>CP141146.1:19591708-29591708 GCA_035235625.1 Saururus chinensis | reverse complement strand
TCTAATCTGAGTTTAATTGATCAATTCAGCAATCGATCAATTATTAAAACTATTGTAACCATCCAATCATCGTGATAGTTTAATGAAGATACTAGAGAGCCTTGCAAATAGCATTTTAGGGCAATCAATTGTTTGATTACATGCGATCAATCGTTGATGAACAATAACATAATTTTTGTCCAAAATATGTCCAACACAATACTACACTATAAAATAAAGTTCCCTTAACACCAAGGTGTGTGAGTGTGACATGTGTGCATGTTTTTACTTATCAAAACACTACTTTAGTTTTTTTTTGCTTCATGTTGAACATGTGATTTTCTACAATACTTTTGACTCAAAATTTATACATATGACATTATTTTGTTCACAAAAAAGCCAAACAATATGAATGACTGAAAGAATATATGAAGCATATGTATTGTAATTGACTAATTTCAATGATAAAAAATATATCAAAACTTCATGTATATTTTTAGTCTTAGAAATCTGACTAGATTTAGTTGTGGTCAAGTTTGATTTAGAATTGATTGACTTGAAAATAGGAGCAGATTTGTTCTTATTCATTAAGGTTGAAGACTAACAGTGCTAAATGTAAAAGAGGTTAATTTGTACACACTCATATGCATAATTCAATTAGATTAGCTTAAAATGAGTGAATTAAGTTAATTTTTGAGTTTTTGACTAAATTAGGGTAAAATAGTAATTTTATTAAACCATTGATCAACCTCTACAAAATACATGGGACCAATTGATTGATCAACACCTAAATCAAGCCTTTGTAAAATTAAGCCAAGAGTTCATAGGTCGATTGTCATATCAAGTGTTCAATTGCTAACAGGGTCATACTCTAATGAACAATGACTGATCGATTGTTGTGTCGAACGATCGATTGCTATCTATTTTGGTTGCATAATTTAAGACTTTCAGGAATAGATTTTATTCCTAATTAGAATCAAATACTTAAACCAACTTAGTGTACTATTTAAAGGTTAGAGAATCACAAAATTGAAGAGAGGAAAACCTAGAAAATCATAGAGAAGAGAGGGGAGTTCATTTTCTATTATTTTCTTAGAGGAGATCATCCTTAAGCTTCATGATTATGTTAATGATGATTTCACGAAGACACAATTGAAAGAGAAGAATCTCATATACAAATTCATAGAGGCTTTGCAGTAAAATCTTCAAAGGAGTTGAAGAGGATCAAGGCTAAAATCAAAGAACAAGAAGAGCTTCTTATTGTGACTAAAAGGAGACAAAGTAGAGGAAATATTTTTAGTGCTTGAGGGGGGAGACTTGAAGGTCAGCAACGAAAGGAATTTGTTGAAGATCTAAACAAACATAAGTTTTTGGGTTAGAGTTAAATAACAAAGGTTGGTAGTTTGCTTGTGTCTATGTAGTGTCATACTATCTAGTACATTGATTTTAAGCAAAAAGTAGTTGTTGTAGTTGTTTCCCCTAGTTGGGTTTTCCATGTTAAATCACTATGTATTTTTATGTGATTTGCATGCTTTGTGGATTAAATGGTTTATAGATTGATAATGAATGCGTAAATACTTAGTTTCCATTGTTTAGTAGAAATTTTTGCGCATAGAGGATAGAACAAATCATGGAACAAAGTTAGGGCGAGATTACTGCAAGGACTACTCTGACTATTGGAAAGAAATAGAAAATCCAAAATAGCAAAAAGTAATTTGTTTTCAAGAGTAAAAAAAAGGAATTCACCTCTTCTTGATATAAGTGAGTTGTTGGATTATAACTATATTGCTCCACTTTCGAATGTTCCACCAAGTTTGACGATATATGACTTGCTTCATCTATTCCCAAAGACTAGAAAGATGGTTGTCAATGTGGTAATCAAAGTTGAAATATATGCATGCTTGGTGGATTGAAAGGTTGATAGATTGATAATGAATGCATAGATACTTAGTTTTTCTTGCTTAGTTGTAATATGTGGAAATTAGGTTATTTAACCCTTTGAATTCTTAGTATAATAAGTTCTCTAATAGATAGAATTAATGACTGAAACCAATTTTATTAGAAAGTAGACAGAAAGAACTTCGAAACGCCACCAAGAACGCTCGAATCGGAGTTTGGATGAGGGAGATACTGTTCGAAGTTGAACATATCATATAGGGCATATTTACCCAATTTAAACATGTATTTGGGGCGTTTAAGTTATTTTGCGGGCCCTATTAATTAGAGTTCCGAAATTAATTTTTCGAGGCCCAATTAGGTTGCCTAATTGAGGAGGTTTAGCTCAATTTCTAGGGGGATTAGAAACCCTAATCCCCATGCTTATAAAAAGGGATGCTTAGGGCACAATGAAGGGGGCTCTTAGTTTTTTAGCCAGAAACGGGGGGAGAAAATTTTGGAGAGAGAAAGAATTGAGGGATTCGGTCGTTTTCAACACAGAAACCACTTCTCCTTCCATCTCATTCCGCTAAGTTTTGCTCATGGCTAGAAGGCATGAAGATGGCTAGAATTGTCTCGTTCTGGGGCCGATATAAGTTTCCTGCTTCCTTTGCTCGCGCTGTCCATCTTTTTTTTTAGCTAGTCGTGATTCCTTCCACTTTCTCTACTTCCCGTTACGATGTTCTTGGGGTCAAGCTCTTTGGATCAATTAAGGAAAATTCTAAAGCATACGAGGAATTGTCATCCAAGTGGAACTCCAGTGGTGAGATTCAAAGGAAATCTGAGGTTCTGAGGAAGTCTAATTTTGTCAAGATATGCTATGCCTATGAGCTGTTGAACAATCCCATTGTGGAAGCAACTACGACATATTTGCCATCGACAAACACCTGAATGTACTTGACAAGGTCAAAGAACAGTTGAAGTTGGAAGACTCTTCAAAATTTAAGCTTCCTCTTCTGAATGCATCTGCCACAGATTTATGTTGTTGATGTCAATCAATTTTATGAGAAGAGCCTCTACGTCTAACAACGGTCTTCGTTGGATCTCCTTTGTGACTACTGCTGGTTTGATGAAGGTAATTATGCCAAATTCAACTCCGGTAACTCATGCTTTTGTTGTTAATTTGTGTTAGCATGCAAGGATTAATGTAATCATCGTCACATATCTCAAATTTGGGTCCTGGCAGTGGCATTCTATTTTGGGTCTTTGTGTTTCTGGTTAAACAATGCCCAGAACCATTAGTGAGCATGGTTTCTCGATTGCAGATTTCATTTATAGTTGACTTATTATTTTAAATTATTTTACAAACATGCTATGATTCAGGACAAAATATCTTTATGTGAATAACGTGTTGCTATGGTTGGCCATGGAGGGTGAGGGCAACTTTGATGGCTCTGAGATGGAGATGGGTATAACCTTTAGTCTGCCACTGTTGGTGGAGGCTGTTAGGCAAATTGATGGGGAGGAAGGACTCATTTGGACTAGCTAGAATCTAATGTTGGGAGAAAGAGAAGGCTTGAACATACACTTTAAACACAGAAGGAGTTTTAGAACCAAAAATCTTTTTTAGGCTTTTTACGGTATATGACTCTTTGCTCAACATGAAAACTAGGTAAGGATTTACAACAGGAAATCGGGTGGCTGGAACTTGGGAAGGGGCATACTCAACTTCATACAAAAAATCTTGACTGGAAGTAGAGGATGAATGGTAAGTGGTTGAGGGTGATGCTAGATTAACAGTGTCCATGAGCTCTGATACCACTAGACCAATGCTTACATAAATGCCGGTGGCATGGCTATGTGATGATGAAATATGTTATATATACCATGATATACATATGACATGACTATGTGCTAATGAGATATGTTATATATAACATGATATAAAAGTGGCATGACTATATGAGATATAATATGTAGGTGGCATGACCATGTGTTGATGAGATATGTTATAGATGGCATGACATGCGTGTGGCATGAGTATATGTCATGGAATGTAAACTATGACATAATGCACAGGTGGCACAGGTTTATGTGATTATTCCATGATGAATGGGCATAGTTATTGAGCATGTGATGAATGATTAGGTTGATTATGCATGTGTTGTCATTATGAGTTTACTTTTCGTATTAAAACCCTTGCTTAGTTTTGGCTCACCCCTCTTTGTTTTGTGTTTTATTTTGGGGTTGCATGTTGTGGCATGTAGGTTGTCCTGATGGGCTCTATGTGGAGCATGTAGATGGCGTTGAACATTGAGAGGGGATGCATAGAGATGTTGGGTTTTATGATAGCTTTGATAGCATGTTATGTTGAGATCTTTACACACTTGACTATACTTCACACTTCTATTTAGCCATTGTTGGCTTAGACTTTTGTTAGTCATTGATGACTTAGACTTTTTTTAGCCATTGTTGGCTTAGACTTATTTTAGCCATGTGTGGGCTTGTTTATAACTTAAGTATGTGGGTATGTGTGGACCATGCTATAATTAGTAGTCCTTTCTGTGCTCATTTTGCTTTTGAACAAAGTATACGTGTGTAACTTCATAGTGTTCTACCCAAGGATGTTACATCTTCCGCAATCCAACAATACTTCGTTGTGCCATGTGTAGCTTCCTCCTTTGACTAGGTTCGGATCGGGGATGGGGTGTGTTGGGGCATGACAAATCTAGTGATCTGCTACTACCATCTAGATAGATATTAAATTCTCAAGTGCTAACTGAGGATTTTTTTATTTGAAATTTGTTTCAATTTCATGCAATCAATCTAATTTTGCTTGCTAATATTTGTCTATCTTTTTTAATCTTATTCACATTTCAAGGTGTATTTTTTTGTGATTTTGGTGTGTTTGTTTGAATTTGTTTACTTTTGCTTGATTGATTCATCGTGTCTTATTTTTCTTCTATTGATAATGAGAATGTTGATGTTGAAATTCTTTTTCGACAAACCATTGAATCGAGTAAAAAGTCTAAGAAGTTAGACAAAATTGCCAAATTGAATGAGGAGACAATTTAATAAATTTCTATTAAAAAAATTAAATTTTCTAAAGATAAGGAATCACTATAGAAAGAGGTGAAAACTTTGAAGAGTGAACTTGAGAAAGAAAGAAATCTAGATCATTAGAAGATGTTCGTGTCTACTAATTGATGCACTAAAATAATGTTTAATTAAATATTTTTAAATTTTGAATTGCAATCCAATTTTGTGTTAATTCATTGCTGATTTGAGCTATTTATGTTTTGAATAAGTTAGTTGAACCTTAATTGAGTTTATATGTCTAGACAGGCTTTAACAAGATCTAAGTAGAAGAGGAAGTAAAGCCCATCTACCCAAAGCTATTTAAAAGTCAAAATGGGTTCCTAATGGTCTAAACATGCATGGAATGGTCGAACACAACCTTGTGGACCCGTTTGATTTGAGATTTGTATGAATAGGACTAAATTAGGAAAGAAGCTGATTCGGACAGATTGACAGAGCCTTAGTATTTCGATCATATCTTTTTATGTATAATTAAGATGGATGCGATTCTAGTGGCATTGGAAAGAAGACTTCTATAGCTACAAATGATATTTCAGGAAGAAATTTCAAATTCCGAAAATTTATGGGTCGAATTCGGTATGCAAAGAGATAGCTAGTAAACTAACCCAAGGCCAGCACATGAAGAATATTTTCATTGATTATGATTGATACACATAAGGAAAGACAAGGAGGCTGATTGGTTAACTAAAGGAAGATTCAAAGATACTTATTTGCTAAATAAATCATTAATTTATTGGGTATCTAATCATTACCAAAGAAGCAACCAATCAGGCAATCAATCAGGATGCAATCTAGAGATATGATTTTACTTTCCTCTTTGAAGCAACCCCTTCTATTCCTATAAATAGAGGGATGGACGTGATAAATGAACCATCCCCTCCTCTTTGGAGCTCTCCTCTCTTATTTTCTTCTCTCATATTGTATTTTTATTTTAGTTTTATTGTAATGGCTTTCTAAGCTCTCAAGCTAAGGCTAGGAATGAAGCTTGTACTTGATGTTTAATGGATACTTTGATTCAAGTAAGTTCTTTATCATTTTAAATTGATGTTTCATATTTAAGGAGTTTATAATCTATATAATTATTTGATTCAACATTGACGAAAGGCACACTGAATGCTTATAATTCCCTGTGATTATATACTTAATGCTTTCACGTAGTAAACAATCAATTACTATTGTTCTATTTCAAAGTTTTTTTTAAAAGATAAATTTTCCGATTGAGATGAATTTTTATTTAATCTTAATTGAGTTATCATTTGAATCAAATATACATTAGAGATTTATTACAAGTGGATTTCTGATACCTTAGCACTTTCTCTTTGATTGTCTCTTATTCTCTATTTCACCTTCCTTCTCTATTCTATTCCCTTCGTAATAGTTTTCTTTGTCACACAAGGCTTTCCGTGTGGATAGACCTTGTTTACTATAGTTGACAAGTAAAAAAGAAATCTAAACTAGACTAATTCATAGTCTTGGTTTGGATGTAACAACACTAATGAAGAAGTTAATGCCTTCAAATATGAGAAAAACAATCTTCTAGATACACTTTCTCTTTGATTGTCTCTTATTCTCTATTTCACCTTCCTTCTCTATTCTATTCTCTTCGTAATAGTTTTCTTTGTCACACAAGGCTTTCCATGTAGATCGACCTTGTTTACTATAGTTGACAAGTAAAAAAGAAATCTAAACTAGACTAATTCATAGTCTTGGTTTGGACGTAACAACACTAATGAAGAAGTTAATGCCTTCAAATATGAGAAAAACAATCTTCTAGATATGATAAAATTCTTAGAGAATGAAGTTCATGAAAGAGTAGAGAGACAAATAAGACTTATTTGAAGAAGATTGAAGATCTAGGGAGTGAATTGAAAATTTCTCAAGAAAAATTGAAATATTTCACTCTAGGGCAAGAGAAGTTATAGAAAATTTTATAGATAGATAAATTCTACTAGTTCCAAGGGAAGCTTGTCGAAGCTAAAGAACCTATGCACACTAGGAAGGTTGTTCAACAAGTTAACAATGTGTCAAAATCAAATAATTTTCTTATGAATCAAAGTCCAAAGTCTAACTAGAGTAAGGAACATCAAAAGGGTGATAATCATAAGTATTTCTTAATTAGACAAATTCAAGCTATAAAACACAACATAAATCACCTTAGTCAATGTATCATAAACAAATAAAAACCTAAGGAAAGTTTTTGTGGGTCATACTTGAATAAGTTGCCTAAGAAGATGAAAAAAATAAATTCATTTTATATTACCTCAAAAGGCACATGGATTAGAAAAAACACACCAAACTCCACACCAAGGAAGGCTACTCAAGACAATAGGTAGAAATGTTTTTGAATTTGGATTAGGAAAGATGTCTTAAAGAACTTTTTATATCCAAAGTTGATGGAGTAAACAAGAGTGCCTTAGATTGCCTTAGGATAGTTAGTTAGGCAAAACTAAGGAGGTAGTCATCTCTAAGTAAATAGATTGATTTGATTGCCGAGGATTTAATTCTTTCATTCTTTTGGACAACACATATTTTTAGTTTTCATCGCATTTTGCTTTATTTTCATGACTTTTATTCATA
Source organism: Saururus chinensis (assembly GCA_035235625.1). NCBI lineage: Eukaryota > Viridiplantae > Streptophyta > Magnoliopsida > Piperales > Saururaceae > Saururus > Saururus chinensis. Next base: position 29,584,178 of record CP141146.1, on the reverse strand, counting down.
GGTTTTGAATGATGGAAAAAACAAAAAAGATGGAATATGATAAAAAACACAAAAAAAAGTTATGTGTAACTTTTGCTTGTTTTGCAATTTGCTTTGTTTCTTGTTTTTGATCTGTTCAGCTCTTGAGACTTAAAGTAATTAATTTTTTTAAGCTGAAAAGGAACATGATTTGTTGTAAAAATACCTTAATGAAGAGAAGAATACACCAGGGAGAGTGAAGATAAATTTAATTTTCTTTTGCTTGATGTTGCAATTCTGTGATTTTTATAATATGCACACATCATGTTTAGACTCAAGTCAATTTTATTAACGAAGATCAAGAGAGTATTCTTAAACATGATTTGACTTAGGTATTTGAATTCTAGTGGATTATTAGTGATCAAATTAGATGATCTTAAACTAGATTTCTATTTAGAATTCAAAATAAAGAAAATTTTATGTAATATGCTTCAACAATTGTAAGTTTTATGTACTTCAATATTCATTATTAATTAAAATTGTCTTCATAAAGATGATGGGGAAGGGCTATCTACTTAAGTCAACTTAGGCTAGTTTGAAGCTTGCATCTTGCTTGACATCAAGAAAAATGAATGAAAAAGAAAGAAATAAAATGATGCAAGTGCAGAGGATACAAAAAAAGTTAAGCCCTAAAAAACTGATTTGAGGAAAAATATCATGAGTTAGAAAAATGCTTGGGTATAATCTTTTTGGACTTCATTTTTTTTCTTTTTAGGAGAAACTGTACATGTATTCTAGCTAAAGTGAGTTGAAAATTGAAAAAATTTTCTTTACTAGGGTCTGAATAACTTTGTCTCAATTGAATAAGAGTGATCGTGTGAAATTCAAGATTAAAAGAGACACAAGTTAAAACATTGGTAGTTTCTTCTAAAATTAATAGAAGAGAATTAAAAGTATCGAAATGAAGAAATAAAAATTAACAATCACATACCAATGGAATTGACTAATCTAAGGAAAGGTATGAATAAACATAATTTGTAGATGTATTTAGATTAAAGGAGAATTAATTAAAAATTTGTCAAAAAGAGCTCAACATTTCTTGTTTTAATGTTTCATTTTTATTTTGAGTTCATGATCCCAATTCAAAGTGCTTTCAAAGGAATTCGATATTTTTTAGCATTAGAATTTATCACGATTTGTTTTTCAAATGTTTTAGAACAAAAAATTTTGATTGGTCAAACAGTTTTGAAGCACGTTTGTCAAAATAATATTTCAAAGTGAATCAATAGTTAATGAAACAAATTCAATGGATTTTTAGACATAGACTTGATTTCTTATTTCATTTATGTCTAAGAGTCATATTGACTATTTTTCTTAATCTAAAATTCTGATGTGATTGCTTGAATTGAGTTATGTAACTTGAATGTCACCTGTCTCAAGTACTTGAACATTTAAATTATGTGTTTACTTGTTTTTTAAAATAGTATTATGTAGATATGTCCTTATTTTTTATGATCACACCACATTAGATATGAGTGTCATAGGTTAAGGGAGAAAGTCGTTGTCAAAAGATGATGAACATGCGATATTTTATGATTATTCCAGTTTTATGTCTTGAAAATTGTTTACTTGATTGATATACTTAATTCAAATATTCAATAATTGTTACTTCACTTTTTGTTTATTTGTGCCAAAAAGGGGGATTGATGATTGATGAAAATCAAAGTACTTAATTTCATGCTTATTTGGAAAGTACTATGCAAATTATTTTGTTTATAAGCGTGCATGATAAGTACAAGTTTTCACAAGCCTTTTCAAGATCAATTCCAAATTATCTTAATTAAGTCTTAGTGTTGTCAAGTCATATGTACAAGTGAAAATCATGCATTATGTCAAGAGTTGTATTTTTTATATAATTTTCAATCTTGTTGTGTTTTGTTAAGAAATAACAAGATGGGGAGACTGAAAGAACATATGAGACATATGTATTGTAATTGGCTAATTTTGATGATCAAAACTATGTCGAAACTTCATTTTTAGTAAGAGTAAAGAAAAAGGAGTTCACCTCTTCTTGATATAAGTGAGTCATTGGATTATAATTTGATTGGTCTACTTGCTATCCCCAAAGATTAAAAAGATGGTTGTCAATGTGGTAATGGAAGTTGAAAGATATACACCTCATGTCAATCGTGTTGAAATCAAAGGAGTGGGAGAAATGTGTGAAAAATGTCATGTAGTTAAACTTGACAATATTCAAACGAAAATCACATCCATAAAAGATGATATGCTACTTGGATATATGAAGCATATAAGGCAACTTTATTACATAGGATATATTGATCACATGGAACCTTTGTCACATTTAAATAGACCTAGACTTTGAAATTAATATTCTCCCAATTCATACTGGACTACTTAGGAATCCCAATGAAAAAACTTACTCTTACAATGACGAGCATTTATGGATATGATGCAAATTAATAAAAGTGAGGGGAAAGATCCATCTAAAATGTCAAATTGGGAGCTTGAAGTATGAAATAATATGTTATGTGATTAGTAACCAAATATCCTACAATCTCTTATTGGGTCAAACTTGGATACATGGCAACTTGGTGATCCCCTCAACACCTCACCAGTACTTTAAGTACATTGGAGATGATGAAAAAATTCATCGATCCTTTGTTAATAGGAAACAATTCAAGGGTGTCAAAGCCTGCTTTGCTAACTTTATAGTGTATGAAGATAATAATATAGAGGGATCTTAAAACTCTAAAGGAATAGATCCTCAAGGAAGCAATGCAGGTTTTTGAATGCTAAAGGGAAATATATTGTCCATGTAAATGAAAAACCAAATGCCAAATATGTTGTAAGTGATGTAAAGAAAATGACATCTAAATATGATGTGTCTAATGTATGCATGAATAAAAATAATTTATTTTTTAGATATAGTGCATTTCTTTCTAAAACAACAATGCCTATTGGTCAATCATTTAATTTCACAAAAAAGAGAACTTTTTGTTTTAACATAAAAAGGAGTTGGCAACTTACGTAGAGTTACCTTTGACTCATTCACATAACTTTCCATATATAGAAGATCCTCAAGGATATTCTTTTGTCTTACCTAAAAACAATGATTAGAAGGAAATTATATTCCATTATATGTCCACTTTTGATCAAATTTCAAAATATGGATCAAAAATGCAAAAAGAAATGAGGTTGACTTTAAATTTTAAGTTCAGTTTCAAAAGAGATGAAAAAAATGGGTTACTACTTTGATTCTCTAGGTGGTCTTAATAGTGGTATGGGAAGAAAAACCCCCTTGCAACCGTCTATAATGTCAAGATGAAAATGTTCTTCTTTACATGGCTTGGAGTTCAAACTAGAGGTTGTTGACTTTTCAAAGTTAAGTGAAACTGACAAGGAATCATTTAAAACTTCCAGTTGGATTCTGATGTAGACACTTACAATTTCTTTGAATCACTTGAAATGTTAAAGCCTTGTACAATGTTTGTAAATATGGTATCAAAAGAGTATGTTGAAAACAAGGAGGTTAATGATGTTGAAGAAGTACAATAATATGAAGTAGAGAAAGAACTGGAAATAATCTCTTCTACAGACAACGAAGGGAAGTAAACTTGGGTACATATAAACATTCATTGCCAATCTTCCTTAGCACTAGTCTTATTACCAAGGAGGCAAAATCTTTGATCCTTTTACTAAAAGAATACAAGGATGTATTTTCTTGGGATTACATCAAAATCCTAGGATTGTCTAGGAGTTGCGGTTCATCATTTGAGCATCAAACCTTATGTAAAACCTATAAAACAAACATCAAAGAAGGTTTAAGCCTTTGATATTGTAAAAAAATGAAAAAAATGTTCTAAAACTGAAGGTAGCAGGATTCATTAGGGAAGAACAACATCCTCATTGGCTTACAAACATTGTATCAGTCATAAAAAAGAATGCAAAAATTTGTGTGTGCATAGATTGTAAGGCCTAAATGATGCACGTCCAAAAGATGAATTCTCATTACTGATCAGAAAAATTTTGGTTGATAATACAACTGGTTACAATTGTTTGTCATTCATAAATGGATATTATGGGTACAATCAAATAAATTTTATCACAAAGTATGAAAAACTTACAGCATTGAGACCTCCTTTTGGCATTTATTGCTACACAGTTATGTCATTTAGTTTAAAGAATGCAAAAGCAACATATCAAAGATCTATTACAAAAATATTCAAAGAATATTTGCATAAAAGAGTAGAGTGTTATGTTGATGATTTGGCTGTCAAAAGTAAACATGCAAGTGATCACTTAAAAGACCTTCACATATAATCTTTTAAATTTTAAGAAAACACTAAATGAGGATGAACCAACTCAAATTCTATTTAAGAGTGTCTTTTGGTAAGTTCCTAGGGTTCATTGTAACCAAAATTGGAATCATGGTAGCGTTGCAAAAACAAATTGGCTTACATAAGAAGACTTATTTCACACTTATCTAGGAGATGTCAACCATTCTCCCGATTAATGAAGAAAGGAGTGGACTTTGTTTGGGATAAAGCATGTGATAACTCTTTTAATGAGATCAAACATTATCTTACTCATTCACTAGTTTTAGTAGCTCCTGTGCAAGGCCAACCATTTATCTTGTATACAAAGGCTCTTGTCATTCACTTGGCACAATGCTAGCACAAAAAATGATGAAGGTCAAGAACAAACCTTATATTATCTAAGTCAAATGATGGTTGGGCTAAACATAGATATCCTCTAATCGAAAAAGAATACCTAGCACTCATGTTTGCAATTGAAAAACTAGGACATTATTTGTTGGGTGTTGTATCTCAAGTTAATCCAATCAAAAGTCTAATGACAAAGGTGGGGTCTCTTAACTCTCGCCAAGCCAAATGGTCACTCTTGTTGTCCCTGTACAATTTGGTATATATTCCAGAAAAAGGTAGTGAAAGGATAAACACTAGTAGAATTCCTTGTTGAACACCCTTTGAAGCGTCTTTCGTGCGAATTCGAAAAGAATTCTAGAAAGCACATGACATATGTACTTTGATAGTGCATCAAGGACAAAATGTATCCAGAATGGGCATTATCTTTATCACACTTGAAAATCACATGATACCAAATACTTTTGTGTTGACACAACCATGTTTCAATAACATGGCTAAATACGCGGCTTTTATTATTCGAATGCGATTGACACAAGAATTACAAATAAAATCCCTTTTAACCTTTGGTTATTCCCATTTAGTTGTCAATAAGATGAAAAACATTTTTTAAGTAATAAAACCTTATCATTTAATGACTAAGTAATTGGAGGAAACATTTGATAATTTTGAAATACAACACATTATAAGGTCAAAGAATGTCAAAGCTGATGTTCTCGCAGTGTTAGCCACCTCTGTGACAATATTAGAAGGGTAAAATATTGGACTTTCTAAATGTGAGAGAAGATTGTTACCTGATGATTTCAAAATATTAAGTCTATGTAACAACATAGAGTAAATTTCATTTGACTTTGAGACTAATGATTGGCGCTCTACCATCATAGGCTTTGTCATGCATAACATCCTACCACAAGACCTGTCAAAGGCCTCCAGCATAAGGCCACGAGCCCAAAATTTTATTATGATGCAAAGATGAAAACATTGTATTGTAAGACTTATGACAAAATATTACATCTCTTTCTTAACGAAAAAAATTGAAGTGAGAAAGCCTAAATATAAAAAATCCTCTTGGAAAGAGACATGTTAAAACTTGCTCTCCCTCTCTTCTAAAAAAAAAGATGAGAAGGTCTAAGGATCTCAAATCTTCTAAAAATAAACCATGATAGGAGTATTATCCATTTCTCTTCAAGGAAAAAAAAAAGTGAGCAAGCCTAAGTGTTAACAAAATTTTCTAAATATAAAAAAGTCAAGTTGTTGGAGTATTGACAAGCTCCAATGTGGAAAAGGTCCAAAAAAAAGAAATGAATAAAAAAAAAAGAAAAGAAAGAAGTAAGTATCATCCCATACATTTAGGAATGGGTTGAGACTTCCAAATAAAAGAAAAGGCTAAGTGAAGTCTCTACAGGCCTTACATTGAACTTAGCCAGAAAAAAAGGCAAATTAGCTAAGTGGAAGCCCTTGCCCCCACATTGAATGTAGCCACCAAAAAATCTGACTAAGTGGAGGCTCGTGGGCCCCATGTTAAGTTTAGCCTTCAAATATCAAAATGTTTAACCACAAAAGGTTAAAACGGCTAAAATTAAATTTTAAAGAAACAAAACTCAAAGTTCAAAGAAAAAAATGTACAAAGAAACTATGTGGGAGACCCTATAGGCCTCACAAAAAATAAATTAATCCAAATTAGCATCCAAAACCCTAAGACTTGGTCAAAACCCCTAATCCAAACTAGCATCTAAAGGAACTTCCACTTCATTGTTAAAAAAAAAGTAGGGGAGTAAGAAGACCAAGTCAAAGCCCTCAAGGCAAGTGATCCCCCACTCAAAAAAAAAAAAAAATGAAGATGAAGATAAAAATGATAAAAAAAAAGGAAAGAGAGAAGAATAATACAGAGAGAGAGGGAGTGGGGATGACCAAATCAAGGAGTTCATGCCAGTGATTTCCCCACTACCTTCAAAAGTACCTATCCTAACTTCCTTACACTTCCCACTTCTATAAATAACTACCCACTCCTCTCCAAATGCCTACCCACTACTTTAACCCCACTAACCAAACCTCTAACCATCCCATGCTACTATAGATACCCCCTACTTAAGGAGGGGTTGGCTTCCAAATTCACAAAAAATCTCATCAATACTCCACACCTAGAGAGTCCTTCACAAAAATCACGAAGCTCATCTTCTACTTAAAACCATCTTCAAATCCTCTAGTCCTTTTCCCTCATCGAAGTCCACAAAGTTTGAAGGAATCCATGGACTTTGAAGGCAAAGGTGTTGCACAAAGTAAAAGAAGAAGAAACCCTTTTCTAGACTAAGGAACTCTTATCTTTTAGATGAAATTTCTACTTTTGTTTATTTTATTCATTTTCATTTGCTCTCAATATATAGCCACTTCTTCTAGCAGTTCTATTTTTATTGTAATATATTTCAAGTTGCCTCCCTATTTGCCAATTAATTGAAGGACTTTAAATTTTGGTTAATCACTACTACTCTATTCTAAATTATAAAGAGTAGTTTTGATTAATTAAGAGAGGGTCATCCAACATAAAACATAAAAGAGGTTATTTTTTATAACATGCAAGGAAGGATCGCTCGATCTCTTCTTTGGACTTGCCTAGAGAACAACCGAAATCTACCAGCACTTAGTATCTCAAATCTTCTTGTAAAGAGACATAATAGGGCTTGCATCCCAAATACTCTAAAAAAAAGACATGATAGGAATTGCATCCCTTTCTCTTCAAGGAAAACAACTAAATGAACAAGCCTAAGTATTGGAAAGAGACATGATAAGGCTTTCATCCCTTTCTCTTGAAAAAAAATAGGTGAGTAAGTCTAAGTATCTCAAATCCTCTCAAAAAGAGATATGATAGGACTTGCATCCCTTTCTCTTTAATAAAAAAATTTAAACTAGGTGGGCAAGCCTATGTATCTTAAATCCTTTTGGAAAGAGACATGATAGGACTTGCATCCCTTTCTCATTGAAAAAAAAATATAGGTGAGTAAGCCCAAATATCTCAAATCTTCTTGGAAAGAGACATGATAAGATCTGCATCCCTTTCTCTTAAAAAAAAACCTAGATGAGCAAATCTGAGTATCTCAAATCCCCTCAGAAAGAAACATTATAGGACTTGCATTTTTTTTCAACAAAAAAAGCTAAGTGAGCAAGCCTAAGCATCCCAAATCCTCTTCACATGATAGTATTTGCATATCATTCTTAAAAAAAGGTGAGCATTGTAATGCCCCGGAACCCGGTCCAAGGGACGGTCGAAACACACAGGGGCGACTAAGTGTTGAATTGAAGAAGACTTAACCCCTCTAATGGATAGCGCACACACAGAGTTACGCACAACTTTATTTTTGTGCAAGAGAAATAAGTAGAAGTAAAAAGAACATTAACTCTGAAACAATCCTCAAGTCTCAACACACAAACATACAATCACGAAGCCGTTCAACATGGTTAATGTCCTAACATCTGAAACAAGTCTAAAGCCACAACGGCTAATAGAGTATGAGACAAAGTCAGCCAAACATAAAATTCTAGTAAAACAATAGGATAAATTAGAAAATATAGTAGAATCTCTAGGCTCCCACGCCTACACCCGATCATCATCCACACGCGCCTCATAAAGAGGGACCTGATCGTCTGCATGTTGCACCATGCAGCCCTAAAACAGAAAATACAAAGAAAATGGGGTGAGTATAAAATTCAACAAGGTTTTGGAACATCAAGACGATAAATATGAAAACAACATTGCATCAAGCATATCATATATCATCCCATTCTCTCAAAGCATATTATCATATTTACTCATTTATGATCACTTGCTCAACGTTTAATCACACTTAATCAAAATCAACCATCCTGCATAAGAATACCTCATCACATTAACCATCCTCATGCATATTCATTCGTACTCATAAGTATCTATCCTGCATGAGAAGTGTTTCAAATACACTACACATATACATGCATGTCCATTCTCCTTCGCATACATTCATATTGCATGACGAGTGTCTCAAACACACCATACATATTCATGCATATTCAATTCTCATCCATAAATCATTCATACTGCACGACAAGTGTCTCAATTACACTATACAAAATCATGCATAATAAACCATAGTCACATGTATCACATAATCTCAATTATCCCTACACAACCTGTGTAAACTGGGTATAATATTATCTCATACATATATATCATCAACAATGGTGAATGTCTCTATCATGGAGAGATATACAATCATACTACCCGCTCTGAATATCGTCTGATGTCCTACATGCAAACCTAGGGCCTTAACCCAACCTGGACATCAATCTGATTTCTTAGATAGAAACCTAGGGTGTTGGGGGTAGTCAACCCCTCTGCTCGCCTTGGACAATCCACAAAGGAAGGTTTGATTTCCTTACAGAAACCTAGAGCCCCTAGACAGTCCTGGCTAGGAACGTCTGATCTTCTCACGAAGACCTAGAGCAGTGTGTTCACCTTGGACATCTCTTGCATTGAGGAAAGTCCAATTTTCACAGGGGAAACCTAGAACACATGGCATGCACATAGGTATGCCACTCTGGATTCTCAGGGTCCAGATGACACTATCAAAAAATCTCAACCGCATTTAAATCAACTAGAATCAACTCAACCCAGGGAGGATCTACATTCCAAGTAGGAACTCAAATTAAAATCATGTCCTTTCAGACCAACCAATTCTGGTAAGCCATCAATTGATTAATCTAGAAAGCAACATCACTCAATTGCATCTAATCGATCAACCACGGCTAATCTCAATAAATCTCATTCATAAATCCATCTCCAGATGCATACAACATGGTACATACATGAGCAATAACTACATGAATCATAATTCATGATACGTGCTCCCATCAGCCATGTATGCATCATTTCAAATCATAAGTATTAAGCAATCACCATAAATAAACCCCACATGTGTGTGTACATGGTAATAGTATTCAACTTTAGGCATAGACATATGCATTATGAACATCTCCTCAACATACTACACACATGCTTTCATAATTTAAATCATGGCTTCTCCTTACTAAAATCATGAGTAAAAACCATCGAAGAATACGATTCCAAGTCAAATATAATTTCATGCTAGACTTAGGTAAGCATACTCATTACTACACTTAAGCTAGACATGGAGCTATCATTCACCCATAATTTAACATAACTTGTGAAAGCATCCAAGTCCATTTTCGTGTTGTAAACTTGCTGGAATCCTAAACAAAACATGAAGAATCACTCAACATGGATTTAGGATAAAGAATCATAACAAGCTAAGCCGAATAACATGTAATAATGAGATTTAAGGTAAAAGAACATAAAAATGAGCAAAATCGGTAAAATGGTAAAACTAATGTTTGGGCATTCGATCGGCCTGAAGGGCCGTTCGATCTCCTAGCAGTTCAATCGGCTTGAAGGGCTGTTTGATCGGCCTGTATGGCTATTCAAACGCCAACACAGTGGTTCTGGTTTGTCTTCTTCCTTGTGAACTTAAAATCGAAACTTTACAAAATCACCAACAACATTCAAATCTCACACTCAAACATCATAAAAATGAAATCTAAGCTTAGTAAATGGTAAATCTACTCATTCATCAACTAAAACACAAATAAATCGCAAGAAAGATTGAGCTTTTCTTAATCCGCCATTAAAGCTCAACTCCATGCAAACCCACTTGAAACTTCACCAAACTCAAATTCGAAAACACAGATCTATTTAGGAAGAAATCACTTACCTTTAGTGACTTTCTTGACTTGAATTCGATGCTCCAACTCCTTCAAAATCCTACCTACAATAGGGTTTTGTTAATACTTGCATAAATCCGCTTAAAAATGCCTAAATCACTTGAAAACTTGTAGATCTAAGGTTTATTGAATTCAAAAACGAAATTCCTTCCATAGAGTTTTGAAATAGAGGTTAAAATCAAAAGCTTTAAGGGTAAAAATCGAGATCAATTCTTGGTAAAATAAGGGATTTATAAAATTTAGGAGAAACCCTAGGTAATTAGTGGAAAATCAAGCTAATCTTTACCTTAATCATATTTCCTTTTTAGGAAATGGGGATTAGGGCATCCTAAGCTCCAGATCCCAGCCCTTCCTAATTGAAAGAGTGATTGTGCCATTCTATTTATAGTAGGCATTGGTGTAGACCTAACAAGAATGTGGGGTATAAATAGAATTTAACACTAAAAATGAAAAATTCATTTATTTTAAGCCAAAAATGTTGTCCCTTAATTACTGTTATAAGATGTTTTTAGGGTCTTGTGAGACCCATTATCCCAATTTACGAATGTAGGGCCCACAACCTAAATTTTGGAAAAATAGTCAAGAATTCCAAAAATGTTGTCCCTTAATTACTGTCATAAGATGTTTTTAGGGTCTTGTGGGATCCATTATCCCAATTTACGAATGTGGGGCCCACAACCTAAATTTTGGAAAAATAGTCAAAAATTCTAAAAAAAATTGAATTGACTTATCTTAACATAAAACCATCAAAGTGAAGAAAATTTGATTAAAACCGTTGTTAACCACCTTAAATTCAAAAATAATTCAAAACTGACAAATTTAACACTAAACCACATAATAACCACTAAATAAATTAAATAAATCAGTTTAGGATTTATGGATCTTACATCCTTCCCTCCTTTAGGAATTTTTGTCCCCAAAATTCACTAACGATCGGCAGAAAAAAGGTTGGGATACTTCTGTCTTACTTTCTCTTCCCGCTCCCAAGTGGCTTCCTCAACTTCATGATTCCGCCATAGAACCTTCACTAGTGGAATCACCTTATGCCGGCGAGTATTCTCCTTTCTATCCAAGATACGAATCAGTGCTTCCACATAAGAAAGGTCCTCCTCAACTCCAAAGGCTCGAAATCTAATATGTGTGACGGATCGGGCTCATACTTCTGAAGAAGTGACAAGTGGAACACATTATGGATGTTCTCAAACCAAGGAGGTAGAGCCACTCGATAAGCCATGGCGCTAATGTGCTCCAAGATCTCGAATAGACTGATGAATCTAGGTGACAATTTACCCCTTTGTCCAAATTGTACCACACCACGGGATAAAGATATTTTGAGAAATACGTGATCCCCCATATTAAACTCCAACTCTCACCGTCGTTTGTCAGCATAGCTCTTTTGCCTACTCTACGTCATTTGTAACCTCTCCCAAATAAGTTGGATCTTCTCCATCGATTGTTGATCAGGACCGGTAAGGAGATGTTCCCCGACCTCACTCCAACAAAGGAGAGATCGACATGAACGCCCATAAAGTGCCTCAAATGGTGCCATCTTAAAGCTTGCTTGATAACTGTTATTATAAGTAAACTCCACCAAAGGTAGGTGCTGCTCCCAACTACTTTTTCACTCAATGATACATGCCTGAAGCATATCCTCAAGTGTTTGGATAGTCAGATTGCCCATCACTCTGGGGATGGTAGGCTGAGCTAAGATGCAACGATGTACCCAAGGCTTTTTGAAAACTCTGCCAAAATCGGGAAGTAAAGCGAGAATCACAGTCAGAAACAATAGACACCAGATACCATGCAAGTGCACAACCTCCTTCACATATAAGGCAGCTAGCACATCAAGGGAAGTAGTCATCCTTATCACAAGAAAGTGCGCGGACTTAGTGAGTCGTTCAATGATGACCCACACCACGTCATTACCGCTCAGTGATCTAGGAAGTCCAGAAACAAAGTCCATAGCCACATTCTCCCACTTCCACTCTAGGATAGGAAGGGGTTGTAGCAAACCACCCGGATGACAATGTTCTGCCTTGACTTGTTGATAAATAAGACATTTAGATACAAAATAAGCAATGTCCTTCTTCATACCACTCCACTAAAAAATCCTCTTTACATCATGATACATCTTGGTTCCCCCTAGGTAAATGGAGAACCATAGTGGTGTGCCTCTGACAAGATATGCTTCTTAAGCTCCAAGGAGTTGATTTATTAACTTTGATTCAAAATTTTTTAAAAGCTATAACAAATTTTAAAGTGCAACATACTGACATATAAAGTGTATACTTATAGCACAACAAGACTTGGCGTTATGATATTTATAGGAAGTTCTCTACTTAGTTATTATTCCCAAGGTATTTGAAACATTTATTGAATTTGCATTAATATGAAGAAAGCGCCAAAAAGATTTTCTAAACATAAGATACACTAACAATATATAGTAGAAGAAAAATAAACTTGCATTGATGATCACATTGCAAGCAATAACTCCTACTTTAAGAACTCACAAATAGAGCATAACTCATTTGGAGAATATTAGCTATAGTATTTGAAATAAGGTAAGCATCCAATACTGTAACTCACGAAAATGCTAGTGACTGAAAATTCTGGAATGACTGAGGGATTTGACCAGTTAGCTTGTTGAAACTCAAGTCCCTAGCACAAATAGAGCATAACTTTATTAAAACTGATCATAGGTGATGGAAATTATAATAAGAGAGCAATTCTAGATCTGATACTTATGCAGAATATTCACAATAAAATACCATATGGAAACCCAAATTGCATTTGCTGGTTTAGTTAGATTCATAGCTCCCCTAAGCCAAGATCAGGCCCATCAATCACAAATATTTCCCATTCTAAGCAAAAACATGTTTGTTGCCTCACTTAATTGCATAAAACTCTCTCTCTCTTTGACAATGCCAAAGCACACTTAGTTGAAACGTGTGAGTGTGTAAGTTTATCCAATTCTTTTCAATCCTTTCCTGCACATGACAATGCAAATGTGAAAAGGCACAATAAAGTGACCTGAATCAAGAAAAAGGAAGTTCATAGAACACAAATGAATTGTCAAACATATACAAAAGCTTACTTTAATCGAAGAAGCTTTGGCAGTGTTATAGGTTTATTAAAATAATTTCATGAAGATCACCATCATCATATCTAGGCATATACATAGAAACAGTTCCCTATAGATCATCATCATCAAACACATCTTTGTAGCTTAAAATGTGTAGATTATTAGGCAAAAAATAGAAATTTAAAAAAACACATTTCTGAAGAGGATAATCTTACAAGAGAGTGTGATCTTCTCGAATGCTGTTGTCCACTTCAATAATCTTGGACTCAGACAAGAGTTGCATGACGAGTCTAGAAGTCACAATTGGGGTGATTCCCAACTCCATGACAATCCCACAGTTTGATGCCAGAATGACAAGCATCCAGTAGAAGGGATCTTCACTTGTCGTTGAGTGTGTGCCATACAATGGGAGTTGATTGCATACCAAAAAGATGAAAAGAGAGATTATTGTGTAGATAACATTTTCCCTAAAAGGAATTCTTCTATCAGCACTCTGAACTTCAGGCAACTGAGAGAAATGGTCTAACAAGATGCGGCACTCTAAATCCACCAACCATTTTTCCTGCCCGTTAGACAAATCCACTGAAATCACAAAAAAAATTAATAATCAGCATATGAATGTAATAGGCAAACTAAAGAGCAAGCAAATAAGTAAATACTTCATTAAAGAACATGAATGAAAAAACAATGATCATAAGCAAAAAAATGTGGGGAAATATATAATAAAAATATACCACTCAAAAAACATGTTGGGTAGCTATTTAACCACATCTCTATATCATTACTCTCATGCCATTATAAAAAAAGAGAGATGGACAATGAATAAAAAATAATTAAACGATCATGAACTCCCAAAACATATCCAAACTTGCATTAAAAATAGATATCAGGCTATCTTTGTCAGGAATCCAATTTGAGACAACAAAAAATTCAGCAAAGTTGAGAATACACCAGAACATCAACCGCTCCATTGCACAATATGTGCATCCTCTCACCTGCAATGTATACTCCACAATTAACAACAAAAAAATAGATTAGTTTGAGGTGATGAAATTATTGAGGTCTCGCATTCTGCAAATCATTAGGATGAACTTAGCTAGACTTATAGACAAGGTAGTTTGTGTATCACCACCATCAAGTCTGCTTTTTAGCAGCTAGCCGAAGTTTAACCTGCATGGAAGTCAAATTGAATAATACTAAAGGATAATAAAATTACATATATAGAGGATGGTGGTAAACTTGCATCCCAAAATATCGTGCAGTACATAAATTCAACCAAATATGATACAAATAGTTTAATTCCTATCTTCACCCAATTTAGCCCGTTTATGGAAAAATATATATTAAATTTTAATAGAATTTTACCACTTAATATAATATTTAAATTTATTACTAAAATACAAAAAAAATATAAAAAAATATATATTTATAACTTTTATCAAATTGGGTTTTGATATATGGAAACCTTAACCTGACCCTACTACTTTAAATTAATGTAGAAGAATGAGGCAATTTAGGATTTAAAAATTACTAAATATGTGTAATGTGGTAAATTGAGGAAGAGTTAAATCAACTAACAAAGGACAAAAAATTGGACGAAACATATTATGGATGAGAGAGATGATGAAAAGCTCTAGAGAGATAAATAAGTTGGCATGCGTCTTAGTGGTTTTTCATTTTTCATAATTTGTATTGTTTATTACTACTTATCATTTTTTCAAGAAAGAGAAAGAATATCAAATACATGACGAAGAGGAGTATCATCAAAGTTTTTTATAATTCATATTGTTTAATTTGTAAGCGGGACATGATATTCCTCTTACGGGAGTCAAGACTTTGAGGCAATTGTCTTAGCACAATTACCAAAGTTTAGTCTTTAATCACGTGTTATAACACACTAGTCGAAAGGGCAAATTATAACCAACAACAATTAATAACACTACGGTCGTAAATAGATGAATAAGTTGTAAGCCTTCATGTTACCATCGTAGTAATGTTTTTCATGATATTTATATTGATATAATTTAATAGTACTAGTAAATAGTTATTTTTTACACATTAAATAAATTTATTATATAATATAATAAATAATTATTTAAGAATTTTATTAAATAATATATTAAATTATGTATTTCATAGATTATATTATTATCATTTTAATATATAAATGATTAAATTTAATAATAATTTGATAATATAATAGATTCAATTAATTAAGTGTTTCATAATTCATTTTACTAAATTTGTAAGGAGACAACATACAATATATTCTAGCACTATGAGTCATGAGATTAAGCCAATTATCTAGGCACAAATACAAAAAACTAGCTAGTCTTTATTTATGTGTTATTACACATAGGTAGATGGGCAAATTATTATCGTTGATAATTAATAACATTGGTTGTGAATGGGCAAATAAGTCGCATGCCTTCATGTTACAATATTAGAAATGCTTTTCATATTTATGTTAATATAATTTAATACTAACGTTATTTTTTACACATTAAATACTATTATTTTATTATATATTAAATAATTATATTAATTTTTTATTTTTTAATATATTAAATTAAGTATTTCATATATAATACATATTGTTTAATTTGTAAGTAGGAATGATAACATGATATTCCTCTAACATATATAGGTGGAGAGATTGAGCCAATTATCTGGGTAGACAACCTGACACAGGGATTACTATTGCCAACCTGAAACAGAACACTAGAGGTGGAAAGAAGGGTAGACAAGTGCCTGAACCTTCAAAGAATAAAGTCTTCAAGAAAAGTAGAAAGAAGCCTGAGGTTATGGTTTCAAGTGTGGCAAAGTAGGCCACTTCAAGGCTAACTGTCCCCGGAAGGATAACCAGACCACCACCAACAACAAGGAAAGAACAAAAAGATAGTTTGTGTTGTTTCTGAGGTTATGGTTGCTGATGTCAAGGAGAAGATCTAGTGGCTAGTGTAATGCCCGAGATTTTTTATACATTTTCCTTAAAATTCATGGAAATTTCTTTTGCAATATAACGGTTGTAAATCGGGAAAAATGACGAATATGAAACCTGTGAAAACACTTTTATAATTTAAAACATAACACATCAATTTTTTCCATCTAAATTTTTACTCATTCAATCAAACATCATACAGCTAAAGCAAATATCCTCAGGCGTTACTCAAAAATAACCGTACATATAAATTGCTATGATCATAGACTTTAAATACAAATCTCTCTCAGGCATCCTTGAGTGCAAGTCCCATAACAGTCCACAGTCTAATCCAAACTAAAAGTCCAGAACACAAACATTTTAATTCTTGTTTCACCCAATTCATTAGATCATGGCATAAAGCAATATTCGCAGTAAGTCAAGCATATACCTAAATCAAATGGAATCAATCCACTGCAAAACGAGCATCCATCTCGAGGAGCTCTCCATCACAAACCTGCAAAAGCCTCCCGAACAGTGAACTCAGTAAGTCCATACATATATGTGTTCATGTAACTCAAACATGAAGCAAATAAGCATATCATAATCATGCTCATACGCATAAAATCATATCAAATGCACCATCATGCCAAAATCATACCATCAAACAAAACTTACACATACACTCGAAATCAGAGTCATACAAACTTACTCGTACCATCGTACACTTACTTATACAACTTACACATACCTGCACGACCTTACTCGTACAATCTTACACTTACTCGTATGACCGTACTCGTATAGTCTTACTCAGAAACTTATGCTTACAGCCTTGCTCAGAATTATACTCTTATAGTCGTACTCATACTCATACTCTTACAGTCATGCTCATACTCATACTCTTACAGTCGTGCTCATACTCATACCCTTACAGTCGTACACATGCTCATACTCTTACAATCGTACACATACTATCGACCACTGAAGCTCATTCCAACTAATAAGCTCCAGCATTGAAATGAAAAAGAATGTCACTGGGGCATCACTTTAACCATCGGGGAGTGACTAGACGCCATAGAATTTTCCGAAGGTAAGGCACACCAGTGCTCATGGGGCACAGGATCAAATAGGTAAGAGCAGGTCCATGATACTACTTACCTGAGTGCGTAAACATAAACACCCACACATAAGGGGTCATACAATTGCTCACCATAATGGGTCCTATAGTGCCATAGAATTGCCCACCAAAATGGGTCTTATAGTGCCATAGAATTGCCCACCATAATGGGTCTTATAGTGCCATAGAATTCCCCACCATAATGGTTTTAAAGTACCAGTGCCACTCTTCGACAGAAATCATACAGTGTCACTCTTCAGAGGAATCATACAGTGTAATGACCACGAATTTTCGATATGATCTCTTGCCTCTAATAAAACTATTTTATAAGTTTTTAATTATTTTAAATTATTTAGAGCCATATATTTGGAAAGTTTTTATTGGGTGTGATAGAGCTCGGTGAGACGAGCATCACGAACCTAAGAATACATGAAACGGAGGTCGGGAGCGAAAGTTACTACCTCGGGAAGCATGCCACATGGGTGGCACCCACTTTTAAAAGTATGAGATAATATACCTATGTGAGGTCTAGTTTCGAAGAGCTCATCAATATGAGTCCATCGGTACTAAGAACGTGCAATTCCGACTTCGGGATAAGAAGTTATCGCGTTTTAAAGTTGTAATTGTATTTGATTAAAATAATAATAAAATATTATTAATAAAATTCAGAAATGTACAAAATAGCTGGCGTAACTGTTGACACCAGCAGCTGAAGCTGAGCCACGCCTCGAGAAATGACACGCGTCAGAAGCGCAACAGGTCTGTGCAAACGCGCAAGACCACCGCACAGTTTGCACGCGCGCCAAGTGCGGCGGTGCCACATTTTTGGCTAATAGTGGAGCAACATGTGTCGTGTGCACATGTGTGTGCACATCGTCAGCTCGTGGGTCTTTTCTATAAATAAAGGATTCAGTTCATTCTTCCATATAACTTTATGGAGTCATTCTGTGTCCGTTTCCTTCCGTTCAAAAAGCATTCTTAGCTAATTCGAGGGTGTTATACACAATGGAAGCCTCTATTCCTCGAGTTATCAACCCTATATAGGGGAAACATCCCAGGGTAAGGGAAGGTTCTGCCCGCCTTCTATGGGCGCGGGAAGGGTAAAGTGTCTCCAGGTAAGGGGACGTTCTATCTGCCACCTATGGGCACATGAAGGGTAAAGTGTCTCCGGACAAGGGGAAATTCTGTCCATCGCCTACGGGCGTGTTGTGAGAAAATGTGTCCTGAGCAAAGGGGAGGTTCTGTATGTAGCCTACGGGCATGGAAGGAGAGAAGCATTCCGGGTCAAGGGGAGGTTCTGTCCGTAGCCTACGAGTATGGGAAAAAAAAGAGTTTTTGGAGTCAATATGAATCTGTTCTCTTCCGTTAAAGAGGCGTTCTTACCTAAATCGAGCATGTCGGACATCATAGCAGGATTATTTTCCTGGTTGGAGACTTCCATAACCCCAGAAGTGGCTAACCAATTTCGTGGTGTCCAGTTCATCGGCTTCAAACTCGTGCGGAAAGAGAGGTAGGGGCTTTTATCCTTTCTTATGGCATGATTATAAACTTTGGTTGTGTTTTTAACTTATTAATTATATGACTCTTGCATCTTATGCGTTACAGATTATTTTCAAGTTATGATTTATGATTTATGCACATATATTTGATCTGTCGAATGGTTATTCGTTGAGATAGAATACGATTTATATATCGTATATTTATAATGCTATTATGTATATTTGATTAGTCGAATGATTTGCCGCTGGAAGCGGATATGTTTTATACTACCTGCATTATGCTTGTCTCATATATAATAGTTTGATAGAATGTTTACCCATGGATTTTGATATAAATTATACATGGTGGAGCATGTGGGATAGAGACAAACTAGCTTCGCCACTATTTTCATTCCAAATGAATACAGTATGTTTGAAAGATGGTTTTAGAGGACTCATCTTTGTTGAAAGAAGGATTCTCAAGATTATTTTTGAAAAGGCGTATAAGCATGGTGATCGAGTCACTGAGACGGGACAAAGAAGGGGTAACTGTCTCATTGGAATGAGAGACCAACCTTGCCTTTGTAGTCGTTGATGGTGACGTTCCCATGGCTTGTAGAGGCAAAGCTAGGGTTTTCAAAAGGATAAACATTGGGATAGAATGTTTTAAAAGAAAACATCCGTTTTTGGAGTCTGGGAACTCTAGGATATTTGGATTGAGTCTGGGACTAATGTGTGTTTTGGTTGTCCAGAGCTATTGTTCGGCGCCCCGATAGAGCTCCATTGACTAGTTAAGGGCACAATTAATCCGGTTCAGAATCGGATGCACGGTACCTACTTTAGCCTGGTGAGCCCCTAACGAAGTGCAAGACCCCTGATTCACCCCTAACGAAGGGCAACTATCAAGGCTACACGCAATAGGGTAGAGAGTATCATGGGAAGACTCTCTACTCTCTAGATCCCGGTGCCCCATGAGCACGGGTGGCTCTTCTATCCACAAGCACCAATTATTTTGAAATGATCTGTGGAGGAGTAAGAGGTCGCTGCTTTGTATCTGCAGCAAATTCCTATTATTAATATATGTCTGGGACATTTGTAGCGAGCCACGAGAGCTTACAAACCCTAGAAGCATCTTCGTTACGTAGGAAGAAGCACTAGGGGTGGTTTTGGGTGAGAGGCACACCAGGTTTTCATAAAAAATATTATATATGATATATGTTGTGAAACTGCAATGTGTTTATTCATGCATGATCATATAAACTTCCCTACTGAGTATTTTAAAATACTCACCACCCCCCAGACTTTTGCAGGACGTGACGAAGCTTAGTGTGCTGGTAGAAGGGCCTACTCTGAAGTTTTATCGATGTGATTTCAAGGATTTCAACAGTACCGAAATGATTAAGAACTCCTTATTATTTTTCTCTTGTGTGTTTGTACACGGACAGTGGTTCCTGGGGATGCTACTATTTTAATATTGCATACAGCGAGCGGCTCTAGTCATGGGCCGGGGTAAACTCTGATATTTTTGTGAAAAGAAAATTTTTATATGCTTCCAAAATCCTGGGGAGTGACAATTGGTATCGGAGCAACCAGTAACTCTGTCTACAAATACTTGAGGTGAAAAATAATGTTGAGTATAGACTGATTTTTCGTATGAATCAGGGGGTGTAGCACGTAAATTAATAAACATAGTTCTGTTGGTGGTATAGGTTGTGGAACTGCCAAGGAGAAATCCACCAAACACCCATGGTATGGGACATGCGGTGTTAGCAGATAGCTCCAAGGTTTGTAGTGCTTGTTTAGCGTAAAGTTATTTTTGAGGTGTCGCAAAATATTTGTGGTATGGGACGTGAGTACTAGCGGCCACTCAGAAGCGCCATTACGCATACACTTCAAGATATGTCAATGCAGATAATTAGGTAACATATTTAGAAGGGTTGTGGAACTGTCGCAAAGAAACCACCAAACACCCGTGGTATGGGATATGCGGCGTTAGTGGGCAGCTCCAAGGTTGGTTGCGCTGCTATAGTGTAATACTGTTTTTGAAATAGCTAATAAAAAATGGTGTTATGCATATACTTACAAATATGTTAAAACCAACAATGGATTTTCTAGTTTTATGGTTTTATTGCCTGATAATAATTATTATTATCGAAAGGATTTTGCGTGTTTTGATTTTGAAAATGAGTGAGCGGTGTGTTGTAAAACACACGTCTTGTTTTAAGAAAGAGTAGTGTAGAAAAACGTGTTTGTGTGTGAGAATCAAATTGTTAATTCAAGGTGGTTACAATCAAGTAGTACCCCAAGGATGTTTGTAATTGTGGAAGAAGTAGACATGGTTGGATGACTCGACTTCTGCTGAAGTATTAGTTTAAAAATTAGTGACTCAGAGGACCTTTATAGAAATCTTTTTTTATGGAAAAAAACGATTGGTTGAAGATGCTAGATGTTGAATTAAGCACAGTGGTTCAAGCCTAATTCTAGTTGCTTAAGTAATTGTAAGAATAATCGTAGTGAGAAGGACCATCTGTTAGAGTAAGTCAAGAAGATTTCTCCAGCTTTACAAGATAGGGCGATTCTAAGGCAGTCGAGAACTGGACCATTGAAGTGGAAAGAGTTTTAAGGTGATGAAAGTTCCAACAGACAGAAAGATGAGATATTTTTATAGGACGAGGAAGGTAGCTTTGTGATGACTGTTAACGGAAAGGAATTTCTCTTCCAACAAGAGAGTAGATTATGAAAAAGAGAAAAACTTTTGGAAAAAAGAGCTTAACGTTTAAAGGAAATTCAAGATAGGTCAAGTTGGTGTGTTGTATCAACCACAAAGTATAGAAATAGCTGAGCGAAGGGTGTTCGACTTACCTTGCTGCAGTTATTTTCGACAGAGAAAAATAGAGGAATTTGGAGGAGATGGACATGCTACTAGTACTTTTCAAAGGCACCTTAAAGAATAGGCGTAGAAGATCTTAGAGGATTAACGGAACAACTTCAAGATCAGTTGGTAAAGACTTTATCCATCTAAGAGTTTTTCCTAGAGGAGTGCAAGTGATTTTTGTGAAGAAGGAAGATGGATCTCTTCAATCAGCTACAATCGGCCAAGATGTTCTTTTGGAGTAATTTAAGATCTTGATGTCATCGACTGAGGATGCGAGAAGAGATATCTCAAGGGCTTCTTTTTGAACAAGAACATTTTACAAATAGTTTTACAATCTTAGAAAGCTCCTCAGCTACATGATGAATGCATTAATTCTGGCTTTAGTAAGTTATGTTTCCTGGGACATGATAGTTCAAAAGAAAGGAGTACCACTTATGAAGCATCGGATGGATGGTTGTCTGCTGAATTGGATTAAGCATTGTACTATTTTATCAGATATGAATCAAGACCCGATGAGAAATGATTGAAGGGTAGTTAGTGTATGTTGATGATTGGTTGAGGTTTTCTTGATAGTGTTGATGTGTGTTTCACATTTGGTGTGTGGATGTGGATTGAGAAAGTAGTATCGGATGCATTAAGTCATAAGACCGAAGAATGGATTGCTTAAATGCTCGGAAGGAGCGGAAGTTATTGGAATAAGACATTAAGATTTTAACCTGATGTGTGTCCAGAAAATAAGAGATTTTTGCAGACAAATTAGAAGTGAAATCGGCATTAGATGAGTTCATCTTGAAGACATAGAAATAAGATGATGAAGTACAAGCATTATATGGAAAGATTCGCCTTAACAAGGCTATGATGAAAGTGTTGGATTCGGAAAAGGATTAGAAATTTTGACAATACTTGAGGTAAGAGCTATCGCGTGAAGTGCATATATTTTAGTATACTATCTAGTTGGGAGGAAAGAAGATGTATCAAAACCTGAAAAGGAATTTTTGGTTGGATGGAATGAAATGAAAGGGGATATATAGGAGAGCTTGTTTGGGAGTATCTAATTGTCAGCAGGTCAAAGCAGAATGACAGGAACATTCAGGTACTTTTCAATAGATGGAAATTCTAGAATGGAAGCAAGAGTACATTGTTATGGATTTGATTTCAGGATAACACAAGGTCAAGAATTCATTCGGGCAATAGTAGATTAAATAAGAGTGTCCATCTTCTACCTCAGAAAAGGATGATCTTTGTAAATCTAAGGTAAGGAGGTAAGTGAAAGACATATCAAGAGGAAGTGCAATCAGCAATTATCTTGAAGCAAGATAGTCAGTTTATCTCTCAAGTTGTGGCAAGGACTTTAGGAAGAATTTGGTACTGACCTAAGGATTGATATGACATTCCTTTCACGATTGGATAGTTAGTCAGAGAGGATGATTCGGACAAAGAAGATAGGTTGTGAGCTCGTGTAATGGATTAGAGACAACACCAATATGATGAAGCAAAGTCATGTGATGGATTAGAGAGAGAACACTGACATGTTGAAAGGTAGGTTGGTGAAGCTGAGTGATTGTACCATTGATTAGATCCAGCAAAGTTCATCAGAGTGCGTAACGGAAGTGTGATGTGTCCATACTTTGGAAGCACGGGTGAGATGCTTCGCACGCCATGGACTAAACAGCAGTCATCTGAAGATGTGATTTATCATTAGAGGAAAGATCGATCAGAAGTTTGGATTATGTGAGCAAAAGAGATTTTGTTATGGAAAGGGTTAAAAGGTAGCACCACTCTCAGAGGAAGCGAATTAGAACCTTGAGAGTTAGAAGAAAAGTGATCGAGAAGTGTCCTGAACTTTTCCATGGGTACAAGTACAAATTTTGGGGACAAAATTTCTATAAGGGGGGTAGATTGTAACGACCGCGAATTTTTGATATGATTTCTTGCCTCTAAGAAAACTACTTTATGATTTTTTAATTGTTTTAAATTATTTAGAGCCATATATTTGGAGAGTTTTTATTTGGTGTGATAGAGCTCGTTGAGACGAGCGTAACGAACCTAAAAACACATGAAACGGAGGTCGGGAGCGAAAGTTATGACCTCGGGAAGTGTACAACATGGGCGGGACCCACTTTTAAAAGTGAGAGATAACCAACCCATATGCAGTCTAGTTTCAAAGGGCTTATCGATTCAAGTCTATCGGTACCAAGAACGTGCAATTCTGACTTCGGGATAAGAAGTTATAGCATTTTAAAGTTAGAATTGTATTTGATTAAAATAATAATAAAATATTATTAAAAATTAAGAAACGGACAAAACAGCTAGTGTAACTGCTGACGCAAGCGGCTGAAGCCAAGCCGCATCGGAAGCGCGCATTGGAAGTGCGGCGGGTCTGCGTGAATGCGCAAGAGCGCTGCGTCAACGCGCGCATAGCACGCACCAAGCGCAGTGGGGCCACATTTTTGGCTAATAGTGGAGCAACACGTGCCGGGCACACATGTGCATGCACGTCGTCGGCTCGCGGGTCTTTTCTATAAATAGAGGATATAGCTCATTCTTCTAGATAACTTTCAGTAGTCATTCTGAGTCTATTTCCTTCTGGTCAAAAAGCGTTCTTAGCTAATTCGATGGTGTTCTACGCAATGGAAGCGTCTATTCCTCGAGTTAGCAACCCTATATAGGGGAAACATCCTAGTGTAAGGGGAGGTTCTGCCTGCCGCCTACGGGCGCGGGAAGGGTAAAGTGTCTCCGGGTAAGGGGAGGTTCTATCCGCCACCTATGGGCATGTGAAGGGTAAAGTGACTCCACACAAGGGGAGATTATGTCCGTCGCCTATGGGCATGTTGTGAGAAAAAGTGTCCCGAGTAAAGGGGAGGTTATGTCCATAGCCTACAAGCATGGAAAGAAAGAAGCATTCCGGGTCAAGGGGAGGTTCTGTCCGTAGCCTACGGGTATGGAAAAAAAAAGAGTTTTTGGAGTCGATATGAGTCCGTTTTCTTCCGTTAAAGAGGCATTCTTACCTAAATCGAGCATGCTGGACATCATGGTGGGGTTATTTTCCTAGTTGGAGACCTCCATAACCCCAGAAGTGGCTAACCAATTTTGTGGTGTCTGGTTCATCGGCTTCAAACTCGTGCGGAAAGCGAGGTAGGGGCTTTTATCCTTTCTTATGGCATGATTATAATCTTTGGTTGTGTTTTTAACTTATTAATTATACGACTCTCGCATGTTATGTGTTAGAGATTATTTTCAAGTTATGATTTATGATTTCTGCACATATATTCGATCTGTCGAATGGTTAATCGTTGAGATAGAATATGATTTATATATGGTATATTTATAATGCTATTATGTATATTCGATTAGTCAAATGATTTGCCACTGGAAGCGGATATGTTTTATACTACCTGCATTATGATTGCCTCATATATAATAGTTTGATCAAATGTTTACCCGTGGATTTTGATATAAATTATACACGGTGGAGCATGTGAGATAGAAACAAACTAGCTTCGCCACTGTTTTCATTTTGAATGAATACAGTATGTTTAAAAGACGGTTTTAGAAGACTCATCTTTGTTGAAAGAAGGATTCTCAAGATTATTTTTGAAAAGGCGTATAAGCATGGTGATCGAGTCACTGAGACGGGATAAAGAAGGGGTAACTATCTCATTGGAATGAGAGACCAACCTTGCCTTTGTAGTCGTTGATGGTGACGTTCCCATGGCTTGTAGAGGCAAAGCTAGGGTTTTCAAAAGGATAAACATTGAGATAGAATGTTTTAAAAGAAAAACATCCCTTTTTGGAGTTTGGGAATGCTAGGATATTTGGATTGAGTCTAGGACTCAAGACTATGAGTGTGGGACTCATGAGTGTTTTTGTTGTCCGGAGTTATTGTTGGGCGCCCCGATAGAGCTCCATTGACTTGTTAAGGGCACAATTAATCCGGTTCAGAATCGGATGCATGGTACCTACTTTAGTCTAGTGAGCCCCTAATGAAGTGCAAGACCCTTGATTCGCCCCTAACGAAGGGCAACTATCAATGCTACGTGCGCTAGGGTAGAGAGTATCATAGGAAGACTCTCTACTCTCTAGATCCCGGTGCCCCATGAGCACGGGTGGCTCTTCTATCCACAAGCACTAATTATTTTGAAATGATCTGTGGAGGAGTAAGAGGTCGCTGCTTTGTACACGCAACAAATTCCTATTATTAATATATGTTTGGGACATTTGTAGCAAGCCGTGAGAGCTTACAAACCCTAGAAGCATCTTCGATACATAGGAAGAAGCACTAGGGGTGTTTTTGGGTGAGAGGCACACCCTATTTTCATGAAAAATATTATATATGATATTTGTTGTGAAACTGCCATGTGTTTATTCATGCGTGATCGTATAAACTTCCCTACTGAGTATTTTAAAATACTCATCACCACCCAGACTTTTGCAGAACTTGACGAAGCTTAGTGTGCGGGTAGAAGGGCCTACTTTGAAGTTTTATCAATGTGATTTCAAGGATTTCAACCGCACCAAAATGAGTAAGAACTCCTTATTATTTTCTCTTGTGTGTTTGTACACGGACCGTGGTTCCTAGGGATACTATTATTTTAATATCACATAAGGCGAGCGGCTCCAGTCGCGGGCTCGGGTAAACTCCAATATTTTTGTGAAAAGAAAATTTTTATATGCTTCCAAAATCCCGGGGCGTGACAAATAGTGTCACTCTTGGGTAGAATCATACAATGCTCTCAACTAGCATCAAACATCTGGGCTTAATTCAACACACAGACTAAATCGAAAACATACATTGCTCTCAACAGAGCATTAGACGTCTAGGGCTCAATAAAGCACACAGACCAAATCAAAAATATACCTCGCTCTCATTAGAGCATCAGACGTCTATGTGTCCAATACAACACATAGACAACATCCTGCAAGATAAACACCATGGCAAGACATGAGAAATGCTCAGCCGACTCATTATTGGCTAGCTCAAATACGGAACTTAATCCGTCGAAGCATCAGGTCTCAAACTCACAACGCTATCATTAGCTTTACTTATAATTCAAGTTTTAATTAAGTAAATTATGCGGTACAATTATGCCACACAAGCACTCAAACATACCCTACTCCACTGATCAAATTGAAGTTGAGCCCGATCCAAAACCCTAGTTCGTCAGGGCAGCAGACTTCACTTAACTCATCCATCTCAAGATCGTAACTCACCATACACAAATCCTTATGGTTTTACATACTCCACCATCCACCTTATGGCCAAAACAACATCATACTTAGCTCCTCAGAGCCAAACCCAATTATCACCCTCTTACTTATACCTCACTTATTATGCTTACTTTCACTTCATAATATGTACGTTATTCTTGTACAATTATGCACACTCCAACATAAGTTTTGATCCAAACCAAACAAACCACTCCAATCCTCGCCCATCAAACTTACATCCTATGTCTTTCGTCATATGCTTACGCATCCACGGCCATATCCAAATCCAGACAAAACCTCTGTCAATCACCCATACTTCTGCCCACATACACTTACACATATCCATAGCATAGGCAAATAGCCATCATACATTCGTATGCCTATCACACATACGTATAACATACACATACTTTCATACATATGTAGCTTACAAACATGCTCGCTAGCCATCACTAGCGCATACATACATATCCATACACATAGCTTACCAACATACTCGCTAGCTATCACTAGCACAAACATAAACATCCATACTCGCTAGCCCTCACTACCACAAACATAAACATCCATACTCACTAGCCGTCACTAGCACAAACATAAACATCCATACTCGCTAGCCATCACTAGCATATACATAAACATCCATACTCGCTAGCTATCACTAGTACAAACATAAACATCCATACTCACTAGCCATCACTAGCATATATATATACACATACGAAGCTTACCAACAAACACGCTAGCCATTACTAGTACATACTCAATCAACATACGAAGCTTACCAACAAACATGCTAGCGATCACTAGCACATACTCAATCCACATACGAAGCTTACCAACATACTTCAAACATACATACAGCCCACATGCATGTCATATGCATTTCAACATGGCATAATATATCCTCTTACATCATGCAAACGGATCATGATTTAACATCCAAAGTATTGAATCATGCAATCCTAGCATGCTGCTACTAAATCAAAGCATGCTATCATGAAATTACGAGTTAAAAGCTCCCCTACCTCGTAATCATGACTTTTGATGGTGAGCACACAATGGTGGCAGTGTCAGCATCGGTGGCGGAGTTGGCGGTCAAAATCATTGCATAGCTGAGAGAGCTGTTGTCCCGAGGTTTTTAGAAAGTGCTGGAACTACTCACGGCCAAACGGGGTGTCAAAAGTCAATGCAGAAAAATCTGTGATCCACAGTGGCACACTAGGGGCAACCGGGAGAAATTTCATGCCAACATAACTGGCGATGCAACCATAAGTCAAGGGTGTACTCACTGATGGTCGGCCGGCGACTGAGACGTACTTGGTCGGCCACAAGATGTCAAAATCGGCCCTAAACAGCACCCAACGGCAGCGATTTCGCGTCAACAAGGGCCCATAAAAGGGAGGAGGGCGTGGGGAAACGCTCGAGGATGGAGGAGAGGTGGAGGAGGCTTTGGTGGTCAACTCAAATGGTAATGGAGCCATCCAAGATTAGGCGGCGCAAAAGTGGCGCCTAAGCCCTGAAACACATGCGTGGCCCAAAGGGGTGGGGGAGAGGGCTGAACGGTGGCGACCCAAGGCCCACAAATGGCTGACAAGGCAAAGGGCCCTAGTGTTGGCCAATCAAAGCGGCGACATCACCGATCACTACCCACAACCAAAACTAATGGTGTGGGTGGTTATGCATCTCGCATGATATAGGGCAAGGGCAAGTGGCCCATTCTAGGCAGAGGTGTAATTGGCCAAGTGGGGCTGACCCTCACTGTCGCCGAGCCGGGGTAGAGCCCACGATGGCCAAATGGCCCACGACTCGCCAATGGCAACGACCTGAGACGCACCCAAAGCGTCTAATCGGGCGGAGCAAAACAATAGGGGCAAAGCGAGGTCGGAAACGGTAACCCCCAACTGACACTGGGTCGAGGTAGGCTGGATAGAGTCCTACCGGAGTCCATCCAGTGGCCAGTAGAGACGACAACACTACCAATCGCCGCCCATAACCAAAACCATGGTGCGGGCGGCTATGCATCTAGCACAGTCAAAGGCAGAGGGGTAGGAGCATGGCAGCCAATGCCGACAAGGGCCATCAAGATGAAATCGGGCTAGATGGGGCTAGCCCTCGCTATGCCGAGGTGGGCCGAGCAAAAGTCAACCAAAAATGACCCATGGAGACGATGGAACTATCGTCTGGCAAAACGCATAGACAAAACATCGACCAAAAGATCTGTGGGCACATAGGGAAGCCAAGGGGCAGTAGCAGTGGCTCTGGCCAGCACCTCTGGGGTCCTAGTGGCCGCATGGGACCAAGTCCAGTGGAGGGAGGCAGCATGTGATAGTAAACAACCTCCGGTGACTCAAAAAAATACTTCGGACAGTGAGATGAAACAAGAACAAAAAAACCTGACCAAAGTACCAGTAGCTCACAGAGGAGCAAAGAAAGCATGGCGGCGACTCTAGCTAGCGCCTATGGGTTCCTAGCGGCCAAACAAACATAAGTTTAGTTGAGGGTGGCCATAAACGACATTAAAATCGCACCCCCATGGCTCAAAAACGAGATTTGTAGGAGAGAAAAACCGAAGAAAAGTTCAGTACCTCGTGGAGGAGCGAAGAGACCATGGCGGCGGTCATAGACGGTACCTATGGACTCGTGGCGGCGAGGCAAAGAGGATCCTGATAAAAACCGTCTGGAACTGGAATCCGGTCAATGGATTCAAATTTATGTAACTTCTTTTTAATTTTTCCATCTACATCCCCAACACGCGTTAACCTCCCGGTTACACGTTGTACCTCCAAAATTTGCTTCGAAAGCACGCAGCGAGGCTCGCGGCCTGCGACTAAGCCCCACACCCAACTCTACGAGTATAAATACTAAAAATAATACACAAATATAAATATTCCAAAGTATCACATTTTCTCACCGAAAATGACCAGAAAATTAACAGAAAAATCATAAAAAATCGTAGAAAAATCAGGGACATTACAGCTAGACTCTGGAGCCACAGTCCATATGTCACATTCTAAGGGTTCTAGGGGTGAGATAATCAATCTCTTCCACTGATAGAATAAGATCTACATGGGGAATAACACCTACTATGATGTGGAGTCCATGGGGACATATAGGATCCCTCTAAAGGAAGGGTTAACCCTAGTCCTAACTAATGTGCTATTTACTCCCTTGATAAGGAGGAATATGATCTCCATCATGTTCTCACTAAGAAGGGATTTGAGGTCATATTCAAAAGGAACAAAGCCAAAGTGTGAAAGGGTGGCTCTATTTTATTTACAACTATTTTAGTTGATGGACTATTCTACCTTGATGTTCCATATTCATTTATCTCTAATGAATTAGCCTCTTCTTAGTATTTTGTCTTGTTTGTAGATAATGCATTACTTTAGCACATGCATTTGTGTCATGTCAATATAAATAAGCTACATAGAATATTGAATGCGGGGTTATTAGCCAAGATATCTAAAGACCTATATATGTATGAGGATTGCTTAGCGAGAAAGATGAACAGGCAATCCTTTCAAAAGGAATAAAGGTCAAATAAACTATTAGGGGTAGTTCACTCAGACATTTGTGGGGCTCTGAATGTTTAGACCCACAGAGGCATGACCTACTTTATAACCTTTATAGATGACTATTCAAGATATGGGTACATATATCTAATAAATAGAAAATTCGATGCCCTAGATAAATTCAAAGAATTTAAAATTGAGGTAAAGACCGAGTTATGCAAGAAGATTAAAATCTTAAGGACTGACAAGGGTGGTAAGTACACCTCTGATCTATTTAAATATTATTGTACCAATCAGGGAATAGTATATTATACACATTCCCCTACAGTCAATAGCAAAATGGAGTGACAGAAAGGCGTAATAGGATATTTATGGACATAATTAGATCCATGTTAAATTACTATGAATTAGGAACTAATTTTTGGAGTGGGGCTATAGACACTGTCATATACATCTTTAATCATGTACTCACAAGGGTAGTCCAATGGACACCTTATGAGCTATGGACGTGTTGACAGTCAAGCTTAGGACATATTAGAGTATGGGGGTTCAAGGCACGCGTAAAGGTCCTTGACCCTCACAAGTCTAAGCTAGACCCTAAGACCATAAAGTACAATTCTATTAGTTACTGTGACCATTCTAAGGGGTATAAATTTGTAGTTCACTATATGAATGAGACAGTGGGGGTTATAAAGTCTAGAGATGCTTATTTCTTAGAAGAAGAATTAAATCCACAAATACATAATAAAAGAGTTGATTTATTTGAGATAGTAAAAGAACCTAGTCCTAGTACTACCCTGAGGAAATAATTAGATCATGTCAAAATCAAACCAATCAAGAACCAAGGGCATTGAGGGAAAGAAGACCTTCAACCCAGTTAAGGGACTTCTATACAATGGTAGGAGAAGATAACCTCACATTAGATGAACCTATTCTAGATTATGCAATTACCCTTGAGTAAGCTTTAAGTCTACCAGATGCTCAAGAATGGCAGAATGTTATTTAAGAGGAAATTGATCCAATCCTAAAGAACAAAGTTTGGGAGATAGAAGATCCACGTGAAGGGTAAAAGCCCAGAGGGTATAAATGGATCTTCAAAATGAAGTTTAAGGTAAATACGTCAATAGACATGTACAAAGCAAGATTAGTGCCAAAGGGTTCAACCAAGTATATGGATGGACTTTAAGGAGGCATACTCTCACCTGTGTACAAATTTGACTCAATCATATGTCTGTTAGCAATCGTTGCTTACTTTGATTTAGAGTTACACCTAATGGATGTAAAGAATATTTTCCTAAATAGAGATTTAGAGGAGGAGATTTACATCAAACAACCTAAGGGTTTTTTAGTTCCTGGAGAGTAACACAAAGTGTGCAAGCTAATAAAATCATTGAATAGCCTTAAAAAAATATTCAAGACAATGGTACTTCACTTTTCATAGGTGATTAGTGAATATGGGTTCATAGTGAATGAACACGATCACTGTATTTATATCTTCTGAGATGGGAATAGGTATATGATGTTGTTACTTTATGTTAATGATATACTCTTGATGGGGAATGACATAAGTATGATTGTCAGTTTAAAAGAATAGCTCAAAACTGAGTTTGAGATGAAAGACATGAGTGAGCCATCCTGCATCATTAGGATGAAAATTAATATGGATAGAAAGGCTAAGAAGCTAAGCATCTCAAGAATCATACATAGAGAGTGTTCTCAAATGCTTCAATCAATGTCATTGGTTCGAAGACCATTAAATCCCATATTTATAAGGGTATTGTATTGTTTAACAGTATGGCTCCTTGGAGTTAGTGTCATATGTACAAGCTATTGGCGGCTTGATGTATGTCATGACTTGTACTAGACCTAGCTTGAATTTTGTGGTGGGCTTGTTGTGCCGCTGCCAAGCAGACCTTGGACTTCAACACTAGCAAGTAATGAAAAGGGTATTCTGATACCTTCTAGGGTCTAGGAATCTAAAACTCACTTATGAGGCAAAAAGTTTGTCATTAGCTAGATATAATGATTCAAACTATGCAGGGGATCCAGATGACAAGAAATTTACTGCTAAATTTGTCTTAATGTTTGGAGCTGGGGCTATATTTTGGAAAAGTGAGAAAAAGAAAAGTGTTTGTAAGTCTAAGATGGAATATGAGTTTTATGCATGCATTATAGCAACTTCACAAATAATTTGGATAAAGGAATTTCTAGCTTGATTCGAACTAGAAAACTAGAATGATGCTCTTGTCCAGATTTATTACGATAATCTAGCGACAATGTCAACACTTAAAAATGGAGAGATCAGTGTCAAAGATAAGCATATTGAAGTGCATTACTACTATATATTTGATATGCTACATAGAGAAAAAGTGATCGTGAGACATATTCCTATTTCTGAGATATTGGCAAATCTATTCACTAAGGCCTTAATGACAAATCAATTTACATGATACACTCATAGCATTGATCTTCAACAGGACTAACACTAGTCACTATTGGACCATATGAGCCCTTCACCCATAGTGGGGGATGTTGGAACATGGTATAGGCTCAAGCCCATATAGTCCACCCATGTTCATAGTTTGGGTGAGTTAGTACGAGCCAGGGGGTCCAAGGATAGTGGGGGTAGTCATGTCAACCCCACATGAACCATTGTGACACATATTCTCTTAGGACACACATCCGATACACATGCACAACAGGCATGTGACTAGGGTGTGCATACCCTTGGTTAACGAGGGGTTGACTATGTCGCGGGCTTGGCTATGTGCAGGGGCCCAGGCCTCCATGGGCTCTAAGGAATAGAACACACTCCTATTGTGTCAGGATCTTTAGGTTAATCCGGTAGAATTAAAATTGAATGCTCGTTTAATAAAGTCCTTGTCGGTTGAAATTAGTGAGGGAGTATAAATAGAGTTCAAAAGAGAGAGTGCCCTAATTGACATGTCCCCCTTCTTCTCCTCTCTCCTCATCATGCCTCCCTCTCCCTCTTCTATCTCCCCATCATACCTCCCTCTCTCTCCCCTTGCATGTTGCACAAAGAAGAAGAGGAAAAGGGGCTTGCCGCCCCTTTCTCCCCTCCCTCGTCAATCTCCTCTCTTGTCAATCTTTGTTGGAATTGTGGCATCATATAGAGGCTTCAAGGCAAGGGCTATGGTACTCTATCAAGAGGATTCTATAATCAAAAACAAAAGATTTTAGATGGTTCTACACATAATTAAGGTAATCCTTTTCTATTTTAATTAAATTATTATTTAATTAATCTATCAAGCATTGGAGTAAAAGATCAAAGTGTCCGGGGACTGATCAGCCCCAAATGTTAATATGTATCACTCCTCTATTTAATTCAATTCGATTAAAACCCTTACGATTATATTTATTATTTAAATGAATGATTTTTTTATATACAAGTGTAGAAATTTTGTGCTAAAATTTCAATTTTTCTCAAGGCGCCAACCTAAGGCACAAGTTACACATTAGAATTCCCTCCCTTGCCACCCCCAAACACCGTTGTTCTCCTTCACTGATTTATCTTCACAACCTCACCTCATGCCCTAGCCTACAATAGTAGAAATATAATGTGGGCAACCTCTTGTATTTGTAACTTCCCTAGAAGATCACATTCTCTGACCCTTTGACCTTCCCCCCTCTTCTTAGAGGACTATGAATTGAGACGTCCACCCTCATCCTCATGAACATGGAAGCATTTTTTATGCTCCCTGACCACCATGAGCCAAGCGTAAGGAACGCAAAGAGAGTGTCCATTTTCAAGATGGACGCCGCACACGCTAGCGCATATTAGCGTAAATGGGTACTTACGCTAATGTGCACTAGTGTGTGTGCCGTCCATCTTATAAATAGACGCTCCCCTTGCGTTCTTTATGCTCAGCTCACTGTCAGAACAGAGCAAGAAAAACGCTTCCCACAAACAGCCTCCGGCCAAACCTATCTGCCCTGCACTTCGCAGCCAGAGCTTGGCCGAACATTTTCCCGGCTTACACCCTTGTTTCCCTTGTTATAAGATGGAAAGGGAGGTCCCAACTCTGGATCTAGAACGACACATGAGTGAAATGAACATTCGTCGTCATCATCCTCGGTTCCCAGGTGCTGAGCAGAAGGATCTGTTGTCGAAGCTCCATTATCCCTATGCTTGGACCTTCTTGATGTCCACCTCTGACCGGAAGCAGAATTGGAATAAATTGTCACCCACCTCCAATATCTTCAATTTGTCGCCTAGACTCCAGGCTGCCCTGAGAGACTCCTTCGCCGCTCGATGACTGTAATGTTTGCTAGTAAAAAACCTCCCCAGAAGACTGTGGAGGCAGTCCTCCACCACCCTCACACATTTCTTGAAAGGTATATCCACCAGGGTGTCAAGAGAAAACCTCCGACAGGCCCTTATTTTCATGTTTTAACACTTACACTTAAGTCATAACCTGGATTTACTCATGTTTAAACAGGTGAAAACTCATCTATACGTGTTAAACAGCAAATAAATAGTATCTACTACGTAGCCTATAGAACAATTCTACTAGATAATTTTTCCGTAATATACGGAAAGAACGAACGCATTGAGGGGAATCACCGTGTTGAGAGAACATTAAGGACATGAAGTGGGTCATCTTTATCCAGGCTTGGTAGCCCAAGATTTTATTTAGGAATTAGGAGACGTACACTGATCAGATTGTATTATGGGCCCCAGTGGGCCTATGGAAAATCAAATTAGAAGTGCGGCTAGCCCATGTGGCTGCCCAGATACGAATGCCGTGCCAATTTCGAATGAAGAACGCTAAGCCACGGTATAACCCTGGCCATGTTCTGAAACTACGGGGCCCACATTGTCAAGGGTGGGCCTGTACAACGCAAGTAGAACATCACCTTATATGCGTTTTTTATATTTCCCATTGATAGTGAGCCTAGCCTAAGCAACCTAGAGGCGCACATGTTAGCCTCAACAACATTATACAGAGCCATCAATCTCATTGAGATTGATAAAAGGCTCCTATACACAGCTTACACTGGGCTTATTGTCAATGGTGAACATAAAAAACACTTTCCACTCCTTGAGAGTCCCCCTGGTTGCTCCAAAGTATTTTGGTGACCCTGCTCACATCCACCAGCTCCACTTTAGAGGAGCCACCGATCATCAGGTTCAACAAACCGAATGTTAGAGCACGTCAATGTAACAAACCCAAGTGTTAATACGTAAATGTTAGAGCATGTCAATGTAATGAATTCTTGAGTTAACGCTAGTGTATGCACTGTCAATTGTCAATTCTCATATCCCTGTAGCTACAACTACTGTAAAATATCCCCCTATCTACAACTACTCTAAAATGAAGGATGATGTGAGTGGGAGGATTTGAAGGTAGGAGCGGAATTAAAAAACAAAAAACTAAACTTCACCGTTGATAATCAGATATCCCTTTTTCCATCGTTCCCACAAGGTCGTACTCATAGTTTGAAGGAAGTATCAGCAAAATACCCTCCCAAAATATTTTCAACTGAAAAGAAGACAATCATAAGTCACCTCTTTCACTCTAATGAATACAGCAGTCATATAGATTTGCTCAGTGTCAAGCAAAAAGTACATATGTTAAATCATAAGTAGTGAGAAACATACGTACCTGGTAAATATATAACCTGTGAGTAGACAAGGATACACTTTTTTCCTTTGCTTTTAAGAACCATTACACACACTATCCACATTTAGCTCAATTATATAGCAAAGGGTAGGACTAAAGGGACAGAAACATAAATGATAACACAATGCAGAAGCCACGCCTTCCATATCACCAAAAGGTTCATAATAGACCGAACCAAATCAGTAGGAATCGTACAGGCCAAGCAAGGGTGCTTCCCTTTCTGCTACTCTCTTCTTTGCAGCTTCCCTTGCCTTAAGAGCATCTTTTTCCTCTTTGGAGACAGCCTTAGGTTTCTCAAATTCCCTCTTTCTCTTGTTCACAGCAATTGAAGATGCGGCACCCTTGATGGATCTTGCTGGATTAACTGGGCCAGTAACAACCTTTCCTGGTGGTGGGCCACTTTGGACTTTGGCAGAACCTTTATCATCTGAAGAAATCTGTTTGCTCTGTGTAATCTCTGACGACTTATTTGGGTTGGGAACTGTAACTTGAGGCGAGGAGAATGCTTCTTCATAGGAAACCCATTTACCTTGTAAAAAAATGATCAAATTAAGAGCAAAACGTAGTTTTTTATTTAGAATAAATGATGGAAGATTAGACACCTACTAGAAAAGAACTCAGCACATCAATCTACTGAAACCCGTACCTATGGCTGCAGAATAATACAAGCCAGACTTCGGGTCACAGTGATATCCATTTGATTGGTTATAGTAATAACCTGACGCACTATCATATTCCCACTCTGCAACCAACTAAATCTGCTTCAGAGGGAAGAGGAGTTCACAAAAACTAGAAGCAAAAAGGTAGTACCTAGTAGTCATAACCATTTCATAAAAAATGAAAATAAACAGCAATATCAACAAGGTAGGGATAAAATCCACTCAAATAGCAGTTTTTCACTATGAAAGAATAGTGGATCATGCTTAAATCAAGGGGAAGCCTCATGAAATATTATGAAAATGAGTAGCACTTTCCACATGTATATAAAAGTACAAATCATTTTTGATGTGCATCGCAATCATGTTGCATGTTTAAATCTATAAATATGTCTATTTGACAATTAAATAAAGATGCTGACAAATTTTGAAAAAAGTATTACCATCTCCAGATGGTCTCCCTGCGGATTCCTTCGACTCACGAAAAGCAGCCAAATCTTTCTGATAGCTACGCCTTGCTTTCTGTCATTAGATCAAAATTCACATGTCAAGTGAAGAAGACAAAAATTAAAGAGGAATTTTTCCAGTTCATCTTTTAAACCTGTGCTACCCACTTCAGCAATCAACTAATCACACACTAGCAGGGCAATGAGGGTAGTGCACATTTGTAAAAATCCTCCAACAGCCTGACTGGCATGTTGATAGCAGGTAATATATCATGAATCATTGTTTTACATTATTATTATGATCTTGGAAACTATAGTTCTCTTCATGTCAAGAAATAGGTTCTCTTGTAAGTAAACATTCTGATCATAGAAATTGTCATCTTCTGCCACATAAAATTCAGAAATACAAGATCTTATCTAATTTTGTATTAATCAATACCACTTCCAAAAAAACTTGATGAAACAACCACAAACTCAACTAAATAATCTTGAGCCCTGTCAAGAACTCTCCATGTTAAAATAATTTCCAAACTTCATATTAACTTTTTTTCAAATTTAACATCTTGTATTTATTAGTAAACAAAAACATTTTCATATGATACGAAGCGGAGCATTCAAGAATCTGATAGAAAAGGAAAAAGAACAAATCTACCATTTCTTTTCTGGATGACACAATAGTAGGTCATCAAAAAGTGTTGCTTCCCCATTTTTTAACCAGCTACTGAGTTACTAGTTCAAGATGTAAAAAAATTCTTGATATCTTCTTTTAAAAGATTGAAGATACCTTATAATGCTATAATAATGATAGTTCAACCAAAAAAATACTTGAACATACTGCTTCAATTTGTTGAAGAGCTTTGGCCGCATCCTTCTGCTCTTTCTCCTTGGCAGCATTCTCCTTCCTTATATCAGTAATCCTCTTCGACACATTTTCCTTATGACGCTGACCTAGTTCATGGGTTCTTATGCTTGCCGGATTATTTGATATGTAAATCTTGCAGAAGTCGCACCACTTATTTCCCTGGCTTACCCAATACTGTAACAGAAGCATAGAAAAATTCTAAACTGAGAATATTGTGCAATCAAATAATGGGAAAATGTGAATATCACTACATACATATACAAACAAAAACAAGATAAAACATTTCAAAAAACCAAACACAATTGGAAAGACATAATTTCGTCCACATTTATGCAGCAATAATATGCTATTAACAACAGCTACCTTAGATGTAAACCACTACTAAATATAATTGTAAATATCAATAATGCCTTATGCTAAGTGGTTCTGCCTTATGCTCTATAAACTTCATTGTAAATAGTTTTAGTTAATGTCCAGATTTGTTGTCATTCATAACAAAATTGCCACCTCCATTGTAGATGTTTAGACATGTGGGAAACCTTTCAGCTGTATTAGGATGACTAGACATAATAAGTTCTAAGTTAAACAACGGACAGAAATCCTGTTCTTCGCTTTTTCATTTCCTTCTTCATAAAATTCAAAAGAAGTACGGAAAAGGAAGGGTCATTCCCAAGATCATGCCACATCCATGGAGAGGCTAGGCTATGTATGTGCACAGGCCGCCAACAATGTGAGTCTACAGTAGCCAGGACCCACATATATAAAGTTGAGAACATATATAAAAGAAAGATCAGGATAAGGGACTAAAATAAGATCTGTGCTACATGGGCTAGAGGATAATTGAAGGCTGATATAAGTGTTTTTGTTGGACTGGTAAAGGTAATAATGAGCCAAGCCACCTTGCAAGCTTCATCAGCTCAACTCACCTCTCAACTTGCAGCTAGAAAGTGAGCTTGCTGAACTAAGCTCAAGCTCAGCTTGGCTTGAGACTCAAGTTGAAGATTAGGTGGCTCAAACTTTCATATATTGCATCCACATTTTCATGTTATAAAACTATGTTAACATAATATCTTAAACTCATGCATTTAATTTTCTACATATTCCGTAAAATGAAATAGATATTTCAATATTCTCTTGAAATTTTAAGTTTCTAAAAAATTGAAATCATACTTTAATATGTGTGTGTATGTGTAATGCAAAAGTTGAGAAGCACCTGAGTGCTTCAGAGCATCAGGCGGCTCAGGGGGCAGAAACCTTTTCTACCCCCCCTACTACCTAAACCACTGGATCGAGATCCCATGGTGCCTGGTGCATGCTAACAGGTCTCATATAGTAATGTCAAAGTATAGAGAACTCGAGCTCAGCCTATATCATGCCTACAGAAAGGTGAATACTCAAGGTGGAACAAATAATATTCATATCCATATCAAACCAGTCTCAGATGGAGAACAATAATGAGAATACCACATAAAGCTTGGTAATAAATATTTCATTTTAAGAATATCCTGGAGATTATAGTCATAAACCTTACCCCTGTTATCAGCAATTGAGACATGTTTGATTTCTCCAATTAATTCTATTATGCTAAACATAACGGTCCAGAACTCATGTGAGGCAGGTTAGTGAAACTGCCTAGTCATGATTAGTTAATAATTCATTTAAAAAAGAAGGAAATTCAAAATTCATTTTGCATGGCAATCGATAAAAAAATTCTGAAAGGTAGAATCACTTCCAAAGCATATTTTCCATAAAATGCCGCCATATTACTTTGATTTGTGTTGATCCAAGTCATTATCCCTTGAAAATGTCACTTTCCTTCTATCCCAAGTACTTTCTACTTCCAACTCCTTGGTTTGTAATTTCTTTCTTTTTTTCAAATCATATTTCTACTCTGAACACCATTTTCCTTTTTGGTACCCAACACGGGAAAAATTAATTGTAAAATCCAAATTACTGCAATTAGATTTGAGGTTACAAATTTTATAGGATGTCCACCACAGTGCTAAGAAACACATTTTTAACTGCGTCAAGGCAATATGGCCAAAATATGCCTCAAATCATTTCCTATTGCAGCACTTCAAGAGAATGGCAAACGCCTTATATGCTTTAGACACTCTGAGGTATGTGACCCCGCTTAAAGTACAATTCCTTGAGAGCACCCCAAACACTGAGCAATTATTAATTTTTAAATATTTTAATACTTTTTATCACCTACTATTTTTTCGATTCTCTATATTTCTGCCAATTATCACCCTAAACTTACTCTTCGTTATTAATCCATTAATTTCACCCAATATTGCAAATTTTAATTCGTCATTCCATTTATTTTTTTCTAGACGTATATCTTAAAATTGATAAAGATTATAAATTATCGTTCTATTTATTCCCACATAATTGTAATTTATCGTTCTATGGCATATGTCTTCATAGAACTCACACATATGCCAATCAGTCAACCAATATTCCAAATAGCCGTATCGCCTCGACTTTCATGTCTCAAATCTCACTACAGTTCTCCACACGATGAAAGAAAGAAAGAAAAAAAAAACAAGAATCATTTTCATCAACAACTCCCTTTCAAACGCTTTGTGCCCATTATTCAGTAGCCTATTAGGGAAATACCATTGCCCCACAAAGTAAAAAAGCCCAAAACAATCAAGAATGCAATCAACCCACAAAAATTATGTTCTCCTCGATTTCACAAATCTTCCGAACCTAAATCTTAGTGCAAAATCAAGAAAAAGAAAGACGAAAGAAAGGAAGAACAGGCATACCTCTGTCATGTTCGGCAACGACGAGAAGAAGCTCCACGGCAAGGAAGGCGAACTTGGGCGGCGCTTGTTTTTACGGTACTGCCACCATCACCACCACGGCACTCCACCACCCACCTATGGATTCCCACCGGATTCGAAAGGATTCGGACTTTCCAGGATCCAAATCCGAGAGCGGGTCAAAGTTCGAGTCACCGCCCGGATCGGACTTGTAAGGTCCGAGTGCAGGGTCCGATGCAGATCGACCAGGATCGGCCTTGCAAGTATGCAACATTTCAGTTTTTTGTGGTGGTCCATGGTGTGCATTTGGCACCCCCCAATGCTATGCAATAAATCACATAAGTGGCCCTTCCAATTTAAATTTGGATGGTTTTTGTAAATGTTAAAGATATAATTCCCATCGATTGCAAAATTATTATAGTTATTTGTTAATGTTTCTCGCAAGCTAATAATTTTGTCTAAGGTTTAAGGATGCCTAGTCTGCTATGTTTTTTTAAGCCCATTTGAGCTGATTTAAAATTAGAAAAAACTGGCATATGCTCTTATGAGAAGGCTTTATATGACGTGAGGTCCGAAAAGTCTGTAAAATCCATTTAAAGTTCACGTGGTTTTAATTTTTGGACAAATTTACTGTTCTTCCTTACATTTCCCCTTCTTCCTTCCACCTTCATCTAGATCATAGTCCCTCCTTTTTCCTTATG
This sequence comes from Saururus chinensis, assembly GCA_035235625.1. Taxonomy (NCBI): domain Eukaryota; kingdom Viridiplantae; phylum Streptophyta; class Magnoliopsida; order Piperales; family Saururaceae; genus Saururus; species Saururus chinensis. The sequence continues at coordinate 29,542,490 of CP141146.1, read as the reverse complement.
ATTCTCCTTCTTCTTCCTTCTACCATTATCCTTAGACTCAAGATCGTTAGTCGTTGCTCCCTTTATTCCTTAGTCTAGATTGCTCCTCTATGCTCTAGGCTTCTTTCTCCTCCATCTAGATCTTCGTCCACAGTAGCTTCAGCGCCTCCTCCATCGCGCCCTCCTCCCTTTCTTTTTATTCTTTCTTCCTTAGTCCAGATCGCTCCTCCATGCTCTAGACTTCTTTCTCCTCTGTCTCCCTATCCGCTCACAGTAGCTCCGCCGCGTCCTCCACTGCATCGTCCTCCACCACGTCCTCCTCCCTTTCTTTTTCTTCCCCCATCCAGATCACTTCTTCCTCCATCTAAATTGTTGCTCCCTTTCTTCCTTCGTCCAGATCTTTACTCATTGCTTCATGTCTTCTTCTCCTCCGTCTCCCTCTTTGTCCATAGCAGTTCTGACGAGGTGGAAGATAGTTCTAACGTCTCCCTCCTAATAAAGATAGTAAATATTTATTCTCTTTATATATAACGAAGTGAGTAAATATTTATTGTCTTCTTCCTCAGCTTAGTTGCTGGTCGTGGAGATTGTGGCGAAGGAGGTGGAGAGGGCATTCCTAGCAGACGAGGTGGATGCACTCGTGCGTCAGATAGCGGAGTTAGGCCGGAAGACAGATCTGCAGCGGAGCCTTCTAGAGGTGTTGGAGTCGAAGCGGCTGTGCTGCTAATGGAGAATGCAAAATTGGGGTTCCGAGAGGAGGCGGCAGAGGAGAAAGGGTAGGAGCTGGCGGAGGAGGCAGCGTTCATGTGGTGGAAGGTGACTGAGCTAGCGAGGTGCGTGGTGAAGATGAGGGACGACCACTGGGTGTACTTATTGTGCCGGAAAATCGAGGACTTGCAGGCACATATATATGAGTTGGAGAAGAGGAACAAGGAGTGCTACGAGGCGATGACCCGACGGGAGGCGGAGAAGTGGCAGTGGTGCGGGAGGTCTGCCACTAGGTGGAGCGGCTGAAGCTGGAGAACGTTCTAGTTTGGGCTCGATCTTGGGAGTGAGAAGGAGGGCGGTTGAGGGCATTTTTGTCTGAATACAAATTTTAGAGTTAATGATAGATTAATAATTTTTTTGTAGTTAACATCTAAAACCCCTTAAAATTAAGCTTGGTAGCCGAATGCCCTCGTTTCATATAATGGAACAAAACGCTACAAGATGTGGCAAATGGGAATTGACTAAAATAGTCAACAAATGTGGTTGTTCAAGAATTGATTGGTTCTCTCATAGAGGAGATTTACACATTGTATGGAATTGGGGCATTTAGTTGAACAACATGGAATTTTTTGTCATGCCCCACCACACCCTCCCTTTACCCGAACTTGGTCTAAGAAGGTGGGATGCGACGTGATGTAGTGGAAGAGTAACCTATTGTGGGTTTTCATCAAAGTACACAGTATGTGCCCTTTGTGCAAAAATAAATAACGGAAGGTAAAAGAGATTAATTAACCATCTTAGTCCAACACAAAATCTATATTGAACATCATCTCAAGCTCTAAGGCTGCAACATATCTAAAATCATCATAAGCTATCCAAAGTATATAATAAAGTCAAGTCTAAGATCATATCACATAACAAGTCTAAAACAACGCAAACATCTAGCCCCCTCTTATGGCTCATGTTCATCCTCAAGTTCAATATAATGACCATCTGAAGCACCTACATGACACAACATACAGCTCTAAAACAAAACCACAAACAAAAGAGGGTGAGTTTAGCTTAGTAAGGGTTTTTAAATGAAACATAAGTTCATGATAACACTACATACATTCTTCCCATAACAGGCAATATAAACATGCATCACATATCCATAGTCTACACCTATGTATCATGAGATAAATCACATTCCATATACACATTCACACCACTTGTGCATCATAGGTTCATTAAAAATTCATAACACACATGCACACCTTGTCCAATTAGTTAAGTTTCATGGTTCATTCATATCTTGCATGAAGCAAATATCAATATCCACATTCATGCTGCATAATCAAGTTTATCAATCCATATTCCATCCTGCATTTTAAGTGTAATCATTCCATATGTACCATGTGTAATATAAGTATCATTGTCCCTATACAAACTGTGTCAATGAGCATTATAATTCATACACATGCATAAACAATCCGGTGAATGTCTCACAATAGAAAAAAAAAACCTTACTTATCCTGGTAGAAGTACAAGTAGACCTGCTCACCCTGGAAATCCTAACATGGAAGTTTGAATTCATAAAAAGAAAAGCTAGAGCAGTTTGGGGAAATCCTTAACAGGGAAGTACCCCCTAGTAAGCCGGTGCACACAGACAAACTAGCTTGGAATCTCCTATCTAGAAAACTCATCAATTTAACTCATTATAGCATTCCACTCTTCTCACCAGGGGAGGAAACCCGTCCTCAAAGGGACGTAAAACCTCATCCTTTCGGATGTAAAACTGATTCGATAAACCTCAAATGCAGCTAATCCAGAAAACTACGGCATCCAATCAATTGATCACGGTTAAACACGAGTAATCTTCTTTTACAAGTCATTTTCATGTTGCATGCGATATGATATATATGTGAGAAATGTTTAATGAATGCAAGCATAGGTAAATGTACTCTAATAAGTCCTAATATACATGAAACATGGTGTTGTGCATGTGCACATGATTCATCAGTTATCTTTATTTCAGTACATTATTATCTTTATTTCGGTACATTAGGATAGTTTCCCTTATGTAAGTGGATGATTTGCATTTGTATTTAGTTAATGAACTGTGATAGGCACGCTAGTGGACCACGAGATAGCCGGTCCACTAGCGGCATGACTCCCCACAAAGGGTCATCTCCCTCCTTGGTTTGGATATGCTAATAGAAGACTCCAGTTTATTCCCCCCTTTCTTCCTACTTTCTCCCATTTACCTGCGTAGAACTCCTTATACCGATTGTGCCTACATCGGGCACAACATTGGTATTGGAGCTCTTACAATCCCTGGACATGGCACGAGGCAAGCAAGTTGCCGCGGCCCCTGAGGTTCTTCCAGAGAAGGAGACTCTCGCCTCAGCGGACAGTCCAAAGGCCATTCCTGCGACGACCAACGAACCCACTTTGACAGAGATCATGGCGGCGCTGAAAACATTGAGCATGGGCGTGGCCAAGGTGGAGGCGTTGGGTGTGGTTGTTGTGCAGTTGCAGGCTGAGCGTGCAGCGCCCCTCCTGCCCAGGCCGCCCCCTGCTGTCCTTAAGAAGGGAGGTCCATCACAACCCCTAGAATTGCAAATTCCTGCCCCCCAGCACCGGCGAACAGCGACACGTGAGTCCCCCACGGTCCAGTGCGCTTTGGCACGGTTGACCAGGGCATTGATGGGAGGCACCAAGCCTGGGAAAAATGAGGCATGCCAGGTGTTCGGGAAAATGCCCTAGTAATGCCGCCCCCTAGAAACTTGTTCCCGGAGATGGAGGACGACTGGGAGGAGTACCCGGGGCTCTGCGGTGGACCACGAGTAGGGGCTGAACCTCGTTTGGCCCACCTCCAATTCCCTCGTTACGATGGGGATGACGATCCAGTGGAATGGTTGTACAAGGCAGAGAAGTTTTTCGCCTACCAAGGAACGCATTCGGAGGTGGAATGTCTATGCATTGCGGCCTTTCACCTAGATGGAGATGCGTCCATATGGTTCCAGAGCTTCAAGAAGGAGGTGCGCTACCCCACTTGGGCCGCCTTCTCCAACGAGCTGTTCATCCAATTCGGCCCAAATGAGTTTCAGGACTTCAACTAAATGCTCTCGTCACTGCACCAAACCACCATTGTCAGGGCCTATTATATGGAGTTTGTGAAGGTAGCCAACCGCCTTCCTGACTGGCCGGTGGCTGCCTTGGTGGGCATGTTCAAGCGAGGGCTCAAACCAGAGATTTCTGAGGAGATGCGTCACTTCCCTTGCTCCAGCATGTGGGATGTTGTGCGCCACGCATGCATTGAGGAAGAGAAGTTGACTCGGCAGCGACGAGGTCGGCTCGGGCCCTTTCCACGGCATGTTGTGAATGCCTCCCCTCTTGCCACCCCGACCAGCAGCACACCCGCCAGTCGCCCTGGCCAACACTCCACTCAGCCCGGCCATATTGTGCGGCGTTTCACACCGGCACAGATGGAGGAATGCCGATCGAAGGGCCTCTGTTTTTGCTGCGATGAGAAGTTTGTTCCGGGGCACAGGTGTTCCGTCAAAGGAAGTCTTCTCGTGGAGGAGATTGATGAGGAGGGAACTCAGACGGATGGGGCTGACTCATTCCACCATGATGACATGCTACCGGAGATTTTTGTCCATGCCTTCTCCAGGGCATTCACTCCATACACGATGCGGGTCCAGGGTCACCTCAAGCGGCAGCAGGTGGCCATATTGATTGATAGTGGGTCAACACACAACTTCATCAACGACAAGGTGGCCCAACGGTTGGGCTAATTCGTGTCTAATTCGAAGCCCTTTGATGTGTTGATTGGTGATAGGAAGCACCTCTGGAGATCGGGGGTCTGTGAGCAGGCAGCACTCGCCATTCAAGGCCACACGTTTGTGATTGACCTCTTCTTGTTGCCTACGAAGGGGGCGGACGTGGTGTTAGGGGTGCAGTGGCTCCATGAGCTCGGGGACGTGCTATGGAACTTCAAAGACATGGTGATGGATTTCGATGTTCAGGGGCAACAGGTTCGGCTTCAGGGATCTCCGCCGAGCACCCTTCTCTCTGCTCAGCCAACACCTTCTTTGTTTCGTTTTGCCCCCCACGGGTTCCTCCTTCAACAGTGGGCAGACGTCGAAGTCCTTCAAGATGTGTTGCCACAGGATCTCCTTGACTTATTGGAGGAGCAGCGTGAGGTGTTTGCTGAACCACAGGGCCTTCCTCCGGTGCGGCATCATGATCACTATATTCCTATCATTCCAGGTGCCTCTCCGGCCAATGTCCAGCCAAACCGCTACCCGCACATTCAAAAGGCAAAGATAGAGCGTCTTGTGGCGGACATGCTTCACTCCGGTATCATTAGCCCAAGCACGAGCTCGTTCTCCTCCCTGTGTTGCTTGTGCGCAAGAAAGATGGCACATGGCGCTTCTGTGTTGACTACCGGGCCTTGAATGCTATTACCATCAAGGACAAGTACCCTATATCAGTGATTGAAGAACTTCTGGATGAGCTGGCTCGAGCGACTATCTTTAGCAAACTCGACCTCAGATCGGATTACCATCAGATACAGATGCAGCCAGCTGATGTGCACAAGACGGCCTTCCGGACTCATGATGGCCACTTCGAGTTCCTTGTCATGCCATTCGACCTGACCAACGCCCCCTCCACATTTCAAAGCCTCATGAATGATCTCTTCCGGCCCTTCCTCTACCGCTTCATCTTGGTGTTCTTCGATGATATTCTTGTCTATAGCAAGTCATGGGCAGAACACTTGGAGCATCTCAGGTCTATCTTTGCTATTCTGAAAGATAATTCTTTGTTTCTTAAGCGCTCGAAGTGTTCGTTTGGTAGCACACAGGTGGAATATTTGGGCCATATCATCTCTCGTGACGGCGTGGCCAGTGACCCCTCAAAGTTGGCCGCCATGCTGTCCTGGCTGGCCCCTACTTGCGTTAAGGTGCTTCGGGGCTTTCTCGGCCTCATTGGCTACTATCGGAGGTTCATTAACCGCTTTGGCGAGATTGCTCGCCCCCTTACAGAGCTGTTGAAGAAGGGGCATTCAGCTGGTCCGAGGTTGCCCAAGCGGCCTTTGCCGAACTGAAGAGGGCTATGGCATCCGCCCTTGTTCTGATCTTGCCTGATTTCAACCGGCCCTTTGTGGTGGAGATGAATGCTTCTGATGCCGGCCTTGGGGAGGTGTTACTGCAGGATGAGCGCCACATTGCTTACTTCAGCAAAGCTTTGGCTAGCTGCTCCTTGTCCTTATCCATGTACGAGAAGGAAATGTTGGCCATCGTCCTCGCGGTCGACAAGTGGAGGCCTTATTTGCTTGGCCGCAAGTTCCTGATTCGCACTGACCACCAACCCCTCAAGTATTTCCTCGAACAGTAGGTGTCCACTCCGTCACAGCAGCGGTGGCTCAGCAAGCTTCTTGGCTATGATTATGAGGTCATGTACAAGAAAGGATCGGAAAACACCATGGCCGATGCCCTTTCTCGCTGCTCTTTTCCAGGTTCGTGTTTGGCTCTTTCCAGTCTAGTTTGCCCCTTCCTTGTTGAGTTAAAATAGGTGTACCAGGATGAACCTCCGACCCACACCTTGATCACTTCCCTCCAGACTGACCCAGATGCTCAGCCATTCTTTGCATGGAAGGATGCCCTTCTCTTTTGGAAGGACCGCCTATGGGTCCCCGATGTTGCTAATCTTCGTCGGCATATCCTCTCTTACTTCCATGACACTCCCGTGGCCGGTCATGAGGGTGCACTCCGCACTTATAAGTGGGTCAGTCAGAGCTTTCTGTGGCAGGGGATTCGCCGGGTTGTTACTGAGTATGTGGCTGCTTGTGATATTTGTCAAAGAACTAAAGCCGCCACGACATCTCCCGCGGGTTTGCTTTAGCCCTTGCCTATTCCTGATAAGGTTTAGGAGGACGTTTCTATGGACTTCGTGGAGGCCCTGCCCTTGGTACAAGGCAAGTCGGTGATTATGGTGGTGGTGGACCGACTGTCCAAGTACGCTCATTTTTGTGCTCTGGGACACCCCTTCACCGCCAAGTCAGTGGCAGAACTCTATGTTCGGGAGGTGGCCAAGTTACATGGTATGCCTCACACTATTGTATCTAATCGTGACCGGGTTTTCTTCTCTCAGTTTTGGCAAGAGTTCTTCACTTTATAGGGTACCTCTCTGCACATGAGCACTGTTTATCACCCTCAGACGGATGAACAGACAAAGGTGGTGAACAGATGTTTAGAGTAGTACTTGCATTGTTTCACTATGTCTCAGCCCCGCCGATGGCTTTCGCTTCTTCCTTGGGCGGAGTGGTCTTATAACACCGCCTACCATACTAGTGCCGATTTTACTCCTTTTGAGGTACTGTATGGAAGGCCTCCCCCGACAGTGTTATGGTATGTTCCCCATCACTCGTTGGTGGCTGAGGTCGATTATATGCTCCAGACACATGACGAGGTTCTTCGCCAGCTTAAGGAGAACTTGTCTTCAGCTCAGAACAGGATGAAGCAAGTTTATGATGGTCATCACACTGACAAGGGGTTCATGGTGGGGACTTGGTTTATTCTCTGTTCTTCCTCAGCGCCAGACCTCCTTGTTTTAGCCCGAGCACACCAAGCTTGCCCCCCGAACCCCTATGTTGTAGAGGAGCGTATTGGTCCAATGGCTTACCACCTTGCCCTACCCCTGGGTTCTCTGGTCCACCCTATCTTTCATGTCTCCAGGTTGCGCCGCTACATAGGTGAATCGTCTTTGTCCACTGATGCTCCACCACCACCCTTGATGAGCCCAGTTATTTCTCCCGACCCGATTCCGACCTCGATGCTCGATAAGCATCGTGTCCACCGTTCTGGCCTCATTATTATGGAGGTTTTGATTTCTTGGCAGGGACAGTCTCTTGGGGATGCCACGTGGATGCCAGAGGATGAGTTCATGTCTCACTACCCAGCTTGGTCGCCTTGAGGACAAGGCAATTGCGGAAGCGTGGTGGAGTGTTGTGCACGTGCACATAATTGATCAATTGTCTTTATTTCAGTACATTATGATCTTTATTTTGGTACGTTAGGCTAGTTTCCCTTATGTAAGTGGATGATTTGTATTTGTATTTAGTTAATAAATTGTGATAGGCGCGCTAGTGGACCACAAGATAGCCGGGTCCACTAGCAGCACGACTCCCCATAAAGGGTCGTCTCCCTCCTTGGTTTGGATATGCTAATAGAAGACTCCAGTTTATTCCCCTCTTTCTTCCTACTTTCTCCCCTTTCCCTACGTAGAACTCCTTGTACCGATTGTGCCTACATCGAGCACAACACATGGTTTATTTGTGATATAAGCATAAGTAACAAATACATACATGGTCGTGTTCATAATTGAGCTAAAACTTATGGAACATGGCTCATTTATAATTAAATTAACATGTGCAAGCACTCATAATTTATCGTGGTTATAACCTACTGGAATCATGGAGTAAAGAAAAAAAATAATTGGAATACGAATGTAAACAAGTAGAACATCATGCTAAACCTAGACAAGTATAGTCATCTTCATGCTTAAGTTAAATTACAATCCAAAGAAGGTTCATATGCAATTAAGGTGACAATTATAAGTAATCATAACTCATCGTAGTCATAGAGAATTAGAATCATGAGAAAAGAACAAATAATGGCAAAAAAATCCACAAAAAACTTATTTTTACAAAACTGCCATTTGGCCATTCGAACGGCCTTGTTACCCATTCGAACGGACTAACAATCCACTTTTCTAGTTTGTCTTCAACTTCTCGAAATTCAAACGGAAAACACTCCAAATTTCTATATAAATTCTAAAATCATCATAACACATTATATAATCAAAGCCTAAGCCTAGAACATGATGGATCTAATATTTTTCAAGCTTAATCATACAAAATAACCATAAATCATATGCTTTTAATCAATCACCATTTCACATCAAGATGAATCAAAAGCTCAAATAAACCCATAATCATGACATTTCAATGAAGAAAACCACTCAAGGTAAAAACCCCTTACCTCTATCAATCTTGTGAATCCCTTTAAAGAGCTTTAACCTCAAGAAATCCTACCAAAAAATTAGGGCTTTTAGTTAATCCTAATTGAAACTAGCTAATAGAATCAAATCAACCTAGGAAATGATAAATTTAATACCTCCTTAGGTTTAAAACGAAAATAACCTAATTAGGGTTCTAAATCGAAATTAAAAACATTATTTTGATAAAACAAAACTAAAAATTAAAATAGGAGAAGTGAAGATAGAGATGATTAAGACAAAAATTAGAAGATTAAGGTGTGATTAAGGGGCAAACCTTACCTTAAGAAAGCTTTCTCCTTTAGGAAATAGGGGTAGTGTAAGCTCTTTAAAATTCTTTTTTTTTAATTGTGTGAATTATTGTTTATTTGTCGGTTTAATTTGATTTTTGGGGTAATGGGCTAGTTTAATTATAAATTTCTTAAGTATTATCTTGATTTTTAAGAGTATCACTGTCAAACTTTATTTACCTAATTTTTACTTATTTAAAGGCATTTTTTTCTATTATACCTTGGTTAAGGGAGTAGACCCTACCATGGGACCCATGTCTATGTGGGATGGTGTGCAACCTATTTTAACCTCCAACCTTCTAGTGATTTGTTTAAGTTGGTTTGGGTGCAATTAAATTCACTTTTGAGTCAAAAATACCCATAATTGGTCACTTAGGGTATGTACACCTATTTTTCAAGCCCAGCAGTTCATATTTCTAGCCCAAAATCCTTACCATATAAGAAAAAACCCTAGCCATTTGCCAAATAGGGAATGGGCTGTGTTTGGGAGGGAGGCTTGCTCTACCCCCATTTTGCATAGGAGAAACCTTGATTAAGGTGAGTTTTTCCTTTAATCAACCCCCTACTCTTTATATCTTTATTTCCACTGATTGAATTATGAAAATGAGTTTTAAAATCTCAAGGCGTGACAATACATGTTCTTTGCATGTATTAATAACGCTAGAGAGATGATAGCCCATACCAATTCTAGGGATCATGGACATCGCTAACTACCTTGCCAATGACTTCACCATGGCTCGCTTTACTGATGATTGCCTTGCTGATGACTGGCTTGCCAATGACTATCATTGACGACCTTGTCGATGGCTTCACCACCGTACCGGAATGACAACTTGCCAGACACACCTATTTTGGGAGTGGAGAATGGACAAAAGGCGAATATTTTCCAACAAAAATTGGAGAAGCACAATTTCCAATGAAGTGACAGAGGCCAACAATCACTGAACAAAGATTAGAATTTGCTATTGATGAGAATCGCTAGTTGGAAATTACAAATCACTACTGAACTCTGATCACCTCTTTTCTTATGCATCGTTGCTAACATGTTTACACAATTTGAAGCCCTAGGCCCTATTACAGGGGTATTTTGGTCCATTTTTTATAAAATTTTATGTAAAACCCAACTTTATGGAATATTTTTTACAAGACCAGGTAACAATAGTAATATGGAATATTTTGTCTAAAGGATGTATGTGGATATATCACTAACTTTGATCGCCTCTTTTCTTATGCATCACTGCTCACATGTTTACACGATTTGAAGCCCTAGGCCCTATTGCAGGGGTATTTTAGTCCATTTTTTATAAAATTTTATGTATAACCCAATTTTATGGAATGTTATTTACAAGACCAAGTAATAATGGTAATACAGAATATTTTGTCTGAAGGATGTATGTGGATATATCCCATCAAATTAAGATCTTGGGTTGGGGTTAGAGAAATTGGTACTCTCGGAGTGCCAGGTAAAATTTTATCCTACTTTACAACATATTAGTGCCTTGTCGATGATTTCCGTTGACTGCCTTGCTAATGACCATCATTGACTACCTTGTCGTTGATTTCACCACTGTACCAGAATGACAACTTGCCATACACCCCTATTTTGGGAGCAGAGAATGGATGGAAGGTGAATATTTTCCAACAATAATTGGAGAAGCACAATTGCCGATGAAGTGACATAGGCCAACAATCACCGAACAAAGACTAGAATTTGTTGTTGATGAGAATCGCTAGTTGGAAATTGCAAATCACTACTGAACTCCGATCGCCTCGTTTTCTATGCATCGTTGCTGAAATGTCACGATTTAAAGCCCTAGGCCCTATTGCTGGGGTATTTTGGTCTAATTTTTATTAAATTTGATGTAACACCCAAGTTTATGGAATGTTTTTGTGACAACCCTGATTTTCGATAAGTTTTAATACTAGTAATAGAGTTTTTTTGTAAGCATTATTAGTAAAATATTGTTTTAGATAAAGTTTTAAAATGTTTGTGGTAGAGCTCTAAAAGATGAATATAGCAGTTTTTGAATCACTTGAATCGGACATCGGGGCCATAAGTAATGGCCTCGAGAAGCATGCCTAATGGGTGGGACCAATGGTAAAAATACGGTAAAGCCTACCTATAAGTGCTCATGTTTTGAAGGGATCATCGATACAAGTCCAACGGTACCAAGATCGCACGATTCCGATTTATGGTTGAAAAGATATTGTAGTTTCAAGTTTTGAAATTTGAAAAGACAAAAAGATAATAAAATAAGGGGGATTGACGTTCATGCATCAGCCTTGCATCAGCAATGTGGACGCGTGATGCATGGTTGCCACACGTCGCACGTCAATCCTTCTTCACCCATGGGTTTGGCTATAAATTCTGAACCCGTATCACTTACCCTAATGAATTTCTCTCACCTCTACTATGTCCTAACCCTCTTTTCTCCTGTTCTAAGCCGTTTTAACTCCAAATTAAGTCATTCAAAAGTCGTACCTAGCTGAGTCGAGCATGCCAAATGCACTGATGGAGTCGGTTTTTCTGTTGGAGGTCTTTTTCAAGTACAAAATTTTACTTCAAGTTCGAGGTAGGAAGTCTTAAGCTCTAAATTGATGCTCTACCCGTAGTATTTCTAAACCATTCTTGTTCCTTTGATTTTATTTTGAAAAATGTTATATGGTGAAATGTTTTACATACGTTGTTTTATGATTGGTGCAATGCACGTACTGGATAATTCTGGATACAACCTGGAATTATTGTATTATAACTTGATATTGGCTGAGAAAAATAATCGGTGTGGCACGTGTATGAGTGTGGAGCATCATGGGAAAGCTCCTCACTTGAATGAGCCTATCGATGCCCCATGAGTTCCGGGGGGGGGGGGGGGGAACACTGTTTGGTATCACGATAAATGTATTGTTGTCATCGGATGAACCATCGATTTTTGAATTGTGTTAAGAAAACTATTTCCTGAACAATTTGTTTTGAAGCAAAAATAAGGTTTTCAATTGTTTCATGAATTTTTTGCTTAGCATTATTTTAGATTTTAATACGACTTACTGAGTATAAAAATACTCACTTAATCTCAGACTTTGCAGGAACTAAAACCGGAGTAGAAATAAAAGAAGATGAAATTTTCAGCTAACTTATCTGATTACTACTCCATATATAATATGTAATTATTTTGTGATCAGTATGTAAAAGCGGGATGTGCCTCAATGCTATATAACTATCTGCTCTACGCACAATGATCATAGGCATGTAATTAAATTTTATTATGCTTGTGAACTTGACAATTATAATGTTTTGGTTGTGCTTTGACTCCAATGTGTTTTATTATCTAATTTTGATATTAGGTGTGACTTTATGGTTGTTATATGTCCCAATGGCCATCACATTCGGTCATGTAATAATAATATACATGTGTCGGATGAAATTTATGATATTTATATCATTTTAAAAATGGTGGTCGTCACAGCTTTTTACAAGACCAAGTAATAATCATAATATGGAATATTTTGTCTGAATGATATATGTGGATTAGATTAAGATCTTGGGTTGGGGTTAGAGAAATTATTTGGTACTCTCGGAGTGCCAGGTGGAATTTTATCCTACTTTACAACATATTAGTGCATTGCCGATGACTTCCGTTGACCGCCTTGCCAATGACCATCATTGACTACCTTGTCGATGATTTCACCACAGTACCGGAATGACAACTTGCCATACACCCCTATTTTGGGAGCGGAGAATGGACAGAAGGCGAATATTTTCCAACAATAATTGGAAAAGCACAATTGCCGATGAAGTGACATAGGCCAACAATCACCGAACAAAGATTAGAATTCACTGTTGATGAGAATCGCTAGTTGGAAATTGCAAATCACTACTGAACTCCAATCGCCTCTTTTCTTATGCATTGTTGCTGACATGTTTACACGATTTGAAGCCCTAGGCCCTATTACATGGGTATTTTGGTCCACTTTTTATAAACTTTTATGTAAAACCCAATTTTATGGAATGTTTTTAACAAGACTAGGTAATAATGGTAATATAGAATATTTTGTATGAAGGATGTTTGTGGATATATCCCATCAAATTAAGATCTTGGGTTGGAGTTAAAAAAAATCATTTGGTACTCCCAGAGTGCCAGGTGGAATTTTATCCTACATTACAACATATTAGTGCTAATACATTTTTTTTTATATATGTTAGTGTGTGTTGTCAATTCTAAAGATCGACGACTCTTGTAAAATGAGAGCACATCGAGTACTGAACAATTTTTCCTGGGGGCAGACTTCTAGTGGTATGTGCCCCTCCCCCAATCCCCAATTTTCTCTTCAGTGTGGTGATCACCCTTTCGTGGACATTGCCCATAGGTATATGGTACTTTGTAGGCTTGTAGCCAAAGGGGAAAAGGAAAAAAACTATTTAAGGTACTGTCTGATTGGGTTAACTAATCAATTAAAATGGTATGTGTAATATTAATGTACACAAGGTAGAGATTACTTTCCTAAAAAACTGTATAACGGGAATGTCTCAGCTCCGCCATGTCAGCCACCACTCCATTATAAGCGAGCACAGAAAGACTGTGTGGGGAGTAGTTATTCCCTATAAATATTAGTATTTATGTCATCCCTATTAAAGCTTCCATTGTTTCCAGGTAAATCAAACCTGCCTACCCGAGTAACATGCACCATCGGATTGAAATCAATGGCCTCCGATGGCTGGGCTCATGGCCGCTACTCCATTATAAGTAATGGTGATAACAAGTTGAGCCAGCTCGTCGAGCTGAACAGGCTCGGCTCGGTTTGACTTGAATTTGGCTCGGCTCGAATGGAGCTCAGTTCAAACTCGAAAATAAACAAGCTGATTTTGAACATGGGTTAGCTTGAATCGACTCGACTCAACACCTGATCGGTTCGACTCGAAGCTCGATTCGATTTGATATATATTACTTCTTACATAATATACCCATATTATATAATTTTTTTAGCTTTCATCTTTTATGTACCCATAATATTCTATATTTTTTATAAAAATATATATATTATTTATACATTAATATATGGTATATAATATATTATATATTATAGTATGTAATATCCATATTATGCTATTATATTTAAAATAAATATAAATCCTACTACTAATAAAATTGAGAATCTAGGTATGAAAAATTATTTTACTCTTATTATACCCTTCCTCATCTATATAATATATATTATTAAATTTTTAAATACTATCTTTAATCATTCTAATCCTAATAAATATAAATATGTAATTCTACTTGCATATTCTTAATTTAACTAATCATATTGGTCTAGAATTAGAGAACTAGTGAACTATATCTAGATTTTGCCTATTAAGTATATCTAGGAACTAAGTCTAGATTTCTACCTATTAATTTAAAGTTTTTACATCTCTTTTGCTTATGTGCGTACTATTGTACTTCTCTTAATAACTACTAAATCACTAATTGATTCTCTCTCTCTCTCTCTTTATATATATATATATATATATAGAGAGAGAGAGAGAGAGAGAGAGTTTCAGTCACAAGTCACGACCACTAAAAAATATAATTGAATAGAATAAACCATTGTCTCCTCCCCTATGTTTATAAACCATAGTCAATTATAGGTCCAAAAGTTTTACTTGTGATTTGTAATGTGTTGAGTCTCTTACTCTGTCAAAACTCTTTCACACACTTGTATAGCCGAGGCTCCAACTCTATAACATTGACTTCAATATAATGAGTAAATTATATAGAATAAATTATATAATTTTATTAATTTTAAATTCATATCAATACTATATATACAAATACAAATATTATAAATGTCATGTCTACACTTGGTGCTTGCCAATAAGTGTGCAATAGTCATCTTGCCATTTTAGGGCAGTTAGTCTTTGATAAAGCAACCACCAAATCCCTCTTATTTTATATGCGAGCTATCATATATCAATTTGACGACTAGCGATGCACTAGACACATGAATAATTTCCTAATAATATATATACATGAATGTCTATTAAGAAATATATTTGTACATACACATAATATATTATTTTCCAATGATATTTTGTGTCATATGAAACGACATCAATGATCAATGATGCACTAGCACATGTATATTATTTTATATCCGAGGTAAGCTATCGAGCAATCTACTTCCTATCCATCTGACGGTGAGCCAAGTACAAGTCTCTCTACCTCTAGCTCCGCATATAATTTACCATCTCCCAGTGGAGCCAAGCCATCTACTTCTCTAATACAAGTTCCCAGGGATCCAAATTAATCTTCCTCAAAGTGGGAAGGAAATTACCCCAGTTATCGATCTAATGGTTTTCCATGTATCTCTTCCGAACCAAGACCATCCAAAGTGGCATAATAACTACATGGATTATATTTCTTTGATCTATCTATTTCATTCGAACCAAGTAGGTAGGCAAACATCTTATTCTATTTCTCCACTGTCCCAGGCCATACCCTACAGAACAAGGCCTTCACCTTAAGTGCTAGGCAAGGTTTGGGACCCTAACCCTACCATCTATTTTATCTGCATTTCAATTCATTCAATCCTATGCTTGTTAACCTCCATACAACTCTTATTTTGTTCTAGCTGTTAACCATCTAATGATGTTCTCAGAGAGCCCTGTCTGGTCGAATTCAAAGCTCTCTAGAGCTGAACAAAGGCAAAGATTGAAGTCATATATTGGAATTAAAACAAGTGAATCTTTTCTACCAAAGGAAATTATTTTGTACCGGTTAATAATATATATATATATATATATATATATATATATATTATAAAAGATAGATATTTGAACCTCTATTTTACTTAGGCCAAAATGTATAAAATGAGAAAAAAATGGACCCCCAGATTGGTTGGTCTTCGGTTTGGGACCAACCGGACCAGTGGGTCTTCCTAAATCCTCTTACAGCGCTTACGACTTACCTAAGTGATAACTAGGTTAACAAACGGAGCCCTAGAGTCCTTAGTCATAGATTTTGAAGTGATATTTACAACTTTAATAGAATAAAATTATAGTTGTTATAATCTTTTTTATTTTTGTAATGTTGATGTGATTCTTTAAATTGATATAATTTTTTATAGAGAAAAATAATTTAGGTTGTAAATGGGATTCGAGCTCAATTCGAACATAAATTCGAACTTCTATAGTAAATTTTCGAGCTCGAGCTTAAATTAAGCTTCGAGTTTTTGGCCGAACCGAGCTCGAGCTAGGCTTTGAGCTGTTCGATCGAGCTCAAGCCGAGGTTTTAAAAATCGAGCTCGAGTTCAAAAACTTCAAAATTCGGTTCAACTCAACTCGTTAGCACCCTTAATTATAAGCAAGCACAAAAAGACTTTGTGGAGTAGTTTTTCCCATTAAATATTGATATTTATGTCATCCCAACTAAAGCTTCAATTGTTGTCAGGTAAATCAAACCCGCCTATCCCTTGAGTATCATGCACCATTAAATTGAAATCAATGGCCCACGATGTCTAGGTGCACAATGAATCTTCTGTCGAAATACGGTTAAAAATTGACATGGAAACAAATCTTCACTGCAGCCTCTGCCTACGTAGAACTGACATGGGCTGATTCAATTGCCTACCTTACAAAAGCCACTCAAGCTTTCCTATAGAGTTAAAGCCAAGCTCTCTAACCTGCCATTGTTATTAGCATACAATTAATAAAACTTGCTGTCTATTATAAAACCACGAGCAGTATGTGCATCAAAAGCAGTTTCTAAAGTTAAGCTTTTCGACCAAATTATAAGTTAGAAGATCAACCATTTCATCTAATGACCGTACCCTAGCACGTATAACTGAGCCCTCGTACTGAAAGCACCTTGAAGGATAGTATGGATTTATATGCACGTAAACAGTTCCATGAATTTGTCATAAATTATTGCTGAGCCCATTCATCAAACTTTTGATTCCTCAAAAATGATTTCATGAGATTGATCTCAATTGACCGTATTTCAAACATGATGCTAATGACAAATTGACTGGCCGTATATATTAGCTACAACAAATGAAAAGGTCGAACAACAACGATATCCTTTTTGCCTGCTTATCCCAGGTTGATTTGCTAGACCCCCATCAGACTTGAGGACCCCTATCATAACCTACCTCATTCAATGTTATCATCAAATTCAATATGCCACCAGCTTTTTCGGTGGCCAAGCTTCACCTGACGTCGCTTTGGATATCCTTTTCTGATTATGTTTCATGTTTATCTTGTGATAACTGCATCTGTATAACTTTAGGTAAATAACTCTCCAAGAAAACTATAACTCATGCATCTCATGATTTTTCCTCTACACCCTGCCATTAAGCTTAGTTATGGACAGTTCTGTTACAAGCCACAAACCACAACTTCCCACAGACTATAGGAAAAAGGTCAACTATCTCAGTCAAGACTCCATAACAAAATAAAACTTTTTTTTTTCCAATCAGAAGCAAGCACCCTCTCTGAACTCTGAAAATCATGGGTTTCTTTCATTTGGAAATGCTGCGCTTATATTCGCTCTCATTTGATATACATAACCCCCCTGAATGGACAATAGCTAATCCATCAGCTTGTTCCAATTTTGGGGCATAATGCACAAATCATAATCACGTCAATACACTTGTCAGAATTTTGTAAATGAAATCATTTTGTACTGCTTCAAACTATTAATTGAAGCAATTGATGTGCTCATTTTCTGATTTTGATGTAAAGTCAATCATCTGTGCCAAAGTAGCGATCTCCAAACTCCCCCATCCCAGGAATGACACGATATTCCTCATTTATTGCAACATCAATCTCTGACGTAACAATTTTCAAGGTTGGAAAACGTTTGCAGACACAATGAATACCTTCGGGAGCCTAACAGCCAAAGGGAGTACAATAATTTACAATCTGAACAAGCACATTTTATGGCACCGGAAGTTGAAACTGTAGTTTGTACACAATCAGATACTTACAGAAATGAGGTTAAGGAAGATTATATGGCTTTCTGGAACTCCTTTCTGTATGAGCAGTTCGATTGCTTGGTTTGCTGAGTTACCTATTAAAAGGCATCAAGATTTCCATAATATACAACTCCATAAAAAGATCAGATGCCGCAGTAAAGTCCTGTACCCGTAACATAACAACTCGAAAACAAAATATATCAGTAGTCTAAGTGAGGAATTCAGCCACACTGGTAAAAAATAGGACAGCTGTCTAGCATAAGAAAAGAAACGTTTCACAAGAAAGTGGCTGCCAATTACTGACTGATAAGTTAAGATTCATATACGTAGTTCCACAATGGAGAAATTACAAAGCACAATTACCTGTGGCAAGAACAGGATCGAGCAGCAATACATGCCTTTCTGAAATATCCGAGGGCAATCTTTCATATATAAGCTGTTACAAAGGGAAAAAACAATGTAAATGCTCTAGATGTTTGCCCCAAATTTGTCCATGAAAGGAAAATATGAAAAACGTAAAGTTTGACCTGCTTTCCATTGTCTCCATCACGGTGAATAAGGATTTTTCCAATTTTTATTCCTTTACAACAGGCACGTAGAGCATTCTCCATGCTTTCACCACTGGAAAAACACCACAAGAGCAAACTAATTATCTTTTTGTAAGGCCAAAATCTTTTGCACAGTTGATGCCTAATAAAAATTTAATACCTCATTTTTCTTCCCTCGATTTGTTAAAAGGCATTACTCTTAATAGCTTAAGCTGTCAGAAAAAGGACTTAACAAATAACCCAAACCAAATTAACACTCCATTCACATGCACAAGCGTGATGAACATATGCATATGCTTGCACAGGAACAAGAAAACAGGATTTTGAATTAGAATTCGGACCTCCCATATTATTGTAGGTAAATTTTACACAAAAGTGGCTACTTTAAAGTGCAATCACTTATAGGGGCAAGCGTTTGGGTTTTCTGAATGGCATCACTTATGATTGTTGTAAAACAAACATGGAAAGAAAATTAAACTACAGAAGAACGAAATTCAAATTCGAATGCAATACCTGACCCATGCTCACCTTCGAATAATGGACACACCACACAGTTTCTTGCAGAAGTCCACACCAGTATACACGGACCCTGAGGTGAAGATAACACAATTAACTCAAAAATACTAGATTTAATTGGGAACTTAGTTTAATGTTGATGAACGAAAATTAAAAAAAAAAAAGTCAAATAAAAAACTCCTGCTGATGTATCCACTCAAAATGAACACACAGAAAAACATCTTCTGATTAAGCTGACAAAGACATCCCTAGGAGTAGGTACTTAAATATGATCACTGATAATCTACACCGCACAAATTAAACAAAATTTGACCTGTCTATATCTGGTATTGCATTGTGTATAAACTACCTGTGGGAGTTACCACTTGCTTCTCTGTAAATGGCAGATGTCCAAGGCCATGCTCTACAACCTGACCAAATCATTATAGTACCAATAGAACCGATACATGTCGGATATCGTGACCAAGTCAAACATGAAAGAGACTACATTTCCAAAAAGGAAGATGGGAGAAACTACCAGCCGGATAAGCCGATCCGAATAAAAAACAAAATCATGTTTTGATATCTCTCGATCACGAATTAGCGTGTGCATCCCTCGTATCTGTTATAAGAGCCATCAGCAAAAATAAAACCACTGGAAACAATTGACACATTAAAACAACCTTCAAAATTTTGAAGTTTTCGCCGCTCAAGACATCATTTGAAGTAAATATTGAGACTGGAAGATAATGAAGACACCTTCCATTCCAAAACAGCGAGAAGATAAGAGCTGTAACCAAATTACATGCTCTCTTTCTATCTCAAGACATCATTTGAAGTAAATATTAAGACTGGAAGATAATGAAGACACATTCCATTCCACTCTCTCTCTCACCTCACCCCCCCACCCCACCCCCCTCTCAAGACATCATTTGAAGTAAATATTGAGACTGGAAGATAACGAAGACACTTTCCATTCCAAAACAGCAAGAAGATAAGAGCTGTAATCAAAGTACTCTCTCTCTAACCAAAGTACCCTCCCTCTCTCTCTTTCTCTCTCTCTCTCTCTCTGAGCTTTTTAGGACGTCACTCAAAACTTGAAAAAGAAGTACCTGGAATGTAGATTGGACGACAAACACATTGGGATAGATCTTGCACAGGTTGTGTTCACCAAGCTTAGTGCGGATATGTTGCACAATCAAATCTATAGCAACATGGTTATCTCCTCCACGTGGAATGATTACATCGGCAAACTTCTTTGATGGCAAAACGAAATCTTCAAAAGCAGGCTTGACAAACTTTGCATACTGCAGTCAAATGACTTGGGTTAACACGTAATATCAGAAGTAGCTGATAAATACAGTAATTGTCCACAAAGACCAACAATGTCCTTAATTATCTTTCAGCCATTCAAGGAGGAGACTTAGCAAATATTTATAAATCAGGCAGTCTTTCCAGTGACCAACTAGCTCAGTAATTATCTCCAGGTAAATCATCCTATTGTGAAATACAATCACATAAGCACATTAACAAGTAGTAGGAATATGTTACTTGGAATTATAAATCCTTTACTTCCATCTTATATGGATGTTAGCAATAATAAAATACACAAAACAGCAAAAGGAGTTCATCCACATCCGCCTAAAATGTTTTCCTGACCACCCATCATGACCACAATGCATGACCCGTGGACATGTCGAGAGGGGAACCTGTTGGATCCAGCTCCCAAGTTTCTCTCTCACGATTGTTTTGCTGATGTGGCAGCCTCCCATTGTTGGTCACCAAGCCTTGGTCAGGAATACTTGTCAGGCTAGACAAGTCCTTCTCATATAAAGATGCAAAGAACTACACTAAATGACTCAAGGGTATGAAACAATTAAAGAAACAACCAAAAGCTACAGGCTTAGCTGATCCTTAGCCGAAAAAGTACCCTTTCACCCCTAGTTACTGATACCAGTTTGACCAGCTAATCAAACTGGTTCAACTTGAACTTGTGTAGCTTTTTGGGTTCAATCAACTGGACTAACAGGTTCACATTAACACAACAAATAGACTAGAAGGCTTCTTCAAATAGAATTAAACACCTAATTAGGAACCTACAAGTAATAAAACATAGCTTTAACTGAATCCTACTTAAGCTAGTAAACTAATTAACTAAGAGCAATGCTATAAGAAGAAGCAGGTCCTCAAGTGGCCCCCCTAGTGGTTGCTCCTATTAGTTCATAACAATAAGCTTTTAGGAAAGAGAGAACTTTTATTAACACACACATTCCTTTGCACGTGTAAGCACCACTAAGCATTACATATGAACGCACAAACGGGTAACACATACCCACAACAAAGTACATGACCCACAAATTCTTTTTAAGTTTTAGCCCAAACATTACACACACAAATACCCATAAGCTATTTTTGCACAAAATGGCTCACTTGAGCTCTTCCAAGTCAAGCTACTACAGACTATAGCAAACACATCCTTAGTCACTTCCCTAACATCTTAAGCTTTGTGGTAAAATGATGAACTCACAGCTCTGACATAAAAAAAGACAATCCATGTGGCCAAACATAGATAATTGGACAGACATGTATGATGGTACCAACGATCCAACCAATATAGGATCTAGCTGAAGCAATACCCAAAGAGAAGAAAGCGGAAATGCATTTGGAAGTAAAAAAAAGAAGTCAATCAACACTTCAAAGAGAAGTATAAACAAAAAGAAAATAAACCTAAACAAAAGAAAAATAACAAAATCAATTAGGTGTCACCAAAGACTCCTTTAATTAGAAAAAAATCGGTCCCTGAAAGCAAACCTAAACAGTTGCACGAATGTAGAAGATTTGACTCTCAATAATTGCAAGGATTCAGGCCATTCAATTATCAAATTATATTACACTAAACAGGTAAGTTTGGACCAAATCAATTAGTCATAGTAACTACTCACTTGTTCCAAGACAGAGTTTATATCTCTTCCCCTCTCTACAGTGTCTCTCCTTATTCTTCTGGCGAGTCTCACATCAGCATCTACAAAAAACAAGGTTGGGAACAAAACTACTCATAAGAATTAGGAATGCATATAATCAAGGTTTTCTATCTCACCAAGATTTCAGTTAGATCTTTGTCTCACCAAGGTGATGAGACAAAATCTTAAGGAGAGATCTCGCTCAAGATCCTCTCCAATTCTCTCATAAGACAACGTTTTCTGTGAACTTTCCTTCACTTAAAGATAAAATATCTATACTTGTAAAGCATTCAAATTTATTCTAAATGTACATAATACATACATATTTAACTATATACATGGTATATAAATATAAGCAACATAAGTGAATTTATGTAACACTTGCATGTCTGACAAGTATTACATAATTTTAGTATAGAACTGATGTTATTTTGAATAAAATATAGAACTGTGAGTATATGTTTATGACACAGAGATTCTCAATTTCCTTGAGATCTCAAGGAGATCTCTCTTTTTTGGCCATCTGAAATTTCACCAAGATCCGAGAAGGCCAACCTTGCATACAACCAATATATAAGAAAATAATAGGCACCTAAATACAATGAAAGCGTCTAAAAATATGTTTTTCCCTAATGATTGGGTTTCAAAATAGAGATCAAGCCATTATTTTCTCCAAAAAGTGGCAGATGCACACCTACTTGGTCAAATGGAAAGTTCATCAGTTTTCAAATAGTTGTTTAAAACTTAAAATCTGGAAACAAAGTCTAAATAGGAGATATCATTGCAAACAACTGATAAAAAAAAAGGATCCTTCCCAATATCAAAAAGGTCAAATTGAATATTGACAGGCTCTGGAAAACAGGATTCAAACAATGCTAATTAAAATTAAACTATAACCAAATTGGACAAGAAACTAGCAGACCAAATTCCTATATTACTCAATATCATCATATTCCCACTCTAAAGGAACCAATAACTAAGAAACATGGCAAAACTAAATAAGATCTAAGGAACAAATCCCATGTGAAAATGCTACTACCACTACATTATGATGAATTTAAGGGAACTTAATGAGGTAAATCCAAGAACTAAAATCTTCACATCAGTGTAAAAGACACAGCCAGGAGTGCATACACAACATATAGCAACCAGTGGACACATGCAAAGGATGTAACTGCTTAAAAGCCATATCTTGAAAACAGTGTAGAAGAGTTTGAAGATCAAATCTTCCCATATGATGTCCCAAGCCAATTTAGATATAACTATAAAAGTTCTTATAAATCAAGGCAAAACAAATGCCTTATTGCTACTAAGATAATTTGGCGACACTCCATGTATATATCAGTTAAAAAGTGCCGGCCACCACAATCTCCAGAGGCCAGTTTCCTCAAAATAACTTTTACCTGTAAACTATGATGCCTCAGAAATGAGATGAAGTTGTAAACTGTAACTATCGGAATCTAGTCCCACAACACCATTGGATGTCAATGAACAAAAAACAGGGCAAAGATGAGAAGAAAACCTGAATCAACAAAGATTTTCATATTCATTAAGTTGCGGATTCTTGAATCATGGAACACTAAAATCCCTTCTAAAATAATAACATCAGAAGCATTGACCTGCAAAATAATATTTGATTGTGAACTTTGCTTATTTCTATTCACTAGACACCATTGGTGTAAATAATAAGCAATAAAAAAATTCTACTCTACATAGAACATATAAAAGAGGCCTTTTTTTTGCTTTGTCTTACAACTTTGACAACTTCATAGCAGCCAAGAATACCTGTCGGAAGCTTTCAGACGATCTACGATGGATCTTAAAATCATAAATTGGAACATTGTAAGAAAGCCCACTTTTAAGTTTCTCAATGCAATCTAGAAGCTGTTCAGTGTCAAAGGCATCTGCAGAGAAAGTATGGTACGTTTTAGTAGCCTAAAAAATGTAACAAAACAAGGAACAACATGAAGTAAGAAACTGCAATAATCAAAAGATAAAAATGGATAGGATGTTCTCATATCATTTTCAAAACACAAGAAGGAAGAAGTTGATATACTAACAACTCAAGAAGTGACACACAAACTAGGATACCAAATGACTAAGCCCTGGCAAAGGACATAAACTACAACCAATAACAGTTTCAACACTGAACAAATTTCTTCAAAAAATGATCTTCTTCCTTAACCGATACATTGAAAATGTACCAAGGTATTACGTCAATACAAACTTCCTAAAATCAATTACCTGGATGATCAAAGTTGTAGTCATGGACATGTTCAGATTCTTCAGGAGTCAATCCGCGATAAAAAGAATCCTGTAATCGTTTTTAGACATAAAAAATTATAACTTTATGAATTCGAAATCATGATAAGAAAAACTATCAGTCACACATAAATCACAAAAAGAATTGGCATAAAATGCAAGTATTCCAATGCTGTTAGATAAGTTATGCAGAACAGTTGATTAAAAAATACACTACTACGATTTTACGTCCCAGTCAAATAATACCAAACTAAATCAAAGTGTCTCCAAAATATCAAAAGAAAAATGATATTCATATACTCATTTTCTCTACAAGATAGGCCTTACACCACCTTTAATTGCATACGGAAGGTAGGTCCCACCTGGGTGTAGAGAATATACTACCCCCTATCTAATCATAAGTGGTGTCAGGCCTATGGGTGTAGAGAAAGTAGTGTAGGAATATCACTATCCATATCATAAACATGTAAAGCCTTTCCAGAGATTCAGAACTAAAAATTACACCAGACTCCAAAATATCACAAAGACATAGAAGCTGACCTGATTTACACAAACAACACGATGATCATGTAGCTGCTGAATGATCCTGTCACAGACTGTTGTCTTCCCCGATGCCGTACCACCAGAAACTCCTACAAAAATTCATATCCAAGACAAAACAGTTGAAAGAATTTAGTATATAGCAAAAGGAAAAAAATTCAAGCTAAAAAACAAACTAAGGAAGACTTTGAAATAGGATACCAATGTCATGGACGGAAATTATTAAAGAAAAATAGATAACTAAGAGAGCAAGCACATAAATAAAGTGTTTGGTCCCGATAGGATGAGATCCGCCCAAAAAAGTCATACATATTATAAGAAAGTTAAATAAAAGCAAATTTCAAGGCATCTCCAATCAAAATGAAAATCACTTTAAAGTATCAATATACTTAATTATTCCCATGTTAGAGAGGGCCACATCACAAAGCCAACAATTGGCATAGAACATTGCCAATTATTTTCCTCAAACAGATTGTGTATGATGCATTCTATACAAACCTGCAATATGCAAATATGAGTCAAATCACAAAAAGCCGGGGTCCCATTCATCAAATAATGTTATATAATAGATGTTCTACCAAAAGCAATGTGTCTGCCTCACATTAGCAATTTATACCTCATAACTCACGTTAGATAGCAATCCAGTTGTCAATTTGTCAGATCATAGGCAAAGTATGAAAACGGTCCATAACAAATGCAAATAATTGACAAGTTACAAAACTTAGGATGTCATAGTATCATTTATCTCTGTAAGGAGCATAAGACATCAAGTAGTATTCATGAAAATTCAGGAGCACACTATAAAACATTACATAAACAAGCCGCTGGACTAAACTTAAAGATGTGTGTGTGATTCCACTACCAACCAAACCTTTCATGCATGACATAAAAAAAAAAGAACTTTCTAGCAAAGGCAATCCAGTGCGATTAAAATTGTAGATTAAATTTAGCATTAAAGTTAGACAGTTTCAAATAGGACTCACGAACTTCACTCTCATAAACTTCAAACTCAACATCCAAAAGAAAAAAACTAAATATAAGTTTTCCCAAACATTGGCTAGATTATGAAAAAATCCAGCAGAAAGAAAGAAGGTTATTAGAAAACAAACCAAAAGGTGAAAAGGGTCGACGTATAATCGAGTCCATTAAGCAATGGACTACATTCCAAACAGAGAAGCCAAGCGCACTGATATGAAATTTGAAAGTACTGTAAAATTCAGCATAGTGGAGAGAGGACAATAGAGAATTACCGATGACGAAGGGTTGTTTGGGGAGGTTTTCAGCAGGATTGGAGGAAGAAGGGGAGGACGAGGAAGTGGGGGCAGAGGGGGAGGAGAGAAGGCCGTCGAGACGGAGGCCGGAGAAATGGGCGACGGTGGCCGATTCCATCACGTAGTCCATCGTCGTCCGACGACGAGAGCTCTCTCAGAGTTTCAGACTCCCTCACTATGCAAATTCGTCTTCAAAGAATAATGCCATTGGCAATGGTCTACGGAAAAGACGAAATTACCCTAAAAGAATCCTCCAATTTTCTGTACTTCTTTCCCAGTCACCGGGTGTTTTTTTCTTAATAAAATAATAATATACTCCATCTTTCCCATATTAAATGTCTTATTTCAAAAAATTATTCTACATTAAACGTCGTAAAGTCTTACGATGATACTCGTAAGTAGAAAAGTTCTAATATAATTCTTACCATAGTAAGAAAAAAAATGAGAATCTAGATTATTTAGAATTAGTTAAAATTATGATAATTAAAGTTAGTTAATTTAGTTAAAGTTTTGTCATTTTGTAGTCTAAGGTGCTTCTCACCTTTTTTAAAATTTACGCTTTTATAAATAAGATAGTTAATATAGGACAAAAGGAGTAACATTAATGAGAGTGAATAGACAAGTGACCAAAGTAGTCTTCCCGCTTCTCTCTTGGACATAGAGACAAAAACTAGGAGGGCAACCAAATTAACAACAAGAAACAACCTTTTAGAATGAGTTAGCCAAGAGATGGCAACTCAACTACCCTCCCTATGTACATGATTAATTCTAACAAAGATAGAAGAAGTAGAATTACAAAGATTGACCATGTCACATTAAAGTAAACATCCTTCAAAATATTGATGATGACATTATTTCATTGGATCAACCTATTCTAGAATACATTGATAGGATATATATATATATATATATATATATATATAATCTTGTTACTTTGCATTTGACACATGTTATCGGACCCTATGATTTCAATTGTATAATGTATGTTACTCACATGGGGAAGAAGGGGAGGTTTTTGCCCACCTGCCCCATGATCTGACAAGTGTTGCCAAATTTCCATCTGATATCACACAAGCATTGGGTGGTGCATATTTTCAAATATAGTCTTGATACATAGTTCACAATGTTGGAGCCCATTTAAAGCTATGAGCCCCCTTCATTTTATTATTTCCATGTAAGAAGTAAGTCTATGACATATTTAGATTTAAAGATCCCCTTTGATGATGTGTCTACTAAATTTAGGTTGTTCGACTATGTGGTACCTATTCATTTAACCTCATAAAATTTTAGTCGTTGAGTTAAAGTTAAAAATTTAACTAGCCTTGAGAAATAGGTTCCACTCATAGAAACTCCAACCAACATTCACATGCATGAAAGAATTAACGAAAAAAATCAAACAATAAAACAAACTAAGCAAAAAGGATACCACTATCATGGAAGAAAATCATTATAGAAGAATAGATAACTAAAAACACAAGCACATAAATAAAGAGTTTGGTCCATAGAGGCTAAAACCTGCCAAAAAAAGCCATACAACAATACAATATTATAAGAATGTTAAATGAAAAAGAAAATTGAAGGCATCTCAAATCAAAATGGAAATCCCTTTTTAAGTATCAATGTACTTAATTATACCCTTCTTATCACAAAGGCAATAACTAACATAAATGTAAAAAAATATGAGTTATATGTCTAGTTTATTGGCTAATTTTTTTGTCAAAATTATGACAAGTAACCATATGTATGTAATGTGTAATATCCCGGATTTTCTTAGGTTTTGAAAATTAAATATGTAAAAAATAGTATATTGACCCCCTAACTTTCTTAGTTAAATAAATTCCTCATTATATAGAATTTATAGATGAAACTATGTGCTTAGAAAGTAGACAGAAAGAGATTCAAAATGCCACCAAGAATGCACGAATTAGAGTTCGGATAAGGGAGTTATGACTATTTAAAGTTGAACATATCGTACATGGCATGTTTAATCGATTTAGGCATGTATTTGTGCCATTTAAGTCATTTTGCGAGCCCGGATATTGAGAGTGATGGGAATTATTAATTATTGAACAATGGTTTGAAAGATAATTTAATAACATTATTTGATATTGCTTGTTTAATTATAACAAGTGGAATGACTAAAGGACTTGCATAAAATGAAGGATAGTTGAAAATACTTAAGCATTACATGTATGATGTTATGCTTCTTGAGATACAGTAATTTTTAAACAGAACTATATCCCTATCCAATTTTCTTGATAACGTTGGAGATATTGTCTGATGAGTACGTAGGCAACTAACATCTTGGTGATGTTAGCCCGATCCAAAAAATATTAAATAATATTTTTATTCTTTTGAAAATGCTCCTCTATGGTGAGGAGATGTTTCGTTGTTGTTTGGTCTTATTGGTTGTATGTTCTTTAGATGAGAATGTAGCAAGATCAGGAAATCGGTTGGCGATTGAGGACAACATTGCATTAGTGGGATCTAGTTTCTTACTTATGCAAATTTGTAAATAATTGTAATTACTAGCGTGAAAGCCAAGTTTACTTGGTTATTTATTTTCGGATAGATGACAGACTTGTACTTAGAGGGTTAACATGTTATTTATAGAATTTTGACATGTGTAATAATATCATATGTTCTGATATTCATATTTGTGAAGACCAATAATCATGACCTAGATATTTATTTGAATGATTTGTTCTGCATTTAAGAAAAAAAAATTTCCTCATGATTTATCATGTGTCCTTTATTGAAAAGGGTTTTGAAAATATGGGTCATGGTATAATGAGTCTTAAAATCTTATTTGAGGTTGTTGTGGTCAAGTTAGATTTAGAATTGACAGACTTAAAAAATAGGAACATACGTATTCTTATTAATTAAGGTGGAAGACTGAACAATGTGAAGAGTTTTGAAGCTTATTCAAATTACATTGATACATAAGTCACTTGAAAAAGTTTAGAAGTGATTTGAGGTTGTTGTGGTTGAGTTAAATTTAGAATTGACATACTTAACAAATAAGAACAAACCTGTTCTTATTGATTAAGGTGGAAGACTGAAGAATGTGAAGAGTTTTGAAGCTTATTCAAATTACATTGATACATAAGTTACTTGGAAAAGGTTAAGAAGTGATTACAGAGGTTTCAGAAGAATTTAGGTTAAAAAGGGCAAATTTGTCAAAAATAAGTAGAAAGATC
The DNA here is from genome assembly GCA_035235625.1 of Saururus chinensis. NCBI lineage: Eukaryota > Viridiplantae > Streptophyta > Magnoliopsida > Piperales > Saururaceae > Saururus > Saururus chinensis. Next base: position 29,513,239 of record CP141146.1, on the reverse strand, counting down.
GATTACTGAAAAATGAGGACAAAACGATCGATTGCGTGTTGATTCAGCTCAATGCAAAATGCAATTGAGATTGAAGATTTTTACAAGGCCAAAGTCAAGACAACAAAAGGAGATTGTTAAAGACTATAAGCATATACAAACAAGGCAAGGTGGAGAAAGTTTTAAGTACTTAAAGAAGACTTGAAGGTCAGCAATAATGATATAAACAAGATAAGCTTGTGTTAGAGTCTAAATAAGGTCATTGGTTTGTTTGTGTTAGAGAGCATTGATTTGGTTACTTTGGAACTACCGTAGTTTTTTACCCTAGTTAGGGTTTCCCACGTAAATTATTGTGTCTATGTGTAGATTTATTAATAATTTGATAGTGAGATTGAGTGAATAATTAGGTTTTAATCATTTTTGCTTCTAAAAAAATTTACACAAAGAGGATAGAACTCTTAATTCTTACTTGTTGAAAGTATTAATTATAAAAGCAATCTAGTGATCTACTAGGTCGATTAGTCGGATATTAAAATCTCAATAAAACATTAATCGTATTTTCTATATCACCATTTACAAAGCCACATCATCATACAAAATCTATGTCAAAGCCCAAACATCTAGGCTGCTATTCATCTAATGATTTTATATGATAGTTCCTTCTCCTGTATAAAGTGTCTTATTTATAATAAGCATTAATTTTAAGGAAGGTGAGAAGCACCTTAGATTACAAAAAGACAAAACTCTAACTAATTTGGATTCTCATAACTTTAACTAATTTAGATTCTCAACCTCCTACTTTGGTAAGAAAACATATTAGAAGCTTTGTACTTGGTAGGAATATGGGAAAGAGGACACTTAATGTGGAATAATATACACTTGCATTTGATTGTGAACACAAGTAATCATGCTCCCAAATGATTCCATTGTTTAGTTCAAATATTATTTATTTAAAATTGGTCCGACTCATCAAGTTAGAGGTTTCGTGCATAATTTGATAAAAGAAAATATAAAAGTGCATGTGTAAATTTGGGGGCGTGACAACTTTGTAGTTATTCTCATATATAATATTTTAATTTTTATCTTTCCCATCATTACTGCAATAGAATGCTAATTGTAGTTAAAGGCAAGTTGCAAGTTTATTTTCTCACAACATACATGCTATTCCAAAATAAATTATATGTTATATAGGAACATAAAATTTCTTCTTCTCTAAAGGATCAATGTTTTTTAATTGTCCAACCTACCTCTCATATTAAGGAGTTGAAAATGGACAAAAGGGCCCTTAATCTACTTGGTTATCTTATACTCTTGCCATGAAAAGTTGTATAAATGGCATGTTAAAGAGAAAGGAGATGATATCTTCCTTTTAGAGGAATGATACAATCCAAGTAGGATATTTTCTGGTAGATGAATTTTCATTTAGATTGATATTGTCTTGCATTATTAGTTTGCTTCTCTCTTCTACATTATTTATTTGAACCTAAATCAATTTGAATTAAGGTCCATCAAAACGATGTCATTTTCATTAAATTCAATACATATATATTCAAATTCTTTGAGTGCCCTTCCTGTTATTAGCTGTGTTGGATGAATAGTGCTTTTCTTTAGTATATATTAAAACTAAATTCTAAGCTAAGTCAAATTACAAGTGTTTTCTTGAGTTGGAGTATAGAACATTTCTTTATTTTACAAAGTAAAATATTACTTAAAATTGTCTCTCATTCAAAAGTTGAAGAAGTTTGGGGGACAACTAGTCGATCCTTCATAATTTAAAACTAGCCCTTTTGGTACTATTTTTATCTGACAAAAGTGAACTTATAAAATTGAATATAATGTTATCTCATTTTTCACATTCAATCCTACACAAATATGTTTTTTTTGTGGTGTAGCTTAGTCTTTTTGCTTCTACATGAAGAAACTAAAGTAACTTTGACTAGATTGATAAGGGTTCATGCTTTGAATAATGATTGTTTATTACCATATGTTTATTATCTTCCATTTAGGGAAAAAATTGTGTCCTTAGAAACCAAAATAAATTTGACATGCTAAAGTGTGTATACAAGTTTATCTATTAAATTAAGATTGCTTCATTTTTTTTACCAGGGAACTTTGGATTAATCTTGGTGAAAATTTGCTAGCCTGGACTAAGGAAGTTTGAAAAAGTTATTTTGATAATTGTCATCACCACCAATCTAGAGGAGATGCCACCCCTACTTGCACTGGTGGAACATATGAAATGATTATTTATTTTGGGATTATTGGAACACTAGTTGTTTGTTAATACAATGCAAAAATTATATTCCAAGAAGTTTCATGATTTTATTCACAATGTTTTGCTAAAGGACATGTGACACCCCTTGTTTTCAAGGAGAAAATTTATTTTTTTATTTATTAAAAAATTTACTTTTGATCATTGGTAAGCCACTGATATGTCAGTGCTCTACTGACGGAATGGTGAGTTACTATCAATAGGTCATCGGTAAGCCACCAATACATCGGTGCTCTACCGGTGGAATGGTGTAGTGTTACTATCAATAGGCATCGACACGTCGACGGTCTACCAATGATAACTGCATGCATCAGTTATTTTGGAAAATGAGGTAGTTTTACAATTTTGAGACTCCTTAAGTAGTTATCCAAGTACAAAAGAGAGTGAAACTCAGAATTAGGGGAAAATGGGTCTCATAAGAATCCTAGTATTGGTGCGATAGAGTTTGGTAGTAGTTCAGGAGGATCATGTGTCGGAGGAGAAATTTTGTGTCTACACAAGTCGGATTGCAATCTACTTTTGAAATAGAGAAAAGTATTGTAAATTTCTAATTTTCTTCAAGTTCTTAATGATCTTCAATGGATATATGTGAGTTACTTTGAGTTATGTCATGCATGATTATGTTTTAATAGTAAGTCTAGATTACAACTAGCTTAACACTTGATTTGTGAGCCAAATGGTTTATAACTCATTTTGGAATGATTTCTAATAGGTTTTATGCAAGAAAAAGTGTTTGGAAAGGATGGGGATTTTCTTATCTTATCCTAATTATCGGTGAGGTTACCAATGCGTTAATGACTATACCAGCGAAATGAAGAGGATGAACAGTACCCTTGCATGCATGCAAAACTATGCATGTTGACTAGCCATCGGAAGTGTGACATACATGTCGATATAGGATTAGTAAGGTGAGCATTCTCTGCTAACCTATTGTCAGTGAAGGTTCGACGTGTCGGTGGGATTACCAATGGACATTGATGTCCTAGATAACACGTTGATGAGGTTACCGATGGTGCCTCAATATAAATTTTTTCTTAGATTTATAGTAATGAGTAATTTATATGGCAATTATATATAATTGCACGATTTACAAATATTTTTAATTGCATGTGAAATGATGAATAAACACGTATTATGTAAGGGTTAGTTAACTCTAATGCATGTGTATGTTTGCCCCTAAAGTGAGTCATTTAGCCACGCAAAACATAAGGCTATAGTATAAAATAGAATCATGGCTTTTTGGCTCTCCTAGGGTGGGAGTTATGTAAAGTTGTTCCCCTAACCTAGAAGTTAGGTTCAAACAGACTAGACTAGAAAAAGATAATTGATCCCAAGCAGCAAAATATATGAGGTTTAGATAATCATGGTAGTTGAGATCTTGACACTAAGGTCCATGAGCCCTAGTGAGCCCTTGCTTCTTGGAGTGGATAGATTAAGGAAAGCTTTATGTAAAGACTGATGTCAAATTTGTGGTAGTTTAATATCTAGTTGAGTGGGAACTCCTAGATGAGACTACAATGTCTAGTAAACCCTAAAGTCGAATTCTCTATTGAGGTATGGTTGTCATTGAAAGGTTTGTGTGAATATGATTTATTTGTTATTACTATTTGTTTTGACGATAAATTCTTCGTCAATTAGATACTCTTTTTTAAGTGTTCAACCACTTAAATTAACAAAATAGAGCTATTAATATAGAACAAATTTTTTTTCTCAAATAAGGCTATTAAATTAGGATGGAGGGAGTATTTGTTTTCAATTTTATTGCAATTCCATTGAGTATACCATATACTCAACATCCTTTGCAGTACATGTTCTCTAGGGAGAAGAACATTTAGAGGTATTAGGAAGGTTGTAGCTTTAGTGCAGTTTCTACCTTTTAGCGTGTGATTCATTATCTACTTATGGGTTTACTTTTAGGCACAAGAAATTATCATTTATCATTTCATTAGCTTGTGCATATGTAACATGCAAGTACACTTCTGTGGATCCTATGAATATTTTAATATATTAGATATTTAAATGTTTAATTATAGTATTATTACAACCAATGTTTGCAAAAGATATGGATCTAATGTCCTTAATTTATCCTTTCAATATTTTATAACCCCATAAAATGGTTTTATCCATTGCATAGTATGAAGGGGAGCATGTCATAGATTTTCATATAGAGGATAAAGGTTTAAAAAAAAAAGGTATAAAATTGGCGACGTGACAGGACAAGTCACTGAAGATGAAAACCAAATAGGTATATCATACTTCAGTGCCTACTAAAACCTTCAACTAAGGAAAGCTCAAGGCCTACAAATTTTTAGCTTCACATTTTTCTTAGTGCAATTCACATATATGAGTTCAACCAACTTGTAAGTTAAAATATTTGAAATTAATCGATGAGAATTGTTTGTTTCTTACACAAAATATTTAGAGAAGGTTAGATATGAAGTTGTCTTAGTTTTTTATTAAAAAACTTGTTGATGGTCAGCAAATTTTATTGTGGAAAATGGAAACGACCACTATATTATACATAGTCCTATAACATTTACCCTTTTGACTATATGAGCTAATAACAATTTTCTTTGAAAAGGTTATGATTTGTGATAGTAGTGATCATATAGGGGTGATATTGCACAAAAAAGAAGATGAGAAGATATTGCTATATAGTGAATGAGTCAATTGCTAAAATACAAAGAGTACCGTTTATATGAGCTCGGGCTCAAGCACGCCTACGTGAGCCAGGGCTCTATGGGTCATCGGATTTACATCCGACGACCCATAATGCCCCGTGAGTATTATGGGTCGTCGGATGTAAATCCGACGACCTAAAGAGCCCCGACTCACGTAGGCACACCTGAGTCCGGGCTCATATAAATTTTTTCCTATATATATATATATATATATATATATATATATATATATATATATATATATATATATATATATATATAAGACAAATAAGTTATATTCATTTGGATGGGTCCAAGATAGTAAGACTCTAAGTTTTATGTTCACACTATATTATGCTTTGATTGATAATCATTATTCATTAAGAAAGGATGAGATGCAAAGATACCCAAGACATTGCCAAAGTCTGACACCAAATTGAGGGGAGTCCTAACCGAAAAAATCCTATAGAAGGACAACATTGATAATACAACAATTAGGTTCGCTATTTTCATGCATGCTCATTAAATAATGATAAGAGAATGTATCATGTCTCTCCAATCGACTAAACAAGAACACGCATTCTAATTTCTCATTATCTTGCTAGTTTTGAAACATATTTACCTTGCTTTAGTCATTTTTTGATGGTGCAAGTTTTACAAATCAACCCTATTCAAGTATGATTTTTCCTTTAATTACATATGTTCAAGCTTTAGTTCAAATTCAAGCCTCAAGTCGAGTTTGAGCTAAGTTTTCATAAGTCAAGTCTGAGTTGTATTAGATAAAACTCGACTCGAGTTGGATCGTTAGCACCCCTATTCATCTCCTCTCTCTTTCCTTCTTTCTCCATTTCCCATCCTCTCTCTACCTTTCCCCTACCAATACCTATCCATCTCTTTCTTGTCATACATGTTTCCATCTTTTCTTCTCCCATGTACATTCCTTCTTTCTTCTTCTCCTATACTAACCATTTGTGGGTGTATAGTTTCCATACCCTAGTTCTGTCTTGCTTGGGCTGCTTATGTTGCATGTTTTCTATATCAAATGATGGATAGTGGTCATTTTCGCTAGGGTATATTTAAGGGCATGCTTTTGAAGAAATGCCTTTCCATCATATGTTGGGCTGAAACTAAGCTAGGTCGGGCTAGGAGAGAGCTGGCCCTAGCTATAACCCATCATATTATGTCTTGCCCTGGCCCAACCTTAGCCTTACGTAGGCCTTAAAAAGTTTGGCCTAGACCGATCCTAAGCGCTCTCAAGCCTGCACTTTTTTTTTTCTTTTTATTATTTTTTATATTTTTTATTAAAAAATTATTTTGATGAAAAATCTATAATTTTTGGGTTAGGTCCCTCTAATTGACCCTATGAGACACAAGATCATATTCCTTTATATGGGTCTTTACAACTAACTATAATAACTTAAGCTTAAAATCTCTTAATTTTTTTATAAACTATACTACATCTTTGTGTTATCCTTCTCTTGCTACCTATGTGCGACTATCAAAAAAGTAAAAATAACATTTTTTATACTTAAGGCTTGGCCAAGATTTTTGTCCACATCTCTAGCCCGACCCTATTTAATACAGGCCTAAACGTTTTAGAGCCAACCTTAAAACTAACCCAAAAATTTTCGGGTATAACTTTCATTTTTACTGGCCGGGTAGGAGACCTCCATTCAATCTATGGAGGTCATGGACTGGTGAACTATTGGAGACAACGCATGTGGCCTGCACCACTTAGTGGGCTTGTCGCAGTGGCTATGGTTTGATTGGTCAGCTATCATCCATCTTGTGGTCGTGCCTGCCATTCATGTTACTGTAGGTATGATCTTGTGGTGTGTGTGCTTAATATATTGTATGTAAATATTCTTATATTGTATTTGTGTATTTCTAGCTTCTTGTTATGTGTTATATGAATTTCAGCCTCCCTCAGACGGATATGACATGTGTATAGCGGGCTCCTTGGGTTTCGTAGTAGATAAGGTTTTAATAAAAAAGTCATGTTTATACGTGCTCGACACATGCTTATACACTAAAGCCAGATACTCTTGGGTCATACGAATATTGAACCTAGGTATGGACCTGACCCATATAGTCTGCCTTGAGATTACACACATATGTTACCCGTCCACATTCTATGTTTACTCTAAGTGGGACCCACTTCCCAATACACTTACACATATGTTATATAGTAGTTATATATGGGTATCACATAATCTTTGATGGGGCCTGTAAGTGGGTTCATGTATAAAGAGAACTACGTGGTGTGCGAGGGGTTGACCCCGCCATAGGCATGGACATGTGCACTGCTTAGGCCTCCGTAGACCCAATGTATTGGGCCCATATTCTTATCGGAGACGCTCTAATAATCCACAATGCGTTATGTGAAATAAGAGGGTATTGGGCTTTGCCCAAGCCCATGATGACCAAGATGAGGAGAGAGGGATAAGTTAGGATTATGAACACTCTAATCCTAACCAACCCTCACTCCCCCTCTCTCCCATGTTGTTGCCCTCTCCTCTCTTCTCTTAGAGCCGCCGCCCATCTCTTTGGTATGGAAGAAGAAGGGAAGGGCCGGGCCCCTCCCTTTGCGCAGCAACCTCCTTTTGGCCATGGTTGAAGGAAGGGTTGCTACCCCTCCTCCTTAATTCACCGGCTTCCCCTCTTGGATGTGGGATAGAAAGGGATGTCCCCTTTTCTCAGCTCTTTCTCTTAAGTGCCTCATCTCTCTCACAAGCTACCTTGGGAAGTGTGCCAACTTCGCCTAGGACATGCTGCATGGCACTTTGGGCAAAGGACAAGGCGGTGATTAACCTATTATACAACTCAAGATCCATGCCTTTGGATTGAGTGCTCTCCAACATATTGAATCAAATTTTATAAAATTTGAAATCAAAATTCAAATTAAATCAATAAATAAAATATTAAACTCTCGCGGACAAATCAATGCTCCGATACCATTTGTAACAACCTGACCCGAGCCAGGCCCACACAATTACTAATAGAAATTTTTTTCTTTTCCTTAAGCCAGGAATCATCGTCTGTGTACGAGAAGTACAACATTCGTCTACACACTACAGAGCTTTAAGGCTTCATCGTACGTAGATGTTGTTACGTCTGAAACAAGACTATGAAGAAGTCAAATTCAGATTTGTTTTACTTGCCAACTGTAGTAGACAAGGTCGATCCACAGGGAAAGCCTTGTGCAACAAAGAAAACTATTACGAAAAAAATAGAGAAAGGAAAACTAAGAAAGAAAGAATAGAAGAGTATTGGGGCAATATAGAGTTAAGAAATCAAGATGAGAAAACACTAAGGCATTAAGGATCATTGTAACATCTAATGATGTTCTTCATGTATCATGTTATCTCAGTTAGAATCGAATAAAAATTCTATCTAATCGGAAGATATGAACATTAAAATTAAAAATAAAAAATAGAAATGCTTTGGATAGATGAAGGATAAAAACAATTGTCTCTTAAAGATTTCTATATATCCAAATCACAAAAGATCAAAAAGGAGAGCCTTTAAGCATCTTAGGTATCCAAATCACAAAGAAACAAGAAGAAGAACAATATTAAATAAACATCACTTCAAATAAACAATACTTACTTGAAACCATTGATGAAACATGAATTGAACTCCATTAAATTGTTACAAATCACCTCTAGCCTTAGCTTGAGAGCTTAGAAAGTCATTACAATAAAACTAAAACAAAAATACAATATGAGAGAAGAAAATAGGAGAGGAGAGCTCCAAAGAGGAGGGTGTCCTTCATCTATCACGTCCACCCCTCTATTTATAGGAATAGAAGGGGTTGCTTCAAAGAGGAAAGTGAAATCATATCTCTAAATTGCATCCTGATTGATTGCCTGATTGGTTGCTTCTTTGGCAATGATTAGATATTTAGCAAATAAGTATCTTTGAATCTTCCTTTAGTTAACCAATCAGCCTCCTTGTCTTTCCTAATGTGTATCAATCATAATCAATGAAAATATTCTTCATGTGCTGGCCTCGGGTTAGTTTATTAGCTATCTCTTTACATGCCGAATTCAACCCATTAATCTTCGGAATTTGGAATTTCTTCCTAAAATGACACTTGTAGCCACGGAAGTCTTCTTTCCAATGCCACTGAAATCATATCAATCCGAATTATATATAAAAAGATATGATCGAAATACTAAGGCTCTGTCAATCTATCCGAATCAGCTTCTTTCCTAATTTAGTCCTCTTCATACAAATCTCAAATCAAACGGGTCCACAAGGTTGTGTTCAACCATTCCATGTATGTTTAAACCATTAGGGGCCCATTCTTGACTTTCAAATAGCTTTGGGTAAATGGGCTTTACTTCCTCTTCCACTTGGATCCTGTTAAAGCCTGTTTAGACATATAAACTCAATTAAGGTCTAGCTAACTTATTCAAAACATAAATAGCCCAAATCAGCAATGAATTAACACAAAATAGGATTGCAATTCGAAATATGAGAATATTTAATTAAACATTATTTCAGTGCATCAGTAGACTTAGGTTATAACGAACACATACACACAATAAAGCTTCATAGTTCGTCGCGTGTAAAATAGAATAAAACATACATTGAGCCGAAACCGAACACACACATTACATGTCTCGCTCTATCTTAGAGCGAGACAGAACATAGAAAGTCACATCAAAGAATAGCAAATCAATACACAAAGGATCATAGCATAGAACACATCATAACTAGCACATGTCGTTCTAACTTAAACGGGAGGTCAAAATGCTTACTCCCCTCATGTCTCGTAAGGTAGCAATATTCGGAGTTGCTCGTTCCTTCTGAGTGTCCTCCCCTTTAGATACGAAGACAGTAGACAGAGCTTCCTCTAGCCTCCATACGTTCCTTGCATTGCACTGAAAGACTACGTATAAATGTTCTCCTTGCCGGAGACTCTTCTCGTTTTCTGCACCCGTGGCGGCGGATAGAACCTTCCCTAGTTGGGGATGTTCCTCACACATCGTGGCTCTTTAGTGGAAGATAGAGCATCATCCTCTACTCTGGATTACTTCTCTTGTTGCGGTCCTGCAACTTCGGATAGAACCCCATCTTGCTCTTGGCCCCTTTTTCTTGCTCCGGTGCTCGAGGATGATGGGCAGGGTCTTTCCTTGTCTCTGGGTATTTTCTCCTTATATGGTCGCCAACTCGAAAAATGGAGCCCTCCATCGCATAGAACACACTCGATTTAGTCAAGAACGCCTCTTGAATCGACTAAATTGGAGTTAGGATGGTTAGAAACAGAGAAAACGAAGTTGGTCGGTGATCGAGGACAACTGGCAAAACCTCTCCTTGTCTTGGGGCGTTTCCTCCTTATACGGACTCCAACTCAAAGAAAGGACCCTCTATCGCGTAGAGCACACTCGATTTAGTAGGAAACAGGTCTTGAACGGCCTTAATTGGCCTCAGAATGCTTAGAAACGGGGAAGAAGAAGGTTTAGGTGAAAAAATGATGGAAGTGGGGTATTTATAGACCTTGGCGCGCCAAATTCGGTGGCGCTGCGGGTTTTGGGCAGCGGTGCTGCGGTAACGTGCGGATCGTGCCCAAGCACAGAACCGCGGCACCCGCTGCACCACATTTCCATGGCACCTGTGATAATGCGGGCACGCGTCACGTTGCGCCGGCTCGCGCCAGTTGCGCGCCGCGAGCCGGCTTAATTATTATTATTATTTTCTTCATACATATATACTTCAAACGGGTGTATCTTCCTACGTAGGAATTGGATTCGCGCGTTCTTGGTACCGTTGGACTCATATCAATAAGCCCTTCGATACTAACCCACTTAAAGTAATATATCGTGCTCTTACCAAGTGGGTCCCACCTATATTACACGCTTGTCAAGGTTGTAACTGCCGTTTTGCGCTTTCTTCGAATCATTATGCTCGTTTCTTTGAGCTCTACTCATATACGGTGGTTTCAACCTTTGAAAGCCTCTAGAACTCATCAAAAGGTTATCTAATTACCTCTAACCGCGTAGGCTAAACGTGATTAGGAAAGCGGGGTGTTACAACTGTGATCCATTTGAACCTAACTCCTAGGTCATAGCACCAAATCCACATAGAACTCCCACTTTTGGAGAGGCCAAAGACCATATGCATGTGCACTCACCTCGTATTTGCTCTTGTGGGTAGCACGAATGAATTACGTCTACATGGCTAAAACGAATTACTTTGGGAGTAAGCATGACACTAGGATCCTTTGTCCTTGACTGTAATGTATCAGTTTAGGGTGACCATTCATTACAAGGATTCACAAATTACTTACCCTTGCATAATAATGCTTAACTATATCCAATCATGCACTTAAATACAACGAAAACCATGTTATTATATAATCTTTAAATAGCATAAACACTTATACAAATCATGATCAAAATCTAATAACTTGAGGTACCATTGGTAACTTCACCAAAGCGCCAATTAGGGCGTCAATCCCATCGACGTCCCACCTAGGGCTGCCAATGGAACGATACAATTACGGTATAACTTATTCCATTACCGTAACAATTCCATTAAGTAAACGATATAGGTACTTCCATAACCGTTCCTTCCACTAATAATCGGTTAGTTAATCCGATAACCATTATCCATTACATTTTTTTAAATGTGCTAAAAAAGGCTAAAATAAACATTTTGATTCACTTAATTAGATATTACTAGGGTAAAAAACTAACATCATTACTACTATTATTTATAGTTGTGGCAAATAAATTGTAATGAATAAACATGAAACATAAATGGATACATATATTAGGCATAAATACATAATAAAATTACTTATTTTCTAATAATTATATCCTATCATATGAGTCCAACTCCAAGACATCCATCTACTTCCTATTTCATAAAAACCCAAATGTGAGAAGAATAACAATTGCCTTCTCACAGCCAGCTTGTCACGCCCTAGCGTCTGCCTGACCCGAGCCGAACTTGGTCTAGGGGCTGGTCGAAGCACAGAGGGGCAACAAGATTGTTGGTTTAACACGTTGCAGATGTCTTAACCCCTCTAGCGGGTGATTAATGAACACGGAGTCGCGCACCTTTAGTCCTTTGTGCAAGAGAAACAGGGTAAAATAAAATAGGATAACATCTTTGAAATAAATCTTCAAACTTAACCCACATGTTTAATATCCTGAGCCTAAACACAGGGCTCAAATCAGGGAATCTTAGATAGGTCTACAAGCATCAGATATACACGAATCTGAAACATAGTCATCCATACAAAGTGTTCTATAATCATGATAGCATAAATCAAAAAATAAAATAACATCTAGAAGTATCCACGCCTAATCCCACGCATATCCCAATTGTCCCTCATACAAGGGATCCTGATTAACTACATGTCACACCATGCAGCCTCAAAATAAAACACAGAAAGAGGGGTGAGTAAAACTCAGTAAGGTTTAAATTACAGTAACGTTAATCAGAAAACAACCACGACTTATCAACATAGTAATTCAGATCCACATTTCTCATAATATCCTCATTTCTAATTAATTCCCTTACTATACCCCTTTTTACCCATAAATAATTATCCTGCATACAAGTATCTCATACATACAAATAATGACATGAATAATCACATTATGGTATAACATCCATCTTGCATAATAAGTGATTCTCACTCAATCACATCATGCGTAAACATCATATATAACCTGCATGAGCAGTGTCTCTAACACATATTCAGATCATGCATATTAAATGATTCTCTTTCATAACATTCAACATGCATAACACGTATCTCCAACACGTAATCACATAATGCATATTCATATCATTCATCTATAGATCATTCACCCTGCCCGATAAGTGTCTCAATCGCACAATACTAAATCATGCATAATAAATCATATTCACATGTGTCACATAATCTCAATTATCCCTACACAACCTGTGTAACCTGTGCATAATATTATCTCATACACATGCATCATTAACAAATGGTTAATGTTTCTATCATGGAGAGAAATACAATCATATTACCCGCTCTAGACAATTCATGAAGAAAGGTATGAATCCCACATAGGGAACCTAGGGTGTTAGCCCATTATGGACATAGTCTGAATTCCACGAAGGAAATCTAGAGTGTTTGGGGTAGTCAACCCCTCGCTCGCCTTGGATAGTCCACGAAGTAAAGTCAGAATCTCACACAGAGAACCTAGAGGAGTGTGTTATATCTCTTGGGGCAGGAAGAGTCTGAATTCTCACACAATGAATCAAGAACACGTGGTAATTAGTGCACGAAGGCATACCACTCTGAATTTTCAGGGTCCAGATGTCTATTTCAAGAAATCTCAACCGTAAGATGAGTACACAACTCATCTCCATTCAACTCAACTCAACATTAACTCAGATTGACTCAACCCGGTATCCATGTTCCACACATGAACTCAAATCAAAATCATGTCCTTTTGGACCAATCAATTTCTTATAAGCCAGCGATCGATTAATCCGGCACACAATCTTACATCATTGCATCCAATCAATCAACCACGACTAATCTCGATAAAGTTTCATTCCGTTTCATGATGCATAAAACATGGTACATATGTGGGCGATATATACATGAATCCTAATTCATGATACGTGCTCCCATCAGCCCCTCATGCATCATTCATAATCATAATATCAAGCATCATCATAACTATCCCCCCACATGTGTGTGTACATGGTAGAAACATTCAATTCTAAGCATATGAACATGCCTTGTAAATAACTCATCATCATACCACACACATGCTCATTAACATTTAATCATGGTTCTTAGTGAAATCATGGGTGAAAACCATTGGAAAGCACCATTCAAATCAAGTGCAACCTCATGCTAAACTTATATAAGCAAATTCATACCACACTTGAAGCTAAACATGACACCCTCATTCCCCCATAATTTAATCATGATATGTGAAGACATATAATCTCATTCTCATGCTATAAACTTTTCTAGAATCATACTAAAATATAATGAATCACTCCATCATGGATTCAATACAAGAATTTATAACATGCTAAACCGAATAACATAAAAGCCACTTAATACTTAAGCATTCATCATGGCCTTCAACATCAATTTATACCCTTCCAGTAGCTTATCATAGCATATACTACCCATCAAAGTCATAAGAAATAATACTCAAGAGTAAAGCACTAAAATGAGTAAAATATACAAAAGTAGCCGAAATGCAGTGTTGGTGTTCGAACGCCTTGCAAGGCCGTTCGAACGCCTAACCGTTTGATCGGCCTCTCTGGCAATTCGATCCAGAGTCAGGCCATTCAATCGCCATAACGACAATCTCTGGTTCATCTTCCCCACATTGAAATCAAAACCGAAACTTCACATATAAATCTTAAACTACCAAATCACACTCTCAAACATCATGATAATCCAATCCATGCTTAGAGAACATTAAATCCAGCCATTAATAAACAAAAACCCCAAGAAATCTCATCAAGGATTAAACCTTTCTCGAATTGCCATTAAAGCTCATGACCATGGAACCCACTTCAAACTCTATCAAAACTTAAATATGAAATTACACCAATGTTTAAGACCAAAACACTTACCTTCAACGAGCTTCTTTACTCGAAATAGCTCCTCAAACACCTTCAAAACCTACCCAACATATGGTTTTTATTAATACCTTCATAAATTCGATTTAAAACACCTAAATCCTTCAAAAACTAGTAGATCTAGGGTTCAAGAGACTCAAAAACAAAATTTCCATCATTAGGTTTTGAAATAGAAACCCAAATCAGTAGAAATCGAGATTAAACCATGGTAAAAGAAAAGATTTGGGAGATTTAAGAAAAACCCTAAGAGATTAGGGAAATATTAAGCAAATTCATACCTTAATCTTTTTTCTCTTTCTGGAAAATGGGGATTAGGCTCCTAAGATCTTAGTCTCAGCCCTTTCCCAATTGGAAAAGTGGCTGGGCTATTCCTTTTATAGTAAAGGGTGGGGTAAACCTAATGAATTAGTGGGGTACAAATAGGGTTTTACACTAAAAATGAAAAATCTTGCGTATTTAAACCCAAATTGGAGTCTGAAAATTTTGAAATAATTATTTTTTGTCTTAGGTTGATGTTAGGGTAATTCAAGGCTAAAAATTTCAATTTCACACATGGGTCCCACGGTGGGTCTCCCCTAAATTTTCTGGAAAATAGTAAAAAATCTGAAAATTTCAGAAAAAATTCCAAATGACTTAAATTAACTTAAAAACCATAAATGTAAATAAAATTTTGGTTAAAACCTTTGTTAACCACTTTAATTTTGAAAATAGTCAAAATCGATCAGAATTAGCATTAAACCACACAATAGCAATTAAATAGAATAAAATAAATCGGTTCAAGTTTAGGGATCTTACATCCTTCCCCTCTTAGAAATTTTGGTCCCCCAAAATTCGCTAAAGGTTGGCGTCGAATAGGTTGGTATATTTCTCTCTGATCTCATCTTCTCTCTCCCAAGTGGTTTCCTCAACCTCATGATTATGCCATAACACCTTCACTAGTGGGATCACCTTTTGCCGGAGAATCTTCTCCTTCCAGTCTAGGATCCTAACGGGTGTCTCCACATATGAAGGATTCTCCATTAGCTCCAATGGCTCGAAGTCCAATACGTGCATCGGGTCTAGCTCGTACTCCCGAAGAAGTGATACATGAAACACGTTATGGATGTTGGCAAGCCGAGGTGGCAAAGCTACATGGTAGGCCATAACACCAACTCGCTCCAAAACCTCAAACAGTCTGATAAACCTAGGAGACAACTTGCCCCTTTGGCCAAATCGAACTACGCCACGGGATGGAGAGATCTTGAGAAAGACATGATCACCCACATTAAACTCCAAGTCTCACTGCCATCTGTCAACATAGCTCTTTTCCCGACTCTACACTGTTTGCAATCTCTCACTAATAAGTCGGATCTTCTCCACCAATTATTGCACAAGATTAGGAGCGGTAAGTAGATGTTCCCTGACCTCATTCCAACAAAGGGGAGATTGACATGGACGCCCATAGAGTGCCTCAAATGGTGTCATCTTAATACTCACCTGATAACTGTTATTATAAGCAAACTCCACTAAAGATAGGTGTTGCTCCCAACTGCCCTTCTACTTAAGTATACACGCCTAAAGCATGTCCTCAAGTGTTTGAATAGTCTTCTCTGATTGCCCATTGGTCTGAGGATGGTAGACTAAGCTAAGATGCAATGATGTACCTAAGGATCTCTTAAAACTCTGCCAAAATTGGGAAGTGAAGCGAGGATCATGGTCGGAAACAATAGACACCAGAATACTATGCAATCGTACAACCTCCTTCATATATAAGGCAACTAGTGCAAGAATGAGACCACATGTAGTAATGCACATAATCCATTAGTGTTTCTTTGAAGCAATGTTTTGAAACCCAGCCATTGACATAAATTAGTGGTTGGGCTGGGTCAACCTTGGTTGGCCAGATGATGACAACATCACCTAAAAAAATTTAAGGGAGTCCCCCCATATTTTAGAAAAAATTTCACTTAAACCTATTCAAAGTTTCACTTAAACCTGTTCTGTCATTCAAAATTTCTTGATTCCAACCTCTTTCAACAACTAAATCATTCTAAATTTTGCAATCTCATATACAGACATGATTTGTAACATAATCATGATTTCAACAAACATATACAAACTCTCAAAATAAACCACCTACACCACTCATTCAAAATTAAGCCAGCCAACACTCAAACCAAGCTAGTTCGAGATGGGCCAAATAAGAGTTTGGTTCTATTAGCCCAAGCTCAAGATTTGATTTGTTCTAACTTAAGTCTAACCTAGAGTAGAATAGAGCTAACTCAGCAACCCAACTCCAAACCCAACAATCATTTCCTTGCACAAACAAGCACTCCATGAGTTTAATTCTCAAAAACAAAAAAGACGTGTGTTTGAGTTATCAAAACGGAATCTAAATTAACATGAGAGTTGCAAAAACATTTTGTACAAAGTGTCTATATAGCTAGTTAAGATTTTAGTACGTATGATTAAAGATGAACCTTGACCTAATGATACCAAAAAAATTAGACAAAGCAACCAAATGGAAAACATCAAAGGTAAGTGAGTTTAAGACAATATAAAATATAAATTGAAAATGGAAAATTTTTATTAAAAAATGCAGTTAGATATGAAATGTTAGAAAGAGCAAATCATATTCTAGGAAGCAGTTATAAGTAGTTAAATTAATTCAATAAATGTTTGGGATTTGAATGATATCTTTCGTTAAGTAAATCACCGTCCTGAATCATGACATGAAAATTATTGCAAAAGACCATAAGACAATCTCTTTTGAAATTAAACCACTTAAGACTAATGAGTATATATATGTATAATTTTTAGATATGACAAATGGGTAACTGATAAACGGGTATGGAAGAGCTTTTTCCATTACCTTCCATTTAGATAATGATTGGATAAAATTATCCTCTTATTTACCCATTGAATAAATTTAACCATACCATTTGCCTTCTTAACGTTATTGTACATATGGTAAAACGATAGAACGGGTATCGTTGGCAGCCCTAGTCTCCCACCGACATGTAGAACCCCTATCGACAGCGGGTTGGCTAGGAAACCCACCTCACTAATGCCACACCAATACGTCAATCTCATTGCCGATCACCAGTGAATATGTTGAACCCTATATGCATACATAGGTAATTTTTCATCTTCCTCCTTTCACTGCCACGAACACCGACATGTATATGAACCTGACAATGATTGGGAAGAAATTGAACAGAAACCATATGGTTCTCTAAACACTTTTTTTGGTCAAAATGGGTAAAACCCTTTCAAATACAAAGTTCTTCATACTTTATTTACATAAAATGGATGGTGCAACCATCCTCATTTGAAATCATCATTGTCACACTTTTAATCATAAAATATTTCAACATATCAACATGCATACGTTCAAATGCATCAAAAACTTGAAAAAAATTATTCTCATACAACAATTCGTTTAATTAAGGAAGAAGAGTCCAATCCGATCTAAAATTCACACATGCACTCTTTCCCAGTGCTAATCCTTCACAATTTCACTCCTAAACTCCATCGCGCTTGGTCTCCCAGGGACTTCTCCCACACCGAAAATTCCAAGTTTTACTCTCCTTAAATAGGGAATTCTATAAGAACATATGTGTCATATGTTAGTTTAATTGGCTAATTTCTATATTAAAATTATGTTACAGACCTTGAGTATGTAAGTCTTAAAATCTTATAAGATGTAGTTGTAGTCAAGTTAAATTTAGAATTGTTGGACTTGAAAAATAGGAGAAGATGTGTTCTTATGGCTCAAGCATGAAGACTAAAGTTTGTTGATAGTTTTTGAAGCTTATTTAGATCAATTTGTAAACCAAAATCACTTGGAGAAGTTTCAGAAGTGATTTCAGAGGTTTTTGGGTAAAAATGGCAAAACTATAAAAATATATTCACATCGATTAATTGCTAGACAAAAGGAAAAAGTGAATGATCGATCATTATTTGAATTAGCCTTGTTTAAAATGAAGCCAAGAGTTATAATCAATCACTTCGTAGACCAATCAATCGATCCAGGTATCATGTGTTCGAAAAAAAGTGAACGATCAATCACTGTTTGAAACAATCAATCACTAATAGTTCTAGTTACCCTAAATATGTCATTTCAAATTTAGTTTCTTTCCTTGTTGAAGTAAAAGACCCAAATCGTTTTGAAAAGCTATATAAAGGATAAGAAGTAACGAATTTGAAAAGAGGAAAACCTAGAAAAAATTTGGAGAAGAAGGGAGAGACCTTTACATATAATTTTCTAAAGAAAATTTACTTAGAACTTGAAGAGAAGATCAATGATGAATTTATGAACTTATTGCAATATTAGAGAAGATATTTGACACAAAATCTTCAAAGGGAGTTGTAGAAAATCTTTAATGGGAGATTGAAGATTCAAAAAGACCAAAGTCAATATAACAAGAGGAGCTTGTTGAAGGTTAGAAGAAGACAAAGCAAGGAGGAAGAAAATTTTCAAGTGCTTGAGGAAGAAGATTTAATTGCCAGCAACAACAAGAATTTGTGGAGATCTAAACAAAAAAATGGTTGTGATAGAGTCAAAACAAAAGTTGGTGGTTTGCTTGTGTTAATGTAATTGTCTTGCTTACTAGTAGTGCATTGATTTGGTTCTTTGTTAGAACTGTAGTGGTTCATGTGTGGATTGAATGCTTTAAGTTTGATAAATTGATACATCATGAGTGTGCATAGAGAATAGTTTTACTTGATTCCACTTTATAAGAAAATTATGAGCAAAAAGAGGTCATATCTTGTAGTCTTTAATCTTTGTTATATGATCGATGTGGTGATCTGCTAAGTTGAGTAGACGGATATTAAACTCACAAGTGGTAGCTGAGGTTTATTTGATGATAACTTGATTTTGGTACATGATATCAATCTGATTTGACATATTAGTGTATTATTATCTTGCTTAATCTTCCAATAGTTTGATTTATTGTGCTAGGGTTTGATTTCTAAATTTTTCTTAGTTAACTTATTTTTCACTTAGAATTAGTGTTTAAACTTGTTAATTTGTGTGCCCTAGATTGTTAGTTGCTTATCTTATAATTTCCCTTTCTAATTGCTTTAAGTGTGTTGCCTGGGTAATTTTTGTTGGACTAAAATCAATGGCTGGTTCAAATAACTCAATGAATAGACCACCCTTGTTTCATGGTTAAAATTTCTCATATTTGAAAAATAGGATGTGAGAATTTATTCAAGCAATTAATGGGAATGCCTGAAAATCAATGATTAAAAGCTAGAATCCCCCAATGACCAAAGATGAGAATGAAAATTTATTCCTAAAAGATAAAAGTGAATAGGATGAGAATGAGATAAAACTTGCAAATCAAAATAGTAAAGCCCTTAGTGTATTGTTCAATGTTGTAGGAAAACTGCAACGCAGGTTTATTTTTAATTACTTATCTGCCAAGGTTGCATGGGAAAATTTGGTGAAATACAATGAAGGAACTCAAGCTGTGAAAGTATCTCTACTACATATGCTTACCCTAGAGTTTGAAAATATGCTAATGAGTGAAGATAAGACAATTTCTAAATACTATGCTAAGATTTCAAACAGTAAACAAATGTGATCAATTAGGAGAGCCTATACGTGATTACCTTGTTGTGAAGAAATTACTAAGGTCCTTGTCCTCTAAATTCAAAATTACGGTGGCAACCATTGATAAATAAAATAAGATAAACACCTTAGACATTGAGTAGTTGGTTGGGAATATTAAAACTTTAGAGATGCAAGAAGAGCTATATGAAAACATGAAAGACTTGTTTGAAACGTCTAAGGGAAAATAGAATGCCCTAAAAGCTTCTAAAAGAACTTCAAGCAAGAACAAAGTCTTAAACACCTTAGAAGAATATGAAGAGTTTGAAAATAATGAAGAACTGATGTTTTTTATTTGCTAAAAACTTTAAAAAATTCATAAAAACTCATAACTTTAGGTTTGGAAATAAGGGCCAAAATTTAAGGAAAAGACAAGGGGATAAGATAGATGAGAGGCAAAATAAACAAGACAAAAAGAATCTGAAATGTTTTAAATGTCGTAAGTTAGGTCACTTTATTACTGACTATCCTAACATTAATTTTGACAATTCTTCTGAGGATAAGCCTAAAAAATCAAAGGAATTTGATTATAATAAAAAAGGGTAAGGTGCTTCAAGCAACTTACTCTGGTGAGAGTTCTTCAAAAGAAGAGGAACTATGTAATAATATAGCCTTCTATCTAAGTGTGAATGAAGATAGTTCTGGAGAAGAGTCTCATGAGTCCATTTCTCTTAAAGAGAAATAAGAGTCCGAGGTTGATTCTAACGTGTTTAAGGGATTCCTCTAGCAATTCTTAGTTTTGAATAAGAAAACAAAAAGCCTTGAGAGAGAGTTGAAGAAGAAAGATGATGAATTAGTTTTGTCTTCTCAAGAGGCAAACATGTTAGTGGAGTTGAATATTAAACTTGAGAGAGAAGTGCATGACCTTAATAAAGCCCTAGAGAGTGAAAATGAGAAGTTTTGTGCTTTCAATAGAGAACCCATGTCCTCTAGAGATAAATTAGTTGGATTCAAGAGTGGGAAGAAGAAGTTGGAAACCATGCTAAACATTGTTTAAATAAACAAGATGGGCTTAGGTTTTAGGAATTACTTGACTACTCCCTTAGCAAAACCTACTATCTATGTAAAGATAAAAGAGAGTGACAAAAACTTTAAGATAGTGCCCAACTCACCTACGTTCTAGTATTGTGGAAAAAAGACATTTGCCATAATAAGACCCATACTAGAAGAGAATGTCCTTAGAATTATTCTTTCAAACTTAGGTGAAAGAAAATTGAGAAAAAATACACTACCCATACCACACTTAAGTTGCCCCACCAAGTGTATGAACAGAAGATAAAGAGTGTGTGGCTGAAGAAGATATATCTTCAAACTTTGAATGATTAATTAGGAAGAGCACCTTAGATTGCCTTAGGATAAGTTGGCTAGGCAAAGCTAAGGAGCATATCATATCTAAGTAAAGAGATTCTGATTTGTGTCCATGGTTTAATTCTTTCAATCTTTTAGAGTATGTCCCAATTCAACCTCTTGGGAAACAATATTCAGAATTTGTGGGGTAGGGACTATGTATTTGTGTTCTCCCAAAGGACAATTCTCATTTCATCTTTTGGCCAAGCCCTCCTTCCATTTGGGAGGAAGTTCTCCTCATATTCAAAGGTTAGACATGATTCATTATTGTTTATTTCATTGTCCAACTATTGATTTAAAACATTTTGTTGCATTTCAATTGAGTCATCTAACTCATAATCCAACACAATTTTGAGATTATCTTCAACTTTTAAATGGTCATCTTCACATTTTGAATCTGAGATTATAATGACATTATTGTATTCCCAAAATTCTTCAACTACTTCTTCCTCTTCAAGAATTGGGACCATCATGTTATTTACCTCTTCTCTTTTTCCCAAGGTCCTAATGGCATAAACTATGCCAAAGTACACGGAACTCTTTGCTCATGCTCAAGTAACTCTACCGGGAAGACTTCACTCTTCTTTTTCTTCTTATTTTTATTCTTTAACTTAGTTACACCACATAACTTGGGTGGGGGAACGAACTCTCCTGTTCTAATGATATCATACACTTTGGGTGTACAAGATTTTTTCTGGACAATCTCCCATTTTTCATCTTTTAAAAGATCTTGATGCACCCATATGAAGGTGTCATCTAATATTTGAATAGGGATAAGCAACTCATAGTTTTCTAAGGAAACTTCTACATATTTAAACTCTACATCCTCTTCTTCATAAGGAACACTCAATGAAATTGTGTCAAAAACCCCAAATTTGATCGACACCAAATTTGCAAAAAATTTCTTATCTTCACAAGTTAACTTAATAATTCCCTCATCAACGAGAGACTAGATTTGATCCTTGAAAAAAAAAAGAGGGATCATTCGTTAAAACAAAAAAGATGAGGGATCATTCGTTTGTTTTTCTTCATTCGATACCTTGCATTCATGAAACTTGATTTTTCCTTGCTTCTCCAATTCATGAAAGAGATTTTCAATTTCATTCACATCAAAAGAATATTATCTATCCATTCTTTCTTTCAATGTTTTCTTCTCCACTTCAACCATCTTATCTTTCTTCTCTTGAAATGTTGTTTTAGAAGTTTAAACTGAAAGTGCTTCTTTCTTCTTAGTTGGCTTAGTACACTCTTTCTTTTCACCACATTTTTTGGCTTCTTGCTCCAACACTAATTATTCTGCCTCAAGAGCACATTTCATGAGATCATTAAAATTTCTGGCTTTACAGGTCCCATCTTCGATTAAATCTTTACTCAAAGATTCAAACGACATATTTCAGCAAGATTTTTTCTAGTCATTCCATTGGGACACATTAGTGAAAGAGCCCTTCAACGTTTTATGAAATTGCACGCTGACTCCTTTGGCCCTTGCTTTGTCGAATAAAGTTGGGCTATGAAAGTAGTTACTTTTTCATATAAAAAAATGACTCAATAATTTAGCCTCCAAGTTTGTCTATGTTTGAACTAATTCTTCTAATCAAGTCATATACCAATCAAACATAGTTCCCTTCATAGTGCCGACTAATAATCTAATCGGTACAACATCATTAACAACAAGATTTTTAATTAAAGCTTTAAAGTGGCAAAGATGTTTTGGAGAGGCTTGACCATTATAGATTTGTAAATTTGGTTGTCCATCCAAGCTGGGTAAAGGGAATTCACTCCAGCCTTTTTCAACTTTGACTCTTCTTGGATGTGTTAAAGAGGTTCTTGAATCCCTTTCCTTGATACAAGGGTTTCAAGACTTTCTTAATCCATTCCTCCATTTCCATGAGAATTAACTTCATAAAAGTCACCTTGATTATGTGAAGTGACTTGTTGATTTTGAGTTCATGTAGCTAATGCTCCAATTAGTACTTTCAATTCTTCTATCTGCTTCTCTTGATCTACCATGAATTCAATGAAACAAGTAGGGACTTTCCCTATCTCCATTTTATCTTTTTCTCTTGTTGATACATGCACCCCAACTTTTCTAGATTCCAAGGAATACAAAGTTATAGGGATAGTAACAGAAGATGTAGAATTGTCCTCCACTTTAAGCACCTCTTCATCATCATCATCTTCTTCTTCTTCTTCTTCTTGAAGAATAATTGAAGGGAATTTACTTGTTGCAAAAGTGAATTTTGGAGATCCCGAAGATGTCCCTACACCAGCTCTTTCAAAAAAAAAAATTTCTTTTTACTCCTTGTGTAATATTGGGTTCTTTTCGTAATTTTCTCTTCTTCGTTCTTAGAGCCAACCATGTTTATTATTGCAACATGAGGACCATCCTCCTTAGGCATCCATTGTTGGGTTATTTTCAAGATTTTGGGAGAACTTCCTCAAGTTCATCTCCCAAAGACAATTTTTCCCAACTACCACTCGTTATGGGCCTTCATTTTCTAAAATTCTTTATCCTTCATGGGGCAAATTCCATTGAAGAATCAGACCCACTAAAAGAAGATAGTCTTTTAGAATCTTCATGTAACATACACTCCTCAAGAGTCGGGTGTTCCTTTTTCTTCATGTTATGAATACATGTTAATATCATCTTTCTTCACACTTTCCCTCCCCCAATAGAACTTTGATCGGTTAATGGTAGGAAAGGGAGCAAACTTAGATAACCTCCTTCCTCGAAAGTGTAGTTTTCCAAATTCTTTCCCTCGATAGTCCTTTCCTCGGAAGAAATGTACAATCTTGTCATTGTCACATGTAGGGCATGGGAACAACACATTTTGTTGAGTCATTTTTTAGAAAATTTCATTGTGGGTGAAGTACCCTCTTCCCTTTTCATGGGTCTCCACTCTTTGGGGTTTGTATCATCACCCAAAGTGGGATGACCATCTTGTGGAACTTCATCCTTCATTGTAAGTAACTCATTCTCAATAGCATGTCTTTTTTTCATTTGGTTTTTTTTTGCGAAGTCTTTTTGTCACAAGGAATTTCCACCATCATGCAAGAAACTTTCTGGGACTTTGCCTCGAAAACATATGATATTTTCTTCTTTCTAGGCTAACAAAATCTACCGTCATGGGGAATCTCACAACCTTAGAACCTTTGAGATGCAAGAAGAGTCACATGAGAATAAAAAATAGATAATTCAAAAGTCCAAGGGAAAATAGAATGCCCTAAAAAAATCTAGAAAAACCTTAAGGAAAAACAAAGTTTTAAATACTTTAGATGAATTTGAAGAATCTTAAAATGATGAAGAAATAATTCTTTTACTAGCTAAGAACTTTAAGAAATTCATGGAAACTCATTACTTTAGATTTGGGGAAAAGGGACAAAATTCTGTGAAGAAACAAGAGAAAGAGAGAGATGAGAGGCCAACAAAACAAGATAAAAATAATTAAAAGTGCTTTGAATGTGGTAAGTTAGGTCACTTTGCTATTGATTGTCTTAATTTTAATTCTAACAATTCTTCTGATAAGAAGCCCAAAAGGCAAAAGGGGTTTGATTATAAGAAAAATGGAAATGTGTTTTAAGCAACTTACTCTGATGAGAGCTCTTCTGAAGAAGAAGAAGAAGAAGAAGAAGAAGAAGAAGGAAAAAGAAAAATAAAAAGAATTTTGCAACTATACTACCTTCCATGCAAGTTTCAAGGATGATAGTTTAAAAGAAGATTCTCATAAGTCCACTTCTCTAGAAGAGAACTCATAGTCTAAAGTTGATTCTGATAAGTTTAAAGGATTCCTCTAACAACTCTTAATCTTGACTAAGAGAACCAAAAGTCTTGAGAGAAAGTTAAGGAAGAAAGAAGATGAACTAGTTGTGTATTCTCAAAAGACTAATAGGTTAGTGGAGTTGAATAACAAATTAGAAAGAGAAGTGAATGACCTTAAGCAAGATTTAGAAAAGTGAGAAAGAAAACTCTAGTGCTCTTAATAGAGAACTCATGTCCTCTAAAGAGAAATTAGATGGGTTCAAGAGTATGAAGAAGAAGTTGGAGACTATGCTTAACATAGGTCATACAAAAATAATGGGTTTAGGATTTAGGAATTGTTTGTCTGCCTTTTTAGCAAAACCTATTCTCTTTGTGAAGGCAAAATAAAGTGTGAAAGAGCCTAAGATAGTGCCCAACCACCTAGGTCTAGATTGAAAAGATGAAGGATATGTTCTAGCATTGTAGGTGTGTGTATCATTTTATATAGTGATACCCATGTTAAAAGAGAATGTCCTAAGAACTACCCTTTCAAACTTAGATCAAAGAAAAATGAGAAAAAGAAGCGCACTACCTCCTCTACCGCTAAGCTATCCCACCAAGTGTATGAGAATAAGATGAATAAAGTGTGGGTGAAGAAAGTTGATCTTCAAGACTTGAAGGATTAATTATGTAAAGCAAGGAAATCCACCTTAAGTTTCCATAAGATTGGTTGGCTAGGCAAGGCTAAGGACTCTTACATCTCTAAGTAAGAGATTTTTTTTATCCATGATTTAATTCTTTCAATCTTTTTTACACACATGTTTTAGTTTTTATCTCATTTTTCTTTTGTTTTCATGTCTTCTTATTCATTTGATTTGTATGAAAAATATATATAAAAAAAAGGAATATGATAAAAAACACATAAAATTTAGTGTAGCTTTTGCTTGATTTTGCAAGTAGCTATATTTTGGTTTTTGATGAAGTTTAGCTCTTGATATATTTTTAAATTAGTAATTTTTAAGCTAAAATGCAACATGATTAGTGGTCAAATGTACCATATCTAAGAGAAGGATACACCAAGGAGAGTGAAGATCAATTGGATTTTCTTTTGCTTAGTGTTGCAATTTTTTTATTTTAAAAACTTACATATGTCATGTTAAGACTTAAGTCACTTTTAAGAATGAGTATTAAGAGAGAATTCTTAAACATAAGTTAACTTAGGTGTTTGGATTTTAGTGGAGTTTAGGTAATCAAATTAGGAGATCTTTGACTAGTTCTCTATATAGAATTCAAAGTAAAGAAAATTTCATGTAATATACTTCAATGTTTTATAAGTCTTATGTACTAAAATCTTCATTTAGAGAATGGAATTGTCCTTATAGACATAATGGAAAAAGTAATGTGAAGCACCCATCCACTTGACATAAAAAAAATTAAAAAAATGTATGAAAAAGAATGACAAAGAATGGAAAAATTATGATACAAGTAGAGAGGATTCAGAAAAAGCCACGTCCAAGAAAAATAAGTTGAGGAAAAATATCATAACTCAGATAAGGGCAGGGGGCATGTTGATTATGAGCTTTTTAGAATTTTCTATTTAGAAAAATTATGTACATAGAATCTATTTAAAGACGGTCGAAAAATGTGAACTTAGTCTTTACTGAGGTTTGAACAAATTTGTCTAAATTTGGTTACGAATGATCTTTCGAGATTTAAGATTAAAAGAGGCAAGAGTTGACTACATTAATGGTTTTCTTCAAAAACTAATAAAATGGGATTAACGTGTCAAAAAAAGAGAATAAAATTGACAATCACATACCAATGGGGTTAACTAATATAAGACAATGTATTAATGAACATAATTTGTGGATGCAATTAGATTAAAAGAGAATTGATTAAAAAAATCATCAATAAGAGCTCAACTTTGCTGATTTTGAATATTTGATTTTTATGACTTTCAGAAAAATTTTGCATTCAATGGAATTCAATGTTTTTTTAGTGTTAGAAATTATCAATATTTGTTTTTTGAATGTTATGAAAACAAAAGTTTGATTGCTCAAAGTTTTTAAAGTACAATTGTGAAAAAGAGTATTTCAAAGTTAAAGTCATAATTAATTGGATTTTTAGACATGGTTTTGATTGCTTATATTTTTTTATCTAAAAGTTAATTTGACATGATTCTTCTAATATGAAATTTTGATGTGATTGCTTAAATTGTTGAACATTTAAATTATGTGTTTATTTGTTTCTTGGAATAGTATTATATGGGTATGTTATTGCATGTGTATGTTACGTCACATTAGATATGAGTGTCATAGACTAAGGGGAGAGTCTTTGTCAAAAGTTGATGGACATGTGATATCTTATGAGTATTTTATTTTCATGTTTTGATGATTGTGTACTTGACTAATATGCTTAATTGGTATTTTTATTACTTATTAACTTTAACATTTTACCTCTTTATGTCAAAAAGGGAGAAAAGTGATTAATGAAAATAAAAGTGCTTATTTGTATTAATGATTTGACAGTGCTAAGCAAATCAATTTGAATTTAAGTGTGTAGGATAAGTATAGGTTTATACAAGGTTTTTCAAGCTCAATTCCAAATTAATGAATTTAAGTTAATTGAGTCTATATCGAGTCTTTCTAGTGTCAAATTACTTTGTACAATTTGAAAGTCAATGCACTATGACAAGAGTTGTAATTTTTTTTATTTTCAAATGTATAGTGTTTTGACAAGAAATAGCCAAAGGGGAAAATTGTAAGAACACACGAGCCATATGACTTGAAGTTGTTTATTTATCAAAATTGTCAAGAAACAATATGTATGTAATGAGTCTTAGAATCGGATTTGAGGTTGTTGTGGTCGAATCAAATTTAGAAATAATAAACTTGAAAAATAGGAGCATACATGTTCTTATTGATTAAGTTGGAAGACTAAAAAATGTGAAGAATTTTGACATCTTATTCAAATCACATTGACATACTTAAATCACTTTGAAAAGGTTAAGAAGTGATTACAGAAGTTTTAGAAAAATTTAGGTTTAAAAGGGCAAAATTGTCAAAAATAGACAGAAAGATTGATCGCTAAAAAATGAGAAGGACAAAATGATTGATCGCATGTTGATTCAGCCCTCTACAAAATGAAGCCGATAGTTAACTATTGATTGCAAGAATCGATTGAAAAATAGTGCAAATTAGAAACAATGACCGATTGATCGATATTTAAAATGGTTGATCATTTCAAGAACAATTTATCTAAATTAAGACCTTCTAATTTCTATTTTATTTCTTATTAAGTACAAGTCCTAAACCGACATAATAACCTATATAAGGGTTATGAAATTATGAAATTGAAGAGAGAAAACCTGTAGGAGAAAGAGAAAAAAAGGTTTATGCCTTTGATTATTGTTTTCCAAAGGAGAATTCATTGGAGCTTTGTATTGAAGATTTATGGTGAATTGAAGAAGACAATTCACAACTATAGGAGTTGATACATAGAGTACTCAAATAGGAGTTGTAGCATGTCTTCAATGGAAGATTAAATATTTTCATAAGGACAAAGACAAGACAATAAGAGGAGATTGTTGAAGACTAGAAGTAAACATAGACAAGGCAGGAGGAAAAGTTTCAAATGCTTGGAGAAGACTTAAAGGCTAGTAACAACGATCTAAACAAGAGGAGACTATGTTAGAGTCTAAACAAGGTTGGTGGTTTTCTTGTGTCCATGTAAAGTCTAAGTTTTAGTGCTTTGATTTGGTTCCTTGGAACTACCATAGTTTTTTACCCTAGTTGGGGTTTTCATGTAAATTGATGTGTCTATATGTGGATTGATTGATGGTTGATTAATTAATAATTTGAGAGTGAGAGTGAGTGAATAATTAGGTTTTAATCATTTCCACTTAATAAAAAAAATTGCGCACAAAAGTTAAAACTCTTAATTCTTACTTGTTAAAAGTATTAGTTTTAAGAGCAATCTATTGATCCACTAGGTTGTTTAAATGGATATTAAACTCTCGTAGAATACGACTTCTTCTTCTTCCTTCACTTGATGCAGCACTTTTGTTTGTCTTCCAATCCCTTGAGTGTGGTGAAGTTAGGATAAATGGTTTTGAAAGTAGTAGGGGAATTATAGCATGAAGTTTTTGACTTGGTCTTCCCACTCTTGACTCTATTTTTTTATTTGATTCATTTGACGTGGGGTCCATGGAGTCTTATGCATAGTTCCTTTGTGTTTTCCTTTGAACTTCAAGTTCTTCAAAGTTTGAATTTTGTGTTTTAGCCATTTTAGTCCTTTGTGGCTAAACATTTTGATATTTAAAAGCATAACTGAACATGGGGACTACAAGTCTCACTTAGCCTTTTACTAATTTTGATTTGATGGCTATTTTGATGTAAGACCCATAGGATCTCATTTAGCCTTTTGAAATTTTAATTTTTTAGTTTGATAGCCATTTTGATGTAGCTAATTTTAGCATGAGGCTTACAAGGCCTCACTTAACTAATTTAAGTTTGTGTGACTAACTTGAAGTGTAGGGGGCTCATGAGGTCCTCACCCAATTTTTGTTAGAAGTTTCAGCTTATTCCTACGTATGTATGATAAGGTTTTACTTCCTTCTTTTTCACTTCATTGGACTTTTGTCCACTTTGGAGACTTTATTCGTTTTGAAAATTTGGTCCACTTCTTTAGAGCTAGTCAAGCTCTGAAATGTTGGCCTTTGAATTTTAACTTTTTTCTTATAAAAAAATATGTCAAAAAATATATGGAAGCATAAGTAATCATAACCTAATCGGTCCTATTATACATGAGACATAATCCATACGTGGTAAATGAGATCATGTAAGCATAAGTAAACATAAACATACATGGTCATGTTCATAAATAAGCTTAAACATGTGGAACATAGTTCATATATAATTAATGTAGCATGTGTACAATAATTTATAGTTCATCATGGTCATAATCTACTTGAGTCATGAGAGAAGCATGAAGAAGTGGTTAAAATCTGACTAACAATAAGCATAAGTTGATATTCAATATAACCGGTTGATCGGTCCTTTGGGACGATCGATTGGGAACAAAGAATTCCCAAAAGCCTATTTAGCTGATTGATCAATTGGTTGTTCAATTGGCCCGATAGGGTGATCGAAAAGTTGACCTAGAACTTGCTCAAAATAGTCATTTTTCATGTACAAAATTGAATCGAATTCATTCCAAAAATCCCTAAAATTCATAAAAAAATCATGAAACTTCATATAATCGTTGTCTAAGCCTAAGACATGATAGATTTAATATTTTTCATACATATTCTTGTAAAAATAATATTAAACCATTCATTCAAGAAGATTCAAATTTACCCATCCATAAGCTTCAAGAACATGAATCTACCCACACACATGATTGTAGACCTAATCAAACGAAAACTTTTTTTCAAAGAAGATTGTAGACCCTTGATTCTTCTTCAAAGTTCAAGAAACATCCTTTCCACCAAAAAAGACTCAAAACCACTAATAGAACATAGATCTAACATCCTCTTGTGCCAAAACGAAAAGCACAAAAGTAGAAGCACCAACTCCGAAGCTAGGGTTTCTAATCATGGGTAAAAGAATGAACTTAACAAGAAAAAACTTAGAATCTCATTCAAGATGAGAAGAACATGGGATTTTAGGGTAAAAATCAAAAGAAACTTGGTAGAAATTAGACATATTACCTTGGATTAAGTTTTTCCTTTTTGAAATGGAGATAGAACTCTCCTAAGCTTCCCAATCTTAGCCCACCTCAAATAGGGAAAAAGGATAAGGTTTCTATTTATAGGTAGGGTAAGTTATTGGGTTTAGAATAGGCCGAACAAGGGAATAAGTGAACCTACTTAAGTGACATGGACTCAAAAATTAATTTAACAAAGCTCAAGCCCATTTAAAATATTAAGTGAGGTTCGGCGGCCTAAGAAGTTGGCACGTTGCACAAGATGGATGTGGATCCTAGGGTGGGGCCCACTTTTTTATTTAAGAAATTAAATAGCAAAAATGACACCAATTAGTGTGGCTCTTAGTGGATTAAGCTAGACACTAATGTTTTCCCACTAAAAATCAAACTAAACCTAAGAAAATCATAATTAAACCAAACCATCACATAAAAATTAAAATAAACTAAAAAAGTAAAATACACTAATTAGAAAATAATTAAACTTACAGACCTTACAAAGGGGGTATGGCGGTTGTGTGACACAAATGACCTGCGATTTATATGTAACTTCATTAAATATTATTATCTAGTATATGCTTGTGGAACACCGGTGCTCATGCCCTGCTTCATTTATCATCATAATTTGATGTGATTTTGAAAGAAACAATCATTGTTTTATATTTCCTTGCTGCATAATTTAGTGAACAAAATAATTATTAAAACTTGGGGTGTGACACATTAAACGCATGACTTCCAACTTAATCATCCAAACAACTTTTTCATAGTTAGAGAAAAATATTTACAATAACATTTTATCTCAATGGAATGTCAAATCCTTTAAAACATATTTTCCCTTTGTTTTTTTCTCTCGAATGAATTGCATTGCATCTAATCAATGGAAAAAACAAAAAATTAAATACAACAATTTCCATCGATGATTCATATCCTAAATGGAAATTCAATAGTAAATAGCCTCATAATACTTTAAGTCTTAGGTGATAATTAGCTTTAGAAGTTTTGAACATGATAGATGTTAAATACTTAATATGAGCCTTATGACCTAGTGTACCATCATGAGCTAATAATTGTAGCAAAAAAAGCTAATTGTTACATATTCATTAGTTTTTTTATATATATTTGTCTTAAAGATTCCCACAATTATCAATACTTAGTATGAGCCTTATGAATAACTAAGATATTTACTCCCTCTGCGGCATATTAATAGTTTTATTCAAAAGAAAAAACATAATTATTGAATGGTGGGACTTAGAGCTAAGAGAATGGAAGTATCTTCTGAAATGCTTCTTCAAGTACTCAACCACGTAAATTGACCTGAATGGAGTGATTAATATGGTCATTTTTTTCCAAATAGGGCTATTAATATGGGATAGTGGAAGTACAAAAAATAATAATATATACCATATTTACATTATAACTACTCTATTGACCATGCCCTAGTGTGTGCCTGTGCAGCTAGTAGATGGTGGCAAGGGATGCCACTCAAATCAGGTATACGGGAAAACCTGACCCGACCCAACCTTAATGAGTTGGGTTTGGATTTCTAAATTGAAACCGAATAACAATTTGGGTCATGTTCAAATATAAGGTGCCCCAACCCGACCTGACCAAGACTACAATTATTAATTTTTTTATATTTTTCTTAGTATTTTAATAATAACTTAATTTTTTATGGATGATAGATATAACTAAATAATTATTAAAAAAATTGTATTTTTATTTTTAAAAAAATAAAATATAAAAAATTATTTTTATTATTATTCTGAATAGGTCAAGTCACATCAAGTTCAGGTTTTACATATTGGGGTCAAGTCAACTTTGGGCTACTATTTCTTAAATGGTAGTGGGTTCGAGTTTGACAAAACTTGACCTTGCGGCATCAATAATGATAGCATACAATGTTTTTTTGACCTTCTATAATCAAACATCGACATAGATAAAGTTTGCCCCAATTCTGTCCACCCACCTTCCACCCCTTGGGGCAAGTTGTGGGAAGCCTTTTCTATTCTCCCTCCTGAACTAGCATAAGGAACACATACAAGTCATACATCTAAAAATTGATAGCACAAAACTATTGCACACACGTTAGCATCATGGCTAATGATGCTAACGTATGTACCGTCAATTTCAAATATCTACGGCTTCAAAGCATTCTTTACGCAAAGCTCAATGTCATTAAATAGCATAGAATATGCTTCAAAACTTGTGAGGTTCACTCTTGCTGGTAGTGAAGAATTTAGGCTTTTGGAGAGATTTGGAATCACCTTGTGTCTTGACACTTTGGACAATTTTTCCACTGTTTTATTTTAGGACAGATAGTTACTTCACATTTGTTTGACTAGTTTAGTACCTTTTCTTTATATGTTCAAGTCAGTGTTGTAGAATTAATACATCTTCAACTATTTTCTCGCACGCTATACATTTAAAATTTTTATCAATCAATTCCATGATATCATTACAACGATTATATGTTATCATTAAACCTATCATAGAATTAACTTCTAAAAAATTGTGAATATGCAATATATGTTAAAGGGTTATAGATATGTAAATTCCGCATCATTGACCTAAAAGTATGTAGGACCAATCTAGTTAAAAAGATAACTAGGGATGCCACTTGGGTTATGTATAAAGTAAAAACCCAATCTGTGGTCAGGCTTGACTTTTCAAATTCAACTCGAATAACTATTCATGTTGGGCTTGGGTTTCAAGTGATCCAACCTGTCCCAACTAGATTAAAGTTATTAATATAAATCTTTTACATTTTATTTATATTTTGATAATAACTCTTAATATTTTATTGATGGGTAAAATAAAATTAAATAATTATTTAAAATTTGGTATCTAGTATTTATAATCAAGTGATTTAAAAAATATTTAAATAGGTCAAATTGGGTCAAGTTTGGGTTTGGAATAATTGGGTTGGGTTGGTTGGGTTCGGATTATCATTTCTTAAATGATATCAGGCTCAGGTGCATCATTCCTAAAGATAACCGACAGGGTAGCACCAGATTTATAGCCCTAATAAATATGTGGAATCATACGCACATCAATTTCACCCATGGCAATTTAAGCTGATATTGCATGCTTTCAATTTTGGCCCAAACAAGGCTCCCAGGGTGGAAGCGAAAATGATCATTCGATGCCAAAGATCCATACAAATTTGGTCTGGATCCAACTTGCAAGATGCTTTGAGCTTATGCAATTTCTAGTAGTGGAAGGTGAGATGACCAATTACAAATTACATTGAATGAGACGAATCAGATTTGGCCCAAAACTACACCATCTACCATTATCAGTGGCAAACAATAGACGCTTGCTTAAAAGCACTTGCACAAAAAACACAAACAACTGAAAAGGTACACATAACACTATGAGGATCAACACAGGTCATTCCTTTTTTTTTCAATCTGGAGTTGTACACATTTTGCAATTGGACAAGACCACCATCCCATTCCCTTCTAGGTTCTATTTTACGAAGCCAGTTCTATAGTCTAAAAAAATTGGGTCTTGACTGCAGAAAAAACATTACAGCAACTGAATCAACGAGACTGCGGAAAATATACTGACCATACCGCAGATTTGTTAATACCACATAAGTCTACATTGAGCAAAGCTGAACCCTTACATCAATAATTTACATGAGCCAAATATCACAAAATTTTGCATTCATACAAATTGCCTGATCATATTACATTCCACGTGAATGAATTTTCCCTTTCTACGAAAAATGTGAGCCATAATCATCTCACTGGAAAAGCAAATACTGTCTTCAACCAAAAAAATCAGAAACGTGAAAAATGGAATTGACTGCTAAAAAATCCACTTGAACACGCCCAATAAAGTGAACCACTATTTAGTGATGACAGTACAACTTTATAACTGAATCTGCACCAGCCGTGAATAACCATGGCTGCCGAGGATGAAATTTACAATCCATTACCCCTGCAAGAAAGTCCCATGATTTAATGTTTGTCTTAGATATATATGTACCACTACTACAAGTAACAAGAGTCTAACCTCCATCTGCACTTTTATGGCCACGAAGTATTTCTAAAGGAACAATGAGTGGGTTTTGGTTCAGATCTGAAAAAACCATGCCATGGAAGACATGTGCGGCACAATCCTCAGTGGATGAAGCAAAAAGTGGATATGAACGGTGGAAAGCCACATTTGTTATGTCTTTGGGATGATTCTTGGAGGTATTCAGATCAAACCTACAAAATTGTAACTTGTCTTAAGAATATAATACAATTGTATATTAAAAAAAGTTAAAATCTATAAATTTTTTAAAACTAATAGTCTCTCTATCCCACATTAATAGCTCCATTTAGTTTTTCCAAATGAACTAAAATTAGTTCATTATGAAAATCTAAATGGAGTACAATGTATGAACACAACATAGGTTTTGATGCAGAAAAATTAATTTCTCTTCAAAACAAATTTCAAATTAAGGCAAAAGGCTCCGATATTGTCATACAGATGAACACATAATGCTACTTTTTACTTTCATTATAAGAAATCAGCTCTGAAATTTATATACTGTAGTAGAACAAAAGGGTGGCATCTTCCAGACCTCATATATGGCTGGGATGAAAGATCCATATCAAACCAACATAATTTTCCTTCTCTGCTTCCTACTAGCACATGATCTCCTGCAAATTGGCCTCATAACATGATTAAAACTTTTCTAGATAATGTTTTAAAGTAAGCAAATATATGAGCAAATTTCAGTAACCAACCACCAGGATGAATTGCAATTGATGAGACATCACGAAATCCAGTCTCAAGTGTTTTTATATGCTTTTTTGGTGAAAGATCATAAACATGAATATTCTTCCTTGTTGCAAGAAAGAAAATGGTTCGAGATGGATGGAAAACTGCTGATACCGGAAGCCCACGCACTTTTGGAAAGGGTTTATAGGACAGCTTCTTTGAGAGCTGGTGTATAAGAACTGAACTTGAATCACGTATACAAGCACATTAAGGAAAAATAAGAAACTTAACATCTGAACAAAAAAAGTTTAAAACATGACCCAAAATAATCAAAGTTACAAGAGGAAATGCTACAAAAATTATTTGAGAATACTCCTAAAACACGGTTGCAACATGTTTAAAGAACAGGTGTAAGATATAAAAACACAACATATGAGGATATCAGCTGGCATAATTGTGGTGAAGTAGTCTCCTTTTCGGTGCCATTCCACTTTTTTCACGGTCTGTCATTATTCAAGAAAATTCTGTATTAGAAACCACACATTTTTCGATTACATATCAAGTTTAAAATACTCCTTACCACTCCCATTATATAGGAAGAACGTGGCTCTCCATAGAGAGCTATAATTACATATCAAACTCGTACAAATGATGCCAATTCCAAAAAACATAAGTAAACACAGAAATTTCATAAAGAAAAAGGAAAAATTGAGAGACAAGAATATACCTTAAGATGTTTCAACTTAACTTCGCCCTTACCATGTGGAACCCAGCTCACAATAGATTTATCATCACCTACCACATGCAACATTAACTTACAAATTTAATTGATGTTGACAACATAACATACAAAGTGTCACACACACAACCACACGGGTAGAGAGAGAGGGGGGGGAGGGAGGGAGGGATTGGCATTAACTGGCTCCTTTCGGTGATTCTGCATGCAGCAGCGTGTTAAGCCTTTCTTGCACTTCTCCACTTCCAAGCCCCGTGTCTAAAATAAGCACGTCAGAGCCCCTACATTAAAAACAATAAGAAGTCAGTTTTCACAAGTTGATTTAATTTATTCTATACTAAAAACTACAGGACAACATAGATGGGACTTTACACAGCAACCACCAAGATAGGAAGCTCATGCAAAGGATTCCAGGCAACATGATGAACAGCCTCACCAACATTCCAAACTCTAAGACATCGAGTAGTTTCAACTTCCCATAAGCGTACAGTTCCATCGATTGAACCTGTGGGTGTTACGAAAATATTTATTAAAAGGATAGTAAGATGTTGCTAAATAAACAAGATTTTATAACAGAAAAAAAAATGTTAGTGAAATTCACCAGAAGCAATCCATTGCCCAGTTATATCAGTAGAGATTGATGAAACAGCACCCCTGTGACCTTTGTATTCAAGATAACATGTCTCTGGATATGGCCTTAGCTCTTTACGACTTGGAAGCTTTGGTTTCAATGATTCAGGATCGATATTGATCTATAAAGAACATATAAAAGTTGCACCAAGTTGCCTTAATTAGTGACAACTACTGAAATTCCTAAAACATAAAGGATGATATGAAAAGGCCTTACTCGTTTTTTACGAGTTCTGGGACATAAATATAGATCTAAACATCGACCGAATACTTCTTTCAGAGCAGCATCATATGCTGGCACTTTTCTGAGTGACTCAGACCTGTTGAAAATGCCGTAATTGTAAAAAATATGTTAGGAAATTAGTTTCTGACTCATGACAATATTTTAGATACCAAAAACACCAAATGGATGACAAAATATATCAGCTAGATGCAAGTCCACCAAATTAGTATAGCTGGAAAATAGCAATAAGGAGATTACACTCTATACTAGGCACAGTTCAGTGTATATGGCAGAAAGGTAAGAAAATAAGGCCTCAAAAAAGATGCGTCATAAATATAGGACAACACTGCTGAAGAGCAAATGGCTCAGTTAGGGCTTAACATGGGGCTTAGGTTTTTCTGTTCTGCGCAACTTGACAAGGCATGGACCATATAGAGGTGAGCAGAAGTAAAAGATAAAAATGAAAACATTAGGCATCAAATAAATGATTTAGGAATCAACCCGTCATTTAAATAAGTAATACCAATAAGAGGTTTCTGTTAAATTTTCTATTCCGTATGGATTTCAACATGAAATAAGTACAGCTATGTCCTCATACAGTTTTATTTCTTTACCACATCCCAACCCTTAAAAGTAGAACTTTATCAAATCAAAATCTTCTAAAAAAGAAACTATCATTCTCTCACCTTAGCCTAAGGTATTATCATCATATCTATTGAATTACTTAGGAAATAGCCACTTGGAAATATAGAAATTATGAAACAGCAGGGATGTTGCATGCACTATAGATATGACAAGAAGAACAATAGCAACAATAATAATTACAGCTATCAAAAACTTAGATCATAATTTTATCCATGCAATCAACATTTAGAAAAAACGAGCATCAACAATTTTGATTTTCCAAAAACAGAATTCACCCCAATTATCCAAAATCAATAATTAAACCAAGATTCACAGTGGCAACAACAGATAAAAAAGGCTCACGATAAATTTTACTGATAGCACACAGTACCTTGTTGGAATAAACTTAGGTCTGTCTTCCTCATACATGAGCTGATAACGATTGATCTCCTCTTCTGTGGGAACATATTCTATAGACGGATTATATGATTCTTCATGGCCTGAAAGTAATAGAAAAATAAAATGAAAAGGTGTATAGATTTAGTCACCTACAAGATTAAACTTCTGCCGCAATAACTGAACAAAACTGATCCCTAATTCAGCCCAAGAAGAGCTATGAGCAATAGTTGGCATTCCAATAAGATTCTCTCCTAGCACATCATAAAAAAAAGGGATTTGCTATGTGTTCCAGACTTCCAGGAGATCTTCCAGGTTTGTGTCTGGGTACAGTGCCATATCTCACACTGGGAGGATATTTCCCAATATCAAGTGAACCCACATTTTCCGGCTCAGATGAGTATCATTTACCTATAAAGAAAAGAGTGGAGGGAGTCATGTGAGCTCAAAGCTAACACAGATTTCCTAGATTGTATTTATCGGGCAGCTATATAACAAGGCACCATTAAGTGGTTGCTTTAAATTAAATACAAAACTTAATGTAGCCATTGTCAAGAGAGCTCTTTCCTTTGATGTGCTTCTTACGTTGTTTGGTTGAATGAATTTTTACATCCAAAAAACAGTATAATCCCAGAAATGTGAAAGACATGTAGCATAGGATTCCTCTCCTCTTTTCACGTTCCTCTTGTTTTCCTACTTTGTATTATCATAAATCAACTCATACAGACAGCACGGAATAAAGATTGTATTTCATACTCCTAATTTCCTTCTTGTCATGTCCTTTCAATTAAAATGATTTTACCTTTTTTTAAGTAAGTTCCATAGTGGTTGCACTCTGGTTTGTATTACATCTGTCTTGTACATGTTTCTTCTGTAGTCCACATTCACAAGTTCGTCCTTTGAATTGTATACCATATCAAGTTAAAAGATTTGTTAATTTAAAGTTTAACAACAGAGCTTCATTTTTCTAGCTGTACTTCCTTATACTTTATGCCTCATTTAATTATATGATATTTCCAGTGGTTCTGTATCCCCATCTTTGATATATGGATCTGTTTGAGGTGAATAGACATATTTATATCTGTTTAAGGTGAATATACAAATTTATATCTGTTTGAGCTGAATTAATACGACAGATTTCAACAGAGCCAAAAAGACCCAGTAGGGGTATAAATACACAAACATGGCCACAGGCCTTGAGCATGATTGTGTCCTCTTAACGCCTACACGGAATTGTCCATTGGTGTCAGCCCATATACAGATGAATAACCGGACAACATTTTATCAACTCAAGCTTGCCCCTCCCTGTTAAGATTTAAACTATCTTAGCGTGAGTTAAATCATGCATCAACTCAATTGCAAACGGATTTCCAAAACATGATTCACGATTCAAGACATGCTAAGATTTTGACTAACTTTCATAAAAAATTATCACTTTCATCACCAACTACAAGTTAACCATGAAGCACTCATTATGAAAATTCATCAACCATGTAATATTAGACCATGAATCGCCATTTCTCCCTGTCTCCGGGATATTATTCACGGGAATAAGTCCCATTTGCTGTGGTTTTTATGTCTCAGCAAGAGTTGATGAGATCTCGCCATCCTCAAGGAGAACTTTACAGGATCTATTTTTCTCCCATCTTGGTGAGATCTTGGCCCAATAGCAAGATGTCACCAACATAAAAAATTAAGCCCTAAACCGCGTGCACTAAACTAGGGTCTCAGAACCCGGAACCCTCCCCCAGTCCAGCTTCAATGGCAAAGACCTAGCCGGAAACCGACCAGAGCCAATTTCAATCTTGATGGTTCTGCCGCTGGAGTAGTATTGGCAAAGGTGAGAGGCCAAGGAACCATCTATCGTCATCATAGCCTGAAAAGAACAAGGGGAAGATGGGGGCAAAGAAGAAGTTGAAAAGGGTCACAAAGAGGGTAAAGTTGAACAAGAAACAAAGGGACTATTTAAAGAGGAAGAAAATGATGAAAGCCATGATGACGAAGGATCGCTTCTAATGAGAGGTGGTAGGTCCATCCTGTTTTTAGTCTCCATAACTCTTCTCCCTTTAACAGACGCCATGACTGGAGGTCAGAGAACCAGGTGGTCTTGAAGCTCAGTCGAGCTAGTCAACTTTCAGTAAACTGAGAGGCGAAAGCCACACCTTTCAGCAACCTGGGAGCCAGGAGCCACATTTGTAGTGGAATTAATAGTTTAGGCTCTACTCTGCACTCTTGGTGGACATTTAGCTTATATTTATGCATCAGAATCTTCATAATATTAATGCATTTTAAAGTGGACAGGTTGTTTAGGCTTCACTTTCCCAATCTCTCCAGGATCTCGTCAAGAACTCGTTGCCATGTCTTATTACCAGTTGACTGAGATCAAGACTGAAACTGAAATCTTGTTAATATCAATGCACTTTAGAGTGGAGAGTTGTTTTGGCTCCACTTTCCCAATCTCTCTGGGATCTTGTTGAGATCCTTTATTTTCAGTTGATCGAGATCAAGACCAAAACCAAGATCTAGGTAATATTGGTGGACAAGTTCTTTAGGCTTCACTTACCCGTTTTCTCCGGGATCTCGCCAATCTCTTTATTTTCAGTTGACCGAGATCAAGACCGGATTTGAGATGGGCATCATGTGTAAAACGAAGTTCCAATTTCAGAAAAAGATGAACTCATCCACCAAATTAAAACATGAACCAAAATAATTTTCTGAAGTACGACCACCGGTTGCACCATTATGCTATGGAAAACATATAAAATGCAAAACAAGTAAAAAGTTTCAAATCACAAACAGATAATTCTTCCTATTAATACAAATAAATGACCTTTTATTTTCGTGCGAATGAGAGTGAGAATCTTTTCCACTAATTATCTAGCTTTAGCTTCTCGTGTCAGATGGCAAACAGCGAGAGTCTAGAAAAGAAGAGGGCTGATACAATATGCACGCAAAGAGAGAGCAGGATT
This sequence comes from Saururus chinensis, assembly GCA_035235625.1. Classification (NCBI taxonomy): domain Eukaryota; kingdom Viridiplantae; phylum Streptophyta; class Magnoliopsida; order Piperales; family Saururaceae; genus Saururus; species Saururus chinensis. The sequence continues at coordinate 29,472,043 of CP141146.1, read as the reverse complement.
ATTGGTGAATGACAAATAATATAAGGCAAAAGGCAGGTTGGGGGCAGCCGACACAGGTCACCAAGATGAAGATTATAGATTAAAGAGGCAGAGCAGGGGAAGTATTCTAAAGCATTAATGCAGGTTGAAGAAGGAACAAGTCACTGATGGATCCAGCCAACAGTTTACCCGACCTTCCATGTCACAAGCTCTCTAAAACTCGAAGAGAATACAAGAAACCCATGGAAAATAACTCAAAGAGAACCCTCTTTCATTCACTAACACAATAAACAAAAAATTCAACTAATATTATGCAACAAGATCATAAGACCTAGTGATGCCATGAGGTCAGGTTTGGGTCGGGGTTTTGCCAAACCCGACTCCTATACCATTTAGGAAATGGTAAATCCGGAATTGACCAACTCAAACTTGTTAGACCCAAACCCAACCCAATCCAAGTAGATCTTTTTTCGCAAAATAAAAAAAAAAACTCAATTCTTAACGAATAATACAAGTTTAAATAGTGATATGGGCTTAAAAAATGATTTTCTCTTAACCATCAAGAAAAATATAAGCATTATTATCAAAACAAAAATAAATTGGGTCAGGTTGGGACAGCTTAAACCCGAACCGGACACAACCTGTTATTCAGGTTCAAATCTGAAACCTGAATCCAACCCATATACAGGTCGAGTTTTTTTACCACATCCAACCCCGGTGGCATCCCTAATAAGATGGAGAAGTTGCAGGAAAGAAATATACTCCCTCAGTCCCAAATTTTTAGTTCATTTTGAAAAATTAAATGGATCTTTCAATGTAGGATAGAGGGAGTAACACAAAAGAAGGAGAGAAGATATTGTTAATATTGAACATTGCAATAGGAAAAGAAAAAAAAGGAGCAAGAGAAGGAAGGTGAAATTGTGGATCAGAGAGAAAAGGAACATGACAGAACAATAGCATAAGAGGAGAAAAGGAAGATGATAACAGGAAAGAGCGGAAGTGGAAGAAGGGAAACATAATAAAACTTGACCGTTATATCATAACTCCAAAAACTAATATCATGCCTTTCGGGCAACAGATATTAATAAATCATACCAAATGAAACCTTGTACCAAAAAAGCAATACATAATGAATACCTAACATAACTTAAAATAGAAGGGACTCCTAATCAAATCAGCTTTCTAATTACATCAAACTCTGATAGATCCTATTCCTAACATAATTGCTACCTAATGAATGCCATTAGTGAAATATAAGCCGTGCTTTATCAACAATATTACAGTAATGCCTTCGAAAATGAAATTACAAAATTGCCCCTGAAGCCCTAATGACAAAAATGCGATTGAACACATTCATTAGACTGCATCAAGTTCACATACACCAGACTATAGATGCTGAAAATGAATATGAAATCCGGGAAATGCCTTTCTAAAGAAAAATGTTTTGCAAGGCTACAACAAATTTAAATATAGAAGTTATAATTAAACTTCCATATTCATAAAAAAAAATCATACGCTAAACATTTCAACATAATGTGCTTTCCTTATAAATTGTGGATCACATTTACCCCTAAGGAATTAAAATGCAATACCAATTTCTTTTTTTCATGTTGCAATTAAGCAGCAGATACCAAACTCATATTAACAAGTCAAGCCAACTTTTTGAAGCTTTTTGCCTTCACTCCAAACGCCCAAATGCTCACAAAAGGTTTCAACCTTTCGCATCACCCTAGATAACCTCATCCGCAATCCTGCAACACTTGGATTGAAGTGGCACAGTCTCCTTCCAAAACAGTTAACCAGACTATCTTCACCACAAATTGATGAAGCTCAACTCAAGGTTCTCAACGGGACAAGCTTTTTTATGTGTTCCAAGTTATGATTGTCTCCATTATTTAGAGAGAGTTGGTTATAGCATAAATTTGTGACTTCAATGCACATTCATAAATGAAGTTAATGTAAGGCAATGAAGCAATGATTACAGTCGACCATTTCAATTTTCTTTGCCACTCTTGCTTCAACAATTTCTTTGTTATTCATCATAACTCGTGTATATAAACATTATAACTTGCAGTCTATTAAAAACAGATATAAAGAAATAGCAACAGAAAGCTTCCTTCTGAATAGTCAACTTCAAGGAAACACTACCTGGCAATTTTGACTTCGGAGCAGGAATGTAATGATATTCATGTCTGCTTTTGCTGGTTGTGCTCGAATCATCTCCCCACAACATATAATAGCGAGGCTCTTCTTTTGGCTTGTCAAATTTTATCAATCCCTTTCGAATTGCTTTAATGTAAGCTACAACCTATATTGTATCCAAATGATGAGTCAAACATCAACTGTCAGATGTCAAATAGTCAAAGTACAACAGGCCAAACAAGAAGTCATTAATTATATGGAAATCAAGGATTCAGTTCACATCACCATCCATATGTGAAAAAGGATCTTACCTTCTTATGTTCCCATTTGGAAGGAACAAATCTCCTCTTGGGCTCAGGTGCATTTGACAGCGGGTGGCCTTTGTCATCCCATACAAACCAATCCACATAAGGCTGCTTAAAAAATATAACAAATGGGCAATACATGTTAAAATAAAATTTATGTTTTTTATATGTATCTAAATAATTACGATATACAACTGTCGGAAAGTCGTCAACATTTGACGAAAAGTAAAAATTCTTAACCGCATATGGATCAATTTCTGCATGAGGGGTTTTTCCTTTCAGCAATCTCCGAAGGATTCTAGTCTCTTCTTTTGTCAGTTCAACCTCCTCATCATTGTATTCATCGTATACTTTTCGCCTGAATGTAACACATACTACAAGGTATGAAAACACTCACAAATGGTATTCATAATTCAATTGACTGATAAAATAGAAAGATATGCAAAAAACAAAAAAAATTGAAATATATGCTCCAAAGACATTTTGTAAATCTGAAGAGAACTTTAGATAATTTAACAAGAAAATAGAGATTTAAAAGAAGTTAAATGGACATAACAGATATTTCTAAAATGCTCACCAATTTTTTGAATCATCTACTCCAGCAAGAAAAGAGTCAAGCTTATTCTTCCTAGCCTGCTTCTTTATCTTTTTCCCTGAAATGTCATATCCAATGTGTTCTTCCTCTTCATACCATTTCAAAGGAACATTTCCAATCGTATTCCGATGGGATACCTGCAACAAAATTATTGAAAAGCATTAGTTTAAAAAAGGACGAGAGAACAATTGCGGGGAAGTGGATAAGTGATGTTCAACAATTCAGCCTAAAATTCAAATAGTTTTTACCATAGTTTGGTTTGTAAAAGGCAAATCAGAAGCCAATAATAGGCTTCTCAACTATTAGCTAATGTGCATGCAGTGTACACATTAGCAATCTATATTCTGCAAGTTCATACAACTTTTTATTTATAAATTACTACTAAAACAAGAAACAAGAGGAGAATGACAAGCTGCAATTATGAAAGAAAATTCCTACAGGTATTTTATCATCGGCATCATAATCATCACCATCACCACCTTGCTCCAATTCTATTGGGTTAGCAATACGGAATTCATTTACCATTCTATTAGAGACCATTTCCCCTTCCAACTCATATCTCTTCAAATCCTTTCTCACTAGGTACCTTCCAGACCCTACTTGGTCAGGGTCCTCTAAAGCATTAAGCACATTTCCTTGTGGGAAATATTGACACTTTCCTTTGACTTGACTGAACCATCTCAACCAACATACCTTCGATATCATTAACAGAATAAGCCATAAATTAGAACTTTGTGATCTTTTGGGCTGATGTTAGATAAGCTTGGGGCAAAAAAGAGCTGTGCCAGATTGGCCATTCTAGCTCAAGAAGACTTGGCTTGACTTAAAGCTTAATAGTACATTAGTACAAAGGACAAGCTCCACTTAGCTCTGCTCTCATCAATGCTCAATTATTATGAGGCCCTGTTAATTATTTTATATGAACATTTTAACATAATAAATATATTTTTAGAGTTATTTGTCCTATACTCGGTTATATATCCTGATTATAAATATAAATCATTGTCATGTTTAAAAAATCATTGTGTATGAATTTTTCTAACAATATAAACTTCGTACAAACTACCAATATTTTAAACATGTATAATTTTGTAATAATATTAACAGACTGATTTCGGTGACCCCCAATATTGATAATAGGAGGCAACCTTTTCATTTTAAACCTGATGTGGCAAGCATCAACCAATCAGTCTCAGTGACAGCTACATCAGATAACAAAGGGGCGCCCCTTATTATCCTAATATGAAATGTGTGGATAAATTTAAAACATATAATCATTGGAGCCACCTAATGCTGCAATTAAGCTAGCTCAACTAAACTCAAATCTTGATTGAGCTTGCATTAAGCTGGCAAAATAGTCATTTCAGATCACTTCCTGCTCTAATAGCATTCTCACATCTTAAAATTGAAGAGTTATGTACCTCATCTTCTGATGAATCGCTCTCCTCAACTCTTTCATTTGTGCCCTTGTCTGTGTCTCCATTTTGCTCGGCATCACTTTCAACTGTATCCCCAGACTGCTCACTGCCATCGGACCCCTGTAGCAGGAATTTTTTTAGAGATAAAAACATTTTATTATCATTAAATAGAAATAAATATCATATAGCTTTAAAATATAGTCATGATATCAGGGATATTTGGACCTCATTTTCCAAGGAATCACTATTTTCAGCTTTATTAAGTTTTTCAGCAACTTCTTGACGGTCATCATCATACTTCTCCTGATCTTGCTTGCCAGTCTGATCACCTAAAACCCCCTGCAGTGGAACCTTCTGCTTGCAATAAATGAGCAAAACGTAGAACATGCCACATAGATAAGAAAAATGCAAAAAGATGTAAAATCAATCAAAATTTTTCAATATAAAACTATATCATACCATGTCTCCTAAGAGTTCACTATCTTCAGTTATCCGATTCGCTCCAATGTCTTGAACAATACTCTTCCCACAAGATGTGTTTTTCGCCTTAACAGTGTCAGAGGCCCCCTACATGAAATTGTAATATTGCATTAGCGGAAGGATAAAACAACTCAAAATACTGCTGATTCGTGAAATGGGTAAATGTGACTCTCCATTCACTGATTAAAAGAAGGGGAAATCGGTTTCTGCCTAATGAGTGTCACCTATCAAATGTCCGATCAGGCTTTTTCTAGCATAAAGTAAGCTCAAAAGCCCTAGAAATTTAGCACGATATCTTATTGAGTCCAATGTCGACGTAGCTAGTTAATTATCATTTCAACTATATAGCAAGTACTGTCCAAATAACCGTTCGTGAAATTACAAAAAAAATAAAAAAATCACACATCTGCAATTGAGTTCCACTTGGCAGAAGGAATAATTGCTTTTGCCTTTTCTTTTTCTCTAACTCCCCATTCACACTTACAGACGTCCACGCCCAAAATACAACTCTAACTATTCATAAAACATACAATGACCCTACGCCAACCTGCTTTCCTATACTTAACAAAAAGAACAACAAAACAAGAGAGAAAACACAGACAATGAAAAGGGAAGAAAATTGGTGGGCAAGAGCAATAAGGCCAACAAAAGGCAGTTTTTTAGTTCAACAATAGCAGAGAGAGCGTCCTACCTATTCCATAGAGAGCTCGTTCCCCGCGAACCCAAAACACGAAAACTAACCGTAAAAAAGGCAAACTAAGAGGTATGATTCAATCATAAATAGCCCGAGAGAGAGAGAGTTAGACTCGTACAGACAGAGGGTGATTGGACCTAGTGACGGCGGTGCAATGGTAACCTTTGAACACCAAGCGACGCGGAGGCCCGGCTGAAGCGGCGGGCGGAGGGGGTGGCGAACGGCGGTCCGGTGGCAGCAAGGTCGGGAGACAAGTAAAGTGAGCTTGGTCTGTATGGGGCACACTTACCAGCGGCGGCAATGGCGGAGAAATGGAGTCGATGCAGCAAAGCCCAGGCCAAGGAGGCAGGCAGGCACGCCTGGAGAAGAAAAACTGAAAAACCCTATCGACCGAACCGGCTGGCTTGACCAGCCAGTCCAGCTCGGTGCGACCCACCGTTTCCTTGCTGGTCCGGACGTGCCCGACCGCCCAGCAGACCGAACCGGTACATAAGTAGGGTCAAGATCTTCCGGATCGTTAAAACCCATGGAAATTCCCGGCCAAATTTTTCGCCCAGAGAATCGGTACCACGATAATGATTTCCTGAGTAACTCCGTGACCAAAGCCCCAGCATAGGGCTCCCAATATGGTACATATAAGCTAACAAGTATTTATGGATTATGTTATATAATATATTGATAGCAGTTTGTTATTAATGTGTAGTATATAAATAGCAGTTGGCTTGTATATATATGGTGTGAACCTCTTGAAGATGAGTGAGATGAGACGGAAGATAAGAGGAGGGGGAAGCCCTTACTAGAGGGAAGAGGTGGTCGGGCAAGAAGACGGAGACATGAGGGAGGAGATGGAGATCGTGAGAGGGAGAGATAGATTAGGGCTAAAACTTCATTAATTTCTTAATAAAAATTACATCAAGCCTAAATATTGCCTAATGGCCTAGTAGGGCCCACACAACTAACTCTTGCATTAAAAGAAAGCACATAACCCTAAACACCAGTAATACTAAGGCCTACGATGCAAAATAGAGACTAGCCTACTACTGTGGGGGTGGGATATATCATCCTACTATTCTCCAAACATGACTTGTCTTCAAGGTAGGAAACTGGCTAACAAACCCATCCTCAATAACCCAACTGGCTTCTTTTGGAGGCAATCTTAATGACAATATAGCCATGATGGCGAACACAGCTGTCACGAATGGCAAATAGAATGAGTGGAGGTGAGGCATTTGAAGAAGGTGTAGGACAAGGTGGAGCTAAAGGAATGATGACCGTTGGGTCTCCCACAAAGCATCAGAGCCGTGAAGCACGGAAAAGACTAGGTGAATTGGAGAATCAGTAGGTAATTGTAGTTTGTAGGCAATGGGTCCAACTTGCTCCACAATCATGTAAGGGGCATGGAAATGGTGCATAAACTTTTGATTCCCAACATAGCGAAAACATAGTTGGTGATAAGGTTGTAGTCGAAGGTAAACCCAATCGCCAATGGTGAACTATTTGTTTGTGTGGTGTCGGTCATAGACTTGCTTTTACGGGTTTTGGGCTAACTTGAGATTGTGCTTGAGTGCACGAAAAGTCTAATCCCATTCTTGCAAGGATTGGTCCACAACACTAATAGCAAACAGGTGTCGCACATAGGAGAGAATAGTAAGGAGCAGCCTGCTATAGACGACCTAGAATGGTGCGAGACCAAGGTTGGTGTTGCTCCTTAGCTTGGCTGATGGAGAAAGGGGCACCTACCCCCTAGACTTGGCAGCGGACAGCCAAATAAGTATGGGCAATGGACAACCTAGGCAGCCCTTCGGTCACGGACGGATGCTGGAGCAGCGTTGGACATGTTCCGAATGGATTACTCGCCTTGAGGAGCAGGTTGAGGATGAGTCCCTACGCGGGTAGGACTCTAGTGGGGAGCTGGTCGCCACAAGCACTTAGGGACGGATTCCTAAGGTGGACAGGATTCACTTATGTAGGACAACTGCACTCCTTGCTCGAACAGCGGTCAGGTGGCAGCAAGGTCGGGAGACAAGTAAAGTGAGCTTGGTCTGTATGGGGCACACTCTTACCAGCGGCGGCAATGGCGGAGAAATGGAGTCGATGCAGCAAAGCCCAGGCCAAGGAGGCAGGCAGGCACGCCTGGAGAAGAAAAACTGAAAAACCCTATCGACCGAACCGGCTGGCTTGACCAGCCAGTCCAGCTCGGTGCGACCCACCATTTCCTTGCTGGTCCGGACATGCCTGACCGCCTAGCAGACCGAACCAGTACATAAGTAGGGTCAAGATCTTCTGGATCGTTAAAACCCATGGAAATTCCTGGCCAAATTTTTCGCCCAGCGAATCGGTACCACGATAATGATTTCCTGATTAACTCCGTGACCAAAGCCCGCTCCCAATATGGTACATATAAGCTAACAAGTATTTATAGATTATGTTACATAATATATGAGTCCCGTTTATATGAGCCCCGGCTCATATACGCCTATGTGAGCCCGGGCTCTATGGGCCGTCGGATTTACATCCGGCAGCCCATAGTACTCATGGGCATTTAAACCCACGAGTATTATGGGCCGCCGGATGTAAATCCGCCAGCCCATAGAGCCCAAGCTCACATATATGAGCCCGGGCTCATATAAACTTTTTCCTATTAATGATAATAGTTTGTTATTAATGTGTAGTATATAAATAGTAGGTGGCTTATATATATATATATATATATATATATATATATATATATATATATATATATATATATATATATATATATATATATATATATGTGGTGTGAACGTCTTGAAGATGAGTGAGATGAGACGGAAGATGAGAGGAGGGGGAAGCCCTTACCAGAGGAGGGACGAGGTGGTCGGGCAAGAAGAAGGAGACATGAGGGAGGAGAGGGAGAGATAGATTAGGGCTAAAACTTCATTAATTTCTTAACAAAAATTACATCAAGCCTAAATATTGCCTAATGGCCTAGTAGGGCCCACACAACTAACTCTTACATTAAAAGAAAGCACATAACCCTAAACACCAGTAATACTAAGGCCTACTATGCAAAATAGAGAATAGCCTACTACTATGGGGGTGGGACATATCATCCTACTGTTCTCCAAACACGACTTGTCTTCAAGGTGTCCAATTAGGAAACTGGCTAACAAACCCATCCTCAATAACCCAAGTGGCTTCTTTTGAAGGCAATCTTGATGACAGTATAGCCATGATGGCGAACACAACAGGTGTCACAAATGGCCAATGGAATGAGTTGAGGTGAGGCATTGAAAGAAGGTGGAGGAGGAGGTGGAGCTAAAGGAATGATGACAGTTGGGTCTCCCACAAAGCATCAAAGCCGTGAAGCATGGAAGACTAGGTGAACTGTAGAATCATTAGGTAATTGTAGTTTGTCGGCAACGGATCCAACTTGCACCACAATCATGTAAGGGCCATGGAAATGGTGCATAAGCTTTTGATTCCCAACATAGCAAAAACATAGTTGTTGATAAGGCTATAGTCGAAGGTAAACCCAATTGCCAATGGTGAACTATTTGTTTGTGTGGTGTCGGTCATAGACTTGCTTTTTCGGTTGGGCTAACTTGAGATTGTGCTTGAGTGCACGAAGAGTCTCATCCCATTCTTGCAAGGATTGGTCCACAACACTAACAGCAAACTGGTGATGCACATAGGAGAGAATAGTAGGGGGCAACATGCTATAGACGACCTAGAATGGTGTGAGACCAAGGGTGGTATGATGGGCAGTGTTGTAGGACAACTCTGCCATGGAAGAAGAGGTAGCGAGTAGCAAGGATGATCACCTGCAAAGCAACGTAAATACTAATTGAGGTAGCTATTAAGGACCTCCATCTAGCCATCCATTTAAGGATGGTATGCCATACTCATATGAAGTTTGGTGCCTTGCAAGTTGAAGAAGCTTTGCCAAATTTTGGAGAGAAAAACTAGGTCGCAGTCGAAGATGATGGATTGTGGCATACCATAAAGCTTAGCCACATCTTGCACAAAACCTCTACAACATGCTTGGTGGAATATGGATAGCCGAGTGGCGAAAAGTGAACATATTTGGAGAGTCGATCCAAGACCACCATTACAATGCATTTGCCTTGGACAAAGGGTAGATCATCAATGAAATCCCATGGAGACATCCTCCCATATATGGTTAGAAATGGCAGAGGCTAGAGCAAACCATCGGGAGAAGTGGTGATGGCCTTGGCACATTGGCATACATCACAAGAGGCAACAAAATCATGAACATCCTTATTAAGTTTGCACCAATAATGTAACGCCCCGGAATTTCTATGTTTTGAAATTCTGGCATTTGGGCCCATTAATAGGTTTTAAGGCCCATTAATGTTTTTTTCTTAAAATTATATTGTCCTGAGTTTGATTTGTTCAAAGAAGCCTTAAGACAATTAATAGGGCTTAGAGAGACAAACATATCGAGCCCAAGAATGTGTCAAAAGGACACCGGGATAATATACTATGACATCAGGAAGCATGTCATAGGTGGGACCCACTTTAAATTAGAGAGAAAAGGCACCCTTGTGTGGTCTTGTTTCGTAAGGCTCGTCGATACGAGTCCAACGGTACCAAGAATGCACAATTCTGCTTTCAGTGTAAAGAGTTACGCCTATTTGAATATTTAAATTTCGTTTAATATAAATAAAACGAAAATTTAAAAAAATATTATAAAAAAAATGGCGTCAGCACCTGCACCAACAGGCCTGTTGCTGTAGGCCATGGCCTGCACAGTGCAGGCCATGCTTTGCGTGCGTCACTATTAACGCACGCCGGCCCATGCATCATTGCTTACGCACGCCATTCCTTTTCCACCGTTGGATGCATGCCACATGGCGCACATCCAACGGTTTCAATTTTCTATAAATCGGGAGGGAGCATTAGCATTTCTTTTACTCATTTTTCTCCCTTCTCTTGTCATCTGACCTCTGCCCATTTCTAAGTCATTCCTCATCCATTTTTACCCATTTAAAAACCGTTTATACTTAATTTGAGTGTGCCCGACGTCGTGAGAGGGTCCATTTTCTGAGTTAATTTCTCTAAAAGGTAGTAACTACCCGAGCTAAGGGGAGGTTCTACCCACCTCACCCGAATCAGACGAGGAGACCTCCCAGCGCTAGGGGAGATTTTGCCCGCCTAACCCGAGTCAGACGAGGAAATTGTCCCAAAGCTAGGGGAGGTTCTGCCCACTTCACCCAAGCCAGATAAGAAGATTATATCTACGCAAGGGGAGGTGTCGTCCACCTTATATGAGCTGACTACGAGTAAAGGCCTTACGAGGGTAGATGGCTTTAACTTCTAATTTTGTGCTATGACTAGGTGTTTTATTACATGATTTATTTGTCTCTTATAATAAATATCATTTTGAAATTAGACGTTATTTATTAGGGGTCGGGCAAACTCTAAGATAATAGCGTATCGTACACCTCTAAGGGGGAATTTATCGTGATACGAGCTTTAAAGATAATATTATTTATGAATGATTTAACTGAAATTGAAGGGTAATTATTTAGTAAAAAGACCAAAAACTACAATCGGTTTTGAAGGGTAGCTATTTGGTATAAAGCCCAAAAATTATCCGAGCTATTACTCCTAGGTACCGCCTATTATGGCATATAGCGCGCTCATGAAGTTGGATATCGTGGGAAGATCATCTTCATTTTGATCCCGTTGCCCCCACGAGCACGGGTATCGGCGACATTTTGTTAATGATAATTTATCTGATTTTGAATTATTTATCAGATTCTTGCTACAAACGAATTATCCGAGTTTATCGGATTCTGCAAAGAACTATTTTGTTTGACTTTTCGTGTAAGAAATGTGTTGGATTTTGTTAGTCGATAATATTGATTTAATTCGACTTTGTATTATGAGAATATTTTATGTATATTTAATTATGCTTTATGTTTTAGCATGTTATTAGAATTTAATTCTATCTACTGAGTATAATTATACTCACCCACCACTAGACGCTTCAGGTTTGGATGACGAAGATAACATTTTTGAGGATTGACTTCGAAAGATCTATGCTTTATCATGTTCTTTTGTTATGTATTAATTATTAGATGTGCGCGACTTTGATTTTGTTAAGGCATGATAGACCTTATTTTGTAAAGATTTTGTAATTACTCAAATTAATAGAAAGTTACTCTTCTATGCACGGTTGATCTTGGCCCATATTTTATAATTACGAATTGCTAGCGCTCTAACCTTTAAAGTAATTTAAAAAGTTGGGGTATAACAAATAACAACTCTAAGAGATATGCTTATATGTGCAAATTGGACCTCATGGCTAGCCAAAGGCATGTAATGGAAATGATGGAGTTGTTGGTGGAATTGGGAAACATGTGGCACCCATAAGCGGTCCCACCATAGAAGCATATCATCTTGCAAAACAAAAGGCGGTGAGCAAAGAGGGTCAGCACAAAGCCAAGATATGAGGTCCACGGTCTCTGGGTCTTGCTGATAGAAGTTGATCAAGTCAAACGAAAAATGGTAAGGTGGGAATTGATAACGTGGAGAGTTGGGAACCCTTAGACTACCAATATAATGCATACATGGCCTCATTATCACTGCCCTTCTTGTAAATGAGTTCATAGTCATAATCAAGTAGTTTGGAGAACAATCTTTGCTGAGTGAGGGTGGCGACACCTTGATCCAAGGAATCATGAAGGCTATGGTGATCTATGTAGATAAGAAACTTACGGCCCAAGAGAAAAGGCTGCCATTGGGTGACTCCATGAACAATTGCCAACATTTCCAATTCATAGGGGTTGAGCCACTCAAGGCAAAGGCTCTGATGTAGCCAATCTGAGGCGACTTGGAGTCTAGCAGTGGATATCAGATCCCGGCAATGTAAATGAAAAGAGAATCCAATAGAGGGTGGTGGGGATTTGGGATGAATAGAGCAAAAAGGGGATGGGGGGCACAACTGTTGGCGAAGGCCTCCTGCCATCACTGGCCCGAGGTGGAGCCACCAGAGGTAGGTTGGAGGCCATCTGGCTAGTGGCGGTTGTTGCAAAAGAAAAATAGGAACCGGGGGGGGGGGGGGGGGGGGGATGTGTAAGATCCCTAAACTTGAACCAGTTTATTTTATTCTATTTAATTGCTATTGTGTAGTTTAATGCTAATTCTTATCGGTTTTGACTATTTTTAGCTAAGATTTTCTTCACTTATATAGTTTTTAAGTTAATTTAAGTCATTTAGAATTTTTTAGGAATTTTCACTATTTTCCCCGAAAAGTTAGGGGGCGGTACCCACCGTGGGCCCCACGTGCGAAATTTGGGTTATTAGTCCTAAATAACTCTAAAATAGAAAAAGTAGGATAACTTCTAACTCAAAAATATAGGTTAAATGTATAATGTATAAAAGTTAAAAAAGAAAATTTGAACAACAACAAAAAATCCAAAGCTGCTAATGAATACAAGCTTCAAAAAGACAAAAGTATATATGTAAATATAATATGTAAAGCAAATATTTATTGTCTACAAAATAAATCTAGGAAATAACCTCTGCACATGTAATGAATATAGCATTGTAAACACTTACAATTGTAAAACCTTGCTTTTCATATTCATGCTATTTTTCCATCATTCATGTCAGACTTAACTACCATTTCTAAGCTTAAAATTAAACTACTAGAACAATGTATACATCCATTATAGAAAAAATATATCATCAAACACTGTAAAAAGGTTACAAAAGTTACAACTGAATTTAAACAATAATAAATAAAGACATTAAAATATAAATTACAAATGAATATTAAACTTCATAATGGTTCTTTACATGATTTCTTATTATGATGACCAATTTTACTACATCATATCTCTTGGTATATACTCCCCTTAGAAGGGATACACTTCTTCTTTGGTCTTCTAAGAGGTCTTCTAGACAAAGGAGGCAACAAAAGATCTTCATTTGTAGAAGTCGACGACTTCTCAAAAGTATGAATGTGATTGATTGCCTTTGAATATGAATTTTGATAAAATCCTCTGTAAAGTACGCTTCAATGGAAAAACGAGAATCAGTCCCACTTATCAAAAGAGCAGCAACAATACGAGTACATAGGAAATCGTTAATTTGTCATTCAGAATATGAACATTCACAGTTGCTAATATTTACAAAACATGAATGAGTAGATACAATTTCATAAATGTCATGAGCAGAAGGTATAACCATCAAAGATGAAGCATCAATTATACGAGAATTCAACTTCTTCTCAATTTCAAGGCAGAGGAAAGAAGTCCAACTATTTGTATCCATCCTACGCTCCAACATCATATGCAATAATTTCATCCTGATTTCATCGATCATTTCAGTAACCGGAAGATGTCTTTCTTCTTTAATCCAAAAATTAAAACTCTCCGCCACATTAAAATACATCTCCCCATAACGTTTTCCATTGAAATATGCATTTGTCCAACATTTAAAAGGAAGCCTTTCAAGAAAATTACATACTTGAGGGCCATTGTCTCTTCTGAGATCTTCTAACTTTTCATGAAATAATGTCTTGGTTGGAGCACATGGACATTATTTCAATTTGAACTCTATTCTATTATGAAAAGAAGATGTTCTTCCTTTCAATTTATCCCTCAAATTATTCTTTAGATGAAAAAGACAAGGAATAAGGAAAAGAAGGACAAACCTATGTCATTGCTTCAATCAACCCCTTTTTACAATCTAAAATCATTAAAATGTCACGAGAAGTCCCTAATATAACCTTCAATTACATAAGAAACCATGTCCAATTACTCAAATTTTCAAAATCAACAATTGTATAGGCAAGTGGAAAAATACATGATACACAAAAAATAAAAAAAATCAAAATTGAATAGAAAAAAGGAACTACATACTAAAAAGTAATTTACTTCCTATGTAATAGATCATATTAAGTATAAAAGGTAAATATTTACTATATATAGAAAATATACCTTGATTATTATTTTTTTGTAGTAGCAGCCAATAAAATTCTTTTTTAGTGAACATTCAAATGGGTCCTATCCAAAAATAACATAGGGCGATAATACTCAAATCCATATAAGCAAGCATAAAATGATACAAAGACCCTCCTATAACACCTAGTTTTAGGATCATTATCCAAAACCAAGTGACTACTTGGGTTAGCTATCATCGCTAAATTAAAATACCAATGGAGATCATTAAAGACTTACCATGGTCACCAAACAACTCCTTTTGAGCCTTATGAACACCCTTTTCAGCAACATCATACGAAATATCCAAACTATAAATTGAATTAATTTGTTTTACAACATCAATTGGATGGATAAGAGGTGTGTCCCTAACATCACTTAGCAATTCCTTGTACAAAACATGAGATGCCATCATTGAATTCTTTTTTTTCTAATAGTAAACCCACATATATGGGCATTATTCAAGACACGAATGTAAAAATAACCATTGACAACATTATCTTCCTTGTACTTACAATTAGCCAACACCTTAGTTTTATCATTGTAAACATACTTAAAATCAAAATCAAGTTTAATACCATATTGTCAAAGTTTATGCCTAAACTCTTCAACACCTCCCTCATATTTTTGCCCAATGTTTTGAATGTCATCATGCCACTTTTTAGTCACGAGTGTTTTATCCTTTTTTGAAGAAAAACTACAAATCAATATCTTCCTCAAGAATTGTTGAAATGATATTTGGAATAATGTTACTTTACTTGCTATTACCATCATTACTAAAATTTCCCTGCTGACTATCATGAGCACCAACCAACCTAAAAGAATCAATGACAAACACATTTACTGTCTTGGTACCAACAATAGAAGCAAGAGAGAACAAGTTTTTCAAATCTAAATCATCATGAAGCATACAATTTGAATGATCACCAATAGTGTAAGACAATCTCACAAATTCTATTCAACTATACCTATTTCTAACAAATCATACTAATTAAAGCATCTTGGTGCTTTTATCATGCTTGTACATAAAAAGAAGGAAAAATTTCATGACCTACATAAAGTACAACACAAAATTTAAAATAAAAACAAAAATTTCATTTCAACAACAAAAAATATATATGGTAAATGTAAAACTAACACATAAGAGTATAAATGTCGAGAAGAATAAAAAATTCAAATTACCTCAATTGCAATTAATCCTTTCAAAAGTAAATTAAAAGAGTTGGAAGAAAATGTGTAAAATAACTACATTGTCAATATTAATCATAAAAGAAGCAAATTAGAGAAGTTGACATAGTAACAACTAAGCCAAACACATATGTAAAACAAAATCAAAGCAATTACAGCACAAGATGTAAAAATTAACTTAACTAGAAAATTTTCCAAAGATAGAAGATTGATTTAGAAGCTAACAAACAAACATGTCATCGATTCACAATGGGAGAATTACCTTGGCCAGTAAAATGCACAAAGACAGAAGATCGATCAACAAACTTAGAAACAAATATGCATACAATAGCACATAATGAACATAACTCTTATGTTATAATCTAAGAAAATAATATAAAGTAATTGGAATTAGGACTATTGGAAGAAGACAAATAAAACTAAGCACATAGAAAAATTCCGTCTTCAATCTAAACCAATTAGAGATCAGAATGTGAAAAATACCTTGTGCAGAAAATAAAAATCGCTGCATATAGAAGTCTTGATTGGCTCCAGATAGATTGAAGATGAATACAATGAAATTGCCGGATATGAGAAATGATCTAGTGATTTAAAGTGGCAAATTTGTTCTTGAAATCGAGTGAAAAGAGGAACATTCAACTCCAGCCACACTTAGAAGAGAAAATTTCAATTAACCACACACAGGAACCAGGATTATGAGAGCCACAAGCAAATCATGCACACAGATGTGAACTACAATAGGGTTTTTGCATCATACCCAACAAGGACGTCAAAATTTTGCAGCCTATGAGAGCACTCAACTATGGACCATAGTTAGAAGAGGCAATCAGAAGATGGTGAAGAGTGAAAATGACATTATTGTCGTAAATCCATTGTGGAAATTGCCGAATGGGAGGAAAACAGGAGTTCATTGCAAATCCGCTATCCAAATAGCTAGACGAGAGGAATTGGATCCGGCTATAGTTTGAAAACAAATGGAAGGTGTCGTCGGAAGGGAAGAAATAGAAGACGCCACGGAAGGGTGATATGGTCAAAAGATGAAAATTTAAGGGCATAGACATAAATAAGGGGGACTAAATGGGAGAAATAATTTACCATAAGAGTTAAGAACGAATTAGCTTTTATGGGAAGACCTGACACTAGCTTTTTCTTACTTAAAAGTCTGAGACATTTTGTGTAGTACAATATATTATAGGGCCATTTTGATCAGTTCCTCTTTTCCATTGTATGAGTAGTTTGCTACCCCTTGTTTTAGACAGTTGGCCCCTCTTATACACTGACAATGGCTGGATACACATGGATGGTGGATATCTACTGATCCTGTGGTGGGCTAGCTAAAAGAGTGGCTGGTGAACTATGCATCCATCTTTATTTGATGGGCACCCCTTACGCAACCAATTCACGATCTTGAGTGTTGGATTACTCACTACTGGTTGAAGTTAATAGTTAAAGTCAATGTGGAATCAAGACCTTTGAGGTAGTGACCCAAGAGCATGCACCTAAAATATAAATTGATAAAAATTAAAATTCAATAAATAATGTCCCTCCAAAGAAAAAAGAGTTGAAACTATGATATATCACCCAAATAAGAGGCCAAAAAGGTTAGAAAGTATTCTCCAGAAGCTTCGTGCAATCTTCCTTTCCCAAAGTTCTGAGAGATTAACAAATTTGTAGAGAAAGAGTTGCTAGAAGGCCATGCACAATTGAATGAATTATATTGTTGTTGTCCTAAATTAATAGCTCCATTTGGTTTTTTAAAATAAAATAAAAATAGTTTAAATTAAAAAACTAAATACTATTAATATAGGACAGAGGGAATATCTTGTAACTCAGATGATGTTGGCTTTGACAGCACTGCTACTGAAAAACAAAATATATGGTTCACTATCTATGGTCCAAGCAACAAATATTATTATACAATGAAGAGAAGAAAATTATAATGTCCAAATACAACTTTTAAATTTCTAAAAAGATATAAAACATAGGGACTTAATGAAGGCTAATCATATTAAAGTTTGAACTCTATCCACAACCCAATTATGCATGTCAAAAGAGGGGGGAAAGGCAAAGACCATCTTCAAAGTTGCCAATTTGACATAATAATTTGATATGATAGAATAGCATGGGCTGCTCAGCTATGAGAACTAAACAAATGGCACTACATCAAGTTCTTTTCAAGATGGGGAGCACGATATAGAGTGAGTCTGTGTATGAACGTAGAAGGGGAAATTGCCAACTTTGGAACTTACTGGGACCATCCTAAATAGGAAAAAAGGCTGACAAAAAGTGGATATATGAAGTCAACCAAGAGGGGCAACCAACCATTTTGCTCAGCCAACTCCACTTTGCTAAGTTTTATTTACTTCTTACTTCATTGTATGTCTATAAAAAGCAAGAACATAGTGAATAAAAGCATCAATGAACTGAAGTTGGACTACTCTTTGAGTTTTTTCCATATTACCTAGCCGAAGAAGCCCAAATTCCATATTCCCTGCTTGTTAACATTAAATGTCATATTACCTAATGTTGGAGAAAATGGCCTTAAGTTTAAATAAAATCCAATCCCCATATAGATCCTCATAAATGAACAATAGGGTGTCGTTTTGGAGTGGAATGATCAGCAAAGAGGCAAACTTCGCCAACGGGAGATCATGAGCTGCGACTTGCAAGAGGCATTAGAGACAAGTTTTTTCCATTATTTCCCATTACGGAAGCTGTACTAGCTGGAAAAAGGTTGCATTTATGCTAATTCAATCACCCTTTAACCAGCATAATAGATAGAATCGGTATTTGCATCCATTATAATGGAGAGGTAGCTAATGACGGCTTGTATGTAGGTGGAAAGGTGAGGTTGAAGAACATTAATCCTCGTGAGGTTCAGAGAGCTGCTGGAACAAGTAAAAGAAAGACTTGTTGTCATTGTAATGTGATTTTGAAGTATTTGATTCCATATTTATAATCATCCATTATGTATGAAATAGAATAGAATGAAGACATACAATCAATATTTTTCATTCATAAGAAGGCAAATAAAGAAGTATTATCATTGTATGCAAAGATAAATGAGGCTACCAGCAGAGACAAATCACCATTAGTGAAAAGGAACCATATTGTGAATAGAGATAAATCATCGGTGGTATCAACTGGCCCCAGTTTGAATGACAGATTGCGAAAGGGAGTCAATGATACACAATTCACTTGTGAAACAATCAGGTAATAATGAATTTTAGATTACAGGATGTTATACTTTATTGTGTGACATCATATTTTATTGTGTTCTTGAAAACAGAATAATATGAATATCGTGTTTAGTAAAAACACAATATCAATAATATCGCATAACTAATTATGTGAAATACAAAAGCGATATCTCACATATACGTGTTTGCGTAGAGACAATAACACTACATATACGCATATCGTCCCATCGATGACACGATAAAATTTGTAAGCATGTAACAAAATATGATGAGTGACATTGTATATTTATTAACACATCAATATCCATTGTAGATTGGGAGAACCGAGAGATTTCAACTCAACAAATCCCTGTCACACATCGTCCAACATTCCAATGCCTACAAAACCAGTTACAAAAGTTATTCACAGTCGATTTGAAGAAATGTCACCAACAATGGGTTTGTTAAGGACTTCATTTGATAACTATGATCCCCCATATAGCCCTGAAAAATGTCGACGGGCAAGAATTTGAAACAAGTTTGGGGTGGTGACCAATGGAACGAGAATGACACAATTGGCATGGAAAGTATGTTTGACTATGAAGAATTCGGCCACAGCGTGGTACCCATTAATATTGACATTGAGGTCGAGGCAGAGTGGAAGACTGTTAATGATCCCAACCTATTGGAACTAAATATTGGTGAGGGCGAGATAATGGCTGGTAATTTGCAAGCAAAGGACTACCAAAATCTACTTCAATTGGGTGCACATTTCTAAATCCTGATAGATTTGAAGAGGGTTTTGATTGACCTTGCAATATAGGTGAATTTCACATATCAGGTTGTGGTCGAGAACAATAATACATATATTGCAAAGTGCTCCGACCAGTCTTGCACGTGTTACATAAGCGCATCTAACATAGGAGATCATGTGACTGTGACAAGATTAGTGTCTAACCATGTGTATGGAATGGAAAGGAAGACAACTGACTACCTTTTAGCATCTCACCTTTCGATTGCAAGAAAATATTATGGACCCTTTAAAGATTCCACATACATTACACTAAAAACCATAGCCACATATATTTTGAAGCACTGCGATATAATTGAAAACTACAAGAAATGCAAGTGTAGGTAACACACTTTATGATATTAACATAGTCATGTTTACGAAAACACGAGTTGTTAACATGACAAGTTATTCGGAACACGATGCTTATAAAGTTCAGTTTTTCCATAATACGACTTGTTAACTTGTTGTGTTACTAGGAACACGATTCTTATACAGTCCAATTTTACAAAAATTCTACTAGTTATCTTGTCATGTTATTGGGAACATGATTAGTTAACTTCTTGTGTTTAGGTCAAACAATGCTTATAAAGTCTAGTTTTATGAAAACACTACTAGTTATGTTTACGCATTATCAAGAACACAAATTTTAAACTTGTTGTGTAAGCAGTTTCAATGTTGACTACATCAAATCTTGTCTATAGGAAAACCACTGTGTGATTTAATCGATGGGGGACCCAGAAAAATCCTATTGCATACTTCCTACATACATAATTCAGATAGAAAGGACTAATCTAGGTAGTGTAGTAGTTCCCGTCAGATCATGTGATATTCCTAGACCTGTTGGGGGCTATGATTTTAAAAAAGTATTTTTGATGCTTGGGAAGGTTGCAAGAACTTTTAGAACAACACTGAGGTCATTGTTAACCGTAGATGCGACTTTCTTGAAGGGAAAGTACATTGGTTAGCTATTAATAGCAACTGCACTAGACGGGAACAATAATATCTTTGCAGAGCATTTGCAACGATCGAGAGTGAGGAAAACTTAGAGTCGGTTTCTTGAATTGCTAAGAAATTATCTATTTTTTGATCCTCCAACTGAATTAGATACAATTGTTTTCAATAGAATGAAGGGCTTCGTAAATGTTGTGAAGTAACATTTTCCCTCTACACACCAAAGATATTACATTCGTCATATGGCAGCAAATATGTTGGACATATTCAAAGACAACTTCCTAAAGAACTAGCTCCATGTGGCTGCTAAAACTTTTAGACAAAACATGTATGAGGACACAATGAACAACATTAAAGAACATAATCATGAGGCATTTGCTTGGCTAGAGAAGGTGATGCAGTGCACTGAGCCAATGTTGCATTTCCAAAAAATATATATAAAACACTCAGCTCAAATAGGTCTAAAAGTGTGAATGCAATGTTAAAAAAGTCAGGTCAATGCCTATTACTCATTTAATTGAGCATACAATGGAACACACAGTTGCACTCTTTGAGAAACATTGGGCAGATGGCCAAAATATGACTGAAGAGTAAACCTCGTTTGCACATAAACACAACAAAAGTAGAAGAGAAGAAGCAAGGCATGTTCATGTCTTTCCGATATCAATGTATGAATTTCATATTAACTCACTATATCTCCAGGTAAAATGTAAATAATGTTGTGTGCATGTTCACATGTTATCCATAATAACGTGTATGTATATGTGTTATAATAACATGATAGTTGTGTTAAAGTAATGTGATGGGTCGTGTTTTCAATAACACTATAATGTCACTTATCGTGTTTTTATTAACACGATATTCCTTCAACAAGATATAGTGAATCTAGTCAAACGTAGTTGGACATGCGAAATGTTTGATATGGGGTACCATGTAAACATGCAGTTGTAGTAATTGATCATAAACATTTTTATGTGTTTGATTATTGCAAAAAATGGTACTCCACGGACACATATAAATTGAAATATTGAGAGTCATTATTCCCAATGATACAAAGGCACCAGTGGGGACTGACTAGAGTTTTTCCTACAATCAACCTAAGGTCAAAGCCCCACGCAAATGTGGTGGGCAGTTAGGACACAATTGTGAACGCTACAACAGCGCACAAGATGACCATCCAAATGTGGTGGATGGGCCAAGTACAAGTTGTAGGCATTGAAATAGACGAGTAGGAAAAAGACATAAGAACGGGGAACATCGCTCGGGTTTGCCTTATCCACCCTCATTCTTTACTTGAGTGGAAGAAATGTCATTCTCATATTTTTGTGGTCGTGTTCTTATAAACACACTTTTTGATGAATGTCGTGTTATCATATACGCTGGTATATGACTATTGTGTTATCGATAACATGACCAAATGGAGTTCATGTTATTGATCACATGATCTTTTGATCAATTTGTAGTGTTTATATGGGATGGTGTATACATATAGTGTAATCAGTAACAGGATCAAAAGGGAGTGCGTGTTCCCGATTTCACGATAAATACATTACATACACTGATTGTAACATAAATTTTTTGAAAGTACTTGTACAATATAAAAGAGAATTCGTGTTGTAAAAAAAGTATGCATATTTATTGAAAGAAAGTTTTCATATTACATACACGAAAGTTTTAATATTACAAACATGAAAAAAAAATCATAACTCATTAGAAGATGCATCGAACTCCATCTCAATTTTCCCACGTAGAAGATACACACTATATGTGGCCATAACAACATGGTGATATCTATTTGTGTGAATTCAAGTTCAAGAACTCTTTCCACCAGCTTCACCGCATAGTGCATCAAAGAAATCCCCCAGTCTTCATTTCTCTTGATAAGGACATCTAGCAATTTTCAATAGATGCCACTTTGTCTCACACTTTATCTTCAAGATCTTCTCTATGCCAATGGCAACATGGAGTCTAATCTTATCATCATTAGCAAAGTGGTGATTGTTGTCGCCCTTTAGTAGATTATACCACTTGAACCTCTTTCCTCTACATTGGGCAATGAGAAGACAAAATTAGCACATGAAGTAGACAGGGATGAAAGCACTTTCGGTGTGTGCATTAAGATGCTTCATGAGGTTGTTGATAATTTTGGGTCGAATCTTCACCTTGTCAAGATACGTCCCTATGTTGTAGTAGTGTTGTATGGTAAATTTTCTAAAGATACAGTTGGGATACACACCAGGTGACCTCAAGTTTTGTTCATCAAGGAGGTCGAAGAACACGTCCATAACCTAATATCATAAAAAATTTATTGTGTTACAAATAATATGACAAATGCGAAGACGTGTGAATGAAAACACGATACACCAATCAATCGTGTGTAACAAAATGCAAAGGAAGCTATCGTGTTATTAAAAACACGACTGTCATATTATTCTAAATATCGTGTTCTTGAAAACATGATAATTGCATATTTAGTTTTTGATAGCACGACCCATAACATGACCGTAAGCATACCTCATTCGTTATGCACTCTTGACGAAGCAGAGAAACAAAGTTTACATGAAGAAGCGTCGTCATAGGCCATTTCTGGTGAGGGTGGGCAATAAACGCTTTGATGGTCTCTTGATCTTCACCATTTAAGATCTCCATGTGGAACTTGTGTAGGAGGTCAAGGTAGTTCTTTGGCTCCATGGGCATCTTCTCCTTTGCCTTTTCCATCTGCCCATGCATCTTTGTGTGCTCCTCAATGTCTATAATGCTTCTAATACTCTATAGCATGCTCTCATTAACTGTATCCTCTGTGACATTCACAATTGCATGAATATCTGATATGGTTTCTGAGTTGTCGGCCACCACAACTACTTGATCACAAGGCCGGGAGGAGACTTTTTAGCTTGCTCCTCAGTGGGTTCATGACAGCATACACCGCATGGACGGCTTCCAACGAAACTTTGTCGCTCTCATTCACTACCTATAGCTCCCACTTCATTGTTGTTCTGAGCTTCATGGCAAGGAAACTACTCACTTGCTTTCTCTTAGGAATTGGGGCAACTCCCTCGATTGCCTCCTCACTGCATATCTTTGTCAATGGATTTGCCACCATGTACCTCATGCACCTCGGTACAGGTGGTAGAAAGGATGCCATATGTCTACGATCAGAAGCTATTCTTTTCTTAATCTTAATCGTGACTTCCTAAGGTGGCTCCTCCCAGGCTTGCATCACTTCCTCATTGATTTTCTTCAAAAAACTAGTGAGAATAGTGTGTTCGGCCTTCAAAGCCCTTTGCTTTTGCCTTGTGGGGGCTCAACTTTGGGTTCTTTTTTCTCTGCAAAAGTCATGTAACAAGTCATATTAGTGTATATACAAAATTTTCACACAACATGTTATCGATAACATGACTATTCAACTAAGTGTATTGCAGATAATACAATATGTCATGTTATCGTGAACAAACTTTTCACCTAAGCATTTTCATTATAATACAAATTTCTCATAGCTTGTGTTATCGAAAACATGCCTTTTCACCATATCGTTGTCATAATTCATGGTATTGATAACACTACCTAATAACTTGATGAAATTATAGTCAAGAAACTACTTACAAAAAATGAAATCTTCCTCTTGCATTGAGAAACAAATTATCTTTTCTCTTGAGGAAAAAATGAGTAACAACTTCCTTTTATTTTAAGCTTGAGCCTTCACCATCACCGACATCGATCCTTCAGTTGTTGGCAAAGGTGGTGCTTCTTGTCGTTCATGTAAAGGGACTTCGTTAGTTGGCGGAGGTGGTGCTTCTCAACGTTCTTCTGCTTGAGGAAATTCTTTCATTGGATGCTGCATCTATTCAATTAACCCCGTGGCCACCTCGATCGAGTTTTTAGCACACTATAGCCCCACTTCCACACTTTTTGTTCTTCACTCTTGCTGCCCATGGATGGCAACCTTCTCCATGATGACATTAACAATCTTAGACATAACATATAGTGGTATGACAAAACATTCAATGATGTCTAAGCTGAGAAGACTCCTTTGTTTAGTGTTGTGTAGTCATCCTCTAAGTCTTCTTGGCAGGCCGTTGGCCCCTGATCAAGTGGACCTCTTTAGTAAATGGAGTTATATGAGGTACCAGTTCTTCATCTGATGATAAGCAAGTAACTTCTTCATCAACTTTTTATTGCCGGATCAAGTTGTAGTCTTCTCCACATCCCTAACCAATTGCGTAAACTCGGGCCACCTTGCCACCTTTTACACCTTGGGATAACTTCAGCCCATAGAAACCTAGGCCACCTCTGCACAATATCAATGTTGTCCAAATAGTCATCCAGAAATGGGGAGACATATATGTTGCTTTGTGTGAATAGGACAAGTGTAACCATATGCAATATAGCTAAACATGTTAGGTCTTCATCGGAGACAACACGCTTCTTATCTGATACATCCATCAAAATTTCCTCGATATGAGTCTTCTCTGGCCTCTTCCCAGTGAATAACCTTTTGAAAAATTGTCCCTTACCTTGGGCAGCTTTCCCATCTCCACTATCCAACTTCATTGGGTTTTCATTTGCCGTCAAACTCTTGATAAGTGCAACTTCTTCCTCTGTGATGGGTAGAATTTCCCCCCTAATGTTAAATACATCTTATGAGTCATCCTAGCACTCACCTATTAATTCGTCTAGTAGCGGCTTAGAGATGATAACTTTCTCACATTCATATACTGGGTAGAACCTAGTCTCATCCAAGATTCTCTTACATTCTAGCAAAGATTCAACTAAGTCCTTTGAAAATCTCAGTCCACTAGGGAAGTTGTATATTCCCAGTCCCGGTCTCCTCCCATAAATTCTCTTCTTCTTCTCTTTTGAGGCCTTCATTGATTCCACCATTCGATTACCTTCTTGCTGCCTATGTCTATCATATATATATATATATATATATATCAACAATGGGTTGTGACTCTTGAGATTTTGTAACCATAATCAATGAGTCATGTTCATTCACATTATGTAATTGCCAATGTAACCGCCCAAATAATGGTCAAATACACACTACATTCATATATATATATATCAACAATGGGTTGTGACTCTTGAGATTTTGTAACCATAATCAATGAGTCATGTTCATTCACATTATGTAATTGCCAATGTAACTGCCCAAATAATGGTCAAATACACACTACATTCATAAGTCGTGTTATCGATAACAGAATAGGTATTCCTTTCCATACACGATAACACAACATGTCAATGTCATATATTGTATATCATATTATGATAACACGAAATTGTGTGTATGGTATCATTGATAACACGTTCCATATACTATGAGTGTATGTATATGCAAGTACTAAATATCGTGTTGTCCCTAAGACGATATACAAAAACTCGTGTATTCAAACCTACAAAAATAAAACTAGAGTTTGAAGATGTCTTTACCACGGAAGTTGCCAACTGTTTACTATTATTGACCTTTGCCAAATTAACCCCTCGATGGGATGCTGAACTTCACCACAAATCATTCCTTTAGTGGGAGCATGTGAGTCAAACCTCCCGGCCAGAACTCTCTTTTGACATATCAAATTTTGGAAATATGTGGCCAAAATTGGATCTCCCATTGCTTTTTCGCTTTTCAATGGTCGAACTTTGGAAATATCCAGTTTGAAATTGGAACTCGCACTTCATGGTTAGTCATTACTGAATATTTGCGACATTCCAACTAGATAACACAATATAAAACCCTAAACCCTCACTTAGGGGTATTTTGGTCCAATTTTTCTTGACTATTGTGTAAGTTTAGGTTATGTGGCATTTCTTTCACTAAACCAGGTAATATAGAAAAAAATCCTCTTTTTTGTTACACGTCTTCTGTACTCTTCTTCAATGAGCTTAGATAGCTAAATGTTTGTATCTAATAGCTCGTTAGGAGGACCATTAGAATTAGATTAACTTAATTAGTGGTTTTTATAGTTATTAAATTATGGATGTAATTAGGAAGTTATTTGCATTTTTTATTTTATAAGTGTTAATGTATTACACTCATAAAATCCCCACAAGAAACCCCCATTTTTTGTTTAAGAATATGTAATAAAAAGAGTTTGGACCCTTCAATAGGCAACTCCGACTCGTTGAACTCAAGGATTGAGCCCATCGGAGCGACAACATCTGGGACTATACTTTTCTTAAGATGGGGCTTCTCTCATTTGTATAAATATGATCCTCATGTCTTACCTTTACCCTTTTGTGCTCAAAAAGTCTTTTTGGCTTCAACAAAGGGGAAATTTGAGTGAGAGGACATTGGAGCCAAGGTAACCCTTTGAGGAGGTGGTAGTCGATCTACAAGATAAGCTTTCATCAAGTAGGATAGTCGTCGATAACTAGTTTTTGAGTCTTGATGCTCTCAATAGAAAGTAAAAGTCGTAGTATAATGGAATTAAATAAAAAATCTTACATGTTGAATTGATAAAAGCATGATTTTTAAGTGGATTTGATGAAAGGTATGGATTTCTTATAATCTGAAGGTGTTTTTGTGATAAGATAATTCTTTAAAAAAATTTGGGAATAAGAAGATAGTGAAGAGAATTGAATTTCAGGGTTTTAATGCTACAAATAGTTGTTGGAAAATGACTATGAAGACCATTGATTGGCCCTTCAATCTTTCAAAGGACCTGTTGAGGTTGACTATTGACAAGATCAAGCCTGTTGAGAGAGCTGTCAAACTGAACCAGATGGCAACTAATAGGAAAATAAATGGAATTAAGGTAGGAATCCACTTAATCTTATGTTCCAAGAGATTAATTAAGAGGAAAAGAGCTAGATGATGGGACCATATGCTATAGACATGGGGCTCAACTGTCCTCTTCAACCCGTAGATGGTGTCAGTAGGGTTTCTGATTGAAGTTTGACAAACCATTTGACATGCTAAGAGGGCTATCAAAGGGTACTGGAAATGAAAAATGAAGAGGAGAAAATAAGGGGAAATTCTTGTAATCCTATTGTAGGCATTCTATAAGCTTTAAATGCATAAGAAAAAGGTGACGATGAGCCTTGGGCAAGGGTCCTAACATGAACCTGAGGGCCATCAGACAACATTTGGAGCAAGCTCAACAAGCTCTCCAACCCATTGACAAGCCTGTTGATGTTGAACAATAGTGTGAAATAAGCTATAGTTACATGGGTGAATGATCAATACACTTGCTTAAAGTGCTCCTAGGTGAATGGGAGATACCTAACAAGGATGAAATAAGAGAATTGAACGTAATGTGTAGAACAATTAAATTACCTTAAGGATTAATATTGATATCCAAAAATGAGATTGAAGCTCAAGAGTAGCTCATATGTTATTAATAGCCTTTATGGGAGAGCCTTTGGGGAATAAGACTCAAGGATCAAGTAGGAGATTCTAGGGGAAAGGATATGGACTATGGGATAGCTCGATGCTTGATTTTGAGGTTTCTGTGGAGACTTAATTGTAATGATTTAGAAATATCAGGTATAATCTAAATTGGAATTGTTAAAGGTGGAATTTGAATTTTAAATGGTTGACATGATCCCAACATGTCAAAGATTCTATAGTATATTGAGATATTGGTGGTGCAGCTCAATTTTGTAGAAGAACATGCTACTAAAAATTTTGGTGTCGTAGGAAGTAAGTCATTGCTTCATAGCATCCACTTCAGGATAGTATAAATAGGAAGTTAAGGGAAAACCCTAGTTTCGGCTTCAGAACCTTGTGTCCGCATAGAAATTTAGCGGCGAAAGGAGGAGGGTTAGGGAAGAGACAACAACTGTACTAGGAGGAAGGGAGCAAGCGTCAAGAAAGTGTATTTGGAAGGTAAGATTATAAACTATCAATGATTTCTTAGGCCTATGAGGGGTTGTTATTAAAATTATGGTTGATTAAGGGTACAATCATGAGGGGAGGTAGTATGGGATGTGCTGAGAAGAGTTTGATGATTTTATTTGATGGTTTTCGGTTGTTTCTTCTTTAGGGTTTGTGTTTTGAGGGGTTATTAGTTAAGTAGAGGTTTTGGAAGTGATTCTATATGATTAGCGAAGCCAACCAGAGATTGACACAACCTCACACTGTGAGAGAGGTGCCGACAATTGTCCAGAACTATGGGATGTTATTCTGGGTGAACCAATTGTAGTTCATTGACATTCTTCTGGACTGTGAATGTCAGTGGAAGGGGAGTGGCCCACATGGTTACATGAGTGTTAGCTCCTACCAACATCAGTAGGGACTTGCGGTAAGCGATGTTGAACAGTCCATATGAAAAGGACATGTCAATGGTGATGTTAACAGGGGACAAATAACTCGGGTATTAAGAGTTTAAGATCAATACCATAAGATACCTAAGTAATAAAAATAAATATGAACTAAAAGGAAGTTTTACAATTAAGGATTTGGTTTGGGAATTGTAAACGTTAAGTAAAAGGGATTGCGTCGGTGGTGAATCCTCAAGGAAGAGGGTTTCACATGAATTGTTAGGGGCTGTAAACCAAGAAGAATTGTGAGTGTAGACTTTCTATAGGGTTCTACCGGCCTTCAATTGGTCATTGCACTAGTGGTTTGGAGTTTCAAGACTTCATGGGATCTAGCATCCCTCTATTGTTATGCATGATCATCATGTTAGGGCTTCCATCTCTACTTCATCACATAGAGGTAGGGGTTGAAGGACACCAAGGAGCAGAGTCATACAACCTATTGTACACTCAAGGGGCGTAGTGATATTGTGGGTGCACTTGTGTGTCCATGGTTTCGGTGGTTAGCAAACTCAATGACTGTAAGTTACATTTCTTCTTATATGTTGAATAAGAATACTTTTGATGGAACCATGCTATCATTTACAGTTTATATAGTACTAGGTATATGGATATACACAACCTCCTAGTGATGTAGGTGTGAGGGATGAGTAGTTGATGGTTGGTGCAGGTCTCAAGGAGAGCTGCAAAGTTTATGAGATTGAAAAACCTAAACTCTTAGATAGAATATTGGGTTGTAATAAGATCTTAAATAGTAAACCTGGTGATACTTGTTGCTTTGGCTTGCTGTACTAAATGCAATGTTAGAGATCTTATGTATGTAGTTTGTTAATCGTATGTTCGAAAAATAGTGCATCTATGAATTTGATCATGGTTGATTAAAAGGGGTTTTGGAATGGAGATAAACTATTTAAGTGTGAATTTCCTCACTTCGATAATTTTTAGAAAGACTTAATGATTATGGTTGTGACATCATCTATGATGTTCAAAGGAACAAAACCATAATGGGTAGGTGTCATGCCTTCGACCCAAAGGGTCCCTTGAGCCCGAGTTCATGGCACAGAGATCACAATCTATCTCACTTAAAGATAATAATCAATTACTAACAAATTATTCTCCAATTAAATAAACCACAAAACGACAAGTAACATAAGTCTAGCTAGATGAACCATCACATGGGTTATCCAACTTAATAAAACAACTAAATAAGTCCCCTTCATCTAACAAAATCATTATGTTTCTACCCTTTGTCACTTAAGACAAATATTTATTCAGCATGCTCTCAAGGCACCCAGCTATGCATCAACAAACTCAAATGCATCTGTGTGTTTGAGTACATGCGGTGGAGAGGTCCATGTAAAACAAAACAACTTGTGAGCTTATGCCTAGCAAGATAACTCAGACACATTAAATTACAACTTATGCTTTGGAAACATACATAAAAACCATATAAATCAATAGAAAAGTAAAATTGAAGCATTCCACCTCGAAACATATTTAAGTAAATCAAATACTTGTGATTTAAAAAAATATACAATCAAAATTTTCACTTGCCCCAGCACCGTTGACCCAAGGGCCTCTAAACATGGACCACATGTATGCATCTACCACCATTCCCACACCTCCAAAAGTCCTCGGGAGCCAACTTGAACTATTTTTGTGCAATTTTCCTTTGTGTGCTCAACACATAATGATTTACCAATTTTATTATCTTGTTACCCAAACACTCATAATCCTATTCCCACCCTATAGTGTAATTAATAGTGGAAAACATGTTGAAAATACATAAGAATAACAATATAGTATCGTAAGAGTAAATTAACCAACTATGCATGAACATTCAAAACCATGATTTTGTGTTGTGACTCATTCTAAATTTTGGGGAAAATACAAAGACATCCAATGCTTAGAAATTTTGAACATGGTCAATTGAACTAATCAATGACTTCATATTAAATTGACAATATGATCTTACACAAAATGCTATTTAATTTCAGATTTTGAAAATTTTTACACAATGTCAAAACATTTGCACAATTGGATCTCGAAGAACTTAAAATGGTTATACATACTCCAGATCAAGAATGACTTTTTATGCTGAACTTAAAATCCATTTAGTATTTTGACAATAAATGTGGGAGCAATATGATCGGATTTGACTGCAAGAAAAATCCTAAAACTCGAAATAAAAAATTTGTTAATCCCGAACAATGTGGATTCCAAAAAATCTAATAATTTGAAATGAACAAAAGAAATTCCCAAAATTTTGGAATAAAACTAGACTTGTTTATGAACATCCATTAAATTTTGTAGCTCATTCTAAGAATAAAAGGCCCCAAAACATGGTCAGAAAGCTAGAGTAATGCCCAAATGGATGAAAGTAAACTCCATAAAAGAATAACTTTTTGAACAATAAAAGTTGCACCCAAATTCCTGACAATATTACTAGACTTAGATGGAAGAGTTGAGAAAATCTCAAAGAAAATTAAGCCCAAAAAGACCACTAAAAGGCCTTGAACGAAGCTGACCAATCCAGGTGCAGAGTGTAAAAGGAGGCAAAGAGTCATCAAATAGTAGGACTCCAACAAAAAGCTTTTGAATTCTATCATCAATATAAAACATGATATTAGTAACAACATGATTCATCAACATGAATATATACTCCAAATCAACCATTAATAATTGAAACATACTTTTCAAACAATCCATAACAAGTTTGCTTAGGAATGTATGTCAAAATTATAACTTTAAGTATATAGAATGAAACCCTAATCTTCATGCTTTCAAAAAACCATTAAAAATCTCCACAAGACATTATATGTTTTTTTAACCTTTTGATTTCATATGAAAGGTTGATATCATTGACATAATAACATGTGCATTATATGTATTCTATGTACCTCTTGATTTATATAGTTTAGGCAAATTAAAAGGATTTGAAAATTATCTGGTTTTGGTTGAAATAGGATATGACATATGCCTTTTGATAATAAATATTTACTTTCTTTCAATCAATTTGTTTAGAGCATAATTTAACATATGAATTCAATATTCTTCAAGAGATCATTTTTATTATTCATTCTTTTTAACTAATATTAACGACAATTCATTCTTTACCTGTCCAAATGTTATTTGAACTCATTCTTTTAATCCAGACATTCAACACATGAATTCAACTTATTTTCACCATCATTCAACAAATGAAATAAACTTATTTCAATCCACATTTAATACATAAATTCAACATATTTTCACTATTATTCAATTCATGAATTTAACTTATTTCAATCCACACATTCAACATATGAATTCATCATATTTTCACACGCATTCAACAAATGAATACAACTTGTTTTCACGGTGCATAAATTAAACCTATTTCAAATCACACATTCAATAAATGAATTTATTATGTTTTCATAATCATTCAAAACATGAATTCAACCTATTTTCACTATTATTCAATACATGAATTCAATCCACACATTCAACACATGAATTGAACCCATTTTAACTATCATGCAACACATGAATTCTACTCTTTTTGTCAAGTGAATTTTACATTCATCATGTAATATTTACAACAATTGTTTCTTCCACATTTCACATAATCACTACCATAGTTTCAAGACACATTGTTCGAAAATAAATAATTAACATATCCTTCAAAATGTTAAATATATCATGTCTTAATGAGTTAATTGTGCATTTGACAACAACAATCTCATATACTGTCATTCAAAATCATTTCTATCATCTTTGCTCTAAACTCTTGAGGAGAACAATCTTCCATCTTTTATTTGAGTTGATTCCTCATTGTGATTTAATACATATAATGACAAATGTACACTCCAAAGTTATATTTGCAAAAGAATAATGTAATATTGTCATGTTTTGAATCCATTAGATCTTATTTACAATATATTTTAAGTTTTTGTGAACTTACTCCATTTTTTGTTGTTGTGGAATATTCATTTCTCAATAAATTCTCCTTATGACTCTTGGCTCATTAGATCAAATCTAGGTTGAGACTTTTCATTTGAATATCCAACCAATTTATTCCTCTGTGATAAAAGAAATATAAGAAATTTCAATAGTTAGTAAGAGTTCCTCATTGTTAAGTGCAAATATAAATAATAATAATAATAATAATAATAATAGTATTTAATTCTATTAAAAACATATAATACATAGAAAAAAATAGTTATCAATGTTATATTATCTCTTTTGTTGTTGTAAAGATAAAGTTTTCTTCCTTTAATGGGATTGAAATGTTTCCATTCTTTCTCATCTTTGTCTATCATTAGTAAATGCTAATTATGGGTTTCATCTACTTTTTCTTGCTTCATAGATATTATTAGGAATAATAGTTATCTTTTTTTATTGGATTTCTTCAAAATATAATTTGAAGAGAAAGTTTTCTGCTTTCTCTACATTTTCTTCTCGTAGATATTTTTGTGGAAATAATAAATATTTACTTAAGTACTTGTATATGTAAGTACCATTTATTTATGTATAAACTATAGAGAAATACTTACAAATAGTGAAGCATTATGAAAGTAAAATCTATCTTTTGATCCTTTAGCCTTTTCTTGAACTTCATTTTTAATGCTTTCATGAATACATTAATCGCCTGTCAAAAAGCGTTTGATATTTAATTTATTTGTAACATATAATTGATAAAAAATTATTCTACTTCCTATGTAATAATTTAATACATTGCTTTTGATCTACTTCTCTATACACAAATAATCAATGTCATCAAATATTACTTTTTCATCTTCATTCTCTTTAATGTTTACAAATTGGCTAAAAATTTACTGACAATTTATCAACTGATTAGTAAAAATATCTATATTATTTTAAATAAAAATGTGTTTTCACAATACTTGTCATTTTTGTCCTCCATAGTCTTTATTTTGTCCTTTAATGTTTGAGATTGGTGGATCCAAACATTTCTTCTTTTTAACTTCTTGTTGTTGGAGTTACCTTTTTCCTTTCCATCTCATTTTCTCCTTGTCATTTTTTTAAAGATGAACTGAATTGTCCTTCTCATGCTTCCCAAAAACTCTACTTCTTATTTTTACTCGATGAATCATAAAACTTTCCTCAAAAACTTTTTTTTGCTTTCCTTCTTTCTCTTCCCTTTTAATGGAAGTGATGGTGAAGGAATTATCTCTACTTGTGCCCTTAGTACCGACACTTCACAAAGACGACTACTAGGCTCTTTTTCTTTACCATCATTAGTCTTCTCCAATTGCATTTCCTTTTTTGATTTCCTTATCTTTCTATTCCATATGAACATTTAGCTGATTTTCCCAGTCCAACTGTCAAGCTTATAGTTGTCGAAGACGTTCTTTGATTCTTTCTCGTTGCTTCCTTTCTTCATCGAGGTCTTGTTATACTTTCTCATTTTCGACTTTTAGAGCAACAATCCTCCAATTCTTTTTCATCAACCACATCATCTACAATAAAACAATAAACTTACCTTTCATTAAAAAATTAAAAAAGTAAATATTATTGAAATTAAATATTTACTATTTAATTACATTAAATAGTAATTATGATCAAATGTTTTACATAATACAAGAATTTTAGCTTACCAAAAAAATGATGCTCAGATTGATCATCTATCCTCCTTTGTTAAGAATTGTCTTGCACCCTTCTTTCATCTTGTTCATTAACTTCTTCAAATTTAAATATTTAATAAAATATTAAAATTATAGTTAAGATAATTAATACTTTAAATATTTGTATTGAATAAAAGTATATGCTTACTGTCATTATTATTTTTTGTTACTTGTCTCTAATCAATTTGCATCTCCTTTACCACTTCTTTTACATTTCTTTCAAAAATTTCAATATATTTGATCAAATGTTAATATTCCAGTGAAGAATATGCTTATTGTAATATATCTTAATTTCTTCTTTTAATTGAGTAAAATGTGAATTTGTGTTGGTTTGTCATTTTAATTTGATTTTCAGGGTATTGGGTTAGTCAATTATAAATTTCTTAAGGATTAATTTCATTTTAA
The DNA here is from genome assembly GCA_035235625.1 of Saururus chinensis. Taxonomy (NCBI): domain Eukaryota; kingdom Viridiplantae; phylum Streptophyta; class Magnoliopsida; order Piperales; family Saururaceae; genus Saururus; species Saururus chinensis. The sequence continues at coordinate 29,437,071 of CP141146.1, read as the reverse complement.
GAGTATTAGTGTCAAGTTTGATTTACCTAATTTTTTACCTATTTGAAGGTAATTTCTTTCTATTTTACCTTGGTTAAGGAAGCAGACCCCACCATTGGACCCACGTCAGAGTTAGACGTCGTGCAACCTATTTTTAACCTCCATTCTTCTCGTGATTTGTTTAAGTGGGTTTGGGTGTAAGTAAATTCATTTTTGAGTCAAAAATACCTTTAATTGGTCACTTAGGGCGTTTTCTCTTATTTTTTAGGCCAACAATTCATATTTCTAGCCCAATACCCTTACTATATAAGAAAAAACCCTAGCCATTTGCTAAATGAGGAAGGGCTGTGTTTAAGATGGAGGATTGCTCTACCCCCATTTCTCGAAGGAGAAACCTTGATTAAGGTAAGTTTTACCCTTAATCAGCCCCCTAATCTTTCGATTTTTTCTCTTAATCACATCTATCTTTATTTTTCCTATTTTGATTCTTGATTTTCCTCCATCAATATCATATTTTAAATTATGATTTAAAACCCTAATTAGGTTAATTTCATTTTTAACCTAAGGATGTCTTATATCTATCTTCTTCCAAGTTTATTTGGAGCTATTAGCTAGTCTCAATTAGGTTTAACTAAAAGCCCTAATTTTTGGGTAGGATTTCTTAAGGTTGAAGATCATTCAAGGGATTCAAAGGCTTGTTAGAGGTAAGAGGTTTTTTCCTTTGAGTGGTTTTCTTCATTGGAGTGGATGATTATGGGTTCCATTTGAGTTTTAATTTATCTTGATGTATAATGGTGATTTGATAAAATCATGAAATTTATGATTATTTTGGTATGATTTAGCATGAAGATTATTAGATCCATCATGTTCTAGGCCTAGATTTTGATTATATAATGTTCTATGATTTTTGAATTGATATAGAATTTTGGAATGTTTTGGTTTAAATTTCAAGAGGTTGAAGATGAACCAGAAAAGTGAACTATTACGTGCATTCGAACAGTCTATCAGACCATTCGAATAGCCAGGCATTCGAATGGCCTATCTAGCCAATCAAACAACAAAACGATAGTTTGGTGAAATAGGCTATTTTTGTGGATTTTTGGTCATTTCTTACTTTCTTCTCATAATTCTAATTCTCTATGACTATGATGAGTTATGATTACTTATAAATATTACTTAATTGCATATGAACCTTCATTGAACTATGATTTAGCTTAAGGATGAAGGTGTCTATACTTGCCTAGGTTTAGCATGATGTTCTACTTGTCTTAAATCCGTATTTCGATGACTTCTTTACATTTACTTCTTCATTCCAATAGGCCATAACTATGATAAATTATGGATACTTGCACATGTCACATTAATTATAGGTGATTCATGTTCCACATGTTTTAGTCTAAGTATGAACACTACCATGTATGTATATCCTTGCTTGAGCTTGTATGATTTTATTTGTCATAAATGGACCATGCTACATGCACTATGGACTGACTAAAATATGCTTATTTATGCTTACATTCATTGAACTTTGATCACGTATATATCATGTCGCATGAATCATAAAAATGCTTTATAAGCTATGATTTTTTGTGTTTAGCCATGATTAATCGATTGGATTCCATTGTTTTTTGCTTAGAGGTTTATCAAATTGGTTTTACATCCCTTGTGGATGGGGTTTTCGTCCCTTGTGTATGGTCCTCCCCGGGTGTGAAGAGTGGATTTGCTATATAAGAAATTGATGTGTTATCTAGACATGAGAATCCAGGCTGGTATGTCCGTGTACACCAGCTTACTAGGGGGTATTTTCCCAGTTAGGAACTTATCAAAACTGCTCTAATTTTCCTCTCTAGGAATTTGGACCTTCCAGTTAGGGATTGTCCTGGGCAAGCAAGGAATATTTTCCCAGTTATGAAACTTACCCAAACTGTTATAGTTTTCCTTTTTAGGAATTTGAACCTTCCCCGCTAGGGATTGTCTTGGGCGAGCAGGTCTGCTTGTGCTTCGACTAGATTAAGCGGAATTGTTTTTTCTATTGTGAGATATTCACCAGATAGTTTATGCATGTGTATGGAAAATAATGCTCATTGACACAAGTTGTGTAAGGACAATGATGCTTATGTTACACATGGTGCACAAGACATGATTATACTTGAACATGTAGGATGGAAAGTGGTTTGATATATTTGATTATGCAGGGTGAATGTGGATATTGAAACATGCTTATGCAGGATGTGGATATTGATACTTAATTCATGCAAGATGTGAATGCTATAATGAGATTTATATAATTACACATGATGTGTATATGTGTTATGAACTATGAATAAACCTATGATCATAGGTAGCATGAACCTATATATAGAATGTGATTTATCTCATAATGTACAAGTGGCATGAATGTGTATATGGAATGCAATTTATCTCATAATGCACAAGTGTAGAGAATGAATATGTGATGCATGGTTATATTTGTAACATCCCAGATTTTTCTATAATATTTCTGCATATTTTTGCAATTTCCTGCAATTTTTTTTTCAATTCTCTGCAATGTTCTGCAATTTTTTTCTCGTATTTTTGATGAAGAAATTAGACACTTCGGCGTATTCGTATTTGTAATATTTGTGACCATAAGAGTCGGGAGTGATGTTTAGTCGTAGGTCATGGGCCTCGACGCATCACAGAAATTTTTGGCGCAAAAATTGGATAGGACGCGGGAGAACAAAAACAGGAAGAAGGGAAGAGAAAAAAAAAATACAAAACGGATCGGGCGCGCTAAGGCACACCCGACCCGCAGTTTGTATAGTGAACATGGGGGGTAGCCCTTCACTGTGTGAGGCTGGAGGCGGCACCGCCGGTGGCCACTGGCTTCTGCCCGGCTGGCCTTGGCCTGGCAACACAGCCGCCGTCTCCCTGGCTGGTCACCGCCGCCTCTTCCTTCCATTTCCCTTTTTTGGCCTGGTGACCATTTTTGAGGATTTTTGCCCAATCCGCCACCGTCCCCACCTGAATGGCTACCAGCTCACCGTCACACCTCCTCCCTGGTAAGGATGGCCTTCGGCCACCACCATCCCGGCCTCCACGCCCCCGCTTCGCCACCGTGAGGTAAAAACTATTCCGCCTCTTATCTTTTTTTGATTTTCTGTTCAGTTTGACCTGCAGCTGTGCTGCTGGTCACCGGCGGTCGTCGCCGGGCCTCTAGCTCTCTTCCTGCCTGGTGATAACAAGGCCACCACCCCCTGGCCTAGACCGCACTTCCCCGGTCGTGACCCTTCATTCCACCATTTTCTGATCTAGACGGAGCTTTGTTTTCCCTTTTTTTTGTTCTATTTTGTCACTGTGTATTGAGGCCATCGGTGGCCGTCCACGATGACCGGCCTTTAGCTCTCCCCTAGCCTGGTGATAGCAAGGCTGTCGCACCAGCCGCCACCCTGGCCGCCTCCTTCCTCATTTTTCTACCCTACTCCGGTTGGGACTAAAACAAAATTTCCCTTTTTCCTTGATTGGTCTATCATTTATTTTTTATGCCGGCCACCATTGGTGGGCCTTCGGCCTATTGCAGATAAGCGATGGCAAGGCCGCCCCTGGCCGACTACACACCTGAATCGGCATTTCTTCTCTGATTCCCTCCTCTGCCCAATTCCGATCCAGTCAAAATGTCTTCTGTAAGTTTCTGTAGTTATTTTTATAGCCGGCTACCACCTAATGATCGGCCTCCAGATTACCACCTTGAGCCAACGACAGCGAGGTGCTGAGGTCTAGCCTCTTGCATTGATTGGTCCCGATTCGTTCAATTGGCCGACCGTATTAGAGTAAAGTTACGCTTTTTCGTGGGCTGCATCCATCCTCCGCAGTCGGACGTTGGATGATATTGGGCCAATGTCCACTTGACTTGCTACTATCTGGCGACTACCGGGTCCTGGCGTCTTCCAGGTCCGTCCCTCAGCCCCTGTTCGACCATTTGTGGCCCGATGACAATGTGTCCATTGCCACCTACGTCAGCCAATAGATAGTTGCAGACACCCGATTGACCCAACGATGGGAGGCTATCCTTTCTGGCCTCCCATGCTCCTCTGCCTTATGTGTTTGTTGCCTAAACCATGCACCCAAACTTTGGGCTACATTCTCAACACCCCGCGAGACCCACCTCAGCCTAGGGGTAACAACTTAGCCTGACACCATGAGTACTTGGGCTGTCTATCTGACATCGTGGGCTTTGCCCTGGCCCAGTGACATCAAGGGCCAATAAATCTAGCCAGATTCTAAATCTGCACCCCATTTCCTATTATGCTTGACCCGAAACCTACGGGAAAGAGTTCCCAAATTCTGATTCTTCCAAGGGGAAGTATTATTGTAAGCCATTAGACTCAGCCCATCAAAGGCTCGACCGATGTCGTGCCCATATCTTCCACCGTAAGCCATGCTTGATGCACGACCATCCGTACGATGTTTTGGTTGTGGGTAGTGTTTGGAAATAACGTCACCTTTGTCGGCCACCTACGCCGGGCCTTAGTGCCTCAATGTGTGTTTATGGAACGACACTACCACTAGGAAATATGGCCATTAAAGCCCTCCGCTATGTTGTGAGGCTTTGACAATGCGGAAATTATTACCGCTGGATGTAGTCTGTGGTCTACTTTAACTTTTGTGGCCAACAAGTGTTTTAAACTATTGGTCGACCTCCAATTAGTCACCTCCTATTCTGTGGTCACTCTTGCCATCCCTAGTGGCACAACCTTGTGTTTGGCCGCCCTAGTGTGCCCAGTCTTATGCTTTGAGTGCAATTAATCTAACCTTATCGAGATTAATTACAGCATCTCTGAAAATACTCGGGACAACAAAGACTCTCTCAGTGCGATGTTTTTGGCCGCCTTTTTCTGCTATTGACGCCGCCACCGTCATTTGCTCACCATCAAACTCTTGTGGATTACGAGGTAGGGGACCTTGAACTCGTAATTTCATTATAGCATGCTTTGATTGTGCAGTAGCATGCTAGGAGTTTATAATTTAATGTTTTGCATGATTATGCTGTTTATAAAAGCATGTTGTATGTATGTGGATTGTCTGCGTATATTAGTGAAAACTAAGGGCACATAGTAAGTTGCTATGATCCGTATGTATGTGACCAGAACATGTGATCTTCGATGTGAACTGGTGGTATGTGATTGATGGGCACGAGTAGAAGTGTTTGATTGTAAGTTTAGTGAAGGGGTACTTCATGGGCTATGACGTGGAAATTGTGATTGTATGTTTGACGTAGAAAACGTAAGCAATGTAAGGATGTGGAAGATTTAAGGTTCTTAACGTTAGGGGGAATTTGTGAATTAGTGAGAGTGGACAACATAATTGTACATGCATAATGTACATAATATGAATTGTAATGAAAGAATAATAAGTAAGGAATTAGTAAGGGTTTGATGACGGGACTTGGGTCTAAAGGGTGTCATTTGAGGAGTTCGAGTAAGATGATCCAGTTTTAAGGCGGATCGTGTAAGATGTAAGGCCGTAAGTGTATGATGGTAAGATTATCAGTATGGAATTCGAGTTTAAGTAAGGTTGTGCAGAGATTCATAAGATTGTAAGTGTAAGGGTGGGGGATGAGTTAAGGAAAGAATACTACCTTTGTGGATTGGAACTTCTGAACGGGCGTATTTCTAGCCTTGTTAGCTAAAGAATGTAAGACGGAAGTAGTTCCGAACATAATTATACATGCATAAGTTACCTAATATGAACTTGAATGGTAAGTCACCCTAATTTGATATCGATGTGAGTTTGAGACTGATGGTTTCGAAGGATTAAGTTTTGTTTTGTGCCAGTCAATGAGTAATTGACTGAGCGTCTTTCCTGGTATAGCCATGGTGTCATCCTGCGGGATTTAGTCTTGGTACTATATTTCGACCCAGACGTTTGATGCTCTGTTGAGAGCGTAGTAAGTTTCAGCCCTTCGTGGGCTCTGTATGTTTTCTGCCTACAGATGACACTGTATGTTCTTCCCAAGAGTGGCATTGTAAGATTTCTGCCTAATAGTGGCACTGTATGTTTTTTGCCCTTAGTTGGCACTGTATGGCCCTTGTTGGCAATGTATGGCCCCAAAGAGTGGCCATTTGTACGCTCAGGTAAGTAGTATCATGGACCTACTCTTACCTATTTAATCCTATACCCCATGAGCATAGGTGTGCCTTGCCTTTGGAAAAGTCCATAGCGTTTAGTTGCTCCCCGAAGGTTAAGGTGATGCCCCAGTGGCATTCCCTTCCTTTCCGACACTGGAGCTTATTAATTGTAATGGGCTTCAGTTGTTAGTAGTATGTGTACGATAGTAAGTGTAAGTAGTATGTTTCAGATTCTGAGTAAGCTGTACAAGTATTATTCAGGGTAAGTGTAAGTGTGAGCCTTTAAGGAAGACGTAAGAGTACGTTTATGCGTAAGAGTAAGATTGTACGAGTAAGGTCGTACAAGTAAGTTCGTATGAATAAGGTCGTATGAGTATGTATGTGTTGTAAGTTAAAGTGTACGACGGTATGAGTAAGACTTTGATTCAGAATGTAAGTGTAAGTGTAAGAGTTTGCTACAAGAGTAAGTGTAAGTTCAACTAGTACGATCGTATGTGGGTAAGACATGTTATTTATGCTTCATGTACTTGCTTCATGTATTATAGCATGAATGATGCATCTATGTATGAACTTGCAAAGTTCATTGATTTATTTCCCCTACTGGGTATTTTCCTACTGAGTATGAAAATACTCACCCTATTTTTTTTAGCCCCTTTGTTCGGAGGCTTTTGCAGGTTGATCAACAACTTTTTGGATGGAACTATTCCCGGTGGTACTCTTCTTCCTCAACTGGGAGTGCAGCGAAACCATTGTGAGGCTTCGTGTTTTTTAGTGCCACGATTTCGTGTATTGTTTAAGGTGAAAGAAATGTTTATTTTCTGGACTTGTGCATATATGTACAAACTAGAACACAAACTGTTGAAGAACTTGTACTCAGAAAGGCCTGGGATTTGTTTGTTTTTTTAAAGACCATGGCCATGGCAGGTTTTACTTTTATGTTTTCGTTTCGGGTAACTGAGAATGTAGTTTTGTCGTATGATGAATTAATTTATGAAAATTGTGTTAACACGTTTTGAATTTTGTGGTTTCATTTGATTTACATCCGTGTTTTGAAAAAGAAATTTTAGTAAAATTTTAAAGTAAATGTGTTAAAAAAAAACCTCGGGTGTGACAGTATTAAGAAAGCATGTGGTATTACATGAGTTTGCATTCTGTTTCAAAACCCTTATTGAGCTAAGCTCACCCTTCTTTTGTTGTGGTTTTTATTTTGGGGCCATGCGTGTGCTTCAGATGGGCTCTATGATGAGCATGAGGATGGACATGCACCATGAGAGGGCTTGTCTTTTGGGTTGTGATAGACTTGTCTTATGATGTGTGATAGTTTATACCTGACTTTATTATATACTATGGATAGTTGGTATTGGCTCTAGACTGGTGTATCCCTTGAGGCTTGATATTATGTTATTATTTTGATGATGCGGGCATTGTGTGGACTAAGATTGTTAAGTAGTCTCTTTTATCTTTTTCTATTTTTGCTTTTGCACAAAGGGTACATGCACGCACTCCGTTGTTGTAAATCACCCAAGATGGGTTAAGTCTTCCGCAATTTTTTCCACTTCACTTCTTCATGTCGCATTCCCACTCTCTTGGACCGGGTTCTAGTTAGGGGTTGTAGCAGGGTGTGACACTTACCTTCATTAATATTCTCTCACTATAGACTTTCTTATGCTTGCTTCTCCTTTTCAATTTCAACATTTCTTGTCTTACTAGCTTTAGTTTTAATAATTTTTTCAATTAGACTTTTTTTTAGATCCCTTTCTTCATCCCATAAATTTTTAAAATTTTATTTTCTTTAGCAGTTTCAAACAGCTCTGCTTCCTTTACCTATTGAAAAAAATATAAATAGTTAGAATTGAATAATAGTTTATTTCATAATATAATAGTTTATTTTTTATCTATAAGCTTAAACCAAGAGTAAATTTTATTTATACTTGATTCTGAGCTTTCTCAAATGCTAACCTATCAATCGACACTTGACAGTTGACAGTCAACACTAAGATTTGCTACAATAAAGGGAATATAAGATAACATATTTGTGACAATGTCTCCTTAATTATTTACAATGAACTATCTTTACAAATTACAAAGATAAAATTAAAATAAAGCAAATTTTAGACAATCGACTATCGGTAGTATCAGTTGTCGAATGTCCCAATTGTCAACTGTCATGCATCTGTAAAAGATTACTGACATTGGAGAAGAAGATTCTCAATCCTGGCCCAGATGTTATGACAGTTCGTTGTCGAGGCATTCAATAGTTGACAATCGATAGTTGACAACAGATAGTCGACAGTGAGGCAACTAACAGTCGACAGTCACATGTCTAAAATTTGCTTTATCTTTCATTTTATCTATGCAGTTTGTGAAGATAGTTCATTGTAAATATATTGGGGATACATTGTTACTTATAATGTTATCTTAAATCCTCTTTATTATAAAAAATCTGATTGTCGACTATCGGCTGTCAATTGTCATGTCGACTATCAGTATGAGGTTTGGGTTAGCATCAGAGAAAGCTCAAAATCAAGTACAAATAAAACTCACTCTTAGTTTTGAGTAGTTTAACATGTTTATAAGTTCATTTTTTCATATTTGAGCTTATAGATAAAAAAATTAAAATTTTAATCACTCCATCGACTAGTTTGTAATTGGTCTTGTTAGATTTCGGCAAGGAGGAAGAGGAAGTAACTGAGGAGGAAAAGGGGATGAGTATAGAGAGGAGGGGAGGAGGAGGAGGTGGCAGAAGAGGGGAGGAAGAGAAGGTGACTGTGGTGGAGAAGGTGAAGATGAAATCGAATGAAATGGAGCCGGTGGCGAAGACAACAAAGTTGGTGGTGAAGGCGGCAGAATCGGTGGCGGAGGCAGTGGAGTCGAAGCCTCACATGGTGGAAATGGGAAACAGTGACTTGGTAAAGTTAAAAGGAAATAAATGAGAAAATGAGCATTTTAGATAATTTATGCCACATGTGTAGAGGTTTATAGGTGCATAGGGCCATTTTTGTATATTACTTAAATATTTAAGATATTTTGTGTAATACAATGTATTATAGGGCCATTTTGATCAATTTTTTAATAAAAAAAGAGCAAGTCCTATTGGAAAAAAAATATTTTTAGACTAGAGCTCATTTCGGCTTATCATGCATTGTCTTTGGAAGCTGTCAATATGTTTTCTTACTATTTCATTGGTAGACAGCATAAGTTCGTCCTCGGCATTTTGTCCCAAGTTAAAACCAAGATTTTAAACAACTTGAAACCAATAATTTTAGATTGCAAAGAAATCAGGGTCCAACTTTCAAATTTTTTCACTAGTGCACGGAAAGCACTAACTTTCATATTGCGTGTAATTTCTTATTTTCAATAGACCATGTGAGTTTAATATCCATCTAGAAGAGTATAGCAGATCACTAGATTGCCCCTAGTTTGATTATCTAACAAAGATAAAGACTATGAGTTCTAGCCACTTTGCAAAGGAATTTTTTTTATATAGAAGAATCAAATAAATATTCTCTCAAAACACACTTACGATATATGAATCAATTAAACCATCAACATTCAATCCACACATAAACACATAACAATTTAACATAAAAAATCATGATAGTTCCAAAAGGAACCAAATCAATGTACTACTAGCAAGTAAGACAATTTAGATCGACACATGCAAACCACCAACCTTTGTTTTGACTTTAATACAAAAAAAAAATTTGTTTAGATCTCCACAAATCTTTGTTGGTGCTGACCTTTAAGTTTTCTCCCTCAAGTACTTGAAAATTTTCTTCCTCCTTGCTTTGTCTTTGTTTTCTTTTAGCCTTCAACAAGCTCTTCTTGTTATATTGACTTTGGCCTCTTGGGAATTTTCAATCTCCTATTAAAGATAAACTGCAACTCTTCTTCGAAACTTTAGTGTGAAATCTCTTCTTAGTAGTGGAATAACTTCATGAATTCATCATTGATCATCAACTAAAAGCTTGAATAATTTCTTAAATAATGAATTAAGCATAACTTTGTACTGTAATCATCAAAAGACTATATTCCTAACAAATTTAATCGTGTCCCTTTATTGTGAAAGATCACTATATGGCAATATCTAAACCTAGTACTTTTACTTCCTTATCATACTGAGTTTCCTATTCCAAATAAAGAGTATTAAGAAGACTTACTATTTTTTTACTCTTTATACATTTTTTTATATATATGCTAAGTCATCAAGGTAGACTTCTATATACGTGATTTTCATTTTTATTTACCTTATGCTTATTCCCAAGGGATGATTTATCTAAACATTTATCTTACATGATTCCTCCTCCTAAATTTTTTTTCCCTCCCTAGTCCAAAACTTAACTCTTTGAAGTGTATCCAAATTTAAGTTAAGGAAAGTGTTTTGTTCAAATCAAAAAAGCTTGTAAGGGGACGAGGAATCCATGGGGTGGATGAGGAAAGTGAGCATGAGAGCCACCAACATGAGCATGCAAGCAATTCCCTGATCAATAGAGGTTCCTGCATAATCCATTCTACAAACAGCCACACTTCTTTCATACAGTAAAATTATTTCTCGTAATTGTTTAATCAATGCATACGTGTAAAGACTTACCATAAAAAATGATAAAATATCAATGAGTAGATTTACTCTTAAAAAGATGTCCAAAGTCTTCCTAATTCAAGGGTTATACACAAATGAAAATAGACACATACTTAGAAGGATTGTGCTAAATCCACATAGAAGGGTTATTTTTGTTTCTGGATGGTCACTTCTTTGTAAATATCAGACTTGACATAGTCCTGAAACCTCCAATCTCCATCCTTACCACACTTCAAGTCACAAATACAAGATGTAATATTCAAGGAGTTACCATAGCCAGATTTGAGCATGTTTAAAACTCGTACCTCATCCATTGTTAAACTTAGTACTTGAACAAAGGAGGCTATAAACTCTATGTCAGAGGGTACAACAGAACTTCCTAGTTCATATTTTACATATTTCAAGGCTGAAGAAATACAAATTTGACATGAACTTTGCCCATTTTCATTTAACAACTTGTTAGGATCAGAATCTGTGTAGTACACAAATTGCAAGTTCCTTCCATTATCCATATGGTATTTATTAATACCAATTCTTACCATCCAGGCCTGGTTAGCATTACCTGTTTAATAAGTTTCTCTCCTACAATTATAGTGTATTAGCTTTCTGACTTATCATGGTGTTCATTAGATAAAAATTTATGAAAATTATGGAAGAACTCTATCATCATATTTGCAGGGTGACTGTCTAGATATTGCCAAACCAATGTAACTTGGCCATCAATGAAAATATATCATCAAGAAAAGGGAAAACCCGGTCCTCTTCTTTAGGCATGTGTTGGTCAAGAATTGTTTGTATGATTGTGTAAAGGAATCAATCTCCCTACAAAAAGTTACAACAAATTATGCATCTGGATTTAGTAAAGAAAGCACCTAATTCAAAAACCCACATTTTCCTTTGTGCTCCAGTGAATAGAATTGTATCACACTCTTAACATGTAAATCAAGAGATTGGACAACAAATAACAATAGTGAGAGCTTCAGTAGCAACTAACAGTAGTGAGAGAGATGTCATTGTCGATATAAGAGAGTGAATATTTTGGTCATTAGAGGAGAATTTCATAGGGAAATCAGAAAATCAAACTAAAAGGATGATAAGTAAAAAAGAATCACTTTTGAACCCTTAGTCCAGTCGCCCAAGATCTCCCTTTCTAGTCAACTATATGCATCAGGCTTGGAGAAGAGGAAAGAGGGAAAGGGAAGGGGAGAGAAGGGGGTGGAGACGTGGGCAGAGGCTAAGGAGAGGTGGAGAGTGGTTACAATCGTGATGGAGAGGAGGGGGAGAGGTGGGAGGCTGCTGCCTCCAAGGTGTTGGGGAAGGTGAGGATGGCTGTTGATAGAGAGGAGGTGTTGTGGCAAGGAGCTGCAGTAGACAATGGAGAGGATGGATGCTGTTGAGGTGAGGTGGAGGGGTGGGGCCGGTGGCAATGGAGATGGTGAGGGTCGGAGAGTTTCCTAGATTTGTTTGGAACGAGGCAAATGGCAAGGAATATGGAGGGGTATTTTGGTGAATAATATTCCTCTCATTAGTTAAAAGGTGATTGGTTCTCCCATCGCCCCATTTTAGTCCATGAGATTTGGACCCAGTGGTTCTGATTAACGTGCCTCAAATGGCTCACTAAACGTAGTGGCTCACTCTATCATTTCTACATATATATACTATTTATTTGAAGGTGAGATTGCATAATATGATGAACGGGGCCAAAATTTTGTTGACCCTATTTTGATGGTGCTCTTTCAATTTTCCTTTGTCTTGCCCTATACAAATATTGACAAGAGTCACATCTAGAAAATCAACCTCATGGAAGCTTGCATGAGGTTGACCGTATGTTTTTTTTTTCTCTCTCTCTCTCTCTCTCTTTATATATATATATACTAGTTATATTATAGATGTGCATACATCCATGCACCTTGTGCACCCTAGACATGCACAACCTTCGCAAGGCCCATGCAAGCACTTTAGCCCATTGCCCCGGGGGCATGGCCATAAAGGGTATGTTAGGCTTCCATGGGATCGTAGGGTTGAGCTCATACTATTAGAACATATGTTATCATATGTATTGTCATAGTTTCTTTTGGTGATCAAAACAATGTCAAATTGATGTATAATTTGAATCATAGGATAGATTGGTTGTTGTTCAAGATCACATGGTAAAGATGAAGTAGATAAGAACACTTAGAAGTATTTTGACAAGTAAAAACATGAACACACCTCACATTCTCAAACTTAAGATATTGAGATTATCATATTAGAGTGTGAGAAAGAATTTTGAAGACTTTTGGGCAAAAATTATGTTTTTTATTCGTCAATGATCAATCACACATGATCACCTGATCAATCGGCCTTGAAAGTTTTAACAAGGTGCTCTAAACACATACTGATAGATCGTTAGATGGCTAGATTGATCAATACTAGTCTTGTATGATTTCCATAGAGTGAATGATCGATAGCACTCTAAAATGATGGTTCACTCATACATAAAATCATTCCACAGTAGCTTTAAAGATTGATTGTTGTATGAAAAGATTAGTTGAATGCTTATCAAAAGGAGTTCAATAACTTGAATGATTGATCATAGACTTAAAAAATCAATCAACAGTTAGATTGAACAGACTCTAGTAGTCCAATTTATAGATTGTTTAAAGAAAACAATTGATCAATTGTGTATATGCATTCAATCATAATAAGGTATGATCGATTGCCCTATAGAACGATGAATTGCTTTATTTCACAATTCCTTCATTAAGATGTTCCAAGTGGAATTAGATTCTTATTATATGTTAAATACCTAAACTAACTTAGTTGTCATTTAAGTGTTATTTTGGAGTGGCCAAAGGAGAGGGAAATCATTGTTAATATAGTGAGAGATTGGTGAGTCTACTCTATTGAGCTTTGAGTGATTAGAGCTTTCCATTATATATATGCTTTGAAAAGGAATTCTATTAACCAAAAAGGGATCCTACAATTATTCAATTCATGAAAAGGTCTTTAAGGGGTTATGCACAAATGCACAACACAACAATTACTGAAGGAACTTTTCATAATGGGACCTTAAGAAGCTTACTTAGGCCAACAATTTAATTCCTAGCCCACAAGCTCTTACTATAAAAGGAAAACCCTAGCCCATTTCCCAAATGGGGAAGGGCTGAGATTAGGAGGGAGGCTATTCTCTACCCCTATTTTCCAAAGGAGAAACTCTTCTTAAGGTAATATTTTCCCTAATCACACCTTAGTCCTTTTAATTTTTGTTTTAATCATCTCATCCTTCACTTCTTCTAGCTGGATTCTTAGTTTCCTTCCATCAAGATTATCTTTCTAATTTCGATTTAGAACCCTAATCTATGTGATTTTTGTTTTAACCTAAGGAGGTTTGAATCTATCATTCCCATGTTGATTTGAGTGTATCAGCTAGGTTTTGATTAGAACTAACTAAAAGCCCTAATGTTTGGGTAGGATTTCTTAAGGTTGGAGTTCATTCAAGGGATTCACAAGCTGAATAAAGCTGAGGGGTTTTCTTGCTTGTAATGCCATGATTGTGGGTTTATTTAAGCTTTTGAAACATCTTGATGGGTAACAATGATGCCTTAAAAATGTGTGAGTTATTGTTGTTTTTGTATGTTTGAGTATGAAAAATGTTAGATCCATCATGTTTTAGGATCATGTTGACTATATGATGTTTTATGATGTTTTGGAAATTTATATATAGTTCCAAAATGATTTTAGTTCGGATTTTGAGAGGAAGAAAACGGACTAGAGTGAATTGTTCCAACCATTCAAGCGGGCTAACAAGTAGTTCAAATGGCCTAGCTATTCGAATAGCCGTACTGGGAATTATGTTTTGTATGTTGTTGTTCAAACGACCTGAAGCAGCGTTCAAATGGCTACATAGTAATTCTGGATGTGTATTTTGATCATTTTTTCATTTTTTTTCTCATGATTCTAGTAGATTATGACCATGATGAGTTATGATTACTTACACATGTCACCTTAATTTAATATGGAGCATGATATATGTGTTTTAGCTTAATTATAGAGACGACTATATATGTTTAAGTTTAGTATGATCTACTTGATTTAAATCCATAATTCTGTTATTTCTTCTTCTTTACTTCATGACTCTAGTAGCTTATGATCATGAGAGGATATGAATGCTTGCACATGTCAATTTATTACAAATGAGTCATGTTTCATATGTTTTAGCTTAATTAGGAACATATCCATGAATATATCATGTACCCATGTTTATATGATTTTTATTTATTACAAGTGTATCATGTTTCATATATTTAAGACTAATTAGGATATGTTAACCTATGCTTGCATCTATTAAAAATTTCTTACATATGTATCATGTCGTATGCATCATGAGAATGACTTGTAAATGAAGTTTTTTGAGTTTAACTATGATTAATCGATTGGATATCGTAGTTTTTCAAATTAGCTGCATCAGAGGTTTATTGAATCGGCTTTACCTCCGAAAGGATAGGGTTTTACGTCTATTGGATGGGGTTTATGTCACTTTGAGGACGGGTTTTCTCTCCGGGTGAGAAGAGCAAATTTGCTATAATGTGATAACTATTGTGACCTTCTAGACTGGAGAATCTAGGCTGGTATGTCTGTGTGCACCTACTTACCAATGGTAATTTCCCCATTAGAGATTTACCCAAATTGCTCCACTTTTCCTTTCTAGGAATTCATACTTCTTTTTACAATTTCTAGGGTGAATAGGTATGTTTGTGATTCATCCAGGAAAAGTAGGATTATTTTATCTATTGTGAGACATTCACTAGATTATTTATGCATGTGTATGAATTATAATACTCATTGACATAGATAGTGTAGGGACGATGATGCTTATATTTACACAAGATACATATGAAATGATTACGTTTGATTATGCAGGATAAATGTGGTTTGGTGTATTTGATTATGCAGGATGAATGTTAATGATATTATCTGATTCATGCTGGATGTGAATGAACCATGAGAATTAAATGTATGCACATGTTGTGTATATGTGTTTATGAATTGATGGAGACTATAAATGCACAGCTTGTGCATATGTGATTATGAAATGTGATTGAGCCCATGATGCACAAGTTTATGTGATGGATGTGCAATGTATGATTAAGATGATTCTTATAGAACGAATGCTTTGGATGTTAGTATGAGCTTACATTTTGATTAAAACCCTTACTAAGCTCACCTCTCTTTTGTTTATGGTTTTGTTTTGGGGCTGTATGCTTTGTCATACAAGTACTCAAGATGGATTGTATCATGAGCTCGAAGATGAGTAGATATACTTATGAGAGATGAGGCTAGTTACTTTGCCTTATATCAAGATTATGTTGATGTTGAAACATATTACTTTTATGTTATGGATAGTCTGTGTTGGCTTTAGACATGATGTAGCCTTAGGGCATGTGACTATATTCATTATGAGATATTGTAGGCATTATGTTGGAATATTGTTAATTAATCTTTTTTACCTTCTATTATATATTTTTGCACAAAGGGCACATGTTGTATACTTCGATAAGAACCCTTTTGGGTCAGTCTTCTGTTTAGTTGCCCAGTGTCTCACCCTCTACAACACCTTGTTGAATTTGCCCCCCCCCCCCC
The DNA here is from genome assembly GCA_035235625.1 of Saururus chinensis. NCBI lineage: Eukaryota > Viridiplantae > Streptophyta > Magnoliopsida > Piperales > Saururaceae > Saururus > Saururus chinensis. The sequence goes on along the minus strand of CP141146.1, from coordinate 29,420,784 downwards.
CGCTCTCTCTCTCCCTCCCTCTCTCCTTGGGCTGGCCTTAGCTCCCATTTAGGGTAGAATTGCCGCCCCTCCTCTCTCTCTCCTTGTTCTCTTGTGTACAAAAAGAAGGTTGTTACCTCCCCTCTCTCTTTTGACTTGGAACAAGCGCCACCAGCCCCTTGGACTGCGTGTGGCTTGGTGAAATTGGACGAACAGTGGCTTGAACACGTTGCAAGGAGGCTAGTGTAGGCCGATCTCTCCTCTCTTCCATGTGAAAGGGTCATGGTGATCTTGATCATAATATTGCATAAAGTGGTACTCCGATTCCCCATTTGATTCAATTGATTATTATCATAAAAGGGTGTGTCTTTTGGGTGTTGTGAAGGTCGTTTCCTAGTGTGAAACCCATAAGGTTAGTGAGTATTAATCTTTCTTAATCAATTGATTATATGCTGATTATGCTTTGGATTTGGATTATTGCTTATGCATGTGTTTATGCATGTTTATGTGTGATCTTCATCCTTGAGGAGAGGAAAAATTTGATTTTGGCACCTTCACGAGATGAGCTCACCACCATGATTCTGCTTATGCCGCCCAACAATAAATATTAAGTTCCAACATTATTATATACTCCTACCATCCCATATTAATAGCTCCACTTGGGAAAGAAAATTTTCCCATAATAATAGCTCCATTTAACTCAATTTAAAGGGTGGTTGGGTACTTAAAATAGCATCTCAGACGCTAGGACCATTCTCATATCTACGGGTCTCACTGTTCAATAAAAATCACTATTTTTTCAAATTGAATTATTAACATAGGACAGAGGTAAGATATGTATTCTTAAGCATTTTATCAATCATACAAATATCCATTTAGGCAAAGCAGGGGAAAGCCTCTTGTTTTCTATGTAAAAGCCTTCAGTTCAAGTGCAAAAATAAGTACTCTAATTGACGGGAACTGTATTGATTTTTGAATACTCCCTCTGTCCCACATTAATAGCTCTATTTGTTTTTTTAAAATGAACTAATTTTGTCTATCATACTCAAAGTTTAATACATAGATGGTCTTGTGAGTTAGAGTTGGCTGAAGAAAAAAAGCAATTGCTTCTTCTCTCTTTCTTCGAGGATTTGAAGTAACTCCATTATCATGAGGATCAGAGTTTATATAGTCCAAGCCTTGAGTGAAAAGACATACAAAATAGGTAGTATATACACAATCATGAAATCTGGATATAATCAGATATAAAATGTAAATTAAACATTAACTACCCACATTGAAAATTTTCTTTGTTGATCCATCTAAGGCCATTTCTCCTATGGAAGCCTACCTACCATTCCCCTCCAACAGCCTGTCTTCCATCCGTTTTCTCCATACATCGGAAGACCAGTAGCTTTCTCTGGTTTTCACTGAAATCCATCTTCTTTACCATCCATAAGCCTCTCCTAGTCCCACCAACTCAACATACACTGCCAACTCTGACTTCACCAAGTGGCTAATCTGCTTCTTCCTCTCCCCACAAAGATCTGTGCCTTTTAATGTTGCATTCTTTTCCCGTTCACGATCTGCATTTTCCTCATTTCCATCATAAACACACTAATACAGCACTCTCTTCTGTACTGAAGTTTGAAGTCTGTAAAATTGGTATCAGGGTCCTATTCTCTTTAGTTTTTTGCAGGCTGACTAGCATTTCCGTTTGAAGTAATAAATTGGGCATAATCCACATAAGTGTTCATATGTGAACTGAGTTTTACTTCCTGAGGCTGCCACTGAGGGTAAGTTTTTGTTTGAGTTAAAAGACTGTATTGTTGCTTCACTAACTCTTATCTAGTTTTACTGAAATTATGTTAGTATGTAATGATAGTCTATTTCACATATGTACTGACTTTTCAAAGAAGACTTCTGTTACAAAAGATAACCCCTTTTAGGCAGAAAATTGGACCACCACTTCAGCCTTTTTGTAATGTTGTAATGCTCTAGCAGATTTTTGTCAATTTATTTATTGATTTCTTATATTTGGAAAGCTTAGAGCTGTTCTATTAAACTGGTCAGATATTTTTTAATTGGAGTACATGTTAAACACTCACTTGATTGGTAATTAAGATTGGAAACTAACTATAATGTGATTTATAAGTTTCTAGCACTCCAGATTGCAAAGAGAGTGGCTAAACAAAAAAGCAAACTATCTGCTCTACATTTATGGTTGAAATTTGAAAATTTTAAAGCACAGCACCATGAAGATCAAACAACTGTTCAAACTTGAGGAGGCTGCCAATGCAAGCACAAATTCTTCTACAGTAAATGGACTGTCAAAGCTCAGAATCCCAACACATTATGTTTTGTTACCACAATGAAGGGTGTAAGAACCATAGCTCCATGAAAATCATGCTATCTATTTGACTTTTAATTTGACATTTATTTAAACATTTTAAGAACTATATATTGCTCTTCATATGCAGAGAGTTGATAAAATGTGGTACATACAGTTCTCTCTTCCTGATCGCGTAGGTGTATATGTTCTCATTCTAGGTACTACTCAACAAGCCTAGAGATATCTTTGCCTTAATATCAGCAAATTTATTTGGCTTTTTTAAATATATAAGATGATGAAGTTTTATGATTTAGGATTCATGTTGATTATGGTTGCCATCTTCTTGAAGTCCCTCGGTTTCTTCAACAGCGAGAGGGAAAACGTAGAAGATACAACGGTGATTGCGACTGCATTCGAGACACAACCTCTTCTGTCTGGTAAGGAAGTGACATGCCTGTATGGAGCAACTGAAGGAAACTCTGATTCAAGTTTGCATAGTAGCTCTTCGGATGACTTGTATGACGGTAAGATATGTGCGATATGCTATGAAGGTCGCCGCAATTGTTTCTTCGCCCCCTGTGGCCATTGCGCCACTTGCTTCACTTGTGCTCAGAGGTAAACTTGCATTCAAATGACCATCTTTTTTATTATTTTCTTGATCATCATCAACACTTTTACCCAATTTGGACATGCCAATTGGTAATTATAAATCCACTTTGTTGCAGGTCATCTCTTCATCTAGTAGTGCTTTCATAGTTGTAATTCAATACCAACTCATCATCTGTCATATACCTAATCCCTCTATATGGGGCCCAGCGATATAGATTCTATATCATATTTGACTCCTATCAAAATCAATATAATGGCACAGAGTCCATGCTAAGAAACCTAGACGTCAACTTTGTGCACCATCATTATAATTAAAAGAAACGTAGTTTATAATTCAAAGGCAACTACATGTTGTCAGTGCCAATTGGATTATATAAATAATACTCTTTTATCATCATCAACATCATCGAAAACAACAACTATTCTTGACCAATTAGGTCCATGGGTCAATCACTGGTCAGGTCGTCCTTGAGCATTTGAATCCCCCACCCCACTTTCCTCTCAAGCGTTGTGATTTTTCACAAGGCCGTGCTTATAATTCCATGTAGCAGGAAAAAAAATCTAGATCTATGGGCCATGCCAATTGCTATTTATAAATCCACTTCATGGGAGGCTCTCTTTATCTAGTAAGTGCGCTCATAGCTATAAATTCAATACCAACTACTTGCTGTAAATGCCAATTAGATTGAATAATGTATTTATGTGAATAATACTCTCTCCATCCCACTTTAAATATCTCATATGTATGTTAGAAGTTTTCTATTTGATAGGAGTATGAGAAATAAAACACTTATTATGAGACAAATGTATTTTTATGAGACACTTAATTTGGGATAGAGATAGTACTCTTATATTAGCATCATTAACAACACAACCAACATGTGTATAGGTGGGGTAGGCTGGCTAAAATGAGAGGTGACAAACTCCTCATCCCACCAAATATTGTTGACCATTTAGGTCTATAGCCCAACCCTAACAGTCAAGTGGTCGTGGGTTGGGGAGGCTCTCTAGCATTGTCATTTTTCCATGGCAGTAATAACAAAACAAGTTAGACCATTTAATGTCAAAACAAAGATCCTGCTTCTCCATTGTGCTATATAACAGTCCCTTTCTTGTTTAGTGAGTGCAGAAGTAGCTAGTATGTCAAATAAAATATGATACTTTGAATTTTTTGCAGGATTGTGGGTGGAGAGAACAAGGCCTGTCCAATTTGCAGAGGCCCGATTAAGGAAGTAAGAAAGCTGTTCAAGGTCTGACCTTGAGAAGATGGCAAAATTAGTTGTAATTTTCAAGCATGTTAGTGTTTTTTTACTTATCTCCCAACTTAGATGTCATTTACATTAAGGCTGGGAAAATCCAACCCCACCTATCTAACCCTACACCCTATCTAACCTGACTACAGGTAGGGTCAGGGTCACGGTTTAGGCTCTTGACTTATTTTGAATTTAAGGTCGGGTCGAACTCGACCCGCACAACCCGGCCAACCCAACTACAAGCCCTATTGCTCTTAGATTTTATTTTATTTGATACTCAATTAGTAACATTTGTGAGATTATTATGATGTTGGTCTATTGGACTTATTTATATTATTATTATGGTATTTGTTTAATATATATTATGTTGAACTAGATTTACTTAAATACAAATTTGGGCATGAATAAGATGTTTGGAGCATAGGTGTGATCACATATATTTTGCTCTGTGCAAAGCATACATTTTGGGATAACAGGTAATGATATTTTTAAGGTGTGGTTAATTTCTATATAGTTTAATTTATTTTCTATTATTCTTTTGGGTGTGGTGATTGGAATGAAAATATATCATATTTTGTTGTATTTATTACTCATCATCTCTCATTCGATAGGACACACCATACACTAGGATCAACTCTGTGTGAAAAACATAATAGTCATAATATAGAGCAGGTTAAGAACATGCAATTAGAGAGGAGAATAAAAAAGCTCGATGAGAGATAATGTTCGGAGGAGGAAAATTGTAAACAAGTGTTACTGGCTGCTGAGAAGGGTAGGGTTAGGAGCAGTAATAGAGAAGTAGTTATAAGAATTTTGAAATTAAGACATGTTAAATCATATGATCATCTCTGGCCATCAAGGAAATAATGTTTAATCTGTTTTGCGTTTGTGTGTGATTTATCAAAAATCAAGTGGGTTGATCTTGAGTAAATAAACATTGAAGGTCTATTTTGTTATCCTTTCTCACAATGTTAGAAAGACAACACTACACTTCTAAGGTTTTCGTTGATGACTACTGCAAAAATGTGAAAGTCACAAATCAGTTAAAGAACTCAACATTACAAATTGATGTTGTAATATATTTAAGTTTCTTTTGTGTTTGGCCTTTGCAAAGAGAAGGTATAAAATATAAGTCTAACAAAAAATACGAAAAAAAAAATAAGGTTACCCGCATACCCAACCCGACTCAAATAGGGTTAGGGTTTGAATTTTTTACCTAATTTAAAAATAAGGTCGGGACATAACCCGAACCGATTTTAATGTGGGTCAAGGCCAACCAGACCCGACCTGATTTCCTTGCCCTAATCTACATGGCTTTACTTATCTCCCAACTTAGATGTCATCTACATGTCAACAAGAATATTATCATATGCTTCAAAAAGAAAAAGATTAGAACATTATCATCATACTCTCTCCATTTAATATTAATAGCTACTATTAGAAGGAGAAAATAATAATAATTTTTTTTAACTATAAAACACACATTTAAAAGAAGTAAAAATAAACTTATGTACTCTATTTTAAGTATTCAACTACTTAAATTGAATGAAATGAATTTTTTAACATGGAACACTTTTTTACCAAATAAAACTATTAATATAGATTAGAGGGAGTACATCTTTTGCTAAATAGAAAATATTACACCCGTTGGCAGCAATGTTCCAAATAAAAGTTAAATTGAGGGTCCATTAGAATTCGTTGCTTGTCACTTTCATGGGAATATCTTAGCATGCAGAAGATAACGGCATCATAAATGTGTTCTAAGTGAAGAACTTGGTCTTGGGAGGAACCTTCTGGCCCACATTATTCCACGTTACACATTTCAGTTCGCCTTGGTTGACGTCATATTGTAAAGAAAAACTACAGAAATCTCGCCATACATCTGGCGACCTTTTGACAACCCCTTACTAAAAGAAATCTCGCGTTAATATACATACAAAGTTGTTGATGCGGTTGCAGTGCGCGGCTTGATTCCAAGAATGATCACAACCAGAGCCACATAAGGTACTTTCTCTTCCTTCTAACGGGAATCTGATCAGCTCCTCAGCATTAAGCCTACACAAACTTATAATATGGTTCAGATTACAATGAATCACAAAAGTAGAAGACACTTTCTAGACAGTGAAGAATCAATAACAAATAAGGGACTTGAAGGACTGGTACCTCTTTGCGGAAATAAGGTTCAAGATCTTCAACCGTTGCTTGATCTATAATGAAGTGCTGAATCATCCACCCTAAGCTTCCTATGATCACTGTGATGGAAGACCCAGTGAAGTGAAAGTGGAGAAGAATTCTCCTGGAATTTGTTTTCTGTTGCTCTCTCTTCATCAGTCCTTCGACCAATATATAGAGGAAGGGAATTTTTTGCATTCACCTTTCATTAATCACTTATGAGCATGCGTGGATTCAGTGGAATGAGGGGAAGGTGGGGTTTCAGCCCACGGCATTCAAGAGAACGCCCATAAGGGTCCTCAAACCCATGTCCCAACAGGTCTGGCACTTGTCTCATGGCACAAAATCTGTACTCACTGTCAGTTAAGGGAGGTTTAAGTTTAAAACAATCTGAAATGATTCAATGCAATCCTTCTAGTTGAATGAAACTGAGGTACATGAGTAATAAGAACTGCATCTGGAGAGACGTTGGAGGCAAAACGCTCTTGTCACTATGCTCCTATCTCCATCTAGAAGCAGAAACCCATCCAAAAAAAAATTTCCAGAAGCAGAACCATAACATCCCAGAACTTATCATCCCCAAATACATTTACTTAGCTGCCTAGGGCTCTTTGATTTTCATATGCAAGGACAAATGGCCGGCTAATAAAGCACGTTCTCCAAGCACCCAAGATTTCAGACAGCCTCTGTAAACCAGAACATCATTTTAGCAGAGGTCCTATAATAACAAAGAATTGACCACGGCATAGCATACCATCCCATAGTGGTCTAAAACAAGTCGTGCAGATTTCCTCTTACCCTTTGGTAGGTGACTCTTTTCAAGTCAGCTTTACTCCAAGGGAGACTTGAATCTTATCAACTGGATAATTATATTCACATTGCATCAGAACACAATCAAATGCTTTCTGAAGTATGAATAACTGGTTACACAGAGTCGCTAGTCAACCTGCTGCAAAGTATGTCCTCCTTTCCATTGCAGCATACATACATACCCCAAAAATCACAGCCATATCTATTATCTGTTAGATCAGATGGTTTTAAGTTAAAAACGACAATTGTCATAACATAGTAATGTACATCATTTTTTTTTTTTACTTCCATCACCAGTACCCTCTACAAGAACAATTTCCACAGGAGAAATGGTGAAACCGATTTCGATCTCGCACAATTATCTCTCTATTGAAGAGTTTTGATATAAGCTTAGTGGAAGAATGACAGTCAATACACATGCGAAGGTTCTTCACTATTCGAATTGGCTTACCCTGCCCAATGCTCATAAGCCCAAATGCTAGGGCAATTTTCTCACTGTGATACCTAACTGCATTCTCCTTCTCTTCCTCTTCTATATCGTGAAGTACAGAAGCTTTATCTGGCTGATACCCCATATCCATCAATCTCTTCGAAATTTCATCCAAAAATTCATTAATTTGAAAATAATGTGGATGAGAAGTGTCACCTGCAACAAATTCATGAATTGTATTATTCACCTCAATGGAACTGCATCCTGGAGTTTTTTGTACCCTCCTCTCTATCATTTCCTTCCGGCAGATCTCCACATCATCCCAACGTTTTACGGACGCATAAACATTAGACATAAACACATAGTTGCCTCCATCATTTGGATCCAACTCTAATAACAATTGGGTCACATGCTCACTGAGTTTAGTGTCCTTGTGAATTATACATGCTCTAAGCAAGCTTCCCAAAACTACAGCATTTGGCTTCATAGGCATGGTCTTTATCAACTGCAATGCTTCTTCCATTGACCCAGCCCGACCAAGAAGGTCGATCATGCACCCATAGTGTTCAATCCCAGGCTCAATTCCATAAACCCTACGCATTGAAAAGAAATAATGCCTACCCTCTAAAACCAACCCAGAATGACTACATCCGCAAAGGAGTCCGATGAAGGTGACTCCGTCTGGTGTGATTCTCTCTTTTTCCATTCCTTGAAATATATCTATGGCTTCTTTGCCGTAACCATGCATTCCTAATCCAGCAATAATTGAGTTCCAGCAATATATATTCCTCCTGGGCAACCCATGAAAGACCTCAAGAGCAGCTTCAATATCCCCACACTTATAGAACATGTCAATCAGAGCATTACCGAGAACAAAATCGATTCTAAAATTGTGGTGTCTGATGTAGTTATGAATCCATACACCCGTGTCCAAAGAACCCAAATGAGCACAAGCAGATAACAAACTAACCATTGTCACCTCAGTGGGCCGTACATTTTTCACTTGCATTTCTTGGAACATTGACAACGCCCTCAAGAACTCCCTACAATGGACACACCCGGTTATCATGGTATTCCACGTCACTGAGTTCTTGGCAGAACCCATCTGATCAAACAGCTCCTGAGCTTGCAAGAGTTGCCCTGTTTTGCAGTACCCATCAATCATCGCATTCCAAGACACAACGTCTTTGATGGGATTTTTGTCAAAGATTGAACGAGCAGCATCAACATCCCTGTGCTTGCAATAGCAGGTGATCATGGTATTCCACGACGCCGAACTCCTCTGAGGCATAGCTTCAAAAAGATCCCTTGCATCATCAACGCATCCATGCTTACTCAAAACAGCAATCATCGCATTATTCGCAATAACATCTCTGTTTTGCATTTCATCGAACATTCTCTTCGCTGCATCCAAATCACCAATCTTCCCATAAAAATCGACCAACCCAGTTTGCAAAAATGGATCAAACATAAAACCCATCTTCAAACTCTGGCAGTGAACCGATCCCCCCACAGTAAGCATAAGGAAACCGGCACATTGTCGTAGCACCAAAGACAACGTCGTTCTGTCCGGCATAACATTCTCGGATAGCATTCGCTTATAAAGATGCATCAAACTCTCGTCTGCCCATGATTCTACATGAAATCGAAGAATCACATTCCACAAAGCCGAATTGGGTGTCGGAAAATTGCATAAAAAATGGGTCGCATATTCAAGATTCCCAGACCGAGCACACGATGAGATAAAATGGGTAATGGAAGAGTTGGATTGAGAGGTGGGATTGGAGAGGATATGAGCATGAATCTGCTGCAATTGCCTGATGTTCAGGTGAGAGTTTTGGAGGCGATGGAGTAGTTCGGATGCAGAGAAGAACTTCCTCTGAGCTGAGCTCATGATTAGCAATCATGACAAGAGAGTGTTGTTCAGAGGTTTTACCTGGCTGCCGCAGGAGGAAGAACCGGCGCCGGAATTGAGAGCCATACAGGTGCTCAACTTTAGCCTGGACGACAGAAAGGGGAACCTGGAGGAGGTGGCTTTTGAAGATGGCCCCCTCAGGGCGGTAAAGCGGCGGGGAGGACAGAAGGGAAGAGTAGGCAGCAGCGACGCCGAGTCCTTTTCCACCACCGCCGCCGCCAGGCGCAGTGGTGACGGATTCGACGAAGTCGTGCTTGCACTCGAGGCAGACGATGCCGTCTGGCCGGTCAGGCTGGGTCCCGTCGCAGTGCTAACCGGGCGGCTCTCGACGTCGCAGTGCTTACCGACGTCGCCGAAGGCGGGAACGGAACTAGCGTTGCACCGGGTCGGGTTAGTCGAGTTTTACTTAAACCCAAACCCTATACTATTTATATTTTAAAATAATGTTAAGAATAATTAAAATAAATAATATTAGTATATAAACCACTAAGGTGACGATAAATTTTTGTACTAATTATTTTAAATATACTTGTAGTAGGTAATTACAAGTCTAAATTTCTTTGGGTTTGATAAGGGTTATTTGGGTGTGGAAGTTTTTAGGAACCACAATAAATTTTTTTAGAATTAATTCATTTGATATATCATTCGATTAGAATTAATGTTAGTAATGAAATTTTTTAGACTAGATTCTTAAGGAACTTTAAACTCATTTCTTAAAATTTCAAACTAACATAAACTCTCTTCTTCCAACTTGGATATGGACATTCTTTGTACTGTTGTACTCAATAATGAAAATGCCTATTAAACAAGACCCCGCATAGGTAAGTTATTTTAAACTTTTAAAATAGGCCATAACTAAATGGTACGCTCTCTAGACTTAAATTGATACAAGAGGTAACAATTAAAAAATAATAAAATCTTTAATTCACAAATGGGGGTTGAAAGCCTAAACTGACGAAATCACCTTGAGAGGTGATTCGGTGATTCTAGCATAAATATGCTAAAATCAACCTTTGGGCAAATTTTTTAATTCTACCTAACTTCTACACCTAACTATGATTTTGTTGATTCTTTGCATAATTGACGAAAACAACCGAATATGTCCCAAATTCAAAACCCAAACACCCCTAAGTCATATGTTTGGTGAAGACAATAGTGTCAAAGGACTTCACATCATGAAATACACTCTTCATATTTAAGACTAGTGTGGTGGCAGGTATCATTTGATAGAGGTTGCCGAGAGTTTTCCATCCATGTAAAAAATGTTTGAATATGAACATGTGCAATACAGGCATAAATATAAAAATTTATTATTAAAAATAGATGTTATATATATGGGACCATAAAAAAGTTGAAGAAAACATATTCACGTAGAGTCTCATTTGACAAAGCTTTGTCAAAAGCTTATAATGGTATGAAGAACTTGCAAAATGAGTTCAGGAGTGTAAGATATAACCTTATAAAGTTAGAAATAACACAATACAAAAAGTAGAGCAATTTACAAATATAGCCTTGAAATGCAGCTATTATAGGGAATGTCATCAATTTTAGCATAATCCTCCACCCTAAAAGAGCTGCGGAGAGTTTGACTTTAGGTTGACTTTTTAATGTACGATTTACAATTTAGTGCACAAGGGGAATGGGTATTTACGTGTTTACTTAATTGAAGTTTAATGCAATAATTTGTATTCTGCAAGGGTATACCGGGTATGGGTATTTAAGCCCAAAATTAATGGTGTCTAAGACACTTTGCCACTTTTGGACAAAAATGCCCTTAGCTCTCCATAAGAAGAGCCGCGGCTAGTTTGACTTTTTCCAAGTGGCGAATGACGGTTTAGGTCATGAAGGAGTGAGTATTTACGTGCTTTTGTAGTTCATTTTCCATGAAATTATAGGTATTCTATAGGGGTATCCCGGGAATTTGGGGTCAAAATTAATGGCGTCCGAGACACTTTGCCACAAGCAAACGAAAATGCCCTCTATTCATATCCCTCATTTTCCTATGCTTTTGGATGTAATTTTGGTTAGTTTCGAGGGTATATTTAAGGTATGGGGTATTAGTAATTAATGATAATGAATGAGGATAAATAAATTCATCACGTTGGACAAAAATGTCCTTCATACTTATGTTTTGGTTTTGTAGGATGATGTTCGTAATTCGGATTTGTTTTCGGGGATAGTTTTGGTATTGACATTGTTATCGGTTGTCAATAATTAATGTGATCTTTATATGTAGTGATTTATTTGGTAGGTTCATTTAATTACTTTATGGCATGTTAATAGACGTCATTTTTGGCTTAGGTTGGATGGTGGATTTAATTTAAGAAGGGGGTGTTTCCTACCTTTTAAGTTAGATTAAATTTAATTTCTTGCCTTTTAAGTTGGATTGAATTTATTAATAAAACGTTTCGTGTCTTTTAAGTTGGGGGTGTTTCCTACCTTTTAAGTTAGATTAAATTTAATTTCTTGCCTTTTAAGTGGATTGAATTTATTAATAAAACATTTCATGCCTTTTAAGTTCGTTTGCTTCGTGTGTTAAATTATTCCTACCTTTTTAATTTCTTTCAATTTAATTGGTGCAAGTTGTAAACTGCCTTTTCAACTTCGTTCAATCTAAATGGAATTTTACATAGGTTTATATGATTATTGGCGTGAGGCATTGCATTTACATATTGTTTTGATTAAATACGATTGTAGATATGGTGGGTTCGTGGGGGTATTCTAGGTATTTCGGGCTAATAGTTATTAGGGGCCGAAACATTTTGTCAGTTTTGGATGTAATTTAGATAAAAAATTGCTGGTCATATAGGGATAGATTTGGTAATTCAATTGTATTTGGTTGACCGTACGCTGTTAAATTTATTGCAATCCTTTCTTATTGGTAGGTCTGTGGCAGTTTTGAATTGTATGAAGGGTTTCCTGGCTTCTTATTTCGTTCAAATTTATGCACCTTTTCGGTTTTTCTCTGTCCAGCCTTTTCGGTTTTCCTCATGCCAGGAAAAAATCGTTTCTTTTTTTTATTGTTTCTATTTTTTGATCGTTTTGTGTAGATGGAAAGTCTAGCTTGAGAATTTATACCGCATCTCCTTTCTTGCAATTGTTGATTCAATGTTCATGTGCTTGATGCATGTTTTTAAATTAGTTTTGTAGGTTCCTTCTTCATTTCTTGCAGTTATTTGATTTTCTGTACTGATTTGGAATTTTTTCACTGATTTTGAAGAAAGTCTATGTTTGAATTCTATGAAGGAGAGAAATGGGGCAGATTATATAGGTTTGTTACCGGATTTGATTTCGTCTGGTTTTTCTGTGATACTAATTGGTTTTCATATTTTGGTTTTGGAGTGCTATGGCCTCTAACATTACTAATCAATCTCGTAATGTACTCAATAAAAAGATTTTGATAAAGAAAGAGGTACCTTACTGATCTGAGCCAAAGTGCCTTTTCTTTTTGTTGGATAACATTCAAAGCATTTCAACTTGTTCATGAACATGCTTATTTTTATATGCTCTTTTCTAATTTAATATTTATACGTATTATACCTTCATTAGTTACAGATTTTTTTTTCAACTGATAAGGTAGTAGAAGGCATCAAATATAACATTTGGAGATTGAGTCGCAAGTGTAAGCAGGAAGCTCTCGTTTAAACTTTGTTTCTCAAACTAGGGTAGCAAGATACTCTGTTTATTTTATTTGTCCTTTCTGAAGGTGGTATTATCATTTTATCCTTTGTTGTATATACTATTGTATTTTTAGATTTAAATAATTTATTTTGGACCCTCTGGAAGATTAAATGAATGGTGAATTAATTAATGATTTCCAACAAAATGTGCTAATGCTTGGCCTTTCCCCAACTGATTATGTTCTTGTGGCTGTGTCAAATGTTCGCACAAACGATCTTGAGCAAACATTGTTGGTATGCCTTTTGTGCAGTTCTACTATTGATTGATTGAAGTATTTCCTTCCGGTAATAAAGTTTTTGTTAATTTGCAAAAATTCTATAATTATATTTAACTTTAGTTTTCTTTTTGTCATGGGATTGTAGCTATGTGTTATATCTTTCTCTGAAAATTCAGGCTTAGTTTTGCTTGCATGCTTTCTTACTCATATTAAAATATGTCAATAATCAGTAGTTGGCTTTTTTCTAATACAATTGATCATTGTGTGTAGTCATTGCCATTTTCAAATGCCCTGAATCTCGTGTCTTATATCTCATTGTTTACATAGTTTTATGATATAGTTATCATTTTATACCATGCATGAAAATTTCATTGAACTTCTTGTTCTTATTGTTGAATCTTTTGTGTGTAATTTGGTAAAGATGTTGTTCTTAGTTGTCACAACTTTCAACATAAAATATTTCTTTCAAATAATTGTTAGATCCATCAATATATTTATGTTTGGTAAAGAAGCCTAATTGTTGATGTTGGCATCATTGTGTCCTTGTAAACCTGAGCTAGCTGAGGTCCAAGGACCCAAATTTACATCTATGTCACATGAATGCAATAAAGTTCATGTGAAGCAGTGAAAATCTTTTAAGTTGATTTTCTTCCTAATGCGACCCATGAATAGGAGAAAAATGAAACAAAAATTATCTGTGACAAACCATAAGCTCATCCACCAAGTTATTTAAATAATTCTCGTATTGGCATTTTACTTGAACAATGTAGATTTTTGAACTCGTTAACCTGCAGTGGCAAGATTAAGAATCTTAGGAGCCCTGATGGGCTACACTCTTTGGCCAGTGTTTGTCCTATAAAGAATTGTAGAACAGCTACTTGGCTCATATTTATATTTTATTATCATGGCAAGTCAAAGTTTGAAATAAAATTACTTGCATAAAAAAAAAATGGTTCTTCAGCATTTTAATTGTTAGGATTTCTCATTGCTTTTTTAATTGTTACTCCTGGTTAAGCCTCAATTTCTTGTTTCAAATTATCAACACGACATGTAGGATCATCTTCCTGCTGTTATAATCCATATGTTCCAAGCATAAATTTATAACCACCATTTTGAAGGTAGCTCTTGGGTTTGCAGGTTGAGCTTGTATGCAGGGTTGCGACAATTCTCCTACAGATACATCATAATCAATTGATTACAACCCCTACTGGCAGGTATATCTTGAGCATTCTTAAGGACATTCTTCATCAAAGAGTGAAGGTAACTTCAGATTCTTCTTAGTCTTACTCTCATGCATTATAACGTGGTAGCATACATGTTGTATGAAGTGGCCCAAAATTTTTTACTTATGTTTTAAACTGTGTGCTAAAAAAAGGAAATGTCACAAGGAAAAGTAGTTAGATTTTTGTGGACATTCAATTATCTAGATGTTCATTCAGTAAGTGAATATTTTTAGTGGGATTCATGTTGCATGTTCTATGTTTTTATAAGTAAAAATATAAGTTGTTAAAGAACCCATGTATTTTTAGCTTTTGTTGTTGGAAAATGTTAAGGGTTCAACCCAATCCTCCAGTTTCCTTGATGCGGGTCTGACATGACCTGACTTTATAGGCGTACTAGATTGGAATGCCAGAAAGGTTTAATGATAAAAATGGATGATGACTTAAGGTGGAATTGGCTAGCAGGCAAAAAATGTGAGTCTTTACTATTGGGCAAAAATTCATGACGACAGATCTTACATCTCTTGATGCATGCTATTATAACTCTTCTATACACACGTTTTTAGAGCATATTTCCATCTTCCTAATTTTACTATTATGATTTATAATCTAAGTTTGTATTTTTTTAGAGTTTATTTTAGTCGAAAAGAAGGATTTTGCTTGGGAGTAATAAAAACCCTAATTTATGGGTAGGGATCATTAGTTATGACAAGGTTGAGACAACATTTATTTAGACACCCAATTTGGGGTGTTTCAAGGAGGAAATAATGGTTGAAAAGTTACAAGGAGTGGAATTGTCAAATAAATTTAAAGAAATGGTTGACTAGCTCACTTTGTATATAGAAGTTCAAATTCTTAAATTTTAGATTGGGTCTTAATTTATAGAATTGTTGTATATGAATATTTTCATTTTGAATTTATTTTAATCCAACTCCATTTGTTTGGTGGACCTTTGTCCTTGCTAGCTGAACCCTCCTTACCACCATCATTAGTTGTGGTCGTCTGGCACACAACCGTCATCTGATGGTGGAGGATGATTTGGTAAGGAGACTAAAAAGGTTGAAGGAAAAGTGTTTCCTTATGTCTAGCGATGTGACCTAAACTGTTCAAAATAATATATGATTTTTACAGTTAAGCATACAATTGACCTTGTAATGATCATGTTATAAATGCTTTACTAAATATAAAAAAGGCCTTTTGAAAAGCTATTACTAATTGATGTTTGTGTTTTGGAAATATATTATTTTTTTAAATAGGTCTCATTTATTTGGCTCTTTTAAAGTTTCATAAAATTGTTCTAAGATGTGCAGACTCATCGCTTTCAAGACTGAGAAAGCTAAAAAACTTTACAACAGATTTGCAAACTAGAACGGATGGGTGAAAGTTAGTGATAAGTTACTAGCCTGAAGAAGAAGAATGCTACTACAATTGTTACACTTGCCAGGTGGATGCTAAGTTCAAGCCTTGCGACCATGCCTCATGCTTCGAATGCATTACTCAGCATCTTCTTAATAGCCAGTGGTGTTTTTTCTGTAATGCGATTGTTGTAGAGGTGGTGAAAATATAAATTGGAATGCGGAGACACAAAGAGGGTCGGTTGCTGCTTTGCCAATCTAATTGAAGCGGTCATCATTTTACAATGTAGACTCTGCTGGAGGGTGTGTCAATTTCCAAGTTTAGGTTATTGGGGATGTAGTTCATTTAGAGGTCCGTTGGTTTACTATTTTTATGTCAAAAAATTAGGCTATTTTATTGTGTGTGTGTGTGTGTATATATATATTTAACTGGGAAAACTATTAGGTACTACGAGTAACATGGCAAAGAGGGCTGTGTTTTAAAAGTCGAATTTTGTAGAGAGGGATGCGTTGTAAATATGAGATGCAAATGTAAAGTCAATGTTTTACAATTTTCCCCTCGTTGTTGGCTTATGTTAATCTTAGTAGGAAATCATCTCTTTGAATCTAGCCAATTGTGGGAAGCATTGTAGAAGTGGATAAATATTTCATGATGAAACTTACATGTGAGGTATTATAGCATGTTTATAAGGTAGAAATAATGTCCTTGAGTCAATCCTCTATGTTTGTTTGTTGTCTTATAATATTTGAACAATTTTATGTTTGTAGTTCTTTTAGAATTGTTAAAGAGCACAGTTGTGCGAAGTGAGAGTTGAAAGAATCACAAGATGCCAAGATGGTTGAAGCTACCTTATGTATAGGGGAAATGATGCTATATGGTGAGGCTACCTTCTTAAAAATGCTCAATATATTCTACAGCTATAGGGCATTGAAGAGTAGCTTCTATGTACATGTTTGGTACTCTATTTGAGAAAATAGAGCTAATAATACAAAACTAACTATTTTGCCAAATGGACTTCTTAATTTAGGATAAATATATTTTTCTCAATCAAGTCTGTTAACTTACCATACTTAATGTTAGTCATAAATGCTCTTCCAAAATTTACAACAACACAAATTGTGGTCCTTAAAAATATGGTTATAAGGTAATTAAATCAAGTAGCCAAACTGATATGGACCCTTTCTATACATATCACAATCAATTTCCTAGATTTTGGTTTTCTTAAACTAATCATAGTCACATACAAATAAGTTTTTGGGATTATACAAGGTGCTTGTTCGTTTCTCGAGAATGTCATTTATTATTATTTTCCTTTTTAATTGTTCATTATTTGTCTTTAGAACTTCTCTCATATTCCATTGAATCCTGCTATATATGGTTAGTATATTTTTTTTTTAACCTCTAGAATCATATCCATCTTCATCTAATGTTGCGTTTGATTCTTGCTTGAGTAGTTCGGTTATTGCTTCACTAATACAGGATATATATTAAGAAGGTATGCAATACAATATGACATTTCTATTTTTATTTTAAGATTTGTTTATGTATAAAAAAAAAACTAGATAGATAGTCTTCATGGCAATTTTCAATTATATTAAATAAAATTTCTTTGCGTACCAAAAAACAAATCTAGAGAGACTATCATTTTAGTGGTTTATAGTATGGTAGGAATTTTCATATAATTTTATTAATGAAATGTCTTAACTTAACTTATTTAATATCACTCATAAATGCTCTTCCAAATTTTGTAACGACCCTAATTGTGCCCTTTTATCTTCTCAAACGTATGTAAGATTTAATATTCTAATCAATTGAAGATATGGTTATCTCATAATTAAATGAAGCACCCAAACTAATATACACGGTTTCTATAGATATCACAATCAAATGCCTAGATTTTCGTTTCTTGAAATCAAACATGCATACATACGCATATCTTTTAGGAATTTTATAGCATGCTTGTTCATTTTTCAAGAATGCCATTTATTATTGTTATTTTTCAAGTAAATGATATGTACATTGAATCAAATTTATTGTTGATAATCTGTCTTTGAACTTCTCTATTTAATCTGTCTATATATAAGTAGTATACCTTGTTTTTGTAGACTAGAATCAAAACCATCTTCTCCTCACGTTAGCCCTTCATTCTTGCTTATCTGCTTCGGTTATTGATTTAGTAGTTCCATATATATATTAAGAAGGTATGAGATAGACTACAATATTTTTATTTTTAGTTTATGTACCAAAAAAAATGTAGACAAATGATTGTTATCCTGGTTCATACTTCGAATTTTCAAACATTTTAACTAGGATTCCTTTACTTACCAAAAAAATAATCTACACAAATGATCAATCATACTCATCGTAACAATTTCCAAATATTTTAAGTAAGATTCCTTTATAAACCAAAAATAATTGTAGACACATAATAATTATTCTGCTTTATAGTTAACATATGAAATTTGTATATTCCTAACAAGAAGGTATAGTGATTTTTAGATAGGCATAATTATGTAAGAACTTGTGCAGCAACAAATTTGTGTCATTATATATATATATATATATATATATATATATATATATATATGTATGTATGTATATATATACATATATATATATATGTATATATATGTATATATATACATATATATATATATATGTATATATATACATACATACATATATATATATATATATATATATATATATATATATATATACATACATACATATATATATATATATATATATATATATATATATATATATATATATATATATCAAAAAGATGTACAATCAAACCTATTTCTCGATTCAATCGAAGCCCAAAGAAGTTCATATGGTACCCAAATAACGATAGAATAGATATGTAAAAAGCAGGTCCGATTACTCCTATTCCTAATCCTAAATGGAATGTGACGACGTAGGGATCCATATGTAAACATAGTATCTATTTACATACGCTCG
The DNA here is from genome assembly GCA_035235625.1 of Saururus chinensis. Lineage (NCBI taxonomy): Eukaryota > Viridiplantae > Streptophyta > Magnoliopsida > Piperales > Saururaceae > Saururus > Saururus chinensis. The sequence goes on along the minus strand of CP141146.1, from coordinate 29,401,864 downwards.
AATATCTGGAGGATACCTTATATATATATATATATATATATCAAAAAGATGTACAATCAAACCTATTTCTCGATTCAATCGAAGCCCAAAGAAGTTCATATGGTACCCAAATAACGATAGAAGAGATATGTAAAAAGCAGGTCCGATTACTCCTATTCCTAATCCTAAATGGAATGTGACGACGTAGGGATCCATATGTAAACATAGTATCTATTTACATACGCTCGAATGACTCCTTCTCATAATGAGAATGTACATAACCCTATTCCGGTCTGGTTGGAGGATACCTTATATATATATATATATATATATATATATATATATATATATATATATATATATATATATATATATATCAAAAAGATGTACAATCAAACCTATTTCTCGATTCAATCGAAGCCCAAAGAAGTTCATATGGTACCCAAATAACGATAGAATAGATATGTAAAAAGCAGGTCCGATTACTCCTATTCCTAATCCTAAATGGAATGTGACGACGTAGGGATCCATATGTAAACATAGTATCTATTTACATACGCTCGAATGACTCCTTCTCATAATGAGAATGTACATAACCCTATTCCGGTCTGGTTCGATATGGAATGAACTTATAATCGGATGATCGAGTCGATTCCATGATTATAAGTTCATAACCCCAGCCCATTCCCATTTTGGGCGGAACAGATCTACTAATTCTTGAACTAAGAAATAGACCCTAGAAGCTAAAAGAGGGTATCCTGAGCAATTGCAATAATGGGGTTCATTGATATTCCTGGTATAGTAGATGCTATCACACATACAATGATACTCAATTCGATGGAATTGTTTGATCTTAAAGGGGATCTTCTATAATTTCGCACGTGAGGGGTTATTTCTTGGTTTCGTCCTATATATGTATGTATATATACATGTATGTATGTACATACATATATATACATACATATATATGTATGTATGCATGTATATATGTTTTTGCTTATTTTTTTCTTTTTTGTACCTCTCTTATTTAACAATAATGTAATCTCAATCCAAGTTTATAATTAAAGTTAATGTCACTAAGCCATTTCCCAAACGTACCTTATAATATCTTATGTTTAATTTTATAAGAGTTGTATGTAAGAGTTATACTTACTTTATTACCTTAATCTTTGTCATTGTATATATTGATTTACGTATTGCGTGATACATTCATATTTTGTGCGATCTAAAATGCACTATCTGATTTGAGTACTTATTGGTTGTTGCTACTAGGTATCTCACCAAAAAATTGAGATCTATGATGGTCATCCATTCTATGAATTCCATGTTATCACTACAATCATACAATTAAATTGTTTTTGTATGTAATTTTTCATACACACTATAGTTAATCATATCGCTTTGGAACACCATATTTTTCTTTTCTTCCTTTAAATCCGCATGTGTGAATCTATGTATATATAGAGAGAGACAAAGAGAATACCGTTTTTTATTAATCTAACTTATTTTTTGTTTTTTTGGCCAGTGGAACAACAACATAAGCATTGCTACTTCTACTTAGTATTATTGGAGTAGACAAAGGTGTGGCTATCCTTTTTCCATACATATAACAATTTTATTATATATAACATGTACATAAGTTTAGAACTAATCTATATAAGTTTAGTGGTATTTAAACTCATACATGTGTTATACTAATTATTGGATACTAATAGATGGTACCTCAAGATGTTTACCATTATTATTGTTCATTCATTATAACATGTCAATTTGATAACTAAATTTGAACTAGATGTGCCAACAGTCATCGCTACCAATCAAATTGTTCATTTTTATCAGTTTTTCTTGCCTCATATATCTTATCAACTTATTACGTGTTTTTTTATGTTTACTAATATATTTTTTAGCTAGGTTAGATATATGACTACTATAAACATGTTATATACCATATATATACTATTTATTTATTGACAATTACAATCATTACTTAGGATCACTTCATATGACTGTTTGTCTACTATGGGTCTATATATCTATGAAGGGAAACATAATCTTTTTTACACAAAGTGTCTTCGAATGTTGTTATATTTATCGAGAATATCTATTTTTTAGTTGCAGCCTACGGGTATGCCATACATATGTTATAAAGCTTATGTTGTTTCTATCTCCTTGTTATATATATTAGATGATGTCAGATCAAATGGCATTATCTAGAGAAGCACACAATGCTAGAAAACGAGCACAATTTGTTCGATTATCAATTGCAAAAAAGGATGAATTATGTAAGAAGAGAGCTTTAAACCACATCACCGAAAGGAGTCAATTGCCTATAGTCAATAATGAGACATCACAGGTTATTACCAATTCGAATACAAGTGGTGCCTTGCAAAATGATCATCCACATGGCATAGATACCAATTATGGTAAATAGATAGTTCATTTCATTAATTAGTTACAATTTTCTTCCATATTTATTCCATATAACTTTCGAACACCTTCTATTGTGGTAGACCAAATGGAAGCCCAAATTGTTCTAATCAGTGATCAATTATATAGAAGTGAACAATTGATGAATATTGGATCTAAAGAAATGGATTTGGAATCATTTGCCTTACCTTCCATGTCAAGGAGTTTAAGGAAAAAAGCTAGAGTACATTGATTACAAATGGATGATGATTGTGTTTATTGTGGTGCAAAGAAGTTTAAGCAAGAAACACATGCTTTTTGTTGTCAAAATGGGAGTGTTATGATATGTTCTAATGAAATACCAGTAGAGTTGTATGAACTGTAATTTGGAAGTTCAATTGATAGTAAAACTTTTCGTGACTATGTGAGAGGTTATAGCATCTTTTCTTTTACCTCAATTCGGGCCGAGGTTGATGAGACTGGAGGAGATATGAGTGCTGGAATCTATACTTATTGAATTCATGGCCAAATTTATCATTCTCTTCACTTTCTACAACCTACCATTTTGGGTCCACAATTTTTGCAATTATATTTTTATGATACTGAGCATGAAGTGCAAAATCAGATGCGTCTAATGTCAAATTTATCACCAATTTTGGTGCAAAAGTTCATTAATATACTTCAGATGAATCCTTATGCACAATTTTTGCGACAACTTAAAGATATGGTGTATGTTCATGAATTAGGAATTGCTATATGCAAAAGCTGTGGACATGACCAACATGTCTATAATGCACCATCTTCATAAGAAGTAGCATCCATTTGGATTTAGGAAAATGAGGATCCAGGAGAACGTGAACATCATATCATCGTTCATGGAAAAGAAGGTGAATCCTATATAGTTCAACCTTATTATGGGTGCTATGATCCTTTGCAATATCCATTGTTATTTCTAAGAGGAGAGACTGGTTGACATAATGGGATTAAGCGACGAAGTTTTATAAATTTGGACATTCCTAATACTGTAGAAGAATTTGAAGAAACGTTGCAAGTCCAGAGTCAACTACAAAGGTGGGGAACTGATGTCAGTTGTAGAGAATATTATGCTTACCTATTCCAAATGTGGTCCAATTGTTCTTGGAGTGTTATTAATGCAGGCCATTTGTTTCAACAATATATAGTTGATATGTATGTGAAGATTGAGACACATAGGTTAAACTTTATAAAACATAATCAGAGTGCCTTAAAAGCTGAGCTTTACCAAGGTGTTGTGGACAGTGTGGCTTTTGGGGAAACTGAGGGAAGACAAATTGGTAAGAGGATTGTTTTGCGAGCATCATTCATTGGTGGACCTCGTGATATGAGATGATGATATTTAGATGCAATGGCTATTGTATAGATATATGGGAAACTTGATTTATTTATTACAATAACATGTAACCCAAAGTGGTTAGAGATTACTAATAATTTAAAACCTGGAGAAACTCCAAGTAACAGACCAGATATTGTTTCATGTGTTTTTAAGGGCAAAGTCGATGATTTGAAAGAACTTATCATAAAGTCAGATTTTTTGGGGAGAGTTATTGCACATGTACAAGTCATTTCATTTCAAAAGCGAGGTTTGCCACATTGCACTTACTCCTCATAATGGCTAAAGGAGACAAAATTGTTGGAGTTGATACATATGAAGGATTTGTCTGTGCTGAAATTCCAAGTGTTATAGAAGATGAATTGTTACATAGGCGTGTTGTGAAACACATGATGCATAGACCTTGTGCCACATCTCGAATGAACTCTCCATGTATGACAGTTGAAGGTTGTCGTTTTAGGTATCCCAGGAAATTTGTATGTGTCACAACAGAAGGTGATGATTCATATCCCATGTATAGAAGACGAGATAATGGTTCCACCATATATGTATGTATGTGGACAAACATTGAATAATAGGTGGGTTGTTCCTTGTAACCCATTTTTATTGAAGCGTTATGATTGTCATATGAATGTTGAAGTTTGCTCAAGTATTAAAGCGGTGAAATATATATATATATATATATATATATAAAGGCTATGATCGGATCTCTATATAGTTGTTGAATAACTTACATCAAGATGGTATTGATGAGATAAAGAATTATTAAAATGCATGTTGGGTTTCACCACCTGAAGTTGCTTGGAGAATCTTTGCATTCAGCCTTAGCAATAACCATCCAGTTGTTTGAAACAATCTTGGTTTTTTGTGAACCAGCCAATGTACGGCGCTTATGGGATGCTGTATTTTTCGATATGTCCAATGATTGTGTTTTTGGACTTGGCATTTCACATGATGTTTGTGTTGCGTATGTTTTGAAAGAAATTGGTGAGTGTTTGGCAGATTTAGGTCGTTCAATAGAAGAATTTGATTTTCCAAAGGTTAATATTGAATCTTTTAAATATGATCGCACAAGGGAGGTTGTAGAAGAGGGGTCCATTGTGACATCGCATTTAGACTTAGAAGCTGTTAATTATTTGAACCCAGATCAACAAAGAGCATATGAGACAATTGTTACACGTGTTCAATCAAAATCTGCTGGTGTTTTTTTCATTGATGGTGCTGTTGGGACAAGTAAAACATTCTTAGATAGGGCTATTCTTGCAACAATTAGACAAAAAGGAATGGTTGCAATTGTGACTGCAACTTCTGGTGTTGCTACATCAATCTTACCTGGTGGGTGTTCAACTCATTCAAGATTTAGGATTCCCATCGAGATTGGTGTTAATAGTTCGTGCAGTATTTCAAAGCAGAGTGGACTAGCAAATTTATTTGAAGAAGCATGATTGATTTTATGGGATGAGGCTCATATGAGAAAAAGGTTTGCATTTGAGGCTTTGGATTGCACATTTTGTGATTTATTTGATTGTACAAAACCCATTGGTGGAAAGGGGGTTGTGTTCGGTGGGGATTTTCGGCAAGTGTTGCCAGTTTTACCTCGTGGAACAAGAGAGGAAATTGTTGATGCATCCTTGGTGTGCTCACGTATTTGGAAAAATGTTGAGATATTGCCACTAACTAAAAATATGGGAGCTAGGAGTGACCCAGATTTTTGTTCATATTTGCTTCGTGTTGGAGAAGGTGATGAGCCTTGTGTTCAAGATGATTATATTTGCATACCACCAGATGTGTTGCTATTGATTTTGAAGTTGGAACTTCTAAGCTAATTGCTTAGATATTCCCATCTATAGAAACACAAGTTCTAGACCAATCTTATTTGGCAGAAAGATGCATATTGACCACAAAGAATGAATATGTTGACCAAATTAAAGCTAGGGTTGTGTCATTATGTATAGGTGAGACAATAACATACTACAGTTATGATATGTCAGTTGATGATACCAACAATTACTATCCACAGGTGTTTTTAAACACACTAACTCCAAATGGCTTATCACCACATAAATTGGTCCTCAAGAAAATCTGTCTAGTTATGTTATTGCGAAACTTAGCTCCTATAAATGGTTTGTGTAATGGAACAAAATTGATTTGCATCAACTTTGAATGAAATGTTATACATGCAGAAATTGCAAATGGAGAATAGAAGGGAAAAAGTGATTTCTTGCCAAGAATTCCTCCTATGCCAGCTAATAATGAAAAATGCCCATTTCATTTTAAACGTGAACAATTTTCGATAAGATTGGAAGCACAAGGTCAAAGGATTAAGCATGTAGGGTTGTACTTACCGGAGCCTATTTTTTCTCATGGTCAGTTATATGTTGCTTTGTCAAGAGGTACAACTAAGTCAAAAACAAAAATCTTGCTTAAATGTTGTACAGACAATAAACTACACCTTGAGGTGACCAGAAATGTTGTATTTAAAGAAGTATTTACTAGATAATTTGTAAGTTCTATTATAATTAATGTTTGGTTAATGATTTTTTATGTCGATCTTTCATTTCTTGACTATATTCTTTTAAATTGTTTTATCAAATTTGTGATAGCTATGAATTACATTCCAATATCTAAGTTGTTAGCAAACATGGATAAATGGAGAATAAAATGTTTAATCTTGGGAAGAGCAAAGTATGCTCATATCACAATTCCAAAGGATCAGGGATAGTTATGAACATTCATGTTGTTGATGAAGAGGTTTGATCTACAATAACTTGCTTTTTTTTTACATGATGCCTATTGTTTTAAATTCCTTGCAACATAATTATATTGTTGTTACTTATATGCTTAAACACATGAGTAAATATGGTTTTTGTTTTCATTCTATGGTATAGGGTTCTACCATTCAACTGTTAGTGTTCAATGACTTTGTTGAAACTTTCAAAAGTAATGTTGTGGAAGGTAAATCATATTACATATCAAATGCGTTGATAAAACATTCAGTTGCAAGATATGGATGGGGTACAACTGACTACGAGATCATCGTGCAAAAAAAATACCAAAATTACCCTTGTACCAGAAGCATTGGCTATTTCCTTGACCAACCAAACCACAATAACTCCGTTAGATGCACTTCAAATGCCCAAAAATATTCATGAAACAATCAGTAAGTAGCAAAACTTAATTATACAAAAATGTTTTACATATATTAATATTCTAATCTTAGTTTCCTTTTTTTTAGATGTTCTTGGAGTTGTAATTAATGTTGACAAACAAACAATTGTGCTACGACGAAATCGGACTGAAGTCAATCGTCAATCGATTGAATTGATTGATGAAACATACATTAAAACATTTTTTTACATGTTGTATAAAATGTTGTTTTCTTAAACTTTGTTTTATTGTGTAGCTGCACTGTTCCAATTTTTGTCACCCTATGGGGAGAGATTGTGGAAAAATATGTTGCACTACTTGAGGAGTCCCATGACGATTATCGTGCTACATTTTTAACAGCATTGCATGTACAAGAATTTCGAGTTATCCTTCTTTTTTTCATACTCATTTTCAAATGATTTTTCCTGTACATAAATATAGTACCATATACGATCATACCTCATATATTGAAACTATTATAATCTAATTTTTTTAGATCGTTTAACTATGTCATCTACTGTTGGAACAAAAATGACAATCAACCCAATCTTCGATGCTGCTATGGACCTTAAGACCTGGTAACCATTTCTTGTTTCTATTATCCTTGACAAATAATCAAACACAACTAGTAGATGGAATGATATTGTTTTCTTTTTAATAGTTTTTATTTCAACTTGTTACTTAATACATTAGGTATTTAGAGAATGTCAAACAAGTTACAAATATGTTTGACTCAGAGATGTCACATCGAGATGGCTTAAAAGCGCCTTTAAAACAAAATGCGGACATTATCAACATTAAAGAACAAGTGATTGAGGTTCTATTCTTCATTAATTTTTATAACAATACACATATTTCAAATTTTCACTCAATTTTTTTTCATATATGTGTGTAAAACTTAACTTCTTTTCAATTGACTTGTTATATAGCCTGAATTCGTTGCTATTGAAGCTTGGCTATTAAAGATAAATTTAGATCAAGAGATTTGGTAGCTTGCATGTTCGAAATGCAACAAAAAAAATACTAATCTTGAAAATACTTCTTGTGAAAAATGCCATGTTTCTCCGCTTGACAAGGTCTACAGATATATATTTTATAAATTCCTTCCTTGGCCAAGATTTTCCTTACACTTGTGTTTATCCCATTTTAATTTTTTTAACTATAGGTTCTATTTCCGAGCAAATATTGGTGATAACACTCGTAACATGTGGATGACTATATTTGACACTCAAGCAAAAAAAAATGTTTGGATACTCTACAGCTTCCAAGTATAGTTTAAAAGTAAGATTTACAATATTTAATAGTACTACAATAATATTACCAGTTAAATTGTATGAACATACTTTAAAGAAACTAATCTGTTATTTGAATCAATATGAAGGTTTCGAATAATCGTGGGTTCAAAGCAATTATCAATGACCTTATTTGGAAATCGATTACCTTTGTCATCAAAATAGACCAAAAAAAATTGCTAATGAGTTTGTTAGGTCCGCAACATGTGTTTTTGTTATTAGAACTGGAAACAGTAATTATGTTTTTCAATTATATTTATTTTAAGATATGTCATTTCACTTTAACTCTTTTTACTAAATCTTATATTTTCATGAATTTTTTCCAAGCTACATCAAAGTGCAATACAGAGAATGGCAGTGAAGGAAACTGAAAAGTAATTTATTATTTTTATAAGTTTGACAATTTATCAATTTCATACTATCATAACGTACTTTATTAGCTACTCCATGTTGTTAATATATTTGTCAATCAAACAACCGCATTAGGTCATTTCATTTAAATATTGTGCTTTGATAATTGTGTGTAATACGCGCGCGCGCGTGTGTGTATCTATGTATGTGTGTCTATGTCTGTGTGTCTATGTATGTGTGTCTATATATATATATACATATACACACATACACACACTAAATATGTTTTATAAGTAGAATCACAATTAATTACTTTGAAAATAAATTATTTTAAAAATGATTCATGAATAAATGTGGAAATACCGATTATTTAATACACATTTTAAAATCATTTTATTTTTAAATTATTACAATTAACATATTATCTGTTAACTAAAATCGACAATGGGCACCAAATCTTAATTTCAGGCCATAACCATCAACATAACATACCTAACTCCTTCAAAATTTGAAAGACAAATAATGACAAAATCAATTTCCACCTTGCCTTGAGAACTAATGGGCAATTTAACTAAAATATATAATGTTGTTACGTGCATAGATGCAAAGTAATCAAATACATATAAAATATGTGTTTACAAAAAAAAAAGAAACAAATTAAATAATAGTATTCTATTTTAAAAAAAAATTGAAGAAATATAATGGAGGCAAATTATTTAAAAGAGAATACATAATGTGTAAAAGACGGATAAAGTTAAGGAGGGTTGATTCTTAAACAAATGATGTTAGAAGGATCATATTTGATTGTAACAATGAAATACTATTTTGTATATTAGAATAGTTTCAGAGTTTAATATTATAAAAAATAATTGGTTATTATTAAGGAGCTATTATTTGACTTGTTACTAAGGCTACCAGTTGCAATGCTATTGGACTTTCATTATGTTTGGCCATCACGAATTGAGAACCAAGTTGGCATGAGGGTTAATATTCGATCAAAATTAATATATTATATAAATAAAATTATATTTATCTGCAATAATGCTTACATAATTGCTAATAAATAGATGTGCCATGCAGCATCTAAAGAGATGTACAACAGTCAAGTGTGACAAAACTCCACAAGTTACTACTTTACTTATCATTCACTAATGGTCCATTCTCAACTGTATACAATGCGGCATATTCACAAAGTTTGGACCCCAATGGTATTTAATCAACCAACAATTATTCTTCACATGGTTCACACTAACTTAAACATAAGCTTCTATTTTTTTACTAAGCTGGACTGGGCATTTTTATAATATTTTCAAAGCCTAACATTAAATACTTAAGCATCATCCTTCTGTGGAATCCTCACAGCATATTCACCCATACCAAATGACAAAGCAAAGTAAAATAATTTCTCTTCATCCATTACCCTACTTGCTCCAACGAGGGTGAAAATTTAAGCAAATGGACCAAAAACATCATTAAGCTTCACAACAATCTTTTCAATTATATTCACAGTCAAACAGACAAAACACTTAGACTAGAACTGCATGGCACTACAAAGTCTTTGTGCTGGTGCATTATTATTAGGATCAACCTTTAGCTATGTCCAACAATGTAAAACTCGTCTTCTGAGATTAAAAATCAAGTTTTCCTTCCCAACAACTAAGCCCCTAGATAGACTAAAGAAAAGATTTCAAAAACACCATTGGATAAACAAACAAAATAACAATTTCAGTTAAAAGTTCAAAAAATCTAATCCAACTGTCTTCCCTTAGGTATTGAAATCTGCAAAGGACTGTTGAAGGGCAATCCGTGCTAGCAAACATGTCAACAAAATCATTCTGCTCATGTTCCTTCAAAGTAGCACTTGCATCCATCGAATTCAAGATAATTCCAACTGCAGGAAGTAAAATCATGGCCCTTTTTATCTTTTCTAGAGATTGACCTTGTCTCACAACACTGATAACACAAAAATTATTATTGGATGTAGTGATAGCTTTGTACTAAATACACCTGAATGCACTAGCCAGGCAAACGTGTGTAGCAGAGAGACATATCTGCACCACAAGGTATAAGCTTCACAAAGAAGTAAAAAATATGCAATGTTCTTCATAAAAATCAAATAATCTACAAGGGACTCAATAATGCACTGCTTCTTTCAATGTGGATATGGTGCTTGTAGATCATTACTCAAAATTCTAAGGAGTGCGTTGGCTGAAAAGCTATCAATGTAGCCCCTGCTGCTACCTTACAAGGATACTTACACAAAACCACACGGTACAAGTAAACAAAAAGATTCATTGTACATGTCCTTCATTTTCTCATTACCATTGATGAATATGCTGAGTACTCTACAATTCTCCACCAGTGCCAATCATGAAGGAAAGCATAGTTTTGATGTCGGCAGCATGGATGGTGTCCATGGCCAAACCCATGTAACTTCAACAAATATATTACCCGAGCTGCTATTAGAACAAGGTATAAATGTTTCTCAAAGAAAGTCAGATGATATTAATATAATTTCATATTCAGATGACGATATCATCCATGACAAAAGCAAGGATTATTCACAAGTAAAAAATTCACATACTTCTTTCAATCATATGGCCTCATCTACATGTGGTATATACATTACTCATTTTTTATAAGATTTGTAACAAAAAATTTTAGTATATAAAAAAAAGTTCAAAATTTATATTCTAAATATATGCTCTTATAATTTATGTGTTTATCCTCTTTAGTTGCAGACAGTTCAAGATCTTCTTCTCACGTATGCCATGTAAAGAAGACCAACCCTATATGGGATTCCTTCCTTTCTATGGATATGTTCAAGTCGAATCTGTGAATCCGCACTTCAGCCCATTTAGCTACCTCGATGATGTCACACGAGAGAAGAAAGCAATAATGTTGATGATCAATTATATCTAACTTGGGAATAGTATCTACAATGTGAACTACTTGGGAGTTAGTCAAATGTTCAAAGCTGCTGCTAAACAAATTGTTGAATTGGAGACACATGGATTTCAAGTTGACCATTTGAAGAACCGTATGGAAGAAATCGAGATGTACTCCATCTTTCCCAGCCAAAGCAGCTATGAGTCAATATTGATTAAAGTGAAAATTGCTAAAACTCAAAAGGAAAGGGCACACTATACTCATGAAGTGAATAAAATAGATGCAAAAATATTGGAACTGCAGCAACGAATGGAACAACTCGAACATGAAAATGCACAATGTATCAAGAACGTCAATTGAGTGAGACTATGACCTCTTTTTGTGGAGCAATTGTGCGTAAATAATATTTTCAATAAAGTAAGATAGTATTGTAATAATGTCAATGTCCATATAGACCTTCTATATTCGAGTTTGTTTTTTTAAATTGGTTGAACTCATGTAGTAGTCTTCATGCTATGTTTATAAATAAATTTGTTAAGAGTTTTTATAATCACCATTCACTTTTTATTATCACTTGCATGCTAATAGTCATGATATATATATATATATATATATATATATATATATATATATATATATATATATATATATATATTATTGACCAAACAAAAAGATTTAAAATATTAGTAAAACATCTATTAATAACCTTTATATGGATTATTGCTTATATCCATGTTTATGTATGATTTACATGTGATCTACACGCTTATGAGTTAAAAATTGGGTGTTGGCATCTCTAATGGTCAAACTTACCACCAAGCTACCATTCACATCAATGAACAAATGTTTACTTGTACATTTAGAGATTGGTTATCAGTGGCAATATATGAGAAACACAATGGTAATAATTATGATTTCGATAAATTCATTGAACAACACAAAATTTTCATTAGCATTCATTATTGTTGCAAACAAAGATTACTAAAATCTATTGTTCTTTAACAACAAAGAAAAAAACAAATTTGAATGAAGTGGGCATTGAGTGCTCTTAAGGATGTGTACCTTCATATTTATTTGTCAACTTCCACAATTAATGAAAATATAATACCACTTGTATATAACACATTGCAAATAAATATAATTTTTTTTATATAATATATTGATTTTGATCGAATATCAACCCTCGCGCTACTCCAACATGTTTTCCTCCCTCCTCCCCTACTCCTCCTCAACTAATATCATTTCTCATCATCCCTATCATCTTAGTGTAAAACATTATAGTCATGGCTCGTCCAACATCTAAAGTTCCCATTTTCAAAAAAGAGTGGCACTTTCTTGTGGTTATGCCATTATAACTCATCACAACACTTGCATCTCGCAAATAAGTTGTAGCATGGAGGATTCCTATGATGCATAATGGGATTTTTATCTTAAAAAAAGTGAATGTACAAAGTGGTCAAGTTTAGGTGCCTGTTAAAATTTTTGCAGTAATATAGAGTGGTATGGTGATATAAAGAAGTATGAATGATGTAGCTACTAGTAAGCAAAGATTTGCACTGAATGTGGGGTCATTTATGCCGTTTCACAATTGTCCACAGTCAGATGTCAGCTATCATTTGGCTGCTTTTGGCTATGGGCTTCCAACTATGACCTTTGAGTTGTTGACTTTCACTCTCATCTCTCATAGACATGTAGATGGATGTGGAAGAAGAATAATCACTCATTTGTGTTTGGGATGGTTGTTGTGAATGAAAGTTTAATATATGTCAAATCAACCTAGCATATCACTCCTAAAACTAATAGTTCGATAAGTAAAAATTAAGAGTTCTAGTCTCTATGCAATTTTTTTTTCTATAACTGAAACAATAAAAACCTAATGACTATGCACATTCATGATCAACCTATTAAGAAATCATAAAGCATGCAAGATCACACAAGGATTTAACATGAAAAATCCCAACTAAGGTAAAAAACTACAACAACCCTAACTAGGACTAAATCAAAGTACTACTAGTAACCAAGACACTTATATGACTCAAGCAAACCACCAATCTTTGTTTTAACTCTAACACAAACTTTTTTTTTTAGATTTCCATAATTTTTTGTCGTTATTGACCTTTAAGTCTTCTCCCTCAAGCACTTAAAACTTTTTTTCTAATTGTTTTAACTTTGTCATCTTTTAGCCTCCAACAAGCTCCTCTTTGTTCTATTGACTTTAGCCTTGATTTTCTTCAACTTCTATGAAGATTTGTTGCAACTCTTCAAGCTTTGTGTATGTTGTATTGTGAATTTCTCTTCACTTTTAGCTAATTGAATTGATTTTCAAAACATGTAGCCAAAGGAAAACTTTATACTCTACAAACTCAATAAAGTAGACTTACCGATCTTTCTCTATATTAATAATGACTTTCCTCTTTCCTCTTCTTTTTCTACGTCCAAAACATCTTGTATATAGATAACTAAGTAAGTTTAGGTGTTAGACCTTTATTAGGAATAAAATTCAACTTAAAATAGCCTATTTTAGGAAAGTACGGGCTCTAGCGATCGATCAACAATAATAGATCAATCAATCATTGAATAGTAACTTGTTATAGTGTTGCTACAATATTGCTACAATACCAAAATCAAAATTCTTTCCAATTATCCCTTTTTTAATCTCGATTAATCTTGAATGAAAATTTTATATATATATAATTTTGCACTCATTTTCCACTCATTCTTTTTCTCACACTTTAATATAACAAACCATTTATCCTAATTGTATGAATGTGATGTGTGTGCGTATTTTTACCTACGAAAACAAGTCTATGTCTAATTAGAATAATCAGTTTGAAGATACATCAAAACAAACATGTCTTTTTCTTAGAGTTTGATCAATAAGCATTCTATTCTAAACACTAAATCCTAGTCCACTTTTATCATTACAATCATTTTTCATTTTCAACATCTTGTTCAATTTTTCTTGCCCTAAGGTGAAGGTTTTAAACTTTTTTAGAAGCATTTAAGTCATTACCTAGATCTTAGATTTGAAATTATATTATCTAGAATATTATTTTTCTTAGATTTGAAAGCATTATTCTTCATTAGTAGACTTAAGTTCATTCTCTAAAGACTTAGATTTTCTCCTCTCTTTCTCAAGTTTACTCCTCAAGGTTTCCACCTCTTTCTCTAGTGATTCTTTATCTTCAGCTAATAGAAAATTTTCAATATGAGTGGATTTAATTGTTTCCTCATTCAATTTGACAATCTTCTCTAACTTCATCCAATTTTTACTACTTTCAATGAAATGTATAAAAAAAAGTTTAACATCAAAATCCTCATAATCACTAGAAGAAGAATAAGACATGATGAATCAAATAAGCACTAATAAACAAGTTCTAAGAATCACACAAAATCACCAAAAACACACCTTTTGAAAATTGAGAAAGTCTAAGAGGAATTGATCAATACTAAAATAACTAACTTGAGATATGCATACAAAACTTGATAGATAACATGAATTAAACTCAAATTTTCAACTTAAAATCCTTAGCTACCACTTAAGAGTTTAATATCCTTTTAATCGACCAAGTGGATCACTATTTTGCTCATAAAACTAATACTTCGATAAGTAAGAATTAAGGGTTCTAGCCTCTATGCATAGCAGAAATAATACAATACTAGCAAGCAAGATACTTACGTGACACTTATGAACTACCAACCTTTGCTTTTACTATACCACAAACTCCTTTTATTTAGATCACCATAAATTCTTGTCGGTTCTAGCCTTCAAGTCTTCTCCCTCAAGCACTTAAAACTTTTCTTCTACGTACTTTGTCTTTGTCCTCTTCTAGCCTCCAACAAGATCCTCTTATTCTATTGACTTTAGCCTTGTTCCTCTTCAACTCCTTTGAAGATTTGTTGCAACTCCGTAAGCTTTGTGTGTGTTATATTGTGAATTTCTCTTTACTTTTAGCTAATTTAATTGATCTTCAAAACATGTAGCCAAAGGAAAGCTCTATCCTCTCAAAACTTGATAGAGTAGACTTATCAATCTCTCTCTATGCTAATAATGACTTCCTTTTTCTTTTCCCACATCCAAAATACCTCTTATATAGATAAGTAAGTCGATTTAGGTGTTAGACCTTGAATAGGAATAAAATTCAAATCCGAATGACCTATTTTGGGAAACTACGGCTCCAACAATCAATCTCTATAGTAATTGGTTGATGAATAGTAACTTGATATATTACTGAAATTCAAAATTCTTTCAGATTAATCTCTTTTTTAATCACAATTAATCTTCAATGAAAATTTTACTTATGTAATTTTTTACTCATTTTCCACTCATTCTTTTTCTCACACTCTAATTTGATAAATCATTTATCCTAAGTATGTGAATGTGATATGTGTGAGTGTTTTTACCTACAAAAATACTTCTGAGTCTTATGATCAACTTCATCTTTACTGTGATCTTGAGCAGTAAGCATTCTATGCTATGACTCAAATCACACATCAATTTGACATTGTTTTGTTCACCAAAATAAGCCAATGTAATACATATGGCCACATATGTTGTTATAGTGAATCCAATGTGATGAAGTATAATGTCAATGGTACAAAGGCTAGACTAATATTTGTTCCATGAAAAATAGTTAAAATGAGATGTTGGACACTTTATACATGATGTTTAGGTGCTCAAGAACGAAGTATTTGTTGAAATTATATTTCATATATGCCATTGCCATTCAAATGAGCATTCCACTATTGGAAGATTGCTCACAACAGGAGTCTTAATTCTTTCATGTGAGACAATAAGTCAAAGATTAGTAGAATCTCATTAATTAAAACCAAAGTAAAGAAAGAAAATTTGGGTGAAGGTTTATCAAGAAGTGTTGGTAGATGAAGGGATTCCAACGACTCTGATGAACCCATTGATGCCACAAAGAGGATGAAGCAAGAGAATGAAGCAAAGGGGATTGTTTTCCAATCAAAGTTTAAAAGGATAGAATGACAATAAAAGTAGATAAGAACAATTGTGCAACTGTAAAATTGAGTCGTGATGACAAAAATGACTTCCTTTGTAGGTGAAGGAGAGGAAGGAAAAGAAACCCTTAGTTGCATTTGTGTCTATATATTTTGATACTATTCATTGTGGTTATGATACAAGCTTGAAAGATTATGTTCCAAATACATTTTAAGAGGATGAATTAGTGAAATTGGATGGACATGACCAAAAGGGGTAGTCAACACATGACTATTTCCCTGATGTATTGGTTAATCTTTTAATGGAGTACATGGATGGAGATGACACTTTAGACATTGCAGGAGAGGAAGGTATGGATGACCACATTTAGAACCCTAAAGTATTGAGCTTAGAAAATATTCTTATGTGAGCATGGAAGGCTATATCGACTGATATGGGTGTGTATCAGTCGATTACAATGATAGGGTAGATTCTCCATTCACAACTTTTTTTAGCACAAATATTGTGTATCAACCATATTGTATCGTATATATATATATACTATTATATATATTTGTATTTTCACTATGTTTCGGATGTGGAATTAGATGATCCGGATTTGGACATGCATGTGTGAGTTTGGTTTTGGACATGGAATTGGATGAATCGGATTTGGACATGCATGCGTGAGTTTGGTTAAAAAGTAATTCATGCATTGGTGAGGTTAATCGAGGAATTGCTAATGCCTAAAGACATGTGGTAGCCAATTGTGCCATGCTGGTTGGTGTGTACATTTGTTTAGTTGTTTTATTTAACACAATCAATATTAATGGCTTCTTTAATTAAATTATAGCCTAATAAATATTTTGACCACTTCACTGACTAATTTATTACACCAAATTTATCAATAAAAAATACCAAATTTTGTTAAAATATCAATAAGAACACAATTTAATTGTTTTGGATGAATTAAAGAATTAATAGAATTTCCATGTGATTTAAAACAAATTAAAATGCACATATCCACTACAAGAATTTTTGTTTAAGTCTTTATTACATGTGCATGATGCTTTTGGAACGTGCTATTTCGATCGTGTAGCTTATGTTACTCAAGGCCAATAGGTTTGGATCTACCTACTAGCCCCGAGATACACGTGTGTGACATATATTATGGAAAGGTAGGATGGGGTATCTAAGAATTGAATGTGGGCTACGAGGAGAAGGCCAAGGAAAGAAGATTGTGGCATATTGTCATTAAAGTTGCATGAAAGTACACTTTTTATTTTTTCATATTTTGGTGACATTGTAACAAACGTGTGCATACTACTTACTAATTTTGGCTCAATGTTCTAATTACAAATTCTCATGGCTTATTATTCTTTAAAGAGAAGTATTATAATAATATTTTATTAAGTCTTATTTTCATTATGTATATTATAGGCTTTGCACCTGTTTCAATATGTACCCAATGTATCATTGGTGTGTGCATGTATCTATGGTCATTGATTGGGACATCGATACCGATATTGTCACTCCTCGACGCCCGCCCGACCTAAGCTAAACCCAGTCCAGGGACTGGTCGAACCACACGTAGGTGACTTTAACCCCTTAATCGGGTATTAAACATATATACAGAGTCGCACACCTTTCGTCCTTTGAGCAAGAGTAATAAGGTAAAAGAAAAGAGGACATCAACTCTGAAATAAATCCTTACTCACAATCCACATGCATAAAATCTTGAGCCGACATGTGGCTCAAATAAAAAATTTTGAGACAAGTCTAAAAGTAGAAGATATACACGAGTCAGAAACATAGTAACCCACACAAGGTGTTCTATGATCATAATAGCATAAGTCAGAAGACAAAATAACATCCGGTAGCACCCATGCTTAATCCCACACCTATCCCGGTCGTCCTTCATACATGGAATCCTGATTAACTGCATGTCGTACCATGCAACCCCAAAATAAAAACACAGAAAGAGGGGTGAGTAAAACTCAGTAAGGTTTGAAATACTGTAACATTAATTAGAAACTAACCATGACACAACAATATGGTAATTGAGATCAACATTTCACATAATATTCCCATTTCTGATTAACCCCCTTACCATACCCCTAATTCCATAAATAATCATTCTGCATACGAGTATCACATACATGCTAATCATGACATGAAAAATCACACCATGGCATTGCATCCATCATGCATAATAATTGATTCTCACACAATCACATCTATAATCAAGCACATGAAGCCATTCTTCTTCACAGCATTCAACCTGCATAACATGTGTACTCAATATGTAATCACATAATGCATACTCATATTATTCATCCATAGATCATTCACCCTGCATGATGAGTGTCTCAATCACACGATACTAAATCATGCATAATTACGCATATGCACATGTGTCACATAATCTCAATCATCCCTACACAACATGTGTAACCTAGACATAATATTATCTCATACACATGCATCATCAACAAATGGTAAATGTCTCCATCATGGAGAGAATACAATCAAGCCACACAGGCTAGACATTGTCTGATTACCACACAGGAGACATGAAGTATTCGGGGTAGTCAGCCCCTAAATCTGCTTGCCCTGGACAATCCTGGCCAAGGAATATCCGAATCTCACACAGAGAACCTAGAGCAAGTGTGTAAGCCCTGGAACATCTTCTGCGGTGGGAAGAATCCGAATTCCAAACAGGAAACCTAGAACACATGGTAGCTGGTTCACAAAGGCCTACCACTCTGGATTCTCAAGGTCCAGATGACTATTTCAAGAAATCTCAACCACAAGACAAGTACACAACTCGTCCCCATTCAACTCAACTCAATTCAGATTGACTCAACCCGAGGAGTATCCATGTTCCACACAAGAACTCAAATCGAAATCAAGTCAAATGTGACCTCATGCTAAACTATGGAAGCATATTCACACCACACTTGAATCAAGACATGGCACCATCACTCATCCATAATATAATCACATTATATGAAGACATATCAGCTCATTCTCATGCTATAATCTTGCTGGAATCATGCTTAAAACATAAGGAATCATTCAATCATAGATTTAAGATAGCAACTCTAACATGAATAGCCATCCCCATGCAATTTCACATGAACTTTAAATATTCTTCATAATTTCCAAGCATCAATAACATACCCTTACAGTAGCTCATTCTAGCTCAAATTACTCAACATGAACATAGGAAATGATATTGAAGAGAAAATACATTGAAATAAGCAGAAGGACTACAAATGGCAAAATTGCACCACTGCTGTTAGATCGGCCTGCAAGGCCGTTTGAACGCCAACACAGTGGCTCTAGTTCGTCTTCCCCACTTCGAATTCAAAACCAAAACTTCACATACACCATTCAAGCTCCCAAATCCTACTCCCAAGAATCACCATAATCAAATCCATACTTTTGAAACATCAAATCTAGCCATTATTAAACATAGGCCCCAAGAAATCGCATCAAAGACTACACCTTTCACAAATCACCATCAAAGCTCATAATCATGGAATCCATTTCAAAACCCTATCAAAACTTAAATCTGAATCACAACAATGTTTGAGACTAAAACCCTTACCTTCCAGCAAGTTCTTGATTCTGAACGACTCCTTAAACTCCTTCGAAACCTACCCAAGAACATGATTTTTATTAATACTTCTCAAATCCGATTTTCAAAAACCTAAAACCTTAAAAAAACAACTAGATCTAGGGTTCAAAAAAACAAAATTCCAAATATTAGGTTTTGAAATAGAAACCAAAATCAGTAGTTTTTGAGTTAAAATCGAGATTAATCCAAAGCAAAGGAAGAGATTGGAAAGATTTAAGTAAAACCCTCATAGATTAATAAAATATTAAGCAAAATCATACCTTAATTTCCTTTCTCCTTTAGGAAAATGGGGATTAGGCTCCTAACTCTAGGTCTCAGTCCTTTCCGAATTGGGAAAGTGGTTGGCCCTTTCCTTTTATAGTAAAGGGTGGGGTACAAATAGAGTACTATACTAAGGTATAATTTATTTTCAACCTTAGCAAGTATGTAATAATTTCATCTACAATGATTATAACTAAAATTTTTTGTTTCTTAAGTTTCAATTGTTGATCAAATTATGCAAATATTGACAGTGAGAATCTAACGAGGAACAATGGTTAAGAACCGCTGACTCCCTCTCATATATGTATTAGAGGGTAAAAGTCTAAATATAGTGGAAATTGGTGAAATACGACTATCAACATTCGATTATTGACTTTGAATGTTCAATTGTTGAATATACCCCATCTAATTCAAGCTTTCAATGACCAACTATCAATTACCTTTTTTCTATAGACGAGAAGAACACACCAAACATGTGCATATAGTGGATATTGTTGAAGATAATTACGTGAACAAAGACTTTGGTGATAGGGTTCCAAGGGTTGTCGACCATAGATTAATAGAACTTGGAACATAGTTCAAAAACAAGCATGCTCTTCAAGTCCACATACACACAACCACCATGTCAACAACTTTCAATTCATGGTGGTAAAATCCAATTATTCTAGGTTCACAATCACATGCCTTAGTGAGGAATGCCCTTGGAGATTACATGTGGCAAGGTTGAATGAATGTGAAATGTTTAAGATCAAGACTATTAATCAAGTCCATACATGTATTCTACCTTTACGGAATGTTGACAATTGGCAGGCGAAAAGTTGTATTATTGATGTTGTTAAATTTTAATTGTTTACTCGCAAGCGCACGAATCTATAGTAGTTAAGCGGCTAAATCGAGTGTCGATCCCACAGAGACTTGAAATTGAAAAACTAAATTTAATCTAACTCAAGTAAACTCTAATCTAGTTAATAAATATAAAAATAATAATTGGACTAAAGTAACTAACACAAGCAAATAAGAGTTCAAGGCAACTAAACTATCTAAATCAAAATTCTAAAACTTTAATCTAAGAATAAGAAAGCAAAGCAAAATAAATAAAACACTATTTAAATAAGAAAAACACTAAGAATCAAACAAAATACTAAGGCATAGGAATCCACATTCATTAAATCATAGAAACTCATAAGCATGATCATTAATCAATTTTTCCATATTCCTCATAATAATCTAGAATTCAATCTTTGTTATTATGGAAAATATCATCATTAAGCTCTCATGTACTATAAACAAATACTTTATTTCTCCTCACTTCAACGGATTAAAATCAAGTCATTAGTTGTATCCACAATTTGTAAATCACAACAAATACCCAATTTCAATTAAACAAGACAAAACCAAGTAAAAAAAAACTAATGAAAACCAATTTAAATCATGAGAGAAGCATGACTAAACTCATATCCAAATCAATCTCATTAATTAAAGAGGTAGAAACAAATAACATTAAATCCACCATTAAGAAAAATTAATCAAGTTTCATAATCATGAAATTCTATAACTTGATGAAGTTTCATCCAAGCCTTAGCAATGAAATTTAGCTACTCATTAATCTAAAAAATAAAATCTTCATTAGAACAAATGAAAGACTTACAATTTAGAAGAAAATGGAGTAAAAATCAAAAATTGAAACTGCTACAGTACCGGTGAACAGTAACCACGGGTTACTACTGTTTAGCGTCTTCAACCTCCAACCAGTGAACAGTATCTGCTACAGTAACCCCGCGAGCTATGATTTTGTTTCTGCTTCTTCTTCGTTCTTCTGGCTTGGGACTTTAAGTCTCTCACTTTCAAAGTATTCTCTCATCAATTTCGGAGGATGGGATTCAAGAAATTTGGCTTTGGTTCGTTCTATTCTCCTCTCCCCTTCTCTGCAATTCTCTGCCTTTAAATAAATTTCTGGACAACAACCATTTTCCTTGTTTAAGTCTCAATTCCGCCCCAAAATAAGAGCTCATTGCTATGTTTAAACATTCCTGTAATAAGCTTTCTTGTTGCTCAATTCTTTCCCACTTTATTTCCGGTTTCCTTTCTTCATTCTCTCTTATTTGTGTTCAACAATGACAACTACGAAAATCAACTCTCATTCTTCAATTATACACTTTGAACACGTTATTTATTAACTAAGTTAAAATGGGTATTGAAATGCCTAATTTATTTGTTCAAATTCGTATTCAATTTCACTCAAAATCAAGTAACTGCAATCTAGACGTTTTTGTCCAATTTCTGTCCAAGAACTCGTCCAGATTTCTTCTCTGCTCATAAAGCAGTTATGTTCATGTCCATATATATTTCCAACCTGTCCACAAGTCCAAAAAATTGTCAAAATCACTTTTAAGCATGTATAGAGTATTGTAAATTTTTCTAAACATCGTCCACATGCCTTAGGAAACGTGCATTACCTAAATCACATAAACAGTCATAATTCAAACGTATAAGACATTTGGAGAACACTGATTTTATTCAAATACAATCTCAAATAATTAACATTACCTAAATTAACTAATAATTAAATCATACTACTAATATCTATCTTAACATAAATAAACCCTAATTAACTCTTAATTAACTTAATCATACACTAGAAAGTAAGGTAAATAGGCGTATAAAATATATAAGAATCATGAATATCAATTGATAAGACAATTTATCATCGATTCGAGGGATATGTTGGTTACAAGCAATCGGAGATAATTAAGGATTTTGATACTAAGTTTTTTATGACACTCCATATTTTTCCAAGAAAAAATATTTGGAAAAAGAAATTATCTTAACCATCGATAAGCCATCGATGCATCGGTGAATGCATAGGTGAAAACTTAGTTAACTATTGACAACTCACTAACGTGTCAGTAATGTATTGGTGAAATCATAAGATGTGGTTATAAGTGAATCGTGGGTGGTTACGCGATTATGACCCTTGTAGGTGGTTACACTCTTTATAAAGGGAAAGAATAATAGAATATTGGAGGATTTAGGCAATCAAATAGAGTCCAAAGAAGAGCAAAGAGCTTTCTATTGGTTTGTGAACTAAATGTGAAGCATATACAAATCGAGAAAAATAAAGTGCCTCTAACTCACAATTAAGTTACAAGATTTATCTTCCCCTTTTTAAACAAAATAAACACAATTTTTGTTCAATTTAGCGTGCCTAATTCCAATATGTTCTAACAAGAATTTCATAATCAAATAAAAAAGCAACATAAAAGAATTTGTTTTACATAGAAACCCAACTACGAAAAAACCATGAGACACTTTGTCTAGATCAACTTGCACTATGTGTAACACCCTATATTTTCTGAAGAAAATATTATAATTTATTTTATATTTCAGATAATCAGTAACCATCGACATGTATGATAAACTTGCTAGTGGAATTCAAATTTTTTTTGTCAGCAAACTCACCGAGTGTTGATGAAGTTGTCGTTGGTAACTTCATGCAAGTAATTAATCCAAAATATGAGGCGGTTAACCAATTTCAAATTTTATGGGTAGTTATGATAGTATTTAAGCGTAGAAATGGTTTTGACACTTCAAAACAAGTTCAAGAAGCAGACTTGTAGCCGGAGAAGAGAGCGGTAGATGACCGAGGGTGAAGTGAATGCCGGAAGTTTTAGTGACACTTGCGTTTCAAGTTCGGATCACTTTCTACACTTAAGATTTTACCAGAATAGTGTAGTTCTTTATTTTCTTCTCGTTCTTCATGATTTTTGTTTGACATATTGTTAATTGGAGTGAAATCCTTGAGTTTTGTAGTCTTTGTGGCAAATCCATGGTTTTTACTGTACTGGGAGTAAAATTATGGTTTGGGTTGATGATTTCTTCTTTGGATGAAGATTTTCAAGGAGTTTATACAAAAATATACTTTTCGGGAATGAATGAGAGCATTTGCTCATGATTCTAATTATGAGTGGAGTTAACAACACGTTGGTGATTGCACCAACAAAAGGAAGAAGATGAACAGTTTTCATGCATGTGTGCATAGCAGCCATGTGTTTTTAGTCATCGACAATGTGAAGATGCGTCGATGAGGCGTCGGTGAGAATGGCAAAATAGTGCTTTTTATAGCGCCCGAGAATTTTTAACATATTTTCTTAAAAATTCATGAAATGTTTTGTAATATAACAACTATAAATGGGGAAAATAACTAAATATGAAACCTATGAAAATAGTTTTATGAACATCATACCATATTTTTTCCATATAATTTTTTTCCAAATCAATCATTGTACGACCAAACCAAACTCTACTTGAAAACAAATGTATGAAATAAATCACCATGATCATGGACTTAAATACAAATCTATCTCAGGCATTCCTCAGTAGAAATCCCATAAATAGTGCAAAATCTAATCCAATGCACAAGTCCAAAAGGTATAAACATCTTAATTTTCATCTTACCCAATACATCAAATCATGAAAAAATAATAAAGACTCATAATGAGCCAGGAGTATTCAATGGAAATCGATCCACCCACTGAAATAAGTATCCATCTCCAAGAGCAATCCGATAAAAAACTTGCAAAAGCCTCTCGAGCATCAGGGCTAAAAAGATAGGGAAATGAGCATTTTCATACTTAGTAGAAAATACTTAGTGGGGGAGTTCTAATCAGTGAACTCTGTAAGTCCATACAAACACATTAGAGTCACATAATATAACAATCATACAAAAATACATACCATCTTACTATTCTCACACTTATAGCCTTACTCGTACTATTATTAGAGTCACATAATATAACAATCATACCAAAATACATACCATCTTACTATTCTCACACTTACAGCCTTACTCGTACTACTCTTACACTTGCAATCTTACTTAGAACATTCTTATAGTCTTATTCATACCTTCTTACCCAAATTCTTACACTTACAATCTTGCCCAAAAATATACACTTATAGTCTTGCTCAAGAACTTATAGTTTTTCTTTTAAACTTACTCTTATAGTTTTACTCGGAACCTTACAACTTACTAAAAAACATACAAACTTACTCATTTGTTCGTACTCATACTATCAACAATTGAACCTCATTATTGTTAATAATATCTAACATCGGAATGGAAATGAATACCACTAGAGCATCACCTTAACCTCTGGGGAGTAACTAGATGTCATAGACTTTTTTTAAGGCAAGTTACATATTTGCTCATGGGACACAGGAACAAACAAGTAAGAGTTGATCTATGATACTACTTACCTGACTGTTTAAATGCCTACACTCTAGGGGCCATATTGTGCCAACCTAGGGCAAAAATCATAAAGTGCCACTTTTGGGCCGGAATCTTATAATGTTATTATTGGGCAGAATCATACAGTGCTAACTATGGTAAAAAATATACAGCACTCTCAATAAAGTATTAAACATATGGGCTTAATACAACACAAAGACAAAATCAAAAACATATATTGCTTCCAATAGAGCATCAAACATTTTGGCTTAAATACAACACATAGACAATTTCCTCCAAGATAACACATTGGCAAGACATGAAAAATGCTCACTAACTCATTATCAGCTAGCTCAAACACAAAACTTAATCCGTTGAAACCCTCACGTCTCAAACTCACAATACTAGCATATTAGCTTTGGTTATAATT
The DNA here is from genome assembly GCA_035235625.1 of Saururus chinensis. Classification (NCBI taxonomy): domain Eukaryota; kingdom Viridiplantae; phylum Streptophyta; class Magnoliopsida; order Piperales; family Saururaceae; genus Saururus; species Saururus chinensis. The sequence goes on along the minus strand of CP141146.1, from coordinate 29,375,925 downwards.
TAAGTTTGAATTGAGTAATTTATGTGGATACAATTATGCCATAAAATTCCTCTGTCTTATAATCTTTCATTGGCTTGCAAGAACATATGTATCATATGTATAGTTTATTTCTTTATCAAAATTATGTCAAGAAACCATATGTATATAATGAGTATTAGAGTCTAATTTGAGGTTGTTGTGGTCAAGTTAGATTTGGAATTGACAGACTTAAAAAATAGGAGCAGACGTATTCTTATTGATCAAGGTGAAGACTGGAGAATATGAAGAGTTTTGAAGCTTCTTCAGATCACATTTGCTTGCATAAATTACTTGGAAAAGGTTGAGAAGTGATTCTAGAGGTTTCAGAAGGATTTAGGTTAAAATGGCAAAATTATCAAAAATAGAAAGAACGATCGATCGCTGCAAAATGTGAAGGACAAAACAATAGTTCGTGTGTTGATTCAGCTATGTGCAAAATGAAGCCAAGAGTTGTCAATTGATCACTGTTTAAATGATGGATCATTTCAAGAATAATTTACCTAAATTAAGACCTTCTTATTTCTATTTCAATCCTTATTCAACTACAAGTTCTAAATTGACTTATTGAGCAATATAAGGGTTATGAAATCACTAAATTGGAGAGATGAAAAACTAGAGGAGAAAAGAGAAAAGATGGTTTACACATGTGCTTTGTATTAAAGATCTATGGTGAATTGAAGAAGACAATCCACAATTAAAGGAGCTGATACATAGACCATTCAAAGAAGAGTTGTAGCATGTCTTCAATGGAAGATTGAAGATTTCCACGATGCCAAATTCAAGTCAACAAGAGGAGGTTGTTGAAGATTAGAACTAGACAGAGACAAGGCAAGGAGGAGAAAGTTTCAATTTCTTGGAAAATACTTGAGGGTCAGCAACAATGATCTAAATAAGAGGAGTTTGTGTTAGAGTCTAATAAGTTGGCGGTTTGCTTGTGTCCATGCAAAAGTCTGAGTTGTAGTGCATTGATTTGGTTCCTTTGGAACTGCCGTGGTTTTTTACCCTAGCTGGGTTTTTCCACATAAATTATTGTGTTTATGTGTGGATTGATTTATTGTTGATTGATTGATAATTCGAGAGTGAGATTGAGTGAATACTTAGGTTTTAATCAATTCTGCTTATTAAAAAATTTTGCGCAAAGTAGCTAGATTTAAGTGCTAAATTTTTGGTTCTTGGGTTGATTTTTGTTAATAGAATTCAATGGCTAGTTTAACAATTCAATGAATGAATATGAGAACTTGGGAAATCCTATGAATAAACCTTCTTTGTTTGATGTACAAAATTTCTCATATTGGAAGAATAGGATGAGAGCATATATACAAGTGCTTGATAGGAATGCCCGGAAAGCGGTTGTTAAAGGTTGGGGTCCTCCAATGACATAAGATGACGATGGAAACTCAATTCTAAAAGATGAAATTGATTGGGATGAGAATGAGACTAGACTTGCTAATCAAAATAGTAAAGGCCTTAGAGCTTTATTCAATGCTATAGGAAAATTACAATATAGGTTGTTCTCTAATTGTGTGTCTGCCAAAGTAGCTTGAAAAAAATTGGTTAAACATAATGAATGAACTAAAGTAGTGAAGATATCTAGGCTTGAAATGTTGACTCTAAAGTTTGAAAACATAATAATGAGCGAAGAAGAAACAATTTTTAAATATGATGCTAAAATTTCAAACATAGTCAACATGTGTGATCAACTAGGAGAACCTATTCTTAAATATCATGTTGTGAGAAAACTTTTAAGGTCCTTATCCTCAAACTTTAAAATTAAGGTGGCTGCTATTAATGAATTAAATAAAATTGACACCCTAGACATAGAGTTGGTTGGGAACCTTAGAACTTTGGAGATGCAAGAAGAGTCTTATGAGAATAAAAGATAGATGATTAACAAGGTCAAGGGAAAACAAAATGTCCTAAAAGTATCTAGAAGAACTTCCAGGAAAAATAAAGTATTAAACACCTTAGATAAATATGAAGAACTAATGCTTTTACTAGCTAAGAACTTCAAGAAATTCATGAAAACCCATAACTTTAGATTTGGGAATGAGAGAAAAAATTTTGTAAAGAAACAAGGGGAAAACATAGATGAGAGACCAACAAAACATGATAAGAAGAATTCGAAGTGCACTGAATTTGGTAAGTTAGGTCAATTTGCTGCTAATTTTCCTTACTTAAATTCTTATAATTCTTCTGATGAGAAGCCCAAAAATTAAAAAGAGATTTATTATAAGAAAAAAGAGAAATGTGCTTCAAGCAACTTACTTTGATGAGAGCTCTTCTAAAGAAGAAGAATTGTGCAACTATGAGTTTAAAGAATTCCGCCAACAACTTTTAGTTTTGACTAAGAGAACCAAAAATCTTGAGAGAGAGTTGAAGAAGAAAACAATGAGCTAGTTGTATCTTCTTAAGAGACTAATAGGTTAGTAGAGTTGAATAACAAACTAGAAAGAGAAGTGAATGACCTTAAGCAAGACCTAGAAAGTGAGAAAGAAAATCTTGTGCTCTCAATAGAGAACTCATGTCCTCTAAAGAGAAATTATATAGGTTGAAAAGTAGGAAGAAGATTCCCCACCTGGAAAGGTTAATGTTGGTCTAAGTTTTTACAGTAAACAATATATACAAAAGAATCATCTAAGCATCATCACTTCAAAACAGGAGGTTGAGATGGGTGAGAAAATAATACAGAGGCTATCTTAAACCGCGATCCCGAACCAATGAATTAGAGAATAGAAGGAAAATGATTCAGTCAGTGCACAAAAGACAATTATCAGTTATAGGTCTAAAGACCCAACAAGTTGTGAGTAATCCAATAAAGGGCAATCGCGATTTTACTGCAAAAGAGGTCCTTTGTACCCAAAGCCATGCCTGGCAACCATGGCTAATCCGTGCTTATCAAAATCCTTGGTGTTGTAAACTAGCATAGGTCAAACAAACAAAATAGGTTTATGTTTTAGAAATTGTTTGTAGCAAAACCTATTATCTTTGTGAAGGCAAAAGAAAGTGTGAAAGAGCCTAAGATAGTGCCCAACCCACCTAGGTCTAGAGTGAAAGAAGGAAGGATATGTTCTAGCATTGTGGGTGTATAATCTATTTTCCATAGTGATACCCATTTAGAAGAGAATGTCCTAAGAACTACCCTTTCAAATTTATGTTAAAGAAGAATGAGAAGAAGAAGCACAGTATCTCCTCTACCCCTAAGCTACCCCACCAAGTGTATTAGAAGAAGATGAAGAGAGTGTGGGTGCAGAAAGTGGGTAAAGCAAGGAAGTCCACCTTACGTTGCCTTAGGATTGGTTGGCTAGGCAAGGCTAAGGAGTCATATATCTTTAAGTAAGAGATTTTGTTTTTGTCCATGATTTAATTCATTCAATCTTCTGGACACACATGTTTTAGTTTTTATCTCATTTTTGCTTTGTTTTCATGTCTTCTTATTCATTTGTGTTGGATAAAAAAATAAACAAAAAATGGAACAAAAAACACAAAAAAATTAGTGTAGCTTTTGCAGTTAGCAATTTTTTTTATGAAGTTCAGCTCTTGAGATATTTTGAAATTAATATTCTTTTAAGCTGGAAAGTAACATGATTAGTGGTCAAATATACCTTAACTAAGACAACGATACACTAAGGAGAGTGAATATCAATTGAATTTTATTTTCCTTGATGTTGGAATTCTCTAATTTTTTTAAAAAAAATTTGCACACATCATGTTGAGAATCAAGTCACTTTTAAGAATGAATATAAAGAGAGAATTCTTAAACATAAGTTGACTTAGGCATTTAGATTTTAGTAGAGTCTAGGTGATCAAATAAGTAGATATTTGGCTAGGTTTCTATTTAAAATTCAAAGAAAAGAAAATTTCATGCAATGTACTTCAATGTCCTCGTAAAGATGATGGAAAAGCTAATGTAAAGCACCCATCCACTTGATATAAAAAAATTTAAAAAAAATAGATGAAAAAGAATGACAAAGAATGAAAAAATTACGATGCAAGAAGCAAGTATGATGGTAAGCTACATGTCAAATTATGTGTTTCTATGATGGCTCTATACCTGTGTGATGGCTATGTGTATGTGTGTGGGGCAGATGTCCGTGCGATGGATAGTAAGAGGTGATAGAGGGTTCTCTATGGATTTAGATGTGGATTTGTAACCGTCTGACAGAAGACAAAGGATGTAAGTTCATCGGGCGAGGATTGGAATGGGTTCAACAAGTAAGCAAACTTAAGGTTTGGTGCCTTATGGGGATTGTTAAATAGTAAGAGCGCACAACACAATTGTACAAGCATAATATATATATTTGAGAATCAAGATGTCAGTAAGAGGTTCATAACTAGAATGAGATATGAGAGGCTTAGTTTAATGACTTCTAAATAAGATGTTTTGGCCATAAGGTGGATGGCGGAGTATGTAAGAATACGTAAGAATTTGTTGTATGGTGGGTTATGGTTATGAGATGGATTGGTTAAATGAAGTATGTTGCCCTAATGAATTAGGGTTTCGGAATGGGCTCAACTTCAAATAGGTCAGTTTAAGACTATAAGCAAAGGAAATTTATGGCATAATTGTACCCGCATAAATTACTTAATTCAAACTTAAATTATAAGCAAAGCTAATATGCTATCATTGTGAGTTTGAGACCTAAAGGGTTTGACTGATTAAGTTCTGTGTTTGACCTAGCCAATAATTAGACGGCTAAGCATTTATCACGTCGTGTCATGGTGTTTATCCTACGCGATGTTGTTTGTGTGTTGTATTTAAGCCCAAACGTTTGATTCTCTATTGAGAGTGATATGTTTTTTTTGTCTTGTTGTTGTATGAAGCCTAGATGTTTGATGCTCTATTGAGGGTTTTGTATGTTTCTGGCATTTTTCGGCACTGTATGATTCTGCCCAAGAGTGGCACTATAAGATTCCTGCCCAAAAGTGGCATCGTATGATTTTCGCCCTTAGTTGGCACTGTATGGCCCCTAGAGTGTGGTATTTGCAAACTCAAGTAAGTAGTATCATTGATTTACTCTTACATGTTTGATCTTGTGCCCCATGAGCATAGGTGTGGCTTGCCTTTGGAAAAGTCCATGGCGTCTAGTTACCCCCTAGAGGTTAAGGTGATGCCCCAGTGGCATTCCTTTCCACTTCGACTCTAGAGCTTATTAATGGTAATGAGCTTCAGTTGTTGATAGTATGAATAAGTTTGTAAGTTTTTGAATAAATTGTAAGTTTCTAAGTAATACTTTCATAGCAAAACTGTAAGTGTAAGTTTCAGAGTAAGACTGTAAGTGTATGTTTCTGGGCAAGACTGTAAGTGTAAGAATTTGGGTAAGATAATACAAGAATGACTATAAGACTGTTCTAAGTAAGACTGTAATTGTAAGAATGATACGAGTAAGGTTGTAAGTGTAAGAATAGTATGAGTAAGGCTATAAGTGTAAGAATAGTAAGATGATATATATTTGTGTATGATTATTATATTATGCGACTCATATGTATATTATGCTTTTATGCTTCATGTTTAAGTTACATGAACATATCTATGTATGGACTTATGGAGTTCACTTATTAGAACTACCTTAAGTATTTTCTACTAAGTTTGAAAATACTCATTTTCCCTATCTTTCTAGCCCTAATGTTCTGGAGGCTTTTACAAGTTTTTATTGGAGAGCTCCTGGAGATGCACGCTTATTTGTGTGGGTGGTTCAATTTCTATTGACTCAGATATACTTCTAACTCATTATGAGTTTTCATTATTTTTGTCACGATTTTATATATTGTGTGAGATGAAAATTAAGTAGTTTGCACCTTCTGGACTTGTGCATTGGATTAGATTTTAGACTATTAATAGGATTTACACTCAGGGATGCATGGGATAGATTTGTATTTAGTCTATGATCATGGTGATTTATTTCATATGTTTGTTTTCGAGTAGTGCCCGAGAATGTTTGGTTTGGTCGTACAATGATTGATTTGGAAAAAATATATATGGGAAAAATGATGGTATCATGTTTGAAATTAGAAAATTATTTTCACAGGTTTCGTATTTCATCATTTTTTCCGATTTACAATCGTTATATTACAAAACATTTCCATGAATTTTTAAGAAAATGTGTTGAAGATTCTCAAACATTACAGTTGGAATTAGAGCTTAGGCAATTTGACTACAAGTCCATAATAGTCGTAAGTCTAGAATCGTGGCATATTAGAGCAAGTTTGAGTTTGATTCTGAGGAATTCTGGGTAAAGACTTTTTCCCTGATTCCATTTCTTTCTACCTTTGGGCAAGGTTGAGCCGAAGTGCATTAGCCGCCTAGAGATTTGGGTGGTTGGATTGCACGTTTATTAGCTGAGGAGAGCCATAGGTTGCTAATAAATATTTTGAGTTCAAAAAGGTTGGCTAGCACCTTCAATGGTTGTTAAGAGAACTATAGGTTGTTAGTGTTGAACTGAGATTACAAAGTACCTTGTTGAGGTTTAGCAGACTCCGAATGAATAGAGAGTGGTTATGGCCACTTATGCTTTGATTGATGAAGTTCGCTAGTGATGAAAATTAGTTTGACTACTTCCCATTTGGTCAGCTAATGACATAGAAGAAGTACCTAAGGGTCTTCTAGGTGAGTATATTTTTTTAACCTTCATTATCATAAGGATTTAAAATCCCTTAGCTGTTGGTAGGGACTTTGAACTCATAATTTCATTACAGTATGCTTTGAATGTGTAGAAGCATGCTAGGATTATTGAGCTTTGATATTTTGGATGCTAAATAATAATATGTCTATATGATGTAAGAGGGGAAAATTATGAAATCTTGTATGTTTACTTATACTTATGAAAAATGTGTAAGTTATAAGTTTGATGTACGTATTTGGATATATGCATATATTAGTATGATGACTAATGGATATGCTGACAAGTTATGTGATAAATCTCGGGTATGTGGAATGTACATTTGGCATACATATGTATGTGTGAGGAATGAGGAGTATGCAAGGCTTATGCACGATATACGGTGAATTGTGTTGAATCAATTATTTGTGGGTTTTGATGTGGATTTGTAGTGGCATTTGATGTTAAGGGGTGTATGTTTGATGAACTAAGATTTTGGAATGTTTATGAGACTTGTACTCAGGGATGCCTGAAATGGATTTCTATTTAAAGCCCATGATCATGACAATTTATTTCATATGTTTGTTTTCAAGTAGTGCTTGAGAATGTTTGGTTTGGCCATATGATATTTGATTTGAAAATTTTTATATGATTAAAAATTGATTTGTGATGCTTTAAATTATAAAATTGGTTTTACATGTTTCATATTTCGTCATATTTCCCGATTTATAGCAGTTATATTTAAAAAAATTGTGAATTTTTAAAAAAATGAGTTGAAATTTCTTGGACATTATACTATTCCACTATCGGTAGGGTTCAATGTGTCGATGAACTCACCAATGGTTATCGATGAGGGTATTGACCCATTTGTAAAGTTACCAATAGAGGCTAATATCTCTGTTGGTAAGAATCAATATATCAATGAACTCACTGATGGTCATCGGTGAGGGTGACGACCCACTTGTGAAGTCATCGATAGTGCCTGGCATTACTGTCGGTAAGGTTTAACATGTCGGTGAACTTAACTATGGTCATCAGTGAGGGTGCTGACTCATTTGTAAGGTCATCGATATAATCTATCAATAAGGTTTGACGTGTCAATGAACTCATTGATTGTTATCGGTGAGGAAATGGACCCGTCTATGAGGTTACCGATGGAACCTCATAGTCACTGTTGGCAAGGTTGGACATGTCAATAAAGCCACCGATGATCATTGGTGGGGTAATCAACATGTTAGCAAGGCTGCTAATGTAACATGTGATTTGTAGATTTCAGTGTGACTATAGCTATGTATGCTATAGTAATTATAATTGATATTGCATGGCTTTTGATGTAATATGTGATGTGAATGAAAGATCAATTATGCATGTATTGCTTAGGAGTTAGTAAACCCCAATGCATGTATATGTGACTCTTGATTGTGATGAATGAATACCCAAAAGACTATGCATATGACATTCAAGGTCGTAGGAACCTTTGGTACCTTTGCTCCAAAGGTAAGTAGTTAGCCACAGACAAAAAGGGCTTACTATGAAATAGAACTAAGGTCTTTCGGCTCTCTAAGGAACAGAGTTATGTAGAATAGCTTCCTTGGCTTGGGAGTCATGTTCGAATAGACTAGAGCATTAAAAGATAATTGGTCCTATGCAGCGCAATACAGGAGGTTTCGATGATCATGGGAAGTCAAAATCTCGGTACTAGGGTCTATGAAACCTAGTGAGCCTTTACTTCATGACTTTGATGGGGATAGACAGACTTTAGAGAACTGATGTTGTAATGTGATGGCATATCTAGTAGAATAGAGCTCCTAGATGAGGTCATAGTGTCTAGAGAACCTTTGGGATGGGTCTTGCTTATGAATGAAATGATTTATATGAAAAGCATGTACTCTTTCAATTGTTATGAATCGACTGGTTTTTCTTATGAGAATTCCATGGTATGTTGATCGAATCTTTATGTTTTTTTAAGATTGTTATTCCACTGAGTATTCTTGTATACTTAGCATTTATTGTGGTGAACGTGTTTGGGTCATGACTTGAAGGTAATGTGAAGGTCGTAGCTATAGTGAAGTTTTAATATGCATTTATGGAGATTCTTTAGCTAGGTTTGACTAAGCACATGAGTGTTATTTTTCTTTCATTGGTTTAGATATTATTATCAGACAATGATGAACTTGTGGATCCTGTGAATATTTTAATGTAATAGCTACATAGATTCTTAGTAAAGTTATTATTATTGCATCTAATGATTGTGAAAGTTGATGATACTCATACCACTAATTCTCTATTTCAATTATTTATTTTGTATGTTTTACCACTGCAATTGACAAGAAGGAAATACATACGTTTGTTTTGTCTTCTTTTAAAAAGGAAGAGAAAAAATTTGTATTTCACGAAAAAATTATATGTGAAAATTAGGGGTGTGACACTATGTAAACTTGAGATTACAAAGTTACCGATTATAAAGATGAAAGACTCATTTTTCTTCAAACGGCTAGTTCTTCACACAACTCTTGAATTCTAAATCAACCACTCCTTGGTTGTTTACCATCACTAGTTCGATCTTTTCCTCTTTGTGCTCTTTAATTAAAGTATATCTTTCATCTCCTTCTTTGGAATAAATCTTCTATCCTCTTTGATTTTCTCAATCACATTCTTCAGCAAATACTATGCCTCACATGTGCTGTTGTACTCTCATGTAGTGCACGTTCACACAATTCATCATTTATCTTTATGTAAGTACAATAGGCTAGTTTCCCTTATGTTTATTTGATTATTGAACTGTAATAGGCGCACTAGTGGACCACGAAATAGCCGGGCCCACTAGTAGCACATTTCCCAATGTGGCTCCCCATAAGAGGGTCGTCTCCCTCCTTGGCTCGGGTTATGCAATAGAATTTCCAATTTATCTTCCCTTTCTTCCTTCTTCCTTCTTCCTTCTCTTTCCCTGCGTAGAACTCCGGGGTACCGATTGTGCCTACACCGGGCACAACATTGGTATCAGAGCTCTTACGATCCCCGGCCATGGCACGAGGCAAATAAGCTGTTACGGCCCTGGACGCCCCACCTGAGAAAGAGGCTCTCACCTCAGCGGGCGGCCTGAAGGCCACTCTAGAATCCACAGGCGAGCTGACCCTGGCACAAATTATGGCGGAAATTAGAACTTTGAGCATGGGGGTGGCCAAAATTGATGCCCTCAGCTTGGTCGTGGCTCAACTCCAAGCAGAGCGCTCAACTCCCCTCTTACCCAAGCCACCTGCTTCTTTCGTGGAGAAGGGGGCTCCATCCCAAGCCCCCGAACCGCATGCCCCTGACCTTCCGGCACCAGCAGACAGAGATATGCGCATTCCCCATGTCCCTATGCGCTTTGGCACAGTCGACCAAGCCATGGATGGGAGGCACCAGGCCTGGGATATACGAGGCACGCCAAGTGTTCGGGAAAATGCCCCAATGGTGCCGCCCCCTAGAAATCTATTTTCGGAGATGGAGGATGACTGGGAGGAGTACCCGGGGACCGTGGTGTACCACGAGGAGGAGCTGAACCTCGTTTGGCCCGCCTCCAGTTCTCATGTTACAATGGGGATGACGACCAAGTGGAATGGTTGTACAAAGCAGAAAAGTTTTTCGCCTACCAGGGAACACATTCTGAGTCTGAATGGCTATGTATAGCAGCCTTCCACCTAGACGGGGATGCATCTGTGTGGTTCCAAAGCTTCGAGAAGGAGGTGTGCTACCCCACTTGGGCAGCCTTCTCCGACGAGTTGTGCATTCAGTTTGGCCCAAATGAGTTCCAAGACTTCAACAAGATGCTCTCTAGATTGTGCCAGACCACCACCATCTAGGCCTATTATACGGAGTTCATGAAGGTGGCCAACCACCTCCCTGACTAGCCAGTGGCCGCCTTGGTGGGCACGTTCAAGAGAGGGCTCAAACCGGAGATCTCTGAGGAGATGTGCCACTTTCCCTGTTCTAGCATGCGGGATGTCATGCGCCATGCGTGCATTGAGGAAGAGAAACTGGCTAGACAGTGACTCGCAGGTCGGCTCGGGCCTTTTCCCCGGGCTGCTATGAGCGCTTCCTCCCTTGCCGCCCTAGCCAGCAGCCCAGTGACCAGCCGCCCTGGCCAGCAACCCTCTCAGATCGGCCAGATTGTTTGGCTGCTCACTCCGGCACAGATGGAGGAACGTTGGTCAAAGGGGCTTTGCTTTTGTTGTGATGAGAAGTTTGTCCCAGGGCATAGTTGTTCCATCAAGGGCAGTCTTCTAGTGGAGGAGATCGATGAGGAGGGAGAGGTGGTGGACGGGGCTGACTCGTCCCACTATGATGACGTGCTACCGGAGATTTCTGCCCATGCCTTCTCGGGGGCCTTCACTCCACGTACTATGCGAGTCCAGGGCCACCTCAAGCGGCAGCAAGTGGCCATTCTGATCGACAGTGGGTCAACCCACAACTTTATTAACGACAAGGTGGCCCAATGGCTGGGCTGCTTCATGTTGGATTTGAAGCCCTTTGACATGTAGATTGGTGACGGGAAGCACCTCTGGAGCTCAGGGGTCTATGCCCAGGCAGCGCTATCCATTCAGGGCCACACATTCGTTATCGACCTCTTCTTGCTGCCTACGAAGGGGACAGACGTGGTGTTAGGGGTGCAGTGGCTCCAAGAGCTTGGGGACGTGCTATGGAACTTTAAAAACATGGTGATGGATTTCATGCTTCAGGGATCTCAGCCGGGCACCCTCCTTTCTGCTCAGTCGACGAGTTCTTTGTTTCGGTTTGCCCCCCAGGGGTCCTCCTTCAGCAGCGGGCAGCGGTCAAAGTCCTTCAAGACAAGTTGCCGCAGGATCTTCTTGACTTGTTGGCGGAGCATAGTGAGGTGTTTGTTGCAGCGCATGGCCTTCCTCCAGTGCGGCCTCATGATCACTGTATTCCTATCATTTTAGGGGCCTCTCCGGCCAATGTCCGCCCTTACTGCTACCCGCACATTCAAAAGGTAGAGATAGAGCATCTTGTGGCTGACATGCTTCCGTCCAGTATAATTCGTCCGAGCACGAGCTCCTTCTCCTCCCCGGTGTTGCTAGTTCGCAAGAAGCATACAGAGCAATTTAGTGTCGACTATCGGGCCTTGAATGCTATCATAGTCAATGACAAGTACCCTATACCGATGATTGAGGAGCTTCTGGATGAGCTGGCTGGAGCGACTATCTTCAGTAAACTCGACCTTCGGTCGGGTTACCATCAGATACTAGTGCAGCCAACCGATGTGCATAAGACCGCCTTCTGGACTCATGACGGCCACTTCGAATTCCTTGTCATGCCGTTTGGACTGACCAACGCCCCCTCCACATTCTAGAGCCTCATGAATGATCTCTTCAGGCCCTTCCTCCGCTACTGCATCTTGGTTTTCTTCGATGATATCCTTGTTTATAGTAAGTCATGGGTGGAACACTTGGAGCATCTCAGGTCTGTCTTTGCTATTAAGAAAGATAATTCATTGTTTCTTAAGCGTTTGAAGTGTTCGTTTGGCAACCCGCAGGTGGAATATTTGGGACATGTCATCTCTCGTGACGGCGTCGCCACTAACCCCTCAAAGGTGGTCGCCATGCTTTCCTGGCCACCCTCTACTTGTGTACGGGCACTTTGGGGTTTTCTAGGCCTCACTAGCTACTATCGGAGGTTCATTAACCACTATGGTGAGATTGCTCAGCCCCTTGAAGAAGGGGGCATTCCGCTGGACTGAGGCTGCTCAAGCGGCCTTTGCTGAACTGAAGCGGGTTATGGCGTCTGCCCCTATTTTGATCCTTCTGGATACATTAGTCTAGTTTCCCTTATGTTTATTTGATTATTGAACTGTAATAGGCATGCTAGTGGACCACGGAATAGCCAATGTGGGAGGGTGCGGCTCCCCATATGGAGGGTCTTCTCCCTCCTTGGCTCGGGTTATGCAATAGAATTTTCAGTTTATCTTTCCTTCTTCCTTCTCTTTCCCTGCGTAGCACTCCGGGGTACCGATTGTGCCTACACCGGGCACAACATCTCATCTCACCTCTAATGACTTTTAATTAAGGTAGACACTTTCTATCTCTAGAATACTAATTCTTTTAAAACTCCATTAAAACAACTCCACACAAGCTCTCTAATTTTTCTAGGACTTCTCTCTCTTTTCCATCATGTCTCAAACCCTTTTTATAGACTCTAGTCTCAAAAAGAATATAACTCTAACCAGGAATCCAAATCAAAATGGCAAAAACATAAACTAGGCAACTATGCTCTCCATCGATTGATCATTCCATAGGGTGATCGATCAATCCCTGTTCCTAGTACTCATGACTCGTCAATCTATCAACCAAGTGATTGATCGATAAACTCTCAGCTTCATTTAACAAAGAGTGTTTTTGGGTGCCAATGAATACTTTATAGAAGCAATCGATCGATCTTCTATATTTTGGAGTTTTGCTACTATTCATCATCGATTGATCGTTTTGACTGGATTTTTATTTATCAATATAAAGCCTCCAATTCTCACCATTTTTTCCTCTAAAGGTCTCTTTTACCCTAAAGTGTGTTAATGTGATGTGTGTGCATTTTTTTACCAATGAAACAAAGATATGAGTCTTCCTTTTGCTCTATCTTCATAACTCAATCTTCAAACTTAAACTGACTTAAAATTACACATCAATAACATTGTTTTGATCACATAATAAGTCAATACCTGACATAAGGACACTTATGTTCTTACAATCTCTCCCTTTAGCTATTTTTTGACAAAATACTATAACTCATCATCTAAAAAAATAAAAAATTTCAACTCCAACAATGACTCTCCCCCTTAATCTATAAAACTTTAATCCTATTATGGTGTGATCTTAAACCTGCAATTAACATGCACATCACCAACTAGAACATACTTGTATAATACTTTTCTAAGAAAAAAGTAAATACATAATTTAAATATTCAAGTAGGTAAAAGATTAATCAAGTCATAATCATATCAAGAATTTTTTTTTATCAATTCAACCTAGATCTTCTTTTTCAAGCTATCTGATACCATTGTATCCTCAAGAATTAATGTTTTCTCTAACCCAAATTTCTCCCCCCTTTTTGTCATAAATAAATAAAAGAAAATCAAGGTAAAGAAGAAAAACAATAGACAAAAAACTTGTAAACCAATTTGAAACCACATCTATAATCAATTTTAGGAGAATCAACAAAAAATTAATTGAAATCAGTGTGTTGTTAACCACATAGTAGTATTAATTGTGAACATACTATCCAAGTTTCAAAATTACACATCATGTGTATCCCACATGAGTATAACATGATCTCATGAGCCACTCAACCAAAAGAATAAGATCTTCAAGTTCCAAGCCTCATAATAAGAAAAGATGAAAAAGTGTATTACTTCAATTCAAAGACTATATCATAATCATTCAAAACAATCATCAGGATACACATAATATAGTCAAAAATAACTTTTCTCTCTACTATTTTGGCAAATGAGTCTATCGAGAAATTTGACCCATGTTTACATTCCATTTATTTATTGATTTACATTGAATAAGTAAGAGATATAAGCATTCATACTTAATTATATTTTGTTGTTGGCATTCTCTATGCCCTTTTCCTTTTTCAAAATTTAGCTTTTTCATTCTTTTAATAATTGGGTTTTTTATGGTTTCTTTGTAGTTCTCGTGACCTTCCACTATATATATTTTTTCATTCTAAGCCTTTTTCAGTGTGAAGGGGATAGTAGCTTTTACACTAACACAAGATTTATAATGTAGGCAGCCCTCTCCATCATCTTTATGAGAACTATTAATGACAATGTTTACATCAAGTGTTCAAAGAAAACATAATCATATCAAATCTCATCCATCATGAAAAGGAATCCAAACTGTTTAAATACCTTATACTACCTAATTGCATCAAAGTTGAGAAGTAAATCAACTATATTATACATTTAACCCAATAGATGACCATGAATTCCAATAGTGCATACTAAGTATTTCAGTAAATCAAAAATACATAACAAATTATCTTTAATCTTAAAACTTTACTCAAATGATATTCAATTAGTCCTCTTGACTTAAGATTACATTTATAATACACTACATGTGTGACCCACTATGTACAATACTTTACAATTCAAGTGTATTCCATATGATATTCCGGTTATATGTTTCGAAACACAAAAGTTGATTTATTCTTCTTAACCTTTTCTAAAAACAAACCAAACCAAACTATCAAAAAAACTTCTAAAAAGAAAAAAAAGTTTTTGTTGTGTTTGATATTCCTAAAGATTTTAATGCAAAACAAGGGATAGAAAGTCTCTTATAAAACTACTCTAAGCATGGCTTTCCTAAGGTTAATGAACTTATTAAAATCCAAAAGTTTTGTGAAGATGTGTCAAATGAAACTCTGATTAAATATATTCTAAGTTAACAATCTTAACCAAATTTTGAATAAAATGATGTCTACAATCAATATATTTAGTACGAGAATGTTCGACAGGATTTTGTGAAATCTTAATATAACTTAGATTATCACAATATAATCATTTTGCCCTGAGGTATTCCATAATCAAATATATTTTTTCATCGACATTAATTGAGTACAACCATTACCAACAACTATATATTTAGCTTCATGATGCACTGAAATAATATTTAATTAAATTTTTTCAAATCTTAAATTGCAATCCTATTTTGTGTTAATTCATTTCTTATATGTGTTATTTATGTCTTGAATAGGTTAGTTGAGCCTCTATTGTGTTTACATGTAAAATGGACTTTGATAGGATCAAAGTGGAAGAGGAAGTGAAGCCCAACTACCTAAAGCTATTCAAAGGTCAAAAATGGGCTCCTAATGGTCTAAACATGCATGGAATGGTCTAACACAACCTTGTGGACTCGTTGGATTTTAGATTTCCATCAAGAGAACCAAATTCGGGAAGAAGCTGATTTGGACAAATTGATATAGCCCTAGTATTTTGGTCATATCTTTCTATGTAAAATTTGGATCGATATGATTCTAGTGTCATTAGAAGAAAAAAACTTCCATGGCTACAATCACTATTTTAGGAAGAAATTCATAATTCTGAAGATATATGGGCCATAACGGACATGCAAAGGATAGCTAGTCAATTAACCCAAGGCCAACACAAGGAGCATCTTTTCATTGGTTGTGATTAATACATATAAGGAAAGACAATGAGGCTGATTGGATAACTAAAGGAAGACTAAAAGATACCTATTTGATAAATAAATCATTGATTTATTTAATTGATTTAGAATCTAATTATTGTCTATGAAGTAACAAATCAAGCAATTAATTAGGATGCAATCAAGGGATATGATTAGACCTTCCCCTTTGAAGCAACCCCTTCTACTCCTATAAATAGAGGGGTGGATGTGATAGAGGCATCATCCCCTCCTCTTTGAAGCTCTCTTCTCCTATTTTTCTTCTCTTCTTTAGTAGCTTTTGTTTTTAGTTTTATTGTAATGGCTTTCTAAGTTTTTAGCTAAGGCTAAAGGTGATTTGTAACAATCTAATGGAGTTCTATTCATGTTTCACCTATGGTTTCAAGTAAGCATTGGTTATTTGAAGTGATGCTCATTTAATATTGTTCTCTTCTTGTTTCTTTGTGATTTTGATATATAAGATACTTGAAGGCTCTCCTTTTTAATCTTTTGTGGTTTTGATACACAGAACTCTTGAAGAAACAATTATTTTTATCCTTCATTTATCCAAAGTATTTCTTATCTTTATTTTTACTTTTAATGCTCATATCTTCCTATTACATAGAATATTCATTCAATTCTAATAGAGATAACATAATGCCTTAGTATTTTCTCTTATTGATTTCTTAACTCTTTATTGCTTTAATACTCTTCTACTATTTCTCTCTTAATTATTTTTTCCTCTATTTTTCGTAATCATTTTCTTTGTTTAACAAGCCTTTCCCTGTGGATTAACCTTGTCTACTACAATTAGCAAGTAAAACAAATCTGAATTTAACTACTTCATAGTCTTGGTTCAGATGTAACAACAAATTGGCGTTGTTGCCAGGGATTGCAACATGTGACAAGAATCCGTCACGAAAAAAAACTCACTCTAACTTAGTAATTCTCTAACTTTTATTTTTGTACACTAACTCTTTAAACTCAGTAATTTACTTTATGTCATTTAATTTAAATATTTATGTTTTGCAATTTTTCTTTTAAGACTGGAGGCACTACCCACGTTACTAATAAAAAATTTTCGGGATCAAACATGTACCTCAATAGTGCCTTTGGCCTTATTTTGTAATTTAAATTATGTCTATTAACTTCTAACACTCTAACTTTTTATATTCTAATATTTAGTTTTTGCACTTTTACTTTCTTTTATTACCAAAAAAAATCGTTGTTGCATGTTTACATGGGTACGCAATAATTCAAGACGATTGAGAAGAGTGAATGAATCTATTGAAAATTCTCTTTGTTTTTATACAATGGAGGATCTAAGAATTAATGAGAAACAAAGAAGTAATAATGGGGGAAATAATGCTCAAAATGTTCAAGTTAAAAGTTTACATAATTATTAACTTAGTTATTTATTTTCAGACTGATGACAGACTTTTACTTAGATAGATAGGTTGTTCTTTATGAATTTTTCTTTCGTATATTAATATCATAGGATTTTATATTAGTATTTGTGATCCCAAGTTATCATGACTTAGATATTTAAATGAATGGTTTATTTTGTATTTAAGAAAAAAAAATCTCATGACTTAAAAAGACTTTTAAAAATCCGGGTTGTCACATATATATCTGCCCCTTTCAAACAAAAATTAAAACTCAGATTTTGACTTAGCTAGTGCAGCAAATTCATGTGTTCTAACGAAATCATGTAAAACAATCACACTAATAAACACACAAGAATTTTTATGTGGAATCCCATCAAGGGTGAAATCACATGACACTATGTCTAAATCAACTATACATTATGTAAACTAAGATACAGAGTTACTAATTTACAATGACAACATACTTTTTTTTTCTTTACTCAGCTGACACTTCACGCCACTTTAAACTCTGAATCCACCATTCCTTGGTTGTTTAATTGCATTACATTGATCTTAACCCTTGTTGTGCTTCTAAAATATCCAGAGCTTTATGACAAGTCCTTTTAGCATGAATCTCCTTTTATTTGATCTTCTCAATAGCCTTCTTCAATAAACACTTAGTCCCATCAAGTGTTTTGTACTCTCAACTCAACTCTTTCACTCCTTTTTATTATAGTTGAAAAAACATTAGCAAGGAGGCTAATTCATTCTCAAAAGCATTAGAGAGGTTTTACCCTTTTTCTCTAGGTTTTTCAAGCCTTTCTTCTGTCTTTCCCACGTTCTAGACCTCTTATATAGCATCTCCTAGTCCAATAAGGAAGTCTAACTCAAATAGGAATATAAGCCAAACTGGAATAGCCTATTTTAAGGGGTTGTTTGTGTGAAATTTTTTTAGAAACGGAATTAGAAATAGAAGCAATTTTTTTTAATAATTAACCACATAATCAAAACTACATTTGGTAATGGAAGTTTTTAAAATAAATTTGGATGTTGTGTCAACCCCATTTTTAAAACTTTAAACTAATATAACTCTCTTCCGAACTCAGATATGCACGTTCATAGTTATGTTATGCTCCTGAATTTGAGCCCTATCAAACAAGATCCCGCAAGGGTAGGTAGTTTTGAACTTTTAAAGTGGGCCCCACCTATACGGCATGCTTCTCAAGGCTCAAATCGATATGAGATGTAACTGTTGAAAAATAACGAAATCTATAATTTCGAAACGGGGGTTGGGAGCTAGAATCGACAGAATCACCTCACTTGGTGATTCAGTGATTTTGGCTCAAAATAGCTTGGAATCAACTTTCCGCCTATCTTCTGCACACAAACATGATTCCAATAATTTGGACCAAAATTCGGGTAGAATCGATGAAAATTCAACATCCAATCAGCCCCTAAGTAACTGTGAATTGAAGGGATCAATCGTTTCACACGGCAATCAATTGTTCCCTATTTTGTTCAAACACACTTGTTCTATCAATTGATAGATCGATAAGGTTACTAGAGTATGTTTGGAGTAGTCTTGATCAATCCTTTCCCAAAAATGATCATTTGTTTAAGTCACTGGACTCTAAATTATAAGGTGTGATTGACCCATCTATACAAGGTTTGATCAATTAACCTACTGTAATCACCTAACCTACATATTGATTGATATGTCCACCAAGTGATTGTTCATTTAAGAAATTGGAGAACTTTGTGAATAACATTCAAGGTAGATGGATCGCTTTTGGACAAAAACTCAGTTTTCATTCAAAATGTCTCCAACACTCTACTACACTCTTAAAAAAAATCTTTTCACCCCAGTGTGTAAGTATGATGTGTGTATATGTTTTTACCTGTCGAAACATTGATTGAGTAAGCTTCTCTACTTCATCTTCAACATTTGATCTTCCGACATACTTGGAATCAAAATTTACACACATATGACATTGTTTTGATCACAAAAATAAGCCAAAAGAATACATATGATAACATATATTCTTACACTAAACAACTCTACCCTCTCTTGTGTGCATAAAATTGAAAACAATAAAATTTGCATTAAACATATGGAATAAAGTATTACATTCAACTGAATTTAAATGAAAGAAAGAAAGATAAAACCAATTAGTTAGGGCTTCATCTTAACCTTGTCTATGAATTTAGCAAGCCATGAATGTTGGAGAAGACACTACAACAAAAAAGGACTATTAGCAACATTTTTAAGCATCGCTAATAGTATAATAAGCGTCGCTACATACGCGATAAAACTGCAGTCGTTACTGCTCATTAGCGACGCTTAACAAAAGCATCACTAATAGTATGACATTAGCGATGTTTATCTATGCATCGCTAATAATTTTACTTTTGTGACACATATTAAAGTGTCAATAATATTAAATTATTAGCGACGCATAATTATAAGTATCGCTAATATAAAAAATATTTAAAAAATAAAAAATAACTTATTAGTAACACATAATTCATTATTAGCGACGATAAATTAGGTGGCGGTAATATAAAAATTATTTTAAGAAATAAAAAATAGCTTATTAGCAATGTGTAATGATAAGTGTCGCTAATAAGTTGTTATTAGCGATGCTTTAATAAGCGTCACTACTATAAAACTGTAGTGCCCCGGCCCGGTAAACCTGACCCGGACCGGGGGTTGCCTCTGAAGACTGAATCGGAGTTCATAAAATAAGCGAAAAATTAAAACCGACGAACCAGGAGCTGCAGACTCTGAGTGCGAGAGTCATAACATACTTCTACCCGCTACGAAGCTATCATGTTTCGTTGCGCGTAGATCAGAACAAACCTAATTTTATAACCAATTTGGATCGGGCCAACGTATTTTATAGTTGGTTGCCTACATACATATTGGATACCATCTCTGATGTTATTCCAATACGATCGGATCCAGACATAGTTCTGCCTAACGGCTAATACATGCATTAGGCATCACAAAATCATATACGTTAAAAATATGTATATCTTTACATCCAAATAATTATTCGGAATCAGACGGAAATCCTATAAATTGTCGAAGTCAAGCGAAAGCCAATGAATTAGTAAAATACACATCTCACATAAGTGAGCAGAACACTAACAAAATACACATCCCACTCTTTCATAGAGCGGAGCATAACACACTATAGAGCATATTGGATCATATCATATCGGAGTAAGTCAAATCACAGTAGAGCATTTCAAAGTAATTCAGATCACAACAGAATAAATCAAAGTAGATTAAATAGGAACATATCAGCATATATCAGATAACCAAATTGTATATATCTTAATTAGTAATATACTAATTAAGATGTGCATTTATATAAATCAAATTATACTAGAAGGTCAGAAAATCATACTCCCCTGCAATTTTGGGAGTAGCGATGTTCGGAGTTGGTTATTTCCTCAAGGCGTCCTCCCTTTCTGATCCGGAGACGGCGGACAGAACCTCCCCTTACCGGGAGACGCTTTTTCCTTTCCGCGCCCGTAGGCGGCGGACAGAACCTCCCCTTACCCAGAGACATTTTTCCCTTTCCGCGCTCATAGGCGGAGGACAGAACCTCCCCTTACCCGGAGACACTTTTCCCTTTCCACGCCCGTAGGCGGCTGACAAAACCTCCCCTTACCTGGAGACATTTTTCTCTTTCCGCGCCCGTAGGCGGCAGACAGAACCTCCCCTTACCCGGAGACACTTTTCCCTTTTCGCGCCCATAGGCGGCAGACAGAACCTCCCCTTACCCGGAGACACTTTTTCCTTTTCGCGCCCATAGGCGGCAGACAGAACCTCCCCTTACCCGGAGACACTTTTCCCTTTTTGCGCCCGTAGGCAGCAGACAGAACCTCCCCTTACCCGGAGACACTTTTCCCTTTCCACACCCGTAGGCGGCAGACAGAACCTCCCCTTGCCCCTGGACGTTTTCCCTATATAGGGTTGCTAACTTGAAGAATTGACGCTTCCATTGTGTAGAACACCCTCGATTTAGCTAAGAACGCATTTTGAACGGAAGGAAACGGATACAGAATGACTCTAGAAAGTTCTTCCGAAGAAATGAATGGAATCCGGTATTTATAGAAGAAGACCCGCGAGCTGACGACGTGCGCGCGCAAGTGTGGGCAACACGTGTCGCATCACAATACGCCAAAAATGCGGCACCACCGCGCTTGGTACGCGCGCGGTGTGCACATTCGTTCGCGCTGGCACGCTCATTCGTGCGGACTCGCCGTGCGTCCGATGCGCATCGCGCGCGTCGTTCCGCGTGACGCGGCGCGGGTCGGCTCAGCTTCAGCCGCTGGCATCTGCAATGACTCCAACTATTTTGTTCGTTTCTCAATTTAATAATAATATTTTATTATTATTTTAATCAAATACAATTCCAACTTTAAATACAATAACTTTTTATCCCGAAGTCGGAATTGCACGTTCTTGGTACCGATGGACTCGTGTCAACGAGCCCTTCAAAACTAGACCCTACATGGGTAGGTTTTCTCTTACTTTCAAAGTGGGTCCCGCCTGTATGGCATGCTTCCCGAGGTCGTAACTTTTGTTCCTGACCTCTAATTCGTGTGTTTTTCGATTTGCTACACTCGTTACTTCGAGCTCTAACCAGATACGGGAATTTCATCCCTTAAATCCCCTTAAAATTTAACTAAAATTATATAATTACCCCTAACCCTTTTGAGTTAAGTGTAATCGGAACACGGGGTGCTACAAAAACAATTTATAAAAATAATATTTAGTGACACTAATGATATAATGTATTAAAAAAATTGTGTATTAGCAGTGCTTGAGGGAGTGTTGCTAATACGTAAAAAAATAAAAAACACGCTTCAACGAAGTGTTGCAAAAAACTTACATTTTCAGCCGATGACAGGACTGGAGAGCAAAATGGAGATGGGGTGGACTCCGGCGTTCCTTCCTTCTTCTTTTCCCCCCTTCCCTTTCCCCTCCTCTATGGGGGGGGGGGGGGGGGAGGTTAATGGAGAGAGAGGAGGGGGACCAAGGAGAGGGCCGGAATCCAAACCCCTCTCCCCAGGTCCCCCCTTCCCCCTCATCTACAAATGGAGAGAGGGGGGGGGGGGGGGGGGGGGGGGACCAAGGAGAGGGGCCAAAATCCGGCCCCCTCCTCCCCTCTCTTGCACCATCAATTTTGCCACTGATTTCTTCTAATCTAGCCCTTTTGACACCTCATGCTATTTTGGAACAATGACATGTTCACCATCATGGACGTGTTGTTTCAAATGTTCTCATTGCTCGGTTACATTATTCTCAAAAGATGCTACTTAGATACTGAAGGATGAGTTCCTTCAGCAATATCCTGATTGGTCATCTTAAGGACAAGGCGTTGCTGAACATAGTGGAATGATATGTTCCTAATTAAATTACTATCCTAATTAGAATACATCGTTTACTTTCTTATATTAGTTTATTTCCTAATTTCACTAGGATTAGTCTTGCTTACTTTACTTCAGTATGAATACTACTTTACTTTTCTATAAAGACAAATAAAACTACAAATCGTTTAAAGTTAGCCTCCATAAAAAATAAAAAAAAACTTTGTTGGTCAGGCTGGCCAAAATATCCTTGTTGGTCGGCAAGCCAAAGAAATATTGGTTATATAATTAAAAATTTTAAAAATGTTTCCAACTTTCAAATGGAAATGAACAAAACATGTCTTATTATGTTAATAAAAAATGAACATGTCCTAGATAATTATAATTTTGAAAAAATGGAACGAAACACAAAAACAAGGGTATTCAGCATACAACCTTCTTAGAATATAGATCTGAGAACAAGAGACCCAACTCCTACATATGAGACCATCTCCCTGGACCTTCCCTAATATATTATTCAAAAAGAATCTCACACAAAGCAGAAAACTAGATAGCAGTAGTCAGATATGGCTTTTGCACCCAAGCAACTACGAAGATGATTAGTTTTCTCATAAATAAATCCACCAGGCAGAAGCTTGGACACACATTAGTAACAAATTCTTGTTTTGAGTCTAACCAAGTCCAAATGTAGAGCTCTATGTCCAAAGGCCAAAGAGACATAGTAATGTGAGAGGGGGAGAGGGATTTTATCACCTAAATCAATGTTCACACTATTATCTGAACATCTTTTGTTGAATTCTGAAGCCAATTTCCTATTATCATCCATATTCAAACAATCACCCATGATTCTAATGCATACAAATTTCCTAAAAGAACCATTAAACAGGATTTGGCATAATACTGACCCAATGAGTAAAATCAGGAAACCAGTTCATACAATATGAAACAGAAAAAAAAAACGGACAATAAGATAATTGCTTCATCATATGAATCAGAAGCAACAAGTTTATAAAAACAAACACATAGAGCAACCCAAAAGACAGAGGAGGGAGGCATTTTTTAATTTGCTAATCTTATAATACTGTATCTCGCTTCTATATAATTACCACATCTCCGTAAAACTTAATTATGAACCCAGACATACGCAATATCCTATGACACAGAGGATTCGGAAATTTATAAATCCTCAGAAGTATTTATCAATCCAAACCAATAAACAAAAAGCACATATTTTAAAAATGTTAACACTACCGAAATTCATCAATCCTGTTACCAAAATATATAAAAAAAATCCACCAATCCCACAAATATTTATGCGAATTCCCCACATAAACTCAAACAAATGGACAATTAAAGTTAAAAATCGGTCAAATGCATAACTGAAAGTAAGCAGTGAATCAAAGTCGCTGAAACGCATAGAACAGTTGTAAAACATGTTAGAATCCAAAGCAGAAAAGCTGTGATACAAGATATAGAAACTAATGGCACTGGGAAGAAATGTGTGCCAAAAATAGCTAAATGTAATTGTTTGTTAAAGAATTACCAATCGCAATCCCTCCATGTTACTCAACCCATTCACCAATCGCTGCCAATCCATTAATCCATCACCAAAACAAAATAGTTTTTAAAAATGGAGATTTAATACATGATAGTAAAACCCACATTTCGTATCTAATCAAAAGGACATTTCAGATAACAAAATTTAAAAACAGAGGAGACACATTCAGACCTACAAATTGAAAAGGTTTTCTTGAACACGAACCAGAACCAAGAAACCGCACAAGGAAACTTCCTTTTTTTTAACAAAAAAACACCTCAAACTAATCACATCGTAAGAGCATGCAAGTCATCGCAGAGGCGGCGCTTGCTGCATTCGCCAACTGATCTCCTTGTATAGCTAAAAAACTGTAAAACTGTAATTCTTAACGGCCCATAAGTCCATAACTCAGTTTCAGTCAAGAAGAACCTTTCCGAATTTAAAACACCGACTTTCCCAAGCTGAACACGAATGTGAGATGCACCACAAGATCGAACTTTCCTAAATTGAAAAGCTTTTCTGGGACGAACAAGCCGACTTTCCCGTTTCAAAATTAGAGACCTTCCGTAATCAATATGAGGAAACTTTCCCCATAATAGGGAGGGCGATTTCCTGAATTGAAAAGACCCACTTTGTGAAGTTCGGAAGAGGAGTCTATATAAAGGATGGTTACCATCTTCTAAGGAGTGTTTTGATCGGTTCTTTGGAAATTCTCTACCAGATCTTCAAGGGCAAAGCCAGCCGTCGATCCGAACGACGCCTGCCTCCGAGCAAAGCTCGACCGCCGGGGAAAGTGCAGCAGCAAGCGCAAGGCCACCCAGAAGGCCCAAGAGGAGGAGCGCCAGCGCTGGAGCAAAGTCGACTACGAGAGTACGAGGCGATAGAGAGGGCGGCGGAGGAGCGAAGTCGGGAGGAGTTGGGAGTGAGTGGAGTGGCTCCGCCTGTTCCACCGCCGCAAGTGGTGTTCTTGGTTTGCTTTTCGGTTTCTTGAATCTAATTACTGGACTCTTCATGCAACATTAATTACTACGATAGTATAATCAAGTTGTATTTGGTATAATCATGTTGTATTTGGTTGTTGTTGTGCCTAATCACCCACATCTTAAAACCCCGTCTCAAGGGCTGTTTTGTCTCTCTTCTCCATCTTTATCACAGAAACTGCCTTTTCTTAATTCATTCTCCCAGGTAAACAATTGCCGGCCAAAAGGCAGTAATAACCTATAGAAGGTAATTTGGGGAGTTCTGCAAGAATAGAACTCTTTCTCAATTATTGTCACTTAAAAAATTTTCAGTAACAATGACTGCTTTACATAGACAAAGTTGATTAAAATGAATAATTGATTCTTCAATCCTCGGTGATCCGGTCTGTATTCAATATTCCCTCATCTTAATTTAATATCTCTTGGCAAAAAAGCTTGTTCTATATTAATAGTTTTATTTTGTTTAATTTAGATAGTTGGGTACTTAAGAAAGATTATCATAAACTTATTTTGTCTTTTCTTAAATATGATTTTTACTATTTATTAAAAATCACAAATTTTAAAATATAGCTACTAATATGAGACGGAGGGAGTATTATTTTTAGGTCATTAAAACATTATTTGATTATAGGCTCCACGTCGGAAAGTTTTCGAAGGTCACAGTGTACTTTAGGTCAGTTTTTTCATAATCATCTATGGAATGAAAATAGCTTACATGATATACATCAAGCTGATTGAAAATGTTCATGCATAGCAACTATTGTGCATAGCTCATAATCAACATAACTTGATCTGATTCATTACTACCATCTCCAGAGTTCACTGTCTAGTTTAAAGCACACGCAATTATTAATTTATTTATTATTTCCATTATTTAGTAGTACATGTTGTATTTCCTCTTGTTTTTTTGCAAACTAGTTTTAATTCAATTTAGATTAAGGAGATTTTTAAAATTTTAAGAGGGAGAATTTATTAATGTAGAGTTTAGCCAAAAGGCCCTAGTTAGAATAGGGAAGAGTTTTTCAATGCATGAGAGAGGCATTGATATTTTAAATCATTAGTATGTGTGTCATTAATCTCGTAGATGAACAACTGCGATCCGTACCTTACACTAGGCTCATTGTAAGAGGCGAGCAAGAAAAACATTTCCTTGGAAAAGATATGCATGAAGGAATTAAGAATGGCCAATTGGTGTATTATTGGTGCACTTGAAGATGAAGCCTGAAGGATTAGATGGTTCTTTCATGATGGTATAAGAGTCATCTTTTCTCTTCATTAATCGTGAATTGCATAAAATGAACTACTTTTAGCCAAGCTTATCATTTATTAGAGTATTTGAAGCTGGTTGTGTCACTGATTTTTCTTAGCTGCAAGGAAAGGAGAACATCATGTTTTCATCAAATCTGTCTTTCTCATATGCCTATTATCTTATTTTGAATTTTTTACAATGGGAAAACTATTTTCTCTACTCGTTAGTGCATTTAAAAAACGCTTGCAACTTTGAAAAAACTTCAAAGCATAGTCAACCTAATTTGTTTACTTTTCTATGAATGAAATGATAACAAGATTGGGTTGTCCTAGGCAAATGAGAAGGGGGCAGATTTCATGCAAATTTGATGCTCTTGTTTCCTTGTAGCAAACAAAATCAGAGGCATAAACAACTTCAAATATTTTAAGTGATAATTTTGGCATGAAAGAGGTTCATTCTTGCAATTCATGACCAATGAAGAGAACGATCATTCTTATATCATCATTAAAGAACCGTCTATTTCATCTTTAGGCGAATCATATATCAATTGGGTCTTCCTAACTCCACACATACTTCTAACAAGTCTTCGATTCTACCTGGCATCATGTCGTTTTTTTAGTATCATTGGTTAAAATTGGAATAGATTCAATTTAATTTTTGGACTTCTTTATTTTGCTTCTACGATGTTCGAAATTGTAGTTATTTCATTTTAACTCGGTAAGGCACCAATTTTTTGACCAAAAGTTGGTAGGACACTTGATATATGAAAAGAGGTTGTTTACAATTGTTTGGTGAAAACAAACTTATGTTGAATAATGTATCTAGAGTAAGTACATCTATTTTTAAATGGCTACATAAACCAATTCCAATAGATGGAACTTGTTATCCTAATGGATATCTTTTCACAACATAAGCTATTTTTATAGCATTACGATGGAATGTTGTGGTGCATTGTGCATTTTGCTTCTATTATAGTCTATTGTTGGTGTAATTAAGTTTTTAATTTGTTCGGAACTGATGTCAAGTAAGCCTTACTAGTATTGTCACCACAACAAAACTGGGTATTAGCAACGCATTTATTAGCAACGTAACTATAAGCGTCGCTAAAAACCTATACTTGCGACGCATAAAGCTACGTCGCAAAAAAATGAACTATTAGCGACGCATATTCTTATGCATTGCTAATAGTTATGTATTAGCGATGCTTAACATAAAGCGTCGCTAATACTAATGATATTAACGACGCTTTACAAAAATGTCGCTAAAATATATAATTTTTAATTAAAAAAAGAAAAAAATCATAAATAATAGCGACGCTTAATAGTCCAACTATTAGCGACGCTTGTAACTAGCATCGCTAATAATAAGACTATTAGCGACGTTTACACAAGTGTCACTAATAGTCCTCATATTACTTATTAATTTAAAACAAAAAAATAAAATTACTAGCGACGTATAGTTCTATATGTCACTAATACCTGTACTATTAGCGACGTATATGCCATACGTCGCTAATAGTATTTATTTTATTTTTTATTTTTAAAATAATTTATAAAAAAATCTTAAAAATTTTATAATATTTAATGTCCCTCTCCCCTCTCTCTCCTCTTTATCCTCTTTAAATAAGCATTGTAAATTGTATTTGTAATAGCAACGGTTAATTATAAGCGTCGCGAATAGATTTATTAATTAATTTTATTTAATAAAATAAAAGAGAGAGGAGAGGGAGAGGAAAGGGAGAGGGGATAGAAGAGAGAGGAAAGGGAGAGGAGAGAGAGAGGGGTTAGAAGAGAGACAGAGAGAGAGAGGAGATAGAGAGAGAGAGAGAGAGAGAGGAGAGGGAAAGAGAGGAGAGGGGAGAGATAGATGAGAGGGAGAGGAGAGAAAGGGGAGTGGTATATTATATAATTTTTATTTTTTAAAGATTTTTTTATAAATTATTTTATTTTAAAAATAAAAAAAATAAACTCAATACTATTAGCAACGTATTGAAAGAGAGAGGAAAAGAGAGGAGATCGAGGGGAGAAAGAGAGGAGAGGGAGAGAGAGAGAGAAAGAGAGGAGAGGGAGAGAGAGAGAGATAGAGAGGATAGGGGAGGGAAGAGAGGGACGGTGAGAGGAATTTTATTTTGATTTTTTAAAATTTTTTATTAATTTTTTTTATTTTTTTAAAATAAAAAATAATTAAAATAAAATACTAATAGCGACGTATAGGAATATGTCACTATTAGTACATGTATTAGCGACGTATAAATATATACATCGCTAATACCTGTATTACTAATGACGTATATTTCTATACGTCGCTATTAGTATTTATTTTTTTATTTTCAAAATTAATTTTTAAAAATAAAAAAATATAAAAAATTAAAATTAGAGGAGAGAGGAGAGCGGGGAGAGAGAGGAGAGGGAGAGAGAGGGAGGAGAGAGAGGAGGTGAGGGAGGAGAGAGAGGAGAGGGAGGAGAGAGAGAGAGAGGAGAGGGGAGGGGAGGGAGGGAAGAGGAGAGGGGGAGAAGAATTGTATTTTTTATTTTTTAAAATTTTTTATTAATTTTTTTAATTTTTAAATAAAAAAATAAAAATTATAAAAAATTGAAATTAGAGGAGAGCGGGGAGAGAGAGAGCGAGGGAGGGAAAGAGAGGTGAGGGAGAGAGGGGGAGGAGAGAGGAGAGGGGAGAGAGGGGAGAGGGGAGGGGAGAGAGAGGGGATATGGGAGGGAAGAGAGAGGGAAGAGAGGGAGGGAAGAGAGGGAGGGTGAGAGAATTTTATTTTGATTTTTTTAAATTTTTTATTAATTTTTTTTATTTTTTAAAATAAAAAAATAATTAAAATAAAATACTAATAGCGACGTATATTTCTATACGTCGCTATTAGTATTTTTGTTTAATTCTTTTTTTATTTTTTAAAATTAATTTTAAATAATAAAAAATTATTAAAATTTGAAATTAGAGGAGAGAGAGAGTGAGACAATAGGGAAGAGAGAGAGAGGGGAGGGAAGAGAGAAGAATTTTATTTTGACTTTTTTAAATTTTTATTATTTTTTTATCTTTAAAATAAAGAAAATAAAATATTAATAGCGACGTATAGAGCTATACGTCCTCAGGGTAGCGGGAATAACTTCAACTCGCTGGGGGAGTATTTTTATTTAATTATTTTTTATTTTTAAAATTAATTTGAAATAATAAAAAATCTTTAAAATTTGAAATTAGAGGGGAGAGAGAGGGGTG
Source organism: Saururus chinensis (assembly GCA_035235625.1). Lineage (NCBI taxonomy): Eukaryota > Viridiplantae > Streptophyta > Magnoliopsida > Piperales > Saururaceae > Saururus > Saururus chinensis. The sequence goes on along the minus strand of CP141146.1, from coordinate 29,346,389 downwards.
AAGTGAGGGAGGGGAAGAGAGAGAGGGGAGGTAGGACAGAGAGAGGGGAAGTAGGAGAGAGAGAGAGAGAGGAGAGAGAAGAGGGTGGAGAGAGGAGAGGGGAGGGAAGAAAGAGAGAGAGAGGGGAGGGAAGAGAGAGAGGGGAGAGGAAAGAGAGAGAGAGAGAGAGAGAGAGGAGGGAAGAGAGAAGAATTTTATTTTGACTTTTTAAAAAATTTTATTAATTTTTTTTATTTTTAAAATAAAGAAAATAAAAATACTAATAGCGACATATACGACTATATGTCGCTATTAGTACATAGAGTAGCGACGTATATGGGTATACATCGCTACTACATATACTAATAGCGATGTATATAGCTATACGTCGCTATTAGTATTTTTATTTAATTTTTTTTTAGATTTTAAAATTAATTTTAATTAATAAAAAATTTTAAAATTTGAAAATAGAGGAGAGAGAGTGAGACAATAGGGAAGAGAGAGAGGGAGGAGAGAGAAAGGGTGAAGTGAGGGAGGGGGAAGAGAGAGGGGGGAGGGAGGAGAGAGGAGAGGAGAGAGAAGAGGGTGGAGTGAGGGAGGGGAAGAGAGAGAAGAGAGAGAGGAGGATTTAGAGAGAGAGGGAGAAGAGAGAGTGGGAGAGAGACGGAGGAGAGAGAGCGGGGAGAGAGAGGGAGATCAAGAGAGAGGGGGGAGGGAGGAGAGGGTAGAGAGAGAGGAAGAGAGGGGAGAGAGAGAAGAGAGGGAAGAGAGAGAGGATAGGGAAGGGATTAAGAGAAAGAGTGGAGAGAGAAAGGGTGGAGAGAGAGGGAGATCAAGCGACAGAGGGGGAGGGAGGAGAGGGTAGAGAGAGAGAGAGGAAGAGAGGGGAGAGAGAGGAGAGGGGGAGGGAAGAGAGAGAGGAGAGAGAAAGGGTGGAGAGAGGGAGGAGAGAGAGGAGCAGGAAGGAGAGGGAAGAGAGAGAGAAAAGAGAGGATAGGGGAGGGAAGAGAGAGAGAGAATATATTTTTAAATAATAAAAAAATTGTTTTAGCGACGTACTGTAATGAACATCGCTAAATGTTTTGCTTATAGCGACGTACCAATCCAAAGCGTCGCTATAAATGGTGTATTTAGCGACATATTAATCAATACGGCGCTAAAAGTAATGTATTAAACAATACGTCGCCGAATTCAAATAGCGAAAGTTTGCCATGCGGGAATTTACCCGCGCGGGCGAAATTTCGCCACGTGGCTTATAAATCACCCGGCCTTTGCTCGTCGCCAGCTGCCCGCCGTCACTCAGCTGTGCCGCCCCGCCGCACAGTTGCCTCCGCCACCCTCAGCCCGTTCCCCTTCTCCTCCCCCCTCCACAGGACTGCCCCGTCGGCCTTCGCCGCCTTGTTCCTCTGCCCTGCAGCTCCGCCCCCCCTGCCCTCCGCCCGTCCCCTACCGTGCTCCGCTCCCTCACCCCCTCCCGGTCCCCCTTCTCCCCCTGCCTTGTTGCTTCGCCCTGCAGCTCCGCTGCGCAGCCGTGCCGCCCTGACGCTCTATCACCTCCGCATCTCCCGCCGCCCTCCGCCCGTGCCCTGCCGTTCTCCGCGCCCCCCCCACCCTCTCCCGGTCCCCCTTCTCCCCTCTTCTCCTCCCCCTCCACATGTACCACACCGCCGGGTTCCGCCGCAACTCGCCGTGGCCGTGCCGCCCCGCCGTCCTCCGCCCTTCCCCCCCCCGGCCCCCGCCCCGCCCCCCGCTCCCCCTCCCCTTTCTTCAGACCCCACTTTCCCCCTCCTCCCGCAGGCCTCCTTCGCCTCTCGCCCCGGCCGCCATCCGCCCCCGGCCCGCCGCCCTCCCACCCCATCCACCTTCTCCCCCCCCCCCCCCGCCCATTGGGGATTTTTTTTTAAAAATTTTATTATTAGCGACGCTTTTTAAGCGTCGCTATTTATTATTATTTTTTAAATAACAATATTTTTTATTTAATTTTGATATAATTTTAATTTTTAAAAAAATTTATTTTATTAGTGACGTATAAAAAAGCGTCGCTAATGGGTTAATTTTTTTATTTTTTTATTTTTTTTATATTAGCGACGTATATTTTATGTCGCTAATAATAATTATTAGCGACGTTTAGGTATATACGTCGCTACTATTTTTTTTAAAAAAAAAATTTTAAAAATTATTTTTCTATTAGCAACGTAAATAAAGCGTCGCTAATAGCTTATCATTAGCGACGCTATAGAATATACGTCGCTAATAAGTTATTATTATCGACATATAGTTATACGTCGCTAATACGCTTTATTAGCAACACTTGTTTTATACGTTGCTAATGGGCAATAGCGATGGCACTTTTTTTGACACTTATAGCGACGTTTAGTATACGTCACTAATAGTCATTAGTGATTTTTACAATACTATTAACGACGCATAGTATTCTATAGTACTATTCACTAAATGCGTCACTAATAGTCATTTTTGTTGTAGTGTGTTATGGTTTTAGCATTTTACTAATCAGTTTCATGTATTGCTATCCCATATATCTGTCCCCGATAACACATATTCTATAGTACTATTCAACTCTTATTTTCTCAAAATGATGTTATGCAACACTCTTAAGTTGGAACAAAAACTTCTGATATAGATCTTAAACTATTCTCATTAGTTGTACTTAAAATCTGAGGTCCAAGAATATGAAATCAGATGAGTCATTATGGTTGCTATTAATGGGAGGTAGTACTGAAGGTGCAATTGATACTGAATATTGTTGCTGGCTAGGCCAACCTTATGTTTGTGAACATTTATTTCATTTTGTGTTTGTTTTCATCTTCTTTTGGTAACAACTCTATAATCTAATAAATTTCATGTCTCGTTGTTACATCTATTTGTTGATCTTTTGTTGGTCATTAATATGAAAATATTTTTTCTGTTAAGTGTTAAATGATTCTTTATGTGTGGCCAACTGTAATGTCTCTGAATTTTCTACGATTTTCTGTGATTTTTCCTGCTATTTTTCTGGTCATTTTCGGCGGGAAAATGTGATGCTTCGGCGTATTCATATTTATGTATTTTTCTCCGTATTTATACCCGTAGAGTCGGGTGTGGGGCTTAGTCGCAGGCCGTGGGCCTCACTGCGCGCTTACGGCGCAAATTTTGGAGGTACAACGCGTAACTGGGAGGTGAACGCGTATGAGGGATGTGGATGTAAAAATTAAAAAGATTAACTATATATATCATTCATCGGATTCCAGAACCGACATTTCGGTTCCAGTAAGAATTCACGTCCAGTAACATTTTGGAGAACCCCGAGCTCGATTCTGGTCGCTCCGTTCTCCCTCCTCCGTCATTGGATTCCGGCGGTTCTTGTCCGGATTTGCTTTGCCTCACCGCCACGAGTCCGTAGACACCGGCTATGACCGCCGCCATGGCCTCTTCGCTCCTCCACAAGGTACCAAACCTTTTTTGGGTTTTTTCTCTCCTTCAATCCCGTTTTTGAGCTGTGGGTGTACGATTTTGACGTCGTTTGCGGCCGCTCTCAACTAGACTTATGTTTAGTTGGCCGCTAGGAACCCATAGGCGCTGGCTAGAGCCGCCGCCGTGCTTTCTGCGCTCCGCTGTGAGCTGCCGGTCTTTTGGTCAGGTTTTTATCACTATTTTCATCTCACTGTCCGTGAGATTTTTTTTAGACGCCGGTGTTTCCGGTCGTCACCCGGCCACCGGTAGGACTCCGTCCAGCCTACCTTGACCCAGTGTTGGTAGGGGGTTGCCGTTTCCAACCCCGCTTTGCCCCTATTGCCTTGCTCCGCCTGATTAGACGCTTTGGGTGCGTCTCGGGTCTTGGCCATCGGCGAGCCGTCGGCCATTTGGCCATTGTGGGCTCTGCCCCGGCTCAGCGACAGTGAGGGAAAGCCCCAATTGGCCCGATTATACACTCCGCTCGGAAAGGGCCGCTTGCCCTACCCTATACCATGCAAGATGCACAGTTACCCGCACCAAATGTGTTAGTTGTGGGTGGCGATCGGTGATGTCGCCGCTTCAATCGGCCACCATGTCTTGGCCTTAGCTCAACCGCCCTTATGTGGGCCTTGGGTCGCCACTGTCCGACCCATCTCCCCTAAGAGTGGCACTTTTTGGCCGCGTGCGCATGTGGCCACGCGTGCATTTTTGGGTTTAGGCGCCGTATTTGTGCCGCCTGACCATCGGTTGGCTTTGCCACCGAGTGGAGTTGACACATAGCCCTCCTCCACCTCTTTTCTATCCTCGAGTGTCGCCCCATACCCTCCGCCCTTATGTGGGCCCTTGTGACGCAAAATCGCAGCCGTTGGGTGATGTTCACGGCCGATTTCAATGTCTTGTGGCCAGCCGAGGACTTCTCAGCTGTCGGCCGACCTTCAGTGTGTACACTATCGACTTCTGGTCGCACCGCCACATGTGTTGGCTTGACTTTTCTCCCGACCGCCCTAGTGTGCTGCCGTGGATTGCGGGTTTTGCTGCATTGATTCTGACACCTTGTTTGGCTGTGATTGTTTTCAGCACTTCTTAAAATCCTCGGGACAACACCTCTCTCAGCTAGGCAACGGTTTCGACCGCCAGCTCCGTCGTCAACGCCGCCACCGTCGTGTGCTCGCCATCAAACGTCATGATTACGAGGTAGGGGAGCTTTGAACTCGTAATTTCATGAAAGCATGCTTGAATGAGTAGTAGCATGCTAGGATTGCACGATGTGCATGTAAGCATGATTATATGGTATGTTGAAATGCATACGATATGCATGTTAGCTGTAAGTATGTTGGATGTAAGTATGTGCTAGTGATGACTAGCGTGTTTGTTGGTAAGTTTTGTATGTTGATTGAGTATGTGCTAGTGATGACTAGCGTGTTTGTTGGTAAGTTTTGTATGTTAATTGAGTATGTACTAGTGATGGCTAGCGTGTATGTTAACGTATGTATGCATGTGCTAGTGATGGCTAGCGTGCATGTTTGAAGTATGTTTGGATTATGCATGTGCTAGTGATGACTAGCGTGTATGTCTGACATATGTATGCATGTGCTAGTGATGGCTAGCATGTATGTTTGACGTATGTATAAATGTGTATGTATGCACTAGTGATGGCTAGTGAGCATGGTTGTAAGCTGCGTATGTATGGCCGTATGTGTATGTTATATGTATGTGTGATAGACATACGTATGTATGATGACTATTTGACTATGCTAGATATGTGTAAGTGTATGTGGGCAAAGGTATGGGTGATGGACAGTAAGAGGTGACAGAGGCTTCATCTGGATTGGATGTGGGATATGTAAGTGTATGACAGATGACAGAGGATATGAGTATGACGGGCAAGGATTTGGAGCGGTTTGTTTGGTTTGTATCAGAGCGTATGTTGGGGGACTATCAGACAGTAAGAGTGTACATAATTGTACAAGCATAACGTACAAATTATGAAGTGAAAAGTAAGCTCAATAAGTGAGGTATAAGTAAGAGGGTGATAACTGGGGTTGGCTCTGAGGAGCTCAGTTTGTTGATGTCAATGTAAGATGATTTGGCCATAAGAGGGATGGCAAAGTATGTAAGACTGTAAGGGTTGATGTACGATGTGTTGTGATCATGATGTGGACGGGTTAAGTGAAGTCTTCTGCCCTGACGAACTAGGGTTTCGATCAGGCTCAGCTTCGGTTTGATCAGTCGAGGACTGTGAGTTTGTGTGGCATAATTATACCACATAATTTACTTAATTCAAACTTGAATTATAAGAAAGCTAATGATAGCGTTGTGAGTTTGAGACCTGAGGGTTCAACGGATTAAGTTCCGTGTTTGAGCTAGCCGATAATGAGTCGGCTGAGCATTTATCATGTCTTGCCATGGTGTTTATCTTGCGGGATGTTGTCTGTGTGCTGTGTAGAGCACCGGACGTCTTTTGCTCTGTTGAGACCGACGTATGTTTCCGATTTGGTTTGCGTGTTGTATAAGCCCAGACATTTGATGCTCTGTTGAGAGCGATGTACGTTTCTGACTTTGTCTATGTGCTGTATGAAGCCCAGACGTCTGATGCTCTGTTGAGAGCAAAGTATGTTTCCGATTTGGTCTGTGTGCTGTATAAACCCAAACATTTGATGCTCTATTGAGAGCGTTGTATGTTTCCGCCCAAGAGTGGCACTGTACGATTTCTGCCCAAGAGTGGCACTGGCACTATAAGACCCATTATGGTGGGCAATTCTATGGCACTATAAGACCCATTATGGTGGGCGATTCTATGGCACTATAAGACCCATTATGGTGGGCAACTGTATGACCCCTTATGTGTGGGTGTTTATGTTTGCGCGCTCAGGTAAGTAGTATTATGGATCTACTCTTACCTGTTTGATCCAGTGCCCCATGAGCATTGATGTGCCTTACCTTCGGAAAAGTCCATAGCGTCTAGTCACTCCCCGGAGGTTAAGGTGTTGCCCCAGTGGCATTCTTTTCCATTTCGACGCTGGAGCTTATTAGTTGTAATGAGCTTCAGTGGTCGTTGATATGTGTACGATTATGAGTGTGAGCACGACTGTAAGCGTATGTGTATGAGAACGACTATAAGCATATGAGTATGAGTACGACTGTAAGCGTATGAGTATGAGCACGACTGTAAGATTATGTGTATGAGTACGATTGTGAGAGTATGTTTCAGAGTAAGACAGTAAGTGTGATTTTGTGTAAGCTATACGAGTAAGGTCGTACAAGTATGTGTAAGCTGTATGAGTGAGCATATGATTGTACGAGTAAGGTCGTACAAGTATGCGTATGTTGTATGAGTATGCGTGCGATGGTACGAGTAAGTTTGTAAGACCCTGGATAAGGGTGTTTGTGTAAGTTTCATTTGATGATATGATTTTGGCACGATGGTGCCTTTGGTATGACTTTGGCACGATGGTGCATTTGTATGTCTTTGGCACGATGGTGCATTTGGTATGTTTGTATGTGCATGAGCATGATATTGATATGCCTATCTGCTTCATGTTTGAGTTGCATGAACGCATGTATTTATGAACTTTTGAGTTCACCGTTTGGGATTTCCCCTACTGGGTATTTTCCTACTGAGTATGAAAATACTCACCCTACCATTTTTAGCCCCGTGGTTCGGGAGCTTTTGCAGGTTTGTGATGGAGAGCTCCTGGAGATGGATGCTCATTTTAACAGTGGATCGATTCCCGTTGAATCAGGTATATCCTTGACTCACTGCGAGTTTGTTTGTGCCACGATCCGATGTATTGGGTTAGACGAGACGTTAAGATGTTTATATTCTGGACTTTCATTTGGATTAGTCTGTGGATTGTTATGGGACTTGCACTCAAGGATGCCTGGGAGTGATTTGTATTTAAAGTCTATGATCATAGCAATTTAGTCGTACGTGTGTTTTCGAGTAGCGCCTGAGGATATTTGCTTTGGCCGTACGATGTTTGACCGTGTGATGAAAATATTTAGATGGAAAATGGATGTTTAGTGTTTTAAATTATAAACTGTTTTATCATGTTTTGATTTTGTCATTTTTCCTCCGATTTATAGACGTAATATTGCAAAAAAATTTCGTGAATTTTGAGGAAAATGTGTGAAAAACCCCGGGCGTTACACCAACATTGCCAAGCGATGTGGGACTATCAATACAATGCCATCATTTGTCTGGTGGATTGTTGGCTTCTATTGGGCAGTTTCTGGTGGAGGAATTCTCATGGAGAATGCTCCTCACCCCTACTGGTTAGTTTTTGCTAATTGCTTAGTCTTCAAATAATGTGATTTAATCGATAGATGCAATTACCTGTTGGTAAAAAAATTTCTCTATGATTATCTAGAGAAATATCTTTTTTCTTAATCTTTCCTCGAAAATTCACTAGTGTTAATCCTCTCAAAAACTATTGGAATGCCTGCATTTATAAGATGTGCATTTTATGCACATGGATTCAAAGTACCAGATTGTAACACTTATGTATGAACGAGGAAAGAGGCCAAAGTGTGTATCAGCTGCATAATGTGGGGAGCAAAGAGTCACCCTTCAAGTTAATATCAGAATGTCTAGTTAATGTCCATAAGCGTGCCAGAGGAATACTAGCTTTGGTAAAATGAAATATGAATTGTTATCTATTTTTTAGGCTTTGGGTTATGGATATCCAACTCACTACTCTTCCTAAACTTATCATAAATGCCATCAGCTTAATTATTTGTATACGTGGAAAGTATTTACATACTTCACTACGACTAATGCAACCATTCAATTAATGAATCACCACTGCCGCAAGTGGTGAATTGTTAACATGTCTGTCATTAATCTCGTAGATGTGTACCTTACACAGGCTCATTGTTTGAGGGGAGCATGAAAAAACCCTTCCTTAGAAGAGATATGCACGAAGGAATTAAGAAGGGCCAATTGGTGTATTATTGGTGCACTTGAAGATGCAGCCTGAAGGATTAGATGATTCTTTCATGATGGTAGAAGAGTCGTCTTTTCTCTTCATTAATCGTGAATTGCGTAAAATGAACTACTTTTAGCCAAACTTATTATTTATTAGAGTATTTGAAGTTGGTTGTCACTGATTTTTCTTAGCTGCAAGGAAAGGAGAACATTTTTTTTCATCAAATTTGCCTTTCTCATATGCCTGTTATCTTATTTTGAAATTTTGACAATGGGAACACTATTTTCTCTACTAGTCAGTGCATTTAAAAAGTGCTTACATCCTTGAAAAAACTTCAAAACAGAGTCAACCTAATTTGTTTACTTTTCTATGAATGAAATGTTAGCAATATTGGGTTGTCCTAGGCAAATGAGAAGGAGGCAGATTTCATGCAAATTTAATGCTCTTGTTTCCTTGTAGCAAACAAAATCCAAGGCACAAGCAACTTCAAATATTCTAAGTGATAATTTTGGCTTTTCTTTCTTACAATTCATGACCAATGAAGAGAACGATCATTCTTATATCATCATTAAAGAACCGTCTATTTCATCTTTAAGCGAATCATATATCAATTCGGTCTTCCTAACTCTACACATACTTCTAACAAGTCTTCGATTCTACTTGGCAAAAGACATCTTTGGTTACTTGCAAGAAGATGATCCTAACAATTGATCCTAATGGTGATGTGAGATCAAACATTGAAGAGTTGTTGTCAGGAGCATCTCTAATGTGCCAATTTGGCAGCTCGAATGTGGTGTCTCCGATAGTAAGGAACTACCACTGATATGCCAAAATTGTTATTTTGTTACTATATAATTTTGGCTTAGTACAAATCTTTTTACACAACAAAGATAAAGATAAAATAGCAATTCATGATTTCATAGCAAATTACAAATCTTCTTGAAGTTGAGAAGGTGTTTTTTGTTTCTATAAATGAACTAAGAACGGAGATCACACTACAACAAATAGTACTATTAGCCGCGCCAAGCGTCACTAATAGTACTTTAAGTATGGCAAATGCTTATTAGCGACGCTTTACACAAAGTGTCGCCAATAGTGTAACATTAGTGACATCTATTTATGCGTCACTAATGATTTTACTTTTGTGACGCATAGTACAGCATCGCTAATAGTAAATTTTTAGTGACGCATAATTATAAGCGTCGCTAATAATCAATTATTGGCGACGCTTAATAAAGCGTATCTAATATAAAAATTATTTTTAAAAAATATAAAAAATAGCTTATTAGCAACGGATAATTATAAGCGCCACTAATAATTGGTTATTAGCGACGCTTTATTAAGCATAGCTAATATAAAGAAACATTTTTAAAAAAAATAGAAAATAGCTTATTAGCAACGCTTATTTAAACGTAGCAAAGAAAATTTTTTAAAAAATATAAGTTTTTAGCGACGCTTATGGAAAGCTCCGCTAATGATGAAATATATTTAAAAAAAGAACTTTGTGTATTAGAGACACTTTAAAAAGTGTCACTAATACGTCAAAAAAATTTAAAATAAAAATAGACTTTTGCAACGCTTTTAGAAGTCGCTAAAAACTTTCAAATTTTTATTAAAAAGACCGCCGGTGGCTGGCTCGGGGGATACCGAGGAGAGGGGGGGCCTGATTCCAGCGGGGACCGGGGAGGGGGGCAGGACTAGGGAGAAGTGCTGGAATCAGGATGTAACACCCCACTTTTCTAATTACGTTTAGCCTACGGGGTTAAAGGTAATTAGATAACCTTTAATAAGTTTTGGAAGGTTTCCTAGGTTAAAACCTTCGTATATGAGTAGAGCTCGATGAAACGAGCGTAACGATTCGAAGAACGCGTGAAACGGAGGTCGGGACCGGAAGTTACGACCTCGACAAGTGTTAAATTTAGGCGGGACCCACTTGGTAAGAGCACGATTTATTACTTTAAGTGGGTTTGTATCGAAGGGCTCATCGATACAAGTCCAACGGTACCAAGAACGCACAAATCCGAATCCGGGGTGATGTGCTCAGTCTCGACTCAGTAATAGGGGCGAGACAAGTGTATGTGATTTCAATCCTGCTCTGTGGTAGAGCGAAATGTACGATTCCGTTAATTTATTAACTTCTGCTTGACTCCGATATATGATGAGTTTTTGTATACTTCCGATTAAATATTCGGAGATACATATTTTATACGTATGATTTTGTTATGTTTGTTGTATGTAGTAGCCATTAGGCAGAACTACGTTCGGATCCGATCATATTAGAATAATATCCAATACGTACGTAGGCAACCAACGGCAAAGCAACGTTGGCATGATCCAATTAAATTATAAATAATATGTTTTATTCTGTTTTATACGCGACGAACTATGAAGCTTCGCTGTGTGTACATGTTCGTTACAACCTAAGTCTATGTACGAGGAAGCCTTAAAGCTCCATAGTGCATAGACAAACGTTGTACCTCTCGCACGACGATGATTCCTAGATTAAGGAAAGAGAAAATTTTCTATCAGTGATTTTTTGGGCCCGGCTCGGGTCGGGTCGTTACAAATGGTATCGAACCATTGATCTGTCTGCGACAGTATAATATTTTATTAATTTAATATGTATTTTGATTTAAATTTTGAAATAAATAGGATTTCTGTTTTGAATGTGTTCTGATTATTTTTTAAATGAATTGTGATTTTTTTAAATTTTCTCTTCTGAACGTGTTGTCGTGGATTTCAAATAAATTTCGATTTTTCATCTTTTGGTTATGCTTATGTGTTATCGAATTTAACACAAACTCTAATTTTGATAAATTCTAATTTGTTTATTTGAAGAAATTTTAAAGTGTTATGCTATGTATGTGTATCTGGTTGATGGCAAGCTTATACTTTATAGATGTTGATTTTTAAATTAGAATTGATTTGGAATTTTTGCATTGAATATGATGCATCTAATTTATTATTGAAGAATTATTTGAGATTTTTATCGCCATGTGTTGCATAAATTTTGATGCAAACATCAATTTGGTTATTTTAAATATTTTTCAATTGAAAATTATTTATAGCTTTAAGTTTAAATGTGTTGCATCATGTTTATTTTATTGGATTTAATATGAATTTTGCTTTTGAACTTTTTATTTTGTTTATGTGACATTGAAATTTATATGAAGTCGATTTTATGAATTTTACGAATTTTTAATCATGAGTTATATGAAAATTCTTTTTGAAAAAAAAAATTGATTTAGATTTAATTTGGAATTTCATTCTGCATGTGTTGCATCGAATTTAAGACGGATTTGAATTTCTCTAAATTTCAATTTTTCATCGAGAATGAATTGAAATTTTGTTTTCTCGTATGGCTTTGGATTTAATCGAAAACCTTGATTTTTATGAATTGTGATTTTGAATTCGACTCGATCGAAAATTTTGTTTTGAATTCGTTACATGATTCTTTTTAGATATTTTCAACGACTTCGATTTCAATGTGTTTTAAACCGTGGTAGATTTACCATAGCATAACCACCAACCGCTCATGGTATGGGACATGTAGCGCTAGTGGAAACTCTATGGTAAATTCTACTCAGGTATTTAAATAAAAATTTGATTTCAAATATATTTTCAAAGACGGTAGAATTACCACGAGGTAACCGCTAACCGCTCATGGTATAGGACATGTAGCGCTAGTGGAAAACCCTACGGTTAATTCTACTCGGGTATTTAAACAAAATATGATTTGAAATATGTTTTCAAAGACGGTAGCGAATTACCACGAGGTAACCACTAACCGCTCATGGTATGGGACATGTAGCGCTAGTGGAAGACCCTACGATTAATTCTACTCGGGTATTTAAACAAAATATGATTTGAAATATGTTTTCAAAGACGGTAGAATTACCACGAGGTAACCGCTAACCGCTCATGGTATGGGACATGTAGCGCTAGTGGAAAACCCTACGGTTAATTCTACTCGGGTATTTAAACAAAATATGATTTGAAATATGTTTTCAAAGACGGTAGAATTACCACAAGGTAACCGCTAACCGCTCATGGTATGGACATGAAGCGCTAGTGGAAAACTCAACGGTTAATTCTACTCGGGTATTTAAATAAAATATGATTTGAAATATGTTTTCAAAGACGATAGAATTACCACGAAGTAATTGCTAACTGCTCATGGTATAGGACATGTAGCTCTAGTGGAAATTGTCCGGTTAATTCTATTGAGTGTTGAAATAAAATTTGCTTTTAAATATGTTTTCAAAGACGATAGAATTACCACGAGGTAACCGCTAACCGCTCATGGTATGGGACATGTAACGCTAGTGGAAAACCCTACAGTTAATTCTACTCAGGTATTGAAATAAAATTTGATTTCAAATATGCTTTCAACTACAATAGAATTTCCAAGGAGTAGGTAGCTTTAAATTCTAATCGTATGCCGAGATTTTTACTTGCCAAAGTTTTACTAAAAGTTTTTTGCTACTTTTATGAAAACAAAAGCTCTGACTTTAAAATCATCTCCTCTTTTCGAAAATTTCTCCGAGTTTTGGGCAATCATGCCGTCTGGATAGTTCTCAGTTTCTCGGAACTAAGAATTATTATGATTTTGGATACCGCCAAATTTGGCATCTGGCACATACAGGACTGGGATATCATGGGTAAATTCCTTTCCTTCTGTCTCCCGTTGCCCCATGAGCGCGGGTGTAAGTCGTCTGGTATCACGACATTCTGTGATCGTGTTTTCAGATTTTCCGAATGATTTCAAAAGAAAGATGACACAATATTTTCTTATGTGCATGAAGCATATTCTTAGAACTTAATTCGACCTACTAAGTATGAATTTATACCAAGATTTTGACTCACCAAAGTTTTGCTAAAAGTTTTCTGCTACTTTTATGAAAACAAAAGCTCTGACTTTAAAATCATCTCCTCTTTTCGAAAATTTCTCCGAGTTTTGGGCAATCGTGCCGTTTGGATAGTTCTCGGTTCCTCGGAACTAAGAATTATTATTATGATTTTGGATACCGCCAAATTTGGCATCTGGCGCGCACAGGACTGGGATATCATGGGTAAATTCCTTTCCTTCTGTCTCCTGTTGCCCCATGAGCGCGGGTGTAAGTCATTTGGTATCATGACATTTATGTGACCGTATGTTTTCAGACTTGTGTTATTTTCTGAAATTGATTTGTTTTCAAAGGCGGTAGAATTACCAAGGGTTGACCATGGACCGCTCATGGTATGGGACATGACGTGTTAGTGGATTGCTCTCAGGTTGAATCTACTGATGGATTTGATATAAAATTTAATTTCAAATCCCATGATATGAAATTTAGTAAATTTATCTCAATCACCTGTGGAATTGCTAAGAAGAAACCATCAAACACCCGTGATATGGGATATGAGGTGTTAGTGGATAGCTTTAAGGTTGATTCCGCAAGTGTATTAAAATGAATTTCGATTTCAAATCTGGTTATTTCAGAAATGTTTAATCTGAATTTGATTTGACGATGAAGATTTCGATGATTTGGGTCTTCAAACTCTCTGGATAGTTATTTGCTATAAAGCCCAAAAGCTATCAATTCTGGATACCGCCAAATTTGGCTCTGGCTTGCACAATGTGGAGCATCATGGAAAAGCTCCTATACTTCCATCTTCCGTGGCCCCATGAGTGCGGATGAAGTCGTTTGGTATTGCGGATTTAAATAAAGATACCCATCAAGAAAACCAATTGGTTCTGGCACGCATAGGTGTGGAGCATCATGGGAAAGCTCCTATCCTTCCGTCTTCCGTGGCCCCATGAGTGCGGAAGTAAGCCGTTCAGTATCACGGCATTTTGATTAACTGATTAATTTATCGAATTTTGAAAGAACGATATGTCCGATTTTGAATGACATTAGAATTTCTGAACAAGGATTTATTCGATTTTGAATTAAATATCGGATTTTGTTTATGAACAATTTATCAGATTTTGATGAACGATTGATTCGTTGAATTTTAAAAGAATGATATGTCTAATTTTGAATGACATATCCAATTTCAATATGATGATTTATTCGATTCTAAATTAAGTATCAAATTTTGTATTATATGATTCTATATTTATAGTCTGATTTCTTTCAAAGATATTTCATCTGATCATAAATTATGTTTGTGAATGTGTTATCCAATTTTAAGATTGGATTCATTTTATATGATTTATTTGATTATGATTTATTAAACTTTTCTTATGATTACTTATCCGATTAATTATCAGATTTTACTTAGATGTGTTTCAAAGAGTATGTTTCGGTGAATTGCGAGGACGCAATTCATTTAAGGGGGGAAAAATGTAACACCTCGCTTTTCTAATTATGTTTAGCCTACGGGGTTAAAGGTAATTAGATAACCTTTAATAAGTTTTGGAAGGTTTCGTAGGTTAAAACCTTTGTATATGAGTAGAGCTCGAAGAAATGAGCGTAACGACTTGAAGAACGTGTAAAACGGAGGTTGGGACTGGAAGTTACGACCTCGACGAATATGTAATTTAGGCAGGACCCACTTGGTAAGAGCACGATTTATTACTTTAAGTGGGTTTGTATCGAAGGACTCATCGATACGAGTCCAACGGTACCAAGAACGCGCGAATCCAAATCCGGGGTAGGGAGATACGCGCGTTTGAAGATTTGGATTTTTTAATAATAATAAAAGAAATGGCGGTGCGCGCGCCATGCAATTGCAGGCGCCGCGGTTTGTTTCCGCGGGCGCCGCCGGTTTTGGCGGCGCGGCACCTCAGTTTCGGCGGCTCGGGGCCTATTTATACCCCATTTCATTCCTTTTTTTTATCCATATCTTCTCTCCCCCCGTTTCTGACCGTTCTGAGGCCGATTAAGGCCGTTCAAGACCCATTTCCTACTAAATTGAGTGTGCTCTACGCGATGAAGAGGTCCATTCTCTGAGTCCGAGACCGTATAAGGAGGAAATGCCCCAAGACAAGGAGAGGTTCTGCCCGAGCGCCGACAAACTCCTTTATCCCCCGTTCTTAAGCATCCTAACTCCGATTTAGTCCATCGAAGAGGTGTTCTTGACTAAATCAAGTATGTTCTACGCGATGGAGAGGTCCGTTCTTTGAGTCGGCAACCGTATAAGGAGGAAATGCCTCGAGACAAGGAGAGGCTCTGCTCGTTATCCTCGAGCACCGACCAAGAAATAGGGGCCCAGAGCAAGACAGGGTTCTGTCCGAAGTTACCAGGCTACATCAAGAGAAGTAATCCAGAGTAAGGGAGGTTCTTTCCGCTGCTCACGGGCATAGAAAATGAGAAGTCCCCAGCAAGGAGAACATTTATACGTAGTCCTTTAGCACAAAAACGATGAACGTATGGAGGCTAGAGGAAGCTCCGTCTATATCTTCGGATCTGAAGGGGAGGATGCTCATACGAACAACTCCGAATACAGCTACCTTACGAAGCATGAGGGCAGTAAGCTTTTCTAATCTCCCGTTTTAATTATAGAACGACTTGTGTGCTATGCTTTGATCCATATGCTTGATGTGTACTTATATGCCATGATGTGTGTTGTCTCGCTCTAGGGTAGAGCGAGATGTGTGTGTGTGTGTGTGTTCGGTCTCAGCTTAGTGATAGAGCGAGCCGGGTGATGTGCTCAGTCTCGACTCAGTAATAGGGGCGAGACAAGTGTATTGATTTCGATCCCGCTCTGTGGTAGAGCGAGATGTACGATTCCGTTAATTTATTAACTTCCGCTTGACTCCAATATATGATGAGTTTTTGTATACTTCTGATTAAATATTCGGAGATACATATTTTATACATATGATTTTGTTATGCTTGTTGTATGTAGTAGCCATTAGGCAGAACTACGTTCGGATCCAATCGTATTGGAATAATATCCAATACGTACATAGGCAACCAACGGCAAGGCAACATTGGCCGATCCAATTAAATTATAAATAATATGTTTTATTCTGTTTTATACGCGACAAACTATGAAGCTTCGTTGTGTGTACGTGTTCGTTACAACCTAAGTCTACGTACGAGGAAGCCTTAAAGCTCCGTAGTGCGTAGACGAACGTTGTACCTCTCGCACTCAGAAGATGATTCCTGGATTAAGGAAAGAGAAAATTTTCTATCAGTGATTTTGTGGGCCCGGCTCGGGTCGGGTCGTTACACCGGACCCCTCACTCTCCCCAGGTCCCCCCTCTCCTACTATGAGCCAGCATCAACCCCACCCCCCGGTTTTGCCCCCTGCTTCTTCTCCTCTGTTTGGGGGGGGGGGGGGGTGTAGGGGGCTCTAGTTCCCGCTCTGGCCCCCCACCCCCTCCTCCCTCCTGCTCCCCCACCCCCCCTTCCCCCGAACAAAGGAGGGGAACAAGGGGGCGGAGGAGAGTGGGGAGTTGAGGACGGTGGTCTAAGCTAGGCTGGAGACAGTGGTTGAAGGCTGGAGATATGGTGGTCAAAGGCAGTGATGGTGGTTGATGGTAGTGACGAGGGAAGATTAGTGGCGAAAATATAAGCAGTGGTCGAAGGCTATAGAGGCTAGATGGTCGTTGACTAGATCAAGTGGAGGACGGTGGTCGAAGATAGTGACGAAGGGGAGCTCGGTGGGGGAGATATACTTGGGCAAGATTTTGCCTGCGCCCGAAATTTCCCAGTGTGGGAGTAATTTTGCCCGCGTGGCGAATTTAGCGACGCTCGCAACAAGCATTGCTAATAGTTATCTTTTTAAAAAAATATATATAAGCTATTGGGGACACTAGGCCACGATCGTCACAAATAGCAAATGCATTAGCAACGCTAAATCCTAAATGTCGCTAATATGGATATTATAAGTGACACTCTATGCCGAGCGTCACTAATAGCTTAAATTTTAAAAAAAATTATATCTATTAGCAACGTTAATGAGCGTCGCTAAAAGTATTATTAGTGGCAACACTTAAGAATAAGCATCACCACATTGGTCTATTAGCGACGCTAATTTTCGAGCGTCGCTAATAATCTTTTTTTAACTTTTTTCCCTCTCATCCTCTCCACTCTCTTCTCACTCCTCACTCTCTCTGCACACTCTCTCTCCCCACTCTCTCTCTACCCTCTATCTCTCTTCACTCTCTCTCTAGCCTCCCTCTCTCCTCTCTCTTCACTCTCTCTCTTCTTTCTCTCTCCTCTCTCTCTCCTCCCTCTCTCTTCTCTCTCGACTCATCCTCTCTCTCCTCTTTCTCTCTCTTCTCTTTCTATCTTCCCTATCTCTCTCCTCACCCTCTCTTTCCCTTCTCTCTCCCTGCATTCACTCTCTTCTCTTTCTCCTCACCCTCTCTCTCTACCCTCTCTCTCTCCTCTCCCTCTCTCCTTTCTCTCTCTCCCTACTATCCATTTTTTTTAACTATTAGCGGTATATATACAATGCTAATACACTAGTAGTAGTAACGCATACACGTATGTGTCACTACTACCCTTGCATATTTGCAACGCATATACTTACGCATCGCTAATACCGGTAAGGTATTAGAGATGCATACCTATATATGTCGCTAATCTAATTTTTTTTATTTTCTAAAATATTTAAAAATAATTTATAATTAAAATTTTCTTTCCTCTCCATCTCTCTCTTTTTCCTCTCTCTCTCTACCCTCTCTCCTCTCACTCTCTCTCACCCTCTCCTCTCTCCCCTCTCTGTCTCTCAACCTCTCTCTCACTGTCCGTTCTCTCTCCCTCTTCTCTCCTCATTCTCTCTTCTTTCTCTCTCCTCCCTCTCTCCTCTTTCTCTCTCTATTTTCCCTCTCTCTCTCCTCTCCCTCTCTCCCTTCTCTCTCTCCCCACTATCCCATTTATTTTAATTTTTTTAACAAAAAACTAATTAGCGACGCATAACAATGTGCATCGCTAATACACTAGGTAGTAGCGACGCATACATGTATGTGTAGCTACTACCCTTGAGAATTCGCGACGCATATACTTATGTGTTCCTAATACCCAAAGGTATTAGTGACACATACCTATATATGTAGTGAATATAGTTTTTTTTATTTTTTTTTAAGTTTTAAAAATAATTTATAATTAAACTTTTTTCCTCTCCCTCTCTTTTTCCTCTCTCTACCCTCTCCGTCTCTCGACCTCTCTCTCTCCATTCTCTCTCTCCCTCCCTCCTCTCACCTCCCTCTCCTTCCTCTCTCTCTTCTATTTCTCCTCACCCTCTCTCCTCTTTCTATATCTTCTCTCACTATCTTCCCTATCTCTCTCTCTCTCCTCACCCTCTATCTCTCTACCCTCTCTCCCTTCTCTCTCTTTCCCCGTTATCCCTTTTATTTTAATTTTTTAAGTAAAATATTAGTGATGCATAACTCTATGAGTCGCTAATACACTACATAGTAGCGACGCATACACTACCTTAAGGTATTAGCATACCAATATGCATCACTAATATATAAAAAATATTTTTAAAATTTTTTAAAAATAATTTATAATTAAAATTTTCTTTCCTCTCCCTCTCTGTCCTCTCACTCACTCTCTCCTCTCACCCCACTCCGTCTCTCAACCTCTCTCTCCACTCTCTCTCTTCCCTCTCTCTCCCCACTCTCTCTCCTCTCTCTTCCTTCTCTCTCCTCTCCTCCCTCTCTCCTCACCCCCTCTCTCCTCTTTCTCTCTTTTTTCTCTCTCCTCACCCTCTCTCTCTACCCTCTTTCTCTCTCTTCTCTCTCTCTCCTCTCCCTCTCTCCCTTCTCTCTCCCCACTATCCCTTTTATTTTAATTTTTTTAATTAAAAAATAATCAGCAATGCATAACAGTTTGTCATTAATACACTAGGTATATGCGTCGCTACTACCCTTGGGAATTCACAACGCATATGCTTATGTGTCACTAATACCCTAAGGTATTAGCGATGCATACCTATATGCATCGCAAATATAATTTTTTTATTTTTTTAAAATATTTAAAAATAATTTATAATTAAATTTCTTCTCTCTCTCTCTACCATCCCTCCCCTCTCCGTCTCTCGACCTCTCTCTCTCCATTCTCTCTCTCTCTCTCCCTCCTCTCTCCTCCCTCTCTCTCCTCACTCCCTCTCCTCTCTCTCCTCACCCTCTATCTCTCTACCCTCTTTCTCTCTCTTCTCTCTCTCCTCACGCTATCTCTCTCTAACCCCACTCTCATCTCCCTCTCTCTCCCTTCTCTCTCTCGCCATATCCTTTTTTTATTTAAAAAAAAACTATTAGTGATGCATAATTGTATGAGTCGCTAATGCACTATGTAGTAGCGACGCATATAACCTAAGGTATTAGCGATGCATACCTATCCCTAATACCGTAAGGTATTAGCGACACATGCCTATATGCATCACTAATATAATTTTTTTTATTTTTAAAAATAATTTATAATTAAAAATTTCTTTCCTCTCCCAATCTCTCTTTCCTCTCTCTCTCTACCCTCTCTCCTCTCACTCACTCACTCTCTCTCCCCCTCTCTCTCCCCACTCTCTCCTCTCTCTCTCTTCTTTCTCTCTCCTCCCTCTCTCATCACCCTCTCTCTCCTCTTTCTCTCTCTTCTCTCTCTATCTTCCCTATCTCTCTCTCCTCACCCTCTCTCTCCTCACCCTCTCTCTCTACCCTCTATCTCCCCTCTTTCTCTCTCTATACCCTCTCTCTCCTCTCCCTCTCTCCCTTCTCTCTCTCCCCGCTATCCCTTTTATTTTAATTTTTTTAACAAAAAAATATTAGCAACGCATAACAATATGTGTTGCTAATACACTAGGTAGTAACGACGCATACACCTATGCGTCCCTACTACCCTTGAGAATTCGCGACGCATATACTTATGTGGCACTAATACCTAAGGTAATAACGACGTCGCTAATATAAATTTTCTTATTTTTAAATTTTTTTAAAAATTTTAAAAAATAATTTATAGTTAAACTTGTTTTCCTCTCCCTCTCTCTTTTTCCTCTCTCTCTCTACCCTCTCTCCCCTCACCATCTCTCGACCTCTCTCTCTACTCTCTCTCCTCTCTCTCTCCCTCCCTCTCTCTCTTCTCTCTCTCCTCTCTCTCTCCCTCCTCTCTCCCCACTCTCTCTCTTCTCTCTCCTCACCCTCTCTCCTCTTTCTCTCTCTTCTCTCACTATCTTCCCTATTTCTCTGTCCTCACCGTCTCTCTCCCTTCTCTCCCCCGATATCCCTTTTATTTTAATCTTTAAAAAAAAACTATTAGCGATGCATCACTGTATATGTTGCTAATACACTAGGTATTAGCGACGCATACCTATCACTAATACCCTAAGGTATTAACGACGCACACCTATATGCGTCGCTAATATAACTTTTTTTTATTTTTGAAATTTTTTTAAAAAAAATATTATTAAAATTTTCTTTCCTTTCCCTCTCTCTCTTTTACCTCTCTCTCTACCCTCTCTCCTCTTACTCACTCTCTCCTCTCTCCCCTTTCCGCCTCTCAACCTCTCTCTCCACTATCTCTCCCTCTCCTCTCTCCTCTCTCTACACTCTATCTCCTCAATCTCTCGCTCCTCTCTCTTTTCTTTCTCTCTCCTCTCTCTCCTCCCTCTCTCTCCTCTTTCTCTCTCTTCCCTATCTTTCTCTCCTCACCCTCTCTCTCTCTTTTCTCTATCTTTCTCTCTCTTCCCTATCTCTCTCTCTCATCACCCTCTCTCTAGCTACCCTCTCTCTTCTCTTTCTCTCTCTCCTCTCTTCTCTCTCCTCTCCTCTCTCTCTTACTCTCTTCACTCTTTTTTTATTATAAATTATATTTTAAAATTAATAAAAAAATTTAAGAAATAAAATATATTATATATAATTAAATAGCGAAAGTTTAATCTATTATTGACACTACCTTTTATTGAAAATTTAATGTTTATTTATTACATATACAAATAGTAAATATTGAATAAAATATATTATATTTAAGAAGTTTATTTTAAAAAAATTAATATTTTTTTATTATATAACTATTTATTAAATAACATTAATTAATAAAATAATTAGTGACTTTTTTATATATTTATTGAATAACATTAATTAAAGGCATCACTAATAATATAAATATTAGCAACGCTTGTATAAAAGTGTTGTTATTATTAATACTATTGGTGACACTTATGAAAAAGTGTCGCTAATAGTGCTAAGTTTTTTATTTTTTATTTTAAATTTATAACTATTAGTGACGTTTTTGCTAAGTGTCGCTAATAGGTTAGCTATTAGCGACGCTTATTAATAAGCATTGCTATTGTTGAAACTATTAGCGACGCTTAATAAAAAGTATCACTAATAGCTATAATTTTTTTCTTTTTTATTTAAAATATAGATCTTTTAGTGACACTTGTTTAAAGCGTCGCTAATAGCATAATTATTAGCAACATTTATTATAAAGCGACGCTAATATGTTTAATATTAGTGATGTTTTTTATTATGCATAGTTAATATATGACTATTAGTGACGCTTAATAAAAAATAGATAGTTAACTTTTTTGTGATGTTTTTTTATGTGTCGCAAATAGTAATTTTTAGTGACGCTTATATTTGCGTCGTTAATAAAAGTATCGCTAATAATACATTTTGTTATAGTGGGATAGTTTTGTCAGGGTCATTGGCGACGCACGATGACAATGATGTCGATGAGCAGTTATTCTTCGTTGATGGCTGCTACAATACTTTGCCGTACATAGTTTTCCCTTCGAATCGTTTTTTTCTTTTATCGGCTGATCATTTTCTTTAAGGACTCGTAGAGTCCTGTAGGCGTTTCACACACTTTCATCTAGCAGTGCGTCATATTCTAGTGTGAACCCGACGACATCTCCCTCACAACTCTTCTGTTCTGCTTTGCATGAAACTCTCTTCTCAACACAACTCTATAATTCTCCAGGACTCCAGTGCGACTCCTCCACAAACATGCTTTTCCTCAGCCAGCAGACACCTCATGTTCCAAGCTCGCCTTCAAGCATGAAGTTGCAAGGAAGAGAGGCACCCATCCTCACAGCTTCCTCTGGCTGCATCACTTCCCTTCGCAATAGATTCCAATGGGCTTCATGGGTGCTTCATTTTCTTCAGTCAACACCAACAGAAACCATAAGTTCAACTCTTGCAACTAACCACCCCTTCACTGCTCCTATTTCTGGCCAAAGACGCACCAGCAACTTCTACTGAAACATGATCAGCAGCTCCACTTCTAAATTCTACGCCTTTCTACCTCATTCTTCTCCATTGCTTCAACCTGAACGTCCTCAGATGGTTCTTCTTCCACCAACGAACCCACTGCTCAAACGAATTGGAGCTTAAAAACTCCTGTAATGGCGGACCCTAACTTGACCTTGAGAACTGTTGGACCAAGGTATAGGGTTCGGCCCATGCTGGTCACATAAAGTCCGGTTAGGTTGCACTGGTTTAAGTTCATAGGGGTCTAAGTATGTGGGGGTGGACCCATGACCTATTGCCTAATTTTACACATTTTGGTGGGCCCGAGTCATACACGTACACATACTCACTTTGATATTAGTAATATTATAGGTGACCATGCATGCATATACCTTGTGGGCGGACCCCAAATATGTGTACAACCTAAAGTGGGACTTACGTGAACTAACGAGGGGTTGGCTCCCATGGGCATGGCCAGGAGGGGTGAGCTATGTCTCCATGTGCTCATAGGGTAGACCCCATAACATTGATTAAAACACCACTAAAAAGCCCATGAACGAAGAGACTTGTTGGGCCTAGTCCTAGCCCAACATGGAAGAGAGGAGCCCAACCTACCTAGGGCTCTTCAGCCCTTATCTCTCCATCACTCGCCCCTCTCTCCCATGACTTGGCGGCCAACCCCATTCCCCCCTATCTGTTCCCTCTATCGTCTCGATTGGCAGGCAGCTCCCCTCTCTTGGATTGAGCCGCGGCCTCCTTCCTCCCTCCTTCTTTCCTCATGTGTGGTGATCAAGGGAGGAGCTTTCCTCTCACCCTTGGCGCATTCTAGACCCTCATCTAGGGCTGTGTGCAAGTTGAAGAAGGCAGTCTATCGGTGACTTGTACACGCCCCGAGGAGGCTCTCATGAGGCTATCTCTTCCCTTCTATGCTCTACAAGTTGTGGTGATCTTTGAGAGTTTAATATTCATATTTTATATGTGAGACTCACTTAAAAATAGTTGGATAAATTACTTTAAGGAGACTAGTTTTGTAGGGCTTGTTGATACGAGCTTAACGGCACCAAGAACGCACACGTGAATCCAGGGTAGAAAGATACGAGTATTTGAAGATATAAAGGATTTAAAAAAATTGGAAAAAAACTGCCGCACAGCACACAATGTGCAATACAACCAAGCGTCGTGGGGCAGACGCTCATGCTACAGCACACGCGGCCGCCATGGACTGACACACGCCTGTGAAACCGCGGGTGCAGCATCGAACAACGGTGGTGCGGCATTGTTGTTTTGGCATGTCGTGGCCTATAAATACTGGTTTCAAGTACTTTATCTGAACCAGACTTTACTTTCTCAGTTTTAGTTCTTTTTGAGTCCGATTTAGTCTGTCCAAAGAGCGTTCTACGCAATGGAGGGATTATTTTTTAGATTTGATTACTCTAAAGTAAAGAAACCTTATTATGAGATCCTTTGACCCAATATTCAAACTTCTTTTACCAAATTCTAAATCGTTTTAAGTATGAATTGAGTCATCCAATAGTTGTTCTTACCTAAATCGAGCATGTTGGATATTGTGGCGAGATTATTTTTCTAGTTAGAGAGCTCTAAGGTTAATAAAATGGACGTCCAAGTTCACGGATTCCGATTCATCGTCTTCGAACTCACAAGGAGAGAGAGGTAGTGGTTTTTATCCTATTTTATGGTATAAATATTTACTTTAGTTGTCTTTTGAACTTAATATATGTATGACTCTAGCATGCTAAATGTTAGAGTTAGTTTTAAGTTATGTTTTATGATTTCCGCATATATGTGGTTTACCGAATGAATTTCCGTTGGAGTAAGATGTAGATTATATACTACATGTTTTATCATATGATTTTATTGTTGCATCATATGTTCATTTTATTGAATGGTTTATCCCTTGATTTATGAAATATACACGTGGTAGCGTGTGAGATAAAGAAAATCTAGCTTCGTAATCTAGCTTCGTCACTATTTTGATTAGGAATGACTAAAGTGGATTTGAAAATGGTTTTAGAGAATGATTCCTTGTAGAAGGATGACTCTCAAAATTATTTTTGAATATATATACAAGCATGGTGATCGAGTTGCTGAAATGGGATAAAGATAGGGTAACTGTCTCGTTGGATGAGCAACCAACCCTATATTCATAGTCATAATTGGTGGCGCTCCCATAGCTTGTAGAGGCAAGACTAGGGTTTTTGAAATGATAAACTTTGGGATGGGATGTTTTGAAAGAAAATCTATTTTTTTATGAGTTTGGGAACTCAGGATTGTTTTGTTTGTCTGGAGCTATTGTTGGGCGCCTCAATAGAACTCCGTGGAATAGATGAAGGAACAGTCATAATCCGATTTGGAATCAAAGGCACAATACACTTTGTAGCCTGGTGAGCCCCTAACGAAGGGTAAGACCCCTGATTAGCCTTTAATGAAGGGTACCTATTAAGGCTATGTACTCTATGGTAGACAGAATCATGGGAAGACTCTCTATTCTCTTGATCCTGACTCCCCATGAGCATGGGTTTCTCTTCTCTCCACAAGCACGAGGTATTTTTGTGATGATCCGTAGAGGAGTAAGAGGTTGCTACTTTGTACCCACAACAAAGTCCATAGGATGGATTAGGTGTCTAGGACACTTGTAGTAAGTCATGAGAGCTTGCAAACCCTCAGAGCATCTTTGATACATAGGAAGAAACTCTAGAGGTGGTTTTGGGTGAGAGACACACCCTATTTTTTAGGAAAAATATCATTTATATTATATGTTTCTGAAACTGTCATATGTTACTTTATGCCTGATAGTATAAATTCTCTCACTAAGTATTTTAAAATACTCACCACCCTTCATACATTACAAGACCTGACGAAGCTTAGTGTGCGAGTAGAAGGACCTACTTTGAAGTTTTCGAAATGATTTCAAAGATTTTCAACTGCACTTAAACCCTGGTAAGAAATTTTATTATTTTTTAACTTGTGTATTTGTACACATACGATATATTCTTGGGTGAATA
Organism: Saururus chinensis; assembly: GCA_035235625.1. Taxonomy (NCBI): domain Eukaryota; kingdom Viridiplantae; phylum Streptophyta; class Magnoliopsida; order Piperales; family Saururaceae; genus Saururus; species Saururus chinensis. The sequence continues at coordinate 29,320,881 of CP141146.1, read as the reverse complement.
CTATTTTAAAGCATGTTTAAGATGAATAGCTCCAGTCGCAGGTCCGGGGAAACTCCGATATTTATATTAAAACTTTTATATGTGCTTTCGAAAATCCTAGGGCACGACAAAAGCATGTAAAAGATACAAGGATTTAATGTTAAAAACCCAAACTAGGGTAAAAAACCATGACGACCTTTCTCTTGGCCAAATCAATGTACTAGTAAACAAGACTTCTTACAAAACCAAAATAAACCACCAACTTTTTTTGAAACTCTAACAAAAACTCTTTTTAATTAGACCTCCTCATCTTTTGTTGTTGGCCTTTAAGTCTTCTCCTCTAAGTATTCAAGTTTTTCTCTTTCTTATTTCAACTTTATCTCCTTTTAGTTTCTTAATCAAAACTCTTTTTTGATTGTTGATTTGTCTAGAGACTCTTCAGTCACTCCTTAATAAAGATTCCAGTACTCCTCTTCAAACTCATGTGTGTGTGTTGTGTTCTTATTGGGTCTCTCTTATATCTCTCTCAGCATGAAGAGTTTTTAATAAAAAAATCAATAGTGGATCAAGGTAAAGGTCTCTCCTTTTCTTAACTTGAATAATGATTTTTCTTTATTTAATTTTATTCATATCTAGCCATTTTATAATGTTTTAAGTCGGTTAGTGTAAAAGAATTCAAAGTAGGAATTCTTAAACTAGGTAAGTTTACCCTCAAGTGATCAATCAACCATTCTCTGCCTACACAAAATTGGTAATCGATTGATCTATTGAGCAAGCAATTGATCAATGTTTGCCTTAGTTTGAAATCATAAAAATAGTGTAATACGTTGTTTATTTGTTCAAGAACCATGTTCGTGTCATTCAGACCCGGACCTGCTTGTTAAGAAAGAGTTGAGGGGAAGGAAGTCTCCATTCCTCCCTGGCCCAAAATTCCTGTTGCTGTCCTAATTTCAAACAAGGAAGAGGAGGAGAGGCTTTCGCCCCCCATCGAACTCTCCCTCCTCCTCCAAGTCGGAGCAACCCTTCTCTCCTCATCTTTTCTCACGTCTCTCTCTAGTTTTCGGTGAGCAGTAAGCAAAATCCTTGCTGTCCGGTGGTGGTTTTTGGTGAGAGTCACCAGCAAGAGGCGTGGTTCATGGAGGGCATCAAGAGGGGAAGGTCAAGCGGAGGTCTACAAAGGAAATGTAAATTTTTTCCTGCTTCCTTCTCCTCTCTGTGCTACTAACTTTAACCCAACTCTAGGCAACGTGAAGGTTGCCCAAAAGAGGGGTTTTCTCCCCCCTTCCTCTCTTACTTTCCTCTTATTTTCCCTCTTCACACCTTGCTGGCCAGAGCAAAATCTGGGTACGATGGAGCACCTAGAAGAGGGTTTTTCTCCCCTTTTGAAGAAGATAGAACTTGCTGGTCACAGCAAGATCCCCCTCTTCTCTTGTTTTCAACCTAGGGGAAATTGTGTGGTTTTATGGGACTGATATACGTTAAGAATGAAAGATGTTGTGGTTTATATATGGTTTTATTTTACTAATATATATATTCCTGCTAGTTTAATGGGTCTATGTAAATAGTAACACAACATAAGGTTTGATCTATAGGTTTTATATGCAAGGTGGACAGGGATCTGCAAATAGTAGTTTCAAGAACTGTATGTAGAATTATCTATTTTGGGGAGAACTGATTTGAAATATGTTGTTAATCTATTGCATTGGCTTATAACAATTTCATGCCAAGTATAATAGTGGTTTCGGATTTATGAAATGTGGAGAGTTTGGATTATTACAATCCTATGATTTATTCGCTACTGAAACAGGAAATATCGTGATTATATTGTCACTGAGACTAAATTAAACATGTTGGAAGGTTGATATGGCTTGTATATATAATGATCTTGCTTATTTTTGTTTGTGTAAAAGCTACTGACCAATTTCAAATGTACCCCGGGTCTATCCTTTAGAAATATGTTTTCAATAAAATTATCTTCATGCTCTCAACTCAACTGACTTATGTAGTAGAACAATGTGTTCCACAATTACATCCTTTTATGTTTCATATTCATGCACAGTTGTATAAATGCTCGAATACTTATGATTGGTGAATGGTAGGTGTTTTAATACTTGCTTGAGGTCAGGGAATTTTTTGTTATTATCTATCAACGTGACCAGTAAGGAATAGGAATATGCACTTCATGGGTTTTGGTGGCTAGTGAATTATTATTTTGATCTCTTTATGGGCATGTGAGAGGAGTGCCTTACATAAATGGTAGATCTAGGTTTTAATAACTAGCTTAAGTCTTCATAGGTATGGACAAAGGTTAGGTAAGGCTTGGTATGAGTGACATTAACTCCAGGTTCAAGATAAAAGTTTACCTAGGTGCCACGTATTGGGATGAAGGTGGACCCAACCTTTAGTAGTTCCCTCCTAGTTTTTATGGGTCATACTGAGTGCACGTAGATGACCAACCTTGGAGCTTTCCACTGATGCAAATCATGGTTTACATAACTAATTCTTTGAGAGGTTAAGGGGAATGGACTATTTGCTTGTATTATGCTACTATGTTACCTCATTTAAGTGCTATCTTATGTTATGTTAGATAAGTAATGCTTATGTATTGACTTATCATGCTTATATTAGAATGTGATGTCTTTATTATTGCATGTTATATGTTTGTTCTATTTTCATGCATATTTTACTTGAGGCACAATCATAGGGCCTTTAGCTCATAGGTGGATGTTTGTTCCACTGAGCATATTTTTTTTGTGCAGGTTTGTTGAACGATTTGGATGCGTAGGATGTCTATGAGGAAAGAGAGAAGAACATCACTCATTTGAAAACTAGAGAATTGGGATAGTTTAAGGTTTCTTTTTTTGAAAAACTAAGGTGGAAATAGTTGAAGTAGGATAAAAACTCGTTTTGATGGTGAAACCTATGTTTTTGACGTTTTTATGTAAATAAAGACTTTTATTAGGGAAGCTTAGTGAATTATAGTTCATATTAACAAACTCTTGCTCAAATATCATATTTGACTTGTCGAGGCTCAGCCCCAGGCACACTTTGATGGAGTGACCGATCTTTGGACCTTCTCTAGAGCTCGAGTCGTGACAAATAGTCATTAAAAGATCGATCTCTGCAAATCCTGTGTTCAAAGGTGATCGATCCCTTATGAACAATTTTCTAAATTTCGACCTAGAATGTCCTAAAACTTATAAAATCACTCTAAAAAAATTGTTTATACTTAATTCTAATGATTTGTGTACATAAATGTGTGTATTATACCTTCAAATCTTCAATACACAATGTAGTATTGACCCTCGAACTTTCAAAACATGCTTACTCTTATTTTTCAAATCTTTCAAATCCAAATCTAACTTGACCACAACCAAATCTGAACAAACTATTAGGATGAAAATTATACATGAAGTTTTGGCATAATTTTGATTATCAAAATTATTCAATTATATTATATATGCCTTCATATATTCTTACAATTTTCTCCTTTTAGCTATTTCGTAATAAAACACCACAAGTATGAAAATAAAAAATATACAACTTGTACAACAAAAATGTATACATTTGACTCAACTAAGACCTGAGACTATTTGGAATTGATCTTGAAAAAGTCTTAAAACTTGTACCCCACATGTTGTGAAAAAAACTTAGTAAGTATATAATTGAGTATTTTGCCCTTAGGTTTGTCAGTGAACCATTGAATGAACCAAGTTGGTTGAAGGGGTTTTGTAACGACCTAACCCGAGCCGGGCCCACAACATCACTAATAGAAAATTTTCTTCTTTCCTTAAGCCAGGAATCATCGTGTGTATACGAGAGGTACAACGTTCGTCTACGCACTACGAAGCGTTAAGGCTTCATCGTACGCAGACTTAGGTTGTAACGAACACATACACACAACGAAGCTTCATAGTTCATCGCGTGTAAAACATAATAAAACATATATTTATAAATAATTTGGATCGGGCCAACATTGCCTTGCCGTTGGTTGCCTACATATGTATTGGATATTATTCCAATACGATCGGATCCGAATGTAGTTCTACCTAACGGCTACTATATACATTAGGCATCACAAAATCATATACATTAAAATACATATATACTAAAATTGAATCAAAATCATATTGGAAACTCGTAATCTATCGGAGTAAAGCGGAAGTTAATAAATCAACAAAATTGTACATCTCGCTCTACCACCGAGCGGGATCACATACACATGTCTCGCTCTATCACTGAGCCGAGACCAAACACATACCACACATCTCACTCTACTAGAGAACGAGACGGAACATAGCAAGCCACATCAAAGCATAGCAAATTAGAACACAAAGAATCATGGTATAGCACACATCCTAATTTAGCACATGCATTCTATAATTTAAACGGGAGGTTAAAAACGCTTACTTCCCTCATGTCTCGTAAGGTAGCGGTATGCGGAGTTGCTCGTTCCTTCTAAGTGTCCTCCCCTTCAGATCTAAAGATAGTAGATGGAGCTTCCTCTAGCCTCTATATGTTCCTCGTCTTGCATTGAAATATGACGTACAAACGTTCCCCTTGCCGGAGACTCTTCTCATTTTCTGCGCCTGTGGGCGACGGACAGGACCTTCCCTAGTCGGGGATGTTCCTCACACATAGTGGCTCTTTAGTGGAAGATAGAGCCTCCTCTACTCTGGATTACTTCTCTTATTGTGGTCCGGCAACTTCGGACAAAACCCCGTCTTGCTCCTAGCTCCTTTTTCTTGCTCTGGTGCTCGAGGATGACGGGCAAGGTCTTTCCTTGTCTTGGGTTATTTCCTCCTTATACAGTTACCAACTTAGAAAATGGAGCCCTCCATTGTGTAGAACACACTCAATATAGTCAAGAATGCCTCTTAAATCGACTAAATCGGAGTTAGGATGGTCAGAAACATAGAAAACAAAGTTGGTAGGTGCTCGAGGACAACTGGCAGAACCTCTCCTTATCTTGAAGTTTTTCCTCCTTATACGGACTCCAACTCAAAGAAAAGACCCCTCCATCACATAGAGCACGCTCGATTTAGTAGGAAACAGGTCTTGGATGGGCTAAATCGGACTCAAAATGCTCAGAAACAAGGAGAGGGAAGTTCTCCCGAAAAATAAAGTAGAATGGGGTATTTATAACCCTCCTGAGCCGCCAATTTGAAACTGCGGTGCCGCAGTTTCTGGTGGCAGCCCCCGCCATAATGCACGACTCACGTCTACGCATGGAATTGCGGCACCCACGGTTCCGCGAGCGCACCTCGCACTGCGCCGCCTTATTTATTTTCCTTCTCTCTTTTTTTTTCTTTATACATATATACTTCAAATGCGCGTATCTTCCTACCCCGGAATCGGATTCGCGCGTTCTTGGTACCGTTGGACTCATATCAATGAGCCCTTTTATACTAACCCACTTAAAGTAGTATATCATGCTATTTCTAAGTGGGTTCCACCTACATTACACTTTTCTCGAGGTCATAACTTCTGGTCCCAACCTCCGTTTCGTGAATTCTTTGAATCGTTACGCTCATTTCTTCGAGCTCTACTTATATACGGTAGTTTCAGCCTCTAAAACCCTCTAGAACTCATCGAAAAGTTATCTAATTACCTCTAACCCCGTAGGCTAAATGTAATTAGAAAAGTGGGGTGTTACAGGTTTATGACCCCATAAAATGCCAAAAAAATTATCATAGGTCCATGACATTAAGGAGTACCCCTGATATCAGTTTGGGACTCATTAGAGTTCAACAAGACCCTGAATAAAATGAGAAATTGTAACGCCCCAACTTTTTAAATTACTTTAAAGGTCTGAGTGTCACCAATTCTTAATAAAAGCGGGCCAAGATCAACCGTGCACATAAGAGTAACTATTTATTAATTTAGTTAATTACGAAAACTTTACAAAACAAGGCATATCGTGCCTTAACAAAATCAAAGTCATGCATCGAATATTAATACATAACAAAAGAATGTGATAACGTAGATATTTTGAAGTTTTACAGGCAATCTTCATTGACATCATCTTCATCGTTTGGATCTGCAGTGTCTAGGGGTGGGTGAGTATAATTATACTCAGTAGATAGAGTTAAATTCTACTAGCATGCTAAAACATAAAGTATAAATAAATATCTCATAATCATTTATATTCAAAAGTTGACTCAAAATAATATTATTGACTAACAAAATCCAATGCACTTCTTATATAAAATGTCAGATAGAACACTTCTTCACAGAATCCGGTAAACTCAGATAATTCATTTGTAGCCAGAATATGATAAATAATTCAAAATCGGATAAAACATCATTCACAAAATGTCGTCGATACTGAAGCAACATACACCCGTGCTCGTAGGGCAACGAGATCAGAATGAAGAAGATCTTCCCACGATATCCAACTTCATGGGCGCGCCATATACCATAATAGGTGGTCCCTAGGAGTCATAAGTTTGATAGCTTTTGGGCTTTATACCAAATAGCTAATATTAAAAATTGATCGTAGTTTTTTGGCTTTATACCAAATAACTACCCTTCAATTCCAATCAAATTATTCGTAAATATACTTCACATAATAATAGTAGTTTAAAGGACGTGTCACGACAAAATCCCACTAAGAGGCATACACGACGCTATTATTTTAGCGCATATCCACCCTTAATAATATCCATTTTTGAAATAATATTTTACTTAAGAGACGAATATATAATGAAATAGAACGCCTAGTCGTAGCACGGAATTAGAGCTTAAAACCACCTACCCTTCGCTCTTAAAATTGACCGAAGTAACGACTGGCGGTCAGAGTCTTGTCTTGTTCACGGGCTTAGGAGTAGTAGGCGGAACCTCCCCTCGTGCCGGGCAAGATCTCCTTTCAGGCTTGGAAGTGGCCGACAGAATCTCCCCTTGGGTTAGGATGATTTTTCCTTCTGGCTCAAAAGTGGTGGATGAAACCTCCCTTTACGCTAAAACAAATTCTTCCTCCCAGCCCAAAAGTGGTGGACAGATCCTCCCTTACCCTAGGTCGTTTCCCCCCTTTAGAGTAGCTAACTTGAAAAATGAACCCATTTACTATGTATTGCACCCTCAAATTAGCTAAGAATAGTTTTTGATCTCCAAGCATCAGCAATGCTGATGCAAATTTAATTTTTTTTTAAATTTTCGTTTTTAATATAAAATAAAAATTTTAACTTCAAACAAGCGTAACTCTTTACCCCGAACTTAGAATCACGCGTTCTTGGTACCGTTGGACTCGTATCGACGAGCCCTTCAAAACAAGACCACACAAGGGTACATTTTCTCACTAATTTAAAGTGGATCTCGCCTATGACACATTTCTTGAAGTTATAGCCTACTATCCCGGTGCCCAATTGATGTGTTCTTGGGCTTGATACATTTGTCTCTCCAAGACCTATCAAGTATCTTAAGGAACCTCCAAACAAATCAAGCTCAAAATAGTCCAATTTTAAGAAAAGCCATTATTGGGCCCTTAAACTCGCTAATGGGCCCGAACGTTCAAATTTCAAAACTTTGAAATTTTGGGGCATTACAGAAATACTCCTATGAGTAGATCATCCTGCATTCACATAAATTGAACCATGAGTAGATCATCCTGCATTCACATAAATTGAACCATGGGCCAATTTAAGAGGGAAAATTCTTAAGAGGTAAAGGACTTGAAACGCAGGAAAGGAGAAGACTATGTTCCATGTAAAAAAATTACCTTAATGCCTTTAAAGGCAATCTAACCCATTTTCATATGGATAGATACCCCTAACCCGAGGAGAGCTAGGGCATGAGAGAATAAGGCTTTCTAATGTCATAATTAAATTTGGGCCTTGGTAATACAATTCGTTGGAGTCGGTGAGGGCCCATATTAATTATGTTTTCATTTTCTTTTATGCTTGTGATTATTGTTGTGATAGTAATTGATTACTAAGCAAAGATTAATGCAAGATTAATTCATGGGGGTTATATAGCTTTGGATTGGGCAAGAATACCTAATTAAAATGAAGACTAAAATACCCTTAGAGGGGTCTGGGACCAATTTATGGAGTGAATAGGACCCTTGACATGGTAATTTACCTTGGTTAATGGATTGATGACAATTTTGAGTTTATCCTTGTCTCAGAGAGATTGAGGATTTAGGAGAGTTATTATGAATCCTTGCTTGTTGGATAAGCACTAATAGGGTTAAGGATAGTTATTATGAGTCTTTCCTCTTTGGTATCACTGGTAGGATTCAAGATGGTTATTCTAAGTCCCTACTTGTTGGATGGGAATGATAGAGTTCAAAAAGGTTATTCTGAGTCTTAGCTCTTTGTTGCACCTCCCTGTTAATGGGAACTCTGCATGAGCGGGCTCACAACTGATCTTCACAGGATCTTTTTTTGTATGTGTGGTTGGGGTTTGCTGACATCCTCCTTGGTTGGCGTCTCCTGCCACTTCTATTCTTGTGTAGTTGTGGGGTCTAACCTTTCCACTCTAGCAAGGTCATGTGGGTTATGACACCTCCTGGTGGATTCTAGTGCCTCATTATAGATGATACCCCTTAGTGGATGGTCCATGGTGGTTGTATCATTTTTTACTCAGGTATACATTTGATGATTGTGTCTTTCTATAAGATTAGTTGGGGTTATTAATTATTGAACAAAGGTTCATGAGATACTAATGAGACTGCTTGATATTTATTGTTTAACTAGAACAAGTGAAATAGCTAAAAGACTTGCATAAAAAGGATGCTGGTTTAAAACACTTAAGCATTGAGATGCAGTCAGTTGCTAGACAAAAGTACATGTGGTTCCTATCTTGTTGGAAGTAATATTAGAGATGTTATCCAATAAGTACGTAGGCGACTAACATCCGACAATGTTGCCCAATCCAAAAAAATTAATTAATCTTTTTGTGCTTTTGGCAACTCTCTTAATAAGGAATGGGATATTCCGTTGTTGTTTGGTCTTATTGGTTGAAGTGTCTGGATCACTAGTGGGGGATTGATGATGACATTGCACTAGCGGGATCTAGTTTCTTACTTATAAATTTTTATAAGTAATTATATTTACTAGTGTGAGAGCCAACTTAACTTGGTTATTTATTTTTAGACTGATAACATACTTGTACTTAAAAAATTAGCCTACTATTTATCAACTTTTGACATGTGCAATAATATCATGTTTTGATATTTATATTTGTGAACCCTAGTTATCTGACTTGGATATTTAATTAGACTATTTGTTTTGTATTAAAAAAAATCCGTGTGATTAATACACACACTTTATTAAGAAGGGTTTAAAAAATCCAGGTTGTGACACCCATGCCACACACACAAGAATGATAGGGATTATCATATGCAATTGTGGGGAAAAGATTGATGAAAAATTGCATAAGTATGTGATTTTTTTCATCAAGGATCGATCAACAATGAACAAGCAATCAATCGGCCTTAAATGTTGAAAGCCTTACTATATATCGAACCAAGTGGTTTGTTTAGAGCCCAATAGGCAGAACAGTCGATCAACAAGGTTGTGCGTATAAGTGTTCTAGAGATGGTGTTGTACTATTTACGACATGGTACACTAACAGCCAATCAATTGGTCACGAGAAAAATTACTTAAAATAGGACATTCTAGGTTTAATTCTTTTCCTATTGAAAGTCTAACACCTAGTAAAAGAAAGAGGGAAGCCAAAAAAAGTTGAGGGAACTTTGTGATTCTTTTCTAGAGGTTTGTGTGAAGAAGGTGCTTCCATGGCTATTGCTCTTTCAGAGATGCTTGTATTTAGCTAAGTTGAATCTAGCAAAAGTTCATTTTATGCTTTAACTTCATGAATTATTTGTGTGAATACTTCACATATACACTTTAGGGTAAAAGTGAGTGAAGAGAAGAGAGGTGAGATTGGAGTCATCTTCCAAGTCATCTATAGAGAGTGTTGCTCATAAAATTGGGGTGATATATCAAAGTTAAAAGAGTAACTGAGAAGATGGTGGTGATTTGTCAAAGCTGAAGTTGTTGTTGAGAAGGTCGGGGTGACTGTTCAAAGCAAGGTAGAGAGAAAATCAAATTGAATACAAAGCTGAAGTAAACAGACGAGAAGGTGTGACAAATGTTTATGGAGTTAGAGGAGTGTGGAGACTGGTTGAAGAGAAAAGAGTCTTTTGTTGTTATCGATAATTGTGTACTTCTTTACTTAGCAATTATTTGGTTCGGACAAAGTGTCCTGTGGTTTTTCCCAAAGTAAGTTTCCACATAAAAATCCCTTGTCTTAGGCTTTACGCTATAAACCTTGGTATTTTGCACTTTTGTAAATGTATTAGCTTTGATTTATAAATAGATTTTTGAACTAGGGGCACTATATTTTTGCGCTCACGGAATGAAGTAAGAGAATCTCATACTGCTCCTAGGGTGGAGCATCATCTTGGGTTACGTACCAAGGATGGATATTAGAATTGATTTTATCCAATGTGAAATTAATAATAAATTGTGAGAATGCCTATGAGACCTGAAAGTACTCAACATGTAAGATGTGAGCGTCATTGCTAACTCAAAGCATTGTTTTGTGGGAAGAGTTTTTAATGCTCCCCATTCACCATCAGCCCAGCTTAAGGAACGCCTTAGTGCTATGAATATTTCATATTGACGACATATACACTAGCACACGTTAGTGTGAGTGGCATTGATGTTAATATGCACTAGTATTAAATGCATCGTTGATCTCCAAGATGAATAGTTCTTAAGCATTCCTTCTGCTACGCTCATGGTGAGTAGGGAACAAAGAAAATGCTTCACATTTTGTGAACATCTTAAAGTATGCTTTCCAGTTGTGGATAGATTAATCTTATATATGAAATGATACTTATATAAGGAATGATCTCGTATGATGAGAATGGTGGAAACCTGAATGATGGTTATAATAATGAATTGTGAAAAAATTACATGTGGGCATGCATGACTAATATTTTAATAATATATGTAGATATACTCAGGCTTTCTAGGGGTGCAGGTTGAGCTGCCGGTAGAAGTGGCATTCAACTACTTTTCCAAGGGCCTTATTGTGTGAGACCGTCAAGTGTAAAGTGGAACTAACACTATTGTAGGTATGTTTGCATTAGTATATTCGGTATATGGGGAAATGATGATCATGGACTGAGATATAATTGAGAAAAGAATTTAAGTCAAATTTTTCTTTGTTGTGGCCACTCCGATGTATTCAAAACATTATTGAAACTCCTAGATCATGACACTCGGACTTATGAATGGGAAACTGTGCATTAAACTATATGTAAAGATGTAACTTTTTAAAATGCTTTTGTGGTTTCTTGTAGTACCCATGGTATGGATGTGGGTACTCAGGGTGACTGAGAGACATTACTAGCCATGTGTTATGCTAGTTAAAGGTAATGCTAATACAATACAAAAATGACTTGCTCAATTGAGGATCTTAAGGAAAATATCCAAGCTAATGATTGGTGAATAATTGACTAAAGACTGAATTAAACATAATAGAATAGAGCTTGATCGAGTAAGATAGGATGTCATTTTATTTATAGCATTTAATCCTATTAAGTATATGTAAATATACCCAGATATCCTAGTACTGCAGATAGAGGATTACAACAAACTATTTTTTGCCTGAGGTCCATAGAGAGTGAGGTCAATCCAGATGCAAAGGTGTCTACCTTATGCTGATGTAGTTTAGCTTTTAAAGCATGTGTGGTACAAATTTAGAGTATGCTTTACCAGACAATAATATGGCTTGTATTTGGGAGATTTCTTGCTTGGTTGTAATGCTTTCTACCATCAATACCATATGTTGGAAATGATGATCAATACCACAACTAATAAAGATGTTTATTAGTTGTGGTCACCCTAATGTTTTCTAAAAAGCATTTAAGAATCCTAGTTTTTGACAATATTAGGCCATAACAATAAACAATAAATTAACATCCAAACATGAAGAACTACAAAAAAAACATGAGGAAAATTAGTATAGTTACCTTGTTCGTGTCTCTCGAAGAAGCTGGAACTTAGAGACAATGACATGGTTTTAACTACGATTGGCAGAAGACGAATCAGAAACTCTATTCAAGGTAGAATAAGCAATTATTGTCAAATTGTTGTCGACAACAGTGAGGAGCGACGGTGCACAAAGCAGAGATGGGACATGAGGTGCATGTTTACTTGGCAAACAGAGAAAAAGAAGAAGCTAGGACAATTATTTGAGAAATGTCTGGTTCAGTGATTTAGAGAAGGTAGGTCAGCAATTAAGGCAATCAGTTTTTAAAAGGAAGGGAATTTTAGACTTTTTTCAAATGTTGTTATTCTTTAATATAATTTCTTGTCATATGACCCTCTAAATTGTCCTTAAGTGATTTTTTTTTGTCATAATGTGGTAGGTATCATAGAGGAAAGGAGAGAGAGTTCTCTCTCAAATTCCTCTATATGTAGCATTGGATGCTTTTGTTCTAAGGTTTATGTTAAAAACTTACCATTTTCCTTTTCAAAACAAGATCTTCATATAAATTAATTACTCCCTTTGTCTTAAAATAAAGTAAAATTAATTTATTTTAAAAATAAAATAGAGTTATTAATATAGAACAAAAAATATAAAAAATTAACTTAATATAGAACAATGATACATCGATGTTAAAATATTCATGGCATAATAATACATGATTAAGGTAGAATCGTCATATATTAATGCTCATAAATAAAGCATTTTTTAAGTTTAATAGCTTTAATAAGTAACTTTTTTATTTAATAGAAGCACATACCGTATTATGCCATAAAAAATTAAAAAGAAGCACAGACAGTCTAGAAACCATTTTTTAGTCACTGATAGATAGATAGATGGTTCGTAGCATTTTAATTTCCGACCGCAGCCAAAGTTGTCGAATAGTTTGTCGGACACGCGTCCAATTCCAATTGGCTCTCACTCGGACATCGTTTGACAGCAATGGCGTAGATCTGCTTGCGCGCGGTTTCGGACGTCGGCCCTTTTTTGTGTGTCAGAGACCACTCCTGCCCTAAGAAAACTCACTTTAATGACTTAAATACCCCTACTTTGTAGAGTATTTTATTTACGAAAATACCCTACTCATTTATTGTCGCCTGTCAGTCTGCTGCGCTGCATGAATCACGAGCCAAAAGTCTTCTGTAGTAGTCACGTAATTGACTAACTGGTAGTTTGGTTTGAAACGCGAACCCACCCCACCGGGTTTGTTAATTTGGTTTGGCGAACTGGATGGTTGGTTTATGCTCCCTCTAATGAGCCTAATTTCTTTTAACAATGAGCTTAGCATAAGTTACTTATGTAAAATTCATAAGATTGACGTCAGATAAATTATTCATCCACGAGATAGATAATGTATATACTAATACATGTTAGATTAACCGTTCCCATAAGTAATTTATACTAGGCTTATTATTAAAATAGCAAATCAGCTCAATTAAGTAAGCGTGCATTCCTACCACAAATGGTGGGAGTGTTTAATCAATGCATAATGTGTAAGAAAAATACATCTAAATCTATGTCAGGTTTAGACATAAATTTTTTTATATGTCATATATTGATTGGGCACTTCTACCACAATGAGTAAGAGTGCATATCCAGTTGATCTAAATCCTCATAAGGGATTAAGGAGGGCGTGAAAAACTCTTCTGAACTTGTAATATGAGGGGTGGGGGGAGGGGGGTTTGATTTGTGCTCAGAGTTGACTGTTTGGTTTAATGAGCATCGGCGGGTTGGCAGTGCTGACCAAAATTGTTCATAAACGGTTTGGCTGGAAAACATATGATAACCTAGGCAGCCCGGTCAGAGTCAGACCAGTTATGAATCAGCTTTTTCAGCCTTTTTCTTTTGGGGTAGTATAAGCCAACTACACACCCACCCATGCGTGTGCATTGGGTACTTTTAAGGCGCACGATTATAACCGCGTGGTCCATGTAAAACAAAGGGTAAGCGTTAGAAATGCCGGTCGGGTAAATAGTAAAGCTTGACCCGACCGATCATAATGGGTCATATTTAGTTTTTAAAAATTAATTTAAATAGCTATTTGGGTCAAGTTCGAGTTTTAGGTGATTCGATTCGAATATAATTATAAATATAAATTTTAAAAATTATATAATTTTAATATTATTTTAAAAATATTAATTGAATTATTTTATTCTATTCAGGTCAAACGGGTCAGGTTCGGGTTTAGGTCATAGTCTTTTTATGTGGTATCGGGTTCAAGTTTTGTAAAACCCTGCCTAAACCCAACCCAATGGCAACACTAGTAAGCGTAGGGATGTAAGCAAACAGACACATATAAGGGCTATATGGAGCCATTTGTTTTTACATGAAAGTCATGTCCGTCTATTCACTATTCGTAATGGACATCAACTATGTCCATCCGCATCTGTCCATCACAAACGCGAATGGACATATAGACTACATTAATACGGAGTATACATGAGGTGTGAGAAGAGTCCGATCTAAAGCATGATAGTTTTACACGTGAGGAGGATGAGCTTATCATCTTTCGATGCTACCATAGATATAGGAAGCAAGTTACAAACAAACAAAAAAAATTGGCTAAATACTAAGCAGAAGAAACATGGTTAAATACTAAGTAGGGCTGGGAATCGGGTTGGGTTGGGTCAAATTGAGTCGGGTTGGCCTTGACCCGCACTAAGATCGGGTCGGGTACGCGGGTAACCCTACTTTTTTTCCTTAAATTTTTTTGTTAGACTCGTATTATATACCTTCTCTTTGCAAAGGCCAAACACAAAAGAAATTTAAATACATTACAACATTAATTTATAATGTTTGGTTCTTTGGTTTATTTGTGGCTGACACGCTTTTGTAGTAACCATCAACGAAGATCTTAGAGTGGTGTTGTCTTTCTTCCATTCTAAGAGAAAGATAACAAAACAAACCTTCAACATTTGTTCACTCAAGATCAACCCACTTGGCTTTCGATAACTCACATACAAAGGCAAAATAGATTAAACATCATTTCTTTGATGGCTAAAAAGGATCATGCAATTCAGCATGTCTTAATTCCAAAATTCTTGTAACTGCTTCTCTATGGTTGCTTGTAGCCCTACCCTCCTCAGCAACCAATGATACTTGTTTATAATTTTCCTCCTTTGAAAAGTGTTCCTCATTGAGCTTTATCATCTGCCTCTCTGATTGCATGTTCCTAACCTGCCTCTATTATGATTGTTAGGCCTTTCACACTAAGTGAGTCAGTGTGTGATGTGTCCTACTAAAGGAGAGTGGATGAGAATAAATACAACAAAATATGACATATTTTCATTATAATCACCACAAACAAAAAAATAACATAAAAGAAATTAAACTATATTGAAATTAATCACACCTTGAAGATATCATCCTCTCTTATCCCAAAATGGATGCCTACCACAAAGCAAAATAAATGTGATCACACCTATGTTCTAAATATCTTATTTATGCCCAAATTTGTGTTTAAGCACATCTGGCTTAACATAGTATGCACTAAACAAACACCATAATAATAGTATAAATAAGTGCAATATACCAACACCATAAAAATAGATTTTATTATTATTTATAGTCGGATAAAAGTTAGGTTGATAGGGTTGTACGGGTCGGGTTCGACCCGACCCTAAATCCAAAACGGGTCAAGAGCCTAAACCCGCACCCTGACCCTACCTGTAATCAGGTAGGGTCGGGTGTAGGGTTAGGCGGGTAGGGTTCGGATCGGTAAATGGGTCGGGTTGGATTTTCCCAGCCCTAATACTAAGGGTCAGACTTATGGATGGGGAAGAGAAGCCTTTAGCAGTTGGAGGGAGAGAGATGAGGCCTTTAAAAAGGGAGTTGTTGTAGTTGCAAATGGCAGAAGTATCACTATTGGGAGTCGCAGATCATACCGGAGGGTTGGTGGAAATGATGTTTGGAGGAGGGTTGTAGGGTCGAAGAGAAATGATGTTAAGAGGATTGGAGGAGGGCTGCCAAAACTCCGGGTGCAGTGCAATAGCGGATGTGAGGCTGATGCAGTGGATGGCGGTAGTGAGGGATCATAGTGTGGATGAATTAAAATAAAGAGCTATCGGAACTCCATTGGTAGATGGATCGGGGGGCCTTCAAAGCATAGGGGAGGTCTTGGGGAGAAGGATAAAAAACTAGCTTGATAGAAATGCCAATAGAAGGCATGACGACATAGGCAATTGCACATGGTAGCAATTGCCAAGTGCCCAGTAAAGCAGCAATCGGGTTGATGGGGGATGGGTAACAAGGTTAAAATTATTGTGCAAACATGGACAACCACTTACACGGATAGGTTTCATTCGCAGCCGCGTCTGCTCAATAAGGCTGCTATTGAGTCGAGCCAGCTCGTAGAGCTAAACAAGCTTGGCTCAGTTCGACTCGAATTTGGCTTGGCTCAAAGGGAGCTCGACTTGAACTTGGTTCAAACTTGAAAGTAAACGAGCCAATCTCGAACAGGGGCCAACTCGAATCGACTCGACTCAAAACTTGATTGGTTCGACTCAAAATTGATTCGAAGCTCGGGTCGAACTCGAACTCAATTTGTTATATATCACTTCTTATATATTATACCCATATTAAATAAATTTCTTAACTTTCACCTTTCATCTAACTATAATATTCTATATTATTTTATAAAAAATATATATAGTATATATACATTAATACAGGTATATAATATACTATATAATATGGTATATAATATCCATATTATGCTATTATATTTCAAAGAAATATAAATCCTACTATTAATAAAATTGAGAATGTAGGTATGATAAATTATTTTGTTCCTATTCTACCCTTATTCATCTATATAATATTATTTAATTTTAAAATACTACTTTTAGTACTAATCCTAACAAATATAAATATGTAATTCTACTTGCATAATAAACATTCTTAATTCAACCAATTATATTGGTTTAGAATTAGAGATCTAGTGAACTATATCTAGATTTTGCCTACAAATATATCTAATGAACCAAGTCTAGATTTTACTACTGAGGTCCAATTACATTAATTTTTATATTTGCAGGCAATCTACGCATGATGAAATATGTTATTGCTAAAGTCGAGATGGTTCTCTCATCATGAATTTTTTTGTAGTCACTAGAGTAATTAGATATAAAATCTATAAATAGGAGTTGTCATGGCTTTGGTGACTAAATCAGTTTTTTATGGCTTATTATACGAAAAAAATTATATAAATAATATTAAAAAAATAATTATCAAAATAACTTAGAGAAAAAAATATTTACCAATATGATGTTCTTTTTTGCATGGAGGTTCCAACTAGGTGATGAAACCTGTGTGGGTTTTTTTTAAAAAATTCATAATTTCGTCCTTTAGAAGGACGAAATCAGTAGTATGCTCGTACTGATTTGACGAAATCAATAATGAACTGATTTTGTCCTCTCTTCTCTCTCTCCTCTCTCTCTCCTCTCTCTATTTACACACTATCTCCTCTCTCTTTCACTATCTCTCTTCTCTCTCTCTCCTCTATCTCTCTCTTATCTTTCTCTTCACTCTCTCCTCTCTCTTTCAGCTATCTCTCTTCTCTCTCTCTCCACTATCTCTCTCTTATCTTTCTCTTCACTCTCTCCTCTCTTCTAAAGGACGAAATCAAAATGATAAAATCATAACAAAATTTTTAAAAAGCATATTGATTTCGTCATTTGCAAATACATTATATTTTATTTAAAATTTATTATTTTAATATATAATATATAAGTAAGAAAAATTTAACTTAAATTTTTCTACTTTTCCCCCACTCCTCCTCAAAGCTGGGACTCATGCTCACATGCATGAGAGAGAGATAGGGAGAGAGAAAGAGAAAGAAGAGAGGATAGAGAAAAGAAAGAGAAGAGAGAGAAAGAGGAGAGATAGTGAAGAGATAGGGGAGAGAGAAGAGAGGATAGAGAAGAAGAGAGATAACCAAAAGAGAGAGGAGAGAGAGAGTGAATAGAGAGAGAGGGCGTAAATAGAGAGAGAAAGAGGAGAGAGGGAGTGAATAGAGAGAGAGAAGAGAGAAAGGGGGAGAGATTACAAAGAGTGAAGAGATAGAAGAGAGAGAGAGAAAGTGAAGAGAAAGAGGAGATGACAAAATCAGTTCATTATATTGATTTCATCCTTTAGAATGATGAAATTATGAAAATTTTAAAAAAACACACGTAAGGAACACCATTGGTAAATAATTTTCTCTCTCCATTATTTTGGTAATTATTATTTTTTAATATTATTTATATAATTTTCTCTATTATACGAGAGATTTGAATAACATTAGTTAAATTTTTAGTGACCAATGAAAGTTTTTGGTAGGATAATTTATTGACTCTTATTTTAACCATAGATTTTGGAGTAATATTAACAATTTTAATAGATTAGAATTGTGTTTGTTATAATCTTTCTATTTTTGTAATGTTGATGTGATTCTCTAAATTAATATGATTTTTTATAGGAAAAAATAATGTGGGTTGTAAATGGGATTCGAGCTCAATTCGAATATAGGTTCGAACGGCTATAGTATATTTTCGAGCTCGAGCTTAAGTCACGTTTCAAGTTCCTTGGCCGAACTGAGCTTGAGCCGAGTTTTCAGAAATCGAGCTCAAGTAAAAAAACCTTAAAATTCGATTCGACAAGCTCGTTAGCACCCTTACCGCTCAAGTCGCAGATCAAAACATATGTCTATCGCCATGTATGTGTTCGCCTTGATTAGGAAATGTTGTCCATTAACTAAAGAGGGTTGTCTATGTTTTTAGGACTTGACTAGAAAGGGTACAACTACTAGGTGCATGACTAGAAAAGGGTACGACAACTAGGGTTGCACGTTTGTTGGGTGGGCCCATTGATTGGCCCGCAAAATAGCAGGCTTGTGCCTCAATATTTTAGGCTTATTTGTGGGCCCCTGAAGAGTTAGTCACATTGTAAATAGGGTCAAGCTAAGGCCCAAGTATAAATAGCCCGTAGGCGGCCCAACCTAAAATAAGATTTTTATTTTTTTTGGTTATATGAGATAGTCCCACTTTGTTGAGATAAGAAAAATTCAAGGGGGATGTTGCCTATTTAAGAGGGGCAAAACATTCAAACTCACATTCCTTTATTATGAAGGTCATAACCGAAAAGGTTAAAAGCCTATTAGTGAGACCTCATTTAAAGGCTAAATCTAATCTAAAATATATATACAATAATAAAAAAGCTCGTGGCCGAGTCCGGGCCAACATATGAGGCCCGGCCTATTTTTCACTAGGGAGGTTAAGGCTGGGTTTGACCCTTAATATCACATTTATTTTTAGGGTTATGCCTAGGCCTAAGGCTGCTAACTAGCCGAGCCAGCTCGTCGAGCTGAACTGGCTTGGCTCGGTTCGACTCGAAGTTGGCTCGGCTCGGCTCGAATGGAGCTCGACTCGAGTTAGGTTCGAACTCAAAAGTAAACGAGCCGAGCTCGAACGTGGTCCAACTCGAATCGACTCGACTCGAAACCTAATCGGTTCGACTCGAGATCGACTCAAGCTCAGCTCGAACTCGACTCGATTTGTTATATATTACTTCTTATATATTAATATATTATACCTATATTATATATTTTTTACCTTTCACCTTTCATATACCTATAATATTCTATGTTATTTTGTACTAATATATACATTAGGGAAATTTATTTAAATAATAATTTTTTAAAAAATATTTACTAATTTAGACCACTTTGGAAAATATTTCCCAAAGTGGTGTTGCTTTTTGCCACATAGGCACCAGCCAAGCAGTTAGCGCATGCGTGGTTTTTTTTAAAATTTGATTTCGTCCTTTAGAAAGACGAAATCAATACTATGTACTGACTCTCCTCTCCCCTCCTCTCTCTCTCTTCACTCTCCTCTCTCTCTCTCTCTTCACTCTCTCTCTCACTCTCTCTCCTCTCACTCTCTCTACTCTCTCTCCTCTTTCTTTCTACACTCTCTCTCTCTCTCTTCTATCTCTCCACTCTCTCTCTCTCTCTTCTCTCCTCTTTCTCGCTTTATTCACTGTCTCTCTCTCCTCTTTCTCTCTCTATTCATTGTCTTAAAGAGGAGAGAGAAAAGGGAAAGAGGAGAGAGAGTGGAGAGAGAGAAAGAAAGAGGAGAGAAGAGAGGGGGAGAGAGAGTGGAGAGAGAGAGAGAAGAGAGAGAGTGAATAGAGAGAGAAAGAGGAGAGAGAGTGAAGAGAGAGAGGAGAGAGAGTGAAGAGAGAGAGAAGAGAGGAGAGAGAGTGAGTAGAGAGAGAGAGAGAGTGAAGAGAGAGAGAGGAGAGAGAGAGGAGGGGAGGGGAGAGAGGGAAGTACTGATCAGTACACAATATTGATTTTGTCATTTTAAAGGATAAAATTAAAAAACAATTTCAAAAAAAGCCACGCAGGCTTGGCTGGCGCCTGCGTGGCAAAAAGCAACACCACTTTGGAAAAAATGGTCTAAATTGGTAAATATTTTTTAAAAATTATTATTTAAATAAATTTTCTTATACATTAATATATAGTATGTAATATATTATATATCAGTGTATATAATATCCATATTATGCTATTAAATTTAAAATAAATATAAATCCTACTACTAATAAAATTGAGAATGTAGGTATGAAAAATTATTTTATTCCTATTATACCCTTATTCATCTATATAATATATATTATTAAATTTTTAAATACTACCTTTAATTATTCTAATCTTAATAAATATAAATATGTAATTTTACTTGCATATTCTTAATTTAACTAATCATATTGGCCTTTTTTACTTATGTGCGTACGATTATACTTCTCTTAGCAACTACTAGATCACTAATTGATTATTTCTTTCTCTCACACACACACATACGTATATGTGTCTGTGTGTGTGTGTATATATATATATATATATATATATATATATGTATGTATTTATAACTTTAATAGAATGGAATTATAGTTGTTATAATCTTTTTTTATTTTTGTAATGTTGATGCAATTTTTTAAATTAATATGGTTTTTTATAGGGAAAAATAATTTGGGTTGTAATTGGGATTCAAGCTCAATTCGAACATAAGTTCGAGCTACAATGGTGTATTTTCGAGCTCGAGCTTGAATCGAGTTTCGAACTCCTTGACCGAATCGAGCTCGAACTGAGCTTTCAAAATCGAGCTCGAGTTTAAAAACTTCAAAATTTGGTTCGACTCGGCTTGTAATCACCCTTACCTAGGCCTACCTTTATCCTGCCAAGCCCTGGACAACATATAACCCTAATGACAACATACTATTTTAGAGTAGCCTATGTCTATTTTAGGTTTCTAAGGCATGGTCTTGAGAGTCCCGTTAATGCTTTCTTGGTTAGATATAAAAAGAATGAATTCAACAAAGATACAAAATCCCTAATATTAAAAGGCATAGTAAAATATCTAAAATACCTAAATTTTAAAATTTTATTTTTATTATAATTAAGATATTTTTATTATATTTAATATACCCTTATTTTAAAATTTGTTATCTACTATACCCATTTAAATATTAAACCCAATAATAAAACTTTATAACATGACAAAATGTGGTGGGACCATGACATGGTTCACACAGTAAGTCTTGACTGTCACACAAATTAGTGGGCCCACATGATAGAAGGGGTCACAATATATGAAGTATTTTTTATGCTCCGTATTGACAGTATTACTTACGCTAATGTGTGTTAGCGTGTGCGCCGTCGATCTTGAAAATGAACGCTTCATAAGTATTCCTTATGCACGGCTCACGATGAACAAGGAGTATAAAAAACTCTTCCCACCACATGATATACCCAGAACACATGAGACCTATAATGGACTGCAACATGGAAACCAGATTGAGTGGGCACACAAGTAAAAAATATGGGTCCACAACATTGGTTGCATATATACACCATAAAAGAGTAATGTTTGGTTTTAGTAATTCAATGTTATTAATAAATATAAAATTTTAAAATAATAGAAATAAAAATTTAAAAGTTATTCTGCCAAATGACAACACCTTCAAAGCAAAATATGGTAAGAAAGACCACCTATACAATAGGCAACATTATAAAATATACTTTCAACACTGAAAAAGTTGACATGTTAGGGGTCACGCTAGGCATTGTGAACTGTTGGTTCAAGTTCTAATAACGCAGACTATTAACCTGCGTTTCAAACCATGTTGCCTCTCGAGTAATATGCACAATTAAATCAAAATCTTAACAATAATATTTGGTGATCTGACTGCTTAGTCCTTCATTATAAAGAAATACTCCTGCTGTTAAACCGGCCGGTTGGGCATCCAACTTCGTTTCTTTTCACTACACTTGTGCTGACACCCAACACAATCAAGCAGCCCACATTTTTATCACTTCTTACTATGCAACATGTCAATTGGTAAGGATTTCAGCCACAACATACCTCAGGTCCTAGCACATGTTCAAATGCAGTGAATACAACGGTGATATGCAATCATGCAATGAAATAAGGACCAACTGAAGAAGAGACCCCCAAGGTATGGCATATGTTCCAATCATTCATTCATAATACATCACTTTCCATGTGATTTTTTATTGGTTGCAGTTCAGTTATATATTAGGACCTTACCATTAATGTACTCAACAGTTTGCAATATAATAGTTGATCTTCTTCCCTTCTTATGCAATAAGAAACTGGCATTTGGTGGCTACACACCAAACATAACTTCCGTCTTTTTTTTTTGTCTCCTTCGTTTTTTGATTGTCTGTTGAATGAATCATGCCAGCGGTAATGAAGGGTTTGTGTCTCAATTGAAACATGATAACAATGAAAGCTGTGAGTCATTAGGGGGTTATGCATCTTGTCAAGCTTAACTAATTAATCATTTATTTTATGGCAAACATACTTAATGTCATTATGGTACAAATCAGCATCTGTCCTTCTTTCTTTCTTTCCCTTTCTTTAATGTCATAACTGTTCTCTTATACTTTATACAACATATTATATACTTTCTCCTAATGCGTACGCTATTGAGAACAAGTTCTGCAGGTAGTTCGTGTATGTTGCTTCTTTTATTGTAATATTTTTAATTTACATATGAGATGCTTCTCGTCATGGGTAAGTCTCACAAGTTTTATTTTTAAAACTTATATATAATTATAAAGAAGTTAACATGAACCCTGCATATTAGCGTGAGCCTAAGCATTGCAAGGTGTAAAATCGAGATTTGATTAATTTTAGTAATAAATATCATCAGATTAAAATCCGACATTCCAAGATGCCCAGGCTCATACAAACATATATGAGTCCAGGCTCATATAAATAGGTCTTCAATCATAATTATAGTTGTAAAGTACATTTTACCAATAATAGATAGTCACTGAGGTATAATTTTTTTTTTAACAAGATGCAGATCTTGCACTTTTATAATAGGTTATTTTGTGTAACTCTTGTAAGAGATAGCATAACCATAGTTTCTTATTAACTTCATCTAGGTCAGCTTCCTCTGCTCCTCTTTTGGCTCTTTTAACTAATTTTTGAAATCTATATGGAAGTTAAAAATAATTTATAATAATTCCATAGAAGGCTCTGTAACTATTGTGAGACAAGAAAAAAAAAGAGTTTATTTTTGTTATAAGTCGTTTGAATTAAAGAAGGGTGCAATTAATGATGTAATTAAAGAATACAAGAGACTTATCGGTCTTGTTATACTGACGCAGTAATTCTAAAATCCTAGTCTTAATTCATTCCCATTGATTAATATTAAATGGCAAAAACAACTGGGAATTTCAAGCTGGACATATAGCCTCCCAATGAAATCAATGAAGGAGAGTCACATATACAAATAGGGGTATATGTGAATGTCTAAAACTCTAATTGAAAAAAAAAAAAAATCCAGCAGCCCCATCATTATTATTCAAAGCTGCTTTGGCAAGCACACCAAATTCTGAAATTTCCTATCAGCCCCACAAAAACAATGGAAGCTAAGATCCTTGCTCCCTATCAAATGATTGATTCATGAGCTCCCCTCACAAGGACAACAGTTTCAGATAAACCTCCTAAACTAGTTATTCTTACTTTTAATAAATTATCTTTAGAAATCAGCTCCTCTTAATCTCTTAACTTATTTTTAATTAGCCCCGTGATCACAAATGACAAAAGCCAAGATCACACTACTCCAAATCCCATTATTGACTTTCAAGATGGACCATCAATTCCAATACTCCTCCAACCAACAGGGGACTACCTCCCCCCTCCCTTGCTTCCCAGAATAAAAGAAAGGAGGGTGGGTGTTTCATCTCCACACGTCACAGCCTATATCAGCAGCTCTAGAGCAGTAGGCAGGGAGTGAAGAGAGAGAAAGACACAAAAGAGAGAGGGAAGCTGCTGAGTCAAGCTGGGGCCCACGTGCAATGAGAACAAGAATCAATCAAAACATTATCAATACATAATTCAAGTCTTTCCAAAAAGAAAATGTAATTTTTATTTTTTTAAACTGATTAAAAAATTTTGTGTGTTTTTTTTTTATATCTGGTGAGTAGTTTAGATTAGATTTGGTGGAATGAATGACACACCTCTGCTTTCTTGCCTTCCCTTTCTTCCTTTCTCCCTGTGCCTTGGAAGGAGGAGAAAGGAGAGAAAGAGAGAGAGAGGAGAGAAGACGGGAGGAAGGGGAAGAGGAAGAGAGAGATGGGTTTAAGGGGGGTTTAGGTCCACCAACTGGTAGTTATAGGATTGAACACCGTAACCACACCAACAACAACAACACCAGTAAGGCAACAAACACCACCAACATCATCAAGGACACAGCTTGTGAGCCTTGTGAGGTTGAGAGAGAGAGAAAGGGGCAGAAGGGGGGAAGGGGAAGACTCACGTGGGAGTATGGAATGTTGGGTCTTCTTCTAATATGGTTATGGGGATAGGGAAAGAGAGAGAAAGGGGAGAGGGGTCAGTCATGGGTGTATAAAAAATTAGGTGGGGAGGAAGAGGAGGAGAAAGACCTGTTTGTGATGGTCGTGTTTTTGTGATTATTTTTATGGGTTTTGATTGGTTCGATGAAAAAGGGGCTGTTTTGGATCTTGGGATCGGTTTGTTTTTGCAGAGGATCGGATTCGAATTGGAGCTCTCCTCCTTTGCCCCCCACGACAGCCACAGCCCCCTCGAGCGTGCTGTCTCTCTGGTTAGTCCCTTTTTTTTAGTGCTGCAATAAGTGTAAATTCTTGTCCTTTGCTAATTTTCCCCTTCCTTTTTAACTTATGCTTTGCTTGTTTCTTTCTCTAGTATTTTTCTTTTTCTTGTCTGGTTTTTGAGAACTGGAATGGTGGGATATTTCTGATCCTTTAGGTCTGTATTGGGGTTTGGTTGCTTTTCTTGGCCTTGCATGTCTATTTGATTTTGATGTCTGTCATGGGTTTTGCAGTTTGTGTTTGTCCTACTGGGTTTCTGTGTATTTTTGCTGCAATAGCTTCTCTTCTCAACTCCTGTTGAGTAATGAGAATCAAGAGGTTTTGTTTAGTTTCCATGTTTGACTTTGGGGTGGTTGTGTTATTTTGATATGATCTTGTATTCATGAAGTAGCAATTTGGGTTACAGATGGAGGGTGTTGAAAGTTTCCTTCTTATAGCCGCTTGGGAGCTCATAATTTGGTCTGATATAAGATAAGGAAATAAATTAGATGGGTTTGGTAGTGGTTGCCCGCTTCTTATGTCTCTATATTCTCCAGCCATGGGCACCATTAAATATTTTGGCAAATGATTGGACTATGATTAGAGCTGTGGAACGTGGAGAATCTTCTCTTCCACAAACACCAAGACAAGTCCCTTCAGATGATCAGGTTCAGGTGGATACAATCTGGTTATGAATTCTTCAGCAGAATTGTTTCGATGAGGCTTGGCTAATCATTAGCATGCCAGTTGAACTCTGGATATGTCTTTGGAAAGATGATAATGTTCTCCATGTCATGGAGTATCCATAATATGTCTGATATTGTTTCTTTGTGCTTGATACCCTAACTATGTACTTATTCATTTGTGCAGCTGAAAGTTGTTTTGTTTAGTGGGGAAACTTCATTGGAGCTATTAAGAACTTGCCCATGAATACTTGGTAGGAGACTATTCTTCACTTGATAAGTAGTGGTGAAAGTTTGTGCCAAGAAAAAAAGAAGCGGAGAGATCTCTAACACAGTAAGGTTGGAATGGCCACTTACTATTCCAATTCAGGCAACCAAAGGGATGTTATGCCCTCCCTCTATCTAAGGGAGCCAGAACCTGCTTCATATTCTGATGCATCTTCTCTTCCAAATAATATGGTATATATGAAGTATGCACCTGGAGGATCTTATTCTCAGCCCCAGCAGAACTGTGATGATCTTCCTATCCCTAATCCTATATTATCACAAGATTCCTCCCAAGGTGGGTCCGAAGCTGCACAGCCTCATCAAGGATTCCTTTCAAGTTTGGCTTATGGAGTTTGGCGAGATGGAAGGAATGAAATGATGTTTATGCAACCCGCCACAAATTTGCAGAATATTGGTCCTGAGGTGAATAATACTGCTGACACGCAAATGGATATTCAGACTCAGTTGGGCATTTTACACAATGGCTCAAATGTTTCATCTGTTCAAGGACAGGGATTGTCTCTTAGCCTCAGCACTCAAATTCCATCAGCTATTCCTGTTACATCTTTTCAGTTCCGTCCTGGGACAGATATATCTTTTTCTGGGTCCCATCAATCCAGTCCAGGTGATAGAGAAGAAAGCAATTCTCGCAATAAACAGCTGAAGGATCCTGGGTTTCCCCCCTATTCTGATCAAGGACTCAAAGGGGATTTTCTGAACAATCTACAAAATTCTATACTGGTCAAACAGATGAATCCCAATCCCAGTCCATATGGGTTATCAGCTATGTCAAACACTATCCCCAACTCAAAATATCTCCAGGCCGCTCAACAGTTGCTAGATGAAGTTGTGAACGTAAGGAAGGCTCTGAAGCAAGAAACAGAGAAGCATCATCACCTCATGTCTGTTGGGATGGATGGAAGTAGTAGTGTTTTGCCTTCCTCTGCTGGAACAGGGTCAAATCCTCAGGATGCATCTTCAAATTCAACTAATGAACTGTCTCCAGCAGAAAGACAGGATCTACATAATAAGTTGACAAAGCTTTTGGCCATGTTGGAAGAGGTACAAATTGCAGCTACAGAATCATTTTCTTACTTATTTTGAAATCTATATGCAGCTACTTAACAATTTTTATTTTTATTTTTTTACGTTTTTATGTTTGTCCAAACTCCCTAAACTCTTGATTTCCTTCCTACATTCCTTATATCTGTGGAACTTCCTTGTCATTTTATTTCATACTCAAAAATGGTTCTTGATCCGTTGTATTTTTAAGATGTTCCTCCTATCATGTAATTTTGTTGCTAAGTGGGAATGCCCAACTTGTATCAAGGCCTGAAGGACCCAAGTCAAAGAAACTTTGCTTTGCTCTGTTCTCAATTGAAATGTGATTCCTCATTTCTTGTGATTGTGAAAAAATTCAATGAAAACCTCTGGTTCTAAGGAAGAAGAGGTCGGATGGAGAGTGTTTTTCTTTCCCAAGTCGAGAAACTCGTTGCTCTGCTTTCTTCTGTTTTTAATTGAAATATGATTCTTCATTTCCTCTGATTGTGAAAAATCTTCAGTGAAGGTTTGTCAATAATCTCTAGTTCTAAGGAAGGACAGGTCGGCTGGAGATTTTTTTTCTATCATTTTTTTTGGGGTGGGTGGTGGGAGTTGAGTGGCAAAGACGTTTGTTGTTCTGTTATGTATCCAATAATCTTGTCCTTTTATTTGAGCTTTTTGGTTACAATCAGAAGGAAACATTGGTTCTGATATCCTAACGTGCCATGGTATTAATTGTTGTGTAATCCTGACAACCGTATCTCACATTAGATGTGTGGAAAAAAATTACAAAATGCTAAGAATTGATTACATTAAGAAGAAGGGGCATTGCTTGATATACTTTCCTGTTTAGTGGATTTACTATTGTTCTTCTTCCTTGTACATACATGTATATTTGAAGAAGGGAGACATTTATTGATTTGAATGCAGTTGCTGTATACCTTTTTTTCCTCTTGCCCTATGCCACACTGCTGAAATTTTTGTCATGCTGACAACTTTGAGGTTGTTAAGCTTTGATCTTTTGTTTGCAGTTTATCTTCAAATGATGGTGATTTAAAAATCAAGAAATAACATGAATATGCATGAAGTAGGAACTCTTCCAACTACTGAAAGAATATTATTTAGTAGAGATTAAACATAAACATAATTCTGATCTGGCAGGCATATTTCAGCATTTTTAACTCAATTATAAAAGAGTTCTGTAATAGGAAAAAGGGCGACAACTTTGCCCTGAAAATAAGTAGCTGATACGTATAATAAATGTCTTAAGAGTCCTAAGGGTAGAAACATGATCTTCCTTGCAGATGTAAAGTGTATTCTACACCAATACCTACTGTATTGATATTAATGTGGCTGAGTTTTCTTTTCATTCACTTCTGCTTCATTATTTCTTATCACTATATAATCTTGTTTGTAACTCTTCCATATTTGAGTTAAATTAACTAAACAATTAAGTTGGACAACACATGTACAAGTATGCAAGATTTGATTATGTAACAAATGCTATTTTTTTTTGACGTCATTCTGGCATCTGAATTATGGCGTCATACTGCCATCCTCTGCTTCACTTGCCCTACACCTCTGCTTCATTAGTTCTTGTTACTATTTGATTTAGTTTGTAAGTCTTACGTATTTGAGTTAAATTAATTAAACAAATAACTGGGACAACACATGTACAAGTATGCAAGAGTTAATTATGTATTAGATGCTATTTTTTGACGTCATTCTACCATCTAATCCATGAGAAATCAGAAGGGTACTTCCAGAATGAATTATACTGCCTGCCCCAGGCTTTTGTACAAATTTTTCCCTGATAAACATGTTTTCTGTTTTCTGTGTTCAGTTGCCTTAATTTAATCTGTTCAATTAAATTTTGTAAAATTGGAGTGTTCAATCACAAATCATATAGCAGATTCTCCTGAAAGATTATTTTACTAAGGTTTTGTACTAAGTGAAAATCATGATTATTTGAGGGAAGAAGAAACTCCTTGACATCAGAACTTTCTTTTCTTGTGATTCATGATTGCATGCTTATTTAAGCACGTTTAGATGTAGGGGAGTAGAGGATTTGCTCCAAGTTTGTTGATTCATCTCTCCTTATTTGTAAATTCCTTTTTTTTAAAAGTTTTTAAACATGATTGGTACTTTAAGATTAATAGAGAGCACATGCATCATGTGCTGCACATTTTATAGTTGAATTTTCTAATATCAAATCTTCAAAATGCATTGTTTACTGATTTATCAAAGATGCTGTTGTTACTACACTCTGCTGCATCAATTTCTACATATAAATGTGTGGTGGTTTTTGTTGCGAAACAAAAGTCTTTCCTTCTCAATGCACTTACTTCTCGTTTATCCTACCTTGAGTAGAAAATGGCCTCCATATCATGAGAATGCACATTTTTACTAGTTTGAAGCCAGTGAGTGGCAGGGATGACTATATTCTAGCTTAAATTTGTCTGCAGGTTGATCGCAGGTACAAGCAATATTACCATCAGATGCAAATTGTTGTGTCATCTTTTGATGTAATAGCAGGGCCTGGTGCTGCTAAACCTTACACAGCACTTGCACTTCAAACAATATCCCGCCACTTCCGCTGCTTAAGGGATGCAATAAATGGCCAAATCCAAGCTACACGGAAAAATCTTGGTGAGCAAGATGCTTCAAACAGCAAAGGGGGTGGAGGAATATCCCGCCTCCGCTATGTGGACCAACACCTTAAGCAACAACGCGCCCTCCAGCAGATTGGTATGATCCAACAGCATGCCTGGAGGCCACAACGAGGTCTTCCAGAAAGTTCTGTTTCAATCCTTCGTGCTTGGCTTTTTGAGCATTTCCTGCACCCGTAAGTTCACATGTCCATGTCTCTGCTTAATAAGCAGGGCTTAAACAGTTTTACCGATTTACACCTTATTTAATAATGTTAAATAATAAATAACTGCTGAATAAATGTCAAGGAGCATGATTATTCATTCATTAAATGTAATCTTGTTTCCTTTTTACCTATGGAAGACTGGTGATTTATCATGTGGAGTATCTTACTGGAAAATTAAGATATCTAGATGCATAGTTCATGCAATATTGGATGATCTACCGTTAAAAACCTGTATGAGATATTCCAGATAAATTTCCTTCCTTACTGGTTGAGTCCTGCCATCTGATCCAATAAACTGTATTGTTGGGGGGGGAGGAGATTTCTAGCAAAATTCACCAACTTCGTTAATGTATGGAGGTTTGTTGAGAGAATGATCTGGGCATGATAAGATTTCAATATGAATTCCATATTTGAGATGGAAACAAATGATTTGTTAACCTGTGCTTCCAAGTGTTTCTTTGGTAAATATTGTTGAAAGATAAAAATTAAAATTATTGAAAAAAATAATGTTTGGTGTTCTATGCTTGTTAACCAGTTACCCCAAGGACTCTGACAAAATTATGTTGGCAAGGCAAACGGGTTTGACGCGAAGTCAGGTAAACTGCATTTTATTAGTGTTAAAAAGCAGGTTCTTTGGGTTTACTGACCTAACATGCCTTAATATTTATAACCTCTTTCAGGTGTCTAACTGGTTTATAAATGCTCGGGTACGTTTATGGAAGCCTATGGTGGAGGAGATGTACAAGGAAGAAGTTGGGGACACAGAGATGGATTCAAACTCTTCAACTGAAAACGCATCCAATCCGGTGGAAGAGCCAAGAGCCTCAGAAGATGGGGAAGATCCCCAAAGCATGAAATCCTCTGCAGCTGAAAAATTGCAGACAACCTCCCCGTTCAATGATACAAAATCGGATCATATGTCTGATGTAGAAATGCCGGTCTCTACATCTGGTTTTCACCCAAGCAATACCCATGAAGACCGCACATACATGAAAACAAGAGACCAGAGGCCGAGCACAGAAGACTGTAGTCTTCTTCAAGATGCTTTTGTTCAGCCTGATGGAAATTCTCGGTTCATGGCCTATCAGATGGCTGAATTGGGTAGGTTTGGTACAGGAGGCGTCTCTCTTACACTAGGACTACAGCATTGTGATGGTGGTGCCATACCAGGGCACAGTGGTCCACATAATTTTATTACCATGAGGGGGGATGAGATGTATAACCCAGCAACGCCCACTGTTGGGGCCAATGATTCTGGTGACTACGAATTCCTGGCAAATCGGCAGCAAAGGTTTGGATCTTCACATCTACTACATGATTTTGTGGCATGAAACTTGGTGTTAATTAAGTTTGGATGGTTTTGATTACGATTGAAGCATTAGCTCTTGAGAATAATCCAGCTGCTGAAGCCGTTCACGTCCAACGAAAGAAGCAGCAGGTATCATATGGGGGTGTATTATAAATAGAATGGCGGGGAAGTGCCACAGCTATCATGTTTGTAGAAGCTAGGCAACATTTGTAAAGATAGTTTGTATAATTTTTGTTGTAATATTTGTTAATGAAACATGCAAAATTACTCAAGTGGAAGTATAATTTGTAATGAGCCAATTGAAAATGCTGCGACCACTCATGCCCTCACTGGACGTGAGCCACAATGGAGGCGTACTCTATAGACACAGGAGTGATTCCATCAGATGAAAGGAAGCGCTTTTTATGCTCCAGGTGACAATGAGCCCATGTGCTCGGAAGACTTTTATCAATGAAATTAACAACGTTGGCCATCGGTCTTAAATATTAAGGGCTGTTATGCGTGGTTTATGCTTAGATTTATTGTCAGTTTCTCATGAAAAATATTCCCCAGATGGAGAACTCAATAAAATAATTACTTTTTTGAGTGTCATCAATTATTATCAATCATAGAGTATCTACGTGCTTAATATCTTCAACGAGGAAGAATAGATTGGATTAATGACCAAGAAGGTTCTATATCTTCTAAGGATTTTGAAAAGCTTTAAGGATAATTTATAGGATGAAGGCTATAAAAGCCTAAAATAATCAATTTGATGCATGTTGAAGCGAAGATGGTTTATTGGTATATTTTAATATAAAGTGACTTTTAACGTGATGAGAGGGCTTTTTGTGGTTAGGAGTTAGGGAGGGATGGGGGATAAATTTACGAAAATAAACAAGGCTAAAATGGCGGGTTAGGAACCAAGTAGACTAAAGGGCAACTTGGGCTCTTGAACTAATTTTTTCATTCTTGGGTGTGTTTCATTCATCTCTATGGAACTATGACGTGCTCAAGTTTTAAAACCGTACTCATTGTAGTTTAGGAGGTTCCATCAAGAAGGTGTCAGGGTCTCTTGGACAGTTTTTGTATAGCTAGCTTGACTTGGCCGCTATGGAGCTCAAAATCCCATAAAATATGAAAATGTCTAACTACTGTAGCTCTGGATAAGATCATAGCTGCAACTGGCAAGCTTTTTTTGTTGGACATGGTACGGGCTCATGCCCATTTGGTTTACTCTTATTCGAGGTTCAAGTGAGCCGATATGGGCCACAGGGTCCAAAAATAGTAGGGGTAGTCACGCCGACCTTACATGAACTATCGTGATACTTATTCTCTTAGGACTTACATCCGTCACACATACAACATGTGACTAAAGTACACAAATTTGCTTTGTGGGGCCCAACTATTAAATTAGTGTCAATGGTCTGATCTATGGTTAGCAAGGGGTCGACAATGTCACAGTCAGATTGGAGGCCCATTTATTAAAGCCCATATAGGGTTAGGATTTGAGATAGATTATAAATAGATACCTAAAGAGAGAGGAGGCTGAATTAGGCAAGTCCCCCTCCTATTTTCTCTCCCCCATCATGTCCCCTCTCCTTCTTGGGGTTCTCCTCTCTCTTATGTGTTGCATATAATAGAGAAAGAAGAAGTGAAAAGGGGTGGGCTGCCCCCTTCTCTCTCTCCCTTGTTGATCTCCTCTCTTGGCGATCTTCTTGAGGATTGTGGCATCACAAAAGACATCAAGGCAAGGGCTAGGGCACTCCATAAAGGGGATTCTACAATCCAAAGTAAGGATTTAGAGGGTTTTACACATAGTTAAAGGTAATTGATCGTTTATAATTAAACCCTTTGCAAGTGTACAAGGTAATTGTGCTAGGATGAGTATTTCAGGGTTGTCGAACCTCAGGGACGGATGAATAATTACTAAATATAAAGAAGAATTTGCTGGTTTAAAACTAAAACAACTTAAACTTAAATTAAGTAAAGGAAAAGAAATCAACTAGTTTAAAGGTAAGAGATTATTATGATAGATTTTACTTAGGAAATCGAATCCACTATAGAACCATAACAATTCCTTAACTTTTAATCTAAATCTAGTGTGAATATGAACAAGTATTCTCAGCTACAAGCTAGAATTACTTCAGAAAGAATCATTAATTAATTTCCATGGCATGAATTATCTTCGACAATAGCACGAATCATCTACACTAAATAGCTATAGGCATGACCCGTCTAATCTTAGTATAACTCATCCAAGTCCTTAATTATCTGAACATTAAAACTATTGTATGATCATCTCATCTAAATCACAGAAATTAGAATTGATGAAAATATCAAAACCACATCAATCTATCATCTACAAGACCATAAATTAACATAGATTTGAATAAACATTAGAAAGCTCTTCCATTAAAAAGGAAATCCTTATCATACAATTGTCATAATTCACAACTGAGATCTAAATTAAAAAGAAAAGAAATTGAAACTTATCTATAGGTTCATCAACTCCTAAGTAAAAGAATAGTTTAGCCTTCCATAGTAGAAGAAAATAATTTAATCTCCATTGAAAGCTTTGGCTTCTTCTCCATCTTCTTCTTCCTTCTTTTCTTCAGAAAATCTACTTGTTCTCTCTTAATTTCGTGCCAAATAAGTCTTTATATAGGCATTAGATCCGTAAGAAAAGAGTTGGATATGAGAAGGACTCAAAATTGGGTGAAATAAGGAATCTGCGCGTTATGCCGATCGATCGCCCTGCATTCCCGTTCGAACGCTTGAACTGAATTTTCTTAAAAATCACGTGTAACCGATCGATCGGTAAGTGACCCCGTTCGATCGCCAATGAAGAATATGCAAAATAAGCCAATTTAATTCAAAACACCATGGAAGCTTTTTCTAACCTAATTAAATTTAATATCTAATAATTTAACCTATATTAACACTTAAATGAGACTAGATAGTAAAATAATTAAGGGTAAAATAACGCATAAATTATACTTATCAGTAATCCCCTTTGTGGCATTATAGTTTAGGCTTTGGATTATATGCAATTATAGTATTTGTCTTGGCATAAAACACACTTGATTTTTATATAATTTAGATTAAGTGAGTCATATCCTTAATTATCATTTTATTTACTCCTTTGTGGCATTGTCTTGTTTTTGTAGTTTATTTTCTTCCATCATGACAAGTAAAATGGTCACTTCTGAGTTGAATGCAGATAATTACCTGATGTGGAAGAGGAGGATACACCATATCCTTACTTTCTTTGACTTAGCTCATGCAATGGAGCAAGTCATTGAGCCTTACCTAGAGAATTGCATTGGTGCTCAGAAGAAATCTTATAAAAAAGCTGAAGGATGATGACACAAGGCTAGATCCACCATTCTGACATTCATGAAGCCTAAGAAGGAGAGGCTCTTTGAAAAGTTTAAGACGACAAAAGAGATGTTTGAGGTAGTCTCTATGAGGTACGGGGAGTAGACAGAGGCTCATAAGAGGATGTTACACTCTGAGTATCAGAACTTAAGGATGAGAGAGGGGGATGATGTGAATGAGCCCCTAAGTATCATGTCCATCATAGCTGATGATCTGGAGACCCTGGATGATCCCATTTCTAAGGGAGTTCAGGTGTCAACAATGTTGAACAACCTCTCTATGTCTTGGGATAGTGTGGTGGTTTACCTTAATATGACTGACCAGAAGCTGACAATGAAGGCTCTAATTGCTAATCTTAGGCTTGAGCAAGAAAAAAAGAACCATGTTAAAGCTTTAGGAACTGCTACTGTTAACTTAGCACAAAACACTAGAGGTGGAAAGAAAGGTAGACAAGGCCTGGACCTTCAAAGCAGAAAGCCTTCAAGTAAAGGGGAAAGAAGTCTCACAACAAAGGCAATGATAAGGAGAACAACAAACCCCACGGTGCATGTTTCAAGTGTGGCCTGGTGGGTTACTTCAAGGCTAATTGTCACCAAAAGGATAACTAGACTAACAACAACAACAAGGGCAGTAACAAAGAGATAGTTTGTGTTGTTTCTGAGGTTATGATTGTTGATGTTAAGGAGAAGACCTGGTGGCTGGACTCTGGAGCCACAATCCATGTGTCACACTCCAGGGGTTATAGGGGTGAGATGATCAATCTCCTCCCTTGATAGAACAAGATCTACATAGGAAACAATACCTATTGCGATGTGAAGGCCATGAGGACATATAGAATCCCTTTGAAGGAAGGGTCAACCTTAGTCCTGACTAATGTGTTGTTTGCTCCCTCCATTAAGAGTAATCTGATCTCCATCCCTGTTCTCACCAATAAGGGATTTGAGATCAGATTCAAAGGGAACAAAGTCACAGTGGGCAAGAGTGGCTCTGTTTTATTTACAACTACTTTAGTTGATGGGCTATTTAGTCTTGATATTTCTAACTCATTTATTTCTAATGAATTAGCCTCTTCTAAATATTTTGTCTTGTCTGTGGACAATGCATAACTTTGGCACATGCGTTTGTGTCATGTCAATGTAGAAAAGCTACAAAAAATATCGAATGCAAGGTTATTACCCAAAATATCCAAAGACCTACGTTTGTGTGAGATTCACTACAACAAAACTGATTATTAGTGACACATAAAAAATATCGCCACATACGTCGATAAAACTGTTGTCACTATTGCTCATTAGCGATGCTTAACTGTAAGTGTCGCTAAAAGTCCCCATTAGCGATGTATATTTATATGTGGCTAATGATTTTTCTTTTGCGACATATAATTAAAAGTAAAAAATATTCAATTATTAGCGATACATAAATTTATACGTTGCTAATAATTGGTTAATAGCGACACATAGTTATGCGTCACTAATAATTGAATATTTTCGACGCTTAATTATATGTCGCAAAAGAAAACACATTAGCGACGTATAAATATACGTTGCTAATGGGGACTTTTAGTGACGTATACTTATATGTCGCTAAATCTTACTTATTTTGATTCATAGAGGTAAATTTGTTTGTGTTAGGGTTTGCTTTAAAATCTTTACTTGATTTACTTATTTTTCTTACTAGAATTACTTGTGAAGCCTATTGATTTTTGCCCTAAGTTGTGCTTTTTCTTGCCCTTAGAGAATGATCTTTGGCTTGCTTGATTAAAGTTAGTTGTTTGGTTATTTTTCTTAGTTTTAATCTTAATGGCTTCTTCAAACAACACCATGGCCGAGCATGGGAACTTAAGAAATCCCATGAGTATACAATCATTGTTTGATGGTCAAAATTTCTCCTATTGGAAGAACTGGATGAGAGCTTTTATTCAATCTCTTGATAGCAATGCTTGAAAAGTTGTGATTAAAGGCTGGAATCTACCCATAACCAAAGACAAGGATGTCAAATCAATTGTAAAAGGTGAGAGTGAATGGGATGAGAATGAGACTCAATTTGTTACCTACAATAGTAAAGCCCTAAGTGCATTGTTAGGTTCAATGAGACTCAGCAAAGGTTAATATCTAATTGTACATCCGCTAAAGTAGATTGGGAAGAACTTGTTAGGTTCAATGAGGGAACCAAAGCTGTGAAGGTGTCTAGGTTGCAAATGCTCACAGTAGAGTTTGAAAACATCATAATGAATAAATAGCAAATAATTTTGAATATTATGCTAAGATTGTTAACACATGTGATCGACTAGGAGAGTCAATACCTGATTACCTTATGGTTAGAAGGATTTTAAGGTCATTATCCTCAAAATTTTAAATAAAAGTGGTTTCAATTAATGAACCAAAGAAAATTGATACCTTAGACATTAAAAACTCATTGAAAACTTAAGAACTTTTGAAATGCAAGAATAGTCCTATGAAAATAAAAAAGAGTTGTATGAAAAATAAAAAAGGAAAACAAACTGCCTTGAGAACAACTAATAAGCCTTCTAAGAAGTCCTAAGCACTAAACACACTATAAAATCTAGGGACAAACTTTAGGGAGTGTACAAGGGGAGAGAAGAGAGGAAGGACATAACAAACAAGCTAGGAAGAACATGAAATATTTTAAATGTGGTAAGTTATGTCACTTTATTCCTGATTGTCTAACAATAATTCTGATAATTATTCTAATGACAAGCCTAGGAAAGTTAAGGGGTATGAGAAAATAAGAAAAGGAGAAAGAGGAAAATACTTCAAGTCACTTATTCCAATAAGAGCTCTTCTAAAGAAGGAGAATTGCATAACTATACTGCCTTCTATACAAGTATGAAGAAAAATGGTTCAAGTGAAGAGTCTCATGAGTCCACTTCTATTGAGGTGAACTCAGATTCTATGTCTGACCTAGATTTTAATGAGTATTGGGGGTTCCTCCAATAACTTCTAGTTTTATCTAAAAAGTCAAATCACCTTGAGAGAGAATTGAAAATAAAAAGAAAATGAATTAGAATTAGCTTCTCATGAGTCCAAAAGGTTGATGGAGATGAATAGGTACCAAGTGAGAGAGAAATCTAGTGTTCTCAATAGTGAAATAAAATCTTGGGACTTTGTTGAGGATTGGTCAAAATAATAAAATGAGCTTAGGTTTTAAGATATGTTTGTCTATGCTCATAGCAAAACCTACTATTTTTGTGAAGGTTAGAGAGAGTAAGAAGTACTCAACCCACCTAGGTCAAGAGGGAAGGAGCTAAAAGTCAATTATATAATTGTGAGAGTTTGTGAGTTGTATCATAAAGATAACAACACTTGAAAGGAGTATCCAAATATTTATCCTCACAAACTTAGCTCAAGAAAGAAGGAGAAGAAGACCCGGATGGAATTTGCCCGAGATTGACCTTGGTCCGGTGAGGTCCAAGAAAAATATACCTAGATAAATCTCAAGTTAGGTTTAGATGGGGAAAACCCAACAACCGACCTGACCCGACTTGACTCGATTTCCCATTTAACTTATAAAACCAAATTTAACCTGGTTTATATGAATTTTTGTAATTTTCATAGATGGAACTGACCCAAAATAGTATTGATTTGGTTTAATTATTGGAATTGACTTAACTCTTGATAGAATCTCGATTTCTAATTTGGATTTGTGGGTTTTTCGATTCCTATCTCAGGTTGGGTCCAAGAAATTTGGATCCTATCTTGGGTCTAGTCGGGTCCAAGGAACTTTGTTCTTATTTCGGTTTAGGTCTTGCAAAACCCGACTTGAGATGCAGCCCTAATATATATTGCTTAGTGGAACTGGGGCAAGTGATGTTGGAGGAGCCTTGAAAGTTGGCACTTGAGAGGATGTGGTAGGCATAGATGCACGAGAGGGAGTTGAAGAGGGCATAGCAGGGGTAGACCCATGTAGAGACCCACGTCGTTTAGAGGCAAGAGGCAGGATCAGTGGTTATGCTCAACAAGGATCGAGTCCATGAATGGAGTTGTGAAGCTTGTGAAGAAAAGGAACTAAGTACTTATGATAGATGTGGCTTGCATATATGCAGGAGATGGAGTTGAAGAGGGCATATCAAGGGCAGGCTGATAAGTATGAAATATATATTTATTTTATATGCCTTTTTACCTTATTTGCTAGTATAGATTAGGTTAATTTAAAGTTAGTTATGGTTTATTTAGATTAAGATAGATATTAGTATTTTAGTTTAATTATTAATAATTTTGTAGTTATTAGTAGTTTAGATATGCATTTGAATCAAGTTGGAATTTTAGTAATATTCTACATGTCTAAAATGAGATATTTTATGCTTTGTAGGTAATATGCGCTTATCGAACTCTTGGACGATACTTGGAATAAATGAAAATAGTCTTGACATATTTTAAAGTGATTTGGACAACTTTTCGGAGTTATAAACAAATTGGAAATTAATATGGACATGAAAGAAAGAGCTTAATGAACAGAAAACGGACTGTCCAGGAAAACCGGCCCGCATTGCGTAAATATAGTGTAGCCGTTCAAACGGCCCTGCAGGGCGTTAGAACGGGATAACGTGATTTTGATGCAACATGCAGTATAAGCGTTCGAACGGGCATGCAGGGCGATCGATCGGCATAACGCGCAGATTCCTTATTTCACCCAATTTTGAGTCCTTTTCATATACAACTCTTTTCTTACGGATCTAATGCCTATATAAAGACTTATTTGGCACGAAATTAAGGGAGAACAAGTATATTTTCTGAAGAGAAGAAGGAAGAAGAAGATGGAGAAGAAGCCAAAGCTTTCAATGGAGATTTAATTACTTTCTTCTACCATGGAAGGCTAAACTATTCTTTTACTTAGGAGTTAATGAATCTATAGATAAGTTTCAATTTCTTTTCTTTTTAATTTAGATCTCAGTTGTGAATTATGACAATTGTATGATAAGGATTTCCTTTTTAATGGAAGTGCTTTTTAATGTTTATTCAAATCTATGTTGATTTATTGTCTTGTAGATGATAGATTGATGTGGTTTTGATATTTGCATCAATTCTAATTTCTGTGATTTAGATGAGATGGTCATACAATAGTTTTAATGTTCAGATAATTAAGGACTTGGATAAGTTATACTAAGATTAGACGGGTCATGCCTATAGCTATTTAGTGTAGATGATTCGTGCTATTGTCGAAGATAGTTCATGCCATGGAAATTAATTAATGATTCTTTCTGAAGTAATTCTAGCTTGTAGCTGAGAATATTTGTTCATATTCACATTAGATTTAGATTAAAAGTTAAGGAATTGTTATGGTTCTATAGTGGATTCGATTTCCTAAGTAAAATCTATCACATTAATCTCTTGTTTTTAAACTAGTTGTTTTCTTTTCCTTTACTTAATTTAAGTTTAAGTTATTTTAGTATTAAACCAGCAAATTCTTCTTTATATTTAGTAATTATTCATCCGTCCCTGAGGTTCGACAACCCTTAAATACTCATCCTAGTACAATTACCTTGTACACTTGCAAAGGGTTTAATTATAAACGATCACAGGCCCATGTAGAGATAGGTGGTATAGAGGCAAGATCAGCAATTGTGTTAAATAAGGATTGAGTCCATGAATTGAGCTATGAAGCCTGTGAGGAAAATGAACTAAGGACTTATGAGAGGAAATGTCACTACCTAGATCTTTAAAACCCCTATTTAAATAGCTCTAACTGGAAATCATGAGGAAATTTTTTTCTTTCTTAATTTAAAATAAACTATTCAATTAAATATTCAGGTCATGATAAGTTGGGTTCACAAATACGAATAGCAAATCATATAATATTATTATACATCTCAAAATCCATATCAATAGACTATCCATCTAAGTACAAGTCTATCATCAGTATGGAAATAAATAACTAAGTTAGCTCTCACGCTAAATATACAATTATTTAGCAGAATTGCATAAATGAAGAACTACATTTCAGGATCATTAATCCTGGTCTCACTTGTCCTTGCTAGAGAACCTACAACCAAACAAAAACAGAACCTCTCCCCCCTTAGGAGAACAAGAGGATTTATTAATATTTTTTGAATTAGGCCAACATCACCAAGATGTTAGTTGCCTACACATTCATCAGACAACATCTTCAATGTTATTCCAACAAGATCGGATCCAGACGTAGTTCTATATAGAAACTACAGTATCTCAAGAAGCATAACATCAAACATACAATACTTAAGTATTTCTAATTAACATAGATTTTATACAAGTCCTTTAATCATTCTAATTGTTCTAATTAACATCAATAACAATTAATGTCATTAATCATCTTACAACCCTTATT
Organism: Saururus chinensis; assembly: GCA_035235625.1. NCBI lineage: Eukaryota > Viridiplantae > Streptophyta > Magnoliopsida > Piperales > Saururaceae > Saururus > Saururus chinensis. The sequence goes on along the minus strand of CP141146.1, from coordinate 29,279,917 downwards.
CAATAATTAATATCCCTGTCTAACCCCTTGGACAGATAGACATATCGTATGTCAACTAGAATGACATATGATACTAACCATCCTTTATTATTTTGACCCAACTCTAGGTTTAGCAGAATATAACTTGCGATGAAAGTCAATATACTACAATCACAATGTAAGGAATTAGGAACATAATATAAATATGTGTTCACCCAGAGTTAACTTGACTCTCGAAGAAATCTACAAATACCCAACTCCAACATTGGAGTATACTGCTTAAACAACAGCTTGGCCTAAATCCCCACGGCTCTCAATAGCCTACCACAAATATGAAAAAGTGGATCCTAACTATGCTCATAGACATAGATTGGTGAGAAACACAAATCTTTCATGATGCTCATGCAACTCTACTTTTCGTAGCATTAAATGGTCCTATGAAGTCCTATGAGAAACCCGGGGTAAAAACCTCTCTGGCCATTACCCAAACCATCTTGGCAATGAAGAAGGTGTATAAGTATCACAACATCTACTACACCCAACTTTGGGAGAAATATCCTCAATGACATAAAATAATGTTACCCGTAGAAGTCTAAGGTCTATAAGACCCCTAACTCCCCAAAACATTTCAAATAGACTCAATTATTTCTATCGAGTCAAGTATTTGTCCAACCAATTGGGTCCTCTTTACATTGTGAATTGGCCCAATAAATAACTCATCCAATGAGCTGTGACACGGAAATCATCCCAAACCTATTAATTTCCATGAGACTAGGGTAACCTCTCATTACTATCATCTGTTCATTAACCAAGGTATGTTTCTAAGTCAGGGCCCTGATCACTCCATGAACCAATCCCAAACCCTATAGAAAGTATTTTAGTCTTTATCTTGATTAAGTGTTCTCTCCCCCAATCCAAATACAACCAACCTCTCTTGATTAATCTTCATTATAATATTAACATATCAACATAAAAAACATGCATCATAATAAGTAAACATAAATAACATGAACTCACACACGTCCATTAATAATCAATGGAGGCCTATTGCACTTATTTGCAGGGCTAGTGCTTGACAATTTCAAGCCCTAGAATGTAATTAACTCCTACACATCATGCAAGTTATACTACCCTAGGAGATCGATGCCCTGCATTGTAGACATATGTAATAAGCTACCTTAAACCCAGAGAATGAGGGTTCTTCCCCTTATTTCCCGTGACACTGTGACCTATAAAGTTCTTCATGTCACCTACTGGTCACACCATTTCCATTTAAATATCATTATTATTATAGGGTGCCCTAACTCTCCTTGGGCTAGGATATCCATTTCAGTGAAAACATAATAAACTGCCCCAAGGGCATTAGGTAATTTTACCACCTGGGGTATGATACTCTCCCTTAGGTCATTCTGGTTATCTCACTGTCCTTCCATTGATTTTAAGTCATTGACCTTTCTAGAGGCTCTACTCTCAAATTGACTCGTGCTTCCATTCACACTAATATGGGTAGTCCGCTCATAGGGGTATTTTTGTCATTTTTTTCATGACTTTCTTGAACTATAATAGGCCCCTACTAATATTAAGGGTACTCCTTGACGTCATAGACTCGGGTAATTTTTTTAGCGTTTAACGAGGTCGTGAACCCCTTAAATCGACCCTGGTTCGCTTGACTTGCAACTCACATTGGCTCCATTTAGGGCCAAACATACAATACTAGATTTTTTCTAATAGCCAAGATCCTCATTTAGGTACAAGGGTTGTAACAATCTTTTGCAACCTCAATGCTCACTCCCTTCTTGCAAGGTATGTAGTGTGCTAACTATTTTAAAATACTATATAGGAAGAGTTATGATATAGTTAATAACATGAAATGTCATTGGCTCATATTTCGTTATCCATATGTATTCTTAGCAAAACATGCTTCTTACTAGGGCTGCCAACAGAATGATACGGTTATAGTATAACCTATTCCATTATCATAATCATTTCTCAAATCTTTATCCATAACTATTCCATTAAGTAAACGGTATAGGTACTTTCATAACCGTTCCTTCCACTAATAATTGGCCCGTTAATCGGATAACCATTATCCATTATATTTTTTAAAATGTACTCAAAAGGCTAAAATAAAAAATTTTATTCACTTAATTAGATATTACTAAGGTAAAAAATTAACATCATTACTACTGTTATTTATAGTTGTTTCAAATAAATTGTAAATATTAAACATGAAACATAAATAGATACATATATTAGGTATATATCTATGATAAAACTACTTATTTTTCAATAATTATTTCCTATTATATGAGTCTAGCTTCAGACATCCATCTACTACTTGTTTGAGAAGAATCCCAATGTGAGAATAATATATAATTGCCTTCTCATAGCTAGCCGTCTTTAAGGATGTATTAAAGGCAAGGATGAGACCATATGTCACATGCACATTATCTATTAGTGTCTTTTTGAAGTGATGTTTTAAAACCCAGCCAGGACCTTGACCCAGATTAGTGGTCAGGCCAATGTTTTATAAAATTGGACCCAGATTAGTGGTCGGACAGGGATCAATTGGACCCAGTTTATAAATTGGGCCAGTTCATCTACTTTAACAGGTTAAGTTAACCCGACTAGGTCAACATGACCCGGCCGGTTGAACCGCCAACCCGCTGCCCGGGTCAGATCGGTTTAATACTCTCATGAAATTTTTTTTTTATCTTGGAGATGGGTTTCGAACTCACATTCAGTGAGAGCCCATCAGCAAGCCTAACCTAACAGGTTGCAACAACTTTGTTTATACACATTTTTATTTTATTTTAATATTTATTTTCTTTACATTACTAAAAAAAAAATTATCCACGGCGGGATTCAAACCCAAGTCGTGATAAAAATAGCATTTACACTCTACCGACTGAGTTACAATGATTTTGTGTGAATATTGTACCTAACTTTCTATTTAATCTAATATATGGGAAAATTGGGTCAACTGAGGTTGACCCGTGGTTGAACCCAATTAACCCGGCCCAACAACTCATTCAGGTCAGTGGCCGGGCCAGTTTTTAAAACATTGGGCTAGGATAAGTCAACCCGGTTTGATCAGATAATGACATCATCGCCTAAAAATTTGGTTCCCCATATTTTAGATAAAGTTTCACTTAAACATGTTTGGTCATTCAAAACTTATTGATTCCAACCTATTTCAATAACTAAATCGTTTTAAATTTTGCAATCTCATATACAAACGTGATTTGTAAAATAATCATGATTCCAACCAATATATACTAAATCTCAAAATAAACCACTTATACCACTCATTCAAAGTTAAGCCAACTAACACTCAAACTAAGCTATTCGAGATGGGCCAAACAAGAGTTTGGTTCTATTAGCCTAAGTTCAAGTTTTGATTTGAGCTAATTTGAGTCTAGCCTCGAATAGAATAGAGCTGACTTAGCAATCCTACTCCAAACTCACCAATTATTTCCTTGCACAAACAAACGTTTCACAAGTTTAATGATAAAAAACAGAAAAAAGACTCATGTGTTTGAGTTATCAAAATTGAATATAAATTAACATGAGAATTGCGAAAATATTTTATACAAAGAGTGTATGTAGTAAGTTAAGATTTTATCACGTATCATTAAAGATGAATTGTGACCTAATGAGACATTAGAATTAGACAAAGCAACCTAATGGGAAACATCAAAGCGAAGTGAGTTTAAGAGAATATAAGATATAGAATATATTTTTTTATTAAAAAAATACAATTAGATATGAAATGCTAGAAAGGGCAAATTATATTCCAAGTAGTGGCTTGTAACAACTATAATAAATGGTTGTAAGTAGTTAAATAAATTCAAAAAATATTTGAATTTGAATGATATCTTTCGTTGAGTAAATCACCGTGGTGAATCTTGACATGAAGATTATTGTAAAATATTATAAGTCAATCTATTTTGAAATTAAACTACTTAAGACTAATGAGTATATATAATTTTTAAATATGACAAACGAGTAACTGATAAATGGGTATGGAAGAACTTTTTCCATTACCTTCCATTAAGATAATGGTCGGATAAAATTATCCTCTTATTTACCCATCGAATAAATTTAACCATACCATTTAACTTCTTAACGGTATGATACAAACGGTAGAACGGCAAAACGGGTACCGTTGGCGGCCCTACTTCTTACAAGCATAAATTATTATATCAATATTTACTTAACTCTAGTGGGTTCTAACATAGAGCTAAGTAGAACTGAAATGTCATATTGGCTTCAACTGCACTTAGCAACATAGGAATCCTTAGCACTCTTAGTGTGGGTCTTTGTGCTCTCTTGATACCCCACCTTCTTCCCACTCCGAAGGCTTCATCACCTCATATATCTATATCTTCCTACTCTGAGGGTGGAATCAACCCAATGGTTTCCTTTGTAAGGTTATCTTTAAGACCATAGTCTAATCACAAGGTACATGCATATGTGCATAATATCTAAACCATACAAACCAACTAGACTTTAGGAAAACATGTATTTTAAACACACATTTATGTCACCACGCATGCATCAGAGCCATAAACCACCTACTTCAAGGACCACATCATTCTCTCCCTCCCAACCCTATTGGCTTGGCCCCTAGTTTGCTATTGCCACCGATCACGACATGTCATTCCCATATCGATGCTCCATTGACTCGTGTTGAACCCCTTGCCTCAACTCCAAACCTATCAACACCTATTAACAGTTGTCAAGAACCTTCCCAATCCTTGCTCTCTATCATGCACTCGCCCAAGAAATCAGGAAGACATTTCTCCAATATTGCCCTTTATGTGGTTTTGGAAGTGGTGGGCGGAGTTTTCCTTTTTTCCCTCGGAGTTTCCTCTCTCTAGAGTGTTTAACTAACAAAATAGACCCTTTCGCTGCATAGAGCACCATCTGGTTTGGCCCTAAATGTTGCCAACGTGAGTCCCAAGTAGGGATGCCACTTGGGTCGGGTAAATGGTAAACCCGACCCGACCCTAATGGGTCGGGTTTGGTTTTTAAAAATAACCCGAATAGCTTATTCGGGTTGGGTTTGGGTTTTAGGTGATCCAACCCGACCCGAATATAAATATAAAATTTATATATTTTATATATTTTTAATATTATTTTAAAAAAATTTAAAAAATATTTAAAAAATATTTTTTTATTCTATTCGGGTCAAACAGGTCGGGTTCAGGTCACAGTTTTGTTATATGGTATTAGGTTTGGGTTTGGCAAAACCCGACCCGAACCCAACCCAACGGCATCACTAGTCCCATGTCAAGGTTTTCCCTTATATTAGAGGTGTTCACAAGAAGAAGAGGATTTATGACTGCTTAAAGGGGAAAAGGAAGGGTAATCCATGCGTGACGAGACACAACACGACTGTGAGAGCCGTGACCTTACTTACAACCATACCCATGTGACAAGTTGGAACTGGAGTGTGCAGCAAAGGTGACAGGGATGGTGGCAGTAGAAGTAGTTACTACAAGGCGGAGCTCAAAGTCAAAAAGAAGTCTGATCACTTCATCTAGAGAGGGGGAATCCCATTGGCATTGATCGCAACAATGATCTGATCGTATCAAATCGGAGACCCTTCAAAATATATAGAATGAGATTGTCAACATCAAAGACCTTATTGGCACTAGCAAGTGGGAGAGCCAATGTCTTACCATGTTCGACATGCTAAGAAATGAACTTGGAGCCCTTGGTGAGAGACTGAAGTTCAGTCTTGATGTGCTGAATTTGAGCACGATAGTGAGAAGCACAATAGTGAGGCCCGAACATGGTCTCCAATGTGGTCCAAAAGGAGGAAGCTGAATCCTTCCAAGCAAAAAGGTGAATAAGGGCATATAAAGAGAACAAGAAAGCCACCGAAGGACCCTTTGGTCGAGCTGGACCCATTTCTTGGAATCTATTAGGAGCACCATTAAAAGTGGGAGAGGGGACAACCATAGTCCCTTAACGTATCCGAGGAGATCATAACTCAGAAGGATGGGACGAACTTGCTGCTTTCTCTAATAAATAAATCTGGAGAATGGATGGCTGGAGAAGCGGCAACTTCAATAGTAGCGAAAGTAGGGATGGAACTGGAAGATAAGGAGAAAGACACCATGGCAGTTGCATGTCGTCCTGGCCCTACTGATATACCATGTGAATTAATTTGGAATCCCCAATCAATCTGTGCATCTTTATTGTATTTATAAAATTTACATAACTGATGGAGTAAGTTAAGGAGAATAAAATATACATTGTTACATTAGATTGAGAGAATCAAGAGGAATAAACAAAGAAAGGAAAATGTCCAGATCATGATCACAAGTATATTTGATAGGAGGAGATTGGCATGACTGCCTTACAAACATGGTGTTGAACTGGGACAGCTTGCATCAGTTCCTGATATTTTGGGGATTATAAGAGGGCATATGACTGCAGAGGTTTGTGCTGTTTGTCACACTGGATGATGCGTAGCGGAAAAGGTATATCCCTAGATTGTGGGCCTGAAAGTAGGTGTTCATATTAAAAGACTGCATGTAGTGAAATTTGGAAAGCCATTATGTGTATAAATTTTGAACTTGACGATTATGTGTTCATTAGGTTATTACAACATATGACCTTGTGGTTACAAATCTATTGATTTGGTATGTAGACATTAGCAAAAAAATGGTGTGGGCGGAGACGTGAAGCTTGCTTTCGAAATGAGGGCATATTTGTTAAATTTATTTTCTCGGGTGGCTCATGCTCAGCCTAACCTGAGCCCCACTTTCTTCCCTCCTCCCCCTACACTCTCAGCAGTCTGCCGTTCCTTCCCCTCCCTTCGCCCAAATCTGACATCTCTTCCCCAGCCCAAGCACCTGTGCCTCAAGCTCTCCACCCAAGCCCCATTCTTTCCCCTCCCTTCACACTATGTTATCCGCCATTCTCTCCTTTGCTCTACGTGGGTGGTCAGCTGGGATTTCAGTTGTCGCCTGGGGTGCCAGTCCCAGGTGGAGAGATTTCTCTAAGCTCTCAAGTTTTAAGTAAGGTGAAGCCAAAAGTTTTTGTTACTGTTTTTCCCCCTTTTTCAGACATAGTTGTACAGAAGAAAATTATTGAAGAATATACCAAAGAATGCGTCTACCTGCCCCCCGAAAAACCCCTCACTACCCCGTAAGAAGGGAAATTCAGGGAATTTTTTTGTTTCTCCTTTACCCCCACCTTCCCCCACGAAATTTCCCATTAAGTACCCCACCTTCCCCAGAAAATTTCTTAACTAAGTACCCCACCTTCTACGGGGGATCTCCCCACTGAGTTTGTTCTTGGTCAAGTTTTTACAGGAAGACAAGCTATTTGGGACGCCGCTATGGAAATAATTGGAACCAAGATGAAGGAAAGCTGAGAGAAGAGGGTTGACAGCAGGCTCAACTTCGAGAACCTCGTGCTTGCCAATTGGGTCTACGAGAAGGGAAGCTGCAACAAGCTCTACCATCCCATTGCCATTGACGCATGGGGACTTCTGTCAGGGACAAATATACAAGAATTTCCTCTTCCATCTTCACCCGCAGGAGGAGCTTCTTTGCTCCAAGCGACTGCTTCGAACAACAATTTTCAGAGCCAGCGGCATTCTTTGAATTTCAGCTCAGAGTGCATTTCTTACCAAGAAAGAGGCTTTAAGAGGCTGACATGTGCTTCAACATGGTTGTGCTTCCCAATTCTGGTGCTCCAATATGATTACAAAGTCTCATGTGGTGGCTGCCTATCGAGAGAGCAAAAGGCATGCATTGGAGCCCCGAGAATCCTTCTAAAACAGATCTCATAGTGGGCACCCTTTGCCAAATTACAAAATCTTATACGGTGGGTGCTCACTGAGAGAGCACAAGGCCCCCACATTGGAGCCCCTGCAAGCCTTCTAGAATAGTTCTCACGGTGGGTGTTTCCCGACAATTTACAAAGTCTAATACGGTGGGCACCTACCGAGAGAGCAGAGGGCCTGCATTAGAGCCCTGGAAACCTTCTGAAACAACTCTCACAGTGGGCACCCCCTAATAGATTACAATGTCTTATACGGTGAGCACCCACCGACAGAGCAGAGGGCCTGCATTAGAGCCTTAGAAACCTTTTGGAACAACTCTTACAGTGGGCGCTTCCCAACAGTTTACAAAGTCTCATACGGTGGGCACCCACCGAGAGGGCAGAGGGCCTGCATTGGAGCCCCAGAAACCTTCTGGAACAACTCTCATGGTGGGCGCCCACTGAGAGCGCCGAGAGCATGTATTGAGCCTCGAGATACCTTCTGAAATAGCTCTCTCTGTGGGCGCCTCCCGACAGATTACAAAGTCTTATATGGTGGGCTCCCACAGAGTGCGCAGAGGGCATTTATTGGAGCCTTAAGATACCTTCTGGAACAGCTCTCTCGGTGGGTGCCCCCCAATAAGCTCTCTCAGTGGGTGCCCCCTTATAGAAAATACCTTCTGCATTTGGTTTATCCCACATTATAAGTGTTCACTTAATATAACCATCAAACTTATACTATGTCTTAACTAATAGGATAAAGAGTTTATGCACAAGATGAATATAATTACTTCTTATATCGAATCAACATCATTGTAATTTTTACGTTGTTTATATGGTCGCCCTTCCCCGTCTACTTTTTCTTCTTTTGTCTCTGCACTAGAGCCTAGTTGTCGTGCCCATAAAAAAGTTCTTAGTTACAAAATGTGAGTAGAGCTAATGTTGACAGAAAATCCTTTTTTGGTTTTCTAAAGGAAGAAATGGTACGACTTCGTTATGCATTTTTTAATTTGCGGCAAGCATGCAATGCATTATTGGGCACAAAACCATGCATTTGCTTATGACAAAAAACTTGTACTAGAAGTTAGAAGCAGTCTTGTTAAACCCAATGACATATATTCTTTCTTCTGCCAAAATTTTTTTTCTTCTCTCCTCATATGTCGATAAACTTACAGTATGGATTTCATGTCTCAACCAACAAGCACTCTATTAATAGCAAAAGCTTCTATGACACTTAAAAAATGAACTTTGATAAATAATTAACCAACAAAAAATGTTCAAAAGTTGGATAAATTACATGCTAATTAATTTCCTGTGGAGAGACTCTCAGTCTGGTAGAAGGAAGCATTGAATTAAGCATTCCAATCTTTAGAAACCTACTCTTGAAGGAGGGCCCTGAATTCGTAAGCCTAATGATACCATAGATGATTCTCTTGGATGCAAATTGGTTGGAAGTTAATCCAACAAAATTCATTGCGGGGTAAGTTCATGGCGGGGAAACACCATGTTCAAGCCTTCAAGGGCTCTGTTCTTTCTTTGCTTAAAAAGACTAAGCTCAGCCATCGTATTCCCAGAATTCTTTCTTTGAAGGACTTGGTTTTCCAAAATGCAATCAAAACTTCTGAAGGATGGATTTAAAACCCAGAAGCTAGAGGCCAATTCTTTGTTAAATCTGCTTCAAATCTTATTTGAACACAAAACCATAGCCAAATTTGGTTCAAGTTAACTTGGAACCCGTGTAAAATAATATTTCTTCTTTCTCCCAAGCCAATCGCAATTGCCTGCTTCACTGACTCATATGCAATGTTTGTCTTCATTAGCCTCTCATCCATCACCTTTCTTGCATGGCCAGAGTAATTCACCTTCACCCACTCAATAAACCCAGGTTCCATCAATAAGGATACTAAAAAAACATTTGTTTCCTACAATAAGAATACTAAAAAAAACTCATCAAGTTCCATGTTTCACCAATTGCTAACTGAACCAAAACATGAGCAAGTAAGCCTATCACCAAAATAGAAACCAAAAAGGAAAACAATAAGATGCAGACAATTTATTTAGCCGCATATCCTACTAATAGCAGCAATTATGCATACATGAATATAAATGCACATTGGAATTCAAGTGTATATATCCCACCTAGTTAAGATCTTCTGTCAAACTTGCTTAGCTTAGATTGTTAAACTGGATATAAACCTCCGTAAAGAAGCTAAAAATTAACTACCAAGTTCTTAATTTGCCATCTTCCTCACCCTACAAAGTGGTGTCCTCTATTGTTAGGATCATGATGATCAACTTAAATGGAGCACTATGCAACAATCATCATTTTCATTTGAATGCAATATAATGGAAGTAAAGATGAAATCCCTACCCAAGTACTAATCAGCCTTCAACTTTTCATGATATCCTTACCTCTTGAACTTGATTCTCAAGGAAAGCCATTCAAAGCTGCACCATTGAGGATTTCATGCAATGTAGTCCTCTATGCGCAGAAGTTCTTAACAAGAGACTAAAAAATTGATGACGTCAAATCCCATGGTGGGAGGATGGCACAAACAAGGCATGACCCAAGCATTATTCATCTAGTGCTGTTAGATTGTATCAAGAAACATGACGTAATACGTGTGTGGGCAGAAGCTCAATGTGGAGAAAAGCACCTTTATGCTTCTCAAAATGCCCATCGAAGAGGTAGACTTAAAAGTGGTTATTTCGATGGGTGGACCTTATATATGTGCCCGAGAATACATTTCAGGAAGTGGAGGTCCCGAGTGCGAATCCTCACTCCAATAGTCACTGACTCAAGATATCTTGTTTTACACAACATTTCAAAACACAAAACAAGCCGAGATAGGGAAATGGTGGACAAGGAAGAGAGGATAATTGAGCGGCCCACTGAATACAACAAAAAAACACAAAAGCACAAAAGATTTTTTTCCTCCATAAGCAATGATTACATTTCAATCAGTAACATTAAATGAACAAAGTCAAAACAACATGAACCAGGAATCGAATATGCCCCAAAAAGGGTAGAAATCCACAACCACGAAGAATCGAGGGGAGCAAACAACTGGGTCGATTCAGATCGAATTACTTGAGATGGATCGCCAGCAAAGAAGAGGTCGAAACTGAAGCCACACAAAGAGAAATCAACAAATAGCGGAGACAGTGGCTCTCGTTGGTACCTCCGGCGAAAGAAAAACTCCAACTCTAGCCGCATGCGATTGGGGAAGAACCATAGGTGATGGGGAAGAATAGGCTAAGGCTTGGAAGGGGTCGAGGGGTATATAATGAGTAAGCAAAAGGGGTAGTAAAGTAAAAATAAATTAAAATTCAGTTCGAGGTATATTTGAGAAAATTTTATAAATCACTGTAGGGTAAAGGAGATACGGGGTACTGAGGGGTATTTGGCGGTGCAGATAGACACGTTCTATACCAAAATGGCCTTAGGATATAATGTATTATACAAAATATCTTCTATTTTCACATAATATACAAAATAACCTTATGAATATGTAAACCTCCATATATGTGGCATAAATTATCTAAAATACCTTCTTCCTATTTTTTTCTTATAATTTCACCAACCCATCGCTTCTCATTTTTAGTAGCTCCGACTTTGTCTCTATCACCTCCGCCACCAGCTCCACCACCTTTGCCATCGACTCTGCCGCCTTTATCACCAACTTTGTGGTCTTTACCATTGGCTCGGCTTCATCCAACTTCATCTTCACCTCCTCCTCCACCGTTAGCTTCTCCTCCTCTTTTTTGCCACCTCCCCATCTTCTTCTTCCTTTTTGTCTTCCACTCCTTTCTATCCTCCTCCCGTTTTCCTCCATGGTCGCCTCCTCTTCGTCCCTCCTAAAATCTAACAAGACTAGTCACAAACTAGCCAATAAAGGTATTTAAGAATTTATTTTTTATCTACAAGCTTAAATATTAAAAAATAACCTCATAAACATGTTAAATATTCAAAACTAAGAGCAAGTTTTATTTTTACTTGATTCTAAGCTTTTTCTAAGCAAAACCTCATAGTGATAATGTCACGACCCGAATTTTTAAATAGCACGAATGGTAGAATTTTTTTTTTAAATACAAAACAAACCCTTCGATTAAATATTCAGGTCATGATAACTGAGGTTCACAAATACGGATATCAAATCATATGATATTATTTAATGTCTGAAAATTCTTAAGGAACAGCTCATCCATCTATGTACAAGTCCATCACCCGTCTGAAAATAAATAACAAGTTGGCTCTCATGCTAAAGGTACACTTACGTACCAGAGTTGCTGAAACACTGAAACTTCATCTTGTGCTCGTCTGTCTTGGTCTCACTTACTGTCGCTTGAAAATTTTGCAACTAGCCAAACCAAACAACCACAACAAGAACAATAGAACCTCTCTGCCTTTAGGAGAAGAGCTTCCAAAGGACAAAAGATTTAATTAATATTTTTTGGATCGGGCCAACATCTCCCGATGTTAGTTGCCTACGTACTTATTAGACAATATCTCAAATGTTTCCAACAAGAACGGATCAAAACGTAGTTCTACCTAAAAACTACTCTATCCTAAGAAGCATAGCATGACACATGCAATGCTTATGTATTTTTAACCAACCTACATTTTAGTAAGTCCTTTAATCATTCCACTTATTTAATTATCAAGCAATATCAAACAATGTTATTAATTATCTCACATCCCTTATTCGATAATTAATACTATCAAATTTGTAACTCAGAGATGACTCACCCCTAGAGAAATCTCCAAACAAAGGACTCCAACTTTAGAGTAGACTGCTTAACAACAGCTTGACCCAAATCCCCAGGGCTCTCAATAGCCTGCCACAAATCTGGTGAAGAGGATCCCAACTGTGCTCATGGGCATAGATTGGCAAGAAATGCAAGCCTTCCATGATGCTCATGTAACTCTGCTTTTCGTACGTACTAAATAGTCTTGGGAAGACCTGCGGGGGACTGGCGGCAAAGACCTTTTGGTCAATACCCAAACCGTCGTGATGATGAAGAAGCATATCACATTCTCCACCATCCCAACTCTGGGAGAAAATGTCTTATAAGACATTACTAATGTATCCATAGAAGCCTCAGGTCCTTATGACCTTTGACTCCCCCAAACATCTAAAACTTAGACTAGATTATTTCCATCCAGTCAAGTATTTGTTTAACCATTTGAGTCTTTTTCACCTTGTGAATCGGCCCCAATAAATAACTCATCCATTGAGCTATGACTCAGAGAACATCCCAAAATCACCCTCGGTTCATTAACCAAGGTAATATCTATGTCAGGGCCCCGTTCACTCCATGAATAGGTCCCAAACCATATTGAGGGTATTTTAGTCTTTATCTTGATTTAGATATTCTCCCCAATCCAATGACAACCTATGTCTCTTGATTGAACCTCATTAATGTTAAGTTACTGCTATAAATCAAAACATTAATAATAAAAGCATGCATCAGCATAATCAACATAAATAACATGCATTTACACTAGTGCATAAATAATGAACAAAGGCCTGTTGCACTCATTTGCATGGTTAGGGCTTAGCTAGTTTAAGCCCAAGAGTGTAAACAACTCTAACGCATCTCGCGAGTTACATATATAACACTCTAATCGATTGATGTACTCGATTACAGACACGTGTAATATACCGCCTTAAACCTTGAGAATTAGGGTTTTCCCCCTTGTTTCCTGTGACACTGTGACTTGACAAGGTCTTTGTATCACTTACTGGTCACACCCCTTCCTTTCAAAGCCATTTAACGTCATTCTAGGGCACCCTAACACTTGGTTGCTAGGTTATCCGTTTCAGTGGAAACAGAACATACTGCCCCCTAAGGGCATTAGGGTAATTCTACCACTTAGGGTATGCTACCCTCCCTTGGGTCATTTAGTCATCTCACTACCCTTCTGTTTATTTTAAGTCATTAACCTTTCAGAAGACTCCACTTTCCAACTGACTCACGTTTCCATTCACATGAATGTCAGCTATTCACTCAAAGGGTATTTTTATCATTTGGATTAAAGCCTTAATGACATCTGACAGGTCCAAAATTGAACTCAATGGTACTACTAGACTTTATGGACTCTGTGTAATTTTTCTGGCGTGTGACTGGGTCGTGAACCCCTTGAATTGACCCAGGTTTTGACTAACGGTTTACGATTAACCCTAGGGGCAAGAAGATCAATTACCACTCACTGGGATTTTTCCTCACCAAAAGGTTTTAGCCTATAATTAGGTTACCCATTAAACTCTTACTGAGAATTTTACCAATTTTTATATCAGCTCATAGGCCCCTGAACCGGAGCCCCAAAGTTGGGTAAGTGAATATTGCATGGTAATTTATCTATAAGGGGTAAAAAGGTCATTGTATAGTACCAGAGATTTTTCCCGTTCCTGAAACTTGGTCAGAATAATTTCAAACCTCTCCAGGTCCATTATTATTTTTGTAGAATTATTTTGATCATTATACCCCACTGAACCAGACCCGGTTTAGTAGTGCACACACAATTTAGTCCCCTTTTATTATATTAGAAAACCGGACCCGGTTCACAAGTCATCTCCATCGCGGAGATGACGCAGATCTGAGGCTTAGGCAGGTGCTCTGCCTCCGGCAAAGCCCTGCCTAGTGCTCCCAAAATTAGACAGTCACGGGCGGTGGGAGAAATTTCCTTTGGTGGATGCTGGGTGACGGTGGCGGAGGAAAAACTCAGTCCCGGGCCAAGCCCATGGACCCAATAACTTCTCAGCAGAAAGTTTGCTGGAGAAGGGCGGCCATGAATCAAAAGTCCCGTGCATCGCCACAAGGCCAGCCGGCAGTGAGACCTATCCAGCCCACCGGCGACGCCGTCTATTCCTGCACCAAAAATCAAACCGGCTTTCTGAAGAAAGCGGCGGCTCTCAGTGGCTGGTGCGTCGTGTGTGCTCCCCTTACCTCCGCTTTGGTTGGCCATTGGGGCTAGGACCATCATGGTGGCACTAACTCTCTCGACCCAATGCCGGAGTTTGCCGGCCAGCCTGTTGCCAACTGCCACACTGGCCGATCAGGTGAATTTCATGTTAATTTAAATTAAGTAATATAGTACCTAATGATACATCCAATTATATTACGAAGTGATCTTACCTTAGTGCAGATTTGCCGTCGATCCACTGATTCTGAAGTTTCGATCTGGCTCCACTCTGTCCTTTTGCTGGAACTCCTCCCCTCTAGACTAAAACATTTAGAACCCCCAAAGAAGCCCCTTTATGTCATAATCTTCTCCACGCCTCCATTAATGGCCGTCCCAAAAGTATTATTCGAGGCGATCCCTGCAAAAAGCTTAATTAGGTTTTTATAAGTATATGGCGATTAGGGTTTTGTGGCCAAACCTCCCGACCTAGGCCACTTAATTGGGCCCTAAAAACTTAATTTCGAAATACCAATTGATCGGGCCCGTATAGTGACTTAAGCGAACAATTCGCACATCCAATTCTGGTAAACAGGCCCTGCACGATATGTTCAACTTTGAATGGTCGTATCTCCCTCATCTAAACTCTAATTTGCGCATTCTTGGTGGTGTTTCAAAGCTCTTTATGTCTACTTTCCATCCATATAGGTTTTAGCCACCAATTTCAAGCATTTAATAAGTTATTCCACCGAGGAGCTCAAGGGGTCCAACACCCTAATTTCCTGCAGTCAACTTTGGGAATTTAGAAAATTCTCAGACGTTACAGACAATTGACTGTCGACAATTAAACTTATTGCAAAAAATGAGATATAACAAAACCTCATACTGACAGTTGACACTTGAGATTTGTACCTCACCATGTTTACATGACCAAATTGAAGACCAGTGGATATTTGGAGGGGGAAAATATGGGATTAAATCAAGTTTCTCTCTCATAATTTGTAGGTGATGTGGCAATGTCATATTATTGGTCACCTAACTTGGTCCTGAAAACTGGTCATGCTAGACAAGCCTTTCCCTTGTCCCCTCTCGACCTCTCCTCCCCTCTTCCACGAACCAGACATGGAGGGCTCCTACAAGCTATTTCCAAGTTCCCCTATCCCACATACCATACGCCAGCCATCTCCATGAGGTCAGCGTTAGCAACCATCTCCTGGCAACGATTCTCCAGAGACACTCTAGTTGCTAGTGACCATCTCTGATTCTCCATAGACTCATCATTCGCCATCTAGAGGCCCCTCGCCTAGTGCCCCAGACTAAAATAGGTAAATTCTTCCATGCTCTTGCATGCCAATTTTAAAACTTCCAGTTATCATGCAATCAATGATGCATAAAAATAACAAATTACTTTTGGTAATAGGTGATTCTCAGTGTATGGGCAGGTGCAGAGCTAGGACTTCGGGTAAGGAGGGGCAAGCTTGAACATAGAGGGCATATAACACATTACCGATAAAGGAATGCTGAATGGGGAGGGACAAAATATTTTTTTTAATGGGGGCATAACTATTTCACTATAGAGGTAATTAAAAGGATTTACAAATGTTGGGGGGGCAATTGCCCCCCCAACCTTGTATGTGGCTCCACCCTTGTGTATGGGTGTTCCTATTTAATTTTTTTAATACTAACAATATTGTTTTTCATGAATCATATGCCTTGTTGTTTTTGCATCTTGAATTTTTATGTATTTTCTTGTGCAATGTTGTCCATATGTTTGGCCTTCTTGCTGTTAGTTTTTATATGAAATCTTTGAAAAATATTGTGCTGCTCGGTTTGTGTCACGACTCCGATTTTTAAAAGCCTTTTTAAATAGCATGAACAGTAAGTCACAAGAAATTTTTTTCTTAAGTACAAAACAAACCATTCGATTAAATATACAGGTCATGATAACTAGGGTTCACAAATATGAATATCAAATCATATAATATTATTACACGTCTGAAAAATTCATAAAGATTAGCCTATCCATCTAAGTACAAGTCCGTCATCCATTTGAAAATAAATAACAAGTTGACTCTCACGCTAAAGATACACTTACATAAGAAATGAAGAACTATATCCCATGCTCGTCAATGCTACTCTCATTTGTCGTCATGTGGTGAACCTACAACCAACCAGCCAAACAAAGCAACAATGGGACCTCTCCTCCCTCAGGAGAAGAGCTTCTAAAGGACAAAAGTATTAATTAATATTTTTCGGATTGGGCCAACATCACCTGATGTAAGTTGCATACGTACTCATCAGACAACATCTCCAATGTTTCCAACAAGATCAGATCCAGACGTAGTTCTGCCTAAAACTACACTATCCTAAGAAGCATATCATCACACATGCAATGCTTAAGTATTTTCAATTATCTTACATTTTACGCAAGTCCTTTAATCGTTCTACTTATCTATTTAACAAGCAAAATCAAACAATGTTATTAATTATTTCACAACCATTGTTAAGTAATTAATACTCTTCATCATTTAAACCCAACTCTAGGTTTTATATATATATATATATATATATATATATATATATATATATATATATATATATATTCACTCGGAGATAACTCGACTCTCAAAGAAATCTCAAGATATAGGACTCCAACATTGGAGTAAACTGCTTAACAGGAGCTTATCCCAAATCCCCAGAGTACCTGCCACGAATATGGAGAAGAAGATCTCAATTGTGCTCATGGACATAGATTGGCGAGAGACACAAGCCTTCCATCATGCTTCATTCGTTGTCATGAAGGCAAATGAAAAAAATCACAAAGAATGATGCAATAGAAGTGAAGCTAGAAACAAATGGACCTTGATGAAAATATACTTCTAGACGGCTAGAATAAACAAAACAGGGCCTAATTCATTCCATGTATAAACCCACAATAAAACACAGAACACCAAACCTTTAAAGCCAGCCACAAACCACCTTCGCCGACACAATATTGAGCCAATAGAAACAAGTTTCAAAATCTACCAACTACAAAATGGTAATGGCCGAATATAGCTTGGTTCCTCTCATTATTTGATGACAAGGACTATAATTCCTCTGGTCCAAATTTCCACATACCTACAAAATAAATGATCCACATAATGCGATAGTTAGTAACAACAATATTACGGACCACATAAAAAAGTAACCCCAATATAACTGATGAGCACAAAAAAAAATATTTGTATGAAAACTACCATTCCAGGCACAACAATGACCCCCCTCCTTATAAAAAAAATAATATAGATGCACTTCAAATTTAAAACTTATACTTTTATACAATAGACCTATATAACCATGGTAAAAAAACATTGAATATCATAATATACTACCTAACTTCTAGAAATACCATTAACAAAAGAAACTCAACAGGAAGTCGCAAGGGACGCCGTTATTGCTCAAAAGGCTTACAACCACCGAACCGAAAAAGAGGAAGATGAACACATAGATCCTAGACACCCGACAAATGAACTCAGAGAGCAATGCCCCATGCCAAAAAATCACATAAACCCATGTTAAATTCCATTTAAATTGAATGAAGTTGAAAAGGCAGTTTACAACTTGCACCAATTAAACTAAAAGAAGTTGAAAAGGCAGGAACAATTTTGCACACGAGGCAAAGGATGTGCCTCACACCAAAAAGCACATAAACCCATGTAAAACTCCATTTAAATTGAACGAGTATACAACTTGCACCAATTAAATTGAAAGAAGTTGAAAAAACAGGAATAATTTGGCACACAAAGCAAAGGAACTTAAAATGGCATGAAACGTTTCCTTATTAAATTTAATCCAACTTAAAAGGTAGGAAATTTAATATAATCCAACTTAAAAGGCAGGAAACACCCCCCTTCTTAAATTGAATCCAACATCCAACCTCACCCAAAAATGACATCTATTAACATGCCATAAAGGTAATTAAATGAACCTACCAAATAAATCACTACATATAAATATCACATTAATTATTAACAACCGATGACTATGCCAATACCAAAACTATCCCCAAAAACAAATCCGAATTACGAACACCATCCTACAAAACCAAAACATAAGTATGAAGGTCATTTTTATCCAACGTGATAAATATATTTATCCTCATTCATTATCAGTAATTATTCATATCCCATACCTTAAATATACCTCGAAAACTCACCAAAATTACATCCAAAAGTGTAGGAAAAGGAGGGATATGAATAGAGGGCATTTTCGTCCGTCTGTGGCAAAGTGTCTCGGACACCATTAATTTTGGCCATAAATTCCCAGTATACCCCTATAGAATACCTATAATTTCATGAAAAATGAGCTACATAAGCAAGTAAATACTTACTCATTCGTGGCCTAAATTGTCATCGCCAGTTGAAAAAAGTCAAATTGGCTGTGACTCTTTTTATGGAGAGGTGAGGATATTTTCGTCCACATGTGGCAAAGTGTCTCAGATACCATTAATTTTTGGCCTAAATAATGAGTATACCCATATAGAATACATATAATTACATAAAATTTGAATTACATAAACACGTAAATACCCATCTTTTGTGGCCTAAACTGTAACTCGTACATTAAAAAGTCAAACTGGCCGTGACTTTGTTTAGGGAGAGGATTAACTTAGTTTTTTAAATCTTTACCGTATTTTTATTTTTTGTATAGAGAATAATGTTTAGTTAAATTGTAGGGATGTTACTCTAGTCGGGTATATGGTAAAACTTGACCGACCCGTTTGGGTTTTCAAATTGAACTTAAATAGTGATTTGGGTTAAGTTTGGGTTTTAGGTGATGTAGATGAACCAACCTGATTAAAGTTTAAATAATTTTTTTATTTTTTATATTTAAATAAAACTTGATCCGACCTATCTTGAATGGGTTAGGTTTATTATTTTTTAAATATTATCGGTATCGGGTTTAGGTTTGGAAAAAACCCAACCTAAGCCTAACCCTATTAACTTGGTATATTTTCGTTTTTAGTACAAAGATTTTTACTAATTTAATATTTAAGAGTAGAAATTATATTTTTACATAAAAAAACACACACCAATTGATTTAAATAAATGAGCCGATGTGAACTATGTGTACGGCTACTTACCGCTACTTGTTCAATCCAATCCCCGTCCCCTGTTTCCTTTCCCCAGTTCCCCCATCTGCCTCTCTCTTCTCAGGCGATCGGTTCTCCATTCAAAGGCCCGCCGCCCTCCGCCATCGCAAGGGCCTCTCCGCCCTGAGCCCCTCATCCTGGAGCTCTTACGACCAGAGTCCCTCCGCCCATAGCCCGGACTCGGACCTCCTCCGCCCAGAGCCATCAGGCTCCACTCACCCAGAGCCCTACGGGCAAAGTTCTCGCCCAAAGGCTTTTTTTTGTAACATTTGATTCTCTACTGCATGAGGGTTCTGTTCTACTATTCTTGTTTTTTTTTAATATTATTAATGTTTTTCTGCTTTTTCATGAATCTTCTACTGTTCTTGTTTTGCTACTGTGTTTCTTAATACTATCAATGTTCCATTTGGCATCTTGCTGTTATTGTTTATTTGAAATTTGTGAGAAATATTGTGCTTCCCAGTTAGAATTTTCCTCGTAAAGGGTCTGATGTCCTGTGTAGACTGTGGTTTTGTGTTGGTTGATGGCTTGATGCATAGAATGTGTAGCACTGTAGATTGATAAAATTATTTTAGTTTAATTCTTTGTTGTATAGGGGCAATGTTTGCTGATCTTGGTCACTTCTCCTATCCTGCAATTCAGTTTCTTACAATAAGACTTTTACTATGTATTTATGTTTAATGGTTATATATGCAGTTCTAGCTTCTGTTAGCTTTTTGTTCCTTTTTGCCTACCTCATATAGCTTTTTAGTTGTTTTCTTTTAGTTATTATTTATTTTTCTCACTCTCTTCAAATGCACCTAAAAGTATATATATATATTATAATCTTTTAATAAACTTATCCTTACCGTATCTTATCTTAGTTTTTTGAAAATTACCTTATCCCCGTGTCCACATCATGTGTATCGTATCCCCCTATCTGTGTCCTTGCTTCCTAGGTTCTAGATGTTCACAATGATAAATATGATGACTGCGACCGTGATGAATTTAGCTTCAGAAATGGAGCAATAGCTGCTTAGATCTGATATGAAATTTCAATGTCTGAATTGAATTTGTTTGATTGGTATTTGTTTTTGTATTGAATATTAACAGGGTCATAATATGAGAATTTAAGTAACTTGGAAAGGGAATTATAATTATATAGGAAGGAGAGGGGGAGCGGTTCTTAGATTTTATGTCGACCTGGCCAACCCGGCTGACCCACAGGTTGAACCTAGTTGGCTCGACCCTGCTACCAATCCGGGTTGGTGGCCAGGTCAATTTCAAAAACATGTAGTTAGAATTCAATTGGGTTTGTAAGTAATTAGCCTGATAATGATGATGGGGGGATTTTCAGCAGGTGGCTCGTCAGGCCTGTTGGGTGGGGCCCACATGTTAGAGCCAGTCTGATTGGCCGTGACCAGTGGGCCCTAGCCTTGTTCTCTTACAAAAGATTCCGACATTTGGCAAAAATGTGTGACTTGTGGAACAATCGGCCTCTTCGGTCGGCTGCATCGACCTCCGTCCTGGCTCCTCTCCTGCCGGCCCACGCTGCCCCCCTTAGTGCTCGTCAGCGCTGCCTTGCCCTAGTTTCACAGTTGTGTTTGCTGTCAGTTGCCTGTCTATTGACTTCCCCATTGCCCGCTTATTCTTGGATTAGATAAAACTTTTTTCATTTTTTCCATCTTTTGTTCTACCTTCTTGTAATTTGGGAGGGTCAGAGTTGATGATTGGTAAGGTTTTGAATAAATTCAGATTTGGTCGTGTTAAGATTTTTACAATTAATGTCATACATATATGCCTTTATCCAATTGAAGACAATTTGTACATTTTATGAGTTTTGGGTAACTTCACATTTGGTGGTTCTACTTAGTTTTCTTTAATAACTGTATTCAATGTTGTATTAAAAATTATACAAAGGCCATTCAGCAGTGATAAAAGTGAAAATTCATTCCGGGTTGGACTCTTCATCCATGCATTTAAGTGTAATCTAGGTTTTATGAATTGTTTATTTAAATGTAATTAATTATGTGTCAAAGTGGGCAATGGAAGAAGTAACCTTAATAGTAGTATTCAATATTAAGTACAAATTATACTAAGGACATTATTGACTTGCCTTGTTTTTGGTTCAGCATTTGGAAAAGTGAAGTAACGTTGGTGTAATGTCAACCCACTTATTCTATGCAACGGTTTGTTTTTTAAATGTAATTAATTATGTGACAAAACAGGCAATGGAAGTGATAGAATATCAAACTGCGCATGTTTGGGTCTTTAAATGTATTGGTGGTCTTTAGACGAGTTAGTGCTTAGTATTTTGTTTTTTATCATTGCGTTTTACATTGTTGAATTTTTTCCAAATTTTTTCCCGAACTTATCTGTATTGACCTAACATGAATTTGAAATTTATGGCATTGGTATGTTCAAACTACTATCTCTTTTATGTATTAATTATTATTGGATTGAATGGATGTTAGAGACAGTATATTTGATTACTTATGGTTTCTTTACTTTTCAAATTTCTTATCTCGTTCACTTTCCGCTATTCAAATAGGTTGTCGAATGCTAAGCTAATTCTTAGGGTTTAAGTCTCTAGTTAAAGTCCTATCAGTGGTTAGATAAGATTAAAGGAAAACTGAAGAGTAGTGTGCTGAAAGTTAGTCCCCCGAGAATTTGGACAGAAAAAAGATCCTTTTAATGAAAAGTTATTTTCAACAGACAGTGATCTTAGCAGTAGCTAGCACTCGAGTCCTTGGTACTAGAAAAAGGAGGATACAGATAGTACCACCGTCTTCTGTCCATGTGATGATTGCCCTTTAAGCTATGCCAATTCCCTTTGTCCAAATGGAAGGTCCCTAATCACAGAGGAAGTTGTTTCAGTATGTCAAGGATACATTTGTATACATGATACATAATTTTTTAATTGATGGTAATTTTGCGTACATAATAAATTGAAGAGAAACCCATGAAGCTTATGCCTCATGCCTCGAGGCATACACCTCTTCTTGGAAAACCGTGAGTCTTTCCTCACATCTTTTGAAACTCTGTCGACTGGGTAGGTTCTATTTCAGCTGGTCTGGCGCAGTTATCTGCATCCTAATTGACAGCACATCATGCACAATTACTCCGGGATTTGTCCTCAAAATTCTGATGTTGATTTTCGTACAACTTATTTCTTTGGTTTTAATTCAGAGGTCATATCTTCCATTTATATAGTATTTCCAAGTTTGCCGTCATAGTTCATTACGGAAATGTCTTTTCTTTTATTGGCTAAGTGAAACTGCATTATAATGAAAGCTAGTGGTATGTGCATGACTTATTATTGTGTGTAAAATATTTGTAGGTCATTTTAAATGATCTGTGTGATACTTTCATGTATATAGCTATGAAGTTACATTGCTTAAATTTGTATAACCTGTATTTATTATTGTTTATGTCAGTCCTTTTCAGTTCTATTAACTTTTGTTGATAGTGATTTGTTTATAGCATTATTCTTTCAGGGTGTATAGCGATGCATGATTATTTTGTTGAGAAGCTCTTGTCTCGACCAGAGATCTCAGAGCAGCAGAATGAAGAAATAGGTCTCAGCCTGGCAGATGAGAGCCATCACCACAATGCCTCGTTTGGTACATGCTTCAGCACCTCATTCCGATTTGCTGCCATCTATTTAAAAAAACTTTCCTTGGAAAAAAAGGAAGTCTTAAAACTAACTTTTTTAATTGAGAGATTGAATGGGAAGATGTTCTTGAGTTAGTTTTTGTATAATGCTTATTTGCAGAATTTACAAGTGTAGGTAATTAGATCATCAACATCAAGAACAAGACCTTATCCCATTAGTCTGAGTTACACAGTTTTTGCTCTATTGTCCAGCCCTACCATAGACCATTTCCACATTCACATCTTTTCTCACAAGTTACTTAACTCTTGTTAGTTGTCCTTTTTTTTTTACCCTTTTGCTAAGGCCTCATTAAGTCGTCGGTTGCATCTCCATGCTGTGTTTTTGATTCCTTTGTAAATGATCGAACTATTGGATTAGATTTCTTTCAATCTATCATTAATTGGGGCTGGGGCTAAGTTCCTTCTAATATAATCCCTGATTGTTTTTACACACATCCTTTCTCATACTTTCATTTCTGCAACCCCATCTTATTCACATGGCTTTTCTTTGTTGCCCAGCATTTTATGGCATAAATCATTGCAGGTCTTACTCTTGTCCTATAGATTTTACTTTTTAGCTTACTAGGAATGGCCATATCACTTATTATTCCTCACGTTGCTATCCACTTCAACCTTTCTACTTTCGTTATATGACCAAAATCTTCATTTACTTCTCTAGTGCATCAACTTTTTGAACCATCCAAGTATTCTAAATTGATCACGCTCAGGCATTCTTCTCCATTCTAATTTAACAAATAATTCATGTTAGTATGTTGGTCTTGAAATTACATATTTAGATGAAATTGGAAGATTAGAATTTAAAAAAAGTTCTTGGCCATACATCATTGCTGGTCTTAGTGTTGTCCTATAGAATTTACTTTTTAGTTTTGAGAATGTTCTTATCACTCAGTACCCATCAAGTTGTTGTCCCCTTCAACCTTCTGCTTTATATCTATGAGCAACATCTTTATTTATTTCGTTAGTGCATTTACTTTTGAAGCAAGTAATTGATCATGCTTAGGCATTCGTCTTCTAATTGAACGAATGATTCATTTTTAGTTCCGTGGTTTTGAAATTACATGTTTAGATGAAATTGGAAGATTGGAATACAAAAAGAGCTGTTAAATACATCAGTGAAAATGTAGATGCTAATAAGAAAGAAATGAAAATCTAACCAATTATATTTTCAGATTGACACTTTGTTATTTTTTAATTTTTCTTTATTATAATTTTCATACTAAAGTAGATGATGATAGGCTACCTACCTCTCTCTATAAATGGACTCCCAAATGTGTCAAAATGCATCTTGAAACTAAATTTGTAGCAATCTTTTCCTTTCCTTTTTATTTTGGGATTTTGTTATACGCACTTGAGTGAAGCATGTTTAGCATCTATAACTGACATCAATTATGTCACATAATTTAGTTGATTTTCTTTTTTTGTGATCTCTGCTTCGACATGGAAAATGCTTTAGTTGATAAATTGTGATTTGTACAGATGATGAGAATGTCTCGTGGTATGAAGATTGTGAAGAGGGACAGTTGGACAGAGAGTGGGAGAGGAGACATGACCAATTCCATACGGTATCCCTACATTTGAAGATGATTTTTAAATGTTCTGATCTTAGTATTCATTTTATCTTCAAATTTCTTTTTATCATCTCGATTAAGAACCATAAATATAATATTTTAGATGGGAGCTCGGGATCAGCCTACAGCATGCAAACCTTGTTAGAATAAATGTATTTAAAGGCATATGTTGTTTGAGGAGCTCAATAATGTCTTATAAAAACTTATAACCTATATTAATTTTAATAATTTTCTTTTCTGCTAAGAAGAAAGTGATAGGAAGAGAGAGATTTATATAGAGCATGGAGAGAGGGAGAGAGCTATATGAAATTGGTAATCGTACTTATAGAGAACACTCTTGTATCACCAAATTATTTGATTTTTAATGCTTGGGTTTCTTTACAATTTGATAGGCTGGTTACAGAGACGGCCTCATTGCTGGGAAAGAGAAGTCTGCACAAGATGGCTTTAATGAAGGCTTCAAGCGGTCTGTGCTTGTTGGGCACAGCTGGGGACATGTCAGAGGTATAACTAGGTAAGCATAAAGCTCCCTGTTTGCTAAGTTTAAGTTGTGATGCTCTGCCTTATGGTATTTTTTGTTTGGCTTGCATGATTTCCAAAAAAGTGCTCTGGCGTTTCTCCCTAATCACTTGAAAGAGAAAATGGTTGAGAAGCCAGAATCGAGAGAGGAGCTTCAAAACTTGAACACTTCTCTTCATTCTATCTCCACAAAAGATGCATTGAAGCTGTTCCACGAGGATATCATGAACATCCAATCTGAGCAATGCCATAATCTTGCGGAGAGCAGTAGTGATCCACTGATCACACCTTATGATATATCAGATTGCGACCAGCTTTGCAAGTTCTCAAAGGAACTTTACCTTTTACTTCGTAAGCTTCCTAGTGTTCACGTCAATGGAGCTCTGGGCAGAGGCATGTCAGGATGACTTTGCAGATCATGCTATTTATATGACACAATTAAGCTTTTAGTCTTTATACCGTCAGTAATTGTAATTATGTCTTTCAGTATTTACTGCTTAATTTCGTTCCATTAAAAAGAGAAGTACGTTACAATTAGACTTGAAAGATGAGTGCAAAGAAAAAACATCTTTTACTGGTCTTTCAGGAAGTGCCTCGAGATTTAGTAAAATGAGGTGAGGTTGAGCCCAAAATCTCTATCTCCTAAATAAGCCAAACAAAAATGAGATGTATCTGGTGAGATTTAGTATTTATATTGTAAGTCCAAGTGGTGCATGGGGATTCACATGTGAATTTAGGCCGTTAGTACTTGACGTGCATCCAATCTATGTAATTTGACCCTATACTATACGGGTCAAGTAGGTAATTACTCAGCTAATTTGTGTGAACTCACTAAACCTATTTATCGAATGTGACTAGTGAGGATTTATTTTTTCATTGTCGATTAATCATCTTCCATCAACCACCAAATATTAATCTTAAGATGCGGTGTCCATAATTCTTCTAGAATCTACAATTCAGAAGAAATTTTACTAGATATATTGAATGTTTGTTAAACTATAAGGTATATGAGATTATTAAAATAATATTTTGTTACCCGTATAACCTGACTTGACTAACCTGTGTAGGGTTAAGGTTTGCATATTCAAGCCTTTTAATTAATAGGGTCACTTCTAGACCTGGCTCTTTTAGGGGTAGCGTAGAAGCCAACCCCGTCTGATTCAACCCAACCCTTTTGACAGCTCTAAGTGTGATATGCTTTGATAATTCTTCATCTTCATTGACTTCATAGTGTATTCATCTTGACGGACTAGGTCTCATGGCATTTTAGTTTAAAAAAAAGGTCTCATGGTCTTCCCCCCACGAGGGTTTCCACATTAAAATTTTATGTGCATTTATATTTGCTTGCTTATTTATTTGCATATGAGATCAATTTAATTTGCTAGGTCTATAATTCCATTGCTTTACTCAATTCATAAATTTAAATAGAGTTCATTAGTGAGAATAATATTCTCACACCTATGCCTCGTATTTTTCATGCACATTCCTTGTCACACCTCAACCCATAGTGATGCATGTGGCAAGTTAGGAGCATGGTGTGCACCTGACTAAATTGTGGTTGCATGTAGCAGGAGCATCACGTGGTATAAGATTAACTATATTATTATCATCTTTGTATCGTAAATATTTGATCTAAATAAATAAATATCGAAAGAAACTACTTTATGTTCTTACTAGAAAAAATGTATATGCAATATGCGTGTAAATACAGAGGTAAGAAAAAATATAATAAATTAGAAATTAAGTTTATTTTGAACAAATATCTTCCTTGCATAGTATAGTTATAATGCATGCTTTCAAGATCATATTGATTGTATATAATTATAAATTCTCTACTAACCTAAATACATTTATAGTAGGCAACTGCGTGTCCAAATCTCATAGTCTAAATATTAGTTAAAGGTTCGTGAAGATAATGATGTTGAAGGATTTTGTGATGTGAAGTGCACTATTAATATTTAAGACAAGTTTGGTGGAGGGTCCCATTTGATAGAATTTGTCTTGAATTTTTCAATAGTTTAAAAAATGCACAAAACCGAACATGCATAATATAAGAAAAAATATAAAAAATTATTAACGAGAAAATTGTTGAATGTATAAAACCTACAAAAATAATTCAAAAAAATATAGTCACTTGGGATCTCATTTGATAAAGTTCGTCGAGAGCTTTTCAACAATAGCAAGAATGCGTAAATCATGAATCCAATATAGAGTGTAAGTTGTAATCTTATTAAGTTAAAGTTAAAATCAGCATAACCTATTAAATAGGGCCCATGTCATATCAACATCTAGTATTAGGTTGACATATGGTACCTATCTAAGAGAATCTAAGCAAATAATTTTACTAAAATGTCCTCAAATAAGATACCAATTCAAAGTTGTATTAAATAGCATATGGATATAAAACATGGTTAAAAAAAGTTTTATTGTTACTCATCTTGCTTTACATAGTAGTATGATAAACAATGTCAAATCCAAACTAAACTACTAATTGGGCTCTTTTTGGGTATACCTCAAGTTCTCCGTATGAATTATTGTTATACTTTACTACTATAACCTTCTGCATAATTACATAAACAAACAGATAACACACACAAGGAATAGAAAGAGGCACCGAGGTGGAGCCTCCCTTTGTTTTGATGACATTTACGCCATCTGAGGGGAACGTCCTGAGATCATCCTCTCATTTGACTGCTCCCCCTTCTATGCATCCCTCTAGCCTGAGTAGTTGTATAGGTTAACAAGCTCTTACTTTGACATAGTGGATATTTTGAAAGACAAACTAAGTAAACTTCGAGGTTCATTTACAATCTTACTTGATCAATGCTAAGCCTGCTCATGGATTGGAAGTATCATAAATTGCTTGCAGTGTGATGCGCGGGCCCTTTCTAGGGCAAGCATGGGGTCGGTGCTTTGTTGTGAGTGGGTTTAACATTTTCACTCACTCATTCTTTTTAGATGGTGATATACACTTAATGAATTTATACAACAAAACTCGTCAACTTGGTTTTGGTTGGACGGAATATGTAAGGTCTCATACAAAGCTTATTTGGGCATTTAAATGTTTTTGTCTAACCAAAACTCATTTGAGGGGTTTTATCATGCATATTAGGCCGGATTACTGTAGCTATATAAGGTAGAATTTTTAAAGACCAGGAATGTTTGAGGAATAAAGGCGAGCAGAAGGCCCATAAAAGACAGGTTCTACAAAGCTGAGGTGGTTTCCTGCAGTTTCAATTCAGACAATTTCAAACGAGAAAAGGTTCAGCTAACTTGAAGCTTCAGCAATACCAAATCAGGAAATTGCCCAAGTCTACTTAAAATAAACATTTCAGTTCATTGCTGAAGTCTTTAGACTGTCAGGTTCTTTGTAATCAAGAAGTTATAGAATTTTAGATTTCCAACTGTTTTAATATTCCTCTTGGACATGGGCCTTGTGCGTAGTATGTTCTAGGTGGAGCTCATAAGATCATGCCCACACGATCTTGCTCATGTGCGCATGGAACTCTTTAGGCAAACGTAGCGATATAATTGAAATGCATGCAACCCAGAAGATAAAAAATTTCTTAGTATTTTAGTCAATAAATAACATGATTTGATATCACCAATAAATCCAAATCCTGGTTGCCAAATACTACCTCACTGCAGAGTATGTAAGTCAATAATCCCTATTCAAGTATAGATGGCCATTACCAAAAAAGAGAGTATAGAAGCCAAACTAAATATGAGAAGATCAGTCCTCCCTTTCCCATATTGAGTAACCCAAGTGTTGGGTGGCAGCACCAAAAGCTTGGTAGCTTGGTGGTGAGACGGGGCTGTGGATGTGCAAGAAATTCAACTTTTATGTCTATCTCAAGTAATTTACATGCATTCACAATAAAACATATCTATAAGCAGTAGATCAAATTCAAATAACTTTAAATTTGTATTAATTAAAACATGAATTAAGAACTACTGACCTTTAGGGGCTGAACCCCAAGGATGTGGCCAATCACCCAGAAGAAAGCACGACCTACTCTTTATTTCAAGTATAAATAAGGGGAATTAAAATTACCTCTTTAATTAATTCCTTTCTCTTCCAACAAAGAGAAACCCTTTTATTTCTTAGCCAAATCGTTGGGATAATTTGACTTGAATAAGGCTGATCACCACTTATCAAAGAGAAGATGAAAGCAATAGCCTTGTCTCAATTTACCACCAATGCGTAGTCCTCTTTGTTTGCCACGCAATAATAGAGAAGAGAAAAATTCTGCCTTTGCTCTGGTTTGTGTGGGTGTGAAGAAAGGAGATATGCTCTCTAATCTTTATCTCGGAGAGAAAGAAGAACAGAAAAAAAGATATTGTTCATGTGCTTTGTTCTGTAATGAGAGGTAGTTTCACTTTATAATTGCCCCACGAAATTTTCTTTAGATAAGACTTGGTTAGTCATATCTTTAATTAGATTGTGGAGCCCACCTTATTCACGTCTCTTTCAAACCTGACTCTTTATTTTTTCTGGTTTATGTGGGAACGATACCCACTACCCAACACCAAGGAGATCTTCCACTCCTTACATGAGTTTTGAGGTGGAAAAGAGAGATGTGTTGAATTCCCTTGAGAAAGAAAGAGAAAGAGAGTGATTCAAGTAGAGAGATTGTGGACGAGGGGTTGAGTCGGAGAAAGAGAAGAGATAAAGAGCATTTTAGGAGATGGTATCGAGCTAAGGTTGTAAGGAAATCGTTTTATTGCCTAGCGAGGGTTTAACCTCTTTTTTTTCTCTATTTAAAGTAAATGGCTTGGGCTTGTCTAGTTTGACTAGTTTTCATGACCAAGACTTGGTGACTAATAATGAGAGGCTACCACATCACCAAAAAAGTGATGAGAGAGAATCTTGGAAATGGGATCCAACAAGTTCCCAGTCCCCCCCCTCCACATGTTCATCGGTTATATATTATGGTCATAGTAAGTGGTCATGAAAACATATTTTGAAAATAAACTAGTCAAAGTGACATGGGAGATGAGTTTTGATGGTTGAACATATTCACATCAAGGTGTTTACATGTTTTCCCCAATTTTCACTAAAATAATGGAAAACATTTATATGAACCCAAACTCAAGTGCGTTTACGTCAGCCTAAGCATCATGGGGTATCAAAATGAGATCCAATCTACCCCTTGAGTTATGTGTGCGGTTGGATTTTAATATGAATTACACACTTTTATTGGGCAGTTGTGTTTGAGCCCGAGCTCATATAAAGGAATTTTTTTCCATATTGCTTGGTTAAAAAAGGGAATATATCATATTCCATAGTTTTTCCAAAAAATGCCAATAAATCCGAACTTACACAATATAAGGAAAGTTTTGGACATAAATACCCCTGGGTTAGGGTTTAAAGTTTTATATTGTTCATTACCCCATCGTATTTACACACAAACGACTACACAGACCGGCGATTTTGGTAATCCGATCAGTGAGAAGTGAATATGCAGTATGAGTTCCGATTTTTGACCCATCCCACTAGTGATTCCGAAAAAACTCCAGTTGATTTCCAAAGTTCAATTAGTGAGATGCAAAAAAACTACGCAATGTCCAATTTTTCTTGTTTCCGAAAGGCGATTTTGAAACTTTCTGCCCCGAAGTGAGTTTCGGTTGTGAAGTGAGGTTTTGTGAGAGTGTATACTGACGTGATCTAGATAAAGCAATAAACTTTGCCAAAAATCACCAGCCAATCGAGGGGTTAATCCGGCTTAGATCAATTCTGTAGTAAGTCCTTTCTCTAGCTCTAAATTGTATGTTCGTATACACGATTTTTGATATATCGTGATATAGAACACACGACGTAGTTACTACATTTATCTCCTCAGTATATTGTCATGTTATCAAGTATACAATATGTAATATATTATGTTATCAATAATACGATATTCTATTTAGATGTCCTCCTATCGTGTATGAGTAGCATACATAATATGTTATTAATAACACGATATGCAAAAGATGACATTCAATTGTTGTGTTATTGTATCTGAGAAGGCATCATATCATGTATCTAATAACATGATATAAATTTAGCATGTATTTGTACGTTAGTTACATAATTTCAATCGACGCAACTCTTTGATTTTGGCCACGACCCATTGTTGATATATATATGTATAACATATTTTATAGATGAAGAGCTACAAGAGTATAGTCAAATGGCAGAATCTATGAAGGCATCAGAAGAGAAGGAGAGAGTCCATGATAGGACCGGTTCTCGGAAAGAACAATTTCCCCGCTGGTCTTAGACTATCAAAAGTCCTCATTGAATTGAGGCCATGACACAAGGCAATCTTGGAGGAGACTAGGTTCTACCCAATACACGATTGCGAGCCAATAATTATCTCCAGGCCGCTTCTAGACGTTCTAATAGGTAAGTGCTGGGATGACTCACAAGAAGTTTTCAACATTCGGAAAAATACTCACAATCGAAGACGTTGCACTGATAATGGGTTTGAGTGTAAAAGGGAACCCGTTGAAGTTAGACAGTGGTGACGGGAAGGCTGCCCAAGGCAAGGGGCAATTCTTCAAAAGGTTCTTTGCAGGAAAGGGCACCCAGCGCGCGCTTGCGCGGTGTGTGACGCGCTGGCCACACATGTAACATGAGCAGCTGCGCTCTATGCACGTTCCTGGTGCACGTCGTGCGGGGACGGCCTTGCACCATGTGTCTCCCGCGCGTCGAACGGTAGCCAGCCCGCGACCACAAGCCCTATCCCATGGACGGGCGGGCCAACATGCAGCCCGCTGCCCTTTGCATGAGACGCTGCGTAGCCCTACGGCCCCTCACCACGCGTCGCCGCTAATGCGGCTGCTGGCATCAACGCTGACGCAAGTTATTTCTTCCTCATTTGATTAAAATAATATTTTTATATATTTTTTAATCTAAAAATACTCAAACTTCAACACGCGATAACTTCCGACCCCAAAGTCAGAATCACACGTTCTTGGTACCGATGGATTCGTATCAATGAACCCTTTGAAAAAAGACCACATATGGGTAGGTTATTCCGCTCTTTTCAAGTAGGTCTGCCCATGTGGTGTGCTTCCCGAGGTCGTAACTTTCGCTCCCGACCTCCGTTTTGCATTTTTTTTTATTTGTTACTCTCGTTACTTCGAGCTCTACTTGAATACAGGAGTTCATCCATTAAATCCCTCTTATACTTATCTAAAATTACCAAATTACCCCTAACCCCTCAGGTTGGGCATAACTAGAAAACGGGTCATTACAAGTGATTCAAACTTTTGGAGTGACTCTTTGAAAATTGATTGTTTATTAATGTCATTGTCGTGTTATCAATATTATGACATTAAGGATATCGTGTAATTGATGACATACAGTACATGAAAATATAATAATCATTGCAAGTATTTTCTTATCATGTAATTGGTAACACGTCAACCCTATGTGCATATTTTCAATTACACGATATGTATACAAAATAGGATTTTTGCAGACAAAGATTCAAAATATAGTGTTATTGACATCATGATCCTTAACTAGGTCATGCTACCGATAACATGATGCATAAACAAAATAGTGTTTTTAAAGCACCTTATAGGATGACTCTAATTGAATTGAAGGAGTTGAAGGAGCAACTTTCGGATCTACTAGTGTCTCTCCTTGGGGAGCATCTATCTTGTTTGTGAAGAAGAAGGATGGTTCACTTCACTTGTTCATAGACTATTGAATGCTGAATCAAGTTACCATAAAGAATAAGTATCCACTTCCTTGGATTGATGATCTCTTTGACCAACTCCAGTTAGCAAAAGTCTTCCCCCGTATTGATTTGAGATTAGGTTATCACCAATTGAGGTTCTGAGAACTGCTTTTAGAACCAAGTATGGCCATTATGAATTTTTGGTTATGCCTTTTAGACTGACTAATGCTCTTGCAGCCTTCATGGATCTTATGAATAGGATATATAAACCTTGGTTAGACAGATTTGTGATAGTGTTTGTGGATGATATATTAATTTATTCAGCCACAATTGAAGAACACAGAGATCATTTAAGAAAAGTGTTGCAAACTCTCAGGAACCATAAGTTATATGCCAAATTCAGCAAATGTGACTTTTGGTTAGAAAGCATCAACTTCTTTGGGCATGTCATATCCAAGGATGGGGTAGTCGTTGAACCTACAAAAGTAAAGGCTGTGATGAGATGGGAAAGACCTAAATTTGTCACTGAAATTTGTAGTTTCCTTGGTTTAACAAGTTATTACAGGAGATTCATTGAAGGATTTCCCACTTTAGCCTGACCTATGACCAAGCCGACTAGGAAGGGTGTTAGGTTTACCTGGGATGAAGCATGTGAAAACAGTTTTCAGGAATTGAAGAGAAGGTTGACTAGTGCCCCTATCCTTACCTTACCTTCAGGAGAATGTGGGTTTGTGATTTATAGCGATGCCTCTAACAAGGGGTTGTGTTGTGTATTGATGCAGCAAGGCAAAGTCATAGCATATGCATCCAGGCAGTTGAAGGTTCATGAGCAGAACTATCCCACACATGATTTATAATTAGCTGTTGTGGTTTTTGCTCTAAAGATATGGCAGCACTACCTTTATGGAGAAACCTTTGAGGTTTACACTAATCATAAAAGCTTAAAATATGTGTTTTCCTAGAAGGACCTAAATATGAGACAGAGAAGGTGGCTTGAGTACTTAAAAGATTATGACTTTACCATTCTGTATTACCCGGGAAAAGCTAACGTGGTGGCAGATGCTCTGAGTAGAAAATCTAAAACCATGGTAGCACAAACGATGATTAAAGAATGGGAATTGCTACAGAGTATGGCTAGTCTTTATATAGAAGTTCTTTCTAGAAGGGGAAAGCCAATGTTGGCTAACTTTTCTAATCAGTCCATGCTAGTAGAGAAGATCATTGCAGCCCAACAAACTAATGATGAGGTTCAGAAATTGGTGGAAAGACCTAACTTCTCTCAGGGAACCGATGGAGGTGTGCGTTTTAGCAGAAGGCTAGTTGTTCCTGCCATCCCTAGCTTAAGGCAGGAATTACTACATGAAGCCCATCATTCCAAATACACTATACATCCAAGAGGAAATAAGATGTATCAAGATTTGAAGCGGAGTTTTTGGTGGGAATGCATGAAGAGAGACATCGGAGAATTTGTGTCGAAATGTTTGACTTGCCAACAGGTTAAAGCAAAGCATCAGAGGCTTGCAGGTTTATTGATTCCCTTAGAAATTCCTCAGTGAAAATGGGAACATATCATGATGGACTTTGTGGTGGGATTGCCTAAGACACATAAGCAACATGATGTAGTATGAGTTGTAGTGGATAGATTGACAAAGACTACACACTTCTTGCCCATTAGGTGGAAGCAGTCATGAGAGAGTTTGACTTGACTTTATGTTAGAAAAATTGTTAGACTCCATGGCACACCGATATCGATTGTTTCTAATAGAGATCCTCGCTTCACTTCTAGAGATTGGAAGAGTGTCAAGAAGCCTTGGGGACAAAGTTGAACTTTAGCACAACTTTCCATCCTCATACTGATGGCCAGTCAAAGCGTACCATCCAAACACTAGAGGATATGCTCAAGGCATGCATCTTGGATTGGAAAGGTAATTGGGATGAGTTCCTACCCTGGATAGAATTTTCTTACAACAACAGCTATCATTCTAGCATTGACTTGGCACCTTATGAAGCCCTTTATGGATGACTGTGTCATTCCCCTACATGCTAGGATGAAGTAGGTGAGTGGAGGATTCTCAAGTCTAAAATTATACAACAATGTGTAGACAAGGTGAAGGAAATCAAACATAAATTGTTGATAGCACAAAGTAGGCAAAAGAGTTATGCAGACCAAAGGCAGAGGGAGTTGGAATTCGAGACTAGAGATCATGTTTTCCTGAAGGTCTCACCGACTAAGGGAGTTATGCAGTTTGGGAAGAAGGGCAAGCTTAGTCCGCGCTATATTGGACCCTTTGAAATCCTTCTCGGATGGGTCCAACAGCTTATAGGCTGCTTTATCCCCTAACCTAGCTGAAGTGCATAATGTCTTTCATGTGTCAATGTTAATAAAGTATATGCAAGATCCGTCGTATGTAATCGACCAGATTATGGTTGAGTTGCAACTTGATCTTACTTTTGCAGAAAGGCCTATGAAGATATTGGATGAATGAAAAGAATCAGGTCCTAAGAAGCAAGACTATTTCATTGGTCAAGGTTTTGTGGCAAAGTCATGCTTTCGAAGAAATGACTTGGGAACCAGAGGCAGAGATGCGGCGAGCCTACCCTGAACTCTTTGTGGATGAGGCCGTCTGAATTTTGAGGAAAAAATTCTTTTAAGGGAGAAAGGATGTCGCATCCAGGAATTTCTAGGTAATTTTCTGAATATTTTTGGTTTTTTTCTCTATTTTTCTAGAATTACTTGATTGAGAAATTAGCATAGTAAGGTTTTTATTTAGTAAGGGTTTTAATTTGGGTAAGGCCACCTAGGGGTGACATGGCCTAAGGGGTGATTAGCAATCACATACTACACCTACCTCTTTTAGAACTACGCTACCCATCTCTCTTCCTCTATTTAAACTCTCCTCAAACAAACCCTTGCCTCTATCTCTTTCATAAGCCTTGGGATAAGTCATTAAAGCTAAGAGCTTGGAGGTTCCGGTGACCGAAAAAGAGGGTCCGTCACCAGTAAAGGAGGCGAGGAGGAGGAGCGTGTGCGAAGATACTGCTAGAAAGAAGTAAGATCCTTGTTTATAATTTCTGTTTGTGGGAGTGTGCTTAGGTGTTAGATTAAAAATCTTACGCCATTAAAACTTCTTGTACGAAATGTAAAGAGAATGGACTGCACTTAATTTTTCTGATGCGAGGATGGGTGTATGAATTCATCTCTATTTCGCCGGTGGATGATCTTTGTTAATTCAAACTGTTACGTAGTTATATATATTTAGATCATGTAATAACTAGAGTAGGCCTGGCTAAATCGTCCCATCACAGTGCGGCCAGAACAATACTGGGGGCATTGTTGGACAAAGGGAGGACTCCTTTGGTGGCAGAAGGGATGAAGGGATGGGACTAGAGAAGCTTGCGAGTTTGGCCATGGATGGAGAGAAGTTACCTTCGGCGAGAAACCGTCTGACTTGGCCTGGAACTCCCTAACAACCCTCTGGTTGAATTTTTCCGCCACCAGAGCGAAGAGAGGACGGCCAGTGGCTGTTGTGAACATAGCCTCATACTAAAGGAAGGGATAGAGGATTGAAGCAGTTGTTCAACGGAGGTTCGACGACCATTGGCTGTCAGACAAAGGATGGAACAAAGGCTGGGATTCGTCTCTGTTTTGTCCGTCGCCAAAAATATATCTAAACATACCCAGGGTTACCAGAGGGAGCTACCGGCGGTTGTGGGCGGCCGGGTGATCTGCAGCTCATCATCCGTAGCCGCCCTCCTCCTTGAACGTGTACGGGATATATAAAAAAACTCAGCATGCTTGAGCGGACTAAAAGTTCCCGGAGAGCCTTTGAACGACAACGAAATTTTTGCAGCAGAATAAGGCGAAAAGTACAGCGGCAGCACACCAGCCGTATCTCCTATGCCCTGGTCCGTAAGGTTGATTTGCAGAGCATCGTGAGGAAGATGACTGGAATCCTCGAGCCGACTCGCGTTGGTTGCAGGTCTGGCCGGATCAAGTGACTTGAACCGACCCGGTTTAGATTGGTTTTGGGCCAGTTCATGCCTTTTTCACTCATTTTAATTAAAAAAAGTTATTTATTTGTATATATATATATATATATATATATATATGATATATATAAATGGTGAAAATTAATAAATAATTACTTAACACCTTGCAATGGGGCAAGAGGGGTTTTAATTGACTAATAGTACCCTCATTAATATATTAACCATACTAATTTACCTTCAAGGGTGATTATGAGTTAATAAATGGTGTGAGAATATATTTGTTCCTTTGGAGCGAGCGTATGACCTAAATAAATTATTTGGACTGTGCTTTGACTTTGTGGAAACTTGAACCATAGAGTCTTGGGTTCCTTAGAGTTTTAACTAAAAAGGTTGCAAAGACTTATTATTTCGAGAGTTGGGGAATGGTGGAGATTGCGATACGCTTCTTCATTGCCATGACGGTTTGGGTATTGACCAGCAGGTCTTTACCGCGGGTCTCCTGCAGGTCTTCCCAGGACCATATAGTGAGTACGAAAAGCGGAGTTGCATGAGCATCATGGAAGACTTGTGCTTCTCGCCAATCTGTGTCCATGAGCACAGTGAGATGCATTTCCCTAGATTCGTGGCAGACTATTGAGAACCATGAGGGTTTAGGTCAAGCTGTTGTTAAGCATTAATTTAATGTTATATTTGTGTTTATGATATTACGACATTAACAATATCTTGTAATTGGTGACACGTAGTGCAGAAAAAATATTATATTCATTAAATTTCTTATCATGTAATTGGTAACATGTAAATCCTTTGTCCGTGCTTCTAGTTATGTGATATGTATACAATATAGAATGTTTACAAACAAAAAATTAAAATATCGTGTTATCGACATCATGATTCTTAAGTAGACTGTGCTATTGATAACACGCTACGTAATCAAAATCGTGTTGCTAAGAACACGATTGTACAATGACATTTCCTCCCTTCCTTACGTTGTTTTCCTACTCTTTTAGTTGCCCTCGTTTGGCTTATACTTATACCATTAGCCATATTCGGAGGGGTCCTCGTGTGCGCTGGTACATCATTTGCGGTTGTGACCTAACTGGCTGCGTGATCCATATTTACGTGGGGCTTTGACCTTTGGTTGCGAGTCTACTTGAGTGGGATAGGTGGGTTGAATGTAGGCAAAACCCAAGTTGGTGCCCACTTGTGCCTATCTGTTGTTGGGTATAATGGCTCTCGATATGTCAATTTATATGTTTATGTAGAGTACCATTTTTTTGCAGTAGTCAAATACATAGAAGTGGTGACTAATTGTTGTGATTACATGTTTACACGGTAGCCCCAAATGCTGGAATATTCCGCATGTGCAACTACATTCGCCCAGATTCACAACATCCTATTCAACGAATATCGTCTAAATTAGAACATGATAAAGGATCTCTGTCCTGTTATCTAAGACACGAACCATCAACACTAACCTTATGTAGTGGCCCAACTTTATAAATTACTTTAAAGGTCAAAGTGTCGCAAATTAGTAATAATAAAAGATGGTCCGAGATCAACCATGAACAAAAGAGTAACTATTCATTAATTTAGGTAATTACAAAAACTTTACAAAACAAGGCTCATTATGCCTTATCAAAGTCACACACTTACATAACAAAAGAAAAGGATAAAGTAAATAAAAAACATAGATCTTTCAAAGTTCTACAGACAATCTTCATCGAAATCAACTTCTTCGTTCGGACCTGCAACGTTTAGGGGTGGGTGAGTATAATTATACTCAGTAGATAGAGTTAAATTCTATTAGCATGTTAAAACATAAAGTATAATTAAAGATGTGTAAAATATTCTTAGAATAGTTCATATTCAAAAGTCAACTTTAAAATAATATTATCAATTAATAGAATCCAACACACTTCTTATACAAAAAAGTTAGATAAAATAGTTCTTCACAGAATCCGGTAAATTTGGATCATTCGTTCATAGCCAAACTTTGATAAATAATTCAAAATCAGATAAAACATCATTTACAGAATGCCGTCGATACATAGTACATGACGAACAAACCACAATCTTCATTTGTTTCCTAGTACGGACATTTGTTGATCTTAGTCAGTGGCCATGTCCGAGCGCTTTTTATCTTAAATGCCTTCTCCATTGCATTGGCAACATGTTTCCTGACACTGTCCACCTTGGCGAAGTGGTGACTTTGATCACCCTTTAGAGGATTGTACCACCTAAATCGCTTCTCCCTGCAGCGGACAATAAGCAAGAGAAAGTGGCCTTTGATGTATACAGGAATGAAGCTGCTTTCCATGTTAACATTCAGGCCTCTCAACAATATGCCAGAGAGTTTGCCCTCCTTCTCCACCGGCCCTTCCGCCGTGCCAACGTTAAAGTAGTGCTGAATAGCGAACTTGCAGAAAAAACAGTTGGGGTACCTGCATGGATTTCTCATATTTTGTTCATCTAGGAGTTGGAAGAAGACGTCGATGACCTACACAATACCATATGTGTTAGTAATAACACGATAGGCTACCGATCATCATATGACTTTACACGATAAGTGACTATACCATGTTTATGATCACACAACAAATTTACAAGTCGTGTATGCATTAACAGGCTAGTTTTACTTCAACAATTACAAGTCTATCGTTAGCGTATATTAGAACCAATGATATGATCCTATGTCGTGTAATCGATAAAACGATAATTCATTGTAATCTACGTAAGATTTTCAGTCGTTTGATTGATAACACGATAGAGCTTAAAACGTATGAGCAATGAATAGATATTACCTCATTCGTTATGCAATCCTACTTTAACAGAGATAGGAGTCGGTGTAGAGGAGTGTCTCTATTGGCCATGACTTGTATGGGTTGGACAGAAATTCCATGATAATTTCCTTAACTGCCTCCTCCTGAACCTCCAGGTGGAACACCAACTCTGTGTCAAGATAGTCCTTCGGCCGCAGACTTGTCTCCTCCTTGTTCGTCTTAGTCGCAGTATCTTCTTCGACATCTTCAACATTGCGGATACTCTCCATTATGTCCGCATCTATTGGAGGAGTATCCGATATAGTGCCTTCAATGGAAACTGCGACTGGGGCTGCTGGTTCAGGGGTGGGAGACTTTGGATGTGCCTGACGGATAATGCTTGGGCCAGGGACCAAAGCCAGAGGTAGTTCGTCACCAGGTTTTCGAGGCTGGTGACTGTGTCCAAACTTTGCTACCTTCTCATCAATGTAGCTGCTGAAATGCTTAGGCTTCTGCGATACCTGAGCTGCAACTTTCTTCACAGGCTCCTGACCTTGAGCAGGTAGTTCAACTGCAGTGGACCTCAACTTTCATTGCGCAGGAGGTACAATGGGAGCGCCAGGAGCAGCTTTCCGCTTCACTCTGATTTTTATTGCTTGTTTGGGTACTGCTCCTTTATTTGCTTGCTAGGATGCTTCTGGTCCCTTCAAGGGTTGTTCCAGAATCTCTAGTTGGTTTGCGGGTCTCCCTCACTGGGTTGTTCCGGCACATCGCGGACTTGAGCCACAACCTTAGGTGGAAGGTAAGGTTCCTCTACCTCTCGGGGTTGTTCACCGACACATATTAGGTCCGGTTCTTCTACCTCCCGTGGTTGTTCTTCGACATCCCGGGGTTGTTCTTCCACCTCATGGGGTGGATTCATGACACCCCGTGGTTGATGCACAACCTCCCGTTGTTGTTCCATGAATTCTACATTTATTTTCGTCAAAAATCTAGTTATAAAGGTCCTTTGCAACTTCGGACCAATCTTCTTCTTCAGTTTGGTGGCAGCTTGTGGTTGCCATTTCTTTGTATTTAAGAAGTACGTCATCGTGTTAGTAACCACATGATATCCACACAAGTCGTTATTTACAAACACGATACAGATGCATATCATATTCGTAGAAACACGATAGAAATGTAATCGTGCTCATGATCACACGACCACACAGAGATGGTTCTCACAACTCATGCTTCAATGATCGTGTGATCGATGACACGACAAGCCAACCATCGTCTTTCTTACTCAACGATATGATCTCTTATCGTGTACTCAACTACACGGATATCCCCTAACGAAACACAATATATTAAATTGAGGTACTTACTCAAAATGAATCCATCTTCCACTGGTTGAGGGACTTGTACTGGTTGATCTTCGGGGGCAGATGGTTGGCGAGCTTCTCTTCATTTTGAAGCTCTTGCCTTTCAACGAACTGAAGGAGATCCTTTGGTTCTCGGAGGAAGGGTTGATGCTTGGGTGACCACCGGCTGAGTGGGTTCAGGCGGCTTTTCTGTCTCTCATTCCTCGGGGGGTTGCATCTGTTCTATGAGGCTAGTTGTCACCTCTAGATTGTCCTTAACACGCTCAAGTGCAACTGCAACTCAATCCGTGCTCCATCCCCGCTCACTATATAGAACAGCCTTCTCCAAAACAACTTCACAAATTCTCGTCATGACATCAACTGGCATGACGAATGATTCAATGACGTCATGGCCGGAATGTATATGCCCTGATGTCTCGCCGTGGGGGGCATGGTGTTCTGAAAGGCTGCGTACCAGCCTTCTTAGCTTTCAGGGTAGCCCTTTATCGATCCATCAAGTGCGCCTCTTCGGCAATTGGTGTGATGCGCATAACAATTTGTGAGTCTAGCTTCAGCCTTATGAAGACATCCTCGTACCACTTCCTCATCCGGTGATGAGCTAGAATCTTCTTCCTCCCCTTTTCGTCAGCCGGGTCAAGTTTATCGGCCTTCTACACGTCGCTCAAAAGTTGGGTAAATCTGGGCCACCTCTTGAATCTCGGGCTGCATGGAGGACCACTGGGAGCCCATATGGACGTATGCTCATAAAACCATACCCGGCGGACAATACAAAAGAATATAAACATTAGTCTAAAATGTTTAGTATCTTCACTATAACAAATTAGTCGTGTTACGGATAACACACTAGAAGCCAATTCATGTTTCTGGTAACACGATACATTATGATCGTTTAATGTCCTATCCACGATATAATACATACTCGTGTTTTCGAGAACACAATATGTCTACGTGCATGTTAAATATTGTATGTCTGATAACACGATTGAGAGTTCGTATCGTGTGACCGATGAGGCGATATTCATCTATGTAAAACATATCGTGTCATTATAAATACGATATTATAATTCGCGTATTATAACACATACGAGTGTTACCTAGAGCACTAATGAAGCCCCTACGAGAGTTCCGACCATGGCGAAACGCTCGTCCTATCTGC
The DNA here is from genome assembly GCA_035235625.1 of Saururus chinensis. Taxonomy (NCBI): domain Eukaryota; kingdom Viridiplantae; phylum Streptophyta; class Magnoliopsida; order Piperales; family Saururaceae; genus Saururus; species Saururus chinensis. The sequence continues at coordinate 29,237,429 of CP141146.1, read as the reverse complement.
TCATGATGTTCCGGTGGGCTTCCGATATGCCTCTCATCAGCAAATCATGTAGGATGCCTGCCCAATTATAGCTCCCCATGACCGACATGTCATCTAAGTAATCACACAGAGCTGGGGATACGGCTTTGTTGCTCTGCGTCAATAACACGAGGACACTCATGTGCATGATCGCCAACCGTGCTAAGTCCTTAGCCACTTCTTTGAACAATTCTTCCAGTTCTGTCTTCTCCGGCCGCTTCCCTTGGAAGAACTTCTTGTAGAATTCCCCCTTGCCTTGGACAGCCTTCCCCTCGCTGCTTTCCAATTTACACGGGTTCCCTTTTCCACTCAACCCTGTGATCATAGCTACTTCAGCCACTGTAAGGGGTAGTCTTTTGCCCTTATGATGAAGACCTCCAGTGAGTCGTCCCAACAATCACCAATGAGTACATCCAATAGTGGCCAGGATATGATGATGGGCTCGTAATCATATACTGGGTAGAACCCAAACTCCACTAAAATCACCTTGCATCCTAGACGTGAATCTATAATGTCTTTTGACGCAGTCTAGCGGGGAAACTATTTGTCCCCAGACCCGGTCTTCTCCCGTAGATTCTCTTCTTCTTCTTCTCTTCTGCAACCTTCACTGACTCTGCCATTTGATGTAATACTCTAACTTTACGTTTGAAAATTTTGATAAATATATGTCTGTAACGTCCCGGATTTTTATTACGATTTTTTGCAATTTTTCTGATTATTTTCGGCGAGAAATTGTGACGCTTTGGCGTATTTGGCCTCGGTATTCGTACCCGTAGAGTCGGGTCTCAGGTTCATCATAGGCGATAGGCCTAGACCTGCGTTTTGGCGCGAAAATTCGAGAGAAAACGGACTGCAGAAGAAATAAGGTGAAAAAAAAAGAATAAAAAGAAAGGAAAACGGGCTCAGGCTCGGCCGAACCCGATCCAGATTTTTTTTGAACAGTGTGACCCCCTCCCTCCGACTTCTCTCTGTCCCAGCCGCCGCCGGCCGCCAGTGGGCCACAGGGCCGCCGCCACCGGCTCCGCCCCGGCCGTGCGACGGTGAGGGGGCCACCGTCCCGGCCCCACGGCCGCTCCGCCGCCCGCCCCACACCTCTTCCCTGTTTTCCCCGTTTCCGCCAGTCTCTGTGTTGTGCTTGGACGGTGCCGGCGGTGGCCGGTGGCTTCGCCTGGCTTCCGTCCGGCCAGTCTCAGGCCGGTGGCTTCGCCTGGCTTCCGTCCGGCCAGTCTCAGGCCGGTGACGGCAGGGCCGCTGCCCTGGCCAGTCCCGCCGGCTCCTCCCCTTGGTTTTCCCCGGTAAGCAGTCTCTTTCCCTCTCTCACTGTGATCCGATTTGAGCCGCCGCCGTGGGCCGCCAAGGGCCGGCCGGCCGTCTACAGCTCCGCCACGGGCCGGCGACGGCGGGAGGCCACTCCTCCCGGCCCGGTGGGCCCCCATTTCGCCGCCCCGTCCTCATCCCCCTTCACCCCTATTTTTTTCGCCGCCTCACTGTTTTGGGTGAAACGGTGGCTGCCGCGGCGAGCCACCGCCGATCGGACCTCCGTCCAGCTCCGCCTTGGTCCGGCGATGGCGATGGGCACCTCTCCCGGCCCCAGTGGCCTCTGCTCCGCCGCCCCACCCATTTTCCCCCTCTCTGCCCTGTTTCGCCGGTGCACTGTTTTGGGTAAACATTGGCTGCCGGCGGCCATCCATGGCCGACTGGACCTCTGTCCAGCCCTGCCTGAGTCTGGCGAAGGCGGTGGACCACCCCGCCTAGCCCGGTTTAGCCTTCGTCCCCTCCGTTCCACTGGAACGAGATTTGTCGCCCGCCGGTTGATGTGCTCGTCCACAGAAACCGAGCCTTTGCTCCTCACTGTGCTAATTGTCCGGCGTGTCGCGGCTGACTTTGGCCGGAGATAGCTCCTCCTGGCCACTAGGGCCACGATGGAGTCGGCCAGAGCCGCCAGTAACCCCTGCTCCTTCGTGCCCCAGGGTTTTCCACCCCTTTTGGGCCATTGAGCGTTGTTTGATGACGAACGCCCTCTGACCACTTTTGTGTGGCGGGTCTCAGCCTAGAGATGGCTGGCCGCCCTAGTGCGGCACCGCTCCTCTTTTTTCCGACATGAGTCACGTGTCTCCTCTGTCGGTTATGTGTTTGACCGCCCCATGCAGAGCACCACCGTTCTACCCTCGCCGAACGCCGATTGGCCTCTAGTCGACCTGCCTCAGCACGGAAACGGCAAAGGCCATATTGTTGGTCTCCGCCCTTGGGCATGGCCCTACCGCCCTTCCGAGTCTTGGGCTGACACCGTCTAGCACTCTCCCCCTCCCTTTGGCCGCGTGTGCAAGTAGCTACGCGTGCGGGTTAGAGTTTTGGTGCCGCTTTGGCGCCGCCCGACCGTCAGATGGCTCTGCCATCATCTGGAGTTGACATCGGAGTACTCCATCAGTCTCCTCCGTCCTTGAGTGACGCCCACACCCTCCGCCCTTATGTGGGCCCTAGTAAACACGAAATCGACGCCGTTGGGTGCTGTCCACGGCCGATTTCGATGTCTTGTAACCGGTTGAGTATGGTTCAACCACCGGTCGAATTTTAGTGTACACCTAGATCTTCGGTCGCACCTGCCACTCGTTGGCACAACCTTCCTCCCGGCCGCCCGTAGTGTGCCGCCGTGGATCACAGATTTTTCCGCGTTGATCAGTGTCACCCCTGTTTGGCCGTGAGTGCTTCCGGCGTTTCTTACACCCTCGGGACAGCAACTCTCTCAGTTGGGCAATGGTTTTGACCGCCAACTCCGCCACCGACGCCGCCACCATCGTGTGCTCGCCATCAAACGTCATGATTACGAGGTAGGGGAGCTTGAACTCGTAATTTCATGATAGCATGCTTGAATGAGTAGTAGCATGCTAGGAATTACATGATGTGCATATAAGCATGATTATATATTATGTTTTAGATACGTATGGCATGCATATGAGCTGTGAGTATGATTGTTATGTATGAGTTGCACGTATGCTTTATGTATGTGTATGTGCATGTGGGCAGAGGTATGTACGATGGACGATAAGAAGTGGTAAGGGTTTGGTACGAAGTTGGACGTGGATTTGGACGTGTAAGCGTACGACGGAAGACAGAGAAGGTAAGTTTGATGGGTGATGGACAGTAAAAAGTGGTAAGGTTTTTGGTATGGAGTCGGATGGGGACGGGTAAGCTTGTGATGGAAGATGACAAACGTAAGTATGACAGACGAAGAATGGAGCGGATTGGATCGGTTTGGCGTGGAACAAAGTCAGGGGTTGGTTTCTGTAAGTAAGAGAACTTAGGCTTGAAGCCTGAGGTGGGGTTTGTTAGATGTCAAGAGTGTGCATAATTGTACAAGCATAACGTACAAATTATAAAGTGAAAAGTAAGCATAATCAGTGAGGTGTAAGTAAGGGGATAACGGGGATTTGCTTTGAGGAGCTCAGTTTGACGGTGTAAGTAAGATGTTTTGATGGTAAGGTGGATGTCAAAGATTGTATGAGTATGTAAGGATTTGATGTACGGTGAGCTTGATCACGATATGGACGGGTAAGTGAAGTCTGCTGCCCCGACGAACTAGGGTTTCGATCGGGCTCCACTTCAATTTGATCAGTCGAGGACTGAGTTTGTGTAGCATAATTGTACCGCATAATATACTTAATTCAAACTTGAATTATAAGAAAGCTAATGATATCGTTGTGAGTTTGAGACCTGAGGGTTCGACGGATTAAGTTCCGTGTTTGAGCTAGCCGATAATGAGTCGGCTGAGCACTTCTGTGTCTTGCCATGGTAGTTATCCTGCGGGATTTTGTCTGTGTGCTATATAGAGCACCGGACGTCTGATGCTCTGTTGAGAGCGATGTATGCTTTGCTTTGGTCTGTGTGCTGTTAAGCCCAGACGTTTGATGCTCTATTGAGAGCGCTGTAAGTTTCCGCCCTTCGTGGGCTCTGTATGTTTCTGCCTATAGATGGCACTGTAAGATTCTTGCCCAAGTGTGGCACTGTATATTTTCTGCCCTTAGTTGGCACTGTATGGCCCTTGTTGGCAATGTATGGCCCCAAAGAGTGGGCATTTGCGCGCTCAAGTAAGCAGTATCATGGACCTGCTCTTACCTGTTTGATCCTGTGCCCCATGAGCATAGGTGTGCCTTGCCTTCGGAAAAGTCCATGGCGTCTAGTTGCTCACCGAAGGTTAAGGTGACGCCCTTGTGGCATTCCCTTCTTTCCCGACATTGGAGCTTGTTAATTGTAATGAGCTTTAGTTGTCGGTAGTATGTGTTCGATAGTGAGAGTATGTTGTATGCTTCAGTTTCTGAGTAAGTTGTACGTGTAAGATTCAGAGTATGTGTAAGTGTAAGCTCCTAAGGAAGACGTAAGAATACGTTTATGTGTAAGCGTATGATTGTACGATTAAGGTCGTACAAGTATGTGTAGGTTGTGTGTGTATGAGTACGATGGTAAGATGATGATTTGAAGTAAGAACGTAAGTGTAAGTGTTTGAGTAAGAAAGTAAGTGTATGATTGTAAGCACGATTGTAAGTATATGATTTGGACGAGGACTGTAAGTGTAAGATTGTACGAGTTTGGTCATACGAGTATGAGTAAGGATTTGAGTATGCGTACGATGGTACGAGTACGTTGTAAGACCCTGATTGAGGGTGTTTGAGTAAGTTTGCTTCCATTTGGTGTGCTATGCGTTTTTATATGCATATATATGATTGTTATATTTGCAGATTGCCTCATGTTTGTGTTGCATGACGCATGTTTTTATGAACTTATCGAGTTCACCATTTTTTGGGATTTCCCCTACTGGGTATTTTCCTACTGAGTATGAAAATACTCACCCTACTATTTTTAGCCCCGTGGTTCGGGAGGCTTTTGCAGGTTGTGTTGGAGAGCTCCGGGAGATGGATGCTCGTTTCTGCAAATGATCGTTCCGCCTTTGACTCAAGTATATTTGACTCAACGAGAGTTTTTGATGCCACGATCTGATGTATTGGGTGAGATGAGATTTAAATGTTTATACCTTCTGGACTTTTAGCTTGGATCAGATAGTAGACTGTTTATGGGACTTGTACTCAGGGACGCCTGGGAGTTATTTGTATTTGAAAATCCATGATCATGGTGATTTAATCGTACGTTTGTTTTCGAGTGACGCCTGAGGATATTTGATTTGGCGATACGATGTTTAACCGTATGATGTTTTAAATTATAAACTGTTTATACGGGTTTTGATTTCGTTAGTTTTACTCTGATTTAAAATTAAAAATTTTCCGTGAATTTTATGGAAAATGTATGAAAATCTCGGGCGTTACAATGTCAATCAACAATAGGTCGTGACTATAATCTATAGCCGCGTCGATTCACATTATCTAACTAACTTCAAATGATACGATAAGTAGATTAATCGTGTGATCGACCATATGCTAAGAGGACCTCACATACACGACATCATTATGGTTAAACATCATGTTTCCAACGTCTTATTGAGCACACGATATATGACATATCGTCTTTCTTACCCAACGATAGTCTGATTCGATGGCCTATGTCGTGTGTTCGAATACATGCTAAATCAAAAATTGTGCATATAAATAACCCAAATGCCTTACCACGAAACCTTCGTTGTTGTTCTCCGAGCCGGATTTAACAGTCGCTCGGCCGCTGCTTTTCCAAAATCGCTGCAAACCCGATCCGCGCTACAAACAAGAACTAGCTTTGGCGCGTACAGTTTCAAAACTCAGCTTATGAGAAACCCTCATTCCAAAACTCGTTCTTCACAAACTCAAACTCGTTCCAGAACAAAAAAATACCTAATCTTCGATGTTTTGGTCGGATAGGTCACAAACTCTTCTCACACGCCGCTTACACAGTGCTCAATCAGAGGACTTTCCAATCAGAAGTGAGTTTTCAATTGGAACAGAGTTTTTCACTTGGAGGAATCGCCGGCGTCTGAAGTCGTATGCCAATGAATGCGACTTTGTGAGGGTTTAATACGATATAAAACCCTACCTCCGGTCAGGAGTATTTTAGACTAAATTTTAGCTTATATCGTGTTATTCTAGGTCATATGACATTTCCGTTTAAAATCCAGAGAATATAGAATATTTCATTATTTGACCAAGCAATATGGAAAAAACTCTTTTAAAAATAGAAAAAGCTTGTATGAACCCGGACTCACATGCATTTGCATGAGCTCATGCATCATAGGTTGTCGGATCGAGATCCGATGTGCAAAGGGGTAGAAACTACTCTACCCCCTGACTTATGTATGTTGTTGGATTTAATCCTACTCCGCGCGATTATTAGGCTAATAGAGTGTCATTTCAGCCCAAGCTCATATAAATGGGTTTTTTTTAAAATACATGGATAGAAAAAGTGTTGATCATTGGTCTTTCATATCCAAAGGGGCTAATTATAATGAGAGCATAAGAAGATAGTAGCAAGTAAATTCCGAGCATATTCAACTTCTAGCAAGTATGTGTATATCGATCGGTTGCATTGGATAAGGTACAAAACATGTGATTTGAATCCTAATAAAGGTTCCTAAAAGCCTTCCCCTTTTTCTTTTATATATTTTCTCTTAGGCTTTTAATTGTTTTGCAAAATATCTATACGCTTTTATTGCTATAAACAAACCCGTTATCAAAATCAACCTCCCAATCCTCTCCCCCCTAACTTTATCCAATTCTTCCCTCTGCCCCTTTTAATTACCAAGGGCCTAGCCCCCATTCTACTTTCTAAAACTTTTCGTCCCTGTGCCAAAATTCCAATGGCTTGCTTCCCATTCACTATTGTTATCTGTGTACTAAATTTCTAAGTGCTTTTAATAATTGTTGTTGGTAAAAAATGATGAGCCCCAATCACCTCTCCTAAATGACACATTAAAATTTTATGCCCCTGTTTATACTGTTCAAAGTTATCTTCACGTTAATTTTGTACTTGTTAAAATTTTAATTAAATAGAAGGACAATTTAGGACTTTTCAGTTGGAACAGTCCCATGTGGAGAAATGAAATTAACACCATTATTGTTGCTTACTTCTTTATCTCTAATTAAATAATAGAATGTTTTAGCAGTGTCCCCCATTTCTATTTACCGGAGCTCTACCAACTCCAATCTGTCACTCATCCCTCACCTTAAAAAATGAAAATTGATTTTATTTTACCCTACCTTCCCTCTCCTTTTTCTTTGGCACTGGCCGACACCATCACCGCCGCTGGCGACCCAAACTCAGCCCCACCTCCTCGGCTCCTCCTTTCTTCCCCCCTCCTCCTTTGGCCCAGATTTGGCTAGCCATGGCTAGGCCCGGTCGTTGCCACCAAAAATAGAATAGAGCTCCACGGCTAGAAACAAAGATTGAGGCCAGAAACGCTGTGATTCGTGGCCATAAATGCCGCGATTTGCTTAATGGCCAAAACTGGTTGTGAACAGAGCTCTGCAATGCGCGGCCACAAACATGGCGATACGCTCCACGGCCAAAACTAGCCGCAAGACAAGGCTAGTTTTCTGGCCGCAGAGCTCAAGTCTAGCCGCGAGCAGAGAGCTTTGCTGAAAGTTAGCCACTAGGCTGGTCGTAGCTGTCAGGTTGGCCGGTTGTCGCGATATAATCTAAACAAAAAAGAGGAGGAGGGCAGAAGAGGTCACAACTAATTTTAAAGAGGTGGGTGTGGTTCATATATTGGGGGAAGTAGGAGCAAAGTTATAGGGAAAACATGGTGAATGATGTAAAAAAGAAAGATTTTTTAGATTTTTTTTTATTTTCATTAGGGGATATAGGAAAAAAACCAAGGTCTAAGTAGCCACGTTCTAATTACTATAAGTCTATTAATATACAAGTGTCAAACTAAATCTTAAACGAAAAAATTGTGGCCCCCCATATACCATTAGTTACTCTCATATTCATTCAAATCACATTCATTAAAAAATTGTTGTCTCACACTTCATATGCAGATTAAGGTTGGCTAAAATAGTATTGGCTTCCTCCGAAGGGCCATGCTATGAGAGAGGAAAGTACTTTTAATGCACCCCTCTGATAATAAGGCCACTGTAAAGAGCACATATGAGCCCTTAATATTTCATGTAAAGAGCACATATGAGCCCTTAATATTTGAAATCAACCATACACACGTTAGCAATATTAGCACCAGTACCATTTACAGTAATGTGCCCTAGCGCATACACGGTCAATCTCATGGATAAAGGCTGCCATACATTTCTTATATTGGGCCCATTGTTAGAGTAATATATTAAAAAATGCTTCCCTATAAGAGCATCAGACCAATTTTCAATGGGCTATATCTCAATTCGATTCAAAATCCAAGTGCCCCTTTGAGTCTGAATGACTAAAAAGGTTGTCATTGAGTCCGAATGCGTCATTCTGCTTAGTGATTCAGACCTCTTAATGTTGAGTCTGAATGGTCATAATTCTTTGCGTGATGCATTCACACTTCTTTTTTTTTAATATGCATTAAAAACACCCCCAAAATTTTCGAATTCAGATAAGTTAGGTGTGCACTTCTACCTATTATGATGAGAGTGCCCAATCAGTACATGCCAAAGTTGGCAAAAGTATGTCTAAATCTCTTTCACATTTTGTTACGTGTTAATTAGCTATTTCTATCAAATGTGGTAGGAACAATTCTTAGAAGTGCACAACCGAAGTCAAATCTAAACGCCCTCCCCCAGATGCCACATTTCCTAACCCAATCCCTATCAAGTGCCTGTTTCCGTGTGATGGGCTGTCAACTATGCTGTTGTGCGTTCATTTACGTATCACAAAGATAAGGTTGACCATACCTGGGAATGACATTTATGGATAGATATATTATGGGCTACCTAAATTTCTTGGTAAAGATAAGAAGCTACGAATCTCCGGACGTGAACATGGTCATCCATCAATCAATTAGAAAACAGGACAGCAAGCCGCTTAAAGAACCATATTGATCATCAACTGTCAATAAAAAAGACATCCAATTGTAGAAATGTAAAGACAATAATGGTCTGAGAGGAAATAATAACTTAAGGAATTGACGAGAAGAATTGCATTCAACTCTATAAGCATGGAGTGATGCAAAGCATAATGTGCATGACGGAAGGAATTTTGGTAATCGTTAAAACATCTTTTATTAGGTAAGAGCTATTTATTATAAATATTGATGACACATACGTTAATACTACATAATAACACATACATGCTAATACATGGCTTAACATATATATATATATATACACACACTAGCAACGCCCTCAATTCTCGTTATAACCTACTCTCATTGAAAGATTATTATTTCTTTCTCTTGGATTTGAGCTTCAACTTTTAATAAAAATTATTATATTTTAAATATTAATTTTATTATCACCATTATTTATTTAAAAATTATTATTTTTCTATCTTAGATGTGAGTTTCTTTGAATAGAAACTATTATTTTTTAAATATAAGACTGAGGGAGTGTTATCCAACGACTTTCAAGTACATTTATCACAGAAAAGACATGTTTGAACAGCTGGTCCGCATATTCAAATTAGGACTATTTAACAAAGTAGGGAATGCAACTCAATTTGTCATCCACTGCCCATTTGGTACTGTGGTTCATGTGCTTCCTACATGGCAATAGTAGCTGCAATGTACCTGTTCTTGCTGGCTCTATGGTCCTGCATAAACTGTAGTAGTCATGCAAAACTGCAACGATCAAATGATTCGGATCATGAAGCTTTGCTCTTTTTCAAGAGGCAATTTGAAGGAAATTCTCTCATGTCATGGAACAGCTCCGTCCCCTTCTGCCAGTGGGAAGGAGTCACTTGCAGCAGCACCCGTCAGCGAGTCATAGTTCTGGAACTCCCTGGCCATGGCTTGGTGGGTACGCTGTCTCCCTACGTTACAAACCTCACCTTCCTCAGCACCTTAGATCTCTCCAACAATAGTTTTACTGGTCCAGTACCCAAAGAAATTGGCCGCTTGTCACGTTTGAGAGCCCTCAGTCTTGGAAGGAATTCCTTTGATGGAGAGCTCCCAATCAACGTCACCTACTGCCAGAGGCTTCAAGAACTCAGATTGCAGTTCAACAAATTTGTGGGGAGAATTCCTGAGGAGTTTGGCAGTTTGAGGGAGCTCTCTGTGTTGTTTTTAGATTACAACAGCCTCACTGGAATTATTCCTCCTGCATTTGGTAACCTTACTTCACTTGTTCAGCTCTCACTAATTAACTGTGGTCTGGAGGGTAGCATTCCAGATGTTCTTGGAAACGTCAGAACTCTGCAAAGTTTTCAGGTAGGTCTGAACAATGTGTCCGGTACAATTCCTCCTTCAATTTACAATCTATCTGCTCTGACTTACTTTGCAGTTGCTGGAAACCAACTTAGGGGAAGCCTTTCACCTGATCTTGGCCTCTCTTTCCCTAAACTCAATACATTGTATGTGGGTGGCAATCAGTTTACTGGTTCAATACCAGTTACATTGGCCAATGCCTCACAGCTGCAGATGGCTGACTTCTCCCACAACAGCTTCAGTGAATTCATGCCATTGGGCTTTACCCAATTACAAGACCTCCGTCTGTTAAATCTGGCTTGGAACCTCCTAGGAGGCAAGACCAGTGGTGATGGTCTGAATTTTCTGTATTCATTGACCAACTTGACTAGCCTCCAAGTACTAGGACTGGATGGAAATGGCCTAAATGGGACCATTCCCCATTCAATATCTAATCTTTCAGCCAATCTTCAAGAGCTATGGCTTGGAAGCAACAACATATATGGAAGCATCCCTCCAGAGATCACGAACCTCCAAAGCTTGATAAGGCTGGGTATGGAGTACAACTCTCTCACTGGTCCCATTCCCTCTGAAATTGGCAAGCTTACCATTTTGGCAGTTCTGATGTTGAATGGAAATGGACTTACTGGGACAATACCATCTTCCATAGGCAATATGACTCAACTAGGAAGATTAAATCTTGCAAGAAATGACTTGGAAGGTTCCATCCCACCTACCCTTGCAAACTGCCAGCATATGCAAGAAATTTACTTCTTCCATAACCATCTGAGTGGCAACATTCCCAGAGAGCTTTTTAGCCTCTCCTCCTTATCAGGACTGCTTGATCTTTCTAATAATTCTTTAACTGGCACCCTACCATCAGAAGTTGGTAACCTCATAAACCTTAGGATATTGTTCATCCGAAACAACAACTTATCTGGTGAAATACCTGCCACGATAGGTGCATGTGTCTATTTAGAATTCCTATATCTTGATGGTAACTCCTTCCGAGGAGAAATTCCTCTGTCTTTGGACTCACTAAGAGGAATTCAGGAGATAGATCTTTCAAGAAATGAGTTGTCCGGTAAAATACCACAATACCTTGGAGAGTTACCCAACCTCAAGTCTCTGAATCTGTCTTACAATGATCTGGAAGGTCAAGTGCCAAATACAAGGCTCTTTCAAAATGCCAGTGAATTTTCAATCATTGGAAACAGAAAACTATGTGGGGGTGTCAAAGCACTAAACTTGACTTCTTGTGCCAGCTACATACCTGAGAAGAGGCACCGGCGTTCTCATATCCTCAAAGTAGTCATTCCAACAATTGCAGGATGTTTGCTTCTTGTTTTGGTTGTCGTTACATTCATGGTCACTCGCTTGAAGAGAAAATCAAAACTGACTTCTCCTTCGGCATCTACCATGGTTGGTCCTTTTATGAGTGTTTCTTACTCTGAACTCCTTAAAGCTACAGATAATTTCTCCCAAGCAAATTTAGTTGGTGTTGGAAGTTATGGGTCCGTGTACAAAGGCATTCTCAGCCATGATCATGAGGAAAGAACTGTGGCAATTAAGGTACTCAACCTACTGCGGAAGGGAGGCTCCAGAAGTTTCATGGCAGAGTGTGCGGCCTTGAGGAATATTAAACATCGAAATCTAGTAAAGATTATAACAATATGCTCAGGGACTGATTACAGAGGTAATGATTTCAAGGCACTCGTCTTTGAGTACATGAGCAATGGCAGTCTGGAAGAGTGGTTGCATCCAAGTGGAAGTCACCACAACGAGTTAAGGTCATTACCATTTCTTCAAAGGCTAAACATAGCACTTGATGTGGCGTCTGCACTCAACTATCTTCACCACGATTGTCCAACTCTAATTGTTCATCACGATCTAAAGCCAAGCAATATACTTCTTGATGAAGACATGAATGCACATGTGGGTGATTTTGGACTATCAAGGTTATTCCTTCAGCATGCAACAGGAATGCCTTCCTATGAGAGCACCTCCTCATCATTGATAAAGGGTTCGATTGGATATGTTGCTCCAGGTAAGAAACTTTGCTGCTTCAAAACATTTCCACAACTGATATTTGCTCTTAATGTGATGTTCATATGTCACAAACTCAATTAGGTATTTTGCTCTAAATCACACTTTGCTGCTTCAATATTATATCATCTTTAAGCATGTTTAGTAAAAATTTGCATTCAATCCTAGCTCATAAGTTTGAGCTGAAATGCAACCTTTTGGCCTAATTGCTTACTAACTAAATACTGGGGGTCACTTGCATTGCAGAGTATGGGATGGGAGGCAAGACATCTGTACAAGGGGATGTGTATAGCTATGGCATCCTTATATTGGAAATGTTTACGGGGAAGAGACCCACAGATGAGATGTTCGAGGATGGCCTAAGCCTCCGTCAAATGGCTAAAGATGCTTTACAAGAAAAGGTACTGATGAAGATTGTAGATCCAAAACTGCTTCTAGAAGCCAAGTTATTCAAGGAAGGCGAAGATCAGAGCAACATAGCCTTAAAAATGGAAGACAGCCTAGCCCATATACTCAGGATTGGTTTACAATGTTCAACGGATTCACCAACGGAAAGAACAGACATGAAAGCTGTTAGCCAAGCATTGCAGAAAATCAAGGATGAGTGTATCAATTTGGGAAAATTGGTATAACTCTGGGTTTCGCCATGTGCTTCTTTTGAACTTGGTGCATGAAAAGTCACATGGGATGGTTGGAGTGTCGATAGAATGATGAAAGAAGTTCAAATGCCTACGATTCAATTCATTACTTTTTGAGAGAAAAAAGGCTGCTAGATTATGTGCAGTGATTACATTTTCATTTATCGCCATCATTGTCCAGTGTTTATTATTGTGGGCAAACCATGTAAGTTCACATATGGGCTACTGCTTTCAGAGCCCCAAAATTGGTAATAGGGTGTGCCCCTTTGTTCTTGTTACAAGCCACACCAACTATCACACTCTTCTCTAATACCAATCTACTGACATAAATAATCTATTCATAGACAATAACAGAGCTTTGAGCTCTGGATTTCAAATTCATAGCTTCAAGTCCAAGTCCTATTGTAGATTAAAATTTTCATTAAAAAAAAAAGGCATATATCTTTGGTGATAAGGTCAATGATGTTATCGTCGACATTATTTTCATAGTTGAAGATTTGGATGACTTGAAAACTTTGTTAGATTTCTTCCCCTAAATCTTTCACAATTACACTTTGTTAATAACATAATGCAAAGGAATTAGGAAGCTTGTGACGGTTCTGTGCCTACGAGTGTTCACTTTGGCTTTGCCCTCCCTTGGGTATTTTTGCTTCATGTTGCATGACCATAACCTCGGTGCCCAGTTAGAGACCCTGTGCTCTGGGATGACGGAACTACCAGCTGCTCCAGCCTCATGGCCTCCTACCTCACCAGCCCCAATGTTGAAAGTATCATCGACTATGCTGCCTACCTCTAATTCCTCCTTAGGGATGGTAGCGGGACCGGCCCGGACCTTGTGCTAGCACGCACGGCCCACCAGGCTAGCCTATCTCTTAATTTTTTTTCAAAAAATTAAAACTTAGGAAAAAAAATTTATTTTAATTTTTTATAAATTACAAAGTAGATGTTAGAATTGCATTATTATAGAATAAGAACATACCAACTAGGTTGATACCTATTTACCTATCTAATTTTTATAATTATAATATAAAACCTCAAATATAAAAATAAATAAAAATTACATTGTGATTCTCATGTCTTCTAAATCTTCTCCCATTTTTAATTTTATCTTGGGAGCATTGCCCTTTCTTCTACATCCAGTCAATTCTTCAACCATATGCATGCCTCTACCGCATCAAGAGTTAGCTGACTTCGCCTATAGTCTAATACCCTACCTCCTACACTAAAAATATATTTCAATATTTGCAACATAACAGCTGTAAATAAAAAAATGCCAAAATACAAAATTTGTGAAAGCTGTTTTATAATCTAAAACATCACACATCAATATTTCTCATACAAAAATTTCTTTCCAATCAAACATCGTATGGCTAAACTAAATATCTTCAAGCGCTACTCAAAACACACATACAAAATAAATTGCTATGTTCATAAGCTTTAAATATATATCTCTCCAAGACATCCTTGAGTACAAGTTCCATAAACAGTCTACAGTCTAATCCAAATTATAAGTTTAGAAAGTATAAAGACTCATAATGAGTCAAATGGTATACCTGAGCCAATTAAAATTGATCCACCCATGGAAAGAAGTGTCCATCTCTAGAAGCTCTCCATCACAAACCTGCAAAAGCTTCCCGAACATCAGGGCTAAAAAATAGGAAAAATGAGTATTTTCATACTCAATAGGGGAGTTCTAAATAGTGAACTCTATTAATTCATACATAGATGCATTAATGCAACTCAAACATGAAGCATAAAGTATACAAATCATAACAAAGTCGCATAATATAACAAGCATGCACCTACACATACACATACCATCTTACCTCTCTTACACATGATCTTACATAGTCTTACTCAAAATATTCTAAGAGTCTTACTCACACCATCTTACTCGAATGTTTAATCTTACAGTCTTGCTCATAAACATATGCTTACAGTCTTACTCAGAATCATACGCTTATAGTCTTGCTCAAAAACTTACTCTTATAGTCTTACTTAGAAACTTACTTACTCATACAGTCGTACATATATTATTGACCACTTAAGCTCATTGCAATTAATAAGTACCTTAACCTCTGGGGAGTAACTAGAAGTCATGGACTTTTTTGAAGGCAAGACACACCTATGCTAATGGGGCACATGATCAAACAGGTAAGAGAAGTTTCATGATATTACTTACTTGAGCGAGTAAACGCCCACACTCTAGGGGCTATACAATGCCAACTAAGGGCGGAATCATACAGTGCTACTCTTGGGCCAAAATTATATAGTGCCACTCTTGGGCAGAATCATACAGTGCTGACTAAAGGTAGAAATATACAGCACTCTTAATGGAGCATCAAACGTTAGGGCTCAATACAACACACAACCAAAATAAAAAATATACATCGCTCTCAACAGAGCATCAGACGTATGGGCTTAATACAGCACACAGACAACATCCTGCAGGATAAACACCTTGGCTAGACATAAGAAATGCTTAGCTAACTTAGTATCGGTTAGCTCAAGCATGAAACTTAATCCATCAAAACCCTCAAGTATCAAACTCACAATGCTATCATATTAGCTTTACTTATAATTTAAGTTTAATTAAGTAATTTATGCGGGTACAATTATGTCATACAAACTTTTAATCTTACAGTCGTCCACTGAGCAATCTGAAGCCAAGCCCATTCCAAAACCCTAGTTCATCAGGGCAACAAACTTCACTTACCCCATCAAACACATAATTATAACTCACCATACAAAAAATCCATACGTATTCATCCAATCGTTGACATCCACCTTATGGCCAAATCATCTTTTTTCGATATCATCAAACTAAGCTCCTCAAAGCCAACCTCAGTTATCACCCTCTTACTTATACCTCACTTATTGTTCTTACTTTCCACTTCATAATATGTAAATAATGCTTGTACAATTATATAGCACTCTTACTGTTTGACAATCCCCCAAATGGCTCCAAACCTTACCAAACTCATCCCAATCATCGCCTATCAAATTTACATCTTCCACCTTCCATCATACTATTACAATCCACAACGAATCTTTCTAAACTCTATCACCTCTTACCATCCATTGCCTATCCATATGCCCCACTCAAATATAGATAACCTTTATACAAGCGTATAGCTATCATACATATGTATGTTCATTACACATATGTATAACCTACACATAATGTCATACATAGCTTACCTACATACTCGCTAGCCGTCACTAGCACACGCATATTCCACATACATCAAACACACTTTTAGCTCACATGCATGTCATATGCATTTCAAACATACCATCATTTATCGTCTTTCACTCTTACATCATGTAATTAGATATCACATAATACCTAAAACATTAAATCATGCAATCCTAGCATGCTGCTACACAATTAAATCATATTATCATGAAATTACAAGTGCAAAGCTCCCCTACCTCGTAATCCATGATGTTTGATGGTAAGCACATGATGGTGGCTACGTTAGTTGTGGAGTTGGCAGACAAAAGCATTGCCTAACTACCCTGAGAGAGCTACTACCCTAAGGTTTAGGAAGCACTGAAAATACTCACGGCAAGATGAGGGTGACAAAAATCAATATGGCAAAATCTGTGATACATGGTGGCACACTAAGGGTGGAGAAGAGCAAGGTCATGCCAATAAGGTGTGACAGATGCGACCAGAAGTTGAGGATATAATAAATAGAAGTTGGTCGGTGGCTAAGAGGCACTCGACTAGCTGTAAGACACCAAAATTGGCAACAGATAGCACACAACGGCGGCGATTGTGCGTCAACTATGGCCATCATATAGGGTGGAGGACATGGGGTGACACTTGAGGATGTAGGAAAGGCGGAGGGCAATGGTGGACAAATCCAGACATTGGCGGAGCCATCCGACGGTTAGGCAGTGCAAAAGCGACACTCAAACCCTAAATCGTGCGTGTGACCACTTGCACATGCAGTCAAAGGGGAGGGGAGAGGTTGTCACGACCCGGATTTTAAATGCATTTTTAAATAGCATGAACGGTAAGCCCCGAGAAATTTTTTTCTTCTTAAATACAAAACAAATCATTCAATTAAATATTCAGGTCATGATAACTAGGGTTCACAAATATGAATATCAAATCTTATGATATTATTACACGTCAGAAAAATTCACAAAGAATAGCCTATCTATCTAAGTACAAGTTCATCATCTGTCTGAAAATAAATAACTAAGTTGACTCTCACACCAAAGATATACTTACGTACCAGAATTGCAGAAATGAGGAACTTCATCTTGTGCTCGCCTATTCTGGTTTCACTTGTCGTCGCCTAGAGAATCTGCTACCAAACAAACCAAACAACAACAACAACAACAATGGAACCTCTCCGCCTTCAGGAGAAGAGCTTCAAAAGGGGCAAAAGGTTTTAATAATATTTTTCGGATCGGGCCAACATCACCTGATATTATTTGCCTACATACTCATCAGATAATATCTCTAATGTTTCCAACAAGATCGGATCAAGATGTAGTTCTGCCTAAAAACTACACTATCCTAAGAAGCATAGCATCACACATGCAATGCTTAAGCATGTCCAACCTACATTTTATGCAAGTCTTTTAATCGTTCCACTTTTCTAATTAAACAAGCAATATCAAACAATGTTATAAATTATCTCACAACTTTTGTTCAATAATTAATACTATCAAACATGTAATCACTCAGAGATAACTCACCCCTCGAGAAATCTCTAAACATAGGACTTCATTATTGGAGTAGACTACTTAATAGCAGCTTGGCCTAAATCCCCAGGGCTCTCAATAGCCTGCCATGAATCTGGAGAAGAGGATCCCAACTGTACTCATAGACATAGATTGGTGAGAAGCACAAGTCTTCCATGATGCTCATACAACTCTGTTTTTCATACATACTATATGGTCCTAGGAAGACCTGCAGAAGACCCATAGTAAAGACCCTCTGGTCAATACCCAAACTGTTGTGGCGGTAAAGAAGCGTATCACAATCTCCACCATTCCCCAACTAAGGGAGAAAATGTCTTCTAAGACATTACTAATGTATCATAGAAGTCCCAGGTCCTTATGACCATTAACTCCCCCAAACATCTGAAACTTAGACTATATTATTTTCATCCAGTCAAGTATTTGCCCAACCATTAGGTCCTCTTCACCTTGTGAATTGGCCCAACAAATAGCTCATCCATTGAGCTATGACTCAGAGAACATCCCATAACCACCCTTGGTTCATTAACTAAGGTAAAATTCTATATCATAGCCCCGCTCACTCTATGAACTAGTCCAAAACCCTATTGAGGGTATTTTAGTCTTTATTTTGATTAGATGTCCTTCCCCCAATCAAATAACCAATCTCTCTTCATTAAACTTCATTAATCTCAAGTTATATATTAATGCATCAATAATAAAAATATGCATCAGAGTAAGCAACATAAATATCATGTAATCATACAAGTGCATAAATAATAAACGGAGGCCCATTGCACTCATTTGCAGGTCTAGGGCTCGGAGAATTCAAGCCCGAGAGTGTAAACAACTCTAACGCATCACACGAGTTACGTATATAATACTCTAGTTGATCGATGTACTAGGTTACAAACACGTGTAATTCGCTGCCTTAAACCCTGAGAATTATGGTTATTCCCCTTGTTTCCCGTGACACTATGACCCGACAAGGTCTTCGTGTCACTTACTGGTCATACCCCTTCCGTTTGAAGCCATTTAACGTTATTCTAGGGTACCCTAACGCTTGGTTACCTAGGTTACACGTTTCAGAAAAATGGGATATATTGCCCCTAACGGCATTAGGGTAATTCTACCACCTAGGGTATGATACCCTCCCTTGGGTCATTTAGTCATTTCACTGCCCTTCTATTTATTTTAAGTCATTGGCATCTCACAAGGCTCCACTCTCAAACTGACTCACGCTTCCATTCACACAAATATCGGTTGTTCACTCGAAGGGTATTTCTGTCATTTGGTTTAAGACCTTATTGACATTCAATGGTTCCAAAATTCAAAACAAGGGTACTACTTGACTTCACGGACTCTATGTAATTTTCCTGGCGTGTGACAGGGTCGTGAACCCCTTGAACCGACCTAGGTTCACTTAACAGTTTACGATTAACCCTAGGGGCAAGACAGTCAATTACCTGCTCACTGGGATTTTTTCTTACAACTTGGTTTGGCCTATAATTATTTTACATATTAAAATCTCACCGAGAATTTTCCAAATTTTTAAAATTACTCATAGGCCACTAAACCGGATCCCCGAAGTCGGGTAAGTGGTTTTCACATGACAATATAACTACAAGGGGTAAAAGGGTCATTTTATAATCTCTGAGATTTTTCCCAGGTCTGAATCTTGGTCAGAATACTCCCACACCTCTTGGAGTCCTTGAGTATTTTTCAAGAAGTTTTTTAACATTTTTACCCCTTGAACTGGACCCGGTTCACTTCCCTCTTTTCTTTTAAATTTTTTTTAAACCGACCCGGAATGGGCCCGCAGACCCGCCTGTAGATCGTCTTCCTCGTGGACACACCCACAGGGCTACAGGAAGCAGCTGCAAGGCTAGGTGGGACCGTCCTTGGCTATTGCCATGCTAAGGTGGAACCCATTATGGTTGTCCGGCCACTGCCGGTTTGTGACAGAATGAAAAATAGAGAGGGAGGGAGGCAAACATGGGAAGTGAGGGGGGGGGGGATAATCGGGATGGAGGCCATCGAGCCATGCTGGACCATTGCCAGGCCGAGGATGGCTGGAGACCATCCGGTCACACCACCTCTAACTCATATATATGAGAAGTGGGGGGGGGGGGTCTTCCAAACACTTCTGGATGGGGCTTCGGTGAGCCCGACCTCCAGTTTTCCTTTGTTTTCTTTCCTTTCTAAGCTGAAAATAATTGTGGTGCACTTAGGCCCAATGGCCACATCCAATCCTCACCTCCAACTCTATGGGAACAAACCCGATAAAATACAAATAATCAAATACGTCATATTGTCAAATTTACCAATAAAAAAATAGCAGGAAAATCACAAAAAAATAGTAGAAAAATAAGAGATTACATCATGTGTCTACCACCAACCTAAAATATTCGAATTTCTACTTTCTTCCTCAATAAGAAAAGAATCAAAATTAGTTTGTACATATATAGTTAATTCATTACTATTAGAAGTCTCATTTTGTTTATTTTTTTGAAGTAACATCTAAGTATTAACCATTTTTGAACCACGAGGCATAGTAGAAGAAGAAAAAGTTGGTTCATTTCGTATTGACCCATATGTTATTTCATAAAAATTGTATGAAGTACAAAAAGTACTTTCTACCTACTTATATAGATCATCATTATTATTAGTATAGGGCCTCATGTTTTCACGTATACCGTCTATTAATATTTGTACACCTTCTAATATAACCCTACGATCCAATATAGCCCCAAAATAGTAAATCATAGGAATATGACACCGATATTTATTGAATTTTGTCACCATTTCCTTTACAACATGTAAAAAAGTTTTATCTATTCAATACTTTTCAAATTCACAAGTTATTTCATACAAGTGTCCTAGAATTAAAGAAGTAGAATGGTAAATTCTAGATAATTCTTTAGTAGCATTATAAAAAACATATAGAAAATTCATTAAACAAGTAGAAATAAGAAAATGATTTTCATTAAGTCCAACATCAGGTGTCTTTTCTTGAGCCGAACAAATTATCAAAAATTCTAATCCCTCACATGATTTCAATATTAAATAAGTGCTATTACACCTATGACAAACATCTAATTGAAAATTCCAATATTTTTTTATGCAATTTATACAACTCTTTAAATTCTTGTATTCTAGAAGGTGAAGAAGTGATATGCAACAAGGTAGTTTTAATTAATTGAATATGTGGTTTAACTATAGTTAGATCATCTTAAACAAATAAATTAATTATGTGAAATGAACACCTAATATGAAATGTAAGGGACTTTATAGTATTAATGTGATCATAATGATATTTTAAAAGTTCTACAACAGAATTATTATTAGAAACATTACCTAAAGTAATATAAATAAATTTATCTTCAATAAAAAAAATTTATTTAAAACAAAATTCCATGATTTTTTAATAATCGAGGCAGAATGGGGAAATTTTACCATATTGAAATGAATTATTCTCTTATGTAATTTCCAATTTTCATCTAAAAAATGAGCTATAACACATGCATATTTGACATCGTGGTTAATAGTTCAAATACCGGAAGTTAAAGAAATCTTACCCGAAATTATAAGTAGAATGTTGTGCGAGATTTTGTTAAATGTCAGGTTGAGAGCTTGCTTCACATAGGTCTCAAATAGTTCATCATTGGCAAAGGAGAAGAGTTGCTTAGTGTTCACAATATACTTTACGAGCTTGCTCCCTCCCATTTACATCTTCATTAAAAATTAAAGAGCTAGGAGAGGTGGAGGAGGTGAGCGAGGCACCTATGTTTGGCCTTTGGGCCATATTGGCATAGCATGATCTAGCATGTCAAAAAAGATGTCTGATACCCCCACGTCCAATGCTTAGGAGTGCTTTGCAATAATTACATTTGGCTTTTACGATCTTCATTCCAGGTTTGTTAGGAGAATCCACCTTAATGTTTTCATGTGCTTCCACTCTATGGAAGTTTGCCATTTTTTTATTCCCTGATTGTCTAAGGCATTGGTGTAAGTCCTATATAATCGACATCATTGACTAATTTGGGAAAACGTCTTTTGGGAAAATTGAAGAAGGCTTCATTGTCGTTAGCGTGGGAGGAGGAATTACCAATGTGGTGGGATGCCATTTTCTAGGAAAAAAAAGAATAATAGCAAATAACGAGGAGAAAGAGGAGACAAATTAAAGTGAAAATTAAAATTATTTAGCATAAACTTTAAATTATAAAATGAAAGTTACTTACTTTATGTTTGATGTTTGAATTGATCTTGCCTACTTAAAGCTTGCATAAAAATTGAAAGGAGGGCACTTGAGAATTGAGTCTTGATTCCCTTGATTTAAGCTTGAAATGAAGTTTTTGTTCTTGAGACTTGAGAACTCCATATATAGCTTAATCTTGAATTTTAATTAAAAATAAAAATTAGAGAGATTGAGAGTATGGAGGAGAGAGATAGAGAGTAAATGAAAGGGTGAAGAGAAGGTTAAACCACCCCCTAATTATAGAGTTTTAAATATTAAAATTACCCCTCCTACCCTTGAAAATGACATTTTTTTAATGTTGAGAAGGTTAAAACTGTCTTTTAGGGGGTGACAATTTTGTAATTACCCCTTCAAACTCATGATTAAAAAGAAACTTAAATTGTTGTTGGGGCACTGCCCAATGGCTAAAATTCCCCATTCCAGCAACCCTCATGCCTATCGATAAAAAAAAGGTATTAGAATCTAATTATACTAAAGCGGTTGATCATCCCTCAAGCCAATTAATTGCCCCTTGGGAGCCAGCTGGTGAGCTTGCCACTCGCCCCCTAGTGCGGGCTAGGTGGCATTCTGGGGTTACTGAGCCTATTGGTCTACCTCAGTCCCCCCAGCATGTCGGTGCTGGCCAAGCTTGTTATTGTAGTGGGTCAAGTCTGCAGCGGGCTATGGGTTGACTCAACCAATTTACACCCATATCCCTCCTCCCCATTGGCCATGAACAAGATGAGCCTAACTACTACTATCATTAGTTAGTGTCCCTGAGGAGATCCTCAAAAGGGCGAGGGGAGGCCCCAAAAAGAAGGCCAAATATGCACATATGAAATTTAAGATGATATGCCATATATATGAAATTGTAAGTTGTGCAATTTATTTTGGGCAAACCTAAGGGTATTATTGTTATTGCATAATTGGTAGGGCCAACAAACTTAAGCAAATCACACTACTATATAAAACAAATTGAGTGACTATAGAACTTTTATTTTTGGACTATTTTATGGATATATTTTATGTTTCATTCCAATTTAACCTCTATTTTATATCCTTATGCTCTTTAATACAATTTTGAATTAGTATGTGATTTGAGGATATTTTAGTGGATTCATGTACTCGTTGCTAATAGGACATGGACCCTAATTTTTAGATTATATTGATTTTAACTTTATAATGTTATATCTTGCACCCTCAAATTCAGATTCGCACATTCTTGGTATCTTTAGAAAACTCTCATATCTTTAGAACTTTTTTGTATGCCCCACACATAAGCATACTTCTCAATAATATTTTTTTATATATTATACATATTCCGATTTAAGTATTTTTAATGCCTTTGGAAAACCCCCAAAGAGCTCTATCAAATGAGACCCACCATTAAACTAATCCTAAATATGAATGACATGCTCCACAATGCAAAGTCCTTTGACACGATCGTCTTCCTCATAGGTCAAGTTAGAGAGCTTAAAAGTTGTGCATAGCTCCAAGAAGTCATATATGTGCCTATACAGGTTTTTATTATTAAGCACATAAAAAGATGGAAGAATTTGAATGACATTGGGCTTAATTTTGTAATTTTGAGCAACGACCATTGGCAACTGAATGCATGATGGAAAGGTGTACTCATTAGGAGTGTAATACTCCTTTAGAACTTTGAGAGGTGCATGTACTAAGTGATGTTTAGCCATGATGATTGTAGGAGTGGTGGGAGAAGTAGTGGTAGATGTGGTATAAGTGGTGGAATTGGTGGGAGAGTCTCTATGGATGAAGGTCGAGGGCAACTTAGCTTTCCTAGGCGTACACTCAGGCTTAGGGTCAAATGGTACTAATAGGGGGAGCAAGGAGTGGTGACCACATATACACCACAAACACACTACATAATGTAAAACGTTAAAAAAAGGAAAGAGTAAGCAAAAACTAACTAAGAAGCTAAAAATAAGGAATGCAAACCAAAGAGAAGAACGATGCTTGCCGATGTTGCCTTGCTGCCACAAGTGTAGAGAGCATGGTTTTCAACTCTGGTTTTCAACTCCACCTACAAGATCAAAATAAAAGAGAGTATGTAACTAAGAATTAACCTACAAACTAAAGTAAACTAAAACTAACTAGAACTATCCTAACTACTAATTTAGTAACAATTTGACATTGTCCCCGATAACAGCGCCAAAAACTTGATTGTTTATAATTAAATCATTTACAAGTATACAACGTAATTGTACTAAGATAAGTATTTAAGGGTTGTCAAACCTCATGGACGGATGAATTAATTACTAAATGTAAGGAAAGAATTTATCGATTAAAAACTAAAAGAACTTAAACTTAAATTAAACAAAGAAAATAAGCAACTAGACTAAAAAGAAGAGATCAATATATTGAAAATTACTTAGGAAATAAAATCCACTATACAACCATAACAATTTCTTAACCTTTAATCTAAATCTAGTGTGAATATAAACAAGTATTCTTAACTACAAGCAATAATTACTTTAGAAATAATCATTAATTAAATCCATGGCATGAACAATCTTCGACAATAGCACGAATCACCTACACTAAACTAAACTATAGACATGAATCGTCTAATCTTGGTATAACCCATCCAATTCATTAATCATATGAACATTAAAACTATTGCATGACCATTCATCTAAATCGTAAAAATTAGAATTGATGTAAATCTCAAAACCACGTCAATCTATCATCTATAAGATAGTAAATCAACATAGAATTGAATAAATATGAAAAGCTCTCCCATTAAAAATGAAATATTTATCATACAATTGTCATTAATCACAACTAAGATCTAAATTAAAGAAAAATAAATTGAAACTTATTTATAGCTTCATCAACTCCTAAGTAAAAGAAAATTTAGCCTTGCATGGTAGAAGAAGGCTCTTGAATCTCTATTGAAAGCTTTGAATGCTCCTCTATCTTCTTCCCCATTTTTCTCTTCAGAAAATCTATTAGGATTCATCAATTTCGAGTCTCATATGGCTTTATAAAGGCATAAGAATCGTAAGAGAAGTTTTAATAGGAAATAATTCAAAACCGGCTCAAAATAGGAAACTGTGCATTGTGTCATTCGTATGCCCTCCATGCCTGTTCGAATGCTATAACTATTTCTATTTTTTTTTCAAAATCATGTATAGTCGTTCTAATGCCAATGAAGAAACTGCATAAAAAAACACAAGTTAGCCAATTTTCTTCAAAACATTAGACTAGTTTTTCCTAACCTAATTAACCTTAACTCCTAATTATTTAAGCTATATTAACTCTTAATTAAGTGTAAAATAACATACAAATTATACTTATCAATGACAGAGGGTCCAGGGCCTCCAAGACTATTGCTCAATAGTGCCCAGCTAAGCCTAACCGTCTCCTAGCCATGGTAGCATCCATCTCATAGATTGGTCTGGGCAACAGAAACCTTGATGATAAGGCAAGAACTCATTAGGGTCACCGCTCGACGACAGCCTAACTTTGCCTACCCTTTCTCTCAACAGTTGCAAGCAACAAGGCTCACCAATGGCTAGTAGTATGGCCTTTCATGCTTGAGGAAGATGACCCACACTACGAGTCATTGGGTGCATATCCCGTCAGGTCACCTAACCAATTTTGGCCAGAAACCGGTTGGTCTAGGCTGGTTTGGTTTGTTTTTAGATAAGAGAGAAGCACTGAACCAAGACTAGTTCGTGGGGATAAAGGTATCCAAAAAAATTAAGAAAATAACTAGATGGACTTGGAGAGAGTGATATGTGTTTGGACTAAGTTTCATTCTAGGGAAATATCCTAGAGGCTATAAAATGACTATTTTACTCTTATAATTAAACTATAGTTAAATATTCAAAGAGGGCTCCAATTTAGAGTACTACAAGTAGAGTTAAAGATTGGAAAAAATCCCAATGAGAGGTGAGGTACCCTAACTATGGACCAAGCCACATGATGGGTGAAAATGCCAATAATTGGTTAAATCAGTATGAACCAAGGAGTTAACCAAGGTTGGTTTAAGGGGTTGATGACCTCATAAAATGCCACAAATATTAACTAACATCTAGGAGTGTCCTTTAGCTTAGTTATGACTCGTTAGAGTTCAGGAAGACCCTATACAAAATAAAAAAAAATACCCCTATAACCAGATCGGCCAGGATTAGTGTGAATGCACAAACCAATTTGAGAGTGGAACATCTTGATAGGGCAATGCATTGAAACCTAAGAAAGGAGAGGACCGTATCCCATATAAGAGAATTACCACAATGCCCTTAGGGGTAGCCTAACCCTTTTTTATAAAGACATATACCATGTAGGAGAGTTATCACACAACTTTAATGATAGTAAATATTCTCAAATAAAAAGGGACTGTGAGGTGACACAAAGACCTCTAGAAATCACTGTGTCATAGGAAATAACTGGAAACAGATGGGACAACCTAATTTCCATGGTTTTAGGCAGCTTAGTACATGTGTTTGCAACATAGTACATGTGACTTCTAGGATCGTACATGTGTGCCTAATATTACACATATGAATTGTTTACTATTGTGGGCTTGCAATTCATCCTTTTCCTAGTCCTAGCCCTTCCAATGAGTGCAATGAGCTCCCTAATACGATAATTGGGTTTGGGACACGTGGGCACATATTAATTATGATTTCATTTTCTTTAAAGCTTGCAATGGTTTTTGTGATCATAATTTATCACTAGATTAAGCTTAATAAAAGATTAGTTAATGGGAGCTAAATAGCCTTGGATTGGGTGAGAATACCTTATCAAAATAAAGATTAAAATACCCTTGAGGGGTCTGGGACCAATTCATAGAATGAAAAGTCATTTGACCTAGCAATTTACCTTGATTAATGAATCGATGATAGTTTTGAATTTTGACTGTAGACTCAGATAAAATGATATTGTTTGGGATAGTCATTCTTAGTCCTTCCTCGGATAGGCACTGATAGTGTTCATAATGGTTAGTCTAAGTCTTAGCTCTTTGATGGGTTGTTGATTTGGCTGTGTTGGTTCACCTCTCCAATGGTGGGAGCTCTGCATGAATCGGGCTCACAACTGATCTTCACAAGATCATTTGTGTATACGCAATTGGGGTTCGCCAACATCCTGCTTGGTTGACATCTGCTGCACTTTTGTTCAAGTGCAGTTGTGGGCCTAACCCTTCCAATCCATCCAGGTCCCTAAGGGCTAGGTGGGGTTATAATACTTCTTAGTGTATTTCAGGGTCTCACTATAGATGGTACCCCTTAGTGGATGGTCCATGGTGGTTTTATCATTTGTTACTTAGGCTGATATTTGATGAGTCTATTTCTATATGATTACATAGAGTTATTAATTATTATAAAAGGATGTGTGAGATAATTAATGAGATTGCTTAATAGTGATTGTTCATTTGAATAAGTGGAACAATTAAATAATTTGCATAAAATGTATATTGGTTGAAAACACTTGAACATTGCATGTATGATGTTATGCTTCATGATATGGTGGTAGTTTCTAGGTAGAACTATATTTGAATTCGATCTTGATGAAAGTAATGTTGGAGATGTTATCTAATAAATACATAGGCAACAAACATCGAACGATGTGGCCTAATACGGATAATTATTAATCTTTTTGTTATATTAGAAACTCTGCTCCTGAGAGAGGAGAGTTGTTGCGCACGATCACCCAGACTTTACTTTAATTCTTTTACTACTTTGTATTAGAACTATTTCCCTTTGTAATAGCTTAGTATTTGCTTAGTAATTGCTTATGTAATTCATATTGGTTTAGTTAGTGGCCCCGAACTAGCCTGGCCCACTAACTGGCATGTCTACCTAGGGAATTGAGCCGACCTGGTTGGGGCTTGGCATGAACCCCTAGGAGATTGGTCGTCTCCTATAAGGGGTGAACTCTCTTTCTGTTGGAGGTTATGCAATTAAGACAATTCTAAACTTCTTCCCTTTCTTCCTTGTTCTTCTCTTTCCCCTTTGTGAATCTCTTGATATCGATTGTGCCTACATCGGGCACATCATTGGTATCAGAGCTTCATCGATCCCCGACCATGGCACGAGGCAAGCAGGTTATTGTCGCCCCTGAAACTCAGCCCACGAAGGAGACTGATGTCTCAGCGGACAGCCCTCCCGCGGCTACCACGGCCGCTCCGGCTGCCATGGATGCTTCCACTGGCACAACTCATCGCCAAGATAGATTTGTTGGCCATGGATGTTGCACAGATCAAGGCAGCACAGTCAGCGCCTACAACGCCCCTCCTCACCAAACCACAGGCTACTGCCATGGAACTTGGAGATGCGTCTCAGGGCCCTGACAACACGATCCTAGTCCCTCAGCCATGACAGACAGGGAGACACATCAATCCCACACCCCCCTGCATGTTGGACAGGCCGACTTGCCTACTGAAGAGGGATGCCATGCTTGGGCTCCGCGATGCCCGCCAGGTGTTTGGGCGAATGCCCCAATGGGGCCGCCGCTCGTTCTTGGTCTCCCAGCCACGGTGGACAGGGAGGCATGTCAACCCCACAACCCCCTGCATGTTGGACATGCTGACTTACCTGCCGACATGGGACGCCAAGCCTGGCCACCGCGAGGTGCACCAAGTGTTCGGGCGAATGCCCCAATGATGCAGCCCCCAGGAACTTGTTTCAGAAGATGGATGACGACTAGGAGGAGTACTCGGGTCCTCGTGGAGGAGCTGAACACAGCTTGGCTCGCCTACAGTTCCCACATTACAATGGGGATGACGATCCAGTGGAGTGGCTATACAAGGCTGAGAAATTCTTCGCATACCAGGGCACGTAGTCAAAGGCTGAAAGATTGCGCATTGCCACGCTCCATCTGGACAGAGATGCCTTTGCTTGGTTTTCGAGCTTCAAAAAGGAGGTCTGCTACCCTTCCTGGACCACCTTCTCCATCGAGCTCTGTATTCAGTTTGGGCCGAATGAGTTCCAGGATGCTCTCCACTCTGTGCCAGACCACCACTGTTCGGGCCTATTACACGAAGTTCATAAAGGTGGCCAACTGCCTCCCTGACTGGTCAGTGGCCGCCTTAGTGGGCACGTTCAAGCGCGGCCTCAAGCCCGAGTTTCAAAGGAGATGCGCCACTTCCCTTGCGCTAGCATGAGGGACGTCGTGCACCATGCTCGCATCGAGGAGGAGAAGCTGGCTAGACAGCACAGAGGGGGGAGGCTTGGGCCCTTGCCCCGACCTGCCCTTATCGCCAACCCCCTTGCCGCACCCACCAGCAGCTTGGTCGCAGGCCGCTCTGGCTAGCCACCCACTCTAACAGGCCCTATTGTTCATCGCCTCACCCTGCCACAGATGGAGGAACGCCGGTCTAAGGGGTTGTGCTTTCGCTGCGATGAGAAGTTTGTTCCAGGGCACCGCTATTCTATCAAGGGCAGCCTTCTAGTAGAGGAGATTGATGATGACATAGAGGGGGCAGACAGGGCTGACTCGTTTGCTGCTGAGGATGTGCTACCTGAGGTTTCTATCCATGCCTTCTCAGGGGCATTTACTCCACACACAATGCAAGTCCAGGGCTATCTCAAGCGGTAACAAGTGGCTATTCTGATCGACAGCGGGTCTACTCATAATTTCATTAACGACAGGGTTGCCCATTGGCTCGGCTGTTTCGTCTCCGATTCTGTAATGACCCTCAATTTTTCAGAGTAAAAGAAAATAATTTTTGGAAACATAACGAAATTTAATTCCTAATGCCAAGGACCACCGTGTACCAAAAGAGTAATTACAAAACACTTTGTATTATACAAAGATATCCAAAATTGGGCATAACATGCCTTTATACATCAGTCAATACAAACATTACATAAGGTACAAAAAGGAAGTACATAAAACCAAATTTAAGAAAACTCCTCGTTGGCTCCTTCAGATTCGAGTGACACACCTACAAAATCTGAGGGTGGGTGAGTAATTTCATACTCAGTAGGTTGAGTTAAGTTCTAAGAATATGCTTCATTGATGTAAAAATCATGTCATCCTTCTTTTAAAATCATTCAGAAATTAAGTCTAAAAACACACGATCACAAAAATGTCGTGATACTAGATGACTTACACCCGTGCTCATGGGGCAACGGGAGACGAAAGGAAAAGGGATTTTCCCATGATATCCCAGTCTTGTATGCGTGCAAAAGACAAATGTTTGTGGTACCCGAAATTTTCTTATCAAAATAATCATTTGTTTGAGAAACCAAAAACTATCGAAAGGGTTTAGTTATCCAAAACTCAGTGAAGTTTCTAAAAAGAGGAGATGCTTTTAAAAATAGAGTTTCTTAGAGTAAGTAGAATAAAATTTTTAGCAAAACTTTGGCGAGTCAAAATCACGGCATACGATTAGAATTTAGAACCACCTACCTATAGCGCGTGTGGAGTATAAGAAATCCCTTCGTAGAATATAAAGAAGATCCTTCCTTCAAGCGGGAATTTTGGCAGAATAACGGTCCCAACGCGTAAAACACCATCAATTTAGTAGGGTATGGCTTTTGAATGGGCTGAAATGGGTTTGAAATGGTCCGGATATAGTAAAAAGAAGAAAGAGGAGGATCAGGGATTTGGTAGGGTTTTTTGGATTTTAGAGAGGTCAACTTGAGAAAATAACCCCTTCCGATGCATAGAGCACCCTCAATTTAGTAGGAAACGGGTCTTGGATCATGTAATTCGGACTTAGTCGGGAATAGTGAAAACAATGAGAGGGGTAAAGATGAGTTGGGGTAAAAATTCTGGCCAAAGTGGGGTATTTATAGGGGAGGAGGGCAGTGGTTTCCGGCGGAAAAAGTGGGCACTGCCGCCGGAAATGGCGGGAGCCGCCAAAAATGGTTGGCACCGCCGGAAATGGCCGGTGCACTGAAATCAGCGGGCGCGCATGATGAACGTGCATTTGTCATGCACGCGGTGACAAATGCGTGTTCATCACAAATTGCATGATGAACGCGCGCCGCACGGCTGAGCCACGCGCCGAGCCGACCAAAATTTTTTTTTTTTATTTCTATAAAATTTCAAATAATCGTAACTTCCTATCCTGAACTCATTTTCACGCGTTCTTGGTACCGTTGAGCTCGTATTGACGAGCCCTACGAGACTAGACTACTTATGAACTGGTTTACCCATATTTTAAAAGTGGTTCTCACCTTTTAGAGCATGCTACCTGAGGTCATAACTTTTGTTCCTGACCTCCATTTTACGCGGTTTAAGACTTGTTATGCTCATCTGCGCGAGTTCTAACTGATCTTAAGAAATTATTAAAAATAAACATTAAGGAGATCATATCTGAAATTAGGGTCATTACAGATTTGAAGCCATTTGACATGCTGATTGGCAATGGGAAGCACCTCAGGAGCACCGGGGTGTGTGCTCAGGTTACTCTCTCGGTCCAAGGTCACACATTCATTACCGACCTCTTCTTGCTGCCTACAAAGAGGGCGGATGTTGTGTTAGGCGTGCAGTGGCTCTAGGAGCTTGGAGATGTGGTCTGGAACTTCCGCGACATGGTGATGGACTTTGAGCTTCAGGGGCAGCGGGTTTGGCTTGAAGGCTCTAGGCTAGGCAACCTCCTCTGCACCCAGCCTTCGAGTTCCTTCTTCCAATTCGCTCCCCAAGGTATCCTTTTGCAGCAGCGTGCCACCATTGAGGTCAGTCAGGACGATATGCCCCCGGACCTCCAGGAGTTATTGGCTGCCCACCAGGATTTGTTTGCTGAGCCGCAGGGTCTCGTCCTCACGACCATTAGATCCCCATCGTCCCTGGAGCAGCCCCGGCCAATGTCCTCCCTTACCGTTACCCTCACATCTAGAAATCAGAGATTGAGCATCTCGTGGGTGACATGCTCCAGTCCGGGATCATCTGCCCTAGCACAAGTTCCTACTCATCTCCGGTGCTGCTAGTTCGGAAGAAGGACGATTCATGGAGGTTTTGCGTCGACTACTGCGCCCTGAATGCTATCACTGTCAAAGACAAATATCCCATACCAGTGATTGAGGAGTTGTTGGATGAGCTGGCTGGTGCCACGGTGTTCAGTAAGCTTGACCTTCGTTCGGGGTACTATTAGATTAGGGTGCAGCCGGCCGATGTGCACAAGATCGCCTTCCAGACTCATGACGGACATTTTGAGTTCCTCGTCATGCCATTTGGGCTGACCAACACCCCCTCCACCTTCCAGTGCCTCATGAATGATCTATTCCAGCCATTCCTCCCCCGTTACATCTTGGTTTTCTTTGACGATATTCTAGTGTATAGCAAGTCATGGGCAGAACACTTATCACATCTCAGGTCGGTCTTCTCTATTTTGCGCGCTAATTCCTTATTCCTTAAGTGTTCGAAGTGCTCTTTTGGCAGCCCGCAGGTGGATTACTTGGGCCATATTATTTCGCGAGACGGCATTGCTACAGACCCGGCGAAGGTGGCCGCCATGCTATCTTGGCTGCCACCCACATGCATCCGGGCACTTCGGGGTTTTCTGGGCCTCACTAGTTACTATCGGCCATTCATTAGTCGGTATGGAGAGTTGGCGCAGCCTCTTAGGAACTACTCAAGAAGGGGGCTTTTGCTTGGAACATGGTTGCCCAAGAGGCCTTTGAGGGCTGCAGCAGGCTATGGCCACGGCCCCCGTCTTGATCTTGCCTAATTTCTGCCAACCTTTCGTGGTAGAGACGGATGCTTCAGAGACGGGGCTTGGGGCAGTTAGACTGCAGGAGGAACACCCCATTGCTTACTTCAGCAAAGCTTTGGCTTGCCGTTCCTTGTCCCTATCCGTGTATGAGAAAGAAATGTTAGCCATCATCCTCGTGGTTGACAAGTGGCGTCCTTACTTACTTGGCCGCCGGTTTCTGATTCGCACAGACCACTAGCCTCTGAAGTATTTTTTGGAGTAGCGAGTGTCCACACCGTCATAGCAGCGATGGGTTAGCAAGTTACTGGGTTATGATTATGAGGCCGTATACAAGAAAGGGTCTGAGAACACTATGGCTAATGCTCTCTCTCGCAGCTTTTCTTCGGGCTCTTGCTTGGCTTTCTCTGTTCTATCTTATCCATTCATTGAGGAGTTGAAGAAGGCATACCTTACCGATTCATCATCGCAGGCTGTGATTTCTGCCCTCTAGACTGACTTTGCTACCCGACCCTTCTTTGTTTGGAGGGATGACCATCTCTTTTGGAAGGACCGCCTGTGGGTTCCTGATGTCGCTGACCTTCGCCGCCGCATTCTTTCCCATTTTCATGACTCTCCCATGGCTAGTAATGAAGGGGCTTTCCGCACCTATAAGCGGGTCAGCCAAAGTTTCTTATGGTTGGGTATTCACCGGGTTGTCCAAGAGTATGTGGTCGCTTGATATTTGTCAGAGGGCCAAGGCCTCACAACTTCTCCCGCCGGATTGCTGCAGCCCTTGCCTATTCCTGATAAGGTATGGGAAGATATCTCGATGGACTTTGTGGAGGCCTTACCTTTGGTGCAAGGTAAGTCCATGATTATGGTTGTGGTCGATCGGTTGTCCAAGTACGCTCATTTCTGTGCGCTAGGACATCCCTTTACCGCCAAGACAATGGCTGAGCTTTATGTTAGGGAGGTGGTGAAACTCCATGGTATGCCTCACACTATTGTTTTTGATGATCGGATATTCATTTCTCGGTTTTAGCGGGAATTCTTTACTTTACAGGGTACTTCTCTCCACATGAACACCGCTTATCACCCTCAGATGGATGGTCAAACCGAGGTGGTTAGTTATTATTTGGAGCAGTATTTTCAGTGTTTCACTATGGCGTAGTCTCGTAGGTGGCTTCAGCTTCTTCCCTGGGCGGAGTGGTCTTATAATAGCGCCTATCATACGCGTGCTGGCTTTACTCCTTTTGAGGTGTTGTATGGCCATCCGCCACTGACGATGTTGTCCATTGTACCTCACCGCTCCTCTATGGCTGAGGTGGACTATATCCTACAGACACGTGACAAGGTTCTGCGGCAACTCAAGGAAAATTTGTCTTCCGCTCATAACGGGATGAAGCAGCTTTATGATGGCCGCCATACCGATAGGGAGTTCACGGTCGGTGACTTGGTTTATGTTTCTGTTCTGCCTCAGCATCAGACTTCTTTATTTCAGTCGGAGCACTCCAAGCTCGCCCCCCATTTTCATGGACCTTATGCTATCGAGGAGCGCATTGGTCCAATGGCGTATCGTCTTGCTTTGCCGCCTGACTCCTTAGTTCACCCTGTTTTTCATGTCTCTAGGTTTCGCCATTTTGTGGGCGACAAGTCCTTGGTTGCTACTGCTCCACCTCCCCCTTTGATGGGTCTGATATCACCGACCGACCCTATTCCTGCTTTAGTATTTGAGAAGCGCCATATCCGTCACTCAGGTCGCATTACTACTGAGGTTCTGATTTCTTGGCAGGGGCAGCCACGTGATAATTCTACATGGATGCCAGAGGATGAGTTTATTGCTTGATATCTGGATTGGTCACCTTGAGGACAAGGCGACAAGCGGAAGCGTGGTGGATTGTTGTGCACGATCACCCAAACTTTAATTTATTTACTACTTTTCATTAGAACTATTTCCCTTTGTAATAGCTTAGTATTTTCTTGGTAATTGCTTATGTAATTCATATTGGTTCAGTTAGTGGCCCCGGACTAGCCTGACCCACTAACTAGCATGTCTACCTAGGGAATTGAGCTGGCCTAGTTGGGGCTTGGCGCGAACCCCTACGAGACTGGTCGTCTCCTATAAGGGGCGAACTCTCTTTCTGTTGGAGGTTATGCAATTAAGACAATTCTAAACTTCTTCCCTTTCTTCCTTATTCTTCCATTTCTTCCTTGTTCTTCCCTTTCCCCTTCATGAATCTCTTGATTTCGATTGTGCCTACATCGGGCACATCAAGAGTTCCATTATTGCTTAGCTTTATTGGTTACAGGTTCTTTAGGCAAGGACTAACAAGACCAGGATCATCAGTGGAGGCTTGAAGACAACATTGCACTAGTGAGATATTGTTTTTTACTTTTACAAATTTGTAAGTAATTTATATTTACTGACATCAAAGTCAACTTTACTTGGTAATTTATTTTCATATTGATTATAGACTTGTACATAGATGGATAACCTATTATTTATGAATTTTTGAGATATGTAGTAATATCATATATTTTGATATTCATATTTGTGAACCTCAATTATCATCTTGGATATTTTATTAGTGGATATGCTTTATTAAAAGAGTAGAAAATCCGGGTCGTGACAGTTGAAAAGTGAAAGCTTGTGTAGGTTGAGGAATTCCATGGCTTATTGGATTTGTAACATGGTAGCCTGTGTTAAGGATCATTTACCATCTTTCAAAGAAGAATTCAATTTGTCATTTGCAGTCCTGCCTAATTGATTTTTCCTAATATCATATTTGCGACGCTAAAAGATAAGTGTCACAACTAACAGTGTTATTTATGATGTTTCATTTAAGCATCGCAAATATTTAGGTTATTTGCGACACTTAGTTATAAACATCATAAATAACATCATTACTTGTGACGTTTCGCAAATAACGTTATTACTTGTGACACATCACAACTACATTTATAATAGATTTTTTTTCTAAGATAAAATTTTTGTGATGCTTAAAGATAAGCCTCACAAATAACGGCACTACTTGCGATGCCTTTCCATAAGTGTCGCAAATAAACTTATTAGTTACAACACTTTTTCATAAGCATCGCAACTACATTTATAATAGATTTTTTTCCTAATATAAGTTATTTGCGACACTTAAACATAAGCAAGACAACTAATTGTATTATTTACAACCTTGAGTTAAGCGTCTCAAATATTTAGGTTATTTGTGGCACTTAGTTATTAGCATCGCCAATAATAAGGGTATAACTTGCAACGTTTCCTTATAAGCATTTGTGCAAGCTAGATCTTTGTGAATCTATCACCTTTCCAATGAACCATTTCATGGCCGATTATATATAGCTAGCATAAATGATTAGGTATTTTTATTACGTGTGTAACCTAAATAAATGATAGTAAGGACTAACACATGTACATTCTAAATATAGCTGGTAATTATACTCATTGGGATTAACTTGTATTATATATCCCAAGAAAATTTTCACCCTGCACATGTTTTTTTAGATAAAAATGGTTTAATTATCCCTTTTTTTTATTTTCACCTTGCAAATGCTTTTTGGATAAAAGTGGTCTAATTATTTACTTTTATTTATCGGCTTATACTTGATCTCCATTAGATTTTAAACAAGATTCACATACTCTTTGCATCTGCACTACTATTTATCGTCAACTTATTTGTTTGGAAGCCCCATTCAAATATTGGGTGCTATTTACATGATGCACATCATCCAAAGTGTTCTATACCGCCAGGCCTCAGTAAGACTGACAACCGTAATGTACTTAAAAAGGTGGATAGACATGGTATCCATGGTTGCTTGCCAAGATATTATGGTTATGTTGCATTCCATTCCTGTTAGATTAATGCTTTTATGAATAGCCAATTGGTGCTTCTTTTAATAAGTCCAACCCTTATCAGAATACCCTCCAAGTCAAATAGCTGAATAAAAGATAGTTGGTTATGTTAACTGCTTGGAGCTTATTTTCAATGACCCATAAAATGCACAATAAAATATCCAACGAGTCAAATAAAGTAGTTCAATTTTTGTTGGTGCACTTAAAGTAAGGGCAACTTGGTGCCGATTTCAACGTACCTCTCCTTCATGGGATATCCTATGAATTGACTTACATATTTTATCTCTTTTTTATAAGACATGAAATGATTTCCATTCAATCTGTGAGTACATTACAAAAATGCAACTGGGTTAGAAAGGGACGTTGAAAATACGTCACTTTCTGCTATCTGTTTGTCACAGCTCTTGGTAGAAAGTGGTCTATATATACCAATAGAGGTCTCAGGATTTGAAGCAGATGAGTTTATTTGCCAATTGCAGTGGTAGTAGCATCACATTGAGTGTACAATGAGGACATTCTTTTTTGAGATCTTTCTTTATCTCAGCATACTGATAACATCCCAAGGTTCTGCTATCTTCTTATTTACGGCTGCCTGGTGTTCTTCGTAGAATCGTAGTACTTGTTCCCTTGGTTTTAGCCTTTTTCAGTCATTTTGTGTGGACTGTCAGGAGATGCTACTAGCTTCTGCTTAACTAGAAATCCATTTCAGCATTGTTTTTACTGTAGTTCCATATTTATTCTTCATTGTTTTCCAAATATCACATTCAGATAAGAATATAGAGTAATTGGGTACATATAGATGCTCCTCTTCTCTGATACTCCCACGATCCTATATTGAGTGTCATTTATATAAAATATGTACTTGTCCCATATTACGAGTCTTATTTTCCATTATCCAACTAATGAGAAAGCTTCTAATATACTTCTTAATATGAGGAGCTTAAGGAAATAAAAGTCAGAAAATTATTATCTTTTTATTTTTTTGTGCTTTGAAAAGTACTTTGTTATTTTTTTGTCTTTTTGTGGTATAAGGTGTTTCTCATATGGCATAAAATTTACATTTTTTACTAATAAGACGCTTAATATGGGACAAGAAGAATATTATCACACCAGCCCACCTGCATTTCCCATACCAACCACATAGATATGGTTGGTATTTCCCTTCCATCTTCCAAATAAATGGAAATTTAATTCCAACCATCTCCAAGCGAATTTTGAAAGGCAAAATTTGTGTTTCAGGGAATGGGTTCCGCCAGCCTTCTATAGAGAATGCTAGTTCCTTCATTGCTGATCAAAGGCAATATGACTATATAATAGTGGGTGGAGGCACAGCAGGCTGTCCTTTGGCTGCCACCCTCTCTCAGAATTACAACGTCCTGGTGCTGGAAAGAGGTGCATCTCCATATGGGAACCAAAATATATCCAGGTTGGAGAACTTCCGCAATACTTTGATTGACATATCACCGCAGTCGGCTTCACAACCCTTCATCTCCACTGAGGGGGTTCTCAATACAAGAGCTCGGGTGTTAGGCGGTGGGACTTGCATTAATGCCGGCTTCTACACGCGAGCAAGTTCAAGGTATAAATACATATATAAACATATATTATATACATAAGATACTATATAATTATTTTGTATTATTGAGGGGTGTTCAAGTCCTTAGAACCCAAAGGGCAAGGCAATCGGCCTATTAGAGAACCATATCCCACTACCAACCCCTCGGGCGCATATTTACGGCCTACACATCATATATGTCAGATAAATCAGGATATAAACCAGTGTTGGAGACCAAGGGAGTGGGGGCTTTCAACGCAGGTCCTCTTCATGAAATGTAGTCCTAGCCATTCCATTAACACCCTGTTGGTTCACACATACATAAAGTTGAAGTTTGGTAACCATGGAATATCATTTATTTTTGTTTCTTCTGCTTTCTTTGTTTGGACACAATGCATTGTTTTTCTCTAAACAAACTGTTTAACATAATTTATTCATGAAGTGCTATGTCATTGAATGCTTGTTGAAGTGTGCAACGATGAAGGCCGCATGTGGGCTTGAGGCCCGCACTTGTAAAGAGTGTGTAGCATTTTTCTTCAGACGTTGATTATTATTACCATAATTTTATGAATTTAAAAAAAAATCATGCAGAGGGGGGCACGTAAAGTTTGTGTTACCTATTGATATCTGTTATGGAATATCTCCAGTAAATATAAATAAATAAACTTACGTGTCTAAAATATACATGCAAACTTACACATACTTGTGTGTGTATATACTTTCCAAATTTAATCTTTCTCATTTATCAGAAGCAAA
This sequence comes from Saururus chinensis, assembly GCA_035235625.1. Lineage (NCBI taxonomy): Eukaryota > Viridiplantae > Streptophyta > Magnoliopsida > Piperales > Saururaceae > Saururus > Saururus chinensis. The sequence goes on along the minus strand of CP141146.1, from coordinate 29,198,755 downwards.
TTTAGCCAGAAATTATATGTACAGGCCCTTCATTTTGTTTTCCCATATTGGTGTTGTTGCTTCATTGTAAACAATCATATCTCTCTATGAGATTGTACACTTCGTTGGGTTGTATTGGCCTTCTACAGATACATAAGAGAGGCAGGCTGGGACTGGGAATTGGTAGAAGAATCATATGAATGGGTAGAGAAGCAAATTGTCCACAAGCCTGTACTTACTCCCTGGCAGGAAGCCTTTAGATCTGGCCTCCTCCTAGCAGGGGTGTTGCCCTACAATGGCTACACATATGAAGATTTGTATGGCACCAAAGTGGGTGGTACTATCTTTGACAGAAATGGCTTTAGGAACACTGCTGCTGATCTCCTCACCTCGGGCAATCCAGCCAACCTCCGAGTCCTCACCCATGCAACTGTGCAGAGAATCTTATTCAACACAAATGGTATTGTTATTTTCCATCTCTAGTTAAAAGTAGATTCCTTCCTCCTCCACATCCTTGTGGGGGCCTTTTTTGTATGGACAATAAAAGTGAGCTTCACATAGCCTACCTTCTTCTTTTCATACAAAACCTCGACACCTCAGCTGTGCATGAGTTTATATTAAAGATTTGACGTAGCACACATTCATAACAGGAAAAAGCTGGAGCTCAGTATCCTTGGTAGTCAGATCATGTCTGAAGGGTGATCTAACGGCCAAGGATAGTGAGCTGCCGCTCTGATTAGATATCCTTTTTATAATATAATCAATAATTAAATTTTTGACTTAATTTTTTAAAACTTCTATTGGGCAAAAATAATGCAGGGGAGAAACCCAAGGCTATTGGAGTGATTTTCAGGGACGAGAATGGGATACAACACCAAGTCATGCTGCCAAACACTCGGGGAGAAATAATCCTCTCATCTGGTGCACTTGGAAGCCCCCAACTACTGATGCTGAGCGGCGTTGGCCCAATCTCTGAGCTCCAAAGGACGCAAATCACAGTAGTCATGAACAATGAGTTTGTTGGGAAGCAGATGGCAGATAATCCAATGAACGCTCTCTTCATCCCCACCAACAGATCTATAGAAAAATCAGTAGTCCAAGCTGCTGGCAATAGTCTGGTTGGTGTCTACATTGAATCCAGCAGTGGATTTTGCCGGTCTACAACAACCACACTCTGCACCCAGCTGCCCAACGAAACCTTCAGAGGGGCTTACGTTGTCTCTAAGGTCAAAGGTCCCTTCTCAACAGGCTCCCTTAGCCTCAGGACTGGCAATGTCAGTGACACCCCTACAGTGAGCTTCAACTACTTCAGCAACCCGCAGGATCTGCGGATATGTGTTGATGGTGTAAGAATCCTGCAGAGGATTGTGAGGACCGGGCCCATAAAGGCTTACTACTCAAATGAGCCCATTATGGGCCTCAACATCAGCGATGTCCAGGGACTGCAACAATTCTGCAAGGACACTGTCCAAACTATCTGGCACTATCATGGTGGAAGCCTTGTGAGCAAGGTGGTGGATTCCGACTACCGGGTCCTGGCCGTTGACAGCCTCCGGGTGGTCGACGGCTCCACTTTCATTACCACGCCGGGGGCAAATCCGCAGGCAACTGTGATGATGTTGGGCAGGTATGAATAACATTAGTTTAATTTAGTTATTGCATATTTTACATTTTTGGATTGCACTGTTACACTTTTGACTAACACAAAAATTGTTTGGCTTGATTTTCTGTGTAGGTATGTGGGTGTCAAGATATTGAGGGAAGGACTAGGAGCACCAGCCGGAGTGTGAAGCTGATACTCTAACTTTTCTCATATGTGTGTTGTTTTACCCTATTAAAAAGTAAATATTATAAGCCTTATGGCACTTATAATTAGAAAGGGCAAAGTGAGTCTTATGTTAATAAGGTGGGATATACTTTTCCTACCCAGTGTAAGACCTGTGGTATAAAAAAATGGACCATGAAGATCATTTTCCCTATTATATAAAATGTTTACTCAAGTCATGTTAATGTATGGTCGGTCCTCGACTAAGGAACGATGAATAAGGGTATAATATGATATTTGATGCAAAATAGTTTTTCTATGTCCTTTTCTCTAGTTGATTATAATAAAAAAATTTATTGAATAATTTACCAAAATGGCCCTTCTGCACTGTAATATACAAAATGTTTTACATTTTCTTATAATACACAAAATGGCCTTATGTATATATAAACATCTACATATGTGGAAAAAATTATCTACAACACTATTTTCCTATTTTCTTTCTTTTAATTTCACCATCCTATTATTTCTATTTTCTAGTAGCTTTGACTTTAACTCCACCACCTCTGCCACCAACACCATTAACTACACCACCAACTTTGCCATCTCCACCACCAACTATGCTTTATTCGACTTCGTCTTCACCTCCTCCTCCTCTATCGCCTTCTTCCTCCCCTCCTCTCTATCCTCTTCCTCTTTTCCCCCTCAGTTGCCTCATCTTTCTTCTTCCTAAAATCTGACAAGATTAGTCACAAACTAGTCACTTGAGCTATTAAGAATTTGTGCTTTTCTCTGCAAGCTTCAATCTTAAAAATGAACCCATAAATAAATTAAACTACTCAAAACCAAGAGTGGGTTTTATTTTTACTTAATTATGAATTTTTTTAATGCTAACCCAAACATTGTACTAACAATCACATTTATTGCAATAAAAGGGTTATAAGACAATGTTATGAGTTTCAATATCTCTCTTAATATCTACAATGAACTATCTTAATAAACTAAATAGATAAAATATAAAATAAAGTAAATGCTAAACACGCGATTTTCAACTATCAATTGCCTTGATTATCGAATGCCTTGATTGTAAAAGGGGCCATAGAAGAATATTTTCACTGATGGCACCAGAGAAGAAGGTGGTCTCAGGCACTAGACAATATGATAGTTGACAATTTGGACATTCGATATTTGATAGTTCAATCACATGCTTCAAATTTTCTTTATTTTTTATTTAATTTATTTAGTCTATTAAGATTGTTCATTGTAAATATTTAGGGAGATATTGATAACCTTTATTGTAATAAATTTGATTGTCGATTGTCAATATAAGGATTGGGTTAGCCTTATAAAAAGCTCAAAATCTCACTAAATAGTTTAACATCTTAAAGAGTTCATTTTTAAAAAATTTGAGCTTGCAGAGAAAAAACATTAATAGCTCTGCCAACTAGTTTGTGACCTATCTTGTCAAATTCTGAGGAGGAAGAGGTGGCCGAGGAGGAAAATGGGCTGAGGATAGAGTGGAGGCGAGGAGGAAGAAGGCCATGGTGGAAGAAGAGGTGAAAACGAAGACAAATGAAGCAGAGACAACGAAGTTGGTGGAGGAGCAGAGTTGATGGCTAAGATGGTGGAGCCGGTGGTAGATGTGGCAAAGTTGAAGCTAGACCTATAGGAAAATTGTAAGGACTCTTATTCTTAAACCGGTTTTTCTTTTATTTTAATTATCGGTTGTCGTGTTGTTAACACGTTTTCTAATTAATTCGGTGGTTTCAAAAATAAATGATGTTTTTAATAATTTTAATCAAAATCAATTTTACAATTATTAGTTTTAAGTGATTTTGGGTCAAACCTGAATTTTTGGGATTTTTCTATTTTTTACTAATTTTCTGAAAATTAGGGTTTAGCGGGACCCCCTGTGGGCCCCATCAGCGAAATTGAGGTTTTCGGATCAAATTAACCCAGACATCAACACAAGCTTTTATAAAAAATTTCATAATTTTCTCAGGTTTAATTAGTGCTCAAATGGTCAGAATACTCATTTTTAGTCCAAATTTCTATTCATACCCCATTAATTACTTATGTACACCCTAAATCCTACTATAAATAGAAAGAGCTAAGTCATTTCCATTTTGAGAATAGGCTGGGAGAGGGTCATTAAGGCCTAGTTCCCCAATTAGGCCCGAATTAGAAGGAGATTAAGGTATGTTTTCTTTAATTAAGCCTAAATCCTAGGTTTTCTCCTAATCCGTTCTTAATCCATCATTTCCCCTTTGCTTTGATTTGATTTTTAACATCAAAACCACTGATTTGCTTTCTTACTTCAAACTCTACATCTCAAAATTCGTTTTTTATGCTTAACAAACCCTTGATCTAAGATTTTATTAAGGTTTTCAATGTTAAATCGATTTTTAACGGAGTTTAACTTAAACTCTATGTCTTTGGAAGGCTTTTCAAGAAGGGTGACAGTCAAATCTGAACCTAATTAAGTGATCAGGTAATGGGTCTTTGAAATCTCAGTTTTTCAATGGTAAAAATATCGATTTTTATTGTTTATTTGGAATGGATTTACTTAATTTAGTGTTTTAATGGTGAGATTAGTAAATGGTAATTTCTTGTCTTAATTTCTTAGGGCTTTGTCTTAATATGAAGTAGATTAGCTTTCTGGAAGGTATGATGGAATTTTAATGGCATTTGAGTTGTTAGATGGAGATTTTAAGTTTCATCAATGGAGTTTTGGTTTGAAAACTTGAAATGAAGAAGAAGGTCGAATATGCCTTGTTGGCATTCGAACGGCCTACTAGGGCGTTCGAATAGTAACATTGCATTTTCGAAAAATTTCATGTTTAGCTAATCGAATGGCCCTGCAGGGCGTTCGAACAGCTACACTGTAGAAATTTACCATTATATGTATGTTGTTTATTTCGATGTCTCTACTCTGAAATATCATTTTTATGTATATGTGGAGTGCTTTGGGTCAGGGTAAGCTATTGGAATAGCATACTATTGATCTTAGAAGTTGTGGTGTATATTTAAAGTTATGTGAAATGGCTTGTAGTTGTATATATTTGTTGGAATTGCTATCTTGAAGTTATGAGTGGTTGATTCCTATGGTTTAAGCATGTTTTCAATAGAGTTACAGTATGCTAATGGACTGATATGCCATTATAGGATGTGGTTTAATGAGGTGTGAATGTTAGTGTTATGCCTAGACTCAAGTATGAGGTGAATGAGCTTATATATATTTAGCTTATGGTTAGGTTTTGACTTGAGTTATGATTTTAATGGTTCTTCTCCTATGATTTCTGCTGGAATTCATAATTAGATGTTAATGCTCATGTGTAGTGTGATGGTGAGTTAATTACAAAGCATGTTGATATACATCGAGTAAGGTGCTTCTACCATGTATACACACACATGTGGGTTTAATGATTATGATGAGGCTTAATATTATGATTATGAATTATGCATGAGGGGCTGATGAGAGCACTTATCATGAATTAGGATTCATGTATGCCTTGCCCACGTATGTACCATGTTGCATACATCATTAAAATAGATTTTCAATTGAGGCTTTATCGAGATTAACCGAGTTTGATCGATTAGATGCAATGTGGTGAAATTGCGTGCCGAATTAATCGGTTATTGGCTTAATCGAAACTTAATTGGTCCGAAAGGACATGTTTTGATTTGAGTTCCTTTGTGTAACATATGCACTCCTCGGGTTGAGTCTAGTTAAATGGAATTATATGGGGACAAGTTATGTACTTGTCTTGCGGATTGAGATTATTATGATTATCTTCTGGACCCTGAGAATCCAGAGTGGTACGCTTTGTGCACCAACTACCACGTGTTCAAGGGTTCCCTATGTGGGAACTCGGGCTCTCCCTCACCGCAGAAGATATCCCGGGGTGAACACCCCTGCTCTAGGTTCTCTATGTGAGAATGGGACGTCCGTGGCCCAGATTGTCCAAGGCGAGCAGCTTATGGACTGACAACCCTGACCCTCTTATATTCTTGTGTAGAATTTGGACCATGACACGCCTTTGTGGCCTTGTCTATGTTCCTGTCTGTGTGACGCTAATTGTGTTTACTCCTTGATGGAGGCATTCTCTAATCATGTTGATGCATATATATGATGTATGTTATACATGTTTGTGTAACATGTAATTTGACACGTTTGTCGTGCAGAATGGATGAGATATACTATGAATGCCTGATTTGAAGATTGTTATTGAGACACTATATGCAGGGTTGCATGATCTGAAATGTATGTTAGAGATATATCTCATGCAGGTTTATATGATGTTGATGCATGATCTGAAATGTATGTTAGAGATACATCTCATGTAGGTTTATATGATGTTGATGCATAATCTAAAATGTATGTTAGAGATACATCTCATGTAGGTTTATATGATGTTGGATTGTACTATGCTATTTAGACACTATGATGCAGGTTTTGGTGATGCATATATGTGATCAGAAAATGATACATCTTGTCAATCATTGATCTCAATTGTTATATTGTTATACCGTCGTGTTTCTAATGATTATAGTTATATCAAAAACCATTCTTGAGTTTATCATGCTCACCCTTCTTTCTTGTGCTTTTGCTTTGGGACTGCGTGGCGTGACACACAGATGGACAGGATCCTCTCTATGAGGAAAGGTCGGAGAGGACTTGGGAGTAGATGTGGAGGTCACTTATGTGGCATGTTTAGTTGGTTTTTGCTATGATGTTAGAACTAATGTGGTGTAGTTCTCATTTTGGTTTTGTGCTACATTTTACCTTTAGACTATTTGAGACTTAGTTTTGGAGCCTAGTGTGGACTATGGATTAAATAACTATGTGGGTTTGAGATTGTGGTTTATTTTAGAGTTAAAATAACTCTCTTGTTTTTACTTATTTACTCTTACTCAAAGTGGTGCGTTTACTCCGTATTGTAATTTTTAGATAGCCCATGATTAGGGCATAAGTCTTCCGCTAATCGTTTTTCAATCTCCTTGTCGCCCCCGTGCGCTTTACTAGCCCCTGGACCTGGTTCGGCTCGGGTCAGGCAGTGCCAGGGCATGACAAAGTTTTTGGTATCGGAGCACATCTTTGTCCAAGAGTAAATGAGGTTTTAGTGACAAGTCTTATGGGTTAAAGGGTTCTGAGATGACCAATTTGTAGACATAACTAGCAATGTAAATTTCGTTAGTTGTTTGTCTTGAATATTACCTGTTTGCTTGCTTGCTTCTGTGCTTTCTGATTTTTTGTTACATTGCTTTGGGTTATTAGGCTGTATGATTAATGTATAGTTGTTGTGTAGATGGTTGGCTCTAATCATACAGGTGCTAATAACCATCGTGGTGCTAGAGACCCAAGGGTGGACAATGTGTTGACCGCCATTGTGGGGTTGACATAGGTGGTAGCGGCTCTGAGTTTCTCTCACTCGAGGGATTCAAGAAGCTTAATGCCCCTACCTTCAAGGGTGGGTTGGCTACCTCTGAGATGGATGATTGGAGGCTCCATATGGATAAGATTTTCAGTGCTCGTCGTTGCCCCGATGAGGAGAAGACTCGTCTCGCAGTCTTCACATTCGAGGGCGAGGCCTAGACGTGGTGGCTATCGATGGAGCGTCAGAGATTTTATGGCCGAGTGGATATTCCTTGGGAGGAGTTCTTGTTTGCCTTCAACAACAAGTACTTCCCTCTTCATGTCCGAGAGGAGAAGAAGAAGGAGTTTCTCAACCTGCAGCAGGATTCTATGATAGTCTTAGCTTATGAGACCCGTTTCGTAGAGCTTGAGCAATTTGCTCCTCGCTTCTTCAGCGATGGGTATGAGCGAGCTCGTAAGTTTGAGGACGGACTGAAGCCTTTTATTAAAGGATGAGTCGTGCCTTTCAAGCACAAGACCCTTGCTGAGGTGCTTGAGACGACCATCATGGTTGAGCGAGATTCGGATGAGTATATTTGGAGGAGAGGACAACAGCAGCAGCCTAAGAGGCTGGGAGCAGAGGATAGCCATAACCGCTGGGATCATAAGCGGCGAGATACCTGTCATGTCAGACATAACACCCAGCAAGTGTAGTAGGACCCTCATGACCATCACTAAGAACTCATAATGCCCATATCGGGTAAGGAAAACCGTCTGCCACATCATCAGGACGGATCCAAAGTTGGTGATAACCCGATCTCAGATCAATCTTAGAGAAGACCTACGCCTACTGCAACTGATTAAACAAATCATCAATTCTAGGTAAAGGGTATTTGTTCTTGATGGTTACTTGATTAAGCATTCAGTAGTCAATACACAACCGCATAGAACTATCCTTCTTCCGAACAAATAAGACCGGTGCACCCCAAGGAGATATACTCGGCCTAATATACCATTTATTCATAAGATCCTGCAGCTGAGCCTTAAGCTCCTTAAGTTCGGCTGGAGCCATACGATAGAGAGCCTTAGAAATAGGAGTAGTGCCTAGAATAAGATCAATGCAAAACTCTATCTGCCTCTCCGGTGGCAAACCCGTCAAGTCACTAGGGAAGACATCAGAAAATTCCGTCACAACACGAACGGAATCAAAAGAAGGTAACTCCATGTTCAACCCTGTAACACTAGCAAGGAAAGCCTCGCATCCCCTATTGATCCACTTCTTGGCCTTGAAGGATGAGATCAAGAACTTGTCATTAGAACACTTCACCCCTTTGAAGATAAAAGGCTTAGCTCCTGGCAACTCGAACTTCACACTCCTCCTGCGGCAGTCTACATGCACATAGAACTTAGACATCATATCCATGCCTAGGATCACGTCAAAGTCAATCATCGGCAATATAATCAAATCCATATGTAGCACATGCCCATCGATCTCCATACGAAGCATTTCAATATACTTCTCCGCACGAAGAGAAGACAAAGGTGTAGACATACACAAAGGAACATGCAACAACTTATGACAAGTATCCAACTCATGAGCAAAATGAGGAGAAACAAAAGAATGAGAAGAACCGGTATCAAATAACACTCTAGCATAGTGGGAGGCAATGAGAATCATACCTTCCACCACGCCAGAAGAGTTAGCCGTCTCCTGCGCTAAAATAGCAAAGACTCTCCCATCATGAGTCTGCTTCTTCCCCTTGCCATCGAGCTGCCCGGTAGGTTCTTTCGCCGGTGGCCTCGCCTGAGGTGCTCCTGGTTGCCTGGGACCGGAGTTAGGTGTCATCGGAGGGTGTCTTTGAGCACGGTCAGCTCTCTTAGGACACTCATTAGCATAGTGCCCCTTCTGCCGACAATCATAACAAGTCACCCTATTATAAAATGACTTACATGAACCATATAATAAACAAAAAAAAAATATATGAAGGGAAAATTATAATATAGTGAAATATAATAATACTCTTAAAAATTGATATAAAAAAGAACGTTACAAAAATTAATATCTATTAAGAACAAAAAGAATGTAATGAGTGCATATCTGCTCCTGCTAAGCACAAACCACAATTTGTTGCTCAATAAAGCTCAGTAGCTCCCTAGTAAATAGAAAAGTTTCATAATCTAACACTCCTCTGGCACTAAAAGAAAAAAAATCTAAAATTTCCTTAAAGTTCATACACTTCATACTACATTAAAATAAAAAAAACAAAAGGAAAAGAATCATTAAACAAGCAATTGTGAATAATCAATAATACCTCTAACCAAAATAATTGAGAAGATTGTTGATGCAGAATATGAGACTTGCGAGCATCGACCAAGAAATTGACAGGACGTGGTATGAATGCTCTTCTAGAACGACAAAGATATTGTGTATTCCGCGTTCAACAGCTAATCGTCGCCCACCAACAACAAGATGAAAGATTACTTAATTTCACCAAAAAAGAAAAATCAACTCAAGAACACAAATGAACAAGCAGAAACGAAAGAAAACAAAGATCGTAACGATATACAAATAGCAGAGCAGATATTGGCAAAAGCCCTAAAAAGCCGGAGAAGATAGGGATGACGAAGCATATTGTAGGAAAATCCCTAAAACAAACCTGGCGGCGATAAAAGCTGGTAGTGATAGACATGGCGGAGCAAGTTTTAGAAAAATCCCTAGAAACTTGGCCGAAAACAATAGAGAAGACCATCACAGACCGAGATGGATATGGCAAAGGCGGAGGAGAGATGACTTTACGAAGGGGGTATTTTTGGATTTCTTCAAAATACAATAGCATAGAAGTAAAAAAAAAATCTAAAATTTCCTTAAAATTCATACACTTCATACTACATTAAAATAAAAAAAAACAAAAGGAAAAGAATCATTAAACAAGCAATTGTGAATAATCAATAATACCTCTAACCAAAATAATTGAGAAGATTGTTGATGCAGAATATGAGACTTGTGAGCATCGACCAAGAAATTGATAGGACGTGGTATGAATGCTCTTCCAGAACGACAAAGATATTGTGTATTCCGCGTTCAACAGCTAATCGTCGCCCACCAACAACAAGATGAAAGATTACTTAATTTCACCAGAAAAGAAAAATCAACTCAAGAACACAAATGAACAAGCAGAAACGAAAGAAAACAAAGATCGTAACGATATACAAATAGTAGAGCAGATATTGGCAAAAGCCCTAAAAAGCCGGAGAAGATAGGGATGACGAAGCATATTATAGGAAAATCCCTAAAACAAACCCGGCGGCGATAGAAGCTGGTAGTGATAGACATGGCGGAGCAAGTTTTAGAAAAATCCCTAGAAACTTGGCCGAAAACAATAAAGAAGACCATCACAGATTGAGATGGATATGGCAAAGGCGGAGGAGAGATGACATTACGAAGGGGGTATTTTTGGATTTCTTCAAAATACAATAACATAGAAGTAAAAAAAAAGGACTTATAAGTAAACCAAAACTAATATACAGGATACGCCCGAGTAAAAAAAGTTGGTCCGAGACTAAACGCTTATTAGAAGCAGTAGTTAGGACCTGCAGGGAATTTTCCCTTTTTTTTCCTAACTATCTTTTCTCGTTGTCTGCATTTCTTTGCGGTTACTACAACAATTTGTTTTAACACAGAGTCCATGGCAATGTCATTGCACATGAATGTTGATCCCATAGCGCTCCTTAGAAACTCCTCTAGGCAGCAGTCTTCCAAATCCATGTGCCTTCTCTACGATGAGCCCCTTAGGAGATTGTTGATTGCGTCCCATGCTTCCCTAATCTCCGCCGGTTTAGTCCATCTCTCTAACTTCCATCAGATATGGCAACGAAGTCTCTTTATGCCTTCCATGCCGACCCTATCACCCAAGCTGTCTTGTCATCTCGTCAGGGTTTAACTCATCTCACTACGGCTAATGCGATGGGTGTTATCATTCTCTGCCATGCTTTTCTCCTCGAGGTCCACCCACTCACTTTGGACTTCCAATCTTTGAGTTCTGTAGTTAGTCCACCTTAAATGCCAAGTCCCACAAGATATAACCTATGCTAGGAGTAGTCTCAAATACCCAAACTCCTACTTTAAAACCCCATAGTCCACTTGACTGAAGATAAATTCCACTCTCAAAAGTTTCTACAACTCAAAAGCTAACCTAGCTTGTCCCTTAGCCATGATATCTAAGAATCACATGACTCTCTTAATGCCCGCAATATCCTTTCAATCAAATACACTTTTGGATGTCCTTTGTAGGTGGATGTCCAAATTCCACAGGGCCCAAGTCTGTTCTTTGATTCAAGTTCCTCATTGTAGAGGAGACGGGTCTCCAGAGTTGTTGTAGTATCAAGTACACATGCTGCCCAAGACATGCTTAGCCAATGCATGGAAAAATTATTGGGTACTCCTTGAGTACTATGTGAGATTTACAGGAGCCATCTATCTTAAAAATTAATGGTGCACGAGGTAGCACATTGTCACAGAGGTGCAAGAAGGTAGTTATAGATGCATCCCTAGGCAAATCAGTCAAGCAATGTAGCTTTACTCATCACGGTCTTGGACTACCATTTAGCCTATGACACAAGCTACAGTCAGGTCCCAAAGAGGACTTGCAAACCATACAGGCGCATATACTAACGAGTTAGTGGGAGGGGATATAGACTTGCAATGGACACAAGCAAACTTAGGCAACTTAAGTGGCAGGACATTTATTTTTGCACTGTGCATGCAAAGGCTATGAAGGTCATGTTTCCAACGTGGCTATACGGTTGGACACCCCAAGTAGTATAAGAGAGATACTATATTTTGATGTGATTGCCTACCCAAGCCAAAATCTATCAAATAGCTTCAAAATACTCAGGGCTTTCTTACACTATTATTTAAGGGGAGAGCACATGTTAAAATACCAAACTACTATGGTCAAAGTGTTATTGTTGTCCCAGTGACACTTACCATGTACATACAACATTTTAATATTAGATCATCCTATATTATAAAGTAAATTAGTATATTATAAAAGTTTTAAAATATGATAGTTTGACCCATGAAAGGCAATATCGACACGGATGACAGTATCGATGATCATGGATACAGATATATGTCGATAATATGCTTGGTACACACCGAAATGGTCGTAAACCCTTTAATATACATAAAAAATATTATAACAAATAATATATCATTATAATATTTTATTTAGAGCATGATAATCCAACAAAATGTCGTATCAACAGATACGAGTGCTCTAAAATTATTTTATTTTAGAACTATACACTTTACTCTATCGGTTCTCTAGAAACTATTATTCCCTCCGTCCCATATTAAGTGCTTTGAAATTAATTTATTTTGAAACCAAATAAGATATTTAATATGAGTCATATGAATATTATGGAGAAAGTCATATTGTAAATGTTTAAGTAAATACATAATTGTGGAGTACTATATTTTAAAAAAATTATGTAAACTATATAGACCCACCTATATTGGTCTCTCATAATTTTTTTAAAATATTTTTAATATAATAAAAAAATAGTCATCTTTAAACTTTCGAAGAGGTTGAATTTGAATTATATTTTTTTAAATTTTTTTTTTTATTTTTTTTGAAAAAAAATTAATTTTAAAATAAAAAATTAATAAAATTTTAAAGTATCAATACATACCGGTCGTATCGATATGATATGGCTGCCATATTAAAGATTTATGTGGGGGCATATGGTTCATGTACCGTATCGATCGATACGACATTCCATGGTTTGACCTATGTTTTATATCATTAATCCCTATTTAACTCTTATTTAACTTATTCTAATCTCCAAAAAGTCAAAGATATTAAAATTATAATATTTATTTTTTAGATTATTTTAATTTTAATTTTATGATATTATGTGTTGCACTCCCGAACTAAGATTCTCGCAATCGACGAGCTCTATCAAATAAGATCTTACATGAAACTTTTTTATAGGCCCTATGTATATATATTTTTTAATAACACATATATAAATATATGTATATAATTAAATTTATATATTTACATATTTTTAACTGCATTAGAAAACCCCTAAAGAGCTCTATATCAAATAAATATGTAGCCAAATCTTAAATATGAATAATATACTCCATAATACAAAGTTATTTGACAATATTATCTTGGTTGACTAATGACAAAATATTTAACCTATGAGATTTTAATTTACAATTGTTGTCTAAAAATATATATTAATTAATATAAAACTTATATATAACTAATAATTATTATGTATTATAATTATAACATACAAGAGAAATCTTTGTTTAATATATATTTTATTTTATTTTTAATTTAATTTAATTTATTTTATCTATATATATGTATAATATTTATATTTTTTTATTAAATTTTTATAATACATAAACATATGGAGGCCGTTCTAGCAATTCATGTCCACATTTGCGCACCCGCAAATATCATGAGAAGTGCAGCTCATAAGTCATTAATAGCATCATGTTAGTGTAAGTGGCACTATAATTTCTTTTTGTAATAAGTGGAGATCTAATGTTACTACGGGAAGTGTTTTTTATATTATGGTTTGACAATAATGAGCTGAACATAAAGAATTCATATAAAATATTTATTTTAGAGATCTATAATATACATACTAATATATGCTAATATAAGTAATATATATATATATATATATACGTTATTAATTTTTAAAATAAATACTTCACGTATATTCTTTACGGTGGATCTGGAGTCAAATAAATGGGATTCACGCTGTGGACTGCCAATCGCATCGAGCGCACGTAGCATATTTCTATATTTCTTTTTAATTCCCTGCGAGCTGAACTCTGAAACAGCATCGTTGCAAATGAACACTTGTTGCTTCTACTGCTGTCTCGTCCCTTCCTCATCTTCTTATCCCTCACAACTCCCAAGCGCTGCCACCCAGTTCTGGAAATGGGGGCTTCATCGTCGCCATGCAGCTCAATCCATCCATTTGCTCAGGTTTGTCGCAAGACCAATCCGGGTTCTGCAAGAGCCAATCCAAGTCGACTTGGAACCGCCAGAGAGGGGGAATTTGGTTGAACCAGTAGTCAGTCACGAAGGTGAAAATCTTGGAATTAACGGGGCAGCTGCGGATAAGAGCGAGGAAGGAGGTGGAGATTTTCTGTTGAGTAGAGGTGATGACAAGAAGGCGGAAGACAGTAGTAGTGGCTATGATAGGTACAAGCTGCGCAATGGGAGGGAGGTGGGCTTTGTTTTCTTTTTCTTCCTTTTGAAAATTTGGGTTTCTTTATTTATCTTTTATATTTTGTTTTTCCTTCTTCTTCTAGTACTGTAATTGCTTAGATGGCTTGTATGTTATATTATGCAGACTTCACACATCCTACTATTTTTTGTGGGGGTACTACTTGTTTATCTTGATGATGTGTTTCTCTGTATATCATTAAATTTGGTAGAAATTACTGGGTGGCATGATGCGTAGAAAAATATTAGACAGATGCTTGGTCCATATAATCGATATCTAAAGGAAATGATAAAGATAAAGGAAAAGCCATGGAGGTGATATATCTCGACTGAACGGAAACATACTGGCCTATTTAAGGCTGAAGAAAAAGATATTATGGGTGAAAATGGGGGAACAAAGAAAGGGACATGCTTTACAATGAGCATAGCGGAAATGAGAATGTTGAGATGGGTGATTGGAAGTGCAAAGGATCAGGAAAAAAATGTTCATCAAAGATAAGAGAATGGTGGATGTGATAGGTGATAAAACCGAGAGAATAGGAGATTTTGACATGGAAGAATAAAATTTTCACGTTTTCTTAATTAAAACAAACTTAAATCAAGTTACAAAGGATGCTGTGGTTAACCTGGCTTCTACATCTACTAGCCTAAGTTGTTAGGAACTGGACTCACATGTATGCTATCATTACCATCTGAGACAATTAAATACACACACATTTAGCACAGAACTGGCCCATTTCAAATGAAAATGGAAAAACAGAGTATACATTGCGCTCCATAGAAGAGATCGTAATTGTGATTTTGATAATGACTGGTAAAAACAACTATAATGACAATGATGGTCTCATCTTTTCAAAAAAATGATGTTATAAATCTTTCAGAGCTTTTAGATAGGATTAATCATAATCATAATCAAGTAGTGCCTTTTCCCAACAATTTGGGGTTGGCGTTTAGATTGGATTACTTAGCAAAAAAAAAAAAGGCATTTAAATAGGATGCCAAATATACATTTTAATGATGGAATTCTTTGACTTTTTACTCTAAAATTCTTTTACATAGCTTTACGCCATGAGTGGTCCTTCAGTTGTTTTCTTGAAATGTTATACTTTTACAAAACTTTGCCCTCTTTGGATGAAGCATGTTTTATGTTTTATGTGTTGAACCACTTAATCAAGGCCTATGCCTTATAATGTTGTTTTCTCTATTTTAGTCAAATAAAGTTATTTCTTATATCGAATTAAGTGTCTTGTTTTAATTATCTGAAAAACTAAAGCTATCATATGCTATAAACCATACTATTGAATCCATGTTGCCAATCCTAACTAAAGTGTTTGAATAACTGTTCAAATTTATGTTTCCAATCTACTTAGTGATATCTAAAAAAGAATATTGTACTGTAAGAACTGTTAGAGGAGTGTTTTTTTGTATGATTGTATTTGGTTATCATTAGTAGTATAGTCTTATGTATAAGGGGTAGTTTAGTGAATCATGTTTAATCTTATTTTGTGATTGGTCAGTCTGCTGTTAAGCAAAGGGAAATAGAGTTTTTTGTCTTGTTTGGAGGTCCTAAGCCTATGTAGAGGCTGGCCGATCCTTCCTTTGTATTCAGTCTTCATTATTGTTCAATCAAGGGAGTTCTTCTTCCTCTCAACAAGCCCTAATCTTATCAACTACAAATGATGACAATGTTGTTATTAGCTAAAACAATATTCGTTTTGTAGCCGAAGAAGTTAATAATTATCACAAGTTTTGAAAGAAAGTTTGAGCTTATCCAATTACCACAATTGCTGCTGCGCCTTAAAATACCAGAAAATGTCTGATAGACATGGTACATTTGTTGTGGCATTTCATTTTGCCGCAGTCCTATTACTGTTAATTCTTCCTGCTGCCTGTACTTGTGGGGGGTTAAGGAGTTTGCCATTACACCATTAGATATCATGAAAATGGTTTATACCAATGGATGGAATCCGTCCCACCATCCCCCAATCACCAAAAAACATCTGGACCTCGAGTCCTTGACCTTCAATTATAAATTCAATGATGTCACAGTGAAATAGCACAGGTTTCCTGTCCTTGTACCCATCATCTGATTGCAACTTTGCCCGGGTCATAACAAACTTATGTAGCCAGGTTGAAAGTCATGAATCTTTGTTTTTATTATTTTATATATTGTTACATAACTCTGCCCTCTAAATTGTTTAGGTATTTGAAGAGAAGGCCTACCTAGTCGGTGTTGAAAGAAAAAATGATGAAGATAACTCATTTACTATTGAAGAGTCACTTAAAGAATTAGCACAGTTGGCAGACACTGCCGGGCTCTTTGTTGTGGGTTTCGCGTCACAGAAGTAAGTAGTATTGTGTATATTGCAAGCCAGTATAGTTGGGCTGGCTGGATCTCTTCCATTTGAGGAACACATTCCATGGTCAAGCCCCTGTGGCGTATAGTGTGTGTATGTGTGGGGGAGTTATAACCAAGACAAAAAAAAGCATAGCTTGTTTTGGGATCAGAGATAATTCTTTCATGAAAACTAATGTTGCCTATAGGCATTTCATATGTGTCACTACACGTATTACACTCATAATAACTGTTGTCAGTAGCCACCTGTGCTATGTTGAGACAGAAGGTGGAGAACAATATCACAGATTATACTTTTTTGCGTACCATTTTAAAACAGCATGATACATTAATTCACATTTTTTAGCAGTCCTATGAGTTCCGTGTAATTTATATGAAATCCTGTAATATTCTGGTCAGAAAGACTGTATGTTCCTAACAATTTGTTTCAGATGATATATTAATACTTGCAATTTTTCTGTTTATGCAGGCTTGCAACTCCAAGTCCAAGGACATATATTGGGTCTGGTAAAGTTGCAGAAATCAAGAGTGCAATTCATGCTTTAGATGTGGAAACTGTAATATTTGACGACGAGCTATCAGCAGGGTGTGCTTCTATTTCAAACTATTTCTGATTTATAGCCACTTGAGGTTATGTGTTGTCCTAGGCAAGTTATTTGTTACTTTGTGGTGTGTGTGGAGCATGGCCAAAGGTTGTATGTATTTTGACTTATAAGAATTGCAGCTTGAGAGTCTTTCTTCTTGCTAACCAGTAGTGTTAAAGTTAGTTGTTTATTCAACTACCTAAATTTTTAATGTGTTCAATAATCTTATCCAGTCCTTTACCAGTAGATCCTTTTCTTTTCAGTTACTCGTTATATTTGGACTTCCTGTTTCAGTTTTTGTTTCAGATTACAAATTATCACTGCATTAATCTTTCTGTATGCTTTCTCCTTGCTGAGAATCCTCACTTTCAGGCAGCTTCGTAACTTGGAAAAGGCTTTTGGAGGCGATGTTCGAGTTTGTGACCGAACAGCGCTTATTTTGGATATTTTCAACCAACGAGCTGCAACACATGAAGCAGCTTTACAGGCAAATAAATCATTTATTTTGTACAGTTCTTGTTTTTCATGGAAAAGTGTATATATACAGACAAATGCACAAATTAGCATATAGTTTGTTGAAATATGAAGTAAATATATTTATAATCCATTTCCTAATAGCTCGAGTCTTTGGGAACAATGGTTATTTAACATGGTATCAGAGCTCATGTTGTGGGTTTGAGTCCTGCTGGACGCAGGTGTGCCTCTTGATTGATGATTCTGATGTAAATATATTGATAATTCGTTTCCTAATAGCCCGAGCTTTTGGGAACAATCGTTATCTAACATAAATAAGTTAACAAAAACTGATACCTTTGAAGCTCATACACATACCTCAAAATTAATATGACCTATTTGAATTATTGACATCCAGAAGGGCATCTGATTTAAATTTTGTTGCTCTTTTCTATCATGGATTTTTTCCCGCAGAAATATATGTATAAGTCAAGAAAAAGTGATCCCTCTGCAGCCCATACTCGTTCCCATTTTAGAACAATAAATTTTGTGATACAACACAACCCAAGATTAATGTGTCCCATTTGAATTATTGACATCTGTTAGGGAATATGGAGGATACTTACTCCCATATCTTGCATAGATTCTATTTTCTAGTTTTCAGCTAATAAAAAAAAATAGCATAGTTGCTTCTGTTGCTCAAGAATCAAGTAGCAAGAAGTGTATCCATGTGTTTTAACTTCTTTCCTTTACTTTCTCTGTGTATTTTAGCTTATTCTAATGGTTGACTGGAGGATTTATTAATGTCTAAGTAAAGCAAGTTTATTTCCCAACTGCTAAATCAGCACCGTTATAATATGAATCTTAATAGAACACTTAATAGCTGTTAATTTTAATACTATCTGGATCAAATCAGTGACGATTTTGTACTCTTGTTTTGATTGAAAAAGTAGGTGGTTACCTTCTAAAAGGGACCCCCAACCCTAAACATTAGAAGGTAACAAATTTTGAAATTAGCTTTGGACCGGTCCGAAACAGTAAGTGAGTGTTGCCCAAGTGATTCTGTGTAGGCACATCACCTAAAAATTCATTGTTTTACATCTTTAATAATATGTTGTATAAGAAATTGAGAAGCTGCATCTTCTAGCTGGCAATTTCTGAATATTGATTTTTTCTTTTCCTTGTGTAATAAGATTCTGGTTGCTTATTTCATTCAGATCGCAATGAGTCTGGATTAATTAGAATAAGGTAACCTGATCTTAGGTTGCACTGGCCCAAATGGAATACCAACTACCACGGCTGACAAAAATGTGGACCCACCTTGAGCGTCAAGCTGGGGGGAAAGTGAAGGGTATGGGTGAAAAACAAATTGAAGTTGACAAGCGTATATTACGGACTCAAGTAAGAATTGCTGCTTTTGCTGAAAGTATTCTGGAAAAGAAATATTCCTTGAGCTCTCATTTCTCACTAAAGTCAAACAAGGGCACCCCATCTTTGGTGGATCTCATGTGGTTCCACAGTTTCTGATTGGGGGTTGGAGGAGGTTTATTTGTTTATCAAGTTTCTACTCAATCAAGTGTGGGACTCCACCGTCTAGTCATTTCAATTTCTGCTTTTGATGATAGTGGAAGTTTTGATAATCAGATGAAAGGTGCCACACCTCAGATTGAGATGATATTTTATGAGACTCCTGATTGAAGTGTATGTTGCAGCCCCCATTAGCGTTTTCTGAGGTCCCTTTGGAGTGCCATTGTGTTAAATGAGAGAACCCTTAAACAAACTCTAATTTCAAACCTGTGTCCATTTTGTGAAGAGAATGAATATGCCGTTGATCTTACTTATCTCTTAACAGATTGGAGCATTAAGAAAAGAATTAGAATCAGTTCGAAAACATAGAAAGCAGTATCGCAATCGTCGTTTATCTGTCCCTGTCCCTGTGGTTTCTCTGGTAAGAAGAAGCAAGTTTATGGTGAGTTGAATCAATTAGAAGGTGATATTTCTTACTATTTAATTAATTATGTCAGGTTGGATACACCAATGCTGGAAAGAGTACACTCCTGAATCAGTTGACTGGAGCAAATGTTCTTGCTGAAGATCGGTTGTTTGCTACGCTAGACCCAACTACCAGAAGAGTGCAGGTCAGTTTGAGTTCTATGTGAGAGAGAAAAAGAGAAAAGACGTAAAATGTGATCATATTTTCTTATCTTATTAACATGATGGTTTATACGTTATTACTTAGCGATACAGTTGCATGAAACAGTTTTTTCTTTCAAACTTATCTTGAGTTTCTATATGCAAACGAAAACATAAGGACAGGCATTCCTAATTCTAAAACATCTACTCCTTTTTTAATTGTAGATAATCCTACTTTTTCGAAATGATGTCCATATTGTCTGTATCTATGAGCTGGTATGGGTGAGGTAATTTGGGTTATTGGTTCTGTTGATCTGAAAATATAAGTGACACAAAGGAAACTGCATATGAAATCTTCACCATGCTAGAGGAACAAGATTAATTATTATTCTCTATTCAAAGCTTTGAAGCCTAAATGAGATCCTTTAGGAGTTGGTATACTTATTATTCAGGTCTATCATCTTAAGTGATTGTGATGAGGTAGTTTGCTGCTTCATAGCTTTGCAAACTTTGGAAGTGCAAATTTTACTAAGATGTAAACCTTCTCCCGGAAAGATCATTTATTACTCATGGTGCTTAAATTAGATAAAAGGCAGGCGTTTCTAATTTAGAAAAAGCTTTATCATACTTAACACCTGAAGAAAAGCAAGCTGTACCTTCACGCTGTTCCATGCAGTTGCCAGATGCTATTTTACAGATTTTTCAGCTAGCAACTTAATTAATTGGATTAAAGATAGGCCTTAATTTTGACAAAAAAATGTTCTATTACTATAGCTTCTGTTTGTTTGTTGTCCTAAGTTTTAATCAATAGCCTGTGTATGCATGTTATAGATGACTCATTCTGCCTTTGTAAATATCTGCAGATGAAAAATGGAAAGGAGTTCCTTTTGACTGATACTGTGGGTTTTATACAGAAGCTACCAACTATGCTTGTAAGTTTTTTTTCAATACATAAACAGGATCTTTCAATAAGCTGCAAAGTATGCTTGCTTTCCAAAAATTTGAATCATTAGGGATGTGAGAGCTCATACAATTAACTGCAATATATCTCTGCAGGTTGCGGCTTTCAGGGCAACACTTGAAGAGATTTCTGAATCGTCACTCTTGGTGCATGTTGTAGATATCAGGTGCATATGTTAATAATCTTAGTAGTCAAGGACTTAAATAACTTGTTCAAACGTAGTAATGTTGAGGGAAATTATATTAGGTGTGGGGCGCTTTTACTGACATATGGACTGTAAGTCTGGTGATTTGGTTAGATGACTTATAATTGGCAGTTTTGGAATGGTGTTCTCTCTCACTATAAATAAGTGTCTTCGTGCCAGGGCTAGTGCATAATAGTTTCATTTTATATCTTTCTCTCGTATTCTTCTTCTGTCTTTCTTCACCATCAGTACATCTGCAAGTAAATTTAATGCTTTTGGTGTAGCAAATCGTCTTTTTATATTTTCAGTTATCTGGTGCAGCCACCCGCTTGCAGAGCAACATATAGATGCTGTTAACAAAGTTCTGTCCGAATTAGATGTTGAGTCAATCCCAAAGCTGATGGTATGGAATAAGGTACATCTGACTACTTTTTTACCTAATTCTTGTAAATCTCATATTTGGCAATTTTTCTCCTCCTTAAATATGATGCTCCATTATATGCCTTCCTATATCTTACTTGGTCTTTGCATTTACTTCTGAAAGTACTTGTCATGATGTCAATATAAAGATCAAATTCGTAATGTGATCTGCTGAAGATTTTCTTAAGAACAAACAAGCTTTAGTCACATGTAAAGCAGAGAAGTGCTTACTTCTCCGAATTGAATAGCTTTTTGTGTGATTTCTTATTAACAAATGATGCTCATGCTGGAGATTTCTGTAGTAGTCCAACCAGTTCTTATTTATGACGGTGATGAAATGAAGTACTGAGAGCCATATTCTGCAGGTTGATAAAACCAAGGATCCTCAGAAGCTCAAAGCAGAAGCAGAAAAGAAAGGAATTGTTTGCATGTCTGCCTTAAATGGTGATGGGTTACATGAATTTTGCGATGCAGTTCAGAAGAAATTGAAGGTGAAATATGACTTCTGAATTACAGCTCATTCTGCTTGTTCATTTTTAAAAATAGCTGTATTATCTAATTAGTAAAACTTCTTGACAGGATTATATGGTATGGGTTGAAGCTCTGGTCCCATATGACAAAGGGGAACTCCTTAATACAATACATCAGGTTGGAATGGTTCAGGAAACGGTGAGTATATGGTTATTATCGTTTCCTAAAATCTGGGATATGCACAAACAAGAAAAACCGTGCAGTTGCAGAGACACAGACACACTGAGATGCTAACTCTGATCAGCTATAAAAAATAACTAAATCTTGGTGGATTTCAATATCAAAATGAACTAATCAAATGCGTTTCAATCATCTATTCACCAATCTTTAGATGTGCATTGAGAGAGTAGTAAATTGTTGACAGTGGATGCCTAGGATGGTAAACATGCTGTCATTGTCTAAGGAGCCTGGAGTTAAGTGTCACCTTTATGTGGTTATTTATGTACTGTATACTCCATTATATATCTTATAAATTTAGCTGTTTCACCCTGCCCTTTTGTATTTATGCGTTCACCTTGTGCTTTTGCCAAGAGCAACACAAGTAAAAGTGAAAAAAGACTAAGTTTTAAGATTTTCCCCTTACCATGTTATTTTATAAAGGGGGTTAATTAGAAAGAAAAATGTGTGAGTTCCCATCTTTTATCTAGATAGAACAACGCGCAGCTAACATGGTAGTGTGCCATATGTATAGAAAGCTTGTCATTCTCCAACCGATTCTTTTGCAGTTGTGTTACTTTATTCTGAAGAGTGGTAACTTTACACACACATTGTCTATAATTTTCAGGTGTTTTGTGCTGGCTGACAAATTTTTTTACTTTGCAGGAATATATGGATAATGGAACTTTGATTAAAGCGTATGTGCCACTTCCACTTGCTAGAATGCTCACGCCTATGAGGCATCTTTGTACCACGAGTGCTGCTTCAACTGATTAAAAAGGATATTGGCCTTTGTAACAACACCATTTGCCTTTTTCTAGCCCAACTTCCAGTAAAGGGTAATGTGTACAAATAACTCATATTTAGTGGTTGTATATATTCTAGTTGTTGATCGGTTTCAGCTATAATCTCAATAAAAATCTTGTGTTGTACCTGAAATCTTTCATCAGTAGTAATTGAGTTTAGCGCTCAAGCAGCATATCCACTGTCTCACGTCTTTCACTGTGGGTGGATCCTTCTTCTGTCACCTGTTTTATGTGTGGGCTTCCTGCCTCTACTGACATGCATCTAGGACGACCCAGTTAAAGCACCATTGATTCTAGAAAAAGGGAAAAGGTCTTTCCGATGCCACGTCTTTACACCTTCTCGGAAGTCAAGAGAACCTTTTCATCTCAGCTGAACCAGGAAATGAGCGCTTCAATGCCAAAGCATGCTGTGAATTTATGCACTGAAAGTTGAGGCATCTACTGTCAGCACCTACTGCTCCGCAAATAAAGATGCTTCTCAGTTTTAATAATTTGTAGACCTGAGAAGTGAAGTAGCTCCAGAGTTCTAAAGTATCATGTCATTTTTTTTTTATAAAAAGGGTTAGCCAATAGAGTATGCTTCTATGGATCGTCATTGAAATTTGTAATTGCAGATATTCCTTCTGTGAATCAAGCTGTTATTTTTTTTGTTTGTCTATTTGATTCTTCATGTAGCAGTTCTTAACAATTCCAAGCTTCCTTGTGGAATCCCAACTCCCAGTCGTTCTTTTGGATAAGTTCTCAATGATCCCCATTTCCACTTGCCTATATTCCACCTTTTATCCTTCAACTCATCCCACACTGACTAAAGAGAGGGGCATTAGCAAATTGGATTGAGTAGGCAGCTTTTGCTCCAAAGCTGCCCAACAAGGCAAAATTTTGTAGTATAAGATAATGAGGGATAATCTCTTGCTCCAAAGCTGCCCAACAAGGCAATTTTTTGTAGTATAAGATAATGAGGGATAATCTTTTGATTCTTGTCTATCTTGAAGGAAAGAACATCATATTTACTTACACAAACGTCAAAATTTTCAAATGATATATATAAAAACATTCTAACTTAAAAATGTACTTTATATCTCTAATGACCTAAGTAATGTTCTAAAAGCATCTTACATCAAATAAAGGCAGATGAAATCCAAAACAAAGGAAAAATTTCTAGGTCAATCTTAAAAAGCTCAGATGTAGCTCTTGGTATTTCACAAAGAATAATGATACAATGGTACGCCACAATGCGTGAGTGTTCCTTTGCTAGCTGTCGTATGGTTTTTATTTTGAAAAGAAATTCTTTTTCTAGCAAAAAATTAAATTTACCTTTTTGGTCACAAAAGAAAAAAAATTATCTTAAAAGAAACAATTTTTTTTTATTAATTTTGGCTAAAAACAAAAAGCTCACCCCACTTGCCAGTCAAAATCTGTCTTTAGTTAGTGAGACGCATCTCACCGTACTGTCAGTCTCGCCACAAAACCCCGTAGATTCTCTCCCCCCCTCCCCGGCACCCCACGCAACAAAAATGAGGCAAAAAGGGGGGGTTTTGGCCTTTTGGCGCTCTTTCTAGGAAGCAGCAGCAGCCGGAGCAGCGACTTCCGCCCGGAGAGACTTCGGTCTCCTCCACATTCGCCTTCTATCTCTCTCTCTCTCTCGCTGCGCTGCTTGAGTTCTCTTCCAATGGCGTCCGAGAAGCAGATCAAGGCTATCAAGGTGAGTTCTTTTGCTTCCCCTTTTCAGCACATGGGTCTTCTTCTACTTGGGCCTTTGTTTATTTAATGTTTTTCTTCCATTTTTACATGATTGGAGTGCAATTCATGCGTTTTGCGTTGTGGGTGTTGTCTACTTTGTGTGCAGGGGGCGAAGGTTTTGATGGTTGGGGCTGGAGGCATTGGGTGTGAGCTTTTGAAGACTCTGGCCCTGTCGGGGTTTGAAGACATACATATCGTAAGTAGCTGCTGTTTCATGGTTTTCATTCATTTTTTGAGGTTTTTGAAAAAACGGGTTGCTGGGTTCCCTCATTTGGCGGGCGGAAAATTTTTTTTTTGGCCTAGAGAGAGAGAGAGAGAGAGAGAGTCATGGTTTTGGTGTTGGAGCTGTCTCTTTAAATATTTTTTGTTGGGCGTGCGACATATTTTTATTTTCGTGTGTTTTTCAATGCATTCATGCAGATGAGCTGCCTCAGCAAGGTTTAATTGGAATTTTTTGTGGCAGTTGGGAAGCTCTCTTTCTGTTTATTTGCTCGAAGTATGAAAACTAAAAATCTAGGTGTAAGTGGAGAAACTGTTTCAGCGACTTGAAGCATCAAGGTCCATTTGATGATCCACTAATTTGTTTAATAGGTTGCTTAGCAGTAGATAACCCACGCATCCCATTAATCTCACGTTCTGAGAGTGCTGGGGCATAATCTCTTAAGCAGATTCCTTCCATTTTATATCTTGGTACTTTTAACTGACATAAAAGAGGGTTTAGTATATGAAACGTGGACTCTTGAAAACAACTCTGTGTGTGATACAGAGCCATTTTGACTTGAAGAGAATTGTAGAAAATCCATTAATCATATTAGTTGCTTGAATGCTATTTTGAGTGGGTCATCTCGGATAAAAAAGACTGCTGGCGAACTTCATAAGGGAAAATTAAGACTGCTGGATCAAATTCTCTCCCCTGCTATTACTTTTTATAGATGGTTGTCTGCAACTAACTTAACCCTAAACATATGAAAACGAACTTGAATTTGCTGCTTCTTTCTAGAATCTTAAGCCATTTCGTTTTTTAGCTCTCTCAAATTATAGCACTCGGAAAAATGTATGGCTAAACACTTGAAAATCGTCTTCACTTTATAGTCATGGTTCACAATATCTTTTATTGGAGAGTTATCGGTGACCCAAAGATAAGATATATCTCTTAGATATATTGGAGTTATTGGGAAAAAAGATATCAGTGACCTAAATATGATGTTTTCACATGTACTTTGTTAATCTAAGCATGTTTTAACATTTAAAAGCGCTAAAACTAATCTCAAACAATCATAACACCATGTGAAGACACTTACACTAACTTAAATTACACTTATTATGCAGAAAATATGATCAACAATAATAGAGAACAAAAGTTTGAAGAAAATGTCAATGATTAAGTGGATAACATGATGGTGTACATCTAAATAAAACTAGGAATTCTAACCAAACAATTTATCAATAATAGCTAGAGTGACGTGGAGGTTGGAAAGCTGTCTGACCACTAGAAGACTGAGCATATAGGGAATCCAATTGGACACAATATTGCTCCCACGTCATCATCATCTAGTGGGTACTTAAATACTCTCTCGCATGCCTATCATACTCATGCCTAGGCAGATGATGTAAGATCCCATATGGTGGGTAGGTTGTAACAATGGTAATGGTTAGTATGGATTCGAGTATTGGTGGTCCATAGACATATCCGGTAGGAGGTGTAGGATCATAGCCATATCTATACAATTGTCCATACTAGTATGCATCTTTTAACTTAAATGTCTCTAAACCACCATGACGTGCTCCATATGAGAGCCTATTCTATTGAAGTTATGGCCTATATGACACATTTTCATGGATTATTTTCTGAGAAGGAAGAAAAGAAGACCGCCTACCATCACCTTCCGAGACATGGCGCTAAAGTGGGTCCAATTGATATATGGGTCTTGATACTTTGGTTTATGAGGAGTTATATTTAAGTAAAGGTTGATTAGATATTTTATTTAATTTAGGACTTTAGGCTAGATATATTTTCCTAAGATTAGTAAGATCTTTGTGCAGTGGGTTTTTTCCAATTAAGGAATCTTTGTAAACCTATAAGGGGCCTTAACTTACATCAATGAAAGAAGACTGATTTTGAAGGGAAAAGAAATCTTCTTTGCTGATTGGGAATTTCCTGTTTGGTGATGATGCTGAACAAACACTGGTGTCAATGCCATTGACCCTCTGGTGGTGATTTCAGAGAATTATCCCTTTCCTCTACCCCTGTTTCCCTTAACTTTCCCGTTTCCCTCTATTAGGGTTATCGTCCTGCATCATGCTTCCACTGAGGAAGGCAAAATATTGAAGCTGGAAGAGGAAAATTAGTAGGATAGCAAAGAAGAAGCACTTGGGGACAAGAGAGGAAAGATGACAGAAGGAGAGAAGAAAGCTAAAGGAGAACCAATAATTATATGACTCAAATCTCTGTTAATTAAGACCATTGGTTTGAATTTGTCACTTCTATAACCCTTTACGAACACCTAATTCAATTCTAAATACAAAAAATAACTCCTATTAACATAATAAGACCATTGACGGAATTATTTCTTTAATACACCCTAAACCATTCCAAATAGGACTCTTAATTTGGCTAGAAAAAGTAATGATGGAAATACTTACAAACGGAAACTCATCAAAATCTACAAGAAGTATTGATTTTGTATGAAACTAAGATCAGGTTTTGATTTTGTATCTCAGTTTGAAAAATAACCTGTTGGACATGTTCTTTTGTCTTCATCATAAGTTCATAATTCCTTTTGGCTTACTGCCAAGCCATCCATAAGCCCATAAGCTGATTTTGTATGAAACAGCTGCTTTATGAGACCTTTCTTTAGGATATGATGAGCAAGACTGAACCTAGCCTAGGAGAATCTCCTCTCTCTCTCTCCCAAACAGAAAGATTGACTCACTGTCACTTGCTTCCAACTTGTTTTTGTTTCTCTTTTTGCTCCTTTTGATTGTGGTCAGTAAATACTAGACACCACTGGAAAAAATAGCAAATACCCTCATGATATTGACCTCAATAGTATGGAATACGATGGAGCATGACAAAATTTCTTCATGGGATTTGTTTTTGGTAAATATGACTTTTGTGTGAGCAATGTATCTGTTGCTAGCATGTAACTCTTTATTTTAGGTGAACTGGCTTGGAGAAAATGTTTTCTCGTTGAACTAGTAAGCTCAAGAGTTTGAACAGTTATTGACCGAAGTTTGTGGAACAGATGTGTAAATTTCTAATTATGGATGATGTTTTACTATTAGATTTGTCCTGATGCACTGCAGACATAATCTATATTCTCCTTTTGCAGATTGATATGGATACAATAGAAGTCAGTAATCTGAATAGGCAATTTCTGTTTCGTCAGTGGCATGTTGGCCAATCCAAGGCTAAAGTAATAATTTTAAGTGCTTATTCTAATTGAGCATTTACTTCCTGTTCATGTAAAGTTTGCATTGTTTGACTACGATCTGTTATTTATCTCACCAGGTTGCTCGAGATGCTGTTTTGAAATTCAGGCCCAACACCAGTATTACACCCTACCATGCGAATGTTAAAGACCCTGACTTCAATGTTGAATTCTATAAGCAATTTAATGTGGTCCTGAATGGCCTTGACAATTTGGATGCAAGGCGACATGTGAATCGCCTTTGTTTGGCTGCTAATGTTCCATTAGTAGAAAGTGGTACAACAGGTTTCTTGGGACAGGTAATCTGATTTAGTTTCTTGTGGTAAGTGGTCATCTTTGTATAGAATTTGTATAGAGCATTTATGTTCCAATTTCTTCTCAGAATTTTTTTCTTCTTCTTTCTATTTTGTTGCGACCTATGCCATACATTTGAATTTTTCTAGGGTACTAGAGGATTATGGTCAGCCCTGTTTAAATGTAGTTTATTTTTATTCAATTTGTACCAAGCAGGTAACTGTACATGTTAAGGGCAAGACAGAATGCTATGAGTGCCAACCAAAGCCTGCACCGAAGACATACCCTGTTTGCACCATTACAAGTACTCCATCCAAGGTTCTCTCTCTCTCTCTCTCTCCATGCTCAGAGACTAGAAATGGATAACTTCATTCTTTTGAATGAAGTCTTGTTATATGCTGATCCACCTTTTGACATCTGATGTTTGTTTACATATTCTTTAGCAATTTTGTTACAATTTCTTGCAGACAGTGTTGCATTATTTTTTTTGTCTTACTAACTGCTTTTAAAATTAGAAATTGCTCGAGTATAAATCTTGATGAAGGACAATTGTGCTAAAATGAAAATGCAAAGGACATCCAACATGCAAGATAAGCAAGTTAACTTACTGTATAAAATATTAACAAATTCTACAAGCAAATAAAGACTCGAAAGTAAGAAATTATGTCCTAATTCCATACCACATAGTGCTTACTAGTGCTCAAC
This sequence comes from Saururus chinensis, assembly GCA_035235625.1. NCBI lineage: Eukaryota > Viridiplantae > Streptophyta > Magnoliopsida > Piperales > Saururaceae > Saururus > Saururus chinensis. Next base: position 29,169,639 of record CP141146.1, on the reverse strand, counting down.
ATTTTAAGGTGTGAAGATGGGTCGGCGGCAGGTTTACAAGGTTAGTAAACCTCCATTGACTAGGCATCAATTCCACCATTAACAAAGCAATGGTGCAACATTTTTTGTTTTATTGTGTCCGTTGGTCATGACTTAGCTAGTGTGAGATCAACTTCATCGTGAATCTTATGCACCTCAAATTTCTTGACCTAAGAGGACTTGGATGAAGTTAACGAGGAAGGATATGATTATTCTATCTTCTACAAAAGAGTTAGCACAAACAGGCTAGGGTGGAGGCTTAAGATCCGTGTCTCTGACCTCTAATTGTTGGGAAAAAGTGCTTCTGAATTATGACCCTGATTATGACAGGGTGAAGAGATAAATGCCTTAGAAATCATGGTCAGCACTCAGCAGCCTGAGTTGGTAGTTGTCTGCGAGTAGTGGAGTTTTGGAGGCAGCTGTGAGCAGAGGATGATCATACCGGCCACTGCTCAGGGAGAGCACAGGTCGTAGAATTCAATTGAATTCAGCGACAGTTATTTTGGGTTTTAACTGAACTATGGTTGATGGTGAGAGGGGAAAGGGGGCGTTTTTTTATGATAACAGACTGGATAGTGGGGTCCATTGCTTCAGAAACATTGTGCCATGGGAAACGCACAAGCAGCAAGCCTCTAAAGTCGGCATTGGAGGAGTGTTGGAATCGGCACCAACTAAGGAGGCTACTCACAGCAGGAAGCTCTCAAAGTTTTTGTTCAAACTCATCTGCCTTGCCGCTGGAAAAGTTTATGAAAGGAGGAACCAGGCCGCCGGCCCTGAGGAAGAGCCGCCGGCGATTGGCAGAACAACATCGCCACCAGAGATTGGGGCGGAAACCAACTCCAGTGCTGCAGACTCCATTCTCAGCGGCTGGGAACCTATGCTCTCTGCCCTAGCCGCCCTTCAAACACAAACTGCAGAAACCTAGCGAGTTTTTCTCCAAGAACTCCGGGCAGACCTACGTTCCTCAGCAGATCGACAGCAGGCCACATTGGAACAGATCCGAAAGGATCAAGCGTCCTACTTGGTCGCCTTTACAGCAGGCCAAGGCCCAACATCACATCTGGGCGCTCCAAATCTTCTAGCGCACCGTCACCATGGCAAGGGAATATTGCAGCGCCCTTTTGCCCCAGTTTCGCAATTTGGGACAGGACGGGGTGTCCCTTTTTCCATGCCCACTTCCACCACCAGCGATGGGTGCGCGCCACCTACAGCCTCTGCCGGACCCAGTCGCAACCCTGCTTTTGCAACTGTCAATCCTGACCAGCACCACGTCCCTCTATGGCAAGACAATGATTTATATAGCGATGAGGCAGCAGATGATGGGACATATGGGCCAGCTCCCAAGGCGAGTACCGTTCGTCTCAACTTTCTGGAATACTCTGGGGAAGACAACCCAAATGAATGGGTCTTGCGAGTTGAGAGGTTTTTCACCTACCAAGGTACATGCCCAGATCAGCGTGTTCTACTCGCATCCTTCCACCTTAAGGGGGATGCACTGGTGTGGTTACAGCAGCTTGAACAGCAAGAGGGCTTGGTTGCGTGGGAATATCTAGTGGCGGAATTATGTGCTTGCTTTGGGCCCAATGAGTATGAGGACTTTGATTCCCGCTTGCACAACCTCTGCCATACCTCCTCTATTCGAACATATCAGACTGATTTTGCCAGGCTGGCTACACGGGTAGAATGGACACCGTCAGCCCTTCTCTCTAAGTTTATTAGCGGGCTGCGAGAAGATATTCAGGCTGAAGTACGACAGTTCGAGCCGGCCAACCTTCGCCAAGCGATCTGTCTAGCCCACATCCAGGAGGAAAGACTCCAGCGCCTGCGGAGGGACACATTTGCCCCTGGCCCTGTCAGACGCCTTACCCCTACTCAGATGGAGGACCGTCATTCTCGAGGCCTTTGTTTTAACTGTGATGAAAAATTCGTGCCGGGACACAAATGCAAACACCCAGCATCTGTGTTGATCATGGAAGAAGGGCTGGATATAGGAGACAGTTCCGTGTATGATGAGCCCGAAAATGTCCCAGAAATCTCTATGCATGCGTTCGACGGCTCTTATGAACACCGCACTTTCAGAGTGGATGGCTCCATCAAACAACAAGTCGTCTCCATCCTCATTGATAGCGGTAGCACACATAATTTCATTAATGATAGGGTGGCATAAAGATTGGGATGCGCTATTCAGCCTTCTACTTTTGATGTGCTCATTGACGACGGGAGATATCTGCACAACAGTGGGGTATGTCTTTTAGTCCCTTTATTGATTCAAGGCCATTTATTCCATATAGATCTGTTTCTCTTACCGACAAAGGGGGCTGATATCGTGTTGGGAGTTCAATGGCTCCAAGATCTTGGACCCATTACGTGGGATTTTAAGCAGTTGCATATGGACTTCAATTATGGTGATGTACAAATCCAGTTAAGTGGGCAGCAACCAGGTGCACTCCACTCAGTTCAGTCTGTCAACTCTCTTTTCAAATTTGCTACAAAAGGACTTCTATTATAATTATGCATTGAACCTTCCCCACAGCCCGGAAGCATTCCGGAGGATTTAAATTCCCTGTTGGTCAAATATGATAGTATTTTCCAGGCACCTTCTTCCATACCACCAGCTTGCCAGCATGATCACAGGATTCATATTCAACCAGGGTGTCCACCAGCTAATGTTCGGCCCTACCGTTACCCCCAGGTGCAAAAAGATGAGATCTAACAGTTGGTCCAGGAAATGCTCTCTTCAGGACTCATCCGCCCTAGCATCAGCCAGTATTCTTCTCCCGTTCTTCTTGTTCGCAAGAAAGATGGGTCATGGCACTTTTGCGTGGATTACCATGCATTAAATGCCATTACTATCAAGGATAAGTATCCTATTCCTGTGATTGAAGAGTTACTAGATGAATTGGCAGGGGCAACTGTTTTCACTAAGCTGGATCTGCGTTCAGGGTACCATCAGATTAGGATGCACCCCCCTGACATCTATAAGACAGCCTTTAGAACACATGACGGCCATTATGAGTCTATGGTCATGCCTTTTGGATTATTGAATGCCCCTTCCACTTTTTAGAGTGTGATGAATGACATATTCCGGCCTTATTTGCGACGATTTGTTTTAGTATTCTTTGATGATATCTTGATTTATAGCCGTTCATGGTTGGAACATTTGTAGCATATCCGGGTGGTTTTCTCTGCATTACTTGGCCAGTGTTTGTTCCTAAAGAAATCCAAGTGTGCTTTTTGGCCTACCGCATATTGATTACTTGGGCCATGTCATCTCAGTTTCAGGGGTCTCTACAGATCCTTCCAAAATTGCGGCGATTGTCAAGTAGCCCACTCCTGCTACTATGAGGGTACTCCGGGGATTTTTGGGCTTAACAGGCTATTACAGGCGCTTTATTTAGGGGTATGGTACTTTGGCAGCCCCGCTCATGGTCCTCCTAAAAGGGGTTTTTCATTGGACTGCATATGCACAGACTTTTTTTGAGGCTTTGAAGTTGGCCATGACATCACCACCAGTGCTTGCTCTCCCTGATTTTGCCCAACCATTTGTCATTGATAGTGATGCCTCCTCACAGGGATTGGGAGCAGTTCTTATGCAAGGCGGCCGTCCTATTGCTTACTTTTCTAAGGCAATCTCGGGACGCACTGCATAGTTATTCACATATGAGCTAGAAATGTAAGCTATTGTTCATGCCGTCACCAAATGGCGGCCTTATTGGGGCGGAAATTCCTTATAAGGACAGATCACCACAGCCTGCGTTACTTCTGGGATCAAAGGGTGGCCTCTCCTTCACAACAGTGGTGGGTTTCTAAATTTCTGGGATATGATTATGACTTGATCTATAGAAAAGGAAGTGATAACCAAGCTGTAGATGCTCTATCCCGTTAGTCAGAGGGTACTTGCCTAGCGACCATATCGATGCCTACTTTTCCCTTCATGGCTGAATTGAAGCAAGCCTATCATCAAGACCCGGAGACATCTTCACTCCTTGCTAGATTGCTTGCTGATCCATTATGTTCACCCCCTTCGTTCTGCAGGGTGATTTACTTCTTTGGCGTGATCGCTTGTGGGTTCCAGCTGTTCCTCAGCTACAACAGCAGCTTCTCAGTTATTTTTACTCTTCCCCTATTGCTGGACACGAGGGTCAATTCTGAACTTTTAAGCGGATTTCTCAGAACTGTTATTGGAAGGGCCTCAAGAAAGCTGTACATGCTTTTGTCGCCTCTTGTGATATATGTCAATGTTCTAAGACACTTACTTCGTCGCCTGCAGGGCTACTTCAGCCACTACCTATTCTAGACCACATCTGGGAAGACATTTTTATGGATTTCATTGAGGGATTGCCCCTAGTCCAAGGTAAAAGTGTCATATTTGTTATCATTGATCAATTATCTAAATATGCGCATTTTTTGCCTTTGGGACACCCATACACTGTTGGCCATGTGGCAAAGGTTTTTGTTCGTGACATTGCTAGGCTTCATGGTATGCCGCATTCTATTGTCTCTGACCGTGACCCTGTGTTCTTGTCAAAGTTCTGGCATAATTTTTTTGAGATGCAAGGTACTTCCTTAAAGATGAGTACAACATATCACCCGCAAATAGATGGCTAGACAGAGGTTCTTAATCGCTGCCTTGAGCAATATTTACGTTGTTTTACAGGTGATCAACCTCGCAAGTGGCTCTCACTTCTTCCTTGGGCAGAGTGGTCCTATAATACAACTTATCACACGTCCCTTGGCGTGACGCCTTTCCAGGTGATTTATGGGCGACCCCCTCCCACCATCCTCTCTTATGTGCCTCACCGTTCAGACGTGGGTGCTGTTGACCAGTCATTACAAGAGTGTGATGAAGCCCTCCGCTCTCTCAAAAGGAATTTGCAAGTAGCACAGAATAGAATGAAACAGGTTTATGACCGTTCTCATACTGACAGGGAATTCAACGTTGGTGATTGGGTCTATGTATGTCTTCAGCCTTATCGTCAAGCTTCAGCCCGGCCATCCAGCCATCATAAGCTGCTACCCCATTTCTATGGTCCCTATTTGAATGTGGACAAGGTGGGCAAAGTGGCTTATAAGCTCCAGTTACCTCCTACGGCTCGTATTCACCCTGTTTTTCATATTCTTCGTCAGTTCGTGGGGAATCCATTGGCTGTCACACCACTACCTCCACCACTTGCTCCACCCTCCACTGTCGCACCGACTCTGACTCCTATCTCTATTGAATCTACTCGGAGAATTCGACGTCGAGGTCGGTTGGTTACTGAAGTCCTTGTTGCATGGAAGCACCGTTCTTTAGAAGATGCCACCTGGATGCTAGAAGATGATTTCATCAGTCAATTCCCTAATTGGTCGACTTGAGGACAAGTCGTTTTTCATGGGCGTAAGAATGTTATGTGCTGCAATTACTTTATTAGTTATGATAATAAGGTGCACGTAGGGTTACTTGTTAGTGTGCATGATGTTTTCTTTCATCAGTTATTAGGCAGTTTCATTAATAGTTAGTTTTAGCCTATGTAGCTAATTAGTCTTTTCTATGTAGCTTGTTAGCTATTAGCCTTAAATAGGCTGGATCGTTGTAATTAGGGATTAAGCATTAATTGAAAGTTATTTCTCTTCTCTTTCCCGACTCTCTCTTCTCTCTCAGAAAACCCGACCTTCCCTCTTGGGTGATATTGCACTTGCAATCTGCAAGTGCGCCTCATCCCCCCTTCTCTGATCTTTGTCCCCTTCTTTCTTCCCAACTATTTCTTCCTTCTTTACTTCTCTGTTCACAATTTCTCAAGGTTCATATCAGCATACAACATCCCTAAAATAAAAATTACACTTCAATAAAAGTAAAAAAGCTGCAGCTCTAAATCTGACAGAAACATCTAATCCTTAATATAAGTCCTACTGATTTTAATTCAACCACTGTTCTGATGGTTGTATTTACACGGAATCACCTTATGAGGTGATTTGGTGATAATGGCCGATTCCAGCTTGAAACGGCTTGGAATCAACTTCCTGTCTGAGTTTTTAATTTTGCACCTACACACAAACATGATTCCGATAATTCGAGCCGGAATTGGGGTGGAATCGATAGAATCTTACATAAATTCGATACACAAACAGCCCCTAAGTGATGATCTAAATAATTGGTTGTAGTCGTAGATGGGTATGAGGTTTCTCAATTTCTATGCCTTGTTGATTACTCTCTATGTCCCATATTAAGTGTCCTATTTGTTTTTTTTAAAATGAACTAATTTAGTTTATTTGAAAAACCAAATAAGACACTTAATATGGGATGGAGGGAGTAGATATTCTGCTCCTCGCTAAAATTCTGGATGATGTGTCCTTTTTTTGATATTTTAGCAAATTTATAAAGGTTGAATATGTTGACTGGGTATATATTGGTAAGGAGAGTTGCATGCTGTTATCCATTTTATTTTTACTTGATCAAAGTTAATGATTATATTGATTGCTTATTGTTCAATAATTCATGATATTTTTAATGAGATATTCTTACTATTAGAATGTATTATTGTAGAAAATTAATTGATGCTTGGCCTGTACAATTGGATTGATGAATAACCGTGAAGTTAAATTTCCCTTTCCCTCAGTAGTTGATAATATGTAAAGTCAAACCTTGAACGTGCTGATGTTTCGTGGATGGGCATCACCTCTCAGTTATCACTTCTTAAGCCCAAAAGCTCATTTTGATTATTGGATAGGCATTGGCATCACTATTGAACTTGCGGCTCTTAATTTCTTGACTTAAACATTCGATATTATTTACCATGTTCTTAAGCTATTCTATTATTTGAAAATTGTGCAGTTTGTTCATTGTGTTGTTTGGGCCAAAGATTTACTATTTGCCAAATTATTTGGAGACAAGAATCAGGAAAATGATCTAAATGTGCGATCCACTGATGGTGCTGATTCATCAAACCTCAGAAAAGATGTTTTTGAACAAAGCTTAGAGGAAGATATTGATACGTATGGAAGAAGGATATATGATCATGTCTTTGGGCATAATATCGAGAAGGCATTAACCAATGAAGAAACATGGAAGAACCGCACCAGGCCAAAGCCGATATTTGTGAAAGATGTTCTTTCTGTCAATCATACCCATCAGAATGGAAGCTCAGATGACACTTGTGGGACTACCAACCTATTAGTTTCAGCCATGTCAACGTTAGGGCTAAAGAATCCTCAAGATATTTGGAGCCTTCTCGAAAATACGAAAGTCTTTGTGGAGTCATTTAAGCTATTTTTCGAGAAGAGAGAAAAGGTCCAGCTATGTAACTCTAATTTCATGCATATTTATCTTTATGAGCATGGCTTCACATTTATGTATTCTGTGGAGTTAGACTCCTAAATGCATGGGCATACTGAAATATTGCTTAGTAAGTTAGCTGGTACAAAGCAAACGTTTGTGAGGCAGTCCTCTACTGTATTCAGAAGGTTAAGATCTGACTACTAGACAATAACCATAATGAGTGTTGCTTAATCTAAGTCCACAGGAACTACAAGCTCATAAGTTGTTAAATTAACGTATGATGTTATCGTTTTTGTGAAGTTTATGTGCTTTCTTTTTCAGGAAGTTGGAAGCCTTTCTTTTGATAAAGATGACCAGCTTGCTGTGGAATTTGTTACTGCTGCAGCCAACATAAGGGCAGCTTCTTTTGGTATTCCTTTGCATAGTCTGTTTGAGACAAAGGGGATTGCTGGTAATATAGTTCATGCTGTGGCAACGACTAATGCTATTGTAGCGGGTCTAATTGTGATTGAAGCAATTAAGGTGCTGCAGGGGGATGCTAGTAATTATAGGTAAGAATTAAAGCTTTCGTAAAATTTGTAGATGATAATACTTTCTCTAAATTTACACTATGACTACCGAAAGTGCCTTTATTTTGCTCGTGACTGATTGCATTAGTCGAGAATTATTTTGATAGGAGCTCTGTTAGAAGTTTTCTTTTGTGTGTGGGGTGGGGGAGATTGAGAGTATGTCGGGCCATTTCTTTCACTTGATGACTCAAGTGGGCTTCATTCATGGGTTAATTTTGCAGATGACTTTTAACCAAGAACAATTTTGTATGGAACCAATGTTGTTCACTTCGGCTTCTGGTTGTGTGGTTTTTTTCAAGGTTATGCAACCTGTGTCACTTTTTCTCCACATTTGTGCTGAAATAAAGTAAGTCATACCTACTTTATTTGGTTGGTGTCTAGGGTTGAGCTTAAGATTGAATACCCACATTGGTTAATTCTTGCATTAAGAAGAGGATATGAAAGTGCACTAATGTGCAAGCTGCTGCATTAAGATGATAAAATGAAAGCGGCTGTATTAATGTGTTTTCAGCTGCGCATGTAGCTGCAGCATTAATATGCAGAATGCAGCATTTATGCAGCTAATTAATGCTGCAGATACAGCAGCTACCTAGGAGCATTTACGCAGCTACTGAAAAAGCAGCTGGAGGCCTGGAGCTGCTGTAAAAGCAGCTGGAACTACTAAAATTACCAGTTGAAACTATTTAAAAAGTTGTTATTGGCAGTTTTTAGCCTATTTTTTTGGAAGAGGGGTGTTCATGGAGAGATCTCATCGAAACAGGGGAAAACTATTTCCTCCCGTCTTGAACGAGATTGCAATCTATGGTCTGTATCTATCATTTTTGAAATAGCTTTCTTGTTTATTAGCTTCATCAGAAATAGCGTTCATAAATGCTTTGTGCTCAATCATCATGGTTCTTGGTCATTGCTTCAAGCGTAATGGAGTCAAGAGGCATTATGGACTTCGTATAGCAAATCCAAACATATGAGATGATAATGATATCTTTCTTTGTCAAAATGGATATACTTTATGCTACTTCGGAAGATCTATTATTGGTTTCTGATACCATGCGGCTCTCTAATATCTTTACGTGTCAAATTGGTTCAATATAAGTGTACTTAACTTCGTGGTCTTGTCTGTTGTAAAAGTGGTTAGGGCTTTGCCAAACTCAACTTGTTATGCAAATACTGAACACTTTGGTACGATTTTGAAGAACTGTTTTTGTGCTATATGCTAGTGTAGGATTAGCCTATAAGCCAATAAGGGTGTTTATGGTAATGATGTTTATATTTTATCTAAGTGCTTTTAGTGATGGAAGTTCAGTTTTTAGTTTTTCTGGTATCTTTTATTTAATTATTAACAATAGATTTTTTTAAGCTCAGTTAAATGTACTTTTCCCCCTATCGTTTACTTAGCATTTACAATAGAATCTTTAAGCTCTGTTGAAGTCTTCTTTTTGCGCTTAAACCCTTGCTTTGTGGTTTGCATTCTAACTTATTCAACTTTGCTGCAGTTTTGCGCTTTAATATTGGATAAGGGTTCGAGTGAATTTGATTTATAGCTTGCATTCTTTTTGGACTTATGATTTTATTCGTTTCAGCTTGCTTGTTGCAGTTCAATTTGTTCTTTTATTTGAATGTTTTACAGAATGACATACTGTGTAGAACATCCGATGGGAAAGAGGCTCCTGATGCCTGTGGAGCCATTTGAACCAAACAAAACATGTTATGTTTGTTCCGAGGTATTTATTCCTGTATCTAGTAGCATATTTGATATTTCTATATTTTTATTTATTGACAAAATTCCAACTATGTGCAATCATCTGATTGGAAAACAGACACCACTGTCACTTGAGATTAACACGCACCTATCAAAGTTACGCGACTTTGTTGAGAAAGTTGTGAAGAACAAACTTGGCATGAATTTTCCATTAATAATGGTTGGGTCGTCACTACTGTATGAAGTTGGAGATGATCTTGAGGAAGATATGGTCGCTAATTATGCTGCAAACCTTGACAAGGTAGTTATGTGGTCTCATTTTTTATCATTTATCTTTTGCTGTATGTTTATGATGTTAGCATTATAGCAAGTTCGTGAGGGTTTTGCTGTTATCTTATTCCTCTTAATTAATAGAGTAGTAATTGTTTGGGCACAAGAGAAGATTGTTTATTATGTTTGTCCCTTGTAATTATAATTTGTTTATTCTTCTGCTGAATTTACCATTTTTACTTTATAAATTATGATTTAATATTCTTTTCATTTGCATTAATTGTCATCTTAACAAAAGAAATTTAACCCTTTTGTTTTTCTTATTATAGGTGTTGGCTGAGCTTCCTGCTCCAATTACAAATGGAACTGTCGTGAATGTTGAGGATTTCCAGCAGGAGTTATCTTGCAATATCAATATAAAACACAGGTCCAGTCTCATTTTATTTCACATGCTTTTTTAGGAGCAGGTGATCGCACTTCGTCTCTTTTTGTGTTGTAACTCATAGAGTTGGTTTTGTTTGATTTATGTCTCTATTGTCGAAACTAGAAGTACTAACCTCAACATGGTATGCCATCTCACTAACAGATAAAGAAGATTACAAAGAAATTTTTACTTAGATGATGTATAAATCCTCATGTTATATGTTAATAGTTTCTTACCCTGCCCCGCCTGATAAGGTTTGGCTTTAGATTTTTAATTTCCAATGCATCTGGAGGATCTGTTTGGCTGGTCAAAATTTATTATTTTTTTACCCATCTTAATGCATGCTGGTGTGCATATCAACTGCAATGAGTAGAATATAGAGATATAATAAAAACCCATGCCAAAGGCTTCTTATCAAGCTGAGTCTTACTGAGTAGGCTGTTCTGGGAATCTTAAGTTGAACTTCGAATAGGTTGGATGAACAAACATGTGACTTTCTTAAATTTGATGAGAGCTGGATAAAACATAGGGTCTGCTGGTTGTAGTATGGCTGTGAAATTCTTGTAGCAGGTAGACTGAATAAAAATGTACTGCCTATTCAACATGCTAACATTAATACTGTTCTGTTTATTAAATATTGAAGCAATTTCTTTTGCCAGTTGGAAGCAAGGAATCACTCTTAAGAATTGCATCATATAGCTTAGTCTATCTGGCCAATATGAACTTTTCTTTTAATTCTTTTCAGTCTCAAAATTTAAGGTGATATAAAAGCTGAGGTTCTAATTGTATTATAAGGCAGGTGTTCCTGTGTTCTGGTTGGCTGTGGGAGCTTCAAAGTATGTGTCTCTAACATGAGTCCAATTATTATACAGGCCATACCTTGTATATGTGGAAAAGTCACCGGATGTTAATAATATCTGAGTGTTCTCTTTCTGCAGAAATGTCTAGATAGAGCCAGGTCTTTTAAAAATTATTAGCACATTATAAAGCTAAGGGTTAGTTAGAATTGTATTAGCTTTTGTTCTCTTTAACGTGGAGAATATACAGTACTCTCAAATCCTCAAATATGCATAACTTGGAACCCTCATTTTTAAACATCAAGAATATTACCAATTATGAATATACTGTCGTTCTCCCTGTATATTGTAACCTCGATTACCAATTATGACTTTTAAAAGTTTAGAGGGAGCAAATGTTACTTGATCCCTCAACTTTCCGGTTGGCATCAGAGTTGTTCGGTTGTTCTGAAAGTAATGTGGTAGATTTTGGGTGATTCTATAATTTTTAAGCAGTACAATGATAAATAAATTTTGGTTACTGGCAGTACTTATTCATGTTTTGGCGTGTCCCACAAAACCTATTAATTTATGTCTATAGTTGGCTGGAATTTAATTCCTTGATATGACATATTTTGCATTACAGAGAGGAATTTGACGAAGATAATTCAGATGAGATGATTCTCTTGGGATGGATTGCACCTGCCGAGCAAGTTGTTGGAAACGGTAAAGAAACATCAAATGTCCCAGAAAGCACTCACAGAACAAATGATGATTCAGAAGAGATAATTATAGAAGATGGAGATATCTCTGTCACCGGGAATAAGAGAAAGATCTCAGAAATATCAACAGATGACGGAAAATCAACTGTACCTGCTAAGGATACATTTAAGAATCAGAAAATGGAAGAAATTAATGTGGATGAGGAAGACGATTTGATTGTGCTGGAAGAAAGTCCAGAACCCATTAAGAGAAAACGGCTACAGTAGATGCCGTGTTGCAATTACTGACACACTGGTCTACCTCCAACTTGATTTTGTAAAAGTATGTTGTGATTCTTTTTATGATGGCACATGCCTGAAGGATTGAGATGTTAGCACTAACAAAAAGCGGAAATGGAATATTTCCTTCACATGGGATCTAGCATTGGCAATCTGAACATTGGTCGAGATCAATATGTTTTGGACCAATTTGATCCTGAAGCCACTGTAGAAATTTTTGTAACTGACTGGAAAATTTGGTATTGATGTTAAAATTTTAGTTGGCTTAGTAGCCAATTGTAGTGTTGGAAGTTCATAGATTTTGTTTCTCTCAGATACATTATCATTTGTAATTAGTCAAGATTGTAGTTTTTAAACCAATAACCACTATTTGAAGTTGAGAAATTCATCTGTCTGCAAAAATTAGTCCATCTTACCCGACTTTCAAGCTGGAATTGTTGCTTACCACAAGAAAAGAATCCTCAAGATTCAGCTTAGAAACTTCTTTGCAACAGTACATCTCTAATATACTGTACATCTCTAATATGCTGTAGACCCAATCCAGCCCCGAGCAAGGGGGCAATGACCCAGGGGCTTCTATAGAAAAATAATTTTCATGTTCTAATTGACAATGAGTTTATCATAAGTTGCACATGAGAGCCTTGATACTAAAGATTGATAATGCATGTGTTTGCACATAATAGTGTTAGCAATATGTATTAGCATGTGTGTTGTCGATCTTACGAATGAAGTGTGAATGAGATGTATGTGTAATTTACACTAGGCTCATTGTTAGTAACATAAAATATGCTCCCTAGATTGAACAAATAGGAGGGGGTCAATAATATTTCACACGCGAGAAATGTGCTTCTTAAAAAAGAAAGTTAGTATGGGATACTTATTGCACCTATGGAAGGTGTTTCCTATATTAGTTTTAATATTTTAGCAAAAATGCTAGGAGTATACATACACAAAAAAATCATTAATTACAAACACAATCACTGCATGCACAAAAAATCATTAATTACAAACACAATCATGGATGAATTTTATTATTGAATGCAATTACAAATGACATAGGGTTGTACAGAAGATTAAAATCCCCCTCCCCCCTTCCCACAAAAATAAATAAATAAATAAATAAATGATCACTGCTGGATCTCTTCTACCTTCTCTGTTTGGAGTTCTGCCTTTTTTGCCACCAAGGTTGCGCCACCACCACAATTACCGCTGTAGATCCATTGTTGCCCTTGGTCTTCTTCTCCGCTAAATTAAGTACTACAAATCCATCATTATCAAAGCTTCATGGATGATATCATGTTTTCTTCGCTTAATAGACACTGGATCAAGCATCTTTAGCTAGTTCAACATATGAAACAACATGCTATGAAACTACATGATTATGTTGTTATCTAGCATATTGTTTATAAGAATTGACAGTATGGTCTAGCAGCCCACAACCAGATCTGACATGGCCTTCACCACGGTTGCTGCCACGGTTTGGCCAAGCACAACATGGTTCAGACAATGTTAGAATATAAAATATATAAATTAGATTTCCCCTTCCTAACAACTCGAGCTTTTAGGAAACTTTATTATTTTACCTTAGTTACCATGTGACTAGAGACTTTCTCCCAACCATGCCCTTTTTAGCGAGTGCTAGCAACAAGACCTCTATTTTCCCATTGTGAAGATAATTACTCAAGAGGCCTCCATTAAACTTGGTGATGTTAGAACATGTGTCATATGTTAAGTTAATTGGTTATTTTTTTTAAAATTTGTCAAAAACCTTATGTAATTGGTCTTAAAATCTGATAAGATGTAGTTGTAGTCAAATTAAGTTTGGAATTTATGGACTTAAAAAATAAGAGCAGATGTGTTCTTATGGATAAAAACTGAAGACTAAAGGTTGTTGATGAGATAAGAAGATTATTTAGTTCACATTCTTGTAGTAAAATTACTTGGAGAAATTTCAAAAGTGGTTGCAGAAGTTTCAAAATGTTTTAGGGTAAAAAGGATAAAACTGTCTTTGTACAGTATCACATCGATCGATCACTGGAAAAGTGTGTGGATTGAATTGATCAACTGTTGGTGAACAGTTGCATGCAATGAAAGAATTGATCGATTGCCCTTGGAAATGATAGATCGACACATGAATCAGTCCTTTGTAAAATGAAGCCGAGAGTTTATTTATCGATTGAGTTGCTGATAGATCAATCACTCATAGAGTCGTGTGTTAAGAAAATAATGAATGATCAATCGTTATTTAAAATGATTGATCGTTAGTAGTTTTAGTTGGTCTAAAAAAGCCTTTCTGAATTAGATTTCTTTCCTTGTTGAAGTCAAAGTGCCAAATCATTTTGGAGACCTATATGAAAGATAAGGTGACAAAATTGATGAGAGGAAAATGAAAAAAATATTTGAGAAGAAAGAGAGTCATTTTTACATTATTTTCCTAGATAATTCACAAAGTAATTTGAAGACAAATGGTGAATTCATACGAGAAAATTTTACACAAATTTCATAGAGAGGTGTCTGCAAAGTTATTCAAAGGAGTTAAAAAATCTCAAAAGGTAAATCAACAAGCAGGGAAGGAGTTCTTGTTTGAGTTGGTAGAAGATAAAGATCAAAACATTCAATTATTCAGAGAAGGAAGAGTTGAAGACCACCATTATCAATAAGAGAAGATTGAACAAAACGAGTTTGTATTAAGTCTTAAGGTTGGTTGGTTATTTTTAGTCTTCTAAGTTTTATATCGTTATATTACATCAATTTAGCTTTTGGTTTGAGGCTACTATGGTTTTTTACCCGAGTTTGAGTTTTTCACGTTAAATCTTTGTGTGATCTTTCATGCTTTATGATTTGATTGCTTGATAGCTTGATCATAAATGCTCATAGTTATTAAGTTTTTATTGTTTTCACAATAAAAAAACTTTTTGTGCATAGAGGCTAATACACTTAATTCTTACTTGTCGAAGTACTAGTTTTAGTTGTAATCTAGTGATCTCCTATTCTCATCTAGACTAATATTAAACTCTCAAGTGGTAGCTATTGATTTTTATTGAAAAATTGAGTTTGATTCATGATGTCAACGTTTTTGCATGCTATTGCATCATTAACTTGCTTTATCTTCCTTAGATTTTGATTTATAGTGTTAGATATCTTCTGCTAGGGTTTGATTTCTTAATTGTGCTTAGTTTACTTATTTTTCTCATAGAATTACTTGCTAATTTGTGTGCCCTAGTTTGTATTTCACTTCTTTTATATTTCTCCTTGCTTTGAGTACTTAAATTGTGATTGCTTAGGTGATTTTAGTTTGTTAAGTTTCAATGGATGTGTCTAATAACTCAAATGAATGAACATGGAGATTTGGGTAATCCTATAAATCATCCACCATTGTTTAATGCTCAAAACTTTTCATAGTAGAAGAATAAGATGGGAGCTTTTATTCAAGCACATGATGACAATGTTTGGAAAGCGGTGATTAAAGGTTGAAATCCTTTAATAACCAAAGACAAAAATGAGAATTCAATCTGAAAAGATGAGATTGAATGAAATAAAAATGAAACAAAACTTATAAATCAAAATAGTAAGACCCTTAGTGCATTGTTCAATGCCATAGGAAAATTACAATAGAGGTTAATTTCGATATGCACATTTGCCAAGGTTGCATGGGGAAAACTTGTGAAGTATAATGAGGGAGCTAAGGTTGTTAAAGTGTCTAAGCTATAAATGCTTTCCTTTGAATTTGAAAATATAATAATGAGTGAAGTTGAAACACATGTGATCAATTAGGGGAGACCATACTTGATTACCTAATTGTGAGAAAATTGTTAAGGTCCTTGTCCTCCAAATTCAAAATTAAGGTGGTAACAATAAATGAATCTACAAAGATAGACACCTTAGACATTGAGGAGTTGGTTGGGAACCTTAGAACTTTTGAGATGTAAGAAGAATCTTATAAAAATAAGAAAAAGTTGTTTAAAAAATCCAAGGGAAAACAAATAGCCCTAAAAGCATCTAAGATAACTTTCAAGAAGAATAAAGCTTTGAAAAACTTAGAAGAATATGAAGATGATGAGGAATTAATGTTCTTGCTAGCTAAAAATTTCAAGAAATTCATGGAATATCAGACCTTTAGGTTTGAGAATAAGGGTCAAAATTCAAGGAAGAGAAAAAGGGATAGTAAAGATGGGAAGCAAAACAAACAAGATAAGAAGAAATTGAAGTGTTTTGAATGTATAGGTCTTTGCTATTGATTGTCCTAATAATAACATTAACAATTCAGATGATAAGTCTAAGAAATCAAAGGGTTTTGATAACAAGTGTAATATCCCGAATTTTGCTAGGTTTCGAAAATTAAATACATGGAATTTAGGTTGTTTGACCATTTGAACTTCTTAGTAGAATAAATATCTCCATAGATAGAATTTGTGGCTAAAAATTTTGTAGTTAGAAAGTAGATAGAAAAATCTTCGAAACGCCACCAAGAATGCATAAATCGGAGTCCGAATGACTAATATACGACTGTTCGAAGTTGAACGTATCGTATATAACCCGTTTACCCGATTTAAATGTATAATTGGGTTGTTTAAGTCATTTTGTGGGCCGATTAATTAGAGTTCCAAAATTAATTTTTAGAGGCTCAATTAAGTTGCCTAATGGAGGGGGATTGACCCAACTTCTAGGGGGATTAGGAACCCTAATCCCCGTGCTTATAAATAGGATGATTAGGGCACAATGAGAGAGGTTTTGGGGGCGCTTTGACTGTTAAGAGAAGGAGGAGGAGCCGCTGATGGAATTTTCTAGCGAGCCACTGGCGGCGATGGATCGACAAAAAATTGGCAATTAAGGTAGGATCGTTGTCGTTAATTTTATTTAATAAATCTGAATATGAATTAGATTTCTGCAATTTTGTTTTTTAGTAATTTATATGAACAGTAATTGATGTTTTGTAATTTCATTAAAAAAGATAGTTTTTTTGTAAATAATTTAAGAATCTACTGGCTGGCCGCCGATCGGCCAGTGACCGAATGACGACGGCTTCTGATGGGCAAGGTTTCGGCACGTGGTCGTTGCCTAACAGACCGCTGTGCCGGTGAGCAATAAAAATAAAAAAAAAGGCGATCACCGCGCTGGTCGAGTCCACGCAAGTCCCGGCCGCGCCAGCCCCGGATGCACTGGCCCTGACCACGGCGGCTTCACCATTCTGTTAAAAAAAAAGAAAAAAAGAAAGGCGGCCATTTGGCCATCGGACGGCGGCGGGACAGACGCAGTCAGTTTCGCCGTGCATTGGCGGTCTGGATCTTTTGAGCCAGCCAGAGGCCAAATTGCCGTTGGCTGGTTGCAGGGAAGACGACCCGTGATGCGGGTCAGGTAGCCTGACCCTGTTCGGTCTAGCTCATATAAAAAAAACTTACTTATACTCTATGTACTGGGTCCAGTTCAATGAGTTAGAGTTGTCAGAAAAATTTGAAAAAAATTAAAAATTACCAAGAGAATATTTTGGGTGTTGTGCCCAAGTTTGAAACTGGGGAAAAATCCCTAAGTCTTTAAAATGACTAATTTACCCCCATGAGTTGAAGCGTAAAATAATGATTAGTGACTAGACTTAGGGGCTCTGGTTCAGGGGCTTATGAATGGATTTGAAAATTGAGAAAAATCCCAGTGATATTATAGTCAGTATTCTAAATTTGGACCAAGCCATGGTTGAAAAAAAACGTATTAAGTAGATAATTGACTCTTTTACCCCTACAGTTAAGGTAAAATTATTAAGTGAACTGGGGTCGGTTCAAGGGGTTTACAACACAATGAAATGACAAGAAAATTACCTCGAGTTTATAACATTAAGGTGTACCCATGAGATTAGTTTTGGACCTATTAGGGTTCAGGGAAGGCTTGCACAAAAAGATAAAAATACCCCTATGAGCGGACTGGCCTGCATTCGCGTGAATTGAATTAACAGGCCAATGTGATACAGAAACCTTTTGAGAGGTTAAAGACTTGCTCGAGAGTAGAACAGACCATATCCAATGTTGGATAATTACTTTAATGCCCTTAGGTGCATTATGACCAGATTTCATAAAGATTTAATAAGTTAACCTAAGGAGGGTTAGGGTACAAGAGCTTGAACAATCTAATATCATTATTGAATTTGGTTATTGATATTATGATATGCTTGAACCTGTGTGGTTCTGATTGTTTATGTTGTTCATTGTTTCGATATTTTCTATTGATGTTGTGATAGTAACTTATCACTAGCTTAAGATTATTGAAAGATTAATTGATGGGGTGGATAGCTTTGGATTGACGAGAATACCTAATCAAGATAAAGATTAAAATGCCTTAGAGGGGTCTAGGACTAGTTCATAGAGTGAATAAAGCCTTTGACCTGACGATTTACCTTGATTGATGAACTGATGGCAGTTTTGAGTTTTAAGCCCTATTCTAAAAGGGACTAATAGGGTTTGGGATAGTCATTCGAAATCCTAGCTTATTGATAAGCAAGATAGGGTTTAGAATGGTTTCCTGAGTTTTAGCTCTATTGAGGAGCTGCTGATTTGACTATGTAGTTTCACCTCCCCTTTGGAGGGAGCTTTGCGTGAGCTGGGCTCACTTTCGATCTATTGAGGATCATTTAGTGTACATACATTTGGATTAGTTGACATCCTACTTGGTTGGATTTTCCTGTAATTTCTGTTTAGGTACAGTTGTGGGCCATACCCTTCCACTCCGGTCAGGTCCTTTGTGGGCTAGGAGGGGTGATGGTACTTCCTGATGGATTCGAGGGGCCTGGTGGATTCCAAGGTGTTTCTTCATGGATTTACCTTAGAGGGTGGTTTGTGGTGAGGTTATCATTTGTCACTTAGGTTGACATCTAATGAGTATGTCTATCATTGAGATTAGACGGGGATATTAATTATCGAATAATGGTTCGAGAGATAATTAATAACATTATTTGATATTGCTTGTTTAATTAGAATAAGTGGAATAATTAAAGGACTTGTATAAAATGTAGGTTGTTTGAAAATACTTAAGCATTACATGTGTGGTGCTATGCTTCTTAGTATAATGTAGTTTTAGGCAGAGCTATGTTTGGATCCAATCTTGTTGGAAACATTGGAAATGTTATCTGATGAGTATGTAGGAAACTAACATCAGGTGATGTTGGCCCAATCCGAAAAATGATAATTAATACTTTTGTTCTTTTGTAATGCTCCTCTAAGGGGTAGGAGATACTTAGTTGTTGTTTGGTTGCAGGTTCTTTAGATGGGGACGTTGCGAGATGAGGACATCGATGGGCAATTGAGGACGATATTGCACTAGTTGAATCTAGTTTCTTACTTATGCAATCTCGTAAGTAATTATAATTACTGGCGTGAGAGTCAACTTTACTTTGTTGTTTATTTTCAGACAGATGACAGACTTGTACTTAGAGGGTTAACCTGATGTTTATCAAATTTTGACACGTATAATAATATCATATGTTTTGATATTCATATTTGTGAACCTAGTTATCACGACCTGGATATTTAATTGGATGATTTGTTTTGTGTTTAAGAAAGAAAAAAATTTATCGTGATTTATAACTTGTCCTTTAATTAAAAAGGGTTTTAAAAATCCAGGTCGTGACAACAAAAGAAAGGGCAAGGTGTTTCGAGCAACTTACTTTAATGAGAGTTCTTCTAATGAAGATGAGATCTATAACTATACTACTTTCCATACAAGTATGAAGGCAGATAGTTTTGGAGAAGAGTCTCATAACTCAACTTCTTTTAAAGAGAACTCAGAGTCTAACTTTATTTCAGATGAATATAAAGGATCCCTCCAACAATTCTTCATTTTTACTAGGAAAACCGAAAGCCTTGAGTGAGAGTTGAAAAGGAAAGAGGATTAATTGGTTTTGTTTTCTCAAGAGGCAAATAAGTTAGTAGAGTTGAATATGAAACTTGAGAGAGAAGTGAGTGACCTTAAGAAAGACTTAGATAATGAGAAAGAGAAGTCTAGTGCTTTCAATAGAGAACTTGTGTCCTCTAATGATAAATTAGATGGATTTAAGAGTAGGAAGAAGAAGTTGGAAACTATGTTGAGCATTAGCTAAACCAACAAGATATATTTAGGTTTTAAAAATAGAGTCACTACCCCCTTAGCAAAACCTACTATCTTTGTGAAGGTAAAAAATAAATTAATAGAAACCCCAAGATAGTGCACAACCCACCTAGGTCAAAGGTGAAAAAAGTGAGGATAGATTTTAGAATTGTGGGTGGGTGTGACAATTCCATATTGATTCCCATACTAGAAGAGTGTCTCAAGAATCATCCTTTCAAACTTAGGTCAAATAAGAAGGAGAAGAGGCACACTACCCTTGTTACCCCTAAGTTGCCCCACCAAGTTTATTAAAAGAAGATGAAAAGAGTGTGGGTGAAAAAATTGATCTTCAAGCTTTGAAGAAACAATTAGGAAGAGTAAGGAAGAACACCTTAGATTACCTTAGATAGGTCGGCTAGTCAAAGCGAAGGAGCTTGTCATCTCAGTGACGAGATTTTATTTTTGACCATCATTTAATTCATTTGATCTTTTGGATTAACATGTTTTAGTTTTATCAAATTTTACTTTGTTTTTCCATGTCTTCAATTACAGTTTTGAAGTAAAAACAAAAAAAAAATGATCAAAAACACAAAAAAAAGGAATTTTTGCTCTTTTTTGCAATTGGCTTTGATTTTGTTTTTTATTAATTCAGCTCTTAAGACATATTGAAAGTAATTTTTTTAAAGCTCAAAAGTAACATAATTATAGTGGTCAAATATACATTAACGAAGAGAATGATACGCTAAGGAGAGTGAAGATCAATTTAATTTTTTTCTCTTGATGTTGCTATTATCTGGTTTTAAAATTTGTATATATTATCTTGGGACTCAAGTCACTTTTATGTATGAACATCAAGAGAAAATTCATAAACATCATTTGACTTAGGCAATTAGATTTTAGTGGTCTTAGTGATCAAATTAGAGGATTTTTAGTTATTTCTTTTTAGAATTCTAAAGATTGAACAAAATAACATTTAGTGTGATTAAAGTTTGTAAGTTTATTTACATCAATACTTTTAGGTAATAGAATTTTCCCCGTAAAGATGATCCGGAAGGGCTACTGACTTAGGTCAGTATAGGCTAGTGTAAAGCTCCCATTCGATTGACATCAAGAAAAATAAATAAAAAATAAAAAAATGATGTAGGTTGAGAAGATTCAGAAAAAGTCAAGCCCTAAAACAATGATTTGAGAAAAAAATATTATAGCTCAGAAAAAGACTTGGGCATAAGTTTATGAGCTTTACTTGTTTTATTCTTTTTAGGCAAAACATGTTTAGAACTTAGTCTTTATAAGGGTTTGAATAAATTTGTCTCAATTTGATTAAGAGTGATCTTGGGAGATTTAAGATTAAAGAGTGTGGGTGAAAAAATTGATCTTCAAGCTTTGAAGAAACAATTAGGAAGAGTAAGGAAGAACACCTTAGATTACCTTAGATAGGTCGGCTAGTCAAAGCGAAGGAGCTTGTCATCTCAGTGACGAGATTTTATTTTTGACCATCATTTAATTCATTTGATCTTTTGGATTAACATGTTTTAGTTTTATCAAATTTTACTTTGTTTTTCCATGTCTTCAATTACAGTTTTGAAGTAAAAACAAAAAAAAAATGATCAAAAACACAAAAAAAAGGAATTTTTGCTCTTTTTTGCAATTGGCTTTGATTTTGTTTTTTATTAATTCAGCTCTTAAGACATATTGAAAGTAATTTTTTTAAAGCTCAAAAGTAACATAATTATAGTGGTCAAATATACCTTAACGAAGAGAATGATACGCTAAGGAGAGTGAAGATCAATTTAATTTTTTTCTCTTGATGTTGCTATTATCTGGTTTTAAAATTTGTATATATTATCTTGGGACTCAAGTCACTTTTATGTATGAACATCAAGAGAAAATTCATAAACATCATTTGACTTAGGCAATTAGATTTTAGTGGTCTTAGTGATCAAATTAGAGGATTTTTAGTTATTTCTTTTTAGAATTCTAAAGATTGAACAAAATAACATTTAGTGTGATTAAAGTTTGTAAGTTTATTTACATCAATACTTTTAGGTAATAGAATTTTCCCCGTAAAGATGATCCGGAAGGGCTACTGACTTAGGTCAGTATAGGCTAGTGTAAAGCTCCCATTCGATTGACATCAAGAAAAATAAATAAAAAATAAAAAAATGATGTAGGTTGAGAAGATTCAGAAAAAGTCAAGCCCTAAAACAATGATTTGAGAAAAAAATATTATAGCTCAGAAAAAGACTTGGGCATAAGTTTATGAGCTTTACTTGTTTTATTCTTTTTAGGCAAAACATGTTTAGAACTTAGTCTTTATAAGGGTTTGAATAAATTTGTCTCAATTTGATTAAGAGTGATCTTGGGAGATTTAAGATTAAAAGAGATGAGTTAAAAACATTGATGGTTTCTTCAAAAATTAATAAGAGGACTAATGTCAAAAAAAAAATTGACAGTTACGTACCAATGGAGTCAACTAATCTAAGGGAAAATATTAATGAACATAATCTATGGATGCACTTAAATTAAAAATATATTGATTGAAAAATCGTCAAAAGGAGCTCAATTACGCTTTTTTCACTATTTGATTTTTCATTTGAGTTTTGTTGGTCAGAAAATTTTATTTCAATGGAAAGTGTCTTGATATATTTTTAGGAATTTATTGGAATTTTTTAACTTTTTTATTTTCAAAAAATAAAATTTTAAAATTTCTCAAGATCGATTGATTGATCGCTGGTTAGGTTTTCTTACCGAAACGCTGTTTCAAATTTTGTCGAAGCTCATTTTGCTAGAGTCTCACTATAAACTCTTCCAAAGAGTGCCACAGTAAGATTAGGGGCAATTTTGTTGGTTTTAAATGAAACAAGACCGGATTTCATAGTAAAGATCCCAATTTTCTCTACAGCCAAGGTATGTCCCCAAAAGAAAATTTGAATTTTAGTGAATTTTCAATGGATTTCAATAATTTTTTAACCGATAGGATTGTGACAAATAGCCTGATCTATGTATTTTGAAAGTTTCATACAATTTGATTCCTCATATTGTGTGATTTCACGAAAAACCAAATTCGGTTTCAAGTTTTTACTTCAAATTGGGCCTTTTTCAAATTGGACATTTTTGATCAAAATTAGCAGTAGATTTAGTTATGAATTTTGTTCTAATCATTTTTATCAACATAGTATCAAAATTAGTCAATCAGACACATAATTTTTTTAGGGTTTTGTTTAATTCCAAAATTTTAAATTTTAATGTGCATGTCAATGCTTTTTGAAATTCTAGAACTTTATTACTGTTTATTTATTTGTTCCTAGTAACATTGAGCCCTAGGAATGTTTCTTTGCAAAGAAGTTGATGGTCACTAGTGAGTCTGGGTTAGGGGATTGAGGGGCTTCATCTAGTGGGACAAAGAGAGTGAGACCTATCCAGTGTAAACGTAGTTTGGTTCACATTCCACTAGATTAAGCTATGGACTAGATAGAAGCATGCCCATATTGGATGGATTATTTCATGACCATTTACACCTCTGGTCAGTTTGTTTATCCGCGTCTAGTTAGACAATAGTATTCATCGCTCCGATTGGATGATGATGATGCACTGGTTGGAGTGGCAGGCATCACATACATGGGAGTTTCACCTTAGATCATTGCATAGGTGATTGGATGTGAGAGGAGACCACTCTGTTATCCACTTTTGATGGATTTGAGTTTTCGGCAAATAGTGAGTTGACTGGGACATTGACGGGTCTTCCCAAAGGTAGAGAGCTTGATGTGGCATTGCTCGCACACTCGATGACTGCTAATTTCTGCTCGTTGCATGTCATAGCACATGATGACATATGGAGTGCTAGGAAGGAGAGGGTTGATCATGCAATGATTAGGATTCTATACCTCCTTGCATAGTCAGAGCTTGAGCTTGATCTTCCATTTATCATATTTGGTTGGATGATGACATTTCTGTATGAACATAAACACGAGATGTTGCCCTACTCATATATCTTGTGTAGGATTTTCACATACGTTCATGTTATGATCCCACATGGCAAGCCAACTATGGTTAGGATGGGTCCTATAGATGCATCTTCATTCATTGCATGATGTCACATCATACAGGATAGGAGGGAGACATAGAGGAGCCACAAGCACCAGCAGAGGCACCAACACCACAAGATCGAGTTCAAAGCATTTTAGGATGTTGTTCTTCAGGGTTTTGCTGATGTCATACATATATTCAGAGACAGATTCCCACAAACTGAGAGTGAGGGGAAGGAGTCTGATGTTGATGATGATGTTGGAGTTGATTGTTTTTGTTATTTTATAACCTTTTTGTGTATTATGCTCTTTCACTTTGTTTAGTTCAATTTATATTTCATTTGATTATGGGATGCATTTTGAAACTGATTATGTGATGGATATGTGATTATGGATATGGATTATTTATTTTCATGTCTTATGGTTATATGTGTAATTTGATTGTGCTTAATTGATTATTTTTTTCTAATTATTGCTTATTTTTTGTCTATTTATGTCAAAAAAAGTAGAATTAATTAATGAATATCAAAGTGCTTATCTTTATACTTGATTGGATAATACTATGCAAATCATTTTGATTTTAAGTGTGAAGCATAAGTACAAGTTCATACAAGAGTTTTCAAGATCAATTTCAATGAGTCTTTATTAAGGCTTTGTGTTGTCATGTCATTTATACAAATTGAAAGTCAATGCACCATGTCAAGAGTTGTAATTTTATTTTAATTTTCAATTATGTTGTGTTTTGACAAGAAATAGCCAAAGGGAAGATTATTAGAACATATGTGTCATATGTTAGGTTAATTGGCTAATTTCTTTGTCACAATTATGTTAGAAACCTTAAGTATATGATGTCTTAAAATTTGATTAGATGTATTTGTGGTTGAGTTAGGTTTAGAATTGAAGAACTTAAAAAATAGGGGCAGACATGTTCTTATGGGTCAAAACCGAGGACTAAAGAATGTTGAAGGGTTAAGAAGGTTATTTTGTTTACATTCTCATACCAAAATTACTTAGAGAAGTTTCCAAAGTGAATGTAGAGATTTTAGAAAGTTTTAGGGTAAAAAAGAAAAAATTGTCTTTGTTTATCGATCTATCATTGGAAGAGTGTATTGATTGAATCGATTGATCTTGAGGAATAGTTGCACAGAATTGAATAATAGATTGATCGCCATGGAAATGATCGATCGACACTTGAATTAGTCATTCATAAAACAAAGCCGAGAGTTTATCAATCGATCGGGTTGCTAATAGATCGATCACTTAAGGAGTCACGTGTTAAGAAAACAATGAATGATCAATCGTTATTTGAAATGATTGATCACAAGCAGTTTTAGTTGCCCTAAAAAAAGCCTTTTTAGAGATCGATCGCTCAAGGAGTCGTGTGTTAAGAAAACAATGAACGATCAATCGCTATTTGAATTGATTGATCACAAGCAGTTTTAGTTGCCCTAAAAAAGCCTTTTTGGATTAGATTTCTTTCCTTATTGAGTCAAATTGTAAATCATTTTTGGAGACCTATATAAAGGATAAGAAATGACGAAATTGAAGAGAAAAAAAACTGGAAAATATTGGAGAAGAAAGAAGAGTCCAACTAAGAATTCATAAAGGAGTTTGAAGATATTATCATGACTGTGTATAGTTATTAGATTTTTATTATTTTTGCTATGGAAAAAATTTTGCGCGTAGAGGCTAGAACTCTTAATTCTTACTTTTCGAAGTACTAGTTTTAAGAGTAATATAGTGATCTATTTTTCTCATTTATATGGTTATTAAACTCTCAGGTGCCTCTTGTTATTTAATTTTGAAGATGCAAGTAATGCATGTTCTTCGCTGCCATGGCCTCCTTGGACTTGTTCTTGATACTTTTTAGTGTCCCTCTAGCGATGACTCTTCTAAGGATGTTCTCAAATGGCTATGCCTTAATCAAATGGTCTTGGGTTGGATTGCTAACTCTTTAATTGAGATGTGCTCACTCATGTTATTCACTGCAAATCTGCAGCAGAAATTAGGCGGTGCATTGAGACTTTTATGGCATTCTCACCCATTCTTGCATTCAACAAGTGAAGTTGGACCTTCATTCTTTATCTAAAGCTTCCCTCTCAGTTACAGAGTATGTCCACAAGGCCAAACGGTTTAGACGTGTAAGACAAATAAAATACCAACTTGATTCAAATATATGTCTAAACTACTAATAGCGTCAAAATTAATTAATATTTAAATGACACCACTAATATCTATCTTAACATAAAAAAACCCTAATTAACCTAATACAACACTAGCAAATAGGGTAAAAAGGTCTATAAAATGGATATATTTCATGCGTATTATATATATCTATCCCACTATCTAATAAGTGTTGTTCTAGTTGTAAGCTTGGCAAGGCATCTAAGTTTCCCTTTTTTGGACAAACTTCTTATTCTAATGAGCATTTTCATATTTCATAGTGATGTATAGGGTCCAACACTTGCTTCTTCTAATAATGGTTTTCAATATTATCTTATTATTGTGGATGAATGCTCTCGTGTCACGTGGTACTTTCCCCTTCGACGAAATCTAATATTGCTCTATATTTATTGTGTTTCTTACACTTATTCAGAATCAATATAGTGCCTATGTCAAAATCATACAGTTCGATAATGGTGGAGAGTATACCAATTATTCTTTTCAAAGTTTTATTAAGTTTCTTAGAATTGTCCATATATTCTCTTGCCTGGTTACACCCAAACAAAATGGCCTTGCCAATTGCAAGCAATGGCATCTTGTCAACACCAGCCTTACTCATATGGCACATGGTCATATGCCTCCTTCCTATTGGAGGTTGAACTTTGCTACTACAACTCATCTCATCAAGTGGACGCCTTCTCCATCCCTCTCTTGTCGGACTCCATGTGAAAATTATATTTGACTCTCAGCCCTCTTATTCTCATTTGCAGGTTTTTGGTTGTGCATGCTACTCTTATTTGAACCCATTTGGGCGTGGAAAATTGGACTTCAAGTCCATCCAAAGTAAGTTCCTTGGCTATAACTTGTGTCACAAGGGCTATTTGTGCCATGAGATTGTTTCTAGCC
The DNA here is from genome assembly GCA_035235625.1 of Saururus chinensis. Classification (NCBI taxonomy): domain Eukaryota; kingdom Viridiplantae; phylum Streptophyta; class Magnoliopsida; order Piperales; family Saururaceae; genus Saururus; species Saururus chinensis. The sequence goes on along the minus strand of CP141146.1, from coordinate 29,142,466 downwards.
ACACCTATATATCTTGTCATGTGCAATTTGAAGAGCAATGTTTTCCCTTTGCTGGCCTCTCTTCCACTTCGGTGGAGTGTTTGGAAGCGTAGTTCAAGGTTCGCCCATTCCCTACCCATTTATTGGAGGCATTGACTCCTACTTGCGATGCTTCCCTCATGCCTTCAACTTGTAAACCAAGCTCCTTTTGTCTAAGATTTGTCTGCTACTGCCAACTCTCATTCTCCTCTGATGCCACAATCCCTTCTCCCTTCTAGTTTCCAGGCCCTCCTTCACTCCCGGCCACTTCCTCCTCACTTCTCCCCACCACAACCTTCATCACTGGCTCCTTCCTCCTTGCTACCCGCCCCACCGCTGCTTCCTCCGCCACCCACACATCAACCCATGGTGACTTATTCTCAAGATGGAACACACCATCTAAAGGTATTTTTTGCCACCAAGCATCCCATTCCCACATGTTTACTAGCTGCCTCTCCTAATCACCCACTTAAGCCTGCTACTTATAAGCGAGCTGCCTCTTATCCCCTTTGGGTGCAAGACATGCAAGATGAGTTCTTAGTCCTCCAATGTAATAACACCTGGACTCTTGTGTCATATTATCCATCCATGAATGTTGTTTGATGCAAGTGGGTCTATAACTTAAAACTTCTTGCTAATGGGTCTATTAACCAGTACAAGGCTTGCTAAGTATTTTAACCATCATCAAGGGTTTGATTTTGATGAAACATTCAGCCCTGTTGTTAAAGCGGGGAATTTTATCTCTTGCTATCTTACTTGACTAGCTGTTACATCAACTTGACATCAAGAATGCCTTCTTGCATGGCGATGTATAGGAAGAAGTATATCTTCACCAATCTGGTTTTGCTAGCTTTGCTCTCCCTAATCATTTGTGTTATCTTCTAAAGGCTCTCTATGGTCTCAAGCAAGCCCCTCATGCTTGGTACACCAAGTTTGCCTCCTTTTTACTTTCATTAGGCTTCTCTACGTGTCCCTATGACACCTCCTTATTCATTTAGCAGAAGAGACCTCATATGTTCTTATTTCTTATTTATGTGGATGATATCATCCTCACTAGCAGTCACTCTTGTCTTCTCCTTGGACTCATCACTCAACTCTCTCATCAGTTTGATATTAAGGACTTGGGGCCTCTGAGCTACTTTCATGGCATGAGGCATGCTCCCTCCTCTCTTACATTATCACAAACACAATATGTCATTCAGTTATTAGAGCTAGACTGCAACTCTTTGTCAATGGCTCTACTCTTCTTCTAATCCCTTTCTCTATCATTAGATGGTTGGCTCCTTGCAATATCTTACTATGAGTTGTCCTAATCTTGCCTTTGCAGTTAATTATGTTTGTTAGTTCATGCATCACCCATGTGCCCTTCCTTTTGAGACTGTCAAACATATATTTTGGTATGTCAAATGCATGCTTTCCCTTGGTCTGGTCTTTAAGAAGTCTACTTACCTTCATCTTCGGGCCTTTTCTTATGCTAACTAGGTAGGATGTCCTGATAGTCGCCGCTCTACCACTTGATATGCTATTTTTCTTGGCCCTAACCTTCTGGCGTGGGTCAAGAAGAAGCAGTCAACTATCACTCGATCCAATTCTGAGGTAGAGTATTGCGCCCTTGCTTCTACGTTGGCTAAAATTATTTGGTACCTTCATCTTTTATGTCGCCTTAAAGTTCCTCTTTCTTCTCCACCTATACTATATTGTGATAATTTAGTGCTCTTCATATGGCCAAAAATCTTGTGTTAAATAGTTGCAACAAACATATGGATATTGATGCACACTTAATTTGGAAACATGTTCTTCGTGGAACTATTCATGTTGCTCATTTGCCAGGGTCAAATCAACTTGTTGATGTGTTTACTAAATCCCTGCCTAGTCCTTGGTTCTTATTACTCCGTGACAAGATCAATCTTCGAGTTCTCCCTCCTTGAGCTTGAGGGGAATATGAACCCTAACTCATCACTGGTAGGCCTTGGTGCTAAGCTATATGAATCAATCTCACCATGCCCAAGAATCTCTCCAAACTAGCTGCCCACACCCATGATTTGGCTCACCCTTCTCCACAATATCCTCTGTATGTAGTGACTTACTTATCCTTCATATTGTGTACATAGCAACTTACTGATCTTTCATATTGTAAATCAAATCTACATGTAAACTATATATGTGAAATGGAATACACGTCCCAATGGCTGATTGCACTGGATTTCTCACATGGTAGCTGAGGCAAGGATGTGACCAGAGCCTTTCTCCCTTCCATGGTGTCCTCTTCCTCATTGATCACCCAAACAATGACCCTTTCAACGAGTGGTAGTAACAGGACCTCTTCCCATCGTGAAGGCAATTAGTCAAGAGGTCTCCATTAAACTTGGTGCATCTATTTATTTAATTTGGAAGATGCAAGTCATGTATGTTCTTCGCTGCCATGGCCTCCTTGGACTTGTTCTTGGCACTTTTTTGCATCCGTTTGGAAATGACTCTTCGCAGTATGCTCTCAAATGGCTATGCCTTGATCAAATGGTCTTGGTTTAGATTGCTAGCTCTTTATCTAAAGACGCACTAGGAAATTTGTCGTAGCACTCAAGTTATTCACTGTGAATATGTCGTAGAAATTTGGAGGTGCTTTGAGACTCTTTATGGCACTCTCTCCCATTCTCACATTCAACAGGTGATGTAAACCTTCATTCTTTATCTAATGATTGCCTCTTAGTTACGGAGTACGTCCAAATGCCCAAAGCAGTTGCCCAGGTTCTCGTCAGTGCCAGGAAACCTGTTGATGATAATAACTTTATTTTATGGCTTTTGAATGGTCTTGGATCAGAATTTGATCCCGTTGTTCTTGCAATCAATATCTCTCGTAATTTCCCCACTATCGACGAAGTCGCTGCCTTGTTATTTGCCTTCGAACTTTGACTCCAAGCACCTCGTTTGCCTCTTGATACACCCAAAATAATGTTTTTGTGAGTTTAATATTCGTCTAATTAACCTAGAGGATCACTACATTGCCCCTAGTCCGATTATCTAACAAAGATAAAGACAACAAGATATGGCCTATTTGCTCAAAATTTTCTTATAAAGCATAACCAATTAAATCTACTCTCTATGTACACTTACGATGAATCAATCTATCAAACCATCAAGCTCAAAGCATTCAAACTACGCATGAACACACAACAATTTAATGTAGATAACGCAAACTCGGGTAAAAAACCACGACAACTCCAACAAGGAACCAAATCAATGCACTACTAGTAAGCAAGACAATTACATGACACATGCAAATCACCAAGCTTTGTTTTCACTATAACACAAACTCCTTTTGTTTAGATCTCCAAAAATGCTTATCATTGCTGGCCTTTAATTCTTCTCTCTCAAGCACTTGAAACTTTAATCTCTCATTGCTTTGTCTTTGTCTTCTTCTAGTCTCAACAAGCTCCTCTTGTTGCTTTGACTTTGACTTTTTGGAATCTTCAATCTCTCATTGAAGAACTTCTCCAACTCCTCTTTGAAACTTCTGTGTGAAATCTATTCTTTTAGTTGTGGAATAACTTCATGAATTTACCATTGATCTTCTTTTCAAACTCTTTGTGAATTCTCGAGGAAAACAACAAGCAAAGGTCTCTCCCTTTTTCTCCATGTTTTTCTACGTTTTCCTCTTCTTAAATTCGTCACTTCTTATCCTTTACATAGATTGCCAAAATGATTTTGGTCTTTGACTTCAACAAGGAAAGAAATTCAATTCGAATGACTTATTTAAGGTAACTAAAACTTTTAGAGATTAATTGTTTCAAACAGGGATCATTCATAGAGAATGATCGATCGATCATTATTTTTTGAATTCACGACTCCTTGAGTGATCGATCGGTCTACAAAGAGATTGATTGACAAACTCTCGGCTTTGTTTTACATAGGGCTAATTTAAGTGTCGATTGATCATTTCTTGCATTGTATTGTCCATCGATTGATCAATGGTATTGTTTATTTATAGTTTTACCCTTTTTACCCTAAAACCTTTTAAAACCCCTCAAATCACTTCTGAACTTCTCCAAGTGATTTTGGTATGCGAATGTGATATCAATAAGCTTTAAAAACCATCAACATCTTTTAGTCTCCTGTCTTGAGCCATAAGAACATGTTTGCTTCTATGTTTCAAGTCTATCAATTCCAAATCTGACTCGACTACAACTACATCTTATATGATTAAAGACTAAAAATATACTTAAGTTTCTAACATAATTTGTAAAGAAATAGCCATTTAACTTAACATATGACACATATGTTCATAAAGTTTTCCTCCAAGACTATACCTCAGTCTCACCGACCTCCCTCTGTTTACTTCATGGTCGGGCTTCTCCCTTTGGACATCATGAGGGATCATCTCATTCCCCTTAGGCCACCATTCTCCCTTCTTCAACTCATGGATGCAGCCAACCCTCTCATCAAGGTCTTGTGCCAGCTACTCCTATTACTGGTGATGCTTCTTCTCTTTATTGTTACATGTGTGGGTATCCAAATCATAAGGCAAACAATTGTGAAGCTACTGAGCCCTCTTCGATTGATCCTATACAATCCTTTTCCGCTATGCATCCTTTAGACCACCATGATCAAGCTTCCTGATATAGGGGCTACCAACCATAAGAAACCAGATTCGTTCCATGTAAAAGGAATGATTCCTTATGCTGGTTCCGATTTAGTTTTTATTGGCAATGGTACCGGTCTTCCTATATCTCACACATGCTCTGTCTCTCTGCCGGATTCTTCTCTGAAACTTGCTAATGTTCTAATTGTTTTAACCTTGAAGAAAAACTTGTTCAGTATTTCTCAATTTACTAAGGATAATATGTGTTCTTTTGTCTTTTATCCTTGGGGTTCCATCTTTAAGGATCTGCAGACAGGGAAGACGCTGTTGGAAGGATTTAATAGTGGGGGCCTTTATCCCATTCAAGGTATCAGAGATCCATGTTCCAGGAGGTCCTGGGTTCAAGTCTCGTTGGAGGCATTTATATCCTAATTATGTTCCACATGCCATGCTTCATAGATGCTTGGACATGAGGGGATGTTAGAATATAAAAGAAACAAATAAGATTTACCTATTCTAATGGATAGAGTTGTTGGAAAACTTGATTATCTTATAGACAGAGGTTAGCCAAGCCATCCACAGCCTAGTCACTAACCAAATCTAGTCATGGGAGGCTAATAGGCACCATCTTGCAACTAGATCTAGCTGCAAAAAGGCCTAGCTTGGTCATGCTTCTACGACTTGTAACTTGGCCTTGGTAGCGGTTCAACCACTAAAACAACGTCTAGGCTAATCACATATGGAAGGCATTAGAGACTGTGGCCAGAGGAGGTGTAAAACTGATAAATTTATTAGGAAATTAAAGAAAAAAATGTAGGGGTTATAGAACTGTTGATGTGTCACTGATATGTTGAAGAGATGTCAAAAAGAACTAAGTGAATCCATGGTCCACCACTGACGTGTTGATGACACAGTCCCTTCTTACTGATAGAAGCCAAAACGTGAGTGGTTAGGCAATTACAAGAAAACTATAGTCACAACTCCTCATAAAAAGGATGTTATGTTGGAAAGAGACATCCAACTCTCTGGAAACTTCTTTAGGAACAAGGAAGAGGAAGAATTGAATGAGGAAGGATCATTCATAAGGAGGAATTCCCAGAGAGAAAGGCATTTCTCTACCAAGCCGAACAAGAGAGACCAACTAGTTGATCTCGGAGAAGGTAATTGCTAGGGAAAGATCTTGTGAGAAAAAAGTCAGATAACCCAACCTATATTTAATGTTGCTAGAGGTTGAAATTATGAGAATGTGAGTTAAAAATGTAGTGTGTGGAAGAAAATCTATTACATTTTAATGATAAAAACTCCTTAATGAGACACCAGTTATTGTCTCCACATGCGTATAACCCATGAAACTAATTTTGGGGTAGTTCATAATGTTGTGCCGCTCTGCACATGGGTGCAGGAGTGGATCCAAATGGTGTTTTATGATTGTATGTTCTTGACTTTGAGTACAAACTTGTTATGGTAATTTGGTCTTATATGTCAAGATAGATAATGTTATAAGAGGGTTTTCTTTGTGTAAAAGGACCTTGAATGACATGGGCATGGCCATTAAATAATTTGGTCGTTTGAAGCTCAATGAGTATGAGAGTTGGAATAGAAATAAAATGGAAATTTGAGAGAGATGTGTTGTCAACATTCCTCTGACGTGTTGATGGGCATGTTGTTAAATTGAAGAGAATGTATGAATGCAGTGTTGATATTGACATTGATGTGTTGATGGATGCATTGATGATTTAAAAGTTCAGTTGTATACCTATTGTCAATAATGACCTACATGTTGATGGCCATTGGCACTAGCACTGACATGTCAATGGACCAAAATAGAGGCATTGATGCATGCCAGACTTGTAATTTTGAAATACCCTTTTTACCCTATCCTAAGATAATTATTAGAGGGGAATGAGACAAATCTATCTACTATGACTAGGATAGATAAAGAAAATCTAAGTTTCATGTATAATGAATATGTAGGGGAAAACAATAGCCCTAGACCTATGGTAATATAACATCCCAGGCCACAATCTAATCCAGCCCTGGGGTTCGAAAAACTATATTGGAGTAAAATTTTCAAAAACCACAAGAAGCTTTTGTGTGCGCTAGATGTAACATTCCTCTACACACTACAAAATTCAATGCTCCATAGCTTGTAGGCCAAAACAAACCTATTTTTATAGCTAATTTGGATAAGGCCAAAGTTGTCATGTCGTTGGTTTCCTAAGTACGTATTGGATAACATCTATGTATGTATTGGAATAACATAATAGATGTTATCCAATATGTACGTAGGCAACCAATGTCATGGCAACATTGGCTGGATTCAAATTACCTATAAAAATAAGTTTGTTCTGGTCTATGCATGGCAGAGCATTGAAGCTCCATACTGCTTAGAGGAACGTTACAACTCTTGCACATAGAAGCTGCTCTTGGATTTTGAAAAAGTTACTTTGACCTAGTTTTCAAAACCCTCGGGACTTGTTAGATCGCTGCACAGGGTGTTACAAATGGTATGGGAGCTTTGATTTGTCTACGAGAGTGTAATGTTACAGCAAATATATTGATTTGATACAAATTCCGATTTTGAATCATAAATGATTTGAAATTTGTGTTTAGGATGTGTTGCATCAGATTTGAAATGAACTCTGATTATTTGAAACCCAATTTTGAATTGGAATTGATCTGAAATTTCTGTTTTGAATATGAAATGATCTGATACCAATTTTTTTTTTGCGTGATTTCTATTTTGAATTATTATATTTTAGAGATTCAATTTTAAATGGTTTAAAAAGGATAGTGATATTCCCACAGCAAAAACACCCACAAAAACTCACACAAGAGTTTTGATTGGCCTTCACAAGTGGGCTCCACACTAAATTTACATGGGCTTGCTTATCTTAACCAATGAAAACTCACGTGTGAGTTTTTCTTGTGTACTTTTGATGTGAAAATATCATTTTCCATCTAAAAATTGAAAGTTCATTTGAATTTAAAGGAAATCTATTTTGAAACATGGTGAAATTACTAAAGAGAAACCACCAAACACCTGCGGCATGGGATACTAGGTGTTATTGGATAGCCTTACGGTTAATTCTGTCAGTGTATTGATATAAAAATTTTGATTGCAAATTTCTGTATTTTGAAAATTTGATTTTATACTATTCACAAGTCTATTATGAAAGACATTAGAATTACTTAGGAAAAACCATCAAACACTTGTGGTATGGGACACAAGGTGTTAGGGGAAAGCTATAAGGTTAATTCTCTATGTATAATGATTTGAAGATTTGATTTTAATTGTTTGTTTTCTGAAAATTCATTTGAACTAAAATGAATCATCTTGAAAGATGGTAGAATTACTAAAGAGAAACCACCAAACATCCGCAATATGGGACATGAGGTGTTAGTTGACAGCTCTGTGGTTAATTTTATTGTTGTATAGATACAGGGTTCGATTTTGAATTGTTTGTACTTTGAAATTTGTTTAAATTTAGAGTGAGTCTATTTTAACATACGGTAGAATTACCTTGAAGAAACCACCAAACACCCATGTTATGGGACACGAGGTGTTAGTGGATCACTATAGGGTTAGTTCTGTCAGTGTATTGAAATGAAATTTGATTTCGAAAGATCTGCATTTTGAAAGTTTGGTTGAATGTAGAGTGAATATGTTTTGAAAGACGATGGAATTGCCCAAGAGAGACCACCAAAGTCCTGAAGTATGGGACATGAGGGTAGGGGTGCTAATGAGCCGAGTTGAGTCGAGTTTTTGGTTAACTCCGCTCAAAATCATAGTTTTAGGTATTAGCTCAAGCTCGGCTCAAACTCGATCGAGCTGCCAATTATCCAGCTTGAGCTCGGCTCAAGAAGGAAACCAGAAACTCTGCTCGTGCTTGAGCTCGAATCAATATATAGTGACCACATAACTTAGCTCGAATTTGGCTCGCTTGTGAAGGTACAAAAAAAAATGATCTTCTTGACCACATCACCTATAACACCTTTTGTGTTAAGCATGCTATCAAATAAATATAATGTTCTCATAATTTAAATATTTTTTTATCAAATATAATTTTATCACTCCATCATTAAAGTTGTACGTTCGGCCATGTTATTTTAAATAATATTTGTACTTTTTTATATTAATCATATATTTTAATGCATAAAAATGAGTGCAAAAACTTAATTAATATTTCTACCTCATTATACCAATATACATTAATTTTTTGGTAAAAAATTATATTATCAAATACTCCCTCCGTCTCAAAATTAATAGCTCCATTGGGTTTTTTTAAAATGAATTAATTTTAATTTATTTTTAAAAACTAAATAGAGCTATTAATGTAGGACAAATGGAGTATTTATAGATACAGTATTGTACACAATTTCCATCATTTACTAAAAGCTCATAAATTTGTAAATAGACAACTAAAGTATAAATAAATATAATGTACTTATTTATTAGCTTTCTTTTCCAATATTTTCATTTGTTGTTAAGCTATATCTTGTGTTTGTATGTTTAACCACATATGCATCCTTTAGTAATCTTTTATAAACATGTCACTATTATTAGCACATATGTACTCCCTCCATACCATTAAAGTGTTCATATATTTGTATTATATGTATTTTGTAGTAGTTTTGTATGAATATGTCATTATTATTAGCACATATATATGTGGCACCACAACCTCTTCTGCATACTCTAACCTTCTTTTGATTGTATGAAATATATTTATTATTTGATAACCTAAATTTTCTAAATCTTTGTATTCACTTCTTACTTTATGTGTCATCTTATAACTACCAAGAAGAAAAAAATTAGTGCCCTTGTGGTTAACTACATTTGTGTATATCAAATATCATATATAAATGTATATCATTTATTTCTATTATACATAAACATAAATTTTAGTATGTATCTCATATATAATATATGTATATTATGTCTCTTAAAATCATTTATTTCCAAATAATTTATATTATGTGTAATGGTGCTATGGAGCCAGGTCAGGTTGAGTTTTAGTATGTGGAACATAAACTTGATGTCTTGTCATCTTGGACCCATCCTAAATAAATATAAATTACCCTAATTTTATGGGGAAAAAAAGAGACTCCATGACTCAATGGTAAAAAATATTTAGAAAATTATTATAAAATTCAAATTTATAAGGATTCCAATAGTAATCTTAGTAGAAAATTTGAAAAGATATATCATAATTTGTTTGATATGTAAAGATAGTAAATAATATTACCATAACATATATCTAATAATTAACATATTGTTTGATATGTAGTACAATATATCCCTTTTTTACTTGATTGTACTATATATATATATATATATATATATATATATATATATATATATATATATATATATATATATATATACTTTATTAAATCTTATTTTTATGATATATCTAAATTTCAATACATTTCACATATGGGCATATGTGTATAATGCGTCTTTTAATGTTTACTTTTCAAAAATATATATCATGTGTGATCTAAGCCAATACTCAATACATAGACATTATACATTCATCAATAACATATAAATTTGTAATATATATGTATATGTTATCAATATAAATTGGGAATGATAATTGTGCTTGTGTATACATAAGTATCAATATGTATTTATGTATATTATAAAATATATTTAAGAATTTCATTCGAGTTTGAGTTCGAGTCGAGCACGAGCCGAGTTCGAGTTCTATTTGAGTCGAGTCAAGTCGAGCTAGGGTATGCTTGAACTCAACTAAAAAATATTCAAGTTCGAGCTGAGCTACTTCGAGTCGAGCCATATTCGAGTCGAGGAACCTTTGCTCGACGAGCTGGCTCAGCTCATTAGCGCCCCTACATGAGGGGTTAGTGTATTTAAATTAAATTTTATTTCAAATTATTTGTGTTTTGAAAATTTGCTTGAATTTAGAGTTAACCTGTTTCAAAAGACAATGGAATTACCACCGAGAAACCTTTAAACATTTGGGGTGTGGCCATGAGGGGTTATGGGGATGCTCTAAAGTGAAGTCTGCTAGTGGATTTGATATGAAAGTTAATTTCAATTCCTCTGTATTTTTTATAGTCAATTTGAAATTTAGTAAAGTTGTCTTGATGAACAATGAAATTACCAAAGAGAAACCATCAAACACTCGTGGTATGTGACATGAGTGTTAGTGGATAGCACCAAGATTAATTTCGCTAGTATATTGAGATGAATTTTGATTTCAAGTTAGGTTTAATTTGGAATGTCTATTCTGAATATGATTTGAAAATAGAAGAATTTGTTGAATACCCTAGAGGGAGTAGGGGGTTTTAAATTCTAGACCCATGCTATGCTCATAGAAGCTAATTTGTTTGAAATCTTTTGCTCGTGTGTGCTTATTTAGCTTTGTTTTCTAGAAAGATATTGGATTTGTGAAATGATTTGCATGTGCTACGTGTTGGGTGTGTGCACCCTCTCAGTAGATCATTGGATAGAAATTGGTAATGAATGAGGAATTATTGTTGTGTGTGTCCTTGTATACTAGTTGGTAATGAACCACAAATTATCGTTACATTTTGATGCTTGCCAAGAAAAATAATTGGTAATTGGCATGCATATGTGTGGAGCATCATAGAAAAGCTCCTATCCTAATGGCCTCCGTTTCTGTAGTGCGGGGGTAGGCCATTGGGTATCACGGCTTCTGGTGTGATCGCTGAGTTGACTGATTTAGTTATTTAACCAAGAACTTATATTCTTGATACCTACTATTTTGGCTATGATGCGCAGGAGCAAGCCATTGGGTATAACAACATCTTTTTAAAAAAGAATAAGATACCTGCTATTAGGTATCATGGCTCCTGCTCTGAAAAAGAACGATATACTTACTATTAGGTATCATGACTCGGAGTTATGGCTCCTTGATGCCCGCCAAGAAAAACAATTGGCAATGGCGTTCATAGGTATGGAGCATCATGAGAAAACTCCTATCCTAATTATCTTCTATGACCCCATGAGTGCGGGAGTAGGTTGTTAGGTATCACGACTTCTTGATCAATTGATCATTAGATGACTTAATTTTTTATAGTTTCTGGATTGTTTTGTTATCGGATGATTTAATTTCCAAAAACTTGTAAATCTATTTCTAGATTGATTTGATCTACTCAGATATGCTTTGCTCTGATTTGTTCTGTTCTGATTCTGAATAATGAATTACCCAATATTAAATTAATAATCAAATTTTGTTTGAAATATTGTATCTGATTTAAAATTATCGGATTCTATTTACGAATGTTTTCTCCGATTAACTATCGAATTCTATTTACGAATGTTTCATCCGGTCTTAAATTATCGAATTATGTTTACAAATGTTATATCCATTTAACTAACAGATTATGTTTCTAAATTAGATACATGTTTTGATTGGATTTGATTTGAAGAGTGTTTTTGGGCTCATGTGTCCTGGTCTACTTGTGGGTTCTTCTCTATAAATAGGAAGAACTGTCTAGTTTTCGGGAGAGCTTTTCTGCCATTATAAGTCCGATTTTGCCTGTTCAAGAGGGTTCTTAGCTAATTAAAGGGTGCTCTACGTATTGAAAGGGTCCATGCCTAGAATTAGCGACCCTAAATGGAGTGGTTGATTAATTAAGAAACCACTCTATAATTGTTTATCGACATAGCTTGATCTTCTCCTCCTTTGTACTATTTGATCAAAGTAGATCTTTTATTTACTCCTTCGGAATGAATCTTCTATTCTATTGATCTTCTTAGTAATAGTCTTTAGCAAACACCATGTCTCACATGTGTTCTTGTGTTCTCATCTCACCTCTAATCACTCTTTTAAATTTATAGTAAAGTTTTCTCATTCTAGAAGACAACTCTCTTAAAACTCCATTAGAGCAACTCCACACAAGTTCTTTAGGTTTTCTAGGTCTTCTGACTTCTCTCCATCACTTTCCAATCCATTTATATAGACTCCCGAGTCCTAAAAGTAATATGACTTCAGCTTGAAATCTAAGCCAAATTGGAATTTTTTAATTTAGGCAACTTATCACTCAATTGATGGATTGTTTCCATAGGGTGATCGATTGATCCTTGTTCCTTTCCCTTACGACTCTTCCATCGATCAATCATTCGACCCCTTTAATTGCTTGCTAAACCCTCGGCTTTATTTAACAAAGAGTATTTTTGAGTGCTGATTGATTTTTCATAGAAGCAATCAATCACTTATACAGTTTTAGGAGATTCTGCCACAATTCATCAGCGATTGATAGTTCCCAACTAGAATCATTTTGACCAGATTTATGATTTTTCAATATTCAAACTGCCAATCCTCACTATTCTTTCACCTAAGGTCTCTTTTACCTTAAAGTGTGTGAATGTGAAGTGTGTGTGTGTGTGTGTGTATTTTTACCTATTGAAAACATGGATTTGAGTCTTCCTTTCAATCCACCTTCAGAAATCAATCATAAAACTGAAACTGACACAAAATACACATCAATGACATTATTTTTTATAATAAAAATAAGCCAATACAAGACATAAAGACACTTATGTTCTTACAATCTCCTGTTTTGGCTATTTCATGACAAAACACAACAACTCATTATTTGAAAAATAAAAAAATTACAACTCTAGGGTAAGAAAACACACCTTAATATGTTTTTCTTCTTTAGGAAATGGGGTAGAGCATCTCCTTCTCCCTTATACAACCCTTCCCCATATAGACAAGTACCTAGGGTTTTTCCTTCAATAGTAAGGTTTTGAGCTAGGTTTATAAATTGTTGGGCTGTAAAATAAGGTAAATGCCCTAAGTGGTTAATTTGGGTTATTTTAGAGCCAAAAATGAGTTTAATCTCATGAAAATTTACTCGAATAAAATAATAGGAGTTGAGAGGGTTGAGAGGGTCACACGCCATCCAATGTGGACATGAAGCCCATGGTGGGGTCCACACTCTTAATTTAAGGAAAATTATGATAAAAATCTCATAAAATCCGTAAAAATTAGATAAATCAAGTTAGACACTAAAATTTTTTTTTTAAAAAAATCTTATTTAAGCCATAATTACTAACCCTTAACTCCAAAATCAAGTCAAACATGCAATTTAAGCAAAACAACACTATACACATAATTAAAAGGAAATTAAACAGGGTTAAAATTAGAGATCTATCATATATGACATTAAATAGTTAATGAGAATTATATTACTAATCACCTAAGGATTTTGGGATAACTCAACCACCGTTAAGTAGCCTAGTTAGGCCTTACAAATTTATTTCCATCACTTTAGTTAACTGGGCTTGCAAAGCGCAAAAAATGGCCCATTTGCATGTATATCCCTCATTCGAGCTCTTATTTTTAAATTCTTAGTGGCATTTCAAAGCTCTTTCTGTTCACTTTTTAACCATATTGGTCTTAGCCCTAAAATATATATAGAGAAAATTATTTAGGTAATAAAGTCAATGGGTCAAACACACTATTTTCCACACGGTTAAATTTTAAAAACCTAGAAAAATCTTGAATATTATAATTTTTGTCTTTTTTATTCCATTTTCATCCAAACTCTTACAAAATGTATTTTTTATAAAATTCCTAAGTGTTTGTGCATTATGATTTTTACTTTTTGTCTTCAACACTCAATTCCTTGAACAAAGTCTTCAGCCTTGAAACTTCAAAATATGTTTGCTTGTATTTGTCAAATCAATCAATTTCAAATCTAACTCGACATATATAACTAATCTAATCATACTCTTAAAAATTAAATACACATATAGAATAGACATAGTTTTTATCATCAAAATATAATCAAATACAATACATATGTCTCATATATTCTAACAATTGTTGAGGAAGAAAATAAAATAAAAATGAAGTTTAAAAAATGAGGGTGCAAAAGCCATGAGCTAAAAAGTGTATTTAAAATGATTTTAGGTGTAAGATACAATATTTATGTTATTCCCAAAGCCTTAGCAATTCGTTCTTAGTTTTATATTGCAAATGCTAAAAAATTATTAGAAAGAGTTCTAGACCAGTTAAGCAAATGGGCTATTTATCCTATGTAAGATCATTAATATCGATCATTCTTCTATTTTTTGGACTAGTTGTGGAATAGTTATTGACTTTTCAATAGTTGGTCGTTGGTAATTGGTAGTGGAAAAATTTTGCATGAGTCGAGGCTCACACGTATCAACGTGAGCTTGAGCATCATGAGCCATCAAATTGAGATCCGATGATGCAAATGGGCAAAACACAAAAGCCAATTTATCCTCTGAGTTATGGGTGCCATTGGATTTAGTGATTGGTTAATGGGAAAAGTTTGTATGAGCTAAAGCTCACAAGCGTCAGCATGATCTCCAACATCATGAGCCATCAGATTGAGATCCAATGATACAAAAGGGCAAAAATTATCTACCCTCGCCATCGGATCGCAATGCCCAGGTTCAAGCGATCATATTAGGCTTATTACTTAATGGAAATGTTTTATACCATTATGATCAATATTTTTCTCCATGGTTAATGAAATGAAACGAATAATACAATTCATTTGAAACCTTGGGACATGATTTCTCATGCAATCTCTCTTGGAGAAAAAAGATGGGATAAACTTTTTTCTATATGGAGCTATTAATTTGAGGCGGAGGGAGTATTTTATAATCCGAAATAGATTTGAGCGCATATCTTCAAATATTTCTTGCTGTCATCTTTTTCTGAAACTTCGAAGAGAAAGCTTGTGTTACCAACAAGTGGAACACTAAATTGCCTGCTATGAAGTCGGATAGTAAAAAAGCAGTCTTTGTATCCTAGTTATTGTTTGTCAGCATTTGATAATTCCATTATCTATCAAGGCTACATACAAATTTAAGTAACTTTTTATTGCTCATTTAAATACAGTACATCTTTTAGTTTTATGTTTGTCAAGTAAAATCCAAAATTTAGATACCCATTATCAGTCTTGGTCTTCCTATTTCTACAGTTCTTCCCCATTTCCTTAGGATCTTCTGTTATTGGTTGGCCTTCCATTTCCTACCCCTCACATATTATGCTAATAATATGTTACACTATTTCCTACCCCTCACAATGTACTATACAGAAAATAAAATAGGCTCCGTCACAATGAAGCAATACAACAGCCTGAAGACCGAAGTATCACATTATCAACTCCACCTTACTAGCCGCAGGCTCTTTGTAGTTGTCACTCCACAAGCTTTCGGTGCCCATATAGAAATTTTTTAATATTTCCACAACCTGATCGAAACTGAAAGAGCAAAATTAGCTCATTTATGTTGTTATCTCCCACTTGAATTGCTAGATGATCATCTGAAAACACCAAAAAGCGTGGCAAATTCCGCTCTGAAAATACGAAAAGTAATTACTAGCTAGCACAGAAATTAAATCCAAGACCTTGGGATGGCAGCTAGCTCACAGCCATTTTGAAGAAAGGGCATTCAGCACGGAGGACAATACTATCACCAAATAAACTATCGGTCTGAAAAAAAAATGTCTCTAAGAGTCGCTACAAACTGGCCTTTGTGCTTAAGAGGGACGCAGATTACAAAAAAAGGAGAAGAGTGAAAAAAAGATATAGATATTACCGATTATATATAGTTCTAATTCGCGTGGACCTTCATAGCTATGATCAAAATATATGAATGACGCCAATGCTGATGTCAAACACATTCATAGGATCGTGTAGCTTTTGAACTATTTGGTAACTAACAAATGACAAGATAGTCAATATGTCTTTCCATCTCTCAAGACCATGAAATGTAGTATTGATATGGATAACAGTATTGATGACTATAGTTATAGGTACGTGCCGATGATATATTTGGTACGCACCGAAATAGTCGTAAACCCTTTGATATATATAAGAATATATTATAATTAATATATCATTAGAATACTTCATTTAAAGCATAATAAGACTATGGAAGGCCGTATTAGCTAATACAAGTGCTCCAAAATTAATTCATTTTAGAACCATGCATTATTACTTTCTTTGTCCAGTACAAATTATTATTCCCTTTGTCAAATATTAAGTTCTATGAAATTAATTTATTTAGAAACCAAATAAGATATTTAATATGAGTCACATAAATATTTTAGAGAAATTTATATATTAGATGTTTAAGTAAATACATAATTATAAAACACTATCTTTAAAAAATATAATTATATAAATTGTATGGACCCATTTGTATTGATCTTCTATAATTTTTTTTAAATATTTTTAATATAATAAGAACATTGTCATCTTTAAACTTTGAAGAGGTTGAATTTGCATCATGTTTTTTGTTTTTAAGAAAAAAAATTAAAATTTTTTTTTGAATTTTTTTAATATAAAAAATAATTAAATAATTAAATATCAATACATATCGGCCATGTCGATACAATACGACCGATACATATTAAAGTTTCATGTGTGGGGATAGGGGGGGGGGGGGGGGGATACCCCCCGTATTGTATTAGTATTGATCGATACAGATATATATCGGCCGATATGCCCCTGTATCAGTCCATAGAATTTTCCATACTCATGACACAACTCATCAAACCAGAAAAAGCAATAGCAATTACAGCACCATTACTTTACAACTGATAAAATTAAGAAGATATTAAGTATCAACATATGGTAAATTTTAGTGGCAAGCAATGCTACAAGACGATTTCGAAGTTTGTTCTCTTCGGGGTAGAACCATGGTTAAAGAATCTAACCATTGACAGAATATAAACTATCCAAACTGTTTTCAAGAGGTAACGTGGTTTCCCAGGGTTTGATATACTAGTTAGCCCTTCAACACCGAATAAGTAGTGGACTTTCCTGATACATCACTGCCTAATTCACCGACACGGTCGTTGTGGCTTTTTATTCATACTCATGCATGGTAAGTTGTAAATCTTTATTAATACCCATATAAGTTGAAACTTTATTTGTACTCATATATGTCTAACTATACAACATATTTACTCAAGTAGTATTGAATACTTCACCTTTATTTTAGTTGTACGTGGGCGTGCTCTTAGAAACCCTATTCTAGTAACTTACTGGAGACCAAACTGTTCAAGTAATTGCTGGGCAGTTACTGCATGCCCCCAACTTTGTAACTTCAGGACACATACAGCAGACACCTCTATAAAGAGGTCTGTAGGAGATCAAAGGGAAATAGGAAGTAACACTAAAGAGAAGATTGAAGTGACAAATTCCAGGAATGTCTCCTCCACTATGATTAATAGACCTAATTTGCTCCAAAGAGGTGTGATTCTACTAGTATCGGTAGCCATCTTCGTTTGATTTCGTTAAGGATAGATTCTTTGGAATTTTTGGCTATTTTCTGTGGGCCCTACTGGTGTGGTGTAGCAGTGAATGGACTGGTGGTAGTGGGTCTGCCTCACCTTGGCAACTGGATCATTGATGTTTCCAATGGTTCAGGACGGCCATGGCAAGGCCCGACATGCACTCTGTTTTCAGGGGAAACAGAGTAAAGTTATGGTCCCAAGCAATGCTCGGCCCATGGCCCAATCAATGGCATCCACTCATGTATATGTTGGGCACTCCGTGTGTCTCGGGCCTCATGTTGCGCCCAAACTTCGTTGTCTGTGCTAACCATGCTCTGGATCCGATGGCCCATGAGCCGAGCGCTGCTTGCTCGACCTTAGGCCGCATACGGCAGCTTGTCCTGCTAGATAAGCTAGGCCAATGCATTAGGCAGCAATGAAAGTGTCTATGCGCATTGCGACTGGGCCATAGGACCTTTTCTTATTAATTCTGACCTGGATTGACAGGTAAATCCTATGGCCCATGTACCCACACAACCTCACCGTCATGAACCTCTAGAAACTGCAGACAGTAACTTCACTGTTTTCTGCCTGTCAGGTCCTGCCATGGCGGTCAGGAACCACTGGAAACACCAGCAATCCAGTCACCAAAGTAAGGCAACGCCTGTGTGGCAGTAGTCCTGCCGTCGGTATGCTGCTCCAATATGGCCCATGGAAAACACCTCAAATTGCAAAAAAGTCTAAAAAACTCACCTTTCAATGAAATAAAATGAGGTGGCCACCAATACCAATGTAGAATCGTACCTCTATGCAGAGGAATTAGGTCTAAGATCTTCAATCTACCCTCTAATTTATGTTGAATCACTTTCTTACAAGAACCACCCAATTTGTCTACCATTTGCTTCCCAAAGCTTTTGAGATAGAGAGCCCTATGAATCACAGTGGAGCAGTCCAATTCCTGGAATTTGTCACACTTCTCTTTGGTTTTTCTTCCCCTTCTTTATTTGATCTATTGTGGAGGTAACTGTCCAACAGTTACTACGCGGAGGGGCATCTAGTCCGCCCAACAATTATTGGATTTGAGTGGTCTCCCTAGCAGTTACTTGAGCATAGCATCCAAGAGGATGCCCATGGTGTCACTCCTTTCCTAGAGTGTACAACACTTTGCATAACTCAGCTCATCAGAGTCCTTTAGTCCTTCCTCAGACTGGTTGGGTGCACCTCGATGCTATGAAGTAGAGATGGAAGCCCTACCATGCTGCTCATAGACATCAATAGCAGGATGCTAGACCTCATGAAGTCTTGACTCTCTAAACCACTTGAGCAATGACCCTTTGAAGGTCGGTAGACCCCTGCAGAATAGTCACACATGGCTTCAGCCTTTTGAAGACCCCACAACATTCCACCAAGCCTGTGCAAGCCTTTCCTCTGTTTACACCCTCTGTTTACACCATTATCGTGTGCAACCCTTTTTCTTGAGGATTCACCACTAGCACTATCAACTTTACTTGGCATTTACACTTTCCAAACCAATTTCTTAAGTATAAACTCCTTTTCCAGTCTCTCTTTCTTTTATCTTATGAAATTGGTCTTAACTCTTAATACCCCAGTTATTTGCCCTGTCAACATCACCATTTGACACCACTTCTGACAAGTCCTTACTGGTTTAGTAGGAACCAATTCCCATGTAAAGAACATAAAATAAAGAGTCAACTTAGATATATAAGAATTGATAAATGGTTACAACTTACCTTGCATGAGTATGATTTATAAGGCATGAAAGTTGTGGTGAAGATTACCACATAGATAAGAATACACAACGTGTTAATCAATATAAATACGGCAGGCAAGAACCCCCCCACTTACCACCACCCATCACAACATCAAGAACAAATTCCAAAATTTCATGATAAATTACATAGGGATAATTGAATTGAGTGGATGGGCCCATTGGTTCTCAATTTATAATATTAATGGTGTCCATTTCATGATGGCATGGGTGACAACTAAGGCATACTTCTAGTTAACACTATGGTTAACATCTTGTCAATGCAAACTTACCCGCCTTACCTGCTACAAATATCCAACAACACATCAATCCCCCATACAACATTACACAACTAATGATGCAGAACACTGTGTCTAAGCGGAAGGAAATGGGAACATCAGAAATAGAAGAAGAGAAGGGGATAAGTCTATGGAATCAGCGCCAGCGAGCCATTGGCATCAATACCAGTGGTTTGTTCAGAATCAACACCTGAAAGGGAATTATCAATTGTAGAACTCAGCAATTTTTTTAAAAATCATAGACTACTCTTTCACTAAGGACTTAGCCTTTAAACGGGCTTACATATATGTCTGAAGTAGGAAATAAAGGCCCTGGATGGTGGACTTCAAAACATAAGAAAATCCAATCTAAAGCCTTCCCCCAAGTTCATATGCTTATTAATCCTTCTAAATAAAGAAACTTAATGTAAAAAATAACTAAACCCCACCTTGTGACTATGTTAGCCTCAAAGAGATCCCATAACATATTATTTTCTATAAATGCGACATGGATCAATCCGGATTTGCTGCAACAGGCTGATATGGAAAAAACATGCTGCTTTCTGCATTAACACTTAACACTATGGGCAACAGTGCAACTGCAAATAGGGTATGACCTGTATTGAGCATGTATGGTTGGAAGGTAGATACACTCTCAACAGGAAAGGGAAGTCATTTGACATAACTAGATTTCCCCAAATTCATGTGTAAAGATTTTACCAACAACATGTGAAGTCTTCAGGCTGATAAGCTATAGGGATGCCCTAGTTGTCTCCCAACTCTTCATGGTAGTAATTGCATTATAACTTTACAAAGAGAACCAACTGGAACAGCCAACCAATTGAGTTATCCCTGTGTGATTGATATTGGAAATTTGAAGATTGGTATTGGTGCCCTGGACAATGGTGGTCGGCAGGTACAGTTGTTTCCTACGTAGGTTATGTTGATTCACATGTTGTGCTATACTCCAACTTATATTATGATTTCAAATTCTAGTATCTGCACTATCCCTTTTTTGTTCATACTCATGCACAGTAAGCTGTAATCTTTTATTTATGCACATATAATTAGGTTTATAACTTTCTTTACACACACATCCATGTGAGCCAACATTTATACACAGCTAGTTTATTTGGTAACTTGAAATGAATGATTTACCTACATTTAGTCGTTACAATAATATTCTGGATCGTACTTCAATTCACAACTTCACGCATCTTTACTATTTTATTTTATCTTGAACATTCAAAATAATTCTTCAAGCCCTTTAACATCTCAAGTTCGCTCTGCCAAAGCTTCATGCTCATAGGGGCCACCTCCAGGCTGTCTCTAATCCTATCGTTGGAGATAAAGTTTCTTCTTGTCTTTCCACATCTTAACATTCTCATCTCATCTATATCAATTTTATCACCCATTGTTCTGCTCATAAAGCATGATTAGAGTATGTTTTTCCATAGACTAATGAATTTTGTCACCCATATCTCTGCTCATAAAGCATGATTAGAGTTTTCCCTTCAATTTACTCAGATATTTGTCCGCCACAAAGGATTTCAGATGCAGTATCCGAGCAGCCGTAACTCTATGGGCTAGATCTCAATTTGTCTTCTTGTATGTCTAATGCATAGCCCAAATATTTAAAACGATCTTGTTAAAAAACGGGATATACACTGCGAATTGACTCTGCTAGTAATGTTTCACAAATGGAAGGTACTTTTTTTACTGTTAATGTTCTTTGGATTGTAGGAGAATAATAACGTAAAGATTCCAATTACACAAAAACCTCATTAATCTGCTTATTAGCATGACACTGCAAAAACCATGTCTACCTATCAAAAATAAGATGGATGACTATATCAATGTCGATTACTCAAAAGTCTTCAGCAATTAATCGACCACAGAGCATTAAATAAACAAAGAAGAAACAGAGCCATGGCAATAAACATAAAAGTAAGATCACGTTTACATACCACTTAAGTAATAGCATTACTGCCGAGCAAACATATTGGCAGTCTTTGCTCCAGTACAAGGGAACATGATCAAGTGATCACGAATGAATCCTGCCTCCATGACTGTCAAGGCGTCTTCCAATTGATGATCGTTTAAAACTTTTCATCCCCATAGCCTGTTTTCGAGTACTCTGCTTCATCTCCTCTCTACCAACCCGATTTATATTCGTATTGTACGCATCATACTCATCCTCATTATCATCATTGCTTCTATCATCCGCAGATTCATACATCCCATCGTCACCACTTTCTTCCTCATCTTCCTCTTCCTCATCATCACCACCATTGGCATCCTCCTCCTCATCCTTGGCTGCACCCACCACCTGACGTGATGGTGCAGGGGAGGCAGTCTTCGTGGCATCCTTGCCCTTGTGCATCAGGTGGATGTACTGGTACCTGACGCCCATGAGCGGGTGCTTCTCCACCAGCAGATCCCTCTTGTATGCCTCCCTCAGAACAATAGTGTGCGTCCGAATCTTGTTCGACAAATAGAAAATCCCCGGGTGGTGGCTGAAGGCCCTCTTGAACCCCGAACGGAGGCCCAGTTGCTCCCCTACCAGCAAGATCGTCTCCTTCTCCGCCTTCTTCCCAATGAACAAATGCAGAAGCTCGTGCAGAACACCCACCAGCCATTTCTCCCCCAAATCGCTCTTCGGTTGGAGGTGCGAACCGTCCTCATACGGCGAAATGTAGGGCAATGTCTGCCATTCCTCCACCCACTTCTTCACTTTCTTCTCCATGTCAAAACCCCGGGAGAATTGCAGCGGGAACGCCAGCGGCATCCCCTTCTTGTACCTGCCTGGATCGGCGGCGGCTGCCCGCCGCTCCATTGCTGACACGGCCAGGTCTTTGCTCCAGCAGACCAGGTCCAGCCAGAGCTCCTGCGAACTGCAGTCGGTCGTCAGCTCGAAGTAGTCCGGAAAATCCGGGAGGATGGTGCGGACGTAGTCGTTAGGGAGGCCCATGTCCCACCGAAGCCGGTCGACGACGGCGAGGGGGAGCCGCCGGGCGGGGGCGAGCATGAGAAGCTTCAGGAGGCGGTTGGCGGACTCGCCGCGGCAGCTCTCATAGAGACCCAGCTCGTGCTCGTGGAGCTCGGCCGCCTCCGCGGTGAGGCGTACGTGGGGGCGGCGGCGGTCGGCGGGGCTGGGGAACTCAACGAACACGAAGGGGTACTTGCTAATGAATTTGATAGCACGGGTGGGGAGACCAAGCTAGGCCTTGCGATCGGCGGCGATGGAGACAGGCAGGGTCTTGCTGGGTTTTGAGAGGGCGAGGTTCTTGAGGGCGAGGAGCGTGCGGCTGTTCTTCTCCTTCTTCACTACGTGTTCGAGGCCACTATCGCGGACCCAGTTGATCCTAGCATCGACAAAGGTGGGCGGACTGGTGGAGGACTGGGCCGCCGCCGCCGGGACGGAGGGAGGCACGGCGGGAGGAGAGGGCGAGCATAACAGCGGGGTTCTGGAGGGAGGGTTTTAGGTGGAAGAAGTACGCAAGATACGTGAGGGGGGTAAATGAGGAAAACTATAATTAAAAAGAAATAACTTACTCTGGAACCCCTATTCCCCTCTTTTATCCAAAAAAAAAAAAAAAAAAAAAAAAAAAAAAATATATATATATATATATATATATATATATATATATTAACAAATTTCATACGAGCTCATTTATTTAGACTAAGGTTCATTTGTTTGGCCTAATTCATACTTAATTGAAAAAGTCACTTAAAAGTTAATAATATTCACTTAAAAGTTGACTTTTCAGTGTACTCAATTTAATCATTGATTCAGTCCGAAAATAATATCTACGTTAATAATATTCACTTAAAAGTCAGATGTATTTTATAAATTAAATCCATTTGAAAGTATAAACCTGATCCCGAGCCCAACTCTGACTTCTTCCACCACTCCATAGTCCATCCTTGTTAGTGTCCTCCACTATCTATCCTCTTGCACTCCTCCTCCACAGTCCACCCCTGCTTCAACCCCACCGATGCTAGCACCGCCTGCAGCTCCTCCACCATGATATACCCATCGCCGTCAGCATCGAACACCCCGAACGCCTCCCCCGTGAACTCCTCCACCGTTGCCATCACCCTCTCTCTCCACCATCAGCTCCTTGAACTCACCCACTTCTACGCACCCTTCCCTGTCCACATCGATCTTCTCGATCATCCCCTCCTGCTTCTTCTCCGATATAAACATGCCCAAGCTCCTAGCAAGTCGCTCGGCTCCTGCCTTGTGATCCTCCTGTCCCTATTGCGTTCGAACATCCCGAACACCCGACTGAGCTCCGATGGGTCCATTGCCAAGGCTGAGGAAGAAATGCCCGCAATAGGAGTAGCAACAAGAGGAGAGGATTGTTGGGGAGCAACGACCCAAGAGGAGAGGCTGTGAATATGGAGAGACAGTACCATTGCAGGCATTGGATCTTGGGATTGGAACATGGATGGGTGGAGTTCCACTTATTATGCTTTGTTTTCGAGGGCTTGGACTGTATACAGTGGTATTTTTGTTCTAAATATATTAATAAGCTGCTGCCAGAAGTGCATTCATATTCAGAGAACACAATCCCTTGTGGTCCTTTCTACGTTGATTTAGGTGAACCTGATCCAGAGCTTCAAATTATATGCCGTCAACTATCTCCATTTATTCCCCACAATTATCGTGAGAGCAGCGTGCCTGTTGCAGTGTTTACATTCACTGTATGCAATGTCCTTCAATCCACTAGTTAATTTGTTATGATTTACCAAAATTGTTTGTATTTTGTTAAGAAACTTTGCTTTCTGCCAATTTTTCAGCTTGTCAATCTGGGTTCCAGTTCTGCAGATGTCACTTTACTGTTCACTTGGGCTGTGAGTAAATACCATAACCCTTGGTTTTCATTAGGATTAAATTTCTTAACAGAAGTATCTCTCATAATCTTTAACCGGCATTTTTTCTTGAAACATACAGAACTCTGTTGGTGGGAGTTCTGAACTTTCTGGTGATCATTTCAACTCAAAATTCCTGTATGTACTCTTGCACTTTGAATTTTATCTTATCTTTGAGCAGCTGATACTTATCAGCAATGCTCTCTTTGCTTTCAAGTGTATGTCTTCTTTTTGTGAATTTTTGTATTATGCTAATTTAAAATGAATGATAGGACAAAGAATTGTGTTCGTGGAGTACAGCTGCATCACAAGTAAGATTTTACTACCCATATATGTCCCACACCTTATTTTGATAATTATAGATACTCAAAAACTTTAATGTTAATCTTTGAACCTGAGATGATTATCTGCAGGACTGCAAATGGGCATTTCCCAGTAACATTTGCCATTGGAGCACAAGAGACTCATGATGTTCATGTCTCTGAATGTCCTTGTTTCTCAATATCTGGAGATTCTCAGGATTCAAGGGAAATGTGGCATGAAGTTAAAGAGGTTGAACTTTCAATTACACAAATAATGCAATTTGTTGTTTTTTGTTTCCCATGTTTCCACAGCCAGATATACATATATAGAGATAATGAGGATTTTCACTTAAAAAACCAAGGATAAGTTGCTTATTAGGAGTTTCATAATGGATCACCAACTCTCAATACCTATAATTTTATAGGTGGATTCTATGCATGATAGTGAAAATTATATCCCAGCAGTAGGTCACACTAGCCCAATCATTTAAAATTTACACCTCAACTTGCATTAATAGTAATAGGCTTCCCATCTAGGAATTCCTTATAAAACCACCTTTAACAATGTGCTGAGAGTAATTCTATGTTTGTTATGTTTGCATTAAGAATCTTGTTTCCTGAAAAAATTGATTCTCTAGGAAAATGCAGTTTGGTACACATGTAGAAATTTGAAAAATGTTACATGCTTACCCAGCAACCAGCAACACTCACTGTGCGCTCACCGTGATATGTGGGTCCGATGCCCACATGAGTACCCACATAGCCATCACGCTGAGCTTGCGGCTAGCTTTGCTGGGGGCAATCGTGTGTAGTATTTCATGTAGAATTTCCGCTGTGTTCACTAAAGCTATGAGTTTAAACTGGTTCCAAATCAACATGATATTCTTCTTCATTTTTTTTTAAAACTGTGTTTGGTTTCTTTCTGATTATATAAATAGTGCATACACGGTGGGAGTCCATGACTGACATTTGGCAAAGACCAATTTTAGATGACAAGACACTTCTTTGAATGGTGAGCTATTAGCATTTATTATTTGTTGAATTCCAGTTTGTCAGGGTTTTAGGGAAAGTTAAAATGTCTTAAGATATAATGCAGGTACCGTGTTACTCTCTTCAATGAACCCTACTTTCTCAATGCTGGGGGGACCATATGGACTGGTATGGTAGAGGCATTGTGCTTTAAATCTCATTGAGCTGGCTTGACCTCATAATACCTGATTTTGATCCTAACTTTTGGACAAGAACCCCAACTACTCAACACTAAACTAAAGCACATACATTTGGTGCGGCAATGTATTGATCCATATGCAGAAAGGACAGTGGCATTAAGCCTCTGTTTATGTAAAAATATTGAGAACAATTCATCAAGCGTCCAAACCCCAACTATTTTGGAAGGATCTAATTATTGAAACTTGAAAAAGAAGTCATCTCTTCACTAATTTGTGTGTCACAAAGCTGTGATTTATATGCTCCTGCAATAACCTGATCCATTTGATGAATGTGACACACATCGGATATGTGCTTTCATCATTTGGCTTGAATCCTGAGATTTTGGAAAATTGACAATCTTCAACTGCAGAATTAAATTAAACTATACTTTTGCAGATGGAGCTCCACCAATGCAGAATCTAGTAACCATTGAAGGAAAAGGGTTTTCCCTTAATAATTGTAAGGTGGATTATCCAAAAGCAAATGGTACTAGATCTCACAGTGATACTGCAATTACCATCCTGGATAGAATTTCAAGTGCCCTTGAGCAAATGCAAACTTCAGTGTCATCACAATCTGTTCACGGGACATCTTTACTTCAAGAAGGAGAAGAGAACATCAGCCAGTTTATGTATCTTGAAGGAATTGAATACCGAATGTGGAACACTTAAATAGTAGTCAAATATTCAATGAAATAAATAATGAAAGTAATTTTTTATTTATGGAGAGTGCCAAGCAGTGTGGATGTGACTCAATAAAATAGTTAATTTGAACTTTTTCTATACATATGATCTTTAGTGTAATAAATTTTTTTAGTACAAATTAAAAATAGTTTATTTTAAATTTTTAAAAAATTGAATGTATTCAGATTCAAATTTAAATCTGATTCAGTGTGAAATTCAGATGGTAGGCATTTCAGATTTTTTAGTTGGCTTTTCAGATTCAGAGTAAGGGTCCATTTGTTTGGTCTAATTCAAACCTAAACTGAATAAGTCATTGAAAAGCCACTTAAAAGTCGGCTTTTCATTGTATTTGTTTAGACTAAATTCAGTCAGAAAATAAGACCTACGTTCATAATATTCACTTAAAAGTAAGATGTATTTCGTCCACTGAATCCCTCTAAAATCATAAACCCAAGCCCGACCCCGACTTCTTCCACCACTCCATCCCCGTCAGTGTCCTCCACCATCTGTCCTCTCGCACTCCTCCTTCATCGTCCGCCCTTGCTTCAGAACCACCGATGCCAGCACCGCCCGCAGCTCCTCCATCGCGATGTACCCATAGTCATTAGCATCGAACGCCTCCCCCATGAGCTCTGCCGCCGCCGTCCTCCTCCCTCTCCACCATCAGCTCCTTGAACTCACCCACATCCACGCACCTTCCCCGTCCACATCGATCTTCTCGATCATCCCCTCCTGCTTCTTCTCCGATATAAACATGCCTAAGCTCCTAGCGAGTCGCTCAGCTCCCGCCTCGTGATCCTCCTGTCCCCGTTGCATTCAAACATCCTGAACACCCGACGGAGCTCTGATGGGTCCATTGCCAAGGCTGAGGAAGAAATGCCCGCAGCAGGAGCAGCAGCAAGAGGAGAGGATCGCCGGGAAGCAACGACCCAAGAAGAGAGGCTGTGAATATGCAGAGACGGTACCATTGCAGGCATTGGATCTTGGGATTGGAACCTGGATGGGCTGAGTTCCACTTATTATGCTTTGTTATCGAGGGCTTGGACTGTATACAATGGTATTTTGATTCTAAATATATTAATAAGCTGCTGCCAGAAGTGCATTCATATTTAGAGAACACAATCACTTGTGGTCCTTTCTACGTTGATTCAGGTGAACCTGATCCAGAGCTTCAAATTGTATGCCGTCAACTATCTCCATTTATTCCCCACAATTTTCGCGAGAGCTGCCTGCTTGTTGTAGTGTTTACGTTCACTATATGCAATGTCCTTCAATCCACTAGTTAATTTGTTATGATTTACCAAAATTGTTTGTATTTTGTTAAGAAACTTTGCTTTCTGCCAATTTTTCAGCTTGTCAATCTGGGTTCCAGTTCTGCAGATGTCACTTTACTTTTTACTTGGGCTTTGAGTAAATACCATAACCCTTGGTTTTCATCAGGATTAAATTTCATAACAGAAGTATCTCTCATAATCTTTAACTGGCATTGTTTCTTGAAACATACAAAACTCTGTTGGTGGGAGTTTTGAACTTTCTGGTGATCATTTCAACTCAAAATTCCTATATGTACTCTTTCAGTTTGAATTTTATCTTATCTTTGAGCATAGATTAATTAATCAGGTTATATTTTGAGATTAATACTCTTAAGTATGATTTGAATTAATCAGCTTAAGGGTTAACATCATACCTCTCCATTCTTAAAGTCTTCGGACTCGCTCTTCTTGTATTTGTTGCAGTCACCTTCTCTAGAAAAACTGTTCCGACAACTTCTTCTCTCTTCTCCCCACTAGGCAAAAACTCCCTCTTATTCCTAAACTATTGATTCATTAAATTAAGCCAAAGCTTAGGGTTATATTACTTACAAGTGCACAAGTGGATGTAATCTTGCAAGGTCGAATCCACAAGGATTGCCTTTGTGTGACTATCACAATGATTACAAAATAAGAGGAGTAAAGAAAGATTAAGAGACAAAAACTATAAGAGTATTGAGGTAATAAACAGTTAAGAAAATAATAAGATAAAACACTAATGCATTAAGGGTCATTGTAACATATAGTGATGTTCTTCATGTGTTATGTTATCTCAGTTAAAATTGAATGAAAATTCTATCTAACCGGATGATATGAACATTAAAAACAAAAATAAAGATAAGAAATACTTTGGATAGATGAAGGATAAAAAAGAATTGTTTCTTCAAGAGTTCTATGTATCAAAACCACAAAAGATTAATAAGGAGAACCTTCAAACATCTTATGTGTTAAGTTCACAAAGAAAAACAAGAAGATAAACAATATTAAATAACTATCACTTCAAATAACCAATACTTACTTGAAACCATTAATCAAACATGAATATAACTCAATTAGATTGTTACAAATCACCTCTAGCCTTAGCTAGAGAGTTTAGAAAACCATTACAATAAAACTAAAAATCAAAAGTACAAAAGAAGAGAAAAAAAATAGGAGAAGAGAGATCCAAAGAGGAGGAGATGATGCATCTACCACATCCACCCCTTTATTTATAGGAGTAGAAGGGGTTGCTTCAAAGGGGAAGGTTCAATCATATCCCTTGATTGCATTATGATTGATTGCTTGATTGGTTACTTCTTTGGCAATGATTAGATTTTAAATCAATCAAATAAATTAATGATTTATTCAGCAAATAAGTAGCTTTTAGTTATCCACTCAACCTAATTATCTTTTCTTATATATATCAATCACAACTAGTGATTAGATCCTCCATGTATTGACCTCGGGTTAGTTAACTAGCTGTGTTTTTACAAATCAGATTTGACCCATATATCTTCAGAATTATGAATTACTTCTTGAAATAATGGTTGTAGACATGGAAGTTTTGTTTCTAATGCCACCAGAATCATATCAATTCGAGTTTTACATATATAGAAAGATAAGCCCGAAATACTAAGGCTCTGTCAAAACTTAGCAACTTGTCTGAGATAACAAGCTATTTAGATGTTTACTTTAATACCTCATGGGCTTTATCTGTGATATTCTAGCATGCTTGCATTGTTACAACGATAGCTTCACCCCCTCTTACCAAATAAAACATTATTTAGAAACTTTATTTTTTTTTTCATATGATGCCCATCACTCTTTTTTTTACTTCCTTTCATTTTTTTTTCATTTTTTATAGGCAGTCTTTTTCGAAGTACTCGATCTAATTCATTGGTTGCTTTCCATAATGATAATAATCCACTAATTTTTTCTTCTTTCCCAGCCAACTAAGTGAACAAGGTGGTCAAAATTCATTGGATTTGGTGTCTCTCGACATTCTAGGTGAGTATTAGAGCAACAACTGCATAATTCAACTTCAACTCTAAAACTTAGTCAAATGTGAGTGAAATTTTGAAAACCAACATTAGTTTTAAGATCCTCTGTATGAAAGTTAATTATAAAGACTCATCACAAAAGGAAAGTTTTATTAAAAATATCAAAGTGCCATCATTATCTAGAGATCAAATTAAAGAGGAAGAATACCAGGAAAGGATGAAGATTAACATAGTCAATACTATCAACAAAAATTATCAAGACTCACCCCCAACCCAAATGAAACATTGTCCTCAATGTTTAAAAAAAAGAAAAAAAAATTATGATTTTTTAGGTAAAACTCATGAAAAGAAAATCAACCATCATAATTTGGATTTTTAAGAGATGTAGACTCAACTTTAGGGACAAAATGGTTCCAAACGTTGTCCATTAACTTTGAAAATATTACCATTATTTGGGTTTTCATTTTCAACAGTTCGATAAGGATAAACAGTTTTTACAATGAAAGAACCTGCCCAACGTGATCTTAATTTTCCTGGAAAGAGGTAAAGCCTAGATTTGTACAATAAAACTTTCTGAAATAGCTGAAAATTTTTACTTAAAATGTTTTTATCATGAAAAGCCTTCATTCTATCTTTGTAAATCTTTGAACTCTCATAAGCATCATGTCGAATTTCCTCTAACTCATTGATTTGCAATTTTCTATTCAAGCTAGCCTTATCAAAATTGAAATTTAAAGCTTTGATTGCCCAATACACCCTATGTTCCAATTCCACAGGTAAGTGACAAGCTTTTTCAAAAATTAAATGGTAATGAGACATTCTAATTGGGGTATTAAAAGCGGTACGGTAAGCCCAAAGAGCATCGGTTAGCCGTAAAGACCAATCTTTACCATTTGAATTTACTGTTTTCTACAAAATATATTTAATTTCCCAATTAGAAATCTCAACTTGTCCACTTGTTTGTGGGTGATAGGGGGTGGCTACTTTATGGGTAATCCCATACTTCCTCATTAAAGCCTCAAATGGCTTATTGCAAAAATGTGACCCCCCATCACTTGTGATGGCTCGAGGCGTTCCAAACCTTGAAAATGCAATTTCTTTTAAAAAGCACACAATGACTTTGTGGTAATTGGTTTTGCTTGGAACTGCCTAATCCACTTGGAAACATAATCGATGACAACTAAAATGTAAACATAGCCAAAAGAAGGAGGAAAAGGTCCCATGAAATTGATGCCCCAACAATAAAAAATCTCAACAACCAATATGGGGTTAAGAGGCATCATATTTCAACGAGATATGACTCCTAACTTTTGACACCATTCACAAATTTTACAAAATTCATGAACATCTTTGAAAAGACATACACACACTATGCCATACATAGCTTACCAACATACTCACTAGCCATCACTATCACATACATAATCCACATACATAGAAACATGCTTGCTAGCCATCACTAGCAAATACATAATCCACACATGTAGCTTACCAACAAACACGCTAGACATCACTTGCACACACATACTTCAAACATACATACAACCCACATGCATGTCATATGCATTTCAACATAGCATAATTTGTCCTCTTACATCATGCAAATGGATCATGATTTAACATCCAAAATATTGAATTATACATTCGTAGCATGCTGCTACTCATTCAAAGCATGCTATCATGAAATTATGAGTTCAAAGCTCCCTACCTTGTAATCCATGACGTTTGATGGTGAGCACATGATGGTGGTGACATCGGCGGCGGAGTTGGCGGCTAAAAGCATTGCCAACTTGAGAGAGCTGTTGTCCTAAGGGTTTAGGAAGATCAAGAAGTACTCATGGCCAAATGGGGTGACACAAACCAACACGGAAAAATCTATGAAACATGGTGGCACACTAAGGGCAGTCGGGAGAAAGGTTGTGCCAATAGAAATGGCAAGTGCAACCAATAGTTGAGATGGACTAATTTAAGATTGGTCAGCGACTGAGAATTACTTGGTCGGCCGCAAGACATCAAAATTGGTCATGGATAGCACCCAATGACATCGATTTCGTGTCCACAAGAGCCCACATAAATGCGGAGTGCATGAGGCGATGCTCAAGGACATAGGAGAGGTGGAGGAGGGCTCTGGTGCAAATCCATTCAGTGGCAGAGCCAACTGATGGTTAAATTGCGCGAAAATGATGCCTAAACCCTAAAATGCACGTATGGCCACATGCACACACAGCCAAAAAGGGACAATCTAGGGGGAGATGGGTCGGACGGTGGTGGCCCAAGGCCCATAAAAGGGCAATTGAGCTAGGGCCAGGAGGTGGTGGCTGACCAAAATGGCAACATCGTCGATCGCCACCCACAACCAACACATTTGGTGTGGGTGGTTGTGCATCTTGCACGGTATAGGGCAAGGGGCAAGTGGCCCATTCTGGGCAGAGACATAATCAGGCCAAGTGGGGCTGGCCCTCGCTGTTGCCGAGCCTGGGAAGAGCCCACAATGGCCAAATGGCCCGCGGCTCGCCAATGGCAATGACCTGAGACGCACCCAAAGCGTCTATCTGGGGGAAAATAGAGGAACAGTGAGGTGGAGGTGGTACTGGGAAGAGGAGAGGAGTGGAGGGGGCATAGAAGGTTAATCCGGCCACACGTGGAATGGAGGGGTGGTGGCCGATCGGAATGACCGATAGAGGCAACGAAACAGTCATCCCGGCCGAATTCGTTTCTGCACAGTGAGAAAGAAACATAACTGAGGAGAGTATGGGCAGCTTGCAAAGGAGCTAGGAAAGCATGGAGGCAGCCCTGGCTAGCGCCTATGGGTTCCTAGTGGCCAGACGAAGATAAGTCTCGTGGAGGGCGACAGCAAATGGTGGCGAAATCGCCCTCCGGTGGCCTAAAAATGAATTTCGAAGGTGAGAAAAACTGAGGAAAATAGTGGTACCTCGTGGATGAGCAAGGAGGCCATGGCAGCGGTCCTAGATAGTACCAACAGACTCGTGGCGGTAAGGCGAAGTGGATCCCAGCAAGAACAAGTAGAATCCGACGACTGAGGAGGCATGACGGAGTGACCAGAAACTCTTTCGGGTTTCTCTCAAAACTTACTGGACGTTCTGAAAGTTTTTAGGACTCGATCGTCAGGTTCCAAATTTTTATACCTTTTTTTCCTTTTATGTCCTCATCACTCATTAACCTCTTGTTTACATGTTGTATATCCAAAATTTGCTCTAAAAGTGCATGTCAAGGCCTGCGGCCTGCGACTAAACCCCACACTTGACTCTACAGGTATAATACTGAGGTCAAATACGCAAATACAATTACGCCGAAACGTCACACTTTCCCACCAAAAATGATCCAAAAAATAGTAGGAAAATCACATAAAATCGTAGAAAATTCAGGGACATTACACACCCGACTAGTCCGACGGACTACCCACCTAGATAGTTTTGACGCCAAGTCAGAAGATGGCTCAAACTTTTAAATGAGGAAGAATTAATTCAAATTTGGGAAGGATCTTTGCTAATTAGCTAAAGAGTGAATTTGATATGATCCAAACTAGGAATCCTCCTAAGAAAGGAAAATATCCCCTATAAGTAGAGGTGGCAAAGGGCTAGCCTAGGGCCCCAAAGAGGTTGGCTTAAGCCTGACCCATTCATGACCAGGACCGGGCAGAGCCCCATAAAACAGCATTACCGTGCTGCCAACAACTCTTTTTAGAGTCATTGGAGGGCCGATCACATGTTGATAAATCGCCCAAACCCACAAAAAATGATTGGACGTCATTTTTTTACCATTGGGGGGATCAATCATGTCATGCCCTAGCACTCGCCAACCCGAGCTGGACCCGGTCCAAGGGAAGGTCGTTGCGCATGGCGCGATGATGTAGTGTTCGATGTGGAAGACTTAACCCCTATTCATAACGAAATAGCGCACATAAGCTTTGTACAAGAGAGAATGAGAAAAAATAAAGGACCATAATCCAAGTTTCGGTCCATGCAATACCCACACACATAATCCACATAGCCCTCTCATGGCTTAAGTAATAGAGTCTAAGCCCATATAGGCTAATAACAGTCTAAGCCAAACTCGATAGGTAGAGTATAAAGAATAACTAAATAAACATAAGTGTCAACAACATGAGCTATGTAAATAATCATAGAGTATGAGATCTCTAAATCGCCCCTCCTAGGCAAGATCATCTCCCACCCACTCTTTGTAAAGTGAATCTTGACCACCTGCATGGTATGTCATGTAGCCCCAAAAGAAAAACACAAGAAAGAGGGGTGAACCAAGCTCAGCAATGGTTTTTAATTAATAGAAAAATAAATCAAACATGACATCAAAGGTAAAGCACATAATGTTCAACACACATAATCCATCATCATACCCATTCATCATGGAATATCACATCAACTTGTGTAATTATGTCATAATTTACCATCCCTAATCATCTACTCATGAACAGATTCTCATATACCTACATAACATGCGATATGACATATCATAATATCACATTATTTAAGTCACCTGCATACATGCCATAACCCATAACATCTCATCATAAATCATATATATGACTACTATGCATCAAGGGTTCAACATAGCATACATCAATTATACGCCTCATGTGTAACATCATCACATCCTGCATGAGTGACTTTTCAACATGAATATGTCATGCATAACTATTATTAATTAATAACATTCACCTTGCATGAAAAGTGTCTCAATCAAACGTTCCATAACATGCATATCTATCCTCAATGAAAAATATTCACCTTTCATGAAAAGTGTCTCAATCACACTAGCCATAACATGCATATCTATTCTCAATGAAAAACACTCACCCTGCTTGAAAAGTGTCTCAAACACACGATCCATGACATGCAAATTTAGCCATAATCACATGTGTCACATAAGTTCATTTATCCTTACACAATTGGTGTAACTGGGCATAATAATCCATACATATGAAAACATCAGTGGTAAATGTCTCATATGTGAGAAAACCAAATATTCCGCCTACCAAGGACAATCCCTCATTGGGAAGGTCCAAATTCCACAAGGTAAGACTAGGGCATTGGGGAATTACCCCCCTACTCGCCAAGGACAATCCTAAAAAATGAAGGTCCGAATCCCATAAGGGAAACTAGATCAGTTTGCCCACTAAGGACAATGTCTAATTTCCTATTAAGGAAAACTAGGGCAGTTTGCCCTCAAAGGATAAGTCTAATTTCCTATAAAGGAACACAAGGGTAGTGTGCTTGCTAAGGACAATGTCCAATTTCCTATTAAAGGAAAATTAGAGCACTGTGCTCGCCAAGGACAAACTCTTGCGGGGGAGAGTGCGATTTCTTAATAGAAACCTAGAGCACATGGTAAGCCGGTGCACTCAGACATACTATTTTGGATTCTCAGGGTCCAAGTAACTAAATAAATAAACTCAACCGCAATTAACTCATCTCAACCCGGGGAGTTACCATGTTCCTATGGAACTCAAAAGAAATCATGTCCTTTCGGACCAAACAAATTTTTATAAGCCTTCAATCGATTAATCTGACAACCAATGTCAACCAATCTCATCCAATCGATCAAACATGGCTAATAACGATTAATCTCATTTATAAACTATTTTCATGATGCATGCAACATGGTACATACGTGAGCAATACTACATGAGTCCTAAAACATGAGATATGCTCAATTCAGTCCATATGTGCATCATTCCAAGTCCATTTGTGTCAAATAATCACCACAATACCCTTGCAAGTGTGTACATAGTGGTGGTGTTCAAGTCTAAGCAAAGACTTATGTAAATGAACAAACCATCATCTGTACTATACACATGCATTCATGATTTTTATCATGGTTCCTCATTACTTAAATCATGAATAAATTAGGGTTAAATCCTCGATAATACAAGTCCAAGCCAATTATGATGTCATTCTAGACTTAAGCAAAAATAATCATCACTATACTTATGCTAGACATAGAACATGGTTCCCCAATAATTAGCACAACATGTGCACACATAAAAAATAAAACATGGAGTACTATCAAACTTGAATTTAGGATATGGAGAACATCATACAAAAATCCACAAATATATAACCTAATTCATGCTTTAACTACATTATAGCTTTCAAGATAGTATTCTGTTGTGAAACGTCCTAGGGGTTGCCACTAGGGTCACGTGTTAGGGTAAATAGGTAATTATGTAATAAGGGCATTTAGGTCAATAAGTTAATTTATGTTTTCTTTTAATTATGTTAATAGGCCTTAGGCACCTGTTAGTGAGCCCACTTAGTTTATTTAAGTGTAAGGGCTATGCCCTAATTGGTATTTATGAATGAATTATTGTCTCCAATCTTCTCCTCTTCTTCCCTACTCTCTCTCCTGTCCGGCGGCCATGCCGCCCTCTTCCCTTTCCCGACTTTCCTGCGCCGCTCCCTTCCCCTACGCCAGTTGCCACATTGTTGTGGACATCCATCCACAACACTGGTATCGGAGCCCAAAGTTCACAGGGCATTGGGCAGAAGAAGATATACTCGCGAAGATCGCAAATGAGCTAAAGGATTTGATGAGGCTTCTAATGTCCCTGGCAACGCCTCCACCATCATTTGCATGGAAGAACCAGATGAATCAGTTCATGCAGAGGGCCTTTCGCTGCAGGAGGAACCCGTTCCGGTAGAGCAAGAAAAAGTATCCTCGTCGGATTCTCTTCACGAAGGAGTCTAGTCCACACCAGCATTCCCTGACACGACGACTATTCATCTCCACCCCCAACTGTGTTCCAGAGATTGCCCAACCCATTCTGCCGACTGTCTCTGTTGCTAGCCAAGCCATTCGATCATGTCGGTGCAGAAAGGCTCCTAGGAGATAGCTAGCCGCTAGGAAATCTGGACTACCCTCTGACGGCAGGAAGAATTTCAACCATCACCCCTTCTCTTTACCCATTTTCCTTGGCCTTTTCCAGTGTCATCAGCGGCAAAGAGGAGGAAGGAGGTTGGTATGCCATGGGACTGTGCTCCAGTCTTTGGAGCAGTTGGCGCTCTCATCACCGGTACGTTGTGCCTCCATCTCCATACCGGTCTCAGCGCCCCTTCGCCTGGACCCCGGCCTCATCCTTCTCTGCCCATTCACCCCCACTCAGATGGCCGCATTGGCTCGCCAGATAGGAATTCCACCACTCTTTTCTTCCTTGTCCAGATGAATCCCTCTTCTATCTGTCAGGTTGATCCATTCTGGAAAAATCTGCAACTGCATGATTCTTGTAGGTGATTTTTAGTTTCTTTTGTCTTTGCGAAAATCTCTCACCCAGCTCCCTTGACATCAATTGCTCCAATTGTGGCTATGGCAACTTTCCGTCGGATCAATATAGAGGATGCGCTGCATCCCTTGATTTTTGACTATGATAATCTTAGTCGATTTTGGCTATTGTGGAAGGTTTTAGATTTCAAGCGGGATGTACAGTGGATTCGCCAACACCTGCTTACTTCTCTACCTGATTTCTCTGTGGCTAAAAAAATTTGGGATCCTTTTAATCTCCTGTGGTATCACTTGGCTGATAGTGGCTTAAGAGGACGTGGGTTATGCAAGCCTTTCATAATTGCCCAAACCTTTTAGGGTCCTCCAAACACGGAACCAGCTTCCACTACGGTCACGACATTGGTTGGTGATATTGCTGGAATGGGGGGTATTCTCCACGACCACCATCTGTTCGATGAATTTCTCTAGAGTTTACATGCCACCACTGAAGGAGAGACGTGGGAGAATCCGAAAGGTGTTGATGCAGTGTTCATTAAGTATGAAGCCTTGGAGAAATATGGTAAAGATTTGTTGGCGATGACTTGAGCTGGGAAGCTCGATCCAAACATTGGCAAGGATGATGAGATTCGGAGATGCATACAGATTCTTTCAAGGAGAACGAAGAATAATCCTATTCTGATTGGTGAACCGGGAGTTGGAAACACTGCAATCTCTGAAAGGCTTGGTTAGAGATGTTCCTCAAGCTTTAATGAACTGTAGGTTGATTTCTCTTGACATGGGAGCACTTAATGCTGGTTCTAAATTCCATCGAGAATTTAAAGATAGACTTCAAGCTGTGCTGAAGGAAGTCACTGATTCAGATGGTCAAATCATACTCTTCATTGATGAAATCCAGAGTCGGGGCTGGTGCAACTAATGGTGCCATGGATGCTGGAAATTTGTTGAAACCTATGCTTGGTCGTGGTGAGTTGCGATGTATTGGAGCAACAACACTAGATGAATACCACAAATACATTGAGAAAGATCCACCATTGGAGCGGCGATTTCAGCAAGCTTATGTAGACCAACCTTCTGTGGAAGATACAATTTCTATTCTCCGTGGATTGGAGCTTCACCATGGGGTCCGCATCTCTGATAGTGCTTTTGTGAAGGCTACCATTCTGTCAGATAGGTATATTAGTGGGCATTTCTTACCCGACAAAGCCATTGATCTTTTTGATGAAGCTGCTGCAAAGATGAAAACGGAAATTACACCTAAGGCAACTGCTCTTGATGAGATTAATTGTACTACACTGAAGTTGGAGATTGAGTGACTCTCTCTTACGAATGATACAGATAAACCTGCAAAAGATAGGGTGAACCGTCAAGAAGCGGATTTTTCTCTTTGGAAAGACAGTCAAGCACAATTGACTGAGCAGTGGGAGCATGCAAAATTTGTGATGACTCGCATTCAATCCTCAAAGGAAGAGATTGACCGGCGATAGCTAGAAGTTGCAGAAAAAGAATTGGATGAATATAAGTGTTTTGGCAAATTCATGCTACGGGAAGAGGTTACTGGTGATGATATAGCTTCAATTGTTAGTAAGTGGATTGGAATTCCTATTTCTAAGTCAAAATGATCTGAGAGAGAAAAACTATTGCATTTAGACAATGAGCTCCATCTAAAAACATGAAAAAGATAGTATTTAATTTATAGAATACAACTGTTTATAGATACAGGTATATATTTCCCATTGGGGAATACACAGAAGATACAAGTGTGTTTTTCCACAGGGAGAGGATGCAGTGACAAATGGATGGTTGTGATAACAAGGAGAGGGGAGTCCAAGATTGCCATGGTGGCAAGGGAGGAGGTGTCTTTAATAGCCCCTGGCAAACTCATGGTGGAGGTAGAACCATGAGTTTGGAGTGTAACTGCTGAAACCGCTCGATGGAGAGAGGCTTGGTGAGGACGTCGGCTACTTGCTGAGCGGAGGGAGTATGCAGGACATCAAGCTTGCATGCTAAAACCTGCTCCCAAACATAGTGATGATCAAGTTCGATGTGCTTGTTTCAGGCATGGAACACCGGGTTGGCCGAGAGAGAGATGGCAGATTTGTTGTCACACCATAAGATGGGGGTGGAGGGGAGGGACACTCCAAGGAAGGTGAGGACCATGCGGTCCTACGTAATCTCAGTGGTTGTGCTAGAGAGAGCCTGATAGTCAGCTTCAGTAGAGGAGCGAGCTATTGTATCTTGCTTCTTGGACTTCCAGAGAATGGGGTTGGGACTGAGGTAGAGGCAGTAACCGGAAATAGACCTGCCCAATCGGAGTCGGAGAAGGCACATTGGGCAAAATTATCGGGTCGAAGGAGGAGCCCATGAGTGAAGGTACCTTTGAGGTAGCGAATGATTTGTTTAACAGCCATATACTGAGAGGTGGAGGGATTGTGCATGTGTTGGCAAACAAAGTTGATGGCATAGGCAAGGTCAGGATGGGTGGAGGTGAGGTATTGTAAGGCACCAACAATGCTTTTGTAGTTAGAGGGGTTGGGAAAGGGTGGGTTGTGGGGATAGAGGGGAGGCCATTTGTAGGTGGTGGGGGTCGGGGAAGCTTTACATTGGGACATAGAGTCATAGGAAAGGATAGCAAGGGCATATTGGGATTGGGAGAGGAAGAGGCCAGTGGGAATGCGGGTAACTTCAATGCCAAGGAAGTGATCTAGGTCACCAAGGTCTTTAATGGCAAAGGTGGAGCTTAGGAGAGAAATGACTTGGTGAATATGGGGGCGATGGTTACCAGTGATGGGGATGTCATCGACGTATAGGACAAGGATGATGATGTGGGAGCCTTGGGTGTGAAGAAAAAGGGAGGTATCGTCATGACAAGAGATAAAGCCAAGGGAAAGAAGGTAGGTGGAAATGCGAAGGTACCAAGCATGAGGGGCTTGTTTGAGGCCATAGAGGGCTTTGTGGAGGCGACAAACATGGTTGGGCTGAGTGACATCATGGTAGTTGGGAGGTTATTCCATGTAGAGTTCTTCGGAGATAGTGCCGTGAAGGAAGGCATTGGAGACATCGAGTTGCTTGATGGGCCAAGAGCGGATGACGATGAGGCTTATAACAATCTGAACGGTGTAAGGTTTGACCACAGGGCTAAATGTCTCATTGTAGTCAAGGCCTTCCTCTTGATGGAACCCTTTGGCAACAAGGCGGGCCTTGTAGCGAGAGATAGTCCCATTGGCATCACACTTGACTTTGTATGTCTAGCGGAAACTGATGACATCGGAGGAGGGTGGGGGAATCACTAAGCTCTAAGTACCTTGTGTGTGGAGGGCTTTAATCTCCTCATCCATAGAGGCACACCATTTAGGAATGGAGGAAGCAATTTTGAAGGAAGAGGGTTCAGTTTGAGGTGGAGAGAGAGTGAGGAGGGAGAAAGGGACACGAGGACATACGATCCCATCTTTGCTATGAGTGATCATTGGGTGAAGGGGAGGGGTGGGGTGGGGGGTGTCGGGGAGAGGAGTGGGGCGGGGAGAGGTAGGGGAGAAGGAGGAGAGTTAGAAGGGGAGGGGAGAGGGGGTAAATGTTGTGGGGGCAGGTGGAGGGTAGGGGTAGGGATGGGGAGAGGGGAGGGAGTGATGGAAATAGGGAGGGGGAGTGTGGTCGGGGGGGGGTTTGGGGTAGGGAGGTGGTCGTGGTAAGGGAACTCATCTTCGCGAAAGCGGACGTGGCGGGAGGTGTAGACATGATGGGAGATGGGATGGAGGCAACGTAATCCTTTGGTATGAGGGCAATAATCGAGAAAGATGCATGGGATGGCCCGGGGAGAGAGTTTATGGGAGGAGTAGGGGCAGGTCTTAGAGAAGCAGCGACAACCGAAGGCTTTGAGGAGGGAGTAGTTGGGGCAGGGGGGGGGGGGGTTGCAGAAGAGGAGTTTGTAGGGAGAGAGGTTTTGTAGGTAGGGAGAGGGTAGGCGGTTGATAAGATAGATGGCGGTGCAAGTAGCATCCACCCAATAGGAGAGAGGCATGTGGGCGTGGGAGAGGAGGGAGAGGGTAGTTTTGATGATGTGCCGGTGTTTTCTTTCGGCAACTCCATTTTGTTCAGGGGTATGAGGGCAAGAGGTTTGGTGGGAGATGCCATGAGAGGAGAGGTAGGAAGAGAGGTGGTGGTTGAGGTATTCACTGCCATTGTCGGTGCGGAGGGTGGTGGAGGGTCCGTTTGGCCATGGCATGGAATAGGCGGAAGCATTCGGTTAAATAGGATTTAAGTTTGAGGGGGTAGAGCCAAGTGTAACGGGAGAAGTCATCGACGAAGATCACATAATAGCGAAAACCGAGAAAGGATGTGACAAGAGGGGACCCCAAACATTCGAGTGGGCAAGCTGAAGGGGGCGTGAGGAGTGCTTCGGGGAGGGTGAGATGGGGAGTTTGTGCGCTTTACTAGTCAGAAAACTATTACAATCTAAGGATGACATTTTTTGGATTGGAGGCGACAAAGTACAAGCAACTAAATTAAACATAGTGGATGACGAATGTCCGACCCGATGATGCCAAAGGCGGGAGGAGGCAAAAGCAAGTAGGGCGGAGGGCAGAGGATACTGGATAGACACATGTCGGCATGGTCCTCAAAAGAGTATGCTCTGAGAGATAGTATCCTTGATTGTAACATGAGAGGCATCAAAGGTTAGTGAACAATTATTATCAAGAGCAAGTTTATGAACGGAAAGGAGAATATGAGAGATAGATGGAGTATGTAAGACATTGATAAGAGAAAGGGTAGAGGGGCCAAGATGGAGGGTGGTGTGACCCATGGATGAGATGTGTAAAGCTGCCTCGTTCCAGACATTGACGTGGTCGGACGTCGAGTGAGGCACATGGGAGGAGAGGTTACTGCGATCCGCTATCACGTGGTCTGAGGCACCACTATTAAGAAGCTACTCCATGGGAGTTGCCGAGGAGGAGGCGCCGGCAGAGAGGGCCAAAGCACCGGAGGATGAGCCCCCAGGGCCAGAATAACTCTCTCAACACGTTTTGGCGGAGTGGTTGGTCCCATAGCAAATCTAGTAAGGGGCCGGGGACCACAACTACGAGGACCAGAGCACCAACATCCATGAGGAGAACCACCACGTGGGTCGGGTGCCCAACAGCCAGCAGGGGCGGGGAGAAGGCCATGCGCAGCCCCTCCCCCATATGGGGCAGCAAGTTCAAGAGCTGGGCCCCCAGCAAGGGGGGTAGTAGTGAGGCCACTAAGGGGAGCAGGTGGGAGG
Source organism: Saururus chinensis (assembly GCA_035235625.1). Lineage (NCBI taxonomy): Eukaryota > Viridiplantae > Streptophyta > Magnoliopsida > Piperales > Saururaceae > Saururus > Saururus chinensis. The sequence continues at coordinate 29,099,695 of CP141146.1, read as the reverse complement.
CAGCCCATAGGGGCCGGATTTGGACTGGGCGGCGCCAAATCAGTCAGATCTGGACGGGAGCAGAGCAGATCTGGAATGGACGGGATCAGAGTGGATCTAGACGAGGTGGCGTAGGATCGGAGCAGAACTTGACTGGGCGGCGCTGGATCGGAGCAGATCTATGTGGGATCGAAGTAGATCTGGATGGGGCGGCTTGGATCAGAGCAGCTCTGGATGGCATCTGGAGTAGGAGGTCGGCGGGCAGAGAGAGAGGCGGCTCCAGTGGGAAGGGAGACTGACGAGCGGGGCTAGCAGTAAGGAGGAGTCCTGTGATGGGGAGAGCACAGGACAGGGGGAAGGGGGTTGGCCAGCGAGAGGGACGGCCGACAAATGGATAAGGGCGTCGGTCTTGAGGGAGGGCGGCTGAGTGTTCATCGAACAAGAGAGCTTGCCAGTGAACGATTGCTAGAAATGGAAAGGGGATCAAGCCATTGGGCAGAACAGCTTTGATACCATGAAAATAGGCAAAAGATAGTATTTCATTTACATAATACAACTATTTATAGATACAGGTATGTATTTCCCATTGGGGAATACACAGAAGATACAAGCGTGTATTTCCACAAGGAGAGGATGTAGTGACAAATGGATGGTGGTGATTACAAGGAGAGGGGAGTCCAGGATTGCCATGGTAGAAAGGGAGGAGGTGTCCTTAATATCATCAACGTGTGGTGGGCCAAGACCCTATTGTGAGAGCGGTAGCTGAGGCCATCCCCGGCAATCTAGGGCTGGTCTTTCAAATCCTCATCGTCCAATTGCAAGTTTTTTGTTCATGGGTCCCACTGGAGTTGGGAACACCGATTTCGCAAAGGCTCTAGCTGCTAGCATGATCAATACCGATGAAGCCCTTGTGCGTATTGACATGAGCGAGTACTTGGAAAAGCATGCAGTTTCTAAACTGATAGGGGCACCTTCCGGCTATGTGGGTTATGAAGGTGGACCACTTACTGAAATAGTTTGAAGGTGGCTATATGTAGTGATATTGTTTAATGAAATCAAGAAAGCACATTCCAATGTGTTTAATGTATTCCTTCAGATATTAGATGATGGGAAGGTCACTAATAAGTTTGTTTCACCTAAAGGCTCTCGCATATCAACTTAGAGAAGCTTGTTCACCTGCCACATTGTTATTTTGTTAATGATTATAAGCCAAAAATTCATGATGTCTTGGATCCAGTTTGCCGGCCCAAGAGGTCAGATTATGGGCTTTACCACAACTTGGCACTCCTTCTGTGTGGGCTTTGCGTGAGTCTAACCCTACTCGGATATATTAGCAGCAGCTTTTTACATGGGCGAGGCCTTCCGTTGACTCTATCATTCGTACAGTTCTGGACCATCTGTTCACATTGGAGCTATGGTGGGCCCAATACTTGGAGTTTAAAGTCACCTCGAGGACGAGGTGATGCAGAAGCATGGTGGAATGTTGTGAACGTCCTAGGGGCTGCCAATGGGGTCACGTGCTAGGGTAATTAGGTAATTATGTAATAAGGGCATTTATGTCAATAGGTTAATTAGGGGTTTCTTTTAATTATGTTAATTGGCCTTCAACACCTATTAGTGAGCCCACTTAGTTAGTTTATTTAAGTGTAAGGGCTATGCCCTAATTGGTATTATGAATGAATTATTGTCTCCAATCCTCTCCTCTTCTCCCCTGCTCTCTGATGCACTAAAATAATGTTCAATTAAATATTTTCAAATTTTGAATTGCAATTATATTTTGTGTTAATTCACTGCTGATTTGGGCTATTTATGTTTTGAATAAGTTAGGACTTTAATTAAGTTTACATGTCTAAACAGGCTTCAACAGGATACAACTGGAAGAGGAAGTAAAGCCCATTTACCCAAAGCTATTTGAAAGTCAAGAATGGGCTCCTAATGGTCTAAACATACATGGAATGGTCGAACACAACCTTGTGGACCCGTTTGATTTGAGATTTGTATGAAGAGGACTAAATTAGGAAAGAAGCTGATTCGGACAGATTGATAGAGCCTTAGTATTTCGATTATATCTTTTTATATATAATTCAGATGGATAGGATTCTGGTGACATTGGAAAGAAGACTTCCATAGCTACAAATGATATTTAGGAAGAAATTCCAAATTATGAAGATTCATGGGTCGAATTTGGCATGCAAAGAGACAGCTAGTAAACTAACCCGAGGCCAGCACATGAAGAATATTTTCATTCATTATGATTGATACACATAAGGAAAGACAAGGAGGCTGATTGGTTAACTAAAGGAAGATTCAAATATACTTATTTGCTAAATAAATTATTGATTTATGTGATTGATTTAGAATCTAATCATTGCCAAAAAAGCAACCAATCAGGCAATCAATTAGGATGCAATCTAGAGATATGATTTCACTTTCCTCTTTGTAGCAACCCCTTCTATTCCTATAAATAGAGGGGCGGACATGATAGATGAGTCATCCCCTCCTCTTTGGAGCTCTCTTCTCCTATTTTCTTCTCTACTTTTGTAATTTTTTTTTAATTTTATTGTAATGACTTTCTAAGCTCTTAAGCTAAGGCTAGAGGAGATTTGTAACAATTTAATGAAGTTCAATTAATGTTTCATCAATGGTTTCAAGTAAGTATTGTTTATTTGAAGTGATGTTTATTTAATATTGTTCTTCTTCTTGTTTCTTTGTGATTTGGGTACATAAGATGCTTAAAGGCTCTCCTTTTTTATCTTTTGTGATTTGGATATATAGAAACTTTAAGAGACAATTATTTTTATCCTTCATGTATCCAAAATTTTTTCTATCTTTAATTTCAATTTTAATGTTCATATCTTCCGGTTAGATAGAATCTTCATTCGATTTTAACTGAGATAACATGATACATGAAGAACATCATTAGATGTTATAATGATCCTTAATGCCTTAGTGTTTTCTCATCTTGATTTCTTGACTCTATATTGCCTCAATACTCTTCTACTCTTTCTTTCTTATTTTTTCCTTTCTATATTTCTTCGTAACCATTTTCTTTGTTGCACAAGGCTTTACTTGTGGATCGACCTTGTCTGCTACAATTGGCAAGTAAAACAAATCTAATTTTGACTTCTTCATAGTCTTGGTTCAGATGTAACAACAAATTGGCGCCGTTGCCGGGGATTGCAATGTGTGACAAGAATCCGTTACGAAAAAAAACTCACTCTAACTTTACTAATTATCTCTCTTTTAGTTTTGCACACTAACTCATTAAATTCAGTCATTTACTTTATGTCATTTACTTTTAGCATTTAAATTTTGCAATTTTTCTTTTTTTTTAAGACCGGAGGCACTACCCACGTTACTACCGAAAATTTTACGGGATCAAACGTGTACCTTGATAGTGCTTTTGGCCTTATTTTGCAATTTTATTTTCTGTTTATTAACTGCTAACTCTCTAACTTTTTATATTTTGTCATTTAATTTCTGCACTTTTACTTTTTGTTATAAAAAAAAAAATTACTTATTGCATGTTCACATGGGTGCGTGATAATTCTAGACGATTGAGATGAGTGAACAAATCTTTTGAAAATTTTCTCTATTTTGATACAATGGAGGATCTAAGAACTAATGAGGAACTAAGAAGTGATAATGAAGATAATAATGTACAAAATATTCAAGTTAAAACCTTCCGTGATTATTTGCAACCAACTAGATCAAGTTCTCCTTCTAGCATGATTTTTCCAACTAATGTGGGTGGTTTTGAACTCAAGCCGGGTGTAATTTAATTACTACCGAAATTTCATGGCTTAGATTCAGAAAGCCCATATTTGTATTTAAAAGAGTTTGAAGAGGTTTGTGCAACTTTGCCAAACCAAAATGTTTCAAATGATGTTATTAAATTAAAACTCTTTCCATTTTCTTTAAAGGAAAAAACAAAAAATTGGTTGAATTCTTTGAAGCCAAGATCCATTGGAACATGGCAAGAAATGGAAAGAGAATTTTCGAAAAAGTTTTTCCCCACCCATAGAACTAATACACTTAGAAAGAATATCATGAATTTTTCACAAAAAGAAAATGAGACTTTTTTTCAATGTTGGGAAAGATTTAAAGAACTTTATTGTTGTGCCTACATCATGGATATGAAACATGACGTACAATTAGTTTCTTTTATAATGGCTTGACTTCTCAAATGAGGCAATTTGTTGAAATGATGTGTAATGGAGAATTTTTGAGTAAAGAACCTAAGGAAGTATTAGACTCTTTTGATGTGTTAGTTAAAAATGCTCAATCATGGGAAGATTCTAATGAATTTGAAAGTAGTAATAAGACTAAATCTAATGGGACAACTAAGGGGGGCATGTACCTTCTTAAAGAAGAGGATGATGTAAAAGCGAAAATTATAAGTTTAACTAGAAAAGTGGAGGCTATGGAATTTAACAGGGAAAACATGTCTAAAGCTTCTCAAAAAGTACATGATATTTGTAGTATATGTGAGAGTGATGGTCACCAAACACAAGATTGTCCAACAATCCCTGCTTTTCAAGAGGTGTTGCATACTAAAGCAAATGCTATGAATACCTACAAAAGGCCTTTTTCTTCTCCTTATTCTGAAACTTATACTCCTAATTGGAGAAATTATCCTAACTTTAGTTAGAGAAATGAGTCAAATTTTTATGTACCCCCTTCTTCCTCAAATTATGTTCCACCACATAAGAAAACTCTTGAAGACACATTGCAAACATTCATGCAAAGTCAAGCAACAATCAACATCTAAATAATGCAAGCCATCAATGACTTGAAGACTTCTATCACTCAATTAACCACAGCTTTAAGCACTAAAGAAAAATAAAAGTTTCCTTCTCAACCTCAACCATATCCTAAAGGTCAATTTGTAATTGAAAATTTAAATTCTTTAAGTTCACAAGAAGAGTATGCTAAGTCCATCACTACTTTGAGAAGTGGAAAAGTCATTAACAAAGATATTCCAATGAAGGTTGTTGAACTTAAGGAGTTTTTGAATTCAAAACATGGTGATGAATTTAACAACTCTGATTATGTTGCTCCAATTCCTCCTCCTTTTCCTCAAAGATTACAATCTTCTTTTAAATTGGTGCCAAATGGTGACATTCTTGAAATCTTTAAACAAGTGAAGATTAACATTCCTCTCTTAGATGTCATTAAACAAATTTCATCTTATGCTAAATTTTTGAAAGACCTATGTACAATCAAGCTTAAGCTAAATGTACAAAAGAATGTATTTTTGACAGAACAAGTAAGTGCAATTTTACAATAAAATACCCCACCAAAATATAAAGATCCTGGTTGTCCAACCATATCTTGTATAAGTGGGAATTATAGAGTTGAAAAAGCTTTACTTAATCTTGGGGAAAGTGTTAATCTCTTACCTTATTTAGTTTATGAACAATTGAGACTTGGTGAATTGAAGCCCACAAGCATTACACTTCAACTTGTAGATCGCTCAATTAAAACACCAAGAGGAATTATTGAGGATGTGCTAGTACAAGTAGAAAAGTTTTACCTTCCCGTTGATTTTATTGTTTTGGACACAACCAGTTTTGAATGCTTATACTCAAATTCCTGTCATATTAGGCCGCCCATTTCTTGCTACTTCTAATGCTCTTATTAATTGTAGAAATGGTGTTATGAAGCTTTCTTTTGGAAATATGACTTTGGAACTGAACATTTTTAATATTTGTAGGCAACCAGGACATGATGATGAGGATGTGCATTAAGTGAATCTTTTAGAAAGTCTTATTGATGACATGGCTACTATTTCTTCATTTTCTGACCCGCTTGAAGCATGTCTTTCTTATTTTAACTTTGATGATGATGTTATGATTAATGATGTAAATTCCTTGTTGGAGTCAACTCCATTATTGGATACTGATAGGTGGAAGGCTCACATTGAGGAGTTACCTCCTTCTAATAGCGCTCCTCTCCCCTCAAGTGTCCAACCACCCAAGTTAGACTTGAAACCCTTCCCTACTAAACTTAAATATGCTTATCTTGGTGAGGGAGAGACATTTCTTGTGGTTGTCTCTTCAATGTTAGATAGGGAGCAAGAGCACAGGTTGCTCAATGTCCTTAGAAATCACAAAAATGCCATTGGGTGGACTATTGCTGATATTAAGGGGATTAGTCCCTTGATTTGCACACATAGAATCTTTATGGAAGAAAATGCAAAACCTGTGAGAAAAATACAAAGAAGGTTAAATCCCAATATGAAAGAAGTGGTGAGAGAAGAGGTCCTAAAATTATTGGATGTAGGTATCATTTACCCCATTTTTGACAGTCCATGGGTGAGTCCTACTAAGGTTGTCCCCAAAAAGTCTAGAGTGACAGTGGTAGAGAATGCCAATGATGAGTTAATTCTCACTAGAGTCACCACCTGTTGGCGGATGTGCATAGATTATAGGAAATTAAATTCCGTCACTAGGAAAGACCACTTCCCTTTACCAATCATGGACCAAATCCTAGAAAGGGTGCCGGTCATCAATTTTATTATTTTCTAGATGGTTATTCAGGATATAATCAAATTGAGATTGCCCTAGAAGATCAAGAAAAAACAACATTTACATGTCCATTTGGTACCTTGCATATCGAAGGATGCCGTTTGGATTATGTAATGCTCCTGCCACATTCCAAAGGTGCATGATGAGCATCTTTAGTGACATGGTGGAGCGGTTTTTAGAAGTTTTTATGGATGACTTTTTTTATTTTTGGTGATTCTTTTGATGATTGTCTTGATAACTTAGAAAAAGTTTTGGTGAGATGTGAAGAGAAAAATCTAGTTTTAAATTGAGAAAAATGTCATTTTATGGTTACTAATGGAATAGTACTTGGTCATATTGTTTCTGTATAGGGAATTCAAGTGGACAAGGCAAAAATTGAATTGATTGCTAATTTGCCTAGTCCAAAGTCTATAAAAGATGTTAGATCCTTTCAAGGACATGCCGATTTTTATAGAAGATTTATTAAGAATTTTAGTGTGATATCTAGACCATTGTGTAATCTTCTATCTAAAGAACATTCTTTTGAGTAGTTGGATGCATGTGAAGAAGCTTTCACAAAGCTTAAAAACATGTTAGTGTCCGCACCCATCATGCAACCCCCGGATTGGACCATTCCTTTTGAAATTATGTGTGATGCAAGTGATTATGCTGTTGGGGCTGTTTTAGGGCAAAGGAAAGATAAGAAACCTTGTGTCATTCATTATGCAAGTCGAACTTTAAATAGTGCCCAAATGAACTACTCCACCACTGAAAAAGAACTTCTTGCTGTAGTATTTGCACTTGACAAGTTTAGATCCTATTTGATTGGCTCTCAGATTATCATTTTTACTGACCATGCAGCTTTGAAGTACCTTTTGAGCAAACAAGATACAAAGCCCAGATTGCTCCAATGGATACTCTTACTCCAAGAGTTTGATCTCACAATCAAAGACAAGAAGGGAGTAGAGAATGTGGTGGCGGATCATCTTTCAAGATTGGAATTTTCTGATTCTGTAGAAAACATTCAAATCCAAGACACATTCCCCGATGAACAACTTTTTGCCATCTCACATCCTCCATGGTATGCCGACATTGCCAACTACTTGGTGACAGGTAAGGTTCCCCACCATTGGTCTCCTAAAGATAAAAAGAGATTCTTCACCGAGGTAAAGCATTTCTTTTGGGACGACCCTTATCTCTTTAAGTACTGTCCGTATCAAATAATAAGGAGATGTGTGTCTGATTCTGAACAAGTAAGTATCATCTCTTTCTGTCATTCTGAAGCATGCGGTGGTCACTTCTCCTCTAAAAAGACCACCACTAAAATTTTGCAATGTGGTTTTTACTGGCCGATGCTTTTCAAAGATGTTCATGAATTTTGCAAAACTTGTGAAAGGTGTCAAAAGTTAGGAGCCATATCTCGTCGAAATATGATGCCCCTTAACCCCATATTGGTTATTGAGATTTTTGATTGTTGGGCATTGATTTCATGGGACCTTTTCCTCCTTCTTTTGGCTATGCTTACATTTTAGTTGCCGTCGATTATGTTTCCAAGTGGATGAGGCTGTTCCAAGAAAAACCAATGACCACAAAGTCGTTGTGCGCTTTTTAAAAGAAAATATATTTTCAAGGTTTGGAACACGTCGAGCCATTATAAGTGACGGGGGGTCACATTTTTGTAATAAGCCTTTTGAGGCTTTGATTAGTAAGTATGGGATTACCCCATAAAGTAGCTACCCCCTATCACCCACAAACAAGTGGACAAGTTGAGATTTCTAATAGAGAAATTAAATATATTTTGCAAAAAATAGTAAATCCAAATGGTAAAGATTGGTCTTTACGGCTCACCGATGCTCTTTGGGCTTACCGTACCGCTTTTAAGACCCCAATTGGCATGTCTCCTTACCGTTTGATTTTTGGAAAAGCTTGTCACTTACCTGTCGAGTTGGAACATAAGGCATATTGGGCAATTAAAGCTTTAAATTTTAACTTTGATAAGGCTGGCTTAAATAGACAATTGTAAATCAATGAGTTAGAGGAAATTCAACGTGATGCTTATGAGAGTTCAAAACTTTACAAAGAGAGAATGAAGGTTTTTCATGATAAAAATATTTTATGAAAAACTTTTGAGACATTTCAAAAAGTTTTATTGTACAACTCTAGACTTCATATCTTTCCAGGAAAATTAAGATCACGTTGGACAGGTCCTTTCATTGTCAAAACTGTTTTTCCTTATGGAACTGTTGAAATTGAAAACCCAAAAAATGGTGATGTTTACAAAGTTAATGGCCAATGTTTGAAACTATTTTTAGACCATTTTGTCCCTGAAGTTGAGTCTACATCTCTTGAAAATCCAAATTATGAGGGTTGATTTTCTTTTCATGATTTTTTCCAAAAAACAAAACAAAAACAAAAAAACCAAAATTATTTTTTTACATTTAGGACAATGTTTAGTTTAGGTTGGGGGGTGAGTTTGGATAAATTTTGTTAATTGTATTGACTGTGATAACCTTAATCCTTTCTTGGTCTACTTACTCTTTACTTTGATCTCTAGATAATGTTGGCACTTGAATATTTTATTAAAACATTCATTTTGTGATGAGTCTTTACAATTAACTTTCATGAAGAGGATCTTTGAAACTAATTTTGGTTTTCAAAATTTCATTCGCATGACGAATTTTTAGAGTTGAAGTCGAATTATGTGGTATTGCTCTAATACTCACCCGGAATGTTGAGAGACACAAAATCCAATGAACTTTGACTTCCTTGTTCACTTGGTTGGCTGGAAATGAAAAAAATTTTTTGGGGATTATTATCGTTATGGAAAACAATCAATGAATTAGACCAAGTACTTTGAAAAGGGCTGCCTATGAAAAAGAAAATGAATAAGAAAAGAAAAAGAAGTAAAAAAAAAAGTGATAAACATCATATTAAAAAAAAAATGGAAGTTGCCAAATAATGTTTCATTTTGTAAGATAGGGCGAAGCCATCGTTGTAACAACGCAAGCATGCTGGAATATCACAGATGAAGCCCATGAGGTATTAAAGTGAACATCCAAACCGCTTGTTATCTCGGACAGGTTGCTTAGTTTTAAATTGGTTATTTTGGCTATCTAAACATCTCTTGGTGAGTAGAAGAGCATACTACTTTAGGAGGCTGATCCTCTAATTATTTTGTCAAAATTTTACTTAGACTCACTTACACATTGTTTCAAAAGTTCCTCTACATAGAAATTTAATGGTTGAGACTTTTATATTTAATTTATGAAAACTAGTGCTTGAGTAGTTTGGAGATAATTGTAAAGTTTGTTGTTTGCTTAGTGAGGATGAAGGGGTTCCTTGGTCTTTCTTTACAATTATTATCTTAGTCTTTACTTCCTCAACACAACTTGTTAGCATTGTAACTTATATTCTTTTTCTTCTTCTTTGTTTTGTTTAGCTGAAGACATAAAACTTAGCGCTACTTGGGAGGCAACCCATGAGTGTTTTTTGAATTTTGTGGGTATATTCACTGCAAACCCTCACGAGACACAACTCGTCTACTAGTGTAAGCTAGGGGTTTAAAGGCTTGTTGCATATGCTAAATGCAATCGAGATTTCCTACGGAAGTGGAGTAGTTAGTTTTGTTTTCTATTATTTTAATTTTTGTTTTGCTCAAGGACTAGCAAAAAGTAGGTTTGGGGGTATTTGATGCATTAAAATAATGTTCAATTAAATATTTTAAAATTTTGAATTGCAATCATATTTTGTGTTAATTCATTGCTGATTTAGGTTATTTATGTTTTGAATAAGTTAGTTGGACTTTAATTAAGTTTACATGTCTAAATAGGCTTCAACAGGATACAACTGGAAGAGGAAGTAAAGCCCATCTACCCAAATCTATTTGAAAGTCAAGAATGGGCTCATAATGGTCTAAACATGCATGGAATGGTCGAACACAACCTTCTTGACCCGTTTGATTTGAGATTTGTATGAAGAGGACTAAATTAGGAAAGAAGCTGATTCGGACAGATTGATAGAGCCTTAGTATTTCGATTATATCTTTTTATATATAATTCGAATGGATACGATTCTGGTGACATTGGAAAGAAGACTTCCATAGCTAGACATAATATTTTAGGAAGAAATTCCAAATTATGAAGATTCATGGGTCGAATTCGGCGTGCAAAGAGACAACTAGTAAACTAACCCGAGGCCAGCACATGAAGAATATTTTCATTGATTATGATTGATACAAATAAGGAAAGACAAGAAGGCTGATTGGTTAACCCCTTCTATTCCTATAAATAGAGGGGTGAACGTGATAGATGAGTCATCCCCTCCTCTTTGGAGCTCTCTTCTCCTATTTTCTTCTCTACTTTTGTATTTTATTTTTAGTTTTATTGTAATGGCTTTCTAAGCTCTCAAGCTAAGGCTAGAGGAGATTTGTAACAATTTAATGAAGTTCAATTCATGTTTCATCAATGGTTTCAAGTAATTATTATTTATTTAAAGTGATGTTTATTTAATATTGTTCTTCTTCTTGTTTCTTTGTGATTTGAGTGCATAAGATGCTTAAAGGCTATCCTTTTTGATCTTTTATGATTTTGATACATAGAAATATTTAAGAGACAATTATTTTTATCCTTCATCTATCCAAAGTATTTTCTATCTTTAATTTCAATTTTAATGTTCATATCTTCCGGTTAGATAGAATCTTCATTCGATTCTAACTGAGATAACATGATACATGAAGAACATCATTAGATGTTATAATGATCTTTAATGCCTTAGTGTTTTCTCATCTTGATTTCTTGACTCTATATTGCCTCAATATTCTTCTACTCTTTCTTTCTTAATTTTTCTTTTCTCTATTTCTTCGTTACCATTTTCTTTGTTGCACAAGGCTTTCTCAGTGGATCGACCTTGTCTACTACAATTGGCAAGTAAAACAAATCTGAATTTGACTCTTCATAGTCTTGGTTCAGACGTAACAAAATTGTATCACTTCAACCTTGCAAACCCAAAACTAGAAATACACAAAATCGACAAGAAAACCCCAATATCACTTCCAATCTTCATAATATTGAAATACAAGCTTAAGGCATGATAGATCTAATCATTTCTAAGCTAAATCAAAATATTATCATAAGAAAGAGTATACTTTAATTAACCCAACATTAGTGCACAAACACAAGCAAAACTCACATAAACCATTTGAAACCTTAAATCAGAAATATAAATCAATTTAGGAAGAAAACCCCTTACTTTTAGTGAGCTTTTGGGTCCAAATCAAAGCTTTAATTGCCACAAATCCCTACCCAAAGTTAGGGTTTTAGTTAATACCTCATGAAATTTGAATATTAAGCTCAAACCACTTTAAAAACATGTAGATCTAGTGTTTTCTTTACATAAAAATGAAAAATCCCTAAATTAGGGTTTAAAATAGAGGTTAAAAACAACATTTTTAATCGGGTAAAATAAAAATCAACTTTGGGTAAAGATGAGATTAAGAATGATTAAGGGAATTTCAAAAGATTGGTGGAAAATCAAGGCTTAAACATACCTAAATTGATATCCTCTTTGAGTAATGGGGATTAGGGCATTTCTCAGCCTCCAATCTCAGCCCTTTCCCAATTGGGAATGAGGCTGGGACTTTCCTTTTATAGTAAGTTGTTTGGGGTGTAAATTTTAAAAGTTGGGGTATAAATAGAATTTAGTACCAAAACAAATTTAAAAATTTTGAAACTCTTTAATCATGAAATAAGTGAAATTTAAGGTCTCGTGGGACCCTCACCCCTCAAACGTGAATGTGGAGCCCACGATGGGACTCGTGCCCTAAATTTATGAAAAATCCAATAAAATCCCACAAATTCCCTAAAAATAAGATAAATTGAGTTTAGCATAAAAACTTATAAAATGAGATAAAACCTTATTAAAACCATCATTATCAACCTTTAACCCCCAAAACAAGTTAAACCGACAAATTAAAATAAAACCACACAATAATCACATAATTAAGTCAAAATAGACCAAGTTAGGATTAGATATCTTACAGATCAGCCTCATAAAAAATTACAAAAACACCCCCAATAGAGCCATTTTTTATAGTTGGGTGTTTTTTTCATCATTTGACAAGGGCAAAAGGTTCCCTTATAAATTGGAGGGAGGAGAAATGGATTTTTTACTCCTCACTCTTAATATCTCAAATCTCAAATGGATCAAATAATTAAAGGCTAAAGAAATCTCTTACTCCAAATTCTTCAAGCTCTCTCCATCATTCTTCAAGATGACTTCTTCTATAAGAGTAATTTTGAGTCAGTTTAAGTTGGAAAATTAGATTATGAGGGTGGAGCAAAAGGAAGACTAAAATCTATGTTTTGATAGGTAAAAATGCGCACACATATCACATTCACATACTTTAAGGTAAAAGAGACCTTAGATGAAAAAATTGTGAGAGTTGGAGTTTTCGTATGAAAAATAAAAATAAATTCTAGAAAACTATAGCAGGATCGATAGGTTTTGAATTGTAGAAAACTCTCTGCAACATTGTTGATCGATCAATCACTTCATGTCCACAATTGATCGGCACCTAAAAATACATTGCGTAAAATAAATATGAGAGTTTATTAATTGATCGTAGAGTCGATAGATCGATCGATTGAAGAGTCATAGATTAATTGGAATAGGGATTGATTGATCGCCCTATGGAATGATTGATCGATGGAGCGCAGAGTTGCCTAATTTAGAATTTTCTAGTTTGAGTTAGATTCCTAATCGAATACATATTCCTTTTGAGACTTGGGTTGTTTATAAAAATGGCTAGGAATGTGAGGAAAGAAAGAGAGAAGGCTTAGAAAAATTAGAGATCTTGTGTGGAGTTGCTCTAATGGACTTTTGAGAGAATTAATCTTCTAGTAGTAACATTTTATCTACCTTAATAAAAAAAGTGATTAGAGGTGAGATGAGTGCACACAAATGCATGTGATGCATGGTGCTTCATGAAGATTGTTGCTGAGAAAATCAAGAGGAAGAAAAGACATTCCAAAGGAGGAGATGAAATATCTACATTGATCAAAGAGTACAAAGAGGAGAAGAAGATCGAATTATTGTCAGTAAACAACCAAGGGATGGTTGATTCAAAATCAAGAGTGACATGAAGAACCAGACGTTTGAAATAAAAAGAGTCTCTGTTCTTTGTAAACGGTAATTTTATAATCTCAAGTTTACATAGTGCATAGTTGATCTGAACAGAGTGTCCCATGATTTTTCCCTAGTTGGGTTTCCATGTAAAAAATTCTTGTGCATTGCTTAGTGATTTGAATACAAATTTGCATGATAAATCTTGTAACTTAATTGTGAGTTAGAGGCACTTTATTTTTCTCATCTTGTATATACAATACACATAAATCACAAATCAAAAAGTGGCAGCTGAAGTTATTTGAATATTTCAAATATTATTTTAGTGTTTTTAGGTTTGATTGCGTTTTTGGTTGCCATGGAATTCAAAACATGCTTAACATGTCTCTATTTGTCTCAAATTTTATTGTGGCTAGAAATAATCATGTTCTTGATGAATTGAAGATGCTTAGAGCAAAAGTTTGTGCTATAGAACATCAAAATTCTTGACTTAGTGCATGCTAAATCCTTGTGTGATAACAAAAATCTTGAATTGCTTAATAAAATTGAGAAATTGGAAGAAAAATTGAAAACTTTGAATTCTAAACTCAAAGAGTTTGTTAAATGCAAGGAAAAAGTAGATAGGTCTATGGGAAACAAGAACACAAATTCCCTAGGATGCACTAAATTTGTTAAGGCTATAGAATTGAATGATAATGATGTTAGTACCTCAACATCTAAACTTATGGTTAGAGAATACTTGTATAAGAAGGAACTAATGAGTAAATTTGAGCATATCAAAAATAGATTATTGAAGAAGCTACAATTTGAGTGATATGATGTTAAATTTGACTTGCTTTGACATATTACATGGATGGGGACATTGGGCTCACACACATGATTCACTAAGAAATTCTCACAAGTTTACTCATAATGGTTGTCACAAGTGAGAGTTTAATATCCATTTAATCATACTAGTGGATCACCGTATTTATCCTAGTCCGATTATCTAATGAAGATAAAGACTATGAAATATGGGCTCGTTGCACATAATTTTTTTCTATAGTGTAAACAATCAAAACCTAATGTTTATGCACCATTCATGATTATTCTATCAACTATCAAACCATAAAGCATGCAAGAACACACAAGGATTTAACATAGAAAACCCCAACTAGGTTTAAAGACCACGACAGTCTCTCAACGGCCAAATCAATACACTAGCAAGCAAGAACTTACAAGATCCAAGAATAACCAACCAACTTCTTTGACTCGACACAAACAAAAACTTCTTTTCTTTATTTAGTCATCTTCATTGTTAGCATTCAAGTTTCTCCCTCTGTCAAAACCTTGAAGGTTTCCCTCTTCATGTTTTTTCTTTGTCTCCTTCTAGCAACTCAATCAAAGACTCCTTCAATTGTTGATCTTCCTTTGAGTTTCTTCAATCACTCTTTGATGAAGAACTTTGTTGCAACTCCTCAAGCTCGTGTGTGTTGTGTTGTCAATTTCTCTTCACTTTTGGATAATTAAATTGATCTTCAAAGCATGTAGCCAATGAAAAGCTCTATACTCTCAAAATCCCAATAAAGTAGACTCACCAGTGTCTCTCTATGCAAACAATAGTTTTCCTTCTCTTTTCTCATGTCCAAAACACCTCTTTTATAGCTAACTAAGTCGGTGTAGGTGTTAAACCTTGAATAGGATTCAAATTAAACTCGGAACGTCCTATTTTGGGAAAATACGAGCTCCAGTGATCGATAGCAACTGCTCACTGATCAATCGACAACTCTCGGTTTCATTTTGTGAAAATTGTTATAGTAACAAATCAATCACTACTATTCATCGATAGATCATTTCTACAATACTACTACAGTGCCGAAATTCAAGATTATTCAGAATTTTTTTCTGATTAATCTTGAATGTAAATTTTACATACTTGTGTAATTTTTTACTCATACTTTTTCTCACACTTTAATATGATAAACCCTTTATACTTAGTGTGTGAAGTGATGCGTGTAAGTGTTTTTTCCTGGAAAAATACTTCTAAGTCTTCTAATCACTTCATCTTCACCATGTGATCTTGAGCTGTAAGCATTCTATTTTATGACTCAAATTACACATCAATTTGACATTATTTTGTTCACTGAAGTAAGCCAATGTAATATGTATGGCTACATATGTTCATACAACAAGAAGGAACAAATTGTAAAGCCCGAGATTTTCATACATTTTCCTTAAAATTCACAATTTTTTTTTGCAATTTAACAACTCTAAATCGGAGGGAAAATGACGAAATCAAAACATGTATAAATAGTTTATAATTTAAAACATCATACGGTTAAACATCGTACCGCCAAATCAAATATCCTCAAGCATTACTCGAAAACAAACTTACGACTAAATTACCATGATCATGGATTTTTAAATACAAATAACTCCCAGGCGTCCTCAAGTACAAGTCTCATAACAGTTTACATTCTTATCCAAACTAAAAGTCTAGAAGATATAAACATTTAAATCTCATCTCACCCAATACATCAGATCATGGCACAAATGATACTCGAAGTGAGTCAAGTATACCTGAATCAAAGGAGAAATAATACTCCGCAGAAATGAGCATCCATCTCCAGGAGCTCTCCAACACAACCTGTGAAATCCTCCCAAACCATGGGGCTAAAAATATAGGGTAATGAGTATTTTCATACTCAGTTTGAAAATACCCAGTAGGGGAATCTAAACAGTGAACTTAGTAAGTTCATAAATACATGCGTTCATGCAACTCAAACATGAAGCAATCAATATATATCAATCATATACATAAGCATATAATCATGCACAACACACCATCAAACCAACTCATACAAACACCCTTAATCAGGGTCTTACAAACTTAATCGTACCATCATAGCATACTCAATACTAACACATACTTGTACGACCTTACTTGTACAATCTTACACTTACTCGTACGACCTTAATCGTACAGTCATACGCTTACTGTCTTACTCAAAATCATCATCTTACAGTCTTGCTCAAAACATACACTTACATTCGTGCTCAAACTCACACTCTTACAGTCATACTCATACTCAAACTCTTACAGTCGTGCTCATACTCATAATCATACGCTTACTAAGAAATGCATAGACTCAGTCATACAGTCGTATACATACTATCGACCACTGAAGCTTATTACAACTAATAAGCTTCAGTGTCAAAAAGGAAAAGAATGCCACTGGGGCATCACCTTAACCTTCGGGGAGTGACTAGACAACATGGACTTTTCCGAAGGTAAGACACACCTATGCTCATGGGGCACAAGATCAAACAGGTAACAGTAGATCCATGATACTACTTACCTGATCGCGCACATATACACCCACACATAAGGGGTCATACAATTGCCCACACATGAAGGGTCTTATAGTGCCATATAATTGCCCACCATTATGGGTCTTATAGTGCCAGTGCCACTCTTGGGCAGAAATCATACAATGCCTCTTGGGCGGAATCATACAATGCCACTCTTGGGCATTGACATATAGTGCCACTCTTGGGTAGAATCATACAACGCTCTCAATAGAGCATCAAACATCTGGGCTTCATATAGCACACACACCAAATCGAAAACATACATCGCTCTCAACAGAGCATCAGACGTTCGGTGCTCTATACAGCACACAGACAACATCCCACAAGATGAACACCATGGCAAGACATGATAAATGCATAGCCGACTCATTATCAGCTAGCTCAAACACAAAACTTAATCCGTCGAACCCTCAGGTCTCAAACTCACTACGCTATCATTAGCTTTCTTATAATTCAAGTTTGAATTAAGTGATTTATGCGGTACAATTATGCCACACAACCTCACAGTCCTCGACTGATCAAACCGAAGCTGAGCCTGATCGAAACCCTAGTTCGTCGGGGCAGCAAACACCTACTCGTCCAAGTCACAACATAGCTCACCGTACACAAATCCTTACGTACTCATACAGTCTCCGCCATCCACATTATGACGAAAACATCTTACTCGGCATAATCAAACTGAGCTCCTCTCATTAGATCCTCGTTATCAGCCTCTTACTTAATACCTCACTTATTATGCTTACTTTTCACTTCATAATCTATACATTATGCTTGTGCAATTATGGACACTCTTACTATCTAATAAACCCCCATAAGGCTCCAAGCCTAAGCCCTCTTACTTATTGAACTCCTGACATACGCTCCAAACCAAACCGATCCAATCCGCTCAAATCCTCGCCTGTTAAACTTACGTCCGTTGCCATTGTCACACGCTTACACATCCAAATCCATATCCAATTTTGTACCAAACTCTTACCACTTCTTACCGCCCATCGCCCACACCTCTTCCCACACACACAGTCCACATACGTAACTTAGTCACATAATCGCTAGTCATCACTAGCGCTTACATAACACACATACGTAGCACACTAACATATTCGGTAGCCATCACTAGCGCATACATCATACACATACATAAAACATGCTTACAACTCACATACATGACATATGCATCTCAACGTAGCATAATTCATTCTCTTACATCATGCAAATAGGCCATGATTTAATATCCAACATATGGAATTATATAATCCTAGCATGCTGCTATTTATTCAAAGCATGCTATCATGAATTTACGAGTTCAAAGCTCCCCTACCTCGTAATCATGAAGTTTGATGGCGAGCACACGATGGTGGTGGCGAAGTTGGCGGCCAAAAGCTTTTCTTAGCCGAGAGAGCTGCTGTCCCGAAGTTTTAGGAAGCACCAGAACTACTCATGGCCAAACAGGGGTGACACATGTCAATGCGGCAAAATCCACGATCCACGGCGGCACACTTGGGGCGGCCGGGAGAAAAGATCGTGCCAATGAGTGGCAGGTGCGACCAAAAGGCAGGGTGTACTCGCTAAAATTTGACCGGCGGTTGAACAATACCCAACCGGTCACAAGACATCGAAATCGGCCATGGACAGCACCCAACGGCGTCGATTTTGCATTTACAAGCGCCCACATATGGGCGGAGGGCGTGGGGCGACTCTCGAGGATAGAGGAGAGGTGGTGGACTCTTGTGGTTAAATCCAAATGATAGCGGAGCCATCCGACGGTCAGGAAGTGCCAAAGCGGCACCAAAACCTTAACCCGCACGCGCGGCTACTTGCACACGGTGCCAAAGGAAGGGAGAAAGGGCTAGACGGTGTCGGACCAAAGCTCGGAAGGGCAGTAGGGCCATACCCAAGGGTGGTGACCAACAAAGATGGCCTTTGTCGTTGTCGTGTTGAGGTAGGCCAGCTAGAGGCCAATCAGCATTCGGCGAGGATAAGACGGTGGTGCTCTGAATGGCACAGTCAAACACATACCCAACAGAGGGGGAACCTGCCTCATGCCGAAAAAGAGGGGCGGTGCCACACTAGGGATGCCAACCATCGCTAGGCTGAGACCCGCCAAACTACAAGGTCCAGAAGGTGTTCTGCATCCATCAACGCTCGATGGCCCAAAATAGGTGGAAAACCCTGGGCACAAAGGAGCAGGGGCTACTGGCGGCTCTGGCCGACTCCATCGTAGCCCTAGCGGCTAGGAAGAGCTATCTCTGGCCAGAGGTGACACCCAAAGTCAACGGCAACACACTGGACGGATAGCATAGTGAGGAGCAAAGGCTCGGTTTTTGTGGACGAGCACAACGACCAGCGAGCAACGGATGTCGTTCCAATGGAACGGATGGGATAAAGGCTAAACCGGGCTGGGTGGAAACATCCACCATCGTTTCCAGGCCAGAGAGAGACCAAACAATGGTTTGGTGGGTCAAGTCCGGTGTCCGGCGTCCGGCTAATGGTGGCAACCAGTGAACTCAGACAAAAACGGGCAAAATAGGGGAGATGAGGGATTGGCCGGGGAAAACCAATAAAGGCAGAGCTGCCATGGGGGCGGTGGAGCTGGCTGGGGGTGGTCCTACCATCGTCAGCCCAAGGCTAGTTGGCAAGAGGCGAGCCAAAGGCTGGCTCTCGCTGGCGCAACCCCAAAATCCATCACAGACAGAAACAAGGAGAAGATGGGTATGGCCGGAGCAAACAGGGAGTGCGGAGGCCGAACCGGGCAAGGAGAGGTGGCCCAAAGCCTTCGCCAGACCAAAGAGGGGCTGGACGGGGGTCGTGTCGGCCACGGCTCGCCGGCGGCGGTGTCCATTTCACCAAAACAGAGCGCCGACGGAAAATAGGGCATAGGGGAGAAAAGAACTGAGGCAGCGGAGCAGAGGCCGTCTGGGCTGGGAGAGATGTCCCCTTGCCGTCACCGGCCCAGGGCAGAGCCATGGGCGGCTGGCCGGCCCTTGGCGGCCCACAGCAGTGGCTCAAATCAGATCACATTGAGAGAGGGAGAGAAAACTAACTAGGGGAAAAACGAACTCAGGGGGCCGGCAAAGCTGGCTGGCGGCTGGGCTTGCCATTGTCGGCGTGTGGCTGGCCGGTCGGAGGCCTGGCGGAGCTCACCGGCCACCACTGGCGCCGCCCAATCACAAAATAGAGAGAGCAGAGAGCCCGGGGGAAATAGGGGAGGAACGCAGAGCGGCCGTTGGGGCCAGGGTGGAGGCCCCTTGCCGTCGCACCATCGAGGCGGAGCACGGAAGGCCGCAGGCGACTGAGCACAAGGAATTAGAGGGGGGGGGGGTGGTCGGTTCTGTTCCAGAAGTCTCTGGATCGGGCTCGACCGAGCCCGAGCCCGTCTTCTTCTTCTTTTTTTTTTCTTTTCTCTCCTTATCTCTTCTGCAATTCCATTCTTCATCATTTTTTCGCGCCGAAACGCGTGTCCAGGCCCATGGCCTATGATGAATCCGACACCCGACTCTACGGGTATGAATACTGGCTAAATACGTCGAAATGTCACATTTTCTCGCAGAAATTGATCAGAAAAATAACAAAAAATCGTACTAAAAAACCGGGACATTACACAAACGTTGAATGAAAACACACTTGAGAGAGTAAAACATGATAAGAACTTAAGTGATCTTCAAGAAGTCATGAAAACAAAAATAATTTAGGTAAAGAAAGAGGATTTGAAATGCCATGTAGGGCACACCTCCATGAAAACTCACCATTCTAACATGTGGTACCTAGATAGTGAATGTTCAAAACACATGACTAATGACTAATCTAGGTTTACTAATATGGTTGAGAAAAATGATGACAGAGCTACCATTGGAGATGAAAGTACAATAAAAATAGATGGGATTGACACATTAAAATTTTTTGGATTACTTGATTTTGATAATGCTTTGTATGTTTACAAAGAAGGCTTATTATATCATTTATAATTCCAGAATGACTTGTGTTAAAGGTTTAAGAGCTCATGATAATTGCTATTTGTTTGATCTTATTTATTTTACAAACTCTCCTTGCTTGATAATAGTTATTTATGGCATCAAAATTTATGGCATGTGAATTTCGGAGATTTCACAAAGATAACAAAGAATATGATCATTAGAGGTGCCCTTATTTTGAAAATTCCTGAAAACTTTGTTTGTGGTGCTTGTTAAAAGGGTAAACATTCAAAATCCCATCATAAAAAACTGAAACATGTAAGAACTGAAAGATCATTGGAATTAATACACATGGACCTTATGGGACAAATGCAAACAACAAGTTTAAGTAGTAAAACGTGCATCTTGGTGATGGTTGATGAGATATCAAGATTCACTTAGGTAGATTCTCTTAGAGAGAAATCAAATGCCTTTGAAGCATTCAAAATCATTGCCCTTACAATACAAAATAAAAGTGGCCTAAACATCAAGACCATTAGAAGTGATAGAGGTAGTGAATTTACTGACAAGGGTTTAAAGAGTTTTGTGCAAAATATAGGATTCACGATGATTTCCTAGCCCTTGAAACGGCTCAACAAAATGGAGTAGCTAAAAGGAAGAGTAAGACTATTTAAGAAATGACTAAGGTGATGCTTCATGAGCAGAATTTACCAAAACATTTTTAGACAGAAGTTGTGAGCACTGCAACATACACCCTTAATAGAGTCTATTTAAGAACTATTACAATCCAAACACCTTATGAATTGTAGAGAGGTAAAAAACTCATTGTCATATACTTTAGACTCTTTGGAAGTCCCTATCACATCTTGAGGGATTGGTAAGCCTTAGGGAAATTTGATAGCAAGACTGATTATGGGATTTTCCTTTGATATTCTATGACAAGTAGGGTTTGGGACGTGATGTAAAAGGGAGAGAAGGCCTAGAAAAATTAGAAAACATGTCAACATGATGTAAAAGGGAGAGAAGACCTAGAAAAATTAGAAAAAATGTGTGGAGTTGCTCTAATAGAGTTTTTGATAAAGTTGCCTTCTAGAGTGAGAAAGTGTCTACCTTAATCAAAATAGGGATTAGAGATGAGAACACAAAAAAACATGTGATGCATGGTATTTGCTGAAAATTGTTACTGAGAAGATCAAGGAGAATAGAAGATTCATTCCAAAGAAGGAGATGGCAAGAGTCAAAGACACCACCCCTAGCTTTGTCACCATCATGTCCATCAAGGACAACTGATACTCCAACCTTTAGGTTTGGTGTAACACTCCTTTTTTTTATTACATCTAACGTGAGGGGTTAGTACTAAATATAATTTTTTGGATATGAATTAGTAGTCTTTGGGGGGTCAAATCTATGTATGTGGTTAGATCTCGAAGAAACAAGCGAAACGAATCAAAGAATGCACAAAACATAGGCCGGGAGTAAAAGTTACTACCTCAAGAAGTGTGCTACATGGGCGAGACCTACATGAAAAGAGTGGGATATCCTTCGCATGTTGGATTTATAGGGCTCATCGATATAAATCCGATGGTACCAAGAATGCACAATTCCAAATTCGGGGTAGGAAGTTATTGACTTTTGAAGTTTAAAATAAAAAAAAGATTAAAAAATAAGAAGAGAATGAAATTACTGACGAAGGCACTCACGTGAGCAGCCTGCATCAGCCATGCCAGCCGGTTCGTCGAACCACACCACACACATGGTGCCTCATCATCATGGGCCTTCTGCATGATGCACGGCTGGCCATGCATGGCCTGCATGTACATGGGATAGGGTCCACGTTATGCAGGCCAGCTCCCAGGCAACACATAGATGCCCCGCACACAGGGCACGGCCACACACTCCACTCGCACGAAGGCTGCATTGTGTGCGTCAAAGGTGCATGATGTGTGCCTGCCACGCTCACATGGTTCACCTGCAGCTCTATTAATAGAGAAGAGCCATGCAGATTTAAAAAGAGTTTTTTTGCCCATTTTGAGTCTGATTTTGCCCATTTAAGAGGTGTTCTGATTTTACACTCGAGGGTGCTCTACGCAATGGAATAGTCAATTCCTTGAATTTGTGATTCTAGAGGGGGAAATGGCTATGGTAAAGAGGAAGCTTTATCTGCTTTCCCTCGGGCCTAAAGAAAGAAACAACCCGAAAAAAGGGGAGGCTTCGTCCTCCGCCTTCAGGTGTACTAAGGGAGAGAAGTGGACCAAAGTAAGATGAGGCTTCTTCCTCTGATGTTGGGCAGCAACAAGAGAAGTGGTCTGGAGTAAGGGGAGGCTCCGCTCCACCAACAGGTCGTAGAGAGATAGAGAGAGAAATGACCTAGAGTAAGAGGAGGCTTCATCCTCTGCTATTAGGCCGTAAAAAGAGAAGCATCCTGAGTTAAGGGGAAGCCCCGTCTTCCACTTTCAAGCGTGCACAGAGAAATGTCTTCGGGTAAGGGGAGGTTCTGTTCATTTCCTACTGGCATGTAGAGATAGAAATGCCCCGAGTAAGGGGAGGTTATGTCTAATGCCTTTGGGCGCTCTAAAAGTGAGACAAGTCCCAAGTAAGGGGAGGTTATGGATTTCACCTTTGAGCACAAAGAGCGAGAAAAACCTTGGGAAATGGGAGGATCTATCTATTGCCTTAGGGTGCAATGAGAGAAACGTCCCTAGTCAAGGGAGGTTCCATCTGCTGTCTTCGGGCAAGAAAGGCAGAAATGTTCCGGAGAAAGAGGAGGCCCCACCTGCTATCTTTGGGCCTGAAGGGGAGGACATCTTGAAGGAAGGAACAATGTTGAATGCCGCTACTTCCAAAAATCTTAGGGGAGTAAGTGTTTCTAACATTCCAATTTTAATACATATTTATTAAATGCATGTTCTTAAGTAGTTAACTTAAGATGTTGAATGAGATATGTGTTTTGCTCTGATCCGATTTACTTTGATATGCTTTGTTGTGATATGATCTATTCTTATACGCCCTATTTTGATCTACTCTGATATGCTTTGCTCTAATTTGATTTGATCAAATATGTTCTGATATGTTCTATTCTGATATGCTCTGCTTTGCTATATAAAAGAAAGAGATGTACATCTCCAATATTTTTTAGCTTCTGGTTAACTCTGATGATTTATTAGCTTCCGTCTAACTCCGATGATTTATTAGGATTTCTCCTGACTCCGAATAATTTATTGGATATAAGTATGTTGATGTATATGATTTTGTACTACCGGCATGTATTAGCCACTAGGCAAAACTATGTTGGGATCCAATTGTATTGGACTAACATCATAGATGTTATCCAATATGTATGTAGGCAACCAATGCTACGATAATGTTGGCATGATCTAATTAGTTATTAATATAGGTTTGTTCTTGTCTATGATCAACGAAGCACTAAAGCTCCGTAATGCGTAGAGGAATGTTACAGATCTCTCATATAGATGCTGCTTATGGAAAGTTTTGAAAAAAACTAACGCCGACGTTTGTTTCCAAAACTGCTGGGTCGAGCTGCGCTGATGATTATTAGGGCGCCCAAGACCTAGGGCGTTACATTTGGTGCATGGGACAAGTCCTTCACCTAGAGCTAGTGCTCCCTTCTTCTCATTGTATGCAAAGATGGCCAAGCCAAAGGGTAGAGGGTCTATAATGGGGATTTGGAAGAAGACCTATTATTTAGTTGTGTGGTAATATTGAGGATAGACTAGTCCATTCATTCTATGATAGTGAGTGGCAACTGCAGCCTTTTCATACTGTGCTAAAGAAATTTTGGACTAAATTGTCATAAACCTACTTTTTCTAATTCTAAAGATTCTTATGGGTGGCGCTCAGAGCATGGAATATTCTCCTTTAAAGGGGCTTGGGAATTTATCCGTTCCCATGGGTCTAAGGTTGATTGGTATGATTTAGTTTGGTTTAAGCATAGAAATTAGAATCAACCGGTATTATTTCATTTCTTGGTTAGCCCTGAATGAATAATGGTATCCTTACCATAGATAACCTATGTGAAAGGGGTTTCTAGTTGCGTTGAGATGTGTGGTATGTCAAAGACAAGAAAAAACACATGATCATATATATATATATATATATGTTTTGGATTTTCATGGGTAGATCGGCTGGTTGATCTAGTTTGTAAAGATAAATTTGCAAGTTGCAAAGCTAATCAAAATAGTCTTTATTGTTAATATCTCATTTACTTCGAAAGAAAGAAACTGACATATTGTTTAGGATAAATCTTATAATCCTCTTATCTTAGCCTCTACCATTATCAAGCAATTAGACATATTTTAGAGGCCTTCAAGTGAAACAAGTGATTCTGAGTAGCTGCTCTTTTCTCCAAGATTTTTTGGAGGATTGCTAGTTGCTCTATCTTTTCCTGGTTTTAGCCATTATGATGGGTTGACCTACTTCCTCGGGGGGTTTTTTATGGTGTTTTTGTTGGGTGGGGAAATATTATCATAATTGATTTTCTTTCTGGTATTCTTTTATTTTGTGTTGAATGAAATTTTTAAATGAGAGAGAGATAGAGATGGCTGAGCTGGGGGGTGTCACGCCCCCTGACCCAAAACCAACAAGAAAACGCAACAACTTCTAACGCAACCTTGGATCAGATCGGAATTCACAGTTGAGCCATTGTTTTGTTAAAAAAATATTCGTAGAATAAATATAAAAAAGAAATTTAATTACTTTTTGTAATAAACAAGGATTGAGCATTCATTTACCAAAAATCCACTACAAGAAAAAAAGACTATTAGGGATGCTTTTAAGAGTCACTATTAGTCAAAAAAGTGTCAATAATAACTATTATAAGTGTCCCTAAAATCGGCAATAATAGTCCCATTGTAGCTGCTCATTAGTGACACATATAAAAAAGCGTCGCTACTAGTACTACCATTAGCGACGCTTTTTCTTACGTCGCTAATATAAGATTATTTGTGATGCTTGAAACGCCTCACTAATAATAATATTATTAGCGATGCTTACTACAAAGCGTCCTTAATAGTATATTGTTAGTGACACTTTCCAAGCGTCGCTAATAAGAAAACATATTTTAAAAAATAAAAAAATTATTAGTGACGCTTTTTAAATGCTGCTAAGAGTTTTTTTAGCAATGTTTGCAACAAAACACCACTAATAAAATTAAAAACATAAGCGCCGCTAATCATAAGTTATTAGGGACGCTTATTTGCAAGTGTCGTTAATACATATTTAAAAAAATATTAGAGACACATTTTTTGCATCACTAATAAGTAATATAATAAAACAATAGAAAAATAATTATTAGAGATGCTTTTAAAAGTGTAGCTAATAATAACAAATTTTGAAAAAAACAATCGCCTCTAGCAAGGGTGGAGGGTATGGGTGGGGAAGGGATTGGCACCAAAACCCGGCTGTCGAGCCATATTCGGCATCGCCCCCTCCTCTCCTTTGGCGCCAGGGGAGGGGGGCAAAGGAAGGGGAGAATGGAAGAGATGGAAGGAGGGGATGGCACCTGAATCCGGGGGCGGAGCCGGAACTAGCGCCACCCCCACTTTTCCTTCTCCTCTGGCGCTAGGGGAGGGGGGACAGAGGAAGGGGAAATCGGGAGAGATGGGAGGAGGGGGATGACTTAGGCAGGGGCGAACTTTGGCATGTGCTTGGGGTGGAGGAGGGAGTGGGGTATATACCGAGGGCAAAATTTTGCCTGCGCCCCCTTTTTTGGCAGGGCGAACTCTGGCATGGGCTTGGGGTGGAGGAGGGAGTGGGGTATATACCGAGGGCAAAATTTTGCTTGCGCCCCCTTTTTTACGACACCTCATTTGAAGCATTGCAAAAGGGGGAAGAAATAGAGGGGGAGAGAGAGGGAGAGAGAGAGAGGGGGAGGAAGGGAGGGAGAGAGAGAGAGGGGGGAGGAAGGGAGGGAGGGAGAGAGATCGGGAGAGAGGAAGGGAGGGAGGGAGAGAGGGACGGAGGGAAAGAGAGAAAGAGAGAGGAGAGAGGAAGAGGGAGGATAGAGAGAGAGGAGAGAGAGGAAGAGGGAGAAGAGAGAGAGAGGAGAGAGGGGAAATAGAGAAATAGCGAAGAGATAAAGGATTGAGATTTTTTAAAAAATTAAGCCTATTTGTGACGCTCAGTTAGGGCATCGTAAAAAGTACCATTTCTTTAAAATAAGTTTTATACTATTTGAGACGCTTATAAGAAACATCACAAATAGTATAAAAGGTAGTCACATGTATGATTTAGTATCGCTACTACAACTATTTGCGACACTTCTCGTAAATACTCAGTTTCCTCTCTCCTCTCTCTTTTTTTCTCTCTACTCTCTCACTCTTCACTCTCTCTCCCCTCTCTCTCCTATCTCTTTCCACTCTCTCTCACTCCTCTCTATTCACCCTCTCTCCCCTCTGATCTATTATCTCTTTCACGTGCATCAACATGAGACTCGACTTTGAGGAGGAGATGCGTGAGAGTAGGGGAATTTAATTTAATTTTTTTGGGAATTTTTATTTATATATTATAATTTTAAAATAATAAAAGTAAAATAAAATAAAAATATATTAGTGACATAGGAAAATGTGTCGCTAATACGTAAGGTATTAGCGATCCCTAGTTATTAGTGACATATTTCTATGTGTCACTAATGCCTTTTAATTTTTTTTTAAAATATAATACTTAATGAAAAGTTTTCAAAACATTAAAATTAAATTCTCATGCTCTCTCCCGTCTCCCTCTTCTCCCACCGTACTTCGGTTACCCTCCCGCTTGCCTTATTTGGGTTCCTCTCAAATTTCTTATATTCGAAGTCTCTTTCTCTCTCTACTCTCTCTTCTATCTCCTTCTTTTCTCTTCACTATCTCTCTCGTCGCTCACTTCTCTCTCGTCGCTCACTTCTCTCTCTTCACTATCTCTCTCGTCGCTCACTTCTCTCTCTTCACTATCTCTCTCCTCCCTCTCTATTCACTCTCTCATATCCTCTTTCTTCACTTGCTCTCTTTTTTCTCTCTCCTTTTATTTCTCCCTCTCTCTCCAGCCTCTCTCACACATGTGTGAGCGTAAGCCCGAGCTTTGATGAGGAGTGGGGAGAAAGTAGGGGAACTTAATTTAAACTTTTTGGAAACATTTATTTATATATTATATTTGAAAATAATAAAAGTAAAGTAAAATAATAAAAGTAAAGTAAAATAAAAAGTATTAGTGACGCATACAAAAATATGTTGCTAATACATTAGGTATTAACGATGCATAATATAATGTGTCGTTAATACCTTTTATTTTATTTCTGTTTTATTATTTTTAGAATATAATATTTAATAAAAAAATTTAAAAAATTAAAATTAAATTCTTATACTCTCTCCCATCTCCTTCTCCTCCCACTGTACTATGGCAACCCACCCCACTCACCCTATTTTGGTTCCTCTCAAATTTCTTATATTCTCCTCTCTCTCTCACCTCTTTCTTCTCTCTCCTTTTCTCTTCTATGTCTCTCCACTCTCTCTCTCTCTCTCTCACACACTCTCTATCTCCTCTCCTCTCTCTATTCACTCTCTCTAGTCTCTCTCTTCACTCTCATCTCTCTCTATCTCTCTTCACTCTCTCTCCTCTCTCTTTCACTGTCATCTCTCTTCCTATTCACTCTCTCTAGTCTATCTCTTCTCTCTCTTGTCTCTCTCTTCACTCTCATCTCTCTCCTCTCTATTCACTCTCTTCTCTCTTCTCTCTCTCTTCACTGCTCTCTCTCTCCCGGCCTCTCTCTCACACAAATGAGCGTCATCGGAAGCTTTGATGAGGAGTGGGGAGAAAGTAGGGGAATTTAATTAAAATTTTTTCATATTTATTTATTATATATTTAAATAATAAATATAATATAATATATTTATGAAGTTTTTAAATATTTAATAATTATTTATTATATATTTAAAAAAATATTAAGTAAAATAATTTAAAAAAGTTCAAATTTGTTTAAAACTATTTGCAATGCTTATAACAAAGAGTCACAAATAAAAGAAGTATTGTATAATTTGTTTTAATACTTGCGATGCTTTTTTACATGTGTCACAACTAATAAACCTATTTGCGATGCTTATAAAAAAAAGTGTCACAAATAATAGAAATTTTAAAAAAAATTAAGACTATTTACGACACTTTATTAAAAGTGTGGCAAATAACATAAGTTTTTTGGTAAAAACAATTAAGACTATTTATGATGTTTTTTACATGCATTGCAAATGACACATTTAAAAAAGCATATCAAATAGTTCTAAATTTATATTTTTAAAAAACTTATTTTATTAGCGATGCTTTTTGATAACAGTCACAAATAGTACTATTATTTGTGACACTTTTGAAAAAGCGTTGAAAATAATTATTGTTTTTGCATTACTTTTATAAGTATCATAAATAGTAGTTTTTAGTGATGTTTTTTATTGCGTCGATAATAAAAGCGTCGCTAATAGTCCTTTTTGTTGTAGTGATCCTTATACAATGGCACAAACATAAGCCTCAAACTAATGAAAGAAATCTACCAACTAAAAAGAAATTCTATCAAAATAATACGAGGTTTCTAAGTGTTCCGTCATTTATTTTCTATTAACTATCCCTTAATAAAACCTATTCTTCCGCACAGTGCTCCGTAGTTATAATCCTGCTCGCAATTCAGGTCGTCTTGAGCAAGGGTCAGTATAAACTTAGGAAGGCTTTGAAAAACTTGCATTAACACTCTAACACATGTTTTAACATTCAAAGCAAAGTTCTCATACAAACCAAGTGTAAATGAATCTTACAAATATAATTCAAAACCTTACACAACCATCTGGTGTAAAAGAATATCAAGAATTCGTTACAAGGCAATAAACTAGTGTAACCAATCAAAATCCGTTACTTGTCACCTTGCCTACTACCTATCACTTGTCACTTGTCATCTGCCACCTGCCACCTAACATTCTAAATACCAAAAATCCCTAGTTAAGTTGGTGCACAACAGACATGACTAGCCTGAAGCCAACTCTAGAAGTCTCAAAAAATAAATAGTCTCAATCATCTCAGCCTAGGGGAGGAAACCCGTCCTTGCGGACGTAAAACCCTACCCTTTCAGAAGTAAAATAAATTCATTCAAAACCTGATATGGCTAATACGACAACCACAGAAAACCCCTAGCTAATCATGATTGACCATAGTTACAAATCATGGAATATAAGCATGGTTGCATGTACAATTCTAAGTAATCATTCTATCTCATGTAAAACATAATTCAATAAATAAGATCACATGTACTAAGACATGCATGTAATATGGATTTACTAAATTAACCTTAGACATATGTTATGCTTAAGAAACCCTAATGTGCATCAACAAACCTTAGTCTACTATAGGCAAAAGAATGTCAAAACATGAGGATGGATCTGTAAAATATGTACATAATTCATTCAAAAGAGTGCTTATTGATCAAATCACCAAGACCAATCAATTGGGCTCCAAAAAAATAAAAACAGTTTAAAATTCTGTTTTGCTATGTTGGCGATCAACTGCCCCGCTAGAGCAATCAATCGGCAACATTGTGCCGATTGCGGTAGTGTATCAATCGCTTGCCTAGGGGGCCAATTGATAGGCAACACGGTGTCAATCAAAATTTTGTTATGTCAATCGATCGCCCAGTGGGGTCAATCAACCGGCCAAATTGTGTTGCAGAAATTACAATTTGACTCAAAATCGTTGCGATCAACTATCAAACCATCATAATTTTCATGGAATCTATTCCAAACTCTAAATTATGAAAAACCCTATCAAACCCATGCAAAAGCATGCACAAACATCAAAATCTCCCAAAGAGAATAATCAAGTGATATACCCATTCAACCTACAAAAGTATGACCAATATCATTAAACAAGGTGCTAATGCAATAAATCACTCTTAAAACAAATACCCCTTACCTTTAAGGCAGAGAAACACTTCTAATCTACCTAAATAAAAATATCCTTATTCCAAAAATTAAGGTTTTCCATTAGATCTAGGCATAAATCATGATCTCTACCAACTAGAGGCTTGCAGGTATGCTAAACAAGTGATATCAATCACTTCCTTGTGCCTAAGGAATTCTAAGCATGAATTATATGGTTTTGAATAAAAAAGTAGGTTCTATGGTTCTATAAACTGGGTCAAACAAGAGAGATTTAGGGATTTCAAAAGAAAGAGGCATGGAAATGATGATTAGGCATGAAAGGTCATTAATTTCCCATAAAAACTCAAGGAATTAAGAAGAATTCACATTTACCCACCATGAGATGAAGCTAGGGCACAAAAAAATTCAGCCACTTCCAAAAGTTCCGAAAACTCTCTCATTAAGACACTTATAGGATATTTATAGGTGATGGGTATTAGGTTTCCTAATCTCCCAAGGATTTGGGCTACTAAACTACCTTTGAGTCATCCAAATTGGCTCTCAAAATACTATTCCCATCACTAAACTTAAATGGGCCCAAAAATCTAAGTAAAAAAGAGTTTTTTCCATATTGCCTAGCTGGAGAACAGTAAATTCCATATTCTCTAGATTTTAAATAGAAATGCCATAAAACCTGGAATAACACGATATAAGGTAAATTTTGGACTAAAATACCCCTGACGGGAGATAGGGTTTTATATCGTGTAAAACCCTCACGAAGTCGTATTCATTGGTATACGACTTTAGACACCGGTGATTCATCTGATTGAAAAGTCCTTTCCAATTGAAAACTCCATTCTGATTGGAAAGTCCTCTGATTGAGTAGCATTCTTTGCGGCGTGAGAGAAGATTTTGCAACCTATTGATAAGTATAATTTATACGTTATTTTACCCTTAATTATTCTATTTTCTAGTCTCATTTAATAGTTAATATAGGTTAAATAATTAGAAATTAAATTTAATTAGGTTAGAAAAAGCTTCCATGGTGTTTTGAATTAAATTGGCTTATTTTGCAGATTCTTTATTGGCTTTCGAACGGCCTCACTTACCGTTCGATTGGGATAACGTAATTTTGAAGAAAATTTAGTTCAAGCGTTCGAACGAGAATGCAGGGTATTCGAACGGGATAATGCGTAATTTCCTTATTTCAATCAATTTCGAGTTTTTTTCATATTGGACTCTTTCTTACGGATCTTATGCCTACATAAAGACATATTTGGCACGAAATTAAAAGTTAACAAGTAGATTTTCTGAAGAGAAGAAGGAAGAAGAAGATGGAGAAGAACCCAAAGCTTTTAATGGAGATTTAAGTGCTTTCATCTACCATGGAAGGCTAGACTTTTCTTTTACTTAGGAGTTGATGAAGCTATAGATAAGTTTCAGTTTCTTTTCTTTTTAATTTAGATCTCAGTTGTGAATTATGACAATTGTATGATAAGGATTTCCTTTTTAATGGAAGAGCTTTTAATGTTTATTCAAATCTATGTTGATTTATTGTCTTGTAGATGATAGATTGATGTGGTTTTGATATTTGCATCAATTCTAATTTCTGTGATTTAGATGAGATGGTCATACAATAGTTTTAATGTTCAAATAAGATTAGACGGGTCATGCCTATAGCTATTTAGTGTAGATGATTTGTGCTATTGTTGAAGATAGTTCATGCCATGGAAATTAATTAATGATTCTTTCTGAAGTAATTCTAGCTTGTAGCTGAGAATACTTGTTCATATTCACACTAGATTTAGATTAAAAGTTAAGGAATTGTTATGGTTCTATAGTGGATTCGATTTCCTGAGTAAATTCCATAATATTAATCTCTTACCTTTAAACTAGTTGATTTCTTTTCCTTTTGCTTAAGTTAAGTTTAAGTTGTTTTTAGTTTTTATTCAACAAATTCCTTTTTAGATCTAGTAATAATTCATCCGTCCTTGAGGTTCGACAACCCTTAAAATACTCATCCTAGTACAATTACCTTGTACACTTGCAAAGGGTTTAATTATAAACGACCACCTATCCGACCAGACATTAAAGATTAGGTTTTTTTTTGGTTCTCAAATGATTTTACGAAGAACACTCCGGCGCTAGTTCTGGATTGAGTTATTTTCGCAAGTTGAGTTTGAAACTGTACACCCCAAAGCTGGTTCTTCTTTGTAGCGAGGTTCCGTTTGCGGCGATCCCGGTAAATGAGTAAACTTTGTAGAAAAGCAATGGCCGAACGAGTGGTTAATCCGGCTTGGAGAACATCAGCGGTGGTTTTGTGGTAAGGCCTTTTGGATATTTGTATCCACAATTTTTGATTTGGCATGTTTTCGATGCACACAACATAGGTAGTCAAATCAGACTATCATTGGGTAAGAAAGACAATGAGTCATATCTCGTGTGTTTGGTAAGACGCTAGAAACATGATGTTCAACCATTATAATATCGTGTATGAGAGTTCCTCTTAGCGTATGTTTGATCACATGATACATACTTATTGTATAAATAGAAGTTAGTTAGATAATGTGAATCGACGCGACTATTGATTATGGTCACGACCTATTGTTGATTTACATATATTTATCCAATTTTGCAGACGTAAAGTTAGAGTATTACTCAAATGGTGGAGTGAGTGAAGGTTGCAAAAGAGAAGAAGAAGAGAATCTAAGGGAGAATACCGGGTTTGGGAACGAATAGTTACCCTACTGGACTGCGTCTATCAAAAGACCTTGTAGATTCACATCCGGGATGCAAGGCCATATTGGTGGAGACTGGGTTCTACCATGTATATGATTGCGAGCACATCATCATCTCTAGGCCGCTGTTGGATGTTCTCATTGGTGAGTGTTGGGATGACTCACAGGAGGTCTTCAACATAAGCGGCAAAAGACTACCCCTTACTGTGGATGAAGTGGCTATGATCACGGGTTTGAGTAGAAAAGGGAACCCGTGTAAATTGGAAAGTAGCGAGAGTAAGGCTGCCCAAGCCAAGGGGAAATTCTACAAGAAGTTCTTCCAAGGGAAGTGGTCAAAGAAGACAGGACTTGAAGAAATGTTGAAAGAAGTGGTTGCCAAAACACGGACTGTTTCAGACGAGGACTTAGTGCGGTTGGCTATCGTACACATGTGTGTCCTTGTGTTATTCACACAAAGCAACAAAGCCATTTCCCCAGCTCTGTGTGATTACATAGATGACTAGTCGGTCGTAGGGAGCTACAATTGGGCTGGCGCCATACATGATATGTTGACGAGAGGCATATCAGCAACCCACCAGAACATCATGAGCAGATAGGATGAGTGTTCCACCACAGCTGGAATTCTCGTTGGGGCTTCATTAGTGCTCCAGGTAACGATCGTATGTTATATACCACGCGACAGTACATTATCGTCTCGCTAATGACACAATATGTTTACACACACATATATATTGCAGTATCGGTCACATGATATCAAGTCAATCGTGTTATCAGACATATGACATATGATATATAACATGCACGTAGACATATCGTGTTCTTGGTAACACGACTAAGTATAATATCGTGGATTGGACATTACACAATCTATACATATCGTGTTATCGGAAACATGATGTGGCTCAAAGCGTGTTATCAGTAACATGACTAATTTGTCATACTTACGATGTTGACCATTTACACTATTGACCATATTCTTTTGTATTGTCCGCCAGGTATGGTTTTATGAGCATACGTCCATATGGGCTCCCAATTGTCCTCCATGCAGCCTGAGGTGCGAGAGGTGGCTTGGATTTACCCAGCTTTTGAGCGATGTGGAGAAGGCCGATAAACTTGACCCGGTTGACGAAAAGGGGAGGAAGAAGATTCTAGCTCATCACCGGATGAGGAAGTGGTAGGAGGAGGTCTTCATGCGGCTGAAGCCAGACTCACAAATTATTATACGAATCACACTAATTGCTGAAGAGGCGCACTTGATGGATGGCCAAAGGGTGACCCCAAAGGCTAAGAAGGTGGGTAATGCAGACTTGCCAGCCAATGAGACCCACCCACGCCCTCCATGGTGAGACGTCGGGGCATGTACATTCCGGACAGGACGTCATTGAATCATTCATCATGTTAGTTGATGTCATGACTGGAATTTGTGATGTTGTTTTAGAGAAGGTTGTTCTCTACGGTGAGCGAGGATGGAACATGGAGTGAGTTGAAGCAGCACTTCAGCGTGTTAAGAAGGATCTCGAGGTGACAACTAGCCTCATAGAACATATGCAACCCCTTGAGGAATCATAGACTGAACAGCCGCATGAACTCCCTCAAGCAGAAGTCTCGCAAGCATCAACCCCTACTCCAAGAATCAAAGGATCTTTGTTGGTCCATTTAATGGAAAGAGCTTCAAAATCCAGAGAAGCTCGCCAACCATCTGCCCCTGATGATCAACCAGTACATGTCCCTCAGCCGGTGGACGAGGGATTAATTTTGAGTAAGTATGACGTTTTAATGTATCGTGTTTCATATGGGGATATTTGTGTAATCTAGTACACGATAGCCTAAACAGTCATGCATTAAGAAAGACGATTTCATTATGGTCGTGTCATCGATCACACGATCATTGAAGTAGACGTTACTTTAGAAAACAATATGGTTGTGGTCATGTGATCGTTAGCACGATTGTCCTTTTTTTCATTTTTCCATCAATACGATATGCAGTTTCATTGTGTAAGATAAAAGACTACTGGAGTGCATATCATTTATTTACTAACGCGACTGCTTACTACTTAAATACAGAGAAAAGGCAACAACAAGCTGCCACCAAACTGAAGAAGAAGACTGGTCCAAAGTTGCAAAGGACTGTAATAACTAGATTTTTAACGAAAATAAATGCAGAATTCTTGGAACAACCACGGGAGGTCATGGAACAACCCCAGGTGGTCGAAGAACAACCCCGGGAGGTCGTGGAACCAGACCTTACCCAGGAGGTAGAGGAACAGGAACAACCCCGGGAGGGACTGGTAGAACACCTGGAGGTACTGGAACAACACCTGGAAGGACTAGAAGCACCCCAAGAAGTAAATAAAGGAGCAGTTCCGAAACAAGCAATAAAGCTAAGATTCAAGCAGAAAGCTGGTCCTGCCACTCCTTTCTTACCTCCTGTTCCCCGGCATCTAGGTACACTGCCATTGAACCACCTGCTCAAGGTGAGGAGGTAGTCAAGAAAGTCTCTGCTCAGGGCTCGAATAAGCTGAAGCATTTCAACAACTATGTTCATGAGAAGTTAGCCAAGTTTGGACACATTGCCCAGAATGCAATGCCTGGTGACGAAGTTCCTCTGGCATCGGTCCCTGACCCATACCTTATCCGTCTAGCACATCCAAAGTCTCCCACCCCGGAACCAGCGGTCTCAAATGCTGGTTCCAGTGGTAGCACTTTATCGGATACTCCTCCAGTTGATATAGAAGTAATGGAGAGTATCCACAATTTGATAGAGGTCGAAGATGATATTGCGAATAAGATGAATAAGGATGTTATTACGAATAAGGAGGAGCTTAGTTTGCAACCAAAGGACTGTCTTGACACAAAGTTTGTGTTCTACATGGAGCTTCAGAAGAAGGCAGATAAGGACATTATCATGGAACTTCTGTCGAACCCGTATAAGCCATGACCCATGGAAACTCTCCTCTACACCAACTACCTATTTCTGTTAAAGCAAGAGTGCATAACAAATGAGGTAATATTGTTTCATTGCTCATACGTTTTAACCTCTATCGTGTTATTAATCAAACGATTCAATAACTGACAAAATTGTACAATTATTAATCGTTTGATCGATAAGATGACCTGTGCTCATATCGTTGTTTTCATAATACGCTAAGTTTCGACTATATTGGCTTGGTTTAAAATAGCATGTTAATTAATACACGACTTGTAAATTCATCGTGTTATCATTCATACAATAAAATCACTTATCGTATAAAAGATGTCACGATTTGTCGACTATCATACCATTACTAACACATTTGGTTTGCTGTAGGTCATAGACATCTTCTTCCAACTTCTTGATGAACGTAATTTGAGAAATACATGCAGGTACCCCACCTATTTTTTTGGGAGGTTCGCCATTCAGCACTATTTTAAGATTGGCACGGCCGAAGGGTCGGAGGAGAAGGAGGGCAAACTCGCTGGCATATTGTTGAGAGGCCTGAATGTTAATACGGAGAGCGGTTTCATTCCTATCTACGTCACGGGCCACTTTCTCTTGCTTATTGTCCGCTGCAGGGAGAAGCAATTTAGATGGTACAATCCTTTAAAGGGTGACTACAGTCACCACTTTGCAGCGGTGGACAGTGTTAGGAAACATGTTGCAAATGGAATGGAGAAACCCTTAAGATAAAGGGTGCTTGGCAGTGGCCACTGACTAAGATCAACAAATGCACGTACCAAAAAACAAATGAAGATTGTGGTTTGTATTCTTCATCCTGATTGTAGACAACTCGAGATAACAGGCTTGGTCAGGCCATAGATCTGTGATGCTATTTGTCGGGCCCGAATTGACGAGGAATTTGATCTAGATGCAGATGAGTTGTAAATACAAAATATATTTTTTTTCACGCTGTGATTAACTGACAAATTTATTTTTCGACCCCTTACTATGTAATTATCCACTGGAGTTGAAATACATGTACCAATGTCAGGTGGCATATATTCGATCAAACGATATGTAACAATGTAGTGTCACCAAAAGCGCAGAACGGAAAGAAAAATATATCCGATCATATAATAGTTCTCACGATAGGCTATTAGGTCATGTTATCGCATACATGCCATCTACTATGGTTGATTGTTAGTTAGAATACGATCTTAGCCTTAATACTTGTAGATGCATGGTCGATGATGATGTCGTGTAATCAAACAAACGATATTGACCAATGTTGTTTATCCAAACCGACGACCAATCAATCTCCCAAATAACCCATCTCCTCAAAGAGCAAGAGTGTGTCTATGATCTCCCTGCACACTCCACCGATACGACACGACTGCAATGGATCATTCGAGATATTGATATCTTGCCATCTAGTGATGCCCTCCGTCAGATATATGTGAGGACCGTATCCGATGGAGGGCCGTTTCACAAGCCTAACCCTAATATATAGTGAGATAGGAGTGCGTAGGTTCCGAAGCGTCAGGTTATCGAAGTTATTGAAACCCCAAAACTTGTGCTGATTATTCGGAAGTACTCTTCGGGAATTAAAGGGGAAAACCGAAAATTATGGTGA
Source organism: Saururus chinensis (assembly GCA_035235625.1). Classification (NCBI taxonomy): domain Eukaryota; kingdom Viridiplantae; phylum Streptophyta; class Magnoliopsida; order Piperales; family Saururaceae; genus Saururus; species Saururus chinensis. The sequence goes on along the minus strand of CP141146.1, from coordinate 29,061,660 downwards.
CTCTTCAGGAATTGATTACTTGGGAATCTAATGGGAAATTTCATCCTATCATATTATTGGATGCACGATGGTCTCTTAGGTCATGTTATCGTGCAAACGGCGTCTTCCATGGATATCATGTTTATGCATGACAGCACATCCAATCGTGTGTCCTAATGTATGATCTATTCGATCAAATGATACGTGCCAATATCGTGTCACAGGAAGTGTGAAAAGAAGACATCCGCAACTATTTGTATAATAGTTCTTATGATAGACGATTGGGTCATGTTATCGCATACACGCCACCTACTACAGTTGAGTGTTAGCTAGAATACGATTGTAGCATTATTTATTGGAGACGAATGGCCAATGATGACAATCTCACGATAGAGGCATGACATAGAACAATTTCAAATAGAAAACCAAATAAAATAACAATTTGGATGACCACTTCGGAGGATGTCCATGACCGATATGTCGTGAAAGCGACGGATCATTCGAGGCATTGATATATTACCGTCTAGAGAATCATGCCCATCATCGGATATAGGTGAGGACCGTATCCAATGGAGGGCCAATTCACTAGCTGCCGCTAAAGCAATCTCCCGAATGACCCGTCTTGACGAAGAACATGAGTGTGTTTATGACCTCCCTGCCCGAACCCTAAACCTAATATATAGTGGGATAGGATCGAGAAGGTTCATACGACATCGAATCAACAAGCTATGTGGCCCGAATTGGATGATACGGCATCACATGAATGTTCTATTGTCCCCGAACAGATAGGCTTGACGGCCAAACGAGAAGGTTCGGGCTGCACCAGCAAGTGCAGGACAAACCATGACGTTTGGTGAGCTTGTCAACCTTTTGTGTTTCCAAACATATGACCCATATATATGTCGTGTGACAGAACATATGCCAAATACAACTATCGTAGGTCTAATTAAGAACACGAGTTCAACGTATGGCTAATGATTATGTCGTGTAATCGACAAACAATATATACCAATGTTGTGTTTCAGCCAATGCGATTAGAAGAATACTTCATCATATCATCATATCGATATGGTGCGAATGCCATGGATCATTGGAGACATTGATATATCGCCATCTAGCGAATCGTCCCCTCCATTGGATATAGGTGATAACCATTTCCGTTGGAGGGGCAATTCACCAGCCGCCACTAAAAAATCTCCCGAATGATCCGTCTCTTTGAAGAACATCACTGTGCGAGCGATCTCCTTGCAAACTCCTTAGATATACTGCAATACAATGGGATCTCACTGTGTTTTAGTCAAATGAAATGGGACAGAACATTTGAGACATTGCAATAACGCCTGAACGTGTTCTTCCCCCCAGATGCAGGTGAGGACCATATCTGACGGGAGAAGATTCACCATCAGACGCAAAAGCAATCTCCGGAATAATCCGTCTCGATGCCGACAATCAGTGGGCGAGCAATATGCAAACCCTAACCCCAATATATATAAGTAGGGTGAGTGGGTTACGAGCCACTGAGTTAGGGAAGTGGTTGATACAACAAACATTGTGGTGCTACTTTAGGAATGATGCTTCTGGAATTGGGTTGTTATTATCATGCAATTGTTGTGTGTTCGAACTATGGAAGGCCGTATCGGTTGAAACCGATACGGGTATGGGGGTGGTACGCCCGCCACACCGAATCACAATATGTATTGGCCGTACTGTATCTATACTGCTGATATGTATTGATACTGCATTAAAAAATTATTTTTTATTTTAAAAATTAATTTTAATTTAAAAAAAATATTTTTTTCGAAAAAAATAAATTTTTTTTGAAATTTTTTTCTTAAAAACAAAAATACAATTCAAACCCAACTTCTTTAAAAGTTTACATTTTTGTTATATTAAAAATAATATTTTTAAAGTTATATGAGATGAATATGGGTAGGTAATTTACATAATTATTTTTTTATATATAGTGCTCCACAAATATACATTTATTTAAATATATAACTTAGACTCATATTAAATATATTATTTATTTTTAAAATAAACTAATTTTAGAGCACTTAATATGGGAAAGAATGAGCAATAATTTGTATGGGACGGAGAGCATAATAGTGTATGGTTCCAAATAAACTAATTTTAGAATACCCGTATCAATTGATACTACATTCTACGGTCTTATTTATTTTTAAAATAAAATATTATATTAGTTATAATATTTTTTTATGTTTATAAAAGGGTTTATGCCCGTTTTGGCACGTACCAAGCTTATCATCAGCGCGTACCCGTATCCATAGTCATCAATACTCTCATCCGTATTGATACGGCCTTCTATGGTTCGAACACACGACATGACCAATATCGTGTAATGAATGGAAACGTTGTCAAAAATATTTATTATTATGTGTTCTTATTGTGTAATTAGTAACAAGTAATCACTTTTGTACATGTTTCCTATTACATGATACAAATATACAATATACCCTCTATACAAAATTTCGTGTTTTGGAAAGAATGATAATTACAAATTATGTGTTGTTGATAACAGGAAGCATATACAAAAATTTCAGCTGAAGAACGGGAGTTGAAAAGGTAACCCTGATCGATGCTCTCCTTCCCTACGTTGTTTGTGTACTCTATTATTCAACCTTCTTCGGCTTGCCGTTGGGACATCTACCACATTGGGAGGCCACCCTTGTGTGGTGGTACATCGTTTGCGGTTGTGACCCAACTGACCGCATGTTCCACATTTTCGTGGGGCTTTGACTGGCGGTTGTGACTCTTATCCGATTTTTTCGTGGATGCCCCCGCTGCTTTTGTGGGACATGTGGGTTGAATGTAGGCATAACTCCAGCCAGTGCCCACTGGTGACTATCCTTCGTTGGGTGTAATAGCTCATGATAGGTCATTCGATACAATTCAGTAGAGTACCATCTTTCGCAGTACTCAGACACATAGAAGTGTCTATTATCAATTGCTGCAATTTTATGCTTACATGGTAGTCCCAGATGTTGAAACTTTCCACATTTGTAGGTACAATCAACCAGGTTTACCACATCTTGTGAAGAAAATATTATGAGTATGAGCGCACGATAAACAAATCTATCATGTTCTAGATTACATGACGTCTCATACGATCGTTATGTAAATCGTTTCGACTTACATGATAAATGAAAATAATGTGTATACACTAACACGATATAAAGCCCTCATGCATAAATGAACACACACTATGTACGTCGCCGTATAATTGCAATGTACCTGGTGATATAGTGAGTTAACCTGGAATTCATTCATTGACATAGACAATACAATCACATTCCTTGCTTCTTCTCGCCTGTTTTTTATGTGTTTTCTAGCAAATGGGGTTAACTCTTCCATCATATTCTATCCGTCTGAAGTTTTTCAAATAATGTCGTCGTGTGCTCCCTTGTGTGCTCAGTCAAATGAGTTATAGGCATTGATCTGGCTTTTTTGAACATTGCATTGGCACTTTCAGACCTAGCTGAGGGTCTCATATCTTTTCCCTGGAAATGAGACATTGGCCCAGTGCTCTGAACCTATCTTATTTAGCCAAGCATATGTTTCAGGATTATGTTCTTTAATGTTGTTCATTGTTTCATCATACACATTCTATCTGAAAGTTTAGGCTGTAACATGGAGGTGGTTCTGTAGGTAGTTGTCCTTGAATTTGTCCAGAATATTTGCTGCCATGTGACAGATGTAATATCCGTGGTGTGTAGATGGGAAAAACTGCATCACAACATTTGCCATCCCTTCTATCTATCAGAAACAATTGTATCCAACTTGGCCGGAGGATAAGAGAATAGATGATTTCTAAGCAACTCAAGAAACCAGCACCATGTTTTCTTGCACTCGTTCTCAACCATTGCAAATGCAATGCTCAACATATTATTGTTCTCGTCTAGTGCAGTTGCTATAAATAGCTGTCCAAGATACTTTCCTTTCAAGAAAGTTGCATCTACCGTTAGTAATGACCTCAGTGTTGTTCTAAAAGCTCTCGCAATGGGGCTAAACATTCAAACTACTCTTTTGAAATCGTACTGACATATAGGTCCGGGAATATCACATGATCTCACTCGAACAACTACACTTCTCGGATTTATATATTCTAGCTGCCTTCCATAAGCAGGAAATATGCGGTAGGATTCGCCTGGGTCCCCATCTATTAAATTAGTCAGTGCTTTACCTGCATGACCAAATACAATTTAGTAAAGGTTATACGACAACAACTTACATCATGTTCCCGATCACACGACATTGTTTGTATTTGTGTGATCGGAATCCATGTACGATGACTAATTGTGTTCATGTTAAGACGGCATTTACATATGTCCTGTGAGCAAAAAATGTGATTGTAGTTTAAGCATGTAAACGATAACACGCTAGACTAACATATTGTGACACTAAATCAACACTTCGATTATTCTCATGCATTACCTGAGCGCTAGCATTTCTTGTAGTTCGCAATTATGTCCCAGTGCTTTGAAATATAACTTGTTATGTTCTTAGGTGTAATATTCACTGAGTCTCTAAACAGGCCATAACATTTTCTTGCAATCCAAAGGTGAGATGCTAGGGAATGGTTAATTGACTTCCTTTGGGTTCCACATGAATGAGTTGGCACTAACCTCGTGACAGTCACATGATCTCCTATACTTGAAGCCCTTATGTACGAGTTACAAGTATGATTGGAGCACTGTGCACCGTATGTATTCTGGTTTTCATCCACAACACGATATGTGAAATTTGCCTTTATTACTAAGTCGAATAAGGCCCTCTTGAAATGCAACAGGCTTAGAAAATGTGCACCCAATTTGAGGAGCTTCTGGTAATCCGTAGCTTGCAAATTTCCCATCATTAGTTGGCCTTCACCAATATTCGATTCCAGCATGTTTAAATCATCAACTGTATCCCAATCTGCCTCCGCCTCAACGTCGACATTACTGGGAACCTCAATGTTTCCAAATTCTTCGTGGTCAGACATACTTTCCATGCCAACTATGTCATTATCATACAACTGATCCTCACCCCACATATTCTCAACTTCTTCGCCTTCTTCATTGTCATAATTACAAGGGTTGTATTGAGGTTCATAGTTATTAAATGAAGTCATTGTCCCACCCATCGTTGGCAACGATTCATTTGATCTATTCTTATTGACTTCTATTTCATGTTATATACTTGTTGGATTGGTGAAAGAAGATTGACATTGATTTGTTAAGGGCAAGTTTCCCGGTTCTCCCAATCTGCATTGCACATTATCGTGTTAAAAAAATGCGACATCAGTCGACATCGTGTATTTGGTTAACATGCTTACATTTTAAAACGTGTTATCGAAACCATGACATGAATGCATGTCGTGTTATTATATCTATGCTGCAACTCATAATTAATATATCACATGTGTATGTCGTATAATTACTAATGCGATATATTACACGTCATGTTTATTTCTTCACACGATATGATTTTACCTTAACACGATATGGTCGATATCGTGGTCTTGAGTATACGAAAGAGTCCAATTGCGTATAATCTAAAGATTCATTATTACCTGACAATTTCAAATGTGAACTTAGTTTCATTGAATCCGGTATGAAATCTGACATTAGAGATGGGATGAGCCATTATGACCGGTGATTCAGATCTATTGGTTGTATGGTTCCTTTCTATGGACGGTGATGGTGATTTATAACCGTTGTTGGGTTCTTTCATCTCGGCATACAATGATAACACCTCCTTATTCACCTTCTTATGAATGAAGAACACTGATTGGAGGTCCTCATCGTCTTGTAATTCATATATCACAGAGGATTGGGAGGATGGACTTAAATACTTCAAACTGACATTACCATTGACAGAAAGTCGTGCTTTGACTTGCCCCAGTAGCTTGCCGAAGCTCACCGACGGATGAATGTTCATCAATCGTGTCATTCCTCCAATATACACACCGTCATTGACTACCTCTCCGTTATAATGGATGTAAATACCGATCTTATCTATAATCGGTGTAAAAGAAGGATCGTTATTGTGAAATGCAGCCTTTGGAGCACTCACACAATGTCTGTGGTGTCAAAAAATGTTTTTTCTTGTTCATCGACACTCGCATGTTTTATTACTCTCTACTTTAAAACATGATATAGTGGAAACCTAAGGGCAATTTGGTCCATATATAGGTCATATGGCATTTCCGTTTAAAATCTAGGGAATATGAAATGTTCTATTCTTTGGTCAGGCATTATGGAAAAACTCAGTAAAAAACTCAATTCTATTTCAAATTTGGGTAATCGGGTCCGGTGCATATAGTACAACTTTAACAATTCATATCTCATTCATCTAAACTCTGATTTGCTCACTCTTGGTGGCATTTCGAAGCTCTTTTTATCTTGTTTCTAACCATATAAGTTATAACTTTAAATTCAACATATTCATGGAGTTATCTATCTAATAATTTTGAAGGGTCAAACTCCTTATTTTTACATGTCCACAAAAAAAAACAATTGGAAAACAGAAATTGCCAGATCTTATAGGTGGGAGTCCAATGATCCCTTCCCCTAAATGTATACTTTCCTATTATAACTCAATGAAATCCTTCTTGATCACTAGGAGGTTTTTCTTTAATTTCAATTTCCCTTCGATGCTAATCCTTCTACTCAGAGGCTAGGCACCAATTTAGCATGACTCAAAGGTCTGGTCGAGCCTTGGTCCACACGTCACAGGTTTGGGTTAGACTGGTTGGATTGAATTTAAATTAGGATTTTGGGTTCACCTATGCACCCTGATGATTCACTGCATTTCTAAACCCTAAAATTCAAATTAAGCTCACACAACTTCAACAAAAATATTAATTAAATCAATGTCCGTCTTTGACCAATAGGAGGCCTTCTTTAATTGCAATTTTCCTCTCATGCTATTCCTTCTACTTAGAGGCTTGACACCAATTTAGCACGACTCCTAAGGTTAGCTGGCTTAGCCTTGGTCCACACATCATGGTTTTTTTTTATTCAGACACATCATGGGTTTGGGTTAGGCTAGTTCAATAAAATTTAAATTAGGATTTTGGGTTCAACTATCCACTCTGATGATTCACTGCATTTCTAAAATCTAAAATACAAACTAAACTCACACAAATTCAAGAAAATTATAAATTAAATCAAAGTAGAAATCAGAGGTGCCATATTGGTTGATCTAACAACTTTTCACAAGTGTGTTTTAGGGATGGGAGAGAAAGGTGGAGTTCTTAATAGAGCTTACAAAGAAGGATCATGAAAGGTTAGGGTAGGGCAGGTGGTGGGAGGCAGGCCATGGTCCAATCCCGAGGGGGAGGGGAGTTTGAAGGAGACGATGTGAAGATTGAGGAGGAGAGGGTGACTAGAGAAGATGGTGCAAGAAATGATGGATGAACAAGAGGGTTGAAATGGATATAAAACAGGTTTTTGGGTTAAAAAGTTTAAGACTTTCTACAGGTGTGATGCCCAGATTCATACTAAGCTTGTTGATAGCCCTTTGCCTAATTTTCAAAATTTGTGGCCCACGCTGCATCAAGTATGCATATGCTTGTTTTATTAGAAAATGAATAAATACATAAGTGTGCCGCAAACAAGGTTTGCTTATGTACCATGGTCACGGAGTCATGAATCTGGTCGCCAAAGCTTTTTCTAACAAATGCATCTATATCCTCCCCATTAATCTCCTCAGTACACAATTTTACAAAAAAATTGAATAATTTTTTTAAATCTTTAAGACCCCATAAACTGCATTGTTTCTCTCCCCTCTTACCCTAACTCAAAATAAGCCCACACCTCCCACTCCAAATCCGGCGAATGCGGCAGACCTCTGGCGGCGGCAATCAAGTGATGCGAAAGAAGAACCCACACCTCACCATGGCTGGTTCAGAATGGTTGTCACCACACCATTCTAGCCACGGCCAGTGATGTATCGGCCGTTTTGGGCCGTGATCAAGGTGGAGGAGGAGGACGCGCCCTGGAGAAGAAGAAGGGAAAATGGGTAAGATCTAAGTAAAATGATAATAATATAATATGAGGTATATATGAGAAATTTTAAAGATCTTAGATGGGTATATGGGAAACGGGCTATTGAGGGGATTAATAGGGTGCATATAGATATGTTCTTTTCTAATAGGCTGGTCTGACCCATCGCTCCTATGGATCTTCGGTAGAATCCAGCCTGCACTTCTTCCAAGGAAAGTTACTCTCTCCATGAACAAACGGCCTATATTGAATTGGTGAAAAAAAGAAGAAGAAGAAAGCGTTATTGATGCACGAAGTCTATTGCTTCACTGAGCTACTTGATCACCTACTTTGGTCTTCCCATCCAAGGAAGATTATACCATATGAAGAAAGATAGAAGAAAGTTGTCATTATATGTATGTTTTTGAGTGGCAATATGTCTTTATCTGCACTGCTCCCATGGATTTGTCTCACCCTTTTGTACGCAAGGCCATGTTTGGCAGCTCCTCTATTTTTGGTCACACATCTCGGAGTTCCCAATACAGTTGATGGAAGAATGTCTATATGCACCCCTATAATCTCCTCAGTACCCCAATAACCTCATAAACTGCTCATGAATTTATGAGTAAAATGTGGCACTGAGGGATTATTTGGTGCATATAGATACGTTCTTATAAGAAAAAGAAGGAAACACATATATGCTTCATATCATTCTCTTGCAATGAAATGGTCGTGCTTCCCATCAAGCTAGGAGCCTACCATAGCTCACTAGCATCCATCATCTACAAAACAAACATCACCTAAAAATACACCCAATATACCCCTTCTACCTCCCCAAATAGCTACTCAACTCAATCTTGGAGTTTTGACATGGGAAAAAGCACTATCTAGAAAGGTGGAGTTCTCAATAGAGCTTACAAAGGAGGATCAGGAAAGGTTAGGTCAAGGCGGGTGGTGGGAAGGAGGCCAAGGTCCAACCCTAGGGAGAGGAGTTTGAAGGAGACGATGTGAACATTGAAGAAGAGAGGGTGACTAGCACTACAAGAAAAAAAGACTTTGCGAAGCTTTTATACATCAATAATGCCTATTAGTGATGCTTAAAAAACATTGCTAAATGCGTCACAAAAAATCCTATCACAAATTTTCATTTTTGACGCATATGAAAAAGCATAGCTAATAGTACTATTAGCGATGCTTTTTTTGTATTGTGACTCTTTCTAAAGTGTCACTACTATAGAAAAAAAATTGTAGAAATAAAAAAACACTTATTAGCGACACTTTTAAAAGCATCTCTAACAAGAAAAAAAAACTCTTATTAAAAGCATCACTAATAAGGAAAAAAAATAAAAAAACTCTTATTAGTGACACTTCTACAAACATCACTAATAACAAAAGAAAATAAAACAATATTTTAACTCTTATTAGCCGGAGGAGGGAATAGGGGAGTGGGAAGAACCAGTCGATGGGGAGGGGGAGAGGATGACACGACGGGTGGTAGATAGTGGGGGTGAGAAGATAGAGCCCAGGGGGAAAGAAAAAGGAGAGTGTTGCAAAATTTAGTGTGCAGGAAAAATTGTGCTCGCGCAAACAAATTTGTGACGCTTCATGAGAGGCATCGTAAATAATGTTTTAAAAAAAACTAACTATTTGTGAAGCTTCCATAGAAGTGTCACAAATAGTTGATAATGGAAGCGTCACAAATACTTGGTAATTTGTTGTGTTTCTCTTGAAGCGTCACAAATAGTTCTCAATTTGGGGCACTTCTTGAAAAGTGTCACAAGTTGTTATCAATTTGCAACTCGTCTCTTGATGTAATGTCCAGGATTTTTTCTACGATTTTCTATGATTTTCTTGCTATTTTTATGGTCATTTTCGGCAGGCAAATGTAACGCTTTAGCGTATTCATATTTGTGTATTGGCCTCGGTATTTGTACCCATAGAGTTAGGTGTGGGGTTCAATCGTAGGCCATAGACCTTGACACACAATTACGGCGCGAAAAAGAGAGAGAGAATAAGAGCGAGATGAAGAGAGAGAAAAAAAGAAATAAAATAACCAATCAGGCTCGAACGAGCATGCCAATTCTAGAAAGAACGAGAACCCCCCCCCCCTTTTGTAGACCTCACTTTCGGCAACCATCGGCCGCCAGTGAGATGCTGGGGCACCACCGCCAGTTTCACCTCTACGGTGCGAAGCCAAGGGGCCACCGTCCCGGCCCCATAGCCGCGCCGCGCTCCTCCCAGGTTTACCCTCTTCCCTCTATGTTTTGTTTGTGCCTCTGCCGCCGTGGGCCGGCAAGGGCCGGCTTGCCGTCCACAACTCCACCTTGGGTCGGCGACGGCGGGAGTCCACCCCTCCCGGCCCTAGAGGACCTCTCCTCAACCGCCCTAGTCATTTTTTCCTCTCTGCCCTGTTTTTCTGCTGGTGCTCTGTTTTGGTGAAACGGAGGCTGCCGACGGTGAGACACGGCTGACATGACCTCCCTCCAACTCCACCTTGGTCAGGCGAAGGCTGTGCACCAACCCACCCAGCCCAGTTCCATCTCCTTCGCCGTCCTCTACTCTGACCAGTTCGTTTTGCCCCTTACTGTGTTTTGATTCTTCTGTGAGTTGTTGTCATCGTCGTTGGCTGGTGAGGGCGATCTAACTGCTGTCAGCTCTATCCCGGCCCGGCAATGTCCCTACCTGGCCTCGTTCAGTCTTCGTCCCATCCGTTCCGTTGGAACTAGGTCCATCTTTCACCCGGTTGATGTGCTCGTCCACACAAACCGAGCCTTTGCCCTCATTGTGTTGGGCCGGTAGAGGGCTGCTACCACATGGAGCCTTCGCCCTCCATCAAACCCAGCTCCGACCGACCGCTAGGGTCCCAACAGAGTCGGCTACGATGCCGATAACCGTTTGGTCCTCATTGTGTCCCCTGGCCCCTCTATGTTTTATGCTCATTTGGCTATTTTGGGACACCGTAGCATCATTGGATGCCGAACACCCTTTGGACCACCTTAGTTTGGCGGGTCTCAGCCTGGAGATGGTTGGCCGCCCTTGCGTGGCACCACCCCTCTTCTTTCAGCGTGAGTCATGCTCCCCTCTGCCGATTATGTGTCTGATCGCGCTATAGAGAGCGCCATGTTTTGCCCTCTTACCATCTTACCCCCACCGGTCGTCGATTGGCCTCTGGTCGGCCTACCTCTACACAGCAACGACAAAGGCCATCTTGTTAGTCACCACCCAGGGGCATGGCCCTACCACTCCTTCAGAGCCTTGGGCCATTTCCATCCAGCTCTCTCCCCCTCCCCTTTTTCAGCGCATGCAAGTAGCCACGTGTGCGATTTAGTGTTTAGGCTTCATATTTGTGCCGTCGGACCATCGGATGGTTCTGCCACCGAATGGAGTTGACACCAGAGCCGTCCACCACCTCTCCTCCATCCTTAAGTGTCGCCCCATGCCCTTCGCCCTATTGAGGGCCCTTGTTGACATGAAACCGCTGCCGTTGGATGCTATCCACGACCGAGTTCGACGTCTTACGACCAACCAAGTACTTCTTAGCCGCCGGCCGACCTTTAGTGAGTACACTTATGTTGGCACGAATTTCTCCCGCCCACCCCTAGTGTGCCATCGTGGATTGCAAAATTTTCTGCATTGGCTTCTGACACCCTGTTTGGCCGTGAGTACTTCCGACACTTCCTAAAACCTCGAGACAACAAATCTCTCTAATTGGCAATACTTTTTGCCGCCAACTCTGCCGCCGACGCCGCCCCCATCGGGTGCTCACCATCAAACATCATGATTACGAGGTAGGGAAGCTTTGAACTCGTAATTTCATAATAGCATGTTTTGAAAGAGTAGCAGCATGCTAAGATTGTATGATTCAATGCTTTGGATGTTAAATCATGATCCATTTGCATGATGTAAGAGGATAAATTATGCCATGTTGAAATGCATATGACATACATGCAAGTTGTAAGTATATTTGATGCGTGTATGTACATGCTAGTGATGGCTAGCGTGTATGTTTGTAAGCTACGTATGTGGATTGTGTATGTGCTAGGGATGGCTAGTGATCATGTTGGCAAGCTACGTGTATAGATGTGTATGTATGTGCTAGAGATGGCTAGCGAGTATGTTGGTAAGCTACGTGTATGGATGTGTATGTATGTGCTAGTGATGGCTAGCGTTTATGTTGGTAAGCTACGTATATGGATATGTATGCATGTGCTAGTGATGGCTAGCAAGTATGTTGGTAAGCAATTTATGAAAGTATGTGTATGATATACGTGTGTGTTGGACATACATATGTATGATGGCTATATGCCTATTTGATGGATATGTGTATGCGTGTGGGGGCAAAAGTATGGACGATGGACAGTAAGAGGTGACAGAGGGTTTCATTTGGATTTGTTATGGATGTGTAAACGTATGACGGAAGACAGAAGATGTAAGTTTGATGGGCGAGGATTGGAGTGGTTGGTTTGGTTTTGGATCAGAGTGTATGTTGGGGGATTGTCAGACAGTAAGTGTGTTGCATAATTGTACAATCTACCGTACAAATTATGAAGTGAAAAGTAAGCTCAATAAGTGAGGTATTAGTAAGAGAGTTATAAGTGGGTTTGACTCTGAGGAGCTCAGTTTGATGACATTTGTGAAGATGTTTTGGCCATAAGGTGGATGGCGGACTATGTAAGACCGTAAGGATTTGTGGTATAGTGAGTTCTGTTGTGAGATTGATGTGTTAAATGAAGTCTGCTACCCCTACGAACTAGGGTTTGGATCGGGCTCAGCTTCGGTTTAATTAGTGGAGCACTGTATGTTTGAGAGTTTATGTGGCATAATTGTACCACATAACTTACTTAATTAAAACTTGAATTATAAGCACAAGTAATCATAGCCTTGTGAGTTTGAGACCTAAGGGTTTGACGGATTAAGTTTCGTGTTTGAGCTAGCCGATAATGAGTTAGCTGAGTATTTCTCTTGTTTTGCCATGGTGTTTATCCTGCGAGATGTTGTCTGTGTGCTGTATTGAGCCCCAGATGTCTGATGCTTTGTTGAGAGAGATGTATGTTTCGATTTGGTTTGTGTGTTGTATAAGCTCAGACATTTGATGCTCTATTGAGAGCTTTGTATGATTCCGCCCAAGAGCGGCACTGTATGATTTCTACCCAAGAGTGGCACTGGCACTATAAGACCCATAATGGTGGGCAATTGTATGGCACTATAAGACCCATAATGGTGGGCAATTGTATGACCCCTATAGTGTGGGCGTTTGTGTTTATGTTTGCGCGCTCAGGTAAGTAGTATCATGGACCTGCTCTTACCTGTTTGATCATGTGCCTTGCCTTTGGGAAAGCCCATGGTGTCTATTCATTCCCCGGAGGTTAAGGTGATGCCCCAGTGGCATTCTTTTCCTTTTCGACATTAGAACTTATTAGTTGTAATGAGCTTCAGTGGTCGATAGTATATGTACAACTGTAAGAGTATGAGTATGAGCATGACTGTAAGAGTATGAGTATGAGCATGACTGTAAGAGTATGAGTTTGAGCCCGACTATAAGAGTATGATTCTGAGCAAGACTGTAAGCGTATGTTTCTGAGTAAGATTGTAAGTGTAAGGATGTATGAGTAAGGTCGTACAAGTAAGATTGTACGAGTAAGGTGGTACAAGTATGTGTTATATGAGTAAGCGTATGATTGTATAAGTAAGATCGTACATGTATGTGTAAGTTGTATGAGTGAGTGTATGATTGTACGAGTAAGTATGTGAGACTCTTATTAAGAGTAATGGGTAAGATTAGTTTGATGGTATGTATTTAGCATGATGATATGCGTGACTGTATGCATATGAGCATGATTATGATATGCATGTTTGCTTTATGTTTGAGTTGCATGAACGCATCTATGTATGGACTTACTGAGTTCACTATTTAGAATTCCCCTATTAGGTATTTTCCTACTGAGTATGAAAATATTAATACCCTATTATTTAGCCCCGTTGTTCGGGAGGCTTTTGCCGGTTGTGATGGAGAGCTCCTTGAGATGGATGCTCATTTCAGTGGTGGATTGATTCTCTTTGACTTAGGTATATCCTTGACCCATTGCGAGTTTTGTTTGTGCCACGATCTCTTGTATTGGGTGAGATGAGAATGTGATGAAAAATCTTTAAAAATTTTCCGTGAATTTTAAAGAAAATGTGATAAAAAATCTCGGGCGTTACACTTGATGAGTTGTAAATAATGTTTTTTAAAAAAAATTTAAAAACATAACCTCTCTTTCTCTCTCTTCTATCTCTCTCCCTCCATCTCTCTCTACACTCTGTAAGAACATAAATGTCCTTAAGTCATGTATTGGCTTATAGTCATGATCATAACAATGTCATAAAATGTGTATTTTAAGTTACTTTATAGGCTAAAGATAGATTTCTGAAGGTGAAATAGAAAAAGACAAAAATTCATGTTTTCGTTAGGTAAAAGCATGCACACACATCACATTCACACACTTTAGGGTAAAAGAGACCTTAGGTGAAAGAGTGGTGAAGTTTGGACTTTTAAATAGTGAAAAATCAAAATTTTAGAAAAATGGACCTAATGATTGATTATTTTTGTTAACCAATCGATCGGCACCTAAAATTGCTATGTGTAAAATAAAGTTGAGAGTTAGAGATTGATCGTTTGAAGAGTCATGAGGGAAAATACAGGGAGTGATCGATCGCCTAGTGGAAACGATTGATCACCTGAGTAGAATGTTGCCAAATTTAAAATTTTTTGGCTTGGTTACCATTCCAAATTAGATACCTTTTCTTTTTAGGGTTTGTGTGTCTATAAAAAGGCATTGGAACTTGATGAAGGAAGATAGTAGACCTTGAAAACTTTGAGAGCTTGTGTGGAGTCTTGTCGATAGATTTTTAAAAGAGTTATCTTCTAAAATGTGAGAATCTCTACCATAAATCAAAAAGAGTGATTAGAGCACAAAATACTACGAGTTTTCTGAAGCTTGTTGCTGAAAAAATTTAGCAAATAGAAGATCATTCATTCTAAGGAGGAGATGAAAATTCTATTTCGATCAAGAGAACATAAAGAAGAATATCAAGCTATGGCCATCAAACAACCAAGGAGTGGTTGATTAAGAATTCAAGAGTGGTGTGAAGATCCAGCCAGTTTAAAGAAAAATGACTCTTTTGTCTATGTAATTAGTAATTTTGTAATCTTCAGTTTACATAGTGCATAGTTGATCTGGACAGTGTCGCACGATTTTTCCCTTGCTCGGTTATCACGTAAAAAATCTTGTGCTTTTTGGTTGCTGATTTGATTGTAAATTTATCATTAGAACACATTGGAATTAGGAATTTTGAATTTATTAAATTCTATGTTTCTTTTTTTAAAGGGGGAAAATCAATTTTGTAACTTATTGCTAGTTAAATGCACTTTATTTTCTCGGTTTATTTATGCCAAACACACAGTCCAACAAACTAACAATTGGTAGCTGAGGATATTTTGATTAATTATAATTTTTTTTGCTTGTGATTGAAGATTAATTTTGATTTTGGTTGCCATGGAATTGAAAAGCATGCTTAGCTTTCTTTATTTGCTTCAATTTTTGTTGTTTCTAGGAATAATAATGTTTTTGATGAACCAAAGATTCTCAGACCAAAATTTTGTGCTATGGAACATGAGAATTCATAATTTGTACATGAAAAATCATTATGTGAGATCAAAAATATTGAGTTGCATGAGAAAATTGAGTTGTTGGAAGAAGAATATAAAACTTCAAATTCAAAATTATATGAATTTGTCAAAGGTAAAGAAAAACTTGATAAAATTCTCTCATTTGGTCAATTTGGATGTGACAAAGGTGGTTTAGTGTATGTGGGACAAAGAATATAAATTCTCCAAAAATCACTAAATTTGTTAAAGCTAAAGATTTGAATTTTCATAGTACTAGTACTTCAAATTCTAAACCTTTGACTGGAACACAATTGATTAAGAAAGATATAGTTGCTAAAATTGAGTCAAACAAAAACAAATCAGTGAGGAAACCACAATTTATGTGTGACAATGTTAAAATTGACTTGTTTAGACAAATCACATGGATAGGGAAAAGATTAAGAGAACTTGGTGAAAAAGTTCAAAGTCATGGACATAGAGATCACACATATAATTCTCTAAGTTCTTCTCATAAGTTTGCTCATAATGGTTATAAAAAGAAAGAACAAAAAGTGAACGTAATGACTCTTGAGAATGATAAACATGATAAAAATCTGAGTAAAATTAAAGAATTTGTGAAAACTAAGACAATTTGGGGTGAAGAAAGAAGATGTGGAATGTCTTATAATTCAAACTACCATGAAAAATCAACATTCTAACATGTGGTACTTAGATAGTGGTTGTCAAAATACATTACCAATGACAAATCTAGGTTTACTAATTTGGTAGAAAAGTATGATGGAAAAGTTATCTTTGGAGATTGAAGAACCATACAAATAGATAGGATAGCCACTTTACAAGTTTTTGGATTATGTGATTTTGATAATGCTTTGTATGTGAGTAGGTTAAAAGTGAATCTTTTTAGAATTAGTCAAAATTTTTGAATCTAATTTTACTGTCAAATTTACAAAGAATGCTTGTTATATCATTGAAAAATCTAAAATGATTTGTGTGAAAGGCTTAAGAGCACATGATAATTGCTATTTGCTTCATCCTGTTTATTTTTCCAACTTATCCATACTTGATAATACATGTGACATCAAAAAAGATTAGGGCATGTGAATTTCAGAGACTTAACAAAAATAACAAAGTAAGGGATTATTAGAGGTGTTCCTATTTTAAAGACCCTTGAAAACTTTGTATGTGGTGCTTGTCAAAAGGGTAAATAATCAAAATCCTATCATAAAAAGCTAAAACATGTGAGATCTGAAAAACCATTAGAGTTGATACACATGGTCCTTATAGGACCAATACGAACAACTAGTTTGGGTGGTAAAAAGTACATATTGGTGATGGTAGATAACATATCAAGATTCACTTGCGTATATTTTCTTAGAGAGAAGTATGAAGCTTTTAAAGCATTCAAAACAATTACCTTTACATACAAAATACAAGTGGTCTAAAAATTCAAAATATTTGAAGTGACAGAGGTGGTGAATTCACTTACTTTAGGTTCAAAGAATTTTGTCATAAATATGGAATTCATAATGAGTTCTTAGCCCCTAAAACTCCTTAACAAAATGAGATAGTCGAAAGAAAGAATAAGATTATTCAAGAAATAGCTAGGGTTATGCTGAATGAAAAGAATTTAGCTAAACACTTTGGGTAGAAGTTGTAAGCACTACTACATACACCCTAAATAGAGTCTACTTAAGACCTCGCACAATCCAAACCCCTTATGAGTTTTGGAAAGGCAAAAATCCCATTGTCAAACACTTTAGTCTTCGAAAGTGCTTATCATATCTTGAGATATATAAGCTTTATGAAAATTTTATAGTAAGAGTGATGATAGAATTTTCCTTAGATGCTCTCTAACAAGTAGGGCATACAAGGTTTACAACAAAAGAACTTAATTTGTAATGAAGTCTTTTAATGTGGTTGTGAATGATGCACAAATTTTTTTAACACAAAACAATCAACATGGGAAAGGAAAATAAAAGGTTGATGATTGCTATGATTTTGATGATTTATCTAATGTGTTTAGCGATTTAGATGATAAGAAACAAGAACAGGTGGAAGTCCATGATGATCATATTCATGAAATTGATGTTTAAGAAGAAGAGGAAGAACCATAAGTTCAAACTGGTCAAGTACCTAATTAGGTTCAAAAAGACCATTCTAAAACTAATGTGATTGGTGGCATTAATGAAGGAGTGAGAACAAAACACTAATTAGAACAACAAATAAAATATTCTTCTTATGTATCTCTTATTGAACCAAAGAAAATCTATGAAGCTCTTTAGGATAGAAAGTGGATAAATGCAATGCAAGAGGAACTAGGATAATTTACAAGGAATGATGTATGATTTCTTGTTCCAAGACCTTGGCAATGTAATATCATAGGTACAAAGTGGATTTACAAGAACAAGACAGATGAAGAAGATAATGTGGTAAGAAACAAAGTAGGATTGGTTGCTCATGGCTATACACAAGTAGAAGGTATTGATTTTAATGAAACTTTTGCTTCTGTTGCTAGACTTGAATCTATTAGATTGTTTCTTGTTATGACTTATAATTTAAAATTCAAGGTATATCAAATGAATGTCAAGAGTGTTTTTTGAATAAACAGTTGAAAGAGGAAGCCAATGTCGAACAACATAAGGGCTTTATTGACCCTCATCATCCTTATTATGTGTACAAATTAAAGAAAACTTTGTATGAATTGTAATAAGCTCCAAGAGGATTGTATGATAGATTGACAAAATAAGGTTACACAAGAGGAGGTGTTGACAAGATATTGTTTGTGAAGAAGTATGAAAAGCACGTTGTAACGGCACAAATTTATGTGGATGACATAATATTTGACTCTACAAATAATAAGCTTGCTAAAGTTTTTGTAAAAATAGATGGGTAAGGAATTTTAAATAAGGATGGAAGGTTTGCCAACTTTCTTTCTTAGTTTGCATGTACAACAAACGAATTCTGAAATCTTCATCTCACAATCTAAGTTTGCTAAAGATCTGGTCAAGAAATTTGCCCTTCAAGATGCAAAACATGTTGAGACACCTACGTCTCCTTCTATCAAGTTAAGTAAAGATGTTTTAGGTAATCTGATGAACAAACCTTGTATAGAAGATATGATTGGTAGTCTTTTCTACTTAATTGTTAGTTGCTTAGATATCTATTGAAGTGTAGGAGTATGTGCTAGATATCGAGCTGATCCTAAAGAATCAGACATGATTGCAATTAAGAGAAGAATAAAATATGTGAGTGGATCTACATGGTATTGATTATGGTTTCTATTTGACACCACTTCTAAGTTATTAAGGTACTCAAATGCTGATTGGGCAGGGAATGTAGATAATAGAAAAAGTACTTCAGGATGATGATTTTATATAGGAAATTGCTTAGTTTCTCGGCATAGAAAAAAGCAAAACCATGTGTCTTTATCAACCATTGAAGCTAAATATATAGTTGGTGGAAGTAACTGTATATAATTAATGTGGATGAAAAAATGTTATTTGATTATGGAGTACGTCAAGGCAAGTTGACTTTATATTGTGATAATCTAAGTTCAATAAAAATTTCTCAAAATCTTGTTCAATACTCTCGTACAAAACAAATTAATATTAGACATCATTTTATTCAAAATTTCGTTGAAGATCAAATTGTTAACTTATAATATATTTCAAAGAAGTTTTAATTGACATTTTTACAAAACCTTTGGATTTCAATAAGTTCATTAACTTTTGAAAAGTCATTGGACTTGCTTGCCCATAATGATTTCATAAAAGAGTTTAGTCCATGCTTTGATTAAAAATCTTTTGGGACTTAAGACACATTAAAAGCTATTTTTCAATTTTTAGATTTTTGATAGTTTTGATTTGACATAGCTTGTTTGTTTTAAGCTTAGTTTGTTTAGTTTTTAGAAAAAGTTCAGAAAACATAAAATAAAAATTTGAGGTTGTGTATTTCAACAATATAGCAAATTTATCATATGAAACACACTTAAATTGTGAAAGTATTGCTAAGTAGTGAGTCATACATGTATTGCATGATAAATACAATCTTATGTCAAGAGGATTAGTTGGATGTCAATTGAGTAAAGTTTTAATATTCATAATATGACTTGATGCATTATTGATTTACTGAAAGACTTACTACTCACTATGAGAATTTGATATCATCTATCGGGTTAACTGTATAATATGATTGATTTACTTCTTGACTATGATGTTATGAGGTAGTGTTAGGTAGTTGAGAGGTTTAGATTCCTTTGTATGCTGGATGAGATTTGATATATTTACGTTTTCCTTGCATACTTTATGTAAATATTATCATAAAGATGATGGAAAGAGCTACCTATACATCTTATATTAGTGTGAAAAACTACCATCCCCTTAACAATGAAAAAGACATATTTAAAAAATATATATATAGCATAAGACCAAGAGAACTAAGAAAAAGCCATTTAAAGCACATTTACGAAAAAGAATGAAAAAGCCAAAATTTAAAAAGGATGAAGGGCATAAAGAGAATGAAAATAATAGAAATATAATTTTTGTATCTTCTCTTATTATAAAGCTTGAAACTTAAAATGTTGATTCTTTGGTTAAGTGGCTAATGAGATTATATTATGCTAATGTGGGATACACATATTCTTATATACTGAACTATGGATAATGATATAGTCAAGTGTTCTTGCTATATTGTTACCAATACACTTTATTTTTAATGAAAAAGTTGTATTCTTGATTCTCCTTCAAGTGGATTCTAAATGTGGTTTTAAATTATTTTCCAATTTTTTTTTGTTTATTTTTTCTTCTTTACCTCGATTTCCTTTTGACTATTTGTGACAAAAGGGATAGAAATTGGGTGATAAAAAACCTTAAGTGTTGAGGGTTATAAACTAACAAAGAACTTTACAAAAGAAGAACTAGGCTAAAATGTTGAAAATAGAAAATTTTGTATTTGGTAATAACTTGAGCATTTTAATTCTATATTTACTTGTTTCTTTAAACAGTATAATGTGGGTATGTTCTAGTTTGTGATGTGTAGGTTAATTACATGTTGAAGACCACGCCACAATGGGATAGTGAGTTATAGATTAGGGGGGAGAGTCTTTATTGGATAATTTGTCTAAATCTGATTATTCACTATAGAGTTGTAATTTTTCTTTTTCAAATATCGGGTGGTAGTGTTTTGTCATGAAATAGCCAAAGGGGGATATTGTAAGAATATAAGTGTCCTTATGTTATGTATTGGCTTATCGTCATGATCAAAATAATGACATAAAATGTGTATTTTGAGTCAGTTTACATTATGAAGATAGATTTCATAAGGTGGAATGAAAAGAAAACTCAAACCCGTGTTTTTGTCAAGTAAAAGTACGCATATATATTATATTCACACAATTTAGGGTAAAAGAGACCTTAGGTGAAAGAATGCTTAATTTTGGAGTTTTAAATAGTAAAAAATCAAAATTTCAAAAAAATTGACAAAATGATAAATCATTTATGTAAATCGATTGATTGGCACCTCACTATGTGTAAAACAAAGCCAAGAATTAGCGATCAATCTGCTTTATGAAGCAATTGATCATTTAAAGAGTTATGAGCGAAAATACAAGGAGCGATTGATCGTCCTATAGTAACGATCAATCGCCTGAGCGGCATGTTGCCAAATTTAGGATTTTTCGGTTTGGTTACAATTCCAAATTATAGACCTTTTCCTTTTAAGGTTTGTGAGTCTATAAAAAGGCATTGTAATTTGATGGAAGAAGAGAGAAGACCTAGAAAACTTTAAGAGCTTGGAGTATCTTCAATGGAGTTCTGAAAAAGTTATCTTCTAAATTTTGAGAATCACTACCATAAATAAAAAGAGTGATTAGAGGTGAGATTAGAGCACAAAACAATATGTTCTTACAGAAGCTTGTTGTTGAGAAGATCAAGTAAATAGAAGATTCATTTTAAAGAGGAGATGAAATATCTATGTTGATTAAGAAAACACAAAGGAGAAGAAGATCAAGATATGACCAATAAACAACTAAGGAGTGGTTGATTTAGAATTCGAGTGGTGTGGGATTCCACGTAAAACATCTTGTGTGTTTTGGTTGCTACTTTGATTACAAATTTATCGTTAGAACGCATTGGAATTGAGAATGTTTAATTGATTAAATTCTAAGTTTATTTTTCTTAAAGGGGAAAAATAAATTTTGTTAGTAAATTACGAGATAGAGGCACTTTATTTTCTCTGTTTGTTTATGCCACACACACATAGTCCAACAAGCCAACACACTCTCTCTTCTCTTTTCTATTATCTTTATTAATTAATTTTATATAATAAATAAATATTAAAAAATTTAAAATAAACTTCTTATATATAATATATTTTATTTCTTAAATTTTTTTATTAATTTTAAAATATAAATTATAATAAAATAGAGAGAGAGTGAATAGAGCAAGAGGGAGAGAAAAGGGAGGAGGAGGAGAGAGTGTAGAGAGAGAAGAGACGGGGTGGGGAGAGAGAAGAGAGGGTAGAGAGAGAGTGAGGAGAGAGGAGGGAGAAAGGAGAGAGAGAAGAGATAGAGAGGAGAGAGAGAGAGAGAGAGGAGAGAGAGAAGAGAGAGGAGGGAGAGAAGAGAGAGAGAGGAGAGAGAGTGTGTGTGTATGGAGAAAGAGAGAGGAAGCTAGAGGAGAAAGAGGGAGGGAGGAGAGAGTGAGAGAGAGAGAAATGAAATTTTTAATTTTATAATTTTTATTTAAAAATAAATCAAAATAAATAAATAAAAATGTATTAGTGACGCATATGAATATGCGTCACTAATATTCTTATTAGTAGTGACACATACGAATATGCATCACCAATACCCTGGTATTAGCGATGCATATTTGTATGTGTCGCTAATAAACTCGATAGTAGCGACACATATTATTATGCATCTCTATTACCTTATAATTTATGATATTAATTTTAAAATATGTAGAGAGAGAAAAATGAGAGATGCCACTCAGATTGGGTAAATAGTAAAACCCGACCCTAGCCTAATGGGTCAGGTTTGGCTTTTGAAAATTGACCCAAATAGCTACTCAGGTCAAGTTTGGGTTTTAGGTAATCCAACCGACCCCACCTGAACTGAATATAATTATAAATATGAATTTAAAATTTTTATTTCTTTTTGAATATCATTTTTTAAAAAATTGAAAAATATTTGAAAAAATAATTTTAAAAATATTTTTTTATTTTATTTGGGTCAAACGGGTCGGGTTCGGGTTATAATTTTCTTAAGTTGTATCGGGTTTGGGTTTGGCAAAACCCGACCTGGTGGCAACACTAGAGAGGAGAGAGAAGAGAGACAGAGAGGGAGGACAGAGAGAAGAGAGGGAGGAGATAGAGATAGAGATGAGAGAGATTGAGGAGAGAGAGAGAGAGTGTATGAGGGAGAGAGAGTAGAGAGTGGAGAGAGGGAGAGAGAGGGAGGGAGAGAAGAAAGAGAGGGAGGGGGAAATTATTAATTATTATATTTTTAATTAAAAAATTAATCAAAAAAATAAATGTAAATGTATTAGAGACGCATATGAATATGCGTCACTAACGCCCATATTAGTGATGCATGCAAATATTCATCGCTAATACCTTTGGTGTTAGCGACGCATATTTGTTTGTGTCGCTAACAAACTTGGTAGTAGCGATGCATATTTCTATGCGTCACTATTACCTTATAATATATGATATTTTTTTAAATTACGTAGAGAGAGAAATAGGAGAGAGGATATAGAGAGAGAAGAGAAAACAGGAGAGTGAGAGGAGAGTGGAAGAGAGGGAGGAGAGAGGAGAGAGAGAGGGAGAGAGTGGAGAAGTGAATGGAGAGAGAGAGTGGAGAGAGAGGAGAGAGGGAGAGAGGAGAGAAGAGAGGGAGGGAGAGAAGAGAGGGAGGAGAGAGAGAAGAGAGAGAGGGAGGAGAGTGAGAGAGGGGAGAGAGAGAGAGAAGGAAAGAGAGTGGAGAGAGAAGGAAAGAGAGTGGAGAGAGAGGAGAAAGGGAGAGAGGGGAGAGGGGAGAGAGAGGGAGGGAGAGAAGAGAGAGAGAGACAGTGGAGAGAGAGGAGAGAGGGAGAGAGACACTGGAGAGAGTGTAGGGGGGAGAAAATAATAGTATTTGAGATGCTTGTGGATAAGCATCACAAATAATATAGTTTTTTCGAAGCTTATTTCTAAGCATCGTAAATGACAATAATTGGCGACATGAAATAAATGTCGTGAATATAATATTTGCAACGTTTTGATAAAAAAATCACCAAAAGTTTTATTTTTGCAACTCTTAGATTAAGTGTTGCAAATGGCTTTCATTTGCGACGCTTTCTAAGCATTGTTAAAAAGAAAAGGCATGTGCGCAAGAATTGTGTGAGCACCAAGCTAAAATTGCCCGCGTGGGGCACCTCACGGGTAATATATATTCGCCCTATCAAGCAAACATGCCAACACGAGCGTTTTTTCTCACTCCTTGCCTTCCCCGACCATGTGCTGACCCCCTTCGTATGCCGACTGCCGCCCCTCCTCGCCTCCCCCTGCCATTTTTTGCCTGCTGCCCCTCTTGCCCAGCTCCGCCTGTGCGCCCTAGTTTAATGCGTCGCTAATACTATCGATATTAGCGACACTTTGAATAACGCATCGTTAATAGTTTCTCTATTTGCAACGCTTTATAAAACCGTCGCTAAAAGATATATATTTTAAATAAAAAAATTATAACTATTAGCGACGCTTTTTTCAAGCGTCGCTAATAGCTTTAGCAATAGCAATGCTTATACAAAAGCGTCGCTAATAGTATTGCTATTAGCAATGCTTACAAAAGTGTCACTAATAGTTATCAATGAAAAATAAAAAAAATAAAAATTTTAAGTTATTAGCGACGCTTTTAAATAAGCGTCCCAAATACAATTTCTAATAGCGGCGTTTGTTATCAAGCATCGCTAATAGCTTGATTAATTAATTTTATTTAATAAATAAATATTCAAAAAATATAATAAACTTCCTAAATATAATATATTTTATTCAATATTTACTATTTGTATATACAATATATAAATATTAAATTTTCAATAAAAACTTGTGTTAATAATATAATAGATTATACTTTCACTATTCATATATAATATACTTTATATGTTAAATTTTATTATTAATTTTAAAATATAATTTATAATAAATGAGAGAATGAATAGAGTGCATGGAGATAGAGTGAGAGTGAGGAGAGAGAAGGTGAGGAGAGAGAGTGAGAGTGAGGAGAGAGAGAGAGGGATGGAAGAGAGAGAGGAGAGGGGAGAGAGAGGGAGGAGAGAGAGAGGGGGCAGGGAAGAGAGAGAAAGAGGGGGAGGGAAGAGATAGAGAGAGGGGAGGGGAGGGAAGAGATAGAGAGAGGAGAGGGGAGGGAAGAGATAGAGAGAGGGGAGAGAGGAGAGAGAGGGGAAAGAGAGGAGAGGGGAGGGGAGGGAGGGACAGAGGAGAGGGAGAGAGGGGGGGAGGAAAGAGAGAAGAATTTTATTTTATTTTTTTTTAATTTTTATATTTTAAAATTAAAAAAAAATTAAATTAAAATAAATACTAATAATGAAATTTAATTTTATACGTCGCTAATATGATTTATTTTAATACTTTTTTAATTAATTTTAAAGAATAAAAAATCTTAAAAATTTGAAATTAGAGATGAGGGAAGAGAGATAGGGGGAGGGAGGAGAGGGATTGAAGAGAGAGAGAGGAGAGAGAGAAGGGGAGGTGGGAGAGAGAGGGAGGAGAGAGAGAGAGGGTGCAGAGAGAGAGAAGAGAGAGGGGGGATGGTAGAGAGAGAGGGGAGGGAAGAGAGGGGAAAGAGAAGAGAGGGAGGGAGAGAGGGAGGGAGAGAGTGAGGAGAAGGAGAGAGAGAGGGAAGGAAGAGTGAGGAATTTTATTTTGATTATTTTAAATTTTTTATTAATTTTTATATTTTTAAAATAACAAAATATATAATTAAAATAAATACTAATAGCAACGTATAAAATTATACGTCGCTAGTAGTACATGTAGTAGCGACGTATAAAAGTATACATCACTACATGTTTATACGTCGCTACTACATGTAATACTAGCGACGTATAATTTTATACGTTGCTAATATGATTTCTTTTAATTTTTTTGTTTTTTAGAATTAATTTTAAAGAATAAAAAATCTTAAAAAATTGGAATTAGAGGAGAGAGTGTGTAAGGAGAGGAGAGGGAGGAGGGAGGGAGGAGAGAGCGAGAAGGGGAGGGAGGAGAGAGAGGAGAGAGAGGGGGAGGGAGGAGAGAGGGGGGAGGGAAGAGAGAGAAATTTTATTTTGATTTTTTAAATTTTTTATATTTTTAAATAAAAAAATATAATTAAAATAAATACTAATAACGACGTATAAGCTCTAAGTTGCTAATACTTTATACGTCTCTAATATAATTTCTTTTAAGTTTTTAATTTTTAAAAAAATAAAAAATTGAAATTAGAGGAGAGGGAAGAGAGAGGGGGAGGGAGGAGAGAGAGGAGAGGGGAGTGAGAGAGAGGAGAGGAGAGGGGTGGGTAGAGATAGAGAGAGGGGAAAGAGAGGGGAGGGAAGATAGAGAGGGGAGGGAAGAGATAGAGGGGAGGGAAGAGAGAGGGGGAGGGAGGGAGGAGAGAGAGGGGGAGGGAGGAGAGAGAGAGGGGGAGGGAGGGAGGAGAGAGAGGGGGAGGGAGGAGAGAGAGAGAGGGGAGGGAGGAGAGAGTGAGAGTGGAGAGGGAGCAGAGAGTGAGGAGAGGGGAGGGAGATAGAGAGAGAGAGGTGAGAGAGGGTAGAGAGAGAAGGAGTTGAGAGAGAGAGGAGGAAAGAGAGGGAGGGGAAAAAGTTAAAAAATAATATTAGTGACGCACAATAATGAGCGTCGCTAATAGGATAATAACTGGCGGTGGTTATTTTGAAGCAACGCCATTTAGTAATAGTAATAGCGAAGCTCATTATTGAGCGTCGTGAATAGAATTTTTTTTAAAAAATTTAAGACAATAGCTACGCATACATTTTATGTCGCTAATGTATTTACTATTTGCGACGTGCAAACCGGACGTCGCAAATAGGAACTTTTTGTGACGCTTGAATTGAGCGTCGCAAATATGAACGTCTTGCGACACTCACAACTGAGTGTTACAAATATGAACTTTTTGCAACGCTTTAAGAGCGTCGCTAAATAAATCCTGCAGGCTAAAATTCGCAGTAGCGCGAAGTTTCGCTCTGGGCGCAAAACTTCGTGCTTGGGTGAATTTTCACCTGATCCTTTATATGCCACCAACTCCGGCCTCAATCCCAACCCAAGCGTCTTCTCTCCTCTCCTCCTCTGCTTCCACCTTCACTTCGCTTCGTCCCTTCTCCGTTAGCTGTGGGGTCAGGAAAAACGGCAGCTTTGGGTCTAAGGCTGAAGATCTGTCCAACATCTCCCACGAGCTAGACCAGTCGCCCGTGTCGGACGTGACCTTGTCGGAGGAGGTGGGCTTGAAGGGAGATATGTTTGAGCAGAGAGATGTGGAGCTCCGTTTAAAAGATGGGGCGGATGATGACTGGCTGCGTGGGGAGTTCCGTCTTCCATCCGCCGTCCGCTATAGTCCGCCGCCCTTTTATTTTCTGCCTGTCCTCCAGCCGCCGGTTAATGGATCCTCACCGTCAGACGGAATTTTTTTTGAAAGCTTGGAGCCGGCCGGCCTCTCCGGACGACGAAAGGCCGAAATGGACCGCCAGCGGAGTCGCTTCAACCTCTCTATCGAGAGGTTGAAGACGACCCGCAGAAACAGGTTGCCTCGACCCACGAGCCCCTCCTCGCCCGGGGCGTACGTCCCCACACAGATGCGTGCGGCCCCGCGCCCCACGTGGGTTAGGACTGACCCACGCAGGTGCCTGACCTGCATCGCGGGCCATGCCCATTCCAAACTGGGTCAGTGACCGGGTTTGGTAACTTTTTTTTTATTATTTAAATTTTTTTAACGACGCTCATAATTAAATATTTTTTAAATAATTATACACATTAGCGACGCTTATGCAAACGTCACTAATAATATCTTATTTGCGACTTTTAATAATAAACATCATTATTAATTATTTATTTAATTTATTTTTTTCAAAAAAATTATATTTTAAAAAAAATTAAATTATTTTTTATTAACGACATTTTGTAAACGTCGGTAATACTATATTATTAGCGACGCTTAGTAACAAGCATCACTAATAATACATTAATAGCACGTTTAGTAAACGTCACTAATATTATTGTTTTAGCAACGCTTAAGTTATGCATCCCTAATATGCAGTAGCAACGACAATTTCTTCGACGTATGTAGCGACACTTTATGTGCGTCGCTAATAGTCAATTTTGTTGTAGTGGGACACTTTATACTAAGCATCGCTAATATATGACTATTAGCAACGCATAAGAAAATGTGTCGCTAATAGTTCATTTTTTTGCGATGTTTTTTTTTTTTGCGTCGGAAGTAGTTGTTTTTTGTGACACTTGGCTTTGCATCGCTATTACTACATTTTGTTGTAGTGTTTCTTCTCTCTCTTCTCTTGCCTCTCTCTTTTTTCTCTCTTCTCTCTCCTCTCCCCTCTATGTCACCCCACTCTCTTCTATTATCTCTCTGCTCTCTCTTTTGTCTCTTCTTGTATTTCTCTCCTCTCTCTTTTTATCTCTCACTTCTCTCTCTCCCTTTGTTTGTCTCTCTCTCTTTTCTTTCTCATGCGCACTAGCATGAGTTCTGGCATTGAAGAGTGAGGAGAAAGTAGAGGAGTTTAATTAAATTTTTTTATATTTATTTATAATATAATATATATTAAAATAATAAATATATAATAAAATAGAATGTATACGCGATGTTTTTTTGAAAGTGTCGTAAATAGTACTAAAATTTATTTTTAAAAAAAATTAATTTATTTGTGACACTTTCAAAAAAGGATAGCAAACAGTATAAAGCATAAATTTTTTAAAATAAAAAAATTATTTTATTTGTGATGCTTTTTATTAAGCGCCTCTAATACTTATACTTTTTGCGACAATTTTATAAAGCGTAACAAATAATAATATTATTTGCGACGCTTTTTTAAAAGCTTCACAAATAATTATTTTTTAGACGCTTTTTATTTTAATAATAATAAAAATTTTACTTATAACTTTTTTTATTTTAATATAGAAAAAAAAGTGCAAGAGATAATGGAGGAACAAGAGGGTTGAAATTAATATAAGAGTCCGAATTGTACGACCAGAGTAATTGCTCTGGTTGTACGGCCATCACCATCAATATATCTCTAGTTTTTCAAAAACCGTGTGCTAAGATGTGGGACAGAGATTTCACACTTAAAAATAAGACACATGCTGAATGATGACCATACAACCAGGCAATCTGGACTCGTTTTTGTGGTAAAAAGTTTTGACTTTCTACAGGTGGGATGCCCATAAAGGGTTATTGACGCACGGAGTCTATTACTTCACTGAGCTACTTTATCACCTATTTTGGTCTTCCCACCCAAGAAAAGATTGTATCATAGGAGAAAGTTGTCATTATATGTATGTTTTTGAGTGGCACTATGTCTTTATCTGCATTTCTCCTGTGGATATGTCTCACCCTTTTCTGCGCAAGGCCCTGTTTGGCAGCTCTTCTATTTTTAGTCACACATATCTGGCATCAATACAGCTCCAATAATAATAAGAATGTATCTATAATTTCCTCGGCATCTAATAACCCCATAAACCCTCATAAATTTACAAGTAAGTAAGACGTAATACTAAAGGGATTATTGGGCTGCATATGGACACGTTCTAATAGGAAAAAAAATCTGCTTCATATCATTCTTTTGCAATGCAATGACCGTGCTTCCCATCCAGCTGGGAACCTATCACAGTTCACTAGCATCCATCATCCACAAAACAAACATTACCTAAAAATACACGCAATATATCCCTTCTACCTCCCCCAAATAGCTCCTCAACTCATTCTTGGGGCTTCCATTTGTACTCTCTCTCTATCATTAGATATATTATAACGGACAGCAAGCCAAAAGAGAAGCAGGGTAAATGTGACAGAAGAAATGTTGGAGCTAGCAACTTAACATAGATTACCATACTTGTAGACTGAGTGGTAGCTAGTTTCCTACAATTCAACATGAACAAGGTTCCAGTTGTGGAGGTTTATGATGGGAACTCTAGTACGAATAGCCCCGTGCCTCACTCATTTTCTCCATCGTCACCCACCATCTCAAGTAACAGATATGAGAGCCAGAAGCAACGGGACTGGAACACGTTCAGCAGGTACCTTGGTAGCCTGCAGCCGCCGGTGGCCATCTGCTGCTGCTGTGGCTTCCATGTAGTAGAGTTCCTCCGGGAGATGGACCAATTTGGCAAGACCAAGGTCCACAACGAAGCCTGCGGCTTATTCGGCCAGCCGGGCTCCCCCTCGCCATGCCGTTGCCCTCGACGTCAGGCCTGGGGCAGCCTCGACGCCCTGGTCGGTCGCCTCCGGGCTGCCTTCGACAAGCATGAGGGGAAGCTCGCGCCTAACCCGTTTGGGGTGCTAGAGGTGAAGCTGTATCTGAGAGAGGTTCGTGAATTGCAGGCTAAAGCGAGGGGGGTTACCTACAACAAGAAGAAGAAGACGAGGTTAAGCTAGAAGGTGCAATACTAATCTCAGTGACCATGTTGACTATCATTTCTTGGATATTGATGAAGCGTGTTGTACGGATAAAAAATTCTTATATTGGCTGGTGTTTACAAGGTAGAAGTAATTGGTACTTTCTATTTTTATGTCTTATTATCAATTAATTTGCATTTCGCAATTGAAGAATGGATTCAACACACTTGAGTGATTATGTTCACTAGTTCTTCACCATGGTCACTTTGCTTTCATTAAGTAGTCCCTCTCTATCTACATTGACACTTTATACAAAAGGTTATCTCCTTATGAATTCTGCATTGACACTTTATTCTTGTTCTATAATGGAGCCACCAACACGTGTGAACTGCCCTGAATTCATAATAATGTTTAAAGTTGTGTCAGAACGCGGATGGGTAGAGATGTGCTTCTCTTTCTTTCTCCCCTTTTCGAAAAAACTCCCTGAAATCAACAATATTACTAGCTGTTATTGATGGGGGAACAGAATCATATGGTAGTTGTTGTTGACGGTGAAACCCATTACGGGACTCATTAAGTGAAGGGCAGTCTTGTCCTTTACTATATAAGACCTAAGTTATAAATAGGTTAAATCAAAGCAACTCATTATGACTTATGACTCATGTGCGATTGGAGTCTGACGTGAAGAATTACAGAGAGAAAGTCACAGCCGCCAACGACCCGGAACCAAGAGGTCTACGTAGAGAGAAGGAAAACAAAATTTTTGGGAAGAGGAAGAAGGAGTTTTATTCTGGTGTATTGCGTGAGGAGCGTTGCTGTGAAATCGTCTAATTCTCTTGTACTCTAATTCTCTATCTAGTGGAATTGTGTGATCCCGTAGACGTAGGTAGCAAGGCCGAACCACGTTAAATTCCCTTGTGTACTTTGCTTTCGTATTGGCATTTCTAGATTCATATTTCAGCAACACAGGCAAGGAACAGTAAATATATACTCTGTTCACCCAGAACGCTAGAACAGTAAATACATACTCTGTTCGCGCTAGGAATAGAGTACAGTAAACTTATACTCTGTTTTGGCGAGGCTTGTGGTTTTATTCCCCACAATTGGTATCAAAGCTTCGGGAGGATATAGCCGACGAAAGCAAGTTCAAGATAGAGAAATTTAATGGCCAAAATTATAGATTTTGGCGCATGCGGATTGAAGATTACTTGTACCAGAAGGACCTCTACCAGCCATTGTTTAAACCAAGCCTGTTGGTGAAGACAAGGTGGAAGAGATTGCAAGATGGGAGTTGCTTGATTGCTAGGCTTTAGGAGCGGTCAGATTATTTATTTCTTCATCGGTGGCTTCGAACATCACAAAAGCCAAGACCACGAAGGAGTGCTTTGATCTACTTAAGCGGTTGTATGCAAGCCGTTCCACGGAATTTAGCACCAGCATTAAGTGCTCCCATGTCAAGAGAAATCACCCTACGGTTCATCAGAGCTGGAGGAACATCTCCTAGCACAATTCTCTGAGCAAGCCTGTCAGAGATTGCAGTTTTTCCAACTCCTGGCTCACCAATCAGAATAGGATTATGATCTGTTCTCCTGGAAAGAATGTGTATGCATCTGTAAATCTCATCATCCCTTCCAATGACTAGATCAAGCTTCCCAGTTCGAGCCATAAACGTCAAATCTTTACCATATTTCTCCAAGGCTTCATACTTAACGAACATCTTAGCAGCATCTTTCGGATTCTCCCACTTCTCTCCTTCGGTGGCAGCCTGGAAACTCTGGAGCAATTCGTTGAGCAAATGGTGGTTGTAGAAAATACCCCCCATCCCAGTAATATCACCAACTAGTGTCATAACTATAGAGGAAGCCGGTTCCGTGTTTGGAGGACCCTGGAAGGTGTGGGCGATTGTGAAAGGCCTGCATAACCCATGTCCTCTTGAGCCACTATCGGTCAAGTGATACCACAAGAGATTAAAAGGATCCCAATTTTTTGCAGCCACAGAGAAATCAGATAGAGAAGTAGGTGCTGGCGAATCCCCTGTACTTCCTGCTGGAAATCTAAAACCTTCCACAATAGCCAAAATTGATTGAGTTCTTCACGGTCAAAAATCCTGAGATGTAGCGCATCCTCCATATTGATCCGACGAGACGTTCCCATAGCCACGATTGGAGCGATTGATGTCAAGGGAGTCGGGCAAGAGATTCTTGCAGAAACTGGAGGAAGAGTCTAACTATCCCTCCAGGGCAGATCACGGGATTTTAGGGATGGATTTGAAG
Source organism: Saururus chinensis (assembly GCA_035235625.1). NCBI lineage: Eukaryota > Viridiplantae > Streptophyta > Magnoliopsida > Piperales > Saururaceae > Saururus > Saururus chinensis. The sequence continues at coordinate 29,029,158 of CP141146.1, read as the reverse complement.
GATAGCTGGGGTAGACATAGGAGCGGTGACTGAAATTCCTGCTACTGAAGATTTCACCAAATCGTAAAGGTGTCCCATTTAAGTAAATCATAACTAGAGGTGAAAGAAAATCTCGTAAGATCATGATCACCTCCCAAAAGAAAATCTCATCCACTCCCCGTTTCGAAGAAAGGACATTTCCAGATCTGTAGCTACATAGATTTGGTTCCCTATGTTCATGATCTGCCCCTTCTTCATCTTCAAAGTTGGGCATTGCGGCAGCCACAGGTTCGAATCCTACAGCTGCAGTGCCCTGCTCTCCTTGGACACCTTCATCATCTCCATATGCGCGGATCTGCATGGCTATGGGGTATGGCTGAGGAACACGAATGTGTGCTTGCCATCGGTGTGGTAGGTGAGGAAGGCAAGGGTTGTGTAGGTGCCCTAGTCGAAGAGGATGCCCACACCCACCACCCCATTTTCCCCCAAGATCCCTAGTAGTATGAGCCCAAACTTGCCATTCTGCACTGGCGGAGATGAATGTCTTGAACACATTCTGCTTCTTCTCTGTTTCCAGAATTGGTGAAGGGACAGCCCCACACGGGCCAGTCAAGACTGGTGGGTTTGTTGCTTCAGTAGACAGCAAAGCACATTGGATGAAAACGCCGGCCTAGGGAAGCACCTTGGCTGGCTTGGATGCTGCCAGGGACATTACCAGCCTCTGCAAACGCTCGAGCCCATTAGCAACCTCTACGCCTATCTCTGCAAGCGTAGTTGCAACTTCCTCGATTTTCTCTGCTTGTCCCAAGGAACTTGCTCCGATACCAATGTTGTAGACAGTTGTCCACAATGGCATGGTAGCCGGCATAGGAGAAGGGAGCGGCACAGGAAGGCCGGGAAAGGGGAGGGGGGGCGACATGGGCGCCGAATAGGGAAGAGAGACATAGAGGAAATGAGAGAATAGATAGGATAATTAATCATTCACTAATCACCTTGGGCATAGCCCTTACACTTAAATAGATAATCCTAATGAGCTCACTAACATACGCCTATGGCCCATTAACATAATTAAAGAAAACCCTGATTAACCTATTGACCTAAATGCCCTTATTATATAATAATATAATTAAAACCCTAATTACCCTAGCACGTGGCCCCCTAGTGGTAGCCCTAGAACATGCACAACAACCGATCCATTTCAAATCCTCACTCATCAAACTTACCTTCTCTGTCTTCTGTTATACGCTCACAGATCCAAATCCACATCCAACTTTGTACCAAATCCTTACCACTTCTTACCATCCATCGCCCATACCTCTGCCCACACACATAGTCCACATATGTAACTTACTCACAATCGCTAGCCATCACTAGCACGTCCAAATATGCATACATAGCATACTAGGATATTTGCTAGCCATCACTAGCACATACATATTCCACATCCATAAAATATACATGCAACTCATACATATCATATGCATTTAAACGTGACATACTTCATTCTCTTACATCATGCAAATATATCATGATTTAATATCCAAAATATGGAATCATACAATCCTAGCATGTTGTTACTCATTCAAAGCATGCTATCATGAAATTACGAGTTCAAAGCTCCCCTGCCTCGTAATCATGATGTTTGATTGTGAGCATATGATGGTGGTGGCGTCGGTGGCAGAGTTGGCAGCCAAAAGCGTTTCCTAGCCGAGAGAGCTATTGTCCCGAGGTTTTAGGAAGCGCCAGAAACAATCACGGCCAAATGGGGTGTCAGAAGTCAATGCAAAAAATCTGCGATCCACGGCGGCACACTAGGGGCGGCCAGGAGAAATGTCGTGCCAATGAGTGGTAGGTGCGACCGAAGGTCCAAGTGTACACACTAAAATTTGACCGGCAGTTGAAGAATACTCAACCGGTCATAAGACGTCGAAATCGGCCGTGGACAGCACCCAATGACATTGATTTCACATTTACAAGGCCCACATAAGGGCAAAGGGCATGGGGCGACACTAAAGGACGGAGGAGAGGTGGTGGAGGACTCCGATGTCAACTCCAGATTATGGCAGAGCAATCCGATGGTTAGGTGGCGCCAAAATGGCACCTAAACCCTAAACTGCACGTGTGGCTACTTGCACACCGGTCAAAGGGGGTCACTTGAGGTGGAGATGGGCGGTCGGTGGGTCCAGAGGTGGTTCTAGGCCCTCAAGGGCAATAGAGCTAAGACCACGATGTGGTGGTTGACCGAAGCGGCTACATTGCCGATCGCCACCCACAACCAAAACAAATGGTGTAGGTAGTTGTGCATCTAGCACGGTCGAGGGCAAAGGGGTAAGGCTGGCCAAGGGTTAGCGGGGTCATCAATATGACAAGGCTGGCCAAACATAGCACACAACTATAGCGGAATGGACCTCCTTGGACCGGTTCATGCTGCACACACTAGGAAACGGGCATAAGGGAAAGCGGCCCATTCCGAGCGGTGGCTAAGATGGGGGCATACAGGGCCAGGGGTCTAGGCCGGAGTGGCCATGTCGTCATCACTGGTCCAATGCAGAGCCAAATGGCAGACGACAATTTTTGGCAGCTCATGGGAGAATCAAAACATAGTGAGGCAAGGGCTCGGTTTTTGTGGAAGAGTACATCAACCGGCAAGCAACGGATAGGCCGAAGGCTAAACCAGGCTGGGTGGAAACATCCACTGTCATTGCCAGGCCTAAGAGAAGCCCAACAAAGGTGTGGTGGGTCAAGTACGATGTCTGGCTAACGGTGGCAGCCAGTGAACTCAAACATAGCAAAAATAGTGGAAATGAGGGACTGACCCGGGGAAACCAGCGAGGGCGGAGCAGCCATGGGGGCTGACCTTGCGGTCGTCAGACCGCGGTTGGCTGGACAGAGACCAGGCGGAGGCGGAACCGGGTAGGGGGAGGTGGCGCACAGCCTTCCCCGGACCAAGGCAGAGCTAGATAGAGGTCCAGCCGGTAGTGGCTCGCCGTCGGCAGCCACCGTTTCATCAGAACAATACACTCACAGGAAAATAGGGGCGTAGATGGGAGGAGAGGAGTGGCCCATCGCCGTCACCAGCCCCGGGTGAAACTGTAGGCTGTCGGCCGGCCATTGCCAGCCAACAGCGACGGCGGAATAAAATGATGCAGAAGGGCAGAAAAATAGGGCACTGGAGAGGAAAAGAGGGTTGGGGAGGCGGAGGAGGACCACTGGGGCCGGGAGAGTTTGTCTCTAGCCGTCGCCGGCCCAGGGCAGAGCCGTGGGCAGCCGGGCAGCCCTCGCCGGCTAACGGCGGCAATGGTATCAACACAAAACACAGAGAGAGGGCTCATCGGGGGGAAAACGGCGGAGGGCGGAGCGGCCGTAGGGGTCGGGGCGGAGGCCCCTTGCCGTCGCACCGCCGAGATAGAGCAGGCAGTGGTGGCCCATCGGCCCACCTAAGGCCGCTGGCGACTGGGCACAAGGAATCAGAGGGGGGGAGGCGGTTCTGTTCCAAAAGTCTTTGGATTGGGCTTGACCGAGCCCGAGCCCGTTTTCTTTCTCTTTTTTTTCCTTTCACTTATCCTTTCCTACACTCTCATTCTTCATCAATTTTTTTCATGCCGGAACGTGCATCCAGGCCCATAACCTACGATGAACCTGACACCCGACTCTACGGGTATAAATACCGAGGACAAATATGCCAAAGCGTCACATTTTCTCATGGAAAATGATCAAAAATAACAGAAAAAACACCAAAAACGTAGGAAAAATCAGGAGCATTACATAATCTCTCTCTCTCTCTCTCTCTTGTGTAGGGATGATGCTCTCTTTCTGAAATACATTAGAAACAAAAAACAAGGTTTTTCAAAGCTCTCTGGTGTGTGGCGGTCAAGGTGGAAAAAGGGAGCCTTCTCAACGTCCTTGCAGACAGAAATCAACTCTCTCTCAGCTCTCTGATTTAATCTTCCTTCAAGTCCTCTCAAAGCTAGTTGTTCCGAGTGATTGACAAAGGAAGCATCATTCTTTTTGGTGTGCGCGCAGAGAAGACACAAGTCTCCACCGGGATGATTAATACTCCATTGAAGAGGTAATCCTAATCTTCTTTTAGTGTATATGATTTGTTGCTTACAAGGGGATCCTCGTGTAGGTTTTTTTTCAATAAGCGTCCCAGGGTTTCAATCCCAAAGGTGAGTGCATATATTTCCTTGATTGTTGAAATATATATGTATAATTGTGAATTGATATTATTGCTAATTTAAACTTGTTGTGTTGCATATTTTATTTTGATTATTTGCTCAAATTGACACTACCAAGGCCTATCTACCATCAATTGCATATGAGAGACAAAGATTCATCCATAGTAGAAACCTTTGCTGAGTGGAACACAAATTCCCATTTAAACATTTGATTCATAAAACATGCTCTCTTTGAGTTTTCACCATCATAATATGATGCTTGCCTTGTCCAGAGACTAAAACTATAAAATGTCACTCAAAAACAATTACAGAAGTTGTGAAGCAAAACGGGTTGCATAAGTTAGATAAAGGAGAACAATTGTGTAGCAGAATATTTGGTTTTATATATTATTTTCAAGGACTCCTTTCTTAGCTCAAATTCCACATATGACTGTGGCACAGTTTGTAGATAGAGTTAATCTATCTCTGGAATGCTACAACTATGGGGAATAAAACCACAAGCCTCGCCAAAACAGAGTATAAGTTTACTGTACTCTATTCCTGGCACGAACAGAGTATATATTTACTGTTCTAGTATTCTGGGTGAACAGAGTATATATTTACTGTTCCATGCCTGTGTTGCGAAAATATGGATCTAGAAACGCCAATGCGAAAGCAAAGTACACAAGGGAATTTAACGTGGTTCGGCCTTGCTGCCTACGTCCAAAGGATCACACAATTCCACTAGATAGAGAATTAGAGTACAAGAGAATTAGACGATTTCATAGCAACGCTCCTCACGTAATACACAAGAAGAAAACTCCTTCTTCCTCTTCCCAGAAATTTTGTTTTCCTTCTCTCTGCGTAGACCTCTCGGTTCCGGGTCGTTGGTAGCTATGACTTTCTCTCTGTAATTCTTCACGTTAGACTCCAATCACACATGAGTCATAAGTCATAATGAGTTGCTTTAATTTAACCTATTTATAACTTAGGTCTTGCATAGTAAAGGACAAGACTGCCCTTCACTTAATGAGACCCGTAATGGGTTTCACCGTCAACAATCTCCCACTTGAAACCAAATTACTTGAAATCTTCAGCAACAATTCTCCCACTCAAACTGATCCCTTTCGAATCAATTTCATATACAGAGCCAATTGCAAGCAAGACAATTGCTCTACTCATATTAATGTAACTGTGTGATCATCACCATCCTTCTAGTGTAGAAGACCAATGGTGGTTGAGCAAATGCTCAATTTCTCCATTGTCACCACTTTAGTAAACATATCCGTTGGATTCTCCTTAGTATGTATCTTCTCTAAGAAGACCTTCTTCTCTTCAACAAGTTCTCTCACAAAATGATACTTGATCTCAATATGTTTCGTTCTAGAATGAAACACATTGTTCTTTGCCATATCTATTGCACTCTTGTTATCACAATAGAGTACACACCTCTCTTGAGGTTTGTCCAACTCCTTTAAGAATGCTTTTAACCACATCATCATCTTGCAAACTTCAGTGGCTGCAATATACTCTGCCTCAGCAAATGAATTTGTCACTGATTTCTGCAATTGTGACTGCCAAGCAATTGCACCACTGCCCAATGTGAAGACGAAACCTGTAGTGCTTCTTCTGTTATCAAGATTACCTCCATCATCTGAATCAACGAAACCAACTAAGTTAATCCTAGAACTTTCACCAAAGTGTAAAGACATACCTGATGAACCTTTCAGATATCTTAGAATCCATTTCACTGCATTCCAATGCTCTTCACCTAGATTCGCCATAAACATTGCAACCTAACTCACAGCATGAGCTATGTCCGGTCTAGTGCAAGTGGCTGCATACATCAATGAACCTACAGCAGATGCATAAGGAACTTTGTTCATGTGTATTATTTCCTCCAGTGTGCTAGAAGACTGCTCACTCGAAAGTCTGAAGTGAGTTGCCAAGGGAGTACCAACTGGTTTGACACCTAACATGTTGAACTTCATCAAAACCTTCTCAACATACTCCTCTTGGGATAATTTCAGCACTTTCTACTCTCTATCTCTTGTAATTCGCATGCCAAGGATTTGCTTGACTGGTCCAAGATCCTTCATTGCGAATTTACAAGACAACTGTCTCTTGAGCTTCTCAATCTCACCATAATCTGCTCCTACAATCAACATGTCATCCACATATAACAGCAAAAGCAAATAAGAGGTTCTCAACTTTTTGTAGTAGTAGCAATGATCTGAATAGCAACGATAAAATCCAATGGTTAGCATAAATCTATCAAATTTTCTATACCACTGTCTTGGAGCTTGCTTGAGACCATACAAGCTCTTAGACAACCTGCAAACCAAGTTCTCATTTCCTCTTACCACATAACCTTGGGGTTGATGTATATAAATCTCCTCTTCCAAGTTGCCATGTAAGAAAGCTGTCTTAACATCCAACTGCTCTAAGTGAAGTTCCTCAACTGCAACAATGGACAACACCATTCTGATGGTAGCAATTCTGACAACAGGAGCAAATATCTCTGTGTAATCTACTCCATACTTCTGCTAAAAGCCTTTTACAACGAGTCTAGCTTTGTATCTCTTATTTCCATCAGCTTCATGTTTCAACCTATAAACCCACTTGTTATGTAATGCCTTTTTACCTGAAGGTAGAGGAACTAACTCCCAAGTTTGATTAGATGACAATGAATCCATCTCATCCTCCATAGCATGCTCCCACTTAACTGAAGTGTCTATCTTGCAAGCTTCCTCAAAGCTTTCTGGTTCACCACTATCAGTCAAAAGCAAATAATTCAGACTAGGATCAAATATAGAATGCATACCAGATGTGCTCTCAGGATCAGAGTGTAACACCCCGCTTTTCTAATCTCGTTTAGCCGACAAGGTTAGAAGTAATTAGATAACCATTAGAGGAGTTTTAGAGTGTTTCAGAAGTTGAAACCTCTGTACTTGAGTAGAGCTCAAAGAAACGAGCTTAACAATTCGAAGAACGTGCAAAACGGAGGTCGGGACTGGAAGTTACGATCTTGATGAGCGTAGAAAATAGGCGGGACCCACTTAGAAATAGTGTGATTTGCTACTTTAAGTGGGTTTATATCGAAGGGCTCATCGATACGAGTCCATCGGTACCAAGAACGCGCAAATCCGAATCCGGGGTAGGAAGTTGCGCACGTTTAAAGTTTTATAATAAAAAAATAAAAGAAAATGGCGCACGGCTGGTGCGCGCCGCAGCGCGGATCAGCGCGAGCCGGCGTAAGCTGGCGCGCGATCGTGAAACTGCACGCACCCGCGGTAACGCGGGCGCAGCATTTCCGCGGGCGTGAGCCACGCGTTACCGCGGGCGCCGCGGCTCCGGTGGGCGCCGCCGGTTTTGGCGGCGCGGCGCCGTGGTTTCGGCGGCTCAGGGCTATTTAAACCCCATTTCCTTTCATTTTTGAACCAGATTTTCTCTCACCCCCTTTCTGACCGTTCTGAAGCCGATTAAGGCCGTTCAAGACCCATTTCCTACTAAATCGAGCGTGCTCTACATGATGGAGTGGTCCTTTCTTCGAGTCGGAGTCCGTATAAGGAGGAAACGCCCCGAGACAAGGAGAGGTTCTGCCCGTTGTCCTCGAGCGTCGACAAACTTCTTTCTCCCCGTTCTTAAGCATCCTGACTCCGATTTAGTCCATCCAAGAGGCGTTCTTGACTAAATCGAGTATGTTCTACGCGATGGAGAGGTCCGTTCTTTAATTCGGCAACCATATAAGGAGGAAATACCCCTAGATAAGGAGAGGCTCCGCCCGTTATCCTCGAGCACCGAACAAGAAATATGGGCCCGGAGCAAGATGGGGTTCTGTCCAAAGTTGTTGAGCTACATCAAGAGAAGTAATCCAGAGTATGGGAGGTTCTGTCCGCCGCTCATGGGCGCAGAAAACGTGAAGAGTCTCCGGTAAGGAGAATGTTATACGTAGTCTTTCAACACAAGACGAAGAACGTATGGAGGCTAGAGGAAGCTCCGTCTATATCTTCGGATCTGAAGGGGAGGATGCTCGTACGAGTAACTCCGTATATCGCTACCTTATGAGACATGAGGGCAGTAAGCATTTCTAATCTCCCGTTTTAATTATGCCATGATGTGTGCTATGCCATGATACGTGTTTATATGCCATGATGTGTGCTATGCCATGATGTGAGCTTATATGATATGATGTACGCTTATATGTTATGATGTGTGATGTCTTGCTCTAAGGTAGAGCAAGACGTGTGTGTGTGTGTCCGGTCTCGGCTCAGTGATAGAGCGAGCCGGTTGATGTGCTCAGTCTCGATTTAGTAATGGAGCGAGATATGTGTATGTTATTTTTGATCCCGCTCTGTGGTAGAGCGAGATGTACGATTTCGTTAATTTATTAACTTCTGCTTGACTCCGATATATGACGAGTTTTTGTATACTTCCGATTAAATATTCGAAGATATGTATGTCATACGATTTTGTGATGCTTGTTGTATGTAGTAGCCATTAGGCAGAACTACGTTCGGATCCGATCGTATTGGAATAATATCCAATACGTACGTAGGCAACCAACGGCAATGCAACGTTGGCCCGATCCAAATCATTATAAATAATATGTTTTATTCTGTTTTACACGCGACGAACTATGAAGCTTCGTTGTGTGTAAATGGTCGTTACAACCTAAGTCTACGTACGAGGAAGCCTTAAGCTCCGTAGTGCGTAGGCGAACATTGTACCTCTCGCACTCAGACGATGATTATTGGCTTAAGGAAAATTTCAAATTCCTATCAGTGATTTTGTGGGCCCGGCTCGGGTCGGGTCGTTACACAGAGGGATCAAATATCCTCTTCTTCTTAATCTGTCTAGAACTAGTCCAACCAACTGGTGTCTGTAATGGAATAACTAGATCCTCTGGAACTGTCTCTGAAGAAGTCTCAACTACCTGTTCATGACTAGATGGACTGGCCCCACTATGTGTTTCAGCCTCAAGTTCTACAAACTCAGTTTCAACCTGTTTCATCTTCCCCTTTTGTAGATCTTGATGGTGCTTATAAAGCTCTGCCTCATGAAACACAACATCAATGCTTCAGATCACCTTCTTATGGACTGGATCCCACAGTCTATAACCATAAGCATCTCCACCATAGCCAACAAAGTAGCACTTGTTGGATTTGGAATCCAACTTGCCTCTGTGCTCTGCATCAACATGCACATAAGCAGCACAACCAAAGACTCTTAAGTGATCAATCTTTACCTCCTTCTTTGACCATGCCTATTCAGGAATGCCTCCATCTAGGGATAGCATGGAGACCTATTTATCAAATATGTTGCAGTGTCAACATCATAACTTCAAAATAAGAGAGGAAGGCCACAATGTAGCCTCATACTGCGTGCCTTCTCCATGATGGTCCTGTTCATCCGCTCTGCAACTCCATTCTGTCTGGGCTGTCTAGGAGTAGTAAGCAACCTTCGAATGCCATGCTTATCACAATAGTATTAGAATTCCCTACTACAATACTCGCCTCCATTGTCCGACTTCAAACACTTCAATTTTAATCCTGTCTCATTCTCAACAAGTGTTTTCCATTGCACAAATATAGAAAATACATCAAATTTATTCTTAGCAAAGTAAACCCATAACTTGTGAGAAGCATCATCAATAAAAGTAATGAAGTAAGACACACCTCCAAGGGATGGAACCTGTGTTGGTCCCCAAACATCTGTGTGTACAAGCTCAAGATGCTCAAACCTGCGCTCCGGGTTAGCTCTGGTAAATGAAACTTTGTGTTGCTTGCCCATGACACAATGCTCACAAAATTCGAAATCTACACACCTCAAACTAGGTAACTTTCTCTTAGCCTGTAACACCTTCATTCCCTTCTTTGACATGTGTCCAAGGCGACAATGCCACATACTGACATCAACTGCATTAGAGGCCACTCCAATAGATTGCTTAGAGCAACTGGAAGTCATATACAATGTTCCAATTTTCTTCCCCTTAGCCACAACCATGATACCTTTGCTCATCTTCCAACTATCACTCATAAAGTGAGTAGTAATACCACAAACAACCAATTGACCAACATAAATGATGTTCTTTGTCAAACGAGGAACAAGGCAAACATCTTTTAACATAAGCACAATATTATCATCAATCAGCAAACGAATGTCACCCTTGCCTATGAATTCACAAGCTTGATCATTGCCCAAGTATACATTACCCAAATCACTAGCTACAAAATTCTGCATTAAGTCTTTTCTAGAAGTAGCATGAAATGAAGCACCACTATCAATAATCCAAGCATCACATTTACTTTCCATAGACAATAACATGCAATCAGCTTCAACAACATTAACATTGTTTTTAACATGATTTTGTACTCCATCATGAGGGGGGTTTGGGCAATCGTTCTTCAAACGACCTTTCTGCCCACACTGCCAACAAGCCCCATCACCCTTACGGTATTTAGACTTGGAGCGCCCCCTTCTAGACCTTCCTCTCCATCCTGATTTGCCTCTTTGAGGTCGCCTCCCCCTTTCCTCCATAGTTAAGGCTGAATCGGATGAAGAAGAACCACCTTTATGGCGCGTTTCTTCAGCCAATATCATTCCACATACATCATTCAACTTAAATTTTTCTATATTATGGGAACTATGCACAACAACTTTAAATGACTCCCAATCAGATGACAAAGACTTTAACAAAGCAATAGACTGTATGTCCTCAGTAAAATTAACATCTACTGCCTCAAGTTGATTAACCAAAGCATAGAACGAATTCAAGTAATTGACTATAAGATAGATTTCAAGCTGTGTTGAGGGAAGTCACTAATTCAGATGGCCAAATCATACTCTTCGTCGATGAAATCCTCACTGTCGTTGGAGCAGGTGCAACTAATGGTGCCAGGATTGCTAGAAATTGGTTGAAATCTTTGCTTGGTCATGGTGAGTTGCGATGTATTGGAGCAACAACACTAGCTGAATACCGCAAATACATTGAGAAAGATCCACCACTGGAGCGCCGATTTTAGCAAGTTTATGTTGACCAACCTTCGGTGGAAGATACAATTTCTATTCTCCGTAGATTGCGAGAAAGATATGAGCTTCACCATGGTCCGTATCTCTAATAGTGCTCTTGTGAAGGTTGCCACTCTATCCGATAGGTATATCAGTGTGCATTTCTTACTAGACAAAGCCATTGATCTTGTTGATGAAGCTGCTGCAGAGCTGACAATGAAAATTACATATAAGCCAATTGTTCTTGCTGAGATTACTCGTACTATACTGAAGTTGGAGATGGGGCGCCTCTCTCTTACGAATGTTACAGATACAGCTGCAAAGGGTAGGTTGAACCATCAAGAAGCGGATTTTTCTCTTTTAAAAGATAGGCAAGCACAGTTGACTGAGCAGTGGGAGCATGAGAAATCTGTGATGAATCGCATGCAATCCATAAAGGAAGAGATGGACTGGTGACAGCTAGAAGTTGCAGAAACAGAATTGAATGAATCTAAGAGTTCTGGCAAATTCATGCTAAGGGAAGGGGTTACTAATAATGATGTAGCTGAAATTGTTAGTAAGTGGACTGGCATTCCTGTTTCTAAGTTACAACAATCTGAGAGAGAACAACTACTACATTTAGACGATGAGCTCCATAAATGTGTAGTGGGCCAAGACCCTGTTGTGAGAGCGGTAGATGAGGCCATCCAGCAATCCAGGGCTGTTCTTTAAGATCATCATCGCCCATTTGCAAGTCTTATGTTCATGGGTCCCACTGGAGTTGGGAAAATCGAGCTCGCAAAGGCTCTGGCTGCTCACATGTTCAATACCAAGCATGCAGTTTCTAGACTGATAGGGGCACTTCCCGGCTATGTGGGCTATGAAGAAGGTGTACAACTTACTGAAACAGTTCGAAGGCGGCCATATGTAGTGATATTGCTTGAAGAAATAGTGCAAGGCCATTCCGATGTGTTTAATGTATTCCTTCAGATATTAGATGATGGGAGTGTAATGGAAGTTGCTAGGGCACTTTTCAGTCATGAATTTATGAACAGAGTGGACGAGTATATTGTATTTCAGCCTCTAGACCGGGAGCAAATTAATAGTATTGTGAAGCTCCAGCTGGAACGAGAGCAGACAAGGTTAAGTGATTGGGTGTTCAAGGACAAAGATACTATATTCCCAAATTACAGCCGCATGTACTACCGCATTCACAGTTTTGGACCAGCTCTTCATAGTGGAGCTGTGGTGGGCCCAATGTATGGAGTTTAAGGTCACCTCGAGGACGAGGTGATGCGGAAGCGGGGTGGAATGTTGTGCACGTTCTAGGGCTACCACTAGGGGGCCACATGCTAGGGTTAGGGTTTAAATTATATTATTATGTAATAAGGGCATTTAGGTCAATAGGTTAATTAGGGTTTTCTTTAATTATGTTAATGGGCCTTAGGTGTGAGCCCATTAGGATTATCTATTTAAGTGTAAGGGCTATGCCCTAGGTGATTAGTGAATGATTAATTAACTTATCTCTTCTCCCCTTTCCTCTCTGTCTCTCTTCCATATCCTGCAACCATGCCGCCCCCCTCCCCTTTCCCGGCCTTCCTTCGCCGCTCCCTTCTCCTATGCCGGCTACCACGCCGTTGTGGACAACTGTCTACAACATTGGTTTGGTGTGGCGCAATGTCAGGGGTTCGGTAAGTAAGAGGACTTAGGCTTGGAGCCTTATGAGGGTTTAGTAGACAGTAAGAGTGTGCATAATTATACAAGCATTACATACAAATTATGAAGTGAAAAGTAAGTATAATCAGTGAGGTATTAAGGGGGATAATGAGGATCTTCTATGAGGAGCTTGGTTTGATGACGTATGTGTAAGATGTTTTGGCCATAAGGTGGATGACAGAGATTGTATGATTATGTAAGGATTTGATGTACGGTGAGTTGATCATGATATGGACGGGTTAAGTGAAGTCTGCTGCCCTGACAAACTAGGGTTTTGATCGGGTTCAGCTTCGGTTTGATCAGTCAAGGACTGTGGTTTGTGTGGCTTGTACCACATAATTTACTTAATTCAAACTTGAATTACAAGCAAAGCTAATGATAGCGTTGTGAGTTTGAGACCTGAGGGTTCGACAGATTGAGTTTAGTGTTTGAGCTAGCCGATATTGAGTCAGCTGAATATTTTCTCATGTCTTGCCATGGTGTTTATCTTGCAAAATGTTGTCTGTGTGATGTATAAAGCACTAGATGCCTGATGCTCTGTTGAGAGAGATGCATGTTTTTTATTTCATCTGTGTGCTATATAAGCCAAGACGTTTGATGCTCTATTGAGAGCGTTGTATGATTCCTGCCCAAGAATGGCATTGTATGATTCCGCTTAAGAGGCACTATATGTTTCTGCCCAAGAGTGGCACTAGCACTATAAGACCCATAATGGTGGGCAATTCTATGGCACTATAAGACCCCTTATGTGTGGGCAATTGTATAACCCCTTATGCGTGGGTGTATATTTGCACGCTCAGGTAAGTAGTATTATGGATCTACTCTTACCTGTTTGATCCTGTGCCCCATGAGCATAGGTGTGCCTTACCTTCGGAAAAGTCCATGGTGTCTAGTCACTCCCTGGAGGTTAAGGTGATGTATTAGTGACATTCTTTTCCTTTTCGACACTGGAGCTTATTAGTTGTAATGAGCTTCAGTGGTCGATAATAAGAGTATGAGTATGAGCATGACTGTAAGAGTGAGTATGAGCAACTCTGTAAGAGTATGATTCTGAGCAAGACTGTAAGTGTAAGATTGTACGAGTAAGGTCATACAAGTAAGTGTAAGTTGCATGAGTTAGCGTACGATTGTACAAGTTTGTAAGACCCTGATTAAGGGTGTTTGTGTAAGTTTGGTTTGATTGTGTGTTATGTGTAATTATATGCATATTTATATCATTATATTATGTTGATTGCTTCATGTTTGAGTTGCATGAATGCATGTATTTATGAACTTCCTGAGTTCACTGTTTAGGATTCCCCTACTAGGTATTTTCCTACTCAGTATGAAAATACTCATTACCCTATATGTTTAGCCCCGTTGTTCGGGAGGCTTTTGCAGGTCGTGTTGGAGAGCTCCTGGAGATGGATGCTCAATTCTACAGTGGATTGTTTCCCCTTTTGATTCAGGTATATTTGACTCAATGACTATATTTTTGTGCCATGATTTAATGTATTGGGTGAGATGAGAATTAAAGTGTTTATATCTTCTGGACTTTTAGTTTGGATCAGAATGTAGACTATTATGGGACATGTACTTGTGGATGCCTGAGAGTTATTTGTATTTAAAAATCCATGATCATGGTAATTTAGTTGTACGTTTGTTTTCGAGTAGTGCCTGAGGATATCTGCTTTGGCCGTACGATGTTTAATCGATTGATGAAAAACTTTGGATGGAAAATTGATGTGTGATGTTTTAAATTATAAACTGTTTTCACAGGTTTTGATTTCGTTATTTTTCCTCTGATTTATAGATGTTATATTGCAAAAAAATTTCGTGAATAAAAAGGAAAATGTATGAAAAATCTCAGGCATTACAGATTATGAGAGGGTAAGAGTGAGAGAGTCCTCCCATGCTTCCTCTAACTAATAATTACGTGATAGTCTTACGCATTCCACATCACTCCTTCCTTTCTCATGTCTCTCTCAAATCTCTTTCGTTATGTGGGTACAAATCCAAACATCCCTACTTCGGTGAAGTGCCAACAGACCAAAACAGCAAATTATACACCAATTTCTGTCTTAGTCGAAAAACTATAGGTGAAATGTTCATACTGAACTCAACAAGAGCTGATGCTCTAGCCTTGTAAAAGTCCTACACTATTAACAAGACGACAAATTGGTCAATCGTTAAGGCCTTCATTAATGGTTCTATCAACATCTAAAAAGTAGGAAGATGTTTTACCACCAACTTTTCTTTCTAGAGTATGTCAAATATAAAATAGTAATGTACTTCGATGGGATTACCCCTGACACTGATATATCCATTTCTAACTATCAACACGATTGCTAGATTATCAAAACATCTAGAAAGGAGAATTAACCTAGATTTCTAGCCTAAGCCTAGCTAGAAAATCTTTGAATCACACTGATTCTGAAGCTGCTAAACTACATGCATAAAATTTAGCTTTTTTGGTTGACTTTGCTACGCTCCTTTTCTTTTTACTAACCCAAGATATTGCACTGCCTCCAAACACGAAGTCAAAACTTACAGTATATTTCATGTCATCTAGGTCCCTAGAATAGTCGGGATCACTATACCCAACCAATAACAACTCAACCTGATAGGTGAGTTTCATACATTTGGTTCATATGAGGTACCAAAAGACTCACTTCACTGGCATGCCTAGGTTTGCCTGGTATCTACTCAAGTGCCCTAAAGTATAACTCAAATCAAGTTGAGTACAGGTCATGTCATACATTAAGCTGCCAATAGCCTATATATAAGGCATTGACTCCATCTTGAGTCTTTCCTTGCTAGAGGATTGTGCCAAATTTTTTAATTGGATGGTACCCTTACAAATAAGACTTTATTGTTTTCTAACCAATCACACCAAAGCATTTCAATACAATTTCTTTGTATGATTTTTTAGATATACTAAACAGTCTAGCTTTTCTATCTATGTCAATCTTCATTTCAAGAATGTAGGATGCCTCACCTATGTTTTTTATCTTAAACTAGGTTTTGAGATACTCTTTCAGCCTGACAATCAAGCTCAAGTCATTTCCCATCGAAAGGATATCATCTACATATAATGAGAATATCATAAATCTACTTCCCTCTTTCAACAAATAGACACAATAATCATACTCATTAGCAGTGAATCCACACTCACAAATCACCCAGTGAAAAGTTAAGTACCACTATATAGGAGATTGTTTTAAACCGTATAATGACTATCAATATACACACCTTATGTTTCTCTCCAACAACAACAAACTCTTAGGATTGAACCATGTAGATCTCCTCCGCTAAGTCTCTATTTAAGAAGGTAGTCTTTATATCCATTTGATGTAACTATAAGTCATAATGTGCATGCAACTAAGGGCAGCAAATGCCTAATAGAATGAAATGTAGATATAGGTTAAAAAGTCTCCTTAAAATTAATTCTTCTCACTTTAGTAACATCTTGGCTACTAATCTAGCTTTATACTTGTCAATTGATCCATCTGCCTTAAACTTTTTCATGAAGATCCATTTGCAACCAACTGGTTTTCTATCTTTGTGCAAGTCAATAAATTCTCAAACTTTATTCTTCAAGATTGAGTCTATTTCCTCTTCAATAGCAATTTGCCACTGCTTGGAATATGAACTCTTTATAGTTTGCTCCAAAATTGGTAAAGCACGGCTTGAAGCTTGAATAAGCTCGAAATTTTTATCTCGAGATTGATTCAAATTGGAAATCTAAAGCTTTGCTCAAGCTCGAGCTTGAATTGCAATAAGTGAATCATGAGCCTAGGCTCAAACTGGGCTAAAACTAAACAAATAATATATATATATATATATATATATATATATATATATATATATATATATATATATATATATATATATATATAAAGCACGTGAAGTATCACACATACTAATATGCTTTTAGTATTAAATATTAATAAATATACTTCAACAAGTATTATGACTACACCTTGAACATCTGACTATAGTCACTAAGAAAGAAGAAAACTATGACAAATGAGTTTTAATTACATATGCTAAAAAAATGCAGCATTACCATTTTCCTCTCTTTATGTGCATATAATAACTAAAAAAGATGTAGAAAATAAAAACTCACTTATGCCACATTACCATTTACTTCTTCATATTTTCTTTTCTTTACATGCTTATAAATCACTTATAAAAGAACTATTCTTTAGCCTATGTATGCCTCTAAAAAAATCCTAAGTACATGTATCATTTTGTAAGCTAAGGACGGTCCCAATGTCATGCTTCAACTTTTAAAGGAATATTTAATTATTCTTTTGTAAAATAAGGTTGGTCCCCCTAATGTCATACTTCTTTTAGAAGTGATTTTTAGTATATTAGTGTGATATCATGTTGAGCCCCCGTCATATATTTATAGCTCCATTTTGTTTTTCAATTGAACTAATTTTAGTTCATCTTTAAAAAACCAAATGGAGCCATTAATTTGGGACAAAAGGAGTATATTAGTGTTTTTGTCTCCAATATATTTATTTTTTAAAATATATATCACATATAAAAATTATATATCATGAAAAAAATTTATATGAGTTTGGGTTCACGCACGTTAGCGTGAGCCAAGGCATCATGGACCATCAAATCCATATTCAAGGGCGCAAGAAGACATAAACCAATCTTCCTCCTGAGTTATGTGTGTTGTTGGACTAAAATTTGAGGGTGCACGACATCAGGGTTCACACAGTTGTGAGTGAGCCTTGGCTCATATATGATATATGGTATAGGTGAATATATGTGATTTTATCTCATTTTATATACTCCATTTGACCTAGATTAATAGCTCCATTTGATTTTTCAAAATGAACTAATCAAATAGAGCTATTAAACTAGAATGGATGGAGTATGTCATAAATATATATTTAAATTAACAATTATGTTTATATAAAATATGTATATACATGTATTATTTATTTTATATATATCATTTAGATATAATTTTAAAATTATATTCGAGTTCAAGCCGAGTAGAGTTGAGTTTTAGTTTTATTCGAGCCGAGCCGAGTCAAGCAGGGGTATGCTCAAACTCGGCTCAATCCTATTTGAGCTCGAATTGAGTTTGAGCAAAGCCCAATTCGAGTCAAGCCGAGTTGCGCTGCTCGACGAGCCAGCTCGGCTTGTTAACAACCCTAAGCATAATGAATGATGAACCTGTACCCTTTAGAGTGCTCATTGTACCTTATAAAGTTACATTTTATTATCTTATGGTCTAGCTTGCTAATGTGTTGATCTAGAACCTTGACATTTTGCCTTTGACCCCACACTCTAAAGTAACCTAAGTTTGCACATCTACTTATCCATGACTCATAAAGGGTCTTCTTGACAACCTTAGTTGGAACCCGATTTAGCACGTAGATAGTAGTCTCTATAGCCTCTTCCCGAAATTGTGTTCCTAGTTCAAAGTTATTAAGCATAGACTTGACCATGTCAATTAAAGTCTTATTACGCCTCTCTGCAACACCATTTTGCTATAGTGTATAAGGTAGAGGATAATGGTGGACAATCCCATGGTCAGTAGAATAGTTCTCGAACTAATCTTGTGGCGGTCGTCATTAAATAATATATAACATAATACACATAAGTATTATTCTGCTTAGCACGTGTTACATCACACGTGAAACCGAACGTGACGGCCTTCAGTATGATTCAAAGAAAAATAATGACACATAAAATATAACAATTTATAACAAGTTGGAGTTGAAGCACAACCAAAATTTTACATAACACATAATTTTAACAACATAGTAGCAGATTAGGACATAGTCCAAATCCACCGTTTGTAGGGCAGTCGGATTACAAAAATATAGGCATAACAAGCCTTTACATAAAAGTAATATTATTACAGAATTTAACAAAAATATTCAAGGAAATTAAGCAGAAAATTCCTGAGCTGACACCTCTTGATTAATTTCACTACCTGCAAAGTCTGGAGGTGGGTGAGTATTTTTATACTGAGTAGGTGGAATTAAAATCTAATTTAATGCTAAGT
The DNA here is from genome assembly GCA_035235625.1 of Saururus chinensis. Classification (NCBI taxonomy): domain Eukaryota; kingdom Viridiplantae; phylum Streptophyta; class Magnoliopsida; order Piperales; family Saururaceae; genus Saururus; species Saururus chinensis. The sequence goes on along the minus strand of CP141146.1, from coordinate 29,010,297 downwards.
AAAAGTACTTATGACAGTAAATTTTTTTGCTAAACATAATGTATTACATAAACAAATTTTGAAATAATTCCGAAAAAACACCGGTTTGTCTGATGACAATAAATCTAGAGCCGTGATACCGAACGACGTTCCTCCCGATGCTCATTCGGCAACAGGAAGCTCAGAAGGTAGGAGTTTTCCCATGACACTCCACACCTATGTGCGTGTGCCAGATATTGATAATTTCCTCGGTAGGTATCCAGACAAAATATAATTCTAGGTTTAATCCCAGAACTATCCAGAAAATACATATTGTATCATAATTCCTTGTAGATAAAACATTGCATACGTATAGCATTTCTTTTGAAAACTCAAGCAAAAAAGCATAACAGAATAAAAATGGTGCATAAAAAGTTAAGCTTACAAGCTGAGCATAAGCTAGAGTTTAAGACCCCCTACCTTAAATTTGTGGTAGAAATTTCGTAGTTATTGAGAGCTTAAACGTAAAAACTGGCCCTATCACAGCGTCTTGCGATGTTGATTTAGCTAGAAATGCCTTTTGAAAAGCTTGATTCAGACTTAAAACAACTCAGAATGGAGGGTCAGAAGTTTTAACACATGGTAGAAATGAAATTTACTTTGGGATTGACGTTTACGCGGAACCGCACTATTGCGCGGTGTCCGCACAGTCCCGCGTGTTGCGCAGATGGATTGTATGACATGGTGTCGTGTAGTACATTTGTGCGATGTCGTGCCGCGATGCCGCAACGCAGCGTCGCATCGTGGCTCGCGTTGGCTGCCACAATGGTTGCGCAAGCCGACAAAAATAACATTTTTCTTTCTTTTCTTTTTTCAAATTTAAAACTAACATAACTTTTTAACCATAAATCAGAATTACGCATTCTTGGTACTGATGGACTTGTATTGAAGAGCCCTTCAAAACAAGACCACTCAAGGATAGGTTTTATTGTAGTGTTACCGTGGATCCTGTCTATAGGGTATGCTTCCCACGGTCGTTACCTACAGATCTGAGTTCAAATTTAAACGATTCAAAAATTGTTATGTTCGTCTTTTAAAGTTCTACCTTAACTCTTTCGGTACAAAATCGAAAATAGTACTCTATCAATAACATATATTAAAATTATATTATTTTTTGAAAAAAAATGTACCAAAATCAGGGTTGTCACAATCTTCCCCCATAAAGAAATTTCGTCCTCAAAATTGAACTTGCTAGTCTTCAAATAGTTCTGGATCTTTATTTAACATGTCACTTTCTAGTTCCCATGTGGCTTCCTCCAAAGAATGATGCTACCATAGAACGTTTATTAATGGAATCCTTTTTGTTCTCAAAATTTACTCCTTTCGATCCAACATTTTGACTAGTTTTTCTTCAAATTTCAAATCGGGTTCTAGGGTAACCATTGTCTAATCCAGGACATGAGAAGGATCTTGTACATATTTGCGAAGCAACGACACATGAAACACATTATGGACTTTGTCTAGTTGAGGGGGCAATGCTAATCTATAACCCACTGGCCCTACTTTATCCAGAATTGCAAATGGTCCTACAAGTCGAGGGCTTAGTTTTCCTTTAACCTCAAATCTCATAACTCCTCGAGTTGGTGATATCTTTAATAGTACATGATCCCCTATGCAGAAGTTGAGGTCTTTCCTTAGTTGATCGGCATAGCTCTTTTGACGACTTTGGGCTATCTCTAATTGACTCTATATAAGTTTTACCTTATCCGCGCACTGCTGTAAGAGATCTGACTTTACTAATTTTCCTTCCCTCTCTCCAACAAGTTGGGGATCAACAGGGTCGGCCATAAAGAGCCTCATATGGTGACATACCTATACTGGAATGATAACTGTTATTATAAGAAAATTCAATCAATGGCAATTGCTCATCCCAGTTACCCTTCCAATCTATGGCACATGCCCGCAACATATCTTCTAATATCTGAATAGTTCGTTCAAATTGACCATCAGTATGCGGATAAAGGTTGTATTAAATCTGAGATTAGTACCTAATTCTTCTTGAAGTCTTTGCTAAAAGTGTGAAGTTTACTGACCGTCCTGATCTGAAATGATCGATAACGGTACTCCATGCCGACTCACAATTTCCTTTATATACATTCTAGCCAAAACATTCAATGTTTGAGACTTCTTTAAGGGAAGAAAATGAGCACTTTTAGTAAGTCTATCCACTATGACCCAAATAGATTCATGACCGGATGATGTCTTGGGTAAGCCTGAAACAAAATCCATAGAAATGTGTTCCCATTTCCATTCTGGAATTTCAATAGGTTGAAGAGTACCTAATGGTTTCTGACATTTTGCTTTAACTTGCTGACAAGTTAGACATTTAGAGACAAATTCTCCTATGTCCCTCTTCATCCCCTTCTACCAAAAACTCCTTTTTAAATCTTGATACATTTTTGTTCCTCCTGGGTGAATAGTGTATTGAGACCTTTGAGCTACATGCAACAATTCTTGTTTTAGTTTAGGTACTACAGGGACCACCTATCGGTCTCTAAATCTTATTCCATTATTAGAGCTTTTATTAAAGTCAGGCTTATCTAAGAAGGTTTGTACTTCTACATCCTCTTTTTGTGTCTCCAGAATGCGCTCAATCAGTTTAGATTTCACTTCAAGATTAGCTACGACTGCCTTTTTGTTTCCTGATAGTACATGAGGTTGTATGTCTATAACTTCTTCCATCAATCTCCATTCTTTTATCAACATTTGAGCTACCATCTCTGTGGCTTTCCTACTCAAGGCATCAGCCACGACATTGGCTTTTCCTTAGTGATATTGAATAGAGAAGTCATAATCATTCAAGTATTTGATCCATCGTTTTTGCCTTAAAATCAAATCCTTTTGAGAGAAAATGTACTTCAGACTTTGATGATCTGTAAAAACTTTAAATTTCTCTCCACATAAATAATGTCTCCAAAGTTTTAAGGCAAAAACTACTGCTGCTAATTCAAGATCATCAATGGGATAATTACCTTCATGCTTCTTTAATTGTCTTGAAGCATAGGCTATTACCTTCTCATTTTGCATCAAGACACATCCAAGACCCATTCTTGAGGCATCACTGTAAATTACAAACTCTCTGCTACCAATTGGTAAGGATAAGACTGGAATGGTGGTTAATTTTTGTTTTAACTCCTGAAATGCCTTTTTGCATTCCTTATCCCATATCTAGTACGAAAGGCTATTTTTGGATTATCTTCATCCTTTATTCTCAACTAGTGCTATCTAGACCTTAAATCTATTTTTGAGAATATTTTTGCTTCTTGTAATTGATCAAACAGGTCATCTATCTGGGGTAAAGGATACTTATTCTTGATTGTTACCGAGTTAAGCATCCTATAGTCTATGCATAGTCTCAAAGATCCATCATTCTTCCTGACAAAAAGGACTCGAGCTCCCCAGGGTGAGACACTCGGTCTGATGAATCTTTTATTTAATAATTTCTACAATTGGCTCTTTAATTCTTTTAATTCTACAGTAGCCATTCAATAGGGTGCCTTAGAGATAGGTTCTGTTTCTAGTAGTAAGTCAATATTAAAGCCTATCTCTCTCTTTGGTGGTACCCCAGGAAGATCATCAGGAAATGCATCTAGGAAATCCTTTATTACTTCAATATTTTCTATCTTGGAAGATGATGACTCCACAAAATTACATTAGCAAGATATGCTTGACATCCTTTAGATATCAATCGATGTGCTTTCATAGCAAAAATGATACATGCCCTTGAAGGATCTCTATTTCCATGAAAGGTAAATTTTTCCTCTCCTTGTTTATTGAACATGACTTTCTACTTCTTATAGTCTACTAATGCTTCATTGTCTGCTAACTAATCCATTCCTAATATGACATCATAGTCGGTCATACTTAAGAGTATCAGGTTACCTTCCAATTTTGGTTTCCTAATGACATGGACACATCTTGCAAAAAGTTTTGAGCTATAAAAGTTTTTCCTATAGGAGTTCACACTTCTAGGATATATCCTAGTTCCATAACTAGATAATCCGTACTTAAAACAAAGTCACAAGATATAAAAGAATGTGTCGATCCAAGATCTATGAAAACCTTTGCAACTTTGTCCAAAATTAAAAGTGTACCTTGTATAACTCCTACTGAAGTTTGAGCTTCTTTTGCAGTAATAGCATACACTCGCCTCTGAGCCTTTGGCTTTTGCTCTGGCTTGATTTCTTCTTTTATCTTCTTTTTGGGGCATTCCTTGATTTTGTGTCCAGGGTCTCCACATGCGAAACATCATCTCTCAAAGAGATAACAAATCCCTAATGGATGAAATCGGTTGCATTTGGAGCACTTCTCTAACTTCTTCTCTCTTTGGCTTTGGGGCGGTGATCCAGAGGTCCTTTAAATTTTTTTCCAATCTTCCATCCTTCTACCTTGTCCACAATCTTTTTTCTCAGCCAAGAATTCCTGGTACTCTTGCTCTAGTAGTGAGGCTAATTCCACAACCTTGGTTAAAGTAGTAGGTTTTAATCCTACTATTTGACTACGAAGCCCATTATTCAAACCTCTAACAAATTTTCGAGCTTTCTTTAACTATGTGGAGCAAATTTCAGGAGCAAAGCATTGTAACTAAACAAATTTATTTTGTACTGAAAGACTGTCATATTACCTTGTTGGAGATCCAAAAATTCTTTCTCTTTCTTTTCATGAACATGAGGAGGGAAATATTTGTTGTACAACACTTCTCTGAATTCTTCCCACTTGATATTTCCTTTATTGGGAAAGAAATTCTGCTCAGCTGATTGGGCACCTAACTGATTGCTAGACTCAGTGGATGAAGTGTCCAGCTTTTGATGCTCTCATACACTGCTAGTTCCCTGAAATATGCATGGAAAATAGCCTGGCAGGGACAATGGCTAGCTATGAGGAAGCCATGATTTTTGCCAGTGAAAGGCGAATCAATCTGGCAGTCCGCAATGGAAAGGATCAAGAACAATCCATGGAGGTTGGCTGACATTTCCTCTATGAGACTAGCGAGGAAAGTTGTTGATTGGCAAGGAAAATGGCCATGATTTCTGCTGAAAAGTGCAACCGAGATGGGCTGGAGTTGCGAACTCTTCGCCATGATTGGCAATGGCTGTGGAAAAGGAATTGATTGTCCACAATCTCTACGACCTGCCAAAAAGGTGTATGCTTGCTGTAAATTTTGAAGGAGAAGAGGGTTTCACTGGTGGGACAAGGCAGCATCAACATTGGGGCTGAAATCGTCAGCCCGCTTTAGGTTGGATCTGGTTATGCAGTGGCCCATCGATGAAGTCGCAACAGTGAGTTCTAGATTCCGGCAGTGGCAGAGCTCACCTTGGCAGCCTAAGGTGATCACCCCTACGAACCATTGGGCAGTCAACTTCGAGGTCAGTGGTGGAGCAGAGACATGGGATCTGCTCCATGGCTTGGAGCAGGTAGATGGGAGCTTCATTCAGACGGTTGGGTGGGACATCTTCACTCCGCCAGAGGCCGATGCGGACTTCCTGACGGCCTTGGTGGTCAACTATTTCTTGGGGGCCTTTCCGCCATTAGACTTGCGAGTCGTCTCCTTGGTGCGGGCCATTGGGGTTGGAGAGCGTGCATGGGTAGGTTCCTCTATGGTCCTCTCGAACAGCAGGGGCAATGAACTTTTAGGTTCAATGGTCGGACGAGGCAGCCAGAATCATATCCGTCCAGCACCCAATGATAGGGGTGCCCGGCTGCGGGGGTGCCAAGTCTTCTAGAATGAGATCCCTTTGTAGTGAAAGGTCACCCATTTGAAGTGATTCATCTTCTTCTTCCATGCAAATGACGGTGGAGGTGTTGGGTTAGCCCGAGGTAGCACTTTGGCCAGCCTGGACACTGTCTTGGCCATTAGAAGCTTCTCGACCATAGCATAAAGCTTTTCACACATCGCCAAGATGGTAGTCAAGTCCGAGGAAGGAGGAGCCGTCAAGAGCATCTCCGCTTATTGCCAACGATACCAATGTTGTGAACCGGTGTCCACAACGGCCTGGCAGCCTGGGTAGGGGAAGAAAGCGGCACAAGATGGCCAAGAAAGGGAGAGGAAGTGGCATGGCAATTAGGGCATAGCCCTTACACTTAAATAGAGAGTCCTAATGGGCTCACTAACTAAAGCCTAAAAGCCCACTAAACATTATAAAATGGAAATAATAATTAAGAAACAACTAATAAACCCTAAGCAATATTATGGCCTAAGCACCCTTATATTAGACAATAGCATAATTAAAACCTATTCCACTAGCATCTGGGGCCCCTTAGGATGTTCACAACACCCATTTTCTTTATCGACGTTTTTGCTTGACATGTGCATTTTTTTAATAATATTTTTAAATTTCTCTCTACACTCGAGGATGAACCCACATTATAGAAAAGGGGGTCATTTATTAATTTTTCATTTTCAGTGATACCCCGCCAATTGTATGGAATACACATGATGCGTCTATTTTTTAGATTCGATGGCACACCCGCTAGCGTAAGTAAATACTTATACTGATATATATAGACTTATACTAGCATATGTGCCATCAATCTAAAAATAGATACTTCACGTGTGTTCCTTATACTATTGGGTTGAAAAGAAAAAAAATTAGCTATGCACTTACCTTCCTCTCAAAATTGACTTACCCCTATTGGGTTGGCTTAAATTTACATTAACCCAAATAAATCATATAATCCAAAAGAGCTTGGACAGGTCCCCACATGAACAAGGCGACATGGAGTACGGTTCACGGATACACCCAATTCTCGGGAGGGAAGTAGCTATTTCCCCAACCAAGTGGTTCACTAGTGCATCTGGTTATTGATGTTAGTTAACAGCCTACAAACCAGCTGGGCTGGGGGCATCTGATAAGTATGAAATATATATATATTTTATATGCCTTTTTACCTTATTTGTTAGTATATATTAGGTTAATTTAGAGTTAGTTATGGTTTATTTAGATTAAGATATATATTAGTATTTTAGTTTAATTATTAATAATTTTATAGTTATTAGTAGTTTAGATATGTATTTGAATCAAGTTGAGATCTTAATTATATTTACATGTCTAAAATGTGATGTTTTAATGTTTTGTAGGTAAAATGCGCTTATCGAAGCACTTGGACGATATTTGGAATAATTCAAAATATTCTTGACATGCTTTAAAGTTATTTAGACAACTTTTCGGAGTTATAAATAAGTTGGAAATCAATATGGACATGAAAGAAAGAGCTTAATGAACAGAAATTGGACATTCGGAAAAAGCTGTCAGCATTGCGAAAGCAGTGTAACCGTTCGAACGGGCATGCAGGGAGTTCGAACGGGATAACGTAATTTTGATGAAAAATGCAGTATAGGCGTTCGAACGGGAATGCAGGGCGTTCGAACGGGATAATGCGCAATTTCCTTATTTCAGTCAATTTTGAGTCTTTTTCATATTGGACTCCTTCCTACAGTTCTTATGCCTATAAAAAGACATATTTGGCTCGAAATTAAGGGTTAACAAGTAAATTTTCTGAAGAGAAGAAAGAAGAAGAAGATGGAGAAAAACCCAAAGCTTTCAATGGAGATTCAAGTGCTTTCTTCTACAATGGAAGGCTAGACTTTTCTTTTACTTAGGAGTTGATGAAGCTATAGATAAGTTTCAGTTTCTTTTCTTTTTAATTTAGATCTCAGTTGTAAATTATGACAATTGTATGATAAAGATTTCCTTTTTAATGGAAGAGCTTTTCATGTTTATTCAAATCTATGTTGATTTATTGTCTTGTAGATGATAGATGGATGTGGTTTTGATATTTGCATCAATTCTAATTTCTGTGATTTAGATGAAATGGTCATACAATAGTTTTAATGTTCAGATAATTAAGGACTTGGATGAGTTATACTAAGATTAGACGGGTCATGCCTATAGCTATTTAGTGTAGATGATTCGTGCTATTGTTGAAGATAGTTCATGCCATGGAAATTAATTAATGATTCTTTCTGAAGTAATTCTAGCTTGTAGCTGAGAATACTTGCTCATATTCACACTAGATTTAGATTAAAAGTTAAGGAATTGTTACGGTTCTATAGTGAATTCGATTTCCTAAGTAAATTCCATCATATTAATCTCTACCTTTTAAACTAGTTGATTCTTTTCTTTTGCTTAATTTAAGTTTAAGTTCTTTTTAGTTTTTAATCAGTAAATTCCTTTTTAGATTTAGTAATAATTCATCCGTCCCTGAGGTTCGACAACCCTTCATACTTATCCTAGTACAATTACCTTGTACACTTGCAAAGGGTTTAATTATAAACGATCAGCATCGCAGCTTGCAACCAATGGCTAGATCTGACCACTGGTTGCAACCTATAGGCTATGGCCTCTGCCTGCGGACCAGCCTACGGGTCAGGTTGGGGCCACCATTGCCATCGATGCCATCTTCACAGCGAAAGTTGAAGAAGATGAATAAATTTTCTTTCTATAGAATTTCGGGTAGGGAGGGATAGATATAAGTAGATTTTTAATATCTTTAGAGATGTACAAGCAATGGGGGTTTATACTTTGAGGGGGAAATAGACACCTTGAAAATATTACTCTATCTTTGATAAAGCCAAGATTGCACTTATAAGGGGACAAAGCTAAACGGGTACATGGCTATATATGATTAAACATTACCGTAAGCATCACCGAAATCTTAAGTTTATTGTAGACACTGCATGAGGAGTACTAGATAGTCAACATGTATTAAATCATGCATCCTATAAGTGGTTGAGTGCACTTAACCTTGCCCTGGCTCTAGAGCCACCATAATACCATGCTCGTGTTTTTGTAGAGAGGTCAGCTTGGAGTATGCGTGGTGGATTGGGGGCGGCGCACCAATAAAAATCAAATCTTTATAGTCTAATCTACACAAACATGCATATAAACTTAAATCAATAAGCAATTTACTATCCAACGTAGAGCATGCATAAGTTAAAATCAAATTAAAGAGCTAGGATGTACTGACCTTGGGCTGATCTGCCCCTAGCACACCATCATTCTCTTCATACCATCAATCAAATGTCATAGATCTTATTGAAATCAAGAAGAGAAGGGGAATTACCTTTGTTTGTGTTGATTCCTCTACACCTTGTTTTTGGATGAAGAACTCAGCAAGGAAGACGCCCCAAAGCTTCTTGATTGACGCCCAAATCAGTGAGGAATGCTATCCTCTTTGTTTGCCTCGTCAAGAGGAGGAGAGGGGATTAGAGGGGGCCGCTAGCAAGTTTTCTCCCCAAAACATGAGAGAGGCCGCACCGAGAGAGAAAGGGGGCAGATTGGGTAAGAGAGAGGAGAGGGGGACACACCAGCTGATTAAGGTTTCTCCTCTCCCTCTTCTCCCTTAAATACCCCTCTCTAATCCCTCTTTAATGGGCTTCTAATTGGGCTTCACTTATTAGGCTTTCCTACTGAGTTTTCCTGTTTAATTAAGATGGTCATACAAAAAAAGAGGGAGCTCTGTCTATCAGAGTCCGCAGAGGCTTGGACCCCATGCACACAGCCAAGCCCGCAACAGGGTCGACCCCTTGCTAAACACATGTCTGACCATCGACACATAATTTGCTCATTGGGCACCACAATGTGTTAGTGCATAACCTACTCACATGCCTAGTGTGCGTGTGTGACGAAGGCGGGTCCTAATTAAATTAATGTCATGATGCTCATGAGGGGTCAGCACAACTGCCCTCACCACCCTTAGACCTTGTGGCCTGTACTAGCTCACCCGGACCGCAATCATTGTGGACCAAAATGGGCCTGAGCCCATACCTTGTCCAACATCCCCCACTATGGGTGAAGGGCTCATCTGGTCCAACAGCGACTTGCACTAGTTCTATCGAAGACTAATGCTATAAGCGTGCTTAGAAAATAGATCTGTTGTAAAGACCTTAGTGAACAGATCTGCCAACATCTCAGTAGTAGGAATATGACTCACAGTTACTTTTCCCCTCTATAGCAAGTCGAAGATGTAATAGTAATGTACCTCAATGTGCTTACCTCTGGCACAGATCTCCCATTCTTAAGTGTCGACGTTGTTGCCAAATTCTCACAATAAATCTGGACAGGAGCATCAGTCAAGTTTTCTAGCCCCAATCTTGCTAGAAACTCATTTATCTATACTGCTAGGGAAGCTGCAATACTGCATGCATAAAACTCAGCTTCCATCGTAGACTTAGAAACACTCATTTGTTTCTTGCTTGCCCACGATATAGCCCTGCCTCCAAATATGAAGGCAAATCCGGCAGTGGATTTCCTATCATCTGCATATTCTGAATCACTATATCCAGCCAATGATAGACTCTCAGCTAGATAAGTGAGCTTTAAACTCTTAGACCCTAAAAGGTACCAAAATACCCTATTCACTGCTTGCTAGTGTTAAAGTCTTGGGTCTACTTGGTAACGCCTCAGTAAGCCTACTACAAAACTCAAATCAGGCTTCGTACAAGTCATGGCATACATCAAGCTGCCAATAGCCTGTGCATATGGCATTGACTCCATCCGGAGTCTGTCTTCCTCAGTCTAAGGAGCCATATTCTTAGACAACATTGTACCCTTGTATATAGGGGACTCAATGGTTTTCCAACCAATAACATTGAAGCGTTTGAGAATGCTCTTTATGTATGACTCTTGAGATATACTAAGTTTTCTAGCCTTTCTATCTCTGTAAATTTTCATCCCAATGATGTAGGCTGCCTCACCCATGTTTTTCATCTCAAACTGGGTTTTGAGTCATTCATTTAAACTGACAATCATACTTAGGTCAATCCCCCTCAAGAGTGTGTCATCTACTTACAATGAAAACATCATATACCTAGCCCCATCTCGAAAGGTATAGACATAGTGACCGTGTTCGTTCACTACGAAATCATACTCACTAATCACCTTGTGAAAAGTTAAGTACCATTTCCTTGGAGATTGTTTTAGGCCATACAATGATTTTATAGCTTTCACACCTCGTGTTCCTCTTTAGTAACTACAAAACCCTCAAGTTGTTCATGTAATTCTCCCCCTCTAAATCTTCATTTAGGAAGGCAGTCATTAGATCCATTAGGTGCAGCTCTAAATCAAAGTCAGCAACGTATACCAAGAGACATCTAATTGAGTCAAATCTTAACACAGGAGAGTAAGTCTCTTTAATGTCCATCCCATACACCTGGGTGAACCCTTTGGCCACTAATCTCGCTTTGTACTTATCTATATACCCATCAGCCTTAAGCTTCTTTTTGAATATCTATTTACACCCAATGGGCTTCCGCCCTTCAGATGGATCCACTATCTCCCAAACCTTGTTCTTTAGGATAAAGTTCATCTCTTCCTAGATAGCATTTTGCTATTCTTGAGCATCTGGAAGACTTAAAGGCTCAAGGGTAATTGGGTCGTCTAATCGTCTAACATGACGTTGTCCTCCCCAAGCATTGTATAGAAGTCTCTCAAATGTGTTGAAGGTCTTCTTTCCCTCAATACCCTGGGTTCCTGTTCGGTTTAGTTTTGACCTTATCCAATTACTTCATCTGGGGAAGTGCTAAGACCAGACTCTTTTACAACCTCAAATAAATTGACTCTTTTGTTAGGTATTCTCGGGTTTAATTCTTCCTCTAAGAAATAAGCATCTCTAGACTCAATTACCCCCACTGTCTCATCCGTGTGGTGACCCACAAATCTGTACCCCTTAAGAGTGGTAATGCAACGCCCGAGATTTTTCATCCTTTTTTCTTAAAATTCACGAATTTTTTTTCATTTAACAACTATAAATCGGAGGAAAAATGACGAAATCAAAACATGTATAAATAGTTTATAATTTAAAACATCATAAGGTTAAACATCATACCGCCAAATCAAATATCCTCATGCGCTACTTGAAAATAAATGTATGACTAAATTACCATGATCATGGATTTTCAAATACAAATAACTCCCAGGCATCCCCGAGTACAAGTCCCATACAATCTACTATCTGATCCAAATTAAAAGTCCAGAAGATATAAACACTTAAATCTCATCTCACCTAATACATCAGATTGTGGCACCAAATATACTTGAGTCGAGGGAGAAACAATCCACCGCAGAAATGAGCATCCATCTCCAAGAGCTCTCCAACACAACCTACAAAAGCTTCCCGAACCACGGGGCTAAAAATAGTAGGGTGAGTATTTTCATACTCAATAGGAAAATACCCAGTAGGGGAAATCCCATAAATGGTGAACTCAATAAGTTCTTAAAAACATGCGTCATGCAACACAAACATGAAGTAGTCAACATATATCAATCATATACATATGCATATAATAACGCATAGCACACCATTAAATCAAACTTACACAAACACCCTTAATCAATTTCTTACAAACTTACTCATACCATCGTACGCATACTCAATACTTACATATACTCGTACGACATTACTCGTACAATCTTACACGTACTTGTACGACCTTACTCGTACAGTCTTACACTTACAAGTACGACCTTACTTGTACAGTCTTACTCAGAATCATCTTACAGTCTTGCTCAAATCATATACTTACAGTCGTGCTCGTATCATCATCTTACAGTCGTGCTCATACTCTTACAATCGTACTCATACTCACTCTTACAGTCGTACTCTTACTCTTACTCTTACCCATACTCATACTCTTACGGTCATACTCATACTATCGACCACTGAAGCTCATTACAACTAATAAGCTCCAACGTCGAAATGGAAAAGAATGCCACTGGGGCATCACCTTAACCTCTGGGGAGTGACTAGACGCCATGGACTTTTCCGAAGGTAAGGCACACCTATGCTCATGGGGCACAGGATCAAACAGGTAAGAGTAAATCCACGATACTACTTACCCGAGAGCATAAATGCCCACTCTTTAGGGCCATACATTGCCAACAAGGGCCATACAGTGCCAACTAAGGGCAGAAAATATACAGTGCCACTCTTGGGCAGGAATCTTATAGTGCCACTCTTGGGCAGAAATTTTATAGTACCACTCTTGGGCAGAATCATACATAGCCCACGAAGGGCAAAAACTTACAGCGCTCTCAATAGACAATCAAACATCTGGGCCGAAAAATAGCACCAAGACTAAATCGAAAACATACATACATTTGCTCTCAATAGAGCATCAAATGTTTGGTGCTCTATATAGCACACAGATAACATCCCGCAGGATAGACACCATGGCAAGACATAAGAAATGCTCAGCCGACTCATTATCGGCTAGCATAAACATGGAACTTAATCTGTCGAACCCTCAGGTCTCAAACTCACAACGTTATCATTAGTTGTGCTTATAATTCAAGTTTGAATTATGTAAATTATGCGGTACAATTATGCAAAACAAACCCACAATCCTCGACTGGTCAAACCGAAGCTGAGCCCGATCGAAACCTTAATTCGTCGGGGCAGTAGACTTCACTTACCCGTCCAAGTCACACATGGCTCACCGTACACAAATCCTTACGTAATCATACAGCCTTTGTCATCCACCTTACAGTCAAAACATCTTACTTACATTGCCAATTTGAGCTCCTCATAGCAAATCCCCATTATCACCCTCTTACTTAGTACCTCACTTATTATGCTTACTTTTCACTTCATAATTTGTACGTTATGCTTGTACAATTATACACACTCTTACCGTTTAACAAACCCTACATCAGGCTTCAAGCCTATGTTTTGAGGCTTCTTCCCCTTTTTTCTTGAAAGCTCTTTTATTTGAAGGACCTGGCCCTAGTCCACCTTTCTTGCCTCCACCAGAGCTCTATGCCAGGTTGGCAGTAGCAGGACCTGGAGCATTTACATGGTTTCTTCTTTCCTGATCAAGCCTAATCTTGGCAATCAGAGCTTCCATGGTAAGCTTATGGTCACTCATGTTGAGGTAGACCACCACACTCTCCCATGACTTAGGGAGGTTGTTAACCACTATAGATAATTAGACTCCCTTAGAGATGGGGTCATCTAGTGTCTCCAGATCATCATCAATGATGGATATGACACTCAAATGCTCATTCACATCATCTCCCTAGCTCCTTAATCTTAAAGTTCTAGTACTTAGAGTACAACATCCTCTTATGAGCCTCTGTTTGCTCCTCATACCTAACAAAGACAGCTTCCAGCATCTCTCTAGCATTCTTGTACTTCTCAAAGAGCCTTTCTATCTTTGGCTCCATGAAAGTCAGAATAATGGACCTAGTCTTGTTGTCATCATCCCTCAATTTTTCATAAGCCTTCTTTTAAGTAGTTGAAGAACCATCTGGCAATGGCTTAATGATCTGCTCTATGACATGGGCAAGATTAATAAGAGTTAGCATATGATATATCATTCTCCTCCATACCATATAGTTGTCAGCATTCAGCTATTCAGTCTTCCCTAATTATGATGTGACCATCTTGGAAACAATTGTAAAGCTAAAAAGAATAAGGCAAAGAGAACAGAAGATTAATACTATGGTTGGCCAAAAGATTCTTAAGGAATTATTGTTTTGACTCTCTTAATCTAACAATAAAGTAAAGGGACAAATAATATATTATGCTAACTCACTTAGTTTAATTGCACCTAAATTAGGGTTTGGGTCACTATCAAGTGAAAACCTTAGACTACCCCTTAAGGAAAGTTGTCCTAATTAAGCAATTAAGTGTTTATAATTTTTGCAATCTTTTAAACACTTCAGTCAGTGCAAAAAATATAGCAAATAAACCCTCTAGGGTTTTCTGGAATTTCTATTTTCTGTCCAAGAAAATTTGGTGCAAAATCACCAAAACTACCCTAGGGATGTTTTTGTTTTTTCACCCTTAATTAACACACCAATAATTTGCACCCAGCACCTATTCAATGAGTATATAACATAAAGAAAATAATTCAGGGCAGAAAACTCAATGGCACACAAACAGCTTGTGTGAATTGACCAAAATGCCCTTGGGCTTAAACGGTCAATTCACACAATTTTCTAAGCCACAAAAATTAATTAAATCTTTCTGACTAGAAAGTGAGTGTGTGGGAAGGAAGTGATTAAAGAATTAATTTGGGCAAAAATCTCAAGGGCAAAAAGACCCTTTTACCCCTAGGCGTGCCCAAAAGCAAACAACGCAATTAACTATCTAATCAACAATATTCCAGCAAGCAACCCGTCACACATTCAATTTCAACTTAATCATAAAAGCCCTATGGATAGATAATGTAGATTGACAAATATAGGGTTTCCCCCTTTCTATCATACAAAACCCTAAATCGAGTAAATCGATTTGATTTTCAAACAAATCAGCGACCAAACCCTCAATCCTAGGCTTTGATACCATTGTAGAGTAGTCGGCCCAGTGGAAGCATGGCGGCTTGGGGGTGGCGCACCAATAAAAATCAAATCTTTATGGTCTAATCTACACAAACATGCATATAAACTCAAATCAATAAGTAATATACTATCCAACGTAGAGCATGCATAAGTTAAAATCAAATTAAGGAGCAAGGACGTATTGACCTTAGGTTGATTAGCCCCTAGCACGCTATCATTCTCTTCATACCATCAATCGGATACCATAGATTTCATTGAAATCAAGAAGAGAAGGGGATTTACCTTTGTTTGTGTTAATACCTCTACACCTTGTTCTTGGATATGAAGAACTCAGCAAGGAAGACGTCCCAAAGCTTCTTGATTGATGCCCAAATCAGTGAGGATTTCTATCCTCTTTGTTTTCCTCATCAAGAGAAGGAGGAGAGGGGATTAGAGGGGGCGGCCAGCAAGTTTTCTCCCAAAAACTTGAGAGAGGCCGCACCAAGGAGAGAGATATGGGGCGGATTGGGTGAGAGAGAGGAGAGGGGAATGCACCAGCTTATTAGGGCTTCTCCTCTCCCTCTTCTCCCTTAAATACCCCTCTTTAGTTCCTCTTTAATGGGCTTCTAATTGGGCATCATATATTGGGCTTTCCTGTTGAGTTTTCAGGTTTAATTAAAAGGGTCATACACAATGGGAGTGGGCTCTGTCTCTCAGAGCCCGCAGAGGCTTGAATCCCCTGCACATGGCCAAGCCCGTGACAAGGTCAACCCCTTGCTAACCACGGGTCTGACCATCGACACATAATTTGCGCATCGGGCCCCACAATGTTTTAATACACATCATAGTTACATGCCTAGTGTGTGTGTGTGACGAAGGTGGGTCCCAATTAAATTAGTGTCACGATAGTTCATGTGGGGTAGGCGTGACTTGTCACGCCCGAGGTTTTTCTTTATATTTAATTGAAAATCTTACAAATATTTTATCCGACAAAATATCAGGCGTGACCTAATACAAAAGCATACGAATAAAATCTACCATGGCCATGGGTTTTGAAAACAAAAATCTCCCAGGCCTCTTTGAGTACAAGTTCTTTCACAGTCCTAAAATCATTCGTAGATACATACACAAGTCCAATACATAACAAATTTCTCTCACCTTAACCAATACATGAGATCATGGCACCAAATTCCACGGAGCCTCACTACGATTTCACTGCACTCCAGGTCGAAAAAGAATTATCCACCACAGGAAAAGTCCAGTCTCAACAGCTAACGATTGACCTGCAAAAGCCTCCAGTCGAAGGGGCTAAAAAGATGGGGTGAGTATTTTCATACTCAATAGGAAAATACCTAGTAGGGGAAAATAAATCAATGAACTTTGTAAGTTCATTCATAGATGCATCAACCATGCAATCACACCTAAAGCAAGTACATGGAGCATAAATAAAATGTCTTACACATACCATCGAACTGGTGAACTTACCCTTATTCTTGTACTTACCCTTGTCTCATACTCTTACACTTACACTTACACTTACACATAGCAAATTCCTACTCTTACTCTTACACTTACATTCTGAATCAAAGTCTTTCTCATACCATCGTACACTTACACTTACAACACATACGTACTCGTACGACCTTACTCGTACAATCTTACTCTTACGCACAAACGTACTCTTATGTCTTCCTTAAAGGCTCACACATACACTTACCTTGAATCGTACTCGTACAACTTACTCAGAATCCAAAACATAATAACTCTTACTATCGAACACATATTATCGACATTTGAAGCTCATTACAATTAATAAGCTCCAGCGTCGGAAAGGAGAGGAATGCCACTGGGGCGTCACCTTAACCTTCGGGGAGCAACTAGATGCCATGGACTTTTCCGAAGGCAAGGCACACCTATGCTCATGGGGCACATGATCAAACAGGTAAGAGTAGATCCATGATACTACTTACCTGAGCGCGCAAATGCCCACTCTTTGGGGCCATACATTGCCAACAAGGGCCATACAGTGCCAACTAAGGGCAGAAAATATACGGTGACACTTTTGGGCAGGAATCTTACAGTGCCACTCTTGGGCAGAACATACAGTGTCATCTATAGGCAGAAAACATACAAAGCCCATAAAGGGCGAAAACTTACAGCACTCTCAACAGAGCATCAAATGTCAGGGCTGAAAAATAGTACCAAGACTAAATCGAAAACATACATATGATTGCTCTCAACATAGCATTAAACGTCTGGTGCTCTATATAGCACACAGACAACATCTCACAGGATAAACACCATGGCTAGACCAGGAAGGACACTCAGTCGATTACATATCGACTGGCTAAAAATGGAACTTAATCCGTCGAAACCCTCAGTCTCGAACTTACAACGTTACCAAATTAGGGTTACTTACCATTCAAGTTCATATTAGGTAATTTACGCATGTACAATTATGATGAAAACGACTTCCATCTTACAATTTTTAGCCAACCAGGCTAGAACTGAACCCGTTCTAAAGTTCTAATCTACAAAGGTAGCATCCTTTACTTAGCTCATCTCCCACTCTGACACTTACAGTCTTACGAATCTCTGCACAATCTTACATAAACTCGAATTCCATACTGATAATCTTATCATCATACACTTACGGCCTTACATCTTACACCATACGCCATAAAACTGAATCATCTTACTCAAACTCCTCAAATGACACCCTTTAGACCTATTTCCTATCATCAAACCCTTACTAATTCCTTACTCATTATTCTTTCATTACAATTCATATTACATACATTATGCATGTACAATTATGTTGTCCACTCTCACTAATTCACAAATTCCCCTTGACATTAAGAACCTTAAATCTTCCACATCTTTTCATTGCTTACGTCTTCTGCTCATTGCTCCAACGTACCACCCAACTCAATCTAAAATAATTCTTCAATCTCATCAAATTCAGCCTTCACGTGTCAATCTTACATCTTTCATCGCCCGACATACAATCACAGTTTCTGCTTCATAGCCCACAAAGTACCCCTTCGCCAAACTTACAATCAAAAACTTCTACTCTTGCCCATCAATCACATACCACTAGTTCACAATGAGGATCACATGATTTGGTCACATACATACGATTCATAGCAACTTACTTTGTGCCCGTAGTCTTCACTAACATACGCACACAATTCATATACAAACAACATGCTTTTATAATTATGCAAAACATTAAATCATAAACTCCTAGCATGCTACTACACAATCAAAGCATGCTATAATGAAATTATGAGTTCAAGGTCCCCTACCTCGTAATCCATAGGAGTTTGATGGCGAGAAAATGACGGTGGAGGCGTCGATAGCGAAATAGGCGGCCAAAAGCATCGCACTGATAGAGTTGTTGTGTCCTGAGGATTTTCAGAGATGCTGGAATTAATCTCAATAACGTTAGATTTTTTCACTCGAAGCCAAAGGTTTGGACACACATAGGCAGACGGACACAAGGTCGTGCCACTAGAAATGGCAGTGACCATAGAATAGGGGCTGACTGATTAGAGGTCGACCAATGGTTTTAAAACACTTTGTTGGTGACAAAACATTAAAATGGACAGCAGACCATATTCAACGGAAACAATTCTGCATTATCGAAGCCTCACAACATGGCGGAGGGCTTACTTACATACACATGAATATAGGAAAGACAAAGGAGGGCTTTAACGGCCATATAGCCTAGTGATGGAGTCGTTCCAAAAACACGCATTGAGGCACTAAGGCCTGGCATAGGTGGCCGAAAAAGGTAGCATCATTTCTAAATGCTTACCCATAACCAAATCATTGTATGGATGGTCGTGCATCAAGCACGGTTTACGGTGGAGGATGAGGGCATGACATCGATCGAGTCTTCGATGGGCTGAGTCTAATGGCTGACAATTTTACTTCCCCTTGGAAGAATCGGAATTCGGGAACTCTTTCCCGTAGGTTTTGGATCATGCGTAACAAAAGTAGGGTGCAATGGTAAATTCGAACTAGAAGTGCTGGCCCTAGCCGTCACTGGGCCGGGGCAGAGACCATGTTGGTCGGATCTGCCCAAGTTCACGAAATCCCAAGTTGGACATGTTGGCTTGGGTTGGAGCAGGGCCCATTAGCAGTAATCAGAGACATACCCCAAATTTTAGGGACGTCTGGTGTGTGTAGAAGACATGCAGAGGAGGTCGAAAGCGGCGACCCCTTTCCATTATTGGGTCAAGCCGACACTTGCAGTTGTCTACAGTAGAACATCCAATCAGAAAATTGAAGAGACCCAATTTAGTTGGGTCGAAGGAGTACCGAGCTAGGGCAGTGGACATGCTACCCTTGGCCACAAATGGTCGAAAGGGGGCCGAGGGACAGACTTGGGATACGGTGGTGACCAAGCAATTGCAAACCACAACGAGCTGGCCGGATACCGATTGGTGTTTGTCTAGACTCTAGAGGTGGCAAATCAACACCACAAGACCGAAACTGTGTTTCGGACCCAGCGGAGCGATGGGGCCAAAGAGAGGAAAAATGCATGAGGGTGGTTACCTGCCGTCATCAGCTTGAGACAAAGCCAGCAACGGTGAGCCGAAGCTCTTCCGGTTACTCACAGCCAAAGAAAGACAAAACAAAAACAACCAAAAGAAGGGGAAAATGATCTCGCTAGATTGGAAAATGACGGAAGGAGAAGTGACTGGCCGCGAAGACGGCGATCTAGTTTGGGGGTGGTGGTCTTGTCGCCACTGGGCCAAGGTGGGGCCAAAGGCCATTTGCAGGCGGCGGGCCATCGGGGAAATGGCTCTGTCCGGACCGGAAAATAGGAGGGGCCCCGGTCTGGGGAGGCTGCGGTCCGGGCCACGGGGTGGTGACCTTGTCATCGCCGGGCCGGAAGAGAGCCAGAGGGCCAGTAGCGACGGCCGGCGACCAGCTGCTCTGCCAACTACCACAACGCATAGAAACACATAAACATAGTAAAACCAAGAATTTTACCTCACGCCGGCGACGGAGGGGGGGGGGGGGGGGAGGCCGGGATGATGGTGGCCGGAGGTTGCACTAGCCAAGAAGGAGCGGTGGCGGTGAGCCGGAGGCCATGCAGTTGACGGCTGCGGCGAATCCAGCAAAACAGTAGTTCAGAGACCGAAATGGAGAAGAAGGAAAAGAACGGTGGCGGATGGCGGGGAGGCTGGAACGGCGGTGGCCAAATGTAATCCTTGCCGGGGTGGAGCTGTGGTGGTGAGCTAGAGAGCATGTAGCCGGCGGCGGTGGCGGAACGGCGAAAACTTTTCAAATATGTGGTTACGGGCCGAAACTGGAGAAAGGGGAAAAAGAGTGGTGGTGGCCATCAGAGCTAGGCCAGGGAGACGGCAACAACGTCACCAGGCCAAGGCCAGAGTGAAGGGAGCTCCCCTTTACTGTTCACGGGTTGGGCGTACTGAGGTGCGCTCGATCCGATCCCTGTTATATATATATATATATATATATATATATATATATATATATATATTCAACTCTTCATTTCTTCATGTTTCTGTTCTCCCGCGTCGCGTCTAATTTTTGCAATGAAAATTTTTGCGATGCGTCGATCCCCATGACTTGCGACTAAGCACGACTCCCAACACTTAGGGACAAGAATATTACAAATATGGATACGCCGAAGCGTCAAATTTCTTTATCTAAAATACGAGGAGTAAACTGTAGAACATTGCAAAAATTGGAGAAAATTACAGAAAATTTAAGAAAAATTACAGAAAAATCGGGGATGTTACATGACTGCCCCCACCATGCTTGGACCCTGTGGCCCATACCGGCTCACCCGACCATGATCAATGTGGAACAAAATGGGCCCATACCCTGGTCCAACAATTTTCACATTTGATCAAAATAGATTGACAAACTTTTGGAGTTAGAGTTTTGTTTACTCTATATTTACCTTATTTACCATAACTGATTCAAGGAAGAGTTTTTTATACTTTTGACAATAAAACGGAGTGTAAAAAATGTATGAGAAATGCACATTCTAGCATACATTAGGGTCAATATAACGCTAATGTGTACTCCATTAATATCTTAGATGAAAGACTTCTATAAGTTTCCTAGTCAAGAAGTAGAACATTAAAAATTGTTCTCTAATCCAAGTACACCCATACGGAAAAGAAAAACTCAAAATCAGAAAGCACAACTGCACAAGTGCACAACATGACACCCTATTGTAACTTCATATATGTACTCTCTTATTGGGTGGCCTATTTAGTTATAATTATACCTACTTCTCCGAGATGTTACCTGACTGAAATGAGGTGAAAATATGGCCCGAGAAGAACCAGTTGCAGAATCTTCAGCATGTAGGTCATGTACTTCATCGGATTGTCGCCTAGTCGTCTCAACTCCCCACCTCGTCCCCCTTAATGTCCTTGTCAGTTCATCCTAGTCCGGTGTTATCTCCCCTTCCTCCTCCTCATAATCCAGTTTTATGTGTTCATTAATGTTAATGTCATAACTACGGTGCTTCATTCCACGGCCCACGTAGGTTCAAAGATGGTAAATACAAAGAGAATAGCCCACGTAGGTTCTCCGTGCGCATCTCCAGCCTCTACCATTGCAGCGGCTCACCTCGACGACTCCTTCTTGGGAGCTCGCCCTCTTCCATTCCCATGTTTCCCACCATGCCTTGAAACTTTCCGCTGATCTCCACCTCTCGCTGCATCGCTTCTCCGACCTCCCCCGCGCTTGAGAGCTCCAAAGACAGGCAAAGCTGATTTTGTTGCTTCTTCATTTTTTATCTCTTCACTTCGATTGAGAAGCCTCATGAGAGTTTATCTCCGCTGAAATCTTGTTTGCACGTCATTAACGCCTTGGTCATGTTTGCTCATTGCATTGTGTTCTTCAGAGCAGATAATTTTCTCTTTCTGAGGGGCTTCGCTTGGTCCTCCGCGCTCCATATTGGATTTTCTCCAATTAAACAAGTAATATAGTGTCAATAGAAAGGTGGTGCAAGCGATACCAAGTATATATCAAATATGCCGAAGCAAATGGGCTGTGTGAAATTCGTCTACCTTGAATAAAGGGAGGCACTGGAGCAACTTCTGCAGTTGAGCCTAATTCTCTTGGTCCTTGGATCACTAGATCGAAATTGAAAGATGGCAATTATTAAGGGAACCAAATCCTTACCCTATCACATTTTTCCTTTTTCACTCATATTATGATTCTACCTAATATTCTCATGATTCATTGTAATATTCTTAACGGATTCACCCCAGATTTGTCTCCGAGGGTCTTCCCTATAAAAGCCTATACAAACACTATTATTATTCCATTGAAAATCTCTTCATCTTCATGGTATCAAAGCCAGTGGCTAAAGCCCTTCCTCTTCTCAATGTACAGTGTGGCCACCTCTGTCCCAAGGGTCACTCTATGTCCTTCCTTGAACCATTGGAACTCTCCCCGTTCCTTCCCATCACTTCCTCTCAGTTTTCACTATACGTTCTAACCCTCCCATG
Organism: Saururus chinensis; assembly: GCA_035235625.1. Classification (NCBI taxonomy): domain Eukaryota; kingdom Viridiplantae; phylum Streptophyta; class Magnoliopsida; order Piperales; family Saururaceae; genus Saururus; species Saururus chinensis. The sequence goes on along the minus strand of CP141146.1, from coordinate 28,987,508 downwards.
TACAATCTCGAGCCCAACGTTTTCTGCCCCTCCCACTTGCAGTCTTGAGCCCAACGCGTCGTCACTGGTCACTCTTCCCATCACTGTTCACTTTTCCCATCAACCCCTATCTCTGTCCCCTGCAACCTCGATCCCACCACCCTGCATCCTCACTTTTCATCCTCCCCATTTCACAGTGCTCTCCTCCTCCCTACTCCTCGCAGTCGCTCAACCAGACGCCACCGCCGTCCACCACCCCCTGCTCAGTCCCGTCGTCCTCTGGTTCGTGGTTTCCCATCTCTGATCCCTCTCCAGTACCTCCCTCCAGTCGGTTTCCCATCACCCTCTTCTTCATCTCCGGCTAGTCGCTCCCATCATCTCACATCCCGCCGCGTTCTTCCCCTCCCTCCAGCCAGTCGCCTCCTCTCCTTCAATCTCTCCGCCCTCCTGCGCTCAGTCTCCTCCTCCCTGGTCCATCCCCTTCCCCCTACGATCAACTCCCTATCTCTCCGTCATAAGCCAACCTTTCTCTTCCCCTCTCTTCGGCCAAGATCCAACCTTTCTCCGTCTGTCCCCTCACTCCCCATGGTTTCCTCCGCCTCTCTGGCACCCACCATTGCCTCCACCTCCTCCGATCACCCCCTGCCTACCGTTCTCCCCACTACGGCTGATTTCCTTCAGACAGCCCCCACCTCAATCAAGTTTCTCGTTTCCAACCTCATCACGGTCCATCTCGACAGATCCAACTTCCTGATCTGGCGCACAACCATTGCCTCTGTTCTGGACGCCTACCGCCTCCTACCCTACGTTGACGGCTCTCTGCCTTGCCCCTCGCCGGCAGATTCATTTGCCCGGCCCTCTTACTCTGACTGGATCGCCATGGACCACCACCTGCTCGTGTTTCTCCGAGACACCATCAATCCAACTCTCGTTCGCCGCTTCCTCAACTACGCCACCGCTGCCGATCTTTGGACTGCTGTGGCTGCCTGCTATTTGTCCACCTCTCCAGTCGCAGTCATCCATCTCATGGGGGAGCTCCGCTGCTGCCACTTCGGCCCAACCAGCATGGCGGCCTACCTCGATCAGCTCCATCAGTTGGTTGACCAGCTGGCGGCCATCAGCATACTGATCAATGACGCCGATTTACTGCACCAAACTCTCGCCAGCCTCCCTCTTGACTATGCCACCTTCGCCACCAGCATTCGTGCTCGCAGTGCCATCGTCCCTCTCGCCGAACTGCGGAATCTCCTCTTAGCCGAAGAAGCTGCCCTCAAACTTTAGCACGCTGTTCCTACCGAACTGCCGCTAGCCCATCCCACAGCCCTTCTTGCCGCCGTGGGTAGCTCTCCCTCCACCTCCAGTCCTCAGGACCTCCTCGGTCCCCTCACAGCGACCTGGGCCAAATCCTCCTCGGCCCCCCCTCGGGTGTCCCACCGGCCGCCATGGCCCCCTCACAGACTGTTGCCACTGCTTTTGCAGCCCCAGGACTCCTTCCCACTCCTCATGTAACACAGTATCGATGTCCCCGCCCCAACTTTCATCGCAGGGGTGGGGGTAACCCATGTTACGGCCGCGGGTGTGGTGGATTCCATTCCTCAGGTCCTGCCTGCCAAATCTATGGCTCCTTTGACCGCAATGCCATTAAATGTTGTGCCCGTTACAATGCTTCTTACATGGGTCCCACCAGGAACCGTGCCCTAGCCATGAGCATTCAAGGAGGGGTCCCACACCCCTCTGATTGGCTACTAGATTCCAGTGCAAGTAAACACATTACCCCAGACGTGAACCACCTCACCGCTACCTCTCCCCACCTTGGCCCCCCTTATGTCAACATAGGTAATGGTCAATCTCTTCCAGTCTCCTCCACTGGTAGCTCCTCCCTCCCCCTTCCATACTATACACTCCACCTCCCTACTAGCCTCCACACACCCTCTATCGCCCACAACCTTCTCTTCGTTCACAAAATTGCGCGTGACAATGATTGCTCCCTAACCTTCTCTGTCTCTGATGTGTCTATTCAGGATAACAAGATCAGTCACCTCCTCTATCGTGGTCCGAGTCAGAATGACATCTACCCACTCTCTCCCACCCCCCCAAGTGTCTTCACCGCCACTACCTCTTCATCTACCACCTAGCATCAACGACTTGGCCACCCTGCCTCCGCCACATTCAACACCACCATCTCTTCTTTTCCTTTCCATGTTACCAAAATAAAGCACTTAGAGTGTAATAGTTGTCATGTTAGCAAATCTCATTTACCCTTCTCCCTATCCCATCGCTCCACTACTCGCCCCCTAGAACTCATCCACTCTGACCTTTGTGGACCCTCTCCGGTCACCTCCTTCATTGGCTATCAATATTACATTATCTTTGTAGAAGACTACTCTCACAATACCTGGCTCTACCCCCTAAAACTCAAGTCGGACGCTTATGACACCTTCCTTGTCTTTCAATCCATGGTCGAAAATACCTTCCCCTATCATATCACCACCTTCCGTTCTGACAATGGACACGAATTTGTTAACTCCCGCTTCATCTCTCACTTCCACACTCGTGGCATTACTCACCGATTTTCTTGTCCTCATACCCCTGAACAAAATGGAGTTGCTGAACGTAAACACCGCCACATCATTGAAACCACTCTAACCCTACTTACCTCTTCCTACATGCCTAACCTATTGGGTTGATGCTGCCTACACCGCCACCTACCTCATCAACCGGCTTCCATCCCCCACCCTCCATCATACATCCCCTTACCAACTCTTTCACAATACCCCCCCTGACTACTCCCACCTTCGCATCTTTGGCTGCCGATGTTATCCTTGGACCCGCCCTTACTCACAACACAAACTCGATGCCCGGTCTATCCCCTGCATCTTCATCGGCTACTGTCCCACCACCAAAGGCTATCGTTGTCTTGACCTCAAGTCATCAAGTCTACATCTCTCTCCATGTCTGCTTCCTTGAAAACGACTTCCCCTTTCGCTCTCTTTCCCCATTAGCCCCACCCATTCCCCCTCTTCTTTCGCCTCTACCCCTACCCCCCACCTCTTCCTCCCATAACCCACAACCTCCCTCCCCTTCACAGTTCCCTCCTCTCTCCCCTACCCCTCCCCTGTCCCTCTTCTCCCTCCCACCACTCTCCTCCCCCTCCCGTGTCCCGTCTCCTGTCACCCCCACCCCCTCCCCTTCACCACTCTGCACTCTCACTTCTCCTCTCCCTCTTGCCGCCCCTACCCACCACACAATTACCCGTAGCAAAGCCATCATCTATCATCCTCGTATCCCCCTTTCCCTCATCGCCCAATCCTCCCCTGACACAGAACCCACCTCCTACCGTCTTCCCTCCCACATCCCAGAATGGTGTGATGCCATGCGCTTATGGGGCACTCCTCCGTCCAGGCACTTGGACCCTTATCCCACCCCCACCCGATTTCAACATCATTGGATGTAGGTGGACCTATAAGATCAAGCATGGCCCTGATGGCACTATCTCCAGGTACAAGGCACGCCTGGTTGCCAAAGGCTTAACACAGAAAGAAGGCCATGACTACCATGAAACCTTCAGCCCCGTGGTCAATCCTTATACCATCCGCATTGTCCTCAGCCTCGCTCTCTCCAATGCTTGGGCCATCAATCAACTTGATGTCTCTAATGCCTTCCTTCATAGCACCATTGAGGAGGAACTCTACATGGCCCAACCCCCCGGCTTCATTGATCCCTCCCACCCCCACCACGTCTGTCGTCTCCACAAAGCCCTCTATGGCCTCAAACAAGCCCCCCGTCAATGGTATGCCAAACTTTCATCCTACTTAACCCACCTTGGCTTTCGGTCTTGTCACGCCGACACATCTCTCTTCCTTCACCACCAAGGCTCCCAAATCACCATCCTTGTTGTCTATGTCGATGACATCCTTATCACCGGCTCCCATGCTCCCGTTGTTGCACATGTCATATCTCTTCTCAGTCGTGCCTTTGCTGTCAAAGACCTAGGTTTCCTTTACCACTTCCTTGGTATTGAGTTGACTACTTGTCTCGTGAGGGTTTGTAGCAATGATACCCACAAATATCTAAACCTAAAAGAAGAAATAAAAGAAAACAAAAATTCCAAAAAATAATCTTCTCTTAAAAACACACAACTATTTTTAAAAAGAACCAACCACAAATACTTGAAACAAGTAAATAATATTGATCTGATCACTTTCAAGTAAGGAATCATCAATTCTATAACCTCATCTTAGAACTAATTGTGCAACTACGTATATACATTTCAAAAACATAAAGTGTAGAAACTTTGTAGTCATACAATTTCACTCTCTATTTACAAGCATATCTTATGTGGCCCATTAACCAGGCTCATTAAAGTTCACTAACTCAAAAATATAACAATGACAATTTTTCATCTTTAACATCTCATAATAAAACCTCATGTAATAGCCTTCAAATTCAATTAAATTTAGCGAATAAGAACATAATATACCTCAAAATATGACTTGTGCAATACTTAGTTCTATTAAGCTTTCTAAATAGTCCATGTAGCAAGCGTTAGGCCAGTGTCCCTTCTTCGGCGAGGGAAAACAGACCCAAGTGCTCAAAATCTCCCACAATAGTTTCATTTTTAACATTATCGGGTGTTGCCTTCCCCGTCAACCTAATTGAGCTTGATGTTTCCTACAACCTGGCCTTCTCTAAACTTCCTTCCCAACTGAAGCAGCTGGGCCTGTAAGTCCTTCGATGTGAACCACACTTTACTGTGGGGGGAGATCCCATAGGACGTGAGTATCAACGGCTTCAGCAGGTCCTCCTCCAAGCCTACTGTGCTCTTTCCTATTACAGAGTAAGAGGAGATGCCATTGCCCAACTCACTGCGTCTCTGCACCCCCCCACTGGAAGAAGGTCGTGGCCGCCCTCGAGTGCACCCACTTCGACGAGGTCTGACACATGGTGTCCCAGTTCCACTAGACCGAGAGAAATCCTTCAAGCCAGCACCGGATCCGATGACCACGCCTTGAGAAACATAAACACCCTCAACAGCAAAGACTATGACGGCGAGTGCCTAGAGGGAGAAAGAATGGTGGAGATCAAACAATTGACAGTTTTATCATAGGGAATTTGGTGAAGCGGCTTGGAGAGGAAGACGAATGGTTGTCCGTGGCGGATCCAACATGTGAAAGCGGCTATCTATTAAGAAGCTTACGGGGGAGTAGCTGTGAGATGAGCAAGGGAGGGGATCCACAACGTGTACCAAGGGTTGGCCACTAGGACGATATCCATCTCAGCATTCGAGCTCGTTAACCTGGGTTAATCGCTTGAAAGTGAACAAATATAAATCGAATGGCTATTACAAATTGGGCATCCATAGCTCAAATGAGCCCCGACACTTATAAACGAGATCCATATGCGATATTATTCTTTATTTGATAAATGTATTGAGCCCTGGCTCATGTGCAATAGTGTGTGCCTAGGCATTGTGTGGTCAGAATTTGTTGGCGCACATAATTGTTAGATTTCAATCTGATGCTTAGGGTTGTTTGTGTATTGAATTTGTGGAATATTCAGTTAATTCAGCCTTAATTTAGGCTTGAATTATTAGAATCTTGTTTTTGTGTAAAAGCTACACATAATTAAAAATTCAGCCCTATAGTTGATTCAGGCCATTTTAAGCTTGAATCGACCTAAATCAGGCAATTCAGTCGATTTTGTCTCCTAGTCCCCATTTTGAAAGTTACATATTCTATTATTTTTTAATGGTTATTTCTCATATCAATTTGAACCTCGATAAATATACCATATAGGTAGGGCCCACTTTGAAAGTTCAAAATTACCTACCCTTGTGCCATCTTATTTGATAGAGCTTGAATTTAGAAGCATAATGGTACTAAGAACGTGCACATTCGAGTTCGAGAGAGAGAGAGAGTGTTATATTAGTTTAAAGTCTTAAAATTGGGTTTCACGCGACATCTGAATTTATTCTAAAAAATTTTATTTCCAAACATAATTCACGTTCGGTGGTGAACTTCTAGAATTAATTCTATACCAAATTAATTCAACACCCAAACAACCCCTTCATATAAATGATACCCACTCTTACATTGGCACTCAGAAGTCCAAGCTCATATATATTTTTTCATATTATAATCATCAAATTGTACACTAACGGATTTAGATTATAGTGGCAAATCACCAACTTTGTGCATATTCACACACTTGCTTCCATAGGTGAAAGGATCAAAGATATTGACCAACTTGAAACACAATAATCAGATTGTATTCTTATGATTTCTAGTATAAATGAAAGGCAACAAATGTATAATACTCCTTTGGACACATATTAATAGTTCTATTTGATTTTTAAAAATAAACTAAAATTAATTCATTTAAAAAATCTATATACAGCTACTAATATGGTGCTGCTTATTAGTTAACCTATAAAGACTCAACAATGAGTCTTTGTACATTACCAACCTCTATGATTATAAGTTCAATGAACACTTATCTCTATATTATCTACAAATTTTATATTTATTTTTATATTAATGCACAAACTTTATATAGTTATTCTAAGATTCATTTAAATGACATATATGATTATCCTATGATTTTTTCATAGGCCCATTACATGAAATGTGAGTATTGGCCATTGAAAAGACATGGATCCCACTTCATATTGTATTATTTTTGACATTGTAGGGTCATTCTTGAGCTCTTGACCTCATATTTGTGCATGGATCCCACTTCATATTGTATTATTTTTGACATTGTAGGGTCATTCTTGAGCTCTTGACCTCATATTTGTGCATTCTTGGTACCATTGGAAAATTCTCGACAAACTCTATAAAATTTGAGAACAAGAGAAACTCTTAAAAGGGGAGAAAATTTTAAGATTTTTTGAACTAATTTTCCAACTCCTAAAATCATAAGGATCTAGAAGATGCCTAAAATTCATCAGTGAGTGAGAATTGTACTTATCCTTTACCTCAACCACCATCCATCACTATTCTAGGAGAAAATATTGAGTGAAGGGGCCATTTATGAAGATAGCACATATTAGCACACATTAGTGCAGTGCAAAAGTCTCACACTAGACATGTGAAAGGATGGTAGTGATAAAAGAGGAGTAGAATTTAATAAGACTAATTGTACAAAGTCTAATGGTGTAGCTAATTTTGTTAAGGCTAAAGAACCCATGCACATCAGGAAGGTTGTTATACAAGTTGGCAATGTGTCAATACCTAAGTATCTTCCTAAGAATCAAAGTCCAAAGTCTAACCATAGGAGAGAACATCACAAGGGTGTTAATCATGAGTCTTCCTTAATTAAATAAATTCAAACTATAAAATTCAACATAAAACACGTTAGTAAATAAGTAATAGTGGACATCACCTCTTTTTCACTCGGGACATTTCTCTCTCTACAGCCCATAGGTGGCCGACATAACTTCCCCTTAACCTGGTATTTTTCTCTCTGCGCGCCCATAGGCGGCAAACAAACTTTTCTCTTACTTAGAGACACTTTCTCTCCATGCACCCATAGGCGATGGACATACCTTTCCCTTACCCGGAGACTTTCCGTTTTCAATGCCCATAGGCTATGGACAAAACCTCCACTTAACCCGGGGATGTTTCTTACATTGCATGGCCCTTCGGTGGACAACAGAGTCTCCCCTACTCTAGGCCACTTCCCTCGTTCTGGCCTGACGAAAGATAACGAAGCCTCCTCTTACTCTGGGTCATTTCTCTCTCGTCGAGGGTCGTCAGTGTTGGGCAAAGCCTCCCCTTACCCTAGGGCATTTCCCTCTTATAAAGTTGTCAACTCGAGGAATGAACTATTATTTCATTCTGTAGAACACCCTCAAATTAGCCAAAATGCATTTTAAATGGATGAAAATGAACTAAGAACATACCAAAAAATTTCTCTGGAAGTTTGGACAAAAATCAAAATTTATAGTACAAGGCATGCGAGCATATGACGGAAAAAGATTTTGTGCAAAAAATTGAAGCCACCATTGTTTTTTTGTTAAATCTCGATTTTTAATGGACCAAATTACAAAAAAATTTAAACAAAGCTAGATCTACCTATTTCTAACAATCCTATTAATTCAAATCTTATGAAAATCCATCGAAGAATAACTAAAAAACAAAATTTCATTTCAGAACTCACCATGGACAAAGTGCAAAGCTTGGATTTGATTTTGAAATCTGGTTGTTTCTTGCCCAAAATTCACTCAAATTGCCTCTAATCTCTCCCACAAACACTATGGAGAAGTTTGGAGACAAATGGAGTTGAAATGAAGGGTTTTAAGATTTAAAACTGAGCTTTGGCGCCTAAAACCCGACCAGCAATAGATCACTATGGTCGAGTGTTCCATCCTAAAATAAATGTAATTTTTTGTTTTAAAAAATAAAAAAATTCAAAATTTCAAAAAAAAAACCTAAAAAATTTGAATAAATTCCTAAAGATCTTTCAAGACATTTGATGCTTGAGACTCAAATAAAAATCAAATAAATGAAAATCATCAAAGTTGAGCTCTTTTTTACAATCTTACATTAAATTCTCTTTTAATCTAAGTACATCCACATATTATATTCATTAATACTTTGTTTTAGATTAAATAACCCCAGTAATATGTGATTTATTAATTTTATTATCTTCTTTTTGAGACATTAATCATGTTTTATTAATTTTTGAATTAAAGTCATCAATGTAGTCAACCCTTGTCTCTTTTAATCTTAAATCTTGCAAGATTAACCTTAACCAAACTGACACAAATTTTTTCAAACCATAGTAAAGACTAAGTATACATTTTTTGACTTCCTTTAGCTTGAATCTACATATATATTTCCCTACAAAGATGAAAATAAACAAAGATTTCATAATCAATATGCCCATGTCTTTTTCTGAGTTATGATATTCTTCCTCAATTTATTTTTCTAGGGCTTTCCTTTTTTAGAATCTTTTCTACTTATATCATTTATTTTTTCTTTCATTTTTATTCATTTTTCTTGATGACAAGCGGATTAGAGCTTCACACTAGCCAGGGCCGACCGAAGTATGTAGCCCTTCCTCCTCATTTTTACAAAGACAATTCTATTATCTAAAAGATATTAAAGTACATAAGACTCATATGTAATGAAGTACATTACATGAAATTTTATTTTATTTGAATTTTAAATAAAAATCTAGCCAAATATCCTCTAATTTGATCACCTAGACTCCACTAAAATCTAAATGCCCAAGTCAACTTATGTTTAAGAATTCTCTCTTGATTTTCATACATAAAAGTGACTTGAGCCTCAACATATGTGACGGTCGCCATTTAATATGACATAATAACCATAATATCCCCTTTAGCCCCACATAATTATCACACACGTGACTGAACATGACAGCCGACAGTGCAGAACAAACAAAAAAGTCACACGTATCATCAACATGATCATCATAGAATATAACGGAGTCAACACACAGGCAAAAATATATATCATAACTGCATAGTAAACTTAACAGATTCAGCGAAACATAATATATTACATATGCCAAGGACCATTGTACATAGAGTTGATAGTTATATAGAGTTTATGAATCTCTAGGCATATCATGCCTTTAAACATCAGTCAAATAAATTATTACATAATATTTGTCTGGCAGTAAAATATAAGTAATTCATTCAAAAACCTCTTCCTCCTTCACCTCCATCTTTAGTGCCTCACCTGCAGAATATGGGGGTGGGTGAGTATATTTATACTCAGTAGGTTCAACTAAAATATAAAAGACTGCTATACAGAAATCCACAAAAAATAATTATAATCTTTTCACAAAATTATTTATTAGAAAACTAATCATTTAGAAGTAAGTCAATTCATAATTGAATCCGAAAGTTGTCACTACAACAAAAAGGACTATAAGTGACGCTTTTATTAGCGACACAACCAAAAGCTTTGCTAAAAATAACTATTTGTGACTCATAAAATAGTGTCACAAAAAATAACTACAAGCGATGCTAATAGTTATTAGCAACGCTTTTATGACCATTAGCGATATTTTAAGGTGCCACTATTAGTTTTTTTTCTTGTAGGGTGTGATACTTGACGGCCTACCCCAGTACTCATGGGGCAACGAAGGTCACTTAGGGTAACAGTTTTCTCATGATGTTCCACACCTGTGCAAGCTACTTGCCAATTATTTTTCTTGGCGGGCATCAAATCATTATCATAATATCTAGTTCATAAGCCAAGGAACTACCCGTAGAGTGCATGCAACCAAAACATGATGTAGCGCATGAAAATCATTTCACAAACATAATATCTTTCCATAAAACATAGCTCATAAACATACCCGAGTAAAATAATTCAGAAAAGTTAACTTCTATGAGCAGAACATGGGTCTAGAGTTTAAAACCCCCAACCCTAGGTATTGATTTTTGTAAGAGGCCTCTGACAGCAAAAACGATGAAACCACAACATATGGCACACTCAATTCAGTGGAGAACGCCTCTTGAACAACTCGATTAAGACAAGAGCATAGAACGAGGGAAATGAAACTTGAGGAGTGAGAGAGAGAAAATTGAACCTCATATGACTATTTATAGCTGTTTGTGGAGGTTTTGAGCGTCACGCATAATGCGCACAGCATGTGACACGTGCCCTCGATGCGAAGTGTGAAACGCGGAGGCACCGCGCATCCACATGGGCCCTGCTCAAGAGCAATGTGGGGCACATATTGCACACTCCACGTGGGACCAAATTGAAGTGCATCCCGCACTCGCATGTAGGCTTCTAGTAATGCCAACCTAACACAATAAATGATTTTCTTTTATTTATTTTTTCAAAAAAATCAAAATCTTTAAATGCATGTAACTTTCTCTCCTAGACCCCGATTCATGCATTCTTAGTACCATTGGGTTCCTATCGACGAGCCTAATAAACTAGACCCTACATGGGTACATTATCTAGAACTTTATAAGTGGATCCTGCCCATGTGGCAAGCTCCCTGATGCCATAATTTTGGCCCTAGTGTCTGATTCGAGTAGTTCAAGACTAATTACACTCATCTTTCAGAGTTCTATCACATAATTAATAAAAATAATCAATAACAATATTCAAATATTTAAAAATCATTGAAAACTCAAATATTAGCCTTATAGGTGGCAGAAAATTAGGGTTGTTACAACATGATGTGTGCAAGTTTTAAAATCATAGAATTGCAACATCAAGCTAAAGAAAATCAAATTGATTTTCACTCTCCATGTATCCTCTCCTAGTTAATGTTTGTTTGACCACTAATAATGTATCTGTTAAACTTAAAAGGAAATTAATCTCAATATATCTCAAGAGCTAAACTTATAAAAGATGAAAACAAAGCCAATTGCAAAAACAAAAAAAGGTACACTAATTTTTTTTGTCTTATATCATATTCTATTTTTTTTTCAATTAAAAACCTATGAATTAATGACATGTAAAAATGATGTACTGAAATAATGTTTAATTAAATGTTCTCATATTTTGAATTGCAATCCTATTTTGTGTTAATTCATTGCTGATTTGGGCTATTTATGTTTTGAATAAGTTAGTTGGACTTTAATTAAATTTACATGTCTAAACAGGCTTTAACAGGATCTAAGTAGAAGAGGAAGTAAAGCCCATCTACCCAAAGCTATTTGAAAGTCAAGAATGGGCTCCTAATGGTCTAAACATACATAAAATGGTCGAACACAACCTTGTGAACCCGTTTGATTTAAGATTTGTATGAAGAGGACTAAATTAGGAAAGAAGCTGATTCAGACAGATTGACAGAGCCTTAGTATTTCGATCATATCGTTTTATGTATACTTCGGTTTGATATGATTTCAGTGGCATTGGAAAGAAGACTTCCATAGCTACAAATGATATTTCAGGAAGAAATTCTAAATTCCGAATATTCATTAGTCGAATTCGGTATGCAAAGAGACAGCTAGTTAACTAACCCGAGGCCAGCACATAAAGAATATTTTCATTGATTATAATTGATACACATAAGGAAAGACAAGGAGGCTGATTGGTTAACTAAAGAAAGATTCAAAGATACTTATTTGCTAAATAAAACATTGATTTATTTAGTATCTAATCATTACCAAAGAAGCAACTAATCAGGCAATCAATCAGGATGCAATCTAGAGATATTATTTTACTTTCCTCTTTGAAGCAACCCCTTCTATTCCTATAAATAGAGGGGTGGACATGATAAATGAATGATCCCCTCCTCTTTGGAGCTCTCTTCTCCTATTTTCTTCTCTACTTTTGTATTTTTATTTTTAGTTTTATGGTAATGGCTTTCTAAGCTCTCAAGCTAAGGCTAAAGGTGATTTGTAACAATTTAATAGAGTTCAATTTAAGTTTCATCAATGGTTTCAAGTAAGTATTGTTTATTTGAAGTGATGTTTATTTAATATTGTTCTTCTTCTTGTTTCTTTGTGATTTGGATACATAAGATGCTTAAAGGCTCTCCTTTTTGATCTTTTATGATTTGGATATATAGAAATCTTTAAGAGACAATTATTTGTATCCTTCATCTATCCAAAGCATTTCTATTTTTATTTTCAATTTTAATGTTCATATCTTCCGGTTAGATAGAATTTTTATTCAATTCTAACTGAGATAACATGATACATGAAGAACATCATTAGATGTTACAATGATCCTTAATGCCTTAGTGTTTTCTCATCTTGATTTCTTTACTCTATATTGCCTCAATACTCTTCTACTCTTTCTTTCTTAGTTTTCCTTTCTCTATTTTTTTCGTAATAGTTTTCTTTGTTGCACAAGGCTTTCCCTGTGGATCGACCTTGTCTACTACAATTGGCAAGTAAAACAAATCTGAATTTGACTTCTTCATAGTCTTGTTTCAGACGTAACAACAAATTGGCGCCGTTGCTGGGGATTGCAATGTGTGACAAGAATCTGTTATGGAAAAAAAACTCACTCTAACTTTACTAATTCTCTAACTTTTATTTTTGCACACTAACTCTTTAAATTCAGTCATTTACTTTATGTCATTTACTTTTAACATTTAAATTCTGTAATTTTTCTTTTTTTAAGACCGGAGGCACTACCCACGTTACTACCGAAAATTTTTCTGGATCAAACGTGTACTTTGATAGTGCCTTTGGCCTTATTTTGCAATTTTAATTTTTATCTATTAACTTCTAACTCTCTAACTTTTTATATTCTGTCATTTAATTTTTGCACTTTTACTTTTTGTTATAAAAAAAAATTGTTGTTGCATGTTCACATGGGTACGTGATAATTCTGGACGATTGAGAAGAGTGAATAAATCTTTTGAAAATTATCTTTATTTTGATACAATGGAGGATCTAAGAACTAATGAGGAACTAAGAAGTGATAATGGAGATAATAATGCACAAAATATTCAAGTTAAAACCTTACGTGATTATTTGCAACCAACTAGATCAAGTTCTCCTTCTTGCATGATTTTTCCAACTAATGTGGGTGGTTTTGAACTCAAGCCGGGTGTAATTCAATTACTACCCAAATTTCATGGATTAGATTCGGAAAGCCCATATTTACATTTAAAAGATTTTGAAGAGGTTTGTGCAACTTTGCCAAACCAAAATGTTTCAAATGATGTTATTAGATTAAAACTCTTTCCATTTTCTTTAAAGGAAAAAGCAAAAAATTGGTTGAATTCTTTGAAGCCAAGATCCATTGGAACATGGCAAGAAATGTAAAGAGAATTTTTGAAAAAAATTTTCCCCACCCATAGAACTAATACACTTAGAAAGAACATCATGAATTTTTCACAAAAAGAAAATGAGACTTTCTTTCAATGTTGGGAAAGATTTAAAGAACTTTTGTTATTATGCCCACATCATGAATATGAAACATGGCGTACAATTAGTTTCTTTTATAATGGTTTGACTTCTCAAATGAGGTAATTTGTTGAAATGATGTGTAATGGAGATTTTTTGAATAAAGAACCTGAGGAAGCTTGGGACTATTTTGATGTGTTGGCTGAAAATGCTCAATCATGGGAAGATTCTAATAAATTTGAAAGTATTAATAAGACTAAATCTAATTGGACAACTAAGGGGGGCATGTACCTTCTTAAAGAAGAAGATGATGTAAAAGCAAAAATTACGAGTTTAACTAGAAAAGTTGAGGCTATGGAAATTAATAGGGGAAACATGTTTAAAGCTTCTCAAAAAGCACATGATATTTGTAGTATATGTGAAAGTGATGGACACCAAACACAAGATTGTCCAACAATCCCTGCTTTTCAAGAGGTGTTGCATACTCAAGCAAATGCTATGAATACCTACAAAAGGCCTTTTTCTTCTCCTTATTTTGAAACTTATACTCCTAATTGGAGAAATCATCCTAACTTTAGTTGGAGAAATAAGTCTAATATGCAGGTACCCCCTTCTTCCTCAAATTATGTTCCACCACATAAGAAGACTCTTGAAGACACATTGCAATAATTCAACCAAAGTCAATCAACAACCAAACAATGTCAGCCATCAATGACTTGAAGACTTCTATCACTCAATTGACCACAGCTTTGAGCATTTAAGAAAAAGGGAAGTTTCCTTCTCAACTTCAACCAAATCCTAAAGGTCAATTTATAATTGAAAATTTAAATTCTTCAAGTTCACAAGAAGAGCATGCTAAGTCCATCACTACTTTGAGAAGTGGAAAAGTCATTAGCAACGACATTCCGATGAAGGTTGTTGAACCTAAGGAGTCTTTGCATTCTAAACATGGTGATGAACTTGACAACTCCGATTGTGTTTCTCCTATTCCTCCTCCTTTTCCTCAAAGATTACAATCTTCTTCTAAATTAGTGCCAAATGGTGATATTCTTGAAATTTTTAAACAAGTGAAGATTAACATTCCTCTCTTAGATGCCATTAAATAAATTCCATCTTATGTAAAATTTTTGAAAGACCTTTGTACAATCAAGCGTAAGCTACATGTACAAAAGAAGGCATTTTTGACAGAACAAGTAAGTGCAATTTTGCAACAAAACACCCCACCCAAATATAAAGATCCTGGTTGTCCAACCATATCTTGTATAATTGGAAATTATAGAATTGAAAAAGCTTTGCTTGATCTTGGGGCAAGTGTAAATCTTTTATCTTTTTCTGTTTATGAGCAATTAGGTCTAGCAGATTTGAAACCCACCAACATAACACTTCAATTTGCTGACCGCTCAATCAAAAGGCCAAGAAGAATAGTGAAAGATGTCCTTGTTCAAGTGGACAAATTCTATTTTCCAGTGGACTTCATTGTTTTAGACACACAACCGGTTTCAAATGCATTTTCTCAAATCCCTGTGATTTTAGGTCGTCCATTCCTTCCTACATCTAATGCTCTAATAACATGTGAGTTAAATGTATTTGATGCCAGTAGACAACCATCAAACTTCGATGATACTTTTGAGATTGACATGGTTGAGAGTTTAGTGGAGGATGTTTTTCATTTTATTTCTTCTGATGATCCACTAAATATTTGCTTAACTCACTCTGATTTGATTAGAATTGATAAAGAGAAGATAATTGCTTTGAAGGACCCTGGATGAGTTTAGATGGAGGTGTGTCTGGCTGAAGAAAGTAAACTTAGCGCTCCTGGGAGGCAACCTACTTTTGGTTTTGATAGTTATTTTTGTTTAATAGTTAGTTTTTTTTTCTTTAGTTAGTTTTTAGTTTATCATATTTCTTGATTGCTTTAATCATTATTAGGGTGTGCTTATATGATTCATTATTGATTTACCCTTATGTGATTATGCTTGTGCTTTATTGACTATTTTTTCTTTTGATAGCTATGTACATTAGCACATCAACCGATATATTTTCTTTTCTTTCCTCTTTTCTTATATTAAGCATTGCATTGGCTTTCTTTTATACATTGAGGACAATGTTTAGTTTAGGTTTGGGGGTATAGAAAGAGATTTTTCTATCATTTTTTTTTAGTCTTACTTAAAAAATTAAAAAAAAATAATTAGATTTATTTTATTTTATGTTTTTGCTTAATTACATTGTTTCTTATTCTAGACATGTGACTATATTTAATGACATCAAAAAACAAAGTAAAATGCAATAAAACTAAAAAGAATGAATGTCCAAATGAAAGAAAGAATTAAGCCATGGACACAAATCAGAATCTATTACTTAGAAATTTGATACTCTTTTACCTTGGCTAGCCAACCAATTCTAAGGCAGCCTAAGGTGGTCTTGTTTCCCGTATCAACTTTGGATTTAAAGTTCTCTAAGATATATTTTATAATCCAAATTTGCAAAGTTTTCATTCCATTGTCTTGAGTAACCTTTTAGGGTGTGGAAGTGTGTAGCTAGTACTTCTTGACCTAAATTTTCTTTATTCTTGGTTCATTAGCTTTAGAATTCTTTTGGGTTTTTGTTGACTTCTTAGGAAATTTATCCATGTTCAATAATACCCAATTTCCCTTAGCGTTGGAGTTGTTCATGACCTGTGTACTAAGGTGTTTTAGGTTTAACTCCATAGCTTAAATTTGTCTAATTAAGGAAGACTCCTTATTATCACCCTTGTGATGTCCTCTCGTAAGATTAGACTTTAGACTTTGATTCGCAGGAAGATACTTAGGTTTTGACACATTGTCAACTTGTGTAACAACCTTCCTAGTGTCTAAGGGTTCATAACAAACTTAGTGACACCATTCGAATGTGTGAAATTAGTTTCATTAAATCTAGTCCTCTTTTATTTCTACCATCCTTTAACATGTACAATGTATTGTCCAATAGTTCATCCCTTAAAGTGAATGATTTAGATTTTTCTTGAGAAGCATTTAAATTATTACCTAACTCTTCAATTTTTTTTCAAATAATCCTTATTTGTCTCTACTTTTTTATGAAAATTCTCTAAGAATTTTATCTTGTCTATAATATTACTTTTCTCATATTTAAAGACATCAACTTCTTCATTAGTAGACACACATTTATCTTCTAAAAATCTAGACTTCTTTCTCTTTTTCTCAAGTTCACTTCTCAAAGTTTTCACCTCATTCTCTAGTGATTTCTTATTTTCAACCCATTAAAATTTGTCTATAAAAATGAATTTAATTGTCTTCTTATTCAATTTGACAATCTTCTCTAACCTCTTACACTTTTTACTTAATTTAATGGTTTGTCAAAAATAACTTTTAACACCAAAATTCTCATCATCATTAGAAGACCAAGAATTAAAGACGATAAACCTACTAAGTTCAAACAAACACACAAAATCACACATTTTTTAAATTTGAGCAAATCTAAGAGGAATTGATCAATACTAACACAACAACTTTGAAATATACATGCAAAACTTGATAAATAGCATGAATTGAAGGAAAATTTCAAATCAGTTACAAAGGAACCAAATCAATGTACTAGAAACCAAAATATTACATTGACTACAAGCAAACCACTAACCTTGTTTAGACTCTAACACAAGATCTTGTTATTTATATTGTTATTATTGGCCTTCAAGTCTTCTCCCTCAAGCCCGTAAAACTTCTTCTTCCTTGCCTTGTCTATGTCATCTTATATTCTTCAACAAACACCTTTTGCTGTATTAAATTTGGTCTTGTAGAATCTTCAATCTCTCATTGTAGATATGCCAAAACTCTTTTAAAATCTTTGTGTATAAGTTTTCTTTAGTTGTGGATTAACCTCTTCAATTCACCATGGACCTTCAACTCAATGCTTAATATGAATTCTCCTTAGAAAACAATATCCAAAAGCTATATACCTTTTTTTATTTATCTCATCTAGGTTTTCCTCTATCAAATTTTGTGATTTTATAACCCTTATATAACGCTTTAAGTTGGTTTAGGTCTTGTACTTATATAAGAAAAGAAATTAAAATCAGAATATCATAATTAGAGTAACATGTCCTAGAAGCGATGATCATTCCAAACAGTGATCGATTGTTCAATGTTTGTTTTGTGCACGATACTTTAAGTAATCAATCGATTCACGAGAACAATCAGTCAATAACTCTTTGCTTCATTTTTCATAGGTCAAAATTTATTGTCAATCGATTATTTACTTCTTGTTTTGTAGTGACTGATCGTTATACCCATAATTTATCGTTTTGCCCTTTTTACCCTAAAACTTTCTAAAACATCTTAAATCACTTCTAAAACTTCTCTATGTGATTTTCATATGTGAATCTGATTTGAATATGCTTTAAACACCTTCAACATTCTCTAATCTTTTGTCTTGATCATTAAGGATACGTCTAATCTTTATTTTAAAGTCTGTCAATTCCATATTTGACTCGACCACAACAACCTAAAATTAGATTCTAAGGCTCAATTCATATACAAGGTTTCTAGACATAATTTTGACATAGAAATCAGCCAATAAACTTGACATAAGAATCATATGTTCTCACATACGATACTTTCTAGATCGGAATAGGGCAGAGGAGGGGGCCGGGGAAGGCAGCGATTCGGGCCAGGGGTGGCGACCTTGTCGTTGCCTAGCCGGGGGAGGGCCAAGGCCAATTGACGGCCACAATGCACAAAGAGAAAAGGGAAAAGGGGAATGGATAGAGTTTTACATCACACCGGCAAAGGAGGGGTGAGGAGGCCTTGACGGTGGTGTTTGGAGGTCATCCTAGTCGGGGTGAAATCGTGGCGGTGTGCTGGAGGCCATTCGATGTTGTTACGTCTGAAACAAGACTATGAAGAAGTCAAATTCAGATTTGTTTTACTTGCCAACTGTAGTAGACAAGGTCGATCCACAGGGAAAGCCTTGTGCAATAAAGAAAACTATTACGAAAAAAATAGAGAAAGGAAAACTAAGAAAGAAAGAGTAGAAGAGTATTGAGGCAATAAAAAGTCAAGAAATCAAGATTAGAAAATACTAAGGCATTAAGGATCATTGTAACATCTAATGATGTTCTTCATGTATCATGTTATCTCAGTTAGAATCGAATGAAAATTCTATCTAACCGGAAGATATGAATATTAAAATCGAAAATAAAAATAGAAATGCTTTGGATAGATGAAGGATAAAAACAATTGTCTCTTAAAGATTTCTATGTATCCAAATCACAAAAGATCAAAAAGGAGAGCCTTCAAGCATCTTGTGTATCCAAATCACAAAGAAACAAGAAGAAGAACAATATTAAATAAACATCACTTCAAATAAACAATACTTACTTGAAACCATTAATGAAACATGAATTGAACTCCATTAAATTGTTACAAATCACCTCTAGCCTTAGCTTAAGAGCTTTAGAAAGCCATTATAATAAAACTAAAAACAAAATTACAAAATGAGAGAAGAAAATAGGAGAGGAGAGCTCCAAAAAGGAGGGGATTATTCATCTATCACGTCCACCCCTCTATTTATAGGAATAGAAGAGGTTGCTTTAAAGAGGAAAGTGAAATCATATCTCTAGATTGCATCCTGATTGATTGCCTGATTGGTTGCTTCTTTGGCAATGATTAGATAACCCTAAACCCTAAATAAATCAATGATTTATTTAGCAAATAAGTATCTTTGAATCTTCCTTTAGTTAACCAATCAGCCTCCTTGTCTTTCCTTATGTGTATCAATCATAATCAATGAAAATATTCTTCATGTGCTGGCCTCGGGTTAGTTTATTAGTTATCTCTTTACATGCCGAATTTGACCCATTAATCTTCGAAATTTGGAATTTCTTCCTGAAATAATACTAGTAGCCACGGAAGTCTTCTTTCCAATGCCACTGAAATCATATCAATCCAAATTATACACAAAAAGATATGATTGAAATACTAAGGCTCTGTCAATCTGTCCGAATCAGCTTCTTTCCTAATTTAGTCCTCTTCATACAAATCTCAAATCAAACGGGTCCATAAGGTTATGTTCGACCATTCCATGCATGTTTAGACCATTAGGGGCCCATTCTTGACTTTCAAATAGCTTTGGGTAAATGGGCTTTACTTCCTCTTCCACTTGGATCCTGTTAAAGCCTGTTTAGACATATAAACTCAATTAAGGTCTAACTAACTTATTCAAAACATAAATAGCCCAAATCAGCAATGAATTAACACAAAATAGGATTGCAATTTGAAATATGAGAATATTTAATTAAACATTATTTCAGTGCATCAAATACCCCCAAACCTACTTTTTGCTAGTCCTCGAGCAAAACAAAAATTAAAACAACTTGCATCAACAAGATGGCGGTATTGTTCAGTAAGACCCTTATAAAAACGTTGCACTAATTGCCACTTAGGGACAGCATGATGAGGACACCTCCTAAGAAGGTCCTTAAGTCTATCCTAACTCTCATGGAACTATTCAATGGGAAGTTGGGCAAAAGTGGTTATGGCCTTTCTCATTTGGTTAGTCTTACCTATGGGGAAGTATATTTTTAGGAACTCTTGTTGCATTTAGGCCCAAGTTGTGATGGTGTCTGGCTTTAAAGAGTGAAGTCATTCCTTAGCCTTATCTTTCAATGTGAAAGGAAAAAGGCGAAGTTTAACAGCTTCATCGGTTAAATTTGAGAGCTTAAAAGTTATGCATATTTCCAAGAAGTCATCTAGGTGCCTATACGGGTTTTCATTATTAAGTCTATAAAAAGATAGAAGCATTTGAATGACATTGGGCTTAATTTCATAATTTTGAACAGCAACCGCTGGCAACCTAATGCATGAAGGGGAGGTGTACTCATTGGGAGTGTAATACTCCCTTAGAGCTTTGAGTGGTGCATCTAACTGATGTTCAGCCATGATGAGGGTAGAAGTAGTGTGGGTGGAGGAATTGGTGGGAGAGTTTGGGGGTGTAGGGATGTAGGTCGAGGGCAACTCAGCTCTCCTAGATGTCCGCTCAGGCTCAGGGTTAAATGGTACTAATCGGGGGAGTAAGGTGCGACGACCACGCATACACCACAAACACACCACACAATTTTAAGTGTAAAAAGGGAAAGATGAAACAAAAATAACCAAGGAAAAAGAATAAAAAGGAAAAAGGATCTTGCAAACAGAAGAGAAACACTATGCTTGACAATGTCCACTTGTGGCCATAAGTGTAGAGAGCACCTTCAACTCAACCTACAAGATCAAATTAAAAGAAGGTAAGAAACTAAAAATTAACCTAATAAAAAATAACTAAACTGAAACTAAAATATCTAGAATTATCCTAAAGCTAATTTAGTAACAAATCAACACCGTCCCCGGCAACGGCGCCAAAAACTTGATCGTTTATAATTAAACCCTTTGCAAGTGTACAAGGTAATTGTACTAGGATGAGTATTTAAGGGTTGTCGAACCTCAGGGACAAATGAATTATTACTAAATATAAAGAGGAATTTGCTAATTAAAAACTAAAAAGAACTTAAACTTAAATTAAGCAAAAGAAAGAAATCAACTAGTTTAAAAGGTAGAGATTAATGTGATGGAATTTACTTAGGAAATCGAATCTACTATAGAACCATAACAATTCCTTAACTCTTAATCTAAATCTAGTGTGAATATGAGCAAGTATTCTTAACTACAAGCTAGAATTACTTCAGAAAGAATCATTAATTAACTTCCATGGCATGAACTATCTTCGACAATAGCACAAATCATCTATACTAAACTAGCTATAGGCATGACCCGTCTAATCTTAGTATAACTCATCCAAGTCATTAATTATCTGAACATTAAAACTATTATATGACCATCTCATCTAAATCACAGAAATTAGAATTGATGCAAATATCAAAAACACATCAATTTATCATCTACAAGACAATAAATCAACATAGATTTGAATAAACATGAAAAGCTCTTCTATTAAATAGAAAATCCTTATCATACAATTGTCATAATTCACAACTGAGATCTAAATTAAAAAGAAAAGAAACTAAAACTTATCTATAGCTTCATCAACTCTTAAGTAAAAGAAGAGTTTAGCCTTCCATTGTAGAAGAAAGCACTTGAATCTTCATTAGAAGCTTTGAGTTTTTCTCCATCTTCTTCTTCCTTCTTCTCTTCAGAAAATTTACTTGCTAACTCCCAATTTTGAGCCAAATATGTCTTTTTATAGGCA
This sequence comes from Saururus chinensis, assembly GCA_035235625.1. Lineage (NCBI taxonomy): Eukaryota > Viridiplantae > Streptophyta > Magnoliopsida > Piperales > Saururaceae > Saururus > Saururus chinensis. The sequence goes on along the minus strand of CP141146.1, from coordinate 28,965,490 downwards.
TAAGAACCGTAGGAAGAAGTTGTATATGAAAAGGACTCAAAATTGACCTAAACAAGGAAACTGCGCGTTATCTCGTTCGAACGCCCTGCATGCTCGTTCGAACGCCTATATTGCATTTTGCTCCAAAATTACGTTATCCCGTTTGATCCCTAAAAATGCCCCATTTAAACGGCTACATTGTTTTTGGACAGTCTATATTCTGTTCATTAAGCTCTTTCTTTCATGTCAATATTAATTTTCAACTTGTTTATAACTCCGAAAAGTTGTCCAAATCACTTTAATGCATGTCAAGACTATTTTAAATTATTCCAAACATCGTCCAAGTACTTTGATAAGCGCATTTTACCTACAAAACATAAAAACATCATATTTTAGACATGTAGAATATAATTAAAATTTTAACTGGATTTAAATACATATCTAAACTACTAATAACTACAAAATTATTAATAATTAAACTAAAATATTAATATATATATCTTAATCTAAATAAACTATAACTAAATCTAAATTAACCTAATCTAAACTAGCAAATAAGGTAAAAAAGCATATAATATATATATTTCATACTTATCACTACTACCCCTAACGGTCTCTTCCTCTCTCAAGCCCACTATGCTCGCGACATCCTCTATCGTGCCCAAATGGACCATGTAAACCCACCCCTACTCCCACCAGCTACAAACGACCCCCCACCTCCCCCATTGACCCCCTCTTCCCTGACCCATCCCACTACAAAAGCATCGTCGGTGCTCTCCAATACCTCACCCACACCAGCCCAGACATCGCTTATTCCGTGAACTATGTTTTCCAACATATGCAAAACCCTACCATTACCCACTATGCGGCTGTTAAGCGGATCCTCCGGTATCTTCAAGGCACTCTCTCTCATGGCATTCTCTTACAACCAGGGCCCTGTACTCTCACTGCCTATTCTGATTCCGATTGGGCCGGTGACCCTATTGACCGCCGATCTATCACTAGGTACTGCATCTTCATGAGTCCTAACCTCATCATTTGGAAGTCTAAAAAGTAAGCCACCGTTGCCCGCTCCTCCACTGAAGCTGAGTATCGTGCACTGTCCTCCACGGCCACAGAAATTGTCTGGGTCTCCATGGTTCTCAAATTTCTAGGCATCTCCTCCACTGCTACACCCACACTATTGTGCGACAATCAGTCTGCCATCTCTCTCACAGCCAACCCGGTATTCCATGCTCGCACCAAACACATTGAGATCGATCATCACTACATTCGGGAGCAAGTCCTAGTAAGTCACATGCAAGTTTGTTATGTCTCGTCCAAAGATCAACTCGCCGACATACTTACAAAGCCGCTGCCCATTGCTCAGTTTCATACTCTCACTACCAAACTCATGGCTACTCACCTGCCCTAAGTTTGCAGGGGCGTATAAAGGGAACGAAATCCTTACCCTATCACATTTTTTCCTTTTTCACTCATATTGTGATTCAATGTAATATTCTCATGATTCATTTTAATATTCTTAAGGGATTCACCCCAGATTTGGTCTTCTCTATAAAAGCCTGTACAAACACCATTATTATTCTGTTGAAAATCTCTTCCTCTTCTGCAATAATATTATAAGTAACGCGATACAACTACTATCAGAGAAAACTCACATAGGAAAGCTGATGGTCTGATTCATCTATATTGTAGAGTGATGATACATGAGCTTGGGGAATGTAACATTACTAAAAGACTACATATATAAATTCCTAGTACAGGAAAAAAATTACCTTTGTATTTATTTATTTGAGTATTTTCTTCTTCTGATCTTCTTCCTCTTCTTTTTCCTGCATCAAGAATATAAACCAATTGGTAATACACCATTTAAGTACTCAAATGCTTCACGAGGGAGTCTGAAACGTCCACCACAACATAAAAGCAAAAAAAAGAAAACAGGAAGTGATAATTTAATTTCGTCCCAATCACTGAACTTAATGGCCGTTTCGCTTAGCACTTTCAGTGCATCAAAGTTTGATTCCAAGGTGTCGTTATAGTGCAACATTTTTCTCTCAACGGATTTATATTGAGGCACTAATTTCTGCCTCAGTGCTGCAGCTATAGTAGCAGATGCATTGCCATCAGTCGGATGAATTCTGATCCTAATCATATTCGCCGGAGGGTAAGCGAGAGCACACAAGGGAAGCTAGATGCAATGATCAGCACGCTCACCTTCCCTCTCCCTTCTCTGTTTCCTCCCCTGCCAAGTACTACCCAAGTGTGCATGGCAAGGTGCAGAAAGGCGTCCATATATAGACAAAATGAAGGGACGTTTAATCAATTGCCACTGAAGAGCAAAGATTCCTGGGGCCTCCCTTGTGGGTCTAGCACATTTGTGGGCCAAGTTTTTCTTTAAAGTAAAGGAAGCCCGAGTTCCTTGCCATATATAACACCCAGAGGTGTCATCAAGGCCGCGCAATATATGCTGGCCACCTTTGCCTTCAGGAGAATCACAAAAAAATACCTACCGTAGATTGGAACAAGAGTCTTAATGCTACCAATAGCGTAAAATTTACTAATTAAGCCAAAGGAAAAATCTTGGGGCAGTTTAATGCTACAAAAATTCAAAAGTATCAAGTAATTGTAAACCTCATCTCCAGGAGTACGATTCATTGTACTGAGTATTGCTGGTCTTGTCCACACGCGAATAATATTGGATGGAAATCATGTCAAAACAATATGTATATATTGCAAAGAAATTAAACTGGAGGTGTTCTCCAAAGGTGGACCACCAATAAATGGCAAATCCATACCCTAAAGTGAAGTGAGAGAGAATCTTTAATAGAGTTGGCTTTGACCAGGCCTTTGATTTATGTACTGGGGCCTCAACTCTCAAGCAGGAGGCGCAAAGGAATGCGGGGTTTATGCTTAGGGGGCTCATGGCTTACCATGCCAGATTGCCAGCCACCTTCTGCGCGGTTCACTTTATAAAGCCATCAAATTTCAGGGCCTGATATTTACAATGGCGGCGGTGGAGTGGTTACACAATACCTGTGTGGGTTACCCAGATTTGTACTTTGTTTGAAGCCCGCGGCCTTCCCTACCTGGTCGAGTGGTTATTTTAATAGGTATTCATAATCAGAATTCTCCCCTGGAACCCCGTTTGTCACCCAAATTTCTCCCACAGTGAATATTTCCCATGAAGACCAAGAACTCTTCCAGAGGCAAGGTCCACATCTAAGTCGTAGAAACAAGGTCGAGTGGGAAGACCGGGCATTGTATTCATTGATCCAACAAGGGGGTAGATGTCCCTTATCGGAAGTACGAATCCTGACGGAGCACCCTTCTGAGATGGTGTGTGTGAAAATGAATATTGTGTTTTGGCCATGCAGATGGGCAGATTTGAAAACCCTTGCTTGCTGTACATTTCAATCTGCTTCTCGGCCTTCATAATTAAGACAAAACGTGTTAGAAAGCTATTGCCTTAGAATTCAGCCAAAAAAAATGCCGGATACCTGATCTGAGTACTCCACACCACTGGCACCTTACGACTTTTTGTTGCACTAGCCTCGATCTTATCTTTGATACCTATCTCAAGAGGATATAAGAACTTCAGTGGCTCTGAGTGCTTTTCACATGCTTTCTGAATTGCTATGCCGAGGTCGACCTGGAAAATGAGGTCAAAGAGTATGTAAATGTGCCTTCAGATGTACTATATAGCTTTTGTGCAGGCATATATCAGTCTAAGGTTGGCCATAGTATATTTGTTTTGTGTAGATATCGTGGTACAAAAATTTTCTTACCGCTCCTTTTCCACCATGTGCATGATGTGTACACACAACTGCATCAAAAGCTCCTGCAGCCAACGCAGTATGCGTCACCATATTCAGCTCTGCTTTTGAATCTGTGGCAAACATATTCACCGCTACCACAACATTAACGCCATAAGCCTTGGTATTAGAAATATGCCTAGCCAAATTCACACATCCAGCCTCCACTAGTGCCACATTTTCTGTCCAATATGCATGGTCAAGAGGCTTCCCAGCAACCACCTCAGGCCCGCCCCCATGCATCTTCAAAGCACGAATAGTTGCCACAATAACTGCACACTGAGGCGTTAAGCCGCTATACCTACATTTTATGTTCATAAATTTCTCTGTCCCAATATCTGCACCAAAACCTGCCTCAGTGATCACAAACCCACCAGAGGGCCCACCAGCTTCAACGCATCTTATCAGCCACAATAGAAGAATTCCCATGAGAAATATTCGCAAAAGGACCTGCATGAACAAGTACAGGGGTACCTTCAAGAGTCTGCATCAGGGTTGGATTGATGGCATCTTTCATTAGGACTGTTAACGCCCCTCCTATACCCAGATCATCGGCTGCTATCGGCTCTCCAGCCTTGCTATTTCCAATAACCATTCTCCCAAGCCTCTCTCTCATGTCAGCAAGAGAACTTGTAAGGGCCAACACAGCCATGATCTCACTAGCAACAGATATATCAAAGCCTGTCTCTCTCACCATGCCTTTCTCTTCAGGACCAAGTCCAATTTGGATCTTTCTTAAAAAGCGATCGTTGACATCCTTAACTCTTCTCCATGTTACAGAATCTGGGTCTATATCAAGTCTAACAAATTTCTTCAACTCTTCAGGGGTCAATTCATCTGGGTTGGTTTTTGTGATTCCAATTTTTTTGAGGCGCCTAAACATGACATCAGAAAAACTACGTTTCCCTTGTTTGTTTACAGGGCATAGGCGATTAAAAAGGGCCTTGTCAGATTGAGAAGATTCATGGAAAATACGAGTGTCAATGGCAGCAGCAAACAGGTTATTTGCAGCAGTGATTGCGTGTATGTCCCCTGTGAGGTGGAGATTGAATTCATCCATCGGTATGACCTGGCTATAGCCCACACCAGCAGCTCCTCCTTTGATTCCAAATGTTGGACCTTAGAGACGGTTGACGGACGCAAGTAACAACCTGATCATTAGAATAACACAATTTTTAATTTCAATAGCGAGTGGGATGTGTGAGAGTGAGAGAGAATCCATGATGATCCAGGATCATGATTAAGTTAAAGCATTCAGACATTGGGTGTAGCACACCCAGTTACACACTCTCTCTCTTCGTTTGAACAGCAATTTCATAGATGACACAATGATCAGAAAACAAAGGTCATAATCTATCTCTCTCCCATATAATTAAGAAAGAAGATGCTTGACCCATTATCTACAAATTCCACAGCAAAATTGTAATTGTATCATTCACATTATTAAAAAGAACGTTGCTATTTAAACCCTTGTTTTATCCCTGTATCCCCCGTTACTTATACACCTCGAATTAAAAACGTAAATTTGCTCACTTAAACCCCAGTGTTACAAAATCTACCAAATGGTGTTTGAAATTTATTTTTATCACTATATACCCCGCCCTTCCTCCCTCCAAGCTTCACCCCTATCAAAAAGTTCTTCTGCTTCAACTCCGGTCTCCCTCAGCATCACTGGCGAGCGGCTCTTCTTGATCCCTCTTCGTCTCCACTAGAACCAGATTTCTCCGTGAACGCCTCCAACTCTCTTGATTTCGTCGTCAGCGCCTCTGGCTCGAGCTTTCCCTATTTTGCTTCCACCGAAACCCTACGTTTTTTTGCGCCACTACCAGCGCCACCAGCTCCAGATCTCCCTCTCTAGCACCTCCACCAGTGACTCCAGATCCAGCATTTGCCCCTGCGATTAAAAAGGTCATTTTTTTCCCTCTGTTTTGTGATTGAGATGTGTAGGTTTTTTTTTGCTGCTTGGCGATTTCGTGTTATCCATCTTTGGTGTATGATTGACGTTATAGTTCATTTATTTTCCCTCTGTTTTCCCCTTTATTATCTTTCATAGCTTTCTTATTCTATATCAATATGATTGGTGATGTTTGCTACCAATTTTCCCATGTTTTGCCTTCCTTCCTGCTCCATTTCTGAAAATGTTTTGAGATTCCCAACTTTATGTAACTGTAATATATTGCAGTCTTCTTATCAAAGTTGTTCTTCAAAGTGTTGAGCTAACTAAAACAAGAAAACAACACTTGTAGCCAAAGCATATGCTTCTTCTTTCATCCTTTATGTTCTATAGCAGAACATCAATTTCAACTTTTCCAGAACTTGATTTTGACAAGCAGCAAGGGCTGTGAAATAGAACCCATCATCATCATCATCATTTGTGCATAATCCCAGCACCATGAAAGTAAGATATTTTCCTAGATTGACTAAATTAATATCAATTGATTGTTCTAATAAAATTTAGAACAAATTCTGCACATGGGAAAAAATCACCAGAATTTCCGTCTGGTTCAGGTGAAGCTCTGAATGCTATGTAGATACATGATTGTTTATAATTAAACCCTTTGCAAGTGTACAAGGTAATTGTACTACGATGAGTATTTAAGGGTTGTCGAACCTCAGGGACGGATGAATAATTACTAAATCTAACTAGGAATTTACTGATTAAAAACTAAAAAGAACACAAACTTTAATTAAGCAAAAGAAAAACTAAACTAATTTAAAAGGTAGAGATTAATACGATAGAATTTACTTAGGAAATTGAATCCACTATAGAACCGTAACAATTCCTTAACTTTTAATCTAAATCTAGTGTGAATATGAACAAGTATTCTCAGCTACAAGCTAGAATTACTTCAGAAAGAATCATTAATTAATTTCCATGGCATAAAATATCTTCGACAATAGCACGAATCATCTACACTAAATAGCTATAGGCATGACCTGTCTAATCTTAGTATAACTCATCCAAGTCCTTAATTATCTGAACATTAAAACTATTGTATGACCATCTCATCTAAATCACAGAAATTAGAATTGATGCAAATATCAAAACCACATCAATCTATCATCTACAAGACAATAAATCAACATAGAATTGAATAAACATTAAAAGCTCTTCCATTAAAAGGAAATCCTTATCATACAATTGTCATAATTCACAACTAAGATCTAAATTAAAAAGAAAAGAAACTGAAACTTATCTATAGCTTCATCAACTCCTAAGTAAAAGAAAAGCCTAGCCTTCCATGGTAGAAGAAAGCACTTGAATCTCCATTGAAAGCTTTGGGTTTTTCTCTATCTTCTTCTTCCTTCTTCTCTTCAGAAAATCTACTTGTTCCCTTAATTTCGTGCCAAATATGTCTTTATATAGGCATAAGATCCGTAAGAAAGAGTCCAATATGAAAAAGACTCGAAATTGATTGAAATAAGGAAACTGCGCGTTATGCCGATCGATCACCCTGCATTCCCGTTCGAACGCTTGAACTAAATTTTCTTCAAATTTACGTGTAACCGATCGATCGGTTAGTGAGGCCGTTCGAACGCCAATGAAGAATCTGTAAAATAAGCCAATTTAATTCAAAACACCATGGAAGCTTTTTCTAACCTAATTAAATTTAATATCTAATAATTTAACCTATATTAACACTTAAATGAGACTAGAAAATAGAATAATTAAGGGTAAAATAATGTATAAAATATACTTATCAATACACCAGTTATTTTTTTGGTATAGCGTAGAATTTATTCTTTGATCGTGAACTTTTGGTATTTGTTGCTTTATTACGTTACTTTGCCTGCTAGATCTTTGGTTAGTACTCTCTCTGTCCTTCATTAATAGATATATTTGATTTTTCAAAATGAACTAAAATTTTGAAACACCAAATGGACCCATTAATGTGGGACAGAGGGAGTGTAGAATTTTTTATGTTGGTCAACTTGTATACTTGTAGGTCTAGGCTGATAAGATGTGTTGTTTCTACTTTTGCAAATTGGATTTTTTGGTAGAGGAAACTTATTGTTTAAAAAGAATTCAAATGCTTACAATACTGAGGAGGCGAATGCACTTGTGTAGATGTGATCATTTGGCTGTGCGATTGTCTATATGGCACCTAGAGAATAAGGTTTATACACCTTCCAGCATGCACTAGATTTAGTAAAGTATTTTTGTATACATATTTTTATTTTTTATTTTTGTTATCATTCGAATGACATCATAAAGGTCAGTAGCCATTTTGGGAGATAGTGGTTTGAAAAAATCTCATTTGACCAAATCTCATTCTTACTGCATGATTTCTGTTGTGATTATTTTGAGTGTTCTAATTCTTTTCGTATTCTATAATTATGTTAACAGTGGTATTATGGGGTTTATGCATATATTTGCACTAATTAAAGAACTTATAAATAATATTAAGGCTAACCTGTGCTTTGATTCACCATACACTAGATGTCAAGGCCACACCCAACAACATCATATAGGAGGCAACGAGCTAAAGCAAAAGACGGAGTTGTTGATGATGAATTAGAAGGAAATCCAAATGCACAAGAACAAATACAGGAAATTGATGAAGAAATTACTATCATTGAGAGAGAACAACAAGGCCATGCAGGGGAGGAGGAGGAGGAAGAAGGGCAAATAGTGGAGGATGAAACTTATCCTTTCCCTAGAGGCCCTATAGAAATGACAGTTTGTTAGAGATAGTTCAATTTCAGTCGTTGAGACGTTTAAATTTCATGTACTGAGACATTTTATACTTTGTTGAGTCATTTCAGTGTTTGTATATTTTGAATGATAATCGTTGTGACTTTGGAAAATTGTTGTGCTACTAGAAGGGTCATATAATTTCTGCTACCATGAACTTTATTGTCAAAAAGTATATACCATGTTCAAACAGCGGATAGGAAAATTATGTTGAACAGGTTGAGTTTGTGATCAAGTTCTTTGAACAAGATTGTGACCAGGTTCTTTTAAAATTTCTGCTACTATGAACTTTAGTGTCAAAACGTAGATAACATGTTGGAGTCTTGGACAGGTAAATTATGTTGAACAGGAAGAGTTTGTGATCAGGTTCTTTGAATAGGACTATGACCAGGTTCTTTGTGAAAATTGAGTCTCGTTGTCAATTGTCTCATTTGATTAATGAAATTGGTTGTATTTATACATTAATACCTAATGATCTCGCCCTCATGGGGCGACGAAGTTGCACTCAATGATATAATATACACCATGTTACAGAATAATTAGTGCCCCTTACATGTTATGTCCGGAGCCTTGAAAGCAAGTAATACCCCCCACCATTTTATAGACAGTAACATTTTAGAGTTACTGTCTTCGAGTTGGTGGGGGTACCGCCCGCCACAAAGAAGACAATAACTTGAAGGAGTTATTGTCTTCGCATTGGCGGGGATACCCCCCGCCAAAATGAGCATGAAGTGGCGGGTGGTTCTTGGTCCCGTAACATTCTTCAAAATTTGGCAGGGGGTGCTCCCCGCCACGAAGAATACAGTAACTCGAAGAAGTTATTGTCTTCAAGTTGGCGGGGGGTACCCCCCGCCAAAATGAGCATGAAGTGGCGGGTGGTTCTCGGCCCCGTCAAGTTCTTTGAAATATGGTGGGGGGCGTCCCCCGGCACGAAACATGTCTCTAGAAGTGTAAAGACGTCATTGATGAACAAAGGAAGAAAACTTACAAAAAGGGTTCAACTGGTGGGTTGCCTAAGTTTTTTTACCCACCATCGGAGTTTTTTAATTGTCACTGGAGCTATAGTGTACACCGGCGGATATAATACTCGCCGGTGGCCAATCGCCCTTTAGGAGGAGAAGAAAGTAAAAAACCTCTTTCTTTAGGTTAACTTGGGGGGGGGGGGGGGGGGGGAAGGTAAATGGGGGATTAATGAGTAAGTCAGTGGGGGGAAATGGGGTATAAAAGTAAAAAAAAAATCAAACTTTTTACTTTTGTTTGGGGGATACAAGGAAAAAATAGGGGTTTAAATAGTCAGCTTCTATTAAAAATAAACAAATGTATCAAGAAAACTTTCTCAGTTTCGAAAGACAAGAAAAGCTTGATTCCCTAGGCATAGGATTCCTAAATGCATGCAGACCAAGAAAGACACCTATAAGAAGATCATTTCACTCGTGTCCTAACATTCATTTCAAGTTGGTCACCTACAACTTGGGATCTTGTGAGGCTTTGAAATTGCAACATAGTTATAGGAATAGGTTGTATTTATTTTTCCTATCACAAGTTTAGAAGTTTCACGTCCGTTATAAGCAAATGAGATCTTCTGGAAAGAGTTTAAAATGAGGTAAAACATGATAGGGTTCAAGTATTTAGGTTGTCTCCTAGCACTTGTATTTCTGTAAGTTTATTCACATAATATTTCCTTTTTAAATTAAAACAGGTGTACAAATGATGCCCCTCTTTGATCATTTTGTTAGTTACATTCATCTAAACTGACAGAAATAATTGACAAAAACAAAAATAGTGAAAAACAACAAGTGAAGGCCAAAAACTGTTCTAAGGTCGAATTGTAGGAGTAAAATCAAGGTCTCCTTCGAGATTTGACCTTCTTATCTAGTAATATTTCTCCCCCTTATTTAATATATGTCATTTTCATACTTTTGTAAGTTTTGTGATGAGAGAATCTTACTAGAAAAAGATGATCGAATCAAGCAAATCGCTCTATCCTTAAGATAGAATTTCCCCTCCCTACTCGTGCTTAGGACACTTGGGCATTTGCCACAAGATAAGATTATCAACCATGCACTATATAAGCACCTTCACACAATGCACATAGTGAACCCCGTTATGGAATGCTCTCACAGAAAAGATGGGGATGGAAATTCAGTAAAGGATGATATTGTTAGAAGTGGGCATTATATTAAATGGGTTAAGCCCATATCTTTTAGATAGGCATGATAATATTTATGTGGGTCAAGCCCATATTACTCAAGTAGGTCAAGCCCATATGGTAGAGAGAGCCCAAGCCCACTTTGTGTTGAATGAGAATCACACATGTGAATTGGTTGAAGGAATGAATAGTCCCACATCGCCTAGAAGAAGGTGATGGTGTTGGTATATAAGGCATTAGTTTGGCCTTTCAAGTTAGGACATTCGGCCAACCCACTTTTGCGGGGGAGAGAGATGTTGGACCCATGCACCTAGGTGGGCTAACCCACACGCGCGCGCCGCCACCGCCGCCATCTGGCCAACTCGGTTCAGTTCGCACGCGTGGCCGGCAAGGCCGGGTCGGGTCAGGTTGGGTTGGGTGAAGAAGATAATATTTTTGGGACAAATTCATTTAGTTTGGTTTTTTATTTATTTGGGTTAGTTTTCTATTAACCAAAATGGGTTCGGTTTGTTTTCACTAAAGATTGTGTCCCTTAACAGATGGACGCATCCGTTTGAACGGGAAATGGTGTCTTCAACAGGATTTCCTATAAAATCATTGAAAAGAATTTCTGCACTAATCCGATTTGGGATTTCCGTCCATTTCATTTCTGTGAGAGCGTACATACTGTGGTTCGCTGCATATACTTGTGTTGGAGGTGTTCCTACAATATGTGGTTGATCGTCTTATCCTGTGAGGCAAACGCCCAAGAGTGAGTCCTAAGCACCGTTAAAAAGGGTGAATTATGTCTTAAGATTGTTATTTTTCATACCATTGCAAATATGGTGATGAAGGTTGTAGTCAAGGTTCTTAGATATCTAAGATATACCTTCAACTATGGACTACACTATACTAGGTATCCAGCAGTACTAGAGGGTTATTGTGATGCAAACTAGATATCTGATAAAAAAGACTCAAAATCCACAAGTAGATATGTCTTCACTCTTAGAGGTGCAGCAGTGTAACCTCGAGATTTTCATACATTTTCCATAAAATTCACGGAATTTTTTTTTTTTTAAATCGGAGTAAAACTGATGAAATCAAAACCCGTATAAACAGTTTATAATTTAAAACATCATACGGTTAAACATCGTATCGCCAAATCAAATCTCCTCAGGCGCTACTCGAAAACAAACGTACGACTAAATTACCATGATCATGGATTTACAAATACATTTCCCAGGCGTCCCCGAGTACAAGTCCCATAAACAGTCTACTATCTGATCCAAATTAAAAGTCTAGAAGCTACAAACACTTAAATCTCACCAAATACATCAGATCGTGGCACCAATTAAACTCTCATTGAGTCAAATATACCTAAGTCGAGGGGGAAACAATCCTCCGCACAAACGAGCATCCATCTCCAGGAGCTCACAACACATACCTGCAAAAGCCTCCCGAACAATGGGGCTAAAAATAGTAGGGTGAGTATTTTCATACTCAGAAGGAAAATACCCAGTAGGGGAAATCCCAAACGGTGAACTCAATAAGTTCATAAAAACATGTGTCATGCAACACAAACATGAAGCAATCAACATAATATAATCATAAACATATGCATATAATAATGCATAGCACACCAATGAAAGTAAACTTACACCAACACCCTTAATCAGGGTCTTACAACTTACTCGTACCATCGTATGCATACTCAACACCTTACTCATACTCGTACGACCAAACTCGTACAATCTTACACTTACAATCCTCGTCAAAATCATATACTTACAATCGTGCTTACAATCATACACTTACTATCTTACTCAAAAACTTACACTTACATTCTTACTCCAAATCATCATCTTACAATCGTACTCATATTCATATTCACACAACCTACACATACTTGTACAACCTTAATCGTACAATCATACGCTTACACATAAACGTATTCTTATGTCTTCCTCAAGAGCTTACACTCACACATACTCTGAATCTTACACGTACAACTTACTCAGAATCTGAAGCATACAACATACTCTCACTATCGTACACAAACTATCGACAACTGAAGCTCATTACAATTAACAAGCTCCAATGTTGGAAAGGAAGGGAATGCCACAAGGGCGTCACCTTAACCTTCGGGGAGCAACTAGACGTCATGGACTTTTCCGAAGGCAAGGCACACCTATGCTCATGGGGCACAGGATCAAACAGGTAAGAGCAGGTCCATGATACTGCTTACCTGAGCACACAAATGCCCACTCTTTGGGGCCATACATTGCCAACAAGGGCCATACAGTGCCAACTAAGGGCAGAAAACATACAGTGCCACTCTTGGGCAAGAATCTTACAGTGCCACTCTTGGGCAGAACATACAGAGCCATCTAGGCAGAAACATACAGAGCCCACGAAGGGCGGAAACTTACAGCGCTCTCAACAGAGCATCAAACGTGTGGGCTTAATACAGCACACAGACCAAAACAAATCATACATTGCTCTCAACAGAGCATCAGACGTCTGGTGCTCTATATAACACACAGACAAAAATCCCACAGGATAACAACCATGGCAAGACACAGAAGTGCTCAGCCGACTCATTATCGGCTAGCTCAAACACGGAACTTAATCCGTCGAACCCTCAAGTCTCAAACTCACAACGCTATCATTAGCTTTCTTATAATTCAAGTTTGAATTAAGTATATTATGTTGTACGATTATGCCAAACCGACTCACAGTCCTTGACTAATCAAACTAAAGTTGAGCCCGATCGAAACCCTAGTTCGCCGGGGCAGCAGCCTTCACTTACCCGTCCAAGTCACAACATGGCTCACCACACACAGATCCTTACGTAATCATACATCCTCTGACATCCACCTTATGATAAAACAACTTACTTACATCGTCAAACTGAGCTCCCCAAAGTAGATCCTCGTTATCACACTCTTACTTAGTACCTCACTTATTATACTTACTTTTCACTTCATAATCGGTACGTTATGCTTGTACAATTATGCACGCTCTTACTATCTAATAAACCCCCATAAGGCTCTAAGCCTAGGTCCTCTTACTTACCGAATCCCTGACGTACGCTCCAACCCAAACCGATCCATTCCAAATCCTCGCCCATCAAACTTACCTTCTCTGTCTTCTGTCGTACGCTTACACGTCCAAATCCACGTCCAACTTCGTACCAAACCCTTACCACTTCTTACTGTCCATCGTACATACCTCTGCCCACATGCACATACACATACATAACTTACTCAAAATCGCTAGCCATCACTAGCATGTCCATAATACGCATCCATCGCGTACTAACCTAATCGCTATCCATCAATAGCTCATACAATTTCCACATTCATAAAACATACGTACAACTCATACATATCAATCATACGTACAACTCATATGCATGTCATACGTATCTAAACATACCATAAAATCATGCTTATATGCACATTATGAAATTCCTAGCATGCTACTACTCATTCAAGCATGCTATCATGAAATTACGAGTTCAAAGCTCTCCTACCTCGTAATCATGACGTTTGATGGCGAGTACACGACGGTGGCGGCGTCGGTGGCGGAGTTGGCAGTCAAAACCATTGCCCAGCTGAGAGAGCTGTTGTCCCAAGGGTGTAAGAAATGCCGGAAGCACTCACGGCCAAACAAGGGTGACACTGATCAACGCGGAAAAATTCGTGATCCACAGCGGCACACTACGGGCGGCCAGGAGGAAGGTTGTGCCAACGAGTGGCAGGTGCAACCGAAGGTCTAGGCGTACACTAAAATTCGACCGGTGGTTGAACCATACACAACCGGTCACAAGACATCGAAATCGGCCGTGGAAAGCACCTAACAGCGTCGATTTTGTGTTTACTAGGGCCCACATAAGGGCGGAGGGTGTGGGCGACACTCAAAGACGGAGGAGAGGTGATGGAAGACTCCGATGTCAACTCCAGATGATGGCAGAGCCATCTGACGGTCGGGCAGCGCCAAAGCGGGACCAATACCCTAACCCGCACACGTAGCTACTTGCACATGCGGCCAAAGGGAGGGGGAGAGTGCTAGACGGTGTCAGCCCAAGATTCGGAAGGGCGGTAGGGCCATGCCCAAGGGCGGAGACCAACAATACGGCCTTTGCCGTACCGTGCCGAGGTAGGCCGACTAGAGGCCAATCGGCGTACGGCGAGATAAAACGGTGGCGATCTAAGTGGCGCGGTCAAACACATATCATTGACAGAGGGGGAACCTGCCTCATGCCGAAGAAGAGAGGCGGTGCCACACTAAGGCGGCCAGCCATCTCTAGGCTGAAACTTGCCACGCTAAGTGGTCCAAAGGGTGTTCGGCATCCAACGATGCTCGATAGCCCAAAACATAAAAACGGCCAAAAGCATAGAGGGGCCGGGGGGACACAGGGAGGAGCAAGGGTTACCAACGGCTCTGGCCGGCTGTGTCGTGGCTCTAGTGGCCAGGAGGAGCTATCTCCGGCCAGAGTTGACAGTCAAAGTCAACGGCAACACGCAAGACAAACAATACAGTGAGGAGCAAAGGCTCGGTTTTTCCGAATGAGAGCACCCGAGCAAGGGATGCGGATCGGGCTCCGACAAAGCGGAGGGGACGGAGGCTGAACCAGTCCGGATGGGGCCGTCCCTGGGCCATCGCCAGGCCGGGGCGGAGCCCACAACGACCGGGCTGGTTTCACTGGCCAACGACAGTGGCGACAACTCAACGAAGAATTCACCCACAATAGGGTGCAAGTCGGACCGGGCGGAGCAGCCAAGGGGGCGGTGGAGCTGGCTGGGGGTCGGCCTTGCGATCCCCGGTCCGTGGCTGGCCAAATGGAAGCCGGGCGAAGGCCATTGGCCATAGCTGATGCTGCCACAGTACAAAACAGAGAGACTGGGGGAGGAAGAAGCTAGTCGGGGCTGACGGGACTGGCCAAGGTGGCGGCCCTGCGTCGCCGGCCTGTGGCTGGACGAAAGGAGGCCGGGCGGAGCCCATGGCGGCCATCCGGTAACTGCCGACCAGTGGCAGCGATGCAAAATCAAGATACAGAGAGAGAGCGAAGTGGGACTAACTGGAGGAATCCGAGTGGGGGAGCCAACGGGACTGGCCAGGACAGCGGCCTTGCCGTCGCCGGCTCATGGCTGGACGGACGGAGGCCGGGTGGAGCCCACCGGCCACCTCCGGTGCTGCCACAACACCAAACAGAGAGGGAGCAGAGAGATCGACGGAACAGGGGAGAGGCGGAACGGAGGCCGGGGCAGCGGAGGAGGACCACTGGGGCCGGGATAGGTGGCCCCTCGTCGTCGCCGGCCCAAAGCGGGGCCATGGCCGGCCGGTCGGGCCTTGCCGACCCATGGCGGCGGCGGAACAAACAAAACAGAGAGGAACGGGGCTCACTAGGGGAGGAGGCGGCGCGGCCGTGGGGGCCGGGACGGTGGCCCCCCTGCCGTCGCACGGCCGTGGCGGAGCCAGTGGCGGTGGCCCTGCGGCCCACCGGCGGCGGCTGGGACAGAGAAAAACCGGAAGGGGGGGGGGACGGTGCACTGTTCACTCCAAGAGGATTCCAGATTGGGCTCGGCCGAACCCGAACCCGAGCCCGAGCCCGATCCTTTCCTTTTTTTTTTCTTTTCCAACTTATCCTCTGCAGTTTTGTTTTCTTCAATGATTTTTCACGCCAAAAGCATGCGTCGAGGCCCGTGGCCCACGACTGACCCTAGACCCGGCTCTACGGGTACGAATACCGAGGCCACATACACCGAAGCATCATATTTTTTTGTTGAAAATAATCAGAAAATAGCAGAAAAATCATAAGAAATTGTAGGAAAATCTGGGGCATTACAAGCAGTGTCTTGGAAATCCTCAAAACAGACATGCATAGCAAGATCCACAATGGAATCTGAATTCATTGCGCTTGATAAAGTAGGCGAAGAGGCTGAGTGGCTTCGTAATGTTTTAGAGGATATTCCAATGTGGGGGAAACCTGTACCACTTATTTGCATATACTGTGATAGCCAATCGGCTATAGGAAGGGCACAAAGTAACTTGTATAATGGTAAGTCTCTACATATACGTCGGAGGCACAATACCATAAAACAATTGCTCTCTAGTGCAATAATTTTCATTGAGTATGTTAGATCAAAAGAAAATAATAGATACATAAAATATTTTTTCAGGAATTTATAAGAAATCTTGTTGAATACAACCCATCCCGTTCAAATGGGCACGTCTGTCTATTAACGAACATAATTTGGTGAGAATAAAAACGGACCCGATTTGGGTAAAATAAAACCAAATCAAATTAATTTGGGTTAAGAGAAAACCAAACAAAATGAATTTGTCCCAAAAATAATTATCATGTTGACCCAACCCCAGCTAGTTGCATGTGCGAACTGAGCCGGCCGGACGGCGACGGTGCACGCGTGTGGGTTAGCCTACCTAGGTGCATCGGTCCAATATGTAACTCCCCCACAAAAGTGGGTGGCCCAAGGGCCTAGAAATATTCAATCACAATATTTTCAAAAAATGAAGCATTCTTATATTCAATCATAATATTGACATTTACATTAGGAATATCCGATTTATGAACATGAAATTGACATCTACTACTATTATTAGCATAACTAATGAATATACAATCAATAGTTTTTGGTCCAATTTTAATCTTATTATGATTAGGGACCGCCACTTTCGCCAAATACCCCCACACCTTTAAGAAATTTTTGGAAGAATTTTGACCTTTCTATAATTCATATGATGTCTTTATGGTATTCTTATGAGGTATTTTATTGAGAATATAATTTACTCAAAGCAAAGCTCCCCCCCACATGTTCTGGGGCACATGTTCTGGGGTAACCCAGAACATATTACCATGGCATTCATCATCTCTTTTAAAGTTTTATTTTTCCATTCAGCAACTTCATTTTGCTAAGGTTAATAGAGTGCTGAGTTTGTTGTATAATACCATGTTATAAACAGAATTCACCAAAAGGTGATTCAAATTTCCCACCTCTATCACTCCTTAGAACTTTTTTTTTCTTTCCAAGTTGATTATCAACCTCTGTTTTGTATAAAACAAACATGTATATAGTCTCATCCTTACTTCTCAGCAAGTGCACTTAACAATATCTAATGCAATCGTAAATAAATATAATAAAGTACTTTTTGCCTCCTCTTATTTAACAAGTTTTAAGGCACAGGCATCGTTGTGAATTAACTCAAGCGGTCTAGTACATCTCTCAATGTTTTGGAATGATTTCCTTGTCAATTTTTATTCCACATAAGTTTCACATTTATAATGAGAGTCAATATTAAATTTCGGCAGATATTCCATATTAATCAATCTTCGCATAGAGTCATAATTAACATGTCCTAATCTACTATGTCACACATCACATTACTTAATCATATAAGCAGAAGAAGCACTAGCACTCTTAATATTAGAAACAGGTACAATAGTGAGTACATTGAGATTGAAAAGCCCCTCGTTCAGATACTCTTTTCCCGCATACATCCCACTCTTAGTCAATACAAATTTATCCGATTCAAACATCACTTTGAACCCATTCTTGCTCTGCAATGATCTTGACACTAAATTTTTTTGAATTTCTGGCACATACAGCACATTGTTGAGAGTGAGTTCCTTGCCCGAAGACATCTTGAGCACTACCTTTCCAGTACCCTTAACCTTGGCTATAGAGAATTACCCATAAAAAGATGTTCACCATTTTCTATCGGTTGATAAGTGGAGAACAATTTTCTTTTTTAGCACACATGATGAGTAGCCCCAGTGTCCACCCACCATTCTCTTACATTAGTGACCATATTCACTTCAGAAATCACAGTAGAAAGGCTAATATCATTCACATTGTTGGAGAGATTCTCCACTTTAATCATGTTGGCTTTCCATTTTTCTTCTTAGAATCCTCTTGTTTCTTCTGCTTGAAACAATCCTTAGCCTTATGGCCTAGCTTGCCACATACATAGCACTTGCCCTTAAACTTGGCTTTGTTTAAGTCATTGTTTGACTGTCAACGAGGATTTTTCCTCTTCTTGTTGTTGAAGTTCTTATTTTTATGCTCTAGTTTCACAACATTGACTTTGGCTTTCATGCCATGACCCCCGGTTTTCTTTTCAGAAGCACGGTTGTCCTCTTTTATCCACAACCTTACAATCGAGTCTTTTAGATTCATCTTTAAGTAGTTCTTAAAGTTCTTCCAAGAAGATGGTAATTTCTCTATTATTGTAGCCACCTATAAATACTCACTTAAAGTCATATCTTCTGCATGAATGTCATGTAGGATGACTTGGAGTTCTTGAACTTGATTGATCACTGACTTAGAGTCCATTATTTTAAAGTCCAAAAACTTTCCAACTACGAATTTCTTCATTCCAGCATCCTCTATCTTGTACTTCTTGCCTAAGGACTCCCATAGTGCCTTAGCACTCTTCATCAGACTATACATGTTATATAATGTGTTGTCCGACCCATTAAGGACGTAATTATGGCATAAAGAATCTGCATGCTTCCATACATTGACTGCCGCAATAAACTTTTTGTCATCTCTTTTCTCCTCAGTGAGAATAGGTACTTCTTGAAAGAATTGGGCCAAATTTAGTGTGATAAGATAGAACATCTTTTGTTGCCATCTTTTTAAGTCTGCGCCAGTAAACGTTTTTGGTTTTTCCCCTTTAACTTGAACAAGAGCATTCACCGCAGTGGGAATTATGACAGAAGTCAAATTAGTACCCTTTGCAGCTATTTTTGTTCCAATGAATAGAAGATAGTCTCAGTTTCAAAAAATATATAACACAATTTCAAATTTACATATAGAATAGTAAAGTACGTAAAATTGTTTAACACAATTTCGAAATTGCATGCACAAAAGCAAAGTACGAAAAAATATAAATTTTGTCTTAAGATTGTTATTTTCGTACCTTTACAAGTATTGCGATGAGAGAATCTTACTGGAAGAAGATGATCGAATCAAGCAAATCGCTCTGTCCTTAGACAGAATTCGCCCTCCCTACTAGTGCTTAGGACACTTGGGCGTGTGCCTCCCAAGATAAGATGATTTACACAGTGCACGCAGAGAACCCCATTATGGAATGCTCTTACAGAAAAGATGGAGACAGAAATCTAGTAAAGGATGATACATAAAATATTTTTTCAGGAATTTATAATAAATCCCGTTGAAGACAACCCGTCTCGTTCAAATGGACGTGTCCGTCCATTAATGGACACAAAACCAAACTAAACTAATTTGGGTTAAGAGAAAACCAAACCAAATGAATTTGTCCCGTAACTCCCCCACAAAAGTGAGGTGACCCAAGGACCTAACTTGAAAGGCCAAACTTAAATCTTATATATCAACACCATTACCTTTTTCTAGGCGATGTGGGACTATTCACTACTTCAACCAATTCACATGTGTGATTCTCATTTACTATAATGTGGGCTTGGGCTCTCTACCCATACAAGCTTAACCCTCATAAATAATATGGGCTTAACCCATATAAATCATACCCACTTCTAAAGTTTAACTAATATAAATTTGAACGTAGCTATTCACACCCTGTTTTTTTTCTTGTATCCCCCGTTACTTGGGCACCCCTGATCGTTTATAATTAAACCCTTTGCAAGTGTACAAGGTAATTGTACTAGGATAAGTATTAAACCTCAGAGACGGATGAATTATTACTAAATCTAAAGAGAAATTTTCTGATTAAAAACTAGAAAGAACTTAAAGTTAAATTAAACAAAAGAAAGGAATCAACTAGTTTAAAAGCAAGAGATTAATATGGTGGAATTTACTTAGGAAATCGAATCCATTATAGAACCATAACAATTCCTTAACTTTTAATCTAAATCTAGTGTGAATATAAACAAATATTCTTAGCTACAAGCTAGAATTACTTTAGAAAAAATCATTAATTAAATTCTTGGCATGAACTATCTTCGACAATAGCACGAATCATCTACACTAAACTAGCTATAGGCATGATTCGTCTAATCTTAGTATAACTCATCCAATTCATTAATTATTTGAACATTGACCATCTCATCTAAATCATAGAAATTAAAATTGATGCAACTATCAAAACCACATCAATCTATCATCTACAAGACAATAAATCAACATAGATTTGAATAAACATTAAAAGCTCTTCCATTAAAAAGGAAATCCTTATCATACAATTGTCAAAATTCACAACTGAGATCTAAATTAAAAACAAAAGAAACTGAAACTTATCTATAGCTTCATCAACTCCTAAGTAAAAGTAAAATCTAGCCTTCCATTGTAGAAGAAAGCACTTAAATCTCCATTAAAAGCTTTGGGTTCTCTTTCATCTTTTTCTTCCTTTTTCTCTTCAGAAAATCTATTTGAATCCTTCAATTTCGAGCCAAATATGTCTTTATATAGGCATAAGAACCATAGGAAGGAGTCCAATATGAAAAGGAATCAAAATTAGCTTAAACAAGGAAACTGCGCGTTATCCCGATCGATGGCCCTGCATGCCCGTTCAAAGGCCTATACTGCATATTTCTCCAAAATCATGTTTACCCGTTTGATCCTTAAAAATGGCCCGTTCGATCGGCTACACTGTTTCTGCAATCTGGATAGTTTTTCTGGATAGTCCATTTTGTGTTCATTAAGCTCTTTCTTTCATGTCCATATTAATTTCCAACTTGTTTGTAACTTCGAAAAGTTGTCCAAATCACTTTAAACATGTCAAGACTATTTTAAATTATTCTAAACATCGTCCAAGTACTTCGATAAGCGCACTTTACCTACAAAACATAAAAACATCACATTTTAGACATGTAGAATATAACTAAAATTCCAACTTGATTTAACTATATGTCTAAACTACTAATAACTGTAAAATTATTAATAATCAAACTAAAATATTAATATCTATCTTAATCTAAATAAACCATAACTAACTCTAAATTAACCTAATTTATACTAGCAAGTAAGGTAAAAAGATATATATATATATATATATATATATATATATATATATATATATATATATATATATATATATATATATATATATATATATTTCATACTTATCAACCCCATACTTAAATTACCCTATCTCTCACTTAGACCCCGGTTCTTAAAAATAATTGGAAGATTTTTTTTAACTCGTGTGTACCCCCCTTCACCTCCCTCACGGCCTCATTCCGCTGCTTTATCCCAGTCATCGCCCTTACACCAGTGACTTTGTCTACTCCGTCATTGAGAATGCCCGTCCAATTATATGCTCCCTTGGAGTGTTGTCAACACGATGGAGGACTACTCCAAGGGAATGGCTACCTATTACGAGAGGTGTTCCTTGCTAAGGGCCGGACAATGAGCATTTTCCTCTCCAAGAATGTCTATACGGATTCAAATATGTTTATCAACACTTTGGAGCTGGTCCTTCTGGGGGATTCAATTTACAACACCACGGATTTTGATAAGCACAAATTAGCCATTGTTGCCAAGCATGGTTTTGGGTACAAATGACCTCTTTTGCGGTAAAATCGCGATTGCCTTTTACTAGCTTACTCACTTGTTGGGTCTTCATACTTGTAACTCATAATTGTGTTATGTGCACTGACTGAATCATTTTCCTTCTATTCTCTACTTCATTGGTTTGGGATGGCGGTTTAAGATAGCCTCTACATTAGTTTCTTACCCACCTCAGCCTCTTGTTTCAAAGTGATGATGCTTCAATGATTCTTTTGTATTTGTTGTTTATTGTAAAAACTTGACCTTGCCAGGAATAAACTTGGTGGGGAGATCCCCAGTAGCAAGTGGGGCCCTCATAGGAAGGTGGGGTACTTAGATGGGAAATTTCCTAGGAGAATCTATATGAGCAAGTTCAGGGTACTAGGAGTTTTTCGGGGTACATATAGACACATTTGCTAAAGGATGAGAAGTTTGTCACCCCGCATTTTATCAAGCCCACCCCACTTCTATACAGTCAGTAGATATCTACCGGCCCCATATACACAGACGGTGGATATCTACCGATTGTGTTATGGGGGTGGGCTGAATAAAGTAGGGGGTGGGAGAC
The DNA here is from genome assembly GCA_035235625.1 of Saururus chinensis. Classification (NCBI taxonomy): domain Eukaryota; kingdom Viridiplantae; phylum Streptophyta; class Magnoliopsida; order Piperales; family Saururaceae; genus Saururus; species Saururus chinensis. Next base: position 28,942,794 of record CP141146.1, on the reverse strand, counting down.
TTTTCATAGGTTCGATAAATTATATAAACGGCTCGTCAAAGTGGAAAAATAACTAAATAAGCGTCAAGTTCATCGTTAAATAAGCACACCTTTTTATCGAGGAAAGCACCTAAAGCCTGACAAAGCCCAACAGTTGTAGTAGACTTTCCTTCACCAAGAGGTGTGGGAGTAATGCCTCCAACCACCACATAGTATCCATCTCCCGACTCCTTAAGCTCGTCAATTACGGATAGCAGTACCTACAGCATCGTGCATACCAATTTCCGTCAGGCCAGAATCTATATGACCAGTGGATAAGAAGATAATAACTCCAAATAACCAATTCTCAGAACTTTAGATCACTGTCATTTTACCGATCCAATCAACGAAAGGCAAAATAGAAGATAGATCAAGAGGCAAACAGAAAATCATAAGAACCAAGTTTTCAGTTTTTACCCAACTTAGAGAGCGATGGGATGGATTGAAGGAAAAAAACTTGCAGATAGGTGATTGTCATAGGTGCAGTCAGCGAAATCAGTAAAAACAATCGGCTAAAGGCTGAAAGCAAAAAGTGAGCGCAGAGTGATTACCTTGGCCTTGTACTTCCCGTAAAGGTCATAGTGGTTGGGGGGCTGAGGTTGAGCTCCTCTGCTATCTCGGATATGTGGAATGGTTTGATAGAGTTGGTTATGTCGATATCTGCAGGAACAGGAGAAACAACTTCGAGCTTCCTCAATGTCTTTGAGCAACTCATTCTCTCGTGCAAAATCGATCGTATTTTTTCCTACTTTCAGATCACTGGATTTCCTCTGAAAGGATGAGCGGTTTTTATCTCTGCCGCAGGTCAAAAAAATAGATAGAACAATTATAAATTGGCCGCTATCCTGACACCCGTAGGCCCCCAATTTATAAGGTCTCTATATGTCCCATCCTTCAATGTTGGGGGTATCTTATGAAATGAAAAAATTACTGTTATTTGTAAATTCAAACATTCTCACACTTAGCACCCGTAGGCCCCCACTGTAAATTATTAGCTATGTTTATTATAAAGCATCGCTAATATTAAAGTAATATTTTTAATATTAGCGACGCTTTTTATTACATGTCACTAATATTAGTGATATGTAATAAAAAATATTATTAATATTTATTTTTTTTCTGACACTTATTTATGCGTCGCAAATAGTAATTTTTAACAACATTTTTTTTGTCGGTAATAATACATTTTGTTGTAGTATATTTTGGTGAACATGTAGTGTGACTCTTTATGACCAAAGAATGATTAATGGCCATATTACTGCAACAAACATAAACACTTTTCATAGAATTCATTCATGATTTTATATATAATTTCAAGTACTAAAATTTCTTTGTCATATTCATACTTTGTATATTGAAAATAGAACATATCTATTTCCCCCTAAAAGAATGCTCAAAACCCCCTGAAAAAGAAAAAACATTGGTTTTTTTTTTACTCCATACCCTTCATGGCCCCTTACTTTGTTACTACCCACCCCCACCTCTTCTTCCCCTTCTTCTTTGGCACTAGTGACGGCAACCGGCATCAGGTTACCAGCGCCAACTATATTTTTTTTATAATTTTTTGCTACAATGATATAAACTAATAGTTGCTCACTTCAAAGAATGACCAGGCTGTTAGCAGCTTTTGTGCACTTTGATTCAAAATTGACTGTTCGTACGGGCTCAGGAATTGTTTTAATTAGCTTCGTTTAGGGTTTGCATAATCAACCCAAATCTAAGCCGGGTTTAACACAGATCTCACACCAATCCGATACCATTTAAATGGAAAATGATCCAGTTTGTTAAAATAATCTCCTATCCTTCTGCTTATAATTTAGAGACAATTCTCCTTGAGAAAATTTTAAGTAAATCTCCTAAGACAAAGTTGTTTTGAAATTTGGATTGAAACATTCCTCTATAGTAAAAAAAAGCGATCTTGCTCATTTAGGCATCGTTTGGATGATGTTTGTGTCATCTGAAAAGCTGCTTTTGGTTAAAATCGCTTTTGAAAAACAAAGTAAAAATGGGTTATGTTTGGATATACATTATAGAAAATCAACTTTTCAAAAAAATTCTAAAAAACTTGTTTATGTAGCCATTGTATTACATATCATCTTCGTTATGAAATATACATGCTTTGTCCTAAAAAAATTAGAGGAAAAGGGGTTGGATGGACGGGGGAGGTCATCAATGGTAGACAAGGGTGGTCATCAATGGCGGATAATGGTAGTCATGGTTGGAGGAGAAGGGGAAGAATGTGTAAAGTCCTTGATTTTTCTACGATTTTCTATAATTTTCCTGCTATTTTTTTAATCATTTTTGGCGGGAAAATGTGGCACTTTGGCATATTTGTATTTGCATATTTGACCTCAGTATTATACTTGTAGAGTCGGTTGTGGGGCTTAGTCATAGGCCGTGGGCTTCGCCGCGCACTTTCGGTGTGAATTTTGGAGGTATAACGCGTAAACACTAGGTTAACGCGTGTTGGGGGACATAAAAAGAAAAAAAAAGTTTATAAATCTGAAATGGGTCAATGTATTCCTGAAAGCTCCAAGACGTCCAGAAGTTTTCATGTCCAATAACTTTGTGAGAAAACCCGAGTGAGTTTCTAGTCGTTCCGTTGTCCCTCCTCCATCGTTGGTTTTCGCCGGTTCTTGTTGGGATCCACTTTGTCTTACCGCCACGAGTATGTCGGTACCGGCTATGACCGCCGCCATGTCCTCTTTGCTCCTGCACAAGGTATTGGGCTTTTCTTCATTTTAACTCACCTCTTAAATTCATTTTTGGGCCATAGGAGGGCGATTTTTCAGCTGCCCTCAGCTAGACTTATCTTTGTTTTGCCGCTAGGAACCCATAGGCACTGGCTAGAGCCGCCGCCATGCTTTCCTTGCTCCTCTGCGAGCTACCGTACTTTATCTGGGTTTTGTTTCCTTCTCACTATGCAAAAATGAATTTGGCCAGGATAACTATTTTGTCACCTCCGTTTTCAATCGGCCACCACCCCTCCATTCCATGTGTGGCCGGATTGACCTCCTATGCTCCCTCCGCTCCTCTCCTCCTCCCGGTTTCACCTCTACCTCACTGTCCCACTATTTTTTCTCCCGGTTAGATACTTTGGGTGTGTCTCGGGTTGTTGCCATCGGCAAATCGTGGGCAATTTGGCCATCATCGGCCATTTGGCCATCATGGACTCCACCCCGGCTCGGCAACAATGAGGGCCAGCCCCACTTGGCCCGATTATGCCTCCGCCTAAAATGGGTTGTTAGCCCTTGCCCTATACCTTGCGAGATGCACATTTGCCCTCCATTCCATCTTTGGATGTCGCTGCTTCAATCAGCCACCATCTCCTGGCCCTAGCTTATTTTCCCTTTTGTGGGCCTTGGGCTACCACCATCCGACCCATATCCCCAAAGAGTGGCCCTTTTTTGGCCGCTTGTGCATGTGGCCACGCGAGCGTTTCAGGGCTTAGGTGCCACTTTTGCGCCGCTTGACCATTGGCTGGCTCTGTCACTGAATGGATTTGACCATCAAAGCCCTCCTCCACCTCTCCTCTGTCCTCTAGTGTCGTCACATGCCCTTCGCCCTTTTGTGGGGCCCTCGATGATGCAAAATCGCAGCTGTTGGGTGCTGTCCACGACCGATTTTGACGTCTTGTGGCTAGAGTAGTACACCGACCAACCTTCAGTGAGTACACCCTCGACTTTTGGTCATACTGCCACTTATGTTGGCATGACCTTTATCCCGGATGCCCTAGTGTGTCGCCGTGGATCACGGATTTTGCTGCATTCATTTGTGTCACCCTGTTTGGCCGTGAGTACTTCCGGCATTTCCTAAACCCTTGCCATGCATGTGTTTCAAGGCTTAGGCATTGCTTTTGTGCCGCCTCACCATCAGATGCCTCTTCCACTAAATGGATTTGACCATCAGAGCCCTCCTCCACCTCTCCTCCATCCTTGAGTGTTGCACCATGCCCTTCGCCCTTTTGTGGGGCCCTTGATGACACAAAATTGCCGCCGTTGGGTGCTGTCCGCGGCCGATTTTGATGTCTTGCGGCCGACCGAGTACTTCTCAGTTGCCGGCCAACTTTTAGTGAGTACACCCTCTACTTTTGGTCGCACTACCACTTCTGTTGGCATGACCTTTCTCCTGGCCGCCCTAGTATGTTGCTGTGGATCGCAGATTTTGCGGCATTGATTTGTGTCACCCCGTTTGGCTGTGAGTACTTCTGGCATTTCCTAAACCCTCAGAACAACAACTCTCTCAACCTGGCAATGTTTTCGGCCACCAACTCCACCGCCGCCATTGCCACCATCACCGTCGTGTGTTCGCCATCATACATCATGGATTATAAGGTAGGGGAGCTTTGAACTCGTAATTTCATGATAGCATGCTTTAAATGAGTAGCAACATGCTAGGATTATATGATTCAATACTTTGGATGTTAAATCATGATCTATTGGCATGATGTAAGAAGATAAATTATGCTATGTTGAAATGCATATGACATGCATGTGGGTTGTACGTATGTTTGAAGTATGTGTGTGCTAGTGATGGCTAGCATGTTTGTTGGTATGATACGTATGTGGATTATGTATGCGCTAGTGATGGCTAGCGAGTATGTTAGTAAGTTATGTATGTGGAATATGTGTGTGCTAGTGATGACTAGCGTGTTTGTTGGTAAGTTACATATGTGGATTATGTATGTGCTAGTGATGGAAGAAGAAGATGGAGAAGAACCCAAAGCTTTCAATGAAGATTCAAGTACTTTCTTCTACCATGGAAGGCTAAACTTTTCTTTTACTTAGGAGTTGATGAAGCTATAGATAAGTTTCAATTTCTTTTCTTTTTAATTTAGATCTCAGTTGTGAATTATGACAATTGTATGATAAGGATTTCCTTTTTAATGGAAGAGCTTTTCATGTTTATTTAAATCTATGTTGATTTATTGTCTTGTAGATGATAGATTGATGTGGTTTTGATATTTGCATCAATTCTAATTTCTGTGATTTAGATGAGATGGTCATACAATAGTTTTAATGTTCAGATAATTAAGGACTTAGATGAGTTATACTAAGATTAGACGGGTCATGCCTATAGCTATTTAGTGTAGATGATTCGTGCTATTGTCGAAGATAGTTCATGCCATGGAAGTTAATTAATGATTCTTTATGAAGTAAATCTAGCTTGTAGCTGAGAATACTTGTTCATATTCACACTATATTTAGATTAAAAGTTAAGGAATTGTTATGGTTCTATAGTGGATTCAATTTCCTAAGTAAAATCTATCATATTAGTCTCTTACTTTTGATATAGTTTATTCTTTTCCTTTGCTTAATTTAAGTTTAAGTTCTTTTTAGTTCTCAATCAGTAAATTCCACTTTAGATTTAGTAATAATTCATCCGTCCCTGAGGTTTGACAACCCTTAAATATTCATCCTAGTACAATTACTTTGTACACTTGCAAAGGGTTTAATTATAAACGATCAAGTTTTTGGCGCCGTTGCCTGGGACGGTGTTAATTTGTTACTAAATTAGCTTTAGAATAACTCTAGATACTTTAGTTTCAGTTTACTTAATTTTTTTTAGGTTAATTTTTAGTTTCTTACCTTCTTTTAATTTGATCTTGTAGGTTGAGTTGAAGGTGCTCTCTACACTTGTGGCCATAAGTGGACATTGGCAAGCATAGTGCTTCTCTTTGGTTTGCAAGATCCTTTTTTTTTAATTCTTTTTCCTTCAGTTATTTTCCCTTTTTTTATACATAAAATTGTATGGTGTGTTTGTGGTGTATGCTTGGTCATCACTCCTTACTCCCCCGATTAGTACCGTTTGACCCTGAGCCTCAGCGGACATCTAGGAGAACTGAGTTGCCCTTGACCTGCATCCCTACACCCCCTAACTCTCCCACCAATTCCTCCACCCACACTACTTCTACCCTCATTATGGCTGAACATCAATTAGATGCACCACTCAAAGCTCTAAGGGAGTATTACACTCCTAATGAGTACACCTCTCCTTCATTCATTAGGTTGTCAACAGTCACTGCTCAAAATTATGAAATTAAGCCCAATGTTATTCAAATGCTTCCATCTTTTTATGGACTTAATAATGAAAACCGGTATAGGCACCTAGATGACTTTTGGAAATATGCACAACTTTTAAGCTCTCAAATTTAACCGATGAAGTTGTTAAACTTCGTCTTTTTCCTTTCACATTGAAAGATAAGGCTAAGGAATGGCTTCACTCTTTAGAGCCAGACACCATCACAACTTGGGCCCACATGCAACAAGAGTTCCTAAAAAAGTACTTCCCCATAGGTAAGACCAACCAAATGAGGAAGGCCATAACCACTTTTGCCCAACTTCCCACTGAACAGTTCCATGAGAGTTGGGATAGACTTAAGGACCTTCTTAGGAGGTGTCCTCATCATGCTGTCCCTAAGTGGCAATTAGTGCAACGTTTTTATGAGGGTCTTACTGAACAATACCGCCATCTTGTTGATGCAAGTTGTGGGGGTACCTTTTTGCTAAAAAATGAAAATGAGGCATGGAAACTTTTTGAGGACTTGAGTGAAAATTCTCTTCAACATGCTGCGTTGAATAGAAATGAGAGTGGACTGTCTACCTTGAACAATGCCCCCTCTAGGGGTGGCTTGTATGAAGTCAAAAACCCATTAGACATCTCCTCTAAAGTTGACACTTTAAGTAGGAAGCTGGACCTCCTGATGACTTCAACACATCATCCCACTCCCTTCACTCAAGATGCATGCACAATATGCCTTAGCCCAACCCATACTATCATGGAGTGCCCCTCTGCCTCTCAATTTCCTGAGCTTGTCCAAGACCATGTGAATGCTACCCAATCCTTCCCTAGGGCTGAGAATAATCCATTTTCAAACACATATAACCCTGGGTGGAGGAATCATCCTAACTTTTCTTGGCGGGAACAAAACCAAGAGGTTATGGGTAACCAAGTTCCTAGGCAACCATTCCAAGTCCCACCAACCCATTTCCACAAACCTCAAGTCCAACATCTATATGTCCAACCCAATAGGAGTCCAAGCTTTGAAGAAAAGGTCTTGAGTGCCCTGCAAGACATTCAATCTCAATCCCAACTCCTTCACTCTCACACACAATCTATAGCAAAGCTAGAAGCCCAAATCGGACAACTAGCTAATGCTATCAATAAGAGAGAGATGGGAACTTTGCCAAGTCAACCTATACAAAACCCTAAAGGTCAATTTCAGGTGGAGGGAGCTCCTCCCTCTAATGAACATGTTAATTCCATTATGACCCTTAGGAGTGGGAAGATTGTTGATAAGAGTGTTGGGGGGACACTAGTGATAGATGATAGGAGTGAAGAGTTAGAGAGGGTAGCCCCTAATGAGCCTCAAGTAGAAGTTAGTGCACCACAAGAGAAGGAGTTTGTATCCCCTTCCCCTTCCTCAGAGCCGCAGTCTAAGACCACTTCTGAGGGATCTTACATCCCTAGGGCACATTTTCCTCAGTGTCTTGACATGGCCCCACCATTTAGAAAGAGCACAGCTAAGATGGATGATATTCTTGAGACTTTTAAACAAGTCAAAATTAATCTCCCCCTCTTAGAAGCCATTAAGCAAGTCCCTACTTATGCTAAGTTTCTCAAAGACCTACACACTCATAAGCGTAAATCCAAGACCCATGTGTCTAAGAAGGTCTTCCTCACTGAGCAAGTTAGCTCTCTTTTGAAGTTTGACACCCCACCTAAGTATAAGGACCCTAGAGTGCCCACTATTTCTTGTGTCATAGGCAATCATTCCATTCATAGAGCCCTCATTGACCTTGGTGCGAGTGTTAATCTACTCCCTTACTCGGTGTATGAACAATTAGGGTTAGGTGAATTGCAGCCTACATCAGTTATCTTGCAGCTAGCCGATCATTCTGTGCATAAGCCTCGAGGAGTCATTGAGGATGTTTTAGTGAAAGTTGACCGGTTCTTTTTCCCTGTTGATTTTATTGTCTTAGATATGGAAACCGGTGCCAACTCCACACATCAGATTCCTATCATTCTAGGTCGCCCTTTCCTTGCCACAGCTAATGCATGCATAAATTGTAGGACGGGAGTAATGGAGATGACTTTTGGGAACATGAAAGTGCACCTAAATGTTTTTGATGTGTCTAACAATTTACCTGCAATCTCTAATGTTGAATGTTTTATGGTAGATAATTTTAGATTTGATGCTTATGATAGAGGTCCATCTTTTGTAGCATCAGCTCATAATCAAGTTGTGCCTTCTAATTATTTTGAACCATCATTTTGGAGACTTAAGAGAAGAGCCAATGCCAATATCTATCACCCACCTTGATATATTTGAGAATGTTGGCATTGTCTAGCTGAAGACAATAAACTTAGTGCTTCTTGGGAGGCAACCCATGTCTTTGATATCTTTATTTTTCTTTATTTTGTTTATGTTCTTTGATTTATTTAGGTTTTATTTTCTCCGCTTCTGTTTCTTTTCTCATTATAGTTTATGTTTCTTTTGTTGGATATAATACTTTAGGTTTGGGGGAATGCTGATCACTTGTAATTTCTTCTTTTCTCAATCCTATGTACTTCATTTTCAGATTAGTGGATTAGTTCTACATTCAGGTGATATCTTTCTTTCCCTCTCCTACTTATTCTTGTAATTGTAGTATATACTTTCTTTTACATTGAGGACAATGTTCAGTTTAGGTTTGGGGGTGTAGAAAGCTATTTTTCTTTCTTATTTTTCTTTTAGGATGTTTTAGAGTATTTTTTTGATTTTCTTTTGTTTTTATTTTCTTTTATGTGATTTTATTGCTTATTTTCTTTTAAAAGCATATGTCTGTTTTTAAAGAGATCAATTTCATGAAGAAAGTTCAAGTAATTAATTAAGTGATGAAAATGATTAAGTGAGTAATTTCTATTTTATTTTCTTTATCTTGGATAATTGTGCTTATATTTTTAAATCACATTTCACACACTTAAAACTTGTAGGAATACAATTTTATGATTTATTACTTGTAATCTTAGTGGGATATCTTTAATTAAGCATATTTTTGAAAACTTGACAATTGAGTAATTTTTAATGTTTTATGATAGATCTTTATGCTCGGCTATCATTTGAGAAAAAATGGAATAAGTGTGTGATGAAAAAAAAATTGAAAAAAAATTATGAAAAAAAAAGTTGAACAAAAAAGAGATAGATTTATTGAAAAAAATTTGATGAAAAAAAAGAGTAATGGGTTGTTTCTCTTTTCACTGAGTAACAGGGCCTTGTGCCTAGGTAAGTATAAGGGATTGCGTCAAAAGGTGAAAAGTTGAGATAAATTCTTTTATGACTTACTTGGTTCTATAGTCTTTATAGTTCGAGTTATTAAGCCTGAGGGGTGTTTCAACACCTAGTGCCTTGAGCCAACTGGATTAGGGACGCTGGCCTAACGCTTGTTACATGGACTATTTAGAAAGCTTAATAGAACTAAGTATTGCACAAGTCATATTTTGAGGTATATTATGATCTTATTTCCTGAATTTAATTGAATTTGAAGGCTATTACATGAGGTTTTATTATGTGATGTTAAAGATGAAAAATTGTCATTGTTATATTTTTGAGTTAGTGAACTTTAATGAGCTTGGTTAATGGGTCACATAAGATATGCTTGTTAATAGAGAGTGAAATTATATGACTACAAAGTTTCTACACTTTATGTTTTTGAAATGTATATATGTAGTTGCACAATTAGTTCTAAGATGAGGTTATAGAATGGATGATTCCTTACTTGAAAGTGATCAGATCGGAATTATTTACTTGTTTCAAGTATTTGTGGTTGGTTCTTTTTAGAAATAGTTGGTGTTTTTAAGAGAAGATTATTTTTTGGAATTTTTGTTTTCTTGTTTTATTTTATTTGTTTTCTTAGATTTAGATGTTTGTGGGTATCATTGCTGCAAACCCTCACGAGACATAACTCGTCCAACTAGGGACACCTAGGGGTTTAAAGGCTTGTTGCATACGCTAAATGCAATCGTGATTCCCTACGAAAGTGGCATTTATTTATTTTTCTAGATTAATAATTTTGTTTTGTTTTGTTTTGCTTGAGGACTAGCAAAATATAGGTGTGGGGGTATTTGATAAGTATGAAATATATCTATTTTATATGCCTTTTTACCTTATTTGCTAGCATAGATTAGGTTAATTTAGAGTTAGTTATGGTTTATTTAGATTAAGATAAATATTAGTATTTTAGTTTAATTATTAATAATTTTGTATTTATTAGTAGTTTAGATATGTATTTGAATCAAATTGGGATCTTAATTATATTCTAGATGTCTAAAATGTGATGTTTTAATGCTTTGTAGGTAAATGCGCTTATTGAAGTACTTGGACGATGTTTGGAATATTTCAAAATATTCTTGACATACTTTAAAGTGATTTGGACAACTTTTCGGAGTTATAAACAAGTTGAAAATTAATATGGACATGAAAGAAAGAGCTTAATGAACAGAAAATGGACTGTCCAGAAAAACTGTCCAGATTGCAAAAACAGTGTAGCCGTTCGAACAGCCATGCAGGGCGTTCGAACGGGATAACGCGCAGTTTCCTCATTTCAATCAATTTCGAGTTTTTTTTCATATTGGACTCTTTCTTACGGATCTTAGGCCTATAAGGACATATTTGGCACGAAATTAGAGGTTAACAAGTAGATTTTCTGAAGAGAAGAAGGAAGAAGAAGATGGAGAAGAACCCAAAGCTTTCAATGAAGATTCAAGTGCGTTCTTCTACCATGGAAGGCTAAACTTTTCTTTTACTTAGGAGTTGATGAAGCTATAGATAAGTTTCAATTTCTTTTCTTTTTAATTTAGATCTCAGTTGTGAATTATGACAATTGTATGATAAGGATTTCCTTTTTAATGGAAGAGCTTTTCATGTTTATTCAAATCTATGTTGATTTATTGTCTTGTAGATGATAGATTGATGTGGTTTTGATATTTGCATCAATTCTAATTTCTGTGATTTAGATGAGATGGTCATACAATAGTTTTAATGTTAAGATAATTAAGGACTTAGATGAGTTATACTAAGATTAGACGGGTCATGCCTATAGCTATTTAGTGTAGATGATTCGTGCTATTGTCGAAGATAGTTCATGCCATGGAATTTAATTAATGATTCTTTCTGAAGTAATTCTAGCTTGTAGCTGAGAATACTTGTTCATATTCACACTAGATTTAGATTAAAAGGTAAGGAATTGTTATGGTTCTATAGTAGATTCGATTTCCTAAGTAAAATCTATCATATTAGTCGCTTACTTTTGATATAGTTTATTCTTTTCCTTTGCTTAATTTAAGTTTAAGTTCTTTTTAGTTTTCAATCAGTAAATTCCACTTTAGATTTAGTAATAATTCATCCGTCCCTGAGGTTCGACAACCCTTAAAATACTCATCCTAGTACTACCTTGTACACTTGCAAAGGGTTTAATTATAAACGATCACTTGCTATCTGCGATAATAAAATAATAATATCCCCAGGAACCATGGTTTGTGTACAAACACACAAGAGAAAAATAATGAGAGTTCTTATTCATTTTGGTGCAGTTAAAATCCTTGAAATCACATCGATAAAACTCGGAGTAGGCCCCTCTACCCACACACTAAGCATCATCGAGTCCTGCAAAGTCTGGGGGGGTGAGTATTTTAAAATACTCAATAAGGGAGTTTATACTATTAAGCATGAATAAACACATGGTAGTTTTGTAGTACATATCATATATAATAATTTTCATAAAAATGGGTTGCGCTTCTCACTTAAAACAACCCCTAGAGCTTTTTATAAAGTATCGAAGATGCTCATAGGGTTTGTAAGCTCTCATGGCTTACTTAATATCCCAGACATATATATATATATATATATATATATATATATATATATATATAGGAATTTGTTGCAGGTAGAAAGCAACGACCTCTTACTCCTCCACAGATCATCTCAAAACATTTTGTGCTTGAGGATAGAAAAGTCAGCCGTGCTCATAGGGCTCCAAGATCTAGAGAGTAGAGAGTTTTCCCATGATACTCTTTACCCTAGCACACATAACCTTGATAGGTGCCCTTCATTAGGGGCTAATCAGGGGTCTTGCCCTTCGTTAGGGGCTCACCAGGCTAAAATAGGTACTAAGCATCCGATTCCGAACAGGATTGATTGTGCTCTCATCTAGTCAATGGAGCTCTATCGAGGCACCCAACAATAGATTCAGACAACCAAACCACTATTGAGTCCTAGACTCATCATCAAAATATCCTAGAGTTCCCATACTCCAAAAAGGGCCGTTTTCTTTTACAACATTCTATCCCAATGTTTATCCTTTTAAAAACCCTAGCTCCGCCTCTACAAGCCATGGGAATGTCACTATCTACGACTATAAAGGCAAGGTTGGCCACTCATTCCAATGAGATAGTTACCCCTTCTTTGTTCCTCTTCAATGACTCGATCACCATGCTTGTAGGTCTTTTCAAAAATAATCTTGAGAATCCTCCTTTCAACAAGGACGAGTCCTCTAAAACCGTCTTTCAAACATATTGTATTCATTCGCAATGAAAACAGTGGTAAAGCTAGTTTGTCTCTATCTCACACGCTCCAACGTGTATAATTTATATCAAAATCCACGGATAAATATTCGATCAAACATTATATATGGGGCAATCGCAAAGCATGCAATATATATAACATATCTGCTTCCAACAGAATCATATATACAAGGCAATCATAAAGCATGCAATACATAAAATATATCCGCTTCCAGTGGCTACTGATTCGACTAATCGAATATACATAATAGAATTATAAACATACTGTATATAATTTATATTCTATCTTAACGACAATTAATCATTTGACAAATCGATTATATGTGCGGAAACCATAAACCATAACTTGAAATTAACTCTAACACATGACATGCAAGAGTTATATAAATATTAAGTTAAAAATACAACCGAAGTTCATAATCATGCCTTAAGAAAGGATAAAAGCCCCTACCTCGCTCTCCACATGAGTTCGAAGCTGATACATCGGACACTACAAAATTTTACATCCGCTTATGGGGTTCTGGAGGTCTCCAACCTGAAAAATAACCTTAGCACGATGTTTGGCACGCTCGATTTAGATAAGAATGCCTTAAGAATGACTCGAATCGGACTTAAAATGAGTAAGAAATGATGAAAAGAAGTTCCTGAACATGGGAAGAATGAGAAAACATGGGAGGTTATGAAGAACTCGAAAACTGGACGCTCTAGACCTTGTTTATAGAAAAAATGGATAGACGTGAGGCTGGTACGTGGTAGATAGGATTGATATGTGTCATTTTATCTGCTACGTCATCAGTCATATCCACTGCATCATCAATCCTATCCGCCTCGTCGTCAGTCTTATCTGCTACGTCTTAGATCCTATCCGGAATGATATTATTTTATTCAAATAATATTCCAACCTCAAAACGCGATAACTTCCAACCTCGAAGTCAGAATCGTGTGTTCTTGTTACTGATGGACTCATGTCGATGAGCCCTTCAAAATAAAACCACACATGGGTAGGTTATCCCGTACTTTTCATGTCGGTCCTGCCCATGTGACACAGTTCTCATGGCTGTAACTTTCGACCCCGATGTCCAATTTAGGCATTCTTGGGCTTGTTACAATCATCTCTCTGTGCTCTACCACACCCATAGGAAAAACTACTGAATATTTGCCTCTAAATAATTTAAATTATTTAAAACTCATAAAATAACTTTCCTAGAGGCAGAAGATCATACCGGAAATTCACGATTGTTACAATCTACCCCCCTTAAAGAAATTTTGTCCTTGAAATTTGTACCTTGTACTCACCGAAAAGTTTAGGACACTTCTACATCACTTTTCTTGCTAACTCCTAAGCTTCTAAGTTGCTTCCTCTGAGAGTGGTGCTGCCATGACACTTTCCATAATGGAATCTCTTTCATTCGAAGACGGTTCCTTACAATCCAAATTTCTGATCGATCTTTCCTCCAAAGATAAATCAGGTTCTAAGATAATTGTTGTCGAGTCCAAGACCTGCAAAGCATCTCACACATGCTTGTAAAGTATGGACACATGACACACATCTTAACCACCATTAAGCTGACGGGTAATGCTAGTCTTTAAGCCATCGGCCCTACCTTATCCAAGCTTACAAAGGTCCTACCAGACTTCCGCTACACACTCTAATGAACTTCACCGAATCTAGTCAACGCTGCAATCACTCAAGCTTCACCAACCTACCCTTCAACATGTCAGTGTTCTCTCTCTTATCCATCACACGAGCACGCAACATATCTTCTTTGTCCAAATCATCCTCTTTTACTAATTATCCAATCGTGAACAGAAGGTCGTACTGATCCTTAGGCTGGTACCGAATTCTTCCTGAAGCCCCTGCCACAACTTGAAAGATAAACTAACTATCTTGCTCGGAGATAATCGATGATGGCACTCCCTGTCAATCTATCATTTCTTTCACATACCTCCTTACTTGAGATTTGAAGAAGTCATCCGTTTTAGAGGTAGAAGATGTACACACTTACTTGATCTACAACTTGAAAGCAATATACTCTTGCTTCCATTCTGAAATTTCCATCGATTAAATAGTACCCAAAAGTTCCTAACATTTGGCTTTGACCTGCTGACAATTAGACACTCCGAAACATGCTCTCTTATATCCTCTTTAATTTCATTCCATCCAACCAAAAATTCCTTTTCAAGTCCTGGTACCTCTTCTTTAGCTTGAGTATTATCGAAATCTTGAATCCTTCTCCGAATGCAATACTTTCATCATAGATTTGTTAAGGTTAAGCTTTCTACATAATGCTCGCACTTCCTCATCTTCTTTCTGTGGCTTCGAGATGAACTCATCCAATGCCGACTTCGCCTCTAAATTATCCACAAGAATTCTCTTATTTCTTGATCCCACATCAAATTAAAAACTTACTATTTCCTTCCAATAACTTCCACTCCTTCATGAGCATTTGAGCAATCCGTCCTTCAGTCTTGTGACTCAACACATCCGTTACTACCTTCTCAATCAGCATCCACACACAAAATGTAAAGCACGCATCAACACTATCAATAAAACCTTAACCAATCATCCACATACACTAACTACCCTTCGATCATTTCAAATTGGTCCTAATTAATATATGATGAAATAGTACAATGCCTAGTCTATTCAACAGACAACCATCCATCTGATGCCTCATTCAAAATAAGCTTTACTCCTTTCTTTTGAACTAACATAACCCAGAAAACATAACTTACTCAAGCCAAAATTCATACTCAATGCATCAGCATATAGGGGATGAATTTTCCAAGATTGTAAAACTATCTGTAAAATGTTCTTGATGTTCCTCAAAGCAAACAGAATAAATCATAACATCCACAGCAAAATTCAATCACAACTTATCTAGGTAAGCTCAAAAAATTCGGTTTACTAAATCCATAAAAACTATTGGGATGCTAATCAAACCAAAAGCCTAACTAATCACGCATCATTCTTATACCTTGTTTGAAAATAAGTCTTTGAGATATCTCTTCTCGAATCCTTAGTTGATGACATCGAGTTCTTGAGTCACTCTAAAGGAACATCTTGGCCGATTATAGCTGATCGAAGAGATCCGTCTTCTTTCTTCACAAAATCACTTGCGCTCCTCAAGGAAAAACTCATGGATAAAGTCATTACCTAGCAAATCTTGAAGGTGTTCAGTTAATCCTCTAAGATCTTTTGCGTCTATTCCTTAGGGTGCCTTTGAATACTAGTGATAGCATGTCCAACTCCTCCAAACTTATCTTGTCACGCCCTGGCGCCCGCCCGACCCAAGCCGAACCCGGTTCAAGGGACGGTCGAAGCACACAAGGGCGACGAATTGTTAAACTGCACAAGACTTGACCCCTCTAGCTGGTAAACCACACACACCGAGTAGCGCACCTTTAAATCTTTGTGCAAGAGAAATAAGTAGAACAAAAGAGGACTTTAACTCTAAACTAGTCCACAAGTCTTACACCCACATACTTAGAATACTGAGCCGACACACATGGCTCGAATTAGAATGTCTTAAACAGGTCTAAAAAATAAGAGTTACACGAGTCTAAAACAAGAACCACCATACATAATGTTTTATTATCATAACAAAGTAAATCAGAAAACAAAGCAAAGTCCAGAGGCATCCGCGCCTACTCCCAGGCTCTCCCCGATTGTTCCTCATATAGAGGGTCCTGGTTAACTGCATGTCATACCATGGAGCCCCAAAACAAAAGCATAGAAAGTGGGGTGAGTAAAACTCAGTAAGGTTTTGGATATGAAAACGGTAAATTAGAAAACAACCATTGCACATCAACATGGCCTATCAGATCTACATATCACATTTCTAATAACACTCTTACCATAACCGTACTTACTCATAAGTAATAACGTTGCATGCAAATATCTCAAACATACCATACATATTCATGCACAACCATTCTTCTTCATAACATTCAACCTGCATCACACATGACTCCATTACACAATCACATCATGTATATCCATAACCATCAACCTACATGAGGAGTGTCTCTACCACACAATCATATCATGCATATCATCACATTTAACTTGCATGAGAAGTGTCTCTACTACACAATCATATCATGCATATCATCACATTTAACCTGCATGAGAAGTGTCTCTACCACACAATTGTATCATGCATATTCATAAGAAATCAACCTGCATATCAAGTGTCTCTAATACACAATCATAACCATGCAAGTCGATAAAACAACCCTGCTTAATCAGCCGAAGCATAAGCAATTCCTGCTCACTCCAAACAATCCCCAATTGGAATGTCTAAATGAATTACGCAATTTGGGTAAATTCCCTCACGGGGAAGAATACCCCCTAGTAAGTCAGTGCACTCGGCTACACTAGCTTGGATTCTCAGGGTCTAGATGATCTCAATAATTTTATTCTCCTTATAACATTGTCACTCTTCTCAACCCGAGGAGGAAAACCCATCCTCAAGGGATGTAAAACCCCGTTCTTTCGGACATAAAACCTCATCCTTTTGGACGTAAAACCGAATCGATAAGCCTTTGATCGATTAACCCAGTAAACAATATCACACAATTGCATCCAATCCATCTCATGATGCATGTAACATGGTACATATGTGAGTAATCTCTACATGAATCCTATTTCATGGAACGTGCTCCCATTAGCCACATATGCATTATATCTAATCATACGCATCAACAATCACCATAATTACCCCCCCCCCCCCCCTCTCTCCACATGTGTCTATACATGGTAGAAACATTCAATTCTAAGCATATGGACATGTATTATAAACATCCCATTAACATACTACACACATGCTATTTAACATTTATTCATGGCTCCCTATTGAAATCATGAGTGGAAACCATCAAAAATCACAATTCAAATCAAGTGCAATCTCATGCTAGACTTATGTAAACATAGTCATTACTACACTTGAAGCTAGACATGACACCATCATTCACCCATAATTTAATCATGCTATGTAAAGGCATACAAATCCATTCTCATGCTATAACCTTGCTGGAATCATACTTCAAATATGAGGAATCATTCAACATGGATTCAAGACAAGAGTTTATAATATGCTTAACTAAATAACATGTAATTTATATAATACTTTAACATTCATCATAGCTTCCAATATCAAATTCATGCCCTTCCAGTAGCTTATTCTAGCATAAATTACCTATCATAATCATAGAAAATAGTACTTAGAGGAAAAGCACAAAAATGAGCAAGATAACTAAAATTGCCAATTTGTTGTGTTGGCGTTCAAACGCCCTACAGGGTGGTTCAAATGCCAGAACAGAAGTTCTGGTTCGTCTTCCCCATTTCAAAT
The DNA here is from genome assembly GCA_035235625.1 of Saururus chinensis. NCBI lineage: Eukaryota > Viridiplantae > Streptophyta > Magnoliopsida > Piperales > Saururaceae > Saururus > Saururus chinensis. The sequence continues at coordinate 28,924,861 of CP141146.1, read as the reverse complement.
TCAAAACTGAAAATGCACATATAAATCTTAAACCTTCAAATCTCACTCCCAAACTTCATAATAATAAAATCCAAGCTTAGTAAACAGTAAATCTAGCCATTTACAACTAAAAACACCAAGAAATCCTAAGAAAAATTAAGCTTTCCTAAATCCACCATTAAAGCTCAACTCCATGGAAATCCACATGAAACTCCATTAAACATCAAATCTGAAATCACAGATCTATTTAGGACGAAATCTCTTACCTTCAGTGACTTTCTTGACTTGAAATTAATGCTCCAACACCTCCAAATCCTACCCACAAGAGGGTTTTTGTTAATACTTACATAAATCCGATTAGAAATACCTAAATCTCTTGAAAACTTGTAGATCTAGGGTTTATTGAGTTCAAAATCAAAATTCCTTTCATAAGGATTTGAAATAGAGATTGAAATCATTAGCTTTATGGGTAGAAATCAAGATTAAACCTTGGAAAAAGAAGAGATTTAGAAAGTTTAGGGGAAACTCCTTGTAAACCTTAGCTTAATTAGTGGAAAAATTAAGTTAATATTTACCTTAATCACCATTCCTTCTTTGGAAATGGGAATTAGGGCCTCCTAAGCTCCAGATTCCAGCCTTTCCCAAATGGGAAAGTAGTTGTGTCATTCCTTTTATAGTAAGTATTGGGGGTAAACCTAACAAATAGGTGGGGTATAAATAGAATTTAACACTAAAAATGAAAAACTTGCTTATTTTAAGCCCAAATCAATGTCTAAAATTTTTTAAATACTTAATTACTGTCATAAGAAGTTTTTAGGGTCATTTGGGACCTATCATCCTAATTTTGCACATGGGGCCCATGGCGGGTACCGCGCCCCAACTTTTTGGGGAAAATAGTCAAAAATTCCAAAAAAATTCAAATTGACTTATCTTAACATAAAAATCATCAAAGTGAAGAAAATTTTAATTGAAACTGTTGTTAACCACCTTAAATTCGAAAAATAAATCAAAACCAACTAAAATTATATTAAACGACATAATAACAACGAAACAAATTAAATAAACCGGTTAAGAATTTAGGGATCTTACATATCTCCTTTGCTTCGTTGGAAATAACTACAGTAAGGTATGTCGAACACCCTTGTCTCAGCCATTTCTATACATAGTGGCGGATACAACACATCGACTTGACCCACCTTGAATTCCTTGAAATACTAAGATCTCTTTTCCAAAAGACTTTCTATTTTCCATAATCTACTCTCTTGTTAGAAGAAAAATTCCTTTTTGTTGACGGTCACCACAAAGCTGCCTTCCTCATCCTGTCAAAAGATGTAACTATCTTTCTGTCCATTGGAACCTTCATCACCTTAAACCTCTTTCCACTTCAAAGGTCCACTTCTAGACCGCCCTAAGATCATCCTATCTTGTAAAGCTGGAGAAATCTTCTTGACTCACTCTAATAGATGGTTCTTCTCACTGCGATTATTCTTAACAGAATAATTACAATCACTTTAGCAACTAGAATTAGGCTTGAACCACTTCGCTTGATTCAACATCTTCATGAAACCATTTTCCACATAATCAAAACAAAGTTTTCCAAAGGGTCCTTTGAGGCCACTGATTCCTGAACTTATACTTCAGGAGAAGTCAAGTCATCTAACCATGTCTACCTCTTCCACGGTTAGAAATCATCCTTGGGGTACTACTTGATTGTAACAATCTTGAATTAACAGTTTGTTTCACACACACAAACAAGTTTTTCTACACTACTCTTTCTTAAAATGAGACATGTTTTACAACACCCCGCTCACTCATTTTCAAAACCAAAACATGCAAAATCCTTCCGATAATAACAATTATTATTGGGAAACAAAATTGTAAAAATTGAAAATTAATTGTTGGGGTTAACATATCTGGAAGTATACACGTAACGACGTTTCTGAGTAGCTAATTCAAAAACAATATTACACTGTAGCAGCGCAACCAACCTTGGAGCTATCCACTAACACTACATGTTCCATACTATGGGTGTTTGGTGGTTTCTCCATGAAAGTTCCACAACCCTTCGAGACATGTTACCTATTTATGTGCATTTACATATATTGAAGTGTACGTGCAATGACGCTTCTGAGTAGCTGCTAGTACTCACAACCCATACTATGAGTAATTTGTGACGCCTCAAAAACAACTTTACGCTAAACAAGCGCAAACCTTGGAGCTATCCACTAACACCTCATGTCCCATACCACGGGTGTTTGGTGGATTTCTCCTTGGTAGTTCCACAACCTTACAAGATATACCACCAAAAGAACTATGTTTATTAACTTATGTGCTAAACCCCCTAACTCAGATAAAAATTCAGTCTAGTCTCAACATTATTTTTCACCTCATGTATTTGTATACATAGTTTCCTGGTTGCTCCAATACCAACTGTCGCACCCCGGGATTTTGGAAGCATATAAAATTTAATTTCATAAAGATACTAGAGTTAACCGGGGCCCGCAACGGGAGCTACTCGCCATATGCGATAATAAAATAATAATATCCCTAGGAACCACGGTCCGTGTACAAACACATAAGAGAAAAATAATAAGGAGAGTTCTTACTATCTTCGGTGCGGTTGAAATCCTTAAAATCACATTGATAAAACTCAGAGTAGGCCCCTCTACCTGCACACTAAGCTTCGTTGAGTCCTGCAAAGTCTAGGGGGTGGTGAGTATTTTAAAATACTTAGTAGGGGAGTTTATACTATCAAGCATGAATAAATGCATGGCAGTTTTGCAACACATATCATATATAATAATTTTCATAAAAACAGGGTGTGCCTCTCACCCAAAACAACCCCTAGATCTTCTTCCTACGCATCGAATATGCTCCTAGGGTTTGAAAGCTCTCATTGCTTATTACTAATGCCCCAGACATATATATATTAATAGGAATTTGATGTGGGTACAAAGCAACGGCCTCTTACTCCTCCACAGATCATCTCTAAACATTTCATGCTTGTGGATAGAAGAGCCACCCATGCTCATGGAGCACCGAGATCTAGAGTAGAGAGCTTTCTCATGATACTCTCTACCCTAGCACATGTAGCCTTAATAGGTGTCATTCATTAAGTGCTAATCAGAGGTCTTGCCCTTCATTTGAGGCTCACCAGGCTAAAATAGGTATTGTGCATCTGATTCCGAACTGGATTAATTGTGCCCTCATCTGGTCAATGAAGCTCTATTGGGGCGCCCAACAATAGCTCCGGACAACCAAAACACTCATGAGTCCCAGACTCATAATCTTGAGTCACAGACTCAACATCTTGAGTCACAAACTCATCATCTTGAGTCCCATACTCATCATCAAAATATCCTAGAGTTCCCATACTCCAAAAAGGACCGTTTTCTTTTACAACATTTTATCCCAATATTTATCCTTTTAAAAACCCTAGCTCCGCCTCTACAAGCCATGAGAGCATCACTATCTACGACTATAAAGACAAGGTTTGCCACTCATTCCAATGAGATAGTTACCCCTTCTTTGTCCCTCTTCAATGACTCGGTCACCATGCTTATAAGTCTTTTAAAAATTAATCTTGAGAATCCTCCTTTCAACAAGGACGAGTCCTCTAAAACTGTCTGTCAAACATTTCGTATTCATTCGCAATGAAAACAATGGTGAAGCTAGTTTGTCTCTATCTCACACCCTCCAACGTGTATAATTTATATCAAAATCCACGGATAAATATTCGATCAAATTATCATATATGGAGCAATCGCAAAGCATGCAATATATATAACATATCTGCTTCCAACGGAATCATATATATAAGGCAATCATAAAGCATGCAATACATAAAATATATCCGCTTTCAGCGGCTACTCATTCGACTAATCGAATATACATAATAGAATTATAAACATACGGTATATAATTTATATTCTATCTTAACGACAATTAATCATTCGACAAATCGATTATATGTGCAAAAACCATAAATCATAACTTGAAATTAACTCTAACACATGACATGCAAGAGTTATATAAATATTAAGTTAAAAATACAACTGAAGTTCATAATCATGCCTTAAGAAAGGATAAAAGCCCCTACCTCGCTCTCCGCATAAGTTCGAAGCTAATACATCGGACACTACAAAATTTTACATCCACTTATGGGGTTCTGGAGGTCTCCAACCTGAAAAATAACCTTAGCACGACATTTGGCACGCTCAATTTAGATAAGAACTCCTTAAGAATGACTCGAATCGGACTTAAAATGAGTAAGAAATGAAGAAAAGAAGTTCCTGAACATGGGAGAGAATGAGAAAATGTGGGAGGTTATGAAGAACTCGAAAACTGGACGCTCTGGACCTTGTTTATAGAGAAAATGGATAGACGAATCTTATCTGCTATGTCATCAATCATATGCACTGCATCATCAATCCTATCCACCTCGTCGTCAGTCCTATCCGCTACATCTTCGATCATATCTGGAATGATATTATTTTATTTAAATAATATTCGAACCTCAAAACGCGATAACTTCCTACCTCGAAGTCAGAATCATGCGTTCTTATTACCGATGGAGTCATATCGATGAGCCCTTCGAAACAATATCACACATGGGTAGGTTATCCCACACTTTTCATGTGGCTCCCGCTCATGTGGCACATTTCTCGAGGTCATAACTTTCAACCAAGTTGTCCAATTTAGGCGTTCTTGGGCTCGTTACGCTCATCTCTCCGAGCTCTAACACACCCATATGAAAACCCACAAAATATATACCTCTAAGTAATTTAAGATTTTTAAAAACTTATAAAATAACTTTATTAGAGGGAAGAAATCATACCGAAAATTCACGATCGTTACAACTAATTAGAGGTGAAGTAATGTCTAGTTGAGTTGCAAACCATTTCAATCAAACCCTTTGATGGACAAGGTAAGTTTTGGATGACAGAGGTCATTCCTGTGATGAAGATTTTGTGGCAAATATCATATTCCCAAGATGGCGACTTGAGATGTTCAAGCGGATATGAGTGAGAGATACCCCGAGGTTTTTGTTGTTTCAGCTATACGTTGTAAGTTGATCTTGAAATTTCGGGGATGAAATTTTTCCTAGGGAAGAATGTAATGTCCCTAATTTTTCTACAATTTTATGTGATTTTCTTACTATTTTTCTAATCATTTTTGGCGGGAAAATGTGACACTTCGGTGTATTTGTATTTGCATATTTGACCTTAGTATTATACCCGTAGAGTTAGGTGTGGGGCTTAGTCATAGGCTACGGGCCTCGCCACGCTCTTTCGGCGCCAATTTTGGAGGTATAACGCGTAAACAAGAGCTTAACGTGTGTTGGGGGACATAAAGGAAAAAAAAGTTTATAAATCTAGAATGAGTTGATGCATTCTAGAAAGCTCTAGGATGTCCAGAAGTTTTCATGTCCAGTAACTTTGAGAAAACCCGAGTGTGCTTCTGGTTTCTCGATTGTCCCTCCTCTGCCATTGGTTTCTGCAGGTTCTTGTTGGGATCAACTTCGCCTTACCATCACGAGTCGGTAGGTACCTGCTATGACCGCCACCATGTCCTCTTCTCTCCTCCACGAGGTACCAGTCTTTTCTTTGGTTTTTCTCGCCTCTTAAATTCCTTTTTGGCCCATAGGAGGGCGATTTTGCTGTCGTTTGTGGCCACCCTCAACTAGACTTATCTTCATTTGGCTACTAAGAACCCATAGGCACTGGCTAGAGCCACCACCATGCTTTCCTTTCTCCTCTACGAGCTACCATACTTTAACTCAGTTTTGTTTCCTTCTCACTATGCAAAAATGAATTTGGTGGGGATGACTATTTTGTCGCCTCTGTCGGCAGTTTCTGACCAGCCACCACCCCTCCATTCCATGTGTGGATAGATTGACCTCCTATGCCCCCTTTGCTCCTCTCCTCCACCCGGTTTCACCTCCGCCTCACTATCCCTCTATTTTTCTGCCTGGTTAGACGCTTTTAGTGAGTCTCGGGTCGTTGCCATCGGCAGCCGTGAGCCATTTGGCCATCATGGGCTCTGCCCCAGCTCGGTGACGGTGAGGGCCAACGCCACTTGGCCCGATTACACCTCCGCCCAAAAATGGACCGCTTGCCCTTGCCCTATACCGTATGAGATGCACATCTACCCGCACCAAATGTGTTGGTTGTGGGTGGCAATTAACGATGTCGCTGCTTCGATTGGCCACCATCTTTTGGTCCTACCTCAGTTGCCCTTTTGTGGGCCTTAGGCTACCACCATCCAACCCATCTCCCCTTAGAGTGGCCATTTTTGTCCACATGTGCATGTTGCCATGCATGTGTTTCAAGGCTTAGGCATTGCTTTTGTGCCGCCTCACCATCAAATGCCTCTTCCACTAAATGGATTTGACCATCAGAGCCCTCCTCCACCTCTCCTCCATCCTTGAGTGTTGCACCATGCCCTTCGCCCTTTTGTGGGGCCCTTGATGACACAAAATTGCCGCCGTTGGGTGCTGTCCGCGGCCGATTTTGATGTCTTGCGGCCGACCGAGTACTTCTCAGTTGCCGGCCAACTTTTAGTGAGTACACCCTCTACTTTTGGTCGCACTACCACTTCTGTTGGCATGACCTTTCTCCTGGCTGCCCTAGTATGTTGCTGTGGATCGCAGATTTTGCGGCATTGATTTGTGTCACCCCGTTTGGCTGTGAGTACTTCTGGCATTTCCTAAACCCTCAAAACAACAACTCTCTCAACCTGGCAATGTTTTCGGCCGCCAACTCCGCCGCCGCCACCACTGCCACCATCACCGTCGTGTGTTCGCCATCATACATCATGGATTATAAGGTAGGGGAGCTTTGAACTCATAATTTCATGATAGCATGCTTTAAATGAGTAGCAACATGCTAGGATTATATGATTCAATACTTTGGATGTTAAATCATGATCTATTGGCATGATGTAAGAAGATAAATTATGCTATGTTGAAATGCATATGACATGCATGTGGGTTGTACGTATGTTTGAAGTATATGTGTGCTAGTGATGGCTAGCATGTTTGTTGGTATGATACGTATGTGGATTATGTATGCGCTAGTGATGGCTAGCGAGTATGTTAGTAAGTTATGTATGTGGAATATGTGTGTGCTAGTGATGACTAGTGTGTTTGTTGGTAAGTTACATATGTGGATTATGTATGTGCTAGTGATGGCTAGCGAGTATGTTTCTATGTATGTGGATCATGTATGTGTTAGTGATGGCTAGCGAGTATGTTTCTATGTATGTGGATTATGTGTGTGCTAGTGATGGCTAGCGAGTATGTGTAAACATATGTGTTTCTATGTATTGAATAATATGTGTATGTTATACGTATGTGTGATGGATATACGCATGTATGATGGCTGTGGATATGAGTATGTCTGTAGGGGCAGAAGTATGGGTGATGGACGGTAAGAGGTAATAGAGGGTTTGGTATAGAGTTAAATGTGGATGTGTAAACATATGATGGAAGACAGAGGATGTAAGTTTGACAGGCAAGGATTGGAGTGGATTGGTTTGGATCAGAGCGTATAATTGGGGATAGTCAGATAGTAAGAGTGTTGCATAATTGTACAAGCATAACATACAAATTATGAAGTGAAAAGTAAGCATAATAGGTGAGGTATAAGTAAGGGTGATAACTGGGATTGGCTCTGAGGAGCTCAGTTTGATGACTTCCGAGTAAGATGTGTTGGCCATAAGGTGGATGGCAAGAGATTATATGAATATGTAAGATTTTGGTATATGGTGAATTATGATCATGAAATGGATGGGTTAAGTGAAGTATGATGCCTTGACGAACTAGGGTTTTGGATTGGGCTCAGCTTCAGTTTGATCAGTGGAGTATTGTATGTTTGAGAGTTTTATGGCATAATTGTACCCCCATAAATTACTTAATGCAAACTTGAATTATAAGAAAAAAGCTAATGATAACATCGTGAGTTTGAGACTTGAGGGATCGACGGATTAAGTTTCGTATTTAAGCTAGCCTATAACGAGTGAGCTGAACATTTCTCATGTCTTACCATGATGTTTATCCTGCGGGATGTTTCTATGTGTTGGATTGAGCCTCAGACGTCTGATGCTCTGTTGAGAGCGATTTATGTTTTCGATTTGGTTTGTGTTATATTAAGCCCAGACATTTGATGCTCTATTGAGAGCGTTGTATGATTCTGCCCAAGAGTGGCACTGTATGATTTTTGCCCAAGAGTGGCATTGACACTATAAGACCCCTAAAGTGTGGGTAATTGTATGACCCCTTATGTGTAAGTGTTTATGTTTGTGCGCTCAGGTAAGTAGTGTCATGGAAATGATCTTACCTATTTGATCATGTGCCCCATGAGCATTGGTGTGCCTTGCCTTCGGAAAAGTCCATGGCGTCTAGTCACTCCCCGAAGGTTAAGGTGATGCCCCAGTGACATTGTTTTCCATTTCGACGCTGGAGCTTATTAATTGTAATGAGCTTCAGTGGTCAATAGTATGTGTACGACTGTATGAGTGAGTGTGTAAGTTTCTGAGTAAGTATAAGTTTTTGAGTAAGACTGTAAGAGTATGATTCTTTGTAAGACTGTAAGAGTATGATTCTGAGTAAGATTGTAAGAGTATGATTCTGAGCACGATTGTAAGAGTATGATTTTGAGCATGACTGTAGGAGTATGATTCTAAGCACGACCGTAAGAGTATGATTTCGAGCACGACTATAAGAGTATGATTCTAAGTAAGACTATAAGAGTATGATTCTGAGTAAGACTGTATGAGTAAGGTCATCCAAGTATGTGTAAGTTGTATGAGTAGGTGTACGATTGTACAAGAGTTTCTAAGACTCTGATTAAGAGTGTATGTGTAAGATTGGTTTGATGGTATGTTTTTGCCATGATTGTATGCGTATGTGCATGATTATTATATGCCTACCTACTTCATGTTTGAGTTGCATGAACGCATCTATGTATGGACTTACAGAGTTCACTATTTAGAACTCCCCTACTGGGTATTTTCTTAATGAGTATGAAAATACTCACTTGCCCTATTTTTTAGCTCCATTGCTTGGGAGGCTTTTGCAGGTTTGTGACAGAGAACTCCTGGAGATGGATGATTGTTTCCACGGTGGATTGATTCCCTTTGACTCAGGTATATCTTTGACTCGCTGCAAATATTATTTTGTGCCATGATCTGATGTATTGGGTGAGATGTGAATTGAAGTGTTTATACTTTCAGGACTTGTAATTTGGATTAGACTGTGAACTGTTATGGAACTTGCATTTAGGGATGTCTGTGAGTGATTTGTGTTTAAAGTCTATGATAATAGTAATTTATTTGTACGTTTGTTTTTTAGTAGTGCCTGAGGATGTTTAGTTTGGTTGTACGATGTTTGATTGAATGAGTAAAAATTTGTATAGGAAAAAATGATGTGTGATGTTTTACATTATAAAACTGCTTTCACAGGTTTCGTATTTGTCATTTTTCCCAATTCACAGCCATTATATTGCAAAACTTTTCCTTGAATTTTTAAGAAAATGTGATGAAAAATCTCGGGTGTTACAGAATGTTTTACTGAAGAAGAGAAAATGGAAGGGAGTTAGCACATGAGAGAAGAAAAAAAATGTGCGAGGATAGTCATGGTGGGAGAAGATGGGGGGAGGGGGTTTTATTAGATAGGAAAATGTGCGCATGTAAAAAAGAAAACAATGTAAAAAAGTTATAGCAAGAGAGAAGAGAAGGGTAAAAATGTCAACTAGTAATATTTTTATCTTTTTTTTTAATACTTTTAGTCTAACCCTCCTCTGGACGAGAGTTAGACAGAAAGTCGAGTAAAAAATGAGGTTAAAGGCGTTTTTAAAACAAAGCAAGGTTTTTGGTCTGGATTGCCTAACCAAACAAGATTTATATGCAAAACAATAAAAAATAGATAGAAAGCAATTGCAAAGCGTAATCCAAATGACGCCTAATATTTAGGGGTTGTTTGGATACAGATTCATAGGAAAGATTCATGAAAGATTAAGCGAAAATCTTCTTAATCACATTTGGATGCACAAATTAATTAAAGAATCAAATTATCCACTAATCAATTATTTAAAGTTGATTAGTACTTAATTTAAGATTAACAACTAATCTCCTTCGGAGGAGATTGCCCCAATAATCAAAGGCAGTAATTAGTAATTTTTTGTGTGTGACAAGTTTGCCCTTAATGGGACAGACTACTCATCTTCATTACGTCTGACCATCTCCCAAAACCCTAGCCTCCATCACTTTTGGAGCTTCCCATCCCATTATATTATGTCAGCTCTTCCAGTGGCCATAGCCTCCATCGCTATTATGGTCACGAGTATTTTTTTTACATGAAGCAGTGCCTCGATGGTCAGTGGTAGCATTGCCAGTATCTATGGCAGCACTGCCAGTGGCCGTAGCAACTGCGCTAGTGTCTGTGGCAGTGCTATTGGAGTCGTGGAAGCACTGTCGAAGCCATGGCTGCACTGCCTTTGGCAACTTGTGACCATGATAGCGTTGCCTGTGGCATCTCATGGCCATGGCAGCTTTGCCATGGCCATGCACAATAATTTTTTTTTGCAATGTCATGTCATGATGACTATGGCAGCATTGCCAGTGGCTGTGGCACTGGTAACACTGTCGGAACATAGCGCTACCGGAGCAAGGGCAACACTGCCGAGCAACTCTTGCGGCCATGGCAATGCTACCAGTAGTGCTTCCGGAGATGTGGCAGCTCTTGCTGCCATGACAAGTGTCACAAGGCTCGGAATTCACTAGGATTTCACATGCCTTGTGCAACCTGAATGCCCTCGGCAATCAACAACCTTCTCACTCTCTTAGCGTACACATGATCACAAGGAAACACATGCATGCACGCCAAAAAGAACAACGGAAATGAAGGGAAAAAGGGCCTAGCCCAAAAACCTTTCCACACTTGATGTTGTACAAACACTTGATTCGAATCTTAGTGCCAAGACTCAAAACCCACTCACTCTCATCATCCCGAGATTACAATATATTCCCACCCTTTTATATCGACTAGCCGTAGCCAAACGATTACAACATGACCCCCATGACTTAACCCACTATGTTGTCTGTAACCCTACGTAACCGTCTGTAACCACCTGCGGTTATGCACAAGAGTGTGCAACAACCACTTGGGTAGTGGGTAGTAACCATCAGCCACTACTCTCATGTTCTTTGCCATGATGCATTGGGCTCCATTAGCTGACTGGCGCCGAGGGAGAGGACCAACAAGTCCTCCACCCCACGCAAGTGCGGGAACTCCTACTTGTTGTGCAGCACATGCATGATGGCGGCCGCCGTAGGGCTTGCTCATGGCTAGCCCCCTGTCCACCGCCACGCATCATGTCTGGCCATCCACAGATCGCATCCCCACCAGCTCGAACACCCCCGGCGCCGTTGCTGTCTCTCGACACACCTCCCAGAGGCGGAAGTCGCTACCCCTGCTCGTCCAAGAACTTCCAAGTCTCCTCGGTGCGGAAGAGGGGGCAGGTGTCGCCGTCGCTGGGAGCTGTGGAGAAGAGCATGGCTGAGAAGATCCCCCCGACACTGATTCCGGTGACGACGTCAAAGTAGTTAGCTATGTGTGCGTCAGGGTCACTCGACTTGGCCTTTAGCGCCTGCTCCAGGTAGGTGAGGGCCTTCCTGCATCTGCATGCGAAGCGAGAGAAACATCTGCATGCTAGCCCGATCTGCCATCATCTGCTTCTACACCTCCTCCCTCACCATCAGCGTCGGCCCGCTCAGCAACGCGGCCACCCACGTTGTGTTCTTGGGCGGCTGGTAGAAGGGGAACAAAAGAGTCGTCCCTCCAATCACCCTCTCTCTGTAATACACTGACATGTTTATGGCATCGTAGTAGATTCCCACGCTTTGGTTCAGATTCCTGTCTGTCACTTTGAAGGAGATAGCAGCAGTCTGGAAGCCGTTCTCCTGGGCGAGCACCGGGAAAGAGAAGGACCGCACGTGGAAGCGGGGGCGGAGGCTAAGCCATAGGATGAAGGCAAGGATGCCGATGATGAGCAAGAGGAAGAGGAAGATGGCACAGACCAGCTTGGAGATGCGAGAGGCGAGGCTCTCCTTGACCCAGTGGTCGTAGTACCGGGTCCGGCGGGTCTTCGTTGGCCGGCTCTGCATGGGAGCCTCCCGTGGTATCTCTGTGATGCTATGGCTAGACATCTTTGTCACCAGTGACTGCGAATCTACGATGCAAGGTCTGGATGGGAAGGAGTTGTTCATCTTGTGAAGCTTCCGCCGCGATGATGCTCCGGATCCCGGCCGTGAAGAAGCTGACCTCGGCCTCCGCCATGCAGGCATCAAAGCAGTCGAACCAGGTTGGGGTCGTTCCGTGCTATGCAAGCGTCAAAGCACTCGAACCAGGTGATGAAAAAGAAGAGCGCCTCGATGAAGCTGTTGTTGAAGGAGAGGGAGTTGTGGTTGGCCTCCGCCTCCGTCACCATCATGACTTAGGGCTAGAGCCTCCTCGCCACCCGCATCAGGTTCTCCGGGTTCTCGGCCTGCACCAACATTGTCCTTAGCACTAGCGACGAGTACACCGCCACCCTTTCCCCTTCCTCCCTCTCGAACATGCCTTCCCTCATCTCCTTTATGTCCCCCCAGGAGCAGGCCCAACTCACTTGCGAAATTCATTAAATGAGTCCCTGTCTCTGCGATGGCCTCTCTCGACATCCCCACTGCACTGATCTTGAGGAGCTCCACCGGGCTGGAATGCCTCACCGATAGAGCCTGCATCAGCACGATCCAGTGGAGGCCGAGCCTGATGCCGAGGTCAACCAGATAAATCCAGCGGTGAATGGAAAGTTGGAGGTGGTGAATGGGTGTTACATCTGAAAGTCGAAGTGGACAATAGCATGTTGACGAAGTAGTAGACAACCCACTGCACCAGGTTACCCGCGCTAGAGGAGAAGTCATCGCACTACCCGGCAACAAGGGCCGCAAAGTTGCTGTATGCATAGTCTTCGAGCAGGGAGCGAGGTTGCCCGCAAATGAGGAGGTCTGGAGGGCCAGGGAGATGGAGCGGCGAAGGCCTGGGAGGTGGGAGCTGAGGAAGTCTTTAGTGTAAACGCCGAGAAGAGGCATTGGACAGGTCTCGCAACAAGAGACGTGTAATGGATTCCTTGTCTTTGTGTTGGCATAATATCCATGCAGACGGGTTCGGGTGGCCGTGTGGTGATTTCGTCATTTGAAACGACGAAATCGGGTTAAGGTGTTATAAACATAACTCGATTTTGTCGTTTGAAATGACGAAACCAAACGACGATATTATATAATTTTTTTTTAAAAAAAAGCCATGCAGGCGCCAACTGCTTGGCTGGCACCTACGTGGTAAAAAAGCAACACCACTTTGAAAAATATTTTTTTAAAATATTATTTAAATAATTTTCCCTAAAAAATAATTCATCAACAAATTTAACTATTTATATTAATGTAAATCATGATTTATTAAAACAGCCCCTTAATTTAGTTTAATTAAAACAGCCCCTTAATTTAGTTTAATTTAAACGACAACGTAAGACTTATCGACATCCAATCAACCATCGGGACCGGCTATTTCTTCTCCAAATTTAAGCCCTAGCTCAGCGCCTCCTCCTTCCCAAATCAGATCGCAATCTGTTCCCAGCCTCTGTGGCTCTGTCTTCCGGCTCCGGCACGGCCCGCATCGTTCCTCCGGCTTCCTCGCCCCTCAGCTCTTCCCTCCCAAGCCTCAAATGAGGAAGGCATGGTAAGTGGTAATCCCAGTGAAAAGATTGTCTTTAATGTGAATTTGGTACAGAATAGATTTTTACTCGTCATTTTTGTACTTGCAGAAGTGAAACAGAACAATCTGAGTGAAGAAAGTTGGATTTGGGCCACTTGGGCTTGGCACGGGTTTGGGAAAGATTGCATCTTTCAGAAAACGTGCTCTCTTATCAGGAATTCCTCTGCAGGTTTTATTATCTTCCTGTCATTCTACAAAATTGGCACTATTTGGTTTTAAAGTTGATGTTTTGTGGTAGAATAATGATATGCTTACACTTAAAATTGATTTATTACTTAGTTATTTTTGACCCCCCTAACTAAAAATCCTGCGTCCGCCCTGTACTGGGTACTGATTCAATTGATGTTTGGAATCATTTTGTTGAATCTAGTGGATCTTGGTCTTTGTGTTTGATTCGGTCCTTAGAGATCTATTTCTTTAAATCATGAACTTTACTTCTTAACTTTTGTGAAAAAAACTGAAATATGCAGGGGAGAACAAATCTTAGGTGGAATTTCTTGTTTGATGTGTCAGTTCGTTCTTCTTTAGTTAAGTCACAATTGGGACCTTCCTTTATTGGGTTATTAGGTTTTTGTTTTATGTAATTTACGGGTGGATGTATATGATACGAAATGTTTATTATTTGTGTTTACGATTGTGGTAGTCTATCATGCTTTTAAGGAATAATGTGAATTTCAGTTGAGTTTTGCAGGCAAATATACATCATTTTTTACTTGTCTGATGTGAAAGATTATTACCATGTTGTTTTGGAGGTGGTATATTACATAATTTCTCAACGATACATACACAAACACATTTGATAAAAATTAAATAAAGAAAAAATAATCATCTTTTAAGGTATTTTCCATGGAACTGCATCAGAGAGAATACTTATCCTTAGCTCTTTACAGATTGTCTTATAGCCAATATGTGTAGTGTCATGAGTTTCTTGGGTATTTTCCTAAGTTTTTGGATGTTTCAATGAATGCTAATGGAGGTCAGGCTGGCTTCAATTCTTACCCATTGTTAAGACAGTTGGAAATTTGGATTTTTAAAAAATGGTTATTTGTTTAATTGTGTGGGAAATCTCGCATTTGATGTAGTCAAACCAAAAGAAGCTATTATGTACATTATATGAGGTTGATTTAGGACAGTTTTGCACTCACACTCTTTCACTAATAGATAGTTGCTGGGAATACTCTTCTGTTAGAAATTTATATTGGTTGACTTGGAGCGTGGTAGTTGTCTCGTTGGCACAATGTAACAATAACTTGCTTTAACCATTATACATCATGATATCGTTATGGGGCAGTGCCATATTGCTATCTCTTTACACCTTTCTTATCCGTCCCACTTCTTGAAGCTAAAAAAAATTGACATTCATCTGAAAGTTAATTATTCCATCTGATAGTTGAGAAGTTTGACAGATGATAGGGGGGCCAATAAGAGGGATGGACAGAACTTTCTTTAGCAAATGATTGGGATTAGATAATTTAGTTTTTCATTGAATCATCAATTGATTTATCGTTGATTACATTAATCTTAGAATATCTGTTGGGTAGGAAAGAACGAATACTGGAAATAATGGCTAGGTCAACATCCAATGACGCACAGGCACTTATTCAGTCTCTGCGTGCTGCCTATTCTGCAACTCCGAGCAATCTCAAGGTATCTCTCTCTCTCACACACATTCCACAACTTAATATATGTAAGTTGAAGATATATTATGTCTTATTCTGTTTTGCAGATTATTGATCTCTACATCATTTTTGCTGTAATGACAGCTGTAATACAAGTAAGTGTTTTAGCTGCCTGCCCATTATATTTTTGGCCATTCTGTGTAAACAGAAAGAACACTGCAAATGCCCTATATTTTCTCATATGTATTATATATTCACAAATTTGATACACAAAAAAATGTGGGGAATAGTATAAATGATTAATGGGCAATTATCTACCTGGGGGCACCCAAACGGTTGAGGCATTAATGATTGTTTTGAAAAGAGTATTTGCATTGAGAAAACATACTTATCATGCTCATATGTGGTGATAAGATCTGAAACCATCTTTATTTCTTTTTTTGCCACTGATCTCAATTTTAAAGGGTGAAGTTGATGTAATTGGCAAGCACTTAGCCAAAAAATAAAAAGGAAATTTATACCTCATCTTTAAATTAAGCCATAAAGCAAAAATTTTTGGTCAGCCGGATCAGCACCTCCAACTGAGAGGATTAAGTTGGTTATCTTGTTTGACCTCATATAAATGTTGAATGTCGGATTTAAATGTGCATGCTTAGCGCTTAATGGTGTCTATTTTTTTGACAGGTGGCCTACATGGCCATAGTTGGATCGTTTCCATTTAACTCTTTTCTTTCAGGAATACTTTCTTGCATAGGCACTGCTGTTCTGGCAGGTAGTAACAGTTCCATCATCAATTTGACTGGGCTCCTTTATTTTATTCTGTAGAGTTGTCATTGACTATCTTTTAAATTTATGGTTGCAGTCTGTCTCCGCATCCAAGTTAACAAAGAGAACAAGGAATTTAAGGTAAACATTATATGACAGAGGAGTGTCTTTTTGTTCTTTCTTCACCGTTTCTGCATTTATTCCGATTTTATTTCTAACTCGATTTAGGAAATTGCTCAAGTTCATGCCTAATAATGCAGGACCTACCCCCAGAGCGTGCTTTTGCTGACTTTGTGCTATGCAATCTAGTGCTCCATTTGGTGATCATGAATTTCCTTGGATAGGTAAATCATTTTAGTAAATCTCTTGGATGTTCATGGCAATTGAGATGCTTGTGCGAGTAGTGCCATGTAATAAAATATAAGCTAGAGTAGCAGTTTGACCTTGTACCTTTGAGGAGAAAGCACAGTTTTGGGACCATGGTAAAGTGTCAATGTTGGATAGTAATCCTCTATAACTACTTTTGTTTGGTATATTGGTAGTCGACCAAAAAGCGTAGTTCAGCATTCTCAGCTCAAGTTGAACTTCTGGGATGTGAGCCGTCTTGAACTAGTGTAATCGTTTTGAAAATTCTCTTGAGTGCTGTTCAAGCAAGAAATTGTTTGTGTTAGCGGTTGAAATCTAGAATTTTTTTTCATCTTGAAAGGAGTTTTGTAGTACTCATCGGCATAATCCTGGCGAGAGCTAATGGGAAGATTAATTGGCCGGTATCTTCTTGCATGCCACCCTCTAAAAAGGAAATGATGCGACATTAGTTCTTGGCTAAGCAAAACAACTTTAAGAGACCAAAATATAACCAAGATTTGATTACAGCCAATATTAAATATATTGTTAAATACAGAAGACAAAAATGTTGTTAGACTTATTCGAAATGTTTTGATGCAAATGTTCTAGCTACCAATATGTTACATGTATTTGCTTTGGGTGCGACTGCAACAGGGATATGGGGGCCGTGATTTTTAAATAGGTGGGATTTAGCCCAATTCCCACGATTGGGAACATTTTTTTGGGAACGTAATTTTGCGCCATCCTGACACCTAATTAATTCGCGCCCCCCCCCCTTAAATTGTATGGCCCCATATCTTTTATAGCCATTTTAAAATGAACTAATTATAAACCCTATTATGATGGTTCTCTTAATTGACCTTTAGAGATTTTTAAATACTTAACCTATCCCACATTAATAGCTCTATTTAGTTTTTTAAAATGAATTAATTATAGACCTATCTGGAAATTCTTAATTGGGTTAGGAGTTTAGCTTGAGAAAATTTCCACTTTAAAGGCTTCTTGACATAGACAGGTCTTGTTCAGGAATTTTCAAGTAGGGCCCCTCTTCTCCTCAGGGGCTTTTTTTCAAGCCACCCTCTTTTCCTTCTTTTCTAGTTTTTTCTTCCCTTTACTTCTTTGCTGTCATGTTTTTTTTTCTTCATATAACCGTTTACTTTTTATCTTGAACTGCTATCCTTGTTCTCTCTATTTTTATGTTCACCAGCCAAATTACGTGTTTAAAGCATTGTCATTTAAATGTACCAAAAAATTTCGTATTACTTGTTTAGTTGTCAAAAAAATCGATAGTACTCCCTCTAATTTTAATTAGTAATTTTTATAATTTTAATTTATTATAAAAAATAAATATAGCTATGAGGGAGTACTTGTTAAGTTAACTAAACTAAAGGGACTGCTGACAAAATGCAATTGTGCATTTGCAGAAGTCAGTCCATCCTATCCGTTCAAAAGGATGAGAGGAGATGATAGAGCCAGACAGTCTAAACTTAAACATTGCAACAATTTTGACATTCGTGTGCGAGAAGGCAAAGCTTGTCAAACTAGAAAGCACTCTGTCCATCCTTTTTTATCATTTATGATATGCCAAATAGCAAGCAAAACAAACCAAAACACTCAGACTTACACAATTAAAGAACTAAGAGAACTATTGCATCAGGCAATACTATTTACACACAAACATAAGTTCCATGAAAACCATATGCAACTCGTTGAGGCAGGTGGATTTTGGTCACAGCCTTTTCAGTGAACTTCTTTCCATCAATTATTTGTACCTGCAACGCCAAAAAAGATGTCATTTATCTCTGCTAATTACAAACATCTTATCACTCAAGCCCAGTTGGGGATTTTTCATGGTTTCCATGTAAGCTCTTACATGGGATGCATTTGTGACCTCATTGTGAACATAACAGATGAGCCAGCCATCATCCTCATCTGCGCTTCCAGGCTTCCTAACAAACTGGAGACCAGAACAAAACTCGTTCTCATCCAAAGCATGATACTCTATCTTGATCCTTTTTTCTCCGTTCTGCATCGTATCCTCAAGGTTACTCGTTTTCAAATTTGTGAGTAAATAATAAGATTATAAATCTTAGAAAAGTTGATGAAAATAGTATTTGCTATAAGTTCTAGTACATATATTAGTAAGCCATTGCAAAGTGTGGAAATAAAATCCGTTGCGACTAAAGACCCCTAAGTTACAAGAAAATTTTAGGCGTACGTAGCACATGTTGAAGACATGAGCCATCAGCATGGTTTAACTATAAATGCCTAACGTGGTCGTTTGGTGATTGGTGAAATACACAACCAACATGGTATGCAACACCTAAAAATTTCATAAGACAACGTTTACCTTCATGAAGGAGAAGTTTGGCAAACATGCCATACAAGGACATCCCTGCATTCAATTAACAACAGTTCCTAGTATTGAGAAAATTACAATTTTGGAAATATAAAATTTGGATATTACTTTTTGAAATCAGGAAAATTAATAATAATAAAGGTAAAAAACAAACTACCGGTGTCGGAGCTGGCCGATGAGTCGACGACTTGCGTATATGCATATTTATTCCTCACTCCCACAAAATGGTCATTAACTATTGAGTAATCCATGGCAAACTCTTCTCCCAAAAGGTATATTTCTGTTACTAGACCAGTTTTCATGTTCAGTCTCCACTCATAAGGGCGGGGATATATGACCCCATCAACTGAAGGATCAAAGTCTTCTGTGCAAACTGAAACCGGTTTAAATGCTCTCTTGAACCGTAGCTGTTTGTCAGTACCATCATCAGGCCCCGGCAGTATTGAACGCAATGTTCGTCACCCTCTTATGATAACCTGTTGTGATGAAGAGGCTCATCAAGAATTTTTTTTTCACATTGCATAAATAATTAAAGGGACTTAAGCAGTACAAATTTCGCACCTCATCACCTTCCTCATATGTGTTGATGAGATGGAAGCTGCAATGGGGTTGGACATCAAACCAAATGATTGACCCCAAATCGCCGTACCGCGGCATGACCCCGATCTTTGTTCTTCAATCTCCTTCAAACTTGAAAAGCCTTATTTGAAGATGAACAAATTTATGTTTGTGATTAAATTGAGCTGTACTCTCTATTGTATGGTGGAAACAAGTAACTTTTGACAAGGGTTACTTACGAGCCACCTTTGATAAGCTTACTCATGTCTATGTTTAGTGGGTAGTGCATTGCCACATTGTAGCTGAAAACATATAGATACTTGAATATCTACTTTTATAAAGTAGCAATTCTACAAGCA
Organism: Saururus chinensis; assembly: GCA_035235625.1. NCBI lineage: Eukaryota > Viridiplantae > Streptophyta > Magnoliopsida > Piperales > Saururaceae > Saururus > Saururus chinensis. The sequence goes on along the minus strand of CP141146.1, from coordinate 28,905,070 downwards.
AAAACTTAAGAAAAAGCATCTAATAATCAAGAGAATTTACTTTTCTGTCACACCAATTTCATGGGAAAAGATGTTCCATTCTAATTCATTTGTAGAAATTTCGCTGATCACAACCATTTCCCAAAGAACTTCATTTTTTGTAGTGGGATATTTGCATGTTCACGTCAATGTGGTTGAATTTACACATCTTCAGCCTTTTATCACCTATGACACTTAGGCAGGTTGTTTTGACAATTTATCATCATATTAATTTTATAATATGAATGATATCTTGAAATTGGTTTAATCATATCATAGAATGAAAGTAACTAAAAATTGCCTAATCCTAAAAAAGTGTAATCAGAGTAAAAAAGGCTAAAAATACTCCCTCCATCCTGAATTAATAGCTACAATCGAAAAAGTAGTACTCCTTATTTCTTACATTAATAGCTCCATTTTTGCAAAAATGTTAGTTTCATATTAATAGCTTCATTTTGTTCAATTTAGTGGTTGGGGACTTAAAAAAGAGTATCACTAGCTTATTTTCCTATTCTCTTAGATATGGGTTTCACTATTTAATAAAAACCAATATTTTTTCAAATGTTGCTATTAATATTGGACATAGGGAGTAGTTTTTTATTGAATGGTAAAACCTACATATAAGAGAAGCGAAAATAAGTTTATAATAGTCTTTTTTTAAGTTCCCAACTACTTAAATTGAACAAAATGGAGCTAATATGGAACAAAATGTTTTTCCATCAGGAGCTCTTAATGTGGGACAAAGGGAGTACTAATTTTGCCGCATTGACCTCAATGCGTAGATCCCTTTTTATAAATATATAGTACTTGATATCACCCCAACAACGTAGTAGGGCTTCTGAGCATCTATGCCCATGATGACCAGCTCTCTAGTTCTTGGACCTCTCTACAACTAGGTGTCAAATTAGAAACTAATAGCAAGACAGATGATTTTGCATGAATGAAAAGGATTCTTGAAATGACCTTGGGATGACTAGTAAAAGGTGTTGAACTAGGGTATTGGCTTGGGCCCATTTTGGTCCAATGTTATCACGGTCACGGGGTCCATGGGTGGTGGGGGCGGCTGCACTGACCCCACATGAGCCATCATAACACAAAATTGATTGGGACCCACATTTGTCACACACGCACATTAAGTACGCAACTAGAATGTGCATTAACAAGTTGTGGGGTTCGTCGCACGAATTATGTGTCGATGGTGGGACCCGTGGTTAGCGAGGGGTCAACCTTGTCGTGGGCTTGGCTGTGTGCAAGGGTCCAGGCCTTCGCGGGCTCTGAGAGACAGAGCCCACTACCGTTGTGTATGACCCTCATAAATTAAGCCTGAAAACTCAGCAGGGAAAGCCCAATATAGGAAAGCCCGTTTATAAGGCCAACTTAATTAGAGAAGGAGGAAGGGTATTTAAGGGGTAGAAGAGGGAGATGAGCGCCCTAATTAGTCCCCCCCCTCTCCCTTACTTGGTTTGGCCTCCTCCTAGGGTTTTAGTGAGAAATCCTTGCTGGAAGCCCCCTATCTCTTCCTCTACTCCTTCTTGGATGTGGTGCAAGAGAGGGATTTGACTCCTTGCTGGTTGGAGCTTGAAGAGAGGGCTTTGAGACGTCATATTTTCTGAGTTTTGCACCCAAGATTAAGGCGGTTAAGGGATCAACACATACAAAAGGTAATCCTCATTCCTACTTATTTTCTTGTGCTTTTGGAGGGGGAGTTAATTGAATCAAGGGCATCCAAGGGGCTGGACAGCCCAAGGTCAGTACGTCCTAGATCCTAAATTTCGTCTTGATCTATTTTATGCTCTTTGGTTAATTGTTTATTGCTTGTATATGTGTGTATATATGCTTGTTGGTGTAGATTGTGTATAAAGACTTGATTTTTAATTGGTGTGCCACCCACACGGGCTCGTGACCGATACATTTCAGCCGGCCAGACACTCTACAGTGCTATTGGAGCCTAGGATTGGGGGTTGGTCGCTGATTTGATTAAAAATCAAGTCAATTTACCCGATCTAGGGTTTTGTCTGTTAGAAAGGGGGAAACGCCAAATTGATCAATCTACATTTGTTATTCATAAATCTTTCATGATTAAGATGAAATTTAATGTTTATGGGATTGATTTACATGATTTTCTTTCTGGAATGTTGTTGATTAGATAGTTAATTGTGATTCGTGCTTTTGTGCACGTGTAGGGGCAAATGGGTCTTTTTGGCCAAATTAATTTTCTAATCACTTACTACCCACACACTCACTTTCTGGAAACCAAGATTAAATTAATTATTTTTTTAGATTAAATTAATTTTTGTGCCTTGAAAAGTGTGTAAATTGACCATTTTAGCCCTAGGGCATTTCGGTCAATTCACACAAGCTATGTGTATGCCATTGAGTTTTTTGTCCTGAATTGTTTTCTTTGAGTTTTATACTTATTGAATAGTTTCTGGATGCAAAGTTTTGGTGTGTTATTTGAGGGTAGAAAAGACCAAAATAGCCCCAATATTTTGGCAATTTCGCACCAAAAATTTTCTGGACAGAAAATGAAAATTCCAGCAACCTCTAAAATTGTTTATTTGCTGATTTTTGTGCTAAGTGGGGTGTTTAATAGATTACATAAATCATAAACACTTAATTACTTAATTAAGACAACTTTCCTTAAGGGGCTTAAAGGGTAGTTAGGGTTTACACCTTATAGTGACCCAAACCCTAATTAAAGTACAATTAAACTAAGTAACTAAGCATAACCTACATTGCTGTCCCTTTGCTTATTTAGTAGATTAAGAGAGTCTAAACAATTATTCCTTAAGAAGCTTTTGGCCTACCATAGTATTAATTTCTTGTTGCCCTTTTTTTCTCTATAGTTGCACAATGGCTTCTAAGATGGTCACATCAGAATTAGGGAAAACTGAATTATTGAATGCCGACAACTATCTGGTGTGGAAGAGAAGGATATACCATATGCTAACTCTTTTTTATTTTGCCCATGTCATAGAGTAGTTCATTAAGCCATTGTCAAAGGGTTCTTCAACTGCTCAGAAGAAGGCTTATTAAAAACTGAGGGATGATGACAACAAGGCTAGGCCCACCATTTTGAATTCCATGGAGCCAAAGATGGAAAGGCTTTTTGAGAAGTACAAGACTGCTAGAGAGATGCTGGAAGTTATTTTTGTTAGGTATGGGGAGCAGACAGAAGCTAATAAGAGGATGCTGCACTTTAAGTACCAGAACTTCAGGATGAGGGAGTGCCATGTCCATCATTGCTGATGACGTGGAAACACTGGATGACCCCATCTCAGAGGGAGTTGTGTCTACAGTGTTGAACAGCCTCCCTAAGTCCTGAGAGAGTGTGGTGGTCTACCTTAATATGAGTGGCCAGAAGCTCACACTTGAGGCTCTAACTGCCTCAACACTTGAGCAGGAAATGAGGAACAATGTGAATGCTTTAGGTGGTGCTGCTACTGCCAACCTAGCGCAGAGCTCTGGTGGAGGCAAGAAAGGTGGACAGGGGTCAGGTCCTTTAAAGAAAATAGTTTCAAAAAAAAGGGAAGGAGCATCAGAACAAGGGCAATGGCAAGGGGAATAACAAACCCCATGACGCTTGCTTCAAGTGTGGCCAGGTGGTCCACTTCAAGGCTAATTGTTCGTAGAAGGATGACCAGTCAAATAATAACAACATAGGCAAGAATAGGGAAATTGCGTGTGTTGTCTCAGAGGTGATGATAGCTTATATCAAAGAGAATACTTAGTGGCTAGACTCTGGTGTTATTATTCATGTGTCTCATTCTAGGGGATCTAGGGGTGAGATGATTAACCTCAAGCCAGGCCAGAACAAAGTCTTCATAGGGAACAATACATACTATGAGGTGGAGGCCATGTGGAACTACGGGATTCCTCTAAAGGAAGGGTCTACCCTGGTACATTGCCCTTTGTTCTGAGGTGGACAGGGGCCATGTCCTTCAAATAAAAGAGCTTTCAAGAAAAAAAAGGGAAGAAGCCTCATAACAAGGGCAATGCAAGGGAAATAACAAACCCCAGGGTGCATGCTTCAAGTGTGTCCAGGTGGGCCACTTCAAGGCTAATTGTCCCCAGAAAGATGACTAATCAAACAACAACAACAAGGGCAAGAACATAGAGATTGTGTGTGTTGTCTCAGAGGTGATGATTGTTGACATCAAGGAGAAGACTTGGTGTCTGGACTCTTGAGCTACTGTTCATGTCTCTCATTCTAGGGGAACCAGGGGTGAGATGATTAACCTCATGCCATACCAAAACAAAGTCTTCATGGGCAACAACACATACTGCGAGGTGGAGGCTATGAGGAATTATAGTATTCCTCTGAAGGACGGGTCTACTTTAGTGCTCTTTGCTCCCTCCTTCAGGAGGAACCTGATTTTAATCTTTGTTTTGACGAAGAAGGGGTTTGAAGTTAGGTTCAAGGAAGCAAGGCCACTATCGGCAAGGGTGAGACTGTACTCTTTACTGTTTATTTAGTATATGGTTTATATTGTTTAGATGTAATGAACTCTCTAGAATCTAATGAAATAAGCTCTTCTAAGTATCTTATATTGTCTTTAGATGATGCCCAGCTCTGGCATATGTGTTTGTGTCATGTGAATGTAGATAAACTACATAAGATGTCGAACACTGGGTTGTACCCAAAATATCCAAATACCTACGTGTGTGTGAGGATTGTTGTACCGATCAGGGAATAGTTCATCAATACACCCTAACATACACTCTACAACAAAATAGAGCGGCAGAAAGGCGTAATAGGACACTTATGGACTTGGTAAGGTTAATGTTAAATCACTTTGAGTTAGGAACCAAATTCTAGGGTGATGCTTCAGACACCGTCGTGTACATCAGAAATCGTGTACCCACAAAGGTAGTCCAACAGACACCTTATGAGTTATGGATGCATTGACATTTGAACTTAGGGCATCTTAGAGTGTGGGGCTCTAGGGTACACATAAAGGTGCCTGAATAGCATAGGTCAAAGTTAGACCACAAGACCATAAAGTGTAACTTTATTGGTTACTGTGACCACTCTAAGGGGTACAAATTTGTGATTTACCACACAGATGAAATAGTGGGGGTAATTGAGTCTAGAGATGCTTATTTCTTTGAGGAAGAATTAAACCCTAGAATACTTAACAAAAGAGTTGATTTGTTTGAGGTTATAAAAGAAGCTGGTCCTAGCACTTCCCCGGAGGAAGTAATTGGATCAAATCAAAACCAAACCGAACTGGAACCCAGGGCATTGAGGGAAAGAAGACCTTCAACATAGTTGAGGGACTTCTATACAATGTTAGGGGAGGACAACGTCATGTTGGATGAACTTGTTCTAGATGACCTAATTACCCTTGAGCAAGTTTTAAGTCTTCTAGACGCTCAAGAATGGCAGAATGCTATTTAGGATGAGATGAACTTTATCCTAAAGAACAAGGTTTGGGAGATAGTGGATCCACTTGAAGGACAGAAGTCCATTTGGTGTAAATGGATCTTCAAAAGGAAGTGTAAGGTTGATGGTTCTATAAATAAGTACAAGGCGAGATTAGAGGCCAAAGGGTTCACCCAAGTGTATGGGATGAACTTTAAAGAGACATACTCTCCTATGTCAAGATTTGACTTAATTAGATTTCTCTTGGCATGCATTGCTTACTTTGATTTAGAGCTACACCAAATGGATGTAAAGACTGCCTTCCTAAATGAAGATTTCAAGGAGGAGATTTACATGGAATAACCTGAGATAATGGTACTTCACTTTTCACAAGATGATTAGTGAGTATGGGTTCATAGTGAACGAACACGATCACTATGTCAATACCTTCTGGGATGGGGCTAGGTATATGATGTTGCCATTGTATGTAGACAACATACTCTTGATGAGGAATGATCTAAGTATGATTGTCAGTTTAAAGGAATGACTCAAAACACCCAGTTCGAGATGAAAGACATAGGTGAGACATCTTACATCCTTGGGATGAAAATTGACAGAGATAGAAAGGCTAGGAAGCTTAGTATATCTCAAGAGTCATATATAGAGAGCGTTATCAAACATTTCATTGTCATTGGTTGGAAAATCATTGAGTCCCTTATTTACAAGGGTACGGTGTTGTCTAAGAGTATGGCTCCTCAGACTGAGGAAGAGAGACACTATAACAAAATGTAGTATTAGCGACGCATAGATAAGAGTCACTAAAAACAACTATTTGCGACAAATAAAAAAGCGTCGCAAGAAAAATAAACTATTAGCGACGTATTTTCCTATGCGTCGCTAATAGTAATATATTAGCGACGCTTAGTTTAAAGTGTCACTAATACTAATCATATTAGCGACACTTTATTCTAAGCATCACTAATAGTTTCTCTATTTGAGATGGTTTAAAAAATCGTCGCTAAAAGATATATATTTTAAATAAAAAAAGTAAAAAAAACATAACTATTAGCATAGCTTGTCTAAAGCGTCGCTAATAGCGTTCACAATAGCGACGCTTATTCACAAGTGTCGCTAATAGTGCTGCTTTTTGCGACGCTTACACAAGCGTCACGAATAGTTATTAATTAAAAATATAAAAAATAAAAAATTTTAATTATTAGCGACGCTTTTAAATAAGCGCCGCAAATACCATTTCTAATAGCGACGCGTGTTAACAAGCATCGCTAATAGCTTTATTAATTAATTTTATTTCATAAATAAATATTAAAAAAATTATAATAAACTTCCTAAATATAATATATTTTATTCAATATTTACTATTTGTATATACAATAAATAAATATTAAATTTTCAATAAAAACTAGCGTTAATAATAGATTAAACATTCACTATTTATATATAATATATTTTATTTCTTAAATTTTATTATTAATTTTAAAATATAATTTATAATAAAAGAGAGAGTGAAGAGAGTGCATGGAGAGAGAGTGAAGAGAGGAGAGAGAGAAGGTGAGGAGAGAGAGGGGAGAACGTGAGAGAGAGAGGGAGGAGAGAGGAGAGAGAGGGGGAGAAAGGGTAAAGAGAGGAAATTTTTTTAATTTATTTCTTTTTTTATTTTTAAAAAAATAAAAAAATAAAAATATATTAGCAACGTATATACATAATACCCTTGAGTATTAGCAACATATATCCATATACATCACTAATATCCTTAGTATTAGCGACGTATATTCATATGCGTCGCTAATACATTTTTATTTTTATTTTTCATTAATTTTTAAATAAAAAATATAAAATAGAGAGAGGGTGGAGAGAGAGAGGAGAGAGATAGAGAGGAGAGAGGGTAAAGATTGAGGAAATTTTTTTAAATTTATTTCTTTTTTATTTAAAAAATAATTTTAAAATAAAAAAAATAAAAAATGTATAGCGACATATATATGTCGCTAATACATTTTTATTTTTTATTAATTTTTAAGTAAAAAATATAAAATAGAGAGAGGGAGGAGAGAGAGGGAGGAGAGAGAGAGGGGGAGAGAGGAGAGAGAGAAGAGGGTGGAAGGAGGGAGGAGAGAGAGAGGAGAGAGAGGGGGAGAAATGGTAAAGAGAGAGGAAATTTTTTTTAATTTAATTTTTAAAAAAAATTTAAAAAGGAAAAAATAAAAATGTATTAGCGACGTATATGCATATGTGTCGCTAATACATTTTTATTTTTTTTTAGTTTTTAAGTAAAAAATTTAAAATAGAGAGAGGGAGGAGAGAGAGAAGAGAGACAGAGGAGAGATAGAGGGAGTGGGAGGAGAGAGGCAGGAGAGAGAGAGGGAGTGGGAGGAAAGAGAGAGGGAGCACTACAACAAAAAGGACTATTAGCGACGCAATTATGCGTCGCTAATAGTCCCTTAAGCGTCGCTACTGCCTTTTAGCGACGTATAAATTAACATCGCTAAAAACGTCGAAAGAAGTGCCATCGCTATTACCTATTAGCGACGTATATAAAAATACGTCGCTAATATAAAAAAAATAAAAAATAAATTTATTAGCGACGTATATAGAAACTGTCGCTAATAATGACTTATTAACGACGCTCTCTAAACATCGCTAAAAAAATTAAAATTAAATTAAATTTATAATAAATTATTATTAACGACGCTTACTAAAGCGTCGCTATTTATTATTAGAGACGCTTTACTAAGCGTCGCTAATATAAAATAATAATAAAAAATAAAAATAAAAAAATCATTAGCGACGCTTTTTTAATCGCTAATAGAATAAATTTTTTTTAAAAAATTCAAAACATCGTTAATATTATAATAATAAAAATTTTAAATTTATATTTTAAAATGTTTAAAAAAATTTAGCGACGCATTTATCCCCGGCGGGCCACCGGGGAAGGGGGAGGGGGCGAGCAAAAGGTGGGGGAGAGGGGGTCCGAGGGAGCAAGGGGAAGTGAGGGGGAGATGGAGGTCCGGGAGCAGGGGGGTGAGGGAGGTCCGGGAGCGAGGGGGTGAGGGAGGTCCGGGAGCGAGGGGGGAGGGGGTCTAGGAGCAAGGGGAAGGAGAGGGGGAGTGGGAGGGCGGCACCGCCATCCTCCGGCCCCCACCCCCTCTCCTCGGTTCCGCCCCTCCTCCGAAAATCGAGGAGGGGGGACCGGATCGGGGGAAGGGGGAAGGAGAGGAGGGGACCGGATCGGGGGGAAGGAGGGGGGACTAGAGCAGGGGGAGCGGGAGGGGCGGCGCCGCCGTCCTCCGGTCGCCCACCCCCTCTCCCCGGCTCTGCTCCCTCCTCCGAAAAATAGAGGGGAGGGGGAACCGGATCAGCGGGAGGGAAGGGGGGGGGGACTAGAGTCGGGGGGAACGGGAGGACGGCGCCGCCATCCTCCGGCCCCCCTCTCCCTGGCTCCGCCCCCTCCTTCCTCCATCCTCTGAAAATCAGAGAAGGGGGAGGGAGGCAAGAAGGGAAGGCGGAGCAAGGGGAGACTGGAGCACGGGGAGATGGAGGGGTCGAGAGAATGGGGAGGGGGCCGGAGACCGGGGAAGCGGGACCGGAGGACGTCGCCGCGCCGCCGGCCTTAGGTCCACTTGGACGGGAGAAGTGAAAACCGGAGGACGGGGGAGGAGGCACCGGAGGGGATGGGGCAGGGAGAACGGCGGAGCATCGGCGGGGGGCGCCGGTGGCAGGAGGGCGACGGCGAGGGGGCGACGGAGGGCGCGGGGCGCTGGACGGCAGAGCACAAGAGTGCAGAGGACCGGGGGCATACTTATAAGCGCGGTGAAATTTCGACCACGCGTGAAATTTCCCCGCGCGGGCGAAATTTCGCCCGAGTTTCTTTTTTTTTTCAAAAAAAAAATTTATTCGCGACGCTCGTTCTAAGCGTCGCTATTTGTGGTTATATACGTTGTGACTAATCAACTTCTATAGCGACGTATACATGTATACGTCGCTATTAGTATAATTAGTAGCGACGTATACCTATATACGTCGCTATTACTATTTTATTTTAATTATTATTTATTTTTTTAAAAAAATTAAATTTAAAAAAATCAAAATAAAATCCCTCTCTCTCTCCCCTATCCCCTCTCTCTTCCCTCCCACTCCCACTCTTCCCTCGCCTATCCCCTCTCCCTCTCTCTCTCCCCCTCTCTCCCTATATCTCTCTCCCCTCTATCTCTCTGTTCCCTCCCCTCTCTATCTCTCTCTCTCTTCCCTCTCCTCTCTCTCTCTCCCTCTCTCTTCCATCCACTTTCTCTCTCTTCCCTCCCCTCCCCTCTCCCCTCCATCTCTCTCTTCCCTCCCCTCTCTCTCTCTCTCTTCCCTCTCCTCTCTCTCTCTCTCTCTCTCTCTGTCTTCCCTCTCCTCTCACTCTTCCCTCCCTCTCTCTCCCCTCTCCTCTCTCTCTCTCTCCCTTCTCTCTCTCCCTCTCTCTTCCCTCCCCATCCCTCTCTCTTCCCTCCTCTCTCTCTCTCTTCCCTCCCCCTCCCTCTCTCTCTTCCCTCCTCTCTCTCTCTTCCCTCCACCGTCTCTCTTCCCTCTCTCTCTCTCTCTCTCTCTCTTCCCTCTCCTCTCTCTCTTCCCTCTCTCTCTCTCCCCCCTCTCCTCTCTCTCTTCCTTCTCTCGCTCCCTCTCTCTTCCCTCCCCCTCCCTCTCTCTTCCCTCCTCTCTCTCTCTTCCCTCCACTCTGTCTCTCTTCCCTCCCCTCTCCTCTCTGTCTCTCTTCCCTCCCCTCTCCTCTCTCTCTCTCTTCCCTCCCCTCTCCTCTCTCCACCCTCTTCTCTCTCCTCTTCTCTCTCTCTCCTACCTCCCCTCTCTCTCTTCCCCTCCCTTACTTCACCCCCTTCTCTCTCCTCCCTCTCTCTCTCCTCTAATTTCAAATTATAATATTTTTTTATTATTTAAAATTAATTTTAAAAAATAAAAAAAGAATTAAAAAATACTAATAGCGACGTATACTCCTATATGTCGCTATTAGTACCCGTATTAGCGACGTATAATCCTATACGTCGCTAATACACGTACTAATAGCGACGTATATTCCTATACGTCGCTATTAGTATTTTATTTTAATTATTTTTTTATTTTAAAAAATAAAAAAAATTAATAAAAAATTTTAAAAAATCAAAATAAAATTTTCTCACCCTCCCTCTCTTCCCTCCCCTATCCCCTCTCTCTCCCCTCCCCTCTCCTCTCTCTCTCTCCCGCTCTCCTCTCTCCTATAATTTCAATTTTTTATATTTTTTTATTTAAAAAATAAAAAAAATAAATAAAAATTTTAGAAAATAAAAAACACAATTCTTCACCCCACTCTCCTCTCTCTTCCCTCCCGTCTCTCTCTTTCCGCTCCCGTCTCTCTCCTCCCTCCCCTCTCCTCACTTCACCTCCTCTCTCCTCCCCCTCTCTCCTCTCTCTCCCCCTCCCTCCCTCTCTCTCTCTCCCCTCTCCTCTCTCCTCTAATTTTATTTTTTTATAATTTTGTATTTTTTAAAATTAATTTTGAAAATAAAAAAGTAAAATAAAGTAAATACTAATAGCGACGTATAATGTTATACGTCGCTAATGTATGTAGTAATAGCAACGTATATTCCTATACGTCGCTATTAGTATTTCATTTTAATTATTTTTTTATTTTAAAAAATTAAAAAAATTAATAAAAAAATTTTAAAAATCAAAATAAAATCCTCTCACCCTCCCTCTCTTCCCTCCCCTCTCCTCTCTCTCTCCCTCTCCTCTCTCTCTCTCCCCCCTCTCCTCTCTCTCCCTCTCCTCTCTCTCTCTCTCTCTCTCTCCCCTCTCCTCTCTTTCCCTCTCTCTCTCTCCGTCTCCTCTCTTTCTCTCCCTCTCTCTTTCCCTCCCTCCCTCTCTTTCTCTCTCTCCCTCTCTCCCCTCTCCTCTCTCTCCCCCCTCTCCTCTCTTTCCTTCCATCTCTCTCTCTCTCTCTTCCCTCTCTCTCACTCTCTCTCCACCCTTTCCCTCTCCTATCTCTCTCTTCCCTCCCATTCTTTCTCCTCTAATTTCAAAATTTTTTGAGATTTTTTTATTTTTTAAAATTAATTTGAAAAATAAATAAAATTTAATTTAAAATACTAATAGCGACGTATATGTATATACGTCGCTATTAGTACATGTATTAGCGACGTATAACTAGATACGTCGCTAATACATGTACTAAATAGCGACATATAATACTATATGTCGCTATTAGTATTTTATTTTAAATTTTTTTATATAAAAAATTAAAAAAATTTAAAAAACAACAAAATAAAATCCCTCTCTCTTCCTTCCCCCCTCTCCCTCTCTCCCTTCTCTCTCTCTCTTCCCTATCCTCCCCTCCCCTCTCTCTCTCTCTCTCTCTTTCCTATCCTCTCCTCTCCTCTCTCTCTCTCTTTCCTATCCTATCCACTGCTCTCTCTCTCTCTCTCTCTCTCTCTTCCCTATCCTATCCTCTCCTCTCTCTCTCCACACTTTCTCTCTCCTCTCTCTCGCTCCACCCTCTCTCTCCTCCCTCTCTCTCTCTCTCTCTTCCCTCTCTTCTCTCTCTTCCCTCTCCTCGCTCTCCTATCTACCTACACACTATCTCTCCTCTAATTTAAAATTTTTAATATTTTTTATTTTTTAAAAATAAAAAAAATAATTAAATAAAAATACTAATAGCGACGTATAAGTATATACGTCGCTATTAGTATTTTATTTTAATTTTTTATTTTAAAAAGTAAAAAATAAATTTTTTTAAAAAAAATTAAAATAAAATTTTAGTAAAAAATAGGTAGTAGTGACGCATATGACTATGCGTCGTTACTACCAAGGGTAATAGCGACGCATGTTTTTATGCGTCACTACTACTATTAGGTAGTAGCGACGTATAGCATATGCATCGCTATTAGTTCTTATTTTTTAATTTTATTTTAAAATTGAGAATTATTAGCGACGCTCATTGTTAAATGTCGCTATTGTTGAAACTTATAGCGATGTTTGTAAGCATACGTCGTTAATAGTGTTGAAATTTATTTAAAAAAATTTAAATATATATCTTTTAGTGACGCTTAGAAAAGCGTCGCTAATAACGTTAGTATTAGCGATGTTTGGAGTTATGCGTCGCTAATAGACTATTATTAGCGATGTTTAATATTATGCGTTGCTAATAATTGTATTTTTTGCGACGGTTTGTTATATGTCGTTATTAGCACTTTTTAGCGACGCATAGTATTGCGACGCATATATAAGCGTCGCTAATACCCAGTTTTATTGTAGTGGAGTGGGATGAAAGAGAGAGGAGAGAGAGAGGAGAGAGGGAGGGAGGAGAGAGAGAAGAGGGTGGAGGGAGGGAGGAGAGAGAGGGTAGAGAGAGAAGGGGGAGAGAGAGGGGAGAGAGAGGAAAGAGAGAAGAGGGTGGAGGGAGGGAGGAGAGAGAGGGGGAGAAAGGGTAAAAAAAGAGGAAATTTTTTTAAATTTATTTCTTTTTTATTTAAAAAATAATTAAAAAAATAAAAAAATAAAAATGTATTAGCGACGTATAGCCATATATGTCGCTAATACCTTTGAGCATTAACGGCGTATATGCCTATATGTCACTAATACCCTTGAGTATTAGCGACGTATAAGCATATACGTCACTAATACCCTTAGTATTAGCGACGTATATAAATATGCGTCGCTAATACATTTTTATTTTTTATTAATTTTAAAATAAAAAATATAAAATAAAGAGAGGGAGGAGAGAGAAGAGAGAGGGAGGAGAGAGAAAGAAAGGAGAGAGGGAGAGGGAGAGAGGAGAGAGAGAGAGAGAGAGGAGAGAGGGAGAGAAGAGAGAGGAGAGAGAGAGGGTAGAGAGAGAAGGGAGAGGGAGGGTAGAGAGAGAAGGGAGAGAGAGGGTAGAGAGAGGAGAGAGAGAAAGCCATAGGGAGGAGAGAGAGAGGGGGCGGAGAAGAGAACATGTATTGTTTCTATCGCTAATATATTTACAATTTGTGACGTTTAGTTTTGAACTTTGCAAATGAGGTTAACTGTGATGCTTCTTTGCATCGCAAATGAAAAATTTTACCCGGGTGGAAATTCGCCTGAGCGCAAAGTTTTGCGCCTGGGGGTGAAACTTCGCGCTTGGGTGAATTTCTGCCCGTGCTTTATATCCCACACCTCCGGCAAGACTTTGGAACCAGGCATGAACGGAAAAGGCGTCGCTTTGGGTCTGAGGATGATGATGTGCCGGTGTCTTCGACGAGCCGAACGAGTCACCTGTGCGTGGACATCCAGCTGCCAGTGCGTTGTCATCCAGCCGCCAGTGCGTGGTCGCCTGTGCATCTCCGTGCATGGGGAGTTCAGTCGTCTTGCCACCATCCGTTGTCATCTCATCGCCGTCCGCTGTGGTCTCGCCCCCGTCCACTATCGTCTCGTTGTCGTCCGCTGTCTGCTTGTAATCGGGGCCGGATTTGGAACCTCCACAGAAGGGCAGACCTTTTTCTGGCACCTTGGGCGGTTGTGGCTGGATGACGGCGTGGCGGATCTGAGACCTCTCGCCATGGTGAGAGGTTGAAGACGACCCGCGCTGGTGGGCCGTCTCAGACTGGCCCACGTGGGTCTGCCCAAACCGGCCCACGCGGATCCTGCCCAAACCGGGGAATTTAAAAAAAAAATTACCTCGCGATTTTTCTTTTTTGTTGTTTAATTTTTTTTAGTGACGCTCCTCAACAGCGTCACTAATATTTTATTTTATTTTTTATTTTTAAATAAATTTTTTTAATATTTTTTAAATAATTAAACCAATTAGCGACACTTAAGCAAACTTCACTAATACTTGTGTATTAGCGGCATTTATTAACAAGCATCACTAATAATTATTTATTTAATTGTTTTTTAAAAAAATTATATTTAAAAAAAATTAAAATAATTTTTATTAGCGACGTTTATAAACTTCGCTAATACTATAATATTAGCGACGCTTAATTCAAAGCGTCGTTAATATTGTACTAATAGCGACGCTGTATAAACGTTGCTAATAGTAGCTTTTAGCGATGTTTGAAGTAAGCGTCGCTAATATACAGTAGCGACGACAGTTTTATCGATGCATTTAGTGACATTTGTTATACGTCGCTAACAACTATTAGCGATGTTTAAATGTGTTGCTAATAGTTAATTTTGTTGTAGTGAGACTCCGGATGGAGTTGGTGCCATATGCACTGGATATTAGTAGCCTCATGTATGCCATGACCTATAGGAGGCCTGATTTGAGTTTTGGGGTAGGTTTGCAGAGTTACTAAGCGGACCCTGGACTTCAGCACTGGCAAGCAATGAAGAGGGTATTTTGGTACCTCTTAGGGTCTAGGAGTTTAAAACTCACCTGTTGGGCTGAAAGTCTCTCATTGGTTGGATATAGTAATTTAGACTATGCGGGTGATCCAGATGACAGGAAATCCACTGACAGATTTGTCTTCATGTTTGGAGGTAGGGCTATATATTTTGCAAGAATGAAACAAAAGAGTGTTTCTAAGTCTACGATGGAAGCTTCCCAGGCAGTATGGATAAAGAAGTTTCTAGCAAGATTGGGGCTAGAAGACTGGACTGATGAACCTGTCGAGATTTATTGTGATAATCTGGCAATAATGTCAACACTTAAGAATGAGGAGATTAGTGCTAGAAGCACATTGAGTTGCATTTCTATGACATCTTCAACATGCTACCCATGGGAAAAGTGGCTATGAGTCATATTCTTGCTACTGAGATGACATCTTCAACAGGACTAGTGAAGTCGCTGTTGGACCATATAAGCCCTTCACTCATAGTGGGGGATGTTGGACTAGGGTATGGGCTTGGGCCCGTTTTGGTCTAATGTTATACGGGAGAGCCGGTATGGGACATAGGGTCCAAGGGTGGGGGGGCGGTCGTGCCGACCCGACATGAGCCATCGTAACACTAAATTAATTGAGACCCGCATTCGTCACACATTCACATTAGGCATGTGACTAGGAGGTGCATTAACACATTGTGGGGCTCATCATGCAAATTATGTGTCGATGGTGGGAACCCGTGGTTTGCGAGGGGTCGACCCTGTTGCGGGCTTTACCATGTGTAGGGGTCTAGGCCTCCACGGGCTCTGAGAGACAGAGCCCACTCCCATTGTGTATGACCCTTATAAATTAAGCCTGAAAACTCAGCAGGGAAAGCCCAATATAGGAAAGTACATTTATAAGGCCAACTTAATTAGAGAAGGATGAAGGGTATTTAAGGGATAGAAGAGGGAGATGAGTGCCCTAATCTGTCCACCCCCCTCTCCTCTCCCTTCTCCCAATCCACCCCCTCTCCCTTACTTGGTTCGGCCTCCTCCTAGGGTTTTAGTGAGAAATCCTTGCTGGAAGCCCCCTATCTCCTCCTCTACTCCTTGGACGTTGTGCAAGAGAGAGATTTGACTCCTTGCTGGTTGTAGCTTGAAGAGAGGGCTTTTAGACGCCATCTTTGCTTAGTTTTGCATCCAAGATTAAGGCGGTTGAGGGATCAACACATACTAAATGTAATCCTCATTCCTACTTATTTTCTTGTGCTTTTGGAGGGTGAGTTGATTGAATCAAGGACATTTAAGGGTCTGGACAGCCCAAGGTCAGTACGTCCTTGCTCCTAAATTTTGTCTTGATCTATTGTATGCTCTTTGGTTAATTGTTTATTGCTTATATATGTGTGTATATATGATTGTTGGTGTAGATTGTGTTTAAAGACTTGATTTTTAATTGGTGCGCCACCCCCACGGGCTCGTGACCACCACATTTCCGCCGGCCAGCCACTCTACAATGGTAATGGAGCCTAGGATTGGGGGTTGAAAATCAAGTCAATTTACCCAATCACGGGTTTTGTATGTTATAAAGGGGGAACCCCAAATTGATCAATCAACATATGCTATTCATAAAGATTTCATAATTAAGATGAAATTTAATGTTTATGGGACTGATTTGCTTGATATCCTTGCTGGAATGTTGTTGATTAGATAGTTAATTGCGATTAGTGCTTTTGTGCACGTGTAGGGGCAAAAGGGTCTTTTTGCCCTTGTGATTTTTGCCCAAATTAATTTTCCAAACACTTCCTGTCCACACAATCACTTTCTAGACAGAAAGAATAAATTAATTATTTTGTTTAGATTTAATTAATTTTTGTGCATTGAAAAGTGTGTAAATTGACCATTTTAGCCCTAGGGGCATTTTGGTCAATTCACACAAGTGGTGTGTGTGCCATTAAGGTTTCTGTCCTGAATTGTTTTCTTTGAGTTGTATACTTATTGAATAGTTTCTGGGTGCAAAGTTTTGATGTGTTATTTGAGGGTGGAAAAGACCAAAACAACCCTAGGTCTATTTTGTTAATTTCGCACCAAACATTTTGTTGATAGAAAATTAAAATTCCAGCAACCTCAAAAATTACTTATTTGAAGATTTTAATGTTGAGTGGGGTGTTAATGGATTACATAAGTCATAAACACCTAATTGCTTAATTAGGATAACTTTCCTTAAGGGGCTTAAAGGGTAGTTTGGGTTTACACTTGATAGTGAGCCAAACCCTAATTAAGGTACAATTAAACTAAGTAACTAAGAATAAAATACAGTTCTATCCCTTTGCTTTTTTATTAGATTAAGAGAATAGAAAGAATTATTCTTTAAGAAGCTTTTGGCCTACTGTTAGCCCCTCCACTTTTTGCATAGATAAGGGGGCGACTACCCCCTATACTTGGCAGCGGACAACCAAGTTAGCCTTGGCGACGGACAGCCTAGGCAGCCCCTTGGGCATGGATGGATGTTGGGAGTAGCGTTGGAGCGGTTCCAAATGAGCACTCTCCTTGCGGAGCAGGCTAAGGCAGAGTCCTTGCGTGGGCAGGACTCTAAGCGGCGTGCTGGGCGCCACAACTCCTTGGGGACTGATTCCTAAGGCCGCTAGGATATAGTCATGTAGAACAACTGGACTCCTAGACAGGATAGGAGATGATACATAGGTTTCCTTGGACGGATGGACTCTAGAAGCTGATGGGTGCTGGACTTCTAGCTGAAGACGGACTCCTTTGCTGAGTTCCTGATTTGGCTGGGACGACCTTGGGCTGGGAGAGTTTTGGATAGGGAGAGACTCTTGTATACATGGGCTAGGTTGTTGTATTCTAGTGAGACACGGACCAGCAAAGGCTGAGTCTATATAAGGGAGAGGATGGGGCGGCCATTGCTGACAAAAAATTGTGAGGACGAACCAGAGAGAACTCTGGCTAGAGACTTGGCTTGTCAGCCCGGCCCTCTCCCTGCCATTGTAACTGACCAACAGTGATTACATAGCATTGGGTGGAGCCCTTTGCACCAGAGACGGCCATTGCTGGCTGATTCCTTGTTCCCCTTGCGCATACGAGAGGGAAGGTCGCAAGAGTAGGCTGCTGGCTGTGCGTTGCAGCCAGGCCATCACGGGAGTGGACACTAGGCAAAGCTCTGCGCCTATGACAGTTGATTCCATTGTCGGGATCCCCGATGAACCAGGTACGTTTGCAGGGGATTTGGCAAGCAAGGACCTAGGGATTCCTTGCTGATTACGGACAGACGAGGTACCACCATGAGAGGCTCCATGCTGCAGTGGATGACAGACATGGAGGCAAGGATCGAAGCTTTGAAGACGGCTCTAGGGACGCTGGCCGAAGTCCAGGCTTCTGTGCGTTCTGTCCAAGATCACATTGGGGCCTTTGACCAGCGCCTCTCCTTGGTTGAGATCAGTTCCTATGCAGATGAGGCCAGAGGAAGCAATAGGAGGTGCTGCCCGAGTCAATTCCCTGGTTGCGGACATGGCAGCCACCACGGATTACTTGAAGGATAAGCTGCAGGAATTGAGGACGGAGATGGAAGGGGAGGTTCAAGAGCTGATGGACAAAATCGCTCTCCTTGAGCGGGCTGTTTTGAACTCAGCACCTTCAGGGACGAAGGCAGAACCTAGACCCAAGACAGGGCAGTCTATGAAGAAAGCGAAGGTGCCTGAACCAAAATCCTACTCTGGTTCCCAGAGTGCTAAGGATATTGAGAACTTCATTTGGGATATGGAGCAGTTCTTCGCGATCACCCATACCCCGGACGAAGAGAAGGTCTTGGTGACAAGCTTGTATCTCTCAGGAGATGCCAAGCTTTGGTGGCGAACCAGGCTTGAAGATGATGCTGCTGCTGGGTGTCCCCCTATCTAGACCTGGGCGATGATGAAGAAGGAACTCAGAGATCAGTTCCTCCCCACGAACACAACGTGGGTTGCACGGGACTCTCTCAGGAAATTGATGCAGACAGGGACGGTCAGGGAGTATGTAAAACAATTCCAGTCCCTCCTCTTGGACATCAAACATATGACAGAGGAGGACAAGTTATTCAACTTCCTGACCGGCCTCCAGAATTGGGCACAAAATGAGTTACGAAGGCAGAACGTTCGGGACCTCCCCTCAGCCATCACAGCGGCTAAAAGGTTGGTTGACTACAAGTCAGAACCAACCACGCAGAAAAGAGACAAAGGGCCTTCTTCCTCTAGAGGCGGTCGCAGGCAGAATGGTGATACACGCAAGAATGATTTCAAGGGCAAGTGCAGTGAGCAGGCTGAACCCAACAAATCCAAGGGGATAGCTTGCTTCATCTGCCAAGGCCCTCACCGCACTAAGGAGTGCCCAAAGAGGGAGAAGCTGAAAGCTATTGTTGCTGAGAACGACTCTTCTTTGGAAGAGGAGGTCACTGCCTGAATGAACCCCATGCAGATTGTGAGCGCTATCCGAAAGGAGGAGCATGGCGGGCTGATATATGTTGAGGCCGTTCTGGACAAGCACCCAGTGCGAGCGCTGGTTGACACAATTGCTTCTCATAATTTCCTAGCAGAGAAGTGCGTGAAGGCATGGGGCCTGAAGACAGAGAAGGCTCAAGCCCGGATTAAGGCAATGAACTCAGAGGCAGCCCCGGTTTTGGGAGTTGTCCATGACATGCTGGTGCTGATTGGTGAATGGATGGGCAGAGTTAACTTCACCGTTGTTCCCTTGGACGACTTCGAGTTGATCCGTGGGCTGGACTTCATGAGGGTGGCTAGGGTGTCCGTGATGCCACACCTCAGGGGTATTCTCATTGGCGACGAGAGAATTCCCTGCTTTGTTGGTGAGAACAAAGGCTAGACAAAGGTGCAGGTTGTGTCTGCCCTTCAGCTAATGAAAGGCCTTGAACAGGGCCATAAGACCTACTTGGTCACAATGGTGGAAGCTGAGAACACAGCTGTGGACATTCCAGAGAAGGTGGAGAACTTGCTGAGCGAGTTTGCGGACGTGATGCCACCAGAGTTGCCACAAATGCTTCCTCCACGCCGTGCTGTGGATCATGCCATTGAGTTGATGCCAGGAGCTCACCCTCCAGCCAGAGCTCCCTATCGCATGGCTCCACCAGAGTTAGCTGAACTCAGGAAACAACTTGATGAGTTGTTGAAGGAGGGCTTTATCAGACCATCCAAGGCTCCCTTCGGAGCCCCAGTCCTTTTTTAGCGGAAGCAGGACGGTTCCCTACGTTTATGTGTGGATTATAGAGCGCTGAATCAGATTACCATTAAGAACAAATACCCAATCCCTCTTATGGCTGACTTGTTCGATTTCTTGGCGAATGCTTCCTATTTCACCAAGCTGGATCTAAGGTCGGGTTATTGGCAGGTTCACATCGCTGTGGGCTATGAGGCAACGATGGTTACAAGGTATGGGCTGTTTGAGTTTCTGGTCATGCCCTTCGGCTTGACGAACGCACCAGCCACCTTTTGCATGCTGATGAATGATGTTTTCATACCCTACTTGGACCAGTTTGTGGTCGTTTACCTTGACGATATTGTGGTATACAACGCTTCCCCTGGATGAACATGCTGGGCATCTCAGGATCGTGCTGGAAAGGCTAAGGGAGCACAAGCTATTTTTGAAGCTTGAGAAGTGCCGCTTTGCATAGAAAGAGATCCAGTTCCTTGGGCACTACATATCGGAGGGAAGAGTAAGGATGGATGGGCGGAAGGTCAGGGCCATCGCAGGGTGGCCAGTCCCAACTAAGGTGACAGAGCTGAGATCATTCTTAGGACTTGCGAACTACTACCGGAGATTCATCAGGAACTACTCGAAGAAGGTAGCAGCGCTGACTGACCTTCTGATAAGGGGGCGACTACCCCCTATACTTGGCAGCGAACAACCAAGTTAGCCTTGGCGACGGACAGCCTAGGCAGCCCCTTGGGCATGGACGGATGTTGGGAGCAGCGTTGGAGCGGTTCCGAATGAGCACTCGCCTTGCGGAGCAGGCTGAGGCAGAGTCCCTGCGAGGGTAGGACTCTAAGGGCGTGCTTGGTGCCACAACTCCTTGGGGATGGATTCCTAAGGCCGCTAGGATATAGTCATGCAGCACAGCCGGACTCCTAGACAGGATAGGAGATGATGCATAGGTTTCCTTGGACGAATGGACTCTAGAAGCTGATGGGTGTTGGACTTCTAGCTGAAGACGGACTCTTTTGCTGAGTTCCTGATTTGGCTGGGACAACCTTGGGCTGGGAGAGTTTTGGATAGGGAGAGACTCTTGTATACATGGGCTGGGTTGTTGTATTCTAGTGAGACATGTACCAGCTAAGGCTGAGTCTATATAAGGGAGAGGATGGGGCTGCCATTGCTGACAAAAAATTGTGAGGACGAACCAGAGAGAACTCTGGCCAGCGACTTGGCTTGTCAGCCCGGCCCTCTCCCTGCCATTGTAACCGACGGACAGTGATTACATAGCATTGGGCGGAGCCCTGTTGCACCAGAGACGGCCATTGTTGGCTGATTCCTTGTTTCCCTTGCGCATACGAGAGGGAAGGTCACGAGAGTAGGCTGCTGGTTGTGCGTTGCAGCCAGGCCATCACGGGAGTGGACGCTAGGCAAAGCTCTACGCCTGTGACACCTACCATAGTATTAATTTCTTGTTGCCCTTTTTTTCTCTGTAGTTGCACAATGGCTTGCAAGATGGTCACATCAGAATTAGGGAAGTCTGAATAACTGAATGCTGACAATTATCTAGTGTGGAAGAGAATGATACACCATTTGCTAACTCTTTTGGATCTTGCCCATGTCATAAAGAAGATCATTGAGCCATTGCCAGAGGGTTCTTCAACTGCTTAGAAGAAGGCTTATTAAAAACTGAGGTATGATGACAACAAGACTAGGTCCACAATTCTGACTTTAATGGAGCCAAAGATGGAAATACTCTTTAAGAAGTACAAGATTGCTAGAGAGATGTTGAAAGTTGTCTTTGTTAGGTATTACTAAAGGCCAATAGCAATGAAGCAAAGCAATTGCATGTGGAAGTGCCATAAAAGGTTCTACTTGGGCGATGCAACCACAACAGACATAGGAGGTTGGATTGAGCTAAGGAAGAATGAAAGACCATTCAACAAAACATGAGGACTTTTTTTGTGTCTGATATCTGCAGGCCAGCAATAAGCGGGGCATGCATGGAAGTTGCGTTGTGATGCAAGCGACACTGATTGTACAAGTGTGGGCAAAGCAGCTCAAGGATGAGAGGCATCGCTAGAGTATATGGGTGATGAGGCCTTCAAATGAGCAAGACGTCATGGATCAGTTAGCAATCGAGGTTCGGACAATGGTAGATGATGACACTTAGGCTGATCGTGTTGGATCACAGTATGAGCTCATGCCAATTTTGGTTCACATTAATCATGGTCCAGGTGAGACGGTATGGGCCGGTCCAAGAGTGGTAGGGCAGTTGCACCAACCCCAAGTGAGCCATCGTGACACTAATTTTATTGGGACCCGTATTTCTCACATATGCACACTAGGCATGTGAGTAGGAGGTGCATTAACATGTTGTGGGGCCCGACGCATGAATTATGTGCCAATGGTCGGACATGTGGTTAGTAAGGGGTCGACCCTATCGTGGGCTTGGCCATGTGCAGGGTGTCCAGGCCCCCGCGGGCTTTGAGAGACAGAGCCCCTGTGTATGACCCTCTAATTAAATTGGAAAAACTTAGCATAGGCCCATTAAGTTAAGCCTACTTAATAAGCCCAACTAATAGAGAAGGAGGAGGGGTATTAAAGGTATATAATAGGGAGAGGTGTGCCCTAATTCAGTTCGCCCCCCTCTCCTCTCCCTTCTCCCAATCCGCCCCCTCTCCCTTATTGGGTTCGGCCTCCCTCTAGGTTTTGATGAAGGAAAATCTGCTGGCCGCCCCCTATCTCCTCCTCTAAATCATCTTGAATGTGATGCTTGAGAGGGATTTATTTTCTCGCTGGTTATAGCTTCAAGAGAGGACTTTGGGATGCCATACTTGCTGAGATTTTCATCCAAGAACAAGGTGGTAGAGGGCTCAACACATACAAAGGTAAATCACCTTCCCTTCATGATTCTATTGAGATCAATTGCATCCGATTGATGGTGTCAAGGTTTTGATGGCATGCTAGGGGCTGATCAGCCCAAGGTCAGTACATTTTTGTTCCTTAATTTGATTTTAACTTGTGAATGCTCCACGTTGGATAATATATTGCTTATTGATTTGCGATTATATACATGTTTGTGTAGATAAGTGTGTAAAGATTTGATTTTTGATTGGTGTGCCACCCCCAAGCCCTTGGGACCGCCACGCTTCCGCTGGCCAATCACTCTATAGTGGTATCAGAGCCAAAGATGGAAAGGCTCTTTGAAAAGTATAAGATTTTCAGAGAGATTCTGGAGGTTGTCTCTATTAGGTATGAGGAGTAGACAGAGGCTTATAAGAGGATGTTGTACTCTAAGTACCAGAACTTCAGGATAAAACAATGAAGAGTGGTGGTACGGTGGAAGTGAGGGAAGGGCACGAGCCCAAGGGGTAGATGAACAAGAGAAAGGCCATTCATTTTCTAATTTCTCCATGGATGCACACGAAAATCACATCATAATGAGCAATAAAACAATTCATGGAGCAATCACATATAAAAAATTAAATCAAGGAAGGTCAACACACTAAGAGTTGGGGCTGATTTGCCCCAGGATGCCAAGAACCTTCACGCTGACGCCCATGTCCAATTGAATGATAATTCAATTAAGAGAAGAAGATTTCCTTGTTGATTATGTATAAAGCCCTCTAATCCTCTAGTAATGGTGGTAGAACTCTTGTAGCAATGCTGCAAAGCCCTCTTTTGAATCCAACCTTCAATCCACTTTGCGATACACTTCCCAATGCAAAATTCAAGCGAAGAGGAGGAGAAGGGAAGTGACGGCCAGCCTTCCTTCTTGCTGGTCCACGATGTAGAGAGAGAGAGAGAGAGCAGGGGGGAGAGATTTGGGCTCTTACACCTTTTTTAATCGCTTTATGGTCCTCTTTCCCAAATGGGCTTAAGTCATAGGCCTACTACCAACATCTACATGGACTCTTGAGGGTACAACGGATATGAGCTTGGACTCTCTTAGACCACATAGACATGTGCCCCTATACGTGACTATGCTCATGACAGGGTCAACCCTTCACTAACCATGTGTCCAACCATTATTATAGGGCGGAGCCCCACATGGTGAATATGCATACCCTGGTCATGCCTAGTGTACATTTGAATTGGATGTGGGTCCAACAAGAAAGTGTGTCAAGATGATTTTTGTGGGGTCTGCGCGACCGCCCCTACTATCATCGGACCCCATGGCCTGTATTGGTCACCCGAACTAGAAACAAGGTGACCATGTGGGCCCGAGCCCATACCATGGTCCAACACTAGTCAAGACGAAACCATTGCTTGTAGTGGGGGTTGGAACATTGTTAGCGTGGGTGATTGGAGGAGCAAGATTCGATCCATCAGCTCGGCCATTGATTTGAAGAATGGAGAGTACCAATATCCGCCAAAAAAGATAGTTCAGTGAAAGAACCGAATGGATGTCTCTTGCTTGATAGAGACATAGTTGGGAACATAGATGATGCATGCAGCTTCGATCGTAGTAGCACTTGAGGGAAGAGAGGTGGGACTGGTTTGAGAGGAGGACACCCTCTGTGCATGCACATGAACGTCTTGTCCTAATGATACCATGTAAGAATTTGGTTATTCTAGATTGCATGTAACAATTAGGGGTGCAAGATTTTAGGGCCGGCCCAATGGCCCCACCCTACCCAGCCCGCAAAAGAGCAGGTAAGGGCTTTAGATTTTTTAGATCGATGGCAGGCTGGGCCTAAAAATATTTAGGCCTGTGTAATATAGGTCCGGGCTAGGGCCGAGGGATACAAAACCCTTAAACCCAGCCTGGCCCGATGGCCCTCAAAAGAATGTTATATTATACTCTCCGTGACACTTGTGTATCCAAGACAACTACTTTCAAAAAAATTGTGAGCTAATGCTCAGTGATGATTTTGGGTCCATGTTGTCATCCTATTGAATATGTGTTAAAATTTTTATCGAAGTCTAGCATTTTGTGGAGGTGTTCATAAATTGTAATTCATGTTGCTACTCTGAGCCATACAATTCACCTGATTCCAACGATGGGAGTATGTCTAGCTTCAACAAGCACATAGGGCCTGTTAGGGGTTTTGGAAAAAAAAATATTTCCTAGAAAAGTAACATTTCTAGGAAAAGTATATTTCTAAGACAATAAATTTCCATAGAAATAAATATTTCCATGGTTAGGGGTTCATTTGAAAATTTTTTCAGGAAAAATTTATTAATATATATTTTTAAAAATAAACTATCTAAATAACCACATTTATAAATAATAAAATATTTAGGTCTATTGATACTTATTTTTTATTTGGTTAAGGGATCATTTTTAGTCACGATTGTAGATAAAAAAATAGTTTATCATATAATAATTTTAATTTTATTAAAAAAATATGATAAATGATAATTTTGGTTTTTTTCTCATGTACCATGTGTTTATTCACCTTTTTTTAGCCAAATGTGTTTGATAACTAATTTATATTCTCGTCCCCTCCATATGAATATATGCTTAAGTTCAAATAAATTAGCATGAGAAAAGGTTCTTATTATTATGAAATTTTCAAATTGTGGTGAACTGATTCGCTTGCAAACCAATCGGAACATAGATTGCAATATAAACAAGAGGGCTATCCACTTTATAATTTTAGATATGATTAGGGGCATTTGGGTCCTTCTTAAGTACATGTGCAGGCTTTATCATGTGCATAGAGCTATTTTGTATATTACATAAAAATAGAAGATATTAATGTTATATCTACGAGAGAAAATGTTTTCCCATCATCTCAATAACTTACATCTTAAGAAAGATTTTGTTGATTTAATCTAAACCAAATATGCTCACACACCACTCATCTTTAGAGTCAAACAATAGTATTAAAAAGTATCTGATTGTACATCGTCACAGTTTTATCCGATTCAATAAAATGAGGCTCCCCTCAGCCCTTTCTCATCCAACCCGATAGAGGAGGAAAAGGGTGGGCCAACCCAACCTCCATTCCCATCATGATCTTCCATCTCGCTGCACATAGAGAAATGGAGCAGTCTAGTGTGAGCAAACTGGTGGGGAGAGGATAGATACACAGGAATTAGGGGGGAATGCGAAGGCTGCACAAAAGGGAAGTCATATGAGGTCAGTGGAGAGGTATGTAGGAGCTGTTAATATGCGACCACAGAAGGAAGGAGAAATAGAGAGGTAAGTAGGTGCTGGAAAATGATCAGCTGCGGCTGACAGTATCAGCTGCAGGTGCCACCACAATTGATCCACTCTCATTGGCAAACTCTTCCGGGTGATCACTTGCAAGCCATGACCAGAGGGACAGGTAGTCCCGACAGATAACAGAAAATAAAACTTAGCATTATATAAAGGGGAATTTTGTTGGGTGACAACCACTGATGTCAGAGATGCATCTAACATTGCATCCAGACCAGTTTTAGTCAGCCATGGCCTTCTATCCAGGCAACTGGTGCTTTGGCACCCACAGCGTCACTGTTTACTTGAACGAGCATGGTGTAAAGAGAAAACTCAGTTCCAATCAAGCAACCAGCCTAATAAAATAAAATAAAAATCAACCGACCCAAGTTAAAAAGCTCTTCATTCACTTAAATCTACATTGCAACCAAGGTTGGTTGTTGGATACGACAGCTTGTGATAGCATTCCTGTAAAAATACCAAATTGATCAGAACATATAGTCTTTTTTTTTCTTTTGCTGGTGAGATATGGAAGTTTATAAAAAAGAAAAATTTTCCACTTCCTTGGATTACCAAAGCTGCCTTGTAAATAATAATATCCCTAAGGAATAGAACAGATGCAATAATAATAAATCATCAACACACAAGTGTATCACATCCCTGACAACCTCTTAGTTAAATATTCAAGGGAAAGAACTGTTTTCATCATTCCCCTCAAAATAATGAAAATTTTCTGAGACAAAAACAGGGTGTGCAAACAGAAATTTTGAAAAATACCCAAATACAATATTCATTTTAAAATTGAATAAACATGAGTTAATTGTATCTTAAAGCTAGCATTACCTGACAACAGAGAGAAAGGTACTGAACAGTTCATTCACCAAATCATCACATTCAAGATCCAACATCACAACACTTGACCTATATCTTGCAAGAGTTTCCAAGATAACAACTCTTTTTCCAAATGATGGTGCATTGACATCAGCTAATCCTTTAAAAATACCTACAATCAAGTGGAAAATATTCTGAAAGACAAAGGGAGAGAGAAATAAATACATACTGAAAAAAAGCTTCATACTTTTCTTGGAATTAAATGTGGCAAAAGGGTCTCATTTCTATCACAAGAACATGGTTTTTAATCTCAGCCTCTCTTCTCAGTGAGGGTATGAGAAATATGGCATAGAAGTAGTCTCGGTTTGAGACAAATTCCACATAGAGCCGACATCTAGACAAAAAGCCTTCTGTCAATGCATTAAATATCCAAATCTTAGAAAAATCTTGATAAATCTGGCCCAATATCGTTTATGTTTAATAAAAAAATAGATTATTAAAATTCTTATGCTTTCACTAAGCTTTTGACATGAATATATTCCCTGGAATATATTCTTTGTAGTACTTAGTACCTCTCTTTTGAAATGTCACTCCCTAAGAACAACTTTTCACATGCAAATTGTCTTGAACTACATGTATAACTACTCATCCACAAATTATCTCCATAAATCTCACCCTATTAGTGTACTTTAACCCAAGAAATGTGATATTATTAGTGTTTGGGTTGTATTATTATTCACTGCAGATTTTGTGTATGAGATTAGAATTTCCTCTTCATCGAGATCAATTTCTCGATCTCTTAATTTTGACCGACTGAGGCCGAGATTGCAAACCTTGCACTAGAGGTAGAGCCAAGAATGCCTAGGAGAGCTTAAATTTTTAAAATTTGCAAATATGACCCACTAGATGAAAGATCAGCCTCTCATATTTTGACCCACTAAATTTGAATAAGTGTGAAAAGATAGAAAATTGATACAAGTGCTTGTAATGCAAAAACTACCTTGTGTGTAGGAAACTTAAAAATTGTCACCTGAGAGTGCAAGCCAAAAGCTAAAAAGAGAATCTAGGACCCAATCCATTTTAGACAAAGACTATATGCAACATCTATGTTAGAAAACCAAGTCCCAACTAAACAAGCAGCATCATTTACGTGGGATTTTTTCAATCTGAGCAGCTGATTGATGCCGAAGCCTCTAAAATTTATTTCCTAACTGAACACAAATGTAAAACAATAGGAAAATTAATCCTCTGAACATGCTTACAGTGTTTGGTCATTATAGATATTATGTGCCCCAAAAAAATGTGCACAGTCCAAATTTTAATTTGAAAAATGTAGAGATGAGGCATAGCAGAGTGAGCAATAACCGAAAAAATGGATCTTCAAATGGTCTTGTGCTGGATGAAACTCGCTGGAGAATGGTGATAGACGTTTGCCACGACTGGAAGTCTCTTGCTGAGCTTCTACTTTACCACTTTGAAGGGAAAAAGGAGAATGGTTGCGTTCAACATAGTGTAATGGTGGTGGCTGTCCTTGGCGTGACGTCCTGTGCTGGCCGGAGGTGGAGCGTTTATGTTGGAGGAGAATGACAATCTTCGACGGAGATGGCAGAGGCAAACACCTGAAAATCAGAGAGGGAGATCGAGAGAAGAAGGCAGAGACAAATCCTTGGAGACCAGAGAAATCGAAAGGGAGAAGAAGAGAGACATACCGGGGATGGGGATCTCCTCGAGACCAAACCTGATGCTAGGAAAAATGGTTTCTAGAGGATCGGGGGGGGGGGGGGGGTCCGAAAATAAATCCCACATTTCTACCCTCTTTTCGAGGGGTCGAAAAAATAAAATTTTTTGTTTTAAAATTTTCTAAAACCCCTAACAACGTACAAACTTATTTTCTAGGAAAACTTATTTTTTGACTTTTTTTTTCAGAACCCCTAACAGGCCCATAATGTTGTATTGACTTTGGCCTTGTGGAATCTTCAACCTCCCATTGAAGATATGTTGCCATTCCTTTGAAATCTCTGTGAAAAATCTCTTTAACCTCATGAATTCACTATTGATCTTTAACTCAAAACTTCATGTGAATCCTCCTTGAAAAACACTATGCAAAAGATATAAATCTTTTTACTATAATCTCCTCTAGGTTCTCCTCTCTTAAATTTTGTGAATTTTTAACCCTTATATACCTTCTTAAGTTGGTTTAGGTCGTGGACTTGAATATGAAAAGAAATTAAAATTGGAATGACTTAATTTGGGTAACTTATCCTTGAAGCGATCGATTATTCCAAACAGTGATCGATCGTTGATTTTTTGTTTTATGCATGATAGTTTAGGTGATCCTTCGATTCACGACAGTGATTAATCAATAACTCTCAGCTTCGTTTTACGTAGGGATGAATCAAATGCCTTATCGACATTTCGTTCTTCTTATTAATGCATCAATTGATTATTCTACCTATAATTTTACTATTTTCCCCATTTTACCTTAAAACCTTTTGAAACCCAAATTATACAAAATATAACTTTACATTACAAAGACATAACATACTCATATAATATAAACTCATTTATTTCGAATTGAGCTTGAAAAGGCTTGTATAACCCTGTATTTATCCTGCACATTTAAAATCAAATTAATTTGCATAGTGTTGTTACGTCTGAACCAAGACTATGAAGAAGACAAATTCAGATTTATTTTACTTACCAATTGTAGTAGATAAGGTCGATCCACAGGGAAAGCCTTGTGCAACAAAGAAAATAGTTACGAAGAAATAGAGGAAGGAAAAATTAAGAAAGAAAGAGTAGAAGAGTATTGAGGGAATAAAGAGTCAAGAAATCAAGATGAGAAAATAGTAAGGCATTAAGGATCATTGTAACATCTAATGATGTTATTCATGTATCATGTTATCTCAGTTAGAATCGAATGAAGATTCTATCTAATCGGAAGATATGAACATTAAAATTAAAAATAAAGATAGAAAATACTTTAGATAGATGAAGAATAAAAGTAATTGTCTCTTAAAGATTTCTATGTATCCAAATCACAAAAGATAAAAAAGGAGAGCCTTTAAGCATCTTATGTATCCAAATCACAAAGAAATAAGAAAAAGAACAATATTAAATAAACATCACTTCAAATAAACAATACTTACTTAAAACCATTGATGAAACATGAATTGAACTCTATTAAATTGTTACAAATCACCTATAGCCTTAGCTTGAGAGCTTAGAAAGCCATTACAATAAAACTAAAAACAAAAAAATAAAAGTAGAGAAGAAAATAGGAGAAGAGAGCTCCAAAGAGGAGAAGATCATCCATCTATCACGTCCACCCCTCTATTTATAGGAATAGAAGAGGTTACTTCAAAGAAGAAAGTGAAATCATATCTCTAGATTGCATCCTGATTGATTGCCTGATTAGTTGCTTCTTTGGCAATGATTAGATTCTAAATCAATCACATAAATCAATAATTTATTTTGCAAATAAATATCTTTGAATCTTCCTTTAGTTATCTAATCAGCCTCATTGTCTTTCCTTATGTGCATCAATTACAATTAATGAAAAGATTTTCTATGTGCTAGCCTCGGCTTAGTTAACTAGTTGTTTAATTGCATGCCAGATTCGACCCATATATCTTCAGAATTTGGAATTGCTTCTAGAAATAACACTTATAGCCACGGAAGTCTTCTTTCCAATGCCATCATAATCATATCAATCTAAATTATATATAAAAAGATATGATTGAAATACTAAGGCTCTATCAATCTGTCCGAATCAACTTCTTTCCTAATTCAATTCTCTTCATACAAATCTCAAATTAAACGGGTCCACAAGGTTGTGTTCGACCATTCTATGCATGTTTAGACTATTAGGAGCCCATTCTTGACTTTCAAATAGCTTTGGGTAGATAGGCTTTACTTCCTCTTCTACTTGGATCCTGTTAAAGCCTGTTTAGACATGTAAAATCAATTAAGTAAGGTCCAACTAACTTATTCAAAACATAAATTGCCTAAATCAGCAATGAATTAACACAAAATAAGATTTCAATTCAAAATTTGAAAATATTTAATTAAACATTATTTTAGTGCATCAAATACCCCCCAACCTACTTTTTGCTAGTCCTCAAGTAAAATAAAAATTAAAATAATAGAAAACAAAACTAACTACTCCACTTCCGCAGGAAATCTCGATTGCATTTAGCATATGCAACAAGACTTTAAACCCCTAGCTTACACTAGTGGACGAGTTGTGTCTCATGAGGGTTTGCAGTGAATCTACCCACAAAATTCAAAATTTAAATGATAGAAGAAAATTAATTTTAAAATCACATCAAATTTACAAATCAACTCCTCCTAAACATGTGACTTCATTTAGTAAAATCAATCATACATAATACAACTTGTATTCTGAAACAATAATTCATTCTAACAAGTTCATATTGGTGGCAAGTACTCATACATATATAATAGTTTTAGAAAAAACAGACATTACCAAGTAATTATACAATCCCAATCTCATGAATCGAACAACTCAATGTGTCTCATGTCTACTCAGCTATTTCAATTTTAACACTAAAAAAATAGACATTAGCATCTATTCATCTTCAAGAGATCATAATAGAGAATCATGCAAAACATTCATTGAAAAGTAAAACACCCTAGATCACCTGACAACTCATTCAAGATATAATTGCATAATGTCCTACTAGAATTTTATGCTCATCTCACATGACATGTGTAAGGATTAGCCTTTTTAAGCTTTCTATAAGATCTATGTAACAAGTGTTAGGCCAGTGACTCCCAATCCAGTTGGCTCAGGGCACTAGGTGTTAAAACACCCATCAAGCTTAATAACTTGAACCAAATAGGCTTCAAGGCTATGCATGTCATAAATTAGTCAACTCTACCTTTTGACTTAAATACCCTATGCTTAGTAAGGCACGTCGAGTCTTAGTCTACTCAATAGAGTGACTTTAATTCATTACAATTTTTCATTCTTGTTTTTCATATTTTTTTCTCTTTTTTTCTTGAGCACATTATATAATCAACTTGAATTGTGTTGACAAAAAGTCCTCGACTGTTCTACAAACCAAGAATAGTGAAGCTCAAAACTCTATCATGATAACATGAATACTACTATGATCATGCCAAAGTTCTACTCTAATAAAAAAATAATTACTTAGATTCAATGATATCCACCAAGATGTAAGACCATAATCAAAGGCTCGAATTCTCACTTAGGCAAATATCTTTCTTTGTTTTTTTTAAAATAGGAGCACACGAAACCAATATGAAGTAATCAGAACTCAAAATCATTAAATATGTCAAGTCATATTCTAAGCAATATGATGTCATTAAATATAGTCACATGTCTAAAATAAGCATCAATGTAATAAACAAAAACATAAATCTAATTAAATTTTTTAATATTTTCATTTTTTAAGTAAGACTAAAAAAAACATGAAAGAAAAATCTCTTTCTATACCCCCAAACCTAAACTAAACATTGTCCTCAATGTATATTTTTTTTTGTTTTTTTTATTTTTGGTTTTGGGAAAATTCATGAAAAGAAAATCAACCCTCATAATTTGGATTTTCAAGAGATGTAGACTGAACTTCAAGGACAAAATGGTCTAAAAATAGTTTCAAACGCTGGCCATTAACTTTGAAAACATCACCATTTTTTAGGTTTCTAATTTCAACAGTTCCATAAGGAAAAATAGTTTTTACAATGAAATGACCTGTCCAACGTGATCTTAATTTTCCTGGAAAGAGATGAAGTCTAGAGTTGTACAATAAAACTTTTTGAAATGGCTCAAAAGTTTTTGGTAAAATATTTTTATCATGAAAAGCCTTCATTCTCTCTTTGTAAAGTTTTGAACTCTCATAAGCATCACGTCGAATTTCCTCTAACTCATTGATTTGCAATTGTCTATTTAAGCCAGCCTTATCAAAGTTAAAATTCAAAGCTTTAATTGCCCAATATGCCCTATGTTCCAACTCCATAGGCA
Organism: Saururus chinensis; assembly: GCA_035235625.1. Lineage (NCBI taxonomy): Eukaryota > Viridiplantae > Streptophyta > Magnoliopsida > Piperales > Saururaceae > Saururus > Saururus chinensis. The sequence goes on along the minus strand of CP141146.1, from coordinate 28,872,195 downwards.
AGTGACAAGCTTTTTCAAAAATCAAACGGTAAGGAGACATGCCAATTGAGGTCTTAAAAGCGGTACGGTAAGCCCAAAGAGCATCGGTTATCCGTAAAGACTAATCTTTACTATTTGGATTTACCATTTTTTGGAAAATATATTTAATGTCCCTATTAGAAATCTCAACTTGTCCACTTGTTTGTGGGTGATAGGGGGTAGCTACTTTATAAGTAATCCCATACTTCCTCATCAAAACCTCACAAGGCTTATTGCAAAAATGTGACCCCCCGTCACTTATAATGGCTCGAGGTGTTCCAAACCTTGAAAATATATTTTCTTTTAAAAAGCGCACAACGACTTTGTGGTCATTGGTTTTGCTTAGAACAGCCTCAATCCACTTGGAAACATAATCAACAGAAACTAAAATGTAAACATAGCCAAAAGAAGGAGGAAAAGGTGTCACGACCTGGCACTACCCGACCCGAGCCGAACCCGGTCTAGGGGCCGGCCGGTCAAGCGCACGGGGGCGATAAGGAGAATTGAAAGAAGGTTTAGCAGAAGACTTATGCCCTAATCACGGGCAATCTAACAAAATTACGGAGTACACGCACCACTTTGAGCAAGAGTAAATAAGTAGAAATGAAAGAGTTACTTTAACCCACATACTACATTAATTCATAGCCCACTCTAGGCTTTCAAAATAGGTCTTAAGCAACACAAAAGTATAATGTAGCATAAACCAAAATAAGAACCACACACAAAGGTTCTAATCATAAAAACATAAACAAGGAAACAAGTCACATAAGGGGTCTCCAAGATCACTCCCAAGTCGTCTCCGACCTTTCCTCATAAAGGAGATCCTGTCCATTTACGTGTCACGCCACGTAGCCCCAAAGCAAAAGCACAATAAAGAGGGGTGAGTTTAACAAACTCAACAATAGTTTTTGATATAAATATAATCATTAGAAACACGACGACATAGTAATATAACCATTTCAGATCAATACTTGACAAGATGTATCATTTCTGATCACACATACACATCACCTAAACCTGCATCATAGTATATAAATCACATAGTGCCATTCACATCATATAAACCTGCATGAGATGTATCTCTAACATACATTTCAGATCATGCATCAACATCATATTAACCTGTAGGAGATGTATCTCTAACATACATTTCAAATCATGCATCAACATCATATAAACTTGCATGAGATGTATCTCTAATATACATTTTAGATCATGTATCAACATCATATAAAGAATGCCTCCATCAAGGAGTAAGCACAATTTGGTGTCACACAGACAAGGCCATGAAGGCCTGTCATGGTACAATCGGGGTTGTTGGCCCCTAAAGCTGCTCACCCTAGACGATCCTGGCCTAGAATGTCCCATTATCACATAGAGAATCTAGAGCATGGGTGTTCGCCCAGGGACATCTCCTACGATGGGGAAGAGCCCGAGTTTCCACATAGGAAACCCTAGAACACATGGTAGCCGGTGCACAGAGCATACCATACTTGATTCTCAGGGTTCAGAAGACAATCATAATAATCTCAATTCGCAAGACAAGTACATAACTCGTCCCCACATAATTACATTAAACTAAACTCAACCCGGGGAGTGCACATGTTCTACAAAGGAACTCAAATCAAAACATGTCCTTTCGGACCAATCAAGTTTCGATTAAGCTATGACCGATTAATCTGGCACGTAATTTCACCATATTGCATCCAATCGATCAAATTCGATTAATCTCGATAGAGCCTCAATTGGAAATCCATTTTCATGATGCATGCAACATGGTACATACATGGGCAAGGCATACATAAATCCTAATTCATGATAAGTGCTCTCATCAGCCCCTCATGCATTATTCATAATCATAATATCAATCGTCATCATCCTCATTAAACCCCACATGTATGTGTGTGTACATAGTAGAAGCACTTCACTCAATGTATATCAACATGCTTGTAATTAACTCACCATCACACTACACATGTCCATTAACATCTAATTATGAATTCTAGCGGAAATCATAGGAGAAGAATCATTAAAATCATATCTCAAGTCAAAGCCTAACCACAAGCTAAACATATACAAGATCATTCACTTCATACTTGAGTCAAGACATAACACTAACATTCACATATCATTTAACCACATCCTATCATGACATATCAGTCTATTAGTATGCTGTAGCTCTACTGAAAATATACTTAACCATAGACAATCAACCACTCATAACTTCAAGATGGCAATTTCAACATCATATATTCAACCACAAGCCATTCCACATAACTCTAAATATATACCACAACTTCATAACCTCAATGGTATACCCTTCATGTAGCTTACCCTGCCTCAAAACACTCCACATACATATAAAAATGATATATCAAAGTAGAGACACCGAAATAAACATCATGCAAATGATAGAGAATTTGCTATGTAGCCATTTGAACGCCCAGGAAGGCCGTTCGAATGCCAACAAGGCAGAATCGACCTTCTTCTCCATTTCAAATTTTCAAACCGAAACTCCATTGATGAATCTTAAAATCTCCATCTAACAACCCAAATGCCATTAAAATTCCACCATACCTTCCAGAAAGCTAATCTACATCATAACAAGATAAAACCCTAAGAAATCAGGATTAAAAATTACCATTTACTAATCTTGCCATTAAAGCACTAAATCAAGTAAATCCAGTCCAAATAAACCACAAAATCGAGATTTTTACCATAGGAAGACTGAAATTTTAAAGGTCCATTACCTTATCCTTTAATTAGGCTTCGATTTGACGGTCACCCTTCTTAAAAACCTTACAAAGACATAGAGTTTAAATTAAACTCCATTAAAATCGATTTAACATAGAAAACCTTAATGAAAAACTTAGATCTAGGGCTTGTTAAACATAAAAAATGGATTTTTAAATCTAAGGTTTGAAGTAAATATGCAAATTAGTAGTTTAGATGTTTAAAAACAGATCAAAACAAAGGGGAAATGATGAATCTAGAACGGATTAGGAGAAAATCTAGGTTTTAAGGCTTAATTAGACGTAACAAACCTTAACTCCTTCTAATCCGGGCCTAATTGGAGAATTAGGTCTAATCTCCCTCTCCCAGCCTATTCCCAAAATGGAAATGGCTCAGATCTTTCTATTTATAGTAGGGTTTGGGGTGTACACGGGTAATTAGTGGGGTATGAATAGAAAAATAGACTAAAAATGGGTATTTTGGCTATTTGAGCACTAATTAAACCTTGGAAAATTATGAAAATTTTTATAAAATCTTGTGTTGATGTCTGGGTTAATTTGGTTTAAAAACCCAAATTTCGACGGTGGGGCCCACAAGGGGTCCCGCCAAACCCTAATTTTTGGAAAATTAGTGAAAAATCAAAAAAATCCCAAAAATTCAGATTTAACCCAAAATCACTTAAAACCAATAATTGTAAAATTATTTTTGATTAAAACCATAAGAATCACTATTTATTTTTGAAACCACCGAATTAATAAGAAAATGTGTTAACCACACAATAACCGATAATTAAAACAAAACGAAAACCGGTTTAGAAATGAGAGTCCTTAAAAAAGGTTTCATGAAATCAATGCCCTAACAATCAAAAATCTCAATAACCAATATGGGGTTAAGGGGCATCATATTTTGACGAGATATGGCTCCTAACTTTTGACACCTTTCATAAGTTTTACAAAATTCATGAACATCTTTGAAAAGCATCGGCCAGTAAAAACCACATTGTAAAATTTTAGTGGTGGTCTTTTTAGAGGACAAGTGACCACCGCATGCTTCAGAATGACAAAAAAAGATGATACTTACTTGTTCAGAATCAGGCACACATGTCCTTATTATTTGATCTGGACAGTACTTAAAGAGATAGGGATCGTCCCAAAAGAAATGCTTTACCTCGGTGAAGAATCTCTTTTTATCTTGAGGAGACCAATGGTGGGGAACTTTACCTGTCACCAAGTAGTTGGCAATGTCGGCATACCATGGAGGATGTGAGACATCAAAAAGTTGTTCATCGGGGAATGTGTATTGGATTGGAATGTTTTCCAAAGAATCAGAAAATTCCAATATGGAAAGATGATCCGCCACCACATTCTCTACTCCTTTCTTGTCTTAGATTGAGAGATCAAACTCTTGGAGTAGGAGTGACCATCGGAGCAATCTGGGCTTTGTATCTTGTTTGCTCAAAAGGTACTTCAAAGCTGCATGGTCAGTAAAAATGATAATTTGAGAGCCAATTAAATAGGATCTAAATTTATCAAGTGCAAATACTACAACAAGAAGTTCTTTTTCAATGGTGGAGTAGTTCATTTGGGCACTATTTAAAGTTCTACTTGCATAATGAATTATGCAAGGTTTCTTATCTTTTCTTTGCCCTAAAACAGCCCCAACGGCATAACCACTTGCATCACACATAATTTCAAAAGGAAGGGTCCAATCTGGGGGTTGCATGATGGGTGCAGACACTAACATGTTATTAAGCTTTATGAAAGCATCTTCACATGCATCCGACCACTTAAAAGAATGCTCTTTAGATCTTCTATAAAAACCGGCATGCCCTAGAAAGGATCTAACATCTTTTATGGACTTTGGACTAGGCAAATTAGCAATCAATTCAATTTTTGCCTTGTCCACTTGAATTCCCTTCATAGTAACAATGTGACCAAGTACTATTCCAGTAGTAACATTAAAATGACACTTTTCCCAATTTAAAACTAGATTTTTCTCTTCACATCTCACCAAAACTTTTTCTAAGTTATCAAGACAATCATCAAAAGAATCACCAAAAATAGAAAAGTCATCCATAAAAACTTCCAAAAACCGCTCCACCATGTCGCTAAAGATGCTCATCATGCACCTTTGGAATGTGGCAGGAGCATTACATAATCCAAACGGCATCCTTCGATATGCAAAGGTACCAAATGGACATGTAAAGGTTGTTTTTTCTTGATCTTCAAGTGCAATCTCAATTTGGTTGTATTCTGAATAACCATCTAGAAACCAATAAAATTGATGACCGGCCACCCTCTCTAGGATTTGGTCCATGAATGGTAAGGGGAAGTGGTCTTTCCTAGTGACGGAATTCAATTTCCTATAATCTATGTACATCCGCCAACCGGTGGTGACTAGTGGGAATTAACTCATCATTAGCATTCTTTACCATTGTCACTCCAGATTTTTTGGGGACAACCTGGGTGGGACTCACATATGGACTATCAGAAATGGGATAAATGATACCCACATCCAATAATTTTAGGACCTTTGCTCTCACTACCTCTTTCATATTGGGGTTTAACCTCCTCTGCATTTATCTCACAGGTTTTGCATTTTCTTCCATGAAGATCCTATGTGTACAAATCAGGGGACTAATCCCCATGATATCAGCAATGGTCCACCCAATGGCATTCTTGTGATTTCTAAGGACTTCAAGCAACCTGTGCTCTTGCTCCCTATCTAACATTGAAGAGACAACCACAAGAAATGTCTCTCCCTCACCAAGATAAGCATATTTAAGTTCAGTAGGAAGGGGTTTCAAGTCTAACTTGGGTGGTTGGACACTTGAGGGGAGAAGGGTGCTATTAGAAGGAGGTAACTCCTCAAATCGGGCCTTCCACCTATCAGTATCCAATAATGAAGTTGACTCCAACAATGAATTTACATCATTAATCATAACATCATCATCAAAGTTAAAATAAGAAAGACATGCTTCAAGCGGGTCAGAAAATGAAGAAATAGTAGCCATGTCATCAACAAAACTTTCTAAAAGATTCACTTCATGCACATCCTCATCATCATGTCCTGGTTGCCTGCAAATATTAAAAATGTTCAGTTCCAAAGCCATATTTCCAAAAGAAAGCTTCATAATACTATTTCTATAATTAATAAGAGCATTAGAAGTAGCAAGAAATGGGCGGCCTAATATGACAAGAATTTGAGTACAAGCATTCAAAACTGGTTGTGTGTCCAAAACAATAAAATCAATAGGAAAGTAAAACTTTTTTACTTGTACTAGCACATCCTCAACATTTCCTCTTGGTGTTTTAATTGAGCGATCTGTAAGTTGAAGTGAAATACTTGTGGGCTTCAATTCACTAAGTCCCAATTGTTCATAAACAGAATAAGGTAAGAGATTAACATTTGCCCCAAGATCAAGTAAAGCTTTTTCAACTCTATAATTCCCAATTATACAAGATATGGTTGGACAACCAGGATCTTTATATTTGGGTGGGGTGTTTTGTTGCAAAATTGCACTTACTTGTTCTATCAGAAATGCCTTCTTTTGTACATTTAGCTTACGCTTGATTGTACAAAGGTCTTTCAAAAATTTAGCATAAGATGGAATTTGTTTAATGGCATCTAAGAGAGGTAGATCTTAGTGAGTAGATCAAACTCTATAACTAGACCAACTGTCAATTTTGATCAAAAACACCCAATTTTGTAAAATCCCCAATTTTATGCAAAAAGTTGAAACCCCCATTGATTTTTCGTAAAATCTCGAGCTTTAATGGATCAAATCACATGCAATTTTTACCAAAGCTAGATCAACCGATTTCTAACAATTCTATCAATTCAAATCTTATAAAAATCCATTTAAAAATAACTAAAATAAAAAATTTTGTTTCAGAATTCACTTTGAAAGTGAAGAAACTCTTGATTTTGAAACAAAAAAAATGGTCTTTGATTGTGCAAAAACACATCAATTCGCCTCTAACCACTCTTTGAGAAAGTTTGGAGTGAAATAGACTTTAAATTAAAGGAGATCAAATTTAAAACCAAGTTTTAGCTTTAAAAATTCAAGCAGCAATCAATATCTAGGGTCGATTGTGAAAAAAATTCGATTTTTGATTTTTTGAAATAATAAAAATTACAAAAATTCAAAAAATTCTGGAAAATTCCTAAAAATATTTCAGGACATTTTCTATAAAAATAAAAATTTTATAACATTTTGAAATTATATTAATAATAAAATAATGAAAATTAGCAAACTACATCCACATATTATGTTTATTAATACCTTGCCTTAGATCAGTTAACCCGTTGCTATGTGATTGCCAATTTTATTTTCTTCTTTTTGACAAAAAAATCCTCTATTATTAGTTTTTGAAGAAAAACCACCAATGTAGTCAACACTTTCTCTTTTAATATTAAATCTAGCAAAATCACCCTTAACCAAACTAAGACAAATTTTTTTAGACCCTAGTAAAGACTAAGTGCACATTTTTCAACTCTCTTTAGCTATAATCTATGTACATGATTTTTGTAAACAAGTAAAAATAATTAAAAAGATCATAAGAAATATGTTGGTGCCTTTTTATAAGTTATGATATTTTTTCGAAAAGATGAAAACAATCAAAATTTCAGTTACTGCTTGTGGGTTTAGTATTCATCTATTTAACTTAGCAAATTACCACATTGCACCTAGTCCAATTATCTAATAAAGATAAAGACTACATGATATGGCCTATTTGTGCAAAATTTTTATACGTAGTGGAATCGAACATATATTCTCTAAAACCTCATTCACATTGTATCAATCATTCAACCACAATCATTCAATTCCACACATGAACACAAAAATTTAATGTGGAAAACCCTAACACGGGTAAAAAACTATGACAGTTCTAGAACCAAATCAATACATTAGTAAGCAAGACATTACATTGACACAAACAAACCACCAATCTTTTTTAGACTTTAACACAAGCTCCTCTTGTTTATATCGTTGTTGCTAGACTTTAAGTCTTCTCCGTCAAGCACTTAAAACTTCTTCTTCCTCCTTGCCTTGTCTTTGTCATCCTCTAGCCTTCAACAAGAACCTCTTGTTGTATTAACTTTGACATTATGGAATCTTCATTCATCCATTGAATGCTATAACTCCTTTGAATTCTTTGTGTAAAATCTCCTTTGTGCATTAGCCTCATGAATTCACCATTCATCTTCAACTTAAAAATTCACGCGAATCATCCCTAGAAAACAATGTGCAAAAGGTATAAACCCTTTTTCTCTAATCTCCTCTAGGTTTTCCTCTCTCAAATTTTTGTGATTTCTTAAACCTTATATATCTTGTTATGTCGGTATAGGTCTTGGACTTGAATAAGAAAGAAATTGAAATCGAAATGGCTTAATTAGGGTAACATGTCCTTGAAGTGATTGATTGTTCTAAACAACGATCAATTGTTACCTATTTATATTGTGCATTATACTTCAAGTGATCGATCAATTCACAAGAACAATCAATCGATAACTCTCGGCTTCGTTTCCCACATGGAAGAATTTAATGCCTAATCAATCAATTTGTTCTTCTCAATGTGCAGTGATCGATTGTTTTGCCTGTAAATTTTCTATTTTTCTCTTTTTACTCTAAAACCTTTTGAAACCCTTGAAATCACTTCTAAAACTTGTATAACTAATTTTTGTATGCGAATGTGATTAGAATAAGCTTTAAAAACTTTCCACATCCTTTAGTCTTTTGTCTTGATCCAAATAACACGTCTCCTCTTATTTTCAAGTCTTTCAATTCCAAATATGACTCGGTCACAACAAATTCAAATCAGATCCTAAGGCTCAGTACATACACAAGGTTTCTAGATATAATTTTGACATATAAATTAGCCAATAACCTTGACATATGACTCATATGTTCTTACACATCCAACCTTGCAATGCAAGCATTACCCGATTTCCAGCGTTCACCTCACTCCTGGTCATCTGTTGCTCTCTTCTTCGGCCGCAAGTCACCCTTTGGAATCCTTCCTCCCTTTGTCACTCCATTACTAAGCCTCAAATACCATTATAACAATCCACGAAATACGAAACTGATTATCTGCATTGTATTTTGGAGTAATTGCATGCATGCAGTTATCATCGGCCATTTCATCAACACGTCTATAAGTGTATCAATGGAAATTTTTTGAGTTCCATCGGCAAGTCCATCAACACGTAAATGGGTTATCAATGACTAATAATTTATATTATGTGTATCACATAATCTTCATTCATAACTTATATCTGTGGAGGGGAAAAACTTCTCAACTAGCTGTTTCCATGGAGATGGCCATCCATTGCATCCACTACTGCAGTCTATTCTGCTTGCCCACTCACATCATGCAATAGATTACTAAGTTCACACACTAGCCTCGAGCGAAAGCCTATCCTTTTGGCTATCTGATGACTCGAATAACCACTAATTTAGGTTTTCATTTTTATGGTTCCCTCCCACGTGTTGGTCACAACACGTTCACTTGTGGGGGCGTGCAAAACTTACACCTTGACCTCCTTCCTCACCATCAGGGTCGTAGGTGATTTGGGGACTGACGGATCCCACCACAATAGGCACAACTACAACAACAGCCACCTCGATGACTTCACATATGGGTCAGCACCCTTACTGATAACATCAGTAAGTTCACTGATGCGTCGAACCCTACTGATAGTGGAATAACACTAATGTGTCATTTTCACCTATGCCTCATTGACGCGTCATTCACACTGCTAATGACCAGAAACCACATGCCTACAAACACACATGCTTGAGCATTATTCATCTTCTTCCTTTTGTTTGTGCAATGACTAACATGTCAGTAATTTGACCGATGATCTGAATCATGCCCAAATGTTTTCTCTTGTTTCGGAAAACCATGTTTATGTATATACGCATTGAAATTCTTTCACAAAAGAAGAAATTATTGACCCAAACTATAGTTTTACTTCCTAATACAGTAAAAACCATTAATTTTACTTAGAAGACTGTAAAGCACACAAACTTCACTTCAATTGACATTATATTCAATGCAAATTATGAAGAGCATGAAGGAAATCCAACACTACATCAATTCAATAAAATCTTAAGTTCAGAAAGCCATCCGACCTTAGAAAGTGAGCGTACCCCGACTTTTTAGGATTCACCTCACTCCCAGTCATCCGTTGGTCTCTTCTCTGATCGCAAGTCTCCTTTTGGACTCCATTTTCCTTTTCTCACTGTGTTCCTAAGCCTTAAATATTATTATAACTACCCATGAAATCTATAACTAATTAAGTGCCTTGTATTTCAGAGTAATTGCATACATGCAGTTATCATCGGTGGTTTCATTAACACGCCGATGAATGTTCAGATAGAAATTTTCTTATTTCCATCGGCAAGCCCATTAAAATGTTGATGGGTTATCAATGACTAAAAATTTGTATTATTTTCTTTAGAAAATATGGGGTGTTACAAACAATGACTCCACAAACATGGTACTGCATATAAATGGATTAAGATATATAACCCTCATAGCCATTTGGGTGTGTGTCCAATCAGTCTTGCCTGCTTGTCAATTCATGTGAAAATTCAAGAAAATACAAACCTAGTTTTTCATGTGACAAACGACAGGTGGCTGATTAGGGCACTCATACCATATTAAGGTTTAGTGCCTTGGAAGCATTTTTTATGCTCCTTATTAACAATGTGCGTAGTGTAAGCCATGCATAGGAGCCCTTCATCTATAAGATTGAGGCTGCACACACTAATGAACATTAGCATTAGTAACAATGACGCTAATGTGCTAATGTGTGCTTCATTGATGTTAAATATCAAAGGCCCCCATGCACAGTTTACGCGGGGCTCATTGTCAATGCGAAGCATAAAAAATATTTTCTAGTGCCTCAATCGAATTAATGGCATATGAAAGGTAGTTTTATATTTATAATTTAATCAAATATGAGAAATAAGGTGCCTTAAATGACCATTACATTAGGGTGGGAGCTCTTAGATCATGTGGGGCCCATAATGGCTGACATTCCAAAAAACTTAGTAGGCACTAGATACAAGGGCACGATGTTTAATACTATAATAAAATTAAAACTATAAAAAGACTCAAAAGAGAGGGCACTTAGAAAAGTTGTCACTTATCTGAAGTAGAGAAGAAAAGTGAGACTGAATTAAGATGGTCTTTCTCTAACATTAGTCTTTCTTTGAAGGTATTGAAGTCTTTGTTAATGCTATAGTATTTGGAAAAGAATGTATCTATATACACCCCAATAATCCCCTCAATACCTCAATAACCCCATAAAACTATAGATGCGTTCTTTGGAAATACATAGGGAACGAGGGGTTCGAAGTGACTTGTGTAGTAAGGCTGACGTTTCTCTTTAGTTAGTTTTGCCTTCAAAAGCACTGCAGTCAACTCTTTGTTGATGTTATAATCACTACCATTATCAAACGCCACTTGCATTTTCTTTTGAATCACCGATGCAGTTGCTTTGAAAGAAGACAAAGCGGCATCACTCCTAGAGTGGAAGGTTGCGAGCTGAAACTCCAAAGGAATATTCATCCGGTTTTGTTTGATTAAAAGATGCTTGCTTAAATAATATACCACACATCCACCACTTGAAGAAGAAATGACTAATCTCTTTTGGGTTCATCCTTTTGGACATGGAAAAGTAGAAACACTTTGGTATATTCCCCCCCCCCCCCCCCATCTATAAAGAATTTTTGGCGTTCCAACATACATCTTTTATGATATTGTTGATATTATAAGAGCCATTGGTTATTAATCGACGGCGCACGCACATATACTAATTTTTAGTGCACTATGCATTGAACTGTACGTTGTCAACCTTGATGATCTGACGGCTCACAAAATAGAGGATATAGTGGAGGATAACTTACTCCACTAATACCATTCATTTAGAATCTCCCACTCAAAGCTCGATAGGGCAGCCCATGATCTTATTTTAAAGAAAGAAGTAAGGCAACAAATCACAGTCAATTACTATCCAGATGATACTTAAAAATGGTATGATAAGGCATCAGGAGAGTATATTGGTGGTATCCTGGAGAAGTAAATTAAAGAATATGGAAGGTTTTGATCTTCACGAAATGATAATGAATTTGAAGCAGTTCTATGCATGCAAAACCAAATCAAATTAGTTCCATTCTTTTGGGGAAAATGTCTCATCTTGATGTACTTATTCTTTCTTTTGTTTTGTCCGTTCACGCTCGTCGCCATCCCATGTGGACAAAATCTAAACACTTTCCAGATCAGAGGAATCAAGCCCAAGCTGTTCATCTCCTAGGCTCATTTTAAGAGGAACCACTCTCCAAGCGATGGCCTGAATACAGACGGATTCTTCTTTCCTCTTCTTTCTGTAGGAAACCTTAAGAACATGGAACTGTGAACAACCAACAACACTTGCAGTGTTAAAGCTTTTGTCATATTCTTCTTTCAAATCACACCACTGAAATGGGGGTTTACAATTGCGCCAACACTCCCGTTTTCTCCATGCAGCCGCAGCAACTCAGACAGCCTACTTTCCCCCGTCTGAGCTGCTCATTTTCTCGAACTTCCAAGGTAATAATACATGCCACACTTTTGGGTCTCTTGATTAAGTTTTGGGTGTCATGCATTAGCAACTGTAAGAACTATGAACGTTGTTTGTACTCATTGTTTTTGCAGCCATTCACACCCAAAGAAATGAGGCAGGTTCTCTTGATGGATCAAGTAATTCAGCCCATGAAAAGGTTTTTTGTTGGTTTGATGGGTGTGTTGGTTGAATCTATGTTCAAGTTTGCTGACCAGCCAATGATCCTGCAGGTATGGCTTAGACCATTTAACATAGTTTTAAAATTCCTTTTTAATCTAAAAACTCTTCAAGTCATTTTAAAAAAAAAACAGAGATGTACTCAGGCTGTTCACTCCAATAAATATGATTTCCTTGATAACTCAAAAGGTATATGCATTAAATAAAATTCTACATTAATTTATCATATTTATAACCCCTCTTTTATACTCTATATCAAATATATTCTATGATTTTATTTAAGTTTGATTAGTGTAAATATACCAATTTTTATATAAATAAAGACTCAGATCAAGACTCTGAGTCGACTCGGCTCAATGGCCTTAGAAACTTAAATTTTTATATATTGATATTTATATATGTTATCCTTGAGCGGTTCTCAATCTAGAAACTTAAAATAAAAAATGGGAGGATGTACCGGCTTTTAATTGATTAACAACTATCAATCAGTTGCAAACTTTCCTTAAAATTATCTAATCCTTAAGCTGTACTACAACAATTAAGAAAATTCCATGTATTCTGACTCGAACCCTTACTGATCCCAGGGAAATTTTGCTCCAGTGCAAGAGATTGAGGAGGCAGTGGTAGTTCCAAGTATTGAAGGAGAGATCCCTCAAGACTTATCTGAAGGTGTTTACATTAGAATCGGTGGGTGCTTTTCTTTTATTAGCTTAATTATTGCCTCCATGGACCATGCCTTTGTACATTTGTCATTCTAAATTTAGATCTGTTGCTCCTTATGCAATGTATAATCCTATTTTTAAACACAGGGTCAAATCCAAAGTTTCCAGACAAGACTTCTACTTGCTCCATTTTTGGCAAATCAACTTCCTTGTGGTTTGAAGGACATGGAATGATGCATGCAACTTATTTTAACATAGACAAGAAGTCAGGAAAGTGGGTCGTTTCTTACAAGAACAAATATGTAAAGTCAGTAACATTAGAGGCCGAGAATGAAACCAATGGAGCATTTCTTCCTGCAGTAGAAGGACAACCTGCAGCTATTATAGCTGGCCTTATTCTAAACCGGGCATGTTCTTTAAATAAATCATTTTTTAGTAGTTCGAAATTAGATTACCATATATAAGACTGAGTTTGATATGTTATTCTCTTTTACAGGCGAGATTCGGCAAATTTAACAGAGATTTAAACAACACAAACTTGTTTCAACATGCCGGGAAGGTTTATTCCATTGCAGAAAACCATATGCCCTATGAGATTGATGTCTTCAGTCTGAACACACTGAATGTTTGGGACTTTGATGACAACTGGAATCGCCCCTTCACAAGTCATCCTAAGGTAATTACCTCAAATCTTGATCATTAAACGGAAAAAAGTAACAAAGAGTACTATGATACTCTTTAATTTTCAGGATTTTATAGTTTGAGAACTTTATGATTAAAGTAGGTGATAAGATCAATTGGCAAGGACCATGTAATAGTTTATTTTCAGTAACATAAGAAGTCATTTAAATTTGTTAGAATTTAAAAAAAATAAATAAGATTTCCCTTTCTGGACCGAGCTTTTGATAGTAGCAGTGAAATGTTTTTTTTTTTCACTTAGAAAGCACCAAGGACTGGAGAGTTGGTTACAATGGGGGTAGATGCTGCGAAGCCATATTATGTACTTGGAGTGATATCAGGTACTTGTGCCGAATTCAGTTCACATCTCTTTTAGGCCAGCTCACTTTTTTTTGTAACTTTTGTAGATAGATCACTCACTATTTCTTATTTTTGTTTAGAAAATGGAAAGAAGATGATCCACAAGGTTGATCTTAAGTTTGAAAGAAGCACTTTAGCTCATGAAATTGGTGTCACAGAAAAGTAAAGCACCTGCCACTTTGCTAAGCTCTCTTATCTAATGCTCATAGAGTCATGTTGTTCATTTATCCTACATGAAATGTCAAAACAAAATACTATCTCCGCCCGGTAATAAGTGTCTGGATTAGAAAACATTTATTACCCAATTGAGTAAGTATTCATTTATTTGACATATTCTCATGAGAAGACTTTCAAAACCTTCTTTTATACATTAGAAAAAACTCCTGATTTGGAAATACGCAATATTCTTATTGTGTTCAGCTACAACGTTATCCTGGATTACCCTCTCATTGTAGACATGGGCAGGCTAGTCAGAGGTGGCTCGTGAGTAAACCTTTCTTAATATTTTAATTTGAAACCAGTCTTTCTGCCTACACATGCTGATTTTTTTCAGTTCAGACTAATCAGGTATGAGAGAGACCAACAAGCTAGATTTGGAATCATGCCACGCTATGGAGACATTGGATCAGTCAAATGGTTTGATGTCAAGACTCATTGCACTTTCCATATCATCAACTCCTACGAGGAAGGGGAGGAAGTCAGAGAAGAATTCAATCAATTAATCAGAAACCCACCTTCTTATATTTCATTACATGTGTCATCAAAGTTCTAATGAAGTTAAACACTGCACCAGGTGGTTGTGCTAGGTTGTCGATCAACAGGTTCGATCATACCGGGGCCTGATCATGGAATGAACAAACAGCAATGGTTCAAAAGAGCATTTATGCCGGCTTCGGCTTCAGAAGAGTGTTTTGATCCTTCAGTTGATGGAATCATATTTCCCCGTCCTTATGAATGGAGATTGAACATAAAAACTGGAGTAATATGTGAAGGATATATTGTGGGGGATGAGTGGGCCATGGATTTCCCTGTTATAAATGAGCGTTTTGTGGGATTGAAGAATAAGCATGCCTATGTTCAAGTTGTTGATTCAGTTTCAAGCTCTGAAAGGGGTAACTATCATACTTAACCAGTCGTTTCAATGGATTTCTTCTACGAAGTTGAACTGAATTTTGCTCGAGTGCAGGAATGTCATTGTACGCTAAATTTGCCAAACTGTATCTTGAAGAAGAAGAAGATGAAAAGGAACGAAAAGAAGAGTCTCAGCCAAACTTGGTATGAAATATGTATTCTTCAAGTCCTTGATTTCTTTAACAAAAAGAAAACAAGAAAAGACACTCCTTGATTTAAATCTGTCAACTATGCCCTCCATTTGTGTATGGATTTGTCCCTTGTTGGAGTGAAAACTAGGTTTCATTAGTTATTACATATTCATTTCTTATCAAGTAATTGAGATCTTATGTTTCAGCTTATACCTTTTTTCATGGACCAACATTAGGTTTACATAATACTATATTATAAGAGGTATTCAGGCTTTACCTGATATGGACACAAAGGCATCAAGGATTTTTTATTTTGGAGGGAAAGCTGTAAGCCATTTTTAAGATAACATTAGAAACAAGTATTAATTTTGCAGAATTTCACTTATGGAAAAACTAGTGTTTTTTGCAAGTATCGTTAAATTTCTCTGTAAAATTATTTTGCAGCAAGATGGGAAGAGGATCAAGGTAGAATACCATACACTAGAGGAAAATCAGTTCTGTTCCGGCCTCTATTTTGTGCAGCGAAAAGAAAGCATAGAGGAGGATGATGGCTGGCTTATCTGCTATGTTCATGACGAGAGCACAAATTCATCTCATGTAAGTGTTATCCATACAATTTCAGACTACTTGCAACCTAAACATATAAGAAAACTTTGTTTTGAGTCCCAAATTGACTGGAATTTTCATTTTAGGAAATTTGAGAACTATGCTATTTCAAACATTATAAAATACTTATAAGGAAACAAAATTTTGTTTTGTATGATGAGGTACTCATGGTAAATTAGGGGATTAGGAACAGGACGGAATGGGGGATATTCAAGACAAATGATTAGGGAAGAGGGGTGAAATTAGGGCAGAATATTTGGAAAAAAGGGGAGTACTATAGACAAACTTGGGAAGAGGGGAGACTAATTCTGATTCATTTCTTCACTAACTTCAATTAGCGCATAGACCTTACATTAAATATAGAAGAACTAATAACATGACTAACTACTCCTAAAATCCCATGATTTTTAATTGTTGATCAATGTGAAAACACTCCCCACTAATAACAAAATCACCCCTACATCTCTACTTGATTGGTTTTGTAATGCATATCTACTTGTCATTTAGTAATTAACTAAAAATTACTGATAATCTAGCCTTGACGGGCTTACTAGACAGTGGTCAGATCCCCTAAGGCGGGTCATAAGAATTTATGTTTGAACTTGAATCATTTTTGGTTATTACAGGTTCATATAATTGATGCAAAGAAATTCTCCGAAAAGCCAGTGGCCAAAGTGAACTTGCCCCAGAGAGTGCCTTATGGTTTTCATGGAACCTATGTTTGTTTGTAAATGAATACTCGAGATAATATACATAAAAAATGTGCAAACATGAACTACCACGAGAGGCATATTTAGACCTTCAATAATTGTGAAAGCATGCAGTTCTGTGTGTTTATGACAGATTTTAGAGGTGTAGAAACAGCTCGAAAATAAGATAAAAAGGCTGACGGTTTGGGCATCTCCTACGCTTTAAAATAGGCAATCTCTATGTAAACAGACATCGCAGGCTAGCAAACTTGAAAAATGTTAAATATAAGACTTTATTTCTAATATCTCTTAAAAAACGAGCCCTAAATTTCATGAGTATTTTAATGGCTGTGAATGAAGAACTGATAATAGTAATGAGGAGAGTGAAATAATTAGGTTTTTCTTTTACACGAAAGTGTATTTATTGGATGATCATGAAAAGGGCATCTTAACTTGATCACTAAGTTAACAATAAAGCAAAATAAGATATTTTATTATATTAATGAGAACATAGTTAATAAGAAACAATTCTGTGTCACCTTAAATTTTGTACTGTTATTGAATTCACAATTTTGACACAATATACTATCATAGTTTCTCCTAATCACAATATTGATCTACCCTTCACAATTTAGACTATTGTAGTTTTGACACCTATACCACCACAATTTAGATCTCATAAACCATTGTCTTTTAGTCGCAAGACACCATATACTATTGCAATTTTTATTGATCGCAATACCTACCCATGGCAATTTAAACACCTATACTATCACTACTTGTACAGCATGTACTTTTGTAATTTAGGCACTTGATTGAGATTTGAGTTAATTTTGTGCAAAGGACAAGATTTTTCTTTTCCCTAGAAGGGATCCAACGTGGAGTCTGCCTTGTAGGAATAGAAGGGATCCAACATGGAGTCTGCCTTGTAGGAAGCGATTGAACACAGATAGATGCCCATTTTGCAATGTTTTGTGTGTTGCTCATCTCCACAACTTCAGACGGTTCTTTTATTGATAACGATGAGATTTCTTCTACTCATACGAATGGTCTTCGGTAGAGGAAGTTTTTGCTGCCAGCTGAAGGGAAGGTGTCATTGTGGACTCGGTTACAACATAACACACTATTCCATATGCATGTTCTATAGACATGATAGACGATGATCGACCCATCTAACTATCATGCACCACTTGGATAGCTCGCATCACATTGTCAAAATGACAATTATAATAATCACAATAGAATTCTTGATGTATTACTTCCATTCTTGTCTTCAATTGATGATCGAGGGTGAGTGAATATGAGCAGGAGAGGGTGGGAGGCGTAATGTTGTAGGAAGGTCGAAAATCTAATGCTTCGATACCAATGTTGTAGACTGATATCCACAGAAGCGAAATTAAAGAAAAAAATATTAGAAAAATAAGTAAAAGACAATTAAAATAAACTTCTGATTTCTGAATTTCTAAATTAAGGGCATAGCCCCTTACATATTTATAGGCAATTAAGCCTCCTAATCAAATTCTAATAAAACTCCTATTTGGAATGGACTTCTAACATAAGCCTAAGCTGAATAAGAATAAAATCCTATTTACTCTAAAATACAATCACTAATAATTAGATCCTAACTTTACTATGAATCTTAATGGTGGACCTAACCTCTTGGACGGGTCATAACATCCCTTCTCTCCTCCTCCAATAGGCAGCAAGGGAGAGAGCCAGTTGACTCTTGCACGAGGAGGAGTTTGGCACAAGGGAGCCCCTTCTTTGCTCCTCTAGTTGGCAATAGGAGAGCAGGGAATGCAGGGTGAAAGGACGGGAGGGGTGTTGGACTCCAATGGGAGGAGTCTGGCACCTAGGAACCCCTCCTCTCCTCCTTCGGCTGGCTAGCAGTAGGGGAGGGATGGGGTAGATATAAATGGTGTGAATGAAAATTTTCTTCTGATATTTTTTTTGCCAAAATGATAGTCAATTAGTTGGGACATTTACTAGTAAATATCACAACTAAAAAAACATTATTTTTAATTTTGTAATGTTTATGAATAAACATAGAATGCTATAGTGCAAAAGGTCATTTGATGTGATTTAATGTGAACTGGTGTCTCGCACGTCAATTTTCTAACGACTCACAAGATGGTGCTCACTGTAGCAATGACATGTTCTTCCACATAATTCACTATGATCCACTTTCCTAAATGATGAAGGAATGTAGATCATAGTGACTTTTTTGGAAGAACATGTCATTACTACAGTGAGTGCCATCTTGTGAATTGTTGGATAGAAAATTGATGTGCGAGACATCAGTTCATATTGAATCGCACTAAATGACCTTTCACACTGTAGCATTCCTGTCTCTCTCTCTCTCTAGTAGCCCCTCCTCTCCTCCACCTCCAACTAGATGCAAGGTAAGGGGGACTGTGAAGGGGGGAGTAACCCCAGAATCTAGAGGGAAGAGGATTTCGGCACCCAAGAGCCCCTCCTTTCCTCCTTCGGATGGCAGTAGGAGAGCATGGGGGAAGTAGGGGAGAGGGGCGTTAGACTCCAGCAAGAGGTGGAGGAGGAGTCCCATGACCAGGAGACCCTTCTCTCTGCCTCCAACTAGTAGCAAGAGGGTAGCAGGGAAAAGTGGATAAGAAAGATCAATCGATGATGAATGTTCTTGCAATTTTTTAGTAGATGAACAATTGATATCTGTTTGAATGAGAGATTGATTGGTTGTGTATTTTGTCATTCATAGAACCCTAAATAATCAATCAGGTGTTTGAAGGATCAATCACATTGTTCACAGATGGATTCCAATAGCTTAATTGACTGATCAATTTGATTAAAGGATTGATCAATTGAGTGTCTGAGTTTGAATGAAATAGGGATCGTCCTAGGGAGCAATTGATTGATCTACGACTAGTTGCCTAGTTTAAGCAAGTATGGGATGAGCTAACTAGGAGACCAAAACCCTGGTCTACTTGATACACTATTCAAAGGCTAATTTTGGACAAATGAACATAAGGGGAAACAAATCCTAAAGAGGAAAAAAAGATCTTAATCCTTAGAGTTCTTCCCTAATTCACCTACAATTTGAAAGAAAATTTATGAGAGGCGAAGACTTGGTTTCATAAACATCATATGCAAAAAAGATTCAGTGATTTGAGTGCATTCACAAATCACAATACAAAGGAGGTGAAGAGGAATTCTTCATGAAATTTGAAGAAGTTTCTACGTTAACAATCAAGGACGACTTTAATCGAAGAAGTATTTTAGAAACTTAATGGCCAACAACTTCATCTAGTGAAGTTATTTCTAGTGTTAGGTAGAGGTTGGTAGCTTTGATTCTTGTATGTTCAACATCCATAGTGCATTTATTCAACCCAGGGAGTAGTTGGCCATGGTTTTTTCCTACATTGGGTTTCCAAGAAAAATCCTTGCATTTGATGTATTGCTTGCAGGTTTGATGCGTTGATAGTAGTTAATTGCATCATTGATCATAAGGTGGCTTCTCCCCTACATCATCTGCTAGCCGCTTTTTGCCATCTACGTCCGCCAGCTCCTTCCTGGGTCCCTACCTCCCCTAGAGCGGCTACTCCCCTCCCCCCTCCCCAGGAAAAAAAACCCCTCCAGCTTCCCCTGCCTTCCCCCACCTACCATCTGCCATCTTCATCCCATCCGCTAGCTACCATCTGCCCCTTCCCATGTCCCCTCCTCCCCCTAAAACAGTTGCACCCCCCCAACGCCTGCCGGCTTCGCCTTCTCTCCCCTCTACTTTTTCCCCTTCCCAAGTCATCTCCTCTTATTAGGGACACTTTTATAAGCATCGCTAATAATAAATGCATAGACAAGTGTTGCTAATAAGATATTTTTTATTTTTTATTATATTAGTGATACTTTATGAAGCGTCGCTAATAATTAATTATTAGAGATACTTATAATGAAGTGTCGCTAATAATTTATTATTAGCAATTCTTAATAAAATATTTTAAAATAAAAATAATTAGCGACTTAAAATAAACATCACTAATAATATTAACAGACTATTAGCGACTCTTTATAATGAATACCACAACGAGTGCCATGCCTTGCAAGATATTGCCTGCTTGGTGAAAAATGAGCTCAAATGTTCCATACTGTTACCCTAATGTTTTATTGTTAGTTTGTGCTAAATTACCTAATGTCAACGACAGTGGACCATTAAAAACATCTAGGAAGAAATTTCCACACCTCGATCCAAAAAGCTTGACATTATTTCGTACGGACATAGGAATTCTCACACATTTTGTGCTTGTCAATTAACTGTAGAGTAACATGTGGGGCCACACTCGTGCATGTACACTCGAGAGATGAGAACCTGTTACGGTGCCTGAAATATGTTGTCACATTATATGTGAATGGACGCCATCCTGCCCGACCGCCGCATTAGCCATTCTCCAAAGTAACGGCACATTTCACATTTGGAAGTTAAGTACGTCATCCTAGACTAAACAGACGATTATTTTTCGGCACTTTTGAATTTATATAAGTCATAAATATATAATATTAAAAAATATATATTATTATAAAGTGAAGTTTTACACGTTAAAATTCTATTTCATCATTTTTATACCATTAATGAGTGGGACTCATTTTTATAAGCCCCACTCATCAATTGTGTAAATATGATGTAGAGTTTTGAGGTGTGAAACTTGACATTACTTCAGCATTTTTTATTCAAAAAATATAATGAAGGAATATTAACATCTAGTAGATGTTATCTACAGGATAATGGACACATCTTGTCCATGCAATAAATTAATTTTAACATTAACTTTTATCAAAATATCATTTAATACTTTTACCCACATAATTAATTAGCAGAGTTCATGTCTATGCAAGACTTGCATTTGAAAACATAGTTGAGAGATATGTTTGATGCAGTGCCATGGTATGAGATTCAGTTTTGCTAGAGAAGCTTCATTAGCTAAGTCAGTGGTGAAGTTTCAGTTTCATTAGCCGCTGATCTCCAAGTATCTATGGCATATACGGAAGTGTAACCCATACATACAAACTATAATTTTGCATACGGACTATGTATTTTTGTGTTTGCTACTGATCCTAAGTATATATGCGGTTTTCCCAGTAGAATTGAATTGTATAATCTGGAAGCCCTACCTTAGGGGATTAGCAATTGCATCACCCCTCCTAGTGAATTGGTAAAAGTTCTAACATGCCATCATAATCTACTGAGTGAGTTTGCAGACGTGATGCCACCAGAGTGGCTGCAAACCCTTCCACCACGACGTGTTGTGGATCATGCCATTGAGTTGATGCCAAGAGCTCGCCCTCCAGTCTGAGCTCCCTATCACATGGCTCCACCAGAGTTAGCTAAACTCAGGAAACAGCTTAACGAGCTATTGAAGACGGGCTTTATCAGACCATCCAAGGATGACTTGTTCGACCGCTTGGCGAAGGCTTCCTATTTCACCAAGCTGGATTTCAGGTCGGGTTATTGGTAGGTGTGCATCGCTGTGGGCGATGAGGCGAAGACAGCGATGGTGACACGCTATGGGCTGTTTGAGTTTCTGGTCATGCCTTTCGGCATGACAAATGCATCAACCACCTTTTGCACGCTGATGAACGATGTTTTCAGACCCTACTTGGACCGGTTTGTAGTCGTCTACCTTGATGACATTGTGGTGTATAGTGCTTCCCTGGATGAACATGTTGGGCATCTCAGGATTGTGTTGGAAAGGCTAAGGGAGCACAAGCTGTTTTTGAAGCTTGAGAAGTGCCACTTTACGCAGACAAAGATTGAGTTCCTTGGGCACTGCATAGCGGAGGGAAGAGTAAGGATGGATGGGCGGAAGGTCAGGGCCATAGCGGAGTGACCAATCCCAACTAAAGTAACAAAGCTGAGATCTTTCTTAGGACTCACGAACTACTACTAGAGATTCATCAGGAACTACTCGAAGAAGGTAGCAACGCTGATCGACCTTCTGAAGAAAGACAGGCCTTGGTGCTGGGCTGAGGCGTGCCAAGCAGCATTTGAGTGGCTGAACGAGGCGATATCCTCCGAGCCCGTGCTCACACTTCCCGAGTTTGATGCGCCCTTTGAAGTGCAAACAAATGCTTCCGATCGGGCGATTGGAGGAGTGTTGATCCAATCCAATCCCCCTATTGCATTTGAGAGCCGCAAGCTCAACGAGACCAAACAGAGGTATTCAGTCCACGAGAAGGAGATGATTGAGGTTGTACACTGCCTTAGAACTTGGAGGCATTACTTGCTGGGAGCGAAGTTCCTTGTCTGGAAAGACAATGTAGCCACGAGCTACTTTACTATGCAGAAGAAACTTTCTCCAAAGCAAGCATGTTGGCATGAATTCTTAGCTGAGTTCAATTTCATGTTGGAGTACAAGCCGGGTCAGGCTAACGTTGTGGCTGATGCCCTCAGCCGACGAACAAACCTAGAGGCAACAATGGCGGCATTGGTGCAGATTGCAGGGGATATGGTGGAGCAGATATGGGAGGCCATGAAAAAAGATCAGGTATGCCTATAAGGCTGATCGAATCCGTGAAGGATGGGTCTACACAGCGATTCTGGTTGGAGGAGGGGGTAATGTATGCGAAAGGAGAACAACTTACATTGTGGCGCACCATCCATTTTTGCGGTCGAAACAGAGCGCATCATGTGGCGTGAGCACGTGTGCACAGATTCTACCCTCCTTCACACGCTCGCACGTCCATCTCTTATAAATAGTTCATTCTGTTCATTTTTCCGGAGGAATTTCTAGAGTCATTCTGTATCTGTTTCCTTCCATTCAAAAAGTGTTCTTAGCTAAATTGAGGGTGTTCTACACAATGGTAGCATCAATTCTTCAAGTTAGCAAACCTATATAGGGGAAACGTCCCGGGGCAAGGGGAGGTTCTGTCCGCAGACTACGAGCGCAGAAAGGGTAGTGTCTCCGGGCAAGGGGAAGTTCTATCTGCCGCCTATAGGCGCGAAAAGGATAAAATATCTCCGGGTAAGGGGAGGTTCTATCCGCCACCTACAGGCGAGGAAAGGGTAAATATGTCTCCGAGTAAGGTGAGGTTCTGTTCTCCGATTACGAGCGCGAAAAGGGTAAAGTGTCTCCGGGTAAGGAGAAGTTCTGTCCGCCGCCTACAGACGCAGAAAGGGTAAAGTGTCTCCCGATAAGGGGATATTCTGTCCGTAGCTTACAGGCACAAAAAGGGAAATGTATTCTGAAGTTAGAGGAGGTTCTGCCCGCCTTCTCCGGATCAGAAAGGGAGGATGCCTTAAGGAAACGAGCAACTCCGAACGTCGCCACTTCTAGGACAGTAGGGGAGTACACTTTTCTGACCTTCTAGTATAATATGATTTATATGAATACACATCTAAATTAGTATATTACTAATTAAGATATATAATTTGCTACAATCTGATATATGCTTATATGTTCCTATTCGATCTACTTTGATATATTTTGTTGTGATCTGAATTACTCGAGAATGCTCTATTGTGATTTGTCATACTCCAATCTGATATGAATTGATAGGATCTGCTATGATCCAATGTACTTTGTAGTGTGTTCTGCTCCGCACTATGATAGAGTGGGATGTGTGATTGTGTTCTGCTCACCTATGTGAGATGTGTATTCCGCTGAATTACTGGCTTCCGTTCAACTCCGATGTTTTATAAGATTTTCGTCTGATTCCGAATGATTATTCGGATATAAAGATATACGTATTTTAACGTATATGATTTTGTGATGCCTGATGCATGTATTAGCCATTAGGCAGAACTATGTTCGGATCCGAACTTATTGGAATAATGTCATAGATGGTATTCAATACTTACGTAGGCAACCAACGGTACGATAATGTTGGCCCAATCCAAATTAGTTATAAAATTAGGTTTGTTCTGATCTACGCACAACGGAATGTTAAATCTCCGTAGTGTGTAGAAGAATGTTATGACTCTCGCACTCAGAGTCTGCAGCTCTTGGTCCGTCGGTTTTAATTTTTACCACTTATTTTATACACTCCGATTCTGTCTTCTGAACTAACCCCCGGTCCGGGTCGGGTTTTCCAGGCTGGGGTGTTACAAATGGTATCGGAGCTATGCTCTGTCTGCGAGAGAAAAATGTTTTAAAATATGTTGAAGTTCCATTCTGCCGAGGGTAGTTTTGATCTAAAGTTTTCTTTCGGTGAGTGGTTTATTGGAGTCAATTTAAACTTCGATTGTGAATTTGTTGTTTCGCATGTGTGTCATCGGTTGTAATCTATACTCCGATGGTGATTATGGCCATTTTGCACATGTGCCAGTGGTTTTAAGACAAACTCCAATTTTGAATTTCTTTATGCATGAGTAACATCAAATTTAATATGAATTCTGATTATGAGTATCTGTTCTGCATATTTGTTATTGGAATTTAGGAGAATTCCGATTATGAATTTAATTCGTGTGATATCAGGTTTGAGATTTCCGATTTTTGAACTTCTGCATGTGTTGTATCGAATCAAGTTGAATTAAGATTATGAATTTTCTGTTCTCTGAGTATTGCATTCGATTTAATACGAACTTACGACTTCCGATTTTGAATTATAAATAATTTTAAATTTATGTCTTGGAAGCTCTATAAGTAATTGATGCTAACGTCGATTTTGTGAATTTTGATTTCAAGTCAGAAACTATTTGAATTCTTGTCTGAATTTGTTACATAAGGATTTGGTACGCCAATCCATTTTTAAAATTTTTAATTATGAATCTAAAATTATTTGAAAATTTTACTACGAATAACTCGTATCATTTTGATTCGTAGTTTTCTTTTACGAGTGTGACATTGGAATTGCTCTTAACTTTCATATTTATAAGTTCTGATTTGTTTAATTATAAGGAATTTAGAGGTTTTGTTCTACTTATGTAGTATTGGATTGATATTATGAAATTCACATTTGAACGGTTATTATTTAAAAATTACTGTTCTGAATATCGGTTTAATATAAATTCCGATTTTTGATAGGAATTAATTTGATATTTTGTTTCAACGCATTAATACGACTTCCGATATTTGAACTTTCTGTTTGATATATATGCAATTGAATATCATACGAACTAAAATTTTATAAATTAAAAAATGTGATTTTCAAAATGTGAGTTAATACGAACCTTCTGTTATATCGAATTTGATGGGAATTATGTTTACATGTGTTGCATTAGATTTCCAATGGACTCCGATTTTATGAATTCCGATTTATAATTTAGGAATAATTTAAAATTTTGTTTTGTATGTGTGGTGTTTGATTTGATCCGAACTCTGATTTTACGATTTCCAGGTTTGAACTTTTTGTTCGGTCTATATGACATCAGATTTAATACGAACTACGAAGTTATAAAATTTTAATCGAAAGTGGTTTGACAATTTTGTTCTAAAATCAGTTGTATTGAATTTGTTTTAAAATCCTATTTTGCATATGTTACAACAAAATTCTGAGGGACTCCAATTTTGTAAATTTTGATGACTTGAAATTGTATTTTATCCATGTAGTATTGTACCTTATCTGAATATTGATTTTTATGAATTCTGATTAATCAAAAATATTTGTCTGAATCCATTACATGATTATTTTAGTAACTTAAATTTCAAATAGTCTGTCAAATTTACGATAGTAGAATTACCAATGAGTAATCATCAAATGCCCGTGATATGGAAATGGAAGTTAGTGGATAGCTCCATTGTTAATTCTGCTAGTGTATTGAAACAATTTTGACTTCAAGTTTGGTTTGAAATTTTGTTCTGAGTGTCATGTTAATAGGGGATATATGTTCTAATTTAAAATGCAAAATGTCTATTTTATGTTAGACATTTTGATTCTTGATCAAATACCTTTGTAAAAAGAATATGATTGATTTCTGATATATTTTCTATCCGATGTTTTAAATTCCGAGGAAAAATTTATTAGTGACATCTACTTCTGATAAAAATTTCTGATATGATGCATACATTGATACGCAAGTGCTTGCACTCTCTGGATACCCACTTATTAAAATAATTGGTTCACTCATGCACATGGGTATGGAGCATCATGGGAAAGCTCCTCACTTTCTGAGCCCCTCGCTAACCCATGAGTGTCGGGGGGAACGCCGTTTGGTATCACGGCTCTGGTTTTATCGTCACTCGGATGAGTCGTTAATTTGTGCATATGTTTCTGCATCACATTGTTTTTGAATGAGTCTTTTCTGATAAATGATTTTCTGAAAAAGGATTATAATCGTTTTCATATATTTTGCTTAAGATTTTAACTCAACTTACAATGTAGGGGGTTTTAAATTCTAAATTTATGCTTATTACCCATGTTTTCTGGAAAAATACAATATTTGAGACATAATTTATATATACTGCATTATGTTTTTAATATGTGCACTTTCTGGGTAGTTTTAGGGTAAAACCTGAAAGTATCAGTGCACTCTCTATCTGGATACCCACCGAAAAATCGGTTCTGGTGCACGCATATAGGAGTGGAGCATCATAGGAAAACTCTTATCCTTCTGAGCCTCTTGCTACCCTATAAGTGTCGAGGGGAACGCCATTTGGTATCACGACTCTGCTCTACCTGATCTGTCTTTTTCTATCTGTTCTGTCTGATCTATTTGATTTGTTTGTTCTGTCTAATCTATTTGTTCTGTCTGATCTATTTGATCTGTCCATTCTGATTTGTCTGTTCTGTCAGTTCTATTTGATTTGTATGCCTTGTCTGTTCCGATCTGTCCATTATGTCTGATCTGTCAGTTCTATCTGATCTATTTGCCCTATCAATTTTGTCTGATTTGTTTGATTTGTCTAATCCATCTATTCTATCCATTCTATTTAATGTATCTGATTTGCCTATTTTGTCCATTCTGTACGATCTGTCTATTCTATCTATGATCACTCTGATCTATCTGATATGCCTGATCTATCCGTTCTGTTTGTTATGTTTGATCTGTTAATTCTGTCAGATCTGTTTGATCTATACATTCTATCTAATCTATCAGTTCTGTATGATCTGTCTACTCTGTTTGTTCTATCTGTTCTATTTGATCTGTATGATCTGTCCATTTTGTTCGTTCTGTTTATTCTGTTCATTCTATCAGATCTATCTATTATGTGTCGATTCGAAAATTTTATTATTATTATTCGGTTATCCGATCTTGAATTATGTGACTTATCGGATAATTTACTTCTAAAACTTTCTGAATTAATCTATCTACTCTATTTTGATTTTACTCTAATTGTATCCGATTATGTATGATATGATTTATCCGAATTAATCAGATTTACATTAAAGTGTTTTTCTATCTGATTATAACTTATCAGATTGTACATATGAAAGGCTTTGAAATTATGAAAAGAGATTTCATTAAAATTGCTTTGCTATATTCGGAATAATGACTTATCTGATTTTAAAATAATGAAGAGATTAAGTTTAAAGTGTTTTATCTTATTCTGTTTCTAAATGATTTACACTGATTGTGATTTATCGAATCTCTTTTCGTGATATCCGAATTTAAACTATCGACTTATGAGTTTTTTTGATAAGTTATTAGATTATGTTATCCGATTATAACTTAGTTACTTGTGTGTTATATCCGCTTATAAATCAATCGGATTCATGTTTGTTATCCAACGAATGGTTGGATTTTCTTCTCATTTTATTGTCTTTCGAAAAGTATTTTTAGAGAATTGCGAGGACCCAATTCGTTTAAGGGGGGAAGAATGTGGAACCCCGTGTTCCTATTACGCTTAACCGAAGAGTGTTAGGGGTAATTATATAATTTTAGTTAAATTAAAAAGAGGTTTCAAAGGATGAAACTCTCGTATCTGGTTAGAGCTCGAAGTAACAAGCATAGCGAACCAAAGAACGAGCAAAACGGAGGTCGGGAACGAAAGTTATGACCTCGGGAAGCATGCCACATAGGCGGGACCCACTTTCAATGTGTGAGATAACCTAATCATGTGAGGTCTAGTTTTGAAGGGCTCGTCGATACGAGTCTGTCGGTACTAAGAATGCACGATTCCAACTTCGGGATAAAAAGTTATCGCGTTTTGAAGTTGAAATTGTATTTGAATGAGATAATAATAAAATATTCATAAAAAGACAAAATAGCTGATGTCGTTTATCCGAGCCAAGCTGAGTCAGAGCCGGAACCGAGCCGCCGCGCCGCCGATCCGCGTCATTGTAGCCGTCCACGCAACGCAGGTTCCGCGCGATCGTGTGGTTGACCGTGCGACGCCCACGTCACGCGCACGTATTGGCACACCGTCCATTTCTGCGGTCCAAACAAAGCGCGTCATGTGGTGTGAGTGCGTGCACACGGATTCTACCCTCCTTCATATGCTCCATCTCTTATAAATAGTTCATTCTATTCATTTTTCCGAAGGAGTTTCTAAAGTCATTCTGTATCTGTTACCTTCCATTCAAAAAGTGTTCTTAGCTAAATTGAGGATGTTCTACGCAATGGTAGCATGAATTCTTCAAGTTAGCAACCCTATATAGGGGAAACATCCCGGGGCAAGGGGAGGTTCTATCCGTCACCTACGTGCATAGAAAGGGTAAAATGTCTCTGGGTAAGGGGAGGTTCTGTCCGCCGCCTACGGGCGCGGAAAGGGTAAAGTGTCTCTGGGTAAGGGGAGGTTCTGTTCGCCGCCTACGGGGACGGAAAGGGTAAAAATGTCTCCGGGTAAGGTGAGGTTCTGTCCACCGCCTACGAGCGCGGAAAGGGTAAAGTATCTCAAGGTAAGGGGAAGTTCTGTCCACCGCCTACGAGTGAAGAAAGGGTAAAGTGTCTCCGGGTAGGGGGGGATTATGTCCGCCGCCTATGGGAGCGGAAATGGTAAAGTGTCTCCGGGTAAGGGAAGGTTCTATTCGCCGCCTACGAGCTCGTGAAGGGTGAAATGATCCCGAGTTAGGGGGAGCTTCTTTCTGTAGCTTACGGGCACAAAAAGGGAAATGTATTCTGAAGTTAGAGGAAGTTCTGCCCGCCCTCTCCGGATCAGAAAGGGAGGACGCCCTGAGGAAACGAGCAACTCCGAATGTCGCCACTTCCAGGACCATAGGGGAGTACGCTTTTCTGACCTTCTAGTATAATATGATTTATATGAATGCACATCTTAATTAGTATATTACTAATTAAGATATATAATTTGCTACAATCTGATATATGCTTATATGTTCCTATTCAATCTACTTTGATATATTTTGTTGTGATCTGAATTACTCGGAAATGCTCTATTGTGATTTGTCATACTCTAATCTGATATGAACTGATAGGATCTGATATGATCCAACGTACTCGGTAGTGTGTTCTGCTCCGCTCTATGATAGAGTGGGATGTGTGATTGTGTTCTGCTTCCGTTCACTCCGATGTTTTATGAGATTTTCGTCTGATTCTAAATGATTATTCGGATATAAAGATATATGTATTTTAACGTATATGATTTTGTGATGCCTAATGCATGTATTAGCCATTAGGCAGAACTACGTTTGGATCCAATCGTATTGGAATAATGTCAGAGATGATATTCAATATGTACATAGGCAACCAATGGTGCGATAACGTTGGCCCGATATAAATTAGTTATAAAATTAGGTTTGTTCTGATCTGTGCACAAGAGAATGTTAAAGCTCTGTAGTGTGTAGAAGAATGTTATGACTCTCACACTCAGAGTCTGCAGCTCCTGATCCGTCGGTTGTAATTTTTTTCACTTATTTTATACACTCCGATTCTGTCTTCCGAACTAACCCCCGGTCCAGGTCGGGTTTTCCAGGCCGGGGTGTTACATACATCCCCTTGGCTAGTGGTTTGAGGTGCCAGTTGTTGAAACTGACCCATGACTCTGTGTGGGCATGTCATGCCGTGCAAGAGAGGATGCATGCACTCTTGTCCCAGAACTACTTCTGGCCGCGGATGCTGGAAGATGTTAAACACTATGTGAGAACTTGTATGGTTTTCCAGTAGGACAAGACAAAGAGGCAACCAATCATGTTGCAGCCCCTTCCCATCCCAGACCAACCATGGGTCAGCTTGTCCATGGATTTCATAACTGGTTTGCCAATTGTGCAGGGATTTAGAATGATTATGGTGGTAGTAGACCGCTTCTCCAAGTATGGGACCTTCATTGCAGCCCCACAAACTTGCAGGGCTGAGACGACCGTGAACCTTTTCTTCCGGAACGTTGTCGAGTATTGGGGATTGCCAGCGGGCATCATAAGCAACAAAGACACTTGCTTCACAGGCAGATTTTGGATTCAGCTGTTCGAGATGTTAGGCACTCAGCTTAACTTTTCGACCAGCAATCACCCTCAGACGAATGGGCAGACAGAGCGGGTGAACGGTATCTTGGAGGAATATCTATGCCACTTTGTCACAGCAAACTAGAAAAATTTGGTTGACTTGCTGTAGGTCGCCTAGTTTTGCTATAACCTACACACGAGCTCAGCCACAAGTAGCAGTCCCTTTGAGTTGGTCACAGGCCAGCAACCTCTTACACCAGCAGATGTGGCTTTGCAGTAGATAGAAGGCAAGTGTCCCGTTGCCTATCTCTTGGCTAGGGGGCGGACTGAAAGGATGGAAGAGGCGTGTGATTGCTTGGCCAAGGTAGTCAAGCGGATGAAGAAGTATGCGGACAGAGATCGGAGACCTCTTGATTTTCAGGTTGGGGACAAAGTTATACTGAAACTTACTCCCCAATTTTGGAAGAAGTTGCGAAGGAAAGACGTGAACAAAGGGCTGATACAGCGGTATGATGGTCCCTTTGAGGTGAAGCAGTGAGTTGGTCAACTAGCATACCAACTCGAGTTGCTTGAACACTTCAAGCTTCACCCAATTTTCTATGTTAGTTTCCTTAAGCCGTTTCATTCAGACTTAGAAGATTCTAGCAGAGGTACTTCGAAGAGGTACTTCGAAGAGAGCCCTGCCTACGATAAGAACCTCTTTCGAAAAGGAGGTTGATGCTATTCTTGATAGGAGGGTCGAAGGAATGAGCAAGAAGAATAGGAGGATCTTCTACTTGGTTAAGTGGAAGGGTGTTCTGGAGTCGGTGAACAGCCGGGAGCGAGAAGTCAGGTTATGGCAGTTTGAAGACAAGGTTCGAGATTACTTAATCTCGACGAGGGCATTGAGCAGATTTGTTGGGGGAGGCCTATTAGCCCCTCCACTTTTTGCATAGAGAAGGGGGCAGCTACCCCCTATACTTGGCGGCGGACAACCAAGTTAGCCTAGGCAATGGACAGCCTAGGCAGCCCCTTGGGCACAGATGGATGCTTGGACCAGTGTTAGAACGGTTCCTGATGCGCACTCGCTTTGCATCGCAAGCTGAGGCAGAGTCCCTGTGCGGGCAGGACTCTAAGTGGCATGTTGGGTGCCACAACCCCTTAGGGATGGACTCCTAAGGCTGCTAGGATGCATTCATGCAGTGCAGCCAGAATCTTAGCGCGGGTAGGAGGCGATGCACAGGTTTCCCTGGACAGATGGACTCTAGAAGGCAACAGGGCACTCAACTCCTAGCCGAAGATGGACTCTTACTTAGTTTCTTAATTTGTGTTGGGATGCCCCTATTGGGCTGGGAGAGATAGGACAGGGAGGGACTCTCGTATACATGGGTTGGGCTGTTGTATTCCTAATGTGATACGGACTAGCCAAGGCTGAGTCTATATAAGGGGAGAGGGTGGGGCGGCTATGGCTAATAGAGATTTGTGAGTACGAACTAGAGAGGGCTCTGAGACATTGAGCAGCGACCTGGTTGATCAGCCCCTGCCCTCTCCCTGTCATTGTAACCGACAGACTAAGTTTACATAGCATAGGGTGGAGCCCCTTTGCACCATAGACGGTTGTGTTGCTGATTTCTTATCCCCCCTTGTGCATATGAAAGGGAACGTCGCGAGAGTAGGCTACTGGTTGTACACTGCAGTCAGGCCATCACGGGTATGGATGTTAGGCAAAGTTCTATGTATATGACACACACCAAGATGTGGGTGCCAATGAGCTGGCTGGCCCCACAACTACTTTAGTACATCATTAGCAATCACTTATGTGAATATTCACCAACATTAGAGCTCATCAAATCATAAAACGATACCACTTAAAAATATTGGCCTAAAAATAATAGGTCATATAAATAGAGAGTAAAGTAAGGGAGAGCTATGGCCAAGAGGTCTTTGTAGTGCATAGACAACAAGCGGCTATGGCCACCGCTAAGTGCTCCAACCACTATGACCATTTTTGTTTTAAAAAAAAAAAAATTGAACCTGACCCGCTGAAGCAGGCCTAGCCGGCCCCTCTTAAGGGGTAGCTGGCTGGGCCGGGCACCTATTCTCCCCCCATTGAGCTGGACCCAGCCCACCTGGTCCACGGCAACCCCTACATACAACTGCCAGCTAGAGATCACCCAAGACCACTTTTTAGTGGCCAAGTACCCAAGACCACTTTTTTTAATATTTTTTCTTTCCAAAAGGGTCCACCCACAAGACACTTAATAAGACAAGGTGCGCCAATTAGGTGTGTGACCTCTAAGGCTCGTCTATTGCGAGCTCCCTCCGTCCCATCTTAATTAGTAAGACAAAGACAAATGGGGGGCCTAATGCTGCAAAATACAGTGATCACTGGATAGGCGACCAATTCTTCTGTATCCCTTTTGAAGAAGTCCAAACAAGTCTGCTGCATAAACTGTATCCTGGATAAGTAACTGATGTAAGTAATGCCTTAAAATTACATCATACTCCCTCAGTCCCTGAATTAATAGCAATATTTCGTTTTTCAAAATAAACTAAAATTAATTTATTTTGAAAAAAAATATAACTATTAATCTAGGATGAAGGGAGTACAGCCTAAATCCAAGTCAAAGAGGTTTGCATTCTTTAAATGGTATCAGTCGAGATGAGGATCACTTTCCGTGGTTCCTTTCTCAAGAAAATAAACGTTTTGATGTACAGTATTTGCAAAAACACAGAAGAAATAACTTGTACGCAAAGGCAACCAATAAGTAACACCATTGCAGTTGGCCCTCTTTTTCATTAGTAATCTGTAGCCAATCTTCCTCTTTTAGATAAACAGTCACACTAACTACTCCTTCGGTCTCATATTAATAGTTCATTTTGTTTTACAATAGTTCGTTTTGAAAAACAAAATAAAACATTTAATATGGGATAGAGGGAGTACTTTATTACTTAATTGAGTTCTTAACTAGGCCTCTTGCCCATGTACTCGTCATATTGGCTTGATGACTATGCGTTTTGTATTAAGCAAGAAACTCTCCTTCACCCTGTCTTCTTCTTCCATCTCTCCACTTAATCTAACGCAAGTCCTGCCCATCACATGCCCCATCATCATCTTCTCTATCCAGCTCTCATTTCTTCCTACTGTCTCAGTAACTGGAAGTTCTTTATTCAATAAAGTAAGAGAACTCCATTCTCCTACCTATGGTATTCATTCTGTAACGCTTCCTCTTTTTATTTTTAGTTTTTATCTTTCTCCACTTTTGAGATGAGTATGTAATATTACATGATATCCTGCAATTCTCTTCTGGTATATAAAAGATCTGGTTCCGATAATTTATTACACAATATTCTCTAATGTTTTTACTCTGTGTTTGTCTTTCATTTTAGCAGGATAGATGATGGTCTACTTCTGAAACTGGTTCCTAATTTTGATTCAACTTCTTTAGTCTATTTCCTGTTTTGGTGGTACCTTTTTCCTTGCTCTCTCGTGTCTGGGGAGTGGCCTTCTTAACATCTCCAAATTCAACACTGAGAGCAAATTCTCTCCAAAAATTTCACTTTTTCTGCTTGTTTTCTTGCATTGCCATTTTCAACAATTTGAAGCATATTATAATCATCTTCATAAGAGATCTTGTGTTTGTCCTCCTTCCATATTATCTCTCTTATTTGCTTCCAAGTAGTCATGATCGGAAGTATTCTCAACAACGCTCAAAGGGCTAGCTCAAGTACTTCTGCAGTATCTCATCAGACACAACAACCAATTCAAGTAGTTTCGACCAATGCTGCAGCTGGGCCATCATCCTCTGTTTCCACAGAACAAGTTCAGACTCATAGTATTCCATTGGATCATGGCGATCGGATTCCCTCCTCATCTGTTGGACAAGGTGAAACTTTTCAAAAGGTATGCAACTTTCTCAGGGATGCTAGTGTTGGAATGATTGGAATATATGGCATGGGTGGGGTTGGCAAAACCACCCTAATGGAAAGAGTTCACAAGGATTTTTTGGTAACCTCCAATTTTGATGTTATTATTTGGATCGCAGTTTCTAAGGTAAAAGACGAAGCGAGGATTCAGAAAAGAATTGTAAACGTATTAGGATTGCCATATGATCAAGATGCCACACAACATGAACAAGCTATTAAAATAAATGATAAACTTTGCATTATGAATTTCGTGATGTTAATTGATGATATGTGGGAGCACTTGGATATTATGAAGCTTGGAATTCCAGATCCCACTCAAGTGAGCAAGTCAAAGATAATCTTCACAACTCGTTCAGAGGAGGTTTGTGACCAAATGCAACCTCAACAAAAGGTAAAAGTCAATTGCTTAGAATGGGATGATGCATGGATCCTGTTTAAGCAAACGGTAGGTGAAAAGACTCTAGACTCTCATCCTAGAATACGAGATCTTGCTAAACAAGTAGCTGAGGGATGTGATAGATTACCACTTGCTCTTAAAGTCATAGGTCGGGCCATAGGTCGGGCCATGGCCAGTAAACACACTCCACAACAATGGGAGTATGCAATCACTATTCTGCGTAACTCACCCTCAGAGATTTCAGGTACAGAGGAGAAATTGTTTTCTAGCCTGAAACTCAGCTATGATGCTCTACCAAATCCAACAATAAAAGAGTGTTTTCTGTACTGTTGCTTGTTTCCAGAAGATTGGTCAGTAGATGAAATGCAGCTTGTTAATTACTGGATCGGCGGAGGGTTTTTGGGAATTGATGAAAACTTAATTGAGGCACGGAACAGAGGGCTTGATTACATTAGCACACTTAAGGCATCATTTCTGTTAGAGATCGACCGAAGAGGAGTCGGAGAAGTGAAGAGGCATGATGTCTTTCAGTTAGAGGTCGAACTTGGACGAATGGGAGAAGTGAAGATGCATGATATCATCCGTGGCATGGCCCTATGGATTGTGTCAGATCATGGAAAGGAGAAGTACAAATTCTTTGTGCATCCTGGTTTTGGATTGTCAAAGTTACAAACTGCTAATAGATGGAGGAAAGCTCATAGGATATTTGTATGGGACTCAAAAGAACTGCCTCAAATAACTAAGTGTCGCATTTTAACATTGATTTGCGACTCACATGTCCTATTCAAATGTCTAGATTTTCTGTTCAATTCCATGCCACTTCTAAGAGTCTTGGACCTACCGATGTTTGTTGAAGAGGAGCATTCTGCAGCAATTGGGCAATTGGTTGAGTTGAGATATCTTCGCATAGAATGCTATTCATCAACATCATGGTTGGGAAACTTGACAAAGTTGGAGATTTTGGATCTGTCATTAGCCGTGGTTGAAGAGCTTCCAAACACGATTGGACAACTCGTTGAGTTGAGGTATCTAAATCTAAATGGTTGTGTACATCTCAGTGCATTGCCTACAAAACTAGGGAATTGCTCTAAGTTGGAGATGCTATTTCTAAATGGTATATACTCTCTTAAGAACCTCCCATCCACAATAGGGAAACTAGCTGAGATGAGGTACCTCGATATTAATCGAACAGAAATTACGGTGTTGCCAGAGGAGTTCTGGGAATTGAAGAACTTGTAAGTCCTGCATTTTGTTGGTGATAATACTATGAGATTCACTGCGGTTGAGCTCTGCAAATTGGCAGACCTGAAGTATTTAAATTCTGTTAAAATTTGTGTCAAGGAATTATCGAGCCTTACAAGATTAGCACACTGCCTACATGGCCTATGGATGTATTGTTGCCCTAGTAATGTGTCAATGGAATTGCTACCACTTTTGGAGAAAATGGACAAACTATCAGAGCTGAGGATTATAGCAACGCCTGCAGAAAAAATTGTAGCCGGGGCAGTGTCTAATATCAACACACAAAAAACTAGCTTGTCTTGCCTTGACGAGCTCGCTGTCTCGAGATGTACTCAGTTAAGTGAAATTGTAGTAGATGAGTTGTCCCTTCTATACCTTCGAGAATTGCTTATTTTTGAGTGCAACAAGCTCAAATGTATTGCCGGTCTTCAGCATCTTCAACATCTTGAGGTGCTTTCTATTGACTCCGCAAGACACCTAGAAGAAGTAATCAGCACAAATGAAGGGACAGGAGGGAATATCTGCTTCCCCAGGCTGAAACAGTTGACTATAAGAGTTGTGTTTAGGCTAAAGAGAATTTGCAGTGACACTGTCTCATTTCCCTCTCTCCAGGCATTTGATTTGGACCTGGCACACTCGAGGCTAGAGAAGCTTCCACTGGGGTTCATGAATGAAGACAGAACACTACAAGACGGTAACATTATTGGCGATTCGCAACAGTGGTGGAATGAACTCAAGTGGCAAGATGACAACTTCAAGTCCTTCCTCCTCCCCTATTTTAAGCCTCTCTTGTGGTGATGGGGCACCCAGGCCCTCTATTGTGCCTACCGACGCTGGAACTTTGTATGAAAGTGCTACCCACCCACTAAGGTTATGGGAGGTTCCGTCGGAGATCACAGACATGGCAGAGGTCTACCCCTCCTTAAGTGCATTGTCATCAATGGCGAGAAACCATTTACTTTTCTAAAAGGGCTATTTACAGATTAATTAAACGGAGATGGGCTATTTTTGCACCTTCTCCCCTCCCTTGCTCCATTCTTGTCTCTGGCACACATGTCCACTGCACCCCTCCCCTCCCTTGCTCCTCTTCCCACTAGCAAGTCACCCCTTGCCTCTTCCAGCCGCTAGGCCATACCTCTCTTCTTCCAAGATCCACTCCTAGCTGATATTTCTTTTGTCAACCCACACGTCCCTCTTCTCCTCTTCCCAATCCTCCGCAGTAGGGAGCTTCATTTGGAGATGGACTTGCAGGCCAACACATACTTGGGGTCCTAGGTAGTGCAAAGGTACGTGATACCAAACTCCCCTCGGCTCAGCTCCTCCTCTGTCTTCTTTGAGATGCCAACACTGCACTTTCCTCTGTCTATCCACAACTCCCTCTCCTCTTCCAACGGTGAGGCCACAATTTGGCATCTCCTCCTCCATATCTGCTCCAGGATGGCTCCCAGATCAAGTAGGGTTTTATTTTTTTTTCTATTTTGTTCTTATATATTCTCATGACGCATGTATATAATAATATACTAAGATCATGAATATTGCTGAAACATTTTAGCATTATTGTTGAAACACTTCACATAGGTTTTAGCGCTAATAAATATATGGGATGTTGTTTAACTTAATTTATGTTAGAATGAATGCTTGGTTTTTATCAATTGTGCATTAATTTTTATGCCAATTTATGCATTTATGTTAGAAATATGGGTATATCATGTTCTCATGTTTTAATTAATATGTTATGGCTAGTATCAGCATAATTCACATTTATATGGTATCGAATGTCAGTTTGTTAATGGGTTATTGTATTTGTGTATGATATGCATAATGCTTAAATTTTTTTACAACGTTGGTAAAAATTTTGGGCAACATTGTTGAATTGTTTTAGCACTAATGCTGAATAGTTTATATTACTTTATGTTAGAATGATTTTGTCATATTTAATCGCTTGTAAAATTATTTTTATGCCTATGTTATGCACAAAGCTTTGAAATATGGATACTTTGATGGATTTGACTATTAAACAATCACAGATAGGGCTATTATATGTAAATATGTTGGAAAAAATATTATATGGTTATGTTAAGCATTGTAGAACATAGGTTAGTTGTATGTTGTTGGTTTACAATGCATTCATGTGTGATATTGGACATATATCTTAGACAAATGGATGGAATGTTTGAAGGAATGGATCTTTATAATCATTTGTCCAGTAATAGTTTATGTCTAGGTTATGCACAAATTTTAGAAATATGACCACTTTTATGCATTGGACTTTTTTAA
This sequence comes from Saururus chinensis, assembly GCA_035235625.1. Classification (NCBI taxonomy): domain Eukaryota; kingdom Viridiplantae; phylum Streptophyta; class Magnoliopsida; order Piperales; family Saururaceae; genus Saururus; species Saururus chinensis. The sequence continues at coordinate 28,833,335 of CP141146.1, read as the reverse complement.
ACAATCATATGGCAAGGTTATGCTATCAAAGCCTAGGCTTCTCGACTACAAGTCCATAACAGTCGGAAGTCCAAAATTGTGGCATGTAGGAGTAAATTCAGAATATGTATTATGTTTTTGTAAGGGTTAGTCAGAGTTTCTAAAGTTAAGTTCTTTTGTTCTGAATAGATGCCTTGGGAGAATACTTCTAGGGGCTCGGCCTCTCTGAGTGGTGCAGATGTCACAGTAGCACCGTAGAGAGATTCTCCCAAGGTTATTGTCTCGTAGCCAGGCTCTTCTACAGGTCAGGAGACATTGGGGCCTATACCCCCTTTGGATTAGATTGCTGAGTTTATGGGTACGATGTTCTAGGGCTTGAACCAATATCTACAGGCTCAGGGATATTATATTTCTCGGATGAGATCCGATGAGGCAGATTCAAGCAAAGGGACATCACTAGCAGAGAGGTTCAAGAGATTGGCACGTACTTATGATGGCAGAGGAGAGCCAAAGGCCGCTAGTGAGTGGGTGGAGGATATGGAGCAGTTATTTGAGGTCATGCAGAGCGCCAATGAGTGGAGGGTGTTGATGGCCACTTACTCTTTGATAGATGATGCCTGATATTGGTGGAAGTCTGTCAAGCGTAATCATTTTCTAGTAGGGTAGCCTATGGTGTGGGATAAGTTAGTGAGGGTATCTTATAAGAAGTACTTTCCACGACACCTTCGTCGTTAGAAGGAGCTGGAGTTCCTCAGCCCCAAGCAGGGGGCCATGACCATATTGAAGTATGAGACTCATTTTGCTATCCTTCAGAGGTTTGTGAATGGTAGTGGTCTCACATAGGAGTCTCGAGCCTCCAAGTTTGTGGATGGTCTACATTGTGCAGTTCGAGCTAAGGTAGTTCTTCACGAGCCTACTACCTTGGTGAGGGCTGTGGAGCTTGCCTGTATTGCTGAGCGAGATTATCAGAGAGGCCAATCTGAGAGCAGGAGAGGCAGGGGCAGGCCAATGGATCTCGATGGGAGGACCAGAGGAGGAGATATGGTGAGGCCAGCACCTTTATGAGCAAGCAAAGAAGACAGTCTTCGTAGCAGCAGTCTCAGCGACAAGTTCAGGCTCCTAGGCAGCCAGTTTTGCCTCTTTTCAGCAGCAACAGGGTCAAAACCACCAGGGGCAGGTACCACGTCCCTAAAAACTATATAAATGAATAGTGGAACGTGGCTTTTCAGCCACGACCCTTCTATTCATTCCAGAAACTCCAAGAAACTCATAGTCCATGAAGAAAACTAAGGGTTTTTCCATACCCTCCATTGCGCCTCCTTCGTTGTCAGAATCCATCGTTTCTTGCCTAATCTAGCTTCACCCGGCCGCCACGATTCTGGTGGTACTGACTAGAGCTGCTGTCGTCTCCTCTTTGCTCCTCATCGCACTACCGGATTTTGGCCCGGTTTTCACCGTTTTGGCCATTTGGAGTCTCAAAGCACCTTTTGGCGACCGTCGTGCACCATTTTCGGTTGGCCACCACCTCTTCACCCCTCTCCAGTCAGAGGCTTCCTCCCCACACCCTCCTTTCTCCTCTCCGGCCATCCCCCATCCATCGGTTCCCATTTTGCATCTAGAAACCTTCTGACTAGGATAGCAAAAAGTGTTGTCCGGCAATCGTGTGGCCTTGCCGGCGGCCGTGGCTGGCCACCGTCGCCTTGTCTATCCTCCTCCTCACCTTTCTACCTTAACCCATGCCCCCTCTAGCTCTTATATGTGGGTTTCCGCCTCCGGAACCACGATTGTCGACCTCTACCCGGGACGGTTTTGATTTCTAACGATTCACCATAACACCCGGTGACAACGGTGGAGCTAGGCACCTTACGGAATTTGGGTTTGCATATCAACCCTTTTGGGTGCAGTGTCCACCCTCAACCGCCTCTTGTATGCATTGACGGGAGGCATGGAGTTCGATGGTGTTGAATTGGGACCGGACCATTCATCGCGTATACCCCCGGCAAGCCTATGGTACTTTCGCACCCAAGAGCAGCTCATTTTATAGGAAGCGATGCTTGGGTTTGCTGAATTTGCCATTGACGCTGCCACAGTTGTGCGCCTGACATCATTCGTACGCTTGGAAAGCGAGGTAGGGGGTTTTGAACTTGTAATTCCTTTGTAGTGTGCTTGGTATGTTAGAATGCATGTTATGGCCAATATAATTACATGCTTCATAACGCGTAATGCTATGGATATCGCTTGTAATGGTATGATATTCTCTTATGTGAATGCTAATTAAATGACATGTTATCGGCTCAACAAATGATGGATTGTACACGTTTGTAGTGTAATTATTTGCATGCCTATGATATGGTTTATGCATATATTGATGTGCTATCATTGTAAGTAGTATTTGGTTTGATTTGTGTGGATTGACATGTGAAATGGTGGATGTTTATATCGATAGCATAGATATGTGTACGGTTGATGGGCTAAAGTTACTTTGGATTGGATCAGGCTTTGATGCAATGAGCGGAAAGCTTCAGGTTTTTGGGGGCAGACAGACTTAGTTTCGAGTTTACTTGGAGACTATACGATAGTATGATTTCAGAGGAAAATTATATTAGTATAAAGTATTTAATTCAAACTGGAATGCTAAGTAAAACTAAAATACTAACATTGTGAGTTTGAGATTTTAGTAGTTCGACAGATTAAGTTCCGTGGTTGAGCTAGTCGGATATTAATCAGCTAAGCATTTCTCATATCTAGCCATGGTGTGTATCCTGCAAGAGTTTGTTTGTGTGTTGTATTTAAGCCCAGACATTTGATGCTCTATTGAGAGCACTATATGATTCTGCCCAAGAGTGTCACTATATGAATTCTGCCCAAGAATGGCACTAGCACTATAGGACCCCTAAAGTGTGGGTATGGCCCTAATGTGTGGCCATTTATGTTTGCACGCTCAGGTAAGTAGTATCATGGAACTACTCTTACATGTTTGATCATGTGCCCCATGAGCATAGGTGTGCCTTGCCTTCAAAAACGTCCATGGCGTGTAGTACTCTCCGGAGGTTAAGGTGATGCCCTAGTGACATTCATTTCCGTCAACGTTGGAGCTAATTAGCTTGATAATGAGCTCTAGTTGTCGATTGTAAGTGTATGTGTTGAGTAAGATTGTAAGATTAAGACTGTATGTGTAGGTGTTGGGTAAGACTATAAGAGCAGGATTGTAAGCATAATAGTTTGAGTAAGACAGTGTGAGTAAGACACTAAGTGTATGTATATGCGTAGGATTGTGTGGTAAGATGGGACGAGCATGTGTTCGTGATGTGTATGGTTATGAGCATCATATTTTGAGAGACTTTGATTTGTTCATGTTTTTGTACTTCATGTTATGTTTCATGAATGCCGCTATGTCTGGACTTATAAGTTCATTGTTTAGAAATCCTCTGCTGGGTATTTTTTACTGAGTATGAAAATACTCATTTTCCCTCTACTGAATTTCAGATACCCAAGTGACTTCTGTAGGTCCCAGCAAGAGAGCTTCGTAGGCGAGACTTAGTTTTTGGAGGAAAGGGCAAACCTTCAGACTTCGGGTCAATTTTTGACTGTTCAGTTTCTTTTGTTTAGTTATGCCATGACCTATTGTAATTTTTGAGTATACATATATTGGGTGAGTTGAGAGCTTACGCACGTATTATTTTGGACTTATATATGGACTATTTACAGTTGGACTATTATCGGACTTGTACTCGACTATGCCTGGGAGATGTGTATTTAAGTCCATGGCCATGGCATTTGTGATTTTAAATGTGTTTATTTGATCTCACGCTCGGGTTGATTAGTCGATGTGTTTTGATGATTTAAAAGAAAATTTTAGGTTGTGTGGTTTTAAATTGATGATGTGAGAAATATAAAATGTTTTCACATGTTTCGATTTTTGTTAATTTTCACGAATTACAGCCGTTATATTGCAAAACATTTTCATGAAAATTGTAAAAAATGGTTTGAAAAACCCAGGGTGTGACATGAACAACATTCTTCCATTCTTGTGAATATTTGCTACTTAAAGCTTGCTTTAGCATTTTGGGGTCATTTAGAATAGGTTCATCAATTGTGACATTGTCTCCCCTTAGCATTGTATAGAAGTCCCTCAACTAGGTTGAAGGTCTCCTTTCCCTCAATGCTTTGGGTTCTGAAATTTCCTCTACCTCTCCTAGCTCTAATAGTTCCTCTAAAGTTATTTTAAGAGTAGATACCTTTTTATTTCGAATAATATTGTCCCTCCTTGAGATTTTCAAACTCAATTTTCCCTAAATCCATCAACATTAACAAAATTCTAAAATGTTCTATCAAAACATTCACAAGATATCCTTGGAGCTCATTTTTTTTAACATAATAATAATATTAAAATCATATTACTATAATATTAAAGGCTAAATTAGATCACAAACCAAATAGGGTTTTGCATGAGTACTTATCCATTTCTCACAATATACAACAAATGTTAAAAAATTGGCACTTACATGCCTATAAGTCATACACACAACTAAAAGTATTGTTAATAATTAAATTAAGAGTCCTATGATTGCTAAGCGATCAAGTTATCAATACAAGAAAAAAGACTATTTGTTATGCTTTTAGCATTGCTAATAGTCATAAAAGCATCAATAATTACAATTGGTAACTCTTTTAAAGTGTCATTAATAGCCCCGTCACAACTGCTCATTGGCGACACATGAAAAATGTCACTAATAGCGCTGCTATTAGTGACACTTTTTCTTTTGTTGCTAATATTAAAGGCTAAGTCAAAGAACAAGAAGAGTTTGTTTGAAGAGGCTAGAAGGAGAAAAAGACAAAGTATGTAGAAGAAAAGTTTCAAGGCTTAAGGAGAAGACTAGAAGGATATCAATATAAGAAATTTGTGGAGATCTAAACAAAGGGGTTTTGGGTTAGAGTCTCAAAAAAGGTTGGTGGATTACTTGTGTCAATATTATGTCTTATTTACTAGTATATTAATTTAGTCATTGAGTGACTACTATGGTTTTTTACCGTAGTTTGGATTTTGCACTTGAAAACTGATGTGCTGATTTGTGTGTTTTGCATGTTTATGATTTAGTAGTTGATGAGAATGATTATGATTATGTAGACTTTAGGTTGAGTTGATTAGTATTTAATTGAAATTTATGCGCATAAAAGCTAGAACTTTTAATTTTTACTTCATTGAAATACTAGTTTTAGGAATAATGCAGTAATCCACTAAGCCACTTACATATATTAAAATCCCATTCACATGATACAAAATGCAAATGTCACATTAGAGCATCATCATAAGACATACAAGCAAGACTCTCAAAATTAATTACTTCATTAATGGCAGCACTGTCAAAAACATCAAGCTTAAATAATCCCTCAACAAAAGTAGCTATAAATAAAATAGGCCCGTCCTTCCTAACTGTAGCCTTGTTTCCCTTGAAGTTCACATCAAAACCCTTTTAAGTCAGCAATGAGATTGAAATGATGTTCTTCTTGATTGAGGGAACAAACAAGGTATCATTCCGGAGTAGGATATTTCCATCAGATGAAGATATCTTGGAGGTTCTTATTGCCTGTACATTATAGTATGAATTGTTGCCCATATCTACTTTGTTTTGTCTAGGAAGAATCTTAATTATCTCTCCTCTAGACCCCTTAATGAGTGCGGCATGGAAATTGGTTGCAGAGTAGAGCTACCAACTTTTCTCTTTTGCATGTGCCATGAACACCTTAGTGATTACATAGATTATCTCTCTTTGCCTTCATTATTATTTTCGTTGTAGTTATCCTTTTGTGGACAATTTGCTATGAAGTGGCCCACTCATCCACATTTGAAGTAGGGACCCTAGGGCTTTTGATTCCTCTGCATGCTCCCCATAAGTGATTGACACAGCTTCCAACATGTCTTTCACATACCTATCATCCTTGGGGTTCATGAAAGTATAGATAGTGGGCCTAGCCTTTGCATCCTCCTATTTTAGCTTATCATAAACCTTTTCTCTATGCATTAGTATCATTCTCTAGAGGATGTTCTAAGATATGGTCTAACACATGCACTAAATGCGAAAGAGTGAGGATGTGGCAAATTCTTCTCTTCCAAACCACATAGTTTCATAGTGACCATCTTGGAAGCCATAGTGAGTAATAAAAAAGACTACAAAACCAAGAAACAATAAACCATATGAGAGCATTGTTTAAGGCAATAAACAAGTTATGTGACTTATATGATTAAGCTTAATTGACTCTAATTAATGAATAGCCAACTACTTATTTAGTTTACTTTGAAACAAACATCAAACTGGAGCAAATCTACCCTCAACTTGCTTGCTGAAGTGAATACACCCTTAGGTTATTTATGTAAATTTTGCTATAAGCGTGCAAAGACATAGCATATAGTTGAATGAAGCAAGTAAGAACTGAAGATTAAAGTAAACATTCACATATATAAAACATGCTGGTATGTTATGATTGGCTAAAATAATCTGTAACAAAGACCAAAATGCCCTTTTGCTCAAACAATTGGCCTTTGAAAATGAATTTTCTAGATGAAAAAAATTATTGAAATATTAACTAAACATTCTCAATACAATTAGATCAGAAAAGGAAACATAATTCAGCAAGAAAATCAGACAAAACTTAGATTATCCTTAAAGATGGATTGCCAAAAGACAACAATTGATCAATTGGGTTTTTAGAAGTTTATCAATCAATTACTTTGCAAACAAGCAATCAGCCTTGAGTGTGTAAAGGCAAAAGCCAACACTTCTTAAAAGAAAATTTCCAAAAACTAACAGGGGGTTAGACAATCAAGATTTTAAAATTCAGGATTTAAAATATGAAATTTCAGAATATAAGCCAAATCCTGGGATTTGAGCTGTTAGATTTTTAAATAATTGGATGCCCAAATCCTATATTGCAAGAATCCCTAAATTTAAATTATTAGATTTCAAAATAATTGACTCTTAAAATAATTAACCTACATATTACAAATGTGACTAATACATAAATGACTAGAGTTAAGTAACTTCAAACATGTCATTAACATTTCAACTAAAAATATTAATATTATAAAATTAACTTTTTTAATAAAAAAGTTACATATAATAATGCTTATGACCACTAAATCATCCAAAACTCAATTTATAAGCCCATAGTCATAAACATTGCATCGTTCCACATTTTTGCAGCTATTTCATCCTCCATGCATTAGCCGCTGCCCCTTGTTCCACAAGAACCTAATAATGCTTATTTTTAGTTCAAAAAAGGGCTCAATTTGTCATAGCACAGAGATGACAGTAGCATTGCCACCAGAGTGTGTACATACCATAGTGCATTGCAACATCAGGATGTAGAAGCAAGAACCACCCTCAAATGAGATACAAATAAGAAAGCAACAGGCTAAAAGGCGAAAATGAGAATTTGCAATACCCATTTATCACATGTCCAACAAACGATAATGAGCACAGTGTGGATTAAATTTTATATGTCTAACATCAATAATTTAAATGCATAAGTTAAAAAACTTGCATTTGGACTTGTCGCAGGAACACTATTTGTCTTTTCATCTCTCAGAATTCCTCTTTCTTTAAGCCTTTGCTTCAGGTAGGCAAGTACTCTTTTTGATCTGCCTCGGACTTTCTGCCTGCCAAAGGATTCTGGCTGCGCACTTGAATCTCACTAGGTGAAACATTTGAAGCTATTTCTGCTCAGTGATCACTTGTCATTTTGAATAGAACCTCGTGAAATAATGTTTTATTCAAATGAACCACACAAGTAACTGAAGTTCATTATGGAAAAAATTTTACAATCTTCTTCAAAGGATATATCTTTCAAAGACATAATAAGATGAACATCCATCAAACATATGTAAAGGCCAACACCTTTAAAGCATTAGGTAAAATGGGTATTAAATACACTAAACTGCTAAATTTTATCAATAATGAAAAAGTTCACATCCAAACACTCAGATAAAAATGTCTACACAAATATGGATGAACTCAGCTATTTAACTACTTTACCCTTCCCCATAATTACCTGCATAACATTGAATATCCAAGGGGAAGAGGACCCAGGTCTTCAACTACAGGTGTTTGAAGTCCCCAGAGTTCAACTTCTTGACACCTGAAAAACAAAAAAATTGTAGGTTGTGTTTCAAGGGTGCCAAGTCCAAAAGGTTAATTGTCTCTTTTCTCTGTGCAGAAAATGAAACTTCTCATTTAATTGAACTTCAGCAAGTTAGCAACTTTTAGAAGCAAAGCTAGAGTCAACTGCATGTTCTCTACTTGTGTTTGCTGGGCAGTGTTGTACTGTGGTTGGACAGCTCGAGGTTCAAGTTACAATGAATGCAGGAAGGAGAAAGAAAACAATGCTTTAGGAGCTTTTCTCCATGGAAATGGCAATGTCAAAGTAGTAATCAGAAGAGAAACTAAAAAGTGCAACCTCGATTTGAAGAAAACCAACCAATTGGCTGTGCGGTTCACATCTCACATAAAAATGTTCCATCATACACAAAAACACAGAAAATTATGACAGTGAACAGACATTCAAACAGTTTAGGCTGTGAATCAGCCTGTGAAACTAAATTCTGTTAAAGGTAAATAGAATTGTCAAAACATCATAACGTTATCGAGCTGCCTTAACTTCATTGGCAATTGCTAAAGAACAAAGCTGCAGTTCCAATCTCCAAACTTACAATTACTTTTGCTAGTTATCATTTTTATTCAAATAAAGTAGCAAGTCTACCTAAACTTCGCCATGTTTTCGTAAGAAAGTGATTTCAACAGACGATCTTATGGGAAGATAGCAACAACAAAGACACTGGATATGCTAAACAAAGCTGATGAACATCAAGTGTTCTAAACATCTAATACTCTACAAACTCTGTTTCAATAGAGGCACGAGAAGAAGGAATAATCAGTATCCTACCACTGGTGAATGGACATGTCAATCTGATAGCAAAGCTGATACCCAGAGTAAATATGCCAAGCAGAATGAAGTTGACTGGATGCTTCTGGTGGTAGTAGGATAGAGGGCAAAGAACTGCAAATTTAAAATTCAAAATCAGAAGCCTTAGCAAAAAAAAAGTAAAACAAGTGAACATTGTCTTGAGACTATTTATCTTGATAAAAAATTTGATGAATGAAGACAGGTTTGTTTGCATGTGAAAAGAAATTCATGCATTTTGGCTAGTGAATGTGATGCAGACATCATAATTTGATAGAGGCAAGTTCTTTTTGCAATCAACATGCAATGCCCGTCATTAAACGAACCATATAAATAGAATTACTAGAACCCAAGAATAATTAATACAAGAATTAGAAACATAGAACCCCACAAACTGAGATTAAATGGATGAAACAAAAAACACATTAGGGGAAAAAGCCAATTCAAGTAATTCGATTGAAAAAAAGATTATTCGAAACCAAATCAAGAAATTTCATACAAAAAAAGGGAATTCGGAACATATGAAATGAAAATCAAATGGAGATTGAGGAGAAGGCAAAGCAGAGAGAAGAAGTAAGTACCAATGAAGGGGAGAATGATGAGGAAAATGTAGAGCCCGAGGCCTTCGGAGGTGGTGGTGAAGAAGCTTGCGATGGGTGGACGGTGACGTTTCATCATCTGAATCTAAATCTACATTAGGATCTAATAGGACATTTCGTGGTGCTTCTTCCTCTTCATGATCAGAATCAAATACATCTTCACTATTTTCCTTGCGGAGGTAATTATACAATCCACAACAAGCAAAAACCATTTTCATTTGAGTTTCATATGGAAATGAAGGTGGATGATCTTCAAAAAATTTGAAACGTGATTTTAAGCCCCAAAAAATCCTCTCAATAACATTCCTTAAAGATGCATGTAGATGATTAAATACTTCATTTGGATTGCATGGACGACTTCTAGCTTGTGTACTGTACTTGCTGAGATGATAACGAGTTGCACGATATAGCGCTAAAAAATTATGTCTATTTGGATAGCCACAATCTACTAAATAGAACTTCCCTGTTTAAAAGATAAATTTTAATAAGATAAGTGTGCCCCTGCCTAAAAAATTAAAATAAAAAGTAAAAAAATAGAAACTACAATAATACCTTCTGGCAATGGAAGACCATTAGACCTCCCTATAGCATCTTTTAATATCTTTGAATCATTTGCAGAACATTCCCATCCAACAATAATATATATAAACTGCATATCAAATGTGCATGTTGCTAATACATTTTGAGAAAACCATCCATGCCTATTACGATAGCTTGCCTTCCTAACCCCATAAACAGTTGCCTTTATATGCGTTCCATCTATAGAACCAATACAATCTTATATAACAAATTCAAATATCATATACATGCACACCTATAGAAATAAAAATAAAAAGAAACATAAACTCAAACTCAAACTCAAACTCAAACTCAAACTTTAAAATATGAATAAAAATGCGGATCTGACATCACTGCTTATGGTGTGCTATCAAGAGGATGTGCCATTAACGAAGGTGCTAACAATTGAATTACATCCAAGACCTTATTGAAGCTTTTACTAATCGTCTAGTTTGATCGACTTAAACAATCTTAGCATAGATATAAGAACATTGAAAAGCATGAGGCAAAGCAAGTGTCAATGGATTTTTGTTCTAGGATTCCAACCTATGAAACTTTTGCATAATGAGCTTACGTTCTCATGTATGCATCCAAGATCTTTTTGTCAAAAAGGATTAGAAGTTCTCAGGCATACTTCTAGAATTCAAGTACCATAAGGTTGCTAAATTATGAATGGACAACCAGCTGGATATCGTCATCCCAACAAGAAGATAGATATTTTCCTTTAATTTGATGAACTATACATTATTCAGATATGCCTAGTCATAGGGGAGGACTAAGGAGCGATGGAAACTCCCCAGAAGATTTCTTTCCAAATTGGCCAATGTGAGAACTTAATTTTCCAAAATGGATAAAATCAAATAAGCTGGTATAAATATCCAAGGAATAGGTAGCAGCAATATCAAGGAGAAGAATTTTTTTTAGTGTATATATCGTGAAAAAGAACATACCTCCATATCGGCCGCACAGCTAAATTCATCAAAATTCAAAGGACCATTCAAACTTCAGACAATTGGCCCTTGAACAAAACTGTGCTCTTGGCAACTCAATGAAATTTCAGCAGACTTCTTCGCATCCTCTGCTGTTTATTCATTACCCAATCCAGACTTTGAACTTTCCACAAAAACATTTACTTCAGGAGATTGATCTGCCTCATTATTGCCCACTCCACATGAGGAATTATCAGGCTTAACTTTTACTTCAAGAGATTGATCCACTTCACCAACTATAGTATCATCAAGCTTGAACTCAGTGGAGGCATTGACATAAATGTTACTAGCCTTATTGTTGCAGTCTTCTAAAGTATGAAGGCCTTCCTGTTTAAAACTTCCAATTACTTCCACACTATGTGATGAGCTTCTACCTGAAGATTCACCGTCAGAATGATTAACAGAAACTGAGACAAAACTCCCATCATCCTTCTCATTCTGAAATGAAGATTCTCCGTTATTGAGAACCACAGATTTCTCATGATCAGCCTCTTCGTCGTCACTATGACCATCAACTTCTTTTCCCTTTCCCGTCCTATGGATCAAACATATGATACATACATAAGACAAACGAGCTCATTAAGTACCATCAATAACAACTGAACTAACACATATTCAGAATATAAAAAAAACATTATTAATTGCATGCAAAATATGCAATAATCTGGAAAAAATGAGGACATGTAATATGCATGGTCTAAAGCCTTTTTTGAAGCAACAGGTTTGGCATTATTGTAAGTATCACACAAAAATACTTTTTATATGCCAAATGAGCACCTTCTACAATCTTTTTCTATGCTTGCAATTTCCAAAGATTCGATCTGTTTTTCTTATGCTCGCAATTTCCAACTATTTTCTGAGTCCTGAACTGAGAATGCCGGAAATGCTTAGAAATTGCAAGCATAGGAAATGTAGAAAAGCTTAAAAATTGCAAGGTAGAAAAACCCATATTAGAAACATAGATTAGAAAGCCAAAAAAAAACCAGATTAGAAAGCTAAAAAAGCCAAACGCAAAAATTTGCAAGCTAAGCAAAAAGGGTTAAGGAGAAAGCGTGCTTACAATGCATGCATTTCAACAATGAGATAAAATGCGAGTTTCATTTAGAACCTAGCTACTATTTGTTGATCCACCAGATAAACTAACCAAGTTCTTCCTAACTTTTGATCTGTTTTTCCTATACCAACAATTTCCAACGATTTTCTAATTCCTGAACTGAGAATGCCGAAAATGCTTAGAAATTGCAAGCGTGAGCTCAAAAAGCGAAAAGAAAAAATAGATCAAATGTAGAAAAGCTTAAAAATTGCAAGGTAAAAAAGATCCAAGATCAGAAACGCAAATCAGAAATTCAAGAAAAAAACAAGATAAAAAAAGCAGAGCAGAAGGCTTTCCAAAAAATAGATCGAAAAGCAGAAATTTGCAAGCGTAGCGATCAGAAAGCCTAGATTGAAACCAAGGATGGGTAAGAGCGAGATGCGGCCATGAGAGGATTGTATGCAAAGGAAAAAAAATTAAAAGAGAGAAAAGAAGACAGAATAGCAGTCGGAGGGTTAGAGGAGATGTAGAAGAGAATACATTGTCTAACACCCCAAATTCTAGGTAAAACTTTTTCTTTCTTTGCATGTGTGTGTGTTTGATTAGTTGCCCGATGTGCTTTCAAACCATTTGATTGTGTTGTGTGTTAACTGGTTAGGTTTTTGGACCAACCCTTGTGTGGCAGGGGGCATGCCACTTAGGGTTCAGGGGTCCCGAACCACTATAAGGGGGTCCGACCCACTAGAATTGAGTTTTTTATCAATTAAGGGAGAGTCCTAGGGGGGGAGGACACTCAAAAGGAGGATGAGGGGGTAGCCCCTAGATTGTAGGGGGCGGCCCCTACAAACTAGGGGGAGGTCATTAGTGGCTCTAGGAGGGGCTCCTATTTTATAGGAGGGGGGATTTAGGATGATCTAGGAGGAATCAACCCACTTTAGTTCAGCCCTCCCATTGGCCCAAAATCATAGAAACTAGGGGGGGGCTTGTAAAAGGAAAGAGGGGGGGGCGGACCACCCTTTTTGGCTTGGTTCAGCCTACCTCTTCTCCCATCTCTTCCCTCCACTTCCTTCTCCCAGTAGGGACCTCTATAACTAGCAGCTTTAGAGGGCACAAAGCAGCCATCTTTAGATTGAATTCAAGGCTAAGAAGCGTAGGAGCAAGGGCTAGGAGCATTGGGGACGAATTGGTAGAGGTAGGTGCATCTTTTTACACCCTTAAGCATGAGGTTTTGGTAGATATAATCCAGCCATAGTTCAACCTTACTCTAGTGGTTTTTGATGTCATGAATCAGCCTTATTTAGTTATGAATAATTCCGATTTTTATCTCTTATACATATGGCCTGATTTGTGCATACATGATTCTGATTTCTGTTAAGCATATTAGCCCTAATTCATGCAAGCATGTTGCTGATTTTTGTCATCTACTTTAGCCCCAATTTGAGATTGAATAATTCTAATTCTAATCATGTATATTATCCTTAATTCATGTACAAATTCTGCTGAATTTGATCCTGGATTTGAAGCCTTGTTTTAGTCTTAGTTTAGGCTATACTTTTACTTATTTAATCACTGATTTGGAGCCTTGGTTTAGGTTCTACTTTTGTCAATTTATTCTCTGATTTGAAGCCTTAGTTTAGCCTATACTTTTTCCAATCTAAATCTCTGATTTGCAACCTTAGTTTAGACCATAGTCTTGCCTAATTAACACTTGATTCTCAGCCTTGGTTAATGTTATAATCTTGTTGAGTGAATACCTAAATTTCAGCCCTAGTTTAGGTTCTATTATTGTCAATTTAACACTTGATTCTCAGCCTTGGTTTATGTTATAATCTCGTTGATTGAATCTCTAATTTTTGAGTCTTAGTTCACGATGTATTCATGCTTTTTAGTCTATGAATTTCAGCCTATGTGCCTCTGAATTTCAGCCTATGTTGTCCCTGAAATTCAGCCTTATTGTGAGATGTTGAATGTTGATGGTTGTATCAGCCTAAAGTTGTCATGTTGGTGGCTGACTTGAGTTGTTCATCTCAGCCCCAATCCGATTTATTATATTGTTGAATTAGTCAGTTCATCTCAGTGCAAGTCTAAGTTATTGTCATATTGATTTAGTCTACATGTGTAAGCCCTAAATCTGCCTATTATCTTGCCAATCATGAGAGCCAGTTGCATGCATGATAGGTTGTGTTTAGTATTTAATCTTTGGCTACATTGAGTCATATGTTTAGTCATAATTATAATAGTTCACAATAATAGCCATGGCGGTAACTTTCCAGGCCTGTGTGGCCTCCGCTCTTTTGGGACGTTGGTTCCCTGCAAATGCGCAACCCAGGTTTTTGAGCATCATGGAAGGCTCATCTACCTCCGGCCAGTATGTCCATGAGCATAGTTGCTACTACATCTCTAGACCCATGGCTGATCCAAGTGGATCCCTAGGGATGTTAAGAATTCCCTGCTAGTGTGAAGTACTCCTCGTGAACGGTAGTCGGTTTTTCAGATAACAATAATGAGTTATTTTCTGAACGGTGTAGATATCAGTTGAATTGTTCAAGTTTGCATTAGTTAAAGGCTAGTTTGGGCGTGTTGTTTATTTGATAACTAGTACTCTGTATATTACCGTATGTGGTACTTTTTGCAGGATGTTTTGCATTGTGTTGACAGATGATTTCTACTATTTTTGTACATTATCATAATCTTCTGTTTTAGGGTGGTTTTTCATGCCACCTTCTTAGTATTTGTAGAAATACTCATGCATCTTTTGATGCAGGATCAGCACTAGTTTCAGAGTAGCAGATTTTCATAGCAGGAGTTGTCTAGAGTTAGCAAGGTAAATTCTCCACAGCCAGTAGGACTTTAGTTTCTATATTTCATGCTAAATTGTAATAAGGCACTGTGTTGCCATCAGATTTCTAATGATGTTATTTTATTATGTTATAGTACTTACACTTGGCTGAGCCAAGATCCTGGTTAATAAATATTTTGCTTTAGTAGGTAATTTATTTGTGTTGTGATGTTGGCTTGGCAAGTTAACACCCTAAGTTTGCATTGCTACATGCTTATGTGAATGAAAACCCGGGGTGTTACACCTTGTCACGATTATCTCTCCACCAGCAGTGATAAGATCCAATCACCACAGAGTATGGCGGCCTCTCTTTTTCAAACTGTGAGATTGGGGAGAATGGTAGGTTAGTGAGAACAGGGAGAATGACAAGTCGGTGAGAACGACAGGGACTAGCTGCAATCGCCACAGAGTATGGCGGCCTTTCTTTTTTAGATGGTGAGAACTGGGGGACAACATAGCTCCGGTGAGAACAGTCGCCGCCAGCGTCGGCCTCTCTTTTCCACGCAATGCCCCGGTGTAACATAAGGTAATCGTTCTGTCATTTTACAATACCACGACTTGAGGTGGTGTTGTAAAATGTCACTTAATTATTAGATCTCTTGCTAAATCCCGTGAAGTTAAAATATTTCGTTTTTTGACTAACCCTGTATTTTGAGTACATGAATCAAATATTTCACCTCTGCCGCTATATTTGAAATATTGAATTTTAAATCTCCATGTAATAATGCTGTATTTTAAATATAGCATAGACAATTCTAAATGGCTAACAGAAGATTTTAAAATACTAATATTTTACTTTCAAATCCTAATTGACTAACCCCCTATAAAAGAATATCGGCAATCAACAAACAGAAATATTCAATTTCAAATCATAATCAATAACTCAACATAATTGATTTCATTAGAGTAAATAAACAAACAATTAGTCTTTCCCCGAATTAATGTAGGAAACTCTAAAAATTGGGAAAACCTAACTTTTATCAAACCAGCATCCAATCACCTATAATCGAACTCTAATACCCTAATAGAGTGGCAACATAGTGGAATTGGCATGGGCCCTGCCCTTGATGTAAATTGAGATTGTAGTTGGGTTTTCAAAATAATTTACTCCATACATAAAAACAATATCAAATTATATATTAACAATAATTAAATCTGCATGTGATCAATCATTACCACAAGGTAAATTCAAGGAGAAAAATATAAACTGACCTTCAGGGTGTGACACTGTCTTTCTTCCTTTATAAAAGCAACAATATATATATGTCAAATAAACAAGAAGGGATTAAGTTTTAGATCTACGAGAGAGCCCTCAATCCAATTGTATGGAAACTCTATGGAGTTGTTCGATTGCACTAACCCTTTGTTTATCAACCTCCACAGATTTTCTAACCTACTGGGATCCGCAACACATGCCTCTAGGTGCCAAACCACCAGTCAGAGGAGAATATGGTGGAATGACAACTCAAGGTCATGCCTTAGGAGATGTGTCTACCCTCAAAGAAGAGGGGGCGTGCAGTTGGTGGAGAGGGCGAGTGGAAAGCTCCCTACTAACTAAAAGATGTTACTAGGGCTCCCCTAATCACCGCTTTATATAATAATCTTAGGAGAGATTTAGGCATAACAAGCGTCCTTACTAAACTTTGTGACAGATCTCTTAAGGGTTTGCTATAATAGGTATGGGCTCAGTCACACTCTGCCCATGGAGGCCTGAACTGCACATACCCAGGTACACTACTCAATTCTGATCCCTACAAGGTACACATGTCATTTCCTAATATATACATAGTGAATGTGTGTCAATATGATGTGGGTCCCCTTGAAAGTGTATATTGCAATACTCGTCAAAGTTGGCATAACTATCCCTGCTATCCTTTGACCCAGTGGACCCTTATAGGGGAACTGGTCAATGTAGACTATATGTGACCAAACCAATATCGTGGTCCAACATGAAGGGGCATAACCTGTATACAATTGGGAAACGATGGCCACATAACGGTCCGTTTGGAAACACATATTTAGAAATAGAATAATATTCTTAAATTTTTTTATTAGATAATTCCATAAACTTGTAATTTGTGTTTAAGATTCTCAGTGTTTGAGAACGGTGTAATTTTAGGCATAAAATTTTAAGAAACCTTTACATGAAATTACATGTACCATAGTAGGTGCTACATAACCGCAGTAACCATCTTTAGTTTTTTATGTCGGCTATGTTCCTTCTTCTAGTACAATGTTACTCTCCATAAAATAACTGAGTGTTGAAGTAACAATAATACAGTATTTCTGTAAAAGAATTGGGAAAATCATAGGTAGAAGAAAAAAATGGAAAAGAAAAAGAGGGTTATAGTGGAGGTATGACGGTTGTCAAAGTGTTGGGGAAAACAGGGTGAAAAGAAAGCATGATCAAGTAAATCTCAGGAAGGTGGGATTTAAATAAGATATTACAACATGATTTTATTTTAGGTGAGATTTGGGCCGAAATCAAATCCCACTTAAAATAGGTTCATAGACGTGGGATTTGGTGCAAAATTCACATAATTAAAACTCATACCTGCTAAATCCATGTTGTTAAATGTACCAGTATAGAAGCTATAAACGGACGGCCATTTATACTAATACACACATATGAATAAGTACACCATGTCAAATACATGTCTAGCAGCACATTCAGCCCATCTCCACTGCACTACTGCTGCAACAACACATTCGTACCATTATTATCCTCATATGGCCCTCATACTTACTACTAGTCTCCTACACAGAGATACATAACACCCACGACATGATCAAGCAAGAGCAAAGCCTAGTGAGGGTGGTTGGGCGGGAGGGGCTTCTTGGGGGCTTTGCCCTGTGGCACAGGTTCCCCAGGCTTCGGCTTCCCAAACGCCGGCTTATGGTCTGGCGGTGGTTTTTCGAAAGGTGGCTTGTGCACCGGAAGTGGCTTCTTAAATGGTGGCTTATGCTCTTTGGGGGGCTTGTCCGGCAAGGGATGCTCAATGGCTGGTGGCTTGCCAGAAATTGGCTTGTGGAGTGGAAGTGGCACATGCACTTGGGGGGGCTTCCCGAATGGAGGCTTGCCTCTCGGCAGGGGATGCTCAATGGCTGGTGGTTTGCCGAAAAATGGCTTGTCCACCGGAAATGGCTTGTGCTCTTCGAGAAGCTTTCTGGATGGAGGCTTGCCTCTCAGAGGGGGATGCTCAATGGCCGGTGGCTTGCTGGAAAATGGCTTATGTACTGGAAGTGGCTTATGCTCTTGGGGGGGCTTCCCGGATTTGGGCTGGGGATGTTCAGTGGCTGGTGGCTGTTTGGAATCAAGAGCAGAGAGGGATGGAGGGAGGAGAGCAAGTGCTCCCAAGAGCAAGAGGATTGACATCTGAGTAAAGAGAGACATCTTTCCTTCACTGATGGTTCCAGGTGTAGTCCAATTTCCAATTTATAATGAGCACTACACAAAGGAAAGTTGTGAACGTGGCACCTTTGTGCTAAATTCTGTTTTCATGGAAAGAAATGCAATATCTTGTTTTAATACAAAGAAAACGTAAAATAAGATTATTTATTATTATTATTATTATTATTATTACATTTTAAAATTTTTATTACAAGGAGGGGTGGGGCAACCGATCTTTAAGAACCCTATGCTAAGTGCTAATCCCCATAAGTTGAGCCCCAATAATATGAAATTCAATTCTGCTACTAAAGCTGCATATATACCTATAATCAATAGAGTATACAGTAGAGTTCAGAAGCGTTTTCCATGTCCCGTATTAGTTTTGACATAAACTTGCAAAATAATTCTGTAATCTATACAAATATAAATGATATTCCCTCTATTTTATATTAACATGTATAATTTAGAAAATAGTACTATTTATTTAATGATGAAACTAACTTCTTTGAGATTAAAATATTTTTTTAAGTATCAAATCACTTGAATGAACAAAATAAGGTTATTAATATAAAATTATTTTTTATTAAATAGAGTTATTAATTTAAGGATGAAAGGAGTATTTCGTATGAGTTACTGTCAAATTTAACATATTATATGCACAAGATGTATGCTTTATCCGTAGATAACATCCACTAGATATTAATATTTGCTCCTTATAACTTATAATTTTTTTTGTGTATAACATTTATATTTTTATTTACTTTTTTAATATAAATTAAATTTAGTTTATTTTAGAACATTTGATGGAACTATTAACGAAGATGCATGGATGGAGTATTACATAATTGCGAAATAATTATCTATTTAGCATAAGATGATAAACACTACTCTCAAATGTGAAATGCATCCCGCAGAACTTTGAAGATTTGGTAATGCGGCGCCCGGAAATTCCAGCGTGCCGTCATCTTTGACTTTACAGGAGGGCGTCCATTCACATATACTTTTAAGAGACAACAGATTTCAGGCACCATATCAGGAATCTCCAAAGCATACATTTGCGAGCGTGTCCCCACAAGTGACTCCAAAGTCAACAAAGACAAGCATGAAACGTGTTTGAGAATTCCTATGTCGCATGAAATAATGTCAAACTTTTTGGCGCTCTGTTCTGCAAATTTCTTTGTCCATGCTTTAATGGTCCAGTGGTCCAGTGTCATTGACGTTAGGTAATAGCACAAACAAACGAAAAAAAACATTAGGATAACACTATGAGACTATTGAGTTCATTTTCACCTGGTTAAGATCTTGCAAGTTATGGCACTAGTAAGGGTTGAATCGCCCTTCCGGCTTCCCCCCCACTCACCCCCCTCTCCCCAGGACGCCAAGACGAGACACATAAAAGTAAAGATTGAGTAATTTTTGGAAATAGTCATAGATAATAGCTGATATATTCAAAATTTATGTAACTGCACCCAAAATTCTATAAATGGCCTGGAAATTCTTGCATATGCGGCGTTATTTGGATGACGCTTTGCAAACAGCTTTCTGTCTGTTTTTTATTGTTTTTCATATAAATCTTATTTGGTTAGGCAATTTAGACTAAAAGTCTCGCTTTGTTTCAAAAATGTATTTATTTCCATTTTTAACTCGTTTTGCTTTTCAATAGCTTTCTGCTTAACTTTCCTCTTGAGGAGGGTTAGGCTAAAAGCTGATTTATAAAACATTTTTTGAAAAGCTGATTTTTCATAATGTATATCCAAACATAACCTGCTTTTACTTTGTTTTTTCAGAAAACAATTTCAACTAAAAGCAGCTTTCTATATGACACAAAGCGTCATCCAAACGATGCCGTAGAAAAAGTAACTAAAATGCCCCGTCCTTACAAAACACCCTATTTTGCACTCACTACCTCTCTCTCCCTACTATTCTCCCTCCTAGCTCTTCTATGTTTCTTTCCTCCTTTTAATGTGGGTCATATTGCCATTAGATACACCAAAACTATTGAAAGCCATAAAGGCTCATCACCTATATTTAAAAAGCCCAAAAATTCAAGAGAAAACTAAAGCCAAGGATTAGTTAAGCCCAACTGCAAAGATTTTTTTTCCTAGCCTACTACCTTTTGAGTCCTAAGGCCTCATTAATTGGAGTAAGTTGTTACAGCCAATACACCCTTTCATATGTAGTCTACTTGGGGACTTGTTTTAAGATATTAAATACTTTTAGAACTAGTTTTCACTTTATATAATGCTACCTCAAATGCTTGTAGGAATTTCAAGTCAATATCAAGCTTTCTAAGTAATGAAAAAGCAAGTTTTTGGCTTGTTATCTTTAAATTGTGTGTCCGGAGTATCAACAACTCTTTGAATCTATCTTCCCTGGCTATCTCTCCTTGGAGACTTAGTTTCATATGCCTTCAAGCTTAGATGCCTTAGGCTTAAGGAAGACATCATAATTCCTACTGATCTTTCCTCTTAGCGAGTTCTATTCAAAGTTCATTTTTGCTTTGGCACTCATTTTTTTTCTCAGCACTGCACATTAGTTGTATCTAAGCGCCAAGTTGCTTTCCTTGATTCCAGAAAATGCCGCCCAGAAGGAGACCAGTTGTTGCTGATGAAGTGAACAATGAGAATATTTGATAGGAGATCGTTGAACTGCGTGGAGCTGTGGAGTCCCTTTCACAACACTTATCAAGACAATTTACTCATCAATCTAAAGGAGAAAATGAAGTTGAAGAAAATCATTTTCACAACATGCCTCTAAGGAGAAGAATGTGTGGTGAAGAGGAGGAAATCCAACCATAGCCTGACTATCGCCGTTGGGAATCTAGCTTGAAGATTGATATCCCCAAGTTCAATGGTGGACTATCTGCTGAAGAGTTTATTGATTGGTTATTTACAGTGGAATAGGCCCCTGATTGCAAAGAAGTTCCAAAGAACAAGAAGGTTCCACTTGTTGCCATGAGATTGAGAGGACATGCTGGTGCATGGTGCCAGCAATTGAAGATTACTCACCAAAGGCAGGGGAAAGCTATCATCACCACTTGGGAGGACATAAGAGAAAGATGAGAGAAGCATTCCTGCCATTCAATTACAACGAGTCATGAATCAGCGATTCCAGAATTTAAAGTAAGGATCAAGAACTATTGATGAATATACTAAAGAGTTCTAAAATTTGGTTGCTCATTGTGAACTTGCTGATAAACTAGATGAATTAGTAGATTGCTATGTCGGTGGTCTTCGTAAAAATTTCTAGGGTACTCTTAATATGTTTGATTTATGGGAGGTTTCTAATGTACACATAAGAGCTTTTACAAATTGAGAAACAACAACTTCATTCTAAGGCCAATTTGGGTGCTAATTTCATGCCTAAAGCTAACAAGCCCTTTATGCCAGTTCCTGTCACTAGTGAAATTGCCCAATAGAAATAGAAGCGTGGAACTAGCTCTGGTGTTCATTGCATCAATTGGCATGGAATGGGTCATATGTCTCGAGAATGTCCCCAAAACTCTAGATGTGCGAGCAAGCAATTGTTAATTTAAGACCTTCAAGAGTGAGTGGACTTCAATGCCCCACGAGTATTTGATGAATAGACAAATGAAAGAGATTGAGGAAGAGCTGCATGGTGATGAGGGTGAGCTCCATTTCATTCAGAATACTCTTTTGTCTCCATGAGGAAAATCTAGTAAAAATTGTCTGCCCCACAATATTTTTAGAACTACATGCACAATCGGAAGAAAAGTTTGCTTGTTACTTATTGATAACAGAAGTTGTGAGATTGTCATCTCTGAAGAGGCTGTGAATAAGTTGAGCATTCCATCTGAATCACATCTTAGACCCTATAAACTCACTTGGTTTAGAAAAGATAATGAGGCAACAATCTCAAAACATTTCCTTGTTTTATTTTCGATTGGAAAGAGATATAGTGATTATGTGTGGTGTGATGTGGCCCTTGTGGATCCTTCACTTATTATTAGATAGACCGTGGCAGTAATGGTAAATCTATTGTGCATGAAGGTCAACGAAATACTATAGTTTCATGTTGGAAAAGATGAAATTTACCTTAGTGTAACGCCCGAGATTGTTCATCACATTTTCTTTAAATTCACCAATGGTTGAAAAATTGGGAAAATGACGAAATATAAAACCTGTAAAAGCAGTTTTTATAATTTAAAACATCACACATCAGTTTTCCCACACAAATATTAGCTCATTCAATCAAACATCATATGGCCAAATCAAATATCCTCAAGCGCTACACAAAAATAAACGTACGAAGTAAACTACTATAACCATATACAAAATACAAATATCTCCTAGGCATCCCTGAGTGCAAGTACCATAACAACCTACATTCTAATCCAAATTACGAGTCCATAAAGTATAAATACTTAAATCCTCATCTCACCCAATACATAAGATCGTGGCACAAAATAATACTTGAAGTGAGTCAAAGATATACTTAAGTTTAAGGAAATCAATCCACTGTAGAAATGAACATCCATCACCAAGGGCTCTCCATCACAAGTCTACAAAAGCCTCCCAAACAATGGGGCTAAAAAATAGGGTAATGAGTATTTTCATACTAAGGAGGAAAATACCCAGTAGGGGAGCTCTAAACATTGAACTTAGTAAGTCTATACATAGATGCGTTCATGCAACTCAAACATAAAGTAGGAAATCATATAATAATCATGCACATATACATACAGTAATGCCAAATGCATACCATCAAACCAAACTTACACATACACTCTTAATTAGAGTTATACAAACTTACTCATATAATCATACGCTTACTCATACAACTTACATATACTTGTACAACCTTTCTCGTACAATCTTACACATCCTCGTACGACCTTACTCGCATAGTCTTCCTCGTACAGTCTTACTTGGAAACATACAATTACAGTCTTACTCAGAATCATACTCTTACAGTCGTGCTCAGAATCATACTCTTACAGTCATACTCAGAATCAATCTCTTACAATCTTGCTCAGAAATATACATTTACAATCGTGCTTAGAATCATACTCTTACAATCTTGCTCAAAAACATACACTTCCAGTCTTACTCAGAATCATACTCTTATAGTCTTACTAAGAAACTTACACTTAGAAACATACATACTCACTCATACAGTAGTACATATACTATCGACCACTAAAGCTAATTACAATTAATAAGCTCCAGCATCAATGGAAAGAAATTCCATTGGGGCATACCTTAACCTTTGGGGAGTGACTAGACGCCATGGACATTTCAGAAGGCAAGACACACCAATGCTCATGGGGCATAGGATCAAACCGGTAAGAGCAGTTCCATGACATTACTTACCTAAGCGTGAAACCACAAATATCCACACATAAGGGGTCTTATAGTGCCAGTGCGACTCTTGAGCAGAAATCATACAAAGTCACTCTTTGGGCAGAATCATATAGGTGCCACTGAGGTAGAAATCATAATGTTCCACTCTTGGGTAGAATCATATAATGTTCTCAATAAAGCACCAAACGTTTGGGCTTAATACAACACACAGACCAAATAAAAACCATACATTGCTCTCAATATAAAATCAGATGTCTAGGGCTCAATACAACACACATACAACATCCCATAGGATAAACACCATAGCAAGACATAAGAAATACTCACTCGACTCATTATCGGCTAGTTCAAAATCGGAACTTAATCCATTGAACCCTCAAGTCTCAAACTCACAACACTATCATTAGCCTTGCTTATAATTCAAGTTAGAATTAAGTTATGTGGTACAATTATGCCACAAAAACTCTCAAAAATCTAGTGCTCCACTGATTAAGCTGAAGCTGAGCTTGATCTAAAACCTTAGTTCGTCAAGGCAGCATACTTCACTTAACCCATCCATCTCATAATCATAACTTACCGTACCACAAATCCTTACAATTTTATGTACTCTACCATACACCTTATGGCCAAATCATCTTACACAGACGTCATCAAAAAAAGCTCCTCAAAGCCAACCCCCGTTATCACCCTCTTACTTGTACCTCACTTATTATACTTACTTTTCACTTTATAACATACATATTATGCTTGTACATTTATACAACACTCTTACTGTCTGACAATTCCCCAACATATGCTCCAATCAAAACCGATCCATTCCAATCCTCACCCGTCAAACTTATGTCCGCTGTCTTTCGTCATACGCTTGAACATCCACATCCAACATGCAAAACCCTCTATCACCTCTTACCGTCCATTGCCCATACTTTTGTCCACACACACAGTCCACATACGTAACTTACCTACATACTCCCTAGCCATCACAAGCACATACATATTCCAGACACATTAAACATACTTACAGCTCACATGCTCTCTCTCTCTCTCCCCCCTCTCTCTCTCCTCTCCTCTCTCTCTCTTCCCTCTCCTCTCTGTCTCTCTCTCTTCCCTATCCTCTCTCTCTCCACCCTCTCTCTCCTCCCTCTCCCTCTTCCCTCCCCTCTCCCTCTTCCCTAGCTCCCCTCTCTCTCTCTCCCCTCTCCTCTCTCTCTCTCCCCTCTCCTCTCTCTCTTCCCTCCCCTCTCTCCTCTAATTTCAAAATTTTTAGATTTTTTATACTTTAAAATTAATTTTAAAAATAAAAAAAATTAAATATAAATACTAATAGTGACGTATAGTGATATACATCACAATTAGTACATGTATTAGCGACGTATAATTTTATATGTCGCTAATACATGTACTAATTGTGACGTATATCACTATACGTCGCTATTAGTATTGTATTTTAATTTTAATTTTTTATTTTAAAAATAAAAAAATTAATAAAATTTTTTAAAAAATCAAAATAAAATTTCCCTCTCCTCCCTCCCCCCTCTCTCTCTCTTCCCTCTCCCCTCTCTCCACTCTCTCTCCCTTCTATCTCTCTCTTCCCTCCCCTCTCTCTCTTCCCTCCTCCTCTCTCTCTCTCCCCTCCCCTCTCTCTCTTCCCTCTCCTCTTTGTCTCTCTCTCTCTCTTCCCTCTCCTCTCCCTCTCTCTCCTCTCTCTCTTCCCTCCCCTCTCTCCTCTAATTTCAAATTTTTTAGATTTTTTATACTTTAAAATTAATTTTAAAAATAAAAAAATTTAAATAAAAATACTAATAGCGACGTATAGTGATATACGTCGCTATTAGTACGCATATTAGTGACGTATACTTTTATACATTGCTAATACATGTACTAATAGCGATGTATATCACTATACGTCACTATTAGTATTGTATTTTAATTTTAATTTTTTATTTTAAAAATAAAAAAAATTAATAAAATTTTTTAAAAAATCAAAATAAAATTTCCCTCTCCTTCCTCCCCTCTCTCTCTCTCTTCCCTCTCCCCTCCCCTCTCTCTCCCCTCCCCTCTCTCCTCCCTCTCCCTCTCCCCTCTCTCTCTTCCCTCCCCTCTCTGTCACGCCCTAGCACCGCCCGACCCGAGCCGAACCCGGTCCAGGGGCCAGTCAAGTGCACGAGGGCGACAAGGAGAATTGAGATACGGTTTAGCGGAAGACTTAACCCTAATTACGGGCGATTTAACACGATTACGGAGTACGCACACCACTTTGAGCAAGAGTAAATAAGTAGAAAAGAAAGAGAGTTACATAAACTCAAGATAAACATAAATCTCAAACCCACATACTTAATCAACCGTAGCCCACTCTAGGCTCCAACATAGGTCTTAAACAACACAAAGGTTTAACGTAACATAATCAAAATGAGAACCATATACAAAGGTTCTAAACATAAAACATAAACCAAAGATAATAAGTCTCATCAAAGGACTCCACGATCACATCCATGTCGTCTCCGATCTTTCCTTGAAGAGGAGATCCTGTCCGTCTGCGTGTCGCACCACGTAGCCCCAAAGCAAAACACAATAAAGAGGGGTGAGTTTAAACAAACTCAGCAATAGTTTTCTATTATACTATCATCATCGGAAACACAATGGCACATCAACATAATCATTCAAATCAAAGATTGACAAGATGTATCATTTTCTGATCATATATTCATAACACATAAACCTGCATATAGTGTCTCAAGCACACTTTCTGATCATGCATTCATAACACATAAACCTGCATATAATGTCTCATTCACACTTTCTGATCATGCATTCATAACACATACACCTGCATATAGTGTCCCAATCACACTTTCTGATCATGCATTCATAACACATAAACCTGCATATAGTGCCTCAAGCACACTTTCTGATCGTGCATTTATAACACATACACCTGCATATTGTGTCTCAATCACACTTCTTCAAATCAAGTATGCATAATATATCTCATCCATTCTTGCATGATAAACGTGTCAAATTACATGTTACACAAACATGCATGGCATACATCATATACTAACATCAGCATAAAATCAAGAATGCCTCCATCAAGGAGTAATCACAAATGGTGTCACAAAGACGGGGACATAGACAAGGTCACAAAGACGTGTCATGGTCCAAATTCTACGAAAGAATTTAAGAAGTTCGGGGTTGTCAATCCCTAAAGGCTGCTTGCCCTGGACAATCCTGGCTAAGGATGTCCCATTCTCACGTAGAGAATCTAGAGCAGGGGTGTTCGTGCTGGGACATCTCTTGCGATGGGAAGAGCCCGAGTTTCTACACAGGAAACCCTAGAATACATGGTAGCCGGTGCACATAGCATACCATGCTGGATTCTCAGGGTCCAGAAGACAATAATAATCTCAAATCGCAAGACAAGTACACAACTCGTCTCCATATCATTCCATTTATTTAGACTCAACCCGGGGAGTGCACATGTTCCACGAAGGAACTCAAATCAAAACATGTCCTTTCCGACCAATCAAGTTTCGATTAAGCCAATTCCGATTAATCTCGCACGCAATTTCACCACATTGCATCCAATCGGTCAAACTCGATTAATCTCAATAAAGCATCAATTGAAACCCATTTTCATGATGCATGCAACATGGTACATACGTGGGCAAGGCATACATGAATCCTAATTCATGCTAAGTGCTCTCATCAGCCCCTCATGAATCATTCATAATCATAATATCAATGTTTATCATCAACATTAAATCCCACATGTGTGTGTGTGCAAAGTAGAAACATTTCCCTCAATGCATATCAACATGATTATAATCCACTCACTATCACACTGCACATGTGTATCACCTAATCATGAAATTCCAGCGGAAATCATAGGTGAAGAATTGTTAAAATCATAACTCAAATCAAAACTTAATCACAAGCTAAACACATATAAGATCATTCACTTCATTCTTGAGTCATGACATTCACTAACATTCACACATCAATTAGCCACACTCTATAATGACATATCAGTTCATTATCATGCGGTAACTCTACTGGAAACATGCTTAAACCATAGAAATCAACCACTCATAACTTCAAGATAGCAAACTCTAATAATGATATCCAACTACAAGTCATTTCACATAACTTTAAATATATACCACAATTTCTAAACATCAATGGGATACCCTTCCAGTAGCTTATAATAGCTCAAAACACTCCACATAAACATAAAAATGATATTTTGAAGTAGATATGTCGAAATAAGCAACATACATAAAATTGTCAAATTCTGTAGTGTAGCCGTTCGAACGCCTGCAGGGCGTTCGAACGGGTACATAGGAAAAATGCCAAAATTGTAGTGTTGCCGTTTGAATGCCTTGCAGGATTGTTTGAACGCCCTGCAGGGCCATTCTAACGCCAACAAAGCAGTTTTGGTCATCTTCTTCATTTCAAAATTTCAAACCGAAACACCATTGATACAACTTAAAATCTTCATTTAACAACTCAAACACCATTAAAACTCCACCATAACTTCCAGAATGCTAATCCACATCATAACAAGATAAAACCCTATGAAATCGGGATTAAAGATTACCATTTACTAATCATGTCATTAAAGCACTAAATCAAGTAAATCCATTCAAAATAAACCACAAAATCAAGAGTTTTACCATAGGAAAACTGAAATTCGAAAGTCCATTACCTTATCCCTTGATTAGGCTTAGATTTGATGGTCACCCTTCTTGAAAACCTTGCAAATAGATAGAGTTTACATTAAACTCCATTAAAATCGATTTAACATAGAAAACCAACCCTAATTAAAAACTTAGATCTAGGGCTGGTTGAACATAAAAATCAGATTTTGAAATCTAGGGTTTGAAGAAGAGGTGCAAATCAGTAGTTTTGATGTTTAAAAATGAATCAAAACAAAGGGGAAATGGTAGATTTAGAAGGGATTAAAAGAAAATCTAGAACTTAGGGCTAAATTAGAAGAAGCTTACCTTAAACACCTTCTAGTCCGGGCCTAATTGGGGAATTAGGCCTAACCTCCCTTTCCCAGCCTATTCCCAAATGGAAATGGTTCAGGTCACTCTATTTATAGTGGGGTGTGGGGTGTAGGGTGTGTGTATGTAAGTTGTGGGGTATAAATAGAATAATAGGATAAAAATGGGTAATTTGGCTATTTGAACATTAATTAAACCTGAGAAAATTATGAAAATTTTTGTAAAGCCTTAAGTTGATGTCTGCGTTAATTTGGTCTAAAAACCCAAATTTTGATGGTGGGGCCCACAGGGGATCCCGCCAAACCCTAATTTTCAGAAAATTAGTAAAAATTCAGAAAAATCCCAAAAATTCAGATTTGTCTCAAAATCACTTAAAAACAATAATTGTAAAGTTTATTTTGATTAAAACAATCAGAAACACCATCTATCTTTGAAATCACCGAATTAATATGAAAATGAGTTAACCAAACAATAACCGACGATTAGAATTAAACAAAAACCGGTTTAGAAATGATAGCCCTTACACTCTCTCTTCCCTCCCCCCCCCCCCTCTCTCTCTCTCTCTCTCTTCCCTCTCCTCTCTCCCTCTTCCCTCCCCTCTCCCTCCTCTCTCTCTCTCTTCCCTCTCCTCTCTCTCTCTCTCCCCTCTCTCTCTCTCCCTCCCTCTCTCTTCCCTCCCCTCTCCCCTCTCTCTCTCTCTTCCCTTCCCTCTCCTCTCTCTCTCTCCCTCCCTCTCTCTTCCCTCTCCTCTCTCTCTTCCCTCTCCTCTCTCTCTTCTCTCTTTCTTCCCTCCCCTCTCCCTCCTCTCTCTCTCTTTCCTCTCCTCTCTCTCTCTTCCCTCCCCTCTCCCTCCTCTCTCTCTCTCTCTTCCCTCCCCTCTCCTCTCTGTCTCCCTCTCTCTCTTCCCTCCTCTCTCCTCTCTCTCTCTTCCCTCCCGTCTCTCCTATCTACTTACACACTATCTCTCCTCTAATTTCAAATTTTTAATATTTTTTATTCTTTAAAATTAATTTTTAAAATTAAAAAAATATTTAAATAAATATACTAATAGTGGCGTATACATGTATACGTCGCTATTAGTACAATTAGTACTAATGTATACACATATGTGTCGCTATTACATGTGCTAATAGCGACGTATCTATACGTCGCTATTACTACTTTATTTTAATTATTTTTTATTTTAAAAAATAAAAAAAATTAAATTTTTTTTAAAAATTAAAATAAATTTTTAATAAAAATAGGTATTAGCGACGCATGTAACATGCATCACTATTAGCTCTTAATTTTTTTTTATTTAAAATTGGTAATTATTAATGACGTTTGTTTATAAACGTCGCTATAGTTTAAACTATTAGCGACGTTTGAAAAAATACGTCATTAATGGTTTTAAATTTTTTTTAAAAATATTAATAGATATACCTTTTAGGGACGCTTATATAAGCGTCGTTAATAACCTAAGTATTAGTGACACATATTTGTAAGCGTCGCTAAAAGGATAGGTAGTAGCGACGTTTTTACTTATGCGTCGCTAATATACTACCATTAACGACACTTAAGATTATGCGTCGCTAATAGTAGTTTTTTTTGAGACATTTTTTTATGTGTCGTTATTATCACTTTGTAGCGACGCATATTATTGTGACGCTTATATAAATGTCGCTAATTCCCAATTTTGTTGTAGTGAGCCTTCAATAAGTACCTCTTGTTATCTTGACTTTGCCCTCCTTGAAAATCTTCAATCTCCCATCAAAGATATAATGCAAACTCATCTTTGAAATCTCAATGTGGAACCTTTTCTTAGTTGTGAATAGCTTCATTAATTCACCATGGATTTTCAAGCAAAGCTTCATATGAATCCTCTTTTTGGAAAACAATGTGCAAAAGGTATAAAATTTTTTCTCTAATCTCCTGTAGGTTTTCCTTACTCAAATATTATGATTTATTAACCATTATATAACTCCTTAAGTCAGTTTAGGTCTTTGACTTAAATAAGAAAAAAATTTAATTGGAATGGCTTAATTTTGGTAACTTTTCTTTGGAGGGATTGATCGTTCCAAATAGCGATCGATCATTCACTATTTGTTTTGTGTACGATACTTCAAGTGATCAATCAATTCCCAAAAGTGATCGATCAATAACTCTCAGCTTTGTTTTACATAGTGAAAAATCAAGTGCTAATCAATCCTAATCAACTATTGTCCAACAATCGATTGCTCTATCTATATTTTTAACATGTTGCCCTTATTACCCTAAAAGCTTTTGAAACCTCTGCAATCACTTCTTAAACTTGTCCACGTGATTTTGGTATGCAAATGTGATCGTAATAAGCTTCAAAAACCTTCAACATTCTTTCGTCTTCTATCTTGATCCAGAAGAACACATATACTCTTATTTTTCAAGTTTGTTAATTCTATATCTAACTTGACCATAACACCCCAAATCAGATTCTAAGACTCAATACATACACAAGGCTTCTGGAGATAATTTTGACAAAGAAATCAACCAATGAATTTGAATATGGCTCATATGTTCTTACACAAAAATCACTTCACAAAGGGCATCTCCATTACCCCCATACTATAATTAATGCATGCATTAGCAGTGCTAAGGAATAGATGACCTAGAATGATAGGGATCTGATCTGTTGAGTTGATAATAGGTGTCATATCTATGACAAGATAAAAAGAACTGATCATCCTTCACTAAGGCATCCTAAATGACTCCTCGAGGCTTATGCATGGAATAGTCGGTTGGCTGTAAGGTCACCAAGTAGGTTATAAGTCACCTAACCCTAGTTTCTCATACACCGAGTAAGAGAGGAGGTTAAAACTTGCTCCAAGGTCAAAGAGTGTCTTGTTGATGGAGTGATCACATATGACACAAGAAATGATAGCGAAGCTAGGGTCCTTGAATTTAGGTAGTCTGCCATATATCAATAAAGAGCTTACTTGCTTGGTGAGAAAGACCTTTTTAGACACGTGTGGTCTATATTTACGCTTCTGGATACAAAGGTCTTTAAGGAATTTAGCATACGTAGGGACTTGCTTAATAGACTCAAGGAGGGGAAGATTAATCTTAACTTGTATGAAGGTTTCTAGAATTTTGTCCATCCTAACTAAGCGCTTGCCAAATGGGGAAGCCACGTCTAAGCATTAGGGAAATGGGGCCTTAGGGATATAAGATCCCTCATGGGTGGACTAGGACAATGGTGGTAAAGGAGGGGAAGGAGGAACAAACTCCTTCTCATGTGGTCCACTCACGTTCACCTGAGGCTCATTGGGGGTAGCCATCTCTAACTCCTCACTCCTATTATCTCTCACTAGAGTACCCCAAACCTTATTTTTAATAATCTTCCCACTCCTATGGTTGTTATGGACTAAAATCATTCCTTAGAAAGGTTCCCTCTACCCGAAATTGACTTTTAGAGTTTTGTAGAGGTTGACTTGGTAATATCCCAATCTCTCTCTTGTTAATAGCATTGGCTAGTTAATTTGGGCTTCAAGTTTTGCGATATACTCGGCATGAGAGTGAAGGATTAGTGAATGAGGTTGTAGGGCTTGTAATGTAATCAAGATCTTCCTTGCAAGAGATAGAGAAGAACCTTTTTTTATGTGGGACGACCTTCTCTTGATAAGTCAAGACTACACTTTATGATTTGAAGTAGAGTAGTGGTGATTAATCAATTTTCGAAACCCTTCGATCAAATTGCAAAATGAAAAGGACAACTTGAAATTTATTAAAATATAAAAGGAGAATTTCTACGAGAAGGGTCTACAATTTTTAGGTAAAAATGAAAAGAAAGCAAAAAATTCCTTCTGAAAGATGAGGCTCCCTTGCACGACTTCTTCTTCCTTCACGTGATACAGTACTTTTCTTTGTCTTTGAATACCTCGAACTTCAAAAGATCTAGGCTTTTGAAATTTCTAGAAGTCTTTTGGTGGGTGATGGACTTCAAAAATTTTTTCTGAAGGTTCCTTAGACTTGAAGGCCAAAAGCCCATTCCTATGAAAATGAAGGGGTATTTATAGCATTTGGCTTGTACGGTTATGTAAAGTAGTGGGTGGTGAGTTGGAGGGGTAGTTTGTGAAAAGTGAGAGTGAGTTAGTGGGATGGTTGTTGGGGACTAAATTAGTTAGTGGGAGTGAGTTAGTCGGAAGTAAAAGTGTGGTGAAGGTAGTTTTGAAAGTAATGTGAGAAGTCCCAGCATTGTACCTTTGACTTGGTCCTTCCCACTCCATCACTCTTTTTACTCATCTTTTTTCTATCTTCATTTTTTTTAAATTTTATCATTTCATTTATTTTTTTTAGATAGGGGACCAAGAGTCTCGGGGCTGTAACTTAGTCTTCCCACTCTATATGTGTGGCCAATGGGGGTTTTCCACATAACCTCTTTGCATTTTTCTTTCATCTTTGAACTCTTTGAAATATAATTGGTATTTTTTAAGCATTTTAGTCTTTTATAGCTAAAGATTTTTAAAAAAATAAGACTTAACATGGGACCCACGAGCCTCACTTAGCCTTTTACTTATTTTAGTTTTATGGCTCTTTTGATGTGATATTTATGGGTTCTCATATAGCGTTTTGCAATTTTGAGTTTTTACTTTTATTATTTGGTAATCATTTTGATGTTGCTACGTGAGGCTTATGAAGCATCTCTTAGCTAATTTAACTTTTGTAGCTAACTTTGAGTGTAATGGGCCTCATGAAGTCCTCACATAATTTTTTTTTTTTTTGTTAGAAGCCTTAGCTCATTCCTACGTGTTGGATTAGATTTTGCTTCTTTCTCTTTTTTTTTTCTCTTTTTCGAACTTTGTCCACTTTGGAGACTTTGTTAGTTTTTAAAAATTGGTCCCATCCAGAGCTAGTCAAGCTCCAAAATCTTGGTCTTTGAATTTTGACTTATTTTGTATAAAAAATCTATGTCAATAGATAGCGCCTCTGAGGAGTGACAGCGGAGTGACTTTATAAATGCAATTGTCACCCATCAGAAAAGATTGTAAAAGCAATGTCGGGTTTCCCATTAAATTCCTGCACTAGGTTTCATGCGATTCAAACTATCTGGTATGGAACTTATTTGAAATTTGATGGGAATGATGAAGTTATAATGGACAGAGTTGTGGAGATAATTATGAGAGCTCAAAGAGGTGCCACTGAAGATTGACTGAGGGACGAACACCTTCCAGGTTTTATCATTGCACAAAAATACCTCTTTTGCACCGAAGATTTAGACAATGGACGTGTTGTTGTTTTTGAATATGTCAATGAAGAGTTAATCAGAGAAGGAATTCTATGACGATAGATTTCCTCATTATCATTATTGTCTCTTTTTTTTATCTTCCTCCCCCCTCTTTTTTTTGTAGGATGTAATAAAAATCTTTTTTTGTTTTACAGTAATAATCCATATTCATTTTCATTACCCCTAGGAGTGAGGTATTATTTTAGAATGGATCCTTAACGTCAAATTTTCAACTCAGATAATGACCAACATGTTCAGATTTCTAACTCATTGTTCTCTAAACATTACAAATTTGATTTATGTCTCAACAAACTCATAGATACCTTAACTAGACAACATTGTAATAAACCTCTTCTTCAATTATTGGTTTCATTTAAGGAATAACAAACTATCACAATAATCCTCTTCTTAGCTAATTTAATTACTTTGACTAGTCAACATCGCACCAACACCGTAATCTGATAAAATTTAGTTTCTATGGTCTTAACAGTGATTTATTTGAATCTTATCAAATCCGGGATTTCAAGATTTATCTAGATCTAATCAAATCCTATATCAACATGCTGGTCTCGGTATTCTATCTAAAGATTGTGTCCTTTATTTCGGATAAAATTTGTTCTTTGTTCACCATTCCTCTATGGCATTTTATCATCAGTTGGACTCGTAAGAATATGAGAATTTCAGCAACTCACTCTATATAAACAAACAACGTTCTTCTACAAGAGGCAAGAAGGAGAAATTGAATTATTTCCATCAGCCTTGATTTGTGATAGAAGCTCTATTCTTTCATGCTAGGTAAAAGATACAATACGATAAACCCACTTGTTCTTTTCTTTCTCCTCCTTTGCTTTTTTTTTTTTAATTTCACCAAACCCGGATGACCATGGTGGGGAGGGCCTTCTAGTTTGAGAGAGTCAATCATCAAAGAGGAGGGAGTGGATGCTCCTCATAGTAGACATGGTGGACGTTCTCAATGTCAGACTATGTGTGCAAAGTGGTGGTTGGGAGATCAGCACAAAGGAGGAATGGAAAAGGTAGTGGCTGGGGGTTGTTTGAGACAGAGGAGAGAGGGAGGTAGTCAATTTCCGAACCTAGATTTGAACCGGCGAGGGAAGGGGCAGAAAGAGGAGGGCGGAGCTGTGACGGTGGTAATGTTGCAAAATGCAGCACTTTGGTAGGGCGGTGGTCAAGGGCAAGAGGAGCATTTTGGGGGTGAAGAAAGGAATGTGAAGATCTAGAGAGGAATGGGGTCGTTGGCGGTGGGCAAAGGTGAGGGTGAGACGGCAAGGACTAGAGAGAGAGTGGGTGGTGGAGCATGACAGTAGTGGCGACAGCCTTGGTAGGCAGAGGTGAATAGAGGGGGCGAGTAGAGGGGAGAGGAACGGAATTGGTGGTTCATGGCGGAGGTGAGGCGATGAGGAGAGAGGGAGAAGTGGTGGAGTCACAGTAGAAGAGAGGAGGGCATGGGTGAGATGGAGCCGGTGGTTCATGGTGGAGGTGAGAGAGATGTTAGAATCGGTTAGACAATCGGCAGCAGAGGGCGGGTGAGGCAACTAGAGGAGGTCATCAAGGGAGAAGTCAAGGTCATACGCAAAGAAGATATCATCCATGAAGCCATTCATAAAGGTGGGATTGTCGTCGGCTGAGAGTGTGTCGAGGAAGTTCACATTGATCGGGGGGAAGGAGGCGGCAAAGTCTGTCTCTAGAAGGTCGACGCAGGACAATTCCTTCGTGACTTGGTTTTGGCATGCCATTTCTATAATGGTGGTCTCTCAGAAAGTAAAAGATGATCAGTTACCAATATAGAAAAGGATAAGCAGTTGTGGTGGAGAGGAAATGCCAGTGGTGGTGGTGGCCGAAGGAGAGGAAAACGAAGGGAATGAGCAAGGAAGAGGTGAAGATAGAGGAAGAGGAAGAGAAGTTGATAAGGTTTTTTTTTTCACCAATAGCCTTGATCTAGTCTAGAAAATAAACTGCCATAATTATTTATAGGATTTTTTTTACTTGGCTTGTAGCTTGGCCCAGCTCGGTTTGTGGCTCAACTCGACTTAAACTGACCTTCACTCGCCTAAGCTCATACCACCTCATTTTTGCATTTTTTGTTACATTTATTAATATAAAGCACAAGGTAAAATTAAAGTATATGCTAATTATGCATTTCCAATTTGCAAGTTTGAGATCATTTTGGAAGTTTAGCAAGTGTAGCATTCTCTTCTTCCATCTTAGACTTGTAATTTACAGACACTTTTAGAGAAAAATTAATAAAGTTCATAAATTTCAGTGTATCTCTTAATTTTTTTCCTTTGAAAAGCAAAGAGTGATGCTAGTCTCATCATGTCTTTTTTTAGATGATTGAAAACCTTAGGCTTGCTTAATTAGATTTTTTTTTAAAATAAAGAGTGATGCAAATCTCATTATGTCTTTTTTCAAGGGGCTTGAGAACTTTTGGCTTGCTCATTTAGATTTTTTTTTAATTATAAAGAGTGATGCAAGTCTCATTGTATCTCTTTCCGAGGGGATTGAGACCCATAGGCTTGCTCACTTTGAAATTTTTTTAAGTGAAAAATGATATAAATCTCATCATGTCTCTTTCCATGGGGATTGAAAACCTTAGGCTTGCTCACCTTGATTTTTCTTATTGAAAAGTGAAAAGTGATGCACGTCTCATTATGTGGGGATTGAGAACCTTGGGCTTGCTCATTTAGATTTTTCTTTTTTAACTATGAGTAATACAAGTCTCAACATGTCTCTTTCCTAAGGGATTAAGAACCTTCAGCATGCTCACTGTGAGTTTTTTTTTTAAGTAAAAAGTGATGTAAGTCTCATTATGTCTCTTTCCGAGGAGATTGTGAAACCTTAGGCTTTCTCATTTAGATGTTTTTTTATTTTTTTAATCTATTAACTCTTATTTTTTTAGGTGTTTTTATGAAAGACTTTTTCAACAAAATGGCTTCTTATTTGAGTAATCAAAGCCATGCATCTAAGGAAGAGATGATGCGTGGTTCTAGATTCCCCATCTTTTATTTTGATTGACAAATTATCGTCAAAATAATAAAAGATTTGAGTGCTCATAATCAAAACAAGCAGACTTCTATTTCCAAAAAAATGGTTCAAGATCTAGATAGAAATCTAATAACAAATAGGGAGTGGGTATTTCTGAAACCCACATACATATGTGGAGATGGTGGAGAAGGCCGCTCCTTTACTTGTGGATTTTCAAAGAAGCAAATTGGTATTTTCAAGTATATGAAGAAGTTATTTTTTACAAATGTGTCCTTTGAGCATGATATATCCATTAGGTATATAAATTTGCAATTTGCTCCCCTTCTAGAGGAAATCCATCAAAAGAATTATTTTTAGGATGCTCTTTGGAATTGATTTACCATTCCAAGGGCACGAAATTTGTTGCATTCATAAAAGGTAGTAAAGACATCAATAAGCGGGATATGGAGATACTAGAATAGAGGGTTTTATATCCAAGTACACTTACATTTTTGAATAAAAATAGAAAGGAGTATGTTCAG
The DNA here is from genome assembly GCA_035235625.1 of Saururus chinensis. Lineage (NCBI taxonomy): Eukaryota > Viridiplantae > Streptophyta > Magnoliopsida > Piperales > Saururaceae > Saururus > Saururus chinensis. Next base: position 28,795,896 of record CP141146.1, on the reverse strand, counting down.
TTAGAAACCCTTGTGACTCAATTTATGGAAAAATGGTCTTCTTATAATAACTTTGATTATATAAGTGGATGGGCCTATGACTCAAAGTGTTGATCTATCTATACTGGGAAGATTGTGGGTTCCAACTCAACTAGACTAGATAGAAGTGATTTGTTGGAAGCCATGTTGGCCACACAGAGAGGAATAACATTCAACAAGCAGGCTTATATTGCTATGCTAGAGTCTTCTATCCTGTAATAAACACTTTCCTTTCTCCAAATGGTGAGTATGGATACTCCTTACACGAGATGACCCACATCTCAGCTCTTCTAGGTTTCAGGGACATTAATGAGGAATATATTCCCTACAATGAAGAGTTAAAGTTGATTCGAGTGACAAAACCCGAATTATACAGGATTATAGTTGAATTGTTTCTTCACTTCACTATCATTGTGAAAGATAAACAAGTTCATGCTGAAGGAGTCCTTATTTAGTAGTGGAGAAATCACTTTTTTAACATTGTTGAGTTTAGTCAAACACAAGCCGAAGTCAAGAGTAATAAGAAATCATCTACACATAAAACTTGAACTCCTCTTACTAGGGCAGACATTGAAGCACAAGCTATGAAAGACTCCATTGCGTGGAAGATTTACTAGTGCCAAAAAGTGAGGAACTAGGTCTTCGGGCATTACAAGCTCATGGTCTAGCATGCTTAAAGAAACTTTCATCATGCTTATATTGTTGCATGGCAACATTGTTGCACATTCCCTAGCAAGAATTCATGGTTGTTTGATCCTTCACTATAATTAGTCACAGCTCGCATGGCATTGAGAACACATTTTGCCCTTTGCCCAGCAATGGTGGCCAGCCTATGTGCTGATTTATGTGACCACATAAAGATTTGGGTTTAGAGAAGGATAGATTGAAATCTTATCCTGCACACTTCTATAATTGGTATGTTATGTATTGTCCGGCTCTACACCATGCACTTGGTCCTTAGAATAAAAGAGGTGAGGCTTTCTTGGAAAGATTAATAACAAGTTCCCTGAGAAAGTTATCTTTAAAGAAGGCATGGAAGATAATTCATGTAAGATCCCTTAACTTGAACCTATTTACTTTTATTTCTATGTAATTGCCATTATGTGGTTTAAATCTAATTCTGATTGGTTTTGGCTATTTTAGAAATTAAAGTTGTTACCCAAAGGTTTTAACCAAAATTTTCTTTCATATTTATGGTTTTTAAATTAATTTAAGTCATTTGAGATTTTTCTAGAATTTTTAGAATTTTTTCTATTTTTCTGAAAAGTTAGGGTTGGCGGGATCCAACATGGGCCTTACAAAAAAAAATGGAATTATTAGCCCTAAATACCCCCAATATTAACCTAAGACCCTGGGTAATTATTACAAAAAATTTAAACTTCAATTTGGGTTTAAATAAGCAAGTTTATCCATTTTTAGTAGTAAATTATATTTGTACCTTACTAATTAATTAGGTCTACCCCACACTTAACAATGAAAGGAAATGACTGAGACCTAGAGTTAAGAGTCTAATCCCCATTTGCCAAAAAGGGAATAGAGATTAAGGTATGGATTTTCTTAATATTTCCTTCATCCCTTAGGGTTTTACTTAAATCTTTCAAATCTCTTCTTCTCCTATGGTTTAATCTCGATTTCAAAGCAAAAAACTACTAATTTGAGCTCTTATTTCAAACCCAAATGTTGGAAAAGTTTTTTTTTGAGTTTCTCAAACCCTAGATCTAAGGTTTTTCAAGAGATTTAGTTGTTTTAAATCGGATTTATGAAAGCATTGACAAAAATCATATTTTAGGTAGGTTTTGAAGTGTTAGAGGAGCCATTTATAATTGATGAGTAATGAAGGGTTGAGGAGGGTTCGGTTTTAATTTCTAAATGGGGAAAATGAACCAAGAACTTCCATAATGGCAATCAAATGGCCATGCACGACAATCGAATGGCGAGCCGTTCAAATGGCCCTGCAGGTCAATCGAACAGCAACACAACAGATTCGGCTATTTTGTGTATTTTGAATTATTTTCTTATTTTTATGCTCAAGTACCATTTCTTATGTTCATGTTGAGTAATTTGAGTTAGAATGAGCTATTGGAAGGGTATGTTATTGATGTTGCAAATTATGAAGAATATTTAAGTATTATGTGGAAGTTACGTGATTTTGACTACACATGTTAGTATTGCTTATCTTGAATCTATGGTTGAATGATTCCTTATGTTTTAAGCATGTTTCTATCAAGATAACACAAAATGGTACTAATCGGGGGAACAAAGAGCGACAACCACACATACACCACAAACCACCACACAATGAAAAGTATAATAAGGAAAAAAAAAACAAATATAACTAAAGAGAGAAAAGGATCTTGCAAACCAAAGAGAAATACTATGCTTGCCAATGTCCACTTGTGGCCACAAGTGTGGAAAGCACGGTCTTCAACTCAACCTACAAGATCAAATTATAAAAAAGGTAAGAAACTAAGAATTAACCTAAAAGTTAAAGTAAACTGAAACTAAAATGTCTAGAATTATCCTATTACTAATCTAGTAACAAATCCACACTGTCTCCGGCAACGGCGCCAAAAACTTGATCGTTTATAATTAAACCCTTTGCAAGTGTACAAAGTAATTGTACTAGGATAAATATTTAAGGGTTGTCGAACCTCAGGGACGAATGAATTATTACTAAATCTAAAGAGGAATTTGCTTATTAAAAACTAAAAAGAACTTAAACTTAAATTAAGCAAAAGAAATAATCACTAAATTAAAAGTAAGAGATTAATATGATGGAAATTACTTAAATAATCGAATCCACTATAGAACCATAACAATTCTTTAACTTTTAATCTAAACCTAGTGTGAATATGAACAAGTAATCTCAGCTACAAGGTAGAATTACTTCTGAAAGAATCATTAATTAAATTAATGGCATGAACTATCTTTGACAATAGCACAAATCATCTATACTAAACTAGCTATAGGCATGACTCGTCTAATCTTAGTATAACTCATCCTATTCATTTATTATCTGAATATTAAAATTATTGCATGACTATCTCATCTAAATTACAGAAATTAGAATCGATGTAAATATTAAAACCACATCAATCTATCATCTACAAGATAATAAATCAAAAGATTTGAATAAACTTGACAAGCTCTTTCATTAAAAAGGAAATCCTTATTATACAATTGTTATAATTCACAACTGAGATCTAAATTAAAAAGAAAAGAAACTGAAACTTATCTATAGCTTCATTAACTCCTAAGTAAAAGAAAAGTCTACCCTTCCATTGTAGAAGAAAGCACTTTAATCTCCATTGAAAGCTTTGAGTTCTCTTCCTTCTTCTTCTTCTTTTTTCTGTTCAGAAAATATCCTGGTATCCTTCAATTTTGAGCCAAATATGTCTTTATATAGGCATAAAAATCATAGAAAAAAGTTTAATATGAAAATGATTGAAAATTAGCTTAAACTAGGATCGCCTATACTACATATTTCTCCAACATTACGTTATCCCATTTGATTTTTAAAAATGGCCCGTTGGATCGGCTACACTGTTTCTGTAACCTAGATAGTTTTTCTGGACAATCTAATTTCTATTCATTAAGCTCTTTCTTTCATATCCATATTAATTTTAAACATGTTTGTAACTCTAAAAAGTTGTACAAATCACTTTAAAACATAACAAGAGTGTTCTGAATGATTCTAAATATTGTCCAAGTACTTCGATAAGCACACTTTACCTACAAAACATAAAAACATCATATTTTAGACATGTAAAATGTAATTAAAATCCCATCTTTATTTAAATATATACCTAAACTACTAATAACTACAAAATTATTAATAATTAAACTAAAATACTAATTTCTATATTAATCTAAATAAACTATAACTAACTCTAAATTAACCTAATCTATATTAGCAAATAAGGTAAAAAGACATATAAAATAGATATATATTTTATAGTTATCAAATACCCCCAAACCTATATTTTGCTAGTCCTCGAGCAAAACAAAACTACTAATCTAGAAAAATAAATAAAAGCCATTTTCATAGGAAATTATAATTACATTTAGCATATGGAACAAACCTTTAAACCCCTAGGTATCCCTAGTTGGACGAGTTGTGTCTCGTGAGGGTTTGCAGTATAAGAAAACAAAAATTCTAAAAACAATCTTCTCTTGAAAACACAACTATTTTTAAAAAGAACCAACTACAAATACTTGAAACAAGTAAATAATTTCGATCTGATTACTTTCAAGTAAGAAATCATCCATTCTATAACCTCATCTTAGAAATAATTGTGCAACTACATATATAAATTTCAAAAACATAACGTGTAGAAATTTTGTAGTTATACAATTTTATTCATTATTAACAAGCATATCTTATGTGACCCATTAACTAAGCTCATTAAAGTTCACTAACTCAAAAATATAACAACGACAATCTTTCATACTTAACATTTCATAATAAACCCTCATTTAATAGCCTTCAAATTTCAATTAAATTCAGGGAATAAGAGCATAATATATATCAAAATATGACTTGTGCAATACTTAGTTCTATTAAGCTTTCCAAATAGTCCATGTAACAAGCATTAGGCACTACCCTAATCTAGTTGGCTTAAGGAACTAGGTGTTGAAACACCCCTCAGGCTTAATAACTCGAACTATAAAGGACACGGAACCAAGTAAGTCATAAAAGAATTTATCTCAACTTTTCACCTTTTCACGCGATCCCATATACTTGCCTAGGCACAAGGCCCAGTTACTCAGTAAAAAGACAAACAAACCTTTACTCATTTTTTTCTCTTTTTTTTTCATTAAATCTTTTTTTTTCACCTTTTTTTTCTCAATCAAAATTTTTTTCATCATCCTTTTTTCACTACACACTTATCCCATTTTTTTCAAATAATATTCAAGCATAAAGATCTATCATAAGATATTAAAAATTACTCAATTGCCATGTTTTAAAAAAATATGCCTATTTAAAGATATCCCACTAAGATTACAAGTAATAAATCAAAAAATTATATTCCTACAAGTTTAAGTGTGTGAAATATGATTTAAAAATATAAGCACAATTATCCAAGATAAAGAAAATAAAATAGAAATTACTCACTTAATCATTTTCATCACTTAATTAATTACTTGAACTTTCTTTATGAAATTGATCTCTTTAAAAACAGACATATGCTTTTAAAAGAAAATAAGCGATAAAACCACATAAAAGAAAAAGAAAAACAAAAGAAAAACGAAAAAAATACTCTAAAACATCCTAAAAGAAAAATATCTTTCTACACACCCCCAAACCTAAACTAAACATTGTCCTTAAATGTTAAAGAAAATATATACTATAATGACAAAAATAAGTAAGAGAGTTAAAAGAAAGATAGGATTGGTCCACTAATCTGAAAGTGAAGTACATAGGATTGAGAAAGCATGATAAACATACAAGTAAGGAGCAATTTCCCAAACCTAAAGTACCATATCCAACAAAAGAACAAAAGCTATAATGAGAAAAGAAACAAAAGAAGAGAAAAATATGTAAATAAAACCTAAATGAAGCAAAGATAATAAACAAAATAAAGGAAAACAAATATATCAAAAACACGGGTTTCCTCCCAAGAAGTGCTAAATTTATTATCTTCAGCCAGACATTGCCAACATTTTCAAATATATCAGGGTGGTTGGTAGATATTGGCATTTGTTCTTCTCTTAAATCGCCAAAAAGTTGACTCGGAAAAATTAAAAGGCACGACTTGATTATGGGTTGATGCTACAAAAGATGGACCTCTATCATAAGGATCAAATTTAAAATTGTCTACCATAAAACATTCAGCATTAGAAGTTGCAGGTAAATTGTTAGACACATCAAAACTATTTAGTTGCACTTTCATGTTCCCAAAGGTCATCTCCATTACCCTCGTCCTGCAATTTATACATGCATTAGCTGTGGCAAGGAAAGGATGACGTAGAATGATAGGAATCTGATGTGTGAAGTTGGAACCGGTTTCCATATCTAAGACAATAAAATCAACGGGGAAAAAGAACCGGTCAACTTTCACTAAGACATCCTCAATGACTCCTCGAGGCTTACGCACAGAATAGTCGGCTAGCTGCAAGGTAACTGATGTAGGCTGCAATTCACCTAACCGTAGTTTCTCAAACACTGAGTAAGGGAGTAGATTGACACTCGCACCAAGGTCAAGGAGGGCTCTATAGATGAAGTGATTGCCTATGACACATGAGATAGTGGGCACTCCAGAGTCCTTATACTTAGGTGGGGTGTCAAACTTCAAAAGAGAGCTAACTTGCTCGGTGAGAAAGACCTTCTTAGACACATGGATCTTCGATTTATGCTTTTGAGTGCATAGGTGTTTGAGGAATGTAGCATAAGCAGAGACTTGCTTAATGGCTTCTAAGAGGGGGAAATTAATTTTGACTTGTTCGAAAGTCTCAAGAATATCATCCATCTTAACCATGCTTTTTCTAAATGGTGGGGCCATGTTAAGACACTAAGGAAAAGGTGCCCTAGGGATATAAGATCTATCGGAAGTGGTCTTAGATTGTGGCTCTAAGGAAGGAAAAGGAGATACAAACTCCTTCTCATGTGGTGCACTCACTTCTACTTGAGGCTCATTAGGGGCTGCCCTCTCTAACTCCGCACTCATATCATCTGTCACTGGTGTCCACCCAACGTTATTGTCAACAATCCTCCCACTCCTAAGGTATGGAATTAACTTGTTCCTTAGAGGGAGGAGCTCCCTCTACCCGAAATAGACCTTTTGGGTTTTGTAGAGGTTGACTTGACAACGTCCCCATCTCTCTTTTGTTAATAGCATTAGCTAGTTGCCCAATTTAGGCTTCTAGCTTCGCTATAGATTGTGTGTGAGAGTAAAGGATTTGAGTATGAGATTGTAGCTCTTGTGATGCGGTTAAGACCTTCTCTTCAAAACTCGGACTCCTACTAGGTTGGACATATGGGGGTTGTACTTGAGGTTGGTGGATAGGGACTTGTGGAACTTGGAATGGTTGCCTAGGGGGTTGGTTACCCATAACCCCTTGGTTTTGTGTCCGCCAAGAAAAGTTAGGGTGATTCCTCCATCCAGGGTTATATGTGTTTGAAAATGGATTATTCTCAGTTCTAGGGAAGGACTGGGTGGCATTCACATGGTTTTAAACAAGCTCAAGAGATTGAGAGGCAGAGGGACACTCCATGTTTGTATGGGCTGGGCTAAGGCATATTGTGCATTCATCTTGAGTAAAGGGAGTAGGCTGATGGGTTGAAGTCATAAAGAGGTCTAGCTTCCTATTCAAAGTATCAACTTTAGAAAAGAGGTCTAATGGGTTTTTGACTTCATACAAGCCACCTTTAGAGGGGGCATTGCTAAAGGTAAATAGTCTATTCTCATTTCTATTCAACACAGCATGTTAAAGAGAATTTTCACTCAAGTCCTCAAAAAGTATCCATGCCTCATTTTCATTTTTTAGCAAAAAAGGTACCCCCACAACTTGCATCAACAAGATGACATTTTTGTTCAGTAAGACCCTCATAAAAATGTTGCACTAATTGCCACTTAGGGACAACATGATGAGGACACCTCCTAAGAAGGCCCTTAAGTCTATCCCAACTCTCATGGAATTGTTCAATGGGAAGTTGGGTAAAAGTGGTTATGGCCTTTCTCATTTGGTTGGTCTTACCTATGGGGAAGTACTTTTTGAGGAATTCTTATTGCATTTGGGCCCAAGTTGTGATGGTGTCTGGCTCTAAAGAGCAAAGCCATTTCTTAGCCTTATTTTTCAATGTGAAAGGAAAAAGGCCAAGTTTAACAGCCTTATCGGTTAAATTTGAGAGCTTAAAAGTTGTGCATAGTTCTAAGAAGTCATCTAGGTGCTTCTATTAGTTTTCATTATTAAGCCCATAAAAAGATAGAAGCATTTGAATAACATTGGGCTTAATTTCATAATTTTGAGCAGTAACCGCTGGCACCTAATGCATGAAAGAGAGGTGTACTTATTGGGAGTGTAATACTCCCTTAGAGCTTTGAGTCGTGCATCTACTAACTGATGTTCAACCATGATGATGGTAGAAGTAGTGTTGGTGGAGGAATTAGTAGGAGAGTTTGGGGGTGTAGGGATGTAGGTTGAGGGCAACTCAGTTCTCCTAGATGTCTGCATAGGCTCAAGGTCAAATGGTAATAATGGGGGAGCAAGGAGCGACAACCACGCATACACCACAAACACACCACACAATGAAAAGTATAATAAGGAAAAAAATAAGAAAATATAACTAAAGAGAGAAAAGGATCTTGCAAACCAAAGAGAAATACTATGCTTGCCAATGTCCACTTGTGGCCACACGTGTGGAAAGCACGGTCTTCAACTCAACCTACAAGATCAAATTTTAAAAAAAGGTAAGAAACTAAGAATTAACCTAAAACTAAAGTAAACTGAAACTAAAATACCTAGAATTATCCTATTACTAATCTAGTAACAAATCAACACCTTCCCCGGCAATGGTGCCAAAAACTTGATCATTTATAATTAAACCCTTTGCAAGTGTACAAGGTAATTGTACTAGGATAAGTATTTAAGGGTTGTCGAATCTCAGGGATGGATGAATTATTACTAAATCTAAAGAGGAATTTGCTTATTAAAAACTAAAAAGAACTTAAACTTAAATTAAGCAAAAGAAATAATCACTAAATTAAAAGCAAGAGATTAATATGATGGAAATTACTTAGGAAATTGAATCCACTATAGAACCATAACAATTCCTTAACTTTTAATCCAAACCTAGTATGAATATGAACAAGTAATCTCAGCTACAAGATAGAATTACTTCAGAAACAATCATTAATTAAATTCGTGGCATGAACTATCTTCGACAATAGCACGAATCATCTACACTAAACTAGCTATAGGCATGACTCGTCTAATCTTAGTATAACTCATCCAATTCATTAATTATCTTAACATTAAAACTATTGCATGACCATCTCATCTAAATCACAGAAATTAGAATCGATGTAAATATCAAAACCACGTCAATTAATCATTTACAAGACAATAAATCAACATAGATTTAATTAAACTTGAAAAGCTCTGCCATTAAAAAGGATATCCTTATCATACAATTATCATTATTCACAACTGAGATCTAAATTAAAAAGAAAAGAAACTAAAACTTATCTATAGCTTCATCAACTCCTAAGTAAAAGAAACGTCTAGCCTTCCATTGTAGAAGAAAGCACTTGAATATCTATTGAAAGCTTTGAGTTCTCTTCCATCTTGTTCTTCCTTTTTCTCTTTAGAAAATCTCCTGGAATTCTTCAATTTTGAACTAAATATGTCTTTATATAGGCATAAGAACCATAGGAAGAAGTTTAATCTGAAAATGATTGAAAATTTGTTTAAACTAGGAAACTGCGCGTTATCCCGATCGATCGCCCTGCATGCCCGTTCTATCGCTTATACTGCATATATCTCCAAAATCACGTTCTCCGGTTTGATCCTTAGAAGTGGCCCGTTCGCTCGGCTACACTGTTTCTACAATCTGGACAGTTTTTCTGGACAGTCCAATTTCTATTCATTAAGCTCTTTCTTTCATGTCCATATTAATTTCAAACATGTTTGTAACTATGAAAAGTTGTCCAAATCACTTTAAATCATGACATGAGTGTTTTTAATGATTCTAAACATTGTCCAAGTATTTCGATAAGTACACTTTACCTAAAAACATCATATTTTAGACACGTAGAATGTAATTAAAATCTCAACTTTATTTAATAATTAAACATAAATACTAAGATCTATCTTAATCTAAATAAACCATAACTAACTCTAAATTAACCTAATCTATACTAGCAAATAAGGTAAAAAGGCATATAAAATATATATATATTTCATACTTATCATATACCCACAATATTAAAAAAACTCATAGGTTGCCTCCCACGTAGCGCTATGTTTTATGTATTTAGCCAAACAAAACTAAGAAGAAGAGAAAAAAAAGCTACAAGTGACAATGCTAACAAGTATTGTTGAGGAAGTAAATACTAAGATAGTAATTGTAAAGCAAGACAAAAGAATCCCATCATCCCCACTTAGCAAACGTCAAACCTTACAATTAACTCTAAAATACTCAAGCACTAGTTTTCATAGATTAAGTATTAAAAAGATAATCATGAAAGTCTAAACCATTAAATTTGTATGGAAAAGAATTTTTAAAATAATGTGTAAATAAGTTCATTTAAAATTTTGACAAGGTAATTAGAGGATCGGTCTCCTAAAGTAGTATGCTTTTCTACTTACCAAGAGATGCTTAGATAGCCAAAAGAACCAATTAAAAACTTAACAACCTCTCCCAAATAACATGCAATTTGGATATTCACTTTAATACCTTGTGGGCTTTTTCTGTGATATTCTAGAATGTTTGCGTTGTTATGATGATGGTTTTGCCCTATCTTACAAAATAAAACATTATCTAGAAACTTTGCTTTTTTTCCTTTTTTTTCATATGATGTCCATCACTTCTTTTTTATTTTTTTACTCCCTTTCTTTCATTTTTTTGGTTTGTTTATTTTTTATATATGCAGCCCTTTTCAAAGTATTAAGTCTAATTCATTAGTTCCTTTCCATAATGATAATAATCTACTAATTTTTTTCTTCTTTCCCAGCCAACTAAGTGAACAAGGAGGTCAAAGTTCATTGGACTTGGTATCTCTCGACATTCCGAGTGAGTATTAGAGCAACAACCACATAGTTCAACTTCAATTCTAAAAAATAGTCAAGTGTGAGTGAAAATTTGAAAACCAATATTAGTTTCTAAAAACCTCTTCATGAAAGTTAATTGAAAAGACTCATCACAAAAGGAAAGTTTTATTAAAAATATCCAAGTGTCATCATTATCTAGAGATCAAAGTAAATGAGAAGATTACTAAGAAAAGATGCAGGTTATCACAGTTAATACTATTAACATAAATTATATAAACTCACCCTCAAAACCAAATGAAACATTGTCCTCAATGTTTGAAAAAAATTTATTTTTTGAATTTTTTGGGTAAAAATTATGAAAAGAAAATCATCCCTCATAGTTAGGATCTTCAAGAGATGAAGACTAAATTCATGGACAAAATGATATAAAAACAGTTCCAAATGTTGTCCATTAATTTTAAAAATATTACCAATATTTGGGTTTTTAATTTCAACAATTTCATAAGGATAAACAATTTTTAGATGAAAGGACCTATCCAATGAGATCTTAATTTTCCTGAAAAAATGTGAAGCCTAGAATTATATAGAAGAACTTTTTGAGAGGGTTTAAAAATCTTACAAAGTATATTCTTATCATGAAATGTCTTCATTTTTTCCTTGTACATTCTAGCATTCTCATAAGCATCAAGTTGGATCAAATCTAATTCATTTAGCTATAATTTTCTAAGCAACCCACCTCTGTCAAGACTGGTGTTGATAGCTTTGTTTGCCCAATAAACCCTATGTTCTAACTCCATAGGCAAGTAACAAGCCTTTCTAAAAAATAATCAATAAGGGGACATTCCATTCGGGTTCTGAAAGCAGTACGATAAACCTAAAGAGCATTAGTTAGTCTTAATGACCAATCCTTACCATTTGGATTTACCAATTTTTGTAGAATATTTTTTATTTCCTAATTTGAAATTTCTACTTGTCTACTTGTTTGTGGGTGATAAGTGTTGTGAACCGATGCCCACAACTGCTTGGTAACTGGCGTAAGGGAAGGGAGCGGCGCAGGAAGGCCAGGAAAGGGGAGAGGGGATGGCATGGCCGCCAGACAGAATTGGGAGAGGCAAGGAAGAAAGGGGAGAAGACAAGATAATTAATCATTCACTAATCAACTTAGGGCATAACCCTTACATTTAAATAGACTAACTAATGGGCTCACTAACAAGCACCTAAAGCCCATTAGCATAATTAAAATAAATCACTAATTACCTAATTAACCAAATTACCTAAATGCCCTCATTATATAAGAACCCTAATATGTTGCCCCAGTGGCACGTCCTGGCAACCCCGGACGTTCACAACATTCCACCACGCTTCGCTTGTGCATCATCTCGTCCTCAAGGTGACCTTAAACTCCAAGTATCGGGCCCACCATAGCTCCGCTGTGAACAGCTGCTCCAGAAATCTTTGTATTGGCTTTGAAGCTTTTTCAAAGATTCAATTTCTTCATATGACTTCCTCTGTACAGCTTTGCTTGCATCGTCAGATCTGACCAAATCAACTCGGAGGAAATCTAATTCTGAATTTAGGTGCGTCATACGTGCTTCAATGTTTGCTGTTTGCTCAAACACCTCCTGAAATTCAAATTGTGAACTCATGCTAGCAAAAAGCTGCTTTCCATCTTTCAAAGCCATGGTCTCGTGTTGTAGCTTGCGCTCCATGCCACATATTTTGTCATTTAGCTCCTCAATTGATGTTGCATTGTTTAACTCGTTCATCATTGCTTGGACTGATTCCAAAGCACGTTTCTTTAAACTAAAAGCAGCTTGTGCATCATTTTCTTCTACCTTTGCAACAACATCTATATCTTGACATTAGTTACAGAGTGCCTTCTGTTGTTGCATCACCACTCTTACAACGCCCCTGTCCTGAGTCTTCTACTCAACTTCCACCTGAACCAATATGATCCTTCCTCTGTGCTCATCCACAACACATCTTGGCAGCTTGAAGATGAAAATGGGAGTCTTTTTCACCCGTTCTCCAGCATAAGAAGAACCAGCATGTTTGTCTTCCAATTCAATCTTTTATGATGAAGTAATATACAAGCTTCTACTATTTGCTAAAGAGCAATCAGCAGGAACAATTGTCGATGCAAGCTCATCACTGTACTTGCTACCTTCTTCAGGATGAAATTCAACCACATCTGAAGTGTGGACAAGGGCAGAGCCTGTCAAGGTGCCAGCGTAAATCGGCCATCGCGTCGACATCCTCTCGTGCCGCGTCTTGCGACTTCAATTCCTCCAGCCTCGGCTGTGAGGGTGGAGTTGGAGGAGGCGAGGACCATTGGGTGAGCCTGCCACCAGAGCTTCTGAGGGACATGGCGGCGAGCGAGAGCAACTGCCCGGACCTGTCAATGGTGGTGAATCAGGGACTCCTTCCTGAACTGGGGCCGGAGGTGGTGGGGCGGCCCCTTGACAGACTTGGGTGTCGCCACAGTCGGCAGACTCCGCTGAAACGGGTTCTCCTTGCAACGAAAGGCCCTCTGCATGAACTGCTTCATCTACTTCTTCCATGTAAATGATGGTGGAGGCGTTGCAGGGCACATTACAAGCCTCTCCAGAATTGTGAGCCCAGCTACAACCTCGGCGATTTTGTCCGCTCGTTGTCCCGTGGAACTTTGGGCTCCGATACCAATGTTGTAAGCCCACAACTGCTTGGTAACCAGCGTAAGGGAAGGGAGTGGTGCAGGAAGTCCGGGAAAGGGGAGAGGGGACGGCATGGTTGCCAGACAGAAAGGGGAGAGGCAGGGAAGAAAGGGGAGAAGACAAGATAATTAATCATTCACTAATCAACTTAGGGCGTAGCCCTTACATTTAAATAAGCTAACTAATAGGCTCACTAATAAGAACCTAAAGCCCATTAGCATAATTAAAATAAATAATTAATTACCTAATTAACTAAAATACCTAAATGCCCTCATTATATAAAAACCCTAATACGTGGCCCTTGTGGCACGTCCTGGCAACCCCTAGGACATTCACAACAATAAGGTGTAGCAACTTTATATATAATTCCATATTTTTTCATCAAGGTTTCAAAAGACCTATTGCAAAAGTGTGTACCCTGATCACTTATAATGGCTTGAGGTGTTCCAAATCTTGACAAAATATTTTCTTTCAAAAATTTCACAACAACTTTATGATCATTTATTTTGCATGGAATAGACTCAAACCATTTTGACACATAATCAACAACTACTAAAATATAAACAAAGCCAAAAAGGGAGGAAAAGGTCCTATAAAATCAATTCCCCAACAATAAAAAATTTCAACAACCAAAATTGGGTTAAGAGGCATCATGTTCCTATAGAGTATGGTTCCTAACTTTTGACAACCTTCACATGCTTCACAAAATTCATGAGTAACTTTAAAGAGAGTTTACTAGTAAAAACTACATTATAAAATCTTGGCAATAGTCTTTTTAGTAAAAAAATGACCACCACATGCTTCAAAATGGAAGAAGGAGATAACATTCATGTACTCAGAATCATGCACACATCTCCTAACTATTTGGTTCGGACAATAGTTAAACAAATATGGAAAATCCCAAAAGAAGTGTTTTACCTTTATGAGGAATTTGTTTCTATCCTGTTGAGTCCAAGGAGTGGGTGTTTTACCTAGCACCAGATAGTTTGCAATGTCTGCATACCATGGAATATAAGAGGTGCTAAACAACTGTTCATTAGGAAAGGAGTCCATGATTGACAATGGTTTCATGGAAAAAAATCTCTAATCTTGACAAGTGATTGGCAACCACATTCTCTACTCCTTTCTTGTCTTTGATAGTGAGATCAAATTCTTAGAGTAGGAGGATCCACTTGAGCAATCTGGGCTTTACATCCTTCTTGCTTAGAAGGTATTTACGAGATGCTTGGTAAGTAAAAATAATAATTTGGGAACCAATCAAATATGATCTAAATTTATCATGTGCAAACATTACGTCAAAAAGTTCCTTTTTAGTAGCTGAGTAGTTCATAGGAGTACTATTTAAAGTCCTACTTGCATAATGAATGACACAAGGCTTTTTATCTTTGCACAAGAACAGTCCAAGAGATTTTTCCTATTGAACTTCTTCTTCTTCCTGGTACTCTCATTTTCAACAAAAAATATATAAATACAAGAAAAAATGAATAGGGAGAATATTTTGTAACTAGTGTTATCATCACACGATGCAATCCCCGGCAGCAGTGCCAAAAACTTGTTACACCTACACTATTAATTCATTAATTTGAGTCAAAGCTTAGAGTTCTATTACTTGCAAGTGCACAAGTGGATATAGTCTTGTAAGGTCGAATCCATAAAAATTGTCTTTGCGTGACTATCACAATGATTACAAAATAGGATGAGCAAAAAAAGTTAAGAAAGAAAGAGTATAAGATTATTGAGACAATAAAGAGTTAAAAAATTAATAAGATAAAATAGTAAGGCATTTAGTTATTATAACATCTAGTGATGTTCTTCATGTGTCATGTGATCTTAGTTAGAATAGAATAAAGATTCTATTTAACCGGAATATATGAACATTAAAAGCTGAAACAAAGAATGAGAATACTTTGGATAGATGAAGGATAAAAATATTTTTTGTTCAAAAGTTCTATGTATCAAAACCACAAAAGATAAAGAAGGTGAGCCTTCAAGCATCTTATGTATTAAGATCATTAAGAAACAAGAAAAAAATAATATTAAGTAAATATCACTTAAAAACCATTAATTACTTGAAACCATGGATGATACATAAATAGAACTTCATTAGATTCTTATAAGTCACCTCTAGCCTTAGCTAGTGGCTTAGAAGACCATTACAATAAAACTCAAACATCAAAACTGCAAAAGAAGTGAAAAATAGGAGAAGAGAGATCCAAAGAAGAGGGGATGATTCCTCTCCCACATCCACCCTTCTATTTATAAGAGTAGAATTGGTTGCTTCAAAGGGGAAGACCCAATCATATCCCTTGATTTCTTCCTGATTGATTGCTTGATTTGTTACTTCTTTGGCAATTATTAGAATCTAAATTAATCAAATAAATTAATAATTTATTTAGAAAAAAAGTATCATTTAGACTTCCTTTAGTTATTTAATCAACTTCATTATCTTTTCTTATGTATATCGATCACAACCAATGAAAAAATCCTCCATGTAATGGCCACAAGTTAATTAACTAGTTATCCCTTTGCATATCAGATTTGACCCATATATCTTCATAATTATGAATTTCTTCATAAGTATTACTATAGCCATGGCAGTCTTCTTTCTAATGCTACCATAATCATATCAATCCGATTTTTCCAGAGAATTATACGAATAAAATACTAAGGCTATGTCAATCTATCTAAATTAGCTTTTTCGAGACTTTGGTTCTCTTGATGCAAATTTGAAATCCAATGAGCCTACAAGGTGTGTCCATCCATTTCACTCATGTTTAGACCATTAATAGCCCATTCTTATGGCACCCCGTGTTCCGATTACGTTTAACCAAAGTAACAAGCGTAATTTTGTAATTATAGTTAAATTTAAAGGGTTTTAAAGGATGAATTTCCCGTATTTAGTTCAAGCTCAAAGTAATGAGTGTAACGAATTGAAGAACACACGAATCGGAGGTTAGGAATGAAAGTTACAACATCGGTAAGTGTGCCATATGGGCGGGGCCTACTTTGAAAGTGTGAGAGAACCTACCCTTGTATAGTCTAGTTTTGAAGGGCTCATCGATACGAGTCCATCGGTACTAAAAACGTGCAATTCCGACTTCGGGATAAAAAGTTATAGTGTTTTGAAGTTGGAATTGGATTTGATTAAAATATTAATAAAATAATAAAGAAATGACAAAATAGCTGACATCAGCTAGCTGAGCCTGAGCCACGCTAGCGAGCCGTTGCGCCGCCAAGCCACATGATCACGGCCATCCACTCAACGTGGGTCCCACACTATCGCTCGCAGGACGCGCTGTGTGGCCGCGCGCGCTGCACGCAACAGCATTATGGACGCATCACACGCACGTGATGTGCGCCGACCATATTGGTGGCCCAATCAAAAAATGCCATGTGGCGTGAGCTGGTGTGGGCGAATCCTGGCTTTTGTCGTATGCTCGCATGCCATTTTACTATAAAATCTCATTTCCATTCGTTTTTTCGGAGGAGTTTCGGGAGTCGTTATGAGTCCGTTTTCTTCCGTTCAAAAATGTTCTTACCTAATTCGAGGGTGTTCTACGCAATGGAAGTGTTCATTCTTTGAGTTAGTAACTCTATATAGGGGAGGTTTTGTCCGCCGCCTACGGGCGTGGGAAGAGTAAAGTGTCTCCGGGCAAGGGGAGGTTCTGTCTCCCGCCTATGGGCACAGGAAATTTAAAGTGTCTCTGGGCAAGGGGAGGTTATGTCCACCACCTACAAGTGCGAAAAGGGTAAAGTGTCTTCGGGTAAGAGGAGATGATGTCCGTCGCCTACGGGTACGGAAAGTGTAAAGTGTCTCCGAGTAAGGGGAGGTTCTGTCCACCGTCTACAGGCGCAGGAAGGGTGAAGTGATCCCGAGTCAGGGGGATGTTCTGTCCATAGCCTACGGGCATGGAAAGAGAAAAGTATTCCTGTGGCACTCCGTGTTCCGATTACGCTAAACCCAAGAGGGTTAGGGGTAATTATGTAATTTTAGTTAAAAGTTAAGGGGATTGAAGGGATAAAACTCCCGTGTATGGTTAGAGCTCAAAGTAACGAGCGTAACGAATCAAAGAACACGCGAATCAGAGGTCAGGAACAAAAGTTATGACCTCGAGAAGTGTGGCTTATGGGCGGGACCCACTTTAAAGTTCGAGATAAGATACACATGTCGGGTCTAGTTTCAAAGGTCTCGTCGATACGAGTCCATCGGTACCAAGATCATGCAATTCCGACTTCGGGATAAAAAGTTATCGCATTTTGAAGTTGGAATTGTATTTGATTAAAATAATAATAAAATATTATTAAAATATTCAGAAACAGACAAAATAGCTGGCATCATTGCTGACGCCAGCGGCTGAAGCTGAGCCGAGCTGCGCCGCGGCTGGAGAGCAGCGCCGCGCGCGACGCTCATCGGATGTGCGGCGGGTCTGCGGCGCCGTGCAAACGAGTGCACCGCGCATGTGCATAGTGCGGCGATGCCGCGTTTCTGGCCTGTAGTGGCCTGACACGTGTCACGCACACTTGTGCGCGCACGTCGTTGGCTCGTGGGTCTTCTATAAATACCGGATTCATTTCATTCTTTCGGAGAACTTTCGGGAGTCATTCTGTATCCGTTTTCTTCCGTTCAAAAAGTGTTCTTAGCTAAATCGAGGGTGTTCTACGCAATGGAAGCATCAATTCTTCGAGTTAGCAACCCTAGATAGGGGAAACATCTCGGGGCAAGGGGAGGTTATGTCCATCGCCTACGGGCTCAGAAAGGGAAAAGTGTCTCCGGGTAAGGGGAGGTTCTGTCTGCTGCCTACGGGCGCGGAAAGGGAAAAGTGCCTCCGGGTAAGGGGAGGTTTTGTCCGCTACCTACGGACACGGATAGGGTAAGGTGTCCCCGGGTAAGGGGAGGTTCTGTCTGCCGCCTACGAGCACGGAAAGGAAAAAGTATCTCCGGGTAAGTGGAGGTTCTGTCCGCCGCCTACGAGCGCAGGAAGGGTAAAGTGTTCCAAAGCTAGAGGAGGTTCTGTCCGCCGTCTCTGGATCTAAAAGGGAGGACACCTTGAAGAAACAAGCAACTTCGAACGTCGCTACTTTTGGAACTGCAGGGGAGTACACTTTTCTGACCTTCTAATTTAATATGATTTATGTGCAAGCATATCTTACTTAGTAATATACTAATTAAGATGTAGAATTTGCCACAATTTGATATATGCTTATATGTTCCTATTCGATCTACTTTGATATCTTTTGTTGTAATCCGAATTATTCGGAAATACTTTATTGTGATTTGACATACTCCAATCTAATATGATCTGATAGGATCTGATATGATCCAACATGTAATGTGTTATGCTTCGCTCTATGATAGAGTGGGATGTGTGCTTGTGTCTTCTCAACTATGTGAGATGTGTATTCCGTTGATTTACTGGCTTCCGTTCAACTCCGATGTTTTATGAGATTTCCGTCTGATTCCGAATAAGTATTAGGATGTAAAGATATACGCATTTTTAATGTATATGATTTGTGATGCCTAATGCATGTATTAGCCATTAGGCAGAACTACGTCCGGATCCGATCGTATTGGAATAATGTCAAAGATGGTATCCAGTATGTACGTAGGCAACCAACGATAAACAACGTTGGCCCGATCCAAATTAGTTATAAAATTAGGTTTGTTCTAATCTACGCACAACGGAACGTTAAAGCTTCGTAGTGTGTGGAAGAACATTCTGACTCTTGCACTCAGAGTCTGCAGCTCCTGGTCTGTCGATTTTAATTTTTTTGTTGATTTTATGAACTCCGATTCTATTTTCCGAGCCAACCCCCAGTCTGGGTCGGGTATATCCAGGTCGGGGTGTTACAAATGGTATCGGAGCTTTACTCTGTCTGCGAGAGAAATATATTTTAAAATATATTTTGAGTTGTTTAAAATTCCAATTTTTAAATTGGAATTTCTTTGTAACGAATGTATGATCAGATTTAATTGTGATTTTTGCCGTATTGCACATATGTCATCGGTTTTATGAAAAACTATTATTTTGAATGTGTTTTTCTGCATTTCTGATATCAGAATTAAAATAACCTCTGATTTTGTTTTTACCATTCCACATGTCTTATATTGAATTAACAAAAAATTCCTCTTGCGAATCTTTCATTCTTGACGTGTGATATCGGGTTTGAGAATTCCGATTTTTGAATTTCCACATGTGTTGTATCGGATCAAGATAAATTCCAAATATGAGTTTTCTGTTCTCCGAGTGTTGTGTTTGATTTAATATGAACTTCAATTTGTCATCTGTCAATTTTGAATCAAAAATAATTTTAAAATTTTTGTCTTACAAGCTCTGCAAGTAATTGATGCTAACATCGATTTTTTTTTATTATTTCAAGACAGAAATTATTGAATGTCTCAATTTGTTACATAAGGATTTGATACGACAATCTATTTTATAAATTTGTAATCCTGGAATTAAAAGGATTTAAAAATTTTACAATGAATAAGTCGTATCGAATTTTGATTCGTAGTTTTGTTTTACTAGTGTGACATTGAAATTACTCTTAACTTTAAAATTTATAAATTTTGATTTGTTTAATTATAAGTAATTTAGAATTTCTATTCTACTTATGTAGTATTGGATTGTTATTCGCATTTGAATGGTTATTAAAAGAAATAATAATAAATAAAATTTTTGTTCTGAATCTTATTTTGATATGAATTTCGATTTTCGATAGGAATTAAATTACATTTCTGAATCTTGTTTTGTATCAGATTTATATAATCTCCAATTTTATGAATTTTGCATTGGAATTGGTAGTATTCAAAATTACTATTCCAAGTCTCAGTTTAATACGAATTTCAATTTTTGAATTAGTTTGATATTTTGTTTTAACTATGATATGGGATTTAATACGAATTCCGGGTTTGTACTTTATGTTCGGTCTATATGACATCAGATTTAATATGAATTATGATATTATGAATTCTAAGTTTTAATCGAGTGGTTTGACAATTTTGTTCTGAATCAGTTATATCGAAGTTGATTTAAAATTCTGTTTTATGTTACATCATATACCCGATGAACTTCGATTTTATGAAATCCAATTTTTTTAATTCAAGAATGATTTGAAATCTTGCTTTGTTAGTGTAGTATCAGACTTGATATGAATTCTTATTTTTACGAATTTCTATTTTGAATGAGTCGAAAATATTTATTTTGAATCCGTTACATGATTATTTTAGTAACTTAAATTTCAAAGAGTCTGACAAATTTACAATAGTAGAATTATCAATGAGTAATCATCACACGCCCGTGATATGGAAATGGGAGTTAGTGGATAACATCATTGTTCATTCTACTAGTATATTGAAACAATTTTTGACTTCTAGTTTGGTTTGAAATTTTGTTCTGCGTGCCATGTTAACCGGAACTACATGTTCTGATTTAAATGTAAAAAGTTTGTTCTCTATCAGACATTTTTTATCAAATACCTTTGTAAAAAGAATATGATTGCTTTATGATATGTTTTCTATCCGATATTTTAAATCCCGAAAAAAAGATTATGAGTGACATATGCTTCCCATACAAATGTTCGATCTGATGCGTACATTGATACTCAAGTGCTTGCACTCTCTAGATACCCACCGATAAAAATAATCGGTTCTGGCATGCACATGGGTGTGGAGCATCATGGGAAAGCTCCTCACTTTCTGAGCCCCTCGCTACCCCATGAGTGTCGGGGGGAACGCCGTTTGGTATCACGGCTCTGGTTTTATCATCACTCGGACGAACCGACAATTTGTGCATATATTTCTGCATCAAATTATTTCTGAATGAGTCTTTTCTGATAAACGATTTTCTGAAAAACGATTATAATCATTTTCATTTATTTTTCTTAAGATTTTAACTCAACCTCCAGTATAGGGGGTTTTAAATCCTTATTACCCATGTTTTCAGGAAAAATACGATATTTGAGAAATGATTTATATACTACATTATGTTTTGAATATGTGCACTTTTTGGGTAGTTTTAGGTTAAAACCTAAAAGTATCAGTGCACTCTCTGTCTAGATACCCACCGAAAAATCGGTTCTGGTGCATGCATATAGGAGTGGAGCATCATGGGAAAACTCCTTCTGAGCCTCTCGCTACCCCATGAGTGTCGAGGGGAATGCCGTTCAGTATCACGACTCTGTTCTACCTAATCTGTCTGATCTATCTTTTTCTATTTGTCTGATTTGTTTGATCTATCCGTTCTGATTTCTCTGTTTTGTCAGTTCTGTCTGATTTGTATGCTTTGTCTGTTATGTCTGATCCGTCAGGTCTATCTGATCTATCTGTTCTATCAATTCTTTCTAATTTGTTTGATCTATCGGATCCATCTGTTCTGTCCATTCTATTTAACGTATCTAATTTGTCTAATTTGTTTGGTCTGTGTGATCTGTCTATTCTGTGACTGATCTGTACATTCTTTCTGATCTGTCAGTTCTGTATAATCTGTTTACTCTATTTGTTCTATCCGTTCTGTATGATCTGTCCATTCTGTCTATTATGTTCATTCTATACATGCGATATGTCGATTATGTTTGTTACATGCGATATGTCAGTTATGTCCGTTCTATCTGATTTGTCCAATCTGTTTGTTCTATCAGTTATTCTGATCTATCTGTTTTGTCAATTCTGTCTAATCTATATTATCTGCTTGTTCTGATCAATCTATTCTGTCTTTTCTATCTGTTCCATTTGTTCTGTCAGATGTGTTTGTTACGTCCGGTTTGTTTGATAGGTATATTCTGTCTGTTCTGATCTGTTTATTTGATCTATATGTTCTTTTCTGATCCTGAAAAATTATCTGATTTTGAAAATAATAGTCAGATTATAACTTATTAAATTGTACATCTAAAAGGTTTTTGAATTATGTAAAGAAATTTCATTAACCTTGCTTTACTATAGCATATTCAAGAATAATGACTTATCTGATTTTAAATGAATAAATTATGTTTAAAGTATTTTATCTGATTCTGTTACTGAATGGTTTACTCTGATTGTGATTTATCGGGTCCCTTTTTGTGATATTTGAATTTAAACTATCAACCAATGAAGTTATCGGTTTGTGAAAAATATTTTAGGAGAATTGCGAGGATGCAATTTTCATTTAAGGGGGGAAGAATGTGGCATTCCGTGTTTCGATTACGCTTAACCCAAGAGGGTTAGGGGTAATTATATAATTTTAGTTAAAAGTTAAGGGGATTTAAGGGATAAAACTCCCATGTCTGTTTAGAGCTCGAAGTAACGAGTGTAACGAATCAAAGAACATGTGAATCAGAGGTCGTGAACGAAAGTTATGACCTCGGGAAGCATGCCTTATGGGCGGGGCCCACTTATAGTTTGAGATAAGATACCCATGTGGGGTCTATTTCAAAGGTCTCGTTGATATGAGTCCATCGGTACCAAGATCATGCAATTCCGACTTTGGGATAAATAGTTATCGCGTTTTGAAGTTGGAATTGTATTTGATTAAAATAATAATAAAATATTATTAAAATATTCAGAAGCGGACAAAATAGCTGGCGTCATTGCTGACTCTAGCGGCTGAAGCCGAGCCGAGCTGAGCCGCGCCGCTGCGTAAGCCGCGGCTGGAGTGCTGCGCCACACGCGAACGCGCGCGACGCACGGACGACCGCGCGGCAGTGCCGCGCAAACACGCGCACGGACAGTGAAGCGGTGCCACGTTTCTGGCCTATAGTGGCCTGACACATGTCGCGTGCATGTCGTCGGCTCGCGGGTCTTCTTTTATAAATACTGGATTCATTTCATTCTTTTGGAGAACTTTCGGGAGTCATTTTGTATTCATTTTCTTCTGTTCAAAAAGTGTTCTAAGCTAAATCGAGGGTGTTCTACGCAATGGAAGCATCAATTCTTCGAGTTAGCAATCCTAGATAGGGGAAACATTTCAGGGCAAGGGGAGGTTATGTCCGTCGCCTACGGGCTCAGAAAGGGAAAAGTGTCTCCGGGTAAGGGGAGGTTCTGTCCGCCGCCTATGGACGCGGAAAGGGAAAAGTGTCTCCGGGTAAGGGGAGGTTTTGTTCACTGCCTACAGGCACGGATAGGGTAAGGTGTCTCCAGGTAAGGGGAGGTTTTGTCCGCTGCCTACGGGCGCGGAAAGGAAAAAGTATCTCTGGGTAAGTGGAGGTTCTGTCCGCCGCCTACGAGCGCAGGAAGGATAAAGTGTTCTGAAGCTAGAGGAGGTTCTGTCCCCCATCTCCGGATCTAAAAGGGAGGACACCTTGAAGAAACAAGCAACTTCGAACGTCGCTACTTCCGGAACTGCAAGGGAGTACTCTTTTCTGACCTTCTAATTTAATATGATTTATGTGCAAGCATATCTTAATTAGTAATATACTAATTAAGATGTATAATTTGCCACGATCTGATATATGCTTATATGTTCCTATTCGATCTACTTTGATCTCTTTTTTTGTGATCCGAATTATTCGGAAATACTTTATTGTGATTTGACATACTCCAATCTAATATGATCTGATAGGATCTGATATGAACCAACATACTCTGTAATGTGTTCTGCTCCGCTCTATGATAGAGTGGGATGTGTGATTGTGTCTTCTCACCTATGTGAGATGTGTATTCCGCTGATCTACTGGCTTCCGTTCAACTCTGATGTTTTATGAGATTTCCGTCTGATTCCGAATAATTATTCGAATGTAAAGATATATGCATTTTTAACATATATGATTTGTGATGCCTAATGCATGTATTAGCCGTTAGGCAGAACTACGTCCGGATCTTATCGTATTGGAATAACGTCAAAGATGATATCCAATATGTACGTAGGCAACCAACGATAAATAACGTTGGCCCGATCCAAATTAGTTATAAAATTAGGTTTGTTCTGATCTACGCACAACGGAACATTAAAGCTTTGTAGTGTGTGGAAGAACGTTCTGACTCTTGCACACAGAGTCTGCAGCTCCTGGTCTGTCGGTTTTAATTTTTTCGCTGATTTTATGAACTCCGATTCTGTTTTCCGAGCCAACCCCCAGTCCGGGTCGGGTATATCCGGGTCGAGGTGTTGCAATTAGAGGAGGTTTTGCCCACCGTCTCTGGAGGGAGGACAGCTTGAGGAAATGAGCAACTCCGAACGTCATCAGTTCCAGAACTACTGGGGAGTGCGCTTCTCTAACCTTATAATTTAATATGATTTATATGAATGCACATCTTAATTAGTAATGTACTAATTAAGATATATAATTTGTTGATCTGATATATGCTGATATGTTTCTATTTAATCTACTTTGATATATTTAGTTGTGATTCGAATCACTATGAAATGCTCTATTGTGATTTGACATACTCCGATTTGAACCGATATGGTCAGATGAAATCTCATATGATCTGATATGATCCAATATGCTATGTAGTGTGTTTTCCTCCACTCTATGATAGAGTGGGACGTGTGTTTTGTTAGTGTTCTACTCACCTATGTGAGATGTGTATTTTACTGATTTATTGGCTTCTGTTTGACTCTGACGATTTACAAAAGATTTCCGTCTGATTCAAAAGTGATTATTAGGATATAAAGATATATGTATTTTAACGTATATGAGTTTGTGATGCCTAATGCATGTATTAACCGTTAGGCAGAACTACGTTCAGATCCAATCGTATTGGAATAACGTCAGAGATGGTATTCAATATGTACGTAGGCAACCAACGGTACGATAATGTTGGCCCGATCCAAATTGGTTATAAAATTAGGTTTGTTCTAATCTATGTGCAGCAGAACGTTATAGCTTCGTAGAGTGTAGAAGAATGTTATAACTCTCGAACTCAGAGTCTGCAGCTCTTGGTTAGTCGAGTTTTAATTTTTTCGCTTATTTTATACACTCCAATTCCGTTTTCCGAACTGACCCCCGTCTGGGTCGGGTTTTTTGGGTCGGGGTGTTACAATTCTTGACTCTTGAATAACTTTAAGTAGTTAGGTTTCAATTGTCTCCTATTTAAGCCCATTTGGACATGTAAATATAATGAATGTCCAACTCTCTTATTCAAACTATAAATGGCCCAAATAAGTAGGGAATTAATTCAATATAAGGTTCTAATTCAAGATTTTGAAACATTTAATTGAATATTATTTCAATACATCTATTATCTTAAACTTGAACCTCATCTTTATTAGCATCATCTTCTTCATGAGGAGTGATTGTCGGGAATTCACTTGTTGCAAAAGTGAATTTAGGAGACCTTGAAGCAATCCCTAAACCCTCGTCTTTGAAAGAAATTTTCTATTTACTCCTTGTTTAGTATTGAGTTGTTTTCATGGTTTGTTCTTCTTCATTCTTTGAGCCAACCATGTTCACAATTGCAACATGAGGCTCCTTCTCTTTAGGCATCCATCGTTGGGTTATTTTCAAGATTTTGGGAGAACTTGAACTCAAATTCTCAAGTTCATCACCTAAAGACAATTTTTCCCAACTACCACTAGTTATTGGACATCATTTTCTAAGTTATTCTCTTTTTTGGGAAAATTCTATTGAAAAAGTAGACCAAACTAGGAGAAGATAGAATTTTAGAACTATCATGCATCATACCCTTCTCAATAAGTGGGTATCCTTTTCCTCATATTGTAAAGACTTGTTAATGCTATCATTCTTCAAATTTCCTCTCCTTCTATAGAAATTGATATGTTGTTAATGGTAGGAAAAGAAGCGAACTTGGATGACCACCTTCCTTGAAAGTGAGGTTTTCCAAAGTTGTTCCCTTGAATGTACCATCATGTCATTGCCACATGTAGGGCATGGGAGTAATACACTTTGTTAAATCATTTTTAAAAAAATTTCATGAAGGGTGAAGTCATCTCCTTCCCTAATCTGGAAAGAGTTTTTCCATCGCATACATTTTTGTCCTCTTTTTTTCATGGACCTAGACCCTTTGGGATTTGAATCATCACCCAAAGTGGGATAACCATTTTGTAAAACTTCATCCTTCCATGCAAGTAACTCACATTCAACAACATGTCTTTTTGTCATCTGGTTTTCTTTTTGCTCAATCTTTTTGTCATATGGAATTTCCACCATCTTATAGGAAACTCTCTTTGACTTTGCCTTGAAAGCATATGACATTTTCTTCTTTCTAGGTCTAGTCATGGGGAATGTTTCAATCATAGGTCCATTTTTTCTTTTTATGCATTTGAGATCTCAAGAACAAACTTGTTGTTATTTCCCCATTTAACTTCTTTAATGGCTTACATTGATTGTTTTGTCGCAGCTCTTTGAAGGAGTTTGGAAAATTATCCAATTGATCCCATATAGAAACATCAATGAGGCTATCTGATCGTTTATAATTAAACCCTTTGCAAGTGTACAAGGTAATTGTACTAGGATGAGTATTTAAGGGTTGTCGAACCTCAGGGACGGATGAATAATTACTAAATATAAAAAGGAATTTACTGATTTAAAACTAAAACAACTTAAACTTTAATTAAGTAAAGGAAAAGAAAACAACTAGTTTAAAAACAAGAGATTAATGTGATAGATTTTACTTAGGAAATCGAATCCACTATAGAACCATAACAATTCCTTAACTTTTAATCTAAATCTAGTGTGAATATGAACAAGTATTCTCAGCTACAAGCTAGAATTACTTCAGAAAGAATCATTAATTAATTTCCATGGCATGAACTATCTTTGACAATAGCACGAATCATCTACACTAAATAGCTATAGGCATGACCCGTCTAATCTTAGTATAACTCATCCAAGTCCTTAATTATCTGAACATTAAAACTATTGTATGACCATCTCATCTAAATCACAGAAATTAGAATTGATGAAAATATCAAAACCACATCAATCTATCATCTACAAGACAATAAATCAACATAGATTTGAATAAACATTAAAAAGCTCTTCCATTAAAAAGGAAATCCTTATCATACAATTGTCATAATTCACAACTGAGATCTAAATTAAAAAGAAAAGAAATTGAAACTTATCTATAGGTTCATCAACTCCTAAGTAAAAGAATAATTTAGCCTTCCATGGTAGAAGAAAATAATTGAATCTCCATTGAAAGCTTTGGCTTCTTCTCCATCTTCTTCTTCCTTCTTCTCTTCAGAAAATCTACTTGTTCTCTCTTAATTTCGTGCCAAATAAGTCTTTATATAGGCATTAGATCCGTAAAAAAAGAGTTGGATATGAGAAGGACTCAAAATTGGGTGAAATAAGGAATCTGCGCGTTATGCCGATCGATCGCCCTGCATGCCCGTTCGAACGCTTGAACTGAATTTTCTTAAAAATCACGTGTAACCGATCGATCGGTAAGTGACCCCGTTCGATCGCCAATGAAGAATCTGCAAATAAGCCAATTTAATTCAAAACACCATGGAAGTTTTTTCTAACCTAATTAAATTTAATATTTAATAATTTAACCTATATTAACACTTAAATGAGACTAGAAAATAGAATAATTAAGGGTAGAATAACGCATAAATTATACTTATCAAATACCCCCAAACTTATACTTTGCTAGTCCTCAAGCAAAACAAAACAAAACAAAACAACTAATCTAGAAAAATAAATAAATGAATGCCACTTTCGTAGGGAATCACGATTGCATTTAGCGTATGCAACAAGCCTTTAAACCCCTAGGTGTCCCTAGTTGGACGAGTTGTGTCTCGTGAGGGTTTGCAGCAATGATACCCACAAACATCTAAACCGAAGAAAATAAATAAAACAAAACAAGAAAACAAAAATTCCAAAAACAATCTTCTCTTAAAAACACACAACTATTTTTAAAAAGAACCAACCACAAATACTTGACACAAGTAAATAATATCGATCTGATCACTTTCAAGCAAGGAATCATCCATTCTATAACCTCATCATAGAAATAATTGTGCAACTACATATATACATTTCGAAAACATGAAGTGTAGAAACTTTATAGTCATACAATTTCACTCTCTATTAACAAGCATATCTTATGTGACCCATTAACCAAGCTAATTAAAGTTCACTAACTCAAAAAATTATAACAATGACAATATTTCATCTTTAACATCTCATAATAAACCCTCATGTAATAGCCATCAAATTTAAATTAAATTCAGGGAATAAGATCATAATATACCTCAAAATATGACTTGTGCAATACTTAGTTCTATTAAGCTTTCTAAATAGTCCATGTAACAAGCGTTAGGCCAGTGTCCCTAATCCAGTTGGCTCAAGGCACTAAGTGTTGAAACACCCCTCAGGCTTAATAACTCGAACTATAAAGGCTACAGAACCAAGTAAGTCATAAAAGAATTTATCTCAACTTTTCACCTTTTGACGCGATCCCTTATACTTGCCTAGGCACAAGGTCCGGTTACTCAGTAAAAAGAGAAACAAACCTTTACTCCTTTTTTTTCATCATTTTTTTTTTTTCAATCAATCTATCTTTTTTTTTTTTTTTTTTTTTAATAAACTCTTTTTTTTTTCATCACACACTTATCCCATTTTTTTTTTTCAAATAATAGCCAAGCATAAAGATCTATCATAAAATATTAAAAATTACTCAATTGTCAAGTTTTCAAAAATATGCCTAGTTAAAGATATCCCACTAAGATTACAAGTAATAAATTATAAAATTGTATTCCTACAAGTTTCAAGTGTGTGAAATGTGATTTAAAAATATAAGCACAATTATCCAAGATAAAGAATATAAAATAGAAATTACTCACTTAATCATTTTCATCACTTAATTAATTACTTGAACTTCCTTCATGAAATTGATCTCTTTAAAAACAGACATATGTTTTTAAAAGAAAATAAACAATAAAAACACATAAAAGAAAATAAAAACAAAAGAAAATCGAAAAAAAATAAAAAAATACTCTAAAACATCCTAAAAGAAAAATAAGAAAGAAAAATATCTTTCTATACCCCCAAACCTAAACTGAACATTGTCCTCAATGTAAAAGAAAATATGTACTATAATGACAAGAATAAGTAAGAGAGGAAAAGAAAGATATCACCTGAAAGCATAACTAATCCACTAATCTGAAAATGAAGTACATAGGATTGAGAAAACATGAGAAACATACATATCAAGAGCAATTTCCCAAACCTTAAATATCAAGCTCCCAGAAAAGAGATAACAAAACAAAAATAAAAATAAAAATAAAAATAAACAAAGATAAGAAAAGAGAAAAGAAAAGAAAAGAGAAAAGTAGCCCCTGCATAGCTAAATATCAGAATCATCTGCATCAGTAGAACTCTAGTCACTATCATCCGCATCTGCCGGAGCTGATTGGCTACGAATCAAATCGGCCAGTCCCTGGATCAGTCCTCTCATCTCAGTCATCTGAGCATCCATATGTGCAGTAAGCCTCATCTGAAGTTGTGCCTGAGAAGAATCGATATGTGCTCTAAGACGATGCTCCATCTCAAGGAAAGAGTCAGTAGCATGTGCTGGAATGTGCTGCTCAGTTGCAACATCTGGTACACCCTCTGTGGCTGGCTCCTCCTCATTCTCCTCATCTAATGCTGGTGGAGGAGGACAATGTGTAATCATACGGTGTAGGGTCGCCTGGGAAATGACCCCTAAATCTCGGCTCGTGGGTGCATATGAAGGAAAATCCAACTGAAAATGAACAAATATCCGCTCCAAAAGGAAAGGAAAAGCTAATCGAGCATCCTTGGTCCGAGAGACTATATACGCCATCCGTGCGAAGACAAAGGAGGGAAAATCGATGTGAATCCGCTCCGCACGACCCAGAACATAAAGAAGGCGAGCTAAAGTGTAGTCAACCTTCTCATGACGGCGGAACCATATGTCATACTCTAATATCAGATGTGCAAAACGATAGTCCCGAGTCATGAGAGAAGCTGGCAATCCATATGTGAGGGATGGGCCTCGCTCCTGCCCGATAAGAGTTCCCGTGATAGTATACTCATCAGGAAAATCGAAATCACCAAAAGACGGATAGGTGAAGCTAGAGCGCGTGAGACCCATAACTGAAGCTATGAGATCTGGTGTGACAGTAATCGTAATACCTCCAATGGTGCTAACAATATATCCCATCTCATTAAGAACAGCGGATGCATAAAAAGATCGGACCTGCTCATGATGTACGCGAGCATCAGGGGCAGCAATCTCTGAGAAAAATAAACGCCAATCATCTCGCTCCATAAGCCATGACTGGGCAGCAGTAATGGTGGGGACAAACTCCACTTGTCGCTCATAACAAATAGCACGAAGAGGTCGATCAACAGCGGCGATCGTGGAAGATGAAGCACGCGAAGTAGAGGGGGCGCCCTTCCTCTTCTTCGGAACTTTAGAACGTGAACCGTGCGCCATAGGTCTGCAAAAAGCTCAAATAGAAGTGCTAATAGTGATCGTGAAGCGACTAAAAGTAAGTAAAAAAAAATTCTGCACAGCCCAATAATGTCAAATTACGAAAATACCCCTATAAAAAATAATGATCAGAAATATCCCAAATTAAAATATGATATGCACAAGTAAAAATTAAGCATTTTTCGTAAAGCAAGTACATATAAATTGGTTTATTAAAGCATCAAAATTTGAAATTTTCGACAAAAACAGTGCGGACTGAAAAATTCGAAATCCACCATGATTTATGCAGTAATCAGTCAATAAAACTGAACAAAATCATCAACATAACATAGACAAGATGTTTCTAACAAATTTCCACAACAAATTGTACCTGATTTCGTCAAAAATTGAAAGAAAAATTCAAAAATCGAATTTGGGACTTACCGGTGAAACAGAGGAACAGCGTGAAATAGAGGGCGATTCGGCTCAAATGGACTCCGGAAATGGATTCTACACGAAAAATCGGAGAAGAGGGATGATTGTCGGACAAAAATCTTGCCGGAAAAGGTACGGAAGACGGCGGAGGAAAAACTCGACGCGCGGCGGAGGAAACACGGCGGAACCGAACTGGCCGGCGCGAGGTGAAAGTGACGACTCGACCGTTCGAACGGCCTACTTACCGATCGAACGGTCCGATCGATCGGGCATACGGCCGATCAAACGGGTAAACACATTTTTTTTTTTTTTAACATTAAAAATAAAAAATCTAATTAATCAACTAAAACTACTAAATCAAAAAATATTACTACATGAATTAAATAAAAGAAATTTAACTAAAACTAGAGAAAATAAAAGAGAAAATAAACATAAAAACAAACCGAATAAAACAAGGGTTGCCTCCCTAAAAGCGCTAAGTTTATTGTCTTCAGCCAGACAATGTGTACTCCCTTAATGTATTAATGGAGCAATCAAATCAATTGAGTCAATGTCACCCCTCTCAATATCTCTCTCAATGACAGGCTTAAGTCTCTGACCATTAACTTTAAAAACTCGATTATCTCGTGGGTCAGAAATTTCAATTGCTCCATGAGGAAAAACCTGAGTAACAACATAGGGGCCATCCCAGCGAGATCTAAGCTTACCTGGAAAGAGGCGTAATTTAGAATTAAAGAGCCAAACTTTCTGGTTAGGTTCAAAGGATTTTCGATGGATTAGCGATCATGTAAAGCCTTAGTCCTTTGTTTATATAATTTGGCACTCTCATAAG
The DNA here is from genome assembly GCA_035235625.1 of Saururus chinensis. Lineage (NCBI taxonomy): Eukaryota > Viridiplantae > Streptophyta > Magnoliopsida > Piperales > Saururaceae > Saururus > Saururus chinensis. The sequence goes on along the minus strand of CP141146.1, from coordinate 28,763,885 downwards.
CTTCATGACGCATCTCTTCCAATTCATTAAGTTGGAGTTTGCGGTGGGTACCGGCTTTGTCCATGTCAAAATTAAATGATTTAATGGCCCAAAAAGCACGGTGCTCCAACTCAACGGGTAAGTGACACGCCTTACCATAAACAAGACGGTAAGGAGACATGCCAATGGGGGCTTTATATGCGGTCCGATATGCCCATAAGGCATCATTAAGACGCATGGACCAATCTTTTCGATCAGGGCGTACAGTTTTCTCAAGGATTCTCTTAATCTCATGATTGGACACCTCTACTTGACCACTAGTACGAGGATGGTAGGGGGTGGCAACTTTATGTGTGACAGAATATCTTCGAAGAAGAGAGTCAAAAGAACGGTTACAAAAGTGGCTACCCCCATCACTAATAATTGCTCTAGGTGTACCAAATCGACAAAAAATATGTTCCTTTATAAATGCCACCACAACCTTATGGTCATTGGTTTTCGTCGCTATGGCTTCAATCCATTTGGAGACATAATCGACGGCGACCAAAATATAAGTGTAGCCAAAGGAGGGTGGGAATGGTCCCATAAAATCGATTCCCCAAACATCAAAAATCTCTACAATGAGGATAGGTTGGAGAGGCATCATGTCTCTCCGAGAAAGGGCCCCTAGTCGCTGACATCTATCACAAGACTTACAAAACTCATGAGCATCCTTAAATAAGGTGGGCCAATAGAATCCACTTTGAAGAACCTTAGCAGCTGTTTTCTTTCCCCCAAAATGACCGCCACAGGCGTAAGAGTGACAAAATGTGAGAATACTATGAAATTCACTATCAGGCACACATCGACGAATAATCTGGTCAGAACAAAACTTAAAAAGATCAGGGTCATCCCAATAATAGTGCTTAACATGAGAAAAGAATAAATCCTTGTCTTGTTTAGTCCAATTAGAGGGAATGCGACCCACAGCAAGATAATTAACAATATTAGCAAACCAGGGAGGTGTATGGGTAGAGACAACAAAGAGTTGCTCATCGGGGAAAGAGTCATGAAGTGGTTCAGGGTGGGAAGGTTCCTCAAGTAAGATCCTAGACAAATGATCAGCCACAACATTCTCAACACCTTTCTTGTCTTTAATTTCATAATCAAACTCTTGAAGGAGCAAAATCCATCGGATGAGCCTAGGCTTAGTATCCTTCTTAGAAAGAAGGTAGCGTAAGGCTGCATGGTTAGAAAAGATAATGATTTTTGACCCTAAAAGGTACGATCGGAATTTATCTAAGGCATAGACAACAGCTAGCAATTCCTTTTCTGTGGTGGTATAATTCAATTGGGCATCGAGAAAGGGTCTTACTAGCATAATAAATGACATGGGGGACTTTGTTCACTCTTTGGCCAAGGACTGCACCCACAGCATAGTCAGAGGCATCACACATAATCTCAAAGGGTAGGGAGTAGTCAGGGGGCTGAATGATAGGTGTGGTAGAGAGGAGTGTACGAAGCTTTGTAAAAGATTTCATACAAGCATCATCAAAATTAAAAGATACATCATGAGCCAACAAATGACACAATGGCTGAGAAATCTTACTAAAGTCCTTAATGAATCGCCTATAGAAACCGGCATGGCCAAGAAAGGAACGAACCTGTCTCACTGTAGTGGGGGGAGGCAGGTTAGCTATAAGGTCAACTTTGGCCTTGTCTACTTCTATACCACGTTTAGAAACAATATGACCTAAAACAATACCCTCTTGAACCATAAAATGACTCTTTTCCCAACTCAAAACTAAATTAGTCTCCTCACAACGTTTAAGCACAAGAGATAAATTAAGGAGACACTCATCAAACGAAGCACCAAAAACAGAAAAATCATCCATAAAAACTTCTAAAAATTTATCAATCATGTCAGAAAATATGGACATCATACAACGCTGAAATGTAGCAGGTGCATTACACAAACCAAATGGCATACGTCTATAAGCAAATGTACCAAACGGACAAGTGAAGGTGGTCTTCTCCTGATCTCCCGGAAACACAGGTACCTGATTATACTCTGAGTAGCCATCTAGAAAACAATAGAAGTCCTGACCTGCTAGTTTCTCTAAGATCTGGTCAATAAATGGCAAGGGAAAATGGTCCTTTCGGGTCATGGAATTTAGCTTCCGGTAGTCTATACACACTCTCCACCATGTGGTTTCCCTAATAGGGACTAACTCTCCTAATGTATTTGACTTAACAGTAAATCCAGACTTCTTTAGAACAACCTGGGTAGGACTCACCCACTCACTATCAGAGATAGGGTATATGATACCTGCATCTAAAAGCTTAACCACCTCCTTCATGACTACCTCCCGCATGTTAGGGTTCAACCTTCGTTGTCCTTCTCTCGAGGGTTTGACATTATCTTCTAAGTGGATCCTATGCATACAAATGGATGGGTCAATTCCCCTAAGGTCAGCTACCGTCCATCCTATGGCTCTCCTATGTGTGACAAGGACGGTAAGCAATCTACTCTCTTGGTCACTAGTCAAACTAGAGGAAATAATGACTGGAAGAGTGTCCTTAGGTCCCAAGAAGGCATACTTAAGAGAACTGGGTAAGTTTTTCAATTCAAGCTGAGGTGGTGACTCTATGGAGGGTTTAAGAGGTATGGAGGCTGATATAGGTAAGGGCTCTACCTGAAACTTCCAAGAGGAAGACTCGGGAACACTAGCAGCCGCTAGTTGGCTATGGGCCTCCTCCAAAGATGGATCAATAAGGGACTCCTCTAACCTTGGGTATAGTAAAGTTAATTCAAGAACATCTCTCATTAGGGTAAGGGGAAGGGCTTCATTGACTAGGTCATCTAAATGGTCAACCATTAAGCACTCAAAGTCACACTCAACAGGTGGTTGGTTAGATGCATGGAACACATTCAGCCTCACATTCATATTCCCAAAGGATATCTCCATCACTCCCGTTCGACAATTGATACAAGCATTGGCAGTGGCAAGGAAGGGGCGACCTAGAATGACGGGAATTTGATGTGTGGTATTACAGACCGGTTCCATATCTAAGACAAGAAAGTCAACAGGGAAGAAGAACCGGTCAACTTTCACTAAGACATCCTCAATGACTCCTCGAGGCTTACGCACGGAACGGTCGGCTAGCTGTAAGGTAACTGATGTAGGCTGCAATTCACCTAACCCTAATTGCTCATACACCGAGTAAGGGAGTAGATTAACACTCGCACCAAGGTCAAGGAGGGCTCTATGAATGGAATGATCGCCTATGACACAAGAAATAATAGGCACTCCAGGGTCCTTATACTTAGGTGGGGTGTCAAACTTCAAAAGGGAGCTAACTTGCTCGGTGAGAAAGACCTTCTTAGACACATGGGTCTTAGATTTACGCTTTTGAGTACATAGGTCTTTAAGGAACTTAGCATAAGCAGGGACTTGCTTAATGACATCTAAGAGGGGTAGATTAATTTTGACTTGTTTAAAAGTCTCAAGAATATCATCCATCTTAGATGTGTTCTTCCGAAATGTTGGGGCCATGTCAAGACACTGAGGAAAAGGTGCCCTAGGGATGTAAGATCCCTCTGAAGTGGTCTTAGGCTGTGGCTCTGAGGAAGAAGAAGGAGATACAAACTCCTTCTCATGTGGTGCACTAACTTCTACTTGAGGCTCATTAGGGGCTGAATTATCTAACCTTTCATTTGTGGTATCTAAGGACTCCTCTCCAACTTGATTATCAATGTGTCGACCACTCCTAAGGGTAGTTATGGACTGAACTTGTTCATTAGAGGAAGGGACTATCTCTACTCCACATTGACTTTTAGGGTTTTGTTGGGGCTGACTCGGCAATGTTCCTGTCTCTCTCTTATTTATAGCATTGGCTAGTTGTCCAATTTGAGCTTCTAACTTTGCTATAGATTGTGTGTGAGAGTGAAGGAGTTGGGATTGAGATTGAATGCCTTGGAGGGCACTCAAAACCTTTTCTTCAAAGCTAGAACTCCTATGAGGTTGGACATATGGATGTTGGACTTGAGGTTGGTGGATATGGGCTGGTGGGACTTGGAATGGTTGCCTAGGAACTTGGTTACCCATAACCCCTTGGTTTTGTGCCCGCCAGGAAAAGTTAGGATGATTCCTCCACCCAGGGTTATATGTGTTTGAAAATGGATTATTCTCAGCCCTAGGGAAGGATTGGGTAGCATTTACATGGTCTTGGACAAGCTCGAAATTGAGAGGCAGAGGGGCACTCCATAATAGTATGGGCTGGGCTAAGGCATATTGTGCATGCATCTTGAGTGAAGGGAGTGGGCTGATGTGTTGAAGTCATAAGGAGGTCAAGCTTCCTACTTAAAGTATCAACTTTAGAGGAGATGTCTAATGGATTTTTAACTTCATACAAGCCACCCCTAGAGGGGGCATTGTTTAAGGTAGATAGGCCACTCTCATTTCTATTCAACGCAGCATGTTGAAGAGAATTTTCACTCAAGTCCTCAAAAAGTTTCCATGCCTCATTTTCATTTTTTAGTAAAAAGGTACCCCCACAACTTGCATCAACAAGATGACGGTTTTGTTCAGTAAGACCCTCATAAAAACGTTGCACTAATTGCCACTTAGGGACAGCATGATGAGGACACCTCCTAAGAAGGTCCTTAAGTCTATCCCAACTCTCATGGAACATTCGGTGGGAAGTTGGGCAAAGGTGGTTATGGCCTTTCTCATTTGGTTGGTCTTACCTATGGGGAAGTACTTTTTAAGGAATTCTTGTTGCATTTGGGTCCAAGTTGTTATGGTGTTTGGCTCTAAAGAGTGAAGCCATTCCTTAGCCTTATCTTTTAATGTGAAAGGAAAAAGGCGAAGTTTAACAGCTTCATCGGTTAAATTTGAGAGCTTAAAAGTTGTGCATATTTCTAAGAAGTCATCTAGGTGCCTATATGGGTTTTCATTATTAAGTCCATAAAAAGATGGAAGCATTTGAATAACATTGGGCTTAATTTCATAATTTTGAGCAGCAACCGCTGGCAACCTAATGCATGAAGGGGAAGTGTACTCATTGGGAGTGTAATACTCCCTTAGAGCTTTGAGTGGTGCATCTAACTGATGTTCAGCCATGATGATGGTAGAGGTAGTGTGGGTGGAGGAATTGGTGGGAGAGTTAGGGGGTGTAGGGATGTAGGTCGAGGGCAACTCAACTCTCCTAGATGTCCGCTCAGGCTCAGGGTCAAATGGCACTAATCGGGGGAGTAAGGAGCGACGACCACGCATACACAATAAACACACCACACAATTTAAAGTATAAAAAGAGAAAGATGAAGCAAAAAATAACTAAGGAAAAAGAATAAAAAGTGAAAAAGGATCTTGCAAACCGAAGAGAAGCTTGTCAATGTCCACTTGTGGCCACAAGTATAGAGAGCACCTTCAACTCAACCTACAAGATCAAATTAAAAGAAGGTAAGAAACTAAAAATTAACCAAAAAAAAATAAGTAAACTGAATATAAAGTATCTAGAATTATCCTAAAGCTAATTTAGTAACAAATCAACACCGTCCCCGGCAACGGCGCCAAAAACTTGATCGTTTATAATTAAACCCTTTGCAAGTGTACAAGGTAATTGTACTAGGATGAGTATTTAAGGGTTGTCGAACCTCAGGGACGGATGAATAATTACTAAATATAAAAAGGAATTTACTGATTTAAAACTAAAACAACTTAAACTTTAATTAAGTAAAGGAAAAGAAAACAACTAGTTTAAAAACAAGAGATTAATGTGATAGATTTTACTTAGGAAATCGAATCCACTATAGAACCATAACAATTCCTTAACTTTTAATCTAAATCTAGTGTGAATATGAACAAGTATTCTCAGCTACAAGCTAGAATTACTTCAGAAAGAATCATTAATTAATTTCCATGGCATGAACTATCTTTGACAATAGCACGAATCATCTACACTAAATAGCTATAGGCATGACCCGTCTAATCTTAGTATAACTCATCCAAGTCCTTAATTATCTGAACATTAAAACTATTGTATGACCATCTCATCTAAATCACAGAAATTAGAATTGATGAAAATATCAAAACCACATCAATCTATCATCTACAAGACAATAAATCAACATAGATTTGAATAAACATTAAAAAGCTCTTCCATTAAAAAGGAAATCCTTATCATACAATTGTCATAATTCACAACTGAGATCTAAATTAAAAAGAAAAGAAATTGAAACTTATCTATAGGTTCATCAACTCCTAAGTAAAAGAATAATTTAGCCTTCCATGGTAGAAGAAAATAATTGAATCTCCATTGAAAGCTTTGGCTTCTTCTCCATCTTCTTCTTCCTTCTTCTCTTCAGAAAATCTACTTGTTCTCTCTTAATTTCGTGCCAAATAAGTCTTTATATAGGCATTAGATCCGTAAAAAAAGAGTTGGATATGAGAAGGACTCAAAATTGGGTGAAATAAGGAATCTGCGCGTTATGCCGATCGATCGCCCTGCATGCCCGTTCGAACGCTTGAACTGAATTTTCTTAAAAATCACGTGTAACCGATCGATCGGTAAGTGACCCCGTTCGATCGCCAATGAAGAATCTGCAAATAAGCCAATTTAATTCAAAACACCATGGAAGTTTTTTCTAACCTAATTAAATTTAATATTTAATAATTTAACCTATATTAACACTTAAATGAGACTAGAAAATAGAATAATTAAGGGTAGAATAACGCATAAATTATACTTATCACTATCATTCACATTTCTTCATGAGTATTGTCCCTTAGCCTTGAAAACACACTGTCAACTGCTGAAAACTTTGCCATAGGCAAAGTCAAGGGAGAGAGTGGTCTTAGCCAGCAGAGCATTTACTTTAGTCTTCTTCTTGTTGCTACAAGTAGCATTCATGCTGGTGTCCATAGGGATCATTATTTTATCTACCTGTTTCTATTTTGCCAAGAAGGCTTGAAATTTAGACTCATCAAAATTAATAACAAGCTTGAAATTCCCAATAGCCTCCATTTTTTCCAAAAAGATTAAAGAAGGAGAAGGTCTCACCAAGCATGCCAGAAATCTAATGGGGGATTTTGGTAGTTCCCTATGTACAAGTTAGGAAAAGGGATCAGAAGATCCTTCCTTACAAGAGATAGAGAAGAACCTTTTTTATATGTGGGATGACCTTCTCTTAATTAATCAAGACTACTCTTTACAATTTGGAGTAGAGTAGTAGTCATTAATTAATTTTTGAAACCTTTCAATTAAATGGAAAAATGAAAAACAGAACTTGGAATTTATTAAAATAAAAAATGAGAATTGCTAGGAGAAGTAGCTACAATTTTTAAGTAAAAAAAAGAAAGAAACAAATTCCTTCTAAAAGATGAGAGCTCCCTTGCACAGCTTCTTCTTCCTTCACGAGATACAACACTTTTGTTTGTTATCCAATCCTTCGAACTTCTTCAACATTTAAAAGGTCAAGGATTTTGGAACTTTTGGACATCTCACTACAAAAAAAAAAATAGTAGCGGGGGTTTTAAAACCGCTGATATAGGTGTTAAAACCGCCACAAAAACTTTTTATCGGTGGTTTTAAAGTTGCCGCTAAAAAGAGCCCTGCAAAAAGTTTTTATGAGGAACATACTGGGGTTTTTATGAGCCGTCGCTAAAATGTATATTTTTTTGGGGCGGTTTTGGCAGCCGCCGCTAATAAGTTTCAAAACTCGAACTCTTTTAGCGAAGGCTAGGCTAACCCCCACTAAAAGCGTAATTCTTTTAGCGGGGGATTTCCAAAACTGTTGCTAAAGCATTTTAGCGGGGGGCCTATATGAGTGTCAAAAACCGCTGCTAAAGCATTTTAGCGGGAGGTCTAAATGAGTGTGAAAACCTTTTAGCGACTTTGAGAAAGCCCCGCTAAAAGTCAATACCGCCACTACAAATTATTTTTTATTAAGCTAAAATTTTAATTAATTTTTCTTTTCTCACTTGCACATTTATGTATTCTCTAACACACTTTGCTTCAATTTGCACCTTACATATAACCATAAGTTGTCGCTTTAATAATAACATAAAAGATCTTAAAATAACAAAATTATTTAAATTAAATATGTAATACAATAAGTATTGAAAAAAAAGCTTGAAAATATAATATTTCCAAATATTTACAATGTCTAAGTACTAATGACAAGATTATTTAATATAGAGAAGAAGGAAAAGTCTTCAATAAGACTTAGATTCATCAGCTCAACTTGTCAATTTAAAATCATTCACCATTAGCCTACAGAAAAATGAAATAAAAAGAAATTAGCTTATGAAATTATTAAACTACTAAAAAAATATAATTATACTTCACAACTACTTTGTATGCTTTTACCTGATTCATTTGAGACTAAAAGAAACTCATCATTTGATCCATCTTTGATAATAATTTTGCTTGTTGTTCTTTAAGTTGCACTATTTCTTCCTTGTACTTTGTGCTCTTATCTTTTAATTTTAAATTGTCCTCTTCTATATTTGACATTTTTTCTTTCATAGAGTTATATTCAGCTACTGTAGAAGATCTTGCATGATTAGCTGATGCCCCTCATAAACTAGTTGGAGTTACTCTGTGACCAAAACCCCAAACACATCTTAGTTTCTCGGCTTGCATGGCAATAGAAAATATATCATTTGGTGAAGGAAGTGGTGCCTCCTGAAGACAATCTTTTTCTATGTGAGCATCAATTTCTTTCTGCAATTCATGAATTCTTTTAGTTCGTAATATTATGTTTGAAGGTCTATATATAAATAAAATGACACATATATAATGGTTAAAAAAATTAGTCCAAATGTTGAGAATGTTTAACTTACAATCTTATTTTCTGCATCTTTGTTGACATACTTGCCATCCTTTTTTGTATGTGTTAAAATAAAAAGATCCCATCGTGGGATTGGGACATCAATTTTCTGTTTCAGTTGCTTCAAACATAATTAAATAAAATAGAAAATTTTAGACTTATTAATAAAAAGAAAAGTACCAAATAAATAAAGTATACATGTATTTGACAATTACCTCCTCAAACTGTATTTGCTTAAAGCTTTTAGTTCTAGTCGTGTGGTGGAATGCTTGTTTTGCACGATTACTTTTATTAGTAGTACTCCTTACCTATATTTATTCATTTTGGTTTTGTTAATGTAATGTCCCTAATTTTTCTATGATTTTATGTGATTTTCCTATTATTTTTTGGTCATTTTCAGTGGGAAAATGTGACACTTTGGCATATTTATATTTGTATATTTCCCCAGTATTTATACCAGTAGAGTCGGGTGTGGGGCTTAGTCGCAGGCCATGCTGCGTACTTACGATGCAAATTTTGGAGGTACAACGCGTTACCGGGAGGTTAACGCATGTTAGGGATGCAAATGGAAAAATTAAAAAGAATATAAGTTCCGGACCCGATGATCGAGTTCCAAAACTTACAGAAGTCTATAAATTTTTTACGTCCAGTGACATTGAGAGAGAACCCGAGTGAGATTCCAGTCACTCTATTCTCCCTCCTCCGTCGTCTGGTTCTGCTGGTTCTTGCCAGGATCTTCTTCACCTTACCGCCACGAGTCCGTAGGTATCAGCTATGACCGCTGCCATGGCCTCTTCGCTCCTCCACTAGGTACCAAACTTTTCTTCGGTTTTTCTCCCATCTTATTTTCACTTTTGAGACATGGGGGGTGCAATTTTGATGTCGTTTGCGGCAGCCCTCAACTAGACTTATGTTTGTTTTCCCTTTTTCATCTTACTGTCCGTGGCATTTCTTTATGCCGGTGTGTTTCCGGTCGTCGTCCGGCCACTGGACGGACTCCGTCCAGCCTCCCTCGACCCAGTGTCAGTAGGGGTTGTTGTTTCAAACCCCTCTTTGCCCCTATTGTCTTCCTCCGCCCAGTTAGATACTTTGGGTGTGTCTTGGGTCATTGCCATCGGCAAGCCGTGGGCCATTTGGCCATCGTGGGCTCTGCCCCGGCTTGGCGACAGTGAGGTCAGCCCCACTTGGCCCAATTATACCTCCACACAAAATGGGCCACTTGCCTTTGCCGTATACCGTGCAAGATGCACAGCTGCCCGCACCAATGTGTTGGTTGTGGGTGGCGATCGGCGATGTCGCCACTTTGATCAACCACCACTTCCTAGCCCTAGCTCGGTTGCCCTTTTGTGGGCCTTGAGCCACCACTATCCGACCCATCTCCCCCTTTTGTATATGGGTATAGGCGTCGTATTTGTGCCGCCTCACTGCCAGATGGCTCTACCACCGAATGGAGTTGACATCGGAGTCCTCCATAGGGCTGCATCTCGGGTAGGGTGGGGTTGGGTATTGCAGTACCCGACCCTACCCGAGATAGAACCCGAGATTACAGTACCCGCCCCTACCCGAGATACAACCCGAAATACTAAAACCCGACCCGACCTGAGATACAACCCGAACCCGACCCGAAAACCCGAAATACATTAAACGCCTGATAATTTCAATCAATACAAAAATACATGTACGTTGATTTTCAAAGTGAGAATAAACACTAAAATATGATATAATCAATCTTAATTAATTTGTTTAAAATACATAACTATATGTAAAGAATGACCATTGAAAAGAAAAAATAACATGTATCATACGCCAAAAGGTAGCAAGAAGAGAAAATTTCTTCTCAGCCATTCTTTTAGAAAATACACAAGTTCAGTAAAGTAGAAGATTCAATGGGATTTTTTTTATTTCGTTAACCAAAATAAACATATACGAAATGCCAAAAGATAAAAACAAGAGAAGATTCCTCCTGGGTCATCCTTCATAAAATAACTTAAAATAAGTAGAGCAGAAAATTTAACGAGCTTTTGGAAATACCAAAAACACAATAAGGTAATAGAGTTCTTATAAAGAATACATTCAAAGGTGATAAAGCTGCACTACATTTAAAACAAGAAAGTTGTCATCAATCAGAACTTCAGGTCATGTTAAATCTTGTATTTTAGAAGCCAGATTGCTATGCCAGAACTTAAGGATTCCTTAACACCATAAGAGATAAGAATTGGTATGAATTACAAATTTACTTTTATCCCTGAGGCCCTGCCATTTTGTAGCCCCTCCATACCGGTAGGTGAAACTACCTCTTAGTACCAACCAGTATTGCTAAAAAGCTAAAATCTTAATTATTTACTGCTTTCTCTTCTACAATGTAGACAAGCATACAACTTCTACTAATCCTTACTTAATTTTGGAAAAGTCATTTTAACATCATTTGTGAGAAATCTAAGGACGAAAAACAGTTCCATCCCATTTTAAAAATTAAACAAGCCATGCAAACTATCAAACAATGGCCGATAAAAACTTGAGCCACCTGCTATCATTCTTCAAACAGATGAAGAAGAAGAAAAAAATACAAGAAAAAAACCCACTTAAATGCTCCTGTTCCAAACTTAAGTGGTTAGATAAAGAAACCAAAATATGATTTCGTGTAGGCCGGCGATTTCCACAGCTGCAATGCTGCTGCTGCTGCTAATGGGAAAGATCAAAAGTGGTTTTTACCTCTGGTTTGTCATAAAGTGTACACCAACCTTGTTCACTTGGGGGAAAGCAACGCTGCAACTGATTTGGGGGACGAAGAGGGTGAGGAAAGGGAGGTTTTTTTTTGGTACGCAGTAGATAGGGATGACACAAAGGGGGACTCGGGAGGTTGGCCGGTGAAATTAGAATGGGGACTGGGGAGGCTAGCAAGCAACTGATGGGGAAGCCGGCCAACGAAGACGACTCGAGGAAGAAGATGGAGGCCGGCTAGCGACCGGAGTCTGGTAGGCAGTAGATGTGGAGGAAGAAGATGGAGGCCAGAATGCCACAGATGAGGATGAAAGGGGGAGTTCGACAAGCTACAGACGACTGAGACGACGACGACAAAGGGGGGGATGCCAGCAACTTGCAGACCAGGGAGATGAAGGGTGACCGGGGGAGGTCGGCAAGGGTGGGAACTGGGAATGTTGCCGTTGTGTAGATGAGCAGTAGCCGAATGGGAGAAAAGCAGAAAGCTGAAAGGAAAGGGTATTAGGGATTTAGGGTTTGGGTAAGGAATTAAAGCATCCGGGTCGGGTTGGGTCGGGTTTCGGGTTTTTTTTGTGTTAAACCCGACCCGACCCGAACCCGGTTAATTTCGGGTCGGGTTCACTTGGTTCGGGTCGGGTTCAGGTTTTTTGTGCAGCCCTAGTCCTCCACCACCTCTCCTCTATCCTTTAGTGTTGCCCCACGCCCTCCACCCTATTGGGGCCCTCAATGATATGAAATCCCTGTCGTTGGGTGCTATCCACAGTCAATTTCGATGTCTTGCGGCCAGCTGAGAACTTCTTAGTTGTCGGCCTACCTTCAGTGAGTACACCCTCGACTTTTGGTTGCACCGCCACTTATGTTGGCAAGACACTTCTCCTGGCCGCCTTAGTGTGCTGCCGTGGATCGCAGATTTTGTCACATTGATCCGTGTCACCCCGTTTGGCCGTGAGTACTTTTGGCACTTCCTAAACCCTCGGAACAACAGCTCTCTCAACATGGAAAAGCTTTTAGCCACCAACTCTACTGCTGACGCCGCCACTGTTGTGTGATCGCCATCAAACTTCATGATTACGAGGTAGGGGAGCTTTGAACTCGTAATTTCATGATAGCATGCTTTGAATAAGTAGCAAAATGCTAGGATTGTATGATTCAATGCTTTGGATGCTAAATCATGATTCATTTGCATGATGTAAGAGTATGTTGGTAATCTTCATATGTGGATTGAGTATGTGCTAGTGATGGCTAGCGTGTTTGTTAGTAAGCTTCGTATGTGGATTGAGTATGTGCTAGTGATGGCTAGAGTGTTTGTTGGTAAGCTTCTATGTGCATTGAGTATGTGCTAGTGATGGCTGGCGTGTTTGTTGGTAAACTATGTGTATGATTGTGTATGTGTGTGCTAGTGATGGCTAGCGAGTATGATGGTAGGCTACGTGTATGGATGTGTATGTATGTGCTAGTGATGGGAGAGTATGTTGGTAAGCTATGTGCATGTATGTGCTAGTGATGGCTAGTGTGTATGTTTATAAGCTGTGTATGTTTGTGCTAGTGATGGCTAGCGAGTATGATAATAAGCTATGTATGGATTAGTATGTGTTGTTATACGTATGTGTGATGGATATGTATGTATGATGGCTAATTGCCTATGCTATAGATCTGTGTATGTGTATGTGGGCAGAGGTATGGGCGATGGATGGTAAGAAGTGACAGTGTTTGGTATGGATTTGGATGTGGATGCGTAAGCGTATGACGGAAGACAGAGTATATAAGTTTGACGGGCAAGGATTGGTTTGGATCAGAGCATATGTTTGGGGGATTGTCAGATAGTAAGAGCGTGTATAACTGTACAAGCATAATGTACAAATTATGAAGTAAAAAGTAAGCACAATAAGTGAGGTATAAGTAAGAGGGTATAACTGGGTTTGGCTCTGAGGAGCTTAGTTTGATGACTTCTGGGTAAGATGTTTTGGCCATAAGGAAGATGGCGGAGATTGTATAAATATTTAAGATTTTGGTATACGGTGAGTTTTGTTGTGAGTTGGACTAGTTAAGTGAAGTCTGCTGCCCTGACGAACTGGGGTTTCGGATTAGGCTCAACTTCGATTTAATTAGTGGAGCACTGTACGTTTGAGAATCTTTGTGGCATAATTGTACCACATAACTTACTTAATTCAAACTTGAATTATAAGAAAGCTAATGATAGCGTTGTGAGTTTGAGACCTAAGGGTTCGACAAATTAAGTTCCATGTTTGAGCTAGCCAATAATGAGTCGGCTAAGCATTTCTCATGTCTTGTCATGGTGTTTATCTTGCGAGATGTTGTTTATATTGAGCACATAGACGTCTGATGCTCTGTTGAGAGTGATGTATATTTTCGATTTGGTCTGTGTGCTGTATAAGCCCAAATGTTTGATGCTTTATTGAGAGCGCTGTATGATTTCTGCCCAATAGTGGCACTGGCACTATAAGACCCATAATGGTGGGCAATTCTATGGGCACTATAAGACCCATTATAGTGGGCAACTGTATGGCCCCTAAAGTGTGGGTGTTCATGTTTATGTTTGTGTGCTCAGGTAACTAGAATCATAGACCTGCTCTTACTTATTTGATCATGTTCCCCATGAGCATTAGTGTGCCTTGCCTTCGGAAAAATCCATGGTGTCTAGTCACTCCCCGGAGATTAAGGTGATGCCCTAGTGGCATTATTTTCCATTTCAACGCTAGAGATAGTATGGGTACGATTATGAGTATGAGCATGACTATATGAGTATGACTGCGATTGTAAGAGTATGAGTATGAGCACGACTATAAGAGTATGATTCTGAGTAACAGTGTAAGAGTATGATTCTGAGCAAGACTATAAGCGTATGTTTCTGAGCAAGACAGTAAGTGTAAGACTATATGAGTAAGTTCATATGACTAACCATATGGTGTATAAGTAAGGTCGTACAAGTATTTGTAGTTATATGAGTAAGAGTATGATTGTACAAGTAAGTTTGTGAGACTCTAATTAAGAGTGTATGTGTAAGATGGTTTGATGGTATATATTTGGCATGATGGTATGTGTGATTATATGCGTATGAGCATGATTATGATATGTTACCTACTTCATGTTTGAGTTGCATGAGTGCATCTATGTATGGACTTAATGAGTTCACTGTTTAGAACTCCCCTATTGGGTATTTTCCTACTAAATATGAAAATACTCATTACCCTACTTTTTAGCCTCGTGGTTTGGGAGGTTTTTGCAGGTTTTTGGCAGAGAGCTCCTGGAGATGGATGCTCGTTTCCACGGTGGATTCATTCCCTTGGACTCAGGTATATATTTGACTTGCTGCAAGTATTACTTTATGCCACGATCTAATGTATTGGGTGAGACGAGAATTAAGATGTTTATGTATTCTAGACTTTTGTTTGGATTAGACTGTGGACTGTTATGAGACTTCCACTCAAGGATGCCTCGGAGATATTTGTATTTAAAGTCTATGATTATAGAATTTATTTGTACGTTTATTTTCAAGTAACGCCGGATGATGTTTGGTTTGGCAGTACGATGTTTGATCGAATGAGCTAAAATTTGATTGGGAAAAATTGGTATGTGATGTTTTAAATTATTAATCTACTTTCACAAGTTTTGTATTTCGTCATTTTTCCTTATTTATAGTCGTATATTGCAAAAATTTTCTATGAATTTTAAGGAAAATGTATGAAAAATCTCAGGCGTTACAGTTAACTTATAACACAACAACAAATTTAAATTGAAGATCATTATGATTCACTATTATAGAGTTTACCTTTGCTTCTTCTGATTCCCAATAACTCAAAAGAGTTTTCCATTGGTCTTTATCCACTTCAATAGGTACCTCAATGTTTGCACGCACACCTTCAGGCTTAGTATCATAATATTTAGTTTTCAACCTCCTCTTGAAGTCAACCCATTTTTTATTTAAAGAGGACATAACATATTTTTTTGCATCAGATACAACATCCTCATCAAATTTAAAATACTTCTACATCACACAAGAATTACCGTAATAACATTAAACTTCGCCTCATGTTTAAGTTGATTTTATTTATAATATATAGATAAATTTAACATCAATTAGTGAGTGACCTAAAACATTACTAATACCCAAAAATCTAAATCTTCATAATCTGTTACATAATCATTTTCTATTTAGATCACAAAAAAATAAAAAGTAAAAGGATAATGCTTACCAAAACTTCTTCACATGCTTTGTCTTTGTTATCTTTAGGCATTAATTTCCATGTAGCAACATCTATAGGAAATTTAGATCGATCTCTTACCAAAGGACCAGAAAACCGGGTAAACCATCCAGCATGCTCTCCGTAGGATTGGCCCTTATCAAACCTCACATGATATTTATCTCCATTTCCTTTCAATAAAAATTTACATGTTGTGGGTCCTCTTCCCTTCTTCCTTGGTGGTGACAAATATCATTGTCATGAAACATATACTGGTCATCCATATGCACCTTCTCAAAATAGGAACAAAAAACAATAAATGGCATTAGTAAATGGTTGCTCAAAGTACAAGTTTTAAATGTGCACAGAAAACTCATGCACAGGAGAACAAATCATTCACTAAAACTTAAGTGCATATAACAAATACAAAACAAAAGAGAAAAAACACTTGAATAAAATCCAGTGTTAACAAGGAAAGTAGTTAATAATTTGTCCAAAAAAATTTAGACATGTTAGGTGAAGGGCCTAAGAATATGTTAAAAATCTAAAAACAACTATAGAAGTATTCTCTCCATAGGAGTAGCTTCTAAGATCATAGCAAAAAGGGTGAGAATACAATTCTAAACCGCAGTTTACAAGAGCACAGCAAAACAATTAAGAAACAACTCATAATTTGTAAACTAAATCAGAAACCCTAAAAAATAGACAGAACATAGAAGGTTGAACATTTACTCCTGCCAAAACTATTTTTTTTACAAAGATAGAACACTAAATCTAAATAGTTTCTATTTAACTACAGTTGTGATTCCATGAATCAGTCATAAGAAAACGTCATGACCAAACACAAATTTGCTTGCAATTCTACCAACATTAATATAGGGAAAAAACGGCTCACAGAAAGTTTACTTCTACTGATATACTCTCCTTTCGTTTAAAGAAATCTTTTCCACTTGTACGGATTATAGAGCAGTACCATCAACTGAAGCTCTAGGCAGACCGGTTGCCCCACATAAGCAAAAGCAATGCCACCACAAGCTGCTGATATTAAAAGGAATTTCCACCTAGAGCTGTAAATATTAAAAGGAATTGAACATAAGTGTTGTCCTTGAACAAAAGACTAGGCTTACCTCAAATCTAACTGTAATACAGAGTATTTGGATTTGGGATTTGATATAATGAAGACTTTATCCTGTGAAACAACATTAATATGAAGCAAAAAAGCTTTCTTCCACCAAAATGGTCAGCCAGCCGATGGTCAATAACAAAAGTCACATTCTTAGATAAATTGCATGACTGATGTAGATTAGATGTTCAAAAAATCTAACTGAAGTACATTTAATATCAACAAATTGTATTCTCACATTACTGGCCTTAATTTTGTACAATCAAATTCCTAAACCAGTAGAAGCAATTAAAGCAGCCATTGGATTTCCATAGTGTCTTGAGTGGTTATTTTGCTGGTGGGGGATAGTACTTGAAAGCATAACTATGAAGGCAGCTAGTATCATATTTCTAAAATTTCTACAGGACAATTTGTCACATATCATATTTCTAATTTTTGTAGGTTTTCATAAAGATTTATTAACATAAAATTATAAATGAGGATAACATAAATTGTATCTCAGCCAGCATGCAAGATAAATATGCCATAATCATCATGAGAACAACTTTACAATCAGTGGAATGCCTAAAGATATAAATCAAAGAATAGATGAAATTTGGCCATTTGAAAGACATAATAACAACATAGTCACCATTATACAATTAAAAAAACAGTCATCTAAACTCACCACAATATCTGTATAAGCAAAATCTTGTTAAAGCATAAATAATGCAGAAATCAAGTGAACTGATATATTTAGATTGATGGTATGCCTTTCAGCAAACTGATACTCGAGGACTTTACAAGAAGTTATATAGAACACTTAACAATTACACAGAATGCACTCTTTCACTTGATAAATCATAATAGGCATATTCCACCATCAATCCACTCTTTTGGGGCCAGAATTGAACCCACAGAAAGAGCTGATACAAATACTGAGAGTGGAGGTAAAAATGGCCGTATAGCAGAACATATCTAAGGAAAGAACCTAGCAATGGAAACAAAAAGCATATTCAACATGTCCTAACATTTCAAATAAAAGGGTTTCAATTGACCTCATTGCATTATATATAAAAAACCACCAAAAACAGCAATGTTAACTCGATTTTTGCATTTTCAATTACCTGCTTCAATTGACCTCATTGCATCATATACTAAAAACCATCAAAAACAGCAATGTTAACTTGATTTCTTTCACATTGTTATCTTCGGTCAGATGTTCTACTGTGTAAAGTAATTCACAGCAACAATTTTTTCAAAACAGAAAAATAAAACATCTGATATTGGTAGTAGAGAGGTGCACTCTTTTCAAGCTGGTAAGTACATGCAACCGGATTCACTATTCAAGCTGGTAGCTAAGAGGTGCACTCCTTTCAAGTCCAATTGAGATCCTGCACTTAATTGGCATATTTGTTGACAAGAGGTAAATAAGGCAGCCATTTCAAACAGAGATTTTTGCAAGTGCATATTCTGTTACTGGATTCTACTTCTAGTAAGTCTCTGAGATCATTGTAATATCAGTGGAAAAGAAACAGACACCACGTATTGAATAATAAAATAATGAATAAGAGAAAGCTATGTCATATGTAATCATATGGCACTGTTATTATATCTTTTTCAGACAAGAATTATTTTCTTCTGGCTTATTCATCTGGATGCTCGGAAATATTACTTGTAAGAGAGACAGAGGTCTTATCATTGCATAACTCATGTTCTAGAATATAATATAGTAGCTAGATGTAACACCCAATACTGAATTTGGGAAACATTTCTTACCGCTGCTAAAGTATATTGAGTCTACATTTTTGAAATCCTGGTTTAGAAATGGCTTCACTTTGACAGGACAGGTTGTAATCCTGTTAACACAGACACAAGATTTAATATTGTATGAATGAATATGATATGATATGTAGTATGACTAACATCCAAGTGCACTTAGTCTATCCAAAAGGGTAGGATGTAGAAGGGGTGCTGTTAACAATGTTCCAAAAGAAAGTTCATTCCGATCCAATATCTGTAGCCTAGGGATCCAATCACATATATCTAACGGGAAAAAAAATTGCTCATCCAAGCTATGTAAACATGTTTCTATACTCATCCAGACACCACAGTAGCACATGGAAATTGAAATTGATCACATCCCAATGTGTATCCTCTCTAGCTCAGCAGATCAAATGCCCTCAAATATATACCGGAAGTTGCAAGATTAGAAGGCCTTAATCAGCAATCATTTTCTTAAGATGATAAAAAGATTCAAGCAAATGTTCTTAGGAATTGTTCCAATCGACTGGTAACATGGTTCTCTGGCTCCATGTTCAATTTCTAATGCTGACGAACTATCAGGCTGTTTGCAATAATCATACCAAATGGGCCAAAGAGGCCACAAAGAGAAACACAAACAAGAATTTCAATGAAAGTAGCGTGACAGGGCATCATGTTGAAGATATGGTATTTCTGCCTTTTTTTATGGTTATGCAGAACCTCATTAAGCTTGAAGAGAATCTAAACCTGGCCTTTGTCTAGATTTCTTCAGTATTATTTTTTTTCTTCTTCTTGTTTTGCACATGTTGCAATCTCCTTGTCCACTACAACTCCATCAGATATTGTAGTTTGGGTCGTCCTATCAAATGTGCATCAGAAAATGTACCTGAAGCTATGAAATCTATAAGAGGTCCAATTTGAATTATAAACACATTTAGAAGTGCGTCAAAAGCGGAAAAATATTTTTTCTTAAACCTGTAGAAATATAGGAAAGATATATTTCTATGACATTTATTTTTTATTCCAAATCTATGTGCCTTTTCAGGTGAATAAGCAATCAGAGCCACCAAACAGACGGATTCTATCCAAAAGTAAAAGAAAGGACCGATGTTTTGGATATTTAAATGGTATGTTGAGGTCTGTTTCCATTCAAACAATGGCATCTGGATCAGCTACTTTGGGATTCTGGTATGTTGAAAGTAATGTCTGTACCTTCAGACTACTTTGGGAGTGAGCAGGCATGAGTCAGCTCAATGTTCATGCTTCTTATGGGGGCTTTGCTTTACATCATTTTACTGTTGCACAACATATATCTATTTCCAAACTCAAGAATGATGCCCACCCCCCCGTCTTTTAAGACTTTGAATAATAGTAAGACTCCAGAAACGTTACCTGGTTTTGTTTTGAACTCTTCAGGTACACTGCCTGAGGAAAAGATGGAAAAGCTGCATCACAGACGAATGCAAGCTCACACAATTAACGGATTTAATGATAGCAAGTTTAATGTCACTTTTAGTGACACTACTCATGATCTAAAACAACAAAATCACAATCAAGATGAGTTTGCATCTGAAAGTGAAGCAGAGGGAACAGACATAGATCTGGGTTCCTCAACAATACAAGAAGGTTCTTGCATGAGCTCCGTGTTATCTAATGGTGTCTCAGCTGAAGCTATTAGTTTCCGTCAACTTCAAGATGTCATGAAACAGGTATGCCGATGATCTTATTATATTTATATATCTGCAGATTTTTTTGTGTTTATTTCATGCTATATAATTGCTAGAAAGATCGTGCTTTGAGTGCTATGATATCTAGCAGTACTGTGCATAACAAGGCCTGGAAGTGGTCATCCAATTTGAACTTACCTGTCAGTATGTATGATAGTAACTGAATTGAACAGGAAGTTAATAGTGAGCTAATCTAGTAAACTGAATACTGAATTTTAGTATTTCAACTCGACAGATTGCATTCATTTAGCAAATTAGTATTCCTACATAGGCTACTACTTGTTTCATGAAAAGGTTCCTATATAATCACAGAAGTTATCTCAATCCTGTCTCTGGGAAGCCCAATGATATTTGTCCTGTAGAATTTCTGAATACTTACTATAAGGATTGCATGTACTCTTTCTAAGGTATAAGACTGGGGAATATTCCATTTCTTTTTTCTATGTGTGGGTGTTTGATTTAATTAACATGTTCCAATTATTTAAAATACTATTACTGAGCTAAATATTGTGTGGAGAATAATTTTAGATTAGGTTAATCTTTCAACTAGTTAGTGTTGAATTTAGCTTTTCCTGAAGTGGTTGGATATGATGCATGATCACAGCTTGGACCCATTACAACTATGACCTTTTACTTTGGAATTTACCTCGTGAAACATGAAGCCACTAAAGAAAACAGTTAGTGTATAACGTTTGCTAATTATCTTATAACTAATATATCTCTGGTCTGCTCTTTTAGATAGGATAAGTTCAAGTTTCTTTTCTATCAAGAGTTCACTTAAATAATTTTTAGTATATCTAGAAAATGAGCACAGCAAGAATCATGTTTCTCATCTTATGAGACAGCAGGCCATTAATGCAGGCTTCTTCTACACAGATATTACTAAAACTGTTCATTCCGGTATTTTAACCAGGAAAATTGTATGGAAATTTGGATACCAGAAGGAGCAGTTTTAGTTTGAGCAGAGGAACAAATAAGAAAAATCCTTGGAATTTTCTGTCATGAATTTGTTAATGACATGTCAACCCCAGAGCAAGCTAGACTTAAGTAAAGAACTATCTGTTTTTAACCACATATTTCTTTTCATGGTTTATCTGACTCTTCTATTACTTGTCCAAAAAACTTGCAAGATTTGATGATTCTAGCAACCTAATCAAAGCAAAGAAAATGTAGGAAATAATGAATAAGACGATGAATTATAACAGTACAATGATAAACAGAGATGATAAACATAAGTTAACAGTAAGAAGAAGGCAAATAAACACATTTAAAAATATTAATAATGATATGGAACAGTTAATGATAATGGCTTCCTTTAGATTGGCTAGTAAATCAAACAACTTAATATAAAACCAAAAGCTGGAAAAGCAACTGAAATGTGCAAATCAAAACAAGAAATTAGGTCAGGGTGATAAGAATAAAGAAGGGGACTATGGCATAGTGAAAGAAAAAGTTGACTACAAATATAACTCTTCCAAGAGAAAGAAATTCAAAATTGTAAATAAAAAATTGAATATTATATTATTAATCATCAAAATCAGTTTCATTATCATCTCCAAAAATTGATATGTCATCTGTTCGTGTAGCAAAATCTTCTGAAAATGTATTGACATTAGCTCCCTTGGCATTTGGTCGCAACCAGTTTACAACTTTTGTATCATCATCTTCAAAGTTGCCTCGAGGTTGCTTGCCAAACATTGCATCTATTGACACTTTTGAATCATCATCATCACCAATTTCTTTCGGCATCGCCTTCACAATAAGATGCCAATCAGGTTCAATTGGATCTTCAACATAGAAAACTTGTATTGCCTAAGATGCTAATACATATGGCTCATCTGTCTCACTATGACCAGAAAACAACAATCTTGAAAAATTCACAAGTGTGAATCCATTCTCATCAGTCTTAATTCCTCTTCCTTGAGCTCTTATATCAACCCAATCACATTTGAACAATACAAACCTAATGTCATCGGAATATTTCAACTGAATTATATCAGTTATGCGACCAAAATAAGTTAAAGGCGATGAAATAGGAGATTTATCCCTCGAGCTTGCATAACTTATAGTTTATGCCGCAACTGCAATACCACTATTCTGAGTTTTAGCTTTCCTATCCTTATCTAATATTCAAAATTTAAACCTAGCTTTGGTTGTGTAGGCACTAAATCTATACGCAATAGGAGATGGGCCTTCCGCAAGCAAGTCCACACCTTCTTCAATACTAATATTTGCCTTCACCTTTCGTAGAACCTACAATTATGGGAAAAAATACTAAAATCACTTTATTGTACTAACTAAGATAAACATGTGTAGCAACAAATGTTTGTTTTATAACATACCTCTTGCTTTAACCAATCACTGAATTGTTCATTGTGCAATTTTTGAATCTCACAAGGATTTGCTCTCCTGTGTCTTAGTTTAAGAATGCTAATGTGTTGTCTACACACATTTTATGTAGATATGTCACTATCAACTATTCATGTATTGAATATATGTATACATTAATTTCATCAAGATTGTAGAACCAATGTCTTGATTTGAAGTTCACCTTATATAAGGTCCAACAATGTCATCATTATTGAACAACACATAACGATGTGTTTGTTCCAATTCAATTTTGCTTAGAAAGAACCATGACCCACACGATATATCTTCCTTTTTTGACCTTGGGGGTCGACTTAACCGTGTTTTGACATTGTCAAAATATCTTGAACAGAATGAAAGACATTCATCAGCAATGTATACTTCAGCAATAGACCCCTCTGGTTGAGCCCTATTACGCACATACGATTTTAAAGTACACAAGTACCTACACATCACAAATTTTGTTTTACATAAGATATCACATAAATTTATATAATAATAACATCATAAAAAAAATAATTGCATTTCAATTGGGTACATCCATCGATAATGAATTGGTCCTCCTATAAGGGCCTCTGAAGCAAGATGCATAGGCAAATGCTCCATAACATCAAAAAATGCCGGAGGAAAGAATCTTTCTGGATGGCAAAGAACTAGTCCAATAGGTTGATCAATGTGTTTGAGGTCATCAACATGACACTCTTTAGAGCATAATTCACTAAAGAAGTTGCTCAACTCTATAAGTGCACACTTTACATTGTTGGGCAAAATTCTCCGAATGGCAAGGGCCAAAAAATGTTGCATAATGACATGAGAATCATGACTTTGAGCCCAAAAATCTTACACTCTTTAACATTTACTCGTCTTGATATATTAGATGAGTAACCGTCAGGTGTCATCAAAATTTTCAACACCCTACAAAATATTTGTTTCTCTTCTTTGTTTTAAGAATAACATGCAGGTGGTAGAAAAGCACTTCTACCCTTGCTGGCCACTGTTGGTGTAGATCTTTCCTCACTCTCATGTGTACTAAATCGAGATGCGCATTTAAGTTATCCTTTGATTTTTTTCTAAATTTAATAAAGTCCTCAGTACATTATCACATACATTCTTCTCAATGTACATCACATCCAAGTTATGCCTTATTAAATTATGCTCCTAGTAAGGTAACTCAAAAAATATACTCTTCTTCCTCCAATTACTTTATCTAGTGCCTACTCTCTTATGTTTTTTCTCAACATTAAATGTGTGTTCAATACTTTTTAACTTATGCAATATACTTGACCCTGTTAGTGGAACCGGTGGTTCTCTATCTTCAATAGTCCATCAAAAGAGTGCTTCTGCTTCCGAAATTTATGGTCTCTAGGTAAGAAACAACGATGACCCATATAACAACATTTTCTACTATTTTTCAAATATAATGAGCAAGTCTCCTCATGACATGAGGGACATGCTAGCTTCCCTTTTGTGCTCCAACCCGATAACATCGTGTACCCTGAGAAATCACTTATAGTCCATAGAACAGCTGCATGCATTGGAAATATCTCTTTCTTCGATGAATCATATGCCTCCACACCAACATCCCATAATTCTTTTAGTTCTTCTATCAACGGCCTAAGGAATATGTCAATCTTATTACCAGGGTCATCTGGGATGAGCAATGATAACATTAAGTTTGGTTGTTTCATGCATAACAATGGAGGTAAGTTATAAAGAACTACAATTACAGACCATGTGCTATGTGAAAGAGACAATGTCCTAAATGTATTAAAGCCATCACTTGCTAGCCCAAATCCAACATTATGTGGCTCTGAAGCAAATGCAGGATAGATAGAATCAAGCTGTTTTCAAGATGGAGAATAAGCTGGGTGTCTTAGGATCCCATCTCTCTTATGCTTCTCGTCATGTCATCACATATCACCTGCAATTTTGGATGACATATACAATCTCTACAACCTTGGCTTTAGGGGGAAATGACGAAGTATCTTTGCTGGGATCCTCCTTTTAGTACGGTCTTCATCACCTTCTAAAGTCTTCCAACGAGGTGTCTCACATACATGACAAACATTTTGGTCAGTCGTGTCCTTCCAATATAACATGCAATTCTTTGGGCATGCATCAATCTTATTGTACTCAAGTCCCAATATTGATATAATTTTCTTACATTGTCCAAATGTCTTAGGTAGGTTGTTGTCTTTCGAATGTAGTTCATGTAACAAGTTAGGCAACATAGTGACTGACTTGTTACTCCATCCACCTAGACATTTAACATGTCATAGTCTAAGAACAAAAGATAGCTTTGTGAGAGTTATACAACCCGGAATCACCTCCCTCTCAACCTCTTCTACCAATTTACAAAAGTTGGGTTGATGTTCCATGGGTATGTTATTTGTACCATTATCAAAACTATCCATTAGATCTTCATGAACTCCAAATGTATCATGCAACATTGACCACATATCATCGCCCTGTCATGTAAACTGACTCCAGCATCCACCGAATTTTCATAGCTTGAACTACCTATATGGCTAGATGAGTTCTTCCCATGATAAACCCATATGGTATAGCTTCGTATAATACCATTGCATATCAAGTGTTTAAATGTTGTAACCCCATCTTGATACAACACATTGTTGCATTTATTACATGGGCATTTCAACTTCCCATTTATGCATGCCCCACATTCTATGGCTAGTTTTATGATTCTTTTCACACCTTCAATGTACTCAGAAGAAGCTCTAGACTTATTAATCCAACTCTTATCCATCAACTGCATTATTTACAAAATTGTATATACTAATTTAGAAAATAATAATAATAATAATAATAATAATAATAATAATAATAATAATAATAATAATAATAATAATAATAATAATAATAATAATAATACAAGACTAAGAGAATAAGAAAGGAAGTGAATGAAAGTAGATCCTTCAATCAATTAGATATATGTACAATACTAAGTCAAACCACATACCATTCAACTTGGCCAATACAGTTTGGCTCAAATAGTGAGCCAAACACCAATAAAAAAAGGAAAATGATATAATAGATATACTATGCTGATAAGAGATATAATATGATTATAAGTTTTCATGATAATCAAGTCTTACTAGTTCTTGCTTATAACATGTGTGCTATCATAATAAAAAATGAACATTAAAATTTTGAAACATGAATAATTAAAAAGGTTATAGACCAATCTACTAATTATGAAAATACAAAACCCACCACAGTAGAGGATTTAGTTGTTCTTGGAATTTGGTCTAAGTAACATTTGAGGAATATGCCAGTCGTGCAGCTAGCCACGCAATAACTTTCACCTATAATATGTTACCATATCAATATGGATGCTTAAATATTCAAACTCAATGATTATAAAAGATCATGTAAGATGTAAAAGAAGAGCAAAAAGTTTTAGAATACATGCATCCAAGTCAAAGCAGGTTGATGAACTAAATGAAGAATTCACGAGCTGTGTGTTGCTAATTATCAGTTGAAGCACATATAATAGCATTTTATTCCTAGTCACACCAATATTACCATTTTATACCGACACTAAAGCGTGAAATGAAAATTTAACATGAGTTATGACCACATGACCTATAACTAGTATATGATTCAACTACAACCTAAAGGCTTTCTCCCTACAACCTAAATGGAACTATAAATATAGGACTGAGGGAGTAAGTACAAACTGAACAAAAATGTGGGAATAAATTGGAAAAAAAAATGCTCTTATCTCAAACAATAAGAAAAAAAAACAAAATCACAATTGATATGCATTATTTTTATACATTTTATATGCCTATTTACCTTATTTTCAAGTGTATGATTAGGCTAATTAAGGGTTAATTAGAATTTATTTATGTTAAGATAGATATTATTAGTGTGATTTAATTATTAGTTAATTTAGGTGATGTTAATTGTTTAGGAGTATATTTGAATAAAATCAGTGTTCTGCATATGTCTTACACGTTTGAATTATGGTTGTTTATGTGATTTAAGGTAATGCACGCTTCTCAAGCATGTCGACGTTGTTTAGAAAATTTTACAATACTCTAGACATGCTTAAAAGTGATTTGGACAACTTTCTAGAGTTGTGGATATGCTGGAAATATATATAGATATGAACATAAGAGCTTAATGTACAAAGA
Organism: Saururus chinensis; assembly: GCA_035235625.1. NCBI lineage: Eukaryota > Viridiplantae > Streptophyta > Magnoliopsida > Piperales > Saururaceae > Saururus > Saururus chinensis. Next base: position 28,737,048 of record CP141146.1, on the reverse strand, counting down.
AGAAAACTGAATAGGAAAATGGATTGTCTAGTGAACAACTTCACCTTTCCGAACATGTTTAGTCACTTAATTGGACAGAAACATCCAGATTACTAAGATTTGGTTTTGGGTGGAATTGAGTGTGAATTTGAGCAAATAAATTTGGCATTTGAAAACCCATTTCAATTAAATCAATGAAGATCATGTTTGAAGTTTAAAATCAAAGGATAGTAGCTTATGTTGATTGGAATGATGTGATTTTCATGGCTTCCATTGTTGAAGTCAAACCAAAGAATTTCATAGAGGGATTTGTGAATAGGTGTCTCAAATATGGTCTAAATTCATGGTGTATATTGATATTATGATAAAATCTGTTTGTAATTGTTATAAAGCTTAGATTTGAGTTAACAAGTGGAAGAAGAAACGAAAAATAAAAAAAAAATTTGTCCACCATTAATGGATGTTGCTGAATTGCAGAGCTTCGATTGTGGTTGTGGAGGAATCGCTAGAGATGGAAATCGTACAAAAGCTTGCTGAAGTGATGGAGTTGAATTGGGAAGTTTCTCAATTTGGAAGTGTGCAGAAATGGGAAGATGGCCAAAACGCAAATGACTAATATAGAAGCTGCAAACCGACACCTTGTGTTAAAAACAAAAAGAAACCAATGTGAAGGCAATGAATTCCAATTCCTATTCAACTTAGAACTACTAATTAAAATCTATATAAGTTGATCTAATAGATAGAAAAATCACAAACAGAAAATCACAGAAAGACATAGAAAAATACAGAAATCAAAGGGCTCCATGCTAGGCTATTGGGCTGTGAAGAAAAATTTCAGAATTTAAGTTGCTTAAGGCTAAAGTGGAGGGAGCAATCCAAGTTATTTTAGTTTTATTTTTCCTTCAATACTTGTAAGTTTATTTAAATTTTTAGTAGAGATTATGTTAATTAGTGGCTAGTTTTCTTAACTAAGGTTAAGATGAACCTCTTATTAATTTTGTAGAGATGTCTAATCAATGTGATTTGGTTAATTTAAAAAAGGGTTTTATGTTAATTGTTCTTATCTTAATTTAATTAGTGGATTAATTTGGATATGAGTCTAGTCATGCTTTTCTCATGATTTGAATTAGTTTTTATTAATTAAATGCTTGGTTTAAGATTGATTATTAGTAGAATTGAGTATGAGTTGTGATTTATTTACATGGATACAACTTATGACTTGATTTTATTCTTTTGAACGGAGGAAGAACATATTTTTAATATTTTTATTTAAGGCTTAAAAGATGAAATTTTCCATGATAAATAGAATTGAATTCTAATTTATTACGAGTTATATTTGGGAAGTAAATTGATGATCATAGACATGATAATTTGCAAGTTAATAAGAGGGATTCTTAAACCTTAGTTAATTTTTCATTTAGTTTGTTCTACAATTTTGATTGCTTTCTTAGTTTAATTAAATTTCAGCTTTTATATTTCATTTGAATTTTTCTTTCTTTTGTGATTTAGTTAGCTTTAGTAATTTAAGTTTACTTTTGTTTATTATTTGCTTTAATTCTTCTTAGTTAGATTATTGACTTTTGTTAAAAGTTGTTAACTAGATTAAAGTTTACTAGTAATAGATTAAATTTAGTTTTTCAATTTGAAGTCTCTGTGGGATTAACACTCAATATAGCTGTTTAACTACTATAGATTCGTGCGCTTGTGAGTAAACAATTAAAATTTGACAACAACAATATACAAAGATCTTAACAAAAGCAATCATTTCATATTTCAAAACACTACATTCCCATTTTCCAATAAGTGCAACACCATAAATTGGATAACTAGCTTAACATCGAACACAGAAACAGGGAAATGCTAAAAATTATTAAAAAGTGTAAAAGCAAATGGCCAACTACTACAGGGAAATCTACCAATGAAATGAGAATACTAGTAATTCACTATTTTGTCCATAATGATGACTAAATAGCATGGTAGCCTAGAAGAAATAAATTTATGCAACTTTCTTTTACACTTACCCGCACAAAAGTAAATTCAAGTCAATCTATCTTCTATCAAAATGAGGTAGGAAATTTCACATTAGTTTAAAATATGTATAAAGTGATCCACAAGATGATCAATTTCTTAACTTAAAAAACAAAACAAAACAATAATTTACTGAATAGAGAACTGCTTAAGCAATGGAGACACTGATTGTTAGAACCAAGGGAAAATAAAACAAAAACAATGATTGTTGCTACTCCTTTCCTTTAATGAGGCTGTACATTGATGGCATCTCTTGCTAGAAAGTATATACAATGACTTCATCCTCTGATCCTAATTCATATTTCAGACGATTATTTCTTTGAAACCTCCAGATATAGTACTCAAAAGCAACCAAGTAATTCCTTTTAAACCACCTATTTGACTTACTACTTCAGGTCCTATCTTGTTTGTCTAAATTTAGTGACTGTTTCGATGCACCTTCCCACTTGCGGAAAGTCACTTTACAAAACACGTTTGGAAGGGTACTTTCCGCTCAAAAGGAAACAAAGTTTCACTTTTTTTTCAGAGGAAAGTTGACTTAAGAGAAGGAAAGGATAACTTATCCCTAAGAAAGGCATTTTTCCTCGTTTAAAGGCATCCAAATGACCCCTCAGCTTCCATCCCTCAACTGCCTTCTACAAACTTTCCTATTTGCAAAAACTTATCTACTCACCAAGGTCTATTTACCTATTTATTCTCTTTCACTTAGAATCTCCTATTAAACTTACTTCTTAAGGTCCTATTTAAATGATAAGATCAAAGGATCTAACATACTATTTTCTACATGGTCAAGCTTAGAAACCATAGAAAATCTAGATATTACAAATGTACACATCCAAAAGAGTACACATATGAATAATTTAAAATAAGATATTGTCAAGCTATTCACAGATAATGATTTACAAGCACGTAATCACATACTGTGTTTTAATAGTTTGTGAAAGAGCATAAATTCTAGCATAATTACCAGGTATTCATGCAATTAACAAATAATTGCAAACAAATATGCTACCTTTAACCCCTGATATAGGGAAATTGGGTCATAATCAAAAGGTTTTACTCTGGAAATATAATTGATACCGAATCTCATCAAATTAGTGTAATATGGAATGGGGGGTCATTAGGTAAGACAACGATAACTTGTTTAACATTTTCACAACCAAGTATGATAACCACATGGAATCCATGTTATGGCTGCGATGATGATTATCAAGGCATATTAAGACTCAACAGTGAGCCTTCTTCTTAATTAAAAGAAGAAAGAAAAAATAGAACAAAATGTTCATAAATTTAGAGGATTAAGATCTATACAAGGCCCAACAAAGAAGAGTTGCTAGTACGGAATGACTAACTACTGATGATATGTGAAGGACAGGTGACATGAGAGGCATGCTAAGACAAGCAAAATTACTGCTTGAACCCGCAAAATTGCTGCTTGAAGCCGTAAACGAGTATACTTGGTATAACAACATACTTAGTATAATTAATTATTAGAGAAAATATATATGAAAGTGTCAGTTTTTTAAAAGAAAAATCACAGAGAACCATAGAAGAGTAATGCATTGCAAAAAAAAAATCAAAGATATATAACCCTCTAGGCATTCGAAGCAGAAGGAGAAGTAAACAGGCCAAAAAAAAAAGCATTGTTTCCTCTTATTTACCTCGTCAACGAAAAAATATTGTTGCCGGCCTTCACTGCTCCATAATTTCACGCTTGAGCAGGGAGAGAGTCCTAATCAAAGAGAGAAAGGGGAAATTTAGTCCTAATGGAGGAGAGAAACTATGGCGGGAGGGATTACCGGGATTTGTTTGGATTTACCCCCATGACCCATGCCTCTTCCACAATCTTTAGCGGCGACCTTCCCATTAAACCAACACCAAATCCCGCAGTTCACAGCCTCATCAAAAATCTCTGCTCAATCCTTCCCGCCAATGACAAATTTGGGATCTTTGGCGGCGGCTTCTCTTCTCTACATCGAACGCTCATCATCTCCTGTGGTAGTTTTGAATTTACTACCCCCGCTAATGAAACTAATGAATCGTTTAAGTGACTTTAGCGAGGGCCGGATCAAAAACCCCCTTTGTATAACCTTTTCAGCAGGAATTTTTCTTGACCCTCACTAAAATACCGCCACTAAAGGGTTCTAATTTTGTAGTGTCTTTTGGTGGGTGATAGACTTCAAAATTTCTTTTTGAAGGTTCCTTAGACTTGAAGGCTAAAAGCCCTTCCATATGAAAACAAATGATTATTTATAACATTAGGGTTGTGCGGTTATGTAAACTAGTGAGTGGTGAGTTGGAGGGTAGTTTGTGGAAAGTGGAGAGTGAGTTAGTGGGATAGTTGGTGGGAATCGAATTAATTTGTGGAGAGTGAGTTAGTGGGAAGTAGGGAGTATGGTGAAGGTAGTTTTGAAAGTAATGGGAGAAGTCCAAAGATTGTACCTTTGACGTGGTCCACCCCCACTCCATCACTCTTTTTATACATTTTTCTTTTCTATCTTCAATTTTTTTTTAATATTATCATTTCATTCAATTTTTTTGTTTAGTGTAAGTGATCATGAGACTCGGGACTCTAATTTAGTCTTCCCAATTTATGTGAGGCCCATGGGTGTTTTTCACTTAATCGCTTTGTACTTTTCTTTTAACTTTGAATTCTTTAAAATTTAACTTTTTTTGTTTTTTAGCTATTTTAGTTTGATGGGTAAACATTTTTAAAAGAATAAGACTTAACATGGAACCCACAAGTCTCAGTTAGCCTTTTACATATTTTAGTTATATAACTGTTTTGATGTGAGATTTATGGGGTCTGATATAGCCTTTTGCAATTTTATTTTTTTTTACTTGGTAATCATTTTGATGTGGCGACATGAGGCTCACGAAGCCTATCTTAGCCAGTTTAAATTTTGTAGCTAACTTTGAATGCAAAGGGGCCTCAAGATGTCCTCACATAATTTATTTATTTTTGTTAGAAGTCTTAGTCCATTTCTACGTGTGTAGGATTAGATTTTGCTTCTTTCTCTTTTTTTCCTCTTCTTTGGACTTTGTCCATTTTGATTTTTGGTACCATTTGGATCTAGTAAAAGCTCTGAAATCTTGGCCTTTGAATTTAGACCTTTCTATATAAAAACCATATGTCAACAGGGGTTGCACTTGGGGTGGCTAGTGGTACTTGGAGTTAATGGTATGAGGGTGGTGGCACTTTAAAGGCTAGCCTAAGGGACTGGTTGCCACTTACCCCTTGGTTATGGTTCCACAAAGAAAATTTAGAGTGATTCCTCCACGCAAGGTTATTTGTGTTTGAAAATGGATTGTACTTAGCCCTAGGGTGGGATTGAGTGTTGTTTACATGATCTTGGACAAGATCTGGGAACTGAGAGGTGGAAGGGCACTTAAGCAGTGTATGGTGCATGTCATGCATGAGTATTGAGTGAGGGGAATGGGTTGATGGGTTGAATTCATATAGAGGTTCAGCTTCCTACTCAAAGTATTAACTTTGGATGTGAGGTCTATTTGGTTATTGACTTCGTACAAGCCACTCCTAGAGGGGGCGCTGTCCAAGGTGGATGGTCCATTCTCATTTCCATTCAAGGCAATATGTTGGATGGAATTCTTACTCAAGTTCTCAAAGAGTTTCTACACCTCATTTTTATTTTTTGAAAATAAAAATCTACCTCCACAATTCACATATACAAGGTGGTGGTTTTGTTTGCTAAAACCCTCTTAGAAATGAATAGCATGATGGGGGACATTTTCGAAGAAGGTCCTTAAGTCTATCCCAACTCTCATGGAAGAGTTGGTGGAAAGTTTTGTAAATGTGGTTATGGCCTTTATTGTAATGCCCCAGATTTTCCTACGAATTCTTACAATTTTTCTGCTATTTTCTGATTATTTTCGGCAGAAAAATATGATGCTTTGGTATATGTAGCTTCGGTATTTGTACCCGTAGTCAGATATGGGGTTTAGTTGTAGGCCACAGGCCTCGACGCGCGCTTCCGGTGCGAAAAAGAGAGAAGGAAACAGAAATCAGATGTGCAAAAGGGATAAGTGGAAAAAAATATATAAAAAAAAGGCTCGGGCTCAGCCGAGCCCGATCCAGAAGCGTCTGGACGACACCCCCTCCCCTTCGTTCTAGCTGAGCTGGAGGAGCGCCGCCGGCGGGCCACCGGCCAACCTCGGCCTGGCGACGGCCAGGCTGCCTCCTCGACACCACCCCAGCCCAATTCGCCACCCCCGTGAGCTCCTCCCTGGTTTGTCCTCTCACTGTGTATTTTGAATTGAGCCGCCACCATGTGCCGGCAAGGGCCGGCCGGACGCTGGAAGCTCCTTCCCGGCCTGGCGACGGCAAGAGACCTTCTCTCCCAACCCAGTGGGCCTCCATTCCGTCGCCCCGTCCTCAGATTTCCCTCTACCCTATTTTCGCCGGCGCACTATTTTTTTTGTTAAATAGTAGCCGCCGCCGGCAAGCTACGCCGACCGGACCTTCTTCCAGCCTCGCCTTGGTCCGACGAAGGTGATGAACCACTCCTCCTAGCCCCAGTCGGCCTCCCCGCAACCCCATCCTCTCCTCCCATTTTCTCCCCTCTGCCCTATCCGCGAGTGCTCTGTTTTGTGAAACAGAGGCCACCGCTGGCGAGCCTTGGCTGATGGACTTCCATCCTACTCCGCCCCGGCCTAGCGACGGCTGAGCCACCATCCCAGCTTAGGTTCGCCGACCCTAGCACTATTCTGGTCCGCCTCTCCCTCATCTCCTTGTTTTTGCCATGTATGAGTTCATTGACTTCCACCGTTAGTTGGACGTCGGACGCCGGACTTGACTCGCCAGACCTTTGTTCGGCTTCTCTCTGGCCGAGAAATGATGGTGGATGTCTCCACCTAGCCTGGTTTAGCCTTTGTCCCTTCCGTTCTGCTGGAACGAGATTTGTTGCCCACCGGTTGATGTGCTCGTCCACAGAAAATTGAGCATTTGCTCCTCACTGTTCAATTTGTCCGGCGTGTTGCCGTTGACTTTGGCCGTCACCTCTGGCAGGTTTTAGCTCCTCCTGGCCGCTAGGGCCACGATGGAGTCGGCCAGAGCCACCAGTAACCCCTACTCCTTTGTGCCCAGGGTTTTTCACCCGTTTTGTGCCATCGAGCGTCGTTGGATGCCGAATACCCTTTGGACCACCTTAGTGTGGAGGTTCTCAGCCTGGAGATGGCTGGCCACCCTAGTGCGGCACCGCCCTTCTTTTTTCAACGTGAGTCACACATCCCCTATGCTGATTATGTTTCTGGCCGCGCTATAGAGAGCGTCATGTTTTGCCCTCTTACCATCCTACCTCCACCATACACCGTATGGCCTCTAGTCGGCCTACCTCAACACGACAATGGCAAAGGCCATCTTTGTCAGTCACCACCCTTGGTATGGCCCTACTGCCCTTTCGAGTTTTGGGCCGACACCGTCTAGCCCTCTCTCCCCTCCCTTTAGCCGCGTGTTCAAGTAGCCACGCGTGCGGGTTAGGGTATTGGTGCCGCTTTGGAGCCACCTAACTGTCAGATGGCTCTGCCATCATCTGGAGTTGACATCGGAGTCCTCCATCACCTCTCCTTCGTTCTCAAGTGTCGCCCCACGCCCTCCGCCCATATGTGGACCCTTGTAATGCGAAATCGATGCCATTGGGTGTTGTCCACGGCCGATTTCGATGTCTTGCAGCCGGCCGAGTATTTCTCAGCTGTCAGCCAACCTTCATTTAGTACACCATTGAATTCTGGTCTCACCTGCCATTCGTTGGCATGATCTTTGTCCTGGCCACCCCAGTGTGCCACCGTGGATCGCAAATTTTATTGCATTGACTTTGATACCCTTTTTGGCCGTGTGTAGTTTCGGTGTTTCCTAAACCTTCGGGACAGCAGCTCTCTCAGCTAGGCAATGGTTTTGACCGCCGACTCCGCCACCGACGCTGCCACCGTCGTGTGCTTTCCATCAAAGGTCATGATTACGAGGTAGGGGAGCTTTGAACTCGTAATTTCATGATAGCATGCTTGAATGAGTAGTAGCATGCTAGGATTGCATGATGTGCATATAAGCATGAATATATGGTATGTTTAGATACATATGACATGCATATGAGCTGTAATTATGATTGAAATGTATGAATTGTATGTACGTTCTATGGATGTGGAATATGTCTGCACTAGCGATAGCTAGCAAATCTGTAAGTATGCTACGTATGTGTTTTATGGACATGCTAGTGATGACTAGCAATCGTGAGTTAGTTATGTGCGTGGACTGTGTGAGGGAGATGTATGGGCGATGGAGGGTAAAAAGTGGTAAGGTTTTTGGTAGGGAGTCGGATGTGGACGGGTAAGCGTGTGATGGAAGATGACAAACGTAAGTATGACAGATGAAGAATGGAGCGGATTGGATTGGTTTGGTGTAAAGAAAAGTCAGGGGTTGGTTTCTGTAAGTAAGAGAACTTAGGCTTGAAGCCTGATGTGGGGTTTGTTAGACGGTAAGAGTGTGCATAATTGTACAAGCATAATGTACAAATTATAAAGTAAAAAGTAAGCATAATCAGTAAGGTGTAAGTAAGGGGGTAACGAGGATCTGCTTTGAGGAGCTCAATTTGACGATGTAAGTAAGATGTCTGATCATAAGGTGGATGTCAGAGGATGTATGATTACGTAAGGATCTGTGTGCGGTGAGCCATGTTGTGATTTGGATGGGTAAGTGAAGTCTGCTGCCCCGACGAACTAGGGTTTCGATCGGGCTCAGCTTCGGTTTGATCAGTCGAGGACGGTGAGTTTGTGTGGCATAATTGTACCATATAATTTACTTAATTCAAACTTGAATTATAAGAAAGCTAATAATAGTGTTGTGAGTTTGAGACCTGAGGGTTCGACGGATTAAGTTCCGTATTTGAGCTAGCCGATAATGAGTCGGTTGAGGACTTCTTGAGTCTTGCCATGGTGGTTATCCTGCGGGATGTTGTCTGTGTGCTATATAGAGCACCGGACGTCTGATGCTCTATTGAGAGCAACTGTATGTATGTTTTTGATTTAGTCTTGGTGCTATTTTTCGGCCCAGACGTTTGATGCTCTATTGAGAGCACTGTAAGTTTTTGCCCTTCGTGGGCTCTGTATGATTCTGCCCAAGAGTGGCACTGTAAGATTCCTGCCCAAGAGTGGCACTGTATGTTTTCTGCCCTAGTTGGCACTGTATGGCCCTTGTTGGCAATGTATGGCCCCAAAGAGTGGGCATTTGCGTGCTCAGGTAAGCAGTATCATGGACCTGCTCTTACCTGTTTGATCCTGTGCCCCATGAGCATAGGTGTGCCTTGCCTTTGAAAAAGTCCATGACGTCTAGTTGCTCCCCGAAGGTTAAGATGACGCCCTTGTGGCATTCCCTTCCTTTCCGACATTGGAGCTTGTTAATTGTAATGAGCTTTAGTTGTCGGTAGTATGTGTACGATAGTGAGAGTATGTTGTATGCTTCAGATTCTGAGTAAGTTGTACATGTAAGATCCAGAGTAGGTGTAAGTGTAAGCTCCTTAGGAAGACGTAAGAATACATTTATGTGTAAGCGTATGATTGTATGATTAAGGTTGTACAAGTACGTGTAGGTTGTGTGAGTATGAGTATGATTGTAAGATGATGATTCTGAGTAAGAATGTAAGTGTAAGTTTCTTAGTAAGACCGTAAGTGTACGATTCTGAGCACATTTGTAAGTATATGATTCTGATAAGGACTATAAGTGTAAGATTGTACGAATAAGGTCGTACAAGTATATGTAAGGATTTGAGTATGTGTACGATGGTACAAGAAAGTTATAAGACCCTGATTAAGGGTGTTTGTGTAAGTTTGCTTTCATTGGTGTGCTATGCATTATTATTTGCAGATGTACTTGATTATATTATGTTGACTACTTCATGTTTGGGTTGCATGAACGCATGTATTTATGAACTTATTGAGTTCACCATTTTTGGGATTTTCCCCTACTGGGTATTTTCCTATTGAGTATGAAAATGCTCACCCTACTATTTTTAGCCCCATGGTTCGGGAGGTTTTTGCATGTATGTGTTGGTGAGCTCCTAGAGATGGATGCTCATTTCTGCAGTGGATTGTTTCCCCCTCGACTCAGGTATATTTGACTCAATGAGAGTATATTTGGTGCCACAATCTGATGTATTGGTTGAGATGAAATTTAAGTGTTTATATCTTCTGGACTTTTAATTTGGATCAGATAGTAGACTGTTTATGGGACTTGTACTCGGGGATGCCTGGGAGTTATTTGTATTTAAAAATCCATGATCATGGTAATTTAGTCGTACGTTTGTTTTCGAGTAATGCCTGAGAATATTTGATTTGGCAGTAGGATATTTAACCGTATTATGTTTTAAATTATTAACTATTTATACAAGTTTTGATTTCGTCATTTTGACTCTGATTCATCGTATAAAAAAAATTTTATGTGAGTTATATGAAAAAGGGATGAAAAATCTCGGGTGTTACATTTATCATTTAGTTTGCCTTGCCTATGGGGAATACTTATTGATATACTATTGTTGCATCTGTACCCATGTTGATATTGTGTCCTGTTCTAATGAGTGAAGTCATTCTTTAGCTTTATCTTTTTATGTGAATGAGAAGTCGAAGCTTGACAGCTTCATTGGTCAAGTTAGAGAGCTTGATGATCGTGCACAATTCCAAGAAGTTATCTAGGTGCTTATATTGGTTTCCTTGTTTAATCCCATAAAAAGTTGGGGGCATCAAAATAACATTGGGCTTAATTTCATAGTTTTGAGCCTACAACCTAATGCACGAAGGATATGTGCACTCATTGGGAGTGTAATACTCCCTTAGGTTTCTAAGAGGTGCATCTACTAATTGATTATATTCATCCATGGTGATGGTAAGAGTGGTGGGAGAAATGGTGGGAAAGAGGATAGAGAGGAAGGTTGAGGGCAACTTAACTATCCTAGGTGTACGCTCTGGCTCAGGGTCAAGTGATGCTAATAGGTGAGCAAGGAGCAACCACCACACACACATCACAAGCACACAACACAATTTGAAGTGAAAAAACTAAGGAAAAAGAAGCTAAAATTAATGAGAGGAGAAGATCTTGCAGTCCAAAGGGAAGAACTATGTTTGCCAATGCCACATTTCAGTCACAAGAATAGAGAGCACGGTCTTCATTTCAACCTACAAGATCAAAACCAAATAGAGTAAGTAACTAAGATTTATCCTAGAAAGTAAAGAAAACTAAAACTAAACTAACTAGATCTATCCAAACTAAATGTAGTAACAATCTAACACCATACCCAGCAACAGCACCAAAAACTTGATCGTTTAAAATTAAACCCTTTATAATTGTACAAGGTGATTGTACTACGATAAGTATTTTAGTGTTTTTAAACCTCAGGGAATGATGAATTGATTACTAAATCTAAGAGGGATTTCATTGATGGAAAACTAAAAGAACTTAAACTACAATTAACCAAAGGAAATAATCAATTAAATTAAACAAAAGATAGCAATATGATGACAATTACTCATGAAATTGAATCCATTATAGAATCATAAAAATTCCTTAACCGTTAATCTAAATATAGTGCAAATATGAATAAGTATTCTTGGCTAAAAGCTAGAATTACTTTAGAAAGAATCATAAATTAACTTCATGGCATGAACTATTTTCGACAATAACACGAACCACCTACACTAAACTAAACGATAGGTATGACTCTTCTAATCTTAATATAACTCATCCAATTCATTGATTATATAAATGTTAGAAATATGACATGACCATCTCATCTAAATCATAGAAATTAGGGTCGGTGTTAATCTCAAAATCATATAATTTATCATCTACAAGACAATAAATCAACATAAAATTGAATAAACATGAAAAATGAAATCCTTGTCATAAAATTTTCATTATTCAAAACTAGATCTAAATTAAAATGAAAAAAAAACTAAAACTTATCTATAGTTTCATCAACTACTTACTAAATGAAAAAACTACCTTTGCATGATAGAAGAAGGCTATTAAATTTCCATTGAAAGCTTTGATTGTTCCTCCATCGTATTCTCTCCTTTTTCTCTTCAAAAAATTTATTAGAATTCATTAATTTGGAGCTTCATATGACTTTATATAGGCATAAAAATCATAGGAGAAGTTCTAATTGTAAAAGACAAAAAACTAGCTTAAAATAAGAAAATGCCTTTAAGCCAATCGATTGCTATAACTATGTGATCGATTAGGTACACTGTTTATGAAATCTAAACAAATCTATCCAATTTCATGTCTAGTTTCAATTTAGGAAGTGACGTCTGTTCATTGGACAGTCCATATTCATGTTCGGTTTTCTTCCTTGCTCATGAAGCTCTTTAGTTTGCTCCCATATCCATTTCCAATGATTTTGTGACTCTAAAAAAATTTCAAAACTACTTTGCAGTGTGTCAAGTGTGTTGTGAATTGTTCTGCATATCATCCAAGGTCCTTGAGAAGCATGTCTTACTTACAAAACATAAAAATTTGCATTTCATATTTTATATATTACATAAATAAAATCCCGACATGATTCAAATACACGCCTAAACTACTAATAGCACTAAAATTAATTAATAATTAAACTAAATTATTATTCATCTTAGCATAAATGAACCCTAAATTAACTTAATAATATACTACCAATAAGATAAAAAGACGTATAAAATAGATATACTTCATTTGTATCTCATGCTAAACCAAACATGATATTCTTATCATGCAACGGATAACACGATGTAAAAAATAGTTGTGTTATCGTATCTATAATAATGTGGTGAGTCATTTCATCATACACATGAAATTGTATAATGCTAAAGAAACAACATCTTTAAACATAAAAATCAATGAAGAATTTTAGATTAGAAACTACACCGATGGGAAGACACTCCACAGTTCCCTTAAAATTGATGATAATGAGGGTACAATTGAAATTTACCATTATAAGAAAATCAAAGAGGGCAAAGGTAGGATTACTCCAAAATCATGATGAGCAATCTTTGCAACTAATTTCTTAGGACAATTTTTCCTTTATAAAAATTTCAAACTTATCCTTGGCTTCTCCAATTGATAAAAATAGTATGTTTGTCATTTTTATGCTCATTAATGTCAATATAAATCATCTCACACATTTCTTTCTCAAAAGATGATTGTAGGACAAAGAACATAATCCCTATAGACAATTTTGTGGATAAGAGCCAGCTTTTATAGCTTTTCTTTCATGCACCCTATCAGTTGCTATGATGCATGAAAGAAAAGCCATAAAAGTATGGCTCTTGTCCAACAATATTGCCAATAAAGATTATGTTCTTTGTCCTGGGATCATCTTCTAACAAAGATTGTGTGAGACAATTGATATTGACATTAATTCCCTAAAATGGAAAACATATTACTTTTATTATTTAGACAAGCGATTATAGGTGTGAAAATTTTTGTTCTAGATAAATTGTCCTCACATATATAGTCCAACTTGAATCGATACGAACTTATTGTTTTTTCTTCCCTACTTAATCTCTTCTAAATTAAGGCACATGAATATAAGAGATGCTTTCTTTCCAAGTTATAAAAATTCGTATGTGTGATGACACAACTATGTTAATTAGTGTATGTGTGATAACACAATGTCATATGATGTTGTATTAGCTATAGGAATATCGTGTTTGGTATAGCGATGTTATTGGTGATACAATAATGTTATCAATGTGGCATCAATAACACGACAATCTTAATAGCATGTCATTGATAATACGATTATCTTATTATTGTCTATTCGATGACACTACATGCTAATTATCATACTTCAAATAATTGGAGATTGTCGTTATGTTTGATTCTATGTTCTATTTTGGTATTTCGATATTCTGTTGTTCAAGTGAGTGTTCTAGTTTTCACTTTTGGTATTTGTATATTCAAGGAAGCCACAAAATTTTGATGAGGATTTGGTTTCTTTCTTGTTTATTTCTTTTCATTTCTTCATGCCTTTATTCTAGAATTTATCACCTGATTTGAATGGTACAAAGTTGGAGGTGGCATCTCTTATTGTATTGCCACTTTTTTGACATTTGTTTTAAAATAAGTCAAAATATTGCAAATTATAGACATACTTTGGTAGTTTAGAACTTATTTTTGTACTTTGGTAGAAAATTTTTGTATTTTGATGTGCATCTTTCGTATAATGTTATGTAACTTTTGTATTCTAGTTACAAACTACCAAAATACTAAACTGTCATGTCATCGATTACACAGAAATCATATAATCATGTTATCAATGACACTCTTATTAGACTATCATATAATCGATGGCACGCTATAAGAAACACAATATTCCTATTGTGTTATTAATGAAATAACTTTATTAGTTAGCATAGATATGATAACACAACATAATAACCAATTATGTTATCATAAATGTGCTAATGTGGTTAGTCGTGCATCACTCATAAAATTTTATAATACTAAAGAAAAAGTATATTTAAACATAAAACATTGTAAAATTTTAGATTAGAACATGTACTGATGGGAAGACACTCCACAATTTCCTTAAAATTGATGATGATGAGGGTACTCTTGAAGATTACTATTTTAGACAATCAAAAGGGGCCAAGGCAAGATATTTCCAAAATCATAATGAGTGATATTTTGAGAGTAAGTATGCTTGGGCAATTTTTCCTTTACAAAGGTTTTTACACTTATCATCGACTTCTTCAATTGATAAAAGTAATATTTTACCATATTAGAGTCATTAATGTCAATATCAATCATCTTGCACAATCCTTTTTCCGAAGATGATCCTAGGACAAAGAACATAATCCATATATGCGATTTTGAAGACCAGAGCCATAATTCTTTGGGTTTTTACCCAATCTCAAGCTGGACATGTATTTTCATCTACTATATCTACAAAATATATGTGATGATCATGCACTATGCACCATCCATCCAAAGTCATGTCATGCATGAATTGGATTAAGAACTATATTTGATGAATTATATAAAAGTGCATTATTTGTTCAATGTTGACTACTAAAAAAGTTGATTTTTAGTCTTAAAATTTGTTCTAAACATAATTATATATGGACATATCATAATTTATAAATATATGGATTGAATTGTCTATAAATAAGACTGCTTAAGTTTGGAAATTGTAAATCTATAAATAATAAATTTAACACTCCATCTATGCCTCTAAGACTGATAAAGTTTAAATTAAAGTCCTATTGTTTAGCTTCTAAAGCACTATTTATGTGAGATGATGTTGTTAATATTGTGAACAACCTTTTGTTGAAGTGGACTTTCTTCATTCTTTGATCCATGAAAAGGCTCCCCACTCATTGCTAATAATCTAATTATTAGTGAAAGTTTTACATGCGTCACTAATAATCTTTTAAATAGCGATGGGTTGCCAAGCGTTACTCATAATGAATTATTAGAGACGCTTAAAATGCATCTCTAATAATTTATTATTAGCGACACTTATAAAAAGTCTCTATTAATATAGTATTAGCGACAAAAAAATAAAGCTTCACTAATATTAGTACTATTAGTGACGCTTTTTGGTAAGCGTTGCTAATAAGCAATTGCGACAGGACTCTAAGCGTCGCTAATAGTCATTAGCGATGTTTAAAAGCATTGCTAATAGTCCTTTTTGTTGTAGTTATCCAAAGATACCTTTCATCAAATGTATGCATTGCATCTAACAACTTACTATCTTCAGACCTTTGATTTGAACTTGAACCATCCTCCAAAATAATCTCAAACACATGAATAATAGAAGAGAACATTAATATAAAACTCATCAATGTTCCATAGTGCAAACTCCAACGTGTATCATTTGCTCGTTTGAAAGTAACTTCTTGATTCAAACCTTTTCCACTTTAAAGTTCTCTGGTACTTAATTCCTCAACAATTATGCTAACATTTATATCTCAAACAATATCATGACACTTGAGGCTCCCACAATATTCACCGCATTTCTTGCAAGATTAAAAAGTACAAGAATTTGAATATGATTTTTTGCCACAACGACAAATGCCAATTGAAGTTGGTGTCAAAAACAATGGTTATAAAATGCAAACAGATTATCTTTCATAATCAATATTTTGAGGCCATTAAACTCACCCCGTATCTTACTAGCCCCATCATAACCTTGACCACGTAATCTTGCTAGCCTCAATCCATGTTTAGAAAAAAATGTTTCTATTGTTGCTTTTAATGATACTCCAAAAGTCTCTAGAACATGATCAATGGCCAAAAACCTCTCAATAACACATCCACGCTTATTTATATAGTGTATTGCCACATGCATTTGTTTTTAACTGATATATCATGAGACTATTTATTAGCTTTGAAAGTAGCTCATCTCCAAGATCTTGGATAATCATATTAGTAGTTTCGATGGCAATAGCTTTCACAATGTCCTTGATATCTCGAGGGGTCAATTTATCATTATATGGAGCATTTTGCAGTACATTGTTTTTTATTCCTTCATTATGATAAACAAGAAACTTAAAACTTTCAAGAAAATTTTCAGGATTACTTGAATTATAATTCATCATGACCACAAAATGTCCAACCTTGTCGAAGGAGAAATCAAACACAATCAATTATTGCATTTAACTGAACTCTATATTTAGTTTTGGCACAAGCTATTTGTCTCACAATAGTTGCATGAATGTGTTGCTTTTGATTCAACAAAATTTACACTTATCCAAGCTTGATCATATGCACTATCATGGTGGCCCACATTTTTTCAAGTGTTTCTTTCTTCTTTTGATTTGAAAATCCTATATAATGCCCCATTTTCGATTACGTCTAACCTAAGGTGTTAGGGATAATTATTGAATTTTATATATGATTTAGGGTGTTTTAAGGGATAGAATTCTTATATATACGTAGAGCTCGAAGTAACGAGTATAACAAATTGATGGACGCACAAATTGGAGGTTGGCAGAGAAAGTTACGACCACGGAAAGTATACCACATGGGTGTGACCCACTTGAAAAGTGTTAAGGATACAAAGGTGACCAAAAAACATTACCAGCTTGATCAACTGAGATAAAAACCTTGTTCCCTCATGCTCCTTCGATCCCATGTTTTTTTATAAGTACAATTTTATTAAGTAGAAAATGAAGGAGAAACAAAAGGATGCATCAGTTACAACGTCAAAACAATAGACTAAAAGCAAATATATTGAGAAGATTTCTCAAATAACTCAAAAACAAAAGTATAGGGGGGAAAAGCTAGCGTGAGGATAGCCAAAAGTCCTACAAAAAAGAGCAATGATGAAGAGATGCTGCTTAAAATTGAATGTTGCATAAACAAATCTAGTCTATCATTGATAACATTAGCTAGTCCACAAACAGTCACTGATTTGCCTTCAATGATGCAGGTGTTCCTTTTCATCTAGATGAATGCAATGTATATATAGAACTATTAAGAAGGGCCCAAGGATGTTGATTACTCTCCACCATATCTGTCACCCACAATAATTCTACATGAAAATACAGGACAATTCTGAATATATTGCACCTGCTCCCATTTAATTGCATACCCAGTTGGAGAATGAGAAAGAAGAAGATGTAGTTCCTAGTTTAACTTTGACAGCCACAAAGTGCACATAATTGGTGATTGAAAACCCCCTTTTACATAAAGGAGGAGTTTTCCCAGCCCATGGGTCTAACCATGTGTAGATATGAGATCCATCACAAAAATGAAGAAGACAAAATCTACACATGAAGTGGTGCATCTCAATAATACTATGAAAGGCAAATGAACAATCCATTAGTGTGGCTACCCATATAGGCTGATTTTGAATGTAATATCCATACAACCATCTACATGACCACAAAGATTGCTTTTTAACAAAGAAAGGCCAGAACAATTTCTCCAAACTAGTTAAGATATAATTTCTTAGACAACAAACTCCAAGACCCCTCCTTAATGGAATTTTAGAACCTTCTCCCTGTAAGATCTCTAGCTTTAACCCGGTTTAATTTTTATTTAATTTTGTAATATTTATGTGGTTTTGTTTAAACTTTGTTAGTTTGACTTGATTTTGGGGTTAAGGATTAATAATTATGGTTTCAATAAGGTTCCATTGCAATTTTATAATTTTTAGCATCAATAGGGGTGTTCACCAACATAGGGTTATCAATGTTCTTCTGCTATTTGAATATTCCTTGTTCGTATGCACTCTAGTCCATAATCATACTTTATCGAAGTTCATCTGCTATGGACATGGATGCACACAGACAGACTTAGACAAATATTTCAACACCTAAATTTTTTAGTACTTTTGTAGCATGTTAAAACTGCCCTAACATGCTACATAGGTATTGATCCATGTTTTGAAGTCGTCTAATACATATCTTAACATGCTACATAAGTTCTAGATTTATATTTTCAAGTTGTCTAGTACCTATGTAGCATAATTGGACTATTCTAACATGCTACATAAGTACTGGATTCATGTTTTTAAATTGTCAAGTGCCTATGTAGCATGCTAGAACTGACCTAAGATGCTACATAGGAACTGAATTTTTTTTTTTAAATAATTAGTAATAATTACTACTATATTTAAGGGAGTATTAGGTAAGGGTGGCAGACCCAGACTTTTGTGGATACGGACAAGGCTATGTCTGCGTTCGTAGCTCCGTCTTAATGCAAACAAAAAACTTGCTTCGTACCCGCATCCATGTTCGTCGCGGACCCAAAAAATTGTCAATTCTATATTAAAATGGATGCAAATAAAGACAGACATAGGGATAACAAATGTCCATGAACACCCCTAAATATCAAACTTGATTTATCTAATTTTTATGGAATTTATGGGATTTTATGGTAATTTTTTCTTAAATTAAGGGTGTGGACCCCCATGGACCCCATGTCCACGGTTGGATGGCGTGTTACCCACAGGACTCTAAGCTTTAATTATTTTATATTAGTGAGCTTTAGAATGATTACACTTATTTTTAACCCTAAAATAACCCAAATTAGTCACTTAGGGCCTTTTTACTTAATTGGATGTCATAGTTTTTCAAATTAGCAATATCGGAGATTTATCGAATTAGTTTTATGTCCAAAATAATGGGGTTTTACATCCATTGGATAGAGTTTTACAGTTCTTTGAGGACGAGTTTCTTCCCTGGGTGAGAAGAGTGAAATGCTATAAGTTGTCTCGACCTTGAGAATCCAGGATAGTATGTCTGTGTGCACTAGCAGACTAGAAACTGCTTGGGCTTTAGCGAGGGTGGGCAAGTTTTCTTAGGCTTTGGCCAGGGTGAGTAGGTAGCTTAAGCTACTACCAGGGTGAGCAAGTCTGCTTAGGCTATGGCAAGGGAGAGCAATAGGTCCACTTAGGCTTTGGCCAAGGTAAGCGGGCTAGTTGCATTTCTCAATTGTGAGACATTTACCATTGATTATTGCATGTGTATTGGAGATAATGTTCATTGACACAGGTTGTGTAGGAGCAATGAAGCTTATGTTACTGATCGTTTATAATTAAACCCTTTGCAAGTGTACAAGGTAATTGTACTAGGATGAGTATTTAAGGGTTGTCGAACCTCAGGGACGGATGAATAATTACTAAATCTAGAGAGGAATTTGCTGGTTGAAAACTAAAAAAAACATAAACTTTAATTAAGCAAAAGAAAAACTAAACTAGTTTAAAAGGTAGAAATTAATGTGATGGAATTTACTTAGGAAATCGAATCCACTATAGAACCATAACAATTCCTTAACTTTTAATCTAAATCTAGTGTGAATATGAACAAGTATTCTCAGCAACAAGCTAGAATTACTTCAGAAAGAATCATTAATTAATTTTCATGGCATGAACTATCTTCGACAATAGCACGAATCATCTACACTAAATAACTATAGGCATGACCCGTCTAATCTTAGTATAACTCATCCAAGTCCTTAATTATCTGAACATTAAAACTATTGTATGACCATCTCATCTAAATCACAGAAATTAGAATTGATGTAAATATCAAAACCACATCAATCTATCATCTACAAGACAATAAATCAACATAGATTTGAATAAACATTAAAAGCTCTTCCATTAAAAAGGAAATCCTTATCACAACTGAGATCTAAATTAAAAAGAAAAGAAACTGAAACTTATCTATAGCTTCATCAACTCCTAAGTAAAAAAAAAGTTTAGTCTTCCATGGTAGAAGAAAGCACTTGAATCTCCATTGAAAGCTTTGAGTTTTTCTCCATCTTCTTCTTCCTTCTTCTCTTCAGAAAATCTACTTTCTCACCTTCAATTTCGAGCCAAATATGTCTTTTTATAGGCATAAGAACCATAGGAAGAAGTTGTATATGAAAAGGACTCAAAATTGGATGAAATAAGGAAACTGCGTGTTATCCCGTTCGAACGCCCTGCATGCCTGGTCGAACGGCTACACTATTTTTGCAATCTGGACAGTTCTTCTGGACAGTCCATTTTCTGTTCATTAAGCTCTTTCTTTCATGTCTATATTAATTTCCAACTTGTTTATAACTATGAAAAGTTGTCTAAATCACTTTAAAGCATGTCAAGAATATTTTTCAATTATTCCAAACATCGTCCAAGTACTTTAATAAGTGCATTTTACCTACAAAGCATTAAAACATCACATTTTAGACATGTAGAATATAATTAAAATCCCAATTTGATTCAAATACATTCTAAAACTACTAATAACTCCTAAAATTATTAATAATAAAACTAAAATATTAATATCTATCTTAATCTAAATAAACCATAAATAACTCTAAATTAACCTAATCTATAATAGCAAATAAGGTAAAAAGGCATATAAAATAGATATATATTTCATACTTATCAGTTACACATGTAATTAAGGTATAATTTACTTGGATATGTAAGATGGTGTGTGGTTGATACACTTGAAGTTGCAGGGTGAACATTTTCATCAAGAAATGAATATGAATGATAAGTTTATGTTGATAATGATTCATGCAGCATGTGTAAGATCCCTTAACTTGAACTAGTTTATTTTTATTCTATTTAATTGTCATTGTGTGGTTTAATGCTAATTTTGATCGATTTTGACTATTTTTGAAATTAAAGTGGTTACCAAAACCTTTAACCAAAATTTACTTTAAATTTATGGTTATTGAATTAATTTAAGTCATTTGGAAAATTTTGAGAATTTTTACTATTTTTCCCAAAAAGTTAGAGTTGGCGGGACCCACTGTGGGCCTTAGATGACCCTAACATCAACTTAAGACAGTGGAGAATTATTCTAAAATTTTTAGACATCAAATTTATTTAAAATAAGCAAGTTTTACCATTTTTAGTATAAACCCTATTTGTACCCCACAAATTCATTAGGTTTACCCCACCCTTTACTATAAAAGGAAAGTCACAGACATTTTCTCAATTGGGAAAGGGCAAAGACCAAGAGTTAGGAGCCTAATCCTCATTTGCCAAAAAGGAAGAGAGATTAAGGTAGGGTTTTGGGTTAATCTTGCATCACTTAGTGTTTTTCTTAACTCTTTCAAATTTCTTCTTTTGTTATGGTTTAATCTCAATTTTTACTCAAAAAATTACTGATTTGAACATCTATTTTAAACCCTAATGAAGGGAATTTTATTTTTACACTTCCTTAACCCTAGATTTACTAGTTTTTGAAAGATTTAGGTGTTTTAATTTCGGAGTTGTTAAGGTATTAACAAAAATCATGTATTGGGTAGGATTTGAAGGTGTTGGAGGAGCTATTTCAAGTCAAGAAGTTTTTTGAAGGTAAATATTTTGGTCCTAAATGTGGCAGTGGTTTCAGATTTGATTTTTTTGATGGGTTTGAAGTGGGTTTCCATGGTTATGAGCTTTAATTGTGATTTAAGAAAGGTTTGATCTTTGATAGAATTTCTTAGTGTTTTTGCTTAGTAATTGATTGTTTATAATTAAACTCTTTGCAAGTGTACAAGGTAATTGTACTAGGATAAGTATTTAAGGGTTGTCGAACCTCAGGGACAAATGAATTATTACTAAATCTAAAGAGGAATTTGTTGATTAAAAACTAAAAAGAATTTAAAACTAAAATTAAGTAAAGAAAGCAGTCAATTAATTTAAAAGTAAGAGATTAATATGATATAAATTACTTAGGATATCAAATTTACTATAGAACCATAACAATTCCTTAACTTTTAATCTAAATCTAGTGTAAATATGAACAAGTATTATTAGCTACAAGCTAGATTTACTTTAGAAAGAATCATTAATTAAATTTATGGCATGAACTATCTTCGACAATAACACGAATCATCTACACTAAACTAAACTATAGGCATGACTCATCTCATCTTAGTATAACTCATTCAATTCATTAATTATATGAACATTAAGACTATTGCATGACCATCTCATTTAAATCACAGAAATTAGAATTGATGTAAATATCAAAACAACATCAATCTATCATCTACAAGACAATAAATTAATATAGATTTGAATAAACATGAAAAACTCTTCTATTAAAAAGAAAATCCTTATCATACCATTGTCATAATTCAAAACTAAGATCTAAATTAAAAGGAAAAGAAACTGAAACTTATCTATAGCTTCATTAACTCCTAAGTGAAAGAAAAATCTAGCTTTCCAATGTAGAAGAAAGCACTTCAATCTCCATTGAAAGCTTTAAGTAATCTTCCATCTTCTTCTTCCTTTTTCTCTTCATATATAAAATCTACTAAAATCCCTCAATTTCGAGTCAAATATGTCTTTATATAGACATAAAAACCGTAGGAAGAAGTTTAATATGAAAAGGATTCAAAATTGGCTTAAACTATGAATTGCGCGTTATCCCAATCGATTGCCCCACATGCCCGTTCGATCGCTTAACTATAGTTTTCTTCAAAATCATTTTTAACCATTTGATACTCAAAACACCCCGTTCGATCAGCTACACTGTTTCTGCAATCTGGACAGTCCATATTCTTGTCCAGTTTTTTTACTCTGTTCATTAAGATCTTTCTTTCATGTCTATATTAGTTTTCAACTTGTTTATAACTCAAAAAGTTGTCTACATCATTTTAAAGTTTGTCAAGAGTATTCAAAATTATTCCAAACATCATCCAAGAACTTTGATAAGCACACTTTACCTATAAAACATAAAAATATCACATTTTAGACATTTAGAATAAAATTAAAATCCCAACTTAATTTAAATACATGCCTAAACTACTAATAACTTCTAAAATTAATTAATAATCACACTAAAATATTAATAACTATCTTAATCTAAATAAACCATAACTAACTCTTAATTAACCTAATCTATACTAGCAAATAAGGTAAAAAGGCATATAAAATAAATATATATTTCATACTAACTCTTAATTAACCTAATCTATGCTAGGAAATAAGGTAAAAAAGTATATAAAATAGATATATATTTTATACTTATCAGTAATGACTAGATTTGATACTTCTTAAGCATGGATTTGATTAGCATGAAGTTTGGGGATAAGATTTGATGTTTTATGAAGTGTATGTGAAGTTTTAGTTTTAATTTCAAAGTGAGGAAGACGAACCAGAAAAATATGTTATGGTGATCGAACTGTCATGCAAGCCGATCAAAGGGCCTAACATTCAAATGCCAATACAACATATTTGGGATTTTAGCTATTTTGTCCATTTTCAAGTTTTTACTCTTAAATTTCATTTCTTATATTCATGCTGAGTAATTTATGCCAAAATAAGTTACTGGAATGACATGATATTGATGTTGGAAATTATGAAGGATATTTAAGTATTGTGTGAATTTGCATGTTGTTGGTTAAGCATGTAGGATTGCCTATCTTAAATCCATGAGCGAATGATTCCTTATATTTTAAGCATGATTTCAGCAAGATTATAGTATGAAAATGGACTTGTATGCCTTCATATAATGTGATTAAATTATGGGTGAATGATGGTATCATGTCTACCTTCAAGTGTGGTGTGCATATGCTTATATAGGTTTAGCATGAGGTTGCATTTGACTTAATTGATGTTTTTCGATGGTTTCACTCATGATTTTAGTTAGAAGCCATGGTAAGATGTTAAAGAGCATGTGTGGTCTTAGTGGGTTATCTATAATACAAGGTTATATGCTTTGAAATAAATATTTCTATCTTCAACACAACATGTGGGGAGTAATCATGGTAATTATTGATATTTATGATTAAATATGATGCATGTGGGGCTGATGGGAGCTCGTTTCATTAATTAGAATTTCATGTAGAAATTGCTCATGTATATATATATATATATATATATATATATATATATATATATATATATATATATATATATATATATATATATATATATATATATATATATTACATGCATCATGAAGCGATTTCATATATAAGAATTTATCTAGACTAGCCGATGTTGATTGATTGGATGCAATTGTGTGATATTGCTTGCCGGGTTAATCGATCGAAGGCTTGTCAATTAGTTTTACAACTATAAGGATGGGGTTTTATATCCCTCGTGGATGGGTTTTCCTCCCCGGGTTGAAAAGAGCAACAATGCCATAAGGAGATGAAATGTTAAGACCATCTAGACCTTGAGAATCTAGACTAGTATCGCTGAGTGCGCCAGCTCACTAGGAGGTATTTTCCCTATTAGGGAATTTACCGAAACTGCAGGAATCCTTCAGACTTTCTTGTTGATGATTCTTTGTAGTGCACAGGGATTGCTTAAGCTTTGGTCGATTAAGTAGGGTTATTTTTATCATGATGCATGATCTGAAATGTGTATTAGAGACACTTCTCATGCAGGTTTATATAATGTTGATGTGTGATCTCAAATGCGTGTTAGAGATGCTTCTCATGCAGGTTTATGTGTTGTTGATGCATGATCTAAAATGTGTGTTTCAGATACTTCTCATGCAGGTTCATGTGATGTTGATGAATTATTTGAAATGTGTGTTAGACACTTCTCATGCAGTTTTATGTGATGTTTATGCATGATCAAAATGTGTGGTAGAGACACTTCTCATGGAGGTTATATATGTTGATTTTGCATGATGTGATTGGGTGAGAATTACTTATTATGTAGGATGGATGCTAAGTCATAATGTTATTATTCATGCCATAATTAGTATGTATGAGATACTTGTATGTAGGATAATTACTTATTTGTAAGTAGGGGTATAGTAAGGAAATTAATAAAAATTGGGGATATCATGCTATATATAGATCTGAATTACCATGTTGATGTATCATGGATGTTTTCTAATTATGTTACTGAATTTCAAACCTTAGTGAGTTTCGTACTCACCCCTCTTTCTATGTTTTATTTTGGGGCTATATGGTGCGACATGTAGACAATCAGGATCCCCTATACAAGGGACGATCGGGATATGCATAGGAGTAAAGGCAAATGCTTTTGGATCTTTTTATGTCTTCTGATTTACTCTCTTATGATACTAGATCATTTTGTATGGATGATTATGTACCAAACTCATATATTTCTTACGATTGTAGACTTGTTTTAGACTTTCTGATTCAAGCTATGTATCGGCTCAGGATGTTATGTATGTGGGTTGAGTGAGGATTTATTTCAGAGTTATTATCCTCTTTTACTTTCCTTATTACTTTTGAACAAAAGATTAAAGGTGTGCGACTTCATGTATATTAATCGCCCGTTAGAGGGGTTAAGACTTCTGCAACATGTTAAACCATCAATCTTGTAGCCCCCCATGTGCTTGACTAGTCCTTGGATTGGGTTTGGCTTGGGTCGGCTCAGTGTCTGGGCATGACAGGGTGTGCTTATGATAATGAGTTTTATATGTTTACACATTAGGTGTATATGTGTTATAAGCTATATATGAACCCATGATGCATAGGTGGTACAATATGTGCATATAGACAGGCAGTATGAGTATGTGTTGATGAGATATATTATACATGGAATAATATGCATGTGGCATACGTAGATGCTTATAGAATGTAGATAATGACATGATGTACAGGTGGCACAGATTTGTGTGATTATTCCATGATGAATGGGCATAGTATTTGATTATGTGATGGATATTATGTTGGCTATGTCTGTGTTGTCACTTTGAATTTACTTTCTATATTAAAACCTTTGTTAAGCTTTCGCTCACCCCTCTTTATTTTGTATTTTGTTTATGGGCTATATGTCATGCCATATAAGTTGTTCGGATGGGCTTATATGTTGAGCATATGATGGCATTGATCATTGAGAGGGGAAGAGTGGAGATGCTGGGCCTTATGATAGCTTGTTGAGATCTATATAAACTTACTATACTTCACGCTTCTATATAGTCATTATTAGCTTAGATTTATTTTAGCCATATGTTGGCTTATTTTATGACTAAGTATGTGATATGAGTAGTCTAATGCTTTAATTAGTAGTTATTTCATTGCTTATTTTACTTTTGTACTATGCATACATGCCCAACTCCATAGTGTGTTCTACCAGGGATGAGTTAAGTCTTCCATTATCCAACTATACTTCGTCGCATTGTATACTACTTCCTCCTTGGATCGGCTTCAACATGGGGGTGTCATATACTAGGGAGTGACACTCCCCCTTAGCAACCTTATGGAATTTGGAAGAGGAAGATAAGCCCTTCCATAGAAATGCTAAAAACATCCTCTCTATTTTTCTCAAAACTTTTTTTGGTAAAAGAAAACAAGCCATTCAACATTAATTTCATAAGCTCTAGTCTACCTACATAAGAGAGTAACTTAGACTTCCAACTTACAATACAACTAGAAACTTTGTCAAGCAGAGGACAACACAGAGAGTATGTTAGTTTCTTCTAAAGAGAGAGGGAGGTGGAGGTAACAAATAGGAAGATCTCCAATATTAAATCCTCAAATATTATTGATTTCTTCATTAAGGACACAGCTATTGGATAAAAAAAATGGAACTTTTTAGAGCATTAGCTTCGAATTGAGAAAACTCAAAAAATTTATGAAGAACTTGTTTTATATATTGAGTCGATGTAATAATCTCCTGAGAGAATAAGAACAAATCAATTGCAAATATGTGATGACTCACAATTGGAGGAAAAATAGGGCAACATTACACTCTGTATGTAGGACTAAAAGAGCCTCCACACATGAAATAAGTAAAAGAGGAGATAAGGGGCAAACCTGTCTCCACCCACATTAAGATGAAAAGTGTCCATAATTCCTACCATTAATTAACACATTAAATGTGGCAAAAGAGATACACTTATGAACTCATGCAATCCATATGTTAACAAAACCTAGCACTTTAAGAACCATGAGCACAAATTCCCATTAAACTCGATTATATGCCGTTCTCAAGTTCACTTTGCTATTCTTTACTAACTCATGATTAAGTAAAATATTTTCACCAATTAATCTTTTCATAACAAATTCAAACTGATTCAAACTAACAAGAGAAGGTAACACTGTATCCATTCGGTTAGCCAAGATCATAGAGATAACCTCGTAACAAAAGTTACATAAGGAAATAGATGAAAGTCCTCAAAATTTCTAGCATTATTCTTCTTTGGAATCAAAGTGAGAAAAGTAAAGTTAACAGACCTTAACATCTTACAATTAGAAAGAAGTCTGTAACTAGAAGATTAAGATCTTCACCAACAATATCCCAACAAGATGAAAAAAATTCTTTAGGAAATCCATCAGATTGTGGAGCTTTATTACCTAGAGAAGCCATAATAACCGCCTTGACTTCATCCTCATCAACTGGTCTACAAAGCCCCATAGCATGATCTAGAAATAGCTTATTCTGTAGGGTGTAGAACAATTGCTACTAGGGATAGATCACATGGCAACATAATTCCCAATCAGGGAGGAATGACATCCAATTATTACTGCATCTCATGAGCCAGGTTCCAGTGTTGCTCACGGAGATACTAATAGTCCTATAAAAAATTATAATTTTCCTATGTAGCCATTGATATTAATCAGAAAGTCTCTAATTGTAATCAACCTCCTGATCCACATGATGGAACTCTAGTCATTTTGTAGTGTGTGTCCCGACATAACATTGCTTCCAAGTTGCTTGAGATTCAACATCCAACAGTTTAGTCCCGATAGGATCATGCTTTTACAACTGTGGATGATAATGCTACTAAGCAAAGCAATATTGGCATCATTTAGACTTGAGCTAGTTGTCTTGTATCTGCAAAATAGTTTAGACCTTTACAAAAAGAACATGGTATTGATAGCTGGTTGAATGATAGTAATTCCCATAGTGAGAATGAAGGTGCTTCTAATGCTAGTGATATGGCTATGCATGGAAAATCATATCCTACACGTTCTTTAAGTAAGAAAATTGGTGGTTGTGGTGGGGTAATCAAGCCCCCAAATTGTCAGTTGTGGCTGATCTGGTGCGAAAGCTTGATGTTGTTTTACTTGGCCTGTGTGGAGCCAAGCTAAAAAAATGTTCTTTGCCTTGTAGCTCACCATTTTTTTGTGTGAGTGGTGTTATTACAATAACATCTACTCCACTCATAAGGTATGCTTGCTTCTTTTTTGGGATCCTTCTTTATTTGTTGTACATAAGTTCTCAGTTGCGGATCAGTCCATTGAAAAGTCCAATTTTTGGGTGATAGTTTTAAATTCTTCTATACATTGCTTTATGTTTCAAATTTGGTTGTTGAATGGTCTTTACTTTGGGAAGATCTCCTAATTTTACAAGCCATAGTTTGGGACTCCTAGCTTGTGATGGGAGACTTTAATCTATTGGATCAAATAGTGAAACATTTGGTACTAAGTCTACCCCTCTCTCTCCATTACAAAATTTTAATGAATTTATTTTGCAGGAAGTTTTTGTTGATGTCCAATGTTTTGAAAACTATACCTAGAGTAACAGATAAATGGGTTCTCATTGTGTTATGAGTATAATTTATCGTGCTTTATGTAATGTATAGTAGTTGGTTATTTACTAATGCTACTTGAAGTGTCAAGTTCCAGGGTTTTCAGATAATTCTCCAAGTTTATTTAGCTTGAAGCCTACTTTACCTCAAGGCCTTCAATTATTCACCTTTTTCATTATGTCGCTACGTGATGACACTTTTGTGCAGGCAGTTAGCGCGTGGGCATGACTTCTACAACTACATATCTTGTTTAAAATATTACAGCATGTAAAATCTCATTTAAAATGCTGGAAGGGAGAGAAACTTGGGTCGGTTTCAAACCCAAGAGTGTGTTGCCAGGGAGTTGTTGTTTAAGGAAGAAGACATAGAGAGATTTTATCATCAAACGTCTCGTATAAATTGGGTAAGCGAAGGTGATATGTCTTCTAACTTTTTCTATGCTATTTCTGCAGCTCATTGTGTTAGAAACTCTCTTCATGATATATAAAATGCCAAGGCAATACTCTTTTTCATCCATATCAAATTGAAACTGAGGCAGAAAAATATTTTAGAAAAATTTTCACTCATTCTGTCCCATGTTAATAGCTCCATTTGGAAAAAAAAAGTTTATCCCATATTACCAGTTCCATTTGACTCAATTTAAGTGATTGGGTATTTAAAGAAGCAGCATATAAGCTATTTTTTTCATCTTCTTGACTGTAGATCCCACCATTTAATAAAAATTACTATTTTTTAAAAATGGAGCTATTAATAAGAGGCATAGTGAGTAGTTTTTAATTAACAGCCACTGGATCCTAAGATAAGCTTTGGCTAAATCCAATTTTATAGCATGCTGGAGTAGATGGGATAGAAAAGTATCACACATTGAAAATCGCCCATTGTTTTCTTTCTACAAGTCTTTTTTCCATAATTTTATCCCTTCACACAATTTGTCTGATTATATGAATTTATTTCTCTGAACATCTGATGAGCTTTTCCCTAAAAAAAATCAAAAACTTTGAAAAGAACAGCTGAAACACATTTTCCCCTTCTTCCAAACGCCAGCTGCTGCCCATATAGTCTTAGTTGCACGGAACCATGCATCCTTCCTTCGCTGCTCTTAGACAGTGTAGTGCTGCTGGATGGTCTCTATGTCAAGCCCCTTCAGCTTCACCACTGACTCAACGTGCCCTTTGAGCGTGTGCAGCTCCCTCAGCCTGCAACATTTTAAGCATTTCATGACAAACACCGCAAACAAGTTCCCCACTCTACCCATCTCATGTCATTAAGTATCTCACAACATTTAAATCAACTCATGCTTATCAAAATTACAGTTAATTGTACCTTAAATCTTTAGAAACAACTTTGCCTGACAAAAACATAAGCCAACGATTTCATGCATTTCATAAGGACTACTTAATTGGGTGGATTAACTAGTCAGGTTATCAAAGAGAAGGTAGCTATGCAATATTAATGACCCACAAACTAAGTTTTCACAACACAATGAGTTGGATCAGCGGCTAGTCCCCTTCCCATCGAACAATGGTTGCTCTGTGGTGCAGCTGTACCTTGCGACCTCCGCCCGCCGCTTCGCCTGCTCGGCCAGCTCCGACAGCTCCCTGTAACTGTTCTTGTCGGCGAACAGACTTTCCGAGTCGGGTGCCTGCAGTCCGTGCAGCGTCCTCTGAGCCAGCGCCCACTGTGCCTCCCTCTCGCCCTTCCCGTAATCTTTCTTTGTTGTGAATGCAGTCTGGATTTAGAACAAACAGAAAATCAGCAAAAATTCCTATCACTTGAAAGTCGACTCGAAAAGTTGTCTATATCCTATCATTGCACAAACATGGTATATTGGAGCTAGTGATTGAATTTGAGCAGCATGAATGAATGAATGACCTTGTTCTGCAACAGATTGTCCCAGGCCTTGCCACTCAATGCATAGCGGATGATGAACTTGATGATGTCCAGGGGAACGTAGGTGATAACGCTGTACAGCCAAATAACCCCTGCCCATCCCCAGCCAATGCCGCGTATACGTGCGAACTCCCAATCGGCATACACAGCCAGGAAGGTAGCCACCTGCCCATCAAAGAAGAAACTCATGACATATTAGCTTCTCTAGATCCATTTTAAATCTTGAGAAGGTTCTAACAAATGATGCTAAAGCAAATTGTTCTTTAAGCTGTCAAAGAAGGGGCTTTAGTACCAGCTGAGCGATCAAGAAGGCGCTGACGAGCAAGAGACCGGGGCGCTCGACGAAGGACCAGCTCCGGGAGCGGGTGACGAAGATGAGAGCCTGGCTGATGATGCTCACTTGCAAGTACAGTGCGGATGTCAGCTCCTCGTTGTTCTTCAGTGATCTTACACCGAAAACATCCTGCAAGATGACCAACAACTTAAAATCCTCGTTTGAAACCAATCCTACGAGCAATAATGCACGGAACCATGAAATGCAACTACTTACTGAGAAGAAGCTTGTATCATTGGTAGCCCAGAAGAAGACGACGGTCATCAAGGCTAGGTAGGCGCCGAGAACGACTCCAGTGGCGAAGATCTCCTTGAGCTTCCAGGAATCCGGCATGGGAGAGGGCTTCACCCGGTCCTTGGAGATGGTCATGATGGTGCCGTCGTTGAGGACGGCGATGATGAGCACCATGAAGGGGGAGAAGTCGAACTTCCAGATGAGAGCAATAAGCAGGAAGCCGAGGACGATCCTAATGGTAATGGACACGGCGTAAATGGTGTAGTTCTTCATCCTCTGGAAGATGGCTCGGCTGGTGAGCACGGCGCTGACGATGACGCTGAGCCCCGGCTCGGTGAGCACGATGTCGGAGGCGCTGCGGGCTGCGTCTGTGGCGTCGTCAACTGCAATGCCGATGTCGGCGCGCTTGAGGGCGGGGGCGTCGTTGACACCGTCGCCGGTCATGCCGCAGATGTGATGGCGCTCCTGTAATCGTTTGACGATCTCGTACTTGTGCTCAGGGAAAACACCGGCAAAGCCGTCCGCCATCTCGATGAGCTCGTCAACAGGGAGGCTGGAGACCGACTCGTCCTTGTTGCCCTGGCCGAGGAGGGAGGAGGAGGGGTACATGTTGGTGCCCATGCCGAGGCGGCGGCCAGTCTCCTTGGCTATGGCGAGCTGGTCGCCGGTGATCATCTTGACGTTAACGCCGAGGTTGAGAGCCCGCCGGATGGTCTCTGCACTGTCGTGCCTGGGAGGATCGAAGAGAGGCAGCAGGCCCACAAACTGCCATGGACCGCCGGAGCTCTCCTTGTTGGCCTCGGGCACCATCTATTGCATCAATAAAACAAGAAGCCTAAGTCCTTCCTTATTATGAAATTGTAAATCAACAAATAAAATGCAACATGAAAACATGAACTATTAGGTAAAGAAACAAATTTTCATTTCTTTATCTATTTGGGAGATGTATCATAAAATCATGCTCACTTCAATATTATGTAGTATAATTCAATAATCAAAATGGAACATAAAACCTGGCCATCAGATAAAGAAACAAAATGCTATTTTCTTATGTAATGAGGAGATGGGTGATGTATATGATGAAACCCTAAGTCACTCCATACAAAATTTTTAGGGTACCTGTCTAGCAACGCCCAATGAGCGGAGGCCACGTTCAGCAAATTTGTCAATTATGGCATGTACTTTCCTCTTAACATCCTCCCTAAGATTGCACAGCTCCACTATCTAATGCACATTTCAAAGGAGAGAGAGGAGATTTCAGCCTTCAAATTGCAGTAATGAAGTGGAAAACACACGGTGAGAAATTACACTAACCTGTTCAGGTGCACCCTTGCTAGCACGATGCCATGTACCATCAGCATCAATGTAAGTGATGGCTGTGCGTTTATCTACAGGATTGAAGGGGAAAAAGTGCACTTCTTGGATTCCTGCTCTTGCCTGCTCATCATAGAAACAAATGCCAAAAGCGGTAAGAAATCAGATTGTAATATGGGTGATGCCTAATTTGATTAAGATTAAAATCCTCAAGCCAGATTCTAACTTATCTCACTAATCCCTTGTTAAATTTTTTTTTATATTTTTTTTAACAATTTAGTATCTGAACCCTTAGAACCTGACAAGAAGGGGTGATCAACTAAGGTTCCAAACTCAGGACCTATGTTGTCATCACTTCTTTTTTATCAACCTAATTTTCCTACGAACCTCGATTAAACACTTCTCAACCATATATTGTATACCCCATTGTGATTCAAATTAGGCATCTGATTAAAGTCAACACCCCGATTCATTTATTTATTTTCCAAGAATGGGGCACTTTATTACCTCCATGGGGTCAGCCAACATTCCAACAATACATGTATCAATTGCGTCCTGGTTCTCTACCCTTGAAGCCCTAGCTGCCAACAGAACCACCATGTCCTTCTCCATATCCTTTACAAAAACCTACAAAGTACCAATTTGTAGAAGAAGGAAATGAATAACTGACAAAATGAAGTATTCACCAAATCCATCTCAATTTTCCCAACAAAGAGTACAAAGAGATCTACCTCAATCATACTCTTGTCAACGGTGAGCTTGTTGAGGGTGAGGGTCCCAGTCTTGTCACTGCACAACACATCCATTCCAGCCATCTCCTCAATGGCTGTCATTCTCTTGGTGATGGCGCCTTGCCTGGACAGCCGGTGTGACCCAATAGCCATGGTGACTGATAGAACTGTGGGCATTGCAATGGGGATCCCTCCAATCAGCAGCACTAACAAGTTGTCAATTCCATCCCTGTATCTCCTGTGCTGGATAGGGTACATGACCACAATCTCTACGATCATGCCCAATGCAATTGAACAGATGCAAAAGTTTCCAATTGCTGTGAGCACCTGCACGAATTAAAAAACTCACATTAGAATTTGACTTTGTAAATAATTATCGATCAATGGTGAAAGAAGAAAATAGAAAAAAATTACTGATTATTGTTTAATTATCATCAATTCTTCAAATCATATTTCAATTTATTTACTTAAATTATTAATAAAAAATGTTTCATCTTGATAAGCTAACAGTAAAATCTTTTTTTTTTAAGTTGATCAGATTCAACTGATCATCGAATTATTTGGAATGGCTAACTGAAACAAATTTTATACCAATTAATGGTTTTATTCAATTCAATCTTCTTGCTTCAATCACATAAAAATACTAGATAAAAAATCACATAGAAATACTAGGATATGACGATGAAAGAACTTGGGACCTTTTGGAAGTGACCAACTTGGTTGGTGCTATCCACAAGGTGGGCTGCCTTGCCAAAGAAGGTGTGCACACCGGTGGCAATAACAATGGCCTGAATCTCGCCTTGCTTGCAGGTGGAACCGGAGAAGACCTCATCGCCGGGGTTTCGGGTCACTGGAAGGGACTCACCGGTGAGTGCGGATTGGTCAATTTTGAGCGGATCGCCTTCCAACAACCGGGCATCTGCGGGCACAATGTCTCCAAGCTTGATGCTAATAATATCCCCTGGAACAAGAATGGCTGCCTCCTGCTCCGACCATCTTCCATCTCTCAAAACCTATATCCAAATAACCATCAAATCCGGTGGGTACCATTTATTTATCTTCTACATATGAGAGATCGAAAACATTCTAGCTTATATGCATACCTTAGTCTTGGGTGCAAGACCAGCCATGAGGGCTGCCGCTGCATTGCCGGCATTGTTCTCTTCAATGAAGCTTATGGTAGAGTTGATGAGGAGGAGAACCACAATACCAACGAAATCAGGCCAATCTGGGGGTTTTCCCTGCATATTAAATAAATTTTGTAAATACCATGTAAATTTTTATTCATTGATGTGCCAAATTAGGGTTTGTTAGTAAGGGAGTTTAGGTCATTATTAGGGGCATGTACCCCGCCGTTAGCCAGTCCAATGGCCATGAGTGCAGCACATTCCATGACCCATGAGAGGGGATTCCACATGAAGCCCAAGAACTTGAGCACCTTGCTCTCCTTCTTCTCCTCCAGCTTGTTGGGGCCGAAGATCTGCAGCCTCTGCTCCCCCTCCTCCGTGGTCAGGCCCTCCCTCGTGCATTTCAACTGCTCAAACACCTCCTCCACTGGGATCCGCTCCTAATTTTCGGCATGCAAAACCAGACAATGTAAATCAACCATTCACATGAACAAAAAAACCATGAAAGCAAATTGTACACAAACAATAATATAAAACTGCAAAATAAATTAAAAAATAAAACATGATCTATAAAAGTATACTAGATTTTTTTTGTTTTCCTTTCTAAAACATTTGTATTGCCTCTTCCTATGGTTTATGGAGTTTTAAAAATCAGATCAACGAAATTAAGAAAACAATGAAATCAAATTGTTCACAAAAAAAAAAAGAAAAACTTGCAAAAATAAAAGAAGATAAAAAATATTGTAAAAATAAAACTTGACGTATAAATGTAAGACTAGATTTTTTTTTGTTTTCCTTTCTAAAACGTTTGTATTGCCTTTTCCAGTTTAAAAAAATCAGATCAGCGAAATTAAGAAAACCGTGAAATCAAATTGTTCGCAAATAAAAAGATAAACTTGTAAAAAATAGATAAAAGAATAATTTTGAGATTTGTATTGCCTCTTCATGGATTTTATGGAGATTAAATAAATCAAATCAACAAATTTAAGAAAACTATGACAGCAAATTGTTCACAAACAAAAGACGAAAATGAAAAAAAAAAAGATAAAACTAGATGTAAAAAAGCAAGGCTGAGACTTTTGTCATGCCTCTTCTTGAGTTTTAATGGAGTTGAAAACAGTCAAATCGATAAAACAAAAAAAACCATGAAAAAAAAAAACAGGAAAAAAATAAAATAAAATTGAACATACAAGATCCACGGTCTCGTTCTTGATCTCTTCCAGGCTTCTGGCCTTGTTGTCAGCCATTCTGAGAAGAGTTTGGAGGTCCCGGGAAGAGAGAAGGCAAGAAGACAAACTTGTTTATGTATCACAAGCTCATCATGACCTCTCCGACTCCCCTTGAGGCAGGCCTCCTTTAGAGAGAAAAACAACACAAGGTGCAACTTGAGTTGATCTCTCTGCTGCAGAAGACAAAAAGGCGTGGGAGGGAGGGACGTCCTCGTTTAATAATAAGCACGCAGCAGTTTTTGCTTCTTTGCTAATAATAAAAAGTTTCCTAGAATGATCTGGCCGCACTTTTGCCCCCACAACGTAGGGCTAGGTTATTTTTGTTAGGGACTTGTGGGCGGGGAGAGAGAGGCGGCCCTCTCCTCTCCTGGCTGTTTGTTCGGTTTGCTGTGTCAACTGCTGCTTCCCTCTCGGATCTGGAGAGAGCGGGCCTCACGTTGGATTCTGCGTTATCTCTCCGTTGCTTACTTTCCATGCAGAGTCCAGCCTACTGTTGGATGCCAACTGCCATTCTCTTCGCTGATCTGCACCACCTGACCTGGTCCAGTGACCAGTGTGCAGCAGTTCCAGCCACCGCCTCCACTTCAACACGGGCCCAACATTGACGGCCAATGCATATAGCAGTGATAGATGGATGTGTCCGGGACCCCTTTGTCGATCGATTAGTGAGTTTGTTGATGGACCGAATTATGTTGGGACTCGAAGAGCGGGGTCCGTGGCCACACGCCTGTTACTAGGGGTATTATTCAGCCGAGCCAAGTCGAACTTTAGGTTAGTTGGGTTTGATTTTCAAATTTCAACTTGGAGCTCGTTTTTGTTTGCGAGCCCGGGTAGATTTTGTAATTAGTGGTTGTAATATTATTTTGTAATACAATATACTAATAAAGAGATGTAAATTTAAGGACTCGTTACACAACCAGATTAAAAAATTAACTAAACTATTTTTTTTTTAATTTTTTAATTTAGACTATTAAAATGAGATATGGAAGGATTATTATATATATGATCTAATTAGTTTGAATTCATAGAAGCAAAAGAATGGTCCTAATTCTCATGTGATATATTACAAATTTCTTATAACAAAAAGTGAATAAATTAACCTAAAAAATAACTAATAATGGTCTATATGATAGGTGTTCTATATATAATGTATAATATATGCATGTATATATTTAAGAAATAATATAAATATGAAAATTACATGTTTTTCTTAAACATCAAGCGAGTCAAACGAACATAGGTATAATTGAGTTCGAACGTGACTTGAGCCTAGCCGCGCCGAACTCGTGTGGAGTGAAGCTTATGAGCTTGCTTTATGAAGCTTCGAATAGTACATAGTGGTCAACTCCCCATCTATGCTAGCACGTCCATCTTATTTACCATTCAAAGCCCTTATGTTGGCTAGTTATGGAGCCCCTCGCTTGACCCCACTTCTTTTGCTTCTCTTTTTTTCCTCTTTTTGCAACATGTGTGAGTGCCTGACAATTGGATGTAGGAATATATAGGTGTTTGTGGTCAATAGTGATATACCAAAATGTGCATCATCTTTTTGGGAAGAGTTTTTCATGCTCCACCCTGACAATAAGCCTAACGTAAAGAATGCATGAGAGTTCTTAATATTTGATATCAATAGCACAAATGCTAGCTTGTCATATTAGCACTAATACTAGTGGCGCTAATGTGCGCTAGCATGTGCGCTATCAATCTCATGGATGAAGGATTCTCATGCATTCCTTATGGGCTCATTGTTATAAGGGAACATCGAAAACACTTCCCATTTTATGACACCATAACATACACATCTATAGCTCAATCCAACATGGGCCACACATTGAACGACAATGTTGATTTGTAATAGTTCCATGTGGGAAAATATATACATGCCGTGTCAATTTACCAATCCTTGAGCAATGCTCGTGTCCATTTATTTTAAAACAAGATATCTGTACTAATCAACATTTGCAAGAACAATAATACGATACATGTCAATAATTTCTTGTCTTACATTTAATCCTCAATAATATAATTTTATAATTTTGTTTACTACCCTTAGTCCTCTACATAATCCTGATAGATTTGCAATTAATGTTACTTTCTTATTACCAATATAGAAACAAGAAATACGAATAATTCACCTTCCACACCTCTTGCTGATCAGGTTAAAGAGCAATTTTGCATGCACATGCTTCTAAATTAATTACATATACCTATTGGTACTGTACTTTCCTCTTTATATAATAGGTCTATTAATTTTCTATATTACATGTATTTAAAACTTTTCCATGACTCCAAAACTCCATAAATTAACTTGCCTTCTTCACAATCAAGTCAAATTGTGCTACTTACTCAAATAAGCATAACTCTCACTTCAAAACTCAATTGACTCCTTGAACCAACTCGTCAAATTTTTGCTACCAGGGCCGACTCCATTGGCTCCTTATTCTCTATACATTTATTTTTCATTAAAACCTACCATATCTATACCTCATAAATAGAATTAGTCATTGTTTCATAATAATTATTACCTCTTTTATGGAAATTAATGTTATAATCAAATGATTTTTATTTATTATTTTATTAGTAACTTACTAAAACAACAATGAAAATTATCCTCATACACTATTCATTAATTAAAGTAATATTTGGAGAAACAATGCATGTCAACATCTTCCTCCCATTTATCCTGTTAGCATAGTAAAGTGAACAATAGGATAACAATTATACCAAAGTTAAGTTTATAATGAGATATTTGTTGTATTACAAATACTTACACTATGAGTAATAAACTATAAAGCATAACTTCACTGAGGCATGAATTATTTTTTAGATGAAATTACACATCTAAAGTAATTGAACTTGTAACTAGGTAAAAATAAATTTTGTTAAATTGTATTAGAGTTTTTTCAATATTATAACCTAGACCAATGTCCAACAATTCCATATTCTTAGGATTTTAATACCTAATCTCATATGACATGTTATAGGATAGAAATACCCTTTGGTCATATATGATCCCAATCCCCATATCAATATTTCATTAATGAAAATTTTGAAAGGGGGGGTGCCATTCTGGTGAGAAGGTTTAATCGATGGGAGGTACCGGTGACGACATACCAGTGGCGAGTCATCAGTAGCTCACCATAAATAGAAAATCCACCATTTTCTTCCCTTTTTTCATCTCGGTTGAACAAATGGCCCTTTTCTAGCATAATGAGCTATTTGCGTTCATTACAATGGAGAGATAGGAAATGATGACAAGTGTTTTAGTGAAAAGGTGAGGCTGATGAACGTAGATCCCCAAGTGAGATGGTGACTTCTAGTGCAAGTTAAAGAAAGACTGGTTGTCCAACATATATGGTCATGTGACTTTAAATTATGTAATCTTCTCTTTGAAATCTTACATACTGTATGAACTAGACGATGAAGAAGACCTACAACCAATATTTGCATTCATATGAAGGCAAATAAAGAAGTATTAGTCTTGTATGCTGAGATGAATTGAGAAAAATCCTTGTTTCCACAAAGAACTAGACTACGAATAGAGAAAAATAACTGAAGTTGGATAAGGTTACATCAACTTACCCCAATATGAATGTAGAATTTCAGGCATGGTTCAATGATACAACATTTACTTGTAAAACAGTCAGGTAAGTAACAATTATATTTAATTTAAGATTACATGATATCTTTACCCACAAAAAAAAGATTACATGATATTACACACTTTCGTGTTCCCAATAACACGAGAATTGAAATAATTGTGTTAGTGGAAATACTATATATTTATTCCTGAGTAATTGTTGATGTCATATATGAATGTGATATCTCTCATATTCATGTCAGCGTAGATACGATAATACAACTCTGATAAATATTGTCCCATCGATGTCACGATGATGTGTTTCAATGCGGAACACAATAGTACCTTAGCCAAGTAAAAGAGAAATGAAGGGAAGAAGAAGAAGAAAGAAAGGGAAAATAGTTTCAATTTCATGCTAATGAGAATTGCCTTCACCCCACATACAAATACTAGATCCAAGAGCCAGTGTGCGCCCCTAGGTGGGTTGGGCCGCCATCAATGGCTCCTAATCCCGCCCAATACACAATCAATCTCAAATTACAATCAATCCATCCCCCGATTACATCGCAATCAATGTTAAACATAAATAATATCCTATAGTTGTAATAGTGAAAGACCTGCATGCCTTCAAGGCCTACTGAAATGGAATAATGAATAGCAGTGGTGGAACACAATATTCCACCAGGCTTGCTATCGCCTTGTCCTCAAGGCGACCAAAAGGGAAAGCAAAGGAACAAATCATCCTCAAACTCCCACATAGCATCATCGAATGGCCAATAATGCCAAGTCATAGGAACCTCCGCATTAATACGTCAAGCATATCAAACACATCGTCTATCAACAACGGTTGCAAGAACCAGTGTAGGTGAGCCGGGAATCGATGGCAGTGGCGGTGGAGTAGAGGGCAAGGTAGATGGATCGCAGGTGTACATACAAAGTAAAGACACATGGAAGACTGAGTGAACCAAAGCTTCAGTAGGAAGCACCAATCAATATGCCATAGAGCTGACCATTCTAGAATTAAGTAGGGCCCATGGAAGTGATGTGCGAGCTTCGAGTGAGCTAGCAAGTCTATTGTTGAGGGAGCACAGTGACATACACACAGTTGCCCACTTGAAACTCACGATATCATCACCACTGATCATAAACCTGCTTCATATAGTTTTAGGCGGCCGCGAGGTTGGCCTTATGTGGCACCCCATGTTCCGATTACGCTTAACCCAAGAGGGTTAGGGCTAATTATATAATTTTAGTTAAAATTTAAGGGGTTTTAAGGGATAAAACTCCCATATCTGGTTAGAGCTCGAAGTAACAAGCATAACGAATCGAAGAACATGCGAATCAGAGGTCGGGAACGAAAGTTATGACCTCAAGAAATGTGCCATATGGGCGGGACCCACTTTCAAAGTTCGAGATAAGATACCCATGCAGGGTCTAATTTTGAAGGTCTCATCGATACGAGTCCATCGGTACTAAAAACATATGATTCCAACTTCGGGATAAATAGTTATCGCGTTTTGAACTTTAAATTGTATTTGAAATGAAATAATAATAAAAAATTCAGAAAAAGACGAAATAACTGACGTCATCCAACTGAGTCGAGCTGAGCTGCCAAGCTGCATGAAGTGCACCGACTTCATTTTTGGTCCACTCATCGTGCGCCATGTGGCGCAAGCACGTGCGCGTGTATTCCAGCTTCTACCGTTCACTCGCACGCTAGTTTACTATAAATAGTTCATTCCGTTCATTTTTCCGGAGAACTTTCTAGAGTCATTCGGTATCCGTTTCCTTCCGTTCAAAATGCATTCTTAGCTAAATCGAGGGTGTTCTACGCAATGGAAGTGTCAATTCTTTGAGTTAGTAACCCTATATAGGGGAAACATCCCGGGGCAAGGGGAGGTTTTGTCTGCCGCTTACGGGCGCAGAAAGTGTAGTATCTTTGGGCAAGGGGAGGTTCTGTCTGCTGCCTACTGGTACGGAAGGGGTAAA
Organism: Saururus chinensis; assembly: GCA_035235625.1. Classification (NCBI taxonomy): domain Eukaryota; kingdom Viridiplantae; phylum Streptophyta; class Magnoliopsida; order Piperales; family Saururaceae; genus Saururus; species Saururus chinensis. Next base: position 28,695,727 of record CP141146.1, on the reverse strand, counting down.
GTGTCTTTGGGTAAGGGGAGGTTCTGTCCGCTGCCTACGGGCACTGAAAGAGTAAAGTGTCTTCGGGTAAATGGAGGTTCTGTCTGCTGCCTATGGGCGCGAAAAGGATAAAGTGTCTCCGGGTAAGGGGAGGTTTCGTCCGCCACCTACGGGAGCAGGCAAGGTAAAGTATCTCTAGGTAAGGAGAGGTTCTATCTGCCGCCTACGAGCGCAGGAAGGGTAAAGTGTTCCAAAGTTAGAAGAAGTTCTGGCCGCTGTCTCCTGATCAGAAAGGGAGGACGCCATGAGGAAACGAACAAATTCGAACGTTGCCACTTCCGAAATTGTAGGGGAGTACGCTTTTCTGACCCTCTATTATAATATGATTTATATGTCTTAATTAGTAATATACTAATTAAGATATATAATTTACTAATCTGATATATGCTGATATGTTCCTATTTAATCTACTTTGGTTTATTTTGTTGTGATCTGAAATACTCCGTTGTGACTTGACATACTCCGATCTGATATGACCGGTATGGTTGGATGAAATCTGATATGATCTGATAGGATCTAATATGATCAAACATGCTCTATAGTTTGTTCTGCTCCGCTCTATGATAGAGTGGGATGTGTGTTTGGTTAGTATTATGCTCATCTATGTGAGATGTGTATCTTACTGATTTATTGGCTTTTGTTTGACTCCGACTATTTATAAGATTTCTGTCTGATTCCGAATAATTATTCAGATATAAAGATATACGTATTTTAACATATATGATTTTGTGATGCCTGATGCATGTGTTAGTCATTAGGCAGAACTACGTTCGGATCTGATTGTATTGGAATAACGTCAGAGATGTTATCCAATATGTACGTAGGCAACCAACGATAAAATAACGTTGGCCTGATCCAAATTAGTTATAAAATTAGGTTTGTTCTGATCTACGTGCAATGGAATATGATAGCTTCGTAGCGGGTAGAAGTATGTTATGACTCTCGCACTTAGAGTTTGCAGCTCCTGGTCAGTCAGTTTTAATTTTTCCGCTGATTTTATGAACTCCGATTTTGTCTTCCGAGCTAACCCCCGGTACGGGTCGGGTTTTGCGGGTCGGGGTGCTACACCTTAAGCTGGTGAAGAACCTCATCATGGCACTAGGAGGAGATAATCCACCTATGCAAAGGTACTCCATTGAGAAACATAAGTTAGGATGGTCAAGGGTGGGCAACCATACTCCACCTGAAATGAAGTGAAACCTGTAGCTGTATGGAATGTTGTGTTATAAGACCACTATGCCCAAGGAGTCATAACTACTAGCGGGGATGATCACCTACAAAACGACAAAGATACTACTCCATGCAACGGTTAACCACCTCTGTCTGGCAATCCATTTGCGTGTGGTAGGTGGTACTCATGTGGAATAAAGTTCCATGAAGAGTAAAAAAATCCTATCAAAACTAAGACATGAACACCTGATCCCTATCAGACACAATCATTTGTGGCATGTCATGGAGCTTGGCGACCTCCTTGACATAGAGCTTTGCAACTTCTCATATGGTGTAAGGGTGTCCTAATGCACAAAAATGGGCATACATAGACAGCCTATCCACCACGACCATGATGATTGTCTTGCCCCGAATAGTATGTAGTGTAAAATCTCTAATTTTAACTCAGTTTTATTTCCCTTTTTAGATTGTGAATTATGTGGTTTTGCTTAATTGTCAGTTTGATTTGATTTTGGGGTTATGGATTAGTAATTATGACTTAAATAAGGTTTAATTTTACTTTTTATAAGTATTAGTGTCAAATTTGATTTATTTAATATTTATGGGATTTTATCATAATTTTTCCTTAATTAAGGGTCTCATGTCCGTGTTGGACGACATTTGACCCACTTGACCCTCTAATCCTTTATTATTTCATTTTATTGGGTTTGGGTGTAATTAAATACATTTTTAGACCAAAAATAATCCTAATTAACTACTTAGGGCATTCTAGACCTATTTTACAGCCCAATAATTTGTTTATCCAACCCAAAATCCTTACTATTTAAAGAAACCCTAGCCCATTTGCCCAAATGGGGAAGAGCTGTATTAGGAGAAAGTAGGTGCTCTACCCCCATTTTCCAAAGAAGAAAATCGTATTAAGGTGGGTTTTCTTGCCCTAACCACCCCTAAGCTTTGTTTGGATTGAGGGAAAGTGAGGGAAAGGGAAAGAGAAAGAGAATCAAGGAGAAAGGGAAATGAGGGGATTCCTGAAAACTTTTCACTATTTGGTTACACATAGAAAGAGAAGGAGAAAGTACAATTCTCTGTTTGGTTCAATACGATGGATATTAGAAACAATTATAAAACTATATATAAATAAAATAAATTCATCAAAATTTTCAATTAATTTATAATCAAAAACTATCAAATAAAAATATTGTATCTAAAAAAATAAAATATAGAATCATCAAAAAATTATATCTACAAATTTTCTTTTAAAAAAAGACAATTTTTTTCCAAAGCAGAACCGTTAGAAGTCAAACTCCAGCTTAGTTCCCAATCCGCAATACACAAATTGCACTAAACGAGTCAAAAGAAAAAAGAAAAAAATTCATAAGGTGAATAAGAATTCCAACCAACAAATCCAACATTTCACAACCAAAAGCTAGCATAGTAAGCAATTCAATCCATGGCCCTTCAATTAAGTACCTCAGATTAGAATAGTAAACAAATTTTCAACTCCGAATGCACAAACAACAGCCCCCTACTCCTATGTCCACAATTCAAACCACCAACGCCCCCCCACCAAACCAAATGCAAAAAAATGGAAAAGATACACAATGATTACAGGAAACAGAGATTCCTGCAACACGGCAACAGTAAAAGCTCCATCCTTGTCCAAACCTTTCCCCGAACTAGCAACTGTACGCTTTTGCCTTCCTCTTCAGTCTCCTGTCTCCCTTCCCTCTACCAGTTGTTGAAGAAAACGGGTGCAGAAATAATTTTTTTCCCTTTCTTGCATTTTATCGGATGGATGGAGGTGTTTATGAAGAGAGAAAAAAGCAAAGGACTCACGATAAAGACGAAAGTTTCATCCAGCAGCGGCTAGCCGGGAGGAGAGAGAGAGAGAGATGGGGGAGGCGACTCTTCGCGTGGCTTCTTGGAGCTGGGGAAGAAGATGGCCCTGTCCCTTAGAAATTATTCTGCCCAGGATCAGAAGGCAGAAGATCACGATGGCGAGAGAACACAGCTTCGCGTGGAGATAAGCTCGAACCGTCAACCCGTATATTTTCTCCCAAAATCCACGAGTTTAGTGGTGGAAAATATTGGGCCTCCTTTTCCATGCCCTTTCCTCTACTTTCCACCTTATTTTCTTTTTCCACGTATTACCAAACAAAAGAAACGGGGGGATTTTTAATAGAATCCTTTCCTTTCCCTTGCATTCCCTCAATCCAAACAGAGCCCTAATCTTTCAATTTTGGTCTTAATCACTCTTATCTTCATTTTCCCCATCTTGAGTCTTGATTTCTTCCATTAAAAATCTTATTTTTAATTTCAATTTAAAACCTTAAATGGGTTTTTTTTAACTAAAGGATATCATAGATCTACCTATTTTCGAGTTGATTTGAGCCTATTAGTTATTTTTAATTAAGTTTAAAAAAAACCTAATTTTTTAGTAGGATATCTTGAGGATTGAAGCGTTTTCGTGGATCCAAAGGCTTCATAGAGGTAAGGGAGTTTTGCTTGTGTGGTTTAATTCATTGGAAGGCATGATTGTGGATTTATATGGTTTCTTGCTTCATTTTGAGGTTTAATGGCGAAGTTTTAAAAGCATGTTACTTTCTGCTATTTTCTTGTGATTAAGCATAAAAATGATTAAATCTATCATGTTCTAGGGTTAGATTATAATTTTATGATGTTCCATGGTGATTTTTGAATTTATCTAGAATTTTAGAATATTTTTCTGTAAGTAAAGGCTTCATAGAGGTAAGGGAGTTTTTCTTGTGTGGTTTTATTCATTGGAAGGCATGATTGTGGATTTATATGGTTTATTGCTTCATTTTGAGGTTTAATGGTGAAGTTTTAAAAGCATGTTACTTACTGCTATTTTCTTGTGATTAAGCATAAAAATGATTAAATCTATCATGTTCTAGGGTTAGATTTTGATTTTATGATGTTTCATGTATCATTTGCTAACGTATGTATCATGGCGCATACATCATCAAAATGATTTATAACCAAGGTTAATTGTGATTAGCCGTGATTGATCGATTGGATGCTATTGGTTGTCGGATTAATCCTTTATAGGATTATTGAATCGGTTTTGCATCCGAAAGGACATGGTTTTGTTTTGCATATATTCCTTCAAGAACGTGGTGCCTCACCAGGTTGAGATAAGCTTATTTGCTATGTGAGTTAATTTGACAAGTTATCTAAACCCTGAGAATCCAGGATTGTATGTTAGTGTACACTAGCTTACCACGCTGCTCTAGTTTTCCATTCTAGGAATTTGAACTTTCCCTATAAGGTTTGTCTTCGGCGAGTAGGATGCTCTAATTTTCCTTCTTGGAATTCGGACCTTCCTTTTTAAGGATTGTCCTGGTGAACAGGGGTACCTTCCCAGTTAGGGAATCTACCCAAACCACTCTAGTTTTCCTTCTTGGAATTTGTACATTCCTCGTAAGGGATTGTCCTGGGGGAGCGGGTTCAATTATTTTTCTCAATTGTGAGACATTCACCAATGAGTGTTGCATGTGTCACTACAACAAAATGTAGTATTAGCGACGTAAAGCTAAGCTTTGCTTCAAACAACTATTTGCGATGAATAAACAAACGTCGCAACAAAATACACTATTAGCGACGCATATTCATATGCATTGCTAATACTAATCATATTAGTGACGCTTTATTATAAGCGTCTCTAATAGTTTCTCTATTTGTGACACTTTCGAAAAGCATCGCTAAAAGATATATATTTTCAATAAAAAAAGAAAAAAAACATAACTATTAGCGACGTTTTTTCTAAGCGTCGCTAATAGATTTACCAATAGCGACGCTTTCTTACGAGCATCGCTAATAGTGCTACTATTAGCGACACTTAAATATAGGGGTGGACGTGGTAGAGGCATCATCCCCTCCTCTTTGGAGCCCTCTTCTCCTATTTTTCTTTTCTTCTTTTATACTTTTGTTTTGAGTTTTATTGTAATAGCTTTCTAAGCTCTCTAGCTAAGGCTAGAGGTGATTTGTATCAATCTAGTGGACTTCTATTCATGTTTCATCTATGGTTTCAAGTAAGTATTGGTTATTTGAAGTGATGTTCATTTAATATAGTTCTTCTTCTTGTTTTTTTGTGATTTTGATACATAAGATGCTTGAAGGCTCTCATTCTTGATCTTTTATGGTTTGGATACATAGAATTCTTGAAGAAAAAAATAATTTTTATCCTTCATCTATCCAAAGTATTTCTTATCTTTATTTTTTCTTTTAATGTTCATATCTTCCGGTTAGATAGAATATTCATTCGATTCTAAATGAGATAACATGAAAAATAAAGAAGATCACTGGATGTAATAATGACCCTCAATACCTTAGTGTTTTCTCATATTGATTTCTTAACTATTTATTGCCTCAATACTTTTCTACTCTTTCTCTCTTAATTTTTTTTATTTTTTATTTTTTTGTAATTATTTCATTTGTTGCACAAAGCTTTCCCTGTGGATCGACCTTGTATACTACAATTGTCAAGTAAAATAAGTCCAAAATTGACTTCTTGGTTCAGACGTAACAACAAATTGGCGCCGTTGTCGGGGATTGCAATGTGTGACAAGAATCCGTTACGAAAAAAAATTCACTCTAACTTTACTAATTCTCAACTTTTATTTTTGTAAACTAACTCTTTAAATTAAGTTATTTACTTTATGTTATTTACTTTTAATATTTAAATTCTTTAATTTTTAATTTTTTTTAAGACTAGAGGCACTATCCACGTTACCACCGAAACTCTTTCAAGTTCAAACGTGTACCTCGATAGTGTCTTTGGCCTTTTATTTTTCAAATTTTGTATATTAACTTCTAACTCTCTAACTTTTTATATTTTGTCATTTAATTCAACACTTTTATTTTCTTTTATTACAAAAAAAAATCATTGTTGTATGTTTACATGGGTGCGCGATAATTAAGGACGATTGAGAAGAGTGAACGAATCTATTAAAAATTCTCTTTCTTTTAATATAATGGAGGATCTAAGAATTAATGAGAATCAAAGAAGTAATAATGGGGAAAACAATTCTCAAAATTTTCAAGTTAAAACTTTACGTGATTATTTGCAAGCAACTAGATCAAGTTTTCCTTCTTGCATGATTTTTTCAATTAATTTGGGTGGTTTTGATCTCAAGCCAGATGTAATTCAATTACTACCCAAATTTCATGGCTTAGATTCAGAAAGCTCATATTTACATTTAAAAGAGTTTGAAGAGGTTTGTGCAACTTTATCAAACCAAAATGTTTCAAATGATGTTATTAAATTAAAAAAAATCTATTTTCTTTAAAGGAAAAAGCAAAAAATTGGTTGAATTTTTTGAAAGACAATATCCATTAGAACATGGCAAGAAATGCAAAGAGTATTTTTGCAAAAGTTTTCCCCACCTATAGAACTAACATACTTAGAAAGAATATCATAAATTTTTCACAAAAAGAAAATGAGATCTTTTTTCAATGTTGAGAAAGATTTAAAGAACTATTGTTGTTGTGCCCACATCATGGATATAAAACATAACATACAAATAGTTTCTTTTTTAATGACTTAACTTTTCAAATGAGACAATTTGTTGAAATGATGTGTAATGGAGAATTTTTCAGTAAAGAACCTGAGGAAGCATGGGATTATTTTCATGTGTTGGCTGAAAATGCTCAATCATGAAAAGATTCTAATGAATTTGAAAGTATTAATTAGACAAAATCTAATGTAACAATTAAGGGGGGCATGTTCATTCTTAAAGAAGAGGATGATGTAAAAGCGAAAATTGGAAGTTTAACTAGAAAAGTTGAGGCTATGAAAATTCATAAGGAAAATATGTCTAAAGCTTCTCAAAAAGCACAAGATATTTGTAGTATATGTGAAAGTGATGGACACCAAACACATGATTGTCCAATAATCCCTGCTTTTAAAGAAGTGTTGCATACTCAAGCAAATGCTATGAATACTTACAAAAGGCTTTTCTATTCTCCTTATTCTGAAACTTATACTTCTAATTAGATAAATCGTCTTAATTTTAGTTGGAGAAATGAGTCTAATGTGCAAATACCCCCTTATTCTTCAAATTATGTTCCACCGCATAAGAAGACTCTTGAAGACACATTATAAACATTCATACAAAGTCAAGTAACAATCAACAACCAAACAATGCAAGTCATCAATTACTTGAAGACTTCTATCACTCAATTGACCACAACTTTGAGCATTCAAGAAAAATAGAAGTTTCCTTCTCAACCTCAACCAAATCCTAAAGGTTAATTTGTAATTGAAAATTTGAATTCTTCAAGTTTACAAGAAGAGCATGCTAAGTCCATCACCACTTTGAGAAGTGAAAAAGTCATTAACAAAGACATTCCAAAGAAGGTTGTTGAACCTAAGAAGTCTTTCAATTTAAAGCATGGTGATGAACTTGACAACTCTGATTGTATTTCTCCTATTCTTTCTCCTTTTCCCCAAAGATTACAATTTTCTTCTAAATTGGTGCAAAATGGTAACATTCTTGAAATTTTCAAACAAGTTAAGATTAACATTCCTCTCTTAGATGTCATTAAACAAATTCCATCTTATACAAAAAATTTGAAAGACCTTTGTACAATCAAGGGTAAGCTACATGTACAAAAGAAGACATTTTTGACAGAACAAATAAGCTCACTTTTGTAACACAATACCCCACCCAAATACAAGGATCCAAGTTGTCCAACAATATCCTGTGTAATTGGGAACTTTTGAATTGAAAACGCTTTGTTTGATTTAGGGGAGAGTGAAATCTTTTACCTTATTCTGTTTATTAGCAACTAGGTCTAGTAGATTTGAAACCCACCAACATAACACTTCAACTTACTCACCGCTAAATTAAAATACCAAGAGGAATAGTGGAAGATGTCCTTGTTCAACTGGACAAATTCTATTTTCTGGTGGACTTCATTGTTTTAGACACACAACCGCTTCCAAATGCATCTTTTCAAAACCCTGTGATTCTGGGTCGTCCATTCCTTGCTACATCCAATGCTCTAATAAATTATCAAAATGGAGTGATGAGGCTTCCTTTTGGGAACTTGACATGTGAGTTAAATGTATTTGATGCAAGTAGACTACCATCAGACTTCAATGATAGTTTTGAGGTTGACATGATTGAGAGTCTGGTGGAGGATGTTTTTCCTTTCATTTATTCTGATGATCCACTAAATATTTGTTTAACTCACTCTAATTTGATAAGTAGAATTGATAAAGAGAAGATAATTGCTTTAAAGGATCCTAGATGAGTTTAGATGTAGGTATGTCTAGCTAATGACAGTAAACTTAGCGCTCTTGGGAGGTAACCCAACTTTACGTTTTGATAATTATTTTTGTTTGATTTAATAGTAAGTGTTTTTATTTTCTTTAGTTAGTTTTCAATTTATTATCTTTGTCGATTGCTCTAACCACTATTAGGGTGTGCTTATATGATTTATTATTGATTTACCCTTATGTGATTATGCTTGTGCTTTATTGACTATTTTTCTTTTGATAGCTATGTAGGGTTGCAAGCGGGCCAAGCTTTGGCGGGCCAGGGTATGTCCGAGCCTGACCCTAAATAAAAATAACAAAAAAAAGCCCAGCCCGGCCAGATGTTCATTATTCAAAAGTCGGCCCGGCCCGATGTTCGGGCTCAGGTCGGGCCACGGGCTTTTCGGGCTCGGGTGTACATCCGGCGGATTTTATTGGGAGGCTTGGTCACCGATGGCGATTGAGAGGTAGAGAACAAATGTAGATGGTTTGGGATTCACGCATGCAGTGCCGCAGCGGTGGTCCGAGTCGTCCGACAGAATGAGGAAGGGGAGAAATGGGGAATGGCTAGCGGTCAGAGGATTAGAGTTTTTGGAGGAGTGAAGAAAGCGGTCGGCGGAATGAGAAATGTTGTCTGCGATTCTGGCGAGATCTTGAATCTTGCAGAAGAGGGAAGAGAGGCAAAAGCACCGGCGACGGCGAGAGGGCTTAAGAGGCAGCGAGCAAAGACAGAAGAGATGGAGGGAGAGGGGGGGGCGGAGCCGGAGGGCGAACTTGCGGAAGAGAGTGAGGAGTGAGGAGCGCGAACTGAAGTAGTTGCAACTAGCAGTACGGTGAAGAGTGAGGAGTCAGAGGGAAAATTGGCTAAAGAGATTTAGGGTTAACCTGCGATGGCCGAAGAGCCGAATCGAATTGATGAAGGGCTGTGAAGATAGTCGAGTACTCGAGCGATGGGAGAGATTAATGGGACGGGCCGGGCTTTCTCCTTTTTTTGGCCCAGGCCGAAGCCCAGCCCATTTCCTTCATTTTTCTGCCCACGCCCAAAATTTTACTGGCCGGGCCGGGCCCGTCATATATGCAGCCCTATAGCTATGTACATGAGCACGTCAACTGAGGTATTATCTCTTCTCTTTCCTCTCATCTTCTCTTAAGCATTGCATTTATTTTCTTTTATTCATTGAGGACAATGTTTAGTTTAGGTTTGAGGGTGTAGAAAGATATTTTTATTTTGTTTTAGTGTATGTATTTTTGTTTTAGATATAAAATAAAATAAAAATAATTAGATTTATTTTATTACTTATTTACATTGATGCTTCTTTTAGACATGTGACTGTGTTTAATGATATCAGACTATTTAGAACATGATTGGACAGATTTAGTGATTTTGAATTTTGATTACTTCATATTGATTTCTTGTGCTCCTATTTTGAAAAATTAAGAAAGTCATTTGTCTAAGTGAGAATTTGACCCCTTGATTATGGTCTTACATCTTGGTGGATATCATTGAATCTAACTAATTATTTTCTTATGAGAATAAAACTTTGGTATGATCTAGTAGTACTCGTGTTATCATAATAGAGTTTTGGGCTTGACTATTTTTTGGTTTGTAGAATAGTCTAGGAATTTTTGTCAACAAAATTAAGGTTGATTGGATAATGTGCTCAAGATAAAAAGAGAAAAAAAAAATAAAAAAAAGAATGAAAAATTGTAAAAAGCTAAAAAATTAAAGTCTCTTTATTGAGTAAACCGGGACTCGGCGTGCCTCACTAAGCCATGTTTGAGTCAAAAGGTAGAGTTGACTAATTTATGACATGCATAGCCTTGAAGCCTATTTGGTTGAAGTTATTAAGCCTGAAGGGTGCTTTAACACCTGGTGCCCTGAGCCAACTGGATTGGGAGTCACTGACCTAATACTTGTTACATGGATCTTATATAAATCTTAAGAAGGCTAAACCTTACACATGTTATGTGAGATGAGCATAAAATTTTAGTAGGACATTATGCAATTATATCCTGAATAGGTTGTCAAGTGAACACGCTTTTATTACCGATGCAAATATAAGTGTCGCTAAAAAGATGCTATTTGCAATGCATAAATATGTGTCGCACAAAAATAACTATTAGCAACATTTTTTCTTATGTGTCGCTAATAGTTATATATTAGCAACGCTTATTTCAAAAGTCACTATTACTACAATTATTAGCGACGCCTAATAAAAATCGTCACTAATATAAGTCTATTAGTGATGCATACAACAAGCGTCGCTAATAGATATTATTTTTTTAAAAAAGAAAAAAATTATTACTATTAGCAAAAAGTGTCACTAATTTTTTTACTAATAGCAACACTTATGATAAAGCATCGCTAATAGTAATGAATTTAAAATATAAAATTAAAATTTTAAAACTATTAGAGATGCATTTATGCAAGCGTAGCAAATAGCATTGATAATAGCCACACTTGTAAACAAGTGTCACTATTAGTTTTATTAATTAATTTTATTTAATAAGTAAGTATATAATAAAGAAATATTAAAAATTTAAAATAAAATTCTTAAATATAATATAGTTTATTTAATATTTACTATTTGTATATATAATAAATAAATATTAAATTTTTAATAAAATGTAGTGTCAATAATAGATTAAACTTTCACTTTTAATTATATATAATACATTTTATTTTTTAAATTTTATTATTAATTTTAAAATATAATTTATAATAAAAGAGAGAGTGAGTGAAGAGAGTAAGTGAGAGGAGCGAGAGAGAGAGAGAAGAGAGGAGGAAGAGAGAGAGTATAAGGAGATAGAAGGGAGATGAGAGTGAGGTGAGAGAAGAGATAGTGAGGGGAGAGAGGGTAGATAGAGAGAGTGAGGAGAGAGAGGGAAGAGAGAGAAAGAGGAGAGAGAGAGAGAGAAAGAGAGAGAGGGAGGGAGAGAGAGAGATAGGATGAGAGAGTGTGTGTTATGAGAGAGGAGATGGAGATTAATTAAATTTTAATTTTTTAATATTTTTTTATAAATTATTATATTTTAAAAATAAAATAAAATAAATATTATTGGCAACGCATAGGATTATGCATCGCTAGTAGACTAGGTATTAGCGACGTATATAGTTATGCATCGCTAATATCTAGTCTATTAGTGACACATATTAATATTCATCGCTAATAATATTTAATTTATTTCTTTTTAATTTTTAAAATAAATTTATAAAAATCAAAAATCAAAATTAGAGGAGATATAATGTGTAGAGAAGGAGGAGAGAGAGAGAGAGTAGATGGAGAGAGAGAGGGAGAGAGAAAGAGAGGAGAGAGAGAGAGGAGAGATAAAGAGAGGAGAGAGGAGAGGGAGAGAGAGAGAGGAGAGATAAAGAGAGGAGAAAGAGAGGAGAGGGATAGAGAGAGGGAGAGAGAAAGAGAGGAGAGAGAGAGGAGAGGGAGAGAGAGAGAGAGGGAGTGAGAGAACATCACTCCTTGTTTCTTTGTGATTTGGATAGATAAGATGCTTGAAGGTTCTCATTCTTAATATTTTATAGTTTTGATACATAGAATTCTTAAAGAAATAATTTTTTTTATCTTTCATCTATCCAAAATATTTTTTATCTTAATTTTTTCTTTTAATGTTCATATCTTTTGATTAGATAGAATATTTATTTAATTCTAACTGAGATAACATAACACATGAATAACATCACTGGATGTAACAATGACCCTCAATGTCTTCTCTTATTGATTTCTTAACTCTTTATTACCTAAACACTCTTATACTCTTTCTCTCTTAATTTCTTTTCCTCTATTGTTTCATAATCATTTTCTTTGTTGCACAAGGTTTTCTCTTATTCCAAACATTGCCAAGTACCTCAATAAGTGAGCCTTATTTACAAAACATAAAAACATCACATTTTAGACATATAGAATATAATTAAGATCCCAACTTGATTCAAATACATGCCTAAACTACTAATAACTCCCAAAATTAATTAATATTTAAACTAAAATATTAATATCTATCTTAACATAAATAAACTATAACTAACTCTAAATTAACTTAATATATACTAGCAAGTAAGATAAAAAGACATATAAAATAAATATATATTTCATATTTATCAAATACCCCCAAACTTATATTTTGCTAGTCTTCAAGCAAAATAAAACAACTAATCTAAAAAAAAATGTCACTTTCGTAGGGAATCACGATTGTATTTAGTGTATGCAACAAGCCTTTAAACCCCTAGGTGTCCCTAGTTGGACGAGTTGTGTCTCGTGAGGGTTTGCAGTAATGATACCCACAAACATCTAAACCTAATAAAACAAATGAAACAAAATAAGAAAACAAAAATTCTAAAAACAAACTCCTCTTAAAAATAGATAACTATTTTTAAAAGAACCAACCACAAATACTTGAAACAAGTAAATAATTTCGATTTGATCACTTTCAACTAAGGAATTATCCATTCTATAACCCCATCTTAGAAATAATTGTGCAACTACATATATACATTTCAAAAACATGAAGTATAGAAACTTTGTAGTAATACAATTTTATTCTTTATTAACAAGCATATCTTATGTGACCCATTAACCAAGCTCATTAAAGTTTACTAACTCAAAAATAAAACAATGACAATCTTTCATCCTTAGCATCTCATAAAAAAAAACTTAATGTAATAGCCTTCAAATTTCAATTAAATTCAGGGAATAAGAGCATAATATACCTCAAAATATGACTCGTGCAATACTTAGTTCTATTAAGCTTTCTAAATAGTCCATATAATAAGCATTGGCTAGTGTCCCTAATCCAGTTGGCTTAAGGCACTAGGTGTTGAAACACCTCTCAGGCTTAATAACTCGAACTATAAAGGCTACAGAACCAAACAAATCATAAAAGAATTTATCTCAACTTTTCACCTTTTAACACAATCCCTTATGCTTGCCTAGGCACAAGGCCAATTACTCAGTAAAAAGAGAAACAAATCATTACTCTTTTTTTTCATTTCATCATTTTTTTTCAATCAATCTATTTTTTTTCAACTTTTTTTCTCATTTTTTTCATTATATTTTTTTTCACTTATACCATTTTTTTTCAAATAATAGCCAAACATAAAGATTTATCATAAAACATTAAAAATTACTCAATTGTCATGTTTTAAAAAATATGCTTAGTTAAAGATATCCCAATAAGATTACAAGTAATAAAACATAAAATTATATTCCTACAAGTTTCAAGTGTGTGAAATGTGATTTCAAAATATAAGCACAATTATCCAAGATAAAGAAAATAAAATAGAAATTACTCACTTAATCGCTTTCAACACTTAATTAATTGCTTGAACTTTCTTCATGAAATTGATCTCTTTAAAAACAAACATATGCTTTTAAAAGAAAATAAGCAATAAAAACCACTTAAAAGAAAAGAAAAACAAAAGTAATAACGAAACAATATTCTAAAACATCCTAAAAGAAAAATAAGAAAGAAAAATATATTTCTACACCCCCAAACCTAAACAGAACATTGTCCTCAATGTTAAAGAAGATACATATTACAATGTCAAGAATAAGCAAGAGAGGGTAAAAAAGATATCACCTGAATGCAAAACTAATCCACTAATCTGAAAGTGAAGTATATAGGATTGGAGAAAAGAGATAAATATAAGTGATGAGCACTCCCCCAGACCTAAAGTATTATATCCCACAAAAGAACAAAAACTATAATTAGAAAAGAAACAAAAGTAGATAAAAATACGTAAATAAAACCTAAATGAAGCAAAGAAGATAAATAAAATAAAGGAAAAGAAATATATCAAAAACATGGGTTGCCTCCCAAGAAGCACTAAGTTTATTGTCTTCAGCAGACAATGCCAACATTCTCAAATATGTCAGGGCGGGTGGTAGATATTAGCATTGGCTCTTCTATTCAATCTCCAAAAGAATGACTTAGAAAAACTAGAAGGCACGACTTGATTATGGGCTGATGCTACAAAAATGGACCTCTATCATAAGCATCGAATAAAAAATTGTCTACCATAAAACATTCAGCATCACAAGTTGCAGGTAAATTGTTAGACACATCAAAAACATTTAGTAGCACTTTCATGTTCCCAAAGGACATCTCCATTACCCCCATCCTACAATTGATACAAGCATTAGTTGTGGCAAGGAAAGGACGACCTTGAATGATAGGAATCTGATGTGTGGATTTGGCAACGGTTTCCATATCTAAGACAATAAAATCAACTAGGAAAAAGAATCGGTCAACCTTTACTAAGACATCCTCAATGACTCCCCGAGGCTCACACACAGAACGGTCGGCTAGCTGCAAGGTAACTGATGTAGGCTGTAATTCACCTAACCCTAGTTTCTCATACACCGAGTAAGGGAGTACATTGACACTCGCACCAAGGTCAAAGAGGGCTCTATAAGTGGAGTGATCGCCTATGACACAAGAAATAGTGGGCACTCCAGGGTCCTTATACATAGGTGGGGTGTCAAACTTCAAAAGAGAACTAACTTACTCGGTGAGAAAGACCTTCTTAGACATATGAGTCTTGGATTTACACTTTTGAGTGCATAGGTCTTTGAGGAACTTAGCATAACCAAGGACTTGCTTAATGACTTCTAAGAGGGGGAGATTAATTTTGACTTGTTTGAAAGTCTCAAGAATCTCATCCATCCTAGTTGTGTTCTTTCTAAATGGTGGGGCCATATCAAGACACTAAGGCAAAGGTGCCCTAGGGATATAAGGTCCCTTGGAAGTGGTCTTAGACTGTGGCTTTAGGGAAGGGGAAAGAGATCCAAACTCTTTCTCATGTGGTGCACTCACTTCTACTTGAGGCTCATTAGGGGCTGCCTCTCTAACTCCTCACTCCTATCATCTGTCACTAGTGTCCCCCCAACATTATTGTCAACAATCCTCCCACTCCTAAGGGTCGTTATGGAATGAACTTGTTCATTAGAAGGAGGAGTTCCCTCTACCCGAAATTGATCCTTAGGGTTTTGTAGAGGTTGACTTGGCAACATCCCCATATCTCTCTTGTTAATAGCATTAGCTAGTTGTCCAATTTGGGCTTCTAGCTTTGCTATAGATTGTGTGTGGGAGTAAAGGATTTGAGTATGATATTGTAGCTCTTGTAATGCGATTAAGACCTTCTCTTCTGTAACGTCCCGGATTTCTATTACGATTTTCGGTATTTTTTCGATAATTTTCAACGAGAAAATGTGACATTTCGGCGTATTTGGCCTCTATATTTGTACCCGTAGAGTCGGGTGTGGGGTTCGTCGTAGGCCACGGGCCTCGACGCGTACTTCTATCGCAAAAAATCATTGAAGAATGGAATTGCAGAGGATAAGTGAGAGAAAAGAGAATATATATATATATAATAAAAAGAAAGGAAAACGGGCTCGGGCTCGACCAAGCCCGATCCAGATTTTTCTGGAACAGTGCGACCCCCTCCCTCCGGCTTCTCTCTCTCCTAGCCGTTGCCGGCCTCCGGTGGGCCGCAGGGCCACCACCACCGGCTCCGCCCCGGCCGTACGACGGCAGGGGGCCACCGTACCGGCCCCACGGCCGCTCCGTCGTCCGCCCCGTCTTGCCCTGTTTCTCCCGGTTAGACTCCCCCTCTCTCTGTTTTGAGTTTCAGTTGCCGCCGCCGCGGGCCGGCAAGGGCCGGCCGGCCGCCGTGGGCTCCGCCCCGGCCTGGCGACAGCCAAACCCGGCCCAGCGCCACCTGGTTCGGCCTCCCCGTTCATTTTCGTCAGCCCCTTTTTCCCGGTTCGTGTCTCTGTTTTGCATTTTGGTTGCTGCTGTCGTGGACCGGCAAGGGCCGGCCGGCCGCCCACGGCTCCGCCCTGGGCCGACGATGGCGAGAGGCCACTCCTCCCGACCCCATGGGCCTCCCCTCTGCCGCCCCACTCGTTTCCCCCTCTCTGCTCTGTTTTTGCCGCCTCACTGTTTTGGTGAACAGTGGCTGCCGGCGGCGAGTCACCGCCGACCGGATCTCCCTACAGCCTCACCTTGGTCCGGCGAAGGCGATGGGCACCTCTCCCGGCCCCAGTGGCCTCTGCTCTGCCGTCCCACCCATTTTCCCCCTCTCTGCCCTGTTTCGCCGGTGCACTGTTTTGGGTAAACAGTGGCCGCCAGCAGCCATCCATGGCCGACTGGACCTCCGTCCAGCCCTGCTTGAGTCCGGCAAAGGCGGTGGACCAACCCACTCAGCCCGATTTAGCTTTCGTCCCCTCCGTTCCACTAGAACGAGATTTGTTGCCCACTGGTTGATGTGCTTGTCCACAAAAACCGAGCCTTTGCTCCTCACTGTGCTAATAGTCCGGCGTGTCGCCGCTGACTTTGGCCGGAGATAGCTCCTCCTGGCCGCTAGGGCCACGATGGAGTCGGCCAGAGCCGCCAAGTAACCCCTGCTCCTTTGTGCCCTAGGGTTTTTCACCCGTTTTGGGCCACCGAGCGTCGTTGGATGCCGAACACCCTCTGGACCACCTTAGTGTGGCGGGTATCAGCTTGGAGATGGCTGGCCGCCCTAGTGCGGCACCGCCCCTCTTCTTTCGGCATGGGCCAAGTTCCCCTCTGCTGATTATGTGTTGGACCGCTCTATAGAGAGCGCCACGTGTTGCCCTCTTACTGTTCTACCCTCGCCGGTTGCCGATTGGCCTCTAGTCGGCCTGCCTCGGCACGGCAACGGCAAAGGCCGTCTTTGTTGCTCACACCCTTGGGCATGGCCTACCACTCTTCCGAGTCTTGGGCTGACACCGTCTAGCCTCTCCCCCTCCCTTTGGCCACGTGTGTAAGTAGCCACGCGTGCGGGTTAGGGCATTGGTGTCTCTTTGGCACCGCCCGACCGTCAGATGGCTCTGCCATCATTTGGAGTTGACATCGGAGTCCTCCATCACCTCTTCTCCATCCTTGAGTGTCGCCCACGCCCTTCGCCCTTATGTGGGCCTTTGTAAACGCGAAATCGACGCCGTTGGGTGCTGTCCACGGCCGATTTCGATGTCTTGTGACCAGTTGGGTATTGTTCGACCGCTGGTCAAATTTTAGTAAGTACACCTAGACCTTCGGTCGCACCTGCCACTCGTTGGCACGATCTTTCTCCCGGCCACCCTAGGGTGCCGCCATGGATCGCGGATTTTCCGCATTGACTTCTGACACCCCTGTTTGACCGTGAGTGCTTCCAGCGTTTCTTACACCCTCGGGACAGCAACTCTCTCTACTTGGCAAAACTTTTGACCGCCAACTCCGCCACCGACGCCGCCACCGTCGTGTGCTCGCCATCAAACGTCATGATTACGAGGTAGGGGAGCTTTGAACTCATAATTTCATGACAGCATGCTTTGAATGAGTAGCAGCATGCTAGGCTTGTATGATTCCATGTTTTGGATATTAAATCATGACATGTTTGCATGATGTAAGATAGTGAATTATGCCACATTGAGATACATGTATGTATGTATGTATGTATGTGAGTTGTAAGCATGTTTTATGTATGTAGAATTTGTATGCGCTAGTGATGGCTAGCGAATATGTTAATGTGCTCTGTATGTGTATGATGTAGGTGCTAGTGACGGCTAGCAATTGTGAGTAAGTTACGTATGTGGGCTATGTGGGCAAAGTTATGGGCGATGGACGGTAAGAGTGGTAAGGGTTTGGTACGAAGTTGGATGTGTAAGCGTGTGACAAAAGACGGCGGATGTAAGTGTGACAGGCAAGGAATGGATTGGATCGGTTTGGCTTGGAGCATACGTCAGGAGTTCTGTAAGTAAGAGGACTTAGGCTTATAGCCTTATGGGGGATTATTAGACAGTAAGAGAGTGCATAATTGTACAAGCATAACGTACAAATTATGAAGTGAAAAGTAAGTATAATAAGTGAGGTACTAAGTAAGAGGGTGATAACGGGGATATGCTTTGAGGAGCTCAGTTTGACGATGTAAGTAAGATGTTTTGACCGTAAGGTGGATGTCGGAGACTGTATGAGTACGTAAGGATTTGATGCACGGTGAGTTTGATCACGATATGGACATGTTAAGTGAAGTTTGCTGCCCTGACAAACTAGGGTTTGGATCGGGCTCAGCTTCAGTTTGATCAGTCGAGGACTGTGAGTTTGTGTGGCATAATTGTACCACATAATTTACTTAATTCAAACTTGAATTATAAGAAAGCTAATGATAGCATTGTGAGTTTGAGACCTGAGGATTCGACGGATTAAGTTCCGTGTTTGAGCTAGCCGATAATGAGTCGGCTGAGCATTTCTTGTGTCTTGCCATGGTGGTTATCTTGCGGGATTGTTGTCTGTGTGCTATATAGAGCACCGGACATTTGATGCTCTGTTGAGAGCGATGTATGCTTTATTTTGGTCTGTGTGCTGTATTAAGCCTAGACGTTTGATGCTCTGTTGAGAGCACTGTGAGTTTCCGCCCTTCGTGGGCTCTGTATGTTCCTACCTATAGATGGCACTGTATGTTCTGCCCAAGAGTGGCACTGTATGTTCTTGCCCAAGAGTGGCATTGTATGATTCCGCCCAAGAGGCACTGTATGTTTCTGCCCAAGAGTGGCACTGGCACTATAAGACCCATTATGGTGGGCAATTGTATGGCACTATAAGACCCCGTATGTGTGGGCAATTGTATGACCCCGTATGTGTGGGCAATTATATGACCCCTTATGTGGGTGTATGTTTGTGCGCTCAGGTAAGTAGTATCATGGATCTACTCTTACCTCTTTGATCCTGTGCCCCATGAGCATAGGTGTGCCTTACCTTCGGAAAAGTCCATGGCGTCTAGTCACTCCCCGGAGGTTAAGGTGATGCCCCAGTGACATTCTTTTCCTTTTCGACACTGGAGCTTATTAGTTGTAATGAGCTTCAGTGGTCAATAGTATGTATACGACTATAAGCGTATGAGTATGAGTACAATCGTATGAGTAAGAGTATGAGTATGAGTATGTACGTTTCTGAGTAAGCGTATGATTATGAGGATCACGACTGTAAGATGATGATACGAGCACGACTGTAAGTATATGATTTGAGCAAGACTGTAAGATGATTCTGAGTAAGATAGTAAGCGTAAGACTGTACGAGTAAGGTCGTACGAGTAAGTGTAAGATTGTACGAGTAAGGTCGTACAAGTACGTATAAGTTGTATGAGTTAGCGTACGATGGTACGAGTATGTTTGTAAGACCCTGTTGAAGGGTGTTTGTGTAAGTTTGGTTAGATGGTGTGCTATGCGTGATTATATGCATATGTATACGATTGTTATATGTTATCTGTTTCATGTTTGAGTTGCATGAACGCATGTATTTTATGAACTTATTGAGTTCACCGTTTGGGATTTCCCCTACTAGGTATTTTCATACTGAGTATGAAAATACTCACCCTACTATTTTTAGCCCCGTTGTTCGGGAGGCTTTTGCAGGTATGTGTTGGAGAGCTCCTGGAGGTGGATGCTCGTTTCTGCGGGGGATCATTTCGCCTTTGACTCGAGTGTACTTGACTCAATGAAAGTATTTTTGGTGCCACGATTTGAAGTATTAGGTGAGATGAGATTTAAATGTTTATATCTTCTGGACTTTTAATTTAGATTAGATAGTAGACTGTTTATGGGACTTGTACTCGGGGACGCCTGGGAGTTATTTGTATTTTAAAAATCCATGATCATGGTAATTTAGTCGTACGTTTGTTTTCGAGTAGCGCCTGAGGAGATTTGATTTGGCGATACGATGTTTAACTGTATGATGTTTTAAATTATAAACTATTTATACGGGTTTTGATTTCGTCAGTTTTACTCCGATTTAAAAATAAAAAAAAATTTCGTGAATTTTATGGAAAATGTATGAAAATCTCGGGCGTTACATCTTCAAAACTCAGACTCCTACTAAGTTGGACATATGGGGGTTGCACTTGAGGTTGGTGGATAGGGACTTGTGGAAGTTAGAATGGTTGCCTAAGGGGTTAGTTGCCCACAACCCCTTCATTTTGTGTTCTCCATGAAAAGTTAGGATGATTCCTCCACCCAGGGTTATATGTGTTTGAAAATGGATTATTCTCAGCCGTAAGGAAAGGATTGGGTGACATTCATATGGTCTTGGACAAGCTCAAGAAATTGAGATGCAAATGGACACTCTATAATAGTATGGGCTGGGCTAAGACATATTGTGCATGCATCTTGAGTGAAAGGAGTGGGCTGATGGGTTAAAGTCATAAGGAGGTTTAACTTCCTACTCAAAGTATCAACTTTAGAGGAGAGTTTTAATGGGTTTTCGACTTCATACAAGCCACCCCTAGAGGGAGCATTGTTCAAGGTAGATAGTCCACTCTCACTTCTATTCAACACAACATGTTGAAGAGAATTTTCACTCAAGTCCTCAAAAAGTTTTCATGCTTCATTTTTATTTTTTAGCAAAAAGGTACCCCCACAACTTGCATCAACAAGATGGCGGTTTTGTTCAGTAAAACCCTTATAAAAATGTTACACTAATTTCCACTTAGGGACATCATGATGAGGACACCTCCTAAGAAGGTCCTTCGGTCTATCCCAACTCTCATGAAACTGTTCGGTGGGAAGTTGGGCAAAAGTGGTTATAGCTTTTCTCATTTGGTTGGTCTTACCTATGGGGAAGTACTTTTTGAGTAACTCTTGTTGCATTTGGGCCCATGTTGTGATGGTGTTTGGCTCTATGAGTGAAGCCATTTTTTAGCCTTATCTTTCAATGTGAAAGGGAAAATGCAAAGTTTAATACCCTCATCGGTTAAATTTGAGAGCTTAAAAGTTGTACATAGTTCCAAGAAGTCATCTAGGTGCTTATACAGGTTTTCATTATTAAGCCCATATAAGAATGAAAGCATTTGAATGACATTGGGCTTCATTTCATAATTTTGAGCAGCGACCGCTGACAACCTAATGCATGAAGGAGACGTGTACTCATTGGGAGTGTAATACTCCCTTATAGCTTTGAGTGGTGCATCTACTAACTAATGTTCAGCCATGATGCGGGTAGAAGTAGTGTGGGTGGAGGAATTGGTGGGAGAGTTTGGGGGTGTAGGGATGTAGATCGATGGCAACTCAGCTCTCCTAGATGTCCGCTCAAGCTTAGGGTCAAATGGTACTAATCGAGGGAGCAAGGAGTGACGACCACGCATACACTACAAACACACCACACAATGTGAAACGTAACAAGGGAAAGAGTAAACAAAAATAACTAAAAGAAAAAGAATAAAGAGAAAAAAGGATCTTGCGAATCGAAGAGAAGCACTATGCTTGCCGATGCCAACTTGTGGCCACAAGTGTAGAGAGCACGGTCTTCAACTCAACCTACAAGATCAAATTAAAAGAAAGTAAGTAACTAAGAATTAACCTAGAAACTCAAGTAAATTGACACTAACGTAGCTAGAATTATCCTAATACTAATTTAGTAACAAATCAACACCGCCCCCAGCAACGGTGCCAAAAATTTGATCGTTTATAATTAAACCTTTTGCAAGTGTACAAGGTAATTGTACTACGATAAGTATTTAAGGGTTGTCGAACCTTAGGGACAAATGAATTATTACTAAATCTAAGAGAAGAATTTGTTAATTAAAAACTAAAAAGAACTTAAAACTAAAATTAAGCAAAAGATGTAATCAACTAAATTAAAAGAAAGAGATTAATATTGTCACGCCCCGGCACTGCCCGACCCGAGCCGAACCCGGTCTAGCGCACGGGGGCATGCACGGGGGCAATGGTATTGAGAAACGATTAAAGAAATAGTGGAAGTCTTATGCCCCACCTACGGGCAGTCTAATTAACGGAATTACGCACTACTTTGAGCAAGAGTAAATAAGTAGTACAAAAGAGATACTTTAACTCTAAATTAAACCACAAGTCTTAAACTCATATACTAATAATCCATAGCCAACACACTTGGGTCAAAACAAGGTCTCAAACAAATCAAAAGAAATAATATATCACAAGTCTAAAACAAGAACCACTCCACAAGGGGTTCTAGCATCATAATAAAATAATCAAAAAGTCATGCAAAGTTTAAAGACATCCATGCCTAATCCCAAGCTCTCCCCGAGCGTTCCTCATACAGAGGATCCTGTCCGATTGCATGTCACGCCATGCAGCCCCAAAACAAAACAAGGAAAGTAGGGTGAGTATAAAAACTAAATAGTGGTTTGAATACAACTATAATAATCAGAAAACACAACGACATGGCAGTGTAGCAATTCAGATCCATAATTAACATGTTATACTACTTTCTAATCATTTTCTAGCTAAAACCCTTATTTAATCATAAACATAAGAGCTAGCATGCATAAGACATACCTATCAAGTCAAGTCGTAAATATTTAAGTTATAACCTAACATGCATCTTACATAGGTATCTATTCATATATATTCAAATCAAGCATGATAATCTCATAAATCACATAAGAAGTGTCTTTCACACGCTTTCTGATCATGCATTCATATCACATAAACCTGCATAATAATGTCTCATTCACACACTTTCTAATCATGCATTCATATCACATAAACCTGCATAATAGTGTCTCATTCACACACTTTCTAATCATGCATTCATATCACATAAACTTGCATAATAGTGTCTCATTCACACTTTCTGATTATGCATTCGTATCATATAAACCTACATAATAGTGTCTCATTCACACACTTTCGGATCATGCATTCATATTACATAAACCTGCATGAGATGTATCTATAACATACATTTCAAATCATTTAGAATATCACATATACCGCATGAGAAGTGTCTCTACCACACATTCAAATCATGCATTCAACATCATATAAACCTACATGAGATGTATCTCTAACATATATTTTAGATCATGCATTAACATTCTCATTCATCATGCATGTATAAGTGTCTCATACACACTAGTTTAATATGCAAGTCCATACATAGAGATAATAAACATGCTCTTCAAGGCCGAAGCCCTCGAGCAAACCCATATCAAATAGACATGCTCCTCTAGGCTGACGCCTTTGAGCAACCCCTGCTCCTCAAGGTCAAAGCCTTTGAGCAACCCCAGCCCATCAAGCCTAAACTCCCGGGCAACCCTGTTTGTCAAGACTAAAGTCCCAAGCAACAGTACTTAGTAAGCCGGTGCACTTGGACAACCCAGCTGGATTCTCAGGTTCCAAATAATCTCAATATCTAATCTCATCAGCAAGACAAGTACACTTCTCATCCCTACATGACTCAATTTGACTCGATTCAACCCGAGGGAGTATACATGTTCCACACATGAACTTAAATCAAAAGCATGTCCTTTCGGACCAACCAAGTTCCGATTAATTCACCGACCTATTAATCCGGCACGCAATCTCAATCATTCCATACAACTGATCAATTCCGGTTAAACAACGGTAAAACTTCGTTCATGAATACCGATCCATGATGCATGATATCATGATACATCCGTGAGCAAGACCTACGTGGGTTCCAACACATGGAACATGCTCCCAATCAGTCCCCCTCATGCATCATAATCAAAGCATAGTTAACTACAATTTCATAGTAGATTCTTCATACGTGTGTGTATTCATGCATATTCTAGGCACATGACCAATGTTTGACATAAACTCATAAGGCAATATATGCATGCTTAAACACATTTAAAACAATGATTCCCAACTGAAATCAAAGCAAAAACTACCATAAAGTTAAATTCATCCATGTGAAATCAAACGCTCACTTCCACATGCATGATTTTTCCACACAGTAATGCACAACTTGATCACATCAATTACCCATAAACCATCCTCATTATAAGAGAACACATTTCACCATTTTCCATATAATATCCTTGTTGGAAACATACTATAATCACAAGAATTTCCAACATTCAAAGGTCCAAGGTACTTCAATATCAATGCGCATAAATTTCAACATATAATAGAATACCACATACAAACACTTAAACATAATCTATAAACCTCCATCATCAATTCTACACTTCCAGTAGCCTAATTTCATCATAAGATGCCTCCCATAACCATCAGAATCATCAAATGGAGTAAAACATTAAAATGAGCACGAATTTCAAAGATAGCAAAACTGCTGTGTAGCCGATCGATCGTCCTCCAAGGTCGTTCGATTAGCTAGCCTGAACATCTGCAAATATGTAGTGTTGCCGATCGATCGGCTTGGTAGGCCATTCGATCGCCAACAAAGCAGTTTTGAGACTTCTTCCCCATTTCGAAAATCAAACCGAGACTCTATGAAAGCACCTTCAAACATTCGTCCATGATCTCAAACACTAACAAAATCCCATCAAACCTTCCAGAACATTAATTTAAACCATTATAAGATAAATCCCAAAGAAATCGAAACAAAGAGTAACATTTATTAATCCTACCATTAGAGGTCAAATCAAGCAAAATCCATTCAAATAAAATCATAAAATCGAGATTTTTACCACCCAAAGTTGAGATTGAAGAACCCATTACCTTTCTTTGTTGATTTGTGTCGAAATAAACCTTTAATCTCCTCCAACACCTTCCAAAAAAATACGATTTTACGTTAACACACAACTAATCTAGATTTAGCTTTGAAATTCAAATGTAAATCTTACATCTAGGGTTTTAGAAGCCTAAAAATGAGATTATGTTAAGGCTTAGAAAAGATAGGTAAAACAGTGGTTTTATACTTTTAAAATGGATTGAAATAATGAAGGAAGTCAATATTAAGAAGAACCTAAAGATTAAGCTAAACTCACCTCTAATCATTTCCTTTTCAAGCCTAATCGGGGATTAGGCTCCCAAATCTCCTGGCTAAGCCTATTCCCAATTGGGAAATGGCACAACCCTTTCCTTTTATAGGAGGGGTTGGGCTATACCTAATTGAAATGTAGGGTAGAAATAAAGTTTTTAACTAAAATTAGGAAATTTGGCAATTAATCCAAAATTAGGTCAAGAAAAATTATTGAAATTTTTTATGTTGTCTTTCATTAATGTCTGGGGCATTTTGGTCCAAAGAACACTAATTTCATCGGTGGGGCCCACAGGGGGTCCCGCCAAACCCTAATTCCGATAAAATTTAGAAAAAATTCCCAAAACTTTAGGTTTGATACAAATTCACTTAAAACTCATGAATATGAAGTTGGTTTTGATTAAAACCTTTAGAAAATACTCAAATTTAGAAAACCATCCCAAACTGATTAGAATTAATATTAAACCACACAAAAGCATTTAAACAAAATGAATTCAAACCGGTTTATGATCAGAGATCTTACAAATATGATGAAAATTACTTAGGAAATCGAATCCACTATAAAACCATAACAATTTCTTAACCTTTAATCTAAATTTAGTGTGAATATGAACAAGTATTCTCAGTTATAAGCTATAATTATTTTAGAAAGAATCATTGGCATGAACTATCTTCGACAATAACATAAATCATCTACACTAAACTAAACTATAGGCATGACTCGTCTCATCTTAGTATAACTCATCTAATTAATTAATCATATGAACATTAAAACTATTGCATGATCATCGCATCTAAATCACAGAAACTAGAATCGATGTAAATATCAAAACCACATCAATCTATCATCTACAAAACAATAAATCAACATAAAATTGAATAAAAATGAAAAGCTCTTCCATTAAAAAGGAAATCCTTATCATACAATTGTCATTATTCACAACTGAGATCTAAATTAAAAATAAAAGAAACTGAAACTTATCTATAGCTTCATCAACTCCTAAGTAAAAGAAAAATCTAGTCTTCTATGGTAGAAGAAAACACATGAATCTCTATTGAAAGCTTTGAATTCTCTTCAATCTTCTTCTTCATTTTTCTCTTTAGAAAATTTACTCTAAAACCTTTAATTTCGAGGCAAATATATCTTTATATAGCCATAGGAATCATATGAAGAAGTATAATATGAAAAGGACTCAAAGTTGGCTTAAACTAGGAAACTGCGTGTTATCCCGTTCGATCACCCTGCATGCACGTTCGAACTCCTATACTGCATTTGTCTTCAAACTCACATTTACCCGATTTATCACCAAAATGCCCCGTTCGATCGGCTATACTATTTCTACAATCTGGACAGTTTTGTTCGGTTTCATGTCCGTATTAATTTCTAACTTGTTTTTAACTCTGGAAAGTCGTCCAAATCATTTTAAAGAATGTCAAGAGTGTTTTAAATTATTCCAAATATCGTCCAAATACCTCGATAAATGCACCTTACCTACAAAACATAAAAACTTCACATTTTAGACATATAGAATATAATTAAGATCCCAACTTGATTCAAATACATGCATAAACTATAATAACTCCCAAAATTAATTAATATTTAAAATAAAATATTAATATCTATCTTAACATTAATAAATCATAACTAACTCTAAAATTTAACTTAATCTATACTAGCAAGTAAGGTAAAAAGGCATATAAAATAAGTATATATTTCATACTTATCACTCATAATAGTTTATTTTTTTTTCTATACTCTAAAGACTTAGCACTGTGTCAATTTCATTTTCAATGTGATCTACATTACTTTATCTTTCCTTTTTTGTTAACTATCTTTCTGCGTATATTTGTGGTTCTAATAGCCCGACAGTCATCACATACCGGAGTGCAAATTCAATATTGCTTTACACATAAAGGCATCTACTTAATTTTGTGTCAACCCAGTTTTAAAGTTTATGTAAGTCATGTCTTATTGGACCAAGAAAAGGCGTGGCTAGGATGTTATTATATAGCTTTTGTTATATTAAAATGCTAGTACTTTTGTTTTGGATTCATTGTCTGTGATAGTTAAGTCTGAAATCTGATTACAATGGACAATGCATATGTCTTAAATAGATGGGTCATATTGGGCAAGTGGACCCTTACTCCTACTTAAACTGCAAATACCTATTCCTACTATGATTACTTTAAATCCCAGCCCTTAAGATCTTATAGTCTGAACACTTAAAATGGAACATGACTAATATAACAAATGTAAGCTAGGCTACTACTAATTGCATTTAACATGAGTTCTTTTTGTAAGATACAGGCTCCATTTGATATATTTCTAGAACTCTACAAGCTTGAGCATGATTGATAATGCAAAAAAGTTGAGCTCTTTCAGTGTTGGCATTGAAGTTGGGATGTTTAAATTTATTTATTTTTCAAAGTTCTAGAACTTGATTTTACTACTAGAATTTGATTTTTGTAGTTCTAGAATTTAATTTTTTTTCGTAATTTTTTTTAAGTTGGAAATCATGATATGTATTTCATGGTGAGTAGATTTGGGGTCCAAAGTACTTAATTTTTATTTATATTCTTTGATGTTAGTTTTAAGTTGCTAACTCTAGCTGCACTGAAATGCCCACCAATTGTAGATTTTGATTCGTTATTTATCATAAACATGGCAACACAAGGTGGGAAAGGAAAATGGAAAGTGAAGTCCAACTATGAACAGTGATCCACTACTTAAATAAAAGAACTCATTAAACTTCTAGTTGAGGAAGTGAATAATGTCAATCAATTGGATAATGAGACATTTATGAAGGAGGTGTTGACAAATAGCGTCATTCCAAAATTAAATTCAAGATTTAATAGCAATAAGACAGATACTCACCTTAAGAACAAGTTGAAAGTTCTAACTTCTAAAGCAAAAGATAATACCTATTAAGGAGTTGATGTCATGCAATTCTAGGTTTGGGTGGGATAGACATGCACAAAAGGTAACTGCTCTAGCTCTAGAAGAAGTATGGTTTGAGTACCTTCATATAAATTTTTTTAAAATTAAAATAAATTAGTTATATCATATCATATAAGGTATACAGTTTGGCGACAGCACTACTGTGCTTCCCACATGTAGTTCCGAAAAGGAAATCATCTCACAGGGGAAGCTATTAGGTAATTACCGGACACATGATCGAAATCCGATGGTCGATCCACATAAAATTGATACTGATAACAATGGCCCACAGTGAGCATGGGCCACTTGCTCCATGAAAGTTGGTTTGAAAAATGCTCCGACTGCTAAGTGAAAATACTCTGATTGCTAGCAGCAATACACGGGCTTGATGTAAATGTAAATGATTTGCTAAGATACATACACTAATGTATGATAGTGATCAACAACTCCTACCCAGTGGCCGAAATCCTAACGAGTACCGGGTAAGATGACCAAAAAATTTCCCACGGGCTCCATGTACTCCCGTGAGCATTTAGTACCACTACTCGAGTTGGTTAATTAAGTCCTTAGGGGGACCGCATGACCAAGCGTCCCTTTCTTCCTTTCCCACCCACAATCATGATAAATGCTTGAATTTTAATCATCTCGTAGCAGTAAAGGATGAGACTTAAGGCATGGGAATTTTGGCAGCAGGAGGAAAAGCTTTGCAAAGCAAAAGGGGCGGAGGCCTTGGTGATTCTGATAATTGGGAAAAGAGAAAGCAAAGGAGAATGGGGATAGAGAGATTCCTGTTCATAATGGTTTTGCTTGCGGCAATAGAAGCCTAAAGAGAAAAAAAAAAAAGGTGAAGAGGAGAGAGGAGGCAGGGATTTGGGGGCCTTTTTCAGAAGGCAAAACGCATGTTTTGTACCTTAAACGCTGCAACAATCCACATAGACTTTCTAAAAGCTGAATATACTCCTAAATTCACTTGCTTCCTTCTTTCTGTCTCTCCCTCTTCATTCTAATTGATCACTTTTACATGTGAAATTTAAGTATGATAACTTGAATACTGATGCAGTCTAAAGATAATCTAGGGACCAAGTAGAATAGGTAGGGCAACTAACCTCTTAAAGTATTGTATTCCGTCGTTAATCACCTTGGGTACGTACAAAGCCACATCATATGCACCAAGTTAAGTGGGTGCCCAACAGAGTAGGTGTTGCAATTCAAGACCTCAAGTTCAGGAAGCATGTCCTAACCCACGAACACCCCCGTTGGTTAAATTTTCTTGAACCATTAAATGAGCCCACAAAATTTTCAGCTCGTTCTCACATGTGGGCACCTTTCATCCAATAATTTGAAGAAATTAGAAATTTCCATCAAAGATTTCATGTCATGGATGAAGCCATGTCCACACTGGCTTCAATTTTGTGGGCTCCTTAATTTGACGGTCTCTTTCAATCATCTAGCGTCCTTTCCCTGTGGGCCTCGTCAGAGGTTGCTGGCATATTATTCCCTTGTCAAGTTGTGAGCTCTTAGGAAATATTAAGAAAGAAAAGATGAGATCAGCTAACAAAAAGTAAAACCTATAAGCCGCCCAACCCAAGACCACCCTCTTACCACGGTATTGTAGTGGCAGAGGGGTTGCGTCATGGAGAGCGTGTGGCAAGCAGTTCTATGCAACAAAATTCTTAATCACATAATTACTAAAATTAATATCTCAAACTATGGACAGTTTTTTAGCCGATGCCCAATTTGTAAGTTTATGGCAAATGAACAATTTTATTAATTACTTCATGCTTTGTGAATTGAAAACCACAAATTTTGAAGCATTTTGATGCAACCGCTTCATAAATCTTATCAACCCCAATCTATTTAAGATTGTTTCATACAAATAACAATTTTGCAATTAACTATTTACATACTTCTTTGTTAGAACAAATGATCTTTATGGACAAACATGTTAAACTCATAATTGATTTATATGTGCTTATTGCTCTACCAGGGAGATAAGTTTCAAAGCATAGGAAATTTCCAGCCATTGGACCTCGATATGCACAAGGGGCCAACAGCCGCATGAGTTATGTGAGCCGTCATATCAAAATTTGATAGTCTACGAAGCCTGGGCTCAAGTTGACACGTGTGAGCCTAAGCTCATGCAAACCAATCTCAAAAGTATATGTGACCAAATAGGTAACTAAAGAAAATAATCAAAGTATCCATAAGAAGATACCAAACTATATATATATTCCCTATTTCCCCATGAGAATTATGCCTATCGGACTGATGTGAAAACATTTTGTAATCACGAAGTATAGATGAAATCCCCAGATTTTAGCATTTGAAATACATACAATAATACCACAGCATGCCCACCCAACTTTGGTGAGGTTATCTTGGAACTAATGCCAGACAAAGCAGCTTTTCCAAAGCCCTAAACTTGCTTGCAATCCCAATGATGTGCATCTTTCTGCGAGAATGCACAGAATTTAAGAAAGAGAAGGGAAGGAGGGGGGCCTCCACCTACAAGAAAAAGAAATGGACCCGTGGTGAGCCACTCTAGCTCCCATTTAAGCACACTCATACTCTCTAAAGCGTTGACAATGGCGTCAATTTTTGTATCTTTTTCTTTTTCTCTTTTCCTTTTGTCACAATTTTTGTTCCCGGACCACCACTTCTCCCTTGACTTCCATTCCTTTTTTGAATAATAACACATCACACTTACCAAGTTCTAACGGTCTCTTATCTCCTTCCTTTCAATCTTTTTTTTTTATCTGCTTTTATAAAAGTCCAATAGTTTTAGTTTTACTCTCTATCAATGTTAGCTTTGAGCCCACCTACTCTACGGTCTACTACGGCTGACCATGAAGTCAAGGGCGGAGGGATTTTGAGTAAGGGGGGTTAAGTAGAAAGATAAATATTTCTCATAAAAAAAACATAAAACAAAATTTAGAAGTTTAATTAAGGTAAAACATAAAAATAAAAAATCAAATCTCTTTTAGATATTCCATCAACCAACTTCATGCAAATATCATTTTATATTTCACTTTGTATGCATGTTAAGTAGGTAATAAGAGAGCAGGGTATCAAGCAAGAATCGATATTTAGAACTTGCTATAAAAAAAAATTAAAGAGTTGTTCCATCATCACCATGGGAACTCAACGTACACATCATCTAACTAATCCATATATCTAAAACATAGAAATAAGTATAAAAGATACTTCAAATTTAATGATTATGAGGATAATTTACAAAAACAGATTTTTTTCTTTAATATTTAAGATGAAACAAATTGATCTAATTTTATAAAATAATATTAATAAGATAATAGGAGTACTTTTTCCTTAAAAATTGCCCCACCCTAGCTCCTTCTGCACTGTATCGCCTAGATTTTCACATTTCAATATTGAGGGTAGGCAGTTTTTGAAGGACCCACTGTCAAATTTAAATCTTAGCCCTTATATTGCCTTGCAGTATCCCACTGACTGAGTTTTCCTTTAGTTTTATTATTGTTTTGGATTGTGACTTAACAAATAGACAATCCGAACCATTCTGTTTCTAAATGAACCATGCTACCCTGATGTGAAACGTTCATACATAATTGAGTTACGGGCTTAAGGAATATCCATTGATACGTGGGGCCCGATCAAATTAAGACACAGTGGAGATCACCTTCGGACAAAGACCCTGGGCTATCCCCTGTGTGTAAGATATAAGCATTTTTATGCATCACACTTATTTATACATTATGCTTTACACCACTGGATAAAAAAAGTTAATCTCATATTCTCAGGTTGGACTTACTTTCACTATCTAATCAAAAGTAGTATAAGGCTTATAATATAAAGAAAATGAAGTATGAATATTATTTTTTATTATATATATGCTACTACACATGTATAACATTAATTGTGTATGCAAATAACCAATGCATGAAGTAACTTAATTAGCCTTTTCTTCAATAATGTAAATATAAGAAGGGCCCTACCAAATGATAAGTAATTTTTGTTATGTATTAATAATATTCAATGGAAAAAGTTAACATAAGTCAGTTAACTTGCGCCAGCGTGAGCATGAATATCACGAGTCGAATATCCAATGGAACATGTAAATAGAAGGGGTGGGTAGGTGATTTAAACTAACCTGTCCCCGAGTAGATTTCATTGATGAATAAAACTATGATATCCTGAGATGCCCGGGCTCTGATGCACATTAGGCCAGGCTTATACTAATGAACTTGTATTTAATATTGAGCCCTAACCAGGATAAGAGATATATGAGTGGTCGTTAACGTACATAAATTTTTTATAGTATCATCTATGTACTACTGTATTCCTTCTCACATAAAACTTTCCGTTATGTGCTACTGTATTCCTTCACACATCACAATGTATATATACTAGACCATGGTCCCACATAGAATGTTACGCTGTCACTTCGAAAGAAATCTTGGCAACAGTAATCTACTTCTATGTGCATTCCAAACCAGAGAAAATCTACCCATAAATAATTGGCTTCTTTCTTTTCATCTTCTCCTTATAATTTGAATTTGAGTATGGCTACATAAATGCATTACCAAGTTTTTTTTTCAAACTTAATCGATCATATCAGGGATTTGATAGAATTTTTTTAAAAAATAAATTTATGTAAACCAAAAGGAAAGGAAAATATAGAAAAAATAAAATAACACAAATCTTTTTGCTACCATATACTCTTTCTATCTTGAATTAATATCTTCATTTGGGAAAAAAGTTTGTTCTATATTAATACCTTTATTTTTTAAAATTTAAGTGGTTAAGTACTTAAAAAAGAGTATCATAAGCTTAATTCTTTTCTTTTCTTATTGTTGGATTTTACTATTTAATAAAAATTATTATTTTTTAAATATAACTATTAATATAGGACATAGAGTGTCTTAATCAATTTATGATGTGTACATTAGTCAACCAATATACTCATTCTATATTCTACATTAATAATTTTATTTAATTTTTCAAATAAATGAATTTTAACTTCTTTTAAAAAAGTTAGATTCATATTAGATATGACTACCACCAATCTTGAACACATGTACGGTCCAAGACATGTTCATGGAAAGAATGGTCTATTGTTCCAAGTACAACAGCCGTGCATGTACATATGCGTGTATTTTGTAAAACTCGTGCAAAATCATGCTCTGACTTCAAGGATAACACACTAATTCAAATGTAAAGTAAATAATAATTTAATTTTTTTATTTATAGAAAATTAAAAAATTAATACACACATGACACATGTGCATTGATATGTGCTTACTGAGAAATTATTCGGTGGAACCATTTCATAAATTATGTGCGTAGGTCTAGTTAGCATGCATGTATCATGGGACAAGCAGGCAAATCCAAATATATCAGCCCCAAAAGCATGCGACATGTGCCCATACATATGAATGGGACTCCACCACAAAAATAATGTTTTAGTGATTGTCTAAAATTGCCATATATATTAAATCAAACTTAATCAAATTAATTGAAAAAAGAATTAAGCAACAACCATAAAAAATCTTAAATCTATTACTTCCCTACTTTATTTTGTAGAAATAAATGAGCTTGGTAAAGCAAAATGAGCTTGTCAATTAAGGAAACATTTTAAATGTTTCACTCACAATGAGCACAGTTTAAGGAATATATAGGAACTTTTCATCCATAAGATTAATGACGCATATGTGTATATTAGTGTCAATCATACTTACACTATCGTGTGCATCATTAATCTCAAATATAAAAATGCACATGTATTATTTACACTAGGCTCATTGTCACATGGAACATAAAAACTCCTCTCAATTAATGCTCACACTTTATTTTTTTAATAAAATACTAATTAATACATTAAAAATATAAACTTGTTTATAAGATCCTAGATTCATGCTTAATGAGCTTAGGCCCTTATGGCTGTTGGATTTAAGTCGGCCATGTTACCAGGGGCTTTTACTCCTCCCTAAATAATGTGGGCTGTTAGATATAACTTAGATCGTCGTAAGGGCAACTCAAACATTTTGCCTTCAAGATATAATAACTTTTTTAAAAAGATTAAAATAAGAGGAAGGCACTAACATTTGGAGATAAATAAGAAACAAATAAAGCTCATGAAAGCTGCCATCTGCAAGTACTCGTTTGTTGCTGCATGAAACTGAACAGAAGCAAACAAAAAACAGAAAATAAACAGATGGAGTCTCAGCTCTCAGATCTAAAAACAGAACAAGAAAAATTCATTTAATATTCAGACCAAGCGTTATAGTGAGTTCCAAATGCAGAGATGATGGGCTGCTTCATAATGGGAACCACGGTGTCATAAGAATATCCAAAACGTCCTGGGCCCACTCCCAGCCCGGTGCCAGTGGTTGCGGCGGACGCAGTTGTAGTGGTAGTAGCGAAAGTCAGGAGCCGGGGAACAGGGATGCCAGGAGAGGCGGCCGGCTGGGCCGCCTTCACTCCAAGAAAGTCACGTGTCATCCCCTCCTTGTCGGTCCCCCTGCACCATGAGAGATCTAGACCGTCAAAGGAAGCAGAGAGTGGGCCGGCCGCGGCGGCAGCCTGCTGGAGGAGGGCGGTTGCTGACATTGCTGGCAGTGGTGGAGGAGGTGGAGGTAGAGGTGGAAGCCATAGGTGGGTCATATGGGCTGAAGACAAGGGTTGCGGGGCCCATGACCAGGGGTCCACCAAAGCTGGCGTCGAGGGAGATGGCGGCGGAGAGTACCGGCTGGTGTGGACGGCGGAGGGGAGGGAGGCGGAGGCGATGATTCGGGCGCTCTCCTCGGCCAGAGCGTCGCAGAAGGCTCTGTGGGTCACAAAGCTGTCCTTCCTGTCGCAAATATGGAAACAAGCAAGGAGCTAACTGTAAATAAATTAAAATGAATAGTAAATATTTATGCCACTAACTTAACAAGAAATTGAGAAGAGGCATTATTAGCAATATGCAGATTATATATACACATAAATTAACAATCAGACAGGAAATAAACAGCGATATTTCCCTTAATTTCAGACAATTAACTTTGAATTAATAAAAGACTACTCCTAAATTAACAAGAAAGAAAAAAATAAATATGCAATTTAGAGATTATTATAATTATTATATACTTTCTCTATCTTATATTAATAATACGTTTAGAAAAATAATAATTTTTATTTAATGGTAAAACTTAGTAAAATAAGCTTATGATACTCTCTTTTAGTACCTAACTACATAAATTAAATAAAATAAAACTATTAAAATAAAACATATTTTGCCTAATGAAACAAGTATAAATAAAAAGAAACAAACAAGAAAAAAGTAATGGCGGCTACATTTCCCTTGATTAACTTGAAGACAAGGCAAGGATTTTATGAATTAATAATAAAAATACACTACTAAATTAACAAGAAGAAAGAAATGAAAATTTACAATTTATAGAGGTTATGAAATTGTATAGAAATGAAAACAATCAGACAAGGAAAAAAATGTGTTGCAGCTACATTCCCTTAATTTAAGACAAGACAAGGAAATTTAGCATTATTCAAAGAAAGCTATGAAATAGAAAAAACGCTGAGGGCAAGAGCAAAAAATGGCAGGAGTTACGGTAGACCAGTACATTTGATTAAGATGGCTGAAACATGAAACGATGGAATACAAAGAGGTAACAGTTTTTTTTTTCTGAAAAAAATGCAAATGTGATATTCGAGATAACAGTGAATTGTGGATAGTCATGGACTGATCCAGTTTCTAAAATGTTTCCTCTAAAATATTTTCCTTACCAACTCTTCTTAATTAACTCCCTGATTAATCCGTAGGTTTTGAACATAATACATAAGAGGGTAATTGTCCATATATATATATATAATATATATATATATATATATATCAAGTTCGGGCTCCTATGTTGGGTGGTCGTATGGTCACAGAATCGGCCAGGCTAGACGCGTCCGTTCAATATTTCCTACTTCAATAAAAGACATAAGGAGACAATTTAGCATGGACTATGAAGATGGGTGAAAAAAATGATGTGGATTTTTAATGAGTATACATGAATACAAAAAAGAAGAAGCTATATTACAAGAATGATCTGTTATTTCCTTGGACTTAGACACTTAGTCCATCAGCACCAATTCTCGATTAAAAATGACTACAAACAATTTGGCATTTATAGGCCTCCCCATCTGTCTGTAATGCACTAGTTATATAGTGCACTTACTCCTAGGGGGTTTCGCCAAAAACAACAAAGACAAGATCCCTAGATACAGATTTCACAAACTGCGGAGTACCTTTCTGCAAAAGAAGAGTCCTTGTTATATCATGAAACTTTTCAAAACACTGTCCATCAAAGTCTAGAGCAAGAAAGAAGAGAGAGAAAGAGGACCTGGAGAAGAGGGTTCCACAGTCACATCTATACTCCCTTGTCCCACAGGTCTTGGCATGGGCCTTCCAGTCAGACTGGACAGCATATCTCTTGGAGCATTTGTCACACTTCCAGACCTTCTCCCCATGTTTCCTACAGAAGTGCTTCTTGATCCCTGTGAGGTCTCCCAGAGCCCTTGAGGGGTGGTGGTGGACACAGGAGGGCTCTGGACACACATATACTCTCTTCCTCACCTCCTTGTTGTTCCTTTGCTTCAGCTTCCATGGCAGGTTATGGCCTCTCCTGTGCAGCTGCAGGTTCTGGTCCCTCTGGAAACCCTTGTTGCAGACCTCACACACAAATCTGTTTGTAGTCATCAAAGTTTTTGGAGACAGGGCAATCACTTCAGCATCAGGGTCTGCAACAAAAATTACCAAGAATCAAATAAATGAACTAATATATGAATATGTTAATTAATTAAACTCCTAGGATTAAAAAACATGTGTTGTAAAAAAAAAGGATGAAAAACATGAGAAGATGGATATTCGGAAGACCTGGGTTTCCGGGCAAGCCTCTCTTCCTTTTTGGTTTCTGTGGCTGGTGAGAGAATAAGGGGCTGATCAAGCTGCTGCTGCTCAAGTCAGGGAGCCTGACACCAGAAGAAACACTGGCTTCATCTGAGAAAGAAGTAGAGTTGGACATGGTGGAAGGGAAGAAAAGAAAGGACTGTTTAGAATCAGAGGAAGACAAAACTGAAAATCTAGGTTCT
Organism: Saururus chinensis; assembly: GCA_035235625.1. NCBI lineage: Eukaryota > Viridiplantae > Streptophyta > Magnoliopsida > Piperales > Saururaceae > Saururus > Saururus chinensis. The sequence continues at coordinate 28,658,456 of CP141146.1, read as the reverse complement.
TGTCTTCTGCAAGGCCCCCAAAAAACCAGCCTCAAAAGCACTTGGGAGGTGGAAGAGAAAACTGAAGGTTTAGGGCAAATGGAAGGTGTTCTTATATGTAAATTAATTAAGGCCAGCTATTCTTTTGAACATGTGGCACTGGTACAGCATCAGCTCTACATCATTCAATAGGTGGCAAAAGAAAGTCTCGTGAAGAGATGATGATGGCTTATTCTCTCTCTCTCTCTCTCTCTCTCTCACAACTGTGTCACTATCTACTGCTGGATTATTTGCCTGGCCATAACTGCAGCAAAAAAAGGAAGCAAATGGCTTCCACCATGCAGTCCCTTCAAACGTAGAAAAACAGAACAACACAGTGGAGCCCTATCTTTCTTTCGCCTACTAGGGAAGCAGAGAGGCAAGAGGAAGCAATTTCGGCAAATGGGTACTACAGAAAAGAGTTGTTCTTTCGCTGAGAGGTGGTGATTACAACATTGGACTGAGTACACGGGGTTCGCAAAATAGAAGAGGGGAAAAGAGGCAATAAAACTCAAGAAAAGTAGGGGAATACTGCAAAGTAGAGAGGCTGTGGATTAGGCAGACCCAAGGCCAAGGAATCCTCCCCCCTGTTGAATCAACTGGTATATTTTCTTCTTCTCTTCCTTTGTACTCTGACCCCTGCCCACTTTCTGTCTTTTCCTCTTTGTTGCTGTTTATAAAACACCCAACTCAGAAAGGGCCTTGATTTGAATGGAATGTATGTGATTTTTAAAAGTTGGTTGGTATTACAAGGAGGCTTAGACAAATGCTTAAAAGAAGTTGGTAAAGGCATGACAGACTTGCACTGCCCTTTTTAAGGCCCCATGCCTAAGTATCATTGTTGATTGATTGTGTCTGAGATGTATTAGAGTTGCTTAATGAAGTTCATCAAAAACCACAAAAAAAGAGTTTGCTTAAGAATCCCCCAGTATTTCAAAACACCCAACTCAGAAAGCGCCTTGATTTTAATGAAATGTGTGTAATTCTTGTGAATAGGTTGGTATTACAGGGATGCTTAGACAAATGCTTAGAAGAAGTTGGAAAAGGCATGACAGACTTGCACAGCCTTTTTTAAGGCCCCATGCCTAAGTAGGAAAATGTTTTCACAATAAATGTACATATCTAGGACCCCTATGTACCTAGTTTCACTATTGATTGATTGTCTGAGATGTATAATAATTGCTGAAGTTCATCAAAAGACAAAAAATAAAGAGTCGTTTAAGAAATCCCCCCATATTTCAAACATAAAGTACATTTATTTATATTACGAATGCAAGCTCTACTTAAAAAAAATATTAATTCTATTTCCCCTAATAAAGACTCAATACCCCAAAAAAGGTTAATACGAGAAGTGAGTAATGGGGTATACTGAGCCTTTATTGGGGGGAAGCAATAAAATCATTAAAAAAAAGCATACAAACTCTCTTGATTTGATAACATGCATGCATACAAACCTTGAATTTTGCATGCTTTCCACGTAAAAGACAAATTAGTTTGCATTTTATTCTGATGGTTGCTTGAATTTTACTTACACTAATTGCGAATTAGTTTCGTCTAATTATATCTTCTTTTCTGTATGTCATTCTAGTTTGCCCATTCAACCATTCGTGACTGTCAGAATAATTGGCTTTTTTTTTGTTATTATATATGAAGGGTTTTCAGATGGACCCATATAATATTTTCCGGGTTGGGTCAAAACTTGCCAGAACCAAGTTGCATCCCTACTTTTCCTTTTAGCCATATATTCCGTCACACTCCCATGGCCCAGTAGGTAGTGAAAGTGCATGCGATGAACCTCACAATGGCCCCTTTATTGCCTTTTATTATTCCAGACTACTCTTTTTGTTTTTGTGAATGTTCCAACTTATTCACCATGAAGGGGGGAAAATGACTTCTGGAATGAGCCTACTATCATACATTGAAGGATAGTTGTGTAATTCTAGAACTTATTCTTCCCTTAGATGGCAAGCCAGGATTCCTTATCTATGGGGTCATGTCACAGGCTTTTAGAAGGCAAAGAGCCATGGATACCAATTTTGTTCAAGCTTCAGAGCCAGGGGACAAGTGCTCTCTATCTGAGGTGAAGATGGGCAAGGATCCATTTCTGTTACAGATGAGAATCCAATGCGTACATTACCTCAGCCATTTGTTTATCTTGCAAGGACCAATCAGTAACTTCAACTCTACCAGACTCTTTAATTGCAAACGTATCATCAACCTATACTTGATCGTTATATAATGCTAAAAAAAGTGCAGCACATCTCAAGAAAAAACAGTGATTGCATCGTGGATTTTGCTGTGTATCAAGCTTTTGAAACCTTATCGCATTATAAATAAAAAATTTAAGTGCAAAAGAGCGCTAGAATCATATTCTTGTGAGCATACATAGTGATGACGTTTGAAATTTCGATCAAAACATTGAAGATATTTGCAGATTTCTTTAGCATTATGGGAAGGTTTTAAACTACTCTTCTATCAATCGCTGGAAACCACGACGTACCAAAAGTCAAATTTTCTTGCTAAGAGGAGAATAAGGGTATAGTCCTTGCAGTTTGCGGCTGTGGGCGGGAAGATAACAATGTTTCCCAAAGTTCGAGTTGTTAGTAAATGAATTATGAGTAGTCCGTGTACTTACTTTAAATTCCAACACCACCCCACAAGCGCAAATATTACTTAAGGTTCGTATGTGAACACACCTAGGGGGGAGTGTATGACCACATCTAGGGAGATCAGAACTTACAACTTAGGCTCTAATACCATGTTAGATAATCATTGTTCCTAAAAGCTTGAGTAGCTAGGAAAAGAAAATCTTATTTATATATTTAATTTTTATTCAAGTTACACTATGTATTCATTGGATGTTGAAATGTAGAATGTTAAATATTTATATTAGGTAACTTACTTACCAACATTAGGCTCACTACAAGAAAAAAGACTATTAGTGACGTATACTAAATGTCGCTATAAATGTCGAAAAAAGTGTCGTCGCTATTGCCCATTAGCGACGTACAAAACAAGCATCGCTAATAAAGTGTATTAACGACATATAATTATACGTCGATAATAATAACTTATTAGCGATGAATATTCTATAGCGTCGCTAATGATAAGCTATTAGCGACGCTTTATTTACGTTGCTAATAGAAAAATAATTTTTTAAAAAAATAAAAAAATAAATTATTAGTGACGTATATACCTAAACGTCGCTAATAATTTATTATTAGTGACATAAAATATACGTCGCTAATATAAAAAAATTTTAAAAAATAAAAAATTAACTTATTAGCTACGCTTTTTATACGTTACTAATAAAATAAATTTTTTTAAAAAAAATTAAAATTATATCAAAATTAAATAAAAAATATTGTTATTTTTTTAAAAAATAAAATAAATAGCGACGCTTAAAAAATGTTGCTAATAATTTTTTTTTTTTTAAATCCCCGGTGGGCCCAATGTCCCACCGGGGAAGGGGGGGGGCAATTGGGGGGAAGGAGGGTGGATGGGGTGGGAGGGCAGCGGGCCAGGGGCGGATGGCGGATGGCAGCCAGGGCGGGAGGCAAAGGAGGCCGGCGGGAGGAGGGGAGAAGAGGGGAGAAGGGGGACCAGGAGGGCGGAGAACGGCGGGAGATACAGAGGCGACGAAGCGCCAGGGCGGCACGGCTACGCGGCGGAGCTGCAAGGCGGAGCAACAAGGCGGGGGAGAAGGGGGACCGGGAGGGGTGAGGGAGCGGAGGACGGTGGAGGACGGCGGAGGGCGGTGGGGCGGAGCAACAAGGCGGCGGAAGCTGACGGGGTAGTCCTATGGAGGGGGTAGGAGAAGGGGAACAGGCCGAGGGCGACTGAGGCAACGGTGCGGCGGGGCAGCATGGCTGAGAGATGGCAGTCAGCTGGCGACGGGCGAAGGCTGGGTGATTTATAAGCCGTGCGGCAAAATTTCACCCGCGCGGGGAAATTTCATTGTGTATTTTTTTTTTTACAAAATAAGACCGTCGCTATTTGAATTCGGCGACGTATTGTTTAATACATTGCTAAAATTAAGTATTTAGCGACATTTTACTCAATACGTCGCTAAATACATTACTTTTAGCGCCATATTGATTAATATGTCGCTAAATACGCCATTTATAGTTACACTTTGGATTAGTACGTCGCTATAAGCAAAACCTTTAGCGATGTTCATTACAATATGTCGTTAAAACAATTTTATTATTATTTAAAAATATATTCCCTTTCTCTCTCTTCCCTCCCCTATCCTCTCTTTTCTCTCTCCTCTCTCCTCCCTGCCCCTCTCTCTCCTCCCTCTCTCCACCCTTTCTCTCTCCTCTCTCTCTTCCCTCCCCCTCTCCTCTCTCTCTCTTGATCCCTCCACTTCCTCTCTCTCTTCCCTCTCCTCTCTCTCTCTCTCCCCTCTCTTCCTCTCTCTCTCTACCCTCTCCTCCCTCCCCCTCTCTCTCTTGATCTCCCTCTCTCCCCACTCTCTCTCTCCTCCGTCTCTCTCCCACTCTCTCTCCTCCCTCTCTCCACCCTTTCTCTCTCCTCTCTCTCTCTCTTGATCCCTCCCCTATCCTCTCTCACTCTTCCCTCTCTTCTCTCTCTCCCCTCTCTTCCTCTCTCTCTACCCTCTGCTCCCTCCCCTCTCTCTCCCCTCTCTCTCTCCCACTCTCAAAATCCTCCTCTCTCTTCTCTCTCTTCCCCCTCCCTCACTTCACCCCTTCTCTCTCCTCCCTCTCTCTTCTCTCTCTTCCCCCTCCCTCACTTCACCCCTTCTCTCTCCTCCCTCTCTCTCTCTAAACCCTCCTCTCTCTTCCCTATTGTCTCACTCTCTCTCTCCTCTATTTTCAAATTTTAAAATTTTTTTATTATTTAAAATTAATTTTAAAATCTAAAAAAAATTAAATAAAAATATTAATAGCGACGTATAGCTATATACGTCGCTATTAACATGTAGTAGCAACATATACCCTTATACGTCACTACTCTATGTACTAATAGCGACGTATAATCGTATACGTCGCTATTAGTATTTTATTTTCTTTATTTAAAAAATAAAAAAATTAATAAAAATTTTAAAAAAGTCAAAATAAAATTATTCTCTCTTCCCTCCCCTCTCCTCTCTCTCTTCCCTTCCCTCTCCTCTCTCTCTCTCCCCTCTCCTCTAATTTCAAATTTTAAAGATTTTTTATTATTTAAAATTAATTTTAAAAATAAAAAAATAATTCAATAAAAATACTAATAGCGACGTATGGCTATATACGTCCTAGTAGTACATGTAGTAGCGACTTATACCTATATATGTCGCTACTATATGTACTAATAGCAACGTATAATACTATACGTCGCTATTAATATTTTATTTTATTTTTATTTTCTTTAATTTAAAAATAAAAAAATAATAAAAATTTTAAAAAAGTCAAAATAAAATACTTCTCTCTCCCCCCCTCTCTCTCTTCCCTCCCCTCTCCCTCTCCCTCTTCCCTATTGTCTCACTCTCTCTCTCCCCTCTAATTTCAAATTTTAATGATTTTTTATTATTTAAAATTAATTTTAAAAAATAAAAAAGAATTAAAAAAAAATACTAATAGCGACGTATAGAAATATATGTCGCTATTAGTATTTTATTTTAATTATTTTTTTATTTTAAAAAATAAAAAAATTAATAAAAAATTTTAAAAAGTCAAAATAAAATTCTCTCACCCTCCCTCTCTTCCCTCCCCTATCCCCTCTCTCTGCCCTCCCCTCTCCTCTTTCTCTCCCCTCTCGTCTCTCCTGCCTCTCTCTCTCTCCTCCCTCCCTCTCCCCCTCTCTCATCTCTCTCTCTCTCTCTCTCTCCCTCCCCTCTCTCTCTCCTCCCTCTCCTCTCTCTCTCTCCTCCCTCTCCTCTCTCTCTCCTCTCTCTCTCCTCCCTCCCCTCTCTCCTCTCTCTCCTCTCTCTCTCCTCCCTCTTTCTCTCTCTCTCTCTCTCTCTCTCTCTCCTCCCTCTCTCTCCCTCACCTCTCTTTCCCTCCCTCGCTCTCTCTCTCCCGCTCTCCTCTCTCCTCTAATTTTAATTTTTTATAATTTTTTATTTAAAAAATAATAAAAAATACTCTTCTCCCCCTCTCCTCTCTCCCCCTCTCCTCTCTCTCTCCTCCCTCTCCTCTCTCTCTCTCCCCCTCTCCTCTCTCCTCCCTCTCTCTCCTTCTCCTCTCTTTCCCTCCCTCTCTCTCTCTCCCCGCTCTCCTCTATCCTCTAATTTCAATTTTTTATAATTTTTTATTTTTAAAAATTAATTTTGAAAATAAAAAAATAAAAAAAGTAAATACTACTAGCGACGTATAGAAATATACTTCACTAGTAGTACAGGTATTAGCGATGTATATATTATACATCGCTAATACACGTACTAATAGCGATGTATATTCCTATACGTCGCTATTACTATTTTATTTTAATTATTTTTTTATTTTAAAAAATAAAAAATTTTAAAAAATCAAAATAAAATTCCTCTCACCCTCCCTCTCTTCCCTCCCCTCCCCTATCCTCTCTATCTCTCTCTCTCCCTCTCCTCTCTTTCTCTCTCTCTCTCCCCTCGATCTCCTCTCTTTTCCTCTCTCTTTCAATACGTTGCTAATAGTATTGAGTTTATTTTTTTATTTTTAAAATAAAATAATTTATAAAAAAATCTTTAAAAAATAAAAATTATATAATATACCTCTCCCCCCTCTCTCCTCTCCCTCTCCTCTCCCCTCTCCCTCTCCTCTCCCTCTCCCTCTCCTCTATCTCTCCCCTCTCCTCTCTTTCCCTCTCCTCTCTCTCTCTGTCTATCTCCTCTCTCTCTCTCTGTCTCTCTCTCTCTCTTCTATCCCCTCTCTCTCCTATCCCCTCTCTCCCCTCTCCCTTTCCTCTCTCTTCTATCCCCTCTCCCTCTCCTCTCTCTTTTATTTTATTAAATAAAATTAATTAATAAATCTATTCGCGATGCTTATAATTAACCGTTGCTATTACAAATACTATTTACAATGCTTATTTAAAGAGGATAAAGAGGAGAGAGAGGGGAGATGGACATTAAATAATTATAAAATTTTTAAGATTTTTTATAAATTATTTTATTTTAAAAATAAAAAATAAAATAAATACTATTAGCGATGTATGGCATATACGTCGCTATTTGTACAAGTATTAGCAACATATAGTTCTATACGTCACTAGTAATTTTTTTTTGTTTTAAATTAATAAGTAATATGAGGACTATTAGCGACACTTGTGCAAACGTTGCTAATTGTCTTATTATTAGCGATGCTAGTTACAAGCGTCGCTAATAGTTGGACTATTAGCGACGCTTGAATTAAGTGTCGCTATTATTTATTTATTTTTCTTTTTTAATTAAAAAATATATATTTTAGCGACGTATTTGTAAAGCGTCATTAATATCATTAGTATTAGCGACGCTTTATGTTAAGCATCGCTAATACATAACTATTAGCGACGCATAAGAATATGAATATGCGTCGCTAATAGTTCATTTTTTTGCGACGTATTTTTATGCGTTGCAAGTATAGGTTTTTAGCGACGCTTATAGTAATGTCACTAATAAATGCGTCACTAATACCCAGTTTTGTTGTAGTGGCTATTTTTGTAACAACCAAAAATTTCTTAAAACTTTCAAACTTGGTCCAAGAAAAAATAGTTAGTTTGACCCTTAGACGTTCTCAGTAGAATATCTTCCTAAGTAGGAGTATAGGTATGAGAACTGTCTATAAGTAAAAATTAGATGAAAAAAGCTTTGAAAGTGTGACATCCACAATATTAAGGTAATTTTTCATATTAAAATGATGCATTTATGATGGAATTCAATTTTTTTATGGTTCGTTGGCACCACCACCAACTTGTCGGTGGGCACGTTGGTGAAAATATGAGGCCATTATCAGGAGACAATGACACGTTTATAATATATTGGTAAATTTTTTGGCTTTCATTAGTAGATCTACTAACTATTATTGTCGGGCTACCTACAACTTGGTAGGAGGGTGGGAGGCTGAGAAACAAGGTAAAATTACAAAGGGGAGATAAGAGACGAGGGAGGTAAAATAAACTGCTACACAAATTTATGATTAATTTCTTTTTAGCCTTGGCTAAAGCCCTTATACAACACATATAGGAAAATAGTAGCCTTCACTGATTTGAACCTAATTAGGAGTGTATTGAAAATAAACTACCCTAATCAAACTAGGAAAATAAAAACCTAAGCAATGAGGAATTTAGAGACTATGATAAACTAAGAAATAGAGCTTCCGATAGGTCGTATATAACACTAGCATATCAGTGTTCATGGTAGTTATGCTAACGAAAGCAAAAACCATCAGGGATTGATAGTTACATAAAAAAATTGATTTCCTTCTTTGTATAAATACCCTTTGACACTCCTAAGATTCTCATTCCTTCATATATTGACTACAGATAAGGAAGATTCATGGTGGGATCATAAGAAAAGACAAGGGAAGGGAACGAACTTTGCAATAGCAACACTCAACATGTGAGGAGAGGTCTGATTGTTAAACCTTAAGCCTATTATGATATAAAACTTGAAGAAACATGATAGTAGGGTTTTTAGGTTGCAAAAATGATAATAGATTTATGATGTTATTGAGAGTTTAATATCCGTCTAATCGACCTAGAGAATCAATAGATTATTCCTAAAAACTAAGAATTAAGAGTTTTAGCCTCTATGCGCATAATTTTTTTCTATAGCAGAAACATTAAAAACCTAATAACTATGCACATTCATGATTAAGCTATCAAGCAATTAAACAATAAAGCATGCAAGAACACACAAGGATTTAATATATAAAACAACAAATAGGGTGAAATAATATTCAACGACTAAATCAATGCAGTAGTAAGTAAGACATTACATTGCCATAAGCAAACCACCAACTTTTATTATTGACTCTGACCTAAAAACTCTTTTTTTCTTAGATCTCCAACAAATTCTTTTCATTGCTAGCCTTCAAGTTTTCTCCCTCAAGTACTTGAAACATTTCTTCTACTTACTTTGTCTTTGTCCTCTTCTAGCATCCTTAAACAAGATCCTCTTGTTTGTTGACTTTATCCTTGAGTCTTCAATTTCCCATTTTGAATAATTTTGCTACAACTCCTCAAGCTCTCTGTGTGTTTAGTTGTGAAAGACTGTTCTCACTTTTGGCTAATTGAATTGATCTTCGAAGGATTTAACCAATGGAAAGCTCTATACTCTTAAAACCCAATAGAGTAGACTCACCATGTCACGCCTTGGTGCCCACTTGACCCGAGCCGAACCCGGTCCAGGGGCCGGTTGAACCACACTGGGGCGACTAAATTGCATTGTGGTAGACTTTAACCCCTTAATCGGGTATTTAACACATATACGAAGTTGCACACCTTTAGTCCTTTGAGCAAGAGAAATAAGGTAAAAAAAAGAGGATAATATCTATGAACTAAATCCTTGCTCTCAACCCACATACATAACATAGTGAGCCGACACGTGGCTCGAATTAGAAAATCTCATATAAGTATAAAAGTATAAGATACACACGAGTCAGAAACGCAGTAACCCACACAAGGTGTTCTATGATCATAATAGTATAAATCAGAAGACAAAATAACATATGGAAGCATCCATGCTTAATCCCACACATATCCCGGTCATCCCTCATACATGGAATCCTTATTAACTGCATGTCATACCCATAAGTAATTATTCTCCATATAAGTATCTCATACATACTAATTATGGCATGAATAATCATTATATGGCATATAAAATTCATCCTGCATAATAAGTGATTCTCACTCAATCACATCATGCATAAACATCATATAAAACCTACATAAATAGTGTCTCTAATCCCACATTCAGATCATGCATAAATATCACGTAAACCTGCATGAGAAGTGTCTCTAACACCCTTTCAGATCATGCACATTCATCACATAACCCTACATAATCACATAATCACATAATGTATATTCATATTATTCATCCATAAATCATTCACCATGTGTAACGCCCGTGATTTTTCACACATTTTCCTCAAAATTCACAGAAAATTTTTGCAATATAACGTCTGTAAATCGGAGGAAAAATGACGAAATCAAAACCTGATAAAACAGTTTATAATTTAAAACTCTAAACATCCATTTTCCATCTAAATATTTTCATCACACGGTCAAACATCGTACGGCCAAAGCAAATATCATCAGGCGCTACTCGAAAACACACATACGACTAAATTCGCTATGATCATAGACTCTTACAGTCTTGCTCGGATTCAAATGCTTACAGTCTTACTCTTACAATCGTACTCATACTCTTACAGTCGTGCTCATACTCATACGGTCGTACTCATACACATACTCTTACAGTCGTGCTCAAACTCATACGCTTACAGTCGTACTCATACTCATACTCATACAGTCGTACTCACACACATAATCGTACAGATGTACGCATACTATCGACCGCTGAAGCTCATTACAACTAATCAGCTCTAGCGTCGAGATGGAAAAGAATGCCACTAGGGCAACACCTTAACCTCCGGGGAGTGACTAGACGCCATGGACTTTTCCGAAGGTAAGGCACACCAGTGCTCATGGGGCACAGGATCAAACAGGTAAGAGTAGGTCCATGATACTACTTACCTGAGCGCGCAAACATACACCCACACATAAGGGGTCATACAATTGCCCACACATAAGGGGTCTTATAGTGCCATACAATTGCCCACCATAATGGGTCTTATAGTGCCATTGCCACTCTTGGGCAGAAAAACATACAGTGCCACTTGGGCAGAAACATACAGTGCCACTCTTAGGCGGAATCATACAACGCTCTCAACAGAGCATCAAACGTCTGGGCTTATACAGCACACAGACCAAATCGGAAACATACGTCGCTCTCAACAGAGCAAAAGACGTCCGGTGCTCTACACAAAGACACGTACAACATCCCGCAGGATAACCACCATGGCAAGACATGATAAATGCTTAGCCGACTCATTATCGGCTAGCTCAAACACGGAACTTAATCCGTCGAACCCTCAGGTCTCAAACTCACAACGCTATCATTAGCATTCTTATAATTCAAGTTTGAATTAAGTACATTATGCAGTACAATTATGCCACACAAACTCACCGTCCTCGACTGATCAAACCGATGCTGAGCCTGATCGAAACCCTAGTTCGTCAGGGCAGCAGACTTCGCTTAACCCGTCCATATCATGATCAACTCATCGTACACCAAAATCTTACAGTCTTACATCTCTGCCATCTACCTTATGGCCAAAACAGCGTACACAAATGTCATCACACTAAGCTCCTCAGAGCCAAACCCAGTTGTCGCCCTCTTACTTAATACCTCACTGATTATGCTTACTTTTCGCTTCATAATGTGTACGTTATGCTTGTACAATTATGAACACTCTTACTATCTGAAACTCGCCCAACATACAATCCAACCCAAACCGATCCATTCTAATCCTTGCCCGTCATACTCTTATCCTCTGTCATCTGCCATACGCTTACACAACCGTATCCAAATTCGGACAAAGCCTCTGCAACCTCTTACTGTCCATCGCCCATACCTCTGCCCACATACACTTACACATATCCATACCATAGGCAAAAAGCCATCATACATACGTATTTCTCCCACATACGTATAACATACACATACGGTCATACATACGTAACTTACGAACATGCACGCTAGCCATCACTAGCACATGCATAACACACGTCAAACGTACACACTAGCTATCACTAGCACATGCTCAATCAACATACAAAACTTACCGACAAACACGCTAGCCATCACTAGCACATACTTACATCCAACATACTTACAACCAACATGCATGTCATATGCATTTCAACATACCATACAATCGTGCTTACACGTACATCATGCAATCAGATCGTTACATAACATCCAAAGCATGGAATCATACAATCCTAGCATGCTACTACTCATTCAAAGCATGCTATCATGAATTTACGAGTCCAAAGCTCCCCTACATCGTAATCATGACGTTCGATGGCGAGCACACGACGGTGGCGGCGTCGGCAGCGGAGTTGGCGGCCAAAAGCTTTGCCAAGTGAAGAGAGCTGCTGTCCCGAGGATTTTAAGAAGCGCCGGAACTAGTCACGGCCAAACGGAGTGTCAGATGTCAAAGCGACAAAGTCCGCAAACCACGGCGGCACACTAGGGGCGGCCGGGAGAAAAGTCATGCCAACACATGTGGCGGTGCGACCAGAAGTCGAGTGTGTACTCACTGAAGATCGGCCGGTGGCTAAGACGTGCTCAGCCGGCCACAAGACGTCGAAATCGGCCGTGGACAGCACCCAACGGCAACGATTTCGGTCAACAAAGGCCCACATAAGGGCGGAGGGCATGGGGCGACACTCAAGGACAGATGAGAGGTGGTGGAGGGCTATGTGTCAACTCCACTCGATGGCACAGCCATCCGATGGTCAGGCGGCACAAATACGGCGCCTAGACCCAAAAATGCACGCGTGGCCACATGCACACGTGGCCAAAAAGTGCCACTCTAGGGGGAGATGGGTCGGACAGTGGCGACCCAAGGCCCACATAAGGCCAACAGGGCTAGGGCCAGGAAGTGGTGGCCGATCAAAACGGTGACATCGCCGATCGCCACCCACAACTAACACACGTAGTGCGGTGGCTGTGCATCTCGCACGGTATAGGGCAAAGGCAAGCGGCCCACTCCGAGCGGAGGTGTAATTGGCCAAGTGGGGCTGGCCCTCACTGTCGCCGAGCCGGGGCGGAGCCCACGATGGCCAAAAGGCCCACGACTCGCCGATGCTAGCGACCCGAGACGCACCCAAGGCGTCTAATCGAGCGGAGCAAGGCAAATAGAGGCGGGGCGGGGTCGGAAACGGAAAACCCCTGCCGACACAGGGTCGAGGTAGGCTGGACGGGTCCAACCGGAGTCCGTCCGGTGGCCGGACGACGACCGGAAATCCCGGCGTCTCAAAAAAACTCACGGACAGTGAGATGGAAATATGACCAAAACCCGACCAAATGTTCGGCAGCTCACAGCGGAGTGCAGAAAGCACGGCGGCGGCTCTAGCCAGCGCCTATGGGTTCCTAGCGGCCAACTAAACATAAGTCTAGTTGAGAGCGGCCGCAAACGACGTCAAAATCGTACACCCATAGCTCAAAAACGGGATTAAAGGAGAGAAAAATCCCGAAAATGGTTCGGTACCTCGTGTAGGAGCGAAGAGGCCGTGGCGGCGGTCATAGCTGGTGTCTACGGACTCGTGGCGGTGAGGCAAAGCGGATCAGGACAAGAACCGCCGAAATCCGACGACGGAGGAGGGAGAACGGAGCGACCGGAATCTGGCTCGGGTTCTAAAAAAACTCACTGGACGTCGACTAAAATTTTCTGGAAGTCGGTTCTGTGAAAACCGATGGAAGATTAGATTTTTATATAAAATCTTTTCAATTTTTACCTTTACGTCCCTAATACGCGTTAACCTCCCGGTTACGCGTTATAGCTCCAAAATTCGCGCCGTAAGCGCGCAGCAAGGCCCCACACCCGACTCTACGGGTATAAATACGGGGGAAAGTACATAAATACGAATACGCTAAAGCGCCGTATTTTCCTGCCGAAAATGGCCAGAAAAATAGCAGAAAAATCATAGAAAATCGTAGAAAATTCTGGGACATTACACCATGTACGATAAGTGTCTCAATCACACTATACTAAATCATGCATAATAAATCATACCTACATGTGTCACATAATTTCAATTATCCCTACACAACTTGTGTAACCTGGGCATAACTTATCTCATACACATGCATCATCAACAATGGTGAATGCCTCAATCATGGAGAGAAGTACAATCAAATCACCCTCTCTGAATGTGGTCCAATTTCCTAACTAGAAACCTAGGGCATTGCCTGCTCTGGACACAGTCGAATTCCTTATGGAAACTAGGGTGTTAGGGGTAGTCAGCCCTTTTGCTCGCTCTAGACAATCCATGAAGGGAGGTCCAAATTCCTTACGAAAACTAGAGCAGGTTTGCTCGCTCTGGATAGTCCTGGTTGGGAACATCTGAATTCCTTACAGGAATTCGCTTTGGACATCTCTGTGGTGGAAGAGTCCAAATCCCACAAGGGAAACTAGAACATGTGGTAGCCTATGCACAAAGACATACCACTATGGATTCTCAGGGTCCAAGTTTGACTGTCTCAAGAAAATCTTAACCGTATACACATCATCTCAACATCAATTCAAATCGACTCAACCCGGGGAGTATCCATGTTCCATACAGGAACTCAAATCGAAATCGTCCTTTTGGACCAACCACTTTCCGATAAGCCCACGATTGATTAATTTGGCATGCAATATCATATCATTGCATCCAATCGATCAAACATAGCTAATCTTGATAAAATCTCAATCAGAAATTCTTTTCATGATGCATGCAACATGGTACATACGTAGGCAAAGCATACATGAATCCTAATTCATGATATGCTCTCATTAGCCCCTCATGCATCATTTGTAGTCATAATACTAAATATCATCATAATCATTCCCCCACATGTGTGTGTACATGGTAGAAATATTTAGTTCTAAGCATATGAACATGCCTTGTAATTAACTCATCATCATACCACACATGCACATTAACACTTAATCATGGTTCCAAGTAAAATCATCAAAAACCATCAATCAAGTCAAGTGTAACCTCATGCTAAACCTATGCAAGCATATTCACACTATTATTGAATCAAGACATACCACCATCATTCACCCATAATTTAATCACATTATACGAAGGCATATCAATGCATCCTCATGCTATAATCTTGCTGAAATCATGCTAAAACATAAGGAATCATTCAATTATAGATTCAAGATAGCAATTCTAAAATGTGTAGCCAACAACATGCATTTTCACATAAACCTTAAATATTCTTCATAATTCCCAAACATCAATAATATACCATTTCAATAGCCCATTCTAGCTCAAACTACTCAACATGAATATAGAAAATGATATTGAAGAGTAAAAATATCAAAATAAGCAAAAGGGGCAAAAATGGCCAAACTGCGGTATTGCCATTTGATTGGCTTGCATGGCCGTTCGATCGGCACAATAGCAGATCCTGGTTTGTCTTCCCCACTTCGAATTCAAAACTGAAACTTGACATACACTTCATAAAACGTCAATTTTTATCCCCAAACTTCATGATAATCAAATCCATACTTCCAGAACATCAAATCTAACCATTACCAAACATAACCCCCAAGAAATCGCATCAAAGATTACCCCTTTCACAAATCACCATTAAAGCTCACAATCATGGAACCCATTTGAAAACCACATCAAAACTTAACTCTAAATCATAGTAGCGTTTGAGATCAAAGCACTTAGCTTCCAACAAGTTCTTGATTCGAAATTGCTCCTTAAACTCCTTCAAAACCTACCCAAAAACATGATTTTTATTAATACTTCTCAAATCCGATTTTAAAACACCTAAAACCTTCATGAACAAGTAGATCTAGGGTTCAAGAGACCCAAAAACAAAATTTCAAACATCAGGTTTTGAAATAGAAACCCAAATAAGTAGTTTTTAGAGTGAAAACCGAGATTAATACAAAGCAAATGAATAAATTTGAAAGATTTAAGCAAAACCCTAATGGATTAATGAATCATTAAGCAAAATTATACTTTAATCTCCTTTCTCCTTATGAAAAATGGGGATTAGGTTCCTAACAACAGGTCTCAGCCCTTTCCCAGTTGGGAAAGTGGTTGGTCCTTTCCTTTTATAGTAAAGGGTGGGGTAGACCTAATTAAGTATGGGGTTCAAGTAGGATTTTATACTAAAAATAGTAAAACTTGCTTATTTAAAACCTAATTTGATGTCTAGTTTTGTTTGAAATAATTACCCAAGGTCTTAGATTAATGTTAGGCACATTTAGGGCTAAAAATTCCAAATTTGCTCGTAGGCCAACAGTGGGTCCTGCCAACCCTAACTTTTCGAGAAAAATAGTAAAAATTCTAAAAATTCTAGAAAAATTCCAAATGACTTAAATTAACTTAAAAACCTGAAATGTGAAGAAATTTTGGTTAAAACCTTCGTTAACCACTTAAATTTTGAAAATAGTTCAAAACCGATCATAATTAGCATTAAACCACATACAAGCAATTAAATAGAATAAAATTGACCGGATCAAGTTCAGGGATCTACACACCAAGCTCTCTCTATGCTAACAATGGCTTCACTGTTCTTTTCCAATGTCCATAACACCCCATATATAGTTAACTAAGTTGATTTAGGCGTTAGACCTTGAATATGAATCAAATTTAACTCATGACCTATTTTGGGAAACTGTAGGCTCCAGCAATCAATTGCTATAGTAACCAATCGATCGCCCACCATCTTAGCTTCATTTTACAAAGAATTATTGTAGTAGCTGCTTGATTGCTACAATAATCAATAGATCGATGCTACAATGACTTACTACAATGTTGCTATACTACTGCTATAGTACTAAAATTCAAAATTATTTCCAATTAATCCATTTTAAAATCCTGATTAATCATAGATGAAAATTTTACATCCTTATGCAATTTCTCACTCATTCTTTTTCTCACACTCTAATATGATAAACCCTTTATACTAAGTGTGATGTGATGCGCGTGCCTATTTTTACCTATGAAAACACTTTTGAGTCTTTTAATTTGCTTCATCTTCACCATGTGATCTTGAACAGTAAGCATTCTATTCTATGACTCAAATTACACATCAATTTGATATTATTTTGTTCACTGAAATAAGCCAATATAATACAAATGGCCACATATGTTCTTACAACTATGTTTAAGTACTACATATGAGATACATGTAATGTAATTATGGATAGGGAAATTATTAGTTGAATGTCCATTTTGATGGAGAAATTGTTTTAGTAGGTTTCATTGGTGGAACAAGTGTTCGAGTCATGCCATCGATCATCACCAACGTCATTCATTATGAGAGATGAGCTCTACACTATCCCAACTTTGGTGGATTTCAGTTTTCATTGGATAGTGACGTTACTAGTCACCTTAATGGACTTCCACGTGGCCGAGACCTTGACATCTTACTCCTCGCACATTCTATGACATTTTACTATCGCTTGCTACATGTGATAGCTTAGTATGACATCTGTAGAGCTAAGAAGGAGAGAGTAGATTGTATGATGACACATATCTTATTTCTTTTATCGGAGCCACATATGGAGATGGATCTTCCTTCCATCATTTTTGGATGGATTATGACCTTTTCTCATAGTCATATGCACGAGATGCTTCCATATTTGTACATTCTATGTCAAATATTTATGTCTGTTTGTCTAAGGATACCAGGGGAGAGCCTACATTGGTTGGCATGGGACCAATTGATGATGTTATCGTTAGGAGGATGTTGTCTCACACGAGGGGGCAGGAGCGTGTAGGACAAGGTGAACAATAGGCTTAGCAGGAGGCATCACCCATAGTAGAGCATCCATATGCACATTTGGATCGCCCAGTCACTTATGGAGAGTTCCTAAATTCTTGATGAGATGAGGCATGGATTTTTTGACATCAGGAGGATGCTCAGGGTATACGGATTCCACTTTTAGGTAGTGAGGGGGAGTATCCAAATGATGATGCTGCACTAGTATGAGATGCTTCTTGATTACTTGATGGTTCATTCAATTTTTCATGTATTCATATTTTGGAACTTATCTTAGTTCAATTTATGTTCTATGTGACATTGGGATGTATTTTAAAACCGATTATCTTCAGTCAATATGTGATAGACATGTTTATCTTATTGAATATTTAATTTTTATGTCTTCTCGTGATAATTATGACTTGGGTGTGCTTTAATTGACTTTTTTGTTAATTACTGAATCCCTTTTTGTTTATTTGTGTCAACAAGGGGAATAGATGATTGATAAAAATCAAAGTGCTTATTTTCATGCGTATTTGAGCAGTGTTGATAAGTGTGATATATATATATATATATATATATATATATATATATATATATATATATATATATATATATATATATATATATATATATATATATATATATATATATATAATATGCTCATTTTTACTTTATTTGCTAGTATATAAGGTTAAGTTAGGGTTAATTAAGGTTTATTTATGTTAAGATAGATATTAATATTTACTTTAACTATTAATTAATTGAGGTGCTATTAATAGTTTAAGCATGTATTTGAATTTAATTGGGATTTTATTTATCTACTACATATTTAAAACGTGATTTTTTATGTTTTGTAGGTAAGACTTGCTTATCAAGGCCCTTAGACAATGCGCAAGATAATTCAAAACACTCTTGATATATTTATGCATAATTTGGACAACTTTTGAGAGTCATAAAAAAATTAGAAATTAATATCGATGTGAATGAAAGAGCTTAATGAATAGAGCAAATAATTGGACAAAAATATGAACTGTTGAATGAACACACTTAGTTTTCTGAACAAAAATTGGACACAAAATGGAACAAATTTGTCGAAATTGCAAAACAGTGTAGCCATTCCAATGGGTAGCTAGGGCATTTGAATGACATAACATGCAGTTTTCTATTAAGCTGGTATTGAGTCCTTTTTCATTTGGACTTCCTCCTATGACTCTTATACCTCTAAAGAGTCATATGAGGCTCAAAATCGATAAATGCGAGTAGATGGTTTGATGAGAAAAAGGGAGAAGAAGATGGAGGAGCTATCATAGTTTTTAATGGAGATTGAAGAGCCTTCTTTTACAATGCAATATTATGCTTTCTTTTACTTAAGAGTTGATGAAACTATAGATAAATTCAATTTTTTTATTTTTACTTTAGATCTCAATTGTGAATAATGACAACTATATGACAAAGATTCTACTTTTAATGGTAGAGGTTTCAAGTTTATTTAATTCTATATTGATTTATTGTCTTGTAGATGATAGATTAATGTACTTTTGAGATTTACATCAATTCTAATTTATGTAATTTAGATGAGATAGTCATATAATAGTTTTAATTTTCATATGATTAATGAATTTGACAAGTTATATGAAGATTAGACGAGTCATGACAATAGTTTAGTTTAGTGTACATGATTTGTGCTATTGCTGAAGATAGTTCAAGCCATGGATTTAATTAATGATTCTTTCTAAAGTATTTATAGTTTATAGCTAAGAATATTAAAGGTTAAAAAATTGTTATGGATCTATATTGGATTCAATTTCCTAAGTAATTACCATCATATTGCTATATTCCATTTAGTCTAGTTGATTACTTTTTTTGTTTAATTTAAGTTTGAGTTCTTTTAGTTTTCAATCAATGAATGTTCTCTTAGATTTAGTAATTAATTTATCCATCCCTGAGGTTCGACAACCATTAAATGCTTATCCTAGTATAATTACCTTGTATACTTGCAAAAGGTTTAATAATAAATAATTAAGTTTTTGGCACCATTGCCGAGGAAGGTGTGGAATTGTTACTAAATTCATAGTTAGGATAGTCCTATTAGTTTTAGTTTTGGTTTACTTTACTTTCTAGGGTAATTCTTAGTACTTGCTCTATTTTATTGTGATCTTGTAGGTTGAGTTGAAGACTATGCTCTCTACTCGTGTTTGCAAGGCAACTCCGACAAACATTGTTATTCTCTTTGGCTTTCAAGATCTTCTCTTCTCTTTATTTCTAGCTTGTTTTTCCTCTTACTTCATTTTTGCTTACTCTTTCCCATTTTACACTTTACATTCTGTGGTGTGCTTGTGGTGTATGTGTGGTTGTTGCTCATTGCTCCCCTATTAGCACCACTTGACCTTGAGCCCGAGCGAATGCCTATGAGTGCTAAGTTGCCCTCGACCTCCATCTCTACCCACTCTACCACACTTCTGGTACTACTTTTCCTACCACTCCTACCATCACCATGGCTGAACATCAATTAGTAAATGGATCTCTCAAAGCCCTAAGGGAGTATTACAATCCCAATGAGGTTGCCGGTGGTCTCAGCTCAAAACCACGTAATTAACCCCAATGTCATTCAAATGCTCATATCTTTTTATGGGCTTGATAGGTATGAAATATATATATATTTATTTTATATGCCTTTTTATCTTACTTGCTAGTATAGATTAGGTTAATTAAGAGTTAGTTATGGTTTATTTATATTAAGATAGATATTAATATTTTAGTTTAATTATTAATAAATTTGGGAGTTATTAGTAGTTTAGGCATGTATTTGAATCAAGTTGGGATTTTATTTATATTCTACATGTCTAAAGTGTGAAGTTTTTATATTTTGTAGGTAAGATGCACTTATCGAGGCCCTTGGATGATGTTTGGAATAATTCAAAACACTCTTGACAAACTTTAAAATGATTTGGACAACTTTTTGGAGTTATAAACAAGTTGAAAATTAATATGGATGAGAAAGAAAGAGCTTAATGAACAGAGTAGAAAACTGAACATGAATATGGACTGTCTAGTGAACAGGCTTAGCTTCTTGAATAGAAACTGGACACGAAACTAAACAGAACGGTCCAGATTGCAGAAATAGTATAGCCGTTTGAATGGGCTTGTAGGGTGATCAAATGAGATAACGCTTAGTTTCCTACTTTGAGCTAATTTTGAGTCCTTTTCATATTAGACTTCCTCTTATGATTCATATGCCTATATAAAAGACATATTTTGCTAGAAATTAAAGGATTCCAGTAGATTTTTTATAGAGAAGAAGGGAAAATAAGATGGAGGAGCATTCAAAGCTTTAAATGGAGATTTAAGAGCTTTCTTCTACAATACAAGGCTTGATTTTTCTTTTACTTAGGAGTTGATGAAATTATAAATAAGTTTTAGTTTCTTTTCTTTTTAATTTAGATATTAGTTCTGAATAATAACAATTGTATGATAAAGATTTCCTTTTTAATGGAAGAGCTTTTCATGTTTATTCAATTTTATGTTGATTTATGGTCTTGTAGATGATAGATTGATGTGGTTTTGATAATTACATTGATTATAATTTCTGTGATTTAGGTGAGATAGTCATGCAATAGTTTTAATATTCAATTGATTAATGAATTGGATGAGTTATACTATGATGAGACGAGTCATGCCTATAGTTTAGTTTAGTGTAGATGATTCATGCTATTGTCGAAGATCATGCAATGAATTTAATTAATGATTCTTTCTGAAGTAATTATCACTTGTAGCTGAGAATACTTGTTCATATTCACACTAAATTTAGATTAAAGGTTAAGAAATTGTTATGGTTCTATAGTGGATTCGATTTACTAAGTAAATTCCATCATATTGATCTCCTCCTTTTAATTTAGTGAATACTTCCTTTGCTTAATTAAAGTTTAAGTTCTTTTAGTTTTTAATAAACAAATTTCTTTTTTTAGATTTAGAAATAATTCATCCATCCCTGAGGTTCGACAACCCTAAAATACTTATCTTAGTACAATTACCTTGTACACTTGCAAAGGGTTTAATTATAGAAGATCAAGTTTTTGGCTCCATTGCCGGGGACAGTGTCAATTTGGTACTAAATTAGTAGTAGGATCATTCTAGTTACTATAGTTTTAGTTTACTTTAGTTTTTAGGGTAATTCTTAGTTACTTACTATCTTCTAATGTGATCTTGTAGGTTGAGTTGAAGACAATGCTCTCTACACTTGTGGCTACAAGTGGACATCGGCAAGCATAGTGCTTCTCTTTGGTTTGCAATATCCTTTTCTGTCTTTATTTTTTTTCCTTATTTAGTTTTTGCTTATTATTTCCCTTACGCTTAACATTGTGTGGTGTGTTTGTAGTGTATGCGTGGTCATCGCTCCTTGCTCCCTATATTAGCACCATTTGACCCTGAGCCCAAGCGAACACCTAGGAGAGCTAAGTTGCCCTCGACCTTCACCCTTACCCATTCTCCCACCAATTCCGCCACTTCTACCATATCTAACACTACTTCCCCCACCATCATGACTGAACATCAGTTAGTAGATGCACTCCCAATGAGTACACCTCTCCTTCATGCATTAGGTTGCCAGCGGTCGCTTCTCAAAATTATGAAATTAAGCCCAATGTCATTCAAATGCTTCCATCTTTTTACGGGCTTAATAATGAAAATCCGTATAGGCACCTAGATGACTTCTTAGAACTATTATTATTAATTTTATCAAAAGTAATGCAAATTAACTTGAAATATTAATCTCTTACTTGAATTGATTAAAGGTTAAACTATCAATTAAAAGTTTCACACTTAGCTTTAGCTAGAGGTTTTGGTAATAATAAATCAAATACAATAAATTAAATATTGAGAACTTTACACTGATGAGGAGAAAATTGTCACCAAATATAATTCTTCCATATAAGCTGGACTGCACAAGGAGAAGAGGGGTAATAAATCGTGGTCTATGCCACTTCCCCAATCAAAATAGTTACAAGAATCTCTTACAATCAAGAGACGCGATAAACATAGAGAAAAAGAGGTAGTTACATAACTAATCTAGGCTCCTTAATATATACACACAAACGAGAGAAACACAGTTATGTATTCAGGCACTTTATCATAACAACTCCTCTCTCAGCAACTCTCTATAGTATTCTTCTTCTCACTTGAATGTCGAAGATGCTTTGGCTAGCACCATTCCAGTGCGAAGGTCTCAACTCATTTTGTAGGCAGGTTTCTTGATATTTATCTTGACCGTTGAGCACATTTATGCATCAACAAACACCACAAAGAAGAAATAATAAATTTGAGACAATAAAAGAGAATAACTTTCGTCAAGTAGTTGAAGTATCTCCTATGAACCTCCCATAATTTGAGTTGTTGGACAATGACTCACATATGATGGCTGTAGAATTTTTGTTTCTATTCGGAGTGGTAGAGCTCCTTAAGAACAACTGCTGGAAAGAAATTGATGACATGTTTCAAGCTCTCTAACTTGACCGATGAGGTTGTCAAACTTCAGCTTTTCTCTTTCACATTGAAAGATAAAGCTAAAGAATGGCTTCACTCATTAGAACCGGACGCCATCACAACATGGGCCCAAATGCAACAAGAGTTCCTCAAAAAGTACTTCTCCATAGATAAGACCAACTAAATGAGAAAGACCATAACCACTTTTGCCCAACTTCCTACTGAATAGTTCCATGAGAGTTGGGATAGACTTAAGGACCTTCTTAGGAGGTGTCCTCATTATGCTGTCCCAAAATGGCAATTAGTGCAACATGTTTATGAAGGTCTTACTGAAAAAAACCACCACCTTGTTGATGCAAGTTGTGGGGGTACCTATTTTTTTAAAAATGAAAATGAGGCATGAAAACTTTTTGAAGATTTGAGTGAAAAATCTCTTCAACATACTATGTTGAATAGAAATAAGAGTGGACTATCTACTTTGAACAATGCCCCTCTAGGGGTGGCTTGTATGAAGTGAAAACCCATTAGACCTCTCCTCCAAAGTTGATACTTTGAATAGGAAGTTGGAACTCCTTATGACTTCAACCCATCAGCCCACTCCCTTCACTCAAAATGAATGGACAATATGCTTTAGCCTAGCCCATACTATCATGGAGTGTTCCTCTGCCTCTCAGTTTCCTAAGCTTGTCCAGGATCATGTAAATGCCACCCAATCCTTCCCTAGGGATGAGAAAAATACATTTTCAAACACATAACCATGGGTGGAGGAATCATCCTAACGTTTCTCAGCAGACACAAAACCAAGGGGTTTTGGGCAACCAACCCCCTAGGCAACTATTCCAAGTTCCACCAGTCCCTTTCAACCAACCTCAAGTGCAACCCCCATATGTCCAACCTAGTAGGAGGCCGAGTTTTGAAGAGAAGGTATTGACTGCATTACAAGAGCTACAATCTCATTCTCAAATCCTTCACTCCAACATACAATCTATAGCAAAGCTAGAAGCCCAAATTGGACAACCAACCAATGCTATAAACAAGAGAGAGAAGGGGATGTTACCGAGTCAACCCCTACAAAACCCTAAAGGTCAATTTTAGGTAGAGGGAGCTCCTTCATCTAATGAACAAGTTCAGTCCATAATGATCCTTAGGAGTGGGAGGATTGTTGACAATAAGGTTGGGGGGACATTAGTGATAGATGATACGATGAGGAGTTAGAGAGGACAGCCCCCAATGAGTCTCAAGTAGAAGTGAGTGCACAACATGAGAAGGGGTCTGTATTTTCTTTCCCTTCCTCAGAGCCACAGTCTAAGACCACTTCTGAAAGATCTTATATCCTTAGGGCTCCTTTTCCCCAGTGTCTTGACATGGCCCCATCATTTAGAAAGAGCAAGACTAGGATGGATGAAATTCTTGAGACTTTCAAACAAGTCAAAATTAATCTCCCCCTTTTAGATGTCATTGAGCAAGCCTTTGCTTTTGCTATGTTCCTCAAAGACCTATGCACTCAAAAGCGTAAATCCAAGACCCATGTGTCTAAGAAGGTCTTTCTCATTGAGCAAGTTAGCTCTCTTTCGAAGATTGACACCCCACCTAAGTATAAGGAACCTGGAGTGCCTACTATTTCTTATGTCATAGGTGATCACTCCATCAATAAGGCACTCCTTGACCTTGGTACAAGTGTTAATCTACTCCCTTACTCGATGAATGAGAAACTGGGGTTAGGTGAATTGCAGCCTATATCAGTTACCTTGTAGCTAGCCTCGGGGAGTCATTGAGGGTTTCTTAGTGAGGGTTGACCGGTTCTTTTTTCCCGTAAATTTTATTGTCTTAGATATGGAAACCGTTGCCAACTCCATACATCAGATTCCTATCATTATAGGTCATCCTTTCCTTACCACAGCCAATGCTTGTATCAAGTGTTGGACAGGGGTAATGAAGATGTCATTTGGGAACATGAAAGTGCAACTAAATGTTTTTTATGTGTCTAACCATTTACTTGTGACTTGTGATGCTAAATGTTTTATGGTAGACAATTTTAGATTCGATGCTTATGATAGAGGTCCATCTTTTGTAGCAGCAACTTATAATCAAGTCATGCATTCTAATTTTTCTGAATAATCTTTTAGAGACTTAAAAGAAGAGCCACTGCCAATATCTACCACCCCCCATGTCATATTTGAGAATGTTGGCATTGTCTAGCTGAAGACAATAAACTTAGAAGTTCTTGGGAGGCGACCCATGCTTTTGATTTATTTCTTTTGCTTTATTTTGTTTATCTTCTTTGCTTCATTTGGATTTTATTTACGTATTTTTTTCTACTTTTTTTCTTTTCTCATTATAGTTTTTGTTCTTTTGTGGGATATAGTACTTTAGGTTTGGGAGAATGCTCATCACTTATATTTATATATTTTCTCCAATCCTATGTATTTCACTTTCAAATTAGTAGATTAGTTCTCCATTCGAGTGATATCTTTCTTTCCCTCTCTTACTTATTCTTGTCACTGTAGTATATATTTTCTTTAACATTGTGGACAATATTCAGTTTAGGTTTAAGGGTGTAGAAAGATATTTTTTCTTTCTTATTTTTCTTTTCGGATATTTTAGAGTATATTTTTTTTGTTATTTCTATCATTTTTTTTCTTTTATGTGGTTTTTATCGCTTATTTTCTTTTAAAAGCATACGTCTATTTTTAAAGAGATCGATTTCATGAAGAAAGTTCAAGTAGTTAATTAAGTGATGAAAGTGATTGAGTGAGTAATTTCTATTTTATTTTCTTTATCTTGGATAATTGTGCTTATATTTTTAAATCACATTTCACATACTTGAAACTTGTAGGAATGTAATTTTATGATTTATTACTTATTATCTTAGTGGGATATCTTTAACTGTGCATATTTTTGAAAACATGACAATTGAGTATTTTTTAATGTTTTATGATAAATCTTTATGTTTGGCTATTATGTGAAAAATAAATTGGGATAAGTGTATTAAAAAATTAATGAAAAAATAAGAATGAGAAAAAAGAGTTGAATAAAAGATAGATTGATTAAAAAAAATGATGAAAAAAAAAAGTGTAAAGGTTTGTTTCTCTTTTCACTAAGTAGCTGGGCCTTGTGCTTAGGCAAGCATAGAGGATCTCGTTAACAGGTGAAAAGTTGAGATAAATTCTTTTATGACTTGCTTAGTTTTGTAGCCTTTATAGTTCGAGTTATTAAGCCTGAGAGGTGTTTCAACACCTAGTGCCTTGAGAAAACTGGATTAGGGATACTGGCCTAAGTATTGTTACATGGACTATTTAGAAAGCTTAATAGAACTAAGTATTGCACGAGTCATATTTTGAGGTATATTATGCTCTTATTCCTTGAATTTAATTCAAATCTGAAGGCCATTAAATGAGGTTTTATTGTGAGATGTTAAGGATGAAATATTGTCATTGTTATATTTTTTGAGTTAGTGAACTTTAATGAGCTTCGTTAATGGGTCACATAAGATTTGCTTGTTAATAAAGAATGAAATTGTATGACTACAGGTTTCTATACTTTATGTTTTTGAAAAAGTATATATGTAGTTGCACAATTATTTTCAAGATGGGGTTATGGAATGGATGATTCCTTACTAGAAAGTGATCAGATTGAAATTATTTACTTGTTTCAAGTATTTGTAGTTTGTTTATTTTAGAAATAGTTATGTGTTTTTAAGATGAGATTGTTTTTAGAATTTTTGTTTTATTTCTTTTCTTAGGTTTAGATGTTTGTGGGTATCATTACTACAAACCCCCACGAGACACAACTCGTCCAAGTAGGGACACATAGGGGTTTAAAGGCTTGTTACATATGCTAAATGCAATTATAATTCCTTTTGAAAGTGACATTTATTTATTTTCTATATTAGTTGATTTGTTTTGTTTCGTTTTGTTTTGCTCGAGGATTAGCAAAATATTGGTTTAGGGGTATTTGATAAGTATGAAATATATATCTATTTTATATGCCTTTTTACGTTACTTGCTAGTATAGATTAGGTTAATTAAGAGTTAGTTATAGTTTATTTATATTAAGATAGCTATTAATATTTTAGTTTAATTATTAATTAATTTGGTAGTCATTAGTAATTTTAGGCATGTATTTGGATATAGTTAGGATTTTATTTATATTCTATATGTCTAAAATGTGATGTTTTTATATTTTGTAGGTAAGGTGCACTTATTGAGGCCCTTGGACGATGTTTGGAATAATTCAAAACACTCGTGACAAAATTTAAAATAATTTGGACAACTTTTTGGATTTACAAACAAGTTGGAAATTAATATGGACTTGAAAGAAAAAGCTTACTAAACAAAGTAGAAAACTAGACATGAATATGGACTGTCCAGTGAATAGGCTTATGTTGATGAATAGAAACTGGACACAAATCTATATAGAACTGTCCAGATTGCGAAAATAGTATAGCCGTTTGAACGGGCATGCAAGGCAATCAAACGGGATAACGCACAGTTTCTTATTTTGAGTCCTTTTCATATTAGACTTCCTCTTATGATTCATATGCCTATATAAAGACATATTTGACTCAAAATTGAAGGATTCCAGTAGATTTTCTAAAGAGAAGAAAGGAGAAGAAGATGGAGGAGCATTCAAAGCTTTTAATGGTGATTTAAGAGCTTTCTTGTATGCAAGGCTAGATTTTTCTTTTACGTAGGAGTTGATGAAACTATTGATAAATTTTAGTTTTTTTTTTAATTTAGATCTTAGTTGTGAATAATGACAATTGTATGATAAAGATTTCCTTTTTAATTGAAGAGCTTTTCGTGTTGATCTAATTATATGTTGATTTATGGTCTTGTAGTTGATATTTTGATGCGGTTTTGATAATTACATTGATTCTAATTTCTGTGATTTAAATGAGATGGTCATGCAATAGTTTTAATGGTCATATGATTAATGAATTGGATGAGTTATATTAAGATGAGACGAGTCATGCATATAGTTTAGTTTAGTGTAGATGATTCATGCTATTGTCGAAGATAGTTTATGTCATTACTTTAATTAATGATTCTTTCTAAAGTAATTCTAGCTTATAGTTGAGAATACTTGTTCATATTCATACTAGATTTAGATTGATGGTTAAGAAATTGCTATGGTTCTATAGTGGATTCGATTTTCTAAGTAAATTCCATCATATTGATCTCTTCCTTTTAATTTAGTGATTACTTCATTTGCTTAATTAAAGTTAAGTTCTTTTAGTTTTTAAAAAACAAATTTTTTTTTTAGATTTAGTAATAATTCATCTGTCCCTGAGGTTCGACAACCCCTAAATACTTATCATAGTACAATTACCTTGTACACTTGCATGACCTTCAGGCTCTCTAACTTGACCCATGAGTTCGTCAGATTTCGGCATTTCCCTTTCACATTGAAGATAAGGCTAATGAATGGATCTACTTATTAGAACTAGACACAATCATAACATAGGCACAAATGCAACAAGAGTTCTACAAAAAGTACTTACCCATAGGTAAGACCAACAAAATGAGAAAGGTCATAATCACTTTTGCGCAACTTCCCACCAAATAGTTCGATGAGAGTTGGGACAGACTTAAGGATCTTTTTAGGTGGTGTCCGCATCGTGCTATCTCTAAGTGGCAATTAGTGCAATGCTTCTATGAGTGTCTCACTAAACAAAACTGCCATCTTGTCGATGAGAGTTGTTGAGGTACCCTTTTGTTGAAAATTTAAAATGAGGCACAAAAACTCCTTAAAAATTTCAGTGAAAATTCTCTTCAACTTGCTGCATTGAATATAAATGAGAGCAGACCAAACATCTTGAACAATGCCCCCTTTAGGGGTGGCTTGTATAAAGTCAAAAACCCATTAGACCTTTCTTCCAAAGTTGACACTTTGAGTACGTAACTAGTCCTTCTAATGACTTCAACCCATAAACTTGCACCCCTCACTCATGACGCATGTGTCATATGTCTTAGTCCAGCCCTTACTATCATGGAGTGTCTCTTCGCCCCTCAATTATTAGAGCTTGTCTAAGATCATGCGAATGTCACCCAATCCTTCCCTAGAGTTGACAACAATTTATTTTCAAACACATATAACCCTGGGTGAAGGAATCACCGTTACACCTAAACTATTGATTCATCAAATTGAGCCAAAGCTTATTAGGGTTATATAACTTGCAAATGCACAAGTGGATGTAGTCTTGCAAGGTCGAATCTACAAGGATTGCCTTTGTGTGACTATCACAATGATTACAAAATAAGAGAAGTAAAGAAAGATTAAAAGAGAAAAAATAGAAGAGTATAGAGGTAATAATGAGTTAAGAAAACAATAAGATAAAAATACTAAGGCATTAAGGGTCATTGTAACATCTAGTGATGTTCTTCACGTATCATGTTTTCTCAGCTAGAATTGAACGAAGATTCTGTCTAATTAGGAGATATGAACAAAGAATGACAAAAAGAGATGACACTTGTTCAGAATCAGGCACACCTCCTTATTATTTGATTCGGACAGTACTTAAAGAGATAGGGGTCGTCCCAAAAGAAATGGTTTACCTCAGTGAAGAATCTCTTTTTATCTTGGTAAGACCAATGATGGGGAACTTTACCAGTCACCAAGTAGTTGGCAATGTCGGCTAACCATTGAAGATGTGAGATGGCAACAAGTTGCTCATCGGGGAATGTGTCCTGGATTGGAAAGTTCTTTGAAGAATCAGAAAAAGTCCAATCTTGAAAGATGATTCGCCACCACATTCTCTACTCCCTTCTTATCTTTGATTGTGAGATCAAACTCTTGGATAAGGAGTATCTACTGGAGCAATGTGGACTTTGTATCTTGTTTGCTCAAAAAGTACTTCAAAGTTGCATGGTCAGTAAAAATGATAATTTGAAAGCCAATCAAATAGGATCTATATTTGTCAAGGGCAAATACAACAACAAGAAGTTCTTTTTCAGTGGTGGAGTAGTTCATTTGTGTAGTATTTAAAGTTCTACTTACATAATGAATTACACAAGGTTTCTTATCTTTCCTTTGCCCTAAAGCAGCCCCAACGGCATAATCACTTGCATCACATATAATTTCAAAAGGAAGGGTCCAATCTAGGGGCTGCATGATGGGTGTGGAGACTAACATGTTCTTTAGCTTTGTGAAAGCTTCTTCACATGCGTTCGACCACTCAAAAGAATGTTCTTTAGATAGAAGATTACACAATGGTCTAGATATCACACTAAAATTCTTGATAAATTTTCTATAAAAACCGGCATGCCCCGGAAAGGACCTAACATCTTTTATGGATTTTGGACTAGGCAAACTAGCAATCAACTCAATTTTTGCCTTGTCCACTTGAATTCCCTGCATAGAAACAATGTGACCAAGTACTATTCCAGTAGTAACCATAAGATGACACTTTTCCCAATTTAAAACTAGATCTTTCTCTTCACATCTCACCAAAATGTTTTCCAAGTTATCAAGATAGTCATCAAAAGAATCATTAAAAATAGCGAAGTCGTCCATAAAAACTTCCAAAAACATGTTGTGCACATGCATTTGGGCTCTCTTTCTGCGTTGTTGGCCTTCTATTTGTTCGCATTAGGCTACTTTATTTATTTTATGCTCTATATTAATTAGCAGTAGTTTGAACATTATGGTAGTAATGTGTAACAGGCCAGCGAGTGTCCCCGTGGATTAGTCGGGTCCACTAGTTGGCACTATCCCCAAGGAGAGAGGTGTGGCTCCCTATATGGGTTGTCTTCTTCCTTCTATGTTTTCTTTATGCAACAGAAATCAGTCTTTTCTTTCTTCTTCCTACTCTCTTCTACTTTCCTTTGCGTGATTCGTGCGAGGTACCGCTTGTGCCTAAACCGGGCACAACATTGGCATCAGAGCCATCATGATCCCCGGCCATGGCGAGAGGCAAATAGCCGGCCATGGCCCCTGAAGTTCAGCTTGAGAAGGAGAACGAGATCTCAGCGGACAACCCCAAACAAGCCCCTGAGACCATTAGTCCTCCCATGCTCGCGCAGATCTTGGCCAAACTTGAGTCTCTAATCATGGCTGTGGCTTAGCTTCAAGTAGTGCCCTCAGCACCATTGTTACCGAGATCCCAACCAGCCAATGTGGAGAAGTTCATCCCACGCCCATGAACTTTGTTGTCCCGGCCTTCAAACGTTCGCATATAGAGATATGCGGCCTCCCCAAACCTCCGTGCGCTTTGGCACCTTCGAATAGTCCACAGAAGGGGGACGCAGAAGTTGGGATATGCGAGGGCCACCAGGTGCTCGGGGAAATGCTCCAA
Source organism: Saururus chinensis (assembly GCA_035235625.1). Classification (NCBI taxonomy): domain Eukaryota; kingdom Viridiplantae; phylum Streptophyta; class Magnoliopsida; order Piperales; family Saururaceae; genus Saururus; species Saururus chinensis. The sequence continues at coordinate 28,627,188 of CP141146.1, read as the reverse complement.
TGGTGCTGCCACCTAGAAATCTCATCCAAGAGATGGAGGATGACTAGGAGTACTCGGGCTCTCGTGGACGACCACAGGGCGTGATGCACTGAAATAATGTTTAATTAAATGTTTTTAAAATTTGAATTGCAATCTTATTTTGTGTTAATTCATTGCTTATTTGGGTTATTTATGTTTTGAATAGGTTAGTTGGACCTTAATTGAGTTTACATGTCTAAATGGGCTTCAACAGGATCCAAGTAGAAGAAGAAGTGAAGCCCTACTACCCAAAGTTATTTAAAAGTCAAGAATGAGCTCCTAATGGTCTAAACATGCATAGAATGGTTGAACACAATCTTTTGGACCCGTTGGATTTAAGATTTGCATCAAGAGAACTAAATTAGGAAAGAAGCTGATTCAGACAGATTGATAGATCCTTAGTATTTCAACCATATCTTGCTTTGTATAATTCGGATTGCTACGATTCGGGTAGAATTGGAAAGAAGCCTTCTGTGGCTACTTTCTCTATTTCAGGAAGAAATTCATAATTCCGAATCTATATGGGACAAATCTGTCATGCAAACGGACAGCTAGTAAACTAACCGAGGTCAGCACATGAAGAATATTTTCATTGGTTATGATTGATACACATAAGGAAAGACAATGAGGTTGATTGGATACATAAAGGAAGATTTAAAGATACTTATTTTCTAAATAAATTATTGATTTATTTGATTAATTTAGAATCTAATCATTGCCAAAGAAGCAACCAATCAGACAATCAATCAGGATGCAATCCAGAGATATGATTTGACTTTCCTCTTTGAAGCAACCCCTTCTACTCCTATAAATAGATGGGTGGACGTGATAGAGGCATCATCCCCTCCTCTTTGGAGCTCTCTTATCCTATTTTTTCCCCCTTCTTTTATATTTTTATTTTTAGTTTTATTGTAGTGGCTTTTTAAGCTCTTAAGCTAAGACTAGAGGTGATTTGTAACAATCTAATGGAGTTCTATTCATGTTTTATCAATGGTTTCAAGTAAGTATTGGTTATTTGAAGTGATGTTTATTTAATATTCTTCTTCTTATTGTTTCTTTGTGATTTGGATACATAAGATGCTTGAAGACTCTCCTTCTTGATCTTATGTGATTTGGATAAATAGAACTCTTTAAGAGATAATTATTTTTATCCTTCATCTATCCAAGTCATTTTCTATCTTTGTGTTTGCTTTTAATGTTCATATCTTCTGGTTAGATAGAATTTTCATTCGATTCTAATTGAGATAACATGACACATGAAGAACATCATTAGATGTTACAATGATCCTTAATGCCTTAGTGTTTTCTCTTCTTCATTTCTTAACTCTTTATACTCTTCTACTCTTTCTTTCTTAATTTTTCTTTCCTTTATTTTTTTCGTAATCATTTTCTTTGTTGCACAAGGCTTTCCCTGTGGATCGACCTTGTATACTACAATTGGCCAATAAAAGAAATTTGAATTTGACTTCTTCATAGTCTTGGTTCAGATGTAACAACAGGGAGGTGCTGAACCCCATTTGGCCCACCTACATTTCCCATGTTACAATGATGATAAGGATCCGGTGGAGTGGCTGTACAAGGCGGAGAAGTTTTTCTGCTATCAAGAGACGCACTCTGAGGCTGAATGTTTACACATAGTTGCGTTCTACTTAGATGGTGATGCTTTCATTTGGTTTCAGAGCTTCGAGAAAGAGGTTCGTTACCCCCACTTGGGCTGCATTTGCTGATGAATTGTGTGTCCAATTCAACGCCAATGAGTTCTAGGATTTCAACAAGATGCTATCCACCCTGCACCAAACCACCACTGTAAGGGCTTACTACACACAATTCATGAAGATTGCAAACCGTCTTCCCGAGTGGCCGATGGCAGCCTTGGTGGGGACATTCAAGAGCACTAAAACCAAAAATATTAGAGGAAAGGTGCCACTTTGCATGCTCATCTATGTGGGATGTCGTGCGACATGCACGAATCGAGGAGGAGAAACTAGCCCGACAGCGAAGGGATGGCCGTCTGGGACCCTCCCACGCCCCCCTCATGGTGCTAACCCCCTGCCCATCACAGCCAGCTGAGCAACCACCAGCCATCCGGGTCAGCAGCCCCCTCCTTCCGGTCAGCTCATGCGTCACCTCACACGGGCCTAGGTGGGGGAATGTCGATCCAAGGGGCTATGCTTCAAGTGTGATGAAAAGTTCATACCTGGACATCGTTGCTCAGTCAAGGGTAGTCTACTAGTGCAGGAGGTCAAAGAAGAGATGAATGCGACAGATAGGGAGGAGTTTCCCCATTATGACGACGTGCTGCCCGAGATCTCAATCCATGCCTTCTCCAAGGCCTTCACCCCACGCACTATGCGGGTCCAAGGCCATCTCAAGCAGCAACAAGTGGCCATCCTTATCGACAGTGGCTCAGCGTCTGGGCTATTTCATGTCAGATTCAAAACCGTTTGATGTCTTGATCGGGGACAGGAAGCACCTCAGGAGCTCCGGGGTATGTGAACAGGCCACACTAGCTATCCAAGGCCACACTTTTGTCACTGATCTCTTCTTGTTGCCCACAAAAGGAGTGGGCGTGGTACTAGGGGTTCGGTGGCTGCAGGAACTTGGGGATGTGGTATGGAACTTCCGCAAAATGGTTATGGACTTTGAAGTTCGGGGACAATGGGTGTGGATCCAAGGGTCTCAACCGGGCACCCTTCTCTCCACCCAATCAGCGAGCTCTTTCTTTTGGTTTGCACCCCAAGGGTTCCTCTTCCAGCAATGGCTGTGGTAGAGGTGCGCCATGACGAGCTACCCACAGACCTTCTTGCCCTATTGACGGACCACAAATACATGTTTGACGAGCCCAGAGGCCTTCCACTAGTGCGGTGTCATGACCATCACATTCCTATCATTCCAGGGGCATCTATAGCCAATGTCTGCCCTTACCACTACCCTCATATCTAGAAGGCAGAGATAGAGCACCTCGTTGATGAAATGCTACAATCAGGCATCATAAGACCAAGCTCCTCTCCTGTACTGATGGTTCGCAAGAAGGATGACACTTGGCACTTTTATGTCGATTACCGAGCCTTGAACGCCATCACAGTCAAGGATAAGTACTCTATCCTGGTGATTGTGGAGCTCCTTGACGTTTGGGCTTACCAACGCAACAATTTTCAGTAAACTCGATCTCCGTTCGGGTTATCATCAAATTTGGGTGTAGCTAGCCGACGTTCATAAGACTGCCTTCAGCACTCACGACGGCCATTTTGAGTTTTTAGTTATGCCATTTGGGCTCACCAATGCCCCATCCACTTTTCAGAGCCTTATGAACGATCTCTTCAGGCCATTTCTTCGCCACTTCATCCTGGTTTTCTTTGATGGCATAATTGTCTACAGTAAATCATGGGCGGAACATTTGGAGCACCTCAGGTCTATCTTCTCCGTTCTAAGAGCTAATTCCTTATTCCTTAAACGTTCAAAGTGTTCTTTTGGCAGCCCACAAGTCAATTATCTTGGCCACATTATCTCTAGGGACGGGGTCACCACAAATCTCTCTAAGGTGTCTGCAATGCTCTCTTGGCCGCCTCCCACGTGTGTCAGCGCACTCAGAGGTTTCTTGGGCATCACTGGATACTACCGGCGGTTTATCAACAACTATGGAGTGATCGCCCAACCGCTCATTGAGTTCCTGAGGAAGGGCGGATTCACTTGGATGGAGGCTGCTCAAGTGGCTTTTGATACACTGAAGCAGTCCATGGCCTCCGCCCCCATCCTCATTCTACTGGATTTCAGCCACCCATTCGTGGTTGAAATGGATGTTTTAAAGGTCGGCCTGGGTGCGGTGCTCCTATAGGATTAGCGACCTATTGCCTTCTTTAGCAAGGCCTTGGCAGGTCGTTCTTTATCACTATTTGTATATGAGAAGGAGATGCTGGCCATCATTCTTGCCGTCGATAAATGGAGACCTTACTTGCTTGGCCGCCGCTTCACTATCAACACTGATCATCAGCCCTTGAAGTACTTTCTCAAGCAGCGGGTTTCCACTCCAGCACAACAACGATGGGTTAGTAAATTGTTGGGATACGACTACGAGGTGGTGTACAAGAAAGGGTCGGACAACACTGTGACCGACGCCCTCTCTTGTAGCTCTACCTTCGGCTCCTTCTTTGCCTTATCTACCCCGTCTTGCCCCTTCAATTCTGAGTAACATCGAGCCTACATGGATGATATATGTGCATTGTCACTGATTACATGCCTCAAGACGGACCCTGCTAGCCGCCCCTTCTTTGCGTGGCATGATAACCTCCTTTTCTGGAAGGACCGCCTCTGGGCACCTGATGTCGAGGACCTATGATGACATATTTTATCCCACTTCCATGACACACCGTTGGCCGGCCACGAAGGGGCATTCCGCACTAATAAGAGGATCAGCCAGAGCATCCTGTGGCAGGGCATTCGACGAGCTATTTAGGACCATGTTGCTGCCTGTGATGTATGCCAAAGGGCCATAGCTGCCACAATGTCTCCTGCCATATTACTTCAGCCATTGCCCATCCCTGACAAGGTTTGGGAGGATGTTTCGATGGATTTGGTGGAGGCCTTGCCCTTGTTGTAAGGCAAGTTGATGATCTTAGTGGTGGTGGATTGGTTGTCTAAGTACGCACACTTCTGTGCTCTTGGACACCCCTTCACCGCCACAACTGTGGCTGAGCTCTATGTTTGGGAGGTTGCTAAGCTCCACGGCATGCCTCGGACTATTGCGTCCGATCACGATAGGATATTTATCTCTAAGTTTTGGCGGGAGTTCTTTGCACTACAGGGCACTACTCTTCAGATGAGCACAACATACCATTCATAGACAGACGGCCAGACCGAGATGGTGAACCACCGCCTGGAACAGTACCTCAAGTGCTTCACCATGACTCAGTCCCACAGGTGGCTCTAGCTTCTTCCATTGGCAGAATGGTCGTATAACATTGCCTGTCACATGAGCACTGGGTTCACTCATTTCGAGGTATTGTATGGACGTCCACCCCCAACCGTGTTGTCATATGTTCCTCACTGCTCTTCTATTGCCGCGGTGGATTACATGCTTCAGACATGGGATGAGGTTCTCCACCAGCTTAAGTTGAACCTCGCCTCAGCTTAGAACCAAATGAAACAGGTATATGACAGAAAACATGCTGACCAGGAGTTTAACGTGGGCAACTTGGTCTACATCTCAGTTCTTCCTCAGCGCCAAACCACATTATTCTAGCCAGAACATTTCAAGCACTCCTCCCGTTACCATGGACCGAATGCTGTCATGGAGCGCATTGGTCCAGTGGCCTACCGTCTCACCCTACTGCCTGGCTCATTGGTCGATCCAGTCTTCCATGTCTCCTGATTTCGCTGTTGTGTGGGTGACACCTCCCTAACTATCAATGCTCCACCTCCCCCATTGATGGGACCGACCCAAACTTTGGAACCCACACCCGCCTCGGTGCTTGATAAGCGCCAGGTCCGCTATTTCGGCTGCATTATTATAGAGGTGCTCGTTTCGTGGTAGGGCCATCTGCTTGAGGACACCACTTGGATGTCAGAGGACAAGTTTATGGCTCGCTACCCAACATGGTCATCTTGAGGTCAAGGCAAATAGTGGAAGCGTGGTGGAGTGTTGTGCACGTTCAACCAGGTTTTATTTCCACGCTATTGGCCTTCTATTTGTTCGCATTAAGCTACTTTATTTATTTTATGCTCTGTAATAATTAGTAGTAGTTTGAACACTGTGGCAGTAATGTGTAACGGGCCAGCGAGTGTCCCCATGGATTAGTCGGGCCCATTAGCTGGCACAATCCCCAAGGAGAGAGGTGTGGCTCCCTATACGGGTCGTCTTCTTCCTTCTGTGTCTTCTTTATGCAATAGAAATCAGTCCTTTCCCTCTTCTTCCTACTCTCTTCTATCTTCCTTTGCGTGATTCGTGCGATGTGCCACTTGTGCCTAAACTGGGCACAACATTGGTATCAGAGCCGTCATGATCCCCGGCCATGGTAAGAGACAAACAACCAGCCATGGCCCCTGAAGTTCAGCCTGAGAAGGAGAATGAGATCTCAGTGGACAACCCCAAACAAGCCCCTGAGACCATCAGTCCTCCCATGCTTGCGTAGATCATGGTCAAACTCAAGTCCCTGACCATGGCAGTGGCTCAGCTTCAAGCAGCGCCCCCAACGTCATTGTTAACCAGACCCCAACTAGCCAACGTGGAGAAGGGGGAGTCATCCCAGGCTCATGAATTCCATTGTCCCGGCCCTCAGACGTCCGCAAATAGAGATATGCGGCCTTCCCAAACGTTCGTATGCTTTGGCACCTTCGAACAACCCACAGAAGGGGGACACACAGGTTGGGATATACGAGGGCCGCTAGGTGTTCAGGGAAATGCCCCAATGGTGCCGCCACCCAGAAATCTATTCCAAGAGATGGAGGACGACTAGGAGGAGTACTCGGGCTCTCGTAGATGGCCACGGGGAGGCACTGAGCCCCTTTTAGCCTGCCTACAGTTCCCGCATTACAATGGTGACAAGGATAAGGTGGAGTGGTTGTACAAGGTGAAGAAGTTCTTCTCCTATCAAAGGATGCACTCTGAGGTTGAACGGTTTGCATAGCTGCATTCCACTTAGAGGGTGATGCTTCCGTTTGGTTTCAGAGCTTCGAGAAGGAGGTTCGTTACCCCACTTGGGCCGCATTTGCTTATAAATTGTGTGTCCAGTTTGGCCCCAACGAGTTCCAGGACTTGAACGTGATGCTATCCACCCTGCGACAAACCACCACTGTAAGGACTTCAATGAGATAAAGCAAAAAAAACATGAGTGCCCAATGATAGAAAGAATTAAATCATATACACAAATCAAAATCTCTTATTACGAGATGTAAGAATCCTTAGACTTGGCTACCCAACCAATCCTAAGGCAACCTAAGTTAGACTTTCTTGTCCCATTCATTTGATATCTTAAGTTCTCTAAGACATCTTTTCTAATCTAAATTTGCTAAGTTTTCTTCCTATTATCTTGAGTAACCTTCTTTGGCGTGGAGTTTGGTGTGTGTTTTCTAATCCATGTGCGTTTGTTTTGAGGTTTCTTATGATATGAATTGTTTTCTTTCCTCTTCTTAGGCAAATTGTTCGAATACAAAACACCATAACTTTCCTTAGTTTTTGATTTGTTACATGGCTTGAATTTTTCTAATAAAGAAGGACTTATGATCATCACTCTTTTGATGTCTCTTCGTATGGTTAGACTTTGGACTTTGATTTCTATGAGGATTCTTAAGTTTTAACGCATTGTCAACTTGTGGAATAATCTTCCTAGTGTACATGGGTTCTTTAGATTTGACAAACTTATTGAAACACATGGAATGAGTAGAACTTGTCATTCTAAACCCTAGTCCTCATTTATCACTATAATATTTTTTTATATATAAAATATTGTCCAACTGCTCTTGCCCCAAAGTGAAAGATTTCAATTTTTCTTTTGAAATTCTCAATTAGCTCCCTAGATCTTCAATCTTCTTCAAAAATACCTTATTTATCTCTACTCTTTTATGCACTTTATTTTCTAAGAAATTTATCTTTTCTAGAAGATTACTTTTCTCATATTTGAAGGCATTAACTTCTTCATTAGTAAACAAAAGTATATCTTCTCTTGTTCTTCTTTATCTTTAGCCAATTTTAAATTTTTTTGTAGAAATGGATTCAATTGTCTCTGCATTAGCATTGGCAATTTTTTCTTACTTCTTACACTTTTTATTTGATTCAATTGCTTGTCTAAACAGACTTGCAAAATCTAAATCCTTATTATTAGTAGAAGAATAAGAACTAAACATGATGAAACAGTTAAGCACAAGTAAACAAATTCAATAAAACACACATTTTTGGAAAATAAAGCAAGATGAAACAAAATAATGATGTATAACACACCCAATCAGATTGATGTCATGTGGCAAAATTAATTTTTTTCAATAATTAATCATGAGCTACCACTTGAGAGTTTAATATCCATCTAAATGACCTGGCAGATCACTAGATTACTTTTAAAACTAGTACTTCGATAAGTAAAAATTAAGAGTTCTGGCCTCTTTGGGTATTATTTTTTTATCAAGTAAAAATGATTAAAACCTAATATTCTATCAATATCAATCAATCAATCCACATATGAATAAAACAATTTACGTAGAAAACCCCAACTAGGGTAAAAAAACCACGACAGTTTCGAATGAACCATATCAATGCACTAGAAACTAAGAGTTTACATAGACACAAATAAACCTAAACCTTGTTTAGACTCTAACAGAAACTCCTATTATTTAGATCATTGTTTTTGACCTTTAAGTATTCTCCAAGCACTTGAAACTTTCTCTACCTTGCCCCGTCTCTATCTCCTTATAGTCTTCAACAAGCACCTCTTGTTGTCTTGACTTTGGCCTTATGAAAATCTGCAATCTTCTATTAAAGATATGCTGCAATTCTTCTTTGAATACTCTGTGTATAATCTCCTTTAGTTGTAGATTGTATTCTTCAATTCACCATAGATCTTCAATGCAAAGCTCAAGTGAATTCTCCTTTGGAAATAAATAAATAAAAGTGTAAACCGTCTATTTCTTTTCTCCTCACAGTTTTCCTTTCTGAAATTTTTTTATTTCATAATAGAACAATAAGTAGGTTTAGAACTTGTACTTGAATAAGGAATTAAATTGAAATTAGAAGGACTTAATTTGGGTAAACTATCCTTGAAATGATCAAGCATTCTAAATAGCAATCGATTTGTCACTGTTTTTAATGTGCACAATACTTTAATCAATCAATCGATTACAAGAGCGATCGGTCAATAACTCTCGTCTTTATTTTGAACTGGGATGAATTAACATGCGGTAGATCATTCTTCTCTTCATTGTTTGCAGCGATCGATCGCTATGCAATATTTTTATGTTTTTGCGCTTTTACCATAAATCCTTCTCAAACCTCTGAAATCACTTGTATGCCAATGTGATCGAATAAGATTCAAAGACCCTTCACATTCTTTAGTCTTCCACCTCGATCAAGAAGAACACGTATGCTCTTATTTTTCAAGTCTGTTAATTCTAAATCTAACTAGACCACAACAACCACAAATTAAATTCTAAGACTTAATATATACACTAGGTTTCTTGACATAATTTTGACAAATCAATCACCCAATTAACTAGACATATAACTCAAATGTTCTTACATATAACTCATCCAATTTATTAATCATATGAACTTTAAAACTATTACAAGGTCATCTCATCTAAATCATAGAAACTAGAATCAATGTAAATCTCAAAACCATATGAATCTATCATCTACAAGACAATAAATCAATATAGAATTGAATAAACATGAAAACTCATCTATTAATAAGGAAATCCTAGTCATAAATTTGTCATTATTTACAATTGAGATCTAAATTAAAAAGAAAAAAATTGAAAACTATCTATAGTTTCGACAACTTCTAATTAAAATAAAAAACCTATCCTTGGATTGTAGAAAAAGGCTCTTGAATATCCATTGAAAGCTTTGATTGCTCCTTAATCTTCTTATCCATTTTTTCTCTTTAGAATATTGTTAGAATTCATCAATTTTGAGCCCTATATGACTATATATTGGTACATTGTTTTTGTAAAATGGACAAACCTGTCCAATTTCATGTCCAGTTTATGTTTAGGAAGTGAAGTCTGAATATGAGAATTCCAGTAGTTCTCTCTATATAAACAAACAACGTTCTTCTACAAGACGCAAGAAGAAGAAATTGAATTGATCCCTTCTGCATTGATTTGTAAAGAAGCTATGTTATTTCGTGCCGGGTCATAGATATAGTAAGATAAAACCCACTTGTTCTTTTCTTTCTCTTCCTTTGCTTTTCTTTTTTAATTTTACCAGACCTGGATGACAATGGTGGAGAGGGTCTTACGGTTTGAGAGAGTTTATCATTGGATAGGAGTGAGTGGATGTTCCTCATAGTAGGCATGGTGGACCTTCTCAATGTCAGACTATGTGGGCAAAGTAACGGTTGGGAGATTGGGACAGAGGAGGAATGACAAAGGTGGCAACCGGGGGTTGTATGAGACGGAGAAAGAGAGAGGGAGAGGAAAAGAGGGAGGTGGTTAGTTGCCGAACATAGATTGGAACCAGTGAGGGAAAGGGCAGAAAGAGGAGGGCAGAGCCTCGGCGGGTGGTAACGTTGCTATAGGCATCACTTTGGTAGGGCAGTGGTCAAGGGGAAGATGAGCGTTTTGAGGGTGAAGAAAGGAAGGTAAAGATCCAGAGAGGAGATGGGGTTGTTGGTGCTAGGCAAAGGTGAGGGTGAGACGACAAGGAAAAGAGGGAGAGTGGGCGGCGGAGTGAGATGGCAGCAGCAGCCACGTTAGGCAGAGGTGAACAGATGGGAGAGGGACAACTGTAAGATCTCTAATATTTATTTTATTTTAATTCATTTTTAATTGTGTGAATTTGTATGATTTTGATTATTTGCCGATTTGATTTGATTTTTGGGGTTATAGTTCAGTTAATTATTAATTCGATAGAGTTTCATTTCATTTTCATAAGTTTTAGTGTCAAACTTGATTTATCCAATTTTTACCGATTTAATGGTATTTTATCTTAATTTTTCCTTAATTAAGGGCGCATACCCCGCTGTGGGTCCCATGTCCATGTTGGACAGTGTGGACCCATTTGATCCTCTAATTTTTTCTTATTTTTCTTCAGTGGGTTTGGGTGTGATTAAATTCATTTTTAAGTAAAAACTTAACCTTAATTAACCACTTCAGGCATTTGACATATTATCCAGCCCAACAATTTGTTTAACTAGCCCAAAACCCTTACTATATAAGGAAAACCCTAGCTTATTTGCCAAATATGGAAGGGATGTGTTAAAAGGGAGGAAGTGTACCCCCATTTCCCGAAGGAGAAATATGGTTAAAGGTGTGTTTTCTCCCCTTAATCATCCCTAATCTTTCAATTTTGGTCGTGATCACTTCTATCTTCATTTCCCTAACTTGATTCATGATTTTCTCCCCTTGAAAATCTTATTTTAATTTTGATTTAGAACCCTAATTAGGTGAATTTCATTTTTAACCTAAGGATATCCTAGATCTATCTATTTTCAAGTTGATTTGAGTCTATTAACTAATTTTTATTAGGTTTAACTAAAACCTTAATTTTTCGGGTAGGATTTCTTGAGGATTGAAGTTCCTTCATGGATTCAAAGGCCTCACAGAGTTACCGGAGTTTTACCTTCTGTGGTTTCCATCATTGGAATGCATGATTTTAGGTTTATTTGAGTTACTGCTTCATTTTGAGGTTTAATGGTGATTTGTTAGAAGCATACAATTTATGGTTATTTTCTTGTGATTCATCATGAAAATGATTAGATCCATTATGTTCTAGGGTTAGATTTTGATTATATGATGTTCTATTATGTTTTTTTCATTTATAAAGAATTTTAGAATGTTTTTGGTTTGATTTTTGAAAGGTTGAAGACGAACCAGAAACGATCTGCTCCGACCGTTCGAACAACCTGCTAGGCTGATCAAATGGCCAGGCGTTCGAATGGCTTGCCAGGGGGTTTGAATGGTTGTTTTGCAGTTTTGTTATTTTGGCCTATTTTGTGGATTTAGACCATTTCTTGTTCTCTTCTCTTAAATCTATTTCCTTATGACTATCATGAGTTATGATTACCTATAAATGTCACTATAATTACATGTGAACCCTCTTTGAATTATGATTTAGCTCAAGCTTGGATATAACTATACTTGTCTAGGTTTAGCATGATATTATACTTATCTTGAATTCGTATTTCGACATTTTATTCGAATTGACTCCATGATTCCTATAGGATATGACTATGATAAATTATGGATGCTTTCACATACAACATTGATCATAGATGATTCATGTTCCACATGTTTTAGCCAAAGTATGAACACTACTACGTATGTACACTCTTGCATAGGATTATATGATTTTATTTGACATAAATGGACCATGTTTGATGCACATACGGACTGATTACAGTATGTTTACAATTAATTGTACTCATTTATCATTTTCTCACATATGTATAATGTTGCATGCATCATAAAAATGATTATAAATTATGATTAATCATCATTAGTTGTGATTAATCAATTGGATGCCATTGGTTGTCAAATAAATCACTTAGGGGCTTATCTAATTGGTTTTACATCCGAAAGGACAAGATTTTCATTTTACATTCCTTTGAAGACATGTTGTCTCTCGGGTTGAGATGAGCGGATTTTCTATATGAGTTAAATTGATGTGGTATTTGGACCCTGGGAATCCATGATGGTATGCCCATGTGCACCAGCTTACCCGACTGCTCTAGTTTTCCTTTTTAGGAAGTTGGACTTTCCCTGCAAGGATTGTCTTGGGTGAGCAGGAATAGCTCTAGTTTTTCTTTCTAGGAATTCGGACCTTCCCCGCAAGGATTGTCCTGTGTGAGTAGGGGTACAATCTCCATTAGGGAACTTACCCAAACTACTATAGTTTTCCTTTTTAGGGATTTAGACATTCCCCACAAGGGAATGTCCTAGGCAAGCATGTTTGATTTTTTTCTCAATTGTGAGACATTCACCTAATAGTTGTTGCATGTGTATGAAATATAATGCTCATTGACATAGGTTATGTAGGATCAATGATGCTTATGTTACACATGTAATTATAGAATGGTTTTGCATTGACATGCAGGATGAGCTGTGTTTGATACACTTGATTATGCAAGGTGAATGTGTATATTGAGATATGATTATGCAAGATGTGAATGTGAATTGATTCATACAGGATGTGAGTGTTATAATGAGAATCATATGATTACACATTATGTGTAAATGTTTTATGAACTGTGGATGAACCCATGAGGTGCAGGTGGCAAGAATATGTGTTTATAGAATGCGTTTTACATCATGATGCACAAGTGGCATGAATATGCGTTTTACATCATGATGCATATGTGGCATAAATATGTGTTTATGGAATGTCAGTTATATCATGATGTACATGTGGCATGATTTTGTGTATATAAAATGCAATCTATCTCATTATGCACAAGTTTAGAGAATGGATATATGATGCATGTTTAGATTGAGGATGCATATGGTGCTTTCATGAGTTTATATTCCATAATAAAACCCTTGTTGAGCTAAGCTCACCCCTCGTTGATTGTGTTTTTGTTTTGAGGCTGCATATTGTGCCATGTAGGTACTTCAGATGGACTCTATGTTGAGCATTAGGATAATCATGTTCATTGAGAGGGGCTATAGTTGCTTGGGGTTATGTTAGTTTGGATCTTGTTATGTTGAACATATACATTTGACTTTTACTTCACACAATGTTTAGCCGTTGTTGTCTTAGACTTGTTTAACCCTTAAGGATTGTTATTATGTGTTAACTAGATGATGTGGGTATGTGTTGACTAAGATTGTTAAGTAGTCCTTTACATTTCTCTATTCGCTTTTGCACAAAGGGCACATGCGCTTACTTAGATGTGTTTTTCACCCAATGATGGGTTATGTCTTCCACATTTCCATAACTTCGTTGCTTTGCATACCATTTCCTCCTTGGAAAGGGTTCGGATCAGGGGTGGCATATGCCGAGGTGTGATAATGGCGCCAGTAGTTCATGGCAGAGGTGAGACGGTGAGGAAGAGAGGGAGAAGTTGTGGAATCATGGCAGAGGGGAGGAGGGCAAGGGTGAGATGGTGCTGGTGGTTCATGGCAGAGGTGAGAGAGATGGTGGAATAGGTTGGACAATTAGACGCAGAGGGTGGGTGAGGCAACTAGAGGAAGTCATTGAAGGAGAAGTCGAGGTCGTCTACGAAGGAGATATCATCCATGAAGCCGTCCGGGAATATGAGATTGCCATCAGCTGGGAGTGTGCTGATGAAGTCTGCATCCATTGGGAGGAAGGAGGCTGCAAAGTCTGGCTCTAGCGGCTCATCGCAGGACAGTTCCTCCATGGCTAGGGTTTGGCACGATGGCTTTGTCATGGTGGGTCTCTCGAAAAGTTAAAGACAATTAGTTACCAATATAGAAAAGGAGAAGCAGTCGTGGTGGGAGAGGAAGTGAGAGGGAGGATCGTCGGCCGGCGTTTGAGAGTGAAGCACCGGTGGTGGTGGTGGCCAAAGGAGAGGAGAACAAAGGAGCGCAACAGGGAAGAGGTGGAGATAAATGGAGAAAGAGGAAAAGAAGTTAATAAGGGTTTTTTTCTTCAACGGCCTTGAACTAGTCTCAAAAATCAATGGCCATAATTGATTTTAAGATGTTTTTTTACTCGACTTGTGGCTTGGCCTGGCTCAGCTTGTGGCTCAGCTCAACTTCAATTCAGCATCGCTCAACTAAGCTTGTACCGCCTTTTTTTTGCATTTTTTTGTTACATTAATTAATTTAAATAACATACTCAAATTAAAGCATATGCTAACTACGTGTTTCCAATTTGCAACTTCAAAACCATTTTGGAATTTTAGCAAGTGCAACATTCTCCTCTTCCATCTTATACTTATAATTTATGGACATCCAAGAAGACTTAAAATTTATTATTAATTTCCATGCTTTTACAGAGAAGTTAATGGAGCTCATAAATTTCAGCATATCTCTTCAGTTTTTTTCGTTAAAAAGCAAAGAGTGATGCTAATTTCATCATGTCTCTATACGAGGGGATTGAGAACCTTAGGCTTGCTCACTTAGATTTTATTTTTTAAATAAAGAATGATGCAAGAATCATCATGCATCTTTTTGAGGGGATTGAGAACCTTAGGCTTGCTCACTTAGAATTTTTCCTCTTAAAAAGTGAAGAGTGATACAAGTCTCATCATGTCTCTTTTTGAAGAGATTAAGAACCTTAGGCTTGCTCACTTAGATTTTTTTTTAAAGTAAAGAGTGATGCAAGTCTCATCATGTCTCTCTCCGAGGGGTTCGAGAACCTCTGGCTTCCTCACTTAGATTTTTTTTTAATAGTGAAGAGTGATGCAAGTCTCATCGTATCTCTTTTTAAGGGGATGGAGAACCTTAGGTTTGCTCACTTTGATTTTTTTTTTGAAATGTGAAAAGTGATGCAAGTCTCATCATGTCTCTTCCCGAGGGGATTGAGAACCTTAGGCTTGCTTACTTAGATATTTTCTTGAAAAGTGAAGAGTGAAGCAAATCTCATCATGTTTCTTTCCGAGGGGATTGAGAACCTTAGGCTTGCTCAATATAATTTTTTTTAAAAGTGAAAAGTGATGCAAGTTTTATTATGTCGCTTTTTAAGGGGATTGAGAACCTTAGGCTTGCTCACTAAGTTTTTTTAATTGTGAGGAGTGATGCAAGTTTCATCATGTCTCTTTCCGAGGGGATTAAGAAACTTATGCTTCCTCACTTTAATTTTTTTTAAAAGTGAAAAATGATAGAGTCTCCTTATGTCTCTTTTCGAGGGGATTGAGGACCTTAGGTTTACTCACTTAGATTTTTATTTTTAATTGTGAGGAGTGATACAAGTCTCATCATGTTTCTTTCTGAGGGGATTGAGAACCTTAAGATTGCTCATATAATTTTTTTTCTTTTTTTTATGTATTAACTTCTTTTCCTAGTTTTTTTAGGTGTTTCTACAAAAGACTTCTTCAAAGAAATGACTTCTTCTCGTGTGAGTAATCAAAGCCAAGCATATGAGAAGGAGAGAACGGGTGGTTCTAGATTCCCCATCTTTCATTTGGGAGGATAAATTATCACCAAAATAATAAAAGATTTAAGTGTTGATAATAAAAAAAACGGATTTCTATTTTAAAAAAATGGTTCCAGATCTAGAGAGAACTCTGATAATAAATAGGGAGTGGGTATTTCTGAAACCCACATACATATGGGGAGATGGTAGAGAAGGCAACTCCTTTACTTATATATTCTCAAGTCAGCAAATTGGTATTTTCAATTATATGGGAAAGATGTTTTCTACAAATATTTCCTTTGAGCATGATCTATCTGTTAGGTCATATAAATTTTAGTTTGCTCGGAAGGTTCCCCTTGAAGAGGAATTCCATCAAAAGAATTATTTTTAGGATACTCTTTGAATTGACTCATCGTGCCTATGGTATCAAATTTGTTGCATATACAAAAGGTGGTCAAGACTTCATTAAGCAGGGATATGGAGATATTGAACGTCAAGGTTTTATACCCGAGTACACTTACATTTTCGAATAAAAATAGAGAGGAGTATGTTTAGTTAGAAACCTTTTTGTCTAAATCTATGGCAAAAGGGTCTTCTTATAATAACTTTGATTACATAAGTAGATGGGCCTATGACTCAAAGCGTTGGTCTATCCTTATTGGGAAGATTATGGGTTTCAACTCAACTAGATTAGATAGAAGTGGTTTGTTGGAAGCCATGTTGGCCACAAAGAGACAAATAACATTCAACAAGCAGGCTTATATTGTTATCCTAGAGTCTTTCTGTCATTTGACAAACACTTTCCTTTCTCCAAATGGTGAGTATGGATTCTCTTTAATTGAGATGACCCACATCTTAGCTCTTCTAGGTTTTGGGGAAGTTTATATGAATACATTCCCTGTAACAAAGATTTAGAGTTAATTCAAGAGGTGGAACCCGACTTATATAGGATCATAGCTGAATTGTTTCTTCACTGCTCTATTATTGTGAAAGAGAAAGAAGTTCATGCTAAAGTTGTCCTTATTCAGCAGTGGACAAATCACTTTTTTAACATTGTTGAGTTTAGTCAAACACAAGCCAAAGTTGAGAGTAATAAGAAATTATCTAGATTTAAAACTCGAACTCCTCTTACCAGGTCGGACATTGAAGCACAAGCTAAGAAAGATTCCATTAGCTTGGGAGATTTACCAGTGGCGGAAAGTGAGGAACCAAGTCTTCGGGCGTTACATGCTCATGGTTGTAGTATGCTTAAAGAAACTTTCCTTGCCTCTTATATTGTTGCATGGCTCCATCATTGCATATTCCCTAGCAAGAATTCATGGTTGCTTGACCCTTCCCTATTCTTAGTCGCAGCCCACATGGCATTGGGGACACGTTTCACCTTTTCCCTGCCATGGTGGCCCACATATGCGCTGGTTTACATGACCATGTAAAGCATTTGGGTTCAGAGAAGCTTAAATTGAAAGCTTATCCTACACAGTTCTTCTATAGTTGGTATGTTATGCATTGTCCAGCTCTATACCATGCACCTGCTCCTTAGACTCAAAGGGGTGAAGCCTTCTTGGGAAAATTAACAGGTTCTCTAAGAAAGTTATCTTTAAAGGAGGCACGAGAGATAATTCGTTTCATGGGAATTGGCATCTTGGAAGGCTACCTCACTTTAATGATGAAGGATTAATGACATATGATTCTTTCCTTGCTGACATAAAGAAGGTGGATGATGTTGCCTTATGTGGCTTACCAATATTCACCCTAGTACTTTGGTTTATCGAGGTATGACCCAAATAGAACTTGAGCCATACACTATGAGCCAATTTGCTATACAATTCGGATATTCTCTAGCTATGGTTGGTAACCCTAATCTATAATGGAAATGTCATGGGGAAGTTTGTGATGCGGCTTGTGCTTGGTTCACTTCATAAAGTGTGACAATGGAATAAGATTCATCTATCCTAATGAAAGCACAATCTATACAGAATGTTTTTCACATTGGTGTGTAAGTGCCGCTGAGAATTACCTCAATGAAGATTTATCAAAAGCACCTTCATTCTGTTCCATCCTTGATGATTCAAAGAAGAGGTCACTTCTATCTAAATCAGATGATTTTGGTAGGGGAGCCAAAATAAGGTCACAATCCCTTCGTCTTGGGAAAAAGAAGAAAACTGAAGAAGTAGCCATACAAGGTCTTCCACACCCCCCCCCCCCCCCCCTTTTACTTATCGTCATCCTTGTATGTAGAAGTCTCATCATCATCCTACCATACAAGTGATATGCATTCTCAAAGTCTGGTAAAAATTTATTGTTGGAATTGATAATGACATAAACACGGAAAATATTCTTTCTCTTGAAGGTATACTAAACCTTTTTTTTACTTAGGCACTATTGATAATTTGGTTTCACCAAGAATCCATGAATGGACTCACAAACCCGATGGGAATAAAATTGTTCCTTCTTTACCATGTATGCAAAGCACACTTTTTTCTTTTTTTAAAAATAATTGGTTACACAGCTCACTTATTTCATATTCACTGTTTAGGCAACATACATGGAAACGTGATTTGAACCAAACCCTAGATGAGACTAACCAAGAATTGGGGTTTGCTCAGTTTGCTCGGGTATATAACATTCTCTTCTTCTTTAACTCTCTCTCCCTCCCTCTCTCTCTCTCTCTCTCTCTCTCTCTCTCTCTCTCTCTCTCTCTCTCTTGTAATAATTTGTGTGAGTATTGACTTGTAGGTTTCTACCACCCTTACATCATCGCCCTTAGAAACATATATTGCATCTAGGGTGGAGAGAATTGAAGCATTAAAAGACATTTAAGAAGCTAATAGTTTGAACTCCAACACTTCTTCTAGTAAAAGCACTTCTTCTAGCAAAGGTATCAACTTGAGCAAAGACACTTCAAATCAACATGTCGGTGCGACTACTTCCTCCTGTAAAAAAAATGATGTGGAAGATATTGTGTTCAATCGGTAATCATATCTTCCCTCCTTCAAACTCTTTAAGAGACACTGGAGGTTTTGATTAAGGTGAGTCTGGACATGATAGCGGTGAGAAAAGCAAAATTAGAAATCTTATTAAGCCTTCATGATCATCAACATGTTAACACAAGTCCTAATCGTTCTGCACTGGATAAGATAATCACAACATCCAATGAAATCAAAAGAGTGCCCAATCTTATATATGTGAAACTAGATGAGAAGAGAAAGGTAGAGTCTCAATTGCTAAATGAGCTTGAAGAACTTAAACTGGAGGAGAATGATATGGAAGCGCACTCTTTGTTGAAATATGCCCATCTAAATAAACTCATGAATTCTCAAATTTCTCTAAAGCAAGCACATACTGACATGGAGGGTCAAATAGAGGCTCTACTTAAAAGAAAAGAAGAACTTGAGGACCAGATTCGTAGGGCTTCATAGGAACAAACAATTATGAAAGTAGATCTCATAGATTCATCCTCTAGGCTTAAATAACTAG
Organism: Saururus chinensis; assembly: GCA_035235625.1. NCBI lineage: Eukaryota > Viridiplantae > Streptophyta > Magnoliopsida > Piperales > Saururaceae > Saururus > Saururus chinensis. The sequence continues at coordinate 28,608,008 of CP141146.1, read as the reverse complement.
ATGCTAAGATTAGTTTCAAAGCAGGGGAAGTAAACAAATTGCATCAAGAAATTGAAGACCTAAAGCGGTCACTTTCTTAAAGTAAAACTGGTTATGGATGAAATATTTGATGGGCTCAAATTTTAGCTTTATGTTGCCGACTTTCTTTCTCTCTCTTTTTTTTTTTAAATTGAGACTTTGCACTTGTAATTGAATTTCTTTTCCCTACATCTTTGTACCATAAGACTCCATTTATAGGGGTAATATTTTTTTAGAAAATTTTCATTGATTGGTAGAAAACACCGATCACCTTCTTGGGTCAAGAGTCGGTAGGCTCTATTTGAATAGACGGTTTTAATAATGTTTGACCCTTCCGATTTAGGTTCAAACTTGCCTTTTGACTTTGATGTAAAAACTATAGGTCGTTTGACGGCAAGCACTAAGTCACCTTTCTTGAAAGAACTTTGTTTAATTTTTTTATTCAAAGCCCTAATCATCCTTGCTTGATACAACTCTGTAGTTTGTTGGGTTTCTAGTCTTTTTTCATCAAGAATTTCAGGTGTAGCTTGATATTCTCGTCATCTAGTAATTGGTTTGCCAAAGCCACTCCTAATGATGGGATTTGAATCTTTAAGGGTAAAACCACTTCACATCAACAAACCAGGGAGAATGGCATTGCTTGAGTTGCATTTCGAACTATGGTGCGTTAAGCCCATAATACTTCTAGCAACTTTTCATGCAAATCCCTTTTGTTATTTGAAATGACTTTCTTTAGGAGTTTACATATAGTCTTGTTGAAAGCTTCAGCAAGCCCATTGGCAGCAGGATTGTATGCAGTTGAGGCCACGCTCTCAATGCCAGACGTTGCATAGAATTGATAAAATTTATAGTTTACAAATTGAGGTTTGTTGTCATGTACAAACATTCTTTGGACTCCAAACCTATAAATAATGAGTTTTCAAGAATTTTAATACATCTTTGGTTTTTGTTTCACAAAGGGTCGTAGCCTTTGCCCATTTTGAGAAATAGTGAGTGACTGTGATTATAATCCTATGATCATTAAATAAGGTAGGTGTAATAGGACTTATGATGTCCATTCCCCATGTTTCGAATGACCAAGAGGTAGTTGTAGGGTGCACGAATTCAGGTGCCTGATGTATCAAGTTTGCATGGTATTGACATACTTGACATTTCTTGCTCCAATCATCATACTCACATTCAAATGAAATTTGATCTATGTTGTTACATTCACTTAATAGTTCAAATTCATTGGGTAGCTGTCTTTTCTCACTTATGGAAACTCCAATGTTTTGTCCTTCTAATATTGTCATAGAGGTAGCTAGTGCTACCAGAACATCCGCTTTATCATTTTTGACCTTATTATGTGTTGTATTTCAAAATTATCAATTGATTCTACCAATTTCTTAGTCATCCAATGATAAGGTAAAAGTTCAGGTTTTCTTACTTCAAAACCCCCTTTCATCTAATTGACGACTAATTGGGAATCACCAAAGGATGAGAGGGATTTTATTTGTTGTGCTAACTACATTCCAATAATCAAAGTCATGTATTCAACCATGTTATTGGGCATGATTGTATTAACAAAAAAGCATGTGGTATCATGTGATTTTCTAGTGTGATAAAGACAATGCCTACTCCAGATACATTTTGTCTTTGATCATTTGTTCTTGATGCACCATCAAAGTACATATTTCATATGCTTTCTTAACTTTTATGGTGTTTTCACAAAAGATATATTCATTAGGTAAATCTTCCTGTAATTTTGAACTTTCTTTCAACAGATGTTCAATAAGAAAATCTGCTAACGCTTGACCTTTTATTACTTTTGTGAAATATAAACCAGATCATAGGGTGACAACAAAAGTGACCATTTAGCCAAATGTGAATTAAAATATCCTGCCTTCATCATCAAAATTTTGAGTGGATTGACTCAAGATATAACAAATGTAGTCTGACCCAACAAATAATGTCTTAGCTTCTCAACTGCAAACATGAGCGCAAGACAATCTTTTTCGATGGGGGGATATCTATGTTTATCACCAACCATTATTCGACTCAAGTAATACAACGTTGGTTCTCGACCTTCATCATTTTTCTGTGCAAGCATTGCACTAAGTGAATGATCAAGAGCTTTTGTATATAGGATGAAGGGTCGACCTTGGATGGGTGCTGCTAAGACTGATGGCTGAGTGAGATAACGTTTGATCTTGTTGAAGGCAAAGTCTACTCCTTTCTCCATCAATCAAGAGAATGGTTAACATCTTATAGATAAGTTTGAAATAAATCTTCTTATATAAGCTAATCGCCCTTAAAGCCTCTTTAATTATCACAAGTTTCTTTGTAGCCTCATTTCTATTATTGCTTATGTTTTTGCAAGATCTACCATGATTCCATCTTTTGTTACAATGAATCCTAAGAATTTGCCAGAAGACACTCCTAAAAAGAATTTGAGAGTATTCATCCTCATTTGGTGTTTTCTTAACATTTCAAAGATTGTATGAAGGTCTGCTACATGATCACTTGCATGTTTGCTTTTGACAACAAGATCATCAACATAACACTCCACTTTTTTATGTAAACGTTTTTGACTATTTTTGTTATAGCCCTTTGATATGTTGCTCCACCATTCTTTAAACAAAATGGAATAACTATGTAACAATAAATACCAAAAGACATCCTGAATGTTGTATGTTTTTCACCTTTTACGTTCATTTTTATTTGATTGTACCCAAAATATTCATCCATAAATGACATATGGTCATAACTAGTTGTGTTATCGACCAAGATTTCTGTGATTGGTAATTGGAATTCATCTTTTGGACACGCATAATTTAGGTCTCTAAAATCAATGCACACATGAATTTTCCCGTTCTCTTTTATTACTGGTTACAATATTGGTGAGCCAATCAGGGTGTTGTTCTTCCCTAATGAATCTGGCTTCTTTTAGTTTTTGAACTTCTTTTTCAATTTCTTGCATTATTAAAGGCTTAAACCTTCTTTATGCTTGTTTTACAAGTTTTACTTTAGATCTGATGTTCAAATGATGAATGGCAACTTCCAGATTTAGTCTTGGCATTTTAGTGTAATTCCAATCGAACACATCTTTAAATTCCTTGAGCAGACTTATCAAAGATTCTAGTTCTTTCGTAGTATGACTAGTATTGAGGAAGATGGGCAGTGTGTGTGTGTGTTTGTATCCAAATTTACTTCTCTTACCTTGTCTTTGGTAGGAGGAATAATTTTCACTTCTTCCTCAACTTCATATTCTTGCACTTCTTCAACTCACCAGTTTCATTATTTTCAACACTATTAGTCTCATTGTTCTAAAAATATTCTATTGAGACCTATTTATAGACTTTGTGTCAGGATTAAACATTTCATGTGATTCAATGAAATCATATGTGTCCACATCTGAGTCCCAACTAGAAGTTTTACATAAATCATTATCACGCATTTGGCTTAGATAAGTCAATAACGTTTGGTTTGAATCCCAAGCCATGTAAAGAAGGATTTTTTCGTTTTGACATTAGAGATGACTGCAATGGGTTTTTTTTCTCCCCACACCATTGTTATGACCACTCGGAGAATCGAAGTTGGAACCCATTTATTTCATAATGCCTTTTGAAATTGAACTATAATTTTTAAATTCAATTTCATCTTTTTTTTAATCTGATTCCTCTCTTGAAAGTTGATCAGGAGTGGAAGTTCGATGAAATATTATTTCCTTGGAATTATTATTTTTAGGTACGAGGAAAGTAGATCCCCCAGGATTTTCTATATATAAAAAGGTATGCAAATGAGTCAAAGGTAATTCAAAGTAAGTTTCCAATTCCAAAAATTCATCATTTTCAAAATTTTAAACGATTGATCCATAAACATTGTTTTTTAGAAAAAAGATGCAATATACCTCAAAAATAAATTTTTATTCATCCATATATGAGATACACCATCTTTGGAAGTTGTTTTCTTTACATCATTTACAACATATTTGCCATATGGCTTTCCATTTACATGGACAATGTACTTTCCATTAGCATTCGTAAACCTTACATTGCTTCCTTAAGGATCTATTGCTTTCGAGTTCTCATACTCTTCAATATCACCATCTTCATACATTACAGAGTCAACAAAGTAGGCTTCAACACCCTTGAATAGTTTCTTATTGGGAAAGACTCGGTGAATTTTTCCATCATCTTCAATGTACTTGAAGCACTAGTGAAGTGTTGAGGGTATCACCAAGTTTTTATGTATCCAAGTTCAGCCTAAAAAAGATTGTAGGAAGTTTGGTTACTAATCACTTAATATGTCACTTTAGACTTTAAACTCCAAATTCAACATTTTAGGTGGATCTTTCCCTTGGCTTTTTGTCAATTTGCATCATATCCCTGGATACTCGTCATTGTAGGAGTAAGCTTCTTCATAGAATTCCTAAGTAGTCTAAAGTGCAAACTGGGTGAATATTGATTCTAGAGCTTGGGTCTATTTGAATTTGATAAAGTTCCACGTGACCAATATACCCCATGTACAATAATGGCTTTGTATGTTTCATGTCTCCAACTAGCATATCATCTTTTGAGAATGTGATTGCTATTTGAAGATTGTCAAGCTTAACTTCATGACACTTTTTACATATTTCTTTCTCTCCTTTTATTTCAACAAGGTTGATGTGAGGTGCATATTTTTCAGCTTCCAGTAGCACATTGACAACTGTCTTTCAAATCTCTGAAGACGATTGAAGCAAGTCATACATTGTCAACCTGGTAGGCACATTTGGTAGTTGAACAATCAAGTCATAATTTAAGGGCTAACTTATATCTAGAAAAGGTAAACTTCTTTTCATTGGCTGCTGAAACTGAACAACTTTTTGTTGTTTTGTTTTTTTCTTTTGTGGTAATCTCGCTCTGACCTTTTTCCAAGATTTGATTATTCAGTGTTGTGGATTTGATCTATGCTTCATTCTAAATTAGATACAAAATCATCATAATTTTTACCAACAACTTCTACCTTAGTTAACTTGGTCATGTTGCAAAAGTCTTTAGCCAAGTATTCCTCTTTGATTGTTGGAGCAAACTTGTGATAAATAGAAATCATGTTACACATGAATGTCTCCTCATCGTCATTTTTTTTTTCCTTTAGGGGAGCAATCACTTATTCATCATCACTTCCCCATCCACTGGGAACAATTATTTCATTATTTTCCTATGGAGAAACTTTGGGGAATCTTATCTTGTACCTCTTTTGTCCCATATGTTCAATCCAATGTTCTTCATAATCTTTTGAGATTTAAGATTGAGCATTAGGTCCTTTGATTTGATTTTTAGAGGTCATGACTTGGTCTCTAGAAGAATTAATCTGAGACTTAGCCCCTCTAGACCTCAATCTAGTATTTTTTCGATAATGAATCATTTCCCGTAAGTGAAGTCATCCTGGGAGGCTAAGGCAAGCGTGGAGGTATTTGAGTTGCCACGTGTAGAGTTTTGGCTTCAAAACATTTTCTTTCTTTTTTTGGTGGAGTTTTTAGATTTTTCTTTAAAGACGAGTCAATCCAATAGGGATAATGACTTATTTTCATTTCTTGAAAGTCTATTGTCATTGACTTCATTTGTTTTAGTGATTCAACTGAGTCTATTTCTAGCTTTGAGTTTTAGACCGAAAGCATATGGAACTCATGAGTTGTTTCTTCATCTTCTTTTGTTGTGGACCGCTTGGCAGCCCGGGAAGAGGAAGGGGGAGCGGCGCAAGATGGCCGAGAATGAGGAGAGGGAGCGGTGCGACCGCCATGAAAGAGGGAGAGGAAAGGGGAGAAGAAAAGAGAGATAACTCAATAATTCATTTACTACTCGATTAGGGTATATCCATTACACTTAAATAGAGAATCCTAATAACCTCACTAAAAAAAGCCTAAAAGCCCAGTAAACATTATTAAATAAAACTAACAATAAACTTCTTAATAATTAAGAAACAACTAATAAACCCTAAGCAACATTATTGCCTATGTACCATTATTAGATAATAACATAATTAAAACCTATTCCACTAGCATGTGGGCCTCGTTGGTAGACCCTTAAGACATTCACAACATTTCACCACGCTTCTCTTGTACATCACCTCCTCCTTGAAGTGGCCAAAACCCCTACCATCAGGCCCACATAGATCCATTGTGAATAGCCGGTCTGAACCTATGGATGACACAAACAAAAGGATGCAAGGTAGTGCGACTAGTGCTCAAAACCAAATGTGAAGAAGCTAGCAGAAACATTTAGGAAGTCAAGTCGGCGGATGGTGGTTAAGAGGAAAGGAAACCTCATGTAGTGAACCCATGCAAGGTATCTCTAGTGGTGGCGGGGAATGAGTTGGGCCCTATGCTGAACCCATGCAAGGAATTGGAGCCAGGTTCACTCAAAAGCAGAATATCCCAATAATCCGGAAAGAGCCCACTCACATGTCCTATGGGCATGGGATTGGTTCAAAGAAGACCCGTACAACTTCGACTTCAGTAAACTCCAAAGCAAGAACCAGCGCATATGCAAGGGATTAGGGCAAAATCACTAGTGCATAGGCCTGGCTCCCATGTTTTCTGTATACACCTCGCTGAATAGGGGTCCGTCAAGGAAAATGCTTGAGACAACATGAGTGAACAATCTCCCACAAGAGCCCCCCACTGATGCGGGCCAGGCCCTTTCCAGTGAGTCTGAGTGAAGCCACATAACCAAAGAATTCTCATAGACGGCTTACCAAACAAAAATGTGGAGAAAGCTTTCCCCAATATGTTTTCTGCATTTGGCAAAAATCTGTATAAGACATCCAAGATAGGCAAGATAATGGGCCAAGATTTTTGTTGTCGAAAAGGAAGTGAGCTTGCTGATTTTGTGGGCTATTAACATGCACATAAGTCCAGACTGGTATATGGAATTAAATAAGGCAATCCCGTAGTAGGCAACCAGATGGGTAGAAGACAGCAAAGCATGTGCATGTGAGGGGGCGAAATCCATGTTATGAGCAGACTGGCTATTGTAACTGAAATAGGAAAGCTCATTGTTTAGGAGTGTAGTTTGAAAGATTTTTGTAGACTTTCCTTTTGAATGGCGTGGATAGCTGTGATGGTAATTTAGTCGAGATTGTTGGCCCAAACAACGATAATAAAGAGTCGACTGTGGCATCAACATAGGCAAGAACCAGACGTGGGCAACCGGTGGATGACGAGCAGCGATCTTGGCAATTATATCCAGGATTTGGCCTTGAATTTTGCTGTTAAAGTAGATAGTGAATCGAGGACAACCAACAAAGAGGCCGCTTGAGCTGTGCAAGATGGAGGTATTGTAGGAAGTTCTAAAATGGAAATTCTGCACTGAGATAGGGGAAGAGTGCAATGGTTCTGGGGCAAGAGGACCAGAGTATCCCATGAGATCATAGTCCGCCGATGGAAACAACTTGAGATGGACTAAATTGCCCAAAATTTTCTACAATGGAAAGCAGCCATTGAACGATCTGCAGCAGAAATTTGCGCCATTTTCTTCGGACATCAGAAGGACTGATCCAGACAAAGAGGAAGGAGGAACTGCCGCCTTGCATAACCGGATGGCACTGGCATCTGGCTGGAGATCCAAACTATGTTGGGTTCGGAGGAGAATCCATGTTGAGGAGGTCTGGGCAGAGCATTAGTACCTAGTGACATAGACAAGGAAGAACTGGGTGTGGGCGGAGCAGGGGTGCCTAGAGACACCGACAAGGCGGAGTTGAAGGCTGACCCCAAGGCAGCATGTCACTGGGCCAGGAGATGGCGATGTAGTGGAATTGCTGCCCCCAATCTCTAGTAATCAGCCCGGAGTTGAAGCCTGCATGCATTTGCACTCACTTGATGAGGGGGATGTTGAGCTCGGCGTAGGTGAGGAGCATGTCGGTGCTGGGGTAGTAGTAGAACATGAACTCGCTCTCGCCATCAGAGCGGAGGGTGACAAAGGTGAGGGTGGTGCGGTCGTTTTGGTTGAAGAGGATGCCCTCGTCCGCCACCCCATTCTCCCTCAAGTGGAGGATAAGTGATCGTTTATAATTAAAACCTTTGTAAGTGTACAAGCTAATTGTACTATGATAAGTATTTAACGGTTGTCGAACCTCAGAGACAAATGAATTATTACTAAATTTAGAGAGGAATTTGCTGATTAAAAACTAAAAACAACTTAAGCTTAAATTAAGCAAAAAGAATGGAATCAACTAGTTTAAAAGCAAGAGATTAATATGATGGAATTTACTTAGAAAATTAAATCCACTATAGAACCATAATAATTTCTTAACTTTTAATCTAAATCTAGTGTGAATATGAACAATATTCTCAGCTACAAGCTAGAATTACTTCAGAAAGAATCATTAATTAAATTCATGGCATGAACTATCTTCGACAATAGCACGAATCATCAACACTAAACTAGCTATAGGTATGACTCATCTAATCTTAGTATAACTCATCGAATTCATTAATTATCTGAACATTAAAACTATTGCATGATCATCTCATCTAAATCACAGAAATTAGAATTGATGTAAATATTAAAACCACATCAATCTATTATCTACAAGACAATAAATCAACATAGATTTGAATAGACATGAAAAACTCTTCAATTAAAAAGGAAATCCTTATCATACAATTGTCATCATTCACAACTGAGATCTAAATTAAATAAAAAAGAAACTGCAACTTATCTATAGCTTCATCCACTCCTAAGTAAAAGAAAAGTCTAGCCTTCCATTATAGAAAAAAATACTTGAATTTCCATTGAAAGCTTTGAGTTCTCTTTCATCTTCTTATTCCATTTCTCTTTAGGAAATCTACTCAAATCCCTCAATTTTGAGCCAAATATGTCTTTATATAGGCATAAGAACCGTAGGAAGGAGTCCAATATGAAAAGGAATAGAAATTGGCTTAAACAAGGAAACTGCGCGTTATCCCGTTCGATCGCCCTGCATGCCTATTTGTACGCCTATACTGCATATTTCTCCACAATCACGTTTACCTGTTTGATTCTTAAAACGCCTTGTTCGACCGGCTACACTATTTTTGCAATCTGGACAGTTTTTTTGAACAATCCATTTTCTGTTAATTAAGCTCTTTCTTTCATGTCCATATTAATTTTCAACTTGTTTATAACTCCGAAAAGTTGTCCAAATCACTTTAAAGCATGTCAATACTATTTTGAATTATTCCAAACATCGTCCAAGTACTTCGATAAGTGCATTTTACCTACAAAACATAAAAACATCACATTTTAGACATGTAGAGTATAATTAAGATCCCAACTTGATTCAAATACATCCTAAAACTACTAATAACTCCCAAAATTAATTAATAATCAAACTAAAATATTAATAACTATCTTAATCTATATAAACTATAACCAACTCTAAATTAATCTAATCTATACTAGCAAATAAGGTAAAAAGGCATATAAGATATATATATATATATATATATATATATATATATATATATATATATATATATATATATATATATATATATATATATATATATATATATATACCCTATTTTGTCTTCTGCTCCAACATGGGAATGGTTCTTCTCTTCTGGCTAGAGAGCCCAGAACCACATGCTAGTAGCACTAATTCGGGTGGTGGTATTAAGGCTTCTTGCTGACCCATCACCGGTAGCGGTTGGGACTCGCTTGGGACTGGCTGTGAGGCATGGCCCGTGCGATGGAAGGCACCAATGGTGGCTTTCGACATAGCAATGGCAGGAGTTCACTGCAAGTTGACAATGATACATTGCAGCGGACTATCGGAGCCCCCCAGAATGGGTTTTCATTGCAACAAAAGGCCTTTCGTTTAGATTGCTTCACCTTCTTCTTCCACGCAAATGAGGGTGAAGGCATTGGGTTAGCCCAAGGCAACACCTTGGCCGGCGTGGATGTTGACATAGCCATTTGAAGCTCCTTGATCAAAGTTGAAAGCTTTGCACATATATCCAAGATGGCAATCACGTGCGAGGAAGGAGGAGCCATTGGGAGCATCTCCGCCCGTTGCCCCGTAGACCTTTGGGCTTTGATACCAAAGTTATGGACCGGTGTCCACAATGACCTAGCAGCCCAGGAAAAGGAAGGGAGCGGCGCAAGATGGCCGAGAAAGGGGAGAGGGAGTGGCGCGACCACCATGAAAAAGGGAGAGGAAAGGGGAGAAGACAAGAGAGATAACTAAATAATTCAATCACTACTCGATTAGGGCATAACCCTTACACTTAAATAGAGAATCCTAATAGGCTCACTAACAAAAGCCTAAAAGTCCACTAAACATTATTAAATAGAAATAATAATAAATACCTTAATAATTAAGAAATAACTAATAAACCCTAAGCAACATTATGACCTAAGCGCCCTTATTAGACAATAATATAATTAAAACCTATTCCACTAGCATGTGGGCCCTATTGGTATACCCTTAGGACGTTCAGAACATCTTCATCTTCTTTAATTGGGATGATCATCTCGTACTCAGGAGTTGTTTCTTCATCCTCTTCATCTACTTCAATTGGGATGATCATCTTATCTTTCTCTTGATCTAACAGAGATTGAGTTAGAGGGTTGCCTTTTTCTGATTGTGGTAGCCTTTTAATGTTTTCTGTTTCCCACTTAGTCTGTTTTCTTTGTGGGTTATTTTTTTTTTCTTTCTCTTCTCAAGCTCTCCAACCATTAGATAAAAGTTTCTCATTTTCATTTTCAAGCACAGGCCAAGGCTTATCTATTTTGATTTCTATGTCTGTATTCTCCTAAAGGATAGTTCTCAATTCATCTTCTGGCCAAGCTCTTCATCCATTAGGTAAAAGTTTCTCATTTTGATTTGTTAACACAAGCTAAGGCTTATCTATTTTCGTTTCTGTGTCTGTGTTCTCCCAAAGGATAGTTCTTATTTCATCTTCTGGCCAAGCCCTCTATCTATTCGGAAGGAGGTGCTCCTCATATTCAAAGGTTTACCATAGTTCATTGTTGTTTATTTTAATGTCCAACTCTCGACTTAAAACATTTTGTTTGATTTCAGTCGAGTCATCTGCCTCATAATCCGACTCAATGACAAGATTATCTCCAACTTCTAAATGGTCATCTTCACTTTCTGAGTATGAGATTATAATGACATTATTGCATTCCCAAAATCCTTTGATTACTTCTTTCTCTTCGAGAATTGCGATTACAGAACTCTTGGCTCTTGCTCAAATAGCTCTATCGGCAATACTTCACTCTTCCTTTTTGCCTTCTTTTTTTCTCTTGTTTTTATTTTTGATTAGTTACACCACGTAACTTGGGTGGGGGAAGGAACGCTCTTGTTCTAGTGATATTATATACTTTGGGTGTACGAGACTTTCTTTGAACAATCTCCCAATTTTCATCCTTCAAAAGATCTGGATGCACCGATATGAAGGTGTCATCCAATATTTTAAGAGGGATAAATGACTCATAGTTTCATAAAGAAACTTCAACATATTTAAACTCCACATCCTCTTCTTCATAAGGAACATTCAATGAAATTGGGTCAAAAGCCCCAAATTGGATTGACACCAAATTTGGAGAAACTTTCTTCTCTTATTGAGTTAACTTAATAACTCCCTCATTAATAAGAGACTGCACTTGATTCTTGAAGACATAACATTGTTTGATGTTATGGCCCAAAATCTGATGGAACAAACAAAATGAGGGATCATTCATTTTTTTTTTTTCATCTGGTCTCCTGTACTCCGAAAGCTTGTTCTTTCCTTTCTTCATCAACAAATGAAAGAGGTTTTTAGTTTCATTCACATCATAAGAATATTCTTTATTTTAATGTTCTCCTCTTCACTTCAACGATCTTGTCTTTCTTCTCTTGTGATGTTACTTCAGAAGTTTGAATAGAAAGGGCTTCTTTCTTCTTAGTTAGCTTTGTATACTCTTTTTTTTTACCACGTTTTTTAGCTTCTCATTCAAACATTGGTGGCTCTGCCTCAATAGCACTTTTCATGAGATGGTTAAAAGTTTTTGGCTTTATAGATCCCATCTTCGATTGAATCCTTACACAAAGATTCAAACAACATATTTGTGTAAGAGTTTTCTAAGTTGTTCTATCTTGACACTTAAGTGCAAGAGCCCTCCATCTTTTTATGAAGTCACATATTATCTCCTTTGGTCCCTGTTTTATCAAATAAAGTTGGGCCATAGAAGTAGTTACTTCTTCATCAAAGAAATGACTCAAGAATTTAGCCTCCAAGTCTGCCCATGTTTGTATTGATTCTTCTAGCAAAGTCATATACCATTCGAATGTAATTCCCTTCAAAGTGCTAACAAATAGTCTAATCAGTATAGTATCATTGCCAACAAGGTTTCCAGGTAAAGCCTTGAAGTGGAAAAAAAGTTGTTTTGGAAAATATTGACCATTATAAGTTTGTAAGTTTGGCTACTCGAATTTGGGTGGGAAATGTATCTTATCCATCGAAGATAGGTAAGGGAAATTTACTCTAGTTTTTCTCAACTGGACTCTTCTTGGATGTGTTGAAGAGTTTCTTACATCTCTTTTCTTGATACAAGTGCTTCAGGGCTTTCTCGATCCATTTCTTCATTTCCATGAGAATTGCCTTCATGGAAGTCAACTTGATGATTAGAAGTGACTTGTTGTTGACTTTTGAGTTCTTGTGGTTAATGTTTCAATCATGGCTTTCAGTTCTGCTATTTGCTTCTCTTAATCTGCCATGAATGTGATAAAATAAGTAGGCACTTGCCCTATCTATGTCATCTTTTTCTCTAGTTGCCATATGCACTCCACTTTTTTGGATTCCAAGGAAGACAAAGTTAGGGGGATAATATTGGAAGATGTAGAATTGTCCTCAACTTGATCCTCCTCTTCATCATCATCATCTTCTTCTTGAGGACTTATTGAAGGGAATTCACTTGTTGCAAAAGTGAATTTAGGAGACCCTAAAGAAGTCCCTACACCCCCATCTTTCAAAGAAATTTTCTTTTTACTCCTTGTGTAGTACTGAGTCATTTTCATAGTTTTCTCTTCTTCATTTTTAGAGCCAACTATGTTTACAATTGTAACATGAGGCTCCTTCTTCTTAGGCATCCATCGTTGGGTTGTTTTCAAGATTTTGGGATAACTTGAGCTCAAATTCTCAAGTTCGTCACCTAATGACATTTTTTCCCAACTAGCACTAGTTATTAGACTTAATTTTCTAAAAAAATTTCTCCTTCTTGGGGCAAATTCCATTGAATAATCAGACCCACTAGGAGAATATAGTATTTTAGAACTGTCATGCATCATACCCTTCTCAAGAGTTAGGTGTTCTTTTTCCTCATGTTGTGAAGACTTGTTAATGCTATAATTCTTCAAATTTTCTCTCCTCCAACATATATTTGATCTATCAATGGTATGAAAGGGAGCGACTTAGATGACCTCCTTCCTTGAAAGTGTGGTTTTCCAAAGTCGTTCCATCGATAGTCCTTCTTTCCTTTGAAGAAAGGTACCATCTTCCCATTACCAAACGTAGGTCATGGGAGTAATACACTTTGTTGAGTCATTTTTGAGAAAATTTCATGGTAGCTCAAGTCACTCCCTTCCCTTTTCTGGAAAGAGTTTCCCCATCTCATTCTTTTTTGTCCTCTTTTTTTCATGAACCTCCACCCTTTGGGATTTGAATCATCATCCAAAGTGGGATAACCATTTTGTGAAACTTCATCCTTCATTGCAAGTAACTCATGTTCAATAACATGTCTTTTCGTCTTCTGTTTTCTGTTTGTGCAGTCTTTTCGTCATATAAAATTTCCATCATAATATAGGAAATTTTCTTTGACTTTGCCTTAAAAGCAGATGACATTTTCTTCTTTCTCGGTTGAAAAAAATCTCCAGTCATGGGGAATGTTACAATCATAGGTTTATTTTTCTTTTTAGGCCTTTGAGGTCTCAAGAACAAACTGTTACGCCCGACTTTCTTTTTTAAATTACTTTAAAAATCAAAGCGCCGGCAATTTGTAATATAAAATATAAACCAAGATCAACCGTGCACAGAAGAGTAACTTTTCATTAATTTAGGTAATTACAAAAAAGCTTTATAAAAAGGCCTATTGTGCCTTAACAAAATCAAAGTCGTGCATATCCAAAATTGATACATAATAAAAGAAATGTAATAAAGCATAGATCTTTCAAAGTCTATGAGTAATCTTCATTAACATCGTCACCTTCGGTCAGACCTGCAGTGTCTAGGGGTAGGTGAGTATAATCATACTCAGTAGATAGAATTAAATTCTATTAATATGCTAAAACATAAAGCATAAATAAATATACATAAAATATTCTCATAATAATTAATTATCAAAAGTCGACTTTAAACTAATAATATCGACTAACCTAATTCAACACCCTTCTTACATGAAAAGTTAGACAACATGGTTCTTCACAGAATCCCGTAAACCTGGATAATTTGCTTGTAGCCAAAATCTGATAAATAATTCAAAATCGGATAAAACATCATTTACAGAATGTCGCCGATACCCGAGTGACATACACCTGTGCTCGTGGGGTAACGGGATCAGAATGAAGAGGATCTTCCCACGATATCCAACTTCATGAGCGCGCCATATGCCATAAAAGGCAGTACCTAGGAGTCATAACTCCGATAGCTTTTGGGCTCTATACCAAATAGCTACCCGACAAAACCGATCGTAGTTTTTGGGCTTTATAGCAAATAACTACCCTTCAAATCCGGTCAAATCATTCATAAATATAATCCGAATAATAATAATATTTTAATAAATGTATCACAACAAAATCCCACTAAGAGGCACACATAACGCTATTATTTTAGCACATGTCCGCCCTTAATCATATCCATTTCAAAATAATAATTTATTTAAAGACAAATAAATTATAAAATATAACGCCTAGTCATAGCACGAAATTAGAATTTGAAACCACCTACCCTCGTAAGTCCTTCACTCGTAGTCAGCTTAAAAGCGGTGGGCGGCACCTCCCCTTGCGTGGAGATAATTTCCTTGTCCGGTTCGGGTGAGGTGGGCAGAACCTCCCCTACCGTCGGGACAGTCTCGTCGTTCGGCTCGGGTGAAGCGAGCAGAACCTCCCCTAGAGTTGGGATAGTCTCCGCACCCAGTTCGGGTGAGGCGGGCAGAACCTCGCCTAGAGTGAGGATAGTCTCCTCGTTTCCAGCCCGATGGTCGCGGACAGGGCCTCCTCTCACCCCAGGTTATTCCCACATTTTAGAGAGTATATCTCAAAAAATGGACCCTCTCACGACGTCAGGCACCCTCAAATTAGGTAGGTTCAGTTTTTGAACAGGTAAAAACGGGTGAGAAATGACAAAGATATGCACGTTTACCCCCCCCCCCCCCCCTCCGCCCTACAAACGGGCGTAAAACAATGAAATGGGAAGAGAAGAGGGTTGGGGCCACTTGAGCCTCCCCCTCCCCTCTCCCTTAAATAGCCAAATGGGCTTTCGGATGCGCGACATGTGTCGCGCATCTGGCCAGCTGCAGGAGCCATTTATGGCTCTTGCAGTAGGTTTGCGGCTAGCTGCAACAATAGGCTTGCTGTGTGCTAGCCACGGGCTAGCTATAGGCTAGCAGCATTGTGGCAATTCAATCTCCCGCAATGCGGAAGCTTTCCCTGCCGCAAAGCAGCAGAGCTGGTTGATGCCAATGCGTCAGCTCTGGCTAACGCAAGGGCTGATGCACAAAATAGTTTATTTTAATTTTTTTTTTAAAATTGAAACTAAAATTAAATCTTTGAACGGGCATAACTCCCTACCCCGAACTTGGAATCACACATTCTTTGTACATTGGACTCGTATCGACGAGCCCTTCGAAACAAGACCAGACAAGGGCATGTTTTCTCGCAGATTTAAAATGGGTCCCACCTATGGCATGCTTCCCAACGCCATAGCCAACTATCCCAATACATTCATTTCGCCGAGCCTTATCAAATGTCTTAAGGCTTCTCTAAACGAATCAATTTCAAAACAATCTAATTTTAAGAAAAAACCGTTAAGGGGCCTTAAAACTCGTTAATTGGCCCAAATTCCCGAATTTCAAAACATAGAAATTCCGGGGCGTAACACAAACTTGTTGTTATTTCCCCATTTAACTTCTCTAATATCTTGAACCAATTTGTTTTGTCGTAGCTCTTTGAAGGAGTTTGGAAATGACCCAATCAATCCCATATAGAAACATCAACGAGGCTATCATTAACATTTCTTTTAGCCCCTTGAAATATAGCTTTTCTCTTTTTTATAGATCTTGAAACATTTAAATATTTTTTTGATATTATCAACTTTCCACCTAGAACTTTGTTCCCTAGCCTTCAGAACACACTTTCACCACTTGATCTCATTCAGAGCTAGTCAAGCTCTGAAATCATGGCCTTTGAATTTTGACTTTTTTTTTATAAAAAACGTATTTCAATAAGGGGTTGCATTTGGGGTTCATAGATAGGAGCTAGTGGTACTTGGGATTGATGGTATGAGGCTGGTGGCACTTGAATGGCTAGCTTAACAGGCTTGTTGCTACTTGCCCCTTGGTTTGGGTTCTGCTAAGAGAAGTTAGGGTTGTTCCTCCACCTAGGGTTATATTCAATTGAAAACGGATTATACTCAGCCCTAAGGAGGAATTGGGTGGCGCTCACATGATCTTGGACAAGATCACAAAACTGAAAAGTGGAAGGGCACTCAAGCACTCTTTGGGTCGGGCTAAGGCATATCGCGCATGAGTATTGAGTGAGGGGAGTGGGTTGATGGGTTGAAGTCATAAAGAGGTTCAACTTCCTACTCAAAGTATTAACTTTGGAGAAGAGGTCTAATGGGTTTTTGATTTCTTACAAGCCACTCCCAAAGGGGGCGTTGTTCAAGGTCGATAGTCCATTCTCATTTCTAGTCTCGGCAGCATATTGGAGGGACTTCTTACTCAAGTCCTCAAAGAGTTTTCACACCTCATTTTCATTTTAAAAAAAAATGTACCCCCACAACTCACATATACAAGGTGGTGGTTTTGTTCGGTAAAACCCTCGTAGAAGTGTTGCACTAATTGTCACTTAGGGACAACATTATGGGGACATCTCTGAAGAAGGTCCTTAAGTCTGTCCCAACTCTCATGGAAGTGTTCGGTGGGAAGTTGTGTAAAAGTGCTTATGGCCTAATCGTTTATAATTAAACCCTTTGCAAGTGTACAAGGTAATTGTACTAGGATAAGTATTTAAGGGTTATCGAACCTTAGGGACGAATGAATTATTACTAAATCTAAGAGAGGAATTTGTTGATTAAAAATTAAAAAAAACTTAAAACTAAAATTAACTAAAGAAAGTAATCAATTAATTTAAAATTAAGAGATTAATATGATAGAAATTACTTAGGAAATCGAATCCACTATAGAACCATAACAATTCCTTAACCTTTAATCTAAATCTAGTGTGAATATGAACAAATATTCTCAGCTACAAGTTAGAATTACTTCAGAAAGAATCATTAATTAATTTCATGGCATGAACTATCTTCGACAATGACACAAATCATCTACACTAAACTAAACTATAGGCACAACTCGTCTCATCTTAGTATAACTCATCCAATTCATTAATTAAATGAACATTAAAAGTATTACATGACCATCGCATCTAAATCACAGAA
Source organism: Saururus chinensis (assembly GCA_035235625.1). Lineage (NCBI taxonomy): Eukaryota > Viridiplantae > Streptophyta > Magnoliopsida > Piperales > Saururaceae > Saururus > Saururus chinensis. The sequence continues at coordinate 28,590,349 of CP141146.1, read as the reverse complement.
ATTAGAATTGATGTAATTATCAAAACCATATCAATCTATCATCTACAAAACAATAAATCAACATAGATTGAATAAACATGAAAAACTCTTCCATTAAAAAGGAAATCCTTGTCATACAATTATCATTATTCACAACTGAGATCTAAATTTAAAAATAAAAGAAACTAAAACTTATCTATAGCTTCATCAACTCCTGAGTAAAAGAAAATTTTAGCCTTCCATTGTAGAATAAAGCACTTGAATCTCCATTAAAAGCTTTAAGTTCTCTTCCATCTTCTTATTCCTATTTCTCTTTAGAAAATCTACTGGAATCCTTCAATTTCGAGCCAAATATATCTTTTATAAAGGCATAAGAACCATAGGAAGAAGATTAACATAATAAGGATTCAAAATTGGCTTAAACTAGGAAACTGCACATTATCCCGATCGATCGCCTTGCATGCCCGTTCGATTGCGTTTATTGTATTTTTCTCCAAATTCACATTTAGCCATTCGATCGTCAACACGCCCCATTCGAACACCTATGAAGAATTTGCACAACATTGACATAAGTAAGTCAATTTAGTTTAAAACATTATACAAGCTTTTTCTAACCTAATTAAATTTAATTTCTAATTATTTAAACTATATTAACTGTTAAATGTGACTAGACAATAGAATAATTAAGGGTAAACTAACATATAAATTATACTTATCAAATACCCCCAAACCTATATTTTGCTAGTCCTCGAGCTAAACAAAAACAAAACAAAATAACTAATCTAGAAAAATAAATAAATGTCACTTTCGTAGGGAATCACGATTGCATTTAGCATATGCAACAAGCCTTTAAACCCCGAGGCGTCCCTAGTTGGTCGAGTTGTATCTCATGAGGGTTTGTAGTAATGTTGCCCACAAACATCTAAACCTAAGAAAAGAAATTAAGCAAAACAAGAAAACAAAAATTCCAAAAACAATCTTCTCTTAAAAACACATAACTATTTCTAAAAAGAACCAACAACAAATACTTGAAACAAGTAAATAATTTTGATCTGATCACTTTCAAGTAAGGAATTATCCATTCTATAACCTCATTTTAGAAATAATTGTGCAACTACATATATACATTTTAAAAACATGAAGTGTAGAAACTTTGTAGTCATACAATTTCATTCTTTATTAACAAGCATATCTTATGTGACCCATTAACCAAGCTCATTAAAGTTCACTAACTTGAAAATATAACAATGACAATCTTTCATCCTTAACATCTCATAATAAAACCTCATGTAATAGCCTTCAAATTTTAATTGAATTCACGGAATAAGAGCATAATATACCTCAAAATATGACTCGTTCAATACTTAGTTCTATTAAGATTTCTAAATAGTCCATGTAACAAGCGTTAGGCCAGTGTCCCTAATCCAGTTGGCTCAAGGCACTAGGTGTTGAAACACCCCTTAGGCTTAATCACTCGAACTATAAAAGGTACAGAACCAAGCAAGTCCTAAAAGAATTTATCTCAACTTTTTACCTTTTGATGTGATCTCTTATGCTTGCCTAGGCACAAGGCCCGGTTACTTAGTAAAAAGAGAAACAAACCTTCACTCTTTTTTTCATCATCATGATTTTTTTCAATCAATCTTTCTTTATTTTTTTGAACTTTTTTTTCTCATTCTTTTCTTCATTTTCTCTTTTTCCATAACACACTTATCCCATTTTTTCAAATAATAGCCAAGCATAAAGATCTATAATAAAACATTAAAAATTACTCAATTGTCATGTTTTCAAAAATATGCTTAGTTAAAGATATCCCACTAAGATTACAAGTAATAAATCATAAAATTATATTCCTACAAGTTTCAAGTGTGTGAAATGTGATTTAAAAATTATAAGCACAATTATCCAAGATAAAGAAAATAAAACAAAAATTTCTCACTCAATCGCTTTCATCACTTAATTAATTACTTGAACTCTCTTTATGAAATTGATCTCTTTAAAAAAAGAGATATGCTTTTAAAAGAAAATAAACGATAAAAACCACATAAAAGAAAAAAAAATGAAAGTAATAACGAAAAAATATTCTAAAATATCGTAAAAGAAAAATAAGAACGAAAAAAGATCTAAAAACGCACAGAACGGTCGGCTAGCTGCAAGGTAACTAATGCATGCTGCAATTCACCTAACCCTAGTTTCTCATACACCAAGTAAGGGAGTAGATTGACACTCGCACCAAGGTTAAGGAGGGCTTTATGGATGGAGTGATCGCCTATGACACAAGAAATAGTGGGCACTCCAAGGTCCTTCTTATACTTAGGTGGCGTGTCAAACTTCAAAAGTGAGCTAACTTGCTCGGTGAGGAAGACCTTCTTAGACACATGGGTCTTGGATTTATGCTTTTGAGTACATAAGTCTTTGAGGAACTTAGCATAAGTAGGGACTTGTTTAATGACATCCAAAAGTGGGAGATTAATTTTGACTTGCTTGAAAGTCTCAAGAATCTCATCAGTTCAAGCTGTGCTCTTTCTAAATGGCTGGACCATGTTAAGACACTGAGGAAAATGTGCCCTAGGGATATAAGATCCCTCGGAAGTGGTCTTAGACTGTGGCTCTGAAGAAGGGGAAGGAGATACAAACTCCTTCCCATGTGGTGCACTCACTTGTACTGGAGGCTCATTAAGGGCTACCCTCTCTAACTCATCACTCCTATCATCTATCACTTGCGTACCCCCAACATTATTTTCAACAATCCTCCCACTCCTAAGGGGCATTACAGAAGTAACTTGTTCATCAAAGGGATGAGCTCCCTCTACTTGAAATTAACTTTTAGGGTTTTGTAGAGGTTGACTTGGCAACGTCCCCATATCTCTCTTGTTAATAGCATTAGCTAGTTGTCCAATTTGAGCTTCTAACTTCACTATAGATTATGTGTGGGAGTGAAGGATTTGAGTATGAGATTGTAGCTCTTGTAATGCGGTTAAGGCCTTCTCTTCAAAACTCAGACTCCTACTAGGTTGGACACATGGGGGTTGCACTTGAGGTTGGTGGATAAGGACTTGTGGAACTTGGAATGGTTTCCTAGGGGGTTGGTTGCCCATAACCCCTTGGTTTTGTGGCCGCTAGGAAAAGTTAGGATGATTCCTCCACCTAGGGTTATATGTGTTTGAAAATGGATTGTTCTCAGCCCTATGGAAGGATTGGGTGGGATTCACATGATCTTGGACAAGCTCAGGAAATTAAAAGGAAGAGGGGCACTCCATGATAGTATGGGTTGGGCTAAGGCATATTGTGCATGCATCTTGAGTGAAGGGAGTGAGCTGATGGGTTGAAGTCATAAGAAGGTCCAGCTTCCTACTCAAAATATCAACTTTGGAGGAGAGGTCTAATGGGTTTTTAACTTCATACCCACTACTTGCATCAACAAGATGACGGTTTTGTTTAGTAAGACACTCATAAAAACTTTGCACTAATTGCCACTTAGGGACAGCATGATCGGGACACCTCCTAAGAAGGTCCTTTAGTCTATCCCAACTCTCATGGAACTGTTCAGTGGGAAGTTGGGCTAAAGTGGTTATGACCTTTATCATTTGGTTGGTCTTACCTATGGGGAAGTACTTTTTGAGGAACTCTTATTGTATTTGGGCTCATGTTGTGATGGTGTTTGGTTCTAATGAGTGAAGCCATTCTTTAGCCTTATCTTTCAATGTGAAAGAGAAAAGGTGAAGTTTAACAACCTCATCGGTTAAATTTGAGAGCTTAAAAGTTGTGTATAGTTCCAAGAAGTCATCTAGGTGCCTATAAGGGTTTTCATTATTAATCCCATAAAAGGATGGAAGCATTTGAATGACATTGGGCTTAATTTCATAATTTTGAGCAGCTGGCAATCTAATACTTGAAGGAGAGGTGTATTCATTAGGAGTGTAATACTCCCTTAGAGCTTTGAGTGGTGCATCTACTAACTGATGTTTAGCTATGAAGAGGGTAGAAGTAGTGTGGGTGGAGGAATTGGTGGGAGAGTTTGGGGGTGTAGGGATGTAGGTCGATGACAACTCAGCTCTCCTAGATGTCCGCTCAGGCTCAGGGTTAAGTGGTACTAATCAGGGGAGCAAGAAGCGACAACCACACATATACTACAAACACACCACACAATGTGAAGTGTAACAAGGGAAAGATTAAGCAAAAGTAGCTAAGGAAAAAGAATAAAGAGAGAAAAGGATCTTGCAAACCAAAGAAAAACACTATGCTTACTTATGTCCACTTGTGGCCATAAGTGTAGAGAGCACGGTCTTCAACTCAACCTACAAGATCAAATTAAAAGAAAGTAAAAAAAAATTAAGAATTAACCTAAAAACTAAAGTAGACTGAAACTAAAGTAGCTATCAATATCCTATTACTAATTTAGTAACAAATCAACATCGTCCCCAGCAACGGAGCCAAAAACTTGATCGTTTATAATTAAACCTTTCACAAGTGTACAAGGTAATTGTACTAGGATAAGTATCTAAGGGTTCTCGAACCTTAGGGATAGATGAATTATTACTAAATCTAAAATTGTTGATTAAAAACTAAAAAGAACTTAAAAATAAATTAACTAAAGAAAGCAATCAATTAATTTAAAAGTAAGAGATTAATATGATGGAAATTACTTAGGAAATTGAATCCACTATAGAACTATAACAATTCATTAACCTTTAATCTAAATCTAGTGTGAATATGAACAAGTATTCTCAGCTACAAGCTAGAATTACTTTAGAAAGAATCATTAATTAATTTCATGGCATGAACTATCTTCAACAATAACACAAATCATCTACACTAAACTAAACTATAGGCATGACTCGTCTCATCTTAGTATAACTCATTTAATTCATTAATTACATGAACATTAAAACTAATACATGACCATCTCATCTAAATCACAGAAATTAGAATTGATGTAATTATCAAAACCACATCAATCTATCATCTACAAAACAATAAATCAACATAGACTTGAATAAACATGAAAAACTCTTCCATTAAAAAGCAAATCCTTGTCATACAATTATCATTATTCACAACTGAGATCTAAATTTAAAAATAAAAGAAACTAAAACTTATCTATAGCTTTATCAACTCATGAGTAAAAGAAAATTTTAGCCTTCCATTGTAGAATAAAGCACTTGAATCTCCATTAAAAGCTTTAAGTTCTCTTCCATCTTCTTATTCTTTTTTCTCTTCAGAAAATCTACTAAAATCCTTCAATTTCGAGCCAAATATATCTTTATAAAGACATAAGAACCGTAGGAAGAAGTTTAACATGAAAATGATTCAAAATTGGCTTAAACTAGGAAACTGCGCATTATCTCGATCGATCACCTTGCATGCCCGTTCGATCACGTGTACTGTATTTTTCTCCAAATTCACGTTTAGTCGTTTGATCATCAAAATGCCCCATTCAAACGCCTATGAAAAATCTGCACAACATTGACATAAGTAAGCTAATTTACTTCAAAACATCATAAAAGCTTTTTCTAACCTAATTAAATTTAATTTCTAATTATTTAAACTATATTAACTCTTAAATGAGACTTGACAATAGAATAATTAAGGGTAAAATAACATATAAATTATACTTATCATGGACTTTCTCATTTGGTTGATCTTGCCTATGGGGAATACTTTTTGAGAAACTATTGTTGCATCTATTCCCATGTTGTGATTGTGTGCAGTTCTAATGAGTGTAGCTATTCTTTAGCTTTATCTTTCAATGTGAAAGGGAAAAGTCGAAGTTTGACAGCCTCATCGGTCAAGTTAGAGAGCTTGATGATCATGAATAATTCCAAGAAGTCATCTAGGTGCCTATGTGGGTTTTCCTTGTTAATCGCATAAAGGATGGGAGCATCTGAATAACAATGGGATTAATTTCATAGTTTTGAGCTGCGACCACCGACAAACTAATGCATGAAGGAGATGTGCACTCATTGGGAGTATAATACTCCCTTAGGTTTTTGAGAGGTGCATCTATTAATTGATTGTATTTAGCCATGGTGATGGTAGGAGTGATGGGAGAAGTAGTGGTAGAAGTGGTGGGAGAGTGGGTAGAGAGGAAGGTTGAGGGCAACTTAGTTGTCCTAGGTATACGCTCAAGCTCAAGGTCAAGTGATGCTAATAGGGGGAGTAAGGAGCGACGACAACACATACACTATAAACACACAACACAATTGAAAATGAGAAAACTAAGGAAAAACAAGAAGATAAAACTAATGAGAGGAGAAAATCTTTCAAACTAAAGGGAATAACTATGTTTGTCGATGTTGCATTGCGGCCACAAGATTAGAGCGCATGGTCTTCATTTCAACCTACAAGTTCAAAACCAAAAGAGTAAGTAACTAAGAATTATCCTAGAAAGTAAAGAAAACTAAAACTAAAACTAAAACTAACTTGAACTATCCTAACTACAAATTTAGTAACAATCCGACACTATCCCCAACAACGGCACCAAAAACTTGATTGTTTAAAATTAAACCCTTTGCAAGTGTACAAAGTAATTGTAGGGTTGTCGAACCTCAGGGACAGTTGAATTGATTACTAAATCTAAGAGGGAATTCATTGATTGAAGACTAAAAGAACTTAAAATACAATTAATCAAAGGAAATAATCCATTAAACTAAATAAAAGATGGCAATGTGACGACAATTACTTACGAAATTGAATCCATTATAAAATAATAACAATCCCTTAACCTTTAATCTAAATCTAGTGCAAATATGAACAAGTATTCTTAGCTACAAGCATGAATTATTTTAGAAAGAATCATTAATTAACTCCATGGCATGAACTATCTTCGATAATAGCACGAATAATTTACACTGAACTAAACTATAGGCATGACTTTTCTAATCTTAGTATAACTCATCCAATTTATTAATCATATGAACATTAAAAATATTGCATGACCATCTCATCTAAATCATAGAAATTAGAGTTGATGTAAATCTCAAAATCATATAAAGCTATCATCTACAAGACAATAAATCAACATAAAATTTAATAAACATGAAAAAGTAAATCCTAGTAATTTTTTATTATTATTCACAATTGAGATCTAAATTAAAATGAAAATAGCCTAAAACTTATTTATAATTCCACCAACTCTTAAGTAAAAGAAAAACCTAGCTTTGCATGGTAGAAGAAGACTCTTGAATCTCCCTTGAGAGCTTTGATTGTTCCTCCATCTTTTTGCCCCCTTTTTCTCTTTAGAAATATTACTGAAATTCAGCAATTTTGAGCCCCATATGACTTTATATAGGCATAAAATTCATAGGAGAAGTTCTAGTAGTGAAATTACTCGAACCTGCCTTAAAATAAGAAAATGTTGTTAAGTCGGTTGATCGCTATAACTACCTGATCGATTAGGTACACTGCTTATGCAATCTAAACAAATCTCTCCAATTTCATGTCCAGTTTCTATTTAGGAAGTGACGTCTGTTCATTGGACAGTCCATATTCCCGTCCAATTTTCTGCTTTGTTCATTAAGCTCTTTTGTTTACGTCCATATCCATTTCCAATGTATATGTAACTCTGAAAAGTTGTCCAAATTACTTTAAATGTGGAAACATGTTGTGAATTGTTATGCATATCATCCAAGGTCCTTGAAAAGCATGCCTTACCTACAAAACATAAAACATTGCATTTCATATTTAATAAAGTAAATAAATAAAATCCCGACATGATTCAAATACACGCCTAAACTACTAATAGTGCTCAAATTAATTAATAATTAAACTAAAATAGTATTATTCATCTTAACATAAATTAACCTAATACTATGCTAACAAATAAGGTAAAAAGATGTATAGAAAAGATATACTTAATGTGTATCACATGCTAAACCAAACATGATATTCTTATCATGTTATCGATAACACGACGTAAAAAATAGTTGTGTTATCATATCTACACTAATGTGGTTAGTTGTGTCATCATACACATGAAATTGCATAATGCTATAGAAAAAACATATTTAAACATAAAAATGAATGAAGAATTTTAGATTAGAGACTACACCAATGGGAAGACACTCCAAAGTTGCCTTAAAATTGATGATAATGAGGGTACAATTGAAGTTTACCATTATACGACAGTCAAAAGGGGCCAAGGCAGGATTACTCCAAAATCATGATGAGCAATCTTTGTGACTATAGTTTGTTAGGACAATTTTTCCTTTATAGAAATTTTCACTCTTATCCTCGGGTTCTCCAATTGATAAAAGTAGTATATTAGTCATTTTATGGTCATTAATGTCAATATCAATCATCTCATACACTTCTTTCTTAAAAGATGATCATAGGACAATGAACATAATCCATATCGGCAAGTTTGCAGACAAGAGCCCTACTATTATAGCTTTTCCCTATCAGTTGCTACGATGCACGAAAGAAAAGCCATAAAAGTATGGCTCTTGACCAACAATATTGCCAATAAAGATTATGTTCTTTGTCCTGGGATCATCTTCTGACAAAGAATGTGTGAGATAATTGATAATGGCATTAATGCCCCTAAAATGGAAAATATATTACTTTTATTGTCAAGCCCCAGCACTGCTCGACCCAAGCCGAACCCGTTCCAAGGGCTGGTCAAGCACGCGGGGGCGACAAAATTGAAAGAGATTAAAGGATAGCGGAAGACTTGGCCCCTCCTACGGGTAGTTTAATTAGTGGAGTTACGCACCACATAACCTTTGAGTAAGAGTAATAAGTAGAACAAAAGAGGACTTAAATTCAGAAACTAGTCCACAAGTCTTAAGCCTACATACGTAAAAACTTTAGCCAACACACATGCTCGGATAAAGGTCTCAAACATATCTAAAACATAATATAAACAAAAGTATGAAAAGAGAACCACCCCACATGATGTTCTAACATCACAACAAAGTAAATAAAAAAAACATAATAAAGTCTAGAGGCATCCACACCTACTCCCATGCCCTCTCCGATTGTTCTTCAAATAGAGGGTCTTGCCCGACTGCATGTTGCACCATGCAGCCCTAAAAGAAAAACAAAGAAAGTGGGGTGAGTAAACTCAGTAAGGTTTTGAATATAGCAACAATAATCAGAAAACCCTCATGACATGGCAATATAACAATTTAGATTCATAATTGACATGGTATACCCTTTTTTTATCATTCCCTTGCTAAACCCCTATTTATCCATAAACATAAGAGCTAGCATGCATATGACACACCTATCAAAGTCAAGGCATAAATAATCATATCATAACTTAGCATCTATCCTGCATAAGTAATGATGTTCATCTAATCAAATCAAGCATAATGTCACCATAAACTACATGAGAAGTGTCTTTCACACACTTTCTGATCATGCGACCATATCACATAAACTTGCATAATAGTCTCGATCATACGATTCAGATCGTGTATTCATATCACATCAACCTGTATGATAAAGTGTATCTAACACATAATTCAGATCATGCATTCATATCACATAAACTTGCATGATAAAGTGTATCTAACACATAATTCAGATCATGCATTCATATCACATAAACCTGCATAATAGTGTCTCAATCACACTAATCTAATATGCATATCCAAAACAAAGGACACAAACATGCTCCTCTAGGCCATAGCCATCGAGCAACCCCATGTCAAATAAACCTGCTCTTCAAGGTCGAAGCCCTTTAGCAAGACTTGCCCATCAAGGCCGAAGCCCTCGAGCAACCCCTGCCCATCAGAGTCGAAGCTCCCGAGCAACCCTACCCATCAAAGCCGAAACTCTCTAGCAACCCCTGTCTATCAGAGCTGAAGCTCCCGAGAAACCCCTGCTTCTCAAGACCGCAATCCCAAGCAACACATATGGTAAGACGGTGCACTCAGATATACCAGCTGGATTCTCAAGGTCCAGATAATCTCAATATGCTGGTCTCCTTATAACATTTTTGCTCTTCTCAACCCGGGGAGGATCCATGCTCCAATCAGGAACTCAATTTGAAATTATGTCCTTTCAAACTAGCCAAGTTTCGATTAAGTCAATGATCGATTAATCCAGCATGCAATCTCACATCATTGCATACAATCGATCAATCACAACTAAACATTAGTAAAACCTCATTCATGAAGTCCGTTCCATGATGCATGAAATCATGATACATCTGTGAGCAAAATCTACGTGAGTTCCAACACATGGAACGTGCTCCCATCAGTCCCCACATGCATCATAATCGAATCATAGATAACCATGATTTCATAGTAAATTCCCCACACGTGTGTGTTCATGCATTTCCTAAGTACATGACCAATGCTTTCAAATCGTAATTACCAACTAAAATCTAGGGTAAAATCTACCATAAACCATAAATCTGTTAATGTGAAATCAAATGCTTAACTCCTATAAGCATGATTAGTCTACACATGAAGCTATAACATAATAACATCATTCACCCACAATCCATTCTCATTATATGTTGACGTATCTTATCATTTACCATGTAATATCCCTACTAGAAATATGCTCCAATCATAAGAATTCCATCATCCATAGATTCAAGATAATTCAATGTTAACATGTATAACTATCAACATATAATTCCACATAACAAGCACTTAAGCATTCTTCATAAATCTCCATTACAAATTCTACACACTTCCAGTAGCTTAATTCCAGTATAGAACACTCCCCATAAACATTGGAAGCATCAATTGAGAGGAAAACACCGAAATAAGCATGAAAATCGAAAACGACAAAAACTGATGTTTGGCCGATCGATCGGCTGGCCTAAAATCAGCCAAATTTGTTGTGTAGCTAATCGATCGGCCTGTTGGCCTGATCGAAAACCAACAAACAGTTCGAGCCTTCTTTTTCTTTTTGAAATTCAAAACCAAAACACTATTATTGAACCACAAAACCTTCATCCCAAGCCTTACAAACCATCAAAATTTAATCAAACACTCCAGAAAGCTAATTGAACCCATTCCAAGATAAAACCCTAAGAAATCAAGGCAAGGATTAACATTTCATAAATCTACCATTAAAGCCCTAATCAAGAAAACCTATTAAGCAAAACCCATAAAAATTGAGATTTTCACCATAACAAGACTAAGATTTGAAAACCCATTACCTCCACTTGATTTGAGTCGGATTAATCCTTCAATCACCTCCGAAACCTTCCAAAAGTAAGATTTTTACGTTAAAACACACCTAAACTCGATTTAGACTTGAAAATCATAAAACAAATCCTAGATCTAGAGCTTAGGAGACATAAAAATGAAAATTTAAAGGTTAGGGTTTGAAATAGAGAAGTAAAACAATGATTAAATGGTTTGAAATCGGATTAAATCAATGGAGGAAGATAGCTTTAAGAGAGGATTAGAAAAACCATAATGATTAAGCATGGATTAAGGAAGAACATACCTTTAATCACTTCCTCTTTGGGCCTAATTGGAGATTAGGCTCTAAACACCCTTGCACAGCCTATTTCCAATTTGGAATGACTCAGCCCCTTTCCTTTTATATGAAGGGATGAGGTAAACCTAATAACCATTGGCGTATAAATAAGATTTTTAACTAAAAGTAAGTATTTTGGTCATTTAAACTCTAATTAGGGCAAGAAAAATTCTAAAATTTTTTGTAATGACTTCCTTTGATGTGTGGGACATTTTGGACCAAAATCCCCAAATTTGACCGAGGGGCCCATATGGGTCCCGCCAAACCCTAATTTTTGAAAAATATGTGAAAATTCCCAAAGATTCACAATTGACTCAAATGCACTTAAAACACATAAATGTGAAGCTAGTTTTGTTTAAAACCTTCGGAAAATATTCAAATTTAAAAAATAGTCCAGAACCGATCAGAATTAACATTAATTCACATGAAAGCAATTAAACAAAATGAATTTAAACCGGTTCAAAATTAGGGATCTTATATTTATTATTTGGAGAAGTTGATTATATGTGTGAAAATTTTGTTTTGGATAAATTCTGCTTGCATATATTGTCCAACTTGAATCGAAACTGACTACTTGCCTTTTCTTCCCTACTTACTCTTCTAAATCAAGGCACTTGAATACTAGAGGTGCTTTCTTTTCAAGTTACAAAAATTTGTATGTGTGATGACATGTGTTGTTACATCTGAACCAAGACTATGAAGTAGTAAAATTTAGATTTGTTTTGCTTGCCAATTGTAGTAGATAAGGTCAATCTACAAGGAAAGCCTTCTGCAACAAAGAAAATGATTACAAAAAAAAATATATGAAAGAAAAATTAAGAGAGAAAGATTAAAATAGTATTGAGGCAATAAAGAGTTATGAAATTTATACGAGAAAACACTAAGGCATTAAGAATCATTGTAACATATAGTGATGTTCTTCATGTGTCATGTTATCTCAGTTAGAATTAAATGAAGATTCTATTTAACTGAAAGATATGAACATTAAAAGCAAAAACAAATATTAAAAATACTTTGGATAGATGAATGATAAATACAATTGTTTCTTCAAGAATTCTATGTATCAAAACCACAAAAGATCAAGAAGGAGAGCCTTCAAGCATCTTATGTGTCAAAATTACAAAGAAACAAGAAGATAAATAATATTAAATAAATATCACTTCAAATAACCAATACTTACTTGAAACCATTGATGAAACATGAATAGAACTCAATTAAATTGTTACAAATCACCTCTAGCCTTAGAACTAAAAACAAAAGCTACAAATGAAGAAAAGAAAAATAGGAGAAGAGAGCTCCAAAGAGGTGGGGATGATGCCTCTACCATGTCCACCCCTCTATTTATAAGAGTAGAAGAGGTTGCTTCAAAGGGGAAGGTTCAATCATATCTCTTGATTGTATCCTGATTTATTACTTATTTGGTTGCTTCTTTGACAATGATTAGATTTTAAATAAATTAATGATTTATTTAGCAAATAAGTATATTTTAGTCTTCCTTTAGTTATCCAATCAGCCTCATTGTCTTTCCTTATGTGTATCAATCACAACCAATGAAAAGATGCTCCATGTGTTAGCCTCGGCTTAGTTGACTAGTTGTCCCTTTCATGTCAGATTTGACCCATACATCTTCGAAAGTATGAATTTTTCTTCCTGAAATAGTGATTATAGCCATAGAAGTCTTCTTTCTAATGCCACCAGAATCGTATCAATCCAAATTTGACATAGAAAGATATGACTAAACTACTAAGGCTATATCAATCTGTCCAAATCAGCTTCTTCCCGAATTTGGTTCTCTTGATGCAAATCTGAAATCGAATAGGTCAACAAGGTTGTGTTAGACCATTCCATGCATTCTTAGACCATTAAGAGCCCATTCTTGACCTTTGAATATCTTTAGGTAATTGGGCTCCACTTCCTCTTCCACTTGGATTCTATCGAAGCCCATTTTGACATATAAATACAACGGAAGCCCAACTCACCTATTTAAGATATAAATAGCACATATAAGCAATGAATTAACACAAAATAGGATTGCAATTTAAGACTTGAAAATATTTAATTGAACATTATTTCAAAGCATCAGCATGACTATGTTAATTAGCATATATGTGATAACACAATGTGGTATTATGTCATATTAGCAATAGGAATATCGTGTTTGGTATAGCATGTTATTAGTGATACAATAATGTTATCAATGTGGCATCAATAACACAACAGCCTTACACTGTAAGGACTCTCATTCTTGAACCAGTTTTCTTTTCATTTTAATTATCAGTTGTCGTGTGGTTAACACGTTTTCACATTAATTCGGTTGTTTCAAAAATAAATGGTGTTTCTTATGGTTTTAAGCAAAATCAACTTTACAATTAATGGTTTTAAGTGTTTTTGAGTCAAATATGAAATTTTGGGATTTTTTTGATTTTTCACTAATTATCTGAAAATTAGGGTTTGGTGGGACCCCTGTGGGCCCCACCGGCAAAATTGAGATTTTTGGACCAAATTAACCCAAACATCAACACAAGCTTTTATAAAAATTTTCATAATTTTCCCAGATTTAATTAGTGTTCAAATGGTCAAAATACCCATTTTTAGCCCAAATTTCTATTCATACCCCACTAGTTAATTATGTACACCCCAAGCCCTACTATAAATAGAAAGAGCTGAGCCATTTCCATTTTGGGAATAGGCTGGGAGAGGGTGATTAAGGCCTAGTTCCCCAATTAGGCCCGAATTAGAAGGAGATTAAGGTATGTTTTCTTTAATCAAGCCTAAATCCTAGGTTTTCTTCTAATCCATTCTTAATCCATCATTTCCCCTTTGATTTGAATCGATTTCACGTATCAAAATCATTGATTTGCTTCCTTACATCAAACCTTACTTCTCAAAATTCGTTTTTTATGCTTAACAAACCCTAGATCTAGGATTTCATTAAGGTTTTCAATGTTAAACAGATTTTTAATAGAGTTTAACTTAAACTCTATATTTTTGGAAGGTTTCCAAGAGGGGTGAAGGTCAAATCCGAACCTCATCAAGTGATAAGGTAATAGGTCTTTGAAATCTCAATTTTCCTATGGTAAAAATCTTGATTTTTATGGTTTATTTGGAATGAGTTTACTTGATTTAGTGCTCTAATGGTGGAATTAGTAAATGTTAATTTCTTGTCCCGATTTCTTAGGGTTTTCTCTTAATATGATGTAGAATAGCTTTCTGGAATATATGATTGAATGGAGTTTCGGTTTGAAAATTTGAAATGAAGAAGATGGTCGAATCTGCCTTGTTGGCGTTCGAACGACCAACCAGGGTGTTCGAATGGCAACACTGCATTTTCAGAAAATTTCCTGTTTAGCCGATCGAACGGCCCTGGAAGGCATTCGAACGGCTACACTGCAGAAATTGACCATTGTATGTATGTTGTTTATTTCGATGTCTATACTCTGAAATATCATTTTTATGTGTATGTGGAGTATTTTGAGCCAGGGTAAGCTACTGTAAGAGCATACTATTGATGTTTAGAAGTTGTGGAGTATATTTAAAGTTATGTGAAAAGGGTTGTAGTTGAATATATTTGTTAGAATTGCTATCTTGACGATATGAGTGGTTGATTCCCTATAGTTTAAGCATGTTTTTAGTAGAGTTATAGCATGCTAATGGACTGAAATGTCATTATAGGATGTGGTTAAATGATGTGGGAATGTTAGAGTTATGCCTAGACTCAAGTATGAGGTGAATGAGCTACATATGGTTAGCATGTGGTTAGGTTTTGACTGGAGTTATGATTTTAATTGTTCTTCTCCTATGATTTCCGCTGAAATCCATGATTAGATGTTAATGTGCATGTGTAGTGTGATGGTAAGTTAAATTACAAAGCATGTTGATATACATCGAATGAGGTGTTTCTACCATGTACACACACACACATGTGGGGTTAATGATTATAATGAAGCTTGATATTATGATTATGAATGATGCATGAGAGGCTGATGAGAGCACTTATCATGAATTAGGATTCATTTATGCCTTGCCCACGTATGTACCATGTTGCATGCATCATGAAAACGGATTTCTAATTGAGGCTTTATTGAGATTAACCGAGTTTGATCGATTGGATGCAATGTGGTGAAATTGCTTGCCAGATTCATCAGTCGTTGGCTTAATCGAAACTTGATTGGTCCGAAAGGACATGTTTTGATTTGAGTTCCTTTGTGGAACATGCGCACTCCTCTGGTTGAGTTTAATTAAATGGAATTATGTGGGGACGAGTTATGTACTTGTCTTGCGAATTGAGATTATTATGATTGTCTTCTGGACCCTGAGAATCCAGAGTGGTATGCATTGTGCACCGACTACCACTTGTTCTAGGGTTTCCTGTGTGGAAACTCGGGCTCTCCCCCACCGCAGGAGATATCCCTGGGAGAACACCCCTGCTCTAAATTCTCTATGTGAGAATGGGACATCCTTGGCTAGGATCGTCTAGGGCGAGCAGCTTTAGGGGCCGACAACCCCGATCTTCTATTATTCTTATGTAGAAATTGGACCATGACACGCCTTCGTGGCCTTGTCTGTGTTCCCATCTGTGTGACACTAATTGTGTTTACTCCTTGATGGAGGCATTCTTTATATGATGTTGATGCATGATCTGAAATGTATGTTAGAGATACATCTCATGCAGGTTTATATGATATTGAATTGCACTATGCGATTTAGACACTATGATGCAGGTTTAGGTGATGTGTATGTGTGATTAGAAAATGATATATCTTGTCAATCATTGATCTAAATTGTTTTATTTTTATACCATCGTGTTTCTGATGATTATAGATATAGTAAAATCATCACTGAGTTTGTTATACTCACCCCTCTTTCTTGTGCTTTTGCTTTGGGCTGCGTGGCATGACACGCAGATGGACAGGATCCTCTCTATGAGGAAAGGTCGGAGAGAACTTGGGAGTAGATGTGGAGACCTCTTATGTGGCTTGTTTCTTTAATTTTTGCTTTGATGTTAGAACCCATGTGGTGTAGTTCTCATTTTGGATTGTGCTACATTATACATTTAGATCGTTTGAAACATAGTTTTGGAGCGTAGTGTGGGCTATGGATTAATTAGTATGTGGGTTTGAGATTTTAGTTTACTTTAGAGTTAAAGTAACTCTTTTGTTTCTACTTATTTACTCTTGCTCAAAGTGGTGCGTTTACTCCGTTAATTTTTAGATCACCCGTGATTAGGGCATAAGTCTTCCGCTAATCGTTTTTCAATCTCCCTGTCGCCCCCATGCGCTTGACCAGCCCCTGGACCGGGTTTGGCTCGGGTCGGGCAATGTTTGGGCATGACAAAGTTTTTGGTATTGGAGCACATCTTTGTCCAAGAGTAAATATGGAGTGAGTGACAAGTCTTATGGGTTAAGGGTTGTGAGATGATTATGGTCTAGACATAACTAGCGATGTGAATTCCGTTAGTTGTTTGTCTTTAATGTTGCTTGTTTGCTTGCTTGTGTGCTTTCTGATTTTTCTTGGTTACTTTGCTTTGGGTTATTAGGTTGTATGATTAATGTCTAGTTGTTGTGTAGATAGCTGGCTCTAATCATTCTGGCGCTAATAACCATCATGGTGCTAGAGACCCGAGGGTGGACGATGTGTTGACCGCCATTGAGGGGTTGACACAGGTGGTCCAGGCGAAGCACGCGAGTGGTAGCGGCTCTGAGTCTCTCTCACTCGAGGGATTCATGAAGCTTAACCCCCCTAGCTTCAAGGGTGGGTTGGATACCTCTAAGGCAGATAATTGGAGGCTTCATATGGAGAAAATTTTCAGTGCTCGTCGTTGCCCTGATGAGGAGAAGACTCATCTCGCAGTCTTCACTTTCAAGGGCGAGGCCCAGAGGTGGTGGCTATCGATGAAGCGTATGAGATTTCATGGCCGAGTGGACATTCCTTGGGAGGAGTTCTTGTCTGCCTTTAAAGACAAGTACTTCCCTTTTCATAAACAGGAGGAGAAGAAGAAGGAGTTTCTCAACCTGCAGTAGGGTTCTATGACGGTCTTGGCTTATGAGACCCGTTTTGTGGAGCTTGAGCACTTTGCTCCTCGTTTCTTTAGCGATGAGTATGAGTGAGCACGTAAGTTTGAGGATGGTTTGAAGCCTTTCCTCAAAGGCCGAGTCGTGCCCTTCAGGCACAAGACCCTTGCTGAGGTACTTGAGACGACCATCATGGTGGAGCGAGATTCAGATGAGTATATTCGGAGGAGAGGGCAGCAACAGCAGCAGCCGAAGAGGCCGAGGACGGAGAACAGAAATTTTTTTTGATGAGGGTTTGGTTTCTTTCTTGTTTATTTCTTTTTGTTTCTTCATTCCTTTATTCTAGAATTTATCACCTGATTTGAATGGTAGGGAAGTTGGAGGTGGAATCTCTTATAGAATGTCACTTTTTTGACATTTTTTTTAAAATAGATCAAAATATTGCAGACTATTGACATACTTTGCTAGTTTAGAACTTATTTTTGGTATTTTGGTAGCAAATTTGGTATTTTTATGTGCAACTTTTGTATTACGTTGTGTAACTTTTGTATTCTATTTACAAACTACCAGAATACCAAACTGTCATGTCATCAATTACACAATAATTATATAATCATGTTATCGATGACACTATTATTAGACTATCATATAATCGATGACACGCTAAAAGAAACAAGACATTCCTATCGTATTATTACTGAAACGACTATATTAGTTAGCATAGATATGATAACACGACATAATAACTAGTTGTGTTATCATATCTATGCTAATGTGGTTAGTCGTGCATCACACATATGAAATTTCATAATACTAATGAAAAAAACATATTTAAACATAAAAGACAGTGTGGAATTTTAGATTAGAACCAATACCAATGGGAAGACACTCCACAATTTCTTAAAATTGATGTTGATGAGGGTACTCTTGAAGATTACCATTTTGCAACTGTCAAAAGGGGCCAAGGCAAGATTGTTCAAAAATCATGATGAATGATCTTTTGCGGATAAGTATGTTGGGGCAATTTTCCCTTTACAAAAGTTTTTACACTTATCATCGACTTCTGCAATTGATAAAAGTAATATATTTATCATATAAGGGTAATTAATGTCAATATCAATCAGCACAATCCTTTATCAGAAGATGGTCCTAGAACAAAGAACATAATCTATATATGCAATTTGGAGGACATGAGCCATAATTCTATGACTTTTACCGTATCAGTTTTTGAAGACTCAAGTTGGACATATATTTTCATCTACTATATCTCCAAAATATATGTGACTATCATGCACTATGCACCATCTATCCAAAGTCATGTCATGCATCTTTCCTCTTGTGTAATGAAGGTCTCCAATGAAAAAGCAGATCTTCTAAATAAATATCCATTGCTTGGAGCCATGAAATGACAATTTATTTACTAAAGATCCACAAGAAAAATTGATCACATTTTCGTCTCCACAAGCACAATTTCATCATCCACCACATAGGCTTCTACAACTATTTCATGAACTCTAGCCTGCCAAAGTTTTTTTGCTCATTGGCACTTTGAAATCATGTCCAATTATTATTCTTTGAAAAATGGCTTCGGTGAGGGGAGGTATGCCACTATGCGGTTTAGCAAGGTTAATGATGAAACACTAGCCTTCTAAGTGAGTAAGAAGGACATTGTTGAAGCACAACAGGAGGGAATGTCAAATATAGTTGTCATTACACCCTATTACTTGTCCTCTCATTCATCTAAAAGATGAGCATTTTCACATTGACCTTGCAACTAGGAAAATGACATACCTCCACCCACTGACACCATTCTTTTAGGGGTCATAATCAGGCATGATATTAATGTCCCAATGGCCGTAAAAACTTTCTAGAGGCCAAGGTCTATGAAATAGTTCTAGGAGTTTATCTAGTGGTTGATGAGACCATGCTAGTCAAATAAAAAATGTGATCAATTTTCTTGTGGGTCTTTAGTAAATAAATTGTCATTTCATGGTTTCTAGGAAATGGATATGTTTTTACAAGATCTTCTTTTTTGTTGTAGAACTTCGTTGCTCTTGAGGAAAGTTGTGACACCTCACATTTTCTAAAAGAAAATCCACTCTCTTTGTAAGAAAAAAATATTTTATTTAACTATCAGTGACCATCAACATGTCGATGGAGCCACTGATGAAATCGAGACTACACTATTGGCATGCATCGGCACATCATAGGGTTGCTGATGATAACTGCATGCATATAGTTATCATGGAATACGAAATAGTTAAGCAGTTTCAAACTTTAGGAGTAGTTATCTCAGTATCTAAGGGAGTAGAAACCGACTTTGAGTGAGAAAAGGAATCCATAGGGAGGCCAATCACTAGTGGGAGAGTGTCCAGAGACCGTTCAGGAAGAACGTCCACCAAGGAGAGAAGGTGGATTGCACTTTGAGGTCGAATTGCGAAACTTAAAATATTAAATGAAATGCCTTGTTTCTGATTTTCTTCAAGTTCTTCATGATTGTGAACTTGTATTTTTGTGATAGTTATGAGAATTCTAGTGATTGACATCGTCTTCATGGAGTACTTTGGATTTCGTAGTTTTTAAAGATAACTTTGGTTCAAGTACCTCAATTATTGACTATGGAAAGGTTTATGTTGGATTTTTATAATAAAAACATGTTTCAATCCAATTTTGAGTACTTGATCCTAATTTTCTGATTATTAACTAGAGGGAGAGGATGACTAGCACTCTACATGCATGCTATGGCATGTATGATAGTTTGGTCATCGGAGTGGAGTCGACACATTTGTGAGGTGTTGATGAGGAAGGTTGATTGACAACCATGCCACTATTGATAGAGTTCAACTTGTCGGTAAACTCATTGATAGTAATCGATGAGGTGGTCGATCTGTTGAAGAGGTTGCCGATGGCTCCTCTATTGTACTGTCAATAGGGTTCGATATGTTCATGAACCGACTAATGGTCAATGGTGAAGTAGTCAACCTATCGTTCAAGTTACCGACAGAGAAACAAGCTTTGGTTTCCCAATAAATGTTATAGTAATGATTAAAGCTATGACTATATATATATATATATATATATATATATATATATATATATATATATATATATATATATATATATATATATATATATATATATCAATGAGGTGGTTGATCTGTCGATGAGGTTACCGATGACACCTCTATTATATTGTCCATAGGGTTCGACATGTCAATGAACCTACAGATGGTCACTAGATAAGTAGTCGACCTATCGGTCAGGTTACCAATGGTCACCTACAAGGTAGTCGATCTGTCGGTAAGGTTACTAACAGTGAAACAAGCTTTGGTTTTCTAATAAATGTTATAGTAATGATTAAATTTATGACTATTATATATATGTATACATGCATGATTTGAGGCATTTGATGATATGATTGAAGTGTCAACTATGCACTAATAAATAATGGTTAATGAGCCTTAAGGCATGTGTATGTGTCATGACCCGGATTTTCTAAAAGCATTTTTAAATAGTACGAACAGTAAGTCATAAGAAATGTTTTTTTCTTAAATACAAAATAAATCATTCAATTAAATATCCAGGTCATGATAACTCGGGTTCACAAATACAAATATCAAATCATATGATATTTACACGTCTCAAAATTCAACAAGAACAACTCATACATTTAAGTACAAGTCTGTCCTCTGCCTAAAAATAAATAACTAAGTTGACTCTCACAATAATGAAACACTTATGTATTGGAGTTGCAAAAATGTAGAAACTTCTTCTTATGCTCGCCTGTCTTGGTCTCACTTGTCGTCGCCTGGAGAATCTGCAACAAACTAAACGAAGCAACCACAACAACAACAAAGGAATCTCTCCACCTTCAGGAGAAGAGCTTCCAAAGGACAAAATATATTATTAATGTTTTTCAGATCGGGCCAACATCACCCGATGTTAGTTGCCTATGTACTCATCAGACAACATCTCCAATGTTTCCAACAAGATCAGATCTAGACGTAGTTTTGCCTAGAAACTACTCTATCCTAAGAAGCATAACATCACACATGCAATGCTTAGGTATTTTCAATCAACCTACATTTTAGTAAGTCTTTTAACCGTTCCACTTGTCTAATTAAACAAGCAATATCAAACAATGTTATTAATTATTTCACAACCCTTGTTCAATAATTAATACTATCAAATCTGTATTCACTCAGAGATAACTCACCCCTCAAAAAATCTCCAGACAAAGGACTCCAACCTTAGAGTAGACTGCTTAACAATAACTTGGCCCAAATCCCCAAGGCTCTCAATAACCAACCACGAATCTGGAGAAGAGGATCCCAACTGTGCTCATGGACACAGATTGGCAAGAAGTACAAGCCTTCCATGATGCTCATACAACTCTGCTTTTCGTACACACTATATGATCCTGGGAAGACCTGCAGGAGACTCGCAGTAAAGACCCTCTAGTCAATACCCAAATCGTCGTGGTGATGAAGAAGCATATCGCAATCTCCACAATTCCCCAACTCTGGGAGAAATGTCTTTTAAGACATTACGAATGAATCCATAGAAGCTTCAGGTCTTTATGACCATTGACTCCCCCAAACATCTGAAACATAGACTAGAATATTTTCATCCAGTCAAGTATTCGCCCAACCATTTGGGTCCTCTTCACCTTGTGAATCGGCCCAAGAAATAGCTCATCCACTGTGCTATGACTCAGAGAACATCCCATAACCACCCTTGGTTCACTAACCAATGTAAAATTCTATATACGGGCCCCGTTCACTCCATGAACATGTCCCAAACCCTATAGAGGGTATTTTAATCTTTATCTTGATTACATGTTCCTCCCCCAATCCAACGGAAACCAAAGTCTCTTGATTAAACTTAATTAATCTTAAGTTACCGATATAAATCAAAGCATCAATAATAAAAATATGCGCCAAAGTAAGCAACATAAATAACATTAAGTCATATAAGTTCATAGCAATAAACAGAGGCCCATTACACTCATTTGCAGGGCTAGGGCTCAGCGAATTCAAGCTCGAGAGTGTAAACAACTCTTACGCATCCTGCGAGTTACATATATAACACTATAGTCGATCGATGTACTCGGTTGTAGACACGTGTAATACGTTGCCTTAAACCTTGAGAATTAGGGTTCGTCCCCTTGTTTCCCATGAAACTGTGACCTATCAAGGTCTTCGTGTCTCTTACTGTCACACCCCTTCCTTTTAAAACCATTAAACGTCATTCTAGGGCACCCTAATGCTTGGTTGCTAGGTTATCCGATTCAGCAAAAATAGAACATACTGCCCCCTAAGGGCATTAGGGTAATTCTACCACTTGGAGTATGCTACTCTCCCTTTGTTCATTTGGTCATCTCACTACCCTTTTATTTATTTTAAGTCATAATCCTCTCAGGAAGCTTCACTCTCAAACTGACCCGCGCTTCCATTCACACAAATGTGGGCAGGTCCACTCAAAGGGGTATTTTTGTCATTTGGTTTAAGGCCTTATTGACATACAATGGGTCTAAATTGAACTCAAGGGTACTACTGGACTTTATGGACTCTGTGTAATTTTCCTGGCGTGTAACAGGGTCGTGAACCCCTTGAACCCACCCAAGTTTACTTAACAGTTTATAATTACACCTAGGGGCAAAATGGTCAATTACCCACTCACTGGGATTTTTCCTCACCAAAATGGTTTTGCTTATAATTAAATTATGCATTAAACTCTCACTGAAAATTTTCCCAATTTTTAGATCAACTCATAGGCCCCTGAATCAGAGCCCCTAAGTTGGGTAAGTGGTTTTCACACGATAATTTAATAATAAGGGGTAAAAGGGTCATTTTATAGTCTCTCGGATTTTTCCCCAAGCTGAAACTTGGTCAGAATACTCCCACACATCTCAAGGTGTAATAATAATTCTCTAGTATTGTTTTGACATTTTTATCCTCATGAACCGGACCCGGTTCAACCCTTCTTCTATTTTATTTTAACTCGGGCCGGACGGATCAGGTCACCCGGCCCGGCCCAACCCGATGCAAAAACCTGATGACCCGTAGTGGTCATCCCCTTCATAGCCGACTGGTGCTGCCCCAGGCTGCCGCTGTGCAGCGAGGGCTGGGCGGAATCAGATTGTCACCAAGCTATTCCGACCAGACTAGCCCCGCCATTGCCCGGTGGCCAGCTGGAGCACAAAGGGGCTCTTTTTTCTTTTCTTTTTTTCGATTGACTGATCGGTGTGGTGGCCAGCCACCACGGCCAGGGAAATGCCCTGGGACTAGCCAAATCACCGGGATCTAGTGATTCTGGGGGGCCCAGGTTCCGCAGCCCGCCCCTGGCCGCCTTCACACTGACGATAGCCGGAATTCTCTGCCCCTTTTTTTAACGATCTAGTAGCCTGCACAACAGAAGTAGGATCTACCACTAGGGCCGTCGTGGCCAAAGCTAGTGCTGCCGCAACTAGGGCCAGGCCGCTACTGTTTCGACGACCGGAAAATCAATTGTTGTTCAACTTTTCCATCAGTCTCAATTCGAAATCTTACCTTTAAGGTCGAGTTGTCGTCGATCCACTGCTGCCAATGCTTCACCGGGGTCTCGCGGGAAAATTCCATCGCTTCTTCCCCCTTCCCTTCACCATCAAAATCTCTCCCTAAGAGCCCTAATTATGTGTTTTTATAGGCATGAGATTAGGGTTCTTAATCCATAAGGAGTAGGTTAAAAATCTCCTCATTTCGGCAACCAAATTGGACCCCAAAACACAATTTCGAAATTCTAATTGATTGGGCCAAATGGACAATTTGCGCATCTAATTTGGGTAAACGGGCCCTACACATATGTTCAACTTCGAACTATCATATATTCCTCATCTGAAATCCAATTCGTGCATTCTTGGTGGCGTTTCAAAGATCAATCTGTCTACTTTCCATCCATATAGGTTTCAGCCACTTATAGCAAGCAATTGATCAAGTTATTCTCACGAAATGGGCAAGGGGTCCAACACCCTAATTTCCACGTGGTCGATTTCGGGAATTTAGAAAATTCTCGAATGTTACAGTATGATACAACTTAATGTAATGAATGGGTACCCAAAAAAAATGCATTAAGAAACTAAGGTAAAGAGTTCTTTAGTTCCTTGGCTCCTCAAGTGAGTCATTAACTACATAAACAGAAAGGGTTTGGTATGAAATAGGACCAACGTCTTCCAAATCTCATAGGATGAGAGTTATGTAGAACAACTTCCCTATCCCAACAGTCGTGCTCAAATAGATTAAAACGTTAAAAGATAATTGGTCTTGTGCAGTGCAATACAGGAGGTTTCGATGATCATGGTCCATGAGCCTTAGTGAGCCTTTACTTCATGACATGGATGAGGTGAGGTAGGCCTTAGAAGTACCGAGGTCATATCATAATGGCACAATATTTAGTGCAGTGGAGCTCCTAGATGAGGTTAATGTGTCTACAGAACCTTAAAATGGGATTGCTCTTGGGAAATAATTATTTGCTGAAGTAAGGTATGTTTTATTTGTGGGTTCTATTGATTTCCTTAAGGTTTTATCAAAAATAAATTTTTTATATGTTGATTGAAACTTTGGTAGTTTTTATTTAGATTATTTTTTCACTGAGTATTCTTGTATACTCAGCATCCTTTGTGGTGTAGGTTTTTCAGGTTAAGAAAAGAAGTAACAGAAAGGCTATAGATGTAGCTTAATTCTCCTTTCAGCATGTCCAGGCATCTCTACTATTAGGTTTGATTAGGCACAAGAGTGTGCCATTTTAATTTTATTAGTTGTGATATAGTCAACAGACAATTAAGAAATTGTGGATCCTATGAATATTTTATTCTATTAGATATGTATATGAATATTTATGTTACAATTATCACAACAATGGATTTGTGAAATGTGATGAATCCCCGTGCCCCTAATTTATCGATTTAATGAGTTTGACCATATAATAATTTCATTGTTTATGTAGAAGGAGATGAGTTATGATTTTCAATTTATCTTATCAAAATGGAGATTGTGTTTTCTATAAATGATGTTTTGAAATTGGGGGCATGACAAAAGCTGCATGACGTGACTTTGGATGGATGGTGCACACTGCATGATGGTCACATATTCTTCAAAGATATAGTAAAAGAGAAATTGTGTCCAGCTTGAGTCTTCAAAAATTGATAGGGTGCATGAATTAGAAGGCATAAAAGAATGGTACTTGCCCAAAAAATTACTAATATGGATTACGTTCTTTGTACTATAATCATCTTTTGACAAAGAGTGTGTGAGATGATTGATATTAACATTGATGCCCCTAAAATGGTAAATACATTACTTTTCTCAGTTAGATAAGACAATACTAAGTGTGAAAATTTCTATCCTAGATAAATTATTCGCACATATACATTCTAACTTGGATAGGATCAGACTTCTTGTCTTTTCTCCCCTACTTACTCTTCTGAATCAAGGCACATGAATATCGGACCTCCTTTTCAAGTTATGAAAATTCGTATGTGTGAGGACATGAGTATGTTTATTGGTGTATATGTGATAAAGTGATGTGGTATGACATCATGTTAGCAATGAAAAATCGTGTTTAGTTTATCATGTCCTTGGTGATATAGTAAGTTATCATCATGTAACACGAAAGTTTTCATACCTATCTGATTATTGGATTATCATGTAATTCATGTCACGACATGTTGATTATCGTACTTTAAATAATTGCATATGGTATTTAGTTTGGTTTGGTGTTCCATTTTGGTATTATACTATTGAAGTTTGGTATTCTTGTGTTCACTTTTGGTATTTGTGTTTTAAGGTTGATATTCTGGTGTATAACTTCCAAATTTAGTATCATGTTGTTCATATTTTCTTATTTTGGATGGTTTTAGTTATTTGGGATTTGTTATTCTGCATATTGGGCATTTGTTATTTGGTCATCTTATACTTCGTACTCTTCTATTATGCACTTCTCCCAAGCCACAACAACACTTCACCAGAGTCCCGCCATGTCCATTTGAAAATGGCTCTAGAGCAATACTTTCATGTTACAACAACACTTCCAGATGAGAAGAGAGACATTTGGGATTTGAAACTAGGGTTCATTTGTGCAGACTGGATGTATGCAAAGGGTTCTTGAGTGTCAGGCTTCTACTATGAAAAGTGGTAAGAGGGAGACACCATGTGGAGCTAGGAGAGCATGTTGGGTGAGGACAGCCACAATGACGTGCAAGGCGACTAACCCATGTAGAGCAAGGAGGTCGTCTAGAGTGAGGGAGAGAGCGGCAACAAGGCAAGGACGACAAGGCTAAAATGCTTCTCTTCATATCTTCAAGGGCAGGCAAGGGCAACACGGGTAGTGGATCTTTGTATTTCCATCAAATTGAACTATCTATCCTGACAAGAAAAAGAGCACCAAGGGAAAACAAGGTATTTTCCCACATGAGCTGCCAGTCTCACATGTGCGTAAGTAAACTTCAGCTATTACAACATACTTGTGTCTATTTTTGGTATTTAAGAAGAGTATATGTCTATTTTGATAGAAGAAATTTCTTACTTCACGTTAGTGTCCTTTGGCCCTCCTATGCAACCACCATTATATCCTGCAAACTTTTGCTGCCTGAAGATATGTCATAATCGGGGAGGACACGCGTATTGGTTGACCTCGAAGGAGAGGTACAATCGGCGTAACTCATACTCACGCATGTCACCGTTTAGGTCATGAGAATTGCAATTTGCCTTGGTTCCCAGGCCTGCATTAATTACCTTTGCAGCAAAAGAATTCCTCATAGAATAGGTCAGAGCAAAGAGGTGCCGCGAAAACTGGTCACACAAGGTTCTCAAGCCAATCGAACAAAGTTTCAACTAGAGATTGAAACAAACTATAACATAAATGAATACGATAACAATGTACAAATCATGGCCTATTCTGCATTTGATAATGAAGCAGAGATACAACAGCATGCACACATGTGCTTGCTGATGAACACTGGGAAGGATGTGTAAATAGGATAAGACACTATGAACTTGAAGGGCCTGCACTAGTCGACAAGCTCCTGACAACAACCTTAACCGCACCCACAGCACCGAGCTGCCTCATCCCTGGGCTCAGCCCGTGGTCATCATTGCTGGCATTCTCGTCTATCTGAACTCCAACATAAAATGCTATCTGCAGACAGCAAAATCGTTTAGAGACATTTTTCCATCAGTAAAAGACATAAACAAATATAATACATCTCCCAAAAACCAAATTTCATGTATTAGTTAACTCAAAACTGAATGTTAAATGGAATTCATTTTCCAATTAAAAAGTGTTTCCAGTCAACAACAGCAAAATTAAGTCTGCAACAATCAATTAACAAATACATCGTAAAATCAAGTGCATTCATATGTTAAAACCAAGCATAGAATAACTCCAGAAAGACATAAATCAAAATATAGAATTGAACTATTTTTGACTAGTTAAAAACAATAATCTTGCAAGTAAATCAAACGTTTATCAAAAGAAGTTCCTGTAAAGATGAGTGGCCCTATGCCTGCTTGCACATGGCAATGCTCGCACGAAGCATGCAGCAATGGATGGGCCCCAAGTGTGGGCTCCATCCATTATTGTTTGCACCATGCATGTGCTGCCGTGAGTGACCAGGCTTTGCATTTTCACAAGGTTATATATGTGGTCCTTGCAACTACATCTTCTAACAACACAAATCATGAGATATACCACATAGTGATGAAATAACAACGTTCAAAATATGGAGCAAAAGAAAAAGCATGTATCTAATAAAAAAGATGAATAAAAAAATTTTAGTTTAATTTTTTTTTTTAAATAATAAAAACAACAAAATCAGAAGTCAAGGTTTAGAGGAGTATGACAAATGATACTTCAACCAAAACAAAAGAGATAAAAAATTGGAAATAATTGTCGAATATGAGCAATGATAGTCAAAATTTAGTTCGTGATTCTTGCAGTAAAATATCAACTTATAAATTAAAGGCATACAATTTTTGCTTTGTTACAAGCTGAAAAACAAAAAAAGACAAGAAAGAAGAAGAATGCTAAATAACCTTGCCAGAGGCATTTCGTACTGGTGATATATGTAGAAGGTTCCAGAAAGAACTTCCATCTTTTCTGAAATTTTAGACACAAAAGCAGTCAGAGAGAGAGAGAGAGAGAACAAATGGAAGGTGAAATGGCCGAGCAATGCCTATTGTCATCAAACCAAAAGTGCCCTGCTCTATTCATGTCATCTGAGATGCTGTAGATGGGTAGGATATATAAATCAATAAACCAGTATCAACCCACTAAATCTAATATATTGTCCTCTTATGTCCCTCTCACAGCCTCATCTGGGTCACAACCCCGTGGTACCTGTAAGATCCCAAGGACAACCAACATACGGCATCTAGAGCAGGCCAAAATACAATGCATATCTCAACAACTAAGTTGAAATGCCTAATATATAGTAGACTATTCTAGCAATTGCAAACATAACTATTGAGAACCACCTGTAGTTTAAAATCCGCACTGTACAAGGCTTTGACGCTTGAATGCATTTCCGAATCTAAAGCAAGCAAACAGAAGTTCAATTTTAAATCAGTCATATGTCAAATGAAATAACACAGAAAAAGCTCAAGGAAGTCTATATATCAGTAGCACCCACCTGACACGAAGTCTCAGCATCTGTACTAGGTCCACATAAAAATCTACAATTGCGTCCCAGTACTTCATGTCTAGAGTATCCTGGTAAAGGAAACTAGGATCAGAGAAGTCGAGATCTTGGTTAATATAAATTCTTGACAAGTTAATATAGATAAACTTAAAGTAAGAATTTATCAAAAAGTTCCAAAGCTTTCAACTGTCGAGTAAGAAAATAATGAGTATTCTCAATCTACAAATCCAAGAAGTTCCTCAAATCTCGCTATTAAGCTGCAATTAGTGATAGGTTGTATAAGAAACCATTAAACCCAACCCAAATGATGCATTTACTTATCTTAAAGAAAGGAATGTACTTTCTATAAAGGAAGCAGTAGTCAAATTATGGAACAAAAAAGATTAAAAAGTTGAACAATTTGTTTCATTATATTGCTAGGGGTCTATGAACTCCTTCACAATAGGCACAGGGACGCCTCAGTCTAGGAGGGAATGTCCAGGCTTAACTTCCCTTGGATTCCAAGGTTAAGGTCACTAACAAAATGTTTTGGATAGGAAAAATCGTAAGTATCCAACCAGGCTGAATACAGTTTCAGTAATTAACTCCAAACCACTTTTGAAGATTAAATTGAAAAGGGAGGTTAAGTTCACAAGTTTAGTTTTTGAAGGCAGAATGCAGAGTATGAGTTCCTGCACTTGCATTTAAATTTCTAGAAAGAGCTGTGGCTTGTGCTATCCACCTAAATGGGTATATTACCTAGCCACTAAGGTTAGATCGTATAAAAATAGAAGGGCTTGGATTAAGAGTTTATTCCAAAGATTTGAGCTTGGCCATGGTAGAATATTGTAATTTGAAGTCCCTTCTTATTGAAGGTGCTCTCAGCCTAAATCATAAGATCCATAGAGATTGACAAGGTTTTTATAGCTGCCTGTCAACCTGACGCAACTGTCCTTCATCCAGGCTTGCAGCTATCCATCCACAACCGTATTTCATCTCCAGAATCTCCAAACTAGGCGCTATTTCTAAGTCAATTACAATGAAAATATTCGGCCCATCTTTGAGTCTAAACAATTTTTAGAGTTTAAAGTTCTAAGCAAAAGCAATGTAAATAGCTTTTAAATCCAACTGTACCTGAAGTTACTGAAATCCATGAGCAATTCAGATAACTATGAACAGTTCAAGTGGCAAACCAACAATCTTGCTAATCACATTCCAAATGTATAGTCATGAAAACTATAAGTCTTATCACTGCCACTGACAGCAGTGGTTTTTTTTACCAAACCAGTAATTGTCTTTTATTTGGTGGCTCCAGTTTCCTTTCATTTAAACTTCATAGATTAAGAGTACGGAAAAGAAAGATCACCTGTTAAACTTAAGAAGGCATCACTGGCATAAACAATAGGCATGTCGGTTTGGTATGCATCAGTCCTGGATAACAACAAATTAATATGACAGCATTGTGAGAAAAAACAATTAAAGCATTTTTCCCCCAAAGGGAAAGCACTGTCACTTTTGTATAGTTAAAACAAACATGGGTATTTGTAACAACTCACAATACAAAGCTTTGTTTGATTCTACCAAGAGATATATGTAAGGCTGAACCAAGCACCACACTTCTGGTTGAGGGGCATCTTTTGTCACAGACAATCTTTCCCGTTACCTCACTATAGCGAGTAAGTGTTGATAAAACATTACTAAAAGTTGCTGCAGCTCTCTGTTTCTCGCATTCACTTGCTTCCAATGACTCTTCCGCCTCCAATCCTAAACACATTACATTAAGATTACTTCAATATGGCGTGGTTCAGACAAGAAGAATGACCGCAAGACACCCTTGTTCCACTTTTGGAACAAGGTTCTATCTGCATTTGCAGTAGAGAGTCAGGGTCCACTCAAATGACTTGGGTGACCCTGTAACATGACATGTAATACATCAAAAAACAAGTTTTACTTTATAAAAAGAACGAACATATATAGGTTGAAAAATGATTTAAAATCAAATTGGCGCTGCTCATGCAGAATTGAGAATTTATTCAAAGTAAATGTGTATGCACAACCAGCTCAACATAAGAGAACAAATAACCAAAACAAGACTAGACAATAAATCAGCAAGAAGCATCCAACAACAGGATAAATTAATTTGACAGTGCATAAGCAAAGTCTTCCTGTTGAGGCCATTTTCAATGAAAATTTGATTTATGCAGCTTAAGATCGTTCAACTTCATTTTCTTAATAACCAAAGCTGTCATGAACAAAAAATATATAACTCTTAAACAAGTTTTTCTACCATAAATATATGTTACTTAATATGAAGAAATCAAATATTTGTGTAATCAACAGCTATAAATATTAAGCTCAAGCAATTAGAATTAAGATATGCTAATTCTAATGACAAGCAAACACAAAACCAATGTCCAATAAGATAAACAAAAAAAAAACTCCCAGTAAGAAAATGGATAGAGACATAAAATCAACAAAAATTCTCACAAAGAACCGTTTAGTTTCCACAAGGAACACATCAAATTGCTGTTAAGCAAGATTATAGTTTAAATATTTCCTTTGTAGAAAGGTACAGGAACTACAAATAGGTCAGATAAGGTGTATGATAATACAGATCAGTATAATTACTAATAAATGCAACTGAAACACCAGATGCAGAAATTCTTAGTGAATCTAGCAACAATATTACGGACAAAACCAGTCACCCACCTCGATTATCCGAATCGACATAGGAATCTAACTCGAACACATCAAAATCCAAGCACATCTCCCTCCTACATGATCCTGCAACA
The DNA here is from genome assembly GCA_035235625.1 of Saururus chinensis. Classification (NCBI taxonomy): domain Eukaryota; kingdom Viridiplantae; phylum Streptophyta; class Magnoliopsida; order Piperales; family Saururaceae; genus Saururus; species Saururus chinensis. The sequence continues at coordinate 28,558,466 of CP141146.1, read as the reverse complement.
AGCACTCTACCGAAATTCCCACTGCACCGCCGCGGCCGGCTGGCAATGGGAACCTGGACGCCCACAAAATGGGTCACCTGCCCATCGTCCCTCCCAAAAACAGGGCTCAATCTGAACAAGATCCAAATGGGTGTCCCGTCCTTCTTGTAATTCAGCAAATTCACCTCGACCGGCGCCTCCGCCCGGATCGCCTCGCGCACCTCGGCGACCGTCCGCCGGCAAGTGGCGCGGCCCTGGAAGATCTTGGGGTTGCGCCCCACGACCTCGTCCCTGCAATACCCTGACATCTTCAGGAACCCCCGGCTGGCGAAGACGACAGGGTGGCCGGGGATGGTCGGGTCGGTGATCAAGAAGTTGTCCGGCAGCTCGTCGAGCGCCTCGATGACCCAGCTCGAGTACCGGTCGGTGAGCGACCCCTCCAACATCTGGGTCCTACGGTCCGCCGACGCTGGCTCCATCCTCACTGTCTTCTCCTCTGCCCGGCTTCTCCTCAGGCAGTGGGTCGGAACTCCCATGTGTGCACGGAGGCTAACGAGTGGTGCCACTCATGCACAGGTTAGCCGACAGCCAGCAGCAGCACCAGAACTCGAGACACAGAAACGATGAATTGCAAAGAATGACTGCTTCTTCTTGCTGTTGTTGAAGTAATTGTGGGTAGTGACAAATGGGTTTTTGCTATTGTTTGGTAACGAATAGAAATATCTGAGAGAGGGAGGACATGGAGGGAACGAATGAAGGGGAGGAGACCATGCGTCGTTGTTGGGTCATGAACGGATGTGTGACAGAGATTTTTCCCACGCAGAGACCCCAATTACAGAGAAATCCGACATGGGTCACTGGAATTTCTCGTCAATAACCACCACCTCTCTTACCATGGCCTGGGCGGAAGGACGAGACAAAACAGTAACAGAGACAGACAGGAGGGGCGATTGTGGCAATGGTGGAAGGGGAATTCCTGCAAATTGTGAATGATGATGCAAAATCGATTTTGGCAATTGATCTTTTGATTCTTTTAATAAAGAAAATTACATTATCTAAAGTAGGCAAAGTAGTGATTAAAATCGTGAGAGTTTTGTTTTCTTTGCCAATGCTAACCAGAGAGGGTTGTGATGTGAGAGCGGAACAGCGCGGGGTGGACGGGGACCGGTTGGGGTGTAGGAGAGAGTAGTGGGGTGGGGAAGTGAAATGCTATTTCTGGGGGAGGTTCCGACTGAGCAGAGACTTCTCGCTTGTTGCCAACCACACGCCTCGCCCTCGATCTCGCTCTCGCTCGTTTCATCGTCTTCGACTCTTTATTCTAATCGCTATTCCCGCGTCTCGCATAACCGTATTTTGTCCATTGCGAGAACACCTTGACATGAACATTATTATTCTGGCTTGTTTTTCATGCCAGAAGGCCAAGCCAGGTTGGTAATAGAAAAATTGCGCCTTTGCCTGGTCGGGTTATACCCTCTATTCGAAATTAATAGTTATAGTTGATTTTTTAAATTAATTTACTTTTAGTTTATTTTAAAAAAATAATTATAACTATTAATGTAGTAGATAAGGAGTATTATTTGTTAAATAGTAACCCAAATAAATAAGAACTATTATTAAAATAAAAAATATTTATAATTTAATATATATAACTTTAGCTGGGTCGGATCACTTGAAACCCAAAGCCAAGTTGAATGGTTATTTTGGTTAACTAGAAATATTTTTTCATATATTCGACCAATGTGACTTACATCCATATGAGTGCCTATCTAACTTATTATTAAAGTATGAGCCAATTGCTACATAGTTGATGGATGTTGATCTAATGGTCATTTTTCAACTTCATATATTAACCATGGTTAATGATCTTGAATTTCTCGCCCTCCATCCACCCTTCCCGCTCCCCACTCTGACCCCACTCCGACGAATATCTTCCTCCTACTTCTAAACATTACTAGCCACAACCTTCCTCCCCAACCTGCCTCCATGCCCCTTTTATGTAACATTCCTAATTTTTTTGTATTTTTTTATATTTTTCTGTAATTTTTTGCAATGTTCTACAGTTTTTTGCTTGTATTTTTTTATTAAGAATTAGAGGTTTCAGTGTGTTTGTATGTTTAATATTCGTGACTGTAGGAGTCGGGAGTGGTGTTTAGTTGTAGGTCATGGGCCTCGACGCATCACAAAAAAATTTTGGCGCGAAAACGGGAGAGAAAAGGGCGCAACACAAAGGAGAACAGAAACTGAAAAAAAAAATATAAATAAATAAATGAAACGGATCGGGCGTGGTGCACCCGACCCGTTGGCGGAATAGTGAAAGGGCAACACTCTTCCCTTTGTGAGGCAGGAAGTGCCATAGCCGCCGGCTTCTGGCCGGCCGGCCATGGCTTGGCAATGCCGCCACAGCCTCCTTGGCGTGGCCTCGCCGGCCGCCGCTGCTCCGCTCCCCTCTTTTTAGTTTATGCCCAATAGAGACATTTGAGGTGGATTTCGCCCCGAATCGCCGCCGCCGCCGGCTGCATGGCTGCCAACTCACCGCCACAGTTTCGCCCCGGCCAAGACAACCTCCGACCACCACCGTCCCGGCCTCCCCGCCGTCCGCTGCTGCTCATTTGATTCTGCCCCATTTCGGTCTATGAACAAGTTTTTGCTGCATTCGCCGCCACCTCCACCTGCATGGCCTTTAGCCCACTGCCACGGCTTCACCCCGGCCAAAGTTACCTCCGGCCACCGGCGACCCAGCCTCCTCGCCTCCTTCACCGACCTGAGGTAAGATTGGCTCCGCCTTTTCGTTTTTCAGTTTCAATTTTCTATCTGTTGCGACCTGCGTCTAAGCCGCCAGCCACCATTGACCGGCCTTTGGCCTTCCCCCAATCCGGCAACAGTGCGGCTTCTGCCCCGGCCGCCACCCTAGCCACCGCCTTCCTTAGCCACCTCTGCCCTATGTCAATCAGGACGAAATGTTCCCCCGTCCGTAGATTTTTGTCATTAGTTTTCACTGTTGTCCACCACCCACTGTTCGTCCACTAGTTTGCTGCTTCAAGCCGACGACGGCGAGGTGCCGAGGTCTAGCCTCTTGCATCGATTAGTCTCGATTCGTTCAATTGGCCGACCCGCATTAGAGCAAAGTTGCACTTTTTCTCGTGCCGCATCCATCCTCCGCAATCGGATGTTGGACGATATTGGGTCAATGTCCACTAGACTTGCCACTATTCGGAGACTGTCAGGTCCCGTCTTCTCCCAGGTCTAGCCCCCGACCATGTCGGGCCGTTCGTAGCTCGGTGAGGCTTGTCTTCCGCCCCAATTCGGCGCACTATCGCCCTAGATCGGGTCTTGGGTCTCTTCAATTTTCTGATAGGCTGTTCTACTGCAGATAGCTGTATATGTCGGCTTTCCCTAATAACGGAGAGGGTCTGCCACTCCCGACCTCCTCTGCACACACTAGACGCCCCTAAACTTCGGGGTACACCTCTGACCGCTAACGAGTGACCCACCCCAGCCTAAGACCAACCTAGTGTCCCGCCTGACGTGTGTGGACTTGGGCATATGCCTAACCGACTTGGGCTTTGCCCCGGCCTAGTGACATCAAGGGCCAATAATTCTGACCTGATTCTAGCTCTGCACCCTACTTTTGTTATGCATGACCCAAAACCTACGGGAAAGAGTTCCCGAATTTTAATTTTTCCAAAGGGAAGTATTATTGGAAGTCATTAGACTCAGCCCATCGAAGGCTCAATTGATGTCGTGCCCATATCCACCACCGTAAGTCGTGCTTGATGCACAATCGTCCGTGCAATGAATTGGTTGTGGCTAGCGTTTAGAAATGATGTCGCCTTTGTTGTCCACCTACGCCAGGCCTTAGTGCCTCAACATATGTTTATGGAACATTCCAACCATTAGGCAATATGGCCGTTAAAGCCCTCATTCGTCTCTCCTATGTCCATGTGTATGCAAGCAAGCCCTCTGCCATGTGGTGAGGCTTCGTTAATGCAAAATTGTTGCCATTGGATGTGATTCGCTGTCCATGTTAATGTTTTGTGGCCAACAAAGTGTTTTAAACCATTGGCCGACCTCCAATCAGTCAACCCCCATTATATGGTCACTTTTTCCATTTCTAATGGCACGACCTTGTGTCCAGCCACCTCAGTGCATCCAAACCTTTGGCTTCGAGTGAAATTAATCTAACTTTATCGAGATTAATTCCTGCATCTCTGAAAATCCTCGGGACACAACAACTCTCTCAGTGCGATGCTTTTGGCCGCCTATTCCGCTATCATTGTTGCCATCATCGTTTGCTCGCCACCAAACTCCTATGGATTACTAGGTAGGGGACCTTGAACTCGTAATTTCATTATAGCATGCTTTGATTGTGTAGTAGCATGCTATAAGTTTATAATTTAATGTTTGCATGATTATGCTGATTATAAAAGCATGTTGTATGTATGTGAATTGTGTGTGTATGTTAGTGAAGACTAAGGGCACGTAGTAAGTTGCTATGAATCGTATGTATGTGACCAGAGCATGTGATCTTCATTGTGGATTGGTGGTATGTGATCGATGGGCATGAGTAGAAGTGTTTGATAGTAAGTTTGGCTAAGGGGTACTTCGTAAGCTATGACGTGGAAACTGTGATTGTATGACGGGCGAGGAAAGACAAGATTGAAAGACAAATGTTGGATTTGATGAGATTGGAGAATTTGTTCAGTTTGAGTCAGATAGCACGTTTGAGCAACAAGTAGGAGACGTGGGGGATGCAAGGAATTGAAGACTTATGATTCATAGCGCTTTTGGGGGATTGTGAGTTAGTAAGAGATAACGATATAATTGTACATGCATAATGTACATAATATGAATTGTAACAAAAGAATAATGAGTAAGTAATTAGTAAGGGTTTGATGATGGACTTAGGTCTAAAGGGTTTCATTTGAGGAGTTCGAGTAAGACGATTTGATTTTAAGGCGGATGGTGTAAGATGTAAGGTCGTAAGTATTTGATGGTAAGAGTGTGAGTATGGAATTTGAGTTCAACAAGTAAGACTATGTAGAGATCAGTAAGGTTGTAAGTGTAAGGGTGGGGGATGAGTTAAGTAAAGAATGTTACCTTTGTGGATTGGAACTTCTGAACGGGCATATTTTCTAACCTTGTTGGCTGAAGAATGTAAGACAGAAGTAGTTCCAAACATAATTGTATATGCATAAGTTACCTAATATGAATTTGAATGATAAGTCACCCTAATTTGATAACAATGTGAGTTTGAGACTGAGGGTTTCGACGGATTAAGTTCTGTTTTGTGCCAGTCGATGAGTAATCGATTGAGCGTCTTTCTTGGTATAACCATGGTGTCATCCTATGGGATTTAGTCTTGGTGTTATATTTCGGCCCAGACGTTTGTTGCTCTGTTGAGAGCGTTGTAAGTTTCAACCCTTTGCGGGCTCTGTATGTTTTTTGCCTACAGATGGCACTGTATGTTCTGCCCTAGAGTGGCACTGTAAGATTCTTGCCCAATAGTGGCACCGTATATTTTTTGCCCTTAGTTGGCATTGTATGGCCCTTGTTGGCACTGTATGGCCCCAAAGAGTGGGCATTTGCGTGCTTAGGTAAGCAGTATCATGGACCTGCTCTTACCTATTTAATCCTGTGCCCCATGAGAATAGGTGTGCCTTACCTTCGAAAAAGTCCATGACGTCTACTTGCTCCCCGAAGGTTAAGGTGATGCCCTAGTGGCATTCTCTTCCTTTCCAACGCTGGAGCTTATTAATCATAATGAGCTTCAGTTGTCGGTAGTATGTGTACGATAGTAAGAGTAAGTTATATGCATCAAATTTTGAGTAAGCATTAAGTATAAGATTTAGAGCAAGTGTGTGAGCTTCTAAGGCTGACGTAAGAGTACATCTTTGCGTAAGAGTATGTTTATACGTAAGAGTAAGATTGTATGAGTAAGGTCGTACAAGTAAGTTTGTACGAATAAGGTCTATGAGTATGTGTATGTTGTAAGTGTAAGTGTACAATTGTACGAGTAAGTTGATAAGACTGATTTAGAGTGTAAGTGTAAGAGCATGATATATGAGTAAGTGTAAGTTCAACTTGTACGATGATTTGTACGTGTGACCTTATTTATGTTTCTTATTATGTTTGCTTCATGTGTGATTGCATGAAAGCATCTATGTATGAACTTACGAAGTTCATTGATTTATTTTTCCCCTACTGGGTATTTTCCTATTGAGTATGAAAATACTCACCCTATCTTTTTAACCCCTTCGTCCAGAAGCTTTTGCAGGTTGAGCGATAGCTATTTGAGACTAGACTATTCCCTGTGGTGGACAATTCTTCCTCGACCTGGAGTGCAGTGAAATCGTAAAAAAGCTATGTGGATTTTAGTGACATGATCTCATGTTTTGTTTAAGGTGAGAGAAATGTTTTATTTTTCTAGACTTGTGCATATATGTACGAATTAGAACACAGACCATTGAAGAACTTGTACTCAGAAAGGCCTGGGATTTGTTTGTTTTTAAAGACCATGACCATGGCAGGTTTTAATTTTATGTTTTCGTTTTGGGTCATGCCTGAGAATGTTACTTTTGTCGTATGATGACTTAATTTATGAAAATTGTTTTAACACGTTTTGAATTTTGTGGTTTCATTTGATTTACATTCATGTTTTGAAAAAGAAATTATAGTAAAATTTAAAAGTAAATGTGTTGAAAAACCTCGTGCGTGACATTTTCTGCCCAGCACAGCCTCCTTGTCTATTATGGGGCTAGCAAAACAAAGGGAAAGGGTGTGTTTCTTTCCCGACTGCCTTCTTCAACCTTATGCACTTGTCTCAAACTCCCTACCCGAGCATGCTCCCTTGCCTCGACCATCTTTATCTACAAGGGACAACTTACATAACATGAGGCACGATAAAGTTCTATTTTTTTTCACCCTCTCACTCTGCCATGGGTGAATTAAGCATTGAAAGCAACAAGATACAGTGGCGACGAGTTGTTTGAGCCAGCCACAATAGTGATATGAATGTCAGGGAGTCTGACAATGAACAAATTTGAGGTGCCTCTCATCAATGACATCATATAAGTGGATTCCATGTTGGACCATGGTATGGGCTTAGGCCCTCATGGTCCTCTTTGTTTCCGGTTCGGGTGAGCCAGTATGGACCATTGGGTCCAAGGATAGCGAGGACAGTTGCATGTTGGACCATGGTACGGGATCAAGCCCATATGGTCCATCCTTGTTCGAGGTTCGGGTGAGCCTGCACAGACCAAGGGGTCCAAGGATAGTGGGGGTGGTGCCGCCGACCCCATATGAATCATCATGATACATATTCTCATGGGACCTGCATTCGACATTCATGCATACTAGGCATGTAACTAGGGTGTGCATATTAACTTTGTGAGGCTCAACTCTAGAATTAGTGTCATTGGTCAGACACGTGCTTAGCTAGGGGTGGACCCTGTTGCAAACATGGCCATGTGTGGGGGCCAAGCCTCCATGGGCTCTGAGTAATAGAGCCTACTCCTGTTGTGTCAGACCCTCTAAGTTAATCCTGTAGAACTTTGATTGGAGACCTACTTAACTAAAACCCATATAGGAGAGGATGTAAATAGGAAAGTAAGAGAGGGGAAGCCCCGACTTGAGGCACTCCCCACTCTTTCTCCCCTCTCTCCTCATCATGCCCCTCCTTTCTCCCTCTCTCCTTGGCGTGTTGCACAAAGAAAAGGGGAAAGAGACCCCCCCCCCCCCCCCTTCTCCCTTATTGTCCTCCATTGTTTGGTGATTGCCTTGGGAGTTGTGCCATCATCTAGATCCTAAGGGGATTGAAGAAGAAGGGCTAAGGCACTCCATCAAGGGAGATCTATAAGCCATTGCATTGGATTTTAGAGGGATCTAGACATGCTCAAGGTAATCCTATATTCTCTCTAATTGAGTTGATATTCAATTGATCAATCAGGCGTTGGAGTGAAGGATCAAAGCATCTAGTGGTTGATCACCCCCAAAGGTTAGTATCTATTAGTCCTCTATTCAATTCAAGTTGATTAATAGCCTTGTGATCATGTTTATTGCTTATAAGAATGGTTTTTCATATGCATGTATAGAGATTTCATGTTAAATTTCAAATTTTTCTCAAGGCGCCACCCCTAAGGCTCACGCCATCACCCCGCATCCACTGGTACACCACTCTATAGTGTTATTAGAACCTAGATTTGGGGTATAGGTTGTTGATTTGAGAGAAATTGATAGTCTTGACCCGATCTAAGGTTTGCATGTAGATTTTAGAGAAAACCATAAATTATCTCTATGCATGATTCATGATGGTGCTTTTATTATTGGAGTGAAATTGAATGTTATATGTACTTATTTTCATATTTACTTTGCTAGAATTTTTTATTTTGATCATCCAATTGGGCTTTGTCACAACCTAGGGGCATTTTTTTGTAAATTTTCCCTTGTACTTTGTGTTCAAATTAAAAATTGCTACTCACTCTACATGCCTAGATTTGTTTCGGATCAATATTGAATAATTGATTGCATTATTGATGTCTAATTGATTATTTGGATTGGATTTTGGTGGAAATTGACCAAACTACCCTAAGGGTATTTTGGTCAATTCACAAGGCTATTTTTGTGCATTTTTATTTTCTCTCCAGAATATATATAATCATATTTTATGCATGTTTAGTTGTTTTTGGGTGATTATTAATTGATTGTGTTTGGCATGTACTCAAGGGTGAAAAGACCAAACTAGCCTTAGTGCTAATTTGGTAATTTCACACCAATTTTTGCTTGGATAGAAAATATTTTTTTTTAATATTTAAATGTATTTTATTGCTGAAATACTTGCCTAAGGGTAGCATAATACGTTTGCATTATTAATTGCATGTTGAATTAAACTTACCTTAAAGGGCTAAGGGTAGTTTAGCCAATTCACTTGCTTATAATTTAAGCTTTGGTTATATGCAATTATAGTGTTTGTCTCTACATAAAGTACACTTGATTGTTGCTGTGATTTAGATTGAGTCATATCCATATACAATAAAGTAGCTTTTAGCCATATCGTTTTATTTACTCCTTCGTGGCGTCTTATTTTTGCAGTTTATTTTCTTGCATCATAGCAAGTAAAATGGTTACTTATGAGTTGGGGAAGACTTAGAAGTTGAACGCAAATAATTACCTAGTGTGGAAGAGGATGACACCCTATTTCCACACTCAATTTGACTTGGCTCATGTCATGGAGCAAGTCATTGAGCCCTGCTAAAAGAATTGCATTGTTGTTTAGAAGAATGCTTATAAAAAGTTGAAGGATGATGACAATAAGGCTGGGTCTACCTGTCACGCACTGGCACCCCTATCCCCGAGCCGAACCCGGTCCAAGGGGAATGTAGCATGCGGCATGATGAAGTATCGTCAGTTTGTGGAAGACTTGACCCCTACTTGAGTAGTTCACTACGGAGTTATGCACATCAACTTTGTACAAGAGAGAAATGAGAAAAATAAAGGACTACTAAATGAAAAATTAGTTCACACGTCAACCCACGTGCTTAATCCAAAATAGCCCACACATAGCTCAAGTATAAGAGTCTAAGCCCACATTGGCTAATAAGAGTCTAAGCCGACATTGACTAATAGAGTGTAAAGTACAACCAAGTAGATAAAAGTCTCAATACAAATTTCTATATAAGCAACCATACTACTTAAGATCTCCTCCTAAGCAACATCATCACCCATACGCTCCACAAAAAGTCCATCTAGGCCCCCTATATGGTACGACATGCAGCCCCAAAACAAAAACACAACAAAGAGGCATGAGCTACAAGCTCAGCAAGGGTTTTTAAATATGGAAAGTAAATTCAAGATGACATCATAGGCATAAACACAAATTATTTATGAAACAAATACTCCAACATGCCCATCCATCCTGGAATATCCACATAAACTTGTGCATTCATGTCATAATTTACCATCCATATGCAACTACTCATGTCATATGCACGTCATACTATCTCTAGCATATCTCATGAACACATTCTCATATCACACATCATCACATATTCAAGTCATCTGTATATCATGCTATGACCCATAACATCTCATCATTAAATTATCGTGCCTCTTGCACATCATGGATTTAACATAACTCATATCAATCATACATCATCATGTGTACACATAATCATATCCTACATGAACGACTTCTCAACATCAACATATCATGCATATCTATTTCGTAATGAAAACATTCACCCTGCAATGCTAGTGTCTCAAACACACTATAGTGCACAACATACAATTTAAGTCATACCCACATGTTTATCCCTTAACCCTACACAACAACCATGTGTAATAGAGCATAATATCACATACACATGCAACCACAACAATTTGTGAATGTTTCATAAAATAGAGAGAAATAAACATGCTCATCAAGGTCAAAAAGCCCGAGCACGAATTGCTCATCAAGATAGTCCGGAGCACCACTACTCATCAAGAAAATCCCGAGCACGACTGCTCATTAAGACGGTCCCAAGCACTACTGCTCATGAAGACGGTCCCGAGCACAATATGTAGTAAGCCGGTGCACTCAGACATACCACCTGGATTGTCAGGGTCCAAATCTCTCATTAAGTAGAACATACAGCATTCCGCTCTTCTCAACCTGGGGAGGTACCAAGTCTTAAGCAATACTGCTCATCAAGACCGATTTCAAAACAAAATCATGTCCTTTCAGACCCAAACCAATTTGATAAGCTTTTGATCAGTTAATCTGACAACCAATGGCATCCACTTACTTCCAATCGATCACACCCGGCTAATCCCGATTAATCTGATTGATAAATCATTTTCATGATGCATGCAACATGTTACATACGTGATTAATGCTACATGAGTCTAAATACAAGAGACATGCTCAAATTAGTCCACATGTACATCAATCATCTCCATTTGTGTCAAATAATCATCACAATAAACTACACAAGTGTGTACATAAATGGTAGTGTTCAAGTCTAAGTAAAGACATGTGAAATATGAACAAACTATAATCAAATTTATATACATGCATCCATGATTTTATCATAGTTCCTCCTTACTGAAATCATGAAGAAAATATGGTGAAAACCTCAAAATACAAGTCCAAGACAAGTATAACATCATGCTAGACTTAGGCAAGGATAAATATCACTATACGATATTTAATATAATATGTGCAAAAACATAAGCATATCCTCATAGTAAACTTTATGTAATCATCAAGAAATCATGAAGTAGTCATCAAACATGAATTTACGATAAGTAAAATATCATGCTAAAATTGACCAAACATAACCTAAATCATGCTTAAACTAAATCATAAATTCTAAGATGACCATTATACAATCCCAATAGCAATTATAGGTAATAATAACCCATTCTAATAATAAGAAATTAGATTCATAGAGAGAGGACAAGAAATAGCAAAAATATACAATAGTGGCAAAAACTGCCATTTGTCCATTCAAACGCCTTGTTGGCCCGTTCAAATGCCAGGCCATTCGATCGGCCAGACGGCCGTTCAAATGGTATGCCATTCAAATGCCCTTAACAGTTCACTTTATGCCCAAATCCAATACGTCTTTAACCTCAAGAACACCAAACCAAAAATACCCAAAAATGCTAAGAAAATTCTAAAATCACCTCAAAACTTTATGATATCAAAATACAAACCTAAAACATGATAGATCCATTCTTAAGCTTATTCATAAGAAAATCAACATAAAACTCATGCTTTTAATAATCCAGCATTAAAGCACATGAATAAGCAAGAACCCACTTGAGACCATTCAAACACGAAATGTAAAGCATATAACCACTTTAGGTGAAAATCTCTTACCTACAAGAAGTTCTTGCATCAAAATCAAAGCTCTACTCTTCAAGAATCCCTACCCAAAATTAGGGTTTTGATTGATACTTAATCAAAATTGATTATTAAGCTTAAATAACCTCGAAAACTAGTACATCATTGAGTAAATATGAAAATCCCTCTTTTAGGGTTGAAATAGACATTTAAATTAGTATTTTTATTGGGATAAATTAAGAATCCATTTAGGGGAAGTGGGAATAGGAGAGATTAAGAGAAAATCTCGAAGATTAGGGAAGATCAGGGCTTAAAACATACCTAAATCGGATTTTCCTCTTTAGCAATGGGGATTAGGGCATTACCTTGCCTCTTATAATAGCCATTTTCCAATTGAAAAATGGGCTGGGGTTTTCCTTTTATAGTAAGTTTTTGGGGTATAATTACAAAATGTTGGTCTATAAATACAATTATAACACCCTAAATGGCTAATTAGGCTTTTTTGAAAGGCTAAAAATGAGTTTTAAAATTCTGAAACTCATTAAAATGAAAAGTGAAGTTTAGGGTTATGTGGGACACTCACCGTTCAAATGCGGACATGGGGCCCATGGTGTGGTCCACACCCAAAATTTATGAAAAATTACCATAAATTTAAGTTTGATAATTAAACCCATACAAATGAAATTGAACCTCATTAAAACATCATTACCAACCCTTAACCCTAAAATCAAGTAAAACCGGTAAATTACATGCTACATAAGGATTGTACATGTAAAAATATAAATACAGACCTTATGTAGCATGTTAGGATAGTTTAAGGACTGTACATGTAAAAATAGGGATTTGGCTTAATTGTCCGCGTCTGTCCGTGTCCGTCCATGTCCGTGACGGACGGACTTGGACAATAGATGCTACGTACATTAGCGGACACGGACGGACGTGGACAACACTTAGCTAATTGGTGGACGGACGCAGACATACCTCTGTCCGCGTCCGTATTTGTCCGTGAACACCCCTAGATAAGATTGACATGGTCAATCCTATCCGAACATCACCGTTCTTATCCGCTATGTCATTGATCTTATCAGCTTCGTTCATTGATCCTATCCAAAATGATATTATTTTATTCAAAGTTGATAAGACTTGTTGGAATCGCATGTTCCTATCCAAAATGAGTCTACTCAAAGTTGGAATCGCATGTTCTTGTTGTCGATGGACTTGTGTCAATGAGCCCTTCGAAACAAGACCACACATGGGTAGGTTATCTCGCACCTTTTATGTGGGTCTTGCCAATGTGGCATACTTCCCGTAGCCATAACTTTCGACCCTAGTATTCGATTAAGGTGTTCTTTGGCTCGTTATGCTCGTGTCTCTGAGTTCTACCACACCCATATGAAAATCCACCAAATGTCTACCTCTAAATAATTTAGAATCATTAAAAACTCATAAAATAGCTTTATTAAAGGCAGAAAATCATACTAAAAATTCACGGTCATTACAAATCATCCCAAAAGTTAGTGAGTGATCTCTCCATGATTCAATTTCATATTTGATTATGCTTTATGAATGTTTTATTGTTCATAGTTGATTGATGTGTTATGTGCATTTTTGGAGAAATAAAAAAGAAGTACATTTTCTCTTGTGTGCCAACACTTAGGGCTTGCACCCCCCTTGTTTCTGTTGTGCCACCATTCAACAGTGGTATGAGAGCCCTAATCTTGGATTTTAGGCATTGATTTTGAGAAAGTCCAAGCCTTTCCTTCAATCTAGGGTTTTCTTCAATAGAATTGTGGAAAACACTGATTAAGTTCTCTCTTTAAATTCTTTCGATGGGATTTTGTTATATACTTGAAATTGAATATTTTTCTCACTGATGGACCATTTTAACTTGCTGCAATTTTTCAATTTTGGGGTTTGATTAGGTGTGTGTGCACACTAGGGGCATTTTGGTCTTTTCACCCTTATGTAGTTAATTAAATTGATTATTTCTTTCATAAATTTAAAGGCATTTTATGATCTCCATTATTTGGGGGATATTTAATCATTGATTGATTGCTTGTTAGATTAGAAAAGTGTTTGGAGTTGACCAAATTAGCTGAGAGACATTTCAGTCAATTCACTTGGCAAAATTTTGTGTGTCCAATTTCTGTGCAAAAACCTTAATTTATTATTTTATTCATGTGTATGATGATTTGATGATATATGAATGCACGGTTGTGGTGTTCATGAGGGTAAAATGACCAAACTAGCCCTAATTTGGTAAATTTACCTATTGTTTTGGTTGGGCAGAAAATATAATTTCAGCAACTTTTTTTTGTTAATTATTTCAGTTTGGAATGCTTAGTGCTTACCAAATTTAGATTGCTTGCTAAAAACACATATTGAATTGAAATTTCTTTAGAGGACAATGGTATTTTGCTAAATTTACATGCCAAGTGTTTAAGCAATGTTTTTATGCACTCTTTGTGATTGTTTTTCACTATAGAGCATATTAAAAAATTCTGAGAGCATGTTAAGTTAGTCACATTCAAATTAATCTATTAAGTAATAATTGCCCTATATCACATATATTTACTTTCTTGTTAACTGTCTTGTTTTGTATTCTAATTTGTAACATGGCAAAGCAAAATGGTCACCTCTAAACTTGGAAAGATAAAGAAGTTGAATGCAGACAACTACTTAGTGTGGAAGAGGATGATACATCTTTTCTTAACTTTCTCATACCTTGCTCATGTGCTAGAGTAAGTCATTGAGTCATGCCCTAAGAATTGCACAACTGCTCAAAAGAAAGCCTACGAGAAACTGAATGATGAAAACACCAAGGCTGGGTCTACCATTCTTACTTTCATGGATCCTAATGTTGAAAGGCTCTTTGAAGAGTCTTATAAAGAGATGCTTGAGGTGGTTTGTATGAGGTATAGGGAGCAGACTGAAGCTCATAAGAAGATGTTCCACACTAAGTACCAAAACTCTAAGATAGAAGAGGGAGATGATGTGAATGAGTACCTAAGTGCAATGTCAATGATTGGTGATGACCTAGAGATCTTGGATGATCCCATCAGTGAGGGAGTCCAAGTGTCTACTGACTTAAATCGCCTCCTAAGTCTTGGGAGAGTGTGGTGATCTACCTCTACACGAGTGACCAGGAGCTGACCATGGAGGCCTTGACTGCCAAACTTAGGCTTGAGTAGGAGAGCCAAAACCATGTGAATGCTACTGTGACTGCTACTACCAACTTGGTACAGAATACTGATGGAAATAAAGGTGGATCTAAGACTAGGCTATCCAATAAGAAAGTTTTCAAGAAAAGGGGAAAAAAACCTCAAAACAAAGGTAATGGCAAGGGGGAAAAGAAAGCCAGGGTTTCTGCTTCAAGTGTGGCTAGGTAGACATAATTCAATGCTAACTACTTCAAGTGTGGCTAGGTAGACTAATTCAATGCTAACTATCTCCAAAAGGATAACTAAAACAACAAGGGCAACAAAAAGAATAAGGTATCTCTAAAGTCATGATGGTTATGCAAAGGAGAACAATTGGTGGTTGGATTTTGCAACTATAGTGCATGTGGCACATACCATAAGGTCCAGGGGTGAGATGATTAATCCTCTCCTTGGGCAAAATAAATTCTACATAGGGAACAACATATACTATGATGTGGAAGCTATGTGAACTTGTTTGAATCCTCTTTAGGAAGGGTCCACTCTTGTGTTCACATATGCACTCTTTGTTTCATCCATGAGGAGGAACTCATCTCCATCTTTGTCCTTACAAAGAAAAGATTTGAGGTTTTGCTTAATGGGAGCAAAACAACTATGGGTAAGAGTGGATTAGTCTTATTTTTTCCTATTTTGATTGATTAATTGTTTTGTTTAAACATCTTAAGACTCATATGCTGCTAATGAAGTAAATATTGTTGTTTGTCTGTGGATGATGCATTGTTGTTGAACATGTGCTTGTTCCATGTGAATCTAGATAAACTACAGAGGATGTCAAATGCTAAGTTATAACAAAAATATCCAAAGACCTACATGTGTGTGAGGATTGCATATCGGGAAAGATGACTAGGCAATCCCTTCCAAATACACAAAGAACAAATAAACTACAAGGGGTAGTTCAAACAGATATTTGTGGGCTCATAAATGTCCAGACCTACATAGGAATGGCCTATTTTATTACATTTATTGATGACTATTAAGATAGCATTACATGTATCTAATATGTAGAAAATTTGATGCCCTAGATAAATTTAAAGAATTTAAAATTGATGTTGAAACCCAGTTGGGAAGGAAGGTCAAAGTCTTAAGGAGAGTTATAGGTGGCAAGTATTCCATTAACCTATTTAAAGATTATAGTACCAATCAGAGAATATTGTACCAATCAGAGAATACTGCACCAATAAACTCTCTCCTACACTTCACAACAAAATGGAGTGGAAGAAAGGCATATTAAGATGCTTATGGATATGGTTTGGTCTATGTTAAATCATTCTAAATTAGGTTTAAATTTTTGGCATGAGGCTCTAGACACTTTTTGTACATCCTAAATCATGTACCCACAAAGGCTATCCAACGAACACCTTATGAACTATAGACGGGTAGATGTCCAAGTTTGGGACATCTTAGGATCCAAGGCACATGTGAAAGTAATTAACCAACAGTGGTATAAGTTGGATCCAAAGATCATAAAGTGCAACTTTATTTGTTATTGTTATCACTCTAAGGGGTTCAAATTTGTGGTTTACTACACTGATGGAATAGTGGAGGTTGAGGGAAATCTCAAGAGTCTAGAAATGCTTATTTCCTAGAAGAAAAAATAAATCTCAAAATATCTAATATAAAAGTTAATTTATTTAAAATTGTAAAAGATGTTGGTCCTAATACTACCTCTAAGGAAGTAATTGGATCAGGACAAAATGAATTAACATGGAACCTAGGGCATTGAGGGAAATGAGATATTCAACATAATTGAGAGACTTTGATACAATGCTAGGGGAAGACAACGTCACATTAGATAAACCTGTTCTAGATAACCCTAGAACCCTTGAGCAAGCTTTAAGTCTTCCATATACTCAAGAATGGCAAAAGGCTATTCAAGAGGAAATAGATTATATCCTAAAGAACAAAGTCTAGGAGATCGTAGATCTACCTAAATAGCGAAACCTATGGGTTGTAAATGGATCTTATAAAAAAATTTAAGGCTAATGGGTCAATAGATAAGTACAAAGTAAGATTAGTAGCCAAGATTCAACTTAATTAGAAGTCTCTTAGCAACTATTGCTTACATGATTTAGAACTGCACCAAATAGATGCAAAGATTGTCTTCCTAAATAGAGATTTAAAGGAGGAGATTTACATAGAACAACTCGAGGGTTTTGTTGTTCCTTAGAGTAACACAAGGTATGCAAACTAATAAAATCATTATATGGCCTCAAACCATCTCCTAGGTAATGTTATTTCACTTTTCAATAGGTGATTAGTGAATATGGGTTCATAGTTGATTAACATGATCACTGTGTTTATACCATTTGCAATGGGAATAGGTGTATAATGTTGTCTAATTATGTAGATGTCATACTTTTGATGGGGAATGTGCCATGACTAGGTTTTTTTGAATAACATTTTTTAGTCAATGCAGTGGAAAACTTGAGTAAAATTTTCTCTCTAACAAATCATACAAAACAAACGACTAAAATAAGCCCCAATCCATTATTGTGATTTTCCAACATAATGATAATATCAAACCATTATTATTCATAATAGTCATTCAAACCCATTAAATAACAAGCCAAGTCTGATCCATTTGTAAATTTGATAACCATCTAAGAATAACAAATAAAGTATGAGATTCCAACTCTTGTGCCTTATTACATTATAAGGAAAATAAATCAAATCGTACTCTGAAGAAGTGTGTCCCTACTCGAATTTTACTACTCTGAGGTATCATATAACACATCGTGTTCCGATTACACCTAAACTGATGGGTTAGGGGTAATTATATAATTTTATGTTAAATATTAAGGGGTTTCAAGGGATGTAATCCCGTATATAAATATAGCTCAAAGTAACGAGCGTAACGAATCAAAGAACACATGAAACAGAGGTCGAGAACAAAAGTTACGACCTTGGGAAGTGTGCCACATGGGTGGGACCCACTTACAAAAGTGCAGAATAACCTGCCTATGCGGGGTCTAATTTCAGAGGGCTTGTCAATACGATTCCATCGGTACCAAGAACGCGCGATTCCGACTTCGGGATAAGAAGTTATCATGTTTTGAAGTTGGAATTGTGTTTGAATGAAATAATAATAAAATATTAATGAAAAGACAAAATAGCTGACATCAGCGGAGCCAAGCCGAGCCGAGCCGCGTGACACACGGTGGAATGCGTGTCATGTGCATACAAATCCACGCCACACGCGGCGTACGCACAAGAGCGCTGCGCGTTAGCTCACGCCGACCAGGCTTTTGGTCCACTCATAATGCACACGTGACGCGAATAGGTGCATGCGTCTATTCCTTTCCATCGTACGCTTGCACGTCTTTTCTTATAAATTCTCATTTTAGTTCAAACTTCCGGAGGAGTTTCTAGAGTCATTTTACGCAATGGAAGCGTCCATTCATCGAGTTAGAGTCTCCATAAGGGGGGAAACGCCCCAAGGAAAGAGGAGACTCTGCCCATCACACTATAGCCCCAAGGAAAGAGAAGTGGCCCAGAATAAGGAGAGATTTTGTCTTCTATCATCTGGCCACAACAAGGGAAGTGACCCTGAGTAGAGGAGGCTTTGTCCTCCACCGAAGGGCGATACAGTGAGAGAAACATCCGCGGGTTTAGGGGAGGTTCTGTCCGCAACCTATGGGCACAGAAGGAGAAAAGTGCACCAGTTTAGGGGAGGTTATGTCTGTAGCCTACATGCATGGAAAGAGAAAAGTGTCTCTGGGTAGGGGAGGTTCTGTCCGCCGCCTACGAGCATGGGAAGTTTGAAGTGTCTCGGGTTAAGGGGAAATTTTGGCTACGACCTACGGACACGGAAAGAGAAAAGTGTCTCCGGGTAAGGTAGGTTCTATCCGCCGCCTTCAAACGTAATGAGAAAGTTATTCCGGAGTTAGAAGAGGTTCTGCTCGCCATCTCCGAACCTAAAAGGAAGTATGCCCTAAGGAAACAAGCAACTCCGAATGTGGCTACTTTCAAAACTGCAGGGAAGTGAACTTTTCTAACTGTCTAATTTAATATGATTTATATGCATGCACATCTTAATTAGTAATATTAATATACTAATTAAGATATATAATTTTCTATGATCTGGTAGATAGTGATACATTCTGATCCGATTTTATATGATATGCTCTAATCCGATTTGCTCTTGAATACTCTATTTAATCTTATATACTCCGATCTGATCTAATATGATCTGTTATGATCGGATGAAATTTGTTATTGTCTGATGTGATTCGATATGATTCTATCTACTCTGTTTTGTGTTTTGCTATTGTTGTTACATCTGAACGAAGAATATGAAGAAGTCAAATTCATATTTGTTTTACTTGCCAATTGTAGTAGACAAGGTCGATCCACAAGGAAAGCCTTGTGCAACAAAGAAAATGGTTACGAAGAAATAGAGAAAGGAAAAATTAAGAAAAAAAGAGTAGAAGAATATTGAGGCAATATAACGTTAAGAAATCAATAAGAGAAAATACTAAGGTATTAAGGATCATTGTAACATCTAATGATGTTCTTCATATATCATGTTATCTCAGTTAGAATCGAATGAAGATTCTATCTAACCAGAAGATATAAACATTAAAATTGAAATTAAAGATAGAAAATACTTTGGATAGATGAAGGATAAAAATAATTGTCTCTTAAAGATTTCTATGTATCCAAATCACAAAAGATATAAAGGAGAGCCTTTAAGCATCTTATGTATCCAAATCACAAAGAAACAAGAAGAAGAATAATATTAAATAAACATCACTTCAAATAAGCAATACTTACTTGAAACTATTGATGAAACATGAATTGAACTCCATTAAATTGTTTCAAATCTCCTCTAGCCTTAGCTTGAGAGCTTAGAAAGCCATTACAAAAAAATACAAAATAAGAGAAGAAAATAGGGGAAGAGAGCTCCAAAGAGGAGGGGAATAGAAGGGGTTGCTTCAAAGAGGAAAGTGAAATCATATCTCTAGATTGCATCCTGATTGATTGCCTGATTGGTTGCTTCTTTGGCAATGATTAGATTCTAAATCAATCACATAAATCAATGACTTATTTAGCAAATAAGTATATTTAAATCTTCCTTTAGATATCTAATCAGCCTCATTGTCTTTCCTTATGTGTATCAATCACAATCAATGAAAAGATTTTCCATGTGCTAGCCTCGGGTTAGTTAACTAGCTGTCTGATTGCATGCCGGATTCGACTCATATATCTTCAGAATTTGGAATTTCTTCCTGAAATAACACTTGTAGCCACGGAAGTCTTCTTTCCAATTCCACCAAAATCGTATCCATCCTAATTATATATAAAAAAATATGATCGAAATACTAAGGCTCTATCAATCTGTCCGAATCAGCTTCTTTCCTAATTTAGTCCTCTTCATACAAATCTCAAATCAAACGGGTCCACAAGGTTGTGTTTGACCGTTCCATGTATGTTTAGACCATTAGGAGCCCATTCTTGACTTTCAGATAGCTTTGGGTAGATGGGCTTTACTTCCTCTTCTACTTGGATCCTGTTAAAGCCTGTTTAGACATGTAAACTCAATTAAGGTCCAACTAACTTATTCAAAACATAAATAGCCCAAATCAGCAATGAATTAACACAAAATAGGATTGCAATTCAAAATTTGAAAACATTTAATTGAACATTATTTTAGTGCATCAGCTACTGCTCTGTGATAGAGAGACATGTGTGAATTTAATAATATTCTGCTCACTTCTATGATAGAGTGAGATATGTATTTCCGCTAATTTATGAGCTTCTGTTCAACTCCGATGTTTTATGAGATTTCTATTTGATTCTAAATGATTTATTCGGATATAAGAATATATGTATTTTAACATATATAATTTTTCTGATGCGTGATGCATGTAATAGCTAATAGGCAGAACTACGTTCGGATATGATCGTATTGGAATAATGTCAGAGATGGTATCCAATATGTACGTAGGTAACCAATGGTAAAATAACGTTGGCCCGATCTAAATTAGTTATAAAATTAGGTTTGTTCTTATCTACGCACAACAGAACGTTAAAGCTTTGTAGTGTGGGAAAGAACATTATGACTCTCGCACATGGAGTCTGTCGCTCCTAGTTGGTCTCGATTTTAATTTGTTTGTTTAATTTACTAAACTCTAATTCTATTTTTTGAGTAACCCCCAGTCCAGTTCAATTTTCGGGTTAGGTATTACATATCTGCATCACAAAGATGCATGAATATAACCACTTATACTCAATCGGATCAAACAAGTTTATAAAAGCCATGGAGGGGCTAAGTTGTGGTTTTTAATAATTAATTATACACCGCTAGTTGTTATTTTACCTTTTCCCAGGTTAGTCATTACAAAACCCCTAACCTTGTCTCACAGCTTTATAATCTCAATATCAAAGATTGATAAGCAATTATAATTAAAACCAACTCAGAGATAAATCTCTTCAAATATCCTTGAATACCCAACTACAACATTGGATTAGTCTATTTACACAACAACTTGACCTAAATCCCCTAGGCACCCATAGCATGCCACAAATATGGTGATATGGATCCCAACTATGCTCATGGACGTAGATTGATAAGAAACACAAGCCTTTCATGATGCTTATGAAGTTGCTTTTCATATGCACTATGGTTGTGTGAAGACTAGCGGGAAACCATCAGTAAAGACCACTCTAGGTCAATACCCAAACTGTCATGGCTATGAAGAAAGTAAACAAATATCACTATCTCCACCCTCCCTGATTCTTGGAGAAATTAAGTACGTAAAACTTTAATTTATGTACCCCATGGGAACTGAATACCATATGGCTCAGGCATCCAATTAATCAACACATAGACCACATTAATTTCATTAGATCAAGCATTAGTTCGAAGAAGTGAGTTCCCTTTCACACAGTGAATCAGCCCACAAATCACCACAAGGGCAATTTAGTAAAATTACTATTGTGATATGGGTGTCTACAAAACTATCCATACCCTTCCCATCCTATAGTATGATTTTACAAATTTATTTATCACATTGGCCAAACCTGCAACTCATGCGGTTTGGGTTTGGCCTAAGTCGTATTTCCCATGAAGATGCTTTCCCAGTTATAGGTCATAGGAGGTTGTTGCATGATGGTTGAGCCACCACAGTCTGGCTGCCCCAGGCTTGCCAAAATGCTTTGGCCGCCAACCTCTGGATGCATCCAAAAGTTGTCATGTACCTTCCTTTGCTGCACATTTGTCACCATCATCTCTAGCGATGGAAAAACATAGCCACATATATTTGCTGAGCTGGCGACCATTTGGCCACCCAAAGGCCGCCGAAACTTTCGTTGATGACCCTTGGTTTTCCCCTAGTTCATTTTTGTGCATTGCCCACAATCGTAGTTTGTTGGGCAGTCTTCACTGCAAGCTTCAGTGAGAGGATGTATCTCCTGACATTTTTCTGATGCAAGAGGATGTCTCTCCTGGTGCACTTCTAAATGTCTCTCCTGTTACACTTCTAAATGTCTCCCCTACTCCCTCACACAACTGTGTTGGCAGATAGGGTGGCCTGAAGTCTAGGCGGAATCAGGAAGTGCTGGGAATCCTTGAGACTACCTGCTTACGGAGAGATTGAAGAAGAAATAGAGTGGAATGGGTCAATTGGAGTGTGGTGAAGGTGCGTCCCTTTGGGGGAAGGGCAATGAGACTGTTGGAGCCTAGCGACATGCATCTCTTCTGGGTGTGTCTCTTCAACTATTGCCTCTCTTCACTTCTATTGGAGGGGGTGCATCTCTTCCTCTTGAGATTGGGGGTGAAGGGAGCTTTCTGAGACTGTGCAATGGTCGTCTTCCTCTTGTGATGGGGCAGAGTAGCTTCTTTGGCTCCAACTCCACTTTGCGGGGTGAAATTGGAAGACCACATCCAGTTTCCCACCTGTGGTTAGAAGTGAATGGGTGCCATACTAAAATGAAAATTCCCCATGGCATCCATGGCCTACTTTTGGATTATTTCACACATGGTGGCCTATTTTGGTAAAATTTCCTTTCTCTAACTAAGAAAATTTTGCCTAATTAGATTACATTAGCTCTAAGAAAAAATCTAACATTTCCACCAAATAGAGGATCAAAACCACTAATGGATGATAGATCTAACACCCTCTTGCACTCAAAACGAAAAGCACAAGAGTAGATGTAAGGACTCTCATTCTTGAACCGGTTTTCTTTTCATTTTAATTATCGGTTGTCATGTGGTTAACATGTTTTCTAATTAATTCAGTGGTTTAAAAAATAAATGGTGTTTCTTATGGTTTTAATCAAAATCAACTTTACAATTATTGGTTTTAAGTATTTTTGGGTCAAATATGAATTTTTGGGATTTTTCTAATTTTTCACTAATTTTTCAAAAATTAGGGTTTGGCAGGACCCCCTATAAGCCCCACCGGCGAAATTGAGGATTTTGGACTAAATTAACCCAGGCATCAACACAAGCTTTTATAAAAAAATTCATAATTTTCCCAGGTTTAATTAGTGCTCAAATGATCAAAATACCCATTTTTAGTCCAAATTTCTATTCATACCCTACTAGTTATTCATGTACACCCCAAGACCTACTATAAATAGAAAGGGCTGAGTCATTTCCATTTTGGGAATAGGCTGGGAGAGGGTGATTAAGGCCTAGTTCCCCAATTAGGCCCGAATTAGAAGGAGATTAAGGTTGTTTTCTTTAATAAAGCCTAAATCCTAGGTTTTCTTATAATTCATTCTTAATCCATCATTTCCCCTTTTATTTGATTTGATTTCAAGCATCAAAATCAATAATTTGCTTCCTTATTTCAAACCCTACTTCTCAAAATTCGTTTTTTATGCTTAACAAACCCTAGATCTAAGATTTCTTTAAGGTTTTTAATGTTAAACCGATTTTTAATAAAGTTTAACTTAGACACTATGTTTTTGGAAGGTTTTCAAGAAGGGTGAAGGTCAAATCCGAACCTAATCAAGTGATAAGGTAATGGGTCTTCGAAATCTCAGTTTTTCTATGGTAAAAATCTTGATTTTTATGGTTTATTTGGAATATGTTTACTTGATTTAGTGCTCTAATGCTGGGATTAGTATATGTTAATTTCTTGTCCCAATTTTTTAGGGTTTTGTCTTAAGATGGTGTATATTAGCTTTCTGGAAGGTATGATGGAATTTTAATGGCGTTTGGGTTGTTAGATGAAGATTTTAAGTTGTATTAATGGAGTTTCGGTTTGAAATTTGAAATGAAGAAGAAGGTCGAATCTGCCTTATTAGCATTTAAACGGCCTACTAGAGCATTCGAACAGAAACACTGAAGTTTCGGCATATTTCCTGTTTAGACGATCGAACGGCCCTGCAGGGCGTTCGAACGGCTACACAGCAGAATTGACCATTATATGTATGTTGTTTATTTTGATGTCTCTACTCTGAAATATCAGTTTTATGTTTATGTGGAGTGTTTTGAGCCAGAGTAAGCTACTAGAAGAGTATACTATTGATGTTTAGAAGTTGTGGTGTATATTTAAAGTTTATGTGAAATGGCTTGTAGTTGGATATATTTGTTGGAATTGCTATCTTGAAGATATGAGTGGTTAATTCCCTATGGTTTAAGCATGTTTTTAGTAAAATTACAGCATGCTAATGGACTGATATGTCATTATAGGTTATGGTTAAATGATGGGTGAATGCTAGTGTTATGCCTAAACTCAAGTATGAGGTGAATGAGCTTACATATATTTAGCATGTGGTTATGTTTTGACTTGAGTTATGATTTTAATGGTTCTTCACCTATGAGTTCCACTGGAATCCATGATTAGATGTTAATGTGCATGTGTAGTGTGATGGCGAGTTAATTACAAAGCATGTTGATATACATCGAATGTTGGTACACACACTCATGTGGGGTTAACGATTATGATGATGCTTGGTATTATGATTATGAAGGATGCATGAGGGGCTAATGAGAGCACTTATCATGAATTAGGATTCATGTATGCCTTGCCCACGTATGTACCATGTTGCAATGTGGTGAAATTGCGATTGAGGCTTTATCGAGATTAGCCGAGTTTGATCGATTGGATGCAATGTGGTGAAATTGTGTAGAGGATTAATCTGTCGTTGGCTTAATCGAAACTTGATTGGTCCGAAGGGACATGTTTTCGATTTAAGTTCCTGTGTGAAACATGTGCACTCCCTGGGTTGAGTCTAGTTAAATAGAATTATGTGGGGACCAGTTGTGTACTTGTCTTGCGGATTGAGATTATTATGATTGTCTTCTGGACCCTGAGAATCCAGAGTGGTACGCTTTGTGCACCAGCTACCACGTGTTCTAGGGTTCCCTGTGTGGGAATTCAGGCTCTCCCCCACCGAAGGAGATGTCCCAGGACGAACACCCCTACTCAAGGTTCTCTATGTGAGATTCGGACTTTACTGTGTGTTCTGTGCCGGCGAGCAGCTTTAGGGGCTGACAACCCCGACCTTCTTACATTCTTGTGTAGAATTTGGACCATGACACGACTTTGTGGCTTGTTTGTGTTCCCGCCCGTGTGGTACTAATTGTGTTTACTCCTTGATGGAGGCATTCTCTATTTATGTTGATGCACGTATATGATGTATGCTATGCATGTTTGTGTAACATGTGATATGACACGTTTGTCGTGCAGAATGGATGAGATGTGTTATGAATGCCAGATTAGAAAATTGTGATTGAGACACTATATGCAGGGTTATGTGATATGAAAGTGTGGTTTATACACTATGATGTAGGCTTAGGTGATGTGTATCTGTGATCAGAAAATGATATATCTTGTCAATTATTGATCTGAATTGTTATATTACTATACTGTCGTGTTTTCAATGATTATAGTTATATTAAAATCATTAATGAGTTTATTATACTCACCCCTCTTTCTTGTGCTTTTGCTTTGGGGCTGCGTGGCGTGACACGCAGATGGACAGGACCCTCTCTATGAGAAAAGGTCAGAGAGGACTTGAGAGTAGACGTGGAGATCTCTTATGTGGCATGTTTCTTTGATTTTTGCTATGATGTTAGAACTCATGTGGTGTAGTTCTCGTTTTGGATTTGTGCTACATTATACCTTTAGATTGTTTGAGACATAGTTTTGGAGCCTAGTGTGGGCTATGGATTAATTAGTATGTGGGTTTGAGTTTGTGGTTTATTTTAGAGTTATAGTAACTCTTTTAATTCTACCTATTTACTCTTGCTCAAAGTGGTGCGTTTACTCCGTAATTATTAGATCACACGTGATTAGGGCGTAAGTCTTCCGCTAATCGTTTTCAATCTCTTTGTCGCCCTTGTGCGCTTAACCGGCCCCTGGACCGGGTTCGGCTCGGGTCGGGCAGTGCCGGGGCATGATAGTAGAAGTAAGAAATCCAAATCTAGGGTTTCAAAACATAGGTAAAAGAAAGAACTTGAGAAAAAGAAACCTATTATCCCATTCAAGAGGAAAAGAACATAGGATTTAGGACAAATATCAAAAGAAACATGGAAGAGATTAGAAAGATTTACCTTGGATTAAGTTCTTCCTTCTTGAGAGGGAGTAGAGCTCTCCTAAAGCCTCCCAAATCTTAGCCTACCCCAAATAGGGAAATGACCAATGTGTCTATTTAGAGGTAGGTCAAGTAAACGGGCCCAACAAAGGAATAAGCGAACTCACTTGTATGAAATGGAACCAAAAATAAATTTGACAATGCCCAAACCCATTCATGATGTTAAGAGGGTCGGGGGCCCAAAAAGTTGGCACATTGCCCGAGATAGGCTTGGGTCCTAGGATAGGGCCCTCTTCTTTAATGAAACGGATTATATGAAAATTGACATAATTAGTGTGCAACTTGGTGGATTAAGCTCGGTATTACTGTTTTCCAACAAAAATTCAAACTAAACCCAAGAAAATTTATAATTAAACTAAACTATCACACAAAACCAAAACAAACATAAAAACTAAAACTTTACACTAATAAAAAAATAAAACTTGTGTTGAAAATTTTCAGGGCTTATAGCCGCAATCAGCAAATGAAGAGGGACTGGCTGCCCCTTCCTCCTCCTCCTCACTCCCTTCTCATGTGTATCTTGCCTCTAGAAGCATGCAACTAAGAGGATTGAAACAGATCTTCACGAGAGGACTTTTGGGCACTACTACATGGATTCTACATATCCCTATTTAAGGATTTAAGAGATCATTACATCATTTAGCAAGGTTATCCTCTACTCTTCAAATTGAATTATAATCCAATTGTGGGGGCGTCAGTGCGAAGGATCAAAGGCGTCCTGGGGAAAATCAGCCCCAAAGGTTAATAAGTGCTCTCTCCATGATTCAATTTCATATTTGATTATGCTCTATGGATGTTTTATTGCTCATAATTGATTGATGTGTTATGTGCATGTGTGGAGAAATCGAAAAGAGGCGGATTTTCTCTTGTGAGCTGACACCGAGGGCTTGCACCCCCTGCTTCCACTGCGCTATCACTCAACATTCCCTTCAGCGTAAGAAAAGCTAATGACTACAATCTTGGGGAAGATACTATGGAGGAAGGTGATGTTGGGCTAAAGGTATGGAGGGTGTCAATATGGTTGATATAGAAGAGTCATCGGCATCGAGGGACAAGGAGACCAAAAGCCATCTACGGTGTGGCTTGGTGATGATGTAGAGGCCTTGTCAGCGAGCTCATGGGAGGTGAAGCAGTGGCCGAAGGAGGGGTGGCAGCCGAAGGTGAGAAGGAGAAAACATTGTGGTCATCAAGGTTAGGTAGGGGCGAGCAAATAGGGCGATGAGGAGGGGGAGTGAAAGCGGTAAGATTGGAGGTGAAGAAGATAGAGTGGGGATCTATGTTAATGGAGGGAAAAAATTTCTATGCTCTTTACTAATAGCGAGCCTAGCATAAGGAACACATGGGAGCCATTGATATTTGAAATCAATAGCGCATACCTAGTGCACATTAGCATTGTTGAATCTAACACTAACGTGTGCTAGCGTGTGCGCCATCGATTTTTGGATGGATGGCTCCCATGCATTTCTTATACTAGGCTCACTATAAGTAGGGAGCATAGACATTTCTTCTCATGTGGAGGGTCGTTGGATATGATCCAACAACTCTGTTTTAAACATTATGCACAAAGTTAAGGATGAGCTTGGGTAGGGCTACTCCAAAAATCTGGATCGAACCTAACCCAGATGGAATCTACCCAAGATTTAATGATTTGGGATATTGTGGTCATCAATGTTGGGTAGGGGAGGGGCAAATAGGGTGATGAGGAGGGGGAGTCAAAGCTGGAATATTGGAGGTGAAGAAGACAGGAGGGGTGGGGGGGCTGTCTTAATGTAGCATATGGAGGGAAACATTTCATATGCTCCTTACTAATAGTGAGCCTAGCATAAGGAACACATGAGAGCCATTGATATTTGAAATTAATGGCAAATACACTAGTGCATGTTAGCATCATTAGCCCTAACGCATGCGCTCTAGCATTTATGCAATCAATTTTCTCAATGGATGGCTCCTAAGCATTTCTTACACTAAGCTCACTGTCAGTGGGGAGCATAGAAAATGCTTCCCATATGGAGGGTCATTTGGATATGATTTGACAACTCTATTTTAAACATTGTACACAAAGTTAAGGATGAGCTTGGGTAGGGCTACACCAAAAACCGGACCCGAACTAACCCGGATGAAATCTACCCAAGATTTAACAGTTCGGGCTTGGGTTAGGTCCTTTCTTGGGTTAATTCTGGTACAAAAAAATAAAACTTCGTGTGAATCCTGGGTTTGAACAAGTTATGCTTATAAAATGAAAAAAAACCAACTAGAGTTATAGCTTCAGTGAGCTGAAGTTCCATGGCCAAATAGATCAAGGCCTGACAGCGAGGGAGCTACAACTCTAGCTACACATCCTCTTATAAAATACCTAATACTCTACCTGACACAATATATACTATATAATAAAATTTAACCCCAACATAAAACCTTGAACTATAAAAAAAAAAGGTCTTACGTTGTGGGCTCTTCTATTTATAATTATATACATTTAATTTCTCTTAATAATGCTAGTGTAGTTATTTTAAATAAGCCTAGTATAATTTGAGACCCATGTAACACACTCAATTTAGTGTGGCTCATTTCATATGCGGAGATAAGATCTGAGTTCCTAACTCAAGTTTTTAGGTATGTCAGGTTTTATTATGGGTCAATTCAGTTCCTAGGATCTCGGGTACACTTTTTAGTCAAGCCGGTTCTAAGATTTCTATCTACAGTAGGGAAGTATTTTGTATGCAGCTTAGTGTAAAGAATGTTTGAGAGTCATATGCATTGCTACATGCGTTATGGATTTCAACAATAAGCAAATCCCATATATTCTTTACGCTAGGCTGATCTAAATTCTAACATAACCTAAGATACAACCCTAGTAACCTTAAGCCTTGGCTCACTCATAACTTTCCTTTATACTAGAATCTTACTTACGTTCGATGACTACTCAACCAAGGTTAAGAAAACCCCTGATCCCGGCAGAGATAACGCAAGCCAAGCCCCGTATTTTTTTACTAAACAAACGCACTTCACCAGACCCTGGACTCTACACGCGCGTGTAGCTATTATAGGTAGAAGAAAAACAGTGGGACAAGTGGTCGAATTCTAGGTGCGCAGCTGGTATGATAACGGAACGCCTTTTCCCATTCAAAAGCAGAAAATTGTCTACGGGCACCCCAATATAAACCACAATCGATTATATGCGAGCGCGTACAGAGCAAAATCTTCAAATATGGGGGCCAACTTGCTCGAGGTCATTAAAATAAGCGCATATTTAACTCCACGTGGCATTTAATTATTTAATTATAAAAACTGGCGTCAGG
The DNA here is from genome assembly GCA_035235625.1 of Saururus chinensis. Lineage (NCBI taxonomy): Eukaryota > Viridiplantae > Streptophyta > Magnoliopsida > Piperales > Saururaceae > Saururus > Saururus chinensis. The sequence goes on along the minus strand of CP141146.1, from coordinate 28,528,599 downwards.
AAAAAGGATAGGGAGAAGGCGACAAACACGTAGTTCTGCCGTGGATTCTTATCCATCCACGTCTTCCATAGCGAACCTCCGACGCCGGTGGGGCCCTCTCCCCATCGCTTCAGCCACACTCGGCGGCTCAGCGCCACATCTTCGCAATGACAAAAGCCTGGAGGCGGCGGCCTGTTGATATTTATTTATAGTAATCGCCGTCACTTCCCACGGGCCCGCACAAATCCGATCCGATTCCGGGACGTCTTCCCCAACTATAATTTGTTGTAGCGCGATCCCGCAGTCCGCACCGTCGTTCCTGGCGTTATCTCAAGTTATTTGGGGTTTTAGACACTAACTACCTAAAAAACATATCAATTTGATATTAACTCTAAAATATATATTTAAATAAAAATACCTTCTAAATCCTTTCACTCTATTCTTCAATCACCCCAACGGCTCTATATCCGACTAGTAATGGTAGTTTTGTGTTTGAGTACCGAGGATCTCGAGCGCCTCCACATCAAAGAAACTGATACAATGGCCGAACGAATCAGGCATTGCTCTCTGTTGTCATCATCTTCGAAATCGAGTTGAAAAGCAAGATGGCAAATTGTCATTGTCGTCACCCCTGAAACATCCTCATCCTATAACACCCACTTCGATTTTATTGAATCAATAGAGTCCAATTAGTCATTCTCCCTCACAGAGCCCTCCTCCGTCATTTTCCAAATGCCCAAAATAAACCAACTAAATTTTACTAGCAAGAACAAAAACCACCAATTTCATAAAAAATGACAACAAAGTAGCATTTAGGGGGAGGTTCTAGAGCTACAATAAGAAATCAGCCCCCAAAAAAATTATCTAAAAACTAACTACAGAAAATTTATAAAAAAAGGTTAAATATTAAGACATACAAATTCACCTACATCCATTCACTTCTGGATTGTTCTAATGCCTAGACCTTTAGGTAATTTGTATGGTATTATATTGCTTAGAATTCATTGGTGGAAACCATTAATATTTAATCACTTTGTATATAACAAAGTGAGTAAATATTTACTATCTCTATTATATATGTCACTTCCTCTTGGACTTACCCCACATACCCCATCATCAGCCTCCAATTGGGCCACGTCTCAACCCTCGTTGTCTCCTCCCCACACCTAGCGCGGGAGGTCCTCTAGACCCAAGACCAGGTCTTTCACGAGGCAGTTTTTCATGCTATTCTTCACGCTGGCCAACGACGTGCTCTGCCGAGTGTCTTCCAGGAGGCGGTTCAGAGAGGAGGTTGAAGGCGGTTCTCATATGGCCAAGGATCTAGCTAAGATTCAGGTGCTACTATCCTGGTTCAGCCTATGTGATTTCTTCCTCAGGTGGGGTTGGATAAATTCAATCACCTATCTGACTCGGTGACTAGACCGGAACTTTAGAGATATGAGGATAGTGTGTGACTGATGCACTGAAATAGTGTTTAATTAAATGTTCTCATATTTCGAATTGTAATCCTATTTTGTGTTAATTCATTGCTGATTTAGGCTATTTATATTTTGAATAAGTTAGCTGGACCTTAATTGAGTTTACATGTCTAAATAGACTTTAACAGGATCTAAGTAGAAGAGGAAATAAAGCCCATCTACCCAAAGCTATTTCAAAGTCAAGAATGAGCTCCTAATGGTCTAAACATGTATTAAATAGTCGAACACAACCTTTTGGACCCGTTTGATTTGAGATTTGTATGAAGAGAACTAAATTAAGAAAGAAGCTGATTCAGACAGATTAATAGAGCCTTAGTATTTCGATCATATCTTTTTATGTATAATTTCGATGGATACGGTTCTGGTGGCATTGGAAAGAAGCCTTCCATAGCTACAAATGATATTTCAGGAAGAAATTCCACATTCTGAAGATATATGGGTCCAATCCGGCATGTAATCAGACAGTTAGTTAACTAACCCGAGGCTAGCACATTGAAAATCTTTTTATTGATTGTGATTGGTACATATAAGGACAGACAATGAGGCTGATTAGATATCTAAAGGAAGATTCAAAGATACTTATTTGCTAGATAAATCATGGATTTATTTAGTATCTAATCATTACCAAAGAAGCAACCAATCAAGCAATCAATCAGGATGCAATCTAGAGATATGATTTCACTTTTCTCTTTGAAATAACCCCTTCATTCCTATAAATAGAAGGGTGGACGTGATAGATGAAGAATCCCCTCCACTTGGGAGCTCTCTTCTCCTATTTTCCTCTCTCATTTTGTATTTTTGTTTTAGTTTTATTGTAATGGCTTTCTAAGCTCTCAAAGGTAAGGCTAGAGGTGATTTGTAATAATTTAATGGAGTTCAATTCAAGTTTCAATAATGGTTTCAAGTAAGTATTGTTTATTTGAAGTGATGTTTATTTAATATTATTTTTCTTCTTATTTCTTTGTGATTTAGATACATAAGATGCTTGAAGGCTCTCCTTTTTAATCTTTTGTGATTTGGATAAATAGAAATCTTTAAGAGACAATTATTTTTATCCTTCATCTATCCAAAGTATTTTCTATCTTTAATTTCAATTTTAATGTTTATATTTTTTGGTTAGATAGAATCTTCATTCGATTCTAACTGAGATAACATGATACATGAAGAACATCATTAGATGTTACAATGATCCTTAATGCCTTAGTGTTTTCTCATCTTGATTTTTTGACTCTATATTGCCTCAATACTCTTCTACTATTTCTTTCTTAATTTTTCCTTTCTTTATTTCTTCGTAACCATTTTCTTTGTTGCACAAAGATTTCCCTATGGATTGACCTTATCTACTACAATTAGCAAGTAAAATAAATCTGAATTTGACTTCTTCATAGTCTTGGTTCAGACGTAACAATAAATTGGCGTCGTTGCCGGGGATTGCAACGTGTGACAAGAATCCGTTACGAAAAAAAAACTCACTCTAACTTTACTAATTCTCTAACTTTTATTTTTGCACACTAACTCTTTAAATTCAGTTATTTACTTTATGTCATTTACTTTAAGTACTTAAATTTTGTAATTTTTTTTTTAGACCGGAGGCACTACCTACGTTACTACCGAAAATTTTTCGGGATCAAACGTGTACCTTGATAGTGCCTTTGGCCTTATTTTGTAATTTTAATAGATTTTTTTTATTAACTTCTAACTCTCTAACTTTTTATATTTTGTCATTTAATTTCTGCACTTTTACTTTTGTTTGTTACCAAAAAAAAAAAAAATTGTTGTTGCATGTTCACATGGGTGCGTGATAATTCTGGACGATTAAAAATAGTGAAAAAAATCTTTTAAAAATTATCTTTATTTTGGTACAATGGAGGATCTAAGAACTAATGAGGAACTAAGAAGTGATAATGGGGATAATAATGCACAAAATATTCAAGTTAAAACCTTGCGTGATTATTTACAACCAACTAGATCAAGTTCTCCTTCTTGCATAATTTTTCCAACTAATGTGGGCGGTTTTAAACTCAAGCCTGGTGTCATTTAATTACTACCCAAATTTCATGGCTTAGATACGGAAAGCCCATATTTACATTTAAAAGAGTTTGAAGAGGTTTGTGCAACTTTGCCAAACCAAAATGTTTTAAATGATGTTATTCGATTAAAACACTTTCCCTTTTTTTTAAAAGAAAAGGCAAAAAATTGGTTGAATTCTTTGAAGCCGAGATCCATTGGAACATGGTAAGAAATATAAAGAGAATTTTTGAAAAAGTTTTTTCCCACCCATAGAACTAATACACTTAGAAAGAACATTATGAATTTTTCACAAAAAAAAATGAGACTTTCTTTCAATGTTGGGAAAGATTTAAAGAACTTTTATTGTTGTGCCCACATCATGAATATGAAACATGACGTACAATTAATTTTTTTTATAATGGCTTAATTTTTCAAATGAGGGAATTTGTTGAAATGATGTGTAATGGAGAATTTTTGAGTAAAAAACCTGAGGAAGCATTACACTATTTTGATGTGTTAGCTAAAAATACTTAATCATGGGAAGATTTTAATGAATTTAAAAGTAGTAATAAGACTAAATCTAATAGGACAACTAAGGGGGGCATGTACATTCTTAAAGAAGAGGATGATGTAAAAGTGAAAATTACAAGTTTAACTAAAAAAGTTGAGGCTATGGAAATTAATAGGGAAAACATGTTTAAAGATTATCCAACAATACAAGATATTTGTAGTATATGTGAGAGTGATAGACATCAAACATAGGATTGTCCAACAATCCCTGCTTTTCAAGAGGTGTTGCATACTCAAGGAAATGCTATGAATACTTACAAAAGGCGTTTTTCTTCTCCTTATTCTGAAACTTACACTCCTAATTGGAGAAATTATCCCAACTTTAGTTAGAGAAATGAGTCTAATATGCAGGTACCATCTTCTTCCTCAAATTATGTTCCACCACATAAGAAGACTCTTGAAGACACATTGCAAACATTCATGCAAAGTTAAGCAACAATCAATAACCAAACAATGCAAGCCATCAATAACTTAAAGACTTCTATCACTCAATTGACCACAACTTTCAGCATTTAAGAAAAAATGAAGTTTCCTTCTCAACCACAACCAAATCCTAAAGGTTAATTTGTAATTAAAAATTTAAATTCTTTAAGTTCACAAGAAGAGCATGCGAAGTCCATCACTACTTTGAGAAGTGGAAAAGTCATTAAGAAAGACATTCCAATGAATGTTGTTGAATCTAAGGAGTCTTTGAATTCAAAACATGGTGATGAACTTGACAACTCTGATTGTGTTGCTCCAATTCCTCCTCATTTTCCTCAAAGATTACAATCTTCTTCTAAATTGGTGCCAAATGGTGACATTCTTGAAATTTGTAAAAAAGTGAAGATTAACATTCCTCTCTTGGATGCCATTAAACAAATTTCATCTTATGCTAAATTTTTGAAAGACCTTTGTACAATTAAGCGTAAGCTACATGTACAAAAGAAGGCATTTTGACAGAATAAGTAAGTGCAATTTTGCAACAAAACACCCCACCTAAATATAAAGATCCTGGTTGTCTAACCATATCTTGTATAATTGGGAATTATAGAATTGAAAAAGCTTTGCTTGATCTTGGGGCAAGTGTTAATCTCTTACCTTATTCTATTTATGAGGAATTAGGTCTAGCGGATTTGAAACCCACTAATATAACACTTCAACTTGCTGATCGCTCAATGAAAAGGCCAAGAGGAATAGTGGAAGATGTCCTTGTTCAAGTGGACAAATTCTATTTTCCAGTGGATTTTATTGTTTTAGACACACAACCAGCTTCAAATGCATCTTCTCACATCCCTGCGATTTTAGGTCGTCCATTCCTTGCTACATCTAATGTTCTAATAAATTGTCGGAATGAAGTGATGAGGATTTCTTTTGGGAACTTGACATGTGAGTTAAATGTATTTGATGCCAGTAGACAAACATCAGAATTCGATGATACTTTTGAGGTTGACATGGTTGAGAGTCTAGTGGAGGATGTTTTTCCTTTTATTTATTCTGATGATCCACTAAATATTTGCTTCATTCACTCTGATTTGATTAGAATTGATAAAGAGAAGATAATTGCTTTGAAGGACCCTGGATGAGTTTAGATGGAGGTGTGTTTGGCTGAAGACAGTAAACTTAGCGCTCCTGGGAGGCAACCTAGTTTTGGTGTTGATAGTTATTTTTGTTTAATAGTTTTTTTTCTTTCTTTAGTTAGTTTTTATTTTATCATATTTGTTGATAGCTATGTACACGAGCACATTAATCGATATATTTTCTCTTCTTTCCTCTTTTCTTATATTAAGCATTGCATTTGCTTTCTTTTATATATTGAAGACAATGTTTAGTTTAGGTTTAGGGGTATAGAAAGAGATTTTTCTTTCATGTTTTTTTTAGTCTTACTTAAAAAATGAAAAAAATAAAAAAAATTAATTAGATTTATGTTTTTGCTTATTACATTGATGCTTATTTTAGACATGTCACTTTATTTAATGACATTATATTGCTTAGAATATGACTTGACAGATTTAATGATTTTGAGTTCTGATTACTTCATATTGGTTTTTTGTTCTCCTATTTTGAAAAAAATAAATAAAGAAAGACATTTGCCTAAGTGAGAATTCTAGCCTTTGATTATGGTCTTACATCTTGGTGGATATCATTGAATCTAAGTAATTCTTTTCTTATAAGAGTAAAACTTTGGCATGATCTAGTAGTATTCATGTTATCATAATAGAGTTTTGAGCTTAACTATTCTTGGTTTGTAGAACAGTCAAGGACTTTTTATTAACATAATTCAAGTTGATTGTATAATGTGCTTAAGAAAAAAAAAGAAAAAAAATGTGAAAAGAAAAAGAATGAAAAATTGTAAAGAATTAAAGTCACTCTATTGAGTAGACTGGGACTCGGCGTGCCTCAGTAAGCATAGGGTGTTCGAGTCAAAAGGTAGAGTTGATTAATTTATGACATGCATAGCCTTGAAGCTTATTTGGTTTAAGTTATTAAGCTTGAGGGGTGCTTTAACACCTAGTGCCCTGAGCCAATTGGATTGGGAGTCACTGGCCTAACATTTGTTACATGGATCTTATAGAAAGCTTAAAAAGGCTAAGCCTTACACATGTCATGTGAGATGATCATAAACTTCTAGTAGGACATTATGTAATTATATCTTTAATGAGTTGTTAGGTGATTTAGGGTGTTTTACTTTTTAAGGAAGGTTTTGCATGATTCTCTATTATGATCTCTTGAAGATGAATGGATCCTAATGTCTATTTTTGAGTGTTAAAATTGAAATTGCTGAGTGGACATGAGACACATTGAGTTGTTCGATTCATGAGAATCGGATTGTATAATTACTTGGCAATGTCTGTTTTTCTAAAATTATTATGTATGTATGAGTACTTGCCACCAATATGAAGTTGTTAGAATGAATTATTGTTTTAGAAGACGAGTTGTATTATGAATGATTGATTTTACTAAATGAAGTCACATGTTTAGGAGGAGTTGATTTGTAAATTTGATGTGGTTTTAATATTAATTTTTTTTTATCAATTTAGTTTTGAATTTTGTGGGTAGATTCACTGCAAACCCTCACGAGACACAACTCACCCGCTAGTGTAAGCTAGGGGTTTAAAGGCTTGTTGCATATGCTAAATGTAATCGAGATTTCCTGCAGAAGTGGAGTAGTTAGTTTTGTTTTCTATTATTTTAATTTTTATTTTGCTCGAGGACTAGCAAAAAGTAGGTTTGGGGGTATTTGATGCACTGAAATAATGTTTAATTAAATGTTCTCATATTTTGAATTGTAATCCTATTTTGTGTTAATTTATTACTGATTTGGGCTATTTATGTTTTGAATAAGTTAGCTAAACCTTAATTGAGTTTACATGTCTAAACAGGCTTTAACAGGATCTAAGTAGAAGAGGAAGTAAAGCCCATCTACCTAAAGCTATTTGAAAGTCAAGAATGGGCTCCTAATAGTCTAAACATGCATGGAATGGTCGAACACAACCTTGTGGACTCGTTTGATTTGAGATTTGTATGAAGAAAACTAAATTAGGAAAGAAGCTGATTCGGACAGATTGATAGAGCCTTAGTATTTCGATCATATCTTTTTATGTATAATTTCGATGGATACGATTATAGTGGCATTGGAAAGAAGACTTCCATAGCTACAAATGATATTTCAGGAAGAAATTCTACATTCTTAAGATATATGGGTCCAATCCGGCATGTAATCAGACAGCTAGTTAACTAACCCGAGGCTAGCACATGGAAAATCTTTTCATTGATTGTTATTGGTACATATAAGGGAAGACAATGAGGCTGATTGGATATCTAAAGGAAGATTCAAAGATACTTATTTGCTAAATAAATCATGGATTTATTTAGTATCTAATCATTACCAAAGAAGCAACCAATCAAGCAATCAATCAGGATACAATCTAGAGATATGATTTCACTTTCTTCTTTGAAGCAACCTCTTCTATTCCTATAAATAGAGGGGTGGACGTGATAGATGAAGAATCCTCTCCTCTTGGGATCTCTTCTCTTATTTTCTTATTTCATTTTGTATTTTTGTTTTAGTTTTATTGTAATGGCTTTGTAAGCTCTCAAGCTAAGGTTAGAAGTGATTTGTAACAATTTAATGGAGTTCAATTCATGTTTCATCAATGGTTTCAAGTAAGTATTGTTTATTTGAAGTGATATTTATTTAATATTGTTCTTCTTCTTGTATCTTTGTGATTTGGATACATAAGATGCTTGAAGGCTCTTCTTTTTTATCTTTTGTGATTTGGATATATAGAAATCTTTAAGAGACAATTATTTTTATCCTTCATCTATCAAAAGTATTTTCTATCTTTAATTTCAATTTTAATGTTCATATCTTCCGGTTAGATAGAATCTTCATTCGATTCTAACTGAGATAACATGATACATGAAGAACGTCATTAGATGTTACAATGATCCTTAATGCCTTAGTATTTTCTCATCTTGATTTCTTGACTATATTGCCTCAATACTCTTCTACTATTTCTTTCTTAATTTTTTCTTTCTTTATTTCTTCGTAACCATTTTCTTTGTTGCACAAGGCTTTCCCTGTGGATCGACCTTGTCTACTACAATTGGTAAGTAAAACAAATCTGAATTTGACTTTTTCATAGTCTTGGTTGAGACGTAACAACAATGACGAGATAATAAAAGAGCACAAGGCAAAGAAACTCGGTAGTAGAGGAGATATCGGTGAAAGAAAGGAGAAAAAGACTTGAAAACAAAGAAGACATAAAAGAAGAAAGGGAAAAAAAGGTCTCCACAGCTGAGCATATGTCGGAGAAGAAGGGGAGAAAAAAGTAGAAGAGAAGAAGGGGATCGGAGAAGAAGGGAAAAAATAGAAGGGTAACTTTGTCAAAAATAAAATTTGTGTGGACTTTATAGACAATTTACAAAATTGTCAGACGTAACGTCAGATAAAGTCTGCTCAGAGGAGCAAACGTCAGTTTTTTCATGTTATTTTTGGTTAAAATTATTTTTTGAAAAATAATATATATACATTATAAAAAATTAGTTTTAAAAAAATTATAAAATCGTATTTAGGTTATTGTATTCCATACCATCTCTGCTATAAAAAACACTTGCTTTGCCTTTTAATTCGAGTGAATGAGGGTGGTCATAAATGACAAATGAGGGAGGTCACAGTGAGAAGAGAAGGAGAATATGTGTTTTATTAAAGAGGAGAAGGGGGAATGGAGTTAGCACAAGAAAAAAAGCATATCAGGGGAGTCATAGTGGGAGGAGAAGGGGGGTTTACTGGTAGGGCTGAGAATTGTGTCAAGTCAAATTAAATTGGGTCAGGTTGGCCTTGACCCGCACTAAAATCGGGTCGGGTCATGACCCGACCCTATTTTTAAATTGGGTTGAGAATCCAAACCCAAATCCTACTTGAGTCGGGTCGGGTATGTAAGTAAACCTACTTTTTTTCCTCAATTTTTTTGTTAGACTCCTATTTTATACCTTCTCTTTACAAAGGTCAAACACAAAAGAAATTTAAATACATTACAACATTAATTTGTAATGTTTGGTTCTTTGGCTGATTTGTGGTTGATATATTTTTTTAGTAGCCATCAATGAAGACCTTAGAGGTGTAGTATTATCTTTCTTCTATTATGAGAGAAGGATAACAAAGCATACCTTCAACGTTTGTTTACTCAAGATCAGCCCACTTGGCTTTTGATAACTCACATACAAACGTAAAACAGATTAAACATCATTTCCTTGATGGCCAATAGGATCATGCGATTTAACATGTCTTAATTCCAAAATTTCTGCAATTGCTTCTCTATAGCTGCTCCTAGCCCTACCCTCCTCAGCAGCCAGCGACACTTGTTTACAATTTTCTTTCTCTAAAAATTGTCCCTCATCAAACTTTGTCATCCGCCTCTCTGGTTGCATGTTCCTAACGTGCACCCTATTATGATTGTCATGCCTTTTACATGGAGTTGAGTCTAGTGTGTAATGTATCCTACCGAATGAGAGAAGATGGGCAATGAATACAACAAATATGACATATTTTCATTCCATCCACCACACCCAAAAGAATAACAGAAAAGAAATTAAACTATATAGAAATTAACCACACCTTTAAGATACCATCCCCTCTTATCCTAAAATAAATGCTTAATATAAAGCAAAATATATGTGATCACACCTATGCTCCAAACATCTTATTCATGCCCAAATTTGTGTTTAAGCACCACTCGATCAACATAGTATGCACTAAACAAACACCATAATAATAATATAAATAAGTCCAATAGACCAACACCATAATAATCTCACAAAAGTTACTAATTGAGTATCAAATAAAATAAAATCTAAGAGTAATAGGGCTTATAGTCGAGTAAAAATTGGGTTGGCCGGGTTGTGTGGATCGGGTTCAACCCGACTCTAAATAAAAAATGGGTCATGAGCCTAAACCCGGACCCTGACCATAGTCGGGCCGGGTGCAGGGTTAGGCGGGTCGGATAAACGGGTTGGATTGGATTTTCCTAGCCCTATTTACTAGAGAAGAAAATGCGCACAAATGAAAAAAGAAAAAATGCAAAATAGAGTTATGAAAGGAGAGAGGAGAAGGGTAAAAATAACTCGTGATATTTTTACCTTTTTCTAATACACTTTTAGCCTAATCCTCTTCAAGAGGAGAGTTAGGCAAAAAGTGGGTTAAAGGCAATAGTGGGTCAAAAATAGGGTTAAAGATATTTTTGAAACAAAGCAACACTTTTGATCTGAATTGCCCAGCTAAACAAGATTTATATGAAAAACAATAAATAGTGGACAAAAAGCAGTTACAAAGCATTGTCCAAACGACACATGAGTCATTTAGGGCGGTTGTGAGTTCGGCAATTGCTTGCCTTCTCTTCTCTCTTGATAACCATATGCTGTGATCATTATTCACTGTGTCCTTCTTTAGGCCCCTATGTCAACTGCCGGCTGAGGAATTTGACCGGGGAGCAAGGAGGGTAATAGACCATGTCCTGTAATAGAGGGTGATGCTATTTAGGTTTGGGTTTTTTGTTATTTGACTCGACTTATCCATAATAGATCATGTTTATTTTTTCTTAATAGGATAACTTGATCAGGTTTAACTTTTAAATATTTACCAAAAGATCAATTTGGATCTGGTCTGAACCTAGTTAGAGTAGGATGTAACTTTTTATTTATAAATAAATTGGTCATAATTAATGTTTAATTTTACCCAAAATTATGTACAATTTTTATTCTATGAATAATCAACTATGTTAATATGCGTTGGGAACATATGTGCCCAGTGCTATAGTAATCTGCTTCACTACTATTAGGCCTACCCCCCTAGCCACAAAATTTAATCTTGTATTTACGAGACGCCTGGGCGCTTCGGTGCTCGCCGTCTCTCAACTATTGCTTTATTCAAATGAGATAGAGATATAGTATGTGTCACATACACAAGTATATTATATTATAGGATTTAATTTATTGTTCACATAGAAAGTCTCTCTGATGCACCAGCAGGGATTGGACGTGCCAATGTGCTCGATTTTCTTTTTTTATTCTCTCTTTTCTCTTTTCTCTTTTCTCTTTTCATTTCTTCTTTTTTCGTTTCTTCTATTTTTCTTTTTTCCTTTTTCTCTCTTATCATTCTTCTATCTTTCTCTTCATCATTTTTTTTACTCGCGCCATTTTTTTTTGCTCATTGTCTATGATTAGGCACCACAACTAACTCTATGAGTACAAATATTGGGTAAAATACAAAAATTAAACACATTAAAGTATAAAACTTTCTTCTAAAAAAGAAAGAAAAAAATTGTAGACAAATCACAATAAATTTTAAAAAAATAAGGGACATTGCATCCTTCCCCCCTTAGGAAAATTTCATCCTCAAAATTGCATAGTCAACCTACAACGCTAAGATGAAAAAACAAATACCTCAGGGTATCTCTCTTATATCCGCTTCAACTTCCCAAGTTGCCATCTCGGAAGTATGGTGTAAATCTTTAGTAAAGGTTGACTTTCTTCTAAGAACTTACTCTCTCCGTCGGTGTGTACTTTAGTGCAAGAGAGGGATCTGATACATACTTACAAAGCATAGGTATGTGGAAGACATCAATTACTGCAGCAAGCGAAAGTGGCAGGGCAACTCTATAGGCCATTGATCCAAACCGTTGTAGGATCTTGAAAGGACCCACATACCGAGGTTTCAACTTCCCTCTCACACCAAACCGAATAACTTTTTTTGTAGGGAAGATGCATAAAAATGCATGATTGTCAACCTCAAACCTAAGATCCCTTTGTCTCCTTTTAGCATAAGTCTTCTATCAGCTTTGGTTGTCTAAGGCCTTCGCTTGATGAATTTCACCTTGTTCGTACATTGCTTGACAACTTAGACTTGAGCAACTATTTCTCTCTTACTTCATTCAACCATGTAAGCAAACGTGTGCTTTCATACAAGGCCTTGCAATAGCCCTCCCAATATCAGAATGAGTTGTAATAATAATCAAACTCAATTAATGTCAAGTACTTATCCCAAGAGATCTTCCAATCTAAGGCACAAGCTCTCATAATCACTAATTTTTGAATCCTCATTTTAGACTAGCCCTCAGACTCAGGGTGGAGGGCAGGGTTGTACCTTAGGGTTGAGCTTAAAGCCTCCTGCAACCCCTGCCAATAATGGAATGTGAACCGAATATCTCTTTCGGATACTATGGAGACTGAAACTCCATATAACATCACACGCATCAAATCATGAGTTAGTTGCCACTTCGAAATCTCCAAAGGACATGGGATCCTAGTGGTTTCTTATGCCCTGCCTTGACATGCTAACATGATATGCATCCAGCAACACATTCGCCAATGTCCCTCTTTGATCCGTTCTACTACAAACCACACCGCAAATCTTAGGTCCACAATATACAATTCCCTCCAAGAGTCTACATTCATGCTTCCATCATATAGGCAGACAAGCCCTTAGATTTACTGCTCATTGTATACACCATCACATTTGTCTTCTTAGGGTGGTATAAAATAGAGAGATTATAACTCTTAAATACTCTAAAATGTCATCAACAATTACAATGGCTACTCTATCCAAAAACTTTTGAATCACCCCCATTCATTGTCACGCCCCGTCACTCGACCGACCCAAGCCAAACCCGGTCCATGGGACCATCGAAGCGCACGAGGTCTACAAGGTTGGTTCATTTAACATAGCAGAAGACTTTTACCCCTTAATCGGGTGAATTTCACATACGGAGTTGTGCACCTTTAAACCTTTGTGTAAGAGAAATAAGGGAAAATAAAAGAGGACTTTAACTTTGAATTAGTCCACAAGTCATATACCCACATTCTTAAAATTTTGAGCCTACACACATGACTCGAAATCAGAAAGTCTTAAACAGATCTAAAAATATAAGATATACACGAGTCTGAAACAATAACCACCGTACGCGATGTTCTATTATCATAACAACATAAATCAGAAAACATAACAAGGTCCAAATGCATCCAAGCCAACTCCCATACTTTCCCCGACTGTTCCTCATACAAAGGATCCTTGTTAACTGCATGTCACGCCATGCAGCCCAAAAAAAACATACAAAGAGGGGTGAGTAAAACTTAGTAAGGTATTAGATATAGAAACGGTAAATCGAAAAAATATCCATGATATGCCAAACATGGTCTATCAGATATACATACCACATAATATCCTAATTCTGATTACTTCCCTTACCATAACCATACTCTAAACATAAGCAATTACCCTTCTTACAAGTATTTCAAACATGTTGTTTCTTACATGTATATTCATCACATATCACCTACATGAGAAGTGTATCTAATACACAATCCCATCATAATCATCACATATAGCCTGCATGAGAAGTGTCTCTAACACACAATCACATTGTACATAATCATCACATATAACCTGCATGAGAAGTGTCTCTAACACACAATCACATCGTGCATAATCATCATATATAGCCTACATGAGAAGTGTCTCTAATAGACAATTACATCATGCATAATCATCATCAATCAACCTGCATGTAAAGTGCCTCTAATCACACTAATCACACCAATGCAAATCGATAAAACATCAACCTTGCTTAATCGGCCGAAACATAAGCATCGCTGCTCACTCCAAACCCTCCCCAACAGGAAAGTCTGAAAGAATTACGCAGTTTGGGTAAATTCCCTAGCGGGGAAGAATACCCCTTAGGAAGCGGGTGCACTCGGCTGCACTAGCCTTGATTCTTAGGGTCTAGATGGTCTTAATAGTTTTATTCTCCTTATAGCATTGCCGCTCTTCTCAACCCGGGGAGGAAACCCGTCCTCAAGGGATGTACAACCCCGTCCTTCTGGACATAAAACCGAATCGATAAGCCTATGATCGATTAACCTAGCAAGCAATATCACACAATTGCAACCAATCGATCCAGCACGGCTAATCTCGATAAATTCTCATTCACAAAATCTGTTTCATGATGCATGCAACATGGTACATACGTGGGCAATTCATATATGAATCCTAATTTATGAAACGTGCTCCCACAAGCCCTACATGCATCATTTGTAGTCAGAATATCAACCATCACCATAATTAGCCCTCACATATGTGTGTGTGCATGGTAGAAACATTCAATTCTAAGCATATGAACATGCATTATAAATAACCCATTAACATACCACACACATGCTCATTAACATTTAATCATGGTTCTTTACTGAAATCATGGGTAAAAATCATTGGAAAACACAAAACCAATTCAAGTGCAACCTCATGCTAGACCTATGTAAGTATATTCATACCACACTTGAAGCTAAACATGCACCATCATTTACCCATCATTTAATCATGATATGTGAAGGCATATAATTCCATTCTCATGTTATAACTTTTTTGGAATCATACTAAAATGTGAGGAATCATTCTACATGGATTCAAGACAAGAGTTTATATCATGCTTAACTGATTAACATGAAATCCACTTAATACTTAAGCATTCATCATAGCCTCCAAGATTTTATTCATACCCTTCCAGTAGTTTATCATAGCATATATTACTCATCAAAGTCATAGGAAATGATACTCAAAGAGTAAAAACACAAAAATACATGGATCTGCCGTGTTGGCATTCGAACGCGTTGCAGGGCCGTTCGAATGCTTGGCCGTTTGATCAGCCTATTTGACCATTCAATCGCCATAACAGACTTTTCTGGTTCGTCTTCCCTACTTCGAATCCAAAACCGAAACTTCACATAAACATCATAAACCTTCAAATTTTACTCCCAATCATCATAATAATGAAATTCATGCTCATTAAATAGTAAATCTAGCCATTTACAATAAAAAAACCACAAAGAAATCATAAGAAAGATCAAGCTTTACAAAATCAGCCATTAAAGCTCAAATTCATGGAAACCCACTTCAACTCCATCAAAACTCAAATTTGAAATCACACACATTTAGGACGAAATCACTTACCTTCAACGAGCTTCTTGACTTGAAATCAATCCTCCAACACTTTTAAATCCTACCCAAAATAGGGTTTTTGTTAACACCCTCATAAATTTGATTTAAAATACCTAAATCTCTTGAAAACTAGTAGATTGAGTTCAAAAACTAAATTCCTTTCATAAGGGTTTGAAATGGAGGTTCAAATCAGTAGCTTTTTGGGTAGAAATCGAGATTAAACCTTGTCAAAAGAAGGGATTTGAAAAGTTTAGGAGAAACCTTAAGAAATCAGTGAAAGATTAGGTTAATCCTTAGCTTAATCACCTTTCCTTCTTTGGAAAATGGAGATTAGGGATCCTAAGCTCCAGATTTCCAGCCCTTCCCAATTGGGAAAGTGGTTGAGCCTTTCTATTTATAGAAGGCTTTGGGGTAGACCTAACAAATAGGCCCCATAAATAGAGTTTTACACTAAAAATGGAAAACTTGCTTGTTTTAAATCCAAATTGATGTCTAAAAATTCTAAAACATTTACTTACTATCTTAAAAAGTTGTTAGGATCATTTGGGACATTAAATCTCAATTTTGCACCTGGGGCCCATGGTAGGTCCCGCCCCCTAACTTTCTGGGTAAAATAGTCAAAAATTCTAAAAAATCTAGAAAAATTCCTATTGGCTTATATTAACATAAAACTCCTCTTAGTGAAGAAAATTTAATCCAAAACCATTGTTAACCACCTTAATTTTGAAAATAAGTCAAAACCGATCAAAGTTAACATTAAACCACAATAATCACTAAATAAAGTTTAATTGAACCGGTTAGGGTTTAGAGATCTTACATTCATCATAACCAAAAATGTTCTAGGGGCATTGGTAAGTCCAAATGACATTGTCCGAAAATAGTATTGATCATACCAAGTCCAAGAGGTATTCTTATGGATATCCTCATCCCAGACTCGAGCTGATGAGAACCTGAGTTCTATCAAGTCATCCTTGACTCTTGAGTTCCTTTAACTCTGCCTAGGCCATCTTATATGGTGCCCTAAAGATAGGGGGTGCACTATGCATGACAAACTTCACCTCTTTCTTAGAAATAATTTTGGTAAGTCATCAGGGAACACGTCGGGAAAATTCCTAACAATATATGCATGCTTTAGATTGAATCCCAAATACGGTTTTTCAAATAACTCTCCAGATAGGTCCTGCAACCTTTAGCGGTGCATCAACTTGCCTTAATGGCTGATACTAGGCATAAAGCTAACCATTCCCAAACACCCTAGATACAACCATCGAACATTCAAGGCACTCAAACATTAAAACTTGAGAGTTTAATATTTGTCTAATCGACTTAGCATATCGCTAGATTGCTCTTAAAACTAGTACTTTTAACAAGTAAGAATTAAGCTTTCTAGCCTCTTTGCACAATATTTTTTAAATGATTTAAACCTAATTGTTCACTTGATCTCACTTTCGAATTATCAACCAACCAACAATTAAGCAATCCACACATAAAGATAACAATTTATGTAGAAAACCCCAACTAGGGTAAAAAACCACGACAGTTCCAAAGGAACTAAATCAATGTAGTAAAACTCAGGCTTTATATGGACACAAGAAAACCACAAATATTGTTTAGACTCTAACACAAGCTCCTCTTGTTTACATCTTTGTTGCTGGCCTTTAAGTCTTCTCCAAGCACTTGAAATTTTCACCTCCTTGCTTTGTCTCTATCTGCTTCTAGTCTTCAACAATCTCCTATTATTGTCTTGACTTTGGCCATGTAGAAATCTTCAATCTTCCATTGGAGACATATTGTAAATCCTCTTTGAATACTCTATGTATCAGGTTCTTCAGTTGTGGATTGTCTTCTTCAATTCACCATAGTGTTGTTACGTCCAAACTAAGACTATGAAGGAGTCTACTTCAGATTTCTTTTTTTACTTGTCAACTATAGTAAACAAGGTCGATCCATAGGGAAAGCCTTGTGTGACACAGAAAACTATTACGAAGAAAATAGAATAGAGAAGGAAAGTAAAATAGATAATAAGAGACAATCGAAGAGAAAGTGCTAAGGCATCGAAAATCCACTTGCAATAAATCTCTAATGTATACTTCATTCAAATGATAACTCAATTAAGATCAAATAAAAATTTGTCTCAATCGAAAAATTTATCTTTTAAAGAACTTTGAAATAGAACAATAGTAATTGATTGTTTACTACGTGAAAGTATTAAGTATACAATCACAGGGAATTATAAGTATTCGGCGTGCCTTTCGTCAACGCATAATCAAATAATTATATAGATTATAAACTCCTTAAATATGAAACATCAATTTAAAATGATAAAGAACTTACTTGAATCAACGTATCCATTAAACATCAAGTACAAGCTTCATTCCTAGCCTTAGCTTGAGAGCTTTAGAAAGCCATTACAATAAAACTAAAAACAAAATTACAAAATAAGAGAAGAAAATAGGGGAAGAGAGCTCCAAAGAGGAGAGAATGATCCATCTATCATGTCCACCCCTCTATTTATAGGAATAGAAAGGGTTACTTCAAAGAGGAAAGTGAAATCATATCTCTAGATTGCATCCTGATTGATTACTTGATTGGTTGCTTCTTTGGCAATGATTGGATTCTAAATCAATCACATAAATAAATGATTTATTTAGCAAATAAGTATCTTTAAATCTTTATTTAGTTATCCAATCAGCCTCATTGTCTTTCCTTATGTGTATCAATCACAATCAATGAAAAGATTTTCCATGTGCTTGCCTCAGGTTAGTTAGCTAGCTATCTGATTGCATGCCGGATTGGACCCATATATCTTCAGAATTTGGAATTGCTTCCTGACATAACACTTGTATCCACGGAAGTCTTCTTTCTAATACCACCCAAATCGTATCAATCAGAATTATACATAAAAAGATATGATCGAAATACTAAGGCTCTATCAATTTGTCCAAATCAGCTTCTTTCCTAATTTAGTTGTCTTCATACAAATCTCAAATCAAATGGGTCCACAAGGTTGTGTTCGACCATTCCATACATGTTTAGACTATTAGGAGCCCATTCTTGACTTTCAAATAGCTTTGGGTAAATGAGCTTTACTTCCTCTTCTACTTGGATCCTGTTAAAGCCTGTTTAGACATGTAAACTCAATTAAGGTCCAACTAACTTATTCAAAACATAAATAGCCCAAAGTAACAATGAATTAACACAAAATAGGATTGCAATTTAAATTTTGAAAACATTTAATTGAACATTATTTTAGTGCATCACATAGATCTTCAATACAAAGTTCAAGTGAATTCTCCTTCTGAAGACAATAATCAAAGGTGTAAACCCTCTTTTCTCTTTTTCCCTCTAGGCTTTCCTCCCTCCAATTTCATGATTTCATAAACCTTAAATAGCCCAATAAGTCGGTCTAGGACTTGTACTTGAATAAGGAATGAAATAGAAATAAGAATGTCTTAATTTAGGTAAACTACTCTTGAAATGATTGATCATTTTAAACAGCGATCGAGCGGTCACTATTTTCATTGTACATGATTCTTTAATCGGTCAATTTATTGGGAGAGTGGTCGATCAATAACTCTTGGCTTTGTTTTTTGAACGGTGC
This sequence comes from Saururus chinensis, assembly GCA_035235625.1. NCBI lineage: Eukaryota > Viridiplantae > Streptophyta > Magnoliopsida > Piperales > Saururaceae > Saururus > Saururus chinensis. The sequence continues at coordinate 28,509,491 of CP141146.1, read as the reverse complement.
TATAACATGTAGTGATCTATCATTTATCAGGGTGATCTATTGATTTATCAGTCTTCCTAAAATATGATCCAACGATTAATCGCCATTCAATGATATGTGCAACAATCGATCGTCCTGTCTGATAATTTACAAATTTGTCTTTTTACCTAAAAACCTTATGAAACCTTTGTCTTCACTTATTAACCTTTTGAAAATGATTTATGTATGCCAATGTGGTCTTGATATACATCAAAATCCTTCGCATTGTTTAGTCTTTCACCTTGATGAACAAGAACACGCTTGCTCCTATTTTTCAAGTCTGTGAATTCCAAATCTAACTTGACCACAACAACCTCAAATCAAACTCTAAGACTTCTAACAAATGTATGGTTTTGTGACATAATTTTGACAAAGAAATTATCCAATTAACTACATATATAACTCATATGTTTTTACAATCTCCCCCTTTGACTATTTCTTGTCAAAACTCTACACACTTGAAAATAGAAATAAAATTACAACTCTTGTCATAGTGTATTAACTTTCAAATTGTAAAAAATAACTTGACACTACAAAGACAACATAAACTCAACCATCTTAAACAAATTATTTGGAATTGTATAACCATGTACTTATCCTGCACACTTAAAATCAAATTGATTTGCATAGCACTGTCAATTCAATTATAAAGATAAGCACTTTGATTTTCATTAGTCACTTCTTCCCCATTTTGACATAAATAGACAAAAAATTAAAGTCATAATTAATAAAAATAACAATAAAAGCTCTATCAAGTTATAATCATCACATATAGACATGAAGTAAAATTAAAACATTCAAGCAACACATGTCCAACACATATCCCATTATAAAAATAGTTTCAACAACACATCTCATGGTCATAATGACACTAAATATGTTTGAATAAGATGGAATACATGACAAGTGATAAAAGTAAATAAACAAGCACAATCAGTTTGTAGCTACATCATCATCTCCACCCTACTCCCCCTCACTGTTAGCTCATTGAAAGCGTGATTAGATCAAGCAATCAAAGTTTGTAAATCGTTGTAACACAACATCTTGGAACACTTTGAACTCTCTCATCATCACTAACCGATCATCATCTGTAGGTGGAGATGGATCTATAGTTGCATCTGCTCCCTCAACTGTATCTTGTGCCCCTTGTGGCTCATGTTCATCACCCTTATGGTGAGATAGCATCTTGTGAACCACTCCAAGGTCTATAGGGCACATTCCAGTGATAGTCGGCTACGTTTTGGGTACTCGAACATGAAAAACAATAAAAATTCACAAAGAATGTATGGGTAGGGTAGCATCTCATGAGTGTGGCAATGCAAGAACTCCATCCTCCTCCTAAAGATCACCTAGGGTAAATCAAGCTCGAGCTAAGGTTTGGCTAAGAGGTGTAGTAATCTGGCCATCGTCCTATCCACTTGCTCCTTTGTAGTACTCCACAGATCATACTAAGCAATCACATGAAGTAAACGAAAGTTCTTGGTCATCGAATGTGCTAGTAAAGAGTTCTCTAGCTCTGGCCTCGCGGCAATCCAAGTAAAATGACAGACAGCTCACTGTCAGGTGGAAAGGCATATCCAACAAATGAAAATGTGAGCTCTTTCCTCTCACATATGATAATAGTGGCATTAACATCAGGTATCATGCTCACATGTACAGCTCCAACAACACCTACAAGTGCACCATCATCCTCCAAGCGGAGTGATGGATAAGTCTGACAAGCCTAAGGTAGACCAATTGTACAGAGGTGAAAATAGTGGAATGGAAAAATAGTCTATCCAATATGGTCTAGCCTCTATCTAAACCATGGTAGTCTCTAAGGTATAGGTACCAAACTTCTTTCACACCTAATAGGTCAGACTTGATCTAAATCACTGCTAGATGATGCAGGATCTCCAAAACCTGCCTCTACGGTCTTCTGCTTCTTTGCTCTCCCCATCTAGATTAATTGACACATAAAATATCCGAGAGATAATAAATGACTAGGAATAAACATATTATAGGAATAAATATCCTAGTATTCCAAACTTCATTGAAATTCGCATCAACAAATTTAATTTTTGAATTTTAAAATAAACCCTAAATATTTTCATGTCAGAAGGACTTCGAAATTAAACCCAAGGTAGATCATCATGAGTAGATCAACTTTGTCAACTGTAACAACAATTAATTTTGAGTCTAAACCCTTGATTTTGAAAAACCTCTGTAACGACCACTCCCGAGCCGGGCCCACAAAAACACTAATAGAAAATTTTCTTTTTCTTAAGCCAGGAATCATCGTCTGAGTGCGAGAGGTACAACGTTCGTCTACACACTACGGAGCTTTAAGGCTTCCTCATACGTAGACTTAGGTTGTAACGAACAATTACACGTAACGAAGCTTCATAGTTCGTCGCGTATAAAATAGAATAAAACATATATTTATAATGATTTGGATCGGGCCAACGTTGCCTTGCCGTTGGTTGCCTACGTACGTATTGGATATTATTCCAATATGATCGGATCCGAACGTAGTTTTGCCTAATGGCTACTACACACAATGAGCATAACAAATCATACGTATAAAATAAGCATCTCCGAATATTTAATCGAAAGTATACAAAAACTCGTCATATATCGGAGTCAAGCGGAAGTTAATAAATTTACGAAATCGTGCATCTCACTCTACCACAAAGCAGGATCAAAATCACATACGCACATCTCGCTCCATTACTGAATCGAGACTGAGCACATCACCCGGCTCGCTCTATCACTGAGCCGAGATCGAACACACACACACGTCTCGCTCTACCCTAGAGCGAGACAACACAGATCATGGCACATAAACACACATCAAGCATATGGATCAAAGCATAGCACACACATCGTTCTATAATTAAAACGGGAGATCAGAAAAGCTTACTGCCCTCATGTCTCGTAAGGTAGCAGTATTCGGAGTTGCTCGTACGAGCATCCTCCCCTTCAGATCTGAAGATATAGACGGGGCTTCCTCTAGCCTCCATACGTTCTTCGTCTTGTGTCGAAAGACTACATATAACGTTCTCCTTGCCAGAGACTCTTCTCGTTTTCTATGCCGTGAGCAGAGGATAGAACCTCCCATACTCTGGATTACTTCTCTTGATGTAGCCCGACAACTTTGGACAGAACCCCGTCTTGCTCCAGGCCCATATTTCTTGTTCGGTGCTCGAGGATAACGGGCGGAGCCTCTCCTTGTCTCGGGGCATTTCCTCCTTATATGCTTGCTGACTCAAAGAATGGACCTATCCATCGCATACAACATACTCGATTTAGTCAAGAACGCCTCTTGGATGGACTAAATCGGAGTTAGGATGCTTAAGAACGGGGAGAAAGAAGTTTGTCAATGCTTGAGAACAACGGGCAGAACCTCTCCTTGTCTCGGGGCATTTCCTCCTTATATGGTCTCCAAATCAAAGAAAGGACCCCTCCATCGCATAGAGCATGCTCGATTTAGTTGGAAACGGGTCTTGAACGGCCTTAATCGGCCTCAGAATGGTCAGAAAGGGGGTGAGAGAAAATTTGGTAAAAAATCGGAAGAAATGGGGTATTTATAGACTCCAAGCCGCGCTGAAACCGTGGCGCCCGCGGTAACGCGTGGCTCGCGCCCGTGCATTATGCGGGTCACGCCCCCGGGCAGAATCGCGGCACCCGCGGTTCCGTGGGTGCGCCTCACGTGCTGCGCCTCGCGCCGGCCAGCACTGCGGCTCGCGCCAGTAGTGCACCGCGCCGGCCTTTTTATTTTTATTTTTCTTTTCTTTTTTCTTCAAACACGCGTAACTTCTTACCCCAGATTCGGATTCGCGCGTTCTTGGTACCGTTGGACTCGTATCGACGAGCCCTTCGATACAAACCTACTTAAAGCAGCAAATCACTCTATTTCCAAGTAGGTTCCGCCTATTTTCTATGCTCATCGAAGTTGTAATTTCCAGTCTCGACCTCCGTTTCGCACGTTCTTTGAATCGTTACGCTCGTTTCTTCGAGCTCTACTCATATATGAAGGTTTCAACCTACAAAACCTTCTAAAACTTAATAAAGGTTATCTGATTACCTTTAACCCCACAAGCTAAATGTAATTAGAAAAGCGGGGTGTTACATTCTTCCCCCCTTAAATGAATTGCGTCCTCGCAATTCGCCGATACATACTCTTCGAAACACATCTAATTCAACATAAATATCTACTAAAATCTGATAATTAATCGGATGAGTAATCGTAAGCAAAGTTTAATAAATTATAATCAAATAAATCATATAAAAGGAATCCAATCTTAAAATTAGATAACACATTCACAAACATAATCTGATGATTTATGATGAGATAAAATATTTTCACAAGAAATCCGACTTTAAATATAAAATCGGATAAATCATATCGTACAAAATTCGATACTTATTTCAAAATCGAGTAGATTGTCATTCAGAAGTAGGATATGCCTTTCAAAACCAGACATATCATTCTTTCAAAAAATAAATCGATCGTTCATCAAGATCTGATAAATCGTTCATAAAAGAAATCCGATATTTAATTCAAAATCGGATAAATCTTTGTTCAGAAATTTTGATATGTCACTCAAAATCAGGCATATCGTTCTTTCGAAATTCGATAAATCAATCAGTTAATCAAAATGCGGTGATACCGAATGGCTTATATCTGCACCCATGGTGCCACGAAAAACGGAAGGATAGGAGCATTCTCATGATGCTCCACACTTGTGCACGCCAAAACCAAATTTGGCGGTATCCAGAATTGATAGCTTTTGGGCTCTATACCAAATAACTATCCAGAGAGTCCGAAGACCCAAATCATCGAAATCTTCATCGTCAAATCAAATTCAGAACCATCAAATCAAACTCAGAACAAACTAGATTTGAAACCGAAATTTATTTCAATACACTCGCGGAATCAACCTTAAAGCTATCCACTAACACCTCATGTCATATACCACGGGTGTTTAATGGTTTCTTCTTAGCAATTCCACAGTGATTGAGATAAATTTACTAAATTTCACATCATGGGATTTGAAATTAAATTTTATATCAAATCCATCAGTATATTCAACCTTAGAGCAATCCACTAACGCGTCATGTCCCATACCATGAGCGGTCAATGATCACCCCTTGGTAATTCTACCGCCTTTGAAAGTAAATCAATTTCAGAAAATAACACAAGTCTGAAAACATACAGTCACATAAGTGTCGTGATACCCCGACTTACACCCGCGCTCATGGGGCAACGGGAGACAAAAGGAGAAGGATTTTCCCATGATATCCCAGTCCTGTATGCGCGCTAGAGACAAATGTTTATGGTACCCGAAATTTTGAAAATCTTTTGTTTTGAAAAATCATATCGGTAGAATTTATTGCAGAGTTGTCCACTAACACCTCACCTTCTATACCGTGGGTGTTTGATGGTTACTCAGAGGTAGTTCCACCGTATTTGAAAACAATTTTATTTTTAAATCAAAAAATGTCATAGAAATGTCGTGATACCCCGACTTACACCCGCGCTCATGGGGTAACGGGAGACAGAAGGAAAAGGATTTTCCCATGATATCCCAGTCCTATATGCACGCCAGAAACAAGTATTTGTGGTACCCGGAATTTTCTTATCAAAATAATCATTTGTTCGAGAAACCAAAAACTATCGAAAGGGTTTAGTTACCCATAACTCAGAGAAGTTTCTGAAAAGAGGAGAATCTTTTAAAAACAAAGTTTCTTAGAAGAAAACTTTTGACAAAACTTTGACAAGTCAAACTCTAGGCATACGATTAGAATTTAAAACCACCTATGCCTTGGAAATTCTATCGTAGTTGAAAGCATATTTGAAATCAGATTTTTTTTAAATTTTTTTATTTATACCTGAGTAGAATTAACCGTAGGGTTTTCCACTAGCATTTCATGTCTCATACCATGAGCGGTTAGTGGTTGCCTCATGATAATTCTATTGTCTTTGAAAACATATTTGAAGGCAAATTTTATTTCAACACTTAGTAGAATTAGCCGGAGAGTTTCCACTAGCGCTACATGTCCCATACCATGAGCGATTAGCAGTTACCTCGTGATAATTCTATCGTCTTTGAAAACATATTTGAAGGCAAATTTTATTTCAACACTTAGTAGAATTAACCGGAGAGTTTCCACTAGCGCTACATGTCCCATACCATGAGCGATTAGCGGTTACCTCGTGATAATTCTACCATCTTTGAAAACATATTTTAAAGAAAATTTTATTTCAACACTCAGTAGAATTAACCGGAGAGTTTCCACTAGCGCTACATGTCCCATACCATGAGCGGTTAGTGGTTACCTTGTGGTAATTCTACCGTCTTTGAAAACATATTTTAAATCATATTTTATTTAAATACCCGAGTAGAATTAACCGTAGAGTTTCTGCTAGCGCTACACATCCCATACCATAAGCGGTTGGTGGTTATGCTATGGTAATTCTACCGCAGTTTAAAACACATTGAAATTGAAGTCGTTGAAAATATTTAAAAAGAATCATAAAACGAATTCAAGACAAAATTTTTGATCGAGTCAACCTCAAAATCAAAATTCGAAAAATCAAGATTTCATGTTAAATCCAATGCCACACGTGTAAAACAAACTTTCAATTGATTCTTGATAGAAATTGAAATTTGGAGAAATTCAAATCCGTCTTAAATTCGATGCAACACATGTAGAATGAAATTCTAAATTAAATCTAAATCAACTTATTTAGAAAGAATTTTCATATAACTCACGATTAAAAATCAAATTTCATAAAATTGGACTTCATATAAGTCACATATACAAAATGAAAAGTTCAAAAGCAAAATTCATATGAAATCCAATTTTAAATAGATGAAATTTAAAAATTAAACATGATGCAACAAATTCATATTTAAGCTATAAATAATTTTTAATTGAAAAATCACAATAATCAAATTGATATTTACATTAAATCTCATGCAACTATTGACGATAAAAATCTCAAATAATTATTCTTCGATTAAGTTGGATGCACCATATTCAATGCAAAAATTCCAAATCAATTCTAATTTAAAAATCGACATCTATAAAGTATAAGCTTGCCATAGCATAAAACTTTAAAATTACTTCTAATTAAACAAATTAGAATTTATCATATTTAAAGTTCGAACTAATTCTCATATCACGGTTGCAGAACAAAATTTAGATAACAACGTATTCAAAACATTATTTATTTAACATCGAAATTCATAAATTAGAAGTCCATCTTAAATTAAAAATTATCGATGTAAAACAAAAATTCAAAATTAGAGTTTGTGTTAAATTCGATAACACACAGACATAACCAAAAGATGAAAATTGGAATTTATTTGAAATCCACGACAACACGTCCAAAAGAGAGAATTAAAAAAATCACAATTCATTTCAAAATATTCAAAACACATTCAAAACAAGAATATCTAAATAATTATTAAATTAATAAAATATTATACTTTCGCAGACAGATCAATGCTCCGATACCAATTGTAATGACCCGACCTAGCCGGGCCCACAAAATCACGAATAGAAAATTTTCTTTTTCTTAAGCCAGGAATGATCGTCTGAGTGAGAGAGGTACAACGTTCGTCTATGCACTATGGAGCTTTAAGGCTTCCTCGTACGTAGACTTAGGTTGTAACGAACAATTACATGTAACGAAGCTTCATAGTTCGTCGCATGTAAAACAGAATAAAACATATATTTATAATGATTTGGATCGGGCCAACGTTGCCTTGCCGTTGGTTGCCTACGTACGTATTGGATATTATTCCAATATGATCGGATCCGAACGTAGTTCTGCCTAACGGCTACTACACACAATGAGCATAACAAATCATACGTATAAAATACGCATCTCAGAATATTTAATCGAAAGTATACAAAAACTTGTCATATATCGGAGTCAAGCGGAAGTAAATAAATTTACGAAATCGTACATCTCGCTCTACCACAGAGCGGGATCAAAATCACATACGCACATCTCGCTCCATTACTGAATCGAGATTGAGCACATCACCCGGCTCGCTCTATCACTGAGCTGAGACCGAACACACACACACACACACGTCTCGCTCTACCCTAGAGTGAGACAATACACATCATGGCACATAAACACACATCAAGCATATGGATCAAAGCATAGCACACACATCGTTCTATAATTAAAACGGGAGATCAGAAAAGCTTACTGCCCTCATGTCTCGTAAGGTAGCGGTATTCGGAGTTGCTCGTATGAGCATCCTCCCCTTCAGATCCGAAGATATAGACGAAGCTTCCTCTAGCCTCCATACGTTCTTCGACTTGTGTCGAAAGACTACATATAACGTTCTCCTTGCCGGAGACTCTTCTCGTTTTCTACGCCGTGAGCGGAGGATAGAACCTCCCATACTCTGGATTACTTCTCTTGATGTAGCCCGACAACTTTGGACAGAACCCCGTCTTGCTCCAGGTCCATATTTCTTGTTCGGTGCTCGAGGATAACGGGCGGAGCCTCTCCTTGTCTTGGGGCATTTCCTCCTTATATGGTTGCCGACTCAAAGAACGGACCTCTCCATCGCATAGAACATACTCGATTTAGTTAAGAACGCCTCTTAGATGGACTAAATCGGAGTTAGGATGCTTAAGAACGGGGAGAAAGAAGTTTGTCAACACTCGGGAACAATGGGCAGAACATCTCCTTGTCTCGGGGCGTTTCCTCCTTATATGGTCTCCGAATCGAAGAAAGGACCCCTCCATCGCATAGAGCACGCTTGATTTAGTAGGAAATGGGTCTTGAACGGCCTTAATCAGCCTCAGAACGGTCAGAAAGGGGGTGAGAGAAAATCTGGTGAAAAATCAGAAGAAATGGGGTATTTATAGACCCCGAGCCACGCCGAAATCGTGGCGCCGCGCCGCCAAAACCGGCGGCGCCGCTGGTTTCGGGCAGCAGCAACTGCGCGTAACGCGGGTCGCGCCCGCGGTTCGGTTCCGCGGGTGCGCCTCACGCGCCACGCCTCTCGCCGGCCCACGCTGTGCTTCACGTCGGCCAGTGCTGCGGCTCGCGCCAGTCACGTGCCGCACCGGCCTTTTTATTTTTATTTTTCTTTTCTTTTTTCTTCAAACACGCGTAACTTCTTACCCATATTCGGATTCGCGCGTTCTTGGTACTGTTGGACTCATATCGACGAGCCCTTCGATACAAACCCACTTAAAGCAGCAAATCACTCTATTTCCAAGTAGGTTCCACTTATTTTCTATGCTCGTCAAGTCTCGACCTCCGTTTCGCACGTTCTTTGAATCATTATGCTCGTTTCTTTGAGCTCTACTTATATATGAAGGTTTCAACCTACGAAACCTTCTAAAACTTAATAAAGGTTATCTAATTACCTTTAACCCCACAAACTAAATGTAATTAGAAAAGCAGAGTGTTACAACCTCCAATTCAGTGAAAAATCATGAAATTGCATGAATTTTTTCATCAAAATTTGAGTTTAAATAGATCAAAATGCATGAAAACTTAACCAAGGCTAAAGCATCCTATTTCGAACTAATTTATTGGTGTAAATATCATAAAAAACGTTTGGGAATCACCTAAAAAATAAAATTCAGTTTGGAACACAGCTTTGCCTGAAATGAAATTGGCGATTTTGATGTTGAAAATCATTTATTTTTTGCCAAAAACTCACACAACTCCACTCTATTTTCTCCCATGAATGTTTTGAGGAAGTTTGGAGAGGAATGGAGGTGAAATAGAAAGAATTCAAACTTAAAACCGAGCTTTGGCGTGAAGAATTCGACCAACAAATTGTTTCGACTCATCGATCAATCATTTTGGGAAACAATCAATTTTTTCAAAATTTTTAAAATGACAAAAAATTCAACAAATTCTCGAAAAAAATTCAATTAAATTCTAAAAGAATTATTTCAAGACATTTTCCTTCAAAATAAGAATTTTTTGACATACAGAACTCAAAATGAAATTCAAGCACTACAAATTAGCACAATTGAGCTCGTTTGATGAATCTTTTAATCAATTCTCCTTTATTCTAACTGCATCCAATGATTATGTTCATTAATACCTTACCTTAGGTCAGTTAAACCCATCGGTATGTGATTGTAAATTTTATTTTATTCTTTTTCACACATTAATATGCTTTTATTAGTTTTTTTAAGGAAACCAACCAATGTAGTCAACTCTTGTCTCCATTAATCTTGAATCTCATAAGATCACTCTTAACCAAGTTTAGACAAATTTGTTCAGAACCTAGTAATGACTAAGTTCATATTTTTTTACTCTTTTTAACAAGAATCTATGTACATAATTTTCCTAAAAAGATAAAAAATAATTAAAAGCTCCAAATCAACATGCCCTTGCCTTTCTCTGACTTATGATATTTTCCTACAAATCATTTTTCTAGGGATTGACTTTTTCTGAATCTTCTCTACTTGCATCATAATTTTTCGTTCTTTTGCATCCATTTTTTTATCAATTTTTTTTAATGTCAAGTGGAGTGGTGCTTCACATTAGCTTTTCCATCATCTTTACGAAGATTGTTCTATTCTCTAAAGAAAGTTTAAAGTAAATAAGAAATGTAAACACGGAAGTACATTACATGGGATTTTGTCTTCTTTGAATTCTAAATAAAAATCTAGCCAAAGATCATCTAATTTGATAACCTAGACTCCATTAAAATCCAAATGCTCAAGTCAACTTATGTTTAAGAATTCTCTCTTGATATTCATTCTTAAAAGTGACTTAAGTCTCAACATGATGTGTGCAAGTTTTAAAAATAGAGAATTGTAACATCAAGCAAAAGAAAATCCAATTGATCTTCACTCCTTGGTGTATCCTTCTCTTAGTGAAGGTATATTTGACCACAAATCATGTTTCTTTTCAGTTTAAAAGAAAATTTAATTTCTAAATATCTTAAGAGCTGAACTCCATAAAAAACAAATAAACAAGGCTAATTGCAAAATCAAGCAAAAGCTACACTAATTTTTTTGTGTTTTGGATCATATTCAATTTTTTTTCATTCAAAACCTATGAATAAGCTGTCATGAAAACAAAGTAAGATGTGATAAAAACTAAAAAATATATGTCCAAAAATTGAAAGAATTAAATCAGGGACAAAAATAAAATCTCTTGCTTAGGTATGACTCCTTAGTCTTGCCTAGCCAACCAATCCTAAGGCAACCTAAGGTAGACTTCCTTGCTATATCCAATTTATCCTTCAAAGCTTGAAGATCAACTTTCTTCCCCCCCCCCCCCCCCCCCCCACACTCTTCATTTTCTTCTCATAAACTTGGTGGGGCAGCTTAGGGGTAGAGGGGGTAGTGTGTTTTTTCTTCTCATATTTTTTTGACCTACGTTTGAAAGACTAATTCTTAGGACATTCTCTTCTAACATGAGCATCACTATGACAAATATCACACACATGCACAATACTAGAACCTATCCTTCGTCCTTTCGCTCTAGACCTAGGTGGGTTGGGCATTATCTTAGGCTCATTCATACTTTCTTTTGCCTTCACAAAGATAATAGGTTTTGCTAAGGGGGTAGACAAACAATTCATAAAACCTAAACCCATTTTGTTTGTTCAACCTATGCTAAGCATAGTCTCCAACTTCTTCTTCCCACTCTTAAACCCATCTAATTTCTTTTTAGAGGACATGAGTTCTCTATTAAGAGCACTATATTTTTCTTTCTCACTTATCTTTCTAGTTTGTTATTCAACTCCACTAGCCTATTAGTCTCTTGAGAAGACACAAGTAGTTCATCTTCTTTCTTCTTTAACTCTCTCTCAAGACTTATGGTTCTCTTAGTCAAAACTAAGAGTTGTTAGAGGAATTCTTTAAACTTATCAGACTCAACTTTAGACTCAAAGTTCTCTTCTAGAGAAGTGAACTCATGAGAATCTTCTTCTGAGCTGTCATCCTTCACACTTACATGAAAGGCAGTATAGTTGCACAATTTTTATTCTTCAAAAGAGTTTTCATCATTGTAAGCTACTTGAAGCCCTTTTCCCTTTTTCCTATAATCAAACCCCTTTTACTTTTTAAGCTTCTCATTAGAAGAATTATCAAAATTCAATTTAGGACAATTAGTAGCATAGTGACATAAAATTTTGTATTCAAAGTACTTCAAAGTCTTCTTATCTTGTTTTGTTGGCCTCTCATCTTTCTTTTCCTTTTGTTTCTTTTCAAAAATTTGTCCCTTATTCGAAAACCTAAAGTTCTAAGTTTTCATTAATTTCTTAAAGTTCTTAGCTAATAAAAGCATGAGTTCTTCAAAATTTTCAAATTCTTCATGTTCATCTAAGGTGTTTAGAACTTTGTTTTTCCTGGAAGTTCTTCTAGATGCTTCCAGGGCATTTTGTTTTCATTTGGAGTATTTCAGTCATCTCCTTTTTATTATAATAGGACTCTTCTTGCATCTCAAAGGTTTTAATATTCCCAACCAACTCCTCTATGTCTAAGGTGTTAATTTTCTTTGATTAATTAATGACAACCACCTTAATTTTAAATTTTGATGATAAGGACCTTAAAAGTTTTCTCACAACAAGGTATTCAGGAATGGGCTCTCCTAGTTGATCACACATGTTGACAATATTTAAAATTTTAGCATAATATTGAAAATTTATTTGTTCTTCACTTATTATTAAGTTTTCAAATTCTATGAGTCAATATTTGAAGCCTAAACACCTTCACAGCCTCAGTTCCCTCATTATGTTTTAAAAAATTCTCCCAAGCAACTTTTGACAGACACATAATTAGAGATTAACCTATATTGTGATTTTCCTATAACATTGAATAAAACACTCAGTGATTAGCAAGTCTTACCTCATTTTCATCCAAATAAATTTCATCTGTTAGAATTGAGTTTCCATCTTCATCTTTAATCATTGGAGGACTCCGGCCTTTAACAACTACTTTTCAGGCATTCCCATACAGCGCTTGTATAATGCTCCCATCCTATTCTTCCAATATGAGAAATTTTGCCTATTAAACAAAGGAGGTCTGTTCATAGGATTTCTAACTCCCCAGGTTCATTTATTGAATAGTTTAAACCAGCTATTGAATTCAATTAACAAAAATCAACCCAAGCCCTACAATTTCGGTACTAAAGTCAATGAAATTTAAGAGAGAATCAACTACAAACCTAAGGCACACAACTAAACAAGTTTTAATCAAGTATTTCTAAAATAAAAACAAGTAAACTTGAGCACAAATCAGATTCTAACCCTAGTGCAAGAAATTAAACTATGAAAATTTAATCAAGGTTCTGAAGCAATATTATGACATATCTGATTGATATCAAGTAGCAAACAAAATTTTCAATAAAATTTAATCCTCAGCTACCAATTAAGAGTTTAATATCCGTCTAATCGACCTAGGAGATCATAGATTGCTCTTAAAACTAGTACTTTCAACAAGTAATAATTAAGAGTTCTAGCCTCTTTGAGCAGAATTTTTTTTAGCGAAAATGATTTAAACCTAAGTGTTCACTCAATCTCACTCTCAAATTATCAATTGATCAATCATAAAGAAATCTACACATTGACACAACAATTTATGTGGAAAACCCAACTAGGTTAAAAACCATGACAATTGAAAAGGAACCAAATCAATGCACCAAAACTCAGACTTTGCATTGACATAAGCAAACCACCAACCTTGTTTAGACTCTAACATAAGCTCCTCTTGTTTAGATCATTGTTGCTAGCCTTCAAGTCTTCTCCAAGGACTTGAAACTTTTTCATCCTTCCTTTGTCTCTATCTACTTCTAGCCATTAACACTCTCCTATTGTTGTCTTGACTTTTGCCTTGTGGAAATCTTCAATCTCCGATTGAAGACATACTGCAACTCCCCTTTGAATACTTTTTGTATAAGCTTCTTTAGTTGTAGATTAACTTCTTCAATTCGCCATAGATCTTCAATATAAAGTTCAAGTAAATTCTCCTTTGGAAAACAATAATAAAAGGTGTAAACCTTCTTTTATCTCTTCTCCTCTAGGTTTTTCTCTCTCTAAATTCATGATTTCATAACCTTTGTATAGCCCAATAAGTTTGTTTAGGACTTGTACTTGAATAGGTAATGATATAGAAATCGAAATATCTTAATTTTGGTAAACTGCTCTTGAAATGATTGATCATTTTAAACAGCAATGTTGTGGACGGTTGTCCACAATGGCCTGGTAGCTGGCATAGGGGAAGAGAGTAGTGCAAGAAGGTCGGGAAATGGGCAAGGGGACGGCATGACCGCCAGACAGGAGGAAGGGACAGAGAGGAAAGGGGAGAATAGACAAGAGAATTAATCATTCCTTAATCACCTAGGGCATAGCCCTTACACTTAAATAGATAATCTTAATGGGCTCACTAATAGGCACCTAAGGGCCAATAACATAATTAAATGAAACACTAATTACCTAATTAACCTGATTACCTAAATGCCCTTATTACATAATTACCTAATTACCCTAACACGTGATGCCAGTGGTAGCCCATAGGACGTTCACAACATTCCACCCCGCTTCTGCATCACCTTGTCCTCAAGGTGACCTAAAACTCCAAACATTGGGCCCACCATAGCTCCGCTGTGAACAACCACCTCGCACCATTGTCGTCAAAACCCGCCGGCCATCTGCTCCAACTCCTTGCACTTGACCATTTCCCCGCATAACATAAGTCACTTGGGAAGCAGAGGCACAAGCAAATCCGGAAAGGCACATGGAGTTCCCCTCAAGCTTAACACAGTCAGCACGAACAACGCGACCTGCATTTGATATGTTAACATCCAAAGGAGTTTCCTCACAGTTGAGGACCAGGCCCTTTCGATCTGCCATTGAGGACTCTGGGATGTTGAATCCTACTTTCACATTCACAATGTCACCTCCAGATTGACTTTTGACAAACTTGGCAACATCATCAACAGCAAGGACCCAAGTTTGACCAGCAAACTCTAAGAAGAAACCAGTGAATAGGCCATTAGCACTAGTGAGGTAGAAATTAGTGAAATCTCCTACTTTGTGGCCCTTCTCAATCATCTTTGGCAAACATGATAGTGCCCTATCAACCTTTCTGGCAAGACAATGCCCGTGAATCAAGATTGACCATGTTTTCAAATCAGGGGTACAACCCCACTGCTCCATGTCATCAAACACCTTACAATCTCCTTCCAGCCTCCCAAACATGCATAGGTCAAACATCAGTGAGCTATAAGTGAGATTATCCGGCTCGAAGCTTGCGCCTACCATCGTCTGCCCAATCTTCTCTGCCTCCTCAAATCTGCCCATATATGTTATTGCCCAGTGGAATCCATCATAAACAAACTATGTGAGGGAATAGCCAGATGCCTCATAGATCTTGGTAATGCTATATACCACATCAAAATCTGCCTCGTCACAAGGACAATCCTGAATTGCTGGCTTGTATGGGCATGCCATCATCCGCGCATAAAGACCTACTGCTCCCTTCATAGCCTTCACCAAGCCCCAAAATAGACCAATCGAGTCCTTCCTCGCAAGAACTCTCCGCATTGCATTGTAGGTGGTAGAACTACGCTTGTAATCTGATCGTATCCCAGCCCAAAAAAAATCCAGCGCCTTACAAGGATTCCCGCAGCTTGCCCTCAGCATTCCAAACACCATTTTATCCAGCATTGTGATCCCTATCTCCTCCAATTCCTTCCCAGCTTCATCAGACCAATCAGGCCCCAGAATCACCTAAACAGAGGCAAGGAAATTAGCATCAGAAGCCCGTGCCGTCACCAGCTTGAAAACATCATAATTCTCTGGTATTAGTCATAAATGCCAAGAGGATATGAGTTCCAATCTTAAGTGTATTCACATCAGATCGAGAATGTGTCTCCTTTAAATGTTTCATTAATGCAACCACAAAATTATTACTGGACTGCGAAGAAAAGGCATCCGCATTTTCTGTCAGATAGATTTTGACCTTGTCTAACACTCGGTTCTGCACTTCAAAAGAAAGCAGGGAAAGTCTTGAAAGGAATATGATATACATTTCACAGGTGAACTTTGAAAACGATGGATACATGTAGAATTCATCCTCATTCCAAGAAGACATCAGCAGCAAATCTCTACTCATAAAACTTTATGTACTCCCATCATAATTTGCATGTACCATTGGTTTCATGGGCTCTGCAAGATTTTGACTGACCACACTGTCGCAAGTAGCCCTCATTCGTGAATCCGAGCATTGATCACTACGCTGTGCATCTGCATTTTCATTATGTCAAATTTTCCATGCCTTTTCAGCAGATAAAACAATAGGATTAGAGTTCAAGTACTTCAAAACGTTCTCACTATTAGGATCAGAGTTCCTGCGCTTCTCAAGCTGCCTTCGAAGGGATCTTTTTTCACTCAATAAATCCCTGGGAGATGTAAGGTACAAGCTCAAAGCCACTTCTGTAATCGCATCCAATTCCGAAATCTCCACTGGATCAGTGGCCAATTTATCTGGATAGAGTAACAATAGTAATATCTTGCCAGCCTTGTCTTCTGATGAATCCAGTGTGAACCGAGCAGTTCTAAGATGGCTGACAATGTCAGAGATCTGAGAGGCTAAGGGTTATGGAACCATATCCTGAATCTGGCGCAGACTGACTTGCGTAACTCCCTTTTGTGGAAACCTGGTAATAACATGGATGCTAGCCAAGATTTTCGCCATGGGAAAAGGGAAAGCGGATCTCAATTTGGGTGTGACTAGATGGGAATCCAGCAAATCTGGGGCAGGTACCGGAATTCTTGCAAAACCGGAATCTCCTTCACTGGTGATTCGCCAGAGATTTTCAGGGCGATCGGTGTAAAATCTCCAACTGCTTCCTGTGGAAATCAGACCCGCACAGGAAAGCAAATTCCGATTTACCAGGCCAACACCCGGAAGATCCGGTTCAAGCTTCAGCTTGCCGTTCTCCGCTTGCAACGCATCTGATCTCCTTCCATGGCGCCCACCGGAGACAACCAAGCGGCCACCGCCTCCATCGCGGGCGGATCCTCGGACCAGCAATAGGGCCAAATCACTTCTTCCACAACGAAATAGTACGGTGAAATCCCCTACCTTAAGCCGGTCATGGAGGCAAGCGCATCTCTGAAGGAGTGGTCTGGCTTGAGCCCGCTGCCTCTTGCCGGCAATGGACTTGGACATGAGTTGCGCTAGACCAGCCTTGGAAAGATGGAACGACGCCACAGCGACAACAGATGTGGCCGGATGCACCTTGGCTGGCTTGGATGCCGCAAGGGACATTACCAACCTCTTCAAATCCTCGAGCCCCTCTGCAACCTTTGCGAGCAAAGTTGTAATCTCTGCTGGTATCTTCAAGCTTTGTTTCGGGATGGACGTGACCCAGCAATAGCGGAGGAGGGGGGCGGTGTCCAGACGAGGGGGGGGGGGGCGACTACTGAAAAGGCCCCGACTTTGGATGTTTGGCTGCTGGTTCCCTATTTTTGACAGTGAAGCAGGGAGGTGATCGGGCGGGGGAGAAGAAGGCAACCGGGTTGCCGGCGGCCAGGGCTCTAGCGGAAGGCGGAGCACAGGAGGGGGCAGTCAACTGCATTGGTGTCGGTGCAGATTTCGCCCAAAGTCCAAACTCCCTCCATTTACCAAAGCTAGTCACCAGGCCTGATCGGGGAGGAGCCCCTCTGCTGTTACTGCTCTAAGCACATCCAATGGCAACGCCATAGCGGGGGCCGGGTATTAGAGCGGAGTGGAGAGTAAGGCCGTGAGCTCCTTGAGCGCCAAGTCTGGAGATGCCTCCCTATCCTCTGTTGCCGCCCCCACCGAGTGGTGGCGGATAAGCGCCAGGCTAAACATCGGGCAACTGCGGTTGAGGATCTGACAGCTCTAGCACGTGTGGTGGCCAAGGATTGACGGCTCTGATACCAATGTTGTGGATGGTTGCCCACAACGGCATGGTAGCCAACGTGGGGGAAGGGAGCGGCACAGGAAGGCTAGGAAAGGGGAGAGGGGACGGCATGGCCGCCAGACAGGAGGAAGGGACAGAGAGGAAAGGGGAGAAGAGACAAGAGAATTAATCATTCCTTAATCACCTAGGGCATAGCCCTTACACTTAAATAGATAATCCTAATGGGCTCACTAACAGGCACCTAAGGCCCAATAACATAATTAAAATAAAGCACTAAATACCTAATTAACCTAATTACCTAATTACCTAAATGCCCTTATTACATAATTACCCTAGCATGTGATGCCAGTGGTAGCCTCTAGGACGTTCACAACAAGCGATCGATTGGTCATTGTTTTCAATGTGCATGATTCTTCAATCGATCGATCAATTGTGAGAGCGGTCAAGCGAGAACTCTCAGATTCATTTTGAACAGAGCTATAACATATAGCGATCGATCGATTCATCATTCTTCCTAAAATATGATCCAGTAATCGATCATTCTATTCAACATCATGTGCAACGATCGATGGTTCTATTTGACAATTTATAATTTTTCCCTTTTTACCTAAAAACATTCTGAAACCTTTGTAATCACTTCTTAACATTTTCCACTTGATTTATACATGCCAACTTGATCTAGATATACTTCAAAATCCTTCATAATCTTTATTTTTCACCTTGATAAAAAAAACACGTCTGCTCCTATTTTTCAAGTCTATATATTCCAAATCTGACTTGACCACAACAACCTCAAATCAGACTCAAAGACTTCTAACATACATATGGTTTTGTGACATAATTTTGACAAAGAAATCAACCAATAAACTAAACATATCTCATATGTTCTTACAAACATCACTTGTTTATTGTGACGATCCACCGCTTCTCCCTGAGTGGCCAACCAAACACCAAATCCAATATGAATAAAACTCTTCTTCCCAAAATTCATGAGTGGTAACCACAATCATAACAGTGTTGAAATAGTTAACTAAAAACCAACAACAATCTTGGAGGCTTGAGACTTTTCTGATAAACCACATCTATTAACAAATTTTTGGAAGGTGGTGAAGTGGGTCTCGTAGTCCACCACTTACACACATCACACTCCCGTGCCTGAGGTCATGGTACTCTAAAATTCGTTGACAATGAAAGTGACACAAAAAAACTTCCCAAAGAAGACCTCATGAACTTCTTCTAGGTCATAGACTAATCAATATGGAAGTGATTACGTCTAACAAATTTTCACCCATAGCAAGCATCGTTAAGTGTAAGTGGCCATAACCACTCTCCGGTGATCCAAAATCTGCATAGCCTCAATAAATTGTTTACTATACTCAATTCATTGAAAAGTACGAGCCATCCTTATAAAACTCTCATCAGTTGATGCACCTTGGCTAAACTCTACCCAAATGCACAAAGAAATATATTCAAGATAAAAACCTTCACCCACATCCCTAAAAACATACCCAGACTTACTCCTACCTACCATGACTCTGGACTTAAGACTGTTACAAACTTGTAGTTCAATGGCCTACGCTTTGATACCATCTATCACACCCTAGATTTTTAAACATTTTTCCTTAATCATGATTTTTTTTTGCAATAAAACATCTTTTATTTGTGGAAATTGACAAAATTCAAAACCTGTGAAAGCATTTTTATTAAATTTACATTATCATACAAATTTTTTCTAACATAAACATTTTCAATTCATCATGCATCCAAATCAAACATTCTTAGTTGTTAATCAAAAATAAAAAAGTACAAAATTAAATGTCATTTACATGAGCTTAAACATAAACATATCCTAGGAATCACTGAGTACAAGTCCCATAACAGTCCAAAGTTTTAACTGTAATATAGAAGTCTAGCAATATATACATACTAAACTCTCATCTCACCCAATATATAAGTGTTCAAATTGATACATCATGTTGTGGCCAAATAATATGGACTCATATTGTGTCAAAAGTAGAGCTAGAGCCAACAACGATTGGTCCACCAACGAAAGCAAGAGTCCAGCCTAGGGAGCTCTTGATTGAGGACCTACAAAAGCCTCCAGAATATCTGGGGCTAAAAAGAAGGAAAATGAGTATTTTCATACTCAATAGGAGAGTTCTAATAAGTGGACTCGTTAAGTCCGTACATAGTTGCATTCATGAAACATTAACATGAAGCTGAACTAACATAATAATCATAGTCTGACAATGTAAATATCAATACATGCACCATTTTAGCATACAATCTTATAGGTACTCTTACATTTACAATCTTACTTATAGCGTCATACTCAAACTCTTACCCTTACAGTCTTGCTCGTACAGTCTTACTCATACTCTTACACTTATAGTCTTGCTTAAATAGTCTTACTCAATCTCATACACTCACACACTTACTCAAACTCATACGATCTGACTTGTACTCATACAATCTTGCTCATATTCTTACAATCTTACTCTTACTTATATGCATACTATCAATAATTGTAGCTCATTACAATTTAATCAGCTCTAGTGACAAGAAGGAATGCCACTAAGGAGTCACCTATACCTGTGGTGAACAACTTTATGCTATGGACTTTTTAAAAGGCAAGGCACACCTATGCTCATAGGGAACAAGATGAAACAAGTAAGAGTAGATCAAAGATACTACTTATCTTAGCACAAAAATGCATCACTGAGGCCATACAGTGCCAATTAGGGGTCTTACAGTACCTACTAAGGCCGAAAATCATGTAGTGCCACATATGGTCAGAATCATATAGTGACAACTATGTACAAAAACATAAATCGCTCTCAACAGTGCATCAAACATCTGAGCTAAACATAACACCAAGACAACATCTTGTCGGATAAACACCGTAGCTAGATATGATAAATGCGTAGCCGACTAATTATAGACTAGCTCAAACACAAAACTTAATATATTGAACCCCTAAGGTCTCACATTGACAAAGTTATCATATTAGTTTTGCTTATAATTCAAGTTTGAATTAAATAATTTATATGGCTACAATTACTACCTAAAAACCCCTATCATGTAGTATTCTACTAACCAATAGGAAGCTAAGCCTCTTCCAAAATTCTAATCTGTCCGGTAACATACTTTGTTTAACCCATTCATTTCATAATAGTAAGTTACCATGCATTTTTTAGTATTGATTCAACATACCCTTCACATACACATACACTCCACACCATCCACCTTGTGGCGAGTAATCTCACTCGAAATTCATCAAACTAAATTTGTTTGAACTAACTAAGGCCATCAAACTCTTTCTAATACCTTCCTTTCATTATGTTCTAGTTCATAATACATTGATTATGCTTGTACAATTATGCTGTGAAATCTTATTGTCTTACAGTTCCTCAAAGAAGCTCCAAACCCTAAGTCTGCCTACTCACTGAACCCCCCAATCTTCTGCTTGCTGCTCCAACATTCAATCTAATCCAAACCAATCTTAGCCCATTGAACATACACCCAACGTCATCAAACATACCATTCCAAATTCATAAGAAAGCCCACACATAATTGATCCTTCTAACTTACGATACATTGTACATAACTCTTTCATACTCATCATTCTTTACATATACATATGTCCATCATACATACATTTCACATACCCATAATTTATCACATAACTTACTAGAATATTTATTAGCAACCACTAGCATACACATGATCCAATTACATAAAAGTCTCATAGCTTACATGCTCATCATATGCATAATCAAACATACAATATTTAAAACATCTTACTTACATTGTCAAACTAAGCTCCTCATAGCATATCCTCGTTATCCCCCTTACTTAATACCTCACTGATTATGCTTACTTTTCACTTCATAATTTGTACGTTATGCTTGTACAATTATGTACACTCTTACTATCTAATAACCCCCATAAGGCTTCAAGCCTAGGTCTTCTTATTTACTGAACCCCTAACATTGCTCCACACCAAACCGAACCAAACCAATCCAATTTGCTCCACTCCACTCCTCACCTACCACACTTACGTCTATCATCTTCTGTCACATGCTTACACATCCAAATCCACATATAACTTCATACCAAACCTTTGCCACTTCTTACCGTCCATCGCCCATACCTCTGCCCACACACATAGTTCACATACGTAATTTACTCACATAATCGCTAGCCATCACTAGCACATACATCATACACATACGTAGCACACTAACATATTCACTAGCCATCACTAGCACATACAAATTCCACATACATAAAACATGCTTACATCTCACATACATATCATTTGTATCTCAACGTGGCATAATTCATTCTCATACATCATGCAAACAGATCATGATTTAATATCCAACATATGGAATCATATAATCCTAGCATGCTGCTATTCATTTAAAGCATGTTATCATGAATTTACTAGTTCAAAGCTCCCCTACCTCGTAATCATGATGTTTGATGGCGAGCATAAAATGGTGGCGGCGTCAGTGGCGGAGTTGGCGGCCAAAAGCTTTTCCTAGCTGAGATAGCTATTGTCCCGAGGTTTTAGGAAGAGCCAGAACTACCCACGACCAAAAAGGGGTGACACAGATCAACATGGCAAAATCCGCGATCCACGGCGGCACACTAGAGGCGGCCGGGAAAATGTCGTGCCAACAAGTGGTAGGTGAAAAATACACAACCGGTCACAAGTCTTCGAAATTGGTCGTGGACAACACCCAACGACATTGATTTCGTGTTTACAAGGGCCCACATAAGGGCAGAGGGTGTGGGGCGACACTCGAGGACGGAGGAGAGGTGGTGGAGGACTCCGATGTCAACTCCAGATGATGGCGGAGCCATCTGACGATCAGGCGGCGCCTTAGTGGCACCTAAACCCTAAATTGCACATGTGGCTACTTGCACATGCGGCCAAAGGGATGAGGAGAGGGCCAGACGGTGTCGGCCCAAGGCTCAGAAGGGCAGTAGGGTCATGCCCATGGGTGGTGACCAACAAAAACGGCCTTTGTTGTTGCCATGCCGAGGTAGGCCGACTAGAGGCCAATCGGCGTTTGACGAGGACAAGACGGTGGCGCTCTGAATGGCGTGGTCAAACACATATAATTGGCAGAGGGGGAACCGGCCTCATGTAGAAAAAGAGTGGCGGTGCCGCACTAGGGTGGCCAGCCATCTCTAGGCTGAGACCCGGCAAACTACATGGTCTAGAGGTGTTCGGCATCCAACAACGCTCGGTGGCCCAAAACGGGTGGAAAACCCTAGGGGCACATGGACGAGCAGGGGTTACCAACGGCTCTGGCCAACTCCATCGTGGCCCTAGCGGCCAGGAGGAGCTATCTTTGGCCAGAGGTGATGACCAAAGTCAATGGCGACACGCTAGACAGACAGCACAGTGAGGTACAAAGACCCTGTTTTTCCAAGTGAGAGCACCCGAGCACTAGTTGCGGATCTGGTTCCGACAAAGCGGAGTGAACGGAGGATCAACAAGGCCCGGAGGGGTGTCCCACTAGCATCACTGGGCCAAGGCGGAGCCGGACAAAGGTCCACATGGCCAGGTCTAACGTCTGGCTGGCAGTGGTGGTCACAATGTCCAAAACGGGCGTAGAGCAAAAATAGGGGCTGACCGGAGGGAAAAATAGGGTCGGGGAGGAAGGTGACAGCCTTGTCCGGCTCCTCCATGGCCAAAGCAGCCCAGTGGAGCTGCCTTCGCCCACAGCCGGTAGCTTCTGATGTCAACAATCCCAACCGAAGAGTATCGAACAAACACCAAAACAGAGGGTCGGAGAGCTACTGGAGGAAAGTGGGGCTAAGCTAGGACCGACAAACGTGAGCTGGGACGGTGGCTCAGCCGTCGCTAGGCCGGGTGGAGCTGGATGGAGGTCCGTCACTCGTGGCTCGCCGCCGGTAGCCACCAAATCATCCAAAATGCAACTCAGGCGAAAAACAGGGCAGATGAGCAAAAGAGGACGGGGCGGCGGAAGAAAGGCCCATGGGGCCGGGAGGGGTGTCCTCCCTCTGTCGCTGGCCCAAGTCGGAACTGTGGGCGGCCAGCTAGCCCTTGCCAGCGTAAGGAGGCGATGGAACAAGCAAAACAGAGAGGGGTAGAAAATAGGGCAGAGCCAAAATTGTAAGGGGACGGTGACGGGGCTGGCCAGGGACAAAGACCTTGTCGTCGCTGGACCAAGGCCGGTCGGACAGAGATTGGCCGGAGCCTACCATCTACCGCTAGTGATGTTCCAGTAAGAATATGGAAGAGAGAGAGTGTATGGGAGGGCAAACTAGGAAGGAGGGTGGTGCGGCCGTGGGGGACCGGGGCTATGGTCCACTGCTGTCGCATGGCATGGGCGAAGCTGGTGGCGGGGCCCTGTGGCCCTCCGGCGGCCAGCGGCGGTTGGGACAGAGTGAAACCGGAGAGGGGGGGAAGTCGTCCTATTCTAGAAACATCTGGATTGGGCTCGACCGAGCCCGAGCCTGTTTTCTTCTTTCTTTTTCCTTTTTTTTCTCTTTTTTTTTCTTTTCTCTACTTATCTCTTCTCCTCTCTCAATCTCTTTCAATTTTTCGAGCCGTAAATGCATGTCTTGGCCCGCGGCCTACAACTGAACCCCAGACCCGACTATGGGTACAAATACCGAGGCCAAATACGCCGAAGCGTCATATTTTTCTGCCAAAAATGATAAAAAATAGCAGAAAAATTACAATAAAACATAGGAAATATCAGGGGCATTACACTATGCCCCAGTAGAAGCCGAATTGTCACACTGCTGATGGCCAATGCTCACTCCCACGTGTTCTGGACTCTTGTAGGGGGGCTAGCCGAGGTGCTTGGTCTCTTTCCGTGGCGGTCGCTCAGATTCGACAAGTATGTGAAGTTGAGCAAGGCGGAGATGAGATTGCTACAAGCTGTCCGCGAGCTGATCGATGAGCGGTGTAAGCAATATGCCTTCTGTGGGTAGATTGATGCCCTCTGTGGGCCGACAATGGTGCTGTATGCTGCCCTCTGTGGGCCGACAATGGTGCTATCTGATGCCCTATGTGGGCCGACCATGATGCTATCTATTGATGCCCTCTATGGGCAGTCTTGGGGTGCTCTGTAGTAGTTGGAATAACCCCGCTTGTTGGAGACATGTGCGGACAATTTGCTTTGTCCTACATCCAACAAGTCGACGCCGCTCCTTTGCTTTACCCTCAAGTTCTGTTAACTACACTCCTGATGTACTAAAATAATGTTAAATTAAATGTTCTCATATTTCGAATTGCAATCCTATTTTGTGTTAATTCATTGCTGATTTGGGCTTTTTGTGTTTTAAATACGTTAGTTGGACCTTAATTGACTTCACATGTCTAAACAGGCCTCAACAAGATACAACTGGAAGAGGAAGTTAAGCCCAACTACCCAAAGCTATTTAAAAGACAAGAATGGGCTCCTAATGGTCTAAACATGCATGGAATGGTCGAACACAACCTTGTGGACCCATTTGATTTGAGAATTGTATGAATAGAACTAAATGATGAAAGAAGCTGATTTAGGCAGATTGACATAGCCTTAGTATTGCGATCATATCTTTTTATGTAGAAATCGGATTGATATGATTCTGGTGGCAATGGAAAGAAGACTTCCGTGGCTACAAGTACTATTTCGGGAAGAAATTTCAAATTCTGAAGATTTATAGGTCCAATCAGATAATCAATCAGGATGTAATCTAGAGATATGATTTTATTTTCCTTTTTGAAGCAACCCCTTCTATTCCTATAAATAGAGGGGTGGACGTGATAGAAAGAGGATCCTCTCCTCTTTGGAGCTCTCTTCTCTTATTCTCTTCTCTCATTTTGTAATTTTGTTTTTAGTTTTATTGTAATGGCTTTCTAAAGCTCTCAAGCTAAGGTTAGGAATGAAGCTTGTACTTGATGTTTAATGGATGTTTTGATTCAAGTAAGTTCTTTATAGTTTTAAATTGATGTTTCATATTTAAGGAGTTTATAATCTATATAATTATTTGATTCAGCGTTGATGAAAGGCACGCTGAATGCTTATAATTCCCTGTGATTATACACTTAATACTTTCACGTAGTAAACAATCAATTACTATTGTTCTATTTCAAAGTTCTTTAAAAGATAAATTTTCGATTTGAGACGAATTTTCATTTGATCTTAATTGAGTTATCATTTGAATCAAATATGCATTAGAGATTTATTACAAGTGGATTTCCGATGCCTTAGCACTTTCTCTTTGATTGTCTCTTATTCTCTATTTCAACTTCCTTCTCTTTTATGTTCTCTTCGTAATAGTTTTCTTTGCCACACAAGGCTTTCCCTGTGGATCGACCTTGTTTACTATAGTTGACAAGTAAAAAAGAAATCTAAACTAGACTAATTCATAGTCTTGGTTTGGACGTAACAACTCCCATCATGTTTGTGCTGGCTTCTACACGTCTGCTTTTGAGTAGTGACCCACTATCTCCATCATTCGGCGTGTCTCATCTACAGTTCCGGACCGGTTGTTCATAGTAGAACTTTGGTGGGCCCAATGCCTAGAGTTTTAGGTCACCTCGAGGATGAGGTGATGCGCTAGTGAAGCGTGGTGGAATTATGTGAACGTCCTAGGGGCTGCCACTGGGGCCACGTATTAGGGTAATTAGGGTTTTTATGTAATAAGGGCATTTAGGTAATTTAGTTAATTAGGTAATTAGTACTTTATTTTAATTATGCTAATGGGCCTTAGGTGCTTATTAGTGAGCCCACTTAGCTAGTCTATTTAAATGTAAGGGCTGCGCCTTAATTGAGTTTATGGAATGAATTATCTCTTGTCTAACTGTCTCTTATTCTCCCCTGCCTCTCCTCCCTATCCAGCGGCCATGCCGCTCCTTTCCCTGCCTTACTATGCCACTACCTTCCCGTTATCAACTAGCCATGCCATTGTGCCACTTCGGGCACAACACAACTCCACCCCCACTTCTGCTATAAACAGTTGCCCCCCTACTCTCTATTTTCTCTTCTTAGCAACCATGGTTAGTGGTTAGAATTCAGCTAGCCTTTGGCGAGCTGGTCTCAGAATAGTGACAGCCTCACGGCCCTTGTTTTGGCACTGCTCAGCCCCGAAACAACCCTCCACCCTCATCCGTGCTAGATGCACAGTCCACATGTGCCATATGTTTTTGTTTTGGATGGAAATTGGTGGTGTTGTCGTATCCACTAGACACAACTGGCTAGCTATGGCTCTGCTGCCTACATCCATCCCTCCTCCTCCCTTGTCTAGCCATTCCGTTGCCCAACACCCGCCCGCCCCACTTCCCTTTGCTCGGTTTGGTTGTGACAAGAAGTGGGTGTGTTGTGAGATAGTTGGTCCTCCCCAAAGTGGCCAGATCCTACTGCCACCAGCCT
Organism: Saururus chinensis; assembly: GCA_035235625.1. Classification (NCBI taxonomy): domain Eukaryota; kingdom Viridiplantae; phylum Streptophyta; class Magnoliopsida; order Piperales; family Saururaceae; genus Saururus; species Saururus chinensis. Next base: position 28,482,179 of record CP141146.1, on the reverse strand, counting down.
TGAGCTGCCTCCAAACCCACTGATAGACCCTCTTCCCCTTTGCTTGCCCCTTTTGGTTGGTCATGCATGCATGTGGTTGTGCACATATTTTATGGTAAAGGCATTGCCTTTGTGCCATATGAGAATCAATTGTCGCCACCACTTGATTTGACCACCATAACCCTTTCCTCCCACTTCTTTGTCCTTAAGCACTCACTCATGTGCTCCACCCCTCTTGTTGGCCATTGACGTTGAAGAGTAGCTGCCATTGGGCACTATCTCCTTGAGATTTTTGTGTCTTGCATCCATTCAAGCATTTCTCAACTGTATGCCAACATTCAGTTCACCAAACCCATTTTTGGTCGAATCGCTACTCTTTTTAGCACGACCTTCCTCCTTGTTACCATTTTGCGCCACTGTGGACCCCAAATTCTCTTCCCATAAAGCACTTAAACCCTCCATCTTACCAAGACTACCTCCAGCATTCCCGGAGCCCTTGGGACAGTATTTCTCTCAACTAGTTGTTGCCTTTGTCTGCCAATTCTGCCATCAATCTACTACCATTGTGTGCTTTCCATCAAAGTCACGTGGATTGCAAGGTAGAGGAATTTGAACTCGTAATTTCATGATAGCATGCTTTGATTAATTAGCAGCATGCAAAGATTATTAAGATTTAATGCTTGGATATTGAATAATGATCCATTTAAATGTGTAAGAAGGGGAACTCATGATGTTTCAGTGGACTGATGATATGCCTCTCATCAACATATCATCCAAGGTCCTAGCTCAATTGTAATTCCCCACGACTGATAGGTCATCTATGTAATCACACGTAGCTAGGGATACAACTATGTTGCTCTATGTGAATAACACCAGGACCCCCATGTGCATGATAGCGAACCGTGCTAAGTCCTCGTCTGACACAATCCGTGTGTCGACAGCCACTTCTTTCAATATTTCTTCAAGTCCTGTCTTCTCTAGCCACTTCCCTTTGAAGAAATTCTTGTAAAATTTCCCCTTGCCTTGGGTAGCCTTCCCCTCGCTACTTTTCAATTTACACGGGTTCCTTTTTCCACTCAAACCCGTGATCATTGCCATTTCATCCACCGTAAGGGGTAGTATTTCTCCCCTGATGTTGAAAACCTCACGTGAGTCATCCCAGCACTCACCAATAAGAACATCCAAGAGTGGCCTTGAGATGATGATGGGCTCGCAATCATATCCTTAGTAGAACCCAGTCTATACCAAGATAGCCTTGCATCCCGAATGTGAATCTATAAGGTCTTTTAATAGACAAAATCCAACGGGGAAACTATTGTTTCCTAGACCCAGTCTCCTCACGTATATTCTATTTTTTCTTATATTCTGATGACTTCACCGACTTCTCCATTTGTTGTAATACTCTAACTTTATGTCTACAAAATTGGATACATATATGTATATCAACAATGGGTCGTGGCCATAATCAATAGTCGTCTTGATTCACATTATCTAACTAACTTCCTTATATATGATAAGTAGATATATCATGTTATCGGATATACAATAAGAGGACCTCTCATACACTATATCACAACGGTTGAATTTCATGTTGTCAGCGTCTTATTGAACACACGATATATGACTTATCGTATTCCTGGAAACACAATAACCTACTTCGATTATCGACTTCGTGTGTTCTAAAACACGAAATTCCAAAAATTGTGCAAAGGTATATACAATGTAGATTTAGGGAAATGCCTTACCACAAAACTGATCCAAGCCGGATTAATCCCTCGATCGACCACTGATTTCCTCCAAAGTTCACTCCTTTACCGGGATTGCGTCAGACGGAACCTCGCTACACGGCCGAAACTTGCTTTGGGGCGAAAAGTTTCAAAATCACCTTGAAAACACAAGATGAAACGGAACTAACGCCGAAGTTTTTTTTTAAATCTCCTTTCGGAAAAAAACCCTAATCTCAGAAACACCGACTTGAGTTTTTCGCAATCCCTTATTGAATGGGTCGAAAAACCTCCACTCACACTGCATGAATGCTACTCACTGCTCCAAATGATGAAATCAATGATGAGATGAGTTGAAAATTAGAATGAAGTCTTCTCATGGATAAATCGCCGGTCATTGATGTTGTTTGCCTGTGAACGTGACTTCATGAGGGTTTTACACGATGTAAAACCCTAACCTTTGTAAAGGGTATTTTTGTCCAAAAATTAGCTTATATCGTGTTATTTTATGTTTGATGGCATTTGTGCTTAAAATCCAGGGAATATGGAATTTTTCAATCTTCAGCCAGGCAATATGGAAAAAACTCTATTTTCATGCATTTTTCTTAATGTCAAGCTTATGGGAGCTTCACCCTAACCTAGACCGATCTAAGTAGCCCTTCCCCCATCATCTTTACAAGGACAATTTCATTGAATAAAAATATTAATGTAAATAAAACTTACAATCATTAAAGCATATTAAAAGGAATTTTCTTTCTTTGAGTTCTAGATAGAAATCTAGCTTTAGTTTCCCTAATTTGATCATTAAGACTCTATTCGAATCCAAACTCCTGAGTAAACTTATGTCTATTTATTTCCAATCATGAAATTGACTTGAGTATAAAAATGATGTGTGCATATTTTAAAAAATAGATAATTGCAACATCAAGGAAAAGAAAATTGAATTAATCTTCACTTTCCTTGGTGCATCCAATTTTTAGGTAAGGTATATTAACCACATATTATAGTGTTTTCAGCTTAAGAGTAGATTAATGATCTTTAATTCAAGAGTTGAACGAAAATTAAAAAATACAAAAAATAAATTACATTTAAAGTAAAGGCATCCCTATTTTTTTGTGTTTTTGAGGTTTTAAAATTTTTTATGTTTTTATTCAAAGCATTGAACAAAATTAGCATGAAAACAAAGTAAAATTAAATCAAAACAAAAAACATGTGTGTCCAAAAGATCGAAAGAACTAAATCATAGACAAAAACTATCTCTTTAATTAGATATTTGAGCTTCATTAGACTTGCCTAGCCATCCAATTCTAAGGCGACCTAGGGTGATTTACTCCCCCTATCAAATTGGGCACTAGGTTCTCTAAGACATTCTTTATAATTCAAATTTGCAAAGTATTCTTTCCATTGTGTTGAGTAACCTTCTTTGGTGTTGAAGTGTGTGGAGAGTGCTTCTAGAGCCAAATTTTTATCATTCTTGGTGCCCACATTTTCATCATTCATGGTTCGTTATCATGAGAATTCATGTGAATTCTTATTGGCTTCTTAGGTAATTTATTCAAGTTAGATGACACCCAATTTACCTTAGTGTTGGATTTGTTCATTATTTGTTTACTAAGGTATTTTAGATTGTACTTCGTAGCTTGAATTTGTCTAATTAAGAAGAATTCATGATTTCCTCTCTTGTGATGTATCTTCCTACTTTGGACTTCGATTCCGAGGAATTTCTATTGATTTTACCATGTGATTATCTTTCCTAGGGTTCATAGGTTCTTTAGCTTTGACAAAATTAGTGACACTATTAGACTTTATAAATTAGTTTTATTAAATCCTAGTCCTCTTTTATCACTACATTCTTATCTTATATACAATATTTTGTCAAACTTTTCTTACCCTAAGGTGAAGGTTTTCAATTTTTCTTGAGAAACCTTTAAATAATTACCTAGATCTTAATCTTTTTCAAGCATGACTTATTTCTCTCTAATTTCTCATGTACTTCATTATCAAAGAATTTTATCTTACCTAGAGGATTGCATTTCTCATATTTGAAGGAATCAAACTTCTTATTAGTATACTTAAGTTCATTATCTAAAGACCTAGATTTTCTCCTCTCTTTTTCAAATTCACTCCTCAAGGTTTTCACATCTTTTTCTAGTGGTTCTCTATCTTCAACGAATTGAAAATTTTCAATAGAAATTAATTCAATTGTCTCCTCATTCATTTGAACAATTTTCTCTAACCTCTTATTCTTTTTAGTCCTTTCAATGACTTGTCTAAAAAGACTTTCAACATCTAAATTCTCATAATCACTAGAAGAATAAGACATCGATTAATCAAGCACAAATAAAAACAAGTTCAAACAAACACATTAAAATTACCAAAAAACACTTTTAGTAAGATTAAGCAAGTCTAGGAAGAATTGATCAACACTAACACAACCAACTTGAGATATATGTGCAAAACTTGATAGATAGCATAAATTAAAAGTAAATTTTAAATTAAAATCCTTAGCTACCACTTGAGAGTTCAATATCCAACTTGATGAGAATAGCTAATCACTAGAATTTCCTTAGTCTAATTATCTAACAAAGAGAAAAACTACGAGTTCTAGCCTCAATGCGCAGGAATATGTTTTAAAGTGGAATAAACAAACCTAATTATTATGCGTCATTCATGATTAATCTAACTATTAAATCAAGCATGCACACCATGCAATCATACAAGGATTTTTACGTACAAAACCACGACAGTCGGTCAATGACTAACTCAATGCACTAGCAAGCAAGATATTACATCGACACAAGCAAACCACCAACCTTTGTTGTTGACTCCAACCGAAAAACCCCTTTTGCTTAGATCTCCAATAAATTCCTTTCGTTCCTGGCCTTCAAGTCTTCTCCCATAAACACTTAAAAATTTTCTTCTACTTGCTTTGTCTTTGTCTCTTTTTATCCACTAAAACAAGCTCTTCTTGTTCTTTAACTTTAGCCTTGAGTCTTCAATCTCCCATTGAAGATCTTTTTTGCAACTCCTCAAGCTTTGTGTGTGTTGTATTGTGAAAGACTCTTCGTTTTTGGCTAATTAAATTGATCTTTAAAGCATGTAACCAAAGGAAAGCAATATACTTTGAAAACTTAATAGAGTGGACTCACCAATCCCTCTCTATGCTAACAATGGATTTTACCACATCCAAAACAACCCTTTTATAGTTAACTATGTCAATTTAGGTGTTAGACCTTGAATAGGAATCAAATTCAACTTGAAATGACCTATTTTGGGAAACTATGGGCTCCAGCGATTGACCGTTATAATAATCGATCAATAGCTAAACTCTCAGCTTCATTTGACAAGGAACTACTACATTAGTCAATTGATCACTATAGTAATAGATCGATCATTGAGCATTAACTGCTACAGTAATACTACAATGCTTCTACAATAACGAAAAAAAATTTCCCAATTAATCTTTCATGAAAATTTTACATATGCAATTTTTCACCCATTCTTTTCTCACATTATAATGATAAACCCTTTTGATCCTAATTGTGTGATGTTATGTGTGTGTATGTTTTTACCTGTGAAAACACTTTTAAGTCTTCTGATGTTCTTCATCTTCACCATGTGATCTTGAGTACTAAGCATTGTAATCTATAACTCAAATTACACATCAATTTGGCATTGTTTTATTCACCAAAATAAGTCAATACACTACATATGGCCACATATGTTCTTACACACCCCCACCCACTGCCTTCTTGGTTACCAGCTTGGGTCCCTCCATCACTGGCCTAAAGCTCCATGATCTCACCACCAGTGGCTGCTGATGCTCTGACACTGAATGCTTCATGTGGCAAAGGTGGAGGGCGAACATCGGGGAAACTCACATCGCTAGCGGATTGGCATGTGTCCCCGCCGGGGATAGCCCCCACACCACCTCCTCTTTCAGTGGTAAGAAGTTCCCCTGGATCATCTCCATTCCCAAAACTACGAGCCCAAACAAAATCCCAGTTGTTAAAAACCCTTTTGGAGATGAATCATCTTGTCATAGAGTAACCGAATAAGAAGAAGATGATGGTGACAAACGTCTCATGGGTATTGAGCTTGTGAGGGGAAGGAAGAGCCAGAGAGGTGGCTGGTGGTGTTGTAGAGGGGGACAATGATGAAGTAAAGCGGTAACTTCTCGTGGGTACTAAGCATGGGAAGGGGAAGGAAAAGCCAAAAAGGTGGCTGCAGGCACTGATAGAGGGGGGAGAGAGAGGAAGTAAGGTAGTGGAGGGAGAGGGAGCCAAGGAGGAAGAGGGGAATTGGAGGCACTATTTGAGGAAAGTAGGGAAGAGTTAGTGTAACACCCCAAGTCCTCGGCACCTCAAACTCAAGGGCGAAACCTATAACAATCATAATAAAATATTCTTTCACATCTGTGTGTGAGACCTATAACAATCATCTGGCACTAGTGACATTTCACTTTGCGCTTTAGAATAAAACTATAATTTATTATTAACTGGATCGGGCCAAATTGGAGTAATATTGGTTGTCTATGTAATTAGATAACATCTCTAATGTTATTCCAATAAGATCGAATCGAAATGTAGTTCTGCCTAGTGGCTAATACTACTTCGTAGATCATGAAATCATACAAATCAATATCAAAATCAAATAATTTATTTATTTATAATCCGATAAATCATTCCTTTACTGAATCGACTAAATCATTCGTTCATAGAATCAGTTAAATCAGACATTCACAAAATCCGATAAATCCTTTAGAATCGGATAAATCCCCACTCTATGTTGCTCAACTCAGAAAATTAACCCTCCCATTATTGAAAAAGCTCAAATTATGTAAAAACATCTTTTGAACAAACTAAATCAGACTTAAAATGACTCCACAAATGTGAGGGAAAGTCTTAGGGGAGTGAAAACACAAGAAAATGGATGGATAAGGGAAAAATCCTCTTCTATCTACTTATAGCCATGTGAGGTAGTTTCCCCCACCATGTGGCACACGGAACAGCCGTGTGCAACATGGCCTCCCATGTGGCTCATGGGCTACACCGAGAAGCTGATCATTTATAATTAAACCCTTTGCAAGTGTACAAGGTAATTGTACTAGGGTGAGTATTTAAGGGTTGCCGAACCTCAGGGACGGATGAATTATTACTAAATCTAAATAGGAATTTACTGATTAAAAACTAAAAAGATTAAAAATAATAGATTAATATGATGGAATTTACTTAGGAAATCGAATCCACTATAGAACCATAACAATTCCTTAACTTTTAATCTAAATCTAGTGTGAATATGAACAAGTATTCTTAGCTACAAGTTAGAATTACTTTAGAAAGAATCATTAATTAAATTCCATGGCATGAACTATCTTCGACAATAGCACGAATCATCTACACTAAACTAGCTATAGGCATGACCCGTCTAATCTTAGTATAACTCATCCAAGTCATTAATTATCTGAACATTAAAACTATTGTATGACTATCTCATCTAAATCACAGAAATTAGAATTGATGCAAATATCAAAACCACATCAATCTATCATCTACAAGACAATAAATCAACATAGATTTGAATAAACATTAAAAGCTCTTCCATTAAAAAGGAAATCCTTATCATACAATTGTCATAATTCACAACTGAGATCTAAATTAAAAAGAAAAGAAACTGAAACTTATCTATAGCTTCATCAACTCCTAAGTAAAAGAAAAGTTTAGCCTTCCATTGTAGAAGAAAGCACTTGAATCTCCATTGAAAGCTTTGAGTTTTTCTCCATCTTCTTCTTCCTTCTTTTCTTTAGAAAATCTACTTTCTAACCCCCAATTTCGAGCCAAATATGTCTTTTTACAGGCATAAGACCCGTAGGAAGAAGTTCTATATGAAAAGGACTCAAAATTGGCTTAAACAAGGAAACTGCGCGTTATCCCGTTCGAACGCCCTGCATGCCCGTTCGAAAGCTTGAACTGTATTTTCTTCGAAATCACGTTATCCCGATCGAACAGTAAGTAACCCCGTTCGAACGCCAATGAAGAATCTGCAAAATAAGCCAATTTAATTCAAAACACTATAGAAGCTTTTTCTAACCTAATTAAATTTAATTTCTAATTATTTAAACTATATTAACTCTTAAATGAGACTAGATAGTAAAATAATTAAGGGTAAAGTAACGTATAAATTATACTTTTCAAATACCCCCAAACCTATATTTTGCTAGTCCTAGAGCAAAACAAAACAAAACAACTAATCTAAAAAAATAAATAAATGCCACTTTCGTAGGGAATCACGATTGTATTTAGCGTATGCAACAAGCCTTTAAACCCCTAGGTGTCCCTAGTTGGACGAGTTGTGTCTCGTGAGGGTTTGTAGCAATGATACCCACAAACATCTAAACCTAATTAAATAAATAAAATAAAACAAGAAAACAAAATTTCTAAAAATAATCTTCTCTTAAAAAGACAACTATTTTTCAAAAGAACCAACCACAAATACTTGAAACAAGTAAATAATATCGATCTGATCACTTTCAAGTAAGGAATCATCCATTCTATAACCTCATCATAGAACTAATTGTGCAATTACATATATACATTTCAAAAACATAAAGTGTAGAAACTTTGTAGTCATACAATTTCACTCTCTATTAACAAGCATATCTTATGTGACCCATTAACCATGCTCATTAAAGTTCACTAACTCAAAAATATAACAATGACAATCTTTCATCTTTAACATCTCATAATAAACCCTCATATAATAGCCTTCAAATTTTAATTAAATTCAAGGAATAAGAGCATAATATACCTCAAAATATGACTTGTGCAATACTTAGTTCTATTAAGGTTTCTAAATAGTCCATGTAACAAGCGTTAGGCCAGTTTCTATTGAAAAATAAAAAATCTAGTGAGAGCGATCGATGACCATTCAGGAACAATCGATCATTTTGAACTATAGCAAACTCTCTGGAACATTGTTGATCGATTGATCACTTCATGACCAAGATTGATCAACACATGAAAAAAACCATTTGTTAATTTAAGTCATGAGTTTATCGATTGATTGCTAAGTTGATAGATTGATCGATTGAAGAGTTGTATCCTAATAAGAACAGGCATCAATTGATTGCCCTATGGAACAATCGATCGGTGGAGCGCAATTGTTGTCCACAATCACCCCAGACTACTGATTTTCCTTTATTTCATTATATTAGGCTACTTTCTTTTATATTTCCCTCATATTTGCTTATGTATTAGGAGAAATAACTGTATTGGGCCAGCTAGTGGCCTGCGGGATAGCCGGACCCACTAGCTGGCGCAACTCCCTATATGGGTCGCCCCTTCTCTTCTTTGTTGGTTATGCAATTGAATATTCATCTTCTTCTTCCCTTTCTTCCTTCTTCCTTCCCTTTCCCTGCATGAAACTCTAAGGTACCGATTGTGCCACTTCGGGCACATCATTAGTATCAGAGCTTTTACGATCCCCAGCCATGGCACGAGGCAAACAAGTTGCCGCAGCCCTGGAAGTTCCACCTGAGAAGGAGGCCTCAGCGAATAGCCCGAAGGCAATGCTAGAGACCACTGGTGAATCCACCTTGGCACAAATCATGGCGGAGATCAAATCCTTGAGCATAGGTGTGGCCAAAGTCGATGTTCTGGGTCTGGCCATGGCTCAACTCCAGGTAGAGTGCACAATGCCTCTCTTACCTAGACCGCCAGCATTTGTCATGGAGAAAGGAGGGCCATGCCAGGCTGCCGAATTGCATGGCTCTAACCTTCCGACACCGGCAGACAAGGACACGCGCCTTCCCGACAGTTCTGTGCTCTTTAGCATAGTCGACTAGGCCATGGATGGGAGGTGCCTGGGAGATACAAGGCACGCCAGGTGTTAAGGAAAATGCCCTAATGATGTCGTCTCCCAGAAACAAGTTTCAAGAGATGGAGGATGACTGGGAGGAGTACCCGGGACCCCGCGGAGGACCACGAGGAGGGCTGAACCTCATTTAGTCCGCCTACAGTTCGCAAGCTACAATGGGGACGACAACCCAGTGGAATGGTTGTACACGGCTGAAAATTTTTTTGCCTACCAGGGAACTCATTCGGAGGCTGAACGGCTGCACATAGCGGCCTTCCACTTAGATCAGGATGCTTTTGTTTGGTTCCATAGTTTCAAAAAGGAGGTGCGCTACCCCACTTGGGCCGCCTTCTCTGACGAGCTGTGCATTCAGTTTTGCCCCAATGAGTTCCAAGACTTCAACGAGATGCTCTCCACTCTACGCCAAACCACCACCATTCGGACCTATTACATGGAGTTCATGAAGGTGGCCAACTGCCTTCCCGACTAGCGTGTGGCCACCTTGGTGGGCACGTTCAAGAGAGGTCTCAAACCTGAGATTTCTGAGGAGATGCGCCACTTCCCATGCGCCAACATGCGGGACGTTGTGCGTCATGCACGAATTGAAGAATAAAAGTTGGCCCGACCGTGGAGAGGGGGCGGCTTGGGTCCTTCCCACGTTCCAGTGTCAGCGCTAGCCCCCTTGCCGGCCTTACCAGCAGGCTAGCGCCAGGCCGACCTAGCCAACCGTCCCCTCCGTTTGGTCAGATTGTCCGTTGTCTTACACCGGCACAGATGGAGAAGTGTTGGTCCAAGGGACTATGTTTCCGTTGTGATGAGAAGTTCATTCCAGGACACCGTTGTTCCATCAAGGGCAGCCTCCTCATCGAGGAGATCGAGGAGGAAGACGTGGAGGACAGAGCAGACTCTTCCAACTATGACGACGTGCAGCCCGAGATTTCTGTACATGCCTTCTCAAGGGCATTTACTCCTTGTACGATGCGGGTTCAAGGCTATCTCAAGTGGCAGCAAGTGGCCATCTTGGTCGACAACGGGTCTACCCAAAACTTCATTAATGATAAGGTGGCCCAGCGTCTTGGCTACTTCATGTTTGATTCGAAGCCCTTCGATGTGCTGATCGGGGATGGGAAGCATCTCAGGAGCTTGGCGTATGTGCTCAGGCCGCCCTCATCACTCATGGCCACACCTTCATCACCGACCTCTTCCTAGTGCCCAAAAAGGGGGCAGACGTGGTGTTAGGGGTTCAGTGGTTATAGGAGCTCGGCGACATGGTTTGGAACTTCAGGGACATGGTTATGGACTTTGAAGTTGAGGAGCAGCGGGTTCCGATTGAATGTTCCCAGCCGGGCACCTTCCGTTCAGCCTAGTCGGTGAGTTCTTTCTTCTGGTTCGCACCCCAAGGGTTCCTCTTGCAGCAGCGGGCAACAGTTGAGGTGCCACAGGATGAGCCGCCTCCAGATCTTCTTGAGTTATTGGCAGAGCATCGGGATGTGTTTGCTGAACTGAAGGGTCCTCCTCTAGTGCGGCCTCATGACCACCATATCCCCATCATTCCTGGAGCATCACCAACCAATGTCCTCCCTTACCGATATCCTCGCATCCAGAAGTTAGAGATAGAGCATCTCGTGCTAACATTCTTCAGTCTGGTATCATCCGCCCAAGCACAAGCTCCTACTCTTCCCCAGTGTTGCTAGTTTGTAAAAAGGACGGTACTTGGCAGTTTTGTGTGGACTACCGAACCTTGAATGCCATCACTGTAAAGGACAAATATCCCATTCCCGTGATCAAGAAGCTATTGGATGAGTTGGATGGTTCAAAGGTCTTCAGTAAACTTGTCCTTCGATCGGGTTACCATCAGATTCGGATGCAACCAGCTGATGTGCACAAGACCGCCTTTCGAACTCATGACGGCCATTTCAAGTTCCTCGTCATGCCGTTCGGGCTGACCAATGCTCCCTGCACCTTCCAGAGCCTCATGAACGATCTCTTTAGGCCTTTCCTCTGCCTCTATATCTTGGTCTTCTTTGATGACATCCTTGTTTACAGCCAGTTGTGGGCGGAGCACTTGGAACATCTCAGGTCAGTCTTCTCTGTTCTAAGAGATAATTCTTTATTTCTTAAGCGTTCGAAGTGTTCCTTTGGCAGCCCACATGTTGATTACTTGGGACATATCATCTTGCGGGACGGCGTCGCCACTGACTCATCGAAGGTGGAGGCCATGTTCCCTTGGCTGCCGCCCACTTGTGTTCGTGCACTACGAAACCGGGCCTAACTGGCTATTATAGGCGGTTCATCAACTGGGCCTAACTGGCTATTAATACCGGTTCATCAACCGGTATTAGAGGCTGGCCGCTCTTTGTCCCTGTCCGTTTATGAGAAGGAGATGTTGGTTATTGTCCTCATCGTCAACAAGTGGAGACCTTACTTACTTGGCCGCAGGTTCTTGATCTGCATTGACCACCAGCCTCTAAAGTAGTTCCTCGAGCAGCAGGCGTCCACTCCATCATAGTAGCGATGGGTCAGTAAGTTACTTGGCTATGATTATGAGGTCGTGTACAAGAAAGGGTAAGAAAACACCGTGGCTGACACCTTTTCTCGCAACTCTACCCCGGGATCGTGCTTGGCCCTCTCTACTCCGTCCTGCCCCTTCATTGATGAGTTGAGGTGAGCATACATTGATGATTCTCAGACACAGGCCTGGATTATAGCTCTCTAGACCGACCCAGCTACTCATCCCTTCTTTGTGTGGTGGGATGACCTCCTCTTTTGGAAAGACTGCCTACCTGATGTTGATGATCTTCGTAGGCGCATTCTCTCCCACTTCTATGACACTCCAGTGGCCGGTCATGAACGAGCATTCCGCAGTTATAAGTGGGTCAGCCAGAGCTTTATGTGGCAGGGTATTCGACGGGAAGTCGAGGAGTATGTTGCTGCTTGCGATGTCTATCAGAGAGCTAAGGCCGCCACAACCTCTCCTGCAGGTTTGCTTTAGCCCTTGCCTATTCCTGATAAGGTTTGGGAGGATGTTTTGATGGACTTCATGGAGGCCTTGCCCGTGTGTAAGGCAAGTCGGTGATTACGGTGGTGGTTGATCGGTTGTCAAAGTATGCTCACTTTTGAGCTCTGGGACACCCATTCACCGCCAAGACCGTGGCCGAGCTCTATGTTTGGGAGGTGGCCAAACTACACGGCATGCCTCGCACTATTGTCTCCGATCGTGACCAGATCTTCATATCTTAGTTTTGGGAGGAGTACTTCACTTTACAGGGCACTTCTCTTCACAGAGCACTGCTTATCACCCCCATACGGATGGCTAGACAGAGGTGGTAAACCGTTGCTTAGAGCAATACCTCCGTTGTTTCACTATGTCTCAGCCCCGCAGATGGCTTCAGCTTCTTCCCTGGGCGGAGTGGTCATATAACATCGTCTATCACACTCGTGCTGTTTCACTCCTTTTGAGGTGTTGTATGGCCCACCACCTCTGACCGTGTTATCCTATGTTCCTCATCGCTCCTCTATGGCTGAGCTGGATTATATGCTCCAGACACGGGACGAGGTTCTTCAAAAGCTCAAGGAGAACTTGACCTCTGCTCAGAACCGGATGAAGCAAATTTATGATGGTCATCACACTGACAGGGAGTTTAAGGTGGGTGACTTGGTTTATGTCTATGTTCTTTCTCAGTGGCAGACATACTTGTTTCAGCCAGAGCATTCCAAGCTCACCCCCCATTTCAAATGGTCCCTATACTGTGGAGGAGCATATTGGCCCGGTGGCTTACCGCCTGACTCCTTAGTCCACCCTGTCTTCCATGTCTCCAGGCCACGCCGATGCGTAGGTGACATGTCCTTGACCCACTAGCTGGCATGACTCCCTAGGTGAGTGGGTTGGCTCCCTATATGGGTCGCTCCCTCTCTTCTTTGTTGGTTATGCAATTGAATATTCATCTTCTTCTTCCCTTTCTTCCTTCCCTTTCCCTGCGTGAAACTCCAAGGTATCGATTGTTCCACTTCGGGCACATCAGCAATGTAAGATCTCTAACCTTAACTGGGTTTGATTTTGAATTAATTACGTGTTATTGTGTGGTTTTGTTTTAATTTACTGGTTTGACTTATTTTGAGGTTAAAGGTTGATAATGATTGTTTTAATAAGATTTTCTCTCATTTTTACAAGTTTCTATACTAAACTCAATTTATCTATTTTTTAGGAAAATTTTGGGATTTTTCATAAATTTAGGGCATGGACCCCACTGTGGGAGACGTTTAGTTTGGTGGTGATGGTCCACAAGACCTAAAACTTCACTTATCTCATAATTAAAGAGTTTCAAAATTTTTAAAATTTGTTTTAGCCTTAGAATGAGGAAAATTAGCTATTTATGGCACTAAATTTTATTTATACCATAGCTTTTAGTATTTATACCCCAATGACTTACTATAAAAGGAAAGTCCCAGCCCCATTCCCAATTGGGAAAGGGTTGAGATTGGAGGCTGAGAAGTGCCCTAATCCCCATTACCAAAGGAGGAAACCGATTTAGGTATGTTTAAGCCTTGATTTTCACTAATCTTTTGGTTTTTCTTAAATCTCTCTTAATCTCATCTTCACCCAAAGTTGATTCTTGTTTTACCCTATTAAAAATATTGTTTTTAATCTCTATTTCAAACCCTAAATTAGGGATTTTTATTTTTAAGCAAAGAGAACCCTAGATCTACATGTTTTCAAAGTGGTTTAAGCTTAATGTTCGAATTTAATGAGATATGAACTAAACCCTAACTTTGGGTAGGGATTTGTGACTATTAAAACTTCGATTTGGATCCAAAAGCTAAATGAGTTAAGGGGTTTTCTTCTTAAATGGATTAATATTTTGGATTTAAGGTTTGGAATGGTTTATGTGAGTTTGGCTTGTGTTATTGCTTTAATGGTGGATTAAATAAAGCATGCTCTTTTTGGTGATTATCTTTTGACTTAGCATAGAAATGACTAAATCCATCATGCCTTAAGCTTGTATTTTAATATTAGAAGTTTGTAAGTGATATTAGGGTTTTCTTGTCGATTTTATGTATTTTCGATTTGGGGGTTCGCAAGGTTGAATGGCCCTACAAGCGATCGAATGGCTATCTGGCCAATCGAAAGGTTGGAGTTTGAATGGCTATCTGGCCAATCGAATAGCCAAATGACATATTTTACCTTCTTGAGTACTTTGTCCATTTATTGTTCCTCTTTCATAAATCTCATTTATTATAATTATACTGAGTTATTTTTACTTGGAAATGCTACTGTGAGGGCATGAATACTATCTTGAAAGCTATGATGTAGTCCAAGCATGAATTAGGTTACATATTGTTGGATTTAGCATGATATTCTCCTTATCCTAAATTCATGTTTGATGATTCTACATATTTTATTTATGATTCCAGTAAGTTTAATTATGAGGATGGGCATGTATGTTTGCATATGTTGTGCTAATTATTGGTGAACCATGTTTCCATGTTTAGCTTAAGTATAGTGATGATTATGCTTGCCTAAGTCTAGAATGAAGTTTTAATTGGCTTGGACTTGTATTTTGAGGTTTTTACCATATTTTATTCATGATTTCAGTGAGGAGGATTTATGATAAAAAAATCATGAATGCATGTGTATAGTATGGATGATGGTTTGTTCATGTTGCTCATGTCTTGCTTAGACTTGAACACTACCACTATGTACAGACTTGTGAGGGTATTGTGGTGATTATTTGACACAAATAGACTAGGAATGATGCACATATGGACTGAATTGAGCATATCTCATGTATTAGGATTCATATAGTGTTTCTCATGTATGTACCATGTTGCATGCATCAGGAAAAAGATTTATGAATGAGATTTATCGTGATTAGCCGTGGTTGATCGATTGGATGCAAATGGATGATATTACTTGTTGGATTAATCGATCGAAGGCTTATCGAATTGGTTATGTCCGAAAAGAAATGATTTTGTTTTGAGTTCCTTTAGGAACATTGTACCTCCCAGGGTTGAGATGAGTTGAATGCTCTGTAAGTTAATTACTAAGTTTATTAGAACCCTGTGAATCTAGCATGGTATGTCCGTGTGCACCGGCTTACTAGAAACTACTTAGGCTTTAGCCAGGGTGAGTAGGTCTACTTAGACTATGGCCAGGGAGAGCAAGTTTACTTAGGCTACTGCCAGGGTGGGTAGTACTACTTAGGCTCTAGCCATGGTAGGTAGGTCTTCTTTGGAGCCAGCCAAGGTGAACAGGTCTGCTACAGCTATTGTCATGGTGGATAGGCCTTCTTAGGCTTCGGCCAGGGTGAGTAGTAAATTTGCTTAGGCTTCGGCTAGGCTGAGCAGTAATTCACTTAGGCTTCCGCTAGGGTGAGTGTGATAATTGTTTTTCTCTATTATGAGATTCACCAATGGTTGTTGCATGTATATGTTATGCTTAATTACATAGTTGTGTAGGGATGAGGGAGCTTATGTTACACACATAGGTATGAATTTATTTACATGTTATACAGGATAGTGTGTTTCAAATACTTTTCATGCAGGGTGAATATTTTCATTGAGAATAGATACATATGATATGTTATGTTGAAAAGTCACTCATGCAGGATGTGATTATGTTACACATGGGGTGTATGAATGATGTGATGTTATGTTGAACCCTTGATGTGCAGGATGCATGTGTAATTTATGATGAGATGTAATGGGTTATGGCATGATATGTAGGTAACTTGAATTATGTGATGTTAGATATATCATATCGCATGGTATGCAGGTTATATGAGAATGTGTTCATGACTAGATACTTAGGGATGGTAAACTATGACATAAATGCACAGGTTGATGTGGATATCCCATGATGAATGGGTATGATGTCGATTATATGTGATGAACATTATGTGATTTACCTGTGATGTTGTTTGGATATACTTCCGTTATTTAAAAATCCTTGTTGAGCTTGTTGCTCAACCATCTTTCTCGTGTTTTGGTTTGGGGTTGCATGACGTGCCATGTAGGTGGTCAGAATGGACTCTATGAGGAGCAGGTGGGAGATGGTCTTACTTAGGAGGGGACATTTAGAGATCTTGTACTCTATGATTGTTTACATAGCTTGTTGTGTTGAGACTTATGTTTATTTCATTATGCTTCATACTCTACTTGTCGAGATCAGCCTAGACTTTTGTCAGCCTATGAAGGCTTGGACTCTATTACTTAAGCAATGAGATGGCTATGTTGGAATAAATGTGTGGGTTTTGCGTGGACTAATACTTAATTTGTGGTCCTTTATTTTCTCATTCTGTCTTGTACAAAGCTTTATGCGCGCTACTTCGTTATGAATTCCCGATTTAGGGTTTAAGTCTTCTATATCGAACATTACTTTGTCGCACTCATGCCTTCCTCCCCTTGGACCGGGTCCGACTTGGGGTTGGCGGGTGTCGGGGTGTGACACACAAAGTTGCCTAAATTAGACTTTTCTGATTCGATTTAGATTACTAATTGAAGTCATATTCCTTTTGAGGGGAGTCTATAAAAAGGTCTAAGAACATGAGGAAGCCAAGAGAGAAGGCGTAAAAAAATTAGAGAGCTTGTGTGGAGTTGCTCTAAAGGGTTTTGAGAGAATTAGTCTTATAGGTTGTGATTTTGTCTAACTTAATCAAATGAGTGATTAGAGGTGAGATGAGTGCACAAAACCACATGTGAAACATAGTGTCTAACGAAGAGCTTTGTTGAGAAGATCAGGAAGAAAGAAGAGTATTTCCAAATGAGAAAATGAAATATCTACTTTGATCAAAGTGCACAAAGAGGAGGAGAAGATCGAACTATTTCCGGTAAACAACCAATGAATGGTTGATTCCGAATAAGGTAGCGTGAAAAACAAGACGTTTGAAGAAGTCAAAGTCTTTGTTCATTGTACTTGGTAATTCTATAATCTCAAGTTTACATAGTGCATAGTTAATTTGGATAGAGTGTCTCATGGATTTTTCCTAGTTGAGTTTCCACATAAAAAGCCTTGTGTGTTTTCCTTGATAATTTGATTGTGAATTTTTCATTAGAATACATAGGAATTATGCACGTTGATTTATACAAAATCTATGTCTATTTTGTTTAAAATAGGAGAAGATAAATCTTGTAATTTAATTTCGAGTTAGTGGCACTTTATTTTTCTTAGTTTGTGTGTATCACACACATTGATCACGAAGCAACAAGTGTTAGTTAATGATATTTGAGTATTTTTTATATTATTCTAGTGTTCTTGAGGTTTGATTGTGTTTTTGGTTGCCATAGAATTCAAAAACATGCTTAGCTTGTCTCTATTTGTTACAAATTTTGTTGTGTTAGGAATAATAATATTTTTGATCAATTAAAGATGCTTAAATCAAAATTTTGAGCTATGGAATATGAGAATACTCAACTTGTTCATAATAAGCCTTTGTGTGATAACAAAAATCTCGAAATGCTTGAGAAAATTAGAATAAGAGTTAAAAAACTTCTAATTCAAAACTCAAAAAAATTTGTTACAAGGCAAAGAAAACTAGATAAAATTCTCACTTTTGAAAAAATTGGATGTGATATAAGTGGTTTAGGGTATGTAGGACACAAGAACACAAATTCCCTAGGATGCACTATATTTGTGAAGGCTAAATATTTGAATGATAGTGATGCTAGTACCTTAATATCTAAACCTTTGATTAGAAAATAATTGTATAAGAAGGAACTAGTGACTAAAATTTATGCTTATAAAAAAAATTAGTGAAGAAGCCACAAATTGTAAGAGATGATGTTAAATTACACTTAGACAAATTATATAGATGGGGAGAAACTTAAGGGAACTTAATGCAAAAGTTCAAAATCTTGGACATAGGACTCACACATATGATTCACTAAGAAACTCTCATAAGTGTGCTCATATTAGTTATCAAAAGAATGAAAAAAAGTTGAATGCAAAAACATTTGAAAAAGTAAAACATGGTAAAAATTTGGGAGGTCTTCAAAAATTTGTTAAAACAAAACCAATTTAGGTAAAGAAATAGGATGTGAATGCAATACACTATCATGAAAACTCAACATTCTAAAGTGTGGTACCTAGATAGTGGATGTTTTAAATACATGACTAATAACAAATCTGTTTACTAATTTGGTAGAAAAATATGATAGAAAAGTTATTTTTGGAGATGGAAGTACCATAAAAATAGATGAGATATGCACACTAAATGTTTTTGGATTGCCTGATTTCGATAATACTTTGTATGTTAGTGGTTTGAAAGCTAATATTTAAGTATTAGTCAAATTGGTGATTTTGAATTTATTTTGAATTTTATAAAAAAAGCATCATATATCATTGATAACTCTGGAATGACTTAAGCTAAAGGTTTAAGAGCACATGATAATTGTTATATGCTTGATCTACAAAATTTTCCTTCCGTGATAATACTTATTTGTGACATCAAAGATTAGGACAAATGAATTTTAATGATTTGACAAAGATAACAAATAATAGGATTATTAGAGGTGCTCCAAATTTAAAAACTCATGAAAACTTTGTATGTAGTGCTTGTCAAAAGGGTAAACAATCTAAATCCCATTATGAAAAATTGAAACATGTGAAAACTAAAAGACCATTAGAGTTGATACACATGGACCTTATGAGACCAATGGAAATAGCTAGTTTATGTGGTAAAAGTATATCTTGGTGATGATGGATGACCTATCAAGATTCATTTGGGTATATTTTCTTAAGAGATAAATAAAATGCTTTTGAAGCATTCAAAACTATTAAATAGTGGTTTGAACATTAAGATCATTTAGAAGTGATATAGTGGTGAATTTACTAAATATAGGTTGAAAGAGTTTTGTGCAAAACATGGGGTTTATCATGAGTTCTTAGTTCTTAAAACCCCTCAACAAAATGGAGTAGCTAAAAAGAAGAATATGACTATTTACGAAATGGCTAGAGTGATGATTAATGAGAAGAATTTAGCTAAACATTCTTATGCAGAAGCTATGAACATTGCCTCATACACCCTTAATAGAATTTATTTAAGGTCTGGCATAGTCCAAATACCTTATGAGTTGTGGAGAGGTGAAAAATTCATTGTCAGACACTTTAGAGATTTTGAAAGCCCTTGTTACATCTTGAGAGATAAATAAGCTTTAGAAAAATTTGATAGGAACAGTGATGATGGGATTTCCCTTAGATATTCTTTGATAAGTAGGGCATATATGGTTTTTAACAAAAGAAAAACTGTTATGGAGTCACTTAATGTAATTGTAAATGATGCACAAATCTTTGAGGATGAAAAGAGTCAAAATAAGAAAGGAAAATAAAAAGTTGATGATTGTTATGATTATGATGATTTACCTAATATTTTTAGTGATGCAAATAAAAAGAACATGTATACCTAGATGTAAATGATGATGATCATATACATGAAGCTGAAGCTCATGAAGAGGAGCAAGAACCACAAGTTCAATATGGTTAAGAACCTAATTGGGTTCGAAAGGACCATCCTAAAACCAATATAATTTATGAAGGTCTTCAGGATGAAAATTAGATTAATGTAATGTAGGAGGAATTAGGTCAATCCACAAGGAACAATGTTTGGTATCTTGTTTCTTTACCTAAACAATGCAATGTGATAGATACAAAGTGGATCTACAAGAACAAGACAGATGAAGAAGGTATGGTAATAAACAAAACAAGATTGGTTGCTGAAGGCTACACACAAGTAGAAGACATTGATTTTTATGAAACATTTGCTCATGTTACTAGACTTGAATATATTTGATTGCTTCTTACTATGGTTTGTCATTTAAAGTTTAAGGTATATCAAATGGATATCAAGAGTGTTTTTTTGAATAGAAATTTTAAAGAGGAAGTTTATATCAAACAACTTAAAGGTTTTGTTGACCGTCACCATCCTGACTTTGAAGAAAGCTTTTTATGGATTGAAACAAGCTCCAATAGCATGATATAATAGACTTACATAGTATCTAACAAAGCAAAGATATACAAGAGGAGGTGTGGAAAAGACATTATTCATCAAGAAATTTAGGAAGCATGTGGTGATTGCATAGATCTATGTGGATGACATCATTGTGATCTACTGATGATAAGCTTGCAAAAGTTTTTTGTAAGAAATGAGTAATGGAAGATTTACTAATATATTTTCTTAGTTTGCAGGTGCAACAAACTAATTTAAGAATCTTTATCTCAAAATCAAAATTTGTTAAAGCGTTAGTGAAGAAATTTGAACATCACAATGTAAAATATGCCAAGATGTTGATGCCTCCTTCTATCAAGTTAAGTAAAGACGCTTCATGTAAATTTGTTGAACAAACTTTATATAGAAGCATGATAGTTAAAGCGTTAGTGAAGAAATTTGAACATCACAATGTAAAACATGCCAAGATGTCGATGCCTCCTTCTATCAAGTTAAATAAAGTCGCTTCATGTAAATCTGTTGAATTGGCATTGGCCTTAAGGGGATAGGGCAAGTGAGATCGAGCCTTTGAGGATTTGAAGAGGGCAGTGATGGAGGAACCCGGTATTGAGGTTGCTAGACTATAATGTACCTTTCGAAGTGCACACTAAAGCATTAATATAGAAGCATGACAGGTAGTCTCTTATATTTAACTACTAGTCATCTAGATATTTTTTTAAGTGTAGGAGTATGTGTTAGATATCAAGCTCATCCAAAGAACCACACATGATTGCTGTCAAAAAAATAATAAAATATATGAGTGGATCTACGGATATAGCTTATGGTACCTATTTGACACTAATTATGAACTAGTGGGATATTGAGTTAGGAATGTAGATGATAAGAAGAGTACCTCAGGTGTCTATTTTTATATAAAAAATTATTTAGTTTCTTGATATAGTAAAAAGGAAAAATGTATTTCTTTATTAATTATAGCTGAATATATAGCTGTTGGTAATAGTTGTACACAACTAATTTGGGTGAAAAATGCTAATTGATTATGGAATCTATCAGGATTTAATATTGTGATAATTTATGTTCAATTAAAATTTTACAAAATCTTGTCTAATCATGGAAGGTTGTATCGATAAGAGTATCGATGACTATGGATACGGGTACGCGCCGATGATATGCTTAGTACATGCCAAAACGGTAGCAGAACCTTTGATATATATAAAATAATATTATAACTAATAATAAATAATTATATTACACCTTTTACAGAATAATAAGATATGGCTTGATGATCCACCCCTATCCGCCTTACCACCACCCTCTTCTTTTCTTGCTCTTTATTTTTTGACTTTTTTTCTCCAAGCTATGTAGCTTATTAATTGCTTTCCTATCGCATAAGTAGTCTAGATGTCCAACATGCTTAGAAAGGACTTAAAATAATTTGCTAACCACCATATGATGAACTAAAAAGTTGAAGTGCAAACCAAAGATTGGCAAGTTAACAGAGAGAAACAGATAGAGAGAGACTAACACAATTAATAATTCCCTTCCAGTACATGAATTAATAGAAGACACAATTTAGGTGTTGAGAAAATAATTTAGCGGTATCTATATTCAATATAGTCTCTCCCACTTTCTCTTGTCACAAGTTACACAAGTTTTGTGGCTTCTAGGCTCTGGCCACCATGTTTGTAGGTTTGATATGAGCTAAGCAACTCCCTCGCATGTGCCTGCATGGGGGCAAAGCTTTGCTTCGCATGTGGTTGTAACCAGAGACCAAACCACAGGCCGCATGGGCCCAGTTTTGCCTCAAAGGTTAGCTGGCCCCTATAGCAGCACTAACTTTCTCTTTTATGTGAACAAGGGGGAGAATGACCACTCAATAACTAGTGTCATTGTTTTACTCTTTCCCTCAAATGCCCGTTTGAAGCTAACAATGAAAATAAAGACGCTACTTCCTTTGAAACAATGAATCGAATGGGTGGTGGATGTTGCATCTAACCCCACAATGTAACACATCCACTAAGCTAACAAGTTAACAAATTCAGTGGATGCCATACGAGGAGTTGATGGGTGATTTGGAGTCCCAAGACAAGCCCTTTGAACTCTAGTATCAATCATCACCATATTAATTTTCATCTATAAGGCTGAATATTTGATGAGCTGCTACTACAATCTCATTCGCAAATATCAGCTTGCAATCTTCTTTAATATGTTTCAGCTATTCAGACACAAATTAGATGGAAAAATTAAAAGGCTCAAAGGAGCCTAATGCAGAAACTCAACAAAGTAAAACAACAAAATTAGGAAAAGAAGTCAACAAAGAAAAATAGATTCATTTGTGAAACAAAGAAAAATAGATTCATTTGTGAAACAAAGAAAAATAGATTCATTTGCAAACCTCATCGGCTTATTCATTGGTAGGGGTGAAGAGGCGGAAGGGATCACATCAAAATGAGCACATTCGGAAGGCCGAGACTCCACAGGCCGAGACGTTCCCCCTATCCTGTGATTCATGACTGCCAGCCTCTACAATCACCCTCCTTTGCCACCATTGGCGCCCTCCTTCCTTCTCGACGGACCGACTCTGTATTAGTTGGACCGACCATGGCCGAGGTAGGAAGAGTACCTTTTGGGGTTTACACAGCTGCTACGAATTCATGACTTGTCCTCCTCAACATGACTAGAAGCCAATAACCATAGCCTCTGATCAGAGCTCCGCCTTTGAGTCGTCCACTGGCCACCGTGGGTGATCAGAATCCCCGCCGCCCACCACGATTCGATCTATTTTGAGCCGCCTACATGATCAAAGCTCCAACCTTCGAGTTGCCGACAAAAATCTATGTTTGATCCACTCCACCACAAACCAAAAGCTCCTCGCCAAGGTGAGAATGCAGAGCAATATAATTGAGCAAACTGCAAAACGTAGGAGCAGAAGAGAAGCAATGTTTTTTTATCCTGTTTCGATATGCATCAAAACGATACAACAGAAATGGGTGGCATGCATCGAAAAAACATGCGTGGTTGCGCCACCCCTCCGTATCGTACCAATCTCAGTCGATACAGGTACGTATCGGCCAATACGCACTCGTATCGGCTGATATGGCCTTCCATGTGTCTAATACTCTCGCATAAAACACATTCATATTAGACATTATTTTATTAGAGATTTGGTTGAGGATCATATTGTTAACTTAGAACATATTTCAATAGAGTTTAAATTGGATAATTTGTTTACAAAATCTTTAGAAATAAATGTTTCATTAACCTTAGTAAAGCCATTGAACTTGCTTGCCCATAATAGTTTCCTAAAATATTTTTGTGCCTTGTTTTACTTAAATATCTTTTGGAACATCAAACACAACAAAAACTGTTTGCTTTAGTTTGTTTAGTGTTAGCTTGATTTGTTTAAGAAAGAGTTTAGAAAAACAAAACAAATTTTAAGTTTTCAAATATATAACTGGAATATCATATGGAACACACTTGAATTGTGAAGTATTGTACATAGTTGGTTACACATGTAATGCATGATAAGTACAATCTTAAGTTAAGAGGACTAAAATTGAATATCAATTTAGTAGAGTTTTAAGATTTATAATAATTCTTTATGCACTGTTGATTTGATAAAAGACTTAGTACCCACTATGGAAATCTAAGATCTTCTATCGGGTTAAATGTACAATATGGTTGATTTACTTTTTGATTCTTATGCTATAAAGCAGTTGAGTGGTTTGAAATCCTTTGTATACTGAATGGGATTTGGTATGTTTATATTTTCTTTGAATATGTAAACATTGTCATCAGTAGTTCTCATAAAGATGATGGAGAGGGCTGCCTACATGACAAATCTTGTGTTAATGTGAAAGCTACCATACCCTTGATTGAAAAAGGCATAGAATGATAAATATATAGTGCAAGGCCGTGAGAACTAAGAAAAGGCTAATAAAAGCCTAAAATATGAAAAGAAAGAAAAAACCAATTTTGAAAAAAGCAAAGGGTATCAAATATGACATCAAAAGAAATATAATTATGTATTGATGCTTGTATCTTTTACTTATTTAATGTACATCAATGATCAAATAGAATGCAAGCATAGGCCAAATTTCTTAACGGACTCATTTGCCAAAAGTAGTAGAAGAGAAAAGTAATTTTTGACTATTTTATTAATTGATATATTGATGATTATCTTGAATCATTATAGTATAATCTTAGACTAGAGGTAAAACACTTTTGCATATCTTCTTATTATGAAACTTGGAACTTTGAATACGAATTATTTAGTCAAGTGAATACTGAGATTATGTTATGCTTATGTGGTATACATGTGGTGTGTCAATATGAAATTTGGATAGTCTGTTTGCACTTAATAAAGCTATATGCTAATCAACACAATGTGCTATAAAAAAAATTTCAACAAAATGATTCTCCATAAATTCGTTGTTTATGTGGTTTTAAACTATTTTGAAAGTGTTTTTCCTTAGTTCTTGTCTTCTTTACCTCGATTTCTTTTTGTTTATTTGTGACAAAAAGGGG
Organism: Saururus chinensis; assembly: GCA_035235625.1. Lineage (NCBI taxonomy): Eukaryota > Viridiplantae > Streptophyta > Magnoliopsida > Piperales > Saururaceae > Saururus > Saururus chinensis. The sequence continues at coordinate 28,457,155 of CP141146.1, read as the reverse complement.
GAGAAATTTAAGTTAGGGAAAACCTTAAATCTTGAGGGTAGAGAGCTAAGAAAGAGCTTGAAAAAGAAGATATAAGGTTAGTTGATAAAAAATAGGAAACTCTTAATTTGGTTACAACTTAATTAATCTTTTGTTCACTTAAACATTTAAAATTTATATTTACTTATTTCTTAGGGCAATATTATGCAGGTATGTTCTTGTATGTGATGTAAAGGTTGAAGACCACACCACATTTGGATTAAAGAGTTACAAATTAAGGGCGAGAATCATTGTCATGATTGGATAATTTGTCTAAATCTGATTATGCACTTTAAAGTTGTAATTTTATTTTTTAAATGAGAGATTGTAGTATTTTGTTACAAAATAGCTAAATAGGGAGATTGTAAAAACATAAGTGTCCTTATGTAATGTATTGGCTTATTTATGTGATCAAAACAATGTCATGAATGTGTAATTTTGAGTTAGTTTAAGTTTGAAGATTAGATTATGAAGATGAAGTGAAAGGAAGACTCAAATATGTATTTGTGATAGGTAAAAGTATGTACACACATCATATTAACAGACTTTAAGGTACACATTAACCTACTTTAAGGTAAAAGAAACCATAGATGAAAAAATGGTCAGAGTTGGAGATTTTTCTATTGAAAAATAAAAGATAAGGTGAAAGCGATTGTCACCATTAAGGAATTGTCAATTGATTTGAATTGTAGCAAACTTTTTAGAGCATTATTGATTGATTGAACGACCACTTCATGACAACGATCAATCAGCACTTGAAAATAATCACTGAGGTGGCCGGGCTGTCCAAGAGTATGTGGCTGCTTGTGATGTTTATCAGAGGGCTAAGGCCGCCACGACTTCTCCCATCGGTTTGTTGCAGCCTTTGCCTATTCCTGATAAGGTATGGGAGGATATTTCGATGGACTTTGTGGAGGCCTTGCCTAAGGTGCAAGGTAAGTCAGTGATTATGGTTGTGGTGGATCGGCTATCGAAGTACGCTCATTTTGTGCCCTAGGACATCCCTTCACCGCCAAGACAGTGGCTGAGCTTTATGTTCGGGAGGTGGCCAAACTCCACGGTATGCCCCGCACTATTTTTTTTATCGTGACCGGATATTCATTTCTCAGTTTTGGCGGGAGTTCTTTACTTTACGAGGTACTTCTCTCCATATGAGCACTGATTATCACCCTCAGACAGATGGTTAGACCGAGGTGGTTAATCGTTGTTTGGAGCAGTATCTTAGATGTTTCACCATGACGCAGGGCCGTAGATGGCTTTAGCTTCTTCCGTGAGCGGAGTGGTCTTATAATACCACATATCATACTTGTGTCGGCTTTACTCCTTTTGAGGTGCTGTATGGCCACCCGCCACCGACCGTATTATCATATGTACCTCACCGCTTCTCTGTGGCTGAGGTGGACTATATGCTCCAAACACGCGACGAGGTCCTGCGTCAGCTCAAAGAGAATTTATCTTTAGCCAAGAACCGGATAAAGTAGATTTATGATGACCTCCACACTAACTGGGAATTTGCGGTGGGTGACTTGGTTTACATTTTAGTTTTGCCTGAAGAGTCAGACATCCTTGTTTCAGCCCGAGCACTCCAAGCTCGCCCATCCAATTCCATGGTTCTTATGCTATCGAGGAGCGTATTGATCCAGTGGCCTACCGCCTTGCGTTACCTCTTGACTCCTTAGTTCACCCTGTCTTTCATGTGTCCCGTCTGCGCTGCTTTGTGGGTGACAAATCCTTGGCTGTTGCTTCTCTTCCACCACCCTTGATGGGCCCGGTTCCACCGTTCGACCCTGTTCCTACTTTGGTGCTTGAGAAGTGTCGTGTCCGTCACTCTGGTCGCATTATTACATAGGTTCTTATTTCTTGGCAGGGGCAACTACTAGAGGATTCCACATGGATGCATGAGGAGGAGTTTATGGCTCGATATCCGACTTGGTCACCTTGAGGTCAAGGCGAATAGCGGAAGCATGGTGGAGTGTTGTGCACGATCACTCAGACTCCTAGACTTTACTTTATTTCCTTTACTTCTTTGCATTAGAACTATTTCCCTTTGTAATAGCTTAGTATTTGCTTGTTATTTAGTTATGTAATTCGTTATTGGTTCAGTTAGTGGTCTCGGACTAGCCTGGCGCATTAACTAGCTTGTCTGCCTAGGGAACTGGGCTGGCTTGGCTGGGGCTGGGTGCGACTCCCTAGGGGACTAGACGTCCTCTATAAGGGGCGATCTCCTTATTTGCTTGAGGTTGTACAATTGAGACTATTCTGAACTTCTTCCCTTTCTTCCATGTTTCTTCCCTTTCCCTGCATGAATCTCCTTGATATTGATTGTGCCTACACCGAGCACATCATTAATGTTGTAGACCGATGTCCATAATGACCTGGCTAGCCGATAACGAAAAGGGAGTGGCACAGGAAGGCTGGGAAAGGGGAGAGAGGATGGCATGGCCATTGGACAGAAAGGGGAGAAGCACAGAAGAAAGAGGAGAAGACAAGACAATAATTCACTTCATTCATAATCAAATTAGGGCATAGCCCTTACACTTAAATAGATAATCCTAATGGGCTCACTAACATGCACTTAAGGCCCAATAACTTAATTAAAATAAAATATTAAATACATAATTAACCAAATTACCTAAATGCCCTTATTACATAAAAACCCTAATTACCCTAATACGTAGCCCTAGTGGCAGCCCCTAGTACATTCACAATATTCCACCCCGCTTGCACATCACCTCGTCCCCGAGGTAACCTTAAACTCCAAGCATTGGGCCCATCATAGCTCCGCTGTGAAGAGCTAGTTTGGAACTGTGAATGTGGTTGAGTGCCTCTGAGTACATGCAGCTGGATGTCGAGGAAGCATCAAGGTCAGCCCACAGAGGGCATCAGACAGCATTATGAGCAGTCCACAGAGGCTAGCAGACATCAGAAGTAACAAGGTCAAATAAATGCTGCAATCAACTAGAGACAATGGTGTAGCGTGAGCTGTCGACCAACGTGAAGCGGGCGGATGCATGGAGCAAGAACTATCCCAGCGGACCATTTTCAGCTGGAATAAGAAGGCGACTAACACAACAGCCTGAATAAGAAGGCAGCTAGCATAGGCTGCTTGGCAAATCTGTGAGGTTGACATTGCCCAAACCGGCCATAAATGAGTAAACCCAAATTCGGTTGAATGGTCACTTGGGCTGACTAGGGACCCGCAAACCGGATGCATCCGAATCTGTTTATGACATGAGTGATAATAATATATCCCTTCTTCAAATCGTGGTGAAAATAGTGCTGCCAAAGACCAGTGGAATTTGGGATTCTATGAACAATCTGGAGGAAACTTCTATAGACAAGCCGAGGCAGTGATCGTAATCCCGATAAAAATTCCAGTCCACGGACGATTGGGCTTCGGATGACAAAGAGCACAACTCCTGCGAGAGATATCTGCAACGGACGTCCAGGGCCATCCCGTGGAATCAGGCCTGCATCTTTTCCAGCAAGGAAAAATTGCACCAGAAATCCCATAGATTGCGGTGGTTAGAAGGAAGGAGATGCCGATTGCTCATCCGAAGCAAGAATGGCGGAAATTTCAAAGATCCCATCATCAATCAAAACTACCATTTCTAGGAAGCAAATCCCAGATCGCTTACACTTTCCAAAACAGACATCGCTGGCCGGATTTCGTGAGGTTGAGCAGTGATCGGCGTAAAATCCCCAACTTCTTCCTCTGGAAATCAGACCCACACAGGAAAGAAAATCCCGATTTACCAGGCCATCACTCGGAAGATCTGGTTCAAGCTTCTACCTCTCGGTTCTCAACTCTGAGCTCCTTCCATGGTGTCCATCGGAGACACCTAGATGGCCACCGCCTCCGCCCCCATGGCCAAGCCCAAGGAGACTGCTGCCGTGAAGAAGCCCCACGCTACTGCTGCCGCCGCTGGCCCCCCCTACGTTAAGATGGTCACGGAGGCAAGCTCATGGAGGACAAGCAAAAGGCTAGCCTCCGCCCGAACTCCCAGAAGCACCTTCTCTTCCTCAAGAAGTTCATTGTGGACAGCAAGCTCGTCAAGGTGAAGGATTCTATCAAGCTCCCTGCACTGGGGCACAGGAGATCCAGGGCGAAAGTCACCAAGGCCCTGAGTGGGGGAGGCTCGCCTCCGCGTGTATCTCCGCTAGCACAGTTGCAACTTCCTCGATTTTCTCTGCTTGTCCCAAGGAACTTGCTCCGATACCTAATGTTGTGGACCGATGTCCACAACGGCCTAGCTAGCCAGTAATGAAAAGGGAGCGGCGCAAGAAGGTCGGGAAAGGGGAGAGGGGACGGCATGGCCATCGGACAGAAAGGGGAGAAGCACAGAAGAAATGGGAGAAGACAAGACAATAATTCACCTCATTCATGATCAAATTAGGGCATAACCCTTACACTTAAATAGATAATCCTAATGGGCTCACTAACAGGCACCTAAGGCCCAATAACATAATTAAAATAAAGCACTAATTACCTAATTAAATAAATTACCTAAATGCCCTTGTTACGTAAAAACCCTAAATATTCTAATACATAGCCCTAGTGGCAGCCCCTAGAACATTCACAACAAACCAAGAGTTTGTCAATCAATCATTAAATGCCCTTATTACATAAAAACCATAATTACCCTAATACATAGCTCTAGTGGCAGCCCCTAGAACATTCACAACAAACCGAGAGTTTGTCAATCAATCGTTGAGTCGATAGATCGATCGATTGAAGAGTCGTATTCTAATTGGAACAGGGTTCAATTGGTCGCCCTATGGGACGATTGATCAATAGAGCGCAGAGTTGCCTAAATTAGACTTCTTTTATTCGATTTAGATTCCTAGTTGAAGTCATATTCCTTTTGAGACTTGGGGAGTCTATAAAAAAGACAAGAAATGTAAGGAAACCAAGAAAAAAACTTAGAAAAATTAGAGAGCATGTGTGTTGTGAACGTCCTAAGGGCTATCAGGGGGGGTGCCACTGGGGCCACGTATTAGGATATTTAGGGTCTTTTATATAATAAGGGCATTTAGGTAATTAGATTAATTAGATTTTTCTTTAATTATGTTAACGGGCCTTAGGCATCTGTTAGTGAGCCTATTAGTTTGCTTATTTAAGTGTAAGGGCTAGGCCCTCATTTGATTAGGAAATGAATTATTAAGTCTTGTCTTCTCCCCTTTCTTCTGTGCCTCTCCCCTTCTGTCCGATGGCCATGCCGTCCCCTCTCCCCTTTCCCGGCCTCCCTGCACCGCTCCCATCCCCTACGCCGGCTACCACGCCATTGTGGACAACCGTCCACAACATTGGTATCGGAGCCGTCAATCCTTGGCCACCATACGTGTCAGAGCCGCCAGATCTACAGGCAGAGATGACTGCTCTGATCACGAAGGTTGAGGATGGTAATGTCCCTGGCAGCATCCCAGGCAGCCAAGGTGCTGCACCAGGCCGCCCCGTCTCCTCCACCATGGGTGCCCGATGTCCAGCCAGCGAAGGAGCTGCTCCACGACGTGCCACTTCCTCCACCGACGAATCAGCCACCGCCCTACACCTCCGGCGGCAGTGGAAGACTGCGAGGCATCGCAACCCCGCCACAAGACTTCTCAGCCAAGTTCGACCCCTTCAGCCGCTATGGCGGTCGCCTTGATGGACAACACTACAGGAAGAAGCTGCTGGACTACGCGGCCCTCCTTCCCCACCGCCCAGACTCAAACCGCGTCCAGCCTTGCTCCGGTGGGGGCAGCAACAGCCCAGCCGCAGGGCCTCGTGCCAATGGGGGTCAGCTGCGGTTCCGAGACGGGGGGATCCTTGCTTCCTACTCTGCAGGCAACGCTGGTTCTGGCTCCTTCAGCCTCTCCAGCGTCACCCTGGCTATCGCCACTGTCGGCGCCCTCAGCAACGCCACCAACGTCACCAACGGCAACCTCTGCATGACAGGGACGCTGATCCCAGAGAAGGTCGACCGGAAGATCGTGCTCTGCGACAAGGGGATCCAAACGAGGGTGCAGAAGGGAATGGTGGTGAAGGATGCGGGTGCAGGGATGGTGATGGCCAACACCGCGGCCAATGGGGAGGAGCTTGTGACAAACGGCCACCTCATCCCGGCCACCGGAGTCGGCCAGAAGATCAGCTACATCTCGGGCCTCAAGCATCTCATCGGGGACCCAGGCGTGCAACTCAGAGCGGTTGCGTGCCTTATGGACGGTGGAGTTGGCGTCGATGGAGAAGCAGGTGACGGAGATCGGTGGGAGGACAACGTGCTGGAGATTCATGGCTTCTCAGATTGGCTCGTCCCCTTGGGAGCCGAATCCACTCCCTGTTTCACAGTCGAAAATAGGGGAGGCGATCTTGCCGCCGGCGCCGTTGCCTGCCTTCTCGACTTTCCTGGATCTAGCGACGGCGCGGTGGAGTTCTGGAACTGCGGGCAGTCAGTCGGTGCTGTCTGCAACGGCCCGGCGGCAATCTCCCGGAACAAGCCGCTGGTCGTCATTGGGGGTGAGTGCTTGCTGCACCTCCTCACGGACGTTCTGCACCGGGCGATTCCTAAACTGGATGTCGTCGACAACCTTCAAATGAGAAAAGCGATGGCTTTGCAGAGACGCAGCTTCCGTCGGAACGACCTGCGCCCCAGTCGCCGGAGCGGCCGGCCGTCGGCCCCCTGGTCGCCATCATCGGAACAGCCCGATCAGCTCCCTGGTTCATCAATGGAAACAGGGGACCAGCGGCCAAATCTCCAAAGTTGGTGCCTTTCCAGCAGTCGCTCACTCGCCTGACCACCAGCCTCCTCCTCCGCCCACCGCCGCCGCCGTCTCCCTCATCTTCTCCAGCTGATCAGTCGACCTCTCCTTCCGATGCGCCGGCGCGATCTTCGGCTCTGGAGATACTTTTCCTTCCCCAGCCAACGGGAAAGATCTGTCTTTGGCGATCTTTGGCCAATCGGGAGTATACTTTCCAAAATGGCACTGATGCATCACTGCTTCCACGGGATTTCCTGATCTTGTTTTCCCGGTTTGGTGATGCCGCTCACCTGTTGCATGGGAAGTCTGTGACGGGCCAAACTCTTTGGATTAAGATCAATTGTCCGAGTTGTTTACGCCAGCCGCCTGCTTTTTACAATGTTGGGCCCTCTCGACCGGATAGACGTGCTCTATTGTGTCTGCTCGAAACTTATACAATATGTGTGTGTCTTGGGCTATACTACAATTGGGCAGTCCTTTTAGTTGGGTTTGGCGTGGATCGGACTCTACTCATATTTATTAGCCGCAGCCTCTTACATTGGATGGGCCTTCCATTAGCTGTCGCATTCGAGGGGCCACATGGGTCCATTACTGTGCATGTGTCCAAAGTTGTTGTGCCGCTGCTGCCTCTACTGATTGCTGCCTTCAGTATGAATCTACCCCTACTGCTATTCTCATGCCCTCTTTGGGTCACCCTGGATGCTGTCGGATGCTCTCTGTGGGCTAACTGATGCCTCTATGGGCAGTCTTGGGACGCTCTGTTCGCAGTGGAGTTTAGGTAGGCCCGATGTCTGGAGTTTTGAGGCTACCTCGAGGACGAGGTGATACGCAAGCGAAGCATAGTGGAATGTTGTAAACGCCCTACGGGTTGTCAAGGGGGGGTGCCACTGGGGCCACATATTAGGATATTTAGGGTCTTTTATATAATAAGGGCATTTAGGTAATTAGATTAATTAGATTTTTCTTTAATTATGTTAACGGGCCTTAGGCATTTGTTAGTGAGCCTATTAGTTTGCTTATTTAAGTGTAAGGGCTAGGCCCTCATTTGATTAGGAAATGAATTATTGAGTCTTGTCTTTTCCCTTTTTTTCTGTGTCTCTCCCCTTTCTGTCCGATGGTCATGCTATCCCCTCTCCCCTTTCCCGGCCTCCCTGCGCCGCTCCCATCCCCTACGCCGACTGCCACGCCATTGTGGTTTACCGTCCACAACAATGTGTGGAGTTGCTCTAATGGGGTTTTTGAGAGAATTAGTCTTCTAAGTTGTGAGTTTGTCTATATTAGTCAAATAAGTAACTAGAGGTGGGATGCGTGTAAAAATAAATGTGAGACATGATATTTGATGAAGATTGTTGCTGAGAATATCAAGAAGATAGAAGATCCATTCTAAAGGAGAAGATGAAATATCTACTTTGATCGAAGAGGACAAAGAGGAGAAAAATATCAAACTATTGCCGATAAACAACTAAGAAGTTGTTGATTCAAAATCAAGGTGGTGTGAAGAACTAGACGTTTGAAGAAATAGAAGAAGTTTTTATTCTTTGCAATCGGTAATTTTGTAATCAAGTTTACATAGTACATAGTTGATCTGGACAAAGTATCTCATAAATTTTCTTTTGTTGGGTTTCGCGTAAAAACTCTTATGTGTTTTGCTTGATAATTTGATTACGAAATTTTCATTATAACATATAGGAATTAGGCACATTGATTTAGATAAAATATATAATTATTTTGTTTAAAAAGAAAATAGATAAATCTTGTAACTTAATTGCGAGTTACGTGCACTTTTTTTTTCTCGATTTGTGTATGCCACTATACATTGATCACAAACCAACATGTATTATAGTTAGGGTTAGGGCCGTTAGCATGGGTTTTCTACGGAATTGTGTCAACCCGGGTTAACCCCCAGCTGGACTCAATTAATCGGCTAGTGACCAATCCAAGTTAGTGGCCAGGCTGGGTTTTAAAACATAGATCTCAATCGTTTGACCCCCACCCAAAAGGAAACTTATATACATCCAATGCAAGTAAAACCCGCCATATCAAAGAGGATTTTGTAGGACAAATTTATTTCAGAATGCATCTATTTTCCCCCTAACTTATAGTCAAAGACCACAAAAAGAAATAAAACACTATTTTTTTATTGCTCAATATCCCCGCCTCACCTACTTATTTTCTACTAGGCACCCCAAAAAATTAAAAAATAAAACCTTTATCTCCTACTGCTCGCCATTCTTTTTGAATGTCTGAAGTTTGAAGTCCGAACAATCCATTCCACAGAGGAAGGAAATATATATTTCTTTGTCAGATCGTTTTCTGGTTTTAACTCCTCAATCACTTATTCAAAAGCAGGGGGTTTTCTTTGGACAACTAAACTTTTAAATCCCCTGCTTCAAAAGCTTAAAAGTGCATCACATTCTATCAACAAGTGTACAGAATTATGATCAGAAGCCTTTTCAAACCAGAAAAGAGAACACCAGGAATCCACTCCTACCAAACTGACTTCAATTCCAAACTATTAAACGAAAAAAGCACTAAACTAAAAAATCAATTTTCCGGACCAACAGAAACAATCACAAACACATTGACATATACAACACACCGAAGCTCCAAGCCGAACGATAAACAGCGAATCACTTACAAAGTATCTTCACACAGACATCTCAGTCCAACGTAAAACGGTATCATGGGTGAAGGGGTAAAAAAACATGAACGGTCATACAACACGAGAACCACTCAGAAAGAGGGAGAGAATTCATGTGGGCACATTTGGATGCTCGCAAACGCTGTGATACCGAAAGCAAACGTCAGAGTCAATTCAGAGTGCGGATTCCAATTTCTACCTGCCGAGTGAGCAGATTTGTGGAGAAGAGACCACCGGACAGACAGCAGCGAAGGAAGCCGATGACAAGACTAGAGATGATCGAACAGAAATGAAACTGTATCAAGCTGAAACAGATTCATCACATGAATACGATTGGTTTGACGAGGCGATCAAAGATGGCAAATGGCAGGGGTCTGACAAGGGGATCGAATTTGGCCATGTCAGAATAAGATCCACATAGGCTAGGACGTAATAAAGCACTGAATTGGAGGATATATAGCATCTTCCGCCATTTTCATCAAATAATTATCTAAAACATTACATCTAACATCAACGGCCAATAAGCAAAATAAGATGAATGACTAATTTCTAATGAAGCAAATATTTAGAGAAAATTTTACATAAGTTTATTTTCCTTAATACCTAAATTACCCTTCTCCTTTTACTTTCTTCCTTTGTGTTATATGTTTCCCTTGGGGAAAGGAAACAGTGCTCCTCCCGTCGAAATAGGGAAGCACCGTTCCTCTTCGGCCTTTTGGGTGGCCTAAGAGAGGAAGCACTCAGGCGGAGGAGGACGACAGGAGAGATCTACTCTGGCATTAATTTCTTGCGCTCTATCACAAGGCACTGTTCCCAAACTTTGGGCCTTTTTGTTCTCTCATAGACGAATTTTCGCATCTTCTGTGAAGTTCTGCTCAAAGCTTATCGGTGAGTAACAATTGGTGTCTGTAAATTTTTGAGTTCTTTGTGCGGACATCCGTGTTATACTTTTTAGATTTTTATGTGAAAATGTTGTAAATAGTTTCTCCGTGTCGTTTTTCTGGATACTGAAATCTGGGTTATTTTTTTCTGGATACAAATTGGCAGTTCTGATGTTTTACATGTTTAATTTGTATGCTAAGGTCATCTATTCTGGGCCTGCAAATGGGATAGTTTTTATTTTGCAAAAATGAGTATTGTCATGGTGGAAAGGGCCTTGCAATTTCGTGTTCTTTTTTCTAAATAGTCTCTCCCCTGAGTATGAATTCAGGATTCCTCTTGTGATTCTATAAAAAAAAAGGTTGTTTACTTTGATTTATGAAAAAATGTTTACTTAGATTAACATTTCATATAATTGTATATGTTCTTTCTATCAAAACATTTATGTTTGCATACGAAAGTGCTCAAAATTCTCACCTTGTGTTTTGCATCTTAAGAAATATAAAAATGTACGTTTTTGTTGTAACAATGACAAAGCAATAGGTGGGAATGAGTTTCTATTATTGAAGGCAAATGTTTTTGTTTTAGCATCACTGACAATCCTTATTTTGATGTCGTCACTTCCTTTTCAAAATGATGAGAATTGTCTATCAGAGGACACTCGTGGACAACTGATAACAACTAAATGTTGAGAATTATTGGAGATTTGTTGGTTGGTTTAATTCAAGTTCCGATAAGTCACTTTCAATTAAATGATTCTCTGATGGACATGAATGAATATCTTTTGTTTTTTTCATATCCTGTTTAGCTGCTTGTGTTTGAGTTCATTGGAATGCGTAGATTTTATTGCTTCAATAGGAAGAACTTTCTCAGGTACGCATATGAATTTTAGGCAGCAGCAACCATTTTATTCAGTCTGATTTTCAAATTATTTTTGCAATTCTGATAGTTCTAATGAGAAAGCTTTCCTTATTTCAAATGTATGATGAAAGGGTTTTCATCCATATTTGTTGGAATTGTCTCTTTTCTTACCCGGCTAATCACCTCCTAAGCAGTAAGAGAATATTGATTAAGAAGTGGAGGTTAGCCTCTCCTAGCTGTTCTGCAATGAGTTTATTTGGCAACATACAAAAATTGTAGGATTGTATGGATGATCATCAGGACATGAGACCTGATGAATATATGACTTGCAACTTGAGGTCCTTGGCTTTTGAGCTTTGTAATTTTGTATGTGATATGTGGTACTACTATGCCACTACCAATTTCAGTTTCTCATACATGGCCAAATTTTTTCTCACCAAAATATATGGTAAAAAAGTACAGAGACAATATTTGAAAGATTCTACAAGTTAAATCCCATTAAAATCAAACATATTTATAGTACTCGTACTGGTTTTAATTAAGACTGACAAATGATTTCAATTTAAAAGATTGCAAGGATGATTTTTGAGTCATTTGTTCATCAGATAACTTGTCATTAAGCATGGTAACATATGCTGCATTAAAAAAGTTACATCAGTGAATAATGATAAAAGAACTACAGAGCATGAGATCAAAACATAAACATCACAAAGTAACCAAATGATAAAAGCTCAGTTCTTCTAAATTCAATTTTTTCTGTAGCCATTTTTGCTACCTGGCTCAAAGAGTGTTAGTTTATCATATAAGCTTACTTCACAATTCAGTCAAGCTGTTAATTATTTTTGAAATGTTGTTAGTTTCTTTTTTCTTAATTGTAATGATGTATGATGGATCATGCCACTCTTGTAATAAATGTTAGATGAGTTGTTATCCTAAAGCCTGTTGTTTTCTAGAAATGTTGAAACATATTAATGTCCTTGATCTTAACTTTTTTGGTACTAAATTAGGAGTTTGGACCTAGAGATTTTTATCTAGAAAGTAAAGTTTCATTGTAATTGTGAGTTTTTAAATTGTATTCTCTTTTTTTATAGGACAATGGATTATTTCCTTCTTTTCTGTTGCAATTACGACAAGCGTAATGTTGTCATACGACTTCCACATTCTTCCACCTATAAGGACTTCATTCAATTGATTTGCAATAGATGGAAACAATTAAATGTTGATTCTCTTACTTTATCTTTCTCTTTTCCTGATCATTTGGATTATATGCTTGAGAATGATGATGATTTGCAAAATTGCTTCTTCCTTGCTTCTAAATTAGGCAAAAAAAAAGTTTATGTGCCTATTATTGATACTTCAAAGATTCTTCTTCGGCATGGTGAGAGCAGTGTGCAGAGTGTTAATTTGTTATTTACTAGTATGTAAAGTAGTAATGATACAATGTTTTTTTAGTCGATTATTGATGAAGAACCTAATATGATTTCTATTACTTCCTCAAGTAAAGGTAAATCAGTTTTGACTGAGAAGTGGTGTGAAGAAATTAAATATGTTGGACAAAAGTTTGAAAGAGGTGTTCAAGAATTTAGGCATTCTCTATGTCATTACGCTATTGAAGTTGGTTTTGAATTTAAGTATGTCTATAATGGGCCTAATAGGGTTACAGCTGAATGCAAATATAAGGACATCAATGGTTGTCAGTGGTATGTTCATGCTACAAAAGATTTTGTCAATGACTTTTTCTACATATGTATTTTAAACAATGTTCACGCTTGTGGTATGATTATGCATAAGAAGAAGAATTCAAGAATGTCTGCTGACGTTGTGTCTAAGGAATTATTTGATCAAGTTAAAAGTAACCCTCTTAGTCGTCTGATTGATGTGGTGAAGCATTTTGACACAAATTATAGAATTGATATTTCTTATCAACTTGCATTTAGGAGTATTCAGAAAGCTCAAAGTGAGTTATTTGGAGATAGTTCTAAGTCTTATGAAAAACTTTCTCTATATGTCGAGTTAGCAATGAAGAGTAATCCTGGTAGTCACATGTCATTGGAGGTTGACAATGAAAGTAATCATTTTAAAAGGGTTTTCATTTCATTCTACGCATGTATATGTGGGTTTCAATATTGTCGTCCTATTTTGTATTTAGATGGAACTCATTTGAAAAGTCATTATAAAGGAATGATGTTGGCAGCTACTGGAAAAAATGGGAACCAAGGTAAAATAAATGCAATTTTTTCAGCTATACTATACGTTAGTTTGATTTTTAATTATGTTTTTATTAGTTTTGTAGTTTGTTGGAATTGTAGCATGCCTTGTTTATGTAAAATTAAACTTGCTAAGTGATGTTTTATGATAGTAGATTTGTTGTGCATTGGAAAGGACTTGTTCTTGCTTTTGTTGCATTATTGTTTTTTTAATAGTCTTAGTTTCTTTTTATTTCAGGTATATTTCCTCTTGCTTTTGTTGTTGTTGATGCTGAGAATGAGGATAATTGGGAATAGTTTTTGTTTCAATTAAAGTTAATTTTGGATCCTGCAAGTGAGTTTACAATTATATCAGATTGTAACAATGGCTTTATTTTTGCCTTACCCAAGGTTTTCCCTTATTTTTACCATTCATTCTATTTGCATCATCTGAAGAACAATTTGAAAGACAAGCTGAAAGGACGACTAAAGAAATTCCGTGAGAAGATGGTAAAATTATTCAAAGATTGTGCTTCTACTGCAAAACCATCACGCTTCAATAGGTTGTTGGATGATTTGAAAAAAGAGGGTGGACAACAAGTCAAAGATTTCTTAGATGATTTGCCAATCGACAATTGGACAAATGCTTATTTTAAAGGTAAACGATATGGTGATATGTTTTCAAATGTTGCAGAGAGTTTTAATGGATGAATTGAAAAAGAAAGACACCTTCCTATTACTCAAATGATTGATGAAATAAGAGGGGAAATGATGAACATGATGCATGATCATAGGATGGAAGCAAGGAGATGGACTGGTTTTCTCTATCTAGAAATTGAGAAAAGGTTGAATGAAAATGTAAAGTATGGCTCAGTTTGGCGAGTATCATGTTGTAGTGAGGATGGTTATGAAGTAATGTCTCCTTATCCTTCTATAGTTTTTATTAACAACCATTCTTGCTCTTGTCATCAGTGGCAGATAAATGGTTTCCTTTGTGTACATGCTTTAGCAACATTGATGAAGAGCGGTAAGGATATTCATTCTTATTTTGAAAAATATTTTACAAAAGAGTGGTTTCAAAAGTCTTACATGATGACGATCAACCCTGTTCCTACCATTGAAAGTGAGGTGCAAACTACTAATGACGTTTCTCTATTACCTCCACTGTTTAAGAGACCACCTGGGAGGCCAAAGAAAAAGCGAATACGTTCTCGTGGAGAGCATATACTAAGGAAGATGACTTGTGGAAGATGTGGAAACATTGGTCGTCATAACAAGAAAGTTGTAAAGAACCAATTTAAATACATTGATTCAATTTTTAATTGAATTTTATGTTGACATTTACCTGGTATTCTTTTTATTTTCATTTTCTTTTAGTTCAAACTAATTACTGATTATCAATACATACATAGCTTTTATATTATTTCTTTTGATTAATAATGAATTCTTTGAAAATTTATTTTTATAATTTACTATATCAGGTGCAGAAATTTGGAATTTTAAAAGTGTTGTTTAAAATTCATTTTTCAGCCATAGCACTATCATGCTATCCAATGAAAATATGCTATTAAATATTAAAAATTCTATAACATTTAATGTGGTTCATGCCTTACACCTTTATCATAATTTAGACAATAGAATTAAATCAGAGTTTTCAAAATTTGCTCTTTAAAGAATTTTTTTTGCCTTTTCCTCAATAGCACTATCATGCTGTTCTAAGAAAATACATTATTAAATGTTTAAAATTCTATAAAATTTAATGTGGTTCTTACATTTTTATGGTAATTTAGACAATATAATTCAATTATAGTTTTCAAATTTCTTGCTTGTATGATTTTTTTTATCTTTTTTCGGCCACAGCACTATCATGTTGTCCCATGAAAATACATTATTAAATATTTTAAATTTTATAAATTTTAATGTGGTTAATGCCTTACCATTTTTACACCTTTCATACCTACATTTAACCTTTTATGCCTCACATTATAGGTGGAAGAGAAATTTGGGAATAGATCAAACAGTTCGTAGGATTTTTTCC
Organism: Saururus chinensis; assembly: GCA_035235625.1. Classification (NCBI taxonomy): domain Eukaryota; kingdom Viridiplantae; phylum Streptophyta; class Magnoliopsida; order Piperales; family Saururaceae; genus Saururus; species Saururus chinensis. The sequence goes on along the minus strand of CP141146.1, from coordinate 28,441,794 downwards.
TCCCTATGTCCATGGCCAGCGGTCTGGATAATATTTTTCATGTTCAATAGGTCTGAGCAGCATATGAATTGCCTATGCAGTCAGACGTTTAAATGTAAAAAAAGTTTGTAATGTCCATTCAGCTCCATTTTGATGCATTTCAGGTCCTGTTAATTATTCTAAATTTTAAATGTAAAAAAAGTTTGTAATGTTCATTAAGCTCCATTTTGAAGCATTTCAGGTCCTATTAATTATTCTGAATCAGTTCCCGTACGTCCAATTTATCAAACACAACTTAAGTATCGGCCAAAATTAGTTGTATTAATCCAAGTAAACTCCATATTTGGGATATAGACAAAATTCCACACACCAAGACAGTTCTCCCACTTCACGGAACTTGGTATCTGCCTTTCAATAGAGACAACCGGCACCCAAAAGCCTTCCAACTTTGCATCCCCCGCTTACCATCTTTTATGGGTTTTTCTATAACCCTTTGTCATTGGACAACTTAATATATTTATAAGATTTTGCAACTGGTCATCTTACATCTAAATAGCATCTTCACAGTTTCTATATCATGTATAATTAGAGGTCCTTTAAAAGGATGTATACAGGTAAGAGCACTATGGACACATGGGTGGGACATGTAAAGAAGAGTGTGAAACCCTCTCTTCAAACAGGATGTTTCTCATCAAGCCAGTAAAAGATGATGAGATGGGCAGCTCTTCTAGCTCATCAAAGAAATAATTTTCTTCTGATTTGGGCGAGGAGTAATTCTTGAGATCCTGGAAAGAGAGAGGTGATGCGTCAAATGAGTGGCTCAAATGATCTTGAGTCTTCTTTGATGTTTCCATTAAAAGGTGATCACTCGTATTTAGGAGTATCATTTCTTGTACATCAGTAGTGGGGTATTGTGTATCAGCAAAGCCAAATTCTTCCTTGGGGACGTGCATTGGTGGGGTGGGTGAAATTGGGAGCTCTTGCAGATTCGGTTGGACTTCGGGGAGTGGCATGATTTAGTCTTTCTCGCCGAGAGATAGAGCAGGGTCGGATGATTGTGGTTGGAGGTGTAGGTGACTATGAGCACTTAAGCATCAGTTGGGCATCTTTCTACTTGCTTTTTAGCTGAACAACCTTTTGAGGTGCTGCACCTATAATAGCCCCTGAAGAAGCAAAATGCCACAAAGATCAAAAGTAAAAATCAGGTACACAATACCAGAGATCACCGAGAAAATTAACAACAAAATTATAAGGCTGAAGCTAAAAATTATCACATGGAGATTAGTAGTAGTTGCAGCTCCTTGATTTTTACCCTTTTCCATCTCTTTATCCAATGCTTAGAGAGAGCAAAAATTGCAGATTTCATGGCAAAGAAAGAAGTTCTAGCAACATCTCTTTTTATTTTTGACTGCTCTCTCATGAACCTTCTTAATGGTCTAAACTAAGGATGCATAATCCGTTAAACTATTTTTCACCCACCCTCAATGGTTATAGCCTTTCTTTCTTCCTTCTTTTATTAATACAACAATTTCACAGTCTCTCTCTCTCTCTCAAAAGAAAAAAAGAAGTATAGAGCCAAGTTGAGAAGAAGCGGTTGTGAATACTACATAAAAAATTGACAAATAAAGAGCACATCAGCATTTGTACAGGAAACGATCAACTACCTTTGGCAAGTTGTCATGGAGAATTAGAACAATTGGAAGACATAAAAGCTGAATTGAAAACTTGTATCCACCCCCCTTGTACAATGTCATTAAGGTATGTCGGACTAGCAACTTTGAATATCCCAGACATTCAGTAGGAGTTCACAGCTTCAATTAACTTAATTAACATTCAATCTTTCCTGTCTATATATCCACCAAGATGTGTATTTTGGGTGACTTTGCAATTGAACAAGCAATCAAACAACATATTCTTTCTTTAAAGACACTGTAGTTGTGGGTCTGAGGCTGAATTCTTAAATTAGACTCACTTAAAATCCAGGATCACTCCATATAAAGATAGCCAACAGACTCTAGAAATTATAAACATAAAAAGAAACTAATGACCTCCATTTAGAAGATGATGCAACTCATTCCAGCTTTCAGCAAAATGCACTTTTAGATAATCAGCTTTTCTCCACCAACCAAAGCTCTCTCGTTCATATGCAGAACTGACATGAAAGCTGCCAGATGAAATTCAGCCATTCTACTATAAAACTAGAAGGCATCCTAATGATAATCATAATAATAAGTCATTAGATTTAATGAAGTTCAAGATGAGTTGGGGTGGGAGGAGGTTACAGGAAAGATAGGAGAACATACAGTGACAAAATGAGAAACAGAAATTATTTTGGAACAGATAAATCTCACGACAATAACCTGTTCAACATTTTTTTGTCCCAAAGAAGTTGATCATGCTTAAGTGAAGGAAAGGAACCAGACAAACTATTGCTGCCAAGAAACCTGCTCACCAGGGCAATGGAAAGAAAAGTATAAATTACAGCATTGAGAATTCTGTCCATTTTAAATGCAGAAGGAGAAACACATGGTTGCTACTAACAAGCAGGTGAGACTGCTCAAATTGAACATAGAGTCTGGAATTTGACCAGTCAAATTGTTAAAACTTAAATCCTTGTCAACAGAACACCATATATCCATGATAAGAACTAAAATCAAATGAAAATAATTTGAAAAGATTTAGCATGATATCTAATCCACAAAAGAAAGGAATAAACTTTCTTACAGAAGCTGTAGTGACATATACTCTCCAATGTCAGATGGAATGCAAGCCGATATTCAATTATTTCCCAGAATTTTGCAACAAAATGAAATTCTAAGTTAAAGAGATGAAATAACTGAAGAGGAAGGATAATATGAAATGAAATGAAGATCCAAGGAACGAGGTGTCAGAAAATCACAAAGTGCTCAGGGACTTCAGGTTTCTAATAAAATCCAGAGAAGAGTTACTCCCATTTGTAACGTCACTAATTCTCCTACAATATCAACAATGAAAATTAATACATATAGTGAAAGATATAAGAAAATATGATTGCAGTTTATCTATTAATTTTCATGCAAAAATGTGCTGGAAGAAACGACAAGATAGGAAGTAACTAAAAATTTGATAATATACACAATCGCTCATATTATCTATTAATTTTCATGCAGAAATGTGCATTATCAAAAAATTAAATATGAAGTAGCCAATAATCAAAAAATTATAAAGAAGCAGAACATTTTACCTTTAAAGCTTGAGTAACCATAACTAAACCTTCCATTCCTGCTATTTTTGCTGTATGATATTTATGTGACCATGAAAATGAGTAGCAAAAATTAGGATGGTGATTTTAACCAAATAAACTGAGCTTGGCTCATTTATTATAATTTGTTGAAATGACTGACCTTTCCATATCTTCACGTGTAATATCCTCACGTGCTTGTAGTGTTTCAAGGGTTTCAGACAATCCGGGATCTGACACAAATTCATCTATCATTTTAGCTCTGAACTGCCTTACTTCTTCCTTGTACATTTTATACATAAATCTTTCATGATTGTTGACAATTTCATCCATGTAATGGCAAATAAAAATCATGCAATCTAACCTACAATTAATACTTTAAGAGCATGATCATGCTATTTTATGCATTTATGACAATGTGTGGAATTGTAATGAGAAGTTATTTAAAACTTACGAATTTAGGTATTGTTGTGGAATATTTTCCACTTCTATAAAAGATGATTGCAACTCTTGGGATGAGAATTGTCCTTTTAATGCTTCAAGCTCATATGATTTGATGTGTTCCATTTGTACAAACATAATTATTTTTAATATAAGTAGATAAGCAATGTTAGGCTTGTCTAACTTTAATATAAATAATACTTACAAAAGTCGACGCATCTGCTACGAAGGTATCATATATTCCATATTTTGGCCTCATAGAGTTGTAATGTTTCCACTGCCCTTCATGGGCAAACAAGCAAATGCCAATGACCCATGCATGAACCATCCTTCTGATGTATATTCGAACGTATAGGAAACATATGATACCGTGCAAGTTGGTTGACTTTATAATGCTTGAACAAAAACATCTCTTGCAATTCTTTTTGTTTATTTACAATGAAATCTTGTATCAATTTGATGAAATAGTAGTTAGTAAGTTAATGTTTTTTAAAAAAATAATAGAAATAATTATAAAATTATTATCAATTGTTGACGTGAATTTGTAGAAGAGCATGTTCATGCTGCTTAAGAGTATAATGAATATCTATTAACTTATAGAAAAATTTTAAACAACATGATCATTCAAATCAATAACACCTTCCAAAAAAAATAAAAATATAAAATTAAACAAATGACTACTCACAAAACATAATGAGCTATAGAAGACATATTTGTCTGTCGATTCTTCCTTTTCCTTTTTTCTCCTTAATATTTGAGTAAAAGAATCAATGACCTATCATTTATTTTTTAAAATTTTAATTAGTCATAACTTTTACTATAAATATAAATAAAATAAATAAATTTTCAACTTACGTTACTGCCAATTTCTTGATCATCTACAAGTTGATCAATGTCACCTAAAGTGACATTTACTCCTTCTTTGTCACAACTCCAAATGATTGATCTACAATTAAATGAAAAAGATTAGTAACACAATTAAATTGATAATCATTGATCTTAAAACTTAAGTGCACTATTGATTTACTCACGATGTGTCTCCAATTTTATTCATTTCATCAATTTTCATTTTTTTCTTCCATTTTTACATACTTCCAAACCTTTCCTTTAGATCCCTTCTTATTTTGCCCTACTTGTTGATCTTCATCCATCTTTCTCCTTTTAGCTATCTTTGGGTAAACATGGACTATGTCTTCTTTTGATTCTTTGTTTGACCTCCCTATCCTATTCTTTACCCTATCAACTATTGAGCTTGGTGTCGTATGTGGTTCAACTGGTTGAGGTCTAGAAGTTGGCCTTTTTGTGGGGTTAGCCTCTTGCTTCCTGGCCGCTGCTCCTCATAAATATTTGTGAAGGCAATGGCATCTATAGAAGCTTGTAGTATATCTATCTTTTCTTCATACTTCTTATTTTCTTTCGTCTTCATTGCCAATTGTCTCTGAAGCAATTCTTTTTCTTCTTTTTCCATTACCATTTGATTGAATACATCTTTAATTTTTATTTCATACCTTGTTTTTCTTTCTTCCATTTTCTTCATCTTCATTCTCAAATGATATAATTCAATTTCAAGTTTTTCTTTTGCTTCTTCTGCTAATTGTTTCTCAGCAGCCAGTTTGTCCATCTCAGAAGCCAATTTTCCCTTCTCAGTGAACAACTTTTCATTGTCCTCCGCTAGAAAAGCAATTTCAGCCATGTTGCAATATTGATCATTGCTTTTCAAATCATCTTCAATTTTTTTCAACTTTTCTTTCAATCTTTTAATTTCGACTTCAACTTCTTTTCTTACTTCTTCACTTTTCTTCTTCTCAAAAGCAAGTTGTTCCTTTTCTTCCTCAAGAATTAATATTTCTGCTCTACTAGTTTCCAGTTCTTGCTGAAGTTTCTTTTTCTCTTCATTCAAAACATTTATCTCAACCATATTTTGGTATTCAATAGGAGTAGTATCTGCAAAAAGAATAAACAAACTTTAGAAGAAATGCAAGACATATAATACAATGTATTTCTGTAAATAAGATATAACTAGATGTTCCTTTTATATGCTTATAACATGGAAACACTATGAACAATTAACACAAACACTAAGAACATTTAACACAGTAGTTTTAATCTAGTGTAATAAGACACTAACGACTTAAAGTCAACCCAGCTAGCTCAAATAAGCCAAACCTAATACCCAAACAAAAAACAGCTCCAATATAGCCAAACATCAACTTAGAACTAAAATCCCTCAAATGAAAGCTAAAATTAGTAGCTCAGTATAAGCTCCCGACTGAGAACCATCTCGAATGCCAAAAGCAATAAACAATATTGAACAAGAAATTGGAGCTTTCCCAATAATTTCACACTGAAAAAAAATCACTCAATACCTGAGAGCATTAAATAAATATAGCTTCTAAAGAAGAGAAACATTACCTGTGTTTTGAAGCCATCCAATTTGGGGAACTTTATCATTTATTGAAACTGTACATTGCTCTTCTTCACTATCTTCTATATTTAACAAAAGAAATTTCATCCTCTTGATCTACTTCTTCTGAATCTTATTCTTCACTGTCTTCTTCTCTTCTTAGAGAATTAAGAGAAGAATCATCTTCTTCTATTCCTACAACTGAAGAATCATCTAGCTCTCCTTCTTCTTTCTCTTCTTCAATTCTTACAGAATAAGAAGATGAATCTTCTGGCAGTCTTTCTTCTTCCTCCTCTTCTTCAATTCCCACAGAATAAGAAGATGAATCATCTGGTTGTCTTTTTTCTTCTTCTTCTTCTTCTTCTTCTTCTTCTTCTTCTTCTTCTTCTTCTTCTTCTTCTTCTTCTTCTTCTTCTTCCTCATATTGAGTAAAAAATTTAATTTTAAGGTCAGTTCTTTGTAACCAACCATTCAACACCTACATTTAAAAATAATATGTTATATCTTTAATCCATAAATATTATCATCTAAAAAAATTTATTCAATATCATGTCAATATTATTTACCTCATGATCTTCTATGCTTTGAAGATCAATTCTTCCAAGTTTTCTGTTCATATTTGAAAGTCTCCAGTTAACTATTTGAGGTACGCAATCATCTTCTTGCACCTCATCTTCTGGGACTGATTGAACCTTTTCTTGAATGAGCATTGTATGCTCACAAAACCAATACTGCAAAAATATGTTATCATTGTTAGTTTCTCATAACAAATAATAATGCATAAATAAATGTTTCAAATAATCAAATTTTCTTACCATTAAAGCTATTTGACATCCTCCAATGTTTTGCTTGGCTTCAAAATTTGTTGCAATGTAACAAATCAATTTGTTGGCAATAATTGTTGGCCATTTGTAATTAGCCATGTCCTCTATATCTTCAATGACTCTTATATATAACTGATAAGTATGAAATATATATCTATTTTATATGCCTTTTTACCTTATTTGCTAGTATATATTAGGTTAATTTAGAGTTAGTTATAGTTTATTTAGATTAAGATAGATATTAATATTTTAGTTTAATTATTAATAATTTTGTAGTTATTAGTAGTTTAGATATGTATTTGAGTCAAGTTGAAATTTTAATTATATTTTACATGTCTAAAATGTGATGTTTTAATGCTTTGTACGTAAAGCGCTTATCGAAGTACTTGGACGATGTTTAGAATAATTCAAAATAGTCTTGACATGTTTTAAAGTGATTTGGACAACTTTTCGGAGTTATAAACATGTTGGAAATTAATATGGACATGAAAGAAAGAGCTTAATGAACAGAAAATGGATTGTCCAAAAAAACTGTCCAGATTGCAGAAACAGTGTAATCGTTCGATCGGGCATGCAGGACGTTTGAACGGGATAACGTGATTTTGATGAAAAATGCAGTACAGCCGTTCGAACGGGCGTGCATGGCGTTCGAACGGGATAACATGCAGTTTCCTTATTTCAGCCAATTTTGAGTCATTTTCATATACAACTTCTTTCTACGGTTCTTATGCCTATAAAAAAACATATTTGACTCGAAATTAAAGGTGAGCAAGTAGATTTTTTGAAAAGAAGATGGAGAAAAACTCAAAGTTTTTAATGGAGATTTAAGTGTTTTCTTCTACAATGGAAAGCTAGACTTTTCTTTTACTTAGGAGTTGATGAAGCTATAGATAAGTTTCAGTTTTTTTTCTTTTTAATTTAGATCTAAGTTATGAATTATGACAATTGTATGATAAGGATTTCCTTTTTAATGGAAGAGCTTTTCATGTTTATTCAAATCTATGTTGATTTATTGTCTTGTAGATGATATATTGATGTGGTTTTGATATTTGCATCAATTCTAATTTCTGTGATTTAGATGAGATGGTCATACAATAGTTTTAATGTTCAGATAATTAATGACTTAGATGAGTTATACTAAGATTAGACGGGTCATGCATATAGCTATTTAGTGTAGATGATTCGTGCTATTGTCGAAGATAGTTCATGCCATGGAAGTTAATTAATGATTCTTTCTGAAGTAATTCTAGCTTGTAGCTGAGAATACTTGTTCATATTCACACTAGATTTAGGTTAAAAGTTAAGAAATTGTTATAGTTCTATAGTGGATTCGATTTCCTAAGTAAATTTCATTATATTAATCTCTACCTTTTAAACTAGTTGATTACTTTCCTTTACTTAATTAAAGTTTAAGTTGTTTTAGTTTTCAATCAGCAAATTCCTTTTTAGATTTAGTAATAATTCATCTGTTCCTGAGGTTCGACAACCCTTAAATAGTCATCCTAGTACAATTACCTTGTACACTTTCAAAAGGTTTAATTATAAACGATCAAGTTTTTGGCTCCGTTGCCAGGGACGGTGTTGATTTGTTACTAAATTAGCTTTTGGATAATTCTAGATACTTTAGTTTCAGTTTACTTATTTTTTTTAGTTTAATTCTTAGTTTCTCATCTTCTTTTAATTTGATCTTGTAGGTTGAGTTGAAGGTGCTCTCTACACTTGTGGCCACAAGTGGACATTGGCAAGCATAGTACTTCTCTTCGGTTTGCAAGATCCTTTTCCCTTTTTATTCTTTTTTTTCTTAGTTATTTTTGCTTCCTCTTTCCCTTTTTACACTTAAAATTGTGTGGTATATTTGTGGTGTATGCGTGGTCGTCACTCCTTACTCCCCCGATTAGTACCATTTGACCCTGACCCTAAGCGAACATCTAGGAGAGCTGAGTTGCCCTCAACCTACATCCCTACACCCCAAACTCTCCCACCAATTCCTCTACCCATACTACCTCTACTCTCATCATGGCTGAACATCAGTTACTAGTTGCACCACTCAAAGCTCTAAAGGAGTATTACACTCCCAATTAGTACACCTCTCCTTCATGCATTAAGTTGCCAATGGTCGCTGTTCAAAATTATGAAATTAAGGCCAATGTTATTCAAATACTTCCATCTTTTTATGGACTTAATAATGAAAACTCGTATAGGCAACTAGATGACTTCTTGAAAATATGCACAACTTTTAAGCTCTCAAATTTAACCGATGAAGCTGTTAAACTTCATCTTTTTTCTTTCACATTGAAAGATAAGGCTAAGAAATGGCTTCACTCTTTAGAGCCAGACACCATCATAACTTGGGCTCAAATGCAACAAGAGTTCCTAAAAAAATACTTCCCCATAGGTAAGACCAACCAAATGAGAAAAAAGTCATAACCACTTTTGCCCAACTTCTCACTGAACAGTTCCATGAGAGTTGGGATAGACTTAAGGACCTTCTTAGGAGGTGTCCTCATCATGCTAGGATTTCCTTTTTAATGGAAGAGCTTTTCATGTTTATTCAAATCTATGTTGATTTATTGTCTTGTAGATGATAGATTGATGTGGTTTTGATATTTGCATCAATTCTAATTTCTGTAATTTAGATGAGATGGTCATACAATAGTTTTAATGTTCAGATAATTAATGACTTGGATGAGTTATACTAATATTAGACGGGTCATGCCTATAGCTATTTAGTGTAGATGATTCGTGCTATTGTCGAAGATAGTTCATGCCATGGAAGTTAATTAATGATTCAATCTGAAGTAATTTTAGCTTGTAGCTGAGAATACTTATTCATATTCACACTAGATTTAGATTAAAAGTTAAGAAATTGTTATGGTTCTATAGTGGATTTGATTTCTTAAGTAAATTCCATTATATTAATCTCTACCTTTTAAACTAGTTGATTACTTTCCTTTACTTAATTAAAGTTTAAGTTGTTTTAGTTTTCAATCAGCAAATTCCTTTTTAGATTTAGTAATAATTCATTCGTCCCTAAGGTTCGACAACCCTTAAATACTCATCCTAGTACAATTACCTTGTACACTTGCAAAATGTTTAATTATAAATGATCAATGACTAATTAACTTGAGTTCCTCTTGTAGGAAAAAAAATTGTAACTAATATATACAAACATAGAAGCCGAATTGAATCCTCCTTTTCTTGTTGACTTAATCTAAATAAATTTTCTCGAAGAACATCACATACTATTTTTACTATGAGAGAATCATTTCCATATATGTCTTCTGGGAAAACCCTTTGTACAAATGGTGTGTTGGGTTTTTCTTTACTATCTATATGGAAAAGCTTTCTCCTTCCCATTGGAATTCCAAATATAATACACACATCATTTTCTGTGAATTCAACCAATCTTCTTCCTATTTTAAATTTTCTTGTTGTAGGCTTAAATGTGTATTATTTTCTCCAAATTTTAATCAGATTTTTTACAATCACTACTTGTAATTTTTCTATGTAAGAAAGCTCTAATGATTCCCCAGAACGGAGTTCTTCTTAATATCTCTATTCTATCATTATCAAAGCAACCAATAGTTTTTTCTAAAACTGTGCACAATGCTTGTAGGTTACTTTTAAACTACACCATGACTGTAATGAAATACACAATTTAATATAAATATATAAGTAAAACAGTAGAAAAGAAATAAACATGCTGCCCATTTTTTAAATCAACAGTAAAATGGAGAGCATGATCATCATGCTGCCCCTTTGAAATCTATTAGAAATTTCAGGGCAACACGATCATGCTGCCCCTTTGAAGTCTATTAGAAATTTCAAGGCAGCATGAACATGCTGCCCATTTTTTAACTGCCCCTTTGAAGTCTATTAGAAATTTCAAGGCAGCATGAACATGCTACCCATTTTTTAACTGGAAAATAGAGATCAACATGATCATGTTGCCCCTTTGAAATCTATTAGAAATTTCAGGGCAACATGAACCTGCTGCACCTTTTCCTATAGTCAATAAGAAAAACAAAGACTGCACGAGACAAAAGCTTCCTATACAAATTCAAAATTTAAACAATACAATTTAAGTAACTATTCTAACAAGCTTACCAAATATTATTAATCAGCATGAATATGCTGCCCATTTTTTAACTGGAAAATGGAGATCAGCATGATCATGCTGCCCCTTTGAAGTCTATTAGAAATTTCAGGGCAGCATGAACATGCTGCCCATTTTTTAACTGAAATGGAGATCAGCATGATCATGCTACCCCTTTGAAATCTATTAGAACTTAAGCAACAATCACTATCTACCAAAAAATAGTGCAAATAAAACAGGTCAATAACAAATAGTAGGAAGAAAATAAGTGAAGTGAAGCCCGGGAAAAAAATGTGAAACGAGTAGAGATTGTCGAAAACTAGAAAGCCCTAAAAGGACATGATAGAAAACTTTTAAGAGGAATCTCGATAAAGTTGGACCAAAAAGCTGTGGACAGAAGAGGAATAGAAAATTTTAAAAATCAATTTAAAGTGAACATTAACCTAAAATGGAAGAAAATTGAAAAAAATATATGTAACATACTTGCAATAATAGTTTGAAGATGAAATTCGCTGGAATACTGAAGAGAAAGTTGTCAAAGGACTGAAGAAAGAATCACCTTAGGACTGAAGAGAGAGTCGCCGGAGGATCGCCAATGGACGGATGAGCAAATCACCGAAGAACGGATAATATAATAATCAGAGAATGAAAGAAATCGCTGAAAGACGGAGGACTAAATCGCTGAAGGACGAAGAAGACAATAGCCGGAGGACGGAGGACAAAATCGCCGGAAGAGGGAGGAGAAAATTGCCCACAGTAGGAAAAAATTTCGAGAGATCTAATTTGATATCGACGAGTAGAGCGAAGAGGATTTACAAGGGTAGGTATTTTCGTTTGTTTATTCCACTACCATTAATGACATTTTATGTTAGGTAAATTTATTAATGAAGGTTTCTGTAATTAATAAGTTTTCTTTGCCTATGTGTGTTAATGCCCCAAATATTTATTATGGGCCTGAAGCAATCAATAAGGAGGCTGTGAGGACCGAAAAGAACATGCTAGGACTTGCGTACCAGACGGCTAACAACTTGTCATCTCCCTATTTTAATCACCTGTTCGTTATCATAGTTCATGAGATGTTAGATGAGATTAAAATAAGCATTCTTACATTCTTCCTTGTGTATGTTAATCAGTAGGCTTATTTTCGGAAAAATAGTGCACCTAAAGGATGCAGCACTTCATTTATATGTCTACATGACATGGTTCTTGAAGATTTTGAAAATAGCCACAATGTTGTTGCAGCATAATAACTTCAACTTACGAGCATAAATCCCTGAGTTTATGGGAATATAAAATCAGAGCGTGCAACCAGAAATGCAATTTATTCTAGACAATGGGCTTAATTACAGTCAGGATGGAGAAAGTTCAACGATATCAGGTTTTGCTCCACGAAGTATTGCAGCTTAAAATAGCACATGGCACGGGCCAAATACAAAAATCACATAACTCCAGCTGCTGTTGTTTTCCTGCAGAAGACAAGTAGGCATGCTGTTAGAAACGAATATAGTTAAAGATAACATGAGCGCTACAAATCAACCCAACGCAATTAAAGTTACGTACCATCTAAACATCATTAGAAATACAACATGAATTCACATCTTTTGACATTCAGATTAATTTATGAGATACTGGCACGTTACTCTTATCATTCAAGAATTACTATACAAGCACCGAGGCTCCTCCATGACTAATGTACTTCCCAGCATAATGTAATATTCAGTAAGCTACAACTTTGACTTACTCATTATTACAATCAATAATTATTCCAACCTGTCCATTGGATCCTTTTCTTACATGCCAATGTGCCACAGTTACGATGAAAGAACCACTAATCTCTCGCACTCATAAAACGTGTATTCAAGGGAAGAACACTTATCTACATAATATTCGCACGCAATCAATTCAATCTAATATAACAACATAAACAGAACCTTACTGTCAAATCATAAAAAAATGAGATTTGTCCACTGAAAACTTGAAATGAGGAAGCAAAGGTTCTGTCTCAAGTAGTAAATTTAGTTATACACTAAGTGCATGGTAAGCTCGAATTATCCCATTTGTTCAGAGTTTCCTTTCCCCTTTCAAATGTCATGTTCATGGAGACGGTGCACAACGATGGAACAGCACAGAAAATACCAGGGAAACAATACACCAGATGCTTATCTTCTCTTGTTTAAATGTCAACTTCATTGCCAAATGGATAAGCAATTGATGTAAATATAATACAGGGATGCAGTTATAAAATTCCTAGACGTTTGAGAAAACAAATATCAGCCCATTAAAGTGGGGTGGCTCCGTTTGTAAAAATTAAAACTTTTAAGATCTCAGCTTACAATGACACTTTGCGACTATTCAAATGATTATAGGAAACTATTGTTGATTCTCAAAATCCAAATTCATAATTTCACAATATGATGCTCTTGGCAAAAATATCTAATTGTTCTGTCATCTCTTTTAAAAAGAGGTAAGTTTACAAATTGTCAACATACATAAATAGTCATAAATTCACATTATCGTCCCACATAGCTTATTGTAAAAAGGGAGAGCATGATTTTTTTGTGCATAAAGAAAGCACAAGAAGAGAGCCCACATACAACATAGGAATAATTTGCCTGCAAAAAAATAAACATACACGAAGAAGATTAATTGACCTACCAACCAGAGAACATCAAACAATCCAGTGTTTACAATAGGTTTATCCACAAATTGGAGACAACAAATTGCAATATTGGAATCCAAAGGAGGATATTTAGCTACAAGTAAGAGTTTCCAATATGATCATAAAAAACAAAACATCTCTATAACTACTAACTAGCTTACTCAACACAGTTGGATAATCATAAAGATTTATAAGGTTTTGAGCCATTAGATATAATCATACACCAGCAAACCACTGAATTCATAGACAAGAGAAGAAAACTTTAAATCCTATCACAATAAGTGCAACAACAAGACAAAGCCTGGATATAACATGTAACAGAAAGATGGACATTAAAAGGCACAAGAAAAAATAAAGCACTTTTCTCGCAATCTAGGCTTCATTAGACCTAGAAATTATTCACTCAAGAGAAAAAAAAATCTGGAAGTCCCAAAGAAAAAAATCAAGGTTTCACATCTGATTGTTTAAGATTCACTAATTGATGTCCACATTTGACTGGAACTTCTTTCTGAAACAAAACTGCAAAAGCAACCAAACTACCCCCTATTTAAATCCTGATTCTTTAGGACAATAAATAATTTATCAACACATGGTTCAATATAAATCTGTTTCCCTCCAAGTGCAACAAAATTTAAGACAGACCAAATATGTGACAAATAAACCAGCAGTTCCGTTTTTGACTTGCACTATCTTGACTCATAAACTAATCAAATTTTGGTATGTCCTCTACATTTTTTTACAAATTGACCTACCTGAACTAGTAAATCACTCAGTGGTTGCTACACCTTTATAGCATATTCATATATTGTTCAGTTAAGAAAAAATGAACTGCTGACATATGAAAATGGAAATAATGGTCTCTTAAGTACTCAACTGACTCTGGTATGAATAAGGCAGGTAAGAGGGAAAAAGGGGTTCTATTTTCCATTATATCAAGCTCAAGTCACCAAATAAGGTCACTAACACGTATTAAATTTTAAACATTGTGGCTAACTAATCAAGAATTTCAAACTAGCTCTTATAATATAGATAGTGCATATTTTATTAAATATCAATGTCTAAATATAACAATTGGATTTAGAAGACTTCTGCCACACAATCTTGCATGTTTCTTGCTATTTAATAGCTACTTCCATCTACTACAACCCTCATTTGCCTTATATAGGACAAAGTCCTGCAGGGTAGGAAGTATATAATTTGGAGGGAAATAGAGGGAAAAAAGAGGGGTAGAGGAAGAGGGAAAGAAGAGGGGTAGGGGTAGGGAAAATTTCTGGAATCAGCACCAGAGAACCATGGCTTCAGCACCGTGGTTGTTTGGAATCAGCACTGAACAGGGATGAAAATGGAAATAATGGTCTCTTAAGTACTCAACTGACTCTGGTATGAATAAGACAGATGAGAGGGAAAAGGGGGTTCTATTTTCCATTATATCAAGTTCAAGTCACCAAATAAGGTCACTAGCACGTATTACATCTTAAACTAGGTCTTATAATATAGATAGTGCGTATTTTATTAAAACTCAATGTCTAAATATAACAATTGCATGTTTCTTGCTATTTAATAGCTACTTCCATCTACTACCCTCATTTGCCTTATGTAGGACAAAGTCCTGCAGGGTAGGAAGTACATAATTTGGAGGGAAAGAAGAGGGGTAAAGGGTAGGGAGGGGGAAAGGGTAGAGAAAATTTCTGGAATCAGCACCAGAGAACCATGGCTTCAGCACCATGGTTGTTTGGCATCGGCATTGAACAGGGATGAAAATGGAAATAATGGTCTCTTAAGTACTCAACTGACTGTGGTATGAATAAGACAGATGAGAGGGAAAAAGGGGTTCTATTTTCCATTATATCAAGCTCAAGTCACCAAATAAGGTCACTAACATGTATTAAATCTTAAACATTGTGGCTAACTGATCAAGAATCTTAAACTAGGTCTTATAATATAGATAGTGCGTATTTAATTAAAACTCAATGTCTAAATATAACAATTGGATTTAGAAGACTTCTGCCACACAATATTGCTTGTTTCTTGCTATTTAATAGCTACTTCCATCTACTACAACCCTCATTTGCCTCATGTAGGACAAAGTCCTGCAGGGTAGAAAGCATTTAATTTGGAGGGAAATGGAGGGAAAATAGAGCAGTAGAGGGTAGGGAAATTTTCTGGAATCAGCAACAGAGAGCCATGGCTTCAGCACCATGGTTGTTCGGCATTGGCATTGAACAGGGATGCCTTCAATCAGCAGAAGAACTCAAGAGGAAAATCTAAATTCATATGCTATTCCTAGGAAAATCTCAATCCATTGAATACTTAGGCCCCTTTTATAGGCTTCACAAAACTCTCTGATTGGAAATAAGACTCCTCCTAACTTAGGAATCAAATCTAACCTAAAGTCCTAAATCACATAAAATCCTTAATTTTTAAATAAGGTAAAGCAAATTGTAAATATAAATCTAATTGAAATTGAAGAACTAATAAGCTCCGTTATGTCACCTCAGCCCACATTCATGTCCGCATCATTATTCATTGCCCCAAGCCAGAAGGTACTCAAACTTCTTTCTTGGGAGGAAGATAAACAACTTATAAGAAGCGAATACAAACTGAATGAATTTGAATGCCAAATGTTTCAGTTCAGTTGGCTTTCTCAAGAGTAGCATCATGTGATTCCTCTCCACAATTCAAAACAAAAAAGTTTGTCAAGAAGTAAATTAGAAAAAGGTAAAGGGGTCCAAAGTTTGTGCCAACTCAACAAAAGTAAACAGAGGCATTGGTTTTGCAACCAGTCTTCTAATTACATGTTTATCTCAATGCTGAAAATACAATAACCCAAGAGGAAAAGCTTCAAACAGCTAAATGACTATAAGTTTTGATTTAAGGAACCAGCTGCAAAGTGTCTGTAGCTGCATATAGCCCCAACAAGAAAAGAATATAATCAAATTTGTTTTGGAGTCCGGATAGAATCCTATGCTATAGAACTCACTGGAACAAAGCAAATAATTACCTTTCATGATAAGCTGTCAGATACACATCCTGAAATTTGCACTAAAGCACAAAATGAACAACCTAAATTAGGCAATCAAATTCAGTAGCCTTAAAGAATATTATGCTTCCAAATAACAGTAGAAGGGTCTGACTTCAATATTACGTATATGGAAAACTAAATTTTAGAGACAAAAGTCAAAATTATCTGAATAACTCGTGAATAACAAGCTGCAAGGCAGCTCCATACCAATTTGATCAAGAGACCATTAACATTGAAATGTGGCCGAATTTTATAATGTCAAATTGGAGTAAAGAAAAATGCTAAAAAACAGCAAACAAGACAAAAGAATTCAATCAGAAAAATCATTTATTCGCAGTAAAATTCTATAAATATGTTCTCAACCTAGTCTTACAACATTAGACTTACTGGTACAGAGACATTAGTTTCCTTCCATGCTAAGCTCTCGGAATGGAAAGTCCTAAATAAGCACTAAAGCACATACAGGAAAATAAACAACCTAGATCAGGCAATCAAGTCGTTCAGACTGTAGGGGGGTCCCACTCCCAAATATATTCAAGAACAGAAAGGTCTGACTCGGACCATAACTGACGCTCAGAAAATATTTCAAAGACAAGAAAACAAAAATAAATGAATCAACTACAAGTGCCCGATCAAAAGACATACCCTCGCCAATCAGGTAATATCCCCCTTACCGTTAAAGTGTGAACAAACTTAAAAATGCCACACTGGAGAGAGAAATGCTGAAAAAACCAATTCGAGCAACCCAAAGCACCTATCCTTTACTAATTATAAATGTCAGATACATGACAAGTAAAAGCAAGAAAGAGAACCAACTCTGTGCACTATCTAGATTCCAACTATAAACAATGTAAAAGGAACTCAATCAGAAAGATCATAAATTACCACCTACACCATATATTTTCTAAACCAGTGATGCCATTGACATTTAACCTTCGGCCAAAAAAAAACAAATTTAAACTTCAAAATGACAATGATGTAGTGAACATATTTCCTGCCCTCTATGTACAAGACAAAGAAAGCAAAAAATGGTCATTTCTAGCCACATCTGAGATTGAAAATGAAAAAAAACAAATAGATCCTAAATATTTACAATGGTAGAACTACAATGAATCAGCTCAGGGGCTGCTTATCAAACCCAGACATGTCCTTTTAACACAAACTAAATGCAAAACCCATCCCCACTGGACCTTCTCCCTACAAGCCTAGTGTAAGATAACCAAGTTTCCCAAAAGCTCTAGCCATTAAAAAAGGGAAATCTTATTAATTTATTTTATATTTTAAGACCCCTTCTTATGTGCAAGCATCAATCAATGTGAAACAAAATTAGCATATAAATGCCTCCAACAAGCCTTGAACCCCAGGACCTCTGAAAACCTGAAGCTCCAATACCATGTAGATAACCTAAGTTTCCCGAGAGCTCAAGCCTTTAGGAAAGGGAATCCTTCTTTAGGACAATTGGTTTATACAACGGTTTACACAATCAAATAGTTTATGAGTTTGACCGCAACTGCCTTTACCTTGATGAGTTATTATCAGAGTAGCTATTCATTGAGACACTAATTAACTAGTAGAATTTCAATAAATAGCTCGTGGGCTGCCAATCAAAACCCAGACATATCATATTCACACAAGTCAAATGCGAAAACAATCCCCAATGAAGCTTCACCTGAACCGACAGCCGTGTAAATTCCGTGAAATGGACTAGCGGAAGGTAGAAAATCAAATGAAACCCACAATTCCGGCAAAGGAATATTCATCAAACAGATTATGGGTGTACAAAATAAACCCGCAAATGTTTGACCATATTTCTCCGAATCAACAACTTTTAAACAAAAGAACCAAAAAAGTAAGGAAAAATCAAAGATAAAAAATGCCGACCAACCTTTCATAAAGGAAACATGAAGAACAAGCAAGGCGCCTTGACTACTTGGTGGTGGGGGGCGGAGGGGGAGGGGGCATGTCCTGGAGGAGGTCGTCATAGGGGTCGCGGCGACCAGGGACCTGGCTGATCTGGGCGTCCCAGGCGAGCTGGGCGTTGTGGCGGTCGAAAGTCCAGAAGCCATAGGGGCGGAGGGGGAGGCTCCACATCTCCTTCGTCTTGAGGCAGCGCTCCTTAACGGCGTACACGTGCTCCCGGTTCTTGCGGTCCCTCTCCTTGGGGTCCTCCATCATCCTCAGCACCAGGTTCTCTGCAAACTCCATTATGAACCCCATCTCGCTCTCGCCCCTTCTCCTTCTCCCTTCTTCCGCTGCTCTCTCCCTTCACGATTTGCTTCCAATCATTTGTTTATGAAAAATAAACGTGTAGTTAGGGGTGTAAACGGACATTATTTATCCGTCGTCCGTCCGCAACTAAAACGGACATCTCTTTATACACGGACGCGGCTGCGAACATAAGTTTTAGTCTCTAGGTCTTATGTAGACACGCGTCACGGGTGCGAAGCTTTGCCTAGTGCCACACTTGTGATGTCCTGGCTGCACCGTGCAATCAGCAGTTACTCTCTTTCCTTCCCACTCATATGCGCAAGGGAAAATAAAATAAAATAGCAATACAGTAACACAAGTCCCCGCCCAAGTTATATTTCTGTCCGCTAAAATACAATGTAAGGAGAGGGCAGGGGCTGAACAATCAGGCTGAGAACTCTCTTCTCTTGCTCCCTTGTTCGCTGTACAGGAAAATCAGATCATTCTCATGTCATGGCCGCCCCAACCATTCCCTTAAATAGACTCAGTCATAAGTTAGCCGTCCTAGTGCAACTAGAAGTACAAAACCCACCCAATACAAGAGTCTTCACCCTGTCCAACTCTTAGCCCAAAGTCATTCCAAGCCAGCATAGTTTAGGAGGTCTTCAAGAGTTTGTCTTCAGCTAGAAGTCCATCGCCATGTTGCCACCAAGAGTCAGCCCATCCGAGGGAACCAGCCACTCCATCTCCTGTCCGCCCTAGGAGTATGACCAGCCTGCCTGTGTGAGTCCTGTCCGTACTAGGAACCTACTGCCCGGACTCCTACTCTAACTAGGAGTGCAGCCAACCAGCATCACTGAATCCTATCCGCCTTAGGAGTCATCCCCTAAGTCCAAGCAACGCCCAGCTTCACTACTGGAGTCCCGCCCGCGCAAGGACTCCTACCCAGCGTGCTCCGCAAGGCGAGTAGCTCATTCGGAACACCTCCCGTGCTGTCCCAGCATTAGTCCGTGCCCAAGGGGCTGCCTAGGCTGTCCGTCGCCTAGCAAAACTCAGTTGTCCGCTGCCAAGTATGAGGGTAGCTGCCCCCTTTCCACATCCGTCAGGTTAAGGGGCTAACAACATGGCTAAGGAATAAACCTGTCAGTGTCCGCAGATAATGAGAGTCGGGATCCAGCAAATGCAGATGCGGTGTAAATTTAATTTTTTTTAAAAATAATAAAAAGGGGAGAGGACTCCCTTTAATTAAAACCAAAGAAAAAAATTGTCAAAAAATAAAGAAAAATTACAATTACCATTAAGTAGCAATGAAAAGAAATTCACGGATAAGCTTAATTAAAGAGGAATTGACAATGATATAAGATCTTGCTTGTCTTTCACACATACTAAATAGAGCCCTTTTATGAGTGTATTCATCCTTGAAGATATGCTGATTTATCTCTTGTCCGATGAAATAAATGACATAATTCATAAATATCTTTAAGCAAACCAAAACTTGGAATTGATCTACTGAAATGAAGAATATGTTGAAGGGCTTCTTGAGCCTTATGACAAGATATATCCACCCTGAAGAATTTGAAAATAGAGCCCATAATCCATCTGGAATAACCATATGAGAAAAATAAATGTGGAGATATTTCCTGGTCGGCCTTGCATAGAATACATTTATTAACTATTTGAACTCCTCGTGCTTGAATTTTATCTAAAGTAAGCAATCTCCCATGAAACATTAACCAACTAATGAAGAAATGCCTTGGGATGTGATGCTTGAACTAGAGAAGAGATGTTCATCTTAACTTAGGGCCATGTCTAGAGATAGCATTATAAGCAGATTTGGTAGTTTCCATATGACTTTATCCTCATTATGGTTAAGCACAGGACCAACACTTATAGTTTGCAATAAATGGTCACATCTTAAGTTAATTTGTTCAATCCACTTCCAATGATCAATAACCATACAATCTGATATAGTTATAAGAGGATGACTTTCCAATTGAAAGATAAGACGATTACCATAATTATGCAAAAGAATAAAATTACCTGCCCAAGGATCTAACCAAAAAAGAATTTTTCTCCCATTATTTACTTTGTAGGAGATGAAATCCATCAAAGTATTACGCATTGATAAAATACTCTTCCAAAAATGTGAACCAAAAGGAAGGAGTATCCCAATGCCATATGGAAGAACTCTGAATATAAAATTCATTAATCCATTTCACCCATAACAATTCTTTATCATATAAAATTCTCCAAAAGTGCTTGGGTAAACCAATAGAGCACCAATCCCCAACGGATTTAATGCCTAGGCCACCCTCATCTTTAGGAAGACAAACTTTCTTCCAACTAAGGGGATGAAATTTTCAACATTGGTCTAAATTACTCCAAAGGAAATCAGCCATAAAAGATTCCAATTGTTTAATAACACTAACTGGAAGAAGAAAGTGAAGAGACCAATAAATGTGCTTACTGGACCCCACTGAAGGCTCGATGGGAGCTATTGCAGTGGTCGAAGGTGCAAATTCATTATTAGCTCTACGACTCGCCCTCAAATTCCTTTGAGGATCAAAGGGGCAAAGCACATGAGGCCAATCTATGACATTTGGCTATGCGGAAATGTTGCTAATTAAGATGAGACATTTCTTGGCAGTCTGTGGAGGCCTGGGACTTGAGTCTGGCCATGTCGGTTGAGAACTTGAGGTTGGAGATGAAGTTGATCAAGGTTGCATAAATGTGTTGCCAGACGTTAACTACTTGTCCCGCCTGGCTACTCTCAGACAAGCAAGCAACATGCTCATCCACCTTCCACTTCCTCAGGCTATGATTGGCGTCCAAGCTATGAGAGCTAAAGAGGTACTTGTTGTACAATACCCGGAGACGCCGCCACTTGATGTTGGGTGCCCTCCACAGCATGGAGTTGTCATGATAGCTGATGGCACAAGCACCATTGATCAAGACCCAGCCACTCAAGGCTTGTAGTTCTTATAGAGTGATTCCTTGGCTAAATCAGCATAGGAGATTGATGAGTGGCATACCAATAAAAGCACGCAGTGGGGAGAGCCTTGGCACTTTACATAAAAATCAAATTTTACAAATAATTTTTCTACAAAATCACATGAACGAAGGCATTCATAAGTAATAAATATGTGCATGAGGCTATAGATCAATTATAATAAAATAAGGGAGTTATACAAACTAGCCTTTGGGGCTGATAAGCCCCTGGACGCTTTACTCCTTCACTCTAATGCTCGATTTAGCAATTGAACATCGATTCAATTAAGATAGGAAATGACTACCTTTATGTTTGTGTAGAACCCTCTAAATCCTTGATTTGGATTGTAGAATCCACTTGATCGAGTGCCCTAGCCCTTGCCTTAAAGCCTCACAATTTCCAAGAAGTGTTTCCTCCTTTGTGCACTACGCAAGAGAGAGAAGAGAGGGAGAGAG
This sequence comes from Saururus chinensis, assembly GCA_035235625.1. Taxonomy (NCBI): domain Eukaryota; kingdom Viridiplantae; phylum Streptophyta; class Magnoliopsida; order Piperales; family Saururaceae; genus Saururus; species Saururus chinensis. Next base: position 28,419,518 of record CP141146.1, on the reverse strand, counting down.
GGGGGTTGGTCACCCCATCTTATTCCATTTATTTTGAGCAACATGCCAGGGGGGGTGTGATTGGGAGAGAGAGAGAGAAAGATAGGGGGCTGCCTTGGTTAGGGCTTCTCACTCTCATTAGAAGTATTTATACTCCCATCCAATCTGAACTCCATCAGATTAACTTAGAAGGTGTGACACAATGGTAGTGGGCTCTAATTCTTTGAGCCCATGGAGGCCTAGAACCCCTGACACGGCCAAGCCTGCGATAGGGTCGATTCCTCGCTAATTATGGGTTCGACCAACGACACTAATTCAAGAGTCAGACCCCCAAAGTGAATATGCGCACCCTAGTCACATGCCTAGTGTGCATGTGTGACGGATGTGGGTCCCAATTGAATATGTGTCAAGATGGTTTATGTGGGGTCGGTGTGACCACCCCCACTATCCTTGGACCGAGTATCCCATACCGGCTCATCCGAACTACAAATAGCGGTGGACCATGGTCCAATATCCTCCACTATGGGTGAAAGGCTCATATGGTCTAATAGTAACTTGCGCTAGTCCTATCGAAGACCAATACTAATGAGCGTGTCGTGTAAATAGATCCGTTGTTAAGGTCTTAGTGAGTGAATCTGCCAACACCTTAGTAGTAGGAATATGACTCACAGTCACTTTTCCTCTATGTAGTATGTCAAATATATAGTAGTAATGCACTTCAATGTGCTTACCTCTGACACTGATCTCCTCATTTTTGAGTGTCGACACAGTCACCTGATTATCACAATAAATCTGGAGAGGAGCATCAGTCCATTTTTCTAACCCCAATCTAGCTAGAAAATCCTTTATCCATACCGCTTGGAAAGTTGCTATATTATATGCATAAAACTTAGCTTTCATCGTAGACTTAAAAATATACTCGCCTGCAATATAGCCTTGCCTCAAATCATGAAGACAAATTTGGGAGTGAATTTCCTGTCATCTGGATCCGGCTAATGACAGGTTTTCTGCATGATAAGTGAGTTTTAGATTATTAGACCCTAGAAGGTACCGGAATACCCTTTTCACTGCTTACCAGTGTTGAAGTCCAGGGTCTGCTTGGTATCGGCTAAGCAAGCCTACCTCAAAACTCAAGTCAGGTCTAGTACAAGTCATGACATACATCAAGCTGCCAATAGCTTGTGCATATGGCACTAACTCCATCCGGAGTCTGTATTCCTTTGTCTGATGAGCCATACTCTTAGATAACATAGTACCCTTGTATATAGGGGATTCAATAGCTTTCTAACAAATGACATTGAAGCATTTGAGAACACTCTCTATATATGACTCTTAATATATACTTAGCTTCCTAGCCTTTCTATCACTATCAATTTTTATCCCAAGGATATAGGATGCCTCACCCACATCTTTCATCTCAAATTGGGTTTTGAGTCATTCCTTTAAACTAACAATCATACTTAAGTCATTCCCCATCAAGAGTATGTCATCTACATAAAGTGACAACATCATATACTAAGTCCCATCCTAGAAGGTATAAACACAATGATCATGTTCATTCACTTGAACCCATATTCACTAATCACCTTGTGAAAAGTGAAGTACCATTACCATGGAGATTGTTTAAGGTCATACAATAATTTTATTGGCTTGCACACCTTGTGTTCACCTCTAGGAACTATAAAACCCTCAAGTTGTTTCATGTAAATCTCCTCCTCTAAATCTCCATTTAGGAAGACAGTCTTTACATCCATCTGGTGTAGCTCTAAATCAAAATAAGCAACACTTTCTAAGAGACATTTAATTGAGTCAAATCTTGACACAGACGAGTATGTCTCCTTAAATTCCATCTCGTACACTTGAGTGAACCCTTTAGCCACTAATCTCACTTTGTACTTGTCTATTGACCCGTCTACCTTAAGCTTCTATTTGAAGATCCATTTACACCCTATGGGCTTTCACCCTTCTTGTGGATCCACTATCTTCTATTTTTTTTAATATTAAATCCATTTCTTCTTGAATAGCATTCTGTCATTCTTGAGAAACTAGAAGACTCAAAGCGTGGTCAATAGTAATTGGGTCATCTAGAACATGTTCATCCAATTTAACGTTGTCTTCCTCTAGCATTGTATAAAAGTCCCTCAACTATGTTGAAGGCCTTCTTTCCCTCAGTGCCCTTGGTTCCTAGTTGGTTTAATTTTGACCTAATCCAATTACTTCCTTAGGGGTAGTACTAGGACCAGTCTCTTTTACTATCTCGAATAAATCTATTCTTTTATTAGGCATTTTGGTATTTAATTCTTCTTCTAAGAAATAAGCGTCTCTAGATTCTATAACCCCCCACTGTCCCCTCCGTATGTTGAACCACAAATATGTACCCCTTAGAGTGATCACAATAACTAATAAAGTAGCACTTTATGGTTTTAGGGTCCAGCCTAGACCTATACTGGCCAGGCACCTTTACTTGTGCCCTGGACCCCTACACTCTAAGATGCACTAAGCTTGAGCATTGACCCGTCCATAGCTCATAAGTTGTCCATTGGACTACCTTTGTAGTTACATGATTAAGGATGTACAACGCAGTGTCAAAAGCCTCACCCCAAAAATTGGTTCCTAATTTAGAGTGATTTAACATAGATCTGACTATGTATATAAGCATCATAGTACGCCTTTTTGCCACTCTATTTTGCTGTGGAGTGTAGGGGAGTGTGTATTGATGCACTATTCCCTTATGGGTACAATAATCCTTAAATAGATCTTGCCACCCCTATAAGTCCTTAAGACTTTGACCGTTTTGCTTAACTAGGTCTCTACCTCAGTTTTAAATTCTTTGAGTTTATTTAGGCATCAGATTTTCTATTTATTAGATACATGTACCTGTATTTTGAATAGTCATCTATAAAAATTATAAAGTAGGTCATGCCTCTATGGGTCTAAACATTCAGGGGCCCACAAATATCTGAGTGAACTACCCCTAATAGTTCATTTGCCCTTTGTCCCTTTTGGAAGGATTGCCTGCTCATATTCCCCGATAAGCAATCCTCACAGACACGTAGGTCTTTGGATATTTTGGGTAATAACCATGCATTCAACATTTTATGTAGCTTATCTACATTGACATAACACAACCACATGTGCCAAAGTAATGCATCATCTACAAATAAGACAAAATACTCAAAAATACTAATTCATTATAAATAAATGAGTCCGAAACATTTAGACAATATAAACCATCAACTAAATAACCTGTAAATAAAACAGAGCTACCATTTCCCATTGTGGCTTTGTTCCCTTTGAATATGACCTCAAATCCCTTCTTGGCAAGAACAAGAATGGAGATCAGATTTCTCCTAATGGAAGGAGAAAATTGTCACACCCCGGCCTTGCCCGACCCTAGCCGAACCGGGCCAAGGGCCGGTCAAGCGCACGGGGGCGACAAGGGAAATTGAGATACCATTTAGGGGAAGACTTATGCCCTAATCACGGGCGATCTAACAAAATTACGGAGTACGCACGCCACTTTGAGCAAGAATAAATAAGTAGAAATGAAAGAGTTACTTTAACTCTAAGATAAACAAAAGTCTCAAACCCACATGCTAAGTTAAACCATAGCCTAGGCTCCAAAATAGGTCTTAAGCAACACAAATGTATAATGTAGCATAAACCAAAATGAGAACCACACATAAAGGTTCTAAACATAAAAGCATAAACAAGGAAACAAGTCATACAAGATATCTCCACGATCACTCCCAAATCGTCTCTGACCTTTCTTCATAGAGGAGATCCTGTCCATCTGCGTGTCACGCCATGCAGCCCCAAAGCAAAAGCACAAGAAAGAGGGGTGAGTTTAACAAACTCAGCAATGGTTTTTAATATAACTATAATCATCGGAAACACGACAATATAGTAATATAACAATTCAGATCAAAGATTTACAAGATGTATCATTTTCTAATAACACGTACACATCACCTAAACCTGCATCATAATGTATAATTCACATGGTGTCATTTCCATCATATAAACCTTCATGAGATGTATCTCTCACATACATTTCATATCATGCATCAACATCATATAAACCTCCATGAGATGTATCTCTAACATACATTTCAGATCATGCATCAACATCATATAAACCCTGCATGAGATGTATCTCTAACATACATTTCAGATCATGTATCAACATCATATAAACCTACATGAGATGTATCTCTAACATACATTTCATATCATGCATCAACATCATAGAGAATGCCTCCATCAAGGAGTAAACACAATCATTACCGCAAGGCTGGACGTGGTCCAAATTTCCTAACTGGAAACCTGGGGCATTGCCCGCTTAGGACACAGTCTAAATTCCATAAGAGAAACCAAGATGTAGGGGTAGTCAGTCCCTCTGCTCGCCAAGGATAATCCACACGGGAAATCCAAATTCCCCAAAGGGAACCTAGAGCAGGTTTGCTTGCTAAAGACAATTCTGGCCAAGAACATCCAAATTCCACATAGGGAACCAAGAGCAGGGTGTTCACTAAGGACATCTCTGCGGTGGGGAGAGTCCAAATTCCCGCATAGGAAACCTAAAACACGTGGTAGCCATTGCATTAAGGCATACCACTCTGGGTGCTCAGTGTCCAGATGTGACTATTCTCAATAAATAAATCTCAACCGCAACAAGTATACGACTCGTCCTCATATAATCTCATTTGACTTGACTCAACCCGGGGAGTGCACATGTTCCACAAATGAATTCAAATCAAAACATGTCCTTTCGGACCAATCAAGTTTCGATTAAGCCACGACCGATTAATCCGGCACGCAATTTCACCACATTGCATCTAATCGATCAAATTCGATTAATCTCGATAAAGCCTCAATTGAAAATCCATTTTCATGATTCATGCAACATGGTACATACGTGGGCAAGGCAAACATGAATCCTAATTCATGATAAGTGCCCTCATCAGCCCCTCATGCAAGCATTCATAATCATAATAGCAAACCTCATCATCATCATTAAACACCACATGTGTGTGTGTACATATAGTAGAAGCACTTCCCTCAATGTATATCAACATGCTTGTAATTAATTCACCATCACACTACACATGTGCATTAACATCTAATCATGAATTCCAGCAGAAATCATAGGAGAAGAACCATTAAAATCATATCTCAAGTTAAAGCCCAACCACAAGCTAAACATATATAAGATCATTCACTTCATACTTGAGTCAAGATATAACACTAACGTTCACACATCATTTAACCACATCTTATCATGACATATCAGTCTATTAGTATGTTATAGCTCTACTGAAAATATACTCAACCATAGAGAATCAACCACTCATAACTTCAAGATGGCAATTCCAACATCATATAACCAACCACAAGTCATTCCACATAACTCTAAATATATACCACAACTTCAAAACATCAATGGTATACCCTTCCAGTAGCTTACTATAGCTCAAAACACTCCACATAAACATAAAAATAATATTTTAGAGTAGATATGTCGAAATAAGCAATATACATAAAATGGTCAAATTCTGCAGTGTAGCCGTTCGAACGCCCTGCAGGGCCGTTCGGTCGGCTAAATAGGAAAAATGTTAAAATTGTAGTGTTGTCGTTCGAACGCCCTACAGGGCCATTCGATCGGCTACACTGGAAATATGCCAAAACTGTAGTGCTGCCATTTGAACGCCCTACAGGGTCATTCTAACGGCAACAAAGCAGTTTTGGTCATCTTCTTCATTTCAATTTTTCAAACTGAAACTCTATTAATGAAACTTAAAATCTCCATCTAATAACTCAAATGCCATTAAAATTCCACCATACCTTCCAAAAAGCTAATTTACATCATAACAAGATGAAACCCTAAGAAATCGGGATAAAAGATTATCATTTACTAATATCGCCATTAAAGCACTAAATTAAGTAAATCCACTCCAAATAAACCACAAAATCGAGATTTTTACCATAGGAAGACTGAAATTTCGAAAGTCCATTACCTTATCCCTTGATTAGGCTTGGATTTGACGGTCACCCTTCTTGAAAACCTTACAAAGACATAGAGTTTAAATTAAGCTCCATTAAAACCGATTTAACATAGAAAACCTTAATGAAAAACTTAGATCTAGGGCTTGTTAAACATAAAAAATAGATTTTTAGATCTAGGGTTTGAAGTAAAGATGCAAATCGGTAGTTTTGATGTTTAAAAATGAATCAAAACAAAGGGGAAATGATGGATCTAGAAAGGATTTGGAGAAAGTCTAGGTTTTAAGGCTTAATTAGAGTAAACATACCTTAAACTCTTCTAATCCGGGCCTAATTGGGGAATTAGGCCTAACCTCCCTTTCCCAACCTATTCCCAAAATGGAAATGGCTCAGGTCATTCTATTTATAGTAGGGTTTGGGGTGTGTATGGGTAATTAGTGGGGTATGAATAGAAAAATAGGCTAAAAATGGGTATTTTGGATATTTGAGCACTAATTAAACCTGGAAAAATTATAAAATTTTTTATAAAGGCTTGTGTTGATGTCTGGGTTAATTTGGTCTAAAAACCCAAATTTCGACGGTGAGGCCCACAAGGGGTCCTGCCAAACCCTAATTTTTGGAAAATTAGTGAAAAATCAGAAAAATCCTAAAAATTTAGATTTGACCCAAAAACACTTAAAACCCATAATTGTAAAGTTGGTTTTGATTAAAACAACAAGAAACACCATTTATTTTTGAAACCACCGAATAAATCAGAAAACGCTTTAACCACACAATAACCGATAAATAATAATCAAAGTGAACTAGTTTAAGATCAGGGATCTTACAAAAATAGTATATCAATTAGGGCAAGGGTTGACCCTTCCTTTAGAGAGATCCTATATGTCCCCATGGCCTCCCCATCATAGTAAGTGTTGTTTCCCATGTAAATGTTATTCTGTCAAGGGAGGAGATTGATCATCTCACCCCTAGAGCCCCTGGAGTTGACACATGGACTATGGCTCCAGAGTCCAACCACCATGTCTTCTCCTTGAATCAACAATTATAACCTTAGAAGCAACACATATTATCACTTTGTTCTTTCCTTTGTTGTTGTTGTTGGTTTAGTCATCTTTTTGGGGACAGTTAGCCTTGAAGTGGCCCACCTGGCCACACTTGAAATAGGCACCTTAGGGTCTGTTATTCCCCTTGCCATTTCCTTTGTTCTATGGCTTCTTTCCCTTTCCTTGAAGGCTTTCTTCCTTGAAGGTCTAGATCCTTGTCCACCTTTCTTTCCACCTCTAATGTTCTGTTCTAGGTTGGCAGTAGTAATATCTAAAGCATTAACATGGTTCCTCCTTTCTTGCTCAAGCCTAAGCATGGCAATCAGAACCTCCATGGTCAGCTTCTAGTCACATATTGAGGTAAACCACCACATTCTCCTAGGACTTAGGGAGGCTATTCAATACTGTTAACACCAAAACTCCCTCAGAGATGGGGTCATCTAGGGTCTCCAGGTTATCAGCTATGATAGACATGGTACTCAGATGCTCATTTACATAATCTCCCTTTCTCATCCTTGAATTTTGATACTTCACAGAGATTGCCTCAAGCATCTCTTTTGCAGTCTTAAACTTCTCAAAGAGCCTGTCCATCTTTGGCTCTATGAATGTCAGAATGGTGGACCTAGCCTTGTTGTCATCATTTTTTAGTTTTTCATAAGCTTTTTTTAGAGTAGTAGTGCAATTCTCTGGGCAGGGCTCAATAACTTGCACCATGACATGAGCCAAGTTAAAGAGAGTAAGGATATGATGTATCCTCCTCTTCCACACCAGGTAATTGTCTGCATTCAATTTTCCAGTCTTCCCCACCTCATAAGTGACCATTTTTAATGCCATGGTGCATGAAAATTAACAATACCACGATATGGCCTACAACTACTTTCTTGTTTATATATTTGACTCACTTATTCTAAATCACAGCAAAGAACAAGTGTGTTTTATGCTGAAAGAAATAATATAATTGCATATAATCTAGACTTAAATCATAAGCATGCGAGTTGTCTAAACTACCCTTAACCCCTTAAGGTAAGTTTAATCTAATATGAAATTATTTATGCCAATGTGTTATGCTACCCCTTAGACACATATAACAGAAAGAAAACATATATTAATATTGCTGAAAATAACTTTTCTTTCCCGGCAAAAGATGATGTGAAATTACAAAATTAACCCTACGGCTAGTTCGGTCTTTTCACCCTTATGATCACACCAAACTCAAAACACTTAATAATCAATCAAAAATCACCTAAAAAAGCATAAAAGAATATTATTTATCTTCTAAAAAATAAATAAACATGTACAAAAAATTACCCTTGTGAATTGACCAAAATGCCCTTAGGGCTAGTTTGGTCAATTTCTACCAATGTCTGATCCAAATGATTAATTAAAACATACACAATATAATTAATTATAAAATATGGATCAAAAAACAATTATATACTTGTGGAGTGAATAGGAATTTTATTTGAGCACAAAAACCATGAGGGGCGAATTTAACGAATAGCCCCTAGGAGGTGTGCCCAAATAGATTATCAAAAATAAAAATTCCAGCAAGGTAATGATATGAATCAATACATTAAATACTTAATTTAACTCTAATCATAAAAGTCCTATCATGGATAAAGCATGTAGAAGTAATTTAGGGTTTTCCCCAATTTTACACACAAATCCGAAATTGGGTAAAGCAATACAATTTTTTACCAAATCAGCGACCAAAACCCCCTAATTGGAACTGATACTACTGATGACTGGCATACCAATAGAAGCACATGGTGGGGAAAGCCCAATTAGGGCTGAAATTATTGATCAAATCAGCAAGAGTATAGGCACGAATTAGAGTTAAAACATATTGATGAAAATCAATAATATAATCACACAAACTAGGGCTGGAATTATGGATCAAATTAGCAAGAGTATAGGCACGAATCAAGGCTAAATCATATTGATGAAATCAATAATATAATTACACAAACAAGGGCTGAAATTATGGATCAAATCAGCAAGAGAATAGGCATGAATCAAGGCTAAATCATATTGATGAAATAAAAAATATAATCACAATAATTAGTGATGAAATTAATAATCAAAACTAGAATCATAAGAGATTGAATTAGAGCTCAAATAAATGATCAAATCCAGATCCATAAGAGGCCGAACTAGGGATCAAATAAAGGATCAAATTCAGATCCATAAGAGGCCAAACTCGGGCTATAATAAATCGTCCAAATCAGCATGATTATGGGTGTAAAAACTACATCTTACCTCTACCAGCCTGCCTCCAAAGCTTTGTACCCTCTCTCCTATGCTTCCACTTCTAAACCGAGTCCAAAGATGTTGTCTTTACCCTCCACAAGCTATTGGTCGTGGTGCCTCTTGGTAGAAGAAAGAGGAGAATAGGAGAAAGAGGAGGCCGAACCAAATAAAACCCTAACGCTTCCACCCCCCTTAAGCCTTATATAATAAGACTTATTTTCTAGGGGCAGCCAATCAGGATTGGCCTCATTTAGGAATGGTGTGCCACCCCAAAATTCCAAATCCCCTATAATATTGGGTCGCTCCCTACATTATAAGACTTGCTCCAATTACACTTCTCCTAGCCTATTCCATTATTCGATTGGACTCTCCCTCTCTCAAATTCCAAACCTAGAGGGCCGGACCCCCTAATTGACAAGTGGTCCCCCCCCCCCCCCCCCTTACAAGGCCAGACCCCTAAACCCTAATTGGTTATCTAAGTATGCCAATCAAACGATTTCAAATCAACAACCAAATAAAGCAAGCACACACACAAGTAAATAAATAAATAAAATTTACCTATGATTAGGGATGTTACATCCTTCCCCCCTTGAAGGACATTTTGTCATAAAAATGCAAAGAGTTAGTCAGAGTTAGCTTTGGGGCAATCTTGAGCAATATGCCCCTTCTCTGAACTTGCATAGCACCTTCTATCTTCTGGTTGGCAAGGCTTGCAAGGATGATATTTCTTGCCGCATGATCGACATTTTCCACTATTCTTTGTGAAATGTTGTGCTGGCTTGCTCTATTGTCCTGCTGATTCCGTTGATGTGGCTTTTGCTATTTACTCAGGCGGTTGTCATCATCCTCGCCAAACCTTTTGTTGTCTCCTTACTTTGAGTTGTTTCCTTGACCCTTGCTCAAGCTTTTATTCCTCTCCTGCACCTACTTATAGTCCTCTTCCATCATGGATGCTAACTCTATCACCTTTGCCACTGTAGTGGGTTGGGAAGGAAGTACCTTTGCCCGCATCCCATCTTTAAGACCCCACACAAATTTCTCTACCCTTTTCAGCTCAGTAGGGCAAGAGTGGGTGGCAAACCTTAGCATTGCACAAACTTGGTCTTGTACTGTAGAACAGTCATGGAGCCCTGTTCTAAGTCAAGAAACTCCTTCTCCTTCCACCTTTGGACATGAGGAGGAAAGTACTTAAAGTAAAAGACTTCCTTAAACTCATCCCATGAAATCTCCTGTCCGCCTAGAAAGTCATTCCTCTCGACAGACTCCCACCAAAAGATGGCTTTACCCACCAAGGCAAAAGTGGAAAAAGTTACCCTATCATTGTCAGGTACTTGCAACCCTTAAAAATCCTTTCCACCTTTGTTATCCATCTCTCAGCTACTTCTGGGTCAGCTCTCCTATGAAGGTAGGTGCAACCCTTCTAAACCTCTCCAAGGTGGGTAACTTCGTGTTAGAACCACTAGCTCCCTGCTCAGACCCCTCCTGGGATCGAATGGCTTAGGTGAGCTCCTTAAAAAAGGTCCTTATATCTGGATGTTCTCCTACAGAATAGGCACCAGCAACTGGATCCCCTCTTAGGCCCCTAGGAATGAGTGTAATCTGTTCTAGAGAATACAACAAAAAGAGGATTAATCGAACCAATCTAGTTCTACCCTACCTAAGTAGTGTTATTAAATATGCTACTCATACTATTTCATACAGTCATGTACTTGGAGATAGCTTTAACTATGCTCTGATACCAACTACAAAACCCCGAGTTTTCATTCACATGAACATTAAATCAATGCAAACTCAGGATGTTATCTAACATAGCCAAGCATCACATAGCATGAAAATAGATCACCTAATGAAAAATCTTAACTATAAATCCAAGATCATAGCTCAGCCATGTGCAAGTACATTAACATAATGAAATAACATGAACTAATATTCTCGGCAACACAGTACCTTATTACAATTCAGGATAGAAATAAATTATAATGCTCTAATAACTTCAAAAATCTACCCTGCTAGCATTGTGTAGCACCTACTAAGAAACCTTGCTACTATGAATCTGGAGCTGAACCTGCATTGCGGATATGCATGAGTATTTCGACTAATACTCAATAAGATGCATGAAAAACTGCTCATAATCATACCAACAAGATGGATATAAAAACAATAGAGATCATTAGATAATGAACTGCTAGACATCCGATAGATGGTGACACATGTAAAACAATTCGTAAGACACTGAGTGTCGAGTTGGACCATAGCTCATAGGGTCTGACCTCTAACTAATAAAGGACCAAGGCAACCCAAATGAAAGTAGACTCTGCTGCTCAGGAAAAGATTTACTTATTGCTGCCTGAATACTGACTCCTGCTCAAAGGAGTAATTATATGCTAATAGTAAATCCTAGCATCCCTAGAGATCCACTTGGATCAGCCATAGGCCAAGAGATGTAGGTACCAACTGTGCTCATGGTCACACTAGCCGGAGGTAAATGAGCTTTCCATGATGCTCAAAAATCTAGATGTGCACGAAATGCACAAAGAGCCGGGAACCAAAGTCCTGAAAGTTCGGAGGACACAAGGGCCTAAAGTGATGCCATGGCTATTACAGTGAGCTTACATAAACTCTGACTCATCATATGATATAATGAAGCCACATGAGGCAAAGGGATTAAAGACTAATTAATCAAAGCATATCATGCATGCAACCGACTGACATAATCGGCATTATAATGTGCTGATTTAGGGCTGAGATATGAGAGCCTAATCAACAAGACAACAAATCAGAATTAGTGATGAGATGAACTGATCAAATCACCAAAAGAATGAATTGAATTTGGGGCTGAGGTGAACTACTCAAATTTGCAAACTAACATAATGAATCAGGCTAAAATAACTAACAACATTCAGTATGATGACAAATTAAATTGAGGATGACACATCTAGCAACATTCAGCTTAATAATGAATCAAGTTGTGGCTGAAATAACTAGTAACATTCAGCATGATGACAAATCAGATTTAGACTGGAATAGATTAACAGAATTCAGCACATCAATTGACTGGATTAGGGCTGAAACAAATTGGTATAATAAGCAAGAAAATGGTGCGAGTTAGGGCAAAAACCTAACAATGAAATCAGCAATATAGTGACATGAATTTGGGGCTAAATCATATTAATGAAATCAGTAATACAATACCAATACTAGGCTGAACATTATTGATCAAATCAGCAAGAGTATAGGCACGAATTAGAGTTAAAGCATATTTATGAAATCAATAATATAATCACACAAACTAGGGCTGAAATTATGGATCAAATCAGCAAGAGTATAGGCACGAATCAGGGCTAAATCATATTGATGAAATCAAAAATATAATCACACAAATTAGGGCTGAAATTAATAATCAAAACTAGAATCATAAGAGATTGAATTAGAGCTCAAATTAATGATCCAATCCAGATAAATAAGAAGCCGAATTAGGGCTCAAATAAATGATCAAATCCAGATCCATAAGAGGTCAAACTAAGGCTCAAATAAATGATAAAATCTAGATCCATAAGAGGTCGAACTAGGGCTCAAATAAATGATCAAATCCAGATCCATAAGAGGCCGAACGAGGGCTCAAATAAATGATCAAATCCAAATGCATAAGAGGCCAAACTAGGGCTCAAATAAATCATCCAAATCAGCATGATTATGGGTGTAAAAACTACATCTTACCTCTACCAGCTCACCTCCAAAGCCTTGTGCCCTCACTCCTATGCTTCCACTTCTAAACCGAGTCTAAAGGTGCTTTCTTTCCCCTCCACAAGCTGCTGGTTGTGGTGCCTCTTGGTGGAAGAAAGAGGAGAAGAGGAGAAGGGGGAGAAAGAGGAGGTCGAACCAAATGAAACTCTAATGTTTCTGCCCCCCTTCAGCCTTATATAACAAGACTCCTATTTTCTAGGGGCGGCCAATGAGGATTGGCCTCATTTAGGAATGGTGTGCCACCCCAAAATTCCTTGTCAAACACTCCCCTATTATATAGGGCTGCCCCCTACATTATAGGAGTTGCTCCAATTACACTTCTCCCAACCTATTCCAGTATTCTATTGGACTCACCATCTCTCAAATTCCAAACCTAGAGGGCCGGACCCCCTAATTGACAAGTGGTCCCCCCCACTTACAAGGCTAGACCCCTAAACCCTAATTGGTTATCTAAGTATACGAATCAAATGATTTCACATAATCAACCAAATGAAGCAAGCACACACACAAGTAAATAAAGAAAATTACCTACGATTTGGGATGTTATAGAAACAAGTTGAAAATTAATATGGACGTGACAAAAGAAGTTAATGAACAGATTAGAAAATTGGACATGAATATGGACTCTCTAGTGAACAGACTTAGCTTCCTAAATAAAAACTGGACAAAAAACTAAACAGAACTATCAAGATTGTCAAAAATAGTACAGTTGTGTGAATGGGCTTGCAGGCCGTTCAAACGGGATAACGTGCAGATTCCTATTTTAGGCCAGTTTTGAGTCCTCTTCTTATTAGACTTCCTCCTTTGACTCTTATACATATATAAAGCCATATGAGGCTTGAAATTGATGAATTCCATTAAATTTTCTAAAGAGAAAAAGGGAGAAGAAGATGGAGGAGCATTCAAAGCTTTCAATGGAGATTCAAGAGCCTTCTTCTATGATGCAAAGCTAAATTTCCTTTTACTTAGGAGTTGATGAAATTATAGATAATTTCTGTTTCTTTTTCTTTTTAATTTAGATTTAGTTGTGATTAATGACAACGGTATAAAAAGGATTTCCTTTTTAATGGAAGAGCTTTTCAAGTTTATTCAATTCTATGTTGATTTATTTTTTTGTATATGATAGATTGATGTGGTTTTGATATTTACATAGATTCTAATTTCTGTGACTTAGATGAGATTGTCATGCAATAGTTTTAATATTCATATAATTAATGAATTTGATAAGTTATACTAAGATTAGACGAGTCATGCCTATAGTTTAATTTTGTGTAGAATAGTTTAAATACTTATCCTAGTACAATTACCTTGTACACTTGCAAAGAGTTTAATTATAAACGATCAGCAACTAAGAATTAACCTAGAAACTAAACTAAACTAAAACTAACTAGAACTATCCTTATTATGAATTAAGTAACAATCCGATATTGTCCTAGGCAATGACGCCAAAAACTTGATCATTTATAATTAAACTCTTTACAAGTGCACAAGGTAATTGTACTAGGATGAATATTAAAGGTTGTCGAACCTCTAGGACAAATGAATTAATTACTAAATCTAAGAGAGAATTCATTCATTGAAAACTAAAAGAACTTAAACTAAAATCAATCGAAGGAAGAAACAACTAAACTAAACACAAGAGGGCAATATGATGACAATTACTTAGGAAATTGAATCCACTATAGAATCATAACAATTCCTTATCCTCTAATATAAATCTAGTGTGAATATAAACAAGTATTCTTAACTACAAGCCAAAATTATTTTAGAAAGAATCATCAATTAAATCTAAGGCATGAACTATCTTCGACAATAACATAAATCATTTACACTAAACTAAACTATAGGAATGACTCATATAATCTTAGTATAACTCATCCAATTCATTAATTATATGAATATTAAAACTATTGCATGATCATCTCATCTAAATCACATAAATTAGAATCGATAAAAACATCAAAACCACATCAACCTATCATCTACCAAACAATAAATCAATATAGAATTGAATAAACATGAAAACTCTTCCATTAAAAAGGAAATCCTTGTCATATAATTTTCATTATTTACAATGGAGAAGTAATTTTTTTAAAAAAAATTGAGACTTATCTGTAGGCTCATCAAATCCTAAGTAAAAGAAAAACCTAGCCTTGCATGGTAGAAAAGGGCTCTTAAATCTCCATTGAAAGCTTTGATTACTCCTCTATCTTCTTCACCCTTTTTCTCTTCAAAAAAATCTAGTGGAATGCATTAATTTCCATGAGTTTATATAGGCATAAGAGTCATAAAAGAAGTTCTAGTTAGAAAAGAACACAAAACCAGATTAATTAATATCTACATTAACATAAATAAACCTTATTTAACCCATAATTAACTTAATACTATACTAGAAAATAAGGTAAAAGGAGTAAATAGATATATTCCATGAGTAAAAGTGCCCCCTCACCCAGCCCCACTCGGCCTTCCTGGACTCCAACTGCCCCTTCGCGTAGCTGCCCAATGTCTCTCTCTCTCTCCCCCATTTTTTGTTTATGGGCAGCTAGCTTCAAGTGTACTCTGCTTTTTCCAGCCGTCGGCAAGGCCACTACTAGTGACCAACTTGTTGTGAACGTCCTAGGGGCTGCCACTGGGGCCACATATTAGGGTAATTAGGGTTTTTATGTAATAAGGGCATTTAGGTAATTTAGTTAATTAGGTAATTAGTGCTTTATTTTAATTATGCTAATGGGCCTTAGGTGCTTGTTAGTGAGCCCACTTAGCTAGTTTATTTAAATAAAAGGGTTGCGTCCTAATTGAGTTTATGTAATGAATTAACTCTTAACTAACTGTCTCTTCTTCTTCCCTGCATCTCCTCCCTATCCGCCAGCCATGCCGCTCCTTCCCCCCTTTCCTGGCCTTCCTGCGCCACTCCCTTCCCGTTACCGGCTACCCAAGCCGTTGTGCCACTTCGGGCACAACTGAGCACGTTAGCGGCCAGCCACTTCTGCAAGGATGGCCACATCCTTTTCAAGTTATAGAGGAATTACTCCTCTCTATTACAACCACCAATCAGCGCCGCTTACCGCCACTGGCCCAGGCGCCGGTAATCCTCACCAGATTTCTGTCCCCGCTCTCCGCCGGAGCCCACATCAACCTCCCAGCCTCAGTCTATTTTTTTCCCGTCGTCCACGACTAGGTCTTCCTCATCGCACTGCCTCTGCTGGGAATGGAAGATGGCCTCCTCTATCTATACATCCAGACTCCGGATGGGCGCTCAGTGTTCCGCACCAAACCGTCCATGGCCTCTAGAGCTCCTGTCCTTGACCTGAGCCGGCCCTCCAGCAACCTGCTTTTGGCGATCGAGAAAGCAAGCCGGGAGTTGTAGGCATTCCAGATCTCTGGGAGATTGTCTGCACCGACTTCAACTTTCCCAACCCTGACATCACCATCGCCGCCATCTCCATTTGCTCCGCCTTCAGCCAAAGCCCCTGCCGCCGGCAACCCAATCGCCTTCTTCTCCTCCTCCCGATCTACTCTCTGTTTCACTGACGAAAATAGGGGAGGCGATCTTTCATCACTCGGGGTCTCAGAAATGGGTGTCAGGGCTACCTCTCGGGGGTCCATCATCCTCCAGTGGCCACCCATCCAGCCATAGTCGTCGTTGCAAGCTATGGCCGCCGGAATCTTCCTGGGAGACGGTAAAATTTTCTGTTGCACGATTTTCGCCAAAAAATTTTGGATGAACTATGGGACCAGCACCAGCACCCTAAAACCATCGTGTTCAGCCATTTTCTCCAGACATGAACTTCCTCCCAAACACTGCAATGCCAGTTTTTGGAAAGATGGCTATGCGTGCCCGATCTTCGTTAACTGGATATTCAGTTGCGGAAAGTGGGACCGTGCACTACGAGGAAGCTACCCACTGTCTAGGGACTTTATACGGGTCATAGGCCGGTTTGGGTTAACCGTCTACTGCCTGGGTGTCTCTGGTGGACACCATGGAGGGAGATCAGAGGAGCCGAGTTTGAACCGGATCTTTCGAGATAGAGCCCTCATCATGAGGGATTTTCCTTCCCGTGTGGGTCCGCATTCCACTGGCCGTAGTTGGAGATTCTCCTTCTCCTTTCATTCCCAAATAGTTAGAATGCAAGGGGACCACATTGTTGTCGTGGTTTGCATTAAGGAGGTCTTCTTCGTGCTCAAGTGGGCCCGCTCTACGATTGAGCTATGTGTAACGCCTGAGATTTTTCATACAATTTCCTTAAAATTCATGGAATTTTTTTTTGCAATATAATAACTGTAAATCGGAGGAAAAATGACGAAATCAAAACCTATGAAAACAATTTATAATTTAAAACATCACATCAATTTTCCATCCAAAATTTTTATCAATCTATTAAACATCGTACGACCAAAGCAAATATCCTCAGGCGCTACTCGAAAACAAACGTACGACTAAATTACCATGATCATGGATTTTTAAATACAAATAACTCCCAGGCGTCCCCGAGTACAAGTCCCATAATAGTCTACATTCTGATCCAAACGAAAAGTCCAAAAGATGTAAACAACTTATTTCTCATCTCACCCAATACATTAGATTGTGACACAAAAATATACTCGCATTGAGTCAAATATACCTGAATCAAAAGGGGAAATAATCCTTCACGAAAATGAGCATCCATCTCCATGAGCTCTCCAACACATACCTACAAAAGCCTCCCGAACCACGGGGCTAAAAATATAGGGTAATGAGTATTTTCATACTCAGTAGGAAAATACCCAGTAGGGGAATCTAAACAGTGAACTCAATAAGTTCATAAATACATGTGTCATGCAACTCAACATGAAGCAGTCAACATATATCAATCATATACATATGCATATAATCATGCGCAACACACCATCAAACCAACTCATACAAACACCCTTAATCTGGGTCTTACAAACTTACTCATACCATCGTACGCATACTCAATACTTACACATACTTGTACGACCTTACTTGTACAATCTTACACTTACTCGTATGACCTTACTCGTACAGTCATACGCTTACTGTCTTACTCAGAATCATCATCTTACAGTCTTGCTCAAAACATACACTTACAGTCGTGCTCAAACTCACACTCTTACAGTCATACTCATACTCAAACTCTTACAGTCGTGCTCATACTCATAATCATACGCTTACTCAGAGACGCACATACTCAATCATACAATCATATACATACTATCGACCACTGAAGCTTGTTACAACTAATAAGCTCCAGTGTCGAAAAGGAAAATAATGCCATTGAGGCATCGCCTTAACCTCCGGGGAGTGACTAGACGCCATGGACTTTTCCGAAGGTAAGGCACACCTATGCTCATGGGGCACAGGATCAAACAGGTAAGAGTAGATCCATGATACTACTTACCTGAGCGCGCAAACATACACCCACACATAAGGGGTCATACAATTGCCCACACATAAGGGGTCTTATAGTGCCATACAATTGCCCACCATTATGGGTCTTATAGTGCCAGTGCCACTCTTGGGCAGAAATCATACAGTGCCTCTTGGGCGGAATCATACAATGCCACTCTTGGGCATGAACATACAGTGCCACTCTTGGGCAGAATCATACAACACTCTCAATAGAGCATCAAACGTCTGGGCTTCATACAGCACACAAACCAAATCGAAAACATACATTGCTCTCAACAGAGTATCAGGCGTCTGGTGCTCTAAGACAACATCCAGTAGGATAAACACCATGGCAAGACATGAGAAATGCTCAGCCGACTCATTATCGGCTAGCTCAAACACGGAACTTAATCCGTTGAACCCTCAAGTCTCAAACTCACAACGCTATCATTAGTTGTGCTTATAATTCAAGTTTGAATTAAATAAGTTATGCGGTATAATTATGCCAAACAAACTCACAGTCCTCGACTGATCAAACCGAAGCTGAGCCCGATCGAAACCCTAGTTCGTCGGGGTAGCAGACTTCACTTACCCGTCCAAGTCACAACATAGCTCACCGTACGTACACCAAATATAGGTATATTCTATTTTTTATTTCTTTTGTTCTTTCTTGTCTTTTCAACAAGTATTGCCGGTGGTTCCCAAAGGTACAAGAGAAGAGATAGTTGATGCATGTTTGGTGTGCTCAAGGATTTGGCAAACTGTTGAGATATTGCCTCACTAAAGATATGTGAGCAAGGAATGATCCAAATTTTTGTTCATATTTATTTCGGAATGGCGATGGAGATGAAACGTGTGTTCAACACGATTATATTCAAATTCCATCAAATATGTTGATTCAAGCGGAAGATTTTGAAATAGGAACTTGCAAATTGATTGCAAAATTATTTATATCTTCAGAAACACGTGTTCTGGAACCAAGTTACTTGGGAGAGAGGTGCATATTGACAACTAAGAATGAATACATTGATCAAATAAATGCAAGAATTCTTTCTTTGTGCAATGGCAATGCAGTAACATACTACAGTTATGACACGACAATTGATGATTCAAATAATTTTTATCCACATGAGTTCCTTAACACACTTACTCCGAATGGCTTGCCTCCACATAAATTGGTACTCAAGCAAAATTGTCCAATCATGTTATTACGAAACTTGGATCCAAGGAATGGTTTGTGAAATGGAACAAGGTTGATTTCTATCAAGTTTGATCGTAATATTATATATGCTCAAATTGCAACGGGGGAATATAAGGGAAGAAATGTTTTTTTGCCAAGGATTCCTCTCATGCCAGCAGATAATGAAAAGTGTACATTTAGATTTAAACGTAAATAATTTCCGATAAGGCTGGCATTTGCAATGACTATTATATAAAGCTCAAGGTCAAACCATTGAAAATGTAGGATTGTACTTACCCGAACCTATTTTTTCACATGATCAAGTATATGTTGCTTTGTCGAGGGGTACTTCTAAGTCAAAAACAAAGATCTTAATTAAACATTCTTCGGATAAGACAATACCACATGGAGTGACATGGAATGTTGTATTTAAAGAAGTGTTTACCAAATAACTTGTGAGTTGTATAATAATTTGTCTTGATATTTGTTTATATGGATTTAGATTATTGTTTGGTAATAGCATTTATATTGTTTACTATTTTTCTAGGTTTACAATGGCAATGACTTGTATTCTAATATCTAAACTATCAATGAGTAAGGCTCAATGGACGATAAAATGTAATATTGGAAAAGACCAAAATACGCTCGTTTGACAACTCAAAGAGTTTTGAAATCGTTATGAACATACTTGTTATTGATGAAGAAGTCAGTCCCTAAAAACTTCTTTACATATAATTGTTGCTCTTCTTGTTTGCAATGATTTACATTTATGTTAATCTACAGTTGATTGCATTGTTACATAAGTGTTTCAATAGATGTTGGTCTTTACTTGTTTGCCTATTTTGATTGGGTTCTAGAATTCAATTGTCGGTGTTTAATGAGTTAGTTGAAACATTGAATACTACTACCTTGGAAGGTAAAACGTACTACACATCAAATGGGTTAATCAAATGTTCATCTCCAATATATCAATGGGGTACAACCGAGTATGTGATAATTGTTTAGATGCGTACAACAATTGTTCTTCTACCAGATGAATTTGCTATAATGAGTTATGAAAATTGTGGAATAACTTGTCTAGACACACTTCAAGTTCCAAAAAACATACAAGAAACAATAAGTAAGAACACATACTTGCAAAGTAAAATCTTCACATCTATTCATTGAGTAAACATTTTGGTCCTTTTTTTGCAGATGTACTTCAAGTTGTAATTAGTATTGCTAATCGAACGATTGTATGCAGGCATAATGGAACTCAAGTTAATTGTCAATCACTTGAGCTGATTGATAAAAAGTAAATTCACAACCTTATTTTGTAGTTTATGATATGTTGGTTTTCTAAGCATTTTTCTATCTAGGTGTACAATGTTAATTTTAATAAGCTTATGGGGAGATATCGTGGAAAATGATGTACCAATTCTTGAGGAATGTCGTGGCGATTACCTAGTTAGTTATTTAATAGCTGTGCGAGTCTAAGAATTTTGAGGTATCCTTATTGTTTTGGCCAAATGTTAGGTAAGTTATTTGAATTAACTTATCTCAGGTATTGTGTAAACAACACTCATGTATAATATTATTTCACTTTTATATTTGTAGAGCGACTAACCTTATCATCGCCAATTGAGACCAAAATAACCATCAACCCAAGGTTTGAAGCGGCTGTAGAACTTAAAACGTTTGAAGATTTTTCCTAAATAGTATTGTCGTTAAAAAAATAAAAAATATTTGCTTGTAAATAAACATTTCAATTTATCTATTTTTTGTTTAAAAAAACATTTTAGGTACTTCAAGAATATGCGAGAAGTTTAAAAAATGGTGGACACAGAGATATCGTGTTGAAATAGTTTGAAAACACATGCGAAACAAATTATGGATATCGTGAACATTAAAGAAGACATGCTTCATGTTATTTTACTTGCTCTTTTGATCATGTATATATAATTTGGATTTTTTCGTTATATATGTATATATATACATATTTATATAGACAAAGAAAGAGAAAGATATTTGTAATATTTAACTTTACATTCATGTCCTTCTTTAGCCTGAATTTGTTGTCATTGATGCGTGGATTTTAAAGATAAGCTTGGATCAAGATATTTGGTACATTGCATACTCAAAATGCAACAAAAAAGTTAGCAATCATCATAATGTTGATACGTGTGATAAATGTCATGTTACTCCGATAGTGAAAGTCCATAGGTATATTTCATATTTAACTTTATCTATTTAAAATCGTTTCACGGTGGTCGTAACTGTTTTGTTATTATTATTCATATATAGGTTTTATTTCCAACCAAATATAAGAGATAGTATTGGTAACATGTGGATAATTATTTTTGATGCACAAGTAGAAAAAATGTTTAGATACTCAACCAATGCAATGCATAATTTAAAGGTAACCTCTATGATATTTTATATTATTTAATAATGTACTTAATTCTTAAGTATACAAGGCATTAGGAAAAGTTAATAAATGTTTTTGTTACATTATGAAGGTATCCAATGAGCGTGGATTCAAAGCAATTATAGATGAAATCATTTGGAAATCATTTATGTTTGTCCTAAAAATAGATCAGAAAATTATTGGAGACGAGGTTGTTAGGTCGACTACATATGTCTCAATTACAGGAACCGAAAATGGTACTTTTTGTTGTCCCAACTGTTTGTTACCCAAATTTGTTTATCAATCTATGTTGAGGTGATTCTTAACTTCAATCTTTGTTTGGTTTTTATTTCCAAGAACAATTGAACATGAAGATGACAATGTTTCGACAAGAAAATAAATTGTACTTTGTTTATTTTTATTATTTAACTTCTGATTGTTTTCTTACTTTTATAAACTATTGGCTTGTTCTATACATCTCTTCTGACTAATTTGGACAAACTAGACTACGTAATTTCTTAACTTGGGATTGCCATGATTTATGACCGATCTACATAATTTCTAACTTTGTTTTTAAATAACCTCATTAAACACAATAACAAATGCAATATATATGCGTTGTTTAGAAAACTATATTGATTTCGCCACTATAATAACTTTGATGTTTGGCCAATATGTTGGAATGGTTATTCTTTTATACAATATATATTTAGTCGGAAAACACTAAGTATAAAAAAAAATTTCAATGTATTGAATTTAATCTACCTATTTTCCAAGGAAAAAAATGTTTACATCTTAACGTATGCATTGGCTTTCATTTTAAATGCATTAAAAACCATGTCCATAAAATGACTACTGTGATTTTTTATGTTAAACCCTTTCTATGCATTTAGTTAAGGAACACTACGTTATTCAACTTTGTTAGAAAATAAAAAAAGTAAAAAAACAATTGTCAAAGTAATGAACTATCGATTTTACTCGTACAATAGTTATAATCACTTATATTTAAGGCATATATTTTTTATGCACTCTTAGCTTAAATTTTCATTTATCGCTTTGGTGGGACCGGCTAATAGTTCAATCATCGTTAGAATAGTAACACAAAAAGTAAATTACATTTAGTTTAAATCTTTCTATTTACAACATTTACTATATAACACTTTTTATTATACCAAATATAGGTAAACGTTATGGCATTGTGTTCTATAAATTTAATTTAATTCAAAGATACATCGAATTTATCAAACCTGTAATACATTTTATGTGGTAAACTATGTTATATTTATACAACAAAAAACATTGTACATTGTTGTTTACTGTAAAAGTTTTCATGTGCTTTTTGCACATGCACTATTTCTAGTAAGGATAAAGAAGAGGATAATAAACTATCATAATGCTCACACAAACCCACATAATAGTCAACTCTAGAGCATACATATGGCTCGAAATCAGAAAAGTTTAGAAAAGACTAAGAATAATAGATAAACTAGAGCATAATACATAATCCACCATATAATGTTCTGTCAACCACGAGAAAATCAGAAAATAAAACATCATTAGAATGCCATGGAGGCTAATCCCACAAGTACCCATGTCGTAGCTCATATAAGGTGTCCTGCACGTCTGCACGTTGTACCATGTAGCCCTATAACAAATCACAAAAGAGGAGTGAGTATAAAACTTAGTAATAGTTTGAAAGCAGTAACATTAATAAAAATATCATCACTACACAACATCATGGCAATTCAGATCCATAAATGACGTGGTATACCTTTTCTGATCATCCCCTTACTAAACCCCTACTCATCCATAAGTAAAAGATCTAACATGCATATAATACATATATCAAGTCAGGGTATAAATGATCATATTATGACTTAGCATCCATCCTACATAAGTAGTGATCCTTATCCAATCACAATTAAGCATAATATCACACATAATCCGCATGAGAAGTGTCTCTCACACACTTTCTGATCTTGCGACCATATCACTTAAACCTGCATGATAATATCTCAATCACACAATTCAGATCATGCATTCATATCCCATACATCCCTTCCATAGCTCATTCACCCTGCACGGCAAACTGTCAAACACATTATACACAATTATGCATAATAAATCATATCTACATGTGTCATATTATCCCTACATAACATGTGTAATCCTGGGCATAATATTATCTCATACACATGCATCATCAACAAATGGTGAATGCCTCCATCAAGGAGTGAATACAATCATTGTCACACAGGCAGGACATAGTCAAGGCCACACGGGTGGGACATAGTCTGATTTCCACACAGGAAATATAAAGTGTTGGGGTAGTCAGCCCCTAAGTCTGCTTGCCCTGGACAATCCTGGCCAAGGAATGTCCGAATCTCACAGTGCTTGTTTGGGGTCCTTCAGTCCATGCTTGGCAGAGCTAAATCTTATCATGCCCTGGCACGCCACCCACGAGCTAAACCCGGTCCAAGGAGGAAGTGGCACGCGGCGTGACAAGGTGGAGTTGGATTGCGGAAGACTTAACCCATCCTTGGGGAGAATACACTACGGAGTTGCACGCGAATACTTTGTATAAAAGTAAATAGAGCAAAGAAAGGACAACTAGTTAGAGTATTAGTTCACTCATACCCATACTAGTCATAATCAAGCCCACACATGGCTAAAATAAGAGTCTTAAGCCAATAATGGCAAAAGAAAGTGTGAAGTAGAGTCAAATGTATTTATCTCATAATGTCATAAGAAAAACTAACATAGCAACCCAACATCTCTATAAATCCCCTCTCAATGATCAACTCCATCCACATGCTCAACATATAGCTCATCTGAACAACCTGCATGACACGACATGCAGCCCTAAAAGAAAACACAAAACAAAGAGGGGTGAGGCAAAGCTCAATAAGGGTTTTAATACAGAAAGTAAATTCATAATGACAATACAAGCATAATCAACATAACATTCATCACATAATCAATCACTATGCCCATCCATCATGGAATAGTCACATAAATCTATGCCACCTGTGTATCATGTCATAATTTACATTCCATAATATATACTCATGCCACATGCATATCATGCTTTCTATAACATATCTTATCAATACATAGTCATGCCACATGCATATAATGCTATATATAACATATTTCATCAACTTATAGTCATACCACCTGAATATCATGATATATATAACATGTTTCATCAACACATAGGTATCCCATCTGCATATCATGCTATAAATAACATTCCATAAACGCATACTATGCCACCTATACATCATGAGTTCAAATATAGCTCATAACACATATACACCTCATGTGTAAATATATAAAACTCATTATCATAATCACACCCTACATGAATTATTTCTCATCATAAGCATATCATACACATTCATTTTTCAATAAAACATTCACCCTACAACAAGATTAAGTTTATCAACCACACACCATCCTGCATATCTATACAAATCATACCATAATCACATGTGCAACATAAACTTCATTGTTCCTATACAACCTATGTCAATGAGCATTATCTCCCATATACATACAATAATCAATAGTGAATGACTCACAATTGAGAAAACAATTCCCGCTCACCTTTACCGAAGCCTAAGTGGTCCTACTACTCACCCTGGTCGTAGCCTAAGCAAATCTACTGCTCATCCTAGCCGCAGCCTAGGCAAACCTACTCACCTTGGGCAATCCAAAAGAGGAAGCCCTAAGTAGTTTGGGTAAGTTTTCTAGCTCGGAAAATCCCCCTTCGTAAGCCGATGCACACGGATAAACAAGCTAGATTCTCAGGTCCAGATAACTTATTAAATAACTCTTATAACAATAAGCTCATCTCAACCCGAGGAGGCAACACATTGTCGAAGGTATGCAAGACAAAAGCATGCCCTTTCGGACTCAAAACCGATTTGATAAGCCTCCAAACGATTAATCTGACATCCAATGACATCCATTTACATCAAATCAATCAATCACAACTAATCGTGATTAATCTTGTTTATAAATTATTTTGATGATGCATGCAACATAGTACATACATAAGCAAAGGATAAAAAAGTCCAAGAATAAGCAAACATGATCAAATCATTCCATATATGCATGAAACATGATCCATTTGTATCAAATAAAATCATATATTTCTATGCAAGAGTGTACATAAGTGATAGTATTCTAACCTAAGCTAAAACATGTGAAACATGAACAAGCTATAATCAATGATATATATGAAAGAATCCATAATTTATCATAGTCCTATCTAACTAAAATCATTGAGTAAATGTGTAGAAAAAGTCAAACTACGAGTTCAAGACAATTGTAACATCACGCTAGACCTAGATAAGTGTAACATATCCATATGTAAGATAAAACATGTGAAACATAATTCACCCTAAATCAATATAACATGTGTAAGCATATATACATAATCATGATCAAAACCTATTGGAATCATCAATTAAATTATGAAGACATCATCAAACATGGTTTTGAAACAAGTAGAATATCATGCTAAAACTAAACAAGTATAGTCCTAATCATGTTTGAGCTAAATCATAATTTATAGATGGTTCTCATGCAATTACAGTAGCAATTTAGGTAATACCAACTCATTTTAGTCATAAAGAATTAGATTTATGAAAATGGAACGAGAAATGACCAAAATACACAAAAATAGGCTAAGGCATCAAAACTACAAGTTGGCTGTTCGATCGCCCTTCTAGTCTGTTTTAATGCCCTTCATAGTTCACTTTTGTCCCATTTACTAGTTCGTCTTAAATCTTCTAAAACTCGGACCGAAAGCATTCCAAAAGTTAAGATAAATTCCCAAATCACCATAGAATATCACAATATCAAAATATAACCCTAGAACATGATAGATCTAATCATTCTCAAGAAAATAGCCATAAATAACATATCTTTAATAAATCACTATTAAAGCTCAAAATGAATCAATAACCCACATAAACTTACAAGCATGCAATCTAATGAATAAAACCACACGAGATAAAATTCACTAACCTCTATGAAGCCCTTTGATCTATGAAGAAGCTTCAATCCTCAATAAATCCTACCCAAAAATTAAGGTTTTTGTTAAAATTTAATTAAAATTAATTAATAGGCTCAAATCAACTTGAAAATAGGTAGATCTAGAATATCTTTTGGTTAAAAATGAAATCACACATTTAGGGTTTTACATAAAAATTAAAAATAAGATTATTAATGGAAGAAATCAAGAATCAAATTGGAGGAAATGAAGATAAGAAGGATTAAGACTAAAATTGAAAGATTAGAGGTAATTAGGGCAAGACAACACATTTTAATCCATTTTTCCTCTTTGAGAAATGGGGTTAGAGCACCTCCTTCTCCCTTGCCCAGCTCTTCCCCAAATGAGCAAGCAGCTAGGGTTTTTTATTAAATATTAAGGTTTTGGGTTGAGTTTACAAACTGTTGGGCTCTAAAATATGGTAAAAACACCTTACATAGCTAATTAGCATTATTTTAAGGCTAAAAATGAGTTTAATCATTCCAAAACTAACTAAAATAAAATAATATGAGTTTAGGGGTCGAGTGGGGCCACGGTGGGGTCCACACCATTAGTTTCTTGCTCCCAAGTGGCTTCTTCCACATTGTAATTCTATCGTAAGACCTTCACCAATGGGATCACATTGTGACTAAGGGTCTTCTCCTTCTTCTCCAATATATGCACCGGTATCCTCCGTAAGCTCCAACGGCTCAAAATCTAGCACATGGGATAGATTCGTCTCGTACTGCCAAAGAAGTGAAATGTGGAACATGTTTTGAATGTTCGTGAGCTGAGGAGGTAGGCCACCCGATATGCCACAGTGCCAATGCGTTGTAGGACTTTAAAGGGTTCGATAAATCAATGAGACAGTTTTCCATTCTAATCAAAATGTACTACACCACTGGAAAGAGAGATTTTTAAGAACACGATCACCCACATCAAACTCTAGGTCTTATCGTCTCTTGTCGGCATAGCTCTTTTGCCGATTTTGTACCGTTTGCAACCTCTCCCAAATGAGTTGGATCTTCTCCACCAGTTGTTGCACGAGCTTAGGACCAGTAAGAAGATGTCCCCCTATCTCACTCCAACAAAAGGGAGATCTGCACAGATCCACATACAATGCCTCATCAGGTGCCATCTCAATGCTCACCTAATACCTGATTTTGTAAGCAAACCTATTGCTCACCCTACAAGGAAGTAGGTGCTGCTCCCAACTTCCTTTCCACTTAAGTATACACGCCCAGAGCATATCCTCAAGAGTTTGGATGGTCCTCTCTGATTGACCATCGGTTTGAGGGAAATAGGCTGAGCTAAGATGCATTGATGTACCCAAGGCCTTCTAGAAACTCTACCAAAACCAAGAGGTGAAGCAAGGATCGTAGTCGGAAACAACAGACACAGGAACACCTTGCAACCACACAACCTCCTCTAGTAATAGGGCAGCCAGCATGTCCAAGGGTGTAGTCATCCTTATCGCAATGAAATGTGCAGACTTGGTGAGTCAATCGACGATGACCCACACCACGTCATTATCGCTTGGCGATCTCATGAGTTGTTACGTTCCTCCACTTCCACTCCAGGATGGGAAGGCATGGTAGAATACCACCCAAATGATGATGCTCCACCTTAACTTGCTGACATACAAGGCATTTGGACACAAAGGAAGAAATGTCTCTCTTCATACCATTGCACCAAAAGGTCTTCTTCACGTCGTGGTACATCTTGATTTACCCTGGGTGGATGGAGAACCTAGAATGGTGTGTTCAATAGAATATGCTCCTTAAGCTCCACACACAACTGTCTCCGATAACTCAAGCTCCCATCAACCCTCTCCTCGAAATTGATCATTGCTCTCCCTTGTAACTTAGCCGTCATGGCTTGGATCTCCTCATCCATCTTTTGAGCTTCCGCCGCATCATCAACCAAGCTAGAGCTTATGGATAGGTTGGTGAACCACCTACGTATATCATCCATATCTAACTCCCGCTTAAGCACAATGGCTTCCTCATACAAGAGCCATTGTTGTAACATGCACACAAGCTACCAAAGTGGCTGATTTTCTACTCAGGGCATCTGCCACCACATTAGCTTTCCCGGGATGATTGGAGAAAGTGAAGTCATAGTCCTTAAGGAATTCCAACCATCTTCTTTGCCTCATGTTCAAATCTCTTTGGGTGAAGAGATACTTCAAGCACTTGTGGTCCATGAATAACTTGAACTTCTCACCATAGAGATAGTACCGCCACATCTTCAATGCAAACACCATGGTTACTAACTTATCCATCAAATCCTACAACTATGCCTTGAGCTCCTTGAGTTCGGCTGGAGCCATGCGGTATGGGGCTTTAGAGATAGGAGATGTGCCCGGAATAAGATCGATGTGGAACTCAATCTCCCTCTTCGAAGGCAACCCCGACAAGTCCCTAGGAAACATGTCTACATACTCCGACACTACCTGCACGAATTCAAGAGAAGGCAAGGCTACACTCTTCCCCAAGATGCTTGTAAGGAACACTTTACACCCATTGGTAATCCATTTTCTCGCCGTAGAGGAAGACACCAAGAATTTTCCACTAGACCATCTCACACCCTGGAAGATGAAAGGCTCGACATCAGGCAAGGCAAACACCACTTTCTTCCCTCAACAATCAACATGTCCATGATATATTGACATCATGTCCATCCCTAAAATCACATCAAAGTGAATCATAGGTAAGATAATCAAATCAACATACAAATCACCCCCCTCAATCAACATAGAGACCTTTTCAAGATATTCCTCTAAAGGTATAGACACATGCAAGGGAATAGACAAAATCTTATGCTCAATATCAAGCTCATGAGCATAATGTAGTGAAATGAATGAATGAGAAGATTCAGTATCAAACAACACTCTAGCATATTGGGAGGTGATTACAAGCATACCTTCCACGATTGCCAAAGCGTTGGCTGCCGCATGAGCTTAGATCACATAGGCTTTTCCTTGGTTGATCGGTTTCTTTTGTTATCCCTCTTACTGCTCTCACCTTGTGGTCTTCCTTGTTGCCCTCCTTGCTGCCTTGGGCCTTGATTTGGTGGAACCAGTTGACGCCTTGGTGCATCACTATGAGTGTTGTGAGGACACTCCTTCCGGTAGTGCCCCTTTTGCCTACAAAGGAAACTGATGTGCTCGATGTGGGCACAATCGGTACCTAAGAGTTTTATGCAAGGAAAGGGAAGGAAGAGGGAAAAAAAGGGAAAATAATTATAGTCTTCTATTGCATAACCCGAACCAGGGAGGGAGACGACCCTCTTATGGGGAGTCACACCCTCCTACATTGGGAAACATGCCACTAGTGGGCCTAGCTATCCCGTGGTCCACTAGCGCGCCTATCAAAGTTCAATAACCAAATACAAATGCAAATCATGCACTAACATAAGGGAAACTAGCCTAATGTACCGAAATAAAGATAATAATGTACTGAAATAAAGTTAAAAGATGAATTGTGTGAACATGCACAACACTCCACCACACTTCCGCTAGGCGACCAAGCTGGGTAGCGAGACGTGAACTCATCCTCAGGCATCCACGTGACATCCTCAAGTGACTGTCCCTGCCAAGAAATCAGAACCTTAGTAAAAATTGCGACCTGAGCGGCGCACCCAGCGCTTATCGAGCATCGAGGCAGGAATAGGGTCGGAGGAAGTTACCGGGCCCATCAAGGGTGGTGGTGGAGCATCGGTAGCCAATGACATGTCACCTATGCAGCGGCACAGCCTAGAGACATGAAAAATAGGGTGGACAAAGGAACCAGGTGGTAGGGCAAGGTGGTTGATCACCTTCATGAATTCCATATAGTAGGCCCTGACAGTAGTGGGTTGGCGTAGTGACGAAAGCATCTCATTGAAATCCTGAAACTCGTTTGGGCCAAACTGGATGCACAGCTCGTCAGAGAAGGCGGCCCAAATGGGGTAGCGCACCTCCTTCTCGAAGCTCTGGAACCATATGGACGCATCTCCATCTAGGTGAAAGGCTGTGATGCGCAGACGTTCAGTCTTAGAATGTGTTCCTTGGTAGGCGAAAAACTTCTCCACCTTGTACAGCCATTCTACTCGGTCGTCATCCCCATTGTATCGTGGGAACTGGGGGCAGGCCAAACAAGGTTCAGCCCCTCCTCATGGTCCACCACGGGGCCCCGGGTACTCCTCCCAGTCTTCTTCCATCTCCGGAAACAAGTTTCTAGGAGGTGGCATCACTGGGGCATTTTCTCGAACACCTGGCATGCCTCGCATATCCCAGGCCTGGTGCCTACCTTCCATAGCTGGTTCGAACTTGCCAAAGCGCACAGGGCCAAGAGTTCATGTTGCTGTCTGCCGGTGCTGGAGGGCCAGGGACAATCGGTTCGGGGGGCTGTGATGGTCCTCCCTTCTCTAGGACAACAGGGGGCAGCCCGGACAGGAGAGGCGTTGTGCGCTCAGCCTACAACTATGCAACCGCCAAGCCCAGTGCCTCCACCTTGGACACACCCACGCTCAAGGTTTTTAGCACCGCCATGATCTCTGTCAGAGTGGGTTCGCTGGCTGTCTCGGGCACGGGCTTCAGACTGTCCACTGAGGCGAGAGCCTCCTTCTCCGGAAGAACCTCAGTGGTCGTGGCAGCTTGCTTGCTTCGTGCCATGGCCGGGAATAGTAAGACCTCCAATACCAATGATGTGCCCGATGTGGGCACAATCGGTGCCTAAGAGTTCTACATAGGGAAAGGGAAGGAAGAGGGAAGAAAGGGAATAATAATTAGAGTCTTCTATTGCATAACCTGAACCAGGGAGGGAGATGACCCTCTTATGGGGAAACGTGCCGCTAGTGGGCTCGGCTATCCTGTGGTCCACTAACACGCCTATCAAAGTTCAATAACCAAATACAAATGCAAATCATCCACTAACATAAGGGAAAATAGCCTAATGTACCCAAATAAAGATAATAATGTACTGAAATAAAGATAAATAATGAATCGTGTGAACGTGCATAATAGAAACAAGTAATGTTCGCACAACGGTTACGGTGATCCGGCTGCACGTAGTTGGTGTTATTCCTCACAAAGTTACCACAACGAGACTTTTGGTTCCGAAATGCATGGGAGTCCTCTTGCCTTGGTCTCTCAGGTTGCTGCCCCATCTTCTTAAGATACTCCTCTGAGTCTTTCTCTACCACAATGACAGTCTCAAGAACCTCCACTAATGTCTTATGCCTAAAGGGAACAACACGGCCTCTTAAGAAAGGCTTTGAACCATCCTTGAACTTCCTCGCCCTCTCATCACAAAAGAAATGAGGAGCAAAGCACTGAAGTTCGACAAACTTAGTCTCATAGGTAGGTACAAACATGGAACCCTGCTGGAGACTGGGGAACTCCAGCTTCTCCTCTCGCACATGGAGTGAGAAGTACTTGTCGTTAAAAGTTCACAAGAACTCTTCCCAAGGAATGTCAACAGGTCCCTAGATCCTCTGCCTCTCCATAGATAACCACCATCATTGTCCTCTCCCTTGAATGTTAAAATTGCTAGGCGAGTCTTCTCCTCCTTCGAGCACCATCTCGCTCTCAACATTTTCTCCATATGCAACCTCCAATTATCCGCCTCTGAAGCATCAATCCTCCCTTAGCAGCTAGGAGGGTTGAGCTTCTTGAAGCCCTCCAAGGAGAGATGCTCTAACCTGCTGCTACTTGCATGCTTCACTAGCATGACTTGTGTTGACCCCTATATGGCAGTCAACACATCGTCAACTCTCGGGTCTCTAGCCGCGCGATTATTATTAGTGCATGTATGATTAGGTCAAGCCATCTATACACCAACTAGATATTAATTCATAAGGCCGAATAACTCAAGCAAACACAAGCGTCAAGAAATACATCATGCAAACAACAACAAGACAATAAACTAAATCTTTTATCACCTCACACCCCATTAACATTTAAGAATGATTACTTAAACTCATTTGCTCTTGAACAAAGTTGTGGTCTGATACCAAAAACATACTTGTCATGCCTCAGCACACCACCCCCAAGTTGAACCCGGTCCAAGGAGGAAGTGGGACGCAATGTGATAAGGTGGAGTTGGATTGTAGAAGACTTAACCTATCCTTGGGGAGAACACACTATGATGTTGCACACGAATACTTTGTACAAAAGAAAATAGAGGAAAGAAAAGATGACTATTTAGAGTATTAGTCCACTCATACTCACATACTAGTCATAATAAAGCCTAGACATGGCTAAAATAAGAGTTTAAGCCAACAATGGCATAAGAAAGTGTAAAGTAGAGTCAAATGTATATATCTCATCATGTCATAAACAAAGCTAACATTGCAACCTAACATCTCTATGAATCCCCTCTCAATGATTGGCACCATCCACATGCTCAACATATAGCTCATCCAAACAACCTACATGGCACAACATGCAGCGCCAAAACAAATCACACAACAAAGAGGGTGAACCAAAGATGAGCAAGGGTTTTAATACGAAAAGTAAATTCATAATGACAACACATATATAATTAAAATAACATTCATCACATAATCAATCATTATGCCCATCCATCATGGAATAGTCAATAAACCTGTGCCACCTGTGTATCATGTTGTAATTCATATTCCATCACATACACTCATGCCACCAGCATATCATGCAATATAAAACATATTTCATCAACTCATAGTCATGCCACATGCATATCATGCTATATATAACATGTACATCAACACATAGTTATGGCACCTACATCTCATGCTATAACCCACATTCCATAAGCACATACTATGCCACTACTACATCATGGGTTCAAATATAGCTCATAATACATATACACCTCATGTGTGAACATATGAAACTCATTATCATAATCACACCCTCTGTGAATCATTTCTCATTGTAAACATATCATGCATATTCATTTCTCAATAAAATATTCACCTTGCAACATCAGGTGTATCAACCACACACCATCCTGCATATCCATACAAATCACACTATAATCACATGTGTAACATAAACTTCATTGTTTCTACACAACCTGTGTCAATGAGCATTATCTCCCAAACACATGCAATAATCAATGGTGAATGTCTCACAATTGGGAAAACAATTCCCGCTCACCCTAGCCAAAGCCAAAGAGGTCCTACTACTCACCCTGGCCATAGCCTGAGAAAACCTATTGCTCACCCTAGCCATAGCTGAAGCAGACCTTCTCAGCTTGGGCAATCCTAAAGAGGAAGCGCTAAGCACTTTGGGTAAGTTTGCTAGCTGGGAAAATACCCCTTGGTAAGCCAATGCACACGGACAAACCAACTGGATTCTCAGGGTCCAGATAACTTATCAAATAACTCATATAGCAATCAGGTCATATCAACCCAAGGAGGCAATATTTTCTCGAAGGAACGCAAAATGAAAACAAGTCCTTTCGGACCCAAAACCAATTCGATAAGCCTCCGAACGATTAATCCGAGATCAAATTGCATTCACTTACATCCAATCGATCAATCATGGATAATCATGATTAATCTTGTTTATAAATGAGTCCAATGGATAAAACCATTTTCATGATGCATGCAAAGGTTAAATGAGTCCAAGTATAAGAAAACATGCTCAAATCAGTCCATATGTGCATGAAACATGATCCATTTGTGTTAAATAAAATCAATATGTGCAAGAGTGTACATAAGTGATAGTGTTCAAACCTAAGCTAAAACATGTGAAACATGAACAAGGTATAATCAATGATATATATGCAAGCATCCATAATTTATCATAGTACTATATAACTAAACTCATTGAGTAAATGTGTAGAAAATGTTGAAATACGAGTTCAAGACAAATGTAACATCATGCTAGACCTAGACAAGTATATCATATCCATACATAAGAAAAATCATGTGAAACATAGTTCACCCTAAATCAATATAACATGTGCAAGCATATATACTTAATCATGATCAAAACCTACTAGAATCATCAAGTAAATTATGAAGAAGTAATCAAACATGAATTTAAAATAAGTAGAATATCATGCTAAAACTAAACAAGTATAGTCCTAATAATACTTGAGCTAAATCATATTTTATAGACGGTTCTCCTGCAATCACAGTAGCACAGTAGCAATTTAGATAATACTAACTCATTTTAGTCATAAAGAATTAGATTTATAAAAAGAGAATGAGAAATGGCCAAAATATACAAAAATAGGCTAAGGCACCAAAATTTCCGTTTGGCCATTTGAACGCCCTCTATAATTCTTTTTTGCCCATTTCTTTGTTTGTCTTTAACCTTCCGAAATTCAAATCGAAGGCATTCTAAAATTCAAGATAAATTCTAAAATTACCATAGAACATCTTAAAATCAAAATATAATCCTAGAACATGATAGATCTAATTATTCTCATGCTTAATCACAAGAAAATAGCTATAAGTAACATATTTTCAATAAATCACCATTAAAGCTCAAAATAAAGGAAGAACCCATCTAAACCTACAAGCATGTAATCCAATGGATAAAACCACACAAGATGAAATTTCCTTACCTCTATGAAGCTCTTGGATATACAAAGAAGCTTCAATCCTCAAGAAATCCTACCCAAAAATTAAGGTTTATGTTAAAATTCAATTAAAATCAACTAATAGGCTCAAACCAACTTAAAAATAGGTAGATCTAGAATATCCTTTTGTTGAAAACGAAAATCACTAATTTAGGGATTAAAATCAAAATTTAAAGTAAGATTTTCAATGGAAGAAATTAAGAATCAAATTGGGGGAAATTAAGATAAGAAGGATTAAAACAAAAATTAAAAGATTAGGGGTAATTAGGGTAAGAAAACACACCTTAATCTATTTTCCTCTTTAGGAAATTGTTGTAGAGAACCTTCTTTTCCCTTGCACAGCCCTTCCCCAAATGGGCAAGTAGCTAAGGTTTTTTCCTTAAATAGAAAGGTTTTGGGATAAGTTTACAAACTGTTGGGTTGTAAAATAGGGTAAAAAGCCTTAAGTGGCTAAAAAGAAGCTTAATTATTTTAGGGCTAAAAAGAAGCTTAAGTATTCCAAAATCTACTGAAATGAAATAATATGAGTTTAGGGGATGAATGGGTCACATGCCGTCCAATGTGGACGTGGGGCCCACGATAGCGTCCACACCCTTAATTAAGGAAAAATTATAATAAAATCCCATAAAAATTAGATAAATCAAGTATGATACTAATACTTATAAAAAAGAAGGTTGCCGCTTCTTTTTCTCCCCTACTATTGAAGGAATTGGTGGAATTTCATCGTAGTTGGCTTCGTTTATGTCGGGAATTTTTTCTTCAGGAAAATTGGCAGTCGGACTTAGGGGACGACAAAGGAGGTATTGTAGGTTGATTGGGAATGAGATGCGAAATTCTTTAAAACAAAAATAAAATTTACTAAGAGAAATAAGATGCAAAGTAAAATAAAATTTAAATTATCAAATCAGATTTACTTACCTTGATGTTTTAGAGTTTAGACTTGAGTTGCCAGTTACCCACTTGGTGGTGGAGGAGAAAGCTTGCGAATTGAAAGCTTGAATCTTGAGGATTGAGAGTGTGTGTCACGACCCGGATTTTTAAAACCCTTTCTAAAATCGCATGAACGGTAGTCACGAGAAATTTTTTTTCTTTTAAATACAAAACAAACCATTCGATTAAATATCCAGGTCATGATAACTAGGGTTCACAAATACAAATATCAAATCATATGACATTACTACACGTCTGAAAATTCACAAAGAACAACTCATCCATCTAAGTACAAGTTCGTCATCCGTTTGAATATAAATAACAAGTTGACTCTTACGCCAAAGAAACACTTACGTATTGGAGTTGCAGAAACGCAGAAACTTCTTCTTGTGCTTGCCTGCCTTGGTCTCACTTGTCGTTGCCTCGAGAATTTGCAACTAACCAAACCAAACAACCACAACAACAACAATGGAATCTCTCCGCCTTCAAGAGAAGAGCTTCCACAAGGACAAAAGATTTTATTAATGTTTTTCGGATCGGGCCAACATCACTCGATGTTAGTTGCCTACGTACTCATCAGACAACATCTCCAATGTTTCCAACAAGATCGGATCCAGACATAGTTCTGCCTAAAACTACACTATACTAAGAAGCATAGCATCACACATGCAATGCTTAAGTATTTTAAAGCAACCTACAATTTATGCAAGTCCTTTAATCATTCTACTTGTCTAATTAATAAGCAATAACAAATAATGTTATTAATTATCTCACAACCCTTGTTTAATAATTAATGCTAACATCCTGCAAACAGTACCACATAAGGGTAATATACAAAGCACTGAATATAACATAGCTCAGAAACATTGTTAATCTTTAACCAATGAAGACTATCACAATGTACAAAACAATGGACACCGTTCAGGAAACAATGCACTAATTGTTACCTGAAAATACCAACTCCCGCTCAAAGGAGTAATTGTATGCTAACAGAAATCCTAGCATCTCTTGAGATCCACTTGGATCAGCCATGGGCCTAGAGATGTAGGTACCAGCTCTGCTCATGGACACACTGGCCGGAGGTAGATGAGCCTTCCATGATGCTCAAAAACTTGGTTTGCGTGTTTACAGGGATCCATTGTCCCAAAGGAGCGGAGACCACAAGGGTCTGAAAGAATACCACCATGGCTATTATCAGAAATCCTAGCATCTCTAGAGATCCACTTCGATCAGCCATGGGCCTAGAGATGTAGGTACCAGCTCTACTCATGGACACACTGGCCGGAGGTAGATGAGCCTTCCATGATGCTCAAAAACCTGGTTTGCGCATTTATAGGGATCCATCGTCCCAAAGAAGCGGAGACCACTAGGGTCTAAAAGATTACCGCCATGGCTATTGTTGTGCACTAACACAATGCTGAATGGACGTATGACTTAATGCATCCAAAGATTTAATACTAATCACACCCTAGCATGTATGCAATCGACTCTCATGATTTGGAAGATAATAAGCAGACTTAGGGCTTAAGCATGTGTACTAATGAACATAACAAGGACTCAGACTCATGCTAAGATGAACTGACCAATTCAACATTATAATGAAAAGGATTTGGGGCTGTGATGAACATCTCATGTCAGCCACCTAACATGACAAGTTCAAGCTGAAACAAGCATCAATAATCAACCTAAGGTATATCACAATCAAGGCTGAAATTCAGGGACAACATAGGCTGAAACAAGCATCAATAATCAACCTAAGGTATATTACAATCAAGGCTGAAATTCAAGGACAACATGGGCTGAAAGTCAGAGGCTTCTTAGGCTGAAATTCAGAGACTTAATAAGCATGAACAAATCATGAACTAAGGCTCTAACATTAAGGATTCATTCAGCAAGATTATAATCTAAAACAAAGCTGAGAATCAAGTTTTAGATATGCAACAATACAACCTAAACTAGGGTTGAGATTTAGGTATTCTCTCAGCATGATTATTGCATAAATCAATGTTGAGAATTTGGTATTAATTTAGCCAAAATAGAGCCTAAAACAAGGTTGCAAAATAGGGATATAAATAAGCAAAAATAGACCCTAAACCAAGGCTTTAAAACAGGGATTTAAATGACCAAGGTAGAGCCTAAACCAAGGCTTTAAATCAGGGATTTACTTTACCAAAGTAGAGCCTAAACCAAGGCTTCAAATCAGAGATTTACTTGACCAAAGTGGAGCCTAAACCAAGGCTTCAAATCAGGGATTTACTTGACAAAAGTGGAGCCTAAACCAAGGCTTCAAATCAAGGATTTACTTGACCAAAGTGGAGACTAAACCAAGGCTTCAAATCAGGGATTTACTTGACCAAAGTGGAGCCTAAACCAAGGCTCCAAATTAGGGATTTAATTTACCAAAGTATGGCCTAAAGTAAGGCCACAAATCAGGAATTAAATTAGCCAAAG
Organism: Saururus chinensis; assembly: GCA_035235625.1. Classification (NCBI taxonomy): domain Eukaryota; kingdom Viridiplantae; phylum Streptophyta; class Magnoliopsida; order Piperales; family Saururaceae; genus Saururus; species Saururus chinensis. The sequence goes on along the minus strand of CP141146.1, from coordinate 28,380,558 downwards.
TATGACCTAAAATATGGCCACGAATCAGGGATTAAGTTGTCCAAAGTATGGCCTATAATAAGGCCACGAATCAGGGATTAAGTTGTCCAAAGTATGGCCTATAATAAGGCTACGAATCAGGGATTAACTTGGTCAAAGTATGGCCTCAAGTAAGGCCACAAATCAGGGAATAAATTCGCCAAAGTTTAGCCTAAAGTAAGGCCACAAACCAGGGAATAAATTAGCCAAAGTATGACCTAAAGTAAGGCCACAAACCAAGGAATAAATTAGCCAAAATATAGCCTAAAGTAAGGCCACAAACCAAGGAATAAATTAGCCAAAGTATGACATAAAGTAAGGTCTAGACAAAGGAGAGAAATCAGGGATAAAATAAACAAAAGCAAGGCCTAAACTAAGGCCACAAATCAGGGATAAAATTCAGCAAAGTTTATGCCCAAATTATGGATGATAAACATGACTAGAATTAGAATCATTCATGCCTTACATGGGGCTAAAGTAGATGACAAAAATCAGTAACATGTTTGCATGAATTAAGGCTAATCTACTTGACAAAAATCAGGATCATGTATGCATAATTCAGCCATATAAACAAGAGATAAAATCACACTCGTTCAAAACAAGTAAAGGATGTTTCATAACATCAAAAAGCCCCCTAGAACCATGCTGAACTATGGCTGGATTATATCTATCAAAACCTCATGTTTAAGGGTGTGAAAAGAAGCACCTACTTGTACCAACATGTCCCCAAAGTTTCTAACTCTTGCTGCTATGCTTCTAGGCCTTGATTTCAATCCAAAGGTGGCTGATTTGCACCTTCAAAATTGCTGGTTATGGAGGTCCTTGCTGAGAGAAGGAAGAGGAAGGAAGAGGAAGGAAGAGATGGAGAAGAAGGAGGCTCCCCAAAACCAATAGGGGCTTCCTCTCTTAAAGCTATTAGGTGCCCTCCCCCTCTAGGTCTCTCTCATCCTTAGTTACAATCCCGGAATCCAAATCCCTGCTCCATTACCAATAGGAAACCAACCCCCATACATGCTTAAAATAGTCCCAAAAGAGTCCTAACCCAACTAGATGTATAGTTGATCCCTCCTTCACATTTTTTCACCACTCCTAGCACTCCTCGGACTCCTACTTGGGCTAGAAATCCTCTGCTTATATGCTATCTCATCTCAATAAAGTTCTAATTGCGTCCTCTTCTTACTTAGAGTCCTTGTTCTGCTAGGACTCTCTCTCTCTCTTCCAATTCCTAGATCTTTTAGGACTTCTAATTCCTAGTTCATTTAGGACTCCCAACTCTTAGTACATTTAGGAATCCTAACTCCTAGTACATTTAGGACTTCCATCCACCTCGGGTAAACGGGCCTTGTGCAATCTGTTCAACTTCAAACGGTCGTATCTCCCTCATCCGAACTCCGATTCGCACGTTCTTGGTGGCATTTCGAAGCTCTTTCTGTCTACTTTCTAATTATAGGTTTTCAGCTACTAATCCAAACTTACTGTAAAGTTATTCTCAGAAGAAGTTCAAGGGGTCTAATACCCAAGTTTTTACGCGGTTGACTTTGAGAATTTAGAAAAATCCTAGATGTTACAGTGTGAGAGCTTAATTTTAATTAAAAATAAAATTAAAGTAATTAAGAGCTTGAGACTTGAGAGTATAGGACGAGAGGAGAAAGAGACTTAGATAGTAGAGGGAACGGGGAAGAAAAGGTTAAACTCCTTATTTATAGATTTTTAAATGTGACAATTACCTCTCCTACACTTGAATATAATTATTATTTGATTGTTATTAGGGTTAGAATGGTTTTTATGTGGGGGAGGTGACAATTTTGTAAACATATAAGTTATTTTAAATTAATTTTTAAAAACGCGGCTAGAATTCCTTGTTGGGGCTTCATTTGTGCTCCAGGTAACTCTCATATCATAGATATGCGATGAATTCTATTTTTGTTTTTCTAATAACACAATATTTCTACAAACACATGTATATCATGGTATCGCTCACACGATATCATGTCGATCGTGTTTACAAAAATACGAGGTATAACACACACGTAGAAATATTGTGTGCATGGTAAGACAACTGAGTACTATATTGCGTATATAACATTACACGATAATGTACTATCATGTAATTGATAACATGATGTGGTCGTGAAGTGTGTCATACGTAACACGACTAAATTGTCATACTTACACTACTGAACAGTTTGTTTTGTATTGTCCACTAAGTATGGTTTTATGAGCATACGTCCATATGGGCTCCCAGTGGTCCTCCATGTAGCCCAAGGTGCAAGAGGTGGCCCGGATTTACCCAACTTTTGAGCAACGTGGAGAAGGCCGCTTTGCTTGACCTGTGATGCACTGAAATAATGTTCAATTACACATTTTGAAATCTTGAATTGCAATCCTATTTTATATTAATTCAATGCTTGTTTAGGCTATTTATATTTTGAATAGGTGAGTTGGGCCTTCGTATGTTTACATATCCAAATGGGCTTCGATAGGATCCAAGTGGAAGAGGAAGTGAAACCCAACTACCTAAAGTTATTTAAATGTCAAGAATGGGCTCCTAATGGTCTAAACATACATAGATTGGTCAAACACAACCTTGTGGACCCGTTGGATTTCATATTTGCATCAAGATAACTAAATTCGGAAAGAAACTGATTTAGACAGATTGACACAACCATAGTATTTCGGCCATATCATTCTATATATAATTTGGATTGATAGGATTATGGTGGAGTTGGAACAAAGCCTTCCATGGCTATAATAACTATTTCAGGAAGAAATTCATAATTCCGAAGCTATATGGGTCAAATATGGCATGCAAAGGGACAACTACTTAACTAACCCGAGGCCAACACATGGAGGATCTTTTCACTAGTTGTGAATGACACACATAAGAAAATATATTGATGCTGATTGGATAACTAAAGGAAGACTAGATGATACTTATTTGCTAAATAAATCATTAATTTATTTGATTGATTTAGACATTAATCATTGCCAAAGAAGCAACCAATCAAGTAATTAATGAGGATGCAATCAAGGTATATGATTGGACCTTCCCCTTTAAAGCAACCCTTTCTACTCCTATAAATAAAGGGGTAGACGTAGTAGAGGCATAATCTCCTCCTCTTTGGAGCTCTCTTCTCCTATTTTTCTTCTCTTCGTTTATACTTTTGAATTTTAGTTTTATTGTAATGGCTTTCTAAGCTCTCTAGCTAAGGCTAGAGGTGATTTGTAACAATCTAATGGAGTTCTATTCATGTTTCATCAATGGTTTTAAGTAAGTATTTGTTATTTGAAGTGATGGTTATTTAATATTATTTATCATCTTGTTTCTTTATGATAATAACACATAAGATGCTTAAAGGCTCTCCTTCTTGATCTTTTCTGGTTTTGATACATAGAAATCTTGACAATACAATTCTTTTTGATCCTTCATCTATCCAAAGTATTTTTTATCTTTACTTTTGTTTTAATGTACATATCTTCCGGTTAGATAGAATCTTCATTGAATTCTAACCGAGATAACATGAAGAACATCATTAGATGTTAAATGACCCTCAATGCCTTAGTGCTTTGTCTTATTGTTTTCTTAACTCAACTTAATACTCCTCTTATTTTGTAATAATTGTGATAGTCACACAAAGGCAATCCTTGTGGATTCGACCTTTAAATACTACATCCACTTGTGCACTTGCAAGTAATATAACCCTAAGCTTTTGGTTAATTTGATGAATCAATAGTTTAGGTGTAACAAGTTTTTGGTGTCGTTGCAGGGGATTACAACTTGTGACAATAACGCCGGTTACAAAATATTATCCTTATTCATTTTTTCTTCTTTTTCTTTTTCTTTCATTTCTTTTTGTTGAGAGTAAGAGTAGTGGCAAGAAGAATCATTGAATAAGCTCAACCAGAAAGATCTCTTGGACTTGTCATTGCCCAAAGAATTAAAGAAGACCACTTGAAGCATTCAGGGTAGTTCCATTCCACTTCCTCTACTTCATTTCTTTTAATTCTTTGATTTTTTAGAATTAAGAATTATTTTCTTTTGATATCATTTTTGAATTGTATGTTTTAATTTGCTAAATTTATAGATCTTCTTTCTTTTAATTTTATTTTGTTGATTTTTTTTTTGTTCTTTCCAAAAAAAAGGTTTCTCATTTTTTTTATGCGCTCATGGCTACGTGACCAAAGTGGTCGCTTCAAAAGTGTTGATATTGCTCTTAATATTTTTGACTTTTCTCTTTCTTTGAACACTATGGATGATGGTACAAGTAATAATGGTTTTAATGAAGTGCAAAACAATTAACAAGTTAAAACCTTGCGTGATTATTTGTAACCAACTAGATCAAGTTCTCCTTCTTGCATTATTTTTCCAACTAATGTAGAAGGTTTTGAACTCAAGCCGGGTGTAATTCAATTACTACCCAAATTTCATGGCTCGGATTCAGAAAGCCCATATTTGCATTTAAAAGAGTTTGAAGAAGTTTGTGCAACTTTGCCAAACCATAATGTTTCTAATGATGTTATTAGATTAAAGGAAAAAGTAAAAAATTGGTTGAATTCTTTAAAGCCAGGATCCATTAGAACATGGTAAGAAATGCAAAGAGAATTTTTTTAAAAAAAATTCCCACCCCTAGAACTAATACACTTAGAAAGAATATCATGAATTTTTCACAAAAAGAAAATGAGACTTTCTTTCAATGTTGGGAAAGATTTAAAGAACTTTTGTTGTTGTGCCCACATCGTGGATATGAAACATGGCGTACAATTAGTTTCTTTTATCATAGCCTGACTTCTAAAATGTGGCAATTTGTTGAAATGATGTGTAATGCATAATTTTTGAGTAAGGAACCTGAGAAAGCATGAGACTATTTTGATGTGTTGGCTAAAAATGCTCAATCATGGGAAGATTCTAATGAATTTGAAAGTAATAAAACAAAATCTAACATGAATACTAAGGGGGGCATGTATCTTCTTAAAGAAGAGGATGATGTCCAAAAATTACAAGTTTAACTAAAAAAGTTAAGGCCATGAAAATTAATAAGGAAAACATGTCTAAAGCTTCTCAAAAAGCACAAGATATTTGTAGTATATGTGAGAGTGATGGACACCAAACATAGCATTTTCCAACAATCCCCGCTTTTCAAGAGGTGTTGCATACTCAAGCAAATGCTATGAATACTTACAAAAGACCTTTCTCTTCTCCTTATTCTGAAACTTTTACTCCTAATTAAAGAAATTATCCTAACTTTAGTTGGAGAAATGCGTCTAATGTGCAAATACCCCCTTCTTTTTAAAATTATGTTCCACCACATAAGAAGACTCTTAAAGATACATTGCAAACATTAATACAAAGTCAAGCAACAATCAAGAACCAAACAATGCAAGCCATCAATGACTTGAAGAATTCTCTCACTTAAATTGACTTCAACTTTGAGCACTTAAGAAAAAGAGAAGTTTCCTTCTCAACCTCAACCAAATCCTCAAGGTCAATTTGTAATTGAAATTTTGAATTCTTCAAGTTCATAAGAAGATCATACTAAGTCCATCACCACTTTGAGAAGTAGAAAAATCATTAATAAAGACATTACAAAGAAGGTTGATAAACTAAGGAGTCTTTGAATTCTAAACATGGTGATAAACTTGACAACTCCGATTATGTTTCTCCTATTCCACCTCCTTTTCTCCAAAGATTACTATCCTCTTCTAAATTGGTACAAAATGGTGATATTCTTAAAATTTTCAAACAAGTTAAGATTTAACATTCCTCTCTTAGATGTCATTAAACAAATTTCATCTTATGAAAAAAAAAATAAAGTCCTTTGTACAATCAAGCGTAAGCTAAATATAAAAAAGACGACATTTTTGATAGAACAAGTAATTACAATTTAACAACAAAACACCCCACTCTGATATAAAGATCTTGGTTGTCTAACCATATCTTGTATAATTGGGAATTATAGAATTGAAAAAGCTTCACTTGATCTTGGGGCAAGTGTTAATCTCTTACCTTATTCTATTTATGAACAATTGAGACTTGGTAAATTGAAGCCCGCAAGCATTACACTTCAACTTGTAGATCACTCAATTAAAACACCAAGAGGAATTGTTGAGGATGTGCTAGTACAAGTAAAAAAGTTTTATTTTCCTATTGATTTTATTGTTTTGGACACAACCAGTTTTGAATGCTTGTACTCAAATTCTTGTCATATTAGGCCACTCATTTCTTGCTACTTCTAATGCTCTTATTAATTGTAGAAATAGTGTTATGAAGCTTTTTTTTTGGAAGTATGACTCTGGAACTGGACATTTTTAATATTTGTAGGCAAACAGGAGATGATGATGAGGATGTGCATGAAGTAAATCTCTTAGAAAGTCTTGTTGATGACATGACTACTATTTCTTCATTTTCTGAGCCTCCTGAAGCCTGTCTTTCTTATTTTAACTTTGATGGTGATGCTATGATTAATGATATAAATTTCTTGTTGGAGTCAACTCCATTGTTAGATATTGATATGGGGAAGGCCTGCTGTGAGGAGTTACCTCCTTCTAGTAGCGCTTCTTTTCCCTCAAGTGTCCAACCACCTAAGTTAGACTTGAAACCTCTCCCTACTGAATTTAAATATGCTTATCTTGGTGAGGGAGAAACATTTCCTATTGTTGTCTCTTCAAAGTTGGATAATGAGCAAGAGCACAATTTGCTCGAAGTCCTTAGAAATCACAAGAGTGCCATTAGGTGGACCTTTGCTGATATCAAGGGGATTAGTCCCTGTTGTGCACGTGCACATGATTCATCAGTTATCTTTATTTCAGTACATTATTATCTTTATTTCAATACATTAGGTTAGTTTCCCTTATGTAAGTGGATGATTTGCATTTGTATTTAGTTAATGAACTGTGATAGGTGCACTAGTGGACCAAGAGATAGCCAAGCCCACTAGCGGCACGACTCCCCATGTGAGAGGGTGCGACTCCCCATAAAGGGTAGTCTCCCTCCTTGGTTTGGGTATGCTAATAGAAGACTCCAGTTTGTTCCCCCCTTTCTTCCTACTTTCTCCCCTTTCCCTGCGTAGAACTCCTTGTACCGATTGTGCCCACATTGGGCACAACATTGGTATTAGAGCTTTTACAATCCCTGGACATAACACGAGGCAAGCAAGCTACCACAGCCCTTGAGGTTCTTCCGGAGAAAGAGGCTCTCGCCTCAGCGGACAGTCCGAAGGCCGTTCCTGCGACAACCAGCGAACCCACTCTGACAGAGATCATGGCGGCGCTGAAAACATTGAGCATGGGTGTGGCTAAGGTGGAGGCGTTGGGCGTGGCTGTTGCGCAGTTGCAGGCTGAGCGCGCAGCACCTGTCCTGCCTGGGCCGCCCCCAGTTGTCCTTGAGAAGGGAGGTCCATCACATCCCCCATAACTGCAAATTCCTGCCCCCTAGCACCGGCAGACAGCAACACGTGAGTCCCCCACAGCCTAGTGCGCTTTGGCACTGTCGACCAGGGCATTGATGGGAGGCGCCAGGCCTGGGAAATAAGAGGCACGCCAGGTGTTCGGGAAAATGCCCTAGTGATGCCGCCCCCTAGAGACTTATTTCCGAAGATGGAGGACGACTGGGAGGAGTACCCAAGGCCCCGCGGTGGACCACGAGGAGGGGCTAAACCTCGTTTGACCCACCTCCAATTCCCTTTTTACAATGGGGATGACGATCTAGTGGAATGGCTGTACAAGGCAGAGAAGTTTTTTGCCTACCAAGGAGCGCATTTGGAGGCGGAATGTCTACACATCGCGGCCTTTCACCTTGATGGAGATGCAACCGTATGGTTCCAGAGCTTCAAGAAGGAGGTGCACTACCCCACTTGGGCCGCCTTCTCCGACGAGCTGTGCATCCAATTCGGCCTGAACGAGTTTCAGGACTTCAATGAAATGCTCTCATCACTGCGCCAAACCACCACTGTCAGGGCCTATTATACAGAGTTCATGAAGGTAGCCACCAGCCTTCCCGACTAGCTGGTGGCTGCCTTGGTGGGCACATTCAAGCAATGGCTCAAACCGGAGATTTCTGAGGAGATGTGTCACTTCCCCTACTCCAGCATGCAGGATGTCGTGTGCCACGCACGCATTGAGGAAGAGAAGCTGATTCGGCAGCGACGAGGAGGTCGACTCGGGACCCTTCCCCAGCCTATTGTGAGCGCCTCCCCTCTTGCCGCCCCGACCAATAGCACAGTGGCCAGCCGCCCTGGCCAACACTCTACTCAGCCCAGCCAAATTGTGTGGCGTCTCACACCGGCACAGATGGAGGAACACCAGTCGAAGGGCCTCTGTTTTCGCTGCGATGAGAAGTTCGTTCTGGGGCACCGGTGTTCCATCAAGGGTAGTCTTCTCGTGGAGGAGATTGATGAGGAGGGAACTCAGACGGATGGGGCTGACTTGTTCCACCATGATGACGTGCTACCAGATATTTCTATCCATGCCTTCTCAGGGGCATTCACTCCATGCACGATGCGGGTCCAGGGTCACCTCAAGTGGCAGCAGGTGGCCATATTGATTGATAGTTGGTCAACACACAACTTCATCAACAACAAGGTGGCCCAATGGCTAGTCTGCTTTGTTGTCCGATTCGAAGCCTTTTGATGTACTAATTGGTGACAGGAAGCACCTCCGAAGCTCGGGGGTTTGTGCGCAGGCAGCACTCTCCATTCAGGGCCACACATTCGTGATCAACCTCTTCTTGTTGCCTACGAAGGGGGCAGACGTGGTGTTAGGTGTGCAGTGACTTCAGGAGCTTAGGGACGTGTTATGAAACTTCAAAGACTTGGTGATGGATTTCAATGTTCAAGGGCAGCTGGTTCGGTTTTAGGGATCTCCATCGGGCACCCTCCTCTCTGCTCAGCTGATGCCTTCTTTGTTTCGTTTTGCCCCCCAGGGGTTCCTCCTTCAGCAGCGGGCATCCTTCGAAATCCTTCAAGAAGCGTTGCCGTAGGATCTCCATGACTTATTGGAGGAGCAGCATGAGGTGTTTGCTGAACCACAGGGCCTTCCTCCGGTGCGGCATCATGATCACTGTATTCATATCATTCCAGGTGCCTCTCCGGCCAATGTTCGGCCTTATCGCTATCCGCCATTTAGAAGGCAGAAATAGAGCATCTTGTGGCTGACATGCTTCACTCTGGTATCATTCGTTCGAGCACGAGCTCCTTCTCCTCCCCGGTTTTGCTAGTTCGCAAGAAGGATGGCACTTGGCGCTTCTGTGTTGACTACCGACCCTTAAATGCTATCACAGTCAAGGACAAGTACCCTATACCGGTGATTGAGGAGCTTCTGGATGAGCTGGCTGGAGCAACTATCTTCAGCAAACTCAACCTCCATTCGGGTCACCATCAAATACTGGTGTAGCCTACCGATGTGCACAAGACTGCCTTCCGGACTCATGACGGCCACTTTGAGTTCCTTGTCATGTTGTTTGGCTTGACAAATGCCTCCTCTACATTTCAGATCCTCATGAATCATCTTTTCAGGCCCTTCCTCCACCGCTTCATCTTAGTTTTCTTCGATGATATACTTGTCTACAGCAAGTCCCTAGGTGGAACACTTGGAGCACCTCAGGTCTATCTTTGCTATTCGGAAAGATAATTCATTGTTTCTTAACCGTTCAGAGTGTTCGTTTGGTAGCCCACAGGTGGAATATTTGGGACATATCATCTCTCGTGACGGCATCGCCACTGACCCCTCCAAGGTGGCTGCCATACTTTCTTGGCCGACCCCTACTTGCGTCCGGGTGCTTAGGAGCTTCCTTGGTCTCACTGGCTACTATTGGAGGTTCATTAACCGCTATGGTGAGATTGCTTGGCCCCTTACAGAGCTCTTGAAGAAGGGGGGATTCAGCTGGTCCGAGGCTACCCAAGCAGCCTTTGCCGAACTGAAGAGGGCCATGGCATCCGCTCCTGTTCTGATCCTTCCAGATTTTAGCCGACCCTTTGTGGTGGAGACAGATGCTTCTGATGCCGACCTTGGAGCGGTCCTACTATAGGATGAGCGCCTCATTGCTTACTTCAACAAAGCATTGGCTGGCCGCTCCTTGTCCTTGTCCATGTATGAGAAGGAGATGTTGGTCATCGTCCTTGCGGTCGACAAGTGGCGGCCTTATTTGCTTGGCCGCAGGTTCCTGATTCGCACTGACCACCAGCCCCTGAAGTATTTCCTCGAGCAATGGGTGTCCACTCCGTCATAGTAGCGATGGGTCAGCAAGCTTCTTGGCTACGATTATGAGGTCCTGTACAAGAAAGGCTCAGATAACACCGTGGCCGATGCCCTTTCTCGCCATTCGTCCACAGGTGTGTGTTTGGTTCTGTCCGGTCCGGCTTGCCCCTTCCTTACTGATTTAAAGCAAGCCTACATGGATGATCCTCCGACCCGCACCTTGATTACTTCCCTCCAGACCGACCCAGCTGCTCGACCATTCTTTGCATGGAAGGATGGTCTACTCTTTTGGAAGGATTGCTTATGTTACTGATCTTACTGATCTTCGTAGGCGCATTCTCTCCCACTTCCATGACACTCCCGTGGCCGGTCATGAGGGTGCACTCCGCACTTATAAGCAGGTCATTCAGAGCTTTTAGTGAGAGGGTATTCGCCGGGCTGTTACTAAATTTGTGGCCGCTTGTGATGTATGTCAAAGAGCTAAAGCCGCCACAACCTCTCATGCAGGTTTGCTTCAGCCCTTGCATATTCCCGATAAGGTTTGGGAGGATGTTTCCATGGACTTCGTCGAGGCCCTACCCTTGGTGTAGGGGAAGTCCGTGATCATGGTGGTGGTGGACCGGCTGTCCAAGTATGCTCATTTTTGTGTTCTGGGACATCCCTTCACTACCAAGTAAGTGGCTGTACTCTATGTTCAGGAGGTGGCCAAATTACACGGTATGCCTCGCACTATTGTATTTGATTGCGACATGGTTTTCATCTCTTAGTTTTGGTAGGAGTTCTTCACTTTACAGGGCACCTCTCTGCACATGAGAACCACTTATTACCCTTAGACAGATGGACAAACAAAGGTGGTGAAAAGATGTTTAGAGCAGTACTTGTGTTGTTTCACTATGTCTCAGCCCCGCTGATAGCTTCAGCTTCTTCCTTGGGCGGAGTGGTCTTATAACACCGCCTACCATACTCGTGCCGGTTTCACTCCTTTTGAGGTACTGTTCCCAATGGTGTTATCGTATGTTCCCCATCGCTCCAGACATGGGACAAGGTTCTTCGCCAGCTTAAGGAGAACTTGTCTTCGACTCAGAACAGGATGAAGCAGATTTACGATTGTCATCACACTGATAGGGAGTTCGTGGTGGGTGACTTGGTTTATGTATATGTTCTTCCTCAGTGGCAGATCTCCTTGTTTCAGCCCGAGCACACCAAGCTCGCCCCCGATTCCATGGCCCCTATGCTGTAGAGGAGCGTATTAGTCTGGTGACTTACCGCCTTGCCCTGCCTCCGGGTTCTCTGGTCCACCCTATCTTTCATGTCTCCAGGTTGTGCTGCTACATAGGTGACTCATCTTTGGCCACTGATGCTCCACCACCACCCCTGATGGGCCCGGTTGTTTCTTCCGACCCAGTTCCTGCCTCAATGCTTGATAAGAGTCGTGTCCGCCATTCTGGCCGCATTATTACAAAGGTTTTGATTTCTTGGCAGGGACAGTATCTTGAGGATGCCATGTGGATGCCAGATGATGAGTTCATGTCTCGCTACCCAGCTTGGTCGCCTTGAGGACAAGGCATTTGCAGAAGTGTGGTGGAGTGTTGTGCACGTGCACATGATTTATCAATTATCTTTATTTCAGTACATTATTATCTTTATTTCGGTACATTAGGCTAGTTTCCCTTATGTAAGTGGATGATTTTCATTTGTATTTAGTTAATGAACTGTGATAGGCGCGCTAGTGGACCACGAGATAGCCAGGCTCACTAGCGGCACGACTCCCCATGTGAGAGGGCGCGACTCCACATAAAGGGTCGTCTCCCTCCTTGGTTCGGGTATGCTAATAGAAGACTCCAGTTATTCCCCCCTTTCTTCCTACTTTCTCCCCTTTCCCTGTGTAGAATTCCTTGTACCGATTGTGCCCACATCGGGCACAATAGTCCCCTAATTTGTACCCAAAGGATCTTCATGGAAGAAAATGCAAAACCTGTGAGACAAATGCAGTGGAGGTTAAACCCCAATATGAAAGAAGTAGTGAGCGGAGGTCCTAAAATTGTTGGATGTGGGTATTATTTACCCCATTTCTGATAGTCCACGGGTGAGTCCCACCCAAGTTGTCCCCAAAAAGTCTGGAGTGACGGTGGTAAAGAATGCCAATGATGAGTTAATTCCCACTAGAATCACCATCAGTTGGCGAATGTGCATAGATTATAGGAAATTGAATTCCGTCACTAGGAAAGACCACTTCCCCTTGCCGTTCATGGACCAAATCCTAGAGAGGGTGGCCGGTCATATATTTTATTGTTTTCTAGATGGTTATAAAGGATCTAATCAAATTGAGATTGCACTTGAAGATCAAGAAAAAATGACCTTTACATGTCCATTTGGTACCTTTGCATATCGAATGATGTCGTTTGGATTATGTAATGCTCCAACCACATTCCAAAGGTGCATGATGAGCATCTTTAATGGCATGGTCGAGTGGTTTTTGGAAGTTTTTATGGACGACTTCTCTGTTTTTGGTAATTGTTATGATGACTGTCTTGATAACTTGGAAAACGTTTAGTTGAGATGTGAAGAGAAAAATATGATTTTAAATTGGGAAAAGAGTGATTTTATGGTTACTACCGGAATAGTACTTGGTCACGTTGTTTTTGTGCAAGGAATTCAAGTGGACAAGGCAAAAATTGAATTGATTGCTAATTTGCCTAGTCCATAATCCATAAAAGATGTTAGGTCCTTTTTGGGGCATGCCAGTTTTTGAAGATTTATCAAGAATTTTAGTGTGATATATAGAACATTGTGTACTCTTCTTCCTAAAGAACATTCTTTTGAGTGGTCAGATACATGTGAAGAAGCTTTCACAAAGCTTATGAACATGTCAGTCTCTGCACCCATCATTTAGCCCCCAAATTGGACCCATCCCTTTGAAATTATGTGTGACGCAAGTGATTATGCTGTTGGGGCTGTTTTAATGCAAAGGAAATATAAGAAACCTTTTGTAATTCATTATGCAGGTAGAACTTTAAATAGTGCCCAAATGAATTACTCCACCACTGAAAAAGAACTTGTCGCTATTGTATTTTCCTTGGACAAAGTTAGATCCTATTTGATTGGCTCTCATATTATCATTTTTACTGGCCATGCAGCTTTGAAGTATCTTTTGAGTAAACAAGATACAAAGCGCAGATTGCTTTGGTAGATACTCTTACTCCAAGATTTTGATCTCACAATCAAAGACAAGAAGGGAGTAGAGAATGTGGTGAGGATCATCTTTCCATATTAGACTTTTCTGATTCTTCAGAAAACATTCCAATTCATGACACATTCCCATATGAACAACTTTTTTCTATCTCACATCTTCCATGGTATGTTGTTATTGTCAACTACTTGGTGACAGGTAAAGTTCCCCATCATTGGTCTCACTAAGATAAAAAGAGATTCTTCACCAAGGTAAAGCATTTCTTTTGGGATGACCCCTATCTCTTTAAGTACTATCCGGATCAAATAATAAGGAGATGTGTGCCTCATTCTGAACAAGTACACATCATCTCTTTTTGTCATTCTGAAGCATGTGGTGATCACTTCTCCTCTAAAAAGACCACCGCTAAAATTTTCCAATGTGTTTTTATTGGTCGACTCTTTTCAAAGATGTTCATGAATTTTGCAAAACTTGTAAACGGTGTCAAAAGTTAGGAGTTATATCTCATCGAAATATGATGCTTCTTAACCCCATATTGGTTATTGAGATTTTTTATTGTTGGGGCATTGATTTCTGGCAACCTTTCCTCCTTCTTTTGGCTATGTTTATATTTTAGTTGTCGTCAATTATGTTTCCAAATGGATTGAGGTGGTTCCAAGCAAACCCAATTACCACAAAGTCATTGTGCGCTTTTTAAAAGAAAATATATTTTCAAGGTTTGGAATGCCTCGAGCCATCGTAAGTGACGGGGGGTCACATTTTTGCAATAAGCCTTTTGAGGCTTTGATGAGGAAGTATGGGATCACACATAACGTAGCCACCCCCTATCACCCACAAACAAGTGGACAAAGTTGAGATTTCTAATCGGGAAATTAAATATATTTTGCAGAAAATGGTAAATCCAAATGGTAAAGATTGGTCTTTACGGCTAACAGATGCTCTTTGGGTTTACCGTACCGCTTTTAAGACCCCAATTGGAATGTCTCCTTATTGTTTAATTTTTGGAAAAACTTGTCACTTGCCTATGGAATTGGAACATAGGGCGTATTGGGCAACCAAAGCTTTGAATTTTAATTTTTACAAGGCTGGCTTAAATAGAAAATTGCAATTCAATGAGTTAGAGGAAATTCGACGTGATGCTTATGAGAGTTCAAAAATTTTAAAAGAGAGAATGAAGGCTTTTCATGATAAAAATATTTTACGAAAAACTTTTCAGCCTTTTCAAAAGGTTTTATTGTACAACTCTAGGCTTCATCTCTTTCCAGGAAAATTAAGATAATGTTGGGCAAGTCCTGTCATTGAAAAACTGTTTATCCTTATGGAATTGTTAAAATTGAAAACCGAAATAATGGTAATATTTTCAAAGTTAATGGACAATGTTTGAAACCATTTTTAGACCATTTTGTCCCTCAAGTTGAGTCTACATTTCTTGAAAAGCCAAATTATCAGGGCTTATTTTCTTTTCATGATTTTTACTAAAAAAATATAAAAACATCAAACATTGAGGACAATGTTTCATTTGGGTTGGGGGGTGAGTTTTGATAATTTATGTTAATATCATTGACTGTGATAATCTTCATCCTTTCTTGGTATGCTGCCTTTTTACTTTGATCTCTAGATAATGATGAAACTTAGATATTTTTATTAAAACTTTCCTTTTGTGACAAGTCTTTTAAATTAACTTTCATTAAGAGGATCTTTGAAACTAATGTTGGTTTTCAAAATTTCACTCACACGACTAATTTTTAGAGTTGAAGTTGAATTATGTGGTTGTTGCTCTAATACTCACCCAGAATGTTGAGAGACACCAAATCCAATGAACTTTGACCTCCTTGTTCACTTGGTTAGATGGGAAAGAAGAAAAAATTAGGGGATTATTATCGTTATGGAAAGCAACCAATGAATTAGACCGAGTACTTCGAAAAGGGCTGCCAATGAAAAAAAACTAAAGAAAAAAAGAAATGTCATAAAAAAAAGTGATGGACATCATATAGAAAAAAAAGTTGTCAAATAATGCTTCATTATGTAAAATAGGGCGAAGCCATCATTGTAACAACGCAAGTGTGCTAAATATCACAGATAAAGCCCATGACATATTAAAGTGAACTTCCAAACCTCTTGCTATCTTGGACAGGTTGCTAAGTTTTTTGGTTCTTTAGGCTATCTAAACATCTCTTGGTGAGTAGAAAAGCATACTACTTTAGGAAACTGATCCTCTAAATATCTTGTCAAAATTTTACTTAGACTCACCAACACATTGTTTCAAAAGTTCCTCTACATAGAAATTTAATGGTTTAGACTTTCATGAATATTTTTCTAATATTTAATCTATTGAAACTAGTTCTTGAGTATTCTAGAGTTAATTGTAAAGTTTGATGTTTTCTTAGTGGGGATGAAGGGGTTCCTTAGTCTTGCTTTACAATTAATATCTTAGTCTTTACTTCCTCAACATAATTTGTTAGCATTGTAACTCATATTTTTTTCTCTTCTTCTTTACTTTGTCTGGCTGAAGACATAAAACTTAGTGCTACGTAGGAGGCAACCCATGAGTTTTTTTTAAATTTTGTGGGTATATTCACTATAAACCCTCACGAGATACAACTCGTCCACTAGTGCAAGTTAGGGTTTAACGGCTTGCTACATGTGCTAAATGCAGTCGTGATGGCCTATGAAAGTGGCATGTATTCTTGTTTTCTTTTTAATTATTTTTCTTTTCGAACTCATAGATTGCTAGAGACTAGCAATATGCTGGTTGAGGGGTATTTGATATATTGAAATAATCTTCAATTAAATATTTTTAAATCTTTAATTGCAATCTTATTTTGTATTAATTCATTGCTTATTTGGGCAATTTATATTTTAAATATGTGAGTTGGGCCTCTGTTGTGTTTACATGTCCAAATGGGCTTCGATATGATCCAAGTAGAAGAGGAAATGAAACTCAACTACTTAAAACAATCTAAAAGTCAAGAATGGGCTCCTAACGGTCTAAACATGTATTAAATGGTCAAACACAACCTTGTGGATCCGTTGGATTTGAGATTTGCATCAAGATAACTAAATTCTGGAAGAAGTTGATTTGGAGAGATTGACACAACTATAGCATTTCGGCCATATCTATCTATATCTAATTCGCATTGATAGGATTCTGGTGGCATTGGAAAGAAGCATTCCATGGCTATAATCACTATTTCAGGAAGAATTTCATAATTCTGAAGCTATATGGGTTAAATCTAGCATTCAAAGGGACAACTAGTTAACTAACCGGAGGCCAACACATGGAGGATCTTTTCACTAGTTGTGATTAATATACATAAGGAATGATAATGATGCTAATTAGATAACTAAGGTAAGACTAAAAGATACTTATTTGTTAAATGAATCATTGATTTATTTGATTGATTTAGAAATTAATCATTGCCAAAAAAACAACCAATCAAGCAATCAATTAGGATGCAATCAAGGTATATGATTGAACCATCCCCTTTAGAACTCTCTTCTCCTATTTTTCTTCTCTTTTTTTGTATTTTTATTTTTTAGTTTTATTGTAATGACTTTCTAAGCTCTCTAGCTAAGGCTAGAGGTGATTTGTAAAAATCTAATGGAGTTCTATTAATGTTTCATCAATGGTTTTAAGTAAGTATTGGTTATTTGAAGTGATGCTTATTTAATATTATTTATCATCTTATTTCTTTGTGATCATAACACATAAGATGCTTGAAGGCTCTTCTTTTTTATCTTTTGTGGTTTTGATGCATAGACATCTTGAAGAAACAATTTTTTTTATCCTTCATCTATCCAAAGTATTTCTTATCTTTATTTCTATTTTAATGTTCATATCTTCCAGTTAGATAGAATCTTTATTCAATTCTAACTGAGATAACATGACACATGAAGAACATCATTAGATATTACAATGACCCTCAATGCCTTAGTGTTTTATCTTATTGTTTTCTTAACTCTTTATTACCTCAATACTCTTCTACTCTTTCTCTCTTAATCTTTCTTTAATACTCTTATTTTGTAATCATTGTGATAGTCACACATAGGCAATCCTTGTGAATTCGACCTTGCAATACTACATCCACTAGTGCACTTGCAAGTAATATAACCCTAAGCTTTGGTTCAATTTAATGAATCAATAGATTAGGTGTAACAACCCGGCCGACAAAAAGGCAAAGAAGAAGCTACTTACTCATCACCGAATGAGGAAGTGGTATGAGGAGGTGTTCATGCGTCTGAAGCTGGACTCCCAAGTTATTATGCGAATCACACCAATTGCTGAAGAGGCCCACTTGATGGGTGGCCAAAGGGCGACCCCAAAGGCAAAGAAGGCGGGAACACACACAACGATACATAGGACAATGAAACCTACCTAAGCTCACCATGGGCAGACGTTAGGGCATATATCATCCAGCCAAGACGTCATTGAATCATCCTCATGCCAGTTGATGTCATGACTAGGATTTGTGATGTTGTTTTGGAGAAGGTTGTTCTGTACAGGGAGTAGGGATGGAACACTGAGAGAGTTAAAGCTACTCTCTAGCGGGTTAAAAATGATCTGGTGGTGGCAACAAGCCTCATAGAACATATGCTTCCCCCACAGGAACCGGAGACAGATCGACCGCATGAACCCCCTCAACTAGAAGTTCCTCATGCATCAACTCCTCTACCAAGAACCGTAGGTTTTCCATCGGTTCGGGTCAAGTCAAGAGCTTCAAAATCCAGAGAAGCTGGTCAACCATCTACTCATGAAGAGCAACTAGTACTTGTCCCTCATTCGGTGGACGAGGGATTCATTTTGTGTAAGTACGACATTTTAATCTATCGTGTATGTTTGGGAATAATCGTGTAATCGAGCACACGACAACCTCAAAAGTCATTATTTAAGAAAGACAATTTTGTTGTGGTCATGTGAACAATCACACGATCAGCTGTTAAGAAAACAATCTGGTTGTGGTTGTGTGATCGTTAACATGATAAGGCCCTTTATCGTATTTCAGTCAATACAACATGGTGATATATCGTGTAATATAAAATACGATGGACTTGCATATCATGTATGTACTAATGCTATTTCTTATTTCTTATATGCAGAGAAAAGGCAACCGGAAACTGCCTCCCCAATAAAGAAGAAGAAGGATCCGAAGTTGGAAAGGACCATGATAATAAGTTTTTTGAAGAAAATAAATGGAGTTGTACAATCCCAGCCTGTCATGGAATCAACCCGAGAGAAGAAGGAAAGAGCCCGGGAGGTCCAGAAAGAAACCCGGGAGCTCCAGGAACACTTTCGGAAGGTTGATTAACAATCCCAGGAGGGACTGGAACAACTCCGGGAATCAAATAAAGAAGAGGAACACACAATTAAAAAAGAAGTTCCTCAACAAAACTTTAAACTAAAATTAAAGTAGAAAGCTACCCTTGTCGTACCCTTCCTACCTCTAGTACCCTGGAAGCCGAGGTACACCATTGTTGAACCACTTTCTCAAGGTGAGGAGCCAGCCAAGAAGGTGGCTGCTTAGGGCTCGAAGAAGATGAAGCATTTCAACAGCTTTGTGGAGGAGAAGCTAGCCAAGTTTGGACCCACGGAAAGTGTGGAACAGAAGGCAAAGAAAAGTGATGAAGTTCCTTTGGCATTTGTCCCTGGCCCATACATTATCCCTCTAGCATAGCCAAAGTCTCCCACACCAAAAGCGGTGAGCTCAAATGTTGCCGCCAGTGGTAGCACTGCATCAGGTACAACTCCAGTTGATGAGGAAGTACTGCATAGTATCAACAATGTGATTGACGTGGAAGAGCACGCTGCATAGTGGAAGAAAAAGGAGGAGATCTATATGGCACCACACGACTATCTTGACACGGAGTTGGTGTTCCACATTGAGATTCAGAAGACTGAAGATAAGGACACTGTCATGGATTTTCTAGCACACCCATACAAGTAGTGGCCCATGGCGACTCTCCTCTATACTAACTACCTATCTTTGTATAACGAATGAGGTACTATCATTTTATTGATGATACATTTTAAGAAATTGCGTGTTATAAATCACATGATAATGGAAAATATGAAAGTGAACATTTATACATCGCTTTATCGGTAGCACGACATTTTCTCATATTGTTGTTTGCATAATACACTAATTTTCGTCTCAATTGTGATGTGCCCAATGTAGGCACAATCGATATCAAGGAGATTCACGTAGAGAAAGGGGAGAAACAAGGAAGAAATGGGAAAAGTGCTGAATGACCTTAATTGCATAACCTAAAAAGAAGAAGGAGTTTGCCCCTTATAGGAGATGACTAGTCACCTAGGGAGTCGCACCAAGTCCCAGTGGGCCGACTCAGTTCCCTAGGCAAACACACCAGTTAGTGGGCCAGGCTAGTCTGGGGCCACTAACTAAACCAATAACGATTTACATAATCAAATAACAAACAAATACTATGCTATTACAAAGGGAAATAGTTCTAATGCAAAGAAGTAAAAGAAATAAAGTAAAGTCTGGGGGATCGTGTGTGATCGTGCGCAACACTCCACCACATTCCGCTAATCGCCTTGTCCTCAAGGCAACCAAGACGGATATCGAGCCATAAACTCCTCCTCATGCATCCATGTAGAATCTTCTCGTGGCTGCCCCTGCCAAGAAACCAAAACCTCGGTAACAATACGACCAGGGAAATGAACATGCAACTTCTCAAGCACCGAAGCAGGAACAAGATCGGACGGTAGCACTGGACCCATCAAGGGGGGTGGTAAAGCAGCAGCAGCCAAAGACTTGTCACTCACAAAATAGTGCAACCTGGAGACATGAAAGACAGAGTGAACTAAGGAGTCAGGTGGCAAGGCAAGGCGGTAAGCTACAGGACCAATGCGCTCCTCAACAGCATAGGGACCATGGAAATGGGGGGCGAGCTTGGAGTGCTCAGGTTGAAACAAAGATGTCTGGTGTTGTGGCAAAACGGAAACATAAACCAAGTCACCCACTGCGAACTCCCGATCGGTATGGTGGCCATCTTAAAGTTGCTTCATCCGGTTCTGAGCAGAAGACAAATTCTACTTGAGCTGACGTAGGACCTCATCTCGTGTCTGGAGCATACAGTCCACCTCTACCACAGAGGATTGGTGAGGTACATATGACAAGACCATCGGTGGTGGATGGCCATACATCACCTCAAAAGGAGTAAAACCAGCATGCATATGATAGGCGGTATTATAAGATCACTCCGCCCATGGAAGAAGCTGAAGCCACCGGCTGGGCTGTGTCATGGTGAAACACCGAAGATATTGCTCCAAACAAAGATTAACCACCTCGGTCTGACCATCCATCTGAGGGTGATAAGTAGTACTCATATGGAGAGAAGTCCCCTGTAAAGTAAAGAACTCCTGCCAAAACTGAGAAATGAATATCCGGTCATGATCAAAAACAATAGTGCGGGGCATACCATGGAGATTTGCCACCTCCCTAACATAAATCTCAGCCACTATCTTGGCAGTGAAGGGATTGTCCCAATGCACAAAAATGAGCATACTTGGACAGTCGGTTGACCACAACCATAATCATTGACTTACCTTGCACCACAAGCTAGGCCTCCACAATGTCCATCGAGATATCCTCTCATACCTTATCAGGAATAGGCAAGGGCTGCAACAAACCAACGGGAGAAGTCATGGTGGCCTTGGCCCTCTGACAAATATCAATAGCAGCCACATACTCTTGGACAGCCCGGTGAATACCCAGCCATAAGAAGCTCCGGCTGATCCGCTTATAGGTGCGGAAAGCCCCCTCATGACTGGCCACTGAAGAGTCGTGGAAGTGGGAAATAATACGGCGGCAACGATCAGCTACATCGGGTACCCACAAATGGTCCTTCCAAAAAAGAAGGGCATCCCGCCATACATAGAAGGGTTGGGCAACAGGGTTGGTCTGGAGGGTGGCAATCACAGCTTGCGTCGAAGAATCATCAAGGTAGGCCTGCTTCAACTCATCAATAAATGGACAAGATAAGGTAGAGAAAGCCAAGCAAGAGCCCGGGAGAGGGCTGCGAGAGAGTGCGTCGGCCACGGTGTTCTCAGAACCCTTCTTGTAAACGACCTCATAATCATATCCAAGTAGTTTGCTTACCCACCGCTGCTGAGACGGAGTGGACACCCGCTATTCCAAGAAATACTTCAGGGGATGGTGGTCTGTGCGAATCAGGAACTGGTGGCCAAGTAAGTAAGGCCGCCACTTGTCGACAGCGAGGACGATTGCCAACATTTCTTTCTCATACACGGACACGGACAAAGAGCGGCCAGCCAAGGCCTTGCTGAAGTAAGCAATGGGGCATTCATCTTGTAGAAGAACCACCCCAAGCCCAGCATCCGACGCGTCCGTCTCCACCACAAACAGTAGGCTGAAATCAAGCAAGATCAAGACTGGGGCGGTGCCCAAAGCCTGATTCAGCCCCTCAAATGCCTCTTGGGCAGCCGCATTCCAATCAAAAGCCCCTTTCTTGAGCAGCTCTGTGAGAGGCCGAGCCAACTCCCCATACCGACTGATGAACCGCCGATAGTAACCAGTGAGGCCTAGAAAACCAGAGAGCGCCCGGACGCTTATTGGTGGTAGCCAAGATAACATGGCGGTCACCTTTGCTGGATCCATGGCAATGCCGTTCCCTGAAATAATATGGCCTAAATAATCAACCCGCGGGCTGCCAAAGGAGCACTTCGAATGTTTAAGAAATAAGGAATTATCTCGTAGAATAGAGAAGACCAACCTGAGATGCGTCAAGTGCTCTGCCCATGACCTGCTGTACACCAAGATATCATCAAAGAAAACCAATATATAGCGGTGAAGGAATGGCCTAAAGAGATCGTTCATGAGGCTTTGGAATGTGGAGGGGGTGTATGTCAGCCCAAAACAGCATGACGAGGAACTCAAAATGGCCATCTGCATCCAGAAGGCGGTCTTGTGCACATCGGCGGGCTGCACCTGAATCTTATGGTAACCCAAACGAAGGTCGAGTTTACTGAAGACCATGGAACCTGTCAGCTCGTCCAACAACTCCTCAATCACTGGTATGGGATATTTGTCTTTGACAGTGATTGCATTCAGGGCGCGGTAGTCGACACAGAACCTCCATGTACCGTCCTTTTTCTGAACAAGTAACACCGGAGACGAGTAGGAACTCGTGCTAGGGCGGATGATCCCAGACTGAAGCATGTCCGCTACGAGACGCTCAATCTCTGATTTTTGTATGTGAGGGTAACGGTAAGGGCGAACATTGGCCAGCGGCACTCCAAGGATGATGGGAATCTGATGGTCGTGAGGCCAGACGGGAGGGAGACCCTACGGCTCAGTGAACAAGTCCTTGGGGGGTGAATCGGAAAAAAGAACTCGAAGGCTAGGCGGAGAGAAGGGTGCCCGGCCTAGAGCCTTCAAGCCGAACCCACTGCCCCTCAAGCTCGAAGTCCATCAATAGGTCACAAAAGTTCCAGACCACATCGTTGAGCTCCTGAAGCCACTGCATGCCTAACACACCATCCGTCCCCTTCGTAGGCAGCAAGAAGAGGTCGGTGACGAATGTGTGGCCCTGTACAAAGAGCGTAACCTGTGCACACACCCTGGTGCTCCTGAGGTGCTTTCCATCGCCAATCAGCCTGTCAAAGGGCTTCGAATCAGAGACAAAACAGCCTAGCCGATGGGCTACCTTGTCGTTAATGAAATTATGGGTAGACCCACTGTCAATCAAAATAGCCACTTGTTGCTGCTTGAGGTAACCTTGGACTCGCATCGTGCATGGAGTAAATGCCCCCGAGAAGGCATGGATAGAAATCTCGGGTAGCACATCCTCAGCCACAAACGAAGCAAAGTCGTCTACCCCCTCTCCATCATCATCCACCTCCTCCACTAGAAGGCTGCCCTTGACAGAACAACGGTGCCTGGGGACAAATTTCTCGTCTCAGCGAAAACATAGCCCCTTAGAACGAAGTTCCTCCATCTAGGTCGGCGTGAGGTGGCAACAATTGGGCCTACTAGGGCGGCCAGCTACCAAGCTATTGGTGGGCACGGCCAAGGGGTTGGCGCTAAGGGCAAGCCAAGGCAAAGGCCCAAGCTGCCGCCCCCCCCCCTCCCCCCCGCACGCTGCCTAGGCTAGTTTCTCCTCCTCGATGCGAGCATGGCGTACTATGTCCCTTATGTTGGCACAAGGAAAATGCCACAGCTCTTCCGAAATCTCAGGCTTGAGGCTGCGCTTGAACATGCCCACCAAAGCAGCCACCGGCCAGTCAGGGAGGCGGTTGGCCACCTTCATAAACTCCCTGTAATAGGCACGGACAGTGGTGGTCTGACGCAGGGTGGAGAGCATCTCGTTGAAGTCCTAGAACTCATTCGGGCCAAACTGAATACAAAGCTCGTCGGAGAAGGTGGCCCAAGAGGGATAGCGGATCTCCTTCTCGAAGCTCTGAAACCATACAAAAGCATCTCCATCCAGATGGAATGCAGCGATGTGCAGTCGTTCAGCCTCTAACTATGTGCCCTAGTATGCAAAGAATTTTTGAGCCTTGTATAGCCACTCCACTGGGTTGTCATCCCCATTGTAACGTGGGAACTATAGGCGGGCCAAACAAGGTTCAGCCCCTCCTCGAGGACCACAGTGAGGGCCCGGGTACTCCTCCCAGTCTTCATCCATCTCATGAAACAAGTTCCTGGGGGGCAGAACCACTGGGGCATTCTCCCGAACACCTGGAGGGCCTCACGGAACCCAGGCCTGGCGCCGCCCGTCAACAGTGTGTTTGGCCAGCATGAAGGGTAGGGGCGCTTGGTTTTGCGCTAAGACTGCATTCGCCGTGGTCTGGAGGCCAGGGCCGCGCCCCTCGGGACCCTGGGAGGGTTCCCCAACTTCCATGGGGGCGGCCTGAGGTCTGGCGAGAAGAGGTGCTGCCAGCGCTGGCTGTGTTACTTGGATCTGTGCAACCGTCAAGGAGATTCGCGTAGGCACAATCGATATCAAGGCGATTCGCATAGAAAAAGGGGAGAAACAAGGAAGAAAGGGGAGAAGTGCTTAATAACCTTAATTGCATAACCTTAAAAGAAGGAGTTTGCCCCTTATAGGAGATGACTAGTCACCTAGGGAGTCGCACCAAGTCCCAATGGGTTGGCTCAGTTCCCTAGGCAAACACACCAGTTAGTGGGCTAGGCTAGTCTGGGGCCACTAACTGAACCAATAACGATTTACATAATCAAATAACATACAAATACTACGCTATTACAAAGGAAAATACTTCTAATACAAAGAAGTAAAAGAAATAAAGTAAAGTCTGGGGGATCGTGCACAACAAATTGTTGATGTATGCATAGCGTGTAGGTTAATACACGACTTGTAAATTTGTCATGTTATCAGTCTCAAGATATACTCACTTATTGTATGATGAATGTCACGATCTGTCGATCATCGTGTCATGACTAACACGATTGGATTGTTGTAGGTGATAGACGTCTTCTTCCAACTACTTGAGGAACACAATTTGAGACATCCAGGCACCTGCCCCAACTATATTTTCGGCAAGTTCGCCATTCAGCACTATTTTAACATTGGGGCGGCCACTTTCTCCTGCTTATTGTCCAATGCAGGGAGAAGAGGTTTAGGTGGTACAACCCACTAAAGGGTGAACACGGTCACCACTTTGCAGATGTGGACAAGGTAAGGAAATGTGTTTGACAGGGAATGGAGAAGGCCCTTTGCATAAAGGGTGGAACAAAGTGGCCAATGACTAAGATCAGCAAATGCTCGTATCAAGAAACAAATGAAGATTGTGGTGTCTTCCTCATGTACTACATAGCGAAGATGGAAGGGGGCATCCTCAGCCTGATTTTAAACAAATGGAGATAATAGGCTTGGTTAGGCCTAAGATCTGTGATGCTATTCTTTGGGCCCAAATCGACACGAAATTTGATCTGGATCCAGATGAATTGTAATTAGACAATTGACATTTTACATTATTTACTGGTGAAACATAATTGATTGACAACTTTGTTTTTTATGCCATATTGTGTAATTTTCCGTTGGAACTGAACTACATCTTGTTATCGTGTTTGTTTTTAAACGAAGCCCCATTCAATCGTGTGTCTGAACTTATGGTCAATTTGAGATCATGTTAGTAAGCATACGATCACCATGTTATTACTTGGATACAGCCGACCGTTGATGATGTCGTGTATTCGATCAAATGATATGTACCATTTTCGTGTCCCAGAAAATGTGATAAGGAACAAAACTTTAGCCCAACTTATTATAGATATCGCGATTGTTAGTTAGGTCGTGTTATCATTCAAACGACATCTAGTATATCGTATCATTGGTCCCACAAAATGATGCCCTTAAATAAATCTTTATTGTGCTATTACAAAGACGATTAGCCCGTTAGTCGTGTATCCAAACGTACGATCTCTATATCATTACAGAACATTAAAAAAACCAATATTAAATAACGAATTGAATGACCACTTCAGAGGCTGGTGAGGACCAATCAGATAAAATGTGACGAAATATTCGTGACATTGAAATAATGCCTAGTAGTGATTAATGTCTGCCATCAGATGTAGGTGACGACCACATCTGATGGGGGACGATTCACAATTTGACACTAAAGCAATATCCAGAATGCTCCGTCTCAGGACATTGAAATATAACTGGTGAGGACCAATAAGATAAAAAGTGATGGAGCATTCACGACATTGAAATAATGCCTAGTAGTGAATCATTCCCTCCATCAAATGCAGGTGAGGACCGTATCTGATGGGGGACGATTCACCATCCAACACTAAAGCAATATCTAGAATGCTCCATTGCACCGCCGATGATTAGTGTGTCAGCGTTCTCCAAACCCTAACCCTAATATATAGTTAGCCAGGATCGAGAAGGTTCCTATGACTCCGAACCGACAGGCTAGGCAGCCTGAACCAGAAGGTTCGGCCGCACCAGAATGTTCTATCGTCTCCGAACTGATAGGCGAGGCAGCCCAAATGAGAAGGTTCAAGCCAAACTAGGATGTTCGGGTAGCATGTCTTCCCTCATGTGTCCAAACATACGATCAATATAGCTATCATGTTAATTTAGCATACAATCGTTTCGTTAGTACTTGATGCTACTTGACAAGACGATATGTACCACTCTTGTGACCCAGATAATGCGATATCAAAACTAATTCCTAATATCGTGTTATCAATATCACGTCGGACACTAAGGTCATGAAATCGTACAGACAGCATCTACTATATTGTGTCATTGGTAACACAAAATGCTAAAAATACATGAAAAATCCTAGTTTAGTAAGAACACGAGATGCACGTTAGTTGTCTATCCAAACCGATGACCTACTTTTTTTCATATCACTTGGTGGCCATCGGCATGTCATTGAATACACGAAATTCCATCTGGGTCCCCATCTATTAAATCAGTCAATGCTTTACCTGCATGACCGAATACACTTTAGTAAAGGTTATACAATAGTGGCTTTCATCTTGTTCCCGATCACACGACATCGATTGTAGTCATGAGATCGTAAACCATGAATGATGACTCATCGTGTTCAAGTTAACACGATATTTACGTATGTCATGTGAAAACAAATTGTGAGTGTATTATCAGCGTGTTATCGTTAACATGATAGACTAACATATTGTGACACTAAATCAACACTTCAATTAGTCTCATACATTACCTATGCGCCAGCATTTCTTGTAGTTTGCAGTTATGCCCCAGTGTTTCGAAATATAACTTGCTATGCTTTTATGTGTAATG
This sequence comes from Saururus chinensis, assembly GCA_035235625.1. Lineage (NCBI taxonomy): Eukaryota > Viridiplantae > Streptophyta > Magnoliopsida > Piperales > Saururaceae > Saururus > Saururus chinensis. The sequence continues at coordinate 28,353,380 of CP141146.1, read as the reverse complement.
TCTATTGAGTCTTTAAACAGACCATAACATTTTCTCACAATTCAAAGGTGAGATGCTAGGGATGGTCAATTGACTTGCTTTGGGTTCCACATGAATGGTTCGGTACTAACCTTGTGATAGTCATATGATCTCCTATATTTGATGCCCTTATGTACCAGTCACAAGAATTATTGGAGCACTTTTTGGCGTAGGTATTCCTATTTTCATCCACAACACAATATGTGAAATTCACCTTTAATACAAAGTAGATCAAGACCCTCTTAAATTGCAACAGGATAAGAAAACATGCACCCAATTCGAGGAGCTTTCAGTAATCCTTTGCTTGCAAATTGTCTGTCATTTGCTGGCCTTCACCAATATTTAGTTCCAACATGTTTAAACCATTGATTGTATCCCACTCTGCCTCTATCTCAATGTCGGCGTTACTGGGGACCTCGTTGTTTCCAAATTCTTCATGGTCAGACATACTTTCCATGTAACCTATATCATTATCGTACCATTGATCATCACTCTACATATTTTCAAGTTCTTGACCTTCTTCACCATCTAATTACAAGGGCTGTATGGAGGTTCATAGTTATCAAATGAAGTCCTTCTCCCACCCATTGTTGGCGGCAATTCCTCTGATCTATTCTGATTGACTTCTATCCCAGGTTGTGTAGTCATTGGATAGGTGAAAGAAGATTGAAATAGATTTTTTAAGGGCAAGTTTCCCGCTTCTCTCAATCTATATTGCACATTATCGTGTTAAAAAAATGTGACATCACTCAATCTGTATTCAATTACACGCTTACAATTCAAATCATGTGTTATCAAAAACACGATATGCATGCATGTCGTGTTATTACATCTACCATGAAAATCATAATTGATATATCGCATGTGTAAGTCATATAATTACTAACGTGATATATTATAAATCGTGTTTCTTTCTTCACATGATATGATTTGAACTTAACACAATATGGGCAATATTGTGTGCTCGAGTATACGATAAAGTCCAATCACGTGTAATCTAAAGATTCAATGTTACCTGACAGTTTCAAATGCGAAATGTGTTTCATTAACTCTGGTATGAAATCCAACATTAGAGCTGGGTTGAGCCATTACAACCAGTGATTTAGCTCTATTGACTGCCTGGTTCCTTTCTATGGATGGTGATTTGTCACCGTTGTCGGGCTCTTTCATCTAGGCATACAATGATAACACCTCCTTATTCGCCTTCTTATGAATGGAGAACACTGATTGGAGGTACTCATCGTCTTGTAATTCATATATCATGGATGATTGTGAAGATAGAATTAAATACTTCAAAGTGACATTACCATTTATAGCAAGTCGTGCTTTGACTTGAAGCAGCTCGCCGAACCTCACCAACCGATCATTGTTGATCAACTGTGTCAGTCCACCAATATACATGGCATCATTGCCTACCTCTCCGTTGTAATGTATGTAAATATTGATCCTATCCATAATCGGTGTAAAGGGGGGATTGAATATGTGAAATGCAATATTTGGAGCCTTCAAACAACTCCTGCGGTGTCAAAAAATATTTTTTTCTTGCTGAACGATGCTCGTCGGGGATTCGCTGCCAATCACCTCTCTCCGGCAACTTCCGTTGTCCACCGATGAATCCCACGCACCGGAAAAATGCAACACTATTCCGGTGTTCATTTATTTTATTACATATGGGATAGTGGAAACCTAAGGGCAATTTTGTCCATAAACAAGTCATATGGCATTTGTGTTTAAAATCAAGGGAATATGAAAATTTTCATTCTTCAGCTAGGCAATATGGAAAAAACTCATGAAAATAAAAGAAAAAATAAAAATAAAATGATGCAAGTAAAGAGGATTTAGAAAAAGACCAGCCCTACAAAAATAAATTGAGAAAAATATCATCTCAGAAAAATGCATCGGCATAATCTTTTTGAGCTTTTCATTTATTTATTTATTTTTGGAGAAAATGAACATAGATTCTAGCTTAAGTGGGTCAAAAAATGAGAACTATGCCTTTATTAGAGTCTGAACAAAATTGTCTCTCTTAAATAAGAAGGGCCTTGAGAGATTCATGAGGAAGGAGACAAGAGTTGAACATTGGTGCTACTACGTACAAAAATTAATAAAAGAGAGTTAAAATATTAAAATGAAGAAATGAGGATTGAAAATTACAAACCAATGGAGCAAACTAGTCATGCCTCCTGACCCAAAACTGGCAAGAAGATGCGACAACTGCTAACCCAACCCTGGATTAGATTGGAATGCACAACCGAGCCATCGCTTTGTCCAAAAAATATCCAAAGAATAATGTAAAAAGGAAATTTAACTACTTTTTATGATAACTAAGATTAAGCATTCAATATACAAAATCCTGAGACAAAGATATAAGGATATGCCTTAAACTATGGAAGTAAATCTATCATAACTGAAAATTAAATGCTATCAATATTATATGATATTTCTTTAATTTTCCATCATTTATTCACTCCTAACTATTCCTTAGGAGACACATATCCCCCGCTTAGCATATCTTTAGTTCTCGTCGTGTTGGCAATATAATTCATCATGAGCACCTACATGACACAATCACGCAAGGGATCCCGAAGGATTCCCAAAACAAAACAAAGAAAGGGTGAGTATAAACTCAGTAAGGCTTTAAAAATATTTACATTAACACCCTAAACACGTGTCAATATTCATAATATATCCATACACAACAATCTTAGATTTAATCTTAGAAGTTCATCAAAAAGTCATTCACAACAATCTAGTGTAATTTAATATCAGAATTGCATCCAAAATAAGTCTCAATATGATAAAAATCAGAGTAACAAGAAATACTTTTACTTGTTACCTGATACATGATGCATGAACCTCACATTCCAAATACTGAAAATACTAGAAATCTCTAGTCACGTCAGTGCAAATGGCTATGACCAGCCTGGAGCAAACTCCAGAAGTCTCAATAAATAAATAGTCTCAACCATCTCAACCTGGTGGAGGAATAACACGTCTTTCCAGATGTAAAACCCCGTCCATTAGACATAAAACCCTACCCTTTTGGGCATAAAACGTTTCAATAAACCTCCAATGCGACTAATTCAACAACCATAGAAACCTCGATTAACCATGATTAATCCATAGTTTACATATCATTTTCATGATTCATGAAATGTCACGACAACAAAAAACTCTATTAGGGACGCTTATAAGCGTCGCTAATAATAGTATAAGTGTTGCTAATGACTATTAGCGACGCTTAAAAAGCGTCGCTACTTACGTCGCTAAAACATGAGTTGCTATTGCTCATTAGCGATGCTTACGTAAAGCGTCGCTAATAGTGCACACTAGCGATGTTTATTCATACGTCACTAATAATTTTAGTATTAGCGATGTATAGTAAAGCGTCGCAAATAGTAAATTATTAACGACGCCTAATACTTAAGCGTCGCTAATAATGATTATTAGCGACACTTTACTACATGTCACTAATATAAAAAATTATTTTAAAAACAATAAATAACAACTTATTAGCGATGCATAAATATAAACGTCACTAATAAAAATAATAAAAAATAGTTTTTTAAAGCGTCATTAATGAAAAATCATATACTTCATAAAAATTTTAAAAAAATAAAAAAAATCCTTTAGCCACGCTTTTATAAGCGTTGCTAAAAACTTTAGAAATATTTTTAAAAAAATTCGGCAACAGAATCTGGCGGAAGTTCCTGACCCGACGCTGGTGGTAGTGACTGCGACCGGGGGAGAGGAAGGAGGTGGGGTGGGTGGCCAGATTCCGATGGGGAGCCGGAATCCAGTCCCCCCCCTTCTCCCTCCCGCCCCCTCCTCTGTTGAGGGCAGGGGGTGAGCGGGAGGGAGGCTGGGGAGAGAGTGCTAGATTTCGGGTCCCCACCGGAATCCGCCCTCCACAATCCCGCCCTCCCTCCCGCTGCCCCCTCTCCCCCGGATCTGTTCCCCTCCCCTGAAACAGAGAAGGGGAAGCAGGGGGCCAAGGGGCGGACCCAGGGAGAGAAGAGGGGGGGAGAAGGGAGGCCGGGATTGTGGGTGCCGAAGAGAGAGGGCCGGAGGCGGATGCGGGGTGGTCGGGCCGGATGTGGGCTGTGGAAAGCGGCTACAGGGTGGGGCACATGAGGGGAGGAGTGGCCAGGAAGGAGGCCAAGACTACGAGCGTCGGGGAGAGAGGGCCGGGGGCGGATGCCGGGTGGCTGGGACCGGAGCGAAGTAGGGTTGCCGGGGCCGAATGCGGGCGGCGGAAGGCGGCTAAGGGGTGAGGCACAGGAGGGGAGGAGCCGTAGGGGTGAAGTGGGATGAACGGAGATGCACAAGCGGCGGACAAGCGGATGATGGCAGCGGAGGAAGGGCAGCGGATGATGGCGACGGAGGGCATACGGCGGCGGGGGGAGGAGAGGGGGGAGGGTGTTGAAGAAAAACACCCACATGGGTGAAATGCTCGCGTGAGCGAAATTGCCCGTGCGGGCGATATATATTCACCCCGCTCGGGAGATTTTCGCATTGCGCACGCGCGAATGTTTAGCATGCGCAATGTTTTCTAACGACGCTTAGAGTGTCACAAATGAAAATCATTTGCGACGCTTCATCTAAGAGTCGCAAACATTAATTTTTAGTGACGTTTAAAATACATCACAATTAGTTTTCATTTGCCACACTTATAAATAAGCGTCGCAAAAATTGTATTATTTGTGACACTTATCCATAAGTGTCGCAAATACTATTACCCCCTCTCTCTCTCCTCTTCTCTCTCTCTCTCTCTCTCTCAATCCTCCCTCTCTCCCTCTCTCCCTCTCTCCTCCCTCTCTCCCTCTCCTCCCTCTTTCTCTCTCTCCCTCTCTTCTCTCCTCCCTCTCCCTCTCCTCCCTCTCTCTCTCCTCCCTCTCATCTCACCTCTTTCTCTCACTCCTCTCTCTCCCTCTCTCCTCCCTCTCTTTCTCCCTCTCTCCCCTCTCTATATCACCTGTATTTATATTTTCTATTTAAAAATTAATTAATAAATAAATAAAAATGTATTCGCGACACATATGTCGCTAATATCCTGAGGTATTAGCGACATATAGTCCTATACGTCGCTAATACATTTTTATTTATTTATTTTTTAATTAATTTTTAAATAAAAATAGAAAACAAATAAAATAAAAAAATCCACTCTCTCCCTCTCTCCTCACCCCTCTCTCTACCTTCTCTCCCTCTCCTCTCTCTCTCTCTCCTTCCTATCTCTCCCTCTCTCCTCCCTCTCCCTCCCTCCCTCTCTCTCCCTCTCTCTATATCCTCTCTATTTTATATTATCTTTTTAAAAATTAATTACAACATAAATAAATTAAAATGTATTAGCGACGCATAGGACTATGGGTCGCTAATATGAAGGGTATTAGCGACATATATGGCTATACGTCGTTAATACTCTAAGGTATTAGTGATGTATATGCCTATACATCGCTAATACTCTGAGGTATTAGTGACGTATAGGCATATACATCGATAATACATTTTTATTTATTTATTTTTAATTAATTTTTAAATAAATAATATAAAAATTTTTCATCTCTCTCATCACCCCTCTCTCTCTACCCTCTCTCCCTCTCATCTCTCTCTCCCCTCCCTATCTCTCCCCCTCTCTCTCCTCTCTCTCTCTCTCCTCCCTCTCTCCCTCATCTCCTCTCTCCACTCTCTCTCCTCCCTATATCTCCTCTTTCTCTCTCTCTCTCCTTTCTCCTCTCTTTCTCTCTCTCTCACCTCCCCCTCTCTCTACTCTCTCTCTCTTCAATCTCTCTCTCTCCTCACTCTCACTCTCTCTCTCCATGCACTTTTTTCACTCTCTTTTATTATAAATTATATTTTAAAATTAATAAGAAATTTTAAGAAATAAAATATATTATATTTACAAAGTGAAAGTTGAATCTATTATTAACACTACTTTTTATTGAAAATTTAATATTTATTTATTATATATAGAAATAGTAAATATTGAATAAAATATATTATATTTAGGAAGTTTATTATATATTTTTTAATATTTATTTATTATTTATTAAATAAAATTAATTAATAAAGTTATTAGCAACGCTTGTCAACAAGCGTCGTTATTAGCAATGGTATTTGCGACACTTATTTAAAAGTGTCGCTAATAATTCAAATTTTTTATTTTTTTATTTTTAATTCATAACTATTAGTGACACTTATTTAAGCATCGCTAATAGCAGCACTATTAGCAACGCTTTTGAATAAGCGTCACTATTGTGAAAGCCATTAGCGACGCTTAAAACAAGCGTCACTAATAGTTATATATTTTTTCTTTTTTTATTTAAAAAATATATCTTTTAGCGACGTTTGTGTAAAGCGTCGCAAATAGAGGAACTATTAGCGACGCTTATAATAAAGCGTCGTTAATATGGTTAGTATTAGTGACGCTTTCAACTAAGCGTCGCTAATATATGACTATTAGCGATAAGAAAAATGTGTCGCTAACAGTTCATTTTTTTGTGATGCTTTTTCATTCGTCGCAAGTAGTTGTTTTTAGCGACGCTTAGCATTGTGTCACTAATACTACATTTTGTTGTAGTGTGTAAGTATAGTTTACATGTGCAACCCTAATTAATTATACTTTCTTTTGTAAGACATAATTCAATAGATAAGATCATATGTACTAAGACATCATGAAACATGGATTTGCTAAATTAACCTTAGATATATGCATGCATATCCTTAATCAAGTTAAACATATTGAAAATACAATAATAACATAATTAATAGTATAATATCTCATTTATTCTCATAGTAGCTTAAGTAGATATTTTAACATAATGACAACATATAACTCGTACATTGTAGGAAAAATAGCAAATAAGAAAATTTGCATAATACTTCATCATAGTCTTACAATATAAATAAAAATTATATGAAAATAAGTATTAAAATAGTTTTTGTTATATAATTAATAAGACTATGCAGTTCAACTAGTACTATGACCTACAAATGTTTTACTATTCCATTGACTTATCATGCTCCAAGCGACTTGAAATTTTTACAGCATGCTCATAACATATATATCAACCCGTCATTAAAAAAAGGACCCAAAAATCACACATTTGCATCCCTAAAAATGCTTCAAAACACAAAAATAGAGAATAATGTTATTGTATAGTATATATTCCAAAAAATATAATAAATATATATTATTTTATAAAAATATAATAAATTAGGAATGTGATCTCGACATGATAATCTACTTCCAAAAAAAATTGAGAGCAAAATGCAAAGTAAAGTATCCAAAACATAGTTATGAATCCAAAATAGAGATTAAAAATGATTTCAGTCATATCCATTCTTCAAGAACATGTTTTCACCCACAAACATGACGATAATACAAGTAAAACCTCATTAAACAAAAACCTCTTACCTCTAGGGCAAAGAAACTCCTCAAATATTTCTAAATCTAAAGATCCCTATTCCAAAAATTAAGGTCTTACATTAGATCTAAGCATAAAATATGATCTCTACCACCTAGAAGCTTATAACTATGATAACTATATACTTTTTAAGTACTGCCTTGAGTCTAATGACTTCTAGACATGAAGCACAAGGTCTTACATCAAAACAAAGGCTCTAGGGTTCTACAATTTGCATAAGATAAGAAAATTTTGGGGTTTTGATAAAAGAAGACATGAGAATTATGATTAATCATGAAGGACCTTCAATTCCCCATTAAAACTCAAAAGATTAAGGAGAAAATAATCAAATTAACTCACCTTCAGAGAGGCTAGGGCACCAAAATTCTCAACCAATTCTAAAAAACTCTAAAACTATCTAATTTAGGCTCTTGTGGTATATTTATATGGGGTGGGATTAGGGTTTCTAATCCTTCTAGGACTTGGGCTACTAAACTATCCTTGGGCAACCTAAATTAGCTCTCAAATCACTATTCCCATAACTCTCTTAAATGAACCCAAAAGACTAGAAGTATCAAATTTTTTGTCTAATTCGGTTAATCGGGTCTAGCACATATAGTACAACTTCAATAGGACATATCTCAATCATTCGACTATGATTTGAGCATTTTTGTGGCGTTTAAAAAGTCTTTTCGTCTAGCTTCTAACCATACTAGTCTCAACCCTAAAATTGACCTACTCAGGGAGTTATCCAACTAATAAGTTTAAAGGGTCAACCTCATTCAATTTTAACATGTCCTTCATTAGAGAATTAGAAAATTTCTATATCTTACAAAACTAATCTAAGGTAAGATATAAATGACCGTAATCTATGGATGCACTTAGATTAAGGGTTGAATTAATGAAATTTAACAAAAAAACTCATCTTATTTTTGATTTAATTGTCATTGAATTTCAATCATTTGTAGGTTATTTTCTTTGATGACTTTTGCATTATGTTGCTATATTAGCCTACATTCACATTGCCTTGTGGTTTTGTGAATTTTTATTGGTTAAACTATGAGTTCTATACATTGAAAAGTTTTGATTTGATTTGGAACTTAGTAAACCAAATTTTTTTTGAAGGGTGATGTAAATTTTAACTGATTATAAGAATGTTGTTTTTCAACATTTGATTTCAAACAACATTTATAAATTGGAGACAAGTCTAAGATTATTATATCCAATGACACTTTGTTGATTACACAATTTATGGGGCAGTAAATCTTTTAACAAATTCTAGGATATTTCTATATGCTTGTATGTGTTTCTAGATTGCTGATTGATATTAGATTGTCTTGAATATCAAAGGTAGAGACCATTGCACATGATGATTTTATTTAAGTAGAGTATCTAGTTTGATTCAGTTTGAAATATGAATATTACATAGTGATTTTGATGTATCTTCTAATTGATAATTCTGATTAGAATAACTTGATTGCTTATATTTTTTTCTGTCTTAAGAGTCATATTGACATGATTCTTCTTAATTTGAATTTCTGATGTATATGCTTAACCTATGTTTTTTTTCAATATGGTTGTTTTCTTACCTTTGTCTATTTCTGACAAAAAGGGGGAGAGTATGTGACTAATTTGTTAAGGGTAGAGAAAATTTAATGGAACTTGAATGTTATATGTCATAGTACTTGAACACTTATTATGTATTTACATGTTTCTTATAACATTATTATGCAGGTATGTTCTTGTTTGTGATGTATAGGATGATTATAGGTTGAAGATCACCACACTATATTAGATATGAGTGTCATAAGTTAAGGGGGAGAGTCATTGTCAAAGTTAAACAATTGCTGAGAGTCTGATCGATGCACTATGAGTTATAATTTTTTTTTTTAGATGATGGGTTGTAGTGTTTTGTAATGAAATAGCCAAAAGGGTAAATTATAAGAACATATGTGGTCATATGTAATGTATTAGCTTATTTTAGTGAACAAAATAATGTCAAACTCATGTGTAATTTGAGTCATAGAATAGAATACTTAGTGATTGAGATCACATAGGGAAGATGAAGCTGATTAGAAGACTCAAAAGTATTTTTGCATGTAAAAATACGAACACACATCACATCACACACTTAGGATAAAAAAGGTTTATCATATTAGAGTGTGAGAAAAAGAATGAGTTAAAAATAAGTGAAAAATTTCATGTATGTAAAATTTTCATCTAAGATTAATTGGGATTAATTAGGAATAATTTTGATTTTCGTTAATGTAGCAACACTATACCACTATTGTATTATGGCTATTGTACCTGTTACTATTCATTAATCAGGATTAATCTAGTGATCAATCGGCTACTATAACAGTTCTTTGTTAAATGAAGCCAAGATTTAGTGATCGATCATATTGTAGTGATTGGTCACTGAAGCCTATAGTTTCCCAAAAATAAGTCATTCTGAGTTGAATTTGACTCCTATTAAAGGTCTAACACCTAAACCGACTTAATTAACTATATAAGGGGTGTTATGGATGTGGAAAAAGTGAAGAAAACCATTGCTAGAGTAAAGAGGGATTGATGATTCTAATCTAATGAGTTTTGAGAGTATAGAGTTCCTTTGGCTACATGCTTTGAAGATCAATTCAAATAGCTAAAAGAGAAGTGTCTTTCACAATACAACACACACAAAGCTTGTGAAGTTACAATAGAGTTTTGTTTTCGTGGCTAGACGAAGACAAAACAAGCAGAAGAAAAGTTTTAAGTCCTTGAGGGAGAAGACTGGAAGACCAACAACAAAAGAAATTTGTTGGGGGATCTAAGCAAAATGGTTTTTTGGGTTAGAGCCAACAACACAGATTGATAGTTTATTTGTGTTGATGTATTGCCTTGCTTATTAGTGCATTGATTTATTCATTGAGTGACTGTCGTGGTTTTTTTACCTTAGTTGGGGTTTTTCACGTTAAAATCTTTTTGTGATGTGTATGCTCAATTTAATGGTTATATTAATCATGAATGATTTATAATAATTAGGTTTGTTTATTTTGCTTTAAAATAAATTCCTACATATTGAGGCTAGAACTCGTAGTCTTTATATTTGTTAGATAATTGGATTATGGATGATCTAGTGATCTGTTATTCTCATCCAAATGGATATTAAACACTCAAGGGGACAACTTTTTGTTGAAGTTGCTGATTCTACCTGCCGGGCAGTATTGACCGGGGGTAGGTCAACCTTGCCCGGCAACCCAGATGGACCGACTCAAATTTTTTACCGAGTCTGATTGAACCTAGTCCAGTTTTTAAAATATTGATTGGGATAAATTAATAAGGAGTAAAATTCCCCACTTGTTTGACAACTGCCTTTAAATTTAAATTGACTTTCTTTGCGAGTTGTAATATACCATATCACAAGAAAAATTACATTAAAAAATATCTTATATCATATCATAAAAAATTTATTTAAAAAATAACTATCCTCACATTAGGAGGGTTAAAAAATAATTGTCAAACAAGGCCTTAGTCTTTATCTCATGAACCGAAAGAACAATGTCTTGGATGCTTTCATTGGAGTGAACCGATTTGATTGTGGATCACAATGTGCATCCACTATTCATAATCCTAGACCGGATTGCTCCACGGGCCGGACGAGTTCCTCACTTCAGCTGTCTTTTACTAGTCCAAAGCTGCTCGCTCGCTCGCTCGCTCTGTATTCCTTGGCCTCTCCAGAGACCAGAGTCCCGGACTCCACTCCGCCACCACCTCATGGCGTCTGCCACCGCCTGCCCAATTCCCACCTATTATCATCATTGTTCTTCATCAAACTACAGAACCAAAAGAACCCATCTTGCTTTTCCCTCCACTTCAGCTCATGCTTCCAGCCTGCCGATGCCGAAAGCTCGACTCTTGAATCCGATTTTTGGCGACTGGAGGGACGTGAGGCATCAGGGCCTGTCGGCGGTGGGAACAAAATATTCTAAATTTGGTATTCATTTGCTCCTAGTTTTTTTCATCTGGGCATCTTTTATTCTTAGTAATTTGACACTTTATTCTTCAAGCTGGCTCAGCAATTGATGCTGCAGAGTTGCTTTGTTGTTGGGTACAATTCATTCATACTGGACACGTTTCGCAGTAAATGCGACTTCATGCTTCAGGGTTCCTTTTGTGTATAATGTTGTTCTATCTGGTTGGGCATTGTTTTGGCAAATAAATATCGTTGTTTTAATATATCCTTAGCGTGCATTTGTTTATGGTGTAGAAAAGAAAAGGAAATGCAGGGGAATGGTCGTTTATGCCTCCTTGTTCGGAGTTGGGGCTCCGGAAGCTCTGGTTATTGGAGTGGTAGCGTTGTTGGTCTTTGGCCCCAAGGGTCTTGCTGAGGTACTCTCGGTCTCTATCTTGTGCTTGAGCTATCTAATGTCAAGACCTTGTGCAATTTTTAAACCTTATCTTGAAGATGAGAATTTTTCTTGTTTATTTCACTATTAAGCTGTAGGAAATACATGCATTATCCGAAGTATGACATGTTGGTGATTGTCTGGATACTTAAACATGATACCGTTACGATATAAAAGTTATGTTCCCTTAATGCTGGGAAAATTAAAACTGGGGCATCTAAGATCCCACTAGGAGAGCTTTAATTGTTACTAATTAGTTCACCTTAGGTATGGTACTGACAGAGAGAATCTTTCAGTGAGTCTTGAACGCTTAATTTTTAGTTATCATGTGAGTTTTTATGAGACTAATAGAATTAGTCCTCGAACTACCAGAATAATTAGTCCTCGAACTAGTGATATTGACCCTCAAATAGTTTCAGAACGAATTTTTGTCATTGAAAATTTTCATATTTCGGATGTTATGACTTGTGAGCACAGACACTGGGAACACACTGCAAGTCTTTCAAGCATTCAAAGTTTTTAAACTTTAAAGGAATACTAAATATAATGATTTCACTGTTAGTTTAGTCACTTCACATAAAAGCTGAAGTAGAGAAGGGACTAACTATATATATTAACCACACCGATACTTTCCCACATGGACAAGCACCAATAAGAATTGCATGTGAACGCACAGAGCTGGGACAACCCTACGAGGGATTGCCGTTTTCCCTCAGAGCGCTTGAACTTGGAACCTTGTACTCTGATGCATGTTAGTTGGCCACTATATCTGAATTCTTAAGCTGTTAGGCAAGGGAGCACCTGTTTATGTAAAGCATGCTATAATTCATATACTGATTAATTGAAAAATGTGATCAAGTTCCTCATATTCTACCTATAATTTTGATATAGTAGAACTTAGTTTCTTTTCTAATATATCATTTATATAAGATTGATTTCTACTCAAATTCATGCTGGCCATTCTCAATGGAGAATTTTTCTATTAGATTTGCTTAACAGTATCCAGCCAATACTGGTATTATCTGAATATTTTGCATTTGTTTCATGGATGATTTACTACTTCCCAAGTTCTATTCTCAGACTCTTTCTTGTTCTATTGTCTTGCAACTCATAGCTCAGATATTGTCTACAACTATAAGAACACTTATCCTAACTCTTTGATCTCTACTTTCAATCTAAACACAGGTAGCCAGGACAGTGGGCAAGACTTTAAGATCTTTTCAACCTACAATTCGAGAACTTCAGGTGTGTTAGGTTTCATGTAACTCATGTACATAAGTAGCACTGAAGACAATCTTGTTGTTGATCAGGGTGTTTCTATCGACAAAAAGTCATCTTTTTGGGGTCCCTGGGTTAGTCATGGTCCCATGAACTGTAAAATGTCTACTTAGGTGGTCTAGTAAAGTTGATAGTTGCATATAAGCATAGACAATTTTGTATGCATACCATTATCATGGAATATTGTGACATCATATTCATGCTGCAGGAAGTGTCAAGGGAATTTAAGACAAGCCTTGAGCGAGAAATAGGTCTTGACGAGGATCCTTCTTCGATAAAGAGTACTCCCCAGTCTGTCACCTCTTCTTTAAGTGAGACCTCCCAGGAAGATGTCAAACCAAGTGAGTACCTTTCTTAGTTTTGATTAATTGTTTACAGTCATCACTGCCAATCATCTCATTCTAATTGTAACGGGTAGGTTGCACTACCTTTCTTTATACAGTGTGCACCATCTGTGGAATCTTTTGCTATTTGTTAATTAGTTTTCTCAGTATCTATTACCAAAAGCAAACAGACATTTGTTAAAACTTTATATTATTATTATTGAACAATGATTTACTACAGCTACTTATTGATTCTCTTGGTGCTCCTAGTGTCATTCTTCCAACACAATGCCACTGAGAATGGAAACTAAACTCTTTTGGAAAGAAGAGATAAAAACCATGCTGTGAAATCTCTGCCATCGAGTAGGGTGGCAAAATTTTGTTGGTTGTAACCAGTCAAATGTAATCTGCAGATGGCAGCCCATCCTTTGAAGACATATTGAGAGCCTCAAGAGAACAACTGAGTAAACCTGCTGCCAGTATCACGACAGAGGAAGCAGAAGGTGCGGCAACAAAATCTTATACAAGTGAAGAATTGCTGAAAGTTACAGAAGAGCAGCTTGCATCCTCTGATAACATGCAACAACTAGAGAAGCCTAGTTCTCTGGAAGAGTCTAAAGGTCTGTGACACTTACCTTATCCTTCAGGTGTAGATAGCTTACATATAGCTTGTGGGCGTTTTGTCTCATAGATTTTGTTGCAGATGAGAGACAATTTGGAATCTAGGTCCTGTAAACTAACACCCTGCTTCCAAAAAGTGTCATTTGGAATCTTGATATTACTTTGTTTCAGTTTCTTTTCTTACTATGATGACAATGAAATTTTGTTTGTGTGTGTATTATTAATAAGGATCCAATTGGATGAAGGATTTTCTATCATTGTGAATGATGGATTAACTATTTGGGTGCTTTTAGGAAATTTTTTCAGTTGTAATGGACGAATGAGGGCCTTTCAATATGGTAGTTTTATTTATGAGGGTGTTTTAGGGATGTATGATAAACCTGTCATTAGGGTTTTCTAAGTCTAAACAAAGAGTTGTAAAGGTCATAAATGAGTTAACTAAATGAACCCTAATTTAATTTACCTTTTCCCTTATTTCTATCCCTTTCTCTTTTTAATTCTTTTTCTTTCCCCTTCTTCTATCCTTTTTCTGTCCTTCCCCTATCCATCCTCTTCCCTCTCTTTTGCTTCTTTTGAGGCCGAAAGTTCTTAACTTTATACTGTCAGGCTGCTGGGCTTTCTTCCATAGTAAGATCAATAGAATAATTCATAAGTAATGAAGTCAATTCTTACTGCGGAATATTTGGGATTTTTAATGAATTAGTTAACCAACCAATGCTAACTGTGTGCACTGTTTAGAGGAATACAGGAAAAAACTTTGTTGATTTATAGTTTCCTTTAAGATGGACTCCAAACCCAAACCTTCCTTTGCACTGTTTGTTGTTACTTGTGGACAGAAAATACTTCTTTCTAGGGATTGATAAGCTCATAAGGCCTGTTGTGACTAGTTTGCGAACAATGATATTAATTATAATATTTGGGGCTCTAAAATTCAATCTAATATAAAGGACGAAAGGCTAATTAAAATTATCCTACTTTGATATGATTGCTTACTTTGATCCCTGTGATGTAGTTTTTCTATCATATGATAAGATTCAGTATAATTGTGCAAGCATGCCCTTGATATCACTAGAAATGGCCTTTGATTATCAAAGAGAAAGAGAAGAAAAAAAGCATGCTTTGGATGTAATCTTTTCATCCTTTATGTTGGCCGGCTATACAGTTTATTCTGATCTCAAATATTTTAGCAGCTGCCACAGAGATTGCTGCTGGAATGCATCCATCTGAAGAGCCAGAAAGCAAGAGCTGAAGAGGTGGACTAAGGTTGCTGGAAAGCTAGGTCAGTGCCAAAAATTTCGTCAAACTACATTCTTCTTCTACCACTTTATTCGAGGATCAAAACCATTTTTCTTAATGGTTTGGTAAATTCCTAATTATAGAGAATCTGATGTGCAATTGTTACATATGTATGTCAGAGAATCATATTCCTTTGATGTATCTCAGAATTTAGATCTAACACATTCTTATTCAAGCATTGCTTGATTGCTATATTTGTGCTTAGGTCTTGAAAGTGTACACAGAATTGTTTACTTGAAAGCGTGTACAATTGTACCCTTCTCTAATAGTTTTCTCAATAATCTTGGAGTCAATGTTCAACAGTAAAATGTCAAAAAATTAGCCCTAATTGCTCCAATATCAAACACATAATTTGGTAATTTTGGTCATCTAAAGTTTTTGCACTTCAGTAAAATTCTATAAAACTGAGATGCCAATTCAAAATTTTCTCTTTCAGCCAGATTCTATGAAGTGGGAGAAATGGAATTTTGAAATAATATTCGAAACATGTATATTTCACTATAAATTGTGCTCCTCAACTAATACAGGATAAAGCTACTTTCATCCTATGTGAAAGGCATGGAAAGCTCACTGAAAATACACATCAGTAGTTGGCATCCATGTTGTAAAAGGTGAGACGTGAGGCAGGTCATTTTGATTATGAAAATAGTGTAGGCCAGTTTGTGGTGTTTTTCATTGGCAAATCTATGTTTTAAATAAGTGTATTTTTGTATGGAAAATATAGTCTTGAAAGACTGCACCTAATCACCTCAAGGCACACTTCATTACTTTAATCATACCAGTCTAAAACTCTTACTTGATAACTGAGACTTGGATTATAGTGAAGGAAGATTAGATTCAAGCTAATTATTAAGAAATAAATTCAAGCTCCACTGCAGAATGATTTTCCTAGTCCTTCTCAATCAATCAAAAACTAGGTGGGGGAGGTGGGAGAACGATCAATCAGATCATGACTCAAGCTTTCCTTTCAACTTCTCCATATTTTCTAGTGGGTGAGCACGTTAACAAAGGAATTATGATTCCTACCAACAAGAAAAGAAAGTGAGATGGGCAGGGTAGAGGGGTAAAAGGCGGGAGGGAAGGGAGAGAAAGCTAGAAAGGCTAAATTTTGGATAGTGATATTCCCATGATAAAAACACCTACAAAAACTAACAGTGTTTTGATTGGACTTCACAAGTGGACCCTACACAAAGTTCATAGGCTCATTTATTTAGACCAATCAAAACTCGTGTGAGTTTCTGATGTACAATTTTAATGTGAAAATTTTATTTTTCCTAAATTTTTCGTCTTTAGTGTTGCTTTTATGTTGTATGTGGCCATACCCAAGTAACTTTTTAGTTTCACTAAATCAGGTATGGTTAATAAAACTCTCATGTGTTCGAGAGAGCTAGAAAGGCTAAATTTGTTATGAATCGTTCAGTAGCCTTAATATATTAGTATTTTTTTATTTCTTTCTGTAAGGCTATAAGGCTATTAGGTCTTTTGTTTATTTCTTGCTTTAAGCCCATAAGGCTAGTTAGACAAATAAGCAGGCCCATTACGGGCTGAGATATGTAATAGGCTTAGTTGATTGGAGATTAAGAAATCAGTTAGCCCTAATTTCTCTTCTCTCTCCCCATCGTCTCTTCCCAGTTCCATTCGTCCATTCACTGGTTCGACTTGAACCAGTAGAGATCTCTCCATCGTCTTCCCTCATTCTTTAAAATCAAAAGGCCATAATTTACAGGGTTTATAACACTGGTATCAGAGCATCTATCCTCCCTATGGGTGTCTAACGATGGTGCAGACCAAGACTATGTCAGCCAAGGAACTGTAGAACCAGAATGACTCTTCTTCCCAGGGCCCAGAAGGGGCGTCTGTTGCTTCGGAAGGTGGCCGTACTTCAGATCCCACCTTGCCACACATTTTCATAGAATTGCTCCAGGAATTTCGCCTCCTCCGCTCTGAACAACCAACTTCATTCGAGAAGTAAGCTAGTCTCCCGGCTTGGATTCCGTCTGCCGAACCTCGGCGAGAAAACATCGGGGGAGAAGAGGACAGTGGCCATCACGGCCTGTTGCCGTCGCTGTAGCGACCAGTGCACCCACCCACCTTTGGGTCGCGTGTGCCGCTGGTCGCCGTGGGTCATCAAGGGGCTACCCAACCCACTTTTGCCACACCTCATGCCATCAGATTGGCACCAGGGATGGGTGCTTCTGGCCAGTCCCTAGCAGACGGAATTGCGTCGGACACACATCTTCCCAGCGGCCGGCCTTTCCCTGCTGCTGAATGTGAGGATGTAGTGGGTGTACTAGAGGATGTAGTGGGTGCACTGGACACTGAATGGGAAACTAGAGGCTCTCAAGACATAGGGCAATCATCGCATCTTCCTTAGATGGCTGAAATGCGACTGGCACGCATGCAGTTTCCTAGGTACACTGGAGAAGATAACCCAATTGATTGGGTTTATCGGGCTGTGAAAGTTTTTGCATACCAGGGGACTACATTTGATGAGGAGAAATTGTGCATCGCTGCATTTCACTTGGAGGGCGATGCCTTAGTATGGTTCTAGTATTTTGAATGAGAAGTGCCACAGTCATCCTGACATAGGTTCACTGAAGAATTATGTGCGCAGTTTGGGCCGAACAACTTTGTTGATTTTAATGAATTTTTATCCTCATTGTCCCAAACGTCTACTGTGGGCGCTTATCAGATTGAATATATGCGGGTGGCTACTAGGCTTCCGCATTGGACATAGGAAGCGTTAGTGGGGACCTTTCGCCGGGGCCTCAAACTTGAGATTGTGGATCATTTTGATTGCCCCACTATGCACGACATTATTCGACACGCTCGCATTCAGGAGAAGCTGAGTAGATAGAGGAGGAATTTTAGATCAGTTGGCCCACTCCAGAACTGCCCCGGGGCAGCCCCCCTTGGACTACTTGGCCATGGTTGCCAGCTTTGTGGTACTATCTCTGGTACTTCTGTTCCTTTCCGCCATTTATCTCAGGCCCAGATGGAGGAGTGACGCTTAAAGAGGTTATGTTTCAACTGTGACAAGCATTATTCACTTGGTCATTGTTGCAAAACCCCCTCTACTGCTCTTAATTTGGAGGAATTGTGGGATGATGCCATGGGATGGGAGCCCCCTATTTCTTCCGATGATGCAGATGTTCCAGTGGAGATTTCCTTGCATGCTTTTTGTGGTACATATACTCCTCAGACTATGCGGGTCCAAGGATTTCTTATACAGCAAGAGGTGGCGGTGCTCGTTAACAGCGGCAATACACATAATTTTATTAATGATCAGGTTGCACAACGTTTGGGCTGCCATATTTCATATTCTACTCCCTTTGATGTGTTGATAGGCGATGGGAAGCACCTTCATAGCACGGGAATTTATCCGCGAGCTGAGTTATACATTCAAGGCCATCACTTTGTTCTGGATTTTTATTTATTACCTACCAAGGGAGCTGACATTGTACTGGGTGTTCAATGGTTGCAAGAATTAGGTGATGTCACATGAAACTTTCTCTAAATGATCATGGAGTTCGACTTGGGAGGCCAACAGGTGCATCTTCAGGGGTCCACTCCGGGCACACTCCACTCTGCACAGGACCTCGGATCCTTTTTTTCGTTGCGCTCACCAGGGCCTCTTGCTTCAGTTATTGGTCCAGCACACCACCAGTCCCTCAGCAGTACTAGATGATCTAGCTGCTCTCTTGGATGATTACTCTACCCTTTTTGTTGAGCCTACAAGCTTGCCACCTCTCCAATCCCATGACCACCGTATCCCAATTTTGTCTGGTGCTTCCCCAGTGAATGTTCGTCCCTACAAATACCACCAAATCCAAAAGAATAAAATTGAAAAATTAGTCTCTGAAATGTTGGATGCAGGCATCATTCGTCCTAGCACTAGTTCCTATTCCTCCCCTGTTTTGTTGGTTCGCAAGAAAGATGGGCCTTGACAGTTTTGTGTGGATTATCGGGCGCTCAATGCTATGTCATTGAATGATAAATTTCCCATTCCCATCATTGTCTACTCTTGGATGAATTGGGCGGCTCGCATTATTTTTCTAAGTTGGATTTGCGCTCTGGGTATCATCAGATTTGAATGCATCCAACTGACATTCATAAGACGACAATCTGCACTCATGACGAACAATTTGAATTTTTGGTAATGCCTTTCGGACTCACTAATGCTCCTTCTACTTTTTAGAGTCTTATAAATGAGGTGTTTCGCCCTTACTTGCGCTGGTTTGTGTTGTTTTTTTTTTACGATATATTAGTGTACAGTCCAACACGGGAGACTCACTTAACCCATCTCCGATGTGTTTTTTCCCTTTTGGAGCAGTACTCCCTCTTCCTTAAGAGGTCCAAATGTGTTTTTGGTATTACTCAGGTTGATTATTTAGGGCATCTTATCACAGGGGAGGGCGTATCGACTTATTGGGCTAAGGTGGCGGCTATGATGGAGTGGCCCTTTCCAACATCTCCTAAGGCTTTACGCGGTTTTTTGGGTCTCACTGGCTATTATCGTTGTTTTATTTCATAGTATGGGATTATTGCCACACCGCTCATAGCCCTGCTTAAAAAAAGCTCATTTTAGTGGTCTGCAGATGCTCAAGCCGCTTTTGACACTCTTAAAGCGGCCATGTCGACTGCCCATGTCCTGACATTACTTGATTTTAACCAGCCTTTTGTTGTTGAGACAGATGCTTTCGAGTCCGGGTTGGGTGCTGTGATATTACAGTCTAGGCGTCCCATTGCCTTCTTCAACAAAGCACTATCCGGGCGTTCCCTTTTGTTATCAGCTTATGAGCGGGAGATGTTGGCGATTGTTCATGCGGTTACTAAATGACGCCCTTATCTGTTGGGTCGGCATTTTATTATCTGCACTGATTATCAACTACTGAAGTATCTATTGGAGCAATGCATCTCTACTCCGGCCCAACAACATTGGATTTCTAAACTCTTGGGGTATGATTATGAGTTGGCTTATAAGAAGGGGTCTAAAAATGTTGTCGTTGATGCTCTCTCTAGGCAATTTGTCATGGCTCGAGATATGTCTTTATCTGGACCGGTCTTTCCCTTTATGGACCAACTCCGCTGGGTGTATTCTCAAGACCCAGAGGCTGTGGCATTACTAGACCGCTTACGAGCTGACCCTTCCTGTGTGCCCTCTTTTGTTTTGCAGGGTGACTTGATATATTGGAAGGTTGTTTTGCACGGTGACTTGATATATTGGAAGGATTGTCTGTGGGTTCCAAATGATTCTCAACTCTGCACTGCCATACTCTCTCATTTCCATAACTCCCCATTTGCTAGACATGAAGGGTCATTCCGTACCTATAAACGGGTGACTTAAAGAGTTTTTTGTGGCAGGGTATTCGTCGTGCGGTACATGATTATGTTGCAGCTTGCCAACGCGCCAAGGCTTCTACTATTGCTCCCGTGGGATTACTCCAACCTCTTCCTATTCTTGAGCGTATTTGGGAGGACGTTTTGATAGATTTCATTGAAGCTTTACCGTTGGTTCAAGGGAAATCAGTTATTATGGTCATGGTGGATCGGTTATCTAAATATGCTCATTTCAGCCCTCTTGGCCATCCATTCACAGCTAAGGATGTTGCATCGATCTATGTTCGTGATGTGGCCAAGCTTCATGGTATGCCGCGCACCATTGTCTCTGACCGTGACTGTATTTTTGTTTCCTACTTTTGGCAGGAATTCTTTGCTCTTTAGGGTACGTCCTTGCATATGAGTACTGCATATCACCCTCATACGGATGGCCAAACCGAGGTGGTCAACAGGTGCTTGGAGCAATATCTTCGTTGTTTTATTAGGGACAACCCTCACAAATGACTTCACTTCTTGCCCTAGGCTGAATATTCTTATAATACAACTTTTCATAAAGCTGCGGGATTTACTCCCTTTCGGGTGGTGTATGGTTACGATCCCCCTGCTATCATGGCTTATGTTCCCCACCGGGTTGCCATGGGTGAGGTTGACCATCTTCTTCAGACTTGTGATGAGTTATTGCGGCAGCTTAAGTATAATTTGTTGGCGGCCCAAAACCGAATGAAGCAAGTGTATGATGAACATCGTAGAGATCAGGAGTTTCAAATTGGAGACTTGGTTTATGCCAGTTTTCTGCCCCATCGGCAATCCTCCTTATTTCAGCCTATGAGTGCCAAGTTAGCTCATCGGTTTCATGGTTCCTACTCTATTGTTGAGCATGTGGGTGCTATCGCGTATCGTATCCAACTTCTAGCCGGTTCTCAGGTTCATCCTATCTTCCATGTTCCGCGCCTCCGCCGATTTGTGGGTGATCTTTCATTAGTTTCTCTGAGTCCACCGCCCCCGCTTCTACTTTTGGAAGCTCCACTGCATGTTCCCTCTTCTATTATTGACACTCGTCACATTCGCTACTCTGGCCGTCTTGTGTCTGAGATTCTGGTTGCTTGGCATGGTTGTTCTATGGATGAAGCTTCATGGATGTCGGAGGATGACTTCTATGCCTATTTCCCGGATTTTATGCCTTGAGGTCAAGGCGGTAGCGGAGCGTGGTTGATTGTTATGAATCATCCAGTAGCCTTAATTTATTAGTATTTTTCTTTATTTCTTTCTGTAAGCCCATAATGCTATTAGGTCTTTTGTTTATTTCTTGCTTTAAGCCCATAAGGCTAGTTAGACAAATAAGCAGGCCCATTACGGGCTGAGATATGTGATAGGCTTAGTGCCTTGATTGGAGATTAAGAAATCAGTTAGCCCTAATTACTATTCTTTCTCCTCTTCGTCTCTTCCCAGTTCCCTTCATCCATTCAGTGGTTTGACTTGAACCAGTGGACATCTCTCCATCGTTTTCCCTCATTCTTCAAAATCAAAAGGCCATAATTTGCAGGGTTTATAACAAAATTTTTCGTTTCAGTGTTGTTTTTATTGTGTTTGGCGCCATTCCCAAGTAACTTTTTAGTTTCAGTGAAGCAGGTATGGTTGATAAAGCTCTCATGTGTTGCCCTCATCCTCATCGGCCCTTCTTTGTTGGTTGTTTATATGCTTTCTTTGAGCCAATTACTTCTTTTCTTCCCTCCTAATCTCCCTCGTCAAGATGATATTCCAATAAATTGGTATATAAGTTATAGATACATATTTATAACCCATGCCGTGGAAACAATAGGTAAATAAATTATTGACCAGCATCAATTGGTCCCTGTTCCCCACAAATCCACAGAACAAAGATTAAATATCTTGAAACTGATAGAAATCTTCTAAATATCTCAACACTGTTATGATTACCATGTACAAGCAGAAGAGAAAAGTAATTAGAGTTTGCTTGTTAATTGATTTATAAAAAGCATTAAGATGTTGGACATATTGAAATATAAGGGAAAAATACATGTTTTGGCAAGTACACATAAGTAAATAACGGTTTGGTCTAGGGACTGCCAGTGTAACTTGTTCTTGTATGTTTGCTATACAAGTGCATCTGGTACACGTCTCTTTATACTGTAGATGTGTTTGTAGAATGATTCATAGAAGATGTAAAATATAAGAATGGGAAGAAACTAGTAAATTTAGAAATTCTAGAAGTCACATAAGCACTGTGAAGATTGAAAATGGTTAGTGCAAAATGCAGTGATAAAACTTAGTAAACTTGAACTCTAAAAGTAAGCCTGTTTTTCTCTTATTTTTTCAGCTAAAGGCAAGGAGGTCTTAGAGTGAAACGAATTTCTGACTAGTGTTGGTGGCACATATACTTATTCAAAGGAATCTCAAGAAAGCAGGAAGAGAATTGAACCACAGACAAGCACCAATCACGCAACAGAGTTAGCAAGCAAGTCAGCTGACCTGTTTCCTTCACTATTTACACGAGTCAGCTGAACTTGCGAGAAATCAACTGATCATTGGGAGTGTAAGAGTGGGATATAGAGTAAGTTTAGTGGAGTAGTTTCTTCGTGGTTTTTTTAGGGTTAGGTACTGTTAAGCCCTTAACTGCTGAACAACCAAGGTATTCATGCTTGGGGGTGAGTGTATAAAGCTTTGGTAGCATTGGAGCATTAGCGGACAAATTTTTAAGTTCTACTTAGAGTAGTGGAACTCGTTGGCGGGTCGGGAGCCATCAGTATAGGGGGAGTCCTATACAGCTCCCCCTATACATGTTAGACTATTGGGAAGACTCCTACTTAGAGTAGGAGACAAATTCGAGGCCGGATTCATGGGCACATATGGGCAGCCACGCTTAGACGTGCAGACAACGAGTTTGTGTAAGATGGATGGTTGATGTGTAACACCCTCGATTTTTGTTCTAGATTTTTTAAGGTTTTTCGATAATTTTTATGTATTATTTCAACTCTATTTGAGAGAAAACAGGTAATCAAGTAAGCGGGTAGGTGGGCTTGTGAGACTTGAGCCGGAATAGGCGTGTGCTAGCCAACCTTGTTGGCCTGCCTGTTAGGTTGCTTTGGCGCCAAGCTATGGATTAACCCAAATTGATATTGATTTGATTTGATTTGATCTAATTTGATAAATTAGGAAGATGAATTAACCAATCAGAGCAACTGCCTTGTGAAGGCAACCTCCCAAAAAGGGAGGCTGCCTGCACCTTCCCCTCATTCACTTCTCCCTTGGGCTAAATCCCTCTCTCCTTCTCTTTATTGTGGTGGTTGAACTAGCCTATCCCTACTCTCTTTCTCTTCTTATTTCCCCTCCTCTCTTCTCCATATTATCTTCTTCTTCTTGCCTTTACCTTACTGCCAACATTAATCATTTATTGAAGTACCTTTAAGGGTGGGGGAAATTCCACGATGGCTTGGTGCGCCATTAGAGAAGCTTTCTAGCGTGTTTTTGGATCAATTCAAGATAGGTTAAATCGGACCTTTGTTGCTGTTTGATGATTCGAGGTAGGTTAAATTCGCATGCTCTAGTTCAATTTAAATCATGGAAATCTTTTAAGAAGTTTAGTAGCTAAGCACTTAAGCTCGTAAAGAATGTGTCCTACAAAATTTTAAAAATATATGCACTCATTTTCTAAATTTGTATTTATAAATCAAATGTACTAAACGACGACCTAATTAGACCACTCTAGGTCTAGATATAATAACAAAGCAACCGAGCTCAATAAGGATGAGTACAAAGCATTATATCATTTAAACTTAAATGACACATCCCACTCATTTTTTACATTAGTAATGATGAATCAAATACATTAAATGTTGCCCTAATTGGACCGCTTTAGCTCAATTTATGTCCTTTTATACGTTCAACTAGTTTAAAAATAAAGCACCCATGCTCGCCAAGAATTCCTACATCAAACTTATAAATAATACACACACCTTTCTTATGTTCGTAAGTATGAATAAAATGCACTAAACGATGTATAGTTATGACCCGCCAAGGCTTAGTTATATTATTTTATTTGATTAACAAGTATAAAAATAATGCAACGGGGCTTGTTAAGAATAGGCACAAATCATTGTATCTTTTAAAGTTTCACGAGGCCTCCAACTTATTTTTTCATTCGCAATCCTTAATCTAATGCACAAAGTGATGCCCCAATTGGACCGATCTTGCTAAATATAAGACATTTCATTATTTTAACTAGTTTATAAATAAAGTACCTAAGCTCATCGAGAATGTATCCTTCAATCTTTTTAATAATACAATCATTTTCTAAATTTGTAAGTATAAATTGAATACACAAAACAATGATCCAATTGGACCACTCTAGGTAAAGTTATACCATTTTTTCTGATTAACTAGTATAGGAATAAAGCAAGGGAACTCGTTAAGAATGAGCACAAGAAATTGCATCAAGTTAAGTTAAATGAGACCGTCCACTTATTTTTACATTCGTAATCATGAATGGAATGTGCAAAGTGATGCACGCATTGGACCGCTTTAGCTCAATTTATATCCCTTTGTGTGTTCAACTAAGTTAGAATAAAAGAACCCATGCTCTCCAAGATTCTATATAACAAAATTTTTAAATAAATACGTACTTATTTTTTAAGTTCGTAATGATGAATCAAATGTATTGAACAACGAACCAATCAAACCTCTCTAGTTCTAGTTATATATTTTATTCATTTAACATGTATCAGAACAAAGCAATAGAGCTTGTTAAAAATAGGCACAAGGTGTATCATTTAAAGCTTAATGACTTCTCCCACTAATTTGTTACATTCGTAATAATTAATCAAATACATAGAGGGATGTCGCAATTGGCAAACTTTAGATCAAATAAGTCATTTCAATCTTTTAAGAAGTTTAGCAACAAAGAACCTAATCTAATCAAGAATGTATCCTTCAAAATTTTAAACATATATGCACTCATTTTCTAAATTTATATGTATAAATCAAACACACTAATGACGGCCTAATCGGACCACTCTAGGTCTAACTGTATTTTTCTATTCAATTAACTACTATATTAGAAAGAGTACAAAGCATTGTATCGTTTAAAGTTAAAATAGGCCTCCCACTCATTTGATACGCCTGTAATCATGAATCAAATGCACTAAGTGATGCCCCAATTTGACCTCTTTATATCAATTTATGTCCCTTCATACGTTCAAGTAGTTTAGATACAAAGCATCCATGCTCACGAAGAATGTTTGCATTAAACTTATAAATAAATATGAATAAGTATGACCCATCGAGGTATGAATAAAATGCACTAAACGATGTACAATTATGACCACTCGAGGTTTAGTTATATTATTTTATTTGATTAACAAGTATAGGAACAATGTAACGAAACTTATTAATAATGGGCACAAAGCAATGTATCATTTAAAGTTTCATGAGATCTCCCACTCATTTGTTATCCAACGCATAAAAGTTATGCCCTAATTGGACCGATATTTCTCAATATATGACCATTCATTATGTTTAGGAACAAAGTACCCTAGGTAATCAAGAATGTGTCCTTCAAACTTTTTAATAAATACATACTCATTTTCTATTTCTATGTATAAATAAAGCGCACTAAATGACAAACTAATTAGACCACTCTATGTGAAGTTATACCATTTTATTCGATTAACTAGCATAGGAACAAAGCACCCATTGGACCACTCTAGCTCAATTTTATGTTCCTTCATATGTTTAACTAGGTTATAAAACAAAACACACAAGATCATCTAGATTATATATATCAAACTTTTTAAATAAATACTCACTTGTATATTAAGTTTGTAAATATGAATCAATTGCACTAAACGATAAACCAATCAAACCTCTCTGGGTCTTGTTATAACCATTTATTCGATTAACATGTAGTTGAACAAAGCAACAGAGCTTGTTAAAAATTGGCACGAGGTATGTATCATTTAAAGTTTAATGAGATTTTTCACTCATTTTGTCACGACCCGGATTTTTAAAAGCCTTTTTAATAGTATGAACGAAAGACAGGAGAATTTTTTTTCTTTCTTAAATACAAAATAAATCATTCGATTAGATATCTAGGTCATGATAACTGGGGTTGACAAATACGAATATCAAATCATATGATATTATAACATGTCTTAAAATTCAATAAGAACAGCTCATCCATCTAAGTACAAGTCTGTCATCCATCTAAAAATAAATAACTAAGTTGACTCTCACGCCAAAGATACACTACGTACCATAATTGCAAAAATGAGAAACTTCATCTTGTGCTCAACTCCTGGTCTTACTTGTCGTTGCCTGGAGAATATGCAACCAACCCAACCAAACAACCACAACAACAACAATGGAACCTCTCCACCTTCAGGAGAAGAGCTTCCAAAGGGGAAAAAAGTTTTATTAATGTTTTTCGGATCGGACCAACATCACCCAATGTTAGTTGCCTACGTACTCATCAGACAACATCTCCAATGTTTTCAATAAGATCGGATCTAGACGTAGTTCTGCTTAGAAACTACTCTATCTTAAGAAGCATAACATCACACATGAAATGCTTAGGTATTTTCAATCAACCTACATTTTAGTAAGTCCTTTAACAATTCCACTTGTCTAATTAACAAGCAATATCAAATAATGTTATTAATTATTTCACAACCTTTGTTCAATAATTAATACTATCAAATTTGTATTCACTCAGAGATAACTCGCCCCTCGAGAAATCTCCAGACAAAGGACTCCAACCTTGGAGTAGACTGCTTAACAGCAGCTTGACCCAAATCCCTAGGGATCTCAATAGCCTGCCACGAATCTAGAGAAGAGGATCCCAACTGTGCTCATGGACACAGATTGATAAGAAACACAAGGCTTCCATGATGCTCATACAACTCCGCTTTTCGTATGTACTATATGGTCTTGGGAAGACCTGCGGGAGACCCGCGATAAAGACCCTCTGGTCAATACCCAAACTGTTGTGGCGATGAAGAAGCGTATCGCCATCTCCACCATTCCCAAACTCTGGGAAAAAAATGTCTTCTAAGACATTATTAATGTATCCATAGAAGCCTCAGGTCTCTATGACCATTGACTCCCCAAACATTTGAAACTTAGACTAGATTATTTCCATAGCAAAGTATCCGCTCAACCATTTGGGTCCTCTTCACCTTGTGAATCGACCCAATAAATAGCTCATTTACTAAGCTATGACTCAGAGAACATCCCATAACCACCCTCAGTTCATTAACCAAGGTAAAATTCTATGTCAGGGCTTCGTTCACTCGATGAACTGGTCCCAACCCTAAAGAGGGGAGGGTATTTTAGTTATTATCTTGATTAGGTGTTCCCTCCCCCCCCCCCCTCCCCCAATCCAACGACAACCAAAATATCTTAATTAGTCTTTATTAACCTTAAGTTACTAGTACAACTTAACACAACAATAATAAATGTAAGTATCAAAATAATTAACATATATAATATGTAGTCACACAAGTACATAAATAATAAACAGAGGCCTGTTGCACTCATTTGCAGAGCTAGGGCTTAGTGAATCCAAGCCCGAGAGTGTAAACAACTCTCACGCATCACGTGAATTACGTATGTAATACTCTAGTTGATCGATGTATTCAATTACAAACACATGTAATTCACTGCCTTAAAGCCTGAGAATTAGGGTTCTTCCCCTTATTTCCCATGACACTATGACCTGTTAAGGTTTTCATGTCACTTGTTGGTCATACCCCTTCCTTTTGAATCCATTAACATCACTATAACATACCCTAATGCTTCGTGGTCAGGTTATTACTTTCGGCGGAAACATAACATATTGCCCCTAAGGGCATTAGGGTAATTCTACCACCTAGGGTATGGTACACTCCCTTAGGTCATTTGGTCATCTCACTACCATTTTATTTATTTTAAGTCATAATCCTCTCAAGAGGCTCCACTCTCAAACTGACCCACGCTTCCATTCACACGAATATGGGCGAGTCCACTTAAAAGGGGTAATTCTATCATTTGGTTTAAGGCCTTATTGACATCCAATGGGTCCTAAATTGAACTTAAGGGTACTACTAGACTTCATGGACTCTGTCTAATTTTCCTGGCATGTGACGGGGTTGTGAACCCCATCAACTGACTTAGGTTGTCTTAACAGTTTACGATTAACCCTAGGGTAAAGACAGTCAATTACCCACTCACTGGGAATTTTTCTCACTAATTGGTTTAGCCTATAATTAGGTTACCCATTAAAATCTCACTGATAATTTTTCCAATTTTTAAGATCACTCATAGGCCACTGAACCAGAGCCCCAAAGTCGGGTAAATGGTTTTCAAATGATGATTTAACTACAAGGGGTAAAAGGGTCATTTATAGTCTGGGATTTTTCCCTAGTCTGAAACTTGGTCATAATACTCCCATATAGGGTGGTGGATGGACTGTGCATCTGCTGCCGCCGGTCCGGGTTTCCAGCACAGGCAGAGTCGCCCATGCCGGCCTGCCGAGGCGAAAGCCCATACACCGGTGCTTTCACCCGGTGGCGCCCATATCTGCTATGCGGATCTGGATCTCCCTGCATGGCCACGTCTACCAGCTGCCGCCGGTATATGACTAGCCGCATGGCCAGTTCAGGGTGAATCATCATCAAGCGGGCATTCAAAGGCGCTGGTCCCACCGGCAGTGGGTGGATACTTCTCTTCCGCCCGGTGCCCAAAAGGCTCAACCTTTCCCATCCCTCTCACAACGGTTTTCCAGACGTTGTAGTTGCCGCCTTGGCTGGATGCAGTACCGGGACTAGTCGGCCCACCACTCAATGACGACTCTGACCACACCTTGGCCCTGAGTTCGGCCGGTGATGGCCGGCCTCCACCGAGAAATAACCGACCGGCAAAATCACTATTCTACAGAAGAGTCATTGCAATATTAACTATTCATTAAAACTACTGAAACAGTAATTGCATAAAACACCGTGTGCATTTAGATTAATCAACAAAAACCTCTACAAAGTTCAAATTGAAGTTTAAGACAAGATCCTACCTTAATTGCCAGTTTGTCATCGATCCACCATTGCCGGAGCCTCGCCGGAAAATTCCATCGGGTGCTCCTCCTCCATCGGTCTCCCAAAAGCCCCCTTTCTTAGAGCCCTAATTAGGTTTTTATAAGTATAGGGATTATGAACCCTAATCCATCTATAAGAGTTGGGCCAAAACTCCCCCAATTAGGCCACTTAATTGAGCCCTTAAAACTTAATTTTGAAATATTAATTAATTGGGCTCGTATAGCGACTTAAATGACAATTTATGCATCCAATTCGGGTAAACGGGCCCTGCGTGTTATATTCAAGTTCAAACGGTCGTATCTCCCTCATCCGAACTTTGATTTGTGTGTTATTGGTGGCGTTTTGAAGCTCTTTCCGTCTACTTGCTATCCACATAGGTCTCAGCCATTAATTACAAGCATTTAATAAGTTATTTTAATGAGAATGTCAAGGGGTCCAACACCCTAATTTCCCGTGGTCGATTTTGGGAATTTAGAAAATTTCGGACATTACACATTTGTTACATTTGTAATCATTAATCAAATGCACATATGCTGCAATTAGCATGCTCTAGCACAATTTCAATCCTTTCAATCCCTTACAAAGTTTAGAAGAAACAAATCACCTAAGCTAGTCAAGGATGTGTCCTTCAAACCTTTGAAAAAATATGCACTCATTTTCTAAATTGGTATGTATAAATTAAATGCACTAAATGACAACCTAATTGGACCACCCTAGGCCTAGTGTTATTATGCTATTCAATTAACTGCTATATTAACAAAGCAATGGAGCTTATCAAGAATAAGTAGAAATTATTGTATCTTTTAAAGTTAAATGAGACTTCCCACTCATTTGTTACATTAGTAATCATGAATCAAATACACTAAGTGATTCCCCAATTAGACCTCTTTAGCTCAATTTATTTCCCTTCATACATTCAACTAGTTTAGAACCAAAGTACCCATGCTCGCCAAGCATGTCTACATCAAACTTATAAATAAATACGCACATATTTCTCATGTTCATAAGTATGAATAAAATGCACTAAACAATGTACAATTATGACTCAAGGCCTAGTTAGATCATTTTATCCGGTTAACAAGTATAATAAGAATGCAAAAGAGCTTGTTAAGAATGGGCATAAAACATTGTATCATTTAACGTTTTATGAGACCTCCCACTCATTTATTATGTTCATAATCCTTAATCTACTATACAAAGTGATACACCAATTGGTCTGATCTTTCTCAATATAAGACCTTTCATTACTTTAACTAGATAAGGAACAAAGTACCCAAGCTAATCAAGAATGTGTTCTTCAACTTTTTAGTAAATACACACTCATTTCTAAATTCATATGTATAAATTAAACGCACTAAACGACGAACCAATTGGACCAATCTATGTAGAGTTATACCATTTTATTTGATTAATAAGTATAGGAACAAAGCAATGGAACCCACTAAGAATGAGTACAAAGAATTGTATAATGTTAGGTTAATGAGACCCCCCCCCCCCCCCCCCCCCCCTCATTTGTTACATTCATAATCATGAAGCAAATGCACAAAGTGATGCACCCATTGGACCGATTTAGCTCAATTTATGCCATTTCATGCATTTAACTAGGTTAGAAAAAAAGAACTCAAGCTTGTCAAGATTGTATATAAAAAATGTTTTAAATAAATACGCACTCATTTGTTAAGTTTGTCAATATGAATCAAACACACTAAACGATGAACCAATCAAACATCTCTAGGTCTAGTTATATCATTTTCTTCCATTAACAAGTACCAGAATAAAGCAACGAAACTTATTAAAAATGGGAACAAGGTATTGTATCATTTAAAGTTTAATGAGATCTCCTAATCTTTTGTTACGTTTGTAATCATTAATAAAATGCACAGAGTAAAGCTTGAATTCCCATGCTCTAGCTCAATATAAATTTTGTTAATCTTTTAAGAAATTTAGAAAAAAACACCCAAACTCATCAAGATTTTTTATAACAAATTTTTTTAATAAATACACATTCATTTGTTAAGTTCATAAATATTAATCAAACGCATCAAACAATAAACCAATCAAACCTCTCTAGGACTTGTTATAACCTTATATTCGATTAACATGTAGTGGAACAAAGCAATGGAGCTTGTTAAAAATAGGCACAAGGTATTGTATCATTTAAAGCTTAATGAGATCACCCACTCATTTGTTATGCATGTACATTAATCAAATGCAAAGAGTGATGTCACAATTTGCATGCTCTAACACAATTTAAGTCCTTTTAATCTTTTAAGAAGTTTATCAACAAAGCACCTAAGTTCGTCAAGAATGTGTCCTTTAAACCTTTGAAAAAAGATGCACTCATATGCTAAATTAATATGCACAAATGAAACGCACTAAACGATGACCTAATCGGACCACTCTAGCTCTAGTTGTATTATTCTATTTGATTAAGTACTATAAAAGAAATGGATCTCATTAAGAATTAGTACAAAGCATTGTATCTTTTAATGTAAAATGAGACCTCCAACTCTCTTATCACATTTGTAATCATGAATCAAATGCACTAAGAGATGCCCCAATTGGACCGCTCTAAGAGATGCTGCAATTGGACCGCTTTAGCTCAATTTATGTCCCTTCATGCGTTTAACTAGGTTATAAAACAAAACACCCAAGATCATCAAGATTATATATATCAAACTATTAAAATAAATACTTAGTCATTTGTTAAGATCATACAACTCACTAAATAACAAACCAATTGGACCACTCTATGTAGAGTGATACCATTTTATTTGATTAACAAGAATAGGAACAAAGCACCCATTGGACCACTCTAGCTCAATTTATGTCTCTTCATGCATTTAACAAGGTTATAAAACCAAACACCCAAGATCGGTAAGATTATATATCTCAAACTTTTAAATAAATGCTCACTCATTTGTTAAGTTTGTTAATATGAATAAAATGCACTCAATGATAAACCAATCAAACCTCTCTAGGTCTTGTTATAATCATTTATTTGATCAACATGTAGTGGAACAAAGCAATCGAGCTTGTTAAAAATTGGCTCAAGGTACTGTATCATTTAAAGTTTAATGAGATCTCTCACTCATTTATTATGTTTGTAATCATTAATCAAATGCACGGTGATGCCACAATTGATGCTCTAGCATAATTTAAGTCGTTTCAATCTTTTAGGAAGTTCAGAAACAAATACTACAACAAAAAGGACTATTAGAAGTGTCGTTAAAATCGTCGATAATAGTCCCATCGCAAATGCTCATTAGCTACGGTTATATGTAAGCGTCGCTAATAGTATTATATTAGCAACGTTTTATCCTTTAGTCGCTAATATTAGATTTTTTGTGATGCCTTGAAAAATGACGCGAGTAATCTTATTATTAGTGACGTTTTGACAATCGTTGCTAATAATAGATTATTAGCGACATTTTAGATTGCATCACTACTGATAGATTATTCGCGATGCTTCTTGTAAAGGTTCGCTAATACAATTTATAGCGACACTTTATAGAATGTCACTAATACGTTAACAAATTTTTAAAAAATATAAAAAATGCTAATAAAATATCAAAATTAAAATTAAAATGAGCGTTGCTAATAAAGTGTTATTAGCGATGCTAAACTAATTGTCGCTATTATCACTTGATTTATAAAAAAATATTGATGCTTCATTTCCGTCACTATAAACCTCAATAGAGACGCTCGATAAAGCATCGCTAAAATGTATTTATTTTTAAAAAAAACTCCCACCGCCCCCCTCCTAGTCTCCTCCTCTGGCAATGAGGAGGGGTGGAGGTCGAGACTGGAGCCGGGGTGGGGGAGGGGCGTAATTTGAGGGGGGATAGAGTAGGTGGGGGGATGAGGAGTTGGGGTGGCACCGGAATCTGGGGGCGGAGCCAAACCCGGTGGAGCTCCCTCGATCACCTCCTCCTTCTGCAGAGGAGGGGGGTGCAAGCATCCGGGTGGGTAGTGGGAGGGAGGAGGAGGTGCGGCCGAATTCCAGCGGGGAGCTGAAATCTGGTATCTAAAGCGTTCCTCCTCCCTCCCGCTCCCCCCTCTCTCCCCACCCCCTCCTTCCCCTCCTTTGAAAAACAGAGGGGGGGGGGGGGGGGGGGGGTCAGGGAGAGAGGGGGGAGGGGGAGGGGAGCTGGTGCCACGCCCCGGCACCTGCCTGATTTGAGCCGAACCTGGTCCAAGGGATGATCAAAGCACACGGGGGAGACAAGGTTAGTTTAACGTTATGAAAGACTTTATCCCCTCTAGCGGGTATTTAACACATACGGAGTGCACACCTTTAAACCTTTGTGTAAGAGAAATAAGTAGAACAAAAGAGGACCTCAACTCTAAACTAGTCCACGAATCTTACACCCACATACTTAGAATATTGAGCTGACACACATGGCTCGAATCAGAAAGTCATAAACAGATCTAAAAACATAAAAATTATACGAGTCTAAAACAAGAACAACCATACATGATGTTCTATTATCATAACATAGTATATCAGAAAACATAACAAAGTCCAGAAGCATCCATGCCTACTCCCAAGCTCTCCCCGACCGTTTCTCATACAAATGATCCTCATTAACTATATGTCACGCCCATGGAAGGCCGTATAGACCAATACGGGGGCATATCAGCTGATACGTACCTATATCGGTCGATACCAGTACTATAGGGGGGCGATATGCCCCCCACATAGTTTTTTGATACTTAGCGGCCGTACGGCCGATAGGTATCAATACACTAATATATTATTTTTATTTTTAAAAAATATTTTTTTCAAAAAATCAAAATTTTTTTTTCTTAAAAACAAAAACACTATTTAAACTCAACCTCTTCAAATTTAAAAGATGATAATATTCTTATTATATTAAAAATATTTTTAAAAAATATATATGATAATGTTCTTATTATATATATATTTTTAAATATTTTTAATAAATAAGATCATTATCATCTTTTAAATTTGAAGAGGTTGAGTTTAAATAAAAAAATAATAATATATTAGTGTATCGATATGTATCGGCCGTATCGATCCGATACGGCTGATACGGTCACTAAGTATCGGAAAACTATGTGGGGGGCATATCGCCCAGTATTGATCGATACCGCCTTCCATGATCATAATATCATGTCATTCATAATTCATTTACAATGCATTCTTTCATAATGCATATCATTTTACATAGTATATCACAATATCATCTTATTCATGATCCATCCTCATCGCATACATTCATCCTGCGTATGTATGTCTCTAATACATAATCACATTATGCATATTCATATCATTCATCCATAAATCATTCACCCTGCATGACAAGTGTCTCAATCATATTATACCAAATCATGCATAATAAGTCATATTCACATGTGTCACATAATCTCAATTATCCCTACACAACCTATGTAACCTGGGCATCATATTATCTCATACACATGCATCATTAACAAAGGGTGAATGTCTCCATTATGGAGAAAAAATCAATCATATCACCTACTCTGTACGTAGTAAAATTTTCACAAACGAAGCCTATGGTGTTTGGGGTAGTCAGCCCCTTTGCTAGCCTTGGACAGTCCTAGCCAGGAACGTCCGAATCCCACATAGGGAACCTAGAGCAGTGTGTTCGCCCTGAACATCTTTGCGGTGGAAGAGTCCGAATCCCACACAGGGAACCTAGAACACATGGTCGCCGGTGCACAGAGGCGTACCACTATGGATTCTCAGGGTCCAAATGACTATCTCAAGAAATCTCAACCACATTCGAGTCAACTCGACTCATCTCCATTCAACTCAACCCGGGGAGGATCCAAGTTCCACTTAGGAACACAAATTGAAATCATATCCTTTTGGACTAACCAATTTTTGATAAGCCAACGATCAATTAATCTGGCACGCAATTTCACATCATTGCATCCAATCGATTAACCACGGCTAATCTCAATAAAGTCTCATTCGT
Source organism: Saururus chinensis (assembly GCA_035235625.1). Taxonomy (NCBI): domain Eukaryota; kingdom Viridiplantae; phylum Streptophyta; class Magnoliopsida; order Piperales; family Saururaceae; genus Saururus; species Saururus chinensis. The sequence goes on along the minus strand of CP141146.1, from coordinate 28,317,667 downwards.
AAATTCATTTGATGATGTATTCAACATGGTACATACGTGGGTAATACATACATGAATCCTAATTCATGAAATGTGCTCCCATCAGCCCTACATGCATCATTTCTAATCATAATGTCAATCATCACCATAATTATCCCGCACATGTGTGTATACATGGTAGAACATTCATTTCCATAGCATATGAACATACATTATAAATAACCCATCAACATACTGCACACATGCTCTTTAACATTTAATCATGGCTCTTTACTAAAATCATGAGTGAAAACTATCAGAAAACACAATTCGAATCAAGTGCAACCTCAAGCTAAACTTAGATAAGCATATTCAGACCACACTTGAAGCTAGACATGGCACCATCATTCAACCATAATTGAATGATATTATGTGAAGACATACAATTCCATTCTCATGCTATAACCTTGCTGGAATCATACTTAACATATGAGGAATCATTCAACATGGATTCATGACAAGAATTTATAACATGCTCAACCGAATAACATAAAATCCACTTAACACTTAAACATTCATCATAGCCTTCAACATCAAATTCATACCTGTCCAGTAGCTTATCCTAGCATAATTTACTCACCATAAACATAGGAAATGATACTCAGGAGTAAAAACTCGAAAATGAGCAAAATAGCAAAAATCCCAAATCTGTTGCACTGGCATTTGAACGCCTTGCTGTTCAATCGGCCTACAAGGCTTTTCGATTGCCAGAACTGGAATTTCTGGTTCATCTTCTCCATTTTGAACCAAAACTGAAACTTCACGTAAACATCATAAACCATCAAATCTCACTCCCAAACATCATAATAATGAAATCTATGCTTAGGAAACAGTAAATCTAGTCATTTACAACCAAAAACACCAATAAATCACAAGAAAGATTAAGCTTTTCTAAATTCGTCATTAAAGCTCAAATCCATGGAAACTGTTGTTACGTCCAAACTAAGACTATGAAGTAATCTAGTTTAGATTTCTTTTTTTTACTTGTCAACTATAGTAAACAAGGTCGATCCACAGGGAAAGCCTTGTGCAACAAAGAAAATGGTTACGAAGAAATAGAAAAAGTAGAAGAGTATTGAGGGAATAAAGAGTCAAGAAATCAAGATGAGAAAACACTAAGGCATTAAGGATCTTTGTAACATCTAATGATGTTCTTCATGTATCATGTTATCTCAGTTAGAATCGAATGAAGATTCTATCTAACCGGAAGATATGAACATTAAAATTGAAATTAAAGATAGAAAATATTTTGGATAGATGAAGGATAAAAATAATTGTCTCTTAAAGATTTCTATGTATCCAAATCACAAAAGATAAAAAAGGAGAGCCTTCAACCATCTTATGTATCTAAATCACAAAGAAACAAGAAGAAGAACAATATTAAATAAACATCACTTCAAATAAACAATACTTACTTGAAACCATTGATGAAACATGAATTGAACTCCATTAAATTGTTACAAATCACCTCTAGCCTTAGCTTGAGAGCTTAGAAAACCATTACAATAAAACTAAAACAAAAATACAAAATAAGAGAAGAAAATAGGAGAAGAGAGCTCCTAAGAGGAGGGGATGATCCATCTATCATGTCCACCCCTCTATTTATAGGAATAGAAGAGGTTGCTTCAAAGAGGAAAATGAAATCATATTTTTAGATTATATCCTGATTGATTGTCTGATTGGACCCATATATCTTCGGAATTTGGAATTTCTTCCTGAAATAACACTTGTATCCACAAAAGTCTTCTTTCCATTGCCACCAGAATCATATCAATCCGAATTATATATAAAAAGATATTATCACAATACTAAGGCTGTGTCAATCTGTCCGAATCAGCTTCTTTCATAATTTAGTTCTATTCATACAAATCTCAATCAAACAGGTCCACAAGGTTGTGTTCGACCATTCCATGCATGTTTAGACCATTAGGAGCCCATTCTTGACTTTTAAATAGCTTTGGGTAGTTGGGCTTAACTTCCTCTTCTAGTTGTATCCTATTGAAGCTTGTTTAGACATGTAAACTCAATTAAGGTCCAACTAACTTATTCAAAACATAAATAGCCCAAATCAGCAATGAATTAACACAAAATAGGATTGCAATTTGAAATTTGAAAATATTTTATTGAACATTATTTTAGTGTATCAGAAACCCACACAGAACTCTATTAAACATTAAATTTGATATCACAAAGCTATTTAGGACGAAATCACTTACCTTCAATGAGCTTCTTGACTTGAAATCGATGCTCCAACACCTTCAAATCCTACCTATAAGAGGGTTTTTATCAATACTTGCTTAATTCAATTAAAAATACCTAAATCTCTTGAAAATTTATAGATCTAGGGTTTATTGAGTTAAAAAACGAAATTCTTTTCATAAGGGTTTGAAATAGAGATTGAAATCAGTAGTTTTATGGGTAGAAATCAAGATTAAACCTTGGCAAAATAAAAGATTTGGAAAGTTTAGGAGAAACCATAAGAAATTAGTGAAAGATCAGTCTAACCTTTACCTTAATCATTTTTCCTTCTTTGGAAATGGGGATTAGGGTTCCTAAGCTCCAGATTTCAGCACTTCTAAATTGGGAAAGTGGTTGTGCCTTACTATTTATAGTAGGCATTGGGGTAAACCTAACGAATAGGTGGGGTATAAATAAAATTTAATATTAAAAATAGAAAACTTGCTTATGTTAAGCCCAAATTGAAGTTTAAAAAATTTGAAACATTTAATTACTATCTTAAGAAGTTGCTAGGGTCATTTGGGACCTATCATCCCATGGCGAGTCCCGCCCCCTAATTTTTTGAGAAAAAATAGTCAAAATTCCAAAAATTTCAGAAAATTCCAATTAACTTGATTAACATAAAAACCATCAAAATGAAGAGAATTTGATTAACACTATTTTAACCACCTTAAATTCAAAAATAAGTCAAAACCAATCAAACTTAACATAAAACCACACCATAATTACTAAATCAAATAAAATAAACCGGTTTGAGTTAGGGATCTTACAGTCGGAATCTGGAGGGGAACCGGAACCCGGCACCCTAAGCCCCGGGGGTCATGGAGGTCCCGGGGAGAGAGGGAGGAGCGGGAGGGAGGAGGGGTGGTCGCCGGGGCAAAGGTGGTTGTCGTCAGCCAGGGCAGAAAGTGGGGGAGGGGTACTTATAAGGTGGGTGAAATTTTGCCCACATGCAAAATTTTCCTTTCTCTCTCCCCTTTCCCACTCCCCCTCCTTTCTCTCTCCTCTCCCTCCTTTCTCTCTCCTCTCTCTCTACTTACCCTCCCTGTAACACCCCTTTTTTTTCTCTCTCTCCCTCCCTTCTCTCTCACTCTCTCTCACCTTCTCTCTCCCCTCTCCCTCTCTCCCCTTATCTATTTCTCCTTTCACATATCTCTTTTATTTTAATTACTTTAAATTAAAAAAATAGTAGTGACACATAGAGCAATGTGTCACGACTATACTAGTTAGTTACGATGCATAAGCATTTGCGCCTCTACTACACTATGGTAGTAGCGACACATACTGATATGCGTCGCCACTATAAATTGAAAAAAAAATAAAATAAAATCCTATCTCGCTCTCCCTCATCTCTCTCCCTCTCGCTCTCTTCCCTCTCTTTCTACACGCTCTCTTTTCTCTCTCTCTATCACTCACTTTTTCTATTTCCCCTCTTCATCTCTCTTCCCCTTCTCTCACTCTCTCCCTCTCTCTACCTCTCTCTTCCCCCTCTCTTTCTTTCTCTCTCTCACCCTATCTCTTTTATTTTAATTTTTTTTAAAAAATAAAAAATATATAGTAGCGACAAATAAAACAATGTGACACTACTTGTAACGTCCGGGATTTTTCTAAATTCCCGAAGTCGACTACGAGAAAACTAGGGTATTAGACCCCTTGAACTTCTCCTGAGAATAACTTTACCATTAGTTTGGATTAGTGGTTGAAACCTATATAGATATAAAGTAGACAGAAAGAGCTTCAAAACGCTGCTAAGAACGTGTGAATCAGAGTTCGGATAAGGGAGATACGACCATTTGAAGTTGAACAGTTTGCACAAGGCCCGTTTACCCGAGGTGGATAAAAGTCCTAAATGTACTAGGAGTTAGGATTCCTAAATGTACTAAAAATTTGAAGTCCAAAATGAACTAGGAATTAGAAGTCCTAAAAGATCTAGGAATTGGAAGAGAGAGAGAGAGTCCTAGCGGAACAAGGACTCCAAATAAGCAGAGGACTTCTAGCCCAAGTAGGAGTCCGAGGAGTGCTAGGAGTGGTAAAAAAAGGTGAAGGAGGGATCAACTATATATCTAGTTGGGTTAGGACTCTTTTGGGACTGTTTTGAGCATGTATGGGGGTTGGTTTCCTATTGGTAATGGGGTAGAGATTTGGATTCCGGGATTGTAACTAAGGATGAGAGAGACCTAGAGGGGGAGGGCACCCAATAGCTTTAAGAGAGGCAGCTCCTATTAGTTTTGAAGGAGCCTCCTTCTTCTCTATCTCTTCCCTCCTCTTCCTTCTCTCAGCAAGGACCTCCATAACCAGAAATTTTGAAGGTACAAATCAACCTCCTTTGGATTGAAATCAAGGCCTAGAAGCATAGCAGCAAGAGCTAGGAACTTTGGGAATATGTTGGTACAAGTAGGTGATTTTTTTCACACCCTTAAATATGAGGTTTTGATAGATATAATTCAGCCATAGTTCAGCATGGTTCTAGGGTGCTTTTTGATGTCATGAATTGTCTTTCACTTGTTTTGAATGAGTGTGATTTTATCTCTTATTTATATGGCTGAATCATGAATGCATGATCCTGATTTTTATCAAGTAGATTAGCCTTAATTCATGCAAACATGTTGTTGATTTTTGTCATCTACTTTAGCCCCATGTAAGGCATGAATGATTCTAATTCTAGTCATGTTTATCATCCATAATTTGGGCATAAACCTTATTGAATTTTATCCCTAGTTCATGGCCTTAGTTTAGGCCTTGCTTTTGTTTATTTTATCCATGGTTTATCTCCTTTGTCTAGGCCGTACTTTAGGCCATACTTTGGCTAATTTATTTCCTGGTTTATGGCCTTACTTTAGGCCAAACTTTGGCGAATTTATTCCCTGATTTGTGGCCTTACTTTAGGCCATACTTTGGCTAATTTATTCCCTAGTTTGTGGCCTTACTTTAGGCAAAACTTTGGCATATTTATTCTCTGATTTGTGGCCTTACTTGAGGCCATACTTTGGCCAATTTATTCTCTGGTTTGTAACCTTACTTTCGGCCATACTTTGGCCAAGTTAATCCCTGATTCATGGCCTTATTATAGGCTATGCTTTGGACAACTTAATCCCTGATTCGTGGCCTTAGTTTAGGCCATACTTTGGCTAATCAAATCCCTGATTTGAAGCCTTGGTTTAGGCTCCACTTTGGTAAAGTAAATCCCTGATTTGAAGCCTTGGTTTAGGCTCCACTTTGGTAAAGTAAATCCCTGATTTGAAGCCTTGGTTTAGGCTCTACCTTGGTCATTTAAAGCCTTGGTTTAGGCTCTATTTTTGCTTATTTAGATCCCTATTTTACAGCCTTGTTTTAGGTTCTATTTTGGCCAAATTAATACAAAATTCTCAGCATTGATTTATGTTATAACCTTGCTAAGAGAATACCTAAATCTCAGCCCTAGTTTAGGTTGTATTGTTGCATATCTAATACTTGATTCTTAGCTTTGTTTTATATTACGATCTTGCTGAATGAATCCTTAATATTAGAGCCTTAGTTCATGATGTATTCATGTTTATTGAGTCTCTGAATTTCAGCCTAAGAAGCCTCTGATTTTCAGCCTATGTTGTCTTTGAATTTCAGCCTTGATTGTGATATACCTTAGGTTGATTATTGATGCTTGTTTCAGCCTATGTTGTCTTTGAATTTCAACCTTGATTGTGATATACCTTAGGTTGATTGTTGATGTTTGTTTCAGCCTATGTTGTCTTTGAATTTCAGCCTTGATTGTGATATACCTTAGGTTGATTATTGATGCTTGTTTCAGCCTATGTTGTTTTTGAATTTCAGCCTTAATTGTGATATACCTTAGGTTGATTATTGATGCTTGTTTCAGCCTGAACTTGTTATATTAATTGGCTGACTTGAGATGTTCATCTCAGCCCCAAATGATTTTCATAATAATGTTGAATTGGTTAGTTCATCTCAGCATGAGTCTGAGTCCTTGTCATGTTCATTAGTGCACATGCTTAAGCCCAAAGTCTGCGTATTATCTTGCAAATCATGAGAGTCGATTGCATACATGATAGGGTGTGATTAGTATTAAATATTTGGATGCATTAAGTCATACATCCATTCATCATTGTGTTAGTTCACAACAATAGCCATGGCGGTAATCTTTTAGACCCTTGTGGTCTCCGCTTCTTTGGGACGATGGATCCCTACAAATGCGCAAACTAGGTTTTTGAGCATCATGGAAGGCTCATCTACCTTCGGCCAGTGTGTCCATGAGCACAGCTGGTACATACATCTCTAGGCTCATGGCTGATCCAAGTGGATCTCTAAAGATGATAGGATTTCTGATAATAGCCATGACGGTAATCTTTCAGACCCTTGTGGTCTCCGCTCCTTTGGGATGATGGATCCCTGCAAACGCGCAAACCAGGTTTTTGAGCATCATGGAAGGCTCATCTACCTCCGTCCAGTGTGTCCATGAGCAGAGCTGGTACCTACATCTCTAGGCCCATGGCTGATCCAAGTGGATCTCTAGAGATGATAGGATTTCTGTTAGCATACAATTACTCCTTTGAGCGGGAGTCGGTGTTTTCAGGTAACAATTAGTGCATTGTTTCCTGAATGGTGTCCATTATTTTGTGCATTGTGTTGGTCTTCATTGGATAAAGATCAGCCCATGTTTCTCAGCTATATTATATTGAGTGCTCTATATATTACCCTTATGTGATACTGTTTGCAGGATATTAACATTAATTATTGAACAAGCGTTGTGAGATAATTAATAATATTATTGTTATTGCTTGTTAATTAGACAAGTGGAACGATTAAAGGACTTGCATAAATTGTAGGTTGCTTTAAAATACATAAGCATTGCATATGTGATGCTATGCTTCTTAGTATAGTATAGTTTTAGGCAGAACTACGTCTGGATCTGATCTTGTTGGAAACATTGGAGATGTTGTCTGATGTGTACGTAGGCAACTAACATCGGGTGATGTTGGCCCGATCCGAAAAACATTAATAAAATCTTTTGTCCTTGTGGAAGCTCTTCTCTTGAAGGCGGAGAGATTTCATTGTTGTTGTTGTGGTCGTTTGGTTTGGTTAGTTGCAGATTCTCAAGGCAACGACAAGTGAGACCAAGATAGACAAGCACAAGAAGAAGTTTCTGCATTTCTACAACTCCGGTACGTAAGTGTTTCTTTGGTGTGAGAGTCAACTTGTTATTTATTTTCAGACGGTGGACGAACTTGTACTTAGATGGATGAGCTGTTCTTTGTGAATTTTTAGACATGTAGTAATATCAATGTATTTGATATTCGTATTTGTGAACCCTGGTTATCATGACCTGGATATTTAATCAAATGGTTTGTTTTGTATTTAAAAGAAAAACAATTTCTCGTGACTACCGTTCATGCGATTTTAGAAAGGGTTTTAAAAATCCGGGTCATGACACTACTACCAATGCATAAGTACAATAGTAGTGATGCATACGGTTATGCGTCGTTGATACCCTAGGGTAGTAGTGACACATCTACTTATGCATCGCTACTATAAATATTTTTTATTTTTTAAACAATTTTAAAAAATTATGTATAAATAAAATCCTCTCTCTCCCTCCTCTTTCCTCTCTCTCTCTCCTCTCTATCTCTCTCTTTCTCTCTCCCCATTCCCTCTTTACCTCTCTCTTCCCCTTGTCTGTCTTTCTCTCTCTCACTCACTCTCTCTCTTTTCTCTCTCCCTATCCCACTCCCTCCCTCTCCCCTATCCCTATCCCTCTCCCTCCCTCTCCCTTCCGCCTCTCTCTTTCTCTCTCCCCTATCTCTTTTATTTTCAATTTTTTTTTAAAAATTTAAAGTAAAAAATATATAGTAGTGACACATAGAACAATGTGTCACTACTATACTAGTTAGTAGCGACGCATAAGTATTTAAATCGCTACTAACCTAGGATAGTAGCAACGTATATACCCTAATGCGTGGCTACTACTCTAAGGTACTACTATAATTTTTTTTATTTTAAAATTTTTAAAAAATAATATATAATTTAAATTTTCTCTCTCTCAACCTCCCTCTTCTCTCTCAACCTCTCTCTCTACCCTCTCTCCTCTCTCTCTCTCTCACTCTCTCCCCTCCATCCCTCTCTCTCTCCCCTTTGTCCTCTCTCTCCTCTTCACTCTCTCTACCCTCTCTTTCATCTCTCTTCCCTCTCTCTCTCTATGCACTCTCTCTCCTCTCCTATCCCCTCTCTCTCTCTATGCACTCTCCTCTCTCTTTCTCTCTATTCTCTCTCACTTCTCTCTCTCCTCTCTATTTATCCTCTCTCATCTCTCTCTACCCACTCTCACTTCTCTCTCTCCTCTTCACTCTCTCTACCCTCTCTCCACTCTCTCTAAGCACTCTCTCTCTATCGACTCTCATTCTCTCTTCTCTCTCCACTCTCTCCTCTAGATCTATCTCTTTAGTACTCTCTCCCATCTCTCGTCTCTTTCTCTTCTCTCTTCACTCCTCTCTCTCTTTCTATCTCTCACACACTTACGTGCGTAAACATGAGCCCTACCTCCAAGGAGTAGGGATAAAGTAGGAGAATTTTATTTATTATTTTACTATTTATTATATATAAAACTAATAAATATTAAATAAAATATTTTATACTTGAAAAGTTTACTTTTAAAATTTTTAATATTTATTTATTATATATAAATAGTAAATATTAAATAAAATAAATTATATTTAGGAAGTTTATTTAAATTTTTTTAATATATATTTATTTATTAAATAAAATTAATTAATAAAGCTATTAGCGATTCTATTAAAAAAGTCGCTAATAGTTGTATTATTAGTGACACTCTTAACATAGCGTCGCTAATAAGCTTAATATTTAAAAATAATTTTTTTATTTCTTATGCTTTCTGAAAGGCGGCGCTAATAATACAACTATTAGCAACACTTTTAATAAAGTGTCGCTATTATTAATACTATTTGCGATGCTTTTTTAAAAGTGTTGCTATTACTTCTAAATTTTTTATTTTTTATTTAAATTATAATTATTAGTGACGCTTCTTGTCAAGTGTTGCTAATAGTGCAACTATTAGTGATGCTTTAAAAAAGGATTCACTATTATTTAAACTATTAGCGTCGCTAGTAATTATAATTTTTTCTTTTTTATTTAAAACATATAAATTTTAGTGACACTTTTATAAAGCATCACTAATAGCACAACTATTAGCAACGTTATTTATAAAGTGTCACTAATAGTTGTTCTATTTGCGACGCTTTATATTAAGCATCACTAATAGATGTACTATTAAAAGGCGTCACTAATAGTTTATTTTTTGTGACGCTTTTATAAGTGTCGCAAGTAGTAGTTTTTAGTGACGCTTTACATTGCGTCGCTAATATAAGCATCACTAATATTACATTTTATTGTAGTGAAAGCACCTAAGCTCGTTAAGAATGTGTCCTTCAAAACAGTGAAAAAATATACACTCATTTGCTGAATTGGTTTGTATTAATCGAACGCACTAAACGACAACCTAGTCACACCACTTTAGATCTATGTATTATTCTAGTCGATTAACTACTATATTAAAAAAATAGTAAAGCTCATTAAGATTGAGTACAAAGCATTGTATCGTTTAAAGTTAAATGTGAACTCCCACTCACTTGTTATGTTCATAATCATGAATCAAATGAACTAAGTGATGCCCCAATTGGATTTCTTTAACGAAATTTATGTCCCTTTATATGTTCAACTAGTTTAGAAACAATGCACCCATGCTCGCGAAGAATGTCTACGTCAAAATCCTAAATAAATACACACATTTTTCTTATGTTTATAAGTATGAATAAAATGCACTAAACCATCTACAATTATGACCCCTCAAGGTCTAGTTATTTCATTTTATTTGATTAATAATAATTAGAACAATGCAACAGAGCTTGTTAAGGATGAGCACAAAGCATTGTATCATTTAAAGTTTCACGAGACCTCCCACTCATTTCTCAAATTCCTAATCCTTAATCTAATGCATAGAATGATGCCCCAATTCGACCGATCTTGCTCAATATAAGACCTTTCATTATTTTAACTAGTATAGGAACAAAGTACCCAAGCTCATCAAGAATGTATCCTTCAATTTTTTTAATAAATACACACTTATTTTCTAAATATATATATATATAAATTAATTGTACTAAACAATGAACCAATTTTAGCAATCTAGGTAAATCAATGATCAAAAGGAATACAAGTATGGGCCAGGTTTCTTGACGGACTTATTTGCAAAAGTAGTGGAGGAATGTTGTTTTTTACTGTGTTATCCATTAATACCTTGATGCTTGTTTTGAATGATTATGCTATAGTCATTCTCTTGAAGTAAAATACTTTTGCATCTTCTCTTATTATGAGGCTTGGAACTTGAAATTATGATTCTTTCATTGAGTGGCTAATAAGATTATGTAATGCTGATGTGGAATACATATGGTGCGTTATTTTAAAACATGGATAGTATGTTCAGAATTGATACTTCTATATAGTTAACAACAGGCTTTGTTTTCAATAAATTTGTTTGCTTGATTCTCCTAAAAGTTGATTCTAGATGTGGTTTCAAATTGGTTTGAAAGTTTTTTTCTCAAATTTTGTCCTTCTTTACCTTGATTTCTTTTTGTCGATTTGTGAAAATGGGGAGAAATGTGGGTTGGAGAAAATCTTAAATCTTGAGGGTAGAAAGCAAACAGAGAGCTTGAAAAAGAAGATCTAATGTTGTATTGATAAAAAAGAGAAAAGTCTTGAATTGGTTATGACTTGATTAATCATTTACTTACTTCAACATTTAAACTTTTTATTTACTTATTTCTTTGAACAATATTATGCGGGTATGTTGTAGTTTGTGATGTGCATGTTGATTACAAGTTGAAGACTACACCACAATATGATTAGAGAGTTATAGATTAAGGGGAAGAGTCATTGTTACATAATCTATCTAAATCTGATTATGCACTAGAGTTGTAATTTTAATTTTTCAGATGGTGGGTTATTGTGTTTTGTCATGAAATAGCCAAAGGGGGAGATTGTTAGAACATAAGTGTCCTTATGTCATGTATTAGGATATTTTCGTGATCAAAATAATGTCATTAATGTTTATTTTGAGTCAGTTTAAAGTCTGAAGATTGATTTATGAAGGTGGAATGAAAGGAAGACTCAAATCCGTGTTTTTGATAGGTAAAATCATGCACACATATCACATTTACACACTTTAAGGTAAAAGAGAACTTAGGTGAAAGAATTATAAGGATTGGAGCTTGAATATGGAAAAATAAAAAACTGGTCAGAACGATCATTCGCTAGAATAGAACGATCATTCACTGATGAACTATAGAAGAATCTCCAAAAAATTGTATGAGCAATCGATCACTTTTGTGGACGATCAATCGGCACCCAAAAATACTCTTTGTTAAACAAAGCCAATAGTTTAGCAATCGATTAAGGGGTTGAACAATCAATCGATGGAATAGTTGTGAGGAAAAGGAACAAGGATCGATCGAGCAGCATGTGGAAATGATCGGTCAATCAATCGAGCAATAGGTTGCCTAAATAAAACTTTTACAGTTTGATTTGGTTTCCTAGTTGGAACCATATTCCTTATGGGACTTGCGAATCTATATAAGGGGATTGAAACATGATGGAGATATAAGGACATATGAGTCATATGTCAAGTTTATTAGCTACTTTCTTTATCAAAATTATGTCTAGAAACCTTGTGTATGTATTGAGTCTTAGAATATAATTTGATTTTGTTCTAGTCGAGTTAGAATTAGAATTGATAGACTTAAAAAATAGGAACAGTGTGTTCTTATGAATCATGACATAAAACTGAAGAATGTTGAAGGTTATTGAGGCTTAATCAGATCACATTCGTATATGAAAATCACTTAGACAAGTTTTAGAAGTGATTTCAGAAGTTTTTAAAGGTTTAGTGTGAAAAGGGAAAAATAGTAAAAATTTAGGCAAAATGTTCAAATCGCTGCACATTATAAAGAACCAAACAATCGATCAACACTTGATTTTACCCTATGTAAAATGTAGTCGAGAGTTATCAATCGATCACTCTCTTGAATTGATCGATCGTTTGAAGTATAATGCACAAAACAAATAGTGAATGATCGATCACTATTTGGAACGATCGATTGCTTTAAGGACCAGTCACCTTACCTTATTCAAGTCCAAGACCTAAGCCTACTTAATAAGTTATATAAGGGTCAAGAAAGCACAAAATTTGAGAGAAAAACCTAATGGAGATTAGAGAGAAAGGGTTTATACCTTTTGCACATTCTTTTCCAAGGAGGATTCACATGAAACTTTGAGTTGAAGATCAATGTTGAATTCATGATGCTAGTCCACAACTAAAGGAGATTTTACATAGATATTTCAAAGGAGTTGCAACATATCTTCAATGGGAGATTAAAGATTCTACAAGGCTAAGGTCAATACAACAAGAGGTGCTTATTAAAGGCTAAAAGCAGACAAAGACAAGGCAAAGAAGAACTGTAAGTTTCAAGAACTTGAGGGAGAAGACTTGAAGGCCAGCAACACTCATCTAAATGAGAGGAGCATGAGTTTGAGTCTAAACAAGGTCGGTGGTTTGCTTATGTCAATGTAAAGTCATGCTTACTAGTGCATTGATTTGTTTCCTTTGGAACTGCTATGATTTTTTTACTGTGTTCGGGTTTTACACGTTAAACTGTTGTGTTCATTTGTGGATTGAATGATTAATACATAGTGAGAGTGCGCTTTGAGAAAATATTTACTTATTTCCGCTTGATAAAAAAAATTTGCGCAAAGAGGCTAAAACTTGTAATTTTTATCTTCATAGATAATCAGACTAGGGGCAATCTAGTGATCTACTATACTCTTTTAGATGAATATTAAACTCATAAAAGAAATAGAGAAGAACTAGAAAATCTAGAGAACTTGTGTGTAGTTACTCTAATGGAGTTTTGAGAGAGTTTCCTTCTAGAATGAAAATATATGTACCATAAATCGAAAAGAGTGATTAGAGGTGAAATAAGAGCACAAAAAACACGTGTGACTAGTGTTTTTTGAATATTGTTGCTAAGAAGATCAAGACAATAAAAGATTCATTCCAAATGAGAAGATAAAATATCTACTTTGGTAAATGAGCACAAAGTAGGAGAAGATTAAGCTATGTTGGTAAGCAACAAAGGAGTGGTTGATTCATAATTCAAAAGTGGTGTAGAGAACCTATCGTTTGAAAAAAAATATTTTTTTTATTTTTGTAATGGATAATTACATTATCTCAAGTTTACATAGTGCATAGTTAATCTGGATAGTGTCCTCTGGTTTTTTTTTTCTTGGTTGAGTTTCCACGTAAAAATTCTTGTGCGTGGTTGTTGATTTAGTTGCAAATTTTTTGTTAGAACACATTGGTATTAGGCACATTATTTTGAACAAAATTTGTGTTTATTTTTTTTTAAAAGGGGAAGATAAATCTTGTAACTAAATTGTGAGTTAAAGGCACTTTATTTTTTCTTGGTTTGTCTATGCCACACATGTAGCCCACAAACCAACAACCTCTTTCACAAACACTTGTTGTAATTAAACATCTAGTTATCTAAATATTAAAATATTCATATAATCCACAACTAAATACGTGTTTGTTGCGAGAGGACGCAACAAGTTCTAACCCAACAATGGATTAGAATGGAATTCATAGCGGAGCCATTAAAGCAATCTGGAGAAGGAATATAAAAAAGAAAAATTATCTATATTTTATAATAACTAGGATTAAGCTTTGATATACCACAATCATTGAGCAATTGCATAAGCATATGCCTCAACTATGAAATTAATCTACCAAACTAAAAATGAAATGCTATCACTTAAATATGAAGTTCCTTAAAATTCCATTTATTATCTCCTAGCTATTTCCCTTAGTAGAACTTGCTCCCCCTCTCAATAGCTCCTTAGTTTTTCATCATGCTCGCGGTACAAGCCATTCTGAGTACCTGTGTGACACCATCACACAAGTTATCCTAAAGGATTTCCAAAACAAAATAAGGGTGAGTATAACTCGGTAAGGTTTTGCAAAAACTTACATTAACACCCTAACACACGCTTCACATTCAAATCAAATTCCTTACAAAATCATTGTGTGAATAAGTCTTAAAAGTGCATCAAAAGTCATACACAACCATAAAGTAAATAAAATCTCATAAATTGTATCCAAAGTGAGTGTCAAAATACAAACTAATTGAAAATATCGTTACCTATTACCTGATAGCTAATGCATGAACCTGACAATCCAAACCGGAGATGCCAAAATAACCATGTTCAAGCCAGTGCACATTGACATGACCAACCTTGAGCTCACTTTAGAAATCTCAATAATAAATAAATACTCTCAATCATCTCAGCCCGAGGGAGAAAAACCCGTCCTTTTGAACGTAAAACTGATTCATTTAAAATCCGATACAAGTAATCCATAAAACTATGAAAAACCTCGGCTAATCTCAATTAAACATAAGTTCACAAATTATTTCCATGATGCATGGAACATGAGCATGGTTACATAATCTAATGACTAGAACTATATGAACTAAAGATATGGCGTATGTAACATAACTTCATTAGAGAAACATTTATGCATGCATGTGGAAACACCCCTGTTATACGTCATCAACATAAGGCTAGCTAAGTACAAATGATCCATAAAAAGGATGAAAAATAGACTTGGAAAGACATGTATACAAAATTCTTCTATGTTGATTGATTGGTCACTCTACTGATCGATCGGTGGATGAAAATAAAAGGACAGTAGCTTAGGAGATCTATACAGTGCTCCACCGATCAATTGGTCGCTGAAGATACGTAAACAATCATTTAGGCGATTGATCGGTCCATATGGGCATTCGATCGGCAATAGGATCGATATGTCCCTTAGGCCATTGATTGATCCCGCCATTTATGTAAATGAAGAAAACAGTAACATTAGGGATCGACCTGCATGTGTGGGCAATCGATATTTGCAAACACAGTTAAGGGAAACAAGATTTTTAACCAAAAAAACATTGTGCTAAATCATCAAATCACCACAATTCTTCGTGTAATCAATTCTAAATAATCAAATATTAAAAAAACCTATAAAACGTATACAAGAGCATGCAAAAGTAACATCGAAATCTCTCAAAGAGAACAATTAGGTCATGTAGCCATTCTTCATTAAAAAGTGTGATTAACATCATCAACAAGATGTTAATGTAATAAATCACTCTCAAAACAACAACCCCTTACCTCTAGGGCAAAGAAATACTTCCAAACCTCCTAAATCAAAAGATCCCTAATCCATGAAAAATGAGGTTTTTAACTAGCCCTAAGCATAAACAAGGATATCTACCAACTAGAGGCTTACAGCTATGATAGACATATAATTTCAAGCACTTCCTAGTGTTTAATGAATTCTAAATATGAGTCACAAGGTTTTGAATCATAAAATAGATTCTAGGGTTATGCAAATTAAATGAAAAAGATAGATTTGGGTGGTTTCAATAGAAATATGCATGAGAATGAGTATTAGGCATGAAAGGCCTTTAATTTCCTATCAAAACATAAGGAATTCAGAAGAATAATTCAAATTTGCTAATCTTTAGAATATCAGCCACATCCAAAAAAATCCAAAACTCTCTCAATAGGACCCCTATAGAATATTTATAGGCAATAGGGATTAGGGTTCCTAATTAGCCTAGGACTTGGGCTACTAAACCACCCTTTGGCAACCCAAATTGGCCCCCAAATCCCTATTCCCATCACTCAAATTAAATGGGCCCAATATCTAAGTAAAAGGTCCAATTTTAGATGTAATTTAGGTAAAAGGGCCTGGTGCATCAAGTACAATTTCAATCAGCCCATCCCACTCATCCGAACTCCAAATTGGGCATTCTTGATGGTGTTTCAAAGCTCTTTGTATCTAATCCTAACCATATTAGTCTAAATTCAACATATTTAGAAGTTATTCAACTAATAGGGTTAAAGGGTCAAACTCCTTAAATTCCTACATGTCCACTAAAGAAGAACAATTGGAAAATAAAAATTATTGAATCTCATAACGAATGCACAAGCTAATAAAATGGTAAATGACACTCACACATGCCTAAAAGAAAACCTAAAGATAAAATAAATCACCAAGTTGAACGGTAGGTTATGCTATATAGCTATGGACTTTCCAGTTCTCTATTGTCTTCTCCCTGAAGAACCTGTAATCCAATTGAAAACAAATAGTTTGATAAACATAACGAGCATGAATATGTTGTCAAAATCAATACAAATGACATAGAGATCAACATTCACACATACCTTTCTATGACAAGCATACTTATAATGGACAACTCCACTCTAGGGTTCACCAGACATGATAACCTCATCTAGAAGTTGCCACTCGCTAGATATTGGACTACCGTGAATTCAATCTCAATCTTTGACTGAAGCCTGCCCTACCCCATCCACGACATGAAGGGCTAATTGATCCTAGTGTCGAGATCTTGATTTCCATGATTATCGAAATCTCCTGTATTGTTGTAACACTTCAGGTTTGCGGGCACCTCAAAAACAAGGGAAAAACCTGACCCAAGTGTCAAAATACCATAATAAAATTTCTTTTTGAACATCAGGAACATCATCCGTGTGCAGGAGCTATAATGATCCTCTTACGCTAATTTCTAGATATTAAAAAAGTAATTATTTTTATTTTTTGGATCGGGCCAACATCGCTTATGGTGTTCGTTGCCTACATACTTATTGGATAACATCTCTAATTTTATTCAAATAAGATCATATTCGGTTGTAGTTCTACCTAACAACTAAGGACACTTAACAAGCATAACATTATACATGCAATGCTAAAATATTTTTTAAGTTAAGACAAACTCAAATGTCAAAGTCGTCTGAGAAAAATAACTGCTCACAAATTAGGCAAATCATTCATTCAAAAAATCAAATAAATTGAATAAACAGTTGATTCACATAATGTTGCTAATACCGAGATGACATACACCCATTCTCAATCAGACTTACAATAATTTAGAAATTAATAAAAGAAGGTTTGGAGATGGGTAATCAGGTCAGAGCCAGTCGGAAGTGTCTGAAAAAGTAAAAAATTAACCCCCTGTTTATTGGAGTGTCGCTCATCACGTATCTCGTACGTCATTGTGTGTCATGTGTCTTGTTGATGCCACATGCCGGCATTAGTCTACTGATGTCAACAACCATTAAAAATAATTTTTTATTCTTTTAAAAAATGAATTCTATTTCCAATATTCAAAGGATCATAGTTCCCTACCCCAAACTTGGATTCATGCGTTCTTCATATCGACAAGCCCTATGAGAAATGGTAGGTTATCTTGCACTTTTAATGTGGAGCCCACCCACAACATGCTTCTCAGTGTTGTAGCCTATGATTTCGGCATCCAATTTACACATTCTTGGCTCGATATGCTTGTTTCGTCAAGCCCAATTAGTTTAATGAAGTTTCACCCAATCATATTTTAATCCTCTACTCCGTTCGAGTCACCCAGGCTAAAGGAGCAGCTCTACATAATCCCACCTTAGAGAGCCAAAAGACCATGATCATTTTTTATGCCATACCCTTCTATTCTACTAGGCTAAATAACTCACTTGATGACCCAATATGACACTAGGAACCTTGGACCTTTTGTGTCAAATGCATCAGTTGAGAGAGACTAAATCATCACATCACATAGTCTCATATACATGCATTAGCATTTACTAACCCTTACTTTAGTACATGCTTACTCAACATTCTATACACGTCACAAAACCCTCATATATATATAATGGCTACATAGCTTATCCCTTGCTATAATTCAAATTCAAATCACCAATGATCATCGTAGATCCATTGATGTGTCGAACCCTCACTGACTATGGGTTGGCTAGCAAAGCCTACCTCACCAATGCCATACCAATGTGCCAGCCTTACAATCAATGACTAATTAATATGCATGGTTTTGTATACATGCAAGGGGAACTATTCATCCTCTTCTTTTCATCGGCACAGTCACTGATGTATTGGTGACCTCATCGATGATCAGGAAAAACATGATGAGAGACTTTGGGTCAAACTATTGGAAATCATTCCAAAACACATTATAAACCATTTGTCACAAATAAAGCGTTAAAATAGTTATAATCTGAATTCACCATTAAAGCATCTTCGTGCTTAGTTCAACTCGAGGAAAGCATGATCATAAATTTAGAATAATCAAGAACTTGAAGAAAACCATAACTCTAGAATAATTTTCTTTATATTTAAATATAGATTGCAATTTGACTTGTACTGATGCGGAATTCCTCCTCCCCACCACATGATCTTACTGAACAACAACTAAATCTTTCCACTACTTATAGGACTCCTCTGAGACTCCCTTTTACTCCCAATTCTAGATTTCACTCAATTTATATTGGGATAACTAAAGTAGTCTCATATATGAAAACTAGCTCATTTTCCAAGATAACCGATACATGTAGTTATCATCAACTACTGATTTACGCGTCAATGCCTATCGACAATTATATTGCACTAGTTCATCGATAGCCCATCGATGTGTCAGTGACTTGTTGGTGATCAAAAATATTTTTTAATAAATAAAAGAAATAATTATCTTCTTGAAAACATGGGGTCTCACAATTAATATGGGAGAAGAGGAGCATATCTGTTCAATCAGAGTATGAACTCTAGTTTGCCTCAAAAAAGTTATAAGGAGATAGGATTTTGCCAAGCCTCGAAGATCTAAACTAGGTACAATTGACCTATTCCAAATAGGGATGCCAACAATACCTATTTACAATTCTATAGTGTGTACCATAATGCTAAGAAGTTAAACGGTGCAATTTTATTCATGGGGTAAATAAGTGGACAATTTTATCTGAACATTTTTTAAATGAAACGGTTACAAAAATAGTTATTCCATACCGGTTATCTATTACCTATTTAGTACACATGTACCCTTACTAAAAAAACCTCACTACAACGTATAGGGTTAAGGATATACAAGTATATTGCATCATAAACTTTCTTTCCAATACAGGGTCATCAGGTTATATATATATATATATATATATATATATATATATATATATATATATATATATATATATATATATAAAATAGACTTTTTTCCCTCAATTTGGACATGACAACCGAAGGAGTTGCATGTGGGTATTCCCTACTCATCAGAATATTATGTTACCTTCACATTTGGGGAGTAGGGGAAGTATCAAATTCTCACATTCCAACAAGGCAACAACTAAGGTAGGATTTTAGATCGTGTTACATGTAAAACTATGTATATCTTGTTTTAAATTATCATTTTTCATTGAAATTTGATAAAAAACTCATACTCCCTCCATCATAAATTAATATCTCCATTTGCAAAGTCTCTCAAGCTGACAAAGGGGATCCATTTGTTTCAACTGAATATTAATCTGAAAAGTTATCTTAATTAGCTGAAAAGTTGATTATCTGAATTAGCTGAATCTCTAATTGAATTAGATGAATTTGAAGCTGAATTAACTGAATCTGAATTGATTAGTACAGCCTCTTAGGTCTCTCATAACCATATGAGACAATTGTTTCAATTAATGTGTTCGTAGACATATAACCAGACTGAGTAGGGATTAAGTGTTTCTTAAGAAACTATCCTAAATAAATATTGGGAAAA
Organism: Saururus chinensis; assembly: GCA_035235625.1. NCBI lineage: Eukaryota > Viridiplantae > Streptophyta > Magnoliopsida > Piperales > Saururaceae > Saururus > Saururus chinensis. The sequence goes on along the minus strand of CP141146.1, from coordinate 28,297,688 downwards.
CTCCAGATGTCTTAAGTAAATCATAATTGTCTTAAGTGTGTACATGTGCTTGCCTACCAGAACATAATACAGTAAAGCATGCACGCTTTGTGCAACAAATTGCTGGATGTCCAAACATTCAAAGGTAGGCCAGGGTTAAATGAGCATCCAGGTGGTTCGACTTCAACAGCAGGAATATGCGATGCTGCAGTCTTCTGTCAAAGCAAATCTCACAACTATCAAAACATGGGCCATCCTCTGTAATTAAGCAAGGTAATATTAACATACAACAAACATAATCATCAGTTTCTAACTTCACGTGGATAGGCCACATCTCTGCAATTCAACAATTGCTCAAACTAAAAACGACCACCAATTTCACCCACCTCTTCTTCATCCACTACTACACCTTGAACAGTTAGTGGAACAGGCTCCGGACCCAATTCATTTCTATAGACTTTATGCATTTCCTCTGCCACTGCACGAGCCAGAGACTCCTGAACCAGAAATAAAGATTGTGTTACAAATTATGTATGTAGCATAAAGAACCAATATCAATTGTACCAACAGGTCTAAGATGTTTCTAATGACTTGTCATTGACGGAAAAGAGCAAATCCAATAGACAACATGATAGACAAGTATACCTTTTTAGGTCAAAGACCAGAGCCAAATTGAAATGTTTATATGCGAATTAGGTAAATCAGTACCTTCAGTTGCCCATATATCAATCATACCAGTAGTTGAACTTTGTTCTCCCTGAGAGATCCAAGAAAGACTAAATGTAAGATAAGAGATCCCAACAAGACCCTAACCATAGAAATTAAAAGATTCTCATACCTGAGAAACGTTATGGGCTGTAAGCATGGTGAGAGTTTCTGCTTTTGCTTTTGGTACTATATTTTTCTTTTTCTTTGATTTCTTCAATGTCGACGATGAGACAGGTTTAACATATGGGTTACTCTGCAAAATGCTATTGCAGAAAAGGACTTTGTCCCGATGCTTTTCCATCTTTCGCTTCGCTTGATAGAAAGTTCTAAATATATAGGATATTAATAAGATCAGGTACCATGTAACTTACTTAAGAAACACACCATAAGAAATTCTTGGCAAAAAACGAGGCCATTCATACAATTTAAAAGATGATCAAGGTAGTACATGGCATATTTACAAACACCAAGAAGAAGAATGAGTTTTTTCCATATTGCCTGGCTAAATAATGAAATATTCCATATTCCTTAGATTTTAAACGGAAATGCCATAAAACTTGGAATAACACGATATAAGCTAAAATTTGGAGTCAAATACCCCTGACCAAAGGTAGGGTTTTATATCATGTTAAACCCTCACAAAGTCGCATTCATTGGCATACGACTTCATATGCTGGCGATTCCTCCGAGTGAAAAACTCTGTTCCAATTGAAAACTCACTTCTGATTGGAAAGTCCTCTAATTGAGCACCGTTTATGCTGTGAGAGAAGATTTTGTGACCTATCTGACCAAACATTGAAGATTACGGTTTTTCTATTATAGAACGAGTTTGAGTTTGCAAAGAACGAGTTTTGGAATGAGGGATTCTCGTAAGCTGAGTTTTGAAACTGTACGCCCCAAAGCTGCTTTTTCTTTGTAGCGCGGTTCAGGTTTGTGGCGATCCCTAAAAAGCAGCAGCCAAATGAGTGTTTAATCCGGCTCAAGAACAACATCAAAGGTTTCGTGGTAAGGCATTTCGGATACATGTATACACAATTTTTTATTTAGCGTGTATTCGAACACACGACATAAGCAGTCGAATCAGACTATCGTTGGGTAAGAAAGACGATAAGTCATATATTGTGTGCTCAATAAGACGTTGGAAACACGATGTTTAACCATAATGATGTCGTGTATGCGAGGTCCTCTTAGCGTATGTTCAATCACACGATAAATCTACTTATCATATCTAGAGAAGTTAGTTAGATAATGTGAATCGACGTGGCTATTGATTATGGTCACAACCTATTGTTGATTGACATATATTTATCCAATTTTTCATACATAAAGTTAGAGTATTACATCAAATGGCAGAGTCAGTGAAGGTTGCAGAAGAGAAGAAGAAGAGAATCTACGGGAGAAGACCGGGTCTGGGAATGAATAGTTTCCCCACTGGACAGTGTCTATCAAAAGACCTTCTAGATTCACGTCCAAGATGCAAGGCCATTTTAGTGGAGTCTGGGTTCTACCCAGTATATGATTGTGAGCCCATCATCATCTCCAGGCTGCTGTTGGATGTACTCATTGGTGATTGTGGGGACGACTCACTGGAGGGCTTCAACATAAGGGGCAAAAGACTACCCCTTACTGTGGCTGAAGTGGTTATGATTATGGGTTTTAGTGGAAAAGGGAACCCGTGTAAATTGGAAAGAAACGAGGGGAAGGCTGCCCAAGGCAAGGGGCAATTGTAATGACTCTAAAATTCTCAGCAAAATTTCCTTTCTTTAATAAGGATAATTTTGGAGTTTTTAATATTTTTAGAGATTTTTTTATGAGATAATATTATGGTAGAGCTCATAGAAACAAGCGTAAGGAGATGAAAACTGTGTAAAACGGAGGCCGGGAGTGAAAGTTACGACCTCGAGAAGCATGACTTATAAATGGGACCCACTTGTAAAATATGGGTAAAAGTATTCATAAATGATTTGGTTTCACAGGGCCCGTCAATACAAGTCCAACGGCACTATGAACGTGCAAAACTGAGTTCGGGATAGGAAGTTACATTTATTTGAAGTTTAAAATAAAAAAAAAATAATTTTGGCTCGGCTCGAAGCGGCGCGGCGCAGCATGCGGCTTAGCCGCGCGGCACGCGCCAAACACACGCGTCACACGTGATGAATGTGCGTGACGAGCGCACTTTCGTCACTGCGCGCATGACGAACGGGCGTTCATCATGCGCGCGCCACCGATTTCGGCGGCACCCACTAAAACGGTGGCGACGCCGCAGTTTTCGACGGCGCACCACTGCCCCTTCCGCCTATAAATAGTGAACTTTGGCCATTTTTTTACTACAACTCATTTTCTTACCCTTTCACTATTTTCACTGCCTTTGACCCGTTTTAAGTCCGATTCACCCGACCAAAGACCCGTTTCTTACTAAATCGATGGTGCTCTACGCACTGGAAGGGTTATTTTCTTGAGGTGACCTCTCTAAAACCTAGAAAAAATGTGCCCCTTCCCTAATCCTCCCCTTTCTTCTTTTTACTATTTCTGAGTCGTTTCAAGCCCAATTCTACTTGTTCAAAGGGCGTTCTCTACTAAAGCAAACGTGTCGAACGCTGTGGTGGGTTATTTTCATCTTCTGGAGTCTTTATATTGAGAAATTTTATACTCAAGGTTAAGGTAGGGTGTTTTAAACTCTAAATAACTGCTTTGCTGATTTGAGTCAATCTTTCTTGAAGTATTTGATTCAAATATGTGTATGACGCTTGTTTAATTGATGAATGGATTTTCGCTTGAATTATGTGTTAATTTTGCTACATATATCGATGTGAATTGATTTTGTACGCACCACATAGTGTTGTGGTTTTCTACACTGTTTTGATGCCTGCCTAGAAAAATAATCGGCTAGTGGCGCGCATAGGGTGGAGCATCATGGGGAAACTCCTTCCCTTAGTGGCCTCCATTGTCCCATGAGCACGGAGGTAGACCGTTGGGTATCACTGCTTGTGGATTTGATTGGATTTGTGAATTTGTTTGATTTGATTTTAAAAATGTTTTGCTTAGCATTTCTTTTAGATTTTAAACAAACCTACTGAGTATAAATATACTCACACACCCCCAGACTTTGCAAGTGATGCAACGATGGAAGGAGTGAAAGAAGAAAAAATTTTCAAATAGCTGTGTGTTTGCTACGTTAGTGAAACAATGTAAATATATAAATGACTGATGTGTAAAGGCACGATGTGCCCAGATAACTATGTTTTTGTATAAGTGCTGGCTCTATGTACAATAAACTTTGGTATGTGTATTAAGCTTATGTTATAAAAAATTTTTAATATGTTTTTAATATTCTTGGTTGTGCAATTACTTTGACATATTCTACAATGAGCACATGATCCTTTTACGTTCACGCCCGTCAAGTCCAATTCGTGTGTACAAATTACACATGTCGGACGGGATTATTAATATTATATTATCCTAAAAAAGAGCGGGCGTTACAGCAATTCTACAAGATGTTCTTCCAAGGAAAGCGGCCGGAGAAGACAAGACTTGAAGATTTGTTGAAAGAAGTGGTTACGAAAACAATGAATGTTTTAGACGAGGACTTAGCATGGTTGGCGATCCTGCACATGGGTGTCCTCGTATTATCCACACAAAGCAATAGAGCCGTATCCCCAGCTTTGTGTGATTACTTAGATGATATGTCGGTTGTGAGGAGCAACAATTGGGCAGGCGCCGTACATGATATGCTAATGAGAGGCATACCAGTAGCCCACCAAAAAATCATGAGTAGACAGGACGAGTGTTCCGCCATGGCCGGAATTCTCGTAGGGGCTTCATTAGTGCTCTAAGTAATGCTCATATGTTTTATACTACCCGAATTCTAATATTGTATTGATAAGGATGCGATATGTGTTCCAGAGATGAATATCATTGTATCGGTCACACGATACGAACTACATCGTGTTATCGGACATACGACATTTAACATGCACAGAGACATATCGTGTTCTCGGTAACACGACTAAGTATAATATTGTGGATAGGACATTAGACGATCGAAATGTATCGTGTTACCAGACACACGATGTGTTTGCTAGTGTGTTATTCGTAACACGACTAAGTTGTTATAGTGAAGATACTGACCATTTACACTAATGACTATATTCTTTTGTATTGTCCACCAGGTATGGTTTTATGAGCATACGTCCATATGAGCTCCCAGTGGTCCTCCATGCAGCCCGAGGTGCAAGAGGTGGCCCGGATTTACCCAACTTTTGAGCGACGTGGAGAAGGCCGATAAACTTGACACGACCGACGAAAAGGGGAGGAAGAAGATTCTAGCTCATCACTGGATGAGGAGCTGGTACGAGGATGTCTTCATGAGGCTGAAGCCAGACTCACACATTGTTATGCGCATCACAACAATCGCAGAAGAGGCGCACTTGATGGATGGCAGAATGGTGACCCCGAAAGCTAAGAAGGCAGGTACGCAGACTTTACGAATAATGAGACCCGGCCACTCCCCCTAAGGCGAGACGTCAGGGCATGTACATTCCGGCCATGACGTCATTGAATCATTCGTCATGCCAGTTGATGTCATGACGAAAATTTGTGAAGTTGTTTTGGAGAAAGTTGTTCTCTACGGTGAGCGGGAATGGAACACAGAGTGAGTTGCAGTTGCACTCCATCGTGTTAAGGACGATCTAGAGGTGGCAACTAGCCTCATAGAACAGAAGCAACCCTCCGAGGAACCAAAGACAGAATAGCCGCCTGACCCCCCTCAGGCGGTGGTCGCCCAAGCATCAACCCCTCCTCCGAGAACCGAAGGATCGCTGTCGGTTCATTTAAAGGCAAGAGCATCAAAATCAAGAGAAACTCCCCAACCATCTGCCCCCGAAGATCAACCAGTACATGTCCCTCAGCCGGTGGAAGAGGGATTCATTTTCAATAAGTATGGCAGTTTAATGTATCATGTTCTGTTAGGGGATCTTCATGTAGTCGAGTACACGATAGGAAATCATGTCGTTGAGTAAGAAAGAGGATGTTGGTATTGTCATGCCATTGATCACACGATCATTAAAGCAACAGTTACTTATGAAAACCATCTCTGCATGGTCGTGGGATTGTGAGCACGATTTGTCCTCTTTACGTTTTTCCAACAATATGATGTGCATTTTCATTGTGTTTGGTAAAAGACAACTAGCGTGGATATCGTTTGGTTACTAACACGATGGCTTACTTCTTAAATACAGAGAAATGGCAACCGCAAGCTACCACCAAACCGAAGAAGAAGATTGGTCCGAAGTTGCAAAGGACTGTAATAACAAGATTTTTTATGAAAATAAATGCAAAATTCATGGAACAACCACGGGAGGTCGTGCATCAACCACATGATGTCGTGGAACCACCCCATGAGGTGGAAGAACTACCCCGGGATGTCGAAGAACAACCCCGGGAGGTAGAGGAATCGGACCTTCCCCGGGAGGTCGTGGCTCAAGTCCGCAATGTGCCGAAACAACCCTGTGAGGGACCCGCAGACCAACTAGAGATTCCAGAACAAATCTTGAAGGAACTGGAAGCACCACAGCAAGCAAATAAAGGAGCAATACCCAAACAAGAAATAAAAATCAGAGTGAAACGGAAAGCTGCTCTTGGTGCTCCCATCTTACCTCCTGCACAATGGAAGTCGAGGTCCACCGCAGTTAAACCACCTGCTCAAGGTGAGGAGCTTGTGAAAAAAGTTTCAGCTCAGGTATCGAAGAAGCCAAAGCGTTTCAGCAGCTACATTGATGAGAGGCTAGCAAAGGTTGGACACAATGCCCAGCCTAGAAAAACTGGTGACGAAGTCCCTCTAGCATCGATCTCTGGCCCAAGCATTTTCCTTTAAATTTTATTATTTCATTACATACAAAATACTAATATTTATAGAAATTTATAAATACAAATAAAAAAACATTCTGAAGATAGTTAATCGTGCCCTCATTAGTTCAATTGTGACGGAACATTAGCGACATTGATATTACACCGGGATAGTAAATCCCCCCCCCCCCTTCAGAGTCTAGTTATGACTGTGCAACTGAAGGGGACGAATTACCGTCTGGTGCAATTTCAATGTCCCAAAGGCTTTGTCTTGGTGCCAACAATCAGTGTGCGTGCGATCTCTATGCAGACTCACAGACCTATCAGTTCAATTGTGACGGAACATTCACGACATTGAAATAATGTCAGGTAGTTAATCACCCCCCTTTAGAGGCTGATTCACCGAGCCATTGAAGGGGACGAATAACCATTTGGTGCCATATCAATGTTTCAAAGGCTCCGTCTCGTGCTCTTCACAAATTGGGTCAGCCCTAATGTCACTTCAATATATATGGGCAGGTTGCGAGGGATACGAATCCTTAAATATTCCATATATAGTGTAATTGGAAATTGGAAATGACTCCTTGAAAATTGGTGATTCTAATTTAATTGAAATCCCGGAAATTGTGGTGACACTTTGGGAATTGGGTGTTAATTTAATGAAATTGCCATGTGTTCGATCGCACGACATGCCCCATATCGTGTAATTGATTACATGATATGTAAAATAATCATTATCGTAGTCGTCAACTCATATTTAACTGTATCTCATATTAATAGCTATATTTTTTTAAAAAAAGTATTTTTTAATAGCTATAGTAAAACATACATATAAGAGAAGGGAAAATAAGCTTATATACTCTTTTTCAAGTAATTAATTATTTAAATTAAATAAAGTAAAGTTATTAATACATAATAAATTTTTTACCAAATAAAGCTATTAATTTAGGATAGATGGAGTAAAAAAATTAGTGATATACACCCAATAAATCTCTGCAATGCAATATACTCTCTAAGTTTTAATCGGACAGAATCTGCAGACTTACCTCACATAAGGCTCACTTATTTGACAAATTCGATGGGTGATTATCATTGTTCTATACAGAATACTAGATTGGATTATATAAGCATGAGAACTGATTTTAGTTCGATATTATTATGATCATTTTACACCGATAACATTGTTTTCATCATAGAATGATGGAGTTGTGTTCCTGCATCTAAGATCAGCATTTAGTCTGAGCTTTACTGTGTATCTAAGATCAGCATAGTCTGGGCTTAATGCCTTGTAGATGCAATATTTGACTGGCAGGTGATTTAATTAACTGTAAACGCATATATGTTTGATAGCATAAACTATATACATCATCTCAAGCAGTAAGAACTGAGGATGACATGGAATAAATCACAAAAGCCGATTATAATGGAGCCAGATTATTACCTTTTGGCTTTCTCCATTCAGCCTTCAGTGAGCTAGACCTAGAAAACCAAGAGATATTAAACATAATTACAATAAAATCAGGCATCTATAGATGATATTTGACTAGAGTCTTTTAAATCAGTCTTCCCCCTTCCTCTGAGTTTACAAAAGGGATTCGCAAATGCTATGAACAAGTTTTTCCCAACTACACACCACGGGTATTACTTCTGTCACATGGCAGCAAATATGCTGGACAGATTCAAGGACAACTACCTAAAGAATCAGCTCCATGTTGCAGCAGAAACGTTCAGACATAATGCGTATGATGAAACAATGATCAACATTAAAGAACATAATCCAGAAGCATATGTTTGGCTAAATAAGATAGGTTCAGAGCACTGGGCCAATGTATCATTTCCAGGGAAAAGATATGGGACACTCAGCTCAAATAGGTTTGAAAGTGCAAATGCAATGTTCAAAAAAGGCAGATCGATGCCTATAACTCGTTTAATTGAGCACATGAGGGAGCACACGACAACATTATTTGAAAAACGTCGCACGGACGGACATAATATGATAAAAGAGTTAACCCCATTTGCCAGAAAACACATCGAAAATAGGCAAGAAGAAGCAAGGAATGTGATTGTATTGTCTGTGTCAATGTATGAATTCTAGGTTAACTCACTATATCACCAGGTACATTGCATTCATACGACGATGTACATAGCTTGTGTTCGTTTATGCATTAGGGCTTCATATCATGTTAGTTTACACACGTTATTGTCATTGAATATGTAAGTATATACGACTTACGTAACGATCGTAAGACATGTCGTGTAATCGAGAACACGAGAAAGTTTTGTCTTGCATGTATATTGAAAGTGATAACGTGACAATTGTCTGCTTACTAACACACTATCAATATTGGTTGTACGTTCGAACACACAATGACGCGTAGGTAATACAAATTTATGATAGAAACTGAAGCATGTATGCCTTAACACGATAAATTTGTTAATCATTTTTCTGACCACACGACATTTATACACTCGCATTTTCAAACAGAACCTCAGATATTGCACTCACCCGGCTTCTGAATTTTGAGTTCTATCCTCGTGATACCATCTGCAGCTTTTCCTCTATTGCATTTGGAGAAGCCTCTTTGAGAATTGTTTGGCCTATTTCAATTTAGCTTGCTTTGAAAAAGTTGTTGTTTGGAGGAGTGAAAGAATCTTGACTGTTTTGGCGCCTTTGTTAGCTGCTCTTTGCATATTATTCCCACTAAAAGCATCACATAATTGTGGGTTATGCATGCATAATGTACTGTGGATTGAGCACGGAGCTCCTTTTATAGAAGGAAAGTATCTGAAACGATTGTATCCAACTCGGCTAGAGGACCAGAGAAAAGATGATTTCTAAGCAACTCAAGAAACCAGCACCAAATTTTCTCACATGCGTTCTCAACCACTACAAATGCAACGCACAACATATTATTGTTCCCGTCCAGTGCAGTTGCTATCAATAGTTGTTCATGATGCTTTCCTTTCAAGAAAGTTGCATCAACCGTTAGCAATGGCCTCAGTGTTGTTCTGAAAGCTCTCGCAACGGGGCCAAACATCCAGAATACTCTTTTGAAATTGTACCCACCCATAGATCCGGGAATGTCACATGATCTCACTGGAACAACTACACTTCCCGGATTTATATATTCTATCTACCTCCTGTAAGCAGGAAGTAAGTGGTAGGATTCGTCTAGATCACCATCTATTAAATCAGTCAGAGCTTTACCTACATGACCATGTACAATTTAGTAAATGTTATACGACACCAGCTTATATCGTGTTCAAGATCGCATGATAGTTTATGTTTTCATGTGATTGGAATCCATACACAATGACTGGTTGTGTTTATGGTAACACGATATTGGCGTATGTCGTATGAGTGCATATTCCTACTGCCATAACATTTTCTCGCTATCCAAAGGTGCTATGCAACGGGATGGTCAGTTGACTTGCTTTGGGTTCCACATGAATGAGTCGGCACTAACCTTGCGACAATCACATGATCTTCAATATTTAAAGCCCTTATGTATCAGTTACAAGATTCATTAGAGTACTTTGCGGCGTACGTATTTTAGTTTTCATCCACAACACGATATGTGAAATTCGCCTTTATTGCTAAAGTCGATCAAGACCCTCTTGAAATGCAACAGGCTTAGAAAACAAGCACCCAATTCGAGGAGCTTCTGGTAATCCTTAGCTTGCAAGCTACCCGTCATTAGCTCGCCTTCATCAATATTCGGTTCCAACATGTTTAAATCATCAACTGTATCCCAATCTGCCTCCGCCTCAACGTCGACGTTACTGGGAACCTCGTTCTTTCCAAATTCTTCATGGTCAGTCATACTTTCCATTTCAACTATATCATTATCATACTACAGATCCTCACCCCACATATTTCAACTTCTTCGCCTTGTCCACCGTAGTAATTGCAAGGGTTGTATGGAGGTTCGTAGTTATCAAATGAAGTCCTTGTCCCACCCATCATTGGCGACAATTCCTCTGATCTATTCTGATTGACTTCTATTTTAGGTTCTGTACTTGCTGGACTAGTGAAAGATGATAAACATGGATTTGTTGATGGCAAGTTTCCCGGTTCTCCCAATCTACATAGCACATTATCGCCTTAAAAAAATGAGACATCAATCGCCATCGTGTATTATGTTAACACGCAACCATTTCAAAACGTGTTATCGCAACCACGACATGAATGAATGTCATGTTATTATATCTACAATGGAACACATAATTGCTCTATCGCATTGTATGTCGTGTAATTACTAATGCGATATATTACACGTCATGTTTATTACTTCGCACGATATGATTTACCCTTAACACGATAAGTTCAGTATTGTGGTCTCGAGTACACAAAATATACAAATTGCATATAATCTAAAGATTCAATATTGTTACCTGACAGTTTCAAACGTGAACTGAGTTTCATTGAATCCGGTATGAAATCTGACATTAGAGCTGAAATGAGCCATTATGACGGGTGATTCAGCTCTATTGACTGTCTGGTTCCTTTCAACGGAGGGTGATGGTGATTTATCACCGTTGTTGGGCTGTTTCATCTCGGCATACAATGATAACACCTCCTTTTTCGCCTTCTTATGAATGGAGAACACTGATTGGAGGTCCTCATCGTCTTGTAATTCATATATCATGGATGATTGGGAGGATAAAATTAAATACTTCAAACTAACATTACCATTGACGAAAAGTCATGCTTTGACTTGCCCCAATAGCTCACCGAAGCTCACCGACGGATGAATGTTCATCAACCGTGCCATTCCAGCAATATACATGTTGCCATTGCCTACCTCTCCGTTATAATGGATGCAAATACCGATCATATCCGTGATCGGTGTGAAAGATGCATCATTTCTGCGAAATGCAGCCGTTGGCGCACTCACATAGCGTTTGCGGTGTCAAACAATGCTTTTTCTTGTTCATCACCTCTCGCCGGTGAGTCTCCACCAGTCAACTCCTGCCAGTGAGTTCCATTCGCCGCCGATGATGCCCAGCACATTGGAAAAGCGCAACACTATTCCAATGTTCATTTATTACTATCTACATTAAAACATGATATAGTGGAAACCTAAGGGTATTTTGGTCCACAAACAGGTCATATGGCATTTCCGTTTAAAATCCATGGAATATGGAATATTTCACTTTGGCCCAGCAATATGGAAAAATCTCAAGAAGAATTGTGTCTAAGAAATTAAAAAAAGAAGTGTTTCCCCATAATCGCAAACATTACAACTCTGCACTAACAGCTAAAAATTTAGATAAGACTAATGCTTAGCCATGCCAGAGCTAACCTACATTGGTGCTAATATTGGAGAACCCAACTTTACTACCCACAAAGAAAATATTACTTGTGGAATAAAAATATAACAATATGAAAACAAAATAAAAAGATCTGCTGATTTCTGCCCTTCTCTTTAGACTCACTTTTGGAGCGTAATAATGTGATCACTAATTTTACATCACATAAAAGCCATAAAAAACATTCGTATAACCAATGTTTATAACCATAGCTATCATAATACCAAATCCTAATGGACACTTTTCCCTAATTAGTACAGCTAAACAATCAAGATCTTCGTGTATATTTTTCTTCAAACCCCCAATCCGCTCTTGCTCGCCGCTGCTAACGGCTCTCGGTTGATTTCCCTTCCTTTAGCTACTCAGATGTTTCAGTTCGCTAAGTTTGAAAAGTCCAAAGAGCATGACTAGCCACGCTGCTTGGATACGGTTTCCCGATCGGAGATCCATGGATCACAAACGGTATCTCCCACTACAACAAAAAGGACTATTAGTGACACATATATGCGTCGCTAATAGTCCAATTAACGTCGCTAATGACTATTAGCGACGTATAATAAATGTTGCTATAAGCATCGAAAAAAATATCGTCGCTATTACCCATTAGCGACGTATACAAAAAGCGTCACTAATAAAGCGTATCACTGATGTATAACTATACGTCGCTAATAATAACTTATTAGCGATGTATATTCCATAGTGTCTCTAATGATAAGATATTAGCAACGCTTTATTTATGTTGCTAATAGAAAAATAATTTTAAAAAAATTTAAAAATAAATTATTAGAGACGTATATATGTAAACGTCACTAATAATTATAGCGACGCTAGTAATTTATTATTAGCGACGTTTAGAAAAAAACGCCACTAATATAAAACAAATTAAAAAAATTAAAGAATAACATATTAGCGAGGTATATTTAAAGCGTCACTAATAATAAATTATTAGCGATGCTTGTTATATGTCACTAATAAAATAAAAAAATTAAATTATATCAAAATTAAATAGTGACACTAGTAACTTTTTATTTAAAATAAATTTAAAATAGTGACGCTTAAAAAGCGTCGCTAATAATAAAAAAAAATCCCTGATGGGCCCGATGTCCCACCGGGAAGGGGGTGGGGGCTCGGCTGGGGAGAGGGGCGGGGGGGGGGGAGAGAGAGAGAGGGGATGGGGGACTGGATGAGGTGGAAGGTCGGCGAGCCGTGGGCAGCGGCCAGGGCGAGAGGCGGAGGAGGCCGGTGGGAGGAGGGGGAGAGTGGGGTTCGGAGAAGGACAGAGGGGGAGCAGGGAGACTGGGGCAAGGAGAGGGGGACTGGGAGTGGGTGGGGGCAGAGGAATGGTGATCGTTTATAATTAAACCCTTTGCAAGTGTACAAGGTAATTGTACTAGGATGAGTATTTAAGGGCTCTCGAACCTCAGGGACAGATGAATTATTACTAAATCTAAAGAGGAATTTGCTGGTTTAAAACTAAAACAATTTAAACTTTAATTAAGAAAAAGAAAAGAAATCAACTAGTTTAAAAGTAAGAGATTAATATGATGGAATTTACTTAGGAAATTGAATCCACTATAGAACCATAACAATTCCTTAACTTTTAATCTAAATCTAGTGTGAATATGAATAAGTACTCTTAGCTACAAGCTAGAATTACTTTAGAAAGAATCATTAATTAACTTCCATGGCATGAACTATCTTCGACAATAGCACGAATCATCTACACTAAATAGCTATAGGCATGACCCGTCTAATCTTAGTATAACTCATCCAAGTCCTTAATTATCTGAACATTAAAACTATTGTATGACCATCTCATCTTAATCACAGAAATTAGAATTGATGCAAATATGAAAACCACATCAATCTATCATCTACAAGATAATAAATCAACATAGATTTGAATAAACATGAAAGCTCTTCCATTAAAAAAGAAATCCTTATCATACAATTGTCACAATTCACAACTGAGATCTAAATTAAAAAGAAAAGAAACTGAAACTTATCTATAGCTTCATCAACTCTTAAGTAAAAGAAAAGCCTAGCCTTCCATGGTAGAAGAAAGCACTTGAATCTCCATTGAAAGCTTTGAGTTTTTCTCCATCTTCTTCTTCCTTCTTCTCTTCAGAAAATCTACTTGTTAACCTCTAATTTCGAGCAAAATATGTCTTTATATAGGCATAAGATCCGTAAGAAAGAGTCCAATATGAAAAAAACTCGAAATTGATTGAAATAAGGAAACTGCGCGTTATCCCGTTCGAATGCCCTGCATGCCCATTCGAACGCTTGAACTGAATTTTCTTCAAAATTACGTTATCCCGATCAAACGGTAAGTGAGGCCGTTCAAACGCCAATGAAGAATCTGAAAAATAAGCCAATTTAATTCAAAACACCATGGAAGCTTTTTCTAACCTAATTAAATTTAATTTCTCATTATTTAACCTATATTAACTCTTAAATGAGACTAGAAAATAGAATAATTAAGGGTAAAATAACGTATAAATTATACTTATCAAATACCCCCAAACCTATATTTTGCTAGTCCTCGAGCAAAACAAAAGAAAACAACTAATTTAGAAAAATAAATAAATGCCACTTTCGTAGGGAATCACGATTGCATTTAGTGTATGCAACAAGCCTTTAAACCCCTAGGTGTCCCTAGTTGGACGAGTTGTGTCTCGTGAGGGTTTGCAGCAATGATACCCACAAACATCTAAACCTTAGAAAAGAAATAAAACAAAACAAGAAAACAAAAATTCTAAAAACAATCTTCTCTTAAAAACACACAACTATTTTTAAAAAGAACCAACAATAAATACTTGACACAAGTAAATAATATCGATCTGATCACTTTCAAGTAAGGAATCATCCATTCTATAACCTCATCTTAGAAATAATTGTGCAACTACATATATACATTTCAAAAACATAAAGTGTAGAAACTTTGTAGTCATACAATTTCACTCTCTATTAACAAGCATATCTTATGTGACCCATTAACCAGGCTCATTAAAGTTCACTAACTAAAAAAATATAACAATGACAATCTTTCATCCTTAACATCTCATAATAAAACCTCATGTAATAGCCATTAAATTTAAATTAAATTCAGGGAATAAGATCATAATATACCTCAAAATATGACTTGTACAATACTTAGTTCTATTAAGCTTTCTAAATAGTCCATGTAACAAGCGCTAGGCCAGTGTCCCTAATCCAGTTGACTCAAGGCACTAGGTGTTGAAACACCCCTTAGGCTTAATAACTCAAACTATAAAGGCTACAGAACCAAGTAAGTCGTAAAAGAATTTATCTCAACTCTTTACTTTTTGACGCGGTCCCTTATACTTGCCTAGGCATAAGGTCCGGTTACTCAGTGAAAAGAGAAACAAACCTTTACTCTCTTTTTTCATTTTTTTTCAATCAATCTATCTTTTTTTCTTTTTTTTTTCATTCAATTTTTTTCATAATTATTTTTTCATCACACACTTATCCTTTTTTTTTCAAATAATAGCCAAGCATAAAGATCTATCATAAAACATTAAAAATTACTCAATTGTCAAGTTTTCAAAAATATGCCTAGTTAAAGATATCCCACTAAGATTACAAGTAATAAATCATAAAATTATATTCCTACAAGTTTCAAGTGTGTGAAATGTGATTTAAAAATATAAGCACAATTATCCAAGATAAAGAAAATAAAACAGAAATTACTCACTTAATCGCTTTCATCACTTAATTAATTACTTGAACGTTCTCTATGAAATTGATCTCTTTAAAAATAGACATATGTTTTAAAAAGAAAATAAACAATAAAAACCACATAAAAGAAAACTAAAGAAATAAGAAAAGTAAAAAACGAAAAAAAAATACTCTAAAACATAATACTCTAAAACATCCTAAAAGAAAAATAAGAAAGAAAAATATCTTTCTACACCCCCAAACCTAAACTAAACATTGTCCTCAATGTAAAAGAATGTATATACTACAATGACAAGAATAAGTAAGAGAGGGAAAGAAAGATATCACCTGAGTGCAGAACTAATCCACTAATCTGAAAATGAAGTACAAAGGATTGAGAAAACATGAGAAACATACATATCAAGAGCAATTTCCCAAACCTTAAAGACCTAGCTTCCAGAAAAGAGATAACAACAAAAACTATAATGAGAAAAGAAAATAAAAGCTGAGAAAAATAAGTAAATAAAACCTAAATGAAGCAAAGAAAATAAATAAAAGGAAGGAAAATAAATATATCAAAAACATGGGTTGCCTCCCAAGAAGCGCTAAGTTTATTGTCTTCAGCCAGACAATTCCAACATTCTCAAATATATCAAGGTGGGTGGTAGATATTGGCATTGGCTCTTCTCTTAAGTCTCCAAAATGATGGTGTAGAAAAATTAGAAGGCACAACTTGATTATGGGCTGATGCTACAAAAGATAGACCTGTATCATAAGCATCAAATCTAAAATTGTCTACAATGAAACATTCAGCATTAGAGATTGAAGGTAAATTGTTAGACACATCAAAAACATTTAGGTGCACTTTCATGTTCCCAAAGGTCATCTCCATTACCCCCGTCCTACAATTTATGCATGCATTAGCTGTGGCAATGAAAGGGCAACCTAAAATGATAGGAATCTGATATGTGGAGTTGGCACCGGTTTCCATATCTAAAACAATAAAATCAACAGGGAAAAAGAACCTGTCAACTTTCACTAAGACATCCTCAATGACTCCTCGAGGCTTACGCACATAACGGCCGGCTAGCTGCAAGATAACTGATGTAGGCTGCAATTCACCTAACCCTAATTGTTCATACACCGAGTAAGGGAGTAGATTGACACTCGCACCAAGGTCAAGGAGGGCTCTATGAATGGAGTGATCGCCTATGACACAAGAAATAGTAGGCACTCCAGGGTCCTTATACTTAGGTGGGGTGTCAAACTTCAAAAGAGAGCTAACTTGTTCGGTGAGAAAGACCTTCTTAGACACATGGGTCTTAGATTTACACTTTTGAGTACATAGGTCTTTGAGGAATTTAGCATAAGCAGGGACTTGCTTAATGACATCTAAAAGGGGGAGATTAATTTTGACTTGTTTAAAAGTCTCAAGAATATCATCCATCTTAGATGTGTTCTTCCTAAATGGTGGGGCCATGTCAAGACACTGAGGAAAAGGTGCCCTAGGGATGTAAGATCCCTCTGAAGTGGTCTTAGGCTGTGGCTCTGAGGAAGGGGAAGGAGATACAAACTCCTTCTCATGCAGTGCACTAACTTCTACTTGAGGCTCATTAGGGGCTGAATTGTCTAACCTTTAATCTGTAGTACCCAAGGACTCCTCTCCAACCTAATTATCAATGTGTCGACCACTCCTAAAGGTAGTTATGGACTAAACTTGTTCATTAGAGGAATGGACTATCTCTACTCCACATTGACCTTTAGGGTTTTGTTGGGGCTGACTCGGCAATGTTCCCGTCTCTCTCTTATTGATCGCATTGGCTAGTTGTCCAATTTGGGCTTCTAACTTTACTATAGATTGTGTGTGAGAGTGAAGGAGTTGTGATTGAGATTGAATGCCTTGTAGGGCACTCAAGACCTTTTCTTCAAAGCTTCGACTCCTATTGGGTTGGACATATGGAGGTTGGACTTGAGGTTGGTGGATATCAGCTAGTGGGACTTGGAATGGTTGCCTAGGAACTTGGTTACCCATAACCCCTTAGTTTGGTGCCCACAAAGAAAAGTTAGGATGATTCCTCCACCTAGGGTTATATGTGTGTGAAAATGGATTATTCTCAGCCCTAGGGAAAGATTGGGTAGCATTCACATAGTCTTGGACAATCTCAGGAAATTGAGAGGCAGATGGGCACTCCATGATAGTATGGGCTGGGCTAAGGCATATTGTGCATGCATCTTGATTGAAGGGAGTAGGCTGATGTGTTGAAGTCATAAGGAGGTCAAGCTTTCTACTTAAAGTATCAACTTTAGAGGAGATGTCTAACGGGTTTTTGACTTCATACAAGCCACCCCTAGAGGGGGCATTGTTCAAGGTAGATAGTTCATTCTCATTTCTATTCAACGCAGCATGTTGAAGAGAATTTTCACTCAAGTCCTCAAAAAGTTTTCATGCCTCATTTTCATTTTTTAGCAAAAAGGTACCCCCCACAACTTGCATCAACAAGATGACGGTTTTGTTCAGTAAGACCCTCACAAAAACGTTGCACTAATTGCCACTTAGGGACAGCATGATGAGGACACTTCCTAAGAAGGTCCTTAAGTCTATCCCAACTCTCATGGAACTGTTCAATGGGAAGTTGGGCGAAAGTGGTTATGGCCTTTCTCATTTGATTGGTCTTACCTATGGGGAAGTATTTTTTTAGGAACTCTTGTTACATTTGGGCCTAAGTTGTGATGGTGTCTGGCTCTAAAGAGTGAAGCCATTCCTTAGCCTTATCTTTCAATGTGAAAGGAAAAAGGCGAAGTTTAACAGCTTCATCGGTTAAATTTGAGAGCTTAAAAGTTATGCATATTTCCAAGAAGTCATCTAGGTGCCTATACGGGTTTTCATTATTAAGTCCACAAAAAGTTGGAAGCATTTGAATAACATTGGGCTTAATTTCATAATTTTGAGCAACAACCGCTAGCAACCTAATGCATGAAGGGGAGGTGTACTCATTGGGAGTATAATACTCCCTTAGAGCTTTGAGTGGTGCATCTAACTGATGTTCAACCATGATAAGGGTAGAGGTAGTGTGGGTGGAGGAATTGGTGGGAGAGTTTGGGGGTGTAGGGATGTAGGTCGAGGGCAACTCAACTCTCCTAGATGTCCGCTCAGGCTCAGGGTCAAACGGTAATAATCGGGGGAGTAAGGAGCGACGACCACGCATACACCACAAACACACAACACAATTTTAAGTATAAAAAGGAAAAGATGAAGCAAAAATAACTAAAGAAAAATAATAAAAATGAAAAAGGATCTTGCAAACCAAAGAGAAGCTTGTCAATGTCCACTTGTGGCCAAAAGTGTAGAGAGCACCTTCAACTCAACCTATAAGATCAAATTAAAAGAAGGTAAGAAACTAAAAATTAACCTAAAAAAATTTAGAAAACTGAAACTAAAGTATCTAGAATTATCTTAAAGCTAATTTAGTAACAAATCAACACTATCCCCGGTAACGGCTCCAAAAAACTTGATTGTTTATAATCAAACCCTTTGTAAGTGTACAAGGTAATTGTAATAGGATGAGTATTTAAGGGTTGTTGAACCTCAGGGACGGATGAATTATTACTAAATCTAAAGAGGAATTTGCTGGTTTAAAACTAAAACAACTTAAACTTTAATTAAGAAAAAGAAAAGAAATCAACTAGTTTAAAAGTAAGAGATTAATATGATGGAATTTACTTAGGAAATTGAACCCACTATAGAACCATAACAATTTCTTAACTTTTAATCTAAATCTAGTGTGAATATGAACAAGTATTCTCAACTACAAGCTAGAATTACTTTAGAAAGAATCATTAATTAACTTCCATGGCATGAACTATCTTCGACAATAGCACGAATCATCTACACTAAATAGCTATAGGCATGACCCGTCTAATCTTAGTATAACTCATCCAAGTCCTTAATTATCTAAACATTAAAACTATTGTATGACCATCTCATCTTAATCACAGAAATTAGAATTGATGCAAATATGAAAACCACATCAATCTATCATCTACAAGATAATAAATCAACATAGATTTGAATAAACATGAAAAGCTCTTCCATTAAAAAGGAAATCCTTATCATACAATTGTCATAATTCACAACAGAGATCTAAATTAAAAAGAAAAGAAACTGAAACTTATCTATAGCTTCATCAACTCTTAAGTAAAAGAAAAGCCTAGCCTTCCATGGTAGAAGAAAGCACTTGAATCTCCATTGAAAGCTTTGAGTTTTTCTCCATCTTCTTCTTCCTTCTTCTCTTTAGAAAATCTACTTGTTAACCTCTAATTTCGAGCCAAATATGTCTTTATATAAGCATAAGATCCGTAAGAAAGAGTCCAATATGAAAAAAACTCGAAATTGATTGAAATAAGGAAACTACGCGTTATCCCGTTTGAATGCCCTGCATGCCCGTTCGAACGCTTGAACTGAATTTTCTTCAAAATTACGTTATACCGACCGAACGGTAAGTGAGGCAATTCGAACGCCAATGAAGAATCTGTAAAATAAACCAATTTAATTCAAAACACCAAGGAAGCTTTTTCTAACCTAATTAAATTTAATTTCTAATTATTTAACCTATATTAACTCTTAAATGAGACTAGAAAATAGAATAATTAAGGTTAAAATAACGTATAAATTATACTTATCAATTAGCGATTGCGGCGGGGTGGGGCAGTTGTGCTGTGGCGGAGGCCAGCGGGGTGGTCAATGTGGAGGGGGAAGGAGAAGAGGGGAGAACGGGGACCGGGACGGGGTGGGGGCGGAGAACGGCGGGGGACGGACGGAGGCTAGCTGCACGGCGGCGGAGGCCCATGGGGCGATCCCTATGGAGGGGGGAGAAGGGGGACCGGGAGGGGGTGGGGAAGCGGAGAACGGCGGGGGATTGGAGGAGGGAGCTGCGAAGGCGACGGGGCTGCTGGGCAGATTGGCTGCGCTATGGCGGAGGCCGACGGGGCAGTTCTGTGGAGGGGGGAAGTAGAAGAGGGGAGAAGGGGGACCTAGAGGGGGTGGGGCAAGGATGATGGGGAACGTGCTGAGGGCGACGGGGCAGCACAGCGGCAGCGGGTAACAGGCGAAGGATAACGGGAGACTAGGCATGGCTTAGAAGGCGCGGGCAAAATTTTGCCCGCATGAGAAATTTCACTGCGCGGGAAGAATTTCGCCTGCGTATTTAGTTTTTTTTACAAACTTTAATTATTAGCGACAGTCCTTACGACCGTCGCTATTTGAATGTTTCGGCGAGGTATCTTACATACGTCACTCCAAATTTAGTATTTACCGACATATAAACCTATACCTCGCTAAATACAATACTTTTAGCAACGTATACCTTATACGTCACTAAATATAGTATTTGTAGCGACGTATAGATTTAAATGTAGCTATAAACATAACATTTAGCGACGTTTACTCAAATACGTCACTAAAACAAATTTTTTATTATTTAAATCTTTCTTTCCCTCTCCTCTCTCTCCTCTCCCCTCTCTTCTTTCTCCTCTCTCTCCCTCTCCTCTCCCCTCTATTCTCTCTCCTCTCTCTCTCTCCCTCTCCTCTCTCTCTCTCCCTCTCCTCTCCCCTCTATTCTCTCTCCTCTCTCTCTCTCCCTCTCCTCTCTCTCTCTCTCCCTCTCCTCTCCTCTCTCTCTCCTCCCCTCTCTCTCCCCTCTCTCTCCACCCTTTCTCTCTCCTCTCTCTCTCTCTCCCTCCCTCTCCTCCCCTCTCTCTCCTCCCCCTCTCCACCCTCTCTCTCCACCCTCTCTCTCCTCCCCCTCTCCACCCTCTCTCTCCTCCCCCTCTCCACCCTCTCTCTCTCCTCCCTATCTCCCCCCTCTCTCCCCCTCTCTCTCTCCTCCCTCTCTCCATGCTCTCTCTCTCCACCCTTTCTCTCTCCTCTCTCTCTCTCTTCCCTCCCCCCTCTCCTCTACTCTCTCTTTCTCTCTCCTCTAATTTCAAATTTTTTAGATTTTTTATTCTTTAAAATTAATTTTAAAAATAACAAAAATTAAATAAAAATACTCATAGCAACGTATAATTATATATGTCGCTATGAGTATTTTTATTTAATTTTTGTTAATCAAAATTAGAAAAACTATACGTCACTATTAGTACCTATATACGTCGCTTTTAGAAAAATAATAAAAATTAGAAAAAAATCAAAATAAAATTCCTCTCTCTTTTCCCTCCCCTCTCCTCTCTCTCTCTCTTCCCTCTCCTCTCTCTCTTCCCTCTCTCTATCTCTATCTCTCTCCCTCTCCTCTCTCTATCTCTCTCCTTCCTCTCTCCATCTCCCCTCTCTTCCCTCTCCTCTCCTCTCTCTCTTCCCTCCCCCTCTCTCTTTTCCCTCCCCTCTCTCTCCTCCCTGTATCCACCCTTTCTCTCTCCTCCCTCTCTCTCTCACCTCCCCCCTCTCTCCTCTCTCTTGTCACCTTCTCAATCTCCCTCTCTCTCTCTCACTTCACTCTCTCTTTTATTATAAATTATATTTTAAATTAATAATAAAATTCAATAAATAAAATATATTATATATAAATAGTGAAAGTTTAATCTATTATATTATTAACAATAGTTTTTATTGAAAGTTTAATATTTAATCTTTGTATATACAAATAGTAAATATTGAATAAAATATATTATATTTAGGAAGTTTATTATAATTTTTTAATATTTATTTATTAAATAAAATTAATTATTAAAGCTATTCGCGACGCTTGATAATAAGTGTCGCTATTAGAAAATGTATTTGCGACGCTTCTTTAAAAGCGTCGCCACTAATTTAAAATTTTATTTTTTTATTTTTAATTGATAAGTGTTAGCGACACTTTTATAAGCGTCGCTAATAGCAGTACTATTAGCAAGGCTTTGGTATAAGTGTCGCTATTGATAAAGCTATTAGCGACGTGTACCTTAAGCCTCGCTAATAGTTATATTTTTTTCTTTTTTATTTAAAATATATATCTTTTAGCGACGGTTTTATTAAGCGTCGCAAATAGATAAACTATTAGCGACACTTGTAATAAAGCGTCGCTAATAGGGTTAGTATTAGCGACATGTGGAACTAAGCGTCGCTAATATATGACTATTAGCGACGTATATAAATATGTGTCGCTAATAGTTTATTTTTTTGCGACACTTTATATATGTCGCTAATAAATGAGTCGTTAATACTACATTTTGTTGTAGTATCCCCATGGCCTTTCGCCTCTAAAAGTGTCCTTCCTTCTCAATGCCTGGGCATCCATCCAATGCATTCTTTTCGATACAGTATGGTAGACTGAACACCAACCCCATCTCGATGAAAAAAGAAAACGTCAAGCAATCAATCCAAGCAGCAAGCACCTGATTGTGAAGCTCGGGAAGAGCGGAGCTCCACTCATCGACAGGTTATCGGCCTGCCCATCTTACTATATGCAATTCCTAGCAATGCTTGGAGCGTGCAAGCGCTTTCTTTATATGATAAAATTGGGGAAAAGGTCCTTTAAAAATAAATAGAGGAAAGAGAAAAAGAGGGTGCAAGGAAGAAACTAAAGGAAGCCAGTGCTTACTCACTTTTATTAGAAACCCTGTAATCTGAACACTTGTTAGCGTCCTTCCCAGGCATAGAAGATCAAATCAACGAGTTCTGGTGTAAGCCCGTTTCTGTAGTAAAATCATAAACTTGGTCAGCTACTAGATCAAAAGGAACAAGCGAGGATGCTTTATACGGGAATAGGGTGACCGATAAGGACAAATTTAAGTACGTAATATCCAATTCGTCCTGACCAGTGTTTTAAAAACCGGACCGGACCGGCCGGTCTGACCAGGTTCGACCGGACCCGGCATAAAAAATGGGCCGGTTCGAGAGAAAATCCGAGTTGGTTTAACCCGGCCGGGTCAGAGTGAACCGGCCGGTTAAACCGCAAACCCGGCCTACCGGTCCGGTCCTGTTTTTCAAAAAAACAAAACAAAACAAAACGAAGCTGAGTCGCGGAGTCGGGTGAAGTGCACAGTGTTCATCTTCTCATCGCGATTTCGCATTGTGCATAGTGCGACTGGTCCGGCCTTGGGGCACCGCCGCCATTAATAGAGGCGACCTCCTCTTCTCCGGCCGTCCGGTGATCTCAGAGCCGATTCCATCCAAAGCTTGATTCCACAGCCGCTTGAATCACACAGTCGCGGCCTTTTCTCTATCGCATTTCTTAGTGTTGTCACTGATTGTGTAGGTTCAGAGCTGAAGGTGCCGATTGTCTATTTTTTGCCTTGCAGGACTTCTCGCGGATGTTCCGGAGCTGTTCTCGGAGCCATCCACACCGCCGGTCTTCTCCAGATCGTCCAGTCAGAGGAAGAACAGTTAGGACCTTGGTTCACGGAGAACTCCTGGTCCAAGGGGTCCGGTCCTAGAGGATAATCGAAACCGGGAGGGTTGATTGAGCCATAATTGTGCAGAACAGAAATCCCCATTGCGTCCTGTAGTTTCGAGCTATCCACCTGTGTAGGAGATGCAAGCACGACATATTCGCTAATGTCATGGTTAGCAGTGACGAGGACCGAGTACGACTGGCCCACATGTACATCCAAGGAATCCAGTGTGATCTGGTTGGTGTAAGATCCTTAAGTCGCTACCAACACCATCTGATGGTTCTGAATTTGGAAGTTGACGCTCAAAAGTGACCCAACATTTGATATGCGGAACCGATAGGTCTTTGCCCGAGTCAGGGAATGCCCATTCAAGATCTTAATGAAGCATAATTTGTGGTATATAAGTCTTGGAATTCATGATTTCATTCTATGCTTTTCTGTTCTTTTAGAATTATGCTATTTGAATCGCTTCTGTTGTTGGTACTTCTATGAAGGATTTTGCAATTTTCAGTATGTCACTCCGAGATTAGAAGGAACTTTTGTCTTATGTATATAGTTCGTTGTGGATTTATTGGCATCTTTCTCTACTAGCTATACTTCATATTGTGTATAGTATGATTATACTTTAATTTTTTAGAGTGTAATAATACCTTTGGCTATTGATATAAAAGTGTTTACTTTAGCCTTTTCATTGTCTAGTTTATATTTTTGTGTACAATATGATTATACTTTAGGTTATAATTTTAGAATATACTTTAAATTTTAATTGTAGAATATAGTTTAGGTCTTTTAGTATTAGTATGATTTAGGTTTAATTACCTAATTGCAGTAAATGGTTTTAGAGCTATAATTATTTTAAAACTTTAGAATCACTTTCAAGTATTATTTTATTGCAACGTTCATTGTCAATATATTTTATTGTAAACTATAGGTATGTAAAGTATAGTTTTTTGCTTTAATTTTGTTATATGAATGTTTTGCTATAATTTTGTAGAGTATGATTTTATTTTACGTTTACTAGGAATAGTGCACATGCAAAAAGCACGTGAAAACTTTTACAGTAAACAATAGTGTACAATATTTTTTTGTTGTATAAATATAGCATAGTTTACCACATAAAATGTATAACAAGTTCGACAAATTCAATGTATCTTTGAATTAAATTAAATTTATAGAATACAATGGCATACGTTTTATCTATAATTGGTATAATAAAAAATGTTGAATAGCAAAAGTGGCAAATAGAAGATTTAAACTGAGTGTAATTTACTTTTTGTATTACTATTCCAATGATGGCTGAACTATTAGTCGGTCCAACCAAAGTTATAAACAATTTATTTAGCGAAAGTGTGTAGAAAACATATGTCTTAAATATAAGTGAATATAACTATTGTACGACTAAAATCGATAGTTTATTACTTTGACATATTTTTTTTTACTTTTTGTATTTTATAACAAAGTTGAACAACATAGTGTCCCTTAACTGAATGCATAGATAGGGTTTAACAAAAAAAAATTGAGAGGAGTCATTTTATGGTCAGCGTTTTTAGTGCATTTAAAATGAAAGCCATTGCATAAGTAAAGATGTAATTGTTCTTTTCCTTGTATAAAAGAGTAACCATTCTCACATGTTGGACAAACATGAAAGATATTATTGCCGTAAAATCTATATTTTTTTCTAAATAACAAAGATATATTGCATTTGTTATTGTGCCTAATAAGGTTATTTTAAAACGAAGTTAGAAATTACGTAGATCGATCATAAATCATGACAATCCCAAGTGTTACACTCTAATTCATCCAAATTAGCCAAAAGGGATATATAAGACAAGCCAATAATTATAAAAGTAAGAAAATAAACAGAAATTTAATAGTTAAAAAAAAGGTGTAGTTTATTTTGCTCGAGAAACATTGTCATCTTCATGTTCAATTGTACTTAGAAATAAAAACCAAACAAATATTAAAATTAAGAATAACCTCAACATAGATTGATAAACAAATGTGGGTTACAAACATTTGGGATAACAAAAAGTACCATTCTCGGTTCCTGTAACCGAGACTCATGCGGTCGACTTAACGACCTCGTCTGTAATAATTTTCTGATCTATTTTGAGGACAAACATAAATGATTTTCAAATGATATCATCTATAATTGTTTTAAATCCACGCTCATTTGATACCTTCATAATGTAACGAATACATATATTAACTTTTATACTGATATGTATAAATATAATTTAAGTATATTATTAAATAATATAACATATCATAGAGGTTACCTTTAAATTATACATTGTATCGGCTAAGTATCCAAATAATTTTTCTACTTGTGCATGGAAAATAGTTATCCACATGTTACCAGTACTATCTCCTATATTTACTCAGAAATAAAACCTATATATGAATAATAATAACAAAACAACTATGACTATTGTGAAACAATTTTAAATTGACGAAGATAAATATGAAATATACCTGCACACTTTCACTATTGGAGTAATATGACATTTATCACACGCATCAATATTATGATGATTTGATAATTATATAAACGTTATCGAAAGAGCAAGTAAAACAACCTAAAGTAGGTCTTCTTTAATGTTCATGATATCCATAATTTGTTTCTCATGTCTTTTCAAACTGTTTCGACGTTTCATCTCTGTGTCCACCATATTTGAAACTTCTAACATATTCTTGAAGCACCTAACATGTTTTTTTACAGAAAAAAATAAATAAATTGAACAATTTAGTTTAAAGCAAACATTTGGTTTTTTTTAATGATGGAAATATTTAGGTAAAAATTACCAAGTTTTAAGTTCTATAGCAGCTTCAAACATTGGGTTGATGGTTATTTTGGTTTCAATTGTCGATGATAACATTAGTCGCTCTACAAATATAATAGTGAAATAATATTATATATAAGAGTTGTTCACGCAATACCTTAGATTGTCAATAAAATAAGGATACCTCAAAATTCTTGGACTCGCACAGCTGTTAAATAAATAATTGGGTAATCGCCACGACATTCCTCAAGAATGGGTATATCATTTTCTACGATATGTCCCCATAAGCTTATTGAAACTGGCATTGTACACCTAGAAAGAAAAATGTTTAGAAAACCAACATATCATAAACTACAAAATTAGGTTGTTAATTTACTTTTTATCAATCAACTCAAGTGATTGACAATTTACTTCAGTTCCATTACGCCTGCGTAAAATCGTTTGATTACCAATGCTAATTACAACTCAAAGTACATTTGCCAAAAGAAAGGACCAAAACAATTACTCAATGCATAGATGTAAATTTTTTTCTTTTCAGGTATTCTTTCTTAGTGATTGTTTCTTGTATATTTTTTGGGACTTGAAGTGCATCTAGACAAGTTATTCCACAATTGTCATAACTCAATATAGGAAATTTATCTGGTACAAGAACAATTGTTGTACACTTCTGAACAATTATCTCATACTCGGTTGTACCGCACTGATATCTTGGAGTTGAACATTTGATAAACCCTTTTGATATGTAGTATGTTTTACCTTCCAAAGTAGTAGTCTTGAATGCTTCAATTAACTCATTAAAAACCGACAATTGAATTCTAAAACCCTATCAAAATAGACAATCAAGTAAAGACCAACATCCATTAAAATATTTTTTTAATAATTCAATCAACTTTGGATAAACATAAATATAAATTATTGCAAACAAGAAGAGCAACACCTATATGTAAGGAAGCTTTTAGGGACTCACCTATTCATCAATAACACATATGTTCATAATGATTCCAGAACCCGTTGAGTTGTCAAACGAGCGTATTTTGGTCTTTTCAAATATTAGACATTTTATTGTCCATTGAACCTTACTTGTTGATAGTTTAGATATTGGAATACAGGTCATTGCCATTGTAAACCTAGGAAAATAGTAAACAATATAAATGTTATCACCAAACAATAATCTAATTCCATATAAACAAAAACGAAGACAAATTATTATACAACTCACAAGTTATTTGGTGAACACTTCTTTAAATACAACATTTCATGTCATTCCACGTAGTATAGTCTTATCTATAAAGAATGTTTGATCAAGATTTTTGTTTTCGACTTAGAAGTACCTCTTGACAAAGCAACATATAATTGTCCATGCGAAAAAACTGGTTCTGGTAAGTATAATCCTACATTTTCAATGGTTTGACCTTGAGCTTTATTAAAGTCATTTCAAATGCAAGCCTTATCGGAAATTGTTTACGTTTAAATCTAAATGGGCACTTTTCATTATCTACTGGCATATGTGGAATCCTTGGTAAAAAAATATTTCTTCCCTTATATTCCCCCGTTGCAATTTGAGCGTGTATAACATTACGATCAACCTTGTGCCATTACACAAGCCATTCCTTGGATCGAGGTTTCATAATAACATAATTGGACAATTTTGCTTGAGTACTAATGTATGTGGAGGCAAGTCATTCAGAGTAACTGTGTTAAGGAACTCATGTGGATAAAAATTGGTTACTTTTAAAACCGATAAGAGTTCTCTAAAAGATAAATTTTGTAAAAAAATAGAAATAAATCAAATAAAATTATTCTATTTTTATTGTAATAGTGAAATATTATTCTCTATATTAGAATAGCTTTGAACTTTAATATTTAAAAAAATAATTGATTATTATTATGGAGTTATTTTTTGACTTGTTACTAAGGCTACAAGTGGCAATGCGATTGGACTTTCGTCATGTTTAGCCATCATCAATTGAGAGCCAAGTTGGCACAAGGATTTATATTCGATCAAAACTAATATATTGTAAAAACTAAAATAGAAAATTATATATATCTACATTACATTATGTATACATGCTATTATATTTTCATTAATTGTGGAAGTTGTCAAATGGATAGGAAGGTAGACATCCTTAAGAGCACTCAATGCCCACTTAATTCGAATCTGTTTTTTTTTCTCTATTGTCTTGTACTGGTAAAACATATATATTCACAAGGAACTTATTTATAATGATAAGGATTTCAATGAATTTATCGAAGTCATAATTATCACCATAATGTGTCCCATATATTATTGATCACCAATTTCTATTTCTATAAGTTTTGTAGCATATCCCCATTATGAAAGTTTGCAAACAATGTTCTTATTTTTAAAAAAACTCAAGTACTTACTGATGCACTAAAATAATGTTTAATTAAATATTCTCATATTTTGAATTGCAATCCTATTTTGTGTTAATTCATTGCTGATTTGGGCTTTTTATGTTTTGAATAAGTTAGTTGGACCTTAATTGAGTTTACATGTCTAAACAGGCTTTAACAGGATATAAGTGGAAGAGGAAGTAAAGCCCATCTACCCAAAGCTATTTGAAAGTCAAGAATGGGCCCCTAATGGTCTAAACATGCATGGAATGGTCGAACACAACCTTGTGGACCCGTTTGATTTGAGATTTGTATGAAGAAGACTAAATTAGGAAAGAAGCTGATTCGGACAGATTGACAGAGGCTTAGTATTTCGATCATATCTTTTTATGTATAATTCGGATGGATACAATTCTGGTGGCATTGGAAAGAAGACTTCCATAGCTAGAAATGATATTTCAGGAAGAAATTCTAAATTCTAAAGATATATGGGTCGAATTCGGCATGCAATCAGACAGCTAGTAAACTAACCGGAGGCCAGCATATGAAGAATATTTTAATTGATTATGATTGACACACATAAGGAAAGACAAGGAGGCTGATTGGTTAACTAAAGGAAGATTCAAAGATACTTATTTGCTAAATAAATTATTGATTTATTTAGTATCTAATCATTGCCAAAGAAGCAACCAATCAGGCAATCAATAAGGATGCAATCTAGAGATATGATTTCACTTTCCTCTTTGAAGCAACCCCTTCTATTCCTATAAATAGAGGGGTGGACGTGATAGATAACTTACTCTCTCCTCTTTGGAGCTCTCTTCTCCTATTTTCTTCTCTCATTTTGTAATTTTTAGTTTTATTATAATTGCTTTCTAAAGCTCTCAAGCTAAGGCTAGGAATGAAGCTTGTACTTGATGTTTAATGGATGCTTTGATTCAAGTAAGTTCTTTATAGTTTTAAATTGATGTTTTATATTTAAGGAGTTTATAATCTATATAATTATTTGATTCAGCGTTGACGAAAGGCACGCTGAATGCTTATAATTCCCTGTGATTATACACTTAATACTTTCACGTAGTAAACAATCAATTACTATTGTTCTATTTCAAAGTTCTTTAAAAGATAAATTTTCCGATTGAGACGAATTTTCATTTGATCTTAATTGAGTTATCATTTGAATCAAATATACATTAGAGATTTATTACAAGTGGATTTTCGATGCCTTAGCACTTTATCTTTGATTGTCTCTTATTCCCTATTTCAACTTCCTTCTATTTTCTGTTCTCTTCGTAATAGTTTTCTTTGTCACATAAGGCTTTCCCTGTGGATCGACTTTGTTTACTATAGTTGACAAGTAAAAAAGAAATCTAAACTAGACTAATTCATAGTCTTGGTTTGGACGTAACAACACTTACGAAATTTGTTGTGGAAAATACATTTTTTTATGATAATTGAGAAGACAATATGTTATTTCATAGTGTGGAACTATGACACAATTTTCTTTGAAAATTTTTTGATAAAATTATTTGAAATCATATATTTTGGTTAACGATAGTGATAATAAAAAATAATAAAAAGAGAATGATGATGATAAAAACTCTTAACAAATTTATTTATAAACATAGCATGAATACTATTACATGAGTTCAGCCAACTTAAAAAAACAAAGTGGAATATAGATGGTCTATATGGACATTGACATTATTACAATACTATCTTATTTTATTAAAAATATTATTTACACATAATTGCTCCGCGAAAAGAGGTCAGGGTCTCACTCAATTGACGATCTTGATCAGCACATTGTGTATTTTCACATTCAAGTTGTTCCCTGCGTTGTTGTAGCTCCAATATTTTTGCATCTATTTCATTCACTTCACGAGTATAGTGCACCCTTTTCTTTTGAGTTTCAGCAATTTTCACTTTAATCAATGTCGATTCATAACTGCTTTCATTGGGAAAGATGGAGTACATCTTGATTTCTTCCATACGGTTCTTCAAATGGTCAACTTGAAATCCATGTGTCTCCAATTCAACAATTTGTTTAGTAGCAGCTTTGAACATTTGACTAACTCCCAAGTAGTTCATATTGTAGATAGTATTCACAAGTGAGATATAATTGATCATCAACATTATTGCTTTCTTCTCTCATGTGGCATCATCGAGGTAGCTAAAGGGGCTGAAGTGCAGATTTTGTAGATTTGACTTGAACATATCCATAGAAAGAAAGATATCCCATATAGGGTTGGTCTTCTTGACGTGGCATCCATGAGAAGCAGCTCTTGAACTGCCTACAACTAAAGAGCATATACACATAAATTATAAGAACATATATATAGAATATGAATATTGAATTTTTTTACTTGCTAAAAAATGTTATTACAAATCGTATAAAAAAATGATTAATGTATAGATGGAACTAATTTCAGTCGGTTCACTTGAGTTGCTGTCAGAATCAATTTGGACATCGAGAGAACCGTCACTCCCATTGGAGAAAGTCGTCATACCTATAGGAGAATTCAAATTAGGCTGATTCGACAACCTTGTTTTCTTGCGTGCAATCTTGAAAGTCCTTACCATTGCTTATTAAAAAAATATCTGCCAATTAATTAAATGAGTTTTTTTAAAAAAAATTCATAATTTGGTATAAAACAACTATATATATATATATATATATATATATATATATATGGGATATAAATCATGGTGTACATGTAAAAGACAAACAAGTGAAACTATACAAATTGATGTTTCTATAAATTATGCCAATTAATTTAAGATTGTTTAATATATATGACAAGAAGATAGAAATAATATGAGTGCATATTTATGCATCATATTATGTGTAAAGAACTTAAAAAAAGATGTTTGACATAATATAAAAACATTGTATCTTAGGTTATTTGGCAAATGGATAACATCTTTTAATCTATAGCTATTAACATCTATCCTGGTATAATGTTAGTTTGTCTCTATCTCGTTATACAACAGAAAGATCTTCGGTTACTAGTGTTTTTTGTTGTGAAATTGCTTAATTGTTTATGTAGTCTTATATGAATAAATCAAGATGAACATAAATGTGTAAATCTAAGTTTGACTAATGTCTTAGCAATAGTTACTACAATTATGAAGTTTCCCAAATATTGTTTTATACATTAAAAAAAAAGTGGGCGAAAAAACAGGCCAAAGAAACCTAAATATTTGTACATATATTATGAAAGTCAAACATATTAGTTGTTATAAATAATCTTCGTTAATTATAGATGGCTAAAAAGAAGCAAAATTAGATTCTTATTAAGCAAACTTGTTGTTAATAACAATATAGAATTAGAAAATTGCTAAGTTGACCAAAAAAGAGAATAATAACCATATGTATGGATTTAAATCATTTGCTATCTAAATGAATCTTACAAAAATTAAAAACAGTAAGATCAGTTTCTTATCAAGGAAAGTTACGGTTAGATACGGTACAAAATTGAAAACCCGTACTTTCTTTATATATATCTCAGAATATATTGAAAGAAGACCAACATAGTAACATAAATCAACACCTAATGTTGACAAAGATGGAGTTGAGTATAGAGTGTAGAAAATGAGACATATCACACACATATATATAGACGAATTAAGTAGAAGATGAGAGAAGGTCTATAGACAGACAATCAATGATAAATCGATTCAACAAACATTTTATTTAATGAAATATTATACCAATAATCAATTCAATTCTTGAGTAACGGAAGAGCACCTTATACAATCCTCAAAAGAATAATTATTGGGATTCTTGAGAAATGAACAAGCACCTTGTATAATCCCAAAAACTTATCTATACATGACTATGATTCGTTTAAGAAAACCAAAATCAAGGAAATTGATTGTGATATGTATAGAAAGGGTCCATATCAGTTTGGCTACTTGATTTAATTACCTTATAACCATATTTTTAAGGACCACAATTTGTGTCGTTCTAAATTTTGGAAGAGCATTTATGACTGACATTAAGTATGGTAAGTGAACAGACTTGATTGAGAAAAATATATTTATCCTAATTTAAAAAATCCATTTGGAAAAATAGTTAGTTTTGTATTATTAGCTCTATTTTCTCAAATAGAGTACCAAACATGTAAATATAAACTATTCTCCAATGCCCTTTAGCTGTAGAATATATTGAGCATTTTTAAGAAGGTAGCTTCAACCATCTTGGCATCTTGTGATTCGTTCAACTGTCACTTCACACGGTTGTGTTGTTTAACAACTCTAAAAGAACTACAAACATAAAACTGTTCAAATATTCTTATACAACGAACAAACATAGAGGACCGACTCAGGGGCACATATCAAGGTATGTGATTTAATTGGCTTATAAGTGTATATTCCTTTATATGAACATTAAATGCTAGGTACATTTTAGGAAAACAGAATCTTAAGCGCCACAATTGGATCTATTTAAATCAATGATAAATTGATTCAATGAACATATTATTTCATTAAATATAATACCAGTAATCGATTCATTTTTTTTATAAATGAACAGTCACCTTGTCATTATTATTCATAGAGCCATGTACTAAGACTCTTATCATTCCTAATTCACTCACTTATATTGTCAAATTTATTGCTGGCCCTTTCATGTGAACATTAAATATTAGGTACAAGTTAGGAAAATAGAATTAAAAGCGCCACAATTAATGGTGCAGTTTAAAACTTTAAAAAGGATTTATGACTTAAATTAAATAAGTCAATTGATTACGAATTCCATATGAATTGTCAATATATAAGTTATATATGTTTTTAAAAATTTTGAACACCTTCTAACATGGCTTTAACACCAATGTAATCGCTTTAAGCTGTTATATGTGTGGATAAAACTAATTGCAATCCATCTATATATGTATAAGCATATATGAGTCATATAAACAAGTGAATTTGAACATGCTGCATTGTACACACTTGAGACTAGACCATTAGTTAGAAACACGATGATGTTCTCCATCAAGTCAAGAATTCAAGTTCGACAACGAAAACTAATCAGAATCCATTACATATATATATATATATATATATATATATATATATATATATATATATATATATATATATATATATATATATATATATATATATAGGGCCGGCTTGATTTAATTGGGGGCCTAAGGCGAGCAGTGAATTTTAAATGAATCATTTTTATACTTTCTTTGTTCCATATTAATAATTTTATTAAGAAAAATATTCCCTCTTTCTTATATTAGTAGCTTTAATAATAATAAAAATTGTTCTACATTAACTGATCCATGTATTTCAATTTAAACCGAGATGGGTCTCTCTTGCTTCTCAAGCGCACAAAAATCAACTTGCCCGTCTGTTGGAAATTCCATTGACGTTAAGCCTGCTGTTGTTCATAACAAAATTGTTGAGATAAAATCCGCCATTGGAAACCAAGGAAGGGAGCACGAACTCCTCGGCCATGGGGTTCGACTTGGACAACAACTTCTCCGTGGCGTTGTCATTTTCGTCCTCCGGAGTCTGCTTATGCTTTTCTCTATTTACCCACTGCGGAAAGTTGATTTGGTAATTTTAGGGAAGAAATTCCTGCTCGTTGGCAGTTCTAGAGAAGCTACCCGCTTCTCCCAGAGGAAGAAGAAACACATTCAATGTTTCTCTACCTCTTTCGGAGAAGAAATCAAGTCCCCAGCGTGAGCTTGAGAACAGTTTCAGTACATGTTCAAAATCATAACTGCAGAAAATAAAAACCGAGCTTCACCTGAACCCCTGACATCGAAGCCGAACATCAGCCCGCCTGTGGCCACCATGACGCAGGAGATGATGATGATCGGCATGATCTTTGCCTCAAACTCCTCAGCTCCGGCCCCCGTCGCCGGAACCGAGAACCCCACCGCCGGCATCCTTGTCTGAAAGAGAGAGAGAGAGATTCAAGCTCTAGTTCAATCATTATATGCCTCGTGCGCCAGCACCTTGGTGGCACCTTCAGCAGCCGCCTAGGCTGCCTAAGGCTCTAGCTGGCCCTGTATATATGTAGCATATAGTTTATGAATGATATGGATAGAAACGAAATGATGAAGCTTTCCATGTGTATGTCACATGTATATTATATCAATCACAATTGATATTGGTACATATTAGCCAATATGGTTTCATATCGATCGACATGTTTTCTAGCGTATATTATATGTAATTCATATATCCTAGTTTCTAATGTTACTAAAAAAATGGAGACAGATTTTTTGTATTACATACCTTCATTACAAAAATTTACAAAAATAAATGGTACATATGTGTATATATTTGGAATTTAATTACCTTGTATCTATCTGTGTAACAACATTTTACACTTAAAATAGTGTGAAACCATGTCAAGAATATTTTTTGATTGATTAAAGACCATCGGGGTCCGAACTCAGTGATTATGCTGCATTGTACGCAGTTGAGATTAATGGACCTTTCAGTGAATGATAAGTAAAGTAGTAACTTGTAGAGTTTTAACACACTTGAATGTTGTACATCTCATTGGAGTACTGCAGGGTGCATCTGTTTCTTAGCAATGATGTGAGCGTTTGTGGCACCAGTAGCAAAGATGGCAACGATTTTTTTGCTGAAGCTTTGAGTGTTCACTTCAACTTGCTTTTGGTCATATTTTTGTCTACTGAGAAATAGAAGCCATACAGGGGTTTTGTCGGGCCAAAAAAATATTCACTCAATAGGGGGTCATCCTCTCCTTTGACTTGAAGTGAAAGGAGACGTATGGGTTATGATCATGTGGCTATTCTGACATCACTATTTAGCCGTCATCCAATAAGATTTCCGTTTGGTGTAATCAACAGTTCATCAAACTAAATAAGTAACAAATTGTGTAGTAAATAATGCTTCTTAATTTCTAATCAGAATTATTTAAAATTTATGCTCTATCCACATTACACTGTTATACATTTAAATTAGTGATAAAGCATGTAAAGATTAGTTTTTGATTGATTAAAGACAATTAGGGTCAAACTTAATTACCATTTCGTATTGTATGTATTTGAGAATGGAGCAACAATATAAAATTCCCAGGCGGAGGTGGGCAATAAATTTTTTTGTTCTTTGTGTTTGTAATTTTGAAGTAGTTGCCTGCGTTATATTCATCATTATGGCCATAACTATAACATTTTGAGACCATTATGTATAATAGTCAACGTTGTTTGGTTCCTAGCTCAGAATCTATATTTGATGAAAATAATGAGAAGTCAGTTTTATCCATATGACATATATGTATTCTATAAGTGACAACCAATATGAACCGAAACTGTTGGATGCAAACTTCCACATGTATATCACATATATATTGTATCGATCATGATCGATAAGATAAGTCAGTAAGGGTTTGTTTTGAGTTGATGTCACCTTGGAGGCCTATATTATATGTAATGTACATGTTATAGTTTCTACCAATATTAAAATAAAAAATGATGATGAAGTTTTTTGTATCAAATATTTATATGAAAATTAAAAAAGTGATTAAAAGATAGAGTTTATATAAATTGTGATCAAACACTTGGGGTACTACATAATATTATCAAAAATAATTCTTGTGTGTTTGTTAAAGTTTTGTAAATTATTCTATTATAAAAATCATTTAAACAACCTCATTCTTTGTAGTAGTATAAAAATATTTAGTAGATATATGATGACTAATTTTGTAGATCAAACTTTTGAATTGGAGATATTATTTGATATTTGTTGTTGATAATGAGGTTTGATCTTCATAACTTGTTTTTTTTGTCTTATATTATTCCTATCATTTTAGATTTGTCTTATTTGACATTGTTGTTACGTATATCATTAAATACACGCTCCAATATGTTTTTTCTTTTAATTCTTTGAAATTTTATTTTATTTCTTAGTATATGTACAAACTATAATATTAGAAAGATTATTTAAATAATAAACTTTTGTATAGAAGCGTGTGCAAATAATTTTTTTGGTAAGATTTTTTTTACAACTATTCTAACAATAAACTATAAGGGAAGAAATGCATGTATAAATAGCCACCTTATTTATTATTATTTTTTCCAATTTTATAATTTTTTTGTATCTTTCTTTGTTTCTTTTACAATCTTTATCAAACAGGGACTTTAGTTATCTTGGGTTTTCAAAAGTAAATTTTTGTGATTTATACTTTGCTATACAACTTATGTGTTATGTAACTATAATGTGTTAACAAATTTTTGGGAATGTCGTATTGACTGTTTTAAATTTTTTACATCAAAGTAAAATTTAAACTCTATTCCTAATTTGACTTAAAACATTATGTGTATCATATTAGTGTCACTTCAATTAATAACTAAATGTTAAATATAGGTCAGATCGTATCGTTGAGCACTTGGTCAAGCAAATTGATGTTGTTTTCCTATATTACACATCATCACCATTTATAGCCTCTTCTATGGTTTCGATGCAGCTCCCCACAAACTTTCCCATGGGCATGGCCTCTGCAAGCTTTAATCTAGCTTCATCATGACTGCGCAGGATGAAGACTGTATTCAAGATAGCCCATCTCACCCGAGAATTAGCTTTCTTCCGTGTAAAACCCAAGCTTTTAAGCAATCCATCCAACTAGTTCACAGTCAAGGAAGCAACCGTCAATTTTGCATGTCATGTGAATAGTTTCTAGTTAAAGAAAATGTAAACCAACAAACCTTGTCGATGTTGGCAAGACTGCCCTCAACATATCCAAATAAAAGGTACTCTGTCCACCAAAGCTATACAAGAAAATCTGTCCAACATCTACATAAAAAAAATAGGGAAGGCGAAAAGCAATTGTAAGAATAGTAGGTAAGAGGTTGCCTAAGGAAACAACTTACCACAGAAGTAATAATTTTGCTAGCAAGGTGATAAGTATGAAA
This sequence comes from Saururus chinensis, assembly GCA_035235625.1. Lineage (NCBI taxonomy): Eukaryota > Viridiplantae > Streptophyta > Magnoliopsida > Piperales > Saururaceae > Saururus > Saururus chinensis. Next base: position 28,259,755 of record CP141146.1, on the reverse strand, counting down.
TATATATCTATTTTATATTCCTTTTTACCTTATTTGCTAGTATAGATTAAGTTAATTTAGAGTTAGTTATGGTTTATTTAGATTAAGATAGATATTAGTATTTTAGTTTAATTATTAATAATTTTGTAGTTATTAGTAGTTTTAGAAAGTATTTGAATCAAGTGGGAATCTTAATTATATTTTACATGTCTAAAATGTGATGTTTTAATATTTTGTAGGTAGTGTGCTTATCAAAGTACTTGGACGATGTTTAGAATAATTAAAAATAGTTTTGACATGCTTTAAAGTGATTTGGACAACTTTTTAGAGTTATAAACAAGTTGGCAATTAATATGAACATGAAAGGAACAACTTAATGAACAGAAAATTGATTGTCCAGGAAAATTGTCCAGATTGCAAAAACAGTGTAGCCGTTCGAACGGGCATGCAGGACGTTCGAACGGGATAACGTAATTTTGATGAAAAATGCAGTATAAGCGTTCGAACGGGCATGCAGGGCATTCGAACAGGATAACGTACAGTTTCCTTATTTCAGCCAATTTTGAGTCTTTTTCATATTCGACTCCTACCTACGGTTCTTATGCCTATAAAAAGACATATTTGGCTCGAAATTGGAGGTTAGAAAGTAAATTTTCTAAAGAAAAGAAGGAAGAAGAAGATGGAGAAAAACTCAAAGTTTTCAATGGATATTCAAGTGCTTTCTTCTACAATGAAAGGTTAGATTTTTTTTTTACTTAGGAGTTGATGAAGCTATAGATAAGTTTCAGTTTCTTTTCTTTTTAATTTAGATCTCAGTTGTGAATTATGACAATTGTATGATAAGGTTTTCCTTTTTAATGGAAGAGCTTTTCAAGTTTATTCAAATCTATGTTGACTTATTGTCTTGTAGATGATAGATTGATGTGGTTTGATATTTGCATCAATTCTAATTTCTGTGATTTAGATGAGATGGTCATGCAATAGTTTTAATGTTCAGATAATTAATAACTTGGATGAGTTATACTAAGATTAGACGAGTCATGCCTATGCTAGTTTAGTGTAAATGATTCGTGCTATTGTCGAAGATAGTTCATGCCATGGAAGTTAATTAATGATTCTTTATGAAGTAATTCTAGCTTGTAGCTGAGAATACTTGTTCATATTCACACTAGATTTAGATTAAAAGTTAAGGAATTGTTATGGTTCTATAGTAAATTCGATTTCCTAAGTAAATTCTATCATACTAATCTATACCTTTTAAACTAGTTGATTCTTTTCTTTTGCTTAATTTAAGTTTCTCATACACCGAGTAAGGGAGTAGATTAACACTCGCACCAAGGTCAAGGAGGGCTCTATGAATGGAGTGATCGCCTATGATACAAGAAATAATGGGCACTCCAGGGTCCTTATACTTAGGTGGGGTGTCAAACTTTAAAAGAGAGCTAACTTGCTTGGTGAGAAAGACCTTCTTAGACACATGGGTCTTAGATTTACATTTATGAGTGCATAGGTCTTTGAGGAACTTTGTATAAGTAGGGACTTGCATAATGACATCTAAGAGGGGGAGATTAATTTTGACTTGTTTAAAAGTCTCAAGAATATCATCCATCTTAGCTGTGCTCTTTCTAAATGGTGGGGCTATGTAAAGACACTGAGGAAAAGGTACATTAGGGATATAAGATCCATCGAAAGTGGTCTTAGGCTATGGCTCTGAGGAAGGGGAAGGAGATACAAACTCCTTCTCATGTGGTGCACTAACTTCTACTTGAGGCTCATTAGGGGCTGCCTTTTCTAATTCCTCACTCCTATCATTTGTCATTGGTGTCCCCCCAACACTCTTATCAACAATCCTCCCACTCCTAAGGGTCATTATGGAAATAACTTGTTCATTAAAGGAAGGAGCACCCTCTACCTGAAATTGACCTTTAGGGTTTTGTATATGTTAACTTGGCAGACTCCCCATCTCTCTCTTGTTAATAGCATTAGCTAGTTGTCCAATTTGGGCTTCTAACTTTGCTATAGATTGTGTGTGAGATTGAAAGAGTTGAGATTGAGATCAAATCCCCTACAAGGCACTCAAGACCTTTTCTTCAAAACTTGGACTCCTATTAGGTTGGACATATTGATGTTGGACTTGAGGTTGGTGGATATGGTCTGGTGGGACTTGGAATAGTTGCCTAGGGGGTTGGTTGCCTACAACCCCTTGGTTTTGTACCTGCCAGGAAAAGTTAGGATGATTCCTCCACCCATGATTATACGTGTGTAAAAATGAATTGTTCTCAGCCTAAGGGAAGGATTGGGTAGCATTCACATAGTCTTGGACAAGCTCAGGAAATTGAGAGGCAAAGGGGCACTCCATGATAGTATGGGCTAGGCTAAGGCATATTGTGCATGCATCTTGAGTGAAGGGAGTGGGCTGATGTGTTCAAAGTCATAAAGAGGTCCAGCTTCCTACTTAAAGTATCAACCTTAGAGAAGATGTCTAATAGGTTTTTAACTTCATACAAGCTACCCCTAGAGGGGGCATTGTTAAAGGTAGATAGTTCATTTTCATTTCTATTCAACGCAGCATGTTAAAGAGAATTTTCACTCAAGTCCTCAAAAAGTTTCAATGCCTCATTTTCATTTTTTAGCAAAAAGGTACCACCACAACTTACATCAACAAGATGATGGTTTTGTTTAGTAAGACCCTCATAAAAACATTGCACTAATTGCCACTTAGGGACAGCATGATGAGGACACCTCCTAAGAAGGTCCTTAAGTCTATCCCAACTCTCATGGAACTGTTCAGTAGGAAGTTGGGCAAAAGTGGTTATGACCTTTCTCATTTGGTTGGTCTTACCTATGGGAAAATATTTTTTTAAGAACTCTTATTGCATTTGGGCCCAAGTTGTGATGGTGTCTGGCTCTAAAGAGTGAAGTCATTCCTTAGCCTTATCTTTCAATGTGAAAGGGAAAAGGCGAAGTTTAACAGCTTCATCGATTAAATTTGAGAGCTTAAAAGTTGTGCATATTTCCAAGAAGTCATCTAGGTGCCTATACGGGTTTTCATTATTAAGTCCATAAAAAAATCGAAGCATTTGAATAACATTGGGCTTAATTTCATAATTTTGAGCAGCAACCGCTGACAACCTAATGCATGAAGGGGAGGTGTACTCATTGGGAGTGTAATACTCCCTTAGAGCTTTGAGTGGTGTATCTAACAACTGATGTTCAGCCATGATGAGGGTAGAACTAGTGTGGGTGGAGGAATTAGTGGGAGAGTTTGGGGGTGTAGGGATGTAGGTTGAGGGCAACTCAGCTCTCCTAAATGTTCGCTCAGGGTCGGGGTCATATAGTACTAATCGGGGGAGTAAGGAGCGACGACCACGCATACACCACAAACACACCACACAATTTTAAGTGTAAAAAGGGAAAGAGGAAGCAAAAATAACTAAGAAAAAAAAATAAAAAGGGAAAAGGATCTTGCAAATCGAAGAGAAGCAATATGTTTTTCAATGTCCACTGGTGGCCACAAGTGTAGAGCGCACCTTCAACTCAACCTACAAGATCAAATTAAAAGAAGGTAAGAAACTAAGAATTAAACTAAAAAAAAATAAGTAAACTAAAACTAAAGTATCTAGAATTATCAAAAAGCTAATTCAGTAACAAATCAACACTGTCCCCAACAACGGTGCCAAAAACTTGATCGTTTATAATTAAACCCTTTGCAAGTGTACAAGGTAATTGTAATAGGATGAGTATTTAAGGGTTGTCGAACCTTAGGGACGGATGAATTATTACTAAATTTAGAAAGGAATTTGCTGGTTGAAAACTAAAACAACTTAAACTTTAATTAAGTAAAAGAAAGAATCAATTATATCAAAAGCAAAAAATTAATATGATGGAATTTACTTAGGAAATCGAATCCACTATAGAACTATAACAATTCCTTAACTTTTAATCTAAATCTAGTATGAATATGAACAAATATTCTCAGCTACAAGCTAGAATTACTTCAAAAAGAATCATTAATTAACTTCCATGGCATGAACTATTTTCGACAATAGCACGAATCATCTACACTAAACTATCTATAGGCATGACCCGTCTAATCTTAGTATAACTCATCCAAGTCATTAATTATCTGAACATTAAAACTATTTCATGACTATCTCATCTAAATCACAGAAATTAGAATTCATGTAAATATAAAAACCACATCAATCTATCATCTACAAGACAATAAATCAACATAGATTTGAATAAACATGAAAAATTCTTCCATTAAAAAGTAAATCCTTATTATACAATTGTCATAATTCACAACTGAGATCTAAATTAAAAGAAAAGAAACTGAAACTTATCTATAGCTTCATCAACTCCTAAGTAAAAGAAAAGTCTAACCTTCCATTGTAGAAGAAAGCACTTGAATCTCCATTGAAAGCTTTGAGTTTTTCTCCATCTTCTTCTTCCTTCTTCTCTTCAGAAAATCTACTTTCTAACCTCAAATTTCGAGCTAAATATGTCTTTATATAGGCATAAGAACCGTAGGAAGGAGTTGTATATGAAAATGACTCAAAATTAGCTAAAATAAAGAAACTGCGTGTTATCCCGTTCGAATGCCCTGCATGCCCGTTCGAACGCTTATACTGCATTTTTCATCTAAATTACGTTATCCCGTTTAAACGCCCTACATGCCCGTTCGAACGGTTACACTGTTTCTGCAATCTAGACAGTTTTTCTAGACAATCCATTTTTTGTTCATTAAGCTCTTTCTTTCATGTCCATATTAATTTCCAACATGTTTATAACTCCGAAAAGTCGTCCAAATCACTTTAAAACATGTTAAGACTATTTTAAATTATTTCAAACATCGTCCAAGTACATCAATAAGCACATTTTACCTACAAAGCATTAAAACATCATGTTTTAGACATGTAGAATATAATTAAGATCTAAATTTGATTCAAATACATATCTAAACTAATAATAACTACAAAATTATTAATAATTAAACTAAAATACTAATATCTATCTTAATCTAAATAAAAAATAACTAACTCTTAATTAACCTAATCTATACTAGCAAATAAGGTAAAAAGGCATATAAAATAAATATATATTTCATACTTATCAGGACTTAATAATGAAAAACCGTATAGGCACCTAAATGACTTCTTAGAAATATGCACAACTTTTAAGCTCTCAAATTTAACTGATGAAGCTATTAAACTTCGTTGTTTTCCTTTCACATTGAAAGATAAGGCTAAGAAATAGCTTTACTCTTTAGAGCTAGATACCATCACAACTTGGGCCTAAATGCAACAAGAGTTCCTAAAAAAGTACTTCCCCATAAGTAAGACCAACCAAATGAGAAAGGTCATAACCACTTTTGCCCAACTTCCCATTAAACAGTTCCATGAGAGTTGGGATAGACTTAAGGGCCTTCTTAGGAGGTGTCCTCATCATGCCGTCACTAAGTGGCAATTAGTTCAACGTTTTTATGAGGGTCTTACTGAACAAAACCGTCATCTTGTTGATGCAAGTTATGGTGATATCTTTTTGCTAAAAAATGAAAATGAGACATGAAAACTTTTTGAGGACTTGAGTAAAAATTCTCTTCAACATGCTGCGTTGAATAAAAATGAGAGTGGACTATCCACCTTTAACAATGTCCCCTCTAGGGGTGGCTTGTATAAAATCAAAAACCCATTAGACATCTTATCTAAAGTTGATACTTTAAGTAGGAAGCTGGACCTCCTTATGACTTTAACACATCAGCTCACTCCCTTCACTCAAAATGCATGCACAATATGCCTTAGCCCAGCCCATACTATCATGGAGTGCCCCTCTGCCTCTAAATTTCCTGAGCTTGTCCAAGACTATGTGAATGCTACCCAATCCTTCCCTAGGGCTGAGAATAATCCATTTTCAAACACATATAACCCTAGGTGGAGGAATCATCTTAACTTTTCTTAGAGGGCAGCCCCTAATGAGCCTTAAGTAGAAGTTAGTGCACCACATGAGAAGGAGTTTGTATCTCTTTCCCCTTCCACAGAGCCACAGTCTAAGACTACTTCCGATGGATCTTATATCCCTAGGGCACATTTTCCTTAGTGCCTGGACATGGCCCCACCATTTAGAAAGAGCACAACTAGGACTGATGAGATTCTTGAGACTTTTAAACAAGTCAAAATTAATCTCCCCCTCTTAGAAGCCATTAAGCAAGTCCCTGCTTATGCTAAGTTCCTCAAAGACCTATGCACTCAAAAGCGTAAATCCAAGACCCATTTATCTAAGAAGGTCTTTCTCACTGAGCAAGTTAGCTCTCTTTTGAAGTTTGACACCCCACCTAAGTATAAGGACCCTGGAGTGCCCACTATTTCTTGTGTCATAGGCGATCACTTCATTCATAGAGCCCTCCTTGACCTTAGTGCGAGTGTCAATCTACTCCCTTACTCGGTGTATGAGAAATTAGGGTTAGGTGAATTGCAGCCTACATCAGTTACATTGTAGTTAGCTGACCATTCTGTGTGCAAGCCTCGAGGAGTCATTTAGGATGTTTTAGTGAAAGTTGACCGGTTTTTTTTCCCTGCTGATTTTATTGTCTTAGATATGGAAACCGGTGCCAACTCCACACATCATATTCCTATCATTCTAAGTCGCCCTTTCCTTGCCACAGCTAATACATGCATAAATTGTAGGATGAGGGTAATGGAGATGACCTTTGGGAACATGAAAGTGCACCTAAATGTTTTTGATGTGTCTAACAATTTACCTGCAATCTCTAATGCTGAATGTTTTATGGTAGACAATTTTAGATTCGATGCTTATGATAGAGGTCCATCTTTTGTAGCATCAACCCACAATCAAGTTATGCCTTCTAATATTTTTGAACCATCATTTTGGAGACTTAAGAGAAGAGCCAATGCCAATATTTACCACCCACCTTGATATATTTGAGAATGTTGGCATTGTCTGGCTAAAGACAATAAACTTAGCGCTTCTTAGGAGGCAACCATATTTTTGATATATTTCTTTTCCTACCTTTTGTTTATCTTATTTAGGTTTTATTTACTTATTTTTCTCAGCTTTTATTTTCTTTTCTCATTATAATTTTTGTTGTTATCTCTTTTCTGGGAGCTTGGTATTTTAGGTTTGGGAAATTGTTCTTTATATGTATTTTTCTCATATTTTCTCAATCTTATGTACTTCAATTTCAAATTAGTGGATTAGTTATGCTTTCAGGTGATGTCTTTCTTTCCCTCTCTTACTTATTCTTGTCATTGTAGTACATATTATCTTTTACATTGAGGACAATGTTCAGTTAAGGTTTGGGGGTATAGAAAGATTTTTTTTTCTTTCTTATTTTTCTTTTAGGATGTTTTAGAGTTTTTTTTTTCATTTTTTTGCTTTTGTTTTTTTTCTTTTATGTGGTTTTTATCGTTTATTTTCTTTTAAAAGCATATGTATGTTTTTAAAGAGATCAATTTCATGAAGAAAGTTCAAGTAATTAATTAAGTGATGAAAATGATTGAGTGAGTAATTTCTATTTTATTTTCTTTATCTTGGATAATTGTGTTTATATTTTTAAATCACATTTCACACACTTGAAACTTGTAGGAATATTATTTTATGATTTATTACTTGTAATCTTAGTGGGATATCTTTAACTAGGTATATTTTTGAAAACATGATAATTGAGTAATTTTTAATATTTTATGATAGATCTTTGTGCTTGGCTATTATTTGAAAAAAAAAATGGGATAAGTGTGAGATGAAAAAAAATTGAATGAAAAAAAGTTGAAAAAAAAAATAGATTGATTGAAAAAAAAATGATGATGAAAAAAAAAAGAAATAGTAAAGGTTTATTTCTCTTTTCGCTGAGTAACCGGACCTTGTGACTAGGCAAGTATAAGGGATCGCGTCAAAAAGTGAAAAGTTGAGATAAATTCTTTTATGACTTACTTGGTTTTGTAGCCTTTATAGTTCGAGTTATTAAGCCTGAGGGGTGTTTCAACACCTAGTGCCTTGAGCCAACTGGATTAGGGACACTAGCCTAACGCTTGTTACATGGACTATTTAGAAAGCTTAATAGAATTAAGTATTGCACAAATTATATTTTGAGGTATATTATGTTCTTATTCCCTGAATTTAATTAAAAATTGAAGGCTATTACATGAGGTTTTATTATGAGATGTTAAAGATGAAGGATTGTCATTGTTATATTTTTGAGTTAGTGAACTTTAATGAGTTTGGTTAATGGGTCACATAAGATATGCTTGTTAATAAAGAATGAAATTGTATGACTACAAAGTTTCTACACTTCATGTTTTTGAAATGTATATTTGTAGTTGCACAATTATTTCTAAGATGAGGTTATAGAATGGATGATTCCTTACTTGAAAGTGATCAGATCGATATTATTTACTTGTTTCAAGTATTTGTGGTTGGTTCTTTTTAAAAATAGTTATGTGTTTTTAAGAGAAGATTGTTTTTAGAATTTTTATTTTTTTTTATTTCTTTTTTTAGGTTTAGGTATTTGTGGGTATCATTACTGCAAACCCTCACGAGACACAACTCGTCCAACTAGGGACACCTAGGGGTTTAAAGGCTTGTTGCATACGCTAAATGCAATCGTGATTCCCTACGAAAGTGACATTTATTTATTTTCTAGATTAGTTGTTTTGTTTTGTTTTGCTCGAGGACTAGCAAAATATAGGTTTGGGGGTATTTGATAAGTATGAAATACAAGGAAGCAAGCTTAACTTATTCAAAATGTGACATGATTTACTTTTCACCGAGAACAATAGTGATAAAGTGTGCATTTAATTTAAATTTACAAACTCTCAAATGACAGTGGCTAGATAAAGTTAGATATGTGCTCAAATTTAGAAATCTGTCCAAACAAGATGAAATGGACAAATACAAATCATACTGGTGAAAGCAAAAAACAATGTACCAATGGTAAAGACTGACTAATGTAAATATGATCCCATGTGGTTACCTTTTTTTTTTGTTAAAAAAGGATTTGACATGCTACAACTGGTGCCGAAGTTTATTGACAATGAAAAAATCATTCCAAAATAGCTTACAATAACTGTTCAGAGAAGAATGGCTCTTTGTGGTCTCACCTTAGCTGAAATTTTTCCAGAGTTCATCTATAGAGTTCCAAAAGATCTGTATCAATAAAAACTGATGAAATAAAATTCCTAGAATAAAATTTTATTTAATATAATTGAAAATTACCACAAAGACTATAAAGCACAATAAGAAATATCTATCTAGATTTTATGCATACCTTCTTAATATGTATCCGCTATAGTGAAGCAATAACCGAACTACTCAAGCAAGAATCAAAGGCTAGCATTAGATAAAGATAGATATGACTCTAGAGGTTAAAAAAAACTGCTAACCATATATAGGCGAATTCAATGGAATATGAGAGAAGTTCTAAAGACAGATAATGAACAATTAAGAAGGAAAAGAATAATAAGGCATTCTTGAGAAATGAACAAGAACCTTCTATAATCCCAAAAAACTTATCTATATGTGATAGTTTAAGAAAACCAAACTCTAGGCAATTGATTGTGATATGTATAGAAAGGGTCCATATCAGTTTGCCTACTTGAGTTAATTACCTTATGACCATATTTTCAAGGACCACAATTTGTGCAGTTGTAAATTTTAGTAGAGCATTTATGACTGACATTAAGTAAGGTAAGTTAACAGACTTGATTGAGAAAAATATATCCTAAAATTAAAAGTCTATTTGGTAAAATACTTAGTTTTGTATTATAAGCTCTATTTTCTCAAATAGAGTACCAAACATGTGTATATAAACTACTCTTAAGGCAATATGGTTGTACAATATATTGAGCATTTTTAAGAAGGTAGCCTTACCATGTAGCATCATTTTCCCCGAACGTAAGGTAGCTTCAACCATCTTGGTATCTTGTGATTTTTTCAATTCTCAATTTGTAGAGTTGTGCTCTTTAACAACTCTAAAAGAACTACAAACATAAAATTGTTCAAATATTCTAAGATAGCAAACAAACATAGAGGACTGATTTAGGGGCATAATTTGTACCTTATAAACATGCTATAACACCTCAAAATTGTAACAGAAGCCGGGTAGATTCAAAAAGATGATTTCTTCTTTAAGAATAACAGAAGCCGACAATGAGGGAATAATTGTAAAACATTGACTATACATTTGCATCTTATATTTACAACACACTCCTATCTACAAAATTAGACTTACAAAATACAGCTCTCTATGCCATGTTATATATATATATATATATACACACACACACAATAATACAACCAAAAATTTTGACATTAAAAGGGGAAACCAAAAGACCTCTAAATGAAGACATCCCGAATAACCTAAACTTGGAAATTGACACACCCTCCAACAGAGTCTACATTGTGAAATGATGATGGCTTCGATCAGATTGGCAAACCAACAGCTAAGCCTCTTTGTGTCTCCGCATTCCAATTTATATTTTGACCACCTTTACAACAGTTGCATTTAAGAAAAAAACACCACTGGCTATTAAGAATAGAGACAAATAACGTCAAGTGTACAACTTTCTTCTATTCTGAAGAGCAAATAAATTAATCAAACAGATTCTCATATTGACATGGTTTATCTAGCAACAAACAACACTTTCCTGGCATAAACTTCTAATAGTCCACATACAACATGACACAATGAATCAACACAACAGAAAAAACATAAGTATAAAGGATAATCGTGCACTGGTCTCATTCTTTTTTGCCTTAGAAGCTAAGTCTCCGATCTGGGGATGGGCAACAAACACTTCCAACCATCCATTCACATCAACCTGGAGCCCCAAACACCCAACTTTAGGATAATAATAAAAAACAATAATCATGAATAAAGGGCACACCAATCAAATTCATGTGGACACATTAATCAAAATTTTCAATAATTGAAGTAATACCATGGCCATTTTTATGATCCAATATTTAAAAACAGGCAGCATTCATGACAAAAGAAGAAGCGTGAATCACAAAATTCTGATGCAGGAAATTTCTAATCGTACTGGGCACTCAAGATATCAAAAATAATAACAAAACAATACCAAAGTTCCAATCCATCAATGAGCTACATTATCATCAAGTGCTTTTCACTGCAGCGTCGCTTTCTCTCAACTGCAACCCAAGCTCTATGCAAATAAATTGATCATATTGACATGATTTATCTAGCAACAAATAACACTTTCTCGGCATAATCTTCTAAGAATCCACATACAACATGACACAATGAATCAATAGAACAGAAAAAAGCAAAAGTATAAAGGATAATTGTGCACTAATCTCGTTCTTCATGGCTGTGGAAGCTAGGTCTCCGATCTGGAGATGAGTAGCAAACGCTTCCAACCATCCATTCACATCAACTTGCAGCCCCAAACACCCAACTTTAGCATTAAAAAAAAAGCAATAATCATGAATAATGGACACACCAATTAAATTCCTGTGGACACATTAATCATGCATCATGATTAATAGCGAGTGGGTTGTGTGTGTGTGCGAGAGAGAGAGAATCCATGTTGATACAAGATCATGATTAAGTTAAAGCATTCAAACATTAGCACACCCAGTTACACACACTCTACCTCTCTTCATTTGAAGAGCAATTCCATAGTTGGCATAATGATTAAAAAACAAAGGTCATAATATATCTCTCTCCCAGATAATAAAGAAAGAAGATGCTTGACCCATTATCTACAAGTTCCACAGAAAAATTGTAATTGTATTCATATTATTGATTAAATAAATAAATGTATCACGCAAGCTTTCTCAGTCAAGAAAGACAAGAAAAGCTTGATTCACCAGGCATAGGTTTCCTAAATGCATGTAGACCAAGAAAGACACCTACAAGAAGATCACTTCACTCGTGTCCTGACATTCATTTCAAGTTGGTCACCTACAACTTGGGATCTTGTAAGGCTTTGAAATTGCAACATAGTTATAGGAATAGGTCGTATTCATTTTTCCTATCACATGTTTAGAATTTTTACGTCCGTTATAAGCAAATGAGATCTTCTGAAAGAGTTTAAAATGAGGTAAAACATGACAGGGCTCAAGTATTTAGGCTGTCTCCCCGCACTTGTATCCATGTAAGTTTATTCACACAATTCTTCCTTTTTTAAGTAAAAACAGGTTTGCAAATGATGCCCCTCTTTGATCATTTTGCTAGAGGCAATTACTTTCATCTAAACCGACAGAAATATATGACAAAAACAGTAGTAGTGAAAAACGGCAAGTGAAGGCCAAAAATTGTTCTAAGGTCGAATTGTAGGAGTTAAATCAAGGTCTTCTTCCAGATTTGACCTTCTTATCTAGTAATATTTCTTCCCCTCATCTAATTATGCCAAATCAACCAGGACTATATACAGCATACAAATCAAACTTCCACTATATATAAGCGGCTCGTCAAAGGGGAAAAAGAATTAAATAAGCGTCAAGTTCATCTATAACTAAGCACACCTTCTTATCGAGGACAGCACCTAAGCCTGACAAAGCCCAACAGTTGTAGTAGACTTTCCTTCACCAAGAGGTGTGGGAGTAATGCCTCCAACCACCACATAGTATCCATCTCCCGACTCCTTAAGCTCGTCAATCACAGATAACAGTACCTACAGCATCGTGCATACCAATTTCGGTCAGGCCAGAATCTATATGAGCAGTGGATAAGAAGATAATAACTCCAAATAACCAATTCTCAGAACTTTAGATCACTGTCATTATACCGATCCAATCAACGAAAGGCGAAATAGAAGACAGATCAAGAGGTAAACATAAAATCACAAGAACCAAGTTTTCAGTTTTCACCCAACTTAAAGAGCAATGGGATGGATTGAAGGAAAAAGACTTGCGGATAGGTGATTGCCATAGTTGCAGTTAGCGAAATCAGTAAAAACAATCGGCTAAAAACTGAAAGCAAAAAGTGAGCGCAGAGTGATTACCTTGGCCTTGTACTTCCCGTAAAGGTCATAGTGGTCAGGGCTGAGGTTGAGCTCCTCTGGTATCTCGGATATGTGGAATGGTTTGACAGAACTTCCTAGGAGAATCTATATAAGCAGGTTCGGGTACTAGGGGCTTTTCGGGGTACATATAGACACGTTTGATAAAGGATGAGAAGTCTGTCACCCAGCACTTTATCGAGCCCACCCCACTTCTATACAGTCAGTAGATATCCACCGGCCCCATATACAAAGACGGCGGATATCTACCGACTGTGTTATGGGGGTGGCGATAAATTGGGGGGTGGGAGACTTCTCATTGGTTCGATAAATTATATAAATGACTCGTCAAAGTGGAAAAATAACTAAATAAGCGTCAAGTTCATCGATAAATAAGCACCTTTTTATCGAGGAAAGCACCTAAAGCCTGACAAAGCCCAACAATTGTAGTAGACTTTCCTTCACCAAGAGGTGTGGGAGTAATGCCTCCAACCACCACATAGAATCCATCTCCCGACTCCTTAAGCTCGTCAATCACAGATAGCAGAACCTACAGCATCGTGCACACCAATTTCCGTCAGGCTAAAATCTATATGAGTAGTAGATAAGAAGATAATAACTCCAAAAAACCAATTCTCGGAACTTTAGATCACCGTCATTTACCGATCCAATCAATAAAGGCAAAATAGAAAGCATATCAAGAGGCAAACAGAAAATCAAGAGAACCAAGTTTTCAGTTTTCACCCAACTTGGAGAGCAATGGGGTGGAATGGACGAAAAAGAGTTGGGTGATTGCCATACTTGCAGTCTGCGAAATCAGTAAAAAAATTTTTTTACATAGGAATCGCCCTAATCAAAATGCAAGGCCATAAAATTCAGCAAAGTATGCGATCAAGAAGATAAGACGAAATCAAACAAGAAGAGAAGAAAATAATAGAAGAAAATGGTGTTACCTGGTTCACAGAAGTAGATCAGTTCAGAGGTGGCTTTAGGTTCAATTACCTACTTGCAATAAATGATTTTAGAGCTATAATTTTTTTAAAACTTTAGAATCTGTTTCAAGTATTATTTTACTGGAGTGTTCACTATCAATATATTTTATTGTATACTATAGGTATGTAAAGTATAGTTTTTTGCTTTAATTTTGTTATTTGAATCTTTTGCTATAATTTTGTAGAGTATGATTTTATTTTAGGTTTATTATTGATTTTGTATTTTAGGTATTGCCACAATGTACTACAAGGTTTGTTATTAGTTTTGTAGAGTATGATTTTACTATAAGTTTTTAGAGTATAATAATATTGTAAGCTAAAATTTGTCCTATGGTAGATTTTATAAGTTGAATATTATAAAGAGTACTATTATACTTTTGGCTATTGATGGATTAGTTATTTAAGAATATCATTATACATTTATTCATCCTCCACCAAATCATTCTTTTCCATATATGCCTTCGTTTTCAAGAATTTGACAACCTATTGAAAGGAGTATTAAAGCAGACAAATTGGATTTTTCGGTACAGGTTTTGTTTTTGTTGCTGGAGAGATATAAAATAGCAAAGAAGTCCAAAGTACATATGTTTCCCCCCTTTTAAATTATCACTCTATTTCTTAGTGAACCTGTACAATGCAAGAGAAGTTGAAGTCCTTTGCCAAATAATTAGTCAAAAACACAATTCTAGGTCCATCAATTCTTGATAACAAAAAACGATCCTGCATCAAATCCTTCGGGCATATAATCGACAGTGACTGTAAGATTAAAAAGATCTCTCTAATCACAAACGAATTTTCTTTCGAAAATGCATCTATTTAAGCTCAAGAAGATGTACAAACAAAATTCTAAAACCATCCATGTGAAGAACAGACGTAAATCAACATATATTCCCACCACCCGCATACAGTTCAGGATTCAACATTCATTAGTAGAAGAACAGAAAAAGTTGGTTTTAATCGGAACAACGATGTGAAGAGCCTCACAAGAAGGGAGAAAGAAAGTGCTTGGACGAATCGCTCCTGGCGAATCTAGGGATCCGGTGGTGAACGGATCGAACTTGACCCGCTAGTAGGTATCATAGAGGACCTGCGCTTGCAGGTCAAGTCTGAATCTCTGACCGGTGCTTGCGGGTCAAACCTGACCGGCACTTGCGGCGCTTCTCACTGACGTCTTCAACCTCTCGCCAAGAGAGGTTGGTAGAGGGCTGGAAAACAAAGGCTGCGCCGCCGTCGTCCGGCGAGGCTTGCCAGTGGACCAAAAGTCAGAAAATCTTCCCTCACGATGATGATCCAAGCGCGACCGGAGAAATCCGATGATGGCTATCCCATATCGGGAATTAAAAAGCGATCGAAGAAGAAAAAGAACAGAGCCGTCAGGCTCTGCGCGCAGAGGCAGCACCGGCCAGAGCCAGATGGGTCCAGAGAGGCCATCCTGAGTACTGCTGCTGCGAAGCCAATGGTCAACGCCGTTGGGACTGAGTGGGTACTGAAGCGAGCAAGTCACTATCACTGGGAGATTCTCCGGTGAGGAAAGTAACCCGGCGGTGATGAAGATAAGTGAGCAGGTAACAATGGCGAAACAGAAATTATCGTAAGATGGGTAAATTTGGTTTTTTCTAAAATATAATGGCATAGCAGTAAAAAAAAAAAACTTAGAGGTATATAAAATTTTTTATGTAGGACGCACCAGATAACATGATTTTGGTCGAGACCTGTCGGTTATTGAAAGCAGTAGTTGACCATAAGGTAGTTTTCCCATAAAAAAATGTCTTTGCCTCTCCCCCTCCTGCCTCTATAGTCGGCTCTACTCCTAACTCCGCTACCGGATAAAGTCAAGGACGAAGTTTGCGCAGCTTCTGCTTGACCGGCTTGACACCTTCTTTGAGAATGAGGAGGTGCTCAAACCCAGTCTTGGTGAAACCCGAAACCTTTAGTCCAAGGCTCTGCCGATGGCCAGATAGGCGAAGCGAGTCTTGCATCCGAAGCACTTTCTGTTCACCACTTTGGCTTCCATATTTCATTGTCAGTAGAATTTCAGTATGGAGGGGTGCGTAGACTTGCCCATCTTGAGGTTGAGGTGGATCTCCGTGAGTACACTTCTCCACTTTTCATTACTTTTGTTGAAAATAGAGTCGGAAGGGGTCATGGAAGAGCCAATGACGACCACTAGGTCAGTGCCGGCCTCTTGCACGTATTCCATAGAAACAACTTAGGGAGGAAGGAAGGCCTTTTTACCCCTTAGTAGGCAGGCGGCAGTCCGGGCAGCTCTTTCTTAAGGAAGTTCTAGAGCTCTTTTTGCTTCCAAGCAAGTCCGATTGACCGTGTCATAGTAGTAGCACTTTGAGCGTGAGGGGACAGCCCTAACTACACCAACTAGGTGGCATAGCGAAAAACCTTCCAATGTGTCTAGTCAATCAGAACATTTAGATATCTTTGTCCCTTCAGAGCGATCAAGAGCGGTCTTTGCAGCAAAGTTCCTATCTCCGAAGTGCTACCGTGCTCTTCAGTTGGGGTAACATAACATAAGAAAGCTGTAGCTTTCGTGGCTCTTTCGAATGTAGTCCAGCTTCTACTGTCTAACATAGGGGGGACACACACAGGCAAAGCTTATAAGGTTCAACTTCCGACTCCATACCCTTCTTCTTCCCTGAGTTCCCTATCCACAGTTGAACCCCGTATTGCCTGAGAGAACGATGTTCTTTCTCGTTCACTACAACAAAAAAGACTATTCGCTAATAGTCCCATAAGCGTCGCTAATGCCTATTAGCGACGTATAATAAACGCCGCTACAAACGTCAAAAAAAGTGTTATCGCTACTATCAATTAGCGACGTATACAAAAAGCATGGCTAATAAGGCATATTAGCGACGTATACTATACGTCGCTAATAATATCTTATTAGCGACGTATATCCCCTAGCGTCGCTAATGATAAGCTATTAGCGATGCTTTATTTACGTTGCTAAAGGAAAACTAATTTTTTTAAAAAAATTAAAATAATAAATTATTAGTGACGTATATACATAAACATCACTAATAAGGACTTATTAGCAACGCTTATGTATAGGTCGCTAATAGGAAAAAAAATTAAAAAAAATAAAAAATAACTTAATAGCGACGTATAGTGAAGTGTCGCTAAAAAGATAAATTTTTTTTAAATCGAAATTAAATCAAATTTATAATATTAATTAAATCAAAATTAAATAGTGACGCTTTTTAAGCGTTGCTAATATTATTATTATATTTTTTTTTAAATCCCGGTGGGCTTGGTGGCCCACCGGGGAAGGGAGAGGGAGCCGAGGGGGCAGAGGACTGAATCCGGAACCCCGGCTCCACCCCCCTCCTCTAAAAATTTAGAAGAGGGAGAGGAGAAAGGGGGGGGGGGGGGACAACCGGGTGTGCTGGGGACGGGGGCCGGGCCGGGGGAGTAGGGGCCAACACTAGGGCGGGGGGTAGAAGCAAGAGCAGGTGGGAGGGCGGCGGAGGACGAAGCCATGGATGGAGGGGCGGCGAGGAGGCAAGGAGGCGGGCGGCCAGATGGCGAGGCGACGAGGAACTGGGCGGGGGGTGGGGAGAAGGTGGGAGGGCTGCGGAGGACAGAAGCCTTGGATGGAGGGGCAGCGAGGAGGCCAGAAGGCGGGCATCCAGATAGTGAGGCGGTGAGGAGCCGGGCGGTGAGGCGGCAGGTGAAATAATGGGTTGGGGGGTAGTTATATAAGGCGTGGGCAAAAGTTACCCACGCGGGCGGAATTTTGCCCTCGGATATTTTTAAAAAAAAAAATATATATATATATATATATATATATATATATATAGAGAGAGAGAGAGAGAGAGAGAGAGAGAGAGAGAGAGAGAGAGAGAGAGAATAGGAGAGACAGAGAGAGTGAGAGAGAGCGAGGGAGCTGAGAGAAAATAGAAGAGAGAGAGAGAGAGAGAGGGAGGGAGATGAGAGGAAATAGAAGAGAGAGGGAGGCGAGAAAATAAGACTTCTTTTTTTTTAATAGAAATAAAGCTATTAGTGACGTTCATGAGTGTCGCTAATGCTATTGTATATGGCGACGTTTGGAAAATAGATTTGCAAGAACATACACTATTAGCGACGCTCGTCTACAAGCGTCGCTACAAACTTTAAGCTTTTTTTTTTAAAATGAGTTATTAGCGACGCTCGCGGTAAAGCGTCGCTAATAGTTAAAGTATGCGCGACGCTAAATCTACCGCGTTGCAATTACTTTTATGTTAGAATTTTTTTAAAAGGAAACCGATTAATATTAGCGATGCTACAAACAAGCGTCGCTAATAGTCCATATAATTGTGACACATGAAATAGCGTCGCAAATACATATACTATTAGCGACGCTATGCTATGTTCGTCGCTAAAAGTTCAATTTTTTACCCTCTCTCTTTACTCCCTCTCTCCTCTCTCTCTCCTCCCTCTCTCTCTCTCCTCTCTCTCTCCACCAACTCTCTTCTCCCTCTCTCTCTCTCTCCTCCCTCTCTCTCTCTCTCCTCCCTCTCTCCTCTCTCTCTCTCCCCTCTTTCTCCACCTCTCTCCTTGCTTTCTTTCATTTCTCTCCTCTCTCTCTCCTCCCTCTCTCCTCTCCTCCCTCTCCTCTCTCTCTCTCTCCTCCCTCTCCTCTCCTCTCTCTCTCTCTCTCCTCCCTCTCCCTCTCCTCTCTCTCTCTCTCTCTCTCTCCTCCCTCTCCTCTCCTCTCCTCTCTCTCTCTCCTCCCTCTCCTCTCCTTTCCTCTCTCTCTCTCTCCACTCTCTCTCTTTCATTTATCTCCTCTCTCTCCTTCCTCGCTCTCTCCCTCTCCACCCTTTCTCTCTCCTCTCTCTCTTCCCTCCCCCCTCTTTCTCTTTTAATTTTAAAATTTTAAGATTTTTTATTAGCAACGTATAGTTTTATATGTCGCGAATACATATACTAATAGCGACATATAAACCTATACGTCGCTATAGGAATTTTAAATTAATTTAATTTTATTATTTAAAAAATAAAAAAAATTTAAAAATTTTAAAAAATACAAAATAAAATTTATTTCTCCCTCCCTCTCTTCCCCTCCCCTATCCTCTCTCTTTCTTCTCCTCTCCCCTCTCTCTCCACCCTCTCTCTCTCTCCTCTCTCTCTCCACCCTCTCTCCCTCTCCTCTCTCTCTCTCCCTCTCCCTCTCTCTTCCCTCCCCCTCCCTCTCTCTTCCCTCCCCTCTCCTCTCTTTCTCTTCCTTCCCCTCTCTCTCCTATCTGTGAACACAATATCTCTCCTCTAATTTCAATTTTTTAATGTTTTTTATTCTTTAAAATTAATTTTTAAAATTTAAAAAATAATTAAATAAAAATACTAATAGCAACATATAAATATATACTTTGTTTTTAGTACACTTATTAGTGACTTATATTTCTATACATCGCTAATACATGCACTAATAACGATGTATAAAGCTATACGTCTATATTAATAATAAAAAAATTAATAAAATTTTAAAAAAAAATCAAACTAAAATTCCTCTCACCCTCCCTCTCTTCCCTCCCCTTTCCCCCCCCCTCTCTCTCTCTTCCCTATCCTCTCCTCTCTCTCTCTTCCCTCCCCTCTCCTCTCTCTCTCTCTCTTCCCTATATTCTCTCTCTCTCCACCCTTTCTCTCTCCTCCCTCTCTCTCCCCCTCTACCTCTCTCTATCTATCCTCCCCTCTCTTCTCTCTCCCCTCTCTCCTCTCTCTCTCCCTTCTCTCTTCCCTCTCTCTCTCTCTTCCCTCACCCCTCTCTCTCTTCCCTCCCCTCTCTATCTCTCTCTTCCCTATCCTCTCTCTCTCCTCTCTCTTGCTCCACCCTCTCTCTCTCCTCTTTCTTGCTCCACCCTCTCTCTCCTCCCTCTCCCTCTCTCTCTCTCTCTCTCTCTCTCTCTCTCTCTCTCTCTCTTCCCTCTCCTCTCTCTCTCTCTCCCTCTCTCTCTCTCTCTTCCCTATCCTATCTCTCTCCTCCCTCTCCCTCTCCCTCTCTCTCTCTCTCCCTCTCTCTCTCTCTCTCTCTCTCTCTCTCTCTCTCCGTTCTCCTCTCTCTCTCTCTTCCCTCCCCCTCTCTCTCTTACCTCTCCTCTCTCTCTCTTTCCCTCCCCTCTCTCTCTTCCCTCTCCTCTCTCTCCTATCTACCTACACACTCTCTCCTCTAATTTCAAATTTTTAATTTTTTTATTCTTTAAAATTAATTTTAAAAATAAAAAATAATTAAATAAAAATACTAATAGCGACTCATAAATATATACGTCACTATTAGTACACTTGTTAGCGACGTATACACCGCTAATACATGTACTAACATATAGCGCTATATGTCGCTATTAGTATTTTATTTTAATTAATTTTTTTATTTTTAAAAATAAAAAAAATTTAAAAAAATTAAAATAAAATTTTAATAAAAAAATAGGTAGTAGCGACGTGTGTGACTATGCATCGCTACTACCAAGGGTAATATCGAAGCATTTTACCATGCGTCACTACTACTATTAGGTAGTAGCGACATATAGTATATGCGTCGCTATTAGTTTTTATTTTTTAATTTTTTTAAAATTAAGAATTATTAGCGACGCTCATTTTTAAATGTCGCTATTGTTGAAACTAGTAGCGATGTTTATAAGCATATGTCATTAATAGTATTGAAAATTTTAAAAAGAATTAAAATATATATATTTTAGTGACGTTTATAAAAGTGTCGCTAATAATGTAAGTATCAGCGATGCATAAATTAAAGCGTCGCTAAAAGGTTACGTATTAGTGACGTTTAGAGTTATGCATCGTTAATAGACTACCATTAACGACGCTTAGTACTATGCGTCATTAATATTGATATTTTTTAGGGCGGTTTATTATATGTCGTTATTATTACTTTTTAGCGACACATAGTATTGCGCTTATATAAGCATCGCTAATACCCAATTTTATTGTAGTAGATCATCTTGTCTTGTAATTTTCCTTATATTAAAAAAAATGGGAAACGGGATCACAAAATGAAGGAATTTACTCAAAATCACCATAATTTTTATACTGCAATGCCCTAGCCCGTGACAAACGAGCAACAGAACAAGGGTCGAGAAGCAAGTGCCATAAGAAAAAGATGCAATTGATGGAATTGATGACCAATGACCATACAAAAAGGAAAGGCCCCATGCATTCCACCTTACCGCCTACCCCAAGTGCCAAAAGCAAGTTATTTTAATAAGAAGCCCCTTAACTACTTTTTTAATTAAAAACTAGTAAATAATCTACTTTAAGTGCGAAAAGTGGGCTAAGCAACATCAACGCCCTGGTCTGGGAAAGGGAAGTATTTTTTATGCTCCACGCTCAATATGAGCCGAGTGTAAGGAATGCCTGGGAGACGTTCATTTTTAAGATCGACGGCGTACACGGTGGCACACGTTAACACACATAATACTTATGCTTACGTGCGCTATCACGTGCGGTGTCAATCTTGGAAATGAACACCTCTCCGACGTTCCTTACGCTCGGCTCATATTGAGCGCGGAGCATTAAAAACTCTTCCCTGGGAAAGAGAGCATTAAAAACTCTTCCCCGGAAAAGAGAGTCCTACTTCTCCTCTTCTATGAGCGTACTGCTTAGCAAACAAAGCTCATAGTAGGTCAGATAGGACCCCAAAGCAACCGGCTCACAGTAGGTCAGATACGACCCCAAAGCAACCGGCCCCAGGAGCGATAGAAGTCAAGCAAGCGGCAGAAGCTGCTTTGCAAGACTAGAAATGCCCCAGCGCTTGCCTACAGCCAAAGCTAAAGGGGCAGGCGCGGCTCATGGAGAGAGCGCTGGAAACGGGCTACACAAAGGAAGAAGGGAAGAAGCAAGCATGAATTGCAATAGGGGACGCAGCTGGGAGCTTTCCGCCAAGTAGCTAGGCGGTGGGTGGGCTCGGGGGCGTGTTATGGGAATATTGTCCTTATTTATGCCCTTTGCCATGGATCTTTCCTAATTGAGGTCACCTATCTCCGGTACCGCGTAAAGTCCAATTCTTCGAGAAATAGGAGGGCTCGTCTTGTCAAAGAGAGGACGAGGAATGAGAGTTGAGATTAACCTCAATCTCCGCAAACTGCCATTTCTTTTGAAATGGATAAAAAAATGCAATATTGTTTCAGATGTTCCTAATAATTTAAAATATAGAGTAAGCCCAATTTACTAATTTAGGGGCTTAGAGGAAGTTTTTATAAATTTTGGTGGGGTGAGGCTTAGATAGTGTGGTCTCCGGACACCTATGCAGTTTGGGAAGAAAAAGAGTCGATTGGAGCTACCTTAGACCGTACACAAGTATTTTGAAAGTGATGAATTAGTACTCACTACCTCACAGTTGAAAGTGTTCTGGTGGCTCCTTCAGCGAGTTGCACCCAAGGCATGGTTACTACCGAGTGGGTGTTGTTGAAGAGGAAGCAGCTTTTGCGACAAGGTATGGAGCGAGTTCCAAATGATGTTGTTGGGCAGTCGCCCCTGCCGCCATCTCCATGTCGATGGACTGCCAAAATGTTAGTCCGTTTTTCAGCAAGCATCATGGAGTACTTCAATTTCGTCTGAAGATACAGTTACATGGAGGATGGTCGTCCAACCCTGCGTAGAAAACTCTAGACTATACGGGCGCTAGCCTTAACTAGTCAAGGTGCTTTTGAGTCGTAGTTTACTACTCTCTGCTTGCAGCCTTCGTTTGCACCGTTTGCTGAGTGTTAATTCTGTGATGAGAGGGAGATGTGTTCCTTTACCAAGAACAGTGTTTACTCCCTTCTGTCCCGGGAGTTGGATTAGTCCCTACTTTCCAATCCAAAGAGTGAACCATCCGAGGGAGTAGATGGAATGGCAGATACCTATTGATTGAGAACCGTCATTGATGGGTCAATGCTGCTGGGTGCGTAAAACACTACCACAGAATGTCTTTCTTGCTCCCAGATCGTTTTGGGGGGTAAGGACTACGACAACTATTTAGAGAAAAATTGTTACCAAAGTAAGCATGGTGGCAAGACTTCTTGACAGTGTATGATATGACTTGGGTCCGTCAAATCGGGTCCGTCAAATCATTTCAGCTCGAAGGGAAGTGTTTTTTATACTCCCCTATGTGACAGTGAGCCGAGTTTAAGGAATATTTAGGAAGCGTTTAATTTCAAGATCGACGGTGCACATGCTAAGATATGTTAGCATGAATAATACTTACGCTAACGTATATTAGCATATGCACCATCGATCTTAAAATTGAATACTTCCTAAGCGTTCCTTACGCTCTGGCTTACATTGAAAAGCGAACACAAAAAACGCTTCCTCTTCGAAGAAGAGCTCATTGACAGAGTGGGAGAAGGCGACAAGTAAAGGAGTTCGGTTTTTACCATGCAGATGAGGCGGGATAGATTCTCGCTGAAGTGCTAAGTTAAATAAAATGAGGTGGATGAAGTCTATCGGCGGGTATCATGAGGCTGGGCTGGTCGGACGGGTCGATGTAGAGTATGAGCCCCTCAAAAGTAAGCGTCAGGGGAGAGGCATTGGCTTGGAACGGATTGATATTTTTTCCAATTCGTGGACTTGCTTCACGTGTTGGCAGGGCAAAGCATATAACGTAGGTAGAGTGGAGTGATTAGTCACAACAAGTTGGTAGTGCATGACTGTTCGAGTCGTCAGAGGGGCGAGTGCATGTCAAGGGCAGGGCGGTTAGTGCTTGGGTGAGACTTCCCAATCAAAGGTCTCACTCCTTTCCGCTTATATCTTATACTTTGATATTATTTGATGAGATAGAAACCGAGACAGCTGCTGGGGCAAAGTTAGCCAAGCAGTTCATGGAAAGGAAGTAAGCGAAGAGAAGAGGTCAGTTGTGAAAGTTAAGCCAGTCAGGTGTAGGGTAGCTTATAACTAGCACCGTTGCTCAAGCGCTTTTTTTCTTTTAATTTTAGGGTAAAGAGCTATTTTTGCAGATAAAGACTAAAGCCGGAAGCCGTAGAAATCAGGTAGCCGCCGCGGGGAAGGTTTAAAAGAGAACCGTTTCAGTTCCTTCTCTTTGACTTCGGCACTTGAGCTTCACTCACTTAACTTGCACTCCTCTAGACCCTGTTTATTTGTTGAATTGTATGAAGTTTCACCAGAGACGTCCCTGGTGAAGTCAATCACGTATGTTTCTTACGTAGTCTACGTGATCTCAGAAAAAATAATTTTTTTCTAAAATTATTATATTACATGGTCTCACGTGACAAATCGGAATGGTCCGCTGTGATATCTTAACCAGAGTCGTCCTGGTAAAGCTTCACCGGGATCACATTTCCTATTTCTTTGCGAAGCATTTCGCTACTCAAATTAACCATAGCATTTTTTTCTCAAGCCAGAGAAATTTCACCACTAAATAACTACCGTCCGCTTCGCTTCGACTTGGTCATCTCCGTACCTTCGTTACTTGGACTTGGTGCTGCTAGCTTTGGTTCATTTCAGTAGAGCAAGAGAAAAAGAAGCCTCCCCGATGGATAAAGTCTCGCTCTTGCTTAGACAGTAGCGACGCCTTAGTTGACTTGGCAATCAGGCTTGACCGGTCTCACACTCCCAAGAATACCCAAGTCCACAATTGCTCAATTTGGCCTGGGCCTTTCCTCTTTCTTTTGTTAAGCCTTAGCTTTCTCTCCCATCCTAATTAGGCCAATCAGCTAATCAAGCCCACTCTTCCTTGATCTCCCAACTTGCCCTTTTGCCTTTCCGCTCTCACATCGACTTTGTGTTCTTTCCTTAGCCTTTTTTTTCCACGCTACGACGGTGCTACAAGTTCCTGTTCTTGATGTCGAGCTGAGAAAAGCTTTCACTGGCGCTTCTCTTTCTAACTGACCAAACCCATCCTTTCAACTCAGAAGCGAGTGGACCGGTCCTCACATCTGAGGAACACGAGGTCATTGGAATGCGGGTCTCCTTGACGAACCCCTCTCGTACCACGAAAATAACCATAGAGTTCGCAATAGTTTTTAACCGAAAAGTGCTTAATATGAAGACGAGACATAACTAATTTCTTAAATTGCTTGGAAAAGCCAAAAGCATCCAAGGTTTTCAACAAGAAATCCCAATCAAGTCTATCAAAGGCCTTCATCATATCTAGCCTAGAGTTTTCCGATTGAGAGTATGAGCTAGCTCCTGAGTTAAAGAGATACATTCTCCAATATGCCTGCAATTAACAAAAGCATGTTGTTCTTCCGAGATAATAAGGGGTAGAATTTGTCTCAGACGAGAAGATATCAGCTTAGTGAGGATTTTATAAACAAAATTACATAATCTAACGGGTCTGAAATCTAAAAAAGAAGAAGGTTGTGATACTTTTGGCACAAGAGTAATAATCTTGGAGTTAATCAATCTTGGAACAATACCTCCCAATAAGAAATAAAACACGGCATTACACAAATCATATTCCCTCCCTCCTATATTAATAGCTCCAATTGAAAAAAATAATTATTCTATATTAATTGCTTCATTTAACTATCTTTCGTAAAATAAATACACCCCTTGAGGTACCAATAGTAGGCGAGGTCGTTGATCTCCCGCCGCTTGAGCTTGTCCTCTATCTCACTTGCCTCCTCGTTACACTCCCTGCACGTCCCCGCCTCACCTCGTTCTCCTCCCAGCACGATATGCACCTCATCCCCACCTTTTTTCAACCATGGAGTAGAAGTCTGCATGGTTGAAGCTAGACCCTCGTGGGGGGACTACTGCAGCGGGTAGATATCTGTGTTGGTTAGGAGTTAGTGATAAGTACAAAATATATATCTATTTTATATGCCTTTTTACCTTATTTGCTAGTATATATTAGGTTAATTTAGAGTTAGTTATGGTTTATTTAAATTAAGATAGATATTAGTATTTTAGTTTAATTATTAATAATTTTATAGTTATTAGTAGTTTAGATATGTATTTGAATCAAGTTGGAATTTTAATTATATTCTACATGTCTAAAATATGATATTTTATGCTTTGTAGGTAAAATGCGCTTATTGAAGTATTTGGACGATGTTTGAAATAATTCAAAATAATCTTGACATGCATTAAAGTGATTTGGACAACTTTTCGGAGTTATAAATAAGTTGAAAATTAATATGGACATGAAAAAAAGAGCTTAATGAACAGAAAATGGACTGTCCAGAAAAATTGGTCAGATTGCGGAAACAGTGTAGCCGTTCGAACGGGCATGAAGGGCATTCGATCGGGATAACATAATTTTGAAGAAAATTCAGTTCAAGCGTTCGAACGGGCATGCAGGGCGTTCGAATGGGATAACGCGCAGTTTCCTTATTTCAATCAATTTCGAGTTTTTTTCATATTGGATTCTTTCTTACGGATCTTATGCCTATATAAAGACATATTTGACTTGAAATTAAGGGTGAAAAAGTAAATTATCTAAAGAGAAGAAGGAAGAAGAAGATGGAGAAGAACTCAAAGCTTTTAATGGAGATTCAAGTGCTTTCTTCTACAATGGAAGGTTAGACTTTTCTTTTACTTAGGAGTTGATAAAGCTATAGATAAATTTTAATTTTTTTTTCTTTTTAATTTAGATCTCAGTTGTGAATTATGACAATTGTATAATAAGGATTTCCTTTTTAATGGAAGAGATTTTCATGTTTATTCAATTCTATGTTGATTTATTGTCTTGTAGATGATAGATTGATGTGGTTTTGATATTTGCATCAATTCTAATTTCTATGATTTAGATGAGATGATCATGCAATAGTTTTAATGTTCAGATAATTAATGACTTGGATGAGTTATACTAAGATTAGACGGGTCATGCCTATAGCTATTTAGTGTAGATGATTCGTGCTATTGTCGAAGATAGTTCATGCCATGGAAGTTAATTAATGATTCTTTCTAAAGTAGCTGAGAATACTTATTCATATTCACACTAGATTTAGATTAAAAGTTAAGAAATTGTTATGGTTCTATAGTGGATTCGATTTCCTAAGTAAAATCTATCACATTAATCTCTAGCTGACGGTGTTGATTTGTTACTAAATTAGCATTAAGATAATTCTAGATACTTTAGATTCAGTTTACTTAATTTTTTTTAGGTTAATTTTTAGTTTCTTACCTTCTTTTAATTTGATCTTGTAGGTTGAGTTGAAGGCACTCTCTACACTTGTGGCCACAAGTGGAAATTAGCAAGCATAGTGCTTCTCTTTAGTTTGTAAGATCCTTTTCCTTTTATTCTTTTTCCTTAAGTTATTTTTACTTTCTTTTTCCCTTTTTACACTTAAAATTGTGTGGTGTGTTTGTGGTGTATGCGTGGTCGTCGCTCCTTACTCCCCCGATTAGTACCATTTCACCCTGAGCCTGAGCAGATATCTAGGAGATCTAAGTTGCCCTCGACCTACATCCCTACACCCCCAAACTCTCCCAACAATTCCTCCACCCACACTACTTCTACCATCATCATGGCTAAACACGGTATGGGTTGCACGAGACTCTCTAAGGAAATTGAAGCAGACAGGACGGTCAGGGAGTATGTAAAACAATTTCAGTCCCTCTTCTTGGACATCAAGCACATGACAGAGGAGGACAAGTTATTCAACTTCCTGACTGGCCTCCAGAATTTGGCACAAAACGAGTTACGAAGGCAGAACATTCGGGACCTCCCCTCAGCCATCACAGCGGCTGAAAGGTTGGTCAACTATAAGTCAGAACCAACCATGCAGGAACGATTTCAAGGGCAAGCGCAGTGAGCAAGCTGAACCCAACAAATCTAAGGGGATAGCTTGCTTCATCTGCCAAGGCCCTCACCGTGCCAAGGAGTGCCCGAAGAGGGAGAAGTTGAACGCTATTGTTGCTGAGATTGACTCTTCTTTGGAAGAGGAGGTCACTGCTCGGATGAACCCCATGCAGATTGTGAGTACTATCCGAAAGGAGAAGGAGCATGGCGGGTTGATATATGTTGAGGCCGTTTTGGACAAGCACCCTGTGAAAGTGCTGGTTGACACAGGTGCTTCCCATAATTTCCTAGCAGAGAAGTGTGTGAAGGCATGGGGCCTGAAGACGGAGAAGGCTCAAGCCCGGATGAAGGCTGTGAACTCAGAGGCAGCCCCAGTTTTGGGAGTTGTCCATGACATGTCGGTGCAGATTGGTGAATGGAGGGGCAGAATTAACTTCACCGTTGTTCCCTTGGACGACTTTGAGTTGATCCTTGGGATAGATTTCATGAGGGTGGATAGGGTGTCCGTGATGCCACACCTCAGGGGTATTCTCATTGGTGATGAGAGAATCCCTTACTTTGTTGGTGAGAGCAAAGGGGAGACAAAGGTGCAAGTTGTGTCTGCCCTTTAGTTGATGAAAGGCCTTGAACATGACCATAAGACTTACTTAGTCACGATGGTGGAAGCTGAGAACATAGCCATGGACGTTCCTGAGAAGGTGGAGAAGTTGTTGAGCGAGTTTACGGACGTGATGCCACCAGAGTTGCCGCAAACCCATCCTCCACGACGGGCTGTGGATCATGCCATTGAGTTGATGCGGCGAGCTCGCCCTCCAGCCAGGGCTCCCTATGGCATGGCTCCACCAGAGTTGGCTGAACTCAGGAAACAACTTGATGAGCTGTTGAAGGCGGGCCTTATCAGACCATCCAAGGCTCCCTTCGGAGCCCCAGTCCTTTTTCAACGGAAGCAGGACGGTTCCCTACGCTTTTGTGTGGATTATAGAGCACTGAATCATATCACTGTTAAGAACAAGTATCCAGTCCCTCTTGTGGCTGACTTGTTCGACCGTTGGCGAAGGCTTCCTATTTCACCAAGCTGGATCTCAGGTCAAGTTATTGGCAGGTTTGTATCGCTGTGGGCGATGAGGCGAAGACAACGATGGTTACACGGTATGGGCTGTTTGAGTTTCTGGTCATGCTATTCGGCTTGACGAACGCACTAGCCACCTTTTGCACGTTGATGAATGATGTTTTCAGACCCTACTTGGACCGGTTTGTGGTCGTCTACCTTGACGATATTTTGGTATACAGCGCTTCCTTTGATGAACATGTCGGGCATCTTAGGATTGTGCTGGAAAGGCTGAGGGAGCACAAGCTGTTTCTGAATCTTGAGAAGTGCTGCTTTGCGCAGAAGGAGATTGAGTTCCTTGGGCACTGCATAGTAGAGGGAAGAGTAAGGATGGATGGATGAAAGGTCAGGGCCATTGCAGAGTGGCCCGTCCCAACTAAGGTGATAGAGTTAAGATCATTCTTAGGACTCGCGAACTACTACCGAAGATTCATCAGGAACTATTCGAAGAAGGTAGCAGCGCTGACCGACCTTCTGAAGAGGCATGCCAAGCAGCGTTTGACCAGTTGAAGGAGGCCATCTCCTCTGAGCCTGTGCTCAAACTTCCCGAGTTTGATGCGCCCTTTGAGGTGCAAGTAGATGCTTTTGATTGGGCGATTAGTGGAGTGCTGATCCAATCCAATCACCTTGTTGTATATGAGAGTCGCAAGCTCAACGAGACCGAACAGAGGTATTCAGTCCACGAGAAGGAGATGACTGCGGTCATCCACTACCTTAGAACTTGGAGGCATTACCTGCTGGGAGCGAATTTCCTTGTCCGGATAGACAACGTAGCCACAAGCTACTTTACCATGCAGAAGAAGCTTTCTCCCAAGCAGGCCCATTGGCAGGAATTTTTGGCTGAGTTCGATTTCATGTTGGAGTATTGATCGTTTATAATTAAACCCTTTGCAAGTGTACAAGGTAATTGTACTAGGATGAGTATTTAAGGGTTGTCGAACCTCAGGGACGGATGAATAATTACTAAATATAAAGAAGAATTTGCTGGTTTAAAACTAAAACAACTTAAACTTAAATTAAGTAAAGGAAAAGAAATCAACTAATTTAAAAGCAAGAGATTAATATGATGGAATTTACTTAGGAAATCAAATCCACTATAGAACCGTAACAATTCCTTAACTTTTAATCTAAATCTAGTGTGAATATGAACAAGTATTCTTAGCTACAAGCTGAGAATTACTTCAGAAAGAATCATTAATTAATTTCCATGGCATGAACTATCTTCGACAATAGCACGAATCATCTACACTAAATAGCTATAGGCATGACCCGTCTAATCTTAGTATAACTCATCCAAGTCCTTAATTATCTGAACATTAAAACTATTGTATGACCATCTCATCTAAATCACAGAAATTAGAATTGATGCAAATATCAAAACCACATCAATCTATCATCTACAAGACAATAAATCAACATAGATTTGAATAAACATTAAAAAGCTCTTCCATTAAAAAGGAAATCCTTATCATACAATTGTCATAATTCACAACTGAGATCTAAATTAAAAAGAAAAGAAACTGAAACTTATCTATAGGTTCATCAACTCCTAAGTAAAAGAATAGTTTAGCCTTCCATGGTAGAAGAAAATAATTGAATCTCCATTGAAAGCTTTGGCTTCTTCTCCATCTTCTTCTTCCTTCTTCTCTTCAGAAAATCTACTTGTTCTCCCTTAATTTCGTGCAAAATAAGTCTTTATATAGGCATTAGATCCGTAAGAAAAGAGTTGTATATGAAAAGGACTCAAAAATGGGTGAAATAAGGAATCTGCGCGTTATGCCGATCGATCGCCTGCATGCCTGTTCGAACGCTTATACTGCATTTTGCATCAAAATCACGTTATCCCGTTCTAACGCCCTGCAGTGCCGTTCGAACGGCTACACTGTTTCTGCAATTTGGACAGTTTTTAAGACGATCCATTTTCTGTTCATTAAGCTCTTTCTTTCATGTCCATATTAATTTCCAACTTGTTTATAATTTCGAAAAGTTGTCCAAATCACTTTAAAATATGTCAAGACTATTTTCATTTATTCCGAGTATAGTCCAAGAGTTCGATAAGCGCATATTACCTACAAAGCATAAAATATCTCATTTTAGACATGTAGAATATTACTAAAATTCCAACTTGATTCAAATGCATATCTAAACTACTAATAACTACAAAAGTATTAATAATTAAACTAAAATACTAATATCTATCTTAATCTAAATAAACCATAACTAACTTTAAATTAACCTAATCTATACTAGCAAATAAGGTAAAAAGGCATATAAAATAAATATATATTTCATACTTATCAAGTATAAGCCGGGCAAGGCTAACATCGTGGCTAATGCCCTCAGCCGACGTACCGACCCAGAGGCAACAATGGCGGCATTGGTGCATATTGCAGGGGATATGTTGGAGCAGATACGGGAAGCCACGGAGAAAGTTCAAGTTTGCCTAAGGCTGATCGAATCCGTGAAGGATGGGTCTACACGGCGATTCTAGTTGGAGGAGGGTGTGTTGTATGTGAAAGGAGGAGGACCATACATCCACTTGGATGGCGGTTTGAGGCACCGGTTGCTAAAAGAGACCCATGACTCTGTGTGGGCAAGTCATCCAGGGCAAGAAAGGACTCATGCGCTCTTGTCCCGAAACTACTTCCGGCCGCGGATGCTGGAAGATGTTGAGCACTATGTGAGAATGTGTATGGTTTACCAGCAGGACAAGATGGAGAGGAAGAAGGAAGCGGGCATGTTGTAGCCCCTTCCCGTTCTTTTGAGAAGGAGGTTGATGCTATTCTTGACAGCAGGGTCGAAGGAATGAGCAAGAAGAATAGGAGGGTCTTCTACTTGGTTAAGTGGAAGGGTCTTCCGGAGTCGGAGAACAGCTAGGAGCGAGACGTCGCATTATGGCAGTTTGAAGACAAGGTTTGAGATTACTTGGCCTCGACAAGGGCGTCGAGCGGATTGGTTGGGGGAGGCCTATTAGCCCCTCCACTTTTTGCTTAGACAAGGGGGCGGCTACCCCCTATACTTGGCAGCAGACAACCAAGTTAGCCTTGGCGATGGACAGCCTAGGCAGCCCCTTAGGCACGGACGGATGTTGGGAGCAACGTTGGAGCAGTTCCGGATGAGCACTCGCCTTGCGGAGTCCCTGCACGGGTAGGACTCCTAGTGGCATGCTAGGCGTGACAACACCCTAGGGATGGACTCCTAGGGGAGCTGGGATACTTGGAGGCAGCACAATGGACTCCTAGTTCAGATAGGAGCAGAGGCAATGGACTACCTTTGGATGGACGGACTCTAAAAGCTGATGGACGCTGGACTCCTAACCGAAGACGGAATCCTTCACAGGTTTCCTTAGTTGGCTAGGACGATCTTGGGCTCGGAGAGTTTGGGACAGGGAGGGATGCTGTATTTGGGCTGGGCTATACTTGTATTCCTAGTGAGACTCGGACCGGCTATGTTGAGTCTATATAAGGGAGAGGATGGGGCGGCCATGGCTGACAGAAAACCTTGTGAGGGCGAACTAGAGAGTTCTGGACAGCGACTAGCTTGTCAGCCCCGGGCCTCTCCCTGCCTTTGTAACCCGACGAATTGTGGATACAAGCATTGGGAGGAGCCCCTTTGCACCAAAGACGGCCATTGCTGGCTGATTCCTTGTTTCCCTTGCGCATATGAGAGGGAAGGTCATGAGAGTAGGCTGTTGGCTATGCGTTGCAGCCAGGCCATCACGGGAGTGGACGCTAGGCAAAGCTCTGCGCCTGTGACATCAGGCTTGATGGGCGCCCCACTCATCGGCCGCGTTGCACTACCCGAAGGCATAAACGATGGAGGTATTCTGAGAGCCCTGTATGACAGTGGCATAATGCTGGATGCTATCTTTGGTGTGATGGCGTTCATGGCAGCCAGGAAGTTGGAGATGAAGTCATAGCAATAAGATGTCTAGGCCATTAGGTTGCCGTAGATGAGAGCTGTTGTTGAAATTCTCGGGTCAAACATGCAAGAAGGGGTCGTGCAGAAGAGGAACAGGAGGAGGGAGGTAGGAGCAAAGAGAGATGAGGAAGGAGACTTCACCGGGAAGGTAGAAGGATTTGTGGTTCGCTGGGTGGAGACCATGATTTAGGAAGACAAAAATGGTATCGGGAACAATAGAAAGTGAGTCGGTATGTCATAAACAAAGATGAGAGCTAGAGAACTGGGGAGGAGAGAGGTGAGAGATCATGAAATACGAATTAACTAGGAAAGAAAAAGAAGAAATGGGAACACGAATGGGAGAGAAGTTGAAAGAGACAAGTAAAAAAGGTGGAGATGTGGGATGAGGGGCAGATGAAAAGAGAGGGAGAGGAAAGTCGACCACTATGGTGTTGGTGCTCCCTGTTTTCCAAGAGGAGAATCTGAAAGAAATTTTGTTTGGTAGAAGCAGGGCTGGTCATGAAGCGGGGGCATGTTCGAAGGACGAGGATGGCACATCGACATGGAGACGAGGAAGTTTATTATGCAAATACTTATTGTAAGACTCATGATAGATAAAAATAACAAAAAAAGAGAAATGAAACTACTAATATAGGATAGAGGGAGTATTTAATAAGAATGTGGCTATCTACACCCCCAAATACTCCTTAGTGCCCCGTTGCTCTATTACCCCGTTTTAAGTTAAAATAATTTTGTAATATACCCCGAAGTAAAATTTTAATCAAATTTTACTTTTTTTACCCCTCTAAATTACACAATGTGTACCCCCGTTAGCTTTTGCCCTAACTTTCCCCGTCGATTTCCTCTTCTTCCTCTTCGCCGGTCGGTTGCCTCTTATTCTTCCCCTATAATTTCGAATGCTATAACCTCTCATCACCCTCATCGGCAGTGGAAATACCTCTCGTCAATTCTGAACGGTTGGTTGGCTCAAACCTTCTCTTTGTCCTACCTCTCTTCACTATTGTGGGTGGCGGCGTTGTGTGATAAAAGTTGAAGCTTTTATACTAAGCAAACTGGTAAGTTTCTTGTGTTGACATATGCTTTTTGGTTAAAACTTCTATGAGTTAACACATCGCTGGTTTCTGTGAGCTTCACGGAATATATTCTAAAGATCTGGTAGGAATAATTCCATTTTCTCTTTTCATTCCTCCTAATTGGGTGCCTCAGTTCTTTGACCCGCTTTGGTATCTTGGATGGGAGAGAAAACAATTGGGCAGACAAACTCTGCAGCATATTTCTGCTTGCATTTTGATCAAATTTATTGTTGGATAGGGGTCGTTCCTTCTTTGGTTAAGTTCATCCGCGTTGT
The DNA here is from genome assembly GCA_035235625.1 of Saururus chinensis. Lineage (NCBI taxonomy): Eukaryota > Viridiplantae > Streptophyta > Magnoliopsida > Piperales > Saururaceae > Saururus > Saururus chinensis. Next base: position 28,225,737 of record CP141146.1, on the reverse strand, counting down.
TTTTCCAATTGCTGTTTGATTTCATTGTTTTGGAACCAAATCATCCCAACTTTTTGGGCCTTGTTAATATTTGATGTTTGATAAATTTGTTTGGCCCATGGGTTGTTTTAGGCTTTCTGTATATTGTTGGTAGCACATAGTTTGTCTAAATAATTTTATTCTCTGGTTGTGCAAATTAGACATATGGTTCACGATTTAGGATTGCTTAGTTTTTGTTGAAAATTTTCTCTTTGGTAGCATGATGACTAAAACTATGGTCTTTTTTTTTTTTTTTTTTGAGAAAGGCATTGATATCCTTTATAGCTCATCTCTGTTGTTGTAGAGTCATTTTTCATCTCTGTCATTGTTGTAGCCAAGACGACGAGGGAGAATTTCTCATCTTCCAAACTTTTGACTCAAAATTAGATTTGTAACTGTCTTAAGCAATTATTACCTATTTGTCATGTCCATATCGTGAGAATAAAATTTTCTTCTACACTTAGCATAAACTACCTATTTGTGCCACAAACAAAATTTCTCTTCAATAAAAACCTATGGGATGGATAACTTGTTTTGTACGTCTGTGAGATTGTTTTTGTGTACGCATGTGTGTGCATATTATTTTCTCTGCCACAGGTTTTGTAGATTTTCCACTTTCATGAAGTTTTCCATAAGTCTTTATTGAAGAGCAAAAAATTGTTGTTTTATTTTGATGTGGTGTAAATAACGAGTTCTTGCTAGGTGGGGAAGAAAATATTATTGGCTCATGACATGTAAATCATAGTACTCTTCAATGGCAATAACGAGTTCTTGCTAGGTGTAAATAACTTGTTCGGTCATGTATATAGGAAAATTTTATGTTTTATCTTCTTCTTTTTCCTTTCCCAGAAGCTTTTTTTGCTATGTTGCTTGTTTTGCTTCTATTCGTTTTTTACTGAAATTTTCAAGCTATGGAAATTAGGACTCTGCTGTCGTTGGTCACTGAAATTTTCATGGTAATTAGCAATAGTTTTTTCGATATTTGATTCCTATTATGGTGTTTTGCTAAAAATGACAATGAAGCTAGTTCGGCTCCTATGTTGCAAGTTCGGCTCCTATGAAGCTAGTTCGGCTCCTATTTTGGTGTTTCATATAATATCTTCATTAGTGCAGTGGTTAAATTTCAAAACTGCCAAGAGATCATCCTACCGCTTCTAATAGGGCAAGACAGACTACTAAATTAGTTGGAACACAATTGTGGAATTCAATACAAGGTAAAAATGAAGGCCCGATAGAAAATGAAGTTCAAAATGTCTGTATTGATGGGGAGAGTCATAGAGATGTGTCCTGTGACAAAAGGGATAGTGGTGACGAGCCAAATGTTGAAGGTGAAGGGTAAGAAAATGAAGAAGGTCCTCCATTTCCAGGAGGACCGCTTGAAATAAGTGTGTTAAGTAGCTATAACACACACATAGCATGCAAAGTTTGGCACGATGAGGTAAGTGAATGTTACCTAATGTTTTAGTTTCCATTTAGGTAATAAATATTGTACTAATTTTTTTTTTAATAGTATTGCCTCCCTCCCTTTGAGATGTCGCAACACTGTCAAGTCCTCGATCAATGGGATATAAAGGGTAATGTGATTTTATCCTTAGTAAAGAACAACGGTTTATATCCCTTGTCATATATTTCATATAAGACATCAAATAGAATGTGGATATCTGCTTTGGTAGAGAGGTGGCATCCCGAGACAAATACCTTTCACATGCCATGTGGAGAGATGACAATTACACTTGAAGATGTTGATCAGTTAATTGGGATTCCAGTGAAAGGAAATGCAGTCGTAACACCTGAGATTAAAGGTGGAGATTTGGTTGAGTAATGCGTTAATGCCCTTGGATCGAACAAACAATAATAGAACAAGAGTTGAACAAGTGTGGTGGGAGAAGTTTTCACTTGAATTGGTTGTGCTCAAACTTTAAGCATTTGCCCGAAGAAGCAACAAATGAGGATATAGAGTGTGCAACGAGGGCATATATTTTATTTTTCTTAGGTTGCACCATATTATGTGATAAGTTTGGAAGCACTGTACTTACAACATACTTAAATTTGCTGATGGATTTGGATGGCATCTCCAAGTATGCGTGGGGAGTGGCTGCACTAGCATATATGTATCGTCAATTAGGAGTTGCATCAAGATATGAAGTGCGGCAAATTAGCGGTTATCTTACGTTATTAGAGGAGTTGCATCAAGATATGCAGGGTTGGTCATAGAACATTTTAAAATAGAGAGACCATGTCCTTATGTGATGTTTAAGGAAGGACAACCTCATGCGTTCCGCTGGAAAGAGGTGCATCCACAATATTCATTATCTAAATTGATAGATTTTAGGGAGGCATTGGATCATATGGATTATCGGAAGGTAATAACAAACCCGGTATATATGTAGGCTTTATGTGTATATTATGTTTACACCTTTTTTGTTGTAATAGGTCTATTGGGATCTTATCATGAGGAAAGATGTCATAACAATCTACCGGATAATGGTTTGTACACTGGTGTCCTCTTTTGTTGTCAAATTAGGGAAGCTTATAACCCCGTCCAAGTTCTTAGGCAGTTTGGTTATGTCCAAACAATACCTCCATTACCTCCTCAACTAATTGCTAAACAGTGTACTAGGGGTGCCACAACAAAAGGTTATAAAATCTCGTATGATGGAAACGTGAACATTTGGAAGAATAGTCATCGCCATCAGTTAGCTTCCAAACAATGTGGGGATCTTGTGGCCAAACCATGGGATTTTGTAGATAATTACATGGAGTGGTATCAAAGAATATCCCACAACCCTGTTCAAAATCCAAATAGGCGGATTGGTGTAGTGGAAGATCCAAAAGATGAGCACGCTGAAGATGATTGGGTAATAATTTTTTGGATTGACTTGCAATAATATTATGCTAAATTTTTATTGTGCGTTGAACTAAGTATAATTTTTTATTGTAGGTCGTCCACAAACAAAAGGCAATAAATTTTTTGCAAAATACATTGACTATGCTTGATGATAAGGATGGAGATTTAGAAAGCATTAAGGAGACTACTCAATCTTCATTGGTTGAGCTTTTGTACGATCAAGCCAATTCTGTAAGCCAGGTTATAGGGAAGAGGAAAGGAAAACAAACAATTAGGAGAAAAGGAAAGGAAAAGGTAGCTCCAAAGTAAGATGTGGTAAGTATATAATTGATATAGTTGAAATTGAAAATAATTACTTGCAATTAAATTTTAAATCTATATTATGTCTACAGTTGAGTTCTCACTATGTATTTTTTCTTTTGCAAATGAGGTACCTTGTGAGCCACGGTTGCATGAAGCCTCTTTGTGATCTAGTTATTTTTCCTGACCCAAGAATTGTTACTGCTTGACTAGAAGGGCTTCAAAATATATTGAAGGTTGGAGAAGCGAAAAAGCCACTGATTGTTACTGTCTGCCTAATCTAGTTATTTTAAATGTATAAATGAACACATATTTGTTACTGTCTACCTGATCTGTAACATTAGTACTTCTGCATTGTCACTCTTACAAGAATGTTTTAGATGCATTATTCGAGTGAAATGTGTTGTCTTATACGATTTGATTTGCTTGATATAACTCTTCGTCTATAAACATATATATTTCAATTTGAATGTGGAATCAAATTGGTTCTCAAAATTTTTGGCAAGCTCTAAGCCATGAAACTAAACGAGCAAAGATATGATTCATTGACAATTGGTGGCCGTCATTGTGTTTTTGTGGTCTTCATTGTGTTTTGGTATCCAAATGACCACTTACTCAGCTGGTTCTCCATTCCTCCTTTCAAGTTGTAATAATAACAAGATACCCTTTTTGAAGAGCCTCATATAGATGTTCAGCATTTAATGAGGATTTATAGTACTTTAGAGGTTGAAAAGCTGCTAAATTGAGCCTTCACTCAATTGCTGATTTCATATGTTATATGGTTCTCACTCATCTATTATATGTGAATCATTTCCATACTATAGACATCTATCTGCCTACCTTTAAATAAAACAATAATTTAGCAGCAATATAAAGGGAAACGTACCAAGAAGAACAAATGTTTTAGAAGCATAATATAACCCATTATGAATTTCATCCTCATGTTAAAACTTCCTTTCTAATCCATGTAAATGAAGTGCAACTGAGCACTTACGCTTTATATGTCATATAAACAAAAACCTGAAGCAAAAAATAAGGAGAAATTGTACAGATAATAGAAAAATGTACTACAGTTTCATATAGCACCCAATCACCTCATACTAGCTCGATATGCTCAGACAAAACATGAACTTTTCATTGCAAACTTCTTTTTTCCAATACAGGAACGTAAACTAACATATCATTTAACATCGAAAACTCATCATAATATAGCATACCCGAGATAGTAGTAGACCATAAATAGAGCTACAGGGCCATAAGCGGAAAGTCGGGCTTGTTTGTGAAGGTAAAGCAATGGAATGTAAAAGGGGACCTCTGGAATTGTCGAGGAAGAAGAGAGAATCGGAAGGGGTGGCTTTGAGGCGGCTGCCACTGAGGTCGTCCTTGGTGGACTTATCGAAGAACTCGTCAATGTCGTTAGTCAGGATGTTGCCCCACCACTCTTTCTTCCCCTTCCTCGATGTCCTCGCCATCTTCCCCATCTGGACCTGAGCCCCTTCTTCTCAACCTCCTCCCTCTCGCAGACTAGCACGACACAAACTCGTGGAAAGCCCGTAAGGGAGATGATCGGAGAGGAAGACGCAAGAGAAAGGGCCGGCGTTGCTCTGTCCACAGCGGTAAAGCGATGGAAGAGGGGAAGGAGGTGGGGGATGGAAATCGCGATGTTTTTCAGCCAAATCAGCCAGCTAAACTCATCCGATTTTTTAAATAGCGTGGGCTTACTTTTCAGCTTAACCAGGTAAGAAATAAGCTTTAAAAAAATAGCCTTATATGTAGGCTTTTAACCCACTTATCAGATACTTAATCAGATAAGATCTAATTAAGCTAAACAAACAAGTCCTAAGTCTAAAAAAAGAGAAAAGAGGAAGTTGAGTCATATCCTACACATGTAGGAATAAGATAAAACTTATAACAAGAAAAAAAAAAGTGAAACCCCTATTGGTCCCATATCAAATTAAAATTACAAAGGCTAAGTATGACCCCCATGGGTCCCACATCAAATTAGCCATTAAATTAAAATTACAAAGGCTAAGTAGGACCCCCATGGGTCCCACATCAAATTAGTCATCAAATCAAAAGTAAAAATTACAAAAGGTTAAGTGAAACATTTGTGCGTCTCACATCAAATTGGCCATCAAATAAGAATTATAAAGGTCTAAGTGAGACCCCCATGGGTCCCACATCAAATTAGACAAATTAAAATATGAGACCCCATATAAGTCTCACACAAAGAATGAACTTTAAAATAAATCCTAAAGTCTAAATGATGATTTTGAGACCCACCTCCTAATGGATAATTATGTAATTGAGAAAAGACAAAAGAAAACAATGACAAAAAAAGATACATGGTGCACTAGAGAAACTGATGAAGGCAAATTAGTCAAGTCCCCATGTATAGTGGACCCCAACACTTTTAAAAAATGTCCACTTAGCTAATAAAATTAATTAAAAAAAGAGGGTGTTATATATTGAGAAGACTAAGTCAAAAACTTTTATATCTAGTTATTTAAGTTAAGAAAATGAAGTGAAATAACAAGAAAAAGACCAAGTCAAACCACTGCCACATGCCAAGTGGTCTTCCCACTACCCCACTAACTCACTTCCCACCAATTACTCTACTAACTTTCTCCCCATTTCCAACAAACTATCCCACTAACTTACCACCCACTCTCACTACTTTGTCCCATGACACAATTCTAACACTATAAATACCCTCTTCTTTTCATAAAGAGGAGATTTTGACTGTCAAGTCTAAGAAGCCTTCACAAAGTCCAACACTCGCCATATGAAGGAAGCAACAGAAGCAAAACCTTCCACCAAGAAAAGAAGAATAGTCCAAGAAGAAAGCTCATTCATCCAGCCCTTCAAAGATCTCTTTTCCAAAGCATCATTTCAATTCCAAGGAGTTTGTAAGAAAGCATTCTTTCAATACCAATGAATTTATAAGGAGTTTGAAGTAGGAGAAGTTGCACAATGCAAAGGAAGAAAGATTCTCAAGCTTAAAGACAACAAGGCATGGAAATAATGAGTCCTTATATGTGATCTTTTTTTTCTTTGTGTTCTTTCCTTTTTAATACTTGCAGTTATCTTTTTACAATTTCAATATTCTTATTATTTCTCTACTTCTAATTTGTCTTTAGTTTTCACCATTTAATTGAAGGGTTTTAGAAATTGGTTAATTACTATTACTCTATCCCAAATTTCAAGGAGTAGTAGCGATTGGCTAAGAGAGAATCATCCTATAATATAAAAAAAAAGTTTCTTTTCTATATGTTATAAGAAATAGATCATCCTATCTCTTCTTTTGTCTTGTGCATAAGGAACCAATTGAAATCCCCCAATAGATTTCTGGTACATAGGGTGAGCCCCTCTCCTCCACCTTTTTGGTGAAAATAGAAGCTAATGGAAGTTTCAAGCTTGTCATTAATTTTGATGAGGCTAAATTCTAAGCATTTTCAGCAGAACAAAAATATAAAGATGAAATGGTGACTCCCATAAGCACAATCATATATGCTACTTGCGTCTCCAAGAAAGAAGGCTATAGCTAATGCTCCAAAGTCAAGGACAACCTCCTCCCCTCAATTTTCTTATGACAAAATTTTGAGTGGTGATAGTGTGTTCTCAAGGCTTGGAAATAATGCTCATGAAGACTCAAAGACTAAGACTCACTCAATGCCTAGGACAACTTCCTTCTCCTAATTTACCTATAGAAAAATTTTGAGTGGTGATAGTGCATTCTCAAGGCTTGGAAGTAATGGTCATGAAGACTCAAAGACCAAGGATCAATTAATTCCTAGGACAACTTCCTCCCCCTAATTTCCTAATAGAAAAATATTGGGGGGTTATAATGCGTTCTTAAGGATTAAAAATGGTACTCATAAGAAACTCAAGACCAATGTTGCTCTAATGCCAAGGGAAACTCCCTCCCCACATTTATCCTTGGGCAAAAATATGAGTGGCGATTGTGTATTTTCAAGGCTTGGGAACAAAGGGTTGAGTTGCACGTTCTTGAAGTCAATCCCTAATGATGCTTCAGTGGGGGGCCTATTGGGGCATGTATCAAATTTATCCCAACAAAACAATAAATTCAAATTATTGAAGAATTGTAAATTAAGAAATAAAGACAAAATTATCTTTAAGGCGTCAAAGGCCCAAAATACGGAATGGACCCATGGTCATGACATTCCGTAAAGATAGTGAAGCTTTCCAACCGGGAATGAAAAAGATGCCTTTTGCTTTTATGCTAAGGGCGAAGAATGTTTTATGTTTGATGGTGGAAACTCAACTTAAAGAAAAGACTTGGCAAAAAGGAAACAATATGAGAAAAAGGGATGCTCTTGAGCATGAATCACCTACAATGGAAAATGAAGTTTCAGAGTATTGGCCAACAAGAAACCATACAAGGGTGTTGAGGCCCACTTTGCTGACTTTGCAATGTATGAAGATGATGATATTGAGGAGTCTGAGAACTCGAAAGCAATAAATCCTCAAAGAAGCAATGTAAGGTGTGTGAATGCTACAGGAAAGTATACTATCCATGTAAATGACAAGCTGTATGGCAAATATGTTATAAATGATGTAAAGAAAATGGCTTCCAAAGATGGTGTATGCATGAATAAAAAATTATTTTTGAGGTATATTACATCTTTTTCTGAAACAACAATGTTTATAGATCAATCGTTTACAATTTTGAAAAAAAAGATGATTTTTTAGAATTGACCACTTACTTTGAGTTACCTATGACTCATTCACATGCCTTTTCCTATATAGAAAATCATGGGGGATTTACTTTTCTTCTATCTAAAATGATAATTCTAAGGAAATTATATTTCATCGAGCTTCCTCTCTTGATCAACCTTAAAGAAAGGAATCATATTAAAAAAAATGTAGTTGAATTAAAAAAATATAGTTCAATTTCAAAAGACATTAGGAAAAAATGGGTTATAATTTTGATTCTACGGGTAGTCTTAACGGTGTGGGGTAAAAAACCCCATTATAGCCATCTCTAATGTCAAAACGAAAAAATCATTTTCTACATGGCTTGGGATTCAAACCATATGTTATTCACTTATCTAAGCCAAATGAAAGTAATTATGAATCATGTAAAACTTCCAGTTGGGACTTCTATGTAGACACTTGTGATTTCTTTGAATCACTCGAAATGTTTATTCCTGACACAAAGTTTATAAATATGGTTTCGATAGAATGTTTTGAGAACAATGACACTAATAATGTTCAAAATAATGAAACTAATGATGTTGAAGAAGTACAAGTATATGAAGTTGAGGAAGAAGTGAAAATTATTCCTCCTACTGAAGACGAGGTCAAGGAAGTAAATTTGGGTACAAGCGAACACCTATTGCCCATCTTCCTCAGCACTAGTCTTTCAAGTAAGGAGGTAGAATCTTTGATCCTTCTACTTAAAGAATTTAAAGATGTGTTCACTTGGAATTATAACGAAATGATAGGACTAAATCCGGAGATTGTCATTCATCATTTGAACATCAAACATGATGTAAAACCCGTCAAACAAGCATAGAGATAGTTCAAGCCATTAAAAATGCAAGAAATTGGAAAAGAGGTTCAAAAACTAAAAGAAGCATGATTCATTAATTTTAGAGACCTAAATGATATATGTCTCAAAGATTAATTCCCATTACCAATCACAAAAATTGTGGTCGATAACACAACTGTTTATGACCGTATTTCGTTTATGGATTGGATATTCCGAGTACAATCAAATAAAAATGGACACAAAAGATGAAAAACTTACAACATTCAAAACTCTTTTTGGTATTTGTTTCTACAATGTCATGTCATTTTGTTTAAAGAATGTTGGAGCAACATATCAAAGGGGTATGACATAAATAATCAAAGAACATTTACATAAAAAGGTGGAGTGTTATGTTGATGACCTTGCTGTCAAAAGTAAACATGTAAATGATCATTTAATAGACCTTCACATAATCTTTGAAATTTTAAGAAAACACTAAATGAGGATGAATCCTCTCAAATGCTACTTAGGGGTGTCTTCCGGGAAGTTCCTAGGGTTCATTGTAACCAAAGATGAAGTCATGGTAGATCCTGCAAAAACAAAAGCAAAAATAGAAATGAGGCCACCAAGAAACTTACGAGAATTAAAGGGGCTTCAAGGGCGATTAGCATACATAAGAAGATTTATTTCAAACTTATCAGGAAGATGTCAACCATTCTCTCAACTAATGAAGAAAGGAGCAGATTTTGTATGGGACAAAGCATGTGATAATGACTTCAACAATATTAAGCGTTATCTCACTAGACCACCTGCCTAGCAGCACCCATCCAAGGTAGACTATTAATCCTATACACAAAGGCTCTTGATCATGCACTTGGTGCAATGCTTGCACAGAAAAACATTGAAGGTCAAGAACAAGCTTTGTATTACTTGAGTCAAATGATGGTTGGGGCTTAGCATAGATACGCTCCTATCGAAAAAGAATGTTTCGCGCTCATGTTTGCAATTGAGAAGCTAAGACATTATTTGTTGGGCCAGACCACATTTGTTGTACCTCGATTTCATCCACTCAAAATCTTGATGACAAAGGTACGATCTCTTAATTCTCATTTGGCCAAATGGTTGCTTTTGAGTTCATCCACTCAAACATTAGCCGACTTTCTTGCTGAACACCCTTTAAAAGATAGTTCAAAATTACAAGAAGATTTACCTGATGCAGCCATCTTTTGTGCAGACTCTATAAGAGTTCAAGAAAGCACATGGCAGATGTACTTTGATGGTGCATCAAGGACAAAATGTATCCAAAGGAGGCATTGTGTTAGGAGGCATAAGGCGACGAGCCCAAAATTTTTATTATGATACAAAAATCAAAACATTGTACCTAAAGTCTTATTACGAAATCTTATGTATGTGTTTATCGCAAAAGGAAGCTGAAAAGGTGATCCAAGAAACTCACGATGGTGTTTGTCGGGCCCATCAGCCTAGTCCAAAATTGCAAGATAGGATCAAGAGGTTGGGATATTATTGGCCTACTAGGATAAAAGATTGTATGAAATATGCCAAGAAATGTCTAGCGTGTCAATACCATGCAAACTTTATACATCATGCACCTGAATTACTTCACCCCACAAATGCCTCTTGGTCATTCGAAACATGGGGAATGAACATCATAGGTCCTATTACGCCTAGTTCATCTAAAGGTCATAGATTTATAATCACGGTCACTAATTGTTTCTCAAAATGGGCTGAGTTGCAGCCCTTCGTGAAATAAAAACCAAAGATGTGTTAAAATTATTGAAAACCCACATTATTTATTAGATTTGGAGTTCCAAGAATGTTTGTTCATGACATGATCCCCAATTTGCAAACTATACATTTTATCAATTATGTGCAAAGTATGGCATTGTGAGTGGCCTCAACTGCATATGTTCCTGTAGCTAAAAGACTTGCCGAAGCTTTCAACAAGACCATATGCAAACTCCTAAAAAAATTTATTTCAAAGAATAAATGAGATTGGCATGAAATGTTGCCAGAGGCACTACGGGCTTGTCACGCAACAGTTCAAAAGGCAACTCAAGCAAACCCTTTCTCACTTCTTTATGGGTGTGAAGTAGTTTTACCTTTAGAGATTCAAATCCCATTGTTAAAAGTGGCTTTGGCAAATCAATTGACGGATAATGAGAATACCAAGCTACACCTACCAGAGCTAGAAACTCTTGATGAAAAAAATACTAGAAGCCCAACAAATCACATAATTGTATCAAGCAAGGATGATAGGTGCTTTTAATAAAAAAATATAAACAAAGATCTTTCAAAGAGGGTGACTTAGTACTTACCGTCAAATGGCCTATGATTTTTACACATAAGTCAAAAGGTAAATTTGAACCCAAGTGGGAGGGGCCATAAGTTGTTGAAACAATATATTCCAATGGAGCATATCAACTCTTAACACAAAAAGGTAATCCTTGTTTGCTAGCAATCAATGGAGCAATCAATGGGAAATTTTTTTAAAAATGTTATCCCTAAAGAAAGGGGGTGATAGAAATGAAAGACTTGTAGTTGCATCAACAAAACTTTGGAAGTGGATGCATAAAAAAAAGAGAAAAGAAATAAGGGGTTAAAATAAAATCACATCCCAATTTGTGAGAAATGGGGTGGTGAATCTCACCAAGCCTAAGGTTAAAATGGTATGTCAACTACGATTAAAAATATACACATGAAGAGTCTAAAAATGGAAATTATTAGGAATAATGGTTAGTTGTTCCCATTGGAGACTTGCCCAAAATAATTTGCCAATATAGCAAAAAATACCCACTTCAACTTGAGGAAATATGGCATTAGAATCCTCCCCATCCACACAAATGTACATAGGTTTTGGGTCTATCCAATCCCTACTTGTGAGGAAGGTTCGATCTAAGAAAGGAGTATTTTTCTTTAAAGCCTCCTTCCTCTTGTGTTATGTTGATTAAATCTGTGATCGCTCTAGCTACTAGTTGCCAATCTAGATGGAAGACTGGAAATCGTGAAACATGGCGAGTAGCTACAAGTTGATCTTGAAAATTGGAAGAGGAAACCATCTTGCTAAAAGAAAATAGAAGTATTTTGAAGTATGGACAAAGCTTGTATATTTGTCGGTGGGACTTTGTATATCCTAGTTGTAGACGGACTTGGCATGGGCTGAGCTATTTAATGGAGGGTGCAAGGCAGCCATGAAAGAAGATTTTGACTTGGTAATTCAGCCTTGCCTCTTCCTGCTTTGTTTCGACGGACTGAGACAGATTTAGCATAGGGTGGAGCCCCTTTGCACTAGAGTTGGCGTTGTGTTGCTGATTGCTTCTTTCCCCTTGCAAATATGAGTGGGAAGGTCGGAGAAAATTGGCTACTGGTTGCACAGTGCGGCTTGGCCATCTTGAGAGCGAATTGGAGAAGTTGAGCAAAAACATCAAAATAAAAAATAAATAATAATATATGATACAATTTATTTAATTTTAAAAAAATAAAAATCAGAGCCTTAAACTAATTATGGTTGGTTAATCCATATGTCACTTTTTTTGAGTTGGATCGGCATTAGACCATAGCTAGCAATGAGAGCAGTTTTCAAAATAGAGTCATTATGCCTTAAGTTAAGTCAAGTTGGTTCTTTTCCGAGCCGGATCAAACTGGAACTCAAACTGAGTTAATAAAAAAGGTGGGTTGATCCAATTATGTACAAAGCCAGATTGGCACTAAGCCAGGGCAGATCAAACGCCAGGTTAAAGATGGTGTTGAAGCCGTATTCAAAGAAATGAAAACAAGCTAGAACTCAAACTGAGTTAGGGGCTGTTTGGGTACTGAATCATGAGAAGATTCAGCTGATTCAGTGTCAATTTAGCACTGAATTATTAGAATCCTGTTTGTGTACTGAAGCTGCGCTGAATTAAAAATTCAGCACTGTAGTTAGATTCAGGCCGTTTCAGCCTGAATCAAGCCTGAATCATTGAATCACCTCATGAGGTGATTCAGTCGATTCAGTCTCCTGATCACCGTTTTGAAAATTACAGATTCTATTATTTTTCAATGGTTATCGTTCAAATTGATTTGAGCTTCGAAAAATGTGCCATATAGGTAGGACCCACTTTAAAAGTTCAAAATTACCTACCCTTATGGGATCTTGTTTGATAGAGCTTGAATTTAGAAGTGTAATGGTACCAAGAACGTGCATATATGAGTTCGAGAGAGAGAGTTAGAGGTGTTTAAAGTTTTAAGACTAGGTTTGATGTGACATCTGAATTTATTTTAACAAATTCTATAGCCAAACGTAATTCATAATCAGCGGTGAATTTACTGAATTGAATCGCTACTGAATTGAATCGCTACTGAATTAATTCAGTACCCAAACGACCCCTTAATAAAAAAAAGGGGGACTGAGCCGCACCAAGCAGGATCGGCATTAGGTCAAAGGCAATGTGGATAACCGTACTTGGAGTAAAGTTAAATAATAGAAAGAAAAAAATGGATCAGCACTGATCATCACTTCTTCTCTGCCGCCGGACTTCTCTTCTCCCGTTGCCCGTTGGTCTCCACCTCACTCCATTCTCCTAACCACTTCTCCCCTCACCTTCAGCCTCTTCCACTGCCTCTCTTGCCGAATTGCCAATCCTCCCGTCGTTTTCCACCCTTTTCCCATCTCTGTCTTCCACCTCCAGGTTTCCTCCAAAATATGTGTCCCAACCTCCCAACTGCCACTGGCCTTCACTTTCTCTCTATTCTGTCACTTTCAATGTTGCCCGTCAGATCTTCCCTCTGCTAGCCTTCGCTCTCCTCTCCATTGACCACCATCTCTCTCTCCCTTGCTTTTTGTCTCTTCCGCTAGACCTCCCCTCTTCTTCACCGATAGCCACCTCCGACTCCCAACTCTCTTCTCCACTCTCCTCTCCCTTTTTTCCACCACTAGCCTGCCTTCGACCTTCATGAGAGCCTCTCACATTCTCAAGCCGTCACTTCTCTCACTGGACAACAACCTTGCGCCGTAAAAAAATCCAATCTTTGGCCATCGCAGCAGTAGCATGGTCAAGACGTGCCATGACTCCACTTCGTTCGGCCACTGGTCGCCTAGTTACTCCATTGTGGTTCCAACAACGGTGATGCACCAGAGACGATGAAGCGATAGCTAGGCCATAGGTGGGCACACTGCTACTAGTACATATCTTCAATACCTAGCATTGGATGAAGAAAGAACAAAAAAAAGTAGAGAAGAATAGAAAACGAGTGGAGAAACAAAATTCCATTCTGGGTTCAGGTGTTTCTATATTAGAACGAGCGATGTAGATGAAGATTAGGATTTGTTTACTTGTTGTTGTAAATCAGTTAAGATTTTCTTTCCATATTGCCTGGCCAAAGAATGAAAAATTTTCCATATTGCCTAGCCAAAGAATGAAATATTCCATATTCATTGGATTTTAAACAGAAATGCCAAAAAACCTAGAATAACACGATATCAACTAAATTTGGGACTAAAATACCCTTGACTGGAGGTAGGGTTTTATATTGTGTTAAACCCTCACAAAGTCACATTCATTGGCATACGACTTCAGACGCCGACAATTCCTCCGATTGAAAACTCCATTCCAATTGGAAAGTCCTCTGATTGAGCACTGTTCACGTGGCGTGGGAGAAGATTTTGTGACCTATCTGACCAAACATCAAAGATTAGGGTTTTTCTGTTCTAGAATGAGTTTGCAAAGAACGAGTTTTGGAAAGAGGGTTTCTCGTAAGCGGAGTTTTGAAACTGTACACCCAAAAATTAGTTCTTGTTTGTAGTAGCGCGGTTCGGGTTTGTGGCGATCCTGGAAAAGTAGCGGCCGAACGAGTTTTAATCCAGCTCAGAGAACAACAATGGAGGTTTCATTTCAAGGCATTTCAGATATTTGTATGCACGATTTTTGATTTAGCGTGTATGCGAACACATGACATATGCAGTCGAATCAGACTATCGTTGCGTCAGAAAGACGATAAGTCATATATCGTGTGCTCCATAAGACGTTGGAAACACGATGTTTAACCATAATGATGCCGTGTATGTGATTCCTCATAGCGTATGTTCGATCACACGAAAAATATACTTATCGTATCAATAGAAGTTAGTTAGATAATGTGAATCGATGCGGCTATTGATTATGGTCACGACCTATTGTTGATTAACATATATTTATCCAATTTTTTAGATGTAAAGTTAGAGTATTACATCAAATGACGGAGTCAGTGAAGGTTGCAGAAGAGAAGAAGAAAAGAATCTACGGGAGAAGACCAGGTCTGGGAACAAATAGTTTCCCCGCTAGACTGCGTCTATCAAAAGACCTTGTAGATTCACGTCCGGGATGCAAGGCCATATTGGTGGAGTCTTGGTTCTACCTAGTATATGATTTCGAGACCATCATCATCTCCAGGCCGCTATTGGATGTACTTATTGGTGACTGTTGGGACAACTCACTGTAGGTCTTCAACATAAGGGGCAAAAGACTATCCCTTACTGTGGCTAAAGTGGCTATGATCACGGGTTTGAGTGGAAAAGGGAACCCGTGTAAATTGGAAAGTAGCAAGGGGAAGGCTTCCCAAGGCAAGGGGCAATTCTACAAGAAGTTCTTCCAAGGGAAGAGGCTGGAGAAGACAGAACTTGAAGAATTGTTGAAAGAAGTGGCTGCGGAAACAAGGACTGTTTCAAACAATGACTTAGCACGGTTGACGATCGTGCACATGTGTGTCCTCGTGTTATTCACACAGAGCAACAGAACCGTATCCCCAGCTCTGTGTGATTAAGTAGATGACATGTTGGTTGTGGGGAGCTACAATTGGGCAGGCGCCGTACATGATATGCTGATAAGAGGCATATTGACAGCCCACCAGAACATCATGAGCAGACAGAATGAGCGTTCCGCCACGGCCAAAATTCTTGTTGGGGCTTCTTTAGTGCTCCAGGTAACGCTCGTATGTGTTATAATACGCGAAGTCTAATATCGTATTGCTAATGACACTATATGTTTATAGACAGATGAATATTGCCATATCGATCACATGATACGAACTAAATCGTGTTAGCGGACATACGACATATAACATGCAAGTAGACATATCGCGTTCTCAGTAACACGACTAAGTATAATATCATGGATAAGACAATAGATGATTAGAATGTATCGTGTTACCGGAAACACGATGTAGCTACAAGTGTGTTATTAGTAACATGACTAATGTGTTATAGTGAAGATACTGACCATTTACACTAATGACTATATTCTTTTGTATTGTCCGCTAGGTATGGTTTTACAAGCATACGTCTATATGAGCTCCCAGTGGTCCTCCATGTAGCCTGAGGTGCAAGAGGTGGCCCAGATTTACCCAACTTTTGAGCGACGTTGAGAAGGCCGATAAACTTGACCCGGCCGATGAAAAGGGGAGGAAGAAGATTCTAGCTCATCACTGGATGAGGAAGTGGTACGAGGATGTCTTCATGAGGCTGAAGTCAGACTTGCAAATTGTTATGCACATCACACCAATTGCCGAAGAGGCGCACTTGATGGATGGCCAAAGGGCTATCCCGAAAGCTAAGAAGGCGGGTACGCAGACTTTCCAGCCAATGAGACCCACCCACGCCCTCCACAGCGAGACGTCGGGGCATGTACATTCTGGCCATGACGTCATTGAATCATTTGTCATTCCAGTTGATGTGATGATGGGAATTTGTGAAGTTGTTTTGGAGAAGGCTGTTCTGTACGGTGAACGGGGATGGAACACGGAGAGAGTTGTACATGTACTCCAGCGTGTTAAGGACGATCTCGAGGTGGAAACTAGCTTCATAGAACAAATGTAACCCCTTGAGGAACCAGAGACAGAACAACCGCCTCCACCCACTCAGCCGGATGTCGCCCAAGCATCAACCCCTCCTCTGAGAACCGAAGGATCACCGTCGGTTCATTAAAGGAAAGAGCTTCAAAATCAAGAGAAGCTTGCCAACCATCTACCCCCGAAGATCAACCAGTACATGTCCATCAGCCGGTGGAAGAGGGATTCATTTTGAGTAAGTATGACATTTTAATTTATCGTGTTTTGTTAGGGGATCTTCGTGTAGTCGAATACACAATAGCATACATTCTCGTTTATTAAGAAATATGATATTTGAAGTATCATGTCATCGATCACATGATCATTCAAGCAATAGTTACTTCTGAAAACAATCTCTGTGTGGTCGTGTGATCGTGAGCATGATTAGTCCTATTTTCATTTTTCCAACAATATGATATGCAGTTTCATCGTGTTTTGTAAAAGACGACTGGCATACATATCGTGGGTTTACTAACACGGTGGCTTACTTCTTAAATATAGAGAAACGGTAGCTGCAAGCTGCCACCAAACCGAAGAAAAAGATTGGTTTGAAGTTGCAATGGACCGTAATAACTAGATTTTTGACGAAAATAAATGTCAAATTAATGGAACAACCACGGGATGTCGTGCAACAACCACGTGGAACCACCCCATGAGGTGGAAGAACAACCCCGTGATGTCGAAGAACAACCCCGAGAGGTAGAGGAACCGGACCATCCCCAGGAGGTCGTGGCTCAAGTCCGCGATGGGCTGGAACAACCCCATGAGGGACCAGTAGAAACTGGAGATTTCGGAACAACCCTTGGTGGGACTGGAAGCACCCTAGGAAGCAAATAAAGGAGCAGTTCCAAAACAAGCAATAAAAATAAGAGTGAAATGGAAAGTTGCTCCTCGCGCTCCCTTCTTCCCTCCTGCACCACGGAAGTCGAGGTCCACCGCAATTGAACCACCTGCTCAAGGTGAGGAGCCTGTGAAGAAAGTCTTAGCTAAGGTATTGAAGAAGCTGAAGCATTTCAGCAGCTACATTGACGAGAAGTTAGAAAAGTTTGGACCCAATACCCAGACTGGAAAGCTTGGTGATGAATTACCTCTGGCATCGGTCCTTGGCCCAAGAATTATCCGTCTGGCACATCTAAAGTCTCCCACCCTGGAACCAGCAGCCTTAATCGCAGTTTCAAGTGAAGGCACTTTGTCAGATACTCCTCTAGTAGATGCGGAAGTAATGGAGAGTATCTACAATGTTATAGATGATGAAGATGATACTGCGACTAAGACGAATAAGGAGGAACGCAGTCTGCTGCCAAATGACTATCTTGACACAGAGTTGGTGTTCCACCTAGAGGTTTAGAAGGAGGCAGATAAGGAAATTATTACAGAATTTATGTCCAACCCATACAAGTCGTGGCCCATAGAGATACTCCTCTACACCGACTACCTATCTCTGTTAAAGCAAGAGTGCATAACCAATGAGGTAATATCATTTCATTTATCATATGTTTTAAC
This sequence comes from Saururus chinensis, assembly GCA_035235625.1. Lineage (NCBI taxonomy): Eukaryota > Viridiplantae > Streptophyta > Magnoliopsida > Piperales > Saururaceae > Saururus > Saururus chinensis. Next base: position 28,207,717 of record CP141146.1, on the reverse strand, counting down.
ATCTATCATGTTATCAATCAAACGATTGAATAACTAATGCAGATTATAATTAATTATCATTTTATCGATTACACAACCTAGGATCATATCGTTGTTTTCCTCATATGCTAACTTTCAATTTGTAATTGCTGAAGTAAAACTAGCATGTTAATTTGTACATGACTTGTAAATGCGATTTGTTATCATTAACATGATATAAGCAATTATCATGTAAATGATGTCACGTCAGTCGACTATCATGTCATTACTAACACGTATGGTTTTGTGTAGGTCATCGATGTCTTCTTCCAACTTCTTGATGAACGAATTTGAGAAATCCAGGCAGGTACCCCAACTATTTTTTCAGCAAGTTTGCTATTTAGCACTACTTTAATGTTGGCACGGCGAAAGGGCCGGCAGAGAAGGAGGGCAAACTATCTGGCATATTGTTGAGAGGCCTGAATGTTAACACGGAGAGTGGTTTCATTCCTGTCTACGTTAAGGGCCACTTTCTCTGGCTTATTGTCTGGTGCAGGGAGAAGTGATTTAGGTGGTACAATCCTCTAAAGCGTGAACACAGTCACCACTTCGTCGAGATGCATAGTGTCAGGAAACATGTTGCGAATGGAATGGAGAAGGCAGTTAAGATAAAGGGCGCTTGGTTGTGGTCAATGACGAAGATTAACAAATGCCCGTACTATGAAACAAATGAAAATTGTGGTTTGTTCGTCATGTACTATGTAGCGAAACTGGCAGAGAGCATCATTCATCCATATTTTAGACAACTCGAGATAACAGGCTTCGTCAGGCCGATGATCTACACTGCTATACTTCGGACCCGAATCGAAGAGGAATTTGATTTGAGCACAGATGAATTGTAAAAAGAAAATAGACTTCTTTTACGCTTCGATTGACTGACAAATTTAATGTTCGACCAATTATTTTGTAATTAACTACTGGAATAGAAATACATGTACCAATGTCAGATGTCGTTTAATCGATCAAATGTTTTGTACCAATATCGTGTATTCGATAGCGCAAAACGGAAGTGCACATATATCCGATCATATTATAGTTCTCATGATCGCCAATCATATCATGTTATTGCATACACGACACCTCGTATTAGGTCGTGTTATCATTTACAAGACATCTTTGATGTCGTATAATCAAACAAACAAAAAAGAGGCATGTCGTTGATCATAACTGACGACTGAACGTTCTCGAACGAGGATGGTCATAGGAAAGTTTCAAATGTTAACCCAAATCAAATATGTTTCTGGACGACCACTTCAAAGGATGTTGATGAACTATATGTCACGAAAGTGATGGATTATTTGAAACATTGATATATCGCCGTCTAGTGAAGCAAGTCCACTGTCGGATATATGTGAATACCGTATCTGATGCAGGACCAGTTCACGAGCCACCGGTAAAGCAATATCTCTTATGATCCATCTCCACGAATATCGATGTATCATTTGAGGCATTGATATATCGCCGTCTAGTGAATCTTCACCACCCTCGGATATATGTGAGGACCATATCCGAGGGAGGGTCGATTCACCAGCCGTCGATATAGAAATCTCCTGAATGATCCGTCTAGTTGCCGAACATGAGATGGCGGAGCAAGACCTAACACTATTTATAGTGAGACAGGAGCGACCACGCCGGGTTGGATGCTCAAGAATGTTCTATCGTCCCCGAATCTATAGGCTCGGCATCCCCGAACCGATAGGCTTGGGTTGGCCGCACGAGATTGTTCTATCGCCCCCAAACCCTAACCCGAATATCCAGTGAGACAAGAGTGAACACTACGGTTTGACCGAGCATACACTGAATGTATATGTCATGTAATCGATACATATGGCATGTTATTCTTTTGTGTAATCTATAATACGTTATGAACCAAAGTCGTGTATTCGTAACTCCGACGTATTATTTTGATTAACTTGGTGGGCATCGTATCGTTGAGCTTACGATAATAGTGTAGGTCGTGTTATCCAAAAAATTGTTCTACATATTAATGTATCGTGTTTGTGTTATCATGAAGCCATGCTCCATCATGTGTTTGAAAGTACGACGAATATTGAGATCGTGTTATACGAGAAGACAACTTTCAATGGGAAAAAAGATATAATTGTTATTAATATTTTCCTTACAACAAAGTAATAGTTACAGAAATTTGTAAATACAAATAAAATAACATTCTGAAGATAGTGAATCGTGTCCTCATCAGTTCAATTGTAAGGACTCTCATTCCTAAACCGGTTTTCGTTTCATTTTAATCGTCGGTTATTACATGGTTAACTCATTTTCTTATTTATTCAGTGGTTTCATAAATAAATGGTGTTTCTCTTGGTTTTAATCAAAATCAACTTTACAATTATTGGTTTTAAGTGATTTTGAGTCAAATCTGAATTTTTGGAATTTTTCACTAATTTTCCGAAAATTAGGATTTGGCGGGACCCCCTGTGGGCCCCACCGACGAAATTTGGGTTTTTGGACAAAATTAACCCAGACATCAACACAAGCCTTTACCAAAAATTTTCATAATTTTCCCAGGTGTAATTAGTGCTCAAATAGCTAAAATACCTATTTTTAGCCTACTTTTCTATTCATACCGCACAATTTACCCATACACACCACAACCCTTACTATAAATTGGATGACCTAAGCCATTTCCATTTTGGGAATAGTCTGGGAAAGGGAGGTTAGGCCTAATTCCCCAATTAGGGCCGGATTATAAGATTTTAAGGTATGTTTATTCTAATCAAGCTCTAAAACCTAGGTTTTCTCTTAATCTTTTCTAGATCTACTATTTCCCCTTTGTTTTGATTTGTTTTTAAACATCAAAACTACTGATTTGTATCTCTACTTCAAACCCTAGATCTAAAAATCTGATTTTTATGACCAACAAGCCCTAGATATAAGTTTTTCATTAGGGTTTTCTATGTTAAATCGATTTTAATGGAGTTTAATTTAAACTCTATCTATTTGCAAGGTTTTCAAGAAGGGTGACCATTAAATCCAAGCCTAATCAAGGGATAAGGTAATGGACTTTCAAATTTTCAGTTTTTCTATGGTAAAGCTCTTGATTTCATGGTTTATTTTGAGTCGATTTACTTGATTTAGTGCCTTAATTGCATGATTAGTAAATGGTAATCTTTAATCCCGATTTCATAGGGTTTTATCTTGATATGATGTGGATTAGCTTTCTGGAAGTTATGGTAGAATTTTAATGGCATTTAGGTTGTTAGATGGTGATTTTAAGTTTTATCAATGAAGTTTCGGTTTGAAGATTTGAAATGAGGAAGAAGGTCAATCTGCCTTGTTGCCGTTCGAGCGGCCCTCCTGGGCGTTTGAACGGCAACACTGTAAGTTTGACTGATTTCCCTTTTAGCCGATCAAACGGTTTGACTGGGCGTATGAACGGCAGCACTGTTACTTTGACATATTTTCCATTTAGCCCCGATCGAACAGCCCTACTGGGCATTCGAACGGCTACACAGTGGATTTTGCATTTTGTGCATGATGTCTATTTCGGTGATTCCACTTTGACATGTTATTTTCATATGTATGTGGAGTGTTTTGAGCTATAGTATGCTACTGGAAGGGTGTACCATTGAGGTTATGAAGTTGTGGTATATATTAGTGTTATGTAGAATGGCTTGAGATTGGTTATATGATGTTGGAAATACCATCTTGAAGTTATAAATAGTTGATTCTATATGGTTATGTATATTTTCAGTAGTACTACACCATACTAACGGACTGATATGTTATGTTAGGATGTGGTTAATTGATGTGTGAATGATGGTGTATGTCTTGGCTCAAGTGTGAATTGAATGATCTTATATATGTATAGCTTGTGGATAAGCTTTGACTTGAGTTATGGTTTTAATGATTCTTCATCTATGATTTCTGGCGGAATTTATGATTGGATGTTAATACACATGTGTAGGGTGATGGTTAGTGAATTACAAGCATGTTGATGTGCATGGAGGGAAATGATTCTACTATGTACACACACACACATGTGGGATTTAATGATGATGATGAGTATTGATATTAGGATTATGAATGATGCATGAGGGGCTGATGAGAGCACTTAGCATAAATTAGGATTCATGTATGCCTTGCCCACGGATGTACCATGCTGCATGCATCATGAAAATTGATTTCAATTGATGTTTTATCGAGATTAATCGAGTTTGACTGATTGGATGCAATGTGGTGAAATTGTGTGCCGGATTGATCGGTCATGGCTTAATCGAAACTTGATTGGTCCAAAAGGACACGTTTTGATTTGAGTTCCTTTGTGGAACATGTGCACTCCCCGGGTTGAGTCTAGTTAAATAGAAATTATATGGGGACGAGTTGTGTACTTGTCTTGCGATTTGAGATTATTATTGTCTTCTGGACCTTTTGAATTCAGTATGGTATGCTCTGTGCACTGGCTACCATGTGTTCTAGGGTTCCTGTGTGGAAACTCGGGCTCTTCCCCATCGCAGGAGATGTCCCAAAATGAACACCCCTGCTCTAGGTTCTCTTCGTGAGAATGTGACATCCTTGGCCAGGATCGTCTAGGGTGAGCAACCTTTAGGGATTGACAACCCCGAACTTCTTAAATTCTTTCGTAGAATTTGGACCATGACACGCCTTTGTGGCCTTGTCTGTGTTCCCGTCTTCATGACACTAAATTGTGATTACTCCTTGATGGAGGCATTCTTGTTTTATGTCGATGCAAGTTTGTGTAACATGTAATTTTGACACGTTTGTCGTGCAAGAATGGATGAGATATATTATGAATGCATGATCAGAAAGTGTGATTGAGACGCTATGTGCAGGTTTATGTGTTATGAATGCATGATCAGAAAGTGTGATTGAGACTATATACAGGTTGATATGATGTGATGCATGACTTGATATGTATGTTAGAGATACATCTCATGGAAGTTGATATGATGTTGAAACATGATTTGATATGTATGTTAGAGATACATTTCATGCAGGTTGATATGATGTGAATGACACTATGTGGATTATACACTATAATGCAAGTTTAGTTGATGTATATGTGAGATCAGGAAATGTTACATCTTGTAAATCTTTGATCTGAATGATTATATTGATATGCCGTCATGTTGCCGATGATGATAGTATTAGAAAACCATTGCTGAGTTTGTTTAAGCTCACCTCTCTTTATTGTGTTTTACTTTGGGGCTGCATGGAGCGACATGCAGATGGGCAGGGTCTCCTCTTTGAGGAAAGATCGGAGACGACTTCGGAGTGATCGTGGAGTCCTTTTATGTGACTTATTTTCCTTGGTTTATGCTTTATGTTTAGAACCTTTGTGTATGGTTCTCATTTTAATTTATGCTACTTTATACATTTGTGTTGCTTAAGACCTATTTTGGAACCTAGAGAGGGCTATGGTTAAACTAAGCATGTGGGTTTGAGACTTTTGTTTATCTTGAGTTAATGCAATTCTCTTTATTTTCTACTTATTTACTCTTGCTCAAAGTGGAGTGCATACTCTGTAATTTTGTTAAATCGCCCGTAATTAGGGTTAAGTCTTCCGCTAAGCAATATCTCAATTAACCTTGTCACCCCCGTGCGCTTGACCGGCCCCTGGACCGGGTTCGGCTCGGGTCGGGCGGTGCCGGGGCGTGACATCAATTGTGACTGAACATTTGCGATATTGATATTACACTGGGTAGTAAATCGACCCCCTTTAGAGTCTGGTTATGACCACGCCACTGAAGGGGACGAATTACCATCTGGTGCAATATCAATGTTCCAAAGGCTCCGTCTAGGCGCTAGCGATTAGTGTGTGTGTGTGTGATCTCCATGCAGACTCTCGAACCCATAAGTTCAATTGTGACGGAACATTCGTGACATTGAAATACCTCTGGGTAGTTAATCGCCCCCCTTCAGAGGCTGGTTAGGACTGCGCCACTGAAAGGGACGAATAACCATCTGGCGCTATATCAATGTCCCAAAGGCTCTGTCTCGTACTCTTCCCGAATTGGGTAAGCCCATTGATCACTTCAATATATATAGGCAGGTTGCGAGGGATACGAACTGTTAAATATTCCATATAAAGTGTAATTGGAAATTGGAAATGACTCCTAGCGAATTGGTGATTCTAATTTAATTGAAATCCCAGAAATTGTGGTGACACTTCGAGAATTGGGTGGTTAAATTAATGCAATTGTCGTGTGTTCAATCACACGACATGACCAAAATCATGTAACCCGTTTTATGAGCTGACGACTATGATAATGAATATTTTGCATATCGTGTAATCATCATGTTCATGTTAACACGATATTTATGAAAGTCATGTGAAAACAAAATGCGAGTGTATAAATTGTCGTGTGGTCGAAAACAAGATTTAGAAACATATCGTGTTAAGGCATACACGCTTCAACAAGATCATAATTTTATATTACCTACGTGTCATCGTGTGTTTGAACATACGACCAATATTGATAGCGTGTTAGTAAGCAGACAATCGTCGCGTTATTACTTTCAATATATGGGCAAGACAACATTCAATGGGAAGAAATATATAACTGTTATTAATTCATTACATCCAAAAAGATAATCTTTACAGAGGAGTGAATAAATACAAATAAAATAACAATCCGTCTTGGCACCAGCGATCAGTTGGCGTGCGATCTCCTAGCAAACTATTGGACCCATCAGTTAAAGAATAGGGTGCCATCTTTAGACTGGGCGCGAATGCAACGGATCATTGAAGACATTGATATATCACCATCAAGTGAAGCATGCCCTCCATCAGATATAGGTGAGGACGGTATCCGATGGCGGGCAGATTCACTAGCCGCCGCTAAAGCAATCTCGTGAATGAACCGTCTCCGCAAAGAACCAGTGAGTGACCATTCTGAAAACCCTAACCCTAGAGACGACCACTAAGTTATTGAAGGTATTGATACTTCGGGAATCTCACCTTGGGAATTGGTTCATTACGATCATGAAAATGTCGTCGGTTCGAACACAGATATGACCAATATCATGTAAGTAATGGACTGCAGAAATACTAATCGATTGATATTATTGTGTAATTAGTAACACGTAACCCCATTTGGTCGTGTTGTCAATTACACGATACACATATACAGTATACCCTATTTACATCATGTCGTGTGTTTAGGAACACATTAAATACATATTTCATGTTGTGGATAATGATATGCATGTTTTTTTATATATTTTATACGCCTATTTACCTTATTTTCTAGTTTATGATTAGGTTAATTAAGGGTTAGTTTGAGTTTATTTATGCTAAGATATATATTAGTAGTGTGATTTAATTATTAGTTAATTTAGGTGATGTGAATTTTTTAGGAGTATAGTTGAATAAAATCAGTGTTCTGCATATGTCTTACACGTTTGAATTATGATTGTTTATGTGATTTAGGTGATGCACGTTTCCCAAAGCATGTGGATGATGTTTAGAAAAATTTATACTCTAGACATGCTTAAAAGTGATTTCGACAACTTTCTGGAGTTGTGGACACGTTGGAAATATATATGGACATGAATAGAAGAGTTTAATGAGCAGAGAAGAAATATGGACGAGTTCTTGGACAAAAATTGGACAGAAATGTCCAGATTACAATTATTTGATTTTCGGTGAAATTGAGTATGAATTTGAGCAAATAAATTAGGCACTTCAATACCCATTTCAATTTAGTTAATGAAGAACATGTTTAAAGTTTAAAATTGAAGAATGAGAGCTGATTTTCGTAGCTGTCATTCTTGAACACAAACAAGAGACAATAAAGAAAGGAAACTGAAAATTAACTGGGAAAGAATTGAGCAACAAGAAAGCTTATACAAGGAATGCTTAAACATAGCAAGAAGCTCTTATTTTGGGATGGAATTGAAGCTTAAACAAGGAAAATTGTTGTTGTCCAAAAAACTATTTAAGAGCAGAGAATTGCAGAGAAGAGAAGAGGAGAATACAACAAACTTGAGCCAAATTACTTCAATCCCATCTTCCGAAATTGATGAAAGAACACTTTGAAAGTGAGATAATTAAAGTCCAAAGCCGGAGGGACGAAGAAGAAGCAAAAAACAAATTTTCAATTTTTGGGTTAGTATAGCAGCATTGTTCATGGGCTAGAGGTCGAAGACGATTAGCAGTTCGGAATTTTTGATTTTTTTCTCGATTTCCTTCTAAATTGTAAGTCTCTTTTTGATATTTTCCAATGGAGATTTTATTTCTTAGGTTAATGAGTAGCTAAATTTCTTTGCTAAGGCTTCAATGAAGCTTTATTAAATTATATAATTTCATGATTATGAGACTTGATTAATTTTTCTTAATGGTGGATTTAATGTTAATTGTTTCTACCTCTTTAATTAATGAGATTGATTTGGATATGAGTTTAGTCATGCTTCTCTCATGATTTAAATTATTTCTCATTAGCTTTTACTTGGTTTTGCTTTGTATAATATTGAAATTGGGTATTAGTTGTGATTTGTAAATTGTGGATACAATTAATGACTTGATTTTAATCTGTTGAAGTGAGGAGGAATAATATATTTTTATTATACATGAGAGCTTAATGATGATATTTTCCATAATAACGATGATTGAATTTTAGATTATTATGAGGAATGTGAAAAAAATGATTAATGATCCTGCTTATGAGTTTCTATGATTTAATGAATGTGGATTCCTATGCCTTAGTGTTTTGTTTGATTCTTAATGTTTTGCTTATTTGACAGCGTTTTGTTTATTTTGCGTTGCTTTCTTATTCTTAGATTTAAAGCTTTAGAATTTAGATTTAGATAGTTTAATTGTCTTTAATCTCTTATTTTCTTTTGTTACTTACTTTAGTCCAATTATTATCTTTATATTTGTTAACTAGATTAGAGTTTACTTTAGTTAGATTAAATTTAGTTTTCCGATTTCAAGTCTCTATGGGATCGACACTCGATTTAGCCGCTTAACTATAATAGATTCGTGCACTTGCGAGTAAACAATTAAAATTTAACAACAAGTTTTTGGCATTTTTGCCGGGTACTTGAAAAGCAAAACGAATTAAATCTAAACTATGTTTACCCTTCTACTAGTTTTAGCTTAGTGTGTAAAAAAAACAAAAACAACAAAAAAAGAAGAGAGAAAAATGGGTGAAAACAAGGGGCATTAGAGAGGGGATTAGTCGTGTATGACCACATGGCTACGTGATCAAACACACCGATTAGTTAAAGTAGATTCAAACCCCATAAAGAGCAGTGTAATTGAAACTGATCTTCCATTCACAATGGGAGATAACAATGTAGAGGCCAAACCCCTTAAGGAGTTATTTTCACCAATTTCTCTCAATCCTCCGTCATGCATAGTGTTGCCTGCTACCATTGCCACACACTTTGAGTTGAAAGCTCAAGCCATTCAACTTCTCCCCACCTTCCATGGTCTTGACAGAGAGGATCCTTACATGCATGTAAAGGATTTTCTTGAAATCTGTGCTACATTTAAATTTCTAAATTTTTCTGATTAGTCAGTCTGTCTATGCTTGTTTCCTTTCTCATTAAAGGACAAAGCTAAGGCATGGTTAAATTCTCTTCCAGTAGGGTTCATGGGAGGGACTTGTTAGCAAGTTCCTTTCAAATTTTTTTCCAATGTCTAAAACCAATGCCTTAAGGAGAGAGATAGCTGACTTTTGTCAAGAGGAGCATGAAAAATTTTATGAGAGTTGGGAGAGGTTTAAGAACTTACTTTTGAAGTGTCCCCACCATGGTTTAGAAACATGGCAGCTTGTGCAATACTTTTACAATGGGTTAACTCAAACACACCGCAATATGATTGAATCTATGAATGGTGGGTTTTTTTGAGTCTGAATGATGATGCAGCATATAAGTTCTTAGAGGGCTTGTCTGAGAGTTCCCAGCAATGGGATTTTTCGAGCCATAAAGAAAAACCAACCCAAAACCCCAGGAAATGAGGCTTATATGAAGTAAGGGAAGATACTAACATGAAAGCTAGGTTAGACCAGTTGACTAGAAAAGTAGAAGCCATGACCCTTGCTAGAAATATGAATTCCGCCAACTAGATTCAAAATGAAGTGTGTTTTCTGTGTACAAGTCCAATGCATATTGCTCAAACGTGTCCTTCCATGTTATGTTATTTTGAGTGCTTTGCTGAGCAAGCAAATGCACTAAACAATTATGGGAAACCATTTGGCAGTCCCTTCTCTGAGACATACAATCCAAATTGGTGGAATCATCCAAATTTTTCTTGGAGGCAAAAACAGCCTCCTATGAATGGAGTAGGGCCACCAATGCAACCGATATCCACTAATTTAAGGCAGCCCAACCCCTCCTACAACTCCTTTCCCCAATTAGCTTCTCAAGTTGTTGCACCACCACGTTAACAATCATCACTTGAAGAGTCTCTAAAAACATTCATGCAGTCTACTAACCAGTCCATATTAGAACTTAAAAATTCTAGTCAAATGAACACTCAAGCCATAGCTAAACTAGAAACTCAAATTGGCCAGTTAGCAACTCATGTAGGGGAGAGAGAGAAAGGCAAGTTTCCCAGTCAACCTATACCCAACCCTAAAGGTCAATATGTTGTTAGTAATGCTTCAAGTTCATCACATTACCAGGGGCATGTCCAGTCAATCACCACTCTTAGATTTGGGCGATAGGTTGAAAATCATGTAAAAATGCCTGAAAAAGAGAACTGAAAATACATAGTTAGAAAGTGAGAAGCAGGAATCCAATGACTCCCCACCCCCCCCCCCCCCCCCCCCCAGTTAGGAGTTTTGCGCCTAAAAGCCCCATTTCCTCAAAGACTAGTCAATCCTAAGAAAAATGCACTGTTTGGAGAAATTTTAGAGGTGTTTAAGCAAGTGTAGTTAAACATCCCATTCCTTGATGCTATCCAACAAGTGCCCTCCTATGCTAAATTTTTAAAAGACTTAGTCACAGTCAAGAGGAAAACAAATATTCCTAAAAAGGCATTCTTGACAGAGCAAGTTAGCTCTATTATTCAATGCAAATTCCCTGTTAAATATAAGGATCCTCGTTGTCCCACAATTTCATGCAAGATAGGGGATCATCACATTGAGCGGGCTTTGTTAGATTTGGGGGCTAGTGTGAATTTATTGCCATATTCTGTGTATGTGCAATTGGGATTGGGAGAGTTGAAACCCACATCAATGACACCGATAGATCTATCAAAATTCCTCAAGGTGTTGTTAAAGATGTTCTGATTAAGGTTGACACATTTTACTTTCTAGTAAACTTTGTTGTCCTTGATACTCAACTTGTTCAGAATATCCATGGGCAAATTCATTTTATTTTGTGTCGTCCTTTCCTTGCTACATCTAATGCTCTAATAAAATTATCAAAATGGAGTGATGAAATTTTCTTTTAGGAACTTGACATGTGAATTAAATGTATTTGATACAAGTAGACAACCATCAGACTTCGATGATATTTTTGAGGTTGACATGATTAAGAGTCTAGTGGATGATGTTTTTCCTTTCATTTATTCTAATGATCCACTAAATATTTGTTTAACGCACTCTGATTTGATAAGTAGAATTGACGAAGAGAAGATAATTACTTTAAAGGACCTTGGATGAGTTTAGATGGAGGTGTGTCTTGCTGAAGACAGTAAACATAGCACCTTGAGAGGCAACCCAATTTTAGGTTTCGATAGTTTTTCTTTAGTAGTTAGTGTTTTCATTTTTATTCAGTTAGTTTTCAGTTTTTTATCTTTGTTGATTGCTCTAATCATTATTAGGGTGTGCTTATACGATTCATTATTGATTTACCCTTATGTGATTATGCTTGTGCTGACCATTTTTCTTTTGATAGTTATGCCATGAGCACGTCAACAGATGTACTATCTCTTCTTTTTCCTCTTTTCTTACCTTAAGCATTGTATTTATTTTCTATTTATACATTGAGGATAATGTTATTTTATTTTAGAAAGAGATTTTTTAATTTTATTTTAGAGTATGTTTTTTAGTTTTAGTAAAAAAAATGAAAAAAATTAGATTTTTTATTATATGTTTTTGCTTATTTCATTTATGTTTCTTTTATATATGTGACTTTATTTAATGATATCAGACCATTTAGAACATGTTTATATGACTTGACGGATTTAATGATTTTGAGTTCTAATTACATCATATTGGTTTATTGTGCTCCTATTTTGAAAAATTAGAAAGACATTTGTCTAAGTGAGAATTCGAGCCCTTGATTATGGTCTTACATCTTGGTGGATATCATTGAATCTAAGTAATTGTTTTCTTATGAGAGTAAAACTTTGGCATAATCTAGTAGTATTCAAGTTATCATAATAGAGTTTTGGGCTTGACTATTCTTGTTTTGTAGAACAGTTTAGGACTTTCTGTCTTCACAATTAAGGTTGATTGTATAATGTGCTTAGAAAAAAAATTGAGTAAAAAAAAGAAGAATGAAAAATAATTTGTAAAGAAAAAAATTAATTAAAGTCTCTCTATTGAGTAGACCGGGACTCGGCGTGCCTCACTAAACATAGGTTGTTCGAGTTAAAAGGTAAAGTTAACTAATTTATGACATGCATAGCCTTGAAGCCGATTTGGTTCAAGTTATTAAGCCTCGGGGGTGCTTTAACACCTAGTGCCCTGAGCCAACTGGATTTGGAGTCACTGGCCTAACACTTGTTACATAGATCTTATATAAAGCTTAAGAAGGCTAAGCCTTACACATGTCATATGAGATGAACATAAAATTCTAGTAGAACATTATGCAGTTATATCTTAAATGGGTTGTCAGGTGATCTAGGATGTTTTACTTTTCAAGGAAGGTTTTGTATGATTCTCTATTATGATCTCTTAAAGATGAATGGATGTCAATGTCTATTTTTTATTGTTAAATTGAAATTGTTGAGTTGACATGAGACACATTGAGTTGTTCAATTCATGAAATTGCGATTGTATAATTACTTGGCCAATGTCTATGTTTTAAAACTATTGTTAATGTATGAGTACTTGCCACCAATATGAAGTTGTCAGAATGAATTATTGTTTTAAAAGAAAAGTTGTATTATGCATTACATTTACTTATGATTGATTTTATTAAATGAAGTCACATGTTTAGGAGGAGTTGGTCTGTGAATTTTCTGTGGTTTTAATTTAAATTTTCTTTTAATTATTTGGTTTTGAAGTCACATGTTTAAATTATGACTGTTTATGTGATTTAGGTGATGTACGCTTCCCAAATATTGTGGACGATGTTTAGAAAATTTTATAATACTCTAGACATGCCTAAAAGTGATTTGGACAACTTTCTGGAGTTGAGGACATATTGGAATATATATGGACATGAACAGAAGAGCTTAATGAGCAGAGAAGAAATCTAGACGAGTTCTTGGACAGAAATTGGACATAAACATCCAGATTGCAGTTATTTGATTTTCGGTGAAATTGAGTACGAATTTGAGCAAATAAATTAGGCATTTCAATACCCATTTTAATTTATTTAATGAAGAACATGTTTAAAGTTTAAAATTTAAGAATGAGAGCTAATTTTCGTAGCTGCCATTGTTAAACACTAGCAAGAGAGAATAAATAAAGGAAACTGAAAATAAACTGGGAAAGAATTGAGCAACAAGAAAGCTTATACAAGGAATGCCTAAACATTGCAAGAAGCTCTTATTTTGGGATGGAATTGAAGCTTAAAGAAGGAAAATAATTGCTGTCTAGAAAACTATTTAAGAGCAGAGAATTGCAAAGAAGAGAAGAGGAGAATACAACGAACTAGAGCCAAATTTCTTCAATCCCATCTTCCGAAATTGATGAAAGAACACTTTGAAAGTGAGAGAATTAAAGTCCAAAGCCGGAGGAACGAAGAAGAAGCAGAAAACAAATTTTCACTTCATGGGTTACTGTAGCAACACTGTTCACGGGCTGGACGTTTAAGACGATGAACAGTAACCCGTGTGTAGTAGTTCGGAATTTTTGATTTTTTCTCGATTTCCTTCTAAATTGTAAGTCTCTTTTAGATTTTTCCAATGGAGATTTTATTTCTTAGGTTAATGAGTAACTACATTTCTTTGCTAAGGCTTTGATGAAGCTTCATTAAATTATAGAATTTCATGATTATGAGACTTGATTAATTTTTCTTAATGGTGGATTTAATGTTAATTGTTTCTACCTCTTTAATTAATGAGATTGATTTGGATATGAGTTTAGTCATGCTTCTCTCATGATTTAAATTGTTTCTCATTAGCTTTTACTTGGTTTTGCCTTTTATAATATTGAAATTGGGTATTATTTGTGATTTGTAAATTGCGGATACAATTAATGACTTGATTTTATTCTGTTGAAGTGAGGAGGAACAATATATTTTTATTATACATGAAAACCTAATGATGATATTTTCTATAATAATGAAGATTGAATTTTAGATTATTATGAGGAACATGAAAAAAAATGATTAATGATCATGCTTATGAGTTTCTATGATTTAATGAATGTGGATTCATATGCCTTAGTGTTTTGTTTAATTCTTAGTGTTTTGCTTATTTGATAGTGTTTTGTTTATTTTGCATTGCTTTCTTATTCTTAGATTTAAAGCTTTAGAATTTGGATTTAGATAGTTTAATTGTCTTTCAAATCTTATTTACTTTTGTTAGTTATTTTAGTCCAATTATTATCTTTATATTTGTTAACTAGATTAGAGTTTACTTTAGGTAGATTAAATTTAGTTTTCCGATTTCAAGTCTCTATGGGATCGACACTCGATTTAGCCGCTTAACTTCAATAGATTCGTGTGTTTGCGAGTAAACAATTAAAATTTAACAAAAGATAACACGATGCATTTATAAAAAATTTTAGTTAAAGAACGGGGGTGGAAAAGGTAAGCCTGATCGATGCTCCCCTTCCTTACACCGTTGGCATATGCTATTATTCGACCTCCTTCGGCTTGTCATTGGGACATCTGCCACATTGGGGGGCCTTCCTTGTACGCTGGTACATCGTTTGCAGTTGTGACCCAACTGACCACATGTTCCACATTTTTGTGGGGCTTTGAGAGGCGGTTGTGACTCTATTTGGTTTTTTCGTGGACGCCCCCTTGCTTTTGAGGAATAGGTGGGCTGAATGTATGCATGCTCCAGCTGATGCCCACTGGTGCCGATCCTTCGTTGGGTGTAAGGGCTCTCAATAGGTTAGTATTTACATTTTAGTAGAGTACCATCTTTCGCAGTACTCAGACACATAGAGTGTCTTATCGATTGCTGCGATTGCATTCTTACATGGTAGACCCAGATGTTGAAACTTTCCACATGTGGAGGTACGATCAACTAGGTTTACCACATCCTGTGAAGAAAATATCGTGAGTAAGAGAGCATGATAAAGGACTTTATCGTGTTCTTGATTACACGATGTATCTTACAATCGTTATGTAAGTCGTATCTACTTACACATTCAATGACAGTAACATGTGTAAACTAACAAGATATGAAGCCTTAACGCATAAACGAACACAAGCTATGTACATCGCCGTATGAATGCAATGTACCTGGTGATATAGCGAGTTAACATGGAATTCATACATTGACACAGGCAATACAATCACATTCCTTGCTTCTTATAGCCTATTTTCGATGTGTTTTCGGGCAAATGGGTTAACTCTTCCATCATCTTCTGTCCGTCCATCCGACATTTTTGAAATAATGTCGTCGTGTGCTCCCTTGTGTGCTCAATTAAACGAGTTATAGGCATTGATCTGGCTTTTCTGAACATTGCATTTGCACTTTCAGACCTATTTGAGCTGAGTGTCCCATATCTTTTCCCTGAAAATGATACATTGGCCCAGTGCTCTAAACCTATCTTATTTAGTCAAGCATATGCTTCCGGATTATGTAATGTTGTTTATTGTTTCATTGTACACATTCTGTTTGAACGTTTTGGCTGCAACATGGAGCTGATTCTTTAGGTAGTTGTCCTTGAATCTATCTAGTATATTTGCTGCCATGTGACAAATGCAATACCCGTGGTGTGTAGATGGGAAAAACTTCTTCACAACATTTGCCAATCCCTTTTGTCTATCTGAAATGATTGTATCCAACTCGGCTGGAGGATCAAAGAATAGATGATTTCTAAGCAACTCAAGAAACCAACACCAAGTTTTCTCACACTCATTCTCAACAACTAGAAATGCAACGCACAACATATTATTGTTCCCGTCCAGTACAATTTCTATCAATAGCTGTCCAGGATACTTTCCTTTCAAGAAAGTTGCATCAACCGTTAGCAATGACCTTAAGGTTGTTCTGAAAGCTCTCACAATGGGGCCAAACATCCAGAATACTCTTTTGAAATCATACCCACCCATAGGTCCGGGGGTGTCACATGATCTCACTAGCACAACTACACTTCCCGGATTTATATATTCTATTTGCCTCCCGTAAGCAGGAAGTAAGCGGTAGGATTCGTCTGGGTCACCATCTATTAAATCAGTCATAGCTTTACCTACACGACCAAATACAATTTAACAAATGTTATATGACACCGGCTTACATCGTGTTCCTGATCGCATGACATTTTATATTTTCATGTAAATAGAATCCATACACGATGACTGGTCGTGTTTATGGTAACACGATATTGACGTAAGTCGTGTGAGTGCATATTCTGACTATAGTTTAAGCGTGTAAACGATGACACACTAGCCTAACATATCGTGACACTAAATAAACACTTCTATTCTTCTCATGCATTACTTGCGCGCCAACATTTCTTGTAGTTTGTAGTTATGCTCTAGTGTTTCGAAATATAACTTGCTATGCTCTTAGGTGTAATGTCCACCGAGTCTTTAAAGAGGCCATAACATTTTCTCACTATCCAAAGGTGCCATGTTAGGGGATGGTTAGTTGACTTCCTTTAGGTTCCACATGAATGAGTCGGGACTAACCTCGTGACAGTCACATAATCTCCTATATTTGAAGCACTTATGTACTAGTTACAAGATTCATTGGAGCACTTTGCAGTGTACGTATTTCGGTTTTCATCCACAACACGATATGTGAAATTCGCCTTATGGCTAAGTAGATCAAGACCCTCTTGAAATGCAACTGGCTTAGAAAATGTGCACCCAATTCGAGGAGCCTCTGGTAATCCTTAGCTTGCAAGGTACCTGTCATTAGCTGGCCTTCACCAATATTCAGTTCCAACATGTTTAAATCATCGACTGTATCCCAATCTGCCTCTACCTCAACGTCGACGTTATTGGGAACCTCGTTGTTTCCAAATTCTTTGTGGTCGGACATACTTTCCATGTCAACTATATCATTATTGTACCACAGATCCTCACACCACATATTTCCAACTTCTTCGCATTGTCCACCGTCATAATTACAAGGGATGTATGGAGGTTTGTAGTTATCAAATGAAGTCCTTGTCCCACCCATCATTGGCGACAATTCCTTTGATCTATTCTGATTGACTTCTATTTCATGTTTTGTACTCGTTGGATTAATGAAAGATGATTGACATGGATTTGTTGAGGGCAAGTTTTCCGGTTCTCCCAATCTGCATTGCACATTATCGTGTTAAAAGAAATGCGACATCAGTCAACATCATGTTTTCTGTTAACATGCAACCATTTCAAAACATGCTATCGCAACCATGACATGAATGCATGTCGTGTTATTATATCTATGATGCAACACATAATTACTCTAACGCATGTGTATATCGCGTAATTACTAATGTGGTATATTACAGGTCGTGTTTATTACTTCGCACAATATCATTTACCCTTAACACTATAAGTTCAATATCGTGGTCTCGAGTACACGAAATATACAAATTGCGTATAATCTAAAGATTCAATATTGTTACCTGACAATTTCAAACGTGAATTGAGTTTCATTGAATCCTGTATGAAATCCGACATTAGAGCTGGGATGAGCCATTACGATGGGTGATTCAGCTCTATTGACTGTCTGGTTCCTTTCAACAAAGGGTGAGGGTGATTTATCACTGTTGTCGGGCATTTGCATCTAGGCATACAATGATAACACCTCCTTATTCACCTTCTTATGAATGGAAAACACTGATTGGACATCCTCATCGTCTTATAATTCATATATCTTGGATGATTGGGAGGATGGAATTAAATACTTCAAACTGACATTACCATTGACAGAAAGTCTTGCTTTGACTTGCCCTAGTAGCTCGCCGAAGCTCACTGACGGATGAATGTTCATCAACCATGCCATTCCACCAATATACACGCCGTCATTGCCTACCTCTCTGTTATAATGGATTCAAATACCGATCCTATCCATGATTGATGTGAAAGAAGGACCATTTCTGCGAAATGCAGCCTTCGAAGCACTCACACAACGTCAGCGGTGGCAAAAAGAGCTTTTTCTTGTTCATCGCCTCTTGCCGGTTAGCTCCAGGCGGCGAGTTCCGTTCGCCACCGATGACTCCAAGCAGACTGGAACAACGCAACATTGTTCCGGTATTCATTTATTACTATCTACCCTAACACATGATATAGTGGAAATCTAAGGGTATTTTGGTCCACAAATAGGTCATATGGTATTTCCGTTTAAAATCCAGGGAATATAGAATATATCATTCTTTGGGCAGGCAATATGAAAAAAACTCTTCCACATTTTAAACAGAAATGCCATGTGATTTGGTTATGGACCAAACTGCCCTTAGGTTTCCACTATATCATGTTTTAAAGTAGAGAGTAATAAATGAACACCGGAACAATGCTGCACCGTTTCGATGTAACAGCAGTCATCGGCGGCGAACGGAACTCGTTGGCTGGAGCTGACTGGCGGTGACTCACCGGCAAGTGTCGATGAACAAGAAAAAAGTGTTTTTTGATACCGTAGACGTTGTGTGAGTGCTCCAAAGGCTTCATTTCAAAGAAATGATCCTTCTTTTACACCGATCATGGAGAGGATCGGTATTTGCATCCATTATAACGGAGAGGTAGGCAATGATGGTGTGTATATTGGTGGAATGGCACGGTCGATGAACATTCATCCATCAGTGAGCTTCGGTGAGTTGCTAGGGCAAGTCAAAGCATGACTTTTCGCCAATGGTAATGTCAGTTTGAAGTATTTAATTCCGTCCTCCCAATCATCCATGATATATGAGTTACAAAGCGATGAGGATCTCCAATTAGTGTTCTCCATTCATAAGAAGGCAAATAAGGAGGTTTTATCATTGTATGACGAGATGAAACAGCCTGACAACGGTGATAAATCACCATCACCCTCCATAGAAAAGAACTAGACTATCAATAGAGCTAAATCACCCGTCGTAATGGCTCATCCCAGCTCTAATGTCATATTTACATACTGGATTCAATGAAACTCAGTTCACTTTCGAAACTGTCAGGTAACAATGAATCTTTAGATTATATGCAACTGGAATATTTTGTGTACTCGAGACCACGATATTTGTTGTTACGTCTGGAACAAGACTATGAAGAAGTCAAATTCAGATTTGTTTTACTTGTCAATTGTACTAGACAAGGTCGATCCACAGGGAAAGCCTTGTGCAACAAAGAAAACTATTACGAAAAAAATAGAGAAAGGAAAACGAAGAAAGAAAGACTTGAAGAGTATTGAGGCAATATAGAGTCAAGAAATCAACATGAGAAAACACTAAGGCATTAAGGATCATTGTAACATCTAATGATGTTCTTCATGTATCATGTTATCTCAGTTAGAATCAAATAAAAATTCTATCTAACTGGAAGATATGAACATTAAAATTGAAAATAAAAATAGAAATACTTTGGATAGATGAAGGATAAAAACAATTGTCTCTTAAAGATTTCTATGTATCCAAATCACAAAAGATCAAAAAGGAGAGCCTTCAAGTATCTTATGTATCCAAATCACAAAGAAACAAGAAGAAGAACAATATTAAATAAACATCACTTTAAATAAACAATACTTACTTGAAACCATTGATGAAACATGAATTGAACTTCATTAAATTATTACAAATCACCTCTAGCCTTAGCTTGAGAGCTTAGAAAGCCATTACAATAAAACTAAAAATAAAAATACAAAAGTAGAGAAGAAAATAGGAGAAGAGAGCTCTAAAGAGGAGAGGATTCTCCATCTATCACGTTCACCCCTCTATTTATAGGAATAGAAGGGGTTGCTTCAAAGAGGTAAGTGAAATCATATCTCTAGATTGCATCCTGATTGATTGCCTAATTGGTTGCTTCTTTGGCAAAGATTAGATTCTAAATCAATCACATAAATTAATGATTTATTTAGCAAATAAGTATATTTAAATCTTCCTTTAGTTATCCAACCAGCCTCATTGTCTTTCCTTATGTGTATCAATCATAATCAATGAAAAGATTTTCCATGTGCTAGCCTTGGGTTAGTTAACTAGCTGTCTGATTGCATGCCAGATTCGACCCATATATCTTCATAGTTTGGAATTTCTTCCTGACATAACACTTGTAGCCACGGAAGTCTTCTTTCCAATGCCACCAGAATCGTATCCATTCGAATTATACATAAAAAGATATGATCAAAATACTAAGGCTCTGTCAATCTGTCCGAATCAGCTTCTTTCCTAATTTAGTCATCTTCATACAAATCTCAAATCAAACGGGTCCACAAGGTTGTGTTCGACCATTCCATGCATGTTTAGACCATTAAGAGCCCATTCTTAACTTTCAAATAGCTTTGGGTAGATGGGCTTTACTTCCTCTTCTACTTAGATCCTGTTAAAGCCTGTTTAGACATGTAAACTCAATTAAGGTCCAACTAACTTATTCAAAACATAAATAGCCCAAATTAGCAATGAATTAACACAAAATAGGATTGCAATTTAAAATTTGAAAATATTTAATTAAACATTATTTTAGTGCATCAATATTGAATGTATAGTGTTAAAGGTAAATCATATCGTGTGAAGTAATAAACACATTGTGTAATATATCGCATTAGTAATTACATGATATACACCTGCGATATAGCAATTATGAGTTGCAAGGTAGATATAATAACACGATATGCAGGCATGTCGTGGTTTCGATTACACGTTTTGAAATGTAAATGTGGTAACAGAATACACGATGTCGACTTATGTCGCAATTTTTTAACATGATAATGTGCAATGTAGACTGGGAGAACCAGGAAACTTGCCCTCAACAAATCTATGTCAATCTTCTTTCAGCAATCCAACGAGTACATAACCTGAAATAGAAGTCAATTAGAATAGATAATAAGAATTGTCACCAACGATGGGTGGGACAAGGTCTTCATTTGATAACTACATACCTCCATACAACCTTTGTAATTACGACAGTGGAGAAGGCCAAGAAGTTGAAAATATGTGGGATGAGGATCAGTGGTACGATAATGATATAGTTGACATGGAAAGTATGACCACGAAGAATTTGGAAACAACGAGGTTCCCAGTAACGTCGACGTTGAGGGGGAGGCAGATTGGGATACAGTCAATGATTTAAACATATTGGAACCGAATATTGGTGAAGGCCAGCTAATGAAAGGTACCTTGCAAGCTAAGGATTACCAGAAGCTCCTCGAATTGGGTGCACATTTTCTAAGCCTATTGCATTTCAAGAGGGTCTTGATTGATTTAGCCATTAAGGCGAATTTCACATATCATGTTGTGGATAAAAACCAGAATACATATGCCGCAAAGTGCTCCAATGAATCTTGTAACTGGTACATAAGGGCTTCAAATATAGGAGATCATGTGACTGTCACGAGGTTAGTCCCGACTCATTCATGTGGAACCCAAAGGAAGTCAACTGACCATCCCCTAGCATCGCACCTTTGGATAGCAAGAAAATGTTATGGCCTCTTTAAAGACTCGGTGGACATTACACCTAAGAGCATAATAAGTTATATTTCGAAACCTTGGGGCATAACTGTGAACTACAAGAACTGCTGTCATGCAGGTAATGCATGAGAATAATCGAAGTGTTGATTTAGTGTCACGATATGTTAGTCTAGCGTGTTATCGTTTACACGGTTAAACTATAGCTGAAATTTGTACTCACACGACATATGTCAATATAGTGTTACCATAAACACGACCAATCATCATGTGTGGATTCCGTTTACACAAAAACATAAATGTCATGCGATCGGGAACACGATGTAAGCCGGTGTCGTATAACATTTACTAAATTGTATTTTGTCGTGCAGGTAAAGTTGTGAATGATTTAATAGATGGTGATCCAGATGAATCCTACCGCTTACTTCTTGCTTACGAGAGGCAAATAGAATATATAAATCCAGGAACTGTAGTTGTGCCAGTGAGATCATGTGACATTCCTGGACCTGTGGGTGGGTACGATTTCAAAAGAGTATTCTGGATGTTAGGCCCCGTTGCGAGAGCTTTCAGAACAACATCGAGGCCGTTGTTGACGATTGATGCAACTTTCTTAAAAGGAAAGTATTTTGGACAACTATTGATAGCAACTACACTAGACAGGAACAATAATATGTCGTGCATTGCATTTGCAGTGGTTGAGAATGAGTGCGAGAAAACTTGGTGCTAGTTTCTTGAGTTGCTTAGAAATCATCTATTCTCTGATCCTCTAGCCGAGTTAGATACAACATTTCTGATATACAAAAGGGATTGGCAAATGCTGTGAAGATGTTTTTCCCATCTACACACCATGGATATTACATCTGTCATATGGCAGCAAATATGCTGAACAGATTCAAGAACAACTACCTAAAGAATCAGCTCCATGTTGTAGCTGAAACGTTCAGACAGAATGTGTACAATGAAACAATGAACAACATTAAAGAACATAATCCAGAAGCATATGCTTGGCTAAATAAGATAGGTTCGGAGTACTAGGCCAATGTATCATTTTCGGGGAAAAGATACTGGACCCTCAGCTCAAATAGGTCTGAAAGTGCAAATGTAATGTTCAAAAAAGCCAGATTGATGCCTGTAACTTGTTTAATTGAGCACACAAGGGAGCACACGATGACATTATTTGAAAAACGTTGGACAGATGGATAGAATATAATGGAAGAGTTAACCCCATTTGCCTAAAAACACATAAAAAATAGACGAGAAGTAGCAAGGAATGTGATTGTATTGCCTATGTCAATGTATGAATTCCAGGTAACTCTCTATATCACAAGGTACATTGCATTCATACGGCGATGTACATAGTGTGTGTATGTTTATGCGTGAGGGCTTCATATTGTGTTAGTTTAAACATGTTCTTTTCATTTATCGTGTATGTAGATACGATTTACGTAATGATCGATGACACGTCATGTAATCGAGAACACGAGAAAGTCATTTTTCGTGCACTTATACTCACAATATTTTCTTCATAGGATGTGGTAAACATGGTTGACCCTTACTTGCACATGTGGAAAGTTTCAACATCTAGGTCTACCATGTAAGCATGCCATCGTAGCAATCAAAATTTTTGTATATGCATCGTGTTATCAACAACATGTAATATGTAAGTAATGTGTTCCTAAAAACACGAAATGTTGTACATAGGGTATACTGTATGTTTGTATCGCGTAATCAATAACACGACCAAAAGGGGTTACGTGTTACTAATTACATGATAATATCAATCGATTATTAATTCTTGTCAAGAGTGTCCATTGCTTACATGATATTGGTCATATCGTGTGTTCGAACCTACGACAATTCCAGGATCGTAACGACCAAATTCCCAAGGCATTATTCCCAAAGCAGCACTGCAATGTCCGTTGTATCAATACCTTCCATAATCTAGCGGTTCGTAACCCTATCACCCTGACTATATATATATATATATATATATATATATATATATATATATATATATATATATATATATATATATATATATATATATATATATATATATATATATATATATATATATATATATATATATATATATATATATATAGGGTTAGGGTTTGCAGAACGCTAACCCACTGATGGTCGGCGCCGAGATGTATTATTCTGGAGATTGCTTTTGTCCGAATGCAGGACATTGGTACATATCGTATTCTCGATTACACAATAGAATAACCGGCCATACATGTCACTACTGTGATACATTCAGTGCATGCTCAGTCACACGACAAATGTAGTGGTAGTCTGTTCGGTTACACGAAATGAGGGCAAGCTCACTAACCCTCATGGTTCGGGACAAACTTATAGCGCGGCCCGAATCTTATCATTTGGGCCGCCGAGCCTATCAGTTCGGGGATGATAGAACATTTTTGTGTGGCCAAACCGGCGTGTTCGCTCATGTCTCACTATATATTAGGGTTAGGGTTCGTGCTCAGCCAATGTGTGTTCGGCGACGAGACAGATCATTCTGGAGATTGTTGTAGCGGCGGCTGGTGAATCGACCCTCCATTTGATACAATCCTCACCAATATCTGATGGAGGGCAAGATTCGCTATACGGCGATATATCATTGCCTAGAATGATCCATCGCAGTCGCGCCCTATTGGTGGAGTGTGCATCGAGATCATAGACATACTCATGATCTTCGCGGAGACGGATCATACGAGAGATTGCTTTAGCAACGGCTGGTTAATCGGCCCTCCAGCGGATACGGTATTCATCTATATTCAACGAAGGACTCGTCTCACTAGACGGTGATATATTAATGTCTTAAATGATCCATCACTTTCGCGACATATAGGTCATCATCATCCTCTAAAATAGTCGTCCAGAACTATATTTGATTTGGTTTAATGTTTGCAACTTTCCTGTGACCATCCTCGTCCGCGAGAATGTTTGGTCGTCAGATAGGATCAATGACATCCATCAATATCGTTTCTTTGATTAAACGACATCAAAGACGTCCTAATAGGAGATGTCTTGTACGTGATAACATGACCTAATACGAGGTGGCATGTATGCAATAACACAACCTAATAGGCGATCGTGAGAACTATCATACGATGGGATATATGTGTACTTCCATTTCGCGCTTTCGAAGACACGACATTGTTACAAATCGTTTGATCAAATATATGCCATCTGACATTGGTACATGTATTTCTATTCCATTAGATAATTACAAAATAATTGGTCGAAAAAAAAATTGTCAGTTAATTGAAGCGTGAAAGAAGTTTATTTTCTTTTAACAATTCATCTGTACCTGGATCAAATTCCTTGTCAATTCGGGCCCGAAGTATAGCAGCGCAAATCATCAGTTTGACCAAGCATGTTATCTCGAGTTGTTTAAAATCTGGCTGAATGACGCCCCCTACCAGTTTTTCTACGTAGTACATGACAAACAAACCACAATCTTCATTTATTTCCTGGTACGGGCATTTCTTGATCTTATTCATTGGCCACTGCCGAGAATCTTAAGTGCCTTCCCCATTCCATTGGCAACATGTTTCCTGACACTGTCCACCTCGGTGAAGTGGTGAATGTGTTCACCCTTTAGAGGATTGTACCATCTAAATTGCTCCTCCCTGCAGCGAACAATAAGCAAGAGGAAGTGGCCCTTGACGTAGACAGGAATGAAACCGCTCTCCATGTTAACATTTAGGCATCTCAACAATATGCCAGGGAGTTTGCCTTCCTTCTCCGCCAGCCCTTCTGTCGTGCCAATGTTAAAATAGTGCTGAATGGCAAACCTGCTGAAAAAATAGTTGGGGTACCGGCCTAATTAACACGCTAGTTTTACTTCAGCCATTATAGTCGAAACTTAGTGTATTATGAAAACAACGATATGAGAAAAGGTAATCGATAAAACGATAATTAATTGAACATCTTCGTCAGGTATTCAATCGTTTGATTGATAACATGATATAGGTTAAAACGTATGAGCAATGAAATGATATTACCTCATTTGTTATGCACTCCTACTTTAATAGATATAGGTAGTCGGTGTAGAGGAGTGTTTCTATGGGCCACGACTTGTACGGGTTCGACATAAATTCCGTGATAATGTCCTTATCTACCTCCTTCTGAAGCTCCATGTGGAACACAAACTGTGTGTCATGATAGTCCTTCACCAGTAGACTGAGCTCCTCCTTATTTGCAGTATCCTCCTTATTCATCTTACTCGCAGTATCATCTTCGACCTCTATCACATTTCGGATACTCTCCATTACTTCCGCATCAACTCGAGGAGTATCCGATAAAGTCCTTTCACTGGAGCCAACGATTGAAACCTCTGGTTCCGGGGTGGGAGAATTTGCATGTGCCGGACGGACAATGTATGGGCCAGGGACTGATGCCAGAGGATCTTCTTCTCCAGGCTTTGTAGCCTGGGTAATGTGTCCAAACCTGGCTAACTTCTCCTCAACGTAGCTGCTGGTAAACTTCGGCTTCTTCGATCCCTCAGTGCTAGGAGTAGCTTTCCGCTTCACTCTTAGTTTTATTGCTTTTTCGGAACTGCTCATTTATTTGCTTCCTGGGGTGATTCCGGTCCAAACTGGTGGTGTTCCGGTTCCACGACCTCCTGGGTTTGCTCTTCGACCTCCTAGGGTTGTTCTGAAACCTCCAGGTGTTCTGCCGGTCCCTCTCGGGGTTGTTCTGGTTCCACGATCTCCCGGGGTTGTTCCGGTACCTCCAGGTGTTTAGCCTCTCAGGGTTGTTTCGGTTCCACAACCTATCGGGGTTGTTCGACGACCTTCGAGGGTTGTTCTTCGATCTCCCGAGGTTGTTCCAGGTATTCTGCATTTATTTTCAATTAAAATCTAGTTATTACTATCCTTTGCAACTTCGGACCAGTCTTCTTCTTTGGTTTGGTGGAAGCTTTCGGTTGTCGTTTCTCTATATTTCAAAAGTAAGCAGTCGCATTAGTAAATACACGATAAACGATTATATCGTCTTTTACCTTACACAATAAAATTGCATATCTTATTGATGGAAAAATGAAAAAAGGAATAATCGTGCTAACGATCACACGACCATAAGCAATTTGTTTTCTTCAGTCACGTTTGCTGCAATGCTCATGTGATAGATGACACGACCATAATGGAATCGTCGTTCTTAATGCACGATTGGGTAGTCTATCGTGGCCTCGATTACATGATTATCCATGTTTGAAAATGAAACATTACAATGTCATACTTACTCAAAATGAATCCCTCGTCCCCCGGCTGAGGGACAAGTACTGGTTGATCTTCGGGGGTAGATGGTTGGCGAGCTTCTCTGGATTTTGAAGCTCTTGCCTTTAAACGAACCGACGGCAATCCTTCGGTTCTTGGAGGAGGGGTTGATGCTTGGGCGACTTCCGGTTGAGGGGGTTCATGCGGCTGTTCTGTCTCCAGTTCCTCAGGGGATTGCATCTATTCTATGATGCTAGTTGCCACCTCGAGATCGTTCTTAACATGCTGGAGTACAGCTTCAACTCGCTCCGTGTTCCATCCCCGCTCACCGTAGAGAACATCCTTCTCCAAAACAACTTCATAAATTCCCGTCATGACATCAACTGGCATGACAAATGATTCAATGACGTCCTGGCCATAATGTACATGCCCCAACGTCTCACCGTAGAGGGCGTGGGCATGTCTCATTGGCCGGAAAGTATGTGTACCCACCTTCTTAGCCTTCGGGGTCGCCCTTTGGCCATCCATCAAGTGCCCTCTTCAGCAATTAGTGTGATGCACATAATAATTTGCGAGTATGGCTTCAGCCTCATGAATACATCCTCGTACCACTTCCTCATCCGGTGATGAGCTAGAATCTTCTTCCTCCACTTTTCGTCGATTGGGTCAAGTTTATTGGCCTTCTCCACTTCGCTCAAAAGCTGGGTATATCTAAGCCACCTCTTACACCTCGGGCTGCATGGAGGACCACTGGGAGCCCATATGAATGTATGCTCATAAAACCATACCTGGCAGACAATACAAAAGAATAGTCATTAGTGTAAATGGTTAGTATCTTTAGTATGACAAATTAGTCGTGTTACTGATAACATGCTTTGAGCCACATTGTGTTTCTGGTAACATGATATGTACCGATCGTCTAATGTCATATCCACAATATTATACTTTGTTGTGTTACCGAG
Source organism: Saururus chinensis (assembly GCA_035235625.1). Taxonomy (NCBI): domain Eukaryota; kingdom Viridiplantae; phylum Streptophyta; class Magnoliopsida; order Piperales; family Saururaceae; genus Saururus; species Saururus chinensis. The sequence goes on along the minus strand of CP141146.1, from coordinate 28,179,703 downwards.
AACATGATATGTCTACATGCATGTTATTTGTTGTATGTCCGATAATACGATTGAGTTCATATCGTGTGACCGATATGGCGATATTTATTTGTCTGTAAACATATCGTGGCATTAGCGAGATAATATTAGTTTTCACGTGGTATAACACATACGAGCGTTACATGGAGTACTAATGAAGCCCCAATGAGAATTTCGACCGTGGCGAAATGCTCATCCTGTCTGCTCATGATGTTTGTGTGGGCTACTGATATGCCTCTCATCAGCATATCAACAGATGTGAATCTTCTCTTCTGCAACCTTCATTGACTCCGCCATTTGATGTAATACTTTAACTTTACGTCTGCAAAATTGGATAAATATATCTCAATCAGGTCATGACTATCACGCCCCGGCACAGCCCGACCAGAGCCGAACCCAATCCAAGGGCCGGTCAAGTGCACTGGGGCGATGGAATTGAAAGAGATTAAAGGATAGCGGAAGACTTGGCCCCTCCTACGGGCAGTTTAACTAGCGGAGTTACACACCACATAATCTTTGAGCAAGAGTAATAAGTAGAACAAAATGGGACTTTAATTTAGAAACTAGTCCACAAGTCTTGAGCCAACATACTTAAAAAAAACTGAGCAAATACACATAGCTCGAATAAAGGTATCAAACAGCTCTAACAACATAATATAAACACTAGTCTGAAAAGAGAAACCACCATACATGATGCTCTAAAATCACAACAGAGTAAATAAAAAAAACATAATAAAATCTAGGGGCATCCACGCCTACTCCCATGCCCTTTCTGACTGTTCCTCAAATAGAGGGTCCTGCCTGACTGCATGTCAAACCATGCAGCCACAAAACAAAAACACAAAAAATGGGGTGAGTAAAACTCAATAAGGTTTTGAATATAGCAATAATAATTAGAAAACCCTCACGACATGACAATATAGCAATTCAGATTCATAATTGACATGGTATACCCTTTTTCTAATCATTCCCTTGCTAAACCACTATTTATCCATAAACATAAGAAAACTAGTATGCATATGACACACCTTTCAAAGTCAAGGAATAAATAGTCATATCATAACTTAGCATCCATCCTGCATAAGTAATGATCTTCATCTAATCAAATCAAGAATAATATCACCATAAACTGCACGAGAAGTGGCTTCACACACTTTCTGATCATGCAACCATATCACATAAACCTGCATAATAGTGTCTCATTCACACCATTTAGATCATGCATTTATATCACATAAACCTGCATAATAGTCTCAATCACACGATTGAGATAGTGTATTCATATCACACCAACCTGCATGATAGTGTATCTAGAACATAATTCAGATCATGCATTCATATAATTCTCATACATTCTATAGCTCATTCACCTGCACACCAAGTGTCTAAACCACACTTCATCAAGATCATGCATAATAAATCGTATCAACATGTGTCACATAATCTCAAATATCCCTACACAACCTGTGTAAATCTGGGCATAACATTATCTCATACACATGCATTCTCATCAAATAGTGAATGTCTCCATCACGGAGAGGAATACAAACATATCAAGAATACAATCATATCACCCACTCTGGACGTAGTTTGATTTCCTACCGCAAACCTAGGGCATTGCCCACTCTGGACACGGTCCAAATTCCATATGGAAAACTAGGGTGTAGGGGTAGTTAGCCCCTCTGCTCATTCTGGACAATCCACACGAGAAGTCCAAATTAACTAGAGCAGGTCTGCTCACTTTGGATAGTTCGGGCCAGGAACATCCGAATTAACTGGAGAAGCGTGTTCACTCTAGACATCTCAGTGGCAGGGAGAGTCCGATTTCCTCAAGGGAAACCTAGAACATGTGGTAGCTGGTGCACAAAGGCATACCACACTAGATTCTCAGGGTCCAGGTTTGAATGTCTCAATAAATAAAATTTCAACCGCATTAACATTCAAATTGACTCAACCCAGTATACATGTTCCACATAGGAACTCAAATCGAAATCATGTCCTTTTGGACCAACCAAGTTCCGATTAAGTCAACGATCAATTAATCCGGCATGCAATCTCACATCATCACACACAGTTGACCAATCACGACTAAACGTCGGTAAAACCTCATTCATGTGTCCATTCTATGATGCATGAAATCATGATACATCTGTGAGTAAAATCTATGTGAGTTCCAACACATGGAACGTGCTCTCATCATTCCCTAAATGCATCATAATCGAATCATAAATAACCATGATTTCATAGTAAATTCCCCACACGTGTGTGTTTCATGCATTTCCTAAAGAACATGACCAATGCTTTGATATAAACTCATAAGGCAATACACTCATGCTTAAACATATTCAAACCATGATTACCAACTGAAATCTATGGTAAAATTTACCATAAAACATAAATCCATTCATGTGAAATCAAATGCTTAACTCCTACAAGCATGATTATTCTACACATGAAGCTATAACATAATAACATCATTCACCCACAATCCATTCTCATTATATGTTAACATATCTTATCATTTACCATGTAATATCCCTACTGGAAACATGCTCCAATCATAAGAATTCCATCATCCATAGATTCAAGATAATTCAATGTTAACATGTATAACTATCAACATATAATTCCACATAACATGTACTTAAGCATATTCATAAATCTCGATCATAAATTCTACACCCTTCCAGTTGCTTAATTTCAGTATAAAACACTCATCATAAATATTGGAAGCATCAATTGGGAGGAAAACACCATAATAAGCATGAAAATTGAAAATAGCAAAAACTATTGTGTGGCCGATCGATTGGCCTGGTAGGCTGTTCGAACGGCCCTATAGATCGGCCTGTTGGCCTGATCGATCGCCAACACACAGTTCAAGCCTTCTTCTTCCTTTCGAAATTCAAAACTAAAACACCATTGAAGAACCATAAAACCTTCATCCCAAGCCTCATACACCATCAAAATTCAATCAAACATTCCATAAAGTTAATTGAACCCATTCTGAGGTAAAACCCTAAGAAATCTACCATTAAAGTCTTAATCAAGAAAACCCATTCAAGTAAACCCATAAAAATCGAGATTTTCACCACAACAAGGCTGAGATTTGAAAACCCATTACCTCTCCACTTGATTTGTGTTGGATTAATCCTTCAATCACCTCTGAAACCTTCCAAAAGCAAGATTTTTATGTTAAAACACACCTAAACTCGATTTAGACTTGAAAATCATAAAGCAAACCCTAGATCTAGAGCTTAGGAGACATAAAAATGATTTTTTGAAGGTTAGGGTTTGAAATAGGGAAGTAAAACAGTGATGTAATGCTTTCAAAACGGATTGAATCCATGGGGGAAGACAAGATTAAGGGGATTTTAAGAAATGCCCTAAAGATTAAGAAATGATTAAGCTAAACTCACCTCTAATCGTTTACTTTTGGGGGATTAGGCTCTAAATCTGGAAGGGTTGGGCTATGCCTAATTGAAATTTGGGGTAAATATAGAGTTTTTAACTAAAATTTTGAAATTTGACAATTTAACCCAAAATTAGGACCATAAAAATTCTAAAATTTTTTATAATGACTTCCTTTGATGTCTGAGACATTTTAAACCCTAATTTTTGAAAAATACCCAAAAATTTGAAAAATTCCCAAATGGTTTGGATTCACTTAAAACTCACAAATATGAAGTTATTTTTGTTTAAAACCTTTGGAAAACACCTTTATTTCCAGAAATCATCAAAATTGATTAGAAAACGGTTTAAACCACATAAGAGCAATTAAACATAATGAATTAAAATGGTTCAAGTTCAGGGATCTTATAGTGACCATAATCAATAACCCATCAATTCACATTATCCAACTAACTTCTATTTATACGATAAGTATATTTATCGTGTGATCAAACATATGCTACGAGGAACTCTCATACACGATATCATAATGGTTGAACATCGTGTTTCCAGCGTCTTTTTGAACACACAATATATGACTCATCATCTTTCTAACCCAATGATAGTCTGCTTCAACTGCCTATGTCATGTGCTCTAATACACACTAAATAAAAAATTGTGCATACAAATATCTGAAATGCCTTACCACGAAACTGCCGTTGTTGTTCTCCGAGCTGGATTAACCACTCATTCCGCCGCTACTTTTCTACAAAGTTTACTCCTTTACCGGGATCGCCGTAAACCCGAACCACACTACAAAGAAGAACCACCTTTGGGGCGTACAGTTTCAAAACTCAACATACGAGAAAAACTTGTTCCAAAACTTGTTCTTCGCAAACTCGTTCCAGAAGAAAAAAACCCTAATCTTCCATGTCTGGTCGAATAGGTAATAAAATCTTCTCCCACACCGCGTGAAAGGTGCTCAATTAGAGGACTTTCCAATCGGAACGGAGTTCTCAATCGGAGGAATCGCCGGCGTCTGAAGTCATATGCCAATGAATGCAACTTTGTGAAGGTTTTACACGATATAAACCCTACCTCTGGTCAGGGTTATTTTAGTCCAAAAAAAATAATGGACTTCTAAGTCAATTGGATAGTAGGAGAATATTAAAAAAAGAAAAAAAAAGAAATCTCGTGACATGATTTTTATTACTAGTCACAATGTTCTTTTTTAGTCGCATTCGACAAGGGTTGTTTTACCCTAGAAAAAAATTAAGTAAAAAATCATATAAAAAAATTTAAATAAAAAATTTGGATGAATGAATTAAACACGTTAAAAAAATAAAAAAATCATGACATATGTTTCACGTTTGTCACAAGAGTACTTCAACTTATATAAAGAAAATAATAATAATAATAATAATAATAATAATAATAATAATAATAATAATAATAGTAATAGTAATAGTAGGAAATTAAGATGAATGTAGAAACAAAGGCTACAGGACAACAACTTTCTCAGCTAGGCAATGCCTTTGGCCGCTAACTCTGCCGCCGACGTTGCCACCATCGTGTGCTCGCCATCACATATCATGATTACGAGGTAGGGGAGCTTTGAACTCGTAATTTCATGATAGCATGCTTTTAATAAGTAGCAGCATGCTAATATTATATGATGCAATGCTTTGGATGTTAAATCATGATCCATTTGCATGATGTAAGAGGATGAATTATGCCATGGTGAAATGAATAAGACATGCATGTGAGTTGTAAGTATGTATGGTGTATGAATGTGTATGTATGTGCTAGTGATGGCTAGCGTGTTTGTTGGTAAACTTCGTATGTTGATTGAGTATGTGCTAGTGATGGCTAGCGTGTTTATTGGTAAGCTTCGTATGTTGATTGAGTATGTGCTAGTGATGGCTAGTGTGTTTGTTGGTAAACTTCGTATGTTGATTGAGTATGTGCTAGTGATGGCTAGCGTGTTTGTTAGTAAGCTTCGTATGTCGATTGAGTATGTGCTAAGTGATGGCTAGCGTGTTTGTTGGTAAGCTTCGTATGTGTATGTATATGCTAGTGATGGCTAGCAAGTATGGATGTTTATGTTTGCGCTAGTGATGGCTAGCGAGCATGTTTGTAAGCTATGTATGTATAGAAAAGTATGTGTATGTTATACATATGTGTGATAGACATACATATGTATAATGACTATTTGCCTATGCTATGGTTATGTGTAAGTGTATGTGGGCAGACGTATGGGCGATGGACTGTAAGAGGTGACAGAGGTTTCATCTAGATTTGGATATGGATGTGGATGTGTAAGCGTATGACGGATGATAGAGGATATGAGTATGATGGGCGAGGATTGGAGCAGTTTGTTTGGATTAGAGTGTATGTTGGGGAATGGTCAGACAGTAAGAGTGTGCATAATTTTACAAGCATAACGTACAGATTATGAAGTGAAAAGTAAGCATAATAAGTGAGTTTTAAGTAAGACGGTGATAACTGGGGTTAGCTCTGAGGAGCTCAGTTTGATGATGTCAGTGTAAGATGACTTGACCATAAGGTGGATGGTGAGTTTTGTGTGATATGGACAGGTTAAGTAAAATTTGTTGCCCTGACGAACTACGGTTTCAAATTGGGCTCAGCTTTGGTTTGATCAGCTGAGAATTGTGAGTTTGTTTGGCATAATTATACCGCATAATTTACTTAATTCAAACTTGAATTATAAGCACAACTAATGATAGCATTGTGAGTTTGAGACCTGAGGGTTCGACGGATTAAGTTTAGTGTTTGAGCTAGCCTATAATGAGTCGGCTGAGCATTTCTAATGTCTTGCCATGGTGTTTATCCTGCAGGATGTTGTCTATGTGCTGTATAGAGCACCAGACGTCTGATGCTCTGTTGAGGGCAATATATGTTTTCGATTTGGTCTATGTGCTATATTAAGCCTAGACATCTGATGTTCTGTTGAGAGTGATGTATGCTTTCTATTTGGTTAATGTGTTGTATTAAGCCCAGACGTTTGATGCTCTATTGAGAGCGCTATATGATTTCCGCCAAAGAGTGGCATTGTATGTTTCTGCCCAAGTGGCATTGTATGATTCTACCCAAGAGTGGCATTGGCACTATAAGACCCATTATGGTGGGCAATTCTATGGCACTATAAGACCTATTATGGTGGGCAATTCTATGGCACTATAAGACCCATTATGGTGGACAATTCTATGGCACTATAAGACCCATAATGGTGGGTAGTTCTATGGAACTGTAAGACCCATTATGGTGGGCAACTGTATGACCCCTTATGTGTGGGTGTTTATGTTTGCGCGCTCAGGTAAGTAGTATTATGGACCTGCTCTTACCTGTTTGATCCTGTGCCCCATGAACACTGGTGTGCCTTACCTTAGGAAAAGTTCATGGCGTCTAGTCACTCCTCGGAGGTTAAGGTGATGCCCATGTGGCATTCTTTTCCATCTCAATGTTAGAGCTTATTAGTTGTAATGAGCTTCAGTGGTCGATAGTATGTGTACATCTGTAAGAGTATGAGTATGAGTATGAGTAAGACTATGTGATTTTGAACAAGATTGTAAGCATTTGCTTCTGAGTAAGACAATAAGTGTAAGATATATGAGTGAGGTCGTACGAGTAAGTGTATGATTGTACGAGTAAGGTCGTACAGGTATGTGTAAGTTGTATAAGTAAGCGTACGATGGTACGAGTAAGTTTGTATGACTCTAATTTCGAGTGTATGTGTAAGTTTTGTTTGATGGTATGATTTTAGCATGATGGTGCATTTGGTATGATTGTATGCATATGAGCATGATTATGATATGCTTGCATGTTTGCTTCATGTTTGAGTTGCATTAACGCATCTATGTATGGATTTACTGAGTTCACTGTTTAGAACTCCCCTGCTGGGTATTTTCCTACTGAGTATGAAAATACTCATTACCCTATTTTTTTAGCCCCGTTGTTCGGGAGGCTTTTGTAGGTTTGTGACGGAGAGCTCCTGGAGATGGATGCTAATTTCAGTGGTGGATTGATTCCCGTTCACTCAGGTATATGCTTGACTTACTATGAGTAGTATTTGTGCCACGATATGATGTATTGGGTGAGATGAACATTAAGATGTTTATGTATTCTGGACTTTAGTTTAGATTAGACTGTGGACTGTTATGGGACTTGCACTCAGAGATGCCTGGGAGAGATTTGTATTTAAAGTCTATGATCATATCAATTTATTCATATGGTTGTTTTTGAGTAGCGCCTGAGGATATTTGCTTTGGCCGTACGATGTTTGATCAAATGTGTAAACATTTGTATGGGAAAACTTGGTGTGATGTTTTAAATTATAAAAACTGTTTTTACAGGTTTCGTATTCGTCATTTTTCCCGATTTATAGCAGTTATATTGCAAAAATTTTCCGTGAATTTTGAGAAAAATGTATGAAAAATCTCGGGCATTACAGAAGTAGCTATGAAAAGGGTTGCGATGCACTCGGGGGTGCCCGACCTATGCTTATGGAATACTTTTTGTAATTCTCCTGAGGTTTTTCGTTGGTGTGGTTTTTAATAGATAAAATTGGTATTGGGCCCTTCGACTTACACTTTACCATTAAGGGGCCCAAGGCATTTTTAATTAGTCCAATAATGACAATTTTTGTATTTATTAACGAAATAATCCCTAGGGTTTACCTTTTCTTATGGGGCAAAGGTTTAGGGTTGTTTAAGAACTTTTAGACAAAAAAACCCCTAAGGTTTGCCCTCCCCTACTGGTCTCAGGTATGGGGTTTAAAAAAATAAATTTTTTTTGGTTGTCATTGTCACTGGCCATGAGATCTGGGTGCAGCACGGTGGTCGCAAATTGAACAGGGTCTTGCGAAGTCTAATTTTTTGGAGGCTAGCCAGTTTATTTGTTGTTAGGTGGTCACCAACGAGGATGAGGAGGCAACAATGGAGGAGGGGAGATGAGAGAAAGAAAGGGAAAAGAATACCATTGGACCTAGTGCAGACGATGGTACTCTTTTTTAGACCTAGTGCATACTTTATTGCTTTATTTGGACTAAGTAACAAGAACTATTTTTTTATAGTGAAATCATTGTCCTACACAATAACTATCCAATAAAACTTACACTTTAGATAGGAAAAAGTAGATCTCCAATTGTCATGTGAAACCCATTTTTATTTGTTCAATTAAAACCATTGTATAAGATTTTCTTGTACAAATTTAGTTTAGGGTTCTCAGTACCTTTTTATAAGTTGTCGTGTGCGCCATAAAACCTTACCAAAAGGGGTACATATTACCTTACACTAAATTTGTCCAATAAAAAACCCTATCCTAAACCTGAGATTTTATTGGATAGAGAAAAGTAAGTCTCACATGCCAATATGGTTTTCCCTAGTATAGGGTTTTATCGGAGAGCTTTGGTGTAAGAAAATTACTTTCCTCTAAAAGAGCCTTCCTAAATAGGAGGATGACTCACATTCAAGATTTTGGGATTCCTATGTAGGGGATTTTTATATTACCATGACATCAGTAATAATCTAATTGGATACCTCCTATTAGTAGTATTAATGTAGTTGAACTTGTAGCTAAGTTTGTTCCATTTTGGGGTCCCCTGTTATGGGTCAAAAGCAATTGTTGGTTAAGTTCCATTTTAATAAGTACTAGCAAGAATGTATGGCTTTGCGCATGTTGATACAATTTAGTTTGAAAAAATTAAAATAAAGATCCAAGTCCCACACAAAGAATAGACTTTAAAATAAATCCTAAAGTCTAATTAATGATTTTAAGACCCACCTCTTAATGGCTAGTTATGTAATTGAGAAATGACAAAATAAAATAATAACAAAAGAAAAGATACATAGTGCACTAGAGAAACTAATGAAGGAAATTAGTCAAATCCCCATGTATAGTGGGCCCTTACACTTTTAAAGAATGTCCACTTCACTAACGAAATTAATTAAAAAAAGAGGGTGTTATATGTTGAGAAGACTAAGTCATAAACTTCTTTGGCTAGTTACTCACATTAAAAAAATGAAATGAAGGAGTCAGGAAAAGACTAAGTCAAACCACTACCATATGCTAAGTGGTCTCACCACTACCCCATTAACTTACTTCCCACCAATTACTCCACTAACTCATTCCCCATTTCTCATAAACTACCCACTAACTCACCACCCACTCACTACTTTATCCCATGACATAATCCTAACACTATAAATATTAATTCTTTTCATAAAGGGGGGCTTTTGACCATCGAGTCTAAGAAGCCTTCATAAAGTCCAAAACTCTCCATCCCAAGGAAACAACAAAAGCAAAACCTTCTACTAATAAAAGAAGAAGAGTCAAAGAAGAAAGTTCATTAATCAAGTCCTTCAAAGATCTCTTTTTTAAAGCATTATTTCAATTTCAAGGAGTTTGCAAGAATTATTTCAATCCCAAGGAGTTTGAAGTAAGAAGTTGCAGAAGGCAAATGAAAGAAGATTCTCAAGCTTAAAGACAACAAGGCATGCAAATAATGAGTCCTTACATGTGATCTTTTTTATTTTCCTTGTGTTCTTTCATTTTTAATACTTGTCGTCATCTTTTTACAATTTCAATATTCTTATCCTTTTTCTACTTCCAACTTGTCTTTATTTTTCGCCATTTAATCAAAGGGTTTGAAAAATTAGTTAATTACTACTACTCTATCTCAAATTTCAAGGAGTAGTAGTACTGGCTACGAGAGGGTCATCTTATAATATAAAAAAAGTTTATTTTCTATCTCTAGCAAGAAAACGATCATCCTATCTCTTCTCTTGTCTTGTGCATAGAGAACCAACTGATTCTTCCCCAACACTATGATCCTTTAATCTATTAAAAAATTAAAATTGGAACGAACTTGAAAAGAACATACTTTATGAGAAAGTGACTACCAAAGCCTAAGTCTTTGAATTTCTATTTAAATTCTTCATTCACACCATTGTGGCAAAGAAATATGAATTCAAGTTTAGTTAAAAAATGGTTAAGATTACAATGCTTTCTATGAATTTGTAGTTTGAAGAAGAAAAATGCAATTGCATTAGAGGCTGCATTTAGTTGGGTGTCGTGTTTTAGACTAATATCATTGTTCGATACACACAAGTATGATGGAGGAGGTTCTTTTCATACAAGATGCGATCAAAAGTGAAGTTCGAGGTAAATTACAAACACTATTTGTGTCACGACCCGGATTTTTAAAACCATTTTTAAATAGCACGAACGGTAAGCAACGAGAATTTTTTTTTTCTTTAAATACAAAATAAACCATTCAATTAAATATCCAAGTCATGATAACTGGGGTTCACAAATACGAATATCAAATCATATAATATTATTTAATGTCTGAAAATTCATAAAGAATAGCTCATCCATCTAAGTACAAGTCCATCGTCCGTCTGAAAATAAATAACAAGTTGACTCTCACGCTAAAGGTACACATACGTACCGGAGTTGCAGAAACGTAACAACTTCTTCTTGTGCTCGCCTGTCTTGATCTCACTTGTCGTCGCTTAGAGAATCTGTAACCAAGGAAACCAAACAACAACACAACAATGGAATCTCTGTGCCTTTCAGCAGATGAGCTTCCAAAGAACAAAAGGTTTTATTAATATTATTCGGATCGGGCCAACATCACCCGATGTTAGTTGCCTACGTACTCATCAGACAACATCTCCAATGTTTCCAACAAGATCGGATCTAGACGTAGTTCTGCCTAGAAACTACTCTATCCTAATAAGCATAGCACCACACATGCAATGCTTAAGTATATTTAACCTATATTTTAGTAAGTCATTTAATCGTTCCACTTGTCTAATTAACAAGCAATATCAAACAATTTTATTAATTATCTCACAACTCTTGTTCGATAATTAATACTATAAAATCTATAACTCGGAGATGTCTCGCCCCTCGAGAAATCCCTAAATAAAGTACTCCAACCTTAGAGTAGACTGCTTAACAGCAGCTTAACCCAAATCCTCAGGGCTCTCAATAGCCTGCCACGAATCTGGGGAAAAGGATCTCAACTGTGCTCATGGACACAGATTGGTGAGAAGCACAAGCCTTCCATGATGCTCATACAACTCCGCTTTTCGTACGTACTAAATAGTCCTGGGAAGACCTGCGGGAGACCCGCAGTAAAGACCCTTTTTGTCAATACCCAAACCGTCGTGGCGATGAAGAAGCATATCGCAATCTCCAGCATTATCCAAAGAAGCCTTAGGTCTTTATGACCATTGACTCTGCCAAACATCTGAACTTAGACTAGATTATTTTCATCCAGTCAAGTATCCACTAAACCATTTGGGTCCTCTTCACCTTGTGAATCGGCCCAATAAATAGCTCATTCACTGAGCTAAGACTCAAAGAACATCCCATAACCATCCTCGGTTCATTAACCAAAGTAAAATTCTATGTCAGGACCCCATTCAAATCCATGAATCGGTCCCAAACCCTATTGAGGGTGTTTTAGTCTTTATTTTGATTAGATGTTCTCCCTCCAAACCAACAGCAACCCATGTCTCTTGATTAATCTTTATTAACCTTACATTATTGATGTAACTTAACATAGCAATAATAAATGTAAGCATCAGAATAATCAACATATATATTACGCAGTCACACAAGTGTATAAATAATAAACGGAGGCTCGTTGCATTCCTTTGCAATGCCCGGGCTCAGAGAATTCAAGCCCGAGAGTGTAATCAACTCCAACACATCACACGAGTTACATTTTTAATACTCTAGTTGATCGACGTACTCGGTTGCAAAGACGAGTAATCCGTTGCCCCAAACCTTGAGAATGAGGGTCATTCCTCTTGATTCCCATGATACTATGACTTGACAAGGTCTTCGTGTCACTTACTAGTCACACCCCTTCCTTTTGAAGTCATTAACATCAAGGGCACCCTAACGCTCGATTGCTAGGTTATCCGTTTTAGCGGAAATGGAACATACTGCCCCCTAAGGGCATTATGGTAATTCCACCACCCCTCCCTTGGTTCATTCTAGTCATTTTACTACCCTTCTATTACTTCAAGTCTTTGACTTCTCACAAAGCTCCATTCTCAGACTGACCTGCGCTTCCATTCACACAAATGTAGTCGGGTCCACTCTAAGGGGTATTTCTATCATTTGGTTTAAGGCCTTAATGACATCCAATGGGTCCAAAATTCAACTCAAGGTCATAGCCTCTGTGTAATTTTCCTGGCATGTGACGGGGTCGTGAACCCCTTGAACCGACCCAGGTTTTGACTAACAGTTTACTATAAACCCTAAGGGAAAAAGGGTCCATTAACCACTCACTGGGATTTTTCCTCACCAAAAGGTTTGACCTATAATTAGTTTGCCCATTAAACTATCACTGAGAATTTTCCTAATTTTTAGATCCACTCATAAGCCCCTGAACCAGAGCCTCGAACTCGGGTAAGTTAATATTATACAATAATTAACTAATAGGGGTAAAAAGGTCATTTTACCATCTCTGGGATTTTTTCCAAGTCTGAAACTTGGTCAAGACACTCGTATCCCTCTCAAAGTTCACGGGTAATTTTTATAAATTTTTAGAACAAGTAAAGACCCTTGAACCGGACCCAGTTCAACACCCACTCTTATTTCTCTTTTCATTTATATTTCTGACCCAGACCATATCCGGGCCAGGCCCAGACCAGTCGGGTCCGGACCAGCGAAAACGGACCCGTCTTCTTTGGTTCCGGCCAGCAGGAACACCTGCTGGCCTCCGGCCGCCACTGTTAGCCGACAGGCTTGGCCAACAAGATCGCCTCCGGGAGGCAGTTCCGTTAGACCAAGTCTTGTCGGCACACGGTGGCTGCCGAGCAGTCTGCAAAACGACCAAATTTTCTTCTGTCGGCGATTTGCATCGACGCCGCCGCCTCGCCCAGCCGTGGGACCGGGGCCATTCGATTCTCCATCTCGGCATGGCCTGTAGCAGCACAGGCCACCGAATTCGGGGCCGGCATAGCCCAGGCCGCCGCAGCCAGGGCTAGTGCGGCCGGCCTGTGCAGCCCCTTTGTTTTTTTTTTTATTTTTTTCTTTACTTTTACAGTGACCCACACGGCGGTGGCAGAACCTGCCGCCGGCAGGTCACCCCTGCCTTTCTCGCCCAACGAAGGGGGGGTTTCAGGCCGGAGCAAAACCGGCCGGTGGCTGATCGGCGGCCTGCCCATCTGCACTATTCTACAATAATTTCTAAACGAAATTGTAGAAATAAGCAGAATTGTAGAAATTAAATTGAAACTTATTTAATCAATTATTCATTAATCCATACTAGGTAGTAACGGCAACAATCCTACCTTAATTGCCGATTTGTAGTCGATCCACTGTCGTCGAAGCCTCGCCGGAGCTTCGCCAAAAAATTTCTTCATGTCTTTCACCACTAAAAACCCCCTTTTTCTGCTCTGATCAGGCAAAAGACCCCCAAAAAAAGCCCTAATTAATTATATTTATAGGCATGGGATTAGGACTCCTAATCCCATGAGAAATTAGGTCTCAAAAACCCAATTTCGGAACAGTAATTCCTCCGGCCCGCATCGCAGCTTAAATGGACAAATCGTGCGTTCAATTCGGGTAAACAGGTCCTGCACGTTAAAGTCAACTTTGAACGGTCGTATCTCCCTCATCCGAACTCCGTTTTAAGCGTTCTTGGTGGCGTTTCGAAGCTCTTTCTGTCTATTTTCCATCCATATAAACTTTAGCCACCACTTCCAACTGATCATCAGGTTATTCTTACGGGAAGATCAAGGGGTCCTACACCCTAATTTCCCCGTATACAACTTTGAAAATTTAGAAAATTCCCGGACATTACAATTTGAATGAGTGAAATTCCTTTTACATAGTTAAAAGTTATGCTTGATTGAGATTTTATGTTATTTATTATTTTGTAGGATCAAAAGTTGCATTAAATGATAGGATAACACTTTGTGGGGTGGTCAGTAACATTCAATTGAATGATAAGTCTAGTGGAGACGCTTCAAACAATGATCATCATTGACAAATATATGTTTATTTGTCATTCTTTGTAAAAAGATTTCATTAACTTGTTTAGGCATTATTCAATTTATTGACTTGAACTTTTTTTTTGTTTTTGGCATGGTGGAACACAAGCTTACTAACTTTGACAATTATTGGATATTGGAAGACCACTATTTCAAGATATATGTGAAGCTTACTCATTTATAGTTAGTAGATAGTTAGGGGACTTGGAATTTAGATAATTTTAAAGTGAAGGCAACTTATTCAATTATAAAATCTTGAAGAAAATAATACAGGTGGATATTAATTAACTATTTACAGAAATGCAATGTCTATGTAGTTGATGTTTTGGGCTTTTATTTTAAACTTTGTCACAATATTAATATCTTTAAATATATAATTACTTTTATAGATAGTAAGGGATGAACGTGTTATATTGTTTGTTGTATCCTTTGAATGTTAGGACTGAGTGTGTTTAAAAAAATATAAGATTAGGTTGAATTATGAATTTTTGTGAAAGGGATAGTGGTTAGTGGTTAATGGTTAATCAATTAACCAGGCTGAATAATAATTGACAAAACAGATGTGAAATAATTTATATCATTTAGTTAATAAAATATTTATAAATAAATATATAGCAAATGATAATGATAATAAAATAATTTATATCGTTTAGATGATAAAATATTTATAAATAAATATATAGAAAACGGTAATGGTAATAAAATAAGTCACACCAGCCCTCAATGGTTCAATTGGCTGCCTTAATTCCAAACGAGTCGTTGAGTCGTGATAGGACGAAACCTTCATGGAGGGTCAAGTGTGTCGAGCGAAAGAGGGGCATATTGGGAAATCAAAATCATAAGTTCTCAGGTGAGGTGACTTAAATGAGTCACGTGGGAGCCGGAGGTATGTTTTAGCCATTGGATTGGAATTCAACAGTTAAAAGATAGGAACGAAGCTCACACCCTCCGGGAAGGTTTCGTCTTTGCAGATGACCCAAACACTTGTCATGTTTTGTGGGTCCCGTTCAAAAGCCCGGTTTAACTATCTGGCTCTCTCTTGCCTCTTGGTACTTACTAGTAGGGCTGCCAACGAAACAGTATGGTTACGGTATAGCCTATTCCATTACCATAACCATTTCCCAAATCTTTATCCATAACCGTTCCATTAAGTAAACGATATAGGTACTTCCATAACCGTACCTTCCACTAATAAACGGCCGGTTAATCGGATAACCATTATCCATTACATTTTTTAAAATGTGCTAAAAAAGTTAAAATAATTATTTTTTATTCACTTAATTAAATATTACTAAGGTAAAAAACTAACATCATTACTACTCTTATTTATAGTTGTTGCAATTAAATTGTAAAGATTGAACATGAAACATAAATGGATACATATATTAGGCATATATATATACATAAACTACTTATTTTTCAATCAAACCCAATTGATAAAAACCGGGTTAGCCAATGTTTTAAAAACCAGGTTGACCTGACCAGTCCGACCGGGCTTAATCAAACCCAATTGATAAATCTGACAGGTTCATCTACTTTAACTAGTTAAGTTAACCCGACCAGGTCAACACGACCCAGCCGGTTCAACTGCCGATCCACTGCCCAGGTCAGACCGGTTTAATATTCTCATAAAAAAAATTTATGTTGGAGACGGGTTTCCAACTCACATTCTGTGAGAGCCCATCAGCAAGCCTAACCCACCGGGCTGCAACAACTTTGTTTATACACATTTTTATTTTATTTAATATTTATTTGTATTACATTGCTCCAAAAAAAATCTCCACAGCGGGATTCGAACCCATGTCGTAATAAAAATAGCATTTATACTCTACCGACTGAGTTACAATGATTTTGTGTGAATATTATACCTAACTTTCTATTTATTCTAATATATGGGAAAATCGGGTCAACCCAAGTTGACTGGCGATTGAACCCAATTAACCCGGCCCGACGACCAATCTGGGTCAATGGCTGGGCCGGTTTTTAAAACCTTGGGCTGGGTTAAGTCAACCCAGGTTGATCGGATGCTGACATAATCAGCTAAGAAATTTAAAATAGTTCCCCATATTTTAGATAAAGTTTCACTTAAACCTATTTAAAGTTTCACTTAAACCTATTTGGTCATTCACAACTTATTGATTCCAACCTATTTCAATAACTAAATCATTTTAAATTTTGCAATCTCATATATAAACATGATTTGTAACATAATCATGATTCCAACCAACATATACCAAATCTCAAAATAAACCACTTATACCACTCATTCAAAGTTAAGCCAACCAACACTCAAACCTAGCTAATCGAGATGGGCCAAACAAAAGTTTCATTCTATTAGCCCAAGTTCAAGCTTTGATTTGAGCTAACTTGAGTCTAGCCTCGAGTAGAATAGAGTTGACTCAACAATCCTACTCCAAACCCACCAATTATTTCCTTACACAAATAAACATTCTACAAGTTTAATTATCAAAAACATAAAAAAGACTCATGTGTTTGAGTTATCAAAATTGAATCTAAATTAACCTGAGAATTGTAAAAATATTTTGTACAAAGTGTCTATGTAGTTAGTTAAGATTTTATCATATATGATTAAAGATGAATTGTGACCTAATGAGACCATACAAATTAGACAAATCAACCAAATGAGAAACATAAAAACAAAGTTAGTTTAAGAGAATATAAATTATAAATAGATATTTAAAAAAAAATAAAGTTAGATATGAAATGCTAGAAAGAGTAAATTATCTTCCAAGTAGTAGCTTGTAACAACTATAGTAAATGAATAAAAGTAGTTAAATAAATACAATAAATATTTATATTTGAATGATATCTTTCATTGAGTAAATCACCGTGGTAAATTATGACATAAAGATTATTTTAAAAGATCATAAGTCAATCTCTTTGGAAATTAAATCACTTAAAACTAACGAGTGTGTATATATATATATATATATATATATATATATATATATATATATATATATATATATATATATATATATATATATATATATATATATATATATGACAAACAAGTAACGGATAAACAGGTATGGAAGAACTTTTTCCATTACCTTCCATTAAGATAATGGTCGGATAAAATTATCGTCTTATTTACCCATCGAATAAATTTAACTATACCATTTAACTTCTTAATGGTATAGTATACACGGTAAAATGGTGAAACGGGTACCAGCCCTACTTACTAGTAGGGACTACGGAATATATCTTCGGGCCGGGTTCCGGCCCTGATGTGGGTTTAAAAGTCGTCATCTCGACGCGCTCCTGCAGATCGCCTCCTTGGCTCTCCCCGGGATTTCCGTCGGCGACGTGCGACCGCCACCGGCTACTCGTCAGCCTCATAGATTGTGTGCGGTTCGCTTTTTTTTTTGGTTTGATTCAAAACTTGATTTCATTTGGTTAGATCTGAGGATACGATTGGCTGTTTTAATTGCCTGTTTATGCCTTTTTGAGTTTGTTTTAGGGTTTTTTTGTGATATAATTGTTTCTATAAATTTCATTTTTCTTTCTGAATTGCAAGTTGAGAGATCTATAACGTAATTAGAGTTTGCTTTTCTGTGTTTCTTTTCATAAATTAGGGTGTTTCTAGAACAAGCTGTTATGAACAGAAGTAAATAACTATAAAGCTGATCGATTTATGCATTTGATTGAAAAGAAAGCTTTTGTGCTGTTTTTATTATTATGACCTTTATATAAAGTTGGTTTTTGGTAAATTTTACTGATTGGTCAATTTGAATGGTGAGAATTTTGTGTTGGGCTATTAACGGGTTAAATAGTTCCTACAAACTTGTGGTATACTGACATGCTTATGTGGTTAACTAAAAGTAGCTTTGTGCTATGAGTGATTGTTAGCTCATTTGGAATCCTTCATTCAGTTGATGATAATATTAGTTTCTACATTTCCTAATTTAGAAGTCTTAATTAAAGATTAAAAGAGAAAATGCATGGAAGTTATACTCAGATATACAAGGCATTGGTGGTTAAATTTTTTTTTCACGATTGTAATTTTAGATCATTTATTGTCATTACATTAACTATTGAAATGGTTGTGAAACTATTTTCTCATATTTTTTTATGATCCGGGACACTTCCTTATTTGCTGGCTGGTGGATTGTCAATGATTTGATTCTGTATAGGGCACACAATAATCTAAGGAAATGTCTAATGATCGGGAGGTTGACGACACTTCTACACGTGGAACTGAGTGGGAAGTTGTTTCTTTGACAGCATCAGCTTATGCTGCTGCACCATGTGTGGGAGAACATCATGCTACTGATGTCAATAATCACCTTGCTTCATCTGAAGAGGAATCTGTGCGAGCTTTATTCATGTCTGATCACTTCATATTTCCTCCCTCTGAACACGAAAATCTACCAATAGCTTACGATATAGAAGAAATTCATGGTGATGATTTTGAAGAGGAAAGTAATGATCCAGGAGAAGCCTCTGGCTGTTCATATCTCGAAGGAGGGGATGGATCAATGAAATCTGAGGAAGAGGATTGGAATATCAAAAGGTATTCAGAGTCAGGTGACTTGCAAGGAATAAAATTCTTTAATGAAAAGGTTGAGAAGCTTTCTAATAGAAGCACAGAATTTGGGGAAGGCAAGGATTTGCAAGGGCTTAATCTGGTCAAGGAAGAGGCTAGCATATATCCGGCATCCAGATCTGAGTGCAGTGATGTTTCAGAGAGTGAAACAGTAAAGGGACGAAAAGATGAAAAATCTGAATTTCCTTCTGAGGCATGGTGGAAGAGACATAAAATTGTTATATATTCACATACCAAGGGGGCTACTGCACTGTGGTCTATTGTCTTTGCTGCTGCGATAGTGGGTCTTTTTATTTTACGGAAGAGGCTGAGAAAGGTGGCAGCAACAGCAATTTAACTGGTATTTTTCTTTTTGTGAGGAGGTATGCCTACTTTAACCTGGAAGTTAGTGTGATTTCTTCCGTCTTCTCTATGCTTTACATTTGTAGTAGTTTCTCTGCTTTCTTTGTACTTCAATTGACCAGCTTTATTTATGCACTTATTTTTTTTCAATTGCCTGACTATTCCACTGGCGTGCTTTGGACATGTTGTAGAAGACGTTTTCAATTGCACTTGTCACTAAGATTTGGTGCTATGATAGATGAAAGTTTGCGAACAATTCTCTATATATTAAGAACAGAGTGAAAATTGAAAAATATTTTAGACATGCTGCCTTTTCGGCTTCTGCTAATACATAATATGTTAGATGAACGTTTTGAATGCATCTGTCTTGAATTAAATTACCATGATAGCATGAGGGTCTGTTTGCCCCCACCGTGTTTGTTGTTAAACAGTGCCTAACGTAAGTGGTCCTTTGTAGTTCCATTGGAGTTCTTTTTAGGTCATGATGTTTATACCCTTCTTTTCCATGCTGTATATATATTTTTTGTGTGTTTTTCATAATGGTAACGATGATAAAGCCCCTGATGATGAAATAATTGTGTGTCGGCCAGGGAAACAGCTCGTTGGCCTCATTTTAAAGATTCCCAACCTCAGCAACTTACCGCATAGTGCACATCATGTCAATGCGACAATGACTTCAAACAGAAGTTAAACAAGAAGCACCTTATAATTGGTTTGTACATACACGTTTGTGATATTCGAATCTGCCTTAGACTTTTCTATTCGCAATAATTTTTTGGATCTGTGCTCCTATGGCATTACTGCGTATTTATGCATTTCCGTTGAAAATATGTGGATAATTGGCAGCGAAAGGATTTGACTTGTAAAAGATAACGTATTCACTTTTTTTCACAATAGAGCACAAAGCCTTTGTTGGGCCTCTACTAATTGAAATTGTATGACATGAACTCAAAGCCTTCTAGTATTTACTTAAAGCAAACTGACTCTACGTTGCTGCCATTTGTACTTCAGGCATTCTCTACTGACTACAATATAAGAGTGTGACTGTCGTGGTATAAAACTAGTGTTTGCACTGGGTGAGGGTTGGGTTTTGCTAAATCTGATACCACTTAAGAAAATTGTAACCCAAACTTGACCCGTTTGGCTTGAATAGAATAAAAAAATATTTTTTAAATTATTTTGTTTTTTTTTAATTTTTTTAAAATAATATTAAAAAATACATAAAAATTTTAAATTTATAATTATATTCGAGTTGGATCACGAAAAATTCGAACCCGACCCAAATAGCTATTCAAGTCAATTTTTAAAAATCAAACCCGACCTATTAGGGTCGGGTTGGCCTTTACCATTTACTCGACCTGAGTTGCATCCTTATATAAAATCGAGCTTCATTTAAATGATGCCAACTTGGATAAATTGGTACCAAGTTATGCAGTGATACCGAGCATATAGAGAGAGTAAAGAAGTTGTAATGCCTTTGAATTTTTTATAATTTTTTTATTATATTTTTGGTCATTATTGGCAAAAAAAGTGACGCTTCGGCATATTCGCATTTACATATTTTTCCCTGTATTTATACCGTAGAGTCAGATGTGGGGCTTACTCGCAAGCCGCGGGCCTTGCTGCGCGCTTACAATACAAATTTTAGAGGTACAACGCGTAAACAGTGAGTTAACGCGTGATGGAGATATGATTGGAAAAAAAAAGAAAAATAAAATAAAAAAAAGGGCTTCGGCTCGGCTGAGCCCAATCTAGAAGCTCCTGGAAGAGAACCACCCCCCATTCGATTTCTTGTGCCCAACTGCCGCTGGTGGGCCTTAGGGCTGTAGCCACCGTTTTTGCCCCGGTCGTGCAACGGCAGGGGGCCACCGTTCCGCCCCCACGACCGCTCTGCCCTCTGCCCCGTTCCTCCTTGGTTAGACTTTTCCCCCCTCTATGTTTTGTGATTCTGCCGTTGCTGTTAGTTGGCGAGGGCCGGCCGGCCGGCTACAACTCCACCATGGACCGGCGACAGCTGCACCATGGACCGGCGACGATGGGAGGACACCTCTCCTGGCCCCACTTGGCCTCCTCCACTGTCCTGCTCCATTTTTCCCTTTGGTCTCTGTTTTTCCGCCCCTTTCGATTGAGCTTGCCGGTCAACTTCAACTGCCGTTGGACGGCGTAGATGTGCTCAGTTTGACTCGTCTTGGTCCGACGATGATGATGGGCCATTCCTCTCGGCCCCAGGGGGCCTCCGCTCCGTTGCCCTAGTCGTTTTCCCCCTTACCCTATTTTTTTTCCAGCGCTCTGTTTTGATGAAACGGGGGCCGCCGGCGGCGAGCCAAGGCCGACCTGACCTCCCTTCAGCCTCGCCTTGGTCCGGCGAAGGCTATGGACCACCCCACCCAGCCCGGTTCCATCTCCTTTGCCGTCCTCTACTCCGGCCAGTGCGTTTTGTCGTACTATGTTTTGATTTTCTAGTGGGTTGCCGCCACCGCCGTTGGCTGGTGAGGGCAGCCCAGCAGCTGTAGGCTCTGGCCCAGCCTGGCGATAGCCCGGGGACGGCCCCACCCGGACCAGTTCAGCCTTCGTCTCTCCTCTGCTCACTTCGTTCGTCCCCTATTTTTGGTCTACGTCCGTTTTAGATGTGGTGATTGCCGCCATCAGTCGGACACTGGACTTGACTTAGCGGACCTTCGTCCGGCTCCGCCTTGGCTCGGTGACGCCAGTGGGCCACCCCTCTGGGCCTTGTTCAGCCATTGCTTCGGAACCATGTTTTGAAAAGCGATGCGTTTTTCGGTCAAATTGAGCGAGAGGCTCTATTTTTTATTGCCACCGTGTTGTCGGTGATTGGCTAGGGCTGGTCAGCCTTTGTTTGGCTCTGCCCCGGCTTGGTGATGATGGCAAGGGCCACCCTAGCTTGGCCCCACCTAACCTAGTGTGATCACCTCTGAACCGTGCTCTTCCTTGCGGCCAGTAGCCGCAACTAGTTCTGCCTCACCGGCATAATTGCCCGTTGACCCTTCTTGCCCATTTTATGTCGTCGGTACCGGATGGCCTTTGGCAAGAATTTGTATAACTCACCTTGACTGAAGGTGGACGAGTTCACCTGCACAGGCCTTGGCTAGTGACGGCCTCGTGGCCTTTGCTCGACCTGAACCTTCCCCCTGTCCACTGTCGTGCGAGATGCACAGCTACCTGCACCATTAGTTTTGGTTGGGTAGTGATCGGCGATATTGCCGCTTTGATTGGCCACCGCTAGGGCCTTAGCCTTGTTGGCCTTTTGTGAGCCTTGGGTCGTCTCCGTTCAGCTCTCTTCCCCACCCCTTTTGGGCCGCGTGAGTTTGTAGCCGCGTGTACAGTTTAGGGTTTAGGAGCCACATTCGCGCCGCCTGACCATCATATGGTTCCATCACTATTTAAGTTGACCACTAGAGCATTGACAATTTTTTTTATGATCAAAATAATGTCTAAACTTCATGTATGTTTTAGTCTTAGGAATTTAACTAGATTTAGTTGTGGTCAAGTCAGATTTGAATTTGATTGACTTAAAAAATAAGAATAAACGTATTTTTATCAATTAAGGTTGAAGACTAAGTTAAGTGTAAAGGTAAAAGGTTTATTTTCACATACACAATTAACTCAATTTAACTTAGGAATAATCTTTTAAGTGATTCTCGAAGTTTAAGATTAAGTTAGGGTAAAATGTGTAAATTTATTGAGCATCAATCGATCGCTTTGATATATACTAGTGACATTGATTGATCGGCGTGTAAAATTTAATCAAAACTTTATTCATCAATCACCTAAGTGATAGATCGATCGTAGTGCTTTCAAATGAATTCAATGTTTTTGAGTATTAGAATTTATTGTGATTTGTTTTTTTGATGTTTCGAAAAAAAATAATCATTGAAAGAGTTTTAACGCACATTTATCATAAGGAGTATTGCAAAGTAAATCAATAGCTCATGAAACACATAAGTCAATGATGTTAAGAGGAGATTTGATAGAAATGATTGATATATTTTTGTGACATGTTTGGTTTATTAATTTTTTGTTAAAACACATGTGCAAAATATTGTGAGTTATAATATGATTGTAAGTCTTGATGATTGTTTACTTGATTGATATACTTAATTGAAATTATCAGTAATTGCTAATTCTCTTTTTTCCTGTTTGTGTCAAAAAGGGAGAGAAATGATTAATGAAAATCAAAGAGATTATTTTCATACATATCTAAGTAGTATTATACAAACATATTTTTTGTAAGTGTGTAGGTTAAGTATAGGTTTTACAATTTTTTGTAACTTCTCTAATTTTAACCAGGTTTAATTTCTTTTTTAATGATGTGAATTGTGTGGTTTTGCTTAATTGCTAGCTTGATTTAATTTTTGGGGTTAACGATTAGTAGTCATGGCTTGAATAAGGTTTAATTTCACTTTTTATAAGTTTTAGTATCAAACTTGATTTATCTAATTTTAATAACTAGTAAATAGAGCAAACCACCGGAGCTTGTTATGAATGTGTACGGACCATTGTATCGTTTAAAGTTTATAAAAATCTCCGATTTATTTGTTATGCTCATATTATAAATAAAATGCACAAAGTGATACCACAATTGAATCGATCTTACTCAAGTTAAGTCCTTTTATTTATTTAACTACTTTTAGAACAAAATCCTAAAGCTCATAACGAATGTATACCACAAAGTTTTAAAAAAAATACGAACACATTTACTAAGTTCATAAATTTGAATCAAATACACTAATCAACAAACCAATCGGACCATGTTTGGTCACTTTATATGCCTTAGTTTGATTAACAAGTAAAAGAATAAAACACCAGAACTCGTTAGGAATGTGCACAAATCATTATATCGTTTATAGTTTAAAGAGACCTCATATTTATTTGTTACATTTGTAATTATAAAGTAAATGACACAAAATGATACTGCAATTGAACTGCTCTTGCACAACTTAGTCCCTTCATTTGTTTAACTAATTTAATAACAAAACATCCAAGCATGTTACAAATGTGAACCAAAGTTTTAAATAAAAATGGAGTCATTTGCTAAGCTCATAAGTATAAATCAAATGCACTGAACGAACTAATTGTCCATCATTTGGCCAAGCTATACCCTTTTAATCGATTAACTTGTAATGGAATAACACATTGAAGCTTGTTAAGAATGTGCACAAATCATTGTATCGTTTAAAATTAAGAGAGATCTTCCATTCCTTTTTTACATTCTTAGTAATTATTCAAATGCACAAAGTGATACTGAAATCAGACCGCTCTTGCCCAACTTCAGTCCGTTCTTTCGTTTAACTAGTTTAAGAACAAAACACTCATTTGCTAAGTTTGTAACTAGGAATCAAACACAATAAACGTCAAAACAATTAGACCTCATTTGGTTAGGTTATTTCCTTTTATTTGATTAAATAGATATGGAACAAACCATCGGTGCTTTTTAAAAATGTCCACAAATCATTATATTGTTTGAAGTTTAAAGAAACTTCTGAATCATTTTATACGTTCATAATTATGAATAAAATGAACAAAGTGATACGACAGTTAGACCACTTTTGCTCAACTTAAGTTATTTTATTCGTTTAACAAGTTTAAGAATAGAGAACCCAAGCTTGTCAAGAAGGTGTACTTTAAAGCTTTAAATAAATATATAATGATTTGCTAATTTCGTAAGTATGAATCAAACGCACTTAGCAACGAACCTATTGGACCTTGATGGGTCAAGTTAGAACCATTTATTTTAATAGCTAGTAAATAGAACAAACCACCGGAGCTCGTTAAGAATGTATACAAATCATTGTGCCGTTTAAAGTTTATAGAAACCACCGATTCATTTGTTATGTTCATATTATAAATCAAATGCACAAATGGATCGATTGTACTCAAGTTAAGTCCTTTTATTCATTTAACAAATTTAAGAATAAAGCACTAAAGCTCGTCACAATGCAAAGTAGGGTGTTTTAATGCATGGCTTTCTTTGTTATGTTTAATGTTGTTCTATGTCTTTTGTTAACTTAATATGTTGTTAGTTAACTTTGTAATGTTGTGTTTAGTTGTGTGGTTGAAAGTTGTCCATGTGTAAACTTCCTATCGGATGTACGCCCATGTATAAAAGCTTGATTGTAGTGCTGGAAATGTGTACCACAAAGGTTTTTTTAAAATACGAACACATATACTAAGTTCGTAAATACTAATCAAACACACTAACCAACAAATCAATCAAACCAGGTTTGGTCACATTATATGCCTTGATTTGATTAACAAGTAAATGAATAAAGTAATGAAGCTCATTAAGAATGTGCACTAATCATTGTATCATTTATAGTTTAAAGATACCTCTTATTCATTTATTATGTTTGTAATCAAAAATAAAATGACACAAAGTTATACCGCAATTGGACCGCTCTTGCACAACTTAAGTCCCTTCATTCGTTTAATTAGTTTAAGAACATAGCATCCAAGCACGTCACGAATGTGTACATGAAAGTTTTAAATAAATATGGACTCATTTGCTAAGCTTGTAAGTATGAATCAAATGCACTGAACAACAAACAAATCCGACCTTGTTTGGTCAAGATATACCCTATTATAAGGGAACAAGGCACCAAACCTTATTAAGAATATATGCAAATCATTCTATCATTCAAAGTTAATAGAGATCTGCCATTCCTTTGTTACGTTCGTAATCATTATCAAAATGCACAAAGTGATACTGCAAACGGGCCACTCTTGCTCAACTTTAGTCCATTCATTCGTTTAACTAGTTTAAGAACAAAGCACTGATTTGCTAAGTTTGTAACTAGGAATCAAACGCACTAAGTGACAAACCAATCAAACATCCTTTGGTTCAGTTATTTTCTTTTATTTGATTAAATAGTTATGGAATAAACCAACGGTGCTTGTTAAAAATGTGTATAAATCTTTGTATCGTTTGAAGTTTAAAGAGAATTCTGAGTCATTTTATACATTCATAATTACAAATCAAATCAACAAAGTGATACGGCAGTTAGACTGCTCTTGCTCATTGTATCGTTTATAGATTAAAGAGACCTCTTATTCATTTGTTACACTAGTAATTATAAATAAAATGACACAAAGTTATCCCACAATTGGACTGCTCTTGAACAACTTAAGTTCCTTCATTCATTTTACTAGTTTAAGAACATAGTATCTAAGCATGTCACAAATGTATACATCAAAGTTTTAAATAAATATAGACTCATTTGCTAAGCACATAAGTATGAATCGAACGTACTAAACAGCGAACCAATCAGATCTCTTTTGGTCAACTTATACCCTTTTATTCGATTAAATTGTAAGGGAACATGGCACCAGACTTTGTTAAGAATGTGTGCAAATCATTCTATAGTTTAAAGTTAATTGAGATTTGTCATTCATTTGTTACTTTCGTAATCGTTATCCACATAAACAAAGTGATGTTAAAATCAGGCCACTCTTGCTCAACTTATGTCCTTTCATTCGTTTAAGTAGTTTAAGAATAAAGTATTCATTTGCTAAGTTTGTAACTAGGAATCAAAAGTAATAAGCGTCAAACCAAATAGACCTCATTAAGTTATTTCCTTTTATTTGATTAAATAGTTAAGGAAAAAACCACTAGTGCTTGTTAAAAATGTGTACTAATCATTGTATCACTTAAAGTTTAAAGAGAGCTCTAAGTCATTTTATACATTCACAATTACAAATCAAATGAACAAAGTGACACAGCAGTTAGACCAGTCTTGCTCAACATAAGTCCTTTCATCATTTAACTTGTTTAAGAACAAAGCACCAAACTCATCAAGAATGCGTACTTCAAAGTTGTTAATAAATATAGACTCATTTGCTAAGTTTGTAAGATGCCCTCTCTCGCCGACCTGCTAAGGGTTCTTGCCTAGCGCTATCTATACCCTCTTGTCCGTTCATTCCGGATCTGCGGTGAGCTTACTTGGAGGATTCATCCTCCCGTGATCTGGTTACTCGTCTGCATAACGACCTTGCTGCCTACCTTTCTTTGTGTGGCAAGTTGAACTCCTCTTTTGGAAGGGACGACTTTGGATGCTGGATGCTATTGTCCTCGGATGGTGCATTCTTTCTCACTTCCATGACACACCACTTGCTCGCCACGAGGGTTCTTTCCAGACGTGGTTCAGCAAGAGCTTCTTCTGGTAGGCCCTTAGGAGGGTGATTCAGGACTATGTTACTGCTTGCGATGTCTGTCAGCGGACGAAGGCTTCCACTACATTACCCACTGGGTTACTTCAGCCCCTTCCCATTTTAGATAAGGTTTGGGAAGATGTTTCTATGGATTTCGTGGAAGCCTTGCAAGTGGTGCGGGACAAATCGGTAATATTGGTGGTTGTGGATCACTTGTCCAAGTATGCACATTTTTGTGCTTTGGGCCATCCATTCACAACCAAAACGGTGGCTGAGATCTATGTCCGTGAGGTAGCCAAGTTGCACGGCTTGCCTCACACCATTGTCTCTTATAGGGATCAGATATTCCTCTCTTAGTTTTGGCGCGAGTTCTTTGCACTTCAAGGCACCGAGCTTCATATGAGTACCGCTTATCACCCATAGATGGACGGTCAAACTGAAGTGGTTAACCATTGCTTGGAGCAATACTTGCACTACTTTGTTGGGGACCAGCCCCGTTGATGGCTCCATCTCCTCCCATGGGCAAAATGGTCCTATAACACGACCTATCATACTTGGCCTGGGTTTACTCCATTTGAGGTGGTATATGGGTGCCCTCCTCCTACCATGTTGTCCTATGTGCCTCACCGCTCTTGTAAGATCCCTGATCTTAAACCGGCTCATTTTAATGATTATTTATTGGTTATCGTGTGGTTAAAGCATTTTCTGATGTATTCGGTGGTTTCAAAAATAAATGGGATTTCTTATAATTTAAATCAAAACCAACTTTACAATTATTGGTTTAAAGTATTTTTGGGTCAAATCTGAATTTTTGGAATTTTCTGATTTTTCACTAATTTTTCAAAAATTAGGGTTTGGCGGGGACCCCTTGTGGGCCCCATCGGCAAAATTGAGGATTTTGGACCAAATTAACCCAGACATCAACACAATATTTTATATAAAAAATTCATAATTTTCCCAGGTTTAATTAGTGTTCAAATGGTCAAAATACCTATTTTTAGCCCAAATTTCTATTCATACCCCACTAGTTAATTATGTATACCCCAAGCCCTACTATAAATAGAAAGGGCTGAGCCATTTCTATTTTGGGAATAGGCTGGGAGATGGTGATTAAGGCCTAGTTCCCCAATTAGGCCCGAGTTAGAAGGAGATTAAGGTATGTTTTCTTTAATTAAGCTTAAATCCTAGGTTTTCTTCTAATCCATTCTTAATCTATCATTTCCCCTTTGATTTGATTCGATTTGAAGCATCAAAATCCTAGGTTTTCTTCTAATCCATTCTTAATCCATCATTTCCCCTTTGATTTGATTCGATTTGAAGCATCAAAATCACTGATTTACTCCCTTACTTCAAACCCTACTTCTTAAAATTCATTTTTTATGCTTAACAAACCCTAGATCTAAGATTTCTTTAAGGATTTCAAGGTTAAACTGATTTTTAATGGAGTTTAACTTAAACTCTATGTTTTTTGAAGGTTTCCAAGAAGGGTGAAGGGCAAATCTGAACCTAATGAAGTGATAAGGTAATGGGTCTTCGAAATCTCAGTTTTCATATGTAAAAATCTCAATTTTTATGGTTTATTTGGAATGGCTTTACTTGATTTAGTGCTCTAATGGTGGGATTAGTAAATGTTAATTTTTTGTCCCGATTTCTTAGGGTTTTGTTTTAATATGATGTAGATTAGCTTTCTAGAAGGTATGATAGAATTTTAATGGTGTTTGAGTTGTTATATGAAGATTTTAAGTTGTATCAATGGAGTTTCGATTTGAAATTTTGAAATGAAGAAGAAAGTCGAATCTGCCTTGTTGGCGTTTGAACGGCCCTATAGGGCGTTCGAATGGCAATACTACATTTTCAGAAAATTTCCTGTTTAGCCAATCGAAGGGCCCTGGAGGGCATTCGAATGGCTACACAACAGAATTGACCATTGTTTGTATGTTGTTTATTTCGATGTCTCTACTCTGAAATATCATTTTTTATATTTATGTGGAGTGTTTTGAGACAAAGTAAGCTACTGGAAGACCATACTATTGATGGTTAGAAGTTGTGGTGTATATTTAAAGTTATGTGAAATGACTTGTAGTTGGATATAATTGTTGGA
Organism: Saururus chinensis; assembly: GCA_035235625.1. NCBI lineage: Eukaryota > Viridiplantae > Streptophyta > Magnoliopsida > Piperales > Saururaceae > Saururus > Saururus chinensis. The sequence continues at coordinate 28,150,080 of CP141146.1, read as the reverse complement.
ATTGCTATATTGAAGATATGAATGGTTGATTCCCTATGGTTTAAGCATGTTTTCAGTAGAGTTACAACATGCTAATGGACTAATATGTCATTATAGGATGTAGTTAAATTATGTGTGAATGTTAGTGTTATGCCTTGACTCAAGTATGAGGTGAATGAGCTTACGTATGTTTAGCATGTGGTTATGTTTTAACTTGAGTTATGATTTTAATGGTTCTTCTTTTATGATTTCTGCTGGAATCCATGATTAGCTATTAATGTGCATGTGTAGTGTGATGGCAAGTTAATTATAAAGCATGTTGATATACATCGAATTAGGTGCTTCTACCATGTACACACACACACACTTGTGGGGTTAATGATTATGATGAGGCTTGGTATTATGATTAACGAATGATGCATGAGGGGCTGATGAGAGCACTTATCATGAATTAGGATTCATGTATGCCTTGCCCACATATGTACCATGTTGCATACATCATGAAACGGATTTCCGATTAAGACTTTATCGAGGTTAGCCGAGTTCGATTGATTGGATGCAATGTTGTGAAATTGTGTGCGGGATTAATCGGTCATTGGCTTAATCGGAACTTGATTGGTCCGAAAGGACATGTTTTTGATTTGAGTTCCTATGTGGAATATGGATACTCCCCGAGTTGAGTCGAGTCAAATTGAGTTATATGAGGACGAGTTGTATTCTTGTCTTACGGTTGAGATTTACTTAGTGAGAATAGTCACATCTGGACATTGAGCACCTAGAGTGGTATGCCTTCATGCACCGGATACCACGTGTTCTAGGTTCCCTATGCGGGAATTTGGACTCTCGTCACCACAGAGATGTCCTTAGCGAACACACTGCTCTAGGTTCCCTACGTGGAATTTAGACATTTTTGGCCAGAATTGTCCTTAGCGAGCAGACCTGCTCTAGGTTACCTTTGGGGAATTTGGATTTCCCATGTAGATTATCCTTGGCGAGCAGAGGGGCTGACTACCCCTACATCTTGGTTTCTCTTATGGAATTCGGACTGTGTCCTGAGCGGGCAATGCCCCAGGTTTCCAGTTAGGAAATTTGGACCACTTCTAGCCTTGCGGCAATGATTGTGTTTACTCCTTGATGGAGGCATTCTCTATTTATGTTGATGCATGTATATGATGTATGCTATGCATGTTTGTGTAACATGTAATTGGACACGTTTGTCATGCATAATGGATGAGATATGTTATGAATGCCTGATTTGAAGATTGGGATTGAGACACTGTATGCAGGGTTTCATGATCTGAAATGTATGTTAGAGATACATCTCATGTAGGTTTATATGATGTTGATGCATGATCTGAAATGTATGTTAGAGATGCATCTCATGCAGGTTTATATGATATTGATGCATGATCTGAAATGTATGTTAGAGATACATCTTATGCCGGTTTATATGATGTTGATGCATGATCTGAAATATATGTTGGAGATACATCTCATGCAGGTTTATATGATGTTGAATTGCACTATGCGATTTAGACACTATGATGCAGGTTTTGGTGATGTGTATGTGTGATTAGAAAATGATACATCTTGTCAATCATTGATCTGAATTGTTATATTACTATACCATCGTGTTTTTTATGATTATAGTTATATTAAAAACCATTATTGAGTTTATCATACTCACCCCTCTTTCTTGTGTTTTTGCTTTGGGGCTACGTGGCGTGATACACAGATGGACAGGATCCTCTCTATGAGAAAAGGTTGGAGAGGACTTGGGAGTAGACATGAAGACCTCTTAAGTGGCATGTTTCTTTGATTTTTGCTATGATATTAGAACTCATGTGGTGTAGTTCTCGCTTTAGATTTGTGCTACATTTTACCTTTAGATTATTTGAGACATAGTTGTGGAGCCTAGTATGGGCTATGGATTAATTAGTATGTGGGTTTGAGATTGTGGTTTATTTTAGAGTTAAAGTAACTCTTTTGATTCTACTTATTTACTCTTGCTTAAAGTGGTGCGTTTACTCCGTAAATTTTAGATCGCCCATGATTAGGGCATAAGTCTTCCACTAATCGTTTTCAATCTCATTGTCGCCCCCGTGCGCCTGACCGGCCCTTAGACCGGGTTTGGCTCAGATCGGGCAGTGTCGGGGCATGACAGCTCTTCCATGGCTGAGGTTGATTATATGCTCTAGATGCGGGGAGAGGTTATCCGGCAGCTTAAACTCAATTTGGTGTCCGCTCAGAACCGTATGAAGCAGGTGTATGACAAGAAACATTTTGATCGGGAGTTCCTGGTGGGCGATCTAGTTTATGTCTCTGTGATTCCAAAACGTCATACTAGTTTATTTTAGGCTGAGCATGCTAAGTTGGCTCCCTGCTACCATAACCCTTATTCCATTATCGAGGGCATTGGACCGTTGGCCTATTGCTTGGACTTACCCGTTGGATCATTGGTGCACTTGGTCTTCCATGTCTCTCACCTCCACCGCTTTATTGGGGATCTGACCCTGGTCTCTAACGCCCCGCCTCCGCCACTGATGGGTCCTCCAAAACCTGATGTACCTACGCCTGCTTCTATGATTGATATGCGACGGGTGGGTCATTCTGGCCGCATTATTTCTGAGGTACTCGTGGCTTGGCAGGGTCAGCTTCTTGAGGATGCCACTTGAATGCTTGAGGATGAGTTTATGAAGCTTTACCCTACTTGGTCGCCTTGAGGACAAGGCAAAAGCGGAGCGAGGTGGAGTGTTGTGTATGCCAGTTCAGGGGCGAGACATATCCCGGCTTGTACTACTTTCCATTTTTAGGACCTACTATATTAGGGTCTACTTTACTTTTCTATAATTTCTTTTGTGATGGAATAAGCTGTAATCGGGGGGATTTGATTCATGATTGTAATAGACCAACTGGTGGTCCGCTAATTAGCATGGGCCCCACCAGCTGGTGAGACTCCCAAGGGAGCCATTCACCTCCCATAAAGGGGGTTGTTTTCCTCCTTGGACGTTTATGTAAAATCAGTTAATTCTTCTTCTCCCAGCGTCTAATCTTCCTCCCTTTTCCTTACATAAAGCTGGGTACCGTTTGTGTTCAATCAGGACACAACACAAACGCACTAATCGAACCAATCAGACATCGTTTGGTCACGTTAGATGCTTTCATTCGATTAACAAGTAAGGAATAAAGCACCAGAGCTCGTTAAGAATGTACACAAATCATTGTATCGTTTATAGTTTAAAGAGACCTCATATTCATTTGTTATGTTCATAATCATAAATAAAATGACACAAAGAACATAGCATCCAAATACGTCATGAATGTGTATATCAAAGTTTTTAATAAATATGGACTTATTTTCTAAACTCATAAGTATGAATCAAACGCACTAAACAATGAACTAATCATACCTCATTTGGTCAAATTATACCCTTTTATTTGATTAAATTGTGAGCGAACAAGGCACCAGAGCTTATTAAGAATGTTCGCAAATTATTATATAGTTTAAAGTAAATGGAGATCTACCATTCCTTTGTTATGTTCGTAATCATAATTCAAATGCACAAACTAATACTGCAATCGGAGGGCTCTTGCTCAACTTCACCCCATTCATTCATTTAACTAGTTTAAGAACAAAGAACTCATTTGCTAAGTTTGTAACTAAGAATCAAATGCACTAAGCAACAAACTAATCAGACCTCGTTTGGTTAACCTATTTCCTTTTATTTGATTAAATAGTTATGGAACAAACCACCGGTGCTTATTAAAAATGTGCACAAATCACTATATTGTTTAAATCTTAAAATGGCATTTGAGTTATTTTATACATTTATAATTATAAATCAAATGAACAAAGTGATATGGCAGTTAGACCGCTCTTGCTCAACTTAAGTTCATTCATTCTTTTAACTAGTTTAATAACAAAGCACCCAAGCTCGTCAAGAATGCGTACTTCAAAGTTTTAAATAAATACATAGTAATTTGCTAAGTTCGTAAGTATGAATCAAATGCACTAAGCAACAAACCTATTGGACCTCGTTTGGTCAAGTTATGTCTATATATTTTTATAACTAGTAAATAGAACAAACCACCAGAGCTTGTTAAGAATGTGTACAAATCATTTTATCATTTAAAGTTTATAGAAACTTCTGATGTTCATATTTAAATCAAATACACAAAGTGATACTGTAATTGGACCAATCTTGCTCAAGTTAAGTCCTTACATTTGTTTATGTACTTTAAGAACAAAACACTCAAGCTTGTCATGAATGTATAGCACAAAGTTTTAACAAAAATATGCAGACATTTACTAAATTCATAAGTATGAATCAAATGTACAATCGATGAACCAATTGGGCCTCGTTTGGTCACGTTATATGCGTTAATTCTATTAACAAGTAAAGGAATAAAGAACTAGAGCTCGTTAAGAACGTGCACAAATCATTGTATTGTTTATAGTTTAATGAGACCTCCTATTCATTTGTTACGTTCGTAATCATGCATAAAATAACAAAAAATAATAAGCACGTCACGAATGTGTACCAAATTTTTAAATAAATACGAACTAATTTGCTAAGCATGAAGTATGAATCAAATGCACTAAACTACGAACCAATCAAACATCATTTGGCCAAGTTATACCCATTTATTCGATTATTTAACTCGTAAGGGAACAAAGCACTGAAGCTTGTTAAGAATGTACACAAATCATTATATCCTTTAAAGTTAAAAGAGATATGGCATTCCTTTGTTATGTTCATAATCATTATTCAAATGCACAAAGTGATATTGCAATCTTATCGCTCTTCCTCAACTTCAGTATGTTCATTCGTTTAACTAGTTTAAAAATAAACCACTCATTTGCTGAGTTTATAACTAGGAATCAAGCGCACTAAGCAACAAACAAATCAGGCCTCGTTTAGTTTAGTTATTTCCTATTATTTGATTAAATAGTTATGGAACAAACCACCAGTGTTTGTTAAAAATGTGCACAAATTCTTAGTCATTTTATATGTTTATACTTATGAATCAAATGAACAAAGTGATACGGCAATTAGGCTGCTCTTTCTCAACTTAAGTCCTTTCATTTGTTTTACTAGTTTAAAAACAAAGCACCCAAGCTTATCATGAATGTATACTTTAAAGTTTTAAACAAATACGTACTCATTAACAATATTTATTAGTATGAATCAAATGCACTGAACGACAACCAATCTAACCTCGTTTTGTTAAGTTATATCTTTTTATTCGATTTACTAGTAAAAAATAAAACACCGAAGTTCGTTAATTAAGAGCACAAATCTTTGTATATATCATTTAAAGTAAAAAGAGAACACGCATTCAATTGTTATGTTAGTAATCTTGAATCAAATGCACAAAGTGTAAGGACTCTCATTTCTAAACCGGTTTTCGTTTCATTTTAATTTTCGGTTATTGCGTGGTTAACTCATTTTTTTATTAATTCAGTGGTTTTGAAAATAAATAATGTTTTCTTATGGTTTTAATCATAATCAACTTTACAATTATTGATTTTAAGTGATTTTGGGTTAAATTTTTGGGATTTTTCTAATTTTTTACTAATTTTCTAAAAATTAGGGTTTGGCAGGACCCCCTGTGGGCCCCACCGTCGAAATTTGGGTTTTTAGACCAAATTAACCCAGACATCAACACAAGCTTTCATAAAAATTTTCATAATTTTCTCAAGTTTAATTAGTGCTTAAATAGCCAAAATACCCATTTTTAGCTTAATTTTCTATTCATACCCCACTAATTATGCATACACACCCCACACCCTACTATATATAGAATGACCTGAGCCATTTCCATTTTGGGAATAGAATGGGAAAGGGAGGTTAAGCCTAATTCCCCAATTAGGCCCAAATTAGAGGAGTTTAAGGTATGTTTACTCTAATTAAGCCTTAAATCCTAGATTTTCTCTTAATTATTTTTAGATCTATCATTTCCCCTTTGTTTTGATTCATTTTTAAACATCAAAACTACTGATTTGCATCTTTACTTCAAACCCTAGATCTAAAAATCCGGTTTTTATGTTCAATAAGCCCTAGATCTAAGTTTTTCATTAATGTTTTCTATGTTAAATCGGTTTTAATGGAGTTTAATTTAAACTCTATGTCTTTGTAAGGTTTTCAAGAAGGGTGGCCATCAAATCCAAGCCTAATCAAGGGATAAGGTAATGGACTTTCAAATTTTCAGTTTTCCTATGGTAAAATTCTTGATTTTGTGGTTTATTTTGAGTTGATTTACTTGATTAAGTCCTTTAATGGCATGATATTAAATGGTAATCTTTAATCCCGATTTCATAGGGTTTTATCTTGTTATGATATAGATTAGCTTTCTGGAAGTTATGGTAGAATTTTAATGGCATTTAGGTTGTTAGATGGAGATTTTAAGTTTCATCAATAGAGTTTCGGTTTGAAAATTTAAAATGGAGAAGAAGGTCGATTTGCCTTGTTGGCGTTCGAACGGCCCTCCTGGGCATTCGAACGGCAACACTGTCAGTTTGACAGATTTTCTGTATAGCCGATCGAACGGCCCTACTAGGCGTTTGAACGGCTACACAACAGATCTTGTAATATTTGCATGATGTTTATTTCGGTAATTCTACTTTTATATATCATTTTCATGTGTATGTGGAGTGTTTTGAGCTATAGTATGCTACTGGAAGGGTATACCATTAAGGTTATGAAGTGGTGGTATATATTTAGTGTTATGTGGAATGGCTTGTGATTGGATATATGATGTGGGAATTGCCATCTTGAAGTTATGAATGGTTGATTTTCTATGGTTAAGTATATTTCAGTAGAGCTACAGCATACTAACGGACTGATATGTCATGTTAGGATGTGGTTAATTGATGTGTAAATGTAAGTGAATGTCATGGGTCAAGTATGATTTGAATGATCTTATATATGTTTAGATTGTGGATAGGCTTTGATTTGAGATATGACTTTAATGATTATTCACCTATGATTTCCGCTGAAATTCATCATTAGATGTTAATGCACATGTGTAGTGTGATGGTGAGTGAATTACAAGTATGTTGATATGCATTGAGTGAAGTGCTTCTACTAAGTACACACACACATGTGGGGTTTAATGATGATGATGAGTATGAATATTATGATTATGAATGATGCATGAGGGGCTGATGAGAGCACTTATCATGAATTAGGATTCATGTATGCCTTGCCCACGTATGTACCATGTTGCATATATAATGAAAATGGATTTCCAATTGAGGCTTTATCGAGATTAATTAAATGTGATCGATTGGATGCAATGTGGTGAAATTGCGTGCCGAATTAATCGGTCGTGGCTTAACCGAAACTTGATTAGTCCGAAAGGACTGTTTTGATTTGAATTCCTTTGTAGAACATGTGCACTTCTTGGGTTGAGTCTAGTTAAGTGGAATTATGTGGGGGATGAGTACGTACTTGTCTTGCGATTTGAGATTATTATTGTTTTCTAGACCCTGAGAATCCAGTATGGTATGCTCTATGCACCAGCTACCATGTGTTTTAGGGTTTCCTATGTGAAAACTCGGGCTCTTCCTCATCGCAGGAGATGTCCCAAAACGAACACCCCTGCTCTAGGTTCTCTTCGTGAGAATGTGACATCCTTGGCCAGGATCGTCTGGGGCAAGCAGCTTTAGGGATTGACAACCCCAAACTTCTTAAATTCTTATGTAGAATTTGGTCCATGACACGCCTTCATGGCCTTGTCTGTGTTCCCGTCTTTGTGACACTAATTGTGATTACTCCTTGATGGAGGCATTCTTGATATGATGTTGATGCATGATCTGAAATGTATGTTAGAGATACATCTCATGTAGGTTGATATGATGTGATGCATGATTTTATATGTATGTTAGAGATACATTTTATGCAGATTGATATGATGTTGAGGCATAATTTGATATGTATGTTAGAGATACATCTCATGCAGGTTGATATGATGTTGAAGCATGATTTGATATGTATGTTAGAGATACATTTCATGCAGGTTGATATGATGTGAATGGTACTATGTGGATTATACACAATGATGTAGGTTTTTTATGTGATGTGAATGGCACTATGTGAATTATACACTATGATGCAGGTTTAGGTGGTGTATATGTGTGATTAAAAAATGATACATCTTGTCAATCTTTGATTTGAATGATTATGTTGCTATGTCGTCGTGTTTCCGATGATGATAGTATATTAGAAAACCATTGCTGAGTTTGTTAAACTCACCCCTCTTTCTTGTGTTTTTGCTTTGGGGCTGCATGGCGTGACACGTAGATGGACAAGATCTCCTCTTTGAGGAAAGGTCAGAGACGACTTGGGAGTGATTGTGGAGTCCTCTTTTGTGACTTATTTTCTTAGTTTTTGCTTTATGATTAGAACCTTTGTGTATGGTTCTCATTTTGAATTATGCTACTTTATACAGTTGTGTTGTTTAAGACCTATTTTGGAGCCTAGAGTGGGCTATGGTTTAACTAAGCATGTGGGTTTGAGACTGTTGTTTATCTTAGAGTTAAAGTAACTCTTTCTTTTCTACTTATTTACTCTTGCTCAAAGTGGTGTGCATACTCCGTAATTTTGATAGATCGCTTGTGATTAGGGTTAAAATCTTCCGCTAAATTGTATCTCAATTCTCCTTGTCGCCCCCGTGCACTTGACCGGGCCCCTGGACCAGGTTCGGCTCAGGTCGGGCAGTGCCGGGGCGTGACAAAGTTTTTGGTATCGGAGCACATCTTTGTCCAAGAGTAAATAGGAGTGAGTGACAATTCTTATGGGTTAAGGGTTGTGAGATGATTAAGGTTTAGACATGACTAGCGATGTGAATTCCATTAGTTGTTTGTCTTGAATGTTCTTTGTTTGCTTGCTTGTTTGCTTGATTGAGTGTTTGCTGTGCTTTGTTGCTTGTGTTGCTTAGTGCGATTTGGCCTTGTGATTTAGTGTCAAGTGGTTGTGTAGATGGCTGGACAGGATCACAATGGCACTTGTGGTGTTCTCACGGCGAGAGATCCGAGTGTTGATGATGTGTTAACTGCTGTTCAAGCGTTGACACACGCCATTCAGACTCTAACGGGAGTACTTTAGACTATCGCGGTGATGGAGAAGGGCTCAGAGGAGTGTCACTTGGTTGAGGGACAATCTAAGCATGCTAGGCATGATGACCCTTCGACATAGCATAAGAAGCTTCGTGGTGGTAATCATGAGTAGACGCATGCTCGCCATGTGCGACCTGTTCATCGCAGCCACCGTGCTAAGGTGACTTGCTTCAGATGTCGGCAGAAGGGACACTATGTTAACTGATCGTTTATAATTAATCCCTTTGCAAGTGTACAAGGTAATTATACTAGGATGAGTATTTAAGGGTTGTCGAACCTCAGGGACGGATGAATTATTACTAATTCTAAAGAGGAATTTGCTGATTGAAAACTAGAAACAACTTAAACTTAAATTAAGCAAAAGAAAATAATCAACTAGTTTAAAAGGTAGAGATTAGTATGATAGAATTTACTTAGGAAATCGAATCCACTATAGAACCATAACAATTCCTTAACTTTTAATCTAAATCTAGTGTGAATATGAACAAGTATTCTCAGCTACAAGCTAGAATTACTTCAGAAAGAATCATTAATTAACTTCCATGGCATGAACTATCTTCGACAATAGCACAAATCATCTACACTAAACTAGCTATAGGCATGACTCGTCTAATCTTAGTATAACTCATCCAAGTCATTAATTATCTAAACATTAAAACTATTGCATGACCATCTCATCTAAATCACAGAAATTAGAATTGATGCAAATATCAAAACCACATCAATCTATCATCTACAAGACAATAAATCAACATAGATTTGAATAAACTTGAAAAGCTCTTCCATTAAAAAGGAAATCCTTATCATACAATTGTCATAATTCACAACGGAGATCTAAATTAAAAAGAAAAGAAACTGAAACTTATCTATAGCTTCATCAACTCCTAAGTAAAAGAAAAGTCCAGCCTTCCATTGTAGAAGAAAGCACTTAAATTTCTATTGAAAGCTTTGAGTTTTTCTCCATCTTCTTCTTCCTTCTTCTCTTCAGAAAATTTACTTTATAACCTCCAATTTCGAGCCAAATATGTCTTTTTATAGGCATAAGAACCGTAGGAAGGAGTCCAATATGAAAAAGACTCGAAATTGGCTGAAATAAGGAAACTGTGCGTTATCCCGTTCAAATGCCTTGCATGCCCGTTCGAACGCTTATATTGCATTTTTCATCAAAATCACGTTATCCCGTTCGAACTCCCTGCATGCCCGTTCGAATGGCTACACTGTTTTTGCAATCTGGACAGTTTTCCTGGACAGTCCATTTTCTGTTCATTAAGCTGCTCCTTTCATGTCCATATTAATTGCCAACTTGTTTATAACTCTAAAAAGTTGTCCAAATCACTTTAAAGCATGTTGAGATTATTTTCAATTATTCCAAACATCGTCCAAGTACTTCGATAAGCGCACTACCTACAAAACATTAAAACATCACATTTTAGACATGTAAATAAACCATAACTAACTCTAAATTACTAATTAAACTAAAATACTAATATCTATCTTAATCTAAATAAACCATAACTAACTCTAAATTAACCTAATCTATACTAGCAAATAAGGTAAAAAGAAATATAAAATAGATATCTATATCTATATATATATATATATATATATATATATATATATATATTTCATACTTATCATTAACGAGTGTCCCAAGTGGGCCAACAATGCTCAAAGGCAATCTCCGGTGGTCTCTAACGTTAGTCCCAGGCAGCCAGGAGCACCACAGACGAGACCCCCTACCGGGTAGCCCAGTGGCAAGGGGAAGAAGCCGGCTCATGATGGGAGAGTCTTTGCTATTTTAGCGCAGGAGGCGGTTAACTCTTCCGGCGTGGTGGAAGGTATTATTCTCATTGTCTCCCACTATGCTAGAGTGCTATTCGATACCGGTTCCTCTCATTCTTTTCTTTCTCCTCATTTTGCTCATGAGTTGGATGCTTGTTATAAGTTGTTGCATGTTCCTTTGCGTGTGTCTACACCTTCATCTTCTCTTCGAGTGGAGAAGTATATTGAGATGTTTCCTATGGAGATCGATGGGCATGTGCTACATATGGATCTGATTATATTGCCGATGATTGACTTTGATGTGATCCTAGGCATGGATATGATTTCTAAGTTCCATGTGCATGTAAACTGCCGCAGGAGGTGTGTGAAGTTCGAGTTGCCAAGAGCTAAGCTTTTTATCTTCTAAGGGGTGAAGCGTTCTAATGGCAAGTTCTTGTTCTCTTCCTTTAAGGACAAGAAGTGGATCGATAGGGGATGCGAGACTTTCCTTGCTAGTGTTACAGGGTTGAACATGGAGTTGCCTTCTTTGGATTCCGTTTGTGTTGTGGCAAAATTTTCTGATGTCTTCCCTAGTGACTTAACGGGTTTGCCACTAGAGAGGGAGATAGAGTTTTGCATGGATCTTATTTCAGGCACTACTCCTATTTCTAAGGCTCCCTATCGTATGGCTCAAGTTGAACTTAAAGAGCTTAAGGCTCAGCTGCAGGATCTTATGGATAAGGGGTATATTAGGCCGAGTGTATCTCCTTAGGGTGTGCCGGTCTTATTTGTTCGGAAGAAGGATGGTTCTATGCGGTTGTGTATTGATTATCGAATGCTTAATCAGGTAACCACCAAGAACAAGTACCCTTTACCTAGAATTGATGATTTGCTTGATCAGTTGCAGCAGGCACAGGTCTTCTCTAAGATTGATTTGAGATCGGGTTATCACCAACTTCGGATCCGTCCTGATGATGTGGCAAAGATGGCTTTCCGTACCCGATATGGGCATTATGAGTTCTTAGTGATGCCTTTTGGTCTTACTAATGCACCAGCCTCATTTATGGACTTGATGAACCGAGTCTTTCGGCCTTATCTTGATTAGTTTGTGATTATATTTGTGGATGATATTCTGATCTATTCGGCCAATGAGGAAGAACATGAAGCACATTTGAGGATTGTCTTGCAAACTTTACGGGAGCATCAGCTCTTTGCAAAGTTTGACAAATGTGAATTTTGGCTCAGGGAGGTGCAATTCCTTGGTCATGTTATATCGAGTGACGGTGTGGCGGTTGATCCCTCAAAAGTTGAAGCCGTGTTGAAGTGGGAGCAACCGAAGAGTGCATCGGAGGTCCGAAGTTTCCTAGGACTTGCCGGGTACTACCACCATTTCAGTTAGGGTTTTTCTAGCATTGCAAACCCTATGACCAAGTTGATAAGGAAGAATGAGAAGTTTGAGTGGATTTCAGCTTGTGAAGAGAGTTTCTAAGAGTTAAAGAAGAGGTTGACTTCAGCTCCGATCTTGACTTTGCCTTCCGAGAGTGGTGGATATGTGGTCTATAGTGATGCTTCACTTCGCGGCTTGGGATGTGTACTCATGCAGCATGGGAGAGTAGTGGCTTATGCATCTCGACATCTTAGAGTGCACGAGTGAAATTACCCCACTCATGACTTGGATTTAGTAGCCGTAGTGTTTGCATTGAAGATTTGGCGGCACTATCTCTATGGTGAGAAGTTTGAGGTATTCACTGATCATAAGAGTTTGAAGTACTTATTCACGTAGCGAGATCTTAATATGAGGCAAAGGAGGTGGCTAGAATTCTTAAAGGACTATGACTTCACGATATCGTATCATCCCGGCAAAGCCAACGTGGTGGCGGATGTTTTGAGTCAGAAATCAGCCACTACGATTGCTTGCATGCGAGTTCGTGAGTGGCTCCTTTATGAGGACGCCATTGAGCTAAGGCCCGAGTTGACTTTGGAGGACACACGGAGCTGGTTTGCTAACATCTCTATCAGCTCTAGTGTGGTGGATGATGTGGTCGAGGCTCAGAAAAGTGATGAAGAGACTCTAGCTTTTATGGCCAAGCTAAGAGAGAAGGTAGTGTTGTGCTTCGAGGAAAAGGCCGATGGGAGTTTGGTGTATAAGGGTTGTTGGTGTGTGCCGAGCTCCGTTGAGTTGAGAGAGCGTATCCTATCAAAGGCACACCATTCTAAGTTCTCTATCCACCCTGGAGGAACGAAGATGTACCACGATGTGAAGAGGACATTTTGGTGAAAGGGGATGAAGAAGGACATTGCGGTGTACGTGTCCAAATGCCTTGTGTGCCAGCAAGTCAAGGCAGAGCACCGGCATCCAGGTGGCTTACTACAACCACTTCCGATTTCGGAGTGGAAGTGGGAGCACGTCACCATGGATTTTGTTTCCGGATTGCCACGGTCGCCGGGTGGTAATGATGCGGTTTGGGTGATTGTTAACCGACTTACGAAGTCCGCTCATTTCCTCACGATCAGAATGACTACTCCTTTGGATGCCTTGGCTGCTCTATATATGAGGGAGATCGTGCGGTTACATGGGATTCCAGTATCTATTGTCTCCGACCGTGACCCACGGTTCACTTCGAGGTTTTGGCAGAGCTTTCAGGGTGCTTTAGGCACATCTCTACATCTCAGCTCCTCCTATCACCCTCAGACAGATGTACAGTCCGAAAGGACCATCCAGATGCTTGAGGGCATGCTCCGAGCATGTATCCTTGAGTGGAAAGGAAGTTGGGAGCAACATTTTCCGCTGGTTGAGTTTTCCTATAACAATAGCTACCAAGCGAGCATCCGGATGGCACCTTTCGAGGCGCTTTATGGGCGTCCTTGCCGATCACCTTTATGTTGGAGTGAGGTTGGAGATCACCTTCTCACTGGCCCAGATCTTATCCAGCAGCCAGTAGAGAAGATATGCCTCATCCGGGAGAGGTTGCAGACAGCCCAGAGCCGTCAGAAGAGTTATGCCGATAGAAGACGGTGGGAGTTGGAGTTTGGTGTTGGTGACCATGTTTTCCTTAAGGTCTCTCCGACCCGTGGTGTTGTTTGATTCGGACAACGGGGGAAGTTGTCACCTCGTTTTATTGGTCCATTTGAAATCTTGGAGCAGATAGGCACCACAGCATATCGGGTAGCACTTCCACCCCGATTGACCGATATCCATAATGTATTCCACGTCTCACTTCTTCGAAAGTATGAGCCGGATCCTACTCATGTCTTGGATTTCGAGCCGTTGGAGCTCTAGGAGAATCTTTCCTAGGAGGAGGTACCTATCCAGATTCTTGATCAAAAGGAGAAGGTACTTCAGCAAAAGGCAATCCCACTCGTGAAGGTGTTGTGGAGAAATCATGGAGTCGAGGAAGCCACGTGAGAAACGGAGGACGAGATCAGAAAGAAGTACCTTCATCTTTTTGTCGCTGACCTCTAGCAAATTTTAGGGGACCAAAATTCCTAAGAGGGGGAAGATGTAAGGACTCTCATTTCTAAACCGGTTTTCGTTTCATTTTAATTATCGATTATTGCGTGGTTAACTCATTTTTTTTATTAATTTGGTGGTTTCAAAAATAAATAGTGTTTTTTTATGGTTTTAATCAAAATCAACTTTAAAATTATTGATTTTAAGTGATTTTAGGTCAAATCTGAATTTTTTCAGATTTTTCTAAATTTTCACTAATTTTCCAAAAATTAGGGTTTGGCGGGACCCCCTGTGGGCCCCACCATCAAAATTTGGGTTTTTAGACCACATTAACCCAGACATCAACACAAGCTTTCATGAAAATTTTCATAATTTTCTCAAGTTTAATTAGTGCTCAAGTAGCCAAAATACCCATTTTTAGCTTAATTTTCTATTCATACCCCACTAATTACGCATACACGCCCCACATTCTACTATATATAGAATGACATGAGCCATTTCCGTTTTGGGAATAGACTGGGAAAGGGAGGTTAAGCCTAATTCCCCAATTAGGCCCAGATTAGAAGAGTTTAAGGTATGTTACTCTAATTAAGCCTTAAATCTTAGATTTTCTCTTAATCCTTTCTAGATCTATCATTTGCCCTTTATTTTGATTCATTTTTAAACATCAAAACTACTGATTTGCATCTTTACTTCAAACCCTAGATCTAAAAATCCGGTTTTTATGTTCAACAAGCCCTAGATCTAAGTTTTTTATTAAGGTTTTCTATGTTAAATCGGTTTTAATGGAGTTTAATTTAAACTCTATGTCTTTGTAAGGTTTTCAGGAAGGGTGACCATCAAATCCAAGCTTAATCAAGGGATAAGGTAATGAACTTTCAAAATTTCAGTTTTCCTATGGTAAAACTCTTGATTTTGTGGTTTATTTTGAGTTGATTTACTTGATTTAGTGCTTTAATGGCATGATTAGTAATTGATAATCTTTAATCCCGATTTCATAGGGTTTTATCTTGTTATGATGTAGATTAGCTTTCTGAAAGTTATGGTGGAATTTTAATGGCATTTAGGTTGTTAGATGGAGATTTTAAGTTTCATCAATGGAGTTTCGGTTTGAAAATTTGAAATGGAGAAGAAGGTCGATTTGCCTTGTTGGCGTTCGAACAACCCTCCTAGGTGTTCGAACGGCAACACTGTCAGTTTGACAGATTTTCTGTATAGCCGATTGAACGGCCCTACTGGGCGTTCGAACGGCTACACAACAGATCTTGTAATATTTGCATGATGTTTATTTCAATAATTCTACTTTGATATATCATTTTCATGTCTATGTGGAGTGTTTTGAGCTATAGTATGCTACTGGAAGGGTATACCATTGCGGCTATGAAGTGGTGGTATATATTTAGTGTTATGTGGAATGGCTTGTGATTGGATATATGACGTGGGAATTGCCATCTTGAAGTTATGAATGGTTGATTTTCTATGGTTAAGTATATTTTCAGTAGAGCTACAGCATACTAACGGACTAATATGTCATGTTAGGATGTGGTTAATTGATGTGTGAATGTTAGTGAATGTCATGGCTAAAGTGAATTGAATGATCTTATATATGTTTAGCTTGTGGATAGGCTTTGATTTAAGATATGACTTTAATGATTCTTCACCTATGATTTCCGCTGGAATTCATTATTAGATGTTAATGCACATGTGTAGTGTGATGGTGAGTGAATTACAAGCATGTTGATATGCATTGAGTGAAGTGCTTTTACTAAGTACACACACACACGTGGGGTTTAATGATGATGATGAGCATGGATATTATGATTATGAATGATGCATGAGGGGCTGATGAGAGCACTTATCATGAATTAGGATTCATGTATGCCTTGCCCACGTATGTACCATGTTGCATATATAATGAAAATGGATTTCCAATTGAGGCTTTATCGAGATTAATCGAATGTGATCGATTGGATGCAATGTGGTGAAATTGCATGCCGAATTAATCGGTCGTGGCTTAACCGAAACTTGATTGGTCCGATAGGACATGTTTTGATTTGAATTCCTTCGTGGAACATGTGCACTCCCTGGGTTGAGTCTAGTTAAGTGGAATTATGTGGGGGATAAGTTACGTACTTGTCTTGCTATTTGAGATTATTATTGTCTTCTAGACCCTGAGAATCTAGTATGGTATGCTCTGTGCACCAGCTACCATGTGTTTTAGGGTTTCCTATGTGAGAACTTGGGCTCTTCCTCATCGCAGAAGATGTCCCAAAATGAACACCCCTGCTATAGGTTCTCTTCGTGAGAATGTGACATCCTTGGCCAGGATCGTCTAGGGCGAGTAGCTTTAGGGATTGACAACCCCGAACTTCTTAAATTCTTGTATAGAATTTGGACCATGACACGCATTTGTGGCCTTGTCTGTGTTCCCGTCTTTGTGACATTAATTGTGATTACTCCTTGATGGAGGCATTCTTGATATGATGTTGATACATGATCTGAAATGTATGTTAGAAATACATCTTATGCAGGTTGATATGATGTGATGTATGATTTTATATGTATGTTAGAGATACATTTCATGCAGGTTGATATGATGTTGAAGCATGATTTGATATATATTAGAGATATATTTAATGCAGGTTGATATGATGTGAATGACACTATGTGGATTATACACAATGATGCAGGTTTTTGTGATGTGAATGGCACTATGTGAATTATACACTAAGATGCAGGTTTAGGTGGTGTATATGTGTGATCAGAAAATGATACATCTTGTCAATCTTTGATCTGAATGAGTATGTTGCTATGTCGTTGTGTTTCCGATGATGATAGTATATTAGAAAACCATTGCTGAGTTTGTTAAACTCACCCCTCTTTCTTGTGTTTTTGCTTTGTGGCTGCGTGGCGTGACACGCATATGGACAGGATCTCGTCTTTGAGGAAAGGTCGGAGACGACTTGGGAGTGATCGTGGAGTCCTCTTTTGTGACTTATTTTCTTAGTTTTTGCTTTATGATTAGAACCTTTGTGTATGGTTCTCATTTTGAATTATGCTACTTTATACAGTTGTGTTGTTTAAGACCTATTTTGGAGCCTAGAGTGGGCTATGGTTTAACTAAGCATGTGGGTTTGAGACTGTTGTTTATCTTAGAGTTAAAGTAACTCTTTCTTTTCTACTTATTTACTCTTGCTCAAAGTGGTGTGCATACTCCGTAATTTTGATAGATTGCCTGTGATTAGGGTTGAAGTCTTCCGCTAAACCGTATCTCAATTCTCCTTTTTGCCCCCATGTGCTTGACCAGCCCCTGGACTGGGTTCAGCTCGGGTCGGGCAGTGCCGGGGCGTGATACAAAGTGATACCGCAATCGGACCGCGCTTGCTCAACTTATGTCCTTTTATTCATTTTACTAGTTTAAGAACCAAGCACCCAAGCTCATCATGAATATGTATTTAAAAGTTTTAAATAAATACACACTCATTTTATGTGTTCATAAGTATGAATAAAATGCACTAAGCAATGAACCAATCAGACCTCATTTGGTCAAATTATAACCTTTTATTTTATAAATTAGTAGTGGACAAAGCACCGAAGCTTGTTAAGAATTTGCACTAATTATTGTATCATTTAAAGTTTAAAGAAACTTTTGATTTAATTGTTACGTTCAAAATGATGAATCAAATGTACAAAGTGACACTGCAATTAAACCATTCTTGCTCAACTTTAGTCCATTCATTCATTTAACTAGTTTAAGAACAAAGCATGAATGCTTGTCATGAATGTGTACCCGATAGTTGTGAATAAATATGCATTCATTTGCTAGGTTCGTAAGTATGAATAAAATGCACTGAAAAATGTTCTAATCGGACCTCGTTTGGTCAAGTTATATCCTTTTACTTGATTAACTCGTAAAGGAACAAAGCACTAGAGTTTCTTAAGAATGGGCAAAAATCATTGAATCGTTTAAAGTTAAAAGAGACATCCATTCAATTGTTATGTTCATAATTATGAATTAAATGTAGCCGGCTTGCTTTGCTAGTTATGCTGGTGTGGCTTCTGCTGATTCTGTTGATGAGGCTTTCTGCTGGTTCGTTGATGTGGTTTCTGCTATTTGCTAGGACGATTGTTATCATCCCCTCCAGACCTCTTGTTGTCTCCTTGCTTTGTATTATTTCCTTGGCTCTTGTTCATGCCTTTCTTCTTGTCCTACACCCTCTTGTAGTCCTCCTCCATCATGGATGCCAACTCTATTGCCTTTGCAATGGTAGTTGGCTGGGAAGGAAGCACCTTTTCCCGTAGTTCATCCTTCAGACCGCACACAAACTTCTCTTCCATTTTCAGCTCAGTAGGGCAGGAATGGGTGCAAATCTCAGCAATTGCACGAATTTGGTCTCGTTTTGTAGAACAATTATGGAGCCCAGTTCTATGTCAAGAAACTCCTTCTCCTTCCTCCTTTGGACATGAGGAAAGTACATAAAGTAAAATCTTCCTTAAACTCCTCCCAAGCAATCTCATGTCAATCTTGAAATCAGTTCCTCTCAACAAACTCCCACCAAAAGATAACGCCACCCACTAATGTAAAGGTAGCAAAAGTTACCCTCTCATCATCAGGCACTTTCAGTCCCATGAAAGTTCTCTCCACCTCTGTGATCCATCTACCATCTTTCAGCTAGCTCTGGCTCAGCCTCTTTTGTGAAGGCAAGTGCAACCCTTCTAAACCGCTCCAAAGTCGGTGGCTTTGGATTAGGACTGCCAGCACTCTGTCCAGACCCCTCTTGAGATCGAATGGCTTGGGTGAGCTCCTAAAATAAAGTCCTCATATCAAGCACTAGCAACTAGATTCCCTCTTTGGCTCCTAGGAACGGGTGCTATCCTATTCTAGAGATACAAGAAAAAGAGGGTTAATTGAACCAATCAAGTTCTACCCCACATAAGTAGTGTTATAAATATTCTACTCATATTATTTCATAAAGTCATGTACTTGCAGATAGCTTTAAGGCTCTGATACCAACTGTAACACCCTGGGTCTTCATTCACATAAACATGAGGCACGACAAACTCAAGGTGTTAACTTGCATAGCCAAGCATCTCAAACCATTAAATAACTTACCTAATAAAGAGAGATAATCATTAATCCAGGATCTTGGCTCAGCTAAGTGCAAGTACCTTAACATAATAAAATAACATGATCTAAAATCTTAGGGGAATACAATGCCTCAATACAGTCCAGCATAAAAATAAGAGCTAAAGTCCTATTAACTAAAGAAATCTACCTTGCTAGCTATGGGTAACGCCTACTCCTACTACTCTGAATCTGGAGTTGAACCTGCATCGTAGAGATGCATGAGTATTTCCAAAAATACTCAGCATGTTGCATGAAAAACCACTCATAGTCAAAAGATTAAGATGATGTATGTAAAAGCAACAGAAATCATTAGACCATGATCTGCAAGACACCCAATAAACAGTGACACATGTAAAATAATGCACATCACATTGAATATCAAATTGAACCATACTCATAGGGGCTAGCCTTTAACTAATGAAAGACTAAAATGACTCAAATGAATGTAGACTCCCGTTCAAAGGAGTACTGCATTCTACCAGGGAATCCTAGCATCTCTAGAGATCCACTTGCATCAGCCATGGACCTAGAGTGCAGGTACCAACTATGCTCATGGGCACGCTGGCCAGAGGTAGTTGAGCTTTTCATGATGCTAAAAAACCTACTTGCACACAAATGCTCAAGGAGCTGTGAACCAAAGTCCCAAAGGTGCTGAGGCCTCATGGGCCTAAAAAATACCGCCATGGCTATTACAGTGAACTTACATAACTCTAACTCATCATATGATATGATACAGCCACATGATGCAAAAAGGATTGAAACTAATCACAACATATCATGGATGTACTAAGTTGACCAAATCAACATGACATCAGACTAAGTTAAGGCTGAGACATGAGAATAAAATCATCAAGACAAATAATCAGACTTATGCTGAAATGAACTAATCAAATCAACAAAATATTGACTTGAATTGGGGCTGAGGTGAACTAATCAAATCAGCAAACTAACACAACAAATTAGGCTGAAATAACTAACAACAAACAGCATGATATTAACATCGAAGTGAGGCTGACACAACCCATAACATTCCACATGGTCATAACTCAAGTGAGGCTGATATGACCAAATCTAATCAGCAAGGCATACATCTAAATATGGATGAGATGGGATAACTAAATTCAGTAAGACATGATTCAAGTTAAACCTGAAAAGGAATGATTATATTCAACAAAACCATGGCACTCATTAAGGCTAAAATCCTGAAAGCAAATTTAACAAATTGAAGCACTAATTAGGCCTAAAAACCTGAAATCAAATTCAGAAAATTGAAGCACTAATTGGACCTAAAAACCTGAAATCAAATTATGCAAAGTGAGGCACTAATTAGGCCTAAAAACCTGAAATCCAATTCAGCAAAGTGAGGCACTAATTAGGCCAAAAAACCTGACTTCAAATTCAGCAAAGTGAGGCACAAATTAGGCCTAAATAGAGATGATTAAAATTTGAATCATTCATGCACGAATTAGGGCAAATAGAGATGATTAAACTCAGATTCAATCATGCACAAATTAGGGCAAATAGAGAGGAATAAACTCAGAAAGGTTCATGCACGAATCAGGGCTAAAAGAGATAATTAAACTCAACAAAGTTCATGCACAAATTAGGGCTAAAAGAGGTAATTACCCTCAGAATCATTCATGCACTATTTAGGGCAAATAGAGATGATTAAAATCAGATTCATTCATTCATGAATTAGGGCAAATAGAGATTATTCAAATCAGAATAATTCATTCATGAATTAGGGCAAATAGAGATTATTCAAATCAGAATAATTCATGGACGAATTAGGGCAAATATAGATGATTAAAATCAAAATCATTCATGCATGAATTAGGGCAAATAAAGGAATTCAAAACCATCACATTAGGGGGTTGACCTAGGGCTGAAATTTATCATCAAACCATGATGACTATGGGTGTAAAAACTGCACCTACCTCTACCAACTCGCCTCCAAAGCTTTATACCCTTGCTCCTACGCTTCTCAATTGAGTCAAAAAAATGCTAGCTTTCCCCCTCCATAGCTGCTGGTCGTGTTGGACCTTGATGAGAGAAAGAGGAGAAGTGAAGAGAGGGGAGAAAGAGGAGGCCGAACCATCCAAAAAAATCAGCCTCCGCCCCCCCCCCCCCCCCCCCCCCTAAAAATCCTTATATAATCCTCCACCTATTTTGTAGGGGTTTAAGCCAATAAGAGAGCTGGACTAAATGGTTAATACATATAACCTTAGAGTCCTAAGTGAGCTCTCCATAACCACTAGGAACCACCCCTAGAGGCCTAGCCAAGCAACTCCTATTTTGTAGGTGACGCCCCCTACATTATAGGGGCTGCTCAAAATCCACTTCCTTCCCTAATCCTCTAGTTCTAGGACTCTTTCTCTTTCTCAAACTCTAATCCTAGAGGGTCGGACCCCCCAATATTTAATATATTTCATTAGGGGATCTATATTTATGCTGTATGATGCTTGGTGATGTTAGATGACACCCTGAGTTTGCATTACTTTATGTTCATGTGAATCAAAGCCTAGGGTGTTACAAAAGAACTCAAGCTCGTCACAATTTGACAATTCTTTCTTAACTTATGTGATTTTATTTGCTTAACTAGTTTTAGAACAAAGCACCTAAGCTCGTATCGAATGTACATTTAGTTGTTTTAAAGAAATATGTACTCATTTACTAAGTTCGTAAGAATGAATCAAACGCACAAAACGATGAACTAATCAGACCACTTTTGGTCAAATTATATGCTTTTACTCGATTAAAACCGAAGTTCATTAAGAATGTGCACAAATTATTATATCATTTAAAGTTTGAAGAGACCACTGAAACATTTGTTACATTAGTAATTAAGATTTATATAGAGAAGGTGATACCACAATTTGACCGATCTTACTCAACTTGTGATATTTTATTCACATAACTTGTTTTAGAAAAAAAACACCCAAGCTCGTCACGTATGTATATTGATATGGAGATTTATATAGAGAAAATTTACAAAGACTTCCTAATCATTTCTTACGTTCGTAATTATGATTATGGAGATGCCACAATTTGATCATTCTACCTTAAGTTATGTGATTTTATTCACTTAACTAGTTTTAGAACAAAGCACCTAAGCTCGTCCTGAATGTAAATAGTTGTTTTAAAGAAATACGTATTTATTTAACAAGTTTATAAATATGAATCAAATGCACAAAATGAGGAACTAATCGGACCACTTTTTGTCAAGTTATATCCTTTTGATTTGATTAAAACTAATGTTCATTAAAATGTGCACAAATAGTTATATCGTTTAAAGTTTAAAAAGAACTCATAATTAATCATTTGTTATGTTCGTAACAATGAATTTAATAGAGAAAAAATGCCACAAATCATTATATCGTTTGAAGTTTAAAGGACCTCCAAATCATTTATTATGTTCGTAATTTTGAATTAAATGGAGAAAGCGATGCCACAATTTGACCGTTCTTCCTTACTTATATGATTTTTATCGCTTAAATAATTTTAGAACAAAGCACGCATGCTCGTCACGAATGTATATTTAGTTGTTTTAAATAAATACTAACACATTTACTATGTTTGTAAGAAAGAATTAAATACACTAAACAACAAACCAATTGGTCCACATTTGGTTTAATTATTTCCTTTTAATCAATTAAAACTTAAGTTCATTAAAAATGTGCACAGATCGTTATATCATTTAAAGTTTAAAACAACCCCCTAATATTTTTTTTTACGTTCGTAATTACAAATAAAATGGAGAAATAGAAGCCACAAATTGACCATTCTTCCATAACTTATGAGATTTTATTCACTTAACTAGTTTTAGAACAAAGCACCCAAGCCCATCATGAATGTATATTTAGTTGTTTTAAAAAATAAGTACTCATTTATTAAGTTCGTAAAAATGAATTAAACGCAGAAAACGACAAACTAATATTAAAACCAAAGTTCGTTAAGAATGTGCACAAATTATAATATCATTTAAAGTTTAAAGAGATGTCGCAATCAATTGTTTGTTACGTTCGTAATTATGAATCAAGTGAAGAAAGCGATGCCACAATTTGACTGTTCTTTCTTAACTTCTGTGATTTCATTATCTTAACTAGTTTTACAATAAAGCATCAAAGCTCGTCACGAATGTATATTTATTTATTTTAAATAAATAAGTACTTATTTACTAAGTTCATAAGAATAAATCAAACGTAATAAAAATAACGAACCAATCGGTCCAACTTTTGGTCTAGTTATAATACTTTATACGATTAAAACCGATGTCCATTAAGAATGTGCACAA
The DNA here is from genome assembly GCA_035235625.1 of Saururus chinensis. Classification (NCBI taxonomy): domain Eukaryota; kingdom Viridiplantae; phylum Streptophyta; class Magnoliopsida; order Piperales; family Saururaceae; genus Saururus; species Saururus chinensis. The sequence goes on along the minus strand of CP141146.1, from coordinate 28,126,346 downwards.
ATCGTTATATTGTATAAAGTTTAAAAAGACTTCATAATCATTTGTTACGTTTGTAATTACAAATCAAATTGAGAAGGAGATACTACAATTTGACCGTTCATCCTTAATTTATGTGATTTTATTGGCTTAATTAGTTTTAGAACAAAGCACCAAAGCTCATCACGAATGTATATTTAGTTATTTTAAAGAAATACTTACTCATTTACTTTGTTTGTAGGAATAAATCAATCGTATTAAACGACGAACCCATCAGACTACTTTTGGTTTAGTTATATCTTTTTAATAGGCTAAAACTGAAGTTCATTAAGAATGAGTACAAATTATTAAATCATTTAAATTTTAAAAAGTCCTCTCAATCATTTGCTACATTCGTAATTACGAATCAAATATAAAATGCGAAGCCTCAATTTGACTATTGATGTATTGAAATAATGTTCAATTAAATGTTCTCCCATTTTGAATTATAATCATATTTTGTGTTAATTCATTGTTTATTTAGTCTATTTATATTTTGAATAGGTTAGTTAGACCTTAATTGAGTTTACATGTCTAAACAGGCTTCAACGAGATATAAGTTGAAAAAGGAGCCTAACTACCCAAAGCTATTTAAAAGTCAAGAATGGGCTCCTAATGGTCTAAACATGTATGGAATGGTCGAACACAACCTTTTGGACCTGATTTGATATTTGCATCAAGATAACTAAATTAGGAAAGAAGCTGATTCGGACAGATTGACATGGCCTTAGTTTTTCAACCATATATTTCTATATATAATTTGGATTGATACAATTCGGGCGGCATTGGAAAGAAAACTTCCTCAGCTACAATTGTTATTTCAGGAAGAAATTCTGAAGATTTATGGGTCGAATTTTGCATGAAAAGGGATAGCTAGTTAACTAACCTGAGGCCAGCACATGAAGAATATTTTCATTGGTTGTGATTGCAATCAATCAGGATGTAATCCAAAGACATGATTTGACTTTCCTCTTTGAAGCAACCTCTTCTACTCTTATAAATAGAGGGGTGGACGTGATAGAGGCATCATCCCCTCCTCTTTGGAGCTCTCTTCTTCCATTTTTCTTCTCTTCTTTTTGTATTTTTGTTTTTAGTTTTATTGTAATGGCTTTCTAAGCTCTCAAGCTAAGGCTAGAGGTGATTTGTAATAATCTAATAGAGTTCTATTCATGTTTCATAAATAATTTCAAGTAAGTATTGGCTATTTGAAGTAATGTTCATTTAATATTGTTGTTCTTCTTGTTTCTTTGTAATTTGAATACATAAGATGCTTGAAGGCTCTCTTTCTTGATCTTTTTTTATTTGGATACATAGAACTCTTTAAGAAACAATTGTTTTTGTCCTTCATCTATCGAAAGTATTTTCTATTTTGTTTTTGCTTTTAATGTTCATATCTTCCGTATAGATAAAATCTTCATTCGATTCTAACTGAGATAACATGATACATAAAGAACATCATTAGATGTTACAATGATCCTTAATGCCTTAGTATTTTCTTATCTTAATTTCTTGACTCTTTATTACCTTAATACTCTTCTACTCTTTATTTCATAATTTTTCTTTCCTCTATTTTTTTCATAATCATTTTCTTTGTTTCACACGGCTTTCCATGTGGATCGACCTTGTCTACTACAATTGGCAAGTAAAATAAATCTGAACTAGACTACTTCATAGTCTTGTTTAAGACGTAACAACAACTATTCTTACTTAACTTATGTGATTTCATTTTCTCAACTAGTTTTACAACAAAGCACCTAAGCTCATCACGAATTTATATTTAGTTATTTTAATAATGTGAACAAAGTGTTATATCCTATAAAGTTTAAAAAGACCTTACAATAATTTGTTACGTTTTTAATTACGAATGAAATGGAGAAAGCAATGCCAAAATTTAATCGTTCTTTCTTAACTTATGTGATTTTCTTCACCTAACTAGTTTTAGAACAAAGCACCTAAGCTCGTCACGAATGTATATATTTAGTTGTTTTAATTAAATAAGTGCTTATTTACTATGTTCGTAAGAATAAATGAAACATAATAAATAATGAACCAATCGGTCCACTTTTGGTCTAGTTATATTTTTTTAATCGATTAAAACCAAAGTTTGTTAAGAATGTGCACAAATCGTTATATTATTTAAAGTTTAAAAAGTCCTCCTAATCATTTGTTACGTTCATAATTACAAATCAAATGGAGCAAGAGATGCCACAATTTGACCGTTCTTCCTTAACTTATGTGATATTATTTGCTTAACTAGTTTTAGAACAAAGCATCCAAACTCGTCACGAATATATATTTAGTTATTTTAAATAAATAAGTACTATTTACTGAGTTTATAAAAATCAATCAACCGTACTAAATGACGAACTAATCAGACTACTTTTGGTCTTATATTCCTTTAATTGATTAAAATTGAAGTTCGCTAGGAATGTACACAATTTATTATATTATTTAAAGTTTAAGGAGACCATATCATTTGTTACGTTGATAATTACGAATCAAATGAAGAAAGCGATACCACAATTTGACCATTCTTTCTTAACTAATATAATTTCATTATCTTAACTAGTTTTACAATAAAGCACTAAAGCTCGTCACGAATGTATATATTGTTATTTTAAATAAAAAAAGTACTTATTTACTAAGTTTGTAAGAATAAATCAAATGTAGTAAACAACAAACCAATCAGTCCACTTTTGGTTAGCTATAATCTTTTTAATCGATTAAAACAGAAGTTCATTAAGAATGTGTACAAATTGTTATTTCGTTTAAAGTTTTAAAAGACCTCCCAATTATTTGTTATGTTCGTAATTACTAATCAAATGGGGAAAGTGATGTCACAATTTAACAGCTCTTCCTTATAACTTATGTGTTTTTACTCACATAACTAGTTTTAAAACAAAGTACACAAACTCGTCCCGAATGTATGTTTAGTTATTTTAAAGAAATAAGTACTTATTTACTAAGTTTGTAAAAACAAATCAAACGCACAAAATAATGAACTAATCGGACCACTTTTGGTCTAGTTATATTCATTTAATCGATTAAAACCAAAGTTCGTTAAGAATCTACACAAATAGTTATATCGTTTAAAGTTTAAAAAGACCTCCAAATCAATCATTAATTATGTTTGTAATTACGAATCAAATAGAGAAAGAGATGCCACAATTTAACCGTTCTTCCTTAACTTGTGTGATTTTATTCACTTAACTAGTTTTAGAACAAAGCACTCAAGCTCATCATGAATGTACATTTAGTTATTTTAAAGAAATGCATACTCATTTTCTAAGCTCGTAAGAATGAATAAAACGTACAGAATGGCAAACTATTTGGATTACTTTTGGTCTAGTTATATCCCTTTAATCGATTGAAACTGAAGTTCATTAAAAATGTGCATAAATTATTATATCATTTAAAGTTTAAGGAGACTTCCCTATCATTTGTTATGTTGATAATTACAAATTAAATTAAGAAAGCGATACCACAATTTGACCATTCTTCCGCAACTTATGTGATTTCATTCGTTTAACTAGTTTTAGAATAAAGCACCTAAGCTCGTCACGAATCTATATTTAATTATTTTTAAAAAATATGTACCGATTTACTATGTTCATAATAATGAATCAAATACGTTAAACGATGAACCAATTAGATCACTTTTGGTTTAGTTATATCCTTTTAATCGATTAAAACCAAAGTTCGTTAAGAATGTGCAGAAATGGTTATATTGTTTAAAGTTTAAAAATGCCTCCCAATCATTTGGTACGTTCGTAATTACGAATTAAATGGAGAAAGTGGTGTCCAAGTTTGACCGTTCTTCCTTAACTTATGTGATTTCATTTTATCAACTTGTTTTACAACAAAGCACCCAAGCTCATCACAAATATATATTTATTTGTTTAAAATTGAAGTACTTATTTACTGAGTTCGTAGTAATCAATCAAACGCACTAAACAATGAACTAATCGGACCACTTTTGGTCTAATTATATCCTTTTAATCGATTAAAACTGAAGTTCTTTAAGAATGTCCACAAATCGTTATATCGTTAAAGTTTAATAGACATCTTAATCATTTGTTACATTCGTAATTATGAATCAAATGGAGTAAGCAATGCTACAATTTAACCGTTCTTCCATAACTTATGTAATTTCATTCTCTTAGGTAGTTTTACAACAAAGCACCCAAGCTCGTCACGAATGTATATTTAGTTATTTTAAATAAATAAGTACTTATTTACTGAATCGTAAGAACGAATCAAATGCACTAGACGACGAACTAATTGGACCACTTTTGGTCTTACTATATGCTTTTTAATTGATTAAAATTGAAGTTTGTTAAGAATGTGCATAAATTGTTATATCGTTTAAAGAGACCACACAATCATTTGTTATGTTCATAATTACGACTTAAATGTACTCATTTACTATGTTCGTAAAAATGAAACAAACGCACAAAATGATGAACTATTCGGACAACTTTTGGTCTAGTTTTATCTTTTTAATCGATTAAAACCACAGTTCATTAAAAATATGCACAAATAATTATATCGTTTAAAGTTTAAAAGACCTCCTAATCAATCATTAATTATGTTCATAATTACGAATCTATTAGAGAAAGAGATGCCACAATTTAACTATTCTTATAACTTATGTGATTTTATTCGCTTAACTAGTTTTAGAACAAAGCACCCAAGCTCGTATCGAATGTACATTTAGTTCTTTTCAAGAAATACATACACATTTTCTAAGCTCGTAAGAATAAATGAAATGTACAAAACGTCGAACTAATAAGATTACTTTTCATGTAGTTATATCCTTTTAATCAATTAAAACCAAAGTTCGTTAAGAATCTACACAAATAGTCATATCGTTTAAAGTTTAAAAAGACCTCTCAATCAATCATTTGTTATGTTCGTACTTACGATTTAAATGGAGAAAGTGATACCAAAATTTGATCGTTCTTACTTAACTTATACGATTTCATTCACTTATTAGTTTTAGAACAAAATACTCAAGCTCGTCACAAATGTATATTTAGTTGTTTTAAAGAAATACTTACTCATTTACTATGTTCGTAAGAATGAATCAAATGCACTAAACGACGAACTCCTTCTAATCGATTAAAACCAAAGTCCTCCCAATCATTTAGTACCTTCGTTATTACGAATTAAATAGAGAAAAAATGTCATGATTTGACCATTCTTCCTTAACTTATGTAATTTTATTCGCCTAACTAGTTTTAGAACAAAGCACCCAAGTTCGTCCCGAATGTGTATTTAGTTGTTTTAAAGAAATATGTACTTATTTAATAACTTTGTAAGAACGAATCAAACTCACAAAATGGCAAACTAATTAGACCACTTTTGGTTTAGTTATATCATTTTAATCAATTAAAATCGAATTTCGTTAAGAATGTTCACAAATCTTTATATCATATAAAGTTTTAATAGACCTTCCTTTCATTTAGTATGTTTGTACTTATGAATCAAAATAAAGAAAGTGATGCCACAATTTGACTGTTCTTCCTGAACTTAGATGATTTTATTCGCCTAACTAGTTTTAGAACAAAGCACCCAAGCTCGTCCCGAATTTATATTTGGTTGTTTTAAAGAAATATGTACACATTTACTAAATTCATAAGAATGAATTAAATGAGCAAAATGACAAACTAATTAGACCACTTTTAGTTTAGTTATAGCCTTTCAATAGATTAAAACTTAAGTTCATTAAGAATGTGCACAAATCGTTATATCGTTTGAAGTTTGAAAAGACCTCACAATCATTTATTACATTCATAATTACGAATCAAATGGAGAAAGACGTGCCACAATTTGACTGGTCTTCCTTTAACTTATGTTATTTTATTCACTTAACTAGTTTTAGAACAAAGCACTCATGCTCGTCATGAATGTATAATTAGTTATTTTAAAGAAATACTTACTTATTTACTTGTTCGTAAGAATGAATCAAATACACTAAACGACGAGCCAATCAGAATACTTTGGTCTAGTTATATCCTTTCAATCAATTAAAACCAAAGTTCATTAAGAATGTTAATAAATGGTTATATCATTTAAAGTATAAAGTGACCACCTAATCATTTGTTACGTTTGTAATTATGAACCCAATGGAGAAAGTGTTACCCCAACTTGATCGTTCTTCCTTAACATAAGTGATTTAATTCGCTTTAAGTGCTTTAAAACATAGTACAAAGCTTGTCACGAATATCTATTTAGTATTTTAAAAGAAAATGTACTCATTAACTATGTTCGTAAGAATTAATCAAACAAACTAAACAACGAAGAAATCAGACCAATTTTGGTCTAGTTATATCCTTTAATCGATTGAAACATAAGTTCTTTATGAATGTTCACAAATTATTATATCGTTTAAAGTTTAAAAGGATATTCATATCATTTGTTACGTTGATAATTACGAATTAAATGGAGAAAGTAATACCACAATTTTACCATTTTTCCGTAACTAATGTGATTTCATTCGCTTAACGAGTTTTAGAGAAAAGCACCCAAGATCGTCATGAATGTATATTTAGTTATTTTAAAGAAATACGTACTAATTTACTATGTTCATAGGAATGAATTTAACGTACTAAACGATAAACTAATAAAACCACTTTTGGTCTAGTTATATCCTTTTAATCGATTAAAACCAAAGTACGTTAAGAATGTGCACAAATTGTTATATCATTTAAAGTTTAAAAGGACCTCTCAATCATTTAGTACATTCATAATTACAAATAAAATAGAGAAATCGATGCCACAATTTGACCGTTCTTCCTTAACTTATATGATTTTATTTGCTTAACTAGTTTTAGAACAAAACACATAAGCTCGTCACGAATGTATATTTAGTTATTTTAAAGAAATATGTACTAATTTACTATGTTCATAGAAATGAATTTAACATGCTAATCGATAAACCAATAAAACCACTTTTGGTCTAGTTATATCATTTTAATCAATTAAAACCGTAGTTCGTTAAGAATGTTCACAAATAGTTATATCATTTAAAATTTAAAAATAGCTCCCAATTTTAGTATATTCATAATTACGAATAAAATGGAGAAAGCGATGCCACAATTTTACTGTTCTTCCTTATCTTATGTATTTTTATTTACTTAACTACTTTTAGAACAAAGCACCCATGCTCGTCATTTACTATGCTCATAAAAATGAATCAAACGAAATAAACGATGAGCAAATCAGACCACTTTGGTTTAGTTATATCCTTTTAATAGAGTAAAACCGAAGTTCGTTAAGAATGTGAATAAATCATTATATCGTTTAAAGTTTAAAGTGACCACCTAATCATTTGTTACATTCGTAATTACAAACCTATGTAATCATTGTTCCTTAACTTATGTAATTTAATTCGATTAACTACTTTTAGAACAAAGTACCATGCTCATTACAAATGAATTTTTAATTATTTTAAATAAATATGTACTTCATTACTATGTTCGTAAGAATTAATCAAATGCACTAAACAATGAACAAATTGAACCACTTGTGGTCTAGTTATATTTTATTAATCAATTGAAACCGAAGTTCATCAAGAATGTGCACAAATTATTATATCGTTTAAAGTTTAAAGACACTTCCCTATCATTTGTTACATTGATAATTATGAATTAAATTGAGAAAGCGATACAACAATTTGACCGTTCTTCCACAACTTATGTGATTTCATTTGCTTAACTAGTTATAGAACAAAGCACCTAAGCTCGTTATGAATATATATTTTGTTATTTTTAAAAAATACGAATTAATTAACTATGTTAATAAGAATGAATCAAACATGCTAAACGATGATCCAATCAGACCACTTTTGGTCTAGTTATAATCTTTTAATCGATATAACCAAAGTTTATTTTGAATGTGCACAAATAGTTATATCGTTTAAAGTTTAAAAAGGCCTCCCAATCATTTGGTACATTTGTAATTACGAATCAAATGGAGAAAGCGATGCCCTAATTCGATCGTTCTTTCTTAACTTATGTTATTTCATTCTCTTAACTAGTTTTACAACAAAGTACCCAAGCTCTTCACGAATGTATATTTCGTTGTTTTAAATAAACAAGTACTTATTTACTAAGTTCATAAGAATCAATCAAACACAATAAACAACAAACTAATTGGACCACTTTTTGTCTTGTTATATCCTTTTAATCGGTTAAAACCGAAGTACATTAAGAATGTGCACAAATCGTCATTTTGTTTAAAGTTTAAAAAAACCTCCCAATCATTTGTTATGTTCGTAATTACGAATCAAATGGAGAAAGCAATGCCACAATTTGATCGTATGTCTTTAAGTTATGTGATTTTATTCGCTTAACTAGTTTTAGAACAAAGTACCCAAGCTCGTCACAAATGTATATATAGTAGTTTTAAAGAAATACTTACACATTTACTATGTTTGTAGGAATGAATTAAACGCATTAAGCTATGAACCAATCGGTCCACTTTTGGTCAAGTTATATCCTTTTAATCGATTAAAACGAAAGTTCGTCAAGAATGTGTACTAATCGTTATATCATTTAAAGTTTAAAAAGTCTTCCAAATAATTTGTTACATTCATAATAATAAATCAAATGGGGAAAGCGATGCCACAATTTAACCGTTTTTCCTTAACTTGTGTGATTTTATTCGCTTAACTAGTTTTAGAACAAAGCAATACATATAACTAGTGTTGTGATCAATACATATCGCAAGGTAAATGTACCATGTATGTTTATAGCATAATTAATTCTAAAAGAAAGAAAAATTAGTATATACCTTCCCACTAAAAACCACCTCTTCAAAATAATCGAATTTGGGCTTCTTGTAAAATGCCCGGCTACAAATAAGAGGAAAAGTATTCCTCATTTTTCTTGCACAGCAATCCCCCAGCAATGGAATCCTCTCAATTGTCCACACCTAAAATATAACTTTATGTCAGTTAATTACTAAAATATTTTAAAAAAATAAATAAATAAGTAAAACTTACCATTACCGCATGCACAAAACCATAGACATTGTAATTTACATTGCCCATAGACCTCGCAACTTGCTCTAAAACCCGCAATGTGTCCTAGTAGCAGAGGTCTCCCCAAGGATACTTATCAAAAACATCCAAGTCATCTACAAGCTGCAAGTATCTCCTATCCACCTTATTGTTCCACCCTCTACCCACCAATAAACGTTCCAATACAAGAACTATAGCCAACTTGACGGCATCCTTGTCATTTTCACATACTTCAATCTTTTGGAGCAACTCCTCCTTCCTTATTAATAACTTCGACCTCGCAAATATTCGCAGTAGGAGGATACCTTTCTTCAAGAATTTGGGCACTGATGGGAGAGGAAGGGTAGAGTGAGCAAATCCTAGGCCACTAACCATACAAAATTCTTTCGGTGAAAGCTTTATGCTCAGCCTTTCATTCACTTGAAATAGGTAATCCCCCTTATGCCTCTTTAGGAGATGGTGGAAGACTTGGGCGGGGAACATATTTTGTGTAACCTCACATTCAAAAAACTTACCGAAACATGTTCTCTCAAACAACTTTTTCTACACTTTGTGCCTGTCAAAGTGCTCTTTTAATTTTCTAATATAATAATAACTTGACTTGCGTTGGGTCCCCTAAATATAGCTTATTCGGCAATTTCCCCTTTTTCATTGTTTTTCCTATACAAAGATGTTAGATTAAAATCAATGAAAAGGGAATATACATATATTATATAATCAATCTATTAATATATGAAAAAGAGAATGCCTAAAAAAATAAATTATTGCTTACTAATCAAGCTCTTTATTCTCCAGTTTTATATTATTCCCGTTTTATAGTTTTCCAATTATTGAGTTTCATACTTTTCCACTTATCCACATATTTTATGCCAAATAACCAGTAAATTTAATAAAAAAATTTGATTTTTTAGTTCCTTTTAATTTAATTTAACCACATAAATTTAAATTAAATTTTGATTTTTCCACTTTTGTAGTTATTCAGTTCACAGTTTGATAGTAACATTTAACAGAATTTCTTCAGAGTATTCAATTTGAGACTAATTAATGCTTAATCATAAAAAAATATAAAATTTAATCATTATGTACTAATCACAGTAAGCAATTTTTAACTAATTAATGAGGAAATCAAAATTTTAGTTTTTATGTAACAGTCACATTAATATGGGAAATACAAGCAAAAATAGAATAGACCAAATGAGGAAATTTGTTAACTAATCACGTATGGGAAATGCAAGCAAACTCCAATGACTAAAATTAGCAAATATATCAAATTTATAAAAAAATGATACCTTTAGATGAGGGTGAGGCCAAGATGTGGCAATGCAAGCAAGGGTGAGGCCGAGATGAGGGCAAGATGACCGAGGCCGAGATGAGAGCAGTGAGGGCAAGGGCAAGATGGTCGACAGTGAGATGAGGGCAGTAAGGGCACTGAAGGCGAGGGCGAAATGACGGCTCCAGAAGGGAATGAGGATGGAAGATTAAAAGCGAGAGAGGAAAGAATGAGCAGATGAAGGCAAAAATGGCAAAAGAGGATGCTCTCCAGGAGGTGAAGGTGGCAATGGCGATGAACAGACATGACTGAGCGGGAGGAGACACGACCGAGCGGGACGAGACACGAAGAAGCGGGAAGAGGCAGTTAGGGGAGGGTATTTCAGTCAAAAACCCTCCCACGTGAGCAAGTCTACTTTGGTAAATAGTAGATACTAGCTCACATTTTGGTTCTTTGACGAAAGTAGGAGTCTACTTTAGTCAATTCCACAAGTTTAAAAAGATCTCCCAAACATTTATTACGTTTGAAATTACAAATCAAATAAAGAAAGTGATGTCATAATTTGACCATTTTTCTCAACACTTGTGATTTTATTCTCTTAACTAGTTTTAGAACAAAGCACCCAAGCTCGTCATAAAAATATATTTAGTTATTTTGAATAAATACATACTCATTTAGTATGTTCGCAAGATTGGATCAAACGCACTAGACGACGAACCAATCGGACCACTTTTGGTCTACTTATATCATTTTAATCGATTAAATCCGAAGTTCATGAAGAATGTGCACAAATCGTTATATCGTTTAAAGTTTAAAAAGTCCTCCCAATCATTTGTGACATTCGTAATTACAAATAAAATGGCAAAAGTGATGCCACAATTTGACTGTTTTTCCTTAAACATATGAGATTTTCTTCGATTAACTAGTTTTAGAACAAAGCCCCTAAGCTCATTACAAATGTATATTTAGTTGTTTTAAAGAAATACATACTCATTTACTAAGTTCGTAAGAACAAATCAAATGCACGAAATGACAAACCAATCGGACCACTTTTAGTCTAGTTATATTGTTTTAATTGATTAAAATCAAAGTTTGTTAAGAATGCGATCAAATCGTTATACCGTTTAAAGTTTAAAAAGACCTCAAAATCATTTGTTGCGTTCGTAATTACGAATCAAAGGGAGAAAACGATGCCAGTATTTGACTGTTCTTCCTCAACTTATGTGATTTTATTCGCTTAACTAATTTTAAAACAAAGCACCCAAGCTCGTCACGAATAAATATTTACTTGTTTTAAAGAAAAACGCACTCATCTACTAAGTTCGTAAGAACGAATCGAACGCACTAAATGACAAACTAATTGGACAACTTTTGGTCTCGTTATATTCTTTCAATTAATTAAAACCAAAGTTTGTTAAGAATGTACACAATTCTTTATATCGTTTAAAGTTTAAAAAGGCTTCTATTTCATTTGCTATATTCGTAATTAAGAATTAAATTGAGAAAGCGATGCCACAATTTAACCATTCTTCCTTAACTAATATGATTTTATTTGCTTAACTAGTTTTAGAATAAAGCACTTAAGCTCGTCAATAATATATATTTAGATATTTTAAAGAAATATGTACTCATTTACTAAGTTCTTAAGTACGAATCAAATGCACTAAACGGCGAACCTATCGGACTAATTTTTGTCTAGTTATATCCTTTTTATAGATTAAAACCTAAGATCATTAAGAATGTGCACAAATCGTTATATCATGTCAAGTTTAAAAAGATCTCCCAATCATTTATTACGTTCATAATTACGAATCAAATAGAGAAAGCAATGAATGTCACAATATGATTGTTCTTCCTTAACTTATGTGAAGTTATTTGCTTAACTAGTTTTATAACAAAGCACCCAAGCTCGGCACAAATGTATATTTATATCTTTGAAAGAAATACTTACTCATTTACTATGTTCATAAGAATGAATCAAGCACTAAACAAAGAACTAATCGGACCACTTTTGGTCTAGTTATATCATTTTAATCAATTAAAACCAAAGTTTGTTAAGAATGTGGACAAATTGTTGTATCGTTTAAAGTTTTAAAAGTCCTCTCAATCATTTGTTACATTCATAATTATGAATTGAATGGAGAAAGCGACGTCATAATTTAACCATCTTCCTTAACTTATGTGATTTTATTAACTTAACTAGCTTTAGAACAAAGCACCCAAGCTTATCGCGAATATATATTTAGTTGTTTTAAAGAAATAAGTACCCATTTAATAAGTTCAAAAGAACGAATCAAACGCACTAAACGATGAACCAATCGGGCCACTTTAGGTCTACTTATTTCCTTTTAATCGATTAAAACCGATATTCGTTAAGAATATGCACACATTGTTATATCGTTTAAAGTTTAAAAAGTCCTCCCAATCATTTGTTACATTTGTAATTATGAGTCAAATAGAAAAAGCGATGCCACAATTTGAGCGTTCTTCTTAACTTATATGATTTTATTCGCTCAAGTAGTTTTAGAACAAAACACTTAAGCTTGTCACGAATGTATATTTAGTTGTTTTAAATAATTATGTACTTATTTAGTAAGTTCGTAAAAACGAATGAAACACACTGAATGATGAACCAATCGGACCACTTTTCATCCACTTATATCCTTTTAATCGATTATAACTGAAGTTCGTTAAGAATGTGCACAAATCGTTATATCGTATAAAGTTTAAAAATACCTCTTCATCATTTGTTACATTCGTAACTACAAATCAAATTGAGAAAGTGATGCCAGTATTTAACCGTTCTTCCTTAACTTATGTGATTTTATTCGCTTAACTAGGTTTAGAATAAAACACCAAAGCTTGTCACGAATATATATTTAGTTCTTTTGAAGAAATACATACTCATCGTGAATATATACTTCGTTGTTTTGAAGAAATACATACTCATTTATTTTTTTATAAGAACGAATCAAGTACACTAAACGACGAACTAATCGGATCAATTTTGGTCTACTTATATATCTTTTTTATCAATTGAAATTGAAGTTTTTTTAAAAATGTGCACAAATCGTTATATCGTTTAAATTTTAAAAAGATCTCCCAATTATTTATTACTTTTGTAATTACGAATCAAATAGAGAAAGCGATGCCACAATTTGACTATTCTTCTTTAATTTATGTAATTTTATTCGCTTAAATAGTTTTAAAACAAAGCACTTAAGCTCGTCACGAATGTATATTTAGTTGTTTTAAAGAAATACGTACTTATTTACTAAGTTCGTAAGAACGAATCAAACACACTAAATGACGAACAAATCGGACAACTTTTGGTCTACTTATATCCTTTTAATCAATTATAGCCGAAGTTTGTTAAGAATGTGAATAAATCTTTATATAGTTTAAAGTTTGAAAAGTCCTCCTAATCATTTATTACGTTGGTAGTTACTAATTAAATGGAGAAAGCGATGCCACAATTTGACTTTTCTTCCTTAACTTATGTGATTTTATTCTCTTAACTAATTTTTGAATAAAGCACAAAGCTTGTTAAGAATGTATACTTAGATCTTTTAAAGAAATACATACTCATTTACTATATTGGTAAGAATGAATCAAATGCACTAAACGACGAACCAATTGGACCACTTTTGGTATAGTTATATCCATTTAATAAATTAAAACCGAAGTTCATTGAGAATTTGCACAAATTGTTCTATCGTTTGAAGTTTAAAAAGTCCACCCAATCATTTGCTAAGTTAGTAATTACGAATTACATGGAGAAAGTGATGTCAGTATTTTACCATTCTTCCTTAACTTAAGTGATTTTATTTACTTAACTAGTTTTAGAACAAAGCACCTAAGCTCATAACAAATGTATATTTAGTTGTTTTAAAGAAATATGTAGTCATTTACTAAGTTCATAAGAATGAGTCAAACGCACTGAACGACGAACCAATCGGATAACTTTTAGTCTAGTTATATCATTTTAATCGATTAAAATCAAATTGCGTTAAGAATGTGTACAAATCGTTATATGGTTTAAAGTTTAAAAAGTCCTCCTAATCATTTGTTACATTTGTAATTATTAATTAAATGGAGAAAGCGATACCATTATTTGCGATATCATTATTTGACCATTCTTCCTTAACTTATGTGATTTTATTCACTTAACTAGTTTTAGAACAAAGTACCAAAGCTCGTCACGAATGTATATTTAGTTGTTTTAAAGAAGTATGTACTCATTTACTATGTTTGTAAGAATGAATCAGACACACTAAACGATGAATCAATCGGACCACTTTTGGTCTACTTATATTCTTTTAATTGATTAAAACTAATGTTCGTTAAGAATGTTCACAAATTCTTATACCGTTTAAACTTTAAAAAGTCCTCCCCATCATTTGTTACATTCATAATTACAAAATAAAATAGCAAAATTGATGTCACAATTTGACCGTGATTCCTTAACTTATGTGATTTTATTCGCTTAACAAGCTTTAGAACAAAGCCCCCAACTCGTCACAAATGTATATTTAGTTGTTTTAAAGAAATACGTACTCATTTACTAAGTTCGTAAGAACGAATCAAACAAATGAAATAACGAACTAATCAGACCACTTTTGGTCTAGTAATATTTTTTAAAATAATTAAAACTGAAGTTTGTTAAGAATGTGCACAAATCGTTATATCATATAAAGTTTAAAAAGATCTCCTAATCATTTATTACATTTGTAATTATGAATCAAATAGAGAAAGCGAAACAACTATTTAACCATTCTTCCTTAAATTATGTGATTTTATTTGCTTAACTAGTTTTAAAACAAAGTACTTAAGCTCGTCATAATTGAATATAGTTGCTTTAAGAAATACATACCCATTTACTAAGTTCGTAAAAATGAATCAAATGTATTAAACGACAAACCAATCGGATAACTTTTGGTCTACTTATATCCTAAAAGATCTAAATATATATTCGTGATGAGCTTGGGTTTTCGTTCTAAAACTAGTTAAATGAATAAAATCACATAAGGAAGAACGGTCAAATTTTGACATCTCTTTCTCTATTTGATTCGTAATTACGAACGTCACAAATGATTGAGAGATCTTTTTAAACTTTAGAATCTATAATAATTTATGCACATTCTTAACAAACTTCAGGTTTGATCGATTAAAAGGATATAAGTAGACCAAAAGTGGTCCAATTTGTTCGTCATTTAGTGAGTTTGATTCGTTCTTACAAACATAGTAAATGAGTTTGTATTTCTTCAAAACATCTAAATATACATTCTCAACGAGCTTGGGTGCTTTGTTCTAAAACTAGTTAAGTTCATAAAATCACTTAAGTTCAGGAAGAACGGTCAAATTGTGGTATCGCTTTTGCCATTATATTCGTAATTACGAACGCAACAAATCATTAGTGGGTCTTTTTCAACTTTAAACGATATAAAAATTTTAACACATTCTTAATAAATTTCAGTTTTAGTCGATTAAAAGGATATAAATAAACCAAAAGTGGTATGATTTGTTTGTCATTTAGTACATTTGATTATTTCTTATGAACATAGTAAATTAGTATGTATTTCTTTAAAATAACTAAATATACATTCGTGACGAGCTTAAGTGTTTTTTTCTAAAACTCGGCAAGTAAATAAAATCACATAAGTTAAGGAAGAACGGTAAAATTGTGGAATCGCTCTCTCCATTTGAGTCCTAATTACAAACATAGCAAATAATTGGGAGGTCTTTTTAAACTTTAAACGTGTAACATCCCTAGTTTTTCTGCAATTTTTCTGGAATTTTTCTATAATGTTCTACAGTTTTTTGTTCGTATTTACGATGAAGAAATTTGACGCTTCGGCATATCCATATTTGTAATATTCGTGACAGTAAGGGTCGGGAGTGGTGTTTGAAGGTCATGGGCCTCGACGCATCACAAAAAAATTTCGGCTCAAAAATAGGACTAGACACAGGAGAACAGAAACGGGAAGAAAGAAAGAAAATAGAAAAAAAAGAAAAAAAATAAAAATGGATCGGGAACGCCTTAGCAAGCCCAACCCCTCAGAGTGAACAGTGAAGGGGGAAGCCCCCCTTCACTCTGTGAGGCCAGCAGCGGCACTGCCATCGCCTCCTAGGCCTAGGCCTGCTGGCCGCTGCCCCTCTTCCTCCCCTTTCCCGTTTTGACCCGGTGACCCTCCTTTGAAAAATCTCGCCAGATCCACCGCCACCACCGACTGCATGCCCTCCAGCTCGCCACCACAGCTCCGTTCTGGCAAGGATGAGTCCGGCCACTGGCGTCCCGGCATCCCTGTACCTCCTTCGCCAGCGTGAGGTAAGAATCCGTTCGCCATTTCTATTTTTTCCCATTCCTGTGCGTTGCAAACAACAACTATTCCGCCGGTCTCCGACCACTTCCGATCGGACTTTTGCCTTCTCCTGGCGCGGCGACGGCATGGCCCCTGCCCTGGCCTAAACCTTAAACCACCACCTCCCCCAGCCCTTCACCCCTCCTTATGCCCCTTTTCAGATCCGGACAGATCATTTTTCCCCATTTTGTTTTCTGTGACTGTGAGTAGCCGGAGGAGCTCCGGCTCACCGTCGTCGGCTCCTCCTTGGGCCATCAATGGCAGGTAGCCACCACTCTTGTGGCCATTCTCCTCTCCTTTGCCCCATTGATCTGCCTAGTCCGAAACACGGAGACTATCCCCTATTTTGGTCTAGTGGTGTCGATTCGCCACTGCTAGACTCCATACGAACTTATTGGTGTCCGTCCAGCTCACCGTGGTTTGCGGTACCACCATATCCCAAGTCTGTCCCCAGGCCTTGTCTGGCTGTTTGTGGCCCAACGATACGTGTATGCCGCCCTAACTTGGCACATTGTCACCCCAGCTAAATCGAGTCCATTCATTTCTTTTGACCGACGATTCTGCCGCCGCCAATGTCGGCTTGACCCAATGATGATATGGGGCCGCCGTTCCCGGCCTCCGCTGCACGTATTCTACATACACCAGACACCCCTAAACTTTGGGGTACGTCTCTAACTGCTGCTGATGGGCTCCGCTCCAACCTAAGCCAACGTGTGCAGCTTGATGTTGCGCGACTTGGGCCGCATGTCAACTGGAGTGGGCATTGCCCCGGCCTAGTGACGGCAAGGGCCAACAATTCTGGCCCGATTCCACCTCTGCACCCCCACTTTTTATTATGCACAACCCAGAACTTACGGGGAATGAGTTCTCAAAACCTGATCCTTCCAATGGGAAATAATATTGTCAGCCATTAGCCTTGGACCGTTGAATGCTCGACTGCTGTCGTGCCTATATCAACCACCATAAGTAGTGCTTCATGCACAACTGCTCATATAATGATTTTGTTGTGGGTAGCTATTAGAAATATGGTCGCCTTTGTCAGCCACCTACGCCGGGCCTTAGTGCCTCCACTTGTGTTTGGGGAACCGCCACTGGCAAACCCCACCTTTTTTGTGACAGACCACCCTTTTAGGGTTTGGCCATGACAATACGTGCATACTTTGTTCAACAGCCAATTCCGCCCGGGTTGGATCTGGCTTCCACTGGCCTGAGTTGTTCCGGAACCCACCGACAACCTACCCTTCCCTAGGGTTTCCCCTTTACCATGCACACTTGTGTTGCACGTGCAATTTAGGTTAAAGGCACCGTCCTTGTGGCGTATGATAATGGAATGACTCCACCATTAGGCAATATGGTCGTTAAAGCCCTCCTCTATCTCTCCTATGTCCATGAGTACCCAACCCAAACCTTCCGCCCTTTAGTGAGGCTTCGACAATGAAAGATTATTGCCACTAGGTGTAGTCCGCGGCCGATTTTAGCGTCTTGTGGGCAACAAAGTATTTTTAGCCATTGGCCGACCTTCAATCAGTCACCCCCCATTTTGTGGTCACTTTTGCCATTTCTAGTGGCATGACCTTGTGTCCGGCTGCCTTAGTGCGCCCAATCTTTTGCTTCAAATGGAATTAGCCCAACCATACCAAGAATAATTTCGGAGTTTTTAAAAATCCTTAGGACAACAACTCTCTCAGTGCAATGCTTTTGGCTACCGATTCCACCCTCAATGCTGCCATTGTTGTGTACTCGCCATCAAACTCGCATGGATTACGAGGTAAGGGACCTTGAACTTGTAGTTTCATAATAGCATGCTTTAATTTTGTAGTAGCATGCTAGGGGTTTATAACTTAATGTTTTGCATGATAAATATTGATTAAATGAGCATGTGTTATGTATGTGAATTATGTGTATATTAGTGAAGACTAAGGGTACGGTAGTAAGTTATGAATTATATGTATGTGATTAGAGTGTGTGATCGATCTTCGTTGTGGGCTGGTGGTGTGTGATTGATGGGCACGAGTATGTGCATTTGATTGTAGGTTTGTCGAAGGGCTACGATGTGGAAACTACGATTGTATGTCGGACAAGGAAAGACATCAGATTGATAGGCAAAGGATGGATTTGATGAGAGGATAATTAATTTGGACTGAGTCGGGTGGTACGCTAGAGCAATGAGCAGAAGACCTAAGCGATGTACGTAATATTGAATTAATGGAAGATTCAAGGATCTTAACATCTTTGGGGGATTATGAATTAGTGAGAGTGGACAACATAATTGTACTGCATAATGTACGTAATATGAATTGTAATAGAAAACAATGAGTAAGGAATTTGTAAGGGTTTGATGACGGGACTTAGGTCTAAAGGGTGTAATTTGAAGAGTTTGAGTAAGACAATTTGGTTTTAAGGCGGACGGTGTAAGATGTAAGGCTATAAGTATATGATGGTAAGACTATCAGTATGAAATTTGAGTTTAAGTAAGGTTGTGCAAAGATTCGTAAGACTGTAAGTGTCAGGGTGGGGGATGAACTAAGTAAAGAATGCTACCTTTGTAGATTAGAACTTCAGAATGGGTGCAGTTCTAGCTTTATTGGCTGAAGAATATAAGTCAAAAGTAGTTTTGAGTATAATTATGCATGCATAAGTTACTTAATGTGAACTTGAATTGTACGTAACCCTAATTTGATAATGTTATGAGTTCAGACTGAGGCAGCACCTTGGCCAATGGTGGAGGCATTGGGGCAACCTAGGGCAGCACCTTGGCTGGCTTGGGTGTCGCCAAGGACATTACAAGCCTCTGCAGATTCTCGAGCCTAGCTGCAACCTCTGCGAATATCTCCTCCCGTTGTCCTATGGAACTTTGGGCGTTGATAGCAATGTTGTGAACCGGTGTCCACAATGGCCTAGAAGCCGGGGTAGGGGATGGAAGCTGCGCTCGATGGCCGGGAAAGTGGAGAGGAAGCGGCATGGCCGTCATGAAGGAGGGAGAGACAAAGAAGAAGGGGGAGAAGACAAGAGACTCAATAATTCATTCACTCCTTAAGTAGGGCATAGCCCTTACACTTATATAGAGAATCTTAATGGGCTCACTAACATAAGCCTAAAAGCCCACTAAAAATTTTTTAAAGGAAAAAACTATAAGCTCCCTAATAATTAAGAAACGACTAATAGCCCTAAACAGCCCTAAGGCCAATGCCCCTTATTAGCAATAACATAATTAAAACCTACTGCACTAGCATATGGGCCCGAGGGTAGACCCTGGATGTTCACAACAGCTTTCTGCAGCATCACTTTCTGCATTTGATTCATAATTACGAACGTAACAAATGATTAGGAGGACTTTTTAAACTTTAAACGATATAACGATGTGTGCACATTCTTAACGAACTTCAGTTTTAATCGACTAAATAGATATAAATACACCAAAGTGGTCCGATTAGTTCATCATTAAGTGTGTTTGATTCAATCTTACGAACATAGTAAATGAGTACGTATTTCTTAAAAATAACTAAATATACATTTCTGATGAGCTTGGGTGCTTTGTTCTAAAATAAGTTAAGCGAATAAAATCACATAAGTTGAGGAAGAACAGTTAAAATTTGGCATCACTTTCTCCATCTAATTCGTAATTATGAACGTAAAAAATGATTAGGAGGACTTTTTAAAGTTTAAACGATATAACGATTTGTGCGCATTATTAACAAACTTCGATTTTAATTTATTAGAAAGATACAACTACACCAAAAGTGGTTCGTTTGGTTCGTCGTTTAGGGTATTTGATTCGTTCTTATGAACTTAGTAAATGAGTATGTATTTCTTTAAAACAACTAAATATACATTCGTGACGAGCTTGGGTGCTTTGTTATAATGCTAGTTAAGTTAAAAAAATCACATAAGTTAAGGAAAAATAGTCAAATTGTAGCATCGCTTTCTCTATTTAATTCATAATTATGAACAATACAAATGATAGAGAGGACTTTTTAGACTTTAAATGATATAATGATTTGTGCACATTCTTAACGGACTTTGGTTTTAATCGGTTAAAAGGATATAAGTAGACCAATAGTGGTCCGATTGCTTCGTCGTTTAGTGCATTTGATTCATTCTTACGAATATAGTAAATGAGTATGTATTTCTATTAAAGATCTAAATATACATTCGTGGCGAGGTTGGGTGCTTTGTTATAAAATTAGTTTAGCGAGTAAAATCATATAAGTTAAAAAAGAATGGTCAAATTGTGGCATCGCTTTCTCCATTTCATTCGTAATTACGAACGTAAAAAATGATTAGGAAGACTTTTTAAAGTTTAATTGATATAACGATTTGTGAACATTTTTGACCAAAAGTGGTCCAATTACTTCGTCATTTTGTACGTTTAATTTGTTTTTACAAACTTAGTAAATAAGTATGTATTTCTTTAAAATAACTAAACATCTATTCGTGACTAGCTTAAATGGTTTGTCCTAAAACTCGTTAAGAAAATAAAATCACATAAGTTAAGGAAGAATAGTCAAATTGTGGCATCGCTTTCTCCATTTCATTAGTAATTATGAACGTCACAAATGATTAGGAGGACTTTTTAAACTTTGAAAGATAAATTGATTAGTGCACATTCTTAATAAAGTTTGGTTTTAATCGATTAAAATAATATAACTAGACTAAAAGCGATCTGATTGGTTCTTACAAACTTAGTAAATGAGTACATATTTCTTTAAAACAACTAAATATACATACATGACAAGCTTGGTTGCTTTGTTCTAAAACTAGTCAAGCAAATAAAATCACATAAGTAGAGGAAGAACGGTCAAATTGTGGCATCAATTTCTCTATTTGATTCATAATTATGAATATAATAAATGATTGGGAAGACTTTTTAAACTTAAATGAGATAAAAAAATTTACACATTCATAACGAACTTCAGTTTTAGTCGATTAAATGGATATAACTAAACAAAAAGTGGTATGATTTGTTCGTTGTTTAGTACATTTGATTATTTCTTACAAACATAGTAAATTAGTACCTATTTCTTTAAAGAAAGTAAATATACATTTGTGACGAACTTAAGTGCTTTGTTCTAAAACTAGTTAATTGAATAAAATCACATAAGTTAATGAAGAACGGTCAAATTGTGGAATCACTTTCTCCATTTGATTCTTAATTACGAACGTAGTAAATGATTATGAGGTCTTTTTAAACTTTAAATGATATAATGATTTACACACATTCTTAACGAACTTTAATTTTAATCGATTAAAAATATATAACTAGACCAAAAGTTGTCTGATTGGTACGTCATTTAGTACGTTTGATTCGTTCTTACGAACTTAGTAAAAAAGTACTTATTTCTTTAAAACAACTAAATATTCATTCGTGACGAGCTTTGGTATTTTGTTTTAAAACTAATTAAACTAATAAAATCATATAAGTTAAGTTAGAACGGTCAAATTGGGGCATTGCTTTCACCATTTGATTAGTAATTACGAACGTAATAAATGATTAGTAAGACATTTTAAATTTTAAATGATATAACGATATGTCACATTCTTAACAAACTTTGGTTTAATGTATTTAAAGGATACAAGTAGACTAAAAGTGGTCTAATTGGTTCGTCATTTAGTTCATTTAATAGTTTTTCCGAACATAATAAATGAGTACTTATTTGTTCAAAACAACTAAATATACAATCGTGATGAGCTTAGGAGTTTTGTTCTAAAACTAATTAAATGTATAAAATCACATAAGTTAAGGAAGAACGGTCAAATTGTGGTATTGTTTTCTCTATTTAATTTATAATTATGAACATAATAAATAATTTGGTGATCTTTTAAACTTTAAATGATATAACGATTTGTACACATTTTTAACGAACTTTGGTTTTAATTGATTAAAGGATATAATTACACCAAAATTTGTCAAATTGGTTCATCATTTAGTGCGCTTACTTCGTTCTTATGAACTTATTAAATGATAATGTATTTCTTTAAAAGATCTAAATATACATTCATGACGAGCTTAAGTGTTTTGTTCTAAAACTAGTTAAATGAATAAAATCATAAGTTAAGGATGAACGGTTAAATTGTGGCATCGCTTTGTCCTTTTGATTAGTAATTACGAACATAAGAAATGATTTTGAGATCTTTTTAAATTTTAAACGATATAACAATTTGGGTATATTCTTAACGAAGTTTAGTTTTAATCGATTAAAATGATATAACTAGACCAAAAGATGTCCAATTAGTTCGTCATTTAGTGTGTTTGATTTGTTCTACAAACTTAGTAAATGAGTACATATTTCTTTAAAACAACTAAATATTCATTGAAGGCGAGCTTAAAGGCTTTGTTCTAAAACTAGGTAAGCGAATAAAATCGTATAATTTAGGTAAGAACAGTCAAATTGTGGGATCACTTTCTCGGTTTGATTAGTAATTACGAACGTAAGAAATGATTAGGACTTTTTAAATTTTAAACAATATAACGATGTGTGCACATTCTTAATGAACTTCAGTTATAATCGATTAAAACGAAATAACTAGACTAAAAGTGATCTGATTGGTTTGTCATTACTGTGTTTGATTCGTTCTTACAAACATAGTAAATGAGTACATATTTCCTTAAAATAACTAAATATTTATTCGTGGCAAGCTTTGGTGCTTTGTTCTAAAACTAGTTAAGCGAGTAAAATTACATAAGTTAAGGAAGAATAGTCAAATTGTGGCATCGCTTTCTCAATTTGATTCGTAATTACAAACATAATAAATGATTGGGAGGACTTTTTAAACTTACGATATAACGATTTTAACATATTCTTAAAGAACTTTAGTTTTAATTGATTTAAACGATATAACTATACCAAAGTGGTTAGATTGGTTCGTCGTTTAGTGCGTTTGATTCATTTCATACAAACTTAGTAAATGAGTACATATTTCGTAAAAACAACTAAATATACGTTCATGACAAGCATAAGTGTTTGGTTCTAAAATTAGTTAAGCGAATAAAATCACATAAGTTAAGGAAGTACGGTTAAATTGTGGTATCACTATCTCCATTTGATTTGTAATTAATAACATAACAAATGATTTAGTGGTCTTTTTAAACTTTAAACGATATAATGATTTGTACACATTCTTAACAAACTTCAATTTTTATCGATTAAAATGATATAACTAGACTAAAGTGCTTAGATTGGTTCATCGTTTAGCGTGTTTGATTTATTCTTACAAACTTAGTAAATGAGTACATATTTCTTTAAAACAATTAAATGTTCATTCGTGAAGACCTTTGGTGCTTTGTTTTAAAACTAGTTAAAAAAATAAAATCACATAAGTTAAGGAAAAACGGTCAAATTGGGGCATTGCTTTCTCTATTTGATTAGTAATTACGAACGTAACAAATGATGAGGACTTCTAAAACTTTAAACAATATAAAGATTTGTGCCCATTCTTAACAAACTACAGTTTTAATCGATTTAAAGGATATAAGTAGACCAAAAGTGGTCCAATTAGTTTGTCGTTTACTATGCTTAGTTGCTATGTTCTAAAGCTAGTTAAGCGAATAAAATCACTTAAGTAAGAACGGTTAAATTGTGGCATTGCTTTCTCCATATGATTCGTAATTACAAATGTAATAAATAATTAGGAGTTCTTTTTAAACTTTAGACGATTTAACGATTTGTGCACAATTTAAACGAACTTCAGTTTTAATCGATTAAAAAGATATAAGTAGAACAAAAGTGGTCCGATTAGTTCGCTGTTTAGTGCGTTCGATTCATTCTTATGAACATAGTAAACTAGTACGTATTCTATTAAAGATCTAAATATACATTCGTGAAGAGCTTGGGTTCCTTATTCTAAAACTAGTTAAGCGAGTAAAATTACATAAGTTAAGGAAGAATAGTCAAATTATGGCATCGCTTTCTCCATTTCATTCGTAATTACGAAAGTAACAAATGATTGGGAAGACTTTTTAAAGTTTAATCGATATAACGATTTGTATATATTCTTAACAACCTTTGGTTTTAATCGATTAAAAGGATATATCTAGACAAAAATTAGTCCAATTAGTTCAGCATTTAGTGCGTTTGGTTCGTTAATAAAAACTTAGTAAATGAGTACATATTTATTTAAAACAACTAAATATACATTTGTAACGAGCTTAAGTGCTTTGTCCTAAAACTAGTTAAGTAAATAAAATCCCATAAGTTAAGGAAGAAATGTCAAATTTTGGCATAGCTTTCTCCATTTAATTCGTAATTACGAATTGAATAAATGATTAGGAGATCTTTTTAAACTTTAAACGATATAACGATTTATACACATTCTTAACGAACTTCGGTTTTAATCGATTAAAAGGATATAAGTACACCAAAAGTGGTTCGATTAGTTCATCATTTAGTACGTTTGATTCGTTATAATAAACTTTGTAAATGAGTATGTATTTCTTTAAAAGATCTAAATATACATTCATGACGAGCTTAAGTGCTTTGTTCTAAAATTAGTTAAGCGAATAAAATCACATAAGGAAGAACGGTCAAATTGTGGCATCTATTTCTCCATTTGATTCATAATTACAAGTGTAGAAAATGATAAGGAGGTCTTTTTAAATATCAAACGATATAACGGTTTGTGCATATTCTTAACAAACTTCGGTTTTAATCGATTAAAATGATAAAATTAGACCAAAAGTGAACTGATTTGTTCGTCATTTATTGCATTTGATTCTTTCTTGCGAACTTAGTAAATAAGTATGTATTTCTTTAAAACAACTAAATATACAATTGTGACGATTTTTAGTGCTTTCTTCGAAAACTAGTTAAGTGAATAAAATCACAGAAGTTAAGGAAGAACGGTTCAATTCTGGCATCGTTTTCTCCATTTCATTTGTAATTATGATCATAACAAATTATTGGTAAGACTTTTTAAAGTTTAACTGATATAACGATTCATGCACATTCTTAAGAAATTTTAATTTTAATCGATTAAAATGATATAAGTAGACCAAAAGTTGTCCGATTGTTTCGTTGTTCAGTACGTTCGATTCGTTCTTATGAACATTGTAAATCAGTATGTATTTTGTTAAAATAACTAAATATACATTCGTGACGAACTTGGTTGCTTATTCTAAAACTAGTTAAGCGAATAAAATCATATAAGTTAAGGAAAAATGGTCAAATTGTGGCATCACTTTCTCCATTTGATTCGTAATTACGAATGTAATAAATGATAGGGAGATCTTTTTAATCTTTAAACGATATAACGATTAGTGAACATTCTTAATGAACATCGGTTTGAATAGATTAATAGGATATAAGTAGACCAAAAGTAGTCAAATTGGTTCATCGTTTAGTGCGTTTGATTAGTTTTTACGAACATATTAAATTAGTATTTCTTTAAAAGATCTAAATATGTATTCATGACGAGTTTAGGTGCTCTGTTCTAAAACTAGTTAAGCGAATAAAATCACATATGTTAAAGAAAAATGGTCCAATTGTGGCACCGCTTTCTCCATTTCATTCGTAACTACGAACGTAACAAATGATTGGGTAGACTTTTTATAGTTTAAACGATATAATGATTTGTACACATTCTTAATGAACTTTGATTTTAATCTTTTAAAAGGATATAACGAGAACAAAAGTTGTCTAATTAGTTTGTCGTTTAGTGTATTTATTTGTTTTTACAAACTTAGTAAATAAGTACGTATTTCTTTAAAACACCTAAATATACATTCATGATGAGCTTAAGTTCTTTTCTAAAACTAGTCAAGCGAATAAAATCACATAAGCTAAAGAAGAATGGTCAAATTGTGGCATCGCTTTCTCCATTTAATTATTAATTATGAATGTAAGAAATGATTACGAAGACTTTTTAAACTTTAAACGATATAAATATTTGTACGCATTCTTAACGAAGTTTGGTTATAATCGATTAAAATGAAATAACTAGACAAAAAGTGGTCCGATTGGTTCATCGTTTAGTACATTTGATTTGTTCTTATGAACATAGTAAATTAATATATATTTTTTTTAAAACAACTAAATATTTATTTGTGACAAGCTTTGGTACTTTATTCTAAAACTAGTTAAGCAAATAAAATCATATAAGTTAAGGAAGAACGGTCAAATTGTGGCATCACTTTCAAATTTTGATTCGTAATTATGAACGTAATAAATGATTAGGACTTTTTAAACTTTAAACGATATAACAATTTGTAAATATTCTTAACGAACTTTGGTTTCAATCGATGAAAACGATATAACTAGAGCAAAAGTGGTCCGATTGGTTCGTCGTTTAGTGTATTTGATTCATTCTTAAGAACTTAGTTAATGAGTATATATTTCTTTACAACAACTAAATATGCATTTATGATGAGCTTAGGTGCTTTGTTCTAAAACTAGTTAAGGAAATAAAATCACATAAGTTAAGGAAGAACGGTCAAATTGTGGCATGGCTTTTGCAATTTGATTCGTAATTACGAACATAGTAAATGATTGGGAGGACTTTTTAAACTTTGACTGATATAACGATTTGTGCACATTCCTAAAGAACTTTGGTTTTAATCGATTAAAAGGACATAATTAGACCAAAAGCGGTCTGATTGTTTTGTCGTTTAGTGCGTTTGATTAGTTCTATGAAATTAGTAAATAAGTACATATTTCTTTAAAATCACTAAATATTCACTCGTGGCGAGCATATGTACTTTGTTCTAAAACTAGTTAAGTAAATAATATCACATAAGTTAAGGAAGAACAGTCAAATTGTGGCATCGCTTTCTCCATTTGATTCGTAATTCCGAACATAGTAAATGATTAGGGGTGTTTTAAACATTTAACGATATAACAGTTTATATACATTCTTAACAAACTTCGGTTTTAATCGATTAAAATGATATAACTAGACTAAAAGTGGGCCAATTGGTTCATCATTTAGTTCTTTTAATTCGTTCTTATGAACTTAGTACGTATTTCTTTCAAACAGATAAATATATATTCGTGACTAGCTTTAGTGCTTTCTTCAAAAACTAGTTAAGCAATTAAAATCATATAAGTTAATGAAGAACGGTCAAATTGTGGCATCGATTTCTCCATTTCATTCATAATTACGAACATAACAAATGATTGGAAAGACTTTTTAATGTTTAAACGATATAACGATTTGAGCACATTCTTAACGAATTTTGGTTTTAATTAATTAAAAGGATATAAGTAGACTAAAAGTTGTCCGATTTGTTCATCGTTTAGTGCATTTGATTCGTTCTTATGAACATTGTAAATGAGTACGTATTTCGTTAAAACAATTATATATACTTTTGTGTTGAACTTGGTTATTTTATTTTAAAACTAGTTAAATAAATAAAATAATATATGTTAAGGAATAACAGTCAAATTGGGGCATCTATTTCTCCATTTGATTTGTAAATTCGAACGTAATAAATGATATGGAAATCTTTTTAAAGTTTAAACGATATAACGATTAGTACACATTCTTAACGAACATCGGTTTGAATGGATTAACCGGATATAAGTAGACCAAAATTGGTCAAATTGGTTCGTCGTTTAGTGCATTGGATTCATTATTACGAACATATTAAATGTGTATGTATTTCTTTAAAAGATCTAAATATACATTCGTGATGAGTTCAGGTACTTTGTTCTAAAACTAGTTAAGCAAATAAAATCACATATGTTAAGGAAAAATGGTCAAATTGTGGCACCATTTTCTCCATTTCATTCGTAATTATGAATGTAATAAATGATTAGGAAGACTTTTTAAAGTTTAAACGAAATAACGATTTGTACACATTCTTAACCAACTTTGGTTTTAATCTTTTAAAAGGATATAACGAGACCAAAAGTTGTCCGATTAGTTCGTCATTTAGTACATTTAATTCATTCTTACGAACTGAGTAAATGAGTATATATTTCTTTAAAAAACCTAATTATACATTTATAATGAGCTTAAGTGCTTTTCTAAAACTAGTTAAGCGAATAATATTACATAAGCTAAGGAAGAATGGTCAAATTGTGGAATTGCTTTATCCATTTAATTAGTAATTATGAATGTAAGAAATGATTGCGAGGACTTTTTAAACTTTAAATAATATAAATATTTATGTACATTCTCAACGAACTTCGGTTATAATCGATTAAAACGAAATAACTAAACCAAAATTTGTCTGATTAGTTCATCGTTTAGTACATTTGATTCATTCATATGAACTTAGTAAATGAGTACGTATTTCTTAAAAACAACTAAATATTTATTCGTGACAAGTTTGGGTGCTTCGTTCTAAAACTAGTTAAGCGAATAAAATAACAAAAGTTAAGGTGGTATCGCTTTCAAAATTTGATTGGTAATTATGAACATTATAAATGATTAGGAGGACTTTTTAAACTTTAAATGATATAACGATTTGTGAATCTTCTTAACGAACTTTAGTTTTAATTAATTAAAACGATATAACTAGACAAAAAGTGGTTTGATTGCTTCGTCGTTTAGTGGATTTGATTCATTCTTAGGAACTTAGTTAATAAGTATATATTTCTTTATAACAACTAAATATACATTCATAATGAGCTTAGGTACTTTTTTCTAAATCTAGTTAAGCAAATAAAATCATATAAGTTAAGGAAGAACTATCAAATTGTAGCATGGCTTTTGCAATTTGATTCGTAATTATGAACATAGTAAATGATTGGAAGGACTTTTTAAACTTTGAATGATATATGCACATTCTTAACGAACATTGGTGTTAATCGATGAAAATGATATAACTAGACCAAAAATGGTCCGATTGGTTCATCGTTGAGTGCATTTGATTCGTTCTTATGAACATAGTAAATGAGTATGTATTTCTTCAAAACAACTAAATATACATTCACCACGAGCTTTGGTGCTTTGTTCAAAAATTAGTTAGGCGAATAAAATCACATAAGTTAAGGAAGAACGGTCTAATTGTGGCATCTCTTTCTCCATTTGATTCGTAATTACGAATGTATCAATTGATTTTGAGGTTTTTCAAAACATTAAATGATATAACAATTTTTACACATTCTTAACGAACATCAGTTTTCATCGATTAAAAGGGATATAACTAGACCAAAAGTGGTCCTATGGGTTTGTCGTTTAGTGCATTTGATTCATTCTTACAAAATTTTTAAATGAGTACGTATTTCTTTAAAAGAACTAAATATATATTCGTGACGAGCTTAGGTGTTATGATCTATATATAAGCGAATAAAATCACATAAGTTAAGGAAGAATGGTAAATTTGTGGCATCGCTTTCTTAATTTAATTAGTTATTACGAACGTAACAAATGATTAGTTGGTCTGTTAAAACTTTATACAATTTTATGATTTATACACATTCTTAATGAACTTCGGCTTTAATCTATTAAAATGTTATATAACTAGACCAAAATTTGTACGAATGGTTCGTTGTATAGTACGTTTAATTCATTCATACAAACTTAGTAAATAAGTACATATTTTTTTAAAATATTTTTTTTAAAATAACTAAATATAATTTCGTGACAAGCTTTGTGCTTTGTTCTAAAACTAGTTAAACGAATAAAATTACATAAGTGAAGGAAGAATGGTCAAATTGTGGCATCGCTTTCTCCATTTAATTAGTAATTACGAACATAACAAATGATTAAGAGGTCTTTTTAACTTTAAATGATATAACGATTTATGCACCTTCTTAACGAACTTATGTTTTAATCGATTAAAACGAAATAACTAGACCAAAAATTGTCTGATTGGTTAGTTGTTTTGTGCATTTGATTCATTCATACAAACTTAGTAAATGAGTATGTAATTCTTTAGAAAAAATAAATATACATTCGTGACTAGCTAGGGTACTTTGTTCTAAAACTAGTTAAGTAAATAAAGTCACATAAGTTAAGGAGGAATAATCAAATTGTGGCATCGTTTTCTCCGTTTGATTCATAATTAATGATTAGGAGGTCTTACAAAACTTTAACAATATTACGATTTGTGCATATTCTTAACGAACTTCGGTTTAAATCCATTAAAAGAAAATAACTAGATCAAATGTGGTGCGATTGCCTCGTCGTTTTGTGTGTTTGAATTGTTCTTACGAACTTAGTAAATAAGTACGTATTTATTTAAAAGAATTAAATATATATTCGTGACTAGCTTGGGTAATTTGTTCTAAAACTAGTTAATTAAATAAAATAACTTAAGTTAAGTAAGAACGGTCAAATTGTAGCATCACTTTCTCCATTTAATTCGTAATTAGGAATGTAACGAATGATTTGTAGGTCTTTTAAAACTTTAAATGATATAACAATTTGTACACATTCATAACGAACATCGGTTTTCATCAATGAAATGGATATAACTAGATCAAATGTGGTGCATTTGATTCATTTTTGTGAACTTATTAAATTAGTACGTATTTCTTCAAAATAACTAAACATACATTTGTAACGAGCATTGGTGCTTTGTTCTAAATCTAGTTAAGCAAATATCATATTAGTTAAGGAAGAATGGTTAAATTGTGGCATCGCTTTCTCCATTTGATTAGTAATAACAAATGTATCGAATGATTTGGTGGACTTTCAAAACTTTAAACGATATAACAATTTGTGCACATTCATAACGAACATCGGTTTTCATCGATTAAAATAAAATAACTAAACAAATAGTGGTCCGATTGGTTTGTCATTTAGTGTATTTGATTCATTCTTGCGAACTAAGTAAATGAGTACATATTTCTTTAAAACAACTAAATATTTTTTAGGAGCTTGGGTGCTTTGTTCAAAAACTAGTTAAGCAAATAAAATCACATAAGTTAAGGAAGAACAGTCAAATTGTGGTATCGTTTTTTCCATTTGATGAGTAATTACAAACGTAACAAATGGTTGGGAGGTCTTTTTATACTTTAAATGATATAGCAATTTATGCACATTCTTAATAAACTTGGGTTTTAATCGATTAAAAGGAAATAGGTTGACAAAAAGTGGTCAAGTCGGTTCGTCATTTTGTGTATTTAATTCATTTAGACAAACTTAGTAAATAAGTATGTATTTTTTAAAAATAACTAAATATACATTTGTGACTAGCTTTGGTGTTTATTCTAAAACTAGTTATGCGAATAAAATCACGTAATTTAAGGAATGATGTCAAATTGTGGCATCGCTTTCTCCATTTAATTCATAACAAATGATTGGGAGATTTTTCAAAACTTTAAACAATATAACAATTTGTACACATTCTTAACGAACTTCGGTTTTAAATGATTAAAATCAAATAACTCAATCAAAAGTGGTTCGATTGCTTAGTCATTTTGTACGTTTGATTCGTTCTTACGAACTTAGTAAATGAGTATATATTTATTTAAAAAAATTAAATATATATCCATGACTAACTTTATTGCTTTGTTCTAAAACTAATTAAGAGAATAAAATCACATAAGTTAATGAAGAACGGTCAAATTGTTGCATCACTTTCTCCATTTGGTTCGTAAGTGTGAACATAATGAATAAGTTTGAGGTGTTTCAAAACTTTAAATGATATAGCAATTTGTGCACATTCATAATGAACATTGGTTTTCATCGACCAAGTGGTTCGATTGGTTCGTCGTTTAGTACGTTTGATTCATTTTTACAAATTTAGTAAATGATTACATATTTATTTAAAACAACTAAATATACATTCGTGATGAGCTTTGTTGCTTTATTCTAAAACTAGTTAAGCAAATAAAATCATATAAGTTAAAGAAGAACAGTCAAATTGTGGCATCTCATTCTCCATTTAATTAGTAATTATAAACATAACAAATTATTAGGAGGACTTTTTAAACTTTAAACGATATAACGATTTGTACATATTCGTATTGAACTTTATTTTTAAATGATTATAACGATATAACTAGACCAAAAGTTGTCCTATTAGTTAATTGTTTAGTGCGTTTGATTTAATCTTATGAATTTAGTAAATAGGTACGTATTTATTTAAAACAACTAAATATATATTCGTAACGAGCTTTGGTGCTTTATTCTAAAACTAGTTAAGCGAATAAAATCATATAAGTGAAGGAAGAACGGTCAAATTGTGGCAACACATTCTTTATGTAATTAGTAATTATAAACATAACAAATTATAAGGAGGTCTTTTTAATTTAAATGATATAATGATTTGTACATATTCTAAACAAACTTTATTTTTAAATGATTATATCGATATAATTAGACAAAAAGTTGTCCTATTAGTTCATCGTTTAGTGCATTTGATTTGTTATTACGAACTTAGTAAATAAGTAAGTATTTTTATAAAACAACAAAATATATATTTGTGATGAGCTTAGGCACTTTATTTTAAAACTAGTTAAGCGAATAAAATCATATAAGTTATGGATGAACGGTCAAATTGAGGCATTGCTGTCTCAATTTGATTCATAATTACGAATGTAACAAATAATTAGGAGGACTTTTTAAACTTTAAAGAAAATAATGATTTGTTCACATTCTTAACGAACATCAATTTTAACCAATTAAAATGATATAACTAGACTAAAAGTGGTGCGATTGGTTTGTTGTTTGGTACGTTTAATTCTTTTTTACGAACTTAGTAAATGAGTACATATTTCCTTAAAACAACTAAATATACATTCGTGACTAGCTTAGGTGCTTCGTTCTAAAACTAGTTAAGCGAATAACATAACATAAGTTAAGGAAGATTGGTCAAATTGTAGTATAGCTTTGTCTATTTGATTCATAATTACGAACATAATAAATGATTAGGAGGACTTTTTAAACATTATACAATATAACGATTCCTGCACATTCTTAACGAACTTCGGTTTTAATTGATTAAAACGATATAACTAGACCAAAAGTGGTCCGATTTGTTTGTTGTTTAGTGCGTTTGATTCGTTCTTATGAACTTAGTAAATGAGTACATGTTTCTCTAAAAGAACTAAATATATATTCGTTACGAGCTTGGGTGCTTGTTTTAAAACTAATTAAGCGAATAAAATCATATAAGCTAAGGAAGAACGGAAATTATAGCTTGTCTTTCTCCATTTGATTAGTAATTATGAACGTAACAATTGATTGCGAGGCATTTTTAAACTTTGAACGATGTCACGATTTGTACACATTAATAAAGAACTTCGGTTTTAATCAATTAAAATGATATAACTAAAACCAAAAATGGTTTGATTAGTTTGTCATTTATTGTGTGTTATTCATTATTACGAACTTAGTAAATAAGTCGGTATTTCTTTTAAACTACAAAATATAGATTTGTGATGACCTTAAGTACTCTGTTCTAAAACTAGTTATACAAATAAAATCACAAAAGTTAAAGAAGAATGGTCAAATTGTGACATCCTTTCTCTATTTAATTTGTAATTATGAATGTATGAAATGATTATGAGAACTTTTTAAAGTTTAAATGATATAATGATTTATGCACATTTTAATGAACTTCGATTTTAATCGATTAGAAGGATATAATAGACCAAAAGTGGTCTTATTGGTTCATCGTTAGTTCATTCGATTTGTTCTTACGAACTTAGTAAACTAGTACGTATTTCTTTAAAACAATTAAATATATATTCATGACAAGCTTGGTGCTTTGTTCTAAAACTAGTAAAGCGAGTAAAATCACACAAGTTAAGAAAGAACGGTTAAACTGTAGCATCGCTTTCTTCTTTTGATTCATAAATATGAACCTAATCAATGATTAAGAGGTCTTT
The DNA here is from genome assembly GCA_035235625.1 of Saururus chinensis. Taxonomy (NCBI): domain Eukaryota; kingdom Viridiplantae; phylum Streptophyta; class Magnoliopsida; order Piperales; family Saururaceae; genus Saururus; species Saururus chinensis. Next base: position 28,091,954 of record CP141146.1, on the reverse strand, counting down.
CTAAACTTTAAACAATATAACAATTTGTGCATATCCTTAACGAACTTCGGTTTTCATTAATTAGAAGGATATAACTAGACAAAAAGTGGTCTAATTAGTTTGTCATTTAGTACGTTTAATTCATTCTTAAAAACTTAGTAAATAAGTATGTATTTTTTTAAAATAACTAAATATACATTCGTGACGAGCTTGGGTTCTTTGTTCAAAAACTAGTTAAGCGAATAAAATCACATAAGTTAAGGAATAACGGTAAAATTGTAGCATTTCTTTCTCCATTTGATTAGTAATTACGAATGTACCAAATGATTTGGAGGTCTTTTTTAACTTTACATGATATAACAATTTATGCACATTCTTAACGAACTTAAGTTTTAATCGACTAAAAAGAAATAACTTAAGTAAAAGTGGTCCGATTGGTTCGTCATTTTGTGCATTTGAATCGTTTATGTTAACTTAGTAAATGAGTATGTTTTTCTTTAGAAAAACTAAATATATATTCGTGACTAGCTTGGGTGCTTAATTCTAAAATTAGTTAAGTAAATAAAATTACATAGGTTAAGGATGAATGGTCAAATTGTGGCATTGCTTTCTCTATTTGATTCATTATTAATGAATGGGAGGTCTTTCAAAACTTTAAACGAACTTTTATTTTAATTGATTCAAAGCAAATAACTAGACCAAAAGTCGTCTAATTTGTTTGTCATTTTGTACATTTGATGCATTCTTACAAACTTAGTAACTGAGTACGTATTCATTTAAACAAATTAAATATACATTTGTGACTAGCTTGGGTACTTTGTTCTAAACCTAGTTAAGCGAATAAAATCCCTTAAGCAAGTATGGACAAATTGTAACATCGCATTCTCCATTTAATTCATAATTACGAATGTAACGAATGATTTGGAGGTCTTTTAAAACTTTAAACGATTTAACAATTCATACACATTCTTAACGAACATCAGTTTTCATCGATTAAAAGGTTCTAACTAGACTAAAAGTGGTCTCATTAGTTCATCGTTTAGTGAGTTTCATTTATTCTTACAAACTTAGTAAATGAGTACATATTTCTTAAAAATAACTAAATATACATTCATGACTAGCTTAGGTCCTTTGCTCTAAAATTTATTAAGCAAATAAAATCACATAAGTTAAAGAAGAACGGTCAAATTATTGCATCACTTTCTCTATTTAATTAGTAATTATGAACATTATAAATTATTACGAGGTCTTTTTAAGCTTTGAACGATATAACAATTTGTGCACATTCGTAACAAACATTAATTTTAATCGATTAAAATAATATAACTGGACCAAAAGTGGTCGAATAGGTTCATTGTCTAATACGTTTAGTTTGTTCTTTCGAACTTAGTAAACGAGTAAGTATTTTTTTAAAACAACTAAATTTACATTTGTGACGAGCTTGGGTACTTTGTTCTAAAACTAATTAAGCAAATAAAATCACATAAGTTAAGGAAGAATGGACAAATTGTAGCACTGTGGTAAAAATTGGGTACTTTGTAATTATGAACGTAACAAATGATTAGGAAGTTTTTTTACACTTTAATTGATATAACGATTTGTAAAAATTCTGAATGAACTTTGGTTTTAATCGATTAAAAAAATATAACTAGAGCAAAACTGGTCCGATTAGTGTCGTTTAGTGCATTTGATTTATTTTTACGAACTTAGTAAATGAGTATGTCTTTATTTGAAATAACTAACTATATATTCATGAGGAGCTTAGTTGCTTTGTTCTAAAACTACTTAAGCGAATAAAATCAAATAAATTAAGGAAGAACGGTCAAATTGTGGCATCACTTTCTCGATTTCATTCATAATTACGAACGTTACAAATAATTGGGAGGTCTTTTAAAACTTAAAATGATATAATAATTTATACACATTCTTAACGAACTTCGGTTTTAATCAATTAAAAGGATATAAATAGACCAAAAATGGTCCAATTGGTTTGTCATTTTGTACGTTTGATTCATTCTTACGAACTAAGTAAATGAGTACATATTTATTTAAAAAACCAAATATACATTCGTGATTAGCTTAGGTGCTTTGTTTTAAAACTATTTAAGTGAATAAAATCACATAAGTTAATGAAGAACGGTCAAATTGTAACATCGCTTTCTCTATTTGATTCGTAATTCCAAACATAACAAGTGATTAGTAGGTCTTTTTAAACATTAAACGATTTGTGCACATTCTTAACGAACTTCAAAAGTGGTCCAATTGGTTCGTTGTTTAGTACGTTTGATTTATTCTTACAAACTTACTAAATGAGTATGTATTTATTTAAAACAACTAAATATACATTCGTGACGAGCTTAGTTACTTTTGTTTTAAAACTACCTAAGCGAATAAAATTACATAAGTTAAGGAAGAACGGTTAAATTGTGGCACCACTTTTGCAATTTGATTCGTAATTAGGAATGTAAAAAATGATTAGGAGGATTTTTTAAACTTTAAACAATATAACGATTTGTGTACATTCTTAACGAGCATCAATTTTAATCGATTAAAAGGATATAACTAGACCAAAAGTGGTCCGATTGGTTCATCATTTTGTACGTTTGATTCATTCTTATGAACTTAGTAAACAAGTATGTAATTATTTAAATAACTAAATATATATTCATGACTAGCTTAGGTGCTTTGTTCTGAAACTAGTTAAGCGAATAAAATCACATAAGTTTAGGAAGAATGGTTAAATTTTAGCATTGTTTTCTCCATTTGATTCGTAATAATGAACGTTAAGAATGATTTGGAGATCTTTCAAAACATTATATACTATATAAAATTTGTGCACATTCTTAACGAACATTAGTTTTCACCGATTAAAAGGATATAACTCGACCAAAAGTAGTCCGATTGGTTCATTGTTTTGTTCGTTTGATTCATTTTTATGAACTTAGTAAATTAGTATGTATTTTTTTAAAAGAACTAAATATACATAAGTGACTAGCTTAGGTGCTTTGTTCTAAAATTAATTAAGCGAATAAAATCACATAAGAAAAGGAAGAACGGTCAAATTGTGGCATCGTTTTCTCTATTTGATTAGTAATTACAAATGTAACAAATTATTAGGAGGTTTTTTAAAACTTTAAATGATATAATATTTTCTGAACATTCTTAATGAACTTGAGTTTTAATCGATTAAAACGATATAACTACACCAAAAGTGTCCCGATTGGTTCATCATTTAGTCCATTTGATTCATTTTATGAACTTAGTAAATGACTACGTATTTATTTTAAACAACTAAATATACATTCTTGACGAGCTTAGTTGCTTTGTTTTAAAACTAGTTAAGCGAATAAAATCACATAAGTTTAGGAAGAACGGTTAAATTGTACCATCGCTTTCTCTATTTGATTCATAATTACGAACATAATAAATGATTAGGAAACCTTTTAAAACTTTAAATAATACAACAATTTGTACACATTCTTAATGAACTTTGGTTTTATTTGATTAAAATGATATAACTTAACCAAAAGTGGTCCGATTGGTTCGTCATTTAGTGCGTTTAATTCATTCTTACAAACTTAGTAAATGAGTATGTATTTATTTAAAACAACTAAATATACATTTATGACGAGTTTTGGTCTTTGTTCTAAAACCAGTTAAATGAATAAAATCACATAAGTTATGGAAGAACGGCCAAATTGTTACATCGTTTTCTCCGTTTGATTAGTAATGACGAACATAACAAATGATGGAGAGGATTTTTTAAACTTTAATTGATATAACGATTTGTTCACATTCTTAATGAACTTCGATTTTAATAGATAAAAAGGATATAACTAGACCAAAAGTGGTCCGATTGGTTCGTCGTTTAGTGTATTTGATTCATTTTTACGAATTTAGTAAATGAGTATGTATTCCTTAAATATTGTGATTTTATTAACTAAATATACATTCGTGACGAGCTTGGTTGCTTTGTTCTTAAACTAGTTAAGTTAATAAAATCACAATAGTTAAGGATGAACGGTCAAACTGTCACATCACTTTCTTCATTTGATTCGTAATTACGAACGTAATGAATGATTGGGAGGCCTTTTTAAACTTTAAAGGATATAAAGATTTGTACACATTCTTAACTGGACAAAAATTGGTCCGATTGGCTCGTTGTTTAGTGCGTTTGATTTATTCTTACAAAATTTGTAAATGAGTACGTATTTCTTTAAAACAACTAAATATATAAATTTATGACAAACTTGGGTGCTTTGTTTTAAAACTAGTAAGCGAATAAAATCACATAAGTTAATGAAGAACGATTAAATTATGGCTTCGCTTTATTTATTTGATTCGTAGTTACGAATGTAACAAATGATTGGGAGGTCTTTTAAACTTTAAATGATATAACAATTTATGTACATTGTTAACGAACTTTAGTTTTCATTGATTATTGTTAAATTTATAATCAATTGTAATAAGTAATGCCACAATTGGATCGTTCTTTCTTAACTTGAGTCCTTTTATCATTTAACTAGTTTAAGAACACAACACCCAAGCTCATCATGAATATGTACTTCAAAGTTTTAAATAAATACATTGTCTTTTGCTAAGCTCGTAAGTATGAATAAATGCAATAAGCAATGAACCATTTGGACCTTGTTTGGTTAAGTTATATCATTTTATTTGACAAACTTGTAATAGAACAAACCACCAGAGCTCGTTAAAAATGTTCACAAATTGTTGTATCATTTAAAATTTATTGAAACCTCTAATTCATTTGTTACATTTATAATTATGAATCAAATGCAAAAGTGAACCACTCTTGCTCAACTTAAGTAATTTCATTCGCTTAACTAGTTTAAAAACAAAGAACCCAAGCTCGTCATGAATGTGGACCATTAAGTTTTAACAAAATATGCACCCTTTTATTAAGTTTGTAAGTATGAATCAAACACACTAAACCACGAACCAAGTGGACCTTGTTTTGTTAAGGTATATCCTTTTATTTGATTTACTAGTAAAAGAAGAAAGCACCAAAAGTCGTTAAGAATGTGCATAAATTAAATGACACAAAGTGATACCGCAATTGGACGCTCTTGCTCAACTTAAGTCATTTCATTCGTTTAACTAATTTAAGAACAAAGTGCCTAAACTTGTCACAAATGTGTACTTCAAAGTATTAAAAAAATACATGCTCATTTGCTAAGAATCAAATGCACCAAACAACAAACCAATCGGACATCGTTTTGTCAAGTTGTAACATTTTATTCAATGAACTAGTAAAGAAATAAAACACCGGTGGTCGTTAAGAATGTGCAGAAATCATTCCAATGTCTAAAACAAACCTCCCTTTCATTTGTTATGTTCATAGTTATGAATCAAATGCATAACGTGATACAATAATCGAACAGCTCTTGCTCAACTACAACCCTTTTATTCATTTAGCTAGTTTAAGAACAAAACATCCAAGCTTGTGACGAATGTGTACTTCAAAGTTTTAAATAAATACGCACTCATTTGGTGAGTTCTTGTGAATCAAACGCTTTGAACAACAAACACATCGGACCTCGTTTGGTCAATTGATATCCTTTTATTCGATTAACTAGTTGGAGAATATAGCACTAGTGCTCGTTAAGAATACACACAAATCTTTTCATCGTTTAAAGCTAAAAGAGATCTCTCATTCATTTGTTACATTCGTAATCATGAATCAAATGTACTAAGTGATACCTCCATTGGACCGCTCTTGCTAAACTAAAGTCCTTTTGTTCTTTTAACTAGATTAAGAACGAAGCACCGAAGCTCATCACAAATGTGTACTTTAAAATTTTAAATAAATATACACTCATTTACTAAGTTTATAAGTATGAATTAAACACACTAAGCTACAAACCAATCGGACCTCGTTTTGTCAAGCAATTTACTTTATTTGTTAAACTGGTTATGGAACAAAGCACTAGAGCTCGTTAAGAAAGTACACAAATCATTATATTGTTTAAAGTTTAAAGAGACCCTCTATTTATTTATTACATTCATATTTATAAATCAAAAGACACAAAGTGTTACCACAATTGGACCACTCTTGCTCAATTAAGTTCATTCATTCATTTAACTCGTTTAAAAACAAAGTACCCAAACTCATCATGAATGTGTACACAAATGTTTTATTAAATACACACTCATTTGCTATGTTTGTGAATATAAATCAAATGCACTGAACGAAAAACAAATTGGACCTTCTTTGGTCAAGTTATACCTTTTTATTTGATTAGCTAGTAAAGGAACAAATCACCAAATCTTGTTAATAATGTTCACAAATAATTCTAACATTTAATGATAAAAGATACCTCCCATTCATTTTTTAGGTTCATAATAATTAATCAAATGTACAAAGTGATACCATAATCAGACTGCATTTACTCAACTTCAGTTCTTTTATTCGTTTAACTATTTTAGGAAAAAAAATACCCAAGCTCATCACGAATATGTACTTCAAAGGTTGTACAAATATCCACTCATTTGCAGTGTTCATAAGCATGAATCAAACACACTAAGTGACGAACCAATCGAACTTAAATGGGTCAAGTTATTTCCTTTTATTTGTATAGCTATTTATAGAACAAAGCACTGGAGCTCGTTAAGAAAGTGCATAAAACATTGCACCATTTAAAGTTAAAAGAGAGCTTGCTCAAAATCAGTGCTTTTATTTAGTTAACTAGTCTAAAAACATATCACCATTGCTGATCACAAATGTGTACTTCTACGTAAGTATGAATCAAATGCACTGAATGATGAACCAATCGGATCTCGTTTGGTCAATTCATATCCTTTTATTCGATTAACTAGTAGGGGAATAACACACCGGAACTCATTAAGAATGTGCACAAATCATTACATCATTTAAAGTTAAAAGAGATCTCTTGTTCATTTTTTATGTTCATAATCATAAATCAAATGACACAAAGTGATACCGCAATTGGATCGCTCTTGCTCAACTTAAGATCATTAATTTGCTTAACTGTTTAGAGAACAAAGGACTTAAGCTCATCACGGATGTGTACTTCAAACTTTTAAATAAATACGCACTGAACGATGAACCAATCTGACCTTGTTCGGTCAAGTCATAACCTTTTATTCAATTAACTAGTAAAGGAATATAGCGATGGATTTCTTTAAGAATGTGCACAAATCATTTTAATGCTCAAAATTAAAAGAGACCTCTTTAATTTGTTATGTTCATAATCATTAATTAAATGCATAGTGTGATACCGCAATTGAACCGCTCTTACTCAACTTCAGTCTTTTTATTTATTCAACTAGTTTAAGAACAAAGCACACAAGCTTGTCACGAATATGGACTTTGAACTTTTAAATAAATATGTAGTCATTTCTAAGTTTATAAGTATGAATTAAATATGCAACAACGCACTAGTGCTTGTTAAAAAAATGAAAATATCATTGTATCATTTAAAGTATAAAAAGACCTCATATTCATTTATTAAGTTTGTAATCATTAATCAAATGATACAAAGTGATACCACAGTTGGACTGCTCTTGTTCAACTTTAGTCCATTCATTCGTTCAATTAGTTTATAGACAAAACACCCAAGCTCATCACGAATGTGTGTACTTCAAAGTTTTAAATTAACATGCACCGAACGACGAACCTATTGGACATCATTTCGTTGAGCAACCTTTTATTCAATTAACTAGTAAAGGAACAAAGCATAAGAAGTCATTAAGAATGTGCACAAATCATTCTAATGTTTAAAGTTAAAAGAGACCAACCTTTCATTTGTTACGTTCATAATTATAAATCAAATGAACAATGTGATACAACAATTAGACAACTCTTGCCCAACTACAACCCTTTTATTCATTTAACTAGTTTAAGAAAAAAGCACCCAAGCTTGTCATGAATATATACTTCAAAGTTTTAATACACACTCATTTGTTGAGCTCGTAAGTGTGAATCAAATGCTTTGAACGACAAACACATCAGACCTCGTTTGGTCAATTTATATCATTCTATTCGATTAACTAGTAGGGGAACATAATTCTGGCGCTCATTACGAATGTGCATAGATCATTTCATATTTAAAGTTAAAAAAGATCTCCCGTCCATTTGTTACATTCGTAATCATGAATCAAGTATACTAAGTGATACCTCAATCGGACCGCCCTTGCTAAACTAAAGTCCTTTTTTGTTCATTTAACTAGTTTAAGAACAAATCACACAAACTCATCACGAATGTGTACTTTAAATTTTTAAATAAATACACACTCATTTACTAAGCTCATAAGTATGAATCAAATGCACTAAGCTAAAAACCAATCGGACCTAGTTTGGTCAAGATAATTCCTTTATTTGTTAAACTAGTTATGGAACAAAGCACCACACCTCGTTAAGAAAGTACACAAATCATTATATCGTTTAAAATTTTAAAGAGACCTCCAATTCATTTTTTACGTTCGTATTCATAAATCAAAAGACAAAGTAATACCACAATTGGACCATTCCCACTCAACTCAATTTCATTCATTCGTTTAACTAGTTTAAGAACAAAGTACCCAAACTCATCATGAATGTGTGCAACAAATATTATATTAAATACACAATCATTTGCTAAGTTAGTAAATATAAATCAAATGCATTGAAAGACGAACTAATCGGACGTTGTGTGGTCAAGTTATACCTTTTTATTTGATTAACTAGCAAAGGAACAAATAACTTGATCTTGTTAAGAGTGTGCACAAATAATTCAAATTTTCATGCTAAAAGATACCTCCCATCATTTGTGACATTCGTAATAATTAATCACATGCACAAAGTGATGCCGTAATCAGACTACATTTGCTCAACTTCAGTCATTTCATTAATTTAACTATTGCAAGAAAAAAGTACTAAAGCTCTTCACAAATGTGTACTTTAAAGGTTGTACAAATAACCAACTTTCTGATTTCATAAGTATGGATCAAATGCACTAAGCGACAAACCAATCGGACCTCAACTTGTCAAGTTATTTCCTTTTATTTGTATAACTAGTTATGGAAAAAAGCAATAGATCTCGTTAAGAAAGTGTATAAATCTTTACATTGTTTAAAGTTAAAAGAGAGTTTGCTCAAACTCAGTCTTTTTATTCGGTTAACTAGTTTAAATATATAACACCGTAGCTCATCACAAATGTGTACTTCAACATTTTATAAGAATAGACACTCATTTATTGAGTTCGTAAGTATGAATCAAATACACTAAAACAATTAACTAGTACGGGAACAAAGTAACAAAACTCGTTAAGAATGTGCATAAATCATTACATCATTTAAAGTTAAAAGAGAACTCTCATTTATTTGTTACATTCGTAATCATAAATCCATTGATACAAAGTGATACAGCAATTGCATCGGTCTTTCTCAACTTAAGGCCATTAATTCACTTAACTAGTCCAAGAACAAAGAACTCAAGCTTGTCATGAATGTGTACTTCAAAGTTTTAAATAATTACGCATTAAACGGTGAACCAATCTGACGTGGTTTGGTCTAGTCATAATCTTTTATTCGATTAACTAGTAAAGGAATAAAGCCCTGGAACTCGTTGAGAATGTGCACTTATCATTCTAATGTTCAAAGTTAAAAGAGAGCCCCTTTTCATTTGTTCAAATGTACAATGTGATGCCGCAATTGGACCGCTCTTGCTAAACTTCATTCCTTTTATTCATTCAACTAGTTTAAGAACAAAGCACACAAGCTTTTAAACAATATAAATGATACAATACAAACTCATTTGGTAAGTTTATATGTATGAATCAAATGCACTAAGTGACACACATATCGGACCCTGTTTAGTCAAGTTATTTTCTTTTATTTTTTAACTAGTTATAGAAAAAAGCATAAGTTCTCGCTAATAAAGTGCATATACTATTGTATCAGTTAAAGTTTAATGAAACCTCATATTCATTATTGAAGTTCGTAACCAATAATCAAATGATACAAAGTGATACCATAGTTGGACCGCTCTTGTTCAACTTAAGTCCATTCATTCATTCAACTAGTTTATGGACAAAGAACCCAAGCTCATCACGAATGTGTACTTCAATTAACACACACCGAACAACGAACCAATCGGACATTATTTCGTCAAGTTATAACCTTTTATTCAATTAACTAGTAAAGGAACAAAGCATTGGAGGTCATTAAGAATGTGCACAAATTATTTTAATGTTTAAAGTTAAAAGATACAACCCTTTCATTTGTTATGTTTATAATTATGAGTCAAAAAAACAATGTGATATAACAATCAACAACTCTTGCTCAACTACAATCATTGTATTCATTTAACTAATTTAAAGAAGAAAACACTCAAACTCGTCACGAATGTGTACTTCAAAGTTTTAAATAAATACACACTCATCTATTGTGTTCATAAGTGTGAATCAAAAGCTTTGAATGACGAACACGTCGATCCTCGTTTGGTCAATTTATATCATTTTATTCGATTAACTAGTAGGGGAACATATCACTAGAGCTCATTAAGAATGTGCACAATTTATTTCATCATTTAAAGTTAAAAGAGATCTCTCATTCATTTGTGACATTCGTAATCATGAATCAAATATACTAAGTGATACCTCAAATAGACCGCTCTTGCTAAACTAAAGTCCTTTTTGTTCATTTATAGTTTAAGAATAAAGCACCCAAGCTCGTCATGAATGTGCACTTTTAAAATTTTAATAAATACATACTTATTTACTAAGTTCGTATATATGAATCAAATGCACTAAGCTACAAACTAATCAAACTTAGTTTAGTCAAGGTATTTACTTTATTTGTTAAACTAGTTATGGAACATAGCACCGGACCTTGTTAAGAAAGTACACAAATCATTATATCGTTTAAAGAGGCCTCCATTCATTTGTTATGTTCGTATTCATAAATCAAAAGACACAAAGTGATACCACAATTAGACCCCTCCTACTCAACTTAAGTCCATTCATTCATTTAACTAGTTTAAAAACAAAGTACCCAAACTCATCATGAATGTGTACAACAAATGCTTTATTAAATATATACTAATTTGATAAGTTTGTAAATACAAATTAAACGCACTAAAAAATGAACCAATTGGACCTCATTTGGTCAAGTTATACATTTTTATTTGATTAATGAGTAAAGGAGCAAATCACCTGATCTCGTTAAGAATGTGCACAAATAATTTAAACATTTAATGTTAAAATATACCTCCCATTCATTTGTGACATTCATAATAATTAATCAAATGGACAAACTGATACCGTAATTGCTCCGCATTTGCTCAACTTCAGCCCTTTTATTTGTTTAACTATTTAAAAAAAAAACTACCCAAGCTCATCACGAATGTGTACTTCAAAGGTTGTACAAATACCCACTTATTTACAGAGTTCATAAGCATGACTCAAACTCACTAAGCGACAATCCAATTGGACCTCAATTGGTCAAGTTATTTCCTTTTATTTGTATAACTAGTTATGGAACAAAGCACTAGAGCTCGTTAAGAAAGTGCATAAATCATTGCATTGTTTAAAAGTAAAAGTGAGCTTGCACAACATCAATCCTTTTGTTTAGTTAACTAGTTTAAAAAAATAGCACCATAGCTCATCACATATGTGTACTTCAACATTTTACAAATACACACTCATTTACTGAGTTCGTAAGTATGAATTAAACACACTTAAGGGTCATTTGGGTACGGAATCAATTCGGTAGCAAATCGGAATTTTTTAGAATTAATTCCGCCGATTTAATATAGAATCGGAATTTCGTTTGGGTATGGAATTTTTAATATGGAATCATGTTTGGATAGTGAATTGTGTTTAAAGTTAGATTCTTTAGAATTTTAGGTAAATTGACAAATATACCCTTTAAATAGAATTGTTTTGATAAAATCATGTTTGTGTATGAAATTTGTGTATTTTTTGGAATTTGTGTATTTGCATTCAAATATACCTTTTAAATAATTTTTTTATCGCTTGATGGGCCATGGAAATTCGTACAGGCCGATACGAGTGCTTATCAGCCGTACAACATAATAGCAATAATGCCACAATATATAAGTGATATTACTATAACAATATAGCAATAGTGTTATAACTTAAATATAATTTCGTCTTTCCAATTACACTACATCCATCATCCACAATATAAAATTCTCATGTCTTTTAATCCACGTTATAACATTCTCTGGTCTTTGGTCTTTTATGGTCTATGATATAGCATTTTATGGACTTAACACTTGCCAAACGTATCACTAATGCATACCCTTTGTTACCTCTAATCATATAAGTTCATATTATTATAGTCATTTAGGGTCTATGATATAGCATTCTAATGGTCTTAGCACTTACCAAACGTATCATTAATGCATACCCTTTGCTACCTCTAATCGTACAAGTTCATATTATTATTACGTGGGAGTTACATTACATCATGGTAGAAATAAACAATAATAATACAATATAAAAAAAATACAAATAACCTAACGTCAATATCAGCCGCCCCATCGTGCACCAATTAGAAATATACAAATACCTTCTATTCCTACCTTCTGTAATTACAGAAATGCAAGCCAGATATGTCTCAGTTTTGCCTTTAATTACTTGAAGAAGAATAAGTGATTATTAGTAAGACATGATCAGAGCACTAAATCAATCCTCATCAAAAAGTTCAGGAATGGAATGAAGGGGGAAGCATAAACAACAGGACTACAAAAGATCAAAAACAAAATCCAGAACGATGAAACATGATTTCTAGACTTGCACTGTAATTTGATTATCCAACAGAGCTATTTTATTTTAATTTGAAACCTACAGCGATGTTGACTCATCAATACAATCTAAAGAGAGACGGAAGTCGATGTGCAGGTCTTCACTTCTTGATCTGCATCTCCACAACCTTCTTCCATGAATCCCGACTTCTCTTGGTTCTGAGCAATCACAGCAGGATCCTGCTTGATCTGCATTCGCGGGGCAAAGGTCAACTGGAAAACCAATGCTGAACTTGATGGATTGAAGCTCTGGCATCTGCCTCCAGCCACTGATCAATGGAGGCTCGTTGAATGAACTCAGTTCCATATAGTGTCTTGTTCCCCTGAGAAGCATATTTTCTGATTATATCCACATATAGCCCTTGATTATGCAAATTTAAGAAAAAAACATAGATATAGATTGATGATCTGCCACAAAATCTGAAAAAGAAAAGCTGACCTGCTTAACTCATAGTATATCACAATGTACAATAAATGGGATGATTTTGAAGAGCAATTTTTTCCAGTTGGGGAGGTGGTTCATTATAAACATAGTTGAATGAGCACTCCTAAGAAACTTCTTCATCCACTATTTGACTTTTACTTAAATCATGTGGAGGATCCTCTTTCAAACATAAACAGTAAATGGGTCCTCAAATCCACCAGAAAAAAGACAGACAAAGACCACAATTTTGTTCGCAGCATTACATCAGCTCAAAACAGAGGCAATTGGCATTAGAGGACTTACCAAAGAGACTGATTTGCTCATCCTGGAAAGCCAGAACCTGGCCGAACGGCTGTCAACAAAAAGGAAAACAAAAATCTGACTCTCGGTTTTGATCATCAAATTGAATAGATAATGAAACAGAAAGACAGAGAAGGGGGGAAGGGAGGGGTAGAACACCATTATATTACAAAAAAAAAAAACATTGGTCAGTACCTGGAGCTTGAGGTAGTCGGGGCTCTTGTGCTCGCCCTTGGCCATGTTCACGTTGATGAGCTCGAAGGCCACCTCCTTCGCGAACAAGCATGACAGAAGCCTCGCCATAGCCGTCGACATTGCCGGCCCATACACCTTCACACATTGGGCCACAGATCTTGCAAAAAGAAATATAACGCCAATCAGTGAGAGTTTACCCTCACTAATTGATGACAAATTGAATGAAAAAAAATTTGAATGCAGATCATGAAAAAAAAAATCTTTTTTACATAACAGAGATATTTGAGGGAATGCATGGGAAATGTGAGGGCCTAAATTCACCCAAACAATGGGCCACAGATCATGGAAAAAAAACAAAGCACCAATCAGTTCGTTTGAATGCAAATCATGAAAAAAAAAATCCTTTTTTACCTGACAGAGAGATTTGGGGGAATTGCCCTAATCAAAATACATTAAGGCCAAAACATGTAGCAAAGCAAGCGATCAAGAAGAAAATGCAAAATCGAATCAAAAGAGAAGAAAATGGCGTTACCTTGTTCGGGAAGCAGATCAAATCGAGGCGGCCGAAGAGCGGGATAGAAATCGCCATACGATGATGTTTTGATTCACAGAAGGGCGCCGCCGGTTGAGCTGCCGAAGACCGGAGTGGAGTTTAGGCTGAAGAGACGACGATTCGCAGAGGGAATCGCCAGGTGAGCTGTAGAGGACCGGAATCGCAGATGTGCCATGCTGGGCTAGCAGGCGCCTATCGAAGACTGGGATGGAGTTTGGGAAGACGGAATGAGACAATCTGTGGAAGACCGGGATGGAATTTGGGAAGATGGAGGAAGACCCGGATGGAAATCGGATACCCGGCAAGCAGGCGCCGCTCCGGCCGAAGACCGGGATGGAGTTTGGGAAGAGGGAGGGAGATGATCTGTGGATGAAAACTGGGATGGAGTTCACAATTGAAAGGGAGCGAATCGAGAAATAAAAGGGGCGAGGGGTAATGACCGGAAATACGCGATAACGCTTGTTTCTGGTTTTACGCATTTTTACGGAATCGACCGAATCGTGTTTCCGGCCGAATTTTTAATTCCATTATGATTCACTACCCAAATAAGATTCCAACGATTCAATGCTGAATTGTGATAGAATCGTCGGAATTTTCTCACGATTCCGTACCCAAACGAGTCCTTAATGACGAATGAATCAGATCTTGTTTGGTCAATTTATATCCTTTTATTCGATTAACTAGTAAGGGAACAAAGAACTGGAACTTGTTAAGAATGTACACTAACCATTACATAATTTAAAGTTAAAAAAATCTCTTATTCATTTGTTACGTTTGTAATCATAGATTAAATGTACAAAGTGATACTACAATCGGATCACTATTACTCAACTTCAGTCCTTTTATTCATTTAACTAGTTTAAGAACAGAGCACTCAAGTTCGTCAGGAATGAGTATTTAGCAGTTTTAAACAAATACACATTCATTTGCTAAGTTTGAAAGTATGAGTCAAATGTATTAAGGGGCGAACCAATTGGACCTCATTTGCTCAAGTTATTTTTTTTTATTTGTATAACTAGTTATAGAACAAAGCACCAGAGCTTGATAAAAAAGTGCACAAATAATTTTATCATTTAAAGTCTAAAGAGACCACCTATTCATTCATTATGTTCATAATCATAAATCAAATAACAGAAAGTGATATTGCAATTGGACCGCTCTTGTTCAACTTAATTCCATTCAT
The DNA here is from genome assembly GCA_035235625.1 of Saururus chinensis. Lineage (NCBI taxonomy): Eukaryota > Viridiplantae > Streptophyta > Magnoliopsida > Piperales > Saururaceae > Saururus > Saururus chinensis. The sequence continues at coordinate 28,076,530 of CP141146.1, read as the reverse complement.
TTATTTAACTCGTTTAAAAACAAAGTGCCTAAGGTCGTCAAGAAATGTGTCCATCAAAGTTTTAAATACATAATCACTCAATGGTATGTTCATAAATATGAATCAAATGCATTGATTGACTCCTTCTTCGGTAAAGTTATACCCTTTTATTTGATTAACTAGTAGGGGAACAATGCATTGGACCACGTTAAAAATGTGCACAATTTTTTATTTATTATTTAAAGTTAAAAGAGAACTCGTATTCATTTAATAAGTTTGTAATTATTATTAATCAAATACACAAAGTCATACTGCAATCGAACTACACTTACTGAACTTCAGTCATTTTATTCGTTATATTCATAATCATGAATCACATGGACAAAATGATACCACAATCAACTTCATTTTATTTATTTGCGTAACAAGTTTATGAACAAAGTACCAAAGCTCATCATGAATGTGTACTTCAAAATTTTAAATAATTACATACTCATTTGCAAAGTTTGCATGTATGAATCAATTGCACTATGCGACGAAACAATCAGACCTCAATTGGTCAAGTGATTTCCTTTTATTTGTATAACTAGTTATGGAACAAAGCACTGTAGCTCGTTATGAAAGTACACAAATCATTATCTCATTTAAAGTTTAAAGAGACCTCTTATTCATTTATTACATTCGCAATCATAAATCAAATGACATAAAGTGAAACGACAATTGGATAGCTCTTGGTCAGCTTAAGTTCATTAATTAGTTTAACTAGTTTAAGAACAAAGTACCCAAGCTCGTAACAAATACACACATCAAATTTTTTTAATAAATACACACTTATTTGCTAAGTTCGTAAGTATAAATCAAAGTATTGAACGTCATACCAAGTAGATCTCATTTGGTTAAATTATACCCTTTATTCGATTAACTAGTAAAGGAACAAAGTACCCGAGCTCAAAAAGGATGTGCACAAATCATTACTATTTAAAGTTAAAAGATACCTTAAATGCATTTTATTTGTTCGTAATCATTAACCAAATGCACAAATTGATGCCGCAATAGGACCGCAGTTGCTTAACTTAAGTCCAAAAATTTGTTTAACTAGTTTAAGAACATAGCACCCAAGCTCATCACAAATGTGTACTTCAAATTGTGAAATAAATATGCATTAATTTACAAGGTTCATAAGTATGAATCAATCACAATGAACAACGAACCAATCGGATCTTGTTTTGTCAAGTTATATCATTTTATTCAATTTATAGGTAAAGGAACAAAGCAACAGTTTGTTAAGAATATGCACAAATCATTGTAACATTTAATGTTAAAATAGATCACTCATTAAATTGTTATATTCGTAATCATGAACCAAATGGACAAAATGATACCACAATCAACTTTAATCTATTTATTTACTTGAGATGTTTAAGAAAAAAACACCCAAGCTTATCATGAATGTGTACTTAAAATTTTTAAATAAATATGCATTCATTTGCAAAGTTTGTAAGTATGAATCAATCACACTAAGCGACTAACCAATTGGACCTCAATTGGTCAAGTGATTTCTTTTTATTTGCATAACTAGTTATGGAACAAAAAACTGGAGCACGTTAAGAAAGTCATTGTATTGTTTAAAATTTAAAGAGACCTCTTATTCATTAGTTAATCATAAATCAAATGACACAAAGTGATACCACAATTAGACCTCTCTTGGTTAGCTTAAGTTCATTAATTAGTTTAACTAGTGTAGGAACAAAGCACCCAAGCTCATAACAAATGCGTACATCAAAGGTTTTAATAAATACACACTCATTTGCTAAGTTTGTAAGTATAAATCAAACGTAATGAATAACATACCAAGAAGACCTCATTTGGTTAAGTTGTACCCTTTTATTCGATTAACTAGTAAAGGAACAAAGCACCCGAACTCGTAAAGGATGTGCACTAATCATTCTAACATTTAAAGTTAAAAGATACCTCAAATTCATTTTTTATGTTCATAATCATTAATCAAATGTACAAAGTGATGCTACAATTGGACCGTTGTTACTCAACTTAAGTCCATTCATTTGTTTAACTAGTTTAAGAACATAGCACCAAATTGTGATGAATGAATTGTGAAATAAATTAAGTCCATTAATTTGTATACTTCAAATTGTGAAATAAATATGCACTAATTTGCAAGATTCATAAGTATTAATCACTCACAATGAAGGACGAACGAATTGCACCTTGTTTGGTCAAATTATATCCTTTCATTTGATTTACTAAAAAAGGAACTAAGCAACGGAGTTTGTCAAGAAAGTGCACAAATCATTGTGGCATCTAAAGTTAAAATGGACCACCCATTCAATTGATATATTCATAATCATAAATCAAATGGACAAAATGATACCACAATCAACTTAAATTTATTTATTTTCTTAACAAGTTTAAAAACAAAACACCCAAGCTTATCACGAATGTGTACAAAGTTTTAAATAAATATGACGTATTTTTTAAGCTTGTAAGTATGAATCCAATCGGACCATATTTGTTTTAGTTGTTTCCTTTTATTTGTATAACTAGTTATGGAATGAAGCACCAGAGCTCATGAACAAAGTGCACAGATCATTGTATCATTTAAAGTTAAAAGAGATTTTGCATTCGATTGTTACGTTCGTAATCATGAATAAAATTTAAAAAGTGATACCACAATTGGACCATTGTTGCCCAACATCGGTCCTTTTATTTATTTAACTAGTTTAAGAAAATAGCATCCAAGCTTGTCATGATTGTAGACTGCATAGTTTTAAACAAATACACAATCATTTGCCAAGTTCGTAGGTGTGAATTAAATGCAGAAGAACCAATCAAACCTCATTTAGTCAATTTATATCATTCAATTATCTAGTAGGGGAACAAAGCACCAGAGCTCTTTAAGAATGTCACGACCGGGATTTTTAAAAGCCTTTTCAAAATAGCATAAACGGTAGTCACGAGAATTTTTTTTCTTTCTTAAATAAAAAACAAACCATTTGATTAAATATCAAGGTCATGATAACTAGGGTTCACAAATATAATATCAAATTGTATGATATTACTACATGTCTCAAAATTCAATAAGAACAACTCATCCATCTAAGTACAAGTTTGTCATCCATCTGAAAATAAATAACAAGTTGACTCTCACGCTAAAAGATATACTTACGTATTGGAGTTGCAGACACGAAAAACATCATGTTGTGCTCGCCTCCTGGTCACACTTGTCGTCGCGTGGAGAATCTAAAACTAACCAAACCAAACAACCACAACAACAACAATGGAACCTCTCCGCCTTTAGGAGAAGAGCTTCCAAAGGACAAAAGGTTTTATTAATATTTTTCGGATCGGGCCAACATCACCTTATGTTAGTTGCTTACGTATTCATCAGATAACATCTCCAATGTTTCTAACAAGATCAGATCTAGACGTATTTCTGCCTAAAAACTACTATATCCTAAGAAGCATAACATCACACATGCAATGCTTAAGTAGTTTCAATTAACCTACATTTTATACAAATCCTTTAATCTTTCCACTTGTCTAATTAACAAGCGATATCAAACAATGTTATTAATTATCTCATGACACTTGTTCAATAATTAATACTAACAAATTTGTATTCACTCAGAGACAACTCGCCCCTTGAGAAATCTCCAAACATAGGACTTCAATATGCAGAACCTCAATATACAGTGACACATGTAAATTAATTTACATAGCCCTGAATATAACGTAACTCAAAAACATGGGCTGACCTTTAACCAATGAAGACCAACATAATTCACAAAACAATGGATACCGTTCAGGAAATAATGCACTAATTGTTACTTAAAAAGCTGACTCCCGTTCACAAGAAGTACTGCACACTAGCAGGGGATTCCTCAAGCAACACTCCCAAACTGGCGTTTAACTAATTAAAACTTGAACAACTCAATTGATATCTATACCATTCAAAAAATAACTCATTATTGTTATCTGACAAACTGACTCCCGTTCACAAGGAGTACTACACATTAGCAGGGAAAATCCTAGCATCCCTAGGGATCCACTTGGATTAGCCATGGGTCTAGAGATGTAGGTACTAGCTGTGCTCATGGACACACTGGCTGGAGGTAGATGAGCCTTCCATGATTCTCAAAAACCTAGTTTGCGCATTTGCAGGGATCCATCGTCTTAAAGGAGCGGAGACCACAAAGGTCTAAAAGATTACCGCAATGGCTATTGCTGTGAACTAACACAATGCTGAATGAACATATGACTTAATGCATCCAAAGATTTAATACTAAACACAACCTATCATGCATGCAACCGACTCTCATGATTGACAAGATAATATGCATATTTAGGGCTTAAGCATGTGAATAAATCAACATAACAAGGACTCAGACTTTTGCTGAGATGAACTAACTAATTCGACATTATAATGAAATGGATTGGGGCTGAAATGAACAACTCAAGTCAGCTACCTAACATAATAAATTCAGGCTGATACAACCATCAACCTTCAACCTAAGGTATATCACAATTAAGGTTGAAATTCAAGAACAGCATAAGCTAAATTTTAGAGGCATCTTAAACTAAAATTCAAAGACAACATAGGCAAGATTATACCAGAGGCTCCTTAGGCTGAAATTCAGAGACTCAATAACCATGAATACATCATGAAGATCATCTCAAAGATCAGGGATTCAATTAGCAAGATTATAACCTAAATCAAGCTGAGAACCACGTATTAGATAGGAAATAATACAACCTAAACTAGGGCTGAAATTTAGGTATTCTCTCAGGAGGCTCCACTCAAAGGGGTATTTTTGTCATTTGGTTTAAGGCCTTATTGATATCCAATAGGTCCAAAATTGAACTCAAGCTTACTAATTGACTTCATAGACTCTGTGTAATTTTCCTGGCGGGTGACAGGGTCATGAACCCCTTGAACCAACTCAGGTTGCCTTAACGGTTTACGATTAACCCTAGGGGCAAGACGGTCAATTACCCACTCATTGCGATTTTTCCTCACTCTGTGGTTTGGTATATATTTAGACTACCCATTAAAATCTCACTGAGAATTTTCCCAATTTTTAAGATCACTCATAAGCCACTGAACAAGAGCCCCTAAGTCAGGTAAGTGAATATCGCACGATGATTTAACTACAAGGGTAAAATAGTTATTTTATAGTCTCTAGAATTTTTTCTAGGTCTAAAACTTGGTCATAATACTCCCACGCTTCTCAATGTCAAATAGAAATTTTCTACAATTTTTTTTACATTTATATCCCCTTGAATCGAACCCGGTTTGACCCTTCTTTCATTTCTTTTTTTTCAAACTCGACCGCTTTGGTTTGGGTCGATGACCCGTGTTGCGGGTCATCTTCCCCGCGTCTGGCCAGAGGCGTTTCCACCTCTGGTGGTGCCGTCCCTGGAGGCCATAGCGGGGCAGTGGCTTGGGCTCCACCGGATCGCCGCTAGGCAGTGATCCCAGTGAGGTTGACCCCCTCCGCCGCCCGGTGGTCGGCTAAGCCCAAAGATGGACCTTTTTTTTTAATTCGCCAAAGAAGCCGCGATGGCAGGGCGCTACGGCCATCGGATGGGCTGGGCTTGACCAGATCGCCGTCATCCAGCGATTCCGGCCACCCAGGTCCCTTTGGGTGGGAGCTGCGCCGTGCCGCCGCCATGTTCTCTTCTCTCTTTTTTTTTTTCCTCAACGATGATTCTGCGGCCTGCACAACGGCAGCCAACTCAGCCAAAGCCAAGCCCTTGCTGGAGCAAGGGGCCACTGTGGCCAGGGCTGCCACGGCCAAGGCCATGGTCACCCTTGCTTATGACCAAAACCAAAATCACTTCTAATATTATTTTCAATAAAATAAGCTAATGAATTCCCTACAAATTTCAACCAGAAATCCTACCTTAAAGGCCGAGTTGTTGTCAATCCACCATGGTTGGAGCCTCACCAGCATTGCCGGAGTCTCACCGGAAAATTTCCTTGACGACTCTTCCTTCCCTTAACGGTCCAAACTCCCTCTAAGAGCCCTAATTCTTTGTTTTTATAGGCATGGGATTAGGGTTCCTAATCCCCTAAGGAGTTGGGCTAAAATCTCCTCAATTCGGCAACCAAATTGGGCCCCAAAAACACAATTTCGAAATACTTATTGATCAGGTCTGTATAGTGACTTAAACGGACAATTCGCGTGTCCAATTCGCTTAAACGGGCCTTGTACAATATGTTTAACTTCGAACGGTCATATCTCCCTCATTCAAACTCTGATTCATGCATTCTTGGTGGCGTTTTGAAGCTCTTTCCGTCTACTTTCCATCCATATAGGTTTTATCCCTCACTTCCAAGTATTAAATAATCTATTAAAATGAGAAGCTCAAGGGGTCCAATACACTAATTTCCCATGGTCAACTCTTCTAAATTCCTGGACATTACAAAGAATGTGCACAAATCATTGCATCGCTTAAAATTAAAAGAAATCTCCCATTTATTTGTTACATTCATAAGTATGAATCAAATGTACTAAGTGATACCTCAATCCGACCGCTCTTGCTAAACTTAAGTTCTTTTATTTATTTAAGTAGTTTAAGAACAAAGCACACAAGCTCGTCACAAATGTGTACTTAAAAGTTTTAAATAATGCACTCATTCGCTAAGTTCATAAGTAAGAACCAAACGCTCTAAGTGACAAACCAATAAGAAAGTGCACATATCATTATATCGTTTAAAGTTTAAAAAGATCTCCTATTCATTTGTTGCAGTCGTAGTTATAAATCAAAACAAAAGTGATACCACAATTAGACTACTCTTACTCAACGTAAGTTCATTCATTCATTTAACTAAATTAAGAACAAAGTACCCCAGCTCATCACCAATGAATACAACAAACTTTTTATAAAATACGCACTCATTTGCTAAGTTCGTAATTATAAATCTAATGCACTAAAAGATAAACAAATCAGACCCTGTTTGGTCAAGTCATATACATTTTTAATCGATTACCTAGTAAAGGAACAAAGCACCAAATCTCGTTAAAAATGTGCAAAAATAATTCTAACATCTAAATTTAAAAGAAACCTCTAATTCATTTGTTATGTTCGTAATAATTAATCAAATGTACAAAGTGATACCATAATCAGATCGCATTTGCTCAACTTCAATCCTTTTACTCATTTAACTAGTTTATAATCAAAGCACCTAGCTCATCATGAATGTGCACTTCATAGTTTTGAACAAATATGCACTCATTTGCTGAGTTCGTAAGTATGAATTAAACTCACTAAGCAACAATACAATTGGAGCTCAATTGGTTAAGTTATTTCATTTTATTTGTATAACTAGTTATGGAACAATGCACCAGAGCTCATTGAGAAAGTGCACAAATCATTGAATTATTTAAAATTTAAAGAGACCGCCTATTCATTTGTTACATTCATAATCATAAATCAAATGACACAATGTGATACCGCAATTGGACCGCTCTTGCTAACTTAAGTCCATTAAATCGTTTAACTAATTTAAAAAAATCTCCCATGCTTTTTATGATTATGTACATTAAAGTTTTAGATAAATACACACTCACTTGCGAAGTTCATAAGTTTTAATTAAATGTACTAAACGATGAACCAATCGGACCTCACTTAGTCAAGTTATGCACTTTTATTCGATCAACTATTAGGAGAACAAAACACCCAAGCTCGTTAACAATGTCCTCATATCATTGTATAGCTTAAAGTTAAAAGAGATCTCTTATTCATTTTTACGTTCAGAATCATAAATCAAATGTAGAAAGTGATATCGCAATTAACTACACTTGCTCAACATTAGTCCTTTTATTCATTTAACTAGCTTAAAATTTTAGCACCCTAGCTCGTCGCGAATGTGTATGTCAAAGGTTTATAAAAATATGCACTCATTTACTAAGTTCGTAAGTATGAATCAAACGCACTAAACACAAACCAATTTCTTACATTCGTAATCATGGATTTTATGTACAAAGTGATACCAAAATCAGTTCACTAGTTTAAGAACGAAAGGACCCAAGTTCGTTACGAATGTATATTTCAAAGTTTTAAATAAATATGGACTCACTTGCTAAATTCGTAAGCATGAATCACAATTGCACTAGGCGACGAACTAATCTTTCCTCGTTTGGTCAAGTTATTTCTTTTTATTTGTATTGCTAGTTATGGAACAAAGCACCAGAGCTAATTAAAAAAGTGCCCAAATCATTGTATTGTTTAAGCTTTAAAGAGGTCACCTATTCATTTGTTAGGTTCATAATCATAAAACAAATGACACAAAGTGATACCGCAATTTTACCACTCTTGCTCTACTTAATTGCATTTATTCATGTAACTAGTTTAAGAATAAAACACCAAAGGTCATCAAGAAATGTGTACATAAATGTTTAACACATACTCACTCACTGCTAAGTTCATAAATATGAATCAAATGCATTCATCGACGAACCAATCGGACCTCGTTTGGTTAAGTTATACCCTTTTATTTGATTAACTAGTTGGGGAACAATGTAACGGAGCTTGTTAATAATATGCACAAATCAATGTATCATTTAGTGTTAAAAGAGATCTCATTCATTTGTTACATTTTTAATCATCAATCAAATGCACATAGTGATACCGCAATCTGTAACGTCCTAGATTCCTATTACAATTTTCTGCTATTTTTCTGATCATTTTCGGCGAGAAAATGTGACACTTCGGCGTATTTAGCCGGTATTCATACCCATAGAGTCAGGTGTCGGATTCATCGTAGGCCATGGGCCTGAACGTGGGCTTATGGGTCAAAAATTTGAGAGAGACTGGATGTACAGAAAAGGATAAGGGAAAAAGAGAAAAAAAGAAAAAAAAGAAAAGAAGAAATGAGAAGATTCGGGCTCAGGCGAGCCCGATCCAGAGTTTTCTGGAATAGTGTGTTAGCCCCCTCCCCTCTCCGGTTTCTCTCTGTCCCCAGCCGCCGCTGGCTGCCGGTGGGCCGCAGGGCCGCCACCAGCTCTGCCCCGGCCGTGCAATGGCAGTGGGCCTTAGCCTCGGCCCCTCCATGGCTGCTCTGCCCTCCGCCGTTTTTACTCCCGGTGAGCCCTCTCCCTCTCTGTGATTTGAGTTTGAGCCACCACCGTGGGCCGGCAAGGGCCGGCCGGCCTCCTAGAGCTCCGCCTTGGGCCAGCGATGGTGGGAGGATGTCCCTCCAGGCCCCAATTGGTCTCCTCTGCCGTTCCTCTCCTATTCTTCCCTTCGCCCCTCTTTCTGCCGCCCGGCTGTTTCGACTAAATAGTGGCCACCGGCGGCAAGCCGTGGCCGACCTGATCTCCATCCGGCCTTGCCTGGGTCAGGCGTAGATAGTGGGTCACCCCACCTGGACCAATTCCTCCTCCTCCCCCTCCGTCTGCTCGGTCCGGACACCCCTCTGTTTTGTTTGTTTGGGACTGCCGGTGCCAGAAGTTGCTGCCTTTTGCCGAAGACGGCTCCGCCCAGCATCCGTCTGGCCAGCCACAGGCCGGTGACCACATGGTTGGCCTCCAGCCAGCTCCGCCACCCCCAAGCCATTTCCCCTAGCCTCCGGTTGGTCCCTCTCCCATGTTTTTGGTTTGATGGGAACTGTGGCCGCGCCGGTTGAAGTAAGCCTCCGGTGAACTTATGGCCGGTCAGCCTTGGTCCGGTGACACAGGTGTAGCTGCCTCCACCCAGCCCCGCCCTGCTCCGGCCACCTTCCCTCCCCGGCCCTATTTTCCCCTCAGGTCAGCCCCTGTTTTTCGGTCTATGTCCGTTTTGGATGTTGTGAGTACTGTCACAGGCCGGATGCCGAACCTAGCCAAGTGGACCATTCTGCTGCGACCATGGGCCATGTTTGGCCAGCCTTGTCTTAGTGACGGCCCCACCTGGGCCGGTTCGACCTTGTATGACCCCAGCTCCTCTCTATGGCCCGTAGCCCCAAACTTGTTCCGCCTCACTGGCATGTCTACCTGTTGACCCCTCTTGCCCATTTTACGCCGTCAGTACTAGACAGCCTCTAGGAAGAATTTGTATGACTTACCTTAACCAAAGGTGGACAAGTTCACTTGCACAGGCCTTGGCCAGTGACAGCCTCACGGCCTTTGCTCGACCCTAAACCTTTCCCCCATCCTCTACCGTGTGAGATGTGCAACCACCCGCATCTATTGTTTCGGTTGTGGGTAGTGATCGGCGATGTCGCCGTTTTGATTAGTCATCACTAGGGCCTTAGCCCTGTCGGACCCTTATGAGACTGCCTTTGTTTAGCTCTCTCTCCCCTCCCTTTGGCCACGTGTGAGTTAGGGTTTTGGTGCCGCTTTGGCACCGCCTGACCGTCGGATGGCTCCGCCATCATTTGGACTTGACATCGGAGTCCTCCACCACCTCTCCTCCATCCTCAAGTGTTGCCCCACACCCTCTTCCCTTATGTGGGCCTTTGTAAACGCGAAATCGATGCCGTTGGGTGCTGTCCACAGCCGATTTCGATGTCTTGTGACCGGTTGGGTATTGTTCAACTGCCGGTCAAATTTTAGTGTGTATGCCTAAACCTTCGGTTGCACCTGCCACTCGTTGGCATGATCTTTTCTCCCAGCCGCCCCTAGTGTGCTGCCGTGGATCACGGATTTTTCCGTGTTGATATGTGTCACCCCTGTTTGGCCGTGAGTAGTTCCGGCGCTTCCTAAAACCTCGGGATAACAGCTCTCTCAGCTAGACAATGGTTTTGGCCGCCAACTCCGCCACCAACGCCGCCACCATTGTGTGCTCGCCATCAAACGTCATGATTACAAGGTAGGGGAGCTTTGAACTCATAATTTCATGATAGCATGCTTTGATTGAGTAGCAGCATGCTAGGATTATATGATTCCATATTTTGGATATTAAATCATGGTCTGTTTGCATGATGTAAGAGAATGAATTATGCCACGTTGAGATGCATATGTTATGTATGTGAATTGTAAGCATGTTTTATGTATGTGGAATGGGTATGCGCTAGTGATGGCTAGCAAATATGTTAGTGTGCAATATGTGTATGATGTACGTGCTAGTGATGGCTAGCGATTATGTAAGTTACTTATATGGACTGTGTGTGTGGGAAGAGGTATGGGCGATGGACAGTAAGAAGTGGTAAGGGTTTGGTACGAAGTTGGATGTGTAAGTGTATGATAGAAGACAGAGAAGGTAAGTTTGATTAGCGATGATTTGAGATGGATCGGTTTGGTTTGGAGCGTATGTCAGGGGTTTAGTAAGTAAAAGGACTTAGGCTTGGAGCCTTATGAGGGTGTATTGGACAGTAAGAGTGTCCATAATTGTTCAAGCATAATGTACAAATTATGAAATGAAAAGTAAGCATAATCAGTGAGGTATTAAGTAAGGGGGATAATGAGGATCTGCTATGAGGAGCTCAATTTGATGACATATGTGTAAGATGTTTTAGCCATAAGGTAGATGGCGGACACTATATGACTACGTAAGGATTTGATGTACGGTGAGTTTGATCACGATATGGACGGGTTAAGTGAAATCTGCTGCCCTGACAAACTAGGGTTTTGATCGGGCTCAGCTTTAGTTTGATCAGTCGAGGACTGTGAGTGTGTGTGGCATAATTGTACCGCATAATTTACATAATTCAAATTTGAATTATAAGAAAGCTAATGATAGCGTTGTGAGTTGAGACCTGAGGGTTCGGCGGATTAAGTTCTGTGTTTGAGCTAGCCGATAATGAGTCGGCTGAGCATTTATCATGTCTTGCTATGGTGTTTATCCTGTGGGATGTTGTCTGTGTGTTGTATAGAGCACCAGACGTCTGATGCTCTGTTGAGAGCAATGTATGTTTTCGATTTGATCTGTGTGTTATATGAAGCCCAGACGTTTGATGCTCTATTGAGAGCATTGTATGTTCATGCCCAATAGTGGCATTATATGATTCCGCCCAAGAGGCACTGTATGTTTCTGCCCAAGAGTGGCACTAGCACTATAAGACTCATTATGGTGGGCAATTGTATGGCACTATAAGACCCTTTATATGTGGGCAATTGTATGACCCCTTATGTGTGGGTGTATGTATTCGCGCTCAGGTAAGTAGTATCATGGATCTACTCTTACCTGTTTGATCATGTGCCCCATGAGCATAGGTGTGCCTTACCTTCGGAAAAGTCCATGGCTTCTAGTCACTCCCCGGAGGTTAAGGTGATGCCCCAGTGGCATTCTTTTCCTTTTTGATGCTGAAGCTTATTAGTTGTAATGAGCTTCAATAGTCGATAGTTTGAGCACTACTGTAAGAGTAAGACTGTAAGTGTATGTTTGAGTAAGACTGTAAGAGTGAGTATGAGCACGACTGTAAGAGTTTGAATATGAGTACTATGAGTAAGTGTAAAATTATACGAGTAAGGTCATATGAGTAAGTGTAAGACTGTATGAGTAAGGTCGTACGAGTAAGTGTAAGACTGTACGAATAAGGTCGTACGAGTAAGTGTAAGATTGTATGAGTAAGGTCGTACAAGTATGTATAAGTTGTATGAGTTAGCGTACGATGGTACGAGTATGTTTATAAGACCCTAATTAAGGGAAACGTATGAGTTTGGTTTCATGGTATGCTACGCATGATTAGTTGCATATGAGCATAATTATTATACGTTGTTTGCTTCATGTTGAGTGGCATGACGCATGTAGTTATGAACTTATTGAGTTTACTGTTTAGATTCCCCTACTGGGTATTTTCCTACTGAGTATGAAAATAATACTCACCCTACTTTTTTAGCCCCGTGTTCGGGAGGCTTTTTTGCAGGTTGTGTTGGAGAGCTCCTGGGGATGGATGCTCGTTTATGCGAAGAAGTGTTTCCCTTTTGACTCAGGTATACTTGACTCAATGCAAGTATCTTTTTGTGCCACGATCTGATGTATTGGGTGAGATGAGATTTAAGTGTTTATACCTTCTGGACTTTTAATTTGGATCAGACAGTGGACTGTTTATGGGACTTGTACTCAGGGACACCTGGGAGTTATTTGTATTTAAAAATCCATGATCATGGTAACTTAGTCGTACATTTATTTTCGAGTAGCACCTGAGGATATTTGATTTGGCGGTATGATGTTTAATCGTATGATGTTTTAAAGTATAAACTGTTTATACAGGTTTTGATTTCATCATTTTTACTCCGAATTAAAAACAAAAATTTTCCGTAAATTTTAAGGAAAATGTATGAAAAATCTCGGGCATTACTCAATTAGACCGTTCTTGCTCAACTTTAATCCATTTATTCATTCAACTAGTTTATGAAAAAAACACCCAAGCTTGTCATGAATGTGTACTTAAAAATTTTAAATAAATACACACTCATATGCTAAGCTCGTAAGTATGAATCGAATACACTAAGTGATGAACCAATCAAACCTCAATTGCTCAACTTATTTCCATTTATTTGCATAACTAGTTATGGAACAAAGCACCGGAGCTCATTAAGAATGGGCATAAATCATTTTATTGTTTAAAGTTTAAAGAGACCTCCTATTCATTTGTTACGTTTGAAATCATAAATCAAATAACTCGAAGTATTACCACAATTGGACCGCTCTTGCTCAATATAAGTCCATTCGTTAGTTTAACTAGTTTGAGAACAAAACACCCAAGCTCGTAACGAATGCGTATATCAATGTTTTTAATAAATATGCACTTATTTTCCAAGTTCCTAAGTATAAATGAAACACAATGAATGAAGAACCAAATTGACCTCATTTGGTCAAGTTATTCTCATTTATTCGATTAACTAGTAAAGGAATAAAGCACCGGAGCTCGTTAAAGATGTGCACAAATTATTCTAATGTTTAAAGTTAAAAGATACCACCCATTAATTTTTTTATGTTCTTTTAGTCCTTTTATTCATTTAATGAGTTTAAGAACAAAACATCCAAGCTCGTCACGATTGTATACTTCAAAGTATTATATAAATATGGACTCATTAGCTAAGTTTGCAAGTATGAATCAAATGCACTAAGTGACGAACCAATTGGTCATGTTATTTTCATTTATTTATTTAACTAGTGATAGAATAAAGCATCGAAACTCGTTAAAAAAGTGAACATATCATTGTGTCATTTAAAGTTTAGATAGACCTCCCATTCATTTGTTAAGTTCGTAATCATGCATTAAATGACATAAAGTGATACTGCAATTAGACCGCTCTTGCTCAAATTACGTCACAAATGTGGACATCAAAGTGTTAAGCAAATACGCACTCATTTACAAGATTCATAAGTATAAATCAATCACAATGAACGACAAACCAATCAGAACTTGTTTGGTCAAGCTATATCATTTTATTCGATTTACCTATAAAGGAACAAAACAGCAGAGGTTGTTAAAAATGTGCATCAATCATTATATCATTTGAAGTTAAAATAGACTTCCAATTCAATTGTTATATTTGTAATTATAAATCAAATGTACAAAATAATACAGCAATGAAACTACTCTTGCCCAACTTCAGCCTTTTATTCATTTAAGAACAAAGCACCTAAGCTCATCATGAATGTCTACTTCAAAGTTTTAAATAAACACACACTCATTTGCAATGTTTGTTAGTTTGAATCAATCTTACCAAGCGATGAACCAATCACACCTTGTTTAGTCTAATTATTTCCTTTTATTTGTATAACTAGTTATGGAACAAAACATCATTTAAAGTTAAATGAGATCTCTCATTCATTTGTTGCATTCACAATCATGAATCAAATGCAAAAAGTGAAGCTACAATTAGACCACTATTGCTCAACATTAGTCCTTTTATTTCGTACCCAAGCTCGTCACGAATGTATACTTCAAAATTTTAAATAAATACACACTCATTTGTTATGTTTGTAAGTATGAAATAAATGCACTAACGAACCAATTGGACCTCGTTCGGCTAATTTATATTCTTTTATTTGAATAACTAGTTGGGGAACAAAGCATCAGAACTAGTTAAGAGTGTGCACCAATCATTCTGTCATTTAAAGTTAAAATAGATCTCTCATTCATTTGATACATTCGTTTAATGAATCAATTTTACAAAATGATACCATAATTGGACCTCTCTTGCTCAACTTTTGTCCTTTTATTCATTTAACTAGCTTTAGAACAAAGCACCTATGTCGTCACAAATGTGTACTTCAAAGTTTCCAATAAATATGAACT
This sequence comes from Saururus chinensis, assembly GCA_035235625.1. Lineage (NCBI taxonomy): Eukaryota > Viridiplantae > Streptophyta > Magnoliopsida > Piperales > Saururaceae > Saururus > Saururus chinensis. Next base: position 28,061,358 of record CP141146.1, on the reverse strand, counting down.
CGTTTGTTAAGTTCATAAGTATAAATCAAACACACTAAGAGACAAACTAATCAGACATTGTTGGTCAAGTTATTTCCTTTTATTTATTGAACTAGTTATGGAACAAAACACAGAAGCTTGTTATGAAAGTGCACAAATCATTATATCATTTAAAGTTTAAAGAGTCCTCGTATTTGTTTGTTATGTTTGTAATTATGAATCAAATGATACAAAATAATGCCACAATTAGACTGCTCATGCTCAACTTAGGTCATTTTTTTCATTTAACTAGTTTAAGAAGCACCCAAGCTCGTCACGAATATGTACTTCAAGATTTTAAATAAATAGCGCTTATTTTATAAGTTCAAAAGTATGAATCAAATGCACTGGATGATGAACCAATCAGACCTCATTTGACTAACTTATAACCTTTTATTTAATTTTTCTTAATCATGAATCAAATGCATAATGTGATATCGCAATTGAACCTCTCTTGCATAACTTAAGTCATTCGATTTGTTTTACTAGTTTAAGAACAAAGCATCAAATCTCGTTACGAATGTGTAGTTCAAACTTTTAAATATGAATCAAACACACTTAGAGACGAACTAATTCGACCTCATTTGGTCAAGTTGTTTCCTTTTGTTAGATAAAATAGTTAACGAAACAAAGCACCAGAGCTTGTTAGGAATGTGCATAAAGCATAATATCATTTAACATTAAAATAGACTACCCATTTAATTGTTATGTTCATAATCATGAATCAAAAGTACAAAATGATAACGCACTCAGACTGCTCTTGCTCAACTTAAGTCTTTTCATTCATTTAACTAGTTTAAGAATAAAGCACCTAAGCTTGTCATGAATGTGCACTTCAAAGTTTTAAATAAATATACACTCATTTGCAAAGTTCGTAAGTATGAATCAAACACACTAAGCAATGAACCAATTAGACCTCATTTGGTCAAGTTATATTGTTTTGTTTGATTAAATATTTATAGAACAACCATCGAATCTTGTTAAGAATGTGTACAAATCATTGTATTATTTTAAGTTTAAAAAAACCTCTGATTCATTTGTTACATTCATAATTATAAATCAAATGCACAAAGTGATACTGCAATTGGACTACTCTTGTTCAACGTAAATCCTTTTATTTGTTTAACTAGTTTATGAACATAGCACCCAAGCTCATCATGAATGTATAATTTAATGTTTTAAATAAATAAACACTCATTTGGTAAGTTTGAAAATACAAATTAAATGCACTGAACGACAAACCAATCGAACCTCATTTGGTCAAGCTATATCCTTTTGTTCGATTAACAAGCAGGTGAACAAAGCATTGGAGCCCGATAAATATGTGCACAAATCATTGTCTTGTTTAAAGTTACAAGAGATCTCCTATTCATTTGTTATGTTCGTCATCATGAACCAAATGCACAATGCGATTCCACAATCGGACACCTGTTGTGTACGCCACGAGACATCTCCCCCACCATGCCCTAGTTTCCATTTTAGGACCTACTATATTATGGCTTACTTTACTTTTTGGTAATTTCCTTTTATAATGTAATAAAGCGTAATCAAGGGGATTTGGTTAATGATTGTAACGGACCGTTAATTATTGTAACGAACCCTTAATGATTGTAACAAACCATTAATAATTGTAACAGTCTGTTGATGATTGTAACGGACCAGATGGTGGTCCGTAATTAAGGGGATTGTAACGGAACAGCTGGTCCCTAATTAGGGGGAGGACCAGCTAGCTGCCTCCTATAAAAGGGGTTGTCTTCCTCCTTAGACGTTTATGCAATTCAGAATTATTTCTCTTCTTCCTTCGTCCAAACTTTTTCCCTTTTCCCTTCATGAAGCTAGGTACCGTTTGTGTCCGATCCGGACACAACAACACCTTTATTTATTTTACTAGTTTAAAGAACAAAGCACCCAAAATCGTCGTGAATGTGTAATTCAAAGTTTTAATAAATACCCACCCACCAAGTGTTACAATAATTTGCCTCATATAGTCAAGTTATATCATTTTCTTCAATTTATTAGTAAAGGAACAATGTACCGGAGTTTGTTAAGCATGCGCACAAATCATTGTATCATTTAAAATTAAAATAAAATATCATTAAATTGTTATATTCATAACCATGAATCGCATGCACAAAAAATGATACTGTAATCGGACCGCTCTTGTTCAACTTAAGTCCTTTTATTTATTTAACTAGTTTAAGTCTAAAGCACCTAAGCTCGTCTAGAATGTGTACTTCAAAATTTTAAATAAATACGCACTCATTTTAAATGTTCATAAGTATGAATCAAAAGCACTAAGCAACAAACCAATCGGACTGGAGCTTGTTAAGAATATCCACAAATCTGTGTATCCTTTAATGTTTAAAGAAATCTCTGATTCAATTGTTAAATTTATAATTATAAATCAAATGCACAAGGTGATACTGTAATTGGGCCGCTCTTGCTCAACTTAAGTCCCTTTATATGTTTAAGTAGAATAAGAACAAAGCACCTAAACTCGTCACAAATGTGTACCTCAAATGTTAATAGAAATACGCACTCACTTACAAAGCTTGTAAGTATGAATCAAACGCACCAAGAACCCAAATTCATCCCAAATATGTACTTTAAATTTTTAAATAAATATGTAGTCATTTACAAAGTTCATAACTATGAATCAAACACACTAAGCAACAAACCTATCAAACTTTATTTGGTCAGGTTATATCCTTCTATTTGATAGACTACTAGTGGAACAAAGAACCAGAGCTTGTTAAGAATGTTCACAAATCATTGTAACATTTAAACTTTCTAGAAACCTCATATTAAATTGTTACGTTCATAATTATGAATCAAATGTATAAAGTGATATCATAATTTGACCGCTCTTGTTTAACTTAAGTCTAATTATAAGTTTAACAAAGCACCCAAGCTCCTCATGAATGTGTACTTCAAAGTTTTAAATATGCACGGATTTGCTAAATTCGTATGTATCAAATACACTAAGCAACGAACCTATCGGACCTTGTTTGGTCAAGGTATTTTCTTTTATTTGATTAACTAGTAAAGGAATAAAGCACTAAAACTCATTAAGAATGTATACAAATCATTGTGAAGTTTATAGTTTAAAAAGACCTCTTATTCATTTATTATGTTCATAAGTTTTAAACTTTAAACAATATAACGATTTATGCACATTGTTAAAGAACTTCGGTTTTAATAGATTAAAAGGAAATAACTTGACCAAAAGTGGTCCGATTAGTTTGTCGTTTTGTACATTTGATTCGTTCATACGAATTTATTAAATTAGTACGTATTTTTTTAAAAGAACTAAATATACTAGCTTGGGTGGTTTGTTCTAAAACTAGTTAAGCGAATAAAATCACATAATTTAAGGAAGAACAGTCAAACTGTTGCATCGCTTTCTCCATTTGATTCGTAATTACGAACGTAACGAACGATTGGGAGGTCTTTTTAAACTTTAAACGATATAACGATTTGTACACATTCTTAACAAATTTCAGTTTTAATTGATTTGAACGATATAACTAGACCAAAAGTAGTCCGATTGGTTCGTCATTTAGTGTATTTGATTCATTCTTACGAACTTTGTAAATGAGTACGTATTTCTTTAAAACAACTAAATATATACATTCTTGATGAGCTTGGGTGCTTTGTGTTAAAACTTGTTGAGAGAATAAAATCACACAAGTTAAGGAAGAATAGTCAAATTGTGGCATCGGTTTATATATTTGATTTGTAATTATGAACGTAACAAATGATTGGGAAGTCTTTCTAAACTTTAAACAAAATAAAAATTTGTGCACATTCTTAACGAATGTTGGTTTTCATCGATTAAAACGATATAACTAGATAAAAAGCAGTCCAATTGGTTCATCGTTTAGTGTTTTTGATTTGTTTTTAAGAACATAGTAAATGAGTAGGTTTTTTTTTAAAATAACTAAATATACATTCATGACAAACTTCATTACTTTGTTCTAAAACTAGTTAAGCAAATAAAATCACATAAGTTAATAAAGAATGGTTAAATTGTGGTATCACTTTCTCCAATTGATTCATAATTACGAACGTAAGAAATAAATTAGAAGACTTTTTAAACTTTTAAGCGATATAATGATTTTTACACATTCTTAATGAACTTCGGTTTTAATTGATTAAAACGATACAACTAGACCAAAAGTTGTCCGATTGGTTCATCGTTTAGTACGTTTGAGTTGTCTTTATGAACTTAGTAAATGAGTATGTATTTCTTTAAATTAACTAAATATACACTTGTGACGAGCTTGGGTGCTTTGTTCTAAAACTAGTTAAGCAAAAAAAATCACATAAGTTAAGGAAGAACTATCAAATTGTGGCATCGCTTTGTCCATTTCATTTATAATTAATAATTGGGAGGTCTTTCAAAACATTAAATAATATAATAATTTGTATAAATTCTTAACAAACTTCTATTTTCATAGATTAAAAAGATAAAACTAGACCAAAATTTGTTCGATTAGTTCGTCGTTTAGTGCGAGTAAATGAGTACGTATTTCTTTAAAAGAACTAAATATACATTCGTGACAAGCTTCAGTGGTTTGTTCTAAAACTAGTTAAACGAATAAAATCACATAAGTTAAAGAAGAACTGTAAAATTGTGGCATCATTTTCTCCATTTGATTTGTAATTACAAACATCACAATTGATTGGGAGGTCTTTTTAAACTTTAAACGATATAATGATTTGTGCACATTTTTATCGAACTTCGGTTTTAATCGATTAAAACGATATAAATAGACCAAAAGTGGTCCGATTAGTTCATCATTTACTGCGTTTAATTTGTTCTTATGACCTTAGTAAAATAGTATTTTTTCAAACAACTTAATATACATTCGTGACAAGCTTTGGTGTTTTGTTTTAAACCTAGGTAAGCAAAAAAATCACATAAGTTAGGGAAGAACAGTCAAATTGTAGCATCATTTTTTCTATTTGATTCGTAATTACGAACATAACAAATGATTAGGTCTTTTTTAAACGTTAAAATGATATAACGATATGTTCACATTCTTAACGAACTTTGATTTTAATCGATTAAAAGGATATAACTAGACCAAAAGTGGTATGATTGGTTTGTTGTTTAGTGCGTTTGATTCGTTCTTACAAACTTAGTAAATGAGTACATATTTTTTAAAAATAACTAAATATACATTCGTGATGAGCTTCATTGTTTAGTTCTAAATCTAGTTAAGCAAATAAAATCACATATGTTAAAGAAAAACGGTAAAATTGTGGCTTCGCTTTCTCCATTTTATTCGTAAATTACGTAAGAAATGATTAGGAGGTCATTTTAAACTTTAAACAATATAATGACTTATGCACATTCTTAACGAACTTTAGTTTTAATCGATTAAAACGATATAACTAGACAAAAATTGGTCTGATTGGTTCATCGTTTAGTGCGTTTGATTTATTCTTACTAACTTAAAAAATTAGTAAGTATTTCCTTAATACAACTAAATATATATATTTGTGACAAGCTTAGGTATTTTTTTCTAAAACTAGTTAAGCGAATAAAATAACATAAGTTAAGGAAGAATGGTCAAATTATGACATCACTTTCTCCATTAGATTTATAATTAATGATTGGGAGGTCGTTCAAAACATTAAACAATATAACTATTTGTACAAATTCTTAATGAACTTCGGTTTTGGTCGATTAAAATGATATAACTATGCCAAAAGTGGTCTGATTGGTTTATTTTTTAATGCATTTGATTTATTTAAATGAACTTAGTAAATGAGTATGTATATCTTTAAAAAAACTAAATATACATTCGTGACAAGCTTAAGGGCTTTGTTCTAGAACTAGTTAAGTAAATAAAATCACATAAGTTAAGGAAGAATGTTTAAATTGTGGCATTGCTTTTTTCCATTTGATCCTAATTACGAACATAACAAATGATTAAATTTTTTTTTAAAACTTTAAACGATATAACGATTTTTGCACATTCTTAACAAACTTCAATTTTAATTTATTAAAATGATATAACGTGAACAAAATTAGTCCGATTGGTTTGTTGTTATGAACTTAGTAAATGAGTAAGTATTTTTTTAAAACAACTAAATATACATTCGTGATAAGCTTAGGTGCTTTGTTCTAAAACTAGTTAATCGAATAAAATTACATATGTTAAGGAAGAATGGTCAAGTTGTGGCATTGCTTTCTCCATTTAATTAGTAATTACGAACGTAATAAATGATTAGGAGGACTTTTAAAACTTTAACAATTGTACACATTCTTGACGAACTTTGGTTTAAATCGATTAAAACAAAATAACTAGACAAATAGTTGTCCGATTAGTTCGTCGTTTAGTGTGTTTTATTTATTCTTATTAACTTAGTAAATGAGTAAGTATTTTTTTAAAACAACTAAATATACATTCGTGACAAGCTAAGGTGTTTTTTTCTAAAACATGTGTTAAGGAAGAGTGGTCAAATTGTAGCATTGCTTTCTCTATTTAATTAGTAATTACGAATGTAACAAATGATTAGTAGGACTTTTAAAACTTTAAATGATATAACGATTGTATACATTCTTAACGAACTTCTGTTTTAATCGATTAAAACGAAATAACAAGACAAATAGTGGTCTGAGTAGTTCATCGTTTAGTGCATTTGATTCGTTTTTATGAACACAATAATTGAGTATGTATTTTTTTAAAACAACTAAATATACATTCGTGACAAGATTCATTGTTTTGTTCTAAAACTAGTTAAGCAAATAAAATCATATAAGTTAAGGAAGAACAATCAAATTGTGGCATCGCTTTCTCCATTTGATTCATAATTACGTAATAAATGATTAGGAGGTCATTTTAAACTTTAAACGATATAACGATTTATGTAAATTCTTAACGAACTTCGGTTTTCATCGACTAAAAGGATATAATTAGACCAAAAGTGATCCGATTAGTTCATCCTTTAGTGCGTTTGATTCATTCTTATGAACTTAATAAATGAAAATATATTTCTTTTATACAACTAAATATATATTCGTGACGAGTTTGTGTGCTTTGTTCTAAAACTAGTTAAACAAATAAAATCACATAAGTTATGGAAAAGCGGTCAAATTGTGGCATCGCTTTCTCCATTTAATTCATAATTAATGATTGGAAGGTCTTTCAAAACTTTAATTGATATAACAATTTTTTAAAATTCTGAATGAACTTCGGTTTTCATCGATTAAAAGGATATAACTAGACCAAAAGTTGTCCGATTATTTCATCATTTAGTGCATATGATTCATTCTTACGAACTTAGTAAATAAGTACGTATTTCTTTAAAACAACTAAATATATACATTTGTGACGAGCTTGGGTGATTTGTTCTAAAACTAGTTAAGCGAATAAAATCACATAAGTTAAGGAAGAACGGTCAAATTTTGGCATCGATTTCTCCATTTGATTCGTAATTACAAATGTCACAAATGATTGGAAGGTCTTTTTAAACTTTAAACGATATAACGATTTGTTCACATTCTTAACAAACTTCGGTTTTAATCGAGTAAAGCAATATAAATAGACAAAAAGTGGTCTGATTTGTTCGTCATTTTGTGTGTTTGATTTGATCTTATGAACTTAGTAAATAAGTGAGTATTTCTTTAAAACTACTAAATATATATTCGTGACGAGCTTAGGTGCTTTCTTCTAAAACTAGTTAAGCGAATAAAATTACAACTGTAACAAATAATTAGGGGGTCATTTTAAACTTTAAACGATATAACGATTTGTGCACACTTATAACAAACTTTGGTTTTAATCGATTAAAATAATTTTACTAGACCAAAAATAGTCCGATTGGCTCATCGTTTAGTGTGTGTTATTCTTTCTTATGAACATAGTAAATGAGTCGGTATTTCTTTAAAATAACTAAATATACATCTGTGATGAACTTGGGTGCTTTGTTCTAAAACTAGTTAAGCAAATAAAATAAAAAAAGTTAAAGAAGAACGGTCAAATTATGACATCGGTTTCTCTATTTGATTCATAATTACAAACGTATTAAATGATTATAAGGACTTTTTGAAAAGATACAACGATTTGTGCATGTTCTTAATAAACTTTAGTTTTAATCGATTAAAATGATATAACTAGAACAAAAGTGGTATGATTGGACTGCCATTTAGTACGTTTGATTCATTCTTACGAACTTTGTAAATGAGTACATTTTTCTTTAATACAACTAAATATATACATTCGTAATAAGCTTTAGTGCTTTGTTCTAAAGCTAGTTAAACGAAAAAATGCCACAATTTGACCATCACGAATATATATTTAGTTATTTTAAAGAAATACACACTCATTTACTAAGTTCGTAAGAATGAATTAAATGTACTAAATGTCAAACTAATTGGACCACTTTTGGTCTAGTTATATCCTTTTAATCGTTTAAAACCGATGTTCGTTAAGAATGTGCACAAATCGTTATATCGTTTAAAGTTTAAAAAGACCTCCCAATCTTTAGTTATGTTCGTAATTACGAATCAAATTGATAAAGCGATGCCACAATTTGACCGTTATTTTATTAGCTTAATTAGTTTTAGAGCAAAACACCCAATCTCATCACGAATGTATATTTAGTTGTTTTAAAAAAAATACTTACTCAATTACCAAGTTCGTAGGAATGAATCAAATGTACTAAACAACAAACCAATCATACCACTTTTTGGTCTAGTTATATCGTTTTAATTGACTAAACCAAAGTTCGTTAAGAATGCCCACAAATTGATCGTTTAAAGTTTAAAATGACCTCCTATTTTTTCTTAATTTCGTAATAATGAATCAGTTCGAGAAAACAATGCCACAATTTAACCATTCTTCCTTAACTTATGTGATTTCATTTGCTTAACTAATTTTCGAATAAAGCTCCTAAGCTAGTCACGAATGTATATTTATTTCTTTTAAAGAAATACATACTCATTTACTAAGTTCGTGAGAACGAATCAAACGTACTAAACAATGAACAAATCGGACCACTTTTACTCTAGTTATATCGTTTTAATTGTTTAAAACCGAAGTTTGTTAAGAATGTTCATAAATCATTATATCTTTAAAGTTTAAAATAACCTTCTAATCATTTATTACATTCGTAATTATGAATCAAATGGAGAAAGCGATGCCACAATTTGACCATTCTTCTTTAACTTATGTGATTTTATTTTCTTAACCAGTTTTAGAACATAACAATGAAGCTCGTCACGAATAAATATTTAGTTTATTTTAAATAAATATGTACTCATTTTCTATGTTCGTAAGAATGAATAAAACGCACTAAATAATGAACCAATCGGACCACTTCAGGTCTAGCTATATTCTTTTAATCGATTAAAACTAAATTTTGTTAAGAATGTGCACAAATCGTTATATAATTTAAAATTTAAAAAGGCCTTCTGATTATTTGTTAAGTTCGTAATTACAAATCAAATGGAGAAAGCAAGTCCACAATGTGACCCTTCTTCCTTAATTTATTTGATTTTATTCGCTTAACTAGTTTTAGAACAAAGCGCAAAGGCTTCTCACAAATGTACATTTAGTTCTTTTAAAGAAATACGTACTAATTACTAAGTTCGAAAGAACAAATCAATCACACAAAATGACAAACTAATCGGACCACTTTTTGTCTATTTATATCCTCTTAATCGATTAAAATTGAAGTTCGTTAAGAATGTACATAAATTATTATATCGTTTAAAGTTTAAAAATACCTCTATCATTTGTTACGTTTGTAATTACTAACCAAATGGAGAAAGCGATACGACAATTTGATAGTTCTTCATTAACGTATGTAATTTTATTTGCTTAACTAGTTTTAGAACAAAGCACCTAAGCTCTTCACGAATGTAGATTTACTTATTTTGAAGAAATAACTCATTTAATATATTTGTAAGAAGGAATCAAACATACTTAAGGACGAAGCAATCAGACCACTTTTGCTCTAGTTATATGATTTAATTGATTAAAGCCAAAGTTCGTTAAGAATGTGTAGAAATTGTCATATCGTTTAATGTTTTTAAAGACCTCCTAATCATTTATTACGTTCGTAATTATGAATCAAATATAGAAAGTGATGTCACAATTTAGCTGTTCTTCTTGAACTTTTATGATTTTATTCGCTTAACTAGTTTTAGAGTAAAACATTTAAGCTCGTCACGAATATATATTTAGTTATTTTATAAAAATACCAACTCATTAACTAAGTTCGTAAGAATGAATAACACGTACTAAATGATGAACCAAACAAACCATTTTTGGTCTAGTTATATCCTTCTAATCGATTAATACTGATGTTCATTATGAATGTGCATAAATCGTTATATCGTTTAAAATTTAAAAAGACATCTAAATTAATTGATACATTTGTAATTACATTTTGACTGTTCTTCCTTAACTTATATGATTTTATTCGCTTAACTAGTTTTAGAACAAAGCACCAAAGCTTGTCACGAATTTATATTTAGTTTTTTCAAAGAAATACATACTATTTACCATGTTCCTAAGAACAAATCAAATGTACCAAATGACGAACCAATCGGACCACTTTTGGTCTAGTTATATCATTTTAATTGATAAAAACCAAAGTTCGTTAAGAATATTCACAAATCGTTATATTATTTAAAGTTTAAAATGACCTCCTAATCATTTCTTACGCTTGTAATTACGAATTAAATCAAAAAGTGATGCCACAATTTGACCATTATTCCTTAATTTATGTAATATTATTCACTTAACTAGTTTTAGAATAAAGCACCAAGCTCTAGTCACGACTGTATATTTAGTTCTTTTAAAGAAATATGTACTCATTTACTAAGTTCATAAGAACTAATCAAAAGAACAAAAGGACGAACCAATTGGATCACTTTTTGTCTAGATATATCGTTTTAATCGATTAAAATCGAAGTTTGTTAAAAATGCATAGAAATTGTTATATCATCTAAAGTTTAAGAAAACTTCCTGATCATTTGTCATGTTCGTAATTACGAATCAAATGGAGAAAGTGAGTCCACAATTTGACCCTTCTATCTTAACTTATGTAATTTTATTCACTTAACTAGTTTTAGAACAAAGCACCCAAGCTCGTCATGAATGTATATTTAGTTCTTTTCAAGAAATGCGTACTCATTTACTATATTCTCAATAAAGAATCAAATGCAATAAAGAAAAAACCAATTGGACCACTTTTGCTCTAGTTATTGCTTTTAATTGATTAAAGCCGAAGTTCGTTAAGAATAGGTACAAATCGTTATATCGTTTAATGTTTTAAAAGACATCTCAATCATTTATTACGTTCATAATTACGAATCAAATAGAAAAAGTGATAACACAATTTGACCGTTCTTGTTTAACTTATATGATTTTATTCGCTTAACTAGTTTGGAAAAAAAAAATTAAGCTCATCACGAATATATATTTAATTGTTTTAAAAAAAATTCCTACTCATTTACTAAGTATGTAGGAACGAATCAAATGCATTAACTAGTTATAGAGAAAGGGATGTCACAATTTAACCATTTTTCTTGTACTTTTATGATTTTATTCGCTTAACTAGTTATAGAGTAAAGCACCAAAGTTCGTCACGAATATATATTTAGTTGTTTTATAAAAATACCGACTCATTAACTAAGTTTGTAAGAACGAGTAACATGCACTAAACAACGAACCAATCAGACCATTTTTGGTCTAATTATATCCTTCTAATCGATTAATACCAATGTTCGTTATAAATGTGCATAAATTATTATATTATTTAATGTTTAAAAAGGCCTCTAAATTAATTAATATGTTTGTAATTACTAATTAAAAAAATAAAGTGATGCCACATTTTGACCGTTCTTCCTTAACTTATATGATTTCATTCACTTAACTAGTTTTATAACAAAGTACCCAAGCTCGTCACGAATGTGTATATTTAGTTGTTTTAAAGAAATACCTACTTATTTACTAAGTTCCTAAGAATGAATCAAATGTACTAAACGATGAACTAATCGGATGACTTTTGGTCTAGTTATTACCTTTTAATCAATTAAAACCGAAGTTTGTTAAGAATGTGTATAAATCGTTATATCATTTAAAGTTTAAAAAGCCCTCTTAATCATTTGTTATGTTCATAATTAAAAATCAAATAGAGAAAGCGATGCCACAATTTCACCATTCTTCAATAACTTATGTGATTTTATTCGTTTAACTAGTTTTAGAACACAACAACTAAGCTAGTCACGAATTTAGTTATTTTAAAGAAACACGTACTTATTTACTAAGTTTGTAAAAATGAATTAAATGCACTAAACGATATACCAATCGGACCACTTTTAGTTTAATTATATCATTTTAATTGGTTAGAAATCAAGGTTCGTTAAGAATGTGCACAAATTGTGATATCGTTGAAAGTTTAAAAATGCCTCGTATAGTGATGTCACAATTTGACCGTTCTTCCCTAATGTGATTTTATTCGCTTAATTAGTTTTCGAAAAAAGAACCCAAGCTTGTCATAAATGTATATTTAGTTCTGTTGAAGAAATATGTACTCATTTACTATATTCGTAAGAACGAATCAAACACACTAAAGAAAAAAAAACCAATCAGACCACTTTTTCTATAGTTATATGCTTTTAATCGATTAAAGCCGAAGTTCGTTAAGAATATATACAAATTTTTATATCATTTAATGTTTTTAAAGACATCCTAATAATTTATTACGTTTGTAATTATGAATCAAATGGAGAAAGCAATGTCACAATTTGACTATTCTTGTTTAAATTATATTATTTTATTCGCTTAACTAGTTTAGAACAAACAACTAAGCTCGTCACAAATATATATTTAGTTGTTTAAAATTTTTTTTTACTCATTTACTAAGTTCGTAGAAATGAAACAAATGCATTAAACGATGAACGAATCGGACCACTTTTGGTCTACTTATATCCTTTTAATCGATTTAAACCGAAATTCGTTAAGAATGTATACAAATCGTTATATCGTTTAAAGTTTTGAAAGTTGTCATAATCATTTGTAACATTCATAATTATGGATAAAATAAAAAAAGCAATGCCAAAATTTGACCGTTCTTCCTTAAGTTATGTGATTTTATTCGCTTAACTAGTTTTATAATAAAGTAACCAAGTTCATCATAAATTTATATTTAGTTGTTTTAAATAAATACGTACTTATTTACTAACTTCATAAGAACAAATTAAATGCACAAAATGACGAACCAATCGGACCACTTTAGGTCCAGTTATATCCTTTTAATCAAGTAAAACTGAAGTTCGTTAAGAATGTACACAAATTGTTATATCATTTAAAGTTCATAAAGGCCTCCTGATCATTTATTACATTCAAATAAACATTGCGATGCCACAATTTAACCGTTCTTCCTTAATTTATTTAATTTTGTTTCCCTAATTAGTTTTAGAATAAAGTACCCAAGCTCGTCACGAATATATATTTAGTTGTTTTAAAGAAATACATACTCATTTACTATATTCCTAAAAACAAATCAAACACTCTAAACGACGAACCAATCGGACCACTTTTGCTCTAGTTATATCATTTTAGTCGATTAAAACTGAAGTTCATTAAAAATGTGTACAAATTGTTATATCATTTAATGTTTTTATATACCTCCAAATCATTTATTAGGTTCATAATTATGAATCAAATGGATAAAGCGATGTCACAATTTAACTGTTCTTCCTTAACTTATTTAATATTATTCGCTTAACTAGTTTTAGAATAAAGCACATAAGCTAGTTATGAATATATATTTAGTTGTTTTAAAGAAATACGTACTCATTTACTAAGTTCGTAAGAATGAATCAAATGTACTCATAATCATTTGATACGTTCGTAATTACGAATCGAATGGAGAAAGCGGATGTCACAATTTTACCGTTCTTCTTTAACTTTTGTGATTTTATTCGTTTAACTAGTTTTTGAACAAAGCACCAAAGCTCGTCACGAATGTACATTTAGTTGTTTTAAAGAAACGCTGACTCATTTACAAAATTCGTAAGAATGAATAACAAGCACTAAATTATGAACTAATCGGACCATTTTTTGTCTAGTTAGATGATTTTAATCGATTAAAACTGAAGTTCGTTATGAATGTGCACAAATAGTTACATCATTTAAAGTTTAAAAAGTCCTCTTATTCATTTGTTACATTCGTAATTACGATTCAAATGGACAAAGGGATGCCACAATTTGACTATTCTTCTATAACTTATGAGATTTTATTCGCTTCTCATTTTAGAATAAAGGACCCAAGCTTGTCATGAATATATATTTAGTTGTTTTAAATAAATACATACTAAATTACTAAGTTTGTAAGAATAAAACAAACATACTAAACTATGAACAAATCGGACTACTTTTGGTCAAGTTACATCCTATTAATCAATTAAAACCGAAGTTTGTAACAATTGTGCATAAATCGTTATATCGCTTAAAGTTTTAAAAGACATCTCAATGATTTGTTACGATTGTAAGTACTAATCAAATGGAGAAAGCGATGGCAGAATTTGACCGTTCTTCCTTAACTTATGTGATTTTTTATTCTCTTAACTATTTTAAAACAAAGCACCCAAATTAGTCACAAATGTATATTTAGTTCTTTTAAAGAAATACGTACTCATTTACTAAGTTCATAAGAATGAATTAACCCCACAAAATGATGAACCAATCGGACCACTTTTAGTTATGTTATTTCCTTTTAATCGATTAAAACCGAATTTTGTTAAGAATATATACAAATCGTTATATCATCTAAAGTTTAAAAAGGCCTTCCAATTATTTGTTATTTTTGTAATTACAAATATAATGGAGAAAGCAATGCCACAATTTGATTGTTCTTCCTTAACTTATGTGATTTTATTCGTTTAACTCGTTTTAGAACAAAGCACCAAGCTCGTCATGAATGTATAGTTAGATGTTTTAAAGAAAAACATACTCATTTACTATGTTTGTAAGAATAAATCAGACACACTAAACGACGAAGTAATCTGACCACTTTTGGTCAAGTTATATCATTTTAATCGATGAAAACTGACGTTTGTTAAGAATGTGCACAAATTTTTATATATCATAAAGTTTTGAAAGACCTCCTAATCATTCGTTATGTTCGTAATACGAGTCAAATTGAGAAAGCGATGCCAATATTTGACTGTTCTTCCTTAACTTTTGTGATTTTATTCGCTAAACTAGTTTTAAAACAAAACACCTACGCTCGTAACAAATATTTTTTTAGTTGTTTTAAATAAATACATACTCATTTACTAAGTTCGTAGAAACGAATTAAATGTACTTAACAACAAACATATCGGACCACTTTTGGTCTAGTTATATCCTTTTAAGTAATTAAAACGAAGTTCGTTAAGAATGTGTGCAAATCGTTATATCGTTGAAAATTTAAAAAGTTCTCATAATCATTTGATATGTTCGTAATTACGAATTAAATGGAGAAAGCAATGTCACAATTTGACCATTCTTCTTTAACTTTTGTGATTTTATTCGCTCAACTTGTTTTAGAACAAAGCACCCAAGCTCGTCACGAATGTATATTTAGTTGGTTTAAAAAATACCGACACATTTTCTAAGTTCGTATGAATGAATAGCACGCACTAAACGACGAACAAATTAGACTATTTTGGTCTAGTTGTATAATTTTAATCGATTAAAACCGAAGTTTGTTATGAATGTGCACAAATCGTTACATCTTTTAGAGTTTAAAAAGGCCTCCAAGTCAATTGTTACGTTTGTAATTACTAATAAAATGGAGAAAGCGATGCCTCAATTTGACCGTTCTTCCTTAATTTATATTATTTTATTCGTTTAACTTGTTTTAGAACAAAGTGCCCAAGTTTGTCACGAATGTATATTTAGTTGTTTTAAAGGAAGACATACTTATTTATTAAGTTCATAAAAATAAATCAAATGCACTAAACCGAAGTTCATTAAAAATGTGTAAAAATTGTTTTAGAACCAATTGGATAACTTTTGGTTTAGTTATATAATTTTAATCGATAGAAACTGAAGTTCATTAAAAATGTGTAAAAATTGTTATATCATTTAAATTTTAAAATAACCTCCTAATCATTTCTTATGCTCATAATTACGAATAAAATCGAGAAAGCGATGCTACCATTCAACCGTTCTTCATTAACTTATGTGATTTTAATTATTCGCTCAACTAGTTTTAGAACAAAGCACCCAAGCTAGTCACAAATGTATATTTTAGTTCTTCTAAAGAATTACGCACACATGTACTATGTTCATAAGAACAAAACGAATGTACAAAATGATGAACCAATCAGGCTACTTTTTGTCTACTTATATCGTCTTAATCAATTAAAACCGAAGTTCGTTAAGATTATGCACAAATCGTTATATCATCTAAAAGTTTAAAATGACCTCCTCATCATTTATTACGTTCGTAATTATGAATTAAAAATAGAAAGTGATGCCACAATCTAACCATTTTTCCTTAACTGATGTGATTTTATTCGCTTAACTAGTTTTAGAACAAGCACCCAAGCTAGTCCCTAATGTATATTTAGTTCTTTTAAATAAATACGTATTCATTTAGTAAGTTCATAAGAATTAATCAAATGCACAAAAAGACAAACTAATCAGACCACTTTTGGTCTAGTTATATTGTTTTAATCGATTAAAACAAAAGTTTGTTAAAGAATGTGTACAAATTATTATATCGTTTAAAGTTTCAAAAAACCTTATATTCATTTCTTACGTCCATAATTATGAATCAAATAGAGAAAGCGATGCCACAATTTGACTGTACTTCCTTAACTTATTTGATTTTATTTACTTAACTATATTTCAAACAAAGCACCACAACTAGTCTTGAATATATATTTAGTTTTTTTAAAGAAATATGTCCTTATTAACTAAGTTCATAAAAATGAAAACAAACGTACAAAACGACGAACCAATTGGACCACTTTTGGTTAAGTTATTTCTATTTAATTAATTAAAACCGAAGTTCATTAAAAATATGAACAAATCATAAATCGTCTAAGGTTTAAAAAGTCCTCCCAATAATTTGTTACGTTCGTAATTACGAATGTGCACTAATCATCATATCATTTAATGTTTTGAAAGACCTCCCAATCATTTGTTAATGTTCATAATTACGAACCAAATGGAAAAAGCGATGCCACAATTTGACCATTCTTCCTTCACTTATTGAATTTTTTTCGCTTAACTAGTTTTAGTACAAAACACTTAAGCTCATCATGAATGTATATTTAGTTGTTTTAAAGAAAAACTTACTCATTTACTAAGTTTGTAAGAATAAATCAAACATACTAAACAACAAACTAATCGGACAACTTTTAGTCAAGTTGTATATCATTTTAATCGATGAAAACCGAAGCTCATTAAGAATATGTACAAATTGTTATATCATTTAAAGTTTTGAAAGACCTCCTAATTATTTGTTACATTTGTAATTATGTGATTTTATTTGTTTAACTAGTTTTAGAACAAAACTCCAAAGTTAGTCACGAATGTATATTTAGTTTTTTAAAAGAAATACATACAAATTTACTAAGTTCGTAATAACGAATCAAACACACAAAATGTCGTCCAATCGGACCATTTTTTGTCTAGTTATATGATTTTAATCGATTAAAACTGAAGTTCGTTATAAATGTGCACAAATCGTTACATCGTTTAAAGTTAAAAAGTCCTCCTAATCATTTGTTATGTACGCAATTACAAATCAAATGGAGAAAGCGATCCCACAACTTCACCGTTCTTCAATAACTTATGTGATTTTATTCACTTTAACTAGTTTTAGAACACAACAACTAAGCTCGTCACGAATGTATATTTAGTTGTTTTAAAGAAATACGTACTTATTTACTAAGTTCGTAAGAACGAATCAAATGCTCTAAACAATAATCCAATCGGACCACTTTTAGTCTAATTATATCATTTTAATTGGTTAAAAATCAAGGTTCATTAAGAATGTACACAAATTGTTATATTGTTGAAAGTTTAAAAATGCCTCCTAATCATTTATTATGTTCGTAATTACTAATCAAATTGAGAAAGCGATGTCACAATTTGACCGTTCTTCCCTAACTAATGTGATTTTATTCTCTTAACTAGTTTTCGAACAAAGCACCTAAGCACATCACAAGTGTATATTTAGCTGTTTTAAAGAAATATGCACTTATTTACTAAGTTCGTAAGAACGAATCAAACGTACTAAATGACAAATCAATCGGACCACTTTTGGTCTTTGTATATCCTTCTAATCGATTAAAACCGAAGTTCGTAAAGAATGTGTACTAATCATTATATCGTTTAAAGTTTATAAAGACCTCCAAATAATTGTTATGTTCGTAATTACAAATCAAATGGAGAGAGCGATGCCATAATTTTACAGTTATTCCTTAACTTATATGATTTTATACGATTAACTAGTTTTAAAGCAAAACACTTAATCTCATCACAACTATATATTTAGTTTTTTTTTACAAATACTTACTCATTTACTAAATTTGCAGGAATAAATAAAATGTACTAAACGACAAACAAATCGGAACACTTTTTGTCAAGTTATATGATTTTAATTGTTCAAAACCGAAGTTTGTTAAGAATGTACACAGATGGTTATAAAATTTATATTATTGAAAGACATCTTAATCATTTGTTACGTTCATAATTACAAATCAAATGGTGAAAGCAATGCCACAATTTTACTGTTCTTCCTGAAGTTATATTATTTTATTGGCTTAAATAGTTTTAGAACAAAGAAACCAAGCTTGTCACCAATGTATATTTAGTTATTTTAAATAAATACGTACTCATTTACTAAGTTCGTAAGAACGAATCAAATGCACTAAACGATAAACCAGTCGGACAACCTTTGGTCTTGTGGTATCCCTTTAATCATTGAAAACTGATGTTCATTAGGAATGTTTACAACTTGTAATATCGTTTAATGTTTTGAAAGACCTCCCAATAAGTCATTACAATTGTAATTACGAATCAAATGGAGAATGGAAAAATTGATGCTACAATTTGACCGTTCTTCCTTAACTTATATGATTTTCTTTGCTTAACTAGTGTTAGAACAAAGCACCTAAGCAAATCAAGAATGTATATTTAGTCCTTTTAAAGAAATATGTACTCATGTACTAAGTTCATAACAACGATTCAAATGCACAGAACGATGAACTAATCGGACCACTTTTGGTCTAGATATTTCCTGTTAATCGATTAAAACCGAATTTTGTTAAGAATATGCACACATCGTTATATCATTTAAAGTTTAAAAAGTCTTACAAATCATTTGTTATGTTTGTAATTACGAATCAAATGGAGAAAACGATGCCACAATTTGACCGTTCTTACTTAACTTATGTGATTTTATTCTCTTAACTTGTTTTAGAATAAAAGAACTAATCTCGTCATGAATGTATATTTAGTTATTTTAAAAAAATACGTACTCATTTACTAAGTTCGTAAAAACGAATTAAACGCACTAAACGACAAACTAATCGACTATTTTTGGTAAATTTATATCATTTTAATCAATTAAAACAGAAGTTCGTTAAGAATATGTACAAATCGTTATATCATTTATAGTTTAAAAGACATCCCAATCATATGTTACGTTCATAATTACGAATCAAATAAAGAAAGCTATGCCACAATTTGACCGTTCTTCCTTAACTTATGTAATTTTGTTCGCTTAGCTAGTTTTAGAACAAAGCACCCAAGCTAGTCACAAATATATATTAAGTCCTTTTAAAGAAATACATAGTTATTTACTAAGTTCGTAAGAACGAATCAAACACACAAACAATGAACCAATCGGACAACTTTGTCTTGTTTTTTCCTTTTAATCGATTAAAACCAAAGTTCGTAATTATGAATCAAATGGAGAAAGTGATGTCATAGTTTGACCATTCTTCTATAACTTATGTGATTTTATCCACTTAACTAGTTTTTGAACAAAATAACTAAGCTAGTCACGAATGTATATTTAGTTGTTTTAAAGAAATACATACTCATTTAGTAAGTTCGTAAGAACAAATCAACGTACTAAACAACAAACTATTCGGACCACTTTTGGTCTAGTTATATAATTTTAATCAATTAAATTCAAAGTTCGTTAAGAATGTGCACAAATCGCTATATTGCTTAAAAAGGCCTCCTATTTATTTTTTATGTTCGTAATTACTAATCAAATGGATAAAGCAATGTCCAAATTTACCCATTCTTCCCTAACATATGATTTTATTCGCTTGATTAGTTTTCGAACAAAGAAGCGAAGCTCGTCACGTATGTATATTTAGTTGTTTTAAAGAAATACATACTCATTTACAAATTTTGTAAAAATAAATTAAATGTACTAAATGTTGAACCAATTGCACCACTTTGGGTCTAGATATATCCTTTTAATCGATTGAAACCAAAGTTCGTTAAGAATGTGCACAAATCATTATATCGTTTAAAGTTTAAAAAGTCCTCACAATAATTTGTTACATTCGTAATTATAAATCAAATAGAATAATCGATGCCATAATTTTACTGTTTTTCCTTAATTTATGTGATTTTATTCGCTTAATTAGCTTTAGAGAAAAACACAAAATCTCATCATGAATGTACATTTAGTTATTTTAAAAAAAATACTTACTCCTTTTCTAAGTTCCTAAGAATGAATCAAACGAACTAAATGACAAACCAATCAGACTACTTTTGGTTTAGTTATATCCTTTTAATCGATTAAAACTGAAGTTTATTAAGAATGTGAATAAATTATTATTATATTGCTTAAAGTTTAAAAAGACATTTCTATCATTTGTTACATTTGTAAGTACGAATTAAATGTATAAATCGATTTTACAATTTGACTGTTCTTCTGTGACTTATGTGATTTTTTTTTGCTTAACTAGTTTTTGAAAAATGCACCTAAGCTCGTCACGAATATATATTTAATTTTGTTTTAAAAAAATACGTACTCATTTACTAAGTTTGTAAAAATGAATCAAACGCACTAAACGACAAACTAATCGGACCGCTTTTGGTTTAGTTATATCCTTTTAATCGATTACAAACAAAGTTACTTAAGAATGTACATAAATCGTTATATAGATTAAAATTTTAGAAGACATCCTAATCATTTATTATGCTTAGAATTACGAATTAAATAGAGAAAGTTATGCCACAATTTAACCATTCTTCCTTAACTTATATATTTTTGTTCACTTAACTAGTTTTAAAAGAAAGCCGCAAAGCTAATCATAAATGTATATTGAGTTCTTTTAAAGAAATACATACTAGTTTACTAAGTTCATAAAAACAAATCAAACCAATCAGGCGATTTTTTGTCTATTTATATTTTCCTAATCGATTAAAACCGAAGTTCGTTAAGAATGTGTACAAATCGTTATATCGTTTAAAGTTTAAAAATACCTCTCAATCATTTGTTATGTTTTTAAATACTAATCAAATGGAGAAAGCAATGCAACAATTTGATAGTTCTTCATTAACTTATGTAATTTTATTAACTTAACTAGTTTTAAAAAAAAGCACTCAAGCTCGTCATGAATGTATATTTAGTTATTTTGAAGAAATGTGTACTCATTTACAACATTCATTCGAACGAATCAAATGCACTAAAAGACAAACTAATCTGACCACTTTTGCTCTAGTTATAAGCTTTTAATTGTTTAAAGACCTCCCAATCATTTATTACGTTCGTAATTATGAATCAAATAGAGAAAGCAATGTCACAATTTGACCGTTCTTCTTTAACTTTTGTGATTTTATTTACTTAACTAGTTTTTGAACAAAGTACCTAAGCTCATAATGAATGTATATTTAGTTGTTTTAAAGAAATACTGACTCATTTACTATGTTCGTAAGAATGAATAACACGCACTAAATGATGAACCAATCGGACCATTTTTGGTCTATTTATATCCTTTTAATTGATTAAAACTGAAGTTCATTAAGAATGTGCATAAATCATTATATCGTTTAGAGTTTAATAAGGCCTCCAAATCAATTGTTATATTCGTAATTACTAATCAAATGGAGAAAGAGATGCTACAATTTGACTATTCTTCCTTAACTTATATGATTTTATTCGCTTAACTAGTTTTAGAATAAAGCACCCAACCTCATCACGAATGTATATTTAGTTTTTCTAAAGAAATATGTACTTATTTACTAAGGCCACAAGAACAAATCAAACGCACTAAATGACGAACCAATTAGACCACTTTAAGTCTAGTTATATAATTTTAAAATATTTAAAAATAAGTTTGTTAAGAATGTGCACAAATCGAAATATTGTTTCAAGTTTAAAATAACCTCCTAATCATTTCTTACATTCGTAATTAAGAATCAAATCGAGAAAGCGATGCTACAATTTGACTGTTCTTCTTTAACTTATGTAATTTTATTCGCTTAACTAGTTTTAGAACAAAACACCTAAGCTAGTCAAGAATGCATATATTTAGTTCTTTTAAATAAATATGTACCAATTTACTAAGTTGATAAGAACGAATCAAACGCACAAAATGACAAACCAATCGGGCCAGTTTTAGTCTAAATATATCATTTTAATCGATTAAAACTAAAGTTTGTTACGAATGTGCACAAATCGTTATATTGTTTAAAGTTTTACAAGTCCTAATCATTTGTTACGTTCGTAATTATGAATTAAATTGAGAAAGATTTGTCACAATCTGACAGTTCTTTCTAAACTTATGTAATTTTATTCGCTTAACTAGTTTTATAGAATAAAGCACCCAAGCTCGTCACGAATGTAAATTTAGTTATTTTCAAGAAGTACATACTCATTTACTATATTCGTAATAACGAATCAAATATACTAGAGGGCAAACCAATCGGGCCACTTTTGCTCTAGTTATATGTTTTTAATCGATTAAAGCCGAAGTTAGTTAAGAATGTGTGCAAATTATTATATCATTTAATATTTTTAAAGACCTCCCAATCATTTATTACGTTCGTAATTATGAATTAAATGGAGAAAGCAATATCACAATTTGACCGTTCTTTAACTTATATGATTCTATTCGCTTAACTAGTTTAGTACAAAGCAACTAAGCTCGTCACAAATATATATTTAGTTGTTTTAAAAAAAATCTTACTCATTTACTAAGTTAGTAGGAAAGAATCAAATGCACTAAATGATGAACTAATCGGACCACTTTTAGTCGAGTGATATCCTTTCAATCGATTAAAACTGAAGTTATATCGTTGAAAGTTTTGAAAGATCTCCCAATTATTTCTTATGTTCGTAATTTAAAATCAAATGGAGAAATTGATGCCACAATTTGACCGTTCTTCCTTAACTTATATGATTTTATTCGCTTAACTAGTTTTAAATAAATACAAACACATTTACTAAGTCCATAAGAACGAATCAAACGCACTAAATGTTGAACCAATCGGACCACTTTTGGACTACTTATATCCTTTTAATCGATTAAAACTGAAATTCGTTAAAAATATACATAAATCGTTATATCGTTTAATGTTTTGAAAGACGTCCCAATCATTAGTAACGTTCATAATTATGAATCAAATGGAAAAAGCGATGCCACAATATGACCGTTCTTCCTTAAGCTATGTGATTCTATTCGCTTAACTAGTTTTTAGAACAAAGCAACCAAAAGCTCATCGCAAATGAATAAATAGTTGTTTTAAATAAATAAGTACTCATTTACTAAGTTCGTAAAAATGAATGAAAAGTACAAAATGATGAACGAATCGGATTACTTTGGGTATAGTTATATCCTTTTAATAAATTAAAACTGAAGTTCATTAATAATGTATAGAGATCGTTATATCGTTTAAAGTTTATAAAAACTTCCTAATCATTTGTGACATTCGTAATTACGAATCAAATAAAAAAAGTGAGTTCACAATTTAACCCTTCTATCTTAAATTATGTGATTTGATTCGCTGAACTAGCTTTAGAACAAAGCACCTAAGCTTATCACGAATGTATATTTAGTTCTATTAAAAAAATACATATTAATTTATTAAATTTATAGGAACAAATCAAACACACAAAACGACGAACCAATCGGACCACTTTTGGTCAATTTATATCTTCTTAATCGAGTAAAACTAAAGTTCGATAAAAATATGTACAAATTGTTATATTATTTAAAGTTTAAAAAGACCACTCAATCATTTGTTACGTTCGTAACTACTAATTAAATGGATAAAACGATGCCACAATTTGACAATTCTTCCTCAACTTATGTAATTTTGTTTGCCTAACTAGTTTTAGAATAAAGCACCAAAGCTCATCACAAATGTATATTTAGTTATTCTAAAGAAATACGTACTATTTTACTATATTTGTAAGAACCAATAAAACGCACTAAGTGACGAACCAATCGGACCACTTTTGCTCTAGTTATATCCTTTTAATCGATTATGCCAAGTTCGTTAAGAATGTGTAAAAATCATTATATCATTTTATGTTTTTATAGACCTCTTAATCATTTATTACGTTCATAATTACGAATCAAATGGAGATAGCGATGCCACAATTTGACCGTTCTTCTATAACTTATGTGATTTTATTCGCTTAACTAGTTTTAGAACAAAGTACCAAAGCTTGTAAGAACGAATAATACACACTAAATAGTGAACCAATCGGACCATTTTTGGTCTAGTTATATCATTTTAATCGATTAAAACCGAAGCTCGTTATGAATGTGAACAAATTGTTACATCATTTAGAAATTAAAAAGTCCTTTTTTATTTGTTACGTTCATAATGGAGAAAGCAATGTCAGAATTTGATCATTCTTCTATAACTTATGAGGTTTTATTCGGAAAACAAAGTCAAGTCTTATTCTCTACAAGACTTGACTTTGTTTTCCGAATATATGTGAGCACTTTTAACTTATCAGTCATGACATCAAAAATATATCAGGAACTAGAAGAATTTTCTAATAATGAAATCGAAGAAATTTCTGATAATGAAATTAAAGAATATTCTGATATAGAAAATTATGAAGTTGATGAATTTTCAAACAAAGATAATTGTCCTAGAAATGGGGATCTACCCGAGGAAGACTCTGAGGATGATCCTGATGACCTTATTGAAGGTTATCTTGAAAGGATATATGTTACAAGATCTTTAGATCTTAATTCCTTAATAAACAGGAAAATTAGATCTTCTAATCATAGAAGTAAAAAATCTAATATCACAAATTATTCTGATAAAGAAAGTATTTCTTTAAAAGATATTTCTTTTTCAGTCGAAAAGTTATCACCTTATCAGGTTGAAAAGGCTATAACTTCCAATATGAATATTCCTTATGGAATTCACCATAAAAATTATGTTCATACTCAGACAAAGATATCTGAAGAATTCTATGTTGATAGAAACATAATCAATCAAGAATTTTACTTACATAAAAACAAAACTTTTAGAGATTGGTATTTTAAGACCTTTACTAAAACTCAAATTATGGAGTATAAAGACTTATATTACAAGTTCTTACATACCCATAGGATTATTATCCCCTTTAAACAATGGTTTGAGACTTATAGTCTTTATAATAATAATAAGATTATGGAAATTAATCCTTCTTATACTCAAGAAACTTCTTATAAGAAAGACATTCAGATAAACAAATCTCTTAATGCTAATTCTCCTTTACCAATCAAAGACGATTCAAATACTGAAGAAATTAAGGAGAAAATTAATAAAGTACTTAATGATGTCTTAAAAGACAATAATTTAATAGAAAATATTAATAAAATTATAAAAGAAGATGAGATTAATCTAAAGAATGAATCTTCAAATAAAAATAAGAAGCAAACTAGTGACATATCTCTTTCTAATAGGGAAAATGATATTATACCTTCTAAAACAGAAGAAAACAATATCAACAATAGTTCTTCATTATCTTATGAAGAAAACTCCTTAGACGAATTAAGTCTGGGAAAAATTATTGAAATAAAAACAAATATACCTAATAATTTAAGTATAAATGTTTTGACTAATAGTCAATTGACTCCTATCCAAGATTTAAAATCTATAAAAGAAAAAGAGAACAAATCTCTAGAAAAAGATAATGGATCAAACACAAATAATTTACCTGATAAACAACTAAACAACTCTTCTAAAGGCCTAAATCTCAAAAAGTAAAATAAATCTAAAAGAGCATATCATAAGAGAAAAAATGTAGAGAAACTTAAGGCAATTATTTGTCATAAATGTAGACACAATGGTCATTTTGCTAATAGATGCAAAATTCCTAAACCTATAATGAATAAAGGAAACAATGATCTTAACAAAGACAGTAATAATCAATTACATGTTATTAATAATTTCACCCATCATAAGGGAGTGGTAAAATTAAAAGATCCTCTTCAGGATAAAGAAAATTTAGAGACACCTGCCTTGGCTAAAAGTCAACCCATTCAAATTATAAACGATTTTCAAAATTATAGAAAGACTATTAAAGATGATCTAAACTATGAAATTCATAGGTTAAAGAAAGAAATAAAAATTTTAAACCATGAAATTTCAATAAACAATTCCAAGGAATCTGTTCCTAATGTAAAGAATGACTCTTTACAAATAATAAATAATCTCACTTATCAAAAGTGGTTCATCAAAGTTAAATTAGTTATCAACAATGAATTCAATCTTGAGACTACTGCTTTAGTAGATTCAGGAGCTGACATGAATTGTGTCAGAGAAGGGTTAATTCCAACCCAATATTTTGAAAAAACAACTCAAAATCTAAGTACGGCAAATGGGGGAAAATTGAATATACATTATAAACTTTCTGATGCTTATATATGCAATCAAGGTGTATGCATTCATACAATTTTCATACTAGTCAAGGATCTGACTCAACATATGATTTTAGGAACACCTTTCCTAAGCATGATTCAACCAATCAATAAAATCAATCATAGAGGAATAAATACTACTTTAAATGGAAAGAAAATAGTATTTGAATTCATAAAACAACCTCAAACCAAACTAATCAATCAGATTAAAGAAACTTTGATATTCAAAGAAAAACAAATTAATTCTTTAAAAGAAGAATTAAAACAAGAAAAAATTTCAGAACAATTAAAGTCTTCAAGAATCAAAAAGATAATTCAAAATTTTGAAGAAACTATAAAAAAAGAAATCTGTAGTAATTTACCTACTGCTTTCTAGAATAAAAAGAAACATATAGTTACTTTACCATATATTGATGGTTATGATGAAGAGTCTATCCCAACCAAGGCTAGACCAATACAAATGAACAAAGAATATTTAGATCTTTGTAAAACTGAAATCCAATCTCTTATAGAGAAAAATTTAATCAGAAAATCCTACTCCCCTTGGAGTTGTGCTGCTTTCTATGTAAATAAACACTCTGAAAAAGAGAGAGGAGTTCCTAGACTAGTTATTAACTATAAACCTTTAAATAAGGTATTAAAATGGATCAGATATCCAATTCCTAATAAAAAGGATTTATTATCCAGGTTAAATGAAGCAAATATATTTTCAAAGTTTGACTTAAAGTCAGGATATTGGCAAATACAAATTGCTGATTTCGACAGATATAAGACAACTTTTACTATTCCTTTTGGCCATTATGAATGGAATGTTATGCCTTTTGGACTAAAAAATGCACCTTCAGAATTTCAAAATATTATGAATGAGATATTTCTCCCCTATAGTGACTTCTCTATCGTTTATATAGACGACATCTTAATTTTTTCAAAATCAATTGATCAGCATATCAAGCATATGAATATTTTCATAAAAATTATTAAAAATAATGGTTTGGTAATCTCTGCCCCAAAAATGAAAATATTTCAAGAAAAAATTAGATTTCTTGGTCATGATATTTATATGGGAAAATTTTTGCCTATTAGTAGAAGTATTGAATTTGCTTCTAAATTTCCGGATGAAATTAAGGACAAAAAACAATTGCAAAGGTTTCTAGGAAGCCTAAACTATATTTCAGATTATTATAAAGACTTAGCTAAAGATTCAGTTATTCTGAACAATAGACTAAGAAAAAATGCTCCTGATTGGACAGAAGAACATACTAATGCAGTTAAACAGATAAAACTAAAAGCAAAGAATTTACCTTGCTTATCTCTAGCAAATCCTAATTGGTACAAAGTGGTAGAAACAGATGCCTCAGATATTGGTTATGGAGGAATTTTGAAACAACAAAATCCTACCACTCAAAAGGAAGAATTATTAAGGTACACCTCTGGTGTTTGGAAAAATGCTCAAAAGAATTATTCTACTATCAAAAAAGAAATGTTATCTATTGTTAATTGTATTAACAAATTTCAAGATGATTTATTAAATCAAGAATTCTTATTAAGAATTAATTGCTCTGCTGCTAAGGACATAATAGAAAAATATGTAAAAAATTTAGCTTCAAAGCAAATATTTGCCAGATGGCAAGCAATATTATCTGTTTTTAACTTCAGAATAGAACATATAAAGGGAGAATCTAACTCTCTGCCTGATTTCCTAACCCATGAATTTCTACAGGGATGATGCAAGCTTGGCTCAACACCAAGGCTAATAGCCCTAGAAGGGGGAGAAGTAGAGGGAGAGGCCAATCTGTGTCTCTAATCCCTACGGCTCACAAATTCGTGAATAACCGTGAAGCTGAAAGCTCTAAATCAGCTAAAGAGGTTCTTATGTCAGAACCCGTAAATCTCTTCTTAAAGAAGACCAATTTTATTTCAATTATGACCCTCAATAAAGAGGATATGAAATGGATCAATGATCCCAATCATATAGCACAAAAATATATTGATAGTGCTCATAACTTCCCAATTAGAGGAGGAAAAGCTAGATGGATTTATGAATCCATACTCATTGAGACTTATTTAGTCACAATTACTCATACAAGGAGAATAAAGGATAATCCTAAGTCTCCAATTGCTTATAGCAAAGTTTATATTCAAAATATTTTGAAAATTTCAGACTGGGGCTTAAACCCTAACAAATACAGAAGCCTCCAATCTGCGGGGCATACTGAATTTAATTACTGGGATTATATTGATGCATGGAAAAAATCTTTTTTCTATCAAAACCCAGTCAAAAAACTTACTTGGTTTCTATCTATGGCCAACAATATAGTCTTATCAGACTTGCCAAATTGGTTCTATCATTGGTGGGCAAATTTTGGCCCAAATGAAAATTACCTTCCTGAATTATACAAGACACAATATTGTGCTTATCAGCAAATAAATAAAATTCCAGATAATTTTCCTGGACAAATGATGTTATCTTTCATCATAACTTTCAGTCTCTCATGGATCTGGGCATGGTCTTATGAATGTGACAGAGATGATTTGAATTTACCATGCTTAGTCAGAAGATTTTATTATAGATGGTGGCATAATATGCCAGACCAAGATAAAAAATTAGAAGAAATTAAGTCTTCTATTGAAAAATCAAAAGGGGAAATAAGGTCCCAAGAAGGAACCATTTCTGATCAGAAATTGAATCCAATGGATATTTTAAAAAGAAAGTTGAAGGAAAAATATCCAGGCTTATCAGCCAAAGAATTAAAGAAGAAGGCAAGGGAAATTATGCAACAACAATTATTGGCCACATTCTCAGATAAGGAGGAGAATACTACAGATGATACAAAAATAAAGGACTATGCTCAAAGCAATGAAGATATGGATGAATATATTGGAGAATTGATCCATCTTTATGAAGATGACATAAAGCACTAATATAAGATGACAATAATAAGTAACACATTTATAAAGTATATATACTTTATAATTGAAGATTCTCTCAAGACCCTAAAGCAATCTACTTTATGGCACAATACGTATGAAGAAATATTGAAGACAGGGACTCAAGACATAAAGTAATCCAACTTTATTCACATGGAGCAATATTGAAGACAAAGACTCAAGACATAAAGTAATCTAACTTTATGCATTATTCACATGGAGCATTATTGAAGACCACCTATATGCATTTATCTTAATGCATCATTACCGACAACTCTTAAAGAGGATTCCTTTGGATAGATATTCCTATCCTCCTTTTTTTTTCTTTATCTTTCTCTTTTGTTTGTACATTACTTTTCTTTATCTCTTTTGTTTGTACATTACTTTTTCTTTATCTCTTTTGTTTTTACATTACTTTTCCTTCTTTTGTTTACTACCCAAGTCTCTATATAAAGAGACCACATTGTAATGAGAAGATAAGCCTTTCTCCGGCAAGCTCTTCCTTAAGCTCTCTCTCTCTCACTTGTAAATCTTTTCTTTCTTTCTTTTGTAATCTTTTCTTCCACCTTGTACAAATTTTCCTTTGTTAATAAAGTCCTTTTTATTATCCTCTTCCTCCATCCTCCTACTTCCACCCTCTTCTCTTATTCTCTACGAAATGGTATCGGAGCCATGAAGCTCCTCTTGGGGTAAGTGTGTGTTCCGCATGTGTTCGTGAAGGCGCGGTCAGGTAATGTACAAACAAAAGAGATAAAGAAAAGTAATATACAAACAAAAGAGAAAGATAAAGAAAAGAAATTCCTTTGGATAGATATTCCTATCCTCCTTTTCTTTTCTTTATCTTTCTCTTTTGTTTGTACATTACCTTCACGAACACATGCGGAGCACACACTTACCCCAAGAGGAGCTTCATGGCTCCAATACCATTCGTAGAGAATAAGAGAAGAGGGTGGAAGTAGGAGGATGGAGGAAGAGGATGATAAAAAGGACTTTATTAACAAAGGAAAATTTGTACAAGGTGGAAGAAAAGATTACAAAAGAAAGAAAGAAAAGATTTACAAGTGAGAGAGAGAGAGCTTAAGGAAGAGCTTGCTGGAGAAAGTCTTATCTTCCCATTAAATGTGGTCTCTTTATATAGAGACATGGGTGGAAGAAAAGAGGATGGAGGAAGAGGATGATAAAAAGGACTTTATTAACAAAGGAAAATTTGTACAAGGTGGAAGAAAAGATTACAAAATAAAGAAAGAAAAGATTTACAAGTGAGAGAGAGAGAGCTTAAGGAAGAGCTTGCCAGAGAAAGGCTTGATCTTTCATTACAATGTAGTCTCCTTATATAGAGACTTGAGTAGTGTACAAACAAAAGAAAGAAAAGTAATGTACAAACAAAAGAGGTAAAGAAAAAGTAATGTACAAACAAAAGAGATAAAGAAAAGTAATGTACAAAAGAAAAGAGGATAGGAATATCTATCCAAAGGAATCCCCTTTAAGAGTTGTCGGCAATAATGCATAAAGATAGATAACTTTATGCTTGTCTTCATGTGCCATTATTCATAAAGTAGATAACTTTATGGTCTTCTTATCTTTTGGAGAATCTTTTCATGGCTCCATAGCATTATTTATATTGTTTTCTTCGATGGAGTCAAGGCTGTTGTCACTTTTATAGTCTTCATCAAAGAATTCTAGTGGATGAGTAATTTTATGCCATCTGTTAGACCATTGATCTTCTTGATATTCCAAGGTATCTAGGAAAAGATTCCTAGTGTTCTTTGTCATGGGAATTCTTCCTTTGTTTATTCTTGCTCCAATCCCACTGATAAGGGTGCTGTCATAATTACTGCACTGAATTATTGTCCTCTGAGTCTGGACTGTTGTGATAAAACTTTGGACTCTTCTGTTGTGTTGTAGCTTTCTTTTTATTTCTAATACACCAAAAGCTCTGGCTTCATTTATTGTCTCATTGGTGATAAGTCCTCCTTTTTTCTGTTCCTCAAGATATAGGATTGTCAATTCCTCATCATAGCCCCAATAGCTATCTATGAGTGCTTGGTCCATATTACTTATTCTAGCTTTAGATAGCTGCAGTAGATGTAACGGAGGGTAACATTCTCCATCCTTCTCCCATTCTGGTGAGGCTGTAGTAATATTGATAACACTATTCGGTTCATCAATATATCTGACAAATCTTTTTGTCTCTTGCAAAATAATGGGAGAAAAATTTCTCAATTTCCAAACATCCTGAATATATAATTTTTTAATAAAACCCCATTCAAAGAGTTTAATAAGCTTTTCTTAATCTTTTTCTTCGGGCTTGTTTATGATCAGTTGAGGAACTGATGAAGTAATTCCTTTGACTATTTTATAGTCTTGTTTACTGAGGTAATAACCATTCCAAATATCAAAGAGTGTCTGTTTCCACTCTTGTTGAGCCGTGGGCTCCATATTCTGAATTTTCTCAATAAGTTCAGGAGGTAATTTAGCTGCCTAAATCCATTTAGCATAAATAGTTCATGAAATTTTAGAGGACATTTTACATGAAGTAACAATATCCTTCATTTTTGAAGCCATAAATTTTTGCTTTTCCTTTGGAATAGTTGAAAAAACATTTGAAACCGTTTGCAAATGTTCCAAAAAGGAATTATATGATTGATTTTTAAAATCATTTAATAAGTTATCTAATAAGACTTTTTGGAAAAGAGATAACTTATTATTTGTTTTGAAATAATTATTTGGATCACGAATGATCCCAATTTTGTTGTTTTTCCAAACAACATGGCTTTTTGGCAAAGCCACAGCTATCACCGGATTTGATGTGTCTTTACCCGTAGCCGGACACTTTGGACTAGCTTGGAATTCTTGAGGGTCCAAGTCCTTGTGGTTTTTATAGTGTTTTCCCACACTATTTGCGTCATTATTGACAACTCCGCAAGATTGCGTTGTTGTCTTTCTTGAAGAAAGAATATTATTTTTGAAATCATGATAGATTTCAATTTCTGGAGTCACCATTGGATTTTTTCCTTTAGATGAGGATGAAACTTCTGCGAGTTTCTGATCCTTTTCTTTGTCCATATTTCTGATAAGAAAGTCAAATAAAGAGTCAGCCACATTATTGGAATCATAATTAAATTGAGGAGATTTACCTTTTCTCATCAAATATCAAACTTTCTTTGACTTGGTCTATAAGACTTATCAAAGGTTGTGAAACAAAAGAGAACATTATTTCTTTACCATTTATCATGGTTTTGATGCCTTCATAATCAATTTTAATGGGCTGAATCATGTTTAGGAAGGGGGTTCCTAATATCATATATTGTGTCAGGTTTTTTATTAAAACCAAGTTTACTGGAATACATATTCCATTATTACTAATATAAGAGTTTGATAATTTATGCTCTATAAAAATTATACTACCATTGGCAGTATTCAAGGATTGATCAGCTTTTTCAAGATATTGGATAGGAATTAATCCTTCCTTGATACAATTCATATCAGCCCTTGAATCTATCAGAGCAATAGTTTCAAAATTAAAGTTTTTATTTATTACTAATTTAATATTTATAACCCATTTTTGATAGGTAAGATTACCAATGATTTGTAAGTAATTGTTTGCTTCCTGATTATCTTCTTAACGAATTTCATCACGGTCTTTTATATTAGAAATAATATTTGTAGAGTTTTCTAGATTTGTGACTCTAAGCTTTAGAATTTTTATTTCTTCTTGAAGCTTAAATTTTTTTCTTTTGAGTCCCCTTTATAGATTTCCTTTTCTTTTCTGGGTTCTTTCTTATTACATCTAAAGCAAGTGATTTCTTTAGATTTTTTCTTTTCATATCTTTTTTCAATTTTCTTCTTAGATTTAGGCTTATATCTAGGTTTAGGATTTTTAGAAGATGATTTCTTCTGCTTTCTTTGTGGATAAGAAAGGCCAAGATTATAACCAAATTGTTCACAAAATTGTCCTATTTCTTATTTTCCTGTAATGTTTTGCTTTTTAAGCTAGTTTTTTAGATTAATATCATTACACAGAGATAATCCTTCTGCGATGTATTCACTAATAAGTTCTCCATAAGTATAATCATTATACTTGATAGATTGAGATCCTGATTTATCTCTAAGTCTGGTTCTGACCTTTTCAGCAAACATAAGGGGAAGTCCAGAAATAAACTTCCCTTTCCAGAATGGACTATTGCCATCTTCAAGATGCATGACTTTCGAAAGAAAGACATCTTTATACCACCTAAAGTGGGTTAAAGTAGGACATTTAAGATTCATAAGTAATTCTATATTTCTGTCATGATTGACTAAAGTATTACCCACAAAGTGTTTTAATATACTTTGAATTAAAGTATATATGGAATC
This sequence comes from Saururus chinensis, assembly GCA_035235625.1. NCBI lineage: Eukaryota > Viridiplantae > Streptophyta > Magnoliopsida > Piperales > Saururaceae > Saururus > Saururus chinensis. The sequence continues at coordinate 28,027,187 of CP141146.1, read as the reverse complement.
ATCATGTTCAGTTTGGTAATAAAGGATTTATCCCTGAACATCAGTGGTGGTATTGGTAATAATTTTTTTAGCATGAAGAATTTCTTCTTTTTGTGGGTGGGTTAAGATATGATCCCACCAGCCTTTTAATTGGCCTGTGAATCCAGCAATTATAAACAAAGTTATTTGATTATTCGAATTTTTGGTTGTTTTACAAACAGTTGCATATATTAACATTCTATGAAGGATAATAGAAATCAAGTAATCAGATATTCCATCTATATTCCATTCATAAATGCTACTGGGATCAAAAACTGCATAAGTAACATTTCTGTCTTCTTCATAAAGGATATCCATAGGTGTAGGAAGAGGATGATAAAAAGGACTTTATTATCGGAGCCATGAAGCTCCTCTTAGGGTAAGTGTGTACTCCGCATGTGTTCGTGAAGGCGCGGTCAGGTATGTAGGGGAAGGAGAGGACTTTCTTCCTTTCGGGGAAGGAGGGGATTTACCTTTTCGCTTTCCCCCCTTCTTCTACACTTGTTATTATGTTGCAAGGTTGTTATATTACTTGCTTGGTTTTACCTGTTGTGATAAGGCTGGGGTTTCTTCTTTTACTCGAGTTTGAAGTGATATGGTGTTTACGTTATCTCTTATGTTTTCCGGAAATGAATAGAGCCAAGGCGTTATCCCATTTATCTGATGTCCAAGGGAGTTAGCCATTTTGCCTCATTTGTTCATGGAAAGAAAATGTAAGAGATGATGTACCAATTTTATCATGGAGGATAAAAGTAGGAGATGAAGAACTGGCCAATTTTATCATAATAGGTAGAACTAGGTGTTTTTTACCTCTTTGCTTTATAATTACGAATGTTGCAAAGTTGTTAGATTACTTGCTTGCACCCAAGCTTGTCACGAATGTATATTTAATTCTTTTAAAAAGAAATACGTACTCATTTACTAAGTTTATAAGAATAAATCAAATGTACAAAACGATTAACCAATCGGACCACTTTTGGTCTGCTTATATCGTCTTAATCGATTAAAACCAAAGTTCGTTAAGAATGTGTACAAAACGTTATATCATTTAAAGTTTAAAATGACCTCCTAATTATTTATTATGTTTGTAATTACGAATCATAAAGAGAAAGGGATGCCACAATTTGACCATTTTTTTCTTAACTTATTCGCTTAACTTGTTCTAGAACAAAGCACTTTAAGCTCGTAACGAATGTATATTTAGTTGTTTTAAAGAAATACGTATTCATTTACTAAGTTTATGAAAATGAATCAAATGTATGAAATAACGAACCAATAGGACCACTTTTGGTTTATTTATATCTTCTTAATGGAGTAAAACCGAAGTTCGTTAAGAATATGCACAAATCGTTTTATCGTTTAAAGTTTAAAAAGACCTCCTAATCATTTGTTACATTTGTAATTATTAATTAAATGGAGAAAGTGATGCCAATTTGACAGTTATTCTTAAACTTATGTGATTTTATTCGCTTAATTAGTTTTAAAGCAAAACACCTAATCTCATCACGAATGTATATTTAGTTGTTATAAAAAAATACTTAATTATTTACTAAGTTCGTAGGAATAAATCAAACTCACTCAACGACAAACGATTCGGACCACTTTTGGTCTAGTGTTAACCTTTTTTAATCGATTAAAATTGAAGTTCGTTAAGAATGTGAACTAATCGTTATATCATTTAATGTTTTGAAATACCTCCCAATCATTTGTTAACGTTTGTAATTACGAACCAAATAGAAAAGCGATGCCACAATTTTATCGTTCCTTGATAACTTATGAGATTTTATTCGCTTAACTCGTTTTAGAATAACGCACCAAAGCTTGTCACGAATATATGTTTAGTTGTTTTAATGAAATACATACTCATTTACCAAGTTCATAAGAACGTATCAAATGTAGTAAATGACAAACCAATTAGACCACTTTTGGTCTAGTTATATCCTTTTAATCGATTAAAACCAAAGTTCTTGTCAGGAATATATATTTAGTTATTTTAATTAAATGCGTACTCATTTACCAAGTTCATAAGAACGTATCAAACGTAGTAAATGACAAACCAATTGGACCACTTTTGGTCTAGTTATATCTTTTTAATCGATTAAAACCAAAGTTCGTTAAGAATGTGCACAAATTGTCATATTGTTTTAAATTTTGAAAAACCTCATAATTATTCATTACATTTGTATATTGAGAATCAAATAGAGAAAGCGATGTAACAATTTGACAATTCTTCCTTAACTTATATGATTTTATTCGCTTAACTAGTTTTAGAACAAAGCACTAAAGTTACTCACAAATAGATATTTAGTTTTTTTAAAGATATACATACTCATTTACTAAGTTAGTAAGAACGAATCAAATGCACAAAATGACGAACTAATCAGACCACTTTTGGTCTAGTTATTTCCTTTTAATCAATTAAAACCAAAATTTGTTAAGAACGTGAATAAATTATTACATCATTTAAAGTTTAAAAAGATCTCCCAATCTTTTGTTACGTTTGTAATTATGAATCAAATGGAGAAAGTGATGCTATAATTTGAATATTCCTCTTAACTTATGTGATTTTTATTCGCTTAACTAATTTTATAACAAAGCAACTAAGCTCGTCACGAATGCATATTTAGTTATTTTAAAGAAATACATACTTATTTACTAAATTCGAAAAAATAAATCAAACGCGCGAAACGACAAACAAATCGGACCACTTTTGGACTAATTATATCAATTTAATCGATTAAAAATAAGGTTCGTTAAGAATGTGGACAAATCGTTATATCGTTTAAAGTTTAAAAAGACCTCCCAACATTTGGTACATTCGTAATAATGAATCAAATGGACAAAGCGATGCCACATTTTTACAATTCTTCCTTAACAGATGCGATTTTATTCACTTAACTAGTTTTAGAGCAAAACACGCAATCTCATCAAGATTGCATATTTAGCTGTTTAAAAAAAATACTTACTCATTTACTAAGTTTGTAGGAATGAATTAAACGTACTAAACGACAAACAAATCGGACCACTTTTAGTTAAGTTATATCCTTTTAATCGATTAAAATTGAAGTTTGATAAGAATGCGCACAAATTGTTATATTATTTAATGTTTTGAAAGACCTCCTCATCATTTGTTACATTCGTAATTACGAATCAAATGGTGAAAGCGATGCCACAATTTTACCGTTCTTCCTTAAGTTATGTTATTTTATTTACATAACTACTTTTAAAACAAAGCAACCAAGCTCGTCACCAATGTAAATTTTGTTGTTTTAATATATACGTACTCATTTACTAAATTTGTAAGACCGAATCAAACGTACTAAATGACGAACCAATCAGACCACATTTAGTCTAGTTGTATCCTTTTAAGAGATGAAAACCGAAGTTCGTTAAGAATGTGTACAAATTATTATATTATTTAAAGTTTTAAAAGACATCCCAATCAGTCGTTACGTTCATAATTATGAATCAAATGGAGAAAGCAATGCCACAATTTAACCCTTCTTCCTTAACTTCTGTGATTTTATTCGCAAAACTAGTTTTAGAACAAAGCACCCAAGCAAGTTATTAATATATATTTAGTTCTTTGAAAGAAATACATACTCTTACTAAGTTCATAAGAACAAATCAAATGCACAATATAACAAACTAATTGGACCACTTTTTGTCTATTTATATCTTCTTAAATAAAGTAAAACTGAAGTTTGTTAAGAATGTGCACAAATCATTATATCGTTTAAAGTTTAAAAAGTCCTCCTAATTATTTGTTATGTTCGTAATTACTAATTAAATAGAGAAAGTGATGCCACAATTTGACAGTTCTTCCTTAACTTATGTAATTTTGTTTTCCTAACTAGTTTTATAACAAAGCACCTAAGCTCGTCACGAATGTATATTTTGTTATTTTTAAAAAATAAATACTCATTTACTATATTCGTAAGAACGAATAAAACGTACTAAACGACGAACTGATCGGACCACTTTTGCTCAAGTTATTTAAGAATATGTACAAATTATTATATTATTTAAAGTTTAAAAAGATCTCCCAATAATTTGTTACATTCATAATTATAAATCAAATGGAGAAAGCGATGTCAAAATTTAACCGTTCTTCCGTAACTTATATGATTTTATTTGATCAACTAGTTTTAGAATAAAGCACCAAGCTCATCACTAATGTATAATTAGATGTTTTAAAGAAATACGTATTCATTTACTAAGTTTGTAAAATTAAATCAAATACACTAAAAGATGAACTAATCGGATAACTTTTAGTTAAGTTGTATCTTTTAAATCGATGAAAACTGAAGTTCGTTAAGAATATGCACAAATTGTTATATTATTTATAGTTTTGAAAGACCTCCCAATCATTCATTACGTTGGCAATTACAAGTCAAATCGAGAAAGGGATGCCACAATATGACCGTTCTTCCTTAACTTTGTGATTTTATTCGCTTAACTAGTTTTAGAACAAAGTACCAAAACTCGTTACAAATTTATATTTAGTTTTTTTTTAAAATACGTACTCATTTACTAAGTTCGTAATAACAAATTAATTGTACTAAACGGAAAACTAATCGGACCACGTTTAGTCTAGTTATATCCTTTTAATCGATTAAAACCGAAGTTCGTTAAAAATGTGCAAAAATCATTATATCATTAAACATTTAAAAAGTCCTTATAATCATTTCATATATTCGTAATTACAAATCAAATGGAGAAAGCAATGTCACAATTTGACCGTACTTCTTTAATTTTGTGATTTTATTCGCTTAACTAGTTTTAAAACAAAGCACCTAAGCTTGTCACGAATGTATATTTAGTTGTTTTAAAAAAATACCAACTCATTGAGTAAGTTCATAATTACAAATAACACACACTAAACGACAAACTTATCAGACCATTTTTGGTCTAGTGATATAGTTTAAATCGATAAAAACCGAAGTTCATTATGAATGTGCCCAAATCATTACATCATTTAAAGTTTTAAAAGTCCTCTAGATGAATAGTTATGTTAATAATTACTAATTAAATAGAGAAAGTGATGCTAAAATTTGACCGTTATTCCTTAACTTATATGGTTTTGTTCGCTTAACTTGTTTTTGAACAAAGCACCAAAGTTAGTAACAAATGTATATTTAGTTTTTTAAAAGAAATACATACTCATTTACTACGTTTGTAAGAATGAATGAAACGTACAAAACAACGAACCAATTGGAGTACTTTTGGTCTAGTTATTTCCTTTTAATCGAATAAAACTGGAGTTTGTTAAGAATGTGCATAAATTGTTATATCGTTTATAGTTTAAAAATCCCTCCTAATCATTTGTTACGATTACGAATCAAATTGTGAAAATAATGCCATAATTTGACCATTTTTCTATAACTTATGTAATTTTATTCACATAATTAGTTCTAGAACAAAGCAACTAAGCTCGTCATGAATGTATATTTAGTTGTTTTAAAAAATATACGTACTTATTTACTAAGTTCATAAGAACAAATCAAATGCACTAAACGACTAAGTAAACGGACCACTAATGATCTAATTATATAATTTTAATCAATTAAAATTAAGGTGCGTTAAGAATGTACAAAAATCGTTATATCATTTACTGTTTAAAAAGGCCTCCCAATCATTTGTTATTTTCGTAATTACTTATCAAATCGAGAAAGCGATGTCACAATTTGATTGTTCTTTCCTAACTTATGTGATTTTATTTGCTTAACTAGTTTTCGAACAAAGCACCTAAGCTCTGCATGAATGTATATTTAGTTGTTTTAAAGAAATACGCACTCATTTACTAAATTCGTAAGAAGGAATCAAACATACTAAATGACAAACCAATTGGACTACTTTTGGTCTAGTTATGTCCTTCTAAATGATTAAAACCAAAGTTCATTAAGAATATGCACAAATAATTATGTCATTTAAAGTATTTAAAGACATCCTAATCAGTTATTAATGAATCAAATGGTGAATGCGATGCCACAATTTTATTGTTCTTCCTTAAGTTATGTTATTTTATTCGCTTAACTAGTTTTAGAACAAAGTAATCAAGCTCGTCACCAATGTATATTTATTGTTTTAAATAAATACATACTTATTTACTAAATTCGTAAAAACGAATCAAATGACTAAACAATGAACCAATCGGACCATTTTTGGTCTAGTTGTATCCTTTTAATAGATGAAAACTGAAGCTCATTAGGAATGTATAAAAATTATTATATCATTTAATGTTTTGATAGACGTCTTAATTAGTCGTTATGTTCGTAATTACCAATCAAATAGAGAAAGCGATGCCACAATTTGACCGTTTTTTCCTAACTTATGTGATTTTATTCGCTTAACTAGTTTTCGAACAAAACACCTAAGCTCTGTACGAATGTTTATTTAGTTGTTTTAAAGAAATACGCACTCATTTACTAATTTCGTAAGAAGGAATCAAATGTACTAAACGACAAACCAATCGGACCACTTTTGGTCTAGTTATGTCCTTCTAATCGATTAAAACCAAAGTTCGTTAAGAATATGCATAAATAATTATATCATTTAAAGTATTTAAAGACCTCCTAATCAGTTGTTACGTTCATAATTACGAATCAAATGGTGAAAGTGATGCTACAATTTTTCCGTTCTTCCTTAAGTTATGTTAGTTTATTCGCTTAACTAGTTTTAGAACAAAGTAATCAAGCTCGTCACCAATGTATATTTATTGTTTTAAATAAATACATACTTATTTACTAAATTCGTAAAAACGAATCAAATGACTAAACAATGAACCAATCGGACCATTTTTGGTCTAGTTGTATCCTTTTAATAGATGAAAACTGAAGCTCATTAGGAATGTATAAAAATTATTATATCATTTAATGTTTTGATAGACGTCTTAATTAGTCGTTATGTTCGTAATTACCAATCAAATAGAGAAAGCGATGCCACAATTTGACCGTTTTTTCCTAACTTATGTGATTTTATTCGCTTAACTAGTTTTCGAACAAAGCACCTAAGCTCTGCATGAATGTATATTTAGTTGTTTTAAAGAAATACGCACTCATTTACTAAATTCGTAAGAAGGAATCAAATGTACTAAACGACGAACCAATTAGACCACTTTTAGCCTAGTTATATCCTTCTAATCGATTAAAACTGAAGTTCATTAAGAATATACAAAAATAATTATATCATTTAAAGTATTTAAAGACCTCCTAATCAGTTATTAATGAATCAAATGGTGAATGCGATGCCACAATTTTATTGTTCTTCCTTAAGTTATGTTATTTTATTCGCTTAACTAGTTTTAGAACAAAGTAACCAAGCTCATCACCAATGTATATTTATTATTTTAAATAAATACATACTTATTTACTAAGTTCGTAAAAACGAATCAAATGACTAAACAATGAACCAATCGGATCATTTTTTGTCTAGTTGTATCCTTTTAATAGATGAAAATTGAAGCTCGTTAGGAATGTGTAAAAATTATTATATCATTTAATGTTTTGATAGACGTCTTAATTAGTCGTTATGTTCGTAATTACCAATCAAATAGAGAAAGCGATGCCACAATTTGACCGTTTTTTCCTAACTTATGTGATTTTATTCGCTTAACTAGTTTTCGAACAAAGCACCTAAGCTCTGCATGAATGTATATTTAGTTGTTTTAAAGAAATACGCACTCATTTACTAAATTCGTAAGAAGGAATCAAATGTACTAAACGACGAACCAATTAGACCACTTTTAGCCTAGTTATATCCTTCTAATCGATTAAAACTGAAGTTCATTAAGAATATACAAAAATAATTATATCATTTAAAGTATTTAAAGACCTCCTAATCAGTTATTAATGAATCAAATGGTGAATGCGATGCCACAATTTTATTGTTCTTCCTTAAGTTATGTTATTTTATTCGCTTAACTAGTTTTAGAACAAAGTAACCAAGCTCATCACCAATGTATATTTATTATTTTAAATAAATACGTACTTATTTACTAAGTTCGTAAAAACGAATCAAATGACTAAACAATGAACCAATCGGATCATTTTTTGTCTAGTTGTATCCTTTTAATAGATGAAAATTGAAGCTCGTTAGGAATGTGTAAAAATTGTTATATTGTTTAATGTTTTGATAGACCTCCCAATTAGTTGTTACGTTCGTAATTACGAATCAAATAGAGAAAGCGATGCCACAATTTGACCGTTCTTTGATAACTTATGTGATTTTATTCGTTTGACTAGTTTTAGAAGAAAACACCAAAGCTCGTAATGAATATATATTTAGTTGTTTTAAAGAAATACGTACGCATTTACTATGTTTTTAAGAACGAATCAAATATACTTAACGACGAACCAATCAGACCACTTTTGGTTTAGTTATATCCTAAAAAATCTATTAAAATCAAAGTTCATTAAAAATGTGTACAAATCGTTATATCATTAAAAGTTTAAAAAGTTATAATCATTTGGTACATTCATAACTACGAATAAAATGGAGAAAGCAATGTTATAATTTAACCGTTCTTCTTTAATTTTGTGATTTTATTCGCTTATCTAATTTTAGAACAAAGCACCCAAGCTTATCACGAATGTATATTTAGTTGTTTTATAAAAATATTGACTCATGTACTAAGTTTATAAGAATGAATAACATGTACTAAATGACGAACCAATCGGACCATTTTTGTCTACTATATCATTTTCATCGATTAAAACCGAAGATCAATATGAATGTGCACAAATCATTACATCGTTTAAAATTTAAAAAGGCCTCCAAATCAATTGTTATGTTCGTAATTACTATTTAAATAGAGAAAGCGATGCCACAATTTGACCGCTCTTCCTTAACTTATATGATTTTATTCGCTTAACTTGTTTTAGAACAAAGAACCCAAGTTCGTCGCGAATATATATTTAGTTGTTTTAAACAAATACATATTTATTTACTAAGTTAATAAGAATGAATAAAACACACAAAATAACGAACTAATCAGACCACTTTTAGTCTACTTATATCGTCTTAATGGATTAAAACCGAAGTTCGTTAAGAATGTTCACAAATCGTTATATCGTTTAAAGTTTAAAATGACTTCTTAATTATTTCTTAAGTTCATAATTACGAATCAAATGGAGAAAGAAATGCCACAATTTGACCGTTCTTCCTATAATTTTGTGATTTTATTCGCTTAACTAGTTTTAGAACAAAGCACCAAAGCTAGTCACGAATGTATATTTTATTGTTTTAAAGAAATACATACTCATTCACTAAGTTCATAAGAATGAGTGAAATGCACAAAACGACGAACCAATCGGACCACTTTTTGTCAAGTTATTTCATATTAATCAATTAAAACTGAAGTTCATTAAGAATGTGCACATATTGTTATATTATTTAAAGTTTAAAAAGTCCTCGTTTGTTATGTTTCTAATTATGAATCAAATGGAGAAAGTGATGCCACAATTTTACCGTTCTTCTATAACTTCCATGATTTTATTTGTTTTACTCGTTTTACAATAAAGTACCAAAGCACGTCATGAATATATATATTTAGTTGTTTTAAAGAAATACGTACTTATTTACTACGTTTATAAAAATAAATCAAATGCACTAAACTACGAACCAATTGGACCACTTTTGGTTTAGTTATATCCTTTTAATATATTAAAAATAAAGTTCATTAAGGATGTAAATAAATCGTTATATCATTTAAAGTTTAAAAAAAAAATCCAATCATTTGTTATGATCATAATTACTAATAAAATGGAGAATGAGATGCCACAATTTGACAGTTCTTCCTTTACTTATGTGATTTTATTCGTTTAACTAGTTTTAGAACAAAGCACCTAAGATAGACACGAATGTATATTTAGTTGTTTAAAAAAAAACATACCCATTCACTAAGTTCATAAGAACGAATCAAATGTATAAAACGACGAACTAATTGGACCACTTTTGGTTAAGTTATTTTCATTTAATCGATTAAAACCGAAGTTCGTTAAGAATATGTACAAATCGTTATATTGCTTAAAGTTTAAAAAAGACCTCCCAATCATTTGTTATGTTCATAATTACGAATCAAATGGAGAAAGAGATGCCACAATTTGACCGTTCTTCCTCAAATTATGTGATTTTATTCGCTTGATTAGTTTTAGAGCAAAGCACACTATCACGAATGTATATTTAGTTATTTTTAAAAAATACTTACTTATTTACTAAGTTCGTAGGAATGAATCATGCGCACTCAACGACAAACCAATCGGACCACTTTTAGTCTAGTTATAACATTTTAATCGATTAAAAATGAAGTTCGTTAAAAATGTGAACTAATTGTTATATAATTTAATGTTTTGAAATACCTCCCAACCATTTGTTAACATTCGTAATTACGAATGAAATGGAGAAAGTGATGCCACAATTTTACTGTTCTTCCTTAAGTTATGTAATTTTATTCGCACTAAATGATGAACCAATAGGACCACTTTTTGTTTAGTTATATCTTTTTAATTAATTAAAACTAAAGTTCGTTAAGAATGTGTACAAAATTTTCTATCATTTAAAGTTTTACAAGACCTCACAATAATTCGTTATATTCGTAATTACGAATCAAATGGAGAACGTGATGCCACAATTTCACCCTTCTTCCTTAACTTATGTGATTTTATACACTTAACTAGTTTTAGGATAAAACACCCAAGCTAGTCTCTAATGTATATTTAGTTATTTTAAAGTAATATGTACTTATTAACTAAGTTCGTAAAACGAATCAAACACACAAAATGACAAACTAATCAGACCACTTTTGGTCAAGTTATTTCCATTTAATCGATTAAAACCAAAGTTTGTTAAAAATGTGCGCAAATTGTTAATCGTTTAAGGTTTAAAAAGTCAACCTAATCATTTGTTATGTTCGTAATTACGAATTAAATAAAGAAAGCGATACCACAATTTAACCATTTTTCCTTAACTTATGTGATTTTTTTCACTTAACTAGTTTTAGAACAAAGTACCTAAGCTCATCACGAATGTATATTTAGTTGCTTAGAAAAAATACTTACTCATTTACTATGTTTGTAAGATTAAATCAAACGCACTAAACAACAATCGGACCACTTTTAGTCTAGTTATATATATTTTAATTGATGAGAACTAAAGTTTATTAAGAATGCGCATAAATTGTTATATCGTTTAAAGTTTTGAAAGACCTCCCAATTATTCGTTATGTTTGTAATTGTGAGTTAAATGGAGAAAGCGATGTAACAATTTGTTAGTTCTTCCTTAACTTATATGATTTTATTCGCTTAACTTGTTTTATAACAAAGCACCAAAGTTAGTCACGAATGTATATTTAGTTTTTTTAAAGAAATATATACTAATTTACTAAGTTCGTAAGAACGAATCAAATGCACAAAACAACGAACCAATCAGACCACTTTTGGTCAAATTATTTCCTTTTAATCAATTAAAACCGATGTTTGTTAATAATGTGCATAAACCATTATATCCTTTAAAGTTTAAAAAGTCTTAATCATTTACTATGTTCGTAATTATAAATCAAATGGTAAAAGCGATGCCACAATTTTACCATTCTTCTTTAAGTTATGTTATTTTATTAGCTTAACTAGTTTTAGAACAAATCAACGAAGCTCAGAACCAATGCATATTTAGTTGTTTTAAATAAATACATAATCATTTACTAAGTTCATAAGAATGAATCAAATGAACTAAATGACGAACCAATCAGACCATTTTTCATCTAGTTGTATCCTTTTAATCCATGAAAACCGAAGCTCATTAAGAATGTGTAAAAATTGTTATATCGTATAATGTTTCGAAAGACCTCCCAATCATTCGTTATGTTCATAATTACGAATAAAATGGAGAAAACAATGTCACAATTTGACCCTTCTTCCTTAACTTATCTGATTTTATTCTGTTAACTAATTTTAGAACAAAGCAACCAAGCAAGTCACGAATAGATATTTAGTTATTTTAAAGAAAAACATACTCATTTACTAAGTTCATAAGAACAAATGAAATGTACAAAATAACGAACCAATCGGACCACTTTTAGTCTATTTATATCTTCTTAATTGAGTAAAACTGAAAATCATTAAAAATGTGCACAAATCGTTATATCGTTTAAGGTTTAATAAGACCTCCCAATATTTGTTATATTTGTAATTACAAATTAAATAGAGAAAGCGATGCCACATTTTTACAGTTCTTCCTTAACATATGTGATTTTATTCATTTAACTAGTTTTAAAGCAAAGCACCCAATCTCCTCACGATTGTATATTTAGTATTTTTTTTAAAAATACTTATTGACAGTTTGTAAGAATGAATCAAACATACTAAATAATAAACAAATCAGATCACTTTTGGTCTAATCATATCCTCTTAATCGATTAAAACTGAAGTTCGTTAAGAATATGTACAAATCATTATATCATTTAAAGTTTTGAAAGACCTCCTAATTAGTTTTTACGTTCATAATTGTGAATCAAATAGTGAAAGCGGTGCCACAATTTTACCATTCTTCTTCAAGTTATGGTATTTTTTTACTTAACTAGTTTTAGAACAAAGCAACCAAGCTCGTCACCAATGTATATTTAGTTGTTTTAAATAAATACATTCTCTTTTACTAAGCCCGTAAGAACGAATCAAATGGACTAAACGACAAACAAATTGACCACCTTTGATCTAGTTGCATCTCTTTAATCGATGAAAACCAAAGCTCGTTAAGAATGTGTACAAATTGTTATATTTTTTAATATTTTAAAAGACCTCCCAATCAGTCGTTACGTTCATAATTACAAATTAAATGGAAAATGGTCAAACACACAATACAAGAATGTATATTTAGTTCTTTTAAAAACATAAATACTCATTTATTAAGTTAATGAGAACGGTCAAACACACAATACAATGAATCAATCAGACCACATTTGGTCTATTTATAACTTCTTAATTAAGTAAAACAAAAGTTTGTTAAGAATGTGCACAAATTATTATTTAATTTAAAGTTTAAAAAGACCTCTCAATCCTTTGTTACATTCGTAATTACTAATTAAATGGAGAAAGCGATGCCACAATTTGACAATTCTTCCTTTAACTTGTGTAATTTTGTTTGCCTAACTAGTTTTAGAACAAAGCACCCAAGCTCGTCACAAATGTATATTTAGTTATTATAAAGAAATACGTACTCATTTATTATATTTATAAGAACGAATAAAATGCACTAAATGACGAACAAATTGGACCACTTTTGCATAAGTTATTTCCTTTTAATTGATTAAAATCGAAGTACATTAAGAATATGCTCAAATCATTATATCAATTAAAGTTTAAAAAGACCTCTTATTCATTTATTACGTTCGTAATTACAAATCAAATGGAGAAAAGTTGTGCCACAATTTCACCATTCTTCTTTAACTTATGCTATTTTATTCGTTTAACTAGTTTTAGAACAAAGCAACCATGCTCGTCACGAATGTATATTAGGTTCTTTTAAAAAAATACATACTCATTTACTAAGTTCGTAAGAACGAATCAAACATACTAAACAACAAACCAATCGAACCACTTTTGGTCTAGTTATTTTCTTTTAGTCGATTCAAATTGAAGTTTGTTAAGAATTTTAACAAATTATTATATTGTTTAAAGTTTAAGAAGTTCCCTTATTCATTTGTGACGTTCGTAATTACGAATGAAATTAAGAAAGCGATACCACACTTTGACTGTTCTTTTATAACTATTGTGATTTTATTCGCTTAACTCATTTTAGAATAAAGCACCCAAGCATGTCATGAATATATATTTAGTTGTTTTAAAGAAATACGTACTTATTTACTAAGTTCGTAAAAATTAATCAAATGTACATAAATCGTTAAGGATTAAAACCAAAGTTCGTTAAGGCTGTACATAAATCGTTATATCGCTTAAAGTTTAAAAAGTCATCCTAATCATTTGTTACGATCATAATTACTAATTAAATGGAGAAAGAGATGGCATAATTTGACCGTTATTCCTTTACTTATGTGATTTTATTAGCGTAACTAGTTTTAGAATAAAGCACCCAAGATAGACATGAATGTATATTTAGTTGTTTGAAAAAATTACATACGCATTTACTAAGTTCATAAGAATGAATCAAACGCACAAAACGATAGACCAATCGGACCACTTTTTGTCAAGTTATTTTCATTTCATCGATTAAAACCAAAGTTCGTTAAGAATATGTATAAATCATTTTATCATTTAAAGATTAAAAAGACCTCCCAATCATTTGTTATGTTCATAATTACGAATCAAATGGAGAAAGTGATGTCAATATTTAACCGTTCTTTCTTAACTTATGTGATTTTATTCGCTTCGTTAGATTTAGAGCAAAACACCCAATCTCATCACGAATGTATATTTTGTTGTTTTAAAAAAAATACTTACTCATTTACTAAGTTCGTAGGAATGAATCAAAATTCTATACAACAAACTAATCGGACCACTTTTGGTCTAGTTATAACTTTTTAATCAATTAAAACCAAAGTTCATTAAGAATTTGCACTAATTACGAACCAAATGGAGAAAGCGATGCCCCAATTTTACAGTTCTTCCTTAAGTTAAGTGATTTTATTCGCTTAACTTATTTTAGAACAAAGTAACCAAGCTCGTGACGAATGTATAATTAGTTATTTTTAATAAATAGGTACTCATTTACTAAGTTTGCAAGAACGAATCAAACGCACTGAACGATGAACCAATCGGACCACTTTTGGTCTAATTATATCATTTTAATTAATTAAAACTGAAGTTCATTAAGAATGTGCACAAATAGTTATATCATTTAAGTTTTGCAAGATCTCCCAATCATTCATTATATTTTTAATTACGAATCAAATTGAGAAAGCAATGCCACAATTTGACCTTTATTCCTTTACTTATATAATTTTATTCGCTTAACTAGTTTTAGGACAATGCACCTAAGCTAGTCACTAATGTATATTTAGTTCTTTTAAAAAAATACGTACTAATTTACTAAGTTCGTAAAAATGAATTAGACGCAGAAAATGATGAACCAATCGCACCACTTTAAGTCAAGTTATTTCTTTTTAATCGATTAAAATCGAAGAATGTGTACAAATTGTTAAATCATTTAAGCTTTAAAAAGTCCTCCTAATTATTTGTTACATTCGTAATTACGAATTAAGTAAAGAAAGCGATGCCACAATTTAATCATTCTTCTTTAATTTATGTGATTTTTTTTCTTAACTAGTTTTATAACAAAGCACCTAAGCTCGTTATTTACTATGTTCGTAAGAATGAATCAAATGTACTAAACGATGAACTAATCAGACCACTTTTGGTCTAGTTAAATCTTTTTATTCGATGAAAATCGCAGTTATTTAAGAATGTATACAAATTGTTATATCATTTAATGTATTAAAAAACCTCCCAATTATTCGTTACGTTTGTAATTGTGAATAATATGGAGATTACGATGCAACAATTTGATTGTTCTTCCTTAACTTACATGATTTTATTTGCTTAACTAGTTTTAGAACAAAGTACCAAACTTAGTCACAAATGTATATTTAGCTTTTTTAAATAAAAACGTACTCATATACTAAGTTCGAAAAAATGAATCAAACACACTAAACGATTAACTAATCAGACTACTTTTGATCTATTTATATCTTTTTAATTGATTAAAATTAAAGTTCATTAAGAATGTAACCAAATCGTTATATCGTTTAAAGTTTAAAATGACTTAATTATTTTTTATGTTCATAAATTACGAATCAAATAGAATAAGAGATGCCACAATTTGACCGTTCTTCTTTTAATTATGTGATTTTATTTACTTAACTATTTTTAGAACAAAGCACCCAAGCTATTGTTTTAAATAGAATAGGAGATGCCATGAATGTATATTTTATTGTTTTAAAGTAATACATACTCATTCACTAAGTTTATAAGAATGAATCAAACGCACCAAATGACGAACCAATCAGACCACTTTTTGTCAAGTTATTTCCTTTTAATCGATTAAAACTGAAGTTCATTAAGAATGTGCACATATCGTTATATCTTTTAAAGTTTAGAAAGTCTTCCCAATTATTTGTTATGTTCATAATTATGAATTAAATGGAGAAAGCGATACCACAATTTGACCATTCTTATATAACTTATATGATTTTATTCGCTTAACTAGTTTTTATTAAAACAACTAAGGTCATCACGAATGTATATTTAGTTGTTTTAAAGAAATACTTAGTTACTAAGTTCGTAAGAATAAATCAAACGCACTAAATAATAAACCAATCGGACCACTTTTAGTCTAAATATTTATTTTTAATCGATTAAAACCGAAGTTCGTTAAGAATGTGTAGAAATCGTTATATTGTTTAAAAAGTTTAAAAAATCCTCCTAATCATTTGTTATGTTTGTAACTACGAATCAAATGGAGACAGCGATGCCACATTTTGACCGTTTTTCCTTACTTATGAGATTTTATTCATTTGATTCGTTTTTATAACATAGCATCAATCTCGTCCCGAATGTATATTTAGTCATTTTAAAGAAATATGTACCTAATTACTAAGTTCGTAATAATGAATCAAACTCACTAAATGACGAACTAATCGGACCACTCTTGGTCTATTTATATCTTTTAATTGATTAAAATTGACGTTCATTAAGTATGTACACAAATTGTTATATCATTCAAAGTTTTGAAAGACCTCTAAATCATTTCTTACATTTGTTATTATAAATCAAATGGTAAATGCGATGCCACAATTTTACAGTTCTTCCTCAACTTCTGTGATTTTATTTGCTTAACTCGTTTTAGAACAAAGTAACCAAGCTCGTCACGAATAGATATTTAGTTGTTTTAAAGAAATGCGTACTCATTTACTAAGTTCGTAAGAACAAATCAAACACACTTAACGATGAACTAGTCGGACCACTTTTGGTCTAGTTATCTCCTTTTAATCTATTAAATCCAAAAGTTCGTAAGAATGTGCACAAATTGTTATATCATTTAATGTTTTAAAAGTCCTCCTAATTATTCGTTGTGTTCGTAATTACGAATCAAATAGAGAGAGCGATGCCACAATTTGACCCTTCTTCTTTAACTTATGTGATTTTATTCATTTAACTAGTTTTAAAATAACGCACCCATGCTAGTCACGAAAGCATATTTAGTTTTTTAAAGAAATACATACTCATTTACTATGTTCATACAAACGATTCAAATGCACAAACCGACGAACCAGTCGGACCACTTTTGGTCTAGTTATTTATTTTTGATCGATTAAAACCTAAGTTCGTTAAGAATGTGTACAAATCATTATATCGTTTAAAGTTTAAAAAGTCCTCTTAATCTTTTTTTATGTTCGTAATTACGAATCAAATGGAGAAAGCAATGCCACAATTTGACCGTTCTTCCTTACTTATGTGACTTTATTCGTTTGACTTGATTTAGAAGATATCAGCAATCTCGTTATGAATGTATATTTAGTTGTTTTAAATAAATACGTACACATTTACTAAGTTCATAAAAATTAATCAAATGCACTTAATGACGAACCAATCAGACCACTTTTGGTATATTTATATCCTTTTAATCGATTAAAACCGAAGTTCGTTAAGATTGTGAACAAATTTTTATATCATTTAAAGTTTTGAAAGAGCTCCCAAACATTTATTATATTCATGATTATGAATCAAATGGTGAATGCGATGCCACAATTTTATAGTTCTTCCTTAACTTATGTGATTTTATTCACTTAACTCGTTTTAGAACAAAACAATCAAGCTCATCATGAATGGATATTTAGTTATTTTAAAGGAATACATACTCATTTACAAAGTTCGTACGAATGAATCAAACGCACTCAACGATGAACTACTCGGACCACTTTTAGTGTATTTATCTCCTTTTAATTAATTAAATCAAAACATCATTAAGAATGTACACAAATTGTTATATCATTTAAAGTTTTAAAATTCCACCTTATTATTCGTTACATTCGTAATTACGAATGAAATGGAGAAAGTGATGCCACAATTTAAGCCTTCTTCTTTAACTTATGTGATTTTATTCATTTAACTAGTTTTAAAACAAAGCACCCAAGCTAGTCACGAAAGTATATTTAGTTTTTTCAAAGAAATACGTACTCATTTACTAAGTTCTCAAGAACAAATCAAACACACACAAACCGACAAACCAATCAGACCACTTTTGGTCTAGATCTTTATTTTTAATCGATTAAAACCAAAGTTTGTTAAAAATGCGTACAAATTGTTATATCGTTTAAAGTTTAAAAAGTCTACCCAATCACTTGTAATGTTCATAATTACGAATCAAATGGAGAAAGCGATGCCACAATTTAACTGTTCTTTCTTATGTGATTTTATTCGTTTGACTCGTTTTAGAACATAGCATCAATCTCGTCATGAATGTATATTTAGTTGTTTTAAAGAAATACGTACTCATTTACTAAGTTTCTAAAAAAAATCAAATGCACTAACGAACTTCTATTTTAATCGATTAAAAGGAAATAATAGACTAAAAGTGGTCCAATTGGTTCATCGTTTTTGCGTGTTATTCGTTCTTAAAAACTCAGTAAATGAGTACGTATTTATTTTAAAAAACTAAATCGACATTCGTGATGAGCTTGGTTGCTTTGTTCTAAAACTAGTTAAGCGAATAAAATCACATAAGTTAAGGAAGAATGGTCAAATTGTGGTACAGTTTTCTCCATTTCATTCATAATTTCGAATGTAACAAATGATTAGGAAGTTTTTTTAAACTTTAAAGGATATAATGCTTTGTTCTAAAACTAGCTAGTTAAACAAATAAAATCACATAAGTTATAGAAGAACGGTCAAATTGTGGCATTGTTTTCTTAATTTGATTCGTAATTTGGAACGTAATAAATGATTCGAATGACGTTTTAATCTTTAAATAATATAACTAGGCCAAAAGTGGTCCGATTGGTTCATAGTTTAAGTACATTTGATTTGTTCTTACGAGCTTAGTAAATGAGTAAGTATTTATTTAAAACATCTAAATATACATTTGTGACAAGCTTGGTTACTTTGTAGGGCTGCATCTCGGGTAGGGTGGGGTCGGGTTTTGCAATACCCGACCCTACTCGAGATAGAACCCGAGATTACAGTACCCGCCCCTACCCGAGATACAACCCAAAATACTAAAACCCGACCCGACCCGAGATACAACCCGACCCGAAAACCCGAATTAAAACCCGAAATACATTAAACCCCTGATAATTTCAATCAAAACCAAAATACCTGTACGTTGATTTTTCAAAGTGAGAATAAATACTAAAATATGATATAATCAAGTACAATTCTTCAACAAAAATAAGTATTTACACCTGAAATCTTACTTTGACATCTAAATATAAAAAAACTCTTACTACTAAACCTGAAATGAAACAATCAAATAAATTTAGCCTGCATATGCCCAATCTCTTACTATAAAACCGGAATGAAACAATATACAACCTACATATATTCAAACTCTTACTATTAAACCTAGAATAAAAAAATCAAATATAGCTACACATACACAAAATCCACCCTGTAATAGCAAAATTTCACCTTCAGCTTACATATACCCATATTAAACCTAGAATGAAACAATCAAATAGTTGCATATACCCAAAATTCACACTGTAATAGTAAAATTTCACATGCTTATACAAAAATAAGAAGAAACTCCAACATCTTCAAATCTAATCACTCAAATATGATGTCAATTAAATACCTAAACCCACAAGCAAGAACTCAATAACAATAGTTTCTTGCCAATTAAACAGTACTTCAATAACAAGTATAGAAAACATAAGTTCTGGCCATTAACTGAAAAACAACCATACCCAAATGTTACTAACTACAATAAACAATTTAGTTCTTCTCCAAATACAATACAAACACCCAAACACATTCAACCAAAACATTCCTCCTACCAAACACATTAAAAGCCTCCAAAATAATCCTCCCACCAAACACATTCAGCCTCCAAAACAACCCTCCTACGGCCCACCAAACACATTTAGCCTTCAATATAATCTTCCCACCAAACATTAGACAACCTCCAAAACAATCCTGCACCAAAATAAACAATCAATCAGCACTTTACAAAGCAAGTCTAAACACAAAAACAACTTATGTTTGAATAAACTAGCATAACACCTCTCCATCGAAGCATCAATGGGTTAACCAACCAACCATTTAAGTATCCTCTTGAATCCCTGATTCACCTATAGATGAAAATTAAAGAACATATTAGAAAGTGAAACTAAAATGGTTAATTTAAAAGTAAATAATTTGGTTTACCATCTTCAATTATAGCTATGTCATTTTCAGCTTCCACTTGATCTCGTAATTGTATCCAGTCTTGTAAACACACGAGTGCTTGAACCACTTCGGGACTTAAAGAGCTCCTATATTGATCAAGAATCCTTCCTCCTGTGCTAAAAGCGGATTCCGAAGCGACTGTGGACACTGGAATAGCTAAGATATCACGAGCAATGCAAGCTAATATAGGATACTTCTCATTATTCATTTTCCACCACTCTAATATATCAAATTTCTCAGTATGAGGGTGAAGTGATTCTTCCAAATATAACTCAAATTCAGACTTGGTATTCACAAACTTTTGTTCCATGCTCATCCTATAATATGCTTTTTGAAGAGAGACTAACCTTTTTTCAGAACTAGAAGAACGCCCACTAATATCATTTGAACTACCACTCGAAGATCCTTCACAACACATCTTTGCATTATCTCTAATATTGTACTCATTGTAAAGATCAATTACCTCCTTATGAATATTAGAGACATAGATTTCAGCTTCTTCTTCTGAACAAAATTGAGCATATGTGAAACGAAGATAATTCAATTTGTACCTCGGGTCCAATATAACAGCAATAGGGAATAGCACATTCAATTCTTTCCAATACTTGTCAAATTTTCCTTGCATTTTCAATGCCATAATAGATACCAATGTATCATCATCTTCAGCCATTATTTTTAGATGTGCCCGAATTCCTAAAACCTCATGGACAAGAAGATGAGCAGTAGGATAAAGTGAGCCAGATAAAAGCTTTGTGGAATCATAAAAAATCTCTAAGAATTTACTCATCATTTCAACACGCCTCCAATCACTATAAGAAGGCGCTAACCTCGCATATATTGGATCTCGGGCCTTAAGGCGAAAAAATGCATTCTCAAAGTGTAGAATTCCACCTTGTGGAAACATCCAAAGACAACCCTCTCTTAGTCAAAATCCTCTCCGATAAAATACATTCTTCAAAAAGTTGCTTTCGAGACTGTGAAGCTCGAACATACTTAACACTTTCCCTAATGACACCAATTGACTTGCTAATTTCTTCTAAACCATCACGTACAATAAGATTTAAAACATGACATGCACATCTCACATGAAAAGAAGATCCATTTCTTAACAATATGCCCTTTCTACCAAAAAGCTCAATCAAATTTCTAACAGCGGAGTCATTACTAGAAGCATTATCCAAAGTAATTGTACACAATTTGTCCACTTTCCAATCAATCAAACACAATTCAATGACATTAGCAATAACTTCTCCCGTATGTGGACTTAGAACAACACAGAAATTCAAAATCTTTTTATGCAACTTCCAATCTTGGTCAATAAAATGTCCAGTCAAAGATAAATAACCCAAAGTCTGATTAGAAGTCCACATATCAGCAGTTAGACAAACTCTTTTATGTGAAGCTCCAATCATTCCTTTGAGTTTCTTTTTTTCTTCCTTATACATGTCCACCACATCTTTGCTCACCCTATTTCGAGACATAGGCTTAAACCTAGGCTGGATAATTGATAAAAAATGTCTAAATGCAGCCTTATCAACTATATTAAATGGAAGCTCTAATCTAACAATCATAGTTGATAATTCCTTTCGTACACGCTCAAGATCAAATTTCCATGGGATCAAACCAGCTCCAAACTCATCATCATCTCCTAGTTTAGATCTGTCAGAGACCAACAACTGTTGGCTCTTGTCCCTCCTCTTAAAAGGGATACAATAATTCTCTAAATGTTTCTTTAAAGAGCTGGTTCCATTATTCGATGGACAACTAAGAGAAGACTTACAATAGTTGCAAGAAGCCCTAAGTCCTTTCCCTGAAGTATTCATGTCACTAGTAAAATGTATCCAAACATTAGATTTCAAAGGATACTTCCTTTTCTTACCGGCCAAGGGAATGTCATTCTCACTGTCACCCACAATTGGCGTGCTCTCAGTGTCAACGGGTGTATTGGCAGCAGATGCATTACTTTCCATCACCTAAAAACAAATAACAAAGTACCCATTAATAAAAATTCTAGTTTGAGCAAATAAAGATACATTATAATTAATTATATATGATTTGATATAAGATGTAAATTAAAAGTGAAAGTACCTGAATGTCTTCATCTTGTGAGGCCATATTCCTTCAAATTAGTTGTCCCCGACTCACAATGCTAAATTTTCACTACAAAGAGTGCATAAAATTGGATCAGAAGAAAGCATCATATAAGATATTTCACAAACTATTTCAAATCAGTTTTCATATCACATATCCATTACAGAAAAATAAACATATACGAAATGCCAAAAGATAAAAACAAGAGAAGATTCCTCTTGGATCTTAGTGGTAAAGGTGCAAGTCATTGCTTTGTTCCCTTGTTTTTCATACAGTTATAATACGTCCATGCATTTGGTCCTTACAATTCTTTGACAGCCCCTATCTCACAGGGTTTAGAAAGAAGGACCAACTTCGTACATAAACAACAAAAGCCGAAGTCCTATTGTGAAAAGCCATGGGATCTCAATTCAGATTAGTCTTAGGCTTCAGTACTTTTCTAATCACTTATTTCTTCATTATACTTGTAGAGTGAGTGAGTCCTAAACCAGACATGTCTTAGTTATCCACTTATTTCCGTCAACCACCAAATATTTTGATTTATTGGCAACAAAGAAAACGGTATTGAAAACCCATTATGATGCAATCACAGGATTGATCTCTTTAATTCAAGACAGTCATATAGCTAAAATATGGCAAATTATGTTGTTAAAAAAATGATTAGGATAAGATATCCAGGGACAGGCCTTCTTAAGAGGCCTAATCAACTTTATCATTATTGACAACTGCACTAAATTAGCTCATGAAAATAAATAGGAAGCTTACGCCAGCCTGTTCCATCCCATTTTAACAGTTCCATCCCATTCTGGAAAAGTCATTTTAACATCATTTATGAGAAATCTAAGCACGAAAAACAGTTCCATCCCATTTTAAAAACTAAACAAGTCATGCAAACGTCTATTTTAAAAGCAATGCTGCTGCTGCTGATGGGAAAGATTAAAAGCAACAGACCTATGAACACAACGTCTATTTTATTCCATACTTTCAAGCTTAAACGAAAGAAGTAAATCCTCCTAACTCACATATGGGTCATGTGATAAAAAGAAGAAGATTAGCAAGAGTTGTAACTTCAATCGGCTGCAACTCCCTGACTGCCCTCACCTCACACCGAGAGAGCTACACAGTCAAGCATTTGAACCTCTTGCTAGCCACCCTCTTATAAATATGTGAAAATTATGCTAGATTTTTCTTGTAGCAAATGGCGTAAATGTATAATTTCTAGTTTGGGGTATATTTGTTGGAATATCTTCCTAGTTTTTGATAGGCACTTCAAGTTTTATTTGACATAGCAAATGACATAAAGGAAAAAACAGTTCCATCCCATTTTAACAGTTCCATCCCATTCTGGAAAAGTCATTTTAACATCATTTATGAGAAATCTAAGCACGAAAAACAGTTCCATCCCATTTTAAAAACTAAACAAGCCATGCAAACTATCAAACAATGGCCAATAAAAACTCGAGCCACCTGCTATCATTCTTCAAACAGATGAAGTGGGTTTTACCTCTGCTTTGTCATAACTCACATCAATAGTTTTGTATTTGTGAAGAAGATCAAAAGTGGGATTCTTGAAGAAATTAAATTCAACGAGCTAAGATAAAAAACCGAAACGTAATTGTAAGAATAAAGACTTGAGAAAGATGTATACCAACCTTGTTCACTTGTGGGCAAGCAACGCTGCAACTGATTTGGGGGACGAAGAGGGTGAGGAAAGGGAGGTTTTTTTTTTGGTATGCAGTAGACAGGGATGACACAAAGGGGGACTCGGGAGGTTGGCCGTTGAAATTAGAATGGGGACTGGGGAGGCCAGCAAGCAACTGATGGGGAAGCCGGCCAACGAAGACTACTCAAGGAAGAAGATGGAGGCCGGCCGGTGACTGGAGTCTGATAGGCCGTAGACGTGGATGAAGACGATGGAGGCCGGAATGCCACAGATGAGGATGAAGGGGGGAGTCCGGCAAGCTGCAGACGATTGAGACGACTACGACAAAGGGGGACCGGGGGATGGGGGGAGGCCGGCAAGGGTGGGAACTGGGAATGTCGCCGTTGTGTAGACGAGCAGTAGCCGAATGGGAGAAAGCTGAAAGGGTATTAGGGATTTAGGGTTTGGGTAAAGAATTAAAGCATCCGGGTCGGGTCGGGTCGGGTTTCGGGTTTTTTTTGTGTTAAACCCGACCCGACCCGAAATTCATACGGGTTTTTTTTTTGTTAAACCCGACCCGACCCGAGTAAGTACCCGACCCGACCCGAACCGGGTTAATTTCGGGTCGGGTTCACCCGGTTCGGGTCGGGTTCGGGTTTTTTGTGCAGCCCTATTACTTTGTTCTAAGGAAGAACAGTCAAATTGTGGATCACATTCTCTATTTGATTCGAATAACGAACGGAAAAAAATAATTACGAGGCTTAATAAAACATTAAAGGATATAATGATTTGTACACATTCTTAACGAACTTCGGTTTTAATATATTAAAAAGATATAATTAGACTAAAAGTGGTTTTATTGGTTCGTCGATTAGTGCGCTCAATACATTCTTACGAACATAGTAAATGAGTATGTATTTTTTATTTAAAATAACTAAATATACATTCATGACGAGCTTGGTTACTTTGTTCTAAAACTAGTTAAGTGAATAAATTAACATAAATTAAGGAAGAACGGTCAAATTTGGGCATTGCTTTCTCTATTTAATTCATAATTACAAACGTAAAAAATGATTTGGAGGACTTTCAAGTCTTTAATCGATATAACGATTTGTGCACAATCTTAACGAACTTCAATTTTAATCGATTTAAATGATATAACAAGACCAAAAGTAGTCCGATTGGGTTGTCATTTAGTCTGTTTGCTTCATTATTACAAACTTAGTAAATGAGTATGTATTTCTTTAAAACAACTAAATATACATTCGTGATGAGCTTAGTTGCTTTGTTCTAAAACTAGTTAAGCGAATAACATCACATAAGTTAATAAAGAATTGTCAAATTGTCGCATCGCTTTCACCATTTGATTTGTAATTACAAACATAACAAATTATTATGAGGTCTTTTTAAACTTTAAACGATACAACAATTTGTGCACAATCTTAACAAACTTTAGTTTTAATGGATTAAAAGGAATAACTAAACAAAAAGTGGTCTGATTGGTTCGTCGTGTTGTGCGTTTGATTCGTTCTAATGACCTAGTAAATTGGTATGTATTTCTTTGAAACAACTAAATATACATTTATGACGAGCTTAGTTACTTTGTTCTAAAACTAGTTAAGTGATTAAAATCACATAAGTTAAGGAACAACTGTCAAATTCTTACATTGATTTATCCATTTGATTTGTAATTACGAATATAAAAAATGATTCAGAGGACTTTTAAAACTTTAAATAATATAACTATTTGTGAACATTTTTAGCGAAAATCGGTTTTAATCGATTAAAAGGAAATAACTTGACCAAAAGTGGTCTGCTTGGTTCGTCGCTTTGTATGTTTGATTCGTTCTTATGACCTTAGTAAATGAGTATGTATTTGTTTAAAAAAAACTAACTATACATTCGTTACTAGCTTAGGTGCTTCGTTATAAAATAATTTAAGATAATAAGATCAAATAAGTTAAGGAAAAATAGTCAAATTATAGCATTGCTTTCTCCATTTAATTCTTAATTTTGAATGTAATAAATGATCAGGAGGTATTTTTAAACTTTAAATGATATAATAATTTGTACACATTCTTAACGAACTTCGATTTTAATCGATTAAAAGGAATTACTATACAAAAAGTTGTCCGATTAGTTTATCATTTTGTACGTTTAATTCGTTCTTACGAACTTAGTAAATAAGTATATCTTTAGAAAAACTAAATATACATTCGTGACTAGCTTTGGTGTTTTATTCTAAAACTAATTATGCGAATAAAATTACATAAGTTAAGGAATGGTCAAATTGTTACATCACTTTCTCCATTTAATTCGTGATTGCAAATATAACAAATGATTAGGAGGTCTTACAAAACTTTAAATGATATAACTATTTGTGCATATTCTAAACTCAGTAAATGAGTATGTATTTATTTAAAAAAACTAAATTCACATTCGTGACTAGCTTGGGAGCTCTGTTCTACAGCTATTTAAGCGAATAAAATCAAATAAAAAGGAATGATTAAATTGTGGCATTGCTTTCTCTATTTAATTCATAATTACAAACATAACAAATGATTGGGAAGACTTTCAAAACTTTAAACAATATAATGATTTATCTACATTCTTATCGAACTTTGGTTTTAATGGATTAAAAGCATATAACTATACCAAAAGTGGTCCGATTGGTTCATCGTTTAGTTTCATTCTAACAAACTTAGTAAATGAGTATGTATTTCTTTAAAACAACTAAATTTATATTCATGACAAGCTTGGTTGCATTGTTCTAAAACTAGATAAGCGAATAAAATCACATAACTAAAGGAAGAGTTGTCAAATTGTGGCATCTCTTTCTCCATTTTATTTATAATATCAAATTAACAAATGATTATGAGTCTTTTTAAACTTTAAACGATATAACAATTTCTGCCCATTCTTAACAAACTTATGTTTTAATCGATTAAAATGAAATAACTAGACAAAAAGTGGTCCGATTGGTTCGTCATTTGGTGCGTTTGATTCGTTTTCACGTACATAGTAAATGAGAATGTATTTCTTTAAAATAACTAAATATACATAAGTTAAAAACTAGTTAAGCGAATAAAATCACATAAGTTAAAGAAAAATTGTCAAATTGTGCCATCACTTTCTCCATTTGATTTATAATTTTGAATGTAACAAATGATTAGGAGTCTTTTTAAACTTTAAATGATATAACGATTTATGCACATTTTTAGCGAACATCTATTTTAATCGATTAAATGAAAATAACTTAACTAAAAGTTGTCCGATTGGTTTATTGTTTAGTGCGTTTAATTTGTTCTTACGAACTTAGTAAATGAGTACATAGTTCTTAAAAAAAAACATTCCTGACTAGCTTTGGTGCTTTGTTCTAAAATTATTTAAGCGAAAAAAATCACATAAGTTAAGGAAAAATGGTTAAATAGTTACATCGCTTTCTCAATTTGATTCGTAATTATAAATGTAACAAATGATTAGGAGGTCGCACAAAAATTTAAATGATATAACTATTTTTGCACATTCTAAACAAACTACGGTTTTCATTGAAAGGATATAACTAGACAAAAACAAGTCCGATTAGTTCATCGTTTTGTGCGTTCCATTCGTTCTTATGAACTTAGTAAATAAGTATGTATATATTTAAAAAAACTAAATATACATTTGTGACTAGCTTTGGGTGCTTTGTTATAAAACTAATTAAACGAATAAAATAAAACAAGTAAAGGAAGAACAATCAAATTGTGGCATTGCTTTCTCCATTTGAATCGTTACTACAAACGTAACAAATGATTAGGAAGTCTTTCAAACCTTTAAACGATATAACGATTTGTGCACATTTATAACAAAATTTAGTTTTCATTGATTAAAAGCATATAACAAGACCAAAACTCGTCCTATTGGTTTATCATTTTGTGCGTTTGATTCATTCTTACAAATTTAGTAAATGAGTACGTATTTATTTAAGATAACTAAATATATATTCATGATGAACTTGGTTACTTTGTTGTAAAACTAGTTAAGCGGATAAAATCGCATAAGTTAAGGATGAATTTTCAAATTGTGGCATTGTTTTCTCCATTTAATTCATAATTTTGAATGTAACAAATGATTTAGAGTCTTTTTAAACTTTAAACGATATAACGATTTGTGCACATTCTTAACGAACTTTTGTTTAATCGATTAAAAAGGAAATAACTAGACTAAAGTGGTCTGATTAGTTTTTTGTTTCATGCATTTGATTCATTCTTATGAATATAGTAAATGAGTATGTATTTCTTAAAAAAAAACTAAATATACATTTGTGGCTAGCTTTGGTGCCTTGTTCTAAAACTAGTTAAGTGAATAAAATCACATAAGGAAGATCAGTTAAATTGTGGCATCGCTTTCTCAATTTGATTAGTAATTATGAATGTAACATTTGATTGAGAGGAATTTTTAAAATTTGAAAAATATAACTATTTATACACATTCTTAACGAACTTCGGTTTTAATCGATTAAAAGGAAATAACTAACCCAAAAGTGGTCCGATTGGTTTGTCATTTTGTACGTTTGATTTATTCTTACAAACTTAGTAAATGAGTACGTATTTTTAAAAAAAAACTAAATATACATTCATGGCTTGCTTGGGTCATTTGTTCTAAAACTAGTTAAGTGAATAAAATCACATAAATAATAAAAGAACGGTTAAATTGTGGCATCATTTTCTCTATTTAATTCATAAATAAATGTAACAAATTATTTAGAAGACTTTTAAACCTTTAAATAATATAATGATTTGTGCACATTCTTAACGAACTTTGGTGTTATTCGATTAAAAGGATATAACTAAACAAAAAGTTTTCCGATTGGTTCGTAGTTTAGTACATTTGATTCATTCTTACGAACTTAGTAAATGAGTGCATATTTCTTTTAAAAAAACTAAATATACTTCGTCACTAGCTTTAGTGCTTTGTTATAAAACTAGTTAAGTGAATAAAATCACATATGTTAAGAAAGAATGGTCAAATTTTTAGATTGCTTTCTCTATTTGATTCATAATTACAAATGTAACGAATGATTAGGATATCTTACAAAGCTTTAAATGATATAACTATTTGTGCACATTCTAAACGAACTTTGGTTTTCATCTTTAAAAAGATATAACTAGTCAAAAACTTGTCTGATTGGTTCGTCCTTTTGTACGTTTGATTCGTTTTTATGAACTTAATAAATAAGTATGTATTTATTTAAAAAAACTAAATATACATTCGTGACTAGCTTGGGTGCTTTGTGATAAAACTAGTTAAGTGTGTAAAATCACATAAGTTATGGAAAAAACTGTCAAATTGTGGCATCACTTTCTCCATTTGATTTGTAATTACGTATGTAAAAAATATTTAAGAAGCCTTTCAAAACTTTAAACGATATAACGATTTGTGCATATTCTTAACCAACTTTAATTTTAATCGATTAAAAGCATATGACAATACTAAAAGTGGTCCGTTTGGTTCATCATTTAGTGCGTTTAATTCGTTCTTACGAACTTAGTATATGAGTAATTATTTCTTAAAAAAACTAGATATACATTCATGACTAGCTTTGGTGCCTTCTTCTAAAACTATTTAAGCGAATAAAATCACATAAGTTAAGGAAAAATAGTGAAATTCTTGTATCGTTTTCCCCATTTAATTTGTAATTACAAATGTAACAAATGATTAGGAGGTCATACAAAACTTTAAAACGCTATAACTATTTGTGTACATTCTAAATGAACTTCAGTTTTCATCAATTAAAATGATATAACTAGACCAAAAGTAGTCCAATTGGTTTGTCGTTAAGTGTATTTGATTTGTTCTTACGAATGATATACATTCGTGACGAACTTGGTTATTTTGTTCTAAAATCATATAAGTTAAGGAAAAATAGTCAAATTGTGGTATCACTTTCTCCATTTGATTCGTAATTTCGAACGTAACAAATGATTGGGGGCCTTTTTAAACTTTAAACGATATAATGATTTGTGTATATTCTTAACGAACTTCGGTTTTAATCGATTAAAAGGAAATAACTAGACCAAAAGTGGTATAATTAGGTCGTTGTTTTGTGCGATTGATTCATTCTTAAGAACTCAACAAATTAGTACATACTTTTTTTTAAAAACTAAATATACATTCGTAACAAGCTTTGGTGCTTTGTTTTAAAACTAGTTAAGCGAATAAAATCACATAAATTAAGGAAGAACGGTCAAATTTTGGCATCACTTTCTCGATTTGATTTCGTAATTACGAACGTAATAAATAATTGGGAGGAATTTTTAAAACTTTAAACGATATAACGATTTGTACACATGCTTAACAAACTTCGGTTTAAATGAATTAAAAGGAAATAACTACACCAAAAGTGGTCCGATCGGTTCATCATTTTGTTCGTTTGATTCATTTGTACAAACTAAGTAAATGAGTATTTTTTCAAAAAAAATAAATATACATTCGTGGTTAGCTTAGGTGCTTTGTTCTAAAATTAATTAAGTGAATATAATCACATAAATAATAGAAGAACGGTCAAATTGTGGCATCGTTTTCTCCATTTAATTCTTAATTACGAATGTAACAAATAATTAGGAGGACTTTTTAAACTTTAAATAATATAATGATTTGTGAACATTCTTAACGAACTTCGGTTTAATTCGATTAAAAGGATATAACTAGACCAAAAGTGGTCCGATTAGTTTGTAGTTTAGTGCATTTGATTCATTCTTACGAACTTAGTAAATAAGTACGTATTTATTTAAAGCTACTAAATATGCATTGGTTGCTTTGTTCTAAAAGTAGTTAAGCAAATAAAATCACATAAGTTAAGGAAGAACAGTCAAATTGTGGATCGCTTTCACTATTTAAATCATAATTATGAACGTAATTAATTATTATGAGGTCTTTTAAAACTATAAACGATATAATGATTTGTACACATTCTTACCGAACTTAGGTTTTAATAAATTAAAAGTATATAACTAGACCAAAAGTGGTCCGATTAATGGTTTAGTGTGGTTGATTCGTTCTTTTGAACCTAGTAAATGAGTACGCATTTATTTAAAACAACTAAATATACATTTATGAAGAGCTTGGTTGTTTTGTTTTAAAACTAGTTAAGCGAATAAAATCATATTAAGTCAAGGAAGAACAGTCAAATTTGGGCATCGCTCTCTCCATTTAATTCGTAATTACGAACGTAAATAATGATTGGGAGGTTCTTCAAAACATTAATCGATATAATGATTTGGGCTCATTCACGAACTTCAAATTTAATCTATTAAAATGAAATATCTGGACTGAAAGTGGTCTGATTGGTTTGTCGTTTAGTTGATTTACTCTTACGAACTTAGTAAATGAGTACATATTTCTTTATATAAACTAAATATATGTTCGTGATGAGTTTAGTTGTTTTTTTTTAAACTTGTTAAATGAATAAAATCACATAAGTCAAGGAAGAATGGTCAAATTATGACATCTCTTTCACCATTTGATTCGTAATTATGAATGTAATAAATAATTGAGAGGACTTTTTAAACTTTAAATAATATAACGATTTGTGAACAATCTTAACGAACTTCAGTTTTAATTGAATAAATAGAAATAACTAAACAATAAGTGGTCCAATTAGTTTATCGTTTTGTGCATTTGATTTGTTCTTACGAACTTATTGAATGAGTTTAGTAGGAGGATGGTGCTCTATGGCTCAGTTTAAGTTCCTGATCCGGGAAAATGAAAACCAAAGTGTAAGGTGTAGAGAGATAGGCTTAGCGATAGGCAGCTTAATTAAGCAGGTTTTGCGGGTGTAGCTGATTCTATGGGTTGGGCTTTTAAAGTGGTTTCGTAGGCTTAATCAAGTATAGAAGGGGTCAGTGGTATCAGCTGCAGTCAGAACTTATGGTATTAGTTCATCCTTTGTAAACCGTAACGAGATTTATACATTTTTTTTATCATTGTCTTTCTTTGGACCTCTACTCTTTGACCTTCCTCTTCTTTGCTCCGAAACCAATGCTTGAGATGAGGACCCCAAGCACTTTCTCCTAACCTCTTCATTCAAAAAGCTACTTGTAACTTGGCTCAAGGACAACACTCCATCCTGGCGCCGAGTTGCTAAGGGACACCTTAAGAGTCTCCCAACTCTCCGGTAAGGAACTAAGCAACAACAATACTTGCAACTCATCAACCAAACTCATCTTCTTCGTTGCCAATTGGGTACGTATTACTTTAAAAGAACTTAATATACATTTGTATTAGCTTTGGTACTTTGTTCTAAAACTAATTAAGCGAACAAAATCAAATAAGTTAAGGAAGAACTTTTTCCATTTAATTCGTAATTACGAATGTAACAAATGATTGGGAGGAATTTTTAAACTTTAAACGGTATAACGATTTGTGCACATGCTTAACAAACTTCGGTTTGATTCGTAATGATGAACGTAACTAATGTTTCGGAAGCCTTTTTAAATTTTAAATGATATAACGATTTATGAACATTCTTAACGAACATCGGTTTTAATCAATTAAATGTAAATAACTTAACAA
Organism: Saururus chinensis; assembly: GCA_035235625.1. NCBI lineage: Eukaryota > Viridiplantae > Streptophyta > Magnoliopsida > Piperales > Saururaceae > Saururus > Saururus chinensis. The sequence goes on along the minus strand of CP141146.1, from coordinate 27,994,490 downwards.
AAAGTGGTATGATTGGTTCATTATTTTGTATATTTTATTAAAAAATGCTAAATATACATTTGTGACTAGCTTGGGTGTTTTGTTCTAAAACTAGTTAGGCAAATAAAATAACATAAGTTAAGGAAGAATGACCAAATTGTGGCATTGATTTCCCCATTTTATTCATAATTTCGAATGTAACAAATGATTAGGAGGTCTTTTGAAACTTTAAATGATATAACGATTTGTGTGCATTCTTAACAAACTTGGTTTTAATCAATTAAAACGAAATAACTATACAAAAAGTTGTCCGATTGGTTCGTCATTTTGTGAGTTTGATTCTTTCTTCCGAACTTACTAAATGAGTACATATTTTTTTAAAACAATTAATTATACATTCATGACTAGCTTTGGTGCTTTTTTCTAAAACTAGTTAAGCAAATAAAATTACATAAGTTAGGAAGAACGATCAAATTGTTGCATCGCTTTCTTTATTTGATTCATAATTACAAACGTAACAAATGATTAGGATGTCTTTTAAAACTTTAAATGATATAACAATTTGTGCATAATCTAAACGAACTTCGGTTTTCATCGATTAAAAGAAATGTAATAAATGACAAACCAAACGGACCACTTTTAGTCTAGTAATATCCTTTTAATCGATTAAAACCGAAGTTCGTTAAGAATGTATATAAATCATTATATCATTTAAAGTTTTAAAAACTCATAATCATTTATTACATTCGTAATTACGAATGAAATGGATAAAGAGATGCCACAATTTGACCGTTCTTCCTTAATTTATGTGATTTTGTTCGCTTAACTAGTTTTAGAACATAACAGCCAAGCTAGTCACAAATGTATGTTAAGACCTTTTAAAGAAATATGTACCTATTTACTAAGTTCGTATGAACGAATCAAACGCACAAAAAGACGAACTAATTGGACTACTTTTTGTTTAGTTATTTCCTTTTAATTGATTAAAACCGAAGTTTGTTAAAATTGTACACAAATCGTTATATCATTTAAAATTTAAAATAATTTCCCAATCACTTGTTACGTTTATAATTATGAATCAAATGGAGAAAGCGATGCCACAATTTGACCACTCTTTTTTAACTTATGTGATTTTATTTGCTTAACTAGTTTTAGAACAAATCAACTAAGCTCACAATGAATGTGTAGTTAGTTGTTTTAAAGAAAAATGTGATAATTTACTAAGTTCGTAAGAACGAATAAAACGTAATAAACGATAAACTAATCGGACCACTTTTAGTTTATTTATTTTCCTTTTCATTATATTGTCTAAAGTTTAAAAAGTCCTCCCTATCATTTGTTATGTTTGTAATTACGAATCAAATGGTGAAAGTGATGCCACAATTTAACTGTTCTTTTATAATTTAAGTGATTTCATTCACTTAACTAGTTTTAGAATAAAATGACTAAGCTTGTCACGAATGTATATTTAGTTATTTTAAAAAAAATACGTACTTATTTACTAAGTTCATAAGAATGAATCAAATGTACTAAACAACAAAGTACTTATTTACTAAGTTCATAAGAACTAAAATGACAACTTTTGGTCTAATTATATCATTTTAATCGACAAAAATTGAAGTTCATTAAGAATGTGCACAAATTGTTATATTGTTTAAAGTTTAAAATTACCTCATAATCATTTATTACATTCATAATTACAAATGAAATGAAGAAATGGATGCTACAATTTGACCGTTCTTGCTTAACTTATGTGATTTGATTAGCTTAACTTATTTTAGGGCAAAATACCAAATCTCATCACGAATGTATAGTTAGTTATTTAAAAAAAAATACTTACTCATTTACTAAGTTTGTAGAAATGAATGAAATGTACTAAACGACAAACCAAACGGACCACTTTTAGTCTAGTTATATCTTTTTAATCGATTAAAACCGAAGTTCCTTAAGAATGTATATAAATCATTATATCGTTTAAAGTGTTAAAAAACCTCATAATCATTTGTCACGTTCGTAATTAAGAATGAAATGGATAAAGAGATGTTACAAATTGACCATTCTTCCTTAACTTATGTGATTTTGTTCGCTTAACTAGTTTTAGAACATAACAGCCAAGCTAGTCACAAATGTATACTAAGTCCTTTTAAAGAATTATGTACCCATTTACTAAGTTCGTATGAACGAATCAAACGCACAAAAAGACGAACCAATCGGACTACTTTTTGTTTATTTATTTCCTTTTAATCAATTAAAACCGAAGTTCGTTAAAATTGTGCACAAATTGTTATATCATTTAAAATTTAAAACGACCTCCCAATCACTTGTTACGTTTGTAATTATGAATCAAATGAAGAAAGCTATACCACAATTTGACCATTCTTTCTTAACTTATGTGATTTTATTTACTTAACTAGTTTTAGAACAAATCAACTAAGCTCGCCACGAATGTATAGTTAGTTATTTTAAATAAAAATGTACTAATTTACTATGTTCGTAAGAACGAATCAAACGTACTGAACAGTAAACTAATCGGACCACTTTTGATTTATTTATTTTCCTTTTAATCGATTAGAACTAAAGTTTGCTAAGAATGTGCATAGATTGTTATATCGTCTTAAAGTTTAAAAAGACCTCCCTATCATTTGTTACGTTTATAATTATGAATTAGATGGTGAAAGCGATGCCACAATTTGACCATTTTTTTATAATTTAAGTGATTTTATTTGCTTAAATAGTGTTATATCAAAGCACCAAAGCTTATCACAAATGTATTTTTAGTTGTTTTAAAGAAATACATACTCGTTTACAATATTCGTAAGAACGAATCAAACATACTAAATGACGAACGAATTGGACAACTTTCTGTCTAGTTACATCTTTTTAATCGATTAAAACCAAAGTTCGTTAAGAATGTAAACAAATCATTATATCGTTTAAAGTTTAAAAAGTCCTCCCAATTGTTTGTTACGTTCGTAATTACGGATCAAATAGAGAAAGGGATGTAACAATTTGACCATTCCTCATTAATTTATGTGAGCAAGCACCTGATCTCATCACAAAAGTATATGTAGCTGTTTCAAAGAGATACATACTCATTTACTAAGTTCGTAGGAATGAATTAGACGCACTAAACGACAAACCAATTGGACAACTTTTGGGCTATCCTTTTAATCGATGAAAACCGAAGTTCATTTTGAATGTGCACAAATTGTTATATTATTTAAAGTTTTGAAAGGCTTCCAAATCATTCGTTACGTTTGTAATTACAAATCAAATGGAGAAAGCGATGTAGTAATTTGACCATTTTTCCTTAACTTATATAATTTTATTTGCTTAACTAGTTTTAGAACAAAGTACCCAAGCTAGTTACGACTGTATATTTAGTTGTTTTAAAGAAATACATACTAATTTACTAAGTACGTAAGAACGAATAAAATACACAAAATGACTAACCAATCAGACAACTTTTCTATAGTTATTTCCTTTTAATCGATTAAAACTGAAGTTTGTTAAGAACGTGCACGAATCGTTATATAATTTAAAGTTTGAAAAGGCTTCTTAATCCTTTGTTATGTTCAAAATTACGAATAAAATGGAGAAATCGATGCCACAATTTGGCCATTCTTCCTTGACTTATGTGATAATATTCACTTAACTAGTTTTAGAACAAAGCACCCAAGCTGAACAAATGTATATTTAGTTTTTTTAAATAAATACATACTCATGTACTAAGTTCGTAAAAATGAATCAAATGCACAAAACGACGAACCAATCTGATCACTTTTGGTTTAGTTATTTACATTTAATCGATTAAAACCGATGTTCGTTAAAAATGTTCAAAAATTGTTATATCATTTAAAGTTTAAAAAGACCTCTAAATCTTTGTTACATTCAGAACTACAAATTAAATGGAGAAAGCGATGCCACATTTTGACCATTCTTCCTTAACTTATGTAATTTTATTCGCTTAACTAGTTTTAGAACAAAACACTTAAGCTCGTTAAGAAAGTATATTTAGTTGTTTTAAAAAATACTTACTCATTTATTAAGTTCATAAGAATGAATCAAACGTACTTAAAGACAAACCAATCAGACTACTTTTGGTGTAGTTATATCATTTTAAACGACGAAAACCGAAGTTTGTTTAGAATGTGCTCAAATTGTTATATAGTTTAATGTTTTAAAAGACCTCCTAATCATTCGTTATGTTTATAATTACGAATCAAATAGAGAAAGCGATGCAACAATTTGAATGTTCTTCCTTATGTAATTTTGTTTGTTTAACTAGTTTTAGAACAAAGAACCATAGCTTGTCACAAATTTATATTTAGTTTTTTTTAAAATACATACTCATTTACACAGTTTGTAAGAACAAATCAAATGCACAAAAATGACAAACCATATGCAAAACTTTGTGTCTAGTTATTTCCTTTTAATAGATTAAAACCAACGATCGTTAGGAATTTACAAAAATCGTTATATCATTTAAAGTTTAAAAAGTCCTCTTAATCATTTGATAGGCTCGATATTCCGAATCAAATAGAGAAATCGATTCCACAATTTGACCATTCTTCCATAACTTATATGATTTTATTCGCTTAGCTAGTATTAGAAACAAAGAAACAAAGCTCGTCATGAATGCATATTTAGTTATTTTAAATAAATACATACTCATTTACTAAGTTCATAAAAATGAATCAAACTCACTAAGTCACAAACCAATCGGTCCAATTTTGGTCTAGTTATATCCATTTAATCGATTAAAACCGAAGTTCGTTATAAATGTGCAAAAATCGTTATATCGTTTAAAGTTTTAAAAGGCCTCCCAATCATATGTTATGTTTGTATATACGAATCAAATGGAGAAAGAGATGCCACAATTTAACCGTTCTTCCTTACCGGAGAGTTGGGAGACTCTTGTGGTATCTCTTAGCAACTCGGCACTAGATGGATCAGTTCATGAGCCAAGTTACAAGTAGCTTGTTGAATGAAGAGGTTAGGAGAAAGTTCTTGGGGCCCTCATCTCAATAATTGATTTCGGAACAAAGAAGAGGAAGGTCAAAGAGTAGAGGTCCAAAGAGAGACGCTAATAGAAAAAGGTCTAAATACCATAAGTTCCAAGCTGCAGCTAATACCTCTGACCTCTTCTATACCTGCTTAAACCTCCGAAACCACTTTAAAAGCCCAACCCGCAGAAGCAGCTACACCCACGAAACCAGCTTAATTAAGCTGCCTATCGCTAAGCCTATTGCTCTATGCCATACAGTTTGGTTTTCGTTTTCCCAAATCAGGAACTTAAACTGAGCAACAGCGCACCATCCTCTTGCTGAACTCATTTACAAAGTTCGTAAGAACGAATCAAACGCACAACGATGAACTAATCGGACCACTTTTTGTTTAGTTATTTCCTTTAAATCAATTAAAACCGAAGTTCGTTAAGATTGTTCACAAATTGTTATATCATTTAAAGTTTAAAAAGACCTCCCAATCATTTGTTACGTTCGTAATTATGAATCAAATGGAGAAAGCAATGCCCAAATTTGATCGTTCTTCCTTAACTTATGTGATTTTATTCGCTTAACTAGTTTAAGAACAAAGCAACCAAGCTCGTCATGAATGTAGCTCTCTCTCTCTCTCTCTCTCGCACGCACGCTCGATAGAGAGGGAGGGGGCCGTGGAGTGAGCAAGATAGAGAGTACTTGTGCTCTCTCACCCCCCTCTATCTCGTTCGCTCGACGCCCCCCTCTCCCTCCCTTTCTCGAGCGAGTGTGCTCTTGCTAGAATGCACATGCTCTCTCTCACTCGAGTGCGCGTGCTCTCTCTCTTTCTCTCTCTCGTTCTCCCTCTCTCTTAAGCACATGTGCTAGAGAGAGAGAACGAGAGAGAAGAGAGAGGCACGTGCGCTCGAGTGAGAGTACACCCTAAAGTCTCACACACTTTCTCTCTGTACACCTCTCTCGCTCTCTCTCTCTCTTGGTCGAGTGCGCATGCACTCTCTCTCACTCGTGCACGCGTGTTCTCTCACTCGAGCACGCGTGCTCTCTCTCTCTCTCATTCTACCCCTCTAGTTCTCTCTCTCTCTCTCTCTCTCTCTCTCTCTAGCACGTGTGCTCTCTGTATCGCTTGAGCGCGCATGCTCTCTATCAAGCACACGTGTTCTCTCTCTTTTGAATGTGCGTGCTATCTCTAGCTTTAGCGCGCGTGCTCTCATTCTTGTTCTCTCACTCGCTGGAGCACGCGCCCTCAATAGAGAGGAAGGGAAGCGTGAGAGAGTGAGAAAGCACATGTGCTCCCTCCCACCCCCTCTCTCTCAAGCGTGCAAGCTCTTTCCCTCGCAATTGAGCCCACGTGCACTTTCCCTCTCTCTCGAGCGTGCGTGCTCTCTCTCTCTCTCTTACTCTCCCTCTAGCATCTGTGCTGTCTCTCTGGAAAGATTGCAGGTGCTCTATCTCACTTGTGCACGCGCACTTTCTCCCTCTTGTTCTTTCTCTCTCTCATTCTTTCTCTCTCTCTCTCTCTATCTCTCTAGCATGCATGATCAAGAGAGAACGAGAAGTAGAAGAGAGGGAGCACGCGCACTTGAGAGAGAGAGAGTAATCCCTAAACTCTCACACTCTCTCTGTCCACCTCTCTCACTCTTTCGCTTGAGCGCGTGTGCCCTCTCTCGCTTGTGCGCGCGTGCTCTCTCTATCGAGAATGCACACTCTCTCTTATAGTCTCCCCCGTGCTCTCTCTCTCACTCATTCTCTCTTTCTGTATCATGCTCTCTTTTGAGTGCGAGTGCTCTCTTTCAAGCGCGCATGCTCTTTCCCTCTCTCTTGAGAGAATGTGCTCTCTCACTCTAAAGTGTGCAAGCATTCTCTCTCTCTCTCTTTGTAGCTATCTCTCGCTCGTTCTATCATTCTCTCTCTCTCGAGCACACGCACTTGATAGAGATAGGGGGGGCGAGCGAGAAAGAGAGCACACATGCTCTCTCTCACCCCCCCCCCCCCCAATTGTTGCTCACTCTATGCCCCCTCCTTCTCTCTCCCAAGCATGCATGCTCTCTTTCTAGTGTGTGTGCTCATCCTCTCTCTCCCTTGAGCGTGTGCAAGCTCTTTCTCGAGTTCGCGTGCTCTCTCTCTCTCTCACACACACACACGTACACTCGATAGAAAGGGGGGGGGGGGGGCGAGGAGCAAGTGAGAAAACCCCCCTCTTTCTTGCTTGCTCCGCACCCCCCTCTCCCTCCCTTTCTCGACCGAGCGTGCTCTCTCTTGAGCATGAATGCTGTCTCTCTAGAAATAGCATGCATGCTCTCTCTTGCTCGTGCGTGCGTGCTCTCTCTCCTCTTGTTCTTTCTCTCTCTCTCTAGCAAGCGCACTCGAGAGAGAATGAGAAGGAGAAGAGAGGGAGCACGCACGCAAGAGAGAGAGAGAGAGAGAGTAAACCCTAAACTATCACACTCTCTCTGTCCACCTCTCTCACTCTCTCTCTTGCTTGAGTGCATGTGCCCTCTCTCGGTTGTGCATGCGTGCTCTCTCTCTCTGGAGCATGCTTGCTCTCTCTCTCTCTCTCTTATAGTCTCCTTCATGCTCTCTCTCTCTCTCTCTCTCCTTCTCTCTTTCTCTAGCGCATGCTCTCTTTCGAGCACACATGCTCTATTTCGAGCGCCCATGCTAGATAGAAAGGGAGGGGCGGGGGCCGTGGAGCGAGTGAGAAAGAGAGCACATGTGCTCTCTCCCACTCCCCTCTTTTTCGCTCTCTCCACACCCCCCTCTATGTCGAGCATGCATGCTCTTTCCCTCTCTCTTGAGCGCATGTACCCCCTCTCTCAAGCGCGCGTGCTCTTTCTCTTTGTAGCTCTCTCTCTCTCGCTCGTTCAATCTCTCTCTCTCTCTCTCTCTCTCTCTCTCGAGTACGCACGCTTGATAGATATAGGTGGGGCCGGGGAAGGAGCGAGAAAGAGAGCACGTAAGCTCTTTCTGACCCCCCCCCCACCTCTTTGTCCCTTGTCTACGCCCGCTACCTCTCTCTCCTGAGCATGCGTGCTCTCTCTTTAGCGCGTGTGCTCATTCTCTCTCTCTCTCTTCAATGTGCAAGCTCGCTCTCGAGCTTGCGTGCTCCCTCAAGTGCACGTGCTCATTCTCTTTCTCTCTTGAGCGTGCAAGTTCTCTCTCGAGCTTGCGTGCTCTCTCAAGCGCTCGTGTGCTCTCTCTTGAGCACGTGTGCTCACGAGTTAGACAGAGAGAAAGAACGAGCGAGAGAGTGTGTGCCCTCTCTCGCTTGAGCGCGTGCTCTCTTTCTCTCGCTCGAGCACGCGTACTCTCTCTCACTTGCTCGAGTGTTTGTGTGCTCTCTCTCACTTTTCCTCTCTCTCTCTCTCTCTCTCTCTCTCTCTCTCTCCCCCTCTACCACGCGCACTCGAAAGAGAGGGAGAGGGGGCCAAGGAGCAAGCAAGAAAGAACCCCCTCTTTCTTGCTCGCTCTTCACCCCGCTCTCCCTCACTTTCTCGACCGAGCATGCTCTCTCTTGAGCATGCATGCTGTCTCTCTGGAAAGACCTCGTGTGCTCTCTCTCTCACTCGTGCGCAAATTCTCTCTCACCTTTCGTTCTTTCTCTCTCTCTAGCATGCACGCTCGAGAGAGAACGAGAAGGAGAAGAGAGGAAGCACACACGCTCGAGAGAGAGAGAGTGAACCCTAAACTCTCACACACTCTCTGTCCACCTCTCTCTCTCACTCTCGCTTAAGCGCGCGTGCCCTCTCTCTCTCTCTCTCTCTCTCTCTCTCGTGCACGCATGCTCTCTCAATTGAGATAGAGGGGGGTGGGGAGCAAGCGAGAAAGAGAGCACACATGCTCTCTCTCACCCCCCCTCTTTGTCGATCGCTATACGCCCCCCTCCCTCTCTCTCTCTCTCGAGCATGCGTGCTTTCTCTTTAGTGTGTGTGCTCATTCTCTCTCTCCCTTGAGCATGCAAGCTCTCTCTCAAGCTCGCCTGCTATCTCAAGAATGTGTGCTCTCTCTCTTGAGCTTGTGTGCTATCTCAAGCGAGTGTGCTCTCTCTCTCGAGCATGTGCACTCAAGAGTTAGTGAGAGAGAGAGCATGTGCTCTCTCTCACTCATTCTCTCTCTCTCTCTCTCTCTCTCTCTCTCCCACTCTCTCGCTCTCCCTTGAGCATGCACACTTGATAGAAAGAGAGAGGGGGGGAGAGGAGCGAGCTAGAAAAACCCCCCTCCTTCTCGCTTGCTCCGCGCCCCCCTCTCCCTCCTTTTCTCGATCGAGCGTGCTCTCTCTTGAGCATGTATGCTATCTCTCTAGAAAGAGCGCATGTGCTCTCTCTCTCTAGTGTGCATGTGTGATCGTTTATAATTAAATCATTTACAAATGTACAAGGTAATTGTACTAGGATCAGAATTTAAGGGCTGTTAAACCTCAGGGACGGATGAATTATCACTAAATCTAAAGAGGAATTTTTTGATTAAAAACTATAAAGAACTTAAACTTAAATTAAGTAAAAGAAAGGAATCAACTAGTTTAAAAACAAGAGATTAATATGATGGAATTTACTTAGGAAATCGAATCCACTATAGAACCATAGCAATTCCTTAACTTTTAATCTAAATATAGTGTGAATATGAACAAGTATTCTCAACTACAAGCTAGAATTACTTCATAAAGAATCATTAATTAAATTCATGGCATGAACTATCTTCGACAATAGCACAAATCATCTACACTAAACTAGCTATAGGCATGACTTATCTAATCTTAGTATAACTCATCTAATTCATTAATTATCTGAACATTAAAACTATTGCATGACCATCTCATCTAAATCATAGAAATTAGAATTGATGCAAATATCAAAACCACATCAATATATCATCTACAAGACAATAAATCAACATAGAATTGAATAAACATGAAAAACTCTTCTATTAAAAAGCAAATCCTTATCATACAATTGTCATAATTCACAACTGAGATCTAAACTAAAAAGAAAAGAAACTGAAACTTATCTATAGCTTCATCGACTCCTAAGTAAAAGAAAAGTCTAGCCTTCAATTGTAAAAGAAAACACTCGAATCTCCATTGAAAGCTTTTAGTTCTCTTCCATCTTCTTCTTCCTTTTTCTCTTTATAAAATCTACTAGCTAACCCTCAATTTCGAGCCAAATATGTCTTTATATAGGCATAAGAACCGTAGGAAGAAGTTCTATATGAAAAGGATTCAAAATTGGCTTAAACTAGGAAACTGTGCATTATCCCGTTAGAACGCCCTACATGCCCGTTCGATCGGCTATACTTCATATTTCTCCAAAATCATGTTTCCTCGTTTGATCTTTAAAAATGACCTGTTCGATCGGCTACACTGTTTCTGCAATCTGGACAGTTTTTCTGGACAATCCATTTTCTGTTCATTAAGCTCTTTCTTTTATGTCTATATTAATTTTCAACATGTGTGTAACTCCAAAAAGTTGTCCATATCACTTTAAAGCATGTCAAGACTATTTTGAATTATTCCAAACATCATCCAAGTACTTCGATAAACGCATTTTACCTACAAAGTATTAAAACATCACATTTTAGACATGTAGAATATAATTAAGATCCCAACTTAATACAAATACATCCTAAAACTACTAATAACTCCCAAAATTAATTAATAATCAAAGTAAAATATTAATATCTATCTTAACCTAAATAAACTATACTAACTCTAAATTAACCTAATCTATACTAGCAGATAAGGTAAAAAGGCATATAAAATAGATATATATTTCATACTTATCAAATACCCCCAAACCTATATTTTGCTAGTCCTCGAGCAAAACAAAAATAAAACAAAATAACTAATTTAGAAAAATAAATAAATATCACTTTCGTAGGGAATCACAATTGCATTTAGCGTATGCAACAAGCCTTTAAACCCCTAGGTGTCCCTAGTTGGACGAGTTGTGTCTCATGAGGGTTTGCAGCAATAATACTCACAAACATCTAAACCTAATAAAAGAAATAAAACAAAACAAGAAAACAAAAATTCCAAAAACAACCTTCTCTTAAAAACACATTGCTATTTCTAAAAAGAACCAACCACAAATATTTGACACAAGTAAATAATTTCATTCTGATCACTTTCAAATAAGAAATCATCCATTTTATAACCTCATCTTAGAAATAATTGTGCAACTACATATATACATTTCAAAAATATAAAGTGTAGAAACTTTGTAGTCATACAATTTCACTCTCTATTAACAAGTATATCTTATGTGACCCATTAACCAAGCTCATTAAAGTTCACTAACTCAAAAATATAACAATGACAATCTTTCATCTTTAACATCTCATAATAAAACCTCATGTAATGGCCTTTAAATTTTAATTAAATTCAGGGAATAAGAGCATGATATACCTCAAAATATGACTTGTGCAATACTTAGTTCTATTAAGCTTTCTAAATAGTCCATGTAACAAGCGTGAGGCCAGTGTCCCTAATCCAGTTAGCTCAAGGCACTAGGTGTTGAAACACCCCTCAGGCTTAATAACTCGAACTATAAAGGCTACATAACCAAGTAAGTCATAAAAGAATTTATCTCAACTTTTCACCTTTTGACGCGATCCCTTATACTTACCTAGGCACAAGGCCTGGTTACTAAGTGAAAAGAGAAACAAACCTTTACTTTTCTTTTTCATCATCATTTTATTTTTTCAATCAATCTATTTTTTTTTTCTTTTTTTTTTTCTTATTCAATTTTTTTTTCATCACACACTTATCCAATTTTTTTAAAATAATAGTCAAGCATAAAGATTATCATAAAATATTAAAAATTAATCAATTGTCATGTTTTAAAAAATATGCTCAGTTAAAAATATCCCACTAAGATTACAAGTAATAAATCATAAAATTATATTCCTACAAGTTTCAAGTGTGTGAAATGTAATTTAAAAATATAAGCATAATTATCCAAGATAAAGAAAATAAAATAGAAATTACTCACTCAATCGCTTTCATCACTTAATTAATTACTTAATCTTTCTTCATGAAATTGATCTCTTTAAAAACAGACATATGCTTTTGAAAGAAAATAAGCGATAAAAATCACATACAAGAAAAAGAAAACAAAAGAAAAACGAAAAAAAAAACTCTAGAACATACTACTCTAAAAACATCCTAAAAGAAAGAAAAATATCTTTCTACACCCCCAAACCTAAACTGAACATTGTCCTCAATGTAAAAGAAAATATATACTACAATGACAAGAATTAGTAAGATAGGGAAAGAAAGATATCACCTAAGAGTAGAACTAATCCACTAATCTGAAAATGAAAGTACATAAGATTGAGACAAAAGAAATAAATTACAAGTGATAAGCATTCCCCCAAACCTAATGTATTATATCTAACAAAAAAAAACAGAAACTATATTGAGAATACAAACAAAAGCAGAGAAAATGAAACCTAAATAAACCGAAGAACATAAACAAAATAAAGGAAAAAAAAATATCAAAAACATGGGTTGCCTCCCAAGAAGCGCTAAGTTTATTGTCTTCAGCCAGACAATGCCAACATTCTCAAGTATATCAGAGTGGGTGGAAAATATTGGCATTGACAATTCTCTTAAGTCTCCAAAAAGATGATTCAAAAAAATTAGAAGGCACGACTTGATTATGGGTTGATGCTAGAAAAGATGGACCTCTATCATAAGCATCAAACCGAAAATTGTCTACCATAAAACATTCAGCATTAGAAGTCACAGGTAAAATGGTTAGACACATCAAAAATATTTAGTTGTACTTTCATGTTCCCAAAGGACATCTTCATTACCCCTATCCTACAATTTATGCATGCATTGGCTGTGGCAAGGAATGGACGACCTAGAATGATAGGAATCTGATGTGTGGAGTTGGCACCGGTTTCCATATCTAAAACAATAAAATCAATGGGGAAAAAGAACCAGTCAACTTTCACTAAAACATCCTCAATGACTCACGAGGCTTATGCACAGAATGATCGGCTAGCTGCAAGGTAACTGATATAGACTGCAATTCACCTAACCCTAGTTTCTCATACACCGAGTAAAGGAGTAGATTGACACTCGCACCAAGGTTAAGGAGGGCTCTATGGATGGAGTGATCGCCTATGACACAAGAAATAGTGGGCACTCCAGGGTCCTTATACTTAGGTGGGGTGTCAAACTTCAAAAAAGAGCTAATTTGCTCGGTGAGGAAGACCTTCTTAGACACATATGTCTTAGATTTATGCTTTTGAGTACATAGGTCTTTCAGGAACTTAGCATAAGTAGGGACTTGCTTAATGGCTTCTAAGAGGGGGAGATTAATTTTGACTTATTTAAAAGTCTCAAGAATCTCATCAGTCCTAGCTGTGCTCTTTTGAAATGGTGGGGCCGTCAAGACACTGAGGAAAAGATGCCCTAGGGATATAAGATCCCTCGGAAGTGGTCTTTGACTGTGGCTCTGAGGAAGGGAAAGGAGATACAAACTCCTTCTCATGTGGTGCACTAACTTCTACTTGAGGCTCATTAGGGGCTGCCCTCTCTAACTCCTCACTCCTATCATCTGTCACTGGTGTCCCCTCAACACTCTTGTCAATATTCCTCCATGCCTAAGGGTCATTATGGAATTAACTTGTTCATTGGAAGGAGGAGCTCCTTTTACCCGAAATTGACCTTTAGGGTTTTGTACAGGTTAACTTGGCAATGTTCCCATCTCTCTCTTGTTAATAGCATTAGCTAGTTGATTTGGGCTTCTAACTTTGCTATAGATTGTGTGTGAGAGTAGACGATTTGAGTATGAGATTGTAGCTCTTGTAATGCAGTCAATACCTTCTCTTCAAAACTTGGACTCATACTAGGCTGGACATATGGGGGTTGCACTTAAGGTTGGTAGATAGGGACTTGTGGAACTTGGAATGTTTGCCTAGGAGCTTGGTTACCCATAACCCCTTGGTTTTGTGTCTGCCAAGAAAAGTTAGGGTGATTCCTCTATCCAAGGTTATATGTGTTTGAAAATGGATTATTCTCAACCGTAGTGAAGGATTGGGTGGCATTCACATGCTCTTGGACAAGCTCAGAAAATTGAGAGGTAGAGGGACACTCCATGATAGTATAGGCTAGGCTAATGCATATTGTGCATGCATCTTGAGTGAAGGGAGTGGGCTGATGGGTTGAAGTCATAAGGGACACTCCATGTGTATTGTCCAACCTCCTATTCAAAGTATCAACTTTAGAGGAGATGTATAATGGGTTTTTGACTTCATACAAGCCACCCTAAGAGGGGGCATTGTTCAAGGTAGATAGTCCACCCTCATTTCTATTCAACGCAGCATGTTGAAGAGAATTTTCACTCAAGTCCCCAAAAAGTTTTCATGCCTCATTTTCATTTTTTAGCAAAAAGGTACCTCCACAACTTGCATCAACAAGATGACGGTTTTGTTCAGTAAGACCCTCATAAAAACATTGCACTAATTGCCACTTAGGGACAGCATGATGAGGACACCTCCTAAGAAGGTCCTTAAGTCTATCCCAACTCTCATGGAACTGTTCAATAGGAAGTTGGGCAAAAGTGGTTATGGCCTTTCTCATTTGGTTGGTCTTACCTATGGGGAAGTACTTTTTGAGGATTTTTTGTTGCATTTGGGCCCAAGTTGTGATGGTGTTTGGCTCTAAAGAGTGAAGTCATTCCTTAGCCTTATCTTTCAATGTAAAAGGAAAAAGACGAAGTTTAACAGCTTCATTAGTTAAATTTGAGAGCTTAAAAGTTGTGCATAGTTCCAAGAAGTCATCTAGGTGCCTATACGGGTTTTCATTATTAAGCCCATAAAAGGATAGAAACATTTGAATGACATTGGGCTTTATTTCATAATTTTGAGCAGCAACCATGGCAACCTAATGCATGAAGGGGAGGCGTACTCATTGGGAGTGTAATACTCCCTTAAAGCTTTAAGTGGTGCATCTACTAACTAATGTTCAGCCATGATGGGGGTAGAAGTAGTGTGGGTAGATAAATTGGTGGGAGAGTTTAGGGGTGTAGGGATGTAGGTCGAGGGCAACTCAGCTCTCCTAGATGTCCACTCAGGCTCAGGGTTAAATGGTACTAATCGGGGGAGTAAGGAGCGACAACCACGCATACACCAAAAACACACCACACAATTTTAAGTGTAAAAAGGGAAAGAGGAAGCACATTGAAGAGAAGAATAAAAGGAAAAAGGATCTTCCAAACCAAAGAGAAGCACTACGCTTGCCAAGGTCCACTTGTGGCCACAAGTGTAGAGAGCACCTTCAACTCAACCTACAAGATCAAATTAAAAGAAGGTAAGAAAATAAGAATTAACCTAAAAAAAAAAGTAAACTTTTCAAAAGTAGCTAGAATTATCCTAATACTAATTTAGTAACAAACCAACATCGTCCCCAGTAATGGCGCTAAAAACTTGATCGTTTATAATTAAACCATTTGCAAATGTACAAGGTAATTGTACTAAGATGAATATTTAAGGGTTGTCGAACCTTAGGGATGGATGAATTATCACTAAATCTAAAGAGGAATTTTCTGATTAAAAACTATAAAGAACTTAAACTTAAATTAAGAAAAAGAAAGGAATCAACTAGTTTAAAAACAAGAGATTAATATGATGGAATTTACTTAGGAAATCGAATCCACTATAGAACCATAACAATTTCTTAACTTTTAATCTAAATATAGTGTGAATATGAACAAGTATTCTCAACTACAAGCTAGAATTACTTCATTATACCTAATATATACTAGCAAATAAGGTAAAAAGGCATATAAAATAGATATATATTTCATACTTATCAGTGTGCTCTCTCTCCTCTCGTTCTTTCTCTCTCTAGTTCTTTCTCTCTTTCTAGAACGTGCACTCGAGAGAGAGAACGAGAAGGAGAAGAGAGGGAGCAAGCATGCTCGAGAGAGAGAGTAAACCCTAAACTGTCACGCTCTCTCTGTCTACCTCTCTCACTCTCTCTCCCTCTCTCTCTCTCTCTCTCTCTCTCTCTCTCGCTTGAGCGCGCGTGCCCTCTCTCGGTTGTGCGTGCATGCTCTCTCTCTCTCTCTCTCTCTTATACTCTCCCTCGTGCTCTCTCTCGCTTGAGCACGCGCGCTAGATAGAAAGGGAAGGGGGGGGGAGCGAGCGAGAAAGAGAGCACATGTGTTCTCTCCCACCCTCCTCTTTTTCGCTCAGCCCACACCCCCCTCTCTAGAGCGTGCATGCTTTCTTTTGAGAGCGTGTGCTCTTTCCCTCACTCTTGAGTGCACATACTCTCTCTCTCTCAAGCGCGTGTGCTGTCTCTCTCTGTAGCTCTCGCTCGTTCTCTCTTTCTCTCTCGAGCACGCACACTCGATAGAGATAGAGGGGGCACAGGGAGCGAGTGAGAAAGAGAGCACGTATGCTCTTTCTGACCCCCCTCTTTGTCGCTCATCTACGCCGCCTTCCCTCTCTCTCCTGAGCATGTGTGGTCTCTCTTTAGTGTGTGTGCTCATTCTCTCTCTCTCTTGAGCGTGCAAGCTCTCTACGAGATTGCGTGCTCTCTCAAGCGCACAGGTGCTCTCTCTCGAGCATGATGTGCTCCGGAGTTTGACAGAGAGATAGAACGAGCGAGAGAGCACGGGATCTCTTGACCGAGCGCACATGCTCTCTCTCTCTCTCTCTCTCTCTCTCTCCCTCTCCCTCCCTCAACCAAGCACAGTTGATAGAGAGGAAGAGGGGGGGGGGGGGGGGGGTGGGGGAGCGAGTGAGCGAGAAAGATCCCCCTTTTTCTCGATCGCTCCGCGCCGCGCTCTCCCTCCCTTTCTCGACCGAGTGTGCTCTCTCTTGAGCATGCGTGTTGTCTCTCTGGAAAGAGCGCGCATGCTCTCTCTCGCTCGTGCATGCGTGCTCTCTCACCTTTCATTCTTTCTCTCTCTCTAGCACGCGCGCTCGAGAGAGAACGAGAAGGAGAAGAGAGGAAGCACGCACACGAGAGAGAGAGAGAGAGAGAGAGAGAGTAAACCCAAAACTCTCACTGTTCACCTCTCTGACTCTCTCTCTTACTTGAGCATGCGTTCCCTCCCTCGCTAGTGCGAGCGTGCTCTCTCTCTCGCTCGGTCATGCGAGCGTGCTCTTTCTCTCTCGCTCATGCGAGCGTGCTCTCTCTCTCGCTCATGCGAGCGTGCTCTCTCTCTCTCTCTCACTCATTCTCCCTTTCTCTAGTGCGCATGCTCTCCTTTGTACGCGTGTGCTCTCTCTCGCTAGAGCATGTGTGCTCTCTCTTGCTCGAGCACGCACGCTTGATAGAGAGGAAAGGGGCGGGGAGTGAGAGAGAAAGAGAGCACACGTGCTCTCTCCCACCTCCCCTCTTTTTCGCTCTCTCCACACTCCCTCTCTCTCAAGCGTGCATGCTTTCTTTTGAGCGTGCGTGCTCTTTTCCTCTCGCTTGAGCGCACGTGCTCTCTTCTACCTCCCCTCTTCTTTTCTCGCTCCACACCCCCCTCTCTCTCAAGCGTTCATGCTTTTTTTTTAGCGTGCGTGTTCTTTCCCTCTCGCTTGAGTGCACGTGCTCTCTCTCTCTCAAGCGCGTGTGCTCTCTTTCTCTCTGTAGCTATTTCTCGCTCGTTCTCTCTCTCTCTCTCTCTCTCTCTCACTCTCTCTCTCTCTCTCTCACGCACGCTTGATAGAGATAGAGGGGGGTGGGGAGTGAGCGAGAAAGAGAGCACACATGCTCTCTCTCATCCCCCCTCTTTTTCGCTCGCTCTATGCCCCCATCCTCTCTCCAGAGCATGCGTGCTCTCACTTTTGCATGTGTGCTCATCCTCTCTCTCCCTTGAGTGTGCAAGCTCTTTCTCATGCTTGCGTACTCTCTCAAGCGCGCATGCTCTCTCTCACTCATTCTCTCTCTCTCTCTCTCTCTCTCTCTCTCTCTCTCTCTCTCTCTCTCTCTCTCTCTCTCTCTCTCTCTCTCTCTCTCTCTCCCTTGAGCACGCACACTCAATAGAAAGGGAGAGGGGGGGCGGGGAGCGAGCGAGAAAGACCCCCCCTTTCTCCCTCCCTTTCTCTACCGAGCGTGCTCTCTCTTTTGAGCATGTGTGCTGTCTCTTTGGAAAGAGCGAGTGTGCTGTCCCTCACTCGTGCGCACGTGCTCTCTCACCTTTTGTTCTTTCTCTCTCTAGCACGCGCACTCGAGAGAGAACGAGAAGGAGAAGAGAGGGAGCATGCGCGCGCGCGCGAGAGAGAGAGAGAGAGAGAGAGAGAGAGAGAGAGAGAGAGAGAGAGAGAGAGAGAGAGAGAGAGAGAGAGAGAGAGAGAGAGAGAGAGAGAGAGAGAGAGAGAGAGAGAGAGAGAGAGCAAACTAGTGTTTTAAAAACCGGCCTGGCCATTGACCCGGAATAGTCGCGGGGCCGGGTCAACTAGGTTCAACCGAGGGTGAACCCAGGTTGACCCGGTTTTGATATATATTATATTAAAATAATCATATGTACACAACATCATTATAGCGCAATGGGTTCAGTATTTAGAGGGGAGTTATATAATGTTGGGAATTTGAATCCCGCCTCCACTCTTTTGAAGTTTTAGTTCTAC
The DNA here is from genome assembly GCA_035235625.1 of Saururus chinensis. NCBI lineage: Eukaryota > Viridiplantae > Streptophyta > Magnoliopsida > Piperales > Saururaceae > Saururus > Saururus chinensis. Next base: position 27,975,936 of record CP141146.1, on the reverse strand, counting down.
ACTGCATAAATACGCATGAAATAGAATAGTTACGTTAAGTATATAAACCAAAATTGTGGTAGCCCGGTGGTTAGGTGATAGTCCCTCATTTAAGAGGGAAAGAGTTCGATTCTCACCTCAAACAAAAAAATTTTCAGTCACTTTTCTGTCAAACCGGACCGACCCGCGTCATCCTGACCCAGTGAACCGGATGGACCAGCCCGGTTTATTGATCGGGTCCAGTTGAACCCAGTCTGACCGGCCGGTCCAATCCGGGTTTTAAAATAGTGGAGCAAACCCTAAACTCTCACACTCTCTCTGTCCACGTCTCTCTCTCTGGCACACGCGCACATGTTCCCTCTCTCTCAAAAGCACAAAACGATTAACCAATCGGACTACTTTTTGTTAAGTTATTTATTTTTAATTGATTAAAACCGAAGTTCATTAAGATTGTTCACAGTTTAAAGTTTAAAAAGTACTCCTAATCATTTGTTACATTCGTAATTACAAATCAAATAGTGAAAGTGATGCCACAATTTGACTATTCTTCATTAACTTATGTGATTTTATTCGCATAACTAGTTTTAGGACAAAGCAACCAAGTTTGTAATTACAAATATATATTTAGTTTATATAAAGAAAAACATACCTATTTACTAAGTTCGTAAGAATGAATCAAATGCACTAAATGACAAACAAATTGGACCACTTTTGGTCTGGATATATCATTTTGATCGATTAAATTTGAAGTTCGTTAAGAATGTGCACAAATCATTATATCAATTAAAGTTTTGAAAGACCTCATAATCATTTTTTACGTTCGTAATTATGAATCAAATGGAGAAAGCGATGCCCAAATTTGACCATTCTTCCTTTAACTTATGTGATTATATTCGCTAAGATAGTTTTAGAACAAAGTAACTAAGCTTGTCACATATGTATACTAGTGGTTCGTAAGAATGAATCAACCGCACTAAACAACAAACTAATCAGAACACTTTTGGTCTGGTTATATCCTTTTAATATATTAAAACCTAAGTTCGTTAATAATGTATACAAATCATTACATCATTTATAGTTTTAAAAGACCTCACAATAATTTATTACGTTCATAATTATGAATCAAATAGTAAAAGCGATCTACAATTTGACTGTTCTTCCTTAACTTATATGATTTTGTTCGCTTAATTAGTTTTAAAACAAAGCAAACAAGCTCGTGACGAATACATATTGAGTTGTTTTAAAAATATACGTACTCATTTACTAAGTTTGTAAGAACAAATAAAACACATAAAATGACGAACTAATCAGACCACTTTTGCTTAAGTAATATACTTTTAATCGATTCAAACCGAAGTTCATTAAGAATGTGCACAAATTGTTACATTATTTAAAGTTTAAAAGTCTTCTCAATCATTTGTTACGTTCGGAATTATGAATAAAATAGAGAAATCAAAGCCACAATTTGGCCATACTTCCTTAACTTATGTGATTTTTTCGCCTAACTAGATATAAAACAAAGCACCCAAGCTAGCCTCGAATGTATATTTAGTTGTTTTAAATAAATACGTACTCATTTATTAAGTTTGTAAGAATGAATCAACCGTACTAAATGACGAACGAATTAGACCACTTGAGGTCTAGTTATATCCTATAAATTTATTAAAACCAAAGTTCGTTAAGAATATGTACAAATCATTATATCGTTTAAAGTTTTGTAAGACCTCTTAATCATTCATTATGTTTGTAATTACAAATCAAATGGAGAAAGCAAACCACAATTTAACAGTTCTTCCGTAACTTATGTGATTTGGTTCGGTTAATAAGTTTTAGAACAAAGCAACCAAGCTTGTCACGAATATATATTAAGTAGTTTTAAATAAATACGTACTCATTTACTATGTTCGTAATAATGAATAAAATGCACTAAACTACGAACCAATCAGACCACTTTTATTCTAGTTGTATCCTTTTAATCGAATCAAACCGAAGTTCATTAAGAATGTGCACAAATCGTTATATTATTTAAAGTTTAAAAAGTCCTCCCAATAATTTGTTACGTTCGTAATTACGAATTAAATAAAGAAAATGATGCCACAATTTGACCGTTCTTTTATTATTTATGTAATTTTATTTACTTAACTAGTTTTAAAACAGAGCACCCAAGCTAGCCACGAATGTATATTTAGTTTTTTTAAAGAAATACATACTCATTTACTAAGTTTGTAAGAATGAATCAAATGCACAAAATGACGGACCAATTAGACCACTTTTGGGCTAGTTATTTCCTTTTAATTGATTAAAACCGAAGTTTGTTAAGAACGTGCACAAATCGTTATATCGTTTAAAGTTTAAAATTCCTCCCTATCATTTGTTATGTTTATAATTACAAATCAAATAGAGAAAGTGAAGCCACAATTTGACTGTTCTTCCCTTAACTTAGATTATTTTATTCGCTTAGCCAATTTTAAAAAGAAGCACTAAAGTTTTTTACGAATATATATTTAGTTTTTTTTTAAATAAGTACAAACTAATTTACTGAGTTCGTAAGAACGAATTAATCGCACAAAACGACGACCCAATCAGACTACTTTTGGTATAGTTATTTCCTTTAAATTGATTAAAACCAAAGTTCGTTAAGAATGTATACAAATCGTTATATCGTTTAAAATTTAAAAAGGCCTCCTAATAATTAGTTACATTCAGAATTACGAATTAAATAGAGAAAACGATGCCACAATTTGACTATTCTTCCTAAACTTATGTGATTTTATTCGCTTAACTAGTTTTAGGACAAAGTAACCAAGTTTATCAAGAATGTATATTTAGTTATTTTAAATAAATACATACTTATTTACTAAGTTCGCAAGAACGAATCAAACGCACTAAACGACGGACTTTTGGTCCTTTTAATCGATGAAAACCAAAGTTCGTTTATAATGTGCTTAAATAATTATATTGTTTAAAGTTTGGTAAGACCTCATTACGTTTGTGATCACGAATTAAATGGAGAAAACGATACAACAATTTAGCCGTTCTTCCATAACTTATGTGATTTTATTCGCTTAACTAGTTTTAGAACAAGGCACTAAAGCTAGTCACAAATGTATATTTAGTTTTTTTAAAGAAATACGTACTCATATAGTAAGTTCGAAATAACGATTCAAACGCACGAAATGATGAACCAATCGGACCACTTTTGGTCTAGTTATTTGTTTTTAATTGATTAAAACAGAAGTTCGTTAGCAATGTGCACAAATTGTTAGTTTAAAGTTTAAAAAGACTCACAATCATTTGTTACATTTAAAATTTTGCATTAAATGGAGAAAGTAATGCCACAATTTGACAATTCTTCCTTAACATATGTGATTTTATTCGCTTAACTAGTTTTAAAACAAAGTAAATAAGCTCGTGATGAATATATATTTAGTTGTTTTAAATAAATACGTACTCATTTACTAAGTTCATAAGAATGAATAAAATACACAAAACGACGAACTTATCAGACCACTTTTGGTGTAGAAATTTATTTTAATCGATTAAAACAAAAATTTTTTAAGAGCGTGCACAAAGTGTTATATCGTTTAAAGTTTAAAAAGACTCTAAATCATTTGTTACATTTGTAATTACAATTCAAATGGCGAAAATAATTCCACAATTTGACTATTCTTCCTTTACTTATTTGATTTTATTCGCTTAATTAGTTTTATAACAAAGCACCCAAGCTAGTCACAAATGTATATTTAGTTTTTTCAAATAAATATGTACTTATTTACTAACTTTGTAAGAATGAATCAAACACACAAAACGACGAATCAATCGGACAAGTTTTTGTGTAGTTATATCCTTTTGCTCGATGAAAACCGAAGTTCGTTAAGAATATGCACAAATAGTTATATCGTTTAAAGTTTTACAAGACCTCATAATCATTAATTACATTTGTAATTATGAATCAAATGGAGAAAGCCATGCAACAATTTTACCGTTCTTCCTTAACTTATGCGATTTTATACGCTTAACTAGTTTTAGAACAAAGTACCTGAGCTCATCACGAATGTATATTTTGTTATTTTAAAGAAATACTTACTTGTTTACTAAGTTCGTAAGAACAAATCAAACATACTAAACTATGAACGAATCGGACCACTTTGTGTCTAGTTATATCTTTTAATAAATTAAAATTGAAGTTTGTTAAGAATGTATATAAATTGTGATATCGCTTAAAGTTTAAAAAGTTATCCTTATCATTTATTATGTTCGTAATTACAAATCAAATCTATAAAGCAATGCTACAATTTAAACGTTCTTTTATAACTTTTGTAATTTTAGTCGCTTAACTAGTTTTAGAACAAAGCACCCAAGCTTGTCATGAATATATATTTAGTTGTTATAAAAAAATACGTACTCATTTTCTATGTTCGTAAGAATAAATCAAGCACGTTAAACAACAAACTAATTAGACCACTTTTGGTTAAGTCATATCCTTTTAATCGAGTAAAACTAAAGTTCGTTAAGAAAGTGCACAAATTGTTATATTATTTAATGTTTTAAAAGGCCTCCTAATCACTTATTACGTTCATAATTACAAATGACATAGAAAAAGTTATGCCACAATTTAACCGTTCTACCTCAACTTATGTGATTTTGTTCGCCTAACAAGTTTTAGAATAAAGCACCCAAGATAGTGACAAATGTATATTTGGTCCTTTTGAAGAAATACAAACTTATTAACTAAGTTCATAAGAATGAATTAAACACTCAAAATGATGATTTAATAGGACAACTTTTGGTTTAGTTATTTTCTTTTAATCGATTAAAACTAGATTTCGGTAAGATTGCGCACAAATTGTTATATCGTTTAAAGTTTAAAAATTCATCTTAATCATTTGTTATGTTAGTAATTAGGAATCAAATAGAGAAAGCGGTGCCAGAATTTGACCGTTCTTCTATAACTTATGTGATTATATTTGCTTAACTAGTTTTAGAATAAAGCAACTAAGCTCATCATGAATGTATATTTAGTTATTTTAAAGAAATACGTACTTATTTACTAAGTTTATAAGAACGAATCAAATGTACTAAATGACAAAGTAACCGGACTACTTTTGGTCTAATTATATCATTTTAATTGATCAAAATTAAAGTTTGTTAAGAATGTGCACAAATCATTATATAGTTTAAAGTTTAAAAAAACCTCATTATCATTTATTACATTTGTCATTACAAATCAAGTGGAGAAATGGATGCTAAAATTTGACAGTTCTTGATTAACTTATGTGATTTGATTAGCTTAACTTATTTTTGGGCAAAGCACCCAATCTCATCACGAATGTATAGTTAGTTATTTTAAAAAAAAATACTTACTCATTTACTAAGTTCATAGGAATGAATAAAACGTACTAAACAACAAACCAAATGGACCACTTTTAGTCTAGTTATATCCTTTTAATCGATTAAAACCAAAGTTTGTTAAGAATGTATATAAATCATTATATCATTTAAACTTTTAAAAAACCTCATAATCATTTGTTGCGTTCATAATTACAAATGAAATGGATAAAGAGATAATACAATTTGACCGTTCTTTCTTTACTTATGTGATTTTGTTCGCTTAACTAGTTTTAGAACAAAACAGCCAAGTTAGTCACAAATGTATGTTAAGTCATTTTAAAGAAATATGTACCTATTTATTAAGTTCGTAAGAACGAATCAAATGCACAAAAAGACAAACCATTCGGACTACTTTTTGTTTAGTTATTTACTTTTAATCGATTAAAACCGAAGTTCGTTAAAATTGTGCACAAATTGTTATATCATTTAAAATTTAAAATGACCTTTCAATCACTTGTTACGTTTGTAATTACGAATCAAATAGAGAAAACGATGCCACAATATGACCATTATTTCTTAAGTTATGTGATTTTATTTACTTAACTAGTTTTAGTACAAAGCAACTAAGCTCACCACAAATGTATAGTTAGTTGTTTTAAAGAAAAATGTACTAATTTACTAAGTTCATCAGAACAAATTAAAAGTACTGAATGATAAACCAATCAGACCACTTTTGGTTTATTTATTTTTCTTTTAATCGATTAGAACTAAAGTTTGCTAAGAATGTGCACAAATTATTATATTGTCTAAAGTTTAAAAAGTCCTCCCTATCATTTGTTACATTCGTAATTACGAATCAGATGGTGAAAGTGATGCCATAATTTGACTGTTCTTTTATAATTTAAGTGATTTTATTCGCTTAAATAGTTTTATATCAAAACACCCAAGCTCGTCACAAATGTATATTTAGTTGTTTTAAAGAAATACATACTCATTTACTAAGTTTGTAAAAACAGATCACACATACTAAACGATGAACCAATTAGACAACTTTTTGTCTAGTTAAATATTTTTAATTAATTAAAACTGAAGTTCGTTAAAAATGTGTACAAATCGTTATATCGTTTAAAGTTAAAAAGACCTACCAATTATTTGTTATGTTCGTAATTATGAATCAAATAGAGAAAGGGATGCAACAATTTGACCATTCCTCATTAATTTATGTGATTTTACTCGTTTAACTAGTTTTAGAGCAAAACACCCAATCTCATCACAAATGTATATGTAGTTGTTCTAAATAGATACATACTCATTTACTAAGTTTGTAGGAATGAATCAAACGTACTAAACGACAAACTAATCGGACAACTTTTTGGCTACTTTTAATCGATAAAAACCAAAGTTCTTTTCGAATGTACACAAATTGTTATATCGTTTTATGTTTTGAAAGGCTTCCCAATCATTCGTTACATTTTTTATTACAAATCAAATGGAGAAAGAGATATAGTAATTTGACCATTCATCCTTAACTTATAATTTTATTCACTTAACTAGTTTTAGAATAAAGTACCAAAGCTAGTTATTAATATATATTTAGTTGTTTTAAAGAAATATATACTCATTTGCTAAGTTCGTAAGAATGAATCAACTGCACAAAACGACGAAGCAATCAAACAATTTTTTGTATAGTTATTTACTTTTAATCGATTAAAACTGAAGTTAGTTAAGAATGTGCACAAATTGTTATATAATTTAAAGTTTGAAAAGACCTTTTGATCATTTGTTATGTTCAAAATTACGAATAAAATGGAGAAATTAATGCTACAATTTGGCTATTCTTCCTTAACTTATGTGATAATATTCGCTTAACTAATTTTAGAACAAAGCACCTAAGCTAGTCACAAATGTATATTTAGTTTTTTTAAAGATACATAATCATGTACTAGGTTCGTAAGGACGAATCAAATGCACAAAACGATGAGCCAATTGAACCACTTTTGGTTAAGTTATTTACATTTAATCAATTAAAACTGATATTCGTTAAAAATGTTCAAAAATTGTTATATCATTTAAAGTTTAAAAAGACCTCCGAATCTTTGTTAGATAAAATAGTTAACGAAACAAAGTACCGGAGCTTGTTAGGAATGTGCACAAAGCATTATATCATTTAACATTAAAATAAACCACCATTTCAATTGTTATGTTCGTAATTATGAATCAAAGTACAAAATGATAGCGCAATCAGACTGCTCTTGCTCAACTTATGTCCTTTTATTTATTTAACTAGTTTAAGAAATAAAGCACCCAAGCTCGTCACGAATGTGTACTTCAAAGTTTTAAATAAATATGCACTCATTTGCAAAGTTCGTAAGTATGAATCAAAACGCACTATGCAATGAACCAATTAGACATCATTTGGTCAAGTTATATTGTTTTGTTTGATTAAATATTTATAGAACAAACCATCGGATCTTGTTAAGAATGTGTACAAATCATTGTATCATTTAAAGTTTAAAAAAATCTCTGCTTCATTGTTACATTCGTAATTATGAATCAAATGCATAAAGTGATACTGCAATTTGACTGCTCTTGCTCTACTTATGTACTTTTATAGTTTAACTTGTTTAAGAACAAAACACCCTCACTTGTATGAATGAAACACACTATGCAACAACTAATTAGTCTTTATTTGGTTGAGTAATATATCTTTTTATTTAATAAACTTGTTGGGGAACAAAGCATTAGAACTTGTTAATAAACCTCCGATTCAATTGTTATGTTCTTGTTACATCATTTAATGTTTAGAAAGGTCTCCAAATCAATTTTTTTGTTCGTAATTACTAATTAATTAGAGAAATTGATGCCACAATTTATTCGCTTAACTAGTTTTATATCAAAGCAACCAAGCTCGTCACGAATAAATATTTAGTTGTTTTAAATAAATATGTACCCATTTACTAATTTTGTAAGAACGAATCAAACTCACTAAACGACCAACCAATCGGAACACTTTGGGTCTAGCTATATAATTTTAATTAATTAAAATCAAAGTTCATTAAGAATGTGCACAAATCGCTATATCATTTAAAATTTAAAAAAGCCTCCCAATCATTTGTTATATTCATAATTACTAATTAAATGGAGAAAGCGATGTCACAATTTAACCGTTCTTCCCTAACATATGATTTTATTCGCTTAACTAGTTTTTAAACAAAGCACCTAATCTCATCATGAATATATATTTAGTTTTTTAAAGGAATACGAACTAATTTACTAAGTTCATAAGAACAAATTAAACGTACTAAATGGCGTACTAATTCGACCACTTTTGGTCTAGTTATATCATTTTAATCGATTAAAACTGATGATTGTTAAGAAAATACACAAATCGTTATATCGTTTAAAGTTTAAAAATACCTCCCAATCTTTAGTCACGTTCGTAATTACGAATAAAATGGAGAAAGCAATGCCACAATTTGATCGTCCTTCCTTAACTTACGTTATTTTATTCGCTTAATTAGTTTTAGAGCAAAGCACCCAATCTCATCACGAATGTATAGTTTCTTGTTTAAAAAAAAAATACTTACTCATTTACTAAATTCGTAGGAATGAACCAAACTTAATAACTGACAAACCAATCATACCACTTTTGGTCTAGTTATATAGTTTTAATTAATTAAAACCGAAGTTTGTTAAGAATGCCCACAAATCGTTATATTGTTTGAAGTTTCAAATGATGTCCTAATTGTTTCTTACGTTCATAATTATGAATCAGTTAGAGAAATTGATGCAACAACAAACCAATCGGACCACTTTTAGTCTAGTTATATCATTTTAATCGTTTAAAACCGATGTTTGTTAAGAATGTGCATAAATTATTATAACATTTAAACTTTAAAATGACCTCCTAATCATTTGTTACGTTCGTAATATGAATGAAATAGATAAAGCGATGCCACAATTTGACCGTTCTTCTATAACATGAAATTTTATTCGCTTAACTCGTTTTAGAATAAAGCCACCAAGCTTGTCACGAATATATATTTACTTGTTTTAAAGAAATTCATACTCATTTACTAAGTTTGTAAGAACGTATCAAACGCACTAAACGACGAACAAATCGGACTACTTTTGCTTTATTTATATCCTTTTAATCAATTAAAGCCTAATTTCGTTAAGATTGTGTACAAATCGTTACATCATTTAAAGTTCAAAATGACCTCCTAATCATTTATTACGTTCGTAATTGTGAATCAAATAGATAATTAACAGTTCTTCATTTACTTGTGTTATTTTATTGGCTTAACTCGTTTTAGAACAAAGCACTAATCTCGTCACGAATTTATATTTAGTTGTTTTAATGAAATACATACTTATTTACTAAATTTGTAAAAATGAATTAAATGCAGTAAACGACGAACTAATCGGACCACTTTTAGTCTAGTTATATCGTTTTAATCTAGTAAAACTAAAGTTTGTTAAAAATGTCCACAAATCGTTATATAGTTTAAATTTTAAAATGGTCTCCTAATAATTATTTACATTTGTAATTACAAATCAAATGGACAAAGTGATGCCACAATTTGACCGATCTTCCTTAACTTTTGTGAATTTATTCACTTAACTAGTTTTAAAACAAAGCACTAAAGTTAGTCTCGAATGTATATTTAGTTATTTTAAAGAAATATGTACTAATTCAATAAGTTTATAAGAATGAATCAAATGTACAAAATGACGAACCAATTAGACCACTTTTGTCAAATTATTTCCTTTTAATCGATTAAAACCGAAGTTTATTAAGAATGTACACAAATCGTTATATCGTTTAAAGTTTAAAAAGGCTTCTTAATCATTTGTTACGTTCTTAATTACGAATTAAATGGAGAAAGCGATGCCACAGTTTGACCGTTCTTCTCTAACTTATGTGATTTTATTTGCTTAACTAGTTTTAATACAAATCACCCAATCTCAACATGAATGTATATTTAATTGTTTACAAAAAATGTTTATTCATTTAGTAAGTTCGTAGGAATGATTCAAATGCACTTAACGACAAACCAATCAGACCACGTTTGGTCTAGTTATAACCTTTTAATTGATTAAAACCGAAGTTTGTAAAGAATGTACACTAATCGTTATATTATTTAATATTTTGAAAAACCTCCTAATCATTTGTTAACATTCCTAGTTACAAACCAAATGGAGAAAGCAATGCCACAATTTGACCGTTCTTCCTTTAAGTTATGGAATTTTATTCGCTTAACTAGTTTTATAACAAAGCAACCAAGCTCGTCACGAATGTATATTTAGTTGTTTTAAATAAATACGTACTTATTTACTAAGTTCATAAGAACGAATCAAATGCACTAAACGACAAACCAATCAGACTACTTTTAGTCTAGTTATATTTTTTTAATTAATTAAAACCGAAGTTCGTTAAGAATGTATACAAATTGTTATATCTTTTAAAGTTTTGCAAAACCTCTAGATCATTCGTTATGTTCGTAATTATTAATTAAATGGAGAAAGCAATTCCACAAATTTCCCTTCTTCTTTAACTTATGTGACTTTATTCGCTTAACTAGTTTTAGGACAAAGCACCCAAGCTAGTCAATAATGTATATTTAGTTCTTTTAAATAAATATATACTTATTAACTAAGTTTGTAAAAATGAAACAAACGCACAAAACGATGAACCAATTAGACCACTTTTGGTCAAGTTATTTCCATTTAATCGATTAAAACTGAAGTTCGTTAAAAATTTGCACATATGGTTAAATTGTTAAAGGTTTGAAAAGTCCTCCCAATCATTTTTCACGTTCGTAATTATAAATGTGCACTATTCGTTATATCATTTAAAGTTCTAAAAGACCTCCCAATCATTTGTTAATGTTCATAATTACGAACAAAATGGAGAAAGCGATGCAACAATTTGACTGTTCTTCCTTAACTTATATGATTTTTTTCACTTGACTAGTTTTAAAAGAAAGCACCTAAGCTTGTTACGAATGTATATTTAATTATTTTAAAGAAATATGTACTCATTTACTAAGTTTGTAAGAATGAATCAAACATACTAATCGACAAACTAATCGGACCACTTTTGGTTAGGTTATATATCATTTTAATCGATGAAAACTGAAGTTTATTAAGAATGTCAACAAATTGTGATATCGTTTAAGGTTTTGAAAGACCTCCTAATTATTCGTTACGTTTATAATTATGAATAAAATGGAGAAAGCGATGCAACAATTTGATAGTTCTTCCTTAACTTATGTGATTTTATTCGCTTAACTAGTTTTAGAATAAAGCACCAAAGCTAGTCACAAATGTATATTTAGTTTTTTTAAAGAAATATGTACAAATTTACTAAGTCGTAAGAACGAATCAAACGCATAAAACGACAAACCAATTGGACCATTTTTGGTTTAGTTATTTCTTTTTAATCAATTAAAACCAAAGTTCGTTAAGAATTTACATAAATCGTTATATCGTTTAAAGTTTAAAAAATCCTCCCAATTATTTATTATGTTCGTAATTACAAATCAAATGGAGTAAGCAATGCCACAATTTGACCATTCTTCAATAACTTATGTTATTTTATTCGCTTAGCTAGTTTTAGAACACAACAACAAAGCTTGTCACAAATGTATATTTAGTTGTTTTATAGAAACACATACTTATTTACTAAGTTTGTAAGAACGAATCAAATGTACTAAACGACAAACTAATCGGACCACTTTTGGTCTAATTATATGATTTTGATCGGTTAAAATCGAGATTCCACTACAACAAATAGTACTATTAGCGATGCTTGAAAAAAGCGTTGCTATTAGTTATTAGCGACACTTAAAAAACGTCGCTAAAATCATCGCTAATACTATAGTCGCTATTACTCATTAGCGACGCTTGAAAAAAGCGTCGCTAATAATGCCCCATTAGCGACGTTTATTTATGCGTCACTTATGATTATGTTTTAGCGATGCATAGAAAAGTCTCGCTAAAAGTCAATTATTAGCGATGTATAAATATAAGCATCGCTAATGATCGTTTATTAGGGACATTATTCTATGCGCCGCTAAAGAAAACAAAACTATTTTAAAAAAATAAATAAAAAATACCTTATTAGCGACACATAATTATATGCGTCACTAATAGTTTGTTAAAGTGTCGCTAATAAAATTATTTTAAAAAATATAAAATTTCATCTATTAGCTACTCTAGCAAATGTCGCTAATAAGTAAAACAAATAAAAAAAATTAAAAAGGCAGAAGCGTCGCTAAAAGCCTTAAAATATTAAAAAAAATTAACTCGAGAGGAGGGGGGGAGAAGCGTTGTCTCTCCCGGGGTCCCCCCTCCTTCCCCTCTATTTTTCAGAGGAGGGGGAAAAGAGGGGAGCGGGAGGGAGGAGGGGGGCCGAATTCCGGCTCCTCACTTAAGTCCGGCCTCAGAAGGAGCCCCTCCTCCCTCCCGCTCCCCCCTCTCTCCCTGGATCCCCCCCCCTTTTCCCCCTCCTCTGAAAAACAGAGGGGGCGGCGAGGGAAAGGGGGGAACCGGGGAGGGGTGGGCGGCGGAGTGGAGCAGGGTGGCCGGGGGTGGACTTGGGAGGCCGAGGGCGGCTGGGGGGCACAAGAAGGCGGCAGGCAGGGACAAAGTGTGTCGGATGGGTGGCGGGCAGAAGGCCGGCAGGGGAACAGTCGGTCGGACGGGAGGTGGAGGGTGAAACTGGGTGAGAGGGGCGGCAGTTGGAACATAGTGGGCACACGACTGGGGAGGTGAGGAGGGCGAGGGAGCGGGCGAAAAACATCGGGGGGAGGAAAGGAGGGGTGGCGTGGGCCGTCGGTCGGCATAAGGCAAGGGCTGCATGAGGCGGAGGAAATTTGCGCACGGCGGGGGGAGGCAAAACGGAGGAGTGTGGGCATTTTCGCCTGTGAGGGCAAAAATTTTAGCCCACACATGATTTTTTAACACAGCGCATGCGCCTTTTCTTTTTAACGATGCTTAGAAAGTGTCACAAATGAAAGTCGTTTCCGACGCTTAATCTAGGTGTTACAAAAATAAGATTTTAGCGACTGTTTTATCAAAAGGTCGCAAATATTATATTTGCGACGTTTATTATACGTAGTTAATTATTATCATTTGCAACGCATATGCACATTCTCCCCTCTCTCCCTCTCTCCCTCTCCTCTCTCTCTCTCTCTCTCTCTCTCCTCCCTCCTCCTCCACCTCCTCTCTCTCTAGATATCTATCCTCCCCCTCACTCCCTCTCCTCTCTCTCTTTCCTCTCTTTCTCTCTCTCTTCTCTCCTTCTCTCTCCTCTCACTCTCTCTCTACACACTATCTCTCCTCTATTTTTTATTTTTTTATTTTTATAAATTTATTTTAAAAATAATAAAAATAAATTTGATTAGCAATGCATAGAAATATACGTCACTAATAATATTTATTTTATTTTATTTTTATTATTTTTAAAATCTAACAATTTATAAATAATTTTAAAATTGAATTAATCTCTCCTCTCTCCCCTCTCTTCTCCCTCTCTCTCTCCTCTCTCTCTATATCCTCTCTTTTTTTTTCTCTCTACATATTTTAAAATTAATATAATAAATTATAAGGTAATAGCGACGCGTAGGAATATGCATCGCTATTACTTAGGTTATTAGCGACACATAGGAGTATGCGTCACTAATACTAAGGGTATTAACGATGTATATTCATATACGTCGATAATATATTTTTATTTATTAATTTTTAATTAATTTCTAAATAAAAATATAAAAAATTTAAAATTAAAATTAAAATTTTCCCTATCTACTCTCTCTCCTCTACCTCTCTCTCCCTCTCTCCTCTCTCTCTCCCCCTCTCTCTATATCCTCTCTATTTGTTCTCTCTACATATTTTATAATTAATACTAAGGGTATTGGCGATGTATATTCTTATACATCGCTAATACTTGGCGGTATTAGCGACGTAATACATTTTTATTTATTTATTTTTTAATTAATTTTAAAATAATATATAAAAAATAAAAAATTTCCCTTTCTACTCTCTCTCCTCTCTCCACCCTCTTCCTCTCTCCATCTCTCTCTACCCTCTCTCTTTCTCTCCCTCCCTCCCTCCTCTCTCTCTCTCTCTCTCTCTCTCTCTCTTACTCCTCACTCTCTTTCACCTCCCCCTCTCACTCTACTCTCCTAATCATTTGTTACATTCATAATTATGAATCAAATAAATAAAGCGATGCCACAATTCGACCGTTCTTCCTAAGCTTATGTGATTTTATTCGTTTAACTAGTTTTAGTACAAAGCACCGAAGCTCGTGACGAATGCATATTTAGTTATTTTAAACAAATACGTACTCGTTTACAAAGTTCATAAAAACAATCAAACATACTAATCGTATCTCTTTTAGTCTAGTTGTATCGTTTTAATCAATTAAAATTAAAGTTTGTTAAGAATGTGTATAACTCGTTATATCGTTTAAAGTCTAAAAAGTCTTTCTAAACATTTATTACGTTTGTAATTATGAATCAAACGAAGAAAGCAATGCAACCATTTAACCGTTCTTCCTTAGCTTATGTGATTTTATTCGCTTAACTAGTTTTAGAATAAAGCATCAAATCTCATCACGAATTTATATTTAGTTGTTTTTTTAAAAAATACTTACTCATTTACTCAGTTTGTAGGAAGGAATCAAATGCAATAAACGATGAACCAATCGGCCCACTTTTTGTCTAGTTATATCCTATTAATCAATTAAAATTAAAGTTCATTAAAAATATGTACAAATCGTTATATAATTTAATGTTTTGAAAGACCTCCCAGTTATTTGTTACGTCCAGAATTATGAATCAAATGGAGAAAACAATGTCACAATTTGACCGTTCTTCCCTAACTTATGTGATTTTATTCGCTTAACTAGTTTTAGACAAAAGAACCCAAGCTCGTCCTTTTAATCGATTAAAACCGAAGTTTGTTAAGAATGTCCACAAATCGTTATATCTTTTAAAGTTTAAAAAGTCATCCCAATCATTTATTACATTCGTAATTATGAATCAAATGGAGAAAATGATGCAACAATTTAACCGTTCTTCATTTACTTATTTGATTTTATTCATTTAGATAGTTTATAACAAAGCACCAAGCTTGTCAAGAATGTATATTTAGTTCTTTTAAATAAATACATACTCATTTACTATGTTCGTAATAATAAATTAAATGAACTAAACGACAAAGCAATAAGACGACTTTTGGTCTACTCATATCCTTTTAATCGATTAAAACTAAAGTTCATTAAAAATGTGCAAAAATCGTTATATCAACTAATGTTTAAAAAGTCCTCCCAATCATTTACTACGTTCAATAATTACAAATCAAATAGAGAAAACGATGCCACAATTTGACAATTTCTCGACTTGTATGATTTTATTCGCTTAGCTAGTTTTATAACAATGCACCCAAGCTCGTCACGAATATATATTTAGTTCTTTTAAAGAAATACGTACTAATTTACTATATTCGTAAAAATAAATAAAATGTACTAAACGACGAACCAATTAGACTACTTTTTGTCTACTTATATCCTTTTAATCGATTAAAACCAAAGTTTGTTAAGAATGTATACAAATCATTATATCGTTTAAAGTTTAAAAAAGCCTCCCAATCATTTATGACGTTCATAATTACGAATCAAATGGAGAATGCGATGCCACAATTTGACAGTTCTTTCTTAAACTTATGTGATTTTATTCCCTTAACTTATTTTAGAACAAAGCACCCACTCAAGAATATATATTTAGTTGTTTTAAAGAAATACACACTCTTTTGGTCTAATTGTATCGTTTTAATCTATTAAAATCGAAGTTCATTAAGAATGTGCACAAATCGTTATATCGTTCAAATGAAGAAAGTGATGCCACAATATGAGAGTTCCTCCTTAAATTATGTTATTTTATTCCCTTAACTAGTTTTAAAACAAAGTACCAAAGTCCATCATGAATGTATTTTTAGATGTTTTAAAAATATACGTAGTAATTTCTTAAGTTTGTAAGAATAAATCAAACGTACTAAATGATGAACTAATCAGACCACTTTTTGTCTAGTTATATCGTTTCGATCGATTAAAACCGAAGTTTGTTAAGAATTTGTACATATCATTATATTATTTAAAGTTTAAAAGACCTCCCAATCATTTATTACATTTGTAATTAAGAATCAAATTGAGAAAGTGATGCCACAATTTGACCGTTCTTCCTTTACTTATATGATTTTTATTCACTTAACTAGTTTTAGAACAAAGCACCAAAGCTCGTCACAAACGTATATTTAATTGTTTTGAATAAATACGTACTCATTCACTACTACATTCGTAAGAACAATTCAAATGTACTAAACTACGATCCAATATGACCACTTTTGGTCTATATATATCGTTTTAATCGATTAAAACCAAAGTTCATTAAGAATGTGCACAAATTGTTATATCATTTAAAGTTTAAAAATGCCTCCCAATTATTTATTTTGTTAATAATTATGAATTAAATAGAGAAAGCGAGGCCATAATTTGATCGTTCTTCCTTAACTTATGTGATTTTATTCCCCTAACCAGTTTTAGAACAAAGCACCAAAGCTCGTCACAAATATATATTTAGTTATTTTAAAGAAATACGTACTCATTTACTAACTTCTTAAGAACGAATCAAACACAATAAACGACGAACCAATCAGACTACTTTTGGTCTAGTTATATTCTTTTAATCAATTAAAACCGAAGTTCATTAAAAATGTGTACAAATCTTTATATCATTTAAAGTTTAAAAAGGCCTCCCATCTTTTATTAAATTTGTAATTATGAATGAGATAGAGAAAGCAGGGCCACAATTTGACCGTTCTTCCTTAATTTATGTGATTTTATTCGTTTAGCTAGTTTTAGAACAAATGTATATTTAGTTCTTTTAAAATTAATATACACTCATGTACTAGGTTCATAAAAACGAATTAAATGCATAAAATGACGAACCAATCAAACCACTTTTGGTTAAGTTATTTACATTTAATCAATTAAAACCGATGTTCGTTAAAAATATTTAAAAAATGTTATATCATTTAAAGTTTAAAAAGGCCTCTGAATCTTTGTTACATTCAGAATTATGAATTAAATGGAGAAAGCGATGCTACAATTTGACCATTCTTCCTTAACTTATGTAATTTTATTCGCTTAACTAGTTTTACAACAAAACACATAAACTCATCAAGAAAGTATATTTAGTTGTTTTAAAAAAATACTTACTCATTTATTAAGTTCGTAAGATTGAATCATATGTTACACTCAAAATTCCGAATCAAATAGAGAAATCAATTCCGCAATATGACCATTCTTCCATAACTTATGTGATTTTATTCGCTTAACTAGTATTTGAACAAAGAAACAAAGCTCATCATGAATGTATATTTAGTTATTTTGAATAAATATATATTTACTAAGTTCATAAAAAACGAATCAAACACACTAAGTCACGAACCAATCGGACGAATTTTGGTCTAGTTATATCCATTTAATCGATTAAAACTGAAGTTTGTTATGAATGTGCAAAAATTATTATATCGTTTAAAGTTTCGAAAGGCCTCCCAATCATATGATACGTTCATATATACAAATAAAATGGAGAAAGCGATGCTACAATTTGACCGTTCTTCCTTACCGGAGAGTTGGGAGACTCTCGTGGTGTCTCTTAGCAACTCGGCGCCGGATGGAGTGTTGTTCATTAGCCAATTTACAAGTAGATTGTTGAATGAAGAGGTGAGGAGAAAGTGCTTAGGGTCCTCATCTCAAGAATTAATTTTGGAACAAAGAAGAGGAAGGTCAAAGAGTAGAGGTCCAAAGAAAGACACTGATAGAAAAAGGTCTAAATCCCATTCCGCTGAACTAAATACCATAAGCTCCAAGCTGCAGCTAATACCTCTGACCTCTTCTATACCTGCTTAAGCCTCCGAAACCACTTTAAAAGCCCAACCCGCAAAAGCAGCTACACCCGCGAAACCTGCTTAATTAAGCTGTCTATCGCTAAGCCTATTGCTCTACGCCATACGCTTTGGTTTTCGTTTTCCCAAATCAGGAACTTAAACTGAGCAACAGCACACCGTCCTCCTACTGAACTCATTTACTAAGTTTGTAAGAACAAATCAAACGCACAACGACGAGCAAATCGGACTACTTTTTGTTTAGCTATTTCCTTTAAATCGATTAAAACCGAAGTTCGTTAAAATTGTTCATAAATCGTTATATCATTTAAAGTTTAAAAAGTCTTCCCAATCATTTGTTACATTCGTAATTACGAATCAAATTGAGCAAACGATGCCCAAATTTGATCGTTCTTCCTTAACTTATGTGATTTTATTCGCTTAACTAGTTTAAGAACAAAGCAACCAAGCTTGTCATGAATGTATATTTAGTTATTTAAAATAAATATATACTCATTTACTAAGTATATAAGGACAAATTAAATGCACTAAACGACGAACTAACCGGGCCACTTTTGGTCTAGTTATATCATTTTAATATATTAAAACTGAAGTTTATTAAGAATGTATACAAATCAATATATAGTTTATAGTTTTAAAAGTCCTCATTAAAATTTGTTACGTTAATAATTATGAATCATATGGAGAAAGCGATCCACAATTTGATTGTTCTTCCTTAACTTATGCGATTTTCTTTGCTTAACTAGTTTTATAACAAAGCAACAAAGCTCGTCACGAATGTATATTAAGTAGTTTTAAATAAATACATACTTATTTACTAAGTTCGTAAGAATGAATCAAATGTACTAAACTACGAACCAATTGGACCACTTTTGGTTTGTTATTTCCTTTTAATCGATTAAAACCGAAGTTCGTTAAAAATGTGCACAAATTGTCATATCATTTAAAGTTGAAATATTCCTCCCAATCATTTTTTACATTCATAATTACGAATTAAATTGAGAAAGCAATTTCATAATTTGACTGTTATTCCTTAACTTATATTATTTTATTCGTTTAAATAGTTTTAGAACAAGGCACCAAAGCTTGTCACGAATGTGATTTATTGAGTTCATAAGTACGAACCAAACGTACAAAACAACGACCCAATCAGACCACTTTTGGTCTAGTTATTTCATTTTAATCAATTAAAACTAAAGTTCGTTAAGAATGTCAACAAATCATTATATCGATTAAAGTTTAAAAAGACCTCCCAATCATTTTTTATGTTCAAAATTATGAATCAAATGGAGAAAGCAATGCCACAATTTGACCATTCTTCCTTAACTTATGTGATTTTATTCGCTTAACTAGTTTTAGAATAAAGCAACCAAACTTGTCAAGAATGTATATTTAGTTATTTTAAATAAATACATACTTATTTACTAAGCCCGTAAGAACTAATAAAATGCACTAAAAGATGAACCAATCAGACACTTTTGGTCTAGTTATATGATTTAATCAATTAAAACCGAAGTTTGTTAGGAATGTGCATAAATCGTTATATTGTTGAAAGTTTAAATCATTTGTTACATTCAAAATTACAAATCAAATGGAAAAAACGATGCTACAATTTAACCATTCTTCCTTAACTTATGTGATTTTATTCACTTTAGTTTTGGAACAAAGTAACCAAGTTCGTCATTAATGTATATTTAGTTATTTTAAATAAATATGTACTAATTTACTAAGATCATAAAAACGAATTAAATGTACTAATCAACGAACTAATCGGACCACTTTTGGTCTAATTATATCCTTTTAATCAATAAAAATTGAAGTTCGTTTAGAATGTGTAAAAATTGTTATATCATTCGTTATATTTGTAATTATGAATCAAAAGGAGAAAGCGATGCAACAATTTGACCATTCTTCCTTAACTTATGTGATTTTATTTTCTTAATTAATTTTAGAACAAAGCAAGAAAGCTAGTCACGAATGTATATTTTATTTTTTTAAGGAAATACATACTCATTTACTATGTTCATAAGAATAACTGAAATCTACAAAATGATGAAGCAATCGGATCACTTTGTTCTAGTTATTTCCTTTTAATTAATTAAAACCGAAGTTTGTTAAGAATATACATAAATCATTACATCTTTTAATGTTTAAAAAGACCTACTAATCATTTGTTATGTGATTTTATTTAGTAAACTAGTCTTAGAACAAAGCAACCAAGCACGTCACGAATGTATATTTAGTTGTTTTAAATAAATACATACTCATTTACTAAGTTTATAAGAACGAATAAAACACACTAAATGACGAACTAATCAGACCACTTTTGTTCTAGTTATATTATTTTAATCGATGAAAACCGAAGTTCGTGTATAATGTGCAAAAATGTCATATCATTTAAAGTTTGTAAGACCTCCTAATCATTCATTACGTTTGTAATTACGAATTAAATGGAGAAAGTGATACAATAATTTGACCGTTCTTCCTTAACTTATGGGATTTTATTTGCTTAACTAGTCTTTAAACATAGCACTAAAGCTAGTAATAAATGTATATTTAGTTTTTTTAAAGAAATACGTACTTATTTACTAAGTTCATTAGAACGAATGAAATGCACAAAATGATGAACCAATCAACCACTTTTGGTCTAGTTATTTCCTTTGAATCAATTAAAACTAAAGTTCTTTAAGAATGTGCATAAATCGTTATATCATTTAAAGTTTAAAAAATCTCTTAATCATTTGTTACGTTCGAAACTACGAATCAAATGGAGAAAGTGATGCCACACTTTGACCATTTTTCCTTAACTTATGTGATTTTATTCACTTAACTAGTTTTAGAGCAAAACAACCAAGCTCATCACGAATGTACATTTAGTTGTTTTAAAGAAATTTATACTTATTTACTAAGTTCGTAAGAACGAATCAAACACACTAAACGGAGATCCATTAGGACCACTTTTGGTCTGATTATATCCTTTTAATCAATGAAAACCGAAGTTTGTTTAAAATATTAACAAATTTTATATCATTTAAAGTTTTGTAAGACTTCCTAATCTTTCGTTACATTTTTAATTACGAATCAAATAAAGAAAGCGATACAACAATTTGACCGTTCTTTCTTAACTTATGTGATTTTATTCGTTTAATTAGTTTTAGAACAAAGCACTAAAGCTACCCACGAATGTATATTTAGTTGTTTTAAAAAATACTTACTCATTAACTAAGTTCGTAAGAATGAATCCAACGCATTAAAAGACGAACCAATTAGACCACTTTTGGTTTTATTATATCCTTTTAATCAATGAAAACCAAAGTTCGTTTTGAATGTGAACAAATAGTAATATCCTTTAAAGTCTAAAAACACCTCCTAATCGTTTTGTTACGTTCGTAATACAAGTGAAATGGAGAAAGTGATTCCACAATTTGACCTTTCTTCCTTAACTTTTGTGATTTTATTTGCTTATATAGTTTTAAAACAAAACACCGAAGCTAACCACAAATACATATTTAGTTTTTTTTAAAGAAATAGGTACTTATTTACTAAGTTCATAAGAACGAATCAAACACACAAAACGACAAACCAATCAGACCTCTTTCAGTTAGTTATTTTCTTTTAATCAATTAAAACCGAAGTTCGTTTTGAATGTAAACAAATCTTTATATCGTTTTAAGTTTAACAACAGCTCCTAATCAATTGTTACGTTCTTAATTACGAATCAAATATAGAAAGTGATGCCACAATTGATCACTCTTCCTTAACTTTTGTGATTTTATTCGCTTATATAGTTTTAGAACGAAGCACCAAAGCTCTTTGCAAATGTATATTTAGTTGTTTTAAAAAAATATGTACTCATTTACTATGCTCGTAAGAATGAATCAAACGTACTAAACGATGAACCAATCAGACCACTTTTGGTTGAGTTATAGCTTTTTAATCGATTAAAACGAAAATTCGTTAAGAATGTCTACAAAACATTTTATCGTTTAAAGTTTAAAAAGTCTTCCTAATTGTTATGTTCGTAATAAAGAAATATATACTCATTTACTAAGTTCATAAAAACGAATTAAACGGACTAAACGATGAACCAATTAGACCACTTTTGGTCTAATTACATGCTTTTAATTGATTTAAACCGAAGTTCGTTAAGAATATGCACAAATTGTTATATCATTTAGAGTTTAAAAAGTCCTCTCAATCATTTGTTATGTTCGTAATTACGAATGAAATGGAGAAAGCAATGCCACAATTTGATCGTTTTTCCTTAACTTATATGATTTTGTTTACTTAACTAGTTTTAAAACAAAGCACCCAAGCTAGTGACGAATGTATTTTTAGCACTTTTAAAGAAATACGTTATTTACTAAGTTTGTAAGAACGAATCAAATGCACTAAACGCTAAACCAATCAGACCACTTTTAATTTATTTATTTTTCTTTTAATCGATTATAGCTGAAGTTCGTTAAGAATATGTACAAATTGTTATATTGTAATTACGAATCAAATGGTGAAAGTGATTCCACAATTTAACCGTTATTCTATAACTTATGTGATTTTATTCACTTAACTTATTTTAGAACAAAGCACCTAAGCTCGCCACGAATGTATATTTTGTTATTTTAAAGAAATACTTACTTATTTACTAAGTTCGTAAAAATAAATCAAACGCAATAAACTACGAACGAATCGGACCACTTTGTGTCTATTTATATCCTTTTAATTAATTAAAACCGAAGTTTGTTAAGAATGAATATAAAAATGATATTGGTTAAAGTTTAAAAAGTCATACTTATCATTTGTTATGTTCGTAATTACAAATCAAATGGATAAAGCGATGCTACGATTTGACCGTTCTTTTATAACTTTTGTGATTTTAGTCGCTTAACTAGTTTTAGAACAAAGCACCCAAGCTCGTTAAGAATATATATTTAGTTGTTTTAAAAAATACGTACTCATTTTCTAAGTTTGTTAAGAAAGTGCACAAATCATTATATTATTTAATATTTTAAATGGCCTCCTAATTATTTATGACATTCGTAATTACAAAAGAAATGGAGAAAGCTATGCCACAATTTAACCATTCTTTCTTAACTTATATGATTTTGTTCGCCTAACAAGTTTTAGACTAAAGCACCCAAGATAGTCACGAATGTATATTTAGTCTTTTTAAGGAAATACATACTTACTGACTAAGTTCATAATTTTGAATCAAACACACAAAATGATGATCTAATCCGACAACTTTTTGTCTAGTTATTTTATTTTAATCAATTAAAACTAAAGTTCAGTAAGATTGTGCACAAATTGCTATATCATTTAAAGTTTAAAAAGTCATCTAAATCATTTGATACGTTAGTAATTACGAAACAAATGGAGAGAGCAGTTCCACAATTTGACTGTTCTTTTATAACTTATGTGATTTTATTCGCTTTAACTAGTTTTAGAATAAAACAACTAAGCTCGTCACGAATGTATGTTTAGTTGTTTTAATGAAATATGCACTTATTTACTAAGTTCATAAGAATGAATCAAATGCATTAAACGACAAAGTAATCAGACCACTTTTAGTCTAATTATATCATTTTAATCAATAAAAATCAAAATTCGTTAAGAATGTACACAAATCATTATATGGTTTAAAGTTTAAAAAGGCCTCATAATCATTTATTACATTTGTAATTACAAATCAAATGGAGAAATTAATGCCACAATTTGACTGTTCTTGTTTAACTTATGTAATTTGATTCGCTTAACTTATTTTTGGGCAAAACACCTAATCTCATCACGAATGTATATTTAGTTGTTTAAAAAAAAAATACTTACTCATTTACTAAGTTTGTAGGAATGAATGAAACGTACTAAATGACAAACCAATTTGACCACTTTTGGTTTAGTTATATCCCCGTAATCGATTAAAACCCAAATTCGTTAAGAATATATATAAATCATTATATCTTTTAAAGTTTATTAAAAACCTCGTAATCATTTGTTACGTTCATAATTACGAATCAAATGGATAAAGAGATGCCACAATTTGACCACTCTTCCTTAACTTATGTGATTTTGTTTGCTTAACTAGTTTCAGAACAAAGCACCAAAGCTAGTTACAAATGTATATTAAGTCCTTTTAAAGAAATATGTGCCCATTTACTAAGTTTATAAAAACGAATCAAATGCATAAAAAGACGAACCAATCAGACCACTTTTTGTTTAGTTATTTCATTTTAATAGTTTAAAACCGAAGTTCGTTAAAATTATGCACAAATCATTATATCATTTAAAATTTAAAATCACTTGTTAGGTTTGTAATTACGAATCAAATGGAGAGGGCAATGCCACAATTTGACCATTCTTCTTTAACTTATGTAAATTTATTTGCTTAACCAGTTTTAGAACAAAGCAACTAAGCTCGCCACGAATGTATATTTAGTAATTTTAAATAAATACGTATTCATTTACTAAGTTCGTAAGAACGAATCACATGTACTAAATGACGAACCAATTGGACAACTTTTTGTCAAGTTACATCTTTTTAATCGATTAAAACCGAAGTTCATTAAGAATGTGTACAAATTGTTTTATCATTTAATGTTTAGAAAGACCTCCCAATCGTTTGTTACGTTCATAATTACGAATCAAATAGAGTAATGGATGCCAAAATTTGACCGTTCCTCATTAATATATGTGATTTTACTTGCTTAACTAGTTTTGAAAAAATGAATCAAAACATACTAGACGATGAGCAAAGCACCAAAGAACGTCACGAATCATATTAACAAAGTGATTCCACAATTTGATCATTCTTAATTAACTTATATACTTTTATTCACATAACTTGATTAAGAACAAAGCACTAAAGAACGTCACGAATGTATATGTAATTATTTTAATTAAATATGTACTCATTTTCTAAGTTTGAAATAATAAATCAAATGTACTGAACGATGAACCAATCAGACCACTTTTGGTTAGGTTTTATCCTTTTGATCGATTACAATTGAAGTAAGTGAATAATGTGTACAAATCGTTATATCTTTTAAATATTAAAGAGACCTCCCATTCATTTATGATGTGCATAATAACTAATCAAATTGACAAAGTGATCCCACAATTTGACTATTTTTCCTTAATTTGTATGATTTCATTCACTTAACTAGATTTAGAACAAAGCACTAAAGCTCGTCACAAATGTACATTTAATTCTTTTAAATAACTACGTACACATTTGCTAAGTTCAAAAGAATAAATGAAACGTACTAAAAGATGAACCAGTCGGCCCACTTTTGGTCAAGTTATCCTTTTAATCGATTAAAACCGGAGTAAGTTAAGAATGTGGACAAATCGTTATATCGTTTATAGTTTAAAGAGACCTCTCATTCATTAGTTTCGTTAGTAATAATGAATCAAATTGACAAAGTGATTTAACAATTTGACCGTTCTTCCTTAATTTATATGTTTTAATTCGCTTTAACTATATTTAGAACAAAGCATCAAAGCTAGTCACAATGTATATTTAATTATTTTTTATAAATACATGTTCATTTGCTAAGTTCAAAAGAATAAAAAAATGTACTAATGAACAAATCAGACACATTTGGTAAAGTTATATCTTTTTAATCAATTAAAACCGATGTAAGTTAAAAATGTCACAAATTGTTATATCATTTAATGTTTAAAGAGACCTCGTATTTATTTGTGATGTTCATAATAAAAAATAAAATTTACAAAATGACTCCACAATTTAACTATTCTTTCTTAACTTATATGATTTTATTTGCTTAATTAGATTTAGAGCACTAAAGCTCATCACAAATGTACATTTTAAGTCTTTTAAATAACTACATACACATTTGCTAAGTTCAAAAGAATAAATGAAACGTACTAAAAGATGAAACAATCGGCCCACTTTTTGTCAAGTTATCCTTTTAATTGATTAAAACTAAAGTAAGTAAAGAATGTGTACAAATCATTATATCGTTTAAAGTTTAAAGAGTCCTCTTATTAATTTGTTACGTTCGTAATAATGAATGATATTGACAAAGTGATACCGCAATTTTACCATTTTTCCTTAACTAATATGATTTTATTCGCTTAACTAGATTTAGAATAAAGCACTAGCTCCTCATGAATTTATATATCATTATTTTAAATTACTACGTACTCATTTGCTTAGTTCAAAAAAATGAATCAAACGTACTAAATGATGAATCAATCGGCCCATTTGGGTCAAGTTATATCCTTTTAATTTATTAAAACCAATGCACGTTAAGAATGTTCACAAATTGTTATATTGTTTATAGTTTAAATAGACTTGTCATTTATTTGTTACGTTCAGAATAACGAATCAAATTGACAAAATGATTCCACAATTTGACCGTTATTCCTTAACTTATATGATTTCATTTGCATAACTTGATTTGGAATAAAACACCAAAGCTCGTCATGATTGTATATTTAATAGTTTTAAATAAAAATGTATTCATTTACTAAGTTCAAAAGAATAAATTAAATATACTAAACGACAAACCAATCAAACCACTTTTGGTCAAGTTATATCCTTTTAATCGATTAAAAACGAAGTAAGTTAAGAATGCCCACGAATCACTATTTTATCGTTTAAAGTTTAAAGAGACCTCCTATTCATTTATTACATTCGGAATAACAATTCAAATTAACAAAGTGATTCAACATTTTGACCATTCTTTATTAACTTATATAATTTCATTCACTTAACTTGATTAAGAACAAAGCATCAAAGATCGTAACAAATGTATATTTAATTATTTTAAATAAATATGTACTCTTTTACAAAGTTTGAAATAATGAATCAGATGTACTAAATGATGAACCAATTAGACCACTTTTGGTCAAGGTATATCATTTTGATCAAAGTAAGTAAATAATGTGAACAAAGTGTTATATTGTTTGAAGTCTAAAGAGACCTTTCATTTATTTGTTACCTTTGTAATAATAATCAAATTAACAAAGTGATTCCACAATTTGACCATTCTTTCTTAATTTATATTATTTCATTCGCTTAACTAGATTTAGAACAAAGCACCATAGCTCGTCACGAATGTATATTTTATTATTTTTAATAAATGTGTACTCATTTACTAAGTTCAAAATAATAAATCAAATATATTAAACGACTAACCAATCGGACCCTTTTGGTCAAGTTATATCCTTTTGATCGATTAAAACCAATTAAGTTAAGAATGTGCACACATTGTTATATCATTTAAAGTTTGAAGACACCTTGTATTCATTTATGACGTTCATAATAACGAATCAAATTTACAAAGTGACTCCACAGTTTGACCATTTTTCATTAACTTATATGATTTCATTCGCTTAACTAGATTTAGAACAAAGTACAAATGCTCATTACGAATGTATATTTAATTATTTTAAATAAATATGTTCTCATTTGCTAAGTTTAAAAAAATGAATAAAATGTACTAAACGACAAACAAATTGTACCTCATTTAGTAAAGTTATATCCTTTGATCTATTAAAACAGAAGTAAGTTAAGAATGTGTACAAATTGTTATATCATTTAAAGTTTAAAGAGAACTATAATTCATTTGTTACGTTCGTAATAACGAATCAAATTGATAAAGAGACTCTACAATTTAACCGTTCTTCCTTTTTTATATGATTTCATTTGCTTAACTAGATTTAAAACAAAGCTCGTCAATAATGTATATTTAATTATTTTAAATGAATACGTCATTTGCTGAGTTGAAATGAATGAAAAAAATGTACTAAACGATGATTCAATCGGACTACTTTTGGTCAAATTATATCTTTTTGAGCGATTAAAACCGAAGTAAGTTAAGAATGTGCAAAAATCGTTATATTATTTAAACTTTAAGGAGACCTCCAATTCATTTGTTACGTTTGTAATAACGAATAAAATTGAAAAAGTGATTCCACAATTTGACCGTTCTTCCTTTTATATGGTCACTTAACTAGCTTTAGAGCTCGTCATGAATGTATATTGAATTGTTTTAAATAAATATGTACTCATTTGAAAAGTTCAAAAAAATGAATAAGAAATGTACTAAACGACGAACCAATCGGACCCCTTTTGGTCAAGTTATATCCTTTTGATCGATTAAACTTAAGTAAGTTAAGAATGTGTACAAATTATTATATTATTTAAAGTTTAAAGAGACCTCATATTCATTTACTATGTTTGTAATAACGAATCAAATTGACAAAGTGATTCCACAATTTAACCATTCTTCCTTAATTTATATGATTTCATTCACTTGACTAGATTTAGAAGAAAGCACTAAGCTCGTCACAAATGTATATTTAATTATTTTAGATAACTACATAGTCATTTGCAAAGTTTGAAAGAATGAATCAAATGTACTAAATGACGAACCAAAGTGATCGAAAGAATGAATCCCACTTTTGCACAAGTTATCTTTTTTTTATTATATTAAAATGGAAGTAATTATGAATGTGCATAAATTGTTACATTGTTTAAAGTTTAAAGAGACCTCCCATTCATTTGCTACATTTATAATAACGAATCAAATTAACAAAGTAATTCAACAATTTGATAATTCTTCCTTAACTTATATAATTTAATTCACTTAAGTAGATTTAGAACAAAACACCAAAGCTTGTCACGAATAAATATTTAATTATTTTAAATGAATACATACTTATTTACTAATTTTAAAAGAATAAATCAAACAGACTAAACAACAAACCAATCGAACCCCTTTTGGTCATGTTATATATTTTTAATCGATAAAAACTGATGTAAGTTAAGAATGTGTGGAAATCATTATATCGTTTACGGTTTAAAGATGCCTCACATTCATTTGTTACGTTTGTAATAACGAATCAAATTGATAAAGTGATTCCACAATTTGACGGTTCTTCCTTAACTTATATAATTTTATTTGCTTAACTAGAAAGCTCATTACAAATTTACATTTATTTGTTTTAATTGAATACATTCTCATTTGCTAAATTTGAAAGAATGAATCAAATGTACTAAACGATGAATCAATCGGACCCATTTTGGCCAACTTATATCCTTTTGATGAATTAAAACCGATGTAAGTTAAGAATGTGCACAAATTGTTATCGTTTAAAGATTTAAGAGACCTCCCCCGCCCCTCTTTCTCTAGCGTGCATGCTTTCTTTCAAGCACATGTACCCCCTCTTTTTCGCTCGCTCCACCCCCCCCCCCCTCTCTCTCTCGAACGTGCTCTCTCTCTCTCTCGGGAGAGGGGGGACGAGGAGTGAGTGAGAAAAAACACCCCTCTTTCTCGCTCACTCCGCGCTCCCCTCTCCCTCCCTTTCTCGACTGAGCGTGCTCTCTCTTGAGCAGGCATGCTATGGAAATAGCATACGTGCTCTCTCTCGTTTGTTTGCGTGTGCTCTTTCTCTCCTCTCGTTCTTTCTATCTCTCTCTCTAGCCCGCGCGCTCAAGAGAGAATGAGAAGGAGAAGAGAGGGAGAATGCGTGAGAGAGAGAGAGAGAGAAAAAACTCTATACTCACACACCTCTGTCCACCTCTCTCACTCTCTCTCTCTCTCTCACTTGAGCACGCGTGCTCTCTCTCTCTCTCATAGTCTCCCTCGTGCTCTCTGTCTCTAGCGTACATGTTCTCTTTCGTGCACGCGTGCTCTCTCTCGCTAGAGCATGCATGCTCTCTCTCGCTAGAGCGTGCGTGCTCTCTCTCATTCGAGCACGTGCGCTTGATAGAGAGGAAATGGACAGGGAGCGAGAGAGAAAGAGAGCACATGTGCTCTCTCCCACCTCCCTTCTTTTTCGCTCACTCCACACCCCCCTCTCCATCGAGTGTGCATTCTTTCTTTGAGCGTGCGTGCTCTTTCCCTCTCGCTTGAGCACGCGTGCTCTCTCTTTCTCTCTCTCTCTCTCTCTCAAGCAGGCGCGCTCGATAGAGATAGTGGGCGGCGGGGAGCGAACGAGAAAGAGAGCACACATGCTCTCTCTCACCCCCCCTCTTTGTCGCTCATTCTACACCCCCTCCTCTCTCCTGAGCATGCGTGCTCTCTCTTTAGTATGCGTGCAAGCTCTTTCTAAAGCTCGCATACTCTCTCAAGTGCGCATGCTCTCTGTTACTCATTCTCTCTCTCTATCCACCTATCTCTCCCTCAAGAACGCACACTCAATAGAAAGGGAGAGGGGGGTGGGGAGTGAGTGAGAAAGACCCCCCCTTTCTCGCCCGCTCACCGCCCCCTCTCCCTCCCATTCTCAACCGAGCATGCTCTCTTGAGCATGCGTGCTGTCTCTCTGGAAAGAGCGAGCGTGCTCTCCCTCACTCGTGCGCGCATGCTCTCTCACCTTTCGTTCTTTCTCTCTCTCTTGCACGTGCTCTCCAAAGAGAACGAGAAGGAGAAGAGAGGGAGCACGCGCGCTCGAGAGAGAGAGAGTAAACCCTAAACTCTCACACTCTTTGTCCACCTCTCTCACTCACTCTCTCTCTCTCACTTGAGCGCGTGTTCCCTCTCTCACTTGAGCGCGTGTTCCCTCTCTCTCTCTCTCTCTCGCTCGTTCTCTCTTTCTCTAGCACACATGCTCTCCTTTGAGCGCGCGTGCTCTCTTTCGAGCATAAGTGCTCTCGCTCGTTTGAGAGCGCATGCCCATGTCCGTCGGAGCCATAAGCATCAGAGTGATGACCTAGTGAGGAACCACACCCATGATGCACAGCTGGACCACACTAGTCGTCGTGCTCACATCACTTGCTTTCTATGCGGGAAAAATGGGCATTATAAAAGGGAGTGTTTCAAGAGGATTCATGAAGACGCACCGGAGCAGCAGCTCGTTTCACCAAATCATGGCCCAGACAACGACCGTGCAGGCTTTGCTTGTTATTTCTGTGGGCAAAGGGGGCACACCAAGAAACATGCCCTCGACGAGCTCAGGGTGGTGCAACTAAGCAATAACTGGTTGCACAAAACCAAGGGTCCCAGACTAGAACATCCACCGGACAGCAGGATGCTAAGGGGAAGAAGCCGGTTGCCGATGGGAGAGTGTATGCTATGTCGGCACATGAGGCGGCTAACTCCTCAGGTGTAGTGGAAGGTATGACCCTCATTGCCTCTCACATGTTAACGTGCCACGTGATGCCGATCTTTCTCATTCTTTTATCTCTCCACGTTTTGCTTGTGAGCTTGTTGTTGAATGAGTTACATGTTGATTTGTTTATCTTGCTGATGATTATTTTCGATGTGATTTTCTGCATGGATGTGATGTCAATAGCATCATGTACATGTGGGTTGTCAGGAGAGAAAGTGGTGTTCACTTAACCTGAGGTGGAGTCTTTCTCCTTCGAGGGTGTTAAGTGATTCTAGTGGAAGATTCTCGGTGTCTTTCACTAAGGCTAGAAGGTGGACTAATAGAGGGTGTGTAGTTTTCTTACAAGCATCTCGGTGACGAGTGTGGAACTACCTCCTCTTGAAATCCATTTAATAGTGTTGGAGTGTGGGAATGCGTTGTTGAACGACTTGTCGGAATTGCGTTCCACTCAGGAGATCGAGTTCCTTGTCAATTTTATTTTGGATAGGAGGTGAAGAAGAGATTGACTTTAGCTCCAGTCCTAACTTTGCCTACCGGGAGTGATGGTTATGTGGTCTAGAGTGACGTTTCAATTTGTGGCTTGAGTTGTGTACTCATGCAACGTAGGAGGAATTGCAAATGGCGCAGAGTCGGAAAAAGAACTGCGTTGACCTTTAGCAAATTTTGGAGGACCAAAATTCCTAAGGGGGGAAGGATGTAAGATCCCTGATCTTAACCGGTTTATTTTAATGATTATTTATCGGTGGTTGTGTGGTTAAAGCGTTTTCTGATTTATTCAGTGATTTCAAAAATAAATGGTGTTCCTTATGGTTTTAATTAAAACCAACTTTACAATTATTGGTTTTAAGTGTTTTTGGGTCAAATCTGAATTTTTAGAATTTTTCTGATTTTTCACTAATTTTCCAAAAATTAGGGTTTGGTGGGACCCCCTATGGGCCCCACCGGCAAAATTGAGATTTTTAGACCAAATTAACCCAGGCATCAACACAAGCTTTTATAAAAAAATTCGTAATTTTTCCAAGTTTAATCAGTGCTCAAATGATCTAAATACCCATTTTTAGCCCAATTTTCTATTCATACCCTACTAGTTAATTACGTACACCCCAAACCCTACTATAAATAGAAAGATCTGAGCTATTTCCATTTTGGGAATAGGCTGGGAGAGGGTGATTAAGGTCTAGTTCCCCAATTAGTCCGGAATTAGAAGGAGATTAAGGTATGTTTTCTTTAATCAAGCCTAAATCCTAGGTTTTCTTCTAATCCAATCTTAATCCATCATTTCCTCTTTGATTTGATTTTAAACATCAAAACCACTTATTTGCTTCCTTACTTCAAACCTTACATCTCAAAATTCGTTTTTTTATGCTTAACAAACCCTAGATCTAAGATTTCATTAAGGTTTTTAATGTTAAATTGATTTTTAATGGAGTTTAACTTAAACTCTGTCTTTGGAAGGTTTTCAAGAAGGGTGACGGTCAAATCCAAACCTAATCAAGTGATAAGGTAATGGGTCTTTGAAATCTCACTTTTCCTATGCTAAAAATCTCAATTTGTATTGTTTATTTGGAATGGATTTACTTGATTTAGTGCTTTAATGGTGAGATTAGTAAATGGTAATTTCTTGTCCCGATTTCTTACTGTTTTGTATTAATATAAGGTAGATTAGCTTTTTGGAAGGTATGATGGAATTTTAATGACATTTGAGTTGTTAAATGGAGATTTTAAGTTTCATAAATGGAGTTTCGGTTTGAAATTTTGAAATGAAGAAGAAGGTCGAATCTGCCTTGTTGGCATTCGAACGGCCTATCAGGGCGTTCGAACGGCAATACTGCATTTTCGGAAAATTTCTTGTTTAGCCGATCAAACGGCTACACTGCAGAAATTAACCATTGTATGTATGTTGTTTATTTCGATGTCCCTAATCTAAAATATCATTTTTATGTGTATGTGGAGTGTTTTGAGCCAAGGTAAGCAACTGGAAGAGCATACTATTGATGTTAAGAAGTTGTGGTGTATATTTAAAGTTATGTGAAATGGCTTATAGTTGTATATATTTGTTGGAATTGCTATCTTGAGATATGAGTGGTTGATTCCTAAGGTTTAAGCATGGTTTTAGTAGAATTATAGCATGCTAATGGATTGATAGGTCATTATAGGATGTGGTTAAATGATGGGTAAATGTTAGTGTTATGCCTAGACTTAAGTATGAAGTGATTGAACCTACATATGTTTAGCATGTGGTTTATGTTTTGACTTGAGTTATGATTTTAATGGTTCTTCTCCTATGATTTTCCGCTGAAATCCATGATTAGATGTTAATGCGCATGTGTAGTGTGATGGTGAGTTAATTACAAAGCATATTGATATACATCGAGTGAGGTGCTTCTACCATGTACACACACATATGGTAATGATTATGATGAGGTTTAATATTATGATTATGAATGATGCATGAGGGGCTGATGAGAGCACTTATCATGAATTAGGATTCATGTATGCCTTGCCCACATATGTACCATGTTGCATGCATCATGAAAATGGATTTCCAATTGAGGCTTTATTGAGGTTAACCAACTTTGATTGATTAGATGCAATGTGGTGAAATTGCGTGCCGGATTAATCGGTCATTGGCTTAATCAAAACTTGATTGGTCCGAAGGGACATGTTTTGATTTGAGTTCATGTGTGTGGAACATGTGCACTCCCTGGGTTGAGTCGAGTCAAATTGAGTTATATGAGAACGAGTTGTATACTTGTCTTGCGGTTGAGATTTACTTATTGAGATTATCTAGACCCTAAGAATCTAGCTGGTTTGTCCGAGTGCATCGGCTTACCAGGTATTGTTGCTTAGGATTTTAGTCTTGACAAGCAGGGTTGCCTGGGAGTTTAGGCTTGATGGGCAGGAGTTGCTCGAAAGGCTTTGACCTTGAGGAGCAGGAGTTGCTTGAAGGCGTTGGCCTTGAGGAGCAAGAGTTGCTCGAAGGCTTTGACCTTGAGGAGCATGTCTATTTGGTAAGTTTTTGCTCGAGGGCTTCGGCCTTGAAGAGCAAGTTTATTCTCTATATGTATAGACTTGCATATTAGACAAGTGTGTGTTGAGACACTTATACATGTCTGATGAATAAAAATGTTGATGCATGATCTGAAATATATGTTAGAGATATATCTCATGCAGATTTATATGATGTTGATACATGATCTGAAATGTATGTTAGAGATACATTTCATGCAGGTTTATATGATGTTGATACATGATCTGAAATGTATGTTAGAGATACATCTCATGCAGGTTTATACGATGTTGATGCATGATCTGAAATGTATGTTAGAGATACAACTCATGGAGGTTTATATGATGTTGTATTGCATGATTTGAATGTGTAGTAGAAACACTTCTCATGCGGTATAAGTGATATTTTAAATAGTCTGAACTATGCGATTTAGACACTATGATGCAGGTTTTGGTGATGTATATGTGTGATAAAAAATTGATACATCTCATCAATCATTGATCTGAATTGTTATATTATTATACTGTCGTGTTTCTGATGATTATAGTTATATTAAAAGTCATTATTGAGTTTATCAATCTCACCCCTCTTTCTTGTGCTTTTGCTTTGGGGCTGCGTGGCGTGACACGCAGATGGACGGGATCCTCTCTATGTGGCGTGACACGCAGATGTGGAGATATCTTATGTGACATGTTTCTTTGGTTTTTGCTATGATGTTAGAACTCATGTGGTGTAGTTCTCGTTTTGGTCTTGTGCTACATTTTACCTTTAGATTATATGAGACATAGTTTTGGGGCCTAGTGTGGGCTATGGATTAAATAACTATGTGGGTTTGAGATTATGATTTATTTTAGAGTTAAAGTAACTCTCTTGTTTTTACCTATTTACTTTTGCTAAAGTGGTGCGTTTACTCCGTAAATTTTTGATCACCCATCATTAGGGCATAAGTCTTATGCTATTCGTTTTTAAATCTCCTTGTCGCCCCCATGCGCTTGACCGGCCCCTAGACCGGGTTCAGCTCGGGTCGGGCAGAGCCGGGGCGTGACAAAGTTTTTGGTATCGGAGCACATCTTTGTCCAAGAGTAAATATGGATTGAGTGACAAGTCTTATGGGTTAAGGGTTGTGAAATGATCAAGGTCTAGACATAACTAGCGATGTGAATTCCATTAGTTGTTGTCTTGAATGTTGCTTGTTTGTTTGCTTGCTTGCTTGTGTGCTTCTTGAATTTTTGGTTACTTTGCTTTGGGTTATTATGATGTATGATTAATGTCTAGTTGTTGTGTAGATGGTTGGTTCTAATCATATAGGCACTAATAACCATCGTGGTGCTAGAGACCCGAGGGTGGACGATGTGTTGACCACCATTGAAGGGTTGACACAGGTGGTCTAGGCAAAGCACGCAAGTAGTAGCGACTCTGAGTCTCTCTCACTCGAGGGATTCAAGAAGCTTAACCCCCTTACCTTCAAGGGTGGTTTGGGTACCTCTGAGGTGGATGATTGGAGGCTCCATATGGAGAAGATTTTTAATGCTCGTCGTTGCCCTGATGAGGAGAAGACCCATCTTACGGTCTTCACTTTCGAGGGCAAGGCCTAGAGGTGGTGGCTATCGATGGAGCGTCCGAGATTTCATGGCTGGGTGGACATTTCTTAGGAGGAGTTCTTGTCTGCCTTTAACGACAAGTACTTCCCTCTTCATGTCCGGGAGGAGAAGAAGAAGGAGTTTCTCAACTTGTAGTAGGGTTCTATGACGGTCTTGGCTTATGAGACCCGATTTGTGGAACTTGAGCGCTTTGCTCCTCGTTTCTTTAGTGACTAGTATGAGCGGGCACGAAAGTTCGAGGACGGCTTGAGGCCCTTCATCAAAGGCCGAGTTGTCCAATTCCAACACAAGACCCTAGCAGAAGTACTCAAGACTGCCATCGTAGTGGAGCGGGACTTGGAGGAGTATATGAGGAAGAAGGAGCAACAGCTCGAGGGGTCGAGACAGGAGGATACCCATGTCCATCGGAGCCATAAGCGTCAGAGTGATGACCTAGTGAGGAACCACACTAGTCGTCTTGCTCACATCACTTGCTTTCTATGCGGGAAAAATGGGCATTATAAAAGGGAGTGTTTCAAGAG
This sequence comes from Saururus chinensis, assembly GCA_035235625.1. Taxonomy (NCBI): domain Eukaryota; kingdom Viridiplantae; phylum Streptophyta; class Magnoliopsida; order Piperales; family Saururaceae; genus Saururus; species Saururus chinensis. Next base: position 27,939,442 of record CP141146.1, on the reverse strand, counting down.
GATTCATGAAGACGCACGTGAGCAGCAGCTCGTTTCACCAAATCATGGCCCAGACAATGACCGTGCAGGCTCTCTCAAGCGAGTGTGATCTGTTTTGAGCACACGCGTTCTCTTGCTCGAGTGCGCATGCTCTCTCTCACTCGAGCGCACGTGCTCTATCTCTTTCTCTTTCTCTCTCTCACTCTCTCTCTCTTTTAGCATGCACGCTTGAGAGAGAGAACGAGAGAGAAGAGAGAGGGCACGCTCCCTCGAGAGAGCATGTGCGCTCGAGTGAGAGTACACCCTAAACTCTCGCACATTATCTGTGTGTCCCCTTTCTCGCTATCTCTCTCTTGCTCGAGCGCGCATGCACTCTCTCTCGCTCATGCATGTTTGCTCTCTCCCTTGTTTTACCCCTCTAGCTCTCTCTCTCGTTCTCTCTCTAGCACACGTGCTCTCTTTTGAGCGCGTGTGCTCTTTGTATGGCTTGAGCGTGTGTGAACTCTTTTGAGCGCGCGTGCTATCTCTCACTTTAGCGCAAGTGCTATCTCTCGCTTTAGCGTGCATGCTCTCATTTTTGTTCTCTCTCTCTCGCTCAAGCACACGCTTGATAGAGAGGAGGGAGCGGGGAGCGAGCAAGAAAGAGAGCACATGTTCTCACCCCCTCTTTTTCACTCGCTCAACACCCCCCTATCTCTCAAGCGTGCAAGCTCTTTTGAGTGCGCGTGCTCTTTCCCTCGCAATTGAGCCTGCGTGCTCTTTCCCTCGCAATCGAGCCCCCGTGCTTTTCCTTCTCTCTCGAGCGCGTGTGTTCTATCTCTCTCATACTCTCCCTCTAGCAAGCGTGCTGTCTCTCTGGAAAGAGCGTGCGTGCTCTCTCTCACTTGTGCCTTTGTGCTCTCTATCCTCTCATTCTTTCTCTCCCTCGTTCTTACTCTCTCTCTCTCTCTGATGTGAATCATATTGCTGACAAGTACTTGGACAAGTTGGATGCAACAAAGCGATTGAAAGCCCAGCTAAAGACCCATCGTCCATATTTTAAGAAGAAGCCCAAGAATCCAGAAGAAGACCAAAAGCCAAGGATTAATTGAGCCCAACTACAAAGATTCTTTTCCTGGCCTACAACTTTTGGAGTCCCAAGGCCTCATTAATTAAAGCAAGCTGTTGCAGCCAAGGCACTCTTTCATATGTAGTCTACTTAGGGACTTGTTTTAAGACATTTAATGTTTTTAGGGACTAGTTTTCACTTTATTTAATGTTATTTCAAATTCTTGTACGAAATTAAGCCTATATAAGGCTTTCTAAGTAATGAAAATGGAGTTTTTGGCTTGTTCATCTTAAAATTGTGTCTGGAGTATCAGCAACTCTTAGAACCTATCTTCCCTGGCTAACTCTCCTCAGAAACAATTTCAGATGCCCTCAAGCTTGGATACCTCAAGCTTAAGGAAGTCATCGTAATCCTTGTGATCTTTCCTCTCAGCGAGTTCCGTTCAAAGTTCATTATTGTTTTGGCACTCATCTTCTTTCTCTGCACTGCACATCACTCACTCTCTAGCACACGCGCTCGAGAGAGAACATGAAGGAGAAGAGAGAGAGCACTCGCGCTTGAGAGAGAGAGAGAGTAAACCCTAAACACACTCTCTCTGACCACCTCTCTCACTCTCTCTCGCTCAAGCGCACGTGCCCTCCCTCAGTTGTGTGTGTGTGCTCTCTCTCTCTCTCTCTCTCATGCATGCTCTCTCTCTGAGCATGCGTGCTCTCTCTCTTATAGTCTCTCTCGTGCTCTCTTTCCCACTCATTCTCTCTTTCTCTAACGTGCATGCTCTCTCTTGCTAGAGTGTGCATGCTCTCTTTAACGCGCATGCTCCCTCTACCTTGAGCACGCGCACTAGATAGAGAGGGGGGGGGGGGGGGGGTGGGGAGCGAGCGAGAAAGAGAGCACATGCGTTCTCTCCCACCCCGCTCTTTTTCGTTAGCTCCACACTCCCCTCTCTCGAGTGTGCATGCTTTCTTTTGAACGCGTGTGCACTTTTCCTCTCTTGAGTGCACGTACTCCCTCTCTCAAGTGTGTGCTCTCTCTCTCTCTATAGTTCTCTCTCGCTCGTTCTCTCTCTCTCTCTCTCTCTCTCTCTCTCTCTCTCTCTCTCGCACGTGCGCTAGAAAGAGAGCACATATGCACTTTCTGCTCGTTCTCTCTCTCTCTCTCTCTCTCTCTCTCTCTCTCTCTCTCTCTCTCTCTCTCTCTCTCTCTCACACTGCACTAGAAAGAGAGCACATATGCACTTTCTGACCCCCCCCCTCTTTGTCGCTCGTCTACGCCGCCCTCCCTCCCTCTCCCGAGCGTGCGTGCTCTCTCTTTAGAGTGCGTGCCCATTCACTCTCTCTATCTCTTGAGTGTGCAAGCTCTCTCACGAGCTTGCATGCTCTCTCAAGCGCGCGCGTGCTCTCTCTCGAGCACATGTGCTCAAGAGTTAGACAGAGAGATAGAACGAGTGAGAGATCGTGTGCTCTCTCTCGCTCGAGTGTGTGCTCTCTCTCACTCAAGCACGTGTGCTCTCTCTTGCTCGAGCACTCGTGCTCTCTCTTTCAAGCTCTCTCTCGCTCTCCCTCAATCATGTGCACTCAATAGAGAGGGAGAGGGGGGGGCGAGGAGCGAGCAAGAAAGACTGTTGTGCATGCTCACATGATTCCTCATTTATTTATCTTTATTTATTTATGAACATTAGGTTAGTTTCCCTTGTGTTGAGAATGATCTATATTTATGTTTTACTGTTAAATTGTACTGGGCGCACTAGTGGACCACGGGATAGCTGGGCCGGAGTGGCACGATTCCCAAAGTGGGAGGGCGCGACTCCCCATAAAGGGTCGTCGTTTCCCTCCTTGTGTTCGGGTTATGCTAATAGAACTCCAGTTATTTCTCTCCTTTCTTCCTACTTCTTTCCCTTTCCCTGCGTAGAACTCATGTGTACCGATTGTGCCCGTACTTGGCACAACATTGGTATCAGAGCTTTTACGATCCCCGGCCATGGCACGAGGCAAACAAGCTGCCACAGCCCCGGAAGTTCAGCCCAAGAAGGAGGCTCTCGCCTCCGAGGACAGCCCGAAGACAGTGCCAGAATCTAACAGTGAGCCTACTCTAGCTCAAATCATGGAGGAAATTCGGACCTTGAGCATGGGCGTAGCCAAGGTCGATGCTCTGGGCTTGGCTGTGGCTCAACTTCAAGCAGAGCGCTCAATGCCCCTTTTGCCCAAACCACCAACTGTGTTCATGGAGAAGGGGGGTCCGTCCCAGGCCCCCGAACTGCACCCCTCTGACCTTCTGGCACCGGCGGACTGAGATATGCTCTTTCCCCATGGTACTGTGTGCTTTGGCACAGTCGATCAGGCCATGGATGGGAGGCACTAGGCCTGGGATACGAGAGGCACACTAGGTGTTTGGGAAAATGCCCCAATGATGTTGCCTCTTCGAAACTTGTTCCAGGAGATGGAGAATGACTGGGAGGAGTACCTAGGACCCTGTAGAGCACTCCGCGGAGGGGCTGAACCTCGTTTGGCCCACCTACAGTTCCCACAGTACAATGGGGATGACGACTCAGTGGAGTGGCTGTACAAGGCCGAGAAGTTTTTCGCCTACTAGGGAACACATTCGGAGGCTGAAAGACTGCGCATAGCAGCCTTCCACCTAGACAGGGATGCTTCGGTATGGTTCCAGAGTTTTGAGAAGGAGGTGCGCTACCCCACTTGGGCCGCCTTCTCCGACGAGTTGTGCATCCAGTTCGACCCAAATGAGTTCCAAGACTTCAACGAGATGCTCTCCTCCCTGCGGCAAACCACCACCTTCCGGGCTTATTATACGGAGTTCATGAAGGTGGGCAACCATCTCCCCGACTGACCGGTGGCTGCCTTGGTGGGCACGTTCAAGAGGGGGCTCAAACCAAAGATTTCTGAGGAGATGCGCCATTTTCCCTGCTCCAGCATGCGGGATGTCGTGCGCCACACATGCATTGAAGAAGAGAAGCTAGCTAGACAGCGACGTGGAGACCAGCTCAGGACTTTCCCCCGGGCTGCTATGAGTGCTTCCCCTCTTGCTGCCCCGGCCAGCAACCCAGTGGCTGGCCGCTTTGGCCAGCAACCCTCTCAGACCGGCCCATTTATTCACCAACTCACTCCTGCCCAGATGGAGGAACGTCGGTTGAAGGGGCTTTGTTTTCGCTGCGATGAGAAGTTCATCCTGGGGCACTGTTGTTCCTTCAAGGGCAGTCTTTTAGTGGAGGAGGTTGATGAGGAGAGGGAGGTGGCGGACGGGTCTGACTCGTCGCACTATAATGACATGCTGCCAGAGATTTCTGTCTATGCTTTCTTGGGGGCATTCACTCCACGCACAATGCGAGTCCAGGGCCACCTCAAGCGGCAGCAAGTGGCTATTCTGATCGACAGTGGGTCAACCCACAACTTCATTAAAGACAGAGTAGCCCAACGGCTAGGCTGCTTCGTGTTAGATTAGAAGCCCTTTGACATGCTGATTGGTGATGGGAAGCACCTCCGGAGCTCAGGGGTCTACGCCCAAGCAGCGCTTTCCATTTAGGGCCACACCTTCATTACCGACCTCTTTCTGCTGCCTACGAAAGGGGCGGACGTGGTGTTAGGGGGTGCAGTGGCTCCAAGAGCTTGGGGACGTGTTATGGAATTTTAAAGATATGGTAATGGATTTTGAGGTTCAAGGACAGCGGGTTCGGCTACAGGGGTCTCAGTCAGGCACCCTCCTTTCTGCTCAGTCGACACGCTCCTTGTTTTGGTTTGCCCCATAGGGATTCCTCCTTCAACAGCGGGCAACGGTCAAAGTCCTTCAAGATGAGTTACTGCAGGATCTTATTGACTTATTGGTGGAGCATAGTGCGGTGTTTGCTGAACCACATGGGCTGCCTCCGGTGTGGCCTCATGATCACTGTATTCCTATACTGCCAGGGGCCTCTCTGGCCAATGTTTGGACGTACCGCTACCTACACATTCAGAAGGCAGAGATAGAGCATCTTGTGGCAGACATGCTTCACTCTGGTATCATTCGATCGGGCACGAGCTCTTTCTCCTCCCCGGTGTTGCTCGTGCGAAAGAAAGATGGCACATGGCAATTCTGTGTTGACCATCGGGCCTTGAATGCTATCATTGTCAAGGATAAGTACCCTATACCGGTGATTGAAGAGCTTTTGGATGAGCTGGCTGGAGCAACTATCTTCAGCTAACTCGACCTTAGATCGGGTTACCATCAGATACGGGTGCAAGCCTTTGATGTGCACAAGACGGCCTTCTGGACTCATGACGGCCACTTTGAGTTCCTTGTCATGCCATTTGGCCTGACCAACACCCCCTCTACATTTCAGAGCCTCATGAATGATCTCTTTCGGCCCTTCCTCCGCCGCTTCATCTTGGTGTTCTTCGATGATATCCTTGTCTATAACAAGTCATGGGCAGACCACTTGGAGCATCTCAGGTTTGTCTTTGCTATTCTGAAAGATAACTCTTTGTTTCTTAAGCGTTCGAAGCGTTCGTTTGGCAGCCCACAGGTAGAATACTTGGGCCATATCATCTCTCGTGACGGCGTCGCCACTAACCCCTCAAAGGTGGCCGCCATGCTTTCCTGGCCGGCCCCTACTTGCGTCTGGGTGCTTCGGAGCTTTCTCGGCCTCACTGGCTACTATCGACGATTCATTAACCGCTATGGTGAGATTGCTCGCCCCCTTACAGAGCTGTTGAAGAAGGGGGCATTCAGCTGGTCCGAGGCTGCCCAAGCGGCCTTTGCCGAACTGAAGAGGGCTATGGCGTCCGCCCCTGTTCTGATCCTTCCTGATTTCAGCCTGCCCTTTGTGGTGGAGATGGGTGCTTCTGATGCCGGCCTAGGGGCGGTGTTACTGCAGGATGAGCGGCCCATTGCTTACTTCAGCAAAGCTTTGGCTAGCCGTTCCCTGTCCTTGTCCATATACGAGAAGGAGATATTGGCCATCATCCTTGCGGTCGACAAGTGGCGACCTTATTTGCTTGGCTGCATGTTCCTGATCTGCACTGACCACCAGCCCCTGAAGTATTTCCTCGAACAGTGGGTGTCCAGTCCATCACAGCAATGGTGGGTTAGCAAGCTTCTTGGCTATGATTATGAGGTTGTGTACAAGAAAGGGTTGTGTTTGATTCTTTCCAGTCCAGCTTGCCCCTTTCTTGAGAGTTAAAACAGGCGTACCAGGATGACCATCTGACCCGCACCTTGATTACTTCCCTCTAGACCGACCCAGCTGCTCGGCCATTCTTTGCAAAGACCCCCTCTTTCTTGCTCGCTCTGTGCCCTCTCTCTAGCACGCGCACTCAAGAGAGAACGAGGAGAAGAGAGGGAGAACGCGCGCTTGAGAGAGAGAGCAAACCCTAAACTCTCACACTCTCTCTGTCCACCTCTCTCACTCTCTCTCTCTCGCTTGAGCGTGTGTTCCCTCTCTCGCATTCTTTCTTTCAAGCGCACGTGTTTTCTCTCGCTAGAGTGCGCGTACTTTCTTTAGCACCGTGCTTTCTCTAGCTTGACTGCCCTCTTTTTTGCTCGGTCCACACCCCCCTCTCTCAAGTGTGCATGCTTTCTTTTGACCGCACATGCTCTCTCTCTTAAGCGCTCTCTCTCTCTCTCTCTCTCTCTCTCTCTCTTTGTAGATATCTCTCGCTTGTTCTCTCTTTCTCTCTATCTCTCGACCATGCGCGCTGATTGAGATAGAGGGGGGCGGGGAGCGAGCGAGAAAGAGAGCACACATGCTCTCTCTCACCCCCCTCTATGTCGATAGCTCTACACCCCCTCCCTCAGTGAGCATGCTCATTCTCTCTCTCTCCCGTGAGCGTGCAAGCTCTCTCTCGAGCGTGTGTGCTCTCTCTCACCCCCCCTCTTTCTCTCTCGTTCTGTGCCCCCCTCTCCCTCCCTTTCTAGACCAAGCGTGCTCTCTCTTGAGCATGCATGCTGTCTCTCTAGAAAGAGCGTGCATGCTCTCTCTCGCTTGTGCACTTGTGTGCATGTGCTCTCTCTCGTTCTTTCTCTCTCTAGCATGCGCGCTTGAGAGAGAACGAGAAGGAGAAGAGAGAGAGCACGCATGCTCAAGAGAGAGAGAGAGTAAACCCTAAACTGTCACACTCCTCTGTCCACCTCTCTCACCGTCTCTCTCTCGCTTGAGTGCGCGTGCCCTCTCTCAGTTGTGCGTGCATGCTCTCTCTCTCTCTCTCTCTCTCTTGCACGCGTGCTATCTCTCTTATAGTCTCCCTCATGCTCTCTCTCCCGCTCGTTCTCTCTTTCTCTAAAGTGCATGCTCTCTTTCGAGCGCGCATGCTTTCTCTCGATTGAGCGTGCGTGCTCTTTCTCTCTTGATCACGCGCGCTAGATTGAGAGGGAGGGGAGGGGAGCGAGTGAGAAAAAGAGAACATGTGCTCTCTCCCACCCCCCTCTTTTTAGTGCGCGTGCTCTTCCCCTCTTTCTTGAGCGCACGTACTCTCTCTCAAGCAGGTGTGCTGTCTCTCTATATCTCTCTCTCTCACTCGTTCTCTCTTTCTCCCTCTCTCGAGCACGCGCACTTGATAGAGATAGAGGGGGAGGAGCGTGTGAGAAAGACAGCATGTTTGCTCTTTCTGACCCCCCCTTTGTCGCTCGTCTACGCCGTCCTCTCTCTCTCTCTCTCTCTCTCTCTCTCTCCCGAGAGTGTGTGCTCTCTCTTTAGCACGCGTGCTCATTCTCTCTCTTTTTCTCTTGAGTGTCCAAGCTCTCTCATGAACTCGCGTGCTCTCTTAAGTGCGCATGTGCTCAAGAGTTAGACAGAGAGATAGAACGAGCGAGAGAGCGTGTGCTCTCTCTTGCTCTAGCGCGCATACTCTCTCTCTCTATCTCTCTCTCTCTCTCTCTCTCTCTCTCCCTTGACCACAGGCACTTGATAGAGAGGGAGGGGGGCGGGCGAGGAGCGAGTGAGACAGACCCCTCTCTTTCTTGCTTGCTCCGCCCCCCGCTCTCCCTCCCTTTCTCGACCAAGCATGCTCTTCGCTCGTTCTCTCTTTCTCTAGCCCGCATGCTTGATAGAGAGTGAGAGGGGGGGGGGGAGTGAGTGAGAAAGAGAACACATGTGCTCTCTCTCGAACTCGCGTGCTCTTTCAAGCGTGCGTGCTTTCTCTCTAGAGCATGTGCACTTAAGAGATAGAGAGAGAGCGCGCATGTCTCCTCTCGCTCGAGTGCACATGCTCTCTCTCACTCATTCTCTCTATCTCTCTCCCTCGAGCATGGGCACTCGATAGAGAGAGAGAGAGAGAGGGGGGGCGAAGAGCAAGCGAGAAAGACCCCCCACTTTCTCGCAGGCTCTGCGCCCCCCTCTCCCTCCATTTCTCGACCGAGCGTGCTCTATCTTGAACATGCATGCTGTCTCTCTATAAAGAGCGTGCATACTCTCTCTCTCGCTTGTGTGCATGTGCTCTCTCATCTCTCATTCTTTCTCTCTCTAGCAAGTGCGCTCGAGAGAGAACAAGAAGGAGAAGAGAGGGAGAGAGTGTAAATCCAAAACTGTCACACACTCTCTGTCCACCTCTCTCTCTCTCTCTCTCTCTCTCTCCCTAGAGTGCACATGCTCTCTCTAACTCGTTCTCTCTTCTTCTAGTGTGCATGCACTTTATCGAGTGCGCGTGCTCTCTCGCTTAAGCGCGCATGGTCTCTCACTTAAGCACGCATGCTCTCTCTCTGAAGCGCGTGTGCTCTCTCGCTTGAGCACGCATGCTCTATTTAGCGCGCACGAGAGAGAGAGAGAGAGAGAGAGAGAGAGAGAGAGAGAGAGTAAACCCTAATCTCTCGCACTCTCTCTATCCACCTCTCATTCTCTTGCTTGAGTGCATGCCCTCTCTCGCATGTGCGCGAGTGCTCTCTATCTTTTGAGCATGCGTGCTCTCTCTTATAGTCTCCCTCGTGCTCTCTCCCGCTCGTTCTCCCTTTCTCTAGATCACATGCTCTCTTTCAAGCGCGAGTGCTCCTACTCTCTCGCTGAGGCGCGTGCTCTCTCTCTCACTCGAGTGCGCGTGCTCTCTCTCTTAAGCTGTCTCTCACTCATTCTCTCTCTCTCTCTCCCTCGAGCACTGTTGTGGACCGGTGTCCACAACGGCCAGCAGCCTGGTCAGAGGAAGGGAGCAGCGCAAGATGGCCGGGGAAGGGAAGAGGAAGCAGCATGGCCGCCATGAAGGAGGGAGAGACAAGGAAGAAAGAGGAGAAGACAAGAGACTCAATAATTCATTCACTGATTAATTAGGCTATAACCCTTACACTTTATAGAGAATTTTAATGGGCTTACTAACATAAGCCTAAAAGCCCACTAAGCATTATTTTAAGGAAATAATAATAAACTCCTTAATAATTAAGAAACAACTAATAGCCCTAAGCAACCCTAGGGCCTACGCCCCACTTATTAACAATAACATAATTAAATGTGTCCCAGATGGTAGACCCTTTAGACGTTCACAACATTCTACCACGCTTCCGCATCACCTCGTCCTTGAGGTGGCTTAAAAATTCGAAGCAATGGGCCCACCATAGCTCCACTGAGCACAACCGGTCCAGAAATATGGATGAGGCACGCCAAAAGATGCAACATAGTGTGACCAGTTCTCGAAACCTCTGGTGTTGAAGGGTGAATGAGTTCGGCCCTACGCAGAACCCATGCATGGAATTGGCGCCGTTCACTCAAAAGCAGAATAGCCCAAGGAATTCGGAAAGAGCCCACTCGCATATCCCATGGGCCTGGGCTTGGTTCTAAGCAGACCCGTACAATTTCACTTCGAGTAAACTCCAAAGCAACAACCACCGTATATGCAATGGATAGGGCAAAATCACCTGTGCATAGGCTAGGTAGCGGCTTCCATATTTTCTGTATACACCTCGTTGAATAGGGACCGGCCAAGAAAAATGCTTGAGACAATATGAGTGAACAATCTCCCGCCTCCCACTGAAGTGGATGTGGGCCAGACCATTTCGAGTGAGTCTGAGTGAAGCCACATTACCAAGGAATTCGCATAGACAGCTTACCAAACAAAATTAGGGACAAAGCTTTCCCCAATATGCTTTCTACATTTGGCAACAAAATCTGTAGAAGACACCCAAGATAGGCGAGATAATGGGTCAAGATTTCTGTTGTGGCAAAGGAAAATGTGAGCTGGCTGACTTTGTGGGCTATTAACATGCACATTAGTAGTGACTGGTATATGGAATTAAAGAAGGCAATCTCGTAGTAGGCAACCAGATGGGTAGAAGAGAACAAAACATGTGCATGTGATGGGGCGAAATCCAAGTGATGAGCATGCTGGCTTTTGCAACTGAAATAAGAAATCACGTTGTTTAGGAGTGTAGTTGGGAAGAATTTTGCAAACTTTCCTTTCAAATGGCGTGGATTGCTCTGATGGTGATTCGGTCGAGATTGTTGGCCCAAACAACGACGGTAGAGAATAGACTGTGGCAGCAACTTTGGCAAGAACCATAAGTGGGCAACCAGTGGATGACGAGCTGTAATCTTGGCAATTATATCCGGGATTGGGCCTGGAATTTCGCAGTTTAAGTAGATAGTGCATCGAGGAAAACCAACGGCATGGCAGTGGAGATGGGAAGATTTGTTGGCCGCACATGCAAAGCAGGGGAGAAAGTTATTCATAGAAAACTTGCCAAATAGGTCGCTTGAGCTGTAACGGATGCAGATATTGCTGGAAATCCCAGAATGGAAACGAGGATGGTGGTTGCCTAAGGTGATCTTCGACAGAGAGGAGGCCATGAGAAGCCCAACAGTAGTTGCCGTTGCTAGAGGACCTTCGCGCCGTATTAGCTTCCACGGATCGTGGGGAGGAAAGAGACCTCTGGCACAACCCTGTGCTCCAGCAGGTGACCTAGCTGCCCGTGCTTCCAACCCCAACGACGGAGATCCACGAAGGCGCTGATGATGGAGGGCTGTGGCTTGGCGATGGAGAACCAGGGAGGGGAAGTTCCCTTGTCCCCTAACAAGTCGTTGCAGACGCCCACTGTAGTCAACATGGCTGGCTGATTCCCACTGCTCACCATGCTCTCCGGGAAAAACTGGGGTGAAGAAGGGTCGTGATCGTCGGCCTGGCAGTGATGTTGCATAGTGATCACATGCCTCCTTTTGCTCCAAAGGCAGTGAGGACACTGTCGGCGCTGATGTTCCTCCCTCCATTGTGAAGGTAGTGGGTGGAGCCTCTATTTTTGAGGGCACTACATGAGCAGTCTTTGGCAGCCCGACCTTACGAACTATGGTGGACAGCAGGGGCGACGAACTTTTGGGGTCAATGGCTGGATGAGGCAGCCGGAATTGACTTCGGCTAGAACCTATTGAAAGGGGTGCCTGGCTGCAGAGGTGCCAAGTCCTTCGGAATGGGTTCCCTTTGCAGCGAAAGGCCACCCACTTCAATTGATTCATCTTCTTATTCCAGGCAAATGATGGAGGTGGGGGAAGCACCTTGGCCAGTGGGGAAGGTGTTGGTTCAGCCCGAGGGAGCACCTTGGCCAGTGGGGAAGGTGTTGGGTCAGCCCGAGGGAGCACCTTGGCCGGTGGGGAAGGTGTTGGGTCAGCCCGAGGCAGAACTTTGGCAAATGGTGGAGGCGTTGGATCAGCCCGAGGAAGCACCTTGGCTGTCGTGGATGTTGTCCTAGCGATTAAAAGCTTGTCGACCGTAGCTGAAAGATTTTCACACTTCTCCAAGATGCTAGCCAAGTCTGGGGAAGGAAGAGCCTTCGGAAGCATCTTCGCCTGTTGCCCCATAGACTGTTCGGCTCTGATACCAATGTTGTGGATCGGTGTCCACAACGGCCTAGCAGCCCGATCAGAGGAAGGGAGCGGCGCAAGATGTCCGGGGAAGGGAAGAGGAAGCGGCATGGCCGCCATGAAGGAGGGAGAGACAAGGAAGAAAGGGGAGAAGACAAGAGACTCAATAATTCATTCACTGATTAATTAGGCTATAACCCTTACACTTATATAGAGAATTTTAATGGGGTCATAGCATAAGCCTAAAAGCCCACTTAGCATTATTTTAAGGAAATAATAATAAACTCCTTAATAATTAAGAAACGACTAATAGCCCTAAGCAACCCTAGGACCTAGCCCCACTTATTAACAATAACATAATTAAATGTGTCCCCGATGGTAGACCCTCTAGATGTTCACAACAAGCAAACACTCGATAGAGAGGGAGAGGGGGGGCGAGGAGCGAGTGAGAAAGATCCCCCCTCTCCCTGCCTTTCTCGACTGAGCGTGCTCTCTTGAGCATGCGTGTTGTCAATCTGGAAAGAGCGTGCGTGCTCTCTCACCTTTCGTTCTTTCTCTCGCTCTAGCATGCACGCTCTCACACTCTCTCTGTCTCTCTCTTACACTTGAGTGTGCATGCCCTCTCTCTCTCGTGCGTGTGTGCTCCCTCTCTATCTCGAGCACACATGCTCTTTCTCTTACAGTCTCCCCCGTTCTCTCTCTATCGCTCGTTCTCTCTTTCTCAAACACGCATGCTCTAGTTCGAGCGTGTGCGCTCTCTCTCGTTTGAGCGCTTGATAGAGAGGGAGGGGGTGGGGAGCAAGCGAGAAAGAGAGCACATGTGCTCCCCCCCCCCTTTTTTTTGCTCACTCCACACCCCCTCTCTCGAGCGTTCATGCTTTCTTTTGAGCACACGTGCTCTCTCTCTCTATCTCTGTAGCTCTCTCTCTCTCTCTCTCTCTCTCTCTCTCTCTCTCTCTCTCTCTCTCTCTCTCGGGGGAGAGAGAGGAGGGGGGCGTAGAGCGAGCAAAAAAGAGGGGGGGGGGTGAGAAAGAGCTTCTGTGCTTTCTTTCTCGCTCACTCCCCGCCCCCCTCTATCTCTATTGAGCGCGTGTGCTCAAGAGAGAGAACGAGTGAGAGAGCTACAGAGAGAGAGGGCACGCGCTTGAGAGAGAGAAAGCATGTTAAGAGAGTGGGAACAAAGCACGTGCGCTCAAAAGAAAGCATGCACGCTCGAGAGAGAGTGGGATGTGGAGCGAGCGAAAAAGAAGGGGGGTGGGAGAGAGCACATGTGCTCTCTTTCTCACTTACTCCCCGCCCCCTCCCTCTCTATCAAGCGCGCGTGCTCGAACGAGAGAGAGCACATGCGCACGAGCGAGAGAGAGAACGCGCGCTCGAAAGAGAGCATGTGTGCTAGAGAAAGAGAGAACAAGCGAGAGAGAGAGAGAGAGAGAGAGAGAGAGAGAGAGAGAGAGAGAGAGAGAGAGAGAGAGAGAGAGAGAGAGAGAGAGAGAGAGAGAGAGAGAGAGAGTTTAGGGTTTACTCTCTCGAGCGTGCATGCTCCTTCTCTTCTCCTTCTCATTCTCTCTCGAGCACGCATGCTAGAGAGAGAAAGAACGAGAGAGAGAGAGAGAGAGCACGCACGCTCTTTCCATAGAGACAACACGCTTCAAAGAGAGCATGCACGCTTGAAAGAGAGCACACACAGTAGAGAGAGACAATGAGTGAGAGAGGGAGAGTATGAGAGAGAGTATGCATGCTCAAAAGAGAGAGCATGCACACTTGAGAAAGAGAGAGCACACATGCTCGTGAGAGGGAAAGAGCACGTGTGCTCGAGAGATAGCGAAAGAGCACATGTGCTCGAGAGATAGGGAAAGAGCATGTATGTTCAAAAGAGAGCATGCACGCTCATGAGAGGGGGTGTGGAGAGATCGAAAAAGAGGGGGGTGGGGAGAGAGCACATGTGCTCTCTTTCTCGCTCGCTCCCCGCCCCCTCCCTGTCTATTAAGCGTGCGTGCTCGAGCGAGAGTGTGCGCGCTAAAGAGAGAATGCACGCTCAAGCGAGAGAGAATGCACGCTCAAGCGAGAGAGAGCACGCGCTCTCGAGAGAGAGCATGCACGCTAGAGAAAGAGAGAACGAGCAAGTGAGAGCACGTGGGAGACTATAAGAGAGAGAGAGAGAGCATGCGCACACGAGCGAGAGAAGGCCATGTGCGCTCAAGCGAGAGAGAGTGAGAGAGGTGGAGAGAGAGTGTGAGAGTTTAGGGTTTACTCTCTCTCTCTCTCTCGCTCCCTCTCTTCTCCTTCTCTCTAGAGCACACATGCTAGAGAGAGAGAGAGAGAGAGAGAGAGAGAGAGAGAGAGAGAGAGAGAGAACGAGGTGAGAGAGCATGTGCACATGAGTGAGAGAGAACATGCGCCCTCTTTCCAAAGAGATAGGACACATGCTTAAGAGAGAGCACGCTCAGTCGAGAAAGGGAGGGAGAGGGGGGCGCAGAACGAGCGAGAAAGAGGAGGGTTTTTCTCGTTCGCTCCTCGCCCCCCTCTCCCTCTCTATCGAGTTCACATGCTTGAGGGAAAGAGAGAGAGAGAGAGAGAGAGAGAGAGAGAGAGAGAGAGAGAGAGAAGAGAGAACGCGCTCAAGAGCTAGAGAGAGCACGCGCTCTCGTGCAAGACAGAGAGGTAGAGAGAGAGCACGCACGCTCTCTCTCTCGTTCTCTCTCTAACCCTTGAGTGCACGTGCTCGTGAGAGAGAGAGCACGCGATCTTGAGAGAGAAGCACACATGCTTGAGATAAAGTGCATGCGCGCTCGAGAGAGAACACGCGAGCTGTTGGGGAGAGAGAGAGAGAGAGAGGTAGACATAGAGAGAGCAAGCGAGAGGGGGGAGAGAGACAGAGATAGATAGATAGATAGATAGATAGAGAGAGAGAGAGAGAGAGAGAGCACGCGCAAAGAGAGCACACTCTCGAGAGAGAGACTCTCTCTCTATCACAGTTAATACTATTCTAAGAACATACCAATGGCCATGATTCTATGGACTGCCGAAGATTCTTGTTATCACTCAAGAGTCTTGGAGATTTCATTGTCCTTCTCAATCATTCTATCAGCGATATCACGGAAGGAAGTATGCTCTCCCTTAAATTTTAAAAAATAACAATCCATCAATGTTATACAATAATATAATCTCAAAAATAATGACAAGAACAATTCTACCTGCAATTTCACGTAATGCAATTTTAGCTCTTCCAATTCTTTCTGGATATCAATGTCATCACGTTCTCTGTTTTCAGCCTCTAATGCCTCATATTTCACTTCACAACAAACAATAAAGAAGATGAAGAAGATAAGCAAGGGTGCATTGTTTCTCAGGATGGATCTAGACATGAAATGACTTAAACAAAGAACTTACATCGCCATGATTTTTCGACATTCTCAAGAGTCTTTTGCCAATCGTCTTTCTCCAAGAGGAAGCGCGTACTAGCTGATGCAAGTTTCATTTCTACAAGTTTAGTTTTCTGCTTCATGTTACATATGGTCACATCTCTAAAATGCCATTGTAATTCATGAGAAATCACGCAATTAATTCTATGCGATTATTATAAAAATATTAAGCAATTTTAAAAAGAAGCAGATGAATTAGATGGGCTGAAAAGGATGCAAACAAGATGTTGAGGTAGAATATAGAACAGCATAAAAAATCCGGATGAATTAGAAGGGCTGAAAAGGTTGCAAGCATGTGAGCTAAAGGACATGGAGGCATTCAACGATTGCAATATCTTCTATCTAAAAAACATGCATAAAAAAACAAAAAATCAAACTACTAAGAATTTAAAGAAAAGTTAAATACAAAAACACCCACCAAAGGAGTAAACCGTGATAATAATTGTCCTCCTAAATCTTCTTCCTCTTTACCCATGGCCATACACCGCAAAAGAAGCAATAATATTATGACATTGAATGCAAATTAGTAAGGGATCTCTGATATAAAGCGTTATAATTTATTAGCATCAAATACTTGCATAACTTTAATCAGGCGTCCATCTACAAATACACTGTTAACTTTGAAATAAACGAGAACTTGATGATTATTAAAAGAATATTTAATATTGGAAAGAGATACAAAAGCAAATGGATAGTTTCTTGCCTAAAAAATTCCCTTCATTCCACCATCTAAAAGACAGGTTCTCTACTGACTCCAAAACCACTCCCAGTTTGAACTGTGAGGAAGCCGGAATAGGGACTAATTAGCATAGAGTTGACTCCAACTCCTCGGACATTGTACAAATGCACACTCAGAACCATAAAGATGAAGGGAAATTATCAACTCAACAACAGTCGATACCCACACCCAAGGAGAGAGAGGAGAGAGGAAGAGGGAGTGAGAGAGACAGAGAGCAAGAGATACTTACAATGTTCAGTTTCAACAAAAAAGATGTCATATGTAAAATGTCCTATAGTTATAAAATAAACATTGTAACAGCATAAAAGTGATTGTAGACATGTTGATGTTCATATCAGCTTTTGCAAAGTGTGTGCATAATTAGTATGAAAATTAAGAAAATTCAAACACCAAATCAACATGATTAAAGAAAAAAAGTAGAGAGAGAGAGTGAGAGAGAGAGATAAATAAATAAATAAATTGGCGATATATCTACAAATATAGATAAATATATCAATGTCTATAAATGAATACAAATAAATAATTTACAAAAAAAAGTAAATTTTATAAATAAATAAGTACTTGTTTATTTCTATAAACAAAAAAATATGTACCAATCTTAAAAAATATGTGCATATACAAATATAGAAAAACACATGTAAATATGTGAGCAATAGAACTAGGAGAGAGAGAGGGGGGAGAGAGAGAGGAGAGAGGGGGGAGAGAGAGAATGTGTGTGTGAGAGAGAGAGCACGTGCCTGTATGGTGCTCCACTACTTTAACTTCCAAATGGGTATCCTGTCTTCCGTCATTTCCAACTTTTATGATCTACCCCCACTCTATTGTGCTCCACTTTTCATGTTACACCAAGGTTATATATAATTAAGTACTTGTTTATTTCTATAGACAAAAAATATGTACCAATCTTAAAAAATATGTGAATATATATACAAATATAGAAAAACACATTTCTAAGCATGTGAACAAATAGAACTAAGAGAGACAGATAAAAGGAGAGAGAGAGAGAGAGAGAGGAAGGGAGAGAGGGAGAGAGAAAGGGAGAGTGGGGAGAGCGAGAGCGAAAGGGAGGGGAGAGAGAGATGAGAGAAATAAATAAATTGGTGACATATCTATACAAATATAGACAAATATATCAATGTGTATATATGAATATCGATAAACACACATAAATATATAGGCATAAAATTTTATATATAAATAAGTACTTGTTTATTTCTATAAACAAAATAATATGTACCAATCTTAGAAAAACACATTTATAAGCATGTGAGCAATAGAACTAGGAGAGAGAGAGAGAGAGGGAGGGAGAGCACATGCGTTGTTGGGGGAGAGCAAGAGAGTGCACACATGCTGGAGAGAGAATGCACACGTGCGAGAGAGAGAGAGAGGTAGACACATAGAGAGCAAGCGAGAGAGGGGGGAGAGAGAGAGCTAGAGAGAGAGAGAGAAGAGAGCACGCACGCTCAAGAGAGAGCACGCGCGCTCGAGAGAGAGCACACGAGAGAGAGAGAGAGCACGTGTACTTGAGAGAAAAGAGAGATTGCTCTGTCTCTATCACAGTTAATATTATTCTAAGAACATACCATCACTCAAGAGTCTTGGAGATTTCATTGTCCTTCTCCTCAATCATTCTATCAGGGATATCACGGAAGGAAGTATGCTCTCCCATAAATTTTAAAAAATAACAATCCATCAATGTTATACAATAATATAATCTCAAAAATAATGACAAGAACAATTCTACCTGCAATATCAATTTTAGCTCTTCCAATTCTTTCTGGATATCAATGCCATCACGTTCTCTGTTTTCAGCTTCTATTGCCTCATATTTCACTTCACAACACACAACAAAGAAGATGAAGAAGATAAGCAAATTACTTGGAAGTTTGTTCATTCTATTATCATCATTTTGTCAACAATGTTATATTGAATTCCAAATATGAATAAAATAGAGCACATTGTCAATGTATCATTAAGATATTAGCTTTATGACAACTGTATATAGACACGTACATGCAAGTCACATGTCAGGACCTATCACATAATTGATTCTTTGCCTATACTAAAACTAAACTAAGAATTTAAAGAAAAGTACATTGAATGCAAATTAGAAAGGGATCTATGATATAAAGCGTTATAATTTATCAGCATCAAATACTTGTATAACTTTAATCAAGCATCCATCAAAAAATACAGTGTTAAAAGAATATTTAACATTGGAAAGAGATACAACAGCAAATGGATAGTTTCTTGCCTAAAAAATTCCCTTCATTCCACCATATAAAAGACAGGTTGTTTAGTGACTCCGAAACCACTCCCAGTTTGAACAGTGAGGAGGAAGCCGAAATAGGGACTAATTAGCATTAGTGGGTGACATTGGTAAGAGTTCCAGTGTAAGGACTCTCATTTCTAAACTGGTTTTCATTTCATTTTAATTATTGGTTATTGCGTGGTTAACTCATTTTCTTATTAATTCGGTAGTTTAAAAAATAAATGGTGTTACTTATGGTTTTAATCAAAATAAACTTTACAATTATTTGTTTTAAGTGATTTTGAGTCAAATCTGAATTTTTGGGATTTTTCTAATTTTTCACTAATTTTCCAAAAATTAGGGTTTGGCGGGACTCCCTGTGGGCCCCACTGTCAAAATTTGGGTTTTTGAACCAAATTAACCCAGACATCAACACAAGCCTTTCATAAAAATTTTCATAATTTTCTCAAGTTTAATTAGTGCTCAAATAGCCAAAATACTCATTTTTAGCCTATTTTTCTATTCATACCCCACTAATTGCCTATACACACCCCACACCCTACTATAAATAGAATGACTTGAGCTATTTCCATTTTGGGAATAGGCTAGAAAAGGGAGGTTAGGCATTATTCCCGAATTAGGCCCAAATTAGGAGTTTAAGGTAAGTCTCTTGTGATTAAGCCTTAAAACCTAGATTTTCTCTTAATCCTTTCTAGATATATCCCCTTTTGTTTTGATTTGTTTTTAAACATCAAAACTACTAATTTGCATCTTTACTTCAAACCCTAGATATAAAAATCCGATTTTTATGTTCAACAAGCCCTAGATCTAAGTTTTCCATTAGGGTTTTCTATGTTAAATCGGTTTTAATGGAGTTTAATTTAAACTCTATGTCTTTATAAGGTTTTCAAGAAGGGTGACCATCAATTCAAGCCTAATCAAGGGATAAGGTAATGGACTTTTGAAATTTCAGTTTTCCTATGGTAAAACTCTTGATTTTGTGGTTTATTTTGAGTGGATTTACTTGATTTAGTGCGTTAATGGCATGATTAGTAAATGGTAATCCCGATTTCATAGGGTTTTATCTTGTTATAATGTAGATTAGCTTTCTGGAAGTTATAGTGGAATTTTAATGGCATTTAGGTTGTTAGATGGAGATTTTAAGTTTCATCAATGGGGTTCCAGTTTGAAAATTTGAAATGGAGAAGAAGGTCAATCTGCCTTGTTGGCGTTCGAATGACCCTCCTGGGCGTTCAAACGACAACATTGTGAGTTTGACAGATTTTCCGTATAGCCAATCGAACGGCCCTACTGGGCGTTCGAATGGCTACACAGCAGATCTTGTAATATTTGCATGATGTTTATTTCGGTAATTCTACTTTGATATATCATTTTCATGTGTATGTGGAGTATTTTGAGCTATAGTATGCTACTGGAAAGGTATACCATTGAGGTTATGAAGTAGTGGTATATATTTAGTGTTATGTGGAATGGCTTGTGATTGGATATATGACGTGGGAATTGCCATCTTGAAGTTATGAATGGTTGATTTTCTATGGTTAAGTATATTTTCAGTGGAGCTACAACATACTAACGGACTGATATGTCATGTTAGGATGAAATTAATTGATGTGTGAATGTTAGTGAATGTCATGGCTCAAGTATGAATTAAATGATCTTATATATGTTTAGCTTGTAGATAGGCTTTGATTTGAGATATGACTTTAGTGATTCTTCACCTATGATTTCCGCTGAAATTCACTATTAGATGTTAATGCACATGTGTAGTGTGATGGTGAGTGAATTACACATATGTTGATATGCATTGAGTGAAGTGCTTCTACTAAGTACACACACATGTGGGGTTTAATGATGATGATGAGCATGGATATTATGATTATGAATGATGCATAAGGGGCTGATGAGAGCACTTATCATGAATTGGGATTCATGTATGCCTTGGCTACGTATATACCATATTGCATGCATCATGAAAATGGATTTCCAATTGAGGCTTTATCGAGATGAATCGAATGTGATCGATTGGATGCAATGTGGTAAAATTGCATGCCGGATTAATCGGTCGTGGCTTAACCAAAACTTGATTAGTCCGAAAGGACGTGTTTTGTTTTGAATTCTTTCATGGAACATGTGCACTCCCCGGGTTGAGTCTAGTTAAGTGGAATTATGTGGGGGACGAGTTACGTACTTGTCTTGCGATTTGAGATTATTATTGTCTTCTGGACCTTGAGAATCCAGTATGGTATGCTCTGTGCACCAGCTACCATGTGTTCTAGGGTTTTCTACGTGGGAACTCGGGCTCTTCCCCATCGCAAGAGATGTCCCAAAACGAACACCCCTGCTCTAGGTTCTCTTCATGAGAATGTGACATCCTTGGCCAGGATTGTCTGGGGCAAGCAACTTTAGGGATTGACAACCCCGAACTTCTTAAAT
This sequence comes from Saururus chinensis, assembly GCA_035235625.1. Lineage (NCBI taxonomy): Eukaryota > Viridiplantae > Streptophyta > Magnoliopsida > Piperales > Saururaceae > Saururus > Saururus chinensis. Next base: position 27,918,793 of record CP141146.1, on the reverse strand, counting down.
TCTTACGTAGAATTTCGACCATGACATGCCTTCGTGGCCTTGTCTGTGTTCTCGTCTTTGTGACACTAATTGTGATTACTCCTCGATGGAGGCATTCTTGATATGATGTTGATGCATGATCTGAAATGTATGTTAGAGAAACATCTCATGCAGGTTGATATGATGTGATGCGTGATTTGATATATATGTTAGAGATACATTTCATGCAGGTTGACATGATGTTAAGGCATGATTTGATATGTATGTTAGAGATACATCTCATGCAGGTTGATATGATGTTGAAGAATGATTTGATATGTATGTTAGAGATGCATTTCATGCAAGTTGACATGATGTTGAGGCATGATTTGATATGTATGTTAGAGATATATCTCATGCAGGTTGATATGATGTTGAAGCATGAATTGACATGTATGTTAGAGATACATTTAATGCAGGTTGATATAATGTGAATGACACTATGTGGATTATACATAATGATGCAGGTTTATGTGAATGACACTATGTGAATTATACTCTATGATGCAGGTTTAGGTGGTGTATATGTGTAATCAGAAAATGATACATCTTGTTAATCTTTGATCTGAATGATTATGTTGCTATGCCGTCGTGTTTCCGATGATGATAGTATATTAAAAAACCATTGCTGAGTTTGTTAAACTCACCCCTCTTTCTTGTGTTTTTGCTTTGGGGCTATGTGGCATGATACGCAGATGGACAGGATCTCCTCTTTGAGGAAAGGTCGGAGACGACGTGGGAGTGATCGTGGAGTCCTCTTTTGTGACTTATTTTCTTGGTTTATGCTTTATGATTAGAACCTTTGTGTTTGGTTCCCATTTTGAATTATGCTACTTTATACAGTTGTGTTGTTTAAGACCTATTTTGGAGCTTAGAGTGGGCTATGGTTTAACTAAGCATGTGGGTTTGAGACTATTGTTTATCTTAGAGTTAAAGTAACTCTTTCTTTTCTACTTATTTACTCTTGCTCAAAGTGGTGTGCATACTCCGTAATTTTGATAGATCGCCCGTGATTAGGGTTAAAGTCTTCCGCTAAACCGTATCTCAATTCTCCTTGTTGCCCCCGTGCGTTTGACCGGCCCCTAGACCGGGTTCGGCTCGGGTCGGGTAGTGCCGGGGCGTGACATCCAGGTAGCATAGAGTTGACTCCAACTCTTGGGACATTGTACAAACTCAGAACCATAAAGATGAAGGGAAATTATCAACTCAACAACAGTCAATACCCACACCCACAGAGAGAGAGAGAGAGAGAGAGAGAGAGAGAGAGAGAGAGAGAGAGAGAGAGAGAGAGAGACAGAGAGAGAGAGAGGGACGGAGGGAGGGAGGGAGGGAGGGAGGGAGGAGGGGGGAGAGAGAGAGCTTGTGGACTTGTATGCCTCTGAGCTCCTCCAACCCCAACATTTGGGTTTGAATTTCTTACATTAAATTTAGGGAAAACCAGAGGTTTCTGAGACATCCTTTTCCTCCAGAGATATATCAACTGATATAGACAAATATTACATCAATGTGAATAAATGAATATCGATAAACACACATAAATAAATGAATACAAATAATTTACAAAAAAAGTAAATTTTATAAATAATTAAACTTGTTTATTTCGATAAACAAAAAATATGTATCAATCTTAAAAAATATATGAGCATATACAAATATAGAAAAACACATGTATAAGCATGTGAGCAATAGAACTAGGAGAGAAAGTGAGCAGAGAGAGATAGAGAGAAAGAGAGAAGGGAGAGCGAGAGAGAGATAAATAAATATATCAATATCAATATTAATAAACAACCTAAAAGAAATTTCTTTCTACAAAGAAAGTAAATTTTATAAATAAATAAGTACTTGTTTATTTCTATAAACAAAAAAGTATGTACCAATCTTAAAAAATATGAGCATATAAAAATATAGAAAACACATGTATAACCATGTGAGCAATAGAACTAGGAGAGAGAGAGAGAGAGAGAGAGAGAGAGAGAGAGAGAGAGAGCGAGCATGCGCTCACTGTATGGCGCTGGGTAACCTGTCTTCTATAACTTCCAACTTGTATGATCTGCCCCAACTGTATTGGGCTTCACTTTTCATGTCATACCAAGGTTACCCTTCGGGCAAATACACTGATACATGTTTGGCCCCCTAATACATATGTTTGCCATGAAAATCAGGAAAAAAAAATAGGCCAACACAAACACACAAACACAGAGAGAGGGAGAGAGAGAAGAAACTTTCAAGCTTAATGGTGAAGCTTGTTTTAATTTCTTGAGTGCTGAATCAATATTTTCATCATATCACCATGCTAATTCATTTTCCTGCATATACATGTTAATGAACTGAGGAAGAACAGCCTACATGATATACAAACTAATAGCAAGAAACATTACCGGTGCATTGATCGTTTATAATTAAACTCTTTGCAAGTGTACAAGGTAATTGTACTAGGATGAGTATTTAAGGGTTGTTGAACCTCAGGGACGGATGAATTATAACTAAATCTAAATAGGAATTTACTGATTAAAAACTAAAAAGAACATAAACTTTAATTAAGCAAAAGAAAAACTAAACTAATTTAAAAGGTAGAGATTAATATGATAGAATTTACTTAGGAAATCGAATCCACTATAGAACTATAACAATTCCTTAACTTTTAATCTAAATCTAGTGTGAATATGAACAAGTATTCTCAGCTACAAGCTAGAATTACTTCAGAAAGAATCATTAATTAATTTCCATGGCATGAACTATCTTCGACAATAGCACGAATCATCTACACTAAATAGCTATAGGCATGACCCGTCTAATCTTAGTATAACTCATCCAAGTCCTTAATTATCTGAACATTAAAACTATTGTATGACCATCTCATCTAAATCACAGAAATTAGAATTGATGAAAATATCAAAACCACATCAATCTATCATCTACAAGACAATAAATCAACATAGAATTGAATAAACATGAAAAGCTCTTCCATTAAAAAGGAAATCCTTATCATACAATTGTCATAATTCACAACTGAGATCTAAATTAAAAAGAAAAGAAATTGAAACTTATCTATAGCTTCATCAACTCCTAAGTAAAAGAAAAGTTTAGCCTTCTATGGTAGAAGAAAGCACTTGAATATCCGTTAAAAGCTTTGACTTCTTCTCCATCTTCTTCTTCAGAAAATCTACTTGTTCACTTCTAATTTCGTGCCAAATATGTCTTTATATAGGCATAAGATCCGTAAGAAACAGTCCAATATGAAAAAAACTCGAAATTGATTGAAATAAGGAAACTGCGCGTTATGCCGATCGATCGCCCTGAATTCCTGTTCGAACGCTTGAACTGAATTTTCTTCAAATTTACGTGTAACCGATCGATCGGTAAGTGAGGCCGTTCGATTGCCAATGAAGAATCTGCAAAATAAGCCAATTTAATTCAAAACATCATGGAAGCTTTTTCTAACCTAATTAAATTTAATATCTAATAATTTAACCTATATTAACACTTAAATGAGACTAGACAATAAAATAATTAAGGGTAAAATAACGCATAAATTATACTTATCATGCATCAATTATTTCCTCAACTGTTTTGTGGCTAAAACAGTTATCAATAATCTGAATCCTGCCCAGAGAACACATTTTAAGATGCATCAACACAAAGTTCGAAGACATTTTCCAAACCCATCTAACCATGATAAACGATAAGCAATTTCAATATATTTTAGTCTTCATATAAAAACCAAAAATTCCTAATCAGAATAAAGACAACCTGAAAATAAGTACTTGTTTATTTCAATAAACAAAAAAATATGTACCAATCTTAAAAAATATATGAGCATATACAAATATAGAAAAACACACGTATAGCCATGTGAGCAATAGAACTAGGAGAGAGAGAGAGAGGGAGGGAGAGAGGAGAGAGAGAGAGGGGGGGGGGAGATAGAGATATCGATAGAGAGATAAATAAATAAATTTGTGACATATCTATACAAATATAGACAAATATATCAAAGTGTACATATGAATATCGATAAACACATAAATATGCAGGCATAAAGGAAATGCATACAAATAATTTACTAACAATCTTAAAAAACTATATGAGCATATACAAATATAGAAAAATACATGTATGAGCGGATCGGGAGGGAGAGGGAGAGAGGGAGAGGGAGGGGGAGGGATGTGGGGATAGAGAGAGAGAGATTACAAATAAAATAAATTACAAAAACATATGTACCAATCTTAAAAAATATATGAGCGTATACAAATATAGAAAAACACATGTACAAGCATGCGAGCAATAGAACTAGGAGGGAGGGAGGGAGGGAGAGGGAGAGGGAGGGAGAGAGAGGGAGTGGGAGGGAGGGTGATAAAGAGAGACATAGAGAGAGAGAGACAGATAAATAAATAAATTGGTGACAAATCTATACAAATATAGACAAATCTATCAATGTGTATATATGAATATTGCTCACATAAATATGTAGGCATAAAAAAAATGTATTCAAAATAAGAAAAAACTAAAATTAACATTGACTCTTAAAGAAAAGATCAAGGACCCAACCTAACAAATTAGCAAACCACTTGTGAAAATGCACATCATTTGTTGAAACCAAGCCTCTCTCCAAATGAAAGAAAAATCTCTTGCAAACATAAAAATGGCTAGGCACATGAAGAAGCATAGCATTCTAATTTTCTTCAATTCTAAAATAAAGACTACACTTCCAACGTAAAGAATGAAACACTCGGTAAAAAGAAAAATAAAAAATGCACACTAGAGGAAAAAAGGTCTTATGGGGTTTCATGTTTTGAATCATACAGCAGGAAAAACTCTAGTTCCTAGTATAGTGGCTGGTTGAGTGGCTCGGGTTTTAGAAAGCCCAAATGAAATCAATTAGAATGGTGAAACAAACAAAAAAAATCCCATCTGCCTAATCTAATCGGATAGTCAATACACATACTTCAGCAGCATTAAGTTCTGGAATTCCTGAAATGATGATAATTGTACATGACATTATCAAGTTGATGAAGAAAAAATTTGTTTATGAAGACCTGACACACCAAAAAATTGTGGTAAAACATTACAGATGAGACTACCAATGTACATCTATTAGACCAGAATTGTTTGATACATGCATTAACATGTTGAATGCATTCAGTCAGTGTCTAATCATCTATAGAGAGATTGTCCTATACATGCAAGAATATGCTGCATGCATCTAGAATGGCCTCACAAGAACATTTATAGTGAACTCCCATACAGCTATTATCTTCTGTCGAAGTCAAATGTCAATTTCACAATAGCAATCATAATCATAAGAAGTAGCACAATAGAGAGAATAGTAACATGATGTTGAGAGAGAAGACCTAAAACCAATGGACCTTTCACACAAAACATGACAAAACTACATAGGTGAATTTTTCCCAGTACCAGGACGGCCCTGTATCACTACTTGGTTTCTGCAGCACACTCAAACAGTAAATACCACTCAACAAGATCAGAAAGGAGATTAGGACTAAAAGTTTAATTCACAAAAGGCAGCCAGTATTTAATACTTATAATGTTTGTGAAATAATCAAATTGACACAAAATGTCCTATGCTGTAATCAGAGCCAAGATATCTAGGGTTGACAATAAGCTACACTATTCTTCAAAACAAAGATTGAACGTCGCCAGCTGAAAGTTAAAATTGAGCCAAATATAGATCAGGTGCTAGGCGGACAAGTGGGAAAATTCTAATCAGTTCCTAAGACCATCTCATTGCACTTCATCAATGAATCTCGAGGATGTGCATTGCAGAATAAATGCCTCCCAGGGATCAGATGTTGCAGTATTTTCAAAATACACACATACCTAGAAATTAATAAATAGACATAAATGGAAAATTTCAATGCAAAAATAAAGCAAATACTAGAAAGTATAAAATTCATAGAAATATGATACCAATCTAGAAACAAATACCATAAACATAGAAATATATACGAATAAATAAGCACAAAAACAAATATATATATATATATATATATATATGGATGGGAAAAGTTACCGTCAGCCCCGGCTTAAGTTGTACATATGCGCCCTAAATAAATCTAAACTGTCCAATAATATCCAACGCTATTGGATCGTTGCAGCGGACGAGATAGACTTAACTAGAGTTAAGAGGCAGTTTTTCAACTCTTTCCCCGCCCACATTACCCACCCTCTATCATTCTTGCAGCTCCTGTATCTTGCTGGAGCTCCCCCTCCCCACTCCGCCACCCACCTCCCAGAGCCGCGGCTACATCCTCCACCAATAATCTTTCTTCCTGTAGGCTCTTCGTTGTCGCCTGCTTTGAAGACCTCCCAAGCTCTCCTCAGTTAGGTCCGTCATCGGAGAATGACCGGGCTCCTCTACGACTGGTTTTAGGGCTTCCCAATCTTCCACTACCTCCCAGCACGATCAATACCTTCGGATATTGCAAGTTGCTGATCCTCTCGGGCTGTCGGTCGTCTGTCGCTTTGGAACTTACCCTCACCCTTCTGGGCCAGATCGACCACAGGTGACAAACTCGACTCCTCCCCAAGCCAGTTTAGGGGTTTCCTGATCTCGGACCACCTCTCGCGATGGTGCTACCTCCTCTTGCCACCCTACGACAAATGCGTACCCTTGACTCTGGAGACTAACCATCTCTTGGGCTCACCTTATTTGTCGCTCTGAAATCCTCCCTCACACTCGTGCATCAGCTTGGCCACCAGAGACTAACCGGCCTCTTCTCCAATCTGGTTTACAACCTCCCCTGCTTCAAATCAGCTACCGGGCCTTCCCAATATCAAACTTGTTCCTCACGCTCATTGCCACATGATGGCCTGCTAGCTTCTGCTCCACACAACTGCGACTTCCATGTCCCTCGTCAGAAGGTATTGTCATTTTTTTCATTTTGATGTTTTGCCTCTTCATTTCTGCGCACGATCTATTTGACCTATGTGTGCATTGTGAAAGCTTAGATTTTTCTGATCAACTACCAATTTGTCCTTTGCTTATCTCTAACAATTTTTCTTAAAAGTTAGGATCGGCTACAAGAGACAATAATCTTGTTATTTGTGCATTGTGTGAATTCGAATAGTAAAATATATTTAAGGACCGTTATTGCAGCTGCATTGATCTGTTGTTCGCAGGTCTTTGCCATTCCCCCACGCTTTTTTGTCACTGGATAAACTCTCCGCAAGCAACTCTCAGAAAATGTCGCCCGATTTTGCATGAAGCATCATCCATGGAGAATGGAAACTCCAACGACAGCTAACAAGGGCATCTGATCCTCCTTTCTATCTGTGTTGATGGCTTTTGTATGGGTCAGTGCCAAAGCTTATTTTTTGGATATGTGATTAGGGTTCTTTATCATCATTTTTTCCTATGTCTGAATGGTGCAATTTTTTCTTCTAAAATTAGGGCATTTTTTGAGATAATTTGCTCCATAGTTTAGAACTGTTTATGTAACTTGCATATTTTGATCGTTGCATTTTGGTTATTTGATTTTGTAGACATGTAACTGTTGTTGTTTTGTTTCCTAACTCAAAGCGACTCGTTTGTGGCAATTCTTCAAAAAACCCTCCTCTCTATGGATACGACTTGTTTCTTGACTCAAAGTGACTCATCTGTGGCAGTTCTAATCCAAAGAAGTGTATCTACACGTGGGACCTAGAAGAGAACAATTTGGATGCATGGAAGGGTGTGAGAATGACCAATGTCTCTGACTTGTCTGCCACCCAGATGGGGAACACCTGATTAGCATATGCTCATATGTTAGTATATTGCTTTAAAAAGCCTTCCCCACCTAGACATGGTGTTCGGGGGGCGCTTACTTTGCATATTCATGTTTTATTTGATCATATGATTTCGTAGCTTTAAATTTGTTCTCATCCAAGTTTAAACGGCTCATGTTTACTTTTATGGTCTATTTACAATTAAGCAGGTTGATTCTGTTTTACTATCAACTTCTTCTATTATATCCTCATTTTGTAATTATCATATGATAATCTCCTTTCTTAACAACAACTTCAACCACTCTGAATGCTATTATATGTGTGACCACACAACTTGAGCATGCTCCACACTTCCTGCCTAATTACTATTTTCAAAGGGATCCACCTACTTGTCCGAGTCTAATAATACTTATGGATCAGTATCTTCTCAGGGCTCAACTGCACCATCAACTATAGAAGTAGAGTGGTTGAAGTCCATCAAGGCTGACTTAGTGGTGGAGTGTTTTCATCTCCTGGTTTACTTGACATAAAATTGCATGTACTCTCACATTTATTATATAATTGTTTTTAAAATATAGTGATATGTGTATTTTTAATAGCATTGCATCTCTCATGGCAATCATATCATTTTAAAACTTACCTTTTTCTAGATTTGTAAGTTGCAGCAACAACCTATATCAAGGATCGTCCATGTTTTTCTGATTTCCTTTTGTCAATTGCTAATGCTTCGTATGGGGTTTCAATTCTTGCTGATAGTACCTAATTAGGTGAATAACAGTTTTATTATGTTACTGATATGGTGCTGCAATATTGAATGCAGCTTGTGGAATATGAAGGTGGTCACTGATCTGGTGCTAAGGTGGTCACTGATCTGGTGCTGCAACGCAGAAAGAAATCACCTAAATTTTTTTTTCTAAGAGAAGCCTACAGTGGAGAACCAACTACACTTCATGTAGAAAGCATTAAAGAATATCCTATTGCTTGATGGCCTCAGTACAACTGTTGAGATGTGCAAAACTTCTCTTTACTTTTGTTTGCATGATAGAATCTATTTTATCCAAGTGTGTACAAGTCTATGCTAGTGGTGAATTTGTTAAAATGGGACTTTTTTTTCCCTTCATCTCTGATGACTACTTAAGGATTAGAACATGTTTTTTAAAAAAGTTGGTGTTTCATATGTGCAAAACTCTTTTGCTGGAAATATTGTGCAAGACAGATTCTCAAAATTTAGTTCAATTTAATAAGGGCTTGACGGGTCAGCATAAAGTTGGGCTAATAGGGGTCCACAAAATTTAGTTTAATTTAAATATGGGTCATTCATTGATGTTTTAATGGTTTAAGAGATTTAGGAGGTAGGTGTGGATGGTCCATATTTTCATGCCTCTTGGCCAAACCTTTTACTAAAATGAAATTCGGTAGGCGGCATTGCCACAAGTCCATGCCTATTTTTCATGCCTCTTGGCCTAACCCTTTATTTGGATAAAATTCAGTAGTCATCGTTGCCACGAGTCCACACATATTTTTGTAATCAAGGTCATAAACAAAATTTACTTCAATTTAGATATCAATTATTGTTCATATGGCTTTTTCAGGCACATCATTGTTTTAATAATTTAAGAGATTCAGGAGGTGCATATGGATGGTCCACCTTTCTATGGCTCTAGCCTAACCATTTATTTGGATGAAATTTGTTGTGCATTGTTCCCACAAGACCATGACCTACGTCTTATTTGACAAATATTTATTTGTTATACGTAGACATATAACTGCATGAATTATCATATTCTACCGGTTCCCAATAATTTTCACACAAGATTGACCTTGCTACCAGTACAAAAAATAACTCAGCCCAAGCACATTTTTTATAGTAAAAAGAATAGATCAAAACTCATATCATTAAAATCCTACAAGTACTGAAAGGGTCCAACACTAACATGTATACACTTCACGCGTTTGTCTATATACAACTAGGACATGCACTTGAGTAATTGAGCCTTTTACCACTCGTTTATTATACATTTCTGAAAATCAGTCACCATTTGAGGTAGTCATATGCGATTTTCTTTTATGGGGGTCATCCGCGGTGTTTAACTTATATTCAATGGTTGCAGTAGAGTCAATAATGTTTCACAACCTGAAAGGAAGCAAATCCCAATTTATGATAAACTTTCGAGAAATAATAAGCAAAATGTTACAAATAATTTACCTCATCACGTTCAAACATGATGAACTCCCAAAGACTCCCCAAATTGAATGCTCCCACATGCTCATTTTCCTTCGGTGCCATCTACATGGGTTGGATTTACAATAGTGAATATGTTGTCATTTAATAAAAGAAAGTCCAATATACATGCAATAAGATGTTTCTGCATCAATTTTATCAATATGACTAACTACTATAAAGCTTTTTCAGGTATAAACGCAATTACATAGCTAAATGCAAGGACAGTAGTCTACCTACACTATCATTGATGATGAATGCAGATAATATAGAGAACTACACCTACTTTTGTCCCTATTGTTTATAAAAGAGGTTGGAGGCTATTGAAACAATTGAAAATTTTCAGCTTGGGAATTCAAAACCACTTTGTCAAGGAAGAAATTAAAACAGAAAGATAACTTTGTATTGTTAGATATTAAAATTGGCACTTGGTACATCACTGAATACACAAGAAGATTTGATAAATGACAAAATCAGGATTAAGCTACTTTAGTTATGTAACATTCTCATCTCGTAACTATAACGTTGTTGCCTTGTTGGTGTAAATAGAGCTGCTATAATAGGATATTACATTCACTTTTCAGTATGCCATCCTCCATTCAACAAATTCATGTAACTATACATTATGGAATAAGAAAGTGTGCTACTAGCACTCCTATCTACACGCAGAAAATTCACCAAATAAACTCCACATCCACCCATGGCTTGAAACTCATGTCTTTCAACAGAATAAACTATTACGCATACAACTTTGGGGAAAAACATGTAATTACTTATTTTTAATAACCCATGATCACACACTTATTCCTTAAAATTTTCCACCTATTCCTATCCTTCATTGATTACTGAGATTATCTCACCTAACAAAGAAAAAGTGAGGTTGAGATGTCAATATAGAAAATACACAAAGAATTCCATTATGGATTAATAGTTCCAACCATTCTCATCATAATTACTTTGTGTCAATAAACTATGCGCAGACTCATATAAAAGTGTTGGAAATCTATCATATAGTCGTGCAGTAAACAAGGCTGGACATTTAAGCAAACAGTTGCAGTGCACAAAATAATTCAATTCGGTCCCAACAAAAAATGAACTTGAAGTTGACCCATTGGCTTAGGAATAACTTTGATTTATTCACTTAAAAAGGGTGGTTTTTGTGCAGCTTTTCAGATGGGCTTGGACTGGGTAGCAGCAGTTCTTGTCTTCAAAATCAAACAAACAAAATGCAACGATCAAAATATGCAAGTTACTTAAACAGTTCTAAACTATGGATCAAATTATCTACATTCATGTCCAAGAGAGAAACATTTCATACACCCATTTGAAGAGGAATAAATAGAGGCAGTGGAAAAAATGAAAACCATGGGCGAGTATCTTAGAAAATACCTTAATTTTGGAAGAAAAATTGCACTATTCAGTCATAGGAAAAAATGATGATAAAGAACCCTAATCACATATCCAAAAAATAAGCTTTGGCACTGACCCATACAAAAGCCTTCAACACGTATAGAAAGGAGGATCGCCCTTGTTAGCTGATTTGAAGCGGGGGAGGTTGTACGAACAACATCTACAGTGCAGGTCTGAGATTGGGAAGCCATTGAACAAGATTGGAGAAGAGGTCGGTCAATCTCTAGTGGCCAAGCTGATGTACCAGTGTGATGGAGCATTTCACATCAACAGATAAGGTGAGCCCAGGTGATGGTTGGTCTCCAGAGTCGAGGGTAGTCATTTGTCGCAGGGTGGTAGGAGGAGGTAGCACCATCGCAGGAGGTTGTCCTAGATTGGGTAGCCCCTAAATTGGCTTGGGTAGGAGTCAAGTTTGCCACCCGTGATCGATTTGGCCTAGGAGGGTAAGGGGAACTTCCAAAGCGACAGACGACCAACAGTCCGAGAGGATCAGCAACTTGCAAGATCCGAAGATACTGATCGTGCTGGGAGGTAGTGGAAGATTGGGAAGCCCTAAAACCAGTCGTAAAGGAGCCCGGTCGTTCCCGGCGATGGACCTGACTGAGGAGAGCGCGGGAGGGCTTCTGAGGTGATGACGGAGAACCTACGTGAAGAAAGATTATTGGTGGAGAACATAGTCGTGCCTCCGGGAGGTGGGTGGCGGACGGGGGAGGGGGAGCTCCAACAAGATACAGGAGCTGCTGGACGATGATCCATTTTAGGTCTCTACAGTTTGCCCGTCAGATTGACCATGGTTAAGCGCCTAATGTGTCAAAAGCCGTCCGATTCTAATCGGACCATCATTATAAACTGGGCGCGTATGCTCCGTATAAGCCGAGGCGCATTTAAACGGGATCCTATATATATATATATATTATGTTGCCCAAAAAAGTGTAGTATGAATGGATATAAAAATAATGAATATAAATAAAATATTGAAATAAAGAAATATAATTATTAAAATAATTAGTAGCACCACTCATTCTTTTTATTGGTATGTTCATCATATCTTAAAACAGAATTGAATAAGACTTATACTACAACTACTCTTCGTAAGTTCAAGTTGTGACTACAATTCCATTGACAACACTTTTCTGCATCTTAGGGGAGGATTGTTGCATTATTAACAATTAAAAATAACTTTAAGACAACAAGTCCATTAAACCTGCACAATTAGTGATCTTCCGCATGCCAAGAAAACATGCTGAAAAACATTTCAAAGTGGGATCAGTTGCTCCCTGAAACGACTACAACAAAAATTTTACACAAGGTTTCAAAAAATTCACCAATATTAATTTTTAAAGAAAACATGAGGTATGAAATCACCTTTGTATCGTGAATTCTGTATGGAGTAAACTCAATAACAATTTGGGCAGCTGAGATAGTCACTTAAATTTGCAAGGGTACACATTTCAATATAAAAAAAACAACTTTAAACAAGCTAAAATTCATAACAGCTACAACTAAACAAAAACAAAATGACAAGAACAATCATTAGGAAATCTATGATAGAAATTCTGTTCTTTTTCCATCTTTTCCTTTTTTTTTTCAATTTTTCACTCTCATAGTAGCTGAAGGATCTTGCTTTATGAATGCCAGATGTTCAACGACCTGTGGACATAAAAAGCAGAAATTAAAACCAAATATATTTTGATAGTAATTAGCTAATTTTGATTTTCAAATGCAGCCTAAAATGAGTGTTAAGAGTTACAAAGTGAGTAATCGTCAGCAAACAGATTGGACCCAACCCAGAGTGTACTAGACAAACTCATTCAAATAAGATAATGTGCTTGAGAAAACAAAGGGGTGCTGAAAGGACTGAGAGGACTATATATATATATATATATATCTATCTGAGCTCCATTTGAAGCATTTGTGGGTCAAAAGCTATCATGTAACGTCAAGTTGGACACTATATTCCTTTATATACAAATAAGCTAGTCAATAATATCAAGTTGCAGCAAGAGCTGTGAACAAGAGGCCAAGGCCAAGAGTCACTAGTTGACCATTTCCTCCCGGTAAACCAACTCTAAAATTCAAACATTTCATTTTTAAATCAAGATTAACTAACCCTCTGTAAAAGAGTCTCAACAAGAAACAGAATAGTAAAATGGTCCTTAGGGTTTTTGTGTTTTACCATGTAATTAAAGATAGGAAAATACTTTTTCTCACGCTTATTTCTCATGGAGAAACTCACGCGTAGCTGATTTTTGGGCGGTGACGTGACTGCAAGACTTTAATGCCACATTAATGCGTGAATTTTTATGTGAGAATTGCATCTGCTATATAGCACCACTCTTAAAGATATGTTATCCAGACGTGTTCGTCCTTGAGTAGCAAATCCATTTCAACATCAAGGCAGGTTGAACTTCATGACAAAGGCTGGGTTGAAGATATGTAGTACCCACAAGCATGTTCCATGGCAAAATCCCCCTTCTGGTACTCTTAGAGCACTCCCAGTGTAACGTCCGGGAATTTTCTAAATTTTTGAAGTTGTACACGAGGAAATTAGGGTGTAGAACCCCTTGACCCTCTTTTCATGAACATCAGGTATAAGTGGTAACTGAATCATATATGGATGAAAAATAGACAGAAAGATCTTCGAAACGCCACCAAGAATGCGCGAAACGGAGTCCGGATAAGGGAGATACGACCGTTTGAAGTTGACATATCGTATAGGGCCCGTTTACCCGAATTAAACACACGAACTGTCTGTTTAAGTTACGATGCGGGCCCGATGAATTACTGTTCCGAAATTGGCTTTTTAAGGCCTAATTTCTCATGGGATTAGGAGCCCTAATCCCATGCCTATAAATAGAATTAATTAGGGCTTTTTTGGGGGTCTTTTGCCCAATTAGAGCAGAGAATGAGGATTTTTGGGGAGAGAGAAGGAGGAGCGGTCGAGAGAATTTTTCCGGCGAGGCTCCAGCGAAGCATTAGCGATGGTGGATCGACGACAACTCGGCCTTTGAGGTAGGATTTTGAATCGAGATTAGAAATATTTTTTTATTAAAATATAAATCATTTTTGTTAATTATGTGAATAGTGATTTCTGCAATCACTATTCACATAATTTCAGCCATTTATTTTCTGACTGCCGGCTAGTCACCGGCCGACCGCTGGTGGCTGGACCAACAACTGCGGAAGGGGCGTGTCGGTCCTGGCCGCGGTGGCTTTGGATCCGGTGACCATGGTGGCGGCGGATTGGCTGCCGCTGGGTCGTCACAAAAACAAATTGGGCTGCGCAGGCCCGGCTGCTGCGCCCTTGGCCGCTCTGTCCCTGGCCACGCCGGCCCCGGCTGCGGTGGCCTTGGATGCGGCGGTGGCCTTGTGTTTAAAAAAAAAAGGAAAAAGAAAAGGGGAGGCCGCTTTGTCCCCGGCCAGTCACTGGACGGAGGCAAGGCCGAGTCCGTCGGATTCGCCGGGCGACGGCGATCCGACTGGCCTCGGCCTTGCCCTCCGGGACGCCTGGGGGAGAAAACGGCGCCACCAGAGGCCGAACGGCCTCTGGCCAGTCGCGGGGAAGACGACCCTCGCGGGTCGTCTGCTCCCCGGACCGGGTCGGGTAACCCAACCCGATCCGGTCCGGTTTAAAATAATAATAATAATTCATATTCCCTGAACCTGGTCCGGTTCAGGGGGTTAATTGTGTCAAATAAATCCTAGAAAATTATTATTGGATCCGGAGAGGTTTGGGATCATTTTGACCGAGTTTCAGCTTGGTGAAAAATCCCAGAGATTGTGAAATAACGTTTTTACCCCTATTAGTTAATTATCGTATAAAATTAACTTACCGGAGTTCGAGGCTCTTGTTCAGGGGCCTATGAGTGGATCTAAAATTTGGAAAAATTTTCAGTGATATTTTAATGGGTACCCTATTTATAAGCCAAATATCTAAGTGAAAAAAAAAATCCCAGTGAGTGGTTAATTGACCCTTTTGCCCTTAGGGTTTATAGTAAACCGTTAGTCAAAATTTGGGTCGGTTCAAGGGGTTTACGACCCCGTCACACGCCAGGAAAATTACACAGAGTCCATGAAGGCTTAAATTTTGGACCCATTAGATGTCATTAAGGCCTTAAACCAAATGACAGAAATACCCCTTAGAGTGGACCCGCCCACGTTCGTGTGAATGGAAGCGTGAGGCGGACTGAGAGTGGAGCCTTGTGAAAGGTCAATGACTTAATCAATAGAGGGGAAGTAAAATGACTAGAATAACCCAAGGAAGGGTATCATACCCTAGGTGATAAAATTACCCTAATGCCCTTAGGGGCAATATATTCTGTTTCTGTCGAAACGGATGACCTAGTGAATCAAGCGTTAGGGTGCCCTAGAATGATGTTAAATGACTTCAAAAGAAAGGGGTGTGACCAGCAAGTGACACGAAGACCTTGACAGGTCACAGTGTCACGGGAAATAAGGGGAAGAACCTTAATTATAAGGGTGTAAGGTAGGGAGTTACACGTGTCTGCAATCGTATACATTGATCAGCTAGAGTATTATATACGTAATTCACGTGTTGAGTGAGATTTGTTTACACTCTTGGGTTTGAATACATTAAGCCCTAGCCCTGCACATGAGTACAAGGGGCCTTCATTTATTATTTATGCATTTGTATGATTGGATGTTATTTATGTTGATGCATGCTTTTGATATTGATGCATAGATTCATATCAGTAACTTAAGATTAATGAAGATTAATCAAGATACATGGGTTGCTGTTGGTTTGGAGGGAGAACATCTAATCAAGATGAAGACTAAAATACCCTCAATAGGGTTTGGGACCGGTTCATGGATTGAACGGGGCCTTAACATAGAATTTTACCTTAGTTAATGAACCAAGGATGGTTACAGGATGTTCTTTGAGTCATAGCTCAACAGAGGAGCTATTTATTGGGCTGATTCACAAGGTGAAGAGGACCCAAATGGTTTAGTGGATACTTTGACTGGATGGAAATAGTCTAGTCTAAGTTCAGATGCTTGGCTGAGTCAATGGTCATAAAGACCTGAGGTTTCTTTGGATAATGCTAGAGATTGCGATATGCTTCTTCATCGCCACGACGGTTTGGGTATTGACCAGATGGTCTTTACCGCGGGTCTCCCGCGGGTCTTCCCAGGACTATTTAGTACGTACGAAAAGCGGAGTTATATAAGCATCATGGAAGGCTTGTGTTTCTTGCCAATCTGTGTCCATGAGCACAGTTGGGATCCTCTTCCTCAGATTCGTGGCAGGCTATTGAGAGCCCTGGGGATTTGGGTCAAGCTGCTGTTAAGCAGTCTACTCCAAGGTTGGAGTACTTTGTTTAGGGATTTCTCGATGGGCGAGTCATCTCTGAGTTACAGATTTTATAGTATTAATTATTGAACAAGAGTTGTGAGATAATTAATAACATTGTTTATTGTTGCTTGTTAATTAGACAAGTGAAATGATTAAATGACTTACTAAAATGTAAGTTAAATATATTTAAGCATTGCATGTGTGGTGCTATGCTTATTGGATAGAGTAGTTTCTAGGCAGAACTACGTCTGGACCCGATCTTGTTGGAAATATTGGAGATGTTGTCTGATGAGTATGTAGGCAACTAACATCAGGTGATGTTGGCCCGATCCGAAAAATATAAATTAAACCTTTTGTCCTTTGGAAGCTCTTCTCCTGAAGGCGGAGATGCTCCATTGTGGTTGTTGTTTGGTTTGCTTTGTTGCAGATTCTATAGGCAACGACAAGTGAGATCAAGACAAGCAAGCACAAGAAGAAGTTGTTACGTTTCTGCAACTCCGGTACGTGTGTGTACCTTTAGCGTGAGAATCAACTTGTTATTTATTTTCAGACGGATGATGGACTTGTACTTAGATGGATGAGCTAGTCTTTATGAATTTTTAGACGTTACATAATATCATATGATTTGATATTCGTATTTGTGAACCCCGGTTATCATGACCTGGATATTTAATCGAAGGGTTTATTTTGTATTTAAAGAAAAAAAATTGCTACTTACCGTTCGTGCTATTAAAAAATAATTTTAAAAATCCGGGTCATGACACCCAGTCCCCCAACCACTAAGTCCATGACGTAATGAGCTTGTACCTGCAATTATCATGTTAAAAAGGAAGTCAATTTTTGTCCATGAAGACTTGACGCAAAAACCACTCCCATCAAAAATGTAAAATCCAAATAAAATAAGTAAACAAACTTACCAACAAGAAGGAGAGCTGGTGGGCAAACTTACCCCAATCAGAATTGCTATCTTTTTTTCCTGCTTTTTATTTTTCACATATAAGTTCTATGATGGAAATTCTGTTCTTTTTCCAATTTTTTTTAATTCCTTCCCTCTTATAGTAACTGAAGGATCTTGCTTTATGAATGCAAAATCTTCAACAACTTGTGGACATAAAAAGCAAAAATTAAAACCAAATATATTTTGATACTAAATAGCAAATTTTTATTTTTGAATGCAGCCTAAAATGAGTTTTATAGTTACAAAGTGAGTCATCCATAATGGTCACCAAAACATTTTAGACCCAACTCAAAGTGTACTAGACGAACTCATTAAAATAGGATAATGTAACACATTGCATGAGAAGACAAAGGGGAGCTGAAAGTTCCGAGAGAAATAACAAATATATATATATATATATATATATATATATATAAAACAAAGATCCAAATCACATCAGTTCCATTTGCAGCATTGATGGGTCAAAAGCTATCATGTATAACGTCAATTTGGACATCATATTCCTTTATATAATAATCAGCTAGTCAATAAAATCAAATACGAACTCAAAAACATCAATGACCATAAGTAGATAAATTAAATGATATATTGTATCTTTAGGATATTTCTCGTTTAGATTGGATAGGCAAGTTCTAATGATATATTGTAGCTCATGTCCCAGTGCACCGCCATTTTGCCATCATGAATTTGTAGGCCACTCACTTAATGGCAAGGCCAATGTAATCCATCAATCATTGCCTACCAAGAGAATATTTCACCAGTTTGTAAGGAACATGAGAAAAGAAAAATCTACCTTAGCAAGTCGTGTCATATAAGTTGCAGCAAGAGTTGTGAATAAGAGGCCAAGGCCAAGAGTGACCATTTGCTCCAGCAAACCAACTTCAGATTCCTCTTGCTACAAAGCAATATCAACCAAAAAATAATTCAGTAAGAAACTTGATGATCAATGACTTGAGGGGTTGCATACACTACACGTATTATTTGTCCCCAACTACTATATGCTCACCAAGTTTGATGTGTCAAAGCTGCTACATATACCACAGTTCGAATTGAAAACATGAGTCCATATATTTATTCTCTAAAATTCGTAACTGAACATTATGCTTAACATGATAGCGAAGGATCATATTAGCATTCAGCAATAAAGATTCATAACTTTAAAAGGAAACACTAAAGATGCTAAACTTACAATAATTGCCTGCTCAAATGCACCAGCACTTACATAACCCACATTCTTTGAAGCATGCCCAACCCAATTGCGTGAAGAAAGTTATGACCATCATGAGAAGCCGAAACATTTTAGAATAGTCGAACAAAAATTATATTGCAGAAGAACAAGAATAAGAGATTCAACTTAAGAAAATTTAATCACAACCTGTGAGACAAGTGTATACCACCAGTAAATTTTATATTCTTAGTAGTATTATGCACAAATTTCAAGTGAATATACAAATACATACTTAAAAATAAGTAAACCATATAAAATAACTATACATTTCAGCAAGAAATACATCACAAAACGTTTTTTTGCATTTCATATCAATACAAAATATATATTTCAAAAATTAAGAAAATAAAAATTTGCAAAATAATTACAATGTTAAAGAATTTGTGATACTAATTAAAAATGTGATTTAGGGACATCTGAAAACACAATAGTACTTTCATTATCATAATTTTATAATCAAAGGGTAACATGTCAAGGTGTTTATTGGCTGATCCTTTTGTCTCAAGGATGATTCATACAATTTTTTTTTAAGTTCATTTGTTACTCTAGCTCCTTGAAAAGAAGTGGTATTCGCTATTTCTAAATGAAAACAGCAAAAAAGAAACATGTTTTAAGTGCATGTGATGCTAACCTTCCCAAGACATATGGCATAAATTCACTTAAGTCAACCCATAAAGGTAGTTAGTTTCCAAGTGAAGAAGGAAGTAAAGGGCTCAACCGGAGGAGTGTTACAACTTTGAAACCATCCTCTCCAACTGCCTTATCAATGGCTAAATTTTTTTTGTTCCCTTCAACAAACTTAGGAATCCTTTAACATGCAAAATATCGAATCGAAAAAAAAGTAAAGCAATAGTTGCTGTAACCTGCAAATTAAAGAAAAAAACTAAGAAAACTATGAAGGCTGCAAAACCTTCAAACAATCACAATATATCCAAATGCATCCTCCTTACTGTCCCACTGATTGAAACAATGGTGGTGCCTATAACACTGCCAAACAGAAGCCCAGCTGACATGGTTAAAGGGATGGCTGGAGTTCCAAGAACCTGATTTCAGAAAAAACCCATCAAAATTAGGGATGGAATAATTTGTAAAGTGAAAACAATAAATAATTTCTACTTATTCATATGTACCACAAAATTAATGGAATAATGGAAGCCTTGTAAAAATTTGACTCTTAAACTCAAACTCCTGATCCAAGCGGCCGGTAGCGAGCTCAAATAAGATGGTGAGAAGAAGAGGAGAAGGATCGTGTCGTGGGAAGTGGGAAGAAGTGAAGGAGTAGGGGAAGGTGGAGGAAGAGAGAAGAGATGGGTGTCGGACGGAGAGAGAAGAGAGGAGAGTTGGGGGATCAGTGTTGTGTACGCCACGAGACATCTCCCCCACCATGCACTACTTTCCATTTTAGGACCTACTATATTATGGCTTACTTTACTTTTTGGTAATTTCCTTTTGTGATGTAATAAAGCGCAATCAAGGGGATTTGGTTAATGATTGTAACGGACCATTAATGATTGTAACGGTCCATTAATGATTGTAACGGACCAGATGGTGGTCTGTAATTAAGGGGATTGTAACGGACCAGCTGGTCCCTAATTAGGGGGAGGACCAGCTAGCCGCCTCCTATAAAAGGGGTTGTCTTCCTCCTTGGATGTTTATGCAATTCAGAATAATTTATCTTCTTCCTTTGTCCAAACTTCTTCCCTTTCCCCTTTGTGAAGCTAGGTACCGTTTGTGTCCGATCCGGACACAACAATCAGATGTTCCTAGAACTAGAAAAGAGGTAGATGACGGAGCCTGATCTCACTTCTCCCAAAAAGACGCATGCTTCAGTCGAAGATCAGTTTGCCCTAGCCAGGGAAAGGAGAAGAGAAACTAGCTTGATTGGATTTCATAAGACTAGCTCGAGAGGTGGTATGATGAAATCCAAAAATTACTTGTTCTCCATTCCCGTCAACGTCATTTTTTTTACTAACTTTAAATTCCAAATTTTGCATATTATTGGCCAAACAACTAATGTTGTATTTCAACTATGACATTCTAAATCCTAATATACTAACGCCATTTTGTACATATCACTGTTCAAATCAATAACGACTAATGCAATACTCTGAAATTCAAAATTTTCATTTTAAAATCCAAATTGACTAACCCCTGTAAAAGAATCTCAAGAAGAAATAGTAAAATGGTCCTCAGGGTTTCCGTGTTTTACCATGTGAATATGCTATCCAGACGTGTTCCACCTTGAGTTGCAAACCCAATTCTACATCAAGGCAGGTTGCACTTCATGACACTAGCTGGGTTGAAGATATGTAGTACCCACAAGCATGTTCCATGGCAAAACCCCCCTTCTGGTACTCTTAGCCCAATCCCAGTCCCCCAGCCACTGAGTCCACAAGGTAATGTGTTTGTACCCATTGTTGTGAAATGGACTTCATGTGTGTCTCACTCCTACAGGATGTTTCATTTGCTTTAGAAATTATAAAATAAATAGTACTTCTGAGCTACTGGAAAAAATAGTCTGTAAGTTAAGAACATTTTTCCTTTATTTTATAAACATCATTGAAAATAAATAGAAAATATTGAAGTAACAACACACTGTCAAGTGCTCCAATCATTCATAGAGTATTGATATCTATAAATGTTAGTAATATCTTAAAAAAGGTTTGGCATCAAATATTCATGCAAGCACAGTAATTAGCTAGAATATCTTTTGAATATAATCAAGGGTGTGCCATTTGGTTGATAAAAGCAGCCAACTCCCAAAGTTAAGAACCTACAAATATAAAATAAGGCTACTAATTAAATAAAGTTATTTGCCTAACATAGAGAGAACCTAAAGAATTTAGAATGTCATCATATGTGGTACTAGCTGTGTAGTAGTTAGTCTATACTGTATACTCAATAAATAGAGAAGGGTCTCACCTCTAGGTCTAAACGAATGCATGAAGCTGAGATCATGTGGCGGAGGGGATGGGAGATCCTTTTCTCCTTTCTTTTCTTTTTTTCTTTTCTCATATAAGTCATATGATGGAAATTTTGTTCTTTTTCATCCTTTTCATTTTTTCCCTCATTGTTTTTCCTCTTAATTTTTTCTTTTTTTCCCTTGTTTTTTTTCCTCAGTAACTGTAGACATAAAAAGCAAAAATTTAAACCAAATCTAATTTGATAATAATAAGCTCATATTGATTTTCAAATGCAGTAAATTTTCAGGGAAAAAATAGCTTCATTGCATTTTTTTATGTATCGATAATAAAATGAGCAATGTTCTCATTTGAATGTAGATATTAACTAGAAAGAATATATAATGTTCTTGTTCATAGAATCCTTAGGAAACTTTGGATAAAGGTCTGTTGATCAAATGAATTTATCTAAATGAAGAAATTATTTGAGTTGAAAAGAAAAAACAGCTTCACTCCTGATGCCACCACTTGACACATTTACAAAGAATATAAATAACTTAAGGCTGTGAAAAAATACTTACTATTTATGTGTCATAAACCTTCCATAACGCATATTCCACATATCTGAAGCTCCTGTAACATAAGAAGAGTTGCTGAATCTTGCGAACTATTTTTATCAGCACGTTTTTGCCCTGTGAGCTCGATACCCCAAAAATTGGGTATGTGTAAAATTAATTGTCCACACAAAACTTATATACCCATTCCTGGGATCAGGCCCATCGCTCACAATTTCAAGTTACCTGTGAGAAAAGTGCAAACACTAGTAAGTAAAGACAAAAGAATTAAAAACTATTTATGATTTGAAAGCAAGCCTAGCACTGATCGTACTTACTTTGATTTATGTTTGCTACATAAGAACTTTGGCAATGGCCACTGAAAGTTTTTACATAAATCATAAACAACTCTACGTGGGCCCCCTTTAGCCATGCTAACTCATAGACACTGCAAAAATAAGAATATCATCCATAAGTAATGAGCATATAAGCAAGCTGTAATGAGCATATAAGCAATAGTTATACCTAGACCCATAAAAAAAACATTTTTACCTGGAACATGAACTTCACTATTCTTGGTAGTTTTAGAGCCAGCGCCTGGCAGTGAGTCCAAAGGAGATAGATTTTCAGCAATATTTTTCTTTTTGGCTGAGGGTGGTCCTACACTTTCACCATCAACTGAGGAGGTTGTGACATAATTATAACATCTTTTTCACACTTTCCTTTTATATACATCTTTCAAATAACAGATCCTTCTTTCCTGTCACACAAAAGATATAATACGTCAATGATTTGGCACATATGACACTTCTTAATTGAAGCACAAGATAATGATACTCACAGAGAAAGCAAGCACAATTGACATGACAAGGTTTATATAAGACACTACATTAGTTGGATGTTTAAGATAGCCATAACACCCTACAAAAGTTTATGTTAGAACATATGAGAGAATATTATGAACTTCAAATATAAGCTCGGCAGTTTAAACACGAAAAAAAAAAGTAAGCATCCCATCAACTACATGATGGAAGCAGACAAGCAATCATGGAAAATCTACAGGGTTTAACTAAGAAAACACAGCATGGACATGTCAATATATGGAAAAAGGTTCAAGTGGAAAATAATGAATGGTGACTTCACATAAATGAGTACAACACAAATTAATGGCAAAGGAAATATTGAACAATGACTCAAACACAGACAGAAAACACAAGATGCCCACTCTTTACTGTATGCAATTTTAGATGTAATAGAAAACAGGGAAAAGCTACCTGCACTTAAAACAGAACAATCAATACGGCATCATATTCATTATTATTGTATTTGCCTTCCAGGATGATAGCGACAATCACATAGCAGACCAACTCATGGCAGATTAATAAGGTAATAGCTATCAAGATAATAAGAAAGTTCTATACAACAGATTGAATGAACTAACCAAGAGAAAGGCCAATGTGTATTAAAGCTGTTTTCCATATGTCTAGGTATTGCTCGAAGAATATGTAAAACACAGAATATGGAAGTACTTCCATCTGCATAGCTAAAAAGTATAAGTAGAAATGCTTAAAATTCTTTATAAAATCACTTGCATTTCCCATGTTGATGCTGGAACAACAAGCTTCCAAACATGTACACATATATACATATTTCTGGTTACAACTACTTTAGAAGATTCTCAAATCAGAGACCCGAGAGGTTAACTCTCTTGTTGCACGCAACCCATTGACATTATCACTCTACTATTTAGAGGTTTGTTTTGGACATTGATGCGAAATGGACTTCATGTGTCTCTCGCTCCTACAGTATGTTCATTTACTTCAGACATTATAAAATAAATAGTACTTCTGAGCTATTGGAAAAAATACCCTGCAAATCAAGAACAATTTTTCCTTTATTTTTTAAAGATCAATTAAAATAAATAGGAAATATTGAAGTAACAACACACTGTAAAGTGCTCCAATCATTCATAGAGTATTGATATCTATTCAGGTTAGTACAATCTTAAAAAAGTTTGGCGGCCAATATTCATGCAAGCATATTAATTATCTATAATATCTTTTCAATATAATCAAGTGTGTGCCATATGGTTGATAAAAGAAGCCACCTCCCAAAGTTAAAAACCTAAAAATATAAAATAAGGCTACTGATTAAATAAAGTTACTTGCCTAACATAGAGATAACCTAAAGAATTTAGAATGTCATGATATGTGGTACTAGCTGTGCAATAGTTAGTCTATACTGTATATTCAATAAAAAGAGAAACAAGTGACATAGGGTCTCACCTCTAGGTCTAAATGAATGCATGAAGTAGAGATCATGTGGCGGAGGGGCAGGGAGATCCTTTTTTTCCTTATTTACTTTTCTCCTTTATTTTCTTTTTTTCTTTTCTCATATAAGTTGATGGAAATTTTGTTGTTTTTCATCCTTTCATTTTTTTGTTTTTTTTCCCTCGCTTTTTTCCCTCATACTTTTTCCTCCTTTTTCATTTTTTTACTCCTTTTTTCCTAATTCTTTTTCCTCCATTTCATATTTCCTTTGTTTCCCTTATTTTTTCCCCTCATAGTAACTAATTGATCTTGCTTATGAATGCCAAATGTTCAAGCACCTGTAGACATAATAGAAAAACAAAAATTTTAACCAAATCTAATTTGATAATAATTAGCTCATATTGATTTTTAAATGCAGCAAATTTTCAGGGAAAAAACAGCTTCATTGCATGTTTTTTTATGTATAATAAAATGAGCAATGTTCTAATTTGAATGTAGATATTTACTATAAAGAATATACAATGTTCTTGTTCATGTAATGCCTATGCAACTTAGGATAAAGGTTACATCTGTTGATCAAAAGAATTTATCTAAATGAAGAATTAGTGGAGCTGAAATGAAACAACAGCTTCACTCCTGATGCCACCACTTGACACATTTACAAAGAATATAAATAACTTAAGTCTATGTAAAAATACTTACCGTTTCTCTGTGTCATAAAACTTCCATAACGCATCTTCCACGTCTCTAAAGCTCCTGTAACATGAGAAGAGCTGCTGAATCTTGCGAGCTTTTTTATCAGCACTTTTTTGCCCTGTGAGCTCGATACTCCCAAAATTGGGTATGTGTAAAATTAATTGTCCACACAAAACTGATATACCATGTCCTATGATCAGGCCCATTGCTCACAATTTCCAGTGACCTGTGAGAAAAGTACAAACCCTAGTAACTAAAGACAAAAGAATTAAAAACTATTTATGATTTGAAAGCAAGCCTAGCACTGATTGTACTTACTTTGATTTATGTTCACTACATATGAACTTTTGCAATGGCCACTGAAATTTTTTACATAAATCATAAACAGCTATACGTGGGCCCCCTTTAGCCATGCCTACGATGATACACACTGTAAAAATAAGAATATCATCCATAAGTCATATGCTTCAATACTTGAATCAAGCTGTAATGAGCATATAAGCAATAGTTTTACCTAGACCCATAAAAATACACTTTTACCTAGAACATGAACTTCACTGTTCTTGGTAGTTTTAGAGCCAGCGTCTCGCAGATGAGATAGATTTTCAGCGATCTTTTGCTTTTTGGCTGAGTGTGGTCCTATGCTTTCACCATCAACTGATGAGGTTTGTGACATAATTACAACATCTTTTTCACTCTTTCCTTTTATATGCATCTCTTGAATGACGGATCCCTCTTTCCCATCACACAAAAGATATAATATGTTAATGATTCGGCACAGATGACACTTCTTAATAGAAGCACAAGATAATGATACTGACCGAGAAAGCATGCACAATATGTACACAAAACTCAACAGCGAGTCTAATTGACATGACAAGGTTTACAGTAGACATTGCATTAGTTGGATGTTTAAGATAGCCATCAAACAGTGTAAATGTTTATGTTAGAACATATGAGAGAACATTATGAACTTCAAATATAAGCTTGGCAGTTTAACCATGAAAAAAAATTAAGCATCCCATCAGCTACATGATGGAAGCAATCATGGAAAATCTACACGGTTTAACTAATAAAACATAGCATGGACATGCCAACATATGGAAAAAGGTTTAAGTGGAAAATAATGAATGGTAACTTCACATAAATGAGTACAACACAAATTAATGGCAATGGAAATATTGAACAATGACTCAAACATAGATAGAAAATACAAGATGCCCACTCTTTTCTGTATACAATTTTAGATGTCATTGAAAATAGGGAAAAGCTAGCTTCACTTAAAACAGAACAATCAATATGGCATCATATTCATTATTATTGTATTTGCGTTCAGGGATGATAGCCACAATCACATAGCAAACCAACTCATGGCTGATTAATAAGGCAATAGCTATCAAGATAATAAGGAAGTTCTATAAATTAGAGTCAATGAATTAACCAAGAGCTAGGCCAATGTTTATCAAACTTATTCTCCATATGTCTAGGTATTGCTCGAAGAATATGTAAAACACAGAATATAGAAATACATCCATCTGCATAGGGAAAAAGCATAAGTACAAATGCTTGAAATCCTTTATAAATCACTTGCATTTCCCATGTTGAAGATCGAATAGCAAGCTTCCTAACATGGACACATATATACATATTTCTGGTTACAACTACTTTAGAAGATTCTCAAATCATTAATTTGCGTTAGACAATAACAAAAAAGAAGTTGTACCTTTAAAGAATCAGAGACCTGAGAGGTTAACTCTCTTGCTGCATGCAACACATTGACATAGTCACTCTAGTAATAAGAGGTTTGTTCATAGGCACACTTGGACATTGTTGTCAAATGGACTTCATGTGTATCTCACTCCCACAGGATGTTTCATTTGCTTCAGAAATTATAAAATAAACAATACTTCTGAGCTTCTGGAAAAAATAGCCTACAAATCAAGAACATTTTTTCCTTTTTTTTATAAACATCATTGAAAATAAACAGAAAATTTTGAAGTAACAACACACTGTCAAGTGCTCCAATCATTCATAGAGTATTGATATCTATTCAGGTTAGTAGAATCTTAAAAAAAGTTTGGCATCCAATATTCATGAAAGCGCAATAATTGTCTAGAATATCTTTTCAATATAATCAAGGGTGTGCAATATGGTTGATAAAAGTAGCCAACTCCCAAAGTTAAGAACCTAATAATGACAAATTTGTTTATTTTTACAATTTATTGGACTCTTTCCTTACCTCTAGGATGAAAGGGACAGAAAAAACAATCAAACAATGGTAACACTAATATTAAACATCAATTAAATCAAAGACAAGACATAAATCACAGTTGCAACGAAGATATTCTTGCAAGGGACAAATTTCAAAAGTGGATAGGTTTGAGCGGAAAAAATGAGAGGCTTAAAGTTCTTTACAAAAAACAAGAAATTACATTATTGTATAACACATATTAAATAAAATTATGCAGCCCAAAAATACTCCCCAAGCGAAAATGACAAAATCTATACCAGATACGTCCCTGTTATTTAAATAGGTTTCTCATCATGGCATGTCCATATGTTCAACTCCAAGATACATAGAGGTTAGATAATCAAAATGCTTAAGTACGTCCGGCATTAGGTCATGCAACCTTTGTCGTAGTAATACTTTAATGACTTTGAATTTAAACAAACAAAAACAATAAATGATGAGATAAAAAAAATTGGGGGGCGTAAACAGTATTAAAGGACATATGATACTCCAACCATGTGTATACTAACACAACACAATGTTTAGAAGAAAAGCTAGGTATGGGCTCACTCTCAGTCACAAAAAACTTGAGGAAACCAAATAACAAACAAGTTTATAAAACAACACAATGTTTAGAAGAAAGCAAGATATGGGCTCACTGATAATAAAATGAAGGAATCTGTCACAAAAAACTTGAGGAAACTAAATAATATCTGCCAAAATGTTGAGCGAGGAATGAAAAGTGACTAATACATTTAATAACAAACATGCTCAGCAAAATTGCACAACCTATTCAGGAGAGGACATTAAAAAAAATCAGGTGAAACTCCTAGAAATAAACAATAGAATGACGACATAACTTTGCATTATGCTCAAAAACGCTAAATAAAAAGCACAAAAATAACACTTGAAAAAATAAGAAAGAACACAACAAAGTGCCACATTGGTAAAAAATATAGATCATTCAAAAAGCCAAAACACTCCAAAACCTGTGAAATAGAATGCAGGAAGGCATGAGGAAAATGGATATAAAGAGTTTAGTTAAAAATGTTATAAAGTCTAAAATAGCTGGTCTCCTATTAGAAAAAAATAACTGATACCATGGAAAAAATAAGACTTGGAAACATGATGATCAATAAAAATGGAAAACTATCAAAACATATTATATAAAATGAGGGAGAAGGTGTTAAATGAAGAACAAATAAGTGAATACTTAACAAAACCGCACAGAGATAACAAGGAATTTAGTGAACATCCTAAACCATAAAACAACAGAAATACCACAAAATTTTTTGTAAGGCTCAAAACTCTACTCAGGGACTAGCAAACGTTCTTTAAGCTCAAAACCCTAAAAAAGGATAATAGCAAAATGACTACACAATTGTTGTTTAGGCTCAAAACCCTAAACAAGTATTTTCAGTGAAAAACATAAAAATGGAAAACAATCAAAAAGAAAATGGCAGATACACAAGGAAAACGAAGTTAGCACTTCGCACAAGAAATCAATGGTTTATATTAGCAAATATACCAATACTGCTCGGTACACAATTTGGGGAGAAACACTAGCATTTCACATTTGCTAACCAAATGAATATGATCCGAACAGCTAGAAACAATCTCATTCAAAGACCTAAATTCCACGACTGAATTCACAGAGATTGAAGAGATCAAAAGAAATGGAAAGATAAAACCAAAATGGGTTTCCACTGGCAAAAGAAATGAACCCAAAAAAAAATAAACGACATGCAGAAGATGACCATCCAAAATGCCGACGCCGTATACCAAATAATACTAGGAAATGTAATAAAATTCCCATTTTAAGAGTGGAAAAAGTAAATCCAATGATGGAATTGATTCAATCCTTATGAAACCACAGGAGCGATGGTCAGGGTGTGGCCGTCAGAGGGAAGAACAGCTGCCCATGGGGAACCTCATATGAAACTCCTCCTTTTTTGGACTCACGAATCGCCTCTTGCTGGAATCTGTGGAGGGAAATCTGAAGGAGAAGAATGGGGAATGACGATTAACATCATATGGGAATGTGTTTGAACTTGAAGGGGTTAAAACACCCAGTCTTCCTCTCCCAACAACTGCCGATTTTCTTTCCCTGAGGTCGAAAGGCAATCCAATCCCCCAGCATTCGAAGTCTGCCAAACAAATCAAGAATCGATTTGAAACGGTCGAAAAAAGGATCGAACTCCATGTGGGTTATTCGATCTTTGAGGGCTTGGTTTCAGAGAAAAAAGAAGTCACCCTCATCCCATCTCGCTCCCACCTTTATCCAACTTGGACATGTGCTTGGCAGGTGAGGTGGTAGGTGGCCTGCGACATGCAAGTTCGACCACGGCTAGTGTCACGGGGCTTGGATTTCACTAGATTTCCAACGCCTGAAATGTCCTCTGGTTATTTCGCACTTCGTGTCGTACTAGCACTTAGGTTTGAATTTTAGTGCCAAAACCCAAACCCACTTGCTCTATACGTTTTCAGCACGAGCTTACATTATTTTCCCACCCTTTTATACCAACTATTTTATGTTTGTTGGCCGTAACCAAGCCGTTACAACATGACTTAGCCCACTAGTTCATATGTAATCGTCCATAACCGTATATAACTGTCTTACAGTTATGCCCGAAAGTGTGCAGCAACCACTTTCGCAACTGTCAGACACCACTCCCATGTTCCTCGTTGTTAGACCCTCCACTTGTCTCATAGAGAAAGGGGGTGGCTACCCCCTAGACTTGGCATTGGACAGCCAAGTCAGCTTGGGTGACGGATAGCCTAGGCAGCCCCTTGGGCATGGTTAAGTCCCCTCTAAATCACCCACCTTGACATCTTCTACCAAACTTGAGGAGTAAGTTTAAGCATCACCTGCTCCCCAACCTGAAATTCACGAGCTTGTTGGTGCCGATCTGCATTTCTTTTCATCCTCTTGACTGCTTTTTCGAGGTAGTCCCGCGCTTCCTCCATTTGTTCTGTCCACGCCCTAGCCAGCTTGTAGGCTGCCAGGCAGCGTTCTCCTGCACGCTGTAGAGCCACATCGTTTGGAGCAAGTGGCTGTTGGCCCGTCGCCAACTCGAAAGGACTCTTTCCCGTAGATGAGCTCTTTTGTAGGTTGTAGCAGAACTGCTCTATCTCCAAGAGATCCACCCAATTTTGATTATTGGCAGTCACATAATGCCTTAGGTATTCTTCCAAGATGGCGTTCACCCTCTCAGTTTGTTTGTTGGTTTGCGGGTGGTTGCTGGTTGAGATGTTCAGCTTGGTGCCGAGCATCTCAAAGAGTTGCATCCAAAACCTGCCCGTAAACCGGGTGTCGCGATCACTAACCATATCCACCGGAAGTCCCCAAAGTTTGACAATGTTCTTGAAGAAAAGTTCCGCTGAAATTTTTTCCTTGCAAACTTTAGGTGCTGCGATCAATGTACCGTACTTCAAGAATCTATCCACGACCACCATGATCGACCCAAAGGCTTTTACCGTTGGGAGCCCGGTGGTAAAGTCCATAGACAGACTTATCCAAGACCTCTCCAGTATAGGTAAGGGTTCAAGTAAACCCACTGTTTTCTGCCTTTCAACTTTGTCCTACTGACACACCAAACAAGTGCGTACATACTGCTCCACGTTTTCTCTCATATGTAGCTAGTAATAGTTGTGGTTGAAGAGAGCAAAAGTGCGCTCTTCTCCTGCATGTCCAGCCCACGTTGCATCATGAGCTTCTTGCAGCAACTTTCGCCTCAAGCCGTCTGCATTTGGAATAAAGAGGCATCCTCCCTTGGCGTACAGCGCCCCATCCTCGGTCCAAAATCTTCGAATCACACCGTCCTTCACTGCTTGTAGCAGCCACATGCAAACTTGGTCTTTCTGTATCGCCTGCACCACTTGGTCCAGCAAGTTTCCTGAGACTTGCACTAAGGCAGCTAGCATCACCTCCGGGTCCATTCGGCGGCTGAGGGCATTGGCCACTATGTTGGCTTTGCCCGGTTTGTATTGCAGCTCATAATCGAACTCCGCAAGGAATTCTAGCCATCGGGCTTGCTTTGCTGTGAGCTTCTTCTGCATTGAAAAATAGCTTGTGGCGACATTGTCAGTCTGGAGTATAAATTTACCTCCCAGCATATAGGGTCTCCATGTGCGCAAGAAATGCACCACTGTAGTCACCTCTTTCTCATGGATGGTGTACCTCCACTCCGTCTCATTCAGCTTTCGGCTCTCATAGCCACGGGATGACCAACTTGAATGAGCAAACCTCCAATAGTACGATCAGAGGCATCGGTTTGTACCTCATATGGTACATCGAACTCCGGCAATTTCAGAATAGGCTCCAATGCAATGGCCTCCTTTAGTCTTGAGAATGCCTCTTGGCACTCGTTCGTCCATCGCCAAGGTTTGTCCTTCTTCAAGAGATCAGTCAGCACTGCCACTTTCTTTGAGTAGCTCTTGATGAAGCGCTGATAGTAGTTGGCTAGTCCAAGGAAGGACCGCAACCCGGGCACTTTTGTGGGAGCAGGCCACTCCATGATGGCTTCGATCTTCTTCATATTCATCCGCACCATGCCCTGCAACATACGATGGCCGAGGAAGAAGATTTCTTCCTGGACGAAACTACACTTTTCCAACTTTAAGTACAAATGATGTTCCCTTAACCATTCCAACACAATCCATAAATGTCCCAAGTGTTCATCTAAGGACTGGCTGTACACAACCATATCATCCAAACATACTCCCCCAAAGCGGTCGAGGTAGGGTCTAAACACATCATTCATCAGCGTACAAAAAGTAGCAGGGGCATTGGTTAAGCCGAATGACATAACTAGGAATTCATAAGAACCATACCGTGTCACCATAGCCATCTTAGGTTCATCCCCTTGCGCGATTTGCACTTGCCAATAACCTGACTGAAGATCAAGCTTTGTAAAGTATGAAGCTTTGGCCAGCCTATCGAACAAATCAGCAACCAAAGGCACCGGGTACTTGTTTTTGACAGTAATCTTGTTGAGAGCCCAGTAGTCGACACACAACCGCAGCAAGCCGTCTTGCTTCTTTTGGAATAGCACTGGGGCACTAAAGGGAGCTTTCGAGGGATAGATGAAACCCGCTTGCAGCAACTGATCAAGCTGCATCCGAAGTTCCTTCAATTCTT
Source organism: Saururus chinensis (assembly GCA_035235625.1). Taxonomy (NCBI): domain Eukaryota; kingdom Viridiplantae; phylum Streptophyta; class Magnoliopsida; order Piperales; family Saururaceae; genus Saururus; species Saururus chinensis. The sequence continues at coordinate 27,886,132 of CP141146.1, read as the reverse complement.
GGGGAGCCATACGATAAGGGGCTCTTGCGAGAGGACGATTTCCCAGCAAGAGTTTGATCTTATGATCCACCGTATTGCTTGGTGGAAGAACTTGCTGTAGTTCAGGTGGCATGACATCCGCAAATTCAGTCAGCAGGTCGCTGACTTGTGTAGGAACGTCTGTTCTTCCTACAGGCTCTTCTCCCAGCTTCGTAATGGAGACCAAGTACGTCTCCTGGCCTTTCCTCAAGCCTTTGTTCATTGCCAAGATATGGAATGATGGAGACCTTTGCCTTTCGTAAGAAGTCCATACTGACCACAACCTGAAAATCATCAAGGGAAACCATGATAAAGTTAAGCTTTCCCGACCACTTCCCTATCCGCCCATCGACATGATTGACAATGCCGCAGACAAGGGTTGCATCCAAGTTCACTGCTTTGATTTTCGCTAGTGCCTCCGTCACCACGAACTTGCTTGAGTCCGCCAACTTCTTAGATAGGAAGTTGTGGGTTGCCCCACTATCGACCTACGCCTTGACCTGCTGATTGTTGAGGGTGGTCTCAACTTACAACAAGTCCACCCTGTCCTCCTTTTCCTTGCGCATGGCGTTCACCAATTGTAAGGGCTTCATGCGTGTGGTCTCACCATCGGATGAGGAATAGTCATTCGCCACCATCACATTCAGCTTCTCTCCCTTGGGACAGTCACGAGCTTAGTGAGGACCTTGACAAATAAAGCAGCCGGTTTTTCTAACCTTTTGATCATCTTCTTCTTGCCTTTGTCCGGTCGTCCACCATTGCTAACATCCCTGATTTTTTTGCATATTTTTTATATTTTCTACAATTTTTCTGCTATGTTCTGCTGTTTTCTGCTTGTATTTTCGATGAAGAAATTTGACGCTTCAGCGTATCCGTATTTGTAATATTCGTGACAGTAAGTGTCGGGAGTGGTGTTTAGTCGCAGGTCATGGGCCTTGATGTACCACATATCATGGGCCTCTAGTTTGTTTGGGGGACCGCCACTGGCGAACCCCACCTTTACCGTGCTTGACCACCGACAATCTATCCTTCCCCTTATGGTTCCCTTTTTCCAAGCACACTTGTGTTATGCATGCAGTAAAGGCACCGCCCTTGCAATGTATGACGATGGAACGACTCCACCACTAGGCAATATGGCCGTTAAAGCTCTCCTCTGCCCCTCCTATGTCCGTGAGTACGCAACCAAGCCCTCCGCCATGTATTGAGGCTTTGACAATGTGGAATTGTTGCAACTGGATGTAGTTTGCGGTCTATTTTAACATTTTGTGGCTAACAAGTGTTTTAAACTGTTGGCCGACCTCCAATCAGTCACCCCCATTCTATGGTCGCTTTTGCCATTTCTAGTGGCAAAAGGCCTTATATCTGGCAGCATTAGTTCACCCAACCTTTACTTCGAGTAAAATTAGTCTAACCTTGTCGAGATTTATTCCAGAATCTCTAAAAATGCTCAGGATAGCAACTCTCTCATTGAGATGCTTTTGGCCGCCTATTTTGCCATCGACGCCTGATGCACTGAAATAATGTTCAATAAAATATTTTCAAATTTCGAATTACAATCCTATTTTGTGTTAATTTATTGCTGATTTGGGTTATTTATGTTTTGAATAAGTTAGTTAGACCTTAATTGAGTTTACATGTCTAAACAGGCTTCAACATGATATAACTGGAAGAGGAAGTTAAGCCCAACTACCCAAAGCTATTTAAAAGTAAAGAATGGGCTTCTAATGGTCTAAACATGCATGGAATGGTCGAACACAACCTTATGGACCCGTTTGATTTGAGATTTGTATGAATAAAACTAAATTATGAAAGAAGCTGATTTAGGCAGATTGACACAGCCTTAGTATTTCGATCATATCTTTTTATATATAAATCGGATTGCTAAGATTCTGGTGGCAATGGAAAGAAGACTTCTGTGGCTACAAGTGTTATTTCAGGAAGAAATTCCAAATTCTGAAGATATATGGTCCAATCAGACAATCAATCAAGATGTAATCTCGAGATATGATTTCACTTTCCTCTTTGAAGCAACCTCTTCTATTCCTATAAATAGAGAGGTGGATGTGATAGAGGGATCATCCTCTCCACTTTGGAGCTCTCTTCCCCTATTTTCTTCTCTTATTTTGTATTTTTTGTTTTTAGTTTTATTGTAATGGCTTTCTAAGCTCTCAAGCTAAGGCTAGAGGTGATTTGTAATAATCTAATGGAGTTTAATTCATGTTTCATTAATGGTTTCAAGTAAGTATTATTTATTTGAAGTGATGTTTATTTAATATTGTTCTTCTTCTTGTTTCTTTATGATTTGGATACATAAGATACTTGAAGGCCCTTCTTCTTGATCTTTTGTGATTTGGATACATAGAAATCTTTAAGAGACAATTGTTTTTATCCTTCATCTATCTAAAGCATTTTCTATCTTTATTTTCAATTTTAACGTTCATATCTTCTGGTTAGATAGAATCTTCATTCAATTCTAACTAAGATAACATGATACATGAAGAACATCATTAGATGTTACAATGATCCTTAATGCCTTAGTATTTTCTCATCTTGATTTCTTGATTTTTTATTGCCTCAATACTCTTCTACTCTTTCTTTCTTAATTTTTTCTTTCTCTATTTTTTTCGTAATAGTTTTCTTTGTTGCATAAGGCTTTCCCTGTGGATCGACCTTGTCTACTACAATTGACAAGTAAAATAAATCTAAATTTGACTTCTTCATAGTCTTGGTTCAGACGTAACAACAACGCCACCACCGTCATTTGTTTTCCATCAAATTCACATGGATTACGAGGTAGGGGACCTTGAACTCGTAATTTCATGATAGCATACTTTGATTGTGTACTAGCATGTTAGGAATTTGTAACTTAATAATTTGCATGACATATGCTGATTAAAGGAGCATCTTTATTATGTGAATTATGTGTATGCTATCAAAGACTAAGGGTATGATAGTAAGGAGTTGATTTATTTGTATGTGATTAGAACATGTGATCAATCTATGGGGATGATCGGTAAGGGCATGTGCATGGGATGGGATGTTTGTTGAACGGAAGATTTCTGGCTACAAATGACATAAGATTAACAGGCAAAGGTTGGATTTGATGAGATTGGAGGATTGGTTTGGATTGAGTCAGGTGGTACATTGGAGCAATGAGCAGAAGACCTAAGCGATGTAAAGATTTGTAAGATTCAAAGTTCTTAACGTCTTTGGGGGATTGTGAATTAGTGAGTGTGGACAGTATAATTGTACCCACATAATGTACGTAATATGAATTTTAATAGAAAAATAATGAGTAAGGAATTAGTAAGGGTTTGATGACGAAACTTAGGCCTAAAGGGTTTCATTTGAGGAGTTCGAGTAAGACAATTCAGTTTTAAGGCAGACGGTGTAAGATGTAAGGCCATAAGTATATGATGGTAAGAGTGTTAGTATGGATTTCAAGTTAAGTAAGGCTATGCTAAGATTCATAAGACTGTAACTATAAGGGTGGGGGGATAAACTATGTAAAGAATGCTAACTTTGTGGATTAGAGCTTCAGAACGGTGTAATTCTTGCCTTGTTGGTTGAAGAATATAAGAGAAAGTAGTTGCGAGCATAATTATACATGCATAAGTTACTTAATATGAACTTGAATTACAAGTAACCCTAATCTGATAAAGTTGTGTGAGTTGAGATAGAGGGTTTCGATGGATTAAGTTCCGGGTTTAAGCTAGTCAATAAGTAATCAACTGAGCATCCTTCCTGGTCTAGCCATGGTGTTATCCTGTGGGATTGGTCACACTATATATGAACTTTGGCAATGGCCACTGAAATTTTTTACATAAATCATAAACAGATCTACATGGGCCCCCTTTAGCCATGCTAACGATGATAGACACTGCAAAAATAAGAATATCATCCTTAAGTCATATACTTCAATACTTGAATCGAGCTGTAATGAGCATATCTAAGCATCAGTTTTACCATGACCCATAAAAAAAAACACTTTTACCAGGAACATGAACTTCGCTATTCTTGGTAGTTTTAGAGTCAGTGTCTGGTAGTGAGTCCAAAGGAGATAGATTTTCAGAGATATTTTGCTTTTTGGCTGAGGGAGGTCCTACGCTTTCACTATCAATTGATAAGGTTTGTGACATAATTACAACATCTTTTTCACACTCTTTCCTTTTTATATGCATCTTTCGAATAACAGATCCCTCTTTCCTGTCACACAAAAGATATCATACATTAATGATTCGGCACAAATGACACTTCTTAATAGAAGCACAAGATAATGATACAAACCGAGAAAGCATGCACAATATGTACACAAAACTTAACAGTGAGTCCAATTGACATGACAAGGTTTACAACAGACACTGCATTAGTTGGATGTTTAAGATAGCCATAACTCCTTGCAAAAGTTTAAGTTAGAACATATGAGAGAATATTATGAACTTCAAATATAAGCCCGACAGTTTAACCACAAAAAAAATTTAAGCGTCCCATCAGCTACATGATGGAAGCAGTCATGGAAAATCTACAGGGTTTGACTAAGAAAACACAGCATGGACATGTCAAGATATGGAAAAAGGTTCAAGTGGAAAATAATGAATGGTGACTTCACATAAATGAGTACAACACAAATTAATGGCAATGGAAATATTGAACAATGACTCAAACACAGACAGAAAATACAAGATGCCCACTCTTTACTGTATGCAATTTTAGATGTGATAGAAAACAGGGAAAAACTACCTGCACTTAAAACAGAACAATCAATATGGCATCATATTCATTATTATTGTATTGTCCTTTAGGGATGATATCCACAATCACATAGCAGACCAACTCATGGCAGGTTAATAAAGTAATAACTATCATGATAATAAGAATGTTCTATACAATAGAGTCAATGAACTAACCAACAGCTAGGCCAATGTTTATCAAAGCTGTTCTCCATATGTCTAGGTATTACTGGAAGAATATGTAAAACACAAAATATGGAAATACTTCCATCTGCATAGGTAAAAAGTATAAGTAGAAATGCTTAAAATCCTTTATAAAATCACTTGCATTTCCCATGTTGAAGCTGGAACAACAAGCTTCCAAACATGTACACATATATATATTTTTGGTTACAACTACTTTAGAAGATTCTCAAATCATTAATTGGCTTTAGACAATAACAAAAAAGAAGTTGTACCTTTAAAGAATCAGAGACCCGAGAGGTTAACTCTCTTGCTGCACGCAACGCATTGACATTGTCACTCTAGTAATTAGAGGTTTGTTTTGGACATTGATACGAAATGGACTTCATGTGTGTCTCGTTCCTACAAGATGTTTCATTTGCTTCAAAAATTATAAAATAAAAAGTACTTCTGAGCTACTGGAAAAAATAGCCTGCAAATCAAGAACATTTTTTCCTTTATTTTATGAACATAGTTGAAAATAAATAGAAAATATTGACGTAACAACACACTGTCAAGTGATCCAATCTTTCATTGAGTATTGATATCTATTGAGGTTAGTATAATCTTAAAAAAAGTTTGGCGTCCAATATTTATGCAAGCACAGTAATTATCTAGAATATCTTTTCAATATAATCAATGGTGTGCCATATGGTTGATAAATGCAGCCAACTCCCAAAGTTAAGAACCTAAAAATATAAAATAAGGCTACTGATTAAATAAAGTTATTTGCCTAATATAGAGAGAACCTAAAGAATTTTGAATGTCATCGAATGTGGTACTAGCTGTGCAGTAGTTAGTCTATACTGTATATTCAATAACAAGAGAAACAAGTGATATAGGGTCTCACCTCTAGGTCTAAACGAATGCATGAAACAGAGATCATGTGGCAGAGGGACTCGGAGAACCTTTTTTCCTTTTCTCCTGTCATTTCTTTTTTTCTTTTTTCATATAAGTCTAATGGAAATTTTGTTCTTTTTCATGCTTTTCATTTTTTTGTTTTTTTTCCCTCATTCTTTTTCCTCCTTTTCATTTTTTCTTTTTTTCCCTCATTTTTTTTCGTCCTTTTCATATTTCCTTTTTTTTCCCTCCTAATAACTAATACATCTTGCTTTATGAATGCAAATGTTCAAGCACCTGTAGACATAAAAAAGCAAAAAATTTAAACCAAATCTAATTTGATAATAATTAGCTCATATTGATTTTCAAATGCAGCAAATTTTCAGGGAATAAATAGCTTCATTGCATTTTTTTATGCATCATCAATAAAATGAGCAATGTTCTCATTCGAATGTAGATATTTACTAGAAAGAATATACGATGTTCTTGTTCATAGAATGCCTATGAAACTTTGGATAAAGGTTACATCTGTTGATCAAATAAATTTATCTAAATGAAGAATTAGTGGAGTTGAAATGAAAAAACTGCTTTACTCCTAATGCCACCACTTGACACATTTACAAAGAATACAAATAACTTAAGTCTGTAAAAAAACATACCACTTCTGTGTCATAATCCTTCCATAACACATCTTCCATGTCTCTGAAGTTCCTGTAAGATGAGAAGAGCTGCTGAATCTTTTGAACTTTTTTATTACCACTCTTTTGCCCTGTGAGCTCGATACCCCCGAAATTGGATATGTGTAAAATTAATTGTCCACACAAAACCGATATACCCTGACTATGATCAGGCCCATTGCTCACAATTTCCAGTGACATGTGAGAAAAGTACAAACCCTGGTAACTAAAGACAAAAGAATTTAAAACTATTTATGATTTGAAAGCAAGCCTAGCTCTGATCGTACTTACTTTGATTTATGTTCACTACATATGAACTTTGGCAATGGCCATTAAAATTTTATACATAAATCATTAACAGCTCTACATGGGCACCCTTTAGCCCATGCTAACGATGATAGACACTACAAAAATAAGTATATCATCCTTAAGTCATATGCTTCAATATTTGAATAGAGCTATAATGAACATATAAGCAACAGTTTTACCTAGACCCATAAAAAAACACTTTTACTTGGAACATGAACTTCACTATTCTCGGCAGTTTTACATCCAGCATATGGCAGTGAGTCCAAAGGAGATAGATTTTGAGCAATCTTTTGCTTTTTGGCTGAGGGTGGTCCTACGCTTTCACCATCAACTTATGAGGTTTGTGACATAATTACAAAATCTTTTTCACTCTGTCCTTTTAAATGCATCTCTCAAATAACAGATCCATCTTTCCTGTCACACAAAAGATATAATAAGTTAATGATTCAGCAAAGATGACACTTCTTAATAGAAGCACAAGATAATGATACTGACTGAGAAAGCATGCACAATATGTACACAAAACTCAACAGCGAGTCCAATTGACATGACAAGGTTTACAGCAGATACTGCATTAGTTGGATATTTAACATAGCCATCACACCCTTCAAAAGTTTATGTTAGAACATATGAGAGAACATTATGAACTTCAAATATAAGCTCAGCAGTTTAACAACGAAAAAAAAAAAACTAAGCAGCCCTTCAACTACATGATGGAAGCAATCATGGAAACTACATGGTTTAACCAAGAAAACACAACATGGACATGTCAAGATACGGAAAAAGGTTTAAGTGGAAAATAATGAATGGTGACTTCCCATAACTAAGTACAACACAAATTAATGGCAATGGAAATATTGAACAATGACTCAAACACAGACAGAAAATACAAGATGCCCATTCTTTACTGTATGAAATTTTAGATGTGATAGAAAAAAGGGAAAAGCTACCTACACTTAAAACAGAACAATCAATATGGCATCATATTCATTATTATTGTATTTGCCTTCCGGGATGATAGCCACAATTACATAGCAGACCAACTCATGGCAGACTAATAAGGTATTAGCTATCAAGATAAGAAGAAAGTTATATACAATAGAGTCAATGACCAAGAGCTAGGCCAATGTTTATCAAAGTTGTTCTCCATATGTCTAGGTATTGCTCGAAGAATATGTAAAACACAGAATATGGAAATACTTCCATCTGCATAGGTAAAAAGTATAAGTAGAAATGCTTAAAATCCTTTATAAAATCACTTGCATTTCCCATGTTGAAGCTGGAACAACAAGCTTCCAAACATGTACACATATATACATATTTTTGGTTACAACTACTTTAGAAGATTCTCAAATCATTAATTTGCTTTAGACAATAACAAAAAAGACGCTGTACCTTTAAAAATCAGAGACCTGAGAGGTTAACTCTCTTGCTGCATGCAACACATTGACATTGTCACTCTAGTAATTTGAGGTTTGTTTTGGACATTGATGCGAAATGGACTTCATGTGTCTCTCGCTCGTACAGGATGTTTCGTTTGCTTCAAAAATTATAAAATAAACAGTACTTCTGAGCTACTGGAAAAAATAGCCTGCAAATCAAGAACATTTTTTCCTTTATTTTATAAACATCATTGAAAATAAATAGAAAATATTGAAGTAACAACACACTGTCAAGTGCTCCAATCATTCATTGAGTATTGATATCTATTGAGGTTAGTACAATCTTAAAAAAAGTTTGGCGTCCAATATTCATGCAAGCACAGTAATTATCTAGAATATCTTTTCAATATAATCAATGGTGTGCCATATGGTTGATAAAAACATCCAACTCCCAAAGTTAAGAACCTAAAAATATAAAATAAGGCTACTGATCAAACAAAGTTATTTACCTAACATAGAGAGAACCTAAAGAATTTAGAATGTCATCGTATGTGGTACTAGCTGTGCAGTAGTTAGTCTATACTGTATATTCAATAAAAGGAGAAACAAGTGATATAGGGTCTCACCTCTAGGTCTAACGAATGCATGAAGCAGAGATCATGTGGCGGAGGGACTGGGAGATCCTTTTTTTCCTTCGTTCCTTTTCTCCTTTCTTTTCTTTTTTTCTTTTCTCATATAAGTCTGATGGAAATTTTGTTCTTTTTCATGTTTTTGTTTTTTTCCCTCACTTTTTTCTTTTTCCTTTTTTTCATTTTTTCTTTTTTTCCCTCATTCTTTTTCCTCCTTTTCATATTTCCTTTTTTTTCCCTTGTTTTTTTCCCTCCTAGTAACTAATAGATCTTGCTTTATGAATGCCAAATGTTCAAGCACCTGTAGACATAAAAAAGCAAAAATTTAAACCAAATCTAATTTGATAATAATTAGCTCATATTGATTTTCAAATGCAGCAAATTTTCAGGGAAAAAATAGCTTCATTGCATTTTTTTTATGCATCATCAATAAAATGAGCAATGTTCTCATTTGAGTGTAGATATTTACTAGAAAGAATATATAGTGTTCTTGTTCATAGAATGCCTATTAAACTTTGGATAAAGTTTACATCTGTTGATCAAATGAATTTATCTAAATGAAGAATTAGTGGAGTTGAAATGAAAAAACAGCTTCACTCCTGATGCCACCACTTTACACATTTACAAAGAATATAAATAACTGAAGTCTGTGTAAAAATACTTACCACTTTTGTCACACCCCGGCACTGCTCGACCCAAGCCAAACCCGGTCTAGGGGCCGGTCAAGCGCACGGGGGCGACAAGGAGAATTTAAATACGGTCGAGTGGAAGACTTAACCCTAATTACGGGCGATCTAACATTATTACGGAGTATGCACACCACTTTGAGCAAAAGTAAATAAGTAGAAAAGAAAGAGAGTTACATTAACTCAAGATAAACAAAAGTCTCAAACCTACATGCTTAGTTAAACCATAGCCCACTATAGGCTCCAAAATAGGTCTTAAGCAACACAAATGTATAAAGTAGCATAAATCAAAATGAGAACCATACACAAAGGTGCTAAACATAAAGCATAAACCAAGGAAAATAAGTCACATAAGAGGACTCCACGATCACTCCTAAGTCGTCTCCGATCTTTCCTCAAAGAGGATATCCTGTCCTTCTACGTGTCACACCACGCAGCCCCAAAGCAAAACACAATAAAGAGGGGTGAGTTTAATAAACTCAGCAATGGTTTTCTAATATACTATCATCATCAGAAACACGATGGCATAACAACATAACTAATCAAAGTAAAGATTGACAAGATGTATCATTTTCTGATCACACATACACATCACTTAAACCTGCATCATAGTGTATAATCCACATAGTGCCATTCACATCATATCAACCTACATGAAATGTATCTCTAACATACATATCAAATCATGCTTCAACATCATATCAAGCTGCATGAAATGTATCTCTAACATACATATCAAATCATGTTTCAACATCATATCAAGCTGCATGAAATGTATCTCTAACATACATATCAAATCATGCATTACATCATATTAACCTGTATGAGATGTATCTCTAACATACGTATCAAATTATGCATCACATCATATCAACCTGCATGAGATGTATTTCCAACATACATATCAAGTCATGCATCACATCATATCAACCTGCATGAGATGTATCTCTAACATACATATTCAATCATGCATCATATCATATCAACCTGCATGAGATGTATCTCCAACATATATATCAAGTCATGCATCACATCATATAAAGAATGCCTCTATCAAGGAGTAATCACAATTTAGTGTCACACAGACGGGAACATTGACAAGGCCACGAAAGCGTGTCATGGTCAAAATTCTACATAAGAATTTAAGAAGTTCGGGGTTATCAATCCCTAAAGGCTACTCACCCTAAACGATCCTGACCAAGGATGTCACATTCTCACGAAGAGAACCTAGAGTAAGGGTGTTCGTTTTGGGACATCTTCTACGATGGGGAAGAGCCCGAGTTCCCACGTAGGAAACCCCTGAACACATGGTAGCTGGTGCACAAAGCATACCATACTGGATTCTCAGGGTCCAGAAGATAATAATAATCTCAAATCGCAAGACAAGTACGTAACTCGTCCCCCACATAATTCCACTTAACTAGACTCAACCCGGGGAGTGCACATGTTCCACGAAGGAACTCAAATCAAAACATGTCCTTTCGGACCAATCAAGTTTCGATTAAGCCATGACTGATTAATCCGGCACGTAGTTTCACTACATGCATCAATCAATCACATTCGATTAATCTCGATAAAGCCTCAATTGGAAATCCATTTTCATGATTCATTCAACATGGTACATATGTAGGCAAGACATACATGAAACCTAATTCATGATAAGTGCTCTCATCAGCCCCTCATGCATCATTCATAATCATAATAGTAAACCTCATCATCATCATTAAACCCCACATGTGTGTGTGTGCATAGTAGAAGCATTTCCCTCAATGCATATCAACATGTTTGTAATTCACTCACCATCACACTACACATGTGCATTAACATCTAATCATGAATTCTAGCGGAAATCATAGGTGAAGAATCATTAAAATCATAACTAAAATCAAAGCTTAACCACAAGCTAAACACATATAAGATCATTTACTTCATCCTTTAGCCATGACATTCACTAACATTCACACATCAATTAACCACATCCTAACATGACATATCAGTCCGTTAGTATGCTGTAGCTCTACTGAAAATATACATAACCATAGAGAATCAAACATTCATAACTTCAAGATGGCAATTCTAACATCATATAACCAACCTCAAGCCATTCCACATAACACTAAATATATACCACAACTTCATAACCTCAATGGTATACCTTTTTAGTAGCATACCATAGCTCAAAACACTCCACACACATATGAAAGTAATATATCAAAGTAGAATCACCAAAATAACACATCATGCAAATATTACAAAATCTGTTGTCTAGCCGTTCGAACGCCCAGTAGGGCTGTTCGATTGGCTAAATGGGAAATCTGTGGAACTGACAGTGTTGCCATTCGAACGCCTAGGAGGGCCATTCGAACTCCAACAAGGCAGATCGACCTTTTTCTCCATTTTAAATCTTCAAACCGAAACTCCATTGATAAAACTTAAAATTACCATCTAACAACCTAAATGCCATCAAAATTCTACCATAACTTTCAGAAAGCTAATCCACATCATAACAAGATAAAACCCTATGAAATCGGGATTAAATATTATCATTTACTAATTATGTCATTAAAGCACTAAATAAAGTAAATCCACTCAAAATAAACCACAAAATTAAGAGTTTTACCATAGGAAAACTGAAATTTCGCTAGTCCATTACCTTATCCTTTGATTAGGCTTGGATTTAATGGTCACCCTTCTTGAAAACCTTACAAAGACATAGAGTTTAAATTAAACTCCATTAAAACCGATTTAACATAGAAAACCCAAATGAAAAACTTAGATCTAGGGCTTCTTGAACATAAAAATTGGATTTTTAGATCTAGGGTTTGAAGTAAAGATGCAAATCATTAGTTTCAATGTTAAAAAACGAATCAAAACAAAGGGGAAATGATAGATCTTGAAAGGATTAAGCGAAATCTAGGTTTTAAGGCTTAATCAGAGGGGACTTACCTTAAACTCCTTCTAATCCGGGCCTAATTAGGGAATTAGGCCTAACCTCCATTTCCCAGCCTATTCCCAAAATGGAAATGGCTCAGGTCATTTTATTTATAGTAGGGTGTGTGTAGGCAATTAGTGGGGTATGAATAGAAACATAGGCTAAAAATGAGTATTTTAGCTATTTGCGCACTAATTAAACCTATGAAAATTATAAAAAATTTTGGTAAAGGCTTGTGTTGATGTCTAGGTTAATTTTGTTCAAAAACCCTAATTTTTGGAAAATTAGTGAAAATTAGAAAAATCCCAAAAATTCAGATTTGACTCAAAATCACTTAAAACCAATAATTGTAAAGTTGATTTTGATTAAAACCATCAGAAACACCATTTATTTTTAAAACAACCGAATTAATAAGAAAATAATTTAACCAAGTAATAACCGACGATTAAAATGAAATGAAAACCAGTTTAGAAATGAGAGTCCTTACAAATTCTGTGTCATAAACCTTCCATAACGCATCTTCCACGTCTCTGAAGCTCCTGTAACATGAGAAGAGTTGCTGAATCTTTTGAACTTTTTTATCAGCACTTTTTTGCCCTCTGAGCTCGATACCACCAAAATTAGGTATGTGTAAAATTAATTGTCCACAAAAAACTGATATACCCTTGCCTAAGATCAGGCCCATCGCTCACAATTTCCAGTGACCTGTGAGAAAAGTGCAAACACTAGTAAGTAAAGACAAAAGGCTTAAAAACTATTTACGAGTTGAAAGTAAGCCTAGCACTAATCGTACTTACTTTGATTTATGTTCACTACATATGAACTTTGGCAATGGCCACTAAAATTTTTTACATAAATCATAAATAGCTCTATGTGGGCCCCCTTTAGCCATCCTAACGAGGATAGACACTGCAAAAATAAGTCATATGCTTCAATATTTGAATCAAGCTGTAATGAGCATATAAGCAACAGTTTTACCTAGACCATAAAAATACAAGTTTACCTCGAACATGAACTTCACTATTCTTGGCAGTTTTAGATCCAGCATCTGGCAGTGAGTCCAAATAACACTATTCTTGGCAATCTTTTGCTTTTTGGCTGAGGGTAGTCCAATGCTTTCACCATCAACTGATGAGGTTTGTGACATAATTACATAATCTTTTTCACTCCTTGCATTTATTTATATGCATCTCTCAAATAACAGATCCCTCTTTCCTGTCACACAAAAGATATAATATGCTAATGATTCGGCACAGATGACACTTCTTAACAAAAGCACAAGATAATGATACTGACATAGAAAGCATGCACAATATGTACACAAAACTCAATAGCGAGTCCAATTGACATGACAAGGTTTATAGCAGACACTGCATTAGTTGGATATTTAACATAGCCATCACACCCTGCAAAAGTTTATGTTAGAACATATGAGAGAACATTATGAACTTCAAATATAAGCTCGGCAGTTTAACAACGAAAAAAAATAAGCAGCCCATCAGCAACATGATGGAAGCAATCATGGAAAATCTACATGGTTTAACTAAGAGAACACAGTATGGACATGTCAAGATATGGAAAAAGGTTTGAGTGGAAAATAATTAATGGTGAATTCACATAAATGACTACAACAAAAATTAATGGCAATGGAAATATTGAACAATGACTCAAACACATATAGAAAATACAAGATACCCACTCTTTACTTTATGCAATTTTAGATGTGATAGAAAACAGGGAAAAGCTACTTGCACTTAAAACAGAACAATCCATATGGCATCATATTCATTATTATTGTATTTGCCTTCAGGGATGATAGCCACAATCAATATGGCATCATATTCATTATTATTGTAACATGAGAAGAGTTGCTGAATCTTTTGAACATTTTTATCAGCACTTTTTTGCCCTCTAAGCTCAATACCCCCGAAATTGGGTATGTGTAAAATTAATTGTCCACACAAAACTGATGTACCCTTTCCTGAGATCAGGCCCATCACTCACAATTTCCAGTGACGTGTGAGAAAAGTGCAAACCCTGGTAAGTAAAGACAAAAGGCTTAAAAACTATTTATGATTTGAATGCAAGCCTATATTACTAATCGTACTTACTTTGATTGATGTTCACTACATATGCAATGGCCACTGAAATTTTTTACATAAATCATAAACATCTCTACGTGGGCCCCCTTTAGTCATGCTAATGATGATAGACACTGCAAAAATAAGAATATCATCCTTAAGTCATATGCTTCAATATTTGAATAGAGCTTTAATGAACATATAAGCAACAGCTTTACCTAGACCCATAAAAAAACACTTTATTCTTGGCAGTTTTAGATCCAGCATCTGGCAGTGAGTCCAAAGGAGATAGATTTTCAGCAATCTTTTGCTTTTTGGCTAAGGGTGGTCCAACGCTTTCACCATCAACTGATGAGGTTTGTGACATAATTGCATAATCTTTTTCACTCTTTCCTTTTATATGCATCTCTCAACTAACAGATCCCTCTTTCCTGTCACACAAGCTATAATACGTTAATGATTCGGCATAGATGACACTTCTTAACATAAGCACAAGATAATGATACTGACCGAGAAAGCATGCACAATATGTACACAAAACTCAACAGCGAGTCCAATTGACATGACAAGGTTTACATCAGACACTGCATTAGTTGGATATTTAACATAGCCATCACACCCTGCAAAAGTTTATGTTAGAACATATGAGAGAACATTATGAACTTCAAATATAAGCTCGGCAGTTTAACCATGAAAAAAAAATTAAGCATCCCATCAGCTACACGATGGAAGCAATCATGGAAAATCTACAGGGTTTAACTAAGAAAACACAGCATGGACATGTCAAGGTTTAAGTGAAAAATAATGAATGGTGACTTCACATAAATGAGTACAACACAAATTAATGGCATTGGAAATATTGAACAATGACTCAAACACATATAGAAAATACAAGATGTCCACTCTTTACTTTATGCAATTTTAGATGTGATAGAAAACAGGGAAAAGCTACCTGCACTTAAAACAGAACAATCAATATGGCATCATATTCATTATTATTGTATTTGCCTTCAGGGATGATAGCCACAATCACATAGCAGACCAACTCATGGCAGATTAATAAGGTAATAGCTATCAAGATAATAAGAAAGTTCTATACAATACAGTCAATGAACTAACCAAGAGCTAGGCCAATGTTTATCAAAGCTGTTCTCCATATGTCTAGATATTGCACGAAGAATATGTAAAACACAGAATATAGAAATACTTCCATCTGTAAAGGGAAAAAGGATAAGTATAGCTTAAAATCATTTATAAAATCACTTGCATTTCCCATATTGAAGCTGGAACAGCAAGCTTCCAAACATACACATATATACATATTTTTGGTTACAACTACTTTAGAAGATTCTCAAATCCTTAATTTAAATTAGACAATAACAATAGCCAGCAAATCAAGAACATTTTTTCCTTTATTTTATAAACATCATTGAAAATAAACAGAAAATATTGAAGTAACAACATATTGTGAAGTGCTCCAATCGTTCATAGAGTATTGATATCTATTCAGGTTAGTACAATCTTAAAAAAAGTTTGGCGTCCAATATTCATGAAAGCGCAGTAATTATCTAGAATATCTTTTTAATATAATCAAGGGTTTGAACGAAAAAAAATGAGAGGCTTAAAGTTCTTTACAAAAAAGTATTAATTACATTATTGTATTACACATATTAAATAAAATTATGCAGCCCAAAAATACTCCCCAAACGACAATGACAAAATCTATACCAAATAAGTCCCTGTTATTAAATAGGTTTCTCATCATGGCATGTATGTTCAACTCCAAAATACATAGAGGTTAGATAATCAAAATGCTTAAGCACGTCCAACATTAGATCATGCAACCTTTGTACTAGTAATACTTTACTGACTTTGAGAATAAAAACAAACAAAAACAATAAATGATAAAATTAAAAAATTGGGGGGCTGTAAACAGTATTTAAAGTACATATGATACTCCAACCAAGTGTATACTAACACAACACAGCGTTTAGAAGAAAAGCTAGGTATGGGCTCACTCTCAGTCACAAAAAACTTGAGGAAACCGAATAACAACCAAGTTTATAAGACAAAACAATGTTTAGAAGAAAGCAAGATAAAGGCTCACTGATCATAAAATGAAGGAGTCAGTCACAAAAAACTTGAGGAAACCAAATAATCTTTGCCAAAATGTTGAGTGAGGAATGAAAAGTGACTAATACAGTTAATAACAAACATGCTCAGCAAAATCGCACATCCTATTGAGGAGAGGACATTAAAAAAATCAGCTGAAACTCCTAGAAATAGACAATAGAATGATGACATAACTTTGCATTATGCTAAAAAATGCTAAATAAAATACTAGCACCAAAATAACACTTGAAAAATCAGAAAGAACATAACAAAGTGCCACATTGGTAAAAAATATAGATCATTCAAAAAGCCAAAACAGTCCAAAACCTATGAAATAGAATTCAGGAAGACATGAGGAAAATGGATATAAAGAGTTTAGTTAAAAATGTTATAAGTCTAAAACAGCAGGACTCCCATTAGAAGAAAAAATAAAACTGATTCCATAGAAAAAAATAACTTGGAAACATGATGATCAATAAAAATAAAAAACTATCAAAACATTTTATAGAAAATGAGGGAGAAGGTGTTAAATGAAGAACAAATAGGTGAATACTTAACAAAACTGCCCAGAGATAACAAGGAATTTAGTGAAAATCCTAAACCATAAAACAGCAGGAATACCACAAATTTTTTTGTAAGGCTCAAAACTCTACTCAAGGACTAGCAAACGTTCTTTGAGCTCAAAACACTAAAAAAGGATAATAGCAAAATGACTACACAATTGTTGTTTAGGCTCAAAACCCTAAACAAGTATTTTCATTGAAAAACATAAAAATGGAAAACAATCAAAAAGAAAATGGCAGACACACAAGGAAAATGCAAGTAAGTACTTCACACAAGAAATCGATGGTTTATATTAGCAAATCTACCAATACTGCTCGGTACACAATTTGTGGAGAAACATTAGCATATCACATTTGCTAACCAAATGAATATGATCAGAACAGTTAGAAACAATCTCATTCAAAGACCTAAATTCCACGACTGAATTCACAGAGATTGAAGAGATCAAAAGAAATGGAAAGAAAAAACCAAAATGGGTTTCCACTGGCAAAAGAAATGAACCCAAAAAACAAATGACATGCAGAAGATGACCATCCAAAACGCCGACACCATAACCAAATAATACTGGAAAATGTAATAAAATGCCCATTTTAAGAGTGGAAAAAAGTAAATCCAATGATGGAATTGATTCAAACCTTATGAAACCACATGAGCGATGGTTAGGGTGTGGCCGTCAGAGGGAAGAACGGCTGCTCACGGGAAACCTCATATGAAACTCCTCCATTTTTGGACTGACAAATCGCCTCTTGCTGGAATCTGTGGAGGGAAATCTGAAGGAGAAGAATGGGGACTCACGATTCACATCATATGGGAATGTGTTTGAACTTGAAGGGGATTAAAACACCCAGTCTTCCTCTCCCAACAACTGTCGATTTTCTTTCTCTGAGATCGAAAGGCAATCCAATCCCCCAGCATTCGAAGTCTGCCAAACAAATCACGAATCGATTTGCAACAGTCGAAAAAAAGGATCGACCTTCATGTGGTTTCTTTGATCTTTGAGGGCTTGGTTTCAGAGAAAAAAGAAGTAACCCTCATCCCACCTCGCTCCCACCTTTATCCCATACTTGGCAGGTGAGGTGGTAGGTGGCCTGTGACGTGCAAGTTCAACCACAGCTAGTGTCATGGGGCTCGGAGTTCACTAGATTTCCAACACCTGAAATGTCCTCTGGTTAGCACTTCGTGTCGTACAAGCACTTAGGTTCGAATTTTAGTGCTAAAACCCAAACCCACTTGCTCTATACATTTTCAGCACGAGCTTACATTATTTTCCCACCCTTTTTATACCCGCTGGCCGTAACCAAGCCGTTACAACATGACCCCCATGACTTAGCCCACTAGTTCATACGTAATCATCCATAACCGTATATAACTGTTATGCCCAAAAGTGTGCAGCAACCACTTTAACAAGTGTCGGCCACTACACCCATGTTCCTCGTTGTTAGCCCCTTGGCTTGTCTCATAGAGAAAGGGGGAGGCTACCCCCTAGACATGGCAGCGGACAGCCAAGTCAGCCTGGGCGACAATAGCCTAGGCAGCCCCTTGGGCATGGATGGATGTTGGGAGCAGTGTTGGAGCGGTTCCGGACGGATACTCGCCTTGCGGAGCAGGCTGATCTGGAGTCCCTTCGTGGGTAGGACTCTTAGTGGCGAGCTGGGCACCACATGCACTTAGGGGCGGACTCCTAAGGCAGCTAGGACTCACCTATGTAGAGCAACCCGGTTCCTATCTCGAGTAGGAGTGGAGGTAGCAGATTCCTTGGACGGCTTGTACTTTTGAAGGCAGCAGGACGTTGGACTCCTAGTCGGAGAAGGACTCCAGTGGTTTCCTGATATAGACTAGGGCGGTTGGCTAAGGGGGAGAGAGTTGTTCAGAGTGAGACTTCTTGTATGGGTGGGTTTGTATGTTCTACTAGCACTAAGACCGGCCTATGGTTGAGTCCCTATATAAGGGAGAGAGCAAGGGTGGCCATGGCAGACAGCTTTTGATGCAGAGAACCAGAGTTCTGAGAGAGAGAGAACTCTGATCTGCTGAGCAGCCTTGCCCTCTCCCTGCCCCTTGTACATCGACGGACTTATTTACATAGTGAAGGGCAGAGCCCCTTTGCACCAGAGACGGGTTTGCTGATTGCTTATTCCGTTTGTGCATACGAGTGGGAAGGTCGGAGAGATTGGCTGCTGGTTGCACGGCGCGGCCAGGCCATCATGAGGGTGAACGCTAGGCAAAGCTTCTCGGCCGTGACACTCCCCATGATGCACTCAGGTCTTAGTGGGGATAGTATTGGTCGGTTATGTAACCTCCAGCCTTGGCACATTGCCCATGTGCCAATCAGCATGCTGAGACATGGCCACGCCCCATCATGCCCGTAAATTGCTGCCTTCACTTCAGAGTGTGCGTGAGGCTGCTGCCATCGCCCATGCACGAGGTGCCCACCTTTGCCTGCTCCATGTGTTGCTGCAGCGTGCTTGTGCGCACCTTCCCAAGGCAGCGCCCGTCTTAGACTGCTCCATGGCTAAGTCAGCCTAGGCAGGCTGCACCAGGGCTTACAAGCCCACCCTGGCTGAAACCATCGACACCCTTGTTGATGTGAGAAACCACTGGATCTGGTCTTCGAATTGCCAAAGAGTTGTGCCCCTTTCAGCTGTTCTTCTTGGTAGCACCTTCAACCTTCATGTCTAGGATAGCCTCAACTTCTCGTTCAAACTGCTTGAACACCGTAGGAGGTGCCCTCCGCTTTGCATTGTGGCTGGGATCATCTAAGTCTTCTATATAAGGCTTCAAAAAGCTAACATGAAAGACCCGGTGTAGTTTGTACCTCTCCGGCAAAGCAAGCTGGTAAGTAAGCTTTCCCACCTTGTGTATGATGGAAAAGGGTCCGTCATATCGCTGAATAAGTCCCCTATGAATCACCCGCCTTGACATCTTCTTCCAAACTTGAGGAGTGAGTTTGAGCATCACCCACTCCCCAACCTGAAATTCACAAGCTTGTTGGTGCCGATCTGCATTTCTTTTCATCCTCTTTATTGCTTTTTCGAGGTAGTCCTGTGCTTCCTCCATTTGTTCTGTCTGTGCCCTAGCCAGCATGTAGGCTGCCAGGCAGCGTTCTCCCGCACGCTGTAGAGCCACATTGTTTGTAGTAAGTGGCTGTTGGCCCGTCGCCAACTCGAAGGGACTCTTTCCCATAGATGAGCTCTTTTGTAGGTTGTAGTAGAACTGCGCTATCTCCAAGAGATCCACCCAATTTTGATGATTGGCAGTCACATAATGCCTTAGGTATTCTTCCAAGATGGCATTCACACTCTCAGTTTGTTCGTCGGTTTGCGGGTGGCTGCTGGTTGAGAAGTTCAGCTTGGTGCCGAGCATCTCAAAGAGTTGCATCCAAAACCTGCCCATAAACTGGGTGTCGCGATCACTAACCATATCCACCGGAAGTCCCCAAAGTTTGACGATGTTCTTGAAGAAAAGTTCTGCTGAAATTTTTGCCGTGCAAACTTTAGGTGCTGCGATGAATGTACCGTACTTCAAGAATCTATCCACGACCACCATGATCGACCCAAAGCCTTTTACCGTTGGGAGCCCGGTGGTAAAGTCCATAGATAGACTTATCCAAGGCCTCTCCAGTCTGTTTTCTTCCTTTCAACTTTGTCCTACTGACACACCAAACAAGTGCGTACATACTGCTCCACGTCTTCTCTCATATGTAGCCAGTAATAGTTGTGGTTGAAGAGAGAAAATGTGTGCTCTTCTCCCAGATGTCCAGCCCACGTTGCATCATGAGCTTCTTGCAGCAACTTTCACCTCAAGCCGTCTGTATTTGGAATAAAGAAGCATCCTCCCTTGGCGTACAGCACCCCATCCTCAGTCCAAAATCTTCGAATCACACCGTCCTTCACTGCTTGTAGCAGCCGCATGCAAACTTGGTATTTCTGCATCGCCTGCACCACTTGGTCCAGCAAGTCTCCCGAGACTTGCACTAAGGCAGCTAGCATCACCTCCAGGTCCATTCGGCGGCTGAGGGCATCGGCCACTATGTTGGCTTTGCCCGGTTTGTATTGCAGCTCATAATCAAACTCCATAAGGAATTCTTGCCGTCAGGCTTGCTTCGCTGTGAGATTCTTCTACATGGAAAAAGAGCTTGTGGCGACATTGTCAGTCCAGACTATAAATTTACCTCCTAGCATATAGTGTCTCCATGTGCGCAAGCAATGCACCATAGTAGTCACCTCTTTCTCATGGACAGAGTACCTCCGCTCTGCCTCATTCAACTTTCGGCTCTCATACGCCACAGGATGACCATCACGAATGAGCACACCTCCAAAAGCACGATCAGAGGCATCGGTTTGTACCTCAAATGGTACATCGAACTCCAGCAATTTTAGAATAGGCTCCGATGCAATGGCCTCATTTTGTCTCACGACTGCCTCTTGGCAGTCGTTCGTCCATCGCCAAGGTTGGTCCTTCTTCAAGAGATCAGTCAGCACCGCCACCTTCTTTGAGTAGCTCTTGATGAAGCGCCGATAGTAGTTGGCTAGTCCATGGAAGGACCGCAACTCGGGCACTTTTGTGGGAGCAGACCACTCCAAGATGGCCTTGATCTTCTTCATATTCATCCGCACCATGCCCTGCCACATACGATGGCCAAGGAAGAAGATTTCTTCCTGGGCAAAGCTGCACTTTTCCAACTTTAAGTACAAATGATGTTCCCTTAACCGTTCCAACACAATCCTTAAATGTCCCAAGTGTTCATCTAAGGACTACTGTACACAACGATATCATCCAAACATACTACCACAAAGTGGTCGAGGTAGGGTCTAAACACATCATTCATCAGCGTACAAAAAGTAGCAGGGGCATTGGTTAAGCCGAAAGGCATAACTATGAATTCATAAACCATACTGTGTCACCATAGCCGTATTAGGTTCATCCCCTTGCGCAATCTGCACTTGCCAATAACCTGAGCGAAGATCAAGCTTTTGTAAAGTATGAAGCTTTGGCCAGCCTATCGAACAAATCAGCAACCAAAGGCACCGGGTACTTGTTTTTTACGGTAATCTTGTTGAGAGCCCAGTAGTCGACACATAACTGTAGCGAACCATCTTGCTTTTTTTGGAATAGCACCGGGGCATAAAGGGAGCTTTCGAGGGACAGATGAAACCCGCTTGCAGCAACTCATCAAGCTACGTCCGAAGTTCCTTCAATTATGGGGGAGCCATACGATAAGGGGCTCTTGCGAGAGGACAGTTTCCCAGCAAGAGTTTGATCTCATTATCCACCGTATTCCTTGGTGGAAGAACTTGTGGTAGTTCGGGTGGCATGACATCCGCAAATTTAGCCAGTAGGTCGCTGACTTGTGTTGGAATGTCTGTTCTTCCTACGGGCTCTTCTCCCGGCTTCATAATGGATACCAAGTACATCTCCTGGCCTTTCCTCAAGCCTTTGGTCAGTTGCATTGTGGACAGCAATTGCGCCGACCTCTCCTCCTTCCTACATGGAATGAAGGAAGGGGTCTGTTCATCGCCTATGAACAGCCTTCCAAGATGTGGAATGATGGAGACCTTTGCCTTTCGTAAGAAGTCCATGCCGAGCAACACCTAAAAATCATCAAGGGAAACTACAGTAAAGTTAAGCTTTCCGGACCACTTCCCTATCCACACATCGACATGGTTGACAATGCTGCTGATAAGGGTTGCATCCGAGTTCACCGCTTTGATTTTTGCTAGTGCCTTCTTCACCACGAACTTGCTTGAGTCCACCAATTTCTTAGATAGGAAGTTGTGGGTTTCCCCACTATTGACCAATGCCTTGACCCGCTGATTGTTTAGGGTGGTCTCAACATACAACAAGTCCTCCCTGTCCTCCTTTTTCTAGCGCATGGCGTTTACCAATTATAAGGGATTCATGTGTGTGGTCTCACCATTGGATGAGGAATCATCATCTGCCACCATCACAGTCAGCTTCTCTCCCTTGGGACAGTCATGAGCTTAGTGAGGACCTTGACAGATAAAGCAGCTGGTTTTTCTAACCTTTTGACCCACCTTCTTGTCTTTGTCCGGTCGTCCACCATTGCTGCTGTAACATCCCCGATTTTTTGCATATTTTTGATATTTTCTGCAATTTTTCTGCTATGTTCTGTAGTTTTCTGCTTGTATTTTTGAAGAAGAAATTTGACGCTTCAGCATATCCGTAAGTGTCGGGAGTAGTGTTTAGTTGCAGGTCATGGGCCTCGACATACCACATGTCATGGGCCTCTACCCTACACGCCTTCTGCCGAAATTGGACGCACCCAAGCTTTGGGGTACGTCTCAGACTGATGTCGAGTGACCCACCCTAGCTTAGGCCCAATCGGTCCCACCTGATGTTGCATGAACTTGGGCCACATGTCCAACCGATGTAGGCTTTGTCCCAGCCTCATGACATCAAGGGCCAACAATTCTGGCCAGACTGGTTCGCTCTCGTTGAAGAGCCGCAATCTGGCTGGGTTCCGAAGAAGAGATATCCACCACAGATGGACGAGCATCAAGCACCGACACCCATTGTTCCGCGGTTGACAGCCGATCGTTGATTGTCGCAAGACCCTCCAAAGCAGCAATTGATGCTTGCAGCCGCTCCTCCAAGCAAGAGACCCTCTCTTGTGTTGTACCCACCATTGTCTTCCTTAGCTACCATGTCACAACCTGGATTTTCTAAAATCATTTTTAAATAGCACGAACGGTAAGTCACGAGAATTTTTTTTTTCTTAAATTCAAAACAAACCATTCAATTAAATATCCAGGTCATGATAACTGAGGTTCACAAATACGGATATCAAATCATATGATATTTACACGTCTCAAAATTCAACAATAACAGCTCATCCATCTAAGTCAAGTCCGTCATCCGTCTGAAAATAAATAACTAAGTTGACTTTCACGTTAATGAAACACTTACGTATCGGAGTTGCAGAAATGCAAAAACTTCTTGTGCTCGCCTATCTTAGTTTCACTTGTCGTCGCCTAGAGAATCTACAACTAACCAACGAAGCAACCACAACAACAACAATGGAATCTCTCCGCCTTCAGGAGAAGAGCTTCCAAAGGACAAAATATATTATTAATGTTTTTCGGATCGGGCCAACATCACCCGATGTTAGTTGCCTACGTACTCATTAGAAAACATATCTAATGTTTCCAACAAGATCGGATCAAGACGTAGTTCTGCTTAGAAACTACTCTATCCTAAGAAGCATAGCATCACACATGCAATGCTTAGGTATTTTCAATCAGCCTACATTTTAGTAAGTCCTTTAACCGTTCCAGTTGTCTATTTAACAAGTTATATCAAACAATGTTATTAATTATTTCACAACCCTTGTTCAATAATTAATACTATCAAAACTGTATTTACTCAGAGATAACTCGCCCCTTGAGAAATCTCCAGATAAAGGACTCCAACCTTGGAGTAGACTGCTTAACGGCATCTTGACTCAAATCCCCAGGGCTCTCAATAGCTTGCCACGAATCTGGAGAAGAGGATCCCAACTATGCTCATGGACATAGATTGGCAAGAAACAAAAGCCTTCCATGATGCTCATGTAACTCTACTTTTCACACGCACCATATGGTCCTAGGAAGACCTACGGTACAGACCTTCTAGTCAATACCCAAACTGTCGTGGTGATGAAGAAGCGTATCACAATCTACACCATTCCCCAACTCTGGGGAAAATGTCTTCTAAGACATTACTAATGTATCCATTTAAGCATCTGGTCTTTATGACCATTTACTCCCCCAAACATTTGAAACATATACTATATTATTTCCATCCAGCCAAGTATCCGCTCAACCATTTGGGTCCTCTTCACCTTATGAATCGGCCTAATAAATAGCTCTTCCACTGAGCTATGACTCAGAGAACATCCCATAACCACCCTCGATTTATTAAATAAGGTAAAATTCTATGTTAGAGCCCCGTTCACTCCATTAACTGGTCCCAACCCTAAAGAGGGTATTTTAGTCATTATCTTGATTACGTGTTCTCCCCCGAATCCAACGACAACAAAAATCTCTTGATTAGTCTTTATTAACCTTAAGTTACTAATATAACTTAATACAACAATAATAAATGTAAGCATTTTAATAATCAACATATATAATATGCAGTCACGCAAATGCGTAAATAATAAACGAACGCCGTTGTACTCATTTGCAGGGCTAGGGATCAGCGAATTTAAGCCCGACAATGTAAATAACTCAAACGTATTGCACGAGTTATGTATTTAATACTCTAGTTGATTAATATACAAGATTGTAGACACGTCTAATACGCTGCCTTAAACCCTAAAAATTAGGTTTTTTCCCTTGTTTCCAATGACACTATGACCTGACAAGGTCTTCGTGTCATTTACTGGTCACGCCCCTTCCTTTTTGAAATCATTTATAGGGTACCCTAACTCTTGATTAACTAGGTTATATGTTTCAACAAAAACAGAAAATATTGCCCCTAAGGGCATTAGGGTTATTTTATCACCTAGGGTATGATACCCTCCCTTAGGTCATTCTAGTCATCTTACTGCCCCTCTATTGATTTATTGACCTCTCACAAGGCTCCACTCTCAAACCGACTCACGCTTCCATTCACACGAAAGTGGGCGGGTCCACTTAAATGGGTAATTCTCTCATTTAGTTTAAGGCCTTATTGATATCCAATGGGTCCAAAATTGAACTCAAGGGTAGTACTAGACTTAATGGACTCTGTGTAAATTTCCTGGCCTGTGACGGGGTCGTGAACCCCTTAAACCGACCCTGGTTGACTTAACAGTTTACGATAAACCTTAAGAGCAAAAGGGTCAATTAACCACTCACTCGGATTTTTCTCACTAGGAAGTTTGGCCTAGATTTATTTTACTCATTAAACTCTCACTGAGAATTTTTCCAATTTTTAAGATCACTCATAGGCCACTGAAACAGAGCCTCGAACTCGGGTAAGTTAATATTTTGGGTTAATTTAATTATCAAGGGTAAAAGGGTCATTTCATAGTATCTGAGATTTTTCTCTGAGATGAAACATGGTCTGAATGAATACTCCCACACCTATTGGGGTCATTGAGTATTTTTATAAAAAAAAATGACCCAATTAGCTCCCTGAACAGGACCCGGTTCACTCCCCTCTTATTTCTTTTTTTTAAACCAGGATCGGGTCTTGAACCACATGGTTCGGGTCACTCAACCCGAACCTGAGCACATGACCCGCATTGCGGGTCATCTTCCCCACATCCAGTGAGGGCCCTCTAGCGGTGGATCCCAGGCCACCACGGCGGGGTGACCGCCAGGACCGACAGGATCGTCGCCTAGTGGCGACCCCATCAGGCCTCACCCCACTGCCGCTTGACGTCTGGCTGGGGCCTCTTACTCTCTCCCGACATGGCCCTCCAGAGGCTTAGCCACTGGCGTCCATGGAGGGGCAGGAGGCTAGCCGCACCAGATCACCACCAGGCGGCGATCCCGTTAGGCCAGACTCCGCCGCCGCCTGGTGGCCAACCAAAGCTAAAAGATCTCTTTTAAAAACAAAAATGACCCGGCGGCCTGCACAGTGGCCACCGTAGCCAAAGCCACCGCCACCAAGGCCTTGCTGGAGCAAGGGTCGCTTTGGCCAGGGCCAGTGCGGCCCCTTTCAGATGGTTGTTCCAGCGACGGGAAATCAATTACTGTTCACAAAATTACGTGAACAGTATTTGCAAGAGATGAATTTAAATTTCATTCAAATTAGTTAACAACTTCTCCACCAGTCTCAATTCGAAATCCTCTAAGGCCGAGTTGTCGTCGATCCATTGCCGCCAATGCTTCACTGGAGTCTTGCCGGAAAATTCTATCGTCGCTGCTCCCCCCAAAAGCCCTAATTATTTATTTTTATATGCATAGGATTAGTGTTCCTAATCCCCTAAGGAGTTGGGCCCAAATCTCCTCAATTCAGTAACCAAATTGGGCCCCAAAAACACAATTTTGAAATACTAATTGATCGGGCCCGTATAATGACTTAAACAGACAATTCGCACGTCCAATTCAGGTAAACGGGCCCTCCATGATATGTTCAACTTCAAACTATCATATCTCCCTCATCCGAACTTCGATTTGCATATTCTTGGTGGTGTTTCGAAGATCTTTTTATCTAATTTCATCCATATAGGTTTTAGCCACCAATTCTAAACATTGAATAAGTTATTCTAATAAGAAGGTCAAGGGGTCCAACAACCTAATTTCCCGTGGTCAACTTCGGGAATTTAGAAAATTCCCGAACATTACATTCTTCCCCCCTACAAAGGAATTGTGTCTCTGCAATTCTCTAAAGTCATAAATAAGCTTGGCCCCGGAGGGCAAAATCGCCCCTTCTAGTGTTTCACATTGATCCCACTCGAGCGTCAGCTTCCGTTGCAAACTAAAGTTAAAAGAATCACCACTATGTAACATAACTCGGAGTGTGCACGTAAAAATGCACCTATGTCGACCCTAGTACTCATGTCCCATACCATGAGTATTCGCGATGCCATAGAAGCAAATTTAACTAAGCACTAGCACAATGAACCTTAGAGCTATCCATCGACACAATGTGTCCCATCCGACAAGTGTCTAATGGTTTCTCCTCGGCTCTTGTGCCATGAGCACCTATAGGGGTGCTTCTTACCCAAAACCCATCCACCTCAACTAGATCATAAATTTTCAAACAGCTTCAGACTTGTAGTTAGATAAATGCTTCGATACCAACTGTCACAACCCGGATTTTCTAAAAGCATTTTTAAATAGCACAAACGGTAAGTCATGAGATTGTTTTTTTCTTAAATACAAAACAAACTATTCGATTAAATATCGAGGTCATGATAACTGGGGTTCACAAATACGGATATCAAATCATATGATATTTACACCTCTCAAAATTCAACAATAATAGCTCATCCATCTAAGTACAAGTCTGTCATCCGTCTGAAAATAAATAACTAAGGTTACTCTCACACTAATGAAACACTTACGTACTAGAGTTGCAGAAACACAAAAACTTCTTCTTGTCGTCGCCTAGAGAATCTGCAACCAACCAAACGAAGTAACCACAAAAACAACAATGGAATCTGTCTGCCGTCAGGAGAAGAGCTTCCTTGTCGCCGGCTTCCAAAAGCTTCCCCGATTAAGCCGTAGGAAGCCCTTTTCATAATTATGGAGATTAGAAACCCTAATCTTCTCAAAACTTGGGCCAAGGTGGACCACTTGGGTTATATTTTAATAATAAACATCACTCTAAATAATTGGGCCCACAAAAAGTCTTAAATGGTCCAAAGACACGTCTAATCGGGTAAATGGGCCCTGTACGACATGTTCAACTTTGAACAGTCATAACTTCCTCTTCTGAACTTCGATTTGTGTGTTCTTGGTGGCATTTTGAAGCACTTTCTGTCTACTTTCTATACAGGCACTACCTGCTAGTCGTGCTAAGACGAACTAGCCATGGTTGCTAGTGGGGTGTACTCATCACTAACAATTAGTTGGATAGCCATAGAAGGATGGAGAAGAAGAGCATTGCGGCTATGACAACATTCTCCCATTCACCCTAGGATTTTTTCTATTGTCACTCAAAGGTCATCTTCATCATATTCATCTTCTTTGGCAGGAGGTAGGAAACTCACGACGAGCAATCCTTACCCAAAGGCATACAACATGGCAATGGACCAGCACAAACTAAGGGGAAAAGTTACTGCTTTGCTCACATGTTCTGCCGCTTGGCTCTTTTCTGGCACTAGAAATTGTCACCTATGCTATTGGTTTCTTCTTTTATGTCTCTGGTCACTCATGCTGATCCAAAGATAAAGGGGCTCTAAGGTCTGTCTCTATCACCGGGGCACCTCCAGTGTGGTCTCCAATGAATATGAAGGTTTGGCTGCCCCTAGTGGTTGGAAGCCCCCATTCGGGCCCCTGGCCATTCTCTGGTCATGAACATAGCACCCATATGCTTTGTTTCATTCTAGGCCAATGGAGAAGACAACTAGCTCATGTCTATTAATTACCCTATCCCAGTTCTACTAAAGAGAGAGATGGGCTAAAAATATCAAAAAAATTGTAAAAATTACCATTAGACCTAGAGTGTGTAGTGTGTCTATACCAAGTTTCATCCCAAGGAAACTTTAGTCTATGAAATGACTATCTTACCCTTGTATTTTAAGTTACGGTTCATTTACCCAACTTAGGCTCCAGTTCAAGTGAGATTGGAGTTAAATTTTGGAAAATTCCCTATAAGAGGTTAGGGTATGCCCTAATTATGAATCAATCAATTGATGGGGAAAAATCTTAATAATTAGTTAAATTATAATTTTGCCCCTAGGTTTAGATAGGGGTGCTAACGAGCTGAGTTGAGTCGAGTTTTGGGTTAACTTGGCTCAAACATATAGTTTTGGGTATCAGCTTGAGCTCAGCTCAAACTCAATCAAGCTGCCAATCATCCAGCTCGAGCTCGATTGAAGAAGGAAACCAGAAACATGACTCATGCTCGAGCTTGAATCAGTATGCAGTGACCTCATAATTTAGCTCAAATTTGGCTAGCTTGTGACATTGCCAAAAAAACAATCTCCTTGACCACAACACCTATAACGCCTTTTGTGTCAAGCATTCTATCAAATAAATATGATGTTTGCATAATTTATATACATTTTTTTATCAAATATAATTTTATCACTCTGTCAGTAAAGTTGTATACTTGGCCCATGTTATTTTAAATAATATTTGTACTTCTTTATATTGATCATATATTTTAATGCATGAAAATGAGTGCAAAAACTTAATTAATATTTCTACCTCACTACACCAATATATATATATATATATATATATATATATATATATATATATATATATATTAATTGCTTGGTAAAAAATAATATTATCAAATACTCCCTCCATCTTAAATTAATAGCTCCATTTGGTTTTTAAAAAAATGAATGATTTTAATTTATTTTTAAAAACTAAATGGAGCTATTAATGTAGGACAAATGGAGCATTTATATATACAGTATTGTACATAATTGTCATCATTTACTAAAAGCTCATAAATTAACTAAAGTATAAATAATATTATGTAGTTATATATTAGCTTTCTTTTCCAATATTTTCATTTGTTGTTATGCTATATCTTGTGTTTGTATGTTTAACCACATATGCAACTTTTAGTAGTCTTCTATAAACATGTCACTGTTATTAGCACATATGTATTTGTATGAACATATAATAAGCACATATATACTTTATGTGTATGTGGCACCATAATCTCTTCTTCGTACTCTAACCTTCTTTTGGTTGTATGAAATATATTTATTATTTGATAACCTAAATTTTCTAAATCTTTGTATTCACTTCTTACTTTAAGTGTCATCTTATAACCACCAAAAGAAAAAATTAGTGCCTTTGTGGTTAACTACATTTGTGTATATGAGATATCATATATTAATGCATATCATTTATATCTATTATACATAAATATAGATTTAAGTAAATATCTCATATATAATATATGTATATTATGTCTCTTTCAAACATTTATTTCCAAATAATTTATATTATGTGTAATGTGTAGGGGTGCTAAGGAGTCAGGTCGAGTCGAATTTTAGTATATGGGAACATAAACTTGATGTCTTATCATCTTGGACCCATCCCAAATAAATATAAATTACCTTAATTTTATGGGGGAAAAAAAAGAGACTCCATGACTCAATGCTAAAAAATATATAGAAAATTATTGTAAAATTCGAATTTCTAAGGATTCAAATAGTAATCTTCATAGAAAATTTGAAAAGATATCTCATATTTTGTTTGATATGTAAAGATAGTAAATAATATGGCCATAACATATTTTCTATTAACATACTGTTTGATATGTAGTAACAAATAATTTTCTTGGTTGTACTCTATATGTATATACTTTATTAAATTTTATTTTATGATATATCTAAATTTCAATACATATCACATATGGGCATATGTGTATAATGCGTCTTTAAATCTTTACTTCTCAAAAATATATATCATTTGTGATATAAGCCAATACTCAATACATAGACATTATACATTCATTAATAACATATAAATTTGTAATATATATGTATATTTTATAAATATAAATTGGGAATTATATTTGTGCACATGTTTACATAAGTATTATTATGTATTTATGTATATTATAAAATATATTTGTGAATTTCATTCGAGTCAAGCCAAGGTATGCTCGAACTCAACTAAAACATATTCGTGTTCGAGTCGAGTTCGAGTTGACCCACTTTGAGTCGAGTCGAGTCGATCCATGGCACCTTTGCTCGATGAGCTAGCTCAGCTCATTAGCACCCCTAGGTTTAGGGTGTGAGCCAATTTGTGAACAAAGGTTGGTTCATTTTATGTCAGGAAAATTACCTTAGGTCCGTGACATTAAAGAGTATCCTTGAGCTTTATTTTGGACCTATTTGAGTTGAGGAAGGCTCTAATTAGAATGAAAGAATGACTTTATAGCAGACAAACCCGCTTTCACATGAATGGAATAATTAGCCGATTTGAGAGAGGATCCTCATGAGAGTGCAGTGATTTAAAACATGAGGAAGGAAAGTGATGTGGTTAGTATGACCCAAGGGAGAGGACCATATTCAATATTAAAGAATTATTTTAATGCACTTAGGTGTAGTATACCTTGTTTCATATAAATGAATACCCCTAACCCTAAGAGAGGTAGGGCACTATATGAGAATAGTAAATCAATAAGATGGCCACATTGCCCCTAGTTCGATTATCTAATGAATTACTTTAATTACCCATTTCATACTCCGGTTCAGGGTGGTTTAGATGTTAGAAAATTTTGGAAAAATACTTAGCAACTGGAGGAGCATGGCGAGTGATTGGACCAAGTTTCACATTGGGGGAAAATCCCAAAGGTTTTACAATGACTAATTTGCCCTTGTGAGTTGCAGCGTAGAATGATGATTAATGACTAGAATTAGGGGCTCCGGTTCAGGGGTCTATGAGTAGATATAAAAATTGAGAAACATTCCAGTGATAGTTTATGTACCCTAAATATAGGCCAAACCACGTAGTGAGGAAAAATCCGAGTGAGTGGATAATTGACTATTGTACCCCTAGGGTTAGGGTAAACTATTAGGGTCGATTCAAGGTGTTTATGACCCCGTTAAACCCTAAGAAAATTACCCTGGGTACATGACATCAAAGAATACCCTTAAGCTCAGTTATGAACCGATTAGAGTTTAGGAAAGCCTTAGACAAAATGACATAAATACCTTTCTGAGAGGATCACCCACATTCATGTGAATGGAAGCATGGGTCGATTTGATAGTGAAGCCTTAGGAGAGGGCAACAAATTAAAATTAATAAAAGGGCAGTGAGATGACCAAGATGACCCAAGGGAGGGTACCATACCTCAAGTGGTAGAATTACCCTAATGCCCTTAGGGGCAGTATATTTCATTTCCGTCGAAATGAATAACCTTGTTAACCAAGAGTTAAGGTACCCTATATTGATGGTTAAATGGCTTCATATGGAATGGTTGCGACTAGTGGGTGACACGAAGACCTTTATAGGTCATAGGATACAAGGGAAAGAATCCCAATTTTTAGGGATTAAGGCAGCTTATTACATGTGTCTACAATACAATACATCAATCCATTCAGGTATTACATATGTAACTCGCGTGACATATTAGAGTTATTTACATTCACTGGCTAGAAATCACTGAGACCTAGCCTTGCAAATGAGTGCAATGGGCCTCCGTTTATTATTTATGCATTTGTGTAACTGCATATTATTTATGTTGCTTAATCTGATTCAAGTTTTTATTATTGATGCATTTAATTATATTGGTAACTTGAGATTAATAAAGATTAATCAAGAGATATTGGTTGCCTTTGGATTAGGGGGAGAACATCTAATCAAGATAAAGATTAAAATACCCTCAATAGGGTTTAAGACTAGTTCATGGAGTGAACGGGGCCCTAACATAGAATTTTACTTTAGTTCATGAACCGAGTGTAGTTATGGGAGTTTACACTAGTCTCATAGAGACTATAAGGGTTTGGGGATGTTCTTTGAGTCATAGCTCATTGGATGAGCAATTTATTGGGCCACTTCACAAGGTGGAGAGGACCCAAATGGTTGAGCAAATACTTGGCTAGACAAAAAAAATCTAGTCTAAGTTTCTAATGTTCAGGGGAGTCAGTGGTTATAAAGGCCCTAGGCTTCTATGGGTTATATATTATTTATGTCTTTGTAGATATTGCTCTCAGAGTTGGTATGGTGGAGATTGTGATACACTTCTCAACTGCCACGACAGTTTGGGTATTGGCCAGCGAAGTCTCTACCACGGGTTTCTCGCAAGTCTTCATAGGACCATGTAGTGCGTATTAAAAGCGGAGTTATATGAACATTATGGAAGGCTTTTGCTTCTCGCCAATCTGTGTCCATGAGCACAGTTGTGATCCTCTTCTCTAGATTTGTGGTAGGCTATTGACAGCCCTGGGGATTTAGGTCAAGCTGCTGTTAAGCAGTCTATGTTGGAGTCCTATGTTTAGGGATTTCTTCGAGAGTTGAGTTATCTCCGATTGAATATATATTTATATTATATTAAACCTAAAGTTGGGTTAAAAAGATGAAGGGTATTAATTATTGAACAACAGTTGTGAGATAATTAATAACATCAATTGTTGTTGATTGTTAACTAGAACAAGTGGAATGATTAAAGGACTTGCTTAAAATGTAGGTTGGTTAAAAATACTTAAGCATTGTATATGTGATGCTATGCTTCTTAGGATAGTGTAGATTCTAGGATGAACTATGTCTATATTTGATCTTGTTGGAAACATTAGAGACGTTGTCTAATGAGTACGCAGGCAACTAACATCAGGTGATGTTGGCCCGATCCAGAAAATATTAATAAAAACCTTTTATCCTTTTTGAAGCTCTTCTCCTGAGTGAGGAGAAGTTCTGTTGTTATTTTTCTTGGTTTGGTTGGTTGCAAGTTCTCTCCAGGCAACGACAAGTGAGACCAGGATTAACGAGCACGGGATGCAGTTCCTCGTTTATGTAATTTTGGTATGTAAATATATCTTTAGCATGAGAGTGATTTTAGTTGTTTATTTTCAGACAAATGACGAAATTGTACTTAGATGGATAAGCTATGCTTTATGAATTTTTGAGACATGTAATAATATCATATGATTCGATATTCGTATTTGTGAACCCCAGTTATCATGACCTAGATATTTAATCGAATGGTTTGTTTTGTATTTAAAAAAGAAAAAAATTCTCGCAACTTACCGTTCATGTTATTTAAAAAGGTTTTTAAAAATTTGGGACAGTTGGTATCGGAGTCATTTATCTAACTGCAAGTCTTATGCTGTTTGAAAATTTATGATCTAGTTGAGGTGGATGGGTTTTGGGAAAGAAGCACCCCTAGGTGTTCATGGCAGAAGAGCCGTGAAACAACCAAGAAGAAACCATTAGACACTTGTGATATGGGACACATTATGTCAATGGATAGCTCCAAGGTTCGTTGCGCTAGCGCATAGTTAAATTTGCTTCTATGGTGTGATGAATACTCATGGTATGGGACGTGAGACTAGGGTTGTCATAGAGGTATTTTTACGTGCACACTCTGAGTTATGTTACTTAGTGATGATTCTTTAAACTTTAGTACGTAGCGGAAGCTGACGCTTAAGTGGGATTAATGTGAAACCCTAGAAGGGGCAAGTGTGCCCCTCAGGGCCAAGCTTGTATAGTATTGGCCTTGGAGAATTACAGGGATACAATTCCTTTTTAGGGGGAAGAATGTAACATCCGAGAATTTTCTAAATTTCCGAAGTTGACCATGTGGAAATTAGGGTGTTGGACCCCTTGACCTTCTTGTGAGAATAACTTGATCATTAGTTATAATTGGTGGTTGAGACCTATATGGATAGAAAGTAGACAAAAATAGGTTATAAATTCCACCAAAAATTCGCAAATCGAAGTTTGGATGAGGGAGATATGACCTTTCGAAGTTGAACATAATATGCATGGCTCGTTTACCCGAATTAGATGCGCGAATTGTCCATTTAAGTCACTATACTAGCCCGATTAATTAAAGTAACAAAATCTATTTTTATAGGCCTAATTAAATTACCAAATTGAGGAGGTTTTGGCCCAACTTCTAAGGGGATTAGGAACCCTAATTCTATTCCGATAAAAAGGAATAATTAAGGCTTTTTCAGGGAGAGCTTAACCGAGAGGAAGAGCTTGACCGAGAGGGAGAGGAAGATAATTTTCCAGTGACGGTGGCCGGCTGTAGAGTCGAGGAGGAGCGTTAACATCCCTGATTTTTTTACAATTTTTCTGTAATTTTTTGCTCGTATACTCGACAGGGAAATCGGGTGCTTCAGAATATCTTTTCTTAATTGATCTCAATATTGGTAACCGTAAGAGTCAAGAATGGTGCTTAGTCGCAGGTCATGGGCCTTGATGTACCACGAAACTTTCGGTACGAAAACGGGGAAAAAAGGACGAGAGGCAAAGGAGAACATAAACGGAAAGAAGGGAATTTTTTTTTTTTTTAAAATAAAGATTGGATCGGGCGTGCTAAGCGTGCCCGACCTGTTGGCAGAATAGTGAAGTGGAACACCCTTCATTGTGTGAGGCCGGAGGGGCTGCCGACGTCGGCCGCCAGCTTCCTCCTGTCCGGCCTCGGTCTAGCACCGCCGCCTCCGCCGTCACCCCGGCCTCGCCCCCTCAACTGCCGCCCTCTTTCCTATATTTTTAGTTTCAACCCAACAAAATTGCCTACTTCTCCTCGATTAGCCGCTGCCGCCTACATGGCCTCCAGCTCGCCGCCACAGCTCCACTTCAGCCATGACCACCTCCTGACACTGCTGTCCTGGACTCCCCACTAAGGGTGCTAACAAGCCAAGTCGAACCAAGTTTTGTAGTTTTTTGACTCGAGCTAGATTTTTGACAGCTCGGCTCGAGCTCGATCGAACATTTAGGTGACTAGCTCAAGCTTGGTTTGGCCAAGAAACTCGAAACTCGACTTCAGCTCGAGCTCGAAAACAAACTATGGCAACTCGAACCTATGTTCGAATTGAGCTCAAATCCCATTTACAACCCAAACTATTTTTTCCTATAAAAAATATATTAATTTAGATAATCACACCAACATTACAAAAATAAAAAAATATATAAAAAAACATAATTCTATTCTACTAAAGTTGTAAATATTACTTCAAATCTATGGTTAAAATAAGAGTCAATAAATTACCCTACAAAAAGTTTTCATTGGTCACCAAAAATTTAACTAATATTATTCAAATATATCATATAATAGATATAATCATATAAATAATATTATAAAAGTAATTACCTAAATAACAGAGAGAGAAAAATATTTACCGATATGGTATCCTTTTTGCCACGCAGGTGCTAGCTAAGCACTGGTGCTTGCATGGTTTTTTTTCAAATTTTTTTATAATTTCGTTCTTCTAAAGAACAAAATCAATATAATGTACTGACTTCATCTTTTAAATTTTGTCCTTTTAAAAGATGAATGTACTGATTTCGTCATTTGGAAGGATGAAATAATTTTCTCCTCTCTTCTCTCTCTCCTCTATGATTTCCTCTCTCCACTCTCACTCTTCTATATCTCTTTCTTCACTCTCTCCTCTCTCTCTTCACACACACTCTCTCTCCTCCCTCTCTCCTCTATTCACACACTCTCTCTCTTTCTGCTATCTCTCCTCTCTCTCCCCTCTTTCTCTCTCTCTTCTGCCTCTCTCTTCACACACTCTCTCTATTCATTCTCTCCTCTCTATATCTCTATTTAATCTCTCTCCTCTCTCTTCTGGCTATCTCTCTTATTCTCTCTCCTCTCTCTCTTCACTTTCTCTTCTCTCTCCTCTCTTCTCTCTTATTTCTCTTTCTCTCTTCCTATCTCTCCCTCATGTGTGTGATGTGAGCCTTAGCTAGCTCTGAGAAGTGGGGAGAAAGTAGAAACATTTAATTTAATTTAATTTATTCTTACTTATATATTATATATTAAAATTTAAATAAAATATAATGTATTTGTGAATGACGAAATCAATATTATTTTAAATTTTTTTTCATGATTTCATCCTTTAGAAGAGAGGAGAGAGAGAATAGAAAGAAAGAGAAGAGAAAGAGAAGAGAGATAACCAAAAGAGAAGGAGAGAGAGAGAGAGAGTGAATAGAGAGAGGGGGGAGAGAGAGTGAATAGAGAGAGGAG
Source organism: Saururus chinensis (assembly GCA_035235625.1). NCBI lineage: Eukaryota > Viridiplantae > Streptophyta > Magnoliopsida > Piperales > Saururaceae > Saururus > Saururus chinensis. The sequence goes on along the minus strand of CP141146.1, from coordinate 27,848,682 downwards.
AGAGAAAAGTGAGTACATTGTATTGGTTTAAGCATACTTATTTCGTCCTTCTAAAGGATGAAATTATGAAAAAAAATTTAAATAAACCACACATGTGTCAGCGCCTAGTCGGTGAAAAGGAATATCATATTGCTAAATATGTTTCTCTCTCTGTTATTTTGATAGTTATTTTATAATATTATTTATATAAAATTTCCCATATAATAAGCCACAAAAAACTGAACTAGTCACCAAAGTCATGACAACTCCTATTCACATATTTCATATCTAATTACTTTAGTGACTACAAAAAAAATTCATGATGAGAGAACTATTTGAACTTCAATAATAACATATTTCATGGTGTGTAGATTGCCTGCAAAATGAAAAATTAATATAATTGGAACTCAACAGCAAAATCTAGACTTGGTTCACTAGATATATATGTACGCAAAATCTAGATATAGTTCACTAAATCTCTAATTCTAAACCAATATGATTGGTTGAATTAAGAATGTTTATTATGCAAGCAAAATTACATATTTATATTTGTTAAGATTAGAATGATTAAAGGTAGCATTTTAAAATTAAATAATATTATATAGATGAATAAGGGTAGAATAGGAATAAAAAAATTAGCATACCTATATTCTCAATTTTTATTAGTAGTAGGAGTTATATTTGTTTGAAATACAATATCATAATATAGGTATTATATACCATATATTAACGTATATGTAGTATTATATATTTTATAAAATAATAAAAATATTATGAGTGCATGAAAGGTGAAAGTTAAGAAATTTATATAATATGGGTATTATATACTATATTATATGGAAAAAGTTTATATGAGCCAAGGCTCATATACGCCTACGTGAGCCCAGGCTCTGTGGCCTAGGGTTTAGGGTTTAGGGATTTAAACCCATGAGTATTATGGGCTGCCAGATGTAAATCCGACGGCCCAAAAAGCTCGGGCTCATGTAGGCGTATATGAGCCCGGGCTCATATAAATGGGACTCATATTATATACCATATATTAATGTGTATATAGTATATATATTTTATAAAATAATATAAAATATTATGGGTACATGAAAGGTGAAAGTTAAGAAATTTATATAATATGGGTATAATATGTAAGAAGTGGTATTACAAATCGAGTCGAGTTTGAACCGAGCTTCGAGCCGAACCGACCAGGTTTTGAGTTGATTCGATTCGATTCGAGTTGGCCCCTGTTTGAGATCAGCTCGTTTACATTCAAGTTCGAACCGAGCTCGAATCGAGCTCACTTCGAGCTAAGCCCGAGTTGAACTCACTTCAAGCCAAGCCAAATTCGAGCCGAACCGAGCCGAGCCTGTTCAGCTCGACGAGCTGGCTCAGCTCGTTAGAAGTCATACTCCCCACACCTCCTTCGCCTCCGTGAGGTAGAATTACGTCCGGCCTTTTCTATTTTTTCCTTTTTTGTGCGTTGCGAGTTGCAGATGTGCCGCCAATTGCCGATAGTTGCTGACCGGCCTTCAGCCCTTCCCTGACCTGGCGACGGCAAAACCACTGCCAGGGCCAAATCACCGCCTTTTCCCTATGTCGATCCAGATGGAATTTTCCCCCTTCAGTTCATTTTTTTTTTATTGATTTCTTTCCCTGTCAGCTGCCACCCATTGATCGGCCTCTGGATTGTTGCCTCAAGTCAACGATGGCGAGGTGCCAAGGTCTGGCCTCCCTTGCCCAATCAGTCCCATTTTGCTCAATCAGCTGACCCATGCCAGAGAAAATTTTGCCCTTTTCTCTGGCGGCGTCCATTCTCCGTCGTTGGACGTCGAACGACATCGCATCGACGTCTATTTGACTTGTTGCAACCCGGCAACTGCCAGGTCCTGTCTTCTTCTAGGTCTAGCCCCTGGCCCCCTCTGGCCAATTGTGGCTCGGCGATGCGTGTCTGCCACACCAAGCACACTTCGCCCCAGCTAAATTGGGTTTCTTCAATTCTCTGATAGGCTGTTCTTCCATGGATAGCTGCAAATGATGGCTTGACCCAATAACGGCAAGGGGGCGCCGCTCCCGGCCTCCTCTGCATGCCTTCTACACACACTATTCCCCTAAACTTTGGGGTACATTTATGACTGCCACTGATGGGCCTCACTCCAACCCAAGCCAACATGTCCAGCTTGATATTGCACGGACTTGGGCCACATGTCCGATTAACATGGGATCTGCCCCGGCCCAGTAACATCAAGGGCCAACACTTCTGACCCGATTCTACCTCTACTGCCCCACTTTTTGTTATGCACGACCGAAAACCTGCAGGAAAGTCCTTGATTCCCTGTCCTTCCAAGGGGAAGAGTATTGTCAGCCACTGGCCTCATGCCAGCAAAGGCTTGACCATAGCCTCCAATGTAAGCCATGCTTGATGCACAACCACCGACTCAATAGATTTGGTTGTGGGTGGAGATTGGCGATATCACCACCTTTGTCGGCCACCTTCTCCTACCCTTAATGCTCTCAAGTTTGTTTAGGAGACTGCTACTAGCGAACCCCACATCTTCCTTATTTGACCACCCCAACCCCCAAAAGACCAGCCTTTTTAGGGTTTGTCTGTGATAGCACATGCATATGTTGTTCGATAGCCAATCCTACCCGTGAGTGGTTGGATCTTGCTCCCACCAGCTTGAGTCGCTTCAGGATGGACTGACAACCTATTCTCCCCCATATGCCGCTTCTTCTGTGCACACTTGTGTTGCACATGCAATTTAGGTTAAAGGCACTACCTTTGTGGTGTATGACGATTAAAAAACACTAGCACTAGGCAATAGGACCGCTAAAGCCTATTCTATCTCTCCTATGTCTATGAGTACACAACTAAGCCCTCTGCCTTGTTGTGAGGTTTTGACAATGCGAAATTGTTGCCGCTTGATGTGGTTCGTGGTCGATTTTAACGTCTTGTGGCCAAAAAAGTGTTTTTAACTGTTGGTCGATCTCCAATTAGTCACCACCCATTATGTGGTCACTTTTGCTATTTCAAGTGGCACGACCTTGTGCCTGGCCGCCTTAGTGTGTCCAACCTTTAGTTTGAGTGAAATTAGTCTAACTTATTGAGATTAATTCCATCATCTCTAAAAATTCTTGAGATAGCAACTCTCTTAGTGCAATGCTTTTGGCTACAAATTTCGCCCTCAATGCTGCCACCGTCGTGTACTCGCCATCAATCTCACGTGGATTATAATGTAGGGGACCTTGAACTCGTAATTTCATGATAGCATGCTTTGATTATGTAGTAACATGTTAAAAGATGATAATTTAATGCTTTGCATGATAAATGCTGATTAAATGAGCACATTTTATGTATGTAATTATGCATATGTTAGTGAAGACTAAGGGTATGGTAGTAAGTTGTGATGAATTATATGTATGTGATCAAAGTGTGTGATTGATCTTCATTGTGGGCTAGTGGTGTGTATGGTCGATGGGCATGAGCACGTGCATTTGATTGTAAGTTTGTCAAAGGAGTATTTCAAGGATTATGATGTTAAAATTACAACTGTATATCGAGTGAGGGAAGATGTAACATTGAAGGGCGAAGGTTGGACTTGATGAGATTGGGGGATTGATTTGGATTGAGTCTAATGGTACGTTGGAGCAATGAGCTGAAAGACTTTGGGGATGCAAGAATTTAGAAGACTTAAGGTTCAGAGCGTCTTGGGGGATTATGAGTTAGTGAGTGTTAATAACATAATTGTACACTCATTGTAATGAAAAAATAATAAGTAAGGAATTAGTAAGGGTTTGATGACTTGATTTAAGTCTAAAGGGTTTCATTTGAGGAGTTCGAGTAAAACAATTTGGTTTTAAGGTGTATTGTGTGAGATGTAAGATCGTAAGTATTTGATGGTAAGAGTGTGAGTATAGAATTTGAGTTTGACAAGTAAGGCTATGCTGAGATCTGTAAGATTGTAAGTGTAAGGGTGAGGGATGAGCTAAGTAAAGAATGCTACCTTTGTGGATTGGAGTTTCAGAACAGGTGTAGTTTTAGCTTTATTGGCTGAAGAATGTAAGACGGAAGTAGTTCTGAACATAATTATAAATGGATAAGTTACTTAATATAAACTTGAATTGTAAGCAACTCTAATTCAAAAATGTTGCGAGTTTGAGATTGAGGGTTTCGACGGATTAAGTTCCTTTTTTTAGCCAGTCGATAAGTAACCGATTGAGCATCCTTCTTGGTCTAGCCATGGTGTTATCCTGCGGGATTTGGTCTTGGTGCTATATTTAGCCTAGACGTTTGATGCTCTGTTGAGAGTGTTGTAAGTTTCCGCCCTTTGTGGGCACTGTATGTATTTATGTTTACAGATGGCACTATATGTTCCACCTAAGAGTGACATTGTAAGATTCCTACCAAAGAGTGGCACTGTAGGGCCCCAAAGAGTATGCATTTACGCGCTCAGGTGAGTAGTATCATGGATATGCTCTTACCTGTTTGATCTTGTGCCCCATGAGCAAAGGTGTGCCTTCCAGCAAAGTTGTTTCTTTTTTTTTTACCTTCAAAAAAGTCCATGACATCTAGTTGCTCTCCAAAGGTAAGGGTGATGCCCCAGTGGCATTCCCTTCCTTTTCGACACTAGAGCTTATTAATTGTAATGAGCTTTAATAGTCGATAGTATGTGTATGACAGTAAGAGTATGTTTTATGTATCAGATTTTGAGTAAGCATTATGTGTAAGATTTGAAGTAAGTGTAAGTGTGAGCTTCTAAGGAAGACAGTAAGAGTATGTTTATGAGTAAGAGTAAGATTGTATAAGTAAGTTCATATGAATAAGGTCATACAAGTATGTGTATGATGTAAGTGTAAGTGTATGATTATACGAGTAAGTTGGTAAGACTCTGATTCAGAGTATAAGTGTAAGAGCATGATGTAAGAATAAGTATAAGTTCAGTTAGTATTATTATTTATGGGAAAAAGTTTATATGAGCCCAAGCTCATATACGCCTATGTGAGCCCGGGCTCTATCGGCCGTTGGATTTACATCCGGTGGCCCATAATACTCATGGGTTTAAATACTTATGTATTGATTAAAGTGAGAGTTATTTAAACCCATGAGTATTATGGGCTGCCGAATGTAAATCCAACGGCCCATAGAGCCCGGGCTCACATAGGCGTATATGAGCCCGGGCTCATATAAATGGGACTCTTATTTATGTGTGAGACCATATTTGTATTTTATATCTTGCTTACGAAGTTCATTGCTTGCTTCCTGATAAGTATAATTTATACGTTATTTTACCCTTAATTATTCTATTTCCTAGTCTCATTTAAGAGTTAATATAAGTTAAATAATTATAAATTAAATTTAATTAGGTTAGAAAAAGCTTTCATGATGTTTTGAATTAAATTGGCTTATTTTGCAGATTCTTCATTGGCGTTCGAACGGCCTCACTTACTATTCGATCGGGATAACGTATTTTTGAAGAAAAGTCAGTTCAAGCGTTTGAACGGGCATGCAGGGCGTTCGAACGGCATAACGCGCAGTTTCCTTATTTCAATCAATTTCGAGTTTTTTTTCATGTTGGACTCCTTACGGATCTTATGCCTATATAAAGACATATTTGGCTCGAAATTGGGAGTGAGAAAGTAGATTTTCTGAAGAGAAGAAGGAAGAAGAAGATGGAAGAGAACTCAAAGCTTTCAATGGAGATTCAAGTGCTTTATTCTACAATGGAATGCTAAACTTTTCTTTTACTTAGGAGTTGATGAAGCTATAGATAAGTTTCAATTTCTTTTCTTTTTAATTAAGATCTCAGTTGTGAATTATGACAATTGTATGATAAGGATTTCCTTTTTAATAGAAGAGCTTTTCATGTTTATTCAAATCTATGTTGATTTATTGTCTTGTAGATGATAGATTGATGTGGTTTTGATATTTGCATCAATTCTAATTTCTATAATTTAGATGTGATGGTCATGCAATAGTTTTAATGTTCAGATAATTAATGACTTGGATGAGTTACACTAAGATTAGACGGGTCATGCCTATAGCTATTTAGTGTAGACGATTCGTGCTATTGTCGAAGATAGTTCATGCCATGGAAGTTAATTAATGATTCTTTTTGAAGTAATTCTAGCTTGTAGCTGAGAATACTTATTCATATTCACACTAGATTTAGATTAAACGTTAAGGAATTGTTATGGTTCTATAGTGGATTCGATTTCCTAAGTAAAATCTATCATATTAGTCTCTTACTTTTGATATAGTTTATTCTTTCTTTTGCTTAATTAAAGTTTATGTTCTTTTTAGTTTTTAATCAGTAAATTTCACTTTAGATTTAGTAATAATTCATTCGTCCCTGAGGTTCAACAACCCTTAAATACTCATCCTAGTACAGTTACCTTGTACACTTGTAAAGGGTTTAATTATAAACGATCAAGTTTTTAGCGCCGTTGCCGGGGACGGTGTTGATTTGTTACTAAATTAGCTTTAGGATAATTGTAGATACTGTAGTTTCAGTTTACTTATTTTTTTTAGGTTAATTCTTAGTTTCATACCTTCTTTTAATTTGATCTTCTGGGTTGAGTTGAAGGTGTTCTCTACACTTGTGGCTACAAGTGGACATTGACAAGCTTCTCTTTGGTTTGCAAGATCCTTTTCTATTTTTATTATTTTTCTTTAGTTATTTTTGCTTCATCTTTCACTTTTTATACTTAATATTGTGTGGTGTGTTTGTGGTGTATACGTGGTCATCGCTCCTTACTCCCCCGATTAGTACCGTTTGACCCTGAGCCTGAGCGGACATTTAGGGGATTTGAATTGCCCTCGACCTACATCCCTACACCCCCAAATTCTCCCACTAATTCCTCTACCCACACTACCTCTACCCTAATCATGGCTGAACATCAGTTAGATGTACCACTCAAAGCTCTAAGGGAGTATTACACTCCCAATGAGTACACCTCCCCTTCATGCATTAGGTTGTCAGCGGTTGTTGCTCAAATTATGAAATTAAGCCCAATGTTATTCAAATCTTTCCATCTTTTTATGGACTTAATAATGAAAACCTATATGGGCACCTAGATGACTTCTTTGAAATATGCACAACTTTTAAGCTCTCAAATTTAACCGATGAAGCTGTTAAACTTCGTCTTTTTCCTTTCACATTGAAAGATAAGGCTAAGGAATGACTTCACTCTTTAAAGCCAGACACCATCACAACTTGGGCCCAAATGCAACAAGAATTCCTCAAAAGTACTTCCCTATAGGTAAGACCAACTAAATGAGAAAGGTCATAACCACTTTTGCCCAACTTCCCACTGAACAGTTCCATAAGAGTTGAGATAGACTTGAAGGACCTTCTTAGGAGGTGTCCTCATCATGCTGTCCCTAAGTGGCAATTAATGCAACATTTTTATGAGGGTCTTACTGAACAAAACCGTCATCTTGTTGATGCAAGTTGTGGGGGTACCTTTTTGCTAAAAAATGAAAATGAGGAATGGAAACTTTTTGAGGACTTGAGTGAAAATTCTCTTCAACATGCTGCGTTGAATAGAAATGAGAGTGGACTATCTACCTTTAACAATGACCCCCTCTAGGGGTGGCATCTATGAAGTCAAAAACCCATTAGACATCTCCTCTAAAGTTGATACTTTAAGTAGGAAGCTTGACCTCCTTATAACTTCAACACATCAGCCCACTCCCTTCACTCAAGATACATGCACAATATGCCTTAACCTAGCCTATACTATCATGGAGTGCCCCTCTGCCTTTTAATTTCCTGAGCTTGTCTAAGACAATGTGAATGCTACCCAATCCTTCCTTAGGGCTGAAAATAATCCATTTTCACACACATACAACCCTGGGTGGAGGAATCATTTTAACTTTTCTTGGAGGGCACAAAACCAAGGATCTATGGGTAACCAACCCCATAGGCAACCATTCCAAGTCTCACCAGCCCATATCCACCAACCTCAAGTCCAACATCCATATGTCCAACCTAATAGGAGTCCAAGCTTTGAAGAAAATGTCTTAAGTGCCCTGCAAGGCATTCAATCTCAATCCCAACTCCTTCACTCTCATACACAATCTATAGTAAAGTTAGAAGCCCAAATTGGACAACTAGCCAATGCTATTAATAAGAGAGAGACAGGAACATTGCCGAGTCAGCCCCAACAAAACCCTAAAGGTCAATGTGGAGTAGAGATAGTCCCTTCCTAAATATTAATTGAGAAACATTCGAGTGATAGTTTAATGTGTAACCTAAATATAGGTCAAACTTTATAGTAAGGAAAAATTCCAGTGAGTGGATAATTGACCATTGTGCCCCTAGGGTTAGGGTAAACAGTTAGGTTCGGTTAGGGGTTCACGACCCATTAAACACTAAGAAAATTACCCTTGGTCCCATGACATCAAGTAATACCCTTGAACTCATGTATGGACCCATTAGTGTTTAAGAAAGCCTTGGACAAAATGACATAAATATTTTTCTGACCATATCGCCCACATTAATGTGAATAGAAGTGTGGGTCGATTTGATAATGAAACTATGGGAGAGGGCAACAACTTAAAATAAATAGAAGAGTAGTGGGATGACGAGGATGACCCAAGGGAGGGCACCATACCTCAGGTGGTAGAATTACCCTAATATCCTTAGGGGCAATATATTCTGTTTGTTAAAACGGATAACCTAGTTAACGAAGAGTTAAGGTACCCTATAATAACTACAAATAGAAAGGGTGGGACCAATAGGTGACATGAAGATCTTTACACTTCACAGTGTTACAGGATAAAAGGGGAAGAACCTTAATTCTCACGGTTTAAGGCAGCGTATTACATATGTTTGCAATCAATTTATTAGGGGATTATATACGTAACTTTTGTGACACGTTAGAACTATTTACATGCTCGGGCTTGAATTCGCTAAGCCCTAGCGGTGTAAATAAGTGTGATGGGCCTCTATTTATTATTATGGATTTGTATGACTTCATGTAATTTATGTTGCTTATGTTGATGCATGCTTTTATTATTAATGCATTAATTTATATCAAAATTTAAGACTAATGAAGTTTAATCAAGGGATATTAGTTGCCATAGTATTGGGTCGAGAACACCTAATTAAGATAAAGACTAAAACACCCTAAATAGGGTTTGGGACCTATTCATGGAGTGAACGGGGCCCTGTTATAGAATTTTACCTTAGTTAATGAACTGAGGGTAGTTATTGGAATTTGCCCTAATCTCATGGAGGTTATTAGGGTTTGGGATGTTTTCTGAGTCATAGATCAGTAGATGAACTATTTATTAGGCCGTTTTATAATATAAGAAGACCTAAATGGTTGGGTGAATACTTAACTAAATAAAAATAATCTAGTCTAAGTTTCAAATGTTTGGGGGAATCAGTAGTCATAAAGACCCTAGGCTTCTATGGGTTATTAATTATTTGTCTTTGTAGATATTGCTCCTAGAGTTGGGATGGTAGAGATGGTGATACACTTTCTTCATTGCCACGACGGTTTGGGTATTGGCCAGTGAGGTCTCAACCGCAGGTCTTCACAGGACCATATAGTGTGTGAAAAGCAGAGTTGTATGAGCATCATGGAGTCACAGGCGCAGAACTTTGCTAAGCATCCACACCCGTGATGGCCTGACTGCAGCGTGCAGCTAACAGCCTACTCTCGTGACCTTCCCTCTCGTATACGCAAGGGGAACAAATAATCAGCAAACACAGCCGTCTCTGGTGCAATTGGCTTCACCCAATGCTATGTAAACTCAATCCATCGGTTATAATGGCAAGGAGAGGGTCAGGGCTAACAAGCCAAATCACTGCTCAATCTCTCTGAGCTCTCTCTGGTTCATCCTCACCAATTCTCTGTCAGTCATGACCGCCCCATCCTCTCCCTTTATATAGACTCAGCACTGCTGGTCCGTATCTTTCTAGGAGTACAACAGCCAGCCCATGTATACAAGAGTCCCTTCATGTCCCAACTCTCCCAGCCCAATAGGGGCATCACAACACAAATCAGGAAACCAAAAAGGAGTCCGTCTTCGGCTAGGAGTTCAGCACCATGCTGCTTCTAGAGTAAGATGTCTAGGGAAACCTGTGCATCACCTCCTATCCACGCTAGGAGTCTGGCTGTGTTGCATGACTACATCCTATCGGCCTTAGGAATATGTCCCTAAGGGGTTGTGGCGCTCAGCACGCCACCTAGAGTCCTGCCCGCGTAGGGACTCTGCCTCAGCCTGCTTCGCAAGGCGAGTGCTCATCCAGAACCACTCCAACGCTTCTCTAAGCATCCGTCCGTGCCCTAGGGGCTGCCTAGGCTGTCTGTCGCCTATGCTAACTTGGCTGTCCGTTGCTAAGTATAGGGGGTAGCAGCCCTCTTCTCTATGAAAAAAGTGGAGGGGCTAACTGGCCTCCCCCAACAAATCCGCTCGACGTCCTCATCGCGGATAAGTAATCTTGAACCTTGTCTTCAAACTGCCATAATGCGGCATCTCGCTCCTAGCTGTTCTTCGACTCTAGAAGACCCTTCCACTTAACCAAGTAAAAGATCCTACTATTCTTCTTGCTCATTCCTTCGACCATCCTGTCAAGAATAGCATCAACCTCTTTTTCAAAAGAGGTTCTTATCGTAGGCAAGGCTCTCTTCGAAGTACCTATGCTAGAATCTTCTAAGTCTGAATAAAATGGCTTAAAGAAACTAACATGGAAAATAAGGTGAATCTTGAAGCGTTCAGGCTACTCGATTTGGTATACTAGCTGACCAACTCGCCACTTCACCTCAAAGGGTCCATCATACCACAGTATCAGTCCTTTATGCACGTCTTTCCATCGCAACTTCTTCCAAAGTTAGGGAGTAAGTTTCAGTATAACTTTGTCCCCAACCTGAAACTCAAGAGGTCTCCGGTCTCTGTCCGCATACTTCTTCATCTACTTGACTGCCTTGGCCAAGTAGTCACGTGCCTCCTCCATCCTTTTAGTCTGCCCCCTAGCCAAGCGATAGCCAGCGTGACACCTACCTCTTGTCCGCTGTAAGGCCACATCCGCTAGCGTAAGAGGTTGTTGGCCCGTGGCCAACTCAAAGGGACCGCTACCTGTGGCTGAGCTCGTGTGTAGGTTATAGCAAAACTGGGCGACCTCCAGCAAGTCGACCCAATTTTTCTGGTTTGCTGTGACAAAGTGGCATAGATACTCCTCTAAGATACCGTTCACCCACTCGGTCTGCCCATCTGTCTGAGGGTGATTGCTGGTCGAAAAGTTAAGCTGGGTGCTTAACATCTCGAACAGCTGAGTCCAAAATCTGCCTATGAAGCGAGTGTCTCTGTCGCTTATAATGTCCGCTAGCAGTCCCCAATACTTGACAATGTTCCAGAAGAATAAGTTTGCGGTCATCTCAGCACTGCAAGTCTTTGGGGATGCAATGAAAGTCACGTACTTGGAGAAGCGGTCTAGTACCACCATAATCAATCCAAATCCTTGCACAATCGGCAAACTAGTTATGAAGTCCATGTACAAGCTGATCCATGGTCGGTCTGGGATGGGAAGGGGCTGCAACATGCCCACTGCCCACTTCCTTCTTCCTCTCGGACTTGTCCTGCTAGCAAACCATACACGTTCTCACATAGTGCTCCACATCTTCCAGCATCCGCGGCTAGAAGTAGTTCTGGGACAAGAGTGCATGAGTCCTCTTTTGCTCGAGATGACCTACCTATGCAGAGTCATGAGTATCTTTCAGCAATTGGCACCTCAAACTGCAGGCCAAGAGGATGTAAGGTCGTCCTCCTTTCGCATACAGCGCCCCCTCCTCCAACCAGAATCGCTGTGTAGACCTATCCTTCACGGATTCGATCAACCTTAGGCAGGCTTGATCTTTCTCCGTGGCTTCCAGTATCTGCTCCAAGATATCCCCTGCAATCTGCACCAATGCCGCCATCGTTGCCTCCAAGTTTGTTCGTCGACTGAGGGCATCTGCCACAACATTCGCCTTGCCCGGCTTATACTCCAACACGAAATCGAACTCAGCCAAGAATTCCTGCAAATGTGCCTGATTAGGAGAAAGTTTCTTCTGCATAGTAAAGTAGCTCGTGGCTACATTGTCTGTCTAGACAAGGAACTTTGCTCCCAGCAAATAATGCCGCGAGTCCTAAGAATGATCTTAGCTATGTCACCTTAGTTAGGACTGGCTACTCTGCAATGGCCCTGAGCTTCCGCCCTTCCATCCTTACTCTTCCCTCTGTTATGTAGTGCCTAAGGAACTCAATCTCTGTTTGCGCAAAGCGGCACACTCAAGCGCTTCAGAAATAGCTTGTGCTCCCTTAGCCTTTCCAGCACAGTCCTGAGATGACCAACGTGCTCATCCAGGGAAGCACTGTACACTACAATGTCATCAAGGTAGATGACCACAAATCATCCAAGTAGGGTCTGAAAACATTGTTCATTAGCGTGCAAAAGGTGGCTGGTGCATTCTTCAAGCCGAAAGGCATGACCAGAAACTCAAATAGCCCATAGCGTCTCACCATCGATGTCTTTGCCTCATCACCCACAGTGATGCGAACCTGCCATCCTGAGATCCAGCTTGGTGAAATAGGAAGCCTTCGCTAAGCGGTTGAATAAGTCAGCTACTAAAGGGACTGGATACTTGTTCTTAACGGTGATCTAATTCAGCGCTCAATAATCCACACATAAACATAGGGAACCATCCTGCTTCTTCTGAAAAAGGACTGGGGCTCCGAAGGGAGCCTTAGATGGTCTGATAAAGCTCGCCTTCAACAGCTCATCAAAGCTGTTTCCTAAGTTCAGCTAACTCTGGTGGAGCCATGCGATAGGGAGCTCTGGCTGGAGGGCGAGCTCCTGACATCAACTCAATGGCATGATCCATAGCACGTCGTGGGGGAAGGGTTTGCGGCAAATCTTGTGGCATCACGTTCGCAAACTCGCTCAACAACTTCTCTACATTCTCTAGAATGTCCACGACTATGTTCTCAGCTTCCACAATTTTGACCAAGTAGGTCTTATGGCCCCATTCAAGGCCTTTCATTAGCTGAAGGGTAGACACAACCTGCACCTTTGTCTCGCCTTTGTTCAAAGTTTTGAAAGACTTCCTAATAATTTGTTACGATCATAATTACGAATCAAATGGAGAAAGAAATGCCACAATTTGATTGTTCTTCCTTCACTTATTTAATTTTATTCGCTTAATTAGTTTTAGAACAAAGCACCCAAGCTAGTCATGAATGTATATATTTCGTTTTTTTTAAAGAAGTACTTACTTATTTACTAAGTTCGTAAGAACAAATTAAACGCACAAAACGACGTACCAATCAGACAAGTTTTTGTCTAGTTAGTCCTTTTTAATTGATGAAAACTGAAGTTCGTTTAAAATGTGCACAAATAGTTATATTGTTAAAAGTTTTGTAAGACCTCCTAGTCCTAATCATAGTTTATGTAAGATCATTGATCTTAAACCGGTTCATTTTAATTTTTACTTATCGGTTATAGTGTGGTTAACGAGTTTTCTGATTAATTCGGTGGTTTCGAAAATAAATGGTGTTTCTTATGGTTTTAATTAAAATCAACTTTATAATTATTGGTTTTAAGTGATTTTGGGTCAAACCTGAATTTTGGGGATTTTTCTAATTTTTCACTAATTTTCCAAAAATTAGGGTTTGGTGGGACCCATGTGGGCCCCACCGAAAAAATTAAGTTTTTGGGCTAAATTAACCTAGGCATCAACACAAGCTTTTATAAAAAATTTCATAATTTTTCTAGGTTTAATTAGTGCTCAAATGATCAAAATACCCATTTTTAGCCCAAATTTTTATTTATACCCCACTAGTTAATTATGTACACCCCAATCCCTACTATAAATAGAAAGAGTTGAGCTATTTCTATTTTGGGAATAGGTTGGGAGAGGGTGATTAAGGCCTAGTTCCCAAATTAGTCCCGAATTAGAAGGAGATTAAGGTATGTTTTCTTTAATCAAACCTAAATCTTAGGTTTTCTTCTAATCCATTATTAACCCATCATTTCCCCTTTGATTTGATTTGATTTTAAGCATCAAAATCACTGATTTGCTTCCTTACTTCAAACCCTTCATCTTAAAATCTGTTTTTTATGCTTAACAAGCCCTAAATCTAAGATTTCTTTAAAGTTTTCAATGTTAAAACGATTTTAAATGGAGTTTAACTTAAACTCTATGTTTTTGGATGGTTTCCAATAAGGGTGAAGGTCAAATCCGAACCTAATCAAGTGATAAGGTAATGGGTCTTCGAAATCTCAGTTTTCCTATGGTAAAAATCTAGATTTTTATGGTTTATTCGCAATGGGTTTACTTGATTTAGTGTTATAATGGTGGGATTAGTAAATGTTAATTTCTTTTCCCGATTTCTTAGGGTTTTGTCTTAATATGATGTAGATTAGCTTTCTGGAAGGTATGATAGAATTTTTAATGGTATTTGGGTTGTTAGATGAAGATTTTAAGTTGTATCAATGGAGTTTCGGTTTCAAAATATGAAATGAAGAAGAAGGTCGAATCTGCCTTATTTGCGTTCAAACGGCCCTCCAGGGCGTTCGAACGGCAACACTGCATTTTCGGAAAATTTTTTGTTTAGCCGATCAAACGGCTATGGAGGGCGTTCAAACGGCTACACTGTAGAAATTGGCCATTGTATGTATGTTGTTTATTTCGATGTCTCTATTATGAAATATCATTTTTATATTTATGTGAAGTGTTTTGAGCCAAAGTAAGCTACTGGAAGAGCATACTATTGATGGTTAGAAGTTGTGGTGTATATTTATGTGAAATGGCTTATAGTTGGATATAATTGTTGGAATTGCTATCTTGAAGATATGAGTAGTTGATTCCCTATGGTTTAAGCATGTTTTCAGTAGAGTTATAGTATATTAATGGACTGGTATGTCATTATAGGATGTGGTTAAATTATGTGTGAATGTTAGTGTTATGCCTTGCCTTAAGTATGAGGTGAATGAGCTTACATATGTTTAGCATGTAGTTTTGTTTTGACTTGAGTTATGATTTTAATGGTTCTTTTTCTATGATTTCCACTAGAATCCATGATTAGATGTTAATGCTCATGTGTAGTGTGATGGCGAGTTAATTAAAAAGAATGTTGATATACATCAAATGAGGTGTTTCTACCATGTAAACACACATACACATGTGGGGTTAATGATTATGATGAGGCTTGATATTATGATTATGAATGATGTATGAGAGACTGATGAGAGTACTTACCATGAATTAGGATTTATATATGCCTTGCCCATGTATGTACTATGTTGCATGTATCATTAAATCGGATTTCCAATTGAGGCTTTATCGAGATTAACCGAGTTTGATCGATTGGATGCAAAAGTTGTGAAATGCGTGCCGGATTAATCTGTCATTGGCTTAATCAGAACTTAATTGGTCCGAAAGGACATGTTTTCGATTTGAGTTTATATGTGGAACATGGATACTTCCCAAGTTGAGTCGCGTCAAAATGAGATTATATGAGGACGAGTCGTATACTTGTTGCGGTTGATATTTATTTATTGAGAATAGTCACATCTGGACACTGAGCACCCAGAGTGGTATGCCTTTGTACACTGGCTACCACGTGTTATAAGTTCCCTATATGGGAATTTTGACTCTCCCCACTGCAGAGATTTTCTTAGCGAACACCCTGCTAT
Source organism: Saururus chinensis (assembly GCA_035235625.1). Lineage (NCBI taxonomy): Eukaryota > Viridiplantae > Streptophyta > Magnoliopsida > Piperales > Saururaceae > Saururus > Saururus chinensis. The sequence continues at coordinate 27,833,029 of CP141146.1, read as the reverse complement.
AGGTTCTCTACGTGGAATTTGGATGTTCTTGGCCAGAATTGTCCTTAGCGAGTAGACCTGCTCTAGGTTCCCTTTGGGGAATTTGGATTTTCCGTGTAGATTATCCTTGGCGAGCAGAGGGGCTGACTACCCCTACATCTTGGTTTATCTTATGAAATTCGGACTGTGTCCTGAGCGGGCAATGCCCCAGGTTTCTAGTTAGGAAATTTGGACCACGTCCAGCCTTGCGGCAATGATTGTGTTTACTCCTTGTAGGAGGCATTCTTTATTTATGTTGATGCATGTATACGATGAGATATGCTATGCATGTTTCTGTAACATGTAATTGGACACGTTTGTCGTGCAAAATGGATGAGATATGTTATGAATGCCTGATTTGAAGATTGGGATTGAGACACTATATGCAGGCTTGCATAATCTGAAATGTATGTTTGAGATATATCTCATGCAGGTTTATATAATGTTGATACATGATCTGAAATGTATGTTAGAGATACATCTCATGCAGGTTTATATGATGTTGATGCATGATCTAAAATATATGTTGGAGATACATCTCATGCAAGTTTATACGATGTTGAATTGCACTGTGCGATTTAGACACTATGATGCAGGTTTTGGTGATGTGTATGTGTGATTAGAAAATGATACATCATGTCAATCATTGATATGAATTGTTATATTACTATGCCGTCGTGTTTTTGATAATTATAGTTATATTAAAAACCATTGCTAAGTTTGTTATACTCACCCCTCTTTCTTGTGCTTTTGCTTTGGGGCCGCGTGGCATGACACGTAGACGGACAGGATCCTCTCTATGAGGAAAGGTCGGAGAGGACTTCGGAGTAGACATGGAGACCTCTTATGTAGCATGTTTCTTTTATTTTTTCTATGATGTTAGAACTCATGTGGTGTAGTTCTCGTTTTGGGATTTGTGCTACATTTTTATCTTTAGACTTGTTGAGACTTTGTTTTGGAGTCTAGTGTAGGCTATTGAATAATTAGTATGTGGGTTTGCAATTGTGGTTTAATTTAGAGTTAAAGTAACTCTTTTGATTTTACTTATTTACTTTTGCTCAAAGTGGTGTATTTACTCCATAAATTTTTAGATTGCACGTGATTAGGGCATAAGTCTTCCACTAATCATTTTCCAATCTCATTATCAACCCCGTGCGGTTGACCAGCCCCTGGACCAGGTTCGGCTCGAGTCAGGCAGTGCCGGGGCGTGACAGTTTATGTTTATAATTACGAATCAAATGGAGAAAGTGATGTAACAATTTCACTGTTCTTTCTTAACTTGTGTGATTTTATTCGCTTAACTAGTTTTAGAAAAAAAATACCAAAGCTAGTCACGAATGTATATTTAGTTTTTTTAAAGAAATACGTACTCATTTACTAAGTTTATAAGAACGAATCAAAAACACAAAACGATAAACCAATCAGACAACTTTTTGTACAGTTATTTTCTTTTAATAGATTAAAACCAAAGTTCGTTAAAAATGTGCACAAATCATTATATCGTTTAAAGTGTAAAAAGACATCATAATCATTTGTTACGTTCAAATTTATGAATCAAATGGAGAAAGTGATCCACAATTTGACTGTTCTTCCTTAATTTATGTGATTTTATTCGCTTAACTTGTTTTATAACAAAGCAACCAAGCTCTGTTCAAATGTATATTTAGTTGTTTTAAATAAATACGTACTAATTTACTAAGTTCATAATAACGAATTAAACACACAAAACGATGAACTAATCGGACCACTTTTGCTCTAGTTATTTTCTTTTAATCGATTAAAACCAAAGTTCGTTAAGAATGTCTCAAATCGTTATATTATTTAAAGTTTGAAAAAAAATAGCTAATCATCTGTTACATTCGTAATTACCAATAAAATGGTGAAAGCGATGTCACAATTTAACACTTCTTTCTTAACTTATGTAATTTTATTCACTTAGCTAGTTTTACAAGTTTTAATCGATTAAAACCAAAGTTCGTTAAGAATGTGCTTAAATCATTATATCATTTAAAGTTTGAAAAGAATAGCTAATCATCTGTGACATTCGTAATTACTAATTAAATGGTGAAAGTGATGCCACAATTTAACACTTCTTCCTTAACTTATGTAATTTTATTCACTTAGCTAGTTTTACAAGAAAGTACCCAAACTTGTCACAAATGTATATTTAGTTGTTTTAAAGAAATATGTACTCATTTACTTATTTCGTAAAAATGTATCAAACGTACTAAATGACGAACAAATTGGACTACTTTTAGTCTAGTTATATCCTTTTAATCGATTAACACGGAAGTTCGTTAAGAATGTGTATAAATCATTATATCATTTAAAGTTTAAAAAGACCTCCCAATCAGTTTTTTACGTTCGTAATTACGAATCAAATGGAGAAAGCGATGCCACAATTTGACTATTCTTCTTTAACTTATATGATTTTAATTACTTAACTAGTTTTAGTACAAAGCACCCAAACTCAACACGAACATATATTTAGTTGTTTTAAAAAATACTTACTCATTTACTAAGTTCGTAAGAATAAATTAAACGTACTAAAAGTCGAACCAACCAGACTAATTTTGGCTTAGTTATATCCATTTAATCGATGAAAACTGAAGTTTGTTTTGAATATGAACAAATCATTATATCTTTTAAGTTTAAAAACATGTCCTAATCATTTGTTATGTTCGTAATTATGAATTTAATTAAGAAAACGATGCCTCAATTTGACCACAATTTCTTAACTTATAAAATTTTATTCGCTTATATAGTTTTAGAACAAAGTACCAAAGCTGGTCACGAATATATTTAGTTGTTTTAAAGAAATAATTACTTATTTACTATGTTCGTAAAAATGAATCAAATGCATTAAATGACGAACTAATTGAACTAGTTTTGGTCTACTTATTTCATTTTAATCGATCAAAACTGAAGTTCGTTAAGAATGTGTACAAATCGTTATATCGTTTAAAGTTTAAAAAGACCTCCCAATCAGTTGTTACATTCAAAATTATGAATCAAATGGAGAAAGCGATGCCACAATTTGACCATTCTTTCTTAACTTTATGTGATTTTATTCTCTTAACTAGTTTTAGAACCATGGAAGGTCGTATCGATACGGATGAGAGTATCGATGACTATGGATATGGGTACGCGCCGATGATACGCTTGGTACGCGCCGAAACGGGCATAAACCCTTGTATAAATATAAAAAAATATTATAATTAATAATATAACATTATAATACTTCTTTTAGATCATAATAAGACCGTATAATGCCGTATTAACCGATACGAGTATTCTAAAATTAGTTCATTTAGAACCATACACTATTATGCTCTTCATCCTATATGAATTATTACTCATTCTTTTTCATATTAAGTGCTTTAAAATTAGTTTATTTTAAAAATAAATAATATACTTAATATGAGTCTAAGTTGTATGTTTAAATAAATGTATATTTGTAGAGCACTATATGTAAAAAATAATTATATAAATTGCATGGACCTACCCGTATTGATCTCATATAACTTTAAAAATATTATTTTTAATATAACAAAAACTTAAAATTTTAAAGAAGTTGGGTTTGAATTGTATTTTTGTTTTTAAAGAAAAAAAATTTAAAATTTTTTTTTCAAAAAATAATTAAATTTTTTAATTAAAAAATTATTTTTTAAATAGTGTATCGATACGTATCGGCCGTATCGATATGGTATGGCCGATATGGCTGTTACGTGTCGATATTTTATGTGGGGGGCGTATCGCCCCCCGTACCGTACCGGTATCAATCGATACGGGTACGTATCGACCGATATGCACCCGTATCGGTCGATACGGCCTTCCATGTTTAGAACAAAGCAACCAAGCTCGTCACGAATATATATTTAGTTGTTTTAAAAAATACTTACTCATTTACTAAGTTCGTAAGAATGAATTAAATTGTACTAAAAGATGAACAAATTAGACTAATTTTGGTTTAGTTATATCCTTTTAATCGATGAAAACCGAAGTTCATTTTGAATGTGAACAAACCATTATATTTTTTAAGTTTAAAAACGCATCCTAATCATTTGTTACGTTTGTAATTACGAATCAAATTGAGAAAAGATGCCTCAATTTGACCACTATTCCTTAACTTATTTAATTTTATTCCCTTAACTAGTTTTAGAAGAAAGTACCTAAGTTCATCACGAATGTATTTTTAGTTGTTTTAAAGAAATATGTACTCATTTACTAAGTTCATAAGAATGAATCAAATAAAACCAAAGTTCGTTAAGAATATGCACAAATCGTTATATTATTTAATGTTTAAAACGAAAGCCCCCCTAATCATTTGTTACATCTGAGTACCAATTTTGAGGTATGTAAACTTGTGATATATGAGTTACCAAAAAACAATTGTGATATATGTGTCGCTATTCTTGAGTTTTAGATTTTGATATCAACCTAAATGATGTGGATCATGTTACTAACAAGTACCTAGACAAGCTAGATGCAGCAAAGCCATTGAAAGCCTAGTAAAAGGCCCTTCATCCTTATTTAAGAAGAAGCCCAAGAATCCAGGAGAAGACCAAAAGCCAAGGATTAATTGAGCCCAACTACAAAGATTCTTTTCCTGGCCTGCAACTTTTGGAGTCCTAAGGCCTTATTAATTAAAGCAAGTTGTTGCAGCGAAGGCACTCTTTCATATGTTGTCCACTTAGGGACTTGTTTTAAGACATTTAATGTTTTTAGGGACTAGTTTTCTCTTTATTTAATGTTATTTCAAATGCTTGTACGAAATTAAGCCTATATAAGACTTTCTAAGTAATGAAAATGGAGTTTTTGGCTTGTTCATCTTAAAATTGTGTATGGAGTATCAGCAACTCTCAGAACCTATCTTCCTTGACTATCTCTCCTCAGAGACAGTTTTAGATGCCCTCAAGCTTAGATACCTCAAGCTGAAGGAAGTCGTCGCACTCCTTGTGATCTTTCCTCTCAGCGAGTTCCGTTCAGAGTTCATTATTTTGTTTTAGCACTCATCTTCTTTCTATGCGATGCATATCAGTTGGTATCAGAGAAGGCAAAAAGTCTGAGTATTTTCTCAGTGATGGTTTCCTTTTCAAAAGGAATCAGTTGTGTTTACCAGAGTGCTCCCTACGGCTAAAGATTACTCAAGAGCTCCACAATGAAGGCCACTTTGGAGAAAAGAAGACTCTTGATCTCATCTCTAAAGACTATTGTTGGCCTTCAATCCGAAAGGAGGTTACTCATTATGTGAAAAGATGTCATGTGTGCCAAGTCTCAAAGGGAACTTCCACAAATGCCAGACTCTATATGCCACTTCCCATTCCTGAAGGACCATGGACAGATGTAAGCATGGATTTTGTTCAGGGGCTTCCCAGAACACAAAGAGGTGTCGATTCTATCTTTGTTGTTGTAGACCATTTTTTGAAGATGGCTCATTTCATATCTTGCAGAAAGACAATGGATGCCTCACATATTGCTTAGATCTATTTTCGTGAAGTAGTTCGTCTCCATGGTGTTCCCAAGTCCATCACTTCAGATCGTGATCCAAAATTTGTCAGCCACTTTTGGAGGAGTCTTTGGAGGTTACTTGGCACAAATCTTCAATTCAATAGTGCATATAACCCCCAAACAGATGGGCAAACTGAGGTTATCAATAGAAGCCTCGGAAATTTATGGAGATGCTTAATTGGGGAAAATCTGAAGAAATGGGATCAAGCTCTAGCACAAGCTGAATTTTCTTACAACAGGTTCACTAACCTCTCTACAGGTTTTAGTCCTTTTGAAGTTGTTTATGGTGTAAACCCAAGAGCTGCCTTAGATCTTGCTCCTCTCCCTAACTTGAAGCGGGCCAGCAAGAAGGTGGAAGATTTCATTTCTGAGATGCATCAAGTTCATGAAGAAGTTAAGACTCACTTGATGAAGACAACTAAACAATACAAGCTTGCAGCAAACAAACACTGCAGAAAGTTAGTCTTTGAAAATGGTGAGTATGTGTGGGCTATTCTCACAAAGGATCGATTTCCACAAGGAGAGTATAGCAAGCTAAGCCAACGAAAGATCGGTTCATATGAGATTGTTGAGAAGATCAATGACAATGCCTATAGATTGAAGCTTCCCAGCCATATCCGCACTCATGATGTTTTTAATGTTAAGCATCTGATTCCCTATTATGGAAATAATTCAGAAGATAAAATTGCAAACTCGGAGATGAGTTTTCTTCCACCTGGGGAGCATGATGTGGATCATCTTACTGACAAGTACCTGGACAAGCTAGATGCAGCAAAGCCATTGAAAGCCCAGCAAAAAGGCCCATCATCCTTATTTAAGAAGAAGCCCAAGAATCCAGGAGAAGACCAAAAGCCAAGGATTAATTGAGCCCACTACAAAGATTCTTTTCCTAACCTGCAACTTTTGGAGTCCCAAGGCCTCATTAATTAAAGCAAGCTGTTGCAGCTAAGGCACTCTTTCATATGTAGTCCACTTAGGGACTTGTTTTAAGACATTTAATGTTTTTAGGGACTAGTTTTTTCTTTATTTAATGTTATTTCAAATGCTTGTATGAAATTAAGCCTATATAAGACTTTCTAAGTAATGAAAATGGAGTTTTTGGCTTGTTCATCTTAAAATTGTGTATGGAGTATCAGCAACTCTCAAAACTTATCTTCCCTGAATATCTCTCCTCAAAGACAGTTTCAGATGCCCTCAAGCTTAGATACCTCAAGCTGAAGGAAGTCGTCGCACTCCTTGTGATCTTTCCACTCAGCGAGTTCCATTCAGAGTTCATTATTTTGTTTTAGCACTCACCTTCTTTCTCTGCGCTGCACATCACTAAATGTCTACCTAAATGTCTGTGACACAACCAGAAGATGGGATTGGGGGTGGCCATCTTAGGTGGCATCCAAATTTCGAAACCATTGCATGGATTGCTTGGAAATAGTCCAAAACCTTTTACTTTAAATTTTTTATTTCTGAACTGGTGCTGAATGAAGCCCCTCAAATGCTGTATAGCCCTTAGAAATTTGTATTTGAATTGTTGTTGTGTAGAATTTAGTTCAGCAGCCTTTGCCTTTTTCGTTGGGTGCCTAAACTACAACAGACAAACACACATGGCTTTCTTCTGGTTGGAACGCCTTTCACTTTCAAAGGCGTTTTAATCACATTGCCAGCAGCTTACAGAGTTACACAGACTTACAGTCAGGTTGACAGGTTTAATATTTGTCATCTATGGTTTAAAAGAGTAAATTAATAGGACATGACCCATTGTCACTTCATTAGGACGACTTTTTGGTCAGTGAGGTAACCTTGGTGACTCCTGAAGATTTAACCATTTGTTACTCCACATAGGGTATACGACAGTACAATTTTAAAAAGATTCTTTACTTGAAATTGCCTCCAAAACAGATCTATTTTTCACACTTTTGCTGTAAAACGTCAAGCTTCAACTGTGTAAAAGTGGATTTTATATTACTTAATATGTATGGTAAGAGTTTTTTTGTATAAAATCTAATGCTGTCCAAGATTCCTTTGACAAAACTGTGTAAAAGTGAATAAACATGGTAACTACACCAACTTCTGCCACTCGATTGTTCACTCTGTCACTTCCTGTGTCATCAAGAATACAAGGATTCAATGTAAATTCAAATCTTAGTAAGCAGTGCTAACTTAGCACAGACTTTCTTTTTCTTATGAATTTTTTAGGCCGAAGTAAACACACTACTTACACCAATTCATGAAGTTTGAGGCTGCTTTGAACATGTCCATATGTATAAATAGACAGTGGAACTTTGGTGGTTGCTCAGCTGATTTTTGTAACTTATTTAATGTTAAGTGAGAGAGAGGTTGTACCTTGAATAATTTTTTATGAGGTCTCTTCACACAATAATTTTTTACTGTGTGAAGATTAAGATATGTGTTTATCTGTTTTTGTCGGACCTTGTCTTACCTATTAATTTTTATATTTGCAGGCAATGCACACAACCGGAAATATGTTACTCCAACGGTCCAGATAGTGTTCTAATCACAAATTTTTTTGTAGTCACAAGAGTAATCAGATTTGGAATCTATGAATTTGCGTTGTCATGGCACTTTGGTGACTAATTCAGTTTTTGGTGGATTATTATGTAAGAGATTTGTAGAGCATTAGCTAAATTTTTGGTGACCAATGAAAGGTTTTTGTGGGTAATTTATTTAAGCCATAGATTTTGAAGTGATATTTAAATTGATATAATCTTTTTTTATTTTTGTAATGTTGATCTGATTCTTTAAATTGATATGGTTTTTTATGGGGAAAAATAATTTGGGTTGTAAATGGGATTCGAGCTCAATTTGAACATAAGTTCGAATTGCTATAGTAGATTTTTGAGTTCGAGCTTCAAGTTTTTGGCCGAACCGAGCTCGAGCTAGTCTTTGAGCTGTTCGATCGAGCTCGAGTCAAGCTTTAAAATATCGAGCTCGAGTTCAAAAACTTCAAAACTTGGTTTGACTCGGCTCGTTAGCACCCTTAGCAATAAGGCTCGTCACGAAAATATATTTAGTTCTTTTAAAGAAATACATACTCATTTACTAAGTTCGTAAGAATGATTTAAATGCACTAAACAATGAACCAATCAGACCACTTTTGCTCTAGTTATGCCCTTTTAAATGGCTTAAAACTAAAGTTCATTAAGAATGTGATCAAATCATTATATCGTTTAAAATTTTGAAAGACCTCCCAATCATTTATTACATTCATAATTACGAATAAAATACAGAAAGCCATGCCACAATTTTATTGTTCTTCCTTAACTTATGTGATTTTATTTGCTTAACAAGTTTTAGAACAAAGCAATAAGGCTCGTCAGGAAAATATATTTAGTTGCTTTAAAGAAATGCATACTCATTTACTAAGTTCGTAAGAATGTTTTAAACGCACTAAACGACGAACTAATCAGACCACTTGTGCTCTAGTTATATCCTTTTAATTACTTAAAACTAACGTTGGTTAAGAATGTGTACAAATAATTATATCATTTAAAGTTTTGAAAGACCTCTCAATCATTTGTTACGTTTGTAATTATGAATCAAATAGAGAAAGTGATGGCATAATTTGACCATTTTTTCCTTAAATTATGTGATTTTATTCGCTTAACTAGTTTTAAAACGAAGAACCCTAGCTAGTCACGAATGTTCAACAAAGTTTATTTTAAAGAAATACGTACACATTTACTAAGTTCGAAAGAAAAAATCAAACGCACAAGATGACCAACCAATCAGACCACTTTTAGTCTAGTGATTTCCTTTTAATCGATTAAAATCGAAGTTAGTTAAGAATTTGTACAAATTATTATATCGTTTACAGTTTTAAAAGACCTCCCAATCATTTTTTATGTTCATAATTACGAATCAAATTGAGAAAGCGATGTCACAATTTGACCGTTCTTCCTTAACTTGTGTGATTTTATTCACACAACTAAGTTTAGAACAAACCAATGAAGCTCGTCACGAATGTATATATAGTTATTTTAAATAAATATGTACTCATTTACTAAGTTCATAATAACGAATAAAATGTAACAAACGATGAACTATTCAGACCACCTTTGGTCATGTTATATCATTTTAATCAATTAAAACCAAAGTTTGTTAAGAATATGAACAAATCCTTATATCGTTTAATGTTTTGAAAGACCTCTCTATCATTTGTTACGTTCATAATTATGAATCAAATGCAAAAAGTGAAGCCACAATTTGACCATTCTTCTTTAACATATGTGATTTTATTTGCTTAACAAGTTTTAAAACAAAGCAATCAAGCTCGTCATGAAAATATATTTAGTTGTTTTAAAAGAAATACATATTCATTTACTAAGTTCGTAAGAATGAATAAAATGCATTAAATGACGAACCAATCACTTTTGCTCTAGTTATATCCTTTTAATCGATTAAAACCATGTTGGTTAAGAATGTGCACAAATAGTTATATCATTTAAAGTTTTGAAAAACCTCTCAATCATTTATTGCGTTTGTAATTACGAATTAAATGGAGAAAGTGATGCCACAATTTGATCGTTGTTCCTTAACTTATGTTATTTTATTCACTTAACTAGTTCTAAAACAAAGCACCCTAGCTAGTCATGAATGTTTGTTTAGTTTTTTTAAAGAAATACGTACTCATTTACTATGTTCGTAAGAACAAATCAAAGACACAAAATGACAAACCAATCGGACCACTTTTGGTCTAGTTATTTCCTTTAATAGATTAAAACCGAAGTTCATAAAGAATGTATATTTAGTTCTTTTAAGAAATACATACTCATTTACTAAGTTTGTACTAATAAATTAAACACACTAAATGACGAAAAAATTGAACCACTTTTGGTCTTTTTATATCCTTTTAATCGATTAACATCAAAGTTCGTTAAGAATATACACAAATCATTATATCGTTTAAAGTTTAAAAAGTCATCCTAATCATTTGTTACATTCGTAATTATGAATCAAATAGAGAAAACAATGTCACAATTTGACCGTTCTTCCTAAGCTTATGTGATTTTATTCATTTAACTAGTTTTTAGTACAAAGCACTAAATCTCATCACAAATTTATATTTAGTTGTTTTAAAAAAAACTTAATCATTTACTCCGTTCGTAGGAAGGAATCAAACACACTAAACGACGAACTAATTGACCCACTTTTTGTCTGGTTATATCCTATTAATCAATTAAAATCAATGTTCATTAAAAATGTGTACAAATCGTTATATAATTTAATATTTTGAAAGACCTCCCAGTTATTTGTTACGTTCAAAATTATGAATCAAATGGAGAAAGCAATGTCACAATTTGACCGTTCTTCCCTAATGTGATTTTATTCGTTTAACTAGTTTTAGACAAAAGCACCCAAGCTCGTCCTTTTAATCGATTAAAACTGAAGTTCGTTAAGAATGTGTTACAAATCGTTATATCCTTTAAAGTTTAAAAAAGTCATCCCAATCATTTATTACGTTCATAATTATGAATCAAATGGAGAAAACGATATAATAATTTAACCGTTCTTCATTTACTTATGTGATTTTATTCGCTTAGCTAGTTTAGAACAAAGCACCCAAGCTTGTCACAAATGTATATTTAGTTCTTTTAAATAAATACGTACTCATTTACTATGTTTGTAAAAACGAATTAAATGAACTAAACAACGAAGCAATAAGACGACTTTTGGTCTACTCATATCCTTTTAATCAATTAAAACCAAAGTTCGTTAAAAATGTGCAAAAATCGTTATATCAATTAAAGTTTAAAAATTCCTCCCAATCATTTGCTACGTTCGTAATTACGAATTAAATGGAGAAAACGATACCACAATTTAACCATTCTTCATTTACTTATGTGATTTTATTATCTTAGCTAGTTTTAAAACAAAGCACACAAGCTCGTTACGAATGTATATTTAGTTCTTTTAAATAAATACGTACTTATTACTAAGTTCGTAAGAACGAATCAAACATAATAAACGATGAACTTACCATACCACTTTTGGTCTAGTTATATCCTTTTAATCGAATAAAACCGAAGTTCGTTAAGAATATGTACAAATAGCTATATCATTTAAAGTTTAAAAATGCCTCCTAATTATTTATTACATGCATAATTATGAGTCAAATAGAGAAAGCGAGGCCACAATTTGACCATTCTTCCTTAAGTGATTTTATTATTCACTTTCCTAGTTTAGAACAAAGTACCCAAGCTCGTCACGAATATATATTTAGTTCTTTTATAGAAATACATACTCATTTACTATGTTCGTAAGAATGAATCAAACGCACTAAACAATTAACCAATCAGACCACTTTTGGTCTAGTTATATCGTTTTAATCGATTAAAACAAAAAATCATTAAGAATGTACAAAACTCATTATATCATTTAAAGTTTAAAATGACCTCCTAATCATTTATTACGTTTGTAATTATGAATTAAATAGAGAAAGTGATGGCACAATTTAACTGTTCTTTCTTAGCTTATGTGATTTTATTCGCTTAACTAGTTTTAGAATAAATCACACTAGCTCGTGACAAATGTATATTTAGTTGTTTTGAAAAAATAATTACTCATTTTCTGAGTTTGTAAGAACGAACTAAACGCACTAAATGACGAACAAATCGGACCACTTTTGGTCAAGTTATATCGTTTTAAATGATTAAAACTGAAGTTCGTTAAGAATGTAGAAAAATCTTTATATCGTTTAAAGATTAGAATGTCCTCCTAATTATTTACTACGTTCATAATTACGAATCTAATGGAGAAAACGATCCCACAATTTGACCATGCTTCCTTAACTTATGGGATTTTATTCGCTTAACTAGTTTTAAAACAAAGCAATAAAGCTCATTACAAATGTACATTTAGTTATTATAAAAAAACTCTAACTCATTTATTATGTTCATAAGAATGAATAAAATGCATAAAATGACGAACCAATTGGACCACTTTTAGTCTACTCATATCCTTTTAATCAATTAAAACCAAAGTTCGTTAAGAATGTGCACAAATCGTTATATCATTTAAAGTGTAAAAAATCCTCTTAATCATTTGTTATGTTCGTAATTACGAATAAAATAGAGAATCCGATGCTACAATTTGACCGTTCTTCGTTAACTTATGTGATTTTATTTACTTTACTAGTTTTAGAACAAAGCACTCAAGCTCACCACAAATGAATATTTAGTTATTTTAAAAAAATACCTACTTATTTGCTACATTTGTAAAAATGAATCACACTCACAAAGTGACAAACCAATTAGACCACTATTGGTCTACTTATATCATTTTAATTAAAACTAAAGTTCATTAAGAATGTGCACAAATTTTTATATCGTTAAAAGTTTAAAAAGCCCTCTTAATCATTTATTATGTTCATAATTACGAATTAAATGGAGAAAACATGGCCACAATTTGACCGTTCTTCATTATCTATATGATTTTATTCCCTTAACTAGTTTTACAACAAAGCAGCAAAGCTCGTCACTAATGTATAATTAGTTTTAAAAAAATACATACTTATTTACAAAATTCATAAGGACGAATAAAACACAATAAACGACGAACTAATCGGACCACTTTTGGTCTAGTTATTTCATTTTAATCGATTAAAATTAAAGTTCATTCAGCATGTCTATAAATTGTTATATTATTTAAAGTTTAAAAAGTCCTCCTAATCATTTATTACATTAGTAATTACCAATTAAATAGAGAATGTGTAGCCACAATTTAACCGATCTTGAGTTTTTGAACAAAGCACCCAAAATCATCACACATTTACATTTAGTTTCAAAGAAGTATGTACTTATTTACCAAGTTCGTAAAAAGAATCAAATGAAATAAACGACGAACAAATTGGACCACTTTTGTATAGTTATTTCGTTTTAATCGATTAAAATTGAAGTACATTAAGAAAGTGTATAAATCGTTATATTGTTTAAAGTTTAAAAAGTTCTCCTAATCATTTGTTACGTTCATAATTACGAATCAAATTGAGAAAGTGATACTACAATTTAACTGTTCTTTGTTCACTTATGTGATTTTATTGGCTTAGCTAGTTTTAGAACAAACCACCCAAGCTTATCGAGAATGTATATTTAGTTGTTTTAAAGAAATACGTACTCATTTACTAAGTTCGTAAGACCAAATCAAACGCAATAAACGATGAACCAGTCATACCACTTTTGGTCTAGTTATATCCTTTTAATCGAATAAAACCAAAGTTCGAAATGTGTATAAATTTTTATATCATTTAAAGTTTAAAAAAAGCCTCTCTATTATTTATTACGTTCATAATTATGACTCAAATAGATTAAGCGAGGCCACAATTTGATCATTTTTCCTTAATTTATGTGATTTTATTCAATTTGATAGTTTTAGAACAAAGCTTGTCATGAATGTATATTTAGCTGTTTTAAAAAAATATGCATACATTTACTAAGTTCATAAGAGTGAATGAAACGCAGTAAACAACGAACTAATCGGACTACTTTTGATCAAGTTATATCATTAATCGATTAAAATTAAAGTTCGTTAAGAATGGAGATAATTCGTTATATGGTTTAAAGTTTAACATGTCCTCCTAATCATTTGTTACATTCGTACTTACAAATCTAATAGAGAACACAATTCTACAATTTGAGCTTTCTTCTTTTACTTATGTGATTTTATTTGCTTAACTAGTTTTAAAACAAAGCAACCAAGCTCGTTACGAATGTATATTTAGTTATTTTAAAGAAATTATAACTCATTTACTATGTTCGTAAGAACAAATGCACTAAATGATGAACCAATTATACCACTTTTGGTCTACTTATATCCTTTTAATTGATTAAAACCGAAGTTTGTTAAGAATGTATACAAATCGTTATATCGTTTAAAATTTAAAAGACCTAATCATTTATTACGTTCGTAATTACGAATGAAATAGAGAAAGCGGTGCCACAATTTGACAGTTCTTCCTAAACTTATGAGATTTTATTTGCTAAACTAGTTTTAGAACAAAGTACCAAAGCTCGTGATGAATATATATTTAGTTATTTTAAAAAAATACTCTTTTATTTACTATGTTTGTATGAACAAATCAAACACACAAAATAACAAACCAATTATACCACTTTCTATCAAACGAACTAAACGACGAACCAATCGGACAACTTTTAGTCTAGTAATATCGTTTTAATTGATTAAAACCGAAGTTTGTTAAATGTGCATAGATTGTTATATCATTTAAAGTTTAAAAGTCTTCCTAATCATTTGTTACATTATTAATTATGAATTAAATGGAGAGAACGATGTCACAATTTGACTGTTCTTCCTTAACTTATGTGATTTTATTTGCTTAACTAGTTTTAGAACAAAGCTACTAAGTTCGTAACGAATGCATATTTAGTTATTTTGAAGAAATACAAACTCATTTACTATATTCGTTAGAACGAAACAAATGCACAAAATGACGAACCAATTTGACCACTTTTGGTCTATTTATATCTTTTTAATCAATTAAAATCGAAGTTCATTAAGAATGTGCACAAATCACTATATAGTTTAAAGTTTAAAAGACCTGCCAATCATTCATTAGGTTCACAATTACGAATCAAATAGAGAAAGCAAGGCCACCATTTAAACCATTCTTCCTTAAGTGATATGATTTTTTTTGCTTAGTTAGTTTTAAAATAAATCACCCAAGCTCGTCATGAATGTATATTTAGTTCTTTTATAGAAATACTTACACATTTACTATGTATAAAATTCATTATATCATTTAAAGTTTAAAAAGACCTCTTAATTATTTGTTATGTTTGTAATTACGAATCAAAATAAGAAAGTAATGTCATAATTTTACTGTTCTTCCTTAGCTTATGTGATTTTTTATTAGCTTAACTAGTTTTAGAACAAAGCTCATGACAAATGTATATTTAGTTGTTTTGAAGAAATACTTACTCATTTACTAAGTCCGTAAGAACGAATCAAACATACTAAACAACGAACTAATCAGACCACTTTTAGTCTAGTTATATCATTTTAATCGATTAAAACCAAAATTCGTTAAGAATGTGCACAAATCTTTATATCATTTGAAGTTTAAATAGTCCTGCTAATCATTTATTACATTTATAATTATGAATTATAGAAAAAATAATACCATAATTTTACCGTTCTTTTTTAACTTATGTTATTTTATTCGCTAGTTTTAGAACAAATCAATGAAGCTCGTGATGAATGTATATTTAGTTATTTTAATGAAATAGTAACTCATTTACTATGTTCGTAAAAACGAATGAAACGCACTAAATGATGAACCAATTGGACCACTTTTAGACTACTTATATCGTTTTAATCGATTAAAAGCGAAGTTCATTAAGAATGTACAAAAATCGTTATATCGTTTAAAGTATAAAAAGACCACCCACTCATTTAAGAATGTGCATAAGTCATTATATATTATTTAAAGTTTAAAAAGACTTTCTAATCATTTATTACGTTCTTAATTACATATAAAATAGAGAAAACGATACCACAATTTAACTGTTCTTCAAACTAAGCAGCCAAGCTCAAACCGAATGTATATTTAGTTATTTTAAAGAAATACTTACTTATTTACTATGTTTATAAGAATAAATTAAATTCACTAAAGGAAGAACCAATCGGACCACTTTTGGTCTAGTTATATCGTTTTAATCAATTAAAACTGAACTTCGTTAAGAATGTGTACAAATCGTTATATCGTTTAAAGTTTAAAAAGTCCACCTTATCATTTATCACGTTCGTTATTGCGAATCAAATGGAAAAAATGATGGCACAATTTGACTGTTCTTCCTTAATTTATATTGCTTTATTCGCTTAACTAGTTTTAGAACAAAGCACCCAAGCTCATAAATGTATATTTAGTTGTTTTAAAGAAATACGTACCTTTTTACTATGTTTGTAAGAACGAATCAAACGTACTAAATGATGAACCAATTACACCAATTTTTGACTAGTTATATCCTTTTAATCGATTAAAACCGAAGTTCGTTAAAAATATAAACAAATCATTATATCGTTTAAAGTTTAAAAAGGCCTCCCACTTATTTGTTACGTACGTAATTACAAATCAAATAGAGAAAGCCAAGCCAGAATTTGTTCGTTCTTCCTTAACTTATGTGATTTTATTATCTTAACTAGTTCTAAAGCAAGCATCCAAACTCGTCATGAATGTATATTTAATTCTTTTAAAGAAATAATTACTCATTCACTACATTCATAAGAATGAATTAAACGCACTAGATGACCAACCAATCGGACCATTTTTGGTCCACTTATCCTTTTAATCGATTAAAACTAAAGTTCGTTAAGAATGTGTATAAATCATTTTATCAATTAAAGTTTAAAAGACCTCCTAAACATTATTACGTTTGTAAGTATAAATTAAATGCAGAAAACGATACCACAGTTTGACTGCTCTTCCTTATGTCATTTTAGAACAAAGCTAAGCTCATCATGAATGTATATTTATTGTATTAAAGAAATATGTACTTATTTACCGTACTAAACGATGAGCAGAGCGGACCACTTTTGGTCTAGTTATATCATTTTAATCAATTAAAACCGTAGTTTGTTAAGAATGTTCACAAATCATTATATCGTTTAAAGTTTAAAAAGACCTCCTAATCATTTGGTACATTCGTAATTATGAATCAAATGGCGAAAGCGATGCCACAATTTGACCATTCTTCCTTAACTTAAGAGATTTTATTTGCTAAACTAGTTGTAAAACAAAGCACCAAAACTCGTCACGAATGTTTATTCATATGTTATAAAGAAATATGAACTCATTTACTAAGTTAGTAAAGAATAATCAAATGCACTAAATGATGAACCAATCAGACCACATTTTATCTAGTTATATCATTTTTATCAATCAAAATTGGAGTTCGATTAGAAATGCTACAAATTGTTATATTTTTTAATGTTTTGAAAGTCCTCCTAATCATTTGTTACGTTCGTAATTATTAATCAAATGGAGAAAGCGATGACACAATTTAATCATTCTTCTTTAACTTTTGTGATTTTATTCACTTACCTAGTTTTATAACAAAACACCCAAACTCGACACAAATATATATTTAGTTATTTAAAGAAATACGTACTCATTTACTAAGTTCATAAGAACAAATCAAACACACTAAAAGATGAACAATTTGACCACTTTTAGTGTAGTTATATCGTTTTAATTCAGTAAAACCCTAGTTCGTTAAGAATGTACATATTTCGTTATATCATTTATAGTTTAAAAAGAACTCCTAATCATTGATTATGTTCATAACTACAAATTAAATGGAGAAAGTGATGCCACAATTTAACTGTTCTTCCTTAAATTGTGTGATTTTATTTATTTAACTAGTTTTAGAACAAAACATCAAAGCTAGTCATGAATGAATATTTAGTTATTCTAAAGAAATACATACTCATTTACTAAGTTCGTAAATCAAGTCAAATGTACTAAACGACAAACTAATCTAACCACTTTTTGTTTAGTTATATCCTTTAAATCGATTAAAACCGAAGTTCACTAAGAATGTGCACAAATTGTTTTATCGTTCAAAGTTTAAAAAGTCCTCCTAATCATTTGTTATGTTCGTAAGTATGAATCAAATAGAAAAGGTGATGCCACAATTTGACTATTCTTCCTTAACTTATGTGATTTTATTCGATTAACTAGTTTTAAAACAAAGCACCCAAGCACGTCACAAATGAATATTTTGTTGTTTAAAATAAATACGTACTCACTAAG
This sequence comes from Saururus chinensis, assembly GCA_035235625.1. Lineage (NCBI taxonomy): Eukaryota > Viridiplantae > Streptophyta > Magnoliopsida > Piperales > Saururaceae > Saururus > Saururus chinensis. The sequence continues at coordinate 27,814,719 of CP141146.1, read as the reverse complement.
TTTGTGAGAATGAATCAACCACACTAAATGATGAACTAATCGGACCACTTTTGATTTAAACCAAAGTTCGTTAAAAATATGAACAAATTGTTATACCGTTCAAAGTTTAAAAAGACCTCCTAATAATTTGTTACGTTTGTAATTACGAATCAAATAAAGAAAGAGATGCCACAATTTGACCACTCTTCCTTAACTTATATGATTTTATTCGCTAGACTAGTTTTATAACAAAGCACCAAAGCTAATCACGAATGTATATTTAAGTTTTTTAAAGAAATACGAACTAATTTACTAAGTTCATAAGAACAAATCAAACGTACCAAACGACAAACCAATCAAACCACTTTTGGTCTATTTTGATCACTTTAAATAAATTAAAACTGAACTTCGTTAATAATGTGTACAAATTATTATATCGTTTAAAGTTTAAAAAGGCCTCCATTCACTTGTAACGTTTGTAATTACTAATCAAATGAATATTTAGTTGTTTTAAAGAAATGCATACTCACTTACTAAATTCGTAAGAACAAATCAAACGCACTAAACAATGGACCAATCAAAACACTTTTGGTCAGGTTATATCTTTTTAATTTATTAAAACTAAAGTTCGTAAAAATTGTGCACAAATCATTTTATCATTCAAAGTTTAAAAAGGCCTCCTGAATATTTGATACGTTCATAATTACCAATCAAATGGAGAATGTGATGCCACAATTTGACAGTTCTTCCTTAACTTATGTGATTTTATTCACTTAGTTTTAGAATAAAGTACCAAACCATGTCACGAATGAATATTTAAGTTGTTTTAAAGAAATACATACTTATTTACTAAGTTTGTAAGAACAAATATAACACACTAAATGACGAACCAATCAGACCACTTTTTGTCTAGTTATATCGTTTTAATCAATTAAAACCGAAGTTCATTAAGAATGTTTACACATCATTATATCGTTTAAAGTTTAAAAGACCTCTCAAACATTTGTTATGTTTGTAATTATAAATCAAATGGAGAAAGTGATGCCTCAATTTGACAGTTCTTCCTTAACTTATGCTATTTTATTCGATTAACTAGTTTTAGAACAAAGCACTAAAGCTCGTTACGAATGAATATCTAGTTGTTTTAAAGATATACGTATTCATTTACTAAGTTCATAAAAATGTATTAATTTACTAAATGACGAACTAATCAGACCACTTTTAATCTAGTTATATCATTTTAATCGATTAAAATCGAAGTTCTTTAAAAATGTGCACAAATCGTTATGTCGTTTAAAGTTTAAAAAGTCCTCTCAATAATTTGTCACATTCTTAATTACAAATTATATGGAGAAAGCGATGCGACAATTTGACCACTTTTCTTTAACTTATGCGATTTTATTTGCTTATATATTTAGAACAAAGCACCCAAGCTCGTCACATATGTATATTTAGTTTTTTAAAGAAATATATACTCATTTACTAAGTTTGTAAAAACGAATCAAACACACTAAACAATGAACAAATCAGACCACTTTTGGTCTGCTTATATCATTTTAATTGATTTAAACCGAACTTCATTAAGAATATGCGCAAATCGTTATATTATTCAACATTTAAAATGACCTCCTATTTACTTGTTACATTTATAATTACGAATCAAATGTGGAAAGTTATGCCACAATTTGACCATTTTTCTATAACTTATTTTATTTTATTCGTTTAACTAGTTTTAAAACAAAACACTTAAGCACGTCATTAATTAATATTTGACATTGTAAACAATGAACCATTCAGACCATTTTTAGTCTACTTATATTGTTTTAATCGATTAAAATCAAACATCGTTAAGAATGAGCAGAAATCATTATATAGTTCAATGTTTAAAATGACCTCCCATTCATTTGTTATGTTCGTAATTAAGATTCAAATAGTGGAAGCTATTTCACAATTGAACCGTTCTTTTTTAACTTATGTGATTTTATTCGATTAACTAGTTTTAAAACAAAGCACTTAAGCTCGTCATGAATGTATATTTAGTTGTTTTAAAGAAATATGTACTCATTAACTAAGTTCGTAAGAACGAATCAACTGCAATAAATGAAGAACCAATCAGACCACTTCTGGTATAGTTATATCATTTTTAATCGATTGAAACAGAAGTTCTTTGATAATGTCTACAAATCATTATATCATTTAAAGTATAAAAAGGCCTCCCAATCATTTGTTACGTTAGTTATTACAAATAAAATAGAGAAAGTGATGCCACAATATAACCATTCTTCCTTAACTTATGTAATTTTATTCGCTTAACTAGTTTTAAAACAAAGACCTAAGCTCGTCACGAATGAATATTAAGTTTTTTTAAGAAATACATACTCATTTACTAAGTTGGTAATAAGGAATCAAATGTACTAAATAACGAACGAATCGGACCCCTTTTGGTCTAGTTATATCATTTTAATCGATTAAAACCGAAGTTTATAAAAAGAAGCAAAGCTCGTCACAAATGTATATTTAGTTATTTTAAAGAAATATGCACTCATTTACTAATTTCATAAGAACAAATCAATTGTACTAAATGACAAACCAATCAGACCACTTTTGGTCTTGTTATATCCTTTTAATCGATTAAAACTGATATTCGTTGAGGAATGTGCACAAATCATTATATCATTTAAAGTTTAAAAAGACCTCCAAATCATTTGTTACATACATAATTACGAATCAAATGGAGAAAGCGATGCCACAATTTGACCGTTCTTTCTTAACTTATGTAATTTTATTTGTTTAACTACTTTTAAAACAAAGTACCCAAACTCATCACGAATGTATATTTAATTGTTTTAAAGAAATACGTAGTCATTTATTAAGTTCGTAAGAATGAATCAAACGTAATAAACAACAAACCAATTGGACCACTTTTAGTCTATTTATATTATTTTAATTAATTAAAATTAAACTTTGTTATAAATATGCACAAATCACTATATTGTTTAAAGTTTAAAAATACCTCCCATTAATTGGTTAACATTCATAATTATTAATTAAAGGGTAAAAGTGATGCCAAAATGTGACCCTTCTTCCTTTACTAATGTGACATTATTCGCTTAACTAGTTTTATAACAAAGTACTTAAGCTTGTCAAGAATGTATATTTAGTAATTTTAAAGAAATACGCATTCATTTACTAAGTTCGTAAAAATGAATCAAACATACTAAACGATGAACCAATCATACCACTTTTGGTCTAGTTATATCGTTTTAATCGATTAAAACTGAACTTTGTTAAGAATATGTACAAATTATTATACCGTTTAAATTTTAAAAAGACCATGTAATCATTTGTTACTTTCGTAATTACTGATCAAATAGATAAAAAGATGCCATAATTTGACCATTCTTTCTCAACTTATGTTGTTTTATTCGCTTAACTAGTTTTATAACAAAGCACCTAAGCTTATTACGAATTTATATTAATCTATTTTAAAGAAATACGTACTCATTTACTAAGTTTGTAAGAATAAATAAAATGCACTAAACGACGAACTAATCAGACCACTTTTAGTATAGTTATATCCTTTTAATTTATTAAAAATGAAGTTCATTTATAATGTGCACAAATTGTTATTTTTTTAAAGTTAAAAAAGTCTTAATAATTATTCACGTTCGTAATTATGAATCAAATCGCTAAAGCGATGCTACATTTTGTCAGTTCTTCCTCAACTTATGTGATTTTATTTTCTTAAATAGTTTTAGAGCAAAACACCCAAACTCGTCACAAATGTATATTTAGTTTTTTAAAAGAAATATGTAGTCATTTACTATATTTGTAAGAATGAATCAAACGCACAAAATTACGAACCAATCGGGCCATTTTTGTTCTAGTTATATCCTTTTAATCAATTAAAACCGAAGTTCGTTAAAAATGTGCACAAATCGTTATATTATTTAAAGTTTAAAAAAACCTCCCAATAAATTATTACGTTCATAATTACGAATCAAATTGCAAAAGCAATGCCTCAATTTTACCGTTCTTCCTTAACCCAAGTGATTTTATTTGCTTAGCTAGTTTTAGAAGAAATCACTTAAACTCATCACGAATGTATATTTAGTTATTTTAAAAAAATATGGACTCATTTAATTTTTTGTAAGAATGAATTAAACGCACTAAATGACGAACTAATCAGAGAATATTTTGTTAAGTTATATCTTTTTAATCGATTAAAACCGAAGTTCGTTAAGAATGTGTATAATCTTTATATTGTTCATAATTTAAAAGAACCACCCATTGATTTGTTACATTCATAATTGATGTGCAGCGCAGAGAAAGAAGATGAATGCCAAAGCAATAATGAGTTCTGAACGGAACTCGCTAAGAGGAAAGATCACAAGGATTAAGACGACTTCCATAAGCTTGAGGTATCCAAGCTTGAGGGCATCTGAAACTGTCTCCGAGGAGAGATAGCCAGGGAAGATAGGTTCTGAGAGTTGTTGATACTCCAGACACAATTTTAAGATGAACAAGCCAAAAACTCCAATTTTATTACATAGAAGCCATATATATAGGCTTAATTTCGTACAAGCATTTGAGATAGCATTAAATAAAGTGAAAACTAGTCCCAAAAAACATTAAATGTCCTAAAACAAGTCCCTAAGTGGGTTACATATGAAAGGGTGCCTTGGCTACAATAGCTTGCATTAATTAATGAGGCCTTGGGACTCCAAAGGTTGCAAACCAAAAAAATAATCTTTATAGTTGGGCTCAATTAATCCTTGGCTTTTGGTCTTCTCCTGGATTCTTGGGCTTCTTCTTAAATAAGGATGATGGGCCTTTAGCTGGGCTTTCAATGGCTTTACTGCATCTAGCTTGTCTAGGTACTTGTCTGTAACATGATCCACATCATTCTCCCCAGATGGAAGAAAACTCGTCCTCGAGTTTACAATTTCATCTTCTAAATTATTTCCATAATAAGGAATTAGATGCTTAACATTAAAAACATCATGAGTGCGGATATGGCTGGGAAGCTTCAATCTGTAGGCATTGTCATTGATCTTCTCAACAATCTCATATGGACCGATCTTACGTGGGCTTAGCTTGCTATACTCTCCTTGTGGAAATCGTTCGTCGGTAAGAACAGCCCACACATAGTCGTCATTTTCAAAGACTAACTTTCTGCGGTGTTTGTCTGCTGCAAGCTTGTATGGTTCAGTTGTCTTCATCAAGTTAGTCTTAACTTCTTCATGAACTTGAAGCATCTCAGAAACAAAATCTTCCACCTTCTTGCTGGGCCGCTTCAAGTTAGGGAGAGGAGCAAGATCTAAGGCAGCCCTCGGGTTTACACCATAAACAACTTCGAGAGGACTATAGAACCTATAGAGCGGTTAGTGGACCTGTTGTAAGCAAACTCAGCTTGTGCTAGAGCTTGATCCCATTTCTTCAGATTTTCCCCAATTAAGCATCTCAATAGATTACCTAGGCTTCTATTGATAACCTCAGTTTGCCCATCTGTTTGGGGGTGATATGTGTGCCAAGTAGCCTCCAAAGACTCCTCCAAAAGTGGCTGACAAATTTTGGATCACGATCTGAAGTGATGGACTTGGGAACACCATGGAGATGAACTACTTCACGAAATAAATCAAAGCAATATGTGAGGCATCCATTATCTTTCTTCAAGATAAGAAATGAGCCATCTTTGAAAAATGGTGTACAACAACAAAGATAGAATCAATGCCTCTTTGTGTTCTTGGAAGCCCCAGAACAAAATCCATGCTTACATCTGTCCATGGTCCTTCAGGAATGGGAAGTGGCATATAGAACCGTAGGAAGGAGTCCAATATGAAAAGGAATCGAAATTGGCTTAAACTAGGAAACTGTGCATTATCCCGTTCGAACGCCCTACATTCTCATTCGATCGGTTGTACTATATTTTCTCTAAATTCACGTTTACCTGATCGAACGCTAAGTGACCCTGTTCAAACGCCAATGAAGAATCTGTAAAATAAGCCAATTTAATTCAAAACACCATAGAAATGTTTTCTAACCTAATTAAATTTAATTTCTAGTTATTTAGCCTATATTAACTATTAAATAAGACTAGACATTAAAATAATTAAGGGTAAAATAACGTACAAATTATACTTATCAAATACCCCCAAACCTATATTTTGTTAGTCCTCAAGCAAAACAAAAACAAAACAAAATAACTATTCTAGAAAAATAAATAAATGCCACTTTCGTAGGGAATCACGATTACATTTAGCGTATACAACAAGCCTTTAAACCCCTACGTGTCCTTAGTTGGACGAGTTGTGTCTCGTGAGGGTTTGCAACAATGACACCCACAAACATCTAAACCTAAGAAAAGAAATAATACAAAACAAGAAAACAAAAAATCTAAAAACAATCTTCTCTTAAAAACACAACTATTTCTAAAAAGAATCAACCACAAATACTTGAAACAAGTAAATAATTTCAATCTGATCACTTTCAAGTAAGGAATCATCCATTCTATAACCTCATCATAGAACTAATTGTGCAACTACATATATACATTTCAAAAACATAAAGTGTTGAAACTTTGTAGTCATACAATTTCATTCTTTATTAACAAGCATATCTTATGTGACCCACTAACCAAACTCATTAAAGTTCACTAACTCAAAAATATAACAATGACAATCTTTCATCCTTAACATCTCATAATAAAACCTCATGTAATAGCCTTCAATTTTCAATTAAATTTAGGAAATAAGAGCATAATATACCTCAAAATATGACTTGTGCAATACTTAGTTATATTAAGATTTCTAAATAGTCCATGTAACAAGCATTAAGCCAGTGTCCCTAATCTAGTTGGCTCAAGGCACTAGGTGTTGAAACACCCCTCAGGCTTAATAACTCGAACTATAAAAGCTACAGAACTAAGTAAATCATAAAAGAATTTATCTCAACTTTTCACCTTTTGACGCGATCCCTTATACTTGCCTAGGCACAAGGCCTGGTTACTCAGTGAAAAGAGAAACAAACCTTTACTTTTTTATAATCATTTTTTTTCAATCAATCTATCTTTTTTTCAACTTTTTTTCTCATTTTTTTTCATTACACACTTATCCCATTTTTTCAAATAATAGCCAAGCATAAAGATCTATCATAAAATATTTAAAAATTACTTAATTGCCATGTTTTCAAAAATATGCTTAGTTAAAGATATCCCACTAAGATTACAAGTAATAAATCATAAAATTATATTCCTACAAGTTTCAAATGTGTGAATTGTGATTTAAAAATATTAGCACAATTATCCAAGATAGTGAAAATAAAATAGAAATTACTCACTTAATTAATTACTTGAACTTTCTTCATGAAATTGATCTCTTTAAAAACAGACATATACTTTTAAAAGAAAACAAACGATAAAAAACACATAAAAGAACAAAAAAATAGAAGTAAAAATGAAAAAAATACTTTAAAACATCCTAAAAGAAAAATAAGAAAGAAAAATATCTTTCTACACCCCCAAACCTAAACTAAACATTGTCCTCAATGTTAAAGAAAATATATACTACAATGACAAGAATAAGTAAGAGAGAAAAAGAAAGATATCACCTAAATGCATAACTAATCTACTAATCTGAAAATGAAGTACATAGGATTAGAGAAAACATGAGAAACATACACATAAAGAGCAATTTCCCAAACCTAAAATACCAAGCTCCCAGAAAAGAGATAACAAAAAAAAACAAAGAAAATATAAGAAAAGAGAAAAGTAGCCCCTACATAGCTAAATATGAGAATCATCTGCATCAGTAGAACTCTAGTCACTATCATCTGCATCTGCTGGAGCTGATTGGTTACGAATCAAATCAGCCAATCCCTGGATAAGTCCCCTCATCTCAGTCATCTAAGCATCTATATGTGTAGTAAGCCTCGTCTGAAGCTGTGACTAAGAAGAATCGATATGTGCTCTAAGACGATGCTCCATCTCAAGGAAAGAGTTGTTAGCACGTGTTGGAATGTGCTGCTCAGCTGCAACCTCTAGTACACCCTCTGTGGCTGGCTCCTCCTCGCTCTCCTCGTCTAATGCTGGTGGAGGAGGACAATGTGTGATCATACGGTTTAGATTCGCCTGGGAAATGACCCCTAAACCTTGGCTCGTGGGTGCATATGAAGGAAAATCCAACTGAAAGTGAACAAAAATCCGCTCTAAAAGAAAAGGAAAAGCTAATCGAGCATCCACTGGTCCAGAGACTATATCAGCCATCCGTACGAAGACAAAGGAGGGAAAATCGATGTGAATCCGCTCTACACTACCCAGAACATAAAGAAGGCAAGCTAAGGTGTAATCAACCTTCTCATGATGGCGGAACCATATGTCATACTCCAATATCAGATGTGCAAAATGATAGTCCCACGTCATGAGAGAAGCTGGAAATCCATATGTGAGGGATGGGCCTCGCTCCTGTCCCATACTCATTAGGAAAAGCAAAGTCAGCAAAAGAGGGATAAGTGAAGTTGGAGCGCATGAGACCCATCACTGTAGCTATGAGATCTGGTGTGACAATGATCGTAATATCTCCAATGGTGCTGACAATATATCCCCTCTCATTAAGAAAGGCGGATGCATAAAATGATCGGACCTGCTCATGATGTACGCAAACATCAGGGGCTGCAATCTCTGAGAAAAAGGAGCACCAATCATCTCGCTCCATAAGCCATGACTGGGCAGCGGTAATGGTGGGGACAAATTCCACCTATCGCTCATAAACAATAGCACAAAGAGGTAGATCAGCAGTGGCGGTAGTAGAAGATGAAACACGTGAAGTAGAAGGGGGCGCCCTTCCTCTTCTTCGGGGCTTTAGAACGAGAACCATATGTCATAGATCTGCAAATAGCACAAAAAGAAGTGCTAAAAGTGATGGTGAAGCGACCGAAAAGCAGAAAAAAAAATTATATACAACCCAATAATGTCAATTTACAAAAATACCACTAGAAAAAAATGAGCAGAAATGTCCCAAATAAGTGTATAATATGTGCAAGTTAAAATTGAGCATCTTTAGTAAAGCAATTACATATAAACTGATTCATTAAAGCCTTAAAAAATGGAATTTTCGACAAAAATAGTGCGCAATGTAAAATCCAAAATTCAACTTACAAAATCCATCATTCATTCAATCAAACTGTACCAAATCATTAACATAGAATATCCAAGTTGATTCTAACAAATTTCCACACAAAAATTCATCTGATTTGGTAAAAAATTGAAAGAAAAATTCAAAAATTGAATTTGGGGCTTACTGAATAACCAAAGGAACAGCGTGAAATATAAGCCGATTCAGCTCAAATTGACACCGAAAATGGATTCTACACGAAAAATCAGATGGGAGGGATGATTTTGGACCAAAATGTTTGCTGGACAGGGTACGGAAGACGGTGGAGGAAAAACATGGCGGCAGACGAACTGGCCAGCGCACATGTTGAAAGTGATGACCCGACGGTTTGAACGGCTCACTTGCCGATCGATCGGGTACAATCCAGTAAATCAACTAAAACTAATAAAATAAAAAAAATTACTATATGAATTAAATAAAGTAAACTTAACTAAAACTAGAGAAAAACATAGAAAATAATCATAAAAAAAACCGAATAAAACAAGGGTTGCCTCCCTAGAAGCGCTAAGTTTATCGTCTTCAGTAAGACGATGTGCACTCCCTTAATGTATTAATGGATCAATCAAATTAATGGAGTCAATGCCACCCCTCTAAATATCTCTCTCGATGACAGGCTTAAGTCTCTGACCATTAACTTTAAAAATTCGATTATCTCGTGGGTCAGAGATTGAATTGCTCCATGAGGGAAAACCTTAGTAACAACATAGGGGCCATCCCAGCGAGATCTAAGCTTACCTAGAAAGATGTGTAATTTAGAATTAAAGAGCCAAATTTTCTGGTTAGGTTCAAAGGACTTTCGATGGATTAAGCGATCATGTAAAACCTTTGTCTTTTGTTTATATAATTTGGCACTCTCGTAAGCTTCATGACGCATATCTTCCAATTCATTAAGTTGGAGTTTGTGGTAGGAACCGGCTTTGTCCATGTCAAAATTAAATGATTTAATGGCCCAAAAAGCACGGTGCTCCAACTCAACGGGTAAGTGACACGCCTTACCGTAAACAAGATGGTAAGGGGACATGCCAATGGGGGCTTTATATGTGGTCCGATATGCCCATAAGGCATCATTAAGACGCATGGACCAATCTTTTTGATCAGGGTGCACTGTTTTCTTAAGGATTCTCTTAATCTCACGATTGGACACCTCTACTTAACCACTAATCTGAGGATGGTAGGGGGTGGAAACTTTATGTGTGACAGAATATCTTCGAAGAAGAGATTCAAAAGAACGGTTACAAAAGTGGCTACCCCCATCACTTATGATTGCCCTAGGTGTACCAAATCGACAAAAAATATGTTCCTTGAGAAATGCCACCACAACCTTATGGTCATTGGTTTTTGTCACTATGGCTTCAATCCATTTGGAGACATAATCAACGGCGACTAAAATGTAAGTGTAGCCAAAGGAGGGTGGAAATGGTCCCATAAAATTGATTCCCCAAACATCAAAAATCTCAACAATGAGGATGGGTTGGAGAGGCATCATGTCTCTCCGAGAAAGGGCCCCTAGTTGCTGACATCTATCACAAGACTTACAAAACTCATGAACATCCTTAAACAAGGTGGACCAGTAGAATCCACTTTGAAGAACCTTAGCAGCTGTTTTCTTTCCCCCAAAATGACCGCCACAGACATGAGAGTGACAAAATGTGAGAATACTATGGAATTTACTATTAGGCACACATCAACGAATAATCTGGTCAGAACAAAACTTAAAAAGATCGGGGTCATCCCAATAATAGTGTTTAATATAAGAAAAGAATAAATCCTTGTCCTGTTTAGTCCAATTAGAGGGAATGCAACTCACAACAAGATAATTAACAATATGGGCAAACCAGGGGGTGAATTGGTAGAGACAACAAAGAGTTGCTCATCGGGGAAAGAATCATGAAGTGGTTCAGGGTGGGAAGGTTCCTCAAGTAAGATCCTAGACAAATGATCAGCCACGACATTCTCAACACCCTTCTTGTCTCTAATTTCATAATCGAACTCTTGAAGGTGCAAAATTCATCGGATGAGCCTAGGCTTGGTATCCTTCTTAGAAAGAAGGTAGCGTAAGCCTGCATGGTCAGAAAAGATAATGATTTTGGACCCTAAAAGGTATGATCGGAATTTATTAAGGGCATAGACAATAGCTAGCAATTCCTTTTCTATGGTGGTATAATTCAATTGGGCAGCAGAAAGGGTCTTACTAGCATAATAAATGACGTGGGGGACTTTGTTCACTCTTTGGCCAAGGACTGCGCCACAGCATAGTCAGAGGCATCACACATAATCTTAAAGGGTAGGGAGTAGTCAGGGGGCTGAATGATAGGGGTGGTAGAGAGGAGTGTACGAAGCTTGGTTTTCGCTTTCATACAAGCATCATCAAAATTAAAAGGTACATCCTGAGCCAACAAATGACACAAATCTTACTAAAGTCCTTGATGAATCGCCTATAAAAACCGGCATGGCTAAGAAAGGAACGAACCTGTCTTACTGCAGTGGGGGAAGGTAGGTTAGCTATAAGGTCAACTTTAGCCTTGTCTACTTCAATACCACGTTTGGAAACAACATGACCTAACACAATACCTTCTTGAACCATAAAATGACTATTTTCCCAACTCAAAACCAAATTAGTCTCCTCATAACGTTTCAGCACAAGAGATAAATTATAGAGACACTCATTAAACGAAACACCAAAAATAGAAAAATCATTCATAAAAACTTCCAAAAATTTATTAATTATATTAGAAAATATGGACATCATACAACGCTGAAATGTAGTAGGAACATTATACAAACCAAATGGCATACTTCTATAAGCAAATGTACCAAACGGACAAGTGAAGGTGGTCTTATCCTGATCCCCCGGAAACACAGGTACTTGATTATACCCTGAGTAGCCATCTAGAAAATAATAGAAGTCCTGGCCTGCTAGTTTCTCTAAGATCTAGTAAATGAATGGCAAGGGAAAATGGTCCTTTCGGGTCATGAAATTCATCTTCCGGTAGTCTATACACACTCTCCACCCTGTGGTTTCTCTAGTAGGGACTAACTCTCCTGATGAATTTGACTTAACAGTGAATCTCGACTTCTTGGGAACAACCTGGGTAGGACTCACCCACTCACTATCAGAGATAAGGTATATGATACCTGCGTCTAAAATCTTAACAACCTCCTTCATGACTACCTCCTGCATATTAGGGCTCAACCTTCATTGTCCTTCTCTTAAGGGTTTGGCCTTATCTTCTAAGTGGATTCTGTGCATACAAATGGATGGGTCAATCCCCCTAAGGTCAGCTACCGTCCATCCTATGGCTCTCCTATGTGTGACAAGGACGGTAAGCAATCTACTCTTTTGGTCACTAGTCAAACTAGAGAAAATAATGATTGGAAGAGTGTCCTTTCGTCCCAAGAAGGCATACTTAAGAGAGTTGGGTAAGTTTTTCAATTAAAGCTTAGTTGGTGACTCTATGAAGGGCTTAAGAGGTGTGGAGGCTGATATAGGTAAGGGCTCTACTTGGAGCTTCTAAGAGGAAGACTCGGGAACACTAGCAGCCACTAGTTTACTATAGGCCTCCTCCAAAGATAGGTCAATAGTGGACGCCTCTAACCCTAGGTATAGTAAAGTCATTTCAAGAGCATCTCTCATTAGGGTAAGGGGGAGGGCTTCATTGACTATGTTATATAAATGGTCAACCATTAAGCACTCAAAGTTACACTCAACAGGTGGCTGGTTAGATGCACGGAACACATTAGGGTAAGGGGGAGGGCTTCATTGACTATTGATGAATTGCCTATAAAAACCGGCATGGCTAAGAAAGGAACGAACCTGTCTTACCGTAGTGGGGGAAGGTAGGTTAGCTATAAGGTCAACTTTGGCCTTGTCTACTTCAATACCACGTTTGGAAACACCATGACCTAACACAATACCTTTTTGAACCATAAAATGACTATTTTCCCAACTCAAAACCAAATTAGTCTCCTCACAACATTTAAGCACAAGAGATAAATTATGGAGATACTCATCAAACGAAGCACCAAAAATAGAAAAATCATCCATAAAAACTTCCAAAAATTTATTAATCATATTAGAAAATATGGACATCATACAACGCTGAAATGTAGCAGGAACATTATACAAACCAAATGACATACTTCTATAAGCAAATGTACTAAACGGACAAGTGAAGGTGGTCTTCTCCTGATCCCCCGGAAACACAGGTACTTGATTATACCCTGAATAGCAATCTAGAAAACAATAGAAGTCCTGACCTGCTAGTTTCTCTAAGATCTGGTAAATGAATGGCAAGGGAAAATGGTCCTTTCGGGTCATAAAATTCAGCTTCCGATAGTCTATACACACTCTCTACCCTGTGGTTTCTCTAGTAGGGACTAACTCTCCTGATGAATTTGACTTCACAGTGAATTTGGACTTCTTGGGAACAACCTGGGTAGGACTCACCCACTCACTATCATAGATACGGTATATGATACCTGTGTCTAAAAAGCTTAACAACCTCCTTCATGACTACCTCCTGCATATTAGGGCTCAACCTTCATTGTCCTTCTCTTGAGGGTTTGGCCTTATCCTCTAAGTGGATTCTGTGCATACAAATGGATGGGTCAATCCCCCTAAGGTCAGCTACCGTCCATCCTATGGCTCTCCTATGTGTGACAAGGATGGTAAGCAATCTACTCTTTTAGTCACTAGTCAAACTAGAGGAAATAATGATTGGAAGAGTGTCTTTTCGTCCCAAGAAGGCATACTTAAGAGAGCTAGGTAAGTTTTTCAATTAAAGCTTAGTTGGTGACTCTATGAAGGGCTTAAGAGGTGTGGAGGCTGATATATGTAAGGGCACTAGCAGCCACTAAGAGGAAGACTCGGGAACACTAGCAGCCACTAATTGACTATAGGCCTCCTCCAAAGATAGGTCAATAGTGGACGCCTCTAACCCTAGGTATAGTAAAGTCATTTTAAGAGCATCTCTCATTAGGGTAAGGGGGAGGGCTTCATTGACTATGTTATCTAAATGGTCAACCATTAAGCACTCAAAGTTACACTCAATAGGTGGCTGGTTAGATGCATGGAACACATTGAGCCTCACATTCATATTCCCAAAGGATATCTCCATCACTCTCGTTCGACAATTGATACAAGCATTAGCAGTGGCAAGGAAGGCGCGACCTAGAATGACGAGGATTTGGTGTGTGTTATTGTAGACAAGTTCCATATCTAAGACAAGAAAGTCAACAGGGAAGAAGAACTTGTCAACTTTCACTAAGACATCCTCAATGATTCCTCGAGGCTTACGCACAGAATGGTCGGCTAGCTGCAAGGTAACTGATGTAGGCTGTAATTTACCTTACCCTAATTGTTCATACACCGAGTAAGGGAGTAGATTGACACTCGCACCAAGGTCAAGGAGGGCTTTATGAATAGAGTGATCGCCTATGACACAAGAAATAGTGGGCACTCTAGGGTTCTTATACTTAAGTGGGGTGTCAAACTTCAAAAGAGAGCTAACTTGCTCGGTGAGAAAGACCTTCTTAGACACATGGGTCTTAGATTTACGCTTTTGAGTGTATAGGTCTTTGAGGAACTTAGCATAAGTAGGGACTTTCTTAATGGCATCTAAGAGGGGGAGATTAATTTTGACTTGTTTAAAAGTCTCAAGAATATCATCCATCTTAGTTATGTTCTTTCTAAGTGGTGTGGCCATGTCAAGACACTGAGGAAAATGTGTCCTAAGGATATAAGATGCATTGGAAGTGGTCTTAGACTGTGGCTCTGAGGAAGGGGAAGGAGAGACTGACTCTTTTGAATTTGACTCACTCTCAAACTCATGAGACTCATTAGGGGATGGATTGTCTAACCCTTTATTTGTGGTACCTAAGGACTCCCCTCCAACTTGATTATCAATGTGTCGACCTCTCCTAAGGGTAGTTATGGACTGAACTTGTTTATTAGAGGAAGGGACTATCTCTACTAACATTGATAGCATTGGCTAGTTATCAAATTTGGGCTTCTAACTTTGCTATAGATTGTGTGTGAGAGTGGAGAAGTTAGGATTGAGATTGAATTCCTTGCAGGGCACTTAAGACCTTTTCTTCAAAACTTGGACTCCTACTGGGCTCGACATACGGAGGTTGTACTTGAGGTTGGTGGATATGGGCTGGTGGGACTTGGAGTAGGTGCCTAGGGGGTTGCCCACAACCCCTTGGTTTTGTGTCTGCCAAGAAAAGTTAGGATGGTTCATCCACCTAGGGTTATATGTATTTGAAAATGGATTGTTCTCAGCCCTAGGGAAGGATTGGGTGGCATTCACATGCTCTTGAACAAGCTCAAAAAATTAAGAGGTAGAGGGACACTCCATGATAGTATGGGCTGGGCTAAGGCATATTGTGCATGCATCTTGAGTGAAGGGAGTGGGCTGATAGGTTAAAGTCATAAGGAGGTAAAAGTATCAACTTTAGAGGAGATGTTTAATGAGTTTTTGACTTTATACAAGCCACCCCTAGAGGACGCATTGTTCAAGGTAGATAGGCCACTCTCATTTCTATTCAACGCAACATGTTGAAGAGAATTTTCACTCAAGTCCTTAAAAAGTTTTCATGCTTCATTTTCATTTTTTAGCAAAAAGGTACGCCCACAACTTGCATCAACAAGATGGCAATTTTGTTCAGTAAAACCCTCGTAAAAATGTTGCAGTAATTACTACTTAGAGACAACATGATGAGGACACCTCCTAAGAAGGTCCTTAAGTCTATCTCAACTCTCATGAAACTGTTCAGTGGGAAGTTGGGCAAAAGTGGTTATGACCTTTCTCATTTGGTTAGTTTTATCTATTGGGAAATACTTTTTGAGGAATGCTTGTTGCATTTGGGCCTAAGTTGTGATGGTGTCTAACTCTAAAGAGTGAAGTCATTCCTTAGCCTTATTTTTCAATGTGAAAGGAAAAAGGTGAAGTTTAACAGCCTCATCGGTTAAATTTAAGAGCTTAAAAGTTGTACATACTTCCAAGAAGTCATCTAGGTGCCTATACGGGTTTTTATTATTAAGTCCATAAAAAGATGAAAACATTTGAATGTCATTGGGCTTAATTTGATAATTTTGAGCAACAACCACTGACAACCTAATGTATGAAGGGGAGGTGTACTCATTGGGAGTGTAATACTCCCTTAGAGCTTTGAGTGTTGCATTTACTAACTGATGTTCATCCATGATGAGGGTAGAGGTAGTGTGGGTGGAGG
Source organism: Saururus chinensis (assembly GCA_035235625.1). Taxonomy (NCBI): domain Eukaryota; kingdom Viridiplantae; phylum Streptophyta; class Magnoliopsida; order Piperales; family Saururaceae; genus Saururus; species Saururus chinensis. The sequence goes on along the minus strand of CP141146.1, from coordinate 27,798,334 downwards.
AATTAGTGGGAGCGTTTGGGGGTGTAGCCGTAGGTTGAGGGCAACTCAGATCTCCTAAATGTCCACTCAGGCTCAGGGTCATATGGTTACTAATCGGGGGGAGTAAGGAGCGACTACCACGTATACACCACAAACACACCACATAATTTTAAGCGTAAAAAGGAAAAGAGGAAGCAAAAATAATTAAGGAAAAAGAATAAAAAGGGAAAAAGGATCTTGCAAACCGAAGAGAAACACTATGCTTGCCAATGTCCACTTGTGGCCACAAGTGTAGAGAGCACGGTCTTCAACTCAACCTACAAGATCAAATTAAAAGAAAGTAAGAAACTAAGAATTAACCTAAAAACTAAAATAAACTGAAACTAAAGTATCTAAAATTATCCTAAAACTAATTTAGTAACAAATCAACACAGTCCCAGGCAACGGTGCAAAAAACTTGATCGTTTATAATTAAACCATTTGCAAGTGTACAAGGTAATTGTACTAGGATGAGTATTTAAGGGTTGCTAATTAATTACTAAATTTAAAGAGAAATTTGCTAATTAAAAACTAAAAAGAACTTAAAACTAAAATTAAGTAAAAGAAAGGAATCAACTAGTTTAAAAATAAGAGATTAATAGGATGGAATTTACTTAGGAAATCGAATCCACTATAGAACCATAACAATTCCTTAACTTTTAATCTAAATCTAGTGTAAATATAAACAACTATTCTCAGCTACAAGTTAGAATTACTTTAGAAAGAATCATTAATTAAATTCATGGAATGAACTATCTTCGACAATAGTACGAATCATCTACACTAAACTAGATATAGGCATGACTCATCTAATCTTAGTATAACTCATCCAATTCATTAATTATCTGAACATTAAAACTATTACATGACCATCTCATCTAAATCACAGAAATTAGAATTGATGTAAATATCAAAACCACATCAATTTATCATCTACAAGACTATTAGTCAACATAGATTTGAATAGACATGAAAAACTCTTCCATTAAAAAAGAAATTATTATCATACAATTGTCATAATTCACAACTGAGATCTAAATTAAAAAGAAAAGAAACTAAAACTAATCTATAGCTTCATCAACTCCTAAGTAAAAGAAAAGTCTAGCCTTCCATTGTAGAATAAAGCACTTGAATCTCCATTGAAAGCTTTGAGTTCTCTTTCATCTTCTTCTTCCTTTTTCTCCTCAGAAAATCTACTAGCCAACCCTCAATTTCAAGCCAAATATGTCTTTATATAGGCATAAGAACCGTAGGAAGGAGTCCAATATGAAAAGGAATCAAAATTTGCTTAAACTAGGAAACTGGGCGTTATCCCATTCGAACGCCCTGCATGCCCGTTCGATCGGTTGTACTGTATTTTCTCCAAATTCATGTTTACCCGATTGAACGCTAAGTGACCCCGTTTGAACGCCAATGAAAAATCTGCAAAATCAGCCAATTTAATTCAAAACACCATAAAAGCTTTTTCTAACCTAATTAAATTTAATTTTTAATTATTTAACTTATATTAACTATTAAATAAGACTAGACAGTAAAATAATTAAGGGTAAAAAAATGTACAAATAATACTTCTAGTCTAGTTTTATAGCTTTAATCGATTAAAACTGATGTTCGATAAACTATGCAAAAATCATTATATCATTTAAAGTTTAGAAAGTCCTCTAAATCATTTATTATGTTATTAGTGATGAATCAAATGGGGAAAGCGATGCCACAAATTGATTGTTCTTCCTTAACTTATTTAATTTTATTCACATATCTGGTTTTAAAACAAAGTGCCTAAGCCTATCATGAATGTATATTTAATCATTTTAAATGATTAAAAATGAAGTTAATTAGGAATGTTTACAAATTGTTATATCGTTTAAACTTTAAAAAGTCTTCCTAATGATTTGTTACATTCTTAATTATGAATTAAATGGAGATAGAGATGCCACAATTTGTTATTTCTTCCTCCACTTATGTGATTTTATTATCTTAATTAGATGTAAAACAAAGCACCCAAGCTCGTCAAGAATGTATATTTAGTTATTTTAAATAAATACATACTTATTTACTAAGTTTGTAAAAATAAATCTAACTTTCTAAATGACGAACCAATCGGTCAACTTTTAGTCTAGTTATCTCGCTTTAATCTATTAAAACCGAACTTCGTTAAAAATCAGTACAAATTGTTATATCATTTAAAGTTTAAAAAGTCCTCCTAATTATTTGTTTACGTTCGTAATTACTAATCAAATAGAGAAAGCAATGCCACATTTAAACAGTTCTTCCTCAACTTAAGTGATTTTATTTTTATATAGTTTTAGAACAAAGCACCGAAGCTCGTCACGAATATATATTTAGTTATTTTAAATAAATACATACTCATTTACTAAGTGCATAAAAATAAATTAAATGTACTAAATGATGAACCAATAAGTCCACTTTTAGTCTAGTTTTATCATTTTAATCAATTAATACTGATGTTCGTTAAATTGTGCAGAAATTATTATATCATTTAAAGTTTAGAAAGTCCACTAAATCATTTATTATGTTAGTAGTTACGAATCAAATGGGGAATGTGATGCCACAAATTAATTGTTCTTCCTTAACTTATTTAATTTTATTCACATATCTAGTTTTAAAACAAAGTGCCTATGCTTATCACGAATATATATTTAATCATTTTAATCAATTAAAAATGAAGTTAATTATGAATGTTTATAAATTGTTATATTGTTTAAACTTTAAAAGGTCTTCTAAATGATTTGTTACGTTCTTATTTACGAATTAAATGGAGAAACAGATGCCACAATTTGTTAGTTCTTCCTCCACTTATGTGATTTTATTAGCTTAACTAGATTTAAAACAAAACACCGAAGCTTGTTACGAATGTATATTTAGTTATTTTAAATAAATATATACTCATTTACTAAGTTCGTAAAAATAAATCAAACGTTCTAAATAACAAACCAATCGGACAACTTTTAATCTAGTTATCTCGCTTTAATCAATTAGAACCGAACTTCGTTAAAAATCAATACAAATCCTTATATCGTTTAAAGTTTAAAAAGTGCTCTTAATTATCTGTTATGCTCATAATTACTAATCAAATGGAGAAAGTAATTCCACATTTAGACAACTCTTCCTCAACTTATGTGATTTCATTTTCTTAAATACTTTTAGGACAAAATACTAAAGCTCGTCATAAATGTATATTTAGTTGTTTTAAATAAATATGTACTCATTTTACTAAGTGCGTAAAAACAAATTCAATGTACTAAACAACGAACCAATAAGTCCACTTTTAGTCTAGTTTTGTCGTTTTAATCGATTAATACTAATGTTCGTTAAATTATGCAGAAATCATTATATCATTTAAAATTTAGAAAGTCCTCTAAATCATTTATTACGTTAGTAGTTACGAATCAAATGGGGAAAGTGATGCTACAAATTGACTGTTCATCCTTAACTAGTTGTAAAGCAAAGCACCCAAGCTCGTCACGAATGTATATTTAGTTAATTTTAAATAAATACGTACTCATTTACTTAGTTCATAAAAATAAATCAAACTTTCTAAGTGACGAATAAATCGGTTAACTTTTAGTCTAGTTATCTCGCTTTAATCGATTAAAACCGAACTTTGTTAAAAATTAGTATAAATCATTATATCGTATAAAGTTTAAAAAGACCTCCTAATTATTTGTTACGTTCGCAATTACTAATCAAATAGAGAAAGCAATGCCACATTTAGACAGTTCTTCCTAAACTTATGTGATTTTATTTTCATAAATAGTTTTAGAACAAAGCACTGAAGCTCGTCACGAATGTATATTTAGTTGTTTTAAAGAAAATATATACTTATTTACTAAGTTCGTAAGAACAAATTCAATGCACTAAACGACGAACCAATTAGACAACTTTTGGTCTAGTTATATCCTTTTAATCAATTTAAACCGAAGTTTGTAAAATTTTGCACAAATCAATATATCGTTTAAAGTTTAGAAAGTGCCCTAAATAATTTATGATGTTAGTAGTTAAAAATCAAATGGCAAAAGCAATGCTACAAATTAACTGTTCTTCCTTAACTTATGTAATTTTATTCGTATAACTAGTTTTAAAACAAAGTGCCTAAGCTCGTCACAAATATATATTTAATCCTTTTAATCGATTAAAAATGAAGTTAATTAGGAATGTCTACAAATTATTATATCGTTTAAACTTTAAAAAGTCTTCTAGATGATTTGTTACGTTCTTAATTACGAATTAAATTGAGAAAGAGATGCTACAATTTGTTAGTTTTTCCTCCACTTATGTGATTTTATTGGCTTAACTAGTTTTAAAACAAAGCACCGAAGCTCATCACGAATGTATATTTAGTTATTTTAAATAAATATGTACTCATTTACTAAGTTCGTAAGAAGAAATCAAACGTTCTAAATGACGAACCAATCAGACAACTTTTAGTTTAGTTATCTCGTTTTAATCGATTAAAACCAAACTTTGTTAAAAATCAATACAAATCCTTATATTGTTTAAAGTTTTAAAAGTCCTCTTAATTATTTGTTATGCTCGTCACGAATGTATATTTAGTTGTTTTAAAGAAATATATACTTATTTACTAAGTGCGTAAAAACAAATTCAATGTACTTACGACGAACCAATAAGTCCACTTTTAGTCTAGTTTTATCATTTTAATCGATTAATATTGATGTTCATTAAATTATCCAAATATTATTATATTATTTAAAGTTTAAAAAGTCCTCTAAATCATTTATTATGTTAGTAGTTACGAATCAAATGGCGAAAGCGATGCCACAAATTGACTGTTCTTCCTTAACTTATTTGATTTTATTTACATGTTTTAAAACAAAGTGCCTAAAGTCATCACGAATGTATATTTAATCATTTTCATTGATTAAAAATAAAGTTAATTAGGAATTTCTACAAATCGTTATATCGTTTAAACATTAAAAAGTCTTCCCAATGATTTGTTACGTTCGTAATTAGGAATTAAATGGAGAAAGAAATGCCACAATTTGATAGTTCTTCCTCCACTTATGTGATTTTATTGGCTTCACTAGTTTTAAAACAAAGCACCGAAGCTCGTCACGAATATATATTTAGTTATTTTAAATAATTACATACTCATTTACTTAGTTCGTAAGAATAAATCAAATGTTCTAAATGACAAACTAATCGGACAACTTTTAGTCTAGTTATCTCGCTTTAATCGATTAAAACTGAACTTCGTTAAAATAAATACAAATCGTTATATCGTTTAAAGTTTAAAAAGTCCTTCAAATTTTTTGTTACGTTCGTAATTACTAATCAAATGGAGAAAGTAATGCCACATTTAGACAGTTCTTCATCAACTTATATGATTTTATTTTTCTTAAATAGTTTTAGGATAAAGCACAAAAGATCGTTACGAATGTATATTTAGTTGTTTTAAAGAAATGCGTACTCATTTACTAAATGCGTAAAAACAAATTCAATATACTAAATGACAAACCAATCAGTCCACTTTTTGTCTAGTTATATCAGTTATATCATTAAATTGTGCAAAAATCACTATATTGTTTATAGTTTAAAAAGTCTTCTAAATCATTTATTATGTTAGTAGTTACGAATTAAATGGCAAAAGTGATGCCACAAATTGACTGTTCTTCCTTAACTTATTTAATTTTATTCGCATAACTAGTTTTAAAAAAAAGTCCCTAAGCTTGTCACAAATTTATATTTAATCATTTTAATTGACTAAAAATAAAGTTAATTAAGAATGTCTACAAATTGTTATATCGTTTAAACTTTAAAAAGTCTTCCTAATGATTTGTTACATTCCTAATTACGAATCAAATTTACAAAGAGATGCCACAATTTGATAGTTCTTCCTCCACTTATGTGATTTTATTAAGTTAACTAGTTTGAAAACAAAGCACCTAAGCTCGTCACGAATGTATATTTAGTTATTTTAAATAAATACGTACTCATTTACTAAGTTAAAAAAAATCAAATGCTCTAAATGACGAACCAACGAGATAACTTTCGGTCTAGTTATCTCGTTTTAATTAATTAAAACTGAAGTTCGTTAAAAATTTGTACAAATCGTTATATACATCGTTTAAAGTTTAAAAAGACAAATCATACAACTTTTTAGTCTAGTTATTTGTTACATTCGTAATTACTAATCAAATAGAGAAAGCAATGCCGCATTTTAACAGTTCTTCCTCAACTTATGTGATTTTATTTTCTTAATTAGTTTTAGAAGAAAATACCTAAGATTGTCAAGAATGTATATTTAGTTGTTTTGAAAAAATATGTACTCAATTAATAAGTGTGTAAGAAAAAATTTAATGCACTAAATGATGAACTAATCCGACCACTTTTGGTCTAGTTATATCATTTTATTCGATTAAAACCTAAGTTTGTTAAATTTTGCACAAATCAATTTATTGTTTAAAGTTTAGAAAGTGCTATAAATCATTTATTATGTTAGTAGTTTCAAATCAAATGGCGAAAGTGATGCCACAAATTAACTTATTTGATTTTATTCGCATAATTAGTTTTAAAACAAAGTGCCTAAAGCTCGTCACGAATGTATATTTAATCATTTTAATTGATTAAAAACAAAGTCAATTAGTTGTTTTAAATGAATACGTACCCATTTAATAAGTTAGTAAGAACGAATCAAATGCACTAAACAACAAACCAATCGGACCACTTTTGGTCTAGTTATATTTTTTTATTAATTGAAACTAAAGTTCCTTAAGAATGTTTACAAGTCGTATGTCATTTAAAGTTTAAAAATACCTCCTAATCATTTATTACATTCTTAATTACGAATCGAATGGAGAAAGCGATGCTACAATTTTGACTATTCTTCCTTAAATTATGTGATTTTATTCGCATAACTAGTATTATAACAAAGAACAGAAAAGCTTCACAAATGTATATTTAGTTAATTTAAAAAAAATACTTACTCATATACTAAGTTACTAAAAATAAATAAATTGCCCGACTTTTGGTCTAGTTATATTTTTAATCGATTAAAACCAAAATTTGTTGAGATTATATACAATTCGTTATATCATTTAAATTTTAAAAGGACCTTCTAATTATTTGTTATGTTCGTAATTATGAATAAAATGGAGAAAGCGATGCCATAATTTGACTGTTCTTCCTTACTTTATGAGATTTTATTCGCTTAACTAGTTTTAGAACAAAGTAAATGAAGCTCGTCACAAATTTATATTTTGGAATTTTAACGAAATACATACTCATTTATTAAGTTCGTAAAAACAAATCAAACGCTCAAAACGACGAACTAATCAGACGACTTTTGGTCTAGTTATTTCCTTTTAAACGTTTAAAACCTAAGTTCGTTAAGAATGTGCATAAATCGTTATATTGTTCAAAGTTTTAAAAGGCCACCAAATCATTTGCTACATTCATAATTACAAATAATATGGAGAATGGGATGCCACAATTTGACCGTTCTTCCTTAACTTATGTGATTTTATTAGCTTAACTAGTTTTAGAACAAAGCGCCAAAGTGCGTCACGAATATGTACTTAGTTGTTTTAATAAAAATACATACTCATCTACTAAATTCGTATGAACAAATCAAATGCACTAAACGACGGATCAATAGGACCACTTTTGGTCTAGTTATATCATTCTAATCGATTAAAATGGAATTTCGTTAAGAATGTGCCCAAATCGTTCTATCGTTTACAGTTTTAAAAGACCTCCAAATCATTAATTATGAATCCAAAGGAGAAAGAGAAGTAACAATTTGACGGTTCTTCCTTAACTTATGTGATGTTATTCGTTTAACTAGTTTTAGAACAAAGAAACCAAACTCATCATGACTATATATTATGTTGTTTTAAATAAATGCGCACTCATTTACAAAAGTTCATAAAAACAAATCAAATGCACTTATGATGAACTAATTGGACCACTTTTGGTCTAGTTATATCCTTTTAATCAATTAAAACCGAAGTTCGTTAAGATTGTTTAAAAATCCTTATATCTTTAAAGTTTAAAAAGACCTCCTAATCATTTGTTACGTTTGTAATTTCTAATCAAACGGAGAAAGTGATACAAAAATTTAACTTATGTGATTTTATTCGCTTAACTTGTTTAGAACAAAACACTCAAGCTCATCATGAATGTATATTTAGTTATTTAAAAAAAATACTTACTTCTTTACCAAGTTGGTAAAAACAATGAAACACACTAAATGACGAACTAATCGAACCACTTTTTGTCTAATTTTTTTGTTTTAATCGATTAAAACTGAAGTTTGTTGAGAGTATGCACAAATCGTTATATTATTTAAAGTTTAAAAAGGCTTCGCAATCATTCACTACGTTCATAATTACTATTCAAATTAAAAAAGTGTTACCAACATTTTACCATTCTTCCTTAACTTATGTGATTTTTTTAGCTTAACTACTTTTAGAAAAAAACACCTAAGCAACTCACGAATGTATAAATTTAGTTGATTTAAAGAAATATGTAATCATTTACTAAGTTCGTAAAAACGAATCAAACACACTAAACGATGAACCAATCGTACCACTTTTTGTCATGTTTTATCCTTTTAATAGATGATAACCGAAGTTTGTTAAGAATGTACATAAATTGTTATGTCGTTTGAAGTTTTGAAAGACCTCTTAATAATTCGTTACATTTGTAATTATAAATTAAATAAAGAAAACGATACCACAATTTGACCGTTCTTTCTTAACTTATGTGATTTTATTAGCTCAACTAGTTTTAGAATAAAGCACTCAAGCTAGTCACAAATGTATATTTAGTTCTTTTAAACAAATACATACTCATTTATTTAGTTCGTAATAACGAATCAAATGCAAAAAATGACGAACTAATCTACCACTTTTATTATAGTTATTTGCTTTTAATCGATTAAAACCAAAGTTTTTTAAGAATGTGCACAAATAGTTAAATCTTTTAAATATTTGAAAGACCTCCCAATCATTAGTTATGTTCATAATTACGATTCAAGTGGAGAAAGTGATGCCACAATTTGACCGTTCTTCCTTAACATATGTGATTTTATTCATTTAACTAGATTTAGAACAAAGCAATAAAGCTCATCAAGAATGTATATTTAGTTGTTTTAAATATATACATACTCATTTACTAAGTTTGTAAGAATAAATCAAACACATTAAACGATGAAGGAATCATAGTACTTTTGATCTAGTTATATCCTTTTAATCGATTAAAACTTAAATTTGATAAGAAGTTCAAAAATCATTATATCATTTAAAGTTTAAAAGAACTCCTAATCATTTATTATGTTTGTAATTACGAATTAAATGGAAAAAGCGATGACACAATTTTACTGTTCTTCCTTAACATATGTGATTTTATTCGCATAACTAGTTTTAGAACAAAGCGCAAAGCTCGTCACGAATGTATATTTACTTATTTTTTAAAAAATACTTACTCATATACTATGTTCGTAAAAATGAATGAAACGCACTCAATGACGAACCAATCAGACGACTTTTTATCTGGTTATATTATTTTAATTCATTAAAACCGATGTTCGTTAAGAATGTATACAAATTGTTATATCGTTTAAAGTTTAAAAAGACCTCCCAATCATTTGTTACGTTCGTAATTAAAAATAAAATAGAGAAAACGATACCACAATTTGACCATTCCTTCTTAAGTTTCATGATTTTATTCGCTTACCTAGTTTTAAAAACAAAGCAAACCAAGCTCGCCATGAATACATATTTTGTTATTTTAAAGAAAAACATACTTATTTATAAAGTTTGTAAAAACAAATCAAACACACAAAATGACAAACCAATCGAGGACTTTTGGTCTAATTATTTCCTTTTAATCGATTAAAACCTCAGTTCATTAAGAATATGTATATATCGTTATATTATTTAAATTTTAAATAGCCCTCATAATTATTTGTTCGGTTCAGAATTACAAATCAAATTGAGAAAGCGATGCCACAATTTGACCTTTCTTCTTTAACTTATGTGATTTTATTTGCTTCACTAGTTTTAGAATAAAGCACCTAAGCCCATCATTAATGTATATTTTGTTGTTTTAAAGAAATATATACTCATTTACTAAGCTCGTAAGATTGAATCAAACGCACAAAAAGATGAACTAATCGAACCACTTTTGGTCTAGTTACACTATTTTAATCAATTAAAACCGAAGTTCATTAAGAATGTGCACAAATTGTTATATTGTTTAAATTTTAAAAAGTCCTTTTAATCATTTACTACATTTGTACTTACTAATCAAATGGAGAAAGCGATGTAACAATTTGACTATTCTTCCTTGACTTATGATTTTATTCGCTTAACTAGTTTTATAAAATGCACCCAAGCTCGTCATGAAAATATATATTTAGTTATTTTAAAGAAATATGTACTCATTTACTTAGTTTGTAAGAACCAATTAAATGCACTAAATTACGAACTAATCGGACTATGTTTAGTCTAGTTATATCCTTTTAATCGAGAAAAATCGAAGTTCATTAAGAAGTTACACAAATTGTTATATCGTTTAATGTTTTAAAAGACCTCCGAATTATTCATTACGTTTGTAATTACGAATTAAATAGAGGAAGCGATACTATAATTTGACCATTCTTATTTAACTTATGTGATTTTATTTACTTAAACTAGTTTTAGAACAAACCACCCAAGTTAGTTAGGGATGTAAATTTAGTTCTTTAAGAGAAATACATACTTATTTACTAAGTTTGTTAGAACGAATATAATGCACAAAATGACGAACCCATCAGACCACTTTTATTCTAGTTATTTGCTTTTAATCGATTAAAACCAAAATTCGTTAATAATTTCCTCAAATCGTTAAATCATTTAAAATTTTGAAAGACCTCCCAATTATTTATTTCATTCATAATTTCGAATCAAATGGAGAAAGTGATGCCACAATTTGACCGTTCTTCCTTTAACTTATGTGATTTTATTTGCTTCACTAGTTTTAGAATAAAGTACCTAAGCCCGTCATAAATGTATATTTTGTTGTTTTAAAGAATTATATACTCATTTACTAAGCTCGTAAGATCGAATAAAACGCACAAAAAGATGAAATAATCGGACCACTTTTGGTCTAGTTACACTATTTTAATCGATTAAAACCAAAGTTTGTTAAGAATATGCACAAATTGTTATATCATTTTAATTATTTATTATGTTCATAATTACGATTCAAATGGAGAAAGCTATGCCACGAGTGAATAAAATCACACAACTAAATATATATCTTTAAAACAACTAAATATATACATTTGTGACGAGCTTGGGTGCTTTATTTTAAAACTATTAAGCGAATAAAATCACACAAGTTAAGGAAGAATAGTCAAATTATGACATTGTTTTATATATTTGATTTGTAATTACGAACGTAACAAATGATTGGGTGGCCTTTTTAAACTTTAAACGATAACAATTTGTTCACATTCTTAACGAACGTTAGTTTTCATCGATTAAATGATATAACTAGACAAAAAGCGGTCCGATTGGTTCATCGTTTGGTGCGTTTAATCCATTCTTATGGACTTAGTAAATGAGTAAATATTTTTTTTAAACAATTAAATATACATTCGTGATGAGCTTGGGTGCTTTGTTCTAAAACTAGTTAAGAAAATAAATCACACAAGTTAAGGAAGAACGGCCAAATTGTGGCATTACTTTCTCCATTTGATTTGTAATTACGAATGCAATAAATGATTACGAGGTCTTTTTAAACTTTAAACGATATAACGATTTGTACACACATTCTTAACGAACTTCGGTTTTAATCGATTAAAATGATATAACTAGACAAAAAGTTGTTCGATTGGTTCGTCATTTGGTGAGTTTGATTTGTTATTATGAACTTAGTAAATGAGTATCTATTTCTTTAAAACAACTAAATATATACATTCGTGACGAGCTTGGGTCCTTTGTTCTAAAACTAGTTAAACGAAAAAAATAACATAGTTAAGGAAGAACGGTCAAATTGTGGCATCGCTTTCTCCATTTCATTCATAATTAATGATTGGGTGGTCTTTCAAAACTTTAAATAATATAATGATTTGTATAAATTCTAAATGAACTTTGGTTTTCATCGATTAAAAAGATAAAACTAGACCAAAATTTGTCCAATTAGTTCGTCGTTTAGTACATATGATTCATTCTTACGAACTTAGTAAATGAGTGCGTATTTCTTTAAAAGAACTAAACATACATTCATGACAATCTTAGGTGTTTTGTTCTAAAACTAGTTAAGCGAATAAAATTACATAAGTTAAGGAAGAAGGGTCAAATTGTGGGATCGCTTTCTCCATTTGATTGGGAGGTCTTTTTAAACTTTAAACGATATAACGATTTGTGCACATTTTTAACGAACTTTAGTTTTACTTTAAACGATATAACGATTTGTGCACATTTTTAACGAACTTTAGTTTTAATCGATTAATACAATATAACTAGACCAAAAGTGGTCCGATTAGTTCGTCGTTTAGTGTGTTTAATTTGTTCTTATGTACTTATCAAAATAATATTTTTTTAAAATAATTAAATATACATTTGTGATGAGTTTGCGTGTTTTTTTTAAAACTAGGTAAGTGAATAAAATTAAATAAGTTAAGGATAAACGGTCAAATTGTGGCATCACCTTTTCTATTTGATTCATAATTACGAATGTAATAAATGATTGTGAGGACTTTTTAAACTTAAACGATATAATGATTTGTGCACATTCTTAACGAACTTTAATTTTAATATATTAAAAGGATATAACTAGACCAAAAGTGGTCTGATTGGTTCATCATTTAGTTTATTTAATTCGTTCTTACGAACTTAGTAATAAATACGTATTTCTTTAAAATAACTAATTCTACATTTGTGACAAGCTCCATTGCTTTGTTCTAAAACTAGTTAAGCGAATAAAATCACATGAGTTAAGGAAGAACAGTCAAATTGTGGCATCGTTTTCTCCATTTAATTCATAATTACGTAAGAAATGATTTGGAGGTCATTTTAAACTTTAAACGATATAACGATTTATGTAAATTCTTAACAAACTTCGGTTTTCATCGATTCAAAAGGATCTAACTAGACCAAATGTGGTCCGATTAGTTTGTCGTTTTGTGCGTTTGATTCATTCATATGAACTTACTAAATGAGTACATATTTCCTTTATGCAACTAAATATATATTTGTGACGAGCATGTGTGCATTGTTCTAAAACTAGTTAAACAAATAAAATCACATAAGTTAAGGAAGAACTGTAAAATTGTGGCATCGTTTTCTCCATTTAATTCATAATTATCGATTAAAAGGATATACTCATTTACTAAGTTCGTAGGAACGAATCAAACATAAATGACAAACCAATCGGACCACTTGGGTCTAGTTATATAATTTTAATCGATTAAAATCGAAGTTCGTTAAGAATGTGCACAAATTGCTATATCATTTAAAGTTTAAAAGGCCTCCCAATCATTAGTTATGTTTGTAATTAATAATAAAATAGAGAAAGCGATGTCACAATTTGACTGTTCTTCCCTAACATATGGTTTTATTCACTTTACTAGTTTTAGAACAAAGCACCTAAGCTCGTCACAAATATATATTTAGTTATTTTAAAGAAATATGCACTCATTTACTAAGTTTGTAAGAATGAATTAAACGTACTAAATGTCTAACTAATTTGATAACTTTTGGTCTAGTTATATAATTTTAATCAATTAAAACCGATGTTTGTTAAGAATGTGCACAAATTGTTATATCGTTTAAAGTTTAAAAAGCCCTCTCAATCTTTAGTTACATTTGTAATTACAAATTAAATGGAGAAAGTGATGCACCAATTTGACAGTTCTTTCTTTAACATATGTTATTTTATTCGCTTAATTAGTTTTAGAGCAAAGTACAAAATCTCATCACGAATATATATATTTAGGTGTTTTAAAAAAATACTTACTCATTTACTAAGTTCGTATGAATTAATTAAACGTACTAAATGGCAAACCAATTAGCCCACTTTTCGTCTAGTTATATTATTTTAATTAATTAAAACCGAAGTTCGTTAAGAATGCCCACAAATTGTTATATCGTTTAAATTTTAAAATAACCTCCTAATTGTTTCTTACATTCATAATTAAGAATCAGTTCGAGAAAGCAATGCCACAATTTAACCATTATTCTTTAACTTATGTGATTTTATTCGCTTAATTAGTTTTAAAACAAAGAACCTGAGCTAGTCATGAATGTATATTTATTTCTTTTAAATAAATATGTACTCATTTACTAAGTTCGTAATAATGAATTAAATGCACTAAACGATGAACCAATAAGACAACTTTTGGTCTAGTTATATCATTTTAATTGTTTAAAACCGAAGTTCGTTAAGATTATGCACAAATCATTATATTGTTTAAAGTTTAAAATGACCACCTAATCATTAATTACATTCGTAATTACAAATCAAACAGAGAAAGTGATGCCACAATTTGACCATTCTTCTTTAACTTATGTGATTTTATTTGCATAACTAGTTTTAGAACATAGCAACAAATCTTGTCACGAATGAATATTTAATTATTTTAAATAAATATGTACTCATTTACTAAGTTCGTAATACGAATAAAATGGACTAAATGACGAACCAATAACTACTTTGGGTCTAGCTATATCCTTTTAATCGATTAAATTGAATTTCACTAAGAATGTGCATAAATTGTTATATCATTTAAAATGTAAAAATGCCTTCTGATCATTTGTTAAGTTCGTAATTACAAATCAAATGGAGGATGCGAGTCCACAATTTTGACCCTTCTTCCTTAGCTTATGTGATTTTATTCACTTAACTGGTTTTAGAACAATACACAAAGGCTGATCACGAATGTATATTTAGTTCTTTTAAAGAAATACATATTAATTGACTAAGTTCGTAAGAACAAATCAATCGCACAAAACCACAAACCAATCGGACCACTTTTGGTCTATTTATATCCTCTTAATTGTTTAAAACCAAAGTTTGTTAAGAATACGTACAAATTGTTATATCATTTAAAGTTTAAAAATACCTCCTAATCATTTGTTACGTTCGCAATTACTAATCAAATGGAGAAAATGATGCCACAATTTGACAGTTCTTTATTAACTTATGTAATTTTCTTCGCCTAAGTAGTTTTAGAACAAAGTATTGAAGCTCGTCATAAATGTATATTTAGTTATTTTAGATAAATACGTACTCATTTACTATATTCATAGTAACGAATCAAACATACTAAAAGACAAACCAATAGGACCACTTTTTCTCTAGTTTAAAACCAAAGTTCATGAAGAATGTGTACAAATTGTTATATCGTTTAATGTTTTTATAGACCTTCCTATCATTTATTGCATTCGTAATTAAGAATCAAATAGAGAAGGCGATGTCATAATTTGGCCGTTCTTCTTGAACTTTTGTGATTTTATTCGCTTAACTAGTTTTATAACAAAGCACCTAAACTCGTCACTAATGTATATTTAGTTGTTTTAAAAAAATACCGACTCATTAACTAAGTTCATAAGAACGAATAACACGCACTAAACAATGAACCAATCGGACCATTTTTTGTCTAGTAATAATTCTTTTGATCGATTAATACCGAAGTTCGTTATAAATGTTCATAAATCGTTATATTATTTAAAGTTTAAAAATGCATCTAAATCAATTGTTACATTCATAATTACTAAGTAAATGGAGAAAGCAATGCCACAATTTGACCGTTCTTCTTTAACTTATATGATTTTATTCGCTTAACTAGTTTTAGAACAAAGCACAAAAGCTCGTCATGAATGTATATTTAGTTGTTTAAAGAAATACGTACTTATTTACTAAGTTCCTAAGAACGAATCAAATGTACTAAATGATAAACAAATCAGACCACTTTTGGTCTAGTTATATTGTTTTAATTTATTAAAACCGAAGTTCCTTAAGAATGTGCATAAATCAATATATTGTTTAAAGTTTAAAATGACCTCCTAATAATTTCAGACGTTTATCATTACGAATCAAATCGAGAAAGCGATGCCACAATTTGACCATTCTTCCTTAACCTATGTCATTTTATTCGCTTAACTAGTTTTAGAACAAAACACCAAGCTAGTCACGAATGTATATTTAGTTTTTTTAAAGAAATACGTATAAATTTACTAAGTTCATAAAAATGAAACAGACACACAAAATGATGAACCAATCAGACCACTTTTGGTCTAGTTATTTTTTTAATAAATTAAATTTGAAGTTTGTTAAGAATGTGCATAAATCGTTATATCGTTTAAAGTTTAAAAAATCCTCCCAATCATTTGTTATGTTCGTAATTACGAATCAAATAGAGGAAGCGATGTCACAATTTAACCGTTCTTCTTAAACTTTTGTGATTTTATTCGCTTAACTAATTTTAGAACAAAACAACTAAGCTTGTCACGAATATATATTTAGTTATTTTTAAAAAAATCCTTACTCATTTACTAAGTTTGTAGGAATGAACTCAAACATATTAATCGACGAACCAATTGGACCACTTTTGGTCTACTTATATCCTTTTAATTGATTAAAACCGAAGTTCGTTAAGAATGTACACAAATCGTTATATCATTTAATGTTTTGAAAGACATCTCAATTATTTGTAACATTCGTAATTATGAATTAAATAGAGAAAGTGATGCCATAATTTGACCGTTCTTCTATAACTTATGAGATTTTATTTGCTTAACTCATTTTAGAATAAAGCACCCAAGTTTGTCACGAATTTATTATTTCGTTGTTTTAAAGAAAAATCAAAGTACTAAACTACGAACCAATCGGACCACTTTTGGTTAAGTTATATCCTATTAATCGATTAAAACCGAAGTTCGTTATAACTGTGCATAAATTATTATATTGGTTAAAGTTTAAAAGACATCTCAATCATTTCTTACGATTGTATGTACTAATTAAACGGAAAAAGCGATGCCACAATTTGACTGTTCTTCCTTAACTTATGTAATTTTTTATTTACTTAACTAATTTTAAAACAAAGCACCCAAGTTAGTCCTGAATGTAGATTTAGTTCTTTTAAAGAAATACGTACTTATTTACTAAGTTCATAAGAACAAATCAAACGTACAAAATGATGAACCAATCGGACCACTTTTAGTTAAGTTATTTCCTTTTAATCGATTAAAACTGAAGTTAAGAATAAGCACAAATCGTTATATAATTTAAAGTTTAAAAAGACCTCCAAATCATTTGTTATGTTAGTAATTACAAATCAAATGGAGAACGCAATGCCACAATTTGACCGTTCGTCCTTAACTTATGTTATTTTATTCATTTAACTAGTTTTAGAGCAAAACACCAAGTTCGTCATGAATGTATAATTAGATATTTGAAAAAAATACATACTCATTTACTATGTTTGTAAGAATGAATCAACCACACTTAACGATGAACAAATCAAACCACTTTTGGTTAAGTTATATCATTTTAATTGATGAAAACCAAAGTTTATAATGAATGAGCACAAATTTTTATATCGTATAATGTTTTGAAAGACCTCCTGATCATTTGTTACGTTCGTAATTACAAGTCAAATCGAGAAAGCGATGCCACAATTTGACCATTCTTCCTTAACTTTTGTGATTTTATTCACTAAACTAGTTTTAAAATAAACCACCTAAGCTCATCACCAATGTATTTTTAGTTGATTAACATTGAAGTTCGTTAAGAATTTGTACAAATCGTTATCTTGTTTAAAGTTTAAAAAGTCCTCATAATCATTTAATACTTTAATTACAAATTAAATGGAGAAAGCAATGTTACAATTTGACCGTTCTTCTTTAACTTTTGTGATTTTATTCGCTTAACTAGTTTTAAAACAAAGCACTAAAGCTTGTCACGATTGTATATTTAGTTATTTTAAAAATACCAACACATTTACTAAGTTCGTAAGAACGAATAACACGTACTAAACGAGAAACTAATCAGATCATTTTTTGTTTAGTTATATCATTTTAATCGATTAAAACCGAAGTTCATTATAAATGTGTACAAATCGTTACATCTTTTAAAGTTTAAAAAGGCCTCAAAGTCAATTGTTATGTTCGTAATTATTAATAAAATTGAGAAAGCGATGTCTCAATTTGACCATTCTTCCTTAACTAATATGATTTTATTTGCTTAATTGGTTTTAGAACAAAATACCAAAGCTCGTTACGAATGTATATTTAGTTCTTTTAAATAAATACGTACTCATTTACTAAGTTCATAAGAACGAATCAAATGCACAAAATGATGAACCAATCGGACCACTTTTTGTTTAGTTATTTCCTTTTAATCGATTAAAACCGAACTTCGTTAAGAATATGTACAAATCATTATATAGTTTAACATTTATAAAGACTTCTTAATCATTTGTTACGTTCATAATTATAAATTAAATGGAGAAAGCGATGCCACAATTTGATCGTTCTTCTATAACTTATGTGATTTTATTTGCTTAAGTAGTTTTTAGTTCAAAGCACTCAATCTCAACACAAATGTATATTTAGTTATTTTTTAAAAAAAAACTTACTTATTTAGTAAGTTCGTAGGAATGAATCAAACACACTTAACGACAAACCAATCGGACCACTTTTGGTCTAGTTATAACCTTTTAATCAATTAAAACCAAAGTTCGTTAAGAATATACACTAATCATTATATCATTTAATGTTCTGAAAGACCTCCCAATCATTTGTTAACATTCGTAATTACTAACCAAATGGAGAAAGCAAAGCCACAATTTAACCGTTCTTCTTTAAGCAACCAAGCTCATCACGAATGTATATTTAGTTGTTTTAAATAAATATGTACTTATTTACTAAGTTTATAAGAATGAATCAAATGCACTAAACGACGAACCAATTGGACTACTTTTAGTCTAGTTATATCATTTTAATTAATTACAACCGAAGTTCGTTAAGAATGTGTACAAATTGTTATATCATTTAATGTTTTGCAAAACCTCTAGATCATTCGTTATGTTCGTAATTATTAATTAAATAAAGAAAATGATTCTACAATTTGACCCTTCATAACTTATGTGATTTTATTCACTTAACTAGTTTTAGGACAAAGCACCAAAGCTATCACAAATGTATATTTAGTTCTTTTAAATTAATATATACTTATAAACTAGTTTGCTTAACTAGTTTTCGGACCACTATTGGTCAAGTTATTTCCATTTAATCGATTAAAACCGACGCTCGTTAAAAATATGCACAAATCGTTAAATCGTTTAAGGTTTAAAAAGTCCTCCCAATCATTTTTTACGTTCGTAATTACGAATGTGCACTAATCGTTATATCATTTAATATTTTGAAAGACCTCCAAATCATTTGTTAATGTTTATAATTATGAACGAAATGGAGAAAGCGATGCCACAATTTGACCTTTCTTGTTTTAGCACAAAGCAACCTAAGCTTGTCACGAATGTATATTTAGTTGTTTTAAAGAAATATGCACTCATTTACTAAGTTTGTAAATCAAACGTACTAAATGATGAACTAATCGGACCACTTTTAGTCAAGTTAAATATCCTTTTAATCGATGAAAATCGAAGTTTATTAAGAATGTGCATAAATTGTTATATTGTTTAATGTTTTAAAAGACATCCCAATTATTCGTTACGTTTGTAATTATGAATTAAATGGAGAAAGTGATGTAATAATTTAACAGTTCTTCCTTAATTTATTTGATTTTATTTGCTTAACTAGTTTTAGAACAAAGCACCAAAGTTAGTCACGAATGTATATTTAGTTTTTTTAAAGAAATACATACAAATTTACTAAGTTCGTAAAAATGAAACAGACACACAAAATGACGAACCAATCAGACCACTTTTGGTCTAGTTATTTTTTTTAAATCGATTAAAATCAAAGTTTGTTAAGAATGTGCATAAATTATTATATCGTTTAAAGTTTAAAAAGTTCTCATAATCATTTGTTATGTTCGTAATTACAAATCAAATGGAGAAAGCGATGGCACAATTTGACCATTCTTCAATAACTTATGTGATTTTATTCGCTTAACTAGTTTTTAGAACACAACAACTAAGCTCGTCACGAATGTATATTTAGTTGTTTTAAAGAAACACATACTTGTTTACTAAGTTCGTAAGAACGAATCGAATGCACTAAACAAAAAACCAATCGGATCACTTTTGGTCTAATTATATCATTTTAATTCGTTAAAATCAAGGTTCGTTAAGATTGTGCACAAATTGTTATATCATTTAAAGTTTAAAAAAGCCTCCTAATCATTTATTATGTTCGTAATTACTAATCCAATGGAGAAAGTGATGTCACAATTTGACCGTTCTTCCCTAACTTATGTGATTTTATTCGTTTAACTAGTTTTAAAAAAAAAAATCACCTAAGCTCGTCAAGAGTGTATATTTAGCTATTTTAAAAAAAATATGTACTAATTTAGTAAGTGCATAAGAAGGAATTAAACATACTAAATGACGATGAAATAATCGGACCACTTTTGGTCTTGTTATATATCCTTCTAATCGATTAAAATAGAAGTTCATTAAGAATGTACACAAATCGTTAAATTGGTCAAAGTTTAAAAAGACCTCCCAACAATTGTTATGTTCATAATTACGAATCAAATGGAAAAAGCGATGCCACAATTTTATAGCTCTTCTTAAACCTATATGATTTTATTCGATTAACTAGTTTTAGAGCAAACCACCCAATCTCATCACGATTATATATTTAGTTGTTTTAAAAAATACTTACTCATTTACTAAATATGTAGAAATGAATAAAATGTACTAAAATCGAAGTTCGTTAAGAATTCGCACAAATCGTTATATCATTTATAGTATTGAAATACCTCTTAATCATTTGTTACGTTTATAATTACGAATCAAATTATGAAAGCGATGCCACAATTTTGCTGTTCTTCCTTAAGTTATTTCATTTTATTCAATTAACTAGTTTTAGAACAAAGCAACAAAGCTTGTCACCAATGTATATTTAGTTTTTTAAAATAAATACATACTCTGTTGTGTCCGGATCAGACACAAATGGTACCTAGCTTCACGAAGGGGAAAGGGAAGAAGTTTGGACGAAGGAAGACGAGAAATAATTCTGAATTGCATCAATGTCCAAGGAGGAAGACAACCCCTTTTATAGGAGGCAGCCAGCTGGTCCTCCCCCTAATTAGGGACTAGCTGGTCCGTTACAATCCCCTTAATTACGGACCACTATTTGGTCTGTTACAATCATTAATGGTCCGTTATAATCATTAAGGGTCCGTTACTATTTTTATAACAAAGCAACAAAGCTCGTCACGAATGTATATTAAGTAGTTTTAAATAAATACATACTTATTTACTAAGTTCGTAAGAACGAATCAAATGCACTAAACTACGAACCAATTGGACCACTTTTAGTCTGTTATTTCCTTTTAATTGATTAAAACCAAAGTTCGTTAAAAATGTGCACAAATTGTCATATCGTTTAAAGTTGAATAATTCCTCCCAATTATTTATTACATTCATAATTATGAATTAAATTAAAAAAGCAATTCCATAATTTGACCATTATTCCTTAACTTATAATATTTTATTCGCTTAAATAGTTTTAGAACAAGGCACCAAAGCTTGTCATGAATGTGATTTACTGAGTTCATAAGTACGAACCAAACGTACAAAACAATGACCCAATCAGACCACTTTTAGTCTAGTTATTTCCTTTTAATCAATTAAAACCGAAGTTCGTTAAAAATGTTAACAAATCATTATATCATTTAAAGTTTAAAAAGACCTCCCAATCATTTATTATGTTCTAAATTATAAATCAAATGGAGAAAACAATGCCACAATTTGACAATTCTTCCTTAACTTATGTGATTTTATTCGCTTAACTAGTTTTAGAACAAAGCAACAAAGCTCGTCAAGAATGCATATTTAGTTATTTTAAATAAATACATACTTATTTACTAAGCTCATAAGAACTAATAAAATGCACTAAAAGATGAACCAATCAGACACTTTTGGTCGAGTTATATGTTTTAATCGATTAAAACCGAAGTTTGTTAAGAATGTGCACAAATTGTTATATTGTTGAAAGTTTAAAAAGGCCTCCTAATCATTCGTTACATTCAAAATTACAAAATAAATGGAGAAAACGATGCTACAATTTAACCATTCTTCCTTAACTTATGTGATTTTTTTCACTTTAGTTTTGGAACAAAGTAACCAAGTTCGTCATTAATGTATATTTAGTTATTTTAAATAAATATATACTAATTTACTAAGATTGTAAAAATGAATCAAACGTACTAAGTAATGAACTAATCGGACCACTTTTGGTCTACTTATATCCTTTTAATCAATAAAAATCGAAGTTCATTCAGAATGTGTAAAAATTGTTAAATCATTTAAAGTTTTGTAAGACCTCCTAATCATTCGTTATATTTGTAATTACGAATCAAATGGAGAAAGCGATGCAACAATTTGACTATTCTTTCTTAACTTATGTGATTTTATTTGCTTAATTAGTTTTAGAACAAAGCAAGAAAGCTAGTCACGAATATATATTTCATTTTTTTAAGGAAATACGAACTCATTTACTAAGTTCGTGAGAATGACTAAAATCCACAAAATGATGAACCAATCGGATCACTTTTGTTCTAGTTATTTCATTTTAATTAGTTAAAACCAAAGTTTGTTAAGAATGTGCATAAATCATTATATCTTTTAATGTTTAAAAAGACCTACTAATCATTTGTTACATTCAAAATTATAAATTAAATGGAGAAAGTGTTGTTATAATTTAACCATTCTTCCTTAACTTATGCGATTTCATTTAGTTAACTAGTTTTAGAACAAAGCAACCAAGGACGTCACGAATGTATGTTTAGTTATTTTAAAGAAATACATACTCATTTATTAAGTTCGTAAAAATGAATCAAACACACTAAATGACGAACCAATCAGACCACTTTTATTCTAGTTATATTATTTTAATCGATGAAAACCGAAGTTCGTGTATAATGTACACAAATGTTATATCGTTTAAAGTTTAAAAAGATCTCTTAACCATTTGTTACATTCGAAATTACGAATCAAATGGAGAAAGTGATGCTACACTTCGACTGTTCTTCATTAACTTATGTGATTTTATTCACTTAACTAGTTTTAGAGCAAAACAACCAAGCTCATCACGAATGTACATTTAGTTGTTTTAAAAAAATTCATACTTATTTACTAAGTTCGTAAGAACGAATCAAACGCACTAAAAGGAGATCCATTAGGACCACTTTTGGTCTGATTATATCCTTTTAATCAATGAAAACCGAAGTTCGTTTAAAATATTAAAAAATTTTATATCATTTAAAGTTTTGTAAGACCTCCTAATCTTTCGTTACATTTTTAATTACGAATCAAATAAAGAAAGCGATGCAACAATTTGACTGTTCTTTTTCAACTTATGTGATTTTATTCGCTTAACTAGTTTTAGAACAAAACACTAAATAGCCACGAATATATATTTAGTTGTTTTAAAAAATACTTACTCATTAACTAAGTTCGTAAGAATGAATCCAACGCATTAAAAGACAAACCAATTAGACCACTTTGGTTTTGTTATATCCTTTTAATTGATGAAAACCAAAGTTCCTATTGAATGTGAATAAATCGTAATATCGTTTAAAGTCTAAAAGCACCTCCTAATCATTTTGTTACGTTCATAATTACTAGTGAAATGGAGAAAGTGATGCCACAATTTGACCATTCTTCCTTAACTTTTGTGATTTTATTCACTTATATAGTTTTAGAACAAAACACCGAAGCTAATCACGAATATATATTTAGTTTTTTTTAAAGAAATACGTACTTATTTACTAAGTTCATAAGAACGAATCAAATGCACAAAACGACAAACCAATCAGACCTCTTTCTATTAGTTATTTTCTTTTAATCAATTAAAACCGAAGTTCGTTTTGAATGTAAACAAATATCTTTATATCGTTTTAAGTTTAACAACAGCTCCTAATCAATTGTTACGTTCTTAATTACAAATCAAATACAGAAAGTGATGCCACAATTGATCACTCTTCCTTAACTTTTGTGATTTTATTCGCTTATATAGTACCAAAGCTCTTTACGAATGTATATTTAGTTGTTTTAAAAAAATATGTACTCATTTACTATGCTCGTAAGAATGAATCAAACATACTAAATGACGAACCAATCAGACTACTTTTAGTCGAGTTATAGCTTTTTAATTGATTAAAACAAAAGTTCATTGAGAATGTCTACAAAACGTTTTATTGTTTAAAGTTTAAAAAGTCCTCCTAATTGTTACATTCGTAATAAAGAAATATGTACTCATTTACTAAGTTCGTAAAAACAAATTAAACGCACAAAATGATGAACCAATCAGACCACTTTTGGTCTAATTATATGCTTTTAATAGATTTAAACCGAAGTTCGTTAAGAATATGCACAAATCGTTATATCATTTAGAGTTTAAAAAAACCTCTCAATCATTTGTTACGTTCGTAATTATGAATAAAATGGAAAAAACAATGCTACAATTTGATCGTTTTTCCTTAACGTATATGATTTTGTTTACTTAACTAGTTTTAGAACAAAGCACCTAAGCTAGTGATGAATGTATTTTTAGTACTTTTAAAGAAATATGTTATTTACTAAGTTTGTAGGAACCAATTAAATGCACTAAACGATGAACCAATCATACCACTTTTGATTTATTTATTTTTCTTTTAATCGATTATAGCTAAAGTTCGTTAAGAATATGTATAAATTGTTATATTGTCTATAGTTTAAAAAGACCTAATAATCATTTGTTATGTTTGTAATTACGAATCAAATGGTGAAAGCGATGCCACAATTTGACCATTATTCTATCTATAACTTATGTGATTTTATTCGCTTAACTCATTTTAGAACAAAGCACCTAAGCTCGCCACGAATGTATATTTTGTTATTTTAAAGAAATACTTACTTATTTACTAAGTTCGTAATAATAAATCAAACGCACTAAACTACGAACGAATCGGACCACTTTGTGTCTATTTATATCCTTTTAATTAATTAAAACCGAAGTTTGTTAAGAATGTATATAAAAATGATATCGGTTAAAGTTTAAAAAGTCATACTTATCATTTGTTATGTTCGTAATTACAAATCAAATGGATAAATCAATGCTACGATTTGACCGTTCTTTTATAACTTTTGTGATTTTAGTCGCTTAACTAGTTTTAGAACAAAGCACCCAAGCTTGTTAAGAATATATATTTAGTTGTTTTAAAAAATACGTACTCATTTTCTAAGTTTGTAAAAATAAATCAAACGCACTAAATGACAAACTAATCAGACCACTTCTAGTCAAGTTATATCCTTTTAATCGAGTAAAACTGAAGTTTGCTAAGAAAATGCACAAATTGTTATATTATTTAATATTTTAAATGACCTCCTAATTATTTATGACATTTATAATTACAAATGAAATGGAGAAAGCTATGCTACAATTTAATCATTCTTCCTTAACTTATATAATTTTGTTTGCCTAACAAGTTTTAGAATAAAGCACCCAAAATAGTCACGAATATATATTTAGTCTTTTTAAGGAAATACATACTTATTAACTAAGTTCATAAAAATGAATCAAACACACAAAATGATGATCTAATCAGACAATTTTTGGTCTAGTTATTTTCTTTTAATCGATCAAAACCACAGTTCAGTAAGATTGTACACAAATTGTTATATCGTTTAAAATTTAAAAAGACATCTAAATCATTTGTTACGTTAGTAATTACGAAACAAATGGAGAAAGCAGTTCAACAATTTGACCATTTTTTTATAACTTATGTAATTTTATTCGCTTTAACTAGTTTTAGAATAAAACAACTAAGCTCGTCACGAATGTATATTTAGTTATTTTAAAGAAATACATACTTATTTACTAAGTTCATACGAACAAATCAAATGCACTAAATGACAAAGTAGTCAGACCACTTTTAGTCTAATTATATCATTTTTAGTCTAATTATATCATTTTAATCGATAAAAATCAAAGTTCGTTAAGAATGTGCACAAATCATTATATGGTTTAAAGTTTAAAAATGCCTCATAATCATTTATTATATTTGTAATTACAAATCAAATGGAGAAATTGATGCCACAATTTGACCGTTCTTGTTTAACTGATGTGATTTGATTCGCTTAACTTATTTTTGGGCAAAACACCTAATCTCATCACGAATGTATATTTAGTTGTTTAAAAAAAAATACTTAGTCATTTACTAAGTTTGTAGGAATGAATGAAACGTACTAAACGACAAACCAATTTGACCACTTTTGGTCTAATTATATCCTTGTAATCGATTAAAACCCAAATTCGTTAAGAATGTATATAAATCATTATATCGTTTAATGTTTGTTACATTATATCATTAAAAGTTTGTAAAAAACCTCATAATCATTTGTTACGTTCGTAATTACGAATCAAATGGATAAAGAGATGCCACAATTTGACCATCCTTCCTTAATTTATGTGATTTTGTTGGCTTAATTAGTTTTAGAACAAAGCACAAAAACTAGTTACAAATGTATATTAAGTCCTTTTAAAGAAATATGTACTTATTTATTAAGTTTATAAGAATGAATCAAATGCACAAAAAGATGAACCAATTGGACCACTTTTTGTTTAGTTATTTCCTTTTAATCGTTTAAAACCGAAGTTCGTTAAAATTATGCACAAATCAGTATATCATTTAAAACTTAAAATCACTTGTTAGGTTTGTAATTACAAATCAAATGGAGAGGGCGATGCCACAATTTGACCATTCTTCTTTAACTTATGTGAATTTATTTGCTTAACTAGTTTTAGAACAAAGCAACTAAGCTCGCCACGAATGTATATTTAGTAGTTTTAAATAAATACGTATTTATTTACTAAGTTCGTAAGAACAAATCACATGTACTAAATGATGAACCAAATGGACAACTTTTTGTCTAGTTACATCCTTTTAATCGATCAAAACCGAAGTTCATTAAGAATGTGAACAAATCGTTATATCGTTTAAAGTTTAAAAAGACCTCCCAATCGTTTGTTACGTTCATAATTACAAATCAAATGGAGTAAGGGATGCCACAATTTGACCGTTCCTCATTAATATATGTGATTTTACACACTTAAGTAGTTTCGAAAGAATGAATCAAATGTACTAGATGACGAACAAAACACCAAAGAACGTCACGAATCATATTAACAAAGTGATTCCACAATTTGATCGTTCTTCATTAACTTATATACTTTTATTCACATAACTTGATTAAGAACAAAGCACCAAAGAACGTCACGAATGTATATGTAATTGTTTTAAATAAATATGTACTCATTTTCTAAGTTTGAAATAATGAATCAAATATACTAAATGATGAACCAATCGGACCACTTTTGGTCAGGTTTTATCCTTTTGATCGATTACAATTGAAGTAAGTTAATAATGTGTACAAATCATTATATCCTTTAAAGTTTAAAGAGACCTCTTATTTATTTGTTACGCTCGAAATAATGAATCAAATTAACAAAGCCATTCAACAATTTGACCGTTCATTAATTTATTTGATTTCATTCTCTTAACTAAAATTAGAACAATGCATCATATCTCGTCACGAATGTATATTTAGTTGTTTTAAATATATGTACTCATATCAAATGTACAAAATGATGAACTAATCGGACTCCTTTTGGTCAAAGTATACTTGATCGATTAAAACCGAAGTAAGTTAAGAATGTGGTCAAATCGTTATATTGTTTATAGTTTAAAGAGACCTCACATTCATTAGTTTCGTTAGTAATAACAAATCAAATTGACAAAGTAATTTAACAATTTGACCATTCTTCCTTAACTTATATGTTTTCATTCACTTTAACTAGGTTTAGAACAAAGCATCAAAGTTCATCACGAATGTATATTTAATTATTTTTAATAAATACATACTCATTTGTTAAGTTCAAAAGAATAAAAAAATGTACTGATGAACAAATTAGACACATTTGGTTAAGTTATATCCTTTTAATCGATTAAAACCGATGTAAGTTAAGAATGTTCACAAATTGTTATATCATTTAATGTTTAAAGAGACCTCATATTTATTTGTGATGTTCATAATAACAAATAAAATTTACAAAATGACTCCACAATTTAACTGTTCTTTCTTAACTTATATGATTTTATTTACTTAACTAGATTTAGAACAAATCACCAAAGCTCATTACGAATGTATATTTAATTATTTTAAATGAATATGTTCTCATTTGCTAATATTAAGGGTCTGTTTGGATTGGTAGAAAGTAGGGAAAGGGAAAGGAATCTTCTTAAAATCCCCTAGTTACCACTATTTGGCGCAACGGGGAAAGAGAAACTAAAGCGAAAATTGAGAGAAAATAGATGAAAAATTCCCCCAAAAACTTTCCACCCATCAACCCATGAATTTTGGGAGAAAATCAGCAAAGACTTATGTCTTGCTGTTACTACCACTACCATCATTGTCACCGCCTCCACCATCGCCGCCACTGACACCACCGCTGCCACTACCACAACCACCACAGCCACCACCACCACTGCTACTACCACCACCACTACCGCCGCCCCCCCCCCCCCCCCACCACTGCCACAGCAACCACCACCATTGCACGTCACAAATGTATATTTAATTATTTTAAATGAATATGTACTATTTTTTTTTAAAAGAAAAAGCAAACGTACTAAACGACAAAACAATTGGATCCCTTTTGGTTAAGGTATATTTTTTTAATCGATTAAAACCGAAGTAAGTTAAGAATGTACACAAATCTTTATATCGTTTAAAGTTTAAAGAGACCTCTTATTTGTTAAGTTGTAATAATGAATCAAATTGATGAAGTGATTCCTCAATTTGACCGTTCTACCTTAATTATATTATTTCATTCGCTTAACTTGATTTAGAACAAAGCATCATAGCTCGTCACTTATGTATATTTATTTGTTTAAACTGAATATATTCTCATTTGCTAAATTCAAAAGAAAGCATCATACGTACTAAACGACGAACTAATCAGACCACTTTCGTACAAGTTATATCGTTTTGATCAATTAAAACTAAAGTAAGTTAAGAATGTGCACAAATTTTTATATCGTTTAAAGATTAAAGAGACCTCCCATTCATTTGTGATGTTCGTAATAACTAATCAAATTAACAAAGCGATCCCACAATTTGACCATTTTTCCTTAATTTATATGATTTCATTCACTTAACTAGATTTAGAGCAAAGCACTAAAGCTCGTCACAAATGTACATTTAATTCTTTTAAATAACTATGCACACATTTGCTAAGTTCAAAAGAATAAATAAAACATACTAAAAGATGAACCAGTCGGTCCACTTTTGGTCAAGTTATCCTTTTAATCGATTAAAACCAATGTAAGTTAAAAATGTGTACAAATCATTATATCGTTTAAAGTTTAAAGGGTCCTCTTATTAATTTGTTACGTTCGTAATAATTAATGATATTGACAAAGTGATACCGCAATTTTACCATTTTTTCTTAACTAATATGATTTTATTCGCTTAACTAGATTTAGAATAAAGCACTAGCTCCTCATGAATTTATATATAATTATTTTAAATTACTACGTACTCATTTGCTTAGTTCAAAAAAATGAATCAAACGTACTAAACGACAAATCAATCTGCCCATTTTGGTTAAGTTATATCCTTTTAATTTATTAAAACCGATGCACGTTAAGAATGTTGACAAAATGATTCCACAATTTAACCGTTATTCCTTAACTTATATGATTTCATTTGCATAACTTGATTTAGAATAAAACACCAAAGCTTGTCATGATTGTATATTAAATAGTTTTAAATAAAATCGTATTCATTTGCTAAGTTCAAAAGAATAAATTAAATGTACAAAATGACAAACCAATCAAACCACTTTTGGTCAAGTTATATCCTTTTAATCGATTAAAAATGAAGTTAAAAATGTCCACAAATCACTATTCTATCGTTTAAAGTTTAAAGAGACCTCCTATTCATTCGTTACGTTCGGAATAACGAGATAAATTAACAAAGTGATTCAACATTTTGACCATTCTTTATTAACTTATATAATTTCATTCACTTAACTTGATTAAGACCAAAACATCAAAGCTCGTCACAAATGTATATTTAATTATTTTAAATAAATATGTACTCATTTATAAAGTTCGAAATAATGAATCAGATGTACTAAACAATGAACTAATTAGACTACTTTTAGTCAAGGTATATCATTTTTTGATCAATTAAAACCAAAGTAAGTAAATAATGTGAACAAAGTGTTATATTGTTTAAAGTTTAAAGAGACCTCTCATTTATTTGTTACCTTTGTAATAATAATTAAATTAATAAAGTGATTCCACAATTTGACCATTCTTTCTTAATTTATATTATTTTATTCGCTTAACTAGATTTAGAACAAAGCACTATAGCTCATCATGAATGTATATTTTATTATTTTCAATGAATATGTACTCATTTACTAAGTTCAAAATAATAAATCAAACGTACTAAACGGCAAACCAATCGGACCCTTTTGGTCAAGTTATATCCTTTTGATCGATTAAAATCGATTAAGTTAAGAATGTGCACAAATTGTTATATCATTTAAAGTTTGAAGACACCTTGTATTCATTTATGACGTTCATAATAACGAATCAAATTTACAAAGTGACTCCACAGTTTGACCATTCTTCACTAACTTATATGATTTCATTCGCTTAACTAGATTTAGAACAAAGTACCAATGCTCATTACGAATGTATATTTAATTATTTTAAATAAATATGTTCTCATTTGTTAAGTTTAAAAAAATAAATAAAATTTACTAAACGACAAACAAATCGTACCCCATTTAGTAAAGTTATATCCTTTGATCTATTAAAAACGGAAATAAGTTAAGAATGTGTACAAATTATTATATCGTTTAAAGTTTAAAGAGAACTATAATTCATTTGTTACGTTTGTAATAATGAATCAAATTGATAAAGAGACTCCACAATTTAACCGTTCTTCCTTAATTTATATGATTTCATTTGCTTAAGTAGATTTAAAACAAAGCACCAAAGCTCGTCAATAATATATATTTAATTGTCTTAAATGAATACATACTCATTTGCTGAGTTGAAATGAATGAAAAAAATGTACTAAATGATGATTCAATCGGACTACTTTTGGTCAAGTTATATCTTTTTGAGCGATTAAAACCGAAGCAAGTTAAAAATGTGCAAAAAATTTTATATCGTTTAAACTTTAAGGAGACCTCCAATTCATTTGTTACGTTTGTAATAACAAATAAAATTTAAAAAGTGATTCCACAATTTGACCGTTCTTCCTTTTATATGGTCGCTTAACTAGCTTTAGAGCTCGTCACGAATGTATATTGAATTATTTTAAATAAATATGTACTCATTTGCAAAGTTCAAAAGAATGAATAAGAAATGTACTAAACGACGAACGAATCAGACCCCTTTTGGTCAAGTTATATCCTTTTGATCGATTAAACTTAAGTAAGTTAAGAATGCGTACAAATCATTATATTGTTTAAAGTTTAAAGAGACCTCATTTACTATGTTTGTAATAACGAATCAATTTGACAAAGTGATTCCACAATTTAACCATTCTTCCTTAATTTATATGATTTCATGCGCTTGACTAGATTTAGAAGAAAGCACTAAGCTCGTCACAAATGTATATTTAATTATTTTAGATAACTACATAGTTATTTGCAAAGTTCGAAAGAATGAATTAAATGTACTAAATGACGAACCAAAGTGATCGAAAGAATGAATCCCACTTTTGCACAAGTTATCTTTTTTTTATTATATTAAAATGGAAGTAATTATGAATGTGCATAAATCGTTACATTGTTTAAAGTTTAAAGAGACCTCTCATTTATTTGCTACATTTATAAACAAATTAAATTAACAAAGTAATTCAACAATTTGATAGTTCTTCCTTAACTTATATAATTTAATTCACTTAAGTAGATTTAGAACAAAGTACCAAAGCTTGTCGCGAATAAATATTTAATTATTTTAAATGAATACATACTTATTTACTAATTTCAAAAGAATAAATCAAACAGACTAAACAACAAACTAATCGGACCCCTTTTGGTCATGTTATATATTTTTATCGATAAAAACTGATGTAAGTTAAGAATGTGTGGGAATCATTATTCGTTTACAGTTTAAAGATGCCTCACATTCATTTGTTACGTTTGTTGATAAAGTGATTCCACAATTTGACGGTTCTTCCTTAACTTATATCGTTTAAAGATTTAAGAGACCTCCCCCGCCCCTCTTTCTCTAGCGTGCATGCTTTCTTTTGAGCACTTGTGCTCTCTCTCGCTAGAACGCGCAACCTCTCTTTAGTGCACGTGCTCTCTCTCACTAAAACACGCATGCTTGATAGAGAGGATGGGGGCGGGGAGCGAGAGAGAAAGAGAGAAAATGTGCTCTCTCCCACCCCCTCTTTTTCGCTCGCTCCACATCCCCTCTCTCTCTCTCTCTCTCTCTCTCTCTCTCTCTCTCTCTCTCTCTCTCTCTCTCTCTCTCTCTCTCTCTCTCTCTCTCTCTCTCTCTCTCCCTCCCTCGAAAGGGAGAGGGGGGACACGGAGTGAGCGAGAAAAAACACCCCTCTTTCTCGCTCGCTCCGCGCTCCCCTGTCCCTCCCTTTCTCGACTGAGCGTGCTCTCTCTTGAGCAGGCATGTTGTCTCTCTGGAAAGAGCGTGCGTGCTCTCTCTCGCTTGTTTGCGTGTGCTCTCTCTCCTCTCGTTCTTTCTATCTCTCTCTAGCCCGTGCACTTGAGAGAGAATGAGAAGGAGAAGATAGGGAGAACGCGTGCTCAAGAGAGAGAGAGAGAGAGTAAACTCTATGCTCGCACACTCTCTGTCCACCTCTCTCACTCTCTCTCTCACACTTGAGCACGCGTGCTCTCTCTCTCTCTCTCTTATAGTCTCCCTCGTGCTCTCTCTCTCTCTCTCGCTCGTTCTCTCTTTCTCTAGTGCACATGCTCTCTTTCGTGCACGCGTGCTCTCTCTCGCTAGAGCGTGCGTGCTCTCTCTCATTCGAGCACGCACGCTTGATAGAGAGGAAATGGACGGGGAGCGAGAGAGAAAGAGAGCACATGTGCTCTCTCCCACCTCCCCTCTTTTTCACTCACTCCACACCCCTTCTCTATCGAGTGTGCATTCTTTCTTTTGAGCGTGCATGCTCTTTCCCTCTCGCTTGAGCGCACGTGCTCTCTCTCTCTCTTTCTCTCTCTCTCTCAAGAGCGCATGCTCTCTCTCTCTCTATAGCTATCTCTCGCACGTTCTCTCTTTCTCTCTCTCTCTCTCGCACGTGCGCTCGATAGAGATAGTGGGGGGCGGGGAGCGAATGAGAAAGAGAGCACACATGCTCTCTCTCACCCCCTCTTTGTCACTCGCTCTACGCCCCCTCCTCTCTCCCGAGCATGCATGCTCTCTCTTTAGCATGCGTGCAAGCTCTTTCTAAAGCTCGTGTACTCTCTCAAGCGTGCATGCTCTCTGTTACTCGTTCTCTCTCTCTCCTCTCTCTCTCTCTATCTATCTATCTATCTATCCACCTATCTCTCCCTCAAGATCGCACACTCAATAGAAAGGGAGAGGGGGGTGAGGAGTGAGCGAGAAAGACCCCCCCTTTCTCGCCCGCTCAGCGCCCCCCTCTCCCTCCCATTCTCGACCGAGCATGTTCTCTCTTGAGCATGTGTGCTGTCTCTCTGGAAAGAGCGAGAGTGCTCTCCCTCACTCGTGCGCGCGTGCTCTCTCACCTTTCGATCTTTCTCTCTCTCTTGTACGCGCTCTCCAAAGAGAACGAGAAGGAGAAGAGAGGGAGCACGTGCGCGTGTGAGAGAGAGAGAGAGAGAGAGAGAGAGTAAACCTTAAACTCTCACACTCTTTGTCCACCTCTCTCACTCTCACTCTCTCTCTCTCTCTCATTCATTCTCTCTTTCTCTAGCACGCATGCTCTCCTTCGAGCGCGCGTGCTCTCGCTCGCTTGAGAGTGCATGCTCTCTTAAGCGCATGTGCTCTCTCTTGCTCGAGCACGCGCGCTTGATAGAGAAGGAGGGGGCAGGGAGCAAGCGAGAATGAGAGCACATCTGCTCTCTCCCACCCCCTCTTTTTCGCTTGCTCCACACCCCTCTCTAGAGCGTGCATGCTCTCTTTTGAGTGGCGTGCTCCTTTGCTGTCTCTCTCAAGCATGCGTGCTCTTTCCCTCTCTCTTGAGCGCACGTGCTCTCTCTCTTTCATGCATGCATGGTCTCTCATACTCTCCCTCTAGCTCTCTCTCGCTCATTCTCTCTCTAGTGCGTGTGCTCTCTATCGAGCGTGCTTACTCTCTCTCGTTCTCTCTCGATCGAGCATGTGCACTCGATGGAGAGGTTGAGAGGGGTGGGGAGCGAGCAAGAAAGAGAGCACATGTGCTCTCTCTCTCACCCCCCCTCTTTCTCTCTTGCTCCACACCCCCACCCCCACCCTCTCTCTGTCTCTTTCTTGAGCATGCGTGCTCTTTCCCTTTCTCGATAGCACATGCTCTCTCGCTCTCACTCAAGTAAGATAGAGAGTACCCATGCTCTCTCACCCCCCTCTTTCTCACTCGCCGCCCCCCTCTCCTTCCTTTTCTCGAGCGAGTGTGATCTGTTTTGAGCGCATGTGTTCTCTCGCTCGAGTGCGCATGTTCTCTCTCACTCGAGCACGCACACTTGAGAGAGAGAATGAGAGAGAAGAGAGAGGGCATGCTCCCTCGAGACAGCACGTGCGCTCAAGTGAGAGTACACCCTAAACTCTCGCACATTCTTTGTGTGTCCGCCTTTCTCGCTCTCTCTCTCTTGCTTGAGTGCGCATGCACTCTCTCTCGCTCGTGCACGTGTGCTATCTCGCTCGTGCACGCGTGCTCTCCCTCGAGCACGCGTGCTCTCTCCCTCGTGCACGCGTGCTCTCTCCCTCGAGCACGCGTGCTCTCTCTCTCGTTTTACCCCTCTAGCTCTCTCTCTCGTTCTCTCTCTAGCACGCATGCTCTCTTTTGAGCGCGCGTGCTCTCTGTATCGCTTGAGTGCGCGTGCTATCTCTCGCTTTAGTGCACATGCTCTCATTTTCGTTCTCTCTCTCGCTCGAGCACGCGCTTGATAGAGAGGAGGGAGTGGGTAGAGAGCGAGAAAGAGATCACATGTTCACCCCCTCTTTTTTGCTCACTCAACACCCCCCTCTCTCTCAAGCATGCAAGCTCTTTTGAGTGAGTGTGCTCTTTCCCTAGCAATCAAACCCACATGCTTTTTCCTTCTCTCTCAAGCGCGCGTGTTCTATCTCTCTCATACTCTCCTTCTAGCATGTGTGCTGTCTCTCTGGAAAGAGTGCGTGTGCTCTCTCTCTCGCTTGTGCCTTTGTGCTCTCTCTCTCTCTCTCTCTCTCTCTCTCTCATTCTTACTCTTTCTCTGATGTGAATCATATTGCTGACAAGTACTTGGACAAGTTGGATGCAGCAAAGCCATTGAAAGCCCAGCTAAAGGCCCATCGCCCATATTTTAAGAAGAAGCCCAAGAATCCAAGAGAAGACCAAAAGCCAAGGATTAATTGAGCCCAACCACAAAGATTCTTTTCCTGGCCTGCAACTTTTGGAGTCCCAAGGCCTCATTAATTAAAGCAAGCTGTTGCAGCCAAGGCACTCTTTCATATGTAGTCTACTAGGGACTTGTTTTAAGACATTTAATGTTATTTCAAATGCTTGTATGAAATTAAGCCTATATAAGGCTTTCTAAGTAATGAAAATGGAGTTTTTGGCTTGTTCATCTTAAAATTGTGTCTGGAGTATCAGCAACTCTTAGAACCTATCTTCCTTGGCTATCTCTCCTCAGAGACAGTTTCAGATGCCCTCAAGCTTAAGTCATCGTAATCCTTGTGATCTTTCCTCTCAGCGAGTTCCGTTCAAAGTTCATTATTGCTTTGGCACTCATCTTCTTTCTCTGCGCTGCACATCACTCTCTCTCTAGCACGCGCGCTCAAGAGAGAACATAAAGGAGAAGAGAGGGAGCACGCGCGCTTGAGAGAGAGAGAGTAAACCCTAAACTCTCACACTCTCTCTGTCCACCTCTCTCACTCTCTCTCACTTGAGCGCACGTGCCCTCTCTCGGTTGTGCGTGCTCTCTCTCTCTCATGCGTGCTCTCTCTCTCTCTGAGCATGCATGCTCTCTCTCTTATAGTCTCTCTCGTGCTCTCTCTCCCACTCGTTCTCTCTTTCTCTAACGCACATTCTCTCTTGCTATAGCGCACATGCTCTCTTTAACGCGCATGCTCCCTCTCGCTTGAGCACGCGCGCTAGATAGAGAGGGAGGGGCGGGGAGCTAGCGAGAAAGAGAGCACATGCGTTCTCTCCCACCCCGCTCTTTTTCGCTTGCTCCACACCCCCCTCTCTCGAGCATGCATGCTTTCTTTTGAGCGCGTGTGCACTTTCCCTCTCTTGAGTGCATGTACTCCCTCTCTCAAGAGCGTGTGCTCTCTCTCGCTCGTTCTCTCTCTCTCTCTCTCTTTCTTTATCTCTCTCTCTCTCTCTCTCTCTCTCCACTAGAAAGAGAGCACATATGCTCTTTCTGACCCCCCCCTCTTTGTCGCTCATCTACGCCACCCTCCCTCTCTCTCCCGAGCATTCTTGCTCTCTCTTTAAAGTGCGTGCCCATTCACTCTCTCTATCTCATGAGCGTGCAAGCTCTCTCACGAGCTTGCATGCTCTCTCAAGCGCGCGTGTACTCTCTCTCGAGCACGTGTGCTCAAGAGTTAGATAGAGAAATAGAAGGAGTGAGAGATCACGTGCTCTCTCTCGCTCGAGCGTGTGCTCTCTCGCTCAAGCGCGCGTGCTCTCTCTTGCTTGAGCACTCGTGCTCTCTCTTTCAAGCTCTTTCTCGCTCTCCCTCGATCATGCGCACTCGATAGAGAGGGAGAGGGAGGGCGAGGAGTGAGGAGCGAGCGAGAAAGACTGTTGTGTACGTGTTGTGCACGCTCACACGATTCCTCATTTATTTATCTTTATTTATTTATGAATATTAGGTTAGTTTCCCTTGTGTTGAGAATGATCTATATTTATGTTTTACTGTTAAACTGTGATGGGCGCGCTAGTGGACCACGGGATAACCAGGCCCATTAGCGGCACGATTCCCAAAGTGGGAGGGTGCGACTCCCCATAAAGGGTCGTCTCCCTCCTTGTGTTCGGGTTATGCTTAATAGAACTCCAGTTATTTCTCTCCTTTCTTCCTACTTCTTTCCCTTTCCCTGCGTAGAACTCCTGTGTACCAATTGTGCCCGCACCAGGCGCAACATTGGTACCAGAGCTTTTAAGATCCCTAGCCATGGCACGAGGAAAACAAGCTGTCGCGGCCCCGGAAGTTCAGCCCAAGAAGGAGGCTCTCGCCTCTACGGACAGCCCGAAGACAGTGCCAGAATCTAACGGCGAGCCTACTCTAGCACAAATCATGGCGGAAATTCAGACCTTGAGCATGGGTGTAGCCAAGGTCGATGCTTTGGGCTTGGCCGTGGCTGAGCTTCAAACAGAGCGCTCAGCGCCCCTTTTTCCCAAACCACCAACTGTGTTCTTGGAGAAGGGGGGCCATCCCTGGCCCCCGAACTGCACCCCTCTGACCTTCCGGCACCGGCGGACCGAGATATGTGCTTTCCCCATGGTACTGTGCGCTTTGGCATAGTCGATCAGGCCATGGATGGGAGGCCCAGGCCTGGGTTACGCGAGGCACACTAGGTGTTCGGGAAAATGCCCCAATGATGCCGCCTCCTCAAAACTTGTTCCAGGAGATGGAGGATGACTGGGAGGAGTACCCAGGACCCCACGGAGCACCCCGTGGAGGGGCTGAACCTCATTTGGCCCACCTACAGTTCCCACGGTACAATGGGGACGACGACCCAGTGGAGTGGCTGTACAAGGCGGAGAAGTTTTTCGCCTACCAGGGAACACATTCGGAGGCTGAAAGACTGCACATAGCGGCCTTCCACCTAGACGGGGACGCTTCAGTATGGTTCCATAGTTTTGAAAAGGAGGTGCGCTACCCCACTTGGGCCGCCTTCTCCGACGAGTTGTGCATCCAGTTTGGCCCAAATGAGTTCCAAGACTTCAACAAGATGCCCTCCTCCCTTCGGCAAACCACCACCGTCTGGGCTTATTATACGGAGTTCATGAAGGTGGCCAACCGTCTCCCAGATTGGCCAGTGGCTGCCTTGGTGCCACGTTCAAGAGGGGGCTCAAACCAGAGATTTATGAAGAGATGTGTCATTTCCCCTGCTCCAGCATGCGTGATGTCATGCGCCACGCACGCATTGAAGAAGAGAAGCTGGCTAGACAGCGACGTGGAGGCCGGCTGGGGACTTTTCCCCGGGCTGCTGTGAGTGCTTCCCCTCTTGCTGCCCCGGCCAGCAACCCAGTGGTTGGCCGCTTTGGCCAGCAACCCTCTCAAACTGGTCCAATTGTTCGCTAGCTCACTCCTGCCCAGATGGAGGAACGTCAGTCGAAGGGGCTTTGCTTTCGCTATGATGAGAAGCTTGTCCCGGGGCACTGTTGTTCCGTTAAGGGCAGTCTTTTAGTGGAGGAGGTCGATGAGGAGAGGGAGGTGGCAAACAGGTCTGACTCGTCGCACTATGATGACATGCTGCCAGAGATTTCTATCCATGCTTTCTCGGGGGCATTCACTCCATGCACGATGCGAGTCCAGGGCCACCTCAAGCGGCAGCAAGTGGCTATTCTGATGGACAGTGGGTAAACCTACAACTTCATTAACGACAGAGTAGCCCAACGGCTAGGCTGCTTCGTGTCGGATTCGAAGCCCTTTGACGTGCTGATTAGTGACGGGAAGCACCTTCGGAGCTCAGGGGTCTGCACCCAGGCAGCACTCTCCATTCAGGGCCACACCTTCGTTACCGACCTCTTTCTGCTGCCTATGAAAGGGGCGGACATGGTGTTAGGGGTGCAGTGGCTCCAAGAGCTTGGGGACATGTTATGGAATTTTAAAGATATGGTAATGAATTTCGAGGTTCAAGGACAGCGGGTTCGGCTCCAGGGGTCTCAGCCAGGCACCCTCCTTTCTGCTCAGTCGATAGGTTCCTTGTTTCGGTTTGCCCCACAGGGATTCCTCCTTCAATAGCGGGCAACGGTCGAAGTCCTTCAAGATGAGTTACCGCAGGATCTTATTGACTTATTGGTAGAGCATAGTGTGGTGTTTGCTGAACCGCATGGGCTGCCTCCGGTGCGGCCTCATGATCACTATATTCCTATACTGCCAGGGGCCTCTCTGGCCAATGTCTGGCCGTACCGCTACCCGCACATTCAGAAGGCAGAGATAGAGCATCTTGTGGTGGACATGCTTCACTCCGGTATCATTCATTCGAGCACGAGCTCTTTCTCCTCCCCGGTGTTACTCGTGCAAAAGAAAGATGGCACATGGCGATTCTGTGTTGACTACCGGGCCTTAAATGCTATCACTGTCAAGGACAAGTACCCTATACCGGTGATTGAAGAGCTTCTGGATGAGCTGGCTGGAGCATCAGATACGAGTGCAAGCCGCTGATGTGCACAAGACGGCCTTCCGGACTCATGACAGCCACTTTGAGTTCCTTGTCATGCCATTTGGCCTGACCAACGCCCCCTCCACATTTCAGAGCCTCATGAATGATCTCTTCTGGCCCTTCCTCCGCCGCATCATCTTGGTGTTCTTCGATGATATCCTTATCTATAGCAAGTCATGGGCGGACCACTTGGAGCATTGTTGTGTACGCCACGAGACATCTTCCCCACCATGCACTACTTTCCATTTTAGGACCTACTATATTATGGCTTACTTTACTTTTTGGTCATTTCCTTTTGTGATGTAATAAAGCGTAATCAAGGGGATTTAGTTAATGATTGTAACGGACCCTTAATGATTGTAACGGACCATTAATGATTGTAATGGTCCGTTAATGATTGTAATGGACCAGATGGTGGTCCGTAATTAAAGGGATTGTAATGGCCGCCTCCTATAAAAGAGGTTGTCTTCCTCCTTGGACGTTTATGCAATTCAGAATTATTTCTCTTCTTCCCTCATCCAAACTTCTTCCCTTTCTCCTTCGTGAAGCTAGGTACCGTTTGTGTCCGATCCGGACACAACAAACATCTCAGGTCTATCTTTGCTATTCTGAAAGATAACTCTTTGTTTCTTAAGCATTCGAAGTATTCGTTTGGCAGCCCACAGGTGGAATACTTGGGCCATATCATCTCTCATGATGGTGTCGCCACTAACCCTCCAAAGGCAGCCTGACTGCTTTCCTGGTCGGCCCCTACTTGCGTTCGGGCGCTTCGGAGCTTTCTCGACCTCACTAGCTACTATCGGTGGTCCATTAACTGCTATGGCGAGATTGCTCGCCCCCTTACAGAGCTGTTGAAGAAGGGGGCATTCAGCTGGTCCGAGCTGCCCAAGCGGCCTTTGCCGAACTGAAGAGGGCTATGGCATCCGCCCCTATTCTGATCCTTCCTGATTTCAGCCGGCCTGGGGGCGGTGTTACTGCAGGATGAGCGGCCCATTACTTACTTTAGCAAAGCTTTGGCTGGTTGTTCCCTGTCCTTGTCAGTATATGAGAAGGAGATGTTGGCCATCATCCTTGCGGTCAACAAGTGGAGGCCTTATTTGCTTGGCCGCAGGTTCCTAATCCGCACTGACCACCAGCCCCTGAAGTATTTCCCCGAATAGTGGGTGTCCACTCTGTCATAGCAGTGGTGGGTTAGCAAGCTTCTTGGCTATGATTATGAGGTCGTGTACAAGAAAGGATCAAAAAACACCGTGGCTGATGCACTTTCTCGCCGTTCTTCACCCGGGTTGTGTTTGGTTCTTTCCAATCCAGCTTGCCCCTTTCTTGCTGAGTTAAAACAGGCGTACCAGGATGACCCTCCGACCCGCACCTTGATTACTTCCCTCCAGACCGACCCAGCTGCTCGGCCATTCTTTGCATGGAAGGATGCCCTTCTCTTTTGGAAGGACCGCCTATGGGTACCCGATGTGGCTGATCTTCGCCGGTGTATCCTCTCCCACTTCCATGACACTCCCGTGGCCGGTCATGAGGGATTATAAGCGGGCCAGTCAGAGTTTTATGTGGTAGGGAATTCACCGGGTTGTTACTGAGTATGTGGCCGCTTGTGATGTCTGTTAGAGAGCTAAAGCCACCACAGCCTCTCCTGCGGGTTTGCTTCAGCCCTTGCCTATTCCCGATAAGGTTTGGGAGGACGTTTCTATGGACTTCGTGGAGGCCCTGCCCTTGGTGCAGGGCAAGTCGGTGATTATGGTTGTGGCGGACCGGCTATCCAAGTACGCTCACTTTTGTGCTCTGGGACATCCCTTCACTGCCAAGTCAGTGGCCGAACTCTATGTCCAGGAGGTGGCCAAGCTACACGGTATGCCTCGCACTATTGTCTCTGATCGCGACTGGGTTTTCATATCTCAATTTTGGCGGGAGTTTTTCACTTTACAGGGCACCTCTCTTCACATGAGCACCGGTTATCACCCTCAGACGGATGGTCAGACAGAGGTGGTAAATCGATGCTTAGAGCAGTACCTGCGCTATTTCACTATGTCTCAACCCCGCCGATGGCTTCAGCTTCTTCCTTGGGCGGAGTAGTATTATAACACCGCTTGTCATACTCGTGCCGGTTTCACTCCTTTTGAGGTATTGTATGGACAGCCGCCCCCGACGGTGTTATCGTATGTTCCTCATCGCGCTTCGGTGGCTGAGGTCGATTATATGCTCCAGACAAGGGACGAGGTTCTTAGACAGCTTAAGGAGAACTTGTCTTCGGCTCAGAACAGGATGAAGTAGATTTATGATGGTCATCACACTGACCGGGAGTTCGCGGTGGGCGACATGGTTTATGTCTTTGTTCTTCCTCAGCATCAGACATCCTTGTTTCAGCCTGAACATGCCAAGTTCGCCCCCCATTTCCATGGGCCCTATGCTGTGGAGGAGCATATTGGTCCAGTGGCTTATCGCCTTACCTTGCCGCCGGGTTCTATGGTCCACCCTGTCTTTCATGTCTCCAGGCTGCGTCGTTGCATAGGAGACACCTCTTTGGCCACGGATGCTCCACCACCACCCCTGATGGGCCCAGTTGCTGCCTCCGACCCGGTTCATGCCTCGCTACTCGATAAACATCGTGTCCGCCGTTCCGGTCGCATTATTATTGAGGTTCTGATTTCTTGGCAGGGACAAACACTTGAGGAGGCCACATGGATGCCAGAGGATGAGTTCATGTCTTGCTACCCAGCTTGGAAGTCTTGAGGACAAGGCATGTGCGGAAGCGTGGTGGAGTGTTGTGCACGCTCACATGATTCCTCATTTATTTATCTTTATTTATTTATGAACATTAGGTTAGTTTCCCTTGTGTTGAGAATGATCTATATTTATGTTTTACTGTTAAACTGTAATGGGCGCACTAGTGGACCACGGGATAGCCGGGCCCACTAGTGGCACAATTCCCAAAGTGGGAGGGTGTGACTCCCCATAAAGGGTCATCTCCCTCCTTGTGTTCGGGTTATGCTAATAGGACTCCAGTTATTTCTCTCCTTTCTTCCTATTTCTTTCTCTTTCCCTGCGTAGAACTCCTGTGTACCGATTGTGCCCGCACCGGGCACAACAAAGACCCCCTCTTTCTTGCTCGCTCTGTACCCTCTCTCTAGCACACGCACTCAAGAGAGAACAAGAAGGAGAAGAGAGGGAGAGCGCGCGCTCGAGAGAGAGAGAAAACCCTAAATTCTCACACTCTCTCTGTCCACCTCTCTCTCTCTCTCTCTCTCTCTCTCTCAAGCGTGTGTTCCCTCTCTCACTCGTGCGTGCATGCTCCCTCTCTCGAGCACGCATGCTATCTCTTATAGTCTCCTTTGTGCTCTCTCTCTCACTCATTCTCTCTTTCTCTAGCGCGCATTATTTCTTTCAAGCGCACATGTTTTCTCTCGCTAGAGCGCGCGTGCTCTCTTTAGCACCGTGCTTTCTCTCGCTTGAGCATGCGCGATTGATAGAGAAGAAGGGGGCGGGGAGCGAGAGAGAAAGAGAGCACATGTGCTCTCTCCCACCCGCCCTCTTTTTCGCTCGGTCCACACCACCCTCTCTCAAGTGTGCATGCTTTCTTTTGACCGCGCATGCTCTTTCCCTCTCTCTTGAGCACACGTGCTCTCTCTCTCAAGCGCTTGTGCTCTTTCTCTCTCTCTGTAGCTATCTCTCGCTTGTTCTCTCTTTCTCTCTATATCTCGACCATGCGCGCTCAATTGAGATAGAGGGGGGGTGGGGAGCGAGCGAGAAAGAGCACACATGCTCTCTCTCACCCCCCCCCCCCCTCTATGTCGATAGCTCTACACCCCCTCCCTCAGTGAGCATGCTAATTCTCTCTCTCCCGTGAGCGTACAAGCTCTCTCTCAAGCGTGTGTGCTCTCTCTCACCCCCCCTCTTTCTCGCTCGCTCCGCGCCCCCCTCTCCCTCCCTTTCTAGACCAAGCGTGCTCTCTCTTGAGCATGCATGCTGTCTCTCTAGAAAGAGTGTGCGTGCTCTCTCTCGCTTGTGCACTTGTGTGCGTGTGCTCTCTCTTGTTCTTTCTCTCTCTAGCATGCACGCTTGAGAGAGAACGAGAAGGAGAAGAGAGAGAACACGCAGGCTCAAGAGAGAGAGAGTAAACCCTAAACCATCACACTCCTCTGTCCACCTCTCTCACTCTCTCTCTCTCTCTCTCTCTCTCAGTTGTGCATGCATGCTCTCTCTCTCTCTCTTGAGCACGCGTGCTCTCTCTCTTATAGTCTCCTTCATGCTCTCTCCCGTTCGTTCTCTCTTTCTCTAAAACGCATGCTCTCTTTCGAGCACGCATGCTTTCTCTCGATTGAGCGCGCGTGCTCTTTCTCTCTTGATCACGCGCACTAGATTGAGAGGGAGGGGCGGGGAGCGAGCGAGAAAAAGAG
Organism: Saururus chinensis; assembly: GCA_035235625.1. Classification (NCBI taxonomy): domain Eukaryota; kingdom Viridiplantae; phylum Streptophyta; class Magnoliopsida; order Piperales; family Saururaceae; genus Saururus; species Saururus chinensis. The sequence goes on along the minus strand of CP141146.1, from coordinate 27,754,184 downwards.
AACATGTGCTCTCTCCCACCCCCCTCTTTTGAGTGCGCATGCTCTTCCCCTCTTTCTTGAGCGCACGTACTCTCTCTCAAGCGGGCGTGTTATCTCTCTATCTCTCTCTAACTCGTTCTCTCTTTCTCCCTCTCTCGAGCACGCACACTTGATAGAGATAAAGGGGGAGGAGCGTGTGAGAAAGAGAGCATGTATGCTCTTTCTGACCCCCCCCCCCTCTTTGTCGCTCGTCTACGCCACCCTCCCTCTCTCTCCCGAGAGTGCGTGCTCTCTCTTTAGCGCGCATGCTCATTCTCTCTCTCTCTCTCTTGAGCGTCCAAGCTCTCTCATGAACTCGCGTGCTCTCTTAAGTGCGCGTGTGCTCAAGAGTTAGATAGAGAGATAGAACGAGCGAGAGAGCGTGTGCTCTCTCTTGCTCGAGCGCGCATGCTCTCTCTCTATCTCCCTTGACCACACGCACTCGATAGAGAGGGAGAGGGGGGGCAAGGAGCGAGTGAGACAACCCCCCCTCTTTCTCGCTTGCTTCGCCCCCCCGCTCTCCCTCCCTTTCTTGACCGAGCGTGCTCTTTGCTCGTTCTCTCTTTCTCTAGCCCGCATGCTTGATAGAGAGTGAGGGGGTGGGGAGCGAGTGAGAAAGAGAACACATGTGCTCTCTCTCAAACTCGCATGCTCTTTCAAGCGTGTGTGCTTTCTCTCTTGAGCATGTGCGCTTAAGAGATAGAGAAGAGAGCGTGTGTGTCCTCTCGCTCGAGTGTGCATGCTCTCTCTCACTCATTCTCTCTATCTATCTCCCTCGAGCACGGGCACTGGATAGAGAGAGAGAAAGAGGGGGGGTGAAGAGTGAGCAAGAAAGACCCCCCACTTTCTCGCATGCTCTGCGCCCCCCTCTCCCTCCATTTCTCGACCGAGCGTGCTCTATCTTGAGCATGCATGCTGTCTCTCTGTAAAGAGCACGTGTGCTCTCTCTCGCTTGTGTGCACGTGCTCTCTCATCTTTCATTCTTTCTCTCTCTAGCACATGCGCTCGAGAGAGAACAAGAAGGAGAAGAGAGGGAGAACATGCATTTGAGAGAGTGTAAACCCAAAATTTTCACACTCTCTCTGTCCACCTCTCTCACTCTCTCTCTAGCTGGAGTGCACGTGCTCTCTCTTACTCGTTCTCTCTTTCTCTAGTGTTCATGCTCTTTATCAAGAGCGCGTGCTCTCTTTCGGTCGCACGTGCTCCCTTTGAAGTGCGCGTGCTCTCGAGCACTCATGGTCTCTTTAGCACACGTGCACTCTCTCTCGCATGAGCATGTGTGCTCTCTCTCACCACCTCTCTCTCTCTCTCTCCCTTGAGCGTGCAAGATCTCTCTCGAGCACGTGTGCTCTCTCTCATCACCCATCTTTCTCGCTCACTCCGCACCCCCCTCTACCTCCCTTTCTTGACCGAGTGTACTCTCTCTGAAGAATGCGTGCTGTCTCTCTGGAAACAGCGTGCGTGCTCTCTCTCGCTTGTGTGTGTGTGCTCTCTCTCGTTCTTTCTCTCTCTCTAGCACGTGCGCTCGAGAGAGAATGAGAAAGAGAAGAAACGGAGCACGCACGCTCGAGAGAGAGAGAGAGAGAGTAAACCCTAAACTCTCACACTCTCTGTCCACCTCTCACTTTTATAGCCTCCCTCATGCTCTCTCTCTCTCTCTCATAGTCTCCCTCGTGCTCTCTCTCGCTTGATCACGCACGGTAGATAGAGAGGGAGGGGGCAGGGAGCTAGCGAGAAAGAGAGCACATGTGCTCTCTCCCACCCCCCTTTTTTGCTCACTCCACGCCTCCACACCCCCTCTCTCAAGCATGTGGGCTTTCTTTTCAGCGTGCGTGCTCTTTCCCTCTTTCTTGAGCTCATGTACTCTCTCTTTTGAGCGCACGTACTCTCTTAAGCGTGCGTGATCTCTCTCTCTCTCTCTTTGTAGCTCTCTCTCGCTTGTTCTCTCTTTCTCTATCGAGCACGCGCGCATGATCGAGATAGAGGGGAGGGGGCATGAGAAAGAGAGCACGTATGCTTTTTCTGACCACCCCCTCTTTATCGCTCGTCTACACCGCCCTCCCTCTCTCTCCCGAGTGTGCGTGCTCTCTCTTAAGTACGTGTGCTCATTCTCTCTCTTTCTCTCTCTTGAGAGTGCAAGCTCTCTCATGAGCTCACGTGCTCTCTCCAGCACGCGTGTGCTCTCTCTCGAGCACATGTGCTCAAGAGTTAGATAGAGAGATAGAACGAGCGAGAGAGCGCGTGCTCTCTCTTGCTCGAGCGTGTGCTCTCTCTTGCTCAAGGGCGTGTGCTCTCTCTCTATCTCTCTCTCGCCCATCCTCTCTCTCTCTCTCTCTCTCTCCCTCGACCACGCACACTCAATAGAGAGGGAGGCGGGGGGCAAGGAGTGAGTGAGAAAGACCCCCTCTTTCTCGCTCTCTCCCACCCCCTCTCTAGCGTGCATGCTTTCTTTTGAGCGCAAGTGCTCTTTCCCTCTCTCTTCAGCGTACATGCTCTCTCTCTGTAGCTCTTGCTCACCCATTCTCTCTTTCTCGAGCACACGCGCTCGATAGAGAGAGGGGGGGCGGGGAGCGAGTGAGAAAGAGACCACACGTGCTCTCTCACCGCCCTCTTTGTCGCTCGCTCTACGTTCCCACTCTCTCTCTCCGCAGCGTGCGTGCTCTCTTTAGCTCGTTATCTCTCTCTCTCTCTCGAGCATTCAAGCTCTCTCCCGAGCTCGCGTGCTCTCTCAAGCGTGCATGTTCATTCTCTCTCTGGAGAGTGCAGCTCTCTCTCAAACTCGCGTGCTCTCAAGCACTCGTGCTCGCTCTCTCTCTCTCTCTCTCTCTTGCACGAGCGCTCAAGACTTAGAGAGAAAATGAGCAAGAGAGCGCATGCTCTTTCTTTCTTGAGCGTGCATGCTCTCTCTCTACCTCTCGCTTTCGCTCGTATCTCTCTCTCCCTCAAGCATGCGCACTCGATAGAGAGGGAGAGGGGGGGCGCAGAGCAAGCGAGAAAGATCCCCCCTTTTTCTTGTTTGCTCCGCGCCCCCCCTTTCTTGACTGAGTGTGCTCTCTCTTGAGCATGCGTGCTGTCTCTCTGGAAAGAGCGTGCATTCTCTCTCTCGCTCGTGCGCGCATGCTCTCACCTCTTGTTATTTCTCTCTCTCTAGCATCCGCGCTCGAGAGAGAGAGTAAACCCAAAACTCTCACTCTCTCTCTCTCTTGAGCGCAGGTGCCCTCTCTCGCTCGTGAACGCGTGCTCTCTCTAACTCGTTCTCTCTTTTTCTAGTGTGCATGCACTTTATCGAGTGCGAGTGCTCTCTCGCTTAAGCGCGCATGCTCTCTCACTTAAGCGCGCGTGCTCTCTCTTGCTCTTGTGTGCATGCTCTCTCACCTTTCGTTCTTTCTCTCTCTATAGCATGCGCACTCTCACACTCTCTCTGTCCACCTCTCTCTCACGCTTGAGTGTGCATGCCCTCTCTCTTGTGCGCGTGTGCTCTCTCTCTATCTCGAGCACGCGTGTTCCCTCTCTTATAGTCTCCCTCGTGCTCTCTCTATCGCTCGTTCTCTCTTTCTCAAACGTGCATGCTCTCGTTTGAGCGCATGTGCTCTCTCTCGTTTGAGCGCTTGATAGAGAGGGAGGGGGCGGGGAGCGAGCGAGAAAGAGAGCACATGTGCTCTCTCCCACCCCCCTCTTTTTCTCTCGCTCCACACCCCCTCTCTCGAGCGTTCATGCTTCTTTTGAGCGCACATGCTCTCTCTCTCTCTCTCTAGCTCTCTCTCTCTCTCTCTCTCTCTCTCTCGCTGGCTCAAGGGAGAGAGAGGAGGGGGGCGTAGAGCGAGCAAAAAAGAGGGGGGGTGAGAAAGAGCTTGTGTGCTCTCTTTCTCGCTCACTCTCTGCCCCCCTCTATCTCTATCGAGTGTGCATGCTCAAGAGAACGAGCGAGAGAGCTACAGAGAGAGGGCACACGCGCTTGAGAGAGAGAGCATGTTAAGAGAGTGGGAACAGAGCACACGTGCTCAAAAGAAAGCACGCACGCTCGAGAGAGAGTGGGATGTGGAGCGAGTGAAAAAGAAGGGGGGTGGGAGAGAGCACTGTGCTGTCTTTCTCACTTGCTCCCCGCCCCCTCCCTCTCTATCAAGTGTGCGTGCTCGAACGAGAGAGCACGCGCACATGAGCGAGAGAGGGCATGTGTGCTCAAGTGGGAGAGAGAGAGAGAGAGAGAGAGGGAGGTGGACAGAGAGTGTGTGAGAGTTTAGGGTTTACTCTCTCGAGCACGCGTGCTCCTTCTCTTCTCCTCATTCTCTCTCGAGCGTGCATGCTAGAGAGAGAAAGAATGAGAGAGAGAGAGCACGTGCTTACAAGCGAGAGAGCACACGCGCTCTTTCCATAGAGACAACACGCTTGAAAGAGAGCACACAGTAGAGAGAGAGAGTATGAGAGAGAGTACGCATGCTCAAGAGAGAGCACACGCGCTCGAGCAAGAGGGAGAGCATGCACGCTTGAGAAAGAGAGCACACGTGCTCGAGAGAGGAAAAAAGCACGTGTGCTTGAGAGATAGCGAAAGAGCACACATGCTCGAGAGATAGGGAAAGAGCACGTGTGCTCAAAAGAGAGCATGCAGGCTCATGAGAGGGGGTGTGGAGCGAGCGAAAAAGAGGGGGTGGGAGAGAGCACATGTGCTCTCTTTCACGCTCGCTCCCCGCCCCCTTCCCTGTCTATTAAGCACGCATGCTTGAGCGAGAGCACGCGCTAAAGAGAGAATGCACGCTCAAGTGAGAGAGCACGCGCTCTCGAGAGAGAGCATGCACGCTAGAGAAAGAGAGAACGAGCGAGTGAGAGCAAGAGGGAGACTATAAGAGAGAGAGAGAGAGAGAGAGAGAGACAGCACGCGCACACGAGCGAGAGAAGGCCACGTGCGCTCAAGCGAGAGAGAGTGAGAGAGGTGGAGAGAGTGTGAGAGTTTAGGGTTTACTCTCTCGCTCTCTCTCTCTTGCGCACGTGCTCCCTCTCTTCTCCTCCTCTCTCGAGCGCGCATGCAAAAAGGAGAGAAAGAACGAGGTGAGAGAGCACGTGCACACGAGTGAGAGAGAACATGCGCCCTCTTTCCAAAGAGATAGCACGCATGCTTAAGAGAGAGCACGCTCGGTCGAGAAAGGGAGCGAGAGGGGGGCGCAGAGCAAGCGAGAAAGAGGAGGGTCTTTCTCGCTCGCTCCTCGCCCCCCTCTCCCTCTCTATCGAGTGCGCATGCTTGAGGGAGGGAGAGAGAGAGAGAGGGCACTTGCTCTCTCTCTCTCTCTCTCTATCTCTCTATCTCTCTATCACAGTTAATACTATTCTAAGAACATACCAATGGCCATGATTCTATGGACTGCCGAAGATTCTTGTTATCACTCAAGAGTCTTGGAGATTTCATTGTCCTTCACAATCATTCTATCAGCGATATCACGGAAGGAAGTATGCTCTCCCTTAAATTTTAAAAAATAACAATCCATCAATGTTATACAATAATATAATCTCAAAAATAATGACAAGAACAATTCTACCTGCAATTTCACGTAATGCAATTTTAGCTCTTCCAATTCTTTCTGGATATCAATGCCATCACGTTCTCTGTTTTCAGCCTCTAATGCCTCATATTTCAGTTCACAACACACAATAAAGAAGATGAAGAAGATAAGCAAGGGTGCATTGTTTCTCAGGATGGATCTAGACATGAAATGACTTAAACGAAGAACTTACATCGCCATGATTTTTTGACATTCTCAAGTCTTTTGCCATTCGTCTTTCTCCAAGAGGAAGCGCGTATTAGCTGATGCAAGTTTCATTTCTACAAGTTTAGTTTTCTGCTCCATGTTATGTATGGTCACATCTCTAAAATGCCATTGTAATTCCTGAGAAATCACGCTATTAATTCTATGCGATTATTATAAAAATATTAAGCAACTTTAAAAAGAAGCAGATGAATTAGATAGGCTGAAAAGGTTGCAAACAAGATGTTGAGGTAGAATATAGAACAGCATAAAAAATCCGGATGAATTAGAAGAGCTGAAAAGGTTGCAAGCACGTGAGCTTAAGGACATGGAGGCATTCAACGATTGCAATATCTTCTATCTAAAAAACATGCATAAAAAAACAAAAAATCAAACTACTAAGAATTTAAAGAAAAGTTAAATACAAAAACACCCACCAAAGGAGTAAACAGTGATAATAGTCCTCCTAAATCTTCTTCCTCTTTACCCATGGCCATACACCGCAAAAGAAGCAATATATTATGATATTGAATGCAAATTAGTAAGGGATCTCTGATATAAAGCGTTATAATTTCTTAGCATCAAATACTTGCATAACTTTAATCAGGCGTCCATCTACAAATACATTGTTAACTTAGAAATAAATGAGAACTTGATGATTATTAAAGGAATATTTAACATTGGAAAGAGATACAAAAGCAAATGGATAGTTTCTTGCCTAAAAAATTCCCTTCATTCCACCATCTAAGAGACAGGTTCTCTACTGACTCCAAAACCACTCCCAGTTTGAACTGTGAGGAAGCCGGAATAGGGACTAATTAGCATAGAGTTGACTCCAACTCCTCGGACATTGTACAAATGCACACTCAGAACCATAAAGATGAAGGGAAATTATCAACTCAACAACAGTCGATACCCACACCCAAAGAGAGAGAGGAGAGAGGAAGAGGGAGGGAGAGAGACAGAGAGGGAGGGAGAGATACTTACAATGTTCAGCTTCAACAAAAAAGATGTCATATGTAAAATGTCCTATAGTTATAAAATAAACATTGTAACAGCATAAAAGTGATTGTAGACATGTTGATGTTCATATCAGCTTTTGCAAAGTGTGAGCATGATTAGTACGAAAATTAATAAAATTCAAACACCAAATCAACATGATTAAAGAAAAAAAGTAGAGAGAGAGAGTGTGAGAGAGAGATAAATAAATAAATAAATTGGCGATATATCTATACAAATATAGATAAATATATCGATGTGTATAAATGAATACAAATAAATAATTTACAAAAAAAAGTAAATTTTATAAATAAATAAGTACTTGTTTATTTCTATAAACAAAAAAAATATGTTCCAATCTTAAAAAATATATGCATATACAAATATAGAAAAACACATGTAAGTATGTGAGCAAAAGAACTAGGAGTGAGAGAGGGGGGAGAGAGAGAATGTGTGTGAGAGAGAGAGCACGTGCTCACTGTATGGTGCTCCACTACTTTAACTTCCAAATGGGTATCCTGTCTTCCGTCACTTCCAACTTTTATGATCTACCCCCACTCTATTGTGCTCCACTTTTCATGTCACACCAAGGTTATAATTAAGTACTTGTTTATTTCTATAGACAAAAAAATATGTACCAATCTTAAAATAAATGTGAACATATATACAAATATAGAAAAACACATTTCTAAGCATGTGAACAAATAGAACTAAGAGAGAGAGAGAGAGGGAGAGAGAGAGAGGGAGAGTGGGGAGAGCGAGAGCGAAAGGGAGGGGAGAGAGAGATGAGAGAAATAAATAAATTGGTGATATATCTATACAAATATAAACAAATATATCAATGTGTATATATGAATATCGATAAACACACATAAATATATAGGCATAAAATTTTATATATAAATAAGTACTTGTTTATTTCTATAAACAAAATAATATGTACCAATCTTAGAAAAACACATTTATAAGCATATGAGCAATAGAACTAGGAGAGAGAGAGGGAGGGAGGGAGAGCACGCATGCTCAGAGAGAGAGAGAGCGCATGCTTTGTTGGGGGGAGAGAGAGGGGGGAGGAGAGCAAGAGAGTGCACGCGCGCTGGAGAGAGAATGCACACGTGTGTGTGTGAGAGAGAGAGGTAGACACATAGAGAGCAAGCGAGAGAGGGGGAGAGAGAGAGCTAGAGAGAGAGAATGAGAGAGAGAGAAGAGAGCACGCACGCTCAAGAGAGAGCACGCGCGCTCGCGAGAGAGCACACGAGAGAGAGAGAGAGCACGCGTGCTTGAGAGAAAAGAGAGATCGCTCTCTCTATCACAGTTGATATTATTCTAAGAACATACCATCACTCAAGAGTCTGGAGATTTCATTGTCCTTCTCCTCAATCATTCTATCATCGATATCACGGAAGGAAGTATGCTCTCCCATAAATTTTAAAAAATAACAATCCATCAATGTTATACAATAATATAATCTCAAAAATAATGACAAGAACAATTCTACCTTAAATATCAATTTTAGCTCTTCCAATTCTTTCTGGATATCAATGCCATCACGTTCTCTGTTTTCAGCCTCTAATGCCTCATATTTCACTTCACAACACACAACAAAGAAGATGAAGAAGATAAGCAAATTACTTGGAAGTTTGTTCATTCTATTATCATCATTTTGTCAACAATGTTATATTGAATTCCAAATATGAATAAAATAGAGCACATTGTCAATGTATCATTAAGATATTAGCTTTATGACAACTGTATATAGACACGTACATGCAAATCACATGTCAGGACCTATCACATAATTGATTCTTTGCCTAAACTAAAACTAAACTAAGAATTTAAAGAAAAGTAAATTGAATGGAAATTAGTAAGGGATCTATGATATAAAGCGTTATAATTTATCAGCATCAAATACTTGTATAACTTTAATCAGGTGTCCATCGACAAATACACTGTTAAAAGAATATTTAACATTGGAAAGAGATACAACAGCAAATGGATAGTTTCTTGCCTTAAAAATTCCCTTCATTCCACCATATAAAAGACAGGTTCTTTAGTGACTCCAAAACCACTCCCAGTTTGAACAGTGAGGAGGAAGCCGAAATAGGGACTAATTAGCATTAGTGTGTGACATTGGTAAGGGTTCCAGGCTATGTTAGCATAGAGTTGACTCCAAACTCCTGGGACATTGTACAAACTCAGAACCATAAAGATGAAGGGAAATTATCAACTCAACAACAGTCGATACCCACAGAGAGAGAGAGAGAGAGAGAGAGCTTGCGGACTTGTATGCCTCTGAGCTCCTCCAACCCCAACATTTGGGTTTGAATTTCTTACATTGAATTTAGGGAAAACCAGAGGTTTCTGAGATATCCTTTTCCTCAACAGATATATCAACTGATGATATAGACAAATATTATATCAATGTGAATAAATGAATATTGATAAACACACATAAATAAATGAATACAAATAATTTACAAAAAAAGTAAATTTTATAAATAATTAAACTTGTTTATTTCTATAAACAAAAAATATGTACTAATTTTAAAAAATATATGAGCATATACAAATATAGAAAAACACATGTATAAGCATGTGAGCAATAGAACTAGGAGAGAAAGTGAGGAGAGAGAGATAGAGAGAAAGAGAGGAGGGAGAGCAAGAGAGAGATAAATAAATATATCAATATCAATAAACACACCTAAAAGAAATTTCTTTCTACAAAGAAAGTAAATTTTATAAATAAATAAGTACTTGTTTATTTCTATAAACAAAAAAGTATGTACCAATCTTAAAAAATATGAGCATATACAAATATAGAAAACACATGTATAACCATGTGAGCAATAGAACTAGGAGAGAGAGAGAGAGAGAGAGAGAGGAGAGGGGGGAAAGAGAGAGAAGGGGGGAGAGAGGGAGAGGAAGGGAGGGAGAGGGCAAGAGAGAGAGAGAAAGAGAGAGTGAGAGAGAGAGAGAGAAAGCACGTGCTCACTGTATGGTGCTGGGTAACCTGTCTTCTATAACTTCCAACTTGTATGATCTGCCCCAACTGTATTGGGCTTCACTTTTCATGTCGTACCAAGGTTACCCTTCGGGCAAATACACTGATACATGTTTGGCCCCCTAATACATATGTTTGCCATGAAAATCAGGAAAAAAATAGGCAAACACAAACACAGAGAGAGGGAGGGAGGGAGAGAGAGAAGAAACTTTCAAGCTTAATGGTGAAGCTTGTTTTAGTTTCTTGAGTGCTGAATCAATATTTTCATCATATCACCGTGCTAATTCATTTTCCTGCATAGACATGTTAATGAACTGAGGAAGAACAGCCTACATGATATACAAACTAATAGCAAGAAACATTACCAGTGCATCAATTATTTCCTCAACTGTTTCGTGGCTAAAACAGTTATCAATAATCTGAATCCTGCCTAGAGAACACATTTTAAGATGCATCAACACAAAGTTCGAGGACATTTTCCAAATACTTAAAAAACCCATCTAACCATGATAAATGATAAGCAATTTCAATATATTTTAGTCTTCATATAAAGACCAAAAATTCCTAATCAGAATAAAGACAACCTGAAAATAAGTACTTGTTTATTTCAATAAACAAAAAAATATGTACCAATCTTAAAAAATATATGAGCATATACAAATATAGAAAAATACATGTATAACCATGTGAGCAATAGAACTAGGAGAGAGAGAGAGGGAGGGGGAGGGAGGGAGAGAAGAGAGAGAGAGAAAGAGAGAGAGGGAGGTGGGGGGGGAGAAAGAGATATAGATAGAGAGATAAATAATTAAATTTGTGACATATCTATACAAATATAGACAAATATATCAAAGTGTACATATGAATATCGATAAACACATAAATATGTAGGCATAAAGGAAATGCATACAAATAATTTACTAACAATCATAAAAAACTATATGAGCATATACAAATATAGAAAAATACATGTATGAGCGGATAGGGAGGGAGAGGGAGACAGGGAGAGAGGGGGAGAGGGAGAGAGGGGGAGGGAGGGGGGAGGTATGTGGGGATAGAGAGAGAGAGAGAGAGAGCGGGGAGAAAGAGAGGGGGAGCAAGAGAGAGAGGGGGAGCGAGAGAGAGAGAAGGAGAGATAGATAGAGATTACAAATAAAATAAATTACAAAAACATATGTACCAATCTTAAAAAATATATGAGCGTATACAAATATAGAAAAACACATGTACAAGCATGCGAGCAATAGAACTAGGAGGGAGAGAGAGGGAGAGGGAGAGAGAGAGGGAGAGGGAGGGAGGGGGATCAAGAGAGACAAATAAATAAATAAATTGGTGACAAATCTATACAAATATAGACAAATATATCAATGTGTATATATGAATATCTCTCACATAAATATGTAGGCATAAAAGAAATGTATTCAAAATAAGAAAAAACTAAAATTAACATTGACTCTTAAAGAAAAGATAAGGACCCAACCTAACAAATTAGCAAACCGCTTGTGAAAATGCACATCATTTGTTGAAACCAAGCCTCTCTCCAAATGAAAGAAAAATCTTTTGCAAACACAAAAATGGCTAGGCACATGAAGAAGCATAGCATGCTAATTTTCTTCAATTCTAAAATAAAAACTACACTTCCAATGTAAAGAATGAAACACTCGGTAGAAAGGAAAATAAAAAATACACACTAAAGGAAAAAAGCTCTTATGGGGTTTATCATACAGCAGGAAAAACTCTAGTTCCTAGTATAGTGGCTAGTTGAGTGGCTCGGGTTTTAGAAAGCCCAAGTGAAATCAATTAGAATGGTGAAACAAACAAAAAAAATCCCATCTGCCTAATCTAATCGGACAGTCAATACACATACTTCAGCAACATTAAGTTCTGGAATTCCTGAAATGATGATAATTGTACATGAAATTATCAAGTTGATGAAGAAAAAATTTGTTTATGAAGACCTGACACACCAAAAAATTGTGGTAAAACATTACAGATGAGACTACCAATGTACATCTATTAGACCAGAATTGTTTGATACATGCATGAACATGTTGAATGCGTTCAGTCAGTGTCTAATCATCTATAGAGATATTGAATATGCTGCATGCATATTACTAGAATGGTCTCACAAGAACATTTATAGTGAACTCCCGTACAGCTATTATCTTCTGTCCAAGTCAAATGTCAATTTCACAATAGCAATCATAATCATAAGAAGTAGCACAATAGAGAGAATAGTAACATGATGTTGAGAGAGAAAGACGTAAAACCAATGGACCTTTCACACAAAACATGACAAAACTACATAGGTGAATTTTTCCTAGTACCAGGATGGCCCTGTATCACTAATTGGTTTCTGCAGCACACTCAAATAGTAAATACCACTCAACAAGGTCAGAAGGAGATTAGGACTAAAAGTTTAATCAGAGCCAAGATATCTAGGGTTGACAATAAGCTACACTATTCTTCAAAACAAAGAATGAACGTTGCCAGCTGAAAGAGTGACAATTGAGCCAAATATAGATCAGGTGCTAGGCGGACAAGTGGGAAAATTCTAATCAGTTCCTAAGATCTCATTGCACTTCATCAATGAATGTCGAGGATGTGCATTGCAGAATATATGCCTCCGAGGGATCAGATGTTGCAGTATTTTCAAAATACACACATACCTAGAAATTAATAAATAGACAAATGGAAAATTTCAATGCAAAAATAAAAAGAAAATACTAGAAAGTATAAAATTCATAGAAATATGATACCAATCTAGAAACAAATACCATAAACATAGAAATATATACGAATAAATAAGCACAAAAACAAATATATATATATATATATATATTATGTTGCCCAAAAAAGTGTAGTATGAATGGATATAAAATTAATGAATATAAATAAAATATTGAAATAAAGAAATATAATTATCAAAATAATTATTAGCACCACTCATTCTTTTTATTGGTATGTTCATCATATCTTAAAACAGAATTGAATAAGATTTATACTACAACTACTCTTCGAAAGTTCTAGTTGTGAGTACAATTCTATTGACAACACTTTTCTGCATCTTAGGGGAGGACTGTCGCATTATTAACAATTAAAAATAACTTTAAGACAACAAGTCCATTAAACCTGCACAATTAGTGATCTTCCGCATGTCAAGAAAACATGCTGAAAAGCATTTCAAAGTGGGATCACTTGCTCCCCTGAAACGACTACAACAAAAAAATTACACAAGGTTTCAAAAAAGGCACCAATATTAAATTTTTATAGAAAACATGAGGTATGAAATCACATTTGTATCGTGAATTCTGTATGGAGTAAACTCAATAACAATTTGGGCAGCTGAGATAGTCACTTAAATTTGCAAGGGTACACATTTCAATATAAAAAAAACAACTTTAAACAAGCTAGAATTCGTAACAGCTACAACTAAACAAAAACAAAACGACAAGAACAATCATTAGGAGATCTATGATAGAAATTCTGTTCTTTTTCCATCTTTTCCTTTTTTTCTTTTTTTTTAAAAAATTTTTCACTCTCATAGTAACTGAAGGACCTTGCTTTATAAATGCCAGATGTTCAACGAACTGTGGACATAAAAAGCACAAATTAAAACCAAATATATTTTGATAGTAATTAGCTAATTTTGATTTTCAAATGCAGCCTAAAATGAGTGTTAAGAGTTACAAAGTGAGTAATCGTCAGCAAACAGATTGGACCCAACCCAGAGTGTACTAGACAAACTCATTCAAATAAGATAATGTGCTTGAGAAAACAAAGGGGTGCTGAAAGGACCGAGAGGACTAATATATATATATATATATATGAGTTCCATTTGCAGCATCAGTGGGTCAAAAGCTATCATGTATAACGTCAATTTGGACATTATATTCCTTTATATACAAATCAGCTAGTCAATAATATCAAGTTGCAGCAAGAGTTGTGAACAAAAGGCCAAGGCCAAGAGTCACTAGTTGACCATTTCCTCCCGGTAAACCAACTCTAAAATTCAAACATTTCATTTTTAAATCAAGATTAACTAACCCTCTGTAAAAGAGTCTCAACAAGAAACAAAATAGTAAAATGATCCTTAGGGTTTCCGTGTTTTACCATCAAGGCAGGTTGAACTTCATGACAAAGGCTGGGTTGAAGATATGTAGTACCCACAAGCATGTTCCATGGCAAAATCCCCCTTCTGGTACTCTTAGAGCACTCCCAGCCGCCCAGCCACTAAGTCTACGATGTAATGAGCTTGTACCTACAATTATCATGTTAAAAAGGAAGTCAATTTTGTTCATGAAGACTTGACACAAAAACCACTCCCATCAAAAATGTAAAATCTAAATAAAATAAGTAAACAAACTTACCAACAAGAAGGAGAGCTGGTGGGCAAACTTACCCCAATCAGAATTGCAATCTTTTTTTCCTTTTTTTTTCTTTTTCACATATAAGTTCTATGATGGAAATTCTGTTCTTTTTCCTTCTTTTTTTTTTTTAATTTCTTCCCTCTCATAGTAACTGAAGGATCTTGCTTTATGAATGCAAAATCTTCAACGACTTGTGGACATAAAAAGCAAAAATTAAAACCAAATATATTTTGATACTAAATAGCAAATTTTTATTTTCGAATGCAGCCTAAAATGAGTTTTATAGTTACAAAGTGAGTCATCCATAATGGTCACCAAAACATTTTAGACCCAACTCAAAGTGTACTAGACGAACTCATTAAAATAGGATAATGTAACACACTGCATGAGAAGACAAAGGGGAGCTGAAAGTTCCAAGAGAAATAAATATCTATAGATAACCTATATATATCTATGTGTGTGTACTAAGAAAACAAAGATCCAAATCACATCAGTTCCATTTGCAGCATTGATGGGTCAAAAGCTATCATGTATAACGTCAATTTGGACATCATATTCCTTTATATAATAATCAGCTAGTCAATAAAATCAAATACGAACTCAAAAACATCAATGACCATAAAGTAGATAAATTAAATGATGGCACTAAATCCAACATGAGCTACAATATCACATGCCAATTCATTAGAACTTACCTATCCAATCTAAATGAGAAATATCCTAAAGATACAATATCCCAGTGCACTGCCATTTTGCCATCATGAATTTGTAGGCCACTCACTTGATGGCAAGGCCAATGTAATCCATCAATCATTGCCTACCAAGAGAATATTCCACCAGTTTGTAAGGAACATGAGAAAAGAAAAATCTACCTTAGCAAGTCGTGTCATATAAGTTGCAGCAAGAGCTGTGAATAAGAGGCCAAGGCCAAGAGTGATCATTTCCTCCAGCAAACCAGCTTCAGATTCCTCTTGCTACAAAGCAATATCAACCAAAAAATAATTCAATAAGAAACTTGATGATCAATGACTTGAGGGGTTGCATACACTACATGTATTATTTGTCCCCAACTACTATATGCTCAACAAGTTTGATGTGTCAATGTAAGTCAATCATGCCAAAGCTGCTACATATACCATAGTTCGAATTGAAAACACGAGTCCATATATATTATCTCTAAAAGTCGTAACTGAACATTATGCTTAACATGATAGTGAAGGATCACATTAGCATTCAGCGATAAAGATTCATAACTTTAAAAGGAAACACTAAAGATGCTAAACTTACAATAATTGCCTGCTCAAATGCACCAGCACTTACATAAGCCCACATTCTTTGAAGCATGCCCAACCCAACTGCGTGAAGAAAGTTATGATCAACATGAGAAGCCGAAACATTTTAGAATAGTTGAACAAAAATTATAATGCAGAAGAACAAGAATAAGAGATTCAACTTAAGAAAATTTAATCACAACCTATGAGACAAGTGTATACCACCAGTAAATTTTATATTCTTAGTAGTATTATGCGCAAATTTCTAGTGAATATACAAATACATACTTAAAAATAAGTAAACCATATAAAATAACTACACATTTCAGCAAGAAATACATCACAGAACATTTTTTTGCATTTCGTATCAATACAAAATATATATTTCAAAAATTAAGAA
Organism: Saururus chinensis; assembly: GCA_035235625.1. Taxonomy (NCBI): domain Eukaryota; kingdom Viridiplantae; phylum Streptophyta; class Magnoliopsida; order Piperales; family Saururaceae; genus Saururus; species Saururus chinensis. The sequence goes on along the minus strand of CP141146.1, from coordinate 27,738,393 downwards.
AATAAAAATTTGCAAAATAATTACAATGTTAAAGAATTTGTGATACTAATTAAAAATGTGATTTAGGGACATCTGAAAACACAATAGTACTTTCATTATCATAATTTTATAATCAAAGGGTAACATGTCAAGGTGTTTATTGGCTGATCCTTTTGTCTCAAGGATAATTCATACAATTTTTTCTTTTAAGTTCATTTGTTACTCTTGCTCCTTGAAAAGAAGTGGTATTCGCTATTTCTAAATGAAAACCGCAAAAAAGAAACATGTTTTAAGTGCGTGATGCTAACCTTCCCAAGACGTATGGCATAAATTCACTTAAGTCAACCCATAAAGGTAGTTTCCAAGTGAAGAAGGAAGTAAAGGGCTCAAACGGAGGAGTGTTACAACTTTGAAACCATCCTCTCCAACTGCCTTATCAATGGCTAAATTTTTTTTGTTCCCTTCAACAAACTTAGGAATTCTTTAATGTGCAAAATATCAAAAAATAAGGAAAGCAATAGTTGCTATAACCTGCAAATTAAGGAAACAAACTAAGAAAACTATGAAGGCCGCAAAACCTTCAAACAATCACAATATATCCAAATGCATCCTCCTTACTATCCCACTGATTGAAACAATGATGGTGCCTATAACATTGCCAAACAGAAGCCCAGCTGACATGATTAAATGGATGGCTGGAGTTCTAAGAATCTGATTTCAGAAAAAAACCATCAAAATTAGGGATGGAATAATTTGTAAAGTGAAAACAATAAATAATTTCTACTTATTCATATGTACCACAAAATTAATGGAATAATGGAAGCCTTGTAAAAATTTGACTCTTAAACTCAAACTCCTGATCCAAGCGCCCGGTTGCGAGCTCGATGGTGAGAAGAAGAGGAGAAGGATCGTGCCGTGGGAAGTGGGAAGAAGTGAAGGAGCAGGGGATGGTGGAGGAAGAGAGAAGAGAGGGTGTCGGACGGAGAGAGAAGAGAGGAGAGTTGGGGGATCAGATGTTCCTAGAACTAGAAAAGAGGTAGATGACGGAGCCTGATCTCACTTCTCCTGGAAAGACGCATACTTCCGTCGAAGATCAGTTTGCCCTAGCCAGGGAAAGGAGAAGAGAAACTAGCTTGATTGGATTTCATAAGACCAGCTCGAGAGGTGGTACGATGAAATCCAAAAATTACTTGTTCTCCATTCCCGTCAACGTCATTTTTTTTACTAACTTTGGATTCCAAATTTTGCATATTATTGGCCAAACAACTAACGTTGTATTTCAACTATGGCATTCTAAATCCACAAGCAAACCCAATTCTACATCAAGGCAGGTTGCACTTCATGACACTAGCTGGGTTGAAGATATGTAGTATCCACAAGCATATTCCATGGCAACATCCCCCTTCTGGTACTCTTAGCCCAATCCCAGTCCCCCAGCCACTGAGTCCACAAGGTAATGTGTTTGTACCCATTGTTGCGAAATAGACTTCATGTGTGTTTCACTCCTATAGGATGTTTCATTTGCTCTAAAAATTATAAAATAAACAGTAGTAAGAACATTTTTCCTTTATTTTATAAACATCATTGAAAATAAATAGAAAATATTGAAGTAACAACACTGTCAAGTGCTCCTCCTCCAATCATTCATAGAGTATTGATATCTATAAATGTTAGTAATATCTTAAAAAAAGTTTGGCATCCAATATTCATGCAAGCACAGTAATTAGCTAGAATATCTTTTGAATATAATCAAGGGTGTGCCATTTGGTTGATAAAAGCAGCAAAATCCCAAAGTTAAGAACCTAAAAATATAAAATAAGGCTACTGATTAAATAAAGATATTTGCCTAACATAGAGAGAACCTAAAGAATTTAGAATGTCATCATATGTAGTACTAGCTGTGCGGTAGTTAGTCTATACTATATATTAAATAAATAGAGAAACAAGTGATATAGGGTCTCGCCTCTAGGTCTAAACGAATGCATGAAGCAGAGATCATGTGGCGGAGGGGATGGGAGATCCTTTTTTCCCTTTTCTCCTTTCTTTTCTCTTCTCATATAAGTCATATGATGGAAATTCTGTTCTTTTTCCTCCTTTTCATTTTTTCCCCTCATTTTTTTACTCATTCTTTTACCTTCTTTTCATTTTTTTCTTTTTTCCCCTCATTCTTTTTCCTCCTTTTCATTTTTCCTTTTTTTCCCTTATTTTTTTTCCATTGAAGTAACTAATAGATCTTGCATAATGCCAAATGTTCATGCACCTGTAGACATAAAAAAGTAAAATTTTAAACCAAGTCTAATTTTATAATAATTAGCTAATATTGATTTTTAAATGCAGCAAATTTTCAGGGAAAAAACAGCTTCATTGCATGTTTTTTATGTATAATAAAATGAGCAATGTTCTCATTTGAATGTAGATATTTACTTGAAAGAATATACAATGTTCTTGTTCATAGAATCCCTAAAAAACTTTGGATAAAGGTTACATCTGTTGATCAAATGAACTTATCTAAATGAAGAAATTAGTAACTAATAGATATTGCTTTATGAATGCCAAATGTTCAAGCACCTGTAGACATAAAAAAGCAAAAATTTAAACAAAATCTAATTTGATAATAATTAGCTCATATTGATTTTCAAATTCCGCAAATTTTCTGGGAAAAAATAGCTTCATTGCATTTTTTTATGTATCGTCAATAAAATGAGCAATGTTCTCAATTGAATGTAGATATTTACTAGAAATAATATACAATGTTCTTGTTCATAAATCCTTTTGAAACTTTGGATAAAGGTTACATATGTTGATCAAATGAATTTATCTAAATGAAGAATTAGTGGAGTTGAAATGAAAAAAAAAGCATTACTCCTGATGCCACCACTTGACACATTTACAAAGAATAGAAATAACTTAAGTCTGTGTAAAAAAACATACCACTTCTGTGTCATAAACCTTCCATAACACATCTTCCACATCTCTGAAGATCCTGTAACATGAGAAGAGTTGCTGAATCTTGCGAACTTTTTTTATCAGCACGTTTTTGCCCTGTGAGCTCGATACCCCCAAAATTGGGTATGTGTAAAATTAATTGTCCACACAAAACTTATATACCCATTCCTGGGATCAGGCCCATCGCTCACAATTTCTAGTGACCTGTGAGAAAAGTGCAAACCCTGGTAAGTAAAGACAAAAGGCTTAAAAACTATTTATGACTTGAAAGCAAGCCTAGCACTTATTGTACTTACTTTGATTTATGTTCACTACATATGAACTTTTGCAATGGCCACTGAAATTTTTTACATAAATCATATAGAGCTCTACATGGGCCCCCTTTAGCCATGCTAATGATAATAGACACTGCAAAAATAAGAATATTATCCATAAGTCATATGCTTCAATACTTGAATCAAGCTGTATTGAGCATATAAGCAACAGTTTTACCTAGACCCATAAAAAAAACACTTTTACCTGGAACATGAACTATTCTTGGTAGTTTTAGAGCCAACGTCTGGTAGTGAGTCCAAAGGAGATAGATTTTCAGAGATCCTTTGCCTTTTGGATGAGGGTGGTCCTACACTTTCACCATCAACTGATGAGGTTTGTGACATAATAATTACAACATCTTTTTCACACTCTTTCCTTTTATATGCATCTCTCGAATAACAGATCCTTCTTTCCTGTCACACAAAAGATGTAATACGTTAATGATTCAGCAAAGATGACACTTCTAAATAGAAGCATAAGATAATGATACTGACCGAGAAAGCATGCACAATATGTACACAAAACTCAAAAGAGAATCCAATTGACATGACAAGGTTTACAGCAGACACTGCATTAGTTGGATGTTTAAGATAGCCATAACAGCCTGCAAAAGTTTGTGATAGAACATATAAGAGAATATTATGAACTTCAAATATATGCCCGACAGTTTAATCACGAAAAAAAATTAAGCATCCCATCAGTTACAAGATGGAAGCAGTCATGGAAAATCTATAGGGTTTAACTAATAAAACACAACATGGACATGTCAAGATATGGAAAAGGGTTCAAGTGGAAAATAATGAATGGTGACTTCACATAAATGAGTACAACACAAATTAATGGCAATGGAAATATTGAACAATGACTCAAACACAGATAGAAAATACAAGATGCCCACTCTTTACTGTATTCAATTTTAGATGTGATAGAAAACTAGGAAAAACTACCTACACTTAAAACAAAACAATCAATATGGCATCATATTCATTATTATTGTATTTGCCTTCCGGGATGATAGCCACAATCACATAGCAGACCAATTCATGGCAAATTAATAAGGTAATAGTTATCAAGAGCTAGGCCAAAGCTTATGAAAGTTGTTCTCCATATGTCTAGGTATTCCTCAAAGAATATGTGAAACACAGAATATGGAAATACTTCCTTCTGCTTAGGGAAAAAGGATAAGTACAAATGCTTAAAATCCTTTATAAAATCACTTGCATTTCCCATGTTGAAGCTGGAATAGTAAGCTTCCAAACATGTACACATATATACATATTTATGGTAATCATTAATTTGCATTAGACAATAACAAAAAAGAAGTTGTACCTTTAAAGAATTAGAGACCCGAGAGGTTAACTCTCTTCCTGCACACAACGCATTGACATAGTCACTCTAGTAATAAGAGGTTTGTTCAGAGGCACACTTGGACATTGTTGCGAAATGGATTTCATGTGTATCTCGCTCCTACAGGATGTTTCTTTTGCTTTAGAAATTATAAAATAAACAGTACTTCTGAGCTACTGGAAAAAATAGCCTGCAAATCAAGAACATTTTTTCCTTTATTTATAAATATCATTGAAAATAAATAGAAAATGTTGAAGTAACAACACACTGTCAAGTGCTCCAATCATTCATAGAGTATTGATATCTATTCAGGTTAGTACAATCTTAAAAAAAGTTTGGCGTCCAAGATTCATGCAAGGACAGTAATTATCTATAATATCTTTTGAATATAATCGAGGATCTGTCATATGGTTGATAATAAAGATTAAATAAAGATATTTGCCTAACATAGAGAGAACCTAAAGAATTTAGAATGTCATCATATGTGGTACTAGCTGTGTAGTAGTTAGTCTATATTGTATACTTAATAAATAGAGAAACAAGTGATATAGGGTCTCACTTCTAGGTCTAAACGAATGCATGAAGCTGAGATCATGTGGCAGAGGGGATGGGAGATCCTTTTTTCCTTTTGTCCTTTCTTTTCTTTTTTCCTTTTCTCCTTTCTTTTCTTTTTTTCTTTTTTCATATAAGTCATATGATGGAAATTTTGTTCTTTTTCATCCTTTTCATTTTTTCCCTCGTTTTTTTTCCCTCATTCTTTTTCCTCCTTTTCATTTTTTTCCTTTTTTTCCCTTGTTTTTTTTTCCTTAGTAACTAATAGATCTTGCTTTATGAATGCCAAATGTTCTAGCACCTGTAGACATAAAAAGCAAAAATTTAAACCAAATCTAATTTGATAATAATATGCTCATATTGATTTTCAAATGCAGTAAATTTTCATGGAAAAAATAGCTTCATTGCATTTTTTTATGTATCGATAATAAAATGAGCAATGTTCTCATTTGAATGTAGATATTAACTAGAAAGAGTAAACAGTGTTCTTGTTTATAGAATCCTTAGGAAACTTTGGATAAAGGTTACATCTATTGATCAAATGAATTTATCTAGATGAAGAAATTATTGGAGTTGAAAAGAAAAGGCAGCTTCACTCCTGATGCCACCACTTGAAACATTTACAATGAATATAAAATAACTTAAGGTTGTAAAAAAATACTTACTATTTCTGTGTCATAAACCTTCCATAACGCATATTCCATGTTTCTGAAGCAACTGTAACATAAGAAGAGCTGTTGAATCTTGCGAACTATTTTTATCAGCACGTTTTTGCCCTGTGAGCACGATACACCAAATATTGGGTATGTGTAAAATTAATTGTCCACACAAAACCTATATACCCATTCCTGGGATCAGGCCCATTGCTCACAATTTTAAGTTACCTGTGAGAAAAGTGCAAACCCTCGTAAGTAATGACAAAAGAATTAAAAACTATTTATGATTTGAAAGCAAGCCTAGCACTGATTGTACTTACTTTGATTTATGTTTGCTACATAAGAACTTTGGCAATGGCCACTGAAAGTTTTTACATAAATCATAAACAGCTCTACGTGGGCCCCCTTTAGCCATGCTAACGATGATAGACACTGCAAAAATAAGAATATCATCCATAAATCATATGCTTCAATACTTGAATCAAGCTGTAATGAGCATATAAGCAACAGTTATACTTAGATCCATAAAAAAACACTTTTACCTGAAACATGAACTTCACTATTCTTGGTAGTTCTAGAGCCAGCATCTGGCAGTGAGTCCAATGGAGATAGATTTTCAGCGATCTTTTGCTTTTTGGCTGAGGGTGGTCCTACGCTTTCACCATCAACTGATGAGGTTTGTGACATAATTACAACATCTTTTTAACAATCTTTCCTTTTATATGCATCTTTCAAATAACAGATCCTTCTTTCCTGTCACACAAAAGATATAATATGTTAATGATTCGGCACATATGACACTTCTTAATTGAAGCACAAGATAATGATACTGACAGAGAAAGCATGCAGAATATGTACACAAAACTCAACAGCGAGTCCAATTGACATGACAAGGTTTACAGCAGACACTACATTAGTTGGATGTTTAAGATAGCCATAACACCTTGCAAAAGTTTATGTTAGAATATATGAGAGAATATTATGAACTTCAAATATAAGCTCAGCAGTTTAAACACGAAAAAATAAGAAGTAAGCATCCTATCAGCTACATGATGGAAGCAGACAAACAATCATGGAAAATCTACAGGGTTTAACTAGGAAAACACAGCATGGACATGTCAATATATGGAAAAAGGTTCAAGTGGAAAATAATGAATGGTGACTTCGCATAAATGAGTACAACACAAATTAATGGCAATGGAAATATTGAACAATGACTCCAACACAGATAGAAAATACAAGATGCCCACTCTTTACTGTATGCAATTTTAGATGTGATAGAAAACAGGGAAAAGCTACCTGCACTTAAAACAGAACAATCAATACGGCATCATATTCATTATTATTGTATTTGCCTTCCGGGATGATAGCGACAATCACATAGTAGACCAACTCATGGCAGATTAATAAGGTAATAGCTATCAAGATAATAAGAAAGTTCTATACAATAGAGTGAATGAACTAACAAAGAGAAAGGCCAATGTTGATCAAAGTTGTTCTCCATATGTCTAGGTATTGCTCGAAGAATATGTAAAACACAGAATATGGAAGTACTTCCATCTGCATAGCTAAAAAGTTTAAGTAGAAATGCTTAAAATTCTTTATAAAATCACTTCCATTTCCCATGTTGATGCTGGAACAACAAGCTTCCAAACATGTACACATATATACATATTTCTAGTTACAACTACTTTAGAAGATTCTCAAATCAGAGACCCGAGAGGTTAACTCTCTTGTTGCACGCAACCCATTGACATTGTCACTCTAGTAATTAGAGGTTTATTTTGGACATTGATGCAAAATGGACTTCATGTGTCTCTCACTCCTACAGTATGTTTCATTTGCTTCAGACATTATAAAATAAATAGTACTTCTGAGCTACTGGAAAAAATAGCCTGCAAATGAAGAACAATTTTTCCTTTATTTTTTAAACATCAATTAAAATAAACAGAAAATATTGAAGTAACAACACACTGTCAAGTGCTCCAATCATTCAAAGAGTATTGATATCTATTCAGGTTAGTACAATCTTAAAAAAAGTTTGGCGGCCAATATTCATGTAAGCATAGTAATTATCTATAATATCTTTTCAATATAATCAAGGGTGTGCCATATAGTTGATAAAAGCATTCAACTCCCAAAGTTAAGAACCTAAAAATATATAATAAGGCTACTGATTAAATAAAGTTATTTGCCTAACATAGAGATAACCTAAAGAATTTAGAATGTAATCATATGTGGTACTAGCTTTGCAGTAGTTAGTCTATACTGTAAATTCAATAAAAAGATAAACAAGTGATATAGGGTCTCACCTCTAGGTCTAAACGAATGCATGAAGTAGAGATCATGTGGCGGAGGGGCAGGGAGATCATTTTTTTCCTAATTTTCTTTTCTCCTTTATTTTCTTTTTTTCTTTTCTCATATAAGTTGATGGAAATTTTGTTGTTTTTCATCCTTTTCATTTTTTATTTTTTTTCCCTCATTTTTTTTCCTCCTTTTTTCTTTTTTTCACTCGTTTTTTTTCCTAATTCTTTTTCCTCCTTTTCATATTTCCTTTTTTTTCCTTAGTAACTAATAGATCTTGCTTTATGAATGCCAAATGTTCTAGCACCTGTAGACATAAAAAGCAAAAATTTAAACCAATTCTAATTTGATAATAATAAGCTCATATTGATTTTCAAATGCAGTAAATTTTCATGGAAAAAATAGCTTCATTGCATTTTTTTATGTATCGATAATAAAATGAGCAATGTTCTCATTTGAATGTAGATATTAACTAGAAAGAATATACAATGTTCTTGTTCATAGAATCCTTAGGAAACTTTGGATAAAGGTTACATCTGTTAATCAAATGAATTTATCTAAATGATGAAATTATTGGAGTTGAAAAGAAAAAACAGCTTCACTCCTGATGCCACCACTTGACACATTTACAATGAATATAAATAACTTAAGGTTGTAAAAAAATACTTACCTATTTATGTGTCATAAACCTTCCATAACGCATATTCCACGTTTCTGAAGCTCCTGTAACATAAGAAGAGCTGCTGAATACATCTCTTGAATAACGGATCCCTCTTTCCCATCACACAAAAGATATAATACGTTAATGATTCGGCACAGATGACACTTCTTAACAGAAGCACAAGATAATGATACTAACCGAGAAAGCATGCACAATATGTACACAAAACTCAACAGCGAGTCCAATTGGCATGACAAGGTTTACAGCAGACACTACATTAGTTGGATGTTTAAGATACCCATCAAACCCTGTAAAAGTTTATGTTAGAACATATGAAAGAACATTATGAACTTCAAATATAAGCTTGGCAATTTAACCATGAAAAAAAAATTAAGCATCCCATCAGCTACATGATGGAAGCAATCATGGAAAATCTACACGGTTTAACTAATAAAACATAGCATGGACATGTCAAGATATGGAAAAAGGTTTGAGTGGAAAATAATGAATGGTGACTTCACATAAATGAGTACAACACAAATTAATGGCAATGGAAATATTGAACAATGACTCAAACACAGATAGAAAAAACAAGATGCCCACTCTTTACTGTATGCAAGTTTAGATGTCATGGAAAATAGGGAAAAGCTAGCTTCACTTAAAACAGAACAGTCAATATGGCATCATATTCATTATTATTGTTTTTGAGTTCAGGGATGATAGCCACAATCACATAGCAAACCAACTCATGGCTGATTAATAAGGCAATAGCTATCAAGATAATAAGGAAGTTCTATACAATAGAGTCAATGAATTAACCAAGAGGTAGGCCAATGTTTATCAAACTTGTTCTCCATATGTCTAGGTATTGCTTGAAGAATATGTAAAACACAGAATATAGAAATACATCCATCTGCATAGGGAAAATGGAGTAGTACAAATGCTTAAAATCCTTTATAAATAACTTGTATTTCCCATGTTGAAGATCGAATAGCAAGTTTCCTAACATGGACACATATATACATATTTCTGGTTACAACTACTTTAGAAAATTCTCAAATCATTAATTTGCATTAGACAATAACAAAAAAGAAGTTGTACCTTTAAAGAATCAGCGACCCGAGAGGTTAACTCTCTTGCTGCACGCAACGCATTGTCATAGTCACTCTAGTAATAAGAGGTTTGTTCATAGGCACACTTGGACATTGTTGTGAAATGGACTTCATGTGTATCTCGCTCCCACAAGATGTTTCATTTGCTTCAGAAATTATAAAATAAACAGTACTTCTGAGCTTCTGGAAAAAATAGCTTACAAATCAAGAACATTTTTCCTTCTTTTTATAAACATAATTAAAAATAAATAGAAAATTTTGAAGTAACAACACACTGTCAAGTGCTCCAATCATTCATAGAGTATTGATCTCTATTCAGGTTAGTAGAATCTTAAAAAAAGTTTGGCATCCAATATTCATGAAAGTGCAGTAATTGTCTAGAATATCTTTTCAATATAATCAAGGGTGTGCAATATGGTTGATAAAACCAGCCAACTCCCAAAGTTAAGAACCTAAAATTGACAAATTTGTTTATTTTTACAATTTATTGGACTCTTTCCTTACCTCTAGGATGAAAGGGACAGAAAACAATCAAACAATGGTAACACTAACATTAAACATCAATTAAATCAAAGGCAAGACATAAGTCACAGTTGCAACGAAAATGTTCTTGGAAGGGACAAATTTGAAAAGTGGATAGGTTTGAACGGAAAAAAAATGAGAGGCTTAAAGTTCTTTACAAAAAACTAGAAATTACATTATTGTATAACACATATTAAATAAAATTATGCAGCCCAAAAATACTCCCCAAACGAAAATGACAAAATCTATACCAGATAAGTCCCTGTTATTAAATAGGTTTCTCATCATGGCATGTCCATATATTCAACTCCAAGATACATAGAGGTTAGATAATCAAAATGCTTAAGCACGTCCGACATTAGGTCATGCAACCTTTGTAGTAGTAATACTTTACTGACTTTGACTTTAACAAAAACAATAAATGATGAGATAAAAAAAATTGGGGGGCATAAACAGTATTAAAGGGCGTATGATACTTCAACCAAGTGTATACTAACACAACACAGCATTTAGAAGAAAAGCTAGGTATGGGCTCACTCTCAGTCACAAAAAAACTTGAGGAAACCAAATAACAACCAAGTTTATAAAACAACACAATGTTTAGAAGAAAGCAAGATATGGGCTCACTGATCATAAAATGAAGGAATCTGTCACAAAAAACTTGAGGAAACCAAATAATCTTTGCCAAAATGTTGAGTGAGGAATGAAAAGTGACTAATACAGTTAATAACAAACATGCTCAGCAAAATCGCACATCCTATTCAGGAGAGGACATTAAAAAAAATCAGGTGAAACTCCTAGAAATAAACAATAGAATGACGACATAACTTTGCATTATGCTCAAAAACGCTAAATAAAACACTAGCACCAAAATAACACTTGAAAAAATCAGAAAGAACACAATAAAGTGCCACATTGGTAAAAAATATAGATCATTCAAAAAGCCAAAACACTCCAAAACCTGTGAAATAGAATGCAGGAAGGCATGAGGAAAATGGATATAAAGAGTTTAGTTAAAAATGTTATAAAGTCTAAAACAACAAGACTCCCATTAGAAAAAAAAAACTGATACCATGGAAAAAATAAGACTTGGAAACATGATGATCAATTAAAATGGAAAACTATCAAAACATATTATATAAAATGAGGGAGAAGGTGTTAAATGGAGAACAAATAAGTGAATACCTAATAAAACCGCACAGAGATAATAAGGAATTTAGTGAAAATCCTAAACCATAAAACAACAGAAATACCACAATATTTTTTGTAAGGCTCAAAACTCTACTCAAGGACTAGCAAACGTTCTTTAAGCTCAAAACCCTAAAAAAGGATAATAGCAAAATGACTACACAATTGTTGTTTAGGCTCAAAACCCTAAACAAGTAATTTCAGTGAAAAACATAAAAATGGAAAACAATCAAAAAGAAAATGGCAGATACACAAGGAAAACGCAAGTTAGCACTTCGAACAAGAAATCGATGGTCTATATTAGCAAATATACCAATACTGCTCGGTACACAATTTGGGGAGAAACATTAGCATTTCACATTTTCTAACCAAATGAATATGATTCGAACAGCTAGAAACAATCTCATTCAAAGACCTAAATTGTCACAACCCGGATTTTCAAAAGCATTTTTAAATAGCACGAACGGTAAGTAGCGGAATTTTTTTTTCTTTCTTAAACACAAAACAAACTATTCGATTAAATATCCAGGTCATGATAACTGGGGTTCACAAATACGAATATTAAATCGTATAATATTATTATGCATCTAAAAATTCATAAATAACAGTTCATCCATCTAAGTACAAGTCTGTCATCCATCTGAAAATAAATAACAAGTTGATTCTCACGCTAAAGGTACACTTACGTACCCGAGTTGCAGACACGAAGAAACTTCATCCTATATGTGTCAATCTTGGTCTCACTCGTTGTCGCCTGGAAAACCTGCAACAAAGCAAACCAAACAACAACCACAACCACAATGAAGCATCTCCGCCTTTAGGAGAAGAGCTTCCAAAGGACAAAAGGTTTTATTAATATTCGGATCGAGCCAACATCACCCGATGTTAGTTGCCTATGTACTCATTAGACAACATCTCCAATGTTTCCAACAAGATCGGATCCAGACGTAGTTCTGCCTAGAAACTACTCTATCCTAATAAGCATAGCACCACACATGCAATGTTTAAGTATATTTAACTTACATTTTAGTAAGTCATTTAATCGTTCCACTTGTCTAATTAACAAGCAATATTAAACAATGTTATTAATTATCTCACATCTCTTGTTGGACAATTAATACTATCAAATCTATAACTCAGAGATGACTCGCCCCTCGAGAAATCTCCAAACAAATGACTCCAACTTTGGAGTAGCTTGACCCAAATCCCCAGGGCTCTCAATAGCCTGCCACGAATCTGGGGAAGAGGATCCCAACTATGCTCATGGACACAGATTGGCAAGAAGCACAAGCCTTCCATGATGCTCATACAACTCCGCTTTTTGTATGTACTAAATAGTCCTGGGAAGACCTGCGGGAGACCCGCGGTAAAGACCCTATGGTCAATACCCAAATCATCGTGGCGATGAAGAAGCATATCGCAATCTCCAGCATTATCCATAGAAGCCTCAGGTCTTTATGACCATTGACTCTGCCAAACATCTGAACTTAGACTAGATTATTTTTATCCAGCCAAGTATCCACTAAACCATTTGGGTCCTCTTCACCTTGTGAATCGGCCCAATAAATAGCTCATCCACTGAGCTATGACTCGTAGATCATCCCATAATCACCCTCGGTTCATTAACCAAGGTAAGATTCTATGTCAGGGCCCCGTTCACTCCATGAACTGGTCCCAACCCTAAAAAGGGTATTTTAGTCTTTATCTTGATTAGACGTTCTCCCCCAATCCAACGGCAACCCATGTCTCTTGATTAAACCTCTTTAATCTTAAGTTACCGATATAAATTAAAGCATCAACAATAAAAGCATGCACCAGCATAATCAACATAAATAACATACATTCACACCAATGCATAAAGAATGAATAAAGTCCCGTTGTACTCATTTGCAGGGCTAGGGCTTAACTAGTTCAAGCCCAAGAGTGTAAACAACTTTAACGCATCCCGCGATTTACATATAACACTCTAGTCGATTGATGTACTCAATTGCAGACACAAGTAATCCGCTGCCCTAAACCTTGAGAATGAGGGTCATTCCTCTTGCTTCCCATGATACAATGACCTGACAAGGTCTTCGTGTCACTTACTAGTCACACCCCTTCCTTTTGAAGCCGTTCCATGCCACTATAACGTACCCTAACGCTTAGTAGTTAGGTTATTAGTTTTGATAGAAACGGAAAATACTACCCTTAAGGGCATTAGGGTAATTCTACCCCTTAGGGTATGCTACCCTCCCTTGGGTCATTCTGGTCATCACACTACCCTTTTATTTATTTTGAGTCATAATCCTCTCAAAAGGCTCCACTCTCAAACTGACTTGCGCTTCCATTCACATGAATGTGGGCGGGTCCGCTCAAAGGGTATTTCTATCATTTGGTTTAAGGCCTTAATGACATCCGATTAGTCCAAAATTCAACTCAAGGGTACTACTAGCCTTCAAGGACTCTATATAATTTTCCTGGCGTGTGACGGGGTCGTGAACCCCTTGAACTGACCCAGGTTGACTTAATGGTTTACGATTAAACCTAGAGACAAAATGGTCAATTACCCCCTCACTGGGATTTTTCCTCGCTATGAGATTTGGCCTATAATTAATTTACTCATTAAACTCTCACTAAGAATTTTCCCAAATATTAGATCAACTCATAGGCTCCTGAACCGGAGCCCCTAAATTAGGTAAGTGATTTTCGTACAATAATTAAACCATAAGGGGTAAAAGGGTCATTTTACAGCACCTGGGATTTTTCCCGGGCCTGAAACTTTCTCATAATACTCCCACACTTCTTGGGGTCCTTAAGCATTTTTACTGAATTTTTCAAAGTCTAAACCCTACTGAACCGGACCCGGTTCAGTGGGTGTTATTTTTTTATTAAACCGACCCGAGCCGGATCTGCAGTTCCAGCCCGGAACGAGCCGGACCCGCAGACCTGCCTGCGGGTCGTCTTCCCCGTGGAGACGCCCGCTGGGCTATGGGTGCCCGACCCTCCAGCCACCGGCCTGGAGATCTCATTAACAGCGGAAGACTTCCACCGGAGCGAGGCGGCCAAATCTGGAACCGACGACCTAACGACGCCGAACTGAAATTTTTACTGAGACGGCCAGTTTCCGACCGTCAATGGGCACCATGGCTGCCATGAACGAGAGCAAGGCCGGCCCTGGTCAGATCGCCTCTAAGCGGAGGATCTGACGGGCCCAGCCTCGCTGCTGTCCGGTGGCCATCGACCGCCATCGAAACCACCTGGTTTCGCTCACTCCTGCCTGCGAGTAGAACCGCCGGGGGTGTAATAGCCGTCACGAATGGAGTCAGGGGCAGGGCTTGTTCGATTCGCCGCCGGGCGGTGAATCTCAGGGACCCAGTCCCCCGTCGCGGGTAGGCAGTGCTTGCCGGCCGGAGTCCAAATCCAGACAAGGGCAACCGGTGTGTTCTTTTTAGTTAACTAATGGATTAATACTAATTAAGAAATTAAAACAATTATATACCTAAACCTCTTAATCATACAAGATAATAAAGTTTATACGATGATCCTACCGTGATTACCGATTTGCTGTCAATCCATCGCCGCCAACGCTTCGCCGGAGTCTCGCCGAAAAATTCCTTTTCCTCTTCTTCCTTCACTTCGCCGTCCCCCACTCCCTTTTTTTTCAAAAAACCCTAATTATTTATTTTTATAGGCATGGGATTAGGACTCCTAATCCCATTAAAATTTAGCCCCAAAAACCCAATTTCGGAATGCTAAATAATCAGGCCTGCAAAACGATTTAAACGGCCCAGTTGTACGTTTAATTCGGGTAAATGGGCCCTATATGATATGTTCAACTTCAAACGATCGTATCTCCCTCATCCGAACTCCGTTTCAAGCATTCTTGGTGGTTTTTTGAAGCTCTTTCCGTCTATTTTTCATCTATATATGATTCAGCTACCACTTCCAACTGATGATCAGGTTATTCTCACGGGAAGATCAAGGGGTCCTACACCCTAATTTCCCCATGTACGACTTCGGGAATTTAGAAAATTCCTGGACGTTACATAAATTCCATGACTGAATTAACAGAGATTGAAGAGATCAAAAGAAATGGAAAGAAAAAACCAAAATGGGTTTCCACTGGAAAAAGAAATGAACCCAAAAAAAATAAATGACATGCAGAAGATGACCATCCCAAACGCCAACGCTGTATACCAAATAATACTAGAAAATGTAATAAAATGCCCATTTTAAGAGTGGAAAAAGTAAATCCAATGATGGAATTGATTCAATCCTTATGAAACCACGGGAGCAATGGTCAGGGTGTGGCCGTCAGAGGGAAGAACGGCTGCCACGGGGAACCTCATACGAAACACCTCCTTTTCTGGACTAACGAATCGCCTCTTGCTGGAATCTGTGGAGGGAAATCTGAAGGAGAAGAATGGGGAATGATGATTCACATCATATGGGAATGTGTTTGAACTTGAAGGGGGTTAAAAACACCCAGTCTTCCTCTCCCAACAACTGTCAATTTTCTTTCCCTAAGGTCGAAAGGCAATCCAATCCCCCAGCATTCGAAGTCTGCCAAACAAATCAAGAATCGATTTGAAATGGTCGAAAAAAAGGATCGAACTTCATGTGGGTTCTTCGATCTTTGAGGGCTTGGTTTCAGAGAAAAAAGAAGTCGCCCTCATCCCATCTTGCTCCCACCTTTATCCAACTTGGACATGTGCTTGGCAGGTGAGGTGGTAGGTGGCCTGCGACGTGCAAGTTCGACCACGGCTAGTGTCACAGGGCTAGGATTTCACTAGATTTCCAACGCCTGAAATGTCCTCTAGTTATTTTGCACTTTGTGTCGTACACGCACTTAGGTTTGAATTTTAGTGCCAAAACCCAAGCCCACTTGCTCAATACGTTTTCAGCAGGAGCTTACATTATTTTCCCACCCTTTTATACCAACCATTTTATACCCGCTGGCCGTAACCAAGCCATTATAACATGACCCCTATGACTTAGCCCACTAGTTCATACGTAATCGTCCATAACCGTATATAACTGTCTTATGGTTATGCCAGAAAGTGTGCAACAACCACTTTCATAACTGTCGGCCACCACTCCCATGTTCCTCGTTGTTAGCCCCTCAACTTGTCTCATAGAGAAAAGGGGTGGCTACCCCCTAGACTTGGCATCGGACAGCCAAGTCAGCTTGGGTGACGGATAGCCTAGGCAGCCCCTTGGGCACAGTTAAGTTCCCTTTGAATCACCCGCCTTGACATCTTCTACCAAACCTAAGCAGTGATTTTGAGCATCACCTGCTCCCCAACCTGAAATTCAAGAGCTTGTTGGTGCTGATCTGCATTTCTTTTCATCCTCTTGACTGCTTTTTCGAGGTAGTCCCGCGCTTCCTCCATTTGTTCTGTCCACACCCTAGCCAGCTTGTAGGCTGCCAGGCAGCATTCTCCCGCACGCTGTAGAGCCACATCGTTTGGAGTAAGTGGTTGTTGGCCCGTCGCCAACTCGAAGGACTCTTTCCCGTAGATGAGCTCTTTTGTAGGTTGTAGCAGAACTGCGCTATCTCCAAGAGATCCACCCAATTTTGATTATTGGCAGTCACATAATGCCTTAGGTATTCTTCCAAGATGGCGTTCACCTTTTCAGTTTGTTCGTCGGTTTGCGGGTGGTTTCTGGTTGAGAAGTTCAGCTTGGTGCCAAGCATCTCAAAGAGTTGCATCCAAAACCTGCCCGTAAACCGGGTGTCGCGATCACTAACCGTATCCACCGGAAGTCCCCAAAGTTTGACGATGTTCCTATAGAAAAGTTCCACTGAAATTTTTGCCGTGCAAACTTTAGGTGCTGCGATGAATGTACCGTACTTCGAGAATCTATCCACGACCACCATGATCGACCCAAAGCCTTTTACCGTTGGGAGCCTTGAGGTAAAGTCCATAGATGGACTTATCCAAGGCCTCTCCAGTATAGGTAAGGGTTCAAGTAAACCCGCTGTTTTCTGCCTTTCAACTTTGTCCTACTGACACACCAAACAAGTGCGTACATACTGCTCCACGTCTTCTCTCATATGTAGCCAGTAATAGTTGTGGTTGAAGAGAGCAAATGTACGCTCTTCTCCCGGATGTCCAGCCCACGTTGCATCATGAGCTTCTTGCAGCAACTTTCGCCTCAAGCAGTCTGCATTTGGAATAAAGAGGTGTCCTACCTTGGCATACAGTGCTCCATCCTCGGTCCAAAATTTTCGAATCACACCGTCCTTCACTGCTTGTAGCAGCCGCATGCAAACTTGGTCTTTCTGCATCGCCTGCACCACTTGCTCCAGCAAGTCTCCCGAGACTTGCACTAAGGCAGCTAACATCACCTCCGGATCCATTCGGCAGCTGAGGGCGTCGCCAACTCGAAGGGACTCTTTCCCGTAGATGAGCTCTTTTGTAGGTTGTAGCAGAACTGCACTATCTCCTAGAAATCCACCCAATTTTGATTATTGGCAGTGACATAATGCCTTAGTTATTCTTCCAAGATGGTGTTCACCCTTTCAGTTTGTTTGTCGGTTTGCAGGTGGTTGCTGGTTGAGAAGTTCAGCTTGGTGCTGAGCATCTCAAAGAGTTGCATCCAAAACCTGCCCGTAAACCGGGTGTCGCGATCACTAACCGTATCCACCGGAAGTCCCCAAAGTTTGACGATGTTCTTGAAGAAAAGTTCCGCTGAAATTTTTGCCGTGCAAACTTTAGGTGCTGTGATGAATGTACCGTACTTTGAGAATCTATCCACGACCACCATGATCGACCCAAAGCCTTTTACCGTTGGGAGCCCGGTGGTAATGTCCATAGATAGACTTATCCAAGGCCTCTCCAGTATAGGTAAGGGTTCAAGTAAACCCACTGTTTTCTGCCTTTCAACTTTGTCCTACTGACACACCAAACAAGTGCGTACATACTGCTCCACGTCTTCTCTCATATGTGGCCAGTAATAGTTGT
This sequence comes from Saururus chinensis, assembly GCA_035235625.1. NCBI lineage: Eukaryota > Viridiplantae > Streptophyta > Magnoliopsida > Piperales > Saururaceae > Saururus > Saururus chinensis. Next base: position 27,719,861 of record CP141146.1, on the reverse strand, counting down.
GGTTGAAGAGAGCAAATGTGCGCTCTTCTCCCGGATGTCCAGCCCATGTTGCATCATGAGCTTCTTGCAGCAACTTTCGCCTCAAGCCGTTTGCATTTGGAATAAAGAGGCACCCTCCATTGGCGTACAGCGCCCCATCTTCGGTCCAAAATCTTCAAATCACACTGTCCTTCACTGCTTGTAGCAGCCGCATGCAAACTTGGTCTTTCTGCATCGCCTGCACCACTTGGTGCAGCAAGTCTCCCAAGACTTGCACTAAGGCAGCTAGCATCGCCTCCGGGTCCATTCGGCGGCTGAGGGCATCGGCCCATTATGTTGGCTTTGCCCAGTTTGTATTGCAGCTCATAATCAAACTCCACAAGGAATTCTAGCCATCGGGCTTGCTTCGCTGTGAGCTTCTTCTGCATGGAAAAATAGCTTGTGGCGACATTGCCAGTCTGGACTATAAATTTACCTCCCAGCATATAGTGTCTCCATGTGCACAAGCAATGCACCACCGTAGTCACCTCTTTCTCAAGGGCAGAGGGCTCCATCTCATTCAGCTTTCGGCTCTCATAGCCACGGGATGACCATCTTGAATGAGCACACCTCCAATAGCACGATCAGAGGCATCGATTTGTACCTCAAATGGTACATCGAACTCCGGCACCTTTAGAATAGGCTCCGATACAATGACCTCCTTTAGTCTCACGAATGCCTCTCGGCATTTGTTCGTCCATCGCCAAGGTTTGTCCTTCTTCAAGAGATCAGTCAGCACCGCCACCTTCTTTGAGTAGCTCTTGATGAAGCACCAATAGTAGTTGGCTAGTCCAAGGAAGGACCGCAACCCGGGCACTTTTGTGGGAGCAGGCCACTCCATGATGGCTTTGATCTTCTTCATATTCATCCGCACCATGCCCTGCGATACGATGGCCAAGGAAGAAGATTTCTTCCTGGGAAAAACTACACTTTTCCAACTTTAAGTACAAATGATGTTCCCTTAACCGTTCCAACACAATCCATAAATGTCCCAAGTGTTCATCTAAGGACTGGCTGGCTGTACACAACCATATCATCCAAACATACTCCCCCAAAGCGGTCGAGGTTGGGTCTAAACACATCATTCATCAGCGTACAAAAAGTAGCAAGGGCATTGGCTAAGCCGAATGGCATAACTAGGAATTCATAAGAACCATACCGTGTCACCATAGTCGTCTTAGGTTCATCCCCTTGCGCAATCCGCACTTGCCAATAACCTAAACGAAGATCAAGCTTTGTAAAGTATGAAGCTTTGGCCAGCATATTGAACAAATCAGCAACCAAAGGCACCGGGTACTTGTTTTTTACAGTAATCTTGTTGAGAGCCCGGTAGTTGACACACAACTGCAGCAAACCGTCTTGCTTCTTTTGGAATAGCACTGGGGCACCAAAGGGAGCTTTCGAGGGACAGATGAAACCCGCTTGCAGCAACTCATCAAGCTGCATCCAAAGTTCCTTCAATTCTGGGGGAGCCATACGATAAGGGGCTCTTGCGAGAGGACGATTTCCCAGCAAGAGTTTGATCTCATGATCCACCGTATTGCTTGGTGGAAGAACTTGCGGTAGTTCAGGTGGCATGACATCCGCAAATTCAGTCAGTAGGTCACTGACTTGTGTAGGAATTCTGTTCTTCCTATGGGCTCTTCTCCCAGCTTCGTAATGGGGACCAAGTACGTCTCCTGGCCTTTCCTCAAGCCTTTGGTCAGTTGCATTGCATACAGCAATTGGGCCGACCTCTCCTCCTTCCTACATGGAACGAAGGAAGGGGCATGTTCATCGCCTATGAACAGCCCTCCAAGATGTGGAATGATGGAGACCTTTGCCTTTTGTAAGAAGTCCATACCGAGCACAACCTGAAAATCATCAAGGGAAACCATGGTAAAGTTAGGCTTTCCCGACCACTTCCCTATCCGCCCATCGACATGGTTGACAATGCCGCTGACAAGGGTTGCATCCGAGTTCACCGCTTTGATTTTTGCTTGTGCCTCCATCACCACGAACTTGCTTGAGTCCACCAACTTCTTAGATAGGAAGTTGTGGGTTGCCCCACTATCGATCAATGCCTTGACCCGCTGATTGTTGAGGGTGGTCTCAACATACAACAAGTCCACCCTGTCTCTCCCTCCCTTCTCTCTCCTCCCTCATCTCGCTCTCTCCTCCCTCTCATCTCATTCCTCTCTCTCTCTCTCTCCTCCCTCTCCTCTCTCTCCTCTCTCCTCTCTCTCTCTCTCTTCTCCTCCCTCCTCTCTCTCTCCTCCTCCTCCTCTCTCTCTCCCTCTCCTCTCTCTCTTTCCTCTCTTCTCTCTCTCTTCACCCTCTCTCTTTCCCCCTCTCTACACACTATATCTCCTCTAATTTTAATTTTTTTGTTTTTTATTTTTATAAATTTATTTTAAAAATAATAAAAATAAATAAATTAAATATTATTAGCAACGCATAAATGCTTTGCTAATAATATTCATTTTATTTCTTTTTAATTATTTTTAAAATCTTATAATTTATAAATAAATTTAAAATTTTAAAATTGAATTAATCTATCCTCTCCCCCCCCCCTCTCTGTCTCCTCCCTCTCTCTCTCTCCTCACCCTCTCTTTCCTCTTTTCTCTCTCATAGCTCTCTCCCTTCTCTCTCTTGTCTCTCTACTCACCTTCTCTCTCTACCCTCTTTTTCTCCTCTCTCTCTCTCTCTCACCTCTCTCTCTACACACACTCTCCTCTCCCTCTCCCTCTCCCTCTCCCTTTCCCTCTCTCTCTCTCTCCCTATCTCTCTCCTCTCTCTCCCTCTCTTCTCTCTCTCTATAAATATATATCCTCTCTATTTTTTCTCTCTCTACATATTTTAAATTTAATATGATAAATTATAAGGTAATAACAATGCGTAGGAATATGTGTTGCTATTACTTAGGTTATTAGCGATGCATAGGAGTATGCGTCGCTAATACTAAGGGTATTAGCAACGTATATTCATACACATCGATAATATATTTTTATTTATTTATTTTAATTAATTTCTAAATAAAATTATAAAAAATTAAAATTTTCCCTATCTACTCTCTCTCTCTCCTCTCTCCACCATCTCTCTCTCCTCTACCTCTCCTCCCTCTTTCTCCCTCTCTCCTCTCTCTCTCCCTCCTCTCTCTCCTCCTCTCTCTCCTCTTCTCTCTCCCTCCCTGTCTCCTCTCTCCTCTCTCTCCCCCCCTCTCTCTATATCCTCTATTTGTTCTCTCTCCTCTCTCCTCTTATACGTCGCTAATATTGGCAGTATTAGCGGCGTAATACATTTTTATTTATTTATTAATTAATTTTTAAATAAAAATTTAAAAAATAAAATTTTTCCCTCTCTACTCTCTCTCCTCTCTCTACTCTCTCCCTCTATCCATCTCTCTCTCTTCTCTCCCTCTCTCTACTCTCCCTTCGATCCCTCTCTCTCCTCACCTTCTCACTCTCTCTCTCTCCATTCACTCTCTCTTCACTCTCCGTTTATTATAAATTATATTTTAAAATTAATAAGAAATTTTAAGAAATAAAATATTTCATATATAAATAATGAAAGTTTAATCTATTACTAACACTATTTTTTATTAAAAATTTAATATTTATTTATTATATATACAAATAGTAAATATAGAATAAAATGTATTATATTTAGGAAGTTTATTTTAATTTTTTTAATATTTATTTATTATTTATTAAATAAAATTAATTAATAAAGCAATTAGCTATGCTTTTAAACAAGTGTTGCAATTATTAATGGTATTTGTGACACTTTGCAAGCGTCACTGATAAAAAAAATTTCATTCATAACTATTTGATGTGAATCATAATACTGACAAGTACTTGGACAAGTTGGATGCAGCAAAGCCATTGAAAGCCTAGCTAAAGGCCCATCGTCCATATTTTAAGAAGAAGCCCAAGAATCTAGGAGAAGACCAAAAGCCAAGGATTAATTGAGCCCAACTACAAAAATTCTTTTCCTGACCTGCAACTTTTGGAGTCCCAAGGCCTCATTAATTAAAGCAAGTTGTTGTAGCCAAGGCACTTTTTCATATGTAGTCTACTTAGGGACTTGTTTTAAGACATTTAATGTTTTTAGGGTCTAGTTTTCACTTTATTTCAAATGTTTGTACGAAATTAAGCCTATATAAGGCTTTCTAAGTAATGAAAATGGAGTTTTGACTTGTTCATCTTAAAATTATGTCTGGAGTATAAGCAACTCTCAGAACCTATCTTCCCTGGCTATCTCTCCTTGGAGACTTAGTTTCAGATGCCCTCAAGCTTAGATACCTAAAGCTTAAGGAAGTCGTCGCACTCCTTGTGATCTTTCCTCTCAGCAAGTTCCGTTCAGAGTTCATTATTGCTTTGGCACTCATCTTCTTTCTCTACGCTGCACATCACTATTAGTGACGTTTTTTTAAGCATCGCTAATAGCAAGACTATTAGCGATGCTTTTACAAAAGCATTGCTATTATGAAAGCCATTAGCTACGCTTAAAAAAAGTGTGGCAAATAGTTATGATTTTTTTTTAAATATATAACTTTTAGCAACATTTGTGTAAAGCATTGCAAATAGAGGAACTATTAGCAACGCTTATAATAAAACATAACTAATATGATTAGTATTAGTGACACGTTAAACTAAGCGTCGCTAATATATGACTATTAGCGATGCATAAGAAAATTTGTCGCTAATAGTTCTTTTTTTTTGCGACGTTTTTTTATGTGTTGCAAGTAGTTGTTTTTAGCGACGCTTGGTTTTGCATCGCTAATACTACATTTTGTTGTAGTGTTCGTTAGGAATGTGCAAAAATCGTTATATCGTTTAAAGTTTAAAAAAGCCTCCTAATCATTTCTTATGCTCGTAATTACTAATCAAATGGAGAAAGCGATGTCAATATTTGACCGTTCTTCCCTAACTTATGTGATTTTATTCGCTTAACTAGTTTTCGAACAAAGCACCTAAGCTCGTCACAAGTGTATATTCAGCTGTTTTAAAATAATATGCACTCATTTACAAAGTTCGTAAGAATGAATAAAATGTACTAAATGACGATGAACCAATCGAACCACTTTTGGTCTTGTTATATCCTTCTAATCGATTAGAACCGAAGTTCTGTAAGAATTTGCACAAGTTGTTATATCATTTAAAGTTTAAAAAGACCTCCTAACAATTGTTATGTTCATAATTATGAATCAAATAGAGAAAGCAATGCCATAATTTTACAGTTCTTCCTTAACTTATATGATTTTATTCGATTAACTAGTTTTAGAGAAAATCACCCAATCTTATCACGATTATATATTTAGTTGTTTAAAAAAAATACTTACTCATTTACTAAATTTGTAGGAATGAATAAAATGTACTAAACGACAAAGAAATCAAACCACTTTTGGTTAAGTTATATCTTTTTAATCGGTTAAAACCGAAGTTCGTTAAGAATGCGCACGAATCGTTATATCATTTATAGTATTAAAAGACCTCTTAATCATTTGTTATGTTCGTAAATACGAATCAAATGGTGAAAGTGATGCCACAATTTTACTGTTCTTCCTTAAGTTATGTTATTTTATTTGCTTAACTAGTTTTAGAACAAAGCAACCAAGCTTGTCACTAATGTATATTTAGTTATTTTAAATAAATACATACTCATTTACTAAGTTCGTAAGAACGAATCAAACGCACTAAACGACGAACTAATCGAACCACTTTTGGTCTTGTGATATCCCTTGGATTGATAAAAACCGAATTTCGTTAAGAATGTGTACAAATTGTTAGATCATTTAATATTTTGAAAGACCTCCCAATCATTCATTACATTTGTAATTATGAATAAAATATAGAAAGCGATGCAACAATTTGACCGTTCTTCCTTACCATATGTTATTTTATTCGCTTAACTAGTTTTAAAACAAAGCACCTAAGTTAGTCATGAATGTATACTTAGTTTATTTAAAGAAATACGTACTTATTTGCTTAACTAGTTTTAGAATCAAACGTACAAAACAACGAACTAATCAGATAACTTTTTGTCAAATCAATTCCTTTTAATCGATTAAAACCAAAGTTTGTTTAAAATGTCTATAAATCGTTAGACCATTTAAGATTTAAAAAGACATCCTAATCTTTTGTTATGGTTGTAATTATGAATTAAATAAAGAAAACGATGCCACCATTTGACCATTCTTCCTTAACTTATGTGATTTTATTCGCTTAACTAGTTTTAGAAAAAAAGCAACCAAGCTCGTCACGAATGTATATTTATTTGCTTTAAATAAATACGTACTTAGATACTAGGTTTGTAAGAACGAATCAAATGCACTAAACGACGAACCAATCTCACCACTTTTGGTCTAGTTATATCATTTTAATCGATTAAAATCGAAGTTCATTAAGAATGTGAACATATCGTTCATCAGGAATGTATTTTTAGTTGTTTTTAAAAAATACTTACTCATTTAGTTCGTAATAAGGAATTAAACGCACTAAATGATGAACCAATCGGACAACTTTTGGTCTAGTTATATCTTTTTAATCGATTAAAACCGAAGTTTGTTAAGAATATATACAAATCGTTATATCATTAAAAGTTTTGAAATACCACCCAATCATTTGTTACATTCGTAATTATAAATTAAATGGAGAAAGTGATGCAACAATTTGACCATTTTTTTAACTTATGTGAATTTATTTGCTTAACTAGTTTTAGAACAAAGCACCAATGCTAGTTCCGAATGTATATTTAGTTCTTTTAAAAAAATACATACTAATTTACTAAGTTCATAAGAGCGAATCAAACGCACTAGAAGACAAACCAATTGGACCACTTTTGGTCAAGTTATTTCATTTTAATCGATTAAAACTAAAATTCATTAAGAATGTGCAAAAATCGTTATATAGTTTAAATTTTTAAAAGTCCTCCTACACTTTATTACGTTCGTAATTATGAATGAAATAGAGAAAGCGATGCCACAATTTAACCGTTCTTCTATAACTTATGTGATTTTATTTGCTTAACTCGTTTTTGAAGAAAGCACCTAAGCTCGTCATGAATGTATATTTAGTTTTTTTAATGAAATACGTATTCATTTACTAAGTTCGTAAAATAAATCAAACGCACTAAACTATGAACTAATTGGACAACTTTTGGTCTAGTTATATCATTTTAATCGATGAAAACCGAAGTTCCTTAAGAATGTCCAGAATTTGTTATATCGTTTAAAGTTTGAAAAGATATCCTAATCATTCGTTACGTTCGTAATTACAAATCAATTAGAGAAACTGATGTCACAATTTGACCGTTCTTCCTTAACTTATGTTGTGAACGTCCTAAGGGTCTTTCACTTTTAGTCTAGTTATATCCTTATGTTGTGAACGTCCTAAGGATCTATCACTTTTAGTCTATCACTTCCTTAACTGTTCCTATAACTTATGTTGCCACAATCGAACCACTTTTAGTCTAGTTATATCCTTTTAATTAATTAAAACCGAAGTTCGTTAAGAATGTGTACAAATTATTATCATTTAAAGTTTTGCAAAACCTTTGTATCATTCGTTATGTTCGTAATTATTAATTAAATGGAGAAATCAATTCCACAATTTGATCCTTCTTCCTTAACTTATGTGATTTTATTTGCTTAAATAGTTTTAGGACAAAGCACCAAAGCTAGTCACTAATGTATATTTAGTTTCTATTAAATAAATATCTACTTATTAACTAAGTTTGCAAACATGAAACAAACGCACAAAACGATGAACCAATCGGACCACTTTTGGTCAAGTTATTTCTATTTAATCGATTAAAACCGAAGTTCGTTAAAAAATTACACATAACGATTAGTGCACATTCATAATTACAAACTTAAATGAACCAAATGGAGAAAGCGATGCCACATTTTAACCGTTATTCCTTAACTTATATGATTTTTTTTGCTTAACTAGTTTTAGAACAAAGAACCTAAGCTCATCACGAATGTATATTTAGTTATTTTAAAGAAATATGTACTCATTTACTAAGTTTGTAAGAATGAATCAAACGTACTAAACGAAGAACTAATCGAACCATTTTTGGTCAAGTTATATATCCTTTTAATCGATGAAAACCGATGTTCATTAAGAATGTCCAGAAATTGTTATATCGTTTAAGGTTTTGAAAGACCTCCCAATTATTCGTTACGTTTGTAATTTTGAATAAAATGGAGAAAGCAATGTAACAATTTGATAGTTCTTCCTTAACTTATGTAATTTTATTCGCTTAACTAGTTTTAGAACAAATCACCAAAGTTAGTCACGAATGTATATTTAGTTTTTTTAAAGAAATACATACAAATTTACTAAGTTCGTAAGAATGAATCAAACGCACAAAATGATGAACCAATTGGACCACTTTTGGTCTAGTTATTTCCTTTTAATCTATTAAAACCGAAGTTCATTAAGAATTTGCATAAATCGTTATATCGTTTAAAGTTTAAAAAGTCCTCCTAATTATTTGTTATGTTCATAATTACAAATCAAATTGAGAAAGCGATGCCACAATTTGACCGTTCTTCAATAACTTATGTTATTTTATTTGCTTAACTAGTTTTAGAACACAACTAAGCTCGTCACAAATGTATATTTAGTTATTTTAAAGAAACACGTACTTATTTACTAAGTTCGTAAGAACGAATAAAATATACTTAACGACAAACTAATCAGACAACTTTTGGTCTAATTATATCATTTTGATTGGTTAAAATCGAGGTTCCACTACAACAAATAGTACTATTAGCCTCACTTTTAAGTGTCGCTAATAGTACTATAAACGTCGCTATTAGTTATTAGCGACGCTTAAAAAACGTCGATAATACTATAGTCGCTATTACTCATTAGCGACCCACTAGCAACGTTTATTTATACGTCACTTATGATTTTTTTTAGCGATGCATAGAAAAGTGTCTCTAATAGTCAATTATTAGCGACATATAAATATAAGCGTCGCTAATGATCGTTTATTAGGGACATTATTCTATGCACCGCTAAAGAAAAAAATTATTTAAAAACAATTAAAAATAGCTTATCAGCGACGCATAATTACATGTGTCGCTATTACCTAGTGTATTAGCAACGCTTTTTCAGCGTCGCTAATATTAAAAATAATTAAAAAATATAAAATTCCATGTATTATCTACACTCTAGCAAATGTCGCTAATAAGTAAAAAAAGGCTTCAGCGACGCTTCTAAAAGCGTCGCTATAAGTCTTAAAATATTAAAGCAAATTAGTCTGATGACGGGGGAGGGGAGAGGGGCGGGATCCCGGCCCCCCGCCACAATCGGGGGGGGGAGAGGCGTCGTCTCTCCCGGGGTCCCCCCTCCTTCCCCTTTGTTCTTCAATAACTTATGTTATTTTATCCGGCCTCAGAAAGGTCCCCTCCTGCTCCCCCCTCTCCTTCCCCTCCTCTGAAAAATAGAGGGGGGCGGGGGAGAAGGGGGAGCCGGGGGTGGGAAGGGGGGGACCGGGGAGGGGAAGGGCGGCAGAGCAGAGCAGGGTGGCTGGGGGCGGACGCGGGTAGCGGAGGGTGTCTGGGGGGCACAAGAAGGCGAGAAACGGCAGTCGGGGGCAAAGTGTGTTGGATGGGCGGCGGGTGGAAGGCTGGCAGGGGAACAATCGGTCGGAGGGGAGGCGGAGAGCGGAACTGGGCGAGAGAGATGATGGTCGAAACACAGCGGGCACATGGAGGGGGAGGTGAGGAGGGTGAGGGAGCAGGTGAAAAACGTCAGGGGGAGGAGAGTAGGGGCTCGCAGGCCAACATGCAGCGGGGGAAATTTGGTTAGGCATCGCAAAAATAAGACTTTTAGTGACTGTTTTATCAAAACGTTTGCGACGATTATTATTCGTAGTTAATTATTATCATTTGTGACGCTTATACACAAGCGTCGCAAAAACTGTATTATTTGTTACGCTTATCCACAAGCGTCGCAAATACTATTATTTCCCACTACACATTCTCTCATCTCTCTCTCTCCCTCTCTCCTTCCTCTCTCTCTTCTCTCCCTCCCTCTCTCCCACACCTCTCTCTCTTCTCTCTGTCTCCTCCCTCCTCTCTCTCTCTCACTCCCCTCTCTCTCTCTCTCTCTTTCCTCCTCTCTCTCTAGATATCTCTCATCCATCTCTTTCTCCCTCTCCTCTCTCTTTCCTCTCTTTCCCTCTCTCTTCTCTCCTTCTCTCTCCTCTCACTCTCTCCCTCTTCACCCTCTCTCTTTCCCCCTCTCTCCTCTCATTTTAATTTTTTTGTTTTTTATTTTTATAAATTTATTTTAAAAATAATAAAAATAAATAAAATAAATATTATTAGCGACACATAGAAATATAATAATATTTATTTTACTTCATTTTTATTATTTTTAAAATCTAATAATTTATAAATAATTTTAAATTTTTAAAATTGAATTAATCTATCCTCTCCTCCCCCTCTCTCCCTCCCTCTCTCTTCTCTCCCTCCCTCTCCTCTCCTCTCTCTCTCCTCTTTTTCTCTCTCCTCTTTTCTCTCTCATCTCTCTCTCCCTTCTCTCTCTTGTCTCTCTACTCACCTTCTCTCTCTACCCTCTCTCTCTACATTTTCTCTCTCCTCTCTCTCTTCCCCCTCTCTTTATATCCTCTCTATTTGTTCTCTACATATTTTAAAATTAATATAATAAAATATAAGGTATTAGCGACATATTCCTATGTGTTGCTATTACTTAGGTTATTAGCAATGCATAAGAATAAGCGTCGCTAATACTAAGGGTATTACTGACGTATATTCTTATACGTCGCTAATACTTGGTGGTATTACTGACGTAATATATATTTTTTATTTATTTTTAATTAAAGTTTAAATAAAAAACTATAAAAAATAAAAATTTTCCCTCTCTCTCTCCTCACCGCTCTCTCTCCACTCTATCTCCTCACCCCCTCTCCCTCCTCTCTAACTCTCCTCTCTCCACCCACTCCCTCTCTCTCTCCTCTCTCCCTCTCTCTCTCCTCTCCCTCCCTCCATCTCTCTCTCTCCTCCCTCTCTATCCACCCTCTCTCATTCTCTCCCTCTCTCTCTCTCCTCACTCTCTTTTATCTCCCCCTCTCACACTACTCTCTCTCTCTCCTCACTCTCACTCTCTCTCTCCATGCACTCTCTCTTCACTCCTCATTTTTTATAAATTATATTTTAAAATTAATAAGAAAATTTAAGAAATAAAATATATCATATATAAATAGTGAAAGTTTAATATATTATTAACACTACTTTTTATTAAAAATTTAATATTTATTTATTATATATATAAATAGTAAATATAGAATAAAATATATTATATTTAGGAAGTTTATTTTAAATTTTTTAATATTTATTTATTATTTATTAAATATAATAATTAATAAAGCTATTAGCGATGCTTGTTAACAAGCGTCGCTATTATCAATGGTATTTGTGACGCTTATTTGAAAATGTCGCTAATAATATGTATTTTTTTTAATTCATAACTATTAGTTACGCTTTTTTAAGCGTCGCTAATAGCAGGACTATTAATGATGCTTTTACAAAAACATTGCTATTGTGAAAGCCATTAGCGACATTTAAAAAAAGTGTCGCTAATAGTGATGATTTTTTCTTTTTTTATTTAAAATATATATCTTTTAGCGACTTTTGTGTAAAGCATCGCAGATAGAGGAACTATTAGCAAGGCTTATAATAAAGAGTCACTAATATGATTAGTATTACTGACGTGTTGAACTAAGCATCACTAATATATGACTATTAACGATGCATAAGAAAATGCGTCGCTAATAGTTCATTTTTTTGGCACGCTTTTTATGCGTCGTAAGTATCTAATAAATGTGTCGCTAATACTACATTTTGTTGTAGTGTTCGTTAGGAATTTGTAAAAATCGTTATATCGTTTCAAGTTTAAAAAGGCATCCTAATAATTTATTATGTTTGTAATAACTAATCAAATGGAGAAAACGATGTCAATATTTGACTGTTCTTCCCCAACTTATGTGATTTTATTCGCTTAACTAGTTTTTGACCAAAGCACATAAGCTCGTCATGAGGGTATAGTTAGCTGTTTTAAAATAATATGCACTCATTTACTAAGTTCATAAGAATGAATAAAACGTACTAAATGATGACGAACCAATCAGACCTCTATTAGTCTTATTATATCCTTCTGGTCGATTAAAACCGAAGTTCATTAAGAATGTACACAAATCATTATATCATTTAAAGTCTAAAAATACCTCCCAACAATTGTTATGTTCGTAATTACGAATCAAATGGAGAAGCAATGCCAGAATTTTACATTTATTCCTTAACTTATATAATTTTATTTAATTAACTAGTTTTAAAGCAAAGTATCAAATCTCATCACGATTATATATTTAGTTGTTTTTAAAAAAATACTTACTCATTTACTAAATTTGTATCGATTAAAATTGAAGTTCGTTAAGAATGTGTACAAATCGTTATATCATTTATAATTTTGAAAGACCTCTTAATCATTTGTTACATTTGTAATTATAAATCAAATGGTGAAAGCGATGCCACAATTTTATTGTTCTTCCTTAAGTTATGTTATTTTATTCACTTAACTAGTTTTACAACAAATCAACCAAGCTTGTCATTAATGTATATTTAGTTATTTTAAATAAATACATACTCATTTACTAAGTTCGTAATAATGAATCAAACGCACTAAACGATAAACTAATCAGACCACTTTTGGTCTTGTAATATCCCTTTGATCGATAAAAACCGAAATTCGTTAAAAATGTGTATAAATTGTTATATCGTTTAAAGTTTTGAAAGGCCTCCCAATCATTCATTACATTTGTAATAGAGAAAACAATACAACAATTTGACCGTTCTTCCTTAGCATATGTTATTTTATTCGCTTAACTAGTTTTAAAACAAAGCACCTAAGCTAGTCATAAATATATACTTAGTTTATTTAAAGTAATACGTACTTATTCGCTTAACTAGTTTTATAATCAAACTTACAAAATGACGAACTAATTGGATAACTTTTTGTCAAGTTAATTCCTTTTAATCGATTAAAACCAAAGTTTGTTTAGAATTGTTATATCATTTAAAGTTTAAAAAGACATTCTAATCATTTGTTATATTCATAATTACGAATAAAATAAAGAAAGCGATGCCACAATTTGACCATTATTCCTTAACTAATGTGATTTTATTCGTTTAACTAATTTTAGAACAAAGCAACCATGCTCGTCACCAATGTATATTTACTTGTTTTAAATAAATATGTACTTATTACTAGGTTCATAAGAACGAATCAAATGCACTAAACGATGAACCAATCTCACCACTTTTGGTCTAGTTATATCATTTTAATAGATTAAAATTGAAGTTCATTAAGAATGTGAACATATCGTTCATCAGGAATGTATTTTTAGTTATTTTAAAAAAAATACTTACTCATTTACTAAGTTCGTAGGAAGGAATCAAACACACTAAATGACGAACCAATCAGACTACTTTTGGTCTAATTATATATTTTTAATTTATTAAAACCGAAGTTTGTTAAGAATATGTACAAATCGTTATATCGTTCAAACTTTTGAAAGACCACCAAATCATTTGTTACATTTGTAATTACGAATTAAATGGAGAAAGCGATGCAATAAAATTTTCATTCTTTTTTAACTTATGTGAATTTATTTGCTTAACTAGTTTTAGCACAAAGCACTAATGCTAGTCCCGAATGTATATTTAGTTATTTTAAATAAATATGTATTAATTTACTAAGTTCGTAAGAATGAATCAAACGCACTAAACGACGAACCAATCGGACTACTTTTGGTCAAGTTATTTAATTTTAATCGATTAAAACTAAAATTCGTTAAGAATTTCACAAATCGTTATATCGATAAATTTTAAAAAGTCTTCCTACACTTTGTTACGTTCGTAATTACGAATAAAATAGAGAAAGAGATGCCACAATTTAACCATTCTTCTATAACTTATGTGATTTTATTCGCTTAAGTCGTTTTTTAAAAAAACACCCAAGCTCGTCATGAATGTATATTTAGTTTATTTAATGAAATACGTACTCATTTACTATGTTCGTAAGAATAAATCAAATGTACTAAACTACAAACCAATTGGACAACTTTTGGTCTAGTTATATCCTTTTAATCGATAAAAACCGAAGTTCCTTAAGAATGTCCAGAATTTGTTATATCGTTTAAAGTTTGAAAAGATATCATAATCATTTGTTACGTTCGTAATTACGAATCAAATGGAGACCGTTCTTCCTTAACTTATGTTGTGAACGTCCTAAGGGTCTATCACTGGGGTTCACATGCCAGTAAGATAGGTTTTAATTATATTATTATGTAATAAGGGCATTTGGGTCAATAGGTTAGACAAACATATTAGACCATTTTTGGTCTAGTTATATCATTTTAATCAATTAAAACCAAAGTTCGTTATGAATGTGTATAAATCGTTACATCTTTCAATGTTTTGAAAAACAACCTAATAATTTGTTACATTCGTAATTACGAATGAAATTGAGAAAGCGATGCCACAATTTGACTATTCTTCTTTAACTTATGTGATTTTATTCGCATAACTAGTTTTAGAACATAGCAACAAAGCTTGTCATGAATGAATATTTAGTTATTTTAAATAAATACGTACTAATTTACTAAATTCGAAAGAATGAATAAACCGACTAAATGACGAACCAATGACCACTTTGGGTCTAGCTATATCCTTTTAATCGATTAAAACTGAATTTCATTAAGAATGTGCATAAATTGTTATATCATTCAAAATTTTAAAAGGCCTTCCGATCATTTGTTAAGTTTGTAATTACAAATCAAATAGTGAAAGGGAGTTCACAATTTGACACGTCTTCCTTAACTTATGTGATTTTATTCGCTTAACTGGTTTTAGAACAAAGAATAAAGGCTAATCAAGAATGTATATTTAGTTCTTTTAAAGAAATACATACTAATTTACTAAGTTCGTAATAACAAATCAATCGGACAAAACCACAAACCAATTGGACCACTTTTGGTTTATTTATATTCTCTTAATCAATTAAAACCAAAGTTCGTTAAGAATGTGTACAAATTATTATATCATTTAAAGTTTAAAAATACTTCTTAATCATTTGTTATGTTCACAATTACTAATCAAATGGAGAAAATGATGCCACAATTTGACAGTTCTTCATTAACTTATGTAATTTTAATCGCTTAACTAGTTTTAGAACAAAGCACCGAAGCTCATCACAAATGTATGTTTAGTTAATTTTAAGAAATACGTACTCATTTACTATATTCGTAAGAACGAATCAAACATACTAAAGGATGAACCAATCGGACCACTTTTCTCTAGTTATATATTTTTAATCGATTAAAGCCAAAGTTTGTTAAGAATGTGTACAAATTGTTATATCATTTAATATTTTTAAAGACCTCTTAATCGTTTATTGCATTCGTAATTACAAATGAAGTAGAGAAGGGGATGTCACAATTTGATTGTTCTTCTTAAAATTTTGTGATTTTATTCGCTTAACTAATTTTAGAACAAAGCACCTAAGCTCGTCACTAATGTATATTTAGTTGTTTTAAAAAAATACCGACTCATTAACTAAGTTCATAAGAACGAATAACACGCACTAAACGACAAACCAATCAGACCATTAATCCTTTTAATCGATTAATACCAAAATTCGTTATGAATGTGCATAAATCGTTATATCGTTTAAAGTTTAAAAAAGCCTCCAAATCAATTGATACGTTCGTAATTTACTAAGTAAATGGAGAAAGTGATACCACAATTTGACCATTCTTCCTTAACTTATATGATTTTATTCGTTTATTTAGTTTTAGAACAAAGCACCCAAAGCTCATCACGAATGTATATTTAGTTATTTTAAAGAAATACATACTCTTTTACTAAGTTCGTAAAAACGAATAAAATGTACTAAATGACGAACAAATCGGACCACTTTTGGTCTAGTTATATTGTTTTAATTAATTAAAACCGAAGTTCCTTAAGAATGTGCACAAATCGTTATATTATTTAAAGTTTAAAATAACATCCTAATCATTTCTTATGTTCATAATTACAAATTAAATAGAGAAAGTGATGCCACAATTTGAACATTCTTCTTTAACTTATGTGGATTTATTTGCTTATGTAGTTTTAGTGCAAGCACCCAATCTCAACACGAATATATATTTAGTTGTTTTACAAAAAATACTTACTCATTTATTAAGTTCGTAGGAATGAATCAAACATACTTAACATCAAACCAATCGGACCACTTTTGGTCTAGTTATATAACCTTTTAATTGATTAAAACTGAAGTTCGTTAAGAATGTACACTAAACGTTATATCATTTAATGTTTTGAAAGACCTCCTAATCATTTGTAAACGTTGGTACTTACGAACCAAATGGAGAAAGCAATGCCACAATTTGACCATTCTTCCTTAAGTTATGGGATTTTATTCACTTAACTAGTTTTAGAGCAAAGCAACAAAGCTCGTCATAAATGTATATTTAGTTATTTTAAATAAATACGTACTTATTTAATAAGTTCATAAGAATGAATCAAACGCACTAAACGGCAAACCAATTCCCCACTTTTAGTCTAGTTATATCCTTTTAATTAATTAAAACCGAAGTTCATTAAAAATGTGTACAAATTGTTATATCATTTAAAGAAGCCAAACCTCCGGATCATTCGTTAATTCGTAATTATTAATTAAATGGAGAAAGCGATGTCACAATATGACTATTCTTCTCTAACTTATGTGATTTTATTTGCTTAAGTAGTTTTAGTGCAAAGCACCCAATTTCAACACGAATGTATATTTAGTTGTTTTAAAAAAATACTTACTCATTTAGTAAGTTCGTAAGAATGAATCAAATGCACTTAATGTCAAACCAATCGGACCACTTTTGGTCTAGTTATAACCTTTTAATTGATTAAAACTAAAGTTCATTAAGAATGTACACTAATCGTTATATCATTTAATGTTTTAAAAGACCTCCTAATCATTTGTAAACATTTGTACTTACGAACCAAATGGAGAAAGCAATGCCACAATTTGACCATTCTTCCTTAAGTTATGGGATTTTATTTACTTAACTAGTTTTAGAACAAAGCAACAAAGCTCATCATAAATGTATATTTAGTTGTTTTAAATAAATATGTACTTATTTACTAAGTTCGTAAGAATGAATCAAACGCACTAAACGACGAACTAATCGGACCACTTTTAGTCTAGTTATATCCTTTTAATTAATTTAAACTGAAGTTTGTTAAGAATGTGTACAAATTGTTATATCGTTTAAAGTTTTGCAAAAAATCTGTATCATTCGTTATGTTCGTAATTATTAATTAAATGGAGAAAGTAATTTCACAATTTAACCCTTCTTCCTTAACTTATGTTATTTTATTCACTTAAATAGTTTTCGGACAAAGTTAGTCACTAATGTATATTTAGTTCTTTTAAATAAATATGTACTTATTAACTAAGTTTGTAAAAATGAAACAAATACACAAAATGACGAACCAATCGGACCACGTTTGGTCAAGTTATTTCCATTTAATCAATTAAAACCAAAGTTTGTTAAAAAATTGTACATATCGTTAGAACATTAAATTTTATAACAATTAGTGCACATTCATAATTACGAACGTAAACAAACTAAATGGAGAAAGTGATGCTACAATTTGACCGTTCTTCCTTAACTTATATGATTTTTTTCGCTTAACTAGTTTTAGATTAATGAACCTAAGCTCGTTACGAATGTATATTTAGTTATTTTAAAGAAATATGTACTCATTTACTAAGTTTGTAAAAATGAATCAAACATACTAAAACGACAAACTAATCAGACCACTTTTCATTTAATCGATGAAAAGCGATGTAACAATTTGATAGTTCTTCCTTAACTTATGGAATTTTATATGCTTAACTAGTTTTAGAACAAAACACCCAAGTTAGTCATGAATGTATATTTAGTTTTTTTAAAGAAATACGTACAAATTAACTAAGTATGTAAGAATGAATCAAATGCACAAAACGATGAACCAATTGGACCACTTTCGGTCTAATTATTTCATTTTAATCAATTAAAACCGAAGTTCGTTAAGAATGTGCATAAATTGTTATATCGTTTAAAGTTTAAGAAGTCCTCCCAATCATTTGCTATGTTTGTAATTACAAATTGAATGGAGAAAACGATGCCACAATTTGACCGTTCTTCAATAACTTATGTTATTTTATTTGCTTAACTAGTTTTAGAACACAACAACTAAGCTCGTCACAAATGTATATTTAGTTGTTTTAAAGAAACACGTACTTATTTAAGAAGTTCATAAGAACGAATAAAATGTATTAAACAACAAACTAATCGGACCACTTTTGGTCTAATTATATCATTTTAATTGGTTAAAATCGAGGTTCCACTACAACAAATAGTACTATTAGCCACGCTTTTTAAGCGTCGCTAATAGTACTATAAGCTTCACTATTAGTTATTAGCGACGCTTAAAAAACATCGCTAAAATCGTCGATAATACTATTGTCGCTATTACTCATTAGGGGTCATTAGCGACGTTTATTTATGCATCACTTATGATTTTGTTTTAGTGTTGCATAGAAAAGTGTCGCTAATAGTCAATTATTAGTGATGTATAAATATAAGTGTCGCTAATGATCGTTTATTAGGGACGTTATTTTATACGCCGCTAAAGGAAAAAACTATTTAAAAATTAAAAAATAGCTTATTAGCGACACATAATTATATGTGTTGCTATTACCTAGTGTATTAGTGACATTTTTTAAGCGTCATTAGTATTCAAAATATTTTAAAAAATATAAAATTCCGTGTATTAGCTACGTTTTAGCAAACGTTGCTAATAAGTAAAAAAAATAAAAAATGCTTTAGCAAAGCTTCTAAAAGCATCGCTAAAAGTCTTAAAATATTAAAAAAAATTAGCCCGATGACAGGCCCTAAGAGGGGAAAGGGGGCAAGATTCCGGCTACCTGCCAAAATCCGGTGCCCTCTCTCCCTGGACTCAACCCCCCCCCCATTCATTCCCTTCCTCTTAAAAACAGAGGGGAAGGAGGAGGGGGTGGGGGCCGGATTCCGGCTCCTGCCAGAATCCGGGGGGGAGAGGCGTCGTCTCTCCCGGGGACCCCCCTCCTTCCCCTCTGTTCTTCAATAACTTATGTTATTTTATCCGGCCTCAAAAGGGGCCCCTCCTCCCTCCCGCTCCCCCCTCTCTCCTCGGATCCCCCCTCTCCTTCCCTTCCTCTAAAAAATAGAGAGGGGCAGCGGGGGAGAAGGGGGGAGCCGGGGGTGGGAAGGGGGGGAACCAGGGAGGGGAAGGGCGGCAGAGCGGAACAGAGCAAGGTGGCTGGGGACATACGCGGGGGGTGTAAGGCGGGGGCAAAGTGTGTTGGATGGGTGGCGGGTGGAACGCTGGCAAGACTATTAACGATGCTTTTACAAAAGCATTGCTATTGTGAAAGTCATTAGCGAAGTTTAAAAAAAGTGTCGCTAATAGTTATGATTTTTTTATTTAAAATATATATCTTTTAGGGACATTTGTGTAAAGCCTCGCAAATAGAGGAACTATTAGCAACACACGTTAAACTAAGTATCGCTAATATATGAATATTAGCGATGCATAAGAAAATGCGTCGCTAATAGTTTATTTTTTTGTGATGCTTTTTTATGCGTCGCAAGTAGTTGTTTTTAGCGACACTTGGTATTGCGTCGCTAATATTACATTTTGTTGTAGTGTTTGTTAGGAATTTGCAAAAATTATTTTATCGTTTAAAGTTTAAAAAGGCATCTGAATCATTTATTATGTTCGTGATTACTAATCAAATGGAGAAAGCGATGTCAATATTTGACTGTTCTTCCCTAACTTATGTGATTTTATTCGCTTAACTAGTTTTTGAACAAAGCACAAAAGCTCGTCATGAGAGTATATTTAGCTGTTTTAAATAAAATTGAAGTTCGTTAAGAATGCGCACAAATCATTATATCATTTATAATATTGAAATACCTCTTAATCATTTGTTACGTTCGTAATTATAAATCAAATGGTGAAATCGATGCCACAATTTTACTGTTCTTCTTTAAGTTATGTTATTTTTTTCTCTTAACTAGTTTTATAACAAAGCAACCAAGCTATTCACCAATGTATATTTAGTTATTTTAAATAAATATATACTCATTTACTAAGTTTGTAAAAACGAATCAAACACACTAAATGACAAACTAATCAGACCACCTTTGGTCTTGTGGTATGCCTTTGATCGATAAAAACCGAAGTTCATTAAGAATATGTAAAAATTATCATATCATTTAAAGTTTTGAAAGACCTCCCAATCATTCATTACATTTGTAATTACGAATAAAATAGAGAAAGCAATGTAACAATTTGACTGTTCTACCTTAACATATGTTATTTTATTCACTTAACTAGTTTCAAAATAAAGCACCTAAGCTAGTCATGAATGTATACTTAGTTTATTTAAAGATATATGTACTTATTTGCTTAACTAGTTTTAAAATCAAACGTACAAAATGATGAACTAATCGGATAACTTTTAGTCAAGTTAATTCCTTTGAATCGATTAAAACTAAAGTTTGTTTAGAATGTCTATAAATAGTTATATCATTTAAAGTTTAAAAAGTTATCCTAATCATTTGTTATGTTCGTAATTATGAATTAAATAAAGAAAGCGATGCCACAATTTGACAATTCTTCCTTAACTTATGTGATTTTATTTGCTTAACTAGTTTTAGAACAAATCAACCAAGCTCGTCATGAATGTATATTTATTTTTTAAAATAAATACGTACTTATATATTAGGTTCGTAAGAATGAATCAAATGTACTAAACGACGAACCAATCTAACCACTTTTGGTCTAGTTATATCATTTTATTTGATTAAAATCAAAGTTTGTTAAAAATGTGAACATATCGTTCATCACGAATGTGTTTTAATTTGTTTTAAAAAAAATACTTACTCATTTACTAAGTTCGTAGGAAGGAATCAAACGCACTAAATGACGAACCAATCAGACCACTTTTGGTCTAGTTATATCCTTTTAATCGATTAAAACCAAAGTTTGTTAAGAATATGTACAAATTGTTATATCGTTCAAAGTTTTGAAAGATTACCGAATCATTTGTTACATTCGTAATTATGAATTAAATGGAGAAAGCGATACAACAATTTGACCATTATTTTTTAACTTATGTGAATTTATTTGGTTAACTAGTTTTAGAACAAAGCCCCGATGCTACTCTTGAATGTATATTTAGTTCTTTTAAAGAAATACATACTAATTTACTAAGTTCGTAAGAATGAATCAAATGCACTAAACAACGAACTAATCGGACCACTTTTGGTCAAGTTATTTTTTTTAATCGATTAAAACTGAAATTCGTTAATAATGTGCACAAATCGTTATATCGTTAAATTTTAAAATGTCCTCCTACACTTTGTTACATTTATAATTATGAATGAAATAGAGAAAGTGATGCCACAATTTAATCGTTCTTCTATAACTTATGATGTGATTTTATTTGCGTAACTCGTTTTTGAAGAAAGTACCCAAGCTCGTCATGAATGTATATTTAGTTTTTTAAATGAATTATGTACTTATTTACTAAGTTCATAAGAATAAATGAAACACACTATACTACGAACCAATTGGACAACTTTTGGTCTAGTTATATCCTTTTAATCGATGAAAACCGGAATTCCTTAAGAATGTCCAAAATTTGTTATATCGTTTAAAGTTTGAAAAGATATCCTAATCATTCATTACATTCGAATCAAATGGAGAAACCGATGCCACAATTTGACCATTCTTCCTTAACTTATGTTGTGAACATCGTAAGAGTCTATCACTGGGGTTCACGTGCCAGTAGGATGTTGTGAACGTCCTAAGGGTCTACCATCGGGGCCACATGCTAGTGCAGTAGGCTTTAATTACGTTATTGTTAATAAGGGGCTTAGGCCTTAGGGCTGCTTAGGGTTATTAGTCGTTTCTTAATTGTTTGGGAGTTTATTGTTATTTCCTTTAAATAATGTTTAGTGGAATTATAAGTAATTCTGTATATAAGGGCTATAATCCCTAATTAAGTAGTGAATGAATTATTGTCTCTTGTCTTCTCCCCTTTCTTCCTTGCCTCTCCCTCCTTCATGGCGGCCATGCCACTCCCTCTCCCCTTTCCTAGCCATCTAGTGCTGCTCCCTTCCTCTACCCCGGCTGCCAGGCCGTTGTGGACACCGGTTCACAACATTGGTATCAAAGCCCAAAGTTCTATGGGACAATGGTCGGAGATACTCGCGGAGGTTGCAGCTAGGCTCGAGAATCTGTAGAGGCTTGTAATGTCCCTGGCGGCATCCAAGCCAGCCAAGGTGCCGCCCCAACACCTCCATCATCGGCCAAGGTGCTGCCTCGGGCTGAACCAACGCCTTCCCCACCGGCCAAGGTGCTGCCTCGGGCTGAACCAATGCCTTCTCCACTGGCCAAGGTGCTGCCTCAGGCTGACACAACACCTCCTCCATCATTGGCATGGAAGAAGAAGATGAATCACTTCAAATGAGTGGCCTTTCACTGCAAACGGAACCTATTTCGGAAGACTTGACACCCCCGCAACCGGGCATCCTTATCGTTGGGTGCTGGCTGGAGTCGATTCTGGCTACCTCGTGCAGCCATTCAACCAGGCATCGCCAGCAAGCTGCTGGCCACCAGGGCCATCAGGTAGTCCACACCGGCCTCCAGCAGCATGAAGACTTCCCACCACCCTCTCCTTTGTCACCTTCCGCTCCAATGGCAAGCGTAAGTTCATGTTCTGGCGCCACCCCAGCATCAACATGCTCCTCACCCGTGCCGATCTCAACCTCTCCGTCATCAAATCAGTGCAAATGCATACGGGCGTCAACTCCGGACTGATTACCAAAGATTGGGGGCAGCAATTCGACTACCTCGCTATCTCCTTGCCCAGCGACACACTTCCTTGAGATCAACCTTCAGCTCCACCTTGCCGGTGTCTCCAGGCAGTTCTATCAAAGACCGCCATTGTTCCAGCCACGGCAATTCTCTGCACATTGCAAGTTTTGGTCATGGCTGGCCAACCTCGGCGACAATCATCTTCGCCAAGAATCTAGCTCAGATTGATGCTCCTACTAATTTGCAGCCATAATTCCTTCCTGAATTATGTTTTGATTGATGCTTGCATGCAATTTTTGCTGACTGGTGATCCAATTGAGAATATACAGACTGATCTCTTACCATATGGTGGAAATCACATTTGGATTCTCCTGCAAATTGAGCTTCTTCTAGCAACTCTCTCTTTCGAGTGCAAAGAAGCAAGATCTTCCTAAGGAAGGCTCTCCCTGGATTTTCTCCAATAGCCATGGCAAGTTTCTTCATGCAATATGGCAAGATGGCAAAGGATATCTAAAGCTTATTTTATAGAGATTTCATGCGAGTGATTGTGGACAATCAGTTCCTTCTCCATTCGAGCTAGAAAATATTGGACATCTGGGATTCTTCTTCTATAGCGGGCAAGAAATCTTTCCTTCTCCACCATTCGGGCTAGAAAATATTGGACATCCGGGATTCTTCTTCTCTAGAGGGAAATAAATCTCATTTCAATATTTGTGTATGCCACACAATGATTGGAATTGGGTCCAATTTCTAGCGAGAATCTTTCAAATTTGCTTGCCTTACCCAGAAATATCTCCTCCAAATCTACAAGGAGAATCTACCTCATGGCATCATCTTCATTTCAGCAAATATTGGTCAATGACTTCTGCACATCACCAGCTCCTCTTTACCTCGAACAGATTTGGAAAGATGTCTTGCATTGACATTGAACCAGCTGTGCTCCCTCTCCCAATTGGGTACAAAATATTGTCCGAGAATATTTTCAAGGATGACATTTCTCAACATCGGGCTAAGAAGTTGGGCCCCACTCTAGAACGGGAAAGGCTAAGCAGCACGTGCCTCTTCTTGTGTCACGGGGTTGAATTGAGTAGGAGCAGACCCAACTTTTCGCTTACCCCTCTATTTGGTTCCAACCCCGTTAGCAATTTTGAATGGCTCTTTTGGGGTCCGCCAAGTTACTGCCTAGTTCTTCCAAGTGGACCCATGCACCCTGCACCTCCCCGGATCATTCCCTCAAAGCACTTGAGCATCCTTCCTTCGTTGCAAGTTATGGACCGGCTATTCCTCGCTTTCGTCATGATGGGCCGATACTATGAATTTTTAGTCACCTCAAGGACGAGGTGATGCGGAAGCGTGGTGGAATATTGTGAACATCCTAAGGGTCTACCATCAGGGCCACATGTTAGTGCAGTAGGCTTTAATTATGTTATTGTTAATAAGGGGCTTAGGCCTTAGGGCTGCTTAGGGCTATTAGTCGTTTATTAATTATTAGGGAGTTTATTGTTATTTCCTTTATATAATGTTTAGTGGGGTTTTAGGCTTATGTTAGTAAGCCCATTAAGATTCTCTATATAAGTGTAAGGGCTATGTCCTAATTAAGTAGTGAATGAATTATTGAGTCTCTTGTCTTCTCCCCTTTTTTCCTTGCCTCTCCCTCATTCATGGCGGCCATGCCACTCCCTCTCCCCTTTTCCGGCCATCGAGCGCCGCTCCCTTCCTCTACCCCAGCTGCCAGGCTATTGTGGACACTGGTTCACAACATAGGATAGGTTTTAATTATATTATTATGTAATAAGGGCATTTGGGTCAATAGGTTATTTAGGGTATTAGGGGTTTTATTTTAATTCAATTAATGGGCCTTATGTGCATGTTAGTGAGCCCTCTAGTTTGTCTATTTAAGTGTAAGCGCTATGCCCTAATTTGGATTAAGTGTAAGGGCTATGCCCTAATAAGGGCATTATGTCTCTAATTCTCTTGTCTCCTTCCCTGCCACTCCCTCTTCTCCAGCGGCCATGCCACTCCCTCTCTCTTTTCCGAGCGTCTTGCGTCGTTGCCTTCCCATTCTGGGTTGCCTAACCGTTGTGGACGCCGGTCCACAACAACTTATGTGATTTTATTCGTTTAACTAGTTTTAGAACAAATAACCTAAGCGAGTCACAAATTTATATTTAGTTCTTTTAGAAAAATACGTACTCATTTACTAAGTTCGTAAGAATGAATCAAACACACAAAATGACGAACCAATTGGACCACTTTTTATCAAGTTATTTCTTTTTAATCAATTAAAGCTAAAGTTCGTTAAGAATTTGCACAAATCGTTATATCATTTAAAGTTTAATAAAATATTCTAATCATTTGTTACGTTCGTAATTACGAATTATATAAAGAGAGATGTCACATTTTGACCGTTCTTCTTTAACTTATGTGATTTTATCTGCTTAACTAGTTTTAGGACAAAGCACCCAAGCTCGTTATGGATGTATATTTAGTTATTTTAAAAAAATACCGAGTCATTTACTAAGTTCATAAGAACGAAGAACATGAACTAAATGACAAACCAATCGGACAAATTTTGGTCTAATTATATTATTTTAATCAATTAAAATAGAAGTTCGTTATGAATGTGCAAAAATCGTTACATCATTTAAAGTTTACAAAGGCCTCCAAATCAATTTTTTTGTTCGTAATTACTAATTAAATAGAGAAATTGATGCCACAATTTATTCGCTTAACTAGTTTTAGATCAAAGCAACTGAGCTCATCACGAATAAATATTTAGTTGTTTTAAATAAATATGTACTTATTTACTAAGTTCGTAAGAACGAATCAAATGCACTAAACAATAAACCAATCGGACCACTTTGGGTCTAGTTATATCATTTTAATCTATTAAAATCGAAGTTCATTAAGAATGTGTACAAATCGCTATATACTTTAAAGTTTAAAAAGGCCTCCCTGTAATGTCCCTGATTTTTCTACGATTTTCTGTGATTTTTCTACTATTTTTCTGGCCATTTTCGGCAGGAAAATACGGCGCTTTAGCGTATTCGTATTTATGTATTTTTTTCCCATATTTATACCCGTAGAGTCGGGTGTGGGGCTTAGTCGCAGGCCGCGGGCCTCGCTGCGCGCTTACGGCGCGAATTTTGGAGCTATAACGCGTAACTGGGAGGTTAACGCGTGTTAGGGACGTAAAGGTAAAAATTGAAAAGATTTTATATAAAAATCAAATCTTCCATCGGTTTTCACAGAACCGACTTCCAGTAACTTTTTCACGTCCAGAGAAGAGAAGAGAAAACCCGACCCAGATTTCGGTCGCTCCGTTCTCCCTCCTCCGTCGTCGGATTTTGGCGGTTCTTGTCCTGATCTGCTTTGCCTCACCGCCACGAGTCCATAGACACTGGCTATGACCGCCACCACAGCCTCTTCGCTCCTACACGAGGTACCGAACCTTTTTCGGGATTTTTCTCTCCTTTAATCCCGTTTTTGAGCTATGGGTGTACGTTTTTGACGTCGTTTGCGGCCGCTCTCAACTAGACTTATATTTAGTTGGCCGCTAGGAACCCATAGGCGCTGGCTAAAGCCGCCGCCGTGCTTTTTGCGCTCCGCTGTGAGCTGCCGACCTTTTGGTCGGGTTTTTGTTTACATTTTGCATCTCACTGTCCGTGAGATTGTTTGGACGCCGGTGTGTTTCCGGTCGTTGTCCGGCCACCGGATAGACTCCGTCCAGCCTACCTCGACCCAGTGTTGGTGGGGGGTTGTCATTTTCGACCCCGCCCCGCCCCTATGGTCTTTCTCCACCCGATTAGACGCTTTGGGTGCGTCTTGGGCCATTTCCATTGGCGAGCCGTGGGCCATTTGGCCATTGTGGGCTCCGCCCCGGCTCGGTGACAGTGAGGGCCAGCCCCGATTGGCCCGAGTCTACACACCTCTCGGAATGGGCCGCTTGCCCTGCACTATACCGTGCGTGATGTACAGCCGCCCGCACTACGTGTGTTAGTTGTGGGTGGCAATCGGCGATGTCGCCATTTCGATCGGCCACCACTTCTTGGCCCTAGCTCCGTTGCCCCTTTGAGGGCTTTGGGTCGCCACCGTCCGACCCATCTCCCCCTATAGTGGCACTATTTGGCCGCGTGTGCATATGGCCACGCGTGCATTTTTGGGTCTAGGCGCCGTATTTGTGCCGCCTGACCATCGGATGGCTTTGCCACCGAGTGGAGCTGACCACTAGAGTCCTCCTCCACCTCTCCACTGTCCTCGAGCGTTGCCCCACGCTCTCCGCCCTTATGTGGGCCTTTGTTGACCGAAATCGTCGCCGTTGGTTGCTGTCCACGGCCGATTTCAACGTCTTGTGGCCGGCTGAGCACGTCTTAGCCACCGGCCGATCTTCAGTGAGTGCACCCTCGATTTCTGGTCGCACTGCCACTTGTGTTGGCATGACATTTCTCCCGGTCGCCCCTAGTGTGCCGCCGTGGATCGCGGGTTTTGCCGCATTGATTCTGACACTCCGTTTGGCCGTGACTAGTTCCGACGCTTCCTAAAATCCTCGGGACAGCAGCTCTCTCCACTTGGCAAAGCTATTGGCCGCCAACTCCGCCGCCGACGCTGCCACCGTCGTGTGCTCGCCATCGAACGTCATGATTACGAGGTAGGGGAGCTTTGAACTCGTAAATTCATGATAGCATGCTTTGAATGAGTAGTAGCATGCTAAGATTGTATGATTCCATGCTTTGGATGTTATGTAACGATCTGATTGCATAATGTACGTGTAAGCACGATTGTATGGTATGTTGAAATGCATATGACATGCATGTTGGTTGTAAGTACGTTGGATGTATGTATGTGCTAGTGATGGCTAGCGTGTTTGTTGGTAAGTTTCATACGTTGATTGAGTATGTGCTAGTGATGGCTAGCGTGCATGTTGAAGTATGTATGAATGTGTGTGCATGTGATAGAGATGACTAGCGTGTATGTTTGATGTATGCATGTGCTAGTGATGGCTAGCATGCATGTTCGTAAGTTACGTATGTATGACCGTATGTGTATGTTATACATATGTGGGAGACATACGTATGTATGATGGCTTTTTGCCTATGGTATGGATATGTGTAAGTGTATGTGGGCAGAGGTATGGGCGATGGACAGTAAGAGGTTGCAGAGGCTTTGTCTGAATTTGGATACGGTTGTGTAAGCGTATGGCAGATGACAGAGGATAAGAGTATGACGGGCAAGGATTAGAATGGATCGGTTTGGGTTGGATTGTATGTTGGGCGATTGTCAGATAGTAAGAGTGTTCATAATTGTACAAGCATAACGTACACATTATGAAGCGAAAAGTAAGCATAATCAGTGAGGTATTAAGTAAGAGGGCGACAACTGGGTTTGGCTCTGAGGAGCTTAGTGTGATGACATTTGTGTACGCTGTTTTGGCCATAAGGTAGATGGCTGAGTATGTAAGACTGTAAGGGTTCGTTGTACGGTGAGGTTTGATCATGATATGGATGGGTTAAGCGAAGTCTGCTGCCCTGACGAACTAGGGTTTCGATCGGGCTCAGCTTCGGTTTGATCAGTCGAGGACTGTGAGTTTGTGTGGCATAATTATACCGCATAATGTACTTAATTCAAACTTGAATTATAAGCACAACTAATGATAGCGTTGTGAGTTTGAGACTTGAGAGTTCGACGGATTAAGTTCCGTGTTTGAGCTAGTCGATAATGAGTCGGCTAAGCATTTATCATGTCTTGCCATGGTGGTTATCCTGCGGGATGTTGTCTGTGTGCTGTGTAGAGCACCGGACGTCTTTTGCTCTGTTGAGAGCGACGTATGTTTCCGATTTGGTCTGTGTGCTGTATAAGCCCAGACGTTTGATGCTCTGTTGAGAGCGTTGTATGATTCCGCCCAAGAGTGGCACTGTATGTTTCTGCCCAAGTGGCACTGTATGTTTTTCTGCCCAAGAGTGGCACTGGCACTATAAGACCCATTATGGTGGGCAATTGTATGGCACTATAAGACCCCTTATGTGTGGGCAATTGTATGACCCCTTATGTGTGGGTGTATGTTTGCGCGCTCAGGTAAGTAGTATCATGGACCTACTCTTACCTGTTTGATCCTGTGCCCCATGAGCACTGGTGTGCCTTACCTTCGGAAAAGTCCATGGCGTCTAGTCACTCCCCGGAGGTTAAGGTGTTGCCCTAGTGGCATTCTTTTCCTTTGCGACGCTGGAGCTTATTAGTTGTAATGAGCTTCAGTGGTCGTTGATATGTGTACGATTATGTATATGAGAACGACTGTAAGCGTATGTGTATGAGAATGACTGTAAGCGTATGTGTATGAGAATGACTGTAAGTGTATGAGTATGAGTATGACTGTAAGCGTATGAGTTTGAGCACGACTGTAAGAGTATGAGTACGATTGTAAGAGTAAGACTGTAAGCGTATGAATCCGAGCAAGACTGTAAGTGTAAGTTTCAGAGTAAGACTGTAAGTGTAAGATGTGCGAGTAAGGTCGCACGAGTAAGTGTAAGATGTGCGAGTAAGGTCGCACGAGTAAGTGTAAGATGTGCGAGTAAGGTCGCACGAGTAAGTGTAAGATGTGCAAGTAAGGTCGCACGAGTAAGTGTAAGATGTGCGAGTAAGGTCGCACGAGTAAGTGTAAGCTGTATG
This sequence comes from Saururus chinensis, assembly GCA_035235625.1. Classification (NCBI taxonomy): domain Eukaryota; kingdom Viridiplantae; phylum Streptophyta; class Magnoliopsida; order Piperales; family Saururaceae; genus Saururus; species Saururus chinensis. The sequence goes on along the minus strand of CP141146.1, from coordinate 27,690,190 downwards.
AGTGAGCATATGATTGTACGAGTAAGGTCGTACAAGTATGCGTATGTTGTATGAGTATGTGTGCGATGGTACGAGTAAGTTTGTAAGACCCTGGATAAGGGTGTTTGAGTAAGTTTTGTTTGATGGTATGTTTTTGGCACGATGGTGCTTTTAGTATGTTTTTGGCACAATGGTGCATTTGCTATGACTTTGGCATGATGGTGCATTCGGTATGTTTGTATGCGTTTGAGCATGATATTGATATGTCTATCTGCTTCATGTTTGAGTTGCATGAACGCATATTTTTATGAACTTTTGAGTTCACTGTTTGGGATTTCCCCTACTGGGTATTTTCCTACTGAGTATGAAAATACTCACCCTACCATTTTTAGCCCCGTGGTTTGGGAGGCTTTTGCAGGTGTGTGTTGGAGAGCTCCTGGAGATGGATGCTCATTTTAGCGGTGGATTGATTCCCGTTGACTCAGGTATATGCTTGACTCACTGTGAGTTTATTTGTGCCACGATCCAATGTATTGGGTGAGACGAGAAGTTAAGATGTTTATATTCTGGACTTTCATTTGGATTAGTCTGTGGACTGTTATGGGACTTGCACTCAGGGATGCCTGGGAAGGTTTTGTATTTAAAAGTCTATGATCATAGCGAATTTAGTCGTACGTGTGTTTTCGAGTAGCGCCTAATGATATTTGCTTTGGCCGTACGATGTTTGACCGTGTGATGAAAATATTTAGATGGAAAATGGATGTTTAGTGTTTTAAATTATAAATTGTTTTATCAGGTTTTGATTTCGTCATTTTTCCTCCGATTTACATACGTTATATTGCAAAAATTTTCCGTGAATTTTGAGGAAAATGTGTGAAAAATCTCGGGCGTTACAGTTGGTATCGGAGCCTAGGCATTCTGACTACAAGTCCATAACAGTCGCAAGTCCAGAGTCGTGGCATGTAAGAGTAAGTTGAGATTTGGTTTTGGTAGGGGTCAAGGTGAATGTTTTCCCTTGATTCTGTTTGTTTCTGCCTTTGGGCAGAGTTGAGCCGTAGTGCCTCAGCCGCCGAGAGATTCGGGCGGTTAGATTGCACATTTGTTAGCTGAAGAGAGCCATTGGCCGGTAAGGTTTGTTTTGAGTTTTCGGAAAGGTTGGCTAGCACCTTTAACGGCTGTTAAGAGAGTCCGAGGTTGCTAGTGTTTGAATTGAGATTATGAAGCATCTCGTTGAGGTTTTGTAAGCTCCGAATGACCGGAGAGTGGTTATGGCCACTTACGTTCTGATTAGTGGAAAAATCTGTCAGGCGTATCCTTCCTAATTGGTCAACTTGTGACCTAGATGGAGTGTATTTTTGTGACCTTTGTTGTCAGAAGGATTTGATTTCCCTTTTGCTAGAGGCAAGGGAGTTTGTAAGCGGTGGAGTTTGAGACTCTTTTCACCTCCTTCCGGAGATTTGTGGTTAAGAGTGGTTGTAAGGATGAGTTTTGAGCCTCCATGATGGTGGACGGCCTTTGAGGTAACTACTCGACACTAGTAAGTGTGGTGGTTATCACGTAAGATTTTGGGAAGGAGGGTATGTTTTCGGTGTGGATTTGTTGATTGGTTGACCGCTCAAAGAGTAGTGGTAGACCATCGTATGAACAAATGATGTTTGTGTGCCTGAAGGTTCGAGTGTCGTATCCAAGGTGTTTGCAAACGGTCAGCCCTATACTTTGGGTGAACTGTTAAGGTGATGCGCAACTAAAGGTGCATAGCCTTTTGGCGGGTTGTTTGAGAAGCAGTCTCAGGGTTTAGTCTAGAAGAGCTAGACATTGTCTGGAATTTTCCAACATGTTCCGTGATGACTTACCGGGTTTTCCGCCTAAGAGAAAGGGTGGAGTTTGTTGAGTTAGTGCTTAAGTGCACTCTACCTCTAGGGCATCGTGCAGGATGACCCGCTAGAGTGGAACGAACTCAAGGATGAGTTTGCAGAACTCATGGTTAAGATGATTGAATTGACCAAGAGTATGATCTTGGGGGTATGTTGGAATTGTGTCGGTGAAGAAGTAGGTTGTATCCCTACGTTTATGCATCGACGCCGTATGTGTAACTGAGCGACTTTAAAGAATAAGTCTCTTGCTCATGTTGGTTGACTCTTGAGGGGTCTTGTATGAAAGGAAATTTTGTTTCGCTGACATGTTGGGCTGAGGTAAGTGAGTTGTAGACGCTCCAATATGATTTGTTCGGCACTGTGCAGACAAGTTGATGTTAGCCCGGCAAGGGTTTCAGACAGCTCAAAGCTGATAAGAAAGTTATGCTAATTGGAGGCGAAGGGATCTCCAGTTGTGTTGCGAGCATTTCAGTTAGATCCATTGATGGACAAGGTAAGTTATGGATGACAAAGGTCAATCCTGTGGCGAAGGTATTGTATGACAAAGGTCAATCCTGTTATATCGTTTAATGTTTTTAAAGACTTTCCAATCATTTATTGCATTCGTAATTACGAATCAAATAAAGAAGGCCTCACAATTTGACTGTTCGTTTTGAATTTTTGTGATTTTATTCGCTTAATTAGTTTTATAACAAAGCACCAAAGCTTGTCACTAATGTATATTTAGTTGTTTTAAAAAAATACTGACTCATTAACTTACTTCATAAGAATGAATAACACGCACTAAATAACGAACCAATCAAAGCATTTTTTGTCTAGTAGTATCCTTTTAATCGATTAATACCGAAGTTCGTTATTAATATGCATAAATAGTTATATCGTTTAAAGTTTAAAAAGACATCCAAATCAATTTATATGTTCATAATTACTAAGTAAATGGAGAAAGCGATGCCACAATTTGACCATTCTTCCTTAACTTATTTGATTTTATTCGCTTAACTAGTTTTAGAACAAAGCACCAAAGCTCGTCACGAATGTATATTTAGTTGTTTTAATGAAATACGTACTTATTTACTAAGTTCCTAAGAATGAATCAAATGTACTAAATGACAAACAAATCAGACCACTTTTGCTCTAGTTATATTGTTTTAATTTATTAAAACTGAAGTTCCTTAAGAATGTGCACAAATTAATATATTGTTTAAAGTTTAAAATGACCTCCTAATAATTTCAGACATTTTTAATTATAGATCAAATCGAGAAAGTGATGCTACAATTTGACCGTTCTTCCTTAACTTATGTCATTTTATTCGCTTAACTAGTTTTAGAACAAAACACTAAGCTAGTCACGAATGTATATTTAGTTCTTTTAAAGAAATATGTACTCATTTACTAAGTTCATAATGAATCAAATGTGCCAAAGGACAAACCATTTGGACTACTTTTTTGTCTAGATATATCATTTAATCGATTAAAACCAACATTTGTTAAGAATGTGTAGAAATCGTTATATCATTTAAAGTTTAAAACGACATCCTAATCATTCTTACATTCATAATTATGAATCAAATAAAGAAAGCGATGAAATAATTTGACAATTCTTCCTTAAGTTATGTAATTTTATTCAGTTAACTAATTTTAGAACAAAGCACCCAAGCTCGTCATTAATGTATATTTAGTTATTTTGTAGAAATACATACTCATTTACTATATTCGTAAGAACGAATCAAACATACTAAAGGACAAACCAGTCGGACCACTTTTGCTCTAGTTATATATTTTTAATCGATTAAAGCCAAAGTTCATTAAGAATGTGTATGAATCGTTATATCGTTTAATTTTTTTAAAGTCCTCCTAATTATTTATCACGTTTGTAATTACGAATCAAATAGAGAAAGCAATGTTGTGATTTGCTTAATTAGTTTTAGTACAAAGCAACTAAGCTCGTCATGAATATATATTTAGTTGTTTTAAAAAAAAATTCTTACTCATTTACTAAGTTCGTAGGAATGAATCAAACGAACCAATTGGACCACTTTTTGTTTACTTATATCCTTTTAATCGATTAAAACTGAAGTTTGTTAAGAATGTACACAAATCTTTATATCATTTAAAGTTTTGAAAGACATCCAAATTATTTTTAACGTTTATAATTATTAGTTAAATATAGAAAGTGATGTCACAATTTGACCGTTCTTCCTTATGTGATTTTTTTTCGCTTGACTAGTTTAGCACAAAGCAACCTAGCTCATCACTAATGTATATTTACTTATTTCAAATAAATATGTACTCATTTACTAAGTTTGTAAGAATAAATTAAATGTACTAAACGACGAACTAATCGGACCACTTTTAGTCAAGTTAAATATCTTTATAATTGGTGAAAACCGAAATTTATTATGAATGTGCACAAATTGTTATATCATTTAATGTTTTGAAAGACATCCCAATTATTTGTTACGTTTGTAATTATGAATTAAATGGAGAAAGCGATGCAATAATTTGACATTTCTTCCTTAACTTATGTGATTTTTTTTTACTTAACTAGTTTTAGAACAAAACACCAAAGTTAGTTAAGAAAGTATATTTAGTTTTTTAAAGAAATATGTACAAATTTACTAAGTTCATAAGAATGAATCAAATGCATAAAATGACAAACCAATAGGACCACTTTTGGTCTAGTTATTTCCTTTTAATTGATTAAAACCAAAGTTTGTTAAGAATGTGCATAATCGTTATATCATTTAAAGTTTAAAAAGTCTTCCCAATCATTTGTTATGTTCGTAATTACAAATCAAATGGAGAAAGCGATGACACAATTTGACAGTTCTTCAATAACTTATGTGATTTTATTTGCTTAACTAGTTTTAGAATACATCAACTAAGCTCATCACTAATGTATATTTACTTGTTTTAAAGAAACACGTACTTATTTACTAAGTTCATAAAAACGAATCAAATGCACTAAACGAAAAACCAATCCAACCACTTTTGGTCTAATTATATCATTTTAATTGGTTAAAATCAAGGTTCGTTAAGAGTGTGCACAAATCGTTATATCGTTTAAAGTTTAAAAATGCCTACTAATCATTTATTATGTTCGTAATTACTAATCAAATAGAAAAAGCGGTCACAATTTGACCGTTATTCCCTAACTTGTGTGATTTTATTCGATTAATTAGTTTTCAAACAAAGCTCATAAGCTTGTCATGAGTGTATATATTTAGCTGTTTTAAAGAAATATATACTAATTTACTAAATGCATAAGAACAAATCGAACATTCTAAATGACAACGAAATATTCGGACCACTTTTTGACTTGTTATATCCTTCTAATCGATTAAAACCGAAGCTCATTAAGAATGTACACAAATCATTATATCGGTCAAAGTTTAAAAAGACCTCCCAACAATTGTTATGTTCATAATTACGAATCAAATGGAAAAAGCGATACCACAATTTTATAGCTCTTCTTAAAATTATATGATTTTATTAAATTAACTAGTTTTAGAGCAAAGCACCAAATCACATAACGATTATATATTTAGTTGTTTAAAAAAAATACTTACTCATTTACTAAATTTGTAGGAATGAATAAAACATACTAAACAACAAACAAATTAGACAACTTTTGGTCTAGTTATATCTTTTTAATCGATTAAAACCGAAGTTCATTAAGAATTTGCACAAATTGTTATATCATTTATAGTATTGAAATACTTCATAATCATTTGTTACGTTCATAATTACAAATCAAATGGTGAAAGTGATGCCATAATTTTACCATTCTTCCTTAAGTTATGTTATTTTTTTCGATTAACTAGTTTTAGAACAAAGCAACCAAGCTTGTCACCAATGTATATTTAGTTTTTTTTTCAAATAAATACGTACTCATTTACTAAGTTCATAAGAACGAATCAAACGCACTAAATGACGAACTAATCGGACTACCTTTGGTCTTGCGGTATCCCTTTAATCGATGAAAACCGAAGTTCGTTAAGAATGTGTTCAAATTGTTATATCGTTTAAAGTTTTGAAAGACCTCCCAATCAGTCATTATGATCGTAATTACGAATTAAATGGAGAATGGAGAAATCTTTGCCACAATTTAACCATTCTTACCTTATATGATTTTCTTCGCTCAACTAGTTTTAGAACAAAGCACCTAAGCAAGTCATAAATGTATATTTAGTCCTTTCAAAAATATATGCACTCATATACTAAGTTCATAAGAACAATTCAAATGCACACAACGATGAACTAATCGGACTACTTTTGGTCTAGTTATTTCCTTTTAATTGATTAAAACCGAATTTCGTTAAGAATATACACAAATCGTTATATTGTTTAAAGTTTAAAAAGTCTTCCTAATCATTTGTTACGTTTGTACTTATGAATAAAATGGAGAAAGCGATGACACAATTTAACTGTTCTTCCTTAACTTATGTGATTTTATTCGCTTAACTTGTTTTAGAACAAAGAATCGTCACGAATGTATATTTAGTTGTTTTAAAAAAATAGGTACTCCTTTACTAAGTTCGTAAAATAGAATCAAACAAACTAAACGATGAACTAATCGGACCATTTTTGGTCAATTTATATTATTTTAATCGATTAAAACCGAAGTTTGTTAAGAATGTGCACAAATCGTTATATCGCTTAAAGTTTTAAAAGACATCCTAATCATTTGTTATGTTAGTAATTACGAATCAAATGGAGAAAGCTATGCTACAATTTGATCATTCTTCCTTAACTTATGTAAATTTGTTCGCTTAGCCAGTTGTAGAATAAAGCACCCAAGCTAGTTACAAATGTATATTTAGTCCTTTTAAAGAAATACTTACTTATTTACTAAGTTCGTAAAAATGAATCAAACGCACAAAACAACGAACCAATCGGACAACTTTTTGTCTTGTTTTTTCTTTTTAATCGATTAAAACCGAAGTTCGTTAAGATTGTACACAAATTATTATATTGTTTAAAGTTTAAAAAGTCTTCCTAATTATTTATTAAGTTCGTAATTACAAGTCAAATAGAGAAAGTGATGCCACAATTTGACTGTTCTTCTATAACTTATGTGATTTTATCCGCTTAACTAGTTTTTTTAACCAAACAACCAATTTCGTCACGAATGTATATTTAGTTGTTTTAAAAAAATACCTACTCTTTTACCAAGTTCATAGGAATGAATTAAACAAACTAAAAAACAAACCAATCAGACAACTTTTTGTTTAGTTATATCCTTTTAATCGATGGAAACCGAAGTTTGTTAAGAATGTGCATAAATCATTATATCGCTTAAAGTTTTAAAAGACATCTCAATCATATATTATGTTCGTAATTACGAATCAAATAGAGAAAGCGATGTCATAATTTGACCATTCTTCTGTAACTTAAGTGATTTTTTCCTTAACTAGTTTTAGAACAATGCACCAAAGCTTGTCACAAATATATATTTTAGTTATTTTAAAAAAAATACATACTCATTTACTAAGTTAGTAAAAATGAATCCAACACAATATATTTTTTTTGCTTTTGGTCTAATTATATCCTTTAAATCGATTAAAACCGAATATCCTTAAAATTGTGCTTAAATTGTTATCTAGCTTAAAATTTTAGAAATCCTAATCATTTATTATGTTTGGAATTACAAATCAAATGGAGAAAGTTATGCCACAATTTGACCGTTCTTACTTAACTATTATGATTTTGTTCACTTAACTAGTTTTATATGAAAGCACCAAAGCAAATAACGAAGTATATTTAGTTCTTTTAAATAAATACGAATAAATTTACTAAGTTCATAAAAACAAATCAAATGCACAAAATGACGAGCTAATTGGACGACTTTTTGTTAAAATCGATTAAAACCGAAGTTCGTTAAGAATGTGCAAAAATCATTATATCGTTTAAAGTTTAAAAATACCTCTCAATCATTAGTTACTTTTTTAATTACTAATCAAATGGAGAAAGCGATGCCAAAATTTGATAGTTCTTCCTTAACTTTTGTGATTTTATTCGCTTAACTAGTTTTAGAACAAAGCAACTAAGCTCGTCACGAATGTATATTTAGTTGTTTTAAAGAAATACCAACTCATTTACTAAGTTCGTAAGAATGAATAACATGCACTAAACGACCAACCAATAGGACCATTTCGGTCTAGTTATATCTTTTAATCATTTAAAACAGAAGTTCGTTATGAATGTGCACAAATTATTATATCGTTTAAAGTTTAAAAAGACCTCCAAATCAATTGTTACGTTTGTAATTACTAATCAAATGGAGAAAGCGATGCCACAATTTATCCCTTCTTCCTTAACTTATATAATTTATTTGCTTAACTAGTTTTAGAACAAAGCACCTAACCTCATCACGAATGTATATTTAGTTGTTTTAAAGAAATACGTACTCATTTATATTCTTTTAATCAATTTAAACTAAAGTTTGTTAAGAACATACACAAATCGTTATATCGTTTAGAGTTTAAAAAGAGCTCCCAATTATGAATGAAATGGAGAAAGCCAGCCACAATTTGTTACATTCGTAATTACTATGTCCAGAAGAACAAAAATCAAATGTACTAAAAATTGAACAAATCAGACCACTTTTGGTCTAGTTATATCATCTTAATCGATTAAAACCAAAGTTCGTTAAGAATGTGCACAAATCGTTATATCATCTTAAGTAAAAAATGTCATCGTAATCATTTCTTACATTTGTATTATGAATCAAATTGAGAAAGCGATGGCCACAATTTGATTGTTCTTCCTTAACTTATGTGTTTTTATTTGCTTAACTAGCTTTGAACAAAGCAACTAAGCTAATCACGAATGCATATATTTAGAACGAATCAAACGCACAAAATGACGAAATAATCGGACCACTTTTGGTCTTGATATATCATTTTAATCGATTAAAATTAAAGTTCGTTAAGAATATCCACAAATTGTTATATCGTTTAAAGTTTAAAAAGTCTTCCTAATCATTTGTTACGTTCCTAATTGTTTTAAAGAAATACCAACTAGTAATACCAATTAATAGTTTAAAAAGTCTTCCTAATCAAATGGAGAACAAAGCATATTAGAAAGTGATGCCACAATTTGACAGTTCTTTTTTAACTTATGTAATGTTTTTTTGCTTAACTAGTTTTATAACAAAACACCTAAGCTCGTCACGAATGTATATTTAGTTATTTTGAATAAATACGTACTCATTTACTATATTCGTAAGAACAAATCAAACGCAATAGAGGACGAACCAATAGGGCCACTTTTGCTCTAGTTATATGCTTTTAATCGATTAAAGCCGAAATTAGTTAATAATGTGTACAAATCATTATATCGTTTAATATTTTTAAAGACCTCCCAATTATTTATTACGTTCGTAATTACGAATTAAATAGAGAAATTGATGTTACAATTTAACCGTTCTTCTTCAACTTAAATAATTTTATTCGCTTAACTAGTTTAGAACAAAGCAACTAAGCTCGTCATGAATATATGTTTAGTTGTTTTAAAAAAATTCTTACTAATTTACTAAGTTTGTAGGAATGAATCAAACACACTAAATGACAAACTGATCGGACAACTTTTGGTCGAGTTATATCATTTTAATCGATTAAAACCAAAGTTTGTTAAGAATGTTTACAAATTGTTATATCGTTTAATGTTTTGAAAGTCCTCGCAATCATTTCTTACTTTCATAATTATGAATCAAATGAAGAAATCGATGCCACAATTTGACCATTCTTCCTTAACTTATATACTTTTATTCGCTTAACTAGTTTTAGAACAAAGCACCCAACCTCATCACGAATGCATATTTAGTTGTTTTGAAGAAATACGTACTTATTTACTAAGTCTGTAAGAACTAATCGAACGTACTAAACTTTGAACCAATTGAACCACTTTTGGTTTACTTATATCCTTTTAATTAATTAAAACTGAAGTTCGTTAAGAATGTACACAAATTGTTATATCATTTTTAGTTTTGAAAGACGTCGCAATAATTTGTAATGTTTGTAATTATGAATCAAATGAAGAAAGAGATGGCACAATTTGACCATTCTTCGTTATGTGATTTTATTTGCTTAAGTAACAAAGTTCATCACGAATGAATAAATAGTTGTTTTAAATAAATAAGTACTTATTTACTAAGTTTATAAGAACGAATCAAACACACAAAATGACAAATGAATCGGCCCACTATGGGTCCAGTTATATCCTTTTAATTGATTAAAACCAAAGTTCATTAATAATGTGTACAAATTGTTATAATAAGTACTTATTTGTCACGTTTGTAATTACAAATCAAGTGGAGAAAGTGAGTCCACAATTTGACCCTTCTATCTTAACTTATATAATTTTATTTGCTTAACTAGTTTTAGAACAAAACTAGTTAAGAATGTATATAAATCATTATATCGTTTAATGTTTTAAAAAACATCATAATCATTTGTTGCGTTATGTGATTTTGTTCGTTTAACAAGTTTTAGAACAAAACAACCAAGCTAGTCACAAATGTTTATTAAGTTATTTATTTTAAAGAAATATCTTTTTAATCGATTAAAATCGAAGTTCGTTAAAATTGTGCATAAATCATTATATCATTTAAAATTTAAAATGACCTTCCAATCACTTGTTACGTTTGTAATTTATGAATCAAATGGAGAAAATGATGCCACAATATGACCATTATTTCTTAACTTATGTGTTTTTTTTCGAATGTATAGTTAGTTGTTTTAAAAAAAATGTACTAATTTACTAAGTTTGTAAGAACAAATTAAATGTACTGAAGGATAAACCAATCATACCACTTTTGGTTTATTTATTTTCCTTTTGATTAAAAAGATTAGAACTGAAGTTCGCTAAGAATGTGCACAGATTGTTATATCGTCTAAAGTTTAAAAAGTCCTCCTTATCATTTGTTACATTCGTAATTACGAATCAAATGGTGAAAGCGATGCAGCAATTTGACTTTTCTTTTATAATTTAAGTGATTTTATTCGCTTAAATAGTTTTATATCAAAGCACCCAAGCTCGTCACAAATGTATTTTTAGTTGTTTTAAAGAAATACTTACTCATTTACTAAGTTCGTAAGAACGAATCACAAATACTAAATGACAAACCAATTGGACAACTTTTTGTCTAGTTACATATTTTTAATTGATTAAAACCGAAGTTTGTTAAGAATGTGTACAAATTGTTATATCGTTTAAAGTTAAAAAGACCTCCCAATCATTTGTTATGTTCTTAATTACGAATCAAATGGAGAAAGGGATGCAACAATTTGACCGTTCCTCATTAATTTATGTGATTTTACTCGCTTAACTAGTTTTAGAGCAAAGCACCCGATCTCATCATAAATGTATATGTAGTTGTTTTAAAGAGATACATACTCATTTACTAAGTTTGTAGGAATGAATCAAACGCACTAAACGATAAACCAATCGGATAACTTTTGGACTATCCTTTTAATCGATGAAAACCAAAGTTCATTTCGAATATACACAAATTGTTATATTGTTTAATGTTTTAAAAGACTTCTCAATCATTTGTTACATTTTTAATTACAAATCAAATGGAGAAAGTGATGTAGTAATTTGACCGTTCTTCCTTAACTTATATAATTTTATTCACTTAACTAGTTTTAGAATAAAGTACCAAAGCTAGTTATGAATGTATATTTAGTTATTTTAAAGAAATACATACTCATTTACTAAGTTTGTAAGAATGAATCAAATGCACAAAACAACGAACCAATCGGACAACTTTTTGTATAGTTATTTCCTTTTAATCAATTAAAACTAAAGTTAGTTAATAATGTGCACAAATCGTTATATAATTTAAAGTTTAAAAAGACCTCTTAATCATTTGTTATGTTCAAAATTACGAATAAAATAGAGAAATTGATGCTGCAACTTGGCCATTCTTCCTTAACTTATGTGATAATATTCGCTTAACTAGTTTTAGAATAAAGCACCCAAGCTAGTCACGAATGTATATTTAGTTTTTTTAAAGAAATACATACTAATGTACTAGGTTCGTAAGAACGAATCAAATGCACAAAACAACGAATCAATCGAACCACTTTTGGTTAAGTTATTTACATTTAATCAACTAAAACCGATGTTTGTTAAAAATATTTAAAAATTGTTATAACATTTAAAGTTTAAAAAGACCTCCGAATCATTGTTACGTTCGGAATTATGAATTAAATGGAAAAAGCAATGCCACAATTTGACTATTTTTCCTTGACTTATGTAATTTTATTCGCTTAACTAGTTTTACAACAAAATACATAAACTTGTCAAGAAAGTATATTTAGTTGTTTTAAAAAAATACTTACTCATTTATTAAGTTCGTAAGAATGAATCGAATGTACTAAAAGATGAACCAATCGGACTACTTTTGGTCTAGTTATACCCTTTTTAACAATAAAAACTGAAGTTTGTTTAGAATGTGCTCAAATTGTAATATAGTTTAATGTTTTGAAAGACCTCCTAATCATTCGTTATGTTTGTAATTACAAATCAAATAGAGAAAGCAATGTAACAATTTGAATGTTCTTCCTTATGTAATTTTGTTTGTTTAACTAGTTTTAGAACAAAGAACCAAAGCTTGTCACGAATTTATATTTAGTTTTTTTTAAAAATGAATCAAATGAACAAAATGACAAACCAAATGCAAAACTTTTTGTCTAGTTATTTCTTTTTAGTAGATTAAAACCAACGATCGTTAAAAATTTGCACAAATCATTATATCGTTTAAAGTTTAAAAAGTCCTCTTAATCATATGTTACGCTCAAAATTCTGGATCAAATAGAGAAATTGATTCCGCAATTTGACCATTCTTTCATAACTTATGTGATTTTATTCACGTAACTAGTATTTGAACAAAGAAATAAAAGCATGTCATGAATGTATATTTAGTTATTTTAAATAAATATATACTCATTTACTAAGTTCGTAAAAATGAATCAAATGCACTAAGTCACGAACCAATCGGACCAATTTTGGTCTAGTTATATCCATTTAATCGATTAAAACCGAAGTTCGTTATGAATGTACACAAATTGTTATACCGTTTAAAAGTTTTGAAAAGCCTCCCAATCATATGTTATGTTCGTATATACGAATGAAATGGAGAAAGCGTTGCCACAATTTGACCATTCTTCCTTACCGGAGAGTTGGGAGACTCTCGTGGTGTCTCTTAACAACTCGGTGAGGTATGGAGTGTTGTTCATGAGCCAAGTTAGATTGTTGAATGAAGAGGTTAGGAGAAAGTGCTTGGGGTCCTCATCTCAAGCATTAATTTCGGAACAAAGAAGAGGAAGGTCAAAGAGTAGAGGTCCAAAGAAAGACTGATAGAAAAAGGTCTAAATCCCATTTTGCTGAAGTAAACTACTGCTTACAAAGGATGAACTAATACCATAAGTTCCGAGCTGCAGCTAATACCTCTGACCTCTTCTATACCTGCTTAAGCCTCCGAAACCACTTTAAAAGCCCAACCCGCAAAACCTGCTTAATTAAGCTGTCTATCGCTAAGCCTATCGCTCTACACCATACACTTTGGTTTTCGTTTTCCCTAATCAGGAATTTAAACTAAGCAACATCGCACCGTCCTCCTGCTGAACTCATTTACTAAGTTTGTAAGAACAAATCAAACGCATTTACAAAGAGCAAATCAGACCACTTTTTGTTTAGCTATTTCCTTTAAATCGATTAAAACCAAAGTTCGTTAAGATTGTTTACAAATCGTTATATTGTTTAAAGTTTAAAAAGACCTCCCAATCATTTATTACGTTCGTAATTACGAATCAAATGGAGCAAGCGATGCCCAAATTTGATCGTTCTTCCTTAATTTATGTGATTTTATTCGATTAACTAGTTTAAGAACAAAGCAACCAAGCTCGTCATGAATGTATATTTAGTTGTTTAAAATAAATATGTACTCATTTACTAAGTACGTAAAAATGAATTAAATGCACTAAACAACGAACCAACCAGGCCACTTTTGGTCTAGTGATATCATTTTAATATATTAAAACTGAAGTTCGTTAAGAATATGTACAAATCATTATATCATTTATAGTTTTAAAAGTCCTCATAAAAATTTGTTACGTTAGTAATTATGAATCATATGGACAAAGCAATCCACAATTTGATTGTTCTTCCTTAACTTATGTGATGTTGTTTGCTTAACTAGTTTTATAACAAAGCAACAAGCTCGTCACAAATGTATATTAAGTAGTTTTAAATAAATACATACTTATTTACTAAGTTCATAAGAACAAATCAAATGCACTAAACTACAAACCAATTGGACCACTTTTGGTCTATTATTTCCTTTAAATTGATTAAAATCGAAGTTCATTAAAAATGTGCACAAATTATCATATCATTTAAAGTTGAAAAATTCCTCCCAATCATTTGTTACATTTATAATTACGAATTAAATTAAGAAAGCGATTCCACAATTCGACCGTTCTTCCTTAACTTGTATTATTTTATTCGCTTAAATAGTTTTAAAACAAGGCACCAAAGCTTGTCACGAATGTGATTTACTGAGTTCATAAGTACGAACCAAACGTACAAAACAACGACCCAATCAGACCACTTTTAGGCTAGTTATTCCTTTTAATAAATTAAAACCGAAGTTCGTTAAGAATGTGAACAAATCGTTATATCGTTTAAAGTTTAAAAAGACCTCCTAATCATTTGTTACATTCGAAATTATGAATCAAATGGAGAAAGTAATGCCACAATTTGACCATTCTTCTTTAACTTATGTAATTTTATTCGCTTAACTATTCTTAGAACAAACAACCAAGCTCGTCAAAAATGTATATTTAGTTATTTTAAATAAATACGTACTTATTTACTAAGCTCGTAAGAACTAATAAAATGCACTAAAAGATGAACTAATCAGACACTTTTGGTCTAGTTATATGTTTTAATCGATTAAAAATGAAGTTTTTTAAGAATGTGCACAAATTGTTATATTGTTGAAAGTTTAAAAATGCCTCCTAATTATTTGTTACATTCGAAATTACAAATCAAATGGAGAAAACGATGCTACAATTTAACCATTCTTCCTTAACTTATGTGATTTTATTCACTTTAGTTTTGGAACAAAGTAACAAAGTTCGTCATTAATGTATATTTAGTTATTTGAAATAAATATGTACTAATTTACTAAGATCATAAAAACGAATCAAACATACTAAGCAATGAACTTATCAGACTACGTTTGGTCTAATTATATCCTGTTAATCAATGAAAACCGAAGATCGTTTAGAATGTGTAAAAATTGTTATATTATTTAAAGTTTTGTAAGACCTCCTAATCATTCGTTATATTTGTAATTACGAATCAAATGGAGAAAGTGATGCAACAATTTGACTATTCTTCCTTAACTTATGTGATTTTATTTGCTTAATTAGTTTTAGAACAAAACAAGAAAGCTAGTCACGAATGTATGTTTCATTTTTTTAAGGAAATACGTACTCATTTACTAAGTTCGTAAGAACGACTGAAATCTACAAAAAGATGAACCAATTGGATCACTTTTGTTCTAATTATTTCCTTTTAAATAATTAAAACCAAAGTTTGTTAAGAATGTGCATAAATCATTACATCTTTTAATGTTTAAAAAGTCCTAATCATTTGTTACGTTCAAAATTACCAATTAAATGGAGAAAGAGTTGTTATAATAACCATTCTTCCTTAACTTATGTGATTTTATTTAGTTAACTAGTTTTAGAACAAAGCAACCAAGCACGTCACGAATGTATATTTAGTTGTTTTAAAGAAATACGTACTCATTTACTAAGTAAGTAAAAACGAATCAAGCGCACTAAATGATGAACTAATCGGACCACTTTTGTTTTAGTTATATTATTTTAATCGATAAAAACCGAAGTTCGTGTATAATGTGCACAAATGTTATATCATTTAAAGTTTTGTAAGACCTCCTAATCATTGATTACGTTTGTAATTACGAATTAAATAGAGAAAGTGATACAACAATTTGACCGTTCTTCCTTAACTTATGGGATTTTATTCACTTTAGTTTTTGAACAAAGCACCAAAGCTAGTAATGAATGTATATTTAGTTTTTTTAAAGAAATATGTACTCATTTACTAAGTTCATTAAAATGAATGAAATGTACAAAACGATGAACCAATCGACCACTTTTGGTCTAGTTATTTCATTTGACCATTTTTCCTTAACTTATGTGATTTTTTTCGCTTAACTAGTTTTAGAGAAAAACAACCATGCTCATTACGAATGTACATTTAGTTGTTTTAAAGAAATTCATACTTATTTACTAAGTTCACAAGAAGGAATGAAATGCACTAAATGGAGATCCATTAGGACCACTTTTGGTCTGATTATATCCTTTTAATCAATGAAAACTAATGTTCATTTAAACTATTAACAAATTTTATATCATTTAAAGTTTTGTAAGACCTAATCTTTCGTTACATTTTTAATTACGAATCAAATAAAGAAAGCAATGCAATAATTTGACCGTTCTTTCTTAACTTATGTGATTTTATTCGCTTAACTAGTTTTAGAACAAAGCACTAAAGCTAGCCACGAACATATATTTAGTTGTTTTAAAAAATACTTACTCATTAACTACGTTCGTAAGAATGAATCCAACGCATTAAAAGACAAACCAATCATACCACTTTTGGTTTTGTTATATCCTTTTAATCGATGAAAACCAAAGTTCATTTTGAATGTAAACAAATCATAATATCGTTTAAAGTCTAAAAGCACCTCCTAATCATTTTGTTACATTCGTAATTACAAGTGAAATGGAGAAAGTGATGCCACAATTTGACCATTCTTCCTTAACTTTTATGATTTTATTCGCTTATATAGTTTTAGAACAAAACACCGAAGCTAATCACGAATATATATTTAGTTTTTTTTAAGAAATACATACTTATTTACTGAATTAAACGCACAAAACGACAAACCAATTAGACCTCTTTCAGTTAGTTATTTTCTATTAATCAATTAAAACCGAAGTTTGTTTTGAATGTAAACAAATCTTTATATCATTTTAAGTTTAATAACAGCTCCTAATCAATTGTTATGTTCTTAATTACGAATCAAATACAGAAAGTGATGCCACAATTGATCACTCTTCCTTAACTTTTGTGATTTTATTCGCTTATATAGTTTTCGAACAAAGTACTAAAGCTCTTTACAAATGTATATTTAGTTGTTTTAAAAAAATACGTACTCATCTACTATGCTCGTAAGAACGAATCAAACGTACTAAATGACGAACTAATTGGACCACTTTTGCATGAGTTATAGCTTTTTAATCGATTAAAATGAAAGTTCATTAATAATGTCTACAAAACGTTTTATTATTTAAAGTTTAAAAAGTCCTCCTAATTGTTACGTTCGTAATAAAGAAATATGTACTTATTTACTAAGTTCGTAAAAATGAATTAAACGTACTAAATGACCATTCTTTTATAACTTTTGTGATTTTAGTCGCTTAACTAGTTTTAGAACAAAGCACCCAAGCTCGTTAAGAATATATATTTAGTTGTTTTAAAAAATACGTACTCATTTTCTAAGTTCGTAAAAATAAATCAAACACACTAAACGACAAACTAATCGGACCACTTGTAATCAAGTTATATCATTTTAATTGAGTAAAACCGAAGTTTGTTAAGAAAGTGCACAAATCGTTATATTATTTAATATTTTAAATGACCTCCTAATTATTTATGACATTCGTAATTACAAATGAAATGGAGAAAGCTATGCCACAATTTAATGTTTAAAAAGTCATCCAAATCATTTGTTACGTTAGTAATTACGAAACAAATGGAGAAAGCAGTTTCACAATTTGACCGTTCTTTTATAACTTATGTGATTTTATTTATTTTAACTAGTTTTAGAATAAAACAACTAAGCTCGTCACGAATGTATATTTAGTTGTTTTGAAGAAACTTATTTACTAAGTTCATAAGAACGAATCAAATGCACTAAACGAGAAAGTAATCGGACCACTTTTAGTCTAATTATATCATTTTAATCGATAAAAATTGAAGTTCGTTAAGAATGTGCACAAATGATATGGTTTAAAGTTTAAAAAGGCCTCATAATTATTTATTACATTTGTAATTACAAATCAAATGGAGAAATTGATGTCACAATTTGACTGTTCTTGTTTAACTTATGTGATTTGATTCGCTTAACTTATTTTTGGGCAAAACACCTAATCT
The DNA here is from genome assembly GCA_035235625.1 of Saururus chinensis. Classification (NCBI taxonomy): domain Eukaryota; kingdom Viridiplantae; phylum Streptophyta; class Magnoliopsida; order Piperales; family Saururaceae; genus Saururus; species Saururus chinensis. The sequence goes on along the minus strand of CP141146.1, from coordinate 27,672,074 downwards.
CATCACGAATGTATATTTAGTGTTTTAAAAAAAATACTTACTCATTTACTAAGTTCGTAGGAATGAATAAAACGTACTAAATGACAAATCATTTAGTAATATCCTTGTAATCGATTAAAACCCAAATTCGTTAAGAATGTATATAAATCATTAAATCATTTAAAGTTTGTTAAAAACCTCGTAATCATTTGTTACGTTCGTAATTACGAATCAAATGGATAAAGAGATGCCACAATTTGACCATTCTTCCTTAACTTATGTGATTTTGTTCGCTTAACTAGTTTTAGAACAAAGCACCAAAGCTAGTCACAAATGTATATTAAGTCCTTTTAAAGAAATATGTACCCATTTGCTAAGTTCATAAGAACGAATCAAATGCACAAAAATATGAACTAATCGGACCACTTTTTGTTTAGTTATTTCCTTTTAATCGTTTAAAACAGAAGTTTGTTAAAATTATGTACAAATCATTATATCATTTAAAATTTAAAATCACTTGTTAGGTTTGTAATTATGAATCAAATAGAGAGGGCGATGCCACAATTTGACCATTCTTCTTTTAACTTATATGAATTTATTTGCTTAACTAGTTTTAGAACAAAGCAACTAAGCTCTCAACGAATGTATATTTAGTAGTTTTAAATAAATACGTATTCATTTACTAAGTTTGTAAGAACGAATCACATGTACTAAATGACAAAACAATTGGACAACTTTTTGTATAGTTACATCCTTTTAATTGATTAAAACCGAAGTTCATTAAAAATGTGTACAAATCGTTATATCGTTTAAAGTTTAAAAAGACCTCTCAATCGTTTGTTACGTTCATAATTACGAATCAAATGGAGTATGGGATACCACAATTTGACCGTTCCTCATTAATATATGTGATTTTACTTGCTTAACTAGTTTCAAAAGAATGAATCAAACGTACTAGACGACAAACAAAGCACCAAAGAACGTCACGAATCATATTAACAAAGTGATTCCATAATTTGATCGTTCTTCATTAACTTATATAATTTCATTCACATAACTTGATTAAGAAGAAAACACCAAAGAACGTCACGAATGTATATGTAATTGTTTTAAATAAATATGTACTTATTTTCTAAGTTTGAAATAATGAATCAAATGTACTGAACAATGAACCAATCGGACCACTTTTGGTCAGTTGTATCCTTTTGATCGATTATAATTGAAGTAAGTGAATAATGTGTACAAATCGTTATATCCTTTAAAGTTTAAAGAGACCTCTTATTTATTTGTTACGTTCAAAATAATGAATCAAATTGACAAAGCCATTCAACAATTTGACTGTTCATTAATTTATTTGATTTCATTCTCTTAAATAGATTTAGAACAAAGCATCATATCTCATCATGAATGTATATTTAGTTATTTTAAATATATGTACTCATTTAATAAGTTCAAAAAAATGAATCAAACGTACAAAATGATGAACTAATCGGACTCCTTTTGGTCAAAGTATACCTTTCATCAATTTTAACCAAAGTAAGTTAAGAATGTGGACAAATCGTTATATCGTTTATAGTTTAAAGAGACCTCTCATTCATTAGTTTCGTTAGTAATAACGAATCAAATTGACAAAGTGATTTAACAATTTAACCGTTTTTCCTTAACTTATATGTTTTCATTCGCTTTAACTAGATTTAGAACAAAACATCAAAGCTCGTCACGAATGTATAGTTAATTATTTTTAATAAATACATACTCATTTTCTAAGTTCAAAAGAATAAAAAAAATGTACTAATGAACAAATAGGACACATTTGGTTAAGTTATAACCTTTTAATCGATTAAAACTGATGTAAGTTAAGAATGTTCACAAATTATTATATCATTTAATATTTAAAGAGACCTCGTATTTATTTGTGATGTTCAAAATAACAAATGAAATTTACAAAATGACTCCACAATTTAACTGTTCTTTCTTAACTTATATGATTTTATTTCCTTAACTAGATTTAGAACAAATCACCACAGCTCATTACGACTGTATATTTAATTATTTTAAATGAATACGTTCTCATTTGATAATGGGTCTGTTTGGATTGGTGGAAAGTGGGGAAGGGAAAAGAATCTTCTTAAAATCCCCCAGTTACCACTATTTGGTGCAACGGGTTAAGAGAAACTAGAGCAAAAACTGAGAGAAAATGGATGAAAAATTAGCCCAAAAACTTTCCACCCATCAACCCATGGATTTTGGGAGAAAATCAGCAAAGACTTATGTCTTGCAGTTACTACCACCACCATCATTATCACAGCCTCCACCATCGCCGCTGCCGCCACCACCGCTACAACCGCTGCCATCACCACCACCACCACTACCACTGCCGCCGCCGCCACCACCACCGCTGCCACCACTACTACCTCCGCCACCCCACCACTGCCACCGCTACAACCACCACCTTCGCCACCACCATTGCACGTCACAAATGTATATTTAATTATTTTAAATGAATATGTACTAATTTTCTTTTAAAAGAAAAGGCAAACGTACTAAACAACGAAACAATTGGATCCCTTTTGGTTAAGGTATATTTTTTAATCGATTAAAACTGAAGTAAGTTAAGAATGTGCACAAATCGTTATATCGTTTACAGTTTTAAGAGACCTCTTATTTGTCACTTTTGTAATAACGAATCAAATTGACGAAGTGATTCCTCAATTTGACCGTTCTACCTTAATTATAATATTTCATTCGCTTAACTTGATTTAGAACAAAGCACCATAGCTTGTCACTTATGTATATTTATTTGTTTAAATTGAATACGTTCTCATTTGCTAAATTCAAAAGAAAGAATCACACGTACTAAATGATGAACTAATCAAACCACTTTCGTACAAGTTATATCATTTTGATAAATTAAAACTGAAGTAAGTTAAGAATGTGCACAAATTTTTATATCATTTAAAAATTAAAAAGACCTCCCATTCATCTGTGATGTTTGTAATAACTAATCAAATTGACAAAGCAATCCCATATTTTGACTATTTTTCCTTAATTTATATGATTTCATTCACTTAACTAAATTTAGAACAAAGCACTAAAGCTCTTCACAAATGTACATTTAATTCTTTTAAATAACTATGTACACATTTGCTAAGTTCAAAAGATTAAATGAAACGTACTAAAAGATGAACCAGTCGGCCCACTTTTGGTCAAGTTATCCTTTTAATCGATTAAAACCAAAGTAAGTTAAGAATATGTACAAATCGTTATATTGTTTAAAGTTTAAAGAGTCCTCTTATTAATTTGTTACGTTTGTAATAATGAATGATACTAACAAAGTGATACGGCAATTTTACTATTTTTCCTTAACTAATATAATTTTATTCGCTTAACTAGATTTAGAATAAAGCACTAAAGCTTCTCATGAATTTATATATAATTATTTTAAATTACTATGTACTCATTTGCTTAGTTCAAAAAAATGAATCAAACGTACTAAACGACGAATCAATCGGCCCATTTTAGTCAAGTTATATCCTTTTAATTTCATAAAACTGATCCACGTTAAGAATGTTCATAAATTGTTATATTGTTTATAGTTTAAATAGACTTGTTATTTATTTGTTACGTTCATAATAACGAATCAAATTGACAAAGTGATTCCACAATTTGATCGTTATTCCTTAACTTGTATGATTTCATTTGCATAACATGATTTAGAATAAAACACCAAAGCTCATCACGATTGTATATTTAATAGTTTTAAATAAAAATGTATTCATTTGCTAAGTTCAAAAGAATAAATTAAATGTACTAAACGGCAAACCAATCCGACCACTTTTGGTCAAGTTATATCTTTTTTATCTATTAAAAAAGAAGTAAGTTAAGAATGTCCACAAATCACTATTCTATCGCTTAAAGTTTAAAGAGACCTCCTATTCATTCATTTCGTTCGGAATAATGAGTCAAATTAACAAATGGATTCAACATTTTGACCATTCTTCATTAACTTATATAATTTCATTCACATAACTTGATTAAGAACAAAGCATCAAAGCTCATCACAAATATATATTTAATTATTTTAAATAAATATGTACTCATTTACAAAGTTCGAAATAATGAATCAGATGTACTAAACGATGAACCAATTAGACCACTTTTGGTCAAGGTATATCCTTTTGATCAATTAAAACCAAAGTAAGTAAATAATGTGAACAAAGCATTATATCATTTAAAGTTTAAAGAGACTTTTCATTTATTTGTTACCTTTGTAATAATAATCAAATTAACAAAGTGATTCCACAATTTGACCATTCTTTCTTAATTTATATTATTTCATTCGCTTAACTAGATTTAGAACAAAACACCATAGCTCGTCACGAATGTATATTTTATTATTTTCAATGAATATGTACTCATTTACTAAGTTCAAAATAATAAATCAAACGTAATAAACGACGAACCAATCGGACCCCTTTTGGTCAAGTTATATCCTTTTAATCGATTAAAACCGATTAGGTTAAGAATGTGCACAAATTGTTATATCATTTAAAATTTGAAGACACCTTGTATTTATTTGTGACGTTCATAATAACGAATCAAATTTACAAAGTGACTCCTCAGTTTGACCATTCTTCATTAACTTATATGATTTCATTCACTTAACTAGATTTAGAACAAAGTACCAAAGCTCATTACGAATATATATTTAGTTGTTTTAAATAAATATGTTCTCATTTGCTAAGTTTAAAAAAATGAATAAAATGTACTAAATGACAAACAAATCGTACCCCATTTAATAAAGTTATATCCTTTGATCTATTAAAATGGAAGTAAGTTAAGAATGTGTACAAATTGTTATATTGTTTAAAGTTAAAGAGAACTATAATTCATTTGTTACGTTCGTAATAATGAATAAAATTGATAAAGAGACTCCACAATTAACCGTTCTTCCTTAATTTATATGATTTCATTTGTTTAACTAGATTCAAAACAAAGCACCAAAGCTCGTCAATAATGTATATTTAATTATTTTAAATGAATACGTACTCATTTGTAGAGTTTAAAGGAATGAAAAAAATGTACTAAATGATGATTCAGTCGGACTACTTTTAGTCAAGTTATATCTTTTTGAGCGATTAAAACTGAAGTAAGTTAAGAATGTGCAAAAATTGTTATATCGTTTAAACTTTAAGGAGACCTCCAATTCATTTGTTACGTTTATAATAACGAATCAAATTGAAAAAGTAATTCCACAATTTGACCATTCTTCCTTTTATATGGTCGCTTAACTAGCTTTAGAGCTCGTCACGAATGTACATTGAATTATTTTAAATAAATATGTACTCATTTGCAAAGTTCAAAAGAATAAATAAGAAATGTACTAAACAATGAACCAATCGGACCCCTTTTGGTCAAGTTATATCCTTTTGATCAATTAAACTTAAGTAAGTTAAGAATGTATACAAATCATTATATTGTTTAAAGTTTAAAGAGACCTCCTATTCATTTACTATGTTCGTAATAACGAATCAAATTGATAAAGTGTGTTGTGTATGCCACGAGACATCTCCCCCACCATGCACTACTTTCCATTTTAGGACCTACTATATTATGACTTACTTTACTTTTTGGTAATTTCCTTTTGTGATGTAATAAAGCGTAATCAAGGGGATTTGGTTAATGATTGTAACGGACTGCTAATTATTGTAACAGACCCTTAATGATTATAACAGACCATTAATGATTGTAACGGTCCGTTAATGATTGTAACATACCAGATTGTGGTTCGTAATTAAGGGGATTGTAACGGACTAGCTGATCCCCAATTAAGGGGAGGACCAGCTGGCCACCTCCTATAAAAGGGGTTGTCTTCCTCCTTGGACATTTATGCAATTCAGAATTATTTCTCTTCTTCTTTCGTCCAAACTTCTTCCCTTTCCCCTTCGTGAAGCTAGGTACCGTTTGTGTCCAATCCGGACACAACATTGGTATCGGAACCTCATCGATCTGCCATGGCACGAGGCAAACAACCGGCAACGGCTCCCGAGACACAGCCCGAGAAGGGACAAGATGACATGGTGGGCAGCCCCAAACCAGCAACCGAACAGGCTGATCCCTCTATGCTCTCTCTGATCCTTGCACAACTCGGGCGCCTCACCACGACGGTTTCCCAAATTCAAGCAGCCCCCACAGAGTCACTTTTTCCCAAGTCACAGCCGGTCCAGGCTGAGTTGGGTGAACCTTCGCAGCCCATTAAATCTCGCGCTCCTGGCCTCCACGCGTCATCTGAGAGAGAGGTGCACCATCCTGGACATTCAGTCTGCTTTGGTACCTTTGATCAGCACAAAGAAGGAGGACATGTAGGTTGGAATATGTGAGGCTCTCCAGATGTTCGAGGAAATGCCTCAATGGTGCCGCCCCACAGAAATCTTGCCCATGAGTTTGAGGATGATTGGGAGGAATACTCTGCCTCCTGCGGAGGACTTCGGGGTGGGGCTGTGCCACGTTTGGCTCGTCTTCAATTCCCACGGTACAATGGAGATGAAGACCCGGTGGAATGGCTATACAAGGTGGAGAAATGTTTTTCCTACCAGGGAACTCACTCCGAGGCTGAACGGTTACGCATAGCCGCTTTCCATCTAGAACGCAATGCTTCCGTTTGGTTTCAGAGCTTTGAGAAGGAGGTCCACCTCCCAACTTGGACTTCATTCGCCGGTGAGCTTTGTGTCCAATTTGGCCCCAACGAGTTCCAAGATTTCAATGAGATGCTGTCCACCCTGCACCAAACCACTACCGTGCGAGCATACTACACCGAGTTCATGAAGATTGGGAATCGCCTCCCTGATTGGCCAATGGCAGCCTTCGTTGGAACTTTTAAAAGGGGGCTCAAACGAGAAATTTCAGATGAGATGCGTCATTTCCCTTGTACGTCAGTGCGTGAAGTTGTGCGTCATGCATGAATTGAAGAGGAGAAGCTGGCCCGACAGCAATGAGGAGGCTGGCTGGGCTCTTCTCTTCGACCCCCAACTAGCCCAGTGCCCTTCCCTACCGCAGCGACCAGCGTTCCCACCAGCCGCCCCAGCCAGCCCTCCAGCCCTGTTGGTGCTCCTATACACCGCCTCACTCCGGCACAGATGGAAGAGCGGCGATCGAAAGGCTTGTGCTTCAAGTGTGATGAGAAGTTCGTACCCAGCCATCGGTGTTCCATTCGAAGCAAACTACTAGTCTAGGAGGCCGATGAGGAGGATTATGATCAAGCCCCGGATGCACCACCCCCTTATGACAGCGTGCTGCCTGAGATTTCAGTGCATGCTTTTTCAGGGGTCTTCACTCCTCGTACCATGCGCATCCAAGGCCACCTCAAGTGGCAACAAGTGGCCATCCTTATCGACAGTGGCCCCACCCATAACTTAATCAATAATAAGGTCGCACGGTTGGGGTGCTTTGTGTCGGACTCGAAGCCATTCGACGTCTTGATCGGCAATGGCAACACCTTTGGAGCACTGGGGTGTGTGCACAGGCTTCATTATCCATCTAAGGCCATACCTTCAAAAGGGGCTGACGTGGTGTTGGGAGTCCAATGGCTTCAGGAGCTGGGTGACGTCGTATGGAACTTCTGTGACATGATTATGGACTTTGAGGTACACAAGCAGCGGGTTCGCATCCAAGGTTCTCAGCCAGGCACCTTGCAGTCCACCCAATCGGTAAGCTCTCTCTTTCGGTTTGCACCTCAAGGAATTTTCCTTCAGTGGCATGCCACTATTGATGTGAGCCAATGCAGCCTTCCAGAGGATCTACTTGCTCTCTTGGCGGAGCATGAAGATGTCTTCGCCGAGCCTAAGGGGCTACCTCCGGTGCGACCCCATGATCACCACATTCCTATCTTCCCTGGTGCTTCACCCGCAAATGTCCAGCCATACAGATACCCTCACATCCAAAAGACGGAGATTGAGCGCTTGGTGGCCAACATGCTCTAGTCAGGTATCATCCAACCAAGCACTAGTTCCTTCTCTTCACTAGTGTTACTTGTCTAAAAGAAGGATGGCACTTGGCGGTTTTGTGTAGACTATCGGGCACTGAATGCTATCACTGTCAAGGATAAGTATCCTATTCCAGTGATTGAAGAGCTCCTTGATGAGCTGTCCGGGGCGACTGTCTTCAGCAAGCTTGATCTTCGCTCGGGGTATCATGAAATCTATGTGCAGCCAGCTGATGCCCACAAGACAGCCTTCCACACCCATGATAGCCATTTTGAGTTCTTGGTCATGCCATTTGGATTGACCAATGCACCAGCTACCTTCCACAGCCTCATGAATGACTTGTTCCACCCTTTCCTTCGCCAATTTGTCTTGGTCTTCTTCGATGATATATTGATCTATAGCACATCATGGGCGGAACACTTGGAGCATCTCAGGTCTGTCCTCTCCATTTTGCGAGCTAATTCATTATTCCTTAAGCGCTCGAAGTGCTCTTTTGGCAGTAAACAGGTGGAGTACCTTGGCCATGTCATCTCTCATGAAGGGGTTGCCACTGACCCTTCAAAGGTGGCCGCTATGCTCTCATGGCTGACCCCCACATGTGTCCGGGCACTCCATGGATTTCTGGGCCTTACAGGGTCCTATCGGCGTTTTATCAGTCACTATGGGATGATTGCTAGTTCCCTCACTGCCCTCCTCAAGAAGGGGGCCTTTACTTGGACAGAGGCAGCCCAAGATGCCTTTGAGAGGATGAAGCAGGCCATGGTGACTGCCCCAGTCTTGGTTCTTCCATATTTCAGTCGTTCCTTTGTGGTGGAGACAGATGCTTCAGATACGGGTCTTGGTGCCGTTCTACTTCAAGATGAGTGGCCAATTGCCTTTTTCAGCAAAACTCTTGCTGGCCGCTCCATATCACTTTCAGCCTATGAGAAAGAGATGCTCGCCATAATACATGCAGTCACCAAATGGCGCCCTTACCTGCTCAGCCGCCGCTTCCTCATCCGCACAGACCATCAGTACTTGAAGTACTTTCTTGAGTAGCGGGTGTCAACTCCGGCACAGCAACAATGGGTCAGCACGCTTTTGGGCTATGATTATGAGGTGGTATATAAGAAGGGGGCAGAAAACATAGTGGCAGATGCTCTCTCTCGCCGACCTTCTGAGGAATCTTATCTTGCATTGTCTATGCCCTCTTGCCCCTTCCTACCGGAGCTGCGGCGAGCTTACTTGGAGGACTCATCCACACATGAGCTGGTTACTCGTATACAAGGTGACCCTTCTGCCATTCCTTTCTTTGTGTGGCAAGATGAACTTCTCTTTTGGAAGGGACGGCTGTGGGTGCCGGATGCATATGACCTCTGAAAATGTATTCTCTCTCATTTCCATGACACACCATTGGCTGGCCATGAGGGTTCCTTCCGAACATATAAGCGGGTTAGTCAAAGCTTCTTGTGGCAGGGTCTTCGGAGGGCGGTTCAAAACTATGTGGCTGTGTGCGACGTCTGTTAGTGGGCTGCCACTACATCACCTGCTGGGTTACTTCTGCCCCTCCCCATTCCTGACAAAGTTTGGGAAGATGTGTCTATGGATTTGGTGGAGGCCTTTCCCGTACTACAGGCCAAATCAGTGATTTTGGTGTTGGGATCGCTTGTCCAAGTATGCGCATTTCTGTGCCTTGGGCCATCCATTCACCACCAAAATAGTGACTGAGATGTATGTTCGTGAGGTAGCTAAGCTGCATGGCATGCCTCGCACCATTGTTTCCGATCGAAACCGGATCTTCCTCTCTCAGTTTTGGCGCGAGTTCTTTGCACTTCAGGGCACCGAACTTCATATGAGTACCGCCTATCACCCACAGACAAACGGGTAGACAGAGGTTGTTAACCGCTGCTTAGAACAATACTTGCTCTGTTTCATTGGGAATCAGCCCCACCGATGGCTCTTGCTCCTTCCTTGGGCGGAATGGTCATATAACATGGCCTATCATACCAGGGCTGGATTCACTCCCTTTGAGGTAGTTTATGCTCGCCCTCCTCCTACCGTGTTGTCCTATGTGCCTCACCGCTCTTTTGTGGCTGAGGTTGATTATATGCTCGAGACACGAGACGAGGTTATCCGACAACTTAAACTCAATTTAGCATCCGCTCAGAATCGTATGAAGCAGGCATATGATAAGAAGCATTCTGATGGGGAGTTCCATGTGGACGATCTTGTTTATGTCTCAGTGATTCCTCAGCGTCAGACCAGCTTATTCCAAGCTGACAATACTAAGTTGGCTCAATGTTACCATGGCCCTTATTCCATTATCGAGAACATCGGACCGTGGCTTACCTCTTGGCATTGCCCACCGGATCGTTGGTGCACCCGGTCTTCCATGTCTCTCGCCTTGGCCATTTTGTTGGGGACCCGACCCTTGTCTCTAGTGCCCCGCCTCCACCACTAATGGGCCCCCCCAAGCCTGACTTACCCACACCCGCCTTTGTGCTTGATAAACGACGGGTGCGTCATTCGGGCCGCATTGTCACTGAGGTACTCGTGTCTTGGCAGGGTCAACTTCTTGAAGTTTAAATAGACCTCCCATTCATTTGCTACATTTATAATAACGAATCCGGACACAACAAAGTGCTACATTTGCTACTTGGATGCTTGAGGACAAGTTCATGGAGCACTACCCTACTTGGTCGTCTTGAGGACAAGGCGAAAGCGGAAGCATGGTGGAGTGTTGTGTACGCCACGAGACATCTCCCCCAACATGCACTACTTTCCATTTTAGGACCTACTATATTATGGCTTACTTTACTTTTTGGTAATTTTCTTTTGTGATGTAATAAAGCGTAATCAAGGGGATTTGGTTAATGATTGTAACAGACCGTTAATTATTGTAACGGACCCTTAATGATTGTAACAGACCATTAATGATTGTAATGGTCCGTTAATGATTGTAACAGACCAGATGGTGGTCTGTAATTAAAATGATTGTAACGGACCAGCTGATCCCTAATTAAGGGGAGGACCAGCTGGCCGCCTCCTATAAAAGGGGTTGTCTTCCTCCTTGGACATTTATACAATTCAGAATTATTTGTCTTCTTCCTTCACTTCTTCCCTTTCCCCTTCATGAAGCTAGGTACCGTTTGTGTCCGATCTGGACACAACAAAGTGATTCCACAATTTAACCATTCTTCCTTAGTTTATATGATTTCATTCACTTGACTAGATTTATAAGAAAGAACTAAGCTTGTTACAAATGTATATTTAATTATTTTAGATAACTACATAGTCATTCACAAAGTTTGAAAGAATGAATCAAATGTACTAAATGACGAACCAAAGTGATCAAAAGAATGAATCCCACTTTTGCACAAGTTATCTTTTTTTTTATTATATTAAAATGGAAGTAACTTTAAATAGACCTCCCATTCATTTGCTACATTTATAATAACGAATCAAATTAACAAAGTAATTCAACAATTTGGTAGTTCTTTCTTAACTTATATAATTTAATTCACTTAAGTAGATTTAGAACAAAGCACCAAAGCTTGTCACGAATGAATATTTAATTATTTTAAATAAATACATACTTATTTACTAATTTCAAAAGAATAAATTAAAAGGACTAAACGACAAACCAATCGGACCCCTTTTGGTCATGTTATATATTTTTAATCGATAAAAACCGATGTAAGTTAAGAATGTGTGGAAATCATTATATCGTTTACAGTTTAAAGATGCCTCACATTCATTTGTTACGTTTGTAATAACGAATCAAATTGATAAAGTGATTCCACAATTTGACGGTTCTTCCTTAACTTATATCATTTTTTATTTGTTTAACTAGATTTACAACAAAGCATCAAAGCTCATTACGAATTTATATTTATTTGTTTTAACTGAATACATTCTCATTTGCTAAATTTAAAAGAATGAATCAAATGTACTAAACGATGAATCAATCGGACCAATTTTGGCCAACTTATATCCTTTTGATCGATTAAAACCGATGTAAGTTAAAAATGTGTACAAATTGTTATATCATTTAAAGATTTAAGAGACCTCCCCCGCCCCTCTTTCTCTAGCGCGCATGCTTTCTTTCGAGCGCATGTTCTCTCTCGCTAGAACATGCAACCTCTCTTTAGTGTGCGTACTCTCTCTCGCTAAAACACGCATGCTTGATAGAGAGGAAGGGGGCAGGGAGCGAGAGAGAAAAAGAGCACATGTGCTCTCTCCCACCCCCCTCTTTTTCGCTCCCTCCACACCCCCCTCTCTCTCTCTTGAGCGTGCATTCTTTCTTCTGAGCTCGCATGCTATTTTCCTCTCTCTTGAGTGTACGTGCTTTCTCTCTCAAGCATGTGTGCTCTCTCTCTCTCTCTGTAGCTATCTCTCGCTCGTTCTCTCTTTCTGTCTCTCTCGAGTACGCGCGGGCGATTGAGATAGACGGGGGTGGGGAGCAAGCGAGAAAGAGAGTACACATGCTCTCTCTCACCCCCCCTCTTTGTCGATCGCTCTACGCCCCCTCCCTCTCTCTCCCAAGCATGTGTGCTCTCTCTTTATCGCGCGTGCTCATTCTCTCTCTCCCATGAGGGTGCAAGCTCTATCTCTCACTCACGTACTCTCTCAAATGCGCGTGCTCTCTCTCTCAAGCACATGCACTCAAGAGTTAGTGAGAGAGAGAGAGAAAGAATGAGAGAGAAAGAGAAGGAGAAGAGAGGGATCACGCACTCTTGAGAGAGAGAGTAAACCCTAAACTCTCACACTCTCTCTGTCCACCTCTCTCACTCTCTCTCTCTCGCCTGAGCACGCATGCCCTCTCTCGATTGTGCGTGTGTGCTCTCTCTCTTATAGTCTCCCTTGTGCTCTCTCTCCCGCTTGTTCTCTCTTTCTCTAACGTGCATGCTCTCTTTTGAGTGCGCGTGCTCTCTCTTGCTTTAGCGCGCGTGCTCTCACTCGCGCGTTAGATAGAGATGGAGGGGGAGGGGAGCGAGTGAGAAAGAGAGCACATGTGCTCTCTCCCACCCCCCACTTTTTCGCTCGCTCCACACCCCTCTCTCAAGCATGCATGCTTTATTTAGAATGCGCGTGATCTTTCCCTGTCTCTTGAGCACACATACTCTCTCTCTAAAGTGCATGCTCTCTCTCTCTCTCTCTGCAGCTCTCTCTCACTTGTTCTCTCTTTCTCTCTCTCTCGAGAACACACGCTCGATAGAGATAGAGAGGGGGGGGGGGGCGGGGAGCGAGCAAGAAACAGAGCACGTATGCTCTTTCTGACCCCCCCCCCTCTTTGTCGCTTGTCTACGCAGCTCTCCCTCTCTCTCCCGAGTGTACGTGCTCTCTCTTTAGTGCGCGTTCCCATTCTCTCTCTCTCTCTTGAGCGTGCAAGCTATCTCACGAGCTCACATGCTCTCTCAAGCGCGCGTGTACTCACTCTCGAGCATGTGTGCTCAAGAGTTAGACAGAGAGATAGAACGAGTGAGAGAACGCATGATCTCTCTCGCTCGAGCACGTGCTCTCTCTTCCTCGAGCGCGCATGCTCTCTCTTTCTAGCTCTCTTTCGCTCATCCTCTCTCTCTCTCTCTCCCTCCCTCGACCATGCACACTTGATAGAGAGGGAGAGGAGGGGGGGGGGGGCAAGGAGCCAGCGAGAAAGTCCCCCCTCTTTTTCGCTCACTCCGTGCCCTGCTCTCCCTCCCTTTCTCGACCGAGTGTCCTCTCTCTTGAGCATGCATGCTGTCTCTCTGGAAAGAGTGCGTGTGCTCTCTCTCGCTCATGCGCGCGTACTCTTTCACCTTTCGTTCTTTCTCTCTCACTAGCACGCATGCTCGAGAGAGAACGAGAAGGAGAAGAGAGGGAGCATGCACGCTTGAGAGAAAGAGCAAACCCTAAACACTCACACTCTCTCTGTCCACTTCTCACACACTCTCTCTCTCTCTTAAGCGCACGTGCCCTCTCTCTCTTGTGCGCGCATGCTCTCTTGATTGAAATAGAGGGGTGCGGGGAGCGAGCGAGAAAGAGAACACACATGCTCTCTCTCACCCCCCTTTGTTGATCACTATACGCCCCCCCCCCCCTCTCTCTCTCTCTCCTGAGCATGCTCTCTCTCTCTCTCTCATGTGCTATCTCACACGTGTGTGCTCTCTCTCTCGAGCATGTACGTTCAAGAGTGAGAGAGAGTGCATGCTCTCTCTCACTTGCTCTTCCTCGAGCACGCGCACTCAATAGAAAGGGAGAGGGAGGATGAGGAGTGAGTGAGAAAAATACCGCTCTTTCTCGCTCGCTCCCCTCTCCCTCCCTTTCTCGACTGAGCGTGCTCTCTCTTGAGCAAGCATGTTGTCTCTATGGAAAGAGTGTGTGTGCTCTCTCTTGCTCGTTCGCATGTGCTCTCTCTCCTCTCGTTCTTTCGATCTCTCTCCTCTCGTTCTTTCGATCTCTCTCTAGCCTGTGCGCTCGAGAGAGAATGAGAAGGAGAAGAGAGAGAGAGGGAGAGAGAGAGAGAGAGAGAGTAAACTCTATACTCACACACTCTCTGTCCACCTCTCTCACTCTCTCTCTCTCGCTTGAGAATGCATGCTCTCTCTCTCTCTTATAGTCTCCCTCATGCTCTCTCTCTCTCTCTCTCTCACTCGTTCTCTAGCGCACATGCTCTCTTTCGTGCATGCGTGCTCTATCTCGCTAGAGCATGCGTGCTCTATCTCGCTAGAGCAGGCGTGCTCTCTCTCGCTAGAACATGCATGCTCTCTCTCGTTAGAGCGTGCGTGCTCTCTCTCACTCGAGCACGCGTTCTTGATAGAGAGGAAATGGACGGGGAGCGAGAGAGAAAGAGAGCACATGATCCCACCTCCCCTCTTTTTCGCTCACTCGACACCCCCCTCTCTATCGAGCGTGCATGCTTTCGTTTGAGCGTGTGTGCTCTTTCCCTCTTGCTTGAGCGCACGTGCCCTCTCTCTCTGTCTCAAGCACGCGTGCTCTCTCTCTCTTTCTCTCTGTAGCTATCTCTCGTTCATTCTCTCTTTCTCTCTCTCTCGAGCACACATGCTCTCTCTCACCCCCCCCCCCTCTTTGTCGCTGACTCTACGCCCCCCCTCTCTCCCGAGCATGCGTGCTCTCTCTTTAGAATGCATGCAAGCTCTTTCTAAAGCTCGCATACTCTCTCAAGTGCGCATGCTCTTTGTTACTCGTTCGCTCTCTCTCTCTCTCTCTCTCTCTATCTACCTATCTCTCCCTCAAGCACGCACACTCGATAGAAAGGGAGAGGGGGGGTGAGGAGCGAGCGAGAAAGACACCCCGTTTGTCACCCGCTCAGCGCCCCCCTCTCCCTCCCATTCTTGACCGAGCATGCTTTCTCTTGAGCATGCGTGCTGTCTCTCTAGTAAGAGCGAGTGTGCTCTCTCACCTTTCGTTCTTTCTCTCTCTCTAGCACGCGCTCTCCAACGCGCGCTCGAGAGAGAGAGAGAGAGAGAGAGAGAGAGTAAACCCTAAACTCTCACACTCTTTGTCCACCTCTCTCACTCTCTCTCTCTCTCGCTTGAGCACATGTTCCCTCTCTCACTTGAGCGCACGTTCCCTCTCTCGCTCGTGCAATCGTGCTCTCTCTCTCCCGAGCAAACATGTTTTCTCTCTCTCTCTCTCTCTCTCTCGCATGAGTATTCTCTCTCACATGTTCTCTCTTTCTCTAGCATGCATGCTCTCCTTCGAGTGCGCGTGCTCTTTTTCAAGCATAAATGCTCTTGCTCGCTTGAGAGCGCATGTGCTCTCTCTCGCTCAATCATGCGCGCTTGATAGAGAAGGAGGGGGCAGGGAGCAAGAGAGAAAGAGAGCACATCTGCTCTCTCCCACCCCCTCTTTTTCACTCGCTCCATACCCCCTCTCTCGAGCGTGCATGCTCTCTTTTGAGTGGCGTGCTTCTTCGCTCTCTCTCTCTCAAGCATGCGTGCTATTTCCCTCTCTCTCAAGTGCACGTGCTCTCTCTCTCTTTCACGCATGCATGGTCTCTCATACTCTCCCTCTAGCTCTCTCTAGCGAGTGTCCTCTCTATCGAGCGAACATGCTCTCCTTCGCGTGTTCTCTCTCTCAAGCGTGCTTACTCTCTCTCGTTCTCTCTTGCTCGAGCATGCGCACTCGATAGAGAGGTAGAGAGGGGTAGGGAGTGAGCAAGAAAGAGAGCACATGTGCTCTCTCTCACCCCCCTCTTTCTCGCTCGCTCGCTCGCTCCACACCCCCACCCTCTCTCTGTCTCTCTCTTGAGCATGCATGCTCTTTCCCTTTCTCAATCGCACGTGCTCTCTCGCTCAAGTAAGATAGAGAGTACCCGTGCTCTCTCACCCCACTCTTTCTCACTCGCCGCCCCCCTCTCCCTCCTTTTCTCGAGCAAGTGTGATCTGTTTTGAGCGCACGTGTTCTCTCGCTTGAGTGCGCAAGCTTTCTCTCACTCGAGCACGCATGCCCTATCTCTTTTAAGCACGCACGCTTGAGAGAGAGAGAACGAGAGAGAAGAGAGAGGGCACGCTCCCTCAAGAGAGAACGTGCGCTTGAGTGAGAGTACACCCTAAACTCTCACACATTCTCTGTGTGTCCGCCTTTCTCGCTTTCTCTCTCGCTCGTGCACGTGTGCTCTCTCTCTCGTTTTACCCCTCTAGCTCTCTCTCTCATTCTCTCTCTAGCACGTGTGCTCTCTTTCAAGTGCGTGTGCTCTTTGTATCGCTTGAGAGCACATGCACTCTTTTGAGCGCGCGTGCTCTCATTTTCGTTCTCGCTCGGCACGTGCTTGATAGAGAGGAGGGAACGGGGAGCGAGCGAGAAAGAGAGCACATGTTCCCACCCCCCTCTCTCTCAAGCGTGCAAGCTCTTTTGAGTGCGCGTGCTCTTTCCCTCGCAATCGAGCCTGCGTGTTCTTTCCTTCTCTCTCGAGCGCGCGTGTTCTATCTCTCTCATACTCTCCCTCTAGCATGTGTGCTGTCTTTCTGGAAAGAGTGCGCGTGCTCTCTCTCACTTGTGCACGTGTGCTCTCTCTCCTCTCATTCTTTCTCCCTCTCTGATGTGAATCATATTGTTGACAAGTACTTGGACAAGTTGGATGTAGCAAAGCCATTGAAAGCCCAGCTAAAGGCCCATCGTCCATATTTTAAGAAGAAGCCCAAGAATCCAGGAGAAGACCCAAAGCCAAGGATTAATTGAGCCCAACTACAAAGATTCTTTTCTTGGCCTGCAACTTTTGGAGTCCCAAGGCACTCTTTCATATGTAGTCTACTTAGGGACTTGTTTTAAGACATTTATTGTTTTTAGGGACTAGTTTTCACTTTATTTAATGTTATTTCAAATGCTTGTACGAAATTAAGCCTATATAAGGCTTTCTAAGTAATGAAATTGGAGTTTTTGGCTTGTTCATCTTAAAATTGTGTCTAGAGTATTAGCAACTCTCAGAACCTATGTCACCCGGATTTTTAAAACCCTTTCTAAAATCGCATGAACGGTAAGTAGCGAGAAATTGTTTTTCTTTTAAATACAAAACAAACTATTTGATTAAATATCAAGGTCATGATAACTCAAATACAAATATCAAATACATTGATATTACTACACGTCTGAAAATTCACAAAGAACAGCTCATCCATCTAAGTACAAGTTCGTCCACTGTCTGAAAATCCACAAAGAACAGCTCATCCATCTAAGTACAAGTTCGTCTACTGTCTAAAAATATATAATAAGTTGACTCTCACGCCAAAGAAACACTTATGTACCGGAGTTGTAGAAACGCAAAAACTTCTCATTGTGCTTGCCTACCTTGGTCTCACTTGTCATTGCCTTGAGAATCTACAACTAACCAAACCAATCAACTACAACAACAACAATGGAATCTCTCCGCCTTCAAGAGAAGAGCTTCCACAAGGATAAAGGATTTTATTAATGTTTATCGGATCGAGCCAACATCACCCGATGTTAGTTTCCTACATACTCATTAGACAACATCTCCAATGTTTCCAACAAGATCGGATCCAAACGTAGTTCTTCCTAAAACTACACTATACTAAGAAGCATAACATCACATATGCAATGCTTAAGTATTTTAAAGCAACCTACAATTTATGCAAGTCCTTTAATCGTGCTACTTGTTTAATTAACAAGCAATATCAAAGAATGTTATTAATTATCACACAACCTTTATTTAATAATTAATGCTAACATCTTGCAAACAGTACCACATAAGGGTAATATATAGAGCACTAAATATAACATAGCTCAGAAACATGGGCTGATCTTTAACCAATGAAGACCATCACAATGCACAAAATAATGGACACCGTTTAGGAAACAATGCACAAAACAATGGACATCGTTCAGGAAACAATGCACTAATTGTTACCTAAAAATACCGACTCCAACTCAAAGGAGTAACTGTATGCTAACAGAAATCCTAACATCTCTAGATATCCACTTAGATCAGCCATGGGCCTAGAGATGTAGGTACCAGCTCTGCTCATGGACACACTGGTAGGAGGTAGATGAGCCTTCCATGATGCTCAAAAACCTTGTTTGCACATTTGTAGGGATCCATCGTCCAAAGGAGCGGAGACCACAAGGGTCTGAAAGAATACCGCCATGGCTATTATCATAAATCCTAGCATCTCTAGAGATCCACTTAGATCAGCCATGGGCCTAGAGATGTAGGTACCAGCTCTGCTCATGGACACACTGGCCGGATGTAGATGAGCCTTCCATGATGCTCAAAAACCTGGTTTGCGCATTTGTAGGGATCCATTGTCCCAAAGGAGCGGAGACCACAAGGGTCTGAAAGAATACCGCCATGGCTATTATCATAAATCCAAGCATCTCTAGAGATCCACTTGGATCAGTCATGGGCCTAGAGATGTAGGTACCAGCTCTGCTCATGGACACACTGACACTCAAAAACCTGGTTTGCGCATTTGTAGTGATCCATCGTCCCAAAGAAGCGGAGACCACAAGGGTTTGAAAGATTACCGCCATGGCTATTAATGTGAACTAACACAATGCTGAATGGGCGTATGACGTAATACATCCAATGATTTAATACTAATCACACCTTATCATGTATGCAATCGACTCTCATGATTTGCAAGATAATAGGCAGACTTAGGCTTAAGCATGTGCACTAATCAACATGACAAGGACTCAGACTCATGCTGAGATGAACTAACCAATTCTAATGAAAAGGATTTGGGGCTGAGATGAACATCTCATGCCAGCCACCTAACATGACAAGTTCAGGCTGAAACAAGCATTAATAATCAACCTAAGGTATATCACAATCAAGGCTAAAATTCAAGGACAACATAGGCTGAAACAAGCATCAATAATCAACCTAAGGTATATCACAATCAAGGCTGAAATTCAATGACAACATAGGCTAAAAGTCATATGCTTCTTAGGCTGAAATTCAGAGACTTAATAAGCATGAACAAATCATGAACTAAGGCTCTAACATTAAGGATTCATGGAGCAAGATTATAATATAAAACAAAGCTGAGAATCAAGTATTAGATATTGTCACAATACAACCTAAACTAGGGCTGAGATTTAGGTTTTCTCTTAGCATGATTATAGCATAAATCAATGCTGAGAATTTAGTATTAATTTAGGCAAAGTAGAGCCTAAAACACAAGCATCAAATTAGGGATTTACCTGACCAAAGTGGAACCTAAACTAAGGCTTCAAATCAGGGATTTACTTAACCAAAGTGGAGCCTAAACCAAGGCTTCAAATCAGGGATTTACTTTACCAAAGTGGAGCTTAAACCAAGGCTTCAAATCAGGGATTTACTTTATCAAAGTGGAGCCTAAACTAAGGCTTCAAATCGGTGATTTGATTAGCCAAAGTATGGCCTAAACTAAGGCCACGAATCAGAGATTAAGTTGTCCAAAGTATGACCTATAATAAGGCTATGAATCAGGGATTAACTTGGCCAAAGTATGGCCGAAAGTAAGGTTACAAACCAGAGAATAAATTGGCCAAAGTATGGCATGAAGTAAGGCCACAAATCAGGGAATAAATTCTCTAAAGTTTGGCCTAAAGTAAGGCCACAAACCAGAGAATAAATTAGCCAAAGTATGGCCTAAAGTAAGGCCACAAACCAGAGAATAAATTAGCCAAAGTATGGCCTAAAGTAAGGCCACAAATTAGGGAATAAATTCGCCAAAGTTTGGCCTAAAGTAAGGCCACAAACCAGGGAATAAATTAGCCAAAGTATGGCCTAAAGTAAGGCCACAAATTAGGGAATAAATTCGCCAAAGTTTGGCCTAAAGTAAGGCCACAAACCAGGGAATAAATTAGCCAAAGTATGGCCTAAAGTAAATCTACAAATCAGGGAATAAATTCGCCAAAGTTTGGCCTAAGGCCATAAACCAGGAAATAAATTACCTAAAGTATGACCTAAAGTAAGGCTTAGACAAAGGAGAGAAACTAGGGATAAAATAAACAAAAGCAAGGCCTAAACTAAGGCCACGAATTAGGAATAAAACTCTGCAAAGTTTATACCCAAAATATGGATGATAAACATGACTAGAATTAGAATCATTCATGCTTTACATGTGGCTAAAGAAGATGACAAAAATCAGCAACATGTTTGCATGAATTAAGGCTAATCTACTTGACAAAAATCAGGATTATGCATGCATGATTCAGCCATATAAACAAGAAATAAAATCACACTCATTCAAAACAAGTAAAGGACAATTCATGACATCAAAAACCCCCTTAGAACTAGCTGAACTATGGCCGAATTATATCTATCAAAACCTCATGCTTAAGGGTGTGAAAAGAAGCACCTACTTGTACCAACTTGTCCCCAAAGTTCATAACTCTTGCTCCTATGCTTCGAGGCCTTGATTTCATTTTAAAGGTGGCTGATTTGTGCCTTCAAAATTGCTAGATATGGAGGTCCTTACTGAGAGAAGGAAGAGGAAGGAAGAGATGGAGAAGAATGAGGCTCCCCCAAAACCAATAGGGGCTGCCTCTCTTAGAGCAATTTGGTGCCCTCCTCTTCTAGGACTCTCCCATTCTTAGTTACAATCCCGGAATCCAAATCCCTGCTCCATTACCAATAGGAAACCAGCCCCCATACATGCTCAAAATAGTCCCAAAAGAGTCCAAACACAACTAGATATATAGTTGATCCCTCCTTCACCTCTTTTTACCACTCCTAGCACTCCTCGAACTCCTACTTAGGCTAGAAGTCCTCTACTTGCATGTTATCTCGTCTCAACAAAGTTCTATCTGTGTCCTCTTCTTACTTGGAGTCCTTGTCTTGCTAGGACTCTCTCTCCCTCTTTCAATTCCTAGTTCTTTTAGGACTTCCAACTCCTAGTTCATTTAGGACTTCAAATTCTTAGTACGGTTAGGATTCCCAACTCCTAGTACGTTTAGGACTTCCATCCACCTCGGGTAAACGGGCCTTGTGCAACCTGCTTAACTTCAAACGGTCGTATCTCCCTCATCCAAACTCCAATTTACACGTTCTTGGTGGCATTTCGAAGCTCTTTCTATCAACTTTCTAATTACATAGGTTTTAGCTACTAATACAAACTTATGCTAAAGTTATTCTCAGGATAAGTTCAAGGGGTCTAGTACCCAAGTTTTCACGCAGTCGACTTCGGGAATTTAGAAAAATCCCGGATGTTACAACCTATCTTCCCTGGCTATCTCTCCTCAGAGACAGTTTCAGATGCCCTCAAGCTTGGATACCTCAAGCTTAAGGAAGTCATCGTAATCCTTGTGATCTTTCCTCTCAGCGAGTTCCGTTCAGAGTTCATTATTACTTTGGCACTCATCTTCTTTTTCTGCGCTGCACATCAGTTGGTATCAGAGATCCAAGTTGCTTTCCTTGATTCCAAAATATGCATCCCAGAAGAAGACCACTTGTTGCTGATGAAGTGAACACTAATAATATTCGCGAGGAGATCACTGAATTGTGTCGAGCTGTGGAGTCCCTTTCACAGCAGTTATCAAGGCAATCCACTCATCAATCTGAAGGGGAAAATGAAGTTGAAGAAAATTCTTTTCACAACATGCCTCCAAGGAGAAGGATGCGTGGCAAAGGCAAGGAAATTCAACCACAGCTTGATTATCGTCGTTGGGAATCTGGCTTGAAGATTGATATTCCAGAGTTCAATGGTGGACTATCTACTGAAGAGTTTATTGATTGGTTATTTGCAGTGGAAGAGGCCCTTGATTTCAAAGAAGTTCCAGAAAACAAGAAGGTTCCACTTGTTGCCACTAGATTGAGAGGACGTGTTGCTGCATGGTGGCAGCAATTGAAGATTACTTGCCAAAGGCAAGGGAAAGCTAGCAACACCACTTGGGAGAACATGAAGAGAAAGAAGAGAGAAGCATTCCTGCCATTCAATTACAAGCGAGTCATGAATCAGTGACTCCAGAATTTAAAGCAAGGATCAAGAACTGTTGATGAATATACTGAAGAGTTCTATCTGGTTGCTCGTTGTGAACTTGCTGATGCACCAGATGAATTAGTAGATCGCTATGTTGGTGGTCTTCGTCAAAATTTCCAAGAAACTCTTAATATGTTTGACTTATGGGAGGTTTCTGATGCACACCAAAAAACTTTACAGATTGAGAAACAACAACTTCGTTT
The DNA here is from genome assembly GCA_035235625.1 of Saururus chinensis. Lineage (NCBI taxonomy): Eukaryota > Viridiplantae > Streptophyta > Magnoliopsida > Piperales > Saururaceae > Saururus > Saururus chinensis. Next base: position 27,649,502 of record CP141146.1, on the reverse strand, counting down.
TAAGGCTAATTTGGGTGCTAATTTAGTGCCTAAAGCCACCAAGCCCTTTATGCCAGTTCCTACCACCATTGAAACTGCCCTACAGAAACAGAAGGGTGGAACTAGCTCTGGAGTTCGTTGCTTTAATTGTCATAGATGGGGTCATATGTTTCGAGAATGTCCCCAAAACTCAAGACGCGCCGGCAAGCAGTTGTTAATTGAAGACCATGAAGAGGGAGTGGACTTCAATGCCCCACCAGTGTTTGATGAAGAGACAAATAATGAAGTGGTGATGAGGGTGAGCTCCTTGTCATTCGGAAGACTCTTTTGTCTCCACAAGGAGAATCTAGTGAAGACTGGCTGCGTCACAATATTTTTAGAACTACATGCACCATCGGAAAAAAAGTTTGCTCATTACTTATTGATAGCGGAAGCTGTGAGAATGTCATCTCTAAAGAGGCTGTGAAGAAGTTGAGCATTCCAACCGAATCATATCCGAGGCCCCATAAACTCACTTGGTTCAGAAAAGATAATGAGGTAACAATCTCAAAACGTTGCCTTATTTCATTTTCGATTGGAAAGAAATATAGTGATTCTGTGTGGTGTGATGTGGCCCCTATGGATGCTTGTCACCTAGTATTAGGTAGACCGTGGCAGTATGATAAATCTGTTGTGCATGATGGTCAACAAAATACTTATAGTTTCATGATGGAAAAGGCGAAATTTACCTTAGTGCTTTTAAGGGACTTTGAAAAGAAACCTAAATCGGATAGATCAAAGTTGCTATCTCTGGCACAATTTGATAGAGTTGTGAAGAAAAAAGAAGTTGTTTATGATGTCAACCCGAGGGCTGCCTTAGATCTTGCTCCTCTCCCTAACCTGAAGCGGCCCAGCAAGAAGAGGGAAGATTTAATTTCTGATATGCATCAAGTTCATGAGGAAGTTCAGACTAACTTGATGAAGACAACTGAACAACACAAGCTTGCAACAGACAAACATTGTAGTAAGTTAGTCTTTGAAGATGGCGACTATGTGTGGGCTGTTATCACAAAAGAGAGATTTTTACAAGGAGAGTATAGCAAGCAAAGCCCAAGAAAGATCGGTCCATATGAGATTCTTGAGAAGATCAATGACAATGCCTACAGATTGAAGCTTCCCAGTCATATCCGCACTCATGATGTTTTTAATGTTAAGCATTTGATTCCTTATTATGAAAATACTTCGGAAGAAGAAATTGCAAACTCGAAGTTGAGTTTTCTTCCACCTCGGGAGAATAGTGAATCATATTGCTGACAAGTACTTGGACAAGTTGGATGCATCAAAGCCATTGAAAGCCCAGCTAAAGGCCCATCGTCCATATTTTAAGAAGAAGCCCAAGAATCCAGGGAAGACCAAAAGCCAAGGATTAATTTAGCCCAAGTACAAAGATTCTTTTCCTGGCCCGCAATTTTGGAGTCCCAAGGCCTCATTAATTAAAGCAAGCTGTTGCAGCTAAGGCACTCTTTCATATGTAGTCTACTTAGGGACTTGTTTTAAGACATTTAATGTTTTTAGGGACTAGTTTTCACTTTATTTAATGTTATTTCAAATGCTTGTACGAAATTAAGCCTATATATATGGCTTATATGTAATGAAATTGGAGTTTTTGGCTTGTTCATCTTAAAATAGTGTCTGGAGTATCAGCAACTCTCAAAATCTATCTTCCCTGGCTATCTCTCCTCAGAGACAGTTTCAGATGCCCTCAAGCTTGGATACCTCAAGCTTAAGGAAGTCGTCATAATCCTTGTGATCTTTCCTCTCACCGAGTTCCATTCAGAGTTCATTATTGCTTTGGCACTCATCTTCTTTCTCTGCGCAGCACATCACTCTCTCTCTAGCACACGCGCTCGAGAAAGAAAATGAAGGAGAAGAGAGGGAGCACGCGCGCACTTTCTCGCTTTCTCTCTGTCCACCTCTCTCTCACTCTCTCTCTCTCTCTCTCTCTCTCTCTTGACTGCATGTGCCCTCTCTCGGTTGTGCGTGCTCTCTCTCTCGGGCATGCGTGCTCTCTCCCTCTCTCAAGCATGCGTGCTCTCTCTCTTATAGTATCTCTCGTGCTCTCTCTCCCACTCGTTCTCTCTTTCTCTAATGTGCATGCTCTCTCTTGCTAGAGCGTGCGTGTTCTCTTTAATGCACATGCTCCCTCTCGCTCGAGCACGCGAGCTAGATAGAGAGGGAGGGGCGGGGAGTGAGCGAGAAAGAGAGCACGTGTTCTCTTCCACCCCGCTCTTTTCCGCTCGCTCCACACCCCCCTCTCTCAAGCGTGCATGCTTTCTTTTGAGAGCGTGTGCACTTTCCCTTTCTTGAGCGCACGTACTCCCTCTCTCAAGTGCGTGTGCTCTCTCTCTCTATAGCTCTCTCTTGCTCATTCTCTCTTTCCCTCTCTCTCCTGAGTGTGCGTGCTCTCTCTTTAGCGTGCGTGCCCATTCACTCTCCCTATCTCTTGAGCGTGCAAGCTCTCTCACGAGCTTGCATGCTTTCTAAAGCGCGCGTCTGATCTCTCTCGAGCATGTGTGCTCAAGAGTTAGACAGAGAGATAGAACGAGTGAGAGATCACGTGCTCTCTCTCACTCAAGCGTGTGCTCTCTCTTGCTCAAGCACGCGTGCTCTCTCTTGCTCAAGCGCATGTGCTCTCTCTTGCTCGAGCACTAGTGCTCTCTCTTTCAAGCTCTCTCTCGCTTGTCATCTCTCTCGCTCTCCCTTGACCATGCACACTCGATAGAGAGGGAGAGGGGGGCGAGGAGCAAGAAAGAAAGACCCCCTCTTTCTTGCTCGCTTCATGCCCTCTCTTTCGCAAGCGCACTCAAGAGAGAACGAGAAGGAGAAGAGAGGGAGCACACGCGTGCGCGCTCAAGTGAGAGGGAGAGAGAGCAAACCCTAAACTCTCGCACTCTCTCTTTCCTCCTCCCTCTCTCTCTCTCTCTCTCTTGAGCGTGCGTTCCCTCTCTCGAGCACGCATGCTATCTCTTATAGTCTCCCTTGTGCTCTCTCTCTCGCTCGTTCTTTCTTTCTCTAGTGCGTATTCTTTCTTTCGAACACACATGCTCTCTTTAGCACCGTGCTTTCTCTTGCTAGAGTGATCGTTTATAATTAAACTATTTGCAAGTGCATAAGGTAATTGTATTAGGATAGGTATTTAAGGGTTGTCAAACCTCAGGGATGGATGAATTATTACTAAATCTAAAGAGGAATTTGTTGATGAAAAACTAAAAACAACTTAAACTTAAATTAAGCAAAAGAAAGAATCAACTATATCAAAAGGAAGAGACTAATATGATGGAAATTACTTAAGAAATCAAATCCACTATAGAACCATAACAATTCCTTAACTTTTAATCAAAATCTAGTGTGAATATAAACAAGTATTCTCAGCTACAAGCTAGAATTACTTCAGAAAGAATCATTAATTAAATTCCATAGCATGAACTATCTTCGACAATAGCACGAATCATCTACACTAAACTAGCTATAGGCATGACTCGTCTAATCTTAGTATAACTCATCCAAGTCATTAATTATCTGAACATTAAAACTATTGTATGACCATCTCATCTAAATCACAGAAATTAGAATTGATGCAAATATCAAAACCACATTAATCTATCATGTACAAGACAATAAATCAACATAGATTTGAATAAACATAAAAAGTTCTTCCATTAAAAAGAAAATCCTTATCATACAATTGTCATAATTCACAACTGAGATCTAAATTAAAAAGAAAAAAAACTGAAACTTATCTATAGCTTCATCAACTCCTAAGTAAAAGAAAAGTTTAGCCTTCCATTGTAGAAGAAAGCACTTGAATCTCCATTGAAAGCTTTGAGTTCTTTTCCATCTTCTTCTTCCTTTTTATCTCGAGAAAATCTACTGGAATCCTTCAATTTTGAGCAAAATATGTCTTTATATCGTCATAAGAACTGTAGGAAGAAGTTCTATATGAAAAGGACTCAAAATTGGCTTGAACTAGGAAACAACGCGTTATCCTGTTAGAACGCCCTGCATGGCCGTTCGATCTCCAATACTTCGTTTTGCTTCAAAATCACGTTATCCCGTTTGATCCTTAAAAACGGCCCATTCGAACGGCTACACTGTTTCTGCAATCTGGACAGTCCAATTTTTGTTCATTAAACTCTTTCTTTCATGTCCATATTAATTTCCAACTTGTTTGTTACACTGAAAAGTTGTCCAAATCACTTTAAAGCATGTCAATACTATTTTGAATTACTCCAATTATCATCCAAATACTTTGATAAGCGCACTACCTACAAAATATAAAAACATCACATTTTAGACATGTAGAATATAACTAAAATTCCAACTTGATTTAAATACATATCTAAACTACTAATAACTATAAAATTATTAATAATTAAACTAAAATACAAATATCTATCTTAATCTAAATAAACCATAACTAACTCTAAATTAACCTAATCTATACTAGCAAATAAGGTAAAAAGGCATATCAAATAGATATATATTTCATACTTATCATTGAGCACGCGCATTGATAGAGAAGAGGGGGGCGGGGAGCGAGAGAGAAAAGAGAGCACATGTGCCCTCTCCCATCCGCCCTCTTTTTCCCTTGGTCCACACCCCCCCCCTCTTTCGAGCGTGCATGCTTTCTTTTGACCGAGCATGCTCTTTCCCTCTCTCTTGAGTGCACGTGCTCTCTCAAGCGCTCGTGCTCTTTCTCTCTCTCTTTGTAGCTATCTCTCGCTTGTTCTCTCTTTCTCTCTATCTCTCAACCACGCGTGCTCAATTGAGATAGAGGGGGGTGGGGAGCGAGCGAGAAAGAGAGCACACATGCTCTCTCTCACCCCCCTCTTTGTCGATGGCTCTACACCCCCTCCCTCAGTGAGCATGCTCATCTCTCTCTCCCGTGAGCGTGCAAGCTCTCTCTCGAGTGCGTGTGCTCTCTCTCACCCTCCCTCTTTCTCGCTCACTCCGCGCCCCCCTCTCCCTCCCTTTCTCGACCAAGTGTGCTCTCTCTTGAGAATGCATACTATCTCTCTAGAAAGAGAGTGCGTGCTCTCTCTCACTTGTGCGCTTGTGTGCGTGTGCTCTCTCTCTCGTTCTTTCTCCCTCTAGCATGCGCGCTTGAGAGAGAACAAGAAGGAGAAGAGAGAGAGCACGCATGCTCAAGAGAGAGAGAATAAACCCTAAACTGTCAACTCCTCTGTCCACCTCTCTCTCTCTCACTCTCTCTCTCTCTCTCTCTCACTTGAGTGCGTGTGCCCTCTCTCTTGAGCACACGTGCTCTCTCTCCCGCTTGTTCTCTCTTTCTCTAAAGCACATGCTCTCTTTTGAGCGCGCATGCTTTCTCTCGCTTGAGCGCGCGTGCTCTTTCTCTCTCGATCACGTGCACTAGATTGAGAGGGAGGGGGCGGGGAGCGAGCAAGAAAAAGAGAACATGTGCTCTCTCCCACCCCCCTCTTTTGAGTGCGCATGCTCTTCCCCTCTTTCTTGAGCGCACATACTATCTTCTCTCTCTCAAATGGGCGTGTTGTCTCTCTATATCTCTCTCTCACTTGTTCTCTCTTTCTCCCTCTCTCGAGCACGCGCACTTGATAGAGATAGAGGGGGAGGAGCCTGCGAGAAAGAGAGCATGTATGCTCTTTCTGACCCCCCTCCTCTTTGTCGCTCATCTACGACGTCCTCCCTCTCTCCCCCGAGAGTGCATGCTCTCTTTTTAGCGTGCATGCTCATTCTCTCTCTCTCTCTCTCTCTCTTTCTCTCTTGAGCGTCCAAGCTCTCTCATGAACTCGCTTTAGACAATAACAAAAAAGAAGTTGTACCTCTAAAAATTAGAGACCCAAGAGGTTAACTCTTTTGCTGCACGCAACGCATTGACATCGTCACTCTAGTAATTAGAGGTTTGTTTTGGACATTGATGCGAAATGGACTTCATGTGTCTCTCGCTCCTACATGATATTTCATTTGCTTCAAAAATTATAAAATAAACAGTACTTCTGAGCTATTGGAAAAAATAGCCTGCAAATCAAGAACACTTTTCCTTTATTTTATGAACATCATTGAAAATAAATAGAAAATATTGAAGTAACAACACACTGTTAAGTGCTCCAATCATTCATTGAGTATTAATATCTATTGAGGTTAGTACAATCTTAAAAAAAGTTTGGCGGCCAATATTTATGCAAGCACAGTAATTATCTAGACTATCTTTTCAATATAATCAATGGTGTGCCATATGGTTGATACATGTAGCCAACTCCCAAAGTTAAGAACCTAAAAATGTAAAATAAGGCTACTGATTAAATAAAGTTATTTGCCTAACATAGAGAGAGCCTAAAGAATTTAGAATGTCATCGTATGTGGTACTAGCCGATCAGTAGTTAGTCTATACTATATATTCAATAAAAAGAGAAACAAGTGATATAGGGTCTCACCTCTAGGTCTAAAAGAATCCATGAAGCAGAGATCATGTGGCCAAGGGGCTGGGAGATCATTTTTTCCTTTTTTCCTTTTCTCATTTCTTTTCTTTTTTTCTTTTCTCATATAAGTCTGATGGAAATTTTGTTCTTTTTCATCCTTTTCATTTTTTTGTTTTTTTCCCCTCACATTTTTCCCTCATTCTTTTTCCTCCTTTCCATTTTTTCTTTTTTTCCCTCATTCTTTTTCCTCCTGTCCATATTTCCTTTTTTTTCCCTTGTTTTTTTTCCCCTCCTAGTAACTAATAGATCTTGCTTTATGAATGCCAAAATGCTCAAGCACCTGTGGACATAAAAAGGCAAAAATTGAAACCAAATCTAATTTGATAATAATTAGCTCATTGATTTTTAAATGCAGCAAATTTTCAGGGAAAAAACAGCTTCATTGCATTTTTTTTATGCATCATCAATAAAATGAGCAATGTTCTCATTTGAGTGTAGATATTTACTAGAATGAATATACAATGTTCTTGTTCATAGAATGCCTATGAAACTTTGGATAAAGGTTACATCTGTTGATCAAATGTATTTATCTAAATGAAGAATTAGTGGAGTTGAAATGAAAAAATAGCTTCACTCTTTATGCCACCACTTTACACATTTACAAAGAATATAAATAATTTAAGTCTGTGTAAAAATACTTACCAATTCTGTGTCATAAACCTTCCATAACGCATCTTCGACGTCTCTGAAGCTCCTGTAACATGAGAAGAGCTGCTGAATCTTTTGAACTTTTTTATCGGCACGTTTTTGCACTCTGAGCTCGATACCACCGAAATTGGGTATGTGTAAAATTAATTGCCCACACAAAACTGATATACCCTTTCCTGAGATCAGGCCCATCGCTCACAATTTCCAGTGACCTATGAGAAAAGTGCAAACACTAGTAAGTAAAGACAAAAGGCTTAAAAACTATTTACGAGTTGAAAGCAAGCCTAGCACTAATCATACTTACTTTGATTTATGTTCACTATATATGAACTTTGGCAATGGCCACTGAAATTTTTTACATAAATCATAAACAACTCTACGTGGGCCCCCTTTACCATGCTAATGAGGATAGACACTGCAAAAATAAGAATACCATCCTTAAGTCATATGCTTCAATATTTGAAACAAGCTGTAATGAGCATATAAGCAACAGTTTTACCTAGACCCATAAAAAAACAATTTTACCTCGAACATGAACTTCACTATTCTTGGCAGTTTTAGATCCAGCATCTGGCAGTGAGTCCAAAGGAGATAGATTTTCAGCAATCTTTTACTTTTTGGCTGAGGGTGGTCCATTGCTTTCACCATCAACTGATGAGGTTTGTGACATAATTACAGAATCTTTTTCACTCTTTTCATTTATATGCATCTCTCAAATAACAGATCCCTATTTCCTGTCACACAAAAGATATAATACGTTAATGATTCGGCACAGATGACACTTCTTAACAATGATACTGACCGAGAAAGCATGCACAATATGCACACAAAACTCAACAGCGAGTCCAATTGACATGACAAGGTTTACAGCAGACACTACATTAGTTGGATATTTAATATAGTCATCACACCCTGCAAAAGTTTATGTTAGAACATATGAGAGAACATTATGAACTTCAAATATAAGCTCGACAGTTTAACAACGAAAAAAAGATAAGCAGCCCATCAGCTACATGATGGAAGCAATCATGGAAAATCTACATGGTTTAACTAAGAAAACACAGCATGGACATGTCAAGATATGGAAAAAGGTTTAAGTGGAAAATAATTAATGGTGACTTCACATAAATGAGTACAACATAAATTAATGGCAATGGAAATATTGAACAATGACTCAAACACAGAGAAAATATAAGATGCCCACTCTTTACTGTATGCAATTTTAGATGTGATAGAAAACAGGGAAAAGCTACCTGCACTTAAAACAGAACAATCAATATGGCATCATATTCATTATTATTGTATTTGCCTTCAGGGATGATAGCCACAATCACATAGCAGACCAACTCGTGGCAGATTAATAAGGTAATAGCTATCAAGATAATAAGAAAGTTCTATACAATAGAGTCAATGAACTAACCAACATCTAGGCCAATGTTTATCAAAGCTGTTCTCCATATGTCTAGGTATTGCTGGAAGAATATGTAAAACACAGAATATGGAAATACTTCCATCTGCATAGGTAAAAAGTATAAGTAGAAATGCTTAAAATCCTTTATAAAATCACTTGCATTTCCCATGTTGAAGCTGGAACAACAAGCTTCCAAACATGTACACATATATACATATTTCTGGTTACAACTACTTTAGAAGATTCTCAAATCATTAATTTGCTTTAGACAATATGTAAAACACAAAGTATATGTAAAACACAGAATATAGAATTACTTCCATCTGCATAGGGAAAAAGGATAAGTATAGCTTAGAATCCTTTATAAAATCACTTGCATTTCCCACGTTGAAGCTGGAACAGCAACCTTCCTAACATGGATACATATATACATATTTTTTGTTACAACTACTTTAGAAGATTTTCAAATCATTAATTTAAATTCGACAATAACAAAAAAGAAGTTGTACCTTTAAAGAATCATAGACCCGAGAGGTTAACTCTCTTGCTGCACGCAACGCATTGACATAGTCACTCTAGTAATAAGAGGTTTGTTCATAGGTACCCTTGGACATTGTTGTGAAATGGACTTCATGTGTATCTCGCTCCTACGGGATGTTTCATTTGCGTCAGAAATTATAAAATAAATAGTACTTCTGAGCTACTGGAAGAAATAGCGTGCAAATCAAGAACATTTTTTCCTTTATTTTATAAACATCATTGAAAATAAACAGAAAATATTGAAGTAACAACACATTGTCAAGTGCTCCAATCATTCATAGAGTATTGATATCTATTCAGGTTAGTACAATCTTAAAAAAAGTTAGGCATCCAATATTCATGAAAGCGCAGTAATTATCTAGAATATCTTTTCAATATAATCAAGGGTGTGCAATATAGTTGATAAAAGCAGCCAACTCCCAAAGTTAAGAACCTAAAAATGACAAATTTGTTTATTTTTACAATTGATTGGACCATTTCCTTACCTCTAGGATGAATGGGACAAAAAACAATCAAACAATGGTAACACTAACATTAAACATCAATTAAATCAAAGACAAGACATAAATCACAGTTGCAACAAAAATATTCTTTCAAGGGACAAATGTCCAAAGTGGATAGGTTTGAACGAAAACAAATGAGAGGCTTAAAGTTATTTACAAAAAAGTAGAAATTACATTATTGTATAACACATATTAAATAAAATTATGCAGCCCAAAAATACTCCCCAAACGACAATGACAAAATCTATACCAGATAAGTCCCTGTTATTAAATAGGTTTCTCATCATGGCATGTCCATATGTTCAACTCCAAAATACATAGAGGTTAGATAATCAAAATCCTTAAGCACGTCCAACATTAGGTCATGCAATCTTTGTACTAGTAATACTTTACTGACTTTGACTTTAAAAACAAACAGAAACAATAAATGATGAAATTAAAAAATTGGGGGGCTGTAAACAGTATTTAAAGTACATATGATACTCAAACCAAGTGTATACTAACACAACACAGTGTTTAGAAGAAAAGCTAGGTATGGGCTCACTCTCAGTCTCAAAAAACTTGAGGAAACCGAATAACCAAGTTTATAAAACAAAACAATGTTTAGAAGAAAGCAAGATATGGGCTCACTGATCATAAAATGAAGGAGTCAGTCACAAAAAACTTGAGGAAACCAAATAATCTTTGCCAAAATGTTGAGTGAGGAATGAAAAGTGACTAATACAATTAATAACAAACATGCTCTGCTCAGCAAAATCGCACATCCTATTCAGGAGAGGACATTAAAAAAAATCAGCTGAAACTCCTAGAAATAGACAATAGAATGACGACATAACTTTGCATTATGCTCAAAAATGCTAAATAAAACACTAGCACCAAAATAACACTTGAAAAAAATCTAAAAGAACATAACAAAGTGCCACATTGGTAAAAAAATATAGATCATTCAAAAAGGTAAAATAGTCTAAAACCTGTGAAATAGAATGCAGGAAGACATGAGGAAAATGGATATAAAGAGTTTAGTTAAAAATATTATAAGTCTAAAACAGTAGGACTCCCATTAGAAGAAAAAATAAAACTGATTCCATGGAAAAAATAACTTGGAAACATGATGATCAATAAAAATGGAAAACTATCAAAACATTTTATATAAAATGAGGGAGAAAGTGTTAAATGAAGAACAAATAGGTGAATCCTTAACAAAACTGCCCAGAGATAACATGGAATTTAGTGAAAATCATAAACCGTAAAACAGCAAGAATACCACAAACTTTTTTGTAAGGCTCAAAACACTAGCAAACGATCTTTGAGCTCAAAACACTAAAAAATGATAATAGCAAAATGACTACACAATTGTTGTTTAGGCTCAAAACCCTAAACAAGTATTTTCAGTGAAAAACATAAAAATGGAAAACAATCAAAAAGAAAATGGCAGACACACAAGTTAGCACTTCGCATAAGAAATCGATGGTTTATATTAGCAAATCTACCAATATTGCTCGGTACACAATTTGTGGAGAAACATTAGCATTTCACATTTACTAACCAAATTTATATGATCAAAACAGCTAGAAACAATCTCATTCAAAGACCTAAATTCCACGACTTAATTCACAGAGATTGAAGAGATCAAAAGAAATGGTAAGAAAAAACCAAAATGGGTTTCCACTAGCAAAAGAAATGAACCCAAAACAAAAATGACATGCAGAAGATGACCATCCAAAACGCTGACACCGTATACCAAATAATACTAGAAAATGTAATAAAATGCCCATTTTAAGAGTGGAAAAAAGTAAATCCAATGATGGAATTGATTCAAACCTTATGAAACCACGGGAGCGATGGTTAGGGTGTGGCCGTTAGAGGGAAGAATGGCTACCCACGGGGAACCTCATATGAAACTCCTCCATTTTTGGACTGACGAATCGCCTCTTGCTGGAATCTGTGGAGGGAAATCCGAAGGAGAAGAATGGGGACTGACGGTTCACATCATATGGGAATGTGTTTGAACTTGAAGGGGGTTAAAACACCCAGTTTTCCTCTCCCAACAACTGTCGATTTTCTTTCCCTGAGGTCGAAAGGCAATCCAATCCCCCAGCATTCGAAGTCTGCCAAACAAATCAAGAATCGATTTGCAATGGTCGAAAAAAAAGGTCGACCTTCATGTGGTTTCTTTGATCTTCGAGGGCTTTGTTTCAGAGAAAAAAGAAGTATCCCTCATCTCATCTCGCTCCCACCTTTATCCCAACTTAGACATGTACTTGGCAGGTAAGGTGGTAGGTGGCCTATGACGTGCAAGTTCGACCACGGCTAGTGTCACGGGGCTCGGAGTTCACTAGATTTCCAACGCCTGAAATGTCCTCGAGTTAGCACTTCGTGTCGTATAAGCACTTAGGTTTGAATTTTAGTACTAAAACCCAAACCCACTTGCTCTATACATTTTCAGCACGAGCTTACATTATTTTCCCACCCTTTTATACCCACCCTTTTATACCCGCTGGCCATAACCAAGCCGTTACAACATGACCCCCATGACTTAGCCCATTAGTTCATACGTAATCATCCAGAACCGTATATAACTGTCTTACGGTTATGCCCAAAAGTGTGCTACAACCACTTTAGCAACTGTCGGCCACTACACCCATGTTCCTCGCTGTTAACCCCTCAACTTGTCTCATAGAGAAAGGGGGCGGCTACCCCCTAGACTTGGCAGCGGACAGCCAAGTTAGCCTGGGCGACGATAGCCTAGGCAGCCCCTTGGGCACGGATGGATGTTGGGAGCAGCGTTGGAGCAGTTCCGGACGGATACTCGCCTTGCGGAGCAGGCTTATCAGGAGTCCCTTCGTGGGTAGGACTCTTAGTGGCGAGCTAGGCTCCACATGCACGACGGACTCCTAAGGCAGCTAGGACTCACGTACGTAGAGCAACCCCGTTCCTATCTTGAGTAGGAGTGGAGGTAGCAGATTCCTTGGATGGCTCATACTCTTGAAGGTAGCAGGACGTTGGACTCCTAGTCAGAGAAGGACTCTAGTGGTTTCCTGATATAGACTAGGGCGGCTGGCTAAGGGGGAGAGAGTTGTTCAGAATGAGACTTCTTGTATGGGTGGGTTTGTATGCTCTACTAGCACTAAGACCGGCCTATAGCTGAGTCCCTATATAAGGGAGAGAGCAAGGGCGGCCATGGCAGACAGCTTTTGATGCAGAGAACCAGAGTTCTGAGAGAGAGAGAACTCCGATCTGCTGAGCAGCCTTGCCCTCTCCCTGCCCCTTGTACATCGACGGACTGATTTACATAGTGAAGGGCAGAGCCCCTTTGCACCAGAGACGGCTTGTGTTTGCTGATTGCTTATTCCCTTTGTGCATACGAGTGGGAAGGTCGGAGAGGTTGGCTGCTGGTTGCATGGCACAGCCAGGCCATCATGAGGGTGAATGCTAGGCAAAGCTTCACGGCCGTGACACTCCCCATGATGCACTCAGGTCTTAGTGGGGATAGTACTGGTCGGTTATGTAACCTCCAGCCTTGGCACGTTGCCCATGTGCCAATCAGCATGCTGAGACATGGCCACGCCCCATCATGCCCGTAAATTGCTGCCTACACTTCAGAGTGTGCATGAGGCTGCTGCCATCACCCATGCATGAGGTGCCCACCTTTGCCTGCTCCATGTGTTGCTGCAACGTGCTTGTGCGCACCTTCCCAAGGCAGCACCCGTCCTAGACTGCTCCATGGCTAAGTTATCCTAGGCAGGCCGCACCAGGGCTTACAAGCCCTCCCCGTCTGAAACCATTGATGCCCTCGTCGATGTGAGAAACCTCTGGATCTGGTCTTCGAATTGGCAAAGAATTGTGTCCCATTCCCAGCTGTTCTCACTGTCCGGAAGCCCCTTCCATTTGACCAAGTAATAAGCTCGCCGATTCTTCATGGTAGCACCTTCAACCTTCATGTCTAGGATAGCCTCAACTTCTCGTTCAAACTGCTTGAACACCATAGGAGGTGCCCTCCGCTTTGCATTGCGGCTGGGATCATCTAAGTCTTCTGCATAAGGCTTCAAAAAGCTAAATGAAAGACCCGGTGTAGTTTGTACCTCTCCGGCAAAGCAAGCTGGTAAGTAAGCTTTCCCACCTTGTGTATGATGGAAAAGGGTCCATCATATCGCTGAATAAGTCCCCTATGAATCACCCGCCTTGACATCTTCTTCCAAACTTGAGGAGTGAGTTTGAGCATCACCCACTCCCCAACCCGAAATTCACGAGCTTGTTGGTGCCGATCTACATTTCTTTTCATCCTCTTTATTGCTTTTTCGAGGTAGTCCTGCGCTTCCTCCATTTGTTCTGTCCGCGCCCTAGCCAGCTTGTAGGCTGCCAGGCAGCGTTCTCCCGCATGCTGTAGAGCCACATCGTTTGTAGTAAGTGGCCATTGGCCCGTCGCCGACTTGAAGGGACTCTTTCCCGTAGATGAGCTCTTTTGTAGGTTGTAGTAGAACTGCGCTATCTCCAAGAGATCCACCCAATTTTGATGATTGGCAGTCACATAATGCCTTAGGTATTCTTCCAAGATGGCATTCACCTTTTCAGTTTGTTCGTTGGTTTGCGGGTGGTTGCTGGTTGAGAAGTTCAGCTTGGTGCCGAGCATCTCAAAGAGTTGCATCCAAAACCTGCCCGTAAGCTGGGTGTCACAATCACTAACCATATCCACCGGAAGTCCCCAATGTTTGACAATGTTCTTGAAGAAAAGTTCCACTGAAATTTTTGCCGTGCAAACTTTAGGTGCGGCGATGAATGTACCGTACTTCGAGAATCTATCCACGACCACCATGATCGACCCAAAGCCTTTTACCGTTGGGAGCCCTGTGGTAAAGTCCATAGATAGACTTATCCAAGGCCTCTCCAGTATAGGTAAGGGTTCAAGTAAACCCGCTGTTTTCTGCCTTATAACTTTGTCCTACTGACACACCAAACAAGTGCGTACATACTGCTCCACGTCTTCTCTCATATGTAGCCAGTAATAGTTGTGGTTGAAGAGAGCAAATGTGAGCTCTTCTCCTGGATGTCCAGCCCACGTTGCATCATGAGCTTCTTGCAGCAATGTTTGCCTCAAGCTGTCTACATTTGGAATAAAGAGGCGTCCTCCCTTGGCGTACAGCGCCCCATCCTCGGTCCAAAATCTTCAAATCACACCGTCCTTCACTGCTTGCAGCAGCCGCATGCAAACTTGGTCTTTCTACATCGCCTGCACCACTTGGTCCAGCAAGTCTCCTGAGACTTGAACTAAAGCAGCTAGCATCACCTCCAGGTCCATTCGGCAGCTGAGGGCATCAGCCACTATGTTGGCTTTGCCCGGTTTGTATTGCAGCTCATAATCAAACTCCGCAAGGAATTCTAGCCATCGGGCTTGCTTTGCTGTGAGCTTCTTCTACATGGAAAAATAGCTTGTGGTGACATTGTCAGTCCGGAATATAAATTTACCTCCCAGCATATAGTGTCTCCATGTGCGCAAGCAATGCATCACCGTAGTCACCTCTTTCTCATGGACGGTGTACCTCTGCTCCGTCTCATTCATCTTTCGGCTCTCATAGCCACGGGATGACCATCTTGAATGAGCACACCTCCAATAGCACGATCAGAGGCAACGGTTTGTACCTCAAATGGTACATCAAACTCTGGCAATTTTAGAATAGGCTCCGATGCAATGGCCTCCTTTAATCTCGCAACTGCCTCTTGGCACTCGTTCGTCCATCGCCAAGGTTGGTCCTTCTTCAAGAGATCAGTCAGCACCACCACCTTCTTTGAGTAGCTCTTGATGAAGCGTCGATACTAGTTGGCTAGTCCAAGGAAGGACCGCAACTCGGGCACTTTTGTGGGAGCAGACCACTCCATGATGGCTTCGATCTTCTTCATATTCATCCGCACCATGCCCTGCCACATATGATGGCCGAGGAAGAAGATTTCTTCCTGGGCAAAGCTGCACTTTTCCAACTTTAAGTACAAATGATGTTCCCTTAACTGTTCCAATACAATCCTTAAATGTCCCAAGTGTTCATCTAAGGACTGCTGTACACAACAATATCATCCAAACATACTACCACAAAGCGGTCGAGGTAGGGTCTAAACACATCATTCATCAGCGTACAAAAAGTAGCAGGGGCATTGGTCAAGCCGAAAGGCATAACTATGAATTCATAAGAACCATACCGTGTCACCATAGCCGTATTAGGTTCATCCCCTTGCGCGATTTGCACTTTCCAATAACCTGACCGAAGATCAAGCTTTTGTAAAGTATGAAGCTTTGGCCAGCCTATTGAACAAATCAGCAACCAAAGGCACCGGGTACTTGTTTTTTACGGTAATCTTGTTGAGAGCCCGGTAGTCAACACTCAACTGCAGCGAACATCTTGCTTCTTTTGGACTAGCACCGGGGCACTAAAGGGAGCTTTCGAGGGACAGATGAAACCCGCTTGCAGCAACTCATCAAGCTACGTCCAAAGTTCCTTCAATTCTGGGGGAGCCATACGATAAGGGGCTCTTGCGAGAGGATGGTTTCCCGGCAAGAGTTTGATCTCATGATCCACCTTATTCCTTGGTGGAAGAACTTGCGGTAGTTCGGGTGGCATGACATCCGCAAATTCAGCCAGCAGGTCGCTGACTTGTGTTGGAATGTCTGTTCTTCCTACAGGCTCTTCTCCCGGATTCGTAATGGATGCCATGTACGTCTCCTGGCCTTTCCTCAAGCCTTTGGTCAGTTACATTGTGGACAGAAATTGCGCCGACCTCTCCTTCCTACATGGAACGAAGGAAGGGGCATGTTCATCGCCTATGAACAGCCCTCCAAGATGTGGAATGATGGAGACCTTTGCCTTTCGTAAGAAGTCCATACCGAGCAACACCTAAAAATCATCAAGGGAACCCACAGTAAAGTTAAGCTTTCCCGACCACTTCCCTATCCACACATCGACATGGTTGACAATGCTGCTGATAAGGGTTGCATCCAAGTTCACCGCTTTGATTTTTGCTTGTGCCTTTTTCACCACGAACTTGCTTGAGTCCGCCAATTTCTTAGATAGGAAGTTGTGGGTTTCCCCACTATCGACCAATGCCTTGACCCGCTGATTGTTTAGGGTGGTCTCAACATACAACAAGTCCTCCCTGTCCTCCTTTTCCTTGCACATGGCGTTCACCAATTATAAGGGATTCATGTGTGTGGTATCACCATCGGATGAGGAATCATCATCCGCCACCATCACATTCAGCTTCTCTCCCTTGGGACAGTCACGAGCTTAGTGAGGACCTTGACAAATAAAGCAGCTGGTTTTTCTAACCTTTTCATCCACCTTCTTCTTGTCTTTGTCCGGTCGTCCACCATTGCTACTGTAACATCCCCGATTTTCTGCATATTTTTTATATTTTCTGCAATTTTTTGCAATGTTTTGTAGTTTTCTGCTTGTATTTTTGAAGAAGAAATTTGACGCTTCAACGTATCTGTATTTGTAATATTCGTGACAGTCAGTGTCGGGAGTAGTGTTTAGTTGCAGGTCATGGGCCTCGACGTACCACACGTCATGGGCCTCTACCCTACACGCCTTCTGCTGAAACCGGATGCACCCAAGCTTCGGGGTACGTCTCAGACTGATGTCGATTGCCGCAAGACCCTCCAAAGCAACAATTGATGATTGCAGCTGCTCCTCTAAGCAAGAGACCCTCTCTTGTGTTGTACCCACCATCGTCTTCCTTAGCTACCATGTCACAACCTGGATTTTCTAAAAGCATTTTTAAATAGCACGAACGGTAAGTCATGATAATTTTTTTTTTCTTAAATACAAAACAAACCATTCGATTAAATATCCAGGTCATGATAACTAAGGTTCACAAATACGGATATCAAATTATTTGATATTTACACGTCTCAAAGTTCAACAATAACAGCTCGTCCATCTAAGTCAAGTCCGTCATCCGTCTGAAAATAAATAACTAAGTTGACTTTCACGCTAATGAAACACTTACATACCAGAGTTGCAGAAATGTAAAAACTTCTTCTTGTGCTCGCCTGTCTTAGTCTCACTTGTCGTCACCTAGAGAATCTGCAACTAACCAATGAAGCAACCACAACAATAACAATGGAATCTCTCCGTCTTCAGGAGAAGAGCTTCCAAAGGACAAAATATATTATTAATGTTTTTCAGATCGGGCCAACATCACCCGATGTTAGTTGCCTACGTACTCATCAGAAAACATCACCAATGTTTCCAGCAAGATCGGATCAAGACGTAGTTCTGCCTAGAAACTACTCTATCCTAAGAAGCATAACATCACACATGCAATGCTTAGGTATTTTCAATCAGCCCACATTTTAATAAGTCCTTTAACCATTCCAGTTGTCTAATTAACAAGTTATATCAAATAATGTTATTAATTATTTCACAACCCTTGTTTAATAATTAATACTATCAAAACTGTATTTACCTAGAGATAACTCGCCCCTTGAGAAATCTCCAGATAAAGGACTCCAACCTTAGAGTAGACTGCTTAACAGCATCTTGACCCAAATCCCCAGGGCTCTCAATAGCTTGCCACGAATCTGGAGAAGAGGATCCCAACTGTGCTCATGGACATAGATTGGCAAGAAACAAAAGCCTTCCATGATACTCATGTAACTCCGTTTTTTGCACACACTATATGGTCCTGGGAAGACCTGCGGTACAGACCTTCTAGTCCCCAAACTGTCGTGGCGATGAAGAAGCGTATCGCAATCTCCACCATTCCCCAACTCTGGGAAAAATGTCTTCTAAGACATTACTAATGTATCCATTGAAGCATCGGGTCTTTATGACCAATTTACTCCCCCAAACATCTGAAACTTAGACTAGATTATTTCCATCCAGCCAAGTATCCGCTCAACCATGTGGGTCCTCTTTACCTTGTGAATCGGCCCAATAAATATCTCATCCACTGAGCTATGACTCAGAGAACATCCCATAACCACCCTCGGTTTATTAACCAAGGCAAATTTCTATGTCAAAGCCCCGTTCACCCCATGAACTGGTCCCAACCCTAAAGAGGGTATTTTAGTCATTATCTTGATTAGGTGTTCTCCCCCCAATCCAACAACAACCAAAATCTCTTGATTAGTCTTTATTAACCTCAAGTTAATGATATAACTTAATACAACAATAATAAATGTAAGCATCATAATAATCAACATATATAATATGTAGTCACACAAGTGCGTAAATAATAAACGAAGGCCCGTTGCACTCATTTGCAGGGCTAGGGCTCAGCGAATTTAAGCCCGACAATGTAGATAACTCAAACATATTGTCCGAGTTATGTATTTAATACTCTAGTTATTTGATGTACAAGGTTGCAGCCACGTATAATATGCTGCCTTAAACCCTAAAAATTAGTGTTTTTCCCCTTGTTTCCCGTGACACTGTGACCTGACAAGGTCTTCGTGTCATTTACTGGTCACGCCCCTTCCTTTTTGAAATCATTTATAGGGTACCCTAACTCTTGATTAACTAGGTTATCCATTTCAATAAAAACAGAAAATATTACCCCTAAGGGCATTAGGGTAATTTTACAACCTAGGGTATGATACCCTCCCTTAGGTCATTCTACGACTCACACTTCCATTCACACGAATGTGGGTGGGTCCACTTAAAGGGGTAATTCTATCATTTGGTTTAAAGCCTTATTGATATCCAATGGGTCCAAAATTGAACTCAAGGGTAGTACTAGACTTCATGGACTCTGTGTAAATTTCTTGGCCTGTGATGGGGTCGTGAACCCCTTAAACCGACCCTAGTTGACTTAACAGTTTACGATAAACCTTAAGAGCAAAAGGGTCAATTAACCACTCACTCGGATTTTTATCACTAGGAAGTTTGGCCTAGATTTATTTTATCCATTAAACTCTCCCTGAGAATTTTCCGAATTTTCTCAATTTTTAAGATCATTCATAGGCCACTGAAACAGAGCCTCAAACTCGGGCAAGTTAATATTTTAGGATAATTTAACTGTCAGGGGTAAAAGGGTCATTTCACAGTATCTTAGATTTTTCTCTGATATGAAACATGGCTTGAATACTCTCACACCTATTGGGGCCATTGAGTATTTTTATAAAAAAAATTGACCCAATTAGCTCCCTAAACAGGACCCGGTTCAATCCCCCTCTTTTATTTCTTTTTTTTTTTTTAACCTGGACGGGTCTTGAACCACATGGTTCGGGTCACTCAACCCGAACCCAAGCACATGACCCGTGTTGCTGGTCATCTTCCCCACATCCGGTGAGGACCCTCTAGAGGTGGATCCCAGGCCGCCACGGCGGGGTGACCTCTAGGACCGATAGGATCGTCGCCTAGCGGCGACCCCATCAAGCCTCACCCCACTGCCGCCCGACGTCTAGCCAGGGCCTCTTACTCTCTCCCAACGTGGCCCTCCAGAGGCTTAGCCACTAGCGGCCATGGAGGGGCGAGAGGCTAGCCGCACCAGATTGCCACCAGGCGGCGATCCCGTTAGGCCAGACTCCGCTACCGCCTGGTGGCCGACCGAAGCTGAAAGATCTCTTTTTTTAAAAAAAAGTTGACCCAGCGTCCTGCACAGCAGCCACCATAGCCAAAGCCGCCGCCGCCAAGGCCTCGCTGGAGCAAGGGTCACTGCGGCCAGAGCCAGGGCCGCCGCGGCCAGGGGCCGGTGCGGCCCCTTTCCGATGGTTGTTCCGGCTACGGGAAATCAATTACTGTTCACAAAATTACGTGAACAGTATTTGCAAAGATGAATTTAAATTTCATTCAAATTAGTTAACAACTTCTCCACCAGTCTCAATTCGAAATCCTCTAAGGTTGAGTTGTCGTCGATCCATTGCTGCCAACGCTTCGCAGGAGTCTTGTCGAAAAATTCTATCGTCGCCGCTCCCCCCAAAAGCCCTAATTATTTATTTTTATATGCATAGGATTAGTGTTCCTAATCCCCTAAGAAGTTAGGCCAAAATCTCCTCAATTCGGTAACCAAATTGGGCCCCAAAAACACAATTTCGAAATACTAATTGATCGGGCCCGTATAGTGACTTAAACGGACAATTCGCGCACCCAATTCGGGTAAACAGGCCCTCCACGATATGTTCAACTTATAACTGTCGTATCTCCCTCATCCGAACTCCGATTCTCACATTCTTGGTGGCGTTTCGAAGATCTTTTTATCTAATTTCCATCCATATATGTTTTATCCACCAATTCTAAACATTTAATAAGTTATTACAACAAGAAGGTCAAGGGGTCCAACAACCTAATTTCCCGTGGTCAACTTCGGGAATTTAGAAAATTCCCGGACATTACATTCTTCCCCCCTAAAAAGGAATTGTGTCCTTACAATTCTCTAAAGTCATAAATAAGCTTGGCCCTGGAGGGCAAAACACCCCTTCTAGGGTTTCACATTGATCCCACTCGAGTGTCAACTTTCGCTACGAACTAAAGTTAAAAGAATCACCACTATGTAACATAACTCAGAGTGTGCACGTAAAAATACACTTATGTCGACCCTAGTACTCATGTCCCATACCATGAGTATTCGCGACTCCATAGAAGCAAATTTAACTAAGCACTAGCGCAATGAACCTTAGAGCTGTCCATCTACATAATGTGTCCCATCCAACAAGTGTCTAATGGTTTCTCCTCGGCCGTTCCACAGCTCTTGTGCCATGAGCACCTAGGGGTGTTTCTTACCCAAAAACCCATCCACCTCAACTAGATCATAAATTTTCAAACAGCTTCAGACTTGCAGTTAGATAAATGCTCTGATACCCAGTGTCACAACCCGGATTTTCTAAAAGAATTTTTAAATAGTACGAACGGTAAGTCACAAGATTTTTTTTTTCTTAAATACAAAACAAACTATTCGATTAAATATCCAGGTCATGATAACTGGGGTTCACAAATACAGATATCAAATCATATGATATTTACACCTCTCAAAATTCAACAATAATAGCTCATCCATCTAAGTACAAGTCTATCACCCATCTGAAAATAAATAACTAAGGTTACTCTCACGCTAATGAAACACTTACGTACCGGAGTTGCAGAAACGCAAAAACTTCTTCTTGTGCGCACCTATCTTGGTCTCACTTGTCGTCGCCTAGAGAATCTGCAACCAACCAAATGAAGTAACCACAAAAACAACAATGGAATCTCTCCGCCATCAGGAGAAGAGCTTCCTAGTTGCCGGCTTGCAAAAGCTTCCCCGATTAAGCCGTAGGAAGCCCTTTTCATAATTATGGAGATTAGAAACCCTAATCTTCTCAGAACTTGGGCCAAGGTGGACCACATGGGTTATATTTTAATAATAAACATCACTCTAAATAATTGGGCCCACAAAAAGGATTAAATGGTCCAAAGACACGTCTAACCGGGCCCTGTACGACATGTTCAACTTTGAACAATCATAACTTCCTCTTCTGAACTTCGATTTGTGTGTTCTTAGTGGCATTTTGAAGAACTTTCTGTCTACTTTCTATAAAGGCACTGCTTGCTAGTCATGCTAGGACCAACTAGCCATGGTTGCTAGTGGGGTATACTCACTAACAATTGGTTGGATAGCCATAGATGGACGGAGAAGAAGAGAGCATTGCGGCTATGACAACATTCTCCCATTCACCCTAGGATTTTTTCTATTGTCACTCAAAGGTCATCTTCATCGTATTCATCTTCTTTGGCAGGAGGTAGGAAACTCACGACAAGCAATGGACCAGCACAAACCAAGGGGAAAAGTTATTGCTTTGCTCACATGTTCTGCCGCTTGGCTCTTTTCTGGCACTAGAAATTGTCACCTCTACTATTGGTTTCTTCTTTTATGTCTCTGGTCACTCATGCTGATCCAAAGATAAAGGGGCTCTAAGGTCTGTCTCTGTCACTGGGGCACCTCCAGTGTGGTCTCCAATAAATATGAAGGTTTGGCTGCCCCTAGTGGTTGGAAGCCCCCATTCGGGCCCCTGGGCATTCTCTGGTCATGAACATAGCACCCATATGCTTTGTTTCATTCTAGGCCAATGGGGAAGACAACTGGCTCATGTTTATTAATTACCCTGTCCCAGTTCTACTAAAGAGAGAGATGGGCTAAAAATATCAAAAAATTTGTAAAAATTACCATTAGACCTGGAGTGTGTAGTGTGTCTATACCAAGTTTCATCCCAAGGAAACTTTAGTCTATGAAATGAATCTTACCCTTGTATTTTAAGTTACGGTTCATTTACCCAACTTAGGCTCCAGTTCAAGTGAGATTGGAGTTAAAATTTTGGAAAATTCCTTATAAGAGGTTAGGGTATGCCCTAATTATGAATCAATCAATTGATGGGAAAAAATCTCAATAATTAGTTAAATTATAATTTTGCCCCTAGGTTTAGATAGGGGTGCTAATGAGCTGAGCTGAGTCGAGGTTTGGGTTAACTTGGCTCAAACATATAGTTTTGGGTATCAGCTCTAGCTCAGCTCAAACTCAATCGAGCTGCCAATCATCTAGCTCGAGCTCGATTGAAGAAGGAAACCAGAAATGCGACTCATGCTTGAGCTTGAATCAGTATGCAGTGACCTCATAATTTAGCTCAAATTTGGCTAGCTCACAACATTGCCAAAAAAACAATCTCCTTGACCACATCACCTATAACACCTTTTGTGTCAAGCATTCTATCAAATGAATATGATGTTTGCATAATTTATATACATTTTTTTATCAAATATAATTTTATCACTCTGTCATTAAAGTTGTATACTTGGCCCATGTTATTTTAAATAATATTTGTACTTCTTTATATTGATCATATATTTTAATGCATAAAAATGAGTGCAAAAACTTAATTAATATTTCTACCTCACTACGCCAATATATATATTAATTGCTTGGTAAAAAATAATATTATCAAATACTCCCTCCATCTTAAATTAATAGCTCCATTTGGTTTTTAAAAAAATGAACGATTTTAATTTATTTTTAAAAACTAAATGGAGCTATTAATGTAGGACAAATAGAGTATTTATAGATACAGTATTGTACATAATTGCCATCATTTACTAAAAGCTCATAAATTAACTAAAGTATAAATAATATTATGTAGTTATATATTAGCTTTCTTTTCCAATATTTTCATTTATTGTTATGCTATATCTTGTGTTTGTTTGTTTAACCACATTTGCATCTTTTAGTAGTCTTCTATAAACATGTCACTGTTATTAGCACATCTGTACTCCCTCTATACCATTAAAGCGTTCGTATATTTGTATTATATGTATTTGAAGTAGTTTTGTATGAACATATTATTATAAGCACATATATACTTTATGTATATGTGGCACCATAATCTCTTCTTCATACTCTAACCTTCTTTTGGTTGTATGAAATATATTTATTATTTGATAACCTAAATTTTCTAATTCTTTGTATTCACTTCTTACTTTAAGTGTCATCTTATAACCACTAAAAGAAAAATTAGTGCCTTTGTGGTTAACTACATTTGTGTATATGAGATATCATATATTAATGCATATCATTTATATCTATTATACATAAATATAGATTTAAGTAAATATCTCATATATAATATATGTATATTATGTCTCTTTCAAACATTTATTTTTAAATAATTTATATTATGTGTAATGTGTAGGGGTGCTAAGGAGTCAGGTCAAGTCGAATTTTAGTATATGGGAACATAAACTTGATGTCTTATCATCTTGGACCCATCCCAAATAAATATGAATTACCCTAATTTTATGTGGAAAAAATAAGAGACTCCATGACTCAATGCTAAAAAATATATAGAAAATTATTGTAAAATTCAAATTTCTAAGGATTCCAATAGTAATCTTCATAGAAAATTTGAAAAGATATCTCATATTTTGTTTGATATGTAAAGATAGTAAATATTATGGCCATAACACATTGTCTATTAACATACTGTTTGATATGTAGTAAATTTATTTTTCTCTGTTGTACTATATATGTATATACTTTATTAAATCTTATTTTATGATATATCTAAATTTCAATACATATCACATATCGGCATATGTGTATAATGTGTCTTTAAATCTTTACTTCTCAAAAATATATATCATTTGTGATATAAGCCAATACTCAATACATAGACATTATACATTCATTAATAACATATAAATTTGTAATATATATGTATATGTTATAAATATAAATTGGGAATTATATTTGTGCATGTGTTTACATAAGTATTATTATGTATTTATGTATATTATAAAATATATTTATGAATTTCATTCTAGTTCGAGTCGAGCACGAGCCGAATTTGAGTTCTATTCAAGCCTAGTCGAGTCAAGCCAAGATATGCTCGAACTCAACTAAAACATATTCGTGTTCGAGTTGAGTTCGAGTTGACCCACTTCGAGTCGAGTTGAGCCAAGGCACCTTTGCTCGATGAGCTAGCTTAGCTCATTAGCACCCCTAGGTTTAGGGTGTGAGCCAATTTGTGAACAAAGGTTGGTTCATTTTATGTCAGGAAAATTACCTTAGGTCCATGACATTAAAGAGTATCCTTGAGCTCTATTTTGGACCTATTGGAGTTGAGGAAGGCTCTAATTAGAATGAAAGAATGACTTTATAGCAGATTTGAGAGAGGATCCTCATGAGAGTGTAGTGATTTAAAACATAAGGAAAGTGATGTGATTAGTATGACCCAAGGGAGAGGACCATATTCAATATTAAAGAATTACTTTAATGCACTTAGGTGTAGTATACCTTGTTTCATATAAATGAATACCCCTAACCCTAAGAGAGGTAGGGCACTATATGAGAATAGTAAATCAATAAGATGGCCACATTGCCCCTAGTTCGATTATCTAATGAATTACTTTAATTACCTGTTTCATAGTTCGGTTCAGGGTGGTTTAGATGTTAGAAAATTTTGGAAAAATACTTAGCAACTGGAGGAGCATGGCGAGTGATTAGACCAAGTTTCACATTGGGGAAAAATCCCAAAGGATTTACAATGACTAATTTGCCCTTGTGAGTTGCAGTGTAGAATGATGATTAATGACCAGAATTAGGGGCTCCGGTTCAGGGGCCTATGAGTGGATATAAAAACTGAGAAACATTCCAGTGCTAGTTTATGTACCCTAAATATAGGCCAAAGCACATAGTGAGGAAAAATCCGAGTGAGTGGATAATTGACCATTGTACCCCTAGGGTTAGGGTAAACTATTAGGGTCGATTGAAGGTGTTTACGACCCTGTTAAACCCTAAGAAAATTGACATCAAAGAATACCCTTAAGCTCAGTTATGAACCGATTAGAGTTTAGGAAAGCCTTAGACAAGATGACATAAATACCTTTTTGAGAGGATCGCCCACATTCATGTGAATGGAAGCATGGGTCAGTTTGATAGTGAAGCCTTAGGAGAGGGCAACAAATTAAAATTAATAGAAGGGCAGTGAGATGACCAGGATGACCCAAGGGAGGGTACCATACCTCAAGTGGTAAAATTACCCTAATGCCCTTAGGGGCAGTATATTTCATTTCCGTCGAAACGAATAACCTGGTTAACCAAGAGTTAAGGTACCCTATAATGATGGTTAAATGGCTTCATATGGAATGGTTGTGACTAGTGGGTGACACGAAGACCTTTACAAGTCATAGGATACAAGGGAAAGAATCCCAATTTTTAGGGATTAAGGCAGCGTATTACACGTGTCTATAACACAATACATCAATCCATTCAGGTATTACATATGTAACTCGCGTGACATGTTAGAGTTATTTACATTCACTGGCTTGAAATCACTGAGCTCTAGCCTTGCAAATGAGTGCAATGGGCCTCCGTTTATTATTTATGCACTTGTGTGATTGCATATTATTGATGTTGCTTAATTTGATTCATGCTTTTATTATTGATGCATTTAATTATATTGGTAACTTGAGATTAATAAAGATTAATCAAGAGATATTGGTTGCCTTTGTATTTGGGGGAGAACATATAATCAAGATAAAGATTAAAATACCCTCAATAAGGTTTGGGACTAGTTTATGGAGTGAACGGGGCCCTGACATAGAATTTTACTTTAGTTCATGAACCGAGAATAGTTATAGGAGTTTACAATAGTCTCGTAGCTCATTGGATGAGCAATTTATTGGGCCACTTCACAAGGTGGAGAGGACCCAAATGGTTGAGCAAATACTTGGCTAGACAAAAAAAATCTAGTATAAGTTTCAAATGTTTAGGGGAGTCAGTGGTTATAAAGACCCTAGGCTTCTATGGGTTATATATTATTTATGTCTTTGTAGATATTGCTCCTAGAATTGGAATGGTGGAGATTGTGATACACTTCTCAACTGCCATAATAGTTTGGGTATTGGCCAGCGAAGTCTCTACCGTGGGTTTCCCGCAAGTCTTCATAGGACCATGTAGTGTGTATTAAAAGCGAAGTTATATGAGCATCATGGAAAGCTTTTGCTTCTTGCCAATCTGTGTCCATGTGCACAGTTGTGATCCTGTTCTCTAGATTTGTGGCTATTGATAGCCCTGGGGATTTGGGTTAAGCTGCTGTTAAGCAGTCTATGTTGGAGTCCTATGTTTGGGGATTTCTTCGAGAGTTGAGTTATCTCCGATTGAATATATGTTTATATTATATTAAACCTAAAGTTGGGTTAAAAAGATGAAGGGTATTAATTATTGAACAACGGTTGTGAGATAATTAATAACATCGATTGTTGTTGATTGTTAACTAGAACAAGTGGAACGATTAAAGGACTTTCTTAAACTGTAGGTTGGTTGAACATACTTAAGCATTATATATGTGATGCTATGCTTCTTAGTATAGTGTAGTTTCTAGGATGAACTATGTCTAGATCCAATCTTGTTGGAAACATTAGAGATGTTGTCTAATGAGTACGTAGGCAACTAACATCGGGTGATGTTGGCCCGATCCAAAAAACATTAATAAAAACGTTTTATCCTTTTTGAAGCTCTTCTCCTGAGGGAGGAGAAGTTCTATTGTTATTTTTCTTGGTTTGGTTGGTTGCAAGTTCTCCAGGCAATGACAAGTGAGACCAGGATTAACGAGCACGGGATTCAATTCCTCGTTTATGTAATTTTTGTATGTAAGTATATCTTTAGCATGAGAGTGAACTTAGTTTTTTATTTTCAGACAAATGAAGGAATTGTACTTAGATGGATGAGCTATTCTTTATAAATTTTTGAGACGTGTAATAATATCATATGATTCGATATTCGTATTTGTGAACCCGAGTTATCATGACCTAGATATTTAATTGAATGGTTTGTTTTGTATTTAAGAAAGAAAAAAATTCTCGCAACTTATCGTTCATGTTATTTAAAAAGGTTTTGAAAATTTTGGGACAGTTGATATCGGAGCCATTTATCTAACTGCAAGTCTTATGTTGTTTGAAAAGTTATGATCCAATTGAGGTGGATGGGTTTTGGGTAAGAAGCACCCCTAGGTGTTCATGGCAGAAGAGCCGTGAAACGACCAAGAAGAAACCATTAGACATTTGTGATATGGGACACATTATGTCGATGGATAGCTCCAAGGTTCATTGCGCTAGCGCATAGTTAAATTTGCTTCTGTGGTGTGATGAATACTCATGGTATGGGACGTGAGACTAGGGTTGACATAGAGGTATTTTTACGTGCACACTCTGAGTTATGTTACTTAGTGATGATTCTTTAAACTTTAGTACGTAGCGGAAGCTGACGCTTAAGTGGGATTAATGTGAAACCCTAGAAGGGGCAAGTGTGCCCCTCAGGGCCAAGCTTGTATAGTATTGGTCTTGGAGAATTGCGGGGACACAATTCTTCTTTAGGGGGAAGAATGTAACATCCGAGAATTTTCTAAATTTCTGAAGTTGACCACGTGGAAATTAGGGTGCTGGACCCCTTGACCTTCTTTTGAGATTAACTTGATCACTGGTTATAATTAGTGGTTGAGACCTATATGGATAGAAAGTAGACAAAAATAGGTTCTAAAATCCACCAAAAATTCGCAAATCGAAGTTTGGATGAGGGAGATATGACCATTTGAAGTTGAACATAATACGCAGGGCTCGTTTACCAGAATTGGACGCGCGAATTGTCCATTTAAGGCACTATACCGGCCCGAATAATTAAAGTAATAAAATCTATTTTTATAGGCCTAATTAAATTGCCAAATTGAGGAGGTTTTGGCCCAACTTCTAAGGGGATTAGGAACCCTAATTCCATTCCGATAAAAAGGAATAATTAGGGCTTTTTCAGGGGGAGCTTGACCAAGAGGGAGAGGAAGATAGTTTTCCGGTGACGGTGGCCGGCTACAGAGTCGAGGAGGAGCATTAAAATCCCTGATTTTTTTGTAATTTTTTGCTATTTTTTTGCTCGTATACTCGACGGGGAAATCAGATGCTTTAGAGTATCTTTTCTTAATTGATCTCAATATTGGTAACCGTAAGAGTCAAGAATGGTGCTTAGTCGCAGGTCATGAGCCTTGACGTACCACATAAACTTTAGGTGCAAAAACGGGGAAAAAAGGACGAGAGGCAAAGGAGAACATAAACGGAAAGAAGGGAATTTTTTTTATTTTTTTATTAATAAAGATCGGATTGGGCACGCTAAGCGCGCCCGACCCGTTGGCAGAATAGTGAAGTGGAAACCCCTTCATTGTGTGAGGCCGGAGGGGCTGCCGACATTGGCCTCCAGCTTCCTCCCGTCTGGCCTCGGTCTAGCACCACCGCCTCCGCCATCACCCCAGCCTCACCCCCTCGGCTGCCGCCCTCTTTCCTATATTTTTAGTTTTAACCCAACAAAATTGCCTGCTTCTCCCTGATTAGCCGCCGCCGCCTGCATGGCCTCCAGCTCACCGCCACAGCTCCACTTTAGCCATGACCACCTCCTGACACCGTTGTCCTGGACTCCCCACTAAGGGTGCTAACAAGCCAAGTCGAACCAAGTTTTGTAGTTTTTTGACTCGAGCTCGATTTCTAACAGCTCGGCTCAAGCTCGATCGAACATTTAGGTGCCTAGCTCGAGCTCGGTTTGGCCAAGAAACTCGAAATTAGACTTCAGCTCGAGCTCGAAAACAAACTATGGCAACTCGAATCTATGTTCGAATTGAGCTCAAATCCCATTTACAACCCAAACTATTTTTTTCTATAAAAAATATATTAATTTTGAGAATCACACCAACATTACAAAATAAAAAAATTTATAAAAAAACATAATTCTATTCTACTAAAGTTGTAAATATTACTTCAAATGTCTGGTTAAAATAAGTCAATAAATTACCCTACAAAGAGTTTTCATTGGTCACCAAAAATTTAACTAATATTATTCAAATATATCATATAATAGATATAATCATATAAATAATAGAGAGAGAAGTAATTACCTAAATAATAGAGAGAAAAATATTTACTGATATGGTATTCCTTTTTGCCACGCAGGTGCTAGCTAAGCACTAGTGCTTGTGTGGTTTTTTTTTTAAAATTTTTATAATTTCGTTCTTCTAAAGAACAAAATCAATATAATGTACTGACTTCATCTTTTAAATTTCGTCCTTTTAAAAGATGAATGTACCGATTTCGTCATTTGGAAGGATGAAATAATTTTCTCCTCTCTTCTCTCTCTCCTCTATGATTTCCTCTCTCCACTCTCACTCCTCTCTCTCTTTCTTCACTCTCTCCTCTCTCTCTTCACACACACCCTCTCTCCTCTATTCACACTCTCTCTCTTTCTGCTATCTCTCCTCTCCCTCCCCTCTTTCTCTCTCTTCTGCCTCTCTCTTCACACACTCTCTCTATTCATTCTCTCCTCTCTATATCTCTATTCAATCTCTCTCCTCTCTCTTCTGGCTATCTCTCTTATTCTCTCTCCTCTCTCTCTTCACTTTCTCTTCTCTCTCTCCTCTCTCCTCTCTTACTTCTCTTTCACTCTCCCTATCTCTCCCTCATGTGTGTGATGTGAGCCTTAGCTAGCTCTGAGAAGTGGGGAGAAAGTAGAAACATTTAATTTAATTTATTCATACGTATATATTATATATTAAAATTTAAATAAAATATAATATATTTGTGAATGACGAAATCAATATTATTTTAATTTTTTTTCATGATTTCATCCTTTAGAAGAGAGGAGAGAGAGAAGAGAAAGAGAATAGAAAGAAAGATAAGAGAAAGAGAAGAGAGATAACCAAAAGAGAAGGAGAGTGAATAGAGAGGGGAGAGAGAGAGTGAATAGAGAGAGGAGAGAGAAAAGTGAGTACATTGTATTGATTTAAGCATACTTATTTCGTCCTTCTAAAGGATATAATTATGAAAAAAAAAATTAAATAAACCACACAAGTGTCAACACGTAGTCGGTGAAAAGGAATGTCATATTGGTAAATATTTTTCTCTCTCCATTATTTTGATAGTTATTTTATAATATTATTTATATAAAATTTCTCATATAATAAGCCACAAAAAACTGAACTAGTCACCAAAGTCATGACAACTCCTATTCACATATTTCATATCTAATTACTCTAGTGACTACAAAAAAAATTCATGATGAGAGAACTATTTGGACCTCAACAATAACATATTGCATGGTGTGTAGATTGCTTGCAAAATGAAAAATCAATATAATTGAAACTCAACACCAAAATCTAGACTTGGTTCACTAGATATATTTGTACGCAAAATCTAGATATATTTCACTAAATCTCTAATTCTAAACTAATATGATTGGTTGAATTAAGAATGTTTATTATGCAAGTAGAATTACATATTTATATTTGTATATGTAGTATATATATTTTATAAAATAATATAAAATATTATGGGTGCATGAAAGGTGAAAGTTAAGAAAATTATATAATATGGGTATTATATACTATATTATATAGTATATTATATGGAAAACGTTTATATGAGCCTGGGCTCATATACGCCTACGTGAGCCCATGCTCTATGGGCCGTCGGATTTACATCCAGCGGCCCATAATACTCATGGGTTGTCGGATTTAAACCCATGAGTATTACGGGCCGCCAGATGTAAATCCGACGGCCCAAAAAGCCCAAGCTCACGTAGGCGTATATGAGCCCGGGCTCATATAAATGAGACTCATATTATATACCATATTTTAATGTGTATATAGTATATATATTTTATAAAATAATATAAAATATTATGTGTACATGAAACGTGAAAGTTAAGAAATTTATATAATATGGGTATAATATGTAAGAAGTGATATTACAAATCGAGTCGAGTTCGAACTGAACTTCAAGTTGAACCGACTAGGTTTTGAGTTGATTCGATTCGAGTTGGCCCCTGTTTGAGATCGGCTCGTTTACATTCGAGTTCGAACCGAGCTCGAGTCGAGCTCACTTCAAGCCAAGTCAAATTCGAGCCGAGCCGAGCCTATTCAGCTCGACGAGCTAGCTCAGCTCGTTAGCAGCCTTACTCCCCACACCTCCTTCGCCTCCGTTAGGTAGAATTACGTCCAGCCTTTTCTATTTTTTCCGTTTCTGTGCGTTGCGAGTTGCGGTTGTGCTGCCAATTGCTGACCGTTGCTGACTGGCCTTCGGCCCTTCCCTGACCTGGCAACGGCAAGGCCGCTGCCAGGGCCCAAATCGCCGCCTTTTCCCTATGTCGATCCAGATGGAATTTCCCCCCTTCAGTTCATTTTTTTTATCGATTGCTTTCCCTGTCGGCCGCCACCCATTGATCGGCCTCTGGATTGTTGTCTCGAGCCAAGGTCTGGCCTCCCTTGCCCAATTGGTCCCATTTTACTCAATCGACTGACCCATGCCAAAAAAAAATTTGCCCTTTTCTCTAGCGGCGTCCATTCTCTGTCGTTGGACGTCGAACGACATCACACCGATGTCTATGTAACTTGCTGCAACCCGGCAACTGCCACGTCCCGTCTTCTTCCATGTCTAGCCCCTGGCCCCCTCTGGCTAATTGTGGCTCGGTGATGCGTATCTGCCACCCCAAGCACACTTCGCCCTGGCTAAATCGGGTTTCTTCAATTCTCTGATAGGCTGTTCTGCCATGGACAGCTGCAGATGATGGCTTGACCCAATAACAGCAAGGGGGCGCCGCTCCCGGCCTCCTCTGCATGCCTTCTGCACACACTAGATTCCCCTAAACTTTGGGGTACATTTATGACTGCCGCTGATGGGCCTCACTCCAACCCAAGCCAACGTGTCCAGCTTGATATTGCACGGACTTGGGCCGCATGTCTGATCAACATGGGATCTGCCCCGGCCCAGTAACAGCAAGGGCCAACACTTCTGACCCGATTCTACCTCTACTACCCCACTTTTTGTTATGCACGACCCAAAACCTGCGGAAAAGTCCTCGATTCCATGTCCTTCCAAGGGGAAGAGTATTGTCAGCCACTGGCCTCGTGCCAGCGAAGGCTTGACCATAGCCTCCACCGTAAGCCATGCTTGATGCACAACCACCGATTCAATAGATTTGGTTGTGGGTGGAGATTGACAATGTCGCCACCTTTGTCGGCCACCTTCTTCTACCCTTAATGCTCTCAAGTTTGTTTAGGGGACCACTGCTAGCGAACCCCACATCTTCCTTATTTGACCACCCCAACCCCCAAAAGACCACCCTTTTTAGGGTTTGGCCGTGATAGCACATGCATATGCTATTCGATAGCTGATCCTACCCGTGAGTGGTTGGATCTTGCTCCCACCAGCTTGAGTCGCTTTGGGACGGACCGACAACCTATTCTCCCCCTTATACCCCTTCTTCTGCGCACACTTGTGTTGCATGTGCAATTTAGGTTAAAGGCACTGCCTTTGTGGTGTATGACGATTAAACGACACTACCACTAGGCAATTCCGCTAAAGCCTCTTCTATCTCTCCTATCTATGAGTACACAACTAAGCCCTCTGCCTTGTTGTGAGGTTTTGACAATGTGAAATTGTTGCCGCTGGATGTGGTCCGCAATCGATTTTAACGTCTTGTGGCCAACAAAGTGTTTTTAACTGTTGGCCGATCTCCAATCAGTCACCACCCATTCTGTGGTCACTTTTGTCATTTCAAGTGGCATGACCTTGTGCCTGGCCGCCTTAGTGCGCCCAACCTTTAGTTGGAGTGAAATTAGTCTAACTTATTGAGATTAATTCCATCATCTCTGAAAATCCTTGAGATAGCAACTCTCTCAGTGCAATGCTTTTGGCTACCAATTTTGCCCTCAATGCTGCCACCGTCGTGTACTCGCTATCAATCTCACGTGGATTATAATGTAGGTGACCTTGAACTCGTAATTTCATGATAGCATGCTTTGATTATGTAGTAGCATGTTAAAAGATGATAATTTAATGCTTTGCACGATAAATGCTGATTAAATGAGCACATTTTATGTATGTAATTATATGTATGTTAGTGAAGACTAAGGGTATGGTAGTAAGTTGTGATGAATTATATGTATGTGATCAAAGCGTGTGATTGATCTTCGTTGTGGGCTGGTGGTGTGTATGGTCGATGGGCATGAGCACATGCATTTGATTGTAAGTTTGTTGAAGGGGTATTTTAAGGATTATGATGTTGAAATTACAACTGTATATCGGGTGAGGGAAGACGTAAGATTGAAGGGCGAAGGTTGGACTTGATGAGATTGGGGGATTGGATTGGATTGAGTCTGATGGTACGTTGGATCAATGAGCTGAAGACTTTGGGGATGCAAGAATTTAGAAGACTTAAGGTTTGGAGCGTCTTGGGGGATTGTGAGTTAGTGAGCGTTAACAACATAATTGTACACTCATTGTAATGAAAAAACAATAAGTAAGGAATTAGTAAGGGTTTGATGACTTGATTTAAGTCTAAAGGGTTTCATTTGAGGAGTTCGAGTAAGACGATTTGGTTTTAAGGTGGATTGTGTGAGATGTAAGATCGTAAGTATTTGATGGTAAGAGTGTGCGTATAGAATTTGAGTTTGACAAGTAAGGCTATGCTGAGATCTGTAAGATTGTAAGTGTAAGGGTGGGGGATGAGCTAAGTAAAGAATGCTACCTTTGTGGATTGGAGTTTCAGAACGGGTGCAGTTTTAGCTTTATTGTCTGAAGAATGTAAGACGGAAGTAGTTCTGAACATAATTATATATGGATAAGTTACTTAATATAAATTTGAATTGTAAGCAACTCTAATTCAAAAATGTTGTGAGTTTGAGACTGAGGGTTTCGACGGATTAAGTTCCATTTTTTAGCCAGTCGATAAGTAACCGACCATGGTGTTATCCTGCGGGATTTGGTCTTGGTGCTGTATTTCAGCCCAAATGTTTGATGCTCTATTGAGAGTGTAGTAAGTTTTTGCCCTTTGTGGGTACTATATGTATTTCTACTTACAAATGACACTATATGTTCTGCCCAAGAGTGGCATTGTAAGATTCCTACCCAAGAGTGGCACCGTATATTTTTTCACCCTTAGTTGGCACTGTATGGCCCTTAGTTGGCATTGTAGGGCCCCAGAGAGTAAGCATTTACGTGCTCAGGTGAGTATTATCATGGATATGCTCTTACCTGTTTAATCTTGTGCCCCATGAGCAAAGGTGTGCCTTGCCTTCAAAAAAGGCCATGGCATCTAGTTGCTCTCCAAAGGTAAGGGTGATGCCTAGTGGCATTCCCTTCCTTTTCGACACTGGAACTTATTAATTGTAATGAGTTTTAGTAGTCGATAGTATGTGTATGACAGTAAGAGTATGTTTTATGTATAAGATTTTGAGTAAGCATTATGTGTAAGATTTGAAGTAAGTGTAAGTATGAGCTTCTAAGGAAGACAGTAAGAGTACATTTATGAGTAAGAGTAAGATTGTATAAGTAAGGTCGTACAAGTAAGTTCATACGAATAAGGACATACAAGTATGCGTATGATGTAAGTGTAAGTGTACGATTATACAAGTAAGTTGGTAAGACTCTGATTCAGAGTATAAGTGTAAGAGTATGATGTAAGAATAAGTATAAGTTCAGTTAGTATGATTATTTATGGGAAAAAGTTTATATGAGCCTGGGCTCATATATGCCTATGTGAGCCTGGGCTCTATGGGCCGTTGGATTTACATCCGGCGGCCCATAATACTCATGGATTTAAATACTCATGTATTGATTAAGGTGAGAGTTATTTAAACCCATGAGTATTATGGGCCGCCAGATGTAAATCCAACGGCCCATAAAACCAGGGCTCACATATACTCTTATGGGTGTGTGAGACCTTATTTGTATTTTATATCTTGCTTGATTCATGTGTGGTTGCATGAATACATCTATGTATGAACTTACAAAGTTCATTGCTTGCTTCCCCTACTAGGTATTTTCCTACTAAGTATGAAAATACTCACCCTATTTTTTTAGCCCCTTCGTCTGGAGGCTTTTGCAGGTTGATCGATAGCTTTCTGGATTTGACTCTTTTCCATGTGGTGGACCGCTCTTCCTCGACTTTGAGTATAGCTGACTCATAGTGAGGCTGTGTGGATTTTGATGCCACGATCTCATGTATTGATCAAAGTGAGAGTTAAATGTATTATTTTTTCTAGACTTGTGTATATATGGATGAATATGAACACAAACTATTGAAGAACTTATACTCAGATAGGTCTGGGATGTGTTTGTTTTTAAAGACCATGGCCATGGTGGGTTTCACTTTTATGTTTTTGTTTTGGGTCACACCTGAGAATGTTGGTTTGTTATAAGATGAATTAATTTATGAAAATTGGTTTCACACGTTTTGAATTTTGTTGTTTCTTTTGATTTAAATTCGTATTTTGAAACAAATTTTTAGTAAAATTTTAAGGTAAATGTATGGAAAAAGCTCGGGTGTGATAGAGCAAGTATGAAGTTCCAGCATAGTTGGATCGATGATAACCCAACGTTTGAGGTAGGATAATCAAATACCTTAAATTTCTCATGGAATAGTATAAATAGGGATGCCCTAATCTAAAATAAGTAAAAGGATTCATTATTAATTTATTAAAAAGAGGACTCGGTGTTTGAGGAAGTAGTCGGCCAGCTAGCGGCTATCAACCCTGTTGTCGGCCGGCATCTGACATTTTTGGGCTAGCTGTGAATCACCGGTGTTTTGTTTTGTTGGCATTTTGTTGTGTTGGTGTTTTGTTCTAACCGGAAAAGGGATTAAGAGAACCAAATAGAGAGTCGGACTGTTCTTCTTGCCGTTTATGGGATAGGAGCCCCAGACTCGTTATGCAATGGCAGTTCAGTTGAGACACCCATCATTAGGCCATGACGGACAGCCGCTGCGCTTTCGAAAGGCCAGAAACCTCTGGTTATATGCTGAGATTAACCATTGCACTGTGGGTCCAATCAGGGCTGGCGACGGGATTTCAGCTCCTGGAATAGTCCTGTGACGGTGGTCCGGTTGAGCTAGGCCATCGTAGGGCCATGACGGGTGGCCGACAAGCGACATCTGCCCAGGAGGATTGCAAAAAAAGGGAGGGCAGGCCGGAAGTCACAACCAATTACCATGGACATCGAGGCAAGGTCAATCGGAGTCACCACTTGTTGGTGAGCCAATCCGACCTACCTCTTCCCCCATCCGTGGTAGCCGACGGTTGCGTGCTGGAGGTCAGAACCTTCTGGACGCTAGCGAAGAAGACAACCCACTCGGGCCCATCTTTCTTTTGGCCTGGCCTAGGTCCGGTTTCGTTTATATATATATATATATATATATATATAAGTCTGGTGTAGAGGCTTTTATGTTCAAGAAAAATTTGTAAAAATTATCATTAGACCTAAAATATTTACATGAGTCTCTTGACCAGGTTTAAGGCTGGCAAAAAAATTCAGTATTTATAAAATGACTATTTTACCCTTAGAAGTAAACCGTAGTAATATTTAATTACCCATTTCAGGCTCCAGTTCAGGACAGTTTATATGTCATAAAAATTTATAAAAAATTCTTAACAACTGTAGGATCATGACGAGTGATTTGACTAAGTTTCACAATGGGAAAAAATCCCAAAGGCTTTAAAATGACTAAGTTTCCCTTGTGAATTGAAGCATAGAATAATGATTAATGACTAGATTAGGGGCTCCGGTTCAAGGGTATATGAGTGGATTTAAAAATTGAGAAACATTTGAGTGATAGTTTAATGTGTAACCTAAATATAGGTAAAACTGCATAGTTAGGAAAAATTCCAGTCAGTGGATAATTGACCATTGTGCGCCTAGGGTTACGGTAAATTGTTAGGTTCGGTTCAAGGGGTTCACGACCCGTTAAACACTAAGAAAATTACCCTGGGTCCCATGAATCAAGCAATACCCCTGAGCTCATGTATGGACCCATTAGAGTTTAGGAAAGCCTTGGACAAAATGACATAAATACCTTTCCGAGCATATCGCCCACATTCATGTGAATGGAAGCGTGGGTCGATTTGATAGTGAAACTATGGGAGAGGGCAACAACTTAAAATAAATAGAAGAGTAGTGAGATGACAAGGATGACCCAAGGGAGGGCACCATACCTCAGGTGGTAGAATTACCCTAATATCCTTAGGGGCAATATATTATGTTCGTTGAAACGGATAACCTAGTTAACCAACAGTTAAGGTACCCTATAATAACTGCAAATAGAAGGGGTGAGACCAGTAGGTGACATGAAGATCTTTACACTTCACAGTGTTACAGGATCAAGGGGAAGAACCCTAATTCTCACGGTTTAAGGCAGCGTATTACATATGCCTGTAATCAATTTATTAGGGGATTATATATGTAACTCTTTTGACACGTTAGAACTATTTACATTCTCGGGCTTGAATTCGCTGAACCCTAGCCGTGCAAATAAGTGTGATGGGCCTCTATTTATTATTATGGATTTGTATGACTTCATGTAATTTATGTTGCTTATGTTAATGCATGCTTTTATTATTAATGCATTAATTTATATCAAAATTTAAGATTAATGAAGTTTAATCAAGGGATATTAGTTTCCATAGGATTGGGTCAAGAACACCTAATTAAGATAAAGACTAAAAGACCCTAAATAGGGTTTGGGACCTGTTCATGGAGTGAACGGGGCCCTGTCATAGAATTTTACCTTAGTTAATGAACTGAGGGTAGTCATTGGAGTTTGCCCTAATCTCATGGAGGTTATTAGGGTTTGGGATGTTTTCTAAGTCATAGCTCAGTGGATGAACTATTTATTGGGCCAATTTATAATATAAGAAGACCCAAATGGTTGGGTGAATACTTAACTAAATAAAAATAATCTAGTCTAAATTTCAAATGTTTGGGGGAATTAGTGGTCATAAAGACCCTAGGCTTCTATGGGTTATAAATTATTTATGTCTTTGTAAACATTGCTCCTAGAGTTGGGATGGTAGAGATGGTGATACATTTTCTTCATTGCCACGACGGTTTGGGTATTGGCCAGTGAGGTCTCTACCGCAGGTTTCTTGTAGGTCTTCATAGGACCATATAGTGTGTATGAAAAGCAGAGTTGTATGAGCATCATGGAGTCACAGGCGCAGAGCTGTGATAAGCATCCACACCCGTGATGGCCTGACTGCAGTGTGCAGCCAACAGCCTACTCTCGCGACCTTCCCTCTCGTATGCGCAAGGGGAATAAATAATCAGCCAACACAGCCGTCTCTGGTGCAACGGGCTTCGCCCAATGCTATGTAAACTCAGTCCATCGGTTACAATGGCAGGGAGAGGGTCGGGCCTAACAAGCCAAATCGCTGCTCAATCTCTCTGGTTCATCCTCACCAATTCTTTGTCAGCCATGGCCGCCCCACCCTCTCCCTTTATATAGACTTAGCACTGCTGGTCCATATCTCTCTAGGAGTACAACAACCCAGACCATGTATACAAGAGTCCCTCCATGTACCAACTCTCCCAGCCCAATAGGGGCATCCCAACACAAATCGGGAAACCAACAAGGAGTTCGTCTTCGGCTAGGAGTCCAGCGCCCTGCTGCTTCCAGAGTCCATCCATCCAGGGAAACTTGTGCATCACCTCCTATCCACGCTAGGAGTCTAGTTGTGCTGCATGACTGCATCCTATCGGCCTTAGGAATTTGTCCCTAAGGGGTTGTGGCGCTCAGCATGCCACCTAGAGTCCTACCCGCACAGGGACTCTGCCTCAACCTGCTCTAGAAGGCAAGTCGCATCCGGAACAGCTCCAACGTTGCTCCAAGCATCCATCTGTGCCCAAGGGGCTGCCTAGGCTGTCCGTCGCCTAGGCTAACTTGGTTGTTCGCTGCCAAGTATAGGGGGTAGATGCCCCCTTCTCTATGAAAAAAGTGGAGGGGCTAATAGGCCTCCCCCAACAAATCCGCTCGACGTCCTCGTCAAGGATAAGTAATCTCGAACCTTGTCTTCAAACTGCCATAACACGGTGTCTCACTCCTAGCTATTCTCCAACTCCAGAAGACCCTTCCACTTAACCAAGTAGAAGATCCTCCTGTTCTTCTTGCTCATTCCTTCGACCATCCTGTCAAGAATAGCATCAACCTCTTTTTCAAAAGAGGTTCTTATTGTAGGCGGGGCTCTCATCGAAGTACCTATGCTGGAATCTTCTAAGTCTGAATGAAACGGCTTAAGGAAGCTAACATGGAAAACAGGGTGAATCTTGAAGCGTTCAAGCAACTTGAGTTGGTATGCTAGCTAACCAACTTGCCACTTCACCGCAATGGGTCCATCATACCGCTGTATGAGTCCTTTGTGCACGTCTTTCCTTCGCAACTTCTTCCAAAGTTGGGGAGTAAGTTTCAGTATAACTTTGTCCCCAACCTGAAACTCAAGAGGTCTCCGGTCTTTGTGCACATACTTCTTCATCCGCTTGACTGCCTTGGCCAAGCAATCACATGCCTCCTCCATCCTTTCAGTCTACCCCCTGCCAAGTGATAGGCAGTGGGACACCTGCCTCCTATCCGCGGCAAGGCCACATCCACTGGCGTAAGAGGTTGCTGGCCCATGGCCAACTCAAAGGGATTGTTACCTGTGGCTGAGCTCGTGTGTAGGTTATAGCAAAATTGGGCGACCTCCAGCAAGTCGACCCAATTTTTCTGGTTTGCTGTGACAAAGTGGCGTAGATACTCCTCCAAGATACCGTTCACCCGCTCCGTCTGCCCATCTGTCTAAGGGTGATTGCTGGTCGAAAAGTTAAGCTGGGTGCCTAACATCTCAAATAGCTAAGTCCAAAATCTTCCTGTGAAGCGAGTGTCTCTGTCGCTTACAATGTACGCTAGCAGTCCCCAATACTTAACAATGTTCCGGAAGAATAAGTCTGCGGCCGTCTCAGCGCTGCAAGTCTTTGGGGATGCAATGAAGGTCCCATACTTGGAGAAGCGATCTACTACCACCATAATCAATCCAAATCCCTGCACAATCGACAAACTAGTTATGAAGTCCATGGACAAGCTGATCCATGGTTGGACTGGGATGGGAAGGGGCTGCAACATGCCTACTTCCTTTTTCCTCTCTGTATTGTCCTGCTGGCAAACCATACACATTCTCACATAGTGCTCCACATCTTCCAGCATCCGCATCTAAAAGTAGTTCCGGGACAAGAGTGCATGAGTCCTCTCTTGCTTAGGATGACCTGCCCATGCAGAGTCATGGGTATCTTTTAGCAATTGGCGCCTCAAACTGCTAGCCAAGGGGATGTAAGGTTGTCCTCCTTTCGCATACAGCACCCCCTCCTCCAACCAGAATCGCTGTGTAGACCCATCCTTCACGGATTCGATCAACCTTAGGCAGGTTTGATCTTTCTCCGTGGCTTCCCATATCTACTCCAACAATCTGCACCAATGCCGCCATCGTTGCCTCCGGGTCTCTTCGTCGGCTGAGGGCATCAGCCACAACGTTCACCTTGCCCGACTTATACTCCAACGCAAAATCGAACTCAGCCAAGAATTCCTGCCAACGTGCCTGCTTAGGAGAAAGTTTCTTCTGCATAGTAAAGTAGTTCATGGCTACATTGTCTGTCAAGACAAGGAACTTTGCTCCCAGCAAGTAATGCTTCCAAATTCTAAGGCAGTGGATGACCGCAATCATCTCCTTCTCGTGGACTAAATATCTTTGTTCAGTCTTGTTGAGCTTGTGGCTCTCATATGCAACAGGGTGATTAGATTAGATCAGCACACCTCCAATCGCCCGATCAGAAGCATCTATTTGTACCTCGAAGGGCACATCAAACTCGGGAAGTTTGAGCACATGCTCAGAGGATAAGGCCTCCTTCAGTCGCTCAAATGCTGCTTAGCACGCCTCAGCCCAGCACCAAGGCCTGTCTTTCTTTAGAAGGTCGGTTAGCGCTGCTACCTTCTTCAAATAGTTCTTGATAAATCTCCGGTCGCGAGTCCTAAGAATGATCTCAGCTATGTCAACTTAGTTGGGACTGGCCACTCTATGATGGCCCTGACCTTCCGCCCATCCATCCTTACTCTTCCCTCCGCTATGCAGTGCCCGAGGAACTCAATCTCTATCTGCGTAAAGCGGCACTTCTCGAGCTTCAGAAACAGCTCGTGCTCCCTTAGCCTTTCCAGCACAATCCTGAGATGCCTAACATGCTCATCCAGGGAAGCATTGTATACTACAATGTCGTCAAGGTAGATGACCACAAACCGGTCCAAGTAGGGTCTGAAAACATCATTTATCAGTGTGCAAAAGGTGGCTGGTGCATTCTTCAAGCCGAAAGGCATGACCAAAAACTCAAACAGCCCATAGCGTGTCACCATCGCTGTCTTTGCCTCATCACCCACAGTGATGCGAACCTGCCAATAAACCCGACCTGAGATCTAGCTTGGTAAAATAGGAAGCCTTCGCCAAGTAGTTGAACAAGTCAGCCACTAGAGGGACTGGGTACTTTTTCTTAATGGTGATCTGATTCAGAACTCGATAATCCACACATAAACATAGGGAACCGTCCTGCTTCCGCTGAAAAAGGACTGGGGCTCCAAAGGGAGCCTTAGATGGTCTGATAAAGCCCGCCTTCAATAGCTCATCAAGTTGTTTCCTGAGTTCAGCTAACTCTGGTGGAGCCATGCAATAGGGAGCTTTGGCTGGAGGGCGAGCTCCTGGCATCAACTCAATGGCATGGTCCACAGCACGTCGTGGGGGAAGGGTTTGCGGCAAATCTTGTGGCATCATGTCTGCAAACTCGCTCAGCAACTTCTCCACATTCATTGGAATGTCCACGGCTATGTTCTAGGCTTCACCATCATGACCAAGTAGGTCTTATGGCCCCGTTCAAGGCCTTTCATTAGCTGAAGGGCAAACACAACCTGCACCTCTGTCTCGCCTTTGTTCTCAGTAACAAAGCATGAAATTCTCTCATCTCCGATGAGAATGCCCCTAAGGTGTGGCATCACGGACACCCTAGCCACCCTCATGAAGCCCAGCCCAAGGATCAACTCGAAGTCGTCCAAGGGAACAACGGTGAAATTAACTCTGCCCGCCCCTTCACCAATCCGCATCGGCATGTCATGGACAACTCCCAAGACTGGGGCTGCCTCTGAGTTAATTGCCTTGATCCGGGCTTGAGCCTTCTCAGTCTTTAGGCCCCATGCCTTCACACACATCTCTACTAGGAAATTATGGGAAGCACCAGTGTCAATCAGCGCTCGCACCGGATGTTTGTCCAGAATGGCCTCAACGTATATCAGCCCGCCATGATCTGACTTCTCCTTTCGGATAGCACTCATAATCTGCATGAGGTTCATTCGGGCAATGACCTCCTCTTCCGAAGAAGAGTAATTCTCAACAACAACAGCATTCAGCTTCTCCCTCTTCAGGCACTCCTTGGTGCGGTGAGGGCCTCGGTAAATGAAGCAAGCTATCCCCTTAGATTTGTTGGGTTCAGCCTGCTCATTGCGCTTACCCTTAAAATCGTTCATGCATGTCTCGCCATTCTGTTTGCGACCGCCCCTAGAGGAAGAAGGCCCTTTGTCTCATTTCTACATGGTTGGTTCTGACTTGTAGTCAACCAACCTTTCAGCCATTGTGATGGCTGAGGGGAGGTCCCGAACGTTCTGCCTTCGCAACTCGTTCTGTGTCCAATTCTGGAGACCGGTCAAGAAGTTGAATAACTTGTCCTCCTCTGTCACGTGCTTGATGTCCAAAAGGAGGGACTAGAATTGTTTCACATACTCCCTGACCATCCATGTCTACTTCAATTTCCTGAGAGAGTCTCATGCAACCCATGCCGTGTTCGTGGGGAGGAACTGCTCCTTGAGTTCCTTCTTCATCATCACCTAGGTCTCGATAGGGGGACGCCCAGCAGCAACGTCATCTTCCAGCCCGGTTCGCCACCAAAGCTTGGCATCTCCCGAGAGATACAAGCTCGTCACCATGACCTTCTTTTCATCCGGGGTATGGGTGATCGCGAAGAACTGTTTCATATCCCAAACAAAGTTCTCGATATCCTTAGCACTCCGGGAGCCAAAGTAGGATTTCGGTTCAGGCACCTTTGCTTTCTTCATAGACTATCTTGTCTTAGGTCTAGGTTCTGCCTCCGTCCCTGAAGGTGCTGAGTTCAAAACAGCCCACTCAAGGAGAGCTATTTTGTCCATCAGCTCTTGAACCTTCCCTTCAATCTCCGTCCTCAATTCCTGCAACTTATCCTTCAAGTAATCCGTAGTGGCTGCCATGTCCGTAGCCAGAGAATTGACTCGAGCAGCACCTCCTATGGAAGTACTTCCTCTGGCTTCGTCTGCATAGGAACTCATCTCAACCTAGAGAGACGCTGGTCAAAGGCACCAATGCGATCCTGGACAGATTGCAGAGAAGCCTGGACTTCAGTCAGCGTCCTTAGAGCTGTCTTCAAAGCTTCATACTTCGCCTCCATGTCTATCAAGCACTGCAGCATGGAGCCCGTCATGGTGGTACCTCGTCTGTCCATAATCAGCAAGGAATCCTTGGGTCCTCACTTGCCAAATCCCCTTCAAACGCACCTGCTTCGCTGGGATCCCGGCAATGGAACCAACTGTCATAGGCGCAGAGCTTTGCCTAGCGTCCACACCCGTGATGGCCTAACTGCAGCGTGCAACCAATAGCCTACTCTTGTGACCTTTCCTCTCGTATGCATAAGGAGAACAAACAATTAGCCAACACAGCCATCTCTGGTGCAAAAGGCTCTGCCCAATGCTATGTAAACTCAGTATGTCAGTTACAATGGCTGGGAGAGGGTTGGGGCTGACAA
Organism: Saururus chinensis; assembly: GCA_035235625.1. Taxonomy (NCBI): domain Eukaryota; kingdom Viridiplantae; phylum Streptophyta; class Magnoliopsida; order Piperales; family Saururaceae; genus Saururus; species Saururus chinensis. The sequence goes on along the minus strand of CP141146.1, from coordinate 27,604,780 downwards.
GCCAAGTAGCTGCTCAATCTCTTTGAGCTCTCTCTGGTTCGTCCTCACCAATTCTCTGTCAGCCATGGCCACCCCATCCTCTCCCTTTATATAGACTCAGCACTACTGGTCCGTATCTTGCTAGGAGTACAACAGCCCAGCCCATGTATACAAGAGTCCCTCCCTGTCCCAACTCTCCCAGCCCAATAGGGGCATCCCAACACAAATCAAGAAACCAACAAGGAATCCGTCTTCGGCTAGGAGTCCAATGCCTTGCTACTTTTAGAGTCCATCCGTTCAGGGAAACATGTGCATCAACTCCTATCCGCGCTAGGAGTCTGGCTGTGCTGCATGACTACATCCTAGCAGCCTTAGGAATTCATCCCTAAGGGGTTGTGGTGCCCTACACGCTACCTAGAGTCCTGCCCGCGCAGGGACTCTGCCTCAGCCTGCTCCGCAAGGCAAGTGCGCATCCGGAACCGCTTGAACGCTATTTCAAGCATCCATCCGTGCCCAAGGGGCTGCCTAGGCTGTCTGTCACCTAGGCTAACTTGGTTGTCTGCTACCAAGTATAGGGGGTAGCCGCCCCCTTCTCTATGTAAAAAGTGGAGGGGCTAATAGAAGGCTTATGCTTCTCGCCAATTTGTGGTCATGAGCACAATTGGGATCCTCTTCTCTAGATTCGTGGCATGCTATTGAGTAGGGGTGTTCATGGATGTCCATTGTCCGTATGTCCGTTTGCGTCTACATCCATTATTTTGGTCCGGAGTGAACACGGACACTGACACAAACCAAGTTTTTTGTCCGCACTAATAGGGAGCTACATACGTGAACATACCCTTGTCCGTGTCCATGGACGTCTGCATCTGCCACCTATACCTCACACTCCTTTAAATATAGTAGTAATTATTACTAACTATTAGAAAAAAAAATAGAATTCAGTTCCTATGTAGCATCTTAGGACAGTCCTAACATGCTACATAGGCACTTTGCAACTTAAAAACATGAATTTGATACATATACAGTCCTAACATGCTACATAGGTTGGACAGATTGAAAATATGAATCAAGAATTTATGTAGTATGTTAGGAAAATCCTAGCATGCTACATAGGTATTAGATAGTTTAAAAATATGGATCTAGTACCTATGTAATATATTAGGACAATTTTAACATACTACAAAAGTATTACAAAATTTAAATTGGGATAAAAATTTAGGTGTTGAAATATTTGTCCAAGTCCGTCCGTATTCGTAGCGGACGGACTTGGACAAATTATGAACGGACTAGGGCAAACATGGACAGACACAGACAAGAGGTATTGAAATGGTGAACGGACAAGGACAACACTATGTCTGTGTCCATTTTTGTCTATGAACACCCCTAATTTATAACCTTGGGGATTTGGGTCAAGCTGTTGTTAAGCAGTCCACTCTAATGTTGGAGTCCTATATTTGGGGATTTTTTCAAAAGTCGAGTTATCTCTGAGTGAATATAGATTTGATAGCATTAATTATTGAAGTAGGGTTGTGGGTTAATTAATAACATTATTTGATATTGCTTATTTAATTAAAAAAATGGAACGATTAAAGGACTTGCATAAAATGTAGGTTGGTTGAAAATACTTAAGCATTGCATGTGTGATGCTATACTTTTTAGGATAGTGTAGTTTTTAGGCAAAATTACATTTAGATCCGATCTTGTTGGAAATATTAGAGATGTTGTCTAATGAGTATGTAGGCAACTAACATCAAGTGATGTTGGCCCGATCCAAAAAATATTAATAAACTATTATGTCCTTTTGAAAGCTCTTCTCTTGAAGGAGGAGAGGTTCTGTTGTTGTTTTGTTTGGTTTGGTTTGGTTGGTTGCAGGTTCTCTAGGCGACGACAAGTTATACCAGGATTGACAAGCATGGGATGTAGTTCTTCATTTCTACAATTTCGGTATGTAAGTATATCATTAGCGTGGGAGTCAACCTAGTTATTTATTTTTTAAAGGATGACAAAGTTGTACTTAGATGGATAGGTTGTTCTTTATGAATTTTTGAGACATGTAATAATATCATATGATTTGATATTCGTATTTGTGAACCCCAAATTTTATGACCTGGATATTTAATCGAATAGTTTGTTTTTAAATTTAGAAAAAAAATCTCGTGATTGTTCATGCTTTTTAAAATGACTTCTAAAAAAGTCTGGGTCATGACATTAGTAGAGGCAGGTCCATTTGAAAGGTATGTATTAAATATGGATTTATTGTTAATTATGCATTTTTTACATTTTAAATTTGCATGTTATATGCACCTTAGTTAGATGATTGTGTTTCATACATAATTATTTGCATCTTATGTATATGTTAGAATTATTTAATGATATGACGATTAAACACCAAGTTAAAAAACTTATTCCCACTCAACAATGTCATGTTTTCCTTCATTTAGTTTCATATATTATTTTTGTTTTTTTATATTTCCCATATTAATTTGCTTCAAAATGAATAGCAATGATCAAGACGCCATTTAAAACAGGCTGTCTTTTATACATCTCAAGTAAGTGGAGAGTTCACTCATTCATTTTGTTTCCTGATTATGTTTGTCAAATATGGACTTAATGTTTTCCTTTTATCATATCATATTGTGCTGAAATTTAAATCATATGATTGTCAATTAATGAAAAAAATTTTAAATTACATTCATAGGATTCATATTAAAAAATTTCTTCATGATCCAATTTGTACTCATCATTTCTTGTGTTGAGTGGCATCAAAGTAGAAGCATGAAGGTGGGCGAACCCTAGGGGAGGTGCCTTGCATAAAAATTATAACTTTATATGAAAACCTCTACACAATCACATGAATAATAACACACATAAGCAATATACATGTAAAAAGGCTAATCATGAATCCAAAACAAAATTAAGGAGAGGTACAGACTACCTTTGGGGCTGATCAGTCCCTGAACATGTTCTTCATTCACTCCAATGGCCGGACACAACTGAATGTCAATTCAATTAAAGAAGCGAGGGGATTACCTTTTATGCTTGTGTAGATCCCTCAAAGCTCCTTTCTTGGAAGGTGAAATCAGCGAGAAGGAGCGCCCAACCTTTGTCTTGAAGCTAAACTCTCGCAAGGAAGAAAATCTATCTTCTTGCACCACGCACAAGAGAAAGGAGAGGGAGAGGAGGGGGCCGCAAGTCCCTTCCTATTCTTTGGACTAGAGCCCCACTCAGCACAAGAGGGAGAGGGGGCAGAATTGGGAGAGAGAGGATAGTGGGGGCTGCTCTAATCACTTAGGGCTTCTTCCTCTCTCTTATACCTATTTATAGTCCTCTCTCATTAACCCTATGTAGGCTTTACTTAAGCGGTTCTCCTTCTTGATTTCACTGGGCTTTCTTAGAGGTTATGGCACAATGAGAGTGGGCTTTGGTTCTCAGAGCCACGGGGCATGGACCCCTGCACACAGCTAAGCCCGCGACAGGGTAGTCCCCTTGCTAACTGCGGGCCCGACCAATGACACTAATTCATGAGTCGGGCCTCACAATGTGAATATGCACATCTTAGTCCTATGCCTAGTGTGTGTATGTGACAGATGTGGGTCCCAATAGAATTTGTGTCCTGATGGTTCATGTGGGGTCGGAGCGACCGCCCCTACTATCCTTAGACCTTGTGGCCCGTACTGGCTCACTCGAACCACTAACAAAATGGACCAAAATGAGCCCGATCCCATACCCTGGTCCAACATCTTGCTTATCTATCTTGCCTGGGTGTTGATTATTTTAGCTGTTAGAGTTGTATGTTAACTAATATCCCTCTCTATAGCATCATTCCATACTCCAGGATGCTAAATTTGAGTATTCGTCCCATTTTCTTATTTCAACTAGCTGGGCGTTTGTCTTATAACAAGCACATATATGACAACGTTTTCATATTCCCCTCCCCTCCCCCCGCCCCCACCCCCTTCCCCCAAAAAAAACCGAAGACAAATGAATATTTTGAAATTTTAGATCACATTTTGTGTGGAAAAAATATTACTAATTTTGACATTATTTGGTTTTTGTTTATTTTTTCATTTTTAGAAAGAAGAATGAGGATAAATGGGACGACAAGATCAACACATGGGTTGACTTCTCTATTCCTTCCAGAAAAAGGTAAGGTTTTAAAGAATTTTTTTAATCTCTTGTAAGCTTTTTTAATAATAATAATTCAATCATGCATCATAATCATATTTGTCACTTTCTTACATAAATAAATTACGGGTAATTTTGTAGTGACTGTTTTATTTCTTGGAGAGAGAGAGAGGAGAGAGTACATAAGCTTGTTTTATTTCTTGGAAAGAGTGGAGAGAGAGCACATATGCGAGTGTATCTTCTTCTTTTTTCATTTTCATAGTAAATTGCACTTTGACTCTCATGAATTATAGTGAAGTGAGAGTCAATCCTTATCATTTATGAAAATTAACACATAATTCAAATTTGACTTATAATTTTTTTTTTAAGACAATTACCTCTAGCTCACTTAACTCACACGTCTCTTCTTCCAACATTGGACCCACCAACTGCCATTGCCTATGTCACCACTTTAACATTGCCCCCTTCTCTGTCTGCAGCCTCCCATGCATGTTCTCTCCACCCACAACATAGGCCATGACCAGGCTGTGGCCATAGAGGCCATGAAAGTTATGGCCATATCTGGCCAAATTATTATATCATTTAAAGTTTTGTAAGACCTCCTAATCGTTTGTTACATTTGTAATTATGATTCAAATGGAGAAAACAATTCAACAATTTAACTATTCTTCCTCAATTTATGTTATTTTATTCATTTAACTAGTTTTAGAATAAAGCATCGAAACTAGTCACGAATGTATATTTGGTTTACTAAAACATACTCATTTACTAAGTTCGTAAGAACGAATCAAATGCACAAAATGACAAACCTATCGGACCACTTTTGTTCTAGTTATATCATTTTAATCGATGAAAACCGAAGTTCATGTAGAATATGCACAAATTGTTATACCATTTAAAGTTTTGTAAGACCTCCTAATCATTCATTACACTTGTAATGATGAATTAAATGGAGAAAGTGATCAACAATTTGACCGTTCTTCCTTAACTTATAAGATTTTATTCGCTTAACTTGTTTTCAAACAAAGTACCAAAGCTAGACAAATGTATATTTTATTTTTTTAAAGAAATACATACTCTTTTACTATGTTTGTAAGAACGAATTAAATGCACAAAACGACGAACCAATCGGACCACTTTTGGTCTAGTTATTTTCTTTTAATAAATTAAAACTGAAGTTCGTTAAGAATGTGAACAAATCGTTATATCGTTTAAAGTTTAGGAAGATTTCTTAATTATTTATTATGTTGGAAATTATGAATCAAATGGAGAAAGCAATGCTACAATTTGACCATTCCTCTTTAACTTATATGAATTTTTTACTTAACTAGTTTTAGAGCAAAGCAACCAAGCGATGACGAATGTATATTTAGTTCTTTTAAAGAAATTCATACTTATTTTCTAAGTTCATAAGAACGAATCAAATGAACAAAATGGCGAACAAATAGGACCACTATTTGTCTAGTTATATCCTTTTGATCGATGAAAACCAAAGTTCGTTTAAAATATGCACAAATTGTTATATCGTTTAAAGTTTTGTAAGACCTCCTAATCATTCGTTACGTTTGTAATTATGAATCAAATGGAAAAGGTGACGTAACAATTTGACTGTTCTTCCTTAACTTACGTGATTTTATTCGCTTAACTAGTTTTAGAGCAAAGCAACAAAGCTAGTCACGAATGTATATTATTTTTTTTAAAGAAATACATACTTATTTAATAAGTTCGTAAGAACGAATCAAACACACTAAATGACGAACCAATTGGACCAATTTTGGTCTACTTATTTCTTTTTAATCAATTAAAACCGAAGTTTGTTAAGAATGTACACAAATTATTACATTGTTTAAAATTTAAAAAGTTTTCCTAATCATTTGTTACGTTTAAAATTATGAATCAAATGGAAAAAGTGATGCTACAATTTGACCATTCTTCCTTAACTTATATGATTTTATTCGGTTAACTAGTTTTATAACAAAGCAACGAAGCTCATCACAAATGTATATTTAGCTGTTTTAAAGAAATACGTACTTATTTACTAAGTTCGTAAATATAAATCAAGCGTACTAAACAACGAAGCAATTGGACCACTTTTGGTCTAGTTATATCCTATTAATCGATGAAAACTAAAGTTCGTTTAGAATGTGCACAAATTGTTATATCGTTTAATGTTTTGTAAGACTTCCTAATCATTCGTTATATTTGTAATTACGAATCAAATGGAGAAAGTGTTGCAACAATTTGACCGTTCTTCCTTAACTTATATGATTTTATTAACTTAACTAGTTTTAAAACAAAGCACCAAAGTTAGTCACGAATGTATATTTAGTTTTCTTAAAGAAATAAGTACTCATTTACTAAGTTTGTAAGAATGAATCAAACGCACAAAACGACAAACCAATCGGACAACTTTTGCTTAGTTATTTCCTTTTAATTAATTAAAACCAAAGTTCGTTAAGAATGTACACAAATCATTATATCCTTTAAATTTTAAAAAATCATCTTAATCATTTGTTACATTCGTAATTACGAATCAAATGGAGAAAGTGATACTAAAATTTGACCGTTCTTCCTTAACTTATATGATTTTAATCGCTTAATTAGTTTTAGTAGAAAGCACCAAGGCTCGTCACAAACGTATATTTAGTTCTTTTAAAAAATACTTACACATTTACTAAGTTTGTAAGATTGAATCAAATACACTAAAAGATGAACCAATTAGACCACTTTTGGTTTTGTTATATACTTTTAATCAATGAAAACCAAAGTTCGTTTTGAATGTGAATAAATCGTTATATCGTTTAAAGTTTAACAACACCTCTTAATCATTTGTTATGTTCGTAATTAACAAGTTCATAAAAATAAATTAAATGCACTAAATGACAAACCAATCGGACAACTTTTGGACTATTTATATCCTTTTAATTAATTTAAACCGAAGTTCGTTAGGAATGTGCATGAATCATTATATCATTTAGAGTTTAAAAAGACCTCCCAATCATTTGTTACGTTCGTAATTATAAATGAAATGGAGAAAACAATGCCATAATTTGATCATTTTCCCTTAACTTATGTGATTTTGTTCACTTAACTAGTTTTAGAATAAAGCACCCAAGCTAGTGACGAATGTATATTTAGTACTTTTAAAAAAATACATACTAATTTACTAAGTTCGTAAGAACGAATCAAACGTACTAAACGATGAACCAATCGGGCCACTTTTGGTTAAGTTATTTACATTTAATTGATTAAAACCGATGTTCGTTAAGAATTTTCACAACTCGTTATATTGTTTAAAATTTAAAAGTCCTCCGAATCATTTGTTATGTTCATAATTACGAATCAAATGGTAAAAGTAATGCCACAATTTAACTGTTGGAACAAAGCTCCTAAGCTCATCATGAATGTATATTTTGTTGTTTTAAAGAAATACTTACTCATTTACTAAGTTCATAAGAATAAATCAAACGCACTAAACTACGAACCAATTGGACCACTTTGTGTCTAGTTATATCCTTTTAATCGATTAAAACCGAAGTTTGTTAAGAATGTACATAAATCGTTCTATCACTTAAAGTTTAAAAAGTCATCCTTATTATTTATTATGTTCATAATTACGAATCAAATTAATAAAGCGATGCTAAGATTTGACCGTTCTTTTATAACTTATGTGATTTTATTTGTTTAACTAGTTTTATAACAAAGCAACAAAGCTCATCACGAATATATATTTAGTTGTTTTAAAAAAATACGTACTCATTACTAGGTTCATAAGAATAAATTATACGCACTAAACGATGAACTAATCAGATGAATTTTGGTCAAGTTATATACTTTTAATCAAGTAAAACAGAAGTTTGTTAAGAAAGTGTACAGATCGTTATATAATTTAATATTTTAAAAGGCCTCTTAATCATTTATTACATTCGTAATTACAAATGAAATGAAGAAAGCTATGCCACAATTTAACCGATCTTCCTTAACTTATGTGATTTTGTTCGCCTAACAAGTTTTAGAACAAAGCACCCAAGATTGTCTTAAATGTATATAAGAATGAATTAAACATACAAAATGACGATCTAATCGGACAACTTTTGGTCTAGCTATTTTTTTTAATCTATTAAAACCAAAGTTCGGCAAGATTGTGTACAAATTGTTATATCGTTTAAAATTTAAAAAGTCATAATCATTTGTTACGTTCGTAATTATGAATCAAATGGAGAAAGCAGTGCCATAATTTCACCGTTCTTCTATAACTTATGTGATTTTATTCACTTAACTAGTTTTAGAAGAAAAAACAACTAAGCTCGTCACTAATGTATATTTAGTTGTTTGAAAAAAAATACGTACTTATTTACTAAGTTTGTAAAAATGAATCAAATTCACTAAACAACAAACTAATCGGACCACTTTTGGTCAAGTTATATCATTTTAATCAATAAAAATTGAAGTTCGTTAAGAATGTACATAAATCATTATATCGTTTAAAGTTTAAAAAGTCCTCATAATCATTTGTTTCGTTCGTAAATACAAATCAAATTGAGAAATGGATGCCACAATTTGACCGTTCTTGCTTTACTTATGTGATTTTATTTGTTAAACTTATTTTACGGCAAAGCACCCAATCTCATCATGAATGTATATTTAGTTGTTTTAAAAAAAAATACTTACTCATTTACTAAGTTCGTAGGAATGAATGAAACATACTAAATGACAAACCAATCGGACCACTTTTGGTCTAATTATATCTTTTTAATCGATCAAAACCCAAGCTTGTTAAGAATGTATACAAATCATTATACCATTTAAAGTTTTAAAAATCCTCATAATCATTTGTTATGTTCGTAATTACGAATCAAATGGAGAAAAAGAAGCCACAATTTGACCGTTAATCCTTAACTTATTTGATTTTGTTCGCTTAACTAGTTTTAGAACAAAGCACCCAAGCTAGTCACAAATGTATATATAAAGTCCTTTTAAGGAAATATGTACCCATTTACCATGTTCATAGGAACGATTAAAATGAAAAAAAAGATGAACCAATCGGACTACTTTTTCTTTAGTTATTTCTTTTTAATCGTTTAAAACTGAAGTTCATTAAAATTGTGCACAAATCGTTGTATCTTTTAAATTTTAAAAAGACCTCCTAATCATTTGTTACGTTTGTAATTACAAATCAAATGGAGAAAGCGAAGCCACAAAATGACAAACTAATCAGACCACTTTCGGTTAAGTTATTTACATTTAATCAATTAAAACCGATGTTTGTTAAGAATGTTCACAACTCGTTAGATTGTTTAAAGTTTAAAAAGACCTCCGAATCATTTGTTACATTCATAATTATGAATTAAATGGAGCAAATGATGCCACGATTTGACCGTTCCTCCTTAACTTGTGTGATTTTATTCGCTTAACTAGTTTTAGAACAAAGCACCCAAGCTTGTCACGAAAAACCTCCCAATCATTTGTTACGTTTGTAATTACGAATTAAATGGAGAAAGCGATGCATCAATTTGAATGTTCTTCCTTAACTTATGTGATTTTATTTGTTTAACTAGTTTTAGAACAAAGAAACAAAGCTTGTCACAATTTTTTTTTTAGTTTTTTTTTAAATATATGTACTTATTTACACAGTTCGTAAGAACGAATTAAACACACAAAATGATGAACCAAATGCAAAACTTATTGTCTAGTTATTTCCTTTTAATCGATTAAAACTAAATATCGTTAGGAATTTCCACAAATCATTATATCGTTTAAAGTTTAAAAAGTCCTCTTAATCATTCGTTACGCTTGAAATTTCGAATCAAATAGAGAAATTGATTCCACAATTTGACCATTCTTCCTTAACTTATTTGATTTTATTCGCATAACTTGTTTTAGAACAAAGCAACTAAGCTCGCCATGAATGTATTTTTAGTAGTTTTTAAGAAATACGTACTCATTTACTAAGTTCATAAAAACGAATCAAACGCACTAAGTCATGAACCAATTGGACCACTTTTGGTTTAGTTATATCCATTTAATCGATTAAAACTGAAGTTTGTTAAGAATGTGCGCAAATCGTTATATCGTTTAATATTTTGAAAGATCTCCTAATCATTTGTTACGTTCGTATATACGAATTAAATGAAGAAAGCGATGCCACAATTTGACCGTTCTTTCCTTAACTTATGTGATTTTTTCGCTTAACTTGTTTTAGAACAAAGCACCCAAGCTAGCCACGAATGTATATTAAGTTCTTTTAAAGTAATATGTATCCAATTAAAAAAAGGCAACGATGAAGATGAGTTTTGATTCGGAGTTGCAAGCATTGTTGTTTCTTAGTTCTTTACCGGAGAGTTGGGAGACTCTTGTGGTGGTGTCTCTTAGCAACTCGGAGCCGAAGGGAGTGTTGTCCATGAGCCAGGTTACAAGTAGCTTGTTGAATGAATAGGTTAGGAGAAAGTTCTTCGGGTCCTCATCTCAAGTATTGGTTTCGGAACAAAGAAGAGGAAGGTCAAAGAGTAGAGGTCCAAAGAAAGACACTGATAGAAAAAGGTCTAAATCCCATTCTGCTAAACTAAACTACTGCCTACAAAGGATGAACTAGTACCATAAGTTCCGAGCTGTAGCTAATACCGCTAACCCATTCTATACCTACTTAAGCCTCCGAAACCACATTATGTGCCCAATGTAGGCACAATCGATATGAAGGAGATTCACGTAGAAAATGGGAGAAACAAGGAAGAAAGGGGAGAAGTGCTGAATAACCTTAATTGCATAACCTCAAAAGAAGGAGTTCGCCCCTTATAGGAGACGACTAGTCACCTAGGGAGTCATGCCAAGTCCCAGTGGGCCAGCTTAGTTCCCTAGGCAAACACACCAGTTAGTGTGCCAGGCTAGTCCGGGGCCATTAACTGAACCAATAACGATTTACATAATCAAATAACAAACATATACTACGCTATTACAAAGGAAAATAGGTTTAATGCAAAGAAGTAAAAGAAATAAAGTAAAGTCTGGGAGATCGTGTGTGATCGTGCCAACACTCCACCACGCTTCCACTAATCGCCTTGTCCTCAAGGCGACCAAGCCAGATATCGAGCCATAAACTCCTCCTCATGCATCCATGTAGAATCTTCTCGTGGCAGCCCCTGCCAAGAAACCAAAACCTCGGTAACAATACGACCAGAGCGACGAACATGCCGCTTCTCAAGCACCGAAGCAGGAACATGATCGGATGGAAGCACCGGACCCATCAAGGGGGGTGGTAAAGCAATAGCAGCCAAAGACTTGTCACCCACAAAATGGCGCAACTTGGAGACATGAAAGATAGGGTGAACTAAGGAGTCAGGCGGCAAGGAAAGGCGGTAAGTGATGTACTGAAATAATGTTCAATTAAATGTTTCACATTTCGAATTGCAATCTTATTTTGTGTTAATTTATTGCTTATTTGAGCTATTTATGTTTTGAATAGGTTAGTTGGACCTTAATTGAGTTTACATGTCTAAACAGGCTTCAACAGGATCCAATTGGAAGAGGAAGTGAAGCCCAACTACCCAAAGCTATTTAAAAGTCTAGAATGGACTCCTAATGGTCTAAACATGCATGGAATAGTCGAACACAACCTTGTAGACCCATTGGATTTAAGATTTGCATTAAGAGAACTAAATTAGGAAATAAGCTGGTTCGGACAGATTGACACAGACTTAGTATTGCGACCATATCTTTCTATGTGTAATTCGGATTGACATGATTCTAGTGGCATTGGTAAGAAGACTTCCGTATCGACAATTATTATTTCAGAAAGAAATTCCAAATTCCTAAGATTTATGGGTCTAATGCGGTATGCAAACGGACAACTAGTAAACTAACCCGAGGCTAGCACATGAAAAATCTTTTCATTGATTGTGATTGATATACATAAGGAAACACAATAAGGTTGATTGGATAACTAAAGGAAGATTCAAAGATACTTATTTGCTTAATAAATCATTGATTTATGTGATTGATTTAGAATCTAATCAATGCCAAAGAAGCAACCAATTAGGCTATCAATCAGGATGCAATCTAGAGATATGATTTCACTTTCTTCTTTAAAACAACCCCTTTTATTCCTATAAATAGAGGGGTGGACATAATAGATGGAGGATTCCCTCCTCTTTGGAGATCTCCTCCCCTATTTTCTTCTTTTATTTTGTAATTTTATTTTTAGTTTTATTGTAATGGCTTTCTAAGCTCTCAAGCTAAGGCTAGAGGTGATTTGTAACAATCTAATGGAGTTCAATTCATGTTTCATTAATGGTTTTAAGTAAGTATTATTTATTTGAAGTGATGTTTATGTAATATTATTCTTCTTCCTTGTTTCTTTGTGATTTGGATACATAAGATACTTGAAGGCTCTCCCTCTTGATCTTTTGTGATTTGGACACATAAAAATCTTTAAGAGACAATTATTTTTATCCTTCATCTATCCAAAGCATTTCTATCTTTGTTTTCAATTTTAATGTCCATATCTTCCGGTTAGATATAATTTTCATTCGATTCTAACTGAGATAACATGATACATGAAGAACATCATTAGATGTTACAATGATCCTTAATGTCTTAGTATTTTCTCATCTTGATTTCTTGATTCTTTATTCCCTCTATACTCTTCTACTCTTTCCTTCTTAAATTTTTGTTCCTCTATTTTTTCGTAACTATTTTCTTTGTTGCACAAGGCTTTCCCTGTGGATCGACTTTGTCTACTACAATTGGCAAGTAAAACAAATCTGAATTTGACTTCTTCGTAGTCTTGTTTTAGACGTAACAATAATAAACTATCGAACCAATGTGCTCCTCAACAGCATAGGGACCATGGAAACGTGGGGCGAGCTTGGAGTGCTCAGGCTGAAACAAAGATGTCTGGCATTGCGGCAAAACGGAAACATAAACCAAGTTACCTACTACGAACTCCCGATCGGTATGGTGGCCATCATAAAGCTACTTCATCCGGTTCTGAGCAGAAGACAAATTCTCCTTAAGCTGATGCAGGACCTCATCTCGTGCTTGGAGTATATAGTGTAACATCCGGGATTTTTCTAAATTCCCAAAGTCGATTGCGTGAAAACATGGGTACTAGACCCCTTGAACTTCTCCTGAGAATAACTTTACTATAAGTTTGGATTAGTGGCTGAAACCTATGTAATTAGAAAGTAGACAAAAAGAGCTTCGAAACGCCACCAAGAACTTGCAAAGTGGAGTTCGGATGAGGGAGATACAACCGTTTGAAGTTGAGCAGATTGCACAAGGTCCGTTTACCCGAGGTGGATGGAAGTCCTAAATGTACTAGGAGTTAGGATTCCTAAATGTAATAGGAGTTGGGAGTCCTAAATGAACTAGGAATTAGAAGTTCTAAAAAATCTAGGAATTGAAAGAGGGAGAGAGAGTCATAGCAAGACAAGGACTCCAAGCAAGAAGATGACACAACCATAACTTTGTTGAGACGAGATAGCATGAAAGAAGAGGACTTCTAGCCCAAGTAGGAGTCAGAGGAGTGCTAGGAGTGGTGAAAAAAGGTGAAGGAGGGATCAACTATATATCTAGTTGGGTTAGGACTCTTTTGGGACTGTTTTGAGCATGTATTGGGGTTGGTTTCCTATTGGTAATGGGGCATGGATTTGGATTCCGGGATTGTAACTAAGGATGAGAGAGACCTAGAGGGGGAGGGCACCAAATAGCTTTAAGAGAGGCAGCCCCTATTGGTTTTAGAGAGAGAGCCTCCTTCTTCTCCATCTCTTCCTTCTCTCAGCAAGGACCTCCATAACCAGCAATTTTGAAAGTGGAAATCAGCCACCTTTGGATTGAAATCAAGGCATAGAAGCATAACAGCAAGAGATAGGAACTTTGGGGACATGTTGGTACAAGTATGTGCTTCTTTTCACACCCTTAATATATGAGGTTTTGATAGATATAATTCAACCGTAGTTCAGCCTAGTTCTAAGGGGGTTTTTGATGTCATGAATTGTCCTTTATTTGTTTTGAATGAGTGTGATTTTATCTCTTGTTTGTATGGCTGAATCATGCATTCATAATCCTGATTTTGTGAAGTAGATTAGCCTTAATTAATGGAAACATGTTGCTGATTTTTATCATCTACTTTAGCCCTATGTAAGGCATGAATGATTTTAATTCTAGTCATGTTTATCATCAATAATTTGGGTATAAACTTTACTGAATTTTATTCCTAATTCGTGGCCTTAGTTTAGGCCTTGCTTTTGTTTATTTTATCCCTTGTTTCTCTCCTTTATCTAGGCCTTACTTTAGGCCATACTTTGGCTAATTTATTCCCTGGTTTGTTGCCTTACTTTAGGCCAAACTTTGGCGAATTTATTCCCTGATTTGTGGCCTTACTTTAGGCCATACTTTGGCTAATTTATTCCCTGGTTTGTGGCCTTACTTTAGGACAAACTTTGGCAAATTTATTCCCTGATTTGTGGCCTTACTTGAGGCCATATTTTGGCCAATTTATTCTCTGTTTTGTAACTTTACTTTCGGCCATACTTTGGCCAAGTTAATCCCTGATTCATGGCCTTATTATAGGCTATACTTTGGACAACTTAATCCCTGATTCGTGGCCTTATTATAGGCCATACTTTGGACAACTTAATCCCTGATTTGTGGCCTTAGTTTAGGCCATACTTTAGCTAATCAAATCGCTGATTTGAAGCCTTAGTTTAGGTTCTACTTTGGTAAAGTAAATCCCTGATTTGAAGCCTTAGTTTAGGCTCCACTTTGGTAAAGTAAATCCCCTGATTTGAAGTCTTGGTTTAGGCTCCACTTTGGTAAAGTAAATCCCTGATTTGAAGCCTTAGTTTAGGCTCCACTTTGGTTAAGTAAATCCCTGATTTGATGCTTGTGTTTTAGGCTCTACTTTGGCCAAATTAATACTAAATTCTCAGCATTGATTTATGCTATAATCATGTTGAGAGAAAACCTAAATCTCAGCCCTAGTTTAGGTTGTATTGTGACAATATCTAATACTTGATTCTCAGCTTTGTTTTAGATTATAATCTTGCTGAATGAATCCTTATTGTTAGAGCCTTAGTTTATGATTTATTCAGGCTTATTAAGTCTCTAAATTTCAGCCTAAGAAGCCTTTGACTTTCAGCCTATGTTGTCTTTGAATTTCAGCCTTAATTGTGATATACCTTAGGTTGATTATTGATGTTTGTTTCAGCCTGAACTTGTCATGTTAGTTGGCTGACTTAAGATGTTCATCTCAGCCCCAAATGATTTTCATAATAATGTTGAATTTGTTAGTTCATCTCAGCATGAGTTTGAGTCCTTGTCATGTTGATTAGTGCACATGCTTAAGCCCTAAGTCTGCCTATTATCTTGCAAATCATGAGAGTCGATTGCATACATGATAAGGTGTGATTAGTATTAAATCATTGGATGCATTACGTCATACACCCATTCAGCATTGTGTTAGTTCACATTAATAGCCATGGCGGTAATCTTTCAGACCCTTGTGGTCTCCGCTCCTTTGGACGATGGATCCCTACAAATGCGAAAACAAGGTTTTTAAGCATCATGGACTGCTCATCTACCTCTAGCCAGTGTGTCCATGAGCAGAGCTGGTACCTACATCTATAGGCCCATGGCTGATCCAAGGGGATCTCTAGAGATGCTAAGATTTCTGATAATAGCCATAGCGGTATTCTTTCATACCCTTGTGGTCTCTGCTCCTTTGGGACGATGGATCCCTACAAATACACAAACTAGGTTTTTGAGCATCATGGAAGGCTCATCTACCTCCGGCCAGTGTGTCCATGAGTAGAGCTGGTACCTACATCTTTAGGCCCATGGCTAATCCTAGTGGATCTTTAGAGATGCTAGGATTTCTAATAATAGCCATGGCAGTATTCTTTCAGACCCTTGTGGTCTCCGGTCCTTTGGAACGATGGAACCTTACAAATGTGCAAACTAGGTTTTTGAGTATCATGGAATGCTCATCTACCTCCGGCCAGTGTGTCAATGAGCAGATCTGGTACCTACATCTCTAGGCCCATAGCTGATCTAAGTGGATCTCTAGAGATGCTAGGATTTCTGTTAGCATACAATTATTCCTTTGAGCGGGAGTCGGTAATTTTAGATAACAATTAGTGCATTGTTTCTAAACGGTGTCCATTGTTTTGTGCATTGTGTTGGTCTTCATTGGATAAAGATCAGCCCATGTTTCTCAATTATGTTATATTCAGTGCTTTGTATATTACCCTTATGTGGTACTGTTTACAGGATGTTAGCATTAATTATTGAACAAGGGTTGTGAGATAATTAATAACATTGTTTGTTATTACTTGTTAATTAGATAAGTGGAACGATTAAAGGACTTGTATAAATTGTAAGTTGATTTAAAATACATAAGCATTGCATATGTGATGCTATGCTTCTTATTATAGTGTAGTTTTAGATAGAACTACGTTTAGATCCGATCTAGTTGGAAACATTGAAGATGTTGTCTGATGAGTACGTAGGTAACTAACATCAGGTGATGTTGGCCCGATTCAAAAAATATTAATTAAATCTTTTGTCCTTTTGGAAGCTCTTCTCTTTAAGGCGGAGAGATTCCATTGTTGTTGTTGTGGTTGTTTGGTTTGGTTAGTTGCAGATTCTCAAGGCAACGACAAGTAAGACCAAGGCAGGTAAGCACAAGAAGTTTCTGCGATTCTGCAACTCCGGTACATAAGTGTTTCTTTGGCGTGAGAGTCAACTTGTTATTCATTTTTAAACGGATGACGAACTTATAGTTATATGGATGAGCTATTCTTTCTGAATTTTCAGACGTGTAGTAATATCAATGTATTTGATATTCGTATTGTGAACCCTAGTTATCATGACCTGGATATTTAATTAAATGGTTTGTTTTGTATTTAAACGAAAAATAATTTCTCGTGACTACCGTTCATGCGATTTTAGAAAGGGTTTTAAAAATCCGGGTCGTGACATATAGTCCACCTCAGCCACAGAGGATCGGTGAGGTACATACGACAAGACCGTCGGTGGTGAACGGCTATACAGCACCGCAAAAGGAGTAAAACCAGCACACGTATGATAGGCGGTATTGTAAGACCACTCCGCCCATGGGAGAAGTTGAAGCCACCAGCAGGGCTGCGTCATAGTGAAACACCGAAGATACTGCTCCAAACAACGATTAACCACCTCGGTCTGACCATCCGTCTGATGGTGATAAGCAGTACTCATATGGAGAGAAGTCCCCTGTAAAGTAAAGAACTTCCGCCAAAACTGAGAAATGAATATCCGGTCACGATTAGAAACAATAGTGCGGGGCATACCATGGAGCTTCACCACCTCCCTAACATAAAGCTCAGCCACTGTCTTGGTGGTGAAAGGATGTCCCGACGCACAGAAATGAGCATACTTGGACAGTCGGTCGACCACAACCATAATCACTGACTTACCTTGCACCACAGGCAAGGCCTCCATAAAGTCCATCGAGATATCTTCCCATACCTTATCAGGAATAGGTAAGGGTTGCAACAAATCAGCGGGAGAAGTAGTGGCGGCCTTGGCCCTTTGACAATTATCACAAGCGGCCACATACTCTTGGACAGCCCGGCGAATACCCAGCTAAAAGAAGTTCTGGCTGACCTGCTTATAGGTGTGGAAAGCCCCCTCGTGACCGGCCACTGGAGAGTCGTGGAAGGGGGAAATAATACGGCGGTGAAGATCAGCTACATCGGGTACCCACAAACGGTCCTTCCAAAAAAGAAGTGCATCTAGCCATACATAGAAGGGTCAGGCAGCATGGTCGGTCTGGAGGGTGGCAATCATAGCTTGTGTCGAAGAATCATCAAGGTAGGCCTGCTTCAACTCATCAATAAATGGACAGGATAAAGTAGAGAAAGCCAAGCAAGAGCCTGGGAGAGGTCTGCGAGAGAGAGCGTCGGCCACAGTGTTCTCAGAACCCTTCTTGTAAATGACCTCATAATCATATCCAAGTAGTTTGCTGACCCACCGCTGCTGAGACGGAGTGGACACCCGCTGTTCCAAGAAATACTTTAGGGGTTGGTGGTCTGTGTGAATCAGGAACCGGCGGCCAAGTGAGTAAGGTCGCCACTTGTCAACAGCGAGGACGATTGCCAACATTTCTTTCTCATACATGGACAGGGATAAAGAGCGGCCAACCAAGGCCTTGCTGAAGTAAGCAATGGGGCTTTCATCTTGTAGAAGAACTTCCCCAAGCCCCGCATCCGACGCGTCCGTCTCCACCACAAACGGTCGGCTGAAATCAGGCAAGATCAAGACTAAGGCGGTAGCCATAGCCTGCTTCAGCCCCTCGAATGCCTCTTGGGCAGCCACGTTCTAATCAAAAGCCCCTTTCTTGAGCAGCTCTGTGAGAGGCCGAGCCAACTCCCCATACCGACTGATGAACCGCCGATAATAACCAGTGAGGCCCAAAAAACCACGGAGCACCCGAACGCATGTTGGTGGTGGCCAAGACAACATGGTGGTCACCTTTGCTGGATCCGTGGCAACGCCGTTCCCCGAAATAATATGGCCTAAATAATCAACCTACGGGCTGCCAAAGGAGCACTTTGAACGTTTAAGAAATAAAGAATTATCTCGTAGAATAGAGAAGACCGACCTGAGTGCGTCAAGCAATGTTTTAAAACCTGGCCCGGTCCCCGACCCGGATTAGTGGCCGGGCTGGGTCGACCCGGTTGAACCGTGGGTCGACCCGGGTTGACCCGGGGGATGACGTCATCAGATTAAGTGGCTGGGATCCAGTAGTTCTTTACTATAGTATTAAAGCAGCAGGTACAAGAGTTCAAGGTTGAATTTCAAGGAGAGGAATACCCCCACTATATGCCCTTGAATCTGTGTCCCTGTGCAGATTGTACCGAGTCTGAAAATGTATATTAGTGGTTATATGAATTGTTCATACTTCTACTATCAGCTTATGCTATTAAATCCAATACTTCTAAATAATATTGGTATATACCAGCAGAAAAAAAGCTGGTCCAGTATTTGTTCAGAGAATGCAAAGGCGAATCATCATTCCTGTCATGTGCCTGTTTCTCATTGGTGCTGTAAATCCCAAAGCTTCAGCAGTCATGAACCTATCAATGGGAATTGGGAAGGCCAGTCCCAGCCAAAGCACAAGCTCCTAGTGGGGAGAAGCTCAACCTATGTTTGCAGTCTAGAAAACGACCTGCATCACGTTCCCAGAGTTAGCTTTTTGGCTCTAGCATACAAACACAGACTCATCTTTGAAATTTCAAGATATGCTTATTATTTGTCAACAAAATTATAAAATAAACAGGAACTTTCATCAGTTTTAAGAAAATCAAAAACCCGGTCAACATATGCTCAGAGAAGATGCTGCAGTAGAACAGGTTGAGCTCTTTGTAGATGCGTATATCCAGGAACAATTAAACTTTCATTTTTCAAAGCTAAGCTGACTAAAGCCACCTGAAAAACATTTAAAACGGAAGATTAGTTAAACAAACTTCAAAAGAAAAGAGACAGTTGTATTTGGTAAAAAGAAAGTACAAGAAAGAAGATGCATCTAAAGGTTCATACTACAACCTATCTACGCCTATAAATTAAACATGCAGGTAGGGATTTTTGAGACCTCAGAACAGATGAAAGATGCAATTCAAATAAATAAAAACCTTTCAATATCAAAATTCAAGCGTGGACATACTTTAAGGCCTTACCCACAAACCCATTTTCTTCCAAGTTGTTCTGCCCTCGCCCAAGTGTGTAAAATAAATAATTATATTTCAGCCAACAACAGGAAGAAAATCAAGAAGATTCAGTGGCAAATCAATAATATTGCATATGCACTACGCAAGATGTTATATGTTCAACTGAATATATCAAAACGGAAATGAATCCAGCCAACAACAACAAACACAACAAAAGTACAAAAAATCATTCATACTCGGAAACTAGAAAGAACATCAAAATCAAAGCCGAAATGGAGGCATTTGGGGTAAAAATGGTACCTTTCGATGCAACTCGACGAGGGCTTCTTCCACCAATACGATCTACAGTAGGAAAAACATGTGTAAATTAGAAATGAACTTAGAACGCCTCTGGTAAAATGGCCTATGGGGAGAAGGCTTCGCAGCGCTGGACTTACCCGCGGTGCCTCCGAAGTGGACGGGGAGGAGTTAGCCATTTAGGTAGAAGAATAGATGACGGCGAGGGAAGAAGAGAGAGGAGGGATTTTTGCCGGAGAAAATAGCCAGCCGCCGGCCCAAATCGCCCAAGCTCCTCCCTGCTTTCAGGCAATGGACGACGACGGAACGTGCAGAGGGAATCACCGGAGTAGATTGCCGTAACGTGGAGAGAATCGCCGGAGGAGATCCCCGCTCACAGATTCTGCGTCGCCCCAAATCGCTCAGCCCCCCAAGCTCACATAATCCCGATCGCGAAATCGCGATCTGTTTTTTTTTTTTTTTTGTTTTAAAAAAACCGGACCGGACCGGAACACCGGGTAACCGGTTTAACCGGCCGGGTCATGCTGACCCGGCCGGGTTAAACAGACCCGGAAATTCAGTTGAACCGGCCCGTTTTTTACACCGGGTCCGGTTGAACCCGGTCGGACCGCCCGGTCCGGTCCGGTTTTTAAAACACTGGCGTCAAGTGCTCTGCCCATGACCTGCTATACACCAAGATATCATCAAATAAAACCAATATATAGCGGCAAAGGAATAGCTTGAAGAGATCGTTCATGAGGCTCTGGAATGTGGAGGGGGCGTTGGTCAGCTCAAACGGCATGACGAGGAACTCAAAATGGCTATCATGTGTCTGGAAGGCGGTCTTGTGCACATCAGTGGGCTGCACCCGAATCTGATGGTAACCCGAACGAAGGTCGAGTTTACTGAAGACCGTGGCACCTGTCAACTCATCCAACAACTCCTCAATCATTGGTATGGGATATTTGTCTTTGACAGTGATTGCATTCAGGGCGCGGTAGTCGACAGAACCTCCATGTACCATCCTTTTTCCAAACAAGTAACACCGGAGATGAGTAGGAACTTGTGCTAGGGTGGATGATCTTGGACTGAAGCATGTCCGCTACGAGACGCTCAATCTTTGATTTCTGTATGTGAGGGTAACGGTAAGGGCGGACATTGGCCGGGGCCGCTCCAGGGATGATGGGAATCTGATGGTCATGAGGCCGGATGAGAGGGAGACCCTACGGCTCAGTGAACAAGTCCTGGTGTGCTGCCAATAAATCCTGGAGAGCCGGGTGCATCTCGTCCTGAGTCACCTCGATGGTGGCGCACTACTGCAAAAGGAGCCCTTGGGGGTGAATCGGAAAAAAGAACTCGAAGTCTGGCTGGAGAGAAGGGTGTCCGGCCTAGAGCCTTCAAGCCGAACCCGCTGCCCCTGGAGCTCAAAGTCCATCAACATGTCACGGAAGTTCCAGACCACATTGCTGAGATCCTGAAGCCATTGCACGCCTAACACAATGTCTACCCCCTTCGTAGGCAGCAAGAAGAGGTCGATGACGAATGTGTGGCCCTGTACAGAGAGCGTAACCTGCACACACACCCCAGTGCTCCTAAGGTGCTTTCCATCGCCAATCAGCACGTCAAAGGGCTTCGAATCAGAGACAAAACAGCCTAGCCGATGGGCTACCTTGTCGTTAATGAAATTATGGGTAGACCTGCTATCAATCAAAATAGCCACTTGTTGCCGCTTGAGGTAACCTTGGACTCGCATCGTGCGTGGAGTAAATGCCCCTGAGAAGGCGTGGACAGAAATCTCGGGTAGCACATCCTCAGCTGCAAATGAGGCAGAGCCGTCTGCCCCCTCTCCATCATCATCCACCTCCTCCAGTAGAAGGCTGCCCTTGACAGAACAACGGTGCCCGGGGACAAATTTTTCATTGTAGCGAAAACATAGCCCCTTAGAACGGCGTTTCTCCATCTGGGCCGGCATGAGGCAGCGAACAATCGGGCCAGCTGGGGCGACTTGCTGGCCGGGGTGGCCAACTACCAAGCTATTGGTGGGCATGGCCAAGGGGTTGGCATTGAGGGCAGGCCGAGGCAAAGGCCCAAGCCGCCCTCCCTGCACTGCCTAGCTAGCTTCTCCTCGATGTGAGCATGGCGCACTACGTCCCTTATGTTGGCACAAGGAAAATGCCGCATCTCTTTTGAAATCTCAGGCTTGAGGCCTCGCTTGAACGTGCCCACCAAGGCAGCCACCGGCCAGTCAGGGAGGCGGTTTGCCACCTTCATAAACTCTGTGTAATAGGTGCGGATAGTGGTGGTCTGACGCAGGGTAGAGAGCGTCTCGTTGAAGTTTTGGAACTCATTTGGGCCAAATTGAATACAGAGCTCGTCGAAGAAGGCAGCCCAAGAGGGGTAGCGGATCTCCTTCTCGAAGCTCTGAAACCATATAGAAGTATCTCCGTCCAGATGGAATGCAGCGATGCGCAGTCGTTCAGCCTATGACTGTGTGCCCTGATATGCAAAGAATTTTTCAGCCTTGTATAGCCACTCCACTGGGTCGTCATCCTCATTGTAACGTGGGAACTGTAGGCGGGCCAAACGGGGTTCAGCCCCTCCCCGAGGACCACCGCGAGGGCCTGGGTACTCCTCCCAGTCTTCATCCATCTCCTGAAACAAGTTCCTGGGGGGCGGAACCACTGGGACATTCTCCCGAACACCTGGAGGGCCTCGCGGAGCCCAGGCCTGGCGCCGCCCATGAACAGGGTGTTCGGTCAGCCTGAAGGGTAGGGGTGCTTGGGTCTACGCTAAGCCTGCATCCTCTGTGGCCTAGAGGCCAGGGTGTGCCCCTCGGGACCCTGGGAGGGTTCACCAACTTCCATGGGGGCGGCCTAAGGTCTGGTGAGAAGAGGTGCTGCCAGCGCTGGCTGTGTTACTTGGATCCGTGCCACCGTCAGAGTCAATGAATCAATCTTGGCCAGAAGTTGCGCTACCGTAGGACCGTCCGCGGCTGCCGGAGTGGTAGTGGCAGCGGCAGGAGGGCTGTTCACTGAAACATTAGTCTCCTTCGTGGCCTGTGCTTCATGGGCGGCAGCAACCTACTTACCTCGCGCCATTGTCGGGGATCGATGAAGCTCCGATACCAATGATGTACCCGATGTAGGCACAATCGATATCAAGAAGATTCACGTAGAGAAATGGGAGAAACAAGGAAGAAAGGGGAGAAGTGCTGAATAACCTTAATTGCATAACTTCAAAATAAGGAGTTTGTCCCTTATAGGAGACGACTAGTCACCTAGGGAGTTGCACCAAGTCCCAGTGGGCCAGCTTAGTTCCCTAGGCAAACACACCCGTTAGTGGGCTAGGCTAGTCCGAGGCCACTAACTAAACCAATAACGATTTACATAATCAAATAACAAACAAATACTACGCTATTACAAAGGAAAATAGTTCTAATGTAAAAAAGTAAAAGAAATAAAGTAAAGTCTAAGGGATCGTGTGTGATCGTGCACAACACCACATTAAAAGCCAACCGGCAGAAGCAGCTACACCTGCGAAACTGATAAGTATGAAAAATATATCTATTTTATATGCCTTTTTACCTTATTTGCTAGTATAGATTAGGTTAATTTAAAGTTAGTTATGGTTTATTTAGATTAAGATAGATATTAGTATTTTAGTTTAATTATTAATACTTTTGTAGTTATTAGTAGTTTAGATATGCATTTGAATCAAGTTGGAATTTTAGTAATATTCTACATGTCTAAAATGAGATATTTTATGCTTTGTAGGTAATATGCGCTTATCGAACTCTTGGACGATACTTGGAATAAATGAAAATAGTCTTGACATATTTTAAAGTGATTTGGACAACTTTTCGGAGTTATAAACAAGTTGGAAATTAATATGGATATGAAAGAAAGTGTTTAATGAACAGAAAATGGACTGTCCAAAAAAACTGTCCAAATTGCAGAGTGTAGCCGTTCGAACGTCCATGCAGGGCGTTAGAACGGGATAACGTGATTTTGATGCAAAATGCAGTATAAGCGTTCGAACGGGCATGTAGGGCGATCGATCGGCATAACGCGCAGATTCCTTATTTCACCCAATTTTGAGTCCTTTTCATATACAACTCTTTCTTACGGATCTTATGCCTATATAAAGACTTATTTGGCATGAAATTAAGAGAGAACAAGTAGATTTTCTGAAGAGAAGAAGGAAGAAGAAGATGGAGAAGAAGCCAAAGCTTTTAATGGAGATTTAATTATTTTCTTCTACCATGGAAGGCTAAACCTTTCTTTTACTTAGGAGTTGATGAACCTATAGATAAGTTTCAATTTCTTTTCTTTTTAATTTAGATCTCAGTTGTGAATTATAACAATTGTATGATAAGGATTTCTTTTTTAATGGAAGAGTTTTTAATGTTTATTCAAATCTATGTTGATTTATTGTCTTGTAGATGATAGATTGATGTGGTTTTAATATTTACATCAATTCTAATTTCTGTGATTTAGATGAGATGGTCATACAATAGTTTTAATGTTCAGATAATTAAGGACTTGGATGAGTTATACTAAGATTAGACGGGTCATGCCTATAGCTATTTAGTGTAGATGATTCGTGCTATTGTCAAAGATAGTTCATGCCATGGAAATTAATTAATGATTCTTTCTGAAGTAATTCTAGCTTGTAGCTGAGAATACTTGTTCATATATTCACACTAGATTTAGATTAAAAGTTAAGGAATTGTTATGGTTCTATAGTGGATTCGATTTCCTAAGTAAATTCTATCACATTAATCTCTTGTTTTTAAACTAGTTGTTTTCTTTTCCTTTACCTAATTTAAGTTTAAGTTGTTTTAGTTTTCAATCAGCAAATTCCTTTTTATATTTAGTAATTATTCATCCGTCCCTGAGGTTCGACAACCCTTAAATACTCATCCTAGTACAATTACCTTGTACACTTGCAAAGGGTTTAATTATAAACGATCAGAAACCTGCTTAATTAAGCTGCCTATCGCTAAGCCTATCGCTCTACGCCTTATGCTTTGGTTTTTGTTTTCCCCAAACAGGAACTTAAACTGAGCCATAGCACACCGTCCTCCTACTGAACTCATTTACTAAGTTCGTAAGAACGAATCAAATGCAGAAAACGACGAACCAATTGAACCACTTTTTGTTTAGTTATATCTTTTAAATAGTTTAAAACTGAAGTTCGTTAAGATTGTTCACAAATCGTTATATCGTCTAAAGTTAAAAAAAAATCTCCTAATCATTTGTTACGTTCGTAATTACGAATCAAAAGGAGAAAGTGATGCCCAAATTTGATCGTTCTTCCTTAACTTATGTGATTTTATTCGCTTAACTAGTTTTAGAACAAAGCAACCAAGCTCGTCATGATGTATATTTAGTTGTTTGAAATAAATATGTACTCATTTACTAAGCTCGTCATGAATCAAACACAAACGATGAACGAACCAGACCACTTTTGGTCAAGTTATATCATTTTAATCTATTAAAATCAAAGTTTGTTAAGAATGTGTGCAAATCATTATATTGTTTATAGTTTTAAAAGACCTCATAAAAATTTGATACGTTCGTAATTATGAATCAAATGGAGAAAACGATCCACAATTTAATTGTTCTTCCTTAACTTATGTGATTTTGTTTACTTAACTAGTTTTAGTACAAAGCAACCAAGCTCGTCACAAATGTATATTTAGTTATTTTAAATAAATATGTACTAATTTATTAAGTTTGTAAGAACGAATCAAATGTATTAAACTATGATCCAATATGACCACTTTTGGTCTAGTTATATCCTTTTAATCGATTCAAATTGAAGGTTGTTAAGATTGTTTACAAATCGTTATATCATTTAAAGTTGAAAAAGACCTCCCAATCATTTGTTACGTTCATAATTACGAATCAAGTAGAGAAAAACGATGCCCAAAGTTGACAATTCTTCCTTAACTTATGTGATTTTATTCGCTTAACTAGTTTTAAAATGAATCAACTAAGCACGTCACGAATATATATTTAGTTGTTTTAAATAAATATCTACTCATTTACTAAGTTCGTAATAACGAATCAAATGCACTAAACTATGAACCAATCAGACCACTTTTGGTTTAGTTAAATCCTTTCAGTTGATTCAAACTGAAGTTCGTTAAGAATGTGCACAAATTGGTATATTATTTAAAGTTTAAAAAGTCTGCCCAATCATTTATTAAGTTCATAATTACGAATCAAATGGAGAAACCGATGCCACAATTTGACCGTTCTTCTATAATTTATGTGATTTTATTCGCTTAACAAGTTTTAGAGCAAAACACCCAAGCTAGTCATGAATGTATTTTTAGTTTTTTTAAAGAAATACATACTCATTTATTAAGTTTGTAACAACGAATCAAATGCACAAAATGACAAACAAATCAGACCACTTTTGGTTTAGTTATTTCTTTTAATTGATTAAAACAAAAGTTCGTTAAAAATGTGTACAAATCGTTATATCGTTTAAAGTATAAAAAGACTCCCAATCATTTTAAAGTTTAATGCATTTTGTAAGACCTCCTAGTCCTAATCATAGTTTATGTAAGATCCCTAATCTTAAACCGGTTCATTTTAATTTTTACTTATCGGTTAAAGTGTGGTTAACGCGTTTTCCGATTAATTCGGTGGTTTCGAAAATAAATAGTATTTCTTATGGTTTAAATTAAAATAAATTTTACAATTATTGGTTTTAAGTGATTTTGGGTCAAACTTGAATTTTTAGGATTTTTCTAATTTTCCAAAAATTAGGGTTTGATGGGACCCCTGTAGGCCCCACCGGCGAAATTGAGGTTTTTGGGCTAAATTAACCCAGACATCAACACAAGCTTTAATAAAAAAAGTTCATAATTTTTTCAGGTTTAATTAGTGCTCAAATGATCAACCCATTTTTAGCCCAAATTTATATTTATACCTTACTAGTTAATTATGTACACCCCAAGCCCTACTATAAATAAAAAGAGCTGAGCCATTTCCATTTTGGGAATAGGCTGGGAGAGGATGATTAAGCCTTAGTTCCTCAATTAGGCCCGAATTAGAATGAAACTAAGGTATGTTTTCTTTAATTAAGCCTAAATCCTAGGTTTTCTTCTAATCCATTCTTAACTCATCATTTCTCCTTTGATTTGATTCGATTTTAAGCATCAAAATCACTGATTCGCTTCCTTACTTCAAACCCTACATCTCAAAATCCGTTTTTTTGTGCTTAACAAGCCCTAGATCTAAGATTTTTTTAAAGTTTTCAATGTTAAAACGATTTTTAATGGAGTTTAACTTAAACTCTATGTTTTTGGAAGGTTTCCAAGAAGGGTGAAGGTCAAATCCAAACCTAATCAAGTGATAAGGTAATGGGTCTTCGAAATCTCAGTTTTTCTATGGTAAAAATCTCGATTTTTATGGTTTATTCGCAATGGGTTTACTTGATTTAGTGCTCTAATGGTGGGATTAGTAAATGTTAATTTCTTTTCCCGATTTCTTAGGGTTTTGTCTTAATATAATGTAGATTAGCTTTCTGGAAGGTATGATGAAATTTTTAATGGCATTTGGGTTGTTAGATGAAGATTTTAAGTTGTATCAATGGAGTTTCGGTTTCAAAATATGAAATGAAGAAGAAGGTCGAATCTGCCTTATTGGCGTTTAAACAGCCCTCCAGGGTGTTCGAACGGCAACACTGCATTTTCGAAAAATTTTTTGTTTAGCCGATCGAATGGCTATGGAGGGCGTTTGAACGGCTACACTGCAGAAATTGGCCATTGTATGTATGTTGTTTATTTCGATGTCTTTACTCTGAAATATCATTTTTATATTTATGTGGAGTGTTTTGAGCCAAAGTAAGCTACTAGAAGAGCATACTATTGATGGTTAGAAGTTGTGGTGTATATTTAAAGTTATGTGAAATGGCTTGTAGCTGGATATAATTGTTGGAAGTGCTATCTTGAAGATATGAGTGGTTGATTCCTTATGGTTTAAGCATATTTTCAGTAGAGTTACAACATGCTATGGACTGGTATGTCATTATAGGATGTGGTTAAATTATGTGTGAATGTTAGTGTTATACCTTGACTCAAGTATGAGGTGAATGAGCTTACATATGTTTAGCATGTGGTTATGTTTTGACTTGAGTTATGATTTTAATGGTTCTTCTTCTATGATTTCTGTTGGAATCTATGATTAGATGTTAATGCACGTGTAGTGTGATGGCGAGTTAATTACAAAGCATGTTGATATACATCGAATGAGGTGCTGATGAGAGCACTTACCATGAATCAGATTCATGTATGTCTTGCCTACGTATGTACCATGTTGCATGCAACATGAAATTGAATTTCTAATTAAGGCTTTATCGAGATTAACCGAATTTGATCGATTGGATGTAAAAGTTGTGAAATTGTGTGTCGGATTAATTGGTCGTTGGCTTAATCGGAACTTGATTGGTCTGAAAGGACATGTTTTCGATTTGAGTTCCTATGTGGAACATGGATACTTCCCGGGTTTTGTCACGTCAAAATGAGATTATATGAGGACGAGTCGTATACTTGTTGCGGTTGAGATTTATTTATTGAAAATAGTCACATTTGGACACTGAGCACCCAGAGTGGTATGCCTACGTGCACTGGCTACTACGTGTTCTAGGTTCCATATGTGGGAATTTGGACTCTCCCCACCACAGAGATGTCCTTAGCAAACACCCTGCTCTAAGTTACCTACGTAGAATTTGGACGTTCTTAGCCAGAATTGTCCTTAGCGAGCAGACCTGCTCTGGGTTCCCTTTGGGGAATTTGGATTTCCCGTGTGGATTATCCTTAGCGAGCAGAGGGGCTGACTACCCCTACATCTTGGTTTCTCTTATGGAATTTGGACTGTGTCCTGAGCAGGCAATGCCCCAGGTTTCCAGTTATTAAATTTGGACCACGTCCAGCCTTGCGGCAATGATTGTGTTTACTCCTTGATGGAGGCATTCTCTATTTATCTTGATGCATGTATATGATGTATGCTATGTATATTTGTGTAACATGTAATTGGACATGTTTGTCGTACAGAATGAATGAGATATGTTATGAATGCCTGATTTGAAGATTGGGATTGAAGACATTATATGCAGGGTTGCATGATCTGAAATATATGTTAGAGATACATCTCATGTAAGTTTATATGATGTTGATGTATGATCTAAAATGTATGTTATAGATACATCTAATGCAGGTTTATACGATGTTGAATTGCACTATGTGATTTAGACACTATGATGCAGGTTTTGGTGATGTGTATGTGTGATCAGAAAATGATACATCTTGTCAATCATTGATTTGAATTGTTATATTACTATGTCGTCGTATTTTTGATGATTATACTTATATTAAAAACCATTACTGTGTTTGTTATACTCACCCCTCTTTCTTGTGCTTTTGCTTTGGGGCTGCGTGGCGTGACACAGAGACGGACAGGATCCTCTCTATGAGGAAAGGTCGGAGAGGACTTGGGAGTAGACGTGAAGACCTCTTATGTGGCATATTTCTTTGATTTTTGCTATGATGCTAGAACTCATGTGGTGTAGTTCTCATTTTGGGATTTGTGCTACATTTTATCTTTAGACTTGTTGAGACTTTGTTTTGGAGCCTAGTGTCGGCTATGGATTAATTAGTATGTGGGTTTGAGATTGTGGTTTAATTTAGAGTTAAAGTAACTCTTTTGATTTTACTTATTTACTCTTGCTCAAAGTGGTGTGTTTACTCCGTAAATTTTTAGATCGCCCGTGATTAGGACATAAGTCATCTACTAATCGTTTTTCAATCTCCTGCCCCGTGCGCTTGACCGGTCCCTGGACCGGGTTCGGCTGGGGTCGGGCAGTGCCGGGGCGTGACAGCTTATGTTTATAATTTCACTATTCTTTCTTAACTTGAGTGATTTTATTCGCTTAACTAGTTTTAGAAAAAAAACACTAAAGCTAGTCACGAATATATATTTAGTTTTTTTTAAAGAGATATGTACTCATTTACTAAGTTCATAAGAACAAATCAAACACACAAAATGATAAACCAATCAGACAACTTTTTGTATAGTTATTTTCTTTTAATCGATTACAACCGAAGTTCGTTAAGAATGTGCACAAATCATTATATCGTTTAAAGTGTAAAAAGACATCCTAATCATTTGTTATGTTCAAATTTATGAATCAAATGGAGAAAGTGATCCACAATTTGACTGTTCTTCTTTAATTTATGTGATTTTATTCGCTTAACTTGTTTTAGAACAAAGCAACCAAGCTCTGTTCAAATGTATATTTAGTTGTTTTAAATAAATACATACTAATTTACTAAGTTCGTAATAACGAATTAAACACACAAAATGATGACCCAATCGGACCACTTTTGCTCTAGTTATTTTCTTTTAATCGATTAAAACCAAAGTTCGTTAAGAATGTGCTCAAATCATTATATCATTTAAAGTTTGAAAAGAATAGCTAATCATCTGTTACATTCGTAATTACTAATTAAATTATGAAAGTGATGCCACAATTTTAACACTTCTTCCTTAACTTATGTAATTTTATTCACTTAGCTAGTTTTACAAGAAAGTACCCAAACTCGTCATAAATGTATATTTAGTTGTTTTAAAGAAATATGTACTCATTTACTTATTTCGTAAAAACGTATCAAATGTACTAAACAACGAACAAATCGGACTACTTTTAGTCTACTTATATCCTTTTAATCGATTAACACCAAAGTTCGTTAAGAATGTGTATAAATCATTATATCGTTTAAAGTTTAAAAAGACCTCCCAATCAGTTTTTTACGTTTGTAATTACAAATCAAATGGAGAAAGCGATGCCACAATTTGACCATTCTTCCTTAACTTATGTGATTTTAATTACTTAACTAGTTTTAGTACAAAGCACCCAAACTCAACACGAATGTATATTTAGTTGTTTTAAAAAATACTTACTCATTTACTAAGTTCGTAAGAATGAATTAAATGTACTAAAAGACAAACCAACCAGACTAATTTTGGTTTAGTTATATCCTTTTAATAGATGAAAACTGAAGTTCATTTTGAATATGAACAAATCATTATATCTTTTAAGTTTGAAAACACGTCTTAATCATTTGTTATGTTCGTAATTATGAATTAAATGGAGAAAATGATGTCTCAATTTGACCACAATTCCTTAACTTATGTAATTTTATTCGCTTATATAGTTTTAGAACAAAGTACCAAAGCTGGTCACGAATATATTTAATTGTTTTAAAGAAATAATTACTTATTTACTATGTTCATAAGAATGAATCAAATGCACTAAATGACGAACTAATTGGACCAGTTTTGGTCTACTTATTTCATTTTAATCGATCAAAACCGAAGTTCGTTAAGAATGTATACAAATCGTTATATCATTTAAAGTTTAAAAATTCCTCCGAATTATTTGTTACATTCAAAATTATGAATAAAATGGAGAAAGTGATGCCACAATTTGACCATCCTTTCTTAACTTTATGTGATTTTATTCGCTTAACTAGTTTTAGAACAAAGCAACCGAGCTTGTCACGAACGTATATTTAGTGGTTTTGAAGAAATACATACTTATTTACTAAGTTCGTAAGAATGAATTAAACACACTAAATGATGAACCAATCGGAGTACTTTTGGTTTAGTTATATCCTTTAATCGATAAAAATCGAAGTTCGTTTCGAATGTGTACAAATAGTTATATCGTTTAAAGTTTTGTAAGTCTTATTAATCATTTGTTATGTTTGTAATTACGAATCGAATGGAGAAAGTGATGCAACAATTTGACCGTTCTTCCTTAACTTTAGTGATTTTATTCGCTTAACTAGTTTTAGTACAAAGCATCAAAATCATCACGAGCATATATTTAGTTGTTTCAAAAAATACTTACTCATTTACTAAGTTCGTAAGCATGAATTAAACGTACTAAAAGACGAACAAATTAGACTAATTTTGGTTTAGTTATATCCTTTTAATCGATGATAACCGAAGTTCATTTTGAAAAACACGTCCTAATCATTTGTTACGTTCGTAATTACGAATCAAATTAATAAAAAATGTCTCAATTTGACCACTATTCCTTAACTTATTTAATTTTATTCACTTAACTAGTTTTAGAAGAAAGCACTTAAGCTCATCACGAATGTATTTTTAGTTTTTTAAAGAAATATGTACTCATTTACTAAGTTCATAAGAAAGAATCAAATGTACTAAATGACAAACAAATCGGACCACTTTTGGTCTAGTTATATCCTTTTAATCAAATAAAACCGAAGTTCATTAAGAATATGCATAAATCGTTATATCATTTAATGTTTAAAAAGAAAGCCCCCCTAATCATTTGTTACATACCAATTTTGAGGTATATAAACTTGTGATATATGAGTTACCAAAAAAAAATTGTGATATATGTGTCGCTATTCTTGAGTTTTAGATTTTGATATCAACCTAAATGATGTGGATGATGTTACTAACAAGTTCCTGGACAAGCTAGATGCAACAAAGCCATTGAAAGCCTAGCAAAAGGCCCATCATCCTTATTTAAGAAGAAGCCCAAGAATCCAGGATAATACCAAACGCTAAGGATTAATTGAGCCCAACTACAAAGATTCTTTTCCTGGACTGCAACTTTTGGAGTCCCAAGGCCTTATTAATTAAAGCAAGTTGTTGCAGCCAAGGCACTCTTTCATATGTAGTCCACTTAGGGACTTGTTTTAAGACATTTAATGTTTTTGGGGATTAGCTTTCACTTTATTTAATGTTATTTCAAATGCTTGTACGAAATTAAGCCTATATAAGGCTTTCTAAGTAATGAAAATGGAGTTTTTGGCTTGTTCATCTTAAAATTGTGTATGGAGTATCAGCAACTCTCAGAACCTATCTTCCCTGACTATCTCTCCTCAAAGACAGTTTCAAATGCCTTCAAGCTTAGATACCTCAAGCTTAAGGAAGTTGTCGCACTCCTTGTGATCTTTCCTCTCAGCGAGTTCCGTTCAGAGTTCATTATTTTGTTTTAGCACTCATCTTCTTTCTCTGCGCTGCACATCACTAAATGTCTACCTAAATGTCTGTGACACAACCAGAAGATGGGATTGGGGGTGGCCATCTTAGGTGGCATCCAAATTTCGAAACCAATGCATGGATTGCTTGGAATGTAGTTAGATGTCAATTTTATGTACTTTCTTGGAAAATTTACTCTTTTCTACTTTTATATTTACTGCTTTACATTTTCACTAAGAAAAAAAAATCTAGTATTCAAATGCTATAAAATATGTATTAGGTTCTCATTCACTCAATCTTATCATCGGAGCCTATTTAGATTTCAGATGCTTTTTTGCTCATTCTTTGCATTTAATCGTAGTTGATTCTTTTCATTTAATCATAGTTTCAAATAAAAGCTCCCTCCTAAACTTTTCTGTAGACTAAAGATCTACCTTGTAATGATTTAAAGGAAAATGATTGCATAAAAAAAGGGAAATAGTCCAAAACCTTTTACTTTAAATTTTTTATTTCTGAACTGCTGCTGAATGAAGCCCCTCAAATGCTGCATATCCCTTAGAAATTTGTATTTGAATTCTTGCTGTGTAGAATTTAGTTCAGCAGCCTTTGCCTTTTTCGTTGGGTGCCTAAACTACAACAGACAAACACACATGGCTTTCTTCTGGTTGGAACGCCTTTCACTTTCAGAGGCGTCCATCACATTGCCAGCAGCCTACAGAGTTACACAGACTTACAGTCAGGTTGACAGGTTTAATATTTGTCAACTATGGTTTAAAAGAGTAAATTAACAGGACTTGGTGACTCCTGAAGATTCAACCATTTGTTACTCCACATAGGGTATACTGTTTGTCTCTTGTTTTTGACAGTACAATTTTAAAAAGATTCTTTACTTGAAATTGCCTCCAAAACAGATCTATTTTTCACACTTTTGCTGTAAAATTTCAAGCTTCAACTGTGTAAAAGTGGATTTTATATTACTTGATATGTATGGTAAGAGTTTTTTTGTATAAAATCTAATGTTGTCCAAGATTCCTTTGACAAAACTGTGTAAAAGTGAATAAACGTGGTAACTACACCAACTTTTGCCACTCAATTGTTCACTCTGTCTCCTCCCTGTGTCATCAAGAATACAAGGATTCAGTGTAAATTCAAATCTTAGTAAGCAGTGCTAACTTAGCACAAACTTTCTTTTTCTTATGAATTTTTTAGGCCGAAGTAAACACAGTACTTACACCAATTCATGAAGTTTGAGGCTGCTTTGAACATGTCCATATGTATAAATAGACAGCGGAACTTTGGTGGTTGCTAAGCTGATTTTTGTAACTTATTTAAAGTTATAAGTGAGAGAGGTTGTACCTTGAATAATTTTTTACAAGGTCTCTTCTTGATTGTGTGAAAATTAAGATATGTGTTTATCTGAGTAATCAGATTTGGAATCTATGAATTAGCGTTGTCATGGCATTTTGGTGACTAATTCAGTTTTTGGTGGATTATTATGTAAGAGATTTGTAGAGCATTAGCTAAATTTTTGGTGACCAATGAAAGGTTTTTGTGGGTAATTTATTAACTCTTATTTAAGCCATAGATTTTGAAGTGATATTTACAACTTTAAATTGATATAATCTTTTTTTATTTTTGTAATGTTGATGTGATTCTTTAAATTGATATGGTTTTTTATAGGGAAAAATAATTTGGGTTGTAAATGGGATTCGAGCTCAATTTGAACATAAGTTCTAATTGCTATAGTAAAATTTTGAGTTCAAGCTTAAATCGAGCTTCGAGTTTTTGGCCGAACTGAGCTTGAGCTAGTCTTCGAGCTGTTCGATCGAGCTCGAGCCGAGCTTTTAAAAATCAAGCTCGAGTTCAAAAACTTCAAAACTTGGTTCGACTCGGCACATTAGCACCCTTAGCAATAAGGCTCGTCACGAAAATATATTTAGTTCTTTTAAAGAAATACATACTCATTTACTAAGTTCGTAAGAGTGATTTAAATGCACTAAACGACGAACCAATCGGACCACTTTTGCTCTAGTTATATCATATTAATGGCTTAAAACTGAAGTTCATTAAGAATGTAATCAATCATTATATCGTTTAAAATTTTGAAAGACCTCCCAATCATTTGTTACGTTCATAATTACGAATAAAATGCAGAAAGCGATGCCACAATTTTACCGTTCTTCCTTAACTTATGTGATTTTATTTGCTTAACAAGTTTTAGAAGAAAGCAATAAGGCTCGTCAGGAAAATACATTTAGTTGTTTTAAAGAAATGCATACTCATTTACTAAGTTCGTAAGAACGATTTAAACACACTACACGACGAACCAATTGGACCACTTTTACTCTAGTTATATCCTTTTAATTGCTTAAAACTGAAGTTGGTTAAGAATGTGTACAAATAATTATATCATTTAAAGTTTTGAAAGACCTCTCAATCATTTGTTACATTTGTAATTACGAATCAATTAGAGAAAGTGATGCCACAATTTGATCATTTTTCCTTAAATTATGTGATTTTATTCGCTTAACTAGTTTTAAAACGAAGCACCCTAGCTAGTCACGAATGTTCAACATAGTTTTTTTAAAGAAATATGTACACATTTACTAAGTTCGAAAGAAAAAATCAAACGCATAAGATGACCAACCAATCGGACCACTTTTAGTCTAGTGATTTCCTTTTAATCGATTAAAATCGAAGTTAGTTAAGAATGTGTACAAATTATTATATCGTTTACAGTTTTAAAAGATCCCAATCATTTTTTATGTTCGTAATTACAAATCAAATTGAGAAAGCGATGCCACAATTTGACCTTTCTTCCTTAACTTGTGTGATTTTATTCACATAACTAATTTTAGAACAAACCAATGAAGCTCATCACGAATGTATATTTAGTTATTTTAAATAAATACATACTCATTTACTAAGTTCATAATAACAAATAAAATGCACCAAACGACGAACTAATCAGACCACTTTTGGTCATGTTATACCCTTTTAATCAATTAAAACTAAAGTTTATTAAGAATGTGAACAAATCCTTATATCGTTTAAAGTTTTGAAAGACCTCTCTATCATTTGTTATGTTCGTAATTATGAATCAAATGCAGAAAACAATGCCACAATTTGACCATTCTTCTTTAACATATGTGATTTTATTTGCTTAACAAGTTTTAGAACAAAGCAATCAAGCTCGTCACGAAAATATATTTAGTTATTTTAAAAGAAATATATATTCATTTACTAAGTTCGTAAGAATGAATAAAATGCATTAAACGATGAACCAATCACTTTTGCTCTAGTTATATCCTTTTAATCGATTAAAACCGATGTTAGTTAAGAATGTGCACAAATAGTTATATCATTTAAAGTTTTGAAAGTCTTCTCAATCATTTATTACGTTTGTAATTACGAATTAAATGGAGATAGTGATGCCACAATTTGACCATTGTTCCTTAACTTATGTTATTTTATTCACTTAACTAGTTCTAAAACAAAGCACCCTAGCTAGTCACAAATGCTTGTTTAGTTTTTTTAAAGAAATACGTACTCATTTACTATGTTCGTAAGAACAAATCAAAGACACAAAATGACAAACCAATCGGACCACTTTTGGTCTAGTTATTTCCTTTAATAGATTAAAACCGTAGTTCATAAAGAATGTACAAAAATTATTATATCGTTTAAAGTTTTAAAAGAACTCCAAATAATTTGTTACATTCGTTATTATGAATCAAATTAAGAAAGCGATGCCACAATTTGACCATTGTTCCTTAACTTATGTTATGTTATTCACTTAACTAGTTTTAGAAAAAAGTAACCAAGCTCATCACGAATGTATATTTAGTTATTTTAATAAATACGTACTCATTTACCAAAGTTCGTAAGAAAGAATTAAATGCACTAAATAACAAACTAATCATACCACTTTTGATCAAGATATATCATTTTAATCGATTAAAACTGAAGTTTCTTAAGATTGTGTACAAATCGTTATATCGTTTAAAGTTTTGGAATACCTCTAAATTATTTGTTACATTCAAAATTACGAATTAAATAGAGAAAGCGATAACACAATTTGACCGTTCTTCGATTACTTATGTGATTTTAGTCGTTGAACTAGTTTTAGAACAAAGCATCCAAGCAAGTCATTAATATATATTTAGTTTTTTTAAAGAAATATGTACTCATTTACTAAGTTTGTAAGAATGAATTAAACATACAAAATGATAAACTAATCGGACCACTTTTTGTCTAGTTATTTCCTTTTAATCGTTTAAAACCGAAGATCATTAAGAAAGTGAATAAATCGTTATATCGTTTAAAGTTTTAAAAGTCATCGCAATTATTTGTTATGTGCGTAATTAGTAATCAAATTGAGAAAATATTTTACCGTTCTTCCTTAACTTATGTAATTTTATTCGCTTAACTAGTTTTAAAACAAATCACCCAAACTCGTTACGAATGTATATTTAGATATTTTAAAGAATACGTACTCATTTAATAAGTTCATAAGAATTAATCAAATGTACTAAACAACAAAACAATCGAACCACTTTAAGTTTAGTTATATTGTTTTAATCAATTAAAACTAAATTTTGTTAAGAATGTTAACAAATCATTATATCATTTAATGTTTTAAAAACACCTCCCAATCATTTGTTATTTTTGTAATTACGAATCAAATGGAGAAAGCGATGCCACAATTTGACCATTCTTCTGTAACATGTGATTTTATTTGCTTAACTCATTTTAGAACAAAGCACCAAAGCTTGTCACGAATGTATATTTAGTTATTTTAAATAAATACGTACTCATTTACTAAGTTCATAAGAATAAATCAAACGCACTAAATGACGAAACAGTCGGACCACTTTTGGTCTAATTATATCGATTAAAACTGAAGTTCCTTAAGATTGTGCACAAATCGTTATATCGTTTAGTGTTTTGATAATTCTTCCTTGACTTGTGTGATTTTATTCGCTTAAATAATTTAGAACAAAGACCCAAGCTGTCACAAATGTATATATTTAGTCCTCTTAACGAAATAGATATTCATTTACTAAGTTTTCAAGAACGAATAAAACATACAAAATGACGAACCAATTTGACCACTGGTCAAGTTATTTTATTTAAATCGATTTAAACCAAAGTTTGTTAAGAATGTGTATAAATATTTATATCGTTTAAAGTTTAAAAAGGCCTCCTAATCGTTTGTTATGTTTGTAATTACGAATCAAATTGAGAAAGTGTTGCCACAATTTGATTGTTCTTCCTTAACTTTTGTTATTTTAATTGTTTAACTGGTTTTAGAACAAAGCACTCAAGCTCGTCACGAATGTATATTTAGTTTTTTAAAAAAAATACGTACTCATTTACTATGTTCATAAGAAGGAATCAAATGCAATTTGACGAACCAATCGGACCACTTTTAGTCTAGTTATAACCTTGTAATCAATTAAAACCGAGGTTCGTTAAGAATGTGCACAAATCGTTATATCGTTTAAAAGTTTAAAAAGTCCTCCTAATTATTTGTTACGTTCGTAATTACGAATCAAATGTAGAAAGCAATGCCACAATTTGACCATTTTTCTATAACTTATGTGATTTTATTCCCTTAACTAGTTTTAGAACAAAGCACCCAAGCTAGTCATGAATTTATATTTAATTTTTTTAAAGAAATTTGTACTCATTTACTAAATTCATAAGAATGAATCAAATACATAAAACGAAGAACCAATCGGGCCACTTTTGGTCTAGTTTTTTTCTTTTAATCGATTAAAACTGAAGTTTGTTAACATTGTGTACAAATTATTATATTATTTAAAGTTTCAAAAGACCACCCAATCAATTGTTAAGTTAGTAATTACTAATTAAATGGAGAAAGCGATGCCACAATTTGTAATTTCTTCCTTAACCTTTGTGATTTTATTTGCTTAACTAGTTTTAGAACAAAGCACCGAAGCTCATCATGAATGTATATTTATTTATTTTAAATATGTATTCATTTACTAAGTTCATAAGAACGAATCAAACGCACTAAACAATAAACAAATTGGACCACTTTTGGTCTACTTATATCATTTTAATCGTTTAAAACCGATGTTTGTTAAGAATGTGTAGAAATCCTTATATCATTGAACGTCTAAAAAGGCCTCCCAATCATTTCTTACATTCGTAATTACTAATCAATTTGACTGTTCATCCTTAACTTATGTGATTTTATTCACTTAACTAGTTTTAAAGAAAATAATTACTCATTTACTAAGTTCATAGGAAGGAATCAAACGCAATAAACGACGAACCAATAAGACCCCTTTTGGTCTAGTTATATCATTATAAACAATTAAAATCAAAGTTTGTTAAGAATGTGTAAGAATCATTATATCGTTTAATGTTTTGAAAGACCTCCTAATCATTTCTTACGTTCGTAATTCTTAATTAAATAGAGAAAGTAATGCTAAAATTTAACTGTTCTTCCTTAACTTATGTGATTTATTTCCTTAACTAGTTTTAGAATTATATTTAGTTGTTTTAAAGAAATATGGACTCATTTACTAAGTTCGTAAGAATGAATAGCTCGCACTAAATGACGAACAAATTGGACTATTTTTGGTCTAGTTATATAATTTTAATCGATTAAAACCGAAGTTTGTTAAGAATGTGTACAAATCATTATATCGTTTAACATTTAAAAAGGCCTCCTAATCATTTGTTATATTCGTAATTACTAATCAAATAGAGAATGTGATGCTATAATTTGACCTTTCTTCATTAACTTATGTGATTTTAAAAGCTTAACAAGTTTTAGAACAAAAAAAGCAACCAAGCTCATCATGAATGTATTTAAGTGTTTTAAATAAATACGTACTCATTTACTAAGTTTGTAAGAAGGAACCAAATGCACTAAATGACGAACCAATCGGACCACTTTTGATCTAGTTATATACTTTTAATTGATTAAAATTGAAGTACGTTAAGAATGTGCACAAATCCTTATATTATTTAAAGGCGAAAAAAACCTCGCAATGAAATGTTATGTTCGTAATTACTAATTAAATGGACAATGAAATGCCACAATTTAACCGTTCTTAACTTATGTGATTTTATTTGCTTAACTAGTTATTAGAACAATGCACTCAAGCTCGTTACGAATGTATATTTAGTTGTTTTAAAAAATACGTACTCATAAGTTTGTAAGAACAAATCAAACGTACTAAACGATGAACCAATCGGATCATATTTTGGTCTAGTTATATCTTTTTAATTGATTAAAACCGAAGTTTGTTAAGAATGTGCACAAATCATTATATTATCTAAAGTTTAAAAAAATCTCCTAATCATTTGTTACGTTTGTAATTATGAATTAAATAGAGAAAGTGATGCCACAATTTGACTATTCATACTTAACTTATGTGATTTTTATTCGCTTAACTAGTTTCAGAACGAAACACCCAATCTTATCACGAATATATATTTAGTTGTTTTAAAAAATACGTACTCATAAGTTTGTAAGAACAAATCAAACGTACTAAACGATGAACCAATCGGATCATATTTTGGTCTAGTTATATCTTTTTAATTGATTAAAACCGAAGTTTGTTAAGAATGTGCACAAATCGTTATATTATCTAAAGTTTAAAAAAATCTCCTAATCATTTGTTACGTTTGTAATTACGAATTAAATAGAGAAAGTGATGCCACAATTTGACTATTCATACTTAACTTATGTGATTTTTATTCGCTTAACTAGTTTCAGAACGAAACACCCAATCTTATCACGAATATATATTTAGTTGTTTTAGAAAAAAAATACTTATTTACTAAGTTTGTAGGAAGCAGTCAAACGCAATAAACGACGAACCAATAACACTTCCTTTGGTCTAGTTTTATCCTTTGAAACGATTAAAACCGAAGTTCGTTAAGAATGTGAAAAAAATTGTTATGTAATTTAAAGTTTTGAAAGACCTCCCAATCATTTGTTACATTTTTAATTTTAAATCAAATGGAGAAAGCAATACAACAAGTTGACTGTTCTTCTTTAACTTATATGATTCGATTCACTTAACTAGTTTTAGAACAAAGCACACAAGCTAATCACGAATTTATATTTAGTTTTTTTATAAAAAAACCGTACTCATTTACTAAGTTCGTAAAAATGGATTAAACGCACAAAACGACGAACCAATTGAACGACTTTTGGTTTAGATATTTCCTTTTAATCGATTAAAACCCAAGTTTATTAAGAATGTGTACAAATCGTTATAACATATAAAGTGATGTCATTCATAATAACGAATCATTTTGTTACATTCATAATAACGAATCAAATGGAGAAAGCAATGCCACAATTTAACTGTTCTTCCTTAACTTATGTGATTTTATTCACTTAACTCGTTTTAGAACAAAACATTAAGCTTGTCACGAATGTATATTTAGTTGTTTTAAAGAAATACGTACTCATTTTACTAAGCTTGTAAAAATGAATCAAACGCACTAAATGACGAACCAATAACACGTCTTTTGGTCTAGTTATATCATTTTAAACTATTAAAACCAAATTTTGTTAAGAATGTGCAAAAATCATTATATCGTTTAATGTTTTGAAAGACCTCCCAATTATTTGTTACGTTTATAATTCTTAATTAAATAGAGAAAGCGATGCCACAATTTCACCGTTCTTCTTTAACTTATGTGATTTATTTGCCTAACTAGTTTTAAAACAAAACACCAAATTTAGTCATGAATATATATTTAGTTGTTTTAAAGAAATACGGACTCATTTATTAAGTTCGTAAGAACGAATAACTCAAACTAAACGAAGAACAAATTTGACCATTGTTGGTCTAGTTATATCATTTTAATCGATTAAAACTAAAGTTCGTTAAGAATGTGCAAAAAAAGTTATATCGTTTAAAGTTTAAAAAGGCCTCCTAATCATTTTTTACATTTTTAATTACGAATCAAATAGAGAAAGTGATGCCACAATTTGATTGTTCTTACTTAACTTATGTGATTTTATTCGCTTAACTAGTTTTAAAGCAAAACACTCAATCTTATCATAAATATATATTTAGTAATTGTTTTAAAAAAATACTTACTTATTTACTAAGTTCGTAGGGAGGAATCAAACGTAATAAAACGACGAACCAATAACACTTCTTTTGGTCTAATTATATCCTTTTATATGATTAAAACCGAAGTTCGTTAAGAATGTACACAAATTGTTATATCATTTAAAGTTTTATAAGACCTCTCAATCATTCGTTACGTTTTTTATTTTAAATCAAATGGAGAAAGCGATTCAATAATTTGACCGTTCTTCAACTTATGGGATTTGATTTGCTTAACTAGTTTTATAACAAAGCACCCAAGCTAATCACGAATATATATTTGATTTTTTTTTAAAATATGTACTCATTTACTATGTTCTTAAAAACAAATTAAACGTACAAAACGACGAACTAATCAGACCACTTTTGCTCTAGATATTCCTTTAAATCAATTAAAACCAAAGTTCCTTAAGAATGTGCACAAATCATTATATCGTATAAAGTTTAAAAAGTCTTATTAATCATTTGTTACATTCGTAATTACGAATCAAATGGAGAAAAAGCAATGCCACAATTAAACCGTTCTTCCTTAACTTATGTGATTTTATTCGCTTAACTTGTTTTAAAATAAAACAATAAGCTCGTCACAAATGTATATATTTAGTTGTTTTAAATAAATACGTACTCATTTACAAAACTCGTAAGAAAGAATCAAATGCACTAAATGACGAACCAATCGGACCACTTTTGTTCTATTTTTATCATTTTATTCGATTAAAACTGAAGTTCTTTTAGAATGTGTACAAATCATTATATCATTTAAAGTTTAAAAAGACCTCCCAATCATATGTTACATTCGTAATTACTAATCAAATGGATAAAGTGATGCCACAATTTGACAGTTTTCCCTTAACTTATGTGATTTTATTCACAAAACTAGTTTTAAAAATAAAGCACCCTATCTCATCACGAATGTATATTTAGTTGTTTTAAAAAAAAATACATACTCATTTACTAAGTTTGTAGCAATTAGTAGAACATACTAAACGACGAACTAATCAGACCACTTTTGATGTAGTTATATCATTTTAACAAATTAAAACCAAAATTCGTTAAGAATGTACAAAAATCATTATATCGTTCAAGTTTAAAACAAATCATTTGTTATGTTCGTGATTACGAATCAAATGGTGAAAGCGATGCCACAATTTGACCACAAAACTCATCATGAATGTATATTTAGTTGTTTTAAATAAATACGTACTAATTTACAAAGTTCGTAAAAACAAATCAAATGCACTAAACGATGAACCAATCGAACTAGTTTTGGTTTAGTTATATCCTTTTAATCGATTAAAATTAAAGTTCGTTAAGAATGTGCACAAATCGTTATATTGTTTAATGTTTAAAATGTCATTCGAATCATTTCTTACGTTCGTAATTCCTAATCAAGTAGAGAAAGCAATGCCATAATTTGACTGTTCTTCCTTAACGTATTTGATTTTATTTTCTTAACTAGTTTCTAAACAAAGGACTGAAGCTCGTCACGATTGTATACTTGGTTGTTTTAAAGAAATTTGGACTCATTTACTAATTTTGTATCTTATGAATAACACACACTAAACAACAAATGAATCCAACCATTTTAGGTCTAGTTATATCATTTTAATCGATTAAAACCTAAGTTCATTAAAAATATACACAAATCGTTATATCATTTAAAGTTTAAAAAGTCCTTCAAATCATTTGTTACATTCATAAATATGAATAAAACGGAGAGAGAAATGCCACAATTTGACCGTTCTTCCTTAACTTATGTGATTTTATTCGCATAGCTAGTTTTAGAACAAACATATATTTAGTTCTTTTAAGAAATACGTACTCATTTACTAAGTTCATACTAATGAATCAAACACACTAAATTACGAACAAATTGGACCACTTTTGGTCTTTTTATATCCTTTTAGTCGATTAACACCAAAGTTTGTTAAGAATATACATAAATCATTATATCGTTTAAAGTTTAAAAAGATACTCCTAATCATTTGTTACATTCGTAATTATGAATCAAATAGATGAAATGATGTCACAATTTAACCGTTCCTCCTAAGCTTATGTGATTTTATTAGTTTAACTAGTTTTAGTACAAAGCACTAAATCTCATCACGAATTTATATTTAGTTGTATTTTAAAAAAAAAACTTAATCATTTACTCCATTCTTAGGAAGGAATCAAACGCACTAAACGACAAA
This sequence comes from Saururus chinensis, assembly GCA_035235625.1. Classification (NCBI taxonomy): domain Eukaryota; kingdom Viridiplantae; phylum Streptophyta; class Magnoliopsida; order Piperales; family Saururaceae; genus Saururus; species Saururus chinensis. The sequence goes on along the minus strand of CP141146.1, from coordinate 27,560,357 downwards.
CCAATCGGCCCACTTTTTGTCTAGTTATATCCTATTAATTAAAATCAATGTTCATTAAAAATGTGTACAAATCATTATATAATTTAATATTTTGAAAGACCTCCCAGTTATTTGTTATATTCAAAATTATGAATCAAATGGAGAAAGCAATGTCACAATTTGACCGTTCTTCCCTAATGTGATTTTATTCACTTAACTAATTTTAGACAAAAGCACCCAAACTCGTCCTTTTAATCGATTAAAACTAAAGTTCGTTAAGAATGTGTTGCAAATCGTTATATCCTTTAAAGTTTAAAAAGTCATCCCAATCATTTATTATGTTCGTAATTACAAATCAAATTGAGAAAACGATACAACAATTTAACCGTTCTTCATTTACTTATGTGATTTTATTCACTTAGCTAGTTTAGAACAAAGCACCCAAGCTCGTCACAAATGTATATTTAGTTCTTTTAAATAAATACGTACTCATTTACTATGTTCGTAAAAACGAATTAAATGAACTAAACAATGAAGCAATAAGACGACTTTTGGTCTACTCATATCCTTTTAATCGATTAAAACCAAAGTTGGTTAAAAATGTGCAAAAATCGTTATATTAATTAAAGTTTAAAAATTCCTCCCAATCATTTACTACGTTTGTAATTATAAATTATATGAAGAAAACAATACCACAATTTAACCGTTCTTCATTAACTTATGTGATTTTATTAGCTTAGCTAGTTTTAAAACAAAGCACACAAGCTCATCACGAATGTATATTTAGTTCTTTTAAATAAATACGTACTTATTACTAAGTTCGTAAGAACGAATCAAACGTAATAAATGATAAACTTACCGTACCACTTTTGGTCTAGTTATATCTTTTTAATCGAATAAAACCGAAGTTCGTTAAGAATATGTACAAATAGTTATATCATTTAAAGATTAAAAAATGCCTCCCAATTATTTATTACATGCATAATTATGAGTCAAATAGAGAAAGCGAGGCCACAATTTTTCCGTTCTTCCTTAAGTGATTTTATTCACTTTCCTAGTTTTAGAACAAAGTACCCAAGCTCGTCATGAATATATATTTAGTTCTTTTATAGAAATATGTACTCATTTACTATGTTCATAAAAACAAATCAAACGCACTAAACAATTAACCAATCGGACCATTTTTGGTCTAGTTATATCGTTTTAATCGATTGAAACAAAAAATTGTTAAGAATATGCAAAACTCGTTATATCGTTTAAAGTTTAAAATGACCTCCTAATCATTTATTATGTTTGTAATTATGAATTAAATAGAGAAAGCGATGGCATAATTTAACTGTTCTTCCTTAGCTTAGGCAATTTTATTCGCTTAACTAGTTTTTGAACAAATCACACTAGCTCGTGACGAATGTATATTTAGTTGTTTTGAAAAAATAATTACTCATTTCCTAAGTTAGTAAGAACGAATTAAACGCACTAAACGATGAACAAATCGGACCACTTTTGGTCTAGTTATATCGTTTTAAACGATTAAAACCGAAGTTCGTTAAGAATGTAGAAAAATCGTTATATCGTTTAAAGATTAAAATGTCCTCTTAATCATTTATTACGTTTGTAATTACGAATCTAATGGAGAAAACAATTCCACAATTTGACCATGCTTCCTTAACTTATGGGATTTTATTCGCTTAACTAGTTTTAAAATAAAGCAATGAAGCTCGTTACGAATGTACATTTAGTTATTATAAAAAAACTCTAACTCATTTATTATGTTCGTAAGAATGAATAAAATGCACAAAACGATGAACCAATTGGACTACTTTTGGTCTACTTATATCCTGTTAATCGATTAAAACCAAAGTTCGTTAAGAATGTGCACAGATCGTTATATCATTTAAAGTATAAAAAATCCTCTTAATCATTTGTTATATTCGTAATTACGAATAAAATAGAGAATTCGATACCACAATTTGACCGTTCTTCCTTAACTTATGTGATTTTATTTACTTTACTAGTTTTAGAACAAAGTACTCAAGCTCACCACGAATGAATATTTAGTTATTTTAAAAAAAATACCCACTTATTTACTATGTTCGTAAGAATGAATCACACTCACAAAGTGACAAACCAATTAGACCACTATTGGTCTACTTATATAATTTTAATTAAAACTGAAGTTCATTAAGAATGTGCACAAATTATTATATCGTTAAAAGTTTAAAAAGCCCTCTTAATCATTTATTATGTTCATAATTAAAAATTAAATAGAGAAAGCATGGCCACAATTTGACCGTTCTTGCTTATCTACATGATCTTATTCCCTTAACTAGTTTTACAACAAAGCAGCCAAGCTCATCACGAATGTATATTTAGTTTTAAAAAAATATGTACTTATTTACAAAATTCATAAGGACGAATAAAACATAATAAACGACGAACCAATCAGACCACTTTTGGTCTAGTTATTTCATTTTAATCGATTAAAATTAAATTTCATTCTACATGTCTATAAATTGTTATATTATTTAAAGTTTAAAAAGTCCTCCTAATTATTTATTACGTTCATAATTACGAATCTAATAGAGAATGCGTAGCCACAATTTAACCGATCTTGAGTTTTTGAACAAAGCACCCAAGATCGTCATGCATTTACATTTAGTTTTAAAGAAGTATGTACTTATTTACCAAGTTCGTAAAAAGAATCAAATGAAATAAACGACGAACAAATTGGACCACTTTTGTCTAGTTATTTCGTTTTAATCAATTAAAATTGAAGTTCATTAAGAAAGTGTATAAATTGTTATATTGTTTAAAGTTTAAAAAGTTCTCCTAATCATTTGTTACATTCATAATTACAAATCAAATTGAGAAAGCGATACTACAATTTAACCGTTCTTTGTTAACTTATGTGATTTTATTGGCTTAGCTAGTTTTAGAACAAAGCACCCAAGCTCGGCGAGAATGTATATTTAGTTGTTTTAAATAAATACATACTTATTTACTAAGTTCATAAGACCGAATCAAATGCAATAAATGATGAACCAAGTCATACCATTTTTGGTCTAGTTATATCCTTTTAATTAAATAAAACCAAAGTTCGGAATGTGTACAAATTTTTATATCATTTAAAGTTTAAAAAGGCCTCCCTATTATTTATTACGTTCATAATTATGACTCAAATTGATAAAGCGAGGCCACAATTTAATCATTCTTCCTTAATTGTGTGATTTTATTCAATTTGATAGTTTTAGAACAAAGCTCGTCATGAATGTATATTTAGTTGTTTTAAAAAAATATGTATACATTTACTAAGTTCGTAAGAGTGAATGAAACGCAGTAAACGATGAACTAATAGGACCACTTTTGGTCAAGTTATATCATTAATCTATTAAAATTAAAGTTCGTTAAGAATGGAGATAATTCGTTATATCGTTTAAAGTTTAACATGTCCTCCTAATCATTTGTTACATTCATACTTACAAATCTAATAGAGAACACGATTCCACAATTTGAGCATTCTTCTTTTACTTATGTGATTTTATTTGCTTAACTAGTTTTAAAACAAAGCAACGAAGCTCGTTACGAATGTATATTTAGTTATTTTAAAGAAATTCTAACTTATTTACTATGTTCGTAAGAACGAATTAAACGCACTAAACGATGAACCAATTATACCACTTTTGGCCTACTTATATCCTTTTAATCGATTAAAACCGAAGTTCGTTAAGAATGTGTACGAATTGTTATATCGTTTAAAATTTAAAAAGACCTAATCATTTATTACATTCTTAATTATGAATGAAATAGAGAAAGTGGTACCACAATTTGGTAGTTCTTCCTAAACTTATGAGATTTTATTTGCTGAACTAGTTTTAGAATAAAGTACCAAAGCTCATGACGAATGTATATTTAGTTATTTTAAAGAAATACTCCCTTATTTACTATGTTTGTATGAACGAATCAAACACACAAAATAACAAACCAATTATACCACTTTCCGTCTACTTATATCCTTTTAATTAATTAAAACCGAAGTTCATTAAGAATGTGAACAAATCATTATATCGTTGAAAGTAGAAAAAGGCCTCTTAATCATTTATTACATTCATAATTACGAATTAAATGGAGAAAGCAAGCCTACAATTTGACTGTTCTTCCTTAATTTATGTGATTTTATTCCCTCAACTGCTTTAAAACAAATCACCTAAGCTCGTCATGGATGTATGTTTAGTTGTTTTAAAGAAATACGTACTCATTTACTAAGTTCATAAGAACAAATCGAACGAACTAAACGACAAACCAATCAGACAACTTTTAGTCTAGTAATATCGTTTTAATCAATTAAAACCGAAGTTTGTTAAATGTGCATAAATCGTTATATCATTTATAAAGTTTAAAAAACCTCCTAATCATTTGTTACGTTATTAATTACGAATTAAATGGAGAAAACAATGTCACAATTTGACTGTTCTTCCTTAACTTATGTGATTTTATTCACTTAACTAGTTTTAGAACAAAGCTACTAAGTTCGTAACGAATGCATATTTAGTTATTTTGAAGAAATACAAACTCATTTACTATATCCGTTAAAATGAAACAAATGCACAAAATGACGAACCAATTAGACCACTTTTGGTCTACTTATATCTTAAATCAAAGTTAGTTAAGAATGTGCACAAATCACTATATCGTTTAAAGTTTAAAAGACTTACCAATCATTCATTACGTTCGCAATTATGAATCAAAAAGAGAAAGCGAGGCCACCATTTAAACCATTCTTAAGTTATATGATTTTTTTCGCTTAGCTAGTTTTAAAATAAATCACTCAAGCTCGTCATGAATGTATATTTAGTTCTTTTAAAGAATACTTACTCATTTACTATGTGTAAAATTCATTATATCGTTTAAAGTTTAAAAAGACCTCCTAATTATTTGTTATATTCGTAATTACGAATCAAAATAAGAAAGCAATGTCATAATTTTACTGTTCTTCATTAGCTTATGTGATTTTATTAGCTTAACTAGTTTTAGAACAAAGCTCATGACAAATGTATATTTAGTTGTTTTGAAGAAATACTTACTCATTTACTAAGTTTGTAAGAACGAATCAAACATACTAAACAATAAACCAATCGAACCACTTTTGGTCTAGTTATATTATTTTAATCAATTAAAACCGAAATTCATTAAGAATGTGCACAAATCTTTATATCGTTTAAAGTTTAAATAGTTATGCTAATCATTTATTACATTTATAATTATGAATTAAATAGAGAAAATGATACTAGAATTTTACCGTTCTTTTTTAACTTATGTTATTTTATTCACTAGTTTTAGAACAAATCAGCGAAGCTCGTGACGAATGTATATTTAGTTATTTTAATAAAATAGTAACTCATTTACTATGTTCATAAAAACGAATCAAGCACACTAAACGATGAACCAATTGGACCACTTTTAGATTACTTATATTATTTTAATCGATTAAAAGCGAAGTTCGTTAAGAATGTACAAAAGTCGTTATATCGTTTAAAGTTTAAAAAGGCCACCCACTCATTTAATACATTCGTAATGACCAATAAAATAAATAAAGTGATGTTATAATTTGACTGTTCTTCCTTAACTTACGTGATTCTATCCCTTCACTAGTAATATAACAAAGCACCTAAGCTTGTCACGAATTTATATTAAGTTGTTTTAAAGAAATATGTACTCATTAATAAGTTCGTAAGAAGCGACGAACTAATCGAACTATTTTTGGTCTAGTTATATCGTTTTAATCGATGAAAAGTGAAGTTCCTTAAGAATTTGCATAAGTCGTTATATTCTTTAAAGTTTAAAAGGAACTCTTAATCATTTGTTACTTTCGTAATTAGGAATCAAATGGAGAAAGCGATGCCATAATTTAACTGTTCTTCCTTAAATTATGTGATTTTATGTGCAAAAGAAGCTCGTGACGAATGTATATTTAGTTGTTTCAAAGAAATACTTACTCATTTACTAAATTCATAAGAACGAATCAAATGCATTAAATGACAAACCAATCAGACCTCTTTTGGTCTACTTATATCATTTTAATCAATTAAAATAGAAGTTTGTTAAGAATATGCACAAATCATTATATCGTTTAAAGTTTAAAAAGACCACCTAATCATTTGTTATGTTCGTAATTACCAATCAAATAGAGAAAGCGATGTCACAATTTAACCGTTCTTCCTTAACTTATGTGATTTTATTCCCTTAACTAGTTTTAGAACAAAGCATCCAAGCTCGTTACGAATGTATCTTTATTTCTTCTAAAGATATACTTACTCATTTACTATGTTCATAAGAACGAATTAAACGCACTAAACGACGAACCAATCAGACCACTTTTGGTCCACTTATTATATCATTTTAATCGATTAAAACCAAAGCTCGTTAAGAATGTGCATAAATCATTCTATTATTTAAAGTTTAAAAAGAGCTCCCAATAATTTATTAAGTTCGTAATTACAAATCAAATGGAGAAAGCGATAATATAATTTTACAGTTCTTCCCTAACTTATGTGATTTTATTCGCTTAACTTGTTTTAGGACAAAGCGCCTAAGCTCGTCATGAATATATATTTTGCTGTTTTAAATAAATATGTACTCATTTACTAAGTTCGTTAGAATAAATCAAACACAATAAATACCAATCGGACCACTTTTGGTCACAAGTTATATCATTTTAATCGATTAAAACTGAAGTTTGTTATTAATGTGTGCAAATTGTTATATCATTTAAAAGTTTAAAAAGACCTCCCAATCATTTATTATGTTCATAATTATGGATCAAATGGAGAAAATGATGCCTCAATTTGACCATTCTTCCTTAACTTATAGGATTTTATTCGCTTAACTAGTTTTAGAACAAAGCAAAGTAGCTCATGACGAATGTATATTTAGGTATTTTAAAGAAATACTTATTCATTTACTATGTTCGTAAGAATGAATCATACGCACTAAATGACGAACCAATCGGACCAGTTTTAAGCTACTTATATTTAATCGATTAAAACAAAAGTATGTTAATAATGTTCACAAATAATTATATCATTTAAAGTTTAAAAGACCTCCTAATTATTTATTATGTTCGTAATTATGAATTAAATTGAGGAAACGATAGCAAAATTTAACCGTTCTTCCCTAACATATGTGATTTTAATCCATTAACTAGTTTTAGAACAAAACACCCAAGCTCATCATTAATAATTATTTAGTTGTTTAAAAGATATACATACACATTTATTAAATTTGTAAGAACAAATTAAACGCACTAAACAACGAACCATTCGGACAAATCTTGTTCTACCTATATTATTTTAATCGATTAAAACCGAAGTTCGTTAAGAATGTACACAAATCATTATATCATTTAAAGTTTAACAAGACCTCACACTTATTATTACATTCATAATGATGACTAAAATGGAGAAAGCGATGCTACAATTTGACCATTTTTCCTCAACTTATGTGATTCTATTCGCTTAACTAGTTTTATAATAAAACACCAAAGCTCGTGACAAATGTATATTTAGTTATTTTAAAGAAATACCTACTCATTTACTAAGTTCATAAGAATAAATCAAATGCACTAAACGACGAACCAATCGGACCACGTTTGGTCTACTTATGTCATTTTTTGTCGATTAAAACCGAAGTTCGTTAAGAATGTGCATAAGTCATTATATATCGTTTAAAGTTTAAAAAGACTTGCTAATCATTTATTATGTTCTTAATTACATATCAAATAGAGAAAACGATACCACAGTTTAACTATTCTTCAAACTAAGCAGCCAAGCACAAATTGAATGTATATTTAGTTATTTTAAAGAAATACTTACTTATTTACTATGTTTATAAGAATGAATCAAATGCACTAAAGGAAAAACCAATCGGACCACTTTTGGTCTAGTTATATTGTTTTAATCGATTAAAATTGAACTTCGTTAAGAATGTGCACAAATCGTTATATCGTTTAAAGTTTAAAAAGTCCACCTTATCATTTGTTACGTTCGTTATTACGAATCAAATAGAGAAAGCGATTCCACAATTTGACCGTTCTTCCTTAATTTATGTTGCTTTATTCGCTTAACTAGTTTTTTAGAACAAAGCACCCAAGCTCACGAATGTATATTGAGTTATTTTTAAGAAATACGTACCTTTTTACTATGTTCGTAAGAACGAATCAAATGTACTAAATGATGAACCAATTACACTAAATTTTGACTAGTTATATCATTTTAATAGATTAAGACTGAAGTTCATTAAGAATATAAACAAATCATTATATCATTGAAAGTTTAAAAAGGCCTCCCACTTATTTATTACGTACGTAATTACAAATCAAATAGAGAAAGCCATACCAGAATTTGTTCATTCTTCCTTAACTTATGCGATTTTATTATCTTAACTAGTTTTAAAGCAAGCATCCAAACTTGTCATGAATGTATATTTAATTCTTTTAAAGAAATAATTACCCATTTACTATGTTCATAAGAACGAATTAAACGCACTAAACGACGAACCAATCGGACCATTTTTGGTCCACTTATATCCTTTTAATTGATTAAAACTAAAATTCGTTAAGAATGTGCATAAATCATTTTATCGATTAAAGTTTAAAAGACCTCCTAAACATTAATATGTTTGTAATTATAAATCAAATTGAGAAAGCGATACCACAGTTTGACCGCTCTTCCTTATGTCATTTTAGAACAAAGCTAAGCTTGTCATGAATGTATATTTATTGTATTAAAGAAATATGTACTTATTTACTAAGGTCGTAATAACGAATCAAACGTACTAAACAATGAGCAGAGCGGACCACTTTTGGTCTAGTTATATCATTTTAATTGATTAAAACCGTAGTTCGTTAAGAATGTTCACAAATCATTATATTGTTTAAAATTTAAAAAGACCTCCTAATCATTTGTTACATTTGTAATTATGAATCAAATGGCGAAAGCGATGCCACAATTTGACCATTCTCCCTTAACTTGAGAGATTTTATTTGCTAAACTAGTTTTAAAACAAAGCACCGAAACTCGTCATGAATGTTTATTCATATGTTATAAAGAAATATGAACTCATTTACTAAGTTAATAAAAAATAATCAAATGCACTAAGAGACGAACCAATCGGACCACATTTTATCTAGTTATATAGTTTTTATCAACCAAAATTGGAGTTCGATTAGAAATGCTACAAATTGTTAATACTTTTTAGTTTTGAAATCCTCCCAATCATTTGTTACATTCGTAATTATTAATCAAATGGAGAAAGCGATGACACAATTTAATCATTCTTCTTTAACTTTTGTGATTTTATTTGCTTACCTAGTTTTATAACAAAGCACCCAAACTCGGCACGAATATATATTTAGTTATTTTAAAGAAATACATACTTATTTACTAAGTTCATAAGAACAAATCAAACACACTAAACGACGAACAATTTGACCACTTTTGGTGTAGTTATATCGTTTTAATCGATTAAAACCCTAGTTCGTTAAGAATGTATATATTTCATTATATCAATTAAGGTTTAAAAAGAACTCCTAATCATTGATTATGTTCATAATTACAACTTAAATTGAGAAAGTGATGCCACAATTTAACCGTTCTTCCTTAAATTATGTGATTTTATTCATTTAACTAGTTTTAGAACAAAACAACAAAGCTAGTCACGAATGAATATTTAGTTATTCTAAAGAAATACATACTCATTTACTAAGTTCGTAAGTTAAATCAAATGTACTAAACGACGAACTAATCTAACCACTTTTGGTTTAGTCATATCCTTTAAATCGATTAAAACTGAAGTTCGTTAAGAATGTGCACAAATTGTTTTATCGTTCAAAGTTTAAAAAGTCCTCCAAATCATTTGTTACGTTCGTAAGTACGAATCAAATGGAAAAGGCGATGCCACAATTTGACCGTTCTTCCTTAACTTATGTGATTTTATTCGATTAACTAGTTTTAAAACAAAGCACCCAAGCACGTCATAAATGAATATTTTGTTGTTTAAAAGAAATACGTAATCATTTACTATGTTTGTAAGAATGAATCAACCGCACTAAATGGCAAACTAATCGGACCACTTTTGATTTAAACTTAAGTTCGTTAAAAATATGCACAAATCGTTATATCGTTCAAAGTTTAAAAAGACCTCCTAATATTTGTTACGTTCATAATTACGAATCAAATAGCGAAAGAGATGCCACAATTTAACCGCTCTTCCTTAACTTATATGATTTTATTCACTAGACTAGTTTTATAACAAAGCACCGAAGCTAATCACGAATGTATATTTAAGTTTTTTAAAGAAATATGAACTAATTTACTAACTTCATAAGAACGAATCAAACGTACTAAACGAAAAACCAATCAAACCACTTTTGGTCTATTTCAACCGCTTTAAATAAATTAAAACCGAAGTTCGTTAATAATGTGTACAAATTATTATATCATTTAAAGTTTAAAAAGGCCTCCATTCACTTGTAACGTTTGTTATTACTAATCAAATGGCAAAAGGAATGCCATAATTTGACCGTTCTTCCTTAACTTCTGTGATTTTATTCGCTTAACTAGTTTTAGAACAAAACACACAAATAAATATTTAGTTGTTTTAAAGAAATACGTACTCATTTACTAAATTCATAAGAACAAATCAAACGCACTAAACGATGAACCAATCAGAACACTTTTGGTCAGGTTGTATCTTTTTAATTTATTAAAACTAAAGTTCGTAAAAATTGTGCACAAATCATTTTATCATTCAAAGTTTAAAAAGGCCTCCTGAATATTTGTTATATTCATAATTACCAATCAAATGGAGAATGTGATGCCACAATTTGACAGTTCTTCCTTAACTTATGTGATTTTATTTACTTACATAGTTTTAGAATAAAGTACCGAAGCACGTCATGAATGAATATTTAAGTTATTTTAAAGAAATACATACTTATTTACTAAGTTTGTAAGAACGAATATAACACACTAAACGACGAACCAATCAGACCACTTTTTGTCTAGTTATATTGTTTTAATCGATTAAAACAGAATTTCATTAAGAATGTGTACACATCGTTATATCGTTTAAAGTTTAAAAGGACATCTCAAACATTTGTTATGTTTGTAATTACAAATCAAATGGAGAAAGTGATGCCTCAATTTGACAGTTCTTCCTTAGCTTATGCTATTTTATTCGATTAAAACCGAAGTTCCTTAAAAATGTGCACAAATCGTTATGTCGTTTAAAGTTTAAAAAGTCCTCCCAATAATTTGTCATGTTCTTAATTACGAATTATATGGACAAAGCAATGCGACAATTTGACCACTCTTCCTTAACTTATGTGATTTTATTTGCTTACCTATATTTAGAACAAAGCACCCAAGCTCGTCACAGATGTATATTTAGTTTTTTAAAGAAATACGTACTCATTTACTAAGTTTGTAAAAACGAATCAAACACACTAAACAACGAACCAATCAGACCACTTTTGGTCTGCTTATATCATTTTAATCGATTTAAACTGAACTTCGTTAAGAATGTGCGCAAATCATTATATTATTCAACATTTAAAAAGTCCTCCTATTTACTTGTTACATTTATAATTACGAATCAAATGTGGCAAGTTATGCCACAATTTGACCGTTTTTCCGTAACTTATTTTATTTTATTCGCTTAACTAGTTTTAAAACAAAGCACTTAAGTGCCTCATTAATTAATATTTAGTTGTTTTAAATAAATATATACTCATTTACAAAGTTTATAAGAACAAATCAAATGAACTAAATGACGAACCATTCAGACCATTTTTAGTCTACTTTTATCGTTTTAATCGATTAAAACCGATCATCGCTAAGAATGAGCAGAAATCATTATAACGTTCAATGTTTAAAATGACCTCCCATTCATTTGTTATGTTCATAATTATGATTCAAATGGTGAAAGCTATTTCACAATTGGACCGTTCTTTCTTAACTTATGTGATTTTATTCGATTAACTAGTTTTAAAACAAAGCACCTAAGCTCGTCATGAATGTATATTTAGTTGTTTTAAAGAAATACGTACTCATTAACTAAGTTTATAAGAACGAATCAACTGCACTAAATGACGAACTAATAGGACCACTTCTGGTATAGTTATATCATTTTTAATCAATTAAAATAGAAGTTCTTTAATAATGTCCATAAATCATTATATCATTTAAAGTGTAAAAAGGCCTCCCAATCATTTGTTATGTTAGTTATTATGAATAAAATGGAGAAAGTGATGCCACAATATAACCATTCTTCTTAACTTATGTGATTTTATTCGCTTAACTAGTTTTAAAAACAAAGCACCTAAGCTCGTCACGAATTAATATTAAGTTTTTTTTAAGAAATACGTACTTATTTACTAAGTTGGTAAGAAGGAATCAAATGTACTAAACGACGAATGAATCGGACCCCTTTTGGTCTATATCATTTTAATCGATTAAAACCGAAGTTTGTTAAAAAAGTCTACAAATCGTTATATCGGTCAAAGTTTATAAAGACCTCCCAATCATTTATTATGTTTCAAATTACGTTTCAAATGGCGAAAGAGATGCCACAATTTGATTGTTTTTCCTTAACTTATGTGATTTTATTTGCTTAACTAGTTTTAGAACAAAGAAGCAAAGCTCGTCACGAATGTATATTTATTTATTTTAAAGAAATATGCACTCATTTACTAATTTTGTAAGAACAAATAGATTGTACTAAACGACAAACCAATCGGACCACTTTTGGTCTTGTTATACGATTAAAACTAATATTCGTTGAGGAATGTGCACAAATCGTTATATCGTTTAAAGTTTAAAAAAACCTCCAAATCATTTGTTACGTACATAATTACGAATCAAATGGAGAAAGCGATGCCACAATTTGACTATTCTTTTTTAACTCATGTAATTTTATTTGCTTAACTACTTTTAAAACAAAGTACCCAAACTCATCACAAATGTATATTTAGTTGTTTTAAAGAAATACATAGTCATTTATTAAGTTTGTAAGAACGAAATAAATGTAATAAACAACGAACCAATTGGACCACTTTTTGTCTATTTATATCATTTTAATCATTTAAAGCTTAACTTCGTTAAAAATATCCACAAATCACTATATCGTTTAAAGTTTAAAAATACCTCCCATTACTTTGTTACATTCATAATTATTAATTAAAGGGAAAAAGTGATGCCAAAATTTGACCCTTCTTCCTTTACTAATGTGACATTATTCGCTTAACTAGTTTTATAACAAAGTACTTAAGCTTATCAAGAATGTATATTTAGTAATTTTAAAGAAATACGTATTCATTTACTAAGTTCGTAAAAACGAATCAAACATACTAAACGATGAACCAATCGGACCACTTTTGATCTAGTTATATCGTTTTAATCGATTAAAACCGAACTTCGTTAAGAATGTGCACAAACTGTTATACCGTTTAAATTTTAAAAAGACCATGTAATCGTTTGTTACGTTCGTAATTACTGATCAAATGGATAAAAAGATGTCATAATTTGACCGTTCTTCCTCAACTTATGTTATTTGATTTCCTTAACTAGTTTTAGAACAAAACACCTAAGCTTATTACGAATTTATATTAATCTGTTTTAAAGAAATACGTACTCATTTACTAAGTTTGTAAGAATAAATTAAATGAGCTAAATGACGAACTAATCAGACCACTTTTAGTATAGTTATATCCTTTTAATTGATTAAAAATGAAGTTCATTTATAATGTGCACAAATCGTTATTTTTTTTGAAGTTAAAAAAGTCCTAATAATTATTCACGTTCGTAATTATGAATCAAATCGCTAAAGCGATGCTACATTTTGGTAGTTCTTCCTCAACTTATGTGATTTTATTTTCTTAAATAGTTTTAGAACAAAACACCCAAGCTCACCAATGTATATTTAGTTTTTTGAAAGAAATATGTAGTCATTTACTATGTTCGTAAGAATGAATTAAACGTACAAAATTACGAACCAATCAGGTCACTTTTGTTCTAGTCATATCCTTTTTAATCAATTAAAACCGAAGTTCGTTAAAAATGTGCACAAATTGTTATATTGTTTAAAGTTTAAAAAGACCTCCCAATAAATTCTTACGTTCATAATTACGAATCAAATTGCAAAAGCAATGCCTCAATTTGACCGTTCTTCCTTAACCCGAGTGATTTTATTCACTTAGCTAGTTTTAGAAGAAATTATTTAAACTCGTCACGAATGTATATTTAGTTGTTTTAAAAAAATACATACTCATTTAATTTTTTGTAAGAATGAATCAAACGCACTAAATGACGAACTAATCAGATAACGTTTTGTTAAGTTATATCCTTTTAATCGATTAAAACTGAAGTTCGTTAAGAATGTGTATAATCTTTATATTATTCGTAGTTTAAAAGAACCTCCCATTGATTTGTTACATTCATAATTGATGTGCAGCGCAGAGAAAGAAGATGAATGCCAAAGCAATAATGAACTCTGAACGGAACTCGCTGAGAGGAAAGATCACAAGGATTACGACGACTTCCTTAAGCTTGAGGGCATCTGAAACTGTCTCTGAGGAGAGATAGCCAGGGAAGATAGGTTCTGAGAGTTGCTGATACTCTAGACACAACTTTTAAGATGAACAAGCCAAAAACTCCAATTTCATTACATAGAAGCCATATAAATAGGCTTAATTTCGTACAAGCATTTGAGATAGCATTAAATAAAGTGAAAACTAGTCCCAAAAAACATTAAATGTCATAAAACAAGTCCCTAAGTGGACTACATATGAAAGGGTGCCTTGGCTATAATAGCTTGCATTAATTAATGAGGCCTTGGGACTCCAAAGGTTGCAGGCTAGAAAAAGAATCTTTGTAGTTGGGCTCAATTAATCCTTGGCTTTTGGTCTTCTCCTGGATTCTTGGGCTACTTCTTAAATAAGGCCTTTAGCTGGGCTTTCAATGGCTTTGCTGCATCTAGCTTGTCCAGGTACTTGTCTGTAACATGATCCACATCATTCTCCCCAGGTGGAAGAAAACTCATCCTCGAGTTTGCAATTTCATCTTTTGAATTATTTCCATAATAAGGAATCAGATGCTTAACATTAAAAACATCATGAGTGCGGATATGGCTGGGAAGCTTCAATCTGTAGGCATTGTCATTGATCTTCTCAACAATCTCATATGGACCGATCTTACGTGGGCTTGTAAGAACAATCTCATACTCTCCTTCTGGAAATCAATCCTTGGTAAGAACAGCCCACACATAGTCGCCATTTTCAAAGACTAACTTTCTGCGGTGTTTGTCTGCTGCAAGCTTGTATTGTTCAGTTGTCTTCATCAAGTTAGTCTTAACTTCTTCATGAACTTGAAGCATCTCAGAAACAAAATCTTCCACCTTCTTGCTGGGCCACTTCAAGTTAGGGAGAGGAGCAAGATCTAAGGCAGCCCTCAGGTTTACATCATAAACAACTTCAAAAGGACTAAAACCTATAGAGCGGTTAGTGGACCTGTTGTAAGCAATTCAGCTTGTGATAGAGCTTGATCCCATTTCTTCAGATTTTCCCCAATTAAGCATCTCAATAGATTACCTAGGCTTCTATTGATAACCTCAGTTTGCCCATCTGTTTAGGGGTGATATGCACTACTGAATTGAAGATTTGTGCCAAGTAACCTCCAAAGACTCCTCCAAAAGTGGCTGACAAATTTTAGATCACGATCTGAAGTGATGGACTTGGGAACACCATGGAGACGAACTACTTCACGAAAATAAATCGAAGCAATATGTGAGGCATCCATTGTCTTTCTGCAAGATATGAAATGAGCCATCTTCAAAAAACGGTCTACAACAACAAAGATAGAATTGACACCTCTTTGTGTTCTTGGCAGCCCCCGAACAAAATCCATGCTTACATCTGTCCATGGTCCTTCAGGAATGGGAAGTGGCATATAGAGTCCGGCATTTGTGGAAGTTCCTTTTGAGACTTGGCACACATGACATTTTTTCACATAACGAGTAACCTCCTTTCGGATTGAAGGCCAACAGTAGTCTTTAGAGATGAGATCAAGAGTCTTTTTTTCTCCAAAGTGTCCTTCATTGTGGAGCTCTTGAGTAATGTTTAGCCGCATGGAGCACTCTGGGATACAACTGATTCCTTTTGAAAAGGAAACCATCACTGAGAAAATACTCAGACTTTTTGCCTTCTTTGATACCTGCAATTATATGATAAAAGTAATCATCAATGGGATAGAGTTCTCGAATTGTTCCAAACCGAATGACTTCAGCTTGCATTCTAGAGAGCAGAGAAGTCCGGCGACTTAAAGCATCAGCTATCAATTTTGCACTCCAGATTTGTACTTCAGGGTGAATGTGAACTCTTGGAGATAGGCAGCCCACTTTGCATGTCTCTGGTTGAGCTTTTGTTGGCTGTGAAGGTGCTTCAATGCTTTATGGTCAGAGTACAAGACGAAGTCTCGTTGGATTAGATAATGCCGCCAATGCCTTAACGTTTGATACACAGCATAGAACTCCATATCATAGGTAGAATACCGCTGCTTTGCTCCACCAAACTTTTCACTAAAGTAGGCAACAGGTTTGCCTTCTTGACTTAGCACAGCGCCAATACCAACTTTAGAAGCATCACAATCAACTTCAAACAACTTTTCAAAGTCTGGCAATGCAAGTAGAGGTGCAGCTGATAATCTTGCCTTTATCTCAAGGAAACTCTTCTCAGCTTCATGAGTCCACTCTAGCTTTTGCCTCTTTATGCACTCTGTGATTGGTGCTACAATTGTGCTGAAATGATGAATAAACCGTCTGTAGAAAGAAACAAGTCCATGGAAAGACCTTACTTCAGTAATTGTAGTGGGGTGGGGCCATTCAACAATTGCTCGCACCTTGTCATCATCAGCCTTGATGCCATCTCCAAAAACAATGAATCCCAAAAATAGGACTTGAGGAGTCATAAACTCACACTTCTTCAGCTGCACAAATAATCTTTCCCTACGTAAATTATTCAGTACTTTACGAAGGTGTTGCAAATGTAACACATTGTTAACACTATAAATCAAGATATCATCAAAATAAACTATGATGCGTCGCCCAATGAAGGGTTTCAGCACATGGTTCATCACCCGCATAAAAGTGCTTGGTGCATTTGACAAACCAAATGGCATGACAAGACACTCATATAAGCCTTCACGCGTTTAAACACTGTTTTCCATTCATCTCCTGGTTTCATTCTGATTTGATGGTAACCGCTTTTAAGATCAAGCTTTGAGAAGACAGTTGCTCCAGCCAAATTATCTAGCATATCATCCAATCTTGGAATTGGAAATCTATACTTCACTGTTATCTTATTAATAGCATGACTATCTATGCACATTCTTCAAGTACCATCTTTTTTTGGCACCAAGAGAGCTGGGACACCACATGGACTCAAACTTTCTTTGATATACCCCTTCTCCAATAGTTCAGCAACTTGTCTATTCAATTCTTCATGTTCTTTAGGACTCATACGATAGTATGGCCTGTTAGGAAGGCTAGCACCGGGAACCAAATCAATTTGGTGCTGAATGTCCCTTAGTGGAGGTAAGCCAGTTGGTAATTCATGAGGGAAGACAACTGAAAACTCATCAATAAGAGGTCTAGCACAAATGGGTATTACTTGCTCCTTGTGCTCCTGCTTGGAAAGAAGTACATAAACAACTCCTTTATCCTTCACATCTCTTTCAAATTGTGCCAAAGATAACAATTTTGAACTATCTGATTTAGGTTTCTTTTCAATGTCCCTTGAAGGCACTAATTTAAATTTCACCTTTTCCAACATGAAACTATAAGTATTTCGTCGACCATCATGCACAACAGATTTATTATACTGCCATGGTCTACCTAATAATAGGTGACAAGCATCCATAGGGGTCACATCACACCACACAGAATCACTATATCTATTTCCAATCGAAAATGAAACAAGGCAACGTTTTGAGATTGTTACCTCATTATCTTTTCTGAACCAAGTGAGTTTATAGGGCCTAGGATGTGATTCGGTTGGAATACTCAACTTCTTCACAGCCTCTTCAGAGATGACATTCTCACAGCTTCCGCTATCAATAAGTAATGAACAAACTTTTCCTCCGTGGTGCATGTAGTTCTGAAAATATTGTGACGCAGCCAGTCTTCACTAGATTCTCCTCGTGGAGACAAAAGAGTCTTCCGAATAACAAGGAGCTCACGCTCATCACCATGCACTTCTTCGTCCATCTCTTCATTATTTGTCTCTTCATCAAACACTGGTGGGGCACTGAAGTCCACTCCCTCTTCATGGTCTTCAATTAACAACTGCTTGCCGGTCTAGAGTTTTGGGGACATTCTTGAGACATATGACCCCATCCATGACAATTAAAGCAACGAACTCCAGAGCTAGTTCCACCCTTCTGTTTCTGTTGGGCAGTTTCAATGGTGGTAGGAACTAGCATAAAGGGCTTGGTGGCTTTAGGCACTAAATTAGCACCCAAATTAGCCTTAAAATGAAGTTGTTTCTCAATCTGTAAAGCTCTTTGGTGTGCATCAGAAACCTCCCACAAGTCGAACATATTAAGAGTATCTTGAAAATTTTGACGAAGACCACCAACATAGCAATCTACTAACTATCTGGTGCATCAGCAAGTTCACAACAAGCAACCAGATTGTAGAACTCTTCAGTATATTCATCAATAGTTCTTGATCCTTGCTTTAAATTCTGGAGTCTCTGATTCATGACTCGCTTATAATTGAATGGCAGGAAGGCTTCTCTCATCTTTCTCTTCATGTTCTCCCATGTGGTGATACTAGTGTTGTGCACGTTCATCCGACTTCCTTTAATTCAGCACATTAGATTATTTTCATTTGTATTCAGTTAGTATTTGCTTATGTATGTTATTATTAAACTATGTTAGGAGTGCTAGTGGTCCTTGGGATAGCCGGGCCCACTAGAGGCATGTTTCCCAAGGAAGGAGGGCGCGGCTCCCCATAAGAGGGTCGTCTCCTCCCTTGGTTCAGTTTATGCAATTAACTATTCAAATATTCCTCTTTTCCCTTCCTCCTTCCTCTTCACCGCATAATTCTCCAAGGTACCGATTGTGCCTACATCGGGCACAACATTGGTATCAAAGCTTTTACGATCCTCGGCCGTGGCACGCGGCAAGCAAGCAGTCGCAGCCCCAGAAGTACTTCCAGAGAAGGAGGCGCCCGTTTCAGCGGACAGTCCGAAGGTCGTTATAGAGTCTGTCAGCGAACCAACTTTCGCCCAGATCATGGCGGAAGTGAAATCCTTGAGCGTAGGGGTGGCCAAGGTGGATGCACTGAGCCTGGAAGTTGAGCAACTACAGGCAGAGTGCTCAGCGCCCCCTCTTGCCCAGACTGCCAGCAGTCTTCATGGAAAAGGGGGGTCCGTCCCAGGCTCCAGGTTCGTACGGCCTTAACCCTTCAGCACCAGCAAACAAGGATACGAGGTTTCCACAAGGCCCAGTGCGATTTGGAACGTTCGAATAGCCCCTAGATGGTAGACGCTAGGCCTGGGACATGCCTCCTAGAAACCTGTCCCAAGACATGGAAGATGAATAGGAGGAGTACCAGGGGCCTCGCGGAGGACCACGGGGTGGGGCTGAACCCCGTTTGGCTCTCCTACAGTTTCCCCACTACAATGGGGAAGAAGATCCTGTGGAATGGTTGTACAAGGCAAACACGTTTTTTGCCTACCAGGGGACACATTCAGAGGCTGAACGATTGCGCATAGCAGCCTTCCACCTCGACGGGGACGCTTCTGTATGGTTCCAGAGCTTCGAAAAGGAGGTGCGCTACCCCACTTGGGCCGCTTTCTCCGATGAGTTGTGCACCTAATTCTAGGACTTCAATGAGATGTTATCATCATTGCGCCAAACCACCACCGTCCGGGCCTATTACACGGAATTCATGAAGGTGGCCTACCGTCTTCTGGACTGGCCGGTGGCCGCCTTGGTGGGCACGTTCAAGCGAGGGCTCAAGCTGGAGATTTCGGAAGAAATGCGCCACTTTCCCTGCTCCAGCATGCGGGATGTGGTGCGTCATGCCTGCATAGAGGAGGAGAAGCTGACCCGACAGCGGAAAGGGGGTCGGTTGGGCACCTACCCACGTTCCAGCGGTCTAATCACCCCCTCTACCGGTCAGCCCACCATTACGGCCTTAGGCCGACCTGGCCAATCATCTCTTCCCACTGGCCAGGTTATCCGTCGTTTAACACCGGCACAAATGGAAGAGCGGTGGTCCAAGGGACTTTGTTTTCATTGTGATGAGAAATTCGTTCCAGGACATTGCTGTGCCGTCAAGGGCAGCCTCCTGGTGGAGGAGGTTGAGGAGGAGGGTGTCGAAGACAGGGCTGATGCCAACCACTATGACGATGTGCAGCCTGAGATTTCTCTCCATGCTTTCTCCGGGGCCTTTACTCCCGCACGATGCGCATTCAAGGCTATCTGAAGCAGAAGCAGGTGGCCATCTTGGTCGATAGTGGTTCTACCCATAATTTCATTAATGATAAAGTGGCACAGTGTCTTGGTTGCTTCGTCTCTGACTCGAAGCCCTTCGGTGTGTTGATCGGTGACGGCAAGCATCTCCGGAGTTTGGGCGTCTGTGCTCAAGCCGCTCTCTCTATTCAGGGCCATACCTTCATTACCGACCTCTTCCTCTTGCCGACAAAAGGGGTGGATGTGGTGTTGGGGGTTCAGTGGTTGCAGGAGCTCTGCGATGTGATTTGGAATATCAGGGACATGGTCATGGATTTTGACGTTAATGGACAGCGTGTTCAAATCGATGGCTTCCGGCCGGGCACCCTGCTCTCAGCTCAGTCCGCGGGGTCCTTCTTCCAGTTCCCTCCCCAAGGGATTCTCTTGCAACAGTGGGCGACAGTTGAGGTGACACAGGAGGACCCACCCCCGGATTTTCTAGAGTTATTGGATGGCCATCAGGACGTCTTTGCTGAACCGTCGGGACTTCCCCCTGTATGACCTCATGACCACCATATTCCAATCATTCCTAGGGCAGCACCGGCCAATGTCCATCCTTACAGATATCCTCATATTCAGAAGTTGGAGATAGAGCATATCATGGCGGACATGCTCCAGTCAGGGATCATCCGGCCTAGCTATTCTTCTCCGGTGTTGTTGGTTCGGAAGAAAGACTTACATGGAGGTTTTGTGTCGACTATCATGCTCTGAATGCCATTACAGTCAAAGACAAATATCCCATACCAGTGATCGAGGAGTTCTTGGACGAGCTGTCCGGTGCCACGGTCTTCAGGAAACTCGACCTTTGTTCGGGTTATTATTTATGTGCAGCCTACCGATGTGCACAAGACAGCCTTCCGGACTCATGACTGCCATTTCGAGTTTCTTGTCATGACATTTGGGCTGACCAATGCTCCCTTCTACATTCCAGTGCCTGATGAATGATCTCTTCCGGCCGTTCCTCCGCCACTATATATTGGTCTTCTTTGATGACATTCTGGTTTACACCCAGTCATGGGAGGAGCATCTGGAGCACCTCAGGTCTGTCTTTGCTATCCTGAGAACTAACTCTTTATTCCTTAAGCATTCGAAGTGTTCCTTTGGCAGCTCGTAAGTTGATTACTTGGGCCATATTATCTCACGGGATGGCATTGTTACTGACCCGCCCAAGGTGGCCGCCATGCTCTCTTGGCCGCAGCCTTCTTCGGTACAAGCGTTGCGGGGTTTTCTTGGCCTCACGGGCTATTATAGAAGGTTTATCAATCGGTATGGAGAGATTGCTCGGCCCCGTACAGAGCTTCTGAAGAAGGGGGCTTTCAGCTGGGATGTGGTTGCTCAGGATGCATTTGACGAACTAAAGCAGGCTATGGCTTCGGCCCCGGAGCTTATATTGCCCGATTTCAGCCGGCCTTTTGTAGTGGAGACAGATGTGTCAGATACAGGACTCGGGGCTGTTTTGCTACAGGGCGAGCGTCCCATTGCCTACTTCAGTAAGGCGTTGGCTGGTCGCTCTCTTGCTCTGTCAGTGTATGAAAAAGAGATGTTAGCTATTGTCCTCGCCGTTGATAAGTGGTGTTCATATCTACTTGGCCGCTGGTTCCTGATCCGTACAGACGACCAGCCTCTGAAATATTTTCTCGAACAGCAGGTGCCGTCTTAGCAACAGTGGCTCAGTAAATTACTCGTCTATGACTTTGAGGTTTCCGACAACACAGTGGCTGATGCACTCTCCTACAGCCCTACTCCAGACTCGTATTTGGTCCTTTCTACTCCCTCTTTTCCATTCATTGATGAGTTGAGGCAGTCCTACCTTGGTGATTCTTAGACACAGGACCTTATTACCACCATCCAGGCTGACCCCGCTGCCCGTCCATTCTTTGTATGGAAGGATGCCCTTCTCTTTTGGAAGGACCGCCTATGGGTCCTTGATGTTGCAAATCTTTGTCAGCGAATCCTTTCCCACTTCCATGACACTCCGGTGGTTGGCCATGAGGGAGCCTTCCACACTTATAAGCGGGTCAGCCAGAGCTTTATGTGGTAGGGTATTCGTCGGGCCGTCCAGGAGTATGTGGCCGCTTGTGATGTTTGTCAGCGAGCTATGGCCACCACGACATCTCTGTGGGTTTGCTGTATCCCTTGCCGATCCCCGATAAGGTTTGGGAGGACATCTCTATGGATTTCGTGGAAGCCTTACCCTTGGTGCAGGGCAAGTTGGTGATTATGGTGGTGGTGGACCGGTTGTCCAAGTACACTCACTTTTGTGCTCTGGGACATCCATTCACTACCAAATCAGTGGCGGAGCTTTATGTTTGGGAGGTGGCCAAACTCCATGGCATGCCGCGTACCTTATCTCTGATCGCGACCGGGTTTTCATCTCTCAGTTTTGGCGGGAGTTCTTCATGTTACAAGGTACTTCTCTTCACATGAGCACCGCTTATCACCCGCAGACGGATGGTCAGATAGAGGTGGTCAACCACTGCTTGGAGCAGTATCTCCGCTGCTTCACGATGGCTCAGCCCCGCCGATGGCTTCAACTTCTACCCTGGGCAGAGTGGTCCTATAACACCGCTTATCACACACGTGCTGGGTTCACCCCTTTTGAGGTGTTGTATGGTCATCCACCCCCGATTGTGCTAACTTATGTTCCTCACCGCTCCTCCGTGGCCGAGGTGGATTATATGCTCCAGACACGGGACGAGGTTCTTCGGCAGCTTAAGGAGAACTTGTCCTCTGCTCAGAACAGGATGAAGAAGATTTACGATGGCCAGCACATGGATAGGGAGTTCGCGGGGGTGACTTGGTATATGTCTCTGTTCTTCCTCAGTGCCAGACATCCCTGTTTCAGCCCGAGCATTCCAAGCTCGCCCCCCAGTTCCATGGTCTTATGCTGTGGCGGCGGGAATCAATCCGGTGGCCTACCGCTTGGCTTTGCCTCCGGATTCCTTAGTCCACCCCGTCTTTCATGTCTCCTGGCTGCGCCATTGCATAGGTGACTCATCTTTGGCTACTGATGCTCCACCACCCCCCTTGATGGGCCCGGTTCTACCTTCTGACCCTGTTCCCGTTTCGGTGCTTGATAAGAGTCGGGTTCATCGCTTCGGTCGCATCATCACGGAGGTTCTGATTTCTTGGCACGATTAGTCACTTGAGGATGCCACATGGATGCCCGAGGAAAAGTTTATGGCTCGCTATCCAACTTGGTCGCCTTGAGGACAAGGTGAATAGCGGAAGCGTGGTGGAGTGTTGTGCACGTTCATCCGACTTCCCTTAATTCAGCACATTAGAGTATTTTCATTTATATTCAGTTAGTATTTGCTTATGTATGTTATTATTAAATTGTGTTAGGAGTGCTAGTGGTCCTCGGGATAGCCGGGCCAACTAGCAGCACATTTCCCCAGGAAGGAGGGCGCGGCTCCCCATAAGAGGGTCGTCTCCTCCCTTGGTTCAGTTTATGAAATTAACTATTTAGATATTCCTCTTTTCCCTTCCTCCTTCTTCTTCACTGTGTAATTCTCCAAGGTACCCATTGTGCCTACATCGGGCACAACGGCTAGCTTTCCCTTGCCTTGGGCGAGTAATCTTCAATTGCTGCCACCATGCAGCAGCACGCCCTCTCAATCTAATGGCAACAAGTGGAACCTTCTTGTTTTCTGGAACTTCTTTGAAATCAAGGGCCTCTTCCACTGCATATAACCAATCAATAAACTCTTCAGCAGATAGTCCACCATTGAACTCTGGAATATCAATCTTCAAGCCAGATTCCCAACGGCGATAGTCAGGTTGTGGACGGATTTCCTCTTCACCACACATCCATCTCCTTGGATGCATGTTGTGAAAAGGATTTTCTTCAACTTCATTTTCACCTTCAGATTGATGAGTGGATTGTCTTGATAATTGCTGTGAAAGGGACACCACAGCTCGACGCAGTTCAGCAATCTCCTCGCGAATATTATCATTGTTCACTTCATCAGCAACAACTGGTCTCCTTCTAGGCGGCATTTCTGGAATCAAGGAAAGCAACCTAGTGCTCCGATACCAACTGATGTGGAGCGCAGAGAAAGAAGATGAGTGCCAAAGCAATAATGAACTCTGAACGGACCTCGCTGAGAGGAAAGATCACAAGGATTACGACGACTTCCTTAAGCTTGAGGTATCCAAACTTGAGGGCATCTAAAACTGTCTCTGAGGAGAGATAGCCAGGGAAGATAGGTTCTGAGAGTTGCTGATACTCCAAACACAATTTTAAGATGAACAAGCCAAAAACTCCAATTTCATTACATAGAAGCCATATATATAGGCTTAATTTCGCACAAGCATTTGAGATAGCATCAAATAAAGTGAAAACTAGTCCCAAAAAACATTAAATGTCCTAAAACAAGTCCCTAAGTGGACTACATATGAAAGGGTGCCTTGGCTACAACAACTTGTTTTAATTAATGAGGCCTTGAGACTCCAAAGGTTGCAGGTCAGGAAAAGAATCTTTGTAGTTGGGCTGAATTAATCCTTGGCTTTTGGTCTTCTCCTGGATTATTGGGCCTTTAGCTGGGCTTTCAATGGCTTTGCAACATCTAGCTTGTCGAGGTACTTGTTTGTAACATGATCCACATCAATAATTATGAATCAATCGGACCGCTTTTCTTAAGTTTGTGATTTTATTTGCTTAACTAGTTTTAGAACTATGCACTTAAGCTAGTCACGATTGTATATTTAGTTATTTTAAGGAAATATGTACTTATTTACTTAGTTCATAAGAATTAATCAAGCATACTAAACGACAAACTAATTGGACCATATTTTGTTTAGTTATATCCTTTTAATAAATTAAAACCGATGTTCGTTAGGAATGTGTACAAATTGTTATATCGTTCAAAGTTTAAAAGTCATCCCAATCATTTATTACATTTGTAGTTATGAATAAAAAAGGCGAAAGTGATGCCACAATTTAACCGTTTTTCCTTAACTTATATGATTTTATTTGTATAACTAATTTTATAAAAAAACACCTAAGCTCGTCACGAATGTATATTTAGTTGTTTTAAAGAAATACGTACTCATTTACTATGTTTGTAAGAACGAATAAACAAAAGGATGAACAAATCGAAGCGCTTTTAGTCTATATCGTTTTAATCGATTAAAACCGAAGTTCATTAAGAATGTGCACAAATCATTCTATCGTTTTAAAGTTTAAAAAGGCCTCTTAATCATTTGTTGCTTTCGTAATTGCGAATCAAATAGTGAAAGCGATGCTACAATTTGACCATTCTTTCTTAACTTATGTGATTTTATTCGCTTAAATACTTTTAAAACAAAGCACCCAAGTTCGTCAAAAATGTATATTTAGTTGTTTTAAAGAAATATGAACTTATTTACTAAGTTCGTAAGAATGAATCAAACACACTAAACGACAAACCATCAGACCACTATTATATCGTTTAAATCGATTAAAACCGAAGTTCGTTAAGAATGTGAACAAATCATTATATCGTTTAAAGTTTAAAAAGTCCTCCCAATCATTTGTTCTATATTTAATTGTGAATCAAATGGAGAAAGCGATGCCACAATTTGACCTTTCTTTCTTAACTTATGTGATTTTATTCGCTTACTTAGTTATAGAACAAAGCACCCAAGCACATCACGAATATATATTTAGTTGTTTTAAAGAAATAGTACTCATTAACTAAGTTCGTAAAAAAATCAAATGCTTTAAACAATGAACCAATCTGACCACTTTAGTTCTATCCTTTTAATCGATTAAAACTGAAGTTTGTTAAGTATGTACACAAATGGTTACATCGTTTAAAGTTTCAAAAGCGCACCAAATTATTTGTTACGTTCGTAATTACGAATCAAATGGAGAAAGCAATGCCACAATTAGACCGTTATTCCTTAACTTATGTGATTTTTTGCTTAACTAGTTTTAGAACAAAGTATCTAAGCTCGTAACGAATTTATATTTAGTTGATATGAAGAAATATGTACTCATTTACTAAGTTTGTAAAAACAAATTAAATGCACTAAACGATGAACCAATCGGACCACTTTTGGTCTAGTTATAACCTTTTAATCGATTGAAACTGAAGTTTGTTACTAATGTGCACAAATCGTTATATTATTCAAAGTTTAAAAAGTTTTTCCATTCATTTATTATGTTCATAATTACTAATCAAATGGAGAAAGCGTTGCCGCAATTTGACCATTGTTCCTAAACTTATTTAATTTTATTAACTTAACTAGTTTTAGAACAAAGCACCAAGCTCGTCAAAAATGTATATTTAGTTGTTTTAAAAAAACAGGCAGTCATTTAAAATGTTGATTAAAATGAAACAAACGCACTAAACGACGAGCAAATCATATCACTTTTGGTCTAGTATCCTTTTAATCTATTGAAACTGAAGTTCATTAAGAATGTGCACAAATCGTTATATCTTTTAAAGTTTAAAATGCCTCTAAATCATTTCTTGAGTTCATAATTGCGAATCAAATTGTGAAAGTGATTCCTCAATTTGACAGTTCTTCCTTAACCTATGTAATTTTATTCGCTTAATTAGTTTTATAACAATGTACTTAAGCTCGTCACGAATTTATATTTAGTTATTTTTAAGAAATACATACTCATTTACTAAGTAAGTTGTACGATATGTCGTTTAGTGCATTTGATTCATTCTTATGAACTTATTTAATTTTATTCGCTTAACTAGTTTTAGAACAAAGCACCCAAGCTCATCACAAATGTATATTTACTTGTTTTAAAGAATTACATATTCATTTACTAAGTTCATAAGAACGTATCAAATTTAGTAAACGACAAACCAATCGGACCACTTTTAGTTTAGTTATATCGTTTTAATTAATAAAGAATATGCACAAATCATTAGATCGTTTAAAGTTTAAAAAGACCTCTCAATCATTTATTACATTTGTAATTACTTACTAATCAAATGGAGAAAGCGATGCCACAATTTGACAATTCCTCAACTTATGTGATTTTATTTGTTTAACTCGTTTTAGAACAAAGCACCTAAGCTCATCACGAATGTATATTTAGTTCTTTTAAAAAAATACGTATTCATTTACTAAGTTCGTAAGAATGAATCAAATGCACTAAACGACAAATAAATCAGACAACTTTTGGTCTAGTTATCTCGTTTTAATCGATTAAAACCGAACTTCGTTAAAAATTTGCACAAATCGTTATATTATTTAAAGTTTAAAAAGACATCTCAATCATTTGTTACGTTCGTAATTACTATCAAATGGAGAAAGCGATGCAACATTTTGACAGTTCTTCCTCAACTTATGTGATTTTATTCGCTTAACTAATTTTAGAACAAAACACCCAAGCTCGTCACGAATGTATTTTTAGTTGTTAAAAGTAATATGTACTCATTTCCTAAGTTCGTAAGAATGGATCAAATGCACTAAATGACGAACCAATCAGACCACTTTTGGTCTAGTTATATCCTTTTAATCGATTAAAACCGAAGTTTGTTAAGAATATGTACAAATCATTATATCATTTAAAGTTTAAAAATACCTCCAAATCATTTATTACGTTTGTATTACTAATTAAATGGAGAAAGCGATGCCACAGTTTGGTAGTTCTTCCTCAACTTATGTGATTTTATTTGCTTAACCAGTTTTAGAACAAAACACCCAAGCTAGTCACGAATGTAAATTTAGTTGTTTAAAAAAAATACTTACTCATTTACTAAGTTCATAAGAATAAATCAAAAGCACTAAATGACGTTTTTCTTGCTTGAAAAGGAGGGCACGGAACAGATGCTCTGTTCACTCTATTTATTTACCTCGCCATGAATCATATGCTTGTGACAATACGAACGTAAACCACCGATTCGAGGGAATCAGAGTCTAGTCTCAAACCATTCTTCGAACCATTCACAGAAATTGGCTTATGCTTATAGCCATTACATATACCCAACGAAACCCCTCTAATCAACTTTTTTTTAGAAATCTTATTTGTTTGTAAACCCTTTTCTTTATCATTATCACAAGCACAATTCCGCATGAATATAAAAAGATGGGGTCATCAGCCCAGCCCGAATCGTTATATATCAAGATTTGATGATCCAATTGCAGACAATTTTGGTCAATTGTTGAATTCAATTGAATGAAAAAGGAATGGTTTTTTCTATAACCAATAAGACAACTTTTAGTCTAGTTATCTCGTTTTAATTGATTAAAACCAAACTTCATTAAAAATTTGCACAAATCGTTATATTATTTATAGTTTAAAAGGCCTCTCAATCATTTGTTACGTTTGTAATTACTAATCAAACAGAGAAAATGATGCCACATTTTGACAATTCTTCCTCAAGTTATGTGATTTTATTTGCTTAACTAGTTTTATAACAAAGCAACAAAGCTCGTCACGAATGTATATTTAGTTATTTTAAAAAATACTTGCTCATTTACTAAGTTCATAAAAATGAATCAAACGCACTAAATGACAAACAAATCAAACCAATTTTAGTCTAGTTATATTATTTTAATCGATTAAAATAGAAGTTCGTTAAAAATGTTCCATATTATTATATCGTTTATAATTTAAAAAGACCTCCAAATCATTTTTATGTTTGTAAATGGTGAAAGTGATGCCACAATTTGATTGTTCTTCCATAACTTATATGATTTTATTCGCATAGCTAGTTTTAGAACAAAGTACCTAAGGTCATTACGAATGTATATTTATTAATTTTAAAAAAATACGTATTAATTTACTAAGTTCATAAGAACAAATAAAACGCACTATATGACGAACTAATTAGACCCCTTTTAGTCTAATTATATCATTTTAAATGATTAAAACTGAAGTTCGTTAAAAGTCCTCCTAATCATTTGTTACATTCATAATTACGAATTAAATAGAAAATGTATTGCCACAGTTTAACTGTTCTTCTTTAACTCTTGTGATTTTATTCGCTTAAAACGTTTTTGAAGAAAGCACTTAAGCTCGTCATGAATGTATATTTAGTTGTTGTAAACAAAGACGTACTCATTTACTAAGTTTATAATAATGAATTAAATGCACTAAATAATGAACAAATTGAACCACTTTTGATCTAGTTATATTATTTTAATCGATTAAAACCGTAGTTCGTCAAGAATGTACACAAATCGTTATTTCTTTAAAAGTTTAAAAAGACCTCCCAACTATTTATTATGATCATAATTAATAATCAAATGGAGAAAGCAATGCCATATTTTGATAGTTCTTCCTTGACTTATGGACAAAGCACCTAAGCTCGTCACGAATGTATATTTAGTTGTTTTAAAGAAATACGTACTCATTTATTAAGTTCGCAAAAATAAACCAATCGGACTACTTTTAGTCTAGTTAAACCTTTTAATCGATTAAAACTAAAGTTCATTAAAAATTTTCACAAATTGTTATATTGTTTAAAGTTTAAAAAGACCTCTAAATCATTTATTATGTTCGTAATTACTAATTAAATGGAGAAATCGATGCCACATTTTGATAGTTCTTCCTCAACTTCTGTGATTTTATTCGCTTACCTAGTTTTAGAACAAAACACCCAAGCTCGGCACAAATGTATATTTAGTTGTTTTAAATAAATACATACTCATTTACCAAGTTCGTAATAATAAATCAAACGCTGTAAATGACGAACAAATCTGACAACTTTTGATTTAGTTATCTTGTTTTAATCGATTAAAACCGAACTTTGTTAAAAATATGTACAAATTGTTATATCGTTTAAAGTTTAAAAAGACCTCCCAATTATTTGTTACATTCGTAATTACTAATCAAATTGATAAAGCAATGCCACATTTTGATAGTTCTTCCTCAACTTGTGTGATTTTATTTTCTTAAATAGTTTTAGAACAAAAAACCCAAGCTCGTCATTAATGTATATTTAGTTATTTTAAAAAAATATGTACTCATTTACTAAGTGTGTAAGAGCAAATTCAATGCACTAAATGACGAAGCAAACAGACCAATTTTAGTCTAGTTATATTATTGTAATCGATTAAAACAGAAGTTCGTTTAAAGTTTAAAAAGACCTCTAAATCATTTATTATGTTAGTAGTAACGAATGAAATGGCGAAAGCAATGCCACAAAATGACTATTCTTCCTTAACTTAATTAATTTTATTCGCATAACTAGTTTTTAAACAAAATGCCTAAGCTCATCACAAATATATATTTAATTATTTTAATCGATTAAAAATAAAGTTAATTAAGAATGTCTACAAATCATTATATCGTTTAAACTTTAAAAAGTCTTCCTAATGATTTGTTATGTTCGTAATTACGAATCAAATATATAGAAAGAGATGCAACAATTTGATAGTTCTTCCTCTACTTATGTGATTTGATTGGCTTAAGTAGTTTTAAAACAAAGTACCCAAGCTCGTCACGAATATATATTTAGTTATTTTAAATAAATTAGTACTCATTTACTAAATTCGTAAGATTAAATCAAACGCTCTAAATGACGAACCAATTGGACAAAGACTAGGCAAGTTATCTCTTTTTAACCGATTAAAACCGAACTTTGTTAAAAATCTGTACAAATCATTATATTGTTTAAAGTTTAAAAAGTCCTCCTAATTATTTGTTAAGTTCATAATTAATAATAATAAAAGAGAAATCAATGCCACATTTTGATAGTTCTTCCTGAACTAATGAATTTTTAATTTTCTAAAATACTTTTAGAACAAAGCACCAAAGCTCGTCACGAATGTATATTTAATCATTTTAATTGAATAAAAATGAAGTTATATAGGAATGTTTATAAATTGTTATATCATTTAAACTTTAAAAAGTCTTCCAAATGATTTGTTACATTCGTAATTACGATCAAATGGAGAAAAAGATGCCACAATTTGATAGTTCTTCCTCCACTTATGTGATTTTATTAGCTTAACTAGTTTTAAAATAAAGCACCGAAGCTCATCATGAATTTATATTTATTTATTTTAAAAAAAATACGTATTTATTTACTAAGTTCATAAGAATAAATCAAACGCTCCAAATGACAAACAAATCAGACAACTTTTAGTCTAGTTATCTCGTTTTAATCGATTAAAACCAAACTTTGTTAAAAATCTATACAAATTGTTATATCATTTAAATGTTTAAAAAGACCTCCTAATTATTTATTACGTTCGTAATTACTAATTAAATGGAGAAAGCAATGCCACATTTTGACAGTTCTTCCTCAACTTATGAATTTTTTATTTTCTTAAATACTTTTAGAACAAAGCACCAAAGTTCGTCACGAATATATATTAAGTTGTTTTAAGGAAATACGTACTCATTTACTAAGTGCGTAAGAAAAAATTCAATGCACTAAATGACAGACCAATTCGACCACTTTTGGTCTAGTTATATCGTTTTAATCGATTAAAACCGAAGTTCATTAAATTTTGCACAAATCATTATATTGTTTAAAGTTTGCAAAGACCTCTAAATCATTTATTATGATAGTAGTTATGAATGAAATGGCGAAAGCAATGCCACAAATTAACTGTCGATCTTATTTGATATTATTCGCTTAACTAGTTTTAAAACTAAGTGCCTAAGCTCGTCCCGAATGTATATTTAATCATTTTAATTGATTAAAAATAAAGGTAATTAGGAATATCTATAAATAGTTATAAAGTTTAAACATTAAAAAGTCTTCCCAATAATTTGTTACATTCGTAATTATGAATCAAATGGAGAAAGAGATGCCACAATTTGATAGCTCTTCCTCCACTTATGTGATTTTATTAGTTAACTAGTTTTAAAACAAAGCACTGAAGCTCTCCACGAACATATATTTAGTTGTTTTAAATAAATACGTAATCCTTGACTAAGTTCATAAATATAAATCACAAGCTCCAAATGACGAACCAATCGGACAACTTTCAGTCTAGTTATCTAGTTTTAATCGATTAAAACCGAACTTCGTTAAAATCTGTACATATCATTATATTGTTTAAAGTTTAAAAAGACCTCCCAATTATTTGTTATGTTTGTAATTACTAATCAAATGGAGAAACCAATGACACATTTTGACAATTCTTCCTCAACATATGCGATTTTATTTTTCTTAAATAGTTTTAGAACAAAGCACCAAAAATAGTCACAAATGTATATTTAGTTGTTTGAAAGAAATACGTAATTATTTACTAAGTGCGTAAGAACAAATTCAATGCACTAAAGGACAAGCCATTCCAACAACTTTTTGTCAAGTTATATCGTTTTAATCAATTAAAACCGAAGTTCGTTAAATTGTTCTCAAATCATTATATCTTTTAAAGTTTAGAAAGGCCTCTCAATCATTTTTTATGTTAGTAGTTACGAATGAAATGGCGAAAGCGATGCCACAAATTGACTGTTCTTCCTTAACATATTTGATATTATTCGCATAACTAGTTTTAAAACAAAGTGCCTAAGCTCATCACGAATGTATATTTAATCGTTTTAATCAATTAAAAACGAAGTTAGTTAGGAATGTCTACAAATCGTAATATCGTTTAAACTTTAAAAAGTCTTCCCAAATTTTTACGTTTGTAATTATGAATTAAATGGAGAAATAGATGCCACAATATGATAGTCCTTCCTCCACTAATGTGATTTTATTAACTTAACTAGTTTTAAAACAAAGCACCAAAGCTCGTCATGAATGTATATTTTGTTATTTTAAATAAATACATACTCATTTACTAAGTTCGTAAGAATAAATTAAATGCTCTAAATGACAAACCAATCAGACAACATTTGGTCTAGTTATCTCGTTTTAACAGATTAAAACCGAACTTTGTTAGAAACCTATAGAAATCGTTATATCGTTTAAAGTTTAAAAAGACCTCCTAATTATTTGTTATGTTCATAATTACTAATCAAATGGAGAAAGCAATGCCACATTTTGACAATTCTTCCTCAACTTATGTGATTTTATTTTCTTAAATAGTTTTAGAACAAAGTACCAAAGCTCGTCACGAATGTATATTTAGTTGTTTTAAATAAATATGTACTCATTTACTAAGTTCGTAAGAATAAATAAAATGTTCTAAATGATGAACTAATCGGACAACTTTTAGTCTAGTTATCTCGTTTTAATCAATTAAAACCAAAGTTTGATAAAAATGTGTACAAATCGTTATATTTGTCAGAGTTTAAAAATGCCTCCAAATTATTTGTTACGTTCATAATTACTTATCAAATGGAGAAACCAATGCCATATTTTGATAGTTCTTCCTCAACTTATGTGTTTTTATTTTCTTAAATAGTTTTCGAACAAAGAAATATATACTCATTTACTAAGTGCATAAGAACAAATTTAATACACCAAAGGACAAACCAATCCGACCACTTTTGTTCTAGTTATATCATTTTAATTGATGAAAACCGAAATTCGTTAAATTGTACACAAATCATTATATAGTTTAAAGTTTAGAAAGACCTCTATATCATTTATTGTTAGTAGTTACGAATCAAATGGAAAAAGCGATGCCACAAATTGACTGTTCTTAATTAACTTATTTTAATTTACTCGTATAGCTAGTTTTAAAACAAAGTGCCTAAGCTCGTCATGAATGTATATTTAATCATTTTAAATGATTAAAAATGAAGTTAATTATGAATGTCTACAAATCATTATATCATTTAAATTTTAAAAAGTCTTCTTAATGATTTGTTACATTCATAATTATGAATCAAATGGAGAAATATATGCCACAATTTGATAGTTCTTCCTCCACTTATGTGATTTTTTTTGCTTAACTAGTTTTAAAACAAAGCACCAAAGCTCGTCACGAATGTATTTCTTTTAAATAAATGCGTACTCATGTACTAAGTTCGTTAGAATAAATCAAACGATCTAAATGACGAACCAATCAGACAACTTTTAGTCTAGTTATCTCGTTTTAATCAATTAAAACCGAACTTCGTTAAAAATCTGTACAAATCGTTATATCGTTTAAAGTATAAAAATACCTCCTAATTATTTATTACATTCGTAATTACTAATCAAATAGAATGCCACATTTTGACAGTTCTTCCTCAACTTTTGTAATTTTATTTTCTTAAATAGTTTTAGAACAAACCACCAAAGCTTGTTACGAATGTATATTTTGTTGTTTTAATAAAATATGTACTAATTTACTAAGTGTAAAAGAACAAATTTAATGCACTAAACGACAAACAAATTAGACCGCTTTTGGTCTACTTATATCGGTTTAATCTATTAAAATTGAAGTTTGTTAAATTGTGCGCAAATCATTATATCGTTTAAAGTTTAGAAAGACCTCTAAATCATTTATTATGTTAGTAGTTACGAATGAAATAGCGAAAGCGATGCCACAAATTGATTGTTCTTCCTTAACTAATTTAATATTATTCGCATAACTAGATTTAAAACATAGTGCCTAAGCTCGTCATGATTGTATATTTAATTGTTTTAATCGATTATAAACGAAGTTAGTTAGGAATGTCTACAAATCGTTATATCGATAAACTTTAAAAAGTCTTCTAAATCATTTATTACATTTGTAATTATGAATCAAATGGAGAAAAAGGTGCCACAATTTGATAGTTCTTCCTCTACTTATATGATTTTATTAGCTTAACTAGTTTTAAAACAAAGCACTCAATCTCATCATGAATGTATATTTAGTTGTTTTAAATAAATATGTACTCATTTACTAAGTTCGTAAGAATAAATCAAATGCTCTAAATGACGAATTAATCGGACAACTTTTGGTTTATTTATCTCGTTTTAATCGATTAAAACTAAACTTCGTTAAAAATCTATACATTATATCTATTAAAGTTTAAAAACACCTCCCAATTATTTATTACGTTCATAATTACTAATCAAATTGAGAAAGTAATGCCACATTTTCACAGTTCTTCCTCAACTTAAGTCATTTTATTTTCTTAAATACTTTTATAACAAAGCACCTAAGCTCGTCACGAATATACATTGAGTTGTTTTAAAGAAATATGTACTTATTTACTAAGTACGTAAGATCAAATTCAATGCACTAAAGGATAAACCAATCCAACCACTTTTGGTCTAGTTATATTATTTTAATCGATTAAAACTGAATTTCGATAAATTTTGGATAAATCATTATACCATTTAAAGTTTAAAAAGACATCTAAATGATTTATTATGTTAGTTACGAATCACATGGAAAAAGCAATGCCACAAATTGACTATTCTTCATTAACTTTTTTTATTTTATTCGCCTAACTAATTTTAAAACAAAGTGCCTAAGCTCGTCACGAATGTATATTTAAGCGTTTTAATCGATTAAAAATTAAGTTAATTAGGAATGTCTAAAAATTGTTATATCGTTTAAACTTTAAAAAGTCTTTTTAATTATTTGTTACATTCGTAATTACGAATCAAATAGAGAAAGAGATGCCACCATTCGATAGTACTTCCTCCACTTATGTGATTTTATAAGCTTAACTAGTTTTAAAACAAAGCACCAAAGCTCGTCACGAATGTATATTTAGTTATTTTAAATAAATACGTACTCATTTACTAAGTTCGGACTGGCTTTGGTGTAGTTATCTCATTTTAATTGAATAAAGAAGAACTTCATTATATTGTTTATGGTTTAAAAAGACCTCCTAATTATTTGTTACATTCATAAACTATCAAATAGAGAAAACAATGCCACATTTTGACAGTTCTTCCTTAACTTATGTGATTTTATTTTCTTAAATACTTTTAGAACAAAGTACCCAAGCTCGTCACGAATATATATTTAGTTATTTTTAAGAAATATGTACTCATTTACTAAATAAGTAAGAACAAATTCAATAAATTAAACAACGAACTAATCCGACCACTTTTGGTATAGTTATATCGTTTTGATCGATTAAAACAGAAGTTCATTAAATTGTGCACAAATCATTATATCTTTTAAAGTTTAGAAAGACCTCTATATCATTTATTATGTAAGTAGTTAATAATCAAATAGCGAAAGCGATGCCACAAATTTACTATTCTTCATTAACTTATTTAATTTTATTCGCATAACTAGTTTTAAAACAAAGTGCCTAAGCTAGTCACGAATAAATATCTAATCGTTTTAATCGATTAGAAATGAAGTTAATTAGGAATGTCTACAAATTGTTATATCATTTAAACTTTTAAAAGTCTTCCTAATTATTTGTTACGTTCCTAATTACGAATCAAATGGAGAAAGAGATGTAACAATTTGATAGTTCTTCCTCTACTTATGTGATTTTATTAGATTAAATAGTTTTAAAACAAAACACCCTAGCTTGTCACGAATGTATATATTTAGTTGTTTTAAATAAATATGTACTCATTTACTAAGTTCATATGAATAAATCAAATGCTCTAAATGACGAACCAATCCGTCAACTTTTGAACTAGTTATCTCGTTTTAATCAATTAAAACCAAACTTCATTAAAAATATTTACAAATCGTTATATTGTTTATAGTTTAAAAAGAATGTTCGTAATTACTATCAATTAGAAAAAGCAATGCCACATTTTGACAGTTCTTCCTCAACTTAAGTGATTTTATTTTCATAAATAGTTTTAGAACAAAGCACCTAAGCTTGTCACGAATATATATTTAGTTATTTTAAAGAAATACGTACTTATTTACTAAGTGCGTAAGAACAAATTAAATATACTAAACGACGAACCAATCCGACCACTTTTGGTATAGGTATATCATTTTAATCGATTAAAACCGAAGTTCGTTAAATTATGCACAAATCATTATATATTTTAAAGTTTAGAAAGACCTCTAAATCATTTATTATGTTAGTAGTCAATAATCAAATGGAGAAAGCAAAGCCACAAATTGACTGTTCTTCCTTAACTTAAGTAATTTTATTCGCATAAATAGTTTTAAAACAAAGTGCTTAAGCTTGTCACGAATATATATTTAATCTTTTTAATCAATTAAGAAAGACATTAATTAAGAATTCTACAAATTGTTATATCATTTAAACTTTAAAAAGTCTTCCCAATGATTTGTTACGTTCCAAATTGCAAATCAAATAGAGAGAGATGCCACAATTTGACAGTTCTTCCTCCACTTATTTAGTTGTTTTAAATAAATACATACTAATTTATTATGTTTGTAAGAATGAATCAAAAGTACAAAAATGAGGAACCAACCGGACCACTTTTGGTCTAGTTTTATCATTTTAATCCATTAAGACTGAAGTCGTTATGAATGTGTATAAATCGTTATATAATTTAAAGTTTAAAGAGACCTCGCAATCATTTGTTACATTCGTACTTACGAATCTAATAGAGAAAGTGATGCCACAATTTGACCGTTCTTCCTTATGTGATTTCATTCGCTTAACTAGTTTTAGAACAAAACACCTAAGCTCGTCACGATTGTGTATTTAATTATTTTAAATAAATAAATGTTAATTTACTAAATACGTAATAATGAATCAAACACACTAAACTACAAACCAATTGGACCACTTTTGGTCAAGTTATATCCTTGAATAAATGAAACGCACCAAACGACAACCCTAACGAACTACTTTTGGTCATGTTCTATCCTTTTAGTTGATTAAAACCAAAGTATGTTAAAAATGTGTATAAATAGTTATATCGTTTAAAGTTTAAAGATACCTCTCAATCATTTGTTATTTTCATAATTAAGAATTAAATGGACAAAGTAATACCACAATTTAACCGTTTTCCTTAACTTATGTGATTTCATTTACTTAACTAGTTTTTTAGAAAAGCACCCAAACACGTCATGAATATATTTTTTGTTGTTTTGAAAAAATAAATACTTATTTGCTAAGTTCATAAAAATGAATCAAACGCATTAAACGATGAACCAATCGACCACTTTTGGTATAATTATATGCTTTTAATCGATTTAAACCAAAGTTCGTTAAGAATGTGCACAAATCATTATTTCATTTAAAGTTTAAGAAGACCTCTTTATCATCAATTACGTTCATAATTACGAATCTAATGGAGGAAGTGATACCACAAATTGACTATTCTTCCTTTACTTATGTGATTTCATTCACTTAACTAGTTTTAGAACAAAGCCCAAAAGCTCGTCACAAATGTATATTTATTTATTTTAAAGAAATATGTACTCATTTACTATGTTCGTAACAATAAATCAAAAGCACTAAACAACGAACCAATTGAACTACTTTTGGTTAAGTTATATCATTTTAATCGGTTAAAATAAAAGTTCGTTAAGAATATGCATAAATTGTAATGTCGTTTACAGGTAGAAGAGACCTCCTAATCATTTGTTACATTGATAATTACGAATCAAATATAAAAAGTGATACTACAATTTGACCATTCTTCCTTAACTTACGTAGCTTTATTTACTTAACTAATTTTAGAACAAAGCACCAAAGCACATCACAAATGTATATTTAATTATTTTAAAAAATATATACTCATTTACTAAGTTCATAAGAATGAATGAAACACACTAAACAACGAACCAATCGAACCTCTTTTGGTCTAGTTATATTATTTTAATCGAGGAAAACCAATGTTTGTTAAGAATGTGCACAAATTGTTATATTTTTTAAAAATTAAAGAGGCCTCCCAATCATTTATTACATTCGTAATTACGAATTAAATGGACAAAGTGATACCACAATTTGACCTTTTTCCTTAACCTATATTATTTAATTTGCTTAACTAGTTTTTAAACAAAGAACTCATTTGCTAAGTTCGTAAAAATGAATCATACGTACTAAATGATGATCTAATCGTACAACTTTTTATCTAGTTATATACTTTTAATCGATTAAAACCAGTTTGTTAAGAATGTGAAGAAATAGTTATATCGTTTAAAGTTTAATGAGACCTCCTAATCATTGGTTAGGTTCATAATTATGAATCAAATCAAGAAAGTGATAGAACAATTTGACCGTTATTACCTAACATGTGATTTGATTCGCTTAACAAGTTTTAGAACAAAGCACCCAAGCTTGTCATAAATGTATATTTAGTTATTTTAAACAAATAAATATTCATTTGCTAAATTCGTAAGAATAAATAAAATGTACTAAACAATGAACAAATCGGAACACTTTAAAGAAATAAGTACTTATTTATAAAATTTTAAAGAAATACGTACTCATTTGCAAAGCTCGTAAAATTGAATCAAACGCACTAAACAACGAACCAATAGACAAGTTTTGGTCTAGTTATATCCTTTTAATTAATTAAAACTAAAATTTGTTAAATGCACAAATTGTTATATCATTTATAGTTTAAAGAGACCTCCCAATCATTTGTTACGTTCATAATTACAAATTAAATTGATAAAGTAATACCACAATTTAACCGTTCTTCCTTAACTTATGTGATTTCATTCACTTACCCAATCTCGTCACAAATTTTAATTTAGTTATTTTAAAGAAATACATACTCATTTACAAAGTTTGTAAGTATAAATCAAACACACTATACGACGAGCCAATGAGACCTCTTTTGGTCAAGTTATAACCTTTTAAACGATTAAAACTGAAGTTTGTTAAGAATGTAAACAAATCGTCATATCGTTTAATGTTTAAAGAGACCTCCCAATAATTTATTACATTTGTAAATACGAATTTAATTGATAAAGTGATACTACAATTTGACCGTTCTTCCTTAACTTATGTGATTTTGTTAAGTAGTTTTATTAAAAATATAAAAATTAATAAAATAATTTTAAAAAAATTAAAATAAAATTACTCTCTCTCTCCTCTCTCTTCTCTTATCTCTCTCCTCTCTCTCTCTCTCCCTCCTCTCTCTACACTCTATCTCTCCTCTATTTTTAATTTTTTATAAAAATTTAAAATTAATTTTTTAATAATATATAAAAAAATTAAAAATTAATTAATCTCCCTCTCTTCTCTCTCCTCCTCCTTCTCCTCTCTCTCTCTCTCTCTTTATCTCTCTCTCTTCTCCCATTCCCTCTCCTCTCTCTGCCTCTCCTCTCTCTCTCTCTCTCTCTCTCTCTCTCTCTCTCTCTCTCTTTCCTCTCCCTTTGCTCTCTCTCTCTCTCTCCCTCTCCTCTCCCTCTTCTCCATCTCCTCTCCCTCTTCTCTCTCTCTCTCCCTCTCTCCTCTTATTTTAATTTTTATGATTTTTTATTTTTAAAAATTAATTTTAAAAATAAAAAAATAAAATGAAATAAATCCTATTAGCAATGTATAGAAATATACGTCGTTAATACGTATATTTCTATACGTCGCTAAATATTTTTTTATTTTTATTTTTATTATAATTAATAACTATTAGCGATGCTTAAGACAAGCGTTGCTAATAGTTATAATTTTTTTATTTAAAATATATATCTTTTAGCGACATTTGTATAAAACATCGTAAATAGGTCAACTATTAGTGACGCTCATAATAAAACGTCGCTAATATCTGACTATTAGCGACATATATATTTATGCGTCGCTAATAGTTAATTTTATTGCCATGCTTCTCTATGCGCCGTAAATAGTTATTTTTAGCAATATTTGAGTTTGCGTCACTAATACTACATTTTGTTGTAGTGTCAACTTCCATTGGATCAAGGTGGGGGTGAGGGTAACGCACTGTACATTGATGTAGTGGGCACTTTTAGGCCACAAAGGCTTCTACAAGTTGCTGACAGATACAATATATTTCACTTATTTTGTGTGGTAGTATATAATAAAAATGTAACTAAGTCATTATAGAAATAAATGTATAACAAAGAACAATTCCAATAGGCATTTCTCTTCTGCATCTCTGTACATAGCCCTCCCTGTCTTGTTTTCTTTTCCAATAGGCGTTTTACTATTTGTGAGGTAATGGCAGTCGAGATTAACAAAAGACAGATTACACATGTTAAAACTTTTAAGAGGCATCTATTGTGTGAAACTAAATCATCTTACTGTTCAAAAAATTTAGCCTACAACAATTTACTGGCTGAGTCATACTCTTGAGTTCTTTATATCTAGGAACGGGCAGCAAAGTTCGGACATAATGGAGTAGTTGTTTGCATTTGTGGCCTTTCTCTTCACAACAATTCTGCCTTTCACCCCGTAGTAAGTCCAAATGCATTGGACTTAGGAAGCAAGCCTCATCAGGAGATATGCAGGTTAGTATGGTACTTTATTTCATACATCTCTCTCTCTCTCAATTTGATGTTAATCATTCAGTATGTAGTGCTATGCATGGGTAATTCA
Organism: Saururus chinensis; assembly: GCA_035235625.1. Lineage (NCBI taxonomy): Eukaryota > Viridiplantae > Streptophyta > Magnoliopsida > Piperales > Saururaceae > Saururus > Saururus chinensis. The sequence continues at coordinate 27,518,621 of CP141146.1, read as the reverse complement.
TCCTTCAGGGTCCAAAGAGAACAATGCCGAGGTTGCTAGTGGTTCAGAGCCATTGACTATATTTTAAGTTATTGTGCATGTCTATGACAATATATCAGCAGAGATGGTAGCTTTTTACTAGTAGCATTTCTGATAGTTTGTTTTTGTAGGCATCCTATTTATGAAAGAATTCGTTACTTAGCCCAATTAGTATTGTAACTTTATGAGCAAGCAATTATGTTTTTGGAGATCCCAATCCTGACAATTCTAGAAGCCCAAATGCAAGCCTCTCTTATATCAAAACTTGAATATTGTTCAGTCTATGGAGCCTCATATTTGTTAGTTCGCATCTTAGTACTCAGTCAAGAAGTGGATCCAAGAATCATCACAGATGAGTTGATGACTTCTAAATTAGTCGGTGCTATACCTACACCCAACAATCAAGTTGAGCCAGTTACCAAAACGATAACTTCATCTACTTCATTGTTACCAGCAAGCGTAAGCTGCTGTTTTTTGGAGTAGGAATTTGTGTGATAGAGAACATGATAGAGAGTGAACAAACTTGTGTTCGACTATTTTTAATCTTTCTTCATCAATAAAATAAGTTTCTTGTGTCTATAGTTCTATATATATTTTTTTAAATTTTGAGTGATTTTGTCACGGAATTTGTTTCTATACACTTTTGAGATAAAATTATTCATTGCAATTACTTAATGCAGTTTATTAGAAGCACATATTGCAACAAAAAATGTTTATGGCTAATATGTTTTGTCATTTTGTGATGACCCACACATGTATAATTTTAAAAAATATTTTTCCAACAAATCCATTTTGTCGTAAATACAAAATTATATTTTTAAATTTTTTTAACAATATTTTTATCACAAAAAAATATTCATATCATTTTTCAATAATCATTTTAGCAAAGAAATAATATACTTTAGCAACAAAATTTTTTCTTTCAAAGTTATATCATATTATCATTTGCGACAAACATTTATTGTAGAAAATTAAATTATTTAAATAATTTTAAAAAATAATTTTCATTTCTGACAAAAATCAATTGTCCCAAAAATAAAAAGAATATTTAAAATATTTTTAAAAAAATTATTTTTATTTGAGACAAACAGATATTGTTGCAAAAAAAAAATAAATTATTTTTTCATTCATTTGTGACAAATGGGGTTTATGGCATATACTTTGAGACAAGTGTTTTGCAACAATTTTGGGATAAAGTTTTTTGTTACAAAATTTTTTTTGTGATAAAATTAAATATTTTTGCAACAAATTTGTACATTGCAATTTATTGTAATTTCAGTTGTGGGCTTGCCTTGGTTGGAAGAACGCTAGGTTTCTCATCCATTAAACGGGCACCTACCCCCGTTATGCATTCACCCCATATGAATTGAAACAAATTTGTCCTACTTACCCCATATTATTTTTTATCATTTTGAGTCACTCTCATCCCTAGTGGAGTTCTACATGCCATCTCTGTGACTGGTACATTAAAGTAACATGCATACATTAAAATAACACTGGAAATTAAGAGAACGTACAAAACACGTTATTTTGAGCTATCTATTTAGCAAGGCTTTGATAAGCTTAGAATTGTTTGCCAGTTGCGGTGTGCTTTGATTACAGAATGAGAAAGTTCTTTCTTGATATCACGCTTTATCTCAACATACTGATTGCATGCCAAGGTTCTTCTCTTCTTCTTTACTTGTTTCTGGTCTTCTTCTTAATACTTGCTTCCTTTTTTTTTCTTTGGTAGTTTTCTTGTAAGGGCTGATACGATCCATTTTTGCTACCATTGCTTTTCAATTATCTCATTCAAGTAAGAATATAAATGGTTATATCATATATGTAGATACTCCTGCTCTTGTTTACTATAGACACTGTTTTCTTTAAATGTAGTAATTGGTACGTGAAGCAATATTTTTGTTGTTGAATGATCTTTTTTCTGTCTTAGAGTTCTTGTTTTTGCCTTCCTGTCGATTATCTTATTGTCTTGCTATAGCGAATGTTATTTCTTACGAGATTGTGAGAGGTGATATTCATCACATCTTTTTTGTTTTCCTTTTTTATATGTATTATACATCTGAAATGGTACTGAGACTTGATTGTAAATTGTAGACAGTTAACCGGCAAGAGTTAGGTTTAGGTCATCTACATAGCTAACGACAACACCCACTAGCGGCCCTAATTCCAAGCACTAATAAACAAAAAGCTTGCCTCTTTATGCAACTGTAAAATTTGCAATAAGCTCAAGTGGCATGAGCCCATGAATTTCTGGTCACAACGGTCAGAAGGGATGCCCCGTGAAGTGCTTACACTAAAAGGGGGGGGGGGGGGTTTAGCATCGACATTAAATTCGTGGCTAAAAGTTACTTTTTGCAATGCTTACAATATATTGTCACAATAAATCTTCCTTTTATGATGAAAACCCAATTTATCACAAATAGCCATTTGTTGGTGACATACAAAATTTTCTAATTCTGAACATTCTTATGGTTGGCGCTCATAGCATTAAACATCCTCCTTCAAAGGGCTTGGGAATTTGTCTATTCCCATGAGTAAAGATTGATTGGTATGATGTAGTTTGGTTTAAGCATAGAGTCAACCTGTACATTCTTTTATTGTTTTTTTTTAAAAAAAGACCAACAAGTTGGGGCGTTAGGCATACCCCTATTAGTATATAAAACTTATAAAAGTCTTGTAGAGGGAAAAACATTAGAAAAAAAAACCACATAAAAAAACAAAAAAACAAACCATATGCAAAGAAATTACAAGCATATACATATATGCCTTAATCCCCATTTTTCTATGACAAACATTCCCCTTAGATGCCTCAAGGAACAATGAAGAATATAGAAGAAAATTTTAGATTACATGACGTATTAGCCAAAGAATATGCTTTGCCATTTGCTTCTCGGAAGATTAGTTGAATTAAAATTTGATGCAAATTCTTCAAACTTGTGAGTTTAGAAAAGAATACTAATATTCCAACGCTATAAAAAATTAGCATTAATCATATCGATGAATAACGAGGAATTAGATTCAACATTAGTGGAAGCCAATTGAATGCCTGTGCATATATGATGCCTTCCACTATTGTCCTAGCTTAAGCATACACATTAGTTTCAAAGCCATAAAAAAGATAAAATCCAAACTGTAAAGCCCCATTCATATTCCAAATAATACCTACCTTCCCCTCCTGATAATCCCGGATTTCCTTAACCCAATAGAGGGAGGAATCTAACAAACAGTAAGGATTTTAGGCACACGAAAAGAATTAATCCTCAAAAATAAATTTTTAGTAATGAAGACTTCTTTACAAGTCAATTGGCACATAAGAGGGACAATAGTGGCTAACAATCTTAGATGGTCTGTAATTGTTTGGTTATCCCTAAGTATTAGTATCCTTAATTACCATAAATACTTGTGTAAAAGGGGTTTCCAATTGCCCAACATATGCGTATTTTGTCAATGTCAGGAAGAAACACAGAGTCATAACTTTTTCAAGTGCCCCTTTTCAAAAATGGTTTAGATTCTTGAGAAAATGCAATATATATAGATATGTTATAGATTTTCATGGGGAGATGATCAGCTGGTTGATCCCGTTTGTGAAGAAAATTTTGCAAGTTGCAAAACTAATAATTATCAAAAGCATGAGAAGTTTGTCAACCCTTACTTTATCTAGCCCGCCCTACTTTTATACTGTCCGTAGATATCTACGGGCTCGACATATATAGACGGTGGATATCTAGCAACTGTGTTAAGGGGATGGGCGGGATAAAATAGGGGGTGGTAGACTAGTCGTCCTATATATTTCAAAAGAAAGAAATTAGCATATTTTTTTAGGATAAGTCTAGTAATACTCTTGTCTTAGCCTTGATCATCAAGCAAATTGGACATATTTTAGAGGTCTTCCAACTCAAACAAGTGATTTTGATTAGTTGCTCTTTTCTCCAAGATTTTTTTGGACGATTGACTCGTTCCTCTGTCTTTTCCTGGTTTTAGGCATTATGGTGGGTTACCTCCTTCCTTGGGGATTCTTACGGTGTTTTTGTGGGGTGGGGAAGGATAATTATAAATATTTTTTTCTCTTGAGTCGTTTTGATTCATGTTTGGCATTTGTACCTACTAAAAAGAACTTATTTTGACAAACTTGCAACAAAATGAAATTCAACGTAAAAAAACGAATTTTGGTGTATTGCAGCAACTTGCAAAAACCTTGATTTAATGCAGGTTAGTGAAATTCTTAGCAATATGTTTCAAAAAATCTAATATTAAGCTTGATAGTTGGTATAGTGATGGACAACGAAGGTTCTGGTTATGTTATTACAAAATAGAGTAGGTGGGTGATGCTAATCGTTGAGATGGTACGGACTTCAAGGAGAATTGAAAAGCCAATCGATGTTTCTTCAACTATAATGGTGCCTGACAAGTCACGGCGGCTCCTCTAGGAAGGATGGGAGGGAGGTTCTTGTATGGTGGCCAAAGGCATGACACCCAATTCCCTAGCCCCAGGTAGTAGTAAATTTTAATCAGGGTATAAAACCCGTAGGCCACGAAAGGATTGGCCAACAATGATCCCACGTTATTTTTTTATTTGAACAATGTTTTTTAAAAATGACCCACATATAAATAATTTAAGATGTTACAACAACCTTCTTATTGTATCCCTTCTTAGGCCACCACCCCCCAACCACCCCTCCAACCATCAAATATAAGTATATATTTATAACATAACAAATGTGATTCCCATCCTATATTCCCCATAAAAATCATCAAAGATCTATCTTCCTCTTAGAGTTAGTGTCCAATAATTTTTGTAAATATTTGCACTCACCAGTAAAGTGAAAATTTTTTTTTTGCAGGGAATGTACCACATGTACATGTAGACACAGACCTCGCAGTCATGACCTTTGATTTGCTTAGGATAATAAACAACCTCCACTCTCTCAAATTTCCACGCGACAACGACTTCATTACATCCTAGTTTATAATGGATGACTTGTAGGACGAACTTGATGTTACCATGTGGATGTAAGCATGAACTTCATCACCTGTATAGCAAGGGTACGTCCATAAGTAAAACTCTAGTTTTCTCAAAGGATAATAAGGATCTAGTGGTTGTTGTTGACGTTCATTGAAAAATGGTATTCCCCATAATGCGTGAACTTCTTGTCATGAACCTTCAACATGCTCACAATATGAATGCCAACTTTTGTCCATGTTTCTGTAACCTCCAATATGGATGGTTCATGTCTCTTCGTAAGAGCATTTTTGGACACTCGCTGACATATACTTTGTAACACAAGCAAAACATAAAATCAATATGACAGTTAAGTAGCATGGCAGTTAGGACGTTTGCTAGTATGGTAGTTTGGCAGTTTGGTAGTGTAGACACTTGATAGTATGATAGTTTGGTAGAATTTTGTATAATAAAAGTTTGATTGGGTAACTTACCAAGAAGTGAACCGAGCGGAAAGCATGGATGGCCCTGCCTCTGTTGCATGCTATTGAGCAACTTGATGTGGGCATCCATATGCTTCACAAAAGAGAGGAATATATAGAAGTGTCATTAGTACAAACGGGTTGGTACCTAAATGAAACTGACAAAAGCAAATAGGAAAACTTATATATGATAATCAAGTAATCAACTCACTCAGTCCCCTGGAACGCATGTAGCTCTCAAGGGTACAACCTTTAATAGGATCAACGCATTTTGTCAACCTTCTTGTCAGTTACTTCAAACATCGGTCTCTCATTAGAGATAATCATGGCAATTCGCTGAACATCCACGGGATCCAAGATTCGCTTTTTACTTGCATGTCAATGGATAATTTGATTAAACCATTTTTCTGTCGTTAGCCTCCTCATTCTCTTAGATTCCTGGCTAAGCAGTGGAAAATACCTTCTTTAATACTTAAGCAGCATGCCGCTCACCAACCTTTCCTTCTCCAACTTTCTCGACATCGACTTCAGCTTTGAAGCATCAACAGTTTCCTTTCAAGATGCCTCAACAATATCCTGCAAAAACATTACCAAGTCATGGAAGGTAAATTCTTGCAAGTGATGCCAATGGGTCATGTTTTGCTAAATCCGAACCGTTTGCCATTTACCAATACCCAACCCAACCCAAATGCATCAAACCTGAATAGAATCCAACCCGCTCAGAATAAAGAAATTTTATGATTTTATTTATTAAAAGACCCACTTAATTTTTAAAAAATACATGATTTTAAATAATTATGTGGCCTTATCTCTTATCCATCAAAAAACTTAAAGAGTTAATATCAAAATACAAAGAAAATTTTATATATTTAACATTTCTAGTTTTAGTCTAGTCGGATTGAGTCAACTTGCTTAAGATCCAAACCCGACCTATATAATGAGTTGGGTTAAAATTAGAAAGCAAACTTGGCTCTATTAGGACCGGGTCGTGATTTCTCATATACCTGACCTGATCAGTGGCATCCCTAATTCTTGTCAAATTTTTATTTAGAAGATTCCCCCTTAATTATATGATAAGTAAATGTCTCCTCGCTTACATGCAACCTCATTCCTGGAGTCTTTTTCAACTATGTCCATCAAGATAGTTAAAGTTTCATCCATAACTTCCTCAATATTATCATCATCACCATACTTCCTCAATCATGGCAATACTAACGTACGACATCAGCTTAACTGTCCCGACTGATATCATCGTCACCAACAACTTTTGCATCAGTTGCAGCATGAACAACATTGTCCACTTCCATGACTACACTTCATGCTCAAAAGAGAATAATGAATTAAAATTAGTTTTCTACATTCCAGTAGTTGGTACTATGTGAAAGTTTGGTACTTTGGCAATTTGGTAGTCTGGCAAATTTGTCATTTGTAAAAATAGACGAGAAATCTTTTAAGACGGCATACAAGTATGTAAACCTGAGTCGAGCAAGATGCGAGCCAAGCAGGTCCACCGACCCACTGGCACCAAGTTGAGGATTAACGTTTTAGATGATTAATTTTGATATGAATCTCATCTTATGATTTGATTGGACTCTAATTGTCAGGATAACCTTAAAAATTGTTCTTATGGTTGGCGTTCTATATTAGATTTGAAAGAGAAAATGTCTCAATGGTATAAAATTAAAATTAAAAATGGCAAATCAGTTTACACTTGGTTTGACCCCTAGACAAATTAGAAGCCCCTTATTCACATCTTTGGGAGGCGTACTGTTCTCCAACTTGGGTGTAGTATCATTGATATATTGAATATATCTTTACAAAGTGGCTATTGGTCTTTTATCGCAACTAAGATTCTTTAGACTCAGGAAGTTTTGGACTTCCTCACTGCTCATAAGTTTACTTTGACCACTATGCCCGACTCCTATGGGTGGTGTACGCCCTAAGGTAAATTTTCTTTAAAATTTACTTGGAATGCTTGTAGGACACCCCATTCGTAAGTGAACTTGCAACATATTATTTGACATAAGTATAGGGTTAATCGTTATTCTTTTTTAACTTGGTTAGCACTCAACAATGATTTACTTACATATGATAATTTAGCTAAGAGAGGCATTCTATTGGCCAATAGATGCTCTCTTTGTTATCACGACTTGGAAACTTGTGATCACATTTTCTTCCAATGCACTATTTCAAAGATAGTTTGGAGATAAGCTATCCTTAAGTGCTGAATCATGAAATTAATTCTTAATTTTCGTGATGAAATTCAATGGATCATTTAGTTTGCCAATTGGAATAAGTTAGGAGGTATTGTGCTAAAGTCCACTCTTTTGGTTTATATATCCTTCCTTTGGGGAGAAAGAAATTGTCTCATTTTTTAAGGTAATCATAGAAGCCCTTATTGTCTATCTAAAACAATAATTGTGCATGTGTGTCATATTCTAGATAGCTTTGACTTGAAGGAGGAAATTTTAGAAAATTGCTCATTTCTTGATGATCTATGGGAAGATTGAGTCCTTAGTATTCTGATTTGCTTCTCCTTCTTATTTTTTGTTTTTGGCATGTCTGTCTTGTAGTTTGGGGTTCCCCTTCTTTTTGTTTAATACATATTCTCATTTTATCAAAAAAAAAAAAACCTTAAAAGGAGTATTAAGCTTTTTGGAAGCTGCCCAACACTAAACTCCTCCCCTTTCTCTTTATATCCCCCCATGCCACAACCCCTCTCTCCTCTCTTGAGTTGCACCCCCCTCTCTTATCATCTCCCTTTCTCTCTCAAGTCATCCCCTCCTCTCCCCTTTTTACCCCCACTTGTTCTTTCTATTTTTTCTCTCTTATCCCTATATCATCTCTTTGATTTTGTGGAGACCTCCACTCAAGAGCCATTAGAAACCTTGGACCTTGAACCCCTACCATTTCAGAACCATCTTGAAGGATTCCTTGAATTTGCACGCTACACAAGGGACTATTTTGGGAGCATAGAATTTGCATCAAGGTAAGGACAATCGATTTTCCATTCATCTTGAAGGGACAATGCTATATTTTGAAGCTAGCACCTAACTACTTTTACTACGAAGTAGGTTTCAAGTAAGAAAGGATATTTCTTTGCTACAAGTTGGGATTTTGGCATCTGTGATCCAAATCCATTTATTTACATGTTTGTGATTGTTTTAAAATTGAAGCATGAAATCTAGGGATTTTTCTTACATGTTAAAGATGGGATTTTTAGTATATGTTCTTATGAATCTTTGTTATATGGGGTTTGATAATGAATTTTGTACATTATTGTGACTGATTCTAGTATATTCTTACTGTATGGAGTCATGATATTCCATATTCTATTGTGTTTCATGGCTGAGAAACTTGTTGGGTCTTGTATCGAGTTTTCTTCTCTTGATTTGTTCATGACTTTTTAGTAGGCTTTTTTATGAAAATTTTCCATAGAGACCTTAATGACACCTTCAGGTAGGGTTACAATTTTCATGAGTTTTCTCCAAGTTTTTCATGTTCAAAAGTTTATGATTTCTTGAAGCTTGACTTTAGCTAATTGGCATTGTCTCAGATTTTTGCCCTATTTCGTGAGCTTTTCTTCTATGTTTTGCCACAAGAAAATTTATGGAAATTTTCTTACATGCTTATTTCATTCCCTATTTTGGAGGATGTTTCCTAATTAATCAATTTTTATTGGAGTTTATGTCAGGCACATAGGTTTGATTTCACAATTATATGATTTTTTGTTTAGATGTGTCTCCTACCTTCAAAACGTATCTTTTTGCTATCAAATTTCATATGAGTAAACTTATGGAGTTATCTATTCAACATGAAAATACCTGGCTTAATTTGAATTTTTTTCACCACGTATTTGGTTTGGTTTCCAACTACTTAGAATTTTCTTTACTATGTAGAAATTTCCCAAATTTTGTGATAAATGCTTTTTGAAATTAGTTTGATTTCACAATTTATTTTCTTGTCAGTAGCTCACTCATTTCCTAGTGGTTCAAATTTCGTGGTCAATTGATGCATATAAGTATATTCTCCAAAAATTAGAATATGTCACTGGGTTTAAATTAGGGTTTTGTTCTTTCATGCATAGTCGAGCAATTGGCTTGCATGTTGTTTAGAGATTATCTACTTGTTTTTCCAACAAGTTTTCCACTATTTTTATATGTCATGGGGTAGGAATAAGTTATATTTGTGAGGGTAGTAAGTTGAAAATCAGGTTATTTTTTACATGTGTCCTAGTGCCACAATGAAAATTATGTAGAATTGGTCTAGAGTTAGGAGGACTTTGGAGGCACGATACATATAGTTCAGAGCCGGTGTCGGATGCACATGGGACGTTGAAGACACAACCTCTTAGGTAAAGGGTTTTCAAGTAAAGTGGAAAAATACTAGTCTATTTCTTTGTAAATCAGGTCAAGGTTTACATAAGTATTCTTTAGGTGGAAAACCCTCATGTTTACTTTCTTTGCTACTATGTATATGTTTATCTTTATGTTTTCAAAACATAAGTTTACGAATTAGTGTGTAAGTAATCTTATTGGGCATAAGCTCAGGGTAGTTTTATTTTTTTGCATGGATGTTCTACCGTGTGTATTCATACACACATGTACATTCAAATATGCATATGCTTAGTGCTGAGAGATGTAAGTGCATTTGTTTGAATAAACACTTCTCAGGTAGTTGTAAGTAGGAGAACTGTAGTTGATTTATTATTTTGGATTATAATAATAATATTACTGTAGTTGATTTATTATTTTGGATTATAATAATAATATTGTCCAAGTGGTAGACAATTGGTACTTATAAAATTTGCTGGGATTTTCTATGACAAATTTTACTTTATATACTTATTATCCTTATGTGGGCCACATTGTGTTGCTCATCTTAATCTCGTCTTGGATACCCTCAGATTGGGGTTGTAACACTAACAATGACGCAGCGGTTTGCTTTTCCTTTCTCATGCTACACCTGTGTACATTAAAATAATCATGTAAAAAAACATAGATCAAATTTTAATGTACATAATGTGGTTTGGTAGTTGGGTAGTCTAGCGTTTGGGTAGTCTCACAGTTAGATTCTAGTAATGACAAAGCTTTCAAGTTGTTTGGGGATCGTTTCAAGCCCACAAATTTTATTCACATACGCATTCAACTGCAGGAAAATTTCATCTATCATAAAGGAAGAATGATAAAAACTATTAGCAATAAAGCATAATTATTTTATGGTCTCTAAAAAAATTCACAATTAGGGATTTTTCACTAAATACAAGAGGGATTACAGGGGTAAAATTGGGAGCTTTCCATCGTACCTTCTTCCATGAGACTGTCACTGCCAGAGAGGAAGTGAGAAGACCTTCGATCAAGCTGCACAAACATGCCCTAGAACCCGAGGTGCGCTTTGCCCACGCCTTGGAGTTTCAGAGACAGCGGTGGAACAGTGGAGCTAGCCCAGCTTCTCCCATAGGAGAGCCTCCTATTCGTCGTCATTTCCATCATCGTCGAGCATGCCACGAACGTGAATGCCACACTGACATGAGAAGGTCCGTTACAGTTGAGGGATGCCACTCAGAGAAGAAATCTATGAGTGAGGGCGAGGAAGAGAGTGATAAGTACGCTTCCTAGATATTTTTCAACAAAGAGTGAACTAAGGAAGGAGTTGAAAGGAGGAAGAAAGCCAGAGTGGTAGAAGAGAGAAAGAGAGAGTTGTGCATGTCTACTTTGGCAATTTCAAAAGACGTGACGTGAACTTTTCAAGTATTTCAATAGACTATAGGTCTATTTTGTTAAATTGTTCTTCTTCAAATCAAGACTTTCCTCTCTGTATGGTGATCCTGTTGCAAGTGCTCATACGTCGTCATAGTATAAATAAATTGTAAAAAACCAAAAAAACATAGAAGAGAGAGTTAACATAGATTAGGTTGTTGGTTACTTGTATTTTTATACTTGAATATATCCAGCCTCTTAGTTTTTCTGACCTCATTACTTAGCGGTAAATTTGTATCAGTGAGTACATGAACTTATCATTCTATATATCCCAATTTAACATTGTAGTTAAACAATAAGTTCGTCGACCACTATGGACAAGTCTTATTAAGGAGGTTCAATGTGTTTGAGAGTTTGGCTAGCGAAGGCCTTAAAAGAGCTTCTGGTTAAAAAAGAAATCTCCAGTAAGAGGTTCAAAGAACAGCCTCCACAAATTTAAAACACGAGCTCACTTATATTTCCTTAAGGAAATGAGCAAATTAAGTTAGTTATAGAATATTAGTAATCAGTTAAAATCAGGATGAGATTTTTATTTCACTTTCCAGAAAAATGGAAACTTCATTTCAATCATCTAATGTGCCTCTCTTCTCCAAGCTTAATGTAGAAGGGCAAATATTTGTGTTTCAGGAAATGATCTCGGCCAGCCTTTTATAAAGAATGCTAAATTTTTCAGTGTTGAACAAAGACCATATGACTACATAATAGTGGGAGGAGGCGCAGCCAGCTGCCCTTTGGCTGCCACCCTCTCTAGAAAATTCAGAGTCCTTGTGCTGGAGAGAGGTGCATCTCCATATGGGAACCAAAATATACTCAGATTGGAGAACTTCCTCGATACGTTGTTAGACATCTCACCGCAGTCACCTTCACAAGTGTTCATTTCCACTGAGGGGGTGCTCAATACAAGAGCCATAGTGTTAGGAGGTGGGACATGCATTAATGCCGGCTTCTACACACGAGCAAGTCCAAGGTACATATACATACATATGTATAAAGTTTGTCAAACTTATGATTGTTTTTGTTGCTATCATATAGTATATTTTCCCCTTTTCGCTTTCTTTGTCATGATACAACCCATTGGTTTACTTTAGGAAGAATGTTAACATCATTTCTACCCGTGATATGCTACGTATGGTTTCATGCTCGCCTAAAGCATGGCCACACAATGAAGGCATAGGGCCACGTGGTTGCGGCCTAGCGAACTGAGCTAAAAATATGTCCCGGCCCTCCACTCGTTTACTCATATTGTTCTTGTTGCTTTTTACAAAGTAAACAAATAAAATTATTCATGAAAAGCTTGTATTGTTTATTGGGAAAATTATTAAAATAATAATTTAAAAAAATATTTACCAAAATATACCACTTTGAGAAATATTTCTCAAAGTGATGTTTATTTTTGCCATGCAGGCGCCAGCCAAGCAGCTAGCGCTAGCGTGACTTTTTTTTTTATTTTTTAAGTTGATTTCGTCATTTAGAACGACGAAATTGGTTTTAATACGATTTCGTCGTTCTAAACGACGAAACCGTTTATTACTTGACCCGGTTTAGTCGTTGAGAACGACGAAATCAACTTAAATCAACTTAAAGTTGATTTCGTCGTTCTCAACGACGAAACTGCCATACTTGGATGATTTCGGCGTTCGGTTTCGGAACAACACTGATTTCGTCGTTTAGAACGACGAAATCAAATTAAATTTTTTTAAATTTACCCTTTAAATTAGATTTTATCACTTGTCCCTGTTCATTCATTCATGTCTCTGTTCATTCATTCAAAACACAGATGTACATGCACGAATTCATTCATTCCACCCATAACAAATATCACCATAACAAATATCACTATCACAAATATCACCATAACAAATATCACTATCACGAATATCACCATAACAATTATAAGTAAAGTACATCATAGAAGAGTAACAAATACAATACATCACAAGTAATATCATAATCTCCTACGTCCTCGTCCTCGACGGTGGTGTACGAGCTCCTCATGATCTACCTCTAGCTCTGGCTGTAGTTGTGGCTCTGGCTCTGACTGGGGCTGGGGCTGGGGCTCGGGCTCCGGCTGCGACTCCATGTCAGGCTCCTGCTTAGGTGGTACAATACAAGCTGGCCGATGTCGTCTATAATATAAAATCGGATCTGGCTGCGCTACATGTGTAGTGTCTGGAAATGATGAACCTGGAGGAGAACAATATGCTGCTGATGATGATGGAATATCAGGGCATGAAGAGTGCATCGGCTGCGTCTGAGCGGCCTCATCGACATGATAATCTCGATGAACATCCGTGATCACCGAATGAAGTAGTGGCAAGCTACGAAGGACATCATTAGACGATCTAATCACCGACTCACATGCTGCTGCTAAGTCCTCGCGTGAAATACAGGTGACAAGTGAATCACTCAAATACGCATTAGTATGTCGAAGCTGACGAAGCTATAAAAAAATAAATTAAATATTAGACAAATAATTAAAACGAAATAAGAAAATAATATATGCCTTAATTAAGAAAGTTGTACTTACTAGAGCTGCCTCAGATGCTCCCCTAGGCTGATATATCATCTCCTCTACATCATCGCGTGGTAAAATATATCGCCGTGTAATCGGTAAATACTAGTGCATATAAGTACTACGATGATCTCGCAATGTCGTAGCCATCTCCCCTCTAATAACAGTGGCTCTCCTATCCTCCCATCGAGCAATATACGACGCATGCTATATAGCCCAGTTGGTAATATGGCGGCCTTGTCGACTGATGCGATGGGCATCCTCGACAATAGAAGGTGGGACCCCTTGCTCCAGGTTAAACTGGAGCATTACACGATCTGGCACATACATCTCTATAATCTCGTAACACATTAGAGGGGTTCGAGAAAGCCACACCTCTCGACCGTCCGTGCAGAGTGGAGGTATCACAGCCAACAAGTCCTCTGAGTATGACTGCCAAATAATCTATACAATATATAAAGATAATTTAGTTTAAATAACGACAATTTTTTTAAAAATCATTACATAAAAAAGTTCAACACATTAATAAAATTACCTGGTATGGCCGCTGGTGGTCTAACTCCCCTCTATACAATCGGAGGACTCCTTGGGGATTTTCAGTTCTCTTCTTCCGAACATTCCACCTTAAGGAGTTAAATTTAGGAAATGAGTCCAACATATGTACATAAAACATTGATTAAAAAGTAATGTGGTAAACATAAATACAACCTACCTTGCCCCTAATGGAGCACCCTCGACCAAGCGACCCATCTCAGCAGTTGGTCGGCCGACGTGTAAGTGCTCCCACGACCATAACTATGTCATAAAATAGTGATAACAAATATTAGAATTAAAAAATTATACGTGACTAAAACACCAAGTAAAGTTACACAATTAATTACCTGAAGAAGGGTCAGACAGCCCGCAATCCCCGAGGTCATGGCCTGGCATGCCTTTCCTAACTCTCGGTATAAGAATGCGAGAGTAGCACTGCCCCATGAATAAGTGCCAGCCATGTCAAAGTCGGCAAAGAGAGAGAGATACGAAACATGCACGTGGCTGCTCGTGGTATCCGCAAATATGGTGGCTCCAAGTAAATGCAATATATAGGCTCGTGCATGCTGCTCGATAACTATCTCTGTAGCATCGGTTGAGAGCTCGCGAAACTCCTGTAAGAGCCATCGTAGGCTCACTTGGCTACCACGCATCACTATAGGAGGAGGAGCTCTACCAAGAAGTCTAACTAATATATCTATATAAGCTCCTCCTGTCGTGCCTGTCATCGGACGTCCATCAATACGGAGTCCTAATAGAACTGCCACATCCATGAGCGTGATGGACATCTCTCCATATGACAAATGAAACGTCTGTATCTCCCTCCTCCATCTCTCAACAAGAGCTGTCAATAGAGGACGATCGAGACGAATATACTGTAGATGAATGAAATGGCCGAATCCCGCTCGCTCGATATAAGGTAACATACGCTCATCTATGGGCCAATGGCGGAGATATTTAAAATGTTCGTTGCACTCAAGGCACCCGGGGTCCTATAATAAATTTTAAAATTATAACATATCGTACTATATCAACCAAAAGAAAATAAAACAAATTTTAAATTTAGTTATCATACCTCTCCTCTCCAAATAGCAGCAGACCTATGTGACTCCTGCTGTATGAGTAAAGAAGGGTCACTCGGGCCTAGCACGTAACAAGGCTCTACATGATCCATATGATCTGTGGAAAATGAAGATCATATCATTAATCGTAAGGAATACATGCGTACGTAACTAAAAAAATATAATAGATACAGAGGTTGATTATATGTTTATCAATCAATAGGAGGGTTTCTACATGATTTACTATTATGCCCACTTTGTTTACACCTCCCGCATTTATATCCTCCTCTACCATCTCTTTCCATTGTTCTGCAGTCCATAGTATTCCTAATGCGAACAGACCGTGGCGACCGGGTTGCCTTGTTGCTATCGGTGGGTATAACACAAAAGGTATATCCCTTTCCCAATACTCCCGACCACGAGGAGAATAAAATTCTGCGGAGTATACATTTCTATAAGTAGAAGATGTGTAAAACAGTGATGCATGGATTGACTCCCGCCGCTGTGCCCACACGGCGATAAGGTGCGAGCAAGGATAACCATAAACTTGAGGGATGTTGCATGTACAAGTATGCACCACAACATTTACCATAACCTTTCGGGCACGAATTGATGTCACTTTGTACTGACTCCTGTTGATCCTATTAACTATATACTCCCCAATTTTTCTTGTTTGCTCTCTCAATATGGCTTCCACTCTAGGAGTATATGGGGTGGCTATGGCAGAGGCAGTAGAAGATCGTTTAACAAAAAATTTTATGAGCCGATAAAAGATAGCTGACACTAAAGCCTGCATGGGTAAACCTCGTGCCCCCTTTAAGACGCTATTTAAACTTTCAGCCATATTTGTAGTAGTCATGCCAAATGTCATAAAACCACCGTGAGTAAGGGACCACTTTGCAGGATGTAATTCTCCTCCTAAGAGGAGATGTTTTGCCCTAGGACTCTCTTGACCAATCAAGTCCATTTTAGCATCAAACTTTTCTACTGTGAGTGCACAAGCTGCTGCCCCAATCAAGTCTGTCAGTGTATCATTTTTGAACTCCTTCTTAAAATTTGCTTTTATGTGACGGATGCAATAACGATGGTGGTAATCCGGCTCTAGAAGAACCTCAGGCACTGCCTTTTGAAGCCCCTTATGTCGATCTGAAATAATGACGATGTTCGTCATGCCCATCAGTATATGATCCCTCAATTCCATTAGAAACCATTTCCAATTGTCTCCATCTTCCATCCCGACAAGCCCAAATGCAAGAGGAAATAACCCATTATTTCCATCTGTAGCCGTTGCAGCCATAAGCGCACTAGGATATCTGCCATATAAGTGAGTGGCATCAACGCCAATCACAGGGATGCAATGTCGAAAACCCGCTATAGACGACCCAAACGCCCAAAACAACCGTGTAAATCTCCTACAAGTGCCACCATCTGCACGAGGTACTACAACATCCTCTAAGCGGTAGTAGGTGTCAGGATTGGCTTCTTGCACCGCCCTTAGGTACATTGGCAACAATTTATACGATTCTACCTAATCTCCATAAATGGCCTTAATCGCCATATTCCTTGCTACCTATGTTTTCTTATAAGATATGTCAACATGATACTTCTCCTTCATTCTTTGAATAATATCCCCTGGTGTAAGAGTTAATTTGGCTTGGATAGCGGGCATTATGACCTTCAAAATAAAGGAGGCACTGCACTGCCTATGATCTGTGCTAAGCTGGGCATTCCGACATGTGTGGTCACCTTTGTACGTCTTCAATTTAAAGGAGCCACCACCCCTTTTGATTGAGCCATGCACTCTCCAAGGGCAAGTGCTATCAATGCACTTCACTATATACTCCGACGGATTTGTTCGTACAACCTTGTATTCGACATGATTTTCAATGGAAAACTCCTGCAAGGCTATAACGAATGCTTCTTTATTCTCAAAGATGCGGCCAACATATAACTCATCTTCATTTTGTTGGTCCAAATCCATTATAGAATTCACTACCGCATCTATCTCCTCATCTGTGATGTGTGCATAAAGTGGCTCCACTTCACAGTACGGCGGCTCTTCATCATCTACATTCATATCATTCCCAGCAATGACATTGTCTACCGCATCATCCCCCTCGTCGTCAACCATTTGTTGAGCGCTTTCTTCACCTCTAACCCCTTCTACATTCATGTCAGAATCTTCTCCACTTACTTTGTCAATATTATCTTCACCTTCATTATCCTCATGTTCATCAATATCTTCACTGTAGACATATCCCCCCCTATATATAAACATCGCATATGTATTAAATTTCGTAAGCCTAAAAAAGTTGAATTCATTTACAAATATATATTTCACCTCTGATTAGATGGTCCAGCATCGCTATGACCAACATACGTGTAGGGGTAATGAAGGCCCATCGAACTTTGAGTATCATACCATGCACCGCCTTGAGACATTTGAACGCTAAATGGCTCATGTGCATGCGTCGTGGACCTTCCATATTACACATAAAATCTCAAAATTTAGCTAAACGTATTTTTATTAAAGGATAATAAGATTAAAAACGTATTAACAACTAAATCAACCTTACCTCCAATTAGGTCCACTTCCATGGTAGATAGGGGCAGACGATCTATGACGTTCATTTGAAGCTACTGTCATAGATAAATTTCCTTCCTCGTCGTCCACCGGCATTTGCATATGACTTTCATTGTTCACATTTCTATCCGAGCTCCTGTGTGAGCTTCTGTGAGAGCTCCTACGTGAACTACTTCGCCTTTCACTAGTCACTCGAGCCTCTTTTTCGAGAAATAACTTGAAAGAAATTATGTGACGTGAGTGGTGAAACATAAAAGCCATTGATGAATCATCATTTATGTTCATTAGTATCATTCTCGATCCATAGGACGGAAGATTACATTTAATAGTAATTTTCCATTTTCTTCGATCCAACCCAACCTTACTTGCTACGTGCATCTCAAATTCATCAAATGTAGACGGTTTCTTCATTAATAATCCTTCTATGCATCCGTCGTAGTTAATGAAAAAACTAATCATTTTTTCTGCCATTTCTATTCAATTAATTCATAAATAAAAAATTAAATTAATATTAGATTAAGCCAACTAATACTAATATCTACCCTAACCAATATATTTTCAAAATATCTACCATAATACTAATGTCTCAAACCATATAAGCTGTAAAAAAAGCATGTTAAAAAACTCAAAACCCTCCTCATTTTCCAAAATTTGAGAGACTTGTCATCTTAAAAACTTTATTTTTGTCTCCCACTTCCAATCTTGAAGGAGAAATTGGTGTCCTATGATGTCACTGATAGTGATAAGTTGGTGTATATTATTTCAAACTAATGCATATGTTATGGGTTCTCAATAATTGGCCACAACTGCTTTCGTATTTGGCCAATCAAAATTAATATTTTGTACATTTACTTAGCTAAGAAATGCTAAAACCAGGGGCATATAAGGAAGATTGAAACTAGCTAAAGTGTATATTCTAGATGTTTGCATTTTCATAAATTAGTTAATAAAATATTAATAATAAATAATATTTCTACTCTATTTTCTTTATGCGGATACAAGATGAAAAATTATGCTTGCCCATGTAGAATTTTGTCAAATAGAATATTAATATTCTTATTAATTTTGTTTAAAACGACTGAGAACAAAATTTCTAAAACTAGGGCTCAATGATGGGACAATCAAAACTTCAAATTTATTCAATATAGCATACAAAAGATAATTTTTTTAATGTAACATACAAAAGATCTATTGCAACGATTAAAAAAGAGGTAAATAATTAAAAAAAATTAAAAACAAAGGATCGCACCTGAAAATTTGAACCGGAGAGGGCTGGATGTGGGCAGTGGCGGGCTAGACATCGGCGGCGGCTGGACGCCAAGCTGGACGGCGGCGACGGCGGGCTGGACGTCGGCGGCGGGCCGGATGTCGGCAGAGGCGGCAGTGGATCGCTCGACGGAGGCGGAGTGGATCACTGCATTGAGGCGACTGGAGATCGGGAAACATAAGAACGATGATTTCGTCGTTCAGAACGACGAAATCAACTTACGATGATTTCGTCGTTCAGAACGACGAAAGATTTCGTCGTTCTGAATGACGAAACCGGTTTAAGCAATAAACCGGTTCAAGTAAATCGTATTAAAACCAACTTCGTCGTTCTAAACGACGAAATCAACTTAAAAAATAAAATAAAAAGCCATGCTGGCGCCAGCTGCTTGGCTGGCGCCTGTATGGCAAAAATGATCACCACTTTGGGAAATATTTCCCAAAGTGGTATATTTCGGTAAATATTTTTTTAAAATTATTATTTTAATAATTTTCCCTTGTTTATTCGTTGGGCCACCTTTGACAGATACATAAGAAAGACCGGTTGGGACCGGGAGTTGGTGGAGTCATATGAATGGGTGGAGAAGCAAATTGTCCACAAGCCCGTGCTTACTCCCTGGCAGGAAGCCTTCAAAAATGGCCTACTCCAAGCAAGGGTGCTACCCTTCAATGGCTTCACATATAAAGATTTGTATGGCACCAAAGTGGGCGGTAGTATTTTTGACAGAAATGGCTTTAGGAGCACTGCTGCTGATCTCCTCGCCTCGAGCAATCCAGCCAACCTCCGTGTCCTCATCCATGCAACCGTGCAGAAAATCTTATTCAACACAAATGGTAGTATTATTATTACAAATGGTAGTATTACAGAAATGGAGTTGGTATGAACATCATTTTCCTTCCTATTAGGAAGCTGATATTACCCCATCTATAATCCAGAGTAAAACCCTTCCTCCTCCGCACCTTCATAGAACTGATCCCTATTGTTGTCCATAGAGATATAACCATTATTTAACCTGGCCCAACGAATATGGGAGGTCAAAGCTTTTTTCCCTGCGTCGAATTGAAGGCGGAGGCTGACGGAAGGATCACCATGCTAGAGAAAGAAGAAGAAGAAAAAACTGATTATGAAGCTTCATCAGCGATCCATTCATCACAGATCACCAACAGGCCAATGGCTCAAGGCTTATATCAGCAGTCGTCGGTGATTTGTGATCAACCGCTGGTGTTGCTTCACTAGCAGATTATAGCCTGGAGAGGAAAGTGAAGTTGGGGGATTTTTTCCCTCACAGTCCTTCCAAACCCACTTACATAGATCTTGGGTAAGAATTCAATAGGATTGTGGGGAGGTAGAAAATTCTTTTATAATCGCATGAACATGTGCAATTTCTTAATTTACGAAAATTTTACTTTGGCAAAATATGATGCAGGGGAGAAGCCTAGGGCCATTGGAGTGGGTTTCAGCGACGAGAATGGGATACAACACCAGGCTATATTGTCAAACACAAGGGAGAGGTGATCCTCTCATCTGGGGCACTTGGGAGCCCCCAACTACTGATGCTGAGTGGCATTGGCCCAATCTCGGAGCTCCGAAGGATGCACATCCCAGTGGTGCAGAAGAATGAGTTTGTTGGCAAGCATATGGCAGACAACCCAACGACCTCCCTCTTCGTACCCTCCAACAGACCCATCGAAAAATCACTAATTCAACTGGCTGGTAACAGTCTGGATGGTGTCTACGTTGAAGCCAGCAGTGGATTTTGCCGGTCTACAGAAACCATTGCCTGCACCCAGCTGCCAAATGGAACCTTCAGAGGGGCTTATATTATTTCTAAGGTGAAAGGTCCCCTCTCAGTTGGCTCCCTTAGTCTTAGAACTAGCAATGTCAGTGACACACCTATAGTGAGCTTCAACTACTTCAGCAACCCGGAGGACCCACGGAGATGTGTGGATGGCGTGAGGATCATGCAGAAGATTACGAGGACCAAGCCCATTATGGCGTACTATTTGAACGAGACCATTGTGGGCCTCAACATCAGCGTTACCAAGGGGCTCGAGCAGTTCCGCAAGGAAACTGTCCAAACTCTCTGGCACTATCACGGTGGAAGCCTTGTGAGCAAGGTGGTAGATTCCCACTACCGGGTCCTGGACATCGACAGCCTCCGGGTGGTCGACGGCTCCACCTTCTTCACCACGCCGGGGGCGAACCCGCAGGCAACTGTGATGATGTTGGGCAGGTATGAATAACATATATAGCGGAAAGATAAATCATCTTTGCATGTTTCTTTTTTTGTTAGCCGAGAACACGTTTAGTTCTTAGCACTGAGTTCACTTGTGTCTAACACTTAGTAATTGTTTGGCTTGCTATTCTGTGCAGATACATGGGAGTGAGGATATTGAGGGGAAGACTAGGTGCAGAAGCCGGTGTGTGAAGCTGATATTCCCTTTTCTAATCTTATGGGCAAAAAAGATGAGACTTCATTCTAACCAACCTGTCCCAATTCGGTTTAGTTCTTTTAGTGTACTCAATAATGGTACAAACTATGGGTTCTTTAATTGCACGAAAAATCTCTCTTACTTGATGAAACAAAATAAAATGTCAAGGAGTTATCCTGCCCTCTAAGCTTTAGTAACATTCCAAACATCTCTGACTATTTGTAGATGATCTTCTCACCTTATCTCATGATTGTGTAAGTTAGTACACAGAATCATAAGGTTATGTTGAATGAATCCTCAAATTTTCAAGCAGTATTTCCCTCTCCAAAGCTTGTAGGCACAAAGATCAATTCTAGGTAATTCTTCGTTTCAAGTGGATGCATGAGGTATATATCAGAAATACCTCTATTCAGTCATTTTCTCTATCAAATTGTTCATTATGTGCAGAGTTCGATTTGTGAAATGCTCAAATAAATGTTCACTATCACTATTGATAATGGAACAAACTTTTACGTTAGGTAAGATCCTTGGGTTATGGGAGCAGCCCTAATCGAAAATGAAAAAGAAAAGAAAAGGAATTAGAGCTATCAAAAAGTAGGGAAGTCATGCAAATTAACTTCTCTCTAATCTCATAATGAATAGCAAATTGAGGCTTTTTCATTCTTAGGGCCTATTTGGATGAAACAAATTTTGAGCAAATAAATTTAGATGGCGCACTATATTACTTTTTTGGACAATTGTAGATGAAGCTTTGGAAGAGTGCCTACTTTTCAAAATCTACTCGTTATAAGTTAATTCAGTTAAATCAGCTTTGGCGCAGTGGACAATCCTTTCAAAATCTCCTCGTGAATTAAGCTTGTTCAAATAATCTAGCTTCTTTGAGTACTTTTCTTCTCCCCGTTTTGCAATCCAAACAAGATTGTTCGATTGTAATCCAAATCATGTCGGGATTTCCCATGAATCCTGCATCCAAATAGGTCCTTATAGTCGTAATGCTCAATCGGAAAGGGATTTTCTTCTCAACATTTGCCTGCAATTATAAGTCGAAGTGATTCTTAGGGATGGCAACCCCTTCTCGGTGAAATTTCTCTAAGCTTGGCAGAAATGAAGGCTTCCATTTCCAACTGCTCATTGGAACCCTCTCCTACGCTTCAAGAATAGAATGTCAAAGCACTTGTTTGCAACATGAACGACGTTACAGAATAGGCTCCTAACACGAGAGAGAGAGAGAGAGAGTGTGTGTTGAGAGAGAAGAGAGAGGGAGTGTGTAGATAGAGAAGAGAGAGTGAGAGAGGAGAGAGAGGAGGAGAGAGAGGGGAGAGGAGAGAAAGAGAGTGTAGAGAGAGGAGAAAGAAGAGAGAGATTAGAGAGAGAGAGGAGGAGAGAGAGAGAGGGGATGGTAGAAAGAAAGAGAGGGTAGAGAGAGGAGAGGATGAAAGAGAGAATATAGAGAGAGGAAAAAATAATTTTCTTTAAAAAGTAAGCCTAGTAGTGACGCTATCTAAAGAGCATCACTATTAATTATAGTAGTAGCGATGCTTGAACTAAAGCGTCGCTACTATTTACAATATTAATAACGCTTATTTTTGAGTGTCACTAAAGGACTATTATGATAAAAAAATAACTATTTGCTCAGTAAATCCCTCTCTCTCATTCTCTCCTCTCTCTCTACCCTCTCTTACTCTTTACCCTCTATTTCTCTCTACCCTCCATTTCTCTTTACCTCTCTCCCACTCCTCTCTCCTCTCTCTCTACACACTCTCTCAACCCTCTCTCTCTCATGCTCTCGTCTCTCTCTACACTCTCCCTCAACCCTCTCTCTCATCCTTTCTCTCTACCCTCTCTCTCCTCTTCCTCTCTCTCTACCTTCTCTCAACCCTCTCTCTCCTCCTCTATTTCTCTACCCTCTCTCTCATTCCCTCATCTCTCCAGCTTCTCTCTCATCCTCTCCTCTTCTCTCTCCCCCCCTCACTTTCACTCTCCTCCTCTCTCTATATCCTCTCTCCACCCTCTATCTTTACTCTCTCTCATCTTTTATTATAATAAAATATAAATTTTAAAAATATAAATTACTTTCTTCCACCTCTCTCTACATAGACTCTCTCTATTTTAATCTTTAAATATTTTTTATTTTTAATATTATATTTTTAAAATAAAAAATTAAAATAAAAGTTATTAGTGACGTGCGTCAACGTGAGCTCCAGCTCTGAGGACAAGACGGGCTAGAGTATAGGAATTTAATTTTAATTATTTAGATTTTTAATTCCCTCTTATATTTTAAAAAGTAATAATATATTAAATAAAATAAATTTATTAGCAATGCTTAGGATAAAGCGTCACTACTACCTTAGGTTGTTGCGGCACATACACCTAAGCATTGCTAATACTTAGGGTAGTAGCGACGCTTTATTCTAAGCGTCACTAATAAATTTATTTTATTTATTTTTAAAACATAAGATATAATTAAAAAATACACTTATCCCTCTCTCCTCACCCTCTCTCTCCTCTTTTATCTCTTCTCTCTCTCCTCTCTCTCTCACTCCTCTCTCTCTCTTCCCTCTCTCTCTCTTCACTCTCTCTCCTCAATCTCTCTCTCTATGCTCTCTCTCCTCACTCTATGCAGTCTCTCTTCTCTCTCTCTATGAAGTCTCTCTTCTCTCTCTTTGTCTCTTCTCTCTTCACTCTATCTCTTTTATTATAAATTATATTTCAAAATTAATAAGAAAATTTAAATAAAATATATTTATGACGCAGTTTCACTAGTGCTAATATTTTTTATTATTATTAAAATATAATAATATGATAAAATCCCAAAAAATATAAATTAATTTCTTTCCCCTCTCTCTCCTCTCTTTGTCTCTTCTCTCTCTCTCCTCTCTCTAGCTCCTCATCTTTCTCTTCACTCTCTCACTACAACAAATGAGAGTATTAGCGATGCTTAAGAGCGTCGATAAAGGGTATTTGCAACGCTTACGGAGCATCGCAATAAGTGTGGCAAATAATCCGGGTGCTAATAGTAAGTTGCGACAAAAAAATTAAAGAGTCGCTAATATTACCTTTAGCGACGGTTACAAACTGTCGCTAATAAACAGTCGCTAATAATTTAAAGTATTAGCGACGGTTTTAATTATGTTGCTAATAATAAAAAGTAACGGCTATTTTATGTGCGCCGCTAAAAATAAGTATTAGTGATGGTTTTGTATCGTCGCGAATAATAAGTATTAGCGACGATTTTTGTTATCGTCACTAATAATAAATGTATCAACAACTTTTTTTATTAAAGATATATATTAGCAATGCTCATAGAAAGCGTCGCTAATAATCATATTAGCGATGCTTTGTAAGTGTTGCTATTGAAGATCAACTATTAGCAACGTTTTGTAAGCGTCGCTAATATGATTATTAGAGACACTTACAAAGCGTTGCTATTCAATGAATGTAAAACTAAATACTAGCGACGCTATGAGAGCATCGCTAATTGGACTATTAGCGACGCATATGAGCATCGCTAATATAAGAACCATTAGGGATGCTCATGCGAGCGTCGCTAATGAACAAAATTTTTTTAAAAAAAATGGTACGCTAAATAGAAATGAAAATTACATTTATAATTTCTTATTTTATTAATACAATCATATCTTGATTATAATTTAAAATCTCTTCTTACGATAAAATTTGAGTTCTTTCCTGTTAATGACATTTTTAAAGATTAACTATGTTAGCTTAATATTAAAATCTTCACTGCCTCCCCTCTGAAGCAGGTATACATCAATACATTCCTCAATGTGTTGCGAATATGATAGGTAAAATGTTGAGGCATTCTGGCAGGTGCATGTGCTTGCTTTGCATGTGATAGATCCCTATTTAACTATGTTGAGTCTCTTTCCATTTTTTACTATTTTATTGCAGAATTTCTTTGAAGACTGTAGTAAGGTTGAGCAGCCTGTGGCACAAATACAGTGTTGCGGATCATGTGTCTTGGATCATAAGCATCTCTAATGCTTCCATTCTCATCTGGAACATCTAGGCACACAACTTTCCTAGGTTTTGCTGCAACTTCTCAGGTTTTGCTGCAGAAGAAAGATACATAACAGCCCGACATTAGTAATAGGCTAGTTAAAATGAATATGGTGGAGTAAGTTCCCGAGAAGCCACACTCAAAACAAGCTAATCTTTTTTTGCTGCCACAATATATTTAAGGCAATACGTGATAACATGATAAAGATACCCACCCACGGGGATCCTAATTGGTGCCTACCAAGTCCTTGACCGATTTGCAGAAAGACCATCAGCATTATTTGTAGAAATTTTATGTTAAGCTACTTCTAGTAGTTGCTTTTTTCTTTGCTAATCTTTGCAAGAAGCCGATGCTGGAAGTTATCTTGGAGGAATTGTGTTTGAATGGACGATTGTGGATATTCAGATAAAACAATAAACCAGTAATGCCAGGCACACACACTCTTCAGTTGCAAATAAATATATGAATACAAATACAGAATAGCAGAAACATTACCTTGGGAGGGAAACATGCTTCCTGTCTAATGGAATTACTAGTTCACTTTTACCACCATTTTCCTTGAGATCAACAAATTGCTTTTTGAATTGGTCAATTGCACTACACATGATATGAATAATAAATCAAAAATTGAAGAAAACCATATAGTAAATGATCCAATAAAATCTAAACTATATAGAAAAAGTATAAAGACCTAAGAACCTTGGATAGAGAAAATTTGTTTTTTCAGTTCCATTTTGATAGTCTTTGAGCAACTGAGGCTGATACTCCAGTATCTCTTGAAAAATTAGCTCCCTTAGATCTTCCTTTGTCACCCTATTTCCTGTCAATTTCATTTTGTCTAGCTTCATTGCAGACATCATAACCTGTATCCTTAAACAACATGTAGCTAGATAAGGGTAAAGAGAAACTGTCATCTTACATAGTTCACAATTTTGCAAGTGAAGGTGAAATTAGGCCAACACTAGACTGGAAGATGCAGAAAAGTGCGACAAGAAACTGAATTTCCTGCAAAATTATGATTGATTTTATTAAAAAGTTATCATAATTCAGTTAACAAGTGACAAGCCATCTTCTATCTACGTTAATGATGTCTTTACTTGATAATCATAAGCTACTACACAAAACGCTAGGCCTGCAATGCAGAAAACAGATGTCAACAAATCCTCCACAGGAACAGACAATGGACCATTAAGGAACCATGGTACTGCAATGCTGCCCATAATTTTTGCAACCAGCAACCAGGGGAATGTGATTGATAAGTGCACCTCTCGCCCATCAGCCTGCAAAAAAATGCTATTATGATTAAAAGAAAGATCATCATGGTTGCATTTCCCTTGATTGCCATGCATATAGCATGTGACCTTTACTATACTAGAGGGAATAAAGTAATACGAATGATTGGTGTCACGACTTTTCAAATTTATTCTTTTCAATGCATTTTTTTATGTAGGATTCTTTCTTTCTCGTTACATTATATGTGAATCAATAGCAATTTCATTAATCCGGTATATAATTTACATATATATCGCAATCAAGTGTCACTCATTTGATTTCATATTTATCATATTCAAATAAGAATGCAAGCCAAACGTCATATTTTGACAGCATAAACCCAAGACTGGGATCATACATAGATGACAAGAGATGCAAAAACTAAATCTGCTGGAAGCACAACCTGAAAAGGAGGACTAGGTTTGACATCAGGGAAATCAATTCTATTAGAAGAGGCTTGAAAATTCCGTTTGGAATTCAACATTATATGATGTTGTTATGCAGATGCATATCACAAGTAAACATACAGAGGTGAACAAGCTACTTACCAACATTCCTGCCAGAAAAGATGTCGGGTTTCTGACTCCAATGGAAAATCGTTCAACTGCAATACACATCATAATTATATTTTTTTCAAAAAAACTTTTACTAGGTAAAGTGAAAATGGATGGCAGGTAAAGTCAAAATGGATGGCATGCATCATGCGCGACGAAAAAAAGTTGCACATGAATACATCATCGTCATTACAAGGCTGAAATGAAACTGGAAGAATTCAGTAACAAGAAGAATTTTTTTTATGTTTCTCAATTCACATGATGATATGTTAAATATTTCAGTAGCTATGATAACTCACCAAACCCAATGAGATTGCCATATCTTTGCACAGCTCTGGTAATGCGCTGCACCTTCTCTTTGCCAACCTGCAATCATCATCAAGTTAATCTGACATACCGAGTTAGTAATTGGAACATTCTTTTTAACATTCTTGTACTATCTGTAAAAAGTTTTAGATGACTTACATCTAGAGTCCCACAAGCTCTGGAGGTTATCTAAATAGAAAGTTTAATTTATGACATTCTCAAAGAGTCCATGTACATCTGATCTCCTAAGAGGGAGGGGCTGGATAGTGTTTATTTCTTTTTGTTCAGAGAATTGTAAACAGAGCTGCCTCTAATACATTATAAATAAGAGTGTAAGGTTGAGGAATTCATGATAAGTTCTTTCCTTCTTTTTTAATCTAATTTTAACATGGTATCAGAGCCTTGAAGATCATAACCAATGAATGTTATCATAAGAAGAAACTTATTGGTGTGATCAGTATACAATGTCAAATATGACGAAGAATCAAACTTTAAACTATCTTTGATAGATGTCCCTATAAAAAATAGTATTAATAAGCACATATGCATAATTATTAGAAAGCACAAGTAAATTGCAACGCTAGTCATAGTTTGTACCCATATGCAAAAGATTAAACCAGTTCAAAGTAAAGATTTACTACCAAAAACTAGATTAGAAAGCGTGCAGAAGTTACAAAGATCAAGAGAAAAAGTTGTAAAACAATGTACTCAAAAACTTGAGTTCAAGCAGAAAGAGACAAAAGCATCACCTCCTTAGGCAACTTCTGAAGACTCAGCAGAAACTTTGCGAGATGCATTTGCCTGGATGACAATTCCCCCCTCCCTGAGAAGTCTGTTATGTACAGAGTAGTTGCGTTGCCCACCATCATTATAGCAGACCTAAAGCAGAATCAAACACGATAGATTAAGATTTTAACATAAGGGTAGTTCTCCCTTTGTTGAGCAAGCTAACATTAATCCCAACGGAACAAGAAAATTAGCAACTATAATCTTGAGGACGGATCAACAAAGAGAAGGAAAACTACTCAAATCATCTATTTAAAATTGGAGAAACTATGAGACACACCTGGCCTCCACCATCATAGATGCTGCTTCTAACAAAAGCCTTGACTGATGATCAGTGTTATAAGCTCTAGCATAAGCAACATTAAATTCACTTTTATTTAAACTCTGGTATTGGCTTCAGATCCATGACAAACAAATCATAATGTCAGCCACACAGTACTTACCCTCTAAAATTTTGTCAAGTTCCCTCAATCTTGAATTGATTTAAATAATTTCAAGTCTTTGTGCGTGTAGTTGGCCAGCACTAGTAAAGCCCAAAGGAACTAGCTTCGAAGCTGAGCCAATAGATATGCTAGATTTTATTGAATAGTTCATATAATATCAACTATCTATTTAAAACACAAAATAATAGAAATGAACTCAAGAGCAGAAGCTAATAGTTGATGTACATGCTTCAATAATTTTGTTAACCTTCACTTCACTAATTCCTTTGATTTGCAAAAGCTCTTTTTTGGGAGAATATACAACAAACTTCACTGTGCAAAGACCAGCATCTTTTAGCTTTTTGACATCAAGGGCAGCTATTTCAGACGCCTTTAAAACATTAAACTTTCAATTTCAGAATAGCTAAAAAACCCCAAAAAGGTACCTGATCCTCCAAAACTGAGCATGGACCGCCTACTCATGAAGAACCAGCAGAGAGTTGTACATGAACCATGTAAATCCATCAATATACAACCTTGGAAGTAAGATATTAAATATAGTAGAAAATTATGTAATAGCTATTTATCTCAAATTGCAGGGTGAAAACTACACTTTGAGAATCTGTGATGTCCGGGGTTTTACTAAATTCCTGAAGTCGACTACGTGAAAATTAGAGTATTAGACCCCTTGAAATTCTCTTGAGAATAACTTGATCATTAGTTGGTATTAGTGGCTAAAACTTATATGGATGGAAAATAGACAGAATGAGCTTCAAAACACCACCAAGAACGTGCAAATCGGAGTTCAGATGATGTAGATACGACCGTTCGAAGTTGAGCATATTGCATAGGGCCTGTTTACCCGAATTGGAAGTCCTAAACGTACTAGGAGTTGGGAGTCCTAAACATACTAGGAGATAGGAGTCCTAAACACAATAGGAGTTGGGAGTCCTAAACGTACTAGGAGTTGAGAGTCTTAAATGTACTAGGAGTTGGGAGTCCTAAATGTACTAGGAGTGGGGAGTCCTAGACGTACTAGGAGTTGGGAGTCCTAAATGTACTGAGTGTTGGGAGTCCTAAACATATTAGAAGTTGGGATACCTAAATTAACTAAGAATTGGATGTTCTAAATGAACTAGGAATTAAAAGTCCTAAAGGAACTAGGAATTGAAAGAGGGAGAGAGTCCTAGCAAGACAAGGACTCTAAGCAAGAAGATGACATAGCCAAAACTTTGCTGAGATGAGATGGCATGCGAGCAGAAGACTTCTAAGCGGAGTAGGAGTCCAAGGAGTGCTAGGAGAGGTGGGAAACATGAAGGAGGGATCAGCTATACTTCTAGTTGGGTTAGGACTCTTTTGGGACTGTTTTAAGCATGTATGTGGGCTGGTTTCCTATTTGTAATGGGGCAGGGATTGGGATTCCGAATTTGTAACTAAGGTTGGGCGAGTCCTAATGATACTAGGCTTACCGACCAATCCTGTATTTAAAGGGGGTGTCATGG
Organism: Saururus chinensis; assembly: GCA_035235625.1. Taxonomy (NCBI): domain Eukaryota; kingdom Viridiplantae; phylum Streptophyta; class Magnoliopsida; order Piperales; family Saururaceae; genus Saururus; species Saururus chinensis. Next base: position 27,488,173 of record CP141146.1, on the reverse strand, counting down.
CTGGTTGAGAGGGGGTGATTTAAGCATTCAAAACTCAGAAATCTGCAAGGGTTGGATTGGGAGCTTTGGCCACAATTCCATAAGACTGTTAGGTAGCAAATACTTTGTTGACAACTTGGAGGAGCTGATGAGAATGCACTCAACCAAGGGGCGAACCATCCTTAGCAATTCAGTGAGGCTTGATGCAGTTTTCAGCGAGGGCCGAACTGGTTTGCAAGATAGTTGAGATGATATTGGGACTAGGAGCTTTGGGAACAAATTAGTAGAGGTAGGTGCATCTTTTTTTACTCCTACCCATTATGTTTGATGATTGTTCCCTGGCTATGTCGACCCCTCATAGGGTGAGTCTGATCTCCATCTTTTGCCCTATTTTGTGCCTAATCTATGCTGAGTTTTTCCCATGATATATACTCTGATTTGTGCATAGGTTATGCTGAGTTTTTTCCATGATATATACTCTGATTTGTGCCTAGGTTATGCTGAGTTTTTTTTCTGTAATATATACTCTGATTTGTGCCTAGGTTATGTTGAGTTTTATTCCATTTATATACCCTGAATTACTCATGCTCTATGCTGAGTTTTATGCCACTTATATACCCTGAGTTACTCATGCTCTTTGTTGAGTTTTATGCCACTTATGTACCCTGATTTGCACATGATCTATGCTGAGTTAACTCACACTTACCCTGATTTTCACATAATCTATATTGAAGTTGCACATAATCTATGTTGAGTTTACTCACACACATGTACCCTGATTTGCACTTAATTCTAGGTTGTTCCATGCTAAAATTAGTATGGTTATCTCAGCCTTGTTTAGGCCATACTTTTGCCTATTTAATCCCTGGTTTATTGTCTCAGTTTAGTCCATACTTTTGCCTATTTAATCCATGATTAGTGGCTCTATGTTGGGCTATACTTTTGTCATTTAAATCCTTGATTTGAAGCCTTGGTGTAGGCTCTAATTTTGCTTATTTAGATCCTTAATTTGCAGCCTAGTTTAAGGCTATACTTTTACCTATTTAAATCCCTGAATTGCAACCTTATTTTAGGCTCTACTTTGGCCAAATTAATACCAAATTCTCAGCTTTGGTTTATGTTATAATCATGCTGAGTAAATACCTAAATTTCAGCCCTAGTTTAGGTTGTATTATTGCTTTTCTAATACTTAATTCTCAGCTTTGATTTAGGTTATAATCTCGCTGAATGAATTCCTAATTTTTGAGCCTTAGTTCATGATGTATTCATGCTTATTGAGTCTCTGAATTTTAACCTAAGAAGCCTCTGAATTTCAGCCTATGTTGTCTTTGAATTTCAGTTTAAGATGCCTTTGAAATTTCGCCTATGTTGTCCCTGAATTTCAGCCTTGATTGTGATATACCCTAAGTTGAATGATGATAGTTGTATCAGCCTAAATTTTGTCATGTTAGGTAGCTGACTTGAGTTGTTCATCTCAGCCCCAATCCATTTCATTATAAGGTTGAATTAAGTCAGATCATCTTAGCAGAAGTCTGAGTCCTTGTCATGTTGATTAGTTCACATGCTTAAGCCCAAAATCCGCATATTATCTTGCCAATCATGAGAGTCGGTTGCATGCATGATAAGTTGTGTTTAGTATTAAATCTTTAGATGCATTAAGTCATATGTTTATTTAGCATTGTGTTAGTTCACAGCAATAGCCATGGTGGTAATCTTTCAGACCTTTGTGGTCTTCGCTCCTTTGGGTTGCTCCTGATTAACGCTATCTCGAGAGAAGGGGGCACCTGCAGATGCAAAGGGCTTGCCATCTAGGCGCCGCCCCAGACCAGTGAACGGGCAGAACGTAGGTTCTTCATTGGCAGCCTATTCCTGAGCTAAAAAGGTAAATAAGAAAAAAAATACATCATTAATGCATTATTCATGTTCCAAAAATAAAAAACCATAATTATCATGATTAAATTGAAATGTAGATTACGGTTTCTTGCTTATCCATTCCTACAGCCCAACTGGCCAATCCCTGGAGAAATAGGCCATATAACATAACTAGTATTCTACTTATGTCTCCCCAAGAACTTATGTGAACATCAACACCATCCACTTCCATTCCTTTTGTTCAAAAACTATAGTTTAAGGAATAGCTACTTCATAGAACAATGTTACCAAATTTCATTAGTAAATACATCATGAGCAACAATTTTTTGATGGAAAAGCTAGTCAAGTTCTATTATATTTAACAAAAAAATGTTCGTCTTGGTTGAATTACAATATATATGTTATTGTATATGTATGTGTGTATATATACACACACAAAACTCACACATCTACTAGCAGTCTAGCACATCCACACACGAAGAAAAATAGCATGCAAGACCAATGACAAAAATGCGCATAACAACTTACCATCTTGATTACCTGCAAGTATACCACCAAAAAAGAATAAGCCTCCAAATTCCTGAAAGAGAGAAAATTCAATCAGCAGATGATGAATTCTCCCACCAGCCACTAAGAACCAACCAGAAAAAGCGCTCAACTGGGTCCCAAGTGCAAATACCTAAGAAAGCTACTAATGCAGGTATCCCAGGAGCAAAAAGAAGACTTTACACTATTTTACTGATCTCTTTACTGTAATTTTTTTATGTAATTAGGCAATAGTGTTATTTTAAGAACTTGATTTGCTTGCGTTAATTTAACTTTCTTTCATTAGAAATGTGTAGTATTGTCTATTTCTGATGCAATAAGGTAGAAGGCTCCTCTCTCAACTATTTAAGTGTAAGCTTATGCTACGGACAAGACAGTGTTATGGCCCTTTTCCGTCAGCGGACTTGGGCTGCGCATTCTCCATATTGAAACCTTGTTTAATTAGCTTATTCTAGTTCATTTTTCGTAGAATTCAATACTTTTAATGAGGAAAAGGTCTTAAGCCTACACGTTACGGATTCCCTCAATTCTCCCTCTCCCCTTTCTCTCTCAATCTACGACCTCTCCACTTACCTTTAGATTGGTTATGGAACAAAAAAAATTCTTTTGCACTTGTTTTTTTTCTTCACTGTACGCTTCTTTCTCTGATTTTTCCAAAAACCCAAGCAATTGGACTGTAAACCCACCATTGCACCCTACTTGAGCATCGTGTGAGCTTTTCCAGTTACCCATGCGCGGTGACGACTATTTTCTGATTCGGTCTTTCATCAGGTATCGCCGAGGGAAGAGCAAGAGAAAGAAAAAATCATATGAATCGGATAAATATCTCCGCCAAAATTTTGAGAAATCTGTTTCGCCAGATCGCTCATGATATCAGGAAATCCGCTAAAAGGGCACAGTTCAGTACCAGAGAAAGAGGTCGACAGGATTGCCGGAGTCGGAGTACACAGACGAAAAGTGTGCTGATGAGTGATGGCGTCGCAGAGATGATACTTGGGTCCGCGACTCGGCGGCCTGATTTCGGAGAAAAGGGAAGCGGAGGCAACAGCCGGGAAAGTGGTGGGCCCAGACTCGGCCGACTGGGCCGGCTTTAAGACAAAGGAACCATGTTGGCCCAGACAAGCTGGGCCGAAAAGTTGACGAGCAATTATTTGAGGGTTCTTCCAGACGGACAAGCAACTCAATTAATTTATCTACGTCTATAATAAAATTATATTATAAAATAATATAATTTTATTATTATCCATTTATGACAAATTTTCTTACGAAGCCAATCATGACTAATAAGACAACCCAATAACTTCCTAAAACCCCATATTGATCATGAAGTAATTCTCTCTTTTTAAAAATGTAGAAGAAAGGAACTTGTGCACCGATGTCTACGATAGAAGGCCTAAGCTATAATAAATAAGAAACTATATGAGTCAGTCTCTCACTAAAACCCATTGGTTATTCATATTTTACTATTATTGTAAGTGAACAATAGTAAATTTATACTATTATGTACTCTAGGTCTTAGCCGAAATTATCCCATTATTTTATTTAAACCACCTTGCTGGTTAATACCTTATTTTTCTTATCGGAACTATTGTCCTTATACATGACTAGGGCTGCATTAAAAACCTAGACCCAACTTGGTTTAGATGGAATTAATTCGAGATTGACATGGGTCGGGTCAAGTTGGGTTCAAGAAAAATATACTCATGTAAATATCAAATCAGATTGGGTCAAGTATTAAAAAAACCCAAGAACCTGCCCGACTTGAGTTTCAAATTAACTTATAAAATAATATTCAACCATGGTTATTTGATTTTTTAAATTTTTTATAGGTAGAACCAACCCAATATATTATCGACTTGGTTTGAAATTTGGAACCAAAGTGACCTATGATAGAATTTTGGTTCTCGGGTTTTACAATTCGTATCTTGGGTCAGGTCAAGTCCAAGAAATTTAGTTCTTATCTCGGGTCAGGTTGGATCCAAGGAACTTTGTTTCTATTGAGTTAGATTAGGCAAAACCCTACCTAATCCAACTCCAAATGCAACCCTATGGAAGACCTATGTGCTGTCATCAAATTAATGAGGATGCTATAGCTAGCTAGTTAGAAGCATCCCCTAGCCATTAGATCATGGATGGGGCTTGTTCACTTAGGATGGACAAGCCCTTGGCCATAATCAAACAACTAGGGGGACTATTACTCACTAGCCCACTTGCAACTACAATGCAACAAGCTAGATTTCTCCATTAATAAACTCAAGAAAACAAGAAATTCCTAGGTAGGATTTACTTCCACTTAACTTGGGCTGCCAATAGAACGATACGGTTATGATATAACATATTTCATTACCATAATTATTTTTCAATTCTTTATCCATAACTGTTATATTAAGTAAACGGTATAGGTACTTCCATAATTGTTCCTTCCATTAATAATCAGCCAGTTAATCGGATAACTATTATCCATTATATTTTTTAAATGTGCTGAAAAGGCTAAAATAAATATTTTTTATTCACTTAATCAGATATTACTAAGGTAAAAAACTAACATCATTGCTACTGTTGTTTATAGTTGTTGCAGATAAATTGTAAGGATTAAACATGAAACGTAAATGAACACATATATTAGGGATATACCTAATAAAATTACTTATTTTCTAATAATTCTTTCCTATCATATGAGTCCAACTCCAAAGCATCTATCCATTGCTTATTTCAGAAGAATATCAAATATGAGAAGAATGATAATTGCCTTCTCATAGCCAGGTGTCTTATAGGCAAGAATGGGATAGTGATGCACATCATCTATTAATGTCTATTTGAAGCAATTTTTAAAAACCCAGCCTAGACCCTAACCAAAATTAATGGCTAGAATGGGTCAACCTAGGTTAACCGGATTATGACATTATCACCTAAAAAATTTTAAAGAGTCCCCCGATATTTTAGAAAAAAAATTTACTTAAACCTTTTCAAAATTTTACTTAAACTTATTTGATCATTCAAAACTTGTTGATTCTAACATATTTTAATAAGTAAATTATCATTCCAAATTTTGCTTTCTCATATACAAACATGATTTATAATATAATCACGATTCCAACCAACATATACTAAAACTCAAAATAAACCACCTGCACCACTCATTTAAAGTTAAGCTAATTAACACTCAAACCAAGCTAATTTGAGATGGGTCAAGCAAGAGTTTGGTTCTATTCTAAGTTCGAGTTTTAATTTGAGCTAACTTGATTCTAGCCTCAAGCAGAATAGAGCCAGCTTAATAATCCTACTCCAAACCTACTAATTATTTTATTGCACAAACAAACACTCCAAAGTTTAATTATCAAAAATAAAAAAAATATTCGTATATTTGAGTTATCAAAATTGAATCTAAACTAACATGAGAGTTGCAAAAATATTTTGTATAAAGTGTCTGTGTAGCTAATTAAGATTTCATCATATATGATTAAAGATAAACCCTAACCTAATAAGACTAAAGAAATTAGACAAAGCAACCAAATGGGAAACATCTAAGCAAAGTGAGTTTAAGAGAATATAAAATATAAAATATAAATAGATATTTTTTATAAAAAATATAATTAGATATAAAATGCTAAAAATAGTAAATTATCTTCTAAGTAGCAGCTTGTAATAACTATAATGAATTATTGTAAGTATTTAAATTAATTTAATAAATATTTAGGATTTGAATAATATCTTCCATTGAGTAAATCACAGTGGTGAATCATGACATGAAAATTATTGTAAAAGACCATAAATCAATCTCTTTTGAAATTAAACCACTTAAGACTAATGGTATAATATATGAAATTTTAAATCTAACAAATAGGTAACATATAAACAGGTATGGAAGAACTTTTTCCATTACCTTCCATTTAGATAGCGGTCAGATAAAACTATCATCTTATTTACCCATCGAATAAATTTAACCATACCATTTAACTTTTTAACGGTATGGTATAAACGGTAGAACGGTAAAATGGATACCATTGATAACCCTACTTTTAGCTAAAGCTATAGGTGATTTGTAATAATTTAATAGAGTTTTATTTATGTTTCATCAATGGTTTTAAGTAAGTATTGATTATTTGAAGTAGTGTTCATTTAATATTGTTCTTTTTTTTATTTCTTTATGATCTTAATAAATAAGATGCTTGAGGGTTCTTCTTTTTTATATTTCATAGTTTTTATACATAAAAAGTTTCGAATAAATAATTATTTTAATCCTTCATTTATACAAAGTATTCCCTATTTCTATTTTTACTTTTAATGTTTATATCTTCCAGTTAGATAAATTTTTCATTTGATTCTAATTGAGATAACATGACATATAAAGAACATCACTAGATGTTACAATGACCCTTAATGCTTTAGTGTTAACACTTTCATTGCCGTAATACTCTTATATTCCCCCTCTTAATTTTTACTCTTTTAATTTTATAATTATTATGATAGTCACATAAAGAAAACCATTGTAGATTTGACCTTATAAGACTACATCCACTTGTGTACTTACAAGTAATATAACACTAAGTTTTAACTTAATTTAATAAATCAATAATTTATGTGTAACAGAGTCCATATCTCATGTATCACTAGAAGGTTAGGGAAGATAAGTTGGGGAGTAGCTCTAACTCTGGTAGATAGAAGGGCATTTGGAACAAACTTTAGAATTTGGATTTGCCTCCATAACATAAAGGTTTTTTCATGGAGACTATGGAAAAACATCCTCCCTATGGGGGTGGGTCAATTTGAGATCCCAATTACTGTAATGCCTGAGATTTTTCATACATTTTCCATAAAATTCATAGAAAATTTTTGTTTTTGAATCGGAGTAAAAATGCCGAAATCAAAACCCGTATAAACAGTTTATAATTTAAAACATCATACGGTTAAACATCGTACTGTCAAATCAAACATCCTCAGGCGCTACTCGAAAACAATCGTACGACTAAATTGCTATGATCATAGACTTTAAAATACAAATCACTCCCAGGCATCCCTGAGTGCAAGTCCCATAACAGTCCACAGACTAATCCAAATGAAAGTCCAGAATATAAACATCTTAATGTTCGTCTCACTCAATACATCAAATCATGGCACAAATAAACTCGCAGTGAGTCAAGCATATACCTGAGTCAACGGGAACCAATCCTCCGCTGAAATGAGCATCCATCACTAGGAGCTCTTTGCACAACCTGCAAAACCTCCTGTACCACGGGGCTAAAAATGGTAGGGTGAGTATTTTCATACTCAGTAGGAAAATACCCAGTAGGGGAAATCCCAAACGGTGAACTCAATAAGTTCATAAATACATGCGTTCATGCATCTCAAACATGAAGCAGATAGGCATATCAATATCATGCTCATGCACATACAAACATACCAAATGCACCATCGTGCCAAAGTCATACCAAATGCACCATCGTGCCAAAATCATATCATCAAATGAAACTTACACAAACACGGTCTTACAAACTTACTCGTACTATCGCACGCATACTCATACAACATACGCATACTTGTACGACCTTAATCGTACAATCACACATGTACGACCTTACTCGTACAATCACACACGTACGACCTTACTCGTACATCTTACACTTACTGTCTTGCTCGGATTCATACGCTTACAGTCTTGCTCGAATTCATACGCTTATAGTCTTACTCTTACAATCGTACTCATACTCATACACTTACAGTCGTTCTCATACACATATGCTTACAATCGTGCTCACACTCATAATCGTACACATATCAACGACCACTGTAGCTCATTACAACTAATAAGCTCCAGCGTCGAAATGGAAAAGAATGCCACTGGGGCAACACCTTAACCTCCGGGGAGTGACTAGATGCCATGGACTTTTCCGAAGGTAAGGCACACCAATGCTCATGGGGCACTGGATCAAACAGGTAAGAGTAGGTCCATGATACTACTTACCTGAGCGCGCAAACATAAACACCCACACATAAGGGGTCATACAGTTGCCCACCATAATGGGTCTTATAGTGCCATAGAATTGCCCACCATAATGGGTCTTATAGTGTCAGAGAATTGCCCACCATAATGGGTCTTATAGTGCCATTGCCACTCTTGGGCAGAAAATATACAGTGCCACTCTTGGGCGAAATCATACAACGCTCTAAATAGAGCATCAGACGTCTGGGCTTCATACAACACACAGACAAAATCAGAAACGTACATCGCTCTCAACAGAGCATCAAACGTCTGGGCTTATACAGCACGCAGACCAAGTCAGAAACATACGTTGCTCTCAACAGAGCATCAGACGTCCGGTGCTCTATACAGCACACAGACAACATCCTGCAGGATAAACACCATGGCAAGACATGATAAATGCTTAGCCGACTCATTATCGGCTAGCTCAAACACGGAACTTAATCCGTCGAACCCTCAGGTCTCAAACTCACAACGCTATCATTAGTTGTGCTTATAATTCAAGTTTGAATTAAGTACATTATGCGGTACAATTATGCCACACAAACACTCAAACGTACCATGCTCCACTGATCAAACCGAAGCTGAGCCCGATTCGAAACTCGAGTTCGTCAGGGCAGCAGACTTCCTTAACTCATCCATATCAGGATCAAAACTCACCGCACACCAAAATCTTACAGTCTTACATACTCCTCTATCCCCTTATGGCCAAATCATCTTACACTTACATCATCAAATGAAGCTCCTCAGAGCCAACCCCAGTTATCACCCTCTTACGTATACCTCACTTATTGAGCTTACTTTTCACTTCATAATTTGTACGTTATGCTTGTATAATTATGCACACTCTTACTATCTGACCACTCCCCCAACATATGCTCTGATACAAACCAAACAAACCGCTCCAAATCCTTGCCCGTCATACTCATATCCTCTGTCCTCCATCATACGCTTACACATCCATAACCAAATCCAGACAAAACCTTTGTCACCTCTTACTGTCCATCGCCCATACCTCTGCCCACATACACTTACACAGATCCAAAGCATAGGCTAATAGCCATCATACATACGTATGTCTATCACACATACGTATAACATACACATACGGTCATACATACGTAACTTACGAACATGCACGCTAGCCATCACTAGCACATAATCAATGTACGAAACTTACCAACAAACATGCTAGCCATCACTAGCACATACTCAATCAATGTACGAAACTTACCAACAAACACGCTAGCCATCACTAGCACATACATACATCCAACATACTTACAACCAACATGCATGTCATATGCATTTCAACATACCATACAATCATGCTTACACGTACATCATGCAATCAGATCGTTACATAACATCCAAAGCATGGAATCATACAATCCTAGCATGCTGCTACTCATTCAAAGCATGCTATCATGAATTTACGAGTTCAAAGCTCCCCTACCTCGTAATCATGACATTTGATGGCGAGCACACGACGGTGGCGGCGTCGGTGGCGGAGTTGGTGGTCAAAATCATTGCCTAGCTGAGAGAGCTGCCGTCCCGAGGATTTTAATAAGTGCCGGAAACAATCACGGCCAAACAGGGTGTCAGAATCAATGCGGCAAAACCCGCGATCCACGGCGGCACACTAGGGCGGCCGGGAGAAAAGTCAAGCCAACATAAGTGGCAGTGTGACCAGAAATCGAAGGTGTACTCACTGACGGTCGGACCACGGCTGAGAAGTACTCAGCCGGCCACAAGACGTCAAAATCGGCCGTGGACAGCACCCAACGGCGGCGATTTCGCATCAACAAGGGCCCACATAAGGGCGGCCGGCATGGGGCGACTCTCAATGACAGTGGGGAGGTGGAGGAGGACTCTAATGTCAACTCCACTCGGTGGTAGAGCCATCCGATGGTCAGGCGGCGCGACTGCGGCGCCTAAACCCTAAACCGCACACGCGGCCAAAGGGGAGGGACAGAGGTGGTCCAAGGCTCATAAGAGGCCGATAGGGCTAAGGCCCTAGTGGTGGCCAATCAAAACAGCGACATCGCCGATCACTACCCACAACCAAAATTAATGGTGAGGGTCGTTGTGCATCATGCACGACATAGGGCAAGGGGAAGGTTCAGGGTCGAGCAAAGGCCACAAGGCTGTCACTAGCCAAGGCCTGTGTAGGTGAACTCGTCCACCTTCTGTCAAGGTAAGACATACAAACTCTTGCCAGAGGCCGTTCGGTACCGACGGCGTAAAATAGGTAAGAAAGGTCAACGGGCAAATATGCCGGTGAGCTGAACTCATTGCGGCTATGGGCCACAAGGAAAGGCACAGGTCAAGAGGCAATCAAACCGTGCGAGGTGGGACCGTCTCTAGTCGTTACTAGACTGAGGTGGAATCCTCGGTGGCCATTCGGCCACTACCAGCCAATGTCGATGGCGTTAAAAGCCAACATAGAGGGCTGACCCGGGAAAAATGGAACCGGGATGAGCCAAGGCGGCTGCACCAGCTACGTCGGGCCGGCAAGCTCAATCGAAAGGGGCAGAAAACAGGGGCAGAGGGGGATTTCGACCGGGGCGGCGGAGCGGAGGTCCCCTGGGGCCGGGAAGAGTGGCCCAACATCGTCGCTAGATCAAGGTGGGGCTGGACGGAGGTCTGTCAGCTGTGGCTCGCCGCCGGCGGCCACCAATTCGTCCAAAACATAACTCCGGCGAAAACAGGGCAGAAGGATGAAAGAGGACATGGCGGCGGCGGAGAGGCCCTTTGGAGCCGGGAGGGGTGTCCTCCTGCTGTTGCCGGCCCCTGGCGGAGCCGTGATCGGCCGGCCGGCCGTTGCCGGCCCACGACGGCGGCGGTACACACAAAACACAGTGCGAAAAGGGGCTAACCGGGAGAGATGGGGCGGAGGGCGGAGCGGCCATGGGGGCCGGGACAGTGGCCCCCTGCCGTCGCAAGGCCGGGGCGGAGCCAGTGGCGGCGGCGCTGCGGCCCACGGCGGCGCGAGGAAACCCGGAGGGGGGCGGTGCACCGTCCCGAGCTTTGGAACGGGCTCGGCCTAACCCGAGCCCGAGCTACTTTTCTGTATATTGTTTTCTTTTTCCATTCGTGCCCCCATCACACGCGTTCTACATGGTTACAAGTTGTGAGTCTAAAATTCGCGCCGAAAGCGCGCAGCAAGGCCCGTGGCCCGCGACTAAGCCCCACACCTGACTCTACGGGTATAAATACGGGGAAATATATATATATATATATATATATATATATATATATATATATATATATATATATATATATATATATATATATATATATATATATATATATATATATATATATATATATATATATATATATACATATACGAATACGCCGAAGCGTCACATTTTCCCGCCGAAAATCATCAAGAAGATAATCAGGAAGCAAACAATTACTTACAAATCATTGGTAATCTTACCTATCAAAAATGGGTTATAAATATTAAATTAGTAATAAATAAAAACTTTAATTTTGAAACTATTGCTCTGATAGATTCAGGGGCTGATATGAATTGTATCAAGGAAGGATTAATTCCTATCCAATATCTTGAAAAAACTAATCAATCCTTGAATACTGCCAATGGTAGTATAATTTTTATAGAGCATAAATTATCAAACTCTTATATTAGTAATAATGGAATATGTATTCCAATAAACTTGGTTTTAATAAAAAACCTGACACAATATATGATATTAGGAACTCCCTTCCTAAACATGATTCAGCCCATTAAAATTGATTATGAAGGCATCAAAACCATGATAAATGGTAAAGAAATAATGTTCCCTTTTGTTTCACAACCTTTAATAAGTCTTATAGACCAAGTCAAAGAAAGTTTGATATTTGATGAGAAAAGGTAAATCTTCTCAATTTAATTATGATTCCAATAATGTGGCTGACTCTTTATTTGACTTTCTTATCAGAAATCTGGACAAAGAAATGGATCAGAAACTCGTCGAAGTTTCATCCTCATCTAAAGGAAAAAATCCAATGGTGACTCCAGAAATTGAAATCTATCATGGTTTCAAAAATAATATTCTTTCTTCAAGAAAGACAACAATAGCCATGGTGGTAATCTTTCAGACCTTTGTGGTCTTTGCTCCTTGGGGATGATGGATCCTTGCAAATGCGCAAACCAAGTTTTTGAGCATCATGGAAGGCTCATCTACCTCCGGCCAATGTGTCCATGAGCACAACTGGTACCTACATCTCTAGACCCATGGCTGATCCAAGTGGATCCCAAGGGATGTTAGGATTTCTCTACTAATATGCAATACTCCTTGTGAACGGGAGTCGGTTTTTTAGATAACAATAATGAGTTATTTTCTGAACGGTGTAGATATCAGTTGAGTTGTTCAAGTTTGCATTAGTTAAAGGGCAATTTGGGAGTGTTGTTTATTTGATAACCAGTACTCTGTATATTACCCTTATGTGGTACTGTTTGTAGGATGTTTTGCATTTTATTAAACAAGGGTTGTGAGATAATTAATAGCATTATTTGATATTATTTGTTAATTAGACAAGTGGAACGATTAAAAGACTTGCATAAAATATAGGTTGCTTTAAAATATTTAAGCCTTGCATGTGTGATGCTATGCTTCTTAGTATAGTGTAGTTTTAGGAAGAACTACGTCTTGATCTGATCTTGTTGGAAACATTAGAGATGTTGTCTGTTGAGTACGTAGGCAACTAACATCGGGTGATGTTGGCCCGATCCGAAAAACATTAATAAAACCTTTTGTCTTTTGGAAGCTCTTCTCTTGAAGGCGGAGAGGTTCCATTGTCGTTGTTGTAGTTGTTTGGTTTGGTTGGTTGCAGATTCTCCATGTGACGATAAGTGATACTAGGAGGCTAGCACAAGATGAAGTTTTTTGTGTCTGCAACTCCAATACGTAAGTATATCTTTAGCATGAGAGTCAACTTGTTATCTATGTTTAGACGGATGACAGACTTGTACTTAGATGGATGAGCTGTTCTTATTGAATTTAGAGACGTGTAATAATATCATGTGATTTGATATCCGTATTTGTGAACCCCCGTTATCATGACCTGGATATTTAATCGAATGGTTTGTTTTGTATTGAAGAAAAAAAAATCTCGTGACTACGGGTCATGCTATTTTGAAAAGGCTTTTAAAAATTCAGGTCGTGACAGAACCCTAAATACAAATCATCACATAATTTACATAAAACAGAGAGATGTAAGTTCTTGCAGTTTGGAAGTGGCCAACTTGGTGTACTGTGTCTACAAGATGAGCATTCATGGATTGGAACTGCTTGCATTTGATTATCATAATCTATTGCTATGAATTATAACATTTAACTTTCCAAAAACTTATCTAATTGTATACAACAATATAAATTAAAAAAAACATGGTGCAGTGGACCAAACTCTATGAGAACACTTGGAGGAGGGAACCTGACATAAATTCTCAAACATAAGAAAATGTAATACAATCTGCCTTTTCACTCATAACAATAACTGAAAATATTGATGTCTACAATGCAAATGCAATTAATTACTCCAATCATTTTAGCAGAAAGAGAGACCAAAACATTCATATCTAATTCAAATATTGGTGGCCAAGATAAAACATAATTCATACAAATTGGACCACAAGTTTGTCTAGAGCTTGACGACCTTTTAATAGCTAATATGACATCTGCAATAAAAACTGTAATAATTTTAGAATTTTCCCATAACAATGTAAAAGTAATATACTAGTAGGCATAGGCATAACATATATTAACTTGAATGACGACTGAGATTAGGACTAAGCATTACGTTAGCATTAGTGACACTTGCATAGTTGCTCCCTCATGAATTCCATAAGCATGTCAATTTGAGTTTTTTGTTCCTGAATTTGACTTTGTTGTCGTTGCGCTTGGGATTGTCGTTCCTGAATTTGATATTGTTGTTCCTGAATTTGTCTTTGTTGTTCTTCAATATGGATTTCTTGACGTTCAAGATATTCTTTATATTCTTCAATCATCACAGGCACTCCAGAAGTTGACCTTTCTGCCATTTGGGCTCTTTGAGTAGCATTTTCGAGCTGTGAAGACATCTCTTGTCTTGATGTAGACACTAGGGCCACCTCACCTTTTCAAAGACCACACACATAATTCTTTCATTCACCTATCATATGAAATGCTATCTGGTCTTCAGTTAGTCCTTGTGCCCACTCGTCTGAACTTGATAGATCATCGCGAGCTTTAATCATTTTATTATGCAATTACAAATGTCTAATGAAGTCAATAAAAAATGTAAACAATTAAAGTTCGGATATCAATACATGCAAACTAATCAATAACTAAGTCTTACATGCAAATCATGATCCTCATTGCTTATCCAATCACCTTTTCTTGTTGAGAAGTGGGTTTCTTTGTAAAAATCAATCATACTAAATTGATGTTCCTCATTCTCATTATGCTTACGCTGTCTCATTCAAGGGTAAGTAAAAAGATAGGTGCAACAAATAAATGTAAAGTGAAGCCCATAAATAAAACTAAGATGTTGTAAATATTACTAGCTGCTCAAGTAACATACAAATGGTTTTGAACCTCCAGAATGTTTGATTTTTATTTCTTGTCGTTCCTCTTAGCTATAGAACTAATATCCTACATTGAAAGTTAAAACTTGTTCTAAGAACAATATAACATCGTATTAGCAAAATAAACAAGAAAAACATAGACATATAAGACTCATAGTCCATACCTCAAATTTCTTCGATGTAAACCTATCACAAATTATTTCCCATTTGTCTGAGATAATAGTATCATATGGATTGGCTTTCGCTGTAGCTAAATCTCTATGTGTTTTGAAGTGTTTGTGCATGTGATATCTAAAGTATTTAAACCTCTTTGTGAATATCCTAGTAAGTGCATTCGTAACATGACTAGGGTCTCCATGTAATTCGAATATTTCCTAGTAAATTGTATAAACGATTAAAGAAACAATATGTATGCTACTAAGAGTTAGTAAAATGAGAAATAAATTTTGTAATGAAATCTACCTTAAGCTTATCGCATTAACTCTTTATTTGGCTTTGGCACGTGTCTCCAATCAGAAATAACGTCTCCCATATCATCTATCAAGGATACATTATATCGGCATATGAGCCCTACTTCGCGTGTTAATATGGGAGACATTATTGACTGCTTCCCATATCAGAAATAACGCCTCCACTTAGCACTGAGAATTTCAACATTTATTTTCCCGTTCTTTTGCAAAAATTCATGCAATGATCTATTGACTGCCTTTCCACGACCTCTCTTTTGTGAAGATCCTATAAAAAAAGACGTTATATAACATAACATATTATAACAAGACATATAGAGAGATTACATGCATCACTACAAGAAACAAGAAAAAATAGCATATTATAACAAGACATATAGAGAGATTACCTAAATCACTAGAAGAAACATCTAGGACATCTGCAGACTCTCCATCCTCAGATTCGTTTATTTAGTGTTGTCACTTGTTGCCTCCAGGAGCCATAACTTTAAACATATTTAAGTAAATATATGTAAGTGGAGACCATTTCAATTTAGAACAAGTAAAGGTTATTGAATAAGTGAATATTGTGTTCAACTAAAAAATACCATAAATCAATGTGATTTATTTTCAAATTTTGAATAACTTTAAATAACTACATAACATCTATGTCGGTATCATCATCACTCGACATAAGTGTTTCTTCCTCACTACAATACTCATTTACAATATCATCTTCTTCATCAGTCTCATCATCAATGAAATTAAAATCTCTATCATCTAATCTCATATTGGCATTAACTGCATGTGAATCGACATCAATCGAAACCATGTTCGATCTATTTAATGGTAATAATTCATCTTCATCAATTTTGTTGTCAAGGTTGAAAATCCCATTGTATGCAATGTGCTCCTCTTCTTGATACGCATCTTCAATGTTTATAGGCCCTCACCTTCCTCTGCTTCCATAACATCATACATGCTCCTTGGCTTCAACTTTTGCACAATTTGCCAATTACCCTACAAGTTAGTGACCTTCATGTAAAAAACTTGTGTAGCCTGATTTGCTAGAATGAAAGGGTCATCTTTGTACCACATGTTAGATGTATTAATGGTTGTAAAGTAGGCATTTGTGTGAATTCCTGATTTTTTTCTTGTATTCCACCATTCACACTTGAAAAGAAAAACCCAAACCTGAAACAAGTAGTGTAACTCAATAATGCCAGTCAAGACACCATAGAATTCTATAGGTTTTCCATTGTCCTCCCCACTAATAATGACACCACTATTTTGTGTACGGCGATTTTTTTCACGATCTTTTGTGTGGAACCTCATATCATTCATGATGCAACCTGTATATCTTATTATTTGTTGATCTCAACCACATGCTAATGCATACATTTCATTATTGGTAGTTGACTGACCCTAACGGTGTAGGAATTCTATCTGTTAGGAAAAAAATTGATAAACCAAAATTTCTTAAATAAAAAAATTCATATGTTATCATAATAAGGTATATTATATAAATTTGTATGCCCACTTACATGTTTCGCAAACCAATCACTAAAATGTTTTTCTTGCCTTTGTTGCAAATTTTGAGAATTTTGGCGCATTAGCAATATCTTGTGCTCACTACATATAGAAGTTAGGATTATATATTACAAATATTAAATTCATATAAGCAGTTTTAGTTATACATGCAAATATAAGTTTACTTACCAAAAGTAATTCTCTATTTCGGTACAATTATTCAACACATAATATTGAACCTTAGTGAACTCTACTAGGTTGAGCTTGTGAAAAGTGTCAGATCCTAAGGTTGAACATTTTGTCCAAACACATTCACATCCATCATGGTTACGATGTTCATGATTGAATCTAGTCTCAATACCCTCAAGATACATGGAGCAAAAGGTGAGGCATTCGTTGTCAATTTAAGCTTCAACTATTGAGCCCTCTGGACGTGCTTTGTTAAGCACATATTTTTTTGAGTATGGAGGAACTTGTTATAAAGTGTTAAACATAGAATTAATTGATATAAAAATCAAAATATAGTCTAACCTTTCAATTGGGTACATCCACCGATATTGCACAGGCCCACCTATTATCGCTTCATAAGATAAATGAACCGCTAAATGGACCATAACATCAAAGAATGATGGTGGAAATACTCGCTCTAGCTTGCATAATATAAAGATGATTTCTTTGTCAAGAGTCTCCAATATTTTCAATTGTAGTGTCTTGCTACACAACTCTTTAAAGAAGAACCCCAACTCAATCAAAGGCATTGACACTTCCTTATTCAAATATCCACGCATTGCAACTGGGAGGAGCCTTTGTAAAAATACATGACAGTTGTGACTTTTCATTCCCAATATCTTGCAATCATTAACATGAATGCAACGAGACATATTAGATGCATATGCATCTGGAAATTTAACTAATTTCATCCACTCGCAAAAGTGATGTTTTTCATCCTTAGACAATGTATAGCATGCAGGTGGCATTTCACATATATATCACCAATTTTCCTTAGGTGTAACTCTGGCCTTAAGCCCATATAAGCCAAGTCCAAGCGAGCATTTATGTTATCTCGGAGTTGAATAGTGTTCCAATAATATTATCACAAATGTTCTTCTCAATGCGCATAACATCAAAATTGTGACGTACCTTGAGTGTTCTCCAATAGGGTAATTCAAAGAATATACTCTTTTTTGTCCAATTTAACTCCCCCTCAATATGTTTCCTTTTCTTGTTGTTTGGTCCCTTCCCAAATACATGTCTCACATTTTCCAACTGTGCCAACAAGTCATCCCCAGACAATTGTAACGATTTCGACCTCAATTTTGACTTTCCATTATATCTCTCCTTATATCGAAATCGCAAATAGTGCTTGTGTGACAAGGAACGACGATGTCCCATGTAAGATGTCTTTCTCTATTGCTTCAATCTTTCATAGCTAGCATCTTTATTGCAAGTTGGACATGCCAAGAAACCCTTAGTGCTCCATCCATACAAGTTTCCATAAGCGGGGAAGTCATTTATAGTCCACATCACTGCTGCATGCATTTTAAATTTTTTATTTGCCACAACACAATTTGTCTCAATCCCAGTTTCCCACAACTCCTTTCACTCGTCTATGAGTGGCCGCAAATATACATCAATGTCATTTCCTAAAGCTTTAGGCCCAGGAATAAGCAATGACATGAAAATGAATGGATCTTTCATGCATTTACAAGGCAAATTATATGGCATGAGCATTATAGGCCACATGCTATTTGCATTTGTCATGTTACCAAAGGGATTAAAGCTATCTGTTGCAAGACCAAGTGTAACATCCCCAAATTCTAGGTAAATTTTTTTTCTTTTGCTTGTGTGTGTGTTTGAGTAATTGCCTGAACTGTTCTCAAACTGTATGATTGTATTGTGTGTTAATCAGTTAGATTTTTGGTCCAACCTTTATGTGACTGGGGGTGAACTAAATAGGGTATTAGGGGTCCAACCTTGGTTGGAAGGGGACCACTTAGGCATTAGAAGTCCTAAAAGAAGTAGGAATTAGAAGTCCTAAAAGAACTATGAATTCGAAGTCTTAAAAGAACTAGGAATTAGAAGTCCTAAAAGAACTAGCTATTGGAGATCCTAAAAGAACTAGGAATTGAAAGAGGGAGAGAGTCCTAGAGGGGAAGGACTAGGCTAGAAGAGGTTGAGGAGGGGTGACCCCTAAATAGTAGGGGGTGCCCCTATGAAATAGGAGAAGGTATTTATAAAAGGAAAGAGGTGGGGACCCTTCTTTTTGCTTGGTTCGGCCTCCCATCTCTTCCCTCCACTTCCTTCTCCCATCAAGGACATCCACAACCAGCAGCATTAGAGGGGACAAAGCAACCATCTTGGGACTGAATTCAAGGCTAAGAAGTATAGGAGCAAGGGCTATGAGCATTGGGGGTGAATTGGTAGATGTAGGTAGCATCTTTTTACACCCATAAAAATGAGGTTTTGGTAGATGTAATCCAGCCTTATTTCAGCCCTACTGTATTGGTTTTTGATGTCATGATTTAGCCTTAATTAGTCATGAATGATTCAGATTTTTATCTCTTATATAAGGCCTAATTATGCATACATGATTTAGATTTCTGTCAATTATATTAGCCCTAATTCAGGCAAGCATGTTGCTGATTTTTGTCATCTACCTTAGCCCTAATATGTGCATGCATGATTCTGATTTCAAATCATATATATATATATATATATATATATATATATATATATATATATATATATATATATATATATATATATATATATATATTCATTAATTCGTGTACAAACTCTGCTGATTTCAATCATGAGTTTCAGCCCTAGTATAAGCTATAATCATGCCTAATAAATCATTGATTTGCAGCCTTAGTTTAGGTTATATTTTTGTCAAATAAATCCCTGATTTGCAGCCTTAGTTTAGGCTATACTTTTGTCAAATAAATCCCTGATTTGTAGCCTTGTTTTAGGCTATACTTTTGTCAAATAAATCCCTCATTTTCACCCTTGGTTTATACTATAATCATGCTGATTAAATACCTGATTTTCAGCCCTAGTCTAGGCTATACTATTTTCAATTTAATACTTGATTCTCAGCCTTGGTTTATGCTATAATCTTGCTGATTGAATCCCTAATTTTTTAGCATAAGTTTATGATATACTGTTGCTTATTGAATCCCTGAATTTCAGCCTATGTTATCCCTAAATTTCAGCCTTATTGTTATATATCTTATGGTGAATGTTGATGGTTGTATCAACCTCACCTCTAGTCATTATTATGTTGAATGATGTTAGGCATTCTAGCCTGAATTAGTCATTTTAGGTGGCTGACTTGAGTTGTTCACCTCAGCCCCAATCCGATTCATTATGTTGTTGAATTGGTTAATTCATCTCAGCACAAGTCTGAGTCATTGTCATATTGATTTAGCTCACATGTTTCAGCCCAAAATCTACCTATTATCTTGCCAATCATGGGAGTTGACATGCATGATAGGTTGTGTTTAGTATTTAATTCTTGGCTGCATTATGTCATATGTTCAGTCAGAATTGTGTCAGTTCACAACAATAGTGATGGCGATAACTTTTCAGACCTGTGTGGTCTCCTCTCCTTTGGGATGTTGGTTCCCTGGAAATGCGCAAACTAGGTTTTTGAGCATCATGGAAGGCTCATCTACCTCTGGCTAGTGTGCCCATGAGCACAGCTGGTACCTACATCTCTAGACCCATGGTTGATCTAAGTGGATCCCTAGGGATGTTAGGAATTCCCTACTAGTGTGTAGTACTCCTTTGAACGGGAGTCGGTCTCTCAGATAACAACAAGTGCATTATTTTCTGAACGGTATCTATATCATTTGAGTTGTTCAAGTTTGCATTAGTCAAAGGTCAGTCTGGGAGTGTGTTTTATCTGATATTCAGTGCTCTGCATATTACCTTCATGTGGTACTATTTGCAGGATGTTTTGCATTTTATTTACAAATGAATTCTGCCGTCTTATGTGCATTATCATAATCTCTTGTTTTAGGGTGGTTTTTCATGCCACCTACTGAGTATTTGTAGAAATACTCATGCTTCTCTTAATGCGGGATCAACACTAGTTTCAGAGTAGCATATTTTCTTAGTTGGAGTTGCCCAGAGGTAGCAAGGTAGATTCTCCTCAGCTAGTAGGACTCTAGTTTTATATTTTCATGCTAGACTATAATAAGGCACTGTGTTGCCATCATATATCTAATCATGTTATTTTATTATGTTATAGTACTTGCACTTGGCTGAGCAAAGATCTTGGATAATGAATATTTTGCTTTAGTAGGAAATTTATTAATGTGATGTGATTTTTGGCTTGGAAAGTTAACACCATGAGGTTGCATTGCCACATGTTATGTGAATGAAAACCGGTGTTACACCAAGTCTCAAATTGCAAGGATCACAGGCAAACCACTCATGCTCCTTGTCAAATTCCTCCCAAGCTTTAGAATCTGCTAGATGTCTAGATACATCTTTTTCACTAACTCACTCTTCTTTGTGCCATCTCATATCTATAGCCATCTTTCTTGACATAAATAGTCTTTGCAACCTAGGTTTTAACGGAAAGTACCTAAGTAACTTAAGAGGAATTTTCATACATTTTCCTATCCTTTCTTTATATCTTGGTTGGTGACATGTGGGACACTCTTGGCTTTTTTCATTCTCTTTCCAAAATAGTACACAATCATTTATGCATGCATGGATTGAGATATATCCCATTCCTAAGTCTCGCATTAACTTCTTTGCTTCATAATATGAGGTCGGCCAAGTCTCCCTATTTGGCATTGTATTTTTAAACAACTCAATGTTCATGTTGAATGATTTGTTACTCCAACCATTAATTGTCTTTATATGAAGCAACTTAACAAGAAAATTCAACTTGGAGATTTTCTCACAGCCTGGATAAATTGGACACTTTGCATCATTCAATAGTCTACCAAATTCGCCTAAATTACCACTTTCTAGCTCATTAGAACAACTTATGTTAGTATTTTCACTTTGGGCAACATTTAGGGCATGGACATCAACACCAGTTCCGACCCATATGTCTTGTAACATTTCTTACATCCCATCAACAGGTTTATCATTAATAATGTTGCTAAAACCTTCATCTCCACCCTTCGTTGAAGACATAGGTTCTCCATGATGCTCCCATTGAGTGTAATAGATGTCCATTCCATTGACCAATAAATGTTCTTCAACCTCGCTGATATGTTTATAGTATCTATATTAACGCATTTCCTACATGGACACCTACATCTGTTGGCACTATCTGTATGTAGACTTGACATATCAATAAACTTTTTAATTCCTTCAATGTATGACGACAAATACCTATTTGGTAGAATCATCCAACTTCTATCCATAGCAATCTACAATTAGCCAACTAAATCATAACTAAAGATAATCATAACTATTTTTCATGACATACAAAAAAAATTGACACATTCATGATGCCCAAAATAATTAGAAGCTTTGCCTAATTACTTGCATATCTTACTTTAGCCAATAACTGACACATTATAGTGAAAGAAGTTTCAGAAACAAGAAATAGATAGAAAAAAAGTACCTATGTTCCTTTTGTAACGTCTCGTAATTTTCTAAATTCCCAAAGTTGACCACGTGAAAATTAGGGTTTAGACCCCTTGATTTTCTCGTCAGAATAACTTCATGGATGGTTGTAATTAGTGGATGTAACTTATATGAATGGAAAGTAGACAGAAAGAGCTTCAAAACGCCACCAAGAATGCGCGAATCGGAGCTCGGATGAGGGACATACGACTGTTCAAATTTGAACATATCGCGCAGGGCCCATTTACCCGAAGTGGATAAAGGTCCTAAATGAATTTGGAATTAGAAGTCTTAAATGAACTAGGAATTAGAAGTCCTTAATGAACTATGAATTGGAAGTCCTAAATGAACTAGGAATTAAAAGTCCTAAAAGAACTAGGAATTGAAAGAGGGAGAGAGTCCTAGCAGGACAAGGACTCCAAGTAAGGAGAGGACGCAACCAGAACTTTGCTGAGATGAAATGGCAAGCAAGCAGAGGACTTCTAGGTGGAGTAGGAGTCCGAGGAGTGCTAGGAGAGGTGGGAAACTTGAAGGAGGGATCCGCTATACTTCTTGTTGGGTTTTGACTCTTTTGGGACTGTTTTGAGCATGTATGTGGGTTGGTTTCTTATTTGTAATGGGGCAGAGATTGGGATTCCGAATTTGTAACTAAGGTTGAGTGAGTCCTAGTTGTACTAAGTTTCCTGACCAATCCTCTATGTAAAAGGGGTGTCATGGCTGGTTGAGAAGAGGTGATTTAAGCATTCAAAACTCAGAAATCTGTAAGGGTCAAATTGGGAGCTTTGGCCACAATTTTGGAGGACTGTTGGACAGCAAACACTTCGTTGATGACTTGGAGGAGCTGCTGAGAGTGCACTCAACCAAGGGGCGAACTATCCTCAGCAATTCAGCGAGGTTTGATGCAGTTTTCAGCGAGGGGAGGACTGGTTTGCAAGATAGTTGAGACAGTATTGGGTCTGGGAGCATTGGGGGCGAATTGGTGGAGGTAGGTGCATCTTTTTACACCCATAATTATGCTAATTTGGATGTTGTGTTTCATCCCTAGGTTGACCTTAATGGAATGGTTTTGAATGCATCTATTTTCCCTGATTCATGCATAAACTTTGCTAAGTTTAATGGTTGCACTACAAAATAAAAAATTTTAGTGGGGGTTTTAAAACCCCCGCTAAAGACCTCAAAACCGCAGCTAAAAGTTTTAGCGGCAGTTTTAAGTTCGCCGCTGAAAAGAGCCCCACAGAAAGTTTCTGCGGGGAAAATAGCGGCGGTTTTCACTACCGCCGCTACAAAATAGACCTTTAGCGGCGGCTCCTACAACCTCCGCTAATAGTTTTTAAAATATTAAATTTCTTTTTCGGGGGGTTTGGAAACCGCCGCAAAAATCCTTTAGCGGGGGCTAAAGTAGCCGCCGCTAAAGCATTTAGCATCGATTTTGATAGCCAGTAAATAGTTTTAGCGGGGGCTTTTAGAACCGCCGCTAAAGACTTCAAAACTGCCCCTAAAATTAATTTTTTATTTATACAAAATTTTATTCAATTTTCCTTTTATCACTTTTACTTCCTGCATTCTCATATTCACAACATAATATATTCTCAAATACATTTTTCATCAATTTGAGCTTCCCATTATGTATTCTCAAACAAAAATGTAGATCTTAAAATAACAAAAATTATTTAAATCAAATACCTAATACAATAAGTGTTGAAAAAAAAGTTTGTAAATACAATAATTCCAATTGTTTACAATATCTAAGTACAAATTGTGAGATTATTTAATAAAAAAAAAGTCTTCAATGAGACTTGATCCCTCGGTGCAACTTGACAATTTAGAATCATTCACCATAAGCCTACACAAATTTAAAATAAAACAAAATTAGAATATGAATATCAAGGGAGAAAAAAGTCTTCCACTTTTAAAGAATATCAAGGGAGACTCAAGTTTGGAATGCATCATTGACATTTAATAGGCCAAATAGGAAGTCTTTTGTTGGGTAGTGTTTTGACATCACTTATGAACAAACATGATGAGAAACATGGAGACTTTAAGTATACTGAAGGGGGATCAAATAATAATAATAATGAAACATCTATAATTTCTCACCTTAGGAGCCATCCTAACGATATGTTCCAGATTCTGCAGTCATAACTCCAGATTGAGCTTGCACTCTAGCAACTCCAAAATCAGCAACCTTGACTACCTGCATCACAGGGCCTTCTACAAATAAATCCCACATATGCACATGTTTTATTTATAAAACAAAATCTTATTTGTTTTAATCAAGGATCAGCGATTTTCACCCCAAATTGGCATAAATTTGTTGACCTTCTAATCTGAAAAATATTACATGCAGAAGAAAGGACTTCGGTGCAACAACATTATTTTAGAACTCCAAATCAATGAAAAAGGTTCAACATAGTAAGCAATCCTATTCCAACTCTCAAAATTCATGCTGCATCTGTCAGGTTGGGGTGCTAGCAAGTCAAGCTTGGCTGAGTCAGCAGACTCAGAAGGCCGAAGCTGGATTTATAAGCCAACTTTGACCCAACCTTGAAACTTATCTCGATAAAATAAGCACATCAGTAGCTATTTTATATATAATTTTCTAACATAAATTTTTCCATGAAGATAAGAAAAATCAATGCAGAATACTGACTATATACCTCGTTTTCATCCATTAGAAGATTACCAGCCTTCAAGTCTCGGTGAATTATATTATTTTGTTGTAAGTAGTTCATTCCTTTAGAAACATCAATTGCCACCTTCAGCAAAGTTGGTAGTTTGAAGACACCTTTCTGTTTGTGTAAGAAGTCATACACACTTCCACCAGACATGTAAGCTGAAAATGAGAGAAATTCATCACCAATGCTCCTTTATTGAATTCATATAAAGAAAATTGCCACTACAAAATTTCTTCATCAAAGAAAGAACATAACTAGGATGTCAAACAATTTCTCTTACCTGTTGCAATACACAAGCTTGGAGGCCTAGTGCAGGCACCAATAAAGTGGACTACATTCTTGTGTCGAACCTTACTGTTCCATAACAAGATTGAGTTAACAACGGAAAGAAAAAAGTAATTGACACTTCACAGGGAATATATGAAACCTCATTATATAAACTTTTTGAGCAAATTCCCGTTGCATGTCCACATTTACACGCATAGGCTTAAGGACTTTAATTGCTACATCCCGACTACAGTAGGTACCATGATAGCTGTAAAAGTGTTAAGAACAATTAGGACTTCTTGAAACATATAGGAAGATGTATTTTAAAAGAATTACATAAGAAGACAACTTAAGGATCACCATAGGACCCAGACGCCACTTTTTTTTCAAATTTCAAAAGCCGGACATCAATTTCCCAGACATCTGCCCCATCACTGGGTATTTTGACGTGAGAGGACATAGAATCCATGCACTTCTCTGTATCATCAGTTGTAGAGGCTGAGAGCAAAGCATGAGGCTTTGACCACAACTTCTTCTGCACATCACTTAAGAAAAATAACTCAGAAAATTGTGCTTCCACATCTTTTTGCAGCGTGTGACTTAATTTTTTAGTAGAAACAAAGAGTTCCAGAGTAAATCATTCAATTCTAAAGAAGTAAGGCCACAAAATGCCATCACATATTAGTGAGTTACATAGTAAAACGTTTCCCAGAAAAGATTCAGAACCTTCCAATCTGAGTTGCATCATAAACCTGCCAAGGTAATTTAGGTCTTCTCCTCTGCCCCTGCCCAGAAAAGATCACAGTAGAAAGCTTCAAGAACTGAATTTGCAGAAGAGTAGCATAAAAAATAGACGTAGATGGATAAAAAACTTGCAGTTAAGTGCTTTATAAAACACATCAATCTCAATAGCATCCCAATTCTAGAATTAATAATATACTTATCTCAATCGTAGTTTGCAATATCGCAAGATCTCAGCAATAGTTGATCCTTAAAAACGACAAACAAGACCCTGCAAAGGTATATAGCATGGAAATCCTACTATATAATATTTGGAAATTTTCTGAATCTTCTCTTTTGGTAGATAATTATGATGATACCTACCATTCATAGCACTTCTTTTTGGCCAGATATGGCAGCAGATATAGAAGTGCCCCTTCCACTAACTCTTACAAGCAGAGATCATGTGCTAACAACTTGAAGACTGATTACCTTCTGTCAATGGGTAACAAACAAGTATAATGTACTTATTAGTCTCGAGGCTGACTGCCTATGAGCTGCTCTAACTTCAGCAGTGCTATTTGGTGAATTCAAGCACTGGTTTAAGATCTTCAGTCCAGATTAATTATTGTCTGAAATCACAATAGAATAAAAGGAATGATAAAAGATAGAAACCTTGAATTTTAGAAGAACAGAATTGCCTATATAATGGGACATGTATTCAATGTGGTACATATAGAAGTGCTTATGACATTTTAAAACATTTACCAACTATCCAGATATTGGGAAACTAACAAAAAGAAATATAAATGAATGGGCAGTCTCAAATTCTTGAAACATACACTTTATTTCCTTAAATTTATTAATACTATGATGAAAATAACTTAAAATACGGAAAAGCATCAGAAAAACAGATGGAGAATCAGTGGCATCTGTGTCAGCCTGCAAAGGTAAGATGAGCCAAAATGTGTGTCTGTTAAATGAATATGGCAGGATGGTTAGGCAAACAACATTCGTTTTTGCTCCAGATTGCATCATGTGGGGTGAAAAATAAAACTGTGGTGATCAACTTGAATTCAGTCCATATCTAAATCAGCGATTCCCAGCAAACCCAGATCAGGATATATAGTGCCTGTATGTGGGCTGGATCTTTATGATCAGTAAAAATATTCCTATACTGATAATGGTAATGAATGTATATTTTAATGATGAAATGATTCAGTTTCTTGTTCAACAGTCAAAATAAAGATCACAATTCCAATGTAAAACAAAAAGATGAATCAAACAAACAAATCGTCAAAAAGGGCATTATGCTAATACAAGGACAATAAGATCCGGAGAAGAGTTCCAAAGGAAACAGAGAATTAAGGAGGATATTTCAGAATATAGGAGGTCGAATAAGCAACAAATCATAAGTCCAATACAAACAAATTGTTTTTCCAAACCTTTAAGTTGAAAGTTGTTAAAACAGTTTGATATGAATAGAAGAAAGAAAAAATTAAAACTATTCAGAATAATGATGTACTTGGGGGAAAAAATTTGAACAATACCTACTGGCGAGAAATGGAATGAAAAAATAGATTTTTTATAGTATGTTCATCAACTTACTGGTGAGAAACAGAATGAAGAGATTGATATTTGATTTGTACTGATGTTGATCACTCCCGTTGGCCAAAAGGTTGGCAATTGATTCCTACCTCATATGTTGATCAACTGAACGATCCTCAAAGCATAGATTTCCTTATGATCTTCAAACTCCACGTTGCGAAAAAGATCTCTTGCTGTGCGCGGGAAGAATTAGGGTTTAATTAATCCCGCCCGCGCTCCATCATGACCGCCAAAAAGCGTGCAAGATTTTTTTTCGATATGTAGAGGGGAGCGATGCCGGCGGCTTCGATTTCGTTTAGTTAACATTATACGTGCGCGGGAAGAATTAGGGTCACTCCCGCGCTCACATGGTCGTCCTTCTTCTTCTACCGGCGGCTTCGATGATGCACCCCCCGGAGATGATGCACGCTTCTGGGCTCAAGTGACTTAGAGAGGGCGACTCCAAGCCCCCGCAATAGACATACGTTTAGTGGTGGTTTTTACGGGATGCCACTAAAAATCGGTGGCTGAAGACCACCCGTTTTGTAGTGTTGGTTTTAGCCTGATTTATGCATAAATTTTGCTGAGTTTAATCATTGGTTTTAGCCTTGATTCATGCATGAACTTTGCTGAGTTTAATTGCTGGTTTTAGCCCTAATTCATGCATCATCTTTGCTGAGTGTAATCATAAATTTTGGCCCTGATTTATTCATGAACCTTGCTGATTTCAAGTATGGGTTTTGCCCCTGATTCGTACTCATACTTTGTAGATTTTGACCATAAACTTTTGCCCTGATTCCTGCTCATACTTTGCTAACAATTGATCAAACTTTGGCCATGATTTGTGCATGGACTTTTATGAATATAATTATAGGTTTCATTCATGAATTGTGCATGAACTTTGCTGATTGTAATTATAGGTTTTAGCCGCAAATTTGTGCCATTACCATGCTGGATTTTATTGAAAGTTTTAGCCTTTATTAGTGCCATACTTTTACTGATTTAGTCCATGAGTCCTGGCTGATTTAATCCATGATTCCTTGCTAATTTAATTCATGATTCCCAGCCCTAGTTCATGCTATAGTCCAGTGGATTTTATTTATGAATTCTTAGCCGTAGTTTATGCTATACTCTTGCAGATTTAATCATCGATTCGCAGCCCTAATTTATTGTATTATATTATTGATATTATCAATTTGCTTTAGCCTTGAATTTTACTACTATATAGCTGATTTCCTTAATGGGTTTTAAGCCTTAATTAGTGCTATTACTCTGCTGAATTAGATTATCCTATTTCAGCCATCAATCTGATTCATGTCTTGTTGAATGAAATCGTTTTATCTCAGCCATCAACCTAATTCAAGTCTTGCTGAATTTAATCATTCTATCTCAGCCTTATTTTGATTTATGTCTTGGTGAATGTTGATGGTTGTATCAGCCTCACCTTTAGTCATTATTATGTGGAATGTTGGTGGTTGTGCCAGCCTCACCTTGATGTATTACCATGCTGAATGTTGATAGAGGTGTCAGAGTCACTATGAGTTATTATAATGTTGATTATTGTTAGTTATTTCAGCCTTGATTTGATTTGTTACCTTGATGAATATTGTTAGTCATTTAGCCTTGATTTGATTTGTTATCATGCTGAATGTTGCTAGTTACTTCAACCTGATTTGTTATGTTAGTTTGCTGATTTGAGCCTTGATTTGATTTGTTATCATGCCGAATGTTGCTAGTTACTTCAGCCTGATTTGTTATGTTAGTTTGCTGATTTGTTATGTTAGTTTACATCTATCAAGTTGAATGTTGATAGAGGTGCCAGACTCACTATGAGTTATTATAATGTTGATTATTGTTAGTTATTTCAGCCTTGATTTAATTTGTTACCTTGATTAATATTGTTAGTCATTCAGCCTTCATTTGATTTGTTATCATGCTAAATGTTGCTAGTTACTTCAGCCCGATTTGTTATGTTAGTTTGCTGATTTGATTAGTTTGTTTCAGCCTCAATCAAATTCATGGTGTTGTGGATTTTATCAGTTCATCTGAGCATCAATTTTGATTCATAGTCTTGTTCATAGGCTTACATGTCTCGGTCTAAAATCAGCATGTTATCTTGCTGATTGTGTAAGTTTGATGCTTGCATGATATGCTGTGATTAGTCTTTAGTACCTTTGCCTCACGTGGTTGCATCATATCACATGCTGAGTCAAAGTTTAAGCTCACGGTAATAGCCATGGCGAATATTTAGGCCTATGTGGCCTCGGCAGTTTTGGGACTTTAGCTCCTAGCTCTTTGAGCATTTATGCGCACCCAAGTTTTTGAGCATCATGGAGGGCTCATCTACCTCCGGCCAGTATGTCTATGAGCACAGTCGGTACCTACGTCTCTAGACCCATGGCTGATCCAAGTGGATCTCTATAGATGCTAAGATTCCTGTTAACACACAGTTACTCCTTTGAGGGGGAGTGGGTATTTTCAGGTAACAATTAGTGCATTGTTTCCTGAACGGTGTCCATTGTTTTGTGCATTGTGATGGTCTTCATTGGTTAAAGATCAGCCCATGTTTCTGAGCTATGTTATATTCAGTGCTTTGTATATTACTTTACATGTGTCACTATATATTGATGTTCTGCATGTTGGAGTCCTATGTTTGGAGATTTTTCGACGGGCTAGTTGTCTCTGAATGATTACAAATTTGTTAGTATTAATTATTGAACAAGGGTTGTAAGATAATTAATAACATTGTATGATATTGTTTGTTAATTAGACAAGTGGAATAATTAAAGGACTTGCATAAAATGTAGGTTGATTGAAAATACTTAAGCATTGCATGTGTGATGCTATGCTTCTTAGGATAGGGTAGTTTTAGGTAGAACTACGTCTGGATCTGATCTTGTTGGAAACATTAGAGATGTTGTCTGATGAGTATGTAAGCAACTAACATCAGGTGATGTTGGCCCAATTCGAAAAACATTAATAAAATCTTTTGTCCTTATGCAAACTCTTCTCTTAAAGGCGGAGAGATTTCATTGTTGTTGTTATGGTTGCTTTATTTGGTTGGTTGTAGATTCTCCAAGCAACGACAAGTAAGACCAAGACAAGCGTGCACAAGATGAAGTTCTTTGTTTATGCAACTCCGGTACGTAAATGTATCTTTAGCGTGTGAGTCAACTTGTTATTTATTTTCAAATGGATGACGAACTTGTACTTAAATGGATGAACTATTTTTATTAAATTTTGAAATAAGTAATAATATCATATGATTTGATATTCGTATTTAGGAACTCTAGTTATCAAGGCCTGGATATTTAATCGAATAGTTTGTTTTGTATTTAAGAATAAATTTCTCGTGACTACCATTTATGTTATTTTAAAAAGGCTTTTAAAAATCCGAGTTGTGACACCTTCTGCCTAGGATGTTTGTCCTCTACCATGTGTATAGTAGATGTATCAAAGAAGCATTCTTGCTCATCTAGACAACCCAAATGTACCTTATCCACCGCTATTTCTAGTAAAGTACCTTCATACATATAAAAAGCAATAAATCGTAGAAAGTTTTCTTTTTTTAAGCTTATTAATAAAGTATAATGATTTGCAATTGCTAATTTGCATAAAACGAGGCATAAAGAGGAAAGACAACTGACAGGTTTTATTCATTATATCACTAGAAAAGTACGACTATTCAAGCGTAATTATGACTAATAAATTCAAGCATAATTATGACTAATAAATTCAACCTAAGCAATAGGGATTTCATCCGAATGTGATTGAATTGTGTAAAGGATAAAATGGGGAGACATCACGCAGTAGTAAAGTTCATGGTTCTAGAAACTAATTAGTCAAGTTTTTAATGAGGAAAGAAAAAAGAACTGGGTTAGAAGAACTGAGATATCGATTTTAGATAACAAGACCACATACTTTCATCATATTCTCATCAAGGCATGTACTGAATTCATTTTTAGCTGTAAACTATCAAAAAAGTTGATTCAAGACCTAATAATAATATTAACATACATAAATCAAATATGGCATGTACTTAATTTAGTTTTAGCTCTAAACTTCACAATTGATCTAGGAATTTAGTATATAAAATGTAAAGACAGAAAAACTAAAGGATCATTTACAAGATGCAGAGCAATATTATATATATATAGAGGCAGTTCTCTGTTTTTTACTTCAGAAACAAAGTTTTGCTCGTTTTGTGTTCATGTAAATATCATTATATTTGAGTAACACTATTTTTACAATTTTATCCAGTTAGAGACTGAAACATAAAGTAGTCAATTTTTGTTGTGGATTTTATTGGAAAAGATACAAATTTCAGTGTCAAATTGACAGAAAGTTGAGTAGCATGTATTAAGATTTTTAACATGAGTGAATAACTAGCATGATTAGTGCTGAGCTGCTTCAATACTTCTTCCTCGTTTGCATTTGTCACAACCTGATGCTTGTTTGGGCAGGGTGATTAAAAAAACGTGAAGTAGGTTCAAATTACAGAGGAGTCATATATTAATATGACTGAATTGGAAGATTGAGTAAAGGCATTGACTGAAAAGCTATCTGCTGCCCTTTCGGAGATTACCACTAAGGACAAGCTGGTCAAACAACATACCAAGGTTGCAGAAGAAGCTGTTTCAGGTGATTTTCGTAGACGTGTAAAATTCACCAAGAATTAAGATAATGGTGCACATCACTTCGTTTATAAATCATGACTAATTTATATAATGAAATTATTTGTACTTGCATGGGTGGAGGGAGAAAGAGAGAGAAGGGGAGAAACAAAGGGTTGAGAGAGAGAGAGCGCTAAATTTTATACTACTTCTTAAGATTGAGCAGAAGGCCCCAAGGGCTATTGCTGTTAGAAGAAAATATAATTGGAAAAATCTAGCCAGCCGAGGGAGCTTCAGCTCTGGCTAGACATCCTCACTATAATTTAATTACCGTAGTGGATATACTGTAGCAAGCCAGATTCAATAATTCATAGGACTAACTTTCTAATACCACCAAAATCTTCTAATCAGTAACTTCCTCAAGCAGCTTTACTTCTGACTAACACTAAAATTAAACACAGTGGTTACTGACTCAAATTATGAACTTCCTACGTAAACTAGGGTTCTCACAAGCAACTATTTTTAGTGTGGGTTGATTAATCGTCTTGAGAAGAGAGTGGCAGCTTCTTAAATTTTATGAAATTGCCCTTCAGCTTGTGGATAATCAAGCACACTTATGAACGGCATGGGATATTTTCAAGAGGTTAACAACAATTAAGGTTCATGAGATGCCAACAACAACAGGCATAATGACATTTTTCATTCTTTCCGCACTGATTAGCAAATAAAGAACCACCATATTCACAACTGAAAGAGATAAAAAAAAACTAAAAAAAAATATCAGACAAAACAGTACTGGATAACTGTATCAAATACCTCAGGGAAGATTACTGCCCTTGAAAAAACTTGCCAAAAGGACCAACTTTGATGCCGATTGGGTTGGGCAGAGGTGGCCGACGGAAGGCGATTAACGGCGATTTGAAGGTGGCAAACAGATATATGGAGATTGATGGCGATTTGGGAAGAGGCCGGCCGAGCTTATGGAGATTGACGCTGATTCATAGGTGACAGATGGAGGGAGATTGACTGCGATTTGGGAGATGGCTGACAGAGTTCGGTATAGGAGGAGAGCAGAAGTATCCCGCATTGGAGAGGCAGTTGTATCGTCGTGGGAGATTTGGTCCGGATTTGGCGCGAATTGGAGTGAAAATAAGAGCCAAATGGGATTTGGCGCGAGTTGGAGTGAAAATAAAAGCCTTCTAATGGGGTCGTGCCATATCTTGACACAAGTCAGGTGGGGTCAGGTCTTGTCCTGAGACAAGTTGGCTCGGGTCCAACACGTAAAAACCAAAGAATCGACCCGAACAACCTAAAATAGAATATCGGTACTTATTTTAATTTCAAGTTTTTCAATTCTTATTTTAGGTCAAATTGGTTCATAAGTTTTGGTTTTTTTATCTTGGGTTGGGTTAGGTCCAATGGACTCGGTTCATATCTCAGGTTAGGTCCTGTAAAATCCGACCTAACCCGACCTGAGATGTAGCCCTAGTGTCCTACAATATAAAAACTCGGACCAAATATGATACAAATAGCTTAATTCCTACCCTGACCCAATTTAGTGCGTTTAGGGAAAAATAAATATTTCAGTTTGTAATATATTTTGTACCATTTAATATAATATTAAAAATTATTATTAAAATATAAAAAATATAAAATATATATTTATAACTTTTATCTAATCGGTATTTATACTTTTTATCTAATCGGGTTTTGATATCATGAAACTTAACCTGACCGGATATGTATTTGAGTTAAATTAATGTAGAAGGACGAGACAATTTAGGATTTAAATATTACTTAATACATGAAATGTGGTAAATTGAGGAAGAGTTAAATCAACTAACAAACGGCAGAAAATTAGATGAAACATATTATGGATAAGAGAGGTGATGAAAAGCTCTCAAGAGAGTGCATCTTGGTGGCTTTTCATAATTTGTATTGTTTATTTAATTTTTATTGAATAGTATATTAAATAATGTATTTCATAATTACTATAAGTATTTAATTATATTATATAAATTATCAAATTAAATAATAATTTAATTAGTTAAGTATTTCATAATTCATATTACTTAATTTCTAAGTAGGAACAACATGCATGATATTCTTTTTACCCACGTAGCATAACATTAACTAAGATCGATACACAAAACACAGAAAAAAGTGGGAAGAATTTATGACCTTGAAGAAATTTAGACTCTGAGAAAACTTGGATGCTGAAAGGATCTATGACTTAATTCGCTGGTTTTCTGGCCAATGTAGAATATGGAATGAAGATTTGGATTTTACTACTTGAAGAATGAAGATTGAAGACAAAATTTTATGAAAAGTATCAAATTCAAGATAAAAATTAAAATTTTACCAATAGAAAAAATGTGTCAGTCGACTTGCATTGTTTTATGGCCGATGTGAAGAAAATGATCCCACCCTAGTGTCGGGCAGTGTGGCTCCTCTTCATCATGCGATTCCTAGTCTGGTTAGGGTTAAATATTAATTTTATGCAATTCATAGTCTTGTTCGGTGTACCATAAGCTGCACGAGATAACATATCTTTTTTCAGCAGATAAAGAGGTGAGACGAGAAACGCGGGAGCAGAAGCTGGTTTTTTAATGTGAGGGCTTGCCGGTTTATTTTGGGATTTACTAAGAAATGTTTGAACGAGCAACTGTACATGGGCCCATGCATCATCATATCAAAAATTACAAGTGAGTGCAAAGTCATCCCGCACCGATGTTCCAACATAACATATATTGACCCAACTTCCTTATACTAACATATATATATTGAGTATTGTTGGTAACACTACCTAGATGGGGCATGCTTTAAACAAACCCTTATATAAGGAATCATTTTTTTCTTTTATTTTAAATTTAAAAAATATATTTTGATCATACAAGGAAGTGATTCGTTTTGCCAAAAAGTAACTTGATACTTATCAAACGATGTTGTTGGGTCTCATTTGTGGTTGTTGTAGTTATATGTGATCGAGTAAACTTGTATCAATACTCAAATAAAGTTATATATAATTTTGTAATTTTTATAATTTACTTTTTAATTTGATAGTTATTAGCTCTCAAAATTTTTACAAGTTAAAGATAAAATAAATATATAATTATTTAAAATTTTATTTGTATTTATTTTCATAATAAGGTTATTTTTTAAGTTTTCTAAATATTTGAATTAGGTCATATTTAGTATACATGGATCAAGTCGACAAGTTATTATTTCTAAAATGCAAGCATATTTGGGCTTTAAATAACCCAACCCGAGCTCGACGACCTGACTTTCTCACTAACATCGAGTGTTGATGGACAAGAGTTGGAGTAACACTATTTTTACAAATTAATAATGCTATGGTCATAAATATATTAATAAGTTGCAAGCCTTCATGTTACCATAGTAGTGATGTTTTTCATGATATTTATATTGATATAATTTAATAGTACTAGTAAATAGTAATTTTTTACACATTAAATATATTTATTATATAACATAATAAACAATTATTTAATAATTTAATATATAAATTATTAAATTAAATAATAATTTTATTATATAATTTTATGTTGTAACTCGAGTTTGGGTAAATACAATCATCCATGGAAGGCCATATCAATATGGATGACAATATTGATTATCATACAAGTATGCGTCGAAGTTAAATGTTTAAGTAAATGAATAATTGTGAAGTATTACATTTTATAAAATAATTTTTAACATAACATGTGGGTGGACCCACCCCTATTCATCTCATAACATTTTAAAAAAATATTTTTAATATATCAAAACCATTTTCATCTTTAAACCTTCAAAGAAGAAGTTGGGTTTACAATGTGTTTTTATTTTTTCTAAATAGAAAATAATAAATAAATTTAGTATCCATACATATCGGTTCTATCGATACGTTATGCCTAATACATAACACAGATTCATGTGGGGGCGTACCACCCCTTAAACTATATTGGTTTTAGCCGATCGATCAAGGTACATATCACCCGATATGCTAAGTATTTTATTTATTTAATTTTACCTTATTTTATTTACGATGCATTTTTTTAGACGTAGCTAATATTACAACTATTAGAGACGCTTTAATAAAAGCTTCGCTATTATTAGTACTATTTGTGATACTTTGAAAACAATGTCGTAAATAGTTTTATTTTTTAAGTGATGTTTTTTCTAAATACGTCGCTACTATCAATACTATTTATTAGTCTAATTAAAATTCATAAATATTAGTGACATTTTTTCGTTAAGTGTCGTAATTAGTCTTAAATAATTTAATTTTTTTAAAATAATTACAACTATTAGTGACGCTTTTATACAAGTGTCGCTAATAGTACCAATTAGTTGTGACACTTTACATAAAGCGTCGCAAATAGTCGATACTATTAGCAACGCTTCAATTTAAGTGTCGCTATTAATGAATATTAGCGACGTGTGAACAAATGTGTTGCTACTTAGTGGTTGTTGTAGTGACGCTTTAATAAAGTGTCGCTAATAGTAAATACTATTAGTGATGCTTTTCTACACTTATTAGTGACATTTTTTATAAAGCGTCGCTAATAACTTTACTTATTAGTGACGCTTTATAAAAGCATCACGAAAAGTACTACTTTTTTATTTTAAATTTAAAAATGTAACTATTCGCTAATACACGTACTATTAGTGATGTTTTTAATAAAGCGTCGCTAATAGTATATGTATTAGCGATGCTTTTTTCTAATCGTCGTTAACAATTGTACCATTAGCGACACGTTATAGAAAGCGTCGCTAATAGCTTATTTTATTGCGGCAGTTTATTACGTGTCGAAAATAGTAGTTTTTAACGACGCTTTTTTGTTCATCACTAATAAAAGCTTTACTAATAGTATATTTTGTTGTAGTGTCTCTTTCTAACTCACACTTATGTACGTAAACATGAGCCCCAGCTCTGAGGAGTAGGGATAAAGTAGGGGAATTTTATTTATTAATTTACTATTT
Source organism: Saururus chinensis (assembly GCA_035235625.1). Classification (NCBI taxonomy): domain Eukaryota; kingdom Viridiplantae; phylum Streptophyta; class Magnoliopsida; order Piperales; family Saururaceae; genus Saururus; species Saururus chinensis. The sequence goes on along the minus strand of CP141146.1, from coordinate 27,450,806 downwards.
ATTTATTATATATAAAAATAATAATTATTAAATAAAATATATTATATTTGAGAAGTTTATTTTAAAAAATTTTAATATTTATTTATTATATATATTAATAGTAAATATTATAACTTTATCATATTTAAGATGTTTATTTTTAAATTTTTTGAATATTTATTTATTAATACAAAGCTATTAGCAACACAAATAAAAGAGTTGCTTATAGTTGTATTAATAGTGACGCTTTTAACAATGTGTTGCTAATAAGCTTAGTATTTTTTTAAAAAATAAATTTATTTTAGTTGCGACACTTAATAAAAAGTGTCGCGAATATTACAACTATTACCGACATTTAATAATAAATGTCGCTAATAGTTGTGCTATTAGCGACACTTTACGAAATCATCATTAAAAGTTATATGTTTTAAATAAAAAATATATAACTATTAGTGATGCTTTTTTATAGTGTTACTATTAGCGACACTTATAAAAAACGTCACTATTGTTAAAACTATTAGCGGCGTTTGAAAGAAAATGTCTCTAATAGTTATAATTTTTTTCTTTTTTCTTTAAACGTATAACTTTTAGTAATGCTTGCATAAAGCGTCGTTAATAGCACAACTATTAACAACATTTGTTATTAAGCATCGCTAATAGTTGTAATATTAGCTACCTTTTTTTATTAAGCATCGTATTATATTATTATTAGAGATGCTTCATAGAAAGTGTCACTAATAGTTATTTTTTTTCCTACACTCTTCTAAGTGCTGCAAGTAGTAGTTTTTATCGACGTTTTTCATTTCGTCGCTAATAAAAGTATCGCTAATAATTACATTTTGTTGTAGTGCTAATAGCTGAGGGAGATTTTGCTCCTAGCTCCCTCTCACCCTTCCTATTGCCACCATAACCGGCCCTCGCTGAAAAAGCCTTAAGCAAGCCGCCTAGTCTTCCTCTGCAGCTACAAGATGTGCCCATCTTGGACTCCCCTTGCTCACCTTCACTCTCACACGACACAGTAGGAATATCAGATGGATTCCATAATTAGTTAATTACAGAGGTTATTGATTTGAAGACTACCCTGACGGCCATTTAAGAGGAGACAAAGTTTTGGCCTGATGCGAGCACAGAGGAGAACGCCCAACGTTTTGACTCAGTTATGTGCTCCTTGCAAGCCCTCTCCGCAGCCTATTCTTCATCTTAGGTGCTTGCCACAATCCCATTACCAGATCGCAATCCCCGGGATCTTTCCGCTCCCATGCATTTTGGGACTTCACCCACAACAAGCACACCACCAATAGACCACATGCCACCCTCACTCGGTCTCCCTCCGCTCTAGACTCTCAGTATGTCCCCTTCCCACTAGCCCTTTCCACCGAATTTGTGCTCATCGACCCCACTCTCTCGTACGGTTCGGCCCTAGCTGAGCCTCCTCCAGCCAGCCGCAATCTACCTACAATAGATCACGCTAACACCCAGTAGATGTACCCTCATTTCCTTCCGCTGGCCACCTCTGCAGCTCCGTCTACTTCCAGATTGTCTGTGCCACCTCCGATCACGCATCGTCTGCCTGTCGTTCGAGCCGTGGATTGTGCTGCCGCCCATTCCCCTCTCTCCTTTTTGAGAAATTATCCAGTTGAGCCTCTCTATTGCCTAGCTCCATTTAGAACATGAAATGTCCAATTAGTGGGCCCTCATAAGCAAGAAAAACAACAAGCTCATAACCTAACTATAATATCATCTAAAAAACACCCAATAATCTTTTTCATCAATATCACAACCGCCTCTTCCATGGATCATCAACCTCACCAGGCGCTTGCGACTACAACCACCTCTTCCTTCTTCATAAATCTCTTCTGTTGAAGGCTGTTTTCATCGCCATTTCCTTCCACGTTGAAGGTTGTTGTCACGATACAGACCCACTTGAAGTGTGCTGCTACTTTGGGAAGCAATATGCTAGAGAAGTTAGACTCTCTTCCCAGTTTTGACTAGTCATTCACTTGAAGCGTGCTGCTTGAAGATTTTATGCTATTGTGGAAATCAACCTCCCAAAAAAGGTTAGATTTTCTCTTTCCTTCACCATGAGCTATATATATACATGAGTCAAGTTACGTTACGAAGATGAGGAATCCTCTGTGAGACATTGTTATCAATCTGTCTTTAGCTTCTCAAGGCCATAGTCAGCAAGTATTTAGATCATGCCAACATAGATGTGTGGTGTAAATCTCCCTCTTTGCAACACCTCTAGTATTTAGGGGCTGTTTGGATAAGGGTTATTGGGTGTACTAAATCTTGATTTATCTTAATTTGATTAGTTAAATTCATCAGTGAATCACTTTTATGTTTGGTAATGCATATTATGTGAATTTGATTTATAAGAGTTTTGCATATGAATCATGTTTGGTAAACTAATAGCGAAATAAGATTCATGAGTTTTAATTTACACATATACCCATTTGAAATGAAAATGCATATCAACACACATTGGGTATAAATGTATAATAAAGTTAACTCAAAATAAAACTACTCATTAAAATAAATCCTATATTCAACAAAAATAATAAGTGTCATTTTCTCCAAAAAATAATTATAGAGGAATTGCATAATGTACTCCAATGGCATCTCAAATTTCATCACGAATGCGACCCATAATAATGTCATCATGAATAATGGGCAGTTCAACATCTTGCACTTGGACATTTGGAATCAAGTTATCGTTCTCCCATCGCTTGAACAATGTATCTACAAGATCTGGGTCATTGCTTGATCCTTGATGCTCTTTAATGAAATTATGTAATGCCACGAAAATTAGTACTATTTGACAATATTTTTCAAAACTATATCTAGGAAAATTTTCCAAAATGATCCAATGCTCCTTCCACACTCCAAATGTCGTCTCTATAATATTACGTAGTAATGAATGTAAAAAGTTAAATCTCTCATTCCTTCCTCTAGGTCCACGTCGGTGATACTCAAGCACATGGTATCTAGTTTTTTTGTAAGGAGCTAAGAACCCTGACATATTTGGATAACCTGCATCAACCACATATTATTTACCTTGAGGAGGCCTTGGGAACTCTTGCTTTTTTTTCATTTATAGCATGTGAAAAAACCTTTGAATCTTTTCGTTTCGCTATAATTTAACTGCAATTAGTTGTCACATAGTTGGTCTTGTCTTTTGGCCAGAAAAGTAGAGGTGCACCAAAGCCTCTTTCTTGTTTTCTCTTTGATTAAAGTGACTTAATATTGGGGAAAATAAATTCACCTAAACAAACTCCAACTACTTAAATCAAACATGTTTTTCACCTAGACAACATGTTTAGTTAACATTCTAGTGCAATTGAATAATAAAGAGGCAAGAGGATCGCCCATGGCTGAAACGACTCCCAGCTACATAGGCGACAACTATCAATGGCCAGAGTCTCACCAAATCTACACTTTTCATCTATCTTTACTGGATAACAAGTTGAAATCATTGATGCATCTAAACCATACTAGTGTGCTATCTAATCACTCTCTCTGACCTACCAGTTATATAGAAAGCGCCAAGACACATATACCAACCCAGAACCCGCCTTATTGCATCAATTTGTTGCTCTTTGATGATTTTAGATTTTTCTACATATCCTTCTTCAAAATTCCCATGATCATGGAATGATAAAGTCCCACTCGCTGCAAATCAAACTTCAAGTCATGCGGCAAATTTAGCACCTATAAGTTTTGATACTTGTTCATGTCAACATTCTTTCTCCCTCCAATAAAATAATCAATCCTAGAAGAAATTAAAAAGGAAATCCATTTTAGAAATCCAGTGTATACTTTACGTCTTTGACAGACAGATTAGAAAGAAACCCAAAAAGAAGTTACAGTTTGTCAAATTAGGCTTTCAGCAATAGGCGTGGACTACATCAAGATAACTTGCATGGCATGACATGTAAGATCCCTAAATCCTAAACCGATTTATTTATTTTATTTAATTGTTATTGTGTGGTTTAATATTAAAAATTGGTCAGTTTTGAATTATTTTTTAATTTTAAGGTGGTTAATAATGTTTTTAATTTTATTTTTCTTCACTTTTATGGTTTTTATGTTAAGATAAGTCAATTCAAATTTTTCTGGAGTATTTTACTATTTTGCCAAAAATTTGGGGGGGGGACCCACTGTGGGCCCCACGTTCGTAAATTAGGATGATGGGTTCCACAAGACCCTAAAAACATCTTACGAGAGTAATTAAAGGTTTCAAAAATTTTAGACTACATTTTGGGCTTAAAATAAATGAAATTTCCATTTTACTGTTAAATTTTATTTGTACCCCACATTCTTGTTAGGTTTACCCCAATACTTACTATAAAAAGAATGACACAGCCAGATTACCATTTGGGAAGGGCTGGAATCTAGAGCTTAGGAAGCCCTAATCCCCATTCCATTAGAAGAAAGTCCGATTACGGTAATATTAGCTTGATTTCTTTATTAATCACCTAGGGTTTTGCCTAATCTTTCTTAATGTCACATCTTCTAAAGTTAAATCTTGATTTTTACCCCTAAAGCTTCTAATTTTGACCTCTATTTCAAACCTCTATGGAAGAAATTTCATTTTTGAACTAAATAAACTATAGATCTACAATGTTTCAAGTGATTTAGGCATTTTTAAGAGGATTTATGCAAGTATTGACAAAACCCTATTGTGGGTAGGATTTTGAAGGAGTTGGAGCATCGATTTCAAGTCAAAAAAGTCACTGAAGGTAAGGGTTTTCTTCCAAAATAGGTATGTGATTTTGGATTTGAAGTTGGTGAAGTTTTATGTGGGTTTGCATGAAGTTGAGCTTTAATGATGGGTTATGTAAAGCTTAATCTTTCTTGTCATTTCTTCGTACTTTAGTTGATAAATGACTAGATTTACTATTTACTAAGCTTGTATTTGATTATTATGATGTTTGGGCGTGAGATTTGAATGTTCATGATGGTATTGTTAAGTTTCAGTTTTGAGTTCGCAAGGAAAAAGACGAACTAGAATCACTATGTTGACGTTTGAACAGCCATAGAGGTCGATCAAACGACTAGGCGATTGAACGGGCCCTTCAGGCCTATCGAATGCCAAAACGGCAGTTTGGTCATTTCCCTTATTTTGCTCATTTTTGTGTTTTTCCTCTTAAGTACCATTTCCTATGATTATGATGAGTAATTGTTAGGAAGAGCTACTAGAAGGGCATGAGTTTGACGTTGGAAGCTATGATGAATGTTTAAGTATTATGTGAATTACATATTATTCAGTTAAGATTGTTATGATTTCTTATTTTGAATCCATGTTGAGTGATTCTTCATATTTTAAGTATGATTCCAGTAAGGTTATAACATGAGAATGGATTCATATGCCATCAAATATCATGGTTAAATTACAGATGAATGATGGTGCCTTGTCTTGCTTCAAGTGTAGTAATGAATATGCCTACTTAAGTCTAGTGTGAGGTTGCACTTGATTTAAATTATGTTTTTCGATGGATTTCACCCATGATTTTAGTAACAATCCATGATTTAATTCCAATGAGCATGTGTGTAGTATGTTGATGGGTTGCTCATAATGCATATTCCTACCATGTACACACACATGTGGGGGTAATTATGATAAATGTTGACACTTATGATGAGAAATGATGCATGTATGGCTGATGGGAGCACATTTCATGAGTAAATATTCATGTAGTTATTGCTCACGTATGTATCATGTTGCATGCATCATGAGATGGATTTACGAATAACATTTATTGAGATTAGACGTGGTTGATCGATTGGATGCAATTGAGTGATATTGCTTGTTGGATTAATCGACTGATGGCTTATCGGAATTGGTTGGTCTGAAAGGACATGATTTCGATTTGAGTTCCTACTTGGAACATGGATCCTGCCCGGGTTGAGTTGAGTTGAGATGAGTTGACTTGACTTAAGTGCAATTGAGATTGCTTGATAGAGATGTCCAGGGCAAACACACTGCTTTAGGTCTTCCTGATGAGATCGGACATTCCTGGCCAGGACTATCTAGGGCGAGAGAACTGCTATAGGTTTTTGTAAGGAAATTGGACCTTCTTTTTTGGATTGTCCAGAGCGAGCAGAGGGGTTGACTACCCCAAACACCCTAGGTTTCCGTCTAGGAGATCGGATTGATGTCCAACTTGGGTTAAGGCCCTAGGTTTCTATGTAGGAAATTGGACGATATCCAGAGCGGGAGGTATGTTTGTATATCTCTCAGTGATGGAGACATTCACCATTGTTGATGATGCATGTGTATGAGATAATATTATACTCAGTTCACATAGGTTGTGTAGGGATAATTAAGATTATGTGACACATCTCAATATAGTTTATTATGCATGAATTTGTGTAGTGTAATTGAGACACTTGTCATGCAGGGTGAATGATTTATGGACAAGAATTGAATATGCATGAATATGTATGATGTGTTTGAGTTGCTTTTCATGCAGGATGGTTAATCATGAAGATGTATGGATATGTATAGTGTGTTTAAGACACTTATTATGCAGGGTGGTTGATTATAAACATTCATGAATATGTATGGTGTGTTGGAGTCACTTTTCTTGCAGGATAGATGCTTATGAGTAGGAATGAATATGCATGAGGATGGTTAATGTGTTGATATACACTTATGCAGGATGGTTAATTGTGATTAAGTAGGTGATAAAAAATGAGTAAATATGTTGATATGTTCTCAAAAGCTGGGATGATATATGATATGCTTGATGCCATTTGGTTTTTCTTTCAGGTTTACAGTTTCAACATTCAAAACTTTACTGAGCTTTATGCTCACCCCAGTTTTTTGTGTTTTCTGTCTTAGGGCTGCATGGTGAGACATGCAGATGATCAGGTCCCTCTATATGAGGAGCGTATGGAGGATGATCGGGTGTAGGTAGGAGCCTAGAGAGACCTTACTATCTTTTGATGTATTCTAATGTTTTATTAGAACTTTATGTTTTGTTTGGCTATGTTCTATACTCCATTGCCTTGGTGGCTTCATATTTATTTCAGATATTATGACTAGAATCACATGTGTTGGCTTGGTGTGATAAGTTTGTGGGTTGAGACTTAAGGACTAATTTAGATTTTAATGTCCTTTACATTTAACTTATTTCTCTTGCACAATGTTAAAACGATGCGCTACTCCGTGTGTGTGAGGTACCCGTTAGAGGGGTCAAATCTTCCACAGTTTAACAACTTCATCATTCCCATGTGTTTTGACCGTCCCTTGGACCGGGTTCGGCTTGGGTTGGGCAGGTGCTGGGGCGTGACATAAATTTTTTGGTATTGGAGCACCTCTTTGTCCAAGAGTAAATAAGGTTAGGTAATGAGTCTTAAAGGGTTAAAGGGTATGAGATGATTAAATATTTTGACATAACTAGCAATGAGGAAATTCCATTGGTTGTTTGTCTTAAATGTTTGCTTTCTTGATTGTGTTGTTTGTTTTGCTTGTGTGCTCATGTTGCTTTGAGTTATTAGGTTGTATGATTAATGCCTGGTTGTTGTGTGATGGTGGGCTCTAATTATGCAGGCGCTGATAACCATCGCGGTGCCTGAGACCCCAGAGTTGACGATGTGTTAACTGCCACTGAGGGGTTAACACAGGTCGTTCGAGCTAAGCATGCTAGTGGCAGCAGGTTTGAGTCTCTTTTGTTGAGGAATTGAAGAAGCTTAACCCCCCTAGCTACAAAAGCAGGTTGGATGCTTCGGAGGCTGATAACTGGAGACTCCACATGGAGAAAATCTTTAGTGCCTGACGTTGTGCAAAGGAGGTGAAGACTCATCTTGCAGTCTTCACATTTGAGGGTGAGGAGGGTGAGGCTCAGCGGTGGTGGTTGTCCATGGAGAGACAGAGGTTCCAGGGTCGCGTGGATGTTCCTTGGGAGGAATTCTTGTCTGCCTTCAATGACAAGTATTTCCCCCTCCACTTACAGGAAGAGAAGAAGAAGGAATTCTTGAGCCTTCAGCAAGGATCCATGACAGTCTTAGCCTACGAGACTAAGTTTGTGGATCTCGAACGCTTTGCACCTCGCTTCTTTAGCAATGAGTACGAGCATGCTAGGAAGTTTGAGGATGGACTGAGGCCCTTCATTGAAGGCTGGGTGGTACCTTTCCAACATAAGACTTTGGCGGAGATGCTTGAGATTACCATTGTCGTGGAACGAGACATGGATAATTATATGAGGAAGAAGGGGCAGTAGCCCAAGAGGCCGAGACAGGAGGTTACCCATGCCCTTCGGAGCCATAAGCATCGTGATGGTCATCATGCGAGGCATAACACTCACCATGTGCAGCAAGACCACCTTGACCGCCGTGCTAGAGTGACTTGCTATGGATGTCAGCAGAAGAGGCACTGTATTAGTGAGTGTCCTCAAAGTGCTAATGGTGCACTGAGACGTCCACTAGTGCCATCTAATGCTGGTCCTAGGCAGTAGGGAGGACCCGAGGCTAGACCACCAACCGGGCAATAAGATGCTAAGGGGAAGAGATTGGCTATTGAGAGGAAGGTGTATTGATGCACTAAAATAATGTTCAATAAAATATTTTCAAATTTCAAATTGCAATCCTATTTTGTGTTAATTCATTGCTGATTTGGGCTATTTGTGTTTTGAATAGGTTAGTTGGACCTTAATTGAGTTTACATGTCTAAACAAGCTTCAATAGGATACAACTGGAAGAGGAAGTTAAGCCCAACTACCCAAAGCTATTTAAAAGTCAAGAATGGGCTCCTAATGGTCTAAACATGCATGGAATGGTCGAACACAACCTTGTGGACCCGTTTGATTTGAGACTTGTATGAATAGAATTAAATTATGAAAGAAGCTGATTTGGACAGATTGACACAGCCTTAGTATTTTGATCATATCTTTTTATATATAATTCAGATTGATACGATTCTGGTGGCAATGGAAAGAAGACATCGTGGCTACAAGTGTTATTTCAGGAAGAAATTCCAAATTCCGAAGATATGGGTCCAATCAGACAATCAATCAGGATGTAATCTACAGATATGATTTCATTTTCCTCTTTGAAGCAACCCCTTCTACTCCTATAAATAGAGGGGTGGACGTGATAGAAGGATCACTTTCTCCTCTTTGGAGCTCTCTTCTCCTATTTTCTTCTCTCATTTTGTAATTTTGTTTTTAGTTTTATTGTAATGGCTTTCTAAAGCTCTCAAGCTAAGGCTAGGAATGAAGCTTGTACTTGATGTTTAATGGATACTTTGATTCAAGTAAGTTCTTTATCATTTTAAATTGATGTTTCATATTTAAGGAGTTTATTATCTATATAATTATTCGATTTAGTGTTGACGAAAGGCACGCTGAATGCTTATAATTCCCTGTGATTATAAACTTAATGCTTTCACGTAGTAAACAATCAATTACTATTGTTCTATTTCAAAGTTTTTTTTTTAAAAGATAAATTTTCTGATTGAGACGAATTTTTATTTGATCTTAATCGAGTTATCATTTGAATCAAATATACATTAGAGATTTATTACAAGTGGATTTCCGATGCCTTAGCACTTTCTCTTTGATTGTCTCTTATTCTCTATTTCAACTTCCTTCTCTTTTCTATTCTCTTCGTAATAGTTTTCTTTGTCACACAAGGCTTTCTCTGTGGATCGACCTTGTTTACTATAGTTGACAAGTAAAAAAAAAATCTAAACTAGACTAATTCATAGTCTTGGTTTGGACGTAACAACATGTATGCTACATCAGCACATGTGGCGGCCAACTCCTCAGGCATAGTGGAAGGTATGATCCTCATTCTCTCTCACTATGCTAAGGTGTTATTCGATACTAATTCTTCTCACTCGTTCATCTTTCCACATTTTTCTCATGAGCTTGATGTCGATCATAAGCTATTATCCATTCCATGTGATTGATGGTCATGAGTTGCATGTTGATTTGATTATCTTGCCAATGATTTATTTTGATGTAATTTTAGGCATGGACATTATGCCTAAGTATCATGTACATGTGGATTGTCGGGGAAAGAAGGTGATGTTCACTTTGCATAACATTGAGCCTTTCATCTTCCAGGGTATTAAGTGTCCTATTTGGAATTCTTGGTGTCTTCTTCTATGGCTAAGAGGTGGATTTACAAGGGGTGTGAAGCATTCCTTGCAAGCATCTTGGGGATAAAAGTGGCGTTACCTTCTCTTTAGTCAGTGCGAGTTGTGGCAGAGTATGCAAATGTATTTCCTAGTGACTTAGCAGGATTGCCACTGGAGAGGGAGATAGAGTTCTATATTAATCTTATTCTAGGCATGTCTCCTATCTCGAAAGCACCATATTGTATGGCTCCAGCCAAACTTAAGGAGCTCAAGTCTCAGCTGCAAGATTTGATGGATAAGGGATATATCCGACCGAGTGCATCTCCTTAGGGCACACTGGTTCTCTTCGTAAGGAAGAAGGATGGTTCCCTCTGTTTATGCATCGACTACCAGATGTTGAATTAGGTAACCATAAAAAACAAATATCCCTTACCCCATATTGACAACTTATTTGATCAGTTGCAGTGAGCACATGTCTTCTCTAAGATCGATTTGAGATCGGGTTATCATCAGCTTCATATCCATCCAGACAACGTGTCGAAGACGGCATTCCGTACCCAATATGGGTATTATGAGTTCCTAGTGATGCCTTTTAGTCTAACGAATGCACCAACGTCGTTCATGGATCTAATGAACAAAGTCTTCAGGCCATATTTTGATCGATTCATAATTATAATTGTGGATGATATCTTGATCTATTCAGCAAGTGAGGAGGAACATGAGGTGCATTTGAGAGTCGTTTTGCAAACTTTATGGGAGCATCAACTCTTCACAAACTTTGATAGATGTGAATTTTGGTATAAGCAGGTGTATTTTCTTGGTCATGTTATATCGGAAGACGATGTGACAGTTGATCCTTTGAAAGTCGAAGCCGTGTTGAGATGGGAGCGACCAAAGAGCGCATATGAGGTTCACAGTTTCTTAGGGCTTGCAGGATACTACCGTCAGTTCATTGAGGGCTTCTCTAGCATTACAGCCTCATGACCAAGCTGACAAGGAAGAATGAGAAGTTTGAGTGGAACTAAGCCTATGAAGAAAGCTTCCAAGAGTTGAAGAAGAGGCTGACTTCATCTGCGGTTTTGACTTGGCCTTCCAGGAGTGGTGGATATGTAGTCTATAGTGATGCTTCACTTCGTGGTTTGGGATGTATACTCATGCAGCATGGGAAAGTGGTAGCTTATGCATCTCAACAGCTTAGAGTGCACGAGCGAAACTACCTCACTCATGACTTGGAGTTAGCGGCCATGGTATTAGCATTAAAAATTTGGAGGCACTATCTCTATGGTGAGAAGTTTGAGGTGTTCACTGATCACAAGAGCTTGAAATACCTATTCACCCAAAGGGACTTGAACATTAGGCAAAGAAGATGGTTAGAGTTCCGTAAGGACTATGACTTCACTATCTCTTATCGTCCCGGTAAAGCTAATGTGGTGGTGGATGCCTCGAGTAGAAAATCAGCCACTGTGATAGCTTGTTTGCGCGTTCAAGAATGGATTTTGTATGAGGAAGCCATTGAACTTAAGCCGGAGTTAGCTATGAAGGATACTTGCAGTTGGTTTGCTAACCTTTCCATAAGCTCTAGTTTGGTTGATGATGTGGTTGAAGCTCAAAAGAGGGATGGGGAGACTCAAGCCTTAAAGGCTAAGTTGAGAGAGAAGGTGGTGGTTGACTTCGAGGAGAGGTCCGATGGGAGCTTGACTTATAGAGGCCGGTTGTGTATGCCAAACTCCTTGGAGCTTAAGGAGAGTATATTGTCATAGGCACACAACTCTAGGTTCTCCAGTTACTTAGGGGGAACCAAGATGTATCATGATGTGAAGAGGACTTTTTTGTGGAGTGGTATGAAGAGGGACATTGCTTCTTTTGTGTCCAAATGCCTTATTTGTCAACAAGTTAAGGCAAAACATCGTCATCCAGGTGGTTTGCTACAACCCATTCCTATTCCGGAGTGGAAGTGGGAGAATGAGACTATAATTCATAACAACTTACTACCATACCCTTAATCTTCACTAACATACGCATAATTCACATACATAAACATGCTCATTTAATCAGCCTTTATCATGCAAAGCATTAGGTTATAAAATCCTAGAATGCTACTACACAATCAAAGCATGCTATCATGAAATTATGAGTTTAAGGTCCCCTACCTCGTAATCCATGCGAGTTTTATGACGAGTACATGACGGTGTTAGCATTGAGGGCGGAATCGGCAGCCGAAAGCATTGCAAGGAGAGAGTTGTTGTCCCGAGGATTTTTCAGAGATGCTGGAATTAATTTTAGTAAGGTTAGACTAATTCCACTTGAAACAAAAGATTGGGTGCACTAAGGCGGACATACACAAGGTCATGCCACAAGAAATGGCAACAATGATCGTAGAATGGGAGGTGACTAATTGGAGGTCGGCCAACTATTAAAAACACTTTGTTTGCCACAAGACATTAAAATCGATCGTGAACCACATCCAGTAGCAATGATTTTGCGTTTTTGAAGCCTCACAATAGGGAGGAGGGCTTGATGGCGTACTCACACACAAAGGAGAGACAGATGAGGGCTTTAGCAACCATATTGCCTAGTGGTGGTGTAGTTTAATCGTCATACGCCGCAAAGGCATTGCCTTTAATCTAAATTGCACGCGCGACACAAGCATGTGCGGTTAAAGGGGAAACCATAAGGGGGATAGTTGTCGGTGGTCAAACACAAAAGAGGTGGGGTTTGCTAGTGTCAATCCCTTAACAAAACTTGAGGGCACCAAGGGCCGGAGAAGGTGGCTGACAAACATGGTGACATCTCCACAGATTACGGTGGAGGGTATGACATGGCATCAGTCAAGCCTTCGTTGGCCTGAGGCCAGTGGCTGACAATGTTACTTCCCCTTCGAAGATTTGGGATTTGGTAACTCTTTCCTTAGGTTTTGGGTCATACGTAATAGAAAGTGGGGGTGCAGAGGTGGAATCGGGCTAGAATTGTTGGCCCTTGATATCACTGGGCTAGGGCAAAAGCCCACGTTAGTAGAACATGCGGCCCAAGTCCATGCAATGTCAAGCGGGACAGGTTGGCCCTAGGCTGGGGAGGGTCACTCAACAGCGGTCATAGGCATACCTGAAGCTAGGGGTATCTATTTTGGGTAGAAGGCTTGCAGAGGAAGCTGGGAACAGCGGCCCCTTGCTGTTATTGGGTCAAGCCGACATCTGCAGCTGTCCGCTGGCCAACGCCGGGTGGAAAAATAGCCAGTCAGAGAAATGAAGAGATTTGATTTACCCGGGGCGGCAGTGTGCCAAGTTGGGGCAGCAGAAGAGCATTGCTGGGCCCCAAATGGCCAGATAGGGACAGTGTTGGACTTGGGAGATGGCAGAAACCTAGCATTTATCGAATTGTGGCGAGCCGAATGGACGTCAACCCGATGCCATCGGATGTTTGGCAGCGGAAAATGAATGCCGCTGGAAAAAAGGGGAAAACTTTACTATGATGTAGGTTGGCCAATCGAATGAAATGGGATCGATCAAGGCAAGGGAGGCTAGTTATCGACACCTTACCATTGTCAGCTCGAGGCGACAATCCGGAGGCTGACCAGTGGGTGGCGGCCGACAGTGAAAACATATGATAGAAGATCCCAAGAGAAATTTTGTCTGGACTGGAATTGGGTAGAGGCGGGGGTCGGGGATCAAGCGGCGATTCAAGCCAGGGTGGCGTCCTTGCCATCGCCTGGCTGGGAGAGCCAAAGGACCGTCGGCCTGATGTGCCCGAAGTGGCACAATCGGTGCCTTGGAGTTTCACACAAGGAAAGGGAAGGAAGAAGGAACAAAGGGAAGAAGAAGCTGAATGTTCAATTCCATAACCATCAAAGAGAGAGGGACCCATATAGGGAGCCGACCCACTCACCTAGGGCGTCACGCCAGCTAGTGGGTCCGGCTATCCCGCGGGCCATTAGCTAACCCAATACATTTACTCCTCCTAATACATAAGCAAATATGAGGGAAATATAAAAGAAAGTAGCCTAATATAATGAAATAACAAGAAATTAAGTAGTCTGGGTGATCGTGCACAACACTCCACCACTCTTCTGCTATTCGCCTTGATCTCAAGGCGACCAAGTCGGATAGCGAGCCATGAACGTGTTCTCAGAGATCTATGTAGCATCCTCCAGGGGCTGACCCTGCCAAGCAACGAGCACCTCTGTAATGATGCTACCTGAGAGATAAACTCAACGTTTATCAAGCACTGAGGTGGGAACAAGGTCGAAAGGCTGGACGGGGCCCATCAAGGGGGGTGGTGGAGCATCAGTGGCAAAGGACGTGTCACCTACGCATTGGCGCAGCCTAGAGACATGGAAGACGGGGTGGACTAAGGAGTTAGGTGGTAGAGAAAGGTGATAAGCCACCGGGCCGATACACTCCTCCACAGCATAGGGACGATGGAAATGGGGGGCAAGCTTGGAATGCTTGGGCTGAAACAAGGATGTGTTGCGCTGAGGAAGAACATGGACATAAACCAAGTCACCCACTGCGAACTCCCTATCAGTGTAATGACCATCATAAATTTGCTTCATCTAGTTCTGAGTAGAGGACAAGTTCTCCTTGAATTGTCGAAGAACCTCATCCCATGTTTGGAGCATATAATCCACCTCAGCCACAGAGGAGCGATGAGGAACATAGGATAACACGGTCGAAGGTGGGCGGCCATACAACACCTCAAAAGGAGTGAAACCAGCACGAGTGTAATAGGTAGAGTTATATGACCACTCCGCCCAAGGAAAAAGGTGAAGCCATCTGCGGGGCTGAGACATAGTGAAACAGTGGAGGTATTGCTCTAAGCATTGGTTTACCACCTCTGTCTGGCCATTCGTCTAGGGGTGATAAGCGGTGCTCATGTGGAGAGAAGTGCCCTGTAAAGTGAAGAACTCCTGCCAAAACTGAGATATGAAGATTAGGTCACGATCGGAGACAATAGCGCGAGGCATGCCATGTAGTTTGGCCACCTCCCAAACATAGAGCTCAACCACAGTCTTGGCGATGAATGGGTGCCCCAGAGAGCAAAAGCGAGTATACTTGGACAACCAATCCACCACCACCAGAATCACCGACTTGCCTTGCACCAAGGGCAAGGTGTAAGATTTCTGATCTTGAACCGGTTTATTTTAATGATTATTTATCAGTTATTGTGTGGTTAAAGTGTTTTCTGATTTATTTGGTGGTTTCAAAAATAAATGGTGTTTCTTAGGGTTTTAATCAAAACCAACTTTATAATTATTAGTTTTAAGTGGTTTTGGGTCAAACTTGAATTTTTGGGATTTTTCTGACTTTTCACCAATTTTTTGAAAATTAGGGTTTGGCGGGACCCCCTGTGGGCCCCACCGACAAAATTGAGGTTTTTAGAATTTCAGAATTTTTCTAGATTTGATTAGTTCTCAAATGATCAAAATACCTATTTTTAGCTCAAATTTTTATTTATACCCCACTAGTTAATTATGTACACCCCAAGTCCTACTATAAATAGAAAGGGCTGAGCCATTTCCATTTTGGGAATAGGCTAGGAGAAGGTGATTAAGGCCTAGTTCCCCAATTAGGCCTGAATTAGAAAGGGATTAAGGTATGTTCTTCTTTAATCAAGCCTAAACCCTAGGTTTTCTTCTAATCCATTCTTAATCCATCTTTTCCCTTTGATTTGATTCGATTTCAAGCATCAAAGTCATTGATTTACTCCCTTATTTCAAACCCTACTTCTCAAAATTCATTTTTATGCTTAACAAACCCTAGATCTAAGATTTCTTTAAGGTTTTCAAGGTTAAACCGATTTTTAATGGAGTTTAACTTAGACACTATGTTTTTGGAAGGTTTCCAAGAAGAGTGAAGGTCAAATCCGAACCTAAACAAGTGACAAGGTAATGGGTCTTCAAAATCTTAGTTTTCTTATGGTAAAATCTCTATTTTTCATGGTTTATTTGGAATGGATTTGCTTGATTTAAAGCTCTAATGGTGGGATTAGTATATGTTAATTTCTTGTTCCAATTTCTTAGGGTTTTATCTTAAGATAGTGTAGATTAGTATTCTGGAAAGTTTGATGGAGTTTTAATGGTGTTTAGGACTATAGATGAAGGTTTTAAGTTGCTTTAATGGAGTCTCGGTTTTGAAATTCGAAATGAAGAAGGTCAAAACTGCTTTGTTGGCGATCGAACGGCCTTGCAGGGCGATCGAACGGTTATACTGCAGAATTTGACCATTTTATGCATGTTGCTTATTTTGATATCTCTACTCCCAAATATCATTTTTATGTTTATGTGGAGTGATTTGAGCTAGAATAAGCTACTCGAAGAGCATGTTATTGATGTTTAGAATTTATGGTGTATATTTAAAGTCTATGTGAAATGGCATGTAGTTGGATACACACGTTAGAATTGCTATCTTGAAGATATGATTGAATGATTCCCTATGGTTTAAGCATGTTTTCAGTAGAATTACAACATGTTAATGAACTGATATGTCATTATATGATGTGGTTAAAGTATGGGTGAATGATAGTGCTATGCATAGACTCAAGTGTGAGGTGGATGTGCTTACATATGTTTAGCAAGTGGTTACGTTTGACTTGATTGTTGGTTTTTGATGGTTTTCACCCATGATTACCGCTGGAATCCATGATTAGATGTTAATGTGCATGTGTAGTGTGATGACAAGTTAATTACAAGGCATGTTGATATGCATCGAATGAGATGTTTCTACCATGTACACACACATGTGAGGGAAATTATTATGATGATGTGTAGTATTATGATTATAAATGTTGCATGCATCATGAAATGGATTTCCGATTGAGACTTTATCAAGATTAGCCGAGTTTGATTGATTGGATACAATATTGTGAAATTGCGTGTCGGATTAATCAGTCGTTGGCTTAATCTGAACTTGATTGGTCCGAAAGGACATGTTGTCAATTTAAGTTCCTATGTGGAACATGGATACTCCCCAGGTTGAATCGAGTCAAATTGAGTTATATGAGGACGAGTTGTATTCTTGTCTTGCAGTTGAGATTTACTTATTGAATAGTCACATCTGGACACTGGGCACCCAGAGTGGTATGCCTTTGTGCACTAGCTACCACGTGTTCTAGGTTCCCTATACGGGAATTTGGACTCTCCCTACCGCAGAGATGTCCTTGGCGAACACCCTGCTCTAGGTTTCCTACGTGGAATTTGGATGTTCTTGACTAGAATTGTCCTTGGTGGGCAGACCTACTCTAGGTTCCCTTTGGGGAATTTGGACTTCCCGTGTGGATTGTCCTTGGTGGGCAGAGGGGCTGACTACCCCCACATCTTAGTTTTTCTTATTGAATTTGGACCGTGTCATGAGCGGGCAATGCCCTAGGTTTCCAGTTAGGAAATTTGGACCATGTCCAGCCTTTACAGCAATGATTGTGTTCACTCCTTGATGGAGGCATATACCATTTGATGATAATGCATGTATATAAATAATATTATGCCCAGATTGCTCAGGTTGTGTAGGGATATTTGGATTATGTGATACATGTGGATGCGATTGATTATGTATGATGTAGAATAGTATGATCGAGACACTTATCATGCAAGGTGAATGATTTATGAATGAATTATATGGATCTGCATTATGTGATTATGTGTGAATGAGACACTACTATGTAGGTTGATGAGATATGAATGCACAATTTGATTAGTGTGATTGAGACACTATATACATGTTTATGTGTTATGAATGCATGATCAGAAAGTGTGATTAAGACACTATATACAGGTTTATGTGTTATGAATACATGATCAGAAAGTATGATTGAGACACTTTATGCAGGTTTATGTGATATGAATGCATGATCAGAAAGTGTGATTGAGACACTATACGCAGGTTTATGTGATCTGAATGCATGAATTAGAAAGTGTGATTTAGACACTATTATGCAGGTTTAGGTGATATGATTGTATGATCAGAAAATGATATATCTTGCAAATCATTGATCTGAATTGTTATATTACCTTGCCATCGTGTTTTCTGATGACTATAGTTATATTCAAACCATTATTGAGTTTTTATACTCACCCCACTTTCCTTGTTTTGTTTCGGGGCTGCGTGGCGTAACACGCAGACGGACATGATCATTTGTATGAGGAAAGGTTGGAGAGAACTTGGGAGTAGACGTGGAGATCTCTATATGTTGCATGTTTTTTTGATTTTGTTATGATGTTAGAACCCTTGTGGAGTGGTTCTTGTTTCGGACTTGTGCTACATTATATCTTTAGACTTGTTTGAGACTTTGTTTTGGGCCTAGTCTGGGCTATGGATTAATTAGTATGTGTGTTTGAGATTTGTGGTTTAATTTAGAGTTAAAGCAACTCTTTTGGTTCTACCTATTTACTCTTGCTCAAAGTAGTGTGTTTACTCCGTTAATTTTAGATCGCCTGTGACGAGGGCATAAGTCTTCCGCTAATCGTTTTCAATCTCCTTGTCGCCCCTGTGCACTTAATTGGCCCCTCGACCGGGTTCGGCTCAAGTCGGGCTGTGCCGGGGTGTAACACAAGGCATCCACGAAGTCCATAGAAACATCATCCCAAACCTTATTAGGGATAGGCAAGGGCTGAAGCAAACCTGTAGGAGAGGTCATGGCGGCCTTAGCTCTCTGACAGACATCGCAAGTGGCAACATACTCCTAGACTACCCGTCGAATACCCTACCACATAAAGCTTTGGCTGACGTGCTTATAAGTGAGGAATGCTCCTTCATGACTGGCCACTGGAGTGTCATGGAAGTGGGAGAGAATGCGCCTACGAAGATCATCAACATCGGGTACCCAAAGGCGGTCCTTCCAAAAGAGAAGGTCATCCCGCCACACAAAGAAGGGACGAGCAGCTGGGTCGGTCTAGAAAGTTGTAATCATGGCCTATGTCTGAGAATCATCAATGTATGCTCGCCTCAACTCTTCAATGAAGGCGCAGGATGGAGTAGAAAGGGCCAAGCACGATCCTGGGGTAGAGCTGTGAGAAAGGGCATCAACCACGGTGTTTTTCGACCCTTTCTTGTACACAACCTCATAATCATAGCAAAGTAACTTACTGACCCACCACTGCTATGATGGAGTGGACACCCGCTGCTCGAGGAAGTACTTTAGGGGCTGGTGGTTAGTGTGGACCAAGGACCTATGGCCAAGTAAGTATAGTCCGAGTGATCATGCACAACATGGATGTGGCCCATGACTTGAGACTAAGCACCACTCCTGACTCTTACGGTTACGAATATTGAGATCAATTACAAATACGGGTATGCCAAAGCGTCAAATTTCTTCATCGGAAATATGAGAAGAAAAATACATAACATTGCATAAAATAGCAGAAACATGTAGAAAAATTACAGAAAAATTAAGGATGTTACATTCTTTCCCCCGCAGAAAAATTTTGTCCTCAAAATTTCATTATCAACTTAAAACATACAACTGAAACAAGAAACACCTCAGGATATAACTCTCTTAGATCCGCAAGAATATGCCTCATCGCCATTATGGGAGAAATTGTATCACCACAAGGTCTCTACCACAGGAATAATGCAAGTCTTCAAAACCTTCTGTCGACTGTCAAGACAAGCCAAGATGAAGCTTCCTCAGAGTGCCTCATATAACAAGGAAGTGATCATCGCCCACTTCAGTGAGTTGAGGTCACAAGGTAACTCCATGGTTACTTGTCTCATCTACTCGAGAATCTTGAAAGGACCTACTCCTTGAGGTTTTAAGTTCCCTCTCACTCAAAACAAAATAACTCCCTTCACTAGGAAGACACATATAAACACAAAATAGCCGACCCCAAACTCAAGATCCATTCACCTTTAAATGGTATAATTATTTCATCAGCCTTACATTGTATGTAGCCTTGCTCTAGCTGACTTCAAGTTATCTAAATAGTGCCAAACAAAGTCAGATTGGACATTCGATGCTCACTTCACCCAACTAGTTGGTGATAACCATATCTTTAACAAAAGGCCCACAAGGGTCATTCCACTACTAATATGAGTTGTTATAATAAACAAATTTACTAAATGACAAGTGAGATCAAAAGAGTCCTTCCAATCGAAGGCACAACTACACGTCAAGTTCTCTGCTATCAGAATCCTTATTTTTAAACAACCCTTGACCAAAAGGGTAGAATTAACAACAACAACTTCATCAACCAATCCACAATGACCTCTTTCAATGCTCGAAATCATCCTACTGAGTCTGCGACGTTGTCATAGAAATATCCTCATCCCAAATCCTAAACCAATCATAATTTGAGCTCAAGTCAATCCTTAAAATTTTTGGCTGACCGTTACTTATGATAAAGGTCATCACGATTGGGCAAGAGACTTATTCTAGAAAGTCACCCAGTTCAGCATTGGGTAGTCAATACGTGACCGCAAGGACTTTCTTCACAAACAAAACCAACGTACCCCACTGGAAGATGCCCTAGAAATAGGGAGTGCTCTAGGCACAATTCCCAAATGAACTCCACCTCCTTTCTCAGGAAGAAACCTCGATAAGTCATCTCAAACAAACTCATCAAAAGGCTCTGCCATCTTCAGCAATGCATTGCCTCGCCTCGACGGCCAATTGCTCTTGAATACTTCGGATGCAATCACTCTAACCATCAAGGTACTTAAACATCTGTTGTTTCTTATGGAGGCCTATAACTGCTTACCTAGTGATAAGTACAAAATATATATCTATTTTATATGCCTTTTTACCTTATTTGCTAGTATAGATTAGGTTAATTTAGAGTTAGTTATGGTTTATTTAGATTAAGATAGATATTAGTATTTTAGTTTAATTATTAATAAATTTGTAGTTATTAGTAGTTTAGATATGTATTTAAATCAAATTGGGATCTTAGTTATATTCTACATGTCTAAAATGTGATGTTTTAATGTTTTGTAGGTAAAATGCGCTTATTGAAGTACTTGGACGATATTTGGAATAATTCAAAATAGTCTTGACATGCTTTAAAATGATTTAGACAACTTTTTGGAGTTATAAACAAGTTGGAAATTAATATGGACATGAAAGAAAGTGCTTAATGAACAGAAAATGGATTGTCCAGGAAAATTGTTCAGATTGCAGAAACAGTGTAGCCGTTCGAACGGGCATGAAGGGCGTTCGAACGGGATAACGTGATTTTGATGCAAAGCTCAGTATAGGTGTTCGAACGGGCATGCAGGGCGGTCGAACGGGATAACGCGTAGTTTCCTTATTTCAACCAATTTCGAGTCTTTTTCATATTGGACTTCTTCCTATGGTTCTTATGCCTATATAAAGACATATTTGGCTCGAAATTAAGAGTTAGCAAGTAGATTTTCTGAAGAGAAGAAGGAAGAAGAAGATGGAGAAGAACTCAAAGCTTTCAATGGAGATTCAAGTGCTTTCTTCTACCATGGAAGGCTAGACTTTTCTTTTACTTAGGAGTTGATGAAGCTATAGATAAGTTTCAATTTCTTTTCTTTTTAATTTAGATCTCAGTTGTGAATTATGACAATTGTATGATAAGGATTTCCTTTTTAATGGAAGAGCTTTTCATGTTTATTCAAATCTATGTTGATTTATTGTCTTGTTAATGATAGATTGATGTGGTTTTGATATTTGCATCAATTCTAATTTCTGTGATTTAGATGAGATGGTCATGCAATAGTTTTAATGTTCAGATAATTAATGACTTGGATGAGTTATACTAAGATTAGACGGGTTATGCCTATAGCTATTTAGTGTAGATGATTCGTGCTATTGTCGAAGATAGTTCATGCCATGGAAGTTAATTAATGATTCTTTCTGAAGTAATTCTAGCTTGTAGCTGAGAATACTTGTTCATATTCACACTAGATTTAGATTAAAAGTTAAGGAATTATTATGGTTCTATAGTGGATTCGATTTCCTAAGTAAATTCCATCATATTAATCTCTACCTTTTAAACTAGTTGATTCTTTTCTTTTGCTTAAGTTAAGTTTAAGTTGGTTTTAGTTTTTAATCAACATATTCCTCTTTAGATTTAGTGATAATTCATCAGTCCTTGAGGTTCGACAACCCTTAGATACTTATCCTAGTACAATTACCTTGTACACTTGCAAAGGGTTTAATTATAAACGATCACCTAGCCAAATACCAATCCAAAACAAGTCACCATTCTCTTCCTGAAACTCTTGAGATAGTGCCGAAACAACTAACTCCAAACTATTTACCATCAAGGAGGCTTAGAACTCTTCCAGAAAGCTCCTCATATTCATAAATCACCAAAAGGAAATGAAGCGGATTTCAAATTCTATTCTTACCTTCTCCCTTACAAATAACAAAAGGAACTTTAACCATTCCAATAATGAAAGTCACAGAAAAATATTCCCCAAAGATCCTTCACAACTCCTTTTTAGTCAGAGGCTGACAAATTCGAAAATAAGTACGTCTGACAGGTTTTTCTTGATCGCTTTTATCATCTATCAGAGCATACGTAGCCTTAACCACACTCAAGTCAACAAGAATATACAAAACCTCAACAACTACTTCATATTCTCAAATCGCTCTGTGACCGCCTTCAGTTCTCTCCGCAGGCATCAAAAGTGAGAGTTAACACTCCATACTCTCCACAGTTACTAAACTCCAACTTGACTCTGGTTATGTGCAGAAAGAAGCAGAATCAAAGGAAAAATCTCTACCTAGATTCCCTCTAACTAAGCTTTGACTTATTCTTACGTGCCACGACTTTGGACTTGTGACTGTTATGAACTTGTAGTCAGATTGCCTAGGCTCTGATAACAACTGTAACGTTCGAGGTTTTTCAATACATTTACCTTAAAATTTGACTAAAAATTTGTTTCAAAATATGAATGTAAATCAAAAGAATCTACAAAATTCAAAACATGTGAAAACCATTTTTATAAATTAAACCATCTTACAACAAACCAACATTCTTAGGCATGATCTAAAATAAAAATATAAAATGAAACATGCCATGGCCATGGGCTTTAAAAACAAATACCTCCCAGGCATCTCTGAGTACAAGTTCTTTAACAGTCTAAAAATGAATTGTACATACATACACAAGTCCAGTAAATAATACATTTCTCTCACCTTAATCAATACATGAGATCGTGGCAATAAAATCCACACAGCCTCCCTACGAGTCTGTTG
This sequence comes from Saururus chinensis, assembly GCA_035235625.1. Classification (NCBI taxonomy): domain Eukaryota; kingdom Viridiplantae; phylum Streptophyta; class Magnoliopsida; order Piperales; family Saururaceae; genus Saururus; species Saururus chinensis. Next base: position 27,427,585 of record CP141146.1, on the reverse strand, counting down.
TACTCAAGTCAAAGAGGAACGGTCCACCATAGGGAAAAGAGTCCAATCCAAAAAGCTATTGATCGAACTGCAAAAGCCTCTCGACGAAGGGCTAAAAAAATAGGGTAAGTGAGTATTTTCATACTTAGTAGGAAAATACCCATGAGGGGAAACCAATTAATGAACTTTGTAAGTTCATACATAGATGCATTCATGCAACCACACATGAAGAAAGCAAGATATAAAATATAAATAGGGTCCCACACATAAATCATTATACTAACTAAACTTACACTTACTCTTACGACAAACTCTTACACTTATACTTTGAATTAGAGTCTTACCAACTTACTTGTACAATCGTACACTTACACTTACAACATACACATACTCGTACGACCTTATTCATACGAACTTACTTATACGACTTTACTCATACCATCTTACTCTTACACATAAACTTACTCTTACCGTCTTCCTTAGAAGCTTACACTTACACTTACTCTGGATCTTACACATACAACTTACTCAAAATTGAATACATATAACTTACTCTTACTATCGTACACATACTACCGACAAGTGAAGCTCATTACAATTAATAAGCTCTTGCATCAGAAAGGAAGGGAATGTCACTAGGCCATCACCTTAACCTTCGGCGAGCAACTGGATGTCATGGACTTTTTCAAAGACAAGGCACACCTATGCTCATGGGGCACAACATCAAACAGGTAAGAGAAGATCTATGATACTAATTACTTGAGTGCACAAATGCCCACTCTCCGGAGCCATACAGTGCCAACTAAGGGCGGAAAACATACGGAGCCACTCTTGGGCAGGAATCTTACAATGCCACTTTTGGGCGGAACATACAGTGCCATTTGTAGGCAGAAATACATACAGTGCCCATGAAGGTCATAAACTTACAACAACTCTCAATAGAGCATCAAACATCTAGGCCAAAATACAACACCAAGACCAAATCCCGCAGAATAACACCATGGCTAAACCAGGAAGGATGCTTCGTCGATTACTTATCGACTGCCTCTGATAAGTACGAAATATATATCTATTTTCTATGCCTTTTTTTTACCTTATTTGCTAGTATAGATTATGTTAATTTAGAGTTAGTTATGGTTTATTTAGATTAATATAGATATTAGTATTTTAGTTTAATAATTAATAATTTTGAAGTTATTAGTAGTTTAGGCATGTACTTAAATCAAATTGGGATCTTAATTATATTCTACATGTCTAAAATGTCATATTTTTATGCTTTGTAGGTAAAATGCACTTATCGAAGTACTTGGACGATGTTTGGAATAATTCAAAATAGTCTTTACATGCTTTAAAGTGATTTGGACAACTTTTCGGAGTTATAAACATGTTGAAAATTAATATGGACATGAAAGAAAGAGCTTAATGAACAGAAATTCGACTGTCTAGAAAAACTGTCCAAGTTGCAGAAACAGTGTAGCCGTTCGAACGGGGCATGTAGGGCATTCGCACGGGATAACATGATTTTGGAGAAAAATGCAGTATAGGTGATCGAACGGGTATGCAGGGCGTTCGAATGGGATAACGGGCAGTTTCCTTATTTCAGCCAATTTCGAGTCTTTTTCATATTGGACTCCTTCCTACGGTTCTTATGCCTATATAAAGACATATTTGGCTCAAAATTGGAGGTTAGCAAGTAGATTTTCTGAAGAGAAGAATGAAGAAGAAGATGGAGAAAAACTCAAAGCTTTTAATGGAGATTCAAGTGCTTTCTTCAACAATGGAAGACTAAACTTTTCTTTTACTTAGGAGTTGATGAAGCTATAGATAAGTTTGAGTTTCTTTTCTTTTTAATTTAGATCTCAATTGTGAATTATGACAATTGTATGATAAGGATTTCCTTTTTAATGGAAGAGCTTTTCATGTTTATTCAAATTTATGTTGATTTATTGTCTTGTAGATGATAGATTGATGTGGTTTTGATATTTGCATCAATTCTAATTTCTGTGATTTAGATGAGATGGTCATGCAATAGTTTTAATGTTCAGATAATTAATGACTTGGATGAGTTATACTAAGATTAGACGGGTCATGCCTATAGCTATTTAGTGTAGATGATTCGTGCTATTGTCGAAGATAGTTCATGCCATGGAAGTTAATTAATGATTCTTTCTGAAGTAATTCTAGCTTGTAGCTGAGAATACTTGTTCATATTCACACTAGATTTAGATTAAAAGTTAAGGAATTGTTATGGTTCTATAGTGAATTCGATTTCCTAAGTAAACTCCATCATATTATTCTCTTGTTTTTAAACTAGATGATTCCTTTCCTTTACTTAATTAAAGTTTATGTTCTTTCTAGTTTTAAATCAGCAAATTCCTCTTTAGATTTAGTGATAATTCATCTGTCCCTGAGGTTCGACAACCCTTAAATACTCATTCTAGTACAATCACCTTGTATACTTGCAAAGGGTTTAATTATAAATGATCAGCCTCAAACATGGAACTTAATCTGTCGAAACCCTTAGTTTCAACTCACAACATTATCGAATTAGGGTTACTTACCATTCAAGTTCATATTAGTAAATTATGCATGTATAATTATGTTCGGAACTACTTGCGTCTTACATTCTTTAGCCAACCAAGCTAGAACATTGCCGGTTTTGAAGCCTTAGTCCACAAGGGTAACATACTCCAACTTAACTCATCCAATAGTACTTATAAGTCACTCTTACCCTTACATTCTTATAGATCTTTGCAAAACCTTACTTGTCAAACTCAAATTCCATGTCAGCATACACTTACCATTATATACTTATAGCCTTACATCTTGCACCGTCTGCCTTAAAACCAAAACGTCTTACTCGAACTCCTCAAATGAAATCCTTTAGCCCTAAGTCCCCTCATCAAACCCTAACTAATTCCTTACTCATTATTTTCTGTTACAATTCATATTACGTACATTATGTGGGTACAATTATGCTATCCACTCTCACTAATTCATAATTCCCCAAAGATGTTAAGAACCTTGAATCTTCCAAATCCTTACAACGCTTAGGTCTTCTCCTCATTGCTCCAACGTACCACCCGACTCAATCCAAACTAATTCTCCACTCTCATCAAATCCAACCTTCGCTTGTCAATCTTATGTATTTCCTCGCTCGACATACAATCGTAATTTCCACATCATGGCCCATAAGGTGACAAACTTACAATCAAATGCACATACTTGTGCCCATCCACCACACACCACCAGCCCAAAAATAAAGATCTATCACACTATGATCACAAACATATTCATAACAACTTACTACCATACCCTTAGTCTTCACTAACATACTCATAATTCACATACATAAACATGCTCATTTAATTAGCCTTTATCATGCAAAGCATTAAGTTATAAAATCCTAGCATGCTACTACACAATCAAAGCTTGCTATTATGAAATTATGAGTTCAAGGTCCCCTACCTCGTAATCCACATGAGTTTGATGGTGAGTACATGATGATGGCAATGTTGAGGGTGGAATCAGCATTCAAATGCATTGCACTAAGAGAGTTGTTGTCCGGAGGATTTTCAGAGGTGTTGTAATTAATTTAGGTAAGGTTAGGCTAATTTTACTCGAAGCAAAAGATTGGGCGCACTAAGGCGGCCAGACATGAGGTCGTGCCACTAGAAATGGCTAAATGACCACATAATGGGAGGTGACTAATTGGAGGTTGGCTAAACTACTAAAAACACTTTGTTGGCCACAAGACGTTAAAATTCACCGCGAACCACATCCAACAGCAATGATTTTGTGTTGTCAAAGTCTCACAATGGGGCGGAGGGCTTGATTGCATACTCACGGACAAAGGAGAGGCAGAGGAGGGCTTTAGCAGCCATTTTGCTTAGTGGTGGTGTAGTTCAATCGGCATACGCCGCAAAGGTGGTGTCTTTAACCTAAATTGCACACATGACACAAGCATGTGTGGTAAAAGGGGACACTAAAAGGGGGATAGTTGTCGGTTGTCAAACACAAAAGAGGTGGGATTTTCTAGCGTCAATCCCCTAACAAAACTTGAGGGCACCAAGGGCCAGAAAAGGTGGCCGACAAACGTGGCGACATCTCCAATCATCACCCACCACCAAAACCATTGAGAGGGTGGTTGTGCATCAAGCACGGCTTATGGTGGAGGGTATGGCCTGACATCGGTTATTTGGGAACTCTTTCCTGTAGGTTTTGGGTCATGCGTAATAGAAAGTGCAGGTGTAGAGGTGTAATCAGGCTAGAATTGTTGGCCCTTGATATCACTGGGCTGGGGCAAATTCCATTGGCCGGACATGTGGCCCAAATCCATGCAACGTTAGGCGGGACAGGTTGGCCTTAAGCTAGGGTGGGTCACTCGACAGTGGTCAGAGGCGTACCCCAGAGCTAGGGGGTATCTGTTTTGGGCAAAAGGCATGCAGAGGAGGCCGAGAACGGCGGCCCCTTTATGTTATTAGGTCAATCCGGCATCCACAACTGTCCTCTGGCCAACGCTGAGTGGCAAAATAGCAGGTCAAAGAAATGAAGTGACCCGATTTTACCGGAGCGACAGTGGCCAAGTTGGGACGACAGACATACATCGTTGGGCCAGGAATGGCCAGATGGGGACGGGGCCAGACTTGGGAGATAGCGGGGACCTAGCAGTCGATAGATTGTGGCAAGCTGAATGGACATCGACTGGATGTTGTTTGACGTCCGGCGGCAGAAAATGAACACCGCCAGGGGAAAAGGGGAAAACTTTACTCTGATGTAGGTTAGCCAATTGAATGAATCTGGACCAATTGAGGAAAGGGAGGCCAGACCTCAGCACCTTGCAGTTGTTAGCTCGAGGAGACAATCCAGAGGCCGATCAGTAGGTGGCGGCCGACAGTGAAAACAAATGACAGAAAATCCCAGGGGAAATTTCGTCTGGAGTGGATTTGAGTAGAGGTGGGGGTCGGGGAGCAAGCGGCGATTCAGGCCAGGGTTGGGAGTGCCATAGGCCCATCGGTAGTGTGAGGCGACCAAAGGCACTACCATAGATCGTAACGAACAGGAAACTAGAAAAAGAAGGGGTGGAGCCGTTTTTACCTCATGCCAGCTGAGGAGGGGCAGGGAGGCTGGGGCGCCGGTGGTCGGAGGTCATCCTGGCCGGGGTGGAGCTGTGGCGGCGAGATGGAGGCCATGCAATAGGCAGCTGATCGGACCAAAAGAAATGAAAGTGCGGCTCACATGAGGGAATGGGTAAAGAAGAAGGAATAGGATGGTAGTGGCTAGCGGGGCCAGACTGTTGTGACTGCGGCGACATCGCCAGGGCAAGGTCGGGAGGAAGCCTGAGGCTGGCGACGGCGTCCCCTCCGGCCTCACAGAGTGAAGGGGCTTTTCTCTTTCACTATTCCTCCCGGGTCAGGCGTGCTGAGGGGCTCCCGATCCGATTTCTATTGGTTTTTTTCTTGTTTTTCCTATTTTTTCTTTCTCTTTTGCTTCGTGCTACTTTCCTTTCTCTCCCGTTTCTACACCGAACGTAGTAGTGGCACGTCTTGGCCCAAGCCCTGCGACTAAGCACCACTCCCGACTCTTACAGTTACAAATATTGAGATCAATTACAAATATGGGTATGCCAAAGCATCAAATTTCTTCATCGAAAATACGAGCAAAAATATAGCAAAACATTGCAAAAAAATCAAGGATGTTATAGTCTAGCTTCAAGTGTAGTAATGAATATGCCTACTTAAGTCTAGCGTGAGGTTGCATTTGATTTGAATTGTGTTTTTCGATGGTTTTCACCGATTGTTTCAGTAAGAAGCCATGATTTAATTCCAATAAGCATGTGTATAGTATGTTGACGGGTTGCTCATAATGCATATTCTATGTTTAGGATCGAATGATACTACCATGTACACAGACATGTGGGGGTAATTATGATAAATGTTGACACTTATGATGATAAATGATGCATGTATGGTTAATGGGAGCACATTTCATGAGTAAAGATTTATGTAGTTATTGCTCACGTACGTACCATGTTGCATACATCTTGACATGAATTTACGAATAAGATTTCTCGAGATTAGCCGTGGTTGATCCATTGGATGTAATTGAGTGATATTGCTTGTCGGATTAATCGACCGATGGCTTATCAGAATTGGTTGGTCCGAAAGGACATGATTTCGATTTGAGTTCCTACTTGGAACAAGGATCCTCCTCGGGTTAAGTTGAGTTGAGATGAGTCGAGTTGACTAGAGTGCAATTGAGATTGCATGATAGAGTCATCTGGACCCTGAGAATCCAGAGTGGTAGGCCTTCGTGCACTGGCTACCACTTGTTTTAGGTTTCCCTTGTGGAAATTGAACTCTCCCCGCCACAAGAGATGTCTAGGGTGAACACATTGCTCTAGGTCTTCGTGAGGAGATCGGACGTTCCCGGCCAAGACTATCTAGGGCGAGCAAACTGCTCTAGGTTTCTATAAGGAAATTGGACCTCCTTTTTTGGATTGTTGAGAGTGAGCATAGGGGCTGACTACCCCAAACACCCTAGGTCTCCATCTAGGAGATTGGATTGATGTCTAGCTTGGGTTAAGGCCCTAGGTTTCCATGTAGGAAATTGGATGATATTCAGAGCAGGTGGTATGTTTGTATATCTCTCCATGATGGAGACATTGACCATTGTCGATGATGTATGTGTATGATATAATATTATACTTAGTTTACACAGGTTGTGTAGGGATAATTGAGATTATGTGACACATTTGAATAAGGTTTATTATGCATGAATTTGTATAGTGTAATTGTGACACTTTTTGTGTAAGGTGAATGATTTATAGATGAGAATTGAATATGCATGAATATGTAGGATGTGTTTGAGATGCTTTTCATGCAAGATGGTTAATCATGAAAATGCATGGATATATATAGTGTGTTTGAGACACTTATTATGCAGGATGGTTGATTATGAACATGCACGGATACATATGGTATGTTGGAGACACTTTTCATCAAGGATAGATGCTTATGAGTAGGAATGATTATGCATGAGGATGGTTAATGTGATGAGATACTCTTAGGCAGGATGGTTAATTGTGATTGAGTAGGTGATCAGAAATGAGTAAATATGATGCTATGTTCTCAAAAACTGGGATGATACATGATATGCTTGATTCCATGTGAATTTTTTTTTACTTTGTTTGTTTCAGCATTCAAAACCTTACTGAGTTTTATGCTCACCCCATTTTTCTGAGTTTTTTGTTTTGGGGCTGTATGGTGCGACATGTAGATGATGAGGTCCCTCTATATGAGGAGCGTATGGAGGATGATCGGGTGTAAGCAGGAGCCTAGAGAGACCTTACTATCTTTCTGATTTATTCTGATGTTTTATTAGAACTTCATGTTTTGTTTGGCTATGTTCTATACTCTATTGCCTTGGTGGCTTCATATTTGTTTCAGATATTATGACTAGAGTCACATGTGTTGGCTTTGTGTGATGTGTTTGTGGGTTGAGACTTGACTAATTTAGATTTTAATGTCCTTTAGATTTTACTTATTTATCTTGCACAAAGTTAAAATGGTTCGCTACTCAATGTGTGTGTGGTACCTATTAGAGGTCAAATTTCCGTAGTTTAACAACTTTGTCGCCCCTATGTACTTCGAACATCACTTGGACCGGGTTCAGCTCGGGTCAGGTAGGTGCTTGGGGCATCTCACGATATGCAGCCCCAAACAAAGCACAATAAAGAGGGGTGAGCCACAAGCTCAGCAAGGGTTTTGAATAAGAAAAGTAAATCCAAAATGATATGACATGAATTTCACATAATACTCATCACATAATCAACCATAATACCCATTCATCATGGGATATCTACATAAACTTGTGCATTCATGTCATAATTTACCATCCATAAGCATATACTCATACTCATACACATGCATGTCATACTATCTCTAACATATCTCATGAACACATTCTCATGCCAATTGCATATCATACTACATGTAATATATCTCATCCACACATTTTCATGTTACCTGCATTTCATGTTGTATGACATATCACATCATTGCACATTTCAAGTCACGTGCATTTCATGCTATTACCCATATTATCTCATCATCACATACACATGCCTTCTGCGCATCTAGTTTCAACATAACTCATAACATTCATACACCTCATGTGTAAACATGTGAAAATTTTCTAACAAAATCACATCTTGCATTAATGGCTTATCAACATAAACATATTATGCATATCTATTTCTCAATGGAAACATCCACCCTACAAATCAAGTATCTCAAACACACTTTCATGCATAACAAGCAAATTAAGCCATACCCACATGTGTAACATAAACTCCCTTATCCCTACACAACCTATGTAATTGAGCATAATCTTACAAACATATGCAACAACAACAAATGGTGAATGTCTCACAAATAGAGAGAAATAAACCTGCTCATCAAGGTCAAAAACCCCAAGCACGGCTGCTCAGCAAGGCCAAAGCCCCAAGCACAATTACTCATTAAGACAGTCCCGAGCATGACTCCTCATCAAGATAGTCCTCAACACTACTGCTAATCAAGATGGTCCCGAGTACTATATGTGTTAAGCCGGTGTACTCAGACATACCACCTGGATTTTCAGGGTGCAGATATCTCATTAAATAACACACATATAGCATTCTCCTCTTCTCAACCCGGGGAGGTATGAAGTCTCGAGCACTATTACTCATCAAGACCGGACTCAAAACGAAATCATGTCCTTTCAGACCCAAACTGAATCGATTAGCCTTCGATCGATTAATCCAACAACCAATGTCATCTAATTTCATCTAATTGATCAAACATGGGTAATCACGATATATCTCATTTATAAATCATTTTCATGATGCGTGCAATATGGTACATATGTGAGCAATACTACATGCGTCCACATATAAGAGACATGCTCAAATCAGTCCACATGTGCATCAATCGTGGTCCATTGGTGTCAAATAACAAATATCTACACAAGTGTATACATAAGTGGCAACATTCAAGCTTAGCTAAGGCATGATAAATATGGACACACCATAACCAATGTGATATACATGCATCTATAATTTTATCATAGTCCTACCCTACTAGAATCATGATGCAAGTGTGATGAAAATATTGAAATACAGGTTCAAGACAAGTATAACATCATGCTAGACTTAGACAAGGATAAACTTCACTATAGTCCAACTGTAATCATCAATAAATCATGAAGTTGTCGTCAAATATGAATTGAAGACAAGTAGAATATCATGATAAAATTAACCAAACATAGCCTAAATCATGCTTGACCTAAATCATTAATTCCAAGATGGTCTTCATGCAATCCCAACAGCATTTATAGGTAATAATGACTCATTCTAATTATAAGAAATTAGATTCATGAAGAGAGAACAAGAAATGGCCAAAACGTACAAGAATAGCAAAAACTGCAATTTGGCTGGTTGAACACCCTATTGGACCATTCGAATGTCATGCCATTCGATGCGCTAAATAGGCCGTTTGAATGCCCATAATAGTTCACTTTATGCCCATTTATGGTTCGTCTTCAACCTCACGAAAACCAAACAAAAAATACCCAAAAAAATGCTATGTAAATTCTAAAATCACTCCAAAACTTTATGATATCAAAATGTAAACCTAAAACTTGGTAGATCTAACCATTCTTAAGCTTAATCACAAGAAAATCAACATAAATGACATACTTTTAATAATCCACCATTTAAGCACATAAATAAGCAAGAACCTATTTTAACCATTCAAACATAAAATCCAAAGCAAAAAACCTCATGAGATGAAACTCCCTTACCTTCAAGAAGTTCTTGGGTCGAAATTGAAGCTCAACTCCTCAAGAAACCCTACCCAAAATTAGGGTATTGATTAATACTTAATCAAAATCAACTATTAAGCTTAAATAACCTTAAAAACAAGTAGATCTATGATTGCCTTTGATTAAAAAAGAAAATCACCCATTTAGGGTTTGGAATTGAAATTAAAAATAGTATTTTTAATGAAATAAATCAAGAATCCAATTGGGGGAGAGATAAGAGAGATTAAGACAAAATTTGGAAGATTAGGGAAGATTAAGGCTCAAAACTCATCTAAATCGGGTTATCTTCTTTAGGGCACCACCTTGCCCCTAGCATAGCCCTTTCTCAATTGGGAAATGGGCTAGGGTTTTTCTTATAGAGTAAGTTGTTGTGTTATAAATACAAAATGTTGGGCATAAATACGAATTAAAATGCCCTAAGTGGCTAATTATGCTCATTTTAGGGAAAAAATGAGTTTTAAAATTCTAAAACTCATTAAAATATAATAATTGAAGTTTAGGGTCATGTGGGACACTCGTCGTCCAATTGTGGACAAGGGGCCCTTGGTGGGGTCCACACCCTTAATTAATGAAAAATCACCATAAAATCCCTAGAAAAGGATAAATCAAGTTTGATATTAAAACTTGTAAAAATGAAATTAAACCTGGTTAAAACCATAATTACTTAACCAAAAAATTAAGTCAAACTCTCAAATTTAAGCAAACCACACAATAACACACAATTGAATCAAAATTAAACTGGTTTAAAGTTAGAGGTCTAACTTTTTTTAATTGGCATAATAGTTTAATTTTTCAATATTAATTTTATATTGTTAATTAACTTGCACCAACTATATGATGATTTCAATCATATTTCATTTCCTCAATAGCCAAGTTATTGCAAAAGGAACAAAGATATATTATCATATTTTTTGTTGTGATGGCATTCTCATAATGTAACTTTTAAGTCCATTATAATATATGTTTTTTTCACTATTCAACCATTCATTTGGCATTATGTTTTTTTGTATTTTAGTCATTAGATTGTTTTGATAAGAAAAATATGCAAATATCTTAGTATCTTGCTTTCTTTATTCAGAAAATGGACTCTTTCATAGCATATAAAGAGGTAGAAGAAGTGGGGAATGAACTTATGATTGGGATGAAAGTAAATAGTGAACTAGAAGTTTATGACCTTTACAACAATTGTGCCATAAGCAAGGGTTTTAGTATTCGAAACGGTGTATATAGGAGAACTAAAGGTGATATTATTCTGTCACGCACTTTCTTATGCTTGAAAGAAGGGTTATGGATTGATGTAGATTCTTTGGAAGAAAAACAAAGTTGATAGATTGGAGACAAGAACTAATTGCAAAGCTAAAATTGTCTTTACTGTAAAGGATGGTGTTTGGGAGAATACTTTTTTTAATCCTGACCATAACCATGAACTAGCTACTAAAGAAGAGAGGCAATTCCAAAGATTAGGGCAGAGGTTGGAATATGTTCATAAGGGTGTTATTAGTTCTATGGTAGATGCGGGAATTAGACCTACATAAACCTATTCTTTATTGGCAATAGAAGTTGGTGGAACTTAAAACATTGAGTTTACAAAGTGGGATTGTCATAACATTTTGTGTACTAAGAAGTTGAATAATATTGACGCAGGGGATGGGCAGAGTGTTATAAATTATTTCAAGAAAAAACAAGTTGAAGACCCTTTATTTTTTTCCTTAGTGCAAGTAGATGAAGAAAAAGAGGATGCCAAATTTCTTTTGGAGGGACTGGAGATCAAAAATAGATAATGATTGTTTTGGAGATGTTATAGTGTTTGACACTACATATCGTACTAATAAGTACAATATGATTTGTGCCCCATTTGTTGTCACACCCAAAGTTTTTCCTTACATTTAATTGAAAATTTTGCTAATATTTTTTTTCAAAATACAAACGTAAATCAAAAGAACCAACAAAATTCAAAATGTGTGAAAATAATTTTCGTAAATTAATTAATCATACAACAAAACTAACATTCTCAACCGTGACCCGAAGTGAAAACATAAAAGTAAAACCTACCATGGCCATGGGCTTTAAAAACAAATACCAACCAGGCATCTCTGAATACAAGTTCTTTCACAGTCTAGAAAATTAATAATACATTTCTCTCACCTTAATCAATACATGAGATCGTGGCAGTAAAATCCACATAGCCTCACTACGATTTCACTACACACCAAGTTGAGGAAGAATAGTCCACTATGGGGAATTGTCCAGTCCAAAAAGCTATCAATCAACTTGCAAAAGCCTCCAAACAAAGGGCTAAAAAAATAGGGTGAGCATTTTCATACTCAGTAGGAAAATACCTAGTAGAGGAAATAAATCAATGAACTTCATAAGTTCATAGATAGATGCATTCATGCAACCATTCATGAAGCAAGAAAATATGAAACATAAATAAAGTGTTACACACATGGCTGAACTTACACTTACTCTTTTGGCATACTCTTACACTTACACTTACACTTACGCTTACGCTTACACTAACACTTACACTTACACTTACAGTCTGAATCAAAGTCTCATCACTTACTCGTACAATCGTATACATACACTTACAACATTCACATACTTGTGCAACCTTATTCTTACGAACTTACTTGTATGACCTTACTCATACCATCTTACTCTTATAGCATACTCTTACTCTTACCGTCTTCCTTAGAAGCATACACTTACACTTACTTAAAATTGAATACATATAACTTACTCTTACTATCGTACACATACTACCGACAATTGCAGCTCATTACAATTAATAAGCTCTAGCATTGGAAAGAAAGGGAATGCCATTGGGGCGTCACCTTAACCTTTGGGGAGCAACCAGAGGCCATGGACTTTTCCGAAGGCAAGGCACACCTATGCTCATGGGGTACAGGATCAAACATGTAAGAGTAGATCCATGATACTACTTACCTGAACTCGCACATGCCCACTCTTTGGGGCCATACAATGCCAACTAAGGGCCGAAAACATACGGTGCTACTCTTGGACAAGAATCTTACAATTCCACTCTTGGGCGGAACATAGAGTGTCATCAGTAGGCTAAAATACATACAGTGCCCACAAAGGGCAGAGACTTATAGTGCTCTCAATAGAGCATCAAACGTCTGGGCCGAAATACAACACCAAGACTAAATCCCGTAGGATAACACAATGGCTAAACTAGGAAGTACACTCAGTCGATTACTTATCGACTAGCTCAAACACGGAACTTAATCCATCGAAACCCTCAGTCTCAACTCACAACACTATCAAATTAGGGTTACTTACCATTCAAGTTCATATTAGGTAACTTATGCATGTATAATTATGAAGAAAATGACTTTCGTCTTACATTCTTTAGCCAACCGAGCTAAAATTGCACCCGTTCTGAAGCTCTAATCCACAAAGGTAGCATCCTTTACTTAGCTCATCTCCCACCCTGACACTTACAGTCTTACGAATCTCTGCACAACCTTACTTAAACTCAAATTCCATACTAAAACTCTTACCATCATACACTTATGGCCTTACATCTTACACCATCCACCTTAAAACCGAATCATCTTACTCGAACTCCTCAAATTACACCCTTTAGACCTAAGTCCTGTCATCAAACCCTTACTAATTCCTTACTCATTATTTTCTGTTACAATTCACATTACATACATTATGCCATACAATTATGTTGTTATCTCTTACTAACTCACAGGCCCCCAAATGCGCTCTGAATCTTAAATCTTCAAATTTTCTGCATCCCCTAATTCTCTTGCTCGTAGCTCCATCATACCCTCCAACTCAATCCGAACTGATCCTCCAATCTCAAAAAGTCCAACCTTCACCCATCATTCATAAGTCTTCCCTCGCCTGGCATACCGTTGTAATTTCCACTTCATAATCCTTCAAATACCCCTTCGACAAACTTACAATCAAACACCCATAATCGTGCCCATCAATCACACACCACCAGCCCACAACGAAGATTGATCACACGCTCTGATCACATACATATAATTCATAACTTACTACCGTACCCTTAGTCTTCACTAACATACGCATAATTCACATACATAATATATGCTCATTTAATCAGTATTTATCATGCAAAACAATAAGTTATAAACTCCTAGCATGCTACTACACAATCAAAGCATGCTATTATGAAATTACGAGTTCAAGGTCCCCTACATTGTAATCCACAAAATTTTGATGGTGAGCACATGACAGTGGCGGCGTCAATGGCGGAATCGGCGGCCAAAAGCATCGCACTGAGAGAGTTGTTGTCCTGAGGATTTTTAGAGATGTTGGAATTAATCTTCATAAGTTTAGATTAATTTCACTCAAAGCATAAGATTGGGCGCACTAGGGTGGCTGGACACAAGGTCATGCCACTAGGGATGGCAAGAGTGACCATAGAATAGGAGGTGACTAATTGGACGTCGGCCAATGGTTTAAAACACTTGTTGGCCACAAACATTAAAATAGACCACATACTACATCTAGCGGCGACAACTCTGCATTGTCAAAGTCTCACATTATAGAGGAGGGCTTTAACGGTCATATTGCCTAGTGGTGGATTCATTCCATAAACATATGTTGAGGCAATAAGGCCCGGCGTAGGTGGCTGACAAAGGCGGTGACATTTCTAAATGCTACCCACAACCAAATCATTGTCTGGACAGTCGTGCATCAAGCACGGCTTATGGTGGAGGATATGGGCACATTGGTCGAGCTTTCGATGGTCTGAGTCTAATGGATGACAATATTACTTCCCCTTGGAAGAATCAGAATTCAGGAACTCTTTCCTGTAGGTTTTGGATCATGTGTATCAAAAGTGGGGGTGAAGAGGTAGCATCAGGCCAGAAGTGCTGGCCCTTGCCATTGCTAGGCTAGGGGAGGACCAAAGGCCGGTCAACAGTGGCCGGTCAACGGTGGTTGGCCACCGGCAGTCACAACACAAAGAGAAACAAGGCGGTGAAATTTTACCTCACAACGGCGATTAGGAGCAGGGAGGCCGGGACGGAGGTGTCAAGAGGTGGTCATGGCCATGGCGGCGAGATAGCGGCCATGCAGGTGGAGACGGTGGCAGATTGGGAAGAAATTTTTAAAAATGATCACCAGGGAATTGGCAGTGGCCGGCAGGGCCAGGCCAGGGAGGTGGCGGCGTTGCTAGGCTAAGGCCGGCCAGGCGGCAACCAGCGGCCATCGGCTGCGCCGCCTACGGCCTCACACAATGAAGGGGCTGCCCCCATTCACTGTTCATTCTGCGGGTCGGGCGTGCTGAGGTGTGCCCGATCCGCTTTATATATATATATATATATATATATATATATTCTTTTTTTCTTTTTTTTTCCATCTCTTCTTTTCTTCTCATTTCTATTTTCCCATGTCTCCTCTGATTTTCGCACCAAAAAATTTCTAGGATGCGTCGAGGCCCATGACTTATGAATAAACACTACTCCTGACTCTTACGGTCACGAATATTACACATACGGATACGTCGAAGCGTCAAATTTCTTCATCGAAAATATGAGCAGAAAACTGCATAACATTGCAGAAAATTGCATAAAGTTGGAGAAAATAGCAAAAAATACAAAACAATTACAAAAAAAATTAGGGATGTTACATTTGTGGGGATAAACAATCATTGGAAAAATATCTTCTTTTGTTGCACATTTTTATTAGATGAAACAACGTCTTTTGTTTGGTTGTTTGAAACATTTTTCGGCAGCAATGGGGAATATGCCACCAAAGACTATCTTTATTTACCAGTGTCAAGCAATGCCAAATGCTATTGCCTCTGTCTTTCATGAGACATGCCATCATTTGTGCTTGTGGCATATCTCAAAAAATGCCACACAAAAACTTGCTTGTTATTATGCAAATCAAGAGTTCAAAACTATTTTCAATAAGTGTCTCTATGGATGTCAAGATGTAAGGGAATTTGAGAGTTCTTGGAATAATATGATCCAATACTTTGACCTTTAGGAATATCCATGGCTAATGACCTTATATGCACTTAAGGAAAAGTGGTGCCCTACATTTAGCTTAGACACATTTTTGGCAAGGATGAAATCTACTCAAAGAAGTGAATCTACAAATAATATTTTTCGTCATATCTCAACTAAAGGAATGCATCTTATTGAATTTGTGCATCACTATGAAAATCAAGCAAAAAAGATGTGTGATGAAGAACGAGAAGAAGACTTTCATTGCAAACAAGGTGTCCTTCAAATGAGAGTAAAAAGTGTTAGTTTAAAACATGCATCAGAAATGTACACTATTAGAATGTTTAATGTCTTTAAAAATGAATTTTTGAAAAGCTTGGGTGTGATGATAAGTCCATGTAGTATTGATGGGGCACTTAGCCCTTATAAATTAGCTGAAAATGGACATACAAGAAATCATATTGTGCAATATAACTCTCTTAATTGCACTATTGGTTGTGGCTGCCAAATGTTTGAGTCCATGGTTATATTGTGTTGTCATTGTTTGAGAATGCTTGATCTTAACAAATTCACAAGGATACCATCATGATATACTTTGAATAGATGGACTAAATAAGAAAAGAAAGGGGATTTTCTAATTAGTGATTATGTGGAACCATCCCAAAATAATTCCAACACATCAAAGACTTTGCGGCTTAGCAAGTTATTGAATTTAGCTTATAGTATCATGTACAGGAGTCCAGAGACATTTGAAGGGACAAAACATGCTATTAAGAATTTGGCACAAATTGTTGAGCAATTGGATCACATGCAAAAACAATTAGCATGTTTAAATGTGGTTGGTAATGTAAATTGAATTGAAGGTGATATTAGTGATGAACATGTGGATATTCCTCATTTGATTGATGAGACACGAGTCTTGGATCCCCCATCTATGAGGCAACAAGGGATGACAAATGCCAGATTAAAGAGCAATTTAGAGAAAAAACATAAAATGAAATAAATGAGGGTGGCTTCTACATCCTACACTTCATGTCATGAAGTCCCTCGTAATATCCTTTTTTTATGTACATTTTTAGTGTGATGTTATATTTTTTTAATTTTAATTTTTAGTAATTATTTCTTATTAAGGGCAAAACAATCAAGTACCACATATTTTTCCTCCTTCAATTGGATCACTTCAGCTCCCACATGATGCTCAACAACCAAGTTTCAGTTTCACTAGCTTGCTTCAATGTTGTGATTATGCAAGACACTCAAGTACGGTATAAGTTAAATTATAAATTATTATTATTAATTATTATTATTATTATTATTATTATTATTATTATTATTATTATTATTATTATTATTATTATTATTATTATTATTATTATTATTATCTTGCTTGCTTAAATATTGATGAAAGTAATCTAATTATATTATGTTCCCGTATTTTAATGTCTTCTTCACATTTACTCCATCATTTCAATTGGATAGGACTATGATAAAATTATGGATGCATGCATTTATAACATTGATTATAGTTTTTTCATGCTTTACATGTCTTAGCTTAGGTTTGAACACTATCACTTATGTACACTCTTGCATAGACTTATATGATTTTATTTGGCAAAAATAGACCATGTTTCTTGCGCATATAGACTGATTTGAGCATGTTTACTTATACTTGAACTCATTTAACATTTGTTCACGTTTGTACCATGTTATATACATCATCAAAACAATTTAAAAACAAGGTTAATCGTGATTAGATGTGATAAACTAATTGGATGCAATTGGATACCATTGGGTGTCAAATTAATCATTTAAAGGCTTATCAAATTGGTTTTGCGTCCGAAAGGACATGGTGCCATTTTTTGTATGTTCGAGAATGTGGTGCCTCCCCGGGTTGAGATGAGCTAATTGCTATATGAGTTATTTGATAAGTTATCTTGAGCCTGAGAATCCAAGCTAGTTGCAGGAGGTAACTTTTCCAATTAGGGAACTTACCAAACTACTTAGGAGTTCCTCTTTAGGATTGTCTAGAGTGAGCAGGTCTGCTTAGGCTACGGCCAAGGTGAGCAGTAAGTCTGCTTAGGCTACGGCTAGGGTGAGTAGTAGGTCTGCTTAGGCTACAACCATGGTGAGAAGTAGGTCTGCTTAGGCTATGACAAGGGTGAACAGTAGGTCTGCTTAGGCTACGACAAGGGTGAGCAATAGGTCTGCTTAGGCTACAGCCAAAGTGAGCAATAGGTCTGCTTAGGCTAGGGTGAGCAAACTGTTTTTTTTTCTCAATTGTGAACATTTATCATTGATTGTTGCAAGTGTATAGGAGATAATGCTCATTGACACGGGTTGTGTAGGAACAATGAAGCTTGTGTTACAAATGTGATTACAATATAGACTTGCATAGATATGGAGGATGGTGTGTGGTTGATACTTGATTTTGCAAGGTGAATGTTTATATTGAGAAATTATTATGCATGATATGAATGTTGAGAATTGATTCATGCAGGATGTGATTGTTATAATAAAATTCAGATTTTTATACATGATATTTATATGTTTTATGAGCAATAGATGAATCAATGATATGCAAGTAGCATGATTTGTGCTTATGGATGTGGGTTATGGCATGATATGCATGTGGCATGACTATGTGTTTATGGAATGTGTTATACATTATGATATGCAGGTGGCATAATTATGTGTATATTGAATATATTTGACATGATGTATAGATGGCATGAGTTTATGATTATGGAATATAAATTATGACATGATGCACATGTGGCATGGATATATGTGATTAATCCCATGATGAATGAGTGTGGTGAATGATTATGTGTTAACTGTTATTTTGATGATGCCTGTGATGTTATTATGACTTTACTTTTTGTATTGAAGCCCTTGTTGAGCATTAGCTCACTCCTCTTTGTTTTTGTGGCTTTGTTTTGGGGCTACATGTCATGCCATGCAAGTGCTTCGGATAAGCTCTACATTAAGCATGAGGACGGCCACATACTTTGAGAGGGGTTGTGGTTGCATAGGGTTATGTTAATTTTGTTTATGACATGTTGAGTTTATACTTTTGACTCTACTTCACACTTTGTTTAGCCATGGATGGCTTAGACTTGTTTATCCCTTCTTAGCTTGACATTATGAGATAACTAGATGTGGGTATGTGTGGATTAATACATTAGTTAGTAGTCCTTTATTTTGCTTTATTTGCTTTTGTATAAAGTGTTCATACACTATACCATTATGTATTCACCCAAGAATGGGTTAAGTCTTCCGCATTTCAACTCGACTTAGTCGCACCACGTGCGGCTTACTCCTTGCACCGGGTTCGGGTCAGGGGTGCATGTGCCAAGGCATGACAAAAGTAATCTTAAAGAATTATAAAAGTTTGATCAACATAACATGAAATTCTCATTACAAAAATCATGAAGAAAATAAAAAAAAATACATCAATTCGAGAAGATCTTGAGTTTAGAAAGTCATTCAACCCTAAAACGTGAGTGTCACCCGATTCTATGGTGTTCTCCTCACTCCCAATCGTCCGTTGTTCTCTTCTTCGGCCGCAAGCATCCCTTTGGACTCCTCATTACCCTTCTCACTCCATTTCTAAGCCTTAAATGTTATCATAACTACCCATATAATCCAAAATTGATTAATCACCTCATATGTTACAACCAGGGTTTTCTAAATAACATTTTTGGAGTAAATGCACCGAAAATCTCGAATAAATAATTTTTTATGTTTTCTAAAATCAAACCATGCATAACAATGACAAAAATAAACCCCAATCTGTGATTGCCTGTTGTGCCCGATTTAGGCACAAGCGATACCTTGCACAATCATGCAGGAAAGGGAAGGAAGGAAGAAGAAAGGGGAGAAGAACTGAGTTTTCTATTGCATAACCAAAGCAAGGGAGGAGAGGGACGACCCATATAGGGAGTCATGCCTTCTCCTTGGGAGCCATGCCAGCCCAAACGGGGGCGGAGGCCATAGAGTGCTTCAACACCTCAAAAGAGGCTTGGGCAGCCTCTATCCAACCGAATCCCCCCTTCCGTAGGAGCTCTATGAGGGGTAGACGATGTCTCCACAGTGGCTAAGAAACCTTCTATAGTAGCCAGTGAGGCCCAAGAAGCCTCATAGTGCACGGACACAAGTAGGCGTCGGCCAAGAGAGCATGGCGGACACCTTAGATGTGTCAGTAGAGACTCCCGGGATATGATTTGGCCAAGATAGTCGACCTGTGGGCTACCAAAAGAACACTTCGAACACTTAAGAAATACGGAATGATCTGTTAGGATGGAAAAGACAGACCTGAGATGTTCCAAGTGCTCCGCCCACGACTTTCTGTAGACAAGGATGTCATCAAAGAAACCCAAGATGAATCAGCGAAGGAAGGGCCTGAAAAGATCATTCATAAGGCTCTGAAAGGTGGAGGGGACGTTGGTCAGCCCAAACGGTATGACGAGAAACTTGAAATGGTCGTCGTGAGTGAAGAAGGTGGTCTTGTTCACATCGGTTGGCTACACCCGAATATGATGGTAACTTGATCGAAGATCGAGTTTCCTGAAGATTGTCACACAGGCCAACTCGTCCAGGTGCTCCTCAATCATGGGAATGGAGTACTTGTCCTTAACTATGATAGCGTTTAAGGCCCGGTAGTTGACATAGAACCTCCAAGTGCCATCATTCTTACGAACCAGCAGCTCTGGGGAGGAGTAGGAGCTCGTGCCAGGGCGGATGATGTTGGACTGAAGCATATCAGCGATGAGCTGCTCGATCTCCGCATTCTGGATGTGCGGATAGAGGTAAGGGCGGACATTGGCCTGAGCTGCCCTAGGAATGATCGGAATGTGGTGGTCATGAGGCTGCACTAGTGGAAGGCCCTTGGGCTTGGAAAACACATCATGATGGTCCACCAATAAGTCAAGAAGATCCAGAGGCAGCTCGTCTTGGTGTACCTCAACCGCTGCTCTTTGTTGTAGGAGGAACCCCTAGGGTGCAAACCAGAAGAAGGAGCTTGCTGATTGGGGAGAAAGAAGGGTGCCTGGTTGAGATCCTTGAATCCGTACTCGCTGTCCCTGGACCTCGAAATCCATAATCATCTCTCTGAAGTTCCATACCACATCACCAAGCTCTTGTAGCCACTAAACCCCTAACACCACGTTCACTCCTTTTGTGGGTAGCAAGAAGAGGTCGGTGATGAAGGTGTGGCCTTGGATAGAGAGCTCCTTAGATGCTTTCCATCTCCAATCAAGACATCAAATGGCTTCGAATTGGACACGAAGCGGCCTAGTCGTTGGGCAACCTTATCGTTGATAAAGTTGTGGTGGAGTCACTATCGATAAGGATGGCCACTTGTTGCAGCTTGAGGTGGCCTTGGACCCGCATCGTGCAAGGAGTGAATGCCCCTGAAAAGGCATGAACTGAGATCTCGGGCAGCACGTCGTCGTAGTGGGAGGAATCAGCCTTGTCCACCACATTCTCCTCTTCTTCGACCTCCTCCATGAGAAGGCTGCCCTTGATGGAATAACGATGCCCTGGAACGAACTTCTCATCACGTCAGAAACATAGCCCCTTGGACCAACGTTCCTCCATCTATGCCAGTGTGAGACGACGAACAAGCTGGCCTGGGGGAGGGGGCTGTTGGCCAGTTCGGCCTGAGGCTGAACTGCTGGCCGGGGTGGAAAGGGGGCTAGCACCAAGAGTAGACCGTGGGAAGGTGTTGTTACGTCCAAACCAAGACTATGAATTAGTCTAGTTTAGATTTCTTTTTTACTTGTCAACTATAGAAACAAGGTCGATCCACAGGGAAAGCCTTGTGTGGCAAAGAAAACTATTACGAAGAGAACAGAAAAGAGAAGGAAGTTGAAATAGAGAATAAGAGACAACTAAAGAGAAAGTGTTAAAGCATCAGAAATCCACTTGTAATAAATCTCTAATGTATATTTGAATCAATTGATAACTCGATTAAGATCAATTGAAAATTTGTCTCAATTGGAAAATTTATCTTTAAAAAAAACTTTGAAATAAAACAATAGTAATTGATTGTTTACTACGTGAAAGCATTAAGTATATAATCACAGGGAATTATAAGCATTCAGTGTGCCTTTCGTCAACGCTGAATCAAATAATTATATAGATTATAAACTCATTAAATATGAAACATCAATTTAAAATGATAAAGAACTTACTTGAATCAAAGTATCCATTAAACATCAAGTACAAGCTTCATTCCTTGCCTTAGCTTGAAAGCTTAGAAAGCCATTACAATAAAAATAAAACAAAAATACAATATGAGAGAAGAAAATAGGAGAGGAGAGCTCTAAAGAGGAGGGGATGAGTCATTTATCACGTCCACCCCTCTATTTATAGGAATAGAAGGGGTTGCTTCAAAGAGGAAAGTGAAATCATATCTCTAGATTGCATCCTGATTGATTGCCTTATTAGTTGCTTCTTTGGCAATGATTTAGCAAATAAGTATCTTTGAATCTTCCTTTAGTTATCCAATCAGCCTTATTGTCTTTCCTTATGTGTATCAATCATAATTAATGAAAATATTCTTCATGTGCTGGCCTCGGGTTAGTTTACTAGCTGTCTCTTTGCATACTGAATTCGACCCATGAATCTTCGGAATTTGGAATTTCTTCCTGAAATATCATTTGTAGCTATGAAAGTCGTCTTTCCAATGCCACTAGAATCGTATCCATCCAAATTATACATAAAAAGATATGATCAAAATACTAAGGCTCTGTCAATCTGTCCGAATCAGCTTCTTTCCTAATTTAGTCATCTTCATACAAATCTCAAATCAAACGGGTCCACAAGGTTGTGTTGACCATTCCATGCATGTTTAGACTATTAGGAGCCCATTCTTGACTTTCAAATAGCTTTGGGTAGATGGGATTTACTTTCTCTTCTACTTAGATCTTGTTAAAGCCTGTTTAGACATGTAAACTCAATTAAGGTCCAACTAACTTATTGAAAACATAAATAGCCCAAATCAGCAATGAATTAACATAAAATAGGATTGCAATTCAAAATTTGAAAATATTTAATTGAACATTATTTTAGTGCATCAAATACCCCCAAACCTACTTTTTGCTAGTCCTCGAGAAAAACAAAAATTAAAATAATAGAAAATAAAACTAACTACTCCACTTCCGTAGGAAATCTCGATTGCATTTAGCATATGCAACAAGCCTTTAAACCCCTAGCTTACACTAGTGGACGAGTTGTATCTCGTGAGGGTTTGCAGTGAATATACCCACAAAATTCAAAAAAAACTCATGGGTTGCCTCCCAAGTAGTGCTAAGTTTTATGTCTTTAGCCAGACAAAACAAAGAAGAAGAAAAAGAATATGAGTTACAATGCTAACAAGTTGTGTTGAGGAAGTAAAGACTAAGATAATAATTGTAAAGAAAGACCAAAGAACCCCTTCATCCTCACTAAGCAAACAATAAACTTTACAATTATCTCCAAACTACTCAAGCACTAGTTTTCATAAATTAAATATAAAAGTCTCAACCATTAAATTTCTATGTGGAGGAACTTTTGAAACAATGTGTAAGTAGTATGCTCTTCTACTCACCAAGAGATGTTTAGATAGCCAAAAGAACCAATTCAAAACTAAGCAACCTGTCCGAGATAATAAGCGGTTTGGATGTTCATTCTAATACCTCATGGGCTTTATCTGTGATATTCCAGCATGCTTGCGTTGTTACAACGATGGCTTCGCCCTATCTTACAAAATGAAACATTATTTAGCAACTTCTTTTTTTTTTTAATATGATGTCTATCACTCTTTTTTTTTACTTCTTTTTCTTTTGTCATTCATTTTTTTTTTCATAGGAAGCCCTTTTCGAAGTATTCGGTCTAATTCATTGATTGCTTTCCATAACGATAATAATCCCCAAAAAATTTTCTTCATTTCCAGCCAACCAAGTGAACAAGGAAGTCAAAGTTCATTGGATTTTGTGTTTCTCAACATTCCGGGTGAGTATTAAAGCAACACCACATAATTCGACTTTAACTCTAAAAATTCGTTATGCGAGTGAAATTTTGAAAACCAAAATTAGTTTTAAAGATCCTCTTCATGAAAGTTAATTGTAAAGACTCATCACAAAATGAATGTTTTAATAAAATATTCAAGTGCCATCATTATCTAGAGATCAAAGTAAAGAGAAAGTAGACCAAGAAAGGATGAAGGTTATCACAGTCAATACAATTAACAAAAATTATCCAAACTCACCCCCCAACCTAAACTAAACATTGTCCTCAATGTAAAAAAAAAAATTTGGTTTTTTTTGTTTTTGTTTTTGGAAAAAATCATGAAAAGAAAATCAACCCTCATAATTTGGATTTTCAAGAGATGTAGACTCAACTTCAGGGACAAAATGGTCTAAAAATGGTTTCAAACATTGGCCATTAACTTTGTAAACATCACCATTTTTTGGGTTTTTCAATTTCAACAGTTCCATAAGGAAAAATAGTTTTGACAATGAAAAGACCTGCCCAACGCGATCTTAATTTTCCTCAAAAAAGATGAAGTCGAGAGTTGTACAATAAAACTTTTTGAAAGGGCTCAAAAGTTTTTCGTAAAATGTTTTTATCATGAAAAGCCTTCATTCTTTCTTTGTAAAGTTTTGAACTCTCGTAAGCATCACGTCGAATTTCCTCTAACTCATTGATTTGCAATTTTCTATTTAAGCTAGCCTTGTCAAAGTTAAAATTCAAAGCTTTAATTGCCCAATATGCCCTATGTTCCAACTCCACAGGCAAGTGACAAGCTTTTCCAAAAATCAAACGGTAAGGAGACATGCTAATTGGGGTCTTAAAAGCGATACGGTAAGCCCAAAGAGCATCAGTTATCCGTAAAGACCAATCTTTACCATTTGGATTTACCATTTTTGGCAAAATATATTTAATTTCCTTATTAGAAATCTCAATTTGTCCACTTGTTTATGGGTGATAGGGGGTAGCTACTTTATGGGTAATCCCATACTTCCTCATCAAAGCCTCAAAAGGCTTATTACAAAAATGTGACCCCCCGTCACTTATAATGGCTCAAGGTGTTCCAAACCGTGAAAATATATTTTCTTTTAAAAAGTGCACAACGACTTTGTGGTCATTGGTTTTGCTGGGAATAGCCTCAATCCACTTGGAAACATAATCGACAACAACTAAAATGTAAACATAGCCAAAAGAAGGAGGAAAAGGTCCCATGAAATCAATGCTCCAACAATCAAAAATCTCAATAACAAATATGGGGTTAAGGGGCATCATATTTCGACGAGATATGGCTCCTAACTTTTGACACCTTTCACAAGTTTTGCAAAATTCATGAACATCTTTGAAAAGCATCGGCCAGTAAAAACCACATTATAAAATTTTAGCGGTGGTCTTTTTAGAGGAGAAGTTACCACCGCATGCTTCAGAATGACAAAAAGAGATGATACTTGTTCAAAATCAGGCATACATCTCCTTATTATTTGATCCGGACAGTACTTAAAGAGATAGGGGTCGTCCCAAAAGAAATATTTTACCTTGGTGAAAAATCTCTTTTTATCTTGAAGAGACCAATGGTGGGGAACTTTACCTGTCACCAAGTAGTTGGCAATGTCAGCATACTATGGAGGATGTGAGATGACAAAAAGTTGTTCATCGGGGAATGTGTCTTGGATTGGATTGTTTTCTGAAGAATTAGAAAATTCCAATCTTCAAAGATGATCTGCCACCACATTCTCTACTCCCTTCTTGTCTTTGATTGTGAGATCAAACTCTTAGAGTAAGAGTATCCATTGGAGCAATTTGGGCTTTGCATCTTGTTTGCTCAAAAGGTACTTCAAAGCTGCATGGTCAGTAAAAATGATAATTTGAGAGCCAATCAAGTAGGATCTAAATTTGTCAAGTGCAAATACTACAACAAGAAATTCTTTTTCAGTGGTGGAGTAGTTCATTTGGGCACTATTTAAAGTTTTACTTGCATAATGAATTACGCAAGGTTTCTTATCTTTTCTTTGCCCTAAAACAACACCAACAGCATAATCACTTGCATCACACATAATTTCAAAACGAAGGGTCTAATCTGGGGGTTGCATGATGGGTGTGGACACTAACATGTTGTTAAGCTTTGTGAAAGCTTCTTCGCATGCATCTGACCACTCAAAAGAATGTTCTTTAGATAGAAGATTACATAATGGTCTAGATATCACACTAAAATTCTTGATAAATCTTCTATAAAAACTGGCATGCCCTAGAAAGGATCTAACATCTTTTATGGACTTTAGACTAGGCAAATTAGCAATCAATTCAATTTTTGCCTTGTCTACTTAAATTCCCTGCACAGAAACAATGTGACCAAGTACTATTCCAGTAGTAACCATAAAATGACACTTTTCCCAATTTAAAACTAGATTTTTCTCTTCACATCTCACCAAAACATTTTCTAAGTTATCAAGACAATCATCAAAAGAATCACCAAAAACAGAAAAATCATCTATAAAAACTTCCAAAAACTGCTCCACCATGTCACTAAAGATGCTCATCATGCACCTTTGGAATGTGGTAGGAGCATTACATAATCCAAACGGCATCCTTCGATATGCAAAGGTACCAAATGGACATGTAAATGTTGTTTTTTCTTGATCTTCAAGGGCAATCTCAATTTGATTATATCCTGAATAACCATATAGAAAACAATAAAATTGATGACCGGCCACCCTCTCTAGGATTTGGTCCATGAATGGTAAAGGGAAGTGGTCTTTCCTAGTGATAGAATTTAATTTCTTATAATCTATGCACATCCGCCAACCAGTGGTGACTCTAGTGGGAATTAACTCATCATTAGCATTCTTTACCACTGTCACTCCAGACTTTTTGGGGACAACCTGGGTGGGACTCACCCATGGACTGCCAAAAATGGGGTAAATGATACCCACATCCAATAATTTTAGGACCTCTGCTCTCACTACCTCTTTCATATTGGGGTTTAACCTCCTTTCCATTTGTCTCACAGGTTTTGAATTTTCTTCCATGAAGATCCTATGTGTACAAATCAGGGGACTAATCCCCTTGATATCAGCAATGGTCCACCCAATGACATTTTTGTGATTTCTAAGGACATTGAGCAACCTGTGTTCTTGTTCCCTATCCAACATTGAAGAGACAACCACAGGAAATGTCTCTCCCTCACCAAGATAAGCATATTTAAGTTCAGTAGAGAGGGGTTTCAAGTCTAGCTTGGGTGGTTGGACACTTAAGGGGAGAGGAGCGCTATTAGAAGGAGGTAACTCCTCAAAGCGGGTCTTCCACCTATCAGTATCCAATAATGGAGTTGACTCCAACAAGGAATTTACATCATTAATCATAACATCATCATCAATGTTAAAATAAGAAAGACAGGCTTCAAGAGGGTCAAAAAATTAAGAAATATTAGCCATGTCATTAACAAGACTTTCTAAAAGATTAACTTCATGTACATCCTCATCATCATCTCCTGGTTGCCTGCAAATATTAAAAATGTTCAGTTCCAAAGTCATATTTCCAAAAGAAAGCTTCATAACACCATTTCTACAATTAATAAGAGCATTAGAAGTAGCAAGAAATGGACGGCCTAATATGACAGGAATTTGAGTACAAGCATTCAAAACTGGTTGTGTGTCCAAAACAATAAAATCAACAGGAAAGTAAAACTTTTCTACTTGTACTAGCACATCCTCAACAATTCCTCTTAGTGTTTTAATTGATCCATCTGCAAGTTGAAGTGTAATGCTTGTGGGCTTCAATTCACCAAGTCCTAATTGTTTATAAACAGCATAAGGTAAGAGATTAACACTTGCCCCAAGATCAAGTAAAGCTTTTTCAACTCTATTATTCCCAATTATACAAGATATGGTTGGACAACCAGGATCTTTATATTTGGGTGGGGTGTTTTGTTGCAAAATTGCACTTACTTGTTCTGTCAAAAATGCTTTCTTTTGTACATGTAGCTTACGCTTGATTGTACAAAGGTCTTTCAAAAATTTAGCATAACATTTGGGATTTGTTTAATGGCATCTAAGAGAGGAATGTTAATCTTCACTTGTTTAAAAATTTCAAGAATGTCACAATTTGGCACCAATTTAGAAGAAGATTGTAATCTTTGAGGAAAAGGAGGAGGAATTTGAGCAACACAATCAGAGTTGTTAAGTTCATGTTTTGAATTCAAAGACTCCTTAGGTTCAACAACCTTCATTGGAATGTGTTTGTTAATGACTTTTCCACTTCTCAAAGTGGTGATGGACTTAGCATGCTCTTCTTGTGAACTTGAAGAATTTAAATTTTTAATTACAAATTGACCTTTAGGATTTGGTTGAAGTTGAGAAGGAAACTTCCCATTTTCTTAAGTGCTCAAAGCTGTGGTCAATTGAATGATTAGAAGTCTTCAAGTTATTGATGGCTTGCATTGTTTGGTTGTTGATTGATGCTTGACTTTGCATGAATATTTGCAATGTGTCTTCAAGAGTCTTCTTATGTGGTGGAACATAATTTGAGGAAGAAGGGGGTACCTGCATATTAGACTCATTTCTCCAACTAAAGTTGGGATGATTTCTCTAATTAGGAGTGTAAGTTTCAGAATAAGAAGAAGAAAAAGACCTTTTGTAGGTATTCATAGCATTTGCTTGAGTATGCAACACCTCTTGAAAAGCAGGGATTGTTGGACAATCCTGTGTTTGATGTCCATCACTCTCACATATACTACAAATATCTTGTGCTTTTGGAGAAGCTTTAGACATATTTTCCTTATTAATTTCCATAGCTTCAACTTTTCTAGTTAAACTTGTAATTTTCGCTTTTACATCATCCTCTTCTTTAAGAAGGTACATGCCCCCCTTAGTTGTCCCATTAGATTTGGTCTTAATACTACCTTCAAATTCATTAGAATCTTCCCATGATTGAGCATTTTCAGCTAACACATCAAAATAGTGTAATTCTTCCTCAGGTTCTTTACTCAAAAATTCTCCATTACACGTCATTTTAACAAATTGCCTCATTTAAGAAGTCAAGCCATTATAAAAGAAACTAATTGTACACCATGTTTCATATCTATGATGTGGGCACAGCAATAAAAGTTCTTTAAATCTTTCCCAACAATGAAAGAAAGTCTCATTTTCTTTTTGTGAAAAATTCATGATGTTCTTTCTAAGTGTATTAGTTCTATGGGTGGGGAAAAACTTTTTCAAAAATTCTCTTTGCATTTCTTGCCATGTTCCAATGGATCTTGGCTTCAAAGAATTCAACCAATTTTTTGCTTTTTCCTTTAATGAAAATGGAAAGAGTTTTAATCTAATAACATCATTTGAAACATTTTGGTTTGGCAAAGTTGCACAAACCTCTTCAAACTCTTTTAAATGCAAATATGGGCTTTCTGAATCTAAGCCATGAAATTTGGGTAGTAATTGAATTACACCCGGCTTGAGTTCAAAACCACCCATATTAGTTGGAAAAATCATGCAAGAAGGAAAACTTGATCTAGTTGGTTGTAAATAATCACGGAAGGTTTTAACTTGAATATTTTGTGCATTATTATCTCCATTATCACTTCTTAGTTCCTCATTAGTTCTTAGATCCTCCATTGTATCAAAATAAAGATAATTTTCAAAAGACTTGTTCACTCTTTTCAATCGTCTAGAATTATCACGCACCCAAGTGAACATGCAACAACAAATGTTTTTTATAGAAATAAACGAAAGTAAAAGTGCAAAAATTAAATGGCAAAATATAAAAATTTAGAGAGTTAGAAGTTAATGGACAAAAATTAAAATTGCAAAATAAGGCCAAAGGCACTATCAAGGTACACGTTTGATCCTGAAAAAATTTCAGTAGTAACGTGGGTAGTGCCTCCGGTCTCAAAAAAAGGAAAAATTACAGAATTTAAGTACTAAAAGTAAATGACATAAAGTAAATGACTGAATTTAATGAGTTAATGTGCAAAATAAAAGTTAGAGAATTAGTAAAGTTAGAATGAGTTTTTTTTTTCGTAACGGATTCTTGTCACACGTTGCAATCCCCGGCAACTGCGCCAATTTGTTGTTACGTGCAAACCAAGACTATGAATTAGTCTAGTTTAAATTTCTTTTTTACTTATCAACTATAGAAACAAGGTCGATCTACAGGGAAAGCCTTGTGTGGCAAAGAAAACTATTACGAAGAGAACAGAAAAGAGAAGGAAGTTGAAATAGAGAATAAGAGACAACTAAAGAGAAAGAGCTAAGGCATCGGAAATCCACTTGTAATAAACCTCTAATTTATATTTGAATCAATTGATAACTCGATTAAGATCAAATAAAAATTCGTCTTAATCGAAAAATTTATCTTTAAAAAAAACTTTGAAATAAAACAATAGTAATTGATTGTTTACTACGTGAAAGCATTAAGTATATAATCACAGGGAATTATAAGCAATTAGTGTGCCTTTCGTCAACGCTGAATCAAATAATTATATAGATTATAAACTCATTAAATATGAAACATCAATTTAAAATGATAAAGAACTTACTTGAATCAAAGTATCCATTAAACATCAAGTACAAGCTTCATTCCTTGCCTTAGCTTGAAAGCTTAGAAAGCCATTACAATAAAACTAAAACAAAGATACAATATGAGAGAAGAAAATAGGAGAGGAGAGCTCTAAAGAGGAGGGGATGAGTCATTTATCACGTCCACCCCTCTATTTATAGGAATAGAAGGGGTTGCTTCAAAGAGGAAAGTGAAATCATATGTCTAGATTGCATCCTGATTGATTACCTGATTGGTTGCTTCTTTGGCAATGATTAGATATTAAATAAATTAATAATTTATTTAGCAAATAAGTATCTTTGAATTTTCCTTTAGTTATCCAATTAGCTTTATTGTCTTTCCTTATGTGTATCAATCATAATTAATGAAAATATTCTTTATGTGCTGGCCTTGAGTTAGTTTACTAGCTGTCTCTTTGCATACCAAATTCGACCCATGAATCTTCAGAATTGGAATTCTTCATGAAATATCATTTGTAGCTATGGATTTCTTCTTTCCAATGCCACCAGAATCATATCCATCCAAATTATACATAAAACTATATGATCAAAATACTAAGGCTCTGTCAATATGTTCGAATCAGCTTCTTTCCTAATTTAGTCATCTTCATACAAATCTCAAATCAAACGGGTCCACAAGGTTGTGTTCGACCATTCCATGCATGTTTAGACCATTAGGAGCCCATTCTTAACTTTCAAATAGCTTTGGGTAGATGGGCTTTACTTCCTCTTCTACTTAGATCCTTGTTAAAGCCTGTTTAGACATGTAAACTCAATTAAGGTCAAACTAACTTATTGAAAACATAAATAGCCTAAATCAGCCATGAATTAACACAAAATAGGATTGCAATTCAAAATTTGTAAACATTTAATTGAACATTATTTTAGTGCATTAGAAGGGTCCTAGCCGCCTCCCTCTTCGCTGTCTAGTCAATTTCTTCACCTCAATTCGTGCATGCCGCACGACATCCCACATACTGGAGCATGGAAAATGGCGCATCTCCTCTGAGATCTCTAGTTTGAGCCCTCTCTTGAACGTTCCCACAGAAGTAGCCATCGGCCAATCTGGAAGGTGGTTGGAAACCTTCATGAAGTCGGTATAATAGGCCTGGGCGATGTTGGTTTGGCGCATGGAGGAGAGCATCTCGTTGAAGTCCTAGAATTCAATGGGGCTGAATTGAATACACAATTCATTAGAGAAGGCGGCCCAAGTGGGGTAGCGCACCTCCTTCTCGAAGCTCTGAAACTAAACGAAAGCATCGCCGTCCAACTGGAATGCAGCTATACACAACTATTCAGCCTCAGAGTGCGTCCCCTAGTAGGCGAAGAACTTCTCTGCCTTGTACAGCCACTCCACTAGGTCTTCATCCCTGTTGTAGTGTGGGAACTGCAGGTGGGCCAAACAGGGCTCCGCTCCTCCCTGTTGTCCTCCGCGAGAACCCGCGTACTCCTCCCAATCATTCTCCATCTCTGGAAAAAAGTTTCTGGGTGGCAGCATCATTGGGCCATTTTCCCGAACACCTGGTGAGCCTCGCATATCCTAGGCCTGACATCTCCCGTCTACAGCTTGGTCGATGGTGCAAAAGCACACGGGGGCTTGGGGAAAGCATACGTCCCTCTCTGTTGTCACCTTAGGGTTGGGGCAGCGCAATTCGGAGGCCTGGAATGGCTCCCCTTCCTCACACTGGAGGACGCAACCTAGGCAACAATGGCACTGGGGGCGCTTGAGGGGATGGGTTTTATAGAGATGTCTCGATTATGTTAGTATGATTACATGTCATGTTGAAATTATATTTTAGACTCCACTTCACACTTTTTTAGGCAATGTTAGCTTAGATTCTTATTAGCCATTGTGGGCTTGGACTTATTTTTAGCCATGTTCGGGTTGTTTATGACTAAGGATGTTGGTATGTGTGGACTAATGTTTTTAATTAGTAGTCATTTTCTTGCTCATTTTGCTCTTGTACAAAGTGTACGTGTACAACTCTATAGTGATCTACCCAAGGATGGGTTAAGTCTTTTGCAATCCAACAATACTTCATCACGTCGCGTGCCGCTCCCTCCTTGGACCAGTCCGGCTCGGGGGTGGCATGTGCCTAGGGGTTATAAATCAAGGATAAAAAGTGTACCTTCAACGACATCATTCTTCTTTGCATCTTCAACCTTGACCTACACTTGCTTATCAGGGTAGTCTTTAGCAATATGATCATTCTTATTGCATACAAAACAAGTTCTCGTTTCACCTTACAGGGCTTCTCAGAGTGATATCTTCCGCAAGTACCACACTTGTCAGATTTCTTCTTCTGCTGTTGTCTGGAACTCAAACTAGAGTTTTGGCTAGAACCTTGACAAGTAACTTTTTACTATTTAAAAGGCCTTTGATCCTAATTGTCATTTCTAGGCCTTTTTAAGTCAACAACTACTACCATTCTTCTTAGTCTAAGCTCCCTTTTTCCATTTTTTGGACCTCAAGTAGTCATCTTCATGAATCAAGGCCTAAGCCACTACATTAGCAAATGCTGTCAGCCGGGAAGAAAGTAGCTTAGACCTTAGTCTCTTCTTTAAAACCCAAACAAAGTGCTCCCTCTTTTGTTCATTGGTTTGCATAGTTTATCGTGCAAATCTTAAAAGCTACACAAATTTAGTCTTATATTGAACTACTGACATCTCTCCCTGTTCTAAGCCCAAAAACTCATTTTCCTTCCTTCTTTTGACATGTGGGGGGAAATATTTCTAATAAAAGATGTCAATGAACTCATCCCAGTATATATTAATTATACTGTAGAACTAAGTATCTTTGACTATCTTCCACCAGAGTCACCTATAAGGATGAAAGAGGCCACAACTACCTTCTGTTTAGGGTTTGTAGCCATAGTCACAAATGTCTTTTCCACAACTTCCACCTACTTTTCTGCCTCCTCTGGGTCATCATCTCCTGTAAAAGGGATGTTAACTTCTTGAAATGCTCTACCATTGCAGAGTCACGTGCTTCATGCCTCTCCACCTCAACACGTTGTAGAACCTGCACCTGAACCTCTCTTGCTTGCATTCCTTGTTCCTGTAAAGCATGTGTATCTACTACATGTGCCTGAATAAGCTCTGTCTTGGCTTGTATTGTTCTGGTCATCTCTTGGAACATTGTCCCCATCTGTGTAGGGTTCAAATCTTGACCTTGTGCAGTGATACCTAAAGAAGACGCACCAGATCCTCCATCCTACCCTCTAGTCATGGTAGCATTTGCAATAGCGCGGCCACAACATAAGGGTTCTCTAGCACATTCTGCTCAGGACAACTTGTCGTGTACGGTTATACACTTGATTTGGTGTCATCTCGACCTACAAGATAACACAAATTCTAAAGTAAATTTTCTACCTAGCAACCTGCCATTTTAGCCTCTAATTAACACTCTGAATAGTCAACAACTTGCATATGGCAATAACTTGGCTTCGATACTGACTGTCAGGAGCAGGATTTTCTAAATAATATTTTTAGTGAAAATGCAATATAAATCTTGAATAAATAGTTTTTTATAATCATGCAAAGCAATCACTAAAATAAACGTCAATCCGTGACTATCATTTTTCTAGCATAATAATAACATCAAACCATGATTATCCACAATAGTCATTCAAGTCCATCAAATAACGATCGAGGTCTCATCCATGTGCAAATCTAATAATCGTTTGTGAATAACAAATAAAGTATGAAATGATAGCTCTCATGCCCTGTTACAATCTAATGAAAATAAAGCAACTCCTACTCTGAAACAGTGAGTCCTCGCTCCACGAATCTAACTACTCTATTGCTCTTCTACTCCTCCCTTGAGGTACTTGCATCATGAAGATGCATGAGTATAACCATTTATACTCAATAGGATCAAACAACTTATTAAAACCCATAGAAGGACTAAGCTTCGGTTTTAATCATTATTTGTAAGCCACTATTAATTATCTACCTTTATCCAATTTTGTCATAACCAAGCCCTTAACCCCTCTTCACAGTGTTAAAGGTCATTGGACATTAAAATCACAATATCAGATACTAACACACAAATATAATTAAAATTGATCCAAAAATTAATCTCTGCAAAATCCCTAAATGCCCAAGTTTAGCCTTGGAGTAGACTGCTTAAACTGCTACTTGACCCAAATCCACAGAGCTCTCAAAGCTTACCATGAATCTAGAGACATGAATCCCAACTATGCTCATGGACACAGATTGGCGAGACACATAAGCCTTTCATGATGCTCATGAAACTCTACTTTTCGTACGCACTATATATGGTTTTGTGAAGACCTGCAGGAAACTCATGGCAAAGACCTCTATGGTCAATACCCAAACCTTGTGGCAGTGAAGAAAGTGTATCACAATCCCACCATTCCCCAACTATGGGAGAAATAATTCTTTGCAGACTTTACTATTCATACCCCTTGAGTCCCTAAGACCATGTCCCAAGATTCCAAATCAAGACATAAGCCATATTAATTTTATTAGGTCACGCATTTGTTTGAAGGAATGAGTCTGCATTCACACTGTGTATCAACTTGCAATCGACCCTGAGGGCAATTTATTAAGAATACTATAGTGGTATGGGTGTTGTTAGACAATCCAAACCCTTCTCGTCCCATAGTATGATTTTAGTGGTTTATTTATTTATTGCTATTTATATATATATATATTATTAACAAAATATAGTAAAAAGAGTAAAATAGACCTAAACTGGCCCAATTCCAATTGAACTGGGCTGGCTCAGGTGAAAGGACTCGGTGAGCGCATCGGATCGGCTGTGCAACACTCCCACCCGGGTGGGTGGGAGTGCCCAATAAAAAGTAGCCATGTCCTCTTTCTCTCATAATGTCAGTAAACCGGGTTTCTATACAATTTTTGTTTAAACCAAAATGAAAAAATTTTGGTTTTCATTCTAACCCGTGGGTCTCTCCAGGGCTCCCCTCTCCCCTCTTAATCTTCCTCCCCTAAATCGCCACCAAAATCCCCCTTCCCCCCGGAGGAGGTGCTCTCATGCCACCATTGCCTGGGATAGATTCCACCTCTGCAATCTACAATCTGGCGGAAGACTCGGATCTCCTATCCATAGCCCCCCCTAATCGCCGGAGTCGCTGGAGCTGGAGGAGGTGTTGCTGGTGGCTCTGACGTGTGCCCAAGAGAGCAGTCCTCTTCCTCTCCTAAATCCCCATCTGTGGCCCTTCTCTTCCCCTCATGGCGTCATCCTCATCAACGTTTCTCTCCTTCCTCATCTCGCTCCATCGCTGCCGTCATCTGACGTCCATGGCCGGCCCGGTCCCACCTCTCTCCGACTGCCCAGATTTCAGCTTCGCTGTCGCCTCTTGCCCGCCCATGGGGGCCTTGCGACTCCCCTCCCTTACTCATTCTCACTTCATCTCCTCTTCTTCTGCTGCTGCTTCTTCCTCCCTTACTTATTCCATCCTTCGCTCTGCCTCTCTTCTCTGCCGCCTCCCTCGCCAAAAACAAGGAGGGCTTCATCACACCTCGCTCCCGCTCCCAGGACTTCAACACCTGGTACCTCGACGTGATCTCCGCCGCGGAGCTCTCCGACTATGGCCCTGTTCGCGGGACCATGATCATCCGCCCTTATGGCTACTCCATCTGGGAGGCCATCCTAGTACCCCTTTTTCCCCAGCTTTCATTTTTGTTATATCACCTAAGAGTTTTTCTCTACCTCACTCATTTTCTGTATATTCTCTGCTTCTGCAGGACTACTTGAATGTCAAGTTCAAAGAGACTAGTCACAGCGACATGTACTTCCCACAGGTATGCGTGCATTTACTTTCAATTGGGTGGGGGGCTGCGGTTTGTGGTCAATTGATTCAAATTGACTGGGAAAATAATGTCTTTCTGCCTGTGCCTTTGTCCCCTATTGTTGGCGGCACCCTAAAGGATAAGCCTTGAAATTTGATGACTTTTTGTTGGGAAACTGCTTTCTTCAATTTATATACCTGTCAATTGTGGATCACATGAGTATAACTTAAAACATATTGCCCTTCTGCAAGCATTACAGATGATTGGTGTCTATGGAAAATTTGCTTATGAGTAAGCTGCCATACTTGTTACCTCGCATGTATTACATCAAAGGTTGAAACTTTTACAAACAGTAGTTGATCTGGTGTATTTGCTTTTTTTTTCAGTTGAAATATTATGCACATGCTGAGATAAGAATATTGCTCCAACGGTGTAGCAATATTGCTCCAACCTTGGAGCATTATTGTTTTCAGGTTGGAGCAATATTGCTCCAACGTTGTAGCAATATTGCTCCAATATTGATACAATATTGCTCAAGGTAGACAAATGACTTCCATATACTAGCAAAGAAACTCTAAAGCTGCCCGGACCATGAATCATCTTGCAAAGTATGGTTGAGATTACACTGTACAAGAAGAAAAAAAAATATGAGCACTTGTTGGTAGCAGGATTCTATACCACCATCTGACTCTTCTAATAATCAAAATGAAAATCCATATGAGCACTTCGTGGCATGATTGTTACACCTGGAGTCTTTACTAAAGCAACCCTCAAGAGGCAATAATATGAGGTTCTACATCATCATAAATAGTCATGAGCCCTGTGATTTGCCAAGTCCCCTAATCCTCTTCCGACCAGAGTACCATGGGGACCACAGTGTGAGTCCCATTTTTCTACCACAGGCATCTTCATTTATCATAGGTTATGAAAGTGTGTGTGATGTGTGCTTGCTTGCTCGTGTAATCCATCCTCCAGTCTTAATAGTTACATATTTTATACAGATAGCCATACAAAACCAATAGAATGGAGTACAATTCCTGAAGCAGTATTTCATGAAGAATGGATATAAAAAATCATTAGCAATAAGTTCTCTTCATCAGGTATCAGTAAAATTGTAAACCCTTGGACACATATAGCAGGAAGAGAAGTCCACAGAGTAATTATCATGAAGACAAATATTAATTCTTATCTCAGCATGTGCATAATATTTCAACTGAAAAAAAAAGCAGATACACCAGATCAACTACTGTTTGTAAAAGTTTCAACCTTTGATTTAATACATGCGAGGTAACAAGTATGGCAGCTTACTCATAAGCAAATTTTCCATAGACACCAATCATCTATAATGCTTGCAGAAGGGCAATATGTTTTAAGTTATACTCATGTGATCCACAATTGACAGGTATATAAATTGAAGAAAGCAGTTTCTCAACAAAAAGTCATCAAATTTCAAGGCATATCCTTTAGGGTGCCGCCAACAATAGGGGACAAAGGCACAGGCAGAAAGACATTATTTTCCCAGTCAATTTGAATCAATTGACCACAAACCGCAGCCCCCCACCCAATTGAAAGTAAATACACGCATACCTGTGGGAAGTACATGTCGCTGTGACCAATCTCTTTGAACTTGACATTCAAGTAGTCCTGCAGAAGCAAAGAATATACAGAAAATGAGTGAGGTAGAGAAAAACTCTCAGGTGATATAACAAAAATGAAAGCTGGGGAAAAAGGGGTACTAGGATGGCCTCCCAGATGGAGTAGCCATAAGGGCGGATGATCATGGTCCCGCGAACAGGGCCATAGTCGGAGAGCTCCGCGGCGGAGATCACATCGAGGTACCAAGCGTTGAAGTCCTGGGAGCGGGAGCGAGGTGTGATGAAGCCCTCCTTGTTTTTGGCGAGGGAGGCGGCAGAGAAGAGAGGCAGAGCGAAGGATGGAATAAGTAGGGGAGGAAGAAGCAGCAGCAGAAGAAGAAGAGATGAAGTGAGAATGAGTAAGGGAGGGGAGTCGCAAGGCCCCCATGGGCGGGCGAGAGGCGACAGCGAAGCTAAAATCTGGGCAGTCGGAGAGAGGTGGGACCGGGCCGGCCATGGACGTCAGATGACGGCAGCGATGGAGCGAGATGAGGAAGGAGAGAAACGTTGATGAGGATGACGCCATGAGGGGAAGAGAAGGGCCACAGATGGGGATTTAGGAGAGGAAGAGGACTGCTCTCTTGGGCACACGTCAGAGCCACCACCGACACCTCCTCCAGCTCCGGCGACTCCGGCGATTAGGGGGGGCTATGGATAGGAGATCCGAGTCTTCCGCCAGATTGTAGATTGCAGAGGTGGAATCTATCCTAGGCGATGGTGGCATGAGAGCACCTCCTCCGGGGGGAAGGGGGATTTTGGTGGCGATTTAGGGGAGGAAGATTAAGAGGGGAGAGGGGAGCCCTGGAGAGACCCGCGGGTTAGAATGAAAACCAAAATTTTTTCATTTTGGTTTAAACAAAAATTGTATAGAAACCCGGTTTACTGACATTATGAGAGAAAGAGGACGTGGCTACTTTTTATTGGGCACTCCCACCCACCCGGGTGGGAGTGTTGCACAGCCGATCCGAAGCGCTCGGCGAGACCCGCAACTGATGTGGTCGCTTGAATTCTTTCACATGGATCGTCTTCCCCACATGCATTTTCTTCCTTCCCAAACAACCCAGAGTGAAGGGGTGATGCGCCGGAAGCACTGCCACAAATTTGGCTATCTAGGCCAACTGGAATGTTCTACCGCCCACCCCTCGACCCTTGTAGGTAGTTTTAAAGACACTGGACAGAGTCCTCTTTGTTGCCTCATTCCCTTCCCATGCACGCAGAGGAGGACGAGGGACAGTTGGTGAGCTCTGCTACCCATTCGGCCGCCCAAGGGATGACGAAAAGCTTATGTCTCCACCCTTTGGTGCAACTAGAATGATCCCTTTCACCGCCCACCGCTGCTTCTAACTCATCACCAGCTCCGACGTTGAAAACAGAGGAGCACGACTTTCACTATGATGTCATTTGGGCCGTTGAAGCTCCTGCTGAAACTCCCGCCGCTTCTACCCGTTGGAGCTTTTCCCCGGGTAGAAGGACTCTCGAGATTTTTTCCTACCAAAATAGAGCATGGTCTGCCATGACATAGCGGTGCCATGGCCGGATACGCTGGCCAGTGATGGATCTGCCCAAATTGCCCTGGCAGTACACTGTCCCTTAGGTCCGACGATTGAATAATCATTTCGCTTGAGGTGTAGCCAACCAAGGTGCACGGGAAAGGGGAAGATAAGTTGTCTGTTTCACACCGAGTGCTCTATCGATGACTTCAGCCTCCAAGAGATGCACAGAGGACGAGTTCCTCACCGGCCACCTAGTATCCTGTTTTACATAACCAGAATCTTGGTCATGGCCACCGTCAGCCTGTGAATCACCCGCTATGAAATAGATAACTCCATCCCTTTCGTCCCATTTCTACTTAATGGCTTCTCCAAATAATCAACTATGTATTCATGCATTCAAGTCTCTCAATAGCAATCATAAACTCCTACCTCTTTCCTGGTGATGTCTTCGTGTAGGCTCCTTCCCCTCGCCTCCTTTACCAGTGACGTACTCCCTTTACGGTCACCAAAAACCTCCAAGCCCTCCACTTTACGGTTTCTCCCCAAGGGTTTGAGAAGGAAGATGGAGGCTGGGGTTAGTTTGGGAAGTTTAAATAGGTAAGGGAGAAGGGAAGGCAGTGGAGAGTGGTATATACCCTAAAGCAAATCTCCTCCTCTCCTATGCCATGTCACCTTAGTGGTCCCTATGTGGCCCCATCTAAGTCAATACCCCTATGTACCTAAAACCCTAAACATGTATATTTCATCAAATAATCCCAAACAATTATGGATATTTCCAAAAAAAATAGAAAAAAATATTGGAAATTACCGAACACAACATCGTATTCTGGAGTAACTACATGCATATAGTTACCATCATTGGTTCTATTGATGTGTCATGACCCGGATTTTTAAAAGCATTTTTAATTAGCACGAACGGTAAGTAGCGAAAAAAAAAATCTTGAATACAAAACAAATCATTCGATTAAATATCCAGGTCATGATATCTGGGGTTCACACATACGGATATCAAATCATATGATATTTACACATCTCAAAATTTCAATAATAGCTCATCCATCTAAGTACAAGTCCGTCATCCGTCTGAAAATAAATTACAAGTTGATTATCACGCTAAAGGTACACTTACGTACCGGAGTTGCAGAAATGCAAAAACTTCTTGTGCTCGCCTGTCTTGGTCTTACTTACTGTTGCCTAGAGAATCTGCAACCAACTAAACGAAGCAACCACAACAACAACAATGGAATCTCTTCGCCTTCATGATAAGAGCTTCCAAAAGATAAAAAGGTTTAATTAATATTTTTCGGATCAGGCCAACATCACCCAATGTTAGTTGCCTACGTACTCATCAAACAACATCTCCAATGTTTCCAACAAGATCGGATCCAGACGTAGTTCTGCCTAGAAACTACTCTATCCTAAGAAGCATAGCATCACACATGCAATGCTTAGGTATTTTCAATCAACCTACATTTTAGTAAGTCCTTCAACCATTCCACTTGTCTAATTAACAAGCAATATAAAACAATGTTATTAATTATTTCACATCCCATGTTCGATAATTAATACTATCAAATCTGTAACTCAGAGATAACTCGCCCCTCGAGAAATCTCCAAACAAAGGACTCCAACCTTAGAGTAGACTGCTTCATAGCAGCTTGACCCAAATCCCCAGGGCTCTCAATAGCCTGCCATGAATCTGGAAAAGAGGATCTCAACTGTGCTCATGGACACAGATTGGCGAGAAGCACAAACCTTCCATGATGCTTATATAACTCCACTTTTCATACGTACTAAATAGTCCTGGAAAGACCTGCAGGAGACTCGTGGTAAAGACCCTCTGGTTAATACCTAAACCATCGTGGCGATGAAGAAGCATATTGCAATCTCCACCATCTCAACTCTGGGAAAAAATGTCTTATAAGACATTACTAATGTATCCATAGAAGCCTAAGGTCTTTATGACCATTGACTCCCCCAAACATCTGAACTTAGACTAGATTATTTTAATCTAGTCAAGTATTTGCTCAACCATTTGGGTCCTCTTCACCTTGTGAATTGGCCCAATAAATAGCTCATCCACTGAGCTATGACTCAGAGAACATCCCAAAACCACCCTTGGTTTATTAACCAAGGTAAGATTCTATGTCAAGGCCCTGTTCACTCCATGAATAGGTCCCAAACCCTATTGAGGGTATTTTAGTCTTTATCTTAATTAGATGTTCTCCCCAATCCAACGGTAACCCATGTCTCTTGATTAAACTTCATTAATCTTAAGTTACTGATATAAATCAAAGCATCAATAATAAAAGCATGCATCAACATAATCAACACAAATAACATGCATTAACACTAGTGCATAAATAATGAATAAATACATGTTACACTCATTTGCAGGGCTAGGGCTCAGCTAGTTCAAGCCTAAGAGTGTAAACAACTCTAACGCATCCCGCGAGATACATATATAACACTCTAGTCGATTGATGTACTCGATTGCAGACACGTGTAATACGCTACCTTAAACCTTGAGAATTAGGGTATGCCCCATTGTTTCCCATTACACTATGACCTGACAAGGTCTTTGAATCACTTACTGGTCACACCCCTTCCTTTCGAAGCCATTTATAGGGTACCCTAACTCTTGATTAACCAGGTTATCTATTTCGACAAAAAGAGAATGTATTGCCCCTAAGGGCGTTAGGCTAATTTTACCACTTAGGGTATGCTACCCTCCATTGGGTCATTTGGTCATCTCACTACCCTTCTGTTTATTTTAAGTCATTAACCTTTCAGAAGGCTCCACTTTCCAACTGACTCACGCTTCCATTTACACGAATGTCAGCTATTCACTCAAAGGGTTTTTCTATCATTTGGTTTAAAGTCTTATTGACATTTGACGGGTCCAAAATTGAACTCAAGCGTACTACTTGATTTCATGAACTCTGTGTAATTTTTCTAGCGTGTGACGGGGTCGTGAACCCCTTGAACCGACCTAGGTTGACTTAACGGTTTACGATTAAATCTAGGGGTAAAGTGGTCAATTACCCATTCACTGGGGATTTTACTCACCAAAATGATTAGTCTATAATTAAGTTACCCATTAAACTCTCACTATGAATTTTCCCAATTTTTTAGATCCACTCATATGCCCCTGAACCAGAGCCTCAAATTCGGGTAAGTTAATATTATACGATAATTAACTCATAGGGGTAAAAAGGTCATTTCACAACCTCTGTGATTTTTCCATCGGCCACTCGTCATGACCTGGAGAGGGACTCGATCAACCAGAACACCGTTGCACGGCGAGTCAGGATGCCTAGATCCTGTCGCAGGCCGTCGACAGCCAAGAAGCAGGGCCCCGACTGTTCCCTTTATTTATTTATTTATATATATGTTGTGCACCATCACCCAGACTCTTAGACTTTACTTTATCTCGTTTACTTCTTTGCATTAGAACTATTTTCCTTTGTAAAACCTTAGTATTTGCTTGTTATTTACTTATGTAAGTTGTAATTGGTTCAGTTAGTGGCCCCGGACTAGCCTGGCCCACTAACTAGCATGTCTACCTAGGGAATTGGGCCGGCCTGGCTAGGACTTGGTGCGACTCCCTAGGGGACTGGTCGCTCCCTATAAGGGCCGACCTCCTTCTTTGTTCTAGTTATGCAATAGAGATTATTCTGAACTTCTTCCCTTTCTTCCTTACTTCTCCCCTTTCCCTGTGTGAGTCTCCTTTATATCGATTGTGCCTACATCGGGTACATCACTGGTATCAGAGCTTCATCAATTCCTGGCCATGGCACGAGGCAAGTAGATTGTTGCTGCCCCTGAAGCACAGGCCATGAAAGAGGCTAACGTCTCAGCAGACAACCCTCCTGTCGCTGCTGCTGCCGCTCCGGCAGCCGCAGATGGTCCTACGCTGGCGCAACTCATGGCCAAGATTGTTTCCTTGACTATGACGGTGGTACAGATCCAAGTAACATAGTCAGCATTGACATCGCCTCTTCTTGCCAGACCCCAGGCCTCCCCCATGGAAGTTGGGGAGCCCTCTCAGGGACCTGATGGGTGTGGCCCTGGCCTCCAGACCACGGCGGACGCAGAGGTACGACAAGCCTAGGCTCCTCTGCCCTTCAGGCCAGCTGAACA
Organism: Saururus chinensis; assembly: GCA_035235625.1. Classification (NCBI taxonomy): domain Eukaryota; kingdom Viridiplantae; phylum Streptophyta; class Magnoliopsida; order Piperales; family Saururaceae; genus Saururus; species Saururus chinensis. Next base: position 27,384,173 of record CP141146.1, on the reverse strand, counting down.
TGCTATAGATGGGTGGCGCAACGAGGCCCTCTAGGTGTTTGGGATAATGCCTCAGTGGTTCTGCCCCCCAGGAACTTGTTTCAGGAGATAGATGATGACTGGGAGGAGTACCCGGGCCCTCGCAGGGGTCCTCCGCGAGGGGCGGAATCCTGTTTGGCCTGCCTACAGTTCCCACATTACAATGGGGATGACGACCCAGTGGAGTGGCTGTACAAGGATGAAAAATTCTTTGCATACCAGGGCACACAATAAGAGGCTGAACGATTGCGCATCGCCGCATTCCATCTAGATGGAGACGCTTCTGTCTGGTTTCAGAGCTTTGAGAAGGAGATCCACTACCCCTCCTCAGCCGCCTTCTCCGATGAACTCTGTATTCAGTTTGGGCCGAATGAGTTCCAAGACTTCAACGAGATGCTCTCCACTATGCATCAAACCACCACTGTCCACGCCTATTATACAGAGTTAATGAAGGTGGCCAACCGCCTCCCTGACTGGCCGGTGGCCGCCTTGGTGGGCACGTTCAAGCGCGGCCTCAAGCCTGAGATTTCTAAGGAGATGTGCCACTTTGCTTGTGCCAACATGAGGGACGTCGTGCGCTATGCTCGCATCGAGGAGGAGAAGCTGGCTAGGTAGCGCAGAGGGGGGCGGCTTGGGCCTTTGCCTCGGCTTGCCCTCAGCGCCAACCCCCTGGCCGTGCCCACCAGCAGCCTGGTAGCTGGCCGCTTTGGCCAGCAGGTCACCCCAGCAGGCCAGATTGTTCGTCACCTTACTCCGGCCCAGATGGAGGAATGCCATTCTAAGGGGCTATGTTTTCGCTGCGACGAGAACTTCATCCTGGGGCACCGTTGTTCTATCAAGGGCAGCCTTCTTGTGGAGGAGGTTGATGATGATGGAGAGGGGGCAGATGGCACTGCCTCATTTGCTGTTGAGGACGTGCTACCCAAGATTTTTGTCCATGCCTTCTAGGGGGCATTTACTCCACACACGATGTGAGTCCAGGGCTACCTCAAGCAGCAACAAGTGGCTATTATGATCGACAGTGGGTCTACCCATAATTTCATTAATGACAAGGTAGCCCATCGACTAGGCTATTTTGTCTCCGATTCAAAGCCATTTGATGTGCTGATTGGCGATGGAAAGCACCTTAGGAGCACCAGGGTGTGTGCTCAGGTCCCGCTCTCTGTCCAGGGCCACACATTCGTCACCAACCTCTTCTTGCTGCTTACGAATGGGGCGGACATTGTTTTAGGCGTGCAGTGGCTTTAGGAGCTCGGAGATGTGGTCTGGAACTTCCGCGACATTTTGATGGACTTCGAGCTTCAGGGGCAGTGGGTTCGGCTTGAAGGCTCTAGGCCGGGCACCCTCCTCTCTGCCCAACCTTCAAGTTCTTTCTTCCAATTCGCCCCCCAAGGGCTCCTTTTGCAGCAGCGCGCTACCATCAAGGTGACTTAGGACAAGATGTCCCCGGATCTCCAGGAGTTATTGGCAGCACACCAGGACTTGTTTGCTGAGCCGCAGGGTCTCCCTCCCGTCCGACCTCACGACCATCAGATTCTCATCATCCTTGGAGTGGCCCCGAGCAATGTCTGCACTTACCGTTACCCTCACATAGAGAATTCAGAGATTGAGCATCTCGTGGCTGACATGCTCTGGTCTGGAATCATCCGCCCTATCACAAGTTCCTACTCATCTCCGGTGCTGCTGGTTCGGAAGAAGGACGGTACATGGAGGTTCTATGTCGACTACCGCGCCCTGAATGCAATCACTGTCAAAGACAAATATCCCATACTGGTGATTGAGGAGTTGTTGGACGAGCTGACTGGTGCCATGGTCTTCAGTAAACTTGACCTTCGTTCGGGTTACCATCAGATTCGGGTGCAGCCGGTCGATGTGCACAAGACCGCCTTCTAGATTCATGACAGCCATTTTGAGTTCCTCGTCATGCCGTTTGGGCTGACCAACGCCCCCTCCACCTTCTAGTGCCCCATGAATGATCTTTTCAGGCCGCTCCTCCACCACTATATCTTGGTTTTCTTTGACGACATCCTGGTGTACAGCAAGTCATGGGCAGAGCACTTGTCGCACCTTAGGTCGGTCCTCTCGATTTTGCAAGATAATTCCTTATTTCTTAAGCGTTTGAAGTGCTCCTTTGGCAGCCTGCAAGTTGATTACTTATGCCATATTATTTCACGGAACGGCATGGCCACGAACCCAGCAAAGGTGTTCACCATGCTGTCTTGGCCACCACCCACATGCGTTCGGGCGCTCCGTGATTTTTTGGGCCTCACTAGTTACTATCGGCAGTTCATCAGTCAGTATGGAGAGTTGGCTCAGCCTCTTACATACCTGCTCAAGAAAGGGGCTTTTGATTGGAATGCGGTTGCCCAAGAGGCATTCGAGGGGCTGAAGCAGGCTATGGCCACGGCCCTAGTCTTGATCTTGCCTGACTTTAGCCGACCTTTTGTGGTGGAGACGGATGCTTCAGATACAGGGCTTGGGGTGCTTCTACAGAAGGATGAATGCCCCATTTCTTACTTCAGCAAGGCCTTGGCTGACCGCTCTTTGTCCCTGTCCGTGTATGAGAAAGAAATGTTGGCAATCGTCCTCACTGTCGATAAGTGGAGGCCTTACTTACTTGGCTGCCGGTTCTTGATTCGCATAGACCACCAGCCCCTGAAGTATTTCTTGGAACAGCGGGTGTCTACTCCATCTCAGCAACGGTGGGTTAGCAAGCTACTTGGCTATGATTATGAGGTTGTGTACAAGAAGGGTTCTGAGAACACCATGGTTGACGCTCTCTCTCGCAGCTCTCTCCCGGGCTCTTGCTTGGCTTTCTCCACTTTATCCTATCCATTTATTGATGAGTTGAAGCAGGCCTACCTTGATGATTCTTCGACACAAGCCATGATTGCAACCCTCCAGACCGACCCTACTGCCCTTCTTTTTTGGAAGGACTGCCTGTGGGTATCCGATGTAGCTGATCTTCACCGCTGCATTCTTTCCCACTTACATGACCCTCCCGTGGCCGGTCATGAGGGGGCTTTCCACACCTATAAGCAGGTCAGCCAGAGCTTCCTTTGGCAGGGTATTCGCTGGGCTGTCCAAGAGTATGTGGCTACTTGTGATGTTAGTCAGCGGGCTAAGTCCGCCATGTCTTCTCCCACCGGTTTGTTGCAACCCTTACCTATTCCAGATAAGGTATGTGAGGATGTTTCAATGGACTTTGTGGAAGCCTTGCCCGTGGTGCAAGGTAAGTCAGTGATCATGGTGGTGATGGACCGACTGTCCAAGTATGCTCATTTTTGTGAGTTGGGGCATCCCTTCACCACCAAGATAGTGGTTGAGCTTTATGTTCGGGAGGTGGCCAAACTCCACGGTATGTCCCGCACTATTGTTTCTGATTGTGACCGGATCTTCATTTCTTAGTTTTGGCGGGAGTTCTTCATTTTACAGGGTACTTCTCTCCATATGAGCATTGCGTGTCACCCTTAGACGGATGGCCAGACTGAGGTGGTTAATTGTTGTTTGGAACAGTATCTTTGCTGCTTCACTATGACGCAGCCACGCAGATGGCTTCAGCTTCTTCCATAGGCAGAGTGGTCTTATAATACCGCCTATCATACTTGTGACGACTTTACTCCTTTTGAGGTGTTGTATGGCTGCTCACCACCTACCGTGTTATCGTATGTACTTCACCGCTCTTTTGTGACTGAGGTGGACTATATGCTCCAAACACGATACGAGGTCATGCGTCAGCTCAAGGAGAATGTGTCTTCCACCCAGAACTAGATGAAGCAGATTTATGATAGCCGCCAACTGACCGGGAGTTTGCAGTAGGTGACTTGGTTTATGTTTTAGTTTTACCTCAGCGCCAGACATCCTTGTTTCAGCTTGAGTACTCCAAGCTCACCCCCCATTTCCATGGTCCTTATGTTGTTGAGGAGCATATTGGTCCGGTGGCTAACCGCCTTGCTCTGCCGCCTGACTCCTTAGTTCATCATGTCTTTCATGTCTCTCGGTTGCGCCGCTTTGTGGGTGATAAATCCTTGGCTTCTACTGCTCTGCCACCCCCCTTGATGGGCCAGGTTCTGCCGTCCAACCCTGTTCCTGCTTCGGTGCTTGATAAGCATCAAGTCCACCTCTCCGGTCGCATTATTACAAAGGTCCTGATTTCTTGGCAGGGGCAATTGCTTGAGGATTCCACATGGTTGTCTGGCAAGGAGTTTATGGCTGGATATCCGACTTGGTTGCCTTGAGGACAAGGCAAATAGTGGAAGCATGGTGGAGTATTGTGCACGATCACCCAGACTCTTAGACTTTACTTTATCTTGTTTACTTCTTTGCATGAGAATTATTTCCCTTTGTAAAACCTTAGTATTTGCTTGTTATTTGCTTCTGTAAGTTGTAATTGGTTCAGTTAGTGGCTCTGGACTAGCCTGGCCCACTAACTAGCGTGTCTACCTAGGGAATTGGGCCAGCCTGGCTAGGACTTGGCACGACTCCCTAGGGGACTGGCCACTCCCTATAAGGGCCGACCTCCTTCTTTGTTCTAGTCATGCAATAGAGATTATTTTGAACTTCTTCCCTTTCCCTGCATGAGTCTCCTTGATATCGATTGTGCCTATGTTGGGCACATCAATATAACCTACTGTGACGACCCGGCGGCAGCCGATCCGCCGCCGCCAAGGCTTCTGGATCCAAGGTCTCCGCAGCCAGGGACAAGGACGGTGTGCCCTCCCACAATGGGTCCAGCCACCAGTGGTCGGCCAGTGGCCTACCGGTGACTGGCCGGCAGTCAGAAAACAAATACGGTACAATGAAAGTGAACGGTGATTGCAGATTTACATCATTTACAAAAATGATTTATATTTTAATAATGAAATATCTCTAATATCAATTCAAAATCCTACCTCGAAGGTCGAGTTGTCGTCGTTCCACCATCGCCAATGCTTCGCTGGAGTCTCACCGGAAAATTCCCTCCTTTCCTTCACCGTCCAAAGTTCTCCCCAAAAATCCCTACTTATTTATTTTTATATGCATAGAGATTAGGGTTTTCTAATCTCATTATGAGTAGGGCTAATTGGGCTACTTTGGCCTATTTTTTATTAATTTCCGTCACAAAAATAATTGGGCCCGTAAAGCAACTTAAACGGCCAATTTACACGCCCAATTCGGGTAAATGGGCCCTACGCTTTATATATAACTTCGAACGGTCATAACTTCTTCATCCGAACTCTGATTCACGTATTCTTGGAGGCGTTTCAAAGCTCTTTCTGTCTACTTTTCATCCATATAGAATTCAACCATACTTCCAACTAATGATCAATTTATTCTCATGAGAAAGTCAAGGGGTCCACTACCCTAATTTCCCATAGTCAACTTTCGAGAATTTAGAAAATTCCCAGACGTTACATACGTCGATGAGTCTACTATTAGAAATTCCTTAGAGTTTTTTTGGCAAGTATTAATACATTGATGATTACTGATAACTAATAATTTTAGAAAAATATGGGGTGTTATCTCCTACCCTCTTAAAAAGAATTTTGTCCCTAAAATTCTAAAAGAAATGACTTTTGATTGGTCAAATTTTTCTAAATTTATATCTAAAATTTAAAATTTTAACCCATCAACTCGTTAGTAGATCCATCGACATGTCGATGGTTCGTAAGTTTATTTTTAAACAATCGCATATGGCAACTCAAACCTCACCTTCTTTCATGTAAGTATTTAAACCATATGCAAACACAGCTTACACAAACCATATGAATTAGTTTAATAAAAAAAATAACTTACACAACTTGAGGATAAAAGAACGAATACACTATAAAGTCATTGAATAGTGTCAATTTCAAGGTCAAGAACAATATATTGGACGAAAAGGAAATACAAAATGAGACTAGAATGGTGCTCATTGGCTATTGCTCGTAATATTAATTCAAATACTAATTTTTTGAAAAAACTAGCATATGCTCTTATGAGTAGGCTTTATCTGATGTGAGGTATTAAATCCATTTAAAGTTCACATGATTTTACTTTTTGGATAATTCTACCCTTCTTCCTTCCTCTTTACGTTTCCCCTTCTTCTTTGTTCCACCTTCATCCAGATCCTTAGTCCCCCCTTTTTCATTATATTTTTTCTTCTTCTTCCTTCCACCTTCATCCTAAGACTCAAGATCTTTAGTCATTGCTCACATCTCGATCTATGTCTACAGCAGCTCTGGCACCTCCTCTGCCATGCCCTCCTCCCTTTATTTTTCTTCTTTCTTCCTTAGTCTAGATCATTCCTCCATGCTCTAGGCCTCTTTCTCCTCCGTCTCCCTTTCCATCCAAAGTAGCTCCGATGCCTCCTTCATGACGCCTTCCTCCACCACATCCTCCTCCCTTTCTTTTCTTCTTTCTTTTTCTTCCTCTCAGTCCATATCGCTACTTCCTCCATCTAAACCGTTGTTCCCTTTCTTCCTCCATCTAGATATTTACTCCATGTTTCATGTCTATGTCTCCCTCTCTATCCACAACAGCTTTAACATCTCCCTCCTAATAAAGATAGTAAAATTATGCTCTTTGTATATAACAATGAGAAAAATTACTCTCTTTGTATATAACAAAGTGAGTAAATATTTAATGTATTCTTCCTCTGCTTAGTTGTTGGGCATGGAGATTGTGGCGAATGAGGTGGATGCGCTCAAGCATCATATGGTGGAGTTAGGTAGGAAGACGAATCTGCAACAGAGCCTGCTGGAGGTGCTAGAGTTGGAGTGACTGGTGCTGCTGATAAAAAATACGTGGTTGGGGTTCCGGGCGAGGGCAACGAAGGAGGAAGGGCTAGAGCTAGTGGAGGAGGCAGCGTCTATGCAGCGAAGGGTGACGGAGTTGGTGAGGTGTGTGCTGAAGATGAAGGGAGGTGCTGGAGTTGGAGTGACTAGTGCTGCTGATGAAAAATGTGTGGTTGGGGTTCCGGGCGAGGGCAACAGAGGAGGAATGGCAGGAGCTAGTGGAGGAGGCAGTGTCCATGCAGTGGAGGGCGACGGAGTTGGTGATTGTGTGTGGTGAAGATGAAGGACGACCACCGAGTTTACTTACTAGGCCCGAAGATTGAGGACTTGTAGGCGCAAATATACGGGCTGTAGAAAAGGAATAAGGAGTGTTACGAAGTGATAGCCCGGTGAGAAGCAGTAGTGTGGGAGGTCTGCCACTAGGTGGAGCGGTTGAAGCTAGAAAATGTTCTAGTTTGGGCTCGATCTTAGGAGTGAAGAGGAAGGCAGTTGGGAGCATTTTTATTTGAATACAAATTTGAGAATTAATGAGAGATTAATAAACTTTTTATAGTTAATTAGTAAAACCCCCAATTTTTTTCAAATAGGGTGCCCCTAGAAAAATCACTTGGGGTTGGGGCCTTCGCAAATTTCATGGGTGTCACGAGTAAGAATAGTCAGCTCCCTAGTGGGGCCCGCTAGCCCGTGGACCCGAAGACTATAAATAACCCCCCCGCACGCCTCTTTCGCCTCGTACCTGCTCTTCTACTCGTCGTCTTCTTCTCGATTCGTTTTCTGCTTGAATCGTTCGATTCTGCAAACGATCTTCATCTCGCCATTACTTCCCGTTCGAGGCCAGAGAAAAAGGTGCAATCTTTTGGTATATTTTCGCTTCTTGAACTTCCTTCAAGGTTTCTTCCTTTTGTCTCCCGGCTCCCTCCGGCGTTCGATCGGCGAAAGGGAAATGCAGCCGATGTTTTGGAATTCCGCGCTGCCTGTGACGACGGGTTTCATGCGGCGTGCTCGGCTTCCGGCCGGAGTGTTGATGTTTCTTCATCTCTGTGACGTCGCGCTGGCTACTCCTCCGGATGGGGGGATTCTGTGGTTTCTTGTAAGGGATTTTGGTTGTAGATGATGGGTTCTTGGCGGTATGCAAGACGGATTAGGGTTTTTATTTGCAGTTGAAAACTTTGCGATCTGCTGGTTTAGGGTTTATTGTGTGTATCGATATGGATTTCTTTTTGCATCCGAGTGAATTTGGAGACGAAGCTGGGCATTCCTATGTGTATTGCGGGTGTCTGACGTTACTTTTTAGATTCGTTATGTCTTCTTTCTTGGTTTACTTGGGGCACATAGGCACAGTTGTAGCGACAACGTCAAGGAATTCAAGAAGCTTTTTGCAGAAAGAAAAGAGGAGTTTTCCATCATGGGCTGTTGGCTTAAACTGTTTACTCTTCTTCTTTTTGATTTTGTATAGCAAATGGAAATTGAAAGCGGCCATAGAAACGGAAAAGCAAGCATTCATCAACGGCTTGGGCCGTTGGAACGGGTGGCAGGGGTTGCTAGACGGCAGCAGGTGTGCTACAACTACCAGTATGGAACATGCTATCGATATCCCTGCCCTTCCTGCACAGTGAACCTTCGGAAGGCAGCACCAATCCCTGTGGCCCAGCTCGTAGAAACCCAGGCCAAGGTGGTAACTTGAAGTGGGAAAAAGGCCGTGGGACGGTGAATGGAAATGGGGTTATAACTGATGCTCCCAAGACGCCTAGGAGTGTTTGCAAGTACTGGATGAAAGGGAATTGCTTGTATGGGGAGAGGTGCCGGTACCTGCATTCCTGGTTCGTGGGGGAGGATTTCACCTTCTTGATATCACTTGATGAACACCAGAAGGTTGTTTGCGTGTTACGTTGGTTCATTCATTGTATTGAGTGCTTTCTTCTTGTTACTGAGAGGGAATTGTTTTGTTTCAGGCTGTTACTGGAATTGCTCTTTCTCAGGGGTCTGATAAGCTTTATTCCGGGAGCAAGGATGAGTCACTGCGTGCTTGGGACTGCATCAGTGGGAAGGTGAATTTATTTTCTAGACTTCTATCCTCAAATGGATATTTAGTCATTATGGAAGCCTTTTACCTGGAAATTTCGATCTAGTCATTCATATGTTCTATATATGAATATGGCAGTGCGCTGGTGTAAAAAATCTTGGTGGTGAAGTTGCATGTATGATTACTGATGGCCCATGGGTCTTCGTTGGTGTTCCCAATGCTGTTAAGGTAAAACTGGTTTTTTAGTTTATATACTCAGAAATCCGGATGCAATTTTTTATTACTTTGATCAATACTCACTGTTTTTTCCTCATATCTTATTTTGGGGTTTTTGCAGGCATTGAACGTTGAAATAAATACTGAATTAAGCCTTACTGGGCCGGTTGGGCAAGTATATGCGCTTGTTGTTGGGAACAATTTGCTTTTCGCTGGAACCCAGGTAACTTTTTTGGCAAATTACAATTTGTGTCTGTCCTGTTACATCCCTCTATTTACGTTGCCCCAAGTTGCATTCTTCTTTGAATAGTTTATCCGTCTCACCTTTTAGAGGATGACATATATTTATGTGGCAGGATGGAAATATACTGGTCTGGAAATCTAATGCCGTTGGAAGCTCTCTAGGGCCAACTGCTTCTATGCCTGGCCATTGCTGTGCTGTTGTATCTCTAACTGTGGGAGCTGACAGGCTGTATTCCGGTTCTATGGATAATACCATAAAGGTAGGTTTATACTTTTACAATACTTTGGTGTCCTTTCAGTAAAAGAAGACTTCCCAAAGCATTTACAATTGCATACTCTCATTTATATTTATTCTTCGGAGATTTAAGTAAAATGAGTATTTTTTTCCCTTAAAATATTATGTTACGATGGAGATGTGTTGTGTCTCATTTCTGTTTACTTTTTAGCAGTCTGTAAAATGAATATTAACTCAATACGTGCTGCAAGTTCAGTTGTAAACGGGTTGAAAAGAAATGACATACTTGTGTGCGTAATGTGATAGTAGCTTACGATAGCTTTGGATGCATTTTCTTTATGCTATTGAGAACAATTACATCAATAATTACCTCTGCTAATTGGCATATATCGTTTTCAGGTGTGGGATCTTGGCCCTTTAGAGTGTATGCAGACATTGACGGACCATACAGCGGTTGTAATGTCCCTTCTCTGGAGCGGCCAGTTCTTGTTTTCCTGCTCGCTGGATAAAACGATTAGGGTCAGTTATGTGCTGCATCCTTTGTTTTAATTGCCTTCCAAAGAGTCTAGTCTTGAATCACTCAGGACACTTGTGTTTGCAGGTTTGGGCTTCGACTGAAAAAGGATGTTTGGAAGTAGCTTATACCCATACGGAAGAGCATGTACGTTACTGACATTCTTAAAATTGTCTCTGTGATTGTGTATACTGGGAAGGTTCTCTACATACATATTAAAACAATATTAAAAAAATTTAGTTGTGTTATTGGTTAAAATATTATTAAATGGTCAAACCAGTAATTTTTATGTTCTTTTTCTGGCAGGGTATACTTAGCCTTTGCGGCATGCAAGATTCACAAGGGAAACCAGTTATATTGTGTGCTTGCAATGATAATGTAGTTCGCCTTTATGAGTTGCCGTCGTAAGTATCCATTGCTTTATTTTGTCCTGTTTTCTTATTTTTGGACTTTCAAAAATGCGAAATAGGATTAGATTTTAAACCTGTATATTGATTTTTGTGTTTAGATTTGCTGAAAGGGGAAGGATCTTTACAAAGGAGGAGGTACGGTCTATTCAAAAAGGGCCAGGTGGACTTTTCTTCACTGGTGATAAAAGTGGCCAGCTTAAAGTGTGGAAGTGGCTGACGAAGGATGGTACTACCACACCGGCACCAATTGTTGTGTGATTCCCGAGGACGATTGTGCCAACAAGAAGCAGCAACATTAATTCTCCCACTACCATTATTTTCTTTTCTAATTTGGCTCATTATTTGTGCTATTGGCTTGAAATTTTGTGGAAAGCAAGCTGAAACAATGAATGTATGTCAATCTTTCGTATCAATGGGTAACATTTTATTTCAATGTTCAGAGCAGTTAAGCTTAAGCAGTATGAGTAAAATTGCTTTTGCTGATATGGGTACTAATGTAGTTATATCCATTTGTTTGGAATAATGGGCAGACGGTTCAGGCTCAGCTGAAATTTTGTGCGCCCTACTCTATTGGGGTATGTTGTTACCAAAGTGACAATGTACGTTAGGGTATGTTTGATACCTAAGTGACAAAGTATGTTAGGGTACGATAATAAAACAGCTATGGGAGATGTATGGAGGGAAGGGCAAAAAATAAAAAATATAGGGAAAATGTAAAAAATATAAAGAAATAATAATAATAAATGTCTTTAAAATGTAACTTAAAAGATTATGTAACCTAAAATATTACAAATAAGATGTAAGTGTCTTCATATACTACAAAGAAGATGAAAGTGTCCTCTTATAAAATTATTAAGCTACTTTGTAAGTGTCTTCATCTCACCCAACCCACTTAACCCACTTTTCAAGTATGCTCTCTACTTAGGGTTAGGAAAATCCAACCCAACTCGTTTACCCGACCCACTTAACCCTGCACCTGACCCGACTACAGGTAGGGTCAGGGTTTAGGCTCTTGACCCATTTTGAATTTAGGGTTGGGTCGAACCCGACCCGCACAAACTGACTTTTACCCGACTATAAATATTAAAGAACCTTGTTATTATAGTGTTGGTCTATTAGACTTATTTATACTAATATTATAGTGTTTATTTAGTACATACTATGTTGAACTAGAGGTACTTAAACATAAATTTGGGCATGAATAAGATGCTTGGAGTATAAGTGTGACCACATATATTTTGCTTTGTAGTATACATCCATTTTGGGATAACAGAGAACACTATCTTTAAAATGTGGTTAATTTATATATAGTTTAATTTATTTTCTATTATTCTTTTAGGTGTGGTGAATGGAATGAAAATATGTTATATTTTATTGTATTCATAACTCATCCTCTCTCCTTCAGAAGGACACAACACACACTAGATTTAGCTCTCTGTTAAAGGCATGACAGTCATAATAGGAAACATGTAACCAGATAGGTGGATAATAAAGCTCGACGAAGGATAATTTTTAGAGGAGAAAAATTTTAATCAAGTGTCACTGGTTGCAAAGGATGTTATGAGTAGCCATAAAGAAATAATTATTGGAATTTTGAAATTAAGACATGCTAAAAATCATAATCTTCTCCGGCTATTAAATAAATAATGTTTAATCTATTTTGCGTTAGTATGTGAGTTATCGAAAGCCAAATGGGCTGATCATGAGTAAACAAATGTTGAAGGTCTGTTTTGTTATCATTCTCTTTGAATGGAGGAAATGCAACATTATACCTCTAAGGTTTTCGTTGATGGTTACTACAAAAAAAATATCCACCACAAATTAGCCAAAGAACCAAACATTAAAAATTAATGTTTTAATGTATTTAATTTCATTTGTGTTTGCCCTTTGCAAAGAGAGTGTATATAATACGAGTCTAACAAAAAAAATTGAGGAAATAAAGTAGGGTTACCCGCATACCCGACCTGACCCGACTCAAGTAGGGTTAGGGTTTGGATTTTTTACCCGATTTAAAAATAGGGTCGGGTCATGACCCGACCCGATTCCCAGTCCTATCTCTACCAAATAAAGCTTATTTTGAATTCTTTTTTTATGAAAAACATATTAACAATTTTAGTTTCTCTATTGAAGCAGCATAGAGTTGAATCTACTTTTTCAATGGGCTCTCTATCAAATCATATGCAAACTTCATTATGAGTTCACCTATGCATTAGTAAAAAAAAGGGTTTTAGGTGCTAACTACAAAAAAAAGTTCATTAATATGACATTAACTAAATTTTGTATTTAGACAAAAATGCCCACCAACCGCCCTCCTCCTCACCCCCAAGATCGAGCCCAAATTAGGTGACCCTCTTTATTGAAACTAATAAACCGCGTACCAGTGAGTCACACTTCTCCTTGCATGCTGGATTTTGTCCCCATCCTTGATTTTCCTCTTCTCCTCTGGATAATGTTAGCACTTTGTCACGCCCGAGGTTTTTCTTTATATTTAATTAAACATCTTACAAATATTTTATTTCAAAATATAGATGTAAATTAAATAAACTGACAAAATATTAGGCGTGACCTAATACAAAAGCATATGAAAAAAATCTACCATGGCCATGGGTTTCGAAAATAAAAAACCTCCCAGGCATCTCTGAGTAAAAGTTCTTTCACAGTCTTAACATCATTCGTAGATACATACACAAGTCCAGTACAAAATAAATTTCTCTCACATTAACCAATACATGAGATTATGACACCAAAATCCATGGAGCCTCATTACGATTACACTGCACTCCAGGTCGAAAAAGAATTGTCCACCACGGGAAAAATCTAGTCTCAATAGCTAATGATTGACCTGCAAAAGCCTCCAGTCGAAGGGGCTAAAAAGTTGGGGTGAGTATTTTCATACTTAGTAGGAAAATACCCAGTAGGGGAAAAATATAAATCAATGAACTTCGTAAGTTCATTCATAGATGCATCATCCATTCAATCACACCTGAAGCAAGTACATGCAGCATAAATAAAATGTCTTAAACACATACCATCAAACTGGTGAACTTACCCTTACTCTTGTACTTACCCTTGTCACATACTCTTACACTTACACTTACACATAGCATACTCTAACTATTACTCTTACTCTTACATTCTGAATCAAAGTCTTTCTTGTACCATCGTACACTTACACTTATAGCACATACATACTCGTACGACCTTACTCGTACAAGCTTACTTGTACGACCTTACTCGTACAATCTTACTCTTATGCATAAATGTACTCTTACGTCTTCCTTAAAGACTCACACATACACTTACCCTGAATCATACTCGTACAACTTACTCATAATCCAAAACATACTAATTCTTACTATCGAACACATACTCCCGACAACTGAAGCTCATTACAATTAATAAGCTCCAGCGTTGAAAAGGAGAGGAATGCCACTGGGGCGTCACCTTAACCTTCAGGGAGCAACTAGATGCCATGGACTTTTCCGAAGGCAAGGCACACCTATGCTCATGGGGCATAGGATCAAACAGGTAAGAGCAAGTCCATGATACTGCTTACCTGAGCGCGCAAATGCCCACTCTTTGGGGCCATACATTGCCAACAAGGGCCATACAGTGCCAACTAAGAGCGGAAAACATACAGTGCCACTCTTGGGCAGGAATCTTATAGTGCCACTCTTGGGCAGAACATACAATGCCATATGTAGGCAAAAAACATACAAAGCCCATGAAGGGCGAAAACTTACAGCGCTCTCAACAGAGCATCAAACATCTAGGCCGAAAAACAACACCAAGACTAAATCCTGCAGGATGACACCATGGCTATACCAAGAAAGATGCTTAATCAGTTGGAACCCTCAGTCTCAAACTCACATCAATATCAAATTAGGGTGACTTACCATTCAAGTTCACATTAGGTAACTTATGCATGTACAATTATGAAGAAAACGACTTCCATCTTACAATCATCCTTAAAAAAGGAAGGATAGGGCGGGCCATTCATCATATGTCTATTCCGCTCGGTTCCAATTATATCCTTTATGGAAACGTTAAACCAATTCGAAGCCAACCAGGCTATAACTACACCCGTTATGAAGCTCTAAACCACAAAGGTAGCATCCTTTACTTAGCTTGTTCCCCACCCTGACACTTACAATCTTACGAGTCTCTGCACAACCTTACTTAAAACTCGAATTCCATACTAATAAACTTACCATCATACACTTACGGCCTTACATCTTACACCAACTGCCTTAAAACTGAATCATCTTACTCGAACTCCTCAAATGACACCCTTTAGACCTAAGTCCCGTCATCAAACCCTTACTAATTCCTTACTCATTATTCTTTTGTTACAATTCATATTATGTACATTATGCATGTACAATTATGTCATTATCTCTTACTAATTCACAATCCCCCCAAAGCATTCCGAATGTTAAGTCTTCAATTCCTTGCATCCCCCACGTCTCCTACTCATCACTCCAACGTGCATCTGACTCAAACTGAACAAATTCTCCAATCTCATCAAATCCAACATTCGTCTTTCAATCTTGTCTTTCCTCGACCGACATACAATCACAGCTTACGAAGTACCCTTTCACCAAACTTACAATCAAGCACTTCTACTCATGCCCATCAATCACATATCACCCGTCCACAACGAAGATCACCCACTCTGATCACATACATAAGATTCATAGTAACTTACTACATATCCTTAGACTTCACTAACATACGCACACAATTCACATACATACAACATGCTTTTATAAGCAGCATAATCATGCAAATATTAAATTATAAACTCCTAGCATGCTACTACACAATCAAAGCATGCTATAATGAAATTACGAGTTTAAGGTCCCCTACCTCGTAATCCATAGGAGTTTGATTGCGAGCAAACGACGGTGGCGGCGTCGATAGCGGAATTGGTGGCCAAAAGCATTTCACTGAGAGAGTTGTTGTGTCCCGAGGATTTTCAAAGATGCTGAAATTAATCTCAATAACGTTAGATTAATTTCACTTGAAGCCAAAGGTTTGGACGCACTAAGGCAGCCGGACACAAGGTCGTGCCACTAGAAATGGCAAAAGCAACCACATGATGGGGGTTGACTGATTGGAGGTTGGCCAACGGTTTAAAACACTTTGTTGGCCACAAAACATTAAAATGGACTACGGACCATATTCAACGGCAACAATTCTGCATTATCGAAGCCTCACAATAGGGCGGAGGGCCTACTTGAGTACACATGAATATAGGAGAGACAAAGGAGGGCTTTAACGGCCATATAGCCTAGTGGTGGAGTCATTCCATAAACGTGCATTGAGGCACTAAGGCCCAGCATAGGTGGCCGACAAAGGCGGCGTTATTTCTAAACGCTTACCCACAACCAAATCATCGTACAGATGGTTGTGCATCAAGCACGGCTTATGGTGGAGGATGAGGGCATGACATTGGTCGAGCCTTCGATGGGCTGAGTCTAATGGCTTACAATAATACTTCCCTTTGGAAGAATCAGAATTTGGGAACTCTTTCCCATGGGTTTTGGGTCACGCGTAATAAAAAGTGGGTGCAGAGCTAGAATCCGGTTAGAATTATTGGCCCTTGATGTCACTGGGCCGGGGCAAACCCCACGTCGGTCGAACAGATGGCCCAAGTCCACGCAACGTCAGGCAAAATACAAGGTTGGCCTTAGGCATGGATGGGTCACTCGACAGTGGTCAGAGGTGTACCCCAGAGTTCAGAGGCATTTGGTGTGTGCAGAAGACATGCAGAGGAGGCCTGGAGCAGCGACCCCTTACCGTTATTGGGTAAAGCCAAGATCTGCAGCAAAACAACCGATCAAAAAATTGAAAAGACCCAATACCCGATTTAGTTAGGGCTACAGAGTGCTGAATTGGGGCGACAAACATGCCTCGCCGAGCTACGAATGGCCCAACATGGCCGGGGCTAGACCTGGGAGAAGACGGGACCTGGCAGTTGCCAGATTGTGGCAAGTTAAATGGACATCGACTCGACGTCGTCCTATGTCCGATAGCAGAAAATGAATGTCACGATCGAAAACTATACTATGATGTAGGTCGGCCAAACAAACGAATCGGAACCGATTGAGGCAGGGGAGGGCCAGACCTCGACACCTTGCCGTCATCGGCTCGAGATAGAGCTGGCGAGGTGAGCCAAGCTCCTCCGATCACTCAACACAGAAAAACAACCAAAAATAAATAAATGTTCTATCCGAACCAGAAAAGAGCAGAAGAATGGGTGAAAGGCAGGGAAGGCAGCGGTTCAATCCAAGGCGGCGGCCTTGCCGTCGCCGGTCTCGGAGAAGGCCAACTGCCGGAGATCAACGGCATGGCTGTGGTTCACAATGCAGAGAAACGGAAAAAGGAGGGATTTTTTATCCCGTTCGGAATAGGGTGGAGTGGGCTGAGGGAGACGGCGGCCGGGGTGGCAGACTTGTCAGCGCTGGGCTGGGGGAAGGCCCAAGGCCATGCCATGGTGGCCGGCGACTGGCGGCACAGCCGCAGCTCGCAACAAACAGAGAAACGAAAAAATAAAAAGGGCATAACTGATTTTACCTCACGCTGGCGACGGAGGGGCGGGGAGACCTGGAAGGAGGTGGCCGGAGTTCACACTGGCCAGGGCGGAGCTGTGGTAGCCATGCAGGCGGAGGCGAATCTAGCAACTCCTCTTCACAGACCGAAATGGGGCGGAAGCAAAAGAGCGGCGGCGGACAGCAGGGAGGCCGAGACGGCAGTGGCCAGAGGTTGCTCTAGTCGGGGCGGAAAGTGTGGCGACGGTCTGGACACCATGCAACCGCGAGCGACGTCAATCGGAGCAAAAATAAGGGCATGGTTCTCAGTTTGGCTAAAATGGAAAAAGGGGACCGGAGCGGCGACAAGGGGCAGGGAGGCCGGGACGGCGGTGGCTAGAGACCACACTTGTCGGGGCAGAGCTGGGGTGGAGAAATGGAGGCCATGCAGCTGGCGGTGGCGGCGGAACGAGAGGAAAATTTTTGAAAATGGGGTTACAGGCCGAAACCGGAGAAAGGGGGAAAAGAGCGGTGGTGGCCGGCGGAGCCAGGCCAGGGAGGCAGTGGCGGCGTCGCCAGGCCGAGGCCGACCGGGCGGAAGCAGGAGGCCACCGGTGGCACCGCCTCCAGCCTCACATAGTGAAGGGCTACACCCACTTTGACTATTCACTCTGTGGGTCGGACGCGCTGAGGCGCGTCCGATCCACTCATATATATTTTTTTTCCATCCTTTCTTTTCTTCTCATTTCTGTTATCCCGTGCCTCATTCAATTTTGACGCCAAAAAATTTATGGGGTGCAACAAGGCCCATGACCTGCGACTAAGCACGACTCCCAACACTTACGGACACAAAGATTACAAATACGGATATGCCGAAGCATCAAATTTCTTCATCAAAAATACGAGCAAAAAACTGCAGAACATTGTAGAATATTGCAAAAAAATAGCAAAAAATATCAGAAAAATCTAGAAAAATTACAGAAAAATCGGGGATGTTACACACTTAGACTGCAAGCTACTATGGCTCAGCTACATGGAAAGTTTTAAAATGCAGCTGACCTGTGTGAGAGATCACGAAAAAAACCTCCTTTAATGCATATTTGTACTTTTCTTTAATTCCCATAAGAAAAGCAGTCATGTGGTGCAGATTTGTACCATCGTTTTGGCTAAAGAACTTACTCAACAAGTCTGAGCTCTCAGGGTTTCAATATACATTTAAGCTTGTGATGGAGTCAAATAAAGCAGTCATGTGGTGCATCATTCATCTTCCTACCCTTCTATATTTCTTCAAATGTTATGTATTTTATTTGTTGTTCTAGTCATGGTCTGCCGGTTGGAAACTGTAAATATTTACTTTGTTATATACAAATAGAGTAAATATTTACTATCTTTATTAAGAGGGAGGCGCTAGAAATGCTATGGATGGAGAGGGAGATAGAGGAGAAGGAGGCATGGAGCATGGCGTACAAATATGGACAGAGGAAGAAAGGGAGCAACTATTTGGATGGAGGAAGAAGTGATCTGGACGGAGGAAGAAAAAGAAAGAAGAAAAATAAAGGGAGGAGGGCATGGTGGAGGCGGGCACGCGGTGGAGGACACACTTGAGTTGCTATGGATAGAGAAAGCAACAGAGGAGAAGAAGGCATGGAGCATGGAGTAAAGATCTTGATGGACGAAGAAAGGAAGCAACGATTTGGACGGAGGAAGAAGCGATCTAGGCAAAGGAAGATAAAGAAAGAAGAAAAAGAAAGGGAGGAGGGCGTGGTGGAGGAGGGCACAAAATGGAGGAGGCGACGGAGATGCTATGGACGGAGAGGGAGATGGAGGAGAAGAAGGCACGGAGCATGGAGTAAAGATTTGGATGGAGGATGAAAGGGAGCAACGATTTGGATGGAGGAAGAAGCGATTTGGACAGAGGAAGAAGAAGAAGAAGAAGAAGAAGAAGAAGAAGAAGAAGAAGAAAATAATAGAAGGGTAAATTTGTCCAAAAATATAAAATATGTGGACTTTGAGGGTAATTCACAAAGTTGTAAGACCTCCCATCAGATAAAGTATGCTCACAAGAGCATACATCATTTTTTTCAAACAAAAAATTGCTCAGCAATGATTAGTGACTTCTTAAAATAGATTGTTGTACAATAGACATTTCTAAGCATCAATTGCTATTTCATTTGATTAATAATGAATTGAGCATAAAAGGTAAAACAAAAGATTATGTAACATTCCTGATTTTTCTACAATTTTTTTAGATTTGTTTGTAATTTTCTGCAAATTTTACAAGGTTCTGTAATTTTCTGCTCATATTTTCGATGACAAAATTTAACGCTTTGGCGTATCCATATTTATATTATTCATGTCTGTAAGTGTTGGGAGTTGTGCTTAGTTGCAGGTCATGGGTCTCGACGCATCCCATAAATTTTTTCAGCGCAAAAATCGGATGGAACACGTGAGAACATAAATAGGAAGAAAGAAAGGAAAATGAAAAAAAAAAAAAAATAATACATAAAGCGGATCGGGCGCTCCTCTGTACGCCTGACCCGTTAGAGGAACAGTGAAAGCGGAGGCACTTTTCTCTGTGTGAGGCCGGAGGGACTGCCGGCGCCGGCCGCCGGCTTCCGCCCGGTCGGCCTTGGCCTGGCGATGCCGCCGCCGCCTCCCTGGCCTTGCCCCGCCAACCGCCGCCGCCTCATTTCCTTTTTTTTGTTTCAGCCGAACAGAAACCGAATCATGGTTTCCGCCCCGATTCACCGCCGTCGGCGGTTGCATGGCCACCATCTCTTCACCCTTGCTCCGCCCTGACCAAGACTGCCTCTAGACACCTCCGTCCCGTTCTCCCCGCCGTTCTTTTCCTTCTTCTCTATTTCGGTATTTGAACTGCTATTTTGCTAGATTCGCTGTCGCCGTCAATTGCACGGCCTCTGGCTCGCCGCCACCACTCCTTCCTAGCCAGTGCGACCTCCGGCCATCATCATCCCGGCCTCCCCGCCCCTCCGTCACCGGCGTGAGGTAAAATTCCCAGTTTTACTATTTTTATGTGTTTTGCGTTGTGAACCATGGTCGTGCCGCCGGTCTTCGGCCACTGCCAACTGGCCGTTGGCCTTCCCCTAGCCTCAGTAGCCTGGTGACGGCAAGGCTACCAACCAGGCCTCCGTCTTGGCCCAGACTGCCGCCTCCCCGGCGTGACCCCTCTTTTTACCACCTTCCGATCCAGACTAAACAATTTCCCCCACCATTTTAGGTTCTGTTTTCTCTGATTGTGTTGCGGTTGTCAGCCATGCCACCGATAGCCTGTTGCCGCCGAATGCCCTTTGGCCCTCCCTTGGCTGGCGATGGCGAGGCCATTGTCCCAGCACAAATCGTCGCATCTTCCCCAACCCCTCTGCCCAATTCCGATATGGACGGAATTTCTTCTATGGGTTTTTGCTATTATTTTTATTGTCGGTTATCGCCTACTAATCGGCCTCTGAATTGCTGCCTCGAGCCTATGACGGCAAGGTGCCGAGGTTCGGCCTCCCAATCGGCCCCGATTCGTTCAATTGGCCGACCTGCATTAGAGCAAAGTTGCACTTTTTGTGGGCTGCATCTATCCTCCGTAGTCGGACATCGGACGATATTGGGCCGACGTTCACTTGACTTGTCACTATCCGGCAATTGTTGGGTCCCAGCGTCTTTGAGGTTCATCCCTCGACTCCTGCTTGACCATTAGTGGCTCAATGACAGTGTGTCCACCCCTGGGCCGACACTCCGTCGCCTTTGGTTTGATCAAATCCCTTTGTTATTTTTGACCAACAATTTTACCGCCACCTACGTCAGCCAATGGATAGTCACGGACTCCTGATTGACCCAATGACATGAGGCTACCGTTCATGGCCTCACATGCTCCTCTGCCCTGCACGTCTGCTGCCCAAGCCATAGCCCCAAACTTCGGGCTACATTTCTTAGTGCTGCCGCAAGAACCACCCCATCCTAGGGCTAACTATTGAGCCTGACATAGCTCGTAGTTGGGCTACCTGACTAATGTCGTGGGCTCTGCCCTGCCTAGCAATAGCTAGGGCTAGTACCTCTGGCCCAATTCTACCTCTGCACCCCCACTTTTGTTACGCATGACCCAAAAACCTATGGGGAAAAGTTCCCGAATTCCGATTCTCCTAAGGGGAAGTATTATTGTAAGTTATTAGACTCAGCCCATCGAAGGCTCGACCGATGTCGTGGCTATACCCTCCATCGTAAGCTATGCTTCATGCACTATCGTCTGTACAATGAATTGGTTGTGGGTAGCGTTTAGAAATGATGTCGCCCTTATCGGCCACTTACGCTAAGCCTTCGTGCCTCGACGCATGTTTAGGGAATGTCTCCACCACTAGGCAATATAGTCGTTAAAGCCCTCTGCCATCTTGTGAGGCTTCGACAATGTGGAATTGTCGCCGCTGAATGTAGTCTGCGGTCTATTTTAACATTTTGTGGCTGACAAAGTATTTTATACCGTTGGCCGACCTTCAATTAGTTACTCATTCTATGGTCGTTTTTGCCATTTCTAGTGGCACGACCTTGTGTTCGGCTGCCTTAGTGCATCCAAACCTTTGGCTTTGAGTTAAATTAATCTAACTCTATTGAGATTAATTCCAGCATCTCTGAAAATCCTCGGGATACAACAACTCTCTCAGTGCGATGCTTTTGGCTGCCTATTCCGCTATTGACGCCGCCACCGTCGTTTGCTCTCCATCAAACTCCTATGGATTATGAGGTAGGGGACCTTGAACTCATAATTTCATTATAGCATGCTTCGATTGTGTAGTAGCATGCTAGGAGTTTATAATTTAATGTTGCATGATTATGTTGCTTATAAAAGCATGTTGTATGTATATGATTTGTATGTGTATGTTAGTGAAGACTAAGGGCACGTAGAAAGTTGCTATGAATCATGTGTATGTGACCAGAGCGTGTGATCTTTGTTGGGGGCTGGTAGTATGTGATCGATGGACCCAAGTGGGAGTGTTCGATTGTAAGTTTGGTAAGGGATATATCATAGTCTATGATGTGGAAACAGTGATGGTATGTCGAGCGAGGAAAGACGAAAAATGGATGGGCGAATGTTGGATTTGATGAGATTGGGGGATTGGTTTGGATTGAGTTGATGAGATATTAGAGCAACGAGCTAAAGGCTTCGGAGATGCAAGGATTTAGAAGACTTAAGGTCCAGAGCATCTTGGGGGTTGTGAGTTAGGGAGCGTTAATAGTATAATTGTACATGCATAATGTACGTAATATGAATTGTAACGGAAGAACAATGAGTAAGGAATGAGTAAGGGTTTGATGACTTAATTTGGGTTTATAAAGTTTGATTTGAGGAGTTCGAGTAAGCTAATTCGGTTTTGAGGCAGATAGGGTAAAATGTAAGACCGTAAGTATTTGATGGTAAGAGTATGAGTATGGAATTTAAGTTTGATAAGTAAGGCTATGCTGAGATTCGTAAGATTGTAAGTGTAAGGTGGGGGATGAGCTAAGTAAAGAATGTTACTTTTGTGGATTAGAGTTTTAGAACATGCGCAATTCTTGTTTCGTTGGTTGAAGAATATAAGATAATAGTCATTTCGAGCATAATTGTACATGCATAAGTTATCTAATATAAACTTGAATAGTAATTAACCCTAATTTGATAACGTTGTAAGTTTGAGACTGAGGGTTTCGATGGATTAAGTTCCGTTTTGAGCCAGTTGATAAGTAATCGACTGAGTGTCCTTCCTGGTCTAGCCATGGTGTTTATCCTGCGGGATGTTGTCTGTGTGCTATATAGAGCACCAGACATCTGATGCTCTGTTAAGAGCAATCGTATGTATGTTTTTGATTTAGTCTTGGTGTCATATTTCGGCCTAGACATTTGATGCTCTGTCGACAGCGCTGTAAGTTTCTGCCCTTCGTGGGCTCTGTATGTTTTCAGCCTATAGATGACACTATATGTTTTGCCCAAGAGTGGCACTGTAAGATTCCTGCCCAATAGTGGCACTGTATGTTTTTTGCCCTTAGTTGGCACTGTATGGCTCTTGTTGGCAATGTATGGCCCCAAAGAGTGGGCATTTTGCGCACTCAGGTAAGCAGTATCATGGACTTGCTTTTACCTGTTTGATCCTGTGCCCCATGAGCATAGGTGTGTCTTGCCTTCGGAAAAGTCCATAACGTCTAGTTGCTCCCCGAAGGTTAAGGTGACGACACAGTGGCATTCCTCTCTTTTCCGACCCTGGAGCTTAATAATGGTAATGAGCTTCAGTTGTCGGTAGTATGTGTTCGATAGTAAGAGTTAGTATGTTTTAGATTCTGAGTAAGGTGTACATGTAAGATTTAGAGTAAGTGTGAGCTTCTTTGGAAGACAGTAAGAGTAAGTTTATGAGTCTGACTAAGTTGTATGAGTAAGTTTGTGAGACTTTGATTCAGACGGTAAGCGTAAGTGTAAGTGTAAGCATAAGCATAAGTGTAAGCTTCTATGGGAAATGTAAGAGTACATTTATGTGTAAGAGTAAGATTGTACGAGTAAGGTTGTACAAGTGAGTTTGTACGAATAAGGTTGTACGAGTATGTGTATGTTGTAAGTGTAAGCGTACGTTTGTACGAGTAAGCTGATAAGACTGATTCAGAGTGTAAGTGTAGGAGCATGATATATGAGTAAGTGTAAGTTCAATTTGTACGATGATTTATATGCGTGACTATATTTATACTTCTTATTCTTTTTGCTTCATGTGATTGCATGGAAGCATCTGTATATAAACTTACAGAGTTCATTGATTTATATCTTTTTCCCCTACTGGGTATTTTCCTACTGAGTATGAAAATACTCACCCCATTTTTTTAGCCCCTTCGACCAGAGGCTTTTGCAGGTCGATCGTCAGCTGTTGAGACTAAATTTTTCCCCATGGTGGACAATTCTTCCTCGACTTGGAGTGCAGCAAGATTGCAGTGAGGCTGTGGATTATAGTGCCACGATTTCATGTATTAATTAAGGTGGGAGAAATTTATTATGTACTAGACTTGTATATGTACTTATGAATGATTTTAAGACTGTGAAAGAACTTGTACTCAGAGATGCCTGGGAGTTTTTTTTCAAAACCCATGGCCATGGTAGATTTTATTTGTATGTTTTTGTATTAGGTTATGCCTGAGAATGTTATTTTTGTCGTATGTTTACGAAAACCGTTTACACACATTTTGAATTTTGTTGGTTTGTTTGATTTACGTCCATATTTTGAATTAAAATATTTGTAAGATTTTAAATTAAATGTGTCGAAAAACCTCGGGCGTGACAGATTAACTTTCACTTAAAAATAGATGCCTCATCTCATGGGCTGTAAAACCTCTTTTCCATTGACGTTGCTCCAACAGCCTCGTCTTCTGAGCTGGTTTTCTATTTCGACAATAAAATTACTGCAGTGAAGATAAAGAATTACCTTTGGTTCATTAAACAAGGTAAGTTTGTACGTTAGGGCCCCTATGTCACGGGGTAGCAAAGCATATTATTCATAATACGCACTAAGGCATGCATGTGTGGGTAAATTATATACTAGGTGTGCATAAGTTGCAAGAACTTCGTGCTATATTGCACACCTGATATGCATGCATGGCGGGAAAGACCCACAACATTACACTCTTCGCTACCCCATGACACCTATTCACTCCATGAACTGGTTCCATATCCCATTAAAGGTATTTAATTCTTTATCATGATTAGGTATTCTTCCCCAATCTAATGCCAACAAATCTTTGTAGATTAATCTTCATTAATCTCATATTAGAAATAAATTACTCACGCATTAATAATAAAAACATGTATTAGAGTAAGTAAACATAAATAACATGGGCCCACTCAAGTTTCAATAAACAACATTAACAGACCCAATCCCATTAGTGATAAATGGAGGCCAATTATACTCATTTATAAGGCTATGGCTAGACAAATTTAAGCCCAAGAAGGTAAACAATTCCTATGTAGCAAGCATAGTAAGTATACACTATCATGGCAATCCCATGTACTCTGTTGTAGACACATGTACTATGCTTACTAAAACCTTGGTAATGAGTGTTGTCTTCTCCATTTGACTATTCCCCATGACACATAGTACCCATAAAAGGTCTTCATGTCACTTCTAAGTCACACCCCTTTCATTTGAAGACTTTACTAATATTATAGGGTGACCTAACTCTCTTCTACTTAGGGGTATCTGTTTCCATGAAAACGGGGTAAATTTCCCTAAGTGCATTGAGGTAATTTTCCCACATGTGGTGAGGTCCTCTCCTTTGGGTTAGAGTGTAAACAAAGCAAGCACCTCACTCTACTTCCTTTGATTTCAAGTTATTACCTCTCCTCAAGGATACTTCTTGATGTCATGAGCCAACAATAACTTTCTTGGCATTTATGGAGTCATAAATCCCTTAAACTGACAATGGTTCATTCAGCAATCAATTACCCACTTATTAGGTTTTTTCTTCACCATGTGGCTTGGTCTATATTTAGGGTAAGCTCTTACGTCTCACTGTGATTTTCACAATTTTTAATTCTACATGCCAACCCCTAAATCGAGCCCACTTTGAATATAAATATATGGCTCAATTATAAGGGTAAAATGATTATTTCATAGACATGGGATTAGATCCCTGGTCCAACAGTCATCTGCCTCATGGAGACGACTGTGAATTGCAATCTTGGAGGTTGCGGCTAGCCCCACCAAACTTGGTGGGTCACAGGCTAATCCAATTGCCTTGTAGGTTGCTGCCAGCCCCTCCAAGCTTGGTGGGTCACAAACTGGCCCAACACATCTGCCCCTTCCCATGCTTCTCCCTACAACTAGAAGCAGAGATGCATGGGGAAAAGGGAAGCCATCTCCTACCCATAGCCACCCGCATGGCGATGGCCATGGGCTCTGCTAGTCTGAGCAAAGGGGAAAGGAACGTGCAAGGGCTACGGTGTTGTTGCGCACCATATTTTTAAATAACTTAAAAGTTGAATTCACCTCAATTCGTAATAAAATAATTAGCCAAGATTTGCCGTGTATAGAAGAGTAACTTTTCATTAATATACATAATTACAAAATTTACATAACAAGGCTTAACGTGCCCTAACAAATCAAAGTAGCAAAAATTTCACATAATTTAATAGAACTTGACAAAATAAATCAAAAGTATAAATCCTTTGAAGTTCTATAGCCATCTCCATTAAACGTCAACTTCTTCACTCATACTTGCAGCATCTGGGAGTGGGTGACTATATTTATATTCAGTTAGTAGAATTAAATTCTACTCAAATGCTATAACATGAATCATAATAACAAACATATAAAATATTATTCTACATAATTAATCTTTGTATGCCAACTTTAAACATCACTTAAACAGGATCCAAACGTATTTTAAAAAGTCAAATAAAATAGTCTTTCATAGAATCTAATAAAATCAAACAAATTGTTCATATGTAGAATCCGATAAATACTACATAATCGAATAAATCATCATTCACAAAATGTCGCCGATATTGGTGTGACATACACCCGTGTTCGTGGGGGCAATGGGTTGGAATGAAGAGGATCTTCCCACACTATCGAACTTCAAGGGTGAGCCATATGCCTCAAAGGCGGTATCTAGGAGTCATAACTCCTATAGCTTTTGGGCTTTATACCAAATAGCTAACCTTTAATTCTAATCAAAATCATTTGTAACGTCATTAAAATAATAATAATAATCTTTCAAAGAGTGTATCACCACAAAATCCCGCTAAGAGGCATACATGCTATTATTATAGCGCATGTCCACCCTTAATAATATTATTTTTGTAAATAATATTTTATTTAAGAAAAGGAAATTTTGAAATAGAACACCTAGTCGTAATACAAAATCAAAATTTAAAACTACCTACACTTCGTGAATTTGTCGGGAGTAGCGGCGGGCTATCAGAGCCTCCTGATACTCTCAGGGAGTTCTCTTTTCAGGCTCAAGAGCGACAGGTAGAGTCTACCCTTGCGTTGGGACGATTCCTCCTTCGGGCTTGAAAGTAGTGGATGGAGCTTCCTCTCGTACTGAGACGATTCCTCCTTCTAGCTCGTGAGCGGTAGGCGGAGCCTCCCCTTGGCCCAATTTGTTTCCCCCGTTAGAGAAGCCAACTTTAAAAATGTACCCTGCTATGACGTGGAGAGCCCTTGTAACGACTTAGAAACGGGGTCTAAAGTTGAGAAGGTGGGCAGAGCTCAAAGGAGGAGGGAGGAAGATTTGGGGTGAGTTGGAAAGACCCCCTCCGTCTATTTACAGTGAAAAGTCCTATCAAATGAGTGACATGTATCACACATATGATGTTCGTTGGAACATGGTGACCCATGATCCTATGGCCAACACAAGCTCAGCCTGTATTTGGAATGAACGCTTTCGTTGCACTTTCACAGGTCCTGCTTCCACATGGCCTAGCAAGCACACACAGGCAATGCTTGGCCTGCATTGGGCCATGCAAAAGCATGGCTGAGGTGTAACTTCAATGGGTGCAACTTTCTACCCCAGACTCATAATTGTGATTTCTTGGTACCGATGCACTCATATCGATGAGCCCATCAAAACAAGACCATGCAAGGGTACCTCATCTAGTGAAAATAAAGTGGATCCCAACCATGACATGTTCCTCGAGGCTATATCCTACAATCCCGATGTCCAATTGATGAGTTCTTCGGCTCAATACATTCGTCTCTCCAAGCCCTAGAAAATACCTTATGGCTCCTTCAAACGAATCACGCTCAAAATATTACAATTTTATAAAAAATGGCTATTAGGCCCTATAACTCGCTAATGGGCCAACATGTTCAAATTTTTAAAACATTAAAATTTTGGGATGTTACAAACTTTCCCTCTTACAAAAATTTTGTCCTCGTAATTTGAATAAAATAATTATAATAATTTATTCTAAAAAACACACTAATATCCATAAAGCTTAAGTAAACAAAAAACACAATTAAAACATAGGATTATCCCCCCTAGATGCATAGGTATCTCGTGGAGAAAACCATTGAGCAAAATGAGTAAACTCCTCTAAATTATAAATTAATTTCTTGAAAGAATTAGAAAATGAAAGAGCCAAATCTTATACAATTATCTTATTTTGAAACGAAAGTACCTTTGATGATTTCATTAGATGACTAGGCCTCCTTAGCGCTGATTGCAAAAAGTCGACCCTAGGCTTTGGGTTTCTGCTGAAGTTTAGGCTCTTCTTGATTTTTCTTTTTTGGGCAATCCCGAGCCTTGTGCCCTTTCTCGCTGCATACAAAACAACATCCTTTAGAAAAGTTAAAGGACCATATTGGATCATATCAGATCCTATCATATTTCATCTGACCATATTGATCATATTAGATCAGATTGGAGTATATCAGATCATTGCTTGTTTCCTCTGGGCATCCTCCCTTTCAGGTCTAAAAATGGCGGGCAGAACCTCCTCTAACTCTGGAATACTTTCCTCTTTCCATGCCCGTAGGCTATAGACAACACCTCCCCTTGACTTAGAACACTTTTCTCTTTCCGCGCCCGTAGGTTACGGATAGAACCTCCCCTTCCCCTAGGACACTTTTCTCACAACATGCTCTTAAGCAACGGACAGAATCCCCCCCCCCTTACCCAGAGACACTTCACGCACCCTTAGGCGACAAACAAAACCTCCCCTTACCCAGAGACACTTCACCATTCTCGTGCCCATAAGTGATAGATAGAACTTCCCCTTACCCCAAGGCGTTTTCCCCATATAGGTTGTAACCTTCTCATACACACCTACTAGAAGAGGTGTATCTAAAACACCTAACTCACAAGAAGTGGCGTGATATCCATCTCCATGGCTTGATTATGAGTGGTTTTCTTGCATCTTACTAAGTATTAGTGGAAATACTCATGCATCTCTCCAATGCAGGTTCAGTTCCTGATTAAGAGTAGCAGGTTTCCGTTAGTGGGCAATACACGGTGCTACCAAGGTAGACTTCTGAAGTTACTAGGACTATAGATTTTATTTTAATGTTGATTTGTAATAAGGCACCGTGCTGCCCAAAAGATTATTTCATGTTATTTCATTTTGTTATTGCACATGCACATGGCTGTAATCCTTAATTGTGATAGTCATATTACATTAGATGGTTCATTTTTATGTTATGTGAAGCTTGGTAGCGTATGATAACACCCTGAGTTTCCAATTATCTAACTGTTTATGAGAATGAAAACCAGTATTGATATAGTTGGTATCAAAGAATAGTTAAAGCTATCCGCAAGTGCATGACTATATGAAATGATATGAATAGTATATTTAATGACACTATTTAAGTGGGGTAGAATTAGTTTAGTTCAATTAACCCTCTTTTTGTTGTATTCTCTAGAACATATGGCAACCGTCCCTAGAAGTCAGAGAGGGAAATCTAATGCGGGCATCTCTTCTGTTGGAGAACATCCTCATATCAGGACCATAGTTCAGGAGCTCACCCAGGCCATTCCATCCCAGGAGGTAGGGAGCTATCAATTCTTGTCATGACCCGAGGATTTATAAAACATATAAAGAATTAAAAACTAAAATCAGAGCTTGCTCGGATCGCAACTGGGAAACATATAACTATAAACATAACATGATATATTTTATCTCCTAGGAAATGTGTTGTCTGTGTACAAACACACAAGTAAAGATATAAACAAGTCTTCTCATGCCAAAAAAAAATGAAAATGTGCTTAGCAAACTACTAGTGCAATTATAGACTCCTTAGCCACTGCTTTAAGCTCCCAAAAAGTGCCTTTACTGTTCTCTTTTACCCATGTATATCAGACATAAATATAACATCCGGCAGTTTTTAAATCACATGATCAAGTAAATAGATAATATTGTTCAAAAGAAGTAGCAAGGGTGTGCCTCTCACCCAAAAACTTCCCTAGGGCTTCTTCCTATGTATCGAAGGTGCTTCTAGGGTTTGTAAGCTCTCATGGCTTATTACTAGTATCCCAAACACTTATTATATTATAAAGAATTTGTTGTGAGTACAAAGCAGCGGCCTCTTACTCCTCTACAAATTTTTTGTAAAACACTTCGTACTTGTAGAGGGAAGAGCTACCCGTTCTCATGGGTTGCCAGGATCTATAGAGCAGAGAGTTTTCCCATGATACTCTCTACCCTAGGGCATGTAGCCTTGATAGTTACCCTTCGTTAGGGGCTCACCAGGCTAATGTGCGTACCGTGTATCCGATTCCAAACCGGATTTACCTATGTACTCTCAATTATGGAACTCTATTGATACGTATACCAATTTGAGCTCTAGACAATTAAATCTCTTATATGCCCGACTCCAATGGGAATTTCCTTCTCTTTTTCTTTACTTTAAACAATTTTCCACAAATATCAACCTTTCAAAAAAAATCCTAGCCTCACCGCTACAAGTCATGGTCGTGTTACTGATAACATTTATAAAGGTAGGGTTAGCCGCTCATTCCGACGAGACACCCCTTCTCTATCTCATCTCAGCAACTTGGTGGTGATGATTGTACACATTTCTAAAATCATTTTGATAGAGTAACAATTCCATAAAACCGCCTTTCAATCTTACCATTCTCAGGTATAATTAAAATAATGGCAAAGCTAGATTTTCTTGATATCACATATAGCATAAAGCATAATTCATAATTAAATTTAAAAGATAAACACTCAATAAAATAAGTATATGAGGCAATCCCATAACATATACAAAAATTAATTAGAATTATCTATATAAACTTTCAAATATAACCAATGTAAGTATTTATATCTTAGAAGAGGATAAAAGCCCCTACCTTGCTTCCCGCGCGAGAAAATAAACGAAATGCTGGATACCCCGAAATTAGATGTCTGGTTTATAGGCTGTAGAGATCTCAAAATAGAAAAACAACCCCACCACGATGCCCAACATATCAATTTAGGTAGAACGCCTCTTGAATTACTCAAATCGGACTTAAAACGAATAAGAAACGAAGAAAAGAAGTTTCAGAATGTTTTGAATCAGAAAACATACGACTATTTATAGGAGAAGAGGACTAACGTGCGTCCGATCTTTTCCAATGTTTCCAATGGACCCACAAAATGAGGGCTTAACTTACCTTTCACTCCAAATCTCATAACCACTTTTGTTGGCGATATCTTCAAGAAGACATGATCACCTGCTTCAAACTCAAGATCTCGACGTCTTTTATCTGCATAGCTCTTCTGTCGACTTTGAGCTATCAACAATCGTTCCTTAATTAGCTTAAATTTATTAGCACATTGCTGGATCAACTCCGATTTGATCAAACGACACTCTCCAACTTCACTCTAGCATGTTGGTGCTCGACAAGGTCAACCAAATAGTGCTTCATATGGTGCCATACCAATGCTAGAATGATAGCTATTATTATAAGCAAATTCTACTAGTGGTAGGTGTTCGTCCCAATTACCTTTCCATTCCAAAGCGCAGACTCACAACATATCTTCCAATACTTGGATGGTTCTTTCTGATTATCCATCCATTTGCAGGTGGAAAGCTGTGCTAAATTTCAATGTAGTACCCAACAAAGCCTCTTTTAAACTCTGCCAAAAGCGTGAAGTAAATTGCTATCCCTATCTGAAACAATGGACACAGGCACTCCATATAAACTGATTGTCTCCTTAATGTATAGTTGTGCCAAACTATCCAATGAGTGCTTCTTTCGGAGTGGAAGGAAATGAGAGGACTTAGTAAGCCGATCAACTATGACCCAAATTATGTCGTTACCGCTTGAAGTCCTAGGTAGTCCTGATATAAAATCTATTGTTATATGCTCCCACTTCCACTTAGGGATGTCAAGAGGTTGAAGCAATCCAAAAGGTCTCTAATGTTCCGCCTTAACTTGTTGGCATGTTAAACATCGGAAAACACACTCAGCCACATCTCGCTTCATCCCGTCCCACCAGAAGTTCCTTTTTAAATCTTAATACATCTTGGTCCCTCTGAGATGAATAGTGTCCTTCAAACTCTGCGCTTCATCTAATATTCTACACCTTAACTCTGGAATGGCCAAAACAACTAATCTCCCAAGAAAGCGTATACCTTCATCACTTCCTTGAGTGAAATCCGACCATTCTAACAAGGTTTGAGTCTCCATATCCGTCTTCTGAGCCTCCAGTATTTGCTCTATTACCACATATTGTACCGACATGTGGGCGAAGAATGACTTTCCTCATCCAATCTCAAACTCAGGTCGGACTGTTATTACTTCTTCAAGTGACTTCCATTCTTTCATCATTAAATGTACCACGAACCCATGAGATTTTTGACTCAAGGCATCTACTACTACATTCGCCTTCCCTGGATGGTAAAGTCATAGCCTTTCAAGTATTCCATCCAACGTCTTTGATGCATGTTTAGATCTAGTTGCGAGAAGATATATCTTAAACTTTTATGGTCAGTGAACACCTCAAATTCCTCTCCATAAAGATAATGTCGCTAAACCTTTAATGAGAAGACAACTATAGCAAGTTCTCAATCATGAGTAGGGTAGTTAGTTTCATGAATTTTCAGCTGTCGCGAGGCATATGCTACAACCTTTCCATGCTACATCAGTACACAACCCAATCCCTCTCGCGAAGCATCATAATATACTACAAATCCACCGCTTCCACAAGGTAGAGTTAACACTGGGGCGGTGGTAAGTCTCTTCTTTAATTCTTCAAAATTCTTCTCGCATTCCTCGTTCCAAATAAATTTCATATCTTTGCAAGTTAGTTTGGTCAGTGGCAGGGCAATCTTTGAAAACCCTTCAATAAATCTCCTATAGTACCCTGCCAAACCTAGGAAACTACGAATCTCAGACACTGTTTTAGGCCTCTCCCACCTTAGCACCACTTCGACCTTAGCTGGATCGACCATCACTCCATCCTTCGATATAACATGACCAAGAAATTTTACTTAATCCAGCCAGAATTCACATTTGATGAGCTTAGCATAAAGCTTGTGTGTACGAAGTATATTCAATACTATTTGAAGATGTTTCCTATGATCATCAACACTTGTGGACTAGACCAAAATATCATCTATAAATACTATAACAAATCTATCCAGATAAGCATGGCAAATTCGATTCATTAGATCCATAAAGGCAGTTGTGGTATTAATCAACCCAAAAGGCATTACTAAGAATTCATAATGCTCGTACCTTGTTCGGAAAGCAGTTTTTGAGATATCTTCATCTCGAATCCTTAGCTGATGATATCCCGATCATAAGTCAATTCAAGAGAATATTCTAGCCGACTGTAGCTGATCGAAAAAATCATCAATACGAGGAAGTGGATATTTATTCTTTATTGTCACTCTATTCAACATCCGATAATTAATACATAATTAGAGAGACCCGTCTTTCTTCTTCACAAAAAGCACCGGTGCTCCCCAAGGGGAGACACTTGGATGGATAAATCCTTTATCCATAAGTTCTTGAAGTTGTTCCTTCAATTCTCTAAACTCGGTTGGACCCATTCTATAGGGTGCCTTTGAGATAGGAGTGGTACTTGGGAGAAGCTCAATACTAAACTTAACTTCTCTATTCATCTGGAAAAACATCAACAAAGTCCCGTACTGTGTCTATCTCATCCAAAGTTATCAACTTTACCTTGTTTGTGATAATGGTAACAAGAAATGCCCAACATCCTTGGCTCATTAGTTTCTGTGCTTTAACGGTTGATATAATACAAGAGCTTGGTTTATCCTAAATTCCTTAGAACACAATCTTCACTTTTCCAAAAACAACTTTCTTTTTACTAAAATCCACTAAGGCTCCATGTGTAGCTAACCAATCCATGCCCAGGATAATATCAAAGTCAGTTATTTTTAGTAAAACTAGGTTAGCTGATGCACTGAAATAATGTTTAATTAAATGTTCTCATATTTCGAATTGCAATCCTATTTTGTGTTAATTCATTGCTGATTTGGGCTATTTATGTTTTGAATAAGTTAGTTGGACCTTAATTGAGTTTACATGTCTAAACAGGCTTTAACAGGATCCAAGTAGAAAAGGAAGTAAAGCTCATCTACCCAAAGCTATTTGAAAGTCAAGAATAGGCTCCTAATGGTCTAAACATGCATGGAATGGTCGAACACAACCTTGTAGACCCGTTTGATTTGAGATTTGTATGAAGAGGACTAAATTAGGAAAGAAGCTGATTCGAACAGATTGACAGAGCCTTAGTATTCTGATCATATCTTTTTATGTATAATTCAGATAGATACGCTTCTGGTGGCATTGGAAAGAAGACTTCCATGGGTATAAGTGTTATTTCAGGAAACAATTCCAAATTCAGAAGATATATGGGTCGAATCTGGCATGCAATAAGACAGCTAGTTAACTAACCCGAGGCTAGCACATGGAAAATCTTTTCATTTATTGTAATTGATACACATAAGGAAAGACAATGAGGCTAATTGGATATCTAAAGGAAGATTCAAATATACTTATTTAATAAATAAATCATTAATTTATGTGATTGATTTAGAATCTAATCATTGCCAAAGAAGCAACCAATCAGGCAATCAATCAGGATGCAATCTAGAGATATGATTTCGCTTTCCTCTTTAAAACAACCCCTTTTATTCCTATAAATAGAGGGGTGGACGTGATAGATGAATAATCCCCTCCTCTTTGGAGCTCTCTTCTCCTATTTTTTTTCTCTACTTTTGTATTTTTGTTTTTAGTTTTATTGTAATGGCTTTCTAAGCTCTCAAGCTAAGGCTAGAGGTGATTTGTAACAATTTAATAAAGTTCAATTTATGTTTCATCAATGGTTTCAAGTAAGTATTATTTATTTGAAGTGATATTTATTTAATATTGTTCTTTTTCTTGTTTCTTTGTGATTTGGATACATAAGATGCTTGAAGGCTCTCCTTTTTTATCTTTTATGATTTGGATACATAGAAATCTTTAAGAGACAATTGTTTTTTATCCTTCATCTATCAAAAGCATTTCTATTTTTATTTTCAATTTTAATGTTCATATCTTCCGGTTAGATAGAATTTTCATTCGATTCTAACTGAGATAACATGATACATGAAGAACATCATTAGATGTTACAATGATCCTTAATGCCTTAGTGTTTTCTTATCTTGATTTATTGACTCTATATTGCCTCAATACTCTTCTAC
Source organism: Saururus chinensis (assembly GCA_035235625.1). Lineage (NCBI taxonomy): Eukaryota > Viridiplantae > Streptophyta > Magnoliopsida > Piperales > Saururaceae > Saururus > Saururus chinensis. The sequence continues at coordinate 27,349,071 of CP141146.1, read as the reverse complement.
TCTTTCTTTCTTAGTTTTCCTTTCTCTATTTTTTTCGTAATAGTTTTTTTTGTTACACAAGGCTTTTCCTGTGGATCGACCTTGTCTACTACAATTGGCAAGTAAAACAAATCTGAATTTGACTTCTTCATAGTCTTGTTTCAGACGTAACAACATTAGCACTCAGCCGATTGTTACCTATCTGAACTGACACCTCCTTAAGAAACTCATGTGTTAACAAAGAGTCTCCTACAGGTGTTGCGACTTCTAGTATAAAGGGTAACTTCAAAACTTGATCTTCCAGATTTAAAGCAAATTCAAATGATATAAATGAATGTGTAGAGCCTGGATCTATCAAAACTTTAGCTAATCGGTAAGAGACAAGAAGAGTCCCTTCCACAACAGCATTTGAGGCATGAGCTTCCTCACTTGTGATGGCATATACCCGGCCCAGAATTCTAGCCTTTTGTTCGGTCTGAGGCTCATTTCTTGTATGCTTCCTTGGGCAGTCTCTAGCAAATTAACCCTCAGCAACACAAACAAAGCACAAGTTATTCCTCTTCTTGCAGGGTTGCCCCGAGTGAAACAATTTACATAAGGGGCATGGGGTCCCTCTCCTGCACTTTTGATATTGTTGTTGTGGCCTACTCTAAAAATCTTGGTGTTGTGGTTATGGCTGGTATGGTCTAGCTGGCTGGGCAGGGGCACCACAAGAGTAGTTATAGCCTCTCTTGGTGTTAGGGCGTTTGAAACTACTATTTTGCCAAGCCTCCTTCCATTCTACCATTGCTCTCTGTTGATCGCACTTTGGCACATAGGCAATCTCCACTGGTCGACTCAAGGTAGTAGGTTGCAAAATTACTACTTGAGCTCTTAGTTCTGGTTTTAATCTTGAGACAAATCAAGTAGCACGAGATAATTATGCAGTGCAAGCTCCCAAGGCAAAGCGCTGCAACTGAGTGAATTTGGTCACATACTCACGTACCGACAAACTTCCTTGCTTCAGTTCCATGAACTCCAACTCTTTTTGTTGCCTCAAATGGAGTGGAAAATAATTATCATAGAAAGCTTCTTTGAAATCATTCCAAGAAACTTGCTGAACTTCCACAAATTTAGTCTCCTTGATTACAGTCCACCAATGATCTGCCTCTCCAGAGAAGACAAATGTTCCAAAATCAGAGCTTGCTCAGGTCGCAACCGGGAAACATATAACTATAAACGTAACATTATATATTTTATTTCCCAAGAAATATATTGTCTATGTACAAACACACAAGTAAAGATATAAATAAGTCTTCTCAAGCCAAAAAAATGAAAATGTGCTTAGGAAACTATTGGTGCAAATGTAGACTCCTTAGCCACTGCTTTAAGCTCCCAAAAAGTGCCTTTACTATTCTCTTTTACCCACGTCTATCAGACATAAATATAACATTTGGCAGTTTTTAAATCACATGATCAAGTAAATAGATAATATTGTTCAAAAGAAGTAGCAAGGGTGTGCCTCTCACCCAAAAACTTCCCTAGGGCTTCTTCCTATGTATCGAAGGTGCTTCTAGAGTTTGAAAGCTCTCATGGCTTACTACTACTATCCTAGACACTTATTATATTATAAAGAACTTGTTGCGGGTACAAAGCAGCGGCCTCTTACTCTACATATTTTTTGTAAAACACTCCGTGCTTGTAGAGGGAAGAGCCACCCGTTCTCATGGGGTGCCAGGATTTAGAGAGCAGAGAGGTTTCCCACGATACTCTCTACCCTAGGGCATGTAGCCTTGATAGTTGCCCTTTGTTAGGGGCTAATAAGGGGTCTTGCCCTTTGTTAGGGGCTCACCAGGCTAATGTACATACCGTGTATCTGATTCCAAACCGGATTTACCTATGTACTCTCAATTATGGAACTCTATCAATACATATACCAATTTGAGCTCCAGACAATTAAATCTCTTATATGCCCAACTCCAATGGGAATTTCCTTCTCTTTTTCTTAGCTTTAAACAATTTTCCGCAAAGATCAACTTTTCAAAAAAATCCTAGCCCCGCCGCTACAAGTCATGGTCGTGTTACTGATAACAATTATAAAGGTAGGGTTAGTCACTCGTTCTGACGAAATAGTTACCCCTTCTCTATCTCATCTCAGCAACTCGATGGTCATGATTGTACGCATTTCTAAAATCATTTTGATAAAGTAACAATTCCATGAGCAGAAAAATGCAGAAAAATCAGGGATGTTACATCATTTCCCCTTTAGAAAAAATTTCGTCCTCAAAATTTGATAATCAACTTATAATGTACAACTAAAATAAGAAACACCTCGGGATATAACTCTCTCAAATCTGCAAGAACATGCCCATCGCCATTACGGGAGAAATTGCATCGCCCCGAGGTCTCTACAAGAGGAATAATCTAAGTCTTCAAATCCTTCTTTCAACTACCAAGATCTAATATAAGCGCTCCTATTGTCAAGCCAAGATGAAGCTTCCTCGGAGTGCCTCATATAACAAGGAAGTGATCCCTGCCCACTTAAGTGAGTTTAGGTTATAGGGTAACTCCATGGTTACCTATCTCATCTACTTGAGAATCTTGAAAAGACCTACTCATCGAGGTTTTAACTTCCCTCTCACTGAAAACAAAATAACTCCCCTCATTGGAAAGACACATAAAAATGCAAAAATAGCCAACCTCAAACTCAAGATCCATTCACCTTTAAACAGTATAATTCCTTCATCAACCTTACATTGTCTGCAACCCTTCTCTAGCTAACTTCAAGTTGTCTGCATAGTGTCAAACAAATTTAGATTGGAGTATCTAAGGCTCACCTCTTCCAAACAGTCGATGATAACCATATCTTCCACAAAAGGCTCACATGGATCATTCCACTACCAAAATGAGCTGTTATAATAAACAAACTCACTAAATAACAAGTGAGATCAAAAGAGCCCTTCCAATCAAAGGCACAACCACACATCAAGTTCTCTACTATCATAATCCTTTTTTTAATAGACATTGACCAAAGGATAGAACGGACAATAACAAACTTCATCAACCAGTCCACAATGACCTCTTTCGAAGCTCGTAATCATCCAACTCAATCCACGATGTTGTCTTAGAAATATCCTCATCCCTAACCCTAAAACAATCATAATTTTAGCTCAAGTCAATCCTCACAATACTTGGCTGGCCGTTACTTATGATAAATGTAAGATCCTTAAGCTTTAACCGGTTTACTTTATTCTATTTAATTGCATTTATATGGTTTAATGTTAACTCGGATCGGTTTTGGGCTATTTTCAAAATTTAAGTGGTTAACAAAGGTTTTAACCCAAAATATTCTTCACATTTCATGTTTTTAAGTTAATTTAAGTCATTTGGTTTTTTTTTAGAATTTTCGGAATTTGTACTATTTTTTCTGAAAAATTTGGGTTTGGCGGGACCCACCATGGGCCCCACGACCAAAATTTGAATTTTTAACACAAAATGTTTCTAGAATCAAACTAAGACATTGGGAAATTATTTCAAAAATTTTTAGATTTTAAATTTGGGTTGTAAAAGCAAATTTATCCATTTTTAGTTGAAATTCTATTTGTACCCCATTATTTATTTTTGTCCAACCTAACCCTTTTTATATAAGGAAAGGCACAGCCACTTTCCCAATTTGGAAAGGGCTGAAACCTGGAGCATTTGGGCTTAATCCCCAATTTCCTACTGGAGAAAGGAGATTAAGGTGAGATTTTTCTTAATCTTTCATAAATCCATTAGGGTTTCATAAATCTTTTCAAATCTCTTCTTCTCCTATAGTTTACTCTCGATTTCAAAGCATAAAGCTACTGGTTTGAAGCCTTATTTCAAGATCTAATATTTAGAATTTCATTTTTGGGTTTCTTGGACCCTAGATCTATAATTTTTCAAGAGGTTTAGATGTTCTAAATCGATTTTATAAAGGTATTGATAAAGATCATGTTTTGGGTAGGTTTTGGAGGAGTTTAAGGAACCATTTCAAATCAAGAACTTGATTGGAGGTAAGGGTTTTTGTATCTTAAACTTGCTGTGATTTTCGGATCTAAGATTTGAGGAATGTTGAAATGGGTTGCATGCATGTGTGTTATAATGGTGATGTGATAAAAGCTTAATCTTTGGTGTTATTTTCTTAGGGCTTTGCTTAATAATGATTAGATTCAATGTTCTAGAAGATTTGATTTGATTATGATGGAGTTTGAGGCTTTGATTTGATGTATCGAGTTGGATTGATGGAGGTTCGGGTTGGTTTTCAACATGGAGAAGACGACCCAGAAACTGCTGTTATGCCGATCGAACGGCCTTGTAGGGCGATCAAATGGGTTGGTTTTCAGGCTGATGTTCCGTTTAGCCGTTCGAATGGCCCTATAGGACGATCAAACGGCTATACTGCAGAATTTGGCCATTTTATGCATATTGCTTATTTTGATATCTCTACTCCCAAATATCATTTTTATGTTTATGTGGAGTGATTTGAGCTAGAATAAGCTACTGCAAGAGTAGGTTATTGATATTTAGAAATTATGGTGTATATTTAAAGTCTATGCGAAATGACATGTAGTTGGATATACATGTTAGAATTCCTATCTTGAAGATATGAGTTAATGATTCCCTGTGGGTTAAGCATGATTTTAGTAGAATTACAGCATGCTAATGAACTGATATGTCCATTATATGATGTGGTTAAATTATGGGTGAATGATAGTGCTATGCCTAGACTCAAGTGTGAGGTGAATGTGCTTACATATGTTTAGCATGTGGTTACGTTTGACTTAATTGATGATTTTTTCACCCATGATTTCCAATGGAATCCATGATTAGATGTTGATGTGCATGTGTAGTGTGTTGGTGAGTTAATTACAAGGCATGCTAATATGCTTAAAATGAGATGTTTCTACCATTTACACACACATGTTGGGGAAATGATTATGATGATGTGTAATATTATGATAATAAATGATGCATGAGGGGTTGATGAGAGCACTTATCATGAATTAGGATTAATGTACGCCTTGCCCACGTATGTACCATGTTGCATGCATCATGAAACAGATTTCCGATTGAGACTTTATCGAGATTAGCTGAGTTTGATCGATTGGATGCAATGTTGTGAAATTGCATGCCGGATTAATCGGTCTTAATCAGAACTTGATTGGTCCGAAAGGACATGATTTCGATTTGAGTTCCTATGAGGAACACGTATACTCCCCGGGTTGAGTCTATTTGAGTCACGACAAGTTGAGTTAATTTAAATTATTAATGCGGTTGAGATTTGTTTATTGAGATAGTCAAACTTAGACCCTGAGAATCCAGTGTGGTATGCCTTTGTGCACCGGCTACCATGTGTTCTAGGTTTCACTGAGGAAATCGGACTCTTCCACTGTAGAGATGTCCAGAGTAAACATACTGCTCTAGTTAATTCAGATGTCCTTGGCCCAGACTGTCCAGAGCGAGCAGACCTACTCTAGTTAATTCGGACTTCCCGTGTGGATAGTTCAGAGCGAACAGAGGGGCTGACTACCCCTACACCTTAGTTTTCCTTATGGAATTCGGACCGTGTCCAGAGCGGGCAATGCCCTAGGTTTCAGGTTAGAAAATCGAACTACGTCTAGAGCGGGTGATATAATATGATATGATATGATTGTATTCCTGATACTACCCCTACACCCTAGTTTTCCTTATGAAATTCGGATTGTGTCCAAAGCAGGCAATGCCCTAGGTTTCCAGTTAGGAAATCAGATTACGTCCAGAGCCGGTGATATGATATGATATGTTATGATTATATTCCACTCCTTGATGGAGACATTCACCATTTGATGATAATGCATGTGTATGAAATAATATTATACCTGGATTACATAGATTGTGTAGGGATATTTGGATTATGTGACACATGTGGATGTGATTGATTATGCATGATTTAGAATAGTGTGATTGAGACACTTATCGTGCAGGGTGAATGATTTATGAATGAATTATATGGATCTGCATTATATGATTATGTGTGAATGAGACACTACTATGCAGGTTGAGGTGATATGAATACACAATTTGATTAGTTGTGATTGAGACATTATTACGCAGGATTATGTGATGAATGTGCATGATCTAAAAGGTGTGATAGAGATACTTCTCACGCATGCTATTATGCTTGATTTTGAATGGATGAGGATCATTTCTTATGCAGGATGGATGCTAAGTTATGATATGAGTGGTTATGCTTGACTTTGATAGGTGTCATGTGCATTATATCTCTTATGTTATGGATATCAGGTGTTTAGCAAGAGAATGATCAGAAAAAGGGTACATTATGTAAATTTGGAATCTGAATTGCTAAATTGCCATGCTGTGTGTTTTTCTGATTTTTGTCACCATATGCAAACCTTACTGAGTTTTTACTCACCCCTCTTTCTTGTGTTTTTGTTTTGGGGCTGCACGGCGCGACGTGCAGGACCCTTTGTAATAGGAAAGGTCGGGGAGAGCATATGATTAGGCATGGAGGCCTCTAGACTTTATTATGCTTGTCTTATTTACTTTATTTTGAGTTTAGAATATCATGTATGATTGTTCTTATTTCGGACTCATGTATGTCTTATGAGTTTAGACTTGTTTGAGACCCTTGGTTCGAGTCACGTGTGTTGGCTCAGGATTTTAAGTATGTGGGTTTGAGACTTGTAGACTAGATTAGAGTTAAAGTCCTCTTTTATCCTTTTTTACTTTTGCTCAAAGGTTTTTGTGGTGCATAACTCCACTAGATTAACTGCCCGTGTGAGGGCTAAGTATTCCGCTATTCCCGTTAATCCCTTTCAATTCCGTCGCCCCCGCGCGCTTGACTGGCCCTTGGACCGGGTTCGGCTCGGGTCGGGTGGTGCCGGGGCATGACAATAAAGGTCATCACACCTGGGCAAGAGGCTTATTGTTGAAAGTCACTCAATTCCATATTTGGTAGTCGATGCATGACTGCAAGGACTTTCTTCATGAACAAAAACAATGTACCCCACCAGTAGATGCGCTCGGTCAAGTGCAACTCTTCACCATAAGTTCTGCTAACTCCCCTTTGTTCAATCCATTCCACCGAGTCATCCTCCATGATGCCCTAGAGATAGGGAGTACACTAGGCACTAACTCCCAATGGACTCCACCTTTTTTTCTCAGGTGGAAACCTCGATAAGTCATGAGGGAAATATGTCGGGAATCTCCTTGACAAAGCACAACTGCTCTAGACTGAATCCAAGAATGACTTCTTAAAAAACTTACCAATAGGCTTTGCAACCTTCAAAAATGTATTGCCTCGTCTGGACAACTAATTGTTCTCAAATACCCTCGATGCAATAATCGGGCCATTAGGGCACTTAAACACATGTTGTTTCTTATGGAGGCCTACGACCCGGATCGGGGGTTAGTTCGGAAGACAGAATCGGAGTGTATAAAATAAGCAGAAAAATTAAAACCGACTGACCAAGAGCTGCAGACTTTGAGTGCGAGAGTCAAAACGTTGTTCTACACACTACAGAGTTTTAACGTTTCGTTGTGCATAGATCAGAATAAACCTAATTTTATAACTAATTTGGATTGGGCCAACGTTATTTTATCGTTGGTTGCCTATGTACATATTGGATATCATCTCTAACGTTATTCCAATACGATCGGATCCGAACGTAGTTCTGTTTAACGACTAATACATGCATTAGGCATCACAAAATCATATACGTTACAATACATATATCTGTATATTCGAATAATCATTCAGAATCATACGGAAATCTTATAAATCATCGGAGTCAAACGGAAGCCAATGAATTAGTAAAATACACATCTCACATAGGTGAGCAAAATACTAACAAAATACACGTCCCACTCTATCATAGAGCGGAGCAGAACACACACTACAGAGCATATTGGATCATATCAGATCATATCAGATTTCATCCGACCATACTGCTCACATCATATCGGAGTAAGTCAAAACCCAATAGAGCATTTCAGAGTAGTTCAGATCACAATAGAATAAATCAAAGTAGATTAAATAGGAACATATCATCATATATCATATCAACAAATTATTTATCTTAATTAGTAATATACTAATTAAGATGTGCATTCATATAAATCATATTATACTAGAAGGTCAGAAAAGTGTACTTCCCTGCGGTCCCAGAAGTGGCGACGTTCAGAGTTGCTCGTTTTCTCAGGGCGTCCTCCCTTTTTGATCCAGAGACAGTAGGCAGAACCTCCTCTAACTTCGGAATACATTTCTCTTTCTCTGCTTGTAAGCTACGGACAGAATCTCCCTTGACTCGGGATCATTTCACCCTTCACGTGCTCGTAGGCGGCAGATAGAACCTTCCCTTACCTGGAGATACTTTACCCTTTCTGTGCCTGTAGGCAGCGGATAGAACCTCCCCTTACTCGGAGACACTTTACCATTTTCGCGCCTATAGGTGGCGGACAGAACTTCCCCTTACCCTAAGACACTTTACCCTTTCCGCGCTCGTAGGCAGCGGACAGAACCTCCCCTTGCCCTGGGATGTTTCCCCTACATAGGGTTGCTAACTCAAAGAATAGACACTTCCATTGCATAGAACAACCTCGAATTAGCTAAGAACACTTTTTGAATGGAAGAAAATGGATATAGAATGATTCCATAAACTCCTCCGGAAGAATGAATGAAAATGACTATTTATAAGGAAAAGGCGTGCGAGCGTGCGAAGGAAGTGAAATATGCGCGCATGCACTCACACCATGTGGCGTAAACTGATTGGGCCAAAATAGTGGTAGGCACGTGTGACGCACGCGTCACAAGCACGCCATCGCTCCACGTGTGGCAAGCGCGATCGTGCCGCATGTTTGATGCACGTCCTGCGCGGGTCAATTGGGACCCACGTCACGCGGACGGCCTCGATCACGAACCGCCGCATAGCGCACAGCTCCTCAGCTCGGCTCCAGCTCGGCTCGACGCAGCTGGATGATGTTAGTTATTCCGTCTTTTTCTGAATATTTTATTATTATTCTTTTCAAATACAATTCCAACTTCAAAATGCGATAACTTTTTATCCCGAAGTCAGAATCGTGTGTTCTTAGTACCGATTGACTCGTATTGACGAGCCCTTCAAAACTAGACCCCACATGGGTAGGTTTTCTTACATTTTCAAAGTGGGTCCCGCCCATGTGGCACGCTTCCTAAGGTTGTAACTTTCATTCTCGATCTCTGATTTGCGTGTTCTTTGATTCGTTACTTCGAGCTCTAACCAGATACAAGAGTTTTATCCTTTAAAACCTCTTTAAATTTAATTAAAATTATATAATTACCCTTAACCCTTTTGGGTTAAGCGTAATCGGAACACGGGGTGCCACAGTTTAACCCTCCAAAACTCTCCACATTTACTAAACTCTAACTTGACTCTGCTTATGTCTAGAAAGAAGTGAAATCAAAGGAAAAAACTCTACCTAGATTCCCTCCAACTAATCTTCATCTTACTAATCTTGGACTTGTGCCTGTTAAACGCCTAGGCTCTGATACCAATTGTCACGCTCGAGGTTTTTCCATACATTTACCTTAAATTTTACTAAATATTTGTTTCAAAATACGAATGTAAATCAAAAGAATCCATAAAATTCAAAACATATGAAAATCATTTTTATGAATTAAACCATCTTACAACAAACCTGCATTCTCAAGCATGACCTAACGAAAACATAAAAATGAAATTTGCCATGGCCATGGGGTTTAAAAACAAATACATCCCAGTCATCTTTCAGTACAAGTTCTTTAACAGTCTAAAAACTAAATCATACATACATGCGCAAGTCCACTAAAATAACACATTAACTCTCACCTTAATGGATACATGAGATCGTGGCATCAAAATCCACATAGCCTCACTACAAGACCATTGTATTCATGGTCGAGGAAGAATGATCCACCACAGGGAATAGTCCAATCCAAGAAGCTATCAATCGACTTGCAAAAGCCTCTTGACGAAGGGGCTAAAAAATAGGGTAAGTGAGTCTTTTCATACTCAGTAGGAAAATACCCAGTAGGGGAAACAAATCAATGAACTTCATAAGTTCATACATAGATGCGTTCATGCAACCACACGTGAAGCAAGAAAGATATAAAACGTAAATACAGTCTCACAAATAAATCATCGTACCAGCTAATCTTACACTTAAATCAATGAACTTCATAAGTTCATACATAGATGCATTCATGCAACCACACGTGAAGCAAGAAAGATATAAAACGTAAATACAGTCTCACAAATAAATCATCGTACCAACTGATCTTACACTTACTCTTATGACAAACTCTTACACTCACACTCTCAATCAGAGTCTTACCAACTTACTTGTACAATCATACACTTACACTTACCACATACACATACTCTGTAATGTCCAGGAAATTTTAGGTATTTTTCTAGAATTTTTCCTGATTTTTCCCTATTTTTCTGGAATTTTTAGAAATTTACAGGATTTGGGGTATGCAGAATAGTTTTTGGGCTGTGCAGAAAGATCTGCAGAGCCCTTTGCAGGCCCAATTAAGTGGTGGACGGACTACTTAATTTGGGAGGGTCTAAACCACTTAGGATTCCCTATCCTACTTGGTTTAATCCTTACCCAATTAAACCCTAATCCCCTCTCTATAAATTTAGATGTTCCCCTAATTATAACTCTAATTTTTCCCTAGAAAAATTAGAGAAGAAAGTGATCGAAGGTGGAGCTCCGGTGTTTGTGGATCGACATAAAATCGGCGTTTGAGGTAGGTTCGCTATCTTAGTTTTGAGTCGAGATTAGTAATTGTTTATTGATTAATTAGAGTGTAGAGTGTGTGATTATTGAGATCTGCATTTTACTGTTTGTTTTATGCAATGTTAATTAGTGCAGAGATCACTGTTTCTATAATTTTAAGGAACGGTGAACCTGCATAAATTGACTGCCTCTGGCCCATTGGCCGCCGGCTGAACCCTCTCTACCGGATTGTACGCTGCCCTATTTCAAAGGGCAGTCCGTTATCCCTTCCGGCCAATCGTTCCGTCGCCGAACGCTTTATAAAAAAAAAAAAAAAACAAAGCAAAACTTTGTCCGGTCGCTCTGTTCCGGTTCGGTCATTAGGTGTCGATGGCGGTCCAAAGTCAGGGAAGGGAAGAAGGAATCCTTGCTCCCTTGATTCCCTTTGGTCCGCCGCCCGCCGCTAGCCACCGCGACCGAAAGCTCACAGTGTCGGCAAAGTTATTGCAGCACTGGAGGATTTGGGAGAAAATCAGTGCTGCCGCCGAAAGGCGGCAGTTGTTGCCACCGCCTCCTCTGGCCTTTGTGGATTGGGATTGGGGAAGGGCGGCACGAGACCCACCATCACCCGGACACTTGCCACCATGATTGTTACTGCACCAAGCCTTTGAAGTTTTGGTCATAGCGATTGTCGACAGGAAACGGAGGAGTCGGCCGGTGAGCCACGGATGCCCCGCTGCGGCCGCCGCGTCTCTTGGTCTACCAGCAACGTTCTGCCATGATAGAAGAGTTCTACCGGGCCGTCGTCCCCATTCCCCTCCTCACTCTAGTTCTAAAGAAAAATAAAAATAAATAGAAGGGCGTTGGGAGGTTGAAGATGACCTCAGGCTGGGTCGACCCGGCCTGAGGTCATCAGCTCCTGACCCGGCCCGAACCGGGCCACTGGGCTGGACCCAGTGGGCCAGGTTTCAAGGCCATGGGCAGAAAAAAAAAAAGGAAATAGAGTAAATTAAAGTTTATTAAATTAAACTTGTTCTGTGCATATGTGCCACTTTGGTTAATTGAATTGTATAAAGGATATAACGAATCCTGCATAGTACATATATGTGCAGTATGGTACATATGAACTATTTTTGAAAATTAAGCAGAATTTAACCGTTCTTTCTACCCAAGCCCTACCCAGGGTGTAAAGCAGGGCTTCTTAGTGATTTTTAGCCTAAACACTGATAATGATATGGCTAAATTATTTATGAGTTGTTAGACTTTATTAATTTGTTCTATGTGTATAGTTGCATCTTGAGAAGCAATGCATAAAAATCAATAAAGAATAATTGTTAAGGGTAGAAGGCTTTGGATTAGGAGTTGAAACCTAATTAAGATAAAGACTAATTTACCCTTAGAGGGGTCAAAAACCCGTTTATGAATTGAATGGGGTTTTTGACCTGACAACTGATTTGGTTGATGAACCAAGGATGTTTTTAGGGGGCTTTAACCCAGTTTGTTGAGGCTAATGGGGTTAGGGTTTACCTAGGAGTCTTAGCTCTATTGATGAGCCATTTGATTTGACCGTGTAGTTGTACCTCCTCATTGGAGAGAGTTCTACGTGAGCTGGGCTCACATTGGTCTATTGAGGATCACATAGTGTACACGTATTTAGGGTCGCTGACATCCTGCTTGGTTGGCATCCCTAACCACTTCTGTTCAAGTGCAGTTGTGGGCCATGCCCTTCCACTCCGGTCAGGTCCTTAGGGGCTAGGTTGGGAGATGGCACTTCCTGGTGGATTCCAGGGTTTCATTGTAGATCATCCTTAAGGGGTGGTTTATGGTGTGTATCATTTGTCACTTAGGTTGACATCTGATGTATTTGTTGGTTTTTCAAGTTAGGCGGGTTATTGTTTTTCCCAAGAGGGGAAACTAATGGAGAATTATATTAAGAATTGTCTTGATAATTGGTTCAAGTGGAAACCTAACAGTTTTGCATAAAATGTAATAACATTTTGCATTCATACTATTCAACTTTCCTACTGGGTATTAGTATACTCAGCGACCTGGTTTTGCAGGATCTTCTAGTGAGGACTAGCGGGTTCGGATCGGACTTTCAGATTGAGGACGACTTAGCTCTAGTAGGATTTAGTTCCATTATTTCAGTATATTTTAAATGGTTGTAATAATGGCGTGAGAGCCAACTTTGATTAGTTGCTTATTTCCAGACAGATGTAAGGGTTGCACTTAGATGGATGGTTTACTTATTTGTGGATTTTTGGATACTCTTATGATATAATATGATTTGCTATTCGTATTTACGAACCCCAATGATTATGACCTAGATATTTAGTCGGCTGATTTGATTAAAGAAAAAAAAATTTTGTCATGATTTATCGATTGTCCTTTATTAAAAAGGGTTTAAAAATCCGGGTCGTGACATACTCGTATGACCTTACTCGTACAAACTTACTTGTATGACCTTACTCGTACAATCTTACTCTTACACATAAGCTTACTCTTACTGTCTTCCTTAGAAGCTTGCACTTACACATACTCTAAATCTTACACTTAGAACTTGCTCAAAATCAGATACATACTACTTACTCTTATTGTCGTACACATACTATCGACAACTGAAGCTTATTACAATTAATAAGCTCCAGTGTCGAAAAGGAAATAAATGCCACTAGGGCATCACCTTAACTTCCGGGGAGCAGCTAAACTGTCACACCTGAGGTTTTTCCTTACATTTTCTTTAAAATTTTACTAAAATTTTGTTTTGAAATACGAATGTAATTTAAAGGAAACAACAAAAGTCAAAACATGTGAAAATGATTTTCATAAATTAATTATCTTACAACAAACCAACATTCTCAGGCGTGACCCAAAACAAAAACATAAAAGTGAAACCCGCCATGGCCATGGTCTTTAAAAATAAATACATCCCATGCCTTTCTGAGTACAAGTTCTTCAATAGTCTATGTTCTGATTCATTCATATGTACAATTCACATACATAAAACATGCTCATTTAATCAGCATTTATCATGCAAAGCATTAAGTTATAAACTCCTAGCATGCTACTACACAATCAAAGCATGCTATAATGAAATTACGAGTTCAAGGTCCCCTACCTCATAATCCACATGAGTTTGATGGCGAGCACATGATGGTGGTGGCATTGAGGGTGAAATCGGTGGCCAAAAGCATTGCACTGAGAGAGTTTTTGTCCCAAGGATTTTCAAAGATGCTGGAATTAATCTCAGTAAGGTTAGGCTAATTCCACTCGAAGCAAAAGATTGGGCGCACTAAGGCAGCGGGACATAAGGTCATGCCACTAAAAATGGCAAAAGCATCCACAGAATGGGGGGTGACTAATTGAAGGTCGACCAACTACTAAAACCACTTTGTTGACCACAAGATGTTAAAATCAACCATGGAGCACACATCCAATGGCAACGATTTTGCATTGTCGAAGCGTCACAATAGGGTGGAGGGCTTGATTGCATACTCACGGACAAAGGAGAGGCAGAGGAGGGCTTTAGCAGCCATATTGCCTAGTGGTGGTGTGGTTCAATCATCATACTCCGCAAGGCGGTGTCTTTAGCCTAAACTGCAGGCGCGACACAAGCTTGTGCGGTAAAAGGGGAACCACAAGGGGGATAGGTTGTCAGTGGTCAAACACAAAAGAGATGGGGTTTTCTAGCATCAATCCCCTAACAAAACTTGAGGGCACTAAGGGCCGGAGAAGGTGGCCGATAAACACGGCGACATCTCCAATCGTCACCCATCACCAAAACCATTGAGAAGGTGGTTGTGCATCAAGCATAGCTTATGGTGGAGGGTATGATATGGTATTGGTCAAGCCTTCGCTGGCCCGAGGCCAGTGGCCGACAACGTTACTTGCCATTGGAAGAATCGGGATTTCGGGACTCTTTCTCGTAGGTTTTGGGTTATGCGTAATAGAAATTTGGGGTGCAGAGGTGGAATCGGGCCAGAATTGTTGGCCCTTGATGTCATTGGGCCGAGGCAAAGCCCACATTGGTCGGACATGTGGTCCAAGTCCACGCAATGTTAGGCGGGATAGGTTGGCCCTAGGCTGGGGTGGGTCACTCGATAGCCGTCAGCGGCGTACCTAGAAAGCTAGGGGGTGTCCATTTTGGGAAGAAGGCATGCAGGGGAGGCTAGGAACAGCAACACCTTATCATCATTGGGTCAAGACAGCATTGCGGCTATCTGCTCGCCGACTTCGGTGGCGGCAGAATCACCAGTCAGAAGAAACAAATGGACTCAATTTAATTGGAATGACACTGTGCCAAGTTGGGGCGGCAAACACATATTGTCGGGCCACAACTGGCCAGATGGAGCTGGGAGACAGACTTGGAATACAACGGTGACCCAGCAATCACAAACCATGGCGAGCTGGACAAACAGCGATCGGAGTTTGTCTGGAGTCTAGCGGTGGTGAATCGACATCACGAGATTAAAATAGGGGAAAATCTCTATGTTTTGGACTGAGTGGAGCAATGGGGCCCATAGGAGAGGATAATAAGCATGAGAGTGATGGCTACCTGCTGTTGTCAGCCTGAGATGGAGCCGGCGACGGTGAGCCAGAGCTCCTTCGGCTACTCACAGCCATAGAAAAACAAAAAAAACAACCAAAAGGGGGAAGAGTGATCTATCCAAATTGGAAAAGGGTGAAAGGAGGGGTGATGGGCCAGGGGAAGTGGCGGTTTAGGCCAGGGCTGCGGCCTTGCCATCGCAAGGCCGGGAGAGAGCTAGAAGCCCATCGGCGGTGGTCGGTGACCGGCGGCACAACCGCAGCTCTCAACAAACCAAAACCGGAAAAGAAGGGGCGAAATGGTTTTTACCTCATGCTGGAGAAGGAGAGGTGGAGAGGCCGGGACGACGGTGGCCAAAGATCACTCTGGCCTGGGCGGAGAGGGAAAGGGGGTGGCAGCCAGCAGTGCTTGGCCAAGATGGGGGTGGCGATGTCTCCAGGCCAAGGCCTGCCTGGCGGAAGCTGGCAGTTGGTGGCTGCGCCGCCTCTGGCTTCACAGTGAACGAGGTGGAGGTTTCCCTCCACTCCCATTGGGTTGGGCGCTCTGCGCTCGATCCGTTCACTTTATATCTTTTTTATCTTTGTTTTTCCTCTTCCTTCCTCTTTTGCATCGCGCTACTTTCTTATCTCCCCCATTTTCGCACTGGGAGTTTCTGTGGTTAGTCAAGGCCCATGACCTACGACTAAACACGACTTCTAACTCTTATGGTTACAAATATTGAGGTCAATTACGCAAACAGATATGCCAAAGTGTCATATTTCTCCATAAAAAATATGAGCAAAAAATTAGCAAAAAATTGCATAAAATAGTAGAAACATGGAGAACAATTACAGAAAAACCAGGGATGTTACATTAACGCTATGGACTTTTCTAAAGGCAAGGCACACCTATGCTCATGGGGCACATGATCAAACAAGTAAGAGCAGGTTCATGATACTACTTACATGAGCGTACAAATGCCCACTCTCTGGGGCCATACAATGCCAACTGTTGTTACATCCAAACTAAGACTATGAAGTAGTCTAGTTTAGATTTCTTTTTTTTTTACTTGTCAACTATAGTAAACAAGGTCGATCCACAGGGAAAGCCTTGTGCAACAAAGAAAATAGTTACGAAGAAATAGAAGAATGAAAATTTAAGAAAGAAAGAGTAGAAGACTATTGAGGCAATAAAAAGTCAAGAAATCAAGATGAGAAAATACTAAGGCATTAAGGATCATTATAACATCTAACGATGTTCTTCATGTATCATGTTATCTCAGTTAGAATCAAATGAAAATTCTATCTAACCAGAAGATATGAACATTAAGATTGAAAATAAAGATAGAAATGCTTTGGATAGATGAAGGATAAAAACAATTGTCTCTTAAAGATTTCTATGTATCCAAATCACAAAAGATAAAAAAGGAGAGCCTTCAAGCATCTTATGTATCCAAATCACAAAGAAACAAGAAAAAGAACAATATTAAATAAACATCACTTCAAATAAACAAGATTTACTTGAAACCATTGATGAAACATGAATTGAACTCCATTAGATTGTTACAAATCACCTCTAGCCTTAGCTTGAGAGCTTTAGAAAGCCATTACAATAAAATTAAAAATAAAATTACAAAATAAGAGAAGAAAATAGGAGAAGAGAGCTCCAAAGAGGAGGGGATGATCTATCTATCACGTCAACCCCTCTATTTATAGGAATAGAAGGGGTTGCTTCAAAGAGGAAAATGAAATCATATCTTGAGATTACATTCTGATTGATTATCTGATTGGACCCATATATCTTCTGAATTTGGAATTTCTTCCTGAAATAATACTTGTAGTCACGGAAGTTTTCTTTCCATTTCCACAAGAATCGTATCAATCCGATTTCTACATAAAAAGATATGATCGAAATACTAAGGCTGTGTCAATCTGCCTAAATCAGCTTCTTTCATCATTTAGTTCTATTCATACAAGTCTCAAATCAAACGGGTCCACAAGGTTGTGTTCGACTATTCCATGCATGTTTAGACTATTAGGAGCCCATTCTTGACTTTTAAATAGCTTTGGGTAGTTGGGCTTAACTTCCTCTTCCAGTTGTATCCTGTTGAAGCCTGTTTAGACATGTAAACCCAATTAAGGTCCAGCTAACGTATTTAAAACACAAATAGCCCAAATCAGTAATGAATTAACACAAAATAAGATTCCAATTCGAAATTTGAAAACATTTTATTAAACATTATTTCAGTGCATCACCAACTAAGGGAAAAAATCATATAGTGCCACTCTTGGGGAGAATATACAGTGCCATCTATTGGCATAAAGACATACAATGCCTACAAAGGGAAAAAACTTACAACGCTCTCAGCAGAGCATCAAACGTCTAGGCCAAAATATAGCACCAAGACCAAATCCCGTAGGATAACACCATGGATAGACCAGGAAAGGCGCTCAGTTAATCGATTACTTATCTATTGGCTCAAACACGAAACATAATCCGTCAAAACCCTCAGTCTCAACTCACAACGTTATCAAATTAGGGTTACGTACAATTCAAGTTCATATTAAGTAACTTATGCATGTATAATTATGCTCAAAACTACTTCTGTCTTACATTCTTCAACCAATAAAGCTACAACTGCACCCATTTTGAGCTCTAATCCATAAAGGTAGCATTCTTTACTTAGCTCATCCCCCACCCTTACACTTACAGTCTTAAGAATCTCTGCATAGCCTTACTTGTCAAACTCGAATTGCATACTAACACTCTTACCATCATATACTTACGACCTTACATCTTACACCATCCACCTTAAAAACAAATCATCTTACTCAAATTCTTCAAATGAAACTGTTTAGACCTAAATCCTGTAATCAAACCTTTGCTAATTCCTTACTTATTGTTTTTCTATTACACTGCATATTACTACATTATGTGTGTACAATTATGTTGTCCACTCTCACTAATTCACAATCCCCAAAGACGCTCTGAACCTTGAATCTTCCAAACCTTAAATCTCCAAGGTCTTCTGCTCATTGCTCCAACGTACAACCCGACTCATTCTAAACCAATCCTCTGATCTCATCAAATCTAACCTTCGCCCATCAATCTTACGTCTTTCCTTACCCGACATACTATTGCAATTTTCACATTATAGTCCAGGAAGTACCTCTTTAACAAACTTAAAATCAAATGCACATACTCGTGCCCATCGACCACACACCACCAGCCCACGAATGAAGATCTATCGTCCACTCTGATCCCATACATATAATTCATAACAACTTACTACCATACCCTTAATCTTCACTAACATACACATAATTCACATACATAAACATGCTCATTTAAATCAGCATTTATCATGCAAAGTATTAAGTTATGAACTCCTAACATGCTATTACATAACCAAAGCATGCTATCATGAAATTATGAGTTCAAGGTCCCCCTACCTCATAATCCATGCGAGTTTGATGGTGAGCACACGATGGTGGCGGCGTCAATGGTGGAATAAGCGGCCAAAAGCATCACACTAAGAGAATTGTTATCCCAAGGATTTTTAGAGATGCTGGAATTAATCTCGATAAGGTTAGGCTAATTCCACTCGAAGCAAAAGATTTGGTGCACTAAAGCAGTCGGGCTCAAGGTCATGCCACCAGACATGGCAATAGCTGTAACGCCTGAGATTTTCATACATTTTCCATAAAATTCACGAAAATTTTTTAATTTTAAATCAGAGTAAAACTGACGAAATCAAAACCCGTATAAACAATTTATAATTTAAAACATCATACGGTTAAACATCATATCGCCAAATCAAATCTCCTCAGGCGCTACTCGAAAACAAACGTACGACTAAATTACCATGATCATGGATTTTTAAATACAAATAACTCCCAGGCGTCTCCGAGTACAAGTCCCATAAACAGTCTACTATCTTATCCAAATTAAAAGTCCAGAATATACAGACACTTAAATCTCACCAAATACATCAGATCGTGACACCAATTACACTCTCACTGAGTCAAAAATACTTGAGTCAAAGGCGGAACGATCATCTGCAGAAACGAGCATCCATCTCCCGGAGCTCTTCAATACAACCTGCAAAAGCCTCCCGAACCACGGGGCTAAAAATAGTAGGGTGAGTATTTTCATACTCAGTAGGAAAATACCCAGTAGGGGAAATCCCAAAAATGGTGAACTCGATAAGTTCATAAAAACGTGTGTCATGCAATACAAACATGAAGCAATGAACATAATATAATCATAAACATATGCATATAATAATGCATAGCACACCAATGAAAGTAAACTTACACAAACACCCTTAATCAGGGTCTTACAACGTACTCGTACCATCGTACGCATACTCAAATCCTTACGTATACTTGTACGACCTTATTCGTACAATCTTACACTTACAGTCCTTATCAGAACATATACTTACAATCGTGCTCAGAATCGTACACTTACGGTCTTACTCAGAAACTTACACTTACATTCTGACTCAAAATCATCATCTTACAATCGTACTCATACTCACACAACCTACACATACTTGTACGACCTTAATCGTACAATCATATGCTTACACATAAACATATTCTTACGTCTTCCTCAGGAGCTTACACTTACACATACTCTGAATCTTACACGTACAACTTACTCAGAATCTGAAGCATACAACATACTCTCACTATCGAACACATACTACCGACGACTGAAGCTCATTACAATTAACAAGCTCCAATGTCGGAAAAGAAGGGAATGCCACAAGGGCGTCACCTTAACCTTCGGGGAGCAACTAGACGCCATGGACTTTTCCGAAGACAAGGCACACCTATGCTCATGGGGCACAAGATCAAACAGGTAAGAGCAGGTCCATGATACTGCTTACCTGAGCGCGCAAATGCCCACTCTTTGGGGCCATACATTGCCAACAAGGGCCATACAGTGCCAACTAAGGGCAGAAAACATACAGTGCCACTCTTGGGCAAGAATCTTACAGTGCCACTCTTGGGCAGAACATACAGAGCCATCTAGGCAAAAACATACAGAGCCCACGAAGGGCGGAAACTTACAACGCTCTCAACAGAGCATCAAACGTCTGGGCTTAATACAGCACACAGACCAAAACAAAGCATATATCGCTCTCAACAGAGCATCAGACGTCTGGTGCTCTATAGAGCACACAGACAAAAATCCCGCAGGATAACAACCATGGCAAGACACAGAAGTGCTCAGCCGACTCATTATCGGCTAGCTCAAACACGGAACTTAATCCGTCGAACCCTCAGGTCTCAAACTCACAACGCTATTATTAGTTTTCTCATAATTCAAGTTTGAATTAAGTATATTATGCGGTACAATTATGCCAAACCGACTCACAGTCCTTGACTAATCAAACCGAAGCTGAGCCCGATCGAAACCCTAGTTCGTCGGGGCAGCAGACTTCACTTACCCGTCCAAATAGTGATCAAGCTCACCGTACATCAAATCCTTACACACTCATACAGTCTCTGACATCCACCTTACCGTCAAAACATCTTACTTACACCGTCAAACTGAGCTCCTCACAGTAGATCCCCGTTATCACACTCTTACTTAGTACCTCACTTATTATACTTACTTTTCACTTCATAATCGGTACGTTATGCTTGTACAATTATGCACGCTCTTACTGTCTAATAAACCCCCATAAGGCTCTAAGCCTAGGTCCTCTTACTTACCGAATCCCTGACGTACACTCCAACCCAAACCGAACCATTCCAAATCCTCGCCCATCAAACTTACCTTCTCTGTCTTTCGTCGTACGCTTACACGTCCAAATCCATGTCCAACTTCGTACCAAACCCTTACCACTTCTTACCGTCCATCGTACATACCTCTGCCCACATGCACATACACATACATAACTTACTCAAAATCGCTAGCCATCACTAGCATGTCCATAATACGCATCCATCGCGTACTAACCTAATCGCTATCCATCACTAGCTCATACAATTTTCACATCCATAAAACATACGTACAACTCATACATATCAATCATACGTACAACTCATATGCATGTCATACGTATCTAAACATACCATAAAATCATGCTTATATGCACATTATGAAATTCCTAGCATGCTACTACTCATTCAAGCATGTTATCATGAAATTACGAGTTCAAAGCTCCCCTTCCTCGTAATCATGACGTTTGATGGCGAGCACACGATGGTGGCGGCGTCGGTGGCGGTCAAAACCATTGCCCAGCTGAGAGAGCTGCTGTCCCGAGGGTGTAAGAAACGCCGAAAGCACTCACGGCCAAACAGGGGTGACACTGATCAACGTGGAAAAATCCGTGATCCATGGTGGCACACTACGGGCGGCCGGGAGGAAGGTCGTGCCAACGAGTGGCAGGTGCGACCGAAGGTCTAGGCGTACACTAAAATTCGACTGGTGGTTGAACCATACTCAACCGGTTACAAGACATCGAAATCGGCCGTGGATAGCACCCAACGGCGTCGATTTCGTGTTTACTAGGGCCCACATAAGGGCGGAGGGTGTGAGCATCACTCAAGGACGGAGGAGACTGATGGAGGACTCCGATGTCAACTCCAGATGATGGCAGAGCCATTTGACGATCGGGCGGCGCCAAAGCGGCACCAATAGCCTAACCCGCATGCGTGGCTACTTGCACACGCGGCCAAAGGGAGGGGGAGAGTGCTAGACGGTGTCAGCTCAAGGCTCGGAAAGGCGGTACGGCCATGCCCAAGGGCGGAGACCAACAATATGGCCTTTGTCGTTTTCGTGCCGAGGCAGGCCGACTAGAGGCCAATCGGCGTTCGGCGAGATAGAACGGTGGCGCTCTAAGTGGCGCGGTCAAACACATATCATTGGCAGAGGGAGAACCTGCCTCATGCCGAAGAAGAGGGGCGGTGCCGCACTAAGGCGGCCAGCCATCTCTAGGCTGAAACCCGCCACACTAAGTGGTCCAAAGGGTGTTCGGCATCCAACGATGCTCGATAGCCCAAAACATGAAAACGGCCAAAAGCATAGAAGGGCCGGGGGGACACTGGGAGGAGCAAGGGTTACCAACGGCTCTTGCCGGCTATGTCGTGGCTCTAGCGGCCAGGAGGAGCTATCTCTGGCCAGAGTTGATGGTCAAAGTCAACGGCAACACGCCGGACAAACAACACAATGAGGAGCAAAGGCTCGGTTTTTCCGAGTGAGAGCACCCGAGCAAGGGATGCGGATCGGGCTCCGGCAAAGCAGAGGGGACGGAGGCTGAACCAGTCTAGATGGGGTCGTCCCTGGGCCATCGCCAGGCCGGGGCGGAGCCCACAACGACCCGGCTGGCTTCACTAGCCAACGATAGTGGCGACGACTCAACAAAGAATCCACCCACAATAGGGTGCAAATCGGATCGGGCGGAGCGGCCAAGGGGGCGGGGAGCTAGCTAGGGGTCGGCCTTGCAGTCACTGGACCGCGGCTGGCAGGATGGAGGCCGAGTGGAGCCGTCTTCGGCCAAAGGCGGCAATTCCCGGCATCGGTAGTCCCAAACACCCGGACCAAAAGAAACAAGGGCTCAGAAGATCTGGTCGGAGGGAAGACAGAGGACGGAGGCGAAATCACCTAGGGAGGGGTGGCTCAATCACTTCGCCGGACCAAGGCGAGGCTGGACGGAGGTTCGATCGGGCGTAGCTCGCCGGCGGCGGCTACTGTTGAACAAAACAGTTCACCGGCGAAAATAGGGCAGAGGGAAATCTGAGGACGGGGCGGCGGAACGGAGGCCTCTGGGGCCGGGAGGGGTGGCCTCTCACCATTGCCGGCCCATGGCGGAGCCGTGGCCGGACGGCCGGCCCTTGGTGGCCCACGGCGGCGGCTCAAATCAAATCACAGTGAGAGAGGGAGAGAAAACTAACCAGGGACAAACGAACTCAGGGGGCCGGCGGAGCTGGCTGGCGGCTCGGCTTGCCGTTGCCGGCCTGTGGCGGGCCAGACGGAGGCTGGGCGGAGCTCACCGGCCACCACCGGCGCCACCAAATCACAAAACAGAGAGATTGGCGAAAACGGGGAAAACAGGGAAGAGGCGCGGGG
The DNA here is from genome assembly GCA_035235625.1 of Saururus chinensis. NCBI lineage: Eukaryota > Viridiplantae > Streptophyta > Magnoliopsida > Piperales > Saururaceae > Saururus > Saururus chinensis. The sequence goes on along the minus strand of CP141146.1, from coordinate 27,325,736 downwards.
CGGACGGCGGAGTGGCCGTGGAGCTGGGACGGCGGCCCACCTGCCGTCGCACGACGGGGGCGGAGCCGGTGCGGTGGCCCTGCGGCCCACCGGCAGCTGGCGGCGGCTGGGACAGAGAGAAGCTGAGGGGGGGGGTCGTCCACTGTTCACTCCAGAAACCTCTGGATCGGGCTCGGCCGAGCTCGAGCCCATGTTTCTTTTATTTTATTTTATATTATTTTTCTTTTTCTTTTTTTTCCTTTCTTCTTCAATCCGATCTTCAACGATTTTTCGCGCCAGAAGCGCACGTCGAGGCCTGTGGCCCATGACTGACCCGAGACCCGGCTCTACGGTTACGAATACCGAGGCCACATACACCGAAGCATCATATTTTTCTGTCGAAAATAATCAGAAAATAGTAGAAAAATCATAAGAAATCGTAGGAAAATCTGGGGTATTACAATAGCGACTATAGAATGGGGGGTGACTGATTGGAGTTCGACCAATGGTTAAAAACATTTGTTGGACACAAGACGCTAAAATCTACTGCGGCCCACATCTAGTGGCAAAGATTTTTCATTGTTGAAGCCTCAAAATAGGGTGGAAGGCTTGTTTACGTACTCATGGACATAGGAGAGACAAAAGAGGGCTTTAACGACCATATTACCTAGTGGTGGTGTCATTCAATTGTCAAACATTGCAAAGGCAGTGCCTTTAACCTAAACTACACATGTGACACAAGTGTACATAGTAACAGGGGAACCATAAGTGGAGGATAGGTTGTCGGTGGTTCCCGAAGCGACTTAGGCCGGTGGGAGCAGGATCCAAACACTCACGATTGGGATCGGCTATCAAACAACAAATGCACGTGTTGTCACGGCCAAACCTTAAAAAGGATGGTCAATCACGGAAGGGGTGGGGTTCACTAGTGGTGGTCCCCTAAGCAAAAGTTGAAGGCACTAAAGGCCCGAGTTAGGTGACAAACAAAGGCGGCGACATTTCTAATTGATACCCACAACCAAATCATTGTACGGGCGATGATGCATCAAACATGGCTTATGATAGAGGACTAAAATACTTTCAATAGGATTTGGGACCGGTTCATGGAGTGAACGGGGCCCTTGCATAGAATTTTGCCTTGGTTAATGAACCGAGGGTGGTTATGGGATGTTCTCAGGGATGAACTATCTATTGAGCCAATTCACGATGTGAAGAGGACTCAAATGGTTGGGCGAATACTTGACTAGATTTAAACAATCTACTTTAAGTTTTGGATGTTTGGGGGAGTCAATGGTCATAAAGACCTAAGGTTATTGAGAGCCCTGAGGATTTGGGTTAAGCTACTGTTAAGCAGTCAACTCTAATGTTGGAGTCCTATGTTTAGGGATTTCTTTGAGAGTCGAGTTATCTCCGAGTGAGTATATATTAGATTAAACCTAGAGTTGGGTTTAAACGATAAAGGGTATTAATTATTGTACAACAGTTGTGAAATAATTAATAACATTGTTTAATATTGCTTGTTTAATTAGACAAGTGGAATCATAAAAGGACTTGCATAAAATGTAGGTTGGTTAAAAATACTTAAGCATTGCATGTGTGATGATATGTTTCTTAGGATAGTATAGCTTCTAGGCAGAACTACGTATAGATTCGATATTTTTGGAAACATTGGAGATGTTGTCTGATAAGTACGTAGGCAACTAACATCGAGTTATGTTGGCCCAATCCAAATAATATTAATAAAACGTCTTGCCCCTTTGGAAGTTCTTCTTTTGAGAGAGGAGAGGTTCCCTTATTGTTGTTGCTGTGGTTGTTTGGTTTGGTTGGTTGCAGGTTCTCTAGGAGACGACAACAAAGACTAAGATTGTCGAGCACATGATGAAGCTCTTTGTTTCTGCAATTCTAGTTCGTAAATGTACTTAGATGAATGAACTCTTCTTATTGAATTTTGAGACGTGTAATAATATTATACGATTTGATATTCATATTTGTGAACCTTAATTATCATAACCTGAATATTTAGTCTAATAGTTTGTTTTGTATTTAAGAAAGAGATTTTTTTTTCGTAACTTACTGTTTATGCTATTTAAAAAGACTTTTAAAAATTCGGGCAATAACAATCTTTATCTTTATAAAGGACAAAATCTAAGTAAAAGATCAAATCTCTCTATAAAACAATGATTAAGTAAGTGAGAAAGACAAATTCATAAAAAAATAAGAAAAAGCCATGTAAGTATTAATGCTTGGCTAGAAAAAGAATACTATTTTAATAATTATTTTTATCTTTATGATATTTTAGGAAATATTTTTAATATTATTTATATATTTTTACTTTTTTAATATTATTTATTTAATTTTTATTTTTTAATAATATTATTTATAAGTGAAATAACGTGTTCACGAATAGATTACGGATCCGTTTAGAGCTTGCCAGGATCCGAGTCCGACATATCTCGCCCGAGTTCGGAGGTCACCCCTGCTTCCCTCCCCCGCCACCAAGCTTCTCGCGTTTCTGCGATTCGGAAATTCAGCCGGACCGGCTGACTATGGCCGGATGCCCGGCTCCCTTGCTGGGTTTTCTCCTTCTTCTTCCTCTTCTGCTCCCGGTCCCCGTCTGCCCTTTTTCTTCTACCGACGAATCCTCCACCTGCCTCGCGCTCTACCGAGAAGGCGGCGCGCTGGCGGTCTTCCAGTCGCCCAAGTGCCCACGCTGGACCCTACCGGACTTCTCCAATGAACCGCAGTCTTCGTCGGTGCGGAGGAAGGTGAGGTGCCAGCTCGCTGTACTCCAGGGACGTAGGCGCCATCAGGAGGACCGTGCCGTCTGTGCTCTTGACATCTGGATTCCATTTCCCGGTGTGTGGTCATCGAAAGTTCTTACTTTTTTATGGATGGTTCTAATTCGAATTTGCGGAGTTTGATTTTCTCTCCACGGCAGGAATTTTGCTTGTGTCGTTTGTTTGGAGATGTCCTCTATTTGTTTGTCCTGATTCTTGTGCTAGATGTTTGATTTGATTTGATCATGGAATTGCGTAGTTAATGTAATTTGTATTGGATGCTTGAAATGTTGCGGATGATGATTATTGTTTACCTGACAATTTGGTAAATGTTGGGAGCTTTCTTTGCCTTTGGTTGCTTCCTTTGCATATGGCATTCCATATGAACCTAGAACAATTAAGTGATTGAGAAGACTTTATGTAAGCCTTTATTTGCTGTTAATCGAGTCTGTAATGTTGAATAAGTAGTATATGGCGCTTGGTTGTCGTAGAGGATTAATGTTTGGCAAGCAGTTGCCACACCTAGTAGGGATTTTTTAACTATCAAATATTTGAGTGTGTAGATATTCATGATAATGCAAAAAACTGGATTGTTGTTATCTTTAAGGATTTTCCTGCAAACCATTCTCAATAGTTGATGTGACGAGCCATATATGTCCAAAATTGATTATCTTCCTGCTATGGAGGCATGTTATTGGTGTGTACTTTAGGAAGGAGGAATCAGAGGGAGAGGAGGCAGGGAAGCGGGAGATTGGGAGAAGGGAAAGAGACGCACTTGCAGGAAGCAAGTGCGATCTCAGAGGGAGAGACAGAGGTCAGGGAATAGATGTGGAGAGAGTTGAGAAATTAGGGCCAATAATCACTGATTAATTCCTGATTGCAAAGAAAGTGCCTAAATAGGCTGCTGCCCTAATCCATTGGACTCTCTGTGGCGTATTCATGTTAGCCTGTGCTTGTTTTATGCTTCTTATTGGTGGGGACACCAGGAGCAGTCCCAAGGCTTCAAGGTCCATTAAGAAATCCTATTCTGAATACCATATTTCTAAGGCCCAACTCGAGTAGGCCCATTTGTCTATGTTTTCTACTTGGCCAAGTTTAGGTCATGAAAGTTTGTATTAGAAGTTAGTTAAGAGGGTTTTGGAAATTGTCTGACACTCCTCTTGAGGAGGTGTCTTGATTTTGAAGCTATCCCTTTGGTGGTGATTCCAGTGGACCTGTCCGGTGGTGATTCCAGCAGGGTTAACTGGTGGTGATTCCAGTGGAGCTTTCCTAGGAAAGGTTATCACCTCCCATCCATCCACACCTGTGCAGCATTGCGACATCCCCGTCAGTAGTGATTCCGGCGAGGTGACTTGGTGCCGATTCCAAGTCCTCTGCTTCTGTTCTGTTTATCCTCTTCCATCTGCTACTACTTCGAGAGTTCTGTTACTGTTTATCTTCAAGGCTACAACAACATCATTCTCTGATTTCCTTCACTTCTAGTGTCCTTCCATCCACTTCTGACTGGTCTAGTAATGCTCATCCATCGTTGTGGCACTCAGCTACCACCCCCATTGTCGTTGATGTAACCAGGATCAATGCACACAACACAGAACAGAAAAATTCAAATCTGGAAACAGATATGGAAATCTTCAATTTGAAAATATGAGAGAAATAAAGGATTACAAAATTTGACTCCAGGAGTTATCCCTGATTCCACAAAGATTACAGAGCTGTGTTGAATGCACAACACACAAAACTACTCAAATCCATGAGTAGAAGACTGGAGCTAATCCCATAAAACAAGCTTTCTTCAATTTCAAATTTCAAAAACTCTCTTACAACTGATTTTCCCCCCTTTATAGACTTGGGCAAGAAGAAAGAGTTAAAAGACTACTTTACCCCTCCGGACAAGTGGACAAACCAAATACCCCTACTAAAGAACAGAAAAGAATGACTTAATAGTCATTTTTCAATACTTAATAGTCATTTTTCAATACTACCCCTGGTGTCTTATTTAGAATAGACACCAGCTGTTTGATGACATGTCTGCCTTTCCCACTGCTGTGATTACCTGTTCTCTTCCAGAACAGCAGTGGTGTTCCACCCTTCCATTGCTGAATTCCTTTCACCACCAAGTTTCCGGGGACTCTGTCATGTAGAAGTTGAAGTTGTCACCTTTTGTCACCCGGTTCTGGTTTTGGAGCTTTGGTTTGCTGGAGCTTGAGGCTCTCCTTCTATCATTCAAGATAAAGCAAACCCAAAACTGAACACTAGTTTGGTTCTGTGTTCCTGACGTCCTATGGTCCTTGCTTTAGACCCGCTGAGCCCTTTTTGTGGACTAACTTGTGAAAGAACAGACCTTTCGTCCTTTTGTACTTGCAGCTTAATTCACTAAAAACTATACCTTTTCCCTGAACCCTGTTATTTAGGCTTATTTACGAGACTGTCCATCAATTATGATGTCCCTTTGTAATTTAATAGAACCTTCCAAGTTAAAAGTATTATGCAGTGTTGTATTATATCTAGAGAGACATGGGTTCAGTTTTTACTTATTCACTCTGTTTTGAATAGAATTTGTAATGTGTGTAAGATTACCACCAAGTCCTTGCATATTTGGGAATTAATTGTCTGATTTCTTTTTGGTAAATGTCGGACTAAGGGGAGTTCAGAAACAATGACCTAATGACACACAAGATGGCCTCTTTCTTTTTATCGTAGAAATCCATTCTGCCATTTGTTATTAATTGTATTTTTATCTCTTCATTTTTGCACTGTGTAGGTGTTTCAGGGATTAAAGAAATTAGTTGCAGTATTATAGCTGTTTTTGATGGTCATAATGGTGCTGATGCTAGTGAAATGGCGTCAGGTCTTCTATTGGAATTCTTTCTGCTCCATGTTTATTTCCTTATTGATGGAATTTATTCTAATGCATTCAAGAACCCAATTGGAAGATTATCATACACTACGGAGCATGACACTATTTCTCAAGTATTAAACCTTGATTGGGGAAGACAAGCTGATAATTGGAATGATGGGAGGTGAGTTTTGGGGTTCTCTTCTTTGTGTATGCACATGCATATGAAGGTTAGTTTGTCAAAAAAAAAAAAGTGCGTATGAAGGATAGATGTTGTAAGTTGAGCAAAGCCTTATTTGGACCCATGCGTTGAAATGATTCTTCATGAACATGTCAAGGTCTAAAACACGCACATAGCTGCTCATTCTATCTGCAAAAGTTTGAAGTTGACTTCTAATTGTTACCAGTCATTTGTGTACATTAGCTTTGAAATTTTGTTTATGCAGAATTGTTTGTATTTATGGAATGAGTTCTTAATTAGAAATTTAAACTTTGTCTTAAGTGAATGTGCTAGTAGTGCCTCTATATGTCCCCTCCGGAGGCAAAGATATGTGGGCTTGTAAACATCAATAAGTTTGATTATCTTTTAGGTTTTATTTATTTGTATTTCTACTGGATGAACTAATATTTTACATGCAGAAGGACGTTCTGTGGTGTATACATTTTGGAGATGATATAGTGGAGGGATGCATTAGGGGTTGAGAGTTTTAATACTAATGAACTAATAGAAAACATATGATATGCAAATTCAATTATAAAGCTTATAAAAATAAACCATTTGTTTGATTATATTGTGCTTCAATGATTGATGCAAATAGGAGATATATACGCATGTTGCACATAGGATTGGATCTGGGTGGTAGAATTGGAAAGAAACATTAGGGGTTTTTTGTGTTATAAAAGAGGAAAAAATGTATATTATGAAAGCAGTAATGTTATGTACAGGGTGTTCAGAAATCCATTAAATTAAGATGACTGTGGGAGACTGAGAACACTGAGATAAATGTTGCATTGTTATTACATCCGCATTAGGAAGATTCTCGAAGTAGCTTTATTACTATGACATATTATCTCATTTGTATCAGGTTAAATACTGGGACTATGCTTCGCCACTTGGCTATATTGTAGACCATTTCTATGACAAAATCATATGTAGCCAATTCCTTTTTATTAGCTCCTTTTAAGTCATCTCGAGCCCTCTCTCTCTCTCTCTCTCCTTCTAGAGGTCTATGCAAACTGCTAATTGCATCTTCTTAAGGGTGATGTCGTCGTCCTCTTGAAACATGGTTGAACCATCTAAATGGACCAGTGACAAGTGTAACATTGCTAAATAAACTGCTGAACATCTCTTAAAAGAGTGGACCAATTATATCTTTCTTTGAGAAGTGTCATAGTTTTGTGTTTGCCAAAGTGTCCAGCTAGTCCTCCACTATGCATTTCTTTAATAAGTTGTTGGCGGATAGAGGAGGGAATACATAGATGGTTACCTTTGTATAGATATCCTTCCACAAAATGATAATCTTGGACCGGTTGGTTGCTTTGAGAACAGAACTCTCAAATAGCTCTTAGCTCCTTATCTTCGGGGTAGAGTTCTTTTAGGCAATCAAAACCCAAGTATTCAGTCCTCAAGATAGTGAGAAGGGTCACTCTTCGACTCAAGGCATTAGCCGCCTTGTTCATTGTGCCAGATCTATGCTTGATAACAAAAGTATAATCTTGCAACTCACATATCCACCTTGCAAACAACCTGTCCACTTTTGTTTGACTTTGCAAATGCCTCAAAGAATCATGATCCGTATGCAAGACAAATTCCTTAAACACAAGGTATTGCCTCCAATGTTTTAAAGCTTAGATCAAAGTAAATAGTTCCAACTTGTAGACGGATCATTTCTTTCTTGCTTCATTCAGCTTTGCACTAAAATACGAGATTGGTCTACCCTTTTGAGTCAAAACCGCCCCTATGCCCACTCCGGAAGCATCACATTCACCCTTAAAGGTTTTGTCAAAATCAGGGAGGGCAAGTACCGAAGCTTGAGTTAGTCTTTCTTTAAGCTGTTCAAAGATTTTTTGAGCTGCTTTAGACCACACAAAGCGATCCTTTTTCATACACTCAGTCAGTGGGCATGCTATAGTGCTGAAATTCTTGATAAATCAGTGGTAAAAGGTGGCCAAATTATGAAAAATGCGCACCTCACTTGCTGATTTTTTTGTGGGCCAATTTTATAAGGCTTCTATCTTGTTTTGGTCCACTTGAATACCCTTGGAACTGACCACATAACCCAAGAATACCAGCTGGTTGGTGAAGAAAGAGCACTTTTTCAGATTTATATACAAAGAATAATGTTGGAGCACCTCAAAAACTTCGGCCAGCTGCTATGCATGTTGTTTTTCCCCTTACTATAGACCAAAATGTCATCCAAGTAAACCACAACTGATTTGCCCAAAAATAACTTCAAAACTTGAGTCATGAGCCTCATAAAGGTACTTGGAGTATTAGATAACCCAAAGGGCATTACTAACTTTACTAACTTTTCATAAATACCTTTTGTTTTAAAGTCTGTTTTCCACTCATCCCCGGGTCTCAACCTGATTTGATGATAGCCACTCCTAAGGTCAATCTTGGAGAAAATGGTGGCATCGGTCAACATGTCAATCAACATTACCAAACAATTAATTTTTGGTAATGCATTTTGGATTGACTAATGCTTCCTCCACATTTTAGTCTTATGTATGAGTATGTATGAGGTGTTCCACCTGTATTTGCGCTGTCATGTTTTGGTATTTTTTGATGACATATTGTTGTACAATTTTTCATGGGAGACTCATTTGTCGCCTCTCTAGTGGGTTTTTGCCTTCTTGGAGGAGCACTCCCTCTTTCTCAAATAGTCAATGCGTATTTAGCAATTCTCACGTGAACTATTTGAGACATCTCATTACCAGTTGAAGGCGTGTTGACTGATCTAGCCATGGTTGCCGCTATGTGGGAGTGGCCCATTCGGACATCATTGAAGGCTTTGCAAGGATTTTTGGGATTAACCGGTTATTATCGCCATTTTATTTCTCATTATGGGTCTATTGCTGCTCTGCTAACAACTTTGCTCAAAAAGGGGTCCTTTCAGTGGTCTGTGGAGGTTCAAGCCGCCTTTGATGCCCTTAAGATAGCAATGTCTACTTCACCCGTGCTTTTCTTACATGATTTTCCCTAGCTTTTCATTGTGGAGACAGGCTTGGTGCCTTTTGTTATAGTCCGGGTGCCCCATTGCTTTCTTTAGATAAGCACTCTCACAAGTCGTTCTCTTTTGCTTTCAGCTTATGAGTGGGAGATGCGGTCAATTGTACATGCAGTTACGAGATGGAGGCCCTATCGTTAGGTCAACACTTTGTTATTTGCACTGATCATCAACTTCGAAGTATTTTTTGGAATAACCCGTATCTACTTTGGAATAGCTTTCAGCTTTATGGACAACCATCGCCAGGCGTATTCTTAGGATCCGGTGGTCTATCATTAGTTGAATGGTAGAGCAGAATCCTTTTTACCAACCCCATACAGTTGTATTGATGATCGATATCATATATTTAATCTTTTGTTCTTCTATGTGTAAAGTGAACTATATTTTTTTTTAATTTAAATTGAGTAGAAAAACATCTGTACAGATATTGCTCTTATAACCATTACAAGGTAACCTCAAATTCTAGGAGCAAGTGAATGCTTGGTAATGATGGTGAAATTTCATTCTAGTTCCCCCTTGCTAGCTTTAGTGGAAAAATCATCTTCTGTAAAGTCTGGACGCTTTAGCCTAAATTTGATTACAAAAAAACTAGCCTGTGCAGCTGTGCAGGCTAGTTGGGTATATGTGAGGCTGTTGCCGGCCCTTGGAACCCCGGCTAGGGCAGAGACAGCCTGCAAAGCACTTTGCTCTGTGCAGCTGTGCTGGCTAGGAAGCATCTTCTATTGTTCTCATTGCAATAGTAACTTAGTTAATTGGGAGAGTAAAGTTTACTTACCCACCCTAGATAGATGGGATAAATTGTATGAACTACAAACATCATTATAATTATATTCATTTATTCATTGTTATTCAATTTGCAAGTGGATAAACTTTTTAAAGGAAGCAAAATGCAATGTTGGCACCTTGTTGTACCTTTGGATGTAAAGCAATACTTCATGCTTTATAATCATCATCATTATCACTATGCTTTATATAATTAAGCTTGATATTTTGTGCTATTGTATAATCATCATCATTATCACCATGCTTTATAATCTACAACATGTACCAGCCTTTTGGGGTTGGCTACAAATGGTCTTATTTTACCTTGCCTTTTTTTTGGCAACATTTCACCTTGTATCTTAGTTACAGTCAGCATGGGATGCCAGATGTCCTTTTTGGTGCAGCTATTTTAGATGGCAAAAACTGGTGAAGATACTGAAGTATCATAAATCTTAATACAACATGTTTTGGCATCACCTGCCTTCTTTTATTTTGAACAAATGGCACATGTATATTGGTCTGCAATTTATGTGACGTGCATTTTCGTATGTACAGATGTATAAAGCTGACCAACATATGATTCCCCTATGTTTTTGCCATGTATCTATTTTCGTGAGAGTTCATGTTTTTTTCTTCATAGAGTATTTGTAACCATGCTCTGCGCATTTCATGTATTAGATTTTGATATATAATGTCCGCAGTATCTCTTACTTTGTGATAGTGTTTCATTTTTTTGAAAGTTATTTAACTTTCAAGATTGAAGTTAGTGAGCCTTTATTTTTGCATTTTGCATTTCATTTCCTAAAAATGTCTTCTAATACTTGACCACAATCTGTTTAATTCACATATAGGTCTAACTGGTTGTTACCCTTGGCTTTTGATGGGTCATTGCACATGGAAATCCTGAAAGAATCACTGCTGAGAACCTTACATGATATCGACATGGCATTTACTAAGGTGAATAATTATTCGGACTATGGTAGCCCTGAAGATTTCTGTTTTTCCTCTACGGTTTACCTATTCTATTCACTAACCTACTTCACTTGTATTTGGCATTCTAACTTCTGTCGGTTTCTATGTATGTAGGAAGCTTACAAAAGGGGTCTTAGTTCAGGAACCACTGCAGCAGTTGTGCTAATAGCAGATGGGCATATCTTGGTTGCAAATATAGGAGATTCAAAGGCTCTTTTATGCTCTGAAGGCTCCTCTCCTCTTAGTCATGTTCAAAGTTAGGTGTTCACTAGAACAACTTTCCTTTTGACTAGGTTCACTTTTAGGGTCCATGCCACAAACTACCTTTGCATCAGTTGCAGTCTTTTGGTGTTGTCATTCTAAATTATGCTCTCTGCAGGAAAGCTCTTTATGTATAATGGACGGAAGAAGCATAAAACTGATGTAACTGTTGCAAAAAGTTATGACAGTGTAGCTAGCTTGCTAGCCAGTGATGTTGTGATGTATTTCTTTCCTAAGGAGCTGACACATGACCACCACCCTGACAGAGAAGATGAAAGAGCCCGAGTGGAAGCTGCTGGTGGTTATATTACTGAATGGGGTGGTGTAGCTCGCGTTAATGGAGAATTGGCTTTGTCTAGAGCTATTGGTGATGTTTCTTTTAAAAGGTGGCTTGCTGAACTGTAAAATCTAGTAATATAATCAATTAATAGATATAGTTACATATCTGCCATTTTCTATTTGTATTGAATTTTTCTCGGAAGATTAGGCAGTTTGGTGCTTTGTTGCATTATATTAGTACTCTTTAGATCCTCCTTTTTACTTTTCACTCTTTGACTATTTTAGGTATGGCGTGACCTCTGTTCCTGAAGTGAAGGATTGGCAGCCTCTCTCTGAAAATGACAGGTATCTAATTGTTGCATCTGATGGCATCTTTGAAAAGATGACAGCACAGGACATTTGCCGTCTTGTATGGGATATGCACATGGATATGGAATTCTTTGCTATGGAAACTCAACCTTTGGCTAATTACATTGTGAACACTGCTTATGAGAAAGGGAGCATGGATAACTTAGCGGCTGTTGTTGTCCCATTGTCTATGTTCAAAGAAAGATGTGATTTTACGCAATGGGAATGTACAAATATATCATCTAATGGACCACAGGGTGTGTCTCCACTAAAGCCAGGTAATCTTAAATTTTAGTTGTGTTAGTTTTTGAAATTTCAACTGTTCTAAGTTACCTTATAGTTTGGGTCCCTGGAGGATGATGTTTTTATTTTTCCTATTTATCTTCATTTTTCCTACTAGAACCAATCTGGAAAGTAGTTAATCTTCCTCACTTAACAATTTTATCATAGATTGCAAATTTTCAATACTGTTAGTCCACCTTGTATGAATATGTTGCTGTATTTGATAAACATATGCATAAATGGTGGAAACAGCTCACCTTGACTAGCTTGACTTTTAGTGAATATGCATTTTGGACACTTATAGTTTTGGAAGATGCTGTAGGGAAATGAAAGTCGAAAAGTGTTTGCTGTTATAGGTTTTGCTACAATACCTGGCTAAGTGGTAAATTTTATTTACCCTATAGCTAAAGATAGTGCTTATATGTAAATTTTATTGGTTTAGCATCTGGCATATGTTCATTTTACATAATTTTCTTAGAATCTAATGTATTTGGAGATCTTGATAAAGATTTCTCATCTCCTTGAAATTCTTTTTTAGGCCGACCAAGATCAAACAGTGATCTTAGATGGCAAACCTTGCTTTCACATCATCAATCAAACAGAAACCTATTCTCCCAACATAATTATGATTATGAAGCACCTTTCCCAACAATTTGGTAGGAGAAATGGATCTTGCACCTTGACTGTAGCTTGTTTTGTATGAACTCTTTTCTATGAGATTGCATTTAACTTCATCTTCTATCTCGGTTTGATCTCCGTTGCCCGGAAAAGGGAAATCTCAGGGAGATCAGAAATTTCAGTCAATATATCTGAAACCTTTTGATTCTAAGGGAAAAATATAAAATAAACATACGCCACGTCTTAAACAATAAAATTTACATAAAATCATGAATTTTTTCTAAAAGTAAAACTTCATCGGTGGTGGAACTCTAGATAGAATACAAATCACAAGATTACTAAAGTGCAGTGTAATATCTGAATTTTCTTAGGTTTCGAAAATTATACACGTAGAAAATATGGTATTTGACACATTGACATTCTTGGTAGAACAACTTTCTCAATAGATGAAATTTATGGCTAGAACTTGTTGGAAAGTAGACAAATTGGAGTTCGGATGTGTGAGTTATGACCGTTCAAAGTTGAACATATTGTATAAGGCCCGTTTACTCGATTTAGACGTGTATTTGGACCATTTGTCGTTTTCGAGGCCCAGTTATCTTGAGTGACAAGAATTATTAAAATATTGCCCAAGTAGTCCACCTTGGCCCAACTTCTAAGGGGATTAGGGTTCCTAATCCCCATGATTATAAAAGGGCTTCTTAGGGCTTAATTAATAGAGCTTTCTGGCCGAGAGGAAAAGGGAAGGAGCCGCCGAAGGAGCTTACTAGTGAGCACGGTGATGGGGGTAGAGAGGAGCATGCGCAAAGGCCGGAGAACAATGAGGTAGGATAGCGGTCTTAAGTCTTTGAGTCAAGATAATTAAGTGTTATATAGATTAGCTTAGGTGAACGTAATTTATTATGCAATGATTGCATAAATAACTATAGCTATAATTTTGTAAATTTGACAAGGAAGACATGGGTGCATAGAGTAGTTGCCGGATGGCCACCATGCTGTCACGGGTTAGCAAAGCGGACTATCCGTGACACGTGCTGGGGCACATACATGTGGAAGTGTTGTATACTAAGTGTGCATGCATTATAGGAACTATCCGTAGTGTTGCACACCATGTATGCAGATGTTGTGCACTCGAGCAGAATGGAAAAAAATCTCTTATGCTATATTGGGGGACATGGTGAGCTGAAATATTGAGATGTTGGTATGATGCCTAGCCTTGCAACTAGTTGTCTCGGATGACACGGAAGGCTTGTGTTGTTAGCTATCATGCTAGGAGCCCCATCCGCTCGAAGATGGGGTTTTTGACCTATGGGGCAGCTATCTGGCCTTATGGAAAGAATGACCCTTGCATGCACATGGCTGAGATGGAATAATTAGATGTTCGAGTTACCTAAGTTGGATATGTGCATCGAAAGGAGGTGTCCCCCTCCGGCTAGCTCAATTGCAAAATGTCTGGGCACATTCGCGCGTATGCGTTGGATGGGTTCGTTGCTTGACTTTGCGGGCTAGACGTTTGGTCGAATGGCACAGGGCCATGACCTTGACAAAAAAAGCTTGCTCGCTTGGCTATTTGGCCTTGCGAGTGCCGCACATTAAGCATTTATCGGGCTCCTCCATGACAAATGGTATCAGAGCCAAGGTTTCGTCTTGTTAGGCGACCAAGACGAAGATTTGGACGAAGAGATGGACTCTGCTGAATGTGATGTTCTTCGACCTTGGTAGGGCGAGGCAGATGGACTAATGTGCGAAACACATGATGTTTGAAATGTGGGCTGGGACGGAAGTGTATGGATGATGGCTGATTAGGTTCCTTCTTAGTTTTGGATTGTGCGAGTGGTACTTGCCATCACTTGCGCTGTTTTTATAAGGACCTCATGCGGTAGTGTTCTTGTTCCCTGATTGTTTCTGTAGCAATGTTACCGAAGCAATATGAAGTCATGTTGGGACTCGAAAATGATGTGAATAGCGGAAGCTCTTGCTAATGGTGTGGTATGGGATGTAAGCAGTAGGAAACCTTGTGAATCTTTGAACCCTCTCTACCTAGCGATGTTGTGGATGGAAGAGCATATTGAACCAAGTTAATGGGTATGCAACCAATTATCTATACCAGTAAAATATGACTCTTCGATTTCAGGATGGGCCGAGATTGGGAACTATGTGGGGCGGTTGCATTGTGAATGGACACGCAGCCATTTGAGGACAAAGAGTATCACCAAGGTCAATCGGGTTCTTACTAACGAGGTATGGGACTAATTGCTGGGCAATTTCAGGCTAAACTTGGCGTTGAGAGAGAAAGGCATGTTGAAAGCCATTGATCTTGGGAATGGAACTTCTTGGTCCAACAGATAGTCAATTATGGGACATGAGCATAGTGAAAACTATCCTGTCCAAGTGATGAAAATGAAAATGAAGATGGGTAAAATATAACCCATTCGGCGTGCAAGTGTGCATATGAAGTTTGGATAAGAAAAAGAAAAAGAAAAAAAGTAGAAAACAAAAGGAAAGGTGTTTGGCACATAAGGGCAAGGACTGCCGTGCCTTTGGTTGGGAGCTGTTGCGGCAAGAGGAAGCACAGTTCTTTTGGTGAACAAGAGTAAAACACTTCCACCCATGATATCGTTGGGTCAGCATGCAAGCGGCACATCCGAAGCATGTTTCATTGGGGTGATGGAAAAGACGTGTTCTCACCCTTGGGTTACTAAAGATGGCCTTGTATGCCACACTTGGTTGGAAGGGTGGTACCCACCTTGGATTGCTAATTTTAGGTAGGGGCCTAACTAGCGAGGCACAGTGGGCCTCATCCGCCAGCGGGCAACATATGCAAGATGATTGCTGCATCATTAGCGATGTAGGAGTTTGGTGACCAAGTCGGTTATGCGAAGCTTGAGCAAAGTTGCTACTCCTAGGATGGAGTAGAGCCCTCTAGATGGGACTGCAAGAGGAAGCCTGATGGGATTGCTGATCTTGAGCGGTGTAAGAGTTTGGTGACCAATTCGGTTACGCGAAGCTTGTGCCAAGTTGTTGCTCTTAGGGTGGAATAGACCAGTAGAGGGGATTGTGAGAGGAAACCTTATGGCATGCTGCATCAAGAGTAGTGTAGTAGCTTGGTGACCATACCGGTCATGCGAAGCTTGAGCAAAGCTACTGCTCTTGGAGCAAGCCTCTAGAACGTATGGGGTGGCCAGGAACTTTGTAAGCGGTGAAGACCTGAAATTACGGATACGACGAGGATGTCGCTGCATGACTATAACGAGCTTTGGTATAAGTAGGGGTGGTATTTAATTCTTGGGAGACGTCAATGGGAGCATACAAGATTGTTGAAGCCCGACGTTATGGTGTCAACTTATTGGTGGGAGTTACAAGGTGTGGCCGAAGTGTAGGTAAAAAATTGTCTGAAGTATAGGCAACTTGCCAGTGTCTTGATTGTAGGGCCATCTTTAAGAGAGGAAGTTGGGTATCATTTGGTGTATCTTTTCTTAGTCAATGTGCAGCACAAATTCAAGTTGAGCAGTTGGGGGCGTACCTACTGGGAAAGCGCATTGAGCAAAAAGTTCGTCTTGCAATGGTTTAACTATGTCGAGGGCTCAATGGGTGGAAGTTGGTTTTTCCAAAGCATGTAATTCATGGGATTATCGAAGCAGTGGTGTGAATAGATTTCAAGCATCGCAAGAAAGGAGTTAAACCCTTTGTCTCAATTTCGTGCCATGGTTTGAAACAAGAGTAAGACCCCCTAGAGCCATACCATCAATGAGGTAGTTGACGAATCAAGTGGGGTAGAGTGTCACGAAGTAGCGAAGTAGACAATCTGTAACGTGTTGGGGCGCACACGTGTAGAAGTGTTGTATACTAAGTGTACATGCATTGTGGGAACTGCCGATATTGTTGCACACCATGTATGCACGCGTTGCGGGGAAGGCCTGCAATGTTGCGCAATATGTGCGCAACACTGCAGAATGTACGCAACGATGCGCACATATAGTTTGGCTATGTGGGGACACATGGTCGGCTAGTACATATTTTGAGTCTTAAGATGTCCCATTCCCCCAAATAGTATTAGAGTCTTGTCGAGTGTTTTGGGGCCGTTTGTCAAACTTTAGAAGAACCATGCCGTAGGCACTTTGGCTACCACTCCAACAGAATGGAAAAAATCTCTTATGCTTTAAGGGGGACATGGTGAGCTAAAATGTTGAGTTGTTGGTATGATGCCTAGCTTTGCAACAGGTTGTCTTGGATGACACGGAAGGCTTATGTTGCTAGCTATCATGCCAAGAGCCCCATCCGCTGGGAGATGGGGCTCTTTGACCTATGGGGCAGCCGTCCGGCCTTACGGCCTTGTTGGAAAGAACGACCTTTGCATGCACTTGGCTAAAATGGATTGATCGAATGTTCGAGTTGCCTAAATTGGATATGTGCATCGCAATCGCAAGGTGCCCCCCTCCAGCTAGCTAGCTTGGGAAATGTCCCAGCACGTTCACATGTCCGCTTTTGATGGGTTCGTTGCTCGGCTTTGCGGGCTAGACGCTTGGTCGAATGACACAAGGCTATGACCTTGATGAAAAAAGCTTACTCGCTTGGCTATTTAGCCTTGCGAGTGCCGCACAATAAGCGTTTCCTAGGTGCCTCAATGATAGGAAGGACGGCCAGCTATCGGGCCGCCAGTCCTCAGCCATGTGTCCTCTCTTCCCTGTGTCTGGTGAGGATCAACAGTCACGTCTGCTGGAGACCCTCTTTGGGGTGTGGCCCTTTGCCTCCCTCCCTGTTTTCCTTCTTGAGGAGCATTGGATCTCCGCTGGTTAGCAATGCGTCGGGCAAGGCACCGCCTGTGTACTTCGTAGATCGGGCAGAAACAGAGGGACGTAGGAACTTTGGCTCGCTAAAGCGGTTAGGTGTTATTGGCCGGCGATGGGGGTGGCTCAGTCGAGTCGCCTTTTGGCGACGATTTGGCGGCCAAATTCCCAAGACCAGTAGTGGAGGCCGCTATACCACCGGCGTCCAATAGACGCTAGCCGTGCAGTCGGTCACAGATCTGCATTGTGGGTCTGGGTGCAGCCCTGAGCGTCAGGGCGGCACTGCTAGGCAGCCGTGGCGGAAGCCCATATAGTGGTGCCCCCGCTCGGCGGCTTCCAAACGCTCCCTGCTGCGCTCAGACCCGCAATGCAGATCTGGGACTGAATGCGTGGCCAGCATCTACTGGCCGTCGGCAGTATAACATCCGCCACCGCTGGTCTCAGGGATTTGGCCACTAAATCGTTGCCAAAAGGCGACTCGATTGAGTCACCTCCGTCGCCGGCCATTAACGCCCAGCCGCCGAAGCGCGCCGAAGTTCCTACGCCCCATTGTTTCCGCCCAATCTACGAAGTGCAAAGGCAGCGCCTTGCCCGATGGCGCCACTGCTAACCGGTGGCGATCTAGTGTTCCCCAACAAGGAAAAAGAGGCAGCAGAGGGCCGCTACCCGACAAGGCCCTACTCCGGCAGTTCGCACCCCCGACACTCCCCTCCTAGATATTTACAGTACGCGCAGTAGAAAAAGCAATGGCCCCCGTCTGGCGGCATTCAGACGCTCTCAGCTGCGGCCAGACCCACAATGCAGATCTGGGACCAACTGTGCGGCCAGTGTCTTCTGGCCGCTAGCGGTGTAGCGGTGGCGGCCGCTGATCTCAGGGATTTGGCAGCCAGATCGTCGTCGAGAGGTGACTCAAGTGAGCCACCTATCTCGCCGGCCATTAACGCCCAATCGCTGCAGCGAGCCGAAGTTCCTACACCCCTCTATTTTTGCCCGATCTACAAAGTGCAAAGGCAGCGCGTTGCCGGGTGGCGCCACCGCTAACCTGCGGTGATCTGGTGCTCCCCAACAAGGAAAAAGGGTGAGGCGGAGGGCCATGACCCGACAGGCCCCCCTCCGGTGGTTTGCACTGTTGGCGCTCCCCTCCTTCCAGATTTGTACAGTACACAGCACAAAAAACAATGGCTGATGGTCTCTGGCAGACATGACTACCAGTCCTTGTAGACCCAGGGAAGAGAGGACAGAGGGCTGAGGACCGGCAGCCCGATGGCTGGCCATCTGGCGGCTACCCTCTGCACCCATGTCTTCCCCATCAAATTTCTAAAATTACAGCTACAATTATTGTTGCAATCATTGTATAATAAATTACATTCACCTAGGCTAATCCATAAAACACTTAATTATCTTGATTTAAAGACTAAGATAGCGATCCTACCTCTTTGTCCTTCGGCCTTCGTGCATGCTCCTCTCTGCCCCCATGGCTGGGCTCGCTAGAAAGCTCCTCCCCTTTTCCTCTCGGCCAAAAGGCTCCCTTAATTAAGCCCTAAGAAGCCCTTTTATAATCATGGGAATTAGGAACCCTAATCCCATTAGGGGTTGGGCCAAGGTGGACCACTTGGGCTATATTTTAATAATTTTTGTCACTCTAAATATAGAGGCACGTAAAACGACTTTAACGGCCTAAATATACATCTAAATTGGGTAAACAGGCCTTGTACGATATGTTCAACTTTAAACAGTTATAACTCCCTTATCTAAACTCCGATTCACGCGTTCTTTATGGCATTTCGAAGCTCTTTCTATATACTTTTTAACAGCATAAGTTTGAGCCATAAATTCCATCTATTGAAGAAGATATTTTACTAAGAAGGTCAATGGGTTAAATACCTTATTTTCCCGTGTTTAATTTTCGAAACCTAGAAAAATCCGGGGTATTACTAGTGAGTATAGAGTTATTGCCAAATGATAAGGATGAAGGACAAACTACTATTGAAAGTACTTACGCAAACAAGACCTTGCAAGCAATTAAACAAGCAGCGCTCAATGTAAAATGATAGTTAATAACTGAAAGAAAGGGTTAAAAAGAAGATTGAAGTGAAGGAGAGCTAAAAGGGTAGGGTTTAGTGGAAATTGAGGAATTTCCAATGGGCTAAGGCAACTAAACAAGGCATATGTAATAAAGCAATGGGCGGGCTTAAACATGTAAATATGTGTTACTGGATTTTGGCATTTGATGGCCTTTATAATGGATTTGACTAAAGAAGTGGGAAGGTAACCTAAACTTTCACACAGCATGCGAGAACCGGTTGGTGTATTTCAATAGCATATAATCTTACATGAGAGAGGGTAAGAACTTACGTAGCAGTCTCTGATCAGCAAAAGTGGACCCGCAACTAGCCCAAAGTTCGAACCAGTTGGAGGGGAGGAAGCTAAAGTCTGAGCTTTCACCTCAAGATCAATGAGAGAAGACGACTGTAATAAACCCAAAGAACTCTGATGATAGTTGTTGCAAAAAGAGCACTGCAGCAGCAAAGGGATGGTCATAACCATCAGGCAGCAGTCCTAGGTGGCTAAGGTGGCAGCAACTGTGTCTGCTGGGATTATAGCAGCAGCCTTTGCTGTTTCAGCCACCAGCGGGGGCACAGGAACAATAAATGTGTGCATCACCTGATATGAAGATGAGCGCGGGCAGCAAGTGTTTTGCAGAGGAGGATGGTGGTGACAATGTTGTGGGGGTTTTATGCAGTGAGAGAAAGAGAAGATAGAAGGAGAAGGGGTAGGGTGGCGAAAAGGAGGGGTATCTCTAGGAGTCCACACCTAGAGGGAACCGCTGGGGTTTGCACCAAATGGTCGAGTCTACTAGAGTCTTCACTGGCAGGGTTGTCA
Organism: Saururus chinensis; assembly: GCA_035235625.1. Taxonomy (NCBI): domain Eukaryota; kingdom Viridiplantae; phylum Streptophyta; class Magnoliopsida; order Piperales; family Saururaceae; genus Saururus; species Saururus chinensis. The sequence goes on along the minus strand of CP141146.1, from coordinate 27,305,722 downwards.
GAGTCCACTGACAGAGAAAGCTCATTTTTTAATCAAAGCATCAACTGACTTTTTCCATTAGAACTGGGGCCTTGAAATAGGCTTACATGGAGTTTGTAATAGGTAATAATCAAATCATATTAAGATTAGATATAAACTAGGAAATTAATTAAAACACGCAATCTTCCTCTAGAGAAGAATCTATTAAACATAAGTCCCAATTAAAATAGAAATGTACTAAATTAAAGGCACTCTTAAAATTGAAATAAGTGTGATGTGTTGATCATGAGAATGGTTAAGCGGAAGTCCCTGATTCTGAGAAAATAATGGAGTATTCTTTAATATAAAATTTACTGATTTTTTGTGCATAATATCGAGGGTGATAATTAGCAGAAATTTAAATGCTGGTGCCAATAATTTGGCGTTGTATATTGTCCATGTTTAATTTGTCATGTAATAGAATCTTGCATTCTGCGTGTCAATTAGTATCTTTCTGCAGCTCTATATCTATGTTCATGTTAATGTAATTATGTTTTCCCATCCAATTAGATATCTTTATATAATAATTTGATTCTGTTATTTTTCCGTGTCAGCTGTTGATGTATTTGGTTCTGACTCAAGCCTCATATCTGTAGATTATTATAGGAGGATGACAGCAAAGTTCAAAATGCTTATGGTAACAGAGAAGTTTTACCTTTCTTCACGCAGAATTTATTTTGTTCATCTTTTTTTATTTTGAACTGTAATGTTGGTACTGCAAATTCATATTGCTACGATTCTGTTGTAGGAGGGTTTGTAGTATAGTTAGACACATTATCTTTTTTCTATTGCCTTTTATGTATAGCTTGTTCTGTCCTGAATGCTATTTTTGTCGTGCTTTGTAGGTTGAGGCAGAGCATGACAGAATTGGTTGCTTCTATTTGTCTGAAAATCTCAAGGATAATGTGGACTACATTTTCAAGGCCCTAGATTCTGGTATAAAAAGTCAAGAGTCCGTAATACCATGGGATGCACCTGACTCTATTGGACAATGCTATCAAGGTAACATTCCTAAGGCTAGTACGCCATGTGGATTTAATCATTTTCCAAGTGCTTCTTGTCCTGTTAAACCTTTCATCTTTCTAGTGTAGGATAAGTTGCTAAATTTCTGTTCTGACTTGTCTATTTTCTCTGTCTGAGTTGGCAGAAAGTAAAGAAAGTTTTTGTTGGACAAATTTCGTGTTTCAAAATATAAGATTGAGTTTTATTATATTTCCACCATGCCCTTTTTCTGCTTGTACCAATGGCTATTCATTTAAAAATGCGTAACTTATATGAAATTGTTTAATTTAGAGTTCATTGATTTGATATGAATACATTGGCCCATGCAGTAGGCCACTATGGTCGTGTCTTTTTTTCTTTCTGGTTAGTTTTACGAAAAGCTTATTCTGTTTTTGGATTCTTTTAATTAGTAATGTCAGCTCATATAATATAGTTATTACTTCCCTAAGAGCTTAAGCTTTTTGATATTAGAGCATTGCTCTGGTTTATTTTTCTTAGGATGCAGTGTACCCTATTGTGTGTGCGCCTCTCTGTGTGTGTGTTGCATTCACATGCAATGTTTAGTGGTGATTGTAGGACTCAGGAGTGGCAAAGCATTGGATAAATATAGGTGGTTCCAAAACAGTTTTCAATAACAGTTTTATACTAATTAAAACAATTTTTTTGCCTGGACATGTCATTTGGTTTGGCTGGTAATCAATATGGGCAATTTTCTTTTTCTCATTGCTTTATCCCTCATCCTGTTCCAATCTATGCATTTTCTTTGCGAAATTTTTATGAAGGGTATCTCTTCATTGATTATATGATCAACTAAAAATTACAAATATTACAGTCAAGGTAAGTTTCCACGTGGATTTCAGGAAAATTTAGAGTTAATTGATGTGTTTTAAATTTTCCAAGCGCTTATAGCCTTATACATCTTAAAGTTCTCCGGTAATCAAGCTTTCTTCAGTATTTATTCCTCTTAACTGGCGGAATGATTCTTTATTTTCCCAGTAAATAGTACGATCTGTTGGAGGATTCTTGTTTATGGGGAAACATCTACTGGAGTTTTAATTTACCTGCTTTGGTCGGCGGTAGACATGAGAATTAACTAAACTATCTTGTGGCATGTGAGAATTAACTATAACACTCAATGTTTCAGAAGAGAAACTTTAGAAGTTACCAGCCATAATGTTTGATCAAATCCCGCCTTAAAGAGAATTTCACTTTCTAAGATGCTTTTCCTTTAATATCTTCAACTAAACTATCTTGTAGTGTGTGAGAATTAACCATAGCACTCAATATTTAAGAAGAGAAACCTTAGAAGTTTACCAACCATAATATTTGATCAAAGCCCATTTTAAAGAGAATTTCACTTTCTAAGATGCTTTTCCTTAATTATCTTCAACTAAACTATCGTGTGGCGTATAGAATTAACCATTCTGCTCAATGTTTTAGAAGAGAAACTTTAGACGTTTACCATCTATAATGTTTGATCAAAGCAATCAGCTGGTCCAAAACTTTCATCTTGTGGAGGTTTACTTATACAAAGGTAATCAGCTGTGTATTTCCTTTTTTTTTATCCGCCAACAGCTCATTAAGGAATTGCATAGTGGGGGACAAGCTGGCTGCTTTGACAAAGATAAAATTGTTGCTTTTAGTAAGGAAAGGTATCATTGGCCAACTCTTCTAAAGGATGTTCAATAGTTTATTTAACAATGTTACACATGCTAACAAGCCAAAGGAACCTCACAAAATATTGGGCTCTACACTCCTTTACCTATTCCTTACCGGCCTTGGGATGATATTTCTATTGATTTTGTACTTGGGCTGCCTAGGACTCAAAGGAGGGTGGATTCCATCTTTGTGGTGGTGGATAGGTTCTCTAAGATAGCTCATTTTTTGCCATGCAAAAAGGCATCTAATGTCTCACATGTGCCTGCCCTATTCTTCAAGGAAATAGTGAGAATTCATGGTTTGCCAAAATCAGTTACATCGGATTGAGACAACAAGTTTCTAAGTCACTTTTGGTAGTCAATATGGAAGAGGTTGGGTACTTCTTTAGAATTTAGCAGGAATTACCACCCCCGAAGCGATGGCTAAATTGAAGTGGTCCACATGCAAGGCACCTTTTTAAGTCCTATATGGGTTCCTTCTTTGCCATACATTGGATTTAGTTCAGCTGCCTAAACATTTAGGAGAGTCAATCATAGCTTACAGGACTTGACCTGATTTCTGTCCATCAAATAGTCCGGCAGCACTTACTTGATGCCACAATTCTGTACAAAGCTTCAGCCGATAAAAAGAGAAGGCAAAAACTGTTTTAAGTAGGAGACAATGTTATGGTATTCCTACATAAAGAGACTCCCTGCTGGTCATCACAATAAACTCACACCTCAAAAAGTGGGTCCATTTCAGATTTTGCAATGTATTAATAACAATGCCTATGTGGTCGACCTCCCTGCTCATTATAACATTTCCAAGACCTTCAATTTCTCAGATCTGTCCACTTATTTTGGTCCAATTCCTCTAGTGATTGATGATGCACAAGCTTTTTTACTCAAGGTCGAGCTATTTTTGGGAGGGCCTGATGTAGAGGGGTACATTAGTCTTTTGCACAGCTGACTCAGCTTAAAGACTATTTAGTTATTCTCAGCGTAATAACACTGTTTTCTAGTTCAGGGTTAGTAGGGGTAATTGTGTCTTAGATTTTAAAAGGCATTTCAGATATTTGTAATGGGAAAGGTATTTCTGTAATCTGACCTGTAGTTAGTTACGGGGTGTCAGAATCAGTTAGTTACAGGGAGGATAAGTAGTGGGAAGAAGAAAGGGAAAGGGTATTTCGAGTTTGAATGTAATTTTTTTTCCAATGTCTCGATGAGTGGGGTTATGATAATGATTGGCATGACTATGTTGACCTTGATGGCACATATACTGACTTAGGACCTTTAACCGTCCCCTATATGGAAGACCCTTTGTGGTTCCATGTCAAAGGCATGGAAGCCAACCCTTGAAAGGGGTGGCAGCCATGGGTAGCGTGGTAGGGGAGCTAGCTTAGTGGCTACATTGCCAGTTATATTAGCCTTTTCTGTTTCTTTTATGGTGCATTATCATGTAGGATCCTTTTTCTTGTTGTATTATGTTTGATGACAACTGATAACTATGCATCCACATTTAGGCTAAATCTATACAGTGTGCAAACACCATAATTAGTTGTCACATGACTAATATAAAGCACAAGTGATATTTGCTTGTAGTGTCTCTTTTGTGATACATTCTCATTCACAATCAATTTTTAGATTCTATATCTAATAAGTTTAGTATGAGTTTCCATATTTATATGAATGTGCCTTTTTTTTTTACCATAAAATATTTTTATGGTGGAGGCACATAACATAGTTTATACATAATTACAGGTGGAGGAACTTTGAATTCGAATGGTGACAATTTGTGGTGTTTGAACTTTGAAAACAACAAAGACCAGTGTATGTATTCTGAGGATTTATCCATCTTTGTTGGCCTCCTGAAGTTACTCCCTTTTAATGACACTGGTTTCAACACTTTGGGGGCAGCTGGATACACTATAACAGACTTTAGGTGAGTAAATCAAAATTTATCTTATTTTGATAATTTTATTGCCTTTGCTGATCATGTAAATACTGAGAATGATGAAACTGAAGGTTAATAGGAAGGAGAGGTGAAAGTGGATTTACTTGCTTGTAGTAACTCAGTCTGTACAAGGTTATAAACCAACTCTGTTACCTGTTGCCCTCTCTTAAGTGATAGGAAGACAAAATAGAATTTTGGCCTTGCCGGCTGCAATTTTAGTCTAGCACCGCACCCTTTCTGAAACCATAATGGAGAGATGTTGGGAGTTTGCTCTATGGAAACTGTAAGGAATGACATGAAACATATTGAACAAATCAGCCATATGTAAGCTGATTGTGAAAATGACATGAAGCATCTTTTGTTATCTGACAGACAGTTACTGTGTCAGAGACAGTTATTCTCCAGGAGGATAAGTGGTGGGGAAATGGAAGGAGAGAGCAGAGAATTTTGAAATTTGAATCTGTATTCCAGAATTTTGTTTCTGTTTGCTCATGGATTTGCGCTTGAACTATGAATTCAGTTCATTTTTACTGTAAAACTTTCATGGATTTGAAGGTAGCTTGTGGATTCAAGCTTGCAAACTTCTTTTCTTCCAGAAATTAAAGAGTACAGTCAGTCTTCATCTTTGATTGGATCATCTTCATTTCAGTTTTCTGTTTCAATTTGCATCACTTTAGATAGTGATTGCTGCTACCAAACAACCTTAGTTGTACAAGAATCAAAAATATCTGCATCTGTTCAAGAAATGTTGATCACCAATGAACTTATTGCCAGACTGTTACCTGCCCTCACAATATTAGAATAAACCCTAAACACTAGATAAGTAATAGGATTCTAGTATAGTTGCATATGCAAAAATGCCAGCCTAATGGATAGAGTAAGGGGCAGCTATGAATTAACTAACTGCGTGACTCTGGAAGTCGGGCTTCTTTCTATCAAATAACAACTTTAAATTGCTTATGCACCAATCCAACAAACCCACGACAAATAGGAAGCAAATAGAATCAATGAAACATGAGATAAATCCAAGAAAACGAGTACAATCATCAACAGAAACCACATTATATCGAAAACCTCTCTTAGTAGGCACTGGGGCAGATCCCTAAACATCAAAATGGATCAAATCAAATGGTTTTACAGAAACAGAATTACTTCTATTATAAGGTAGTGATGATACTTCTGAAAGTTTGCAACCATTACAAGCCAAAATATTAATAACATTCAATTTTCCTAAGGCATCGGTAGAAATGAAATGCTGCAACCAAAACCTAGAAACATGCTGCAATAAAAGAATAATCAAGGGAAAATTATTTAAATAATAAGTAAAAAAAATATTTACCAATTCGGACCACTTTGGGAAATATTTTCCAAAGTGGTGTTGCTTTTTGCCATGCAGCGCCACCGCTTGGTTGGTGCCAGCATGACTTTTTTTTGAAATTTTTATATGATTTTGTCCTTTTAAAAGGACGAAATCAGGTTTAAGTTGATTTCGTCCTTTAATAAACCGATTTCGTCTTTTTAAACGACGAAATCGCCGCACTTGGCAATTTGCACATCCATTGTTGGCCAGCTCGTAGCTCCACTGCATGTGTTCCTCCGCCTCGTCATAGGGATGGTGATCTTCCACCTCTGCTACTGGTATCATAGTTTCCACCAATGTTTTAAAACCCGGCCCGGTCCCCGACCCGGATTAGTGGAAACTTTCCACTACTCCATTCATCAGGCGGCATTGTTGGGCAATGCCAATTCTCCGTTCTATCTGCCCTTGAAAGAGGAGGTTGGGCTCCTCGGCCCCAGAAGCCCGAAATGTAGACTTCTGCTGCCAATCTTCCAACCATCCCGTTGTTGAGCTATTGTTGCCCTTATCCCAAGCTTTTACCTTCCTTGATTGAATGCATCCCAAACCAGCTTTTGAATCCCGATGATACGAAGGCACATAAATCTCCTTATTCTGAACTTCTCTTGAATCCCAAACCAGCCTCTTCATAACAGACACGGTCAATTGACTAACACCATTACACTTCATTTAAAATAACTCAAAAAACAATGTTAATAAAAAGAAGAACAAGTAATTTTGTTAATTATTTATCAAAAGCAATATTTATCTCTTTAAGATATAGATAAATTTGATGTTTCTTAAAGACATGAGCTCACTAAAATCAGATGTGTTGGTAACTTCACACTTTCTGTTACTATAATGTGACCAAAAGGACTAAAATGCAAAAATCAACAAATCTGAGGACAATATTATAAACAAGACAGACAAGGTCTAATATATAAAAAAGGCAAACTTCAGAAACCTATATACAAGCATCCCTAATTTTTAGCTCATGAAACTCAAAAGTATAACAAATATCTGACAACTTACCACAATACGAATAGTAATAGACACTGCATATATATGCAAAGGCCTACACACATGACAGGACGTCAATACAAAAGAAACAGGATAAATATAAAACTCAAGAAATTTGATAAATAAAACTACTTAATCTGTTTGCTAGTAAAAGGTCAACCGCAACAACTAAAGGAGAAAGGCTCACAGTGTAGTTTTTCCTTCGCTGAAAATAGCACGACTAGTCAGCACAACACTAATGATGACACTCAACCCAGGTTCCGTGAGAATGATGTCAGATGCACATGTGTTGCTTTGCTTGCAGACGTTTAAAAAGAATGTAAGTATGGTGATTTCGGCTTTCAAAATGACGAAATCACAACTATTATTTTTGGAAAGCACAAGGAGCTCATCTTGCAAAGGCTGAAGCTGCTCAAAGTCTTCTAATCTTCTATTCCATCGTAACTTTGCACTTTTAATAAATAAGCCAAAACAAAATAAATAAGAAGCAAAACATTGCAAAAAAATATGATGAATAGTATAATCCTCTTCTCACAAAAGGATACAAGATTATGATAAGATTTCCCGTATCTGGCATTAAAAGGAGGAAATTGACTTTGGTCTCAAAAGCAAACGGCTGAAATGTTTTAAGTGCGGACGAAATCGCCTTTAGGGGATTTCGTCCTTCTAAAGGACGAAATCGGGTTAAGTAATATAACCGTTAAACCAATTTCGTTCTTTAGAAGGACGAAATCAACTTAAATCTGATTTCGTCCTTCTAAAGGACGAAATCATCTAAATAATTAAAAAAAAAGCCACGCAGGCACCAGCTGCTTGGCTGGCGCCTACTTGGCAAAAAGGAACACCACTTTGGGAAATATTTCCCAAAGTAGTCCGAATTGGTAAATATTTTTTTTATAATTATTAATTAAATAATACTGTAATAAAAAAAATGCAGAAAATTCCCAGAAACTTCGATAAATCTGATTCATTTTGAGCAACATAGAGAAATGCAGAATATAATAATGCCCTATTAAGATCTGCTCATTGGTATCCATAGCTTGCATACTTTGCCCATCCAGATCATGTAAATGTGAGAATCATAGAACTAGAGCTTGAGCGTAAGAAGTGGATTCAGTTAATTGCAGAATTCAGTTTGTACAATATTAAAAAGTGGATACATGAAACAAATATAGTCGGATGACTAATTCAGTTCCTACAAAATATTTCAATAAAAGGATGACTTGGATTATAAAAATTAACATATAGCAACCCCCTACTTCGTACAATCCGCAGTTTCTCATGTCAGAATTAAACTTGTGGTTAAATTTTTCTTCTTGTTTGTAATATTCTTTTCATATGGTTCCTAGAAATTGATATCCCTTTTCCTTTTCAGGTATGTTTTAAAAAAAAGATTTGATCGTGGATCCTATGGTGAAGTCTGGTTGGCTATTCACATCAATTGCTCACATAGTGAAATTGCTTTGAATGGATCTTCTACAGTCAGCAATTTTTGTTTTGGGTCAGATAGCTGTAATACAGGGCCAGTATCAAACTCTTCTAGCAATCATTCGTCAATCGATTCTGGCAATGGTGATTTATTTATTTTAAAACGGATTATGGTATGTGTTCATTCTTTAACATTTTATTGTCTTTAGATCAGCAATGACTTAATTGATTTCATGGAAGTAGCACTCAGATGGGGGCTAAATCAAAACCATGACTTTCAGCCCCTGCCCCACACAGGTCTCACAGAGATGGGATCAATTGGAATTAAATGAGGGACTCCAAAAAGAGGGAGTGCCACCAATTTTGGTTCCATTTAGACTTGTGGGCCCAGTTCATTGTGGCATGAAAGTTTGAGCTGCCTTGTATTCTAGTCAATGGTTGAACATGATCTGACTTAAAATGCAAAGAAAAAGGTCCACTGGTTGAATTAAATTTGGTGAGCCCCCTTGTTTGGAGTTTGTCTTTCAATTCCAAGTTGTGCATCTTTCCCAATTCTCATCCAATATATATATATATATATCAAATTTAAATTAGTTATCGATAGAATATGGTGAATTAGGGTTTAAGAGGAAGACGTTAGAGGAAGAAGTTATGTATCAAAGTAATAATGTCTGAATGAATACACCCAAGATAAGCCTCTGATAGGCATGAAATTGGCCATTATATATAGAACGACCAATATCCCTCAAGTGGGCGAACCAACCAGAAATAAGATTACGTGAAGATGACCAAACTAACCTCGACAAGCTACAAGCAAATACTCTTAACAGTAATGGCCAAACTATTGGTGGCTCCCCTCTTCATGGCTGGTCTGGCATCCCTTTATAGAGCTGGCTGACCCATCAATTTTCTTAGATAATTAATTGATAATTGCTTGATTACATCAATGATTAGGATTGCCTGTTAGTTGTTTGATTAATGGCACTTATTTTGGGACAAAGGGAGAATGTTTTAGTTATTTTGTGGCCCACAAGGCCATGACTTCTATAAGGGCTGGCTGAATTTTTGAAGTCTGTAAATCTTTCTCTTCTCAATTCTTCTGCACGTCCTCTAATTTCCAAACCTGACCCTTTTCTTTTCCTATTTAGCAACACACCAAGTGTTTGTCAAAACTCCTCTTTCAGCTTCCCCTCTTCCATTCCCCTTGTTCTTCTTCTAGACTCCCATCAGATGTCCCTCATCCTTCATCTCTCCCATTTCGTCTTATCCCCTTCCTAAATTCATCAATTGCCCCAATGTGAAACCCTTGAACATGTTGGTTCAGACCAGAATTCCAAAATTCATCTCTCTCTCTCTCTCTCGTCTTGATAGGGAAGCCACCAATTACACAGCAAAAATATAAATTAAAGGGGTTTCAGGACTCGGAGCCAATAAAATTATAGAATAAACGGTCATATCATAGCAAGTCCATCATTCATGGTCTTGAAATTATCTAATAAGGGAAATACCAACCGTAGTCGCCATCTGCATATCTGGTTTTCTTGTAAGATTTACTTTTATGTTTAACACATAAAAGATGCCATGTGTTTTTACATGGGCATAAGCATCACTAAAATTGTCGTGTATGAGTTTGAGTATGATCATTATTACCTCATTAAAATAATTAGTATTAAGGAGGATAATGCTTATAACACCATATATTATTAAAGCATTCACATCAATGATCACTATGGTCTTTCCATACTACATGTCAAATTTCAAGTTATGTTTGTTGTGTGGCCTTCATATGTAACGACCCGGATTTTTAAACCCTTTCTAAAATATCATGAGCGGTAAGTCACAATAAATATTTTTTTTCTTAAGCATAAAACAAACCATTCGATTAAATATCCAAGTCATGATAACTGAGGTTCACAAATATGAATATCAAATCATATGATATTATTACACGTCTTAAAAATTTATAAAGAACAACCTATCTATCTAAGTACAAGTCTGTCATCCCTTTGAAAACAAACAACTAATTTGACTTTCACGCCATAGATATACTTACGTACCGAAATTACAGAGAAAAAGAACTACATCCCGTACTTGTCAATCTTGGCCTCACTTGCCGTTACCTAGAGAATGTGTGTAACATTCGGGAATTTTCTAAATTCCGGAAGTCGACCATAGGAAATTAGGGTGTTAGACCCCTTGTCCTTCTCGTAATAATAACTTAATCATTAGTTGGAAGTGATGGTTAAATCCTATATAGATGGAAAGTAGATAAAAAGATCTTCGAAACGCCATAAAGAACGCGCGAATCGGAGTTCGGATGAGGGAGATATGGCCATTTGAAGTTGATCATATAGTGCAGGGCTGATAGTCTGTACAGATGAGGAAGCAGCGGCCGAGTAGGTAAGGGCGCCATTTGGTGACTGCATGTATTATGGCGAGCATCTCTTTCTCATAGATTGAAAGTGATAAGGAGCGGCCAGCAAGAGTTTTACTGAAAAAGGCAATTGGCCACTCATTTTGAAGTAGAACGGCACCAAGACCCGTATCTGAAGCATCTGTCTCCACTACAAATGAACGACTGAAATCTGGAAGAACCAAGACTGGGGCGGTCGCCATGGCCTGCTTCATCCTCTCAAAGGCCTCTTGGGCTGCTTCTGTCCAAGTAAAGCCCCCCTTCTTGAGGAGGGCAGTGAGGGAACTAGCAATTATCCCATAGTGACTGATGAAACGCCGATAGTACCCTATAAGGCCCAGAAATCCACGGAGTGCCCGGACACATGTGGGGGTCGGCCATGAGAGCATAGCGGCCACCTGTGAAGGGTCAGTGACAACCCCTTCATGAGAGATGACATGGCCAAGGTACTCCACTTGTTTACTGCCAAAAGAGCACTTCGAGCGCTTAAGGAATAATGAATTAACTCGCAAAATGGAGAGGACAGACCTGAGATGCTCCAAGTGATCCGCCTATGATGTGCTATAGATCAATATATCATCGAAGAAGACCAAGAAAAATCGGCGGAGGAAAGGGCGGAATAAGTCATTCATGAGGCTCTGGAAGGTGGCTGGTGCATTGGTCAATCCAAATGGCATGACCAAGAACTCAAAATGGCCATCATGGGTGTGGAAGGCTGTCTTGTGGGCATCAGCTAGCTGCACACGGCTCCTCATCGGCCTCCTCGACTAGTAGGCTGCCTCGGACGGAACACCGATGGCCGGGTACGAACTTCTCATCACACTTGAAGCACAAGCCTTTCGATCACCGCTCTTCCATCTGGGCCGGAGTGAGGCAGCGTATAGGAGCACCAGCAGGGCCGGAGGGCTGGCTGGGGTGGCTAGTGGGAACGCTGGTCGCTGCGGTAGGGAAGGGCGCTGGGCTAGTTGGGGGTCGAAGAGAAGAGCCCAGCCAGCCTCCTCGTTGCTGTCGGGCCAGCTTCTCCTCTTCAATTCGTGCATGAAGCACAACTTCACGCATCGACGTACAAGGGAAATGATGCATCTCATCTGAAATTTCTGGTTTGAGCCCCCTTTTAAAAGTTCCAACGAAGGCTGCCATTGGCCAATCAGGGAGGCAATTCGCAATCTTCATGAACTCGGTGTAGTATGCTTGCACGGTAGTGGTTTGGCGCAGGGTAGATAGCATCTCATTGAAATCTTGGAACTCGTTTAGGCCGAATTGGACACAAAGCTCATCGGCGAATGAAGTCCAAGTTGGGAAGCGGACCTCTTTCTCGAAGCTCTGAAACCAAACGGAAGCATCGTCATCTGGATGGAAAGCGGCTATGCGTAACCGTTCAGCCTCAGAGTGAGTTCCTTGGTAGGAAAACAATTTCTCCACCTTGTATAGCCATTCCACCGGGTCTTCATCTCCATTGTACTATGGGAATTGAAGACAAGCCAAACGTGGCTCAGCCCCACCCTAAAGTCCTCCGCGGGAGGCAGAGTACTCCTCCCAATCATCCTCAAACTCGTGGGCAAGATTTTTGTGGGGCGGCACCATTGAGGCATTTCCTCGAACACCTGGAGGGCCTCGCATATTCCAACCTGCACGTCCTCCTTCTTTGTGCTGATCAAAGGTGCCAAAGCGGACTGAATGTCCGGGATGGTGCACTTCTCTCTTAGATGACGCTTGGAGGCCAGGGGTGCGAGATTCAATGGGCTGCGAAGGTTCACCCAACTCAGCCTGGACCGGCTGTGGCTTGAGAAAAAGTGACGCTGTGGGGGCTGCTTGAATTTTGGAAACCGCCGTGGTGAGGTGCCCGAGTTGTGTGCAAGGATCAGCCTGTTTGGTTGCTGGTTTGGGGCTGGCCGCCATGTCCTCTTGTCCCTTCTCGGGCTGTGTCTCAGGAGCCGTTGTCGGCTGTTTGCCTCGTGCCATGGCAGATTGATGAGGCTTTGATACCAATGTTGTGTCCGGATGGGACACAAACGGTACCTAGCTTCACGAAGGGGAAATGGAAGAAGTTTGGACGAAGGAAGAAGGGAAAAAATTTTGAATTGCATAAATGTCCAAGGAGGAAGACAACCCCTTTTATAGGAGGCGGCCAACTGGTCCTCCCCCTAATTAGGGACCAGCTAGTCCGTTACAATCCCTTTAATTATGGACCACCATCTGGTCCGTTACAATCATTAATGGTCCGTTACAATCATTAACGGTCTATTACAATCATTAACCAAATCCCCTTGATTACGCTTTATTACATCACAAAAGGAAATTACCAAAAAGTAAAGTAAGTCATAATATAGTAGGTCCTAAAATGGAAAGTAGTGCATGGTAGGGGAGATGTCTTGTGGCGTACACAACAACGATGCAGCTTCTCACACGACTTTTCCCCAAGTTCGGCCTTTCTCCGCTGTAGAATGTGAGGAACTGTTGCATGCACATGGTGCCGATTTTGTTGATTTGCATGCTTTCGGGATGCACGGTGAATCCACTCGTCTCCATCGAAGTGGTCATGCAATTTCCTAAGTACACTGACGAGGATAACCCGGTTGATTGGGTTTATCGGGCCATGAAATTCTTCACGTATTAGGGAACTACACTCGACAAAGAGAGATAGCGCATTGCCGCATTCCACTTGGAGGGCGATGCTTTGGTATGGTTCTAGTACTTTGAACGAGAAGTGCCACTTCCCCGTGGCAGAAGTTCACTGAAGAGATATGTGTTCAATTTGGGCCGAATAATTTTGCCAATTTTAATGAGCTATTGTCTGGCTTGTCTTAAACTGTAATTGTCCGCGCCTATCAAATTGAGTTCATGTGGAAAGCCACTTGCCTTCCGCATTGGACACAAGCAGCTTTGGTGGGGACGTTCCGACGCGGCCTATAGCCAGAGATTGTTGATGAGATTTGTCATTTCAAGTGCTCTACCATGCATGACTTTATTCGGAACGCGCGGATTCAAAAAGTGAAATTAAATTACAAGTCCAAGGGATCCTTTATACCTCTAGGTCGTGATTGCCAGTTTTTTGGTACTATTATCGGCACCTTTATTCCTTTTTGCTATTTATTTCAGGCCCATATGGAGGTGCGACATTCGAAGGGGTTATGTTTCAATTGTGATGAGCGTTATTCTCCTGGCCACTATTGCAAGACCCTTCCCACCGCCCTTATTTTGGAGGAGTTGTGGGATGATGTCCTGGGCTAGACACCTTCCAATTATCCTTAGGGAAGATGCTTTGTGACTTCCTGAGGAGGAATTCTGTTCTCGATTTCCATATTTTGCACCTTGAGGTCAAGGCGATAGCAGAGCATGGTGGATTGCACACGTACATGGCATGCTACATACAATTGTTTGTGATTGGGATAAGATATTCTTATTGATGTTTTGGCAAAAAAAATTCAAATTGCAAGGGACTAGCTTTTGTATGAGCTTAGCTTATCATCCCCAAACTAGTGGGCAGTCAGAAGTAGTTAACATATGTTTGGAGCAATGCCTTCTGTATTTTGCATGGGACCAGCCTTAGACATCTTTTTTACATTGGAAGGAGTGATCTTATAATACGGCTTATCACATTGCCGCGGGTTTTACACCAATCCAGGTTGTCTATAGCTGGCCTCCTCCGACTGTGTTGCGTTATGTTCCCTCGTGTATGCGGGCAATCCTTCTATAGTTTCTCCTACCCTTCCTCCCGTTTGCCATCAGATCAGTCTTGCACTATCCCTCATGCTATACTACAATGACGACATGTTTGCCATGGCCGATGGTCTTTCTGGGAGATTTTTGTTTCATGGTTACACAAGCCCGCTGAGGATGCTACATGGGTAGTGGAGGATGATTTTTATGCACAATTTCCTGAATGGTTGCCTTGAGGGAAAGCATATGCAAGCCTGGTGGGATGTTATGACCCTTTCCCTTTTAACAGTGGTCTGTACATCCTAATTATAGTGGAATTTGCTTGATTAGTTAATTCTATTTATATCAGTACTTGTGTTTCCTAGTTTAAAATCTACTTATGTTATGTTATTTCCAGCCATTATTTAAGTTATTCCTATTTAGATTAGGAGTTGCTTATTGTAGTTAGATAAGGTTTCCTTGAACTGGGGCTTCAGTCCTTGGCTGAAGTCATGAACAATGACAAATTTGCAGAACTGTACTTAAGTTCTCCATTGTCTCTACTTCTCTTCATCTGATTATTCTCCTCTTTCTGTGTGTGACTTCCCCACTTTCATTTATTGTTCTTTTACATAGATTATTGTAATACCTTAATATTTCTTAGGGGTTACAACAGTATTCTTACGAGTAACAGATAGCTTGCATTCTTAAGTTTTTGGTGGAAAGTAATTTTAATTGCTAGCTGCTAATGGTAATTCCTATTCTTTCTGAAATGGGACTAGTGTTCTTCTGAGTTTAGTTCAAGCGAGCATGGTAGTAAAAGCATCATGAATCTCTAACTGATATCATCATTGTTTGATATTATTATCAACCAAATCCTAGCAGTATCTGGCCAGAATTTTGCAATTACTTTTTGTTCTCTGAAAATGATATATATTGCATGGTAGTTAGCTGTTAATCTATTTTTTTTCTCGAAACAGGTGGAGAGAGGGCCTGGAACATATTTAAGTGGTCTGAGGGAAAAGCATTTTGGGGAAGTATTTCTCAATGCTTCTATGTCTCTTGGAACTGCATCTTCAGAATTATCTAATTCATTTACACAGAAAACAGAAATGAAGAAGACACATAAGACTGGAGATAAATGTGCTTCTTCAATGTCATTTTCAAGTGGAATTTCAGGTTTAAATTATGAAGAAGGTTTGATGCACATTGCAAGATATGTAGAATCATTTGAATCTCAGTCAAAGGAGATATGGCTTGTCTTTCATAATGAAGGAATATCATTGTCAAAACTAATGTACACAGCAGAAGGGACTGAAACTATTAATGGTGAAGACAGGGATGAAAAATTCAGAAACATACAGGTGCTGCAACCTTCATCATGGTGGCTTTGGTTGAAGACAACAGAAGCGGGAAAACAGGAGATGCGCAACATCATATGGCAGCTGGTATATTCAAGGCCCAGGAAAACTGTCACTGCTAGCTTCTTTTGTTCTTTCTTGCACTTTTTAATGATATTTATTCTCATGTTAAATTCAATCATGAATTATACTGTGAGTAGGCTTACTTTTTGTTTCAACCCAATTTTCTCATGGATGAGAGAGATTTCCATCCGATTAAAAAAGTGGAAATAAGAAGTGATTTGGATTCACTGGATCAACTTTGCATTGTGATTGCTGGTTGCTTGCTGGTGGCGCCCAACCAGCCCAAGTGAGAATGGCCTAAGGCTCTTTAGGGAGGCACTGCTGGGCTTAAAGAAGTAAAAAATTGGGGAGAAGGGAATGTTCTTTCTTTGATGAGGTGCCACAAACAGCAAGCAGATATTTTGGATTAGAAGGAGTATTGCAGTGGCAGTTTTTAAAGCTCCGACAACAATTGGCATCAGATGGTGAAAGGTTAGATTTTGCCATCTAGGAGCTTAAGGATATGATGCCATCTAGGAGATTAAAGGAAGGGCTCAGCTGCAGCCCTTACACCGAATGCAGCCAATTCGGTGGGAACACTCTTGAAGTTATCAGATGCAACATTGAGTAGCCAGTTTGAGATAATAGCAAGATGAAAAAAACTGCCCTAGATTGAAATTTTGTAGGTTAGACTGCTCGAGATTGAACCTGCTCTCAATGCCATGCTTTAAACTGATTTAAGGTGAAGAATGAACTTTTGCTAAGCTGCCACGATCAGACCACTTTAGTTATGAGAACTTAATTATCAGCTATTACAGGAAGGCACATAAAGGCTCCACACTAGATTGATTCCCATCATAGATTAAAGAACAAGAGCAGGAAGAGAACTTAATTTACTGACAAAGGAAGCTAGTCAGAACCCTGCAGCTGTTAATCTTGTGCAAATCTGGTCTAAAAAGCTGTCAGAATTCACCAGCGGTGTGATAAAACTGCCCCTGATTGTACTCTAAGATTCTTCTACAGACAATTTTGTGATTTGAAAACATGTAGATTCCATAGATTTCTGATGATAATCTGATTTGCTTGTACTCACCTATCAAGAGATATTTGTTATATGTTTTCTTCAATAAAAGCAGGTGGACAGCCATTCCTAAGGCATATTAAATTCCATTCTTCTCCTCTATTTTTTTTCAATTTGAACATACGCATGTTATAAAAATTTAAATGACTGAATGATTTGAATCTTTGTGCATGGTTGAACGATTTTTTTTATGTTTAGAATTTTGCTACCTGTCTGTAGTGTTTTTGCAACTCAATCATGTAGTCACTGTGTACTAAAAACTGTTATAATCTTGGAGTTATACAAATATTGCTGACCATAGTATGTACTATTTATCTTTGTTCAGTTAATGGCACTAAAGTCCTGTCATGATCGCAACATTACCCACAGGGACATTAAACCTGGTGAGAATTTTAATCTTATTTGTAGTTGCTATTATATAAAGTATCATTCAATAAATATCTGCCAGTGATTCAGTACAGATGTTTGACTTTTATCAGTTTCTTTGCTTAAAATTTCTAATGGCTAAAGTGTAAGAGTACCATGTTTGCACTGTTCTTGAATTCCTTTGGTTGTCCAGCCATGGTTTGCAATATCTTTTATGGAAGATATATCAGTGACTTGAAGACAGGAGATATCTCCCAGATATTGGGAAAAAAAATATCGGCAACCCAAAATGTTTTCACAAGTATTTTGTTACTAAGCATATATATCTAAAAGCCCTAGTACTAATCTCAAACAATCATAACACCATGCTAGTACATTATACTAACATAAATTACTTTTTTCAAGTTGAAAACATGAACAATAATATGAAGAAAAATTAGTTTGAAGGTAATAAGAATGATTAAGTGGAGAACATGATGGTATATGTATATAAATAAAGCATAAAGGTAAAAATAAAAGTCTATAATAGAGAACATGATATTGTACATGCTGGAGAAGATGCTGGAAAGGGCATCAGATTGTCCAAACACCATCACCGGGTGCTTGGAAGGGCGTTAGAAAGTGAGGGTGGGCCCAGGATATTGCCAAATATCTCAGATTTCACAAATATATCTGATATATAATCAAATCTGAGATATAATCTTCCCCCATGTCTTGTATTGGTCAAACGACATATACAGAAATATGGGAGATATATCTCACATGAACCACGTGTCGAACGGCTATTTACTAGCAGCTGGTAGTAAATGTCACTCATTGTTTAAGGTCACCTGAGTGAAAAGAGAGTCTTCACAACAGGAACATGATACTATCACTGAAGAAAAAAATGTACGGAATCTCTTTTAACTTTAACAATTAAGCATCTCATTAATTTTTCTTTTACAAGTGAGTCCGCAATGTCAGGCAGGTTTGATATGAAGGGGATTGGTGGTCGATTTTGATTTCTGGGCCCCCGTGAGCTTTTGTTGAAAAAACATAAGAATTTGAAGAAAGAGGGATTTAGTTATTTAAAGGGGTAAACAAGTGTATGGTTGCATATCAGTTTACAAACCTAAAAGAAGAGGTGTGACCAATGAAAGAGAAAATATGAGTAAAGACAAAACTGCACCTCAATTAAAGTGCACCTAGTTACCCCCCCCCCCCACCACCACCACCACCGTATAAGGTGATTTTTTATTAAAACAAAGTGGAGGAACCTGCAATGAAATTATAGATGAATTCCTAGAATTCCCTCCCATATATAACTAGTGTGAAGAGTATTTTCAAGTATTAACAGGTCTTGCTCATTGCAGCTTGTGATTTTGAGCCAAAATTTAGCAGACGGAATTTGGTGAGCATGGAGGCCTACGTGTTAGAAAGGCTATTACTTTGATACCCCGTCATCTTTGGCATTCCCTTATTATATCCCTTTCGTCCAACGCACATTCATATCATTGTCAAGGTGACATAGACCAAGATGTTAACAGGTACTTTCCTGTTAATATTAACATTGAGGTTTTCCTTCAGAAATATTTTCATTTAAGGAGGTTAACAGCACAACACTTGAGCATTGTAGTTTATCAGACTACAACTTTAGACTAGGCAGTTTTAAATAGTACTTCATTAGTGTTTTTATAAATGCTAATTTGAGAATTGTAATAATGAGAAGAAACAGTAGAATAAACTAAAAGATTTATGGGAAATATACCAAGGAAGGAGTCAACATAACTCGTTATTCATTAGCAATTTTTCTCAATTCTGGAGTCTGCATGAATTTTCAACATCAAATAGAGGCTTTTCTAGTGCCTTGCTGCTTGGGTTTAAAATGTTGTCTTGGTGGCTTCCCTGTTTGTTTTACTTTATAGCTTTGTGGAAATTTGAAGCCAATGTTGAAATTTGATTCTTTTGGTGCCTGCCTCGAGTTGAGGTGCCCCAAGAATGCCTTGAATGCACTTTGGTAAGGCATAGTCTATAAAAAGCGCATCAACTCCAAGTCCTCACTGCAAAGGTGCACTCCACAGCCAATGTAGATGTTATCCTTTTTAACAACCTATGCAGAAGTAGTTTCTGGAAGACACTGGTGCAGGAATTCTTTCTTGTTTTGAGCTTCTTTTCTGAACATTTTTGCTTGATGGATCTTTGTCAAATCCTCGCTGGTATCCATGCCAGCCTTCCATTCTAGTTGGCAATCTGTTCGTCTAGCTTCTTTTTCTTGATTGCCTGCTTATTGTATTAACTGGTGTTACGGGCTTTTTCCTGTCATAGTATTCCTAATAATTACTTCAGGAAGTTGGCAACTAATAAGGGTTTGGTCTAATATGCCACTTGGAAGCCATCAAAAGGATCTGGCAGAAAAATATCGTCATCAGTTATTTTTTAAATGACAATGACCAATAAAATGTTTATAGTAATGGTATTAGAATCTTTTCATTCTCTTATCAGCATATTAGTTATTAGGATATTATACATTACTTTTACCATCTTATTAGCAATCTTATAATCTGTATTTGACATGTTTATCTATTACTTTATTTATTTTACTTATTTAAATGAATAATAATAATAAGGGAAATTATATGAATAATGTTAAAAAAAATAATTACTAAAATATCGGAGGGATAAAAATAATTACCAAAATAGTATTCCTTTTTGCCACATAGGACGAAATAACTCTACTTGGCCAAATATTTGCTAAATATGGATAGTCGACAAAATAAACTTATTTTTTGTTTTAAGATTCATTTAACCTCGAAATAGCCCCCTATGAAAACAACATATAAAACACCTGGATGGCCACCCATTTGAAAAAAATATATGACAACTCTAATTAGCTCTACCTCTCCTACCCCTATGACCTTGACCCAACCCTGACCACGCTCATGGCCATGAAGTTGCTCTACTGGGTCCTCTTGGTCTGCGTAAATAATAGATGGCTCACCCAAACATGCTTATGAAGGTAATGAGATGGATCCTTATGAGTTGCCTATTATTGTCTAATATATACTCTTGAAATAATCGGCATCTCATGCAAAGAAGAAGCTCAATCCCTTCTTTCCAATTTCCAGCGTCCACAAAAAACAAACCTTTTTAGTAAATAGAGTGAGGAGACAGAGAAAGGGTGGGGAGGAGACAGGGAGGAGAGGAGCTAGGGTGGGGAGGAGACAGAGATAAGAGGAGCTGGGGCGGGGAGGAAAGTGAGGGAGAGAGTTCCGGCTGGGAAATAAGAGTGATGAATTTGTCCTTCTAATGGACATCTTTCGTCCTTTAGAAGGACGATATCAATGGTAATACTGAACTTTGCTAACTAGGGAGATTTTGTCCTTGCAAAGGACAAAGTCAATATTAAGTTGATTTCATCCTTTGCAAGGACAAAATCAAGCTTAAAAGTTTTAAAAAAAAGCTATGTAGGTGCCTACATGGCAAAAAGGAATACCATTTTGGTAATTATATTTATCTCTCCTATATTCCGTTAATTATTATTTTTAGATTATTTATATAATTTTCCCTAATAATAATGATGATGATGCATAATAATAGCGTGCTTTTTGTTTCATGCATTGAGGCTTGCACCTCATCTTTTCATAGATCAGGCGATTCAAGGCTTAGCTCATGGTTTATTAACATTGGCTGAAACATTTAAATAATATTGTTGCCTTCAAATGTAGTCCTCTGTCTATCTTCTTACTAATTTATATTTCTTTTGTGCGAAGAGAATATGGTTATTTGCTTTCTGGAGGAAACAGGAAGGTGCTTGAGGTCAATCCCAAGTGGCGACAGACACTACCCCATCATAATGTACAATTTTATCAACCTTCTTTGTTGGTGTTTTTCTCTGTTCCTAATTCTCTAGCAGAAGTTTCAGACATTTAGAATTGTCTCTGGGTTAATCCCAGGACACAATTGTATGGATAATTCAAAGAATTGTCCTATGGTAAAGAAAAGATCATGGTAAAAAAATTATGAGCAAATGCTCATTCTGGGACTAATAATTAGAATGAGAGTCCTTTAAGCTGTTGGCTGTTTTTGCATGTGGCTGTAGGAGGCTGAATAATCTCCTGTACCATTGGCAGAAAAAGAGCCTCCTGTAGCACTAAAGTGACCCCTTTCATCAGCTGTAAACAAATGGTGCCTGTAAGAACCTCTTTTGGTTATTATGGATGCCTCTGAGTTTGGTGGCAAGTAGTTGGATAATGTTTGAAATAGTTATAACTGGAAATGGCTATTAGTTATACCTCGTTGTGTCGTCTATTTTTAATCACTACAGTGGAGAATCTTCTGTGAGAATGGTTATAAAATATTAAACTTTCAAAATGAAGCCAATTGAATAACACAGTTTAACTTATATATTCCTTGCAATTAATTGATTGTTTGTTTACAGGTTGACTATATTCTCCATCTAAACTGATCAATTGTTATTTGTTTGACTTTTGTACACTAATTTTTTCAGAAAATAAAAATTTTCTTATAGGATTCATATCACAATAACTGCAGTTTGAATAATTATTTGATGCTAATAGGAGAATATAATCATGCAAAGATTTTCTGCTTATTCTGTTGCATTATTTTTTGCTTAGTGTCATTACTACTGAATTAGGTGAAGATTGTTTGTTTCATTAATTGGAAGATATATTTTTTATCGTTTTCAGTCTGATAGAATTTCTGGAATTATTTGTGCTGGCATTTCAGGCGAATCATTGACTTTGGCAGTGCTATGGATGAATTCACTCTAAAGAATCTTTATGGATCAAATGGCCCTTCTAGGTATGGCGTGTATCAAATTTATAAATGTGTCAAAATGAAATTACTTCACTTTTGACTTTTGAGAGTGTCTACAGGTCTTCTATCTTTAACTCCTGACTTTTTTTAATTATAAGCTTTATGTAATGACAAATTTTAAAGATGAAATTTTTTATAATTGGTGGTTTTGAAAGCTGACATTATCTTCGTTTCAGTTCTATGAATGACTGCTTGCACAGTCTTCCGTTCTTCCTCTTTGCTTAACTTTATCTTGCCAAAACTTTAGCCCTTTGCCTAAGGTCCAAACTTTACACTGATGTAGTGTCGGATTCCTGTGTTAGGCATCAGTTTGAGTGGTGAGCTTGTCACCAGTAATGTCAGTCATTAGGCTGTGTGTAAATTGGGTAATTTCTTTGTGTCAACTTTGATTTGAGTTTTTTATGCAAATATTCTTTTGCAATTGGTGAAATTTGGTAAAATTGAACCACCAATGTGAGACTATGGGTTTATGTATCTATCTACCATAGTTATTATTACTTTGATAATTTTTTTTTTGTTATAAGAACATATTTGAAATAAGAGCCCAGATAGATCATGTCTAAAAAGTAATTAACTAGAAAGTAATTCTTTTAGTTTTGTTTTGGGGTTTTTGCTACCATGACGTTCTTGTGAGACATGAAGTTGGAAAACGTACAATTTACAAATTGGATTTTTGCTCTGCTGGTAGTAAACGATTCCCAGTTATCTTCTCTAAGTATCTTGTAATTGACATGTTTTATGACTTTCTTTTGACATGGACTGGTTTTGGTTGTTACCAGCTTTGTGATGGAAGATGATTACATCAATGTTTCATTTGCAACTATCATCTCATGAAACTAATGCACATATGCCCTCTTTAGAGGGTCAAGTCAGGAAGGGCAACTGGCATAAAAACTTTCCATTGTGTTTCTTTTCATGGATTTAATACCATCTCTTTTATGCTGATAAAGAATCTCCATGTCACCGATCCACATAGTTAGGATAAGGCATATGATGATGATGATGAAATGTGTTGTTATGAATAGTTAGTTTTTTAATAGCTTAAGCTTTTAGGTTAGGATGCAATTATTATGGTAATCTATCTCTCGTGTATATTATACTTTATTTATGTTGTCTTTTCTGTGTGAGAAGATGTCTTTTTTGCTTACCATTCTTATCATTTACAGTTTATATGAATATTTACAATATTTTTCATTTGTATTGCAGAGCAGAGCAAACTTTTGAGTATTCCCCCCCAGAAGCTCTTCTAAATTCTAGTTGGTTTCGTGCGCCCACCAGCACCATTTTGAAGTATCTCCTGGTCCTATCAGTAATACATGTTGCATTATTACTGTATTGAAACAAGGAACACATTATATTTTAATTTTGGTGGCAGATACGACATGTGGAGCGTGGGTGTTGTGATGTTAGAGTTAATTTTAGGATCACCGCATGTTTTTGACATTAGTGCTCGAATTCGCACATTGTTGGATCAGCACCTCAATGGATGGAGTGAAAGCATGAAAGACCTAGCTTATAGGTAAGTTGGTTACAGAGATTTATCAATGGAAAATAAGATTTGTATAGAATCGTATATATGAAGGAAAATATTATGTAATTATCTAAATAACAAACATTTAGAAATGAATCTTTCTTGAAACATGAAGTTTCAAATGACCAATCAATCCCTTCTATTTCTTTGCAACTGTCTACTTGCATACTTTGAGCATGGTGAATCAGTTAATCCTATGTATGATGTATTTTCTGAGGATTTTAACATTGGAAATGATGTTAACAATCTAGAGTTTTTTTAAGACAACGCCATAATGAAGCATATTTTATCCTTGAGGCTTTGAGGTATAATTAGTAAAGCACCCTCACACAGGGTAAGGGGAGGGGCAGATTACATATACATTGTTGGGTCGTTCCTTAACAACTTGAGCTTTTAAGGCAACTTGGTTTCTAGCATGGTATCGGAGCCAGGAGGTCCCAGTTTTGATCCTTAATTCTGCTCATGTGCAAGCATATGCATCCCTTAAATAATGGTAGACCATCCTGAGGGGTTTGATCTGGGCTTATTATATACATTGTTGGGTCATTCCCTAACAGTCTGAGCTCTTGAGGCTACTTGGTTTCTAACAGTAGGAAACTGGTAGAAGCTGGCAAAGGGTAGTCTTAAAATAGCATACCTGTTTAGTAATCCAAGGAAAAAATGTCAAGTGATTAGGATAGAATTATAGTTATCTATTTTATAGGGACAGCAAGATCTATTTACTTACCCTATATACAAGTAAGTATATGACCAGTGTGTACTGAGATCTAATATTGGTAAGTAATATCTATATGATAGTCATATGGATTTCTAAAAAAATGGTAGTAAGATAGGTATGAAAGATGATAGAGAAGGGTAAGTGGTGGCCAAAGCAAGAAAAGGCGTTGATGGGATGTTGGACAATTTAAACCTAACTGCATCAAAAGGACATTGGCAATCTTCCTTTTTTAACCGACTATAAACATCTATAACAGGAATAAATGTGTGAAAGTAATAATGTCACCAGCAGATTGAACCATTCCATTTCTGTCATCAACCAGTTAGGGAATTGATTTCAATTGGCCAATTAATATCCAAAAATGCCGTCACAATTTTAGATGAAGAAATCATGTTGGGTTTGTCCACTCCAAATGTAAATTGTCTGATTCAAACTTGTTCTCAACTTTGATATGGGTGTACTCTTTGTGGTGTAATGACAATGTGAGATTAATGAGTGGAAGATTTATAAGGATTGTATGATATAGTGACTATAGTGAGGAGAAACCAGGAATAGCTCTACTGGGTACCAGAACAGAAGAAAAACAAAATGGGATCTGTTGTCACATGCGAAGAAGAATCTTCAGGAGCTTCAATGATGAGAAATTTGAATAAAGATAGACAGAGTCAGTGGAAAACAAGTTAGTGGAAAGTGGAATTTTCATTCAAAAAAGCTTCACAACCTCAAAAGACAGTGCATGATATTCAAGTTTCACATTTGGATGAGCAGAATTTAAGTTGCTTCATTATTTATTAGAGGATATTTTAATGTGGCCAAAACTTGTGTCTCCTATTTGCATATATTATGACAACTAATCGGCTATCGGAAGGGCACAAAGTAATTTATACTGTAGTATTATTGACATATCCATCATTATAAAACAATTGAAGTGGAATTACTTTTGCGGATTATATAAGGTTAAAAGACAACATTGCATATCCTCTTACTAAAGGTGTGACTAGAGAGCAAGTAAATTGTTCATCAAGGGTAATGGGTCTGAAGCTTGTGCATTAAGAGTTCCACAATGGCAACCCAACTTAATTGTTCGGAGTCCCAAGATCTAGGTTCAAAGGGACAACTAAGTTGTGTGCGAGTCAACGGGTTCACTCTGGATATAATATCTCCTACCCACTCATGATGAAATAGTGATGCCTATTGGAAAAATTAGGGTAATAACTTTTAATGATTCTTGTATCTTGAAAATTCAAGTGGGGTATAACAAGATACTCTTAATAAGAATTAAGTATATAAGTGTGAAGGGGCTGCTTCTATAAAGATTATAAGGTTGAATTCTTTAGAGCACTCATAAACATAAGGAATTATTTAGGGCCAAAATGAACACATTGTTAGAAGCTTACTTTTTGCTTTTGTGACTGTGACTTACTATCATGCAATCAAAATGCTGAAATATGATCTAGGCTAGTTTTTGATATTATGTCCTTAAGATAGATATACTCGTCCACCATTCAGAGCTTAGTAGCCCTTAGGTTAGATGTATCAGTTTAGTTCATGTGTAATTGTACAAAAGTTCGCCACATACTTTTAGGACTTGTCTAGCCTAACCAAATTTTCATGACCAAGGCTTGGTGACCAACAATGGGAGGCTGCCACATTACTACAGAAGAGGTGAGAGAGAAACTTGGGAATGATTCCAACAGTACCCAGGTTTTTCCCCTCATTTCCATTGGTCATGCAATCTAGTCATGGTAAGTGGTCAGCAAAACATTTTTCATACTTTTATGTGGGTCAGGGAAGGGTCTAAGAGTCCAAAACCCAAGTTTAATGTGGGTACCTCTCTCTACCGTTTACAATTTTATTAGTAAACTTGCCCATGCATATGCATGGGACCATATTTAATGGGCCTCATGTTCTATGGCTCATTCCAGGCTTCTAGCCTATGTGGTCTCAGTGAGGCCCATATATCAAGAGGGCCCCACAATGGCAATTGTGGGACCTATTGGATACTCGGAAAGAAAGATTGTTAGTACTTGGTGCTTTCCTTTAGAATCAGAAAAAGAAATCAATGCATTTTTTGACCGGCCAGCTTTGAAGCTCCAGAGGGGCTGGGGCAAAGCAGGCCTAGATGGCCATCCCGCAGCCTGTCTGAAGGGGCCACAAGCTAGTCTAGGCTCCCCCATGCCCCTTCGGCAGGGCCCGGCCCGTGGCCACCCCTGGTCATGGTCATGATAGAGTTAAACGAATAGTGAAAGACTCAACATAACATGGAACAGTAGTTACATTGGAAAAAATTTGACCCGCAAGTTTTTTTTTCAGGTAGTTGAGGGAGAGTGTGTGTGAGAGAGAGACAAGATTATGTTCTTTTCAAGTCTGTATTGCTGTTAGGATGTGTACCATGTGGAAGGCAATTTTAAAAAAATTTGAAAGTGTTTTTCCAAAACTTAAGATTTCATTGAGATATGATATTTCCAAGATCTCTCCAGGTCGGTGTAAAAATGCCCAAAAGCTAATCTACATCGTCTCCACTCTTGACGAATCTTCCGAGATTAAGATCTGGCCGAGATTTTGCAAGATTGTGGTCCATGGTCAAAGACTCAACATAACATGTGAACAGTTGTTACATTGGGAAAGAATCTGACCCACCAATATTTTTTTTGAGGCAGTTCAGGGAGGGAGAGTGTGATAGACAGACTAGATTATATTCTTTTCAAGTCTGTATTGCTGTTAGGATGTGTACCATGTAGAGTTGGCGAAGAAGCGTAGAGGAAGAAGAGCAAATAAAAGAAACTTTTGTGCTTAGAGAGCCCTTGTATGCAAGTCACATTATTATTATAAACTTTCCACTAATAAGTTTAACTCAACCTATGACTTAAGATTCATACCTATTACAAATGCCTCGCACACAATACAGCTTTTCACTCAACTTATAAATTAACAGAAATCTGATTGGGACGGTCTGGCCATGTGTAAACAACGGCTGTAAGGAGATATAATTGATGCCTTGTAGAGGCTCCTAGAAGGAAAGGAGGATATGACTTAGAATGAATAAGTGAAGAAATACTTGCTAATGTTCTATTGGGATGTGGAGCTAATCTTTTAAGTTATATTCAGTTCATGACCTCGTATTGAAATATTTTTTCTCTTTCAGTGTCTTTCACATGTAAACGAGGGAGTGGATGTGTTAAAAATGAAGTGGTCCTCTTTTTCATAATATACATACTGTAATGGAAACAAGGTTGCACATTGCTTCAGTGTGTAGCTTTAATACTGTATGTTACAGATGGCTACTTGATTGTTTATTTAGTTGCCCGTTGAGTTACTGGATTATGCCTTACTGTGCACTTCCGTCTCCTTGATATTGGCTCATAGAGTTTCTAAGTGTCTTCTCTTTACCTTTTTTGGTATATCCTACATAACTTCTCTTAACGGTAATATTCATGCACAATCTCAGACTACGATCTCTTATGGAAATGTGCATACTGGCTCCTAGGATTTCTCCACACCAGCATAGGCAAGACAGAACAAAGAAGCATGTAAGTTTTATTTTCCTCACACGATTGAACAACTTAATAAAATTTTCATTACTTTATGAGTTCAAATATTCCAGCAATATTCATGTAATATTATTGCTCTTTAACTGTTATTCATTTTCTTTGGGATTGAATGTGCGTCAATTGCATTAGCATTTTTACTTTCTTTAATTTTCTGGTTGAAAGTTGATAGTACTAAAATGGCACTCAGGGTGAGTACTAAAATATATGCATATTCAAAAATATGATTTATGAAAAGATGTTTTATTTATTTAATCAAATAACTGGTTTAATTCAAGATGGGCCAATCAGATTTGTGGATATGGTTGGCCTGTGTCAGAATCCAGTAGGAAAAACAATATTAGCAGCACCAGAGTAATTACAGAACCAAATCAATTTAAGGAATTTTACGTGAATTGAACCAAAGAGAAATGATAAAGACACAAGCTGAGACATTTAGGAGTGTGGCATCACCCACTTCCTCAAAGCTCACAAAACCAACGGCCTTATTTATCTCCAACTCTCTCATGTTCTTAGAAACCTCCTAAATGAAATTTATCATGAGAGAGAGAGAGAGGGATTCTCTGGAGGAAGAGTTGATTTCTCAGTGATTTGGCAATAAATCAAAGGGCTGAAGGAGATAAAATGGAATCAAGATAGGAGTTTATTTTAGAAATCTAGGTGTTTTTTTCACGCATATTGTTTCCTGTTGATTGATGTTGGCATGATCTGTCACTTAGTTGGTCTTTGATCTTATGTTTGTTAATTATATATTTATATTTTAAAACCATTTGATAATATTGTGTCTTGATTTGATATAACAAAACCGAAAACATTAAGGCTGAATTGGCCTTGGTTCATGTACCTGGGATGGACTGATTCATGTACAAATTCCAAGACATGATTTGTGTTTTTGGAAGATGCTCGAGTCATAGTCCGTATGTTATATGCGTTTACCTTACACTTTATGTTTTTGGTGGCATGATTACATGTCAGTTTTTTCTTATGCTATAAAGTTCTAAAAATAAATACTGACATTGTCTTGTGTGCACGGATTGCCATATCGGATATCTGTGATGTATTAGTCAGCCAAATATAAGATATGTTAGAGGGGCTTTTAACATGTGTTTTTATTAGTGCTAATATTGATCTCAAACATGTATAAGATCAAGAATACATATATGCTAAGATAAGTTATGACATCTCTGACTTAATAAAGGGTTTTACACATGTATTTCCAGAACCAAAGTGTAATTAAAATTTTCAGTATAATTCCTTAATTCATTTGGTTCATGAAGTATGCCATGTGAGTACCTTTTCTTGCTCATTTCTCCCACCGTTCACCCTTCCATTGGAGCGCTATTCTACCTGATCCGGCAACATTTCAGAATATAAGTATGTTTTAAAATGTATTTTCACAGTCACTGCTGGCAGTGAGTAGATATAGATCACTATCATATCACTATGTCGGCTGCAGTTCCCAAAAAGTAAACTAACTTACATAACTTAAAAAAAAAATCCCTTTCCATATATAATTTATACCTTTTGCCATCATTGTCCCTCCATTTTCCGGCAACTCTATCAGTGACACAACTTTGGGGGTGAATGCTGCCCATCTTTACAAGGGTGCAGGGAGCTGCGCACCTGACAAGGGGCTTGGAAGGGAGTCCCAGGAGCAGAATTCAGGGGTTCGGGATGGAGCCCTTGTATCAGAATTCAGAACAGGAGGGTGAGTCTGTTCTTGTGGATGGAAGAAGAGAACTGCTGGCTCGCAGTTGAAGAAGAAAAAGTACTTGCTGGAGGGAGCCTCTGGTCGCCCTCCTCTTCGTCTTCCTTTTTGCTCTTCTTTGTCTTCAATTCTAGCTGATATATTGGCAATCTTGGCAATTATAGGGACTCGGGGGCTGACATTGGAGGAAGACGATGGGGGTAGGATAGCCAGATAGGGTAGGCTGAACTGTGAGGTGAAAAGTTTTTTAGTAAAATAAAAAAAGAAAGAAAGGATTGAACTGATAACAATATGGGTCGGTAAAAATGATTTCATATCCATAATCTTCCTTCCATTGATTTCCATCCTTCAGGTTTGTTCTACAGCCTATATATAAGCCATTTTGTTCTTTCAAGTGATTCTGCTTGAACTTCTTGTAGAATACTTGGAATCAGCCTACTCTTACAAATGTCTGTAATCTATCTTGATGTTTGAATTTTCATTTAATCTGACTAATGGAAACTTCTGTTTGAAACAAGCTTGAAATGTGGCCAGCATCATGGAAATGCTCTGAAGAGGTTTTCTCAAATCTTGTGAAGAGTAAAGATCCTCTCAAACTTGGGTGAGTTTGCTCTTTTCGTGCATTTTGGTCTGAAATTGTATTCGACTTTTATGGTTCTGTGTATCCTCTAAATTCTAACTGTGGAAACTGCAGGTTTCCAAATGTTTTTGCTATGCGTTTAGTACGCCAATTGCTACGATGGGACCCTGTAAGTCCTAGTGTAATGCTAATGAAAAAAGATAATTCAATATATCACAGTTTGTATATCAGAATTATATGATGAAAATACAGATACCATCTTTTTTACTGACAAGCCGCTGGATTTTCATAGAACATTAGCAAATAGTTTATTTCTTTGTTAATGATTGTTTGATTTCCAAAGTATTGGTATTGTCATTGACCCACCTAGTAATTTTGTCTTGCTAACTATCAGTTTGAGCGAATTTGCAAAACTTTACATGTCTAATGTTAGGTGAGTGGGTTTTGAGCTACAATTCCTATTCTTCATATAATTGGGCGGCTTTTTTGCTAACGAATATGTTTTTTGTTTTGCTATGTATATCTACTTGCACTTCTTTGTGTTTGTTTTACAAAGAAGAACATCAAAGGTAACCATTTATTTCTTGTTAGGAAAATGGTATCAATGGGGAATTGTTAAAGTTTACAACAATTGGAATTAATTGAAATAATTATATAAATACTCTTGAGAAGATGTTTCTTTTCTTCGTCTTAAGAATTATATGGGCTCATCATGCTCCCTCTGAATGACATAAACATGTTTTGCAGGATGATCGATTAAGCATTGATGATGCTCTTCAACATCCATATTTTTCATCCATGCCCTGAAGGCTTGAGTGGAAGTGTTTTTTATACCTTATTGACATGTAGTACGTTATAAATTTCTCTTTAGCTGCCGGTTCCTCTTGCCTTAAACTTTTAAATTGCTTGATTCAACTCGTATTTCTGCTATGAACAGGTAAAACGTCTTCGGAATAAAGACCTAATTACATTTTTTCTAGTGGAGAACAAAGCGATTCGGATGTTCAAATAATCAATTATGTGAAGTACACTGCTTCAGATTTCAGAGCTGCAAACACATCCTCTGCCTACATCCAAGGATGTAAAGGAAAATACAAACAAATTTAGAGTACTTTCCTCTTCTAGACAAATAAAATCTAGTCTGGTCTCTGGTGTTTAAGTTGTGGCTGCATTGCTTTTTCTAACTGACAAACACATGCTACCTTTTGCACAGTTAAATGGTGTGGCTACATTTTCCAGTTGTGAACTTTCGTCATGTCTCAGCTCTTTGATGTGTAGAGAAGGAACCACTTAGAACTGTGATAAATCCAAGTGATCCCTGTTCGTGTTGTCCTCCTAGCTGCTGGGCTCGCCATGTCTGCGGGAGTTCCATATTTTGTCAGTGGTGATCAAGATAAAAGCGGGATGCTTGTTGAAATTGTAGCCTCAATGAGGGGAGTAGCCTTGCGTCAAGATGAAGGCAGCATGCAGTTTGCATACTTGAGTCACTAACAATGATGTAGGGCCAATGTACAAAACAATGACAGCATGTTATGACCCGCCGTAGAGGTTGGGTCCACCTCCCTAATTCTTAGTTTTGAAGATGAATAAAAATTTGATTGGAGTAGTTGGAATATAGCTTTTGAGATTCTCTATTCTTTGTCTCTAAACCTAAATCCAACCCTCTTCCTTTCAATCCTAATGTTCACCTTAAATTTCCTTGAGTTATGTGTTGAGTGGCATCAAAGCTAAAGCATGCGGTGGGGCGAGCCCTAGAGGTGGTGCCTTGCATTCGACATTTTATGTAATTTATCTATGTTGACATGACCCAATCGTATGTGTAAAAGTGTTGCATCATTTATATACAATAAAATACTTAGAAGAGGCTAATTTATTAGAATTAAATTAGTCAGAAATATCAGGACAATATAACCCCTCAATAAAGTAGTTGTAAATAAAATACACTCTTGTCTATTGTGGCTTTCTTCTCTTTGAATCTAACCTTAAATCCCTTCTTGGTGAGAATAGCGATCAAATTCCTCTTGATAGATGAAGCAGTCAAGACAAGAGTTACCTTTCTTTTAGAGGGATTCTGTATGTTCTTATGGCCTCCACATCATAGTAGGTATTGTTTCTCAAGTAGATGATTATCTCACCCTTAGAGCCCTTGGAGTGTAACACATGGACTGTGGCTCTAAAATTTAGCCACTAGGTCTTACTCCTTACCATTAGCAATTATGACCTCAAAAACAACACATATTATCTTTTTGTTCTTGCCTTCGTTGTTATTGGTCTGGTCATCTTTTTGTAAATAGTTAGCCTTGAAGTCGCTTACTTAGCTATACTTGAAACAACCTTTAGCAATTATGGTTTGTTATTCTTCTTGTCATTGTCTTTATTTTGTGGCTTCTTTCACCTTTTCTTAAAAGTTTTATTCTTTGAAGGTCTAAGCCCCTATCCACCTTCAGTGTTTTGTGCTAAGTTGGCAGCAGTAGTCCCTGAAGCATTAACATGGTTCATATTTTCTTGTTTAAAGAAAAGCTTGGCAGATAAAGCCTCAATTGTCAGCTTGAGGTCACTCATATTGAGGTAAACTACCACTCTCCTAGAGGTTGTTCAACACTATTGTTACTTGAACTTCCTTAAAGATGGGGTCATCTAGGGTCTCTAGGTCATCAGCTATGATAAACATGATATTTAGGTACTCATTCACATCATCTCATTCTCTCATCCTTAAGTTATAATACTTAGAGTATAACATCCTCTTATGAGTCAATGTTTGTTCCTCATACCTCACATAGATTGCCTCAAACATCTATTTGGTAGTCTTAAACTTCTCAAAGTGCCTCTCCATCTTTGACTTTATAAAAGTCAAAATGGTGGACCTAGCTTTGTTATCATCATTTTTTAGTTTCTCATAAGTTTTAGCACCAGTACAGGGCTCAATGACTTGCTGTATGACATGAGTCAAGTTAGAGAAAGTGAAGATATGGTGTATCCTCCTCTTCAACACTAGATAATTTTGTTAATATTTAATTTCTTGGTTTTTCCAACTTAGAAGTGACCATCTTTAATGTTATAGTGCACAAAAAATAATTAAATACAAAATAAGGCAAAGACAAAGGAATAAATACCACGAGATGGCCAATAAGTACTTTATTATTTATGTATTTGACTCACTTATTCTAAATCACATCAAGAGAAAAAAAAAATATGCTAAATGAGTCAATATAATTGCATGTAATTCAGACTTAAATCACTGAGGCACATATAATGACAAGTAAATGCTTATTAATGTTGTTGAAAATTATGTTTTTGTCCATGTAAAAGATTATGTGAAATTACCAAATTAGCCCCAAGGCTAGTTTGGTCTTTTCACCCTTATAATGACACCTAATTAAAAAACTTAATGTTGTTCTCGATTTGGGCACAAGCGGTACCTCGCACAAATCACGCAAGAAGAAAGAAGGAAGAAGAAATGGGAGGAAATTGAGTTTTCTATTGCATAACCAACACAAGCGAGGAGAGGGACGACCCATATAGGGAGTCGTGCCTTCTCCTTGGGATTCACACCAACTAATGGACCTGGCTAATCCGGGGGCCACTAGCTAATCCGTTACACATAAATGTCATACTAGCAAATTTTTACATAAGCAAATACGAAATAAAGTACCCTAATGCAATCAAATAATAAGTAATTAGAACGGAAAGAAAGCCCGGGCGAATGTGCACAACACTCCACCACGCTTTTGCTATTTGCCTTGACCTCAAGGCGACCATGCTAGGTAGCGAACCATGAACTCGTCCTTTGACATCAAAGTTGCATCCTCAAGGGGCTGGCCCTACCAGGAAACGAGCACCTTTGTAATGATATGGCCGGAACGGCGGACCCGACGCTTATCAAGCACCGCAGCTGGAATAGGGTCTATAGGCGGGGCCGGTCCAATCAAAGGGGGTGGTGGAGCATCAGTAGCAGCGGAATTGTTACCCACACAACGGCGGAGTCGAGAGATGTGGAAGACTGGGTGAACCAATGAGCCAGGCGGTAGAGCAAGACGATAAGCCACCGGGCCAATGCATTCCATAACTGCATATGGGCCATGGAAAAGGGGAGCGAGCTTGGAATGCTCTAGTTGGAACAATGTGGTCTGATGCTAAGGACGGACTGAGACATAAACCAAGTCGCCCACAGTGAACTCCTGATCAGTGTGTTGCCCATCATAGATCTGTTTCATTCGGTTCTGAGCTGCGGCGAGGTTCAGCTTGAGCTGACGGACAAGCTTATCCCATGTCTGTAGCATATAATCTACCTCGGCAATAGAGGAGCGGTGAGGAACATATGATAACACAGTTGGAGGTGGGCAGCCATACAGTACCTCAAAAGGAGTGTACCCTGTGCGAGTGTGAAAGGTGGTGCTATATAACCGCTCCGCCCATGGAAGAAGCTAGAGCCACTAGCAGGGCTGAGACATGGTGAAACAGCGGAGGTACTGTTCCAAACAGTGGTTCACCACCTCGGTTTGGCCGTCTGTTTGTGGATGATAGGATGTGCTCATGTGGAGAGTAGTGCTTTGTAATGCAAAGAACTCCCGTCAAAACTGAGATATAAAGATCCTGTCATGATCGGACACAATAGTACGAGGCATGCCAGGAGCTTAGCCACCTCCCGAATATATATCTCGGTCATCATCTTGGTGGTGAAGGGGTGCCCCAGGGCACAGAAGTGTGCGTACTTGGACAGTCGATCCCCCACAAGGATCACCAACTTGCCTTGCACCAAGGGCAAGGCCTCCACGACGTCCATCAAAACATCATCCCAAACCTTGTCGGGAATGGGTAAGTGCTGGAGTAATCCGGTAGGGGATTTCGTGGCAGCCTTGGCTCTCTGACATACGTCGCAGGCAGCAACATAGTCCTGAACAACCCGTCGAATGCCCTACCACAAAAGGCTCTGGCTGACTCTCTTACAGGTGCGGAATGCTCCTTCGTGACCGGCCAGAGGAGTGTCATGGAAGTGGGAGAGAATACACCGGTGAAAGCCATCAACAATTGGCACCCAAAGCAAGTCCTTCTAGAATAGAAGGTCATCTCGCCTCACGAAAGGGCGTCCAGCAGGGTTTGCCTGGAGAGATGCAATCAACGTCTGTGTGGATGGATCCTTGACGTATACTCTTCTTAACTCAGCAATAAAGGGGCACAACGGGGTAGAGAGGGCAATGCAAGAACCGGAGGTAGAGCTGTGAGAAAGGGCGTCGACCACAATGTTGTCCAACCCTTTCTTGTACACCACCTCATAGTCATATCCTAGCAATTTACTGACCTACCTCTGCTGTTCTGGGGTGGACACCCGCTGCTCAAGGAAGTACTTCAAGGGCTGGTGGTCAGTGCAGATGAGGAAGAGGCGGTCGAGCAAGTAGGGTCGCCATTTGTTGACGGTAAGGACGATGGCCCGCATCTCTTTCTCATAAATGGACATGGACAAGGAACGGCCGACCAAAGCCTTGCTGAAGTAGGCAATGGGCCTCTCACCCTGCAAGAGCACTGCCCCCATGCCCGCCTTCGAAGCATCCGTTTCAACCAGAAAAGGGCGGCTGAAATCTTGTAGAACAAGGATGGGGGCAGAGGCCATAGCATGCTTCAGCGCATCAAAAGTAGCTTGGGCAGCCTCTGTTCAACTGAATCCACCTTCTTCAGGAACTCTGTGAGGGGGTGGGTGATCTCTCCATAGCAGCTGATAAACCTCCAGTAGTAGCCAGTGAGGCCCAAGAAGCCTTGTAGTGGACGGACACAAGTGGGAGTTGGCCAAGAGAGCATGGCGGACACCATAGATGGGTCAGTAGCGGCCCCGTCCAGGGATATGATGTGGCCCAAATAGTCGACCTGTGGGCTGAGAAGTTCCAAGTGCTCCGCCCACGACTTGTTGTAGACAAGGATGTCATCGAAGAAAACCAAGATGAAGCAGCGAAGGAAGGGCCTGAATAGATCGTTCATAAGGCTCTGAAAGGTGGAGGGGGTGTTGGTTAGCCCAAATGGCATGACGAGAAACTCGAAATGGCCATCATGAGTGCGGAAGGCGGTCTTGTGCACATCGGCTAGCTGCACCCGAATCTGATGGTAACCCGATCGAAGATCGAGTTTACTGAAGATTGTAGCGCCGGCCAACTTGTCCAGGAGTTCCTCAATCATGGGAATGGGGTACTTGTCCTTGTTTGTGATAGCGTTCAAGGCCCGGTAGTCAACACAGAACCGCCAAGTGTCGTCCTTCTTATGAACCAGCAGTACAGGAGAGGAGTAGGAGCTCATGCTAGGGCGGATGATGTCGGACTAAAGCATGTCCGTGACGAGGCGCTCGATGTCCGCCTTCTGAATGTGAGGATAGCGGTAAGGGCGGACATTTGCCGGAGACACCCTAGAAATGATGGGAATTTGGTGGTCATGAGGCCGCACTAGTGGAAGGCCCATGGGCTCAGCAAAAACATCACCGTGGACTGTCAGTAAATCAAGCAGATCCTTAGGCAGCTCATCTTGGTGTACCTTGACCGCTGCCCGTTCTTGTAGGAGGAACCCTTGGGGTGCAAACCGGAAGAAGGAGCTCATTGATTGGGCGGAAAGAATGGTGCTTGGCCGAAACCCTTGAATCCGTACCCGTTGTCCCTGAACATCGAAATCCATAATCATCTCTCTGAAGTTCCACGTCCCTAAGCTCCTATAGCCACTGAACCCCTAACACCACGTCCACTCTTTTTGTGTGTAGCAAGAAGAGGTTGGTGATGAAGGCGTGGCCTTGGATAGAGAGGGCGGCCTAAGCACATACTCCGGAGCTCCTTAGATGCTTTTCGTCCCCAATCAAGACATCAACGGGCTTTGAATTAGACACAAAACAGCCTAGTCTCTGGGCCACCTTGTCATTGATAAAGTTGTGGGTGGAGCCACTATCGATAAGGATAGCCACTTGCTAACGCTTGTGGTGTCCTTGGACGTGCATCATGCGAGGAGTGAATGGCCTCGAGAAGGCATGGACAGATCTCAGGCAGCAAGTTGTTGTAATGGGAGGAATCAGCTCTATCCGTCACGTCCTCCTCTTCTTCGGCCTCCTCCACGAGGAGATTGCCTTTGACAGAACAACGATGCCTTGGAACAAACTTCTCATCACATCGGAAATACAGCTGCTTGAACCGATGTTCCTCCATCTATGCCGGTGTGAGACAATGAACAAGCTGACCTAGTGGAGGGGGTTGTTGGTCAAGTCAGCCTTAGACTGAGCTATTGACCGGGGTGGACAGGGGGCTCGCGCCAGGAGGAGGCTGTGGGAAGGGTCCAAGCCGGCCCCCTCTCCGCTGTCTAACCAATTTCTCCTGCTCAATTCATGCATGCCACATGACATCCCGCATACTGGAGCATGGAAAATAGCGCATCTCCTCTGATATCTCCGGTTTGAGACCTATCTTGAACGTCCCCACCAAGGCTACCACCGGCCAATCTGGAAGGCGGTTGTCAACCTTCATGAATTCCGTATAATAGGTCTAGATGGTAGTGGTTTGGCACAGGGTTGAGAGCATCTCGTTGAAGTCTTGGAACTCGTTGGGGCCAAACTGGATGCACAATTCATTAGAGAAGGCAGCCCAGGTGGGGTAGCGAACCTCCTTCTCAAAGCTCAGGAACTAAACGGAAGCGTTGCTGTCCAAGTGGAATGCGGCTATGCGCAACCGTTCAGCCTCGAACAGCGTCCCCTGGTAGGCAAAGAACTTCTCCGCCTTGTACAACCACTCCACTGGATCTTCCTCCCCATTGTAGCTTGGGAACTGTAGGCAGGCCAAACAGAGCTCAACTCCTCCTTGTGGCCCTCCTTGAGAACCCGAATACTCCTCTCAGTCATCCTCCATCTCCTGAAACAAGTTTCTGGGTGGCGGCATCATTGGGGCATTTTCCTGAACACCTGGCAGGCCTCGCATATCCCAGGCCTGACATCTCCCTTCTACAGCCTAGTCGACTGTGCCAAAGCGCACGGGGGCCTGGGGGAAGTGTACGTCCTTGTCTGCTATCACTTGAGGGTCGGGGCAGCGCAGTTCAAGGGGTTTCTGATGGCTCCCCCTTCCCCACACTGGCTGGCTAAAGCCTGGGCAACAATGGCACTACTTGCAGCTGAGCCATGACCAGAGTCAAGGACTCAATTTTGGCAAGGATTTGCGCAAGTGCAGGAGCGCTGAGGGTCTTAGGAGCGGTTTTTGGGCTGTCCGCTGAGACTTTGGCCTCCATCTCAGACTGAACTTCAGGGGCCGCGGCTGGCTGCTTACCTCATGCCATGGCCGGAGATCGTGATGGCTCTAATACCAATGTTGTGCTCGGTTTGGGCACAAGCTGTACCTCGCACAAATCACGCAAGAAGGAAGGAAGGAAGAAGAAAGGGGAGGAAGTTGAGTTTTCTGTTGCATAACTAGCACAAGGGAGGAGAGGGACGACCCATATAGGGAGTTGCGCTTTCTCCTTGGGAGTTGTGGCTGCTAGTGGGCCCGGCTAATCCGTGGGCCACTAGCTGATCCGTTATACATAAATGGCATGCTACCAACTTATTACATAAGCAAATACGAAATAAAGTACCCTAATGCAATCAAATAAAAAGTAATTAGAGCATAAAGAAAGCTCGGTGAATGTGCACAACACTTAACAATCCATCAAACAACACCTAAAAATGCATGAAAGGCTATTATTTAGGTTCTAAACAGCAAACAAGCATGCACAAGAAAATACCCTTATGAATTGACCAAAATGCCCTTAGGGCTAATTTAAATAAATTTTTAATCCAAATAATTAATTAAATCTACACAATATAATTAATTATAAAATATGGATCAGAAAATAAACATGTACATAAAGTGAATAGAAATTTTACTTGGGCACAAAAAAACACAAGGGGCAAATTTACCGATTTGCCCCTAGGCGTGCCAAGGCCGAAATTGATTATCAATTCACAAAATTCCAGCAAGTTAATAACATGAATCAGTACATTGAATACTTAATTACACTTTAATCATAAAAGCCCTATCATGGATTAATGCATAGAGAACTAACTATGGGTTTTTCTCAATTTTGTACACAAAACCCTAAATCAGGTGAAGCTAACAACTTTCCATCAAATCAGCAACCAAAACACCTTTCCTAGGCTCCGATACCACTGTTGAGTGGTGTAAAACCAGAAGCACGTGGTGGGGCAAGCCCTAGGGGTGGTGCCTTGCATAAAAATCACAACGTTAAACCGATTTCTCTACTCAATCACTTGAACAATAACACACATGAGCAATAAACGTATGTAAGATGCTAGTAATCAATTAGAATGAAATTTAGGAGAGGTACAAACTGACCTATAAGGCTGATCAGCCCCCTCGCTAACCATGGGTCCGACCAACGACATTCATGAGTTATGCCCACAATGTGAATATGTGTACCCTAGTTACATCCTCTGTGTGTGTGTGTGTGTGTGTGTGTGTGTGTGTGATGGACGTGGGTCCCAATAGAATTTGTATCGGTTCATGTGAGGTTGGCATGACTGCCCCCACTATCCTAGGACGCCGTGTGCCATACTGCCTCACCCGAACTGCGAACAAAGTGGACCGAATGGGCCCGAGCCCATACCATGGTCCAACATTATCATTGTAGATCCTACAATCTACATTACAATTATGAAATAACTATGATTATAAAAATGTTGATGATGATAGCAATTGTAGTGGAGCTCATACAATTCAGAAGGGCGGCACATCCATGCAACATAAGAGATGACTTTTGCAAGGGGTAAGGAAAGCTTTCATTGTTGATGTTTAAGAATGTGTTGAATGTCTACCTGCATAGCTCATAAGGCATGCATTAAGCATGACATATTAGAATTTTTGTTAAAAGTATTTTGCATTATGAGATTTCCAAACTAGCCACATTGATCTCATGTATATGATTCATTGAGATTCAGAAAAGACAGGTTACATTAGAGAGGTGCAAGAAAATCAAACCAGTTAACATTTAACGACTCACAATGACTAATAGTGCTTTTAGGTTAAATAGCCAGTGTTGCTACAGCGCTAGCTAGATTTGTCCTAGTTCTTTTATTATGTCAGAGACCAAAAATAAAGTGTGAATGAAATTTTAGACTACGGCTATCCCCCCCCCCCCCCCTATACACACACACACACAATTTACTCAAGGCCCCCCATATAAGATATGTGTGGGCCATTTTTCTATCGCTTAGCATCCTCCAATTCCCACCCACCTTACTAGTATGAGGCACACCAGGGAATAAAGAAAGAAAAGAAAAAAAACATTTTGTCTTCCCTTCCACTATGTTTGACCTGCATGAAGGTTTCGCGGGTGGAAAGTGGCATTTGATTGCCGGCGTTCTACAAGGTAACGTCCCTCCCATCTTCTTCTCCTGCATGAAAACTTCGCTGATTATAGAAGCTTCATCTCTCTCCCACTTTGCTGATTACACAAGTTTCTGCATGTACTAGAAATTTTGTTGCTTCCCATCCTATTTTAGCATTTCAAAAAAATCATTCCCCCCCCCCCCCCCCCCCCCCCATACACACACACACACAATTTACTCAAGGCCCCCCATATAAGATATGTGTGGGCCATTTTTCTATCGCTTAGCATCCTCCAATTCCCACCCACCTTACTAGTATGAGGCACACCAGGGAATAAAGAAAGAAAAGAAAAAAAACATTTTGTCTTCCCTTCCACTATGTTTGACCTGCATGAAGGTTTCGCGGGTGGAAAGTGGCATTTGATTGCCGGCGTTCTACAAGGTAACGTCCCTCCCATCTTCTTCTCCTGCATGAAAACTTCGCTGATTACAGAAGCTTCATCTCTCTCCCACTTTGCTGATTACACAAGTTTCTGCATGTACTAGAAATTTTGTTGCTTCCCA
Organism: Saururus chinensis; assembly: GCA_035235625.1. Lineage (NCBI taxonomy): Eukaryota > Viridiplantae > Streptophyta > Magnoliopsida > Piperales > Saururaceae > Saururus > Saururus chinensis. The sequence goes on along the minus strand of CP141146.1, from coordinate 27,264,631 downwards.
TCCTATTTTAGCATTTCAAAAAAATCATTCCTTTTGTTGCTAAGCAAGTCATCTCTATTAATTTTTTGGGGCTTCAATGATCAAAATTTAGAACTGAAGTACCCCATGGCTACCTGAACTTCAACGTGCATGAATTCAGAATTTGAAATGTACCCCCCCCCCGGCAGGCAAGCTCCAGAAGGTTTTCGAAAGGGTTAAAACCTTCTAGATGGATGCTGGTAGGGAGAGATCACTGCCAAATTATAAATAAGTTGACAGGGATATTTAGTCCCCATATAAATCTGTTTGTTGTGGTGGGGGGGTATCCCCACTAGGAAACCTCCAGAAGGTTTCCTAAGGAGTTGAAACCTTCTGGATGAGTCCTGGTGGGGAGTGGTCACCACCAGAATAGAAAGCAATGGACAGGGATATTTAGTCCTTGTATGAATCCGTTTTATGTGGTGGGGGGTACCCCCCCCCCCCCCCCCCCGGCCAGTATATTCTACATTGGTAAGATAAGTACTTGCAGAGTATCAATTGTTCTTGTATTTGGACTGGGGCAAGAAACAGTTGAAGGTGATCACATATGAGAAGAGCTTCATTTAGGTTGGTTTTCTATCTTGAATTAAAAGCATGATTCATAATTTATTTAAAATGTTATTCGTGTGGATGTATCAACTAGGATGGATCATTTTGTTGCGGTTGTTCCATGTTCTTTAGATAAGATGGAGGAGCATATATTATCTAATGGCAAAGATAATGAATCTTTTGAAGAGGTACATTTCAAATTCTGCTTAAAATACTTTTTAAATATGTATATTGTATATCTTTTAGGTAAATCTTGTATGATGACATGTAGGAACCAACTAAACAACAAAGCCATGACGACATTTTAAATACTGATATTTCATTTGCATTCGATGATGATAAGGTAATGGTCATTTATTTTCTTTATGTAAAGTTAAAAGGTGTACAACTTACTATATGTTGAGCTTACAACATGGTTATAATTTGTAGGTATTTGAATCATGAGAGATGATGGAATCATGGGCAAAAGAAACATGTAAGAAATATGGGATAATTCTTGTTGTTATAAAATTGAATGCTCTAAAAAGAAGGCCATGAGTTATATTAGCATGTGAAAAGGCTGGTCAATACAGAAAGGGGACCATTAAAGAGGACAATGTGGATGCAGAAAGGATTCCTAGAGGTACATTGATGGTGGCAAATGATGGAAATGAATTGTGCGGTATTGAATTGTGCATTGATGGTGGCAAATGATGGAAATTGCGCGTCATTTGTGGTAGTCACAATGAACCCCCTTGCAATTTGGAGGACATGCATATGCAGGTCGTCTTTTAACATAGAGATAGAATTTTTGAAATATTTATCGAAGATGGGAATGAAAGCACATGACATCTTGCTTACATTGAAGGAAAAGGATCCTTTGAACTGTTCTACCATCAAAGCAATATACAATGCTCGTACTCGTATTTGTTTGACTCAATGAGAAGGTAGAAGTGTATTGCAAGAGATGATGAAGTGTATCAAAGATGTTGGTTATGTTTGCTACCATCGAAATAATGATGAGACATATACACTAACGGATTTATTTTTTGCTCATCCGATGTCTATTAGGCTTGCAAATCTATTCTCACATGTGTTTATTATGGATTGCACATGTAAGACCAAAAAATATCATTTCCCAGTTCTATCAATTATTGGAGTAACTTCAACTTATAAGTCATTCTTCACCGGATTTGCATTTATCTCCTCTGAGAAAGAAAGTGAATATGTGTGGGCACTAAATTGTTTGAAGTCTTTGTTGGCAGCAGGTGATCATCCTGGAGTAATTGTGATAGACAGAGATCAAGCATTGATGCAAGCAATTCAGGTGGTTTTCCCCACTTCAAAGAGCAAATTGTGCAAATGGCATATTTCAACATGTGTATTGAGGAATTGTTGGAAAACATTTATTACCAAGGCTACATGTGTTGACTTCATGCGGCGTTGGAATGGAATTGTACATTCATCAGAGAGTGAATACAATGAACAACTTCATATTTTGGACACAGATTACAAAGATTTTAAGGAGGTGTTGACTTATCTTCATGCTACTTGGTTGGAGCCATTCAAGGAGCAATTTGTAGGAGGTTGGATGGACAATTATATGCATTTCGGCAACAAGACCACCAATAGAGTTTAGAGCATGCATGTTAAATTAAAGATGGAACTACGCTCGTCAATGGTTGACATACTTCATTCATGGTCCAATATTGATGAGATTGTCAACCTTCAACTTGATGAAGTGAGGAAGTCGTTTGAAGAAAGTAGATACAAGCGTTGTCATCGATTCAGAAACCCATTCTACAAAGATGTAGTTGGGTTAGTATCAAGGGTTGCATTGAATTTGATAGATGATAGAAGGAAAAAAGTTGAGCAGTTTCCAATTGAAGAAACACACTATAGGCATGAATTGGGGAAAACACATGGCCTTCCATGTAAGCACCAATTGACAAGGTGGTTACTTGAAGATCGTCCGCTGCCATTGCATGACATACATGATCATTGGAAGACACTTTATGTTGTTAGCAAAACAACTTATTCAATGGGACATGAATTAGTTGATTGCTTTTGGAAGATTTATGTATGATATGAAATGGCCAATGAGGGGGTGAAAACACAAACATTATCACAATGCAAACAAATTGCATATCCAACGGCAATTTGGATGGAAATGTCTTCAATAGGTACGAAGCAGCATGGTAGGCCAAAAGGAAGTAAAAACAAGCGGGACAGTTATACTAAAAGAGATCCCTCCGGCTTTGAGTATGTATTGCTGAATTAAGAGCTCAACACAATGCTGGCATGAAGAAGTTGAAAACGTGGAATAAGTCTAAACAGAATGGTGTGAAAGAAAGGTATGTGCATTGTCTTCCCACATTCATACAGTCATATGTGAAGGACATCTTCAGCATACCTACGGATGGCCATTATGGGTTCCATGCCATATCATCTTTCTTAGAACTCAGGGAACCTGGGTGGAAAACAACGAGAACAAATTTGATATATGAAATTTCAATTCATAGGGACGAATATGAAACTATTTTCTGTGGATCTAATAGGGTAGATGAACTTTTGGATTGTTTGAAGTTCTTTGGAGATGTGGCCCCCGAAAAAAGCTGATGATAATGCCGGACATGGGGTATGCTATTGCCTCTTGCAACAATGTTGTAAATCTATTTTCGAGGAGTCTTTGTGTGACCATATTCCCATTTAGGACAGCTCCTAAATAAAAGCATAAAAAGATATGCATGGCTCACATTGATGGCAATCATTTCATAGGGATACACATACCTAACAATGCACCTTTTCCATTTATTGCACGACCTTGGAGGAAGTTCTACAATGCATGTGCAGATGCTTGGGTATACAAAGATCGGGTTGATATGCATGAAGATGGTAGGGTCCGACCATCGGGCGACTAGTAAGTTCATGTGAAACGATTGGGGGGGGGGGGGGGGATCCTATTGTGTCTAGTCTAATTTTATTTGAATTTTTATAATACATGTATATGATATTTTATTTTTAAGTTTGGACACATATTTCTGGTATAGCACATTGCTATATCACATAATGAAAAGATATTTTGATACTTTCATTCACATACTTCTGAATGAATGTTGTATTTTATGAATGTGTTTTGTGATTAAAAATATAGATTATGTGGTTATAGATATTATTTCCTCTATAATGATTTATAGGCTTCTGGAGGTTTCATGACGGGGGGTACCCCCCGCCACATCAAACTGATTCATACGGGGCCTAAATTCCACCGTCACGTTATTTATATGTTGGTGGTGACCTCTCCCCACCAGAACCCATCCAGAAGGTTTTAAGTACATGGAAAACCTTCTAGAAGTTGCTTGGCAGGGATACCCCCCCTCCACATCCTCGTCAATTTATTTGTTCTTTGCCCCCCCCCCCCCCCCCCCCCACACACACACACACACATCCAAAAGGTTTCAACCCCTTCGAAAACCTTCTAAAGGTTGACTGGTGGGGAATACCCCCCCGCCACATAAAACAGACTCATACGGGGACTTGACATCCCCGTCCATTGCTTTCTATTATGGCAGTGATTGCTCCTCGCCAGAAATCATCCAAAAGGTTTCAACTCCCTAGAAAACCTTATGAAGCTTGCCTGGCGGGGGGTGCCCCACCCGCCACAACAAACGAATTTATACGAGGACTAAATGTCCCCGTCAACTTCTTTATAATTTGGCGGCGACGCCTCCCAGCCAGCATCCACTGAGAAGGTTTCTACCCTTTCAAAAACCTTCTAGAGCTTGCATGGAGGGGGGTACTGATTGTTTATAATTAAACCCTTTGCAAGTGTACAAGGTAATTGTACTAGGATGAGTATTTAAGGGTTGTCGAACCTCAGGGACGGATGAATTATTACTAAATCTAAAGAGGAATTTGCTAGTTGAAAACTAAAATAACTTAAACTTAAATTAAGCAAAAGAAAAGAATCAACTAGTTTAAAAATAAGAGATTAATATGATGGAAATTACTTAGAAAATCGAATCCACTATAGAACCATAACAATTCCTTAACTTTTAATCTAAATCTAGTGTAAGAGATTAAAAAGGCATATAAAATAGATATATATTTCGTACTTATCAGGTACCCCCCGTCACATTGAAAGAATTCAGATGGGCAAAATGTCCCCCACAATTTATTCCTAATTTGGCGGTGACGTCTCCCTGCCATAACTCATTTAGAAGGTTTCAACACCTTTGAAAATCTTCTGGAGGTTGACTGGCGGGGGTACCCCCCACCACATCAAGTGTATGCATATGGGGACCACATGTCCCCGTTAACTTCTTTCTTCTTGTGATCTCTCCCCTCCAACAACCATCCAAAAGGTTTCAACCCCTTCGAACCATGATTACATCTAGGTTCCTAGATATGTCATTTTCATTCACTAAAATTGTTTCTGATTTATATCTTGTTTTCGAATGCCATGGACTGAGTATGGATGAACTATGAACTCTACAGTGTGGCGCTACTAATTTTGTAGTATGATGTCCATAGACATTCATACCTGTCATACCAAGCATCACAATTAAACCTAAAGTGTTACCGTAGAATTCTGTATATTCGTTAGACAGACATATTAAAAGCCTCAAAATCTGAGCACATACGTCATTTACCTAACAATGTAAGCATATGGTAAAGTTGAAATAGCTCGATGTTAGTAAAATATATCTAAGGATCAAAACACCCCACACCATTGTTTCATGAAAGTTTCACCCCTAGTAACACACACCATCATCGAATTGATATCCGATAGCTCAGGATGCCCTGTCTCACAATGGTGCAAACTCATGCTAACGTTTCTCTAAAAAAATTCTATATTATTGAAAGGAACCTGTCCATACAACAACATTTAATCATATTCACAAGTAAATAGATACATAGCACGAAACTTCAAGATTGCTTCCACAACCTTTTATGCCAGTTCTAGCAAATGCCACCCAAAGTTTACCTCAAAGTTTTAATTAGCATCATACCACACACAATCACCTACCACACAAAATCATCATAAATATTGACTTCAAAACAATAAATTACCATCGTACCACAAACACTCATCATATCGTAAAAGTCTTCACATCACTATACTTCTTTTTTGAGTCTACTATGACAATGCTAAAAAGAGTTAAAAGTCACACATAGTGTTTCGTCCAACCATAATTATCGTAAGTAGGCCTATTTAGAAACTATTTTTCCCTTTCCCTTCAGTGCGGCCTTTCCTCCTCGAGTTGTACTTCTTTTACCAATTACAATGTTACTATGAGTAGGTTCATCATAAAGAAGCTTCTACGGGGCTAAACTCAGTTTCTTTTCCCTTCATTGTCCTCAAGTCCATTCAATGATTCTTCTAACAAAGCATTAGCCCTTTGCTTGTGGACAAGTTGCATGAAAAAAATTTAGTCTAGATATCAAACCATAAACAAATTTACAATTTTGATAACATAGATACCCATTCTTCTTCAATTGACTTTTTTCCCTACATAGTCTATAGCATACACTTGCCCATCTGGATTTTCCACAAGGGGGTGAGAAATTGTTTAATACCACTTCATGTAGTCATGTGCACAATCCCATGGATTTCTCATCAACTCTCCACATTGTTTTGAAGGCAAGATATGCCTACTGCTATGCTTCCAGAGGTTGATGTTTGCATCATAGATAAGCTTATACCTTTTCGCATGTGCACCCCTACTAGAACCCTTGGGATTAGGCTGACGTTGTGGAAGGATTTTTTTTACAAATCTAGACTACCTTAGAACTCTTTCCGGATTGTAGGGTTCCCTAATTTAAAAACAAAAGAGGATCTCCGTATATATGGCATTATCAGCTACTGGATGATGCACTCGTTCTTCTTTATATGGTTCCCATATATAACCTACAATAAAATGCATTGCGGTATTAGCTTCTGTCAGATTCAGCTATGTGATTTAGTAAAGTGTATTTTTCCATACTAGATAATTGATATGGTTGCAAGATAATAACTAAATAAACAAAATTTACCTCACGTGTAACATCCGGGAATTTTCTAAATTCCCGAAGTCAACCAAGTGGAAATTAGGGTGTTGGACCCCTTGATCTTCACATTAGAATAACTTGATCGTCGGTTGGGATTCGTGGCTGGAAATTATATGGATCGAACGTAGACAGAAAGATCTTCGAAATGCCACCAAGAACGCACGAATCGAAGTTCGGACGAGGGAGATACGACCGTTTGAAGTTGAACATAATGTGCAGGGCCGTTTACCCAAATTGGACGCATAAATTGGCCGTTTAAGTCACTATACGGCCCGATTAATTAGTATTTCGAAATTATATTTTAATGGACCAATAAAGTGACCTAATTGGGGGATTTTTTGCCCAACTCCTAAAGATATTAGGATTATTAATCTCTACGCTTATAAAAACCTAATTAGGGCTTTTAGGTTAGGGGGATTTTGACCGTTTAGGGAAGGAGGAGCCGCCAGTGGAATTTTTCGGCGAGGCTCTGGCAATGCTTCATGGCAGTTGATCAACGGCAAACCGAAAACTAAGGTAAGATCGTTGTCTTAGTTAATGAGTGATTTATTGAAAATTTAAGATATAAATCATGTTACTAGATTTCTGCAATGTAAAAATTTTATTTAGAAGCACGCGACAACTGCCGGTCAACCACTGGACAGCTGCTGGCCAGCCACTGGACAACCAGTCTACTTCCATCTAAAAACCACAGTTTCCGCTGGACAAAATCGACTAGAGGTGGGCGTTTTCCTGTCGGGGCAAATAAGAAAAAAAATATGAAGAGATCAATGAGACGGTGTGGCGCAGCCACTGGCCGGAGGTGGGACTTGGGTAGCAGGGATCACCAGATGATGGCGACTCGGTCAAGCTAGGCTCATTGGCCGGCCATTGAGGTGCCACCAACATATATAAAAAAAGGGGTCGTCCTTTCTGCCTCGGCTGGCCACCGGAGGGCCGCGGGGTTGGGCTCGTCAGAATTGCCGCTAGGCGGTGATCCAATTTGGCCCAGCCCTTGCCACATAGCGATGGCCTTCTGCAGTGCTGCAAGAAGCCAGTTGGCCTCTGGCAGGTTGGGAAGAGGATGACCCGCTACACGGGTCATCGGGTTTAGTTCTAAGCTGGGCCAGGTGACCCGACCCGTTCGGCCCGGGTTCAAAAAAATAATAATAAAGAAGGATGTGAACCGGGTTTGGTTCAGAAGGATAAAAATGTCAAACAAATTCTAGAAAATTACTCATGGACCTTGAGAGGTTTGGGAATATTCTGACCAAGTTTCAGACATGGAAAAATCCCAGAGACTGTAAAATGATCCTTTTACCCCTTATAGTTAAATTGTCGTGTGAAAACCACTTACCTAACTTCGAGGCTCCGGTTGAGGGGCATATGAGTTGATTTAAAAATTGGTAAAATACTCAGTGAGAGTTTAATGGGTACTTAAATATAGGCCAAACCACGTAGTGATAAAAAATCGCAGTGAGTGGGTAACTAACTATTTTGTCCCTAGGGTTAATCATAAACCATTAAGTAAACCTAGGTCGGTTAAAGGGGTTCACGACCCCGTCACATGCCAGAAAAATTACACCGAGTCCATGAAGTCAAGTGTACCCTTGAGCCCAAATTTGGATCAATTAGAAGTTAGGAGGGCTTTGAACAAAATGATAGAAACACCCCCATGAGCAGACTGTCCACATTCGTGTGAATGGAAGCGTGAGTCGATTTAAAAGTGCAGCCTTGGGAGAGGGTAAAAACATAGAAGCAATAGAAGGGCAGTGAAATGACCAAATGACCTAAGGGAGGGTACCATAACCTAGGTGGTATAATTACCCTAATGCCTTTAGGGGTAGTATGTTCTATTTTCCCCAAAACTAATAACCTAACTACCAAGCATTAGGGTACGGTATAGTGATGTTAAATGGCTTCAAAAGGAAGGGGTGTGACCAGTAAGTGACACGAAGACCTTGTCAGGTCATAGTGACATGGGAAATAAGGGGAAGAACCCTAATTCTCAGGGTTTAAGGCAGCGTATTACACGTGTCTATAACCCTGTACATCAATCAACTAGAGTATTATATACGTAACTTGTGCGATACATTAGAGTTATCTACATTATTGGGCTTGAATTTGCTAAGCCCTAGCCCTACAAATGAGTGCAACGAGCCTTCATTTATTATTTACACACTTGTGTGACTGCATATTATTTATGTTGATTAATTTGATGCTTGCATTTATTATTGATGTGTTAAGTTATATCAGTAACTTAAGGTTAATAAAGACTAATCAAGAGATATTGGTTGTGTTTGGATTGGGGGAGAACATCTAATTAAGATAAAGACTAAAATACCCTCAATAGGGTTTGAGACCGGCTCATGGAGTGAACGGGGCCCTGACATAGAATTTTACCTTGGTTAATGAACCAAAGGTGGTTATGAGATGTTCTTTGTGTCATAGCTCAATGGATGAGCTATTTATTGGGCCGATTCACAAGGTGAAGAGGACCCAAATGGTTGGAAGAATACTTGACTGGATGAAAATAATCTAGTCTAAGTTTCAGATTTTGGGGGAGTCAATAGTTATAAAGAACTGAGGCTTCTATGGATACATTTGTAATGTCTTAGAAGAAATTTTTTCCCCAAAGTTGGGGAATGGTGGAGATTACGATATGCTTCTTCATCTCCACGACGGTTTGGGTAGACCAGAGGGTCTTTACCACAAGTCTTCCCAGGACCATATAGTACGTACGAAAAGCGGAGTTGTATGAGCATCATGGAAGGCTTGTGCTTCTCGCCAATCTGTGTCCATGAGCACAATTGGGATCCTCTTCTCTAGATTCATAGTAGGCTATTGAGTGCCCTGGGGATTTAGGTCAAGCTCCTTTTAAGCAGTCTACTCCAATGTTGGAGTCCTCTATCTTGAGATTTCTCGAGGGGCAAGTTATCTCTGAGTGAATACATATTTGATAGTATTAATTATTAAACAAGGGTTGTGAGATAATAAATAACATTGTTTGATATTGCTTTTTAATTAAACAATGGAACGATTAAAGGACTTGCATAAAATGTAGGTTGATTGAAAATACTTAAGCATTGCATGTGTGATGTTATGCTTCTTAGGATAGTGTAGTATCTAAGCAGAACTATGTCTAGATCCGATCTTGTTGGTAACATTTGAGATGTTGTTTAATGAGTATGTAGGCAACTAACATCAGGTGATGTTGGCCCGATCCGAAAAACATTAATAAAACCTTTTGTCATTTAGAAGCTCTTCTCCACAGGGCAGAGAGGTTCCATTGTTGTTGGGGTGGTTGTTTGGTTTGATTGCAGGTTCTCCAGGCGACAACAAGTGAGACCAAGATTGACGCGTACAGGATGAAGTTTCTTCGTTTCTGCAACTCTAGTATGTAAGTGTATCTTTGGCATGATAATCAACTTAGTTATTTATTTTCATATGGATGACGGACTTGTACTTAGATGGATAGGCTATTCTTTGTGAATTTTTCAGATGTGTAATAATGTCATATGATTTGATATTCATATTTGTGAACCCCAGTTATCATGACCTGGATATTTAATCGAATGGTTTGTTTTGTATTTATGAAAAAAAAAATTCTCGGGACTTACCGTTCATGCTATTTTAAAATGCTTTTGAAAATCCGGGTTGTGACATCACGAGCATCCAAATGACCTAGAGCGTCCCTGAACTTTATTAGCTTATGCGCGGGATTGATTGGTTGTGAGTTTTTCCCTTTCCAAAGTAGGGCTTGTGGCTGCCCTCTTTCATACGTAATGCCAAGAATTGGTATTTCAATTTCAAAATGATCATATGACCATGCCTACCATATAAGACATCATAAGTTTATAAATGATTTAAATCTTACTATACCTCTAACAATGTAAGATATCCACCAATTTGTCACACTTCAGATCTAGATCCAATACTCAATTGACGATATAAGTAAGCAAGGGTAGGTGCTCCCCATGCATACTTTTCTATGCCATTTATGTTCATAAGCAATTTTAAATACTTTGCAGACACCTTCATTCCAGATTTATCACATAAGATGGTACATCCTAACAAATATAAGATGTATGCTCTTGCGGCACAAGCACATCCTCTTTGGTAGCATCCTTTGGTAATTGGCTAAATTTATCGCGCAACCAATTTACTGTCAACCCCTTCCCTTTGCATTTATTCAATTGTTCTTCAATTTCTTCCCGGTCAATCCCTAAGGCATTGACACACAAATCAACCAACTCCTCGCCATCAACATCAGGGGTTACCACCGCATATCCTTTCACAGGAACCCCTATCAATTGTTGCACATCATCCAATGTGATTGTCATATCTCCAAAAGGCATATGAAAAGTGTTTGTTTCCGGATACCACCTTTCGACTAAAGATGATATCCACATTATATTGATTGTCTTGTATGAAACATATGTTAATGGAAACAAACCACTTGCTTTTATTAATGGGCTAATAGCACTATCATCCAAATCCCAAGCAACAAGCTTCTTATGATGATGAATACACCGGAGAGGTCAACAGTCCTATTAAAAAGTATAAATTATATTATCAATACATAGAGTAAAATCTGTGTAAATTAAAAAGAGAAAGTTTAAGAGACTTCCCTTGCTTTTCCAAATGTCATGTGCAACATGGGTCTTATAATTACTTAAAATTGTCCTTTCCATGGTGCCTCCTGGAAAGGGGAATGTTTCATCATCTACTGCTTCTCCCTCTCCCTCTCCTCCATTATTTTCATCATCTTCTTCTTCTTCTTCTTCTTCTTCTTCTTCTTCTTCTTCTTCTTCTTCCCCCTCTCCTATTTTTTCATCTTCTTCCCCCTCCACTTGTTTAGTTTCTTGAATATATTTTTCTGTGGGCTCTTCTTGCTCATTTACTCTAGCATCTACTTCCACCTCACCTCCAATTTCTCCTTCCTTCATTTCAGTTTGTCATCTCCTATGCGATGTGGTTAGGTGTGGCCTCGGCATCTTCTCAACTTGCCTTTGAAAGAAAATGGCCAAAATTATAGAAAAAATACAGAAAATCGCAGATGTTACACTACCTCAGCTTTAAATTCCTTGAATTTATCTAAGGCATCAGACTTCCCTTTTATTAGATACATGTACCCATATCTAGAATAGTCATCTACAAAAGTGATGAAGTAAGTCATCCCTCTGTGGGTCTGAACATTCAGGGGCCCATAGATATCAAAATGAACCACCCAGACAATTCATTTGCCCTTTGTCCCTTTTGGAAGGATTGTTTGCTTATCTTTCCAAATAAGCAATCCTCACACACACGCAGGTCTTTGGATATTTTGGATAAAAACTCAGCGTTTGACATCCTATGTAGTTTATCTACATTCACATCATCTACAGACAATACAAGATACTTCAAAACACTTATTTCATTAGATTCTGGAGAGTTCATTACATCTAAATAGTATAAACCATCTTCTAAAGAAGCAGTAAAGAGTACAGTCCCACCCTTGCCCACAGTGGCCTTGCTCCCCTTAAACCTAACTTCAAACCACTTCTTAGTTAGAACAGGGATTGAAATCAGGTTCCTCCTGATGGAGGGAGCAAATAGCACATCAGTGAGTGCTAAAGTAGACCCATCATTCAGAGGAATCCTGTAGTTCCCTATAGCCTCCACCTCGCAATATGTGTTGTTGCCCATGAAGACTTTGTTCTAGCCTGGCATGAGGTTAATCATCTCACCCCTGATTCCCCTGGAATGAGAGATATGAATAGTAGCTCCAGAGTCTAGCCACAAAGTCTTCTCTTTGATGTCAACAATCATCACCTCTGAGACAAAACACACAATCTCTGTGTTCTTTCCCTTGTTGTTGTTGCTTGATTGGTCATCTTTCTGGGGACAATTAGCCTTGAAGTGGTCATCTTTCTTGAAAGCTCTTTTATTTGAAGGACCTGACCCCTATCCACCTTTCTTGCCTCCACCAGAGCTCTATGTCAAGTTGGCAGTAGCAGCACCACCTGAAGCATTCACATAGTTTCTCCTTTCCTGCTCAAGCCTAAGTTTGGTAGTTAGAGCCTCTGTTGTGAGCTTCTGGTCACTCATATTGAGGTAGACCACCACACTCTCCCAAGATATAGGGAGGTTGTTCAACACTATAGACACTTAGACTCCCTCAGACATGGGGTCATCCAGTGTCTCTAGGTCATCAGAAATGATGGGCATGGCACTCAGGTGCTCATTCACATCATCTCCCTCCCTCATCCAGAAGTTCTGGTACTTAGAGTTCAGCATCCTCTTATAAGCTTCTGTCTGCTCCCCATACCTAACAAAGACAGCTTCCAGCATCTCTCTGGCAGTCTTGTACTTCTCAAAGAGCATTTCCATCTTTAGCTCCGTGAAAGTTAGAATGGTAGACCTAGCCTTGTTGTCATCATCTCTCAGCTTTTTATAAGTTTTCTTCTGAGCAGCTAAAGAACCCACTGGCAGTGGCTCAATGATCTGCTCTATGACATAAGTGCACAAGATCAGAAAGAGTTAGGATATGGTGTATCCTTCTCTTCCACACCAAATAGTTGTCAGCATTTAGCTTTTCAGTCTTTCCTAATTCTGATGTGACCATCTTGAAAGTCATTGTACAACTACAAAGGAAAAGGCAAAGAGAAAAGGAAATTAATAATATGGAAGGTCAACAGCTTCTTAAGGAATAATTGTTTAGACACTCTTAATCTAATATTAAAGATAAGGGACAAGATACTTATTATGCCGAGTTACTTAATTTAGTTGTACCTTAATTAGGGTTTGGGTCGCTATCGAGTGTAAACCCTAACTACCCCTTAAGCTTCTTAAGGAAAGTGGCCCTAATTAGCTATTAGGTGTTTATGATTCATGGAATCCCTTAAATACCCCACTTATCACATAAAATAGAAAATAAACACTTTTAGAGGTTGTTGGAATTCTTATTTTCTGTCCAGAAAAATTTTGGTACGAAATTACCAAAATAGTCCTAGGCTTGTTTTGGTCTTTTCACCCTTAAATAGCACACCAAAACTGTGCACTCAGAAACTATTCAATGAGTCTAAAACACAGAGAATACAAATCAGGACAGAAAATTTAATAGCACACACAACTTGTGTGAATTAACCAAAATGCCCCTATGTCTAAAATGGTCAATTTACACATTTTTCAAGCCACAAAAAATTAATTAAATCTAAAAAAATAATTAATTCAATCTTTCTAACCAACAAATGAGTGTGTGGGCAAAACATGATCAGAGAATTAATTTTGGGTAAAAACTCAAGGGCGAAAATACTCTTTTGCCGAGAGGCTTGCCCTAAAGAAAAACTTGCAATTAACTATCTAATCAGCAACATTCCAGAAAACTAATCATGCAAATCAGTCCCATAAACATTCAATTTTATTATAATTATGAAAGCCCTATGGTTAGAATATGTAGATTGATCAATTTGGGGTTTTCCCCTTTCTAACATGCAAAACCCTAGATCGGGTAAATTGACTTGATTTTCAATGCAAAACCCTAGATCGGGTAAATTGACTTGATTTTCAATGCAAAACCCTAGATCGGGTAAATTGACTTGATTTTCAATCAAATCAGGGACCAACCCCCAATCCTATGCACTGATACCACTGTAGAGTGGCTGTCTGGTGGAAGTATGGTGGTCACAAGACTGTGGGGGTGGCACACCAATAAAAATCAAGTTTTTAATCACAATCTACACCAACAAGCATAGATACACACATATATAAGCAATAAACAATTAACCAAAGAGCATACAATTGAGCAAGATGAAATTTAGGAGCAAGGATGTACTGACCTTGGTCTAGACAACACCTTGCATGCCCTTGATTCAATCAACTCGCCCTCCAAAAGCACAAGAAAACAAGTAGGGATGGGGATTACCTTTCGTATGTGTTGATCCCTCAACCGCCTTAAGCTTGGATTCAAATCTCAGCAAACAAAGTCTCTAACCACGCCCTTGAAGCCCCAAATCAGTGAGACGTCCTTCCAACCTTGCACCAGGCACTAGAGGAGAGGAAAGGAGTAAGGATAAGGAAGGAGGAGGGGGTGGCCAGCCCTAGACAAAGGGGAGGCTGCACCTAATGGGAGAGAGGGGGTGGAATTGAGAGAGAGGAGAGAATGAGAGTGGGGCAGCCCTTGCTTAGGGTTTCCTCCTCTCTTGTCTCCCTTAAATACCCTTCCTTAATCCCTCTAAAGTGGGCTCTCTAATAGGGCTTCAAGTGATGGGCTTTCAAGCTGAAACTTCCGGGTAATTTAAGAGGGTCATACAAAACGGGAACAGGCTCTGTCTCTCAGAGCCCGCGAAGGCTTGGACCCTCTGCACACGGTCACTCCCACAATAGGGTCGACCCCTTGCTAACCACGGGTCTCACCATCAACACATAATTAGCACATCTGAGCCCCACAACATATTAATGCACATCCTAGTCACATGCCTAATGTGCGTGTGTGACATAGGCGGGTCCCAATCAAATTAGTGTCACGTGGCTCATGTGGGGTTGGTGTAACCACCCCCACCACCCTTAGACCCTGTGGCCCATACCAGCTCACCCAGACCGTGATAATATTGGACAAAAACAGGCCCAAACCCATACCCTAGTCTAACATTCTAAACCTCACAACAGCTTAGGGTTTTAGGCAAGGCCGGTGACAAGACTCCGAAAGATGGGCATGATGGCTTTCCACTTTTTGTTTTAGCTACAGGAACCAAGATAGATAGACAAGCCCGGCCATGCCAACTCTAGTAAGATTTGGCTCCCCAGACAGTGACCATACCCTACCCGACTTGGGTTTATCTAGGGTCGATTCCATCTTGATCGGGTTGGGTCTCGGTTCTCAACGCAGCCCTACATGAAAGTGGAGCAAATATGTTTGCCAAGCACAACATTCTTTCATAACAAAACTACTAAAGATAGTGAGGTTAGAGCCAGTGATTGGGTAGATAATTTGAGCATGGGCATCAATCCTATAAAGAAGATCATTATAGTATTGTCCTACTCTTGTTATAGAAGAAGATGATCCCTCAAAGCTTCCAAACATGATTGTTTTGCAAATTCATGAATTGTTGGCTGCACTCATACATATATCTCAGAGCTGGGACCACTTGAGGTTTAAAGAAGGCCTTCCAAATAGGGCAAGCACAGCATTTTGTTCCATATGGACATGAGGGACCCTTTCATTTTGGCATATAAACTTAATAGATTTTTGTTTCGAATCAAAAGTTTGAAAATTTACATAGGTCCCTAGAAGTTAGGGCCCTCTCTTTAGAATGATCTCTTTCAATCCCATGAGGTCCCACCTCAACATGGCCTATGTGCAATTCATGGATTCATAAATGATTTTCTGTAGAATCTATACCATCTATTTCATATTAGGTTTTCACTATGATGGATATAATTTATATTAGTATGTCTTTCATGAGCATAAGAATTCACAATTATCCACTTTTTTGAAAAGACTTGTGTAATTGAATATTTTTCTACCACAAATTAAGGAACAAAATTGTGTTCATGATTAGTGTTATGTGTATTTGTTAAATAAAAAGGTTCAAGAGTTCTAATCTAAGTTAATCAACTTCAACATTCACTATTTGCATGTTGCCTCCCTCAAGATGTAGAAACTTATAATATATCATAAAATTTTTGTTACTGATGAGAAGTCTCCCACCCCCAGTTTTAAGCTGTCCACCCCTCTTAACACAGTCATTGAATATCCTTGTGTTGTAACTTTTAGTTATGAAAAAATCTCAATTCACTGAAATTAATAAAATTTGTTGTCCTTAAACACTCAATACACAACATCTCCAGTCGAAATCTCATTACCCATTGTCTAGAAAATGATTTGTTTGTAGATTTTATGCAGTACAATTAATATGTGTCATCTGCTTGAGGCCATCAACAGCTGGTGAAAGTTTAGAAGTTTTAATCTAAATTAATCAACTTCAGCATTCATTGTTCGCAAGCGTCATAGACACATATTGCCCCCTTCTATATGTTCAATCTCATAATTCCCAATGTTTTAAACCCAGCCCGACCAATGGCCTAGGCCTTTCCATCAATTTAAAATTTATAAACAAAATCAAAATTTTCCCAAGTCGCAAAGATGGGATTGGCTGCAAGCATAATATAAAATTTTATTTCCCAAGAAATATATTGTCTTACAAAAGAGATATTAAAACCTACGAGTATGGGAGTATATCTCCAAACACTCCTTAAAATCTCCAAGAAACTTCCACACTAACTTCACACGTTTACATGAGCTAAGGCTCGTGTGTGACTATGTGAGCCCGGGCATCGATAGTCGTCAGATTGAGATCCAACTAATGAAGGGCTTTTTGCCAACAAAGTGACATGCATCGTTGGAACGAAATTTGACAACCTGAGATGCCCTGGGAACATCTAAATGGGCCTCTACTTATATTCTCAGTAGGAAAAAATAAATTGTAACATATGGCAGAGTTATGATCCGACAGCAAAAGATGCCCTGGGAACATGTAAATGGGCCTCTCTTTATATACTCAGTCGGAAAAAATATATTGTCATGCATTAATTGTAACATATGGAGGTTACATAATTGAAATAAAAAAGAAAGATATTATTGTTTAGAAATTAAGTGTGTCTCTCACCCAAAATCCCCCTAGAGCTTCTCCCTGCATATCGAAAATGCTTCTAGAATTTGCAAGTTCTAATGACTTGCTACTAGTGTCTATGATACTTACTCTATTGTAGGGAGACTTGTGGTGGGTACCAAACATCTACCCCTTCTTCTTGGGGTCTTAGATATCATAATCATGAACCTTTTAAATCACATAGCTCTATTGGTACCGTAAGAATATAAGTGTCTTTATGCATGTATTAGCTTATTTCTACAATCAAAACAAAATCATTGATTTGTAATTTTGAGTAGTTTATGTATGAAAATTGTATTTTGAACATCGAGCAAAAGGAAGACTTAAATATATGTTTCAATAGGTAAAAATACACACACATATACACATCACATTCACGCACTTTAGGGTAAAAGAGACCTTAGGTGAAAAAATGGTGAGAGTTAGAGGCTTTTCTATCGAAAAAGCATAAATATGCTTAGAACTATCAATCGCCTTAGAATAACGATCGATCAGTTATTGTAACGTACGGGAATTTTCAAAATTTCCAAAGTTGACCACGGGAAATTAGGGTGTTGGACCCCTTGAGCTCCTCATTGGAATAACTTATTCAATGTTTGGAATTGGTGGCTAAAACTATATGGATGGAAATTAGAAAGAAAGATCTTCTAAACGCCACCAAGAATGCGTGAATCGGAGTTCGGATAAGGGAAATACGACCATTCGAAGTTGAACATATCGTGCAGGACCCATTTACCCGAATTGGACGCGCGAATTCTCCGTTTAAGTCACTATATGGGCCTGATCAATTAGTATTCCGAAATTGTGCTTTTGGCGCCCAATTTGGTTGCCGAATTGAGGAGGTTTTGGCCTAACTTTGAACCCTAATCTCCATCTTTATAAAAGGGGTTGTTTTAGGGCTATTAGAGGAGAGTTATCTTTGGACTAGAGGAGCCATCATTAGAATTTTCCGGCGAAACTCCAGCGAGGCTCCAGTGGCAGTGGATTGAGGTAGGATTTCAAGTTAAGATTTATAGGAAATTCGTTAGTTCTTTTATTGATAATAATATTAATAATGTTTTCTACAAATATTGTTCACGTAATTATGTGAACAAAAAGTTATTTTGTTATGTCGTCGGAATCAAAGTAGAAGGGGGGGGGGGGGGGGCGCACTAGCCTTGGCCATGGCAGTTGTGTCTCTAGCCACGGCGGCCCTGGCTCTGGCGGCCTTCGCGGCAGTAGTTTCAGCTGCCGCTGTAGGCCGCCGGGTCATCGCGTAAAGAGAGATAGAGAGAGAGAGAGAGAGATAACAGATCGGCCACCAGAGGAGGGCAGCGCAACCGCTAGCGGGAGGAAGGACCAGGTTCCCAGAAGAAGGTGATCTTGGTCGAGGTAGCCCATCGCTGGCCATGGTAGCCTGCTGCCACAGTACCCCGATGTGTTGCATAGTAGAAAGGGAAAAGAGGCGTCTTCAGCCCCCGCCAGCCACCGGGCGGCAGCGGGGGCTAGATCCTTTGTGATAGCCACCCGACCATGGTGGCCATGGGCAACGAAGCTAGAGGCGTTCCTCCTCTAGCCGGATGTGGGGAAGACAACCCGCAACACGAGTCGTCGACCCGAACCAACCAGCCTGGGTCGGTTTTAAAAAAAAAGGAAGAAAGAGGGAAGTGAACCGGGTCCGGTTCAGGAGATAAAAATGTCAAAAAAATAATAATAATTACTATTGCACATTGAGAAGTGTGGGAGTATTCTGGACAAGTTTCAGCTTGGGGGAAAATCCCAGAGATTGTAAAATGATCCTTTTACCCCTTATTATTAATCATCATGTGAAAACCATTTACCTGATTTTGGGGCTCCGATTCAGGGGCCTTTGAGTTGATTCTAAAATTGGGAAAATTCTCAATGAGAGTCAAATTGGTTACCTAATTATAAGCCAAATATCTTAGTGAAGAAAAATCCCAGTGAGTGGTTAATTGACCCTTTTGCCTTAGGGTTTATAGTAAACCGTTAGTCAAAACCTGGGTCGGATAAAGGGGTTCACGACTCCGTTACATGCCAGGAAAATTACACAGAGTCCATGAAGTCAAGTAGTACACTTGAGTTCAATTTTGGGCCCGTCAAATGTCAATAAGGCTTTAAACCAAATGATAGAAATACCCTTTGAGTGAACAGCTGACATTCGTGTGAATGGAAGCGTGAGTCAGTTGGAAAGTGGAGGCTTCTGAAAGGTTAATGACTTAAAATAAACAGAAGGGTAGTGAGATGACCAAATAACCCAAGGGAGGGTAGCATACCCTAAGGGGTAAAATTACCCAAATGCCCTTAGGGGCAATATATTCTGTTTCTGTCAAAACAGATAACCTAGTTAATCAAGAGTTAGGGTACCCTATAAATGGCTTCAAAAGGAAGGGGTGTGACTAGTAAATGATACAAAGACCTTGTCAGGTCACAGTGTCATGGGAAACAAGGGGGAAAACCCTAATTCTCAAGGTTTAAGGTAGCATATTACACGTGTATGTAATCGAGTACATCAATCGACTAGAGTGTTATATATGTAACTCGCAGGATGCGTTAGAGTTGTCTACACTCTTGGGCTTAAACTAGCTGAGCCCTAGCCCTGCAAATGAGTGCAACGGGCCTTTATTCATTATTTATGCACTAGTGTGAATGCATGTTATTTATGTTGATTATGCTGATGCATGCTTCTATTATTGATGCTTTGATTTATATCAGTAACTTAAGATTAATGAAGTTTAATCAAGAGACATGGGTTGTCGTTGGATTGGGGGAGAACATCTAATTAAAATAAAGACTAAAATACCCTCAATAGGGTTTGGGACCTGTTCATGGAGTTAACGGGGCCCTGACATAGAATCTTACCTTGGTTAATGAACCGAGGGTGGTTTTGGGATGTTCTCTAAGTCATAGCTCAGTGGATGAGCTATTTATTGGGCTGATTCACAAGGTAAAGAGGACCCAAATGGTTGAACGGATACTTGACTGGATGAAAATAATCTAGTCTAAGTTCAGATGTTTGGGGGAGTCAATGGTCATAAAGGCCCAAGGCTTCTATTGATACATTAGTAATATCTTATAAGACATTTTCTCCCAGAGTTGGGATGGTAGAGATTGCGATATGCTTCTTCATCGCCACAACGGTTTGGGTATTGACTAGAGGGTCTTTACCGCGGGTCTCCCGCAGGTCTTCCCAGGACTATTTAGTACGTACGAAAAGTGGAGTTAAATGAGCATCATGGAAGGCTTGTGTTTCTTGCCAATTTGTGTCCATGAGCACAGTTGGGATCCTCTTCTCCAGATTTATGGCAGGCTATTGAGAGCCCTGGGGATTTGGGTCAAGCTGCTGTTAAGCAGTCTACTCCAAGGTTGGAGTACTATGTTTGGAGATTTCTCGATGGGCGAGTTATCTCTGAGTTACAGATTTGATAGTATTAATTATCGAACAAGGGATGTGAGATAATTAATAACTTTGTTTGATATTGCTTGCTAATTAGACAAGTGGAACGATTAAAGGACTTACTAAAATGTAGGTTGGTTAAAAATACTTAAGCATTGCATGTGTGATGCTATGCTTCTTAGGATAGAGTTGTTTCTAGGCAGAACTACGTCTGGATCCGATCTTGTTGGAAACATTGTAGATGTTGTCTGATGAGTACATAGGCAACTAACATCGGGTGATGTTGGCCCGATCCAAGAAGTAATAATTAAACCTTTTATCCTTTGGAAGATCTTTTCATGAAGGCGGAGAGATTCCACTGTTGTTGTTGTGGTTGATTGGTTTTGATGGTTGCAGATTTTCCAGGTGCAACAAGTGAGACCAAGATTGACACATACAAGATGAAGTTTTTGCGTTTCTGCAACTCCGATACGTAAGTGCACCTTTAGTGTGAGAGTCAACTTGTTATTTACTTTGAGATGGACGAAGGACTTGTACTTAGATGGATGAGCTGTTCCTTATGAATTTTCAGACGTTAAATAATATCATATGATTTGGTATCCGTATTTGTGAACCCTAGTTATCATGACCTGAATATTTAATCGAAGGGTTTGTTTTGTATTTAAGAAAAAAAAATTCTCGCTACTTACCATTCGTGCTATTTAAAAATGGTTTTAAAAATCCGGGTCGTGACAGTTATGAACTATAGCAAAATCTCCAAAACATGATAGATCGATCATTCACTTCATAGAATGATCGATCAACACTTAAAAATTCACTATTGAAAAGAGATTGATTGATAGAAGAGTCGTAGTTCTATAGGAACAAGGATCAATTGATCACCCTATGGAACAATCGATCATTGGGGCACAAAGTTGCCTAGTTTAGGCCTTTCGGTTTCAGTTAGATTCCTAGTGGAGACTTCATAGAGGAGACCTGGCTGCTCTGTTCCCATCAGTTCTAGCACCACTAGGCCTTGATTGTCTTTTTATTTTTGTGGGGTTATTGTCCTCAGTGTTTGGAACATGAATTCAATGGAAACCAATCAAAGGAAACATTGAATGAAAAAATCGAATCAGAAATGGAAAGTTCTAAGATTATGCCCATCGAATTCATGTTTTTATGTCATTAAATAATACATGTTGAAGGAAGTTAACAACGTTCTCACTGAGTTTGCTGCTTCTTGACCAATTAGATGGAAAACTGCAGATGAAACAAAACATGAATATGGAAAGTAAGTTACTTGCTTTAACTTAGGAACAACAAAGAAAATGGATGTCAAATGTTATTGACACTTCAATGCATATACAAAGAAAGGTTCTCAACAATAATTGCTCAGATAGTAAGTATGAAGAAAATACCTCAAATTATCAGAGTTTAGCGAACTCAGGCTACTGTCGTCGACAATGCCAACCTGTGAGAAGAAAAGTAGGCAACCCCATAACAAAGTGGGTGAAGTCGAGACAAAAAAAACCAGCTTTGCAGAAGAAATAAAACAAAAAACATGCATAATGAAAGGGATAGGAACGTGATGAAAAATAGAGAGAAGGCTTAGAAAAATAAGAGACCTTGTTGGAAGTTGCTCTAATGGAGTTTTTAAAGAATTAGTCTTCTAGAGTGAGAAAATGTCTACCTTAATTAAAAGAGAGATTAGATGTGAGATGAGAGCATAAAACACATGTGAGGAATGTTATTGGATGAAGATTGTTGCTGAAAAGATCAAGGTGAAGAGAAGATTCATTCTAAAGGAGGAGATGAAAGATGTACTTTGATTGAAGAGCATAAAGAGGATAAGATCAAACTAGTGTTAGTAAACAACCAAGGAGTTGTTGACTCAGAATTCAAGAGTAGTGTGAATAACCAACCATTTAAAGAAAAAGAAGGATTCTTTGTTCTTTGTAATCTGTAATTCTTTAATCTCAAGTTTACATAGTGCATAGTTGATCTGGACAGAGTGTCCTGTAATTTTTACCTAGTAGTGCATAGTTGATATGGTGATTTGATTTTAAATTCTCATTAGAACTCATTAGAATTAGGCATGCTCAATTGAACAAAATCAGTGCTTATTTTGTTTAAAAGGGGAAAATAAATCTTGTAATTTAATTATGAGTTAGAGGAACTTTTTTTCCTTGGTTTGTGTTTGCCATACACATTGATCACAAACCAGCAAGTGGTAGTTAATTTTATTTTAGTATGTTTGAGTTTCTTTTGTTTTGATTGTGCTTTTGGTTGCCATGGAATTCAAAAGCATGCTTAGATTGTCTTTGTTTGTTTCAAATTTTATTGTCGCTATGAATAATCATGAAAATTCCTATAGCGAAATGCTTAGAAGATGCTTAGGTACAATTTTGTACTGTAAAACATGAAAAGTCTCAACTTTTGCATGACAAATCCTTGTGTGATTCCAAAAATCTTGAGTTGCTTGAGAAAAATGAAAATTTGGAAGTTGAATTGATAACTTCTAATTCAAAATTAAAAGAGTTTGTTAAAAGCCAAGAAAACTTGATAATATTCTATGTATTGGACAATTTGGGAGTGATAAAAGTAGTTTAGGGTATGCGGGACACAAGAATACAAATTCCCTATGAAGCACTAAATTTGTTAAGTCAAGAGATATGAATAATAATGATCCTAGTACTTCTAATTCTAGACCTTTGGTTAGAAAATGATTGCCTAAGAAAGAACTAGTTACTAGATTTAAGCCTACTAAGAACAAATTAGTGAAGAAACTGCAAATTGTGAGAGATGAGGTTAAGATTGACTTGCTTAGACAAATCACATAGAATTGAAGTATGATGACAAAGTTACCTTTAGAGATAGAAGTACAACAAACATAGATGTGATAGGCATATTAGAAGTTTCTAGATTACCTAATTTTGATAATACTTTGTAAGTGAATGTTTGAAAGCTAATTTGTTAAGCATTAGTCAAATTTGTTCGATCGATTGTGTGGTCAAGAGATCAATCGATGGAAGAGTCATAGTCCTATAGGAATAGGGATCAATAGATTTTCATGTGGAACAATTGATCAATAGAGAATAGAGTTGCCTAGTTTAGGTTTTACGGTTTGAGCTAGATTCCTAGTGGGAGTCATATTCCTTTGGAGACGGGAGTCTATAGAGAGAGATAGGAACATGATGAAAAAGAGGGAGAAGGCTTCGAAAAATTAGACACCTTGTGTGAAGTTGCTCTAATGGAGTTTTGATCGAATTAGTCTTCTAGAGTGAGAAAGAGTCTACCTTAAAAAAAAGAGTGATTAGATGTGAGATGAGAGCATACAAACACATGTGAGGCATGTTGTGTAACGCCCTGACCCGAGCCGGGGCCAGAAAATCTCTAATTAAAAAATTTCCTTCCTTAAACAAGGGATCATCATCTATGTGCGAGAGGTACAACGTTCATCTACGCACTACGGAGTTTCAATGCTACCCATACGTAGGCTTGAGTTGTAACGATCATTTACGCACAACGAAGCTTCATAATTTGTCATGTGTAAATCAGAATAAAACTTATAATTATAATTAGTTTGGATCGGGCCAACATTGCCTTGCGATCGGATCCGAATAACGGCTACTACATACATCATGCATCACAAAATCATTTACGATAAAATACATATATACTGATATTCAATCAGAGTCATATGGAAACTCATAATCTATTGGAGTGAAACATAACATTTACATGTCTTGCTCTACACCAGAGCGAGACCAAACACATCACACGTCTCGTTCCATTCTAGAGAGATACAGGTCACATTTAGTCACATCTAAACATAGCATATCATAACACAATGGATCAAAGTTGTTGTGCACGATCACCCAGACTTTACTTTATTTCTTTTACTGCTTTGCATTAGAACTATTTCCCTTTGTAATAGCTTAGTATTTGTTTATTAATTGCTTATGTAATTCGTATTGGTTTAGTTAGTGGTCCCAGACTAGCCTGGCCCACTAACTAGCATGTCTGCCTAGGGAACTAAGCCGGCCTAGTTGGGGCTTGGCGCGACTCCCTAGGGGACTGGTCGTCCCCTATAAGGGGTGAACTCTCTCTCTCTCTATTTGAAGGTTATGCAATTAAGGTTATTCAACACTTCTTCCCTTTCTTCCTTGTTTCTCCCCTTTCTCTACATGAACCTCTTTGATATTGATTGTGCCTATGTCAGGCACATCATTGGTATCAGAGCTTCATCAATCCTCGGCAATGGCGCGAGGTAAGCAGTTTGCTGCCGCCCCTGAAGCACAGGCCACGAAGGAGACTGACGTTTCAGCGGACAGCCCTCCTGCCGCTGCCGCTACCACTTCGGCAACCATGGACGGCCCTACACTAGTGGAACTTCTGGCTAAGATTGATTCCTTGACTCTGACGGTGGCACAGATCCAAATAACACAGTCAGCGCTGGCAGCACCTCTTCTCGCCAAACCTCAGGCCGCCCCCATGGAATTTGGTGAACACTCTCGGGGTCCCGAGGGGGGGGGGGCGGGGCCTGGCCTCCAGACCATGGCGGATGTAGACTTAGAGCAAGCACATGCCCCCTACCCTTCAAGTTGGCCAAACATGTCGTTGATGGGCGGCACCAGGCCTGGGCTCCACAAGGCCCTCCAGGTGTTCGGGAGAATGCCCCAGTGGTTCCGCCCCCCAAGAACTTATTTCAGGAGATGGATGACGACTGGGAGGAGTACCCAAGCCCTCGCGGTGGTCCTTGGGGAGGGGCAGAACCCCGTTTGGCCCTTTTACAGTTCCCACGTTACAATGGGGATGACAACCCAGTGGAGTGGCTTTACAAGGCTGAAAAATTCTTTGCATACTAGAGCACGCAGTGCGCATCGCTGCATGCCATCTAGACGGAGATGCTTCTGTCTAGTTTCAGAGCTTTGAGAAGGAGATCCGCTACCCCTCCTAGGCCGCCTTCTCCAGTGAGTTCTATATTCAGTTTGGACCGAATGAGTTTCAGGACTTCAACGAGATGCTCTCCACCTTGCATCAGACCACCACTATCCGCGCCTATTACACAGAGTTCATGAAGGTGGCCAACCGCTTCCCTGACTGGCCGGTGGCTACCTTGGTGGGCACGTTCAAGCGCGGCCTCAAGCCTGAGATTTTGGAGGAGATGCGACATTTTCCTTGTGCCAGCATGAGGGATGTCATGCACCATGCTCACATCAAGGAGGAGAAGCTAGCTAGTCAGCGCAGGGGGGCATCTTGGGCAGTTGCCTCGACTTGCCCTCAACGCTAACCCCTTGGCCGCGCCCACCAACAGCCTGGTAGCCGGCCATCCCGGCTAGCAAGTAGTCCCCACAGGTCCGATTGTTCGTCACCTTACTCCGGCCCAGATAGAGGAACGCCATTCTAAGGGGCTATGTTTTTGCTGCGATGAGAAGTTCGTCCCCAGGCACCGTTGTTCTGTCAAGGGCAGTCTTCTAGTGGAGGAGATTGATGCTGATGGAGAGGGGGCAGACAGCTCTGCCTCGTTTGCCGCTGAGGATGCCCTACCGAGATTTCTTTCCATGCCTTCTCGGGGGCATTTACTCCACGCACAATGCGAGTCCAGGGCTTCCTCAAGCGTCAACAAGTGGCTATCTTGATCAACAACGGGTCTACCCATAATTTTATTAACAATAAGGTAGCTCATCGACTAGGCTGTTTTGTCTCCGATTTGAAGCCGTTTGACGTGCTGATTGGCGACGACAAGCACCTCAGAAGCACCGGGGTGTGTGCTCAAGTGTCCACACCATCCCAGCAGCGATGGGTGAGCAAGTTACTGGGTTATGATTATGAGGTCATATACAAGAAAGGGTCTGAGAACACCGTGGCTAACACTCTCTCTCGCAGTTTTTCTCTGGGCTCTTTCTTGGTTTTCTCTATTCTATCTAGTCCATTCATTGAGGAGTTGAAGTAGGCATACCTTACTAATTCGTCATCGCAGGCTGTTATTGCCGCCCTCTAGGCCAACCCTTCTACCCGACCCTTCTTTGTTTGGAGGGATGACCTTCTATTTTAGAAGGACCGCCTGTGGGTACCTGATATCGCTGACCTTCGCCGCCGCTTTTTTCCCACTTCCATGACTCTACTGTGGCTGGTCATGAAGGGGCTTTCCACACCTATAAGCAGGTCAGCCAGAGCTTCTTACACTAAAATAATGTTCAATTAAATATTTTCTAATTTCGAATTGCAATCCTATTTTGTGTTAATTCATTATTTATTTGGGCTATTTATATTTTGAATAGGTTAATTGGACCTTAATTAAGTTTACATGTTTAAACAGGCTTCAACAGAATCCAACTGGAAGAGGAAGTGAAGCCCAACTACCGAAAACTATTTAAAAGTTAAGAATGAGCTCATAATAGTCTAAATATGCATGGAATGGTCGAACATAACTATGTAGACCTGTTGGATTTGAGATTTGCATCAAGAGAACTAAATTAGGAAAGAAGCTGATTCGGACAGATTGACACAGCCTTAGTATTTAAACCATATCTTTCTATGTATAATTCGGATTGATACGATTATAGTGTCATTGGAAAGAAAACTTCCATGGCTACAATTGTTATTTCAGGAAGAAATTCTAAATTCTGAAGATATATAGGTTGAATCTGGCATGCAATCGGATAGCTAGTTAACTAACCCGAGGCCAGCACATGAAGAATATTTTCATTGGTTGTGATTGATACACATAAGGAAAGACAATGAGGCTAATTGGATAACTAAAGGAAGATTCAAAGATACTTATTTGCTAAATAAATCATTGATTTATTTGATTAATTTAGAATCTAATTATTGCCAAAGAAGCAACTAATCAGATAATCAATCAGGATGCAATATAAAGATATGATTTGACTTTCCTCTTTGAAGTAACCCCTTCTACTCCTATAAATAAAGGGGTGGACGTGATAGAGGCATCATCCCCTCCTCTTTGGAGCTCTCTTCTCATATTTTTCTTCTCTTCTTTTGTATTTTTATTTTAGTTTTATTGTAATGACTTTCTAAGCTCTCAAGCTAAGGCTAGAGGTGATTTGTAACAATCTAATGGAGTTCTATTAATGTTTCATCAATGGTTTGAAGTAAGTATTGGTTATTTGAAGTGATGGTCATTTAATATTGTTCTTTTTCTTGTTTCTTTTTTATTTGGATACATAAGATGCTTGAAGGCTCTCTTTCTTGATCTTTTGTGATTTAGATACATAGAACTCTTGAAGAAATAATTATTTTTGTCCTTCATCTATCCAAAGCATTTTCTATCTTTGTTTTTGCTTTTAATGTTCATATCTTCTGGTTAGATAAAATTTCCATTCGATTCTAACTAAGATAACATGATACATGAAGAACATCATTAGATGTTACAATGATCCTTAATGCCTTAGTGTTTTCTTTTCTTGATTTCTTAACTCTTATTGCCTCAATACTCTTCTACTCTTTCTTTCTTAATTTTTCTTTCCTCTATTTTTTTTCGTAATCATTTTCTTTGTTGCACAAGGTTTTCCCTGTGGATCGACCTTGTCTACTACAATTGGCAAGTAAAATAAATCTGAATTTGACTTTTTCATGGTATTGGTTCAGACGTAACAATAGGTATTCGTTGGGTTGTCCAAGAATATGTGGCCTCTTGTGATATTTGTCAGAGGGCCAAGGCCGCAACAACTTCTCCCGCTGGATTGTTGTAGCCCCGCCTATTCCTGATAAGGGAATTGAAACATAAAGCACCCAATTTGGCAAAAAAACACCACTTTGAAGATAATGTGCACATGTAATAGATACCTGGTAATTCCCATGGGTCATACTTGTACAAATCGATAACAGGAACGACTTCAAGCTCAATTTTGAGGCCTTCCACTTTCCTCTTCAAGTAGTACCCTACCAATTCCTCGCCAGTTGGGTGAAACCGAAAACCAGAGGGCAAAGACATCTCCCATTCATCCACTTTAATCCACCCATAACTCACTATAAACAATTCTAACCTCTTACAACAAGTAAAGTGTTTAAATTCCAAATGAGCAATGTCAGCTAAGTGCCCAAGCTGTACCTATCGAAGATTTGGAAGATCCAAAAATAGAAGCTTTTGGCTACACGACTTTTTCCATAACTACACATAATTTCCACAGAACACAGCTATTGGACAGCAAAATGATTATTTCCTAGACCTGAACCTCAAAAACTAGAACAAAGCCCCCAGCGGATTCTATTTGTCTAAAAAATTCATAATTATGGTTCATGATGGCCTGCAGGCTACATGGAGATTTAGCCGTCTTGGATGATCAAAACCCGTCCCAGAGCACATGTGATTCAGAAATCAAAACAACAAAAGCACAGTAGGATCAAGCCACAACTTGCAATCTTAACCCAAAACAACCCAAAAACAATCCCCAAATACCTCCATAACTCTACAGCTATGTTTGCCCACTGATCGACAACGTTTGAAATAAAGCCCATACGACCATAGCTTCCGCGGTGGCAGAACCTATGAGAAAAAAAATGAGGTTTTTTCGAGATACTTTGAACGTCAATAACGATCAAACCCAAAACCACACAGGGCCAAAGCGATCGACGATACCAAAAATCGTTGCTTTTCAAAGCTTGGCCCGGGGGAATTCAAGGAAGATGGCTACCAAAATGCTCCTTGCTCGAGCGGCCGGGCGCTGCTAGCTGCTCTGGGAATATCATGGTTCACCGGCCGAGACTCAACCCAGAGAACGAGAGGCGGAGCGGAGAAGCAACCCGACAGTCAGGAATTTTCATTTCCAAAGGGTTGGGGTCGGGAAATAAATTCCACTTTTTCACCCATATTTTCAGGGGTCGGGAAATAAATCCTACTTTTCCACTCATATTTCGAGGGGTCAATAAATAAAACTTTTTTATGTTTGATTTTTCTATATCCCCTAATTGCGTTCAGTATCTTTTTCTAAGAAAATTTATTTTTTAATTATTTTTTCCATAACCCCTAACAGGCCCGTAGTATTTCCGGAGCCACAAGTAGGCTAGTGATGTAACTGGTCTGGTTAAGAAAATATTTTACGTTATATATATAAAAAATTGGATAAGAAAATATTTTCCGTGGGTAACGTCAGAAAAAGAAGAGGCGGGTCATGGGAGGGGTGGTAAAGAAAATCTAAGCGGGTGGGGTGGCAATTCTAGTGTCACTCTCTCCTATGAGTGGGGAAACCAATGGAGCGGGCCTTACAAAACAACAGGCATTCTGGTACTTAGCTTTCCCGCAATATAAAATTACCCGTATTCTAGAACTTTCGGAGCACGGGAAATTTCACGGATAATCATCTGTCAACTCTAGATCCTGCCATATATTGCCTCCAAGGCTTTGGATTCGCTTTTTCTCTTTCCAGACCCATTTCAGCCGCTGCAAATCTAGACCACCACTTCTTCGTTGTTTAGAATCTAACTTCGTTCGTCCTTGCTTCACCAAAAGAGCTGCTGACTTTCTGTTTTATTCAATCTTTAGCAGATTCTTCTTCTTGAATACTTCAACTTCCAAAGTCTTGTTTGTCTTCATTAAATAGTTCCATTTTTTTTTATCATCTTTTCAATATCTTGTGCTTGAACCAATCCATTTCTGCTATTTTTTGTCATTTCTGAGACTTTGTACGTACTTACTGGTTTCTTCCATTGAACCCATATGACCTTTAGATCAATTTATCATTATCTTAGTAGAGATTAATTTATATTCTTCTTCTCAAGAACCCATTTCTTGAACTTTCCTATTGCCCAATTCTATTTTTCTGACGAACCCATTTCCTAAAATTTTCTTTTGGACTCATTTCCCACCTGCATTCTTCAATCTGATTGAGACCCATTTTACTTTCCCCATTCTTCGTTTTAGGAACTCAACTGATTTGGGGAGATGAATCCAGTGAAGGAGGAAATCGCAGAATCCAGCTCCTCCTCTTCCTATTCTCCACCCCGGCCAATGGAGGGGCTCCACGACGTGGGGCCTCCGCCATTCCTCACCAAGACATTTGATGTGGTGGATGACCCAAGCACGGACGAGGTGGTGTCCTGGAGCAGGGCCGGCAACAGCTTTGTGGTGTGGGATCCCCACAGCTTCGCCATGACTCTCCTGCCAAGATACTTCAAGCACAACAACTTCTCTAGCTTTGTCCGGCAGCTCAACACATATGTAAGTGTCTATATCTGACTCTTGAAGCAGCTCATATACATTCTTCTTCTTGGTCTCAGGATATTCATGAAAAGATTCGAAACAAATATGGAAAGATGAAGAAGTTGATGTTGTTGATGAAGATTGCCTGCAAACGAGAGCCATTATGAAACAGTAGGATATTTTCATTTCCATTTGCTCGATAGATTCATAATTGGGCTTTGTATTGCTCCATTATCTATTCAACATGTTTTATGACCCTTTAATGGAACAGAAAGAGAAATTCCTTCATTACAGAGGTTCCCGTGATTCTCTGCTGTGGCCTAATTCTTCGGTACAACATAGCTGTTTGTTTTTACGCCTATTCATTTGTTATTCTACTGCAAAAGCTTCAATAGCATGTATGGGTTGTACAATGCGATGTCAATGGAACTAAATTGCACTGTTCTTTTACAGTTTAATACTGTACTAAGTGTCGTATTAAAACACTCTGCGATGACCTGATTGATGTCAGCTTAATTTCTTTTCCTGGGTTTGCTGATTGCCCAATGCAGATGGCCATTTATTTTGTTTTCTCTTCTGGATAAATTAGATAAAGAGGAAGATGGATGTAGAAAGGGATGTCCGTGGTGCGAAATCACACTGTTCTTTTATGGTTCAAGATGTACTCTCGTGTTATTGCACTCTGTGATGACTTGATTGACGTCAACAGAATTTGATTTATTAGGTCCTGGTGCTGATTCATAATACGGAAGGCACAAGCAGACTTGCCTAGTTAATTCTAAGGTTTACTTTCTCATTGTTATTTGATGCTCCCTTAATCTTCAGCTGGAAAGTAAAAAACTTCACATTCTTCAACCAATGTTGAAATATTTCGTGCTCAATTGGTATTTTCACTCATAAGCATCTTGTGGAGGATTCTTTTCTTTTTTTTGTTCTTTTCTTTTTGTATTTTCTTTTAGGTTAGGTGATGATACTGCAGTCTAGGGATGTTTGTGAAATGTGGTATGTAGCAGTAAGACAATACTTTTAGACCCTATTAAGGACAATTCTCTTAACCTCCCATATTTTTGTTAGGACCTGATGCTAACTTTTAGAGATGCTGAAAGCAGCTTAAGTCACTAAACAGTAACAAATGCAACTTCAATTTTCTTCAATCTATTCTAGAAACACTTTCAGTTCTAGTAATTCAATTGTTTTCACTTCCAACTCGTTATTCTCTTTGATCACTTATTTATGTTAAGTTATTTTGGTTTACTTCGTTATTTGACATTTGTACTCAACATATATAGCATCAAAGACTGGGGAGTGGGGAGGTTACAAATTATCCAAAATCTGATTTGAACTGTTTTGTTTTTACTCTTTGCACTTCTAATTTATATATTTTTGACATTCTTCAAGCAGAAGTTGTCATATATAATATAGATGTTTCCTATAATGAGGCTTATTCTTGCTATGGGAATTTCTACTATTTGATATTATCTTTTTATCCTTTGTAAGTTGGAGGAATAAAAAATGTTAAAATTTTCAATCATTTCCACTCTATCATATTCTGACTTGAGTACAAATATTTTGCAGGGCTTCAGGAAGGTAGATCCAGATAGATGGGAGTTTGCCAATGAAGGCTTTCTGAGAGGTCACAATCATCTTCTGAAGAACATCAAAAGGCGGAAGCCACCTTCACAAGCACCAAGCCAGCAACAGCTGCTAGGTCCTTGCATTGAAGTGGGGCATTTTGGAGTGGACGCTGAAATTGATCGCCTTAAGCGTGATAAGAATCTTTTACTGTCTGAGCTGGTGAAACTAAGACAGCAGCAACAGGACACCAAAGCCCAACTCCACACCATGGAGGAAAGGCTTCAAAACACGGAGCAGAAGCAGCATCAGATGATGACTTTCTTGGCAAAGGCAATACAGAACCCCACATTCTTACAGCAATTAGCCCAACAGAGGGAGAAGAGGAAGGAGCTTGAAGAGGCAATCAGCAAGAAAAGGAGGAGGCCCATTGACCAGGGACCTGCTGGCAGTTTTAGCGCAGGAGGTGATGAAGAGGTCTCCATCAACATTGTGCCTGCTGTGTTTGAAGAAAATCTGTATGGGTTTCAGGAGACAGCGCCAGAGCTGGAGATTCTTGCTTTAGCGATGCAAGGTTTAAGAACCGTCAAGAAGGAAGCTGAAATAGCAGCTGAAGAAGGCCAAGGGCAGCTCCAAGAGAAAGATGATGAGAAAGAGGAGCTGAATGATGACTTCTGGGAGGAACTGCTCAATGACAAGATTTTAGATCAAAAGGCAGATGCTGATTTTGAAGGAGATGATGAAGATGTGAATCATTTGACTGAGAGGTTAGGTTACTTGGGTTCCAGTCCAAGATGGGTAGAGATGTAAGGTCAATATGCCCAACTAATAGATATAGGGTGGGTGGGATGAATTTGCGTCTGTGCCACACTCGATTAATTTGTATTGACCTCTAACTTGTCTAGACGGACCAGGAAGGAAACTTTCTAAGTGATTAGATGGTTATTTGGGTATTAGATTTTTTAGAATTTGAAGTTCAATTAAAATAAATTTAGATGTCACATTAAACTTAATTTTAAGCCTTTAAATTAATATAATTCTTTCCTAAATTTAGATATGCACGTTCTAGGTACTATTATGCTTCTAAATTGGAGCCTTATCAAACTAGTGTTTCAAAAACCGGATTGAACTTGCCGATCCGATTAGGTTCAACCGGACCGTTGTAAAAAATGGGTCAATTCAAATGGATTCTCGGGTCGGTTGGTTTAACCTGGTTGTGTTAGGGTGACCTGGCCAGTTAAACCGGTTACTCGGTGTTCTGATCCAGTCTGGTTTTTTGAAAGAATGTGGCTATATAGACCCCGTTTGTTTTCCCTTTATCCCCCAAGCAAAAGAAAATTTATATTTTTTTTTATTCTTTTTTTCCCTATCTCCCCCATCCCTTTTACCCATGTTTCCCTAACCCACTTTCTCTTCCGGCAATAACTTTGGCAGCTGCCGGCCTTTTGATAGCCGGTACTCCGACCGCTGACACTACGACAATGGCCGACTAGATTCGGCCTCCACAACCAGTCAGATCCGGCAACGATAGCCATGACCTGCTAGATCCGGCCGCAGAGGCTGTGACTAGTAGCCGCATGGCATCTTCGACCGGCTAGATCTGGCCGCAGCGGCTGTGAACAGTGGCCGTGTGATGCAGTCGTGGGTCGAGCCTAGAGACTGCACGATGCGGTCACTCCGCTGGTCTCACAACAGGTGGCGGCGGCCGTTGGTCACATCCAGCGCACAGTCGCTAGTTGCATCTAACTTGTCGTGGTTGTTGCTGGTTATGGTCGCGGCTAGCACATGACCGTAGCTGGCTGTTGTAGGTGGTCGTGGCCAACTCATTACAAAAAATGGGAAAAGAAGGGAATGAGAAAAAAAATAAGAAAAGAAAAAAAATAGGGTAAAATAAGGGACGTGGGAGATTTTAATAAAACATAATAGGGGTAAAGGAACAACGGGGACACAGAGAAAAAGAGTGTTCTTTTTTAAAATGAGGTATTCTGAGTCGCCGCAACCCCTCTAATCTGCTTCCTCCAGTGCAGCGCACGACCCCTGGTGCTTACGGCCTTCGAGGAATAGGACATCAGACGGAGAAACAAGGTATTCTCGCCGCACTCTTTGAAGGCGACGGCGGCGGCATGGAGAAGTAGAGTGCACGGTGGTCCCAGTCCCAGTTCCTGAATCGCAAGGCCTTCGTTAGCTCCCTGTCTCGGATGATTCCAGCGATTCCGAGGTCGCACAAGCTCTACTCGCAGTCCCTGCCAGCGGGGAAGCTCCACCAGTCGGCACCACTAAATGTCCCGATGGGCGTGGGAGTGCCACCACCGAAGAATGGCGGCGGAAGTGGAAAGGTGGCAGATTTGGAAAGGAGTGGCGACGAGGAGGGGAGCGATGAGGAAGAGGAAATGCTCCTGCCTCACGAGATAGTGGCGAGGAGGAGCTCGGCCCAACCTCCGTTCACTACGTTCTCGGTCCTTCAAGGACGGGGAAGGACGCTAAAAGGGCAGAGATCTGTGCCAAGTGCAAAATGCTGTGTTGACGAGAACGGGCTTCTTGGTTGATTGAACAAGCAGAAACCAGAACAAGCTATTCCGCTTTGTATGTTTTTACTTTTTAGGTGGGCACGCTTTTTTGGGAGAAAGGAGGTTTGATCGATTTGTTAAATTCACATCTTAATCTGTTGATTGTGGCATGTTTGTTCATACTTATATAACATGTTTATAAGTTGTTTTTCTTTTCAAGAATCGTTTATTGTTTTCTTTTCTAAATTTTACGTTTTTGGGCAGCAGAGCTCGCATTGTCCACAATTCGTTGTAATATTCAAATATTTCTTCTCTATTTTTTATTTATTTAAATTTTAATTTAATTTATTACATGTTAATTTTGTAGTTAATTTTTATGCACATTTTTTGGATTTGGTTTTACTGCAAGAAGTAAAGTTTTTATGTTTTTAGTCTTTGCATGCAAATAAGGTATTCTTTTGCTCGTTGGATTATGATTTTTTATATCTATAATTTAATTTGAATATAGTTTTGATGTATGGTAGCGGCTAGGAGTTGTATAAATTTGTACTCGTTGAGAATAAGTGATTTATAGCTTAATTGTGTGCATATAATATATTTGGTTATTATAATTTACATGGATTTTTAATGGTTGTAGGAGATTTAAAGATTCTCTTGAGTTTATTGGTTTTATAATGTTTTTAGGTGATGACATCATCCCTCGGGTCAACCCGGGTCGACCCAACCCGATCACTAATACGGGTTGGGGTCTGGGGCGGGCTTTAAAATATTGTATCAAACAAGATCTTACAAGGGTAGGTTATTTTAAACTTTTAAAGTAGGTCTTACTTATATGGTACATTTCTCGAGGTTACTATTAAAAAATAACAGAATCTATAATTTTGAAATGGGGTTAGGAGCTAAAATTGACGGAATTACTTTGTGATTCAGTGATTCTAGCCAAACCCGACTTGTATTCAACTTAGAATCAACTACGGGCAGAATTTTACCTTTCTACACACAAACATAATTTTGATAATTCAAGTCGGAATTGTGACAAAAATAATGAAATCTTACATAAATTCCATACACAATCCCTATGTCTACCATTCTTTGGCATCTTTGCAATGGGGTTAGACCTCCCTCTTTACCGAGAAAAATTCCCTCCTTTCCGTATTAATAGCTCCATTAGGGAAAAAAATGATTTTTCTTAAGTAATAAGATTCATAGTTAAGAGAATATAAAATAAGCTCTTAATATTCCCTCCATTTGAAAAAATAGTGGTTTTTATTATACCGTGAAACCCACATCCAAGAGAAGGAGAAATAAGTGTGATAGTTTTTGTTAAGTATCTAATCAATAAAATTGAATAAAATAGAGCTATCAATATAGAACAAATTTTATTACCAAATAGAGCTATTAATTTAGGACAACGGGAGTATTTTGTTAAGGGATAAAGAGTTTGTCGCCCCCTCTTTTAGCCAAACCCACCCTCATAACACGATCGGTGGATTTCCATCGACTATGTATAGGTGGGCAAGGCTAGCTAAAACAAGGGGTGATGGACTCCTCATCCTGTTTTGAATACCCACTTACATAAAACTATTAACATGTCACAATTTTTTTTTCTAAATTAAACTATTAATATGGGAGAGAGTACAATTTTTGTAACCTGTCCACTTTTGAGGAAATAAGGGGACATAAATCTTCCACATTCCTTTGGGTTAGGCGGCAGAGTCAAGAATTTGAGAACATACGCTCAATTGATAGATCTAGAAGCCTAAGCAAGTACTCATTGAACAAAAAATCCACCATCCATTGGTCTATCATAGACCAGATAACTGACTAATTGGGTCCCTTTGTACTTCAGAACCTGAAATGATAATCTTGCACCATAAGATCATCCTACAAGGGAGTTGCAGACAGTTAGTCTCCGTTCAGCTCGTTCGTTCATTCCTTAAACAGTGCCCGATGAGATGATCAGGAACAGCATACCTGCTGAAACCTCTCAAAGAAGGGTCCTGCTGCAGTCTGTTTGTTGCTTTGGAGAATTTGGCAAGTGGGGCACTTGTTCTTGCTTCTAAATATGTAGTTGTAGACCAGTTGAGGATGCGGGCAATGCATCTCATACCTGACACTTGCCAAAACTTTCATCTCCAATCTTTAGGAAGTCTTTATGAGCATTGTAGGAGGCAGGTAAATTGGCCACTATAATATGTTTCCAGCTGGAGTTGCCTTTTTGGCGCTAACTGACCCAATGCAGATCTCTTATGCATCTGCCTCGCCTTCAAATTTGATGGTAATGGGGAATACAGAGCCCTGATCAATGAGGAAAGTGCAGATCTTGCGCGGTTGTATTTTTCAAGAATGCTAAGTTGGCATTCTTTTAGCTATGGTTCAAGATCCTACATTGATATGGGGACGATGTTTTAAATACTTTTGGTGCGTTTTGTAATTGAATTTTTTGAAAGTTAAATCATAATTTAGCTTAAATTGTTGTGTAGGAAAGTGTGCCTCAAAACCCGTAAAAAATAATAAAAACAATTTGTTAAGAAAATCTCCTAAATATATGATTTAAGATTTTTTTAACATGTGTCACAAGGTGATTTGTTCATATTTGTGAGGATAAGAGCAAAATCATGTTGGCAACCCATAGATTTGCGATAAAGCTAAAGATTTGATAGGTGACCAATCTTGTGCATCCAAACAAGATTTAGGAATTCCATAAAGCAACAATAATCTTGGAGTAGATTTTTCATCTGCATGCCCTTCGTCTCTACAGTTTTTTGTTATACTCAAGCCTCAAAATGCTTGAAACATCCACAAAATTTAGCAATGAGCAATTGCCAAATGCCACCTTAAATTTATGTAGAAGATATTTTTTCATATTATCAGGCATAAGATGCAAATATTTTATATTCCTTAGAATTATAAAAAATATAGTACCAGGGTTTACACGAAATTTTGAAAAAATCAAACCAATATACCCCTATAGTTGGGGTTAGGGGTTAAAATCGAGTAAACTAGTCGCAACGACACATAAGCAAAGAGGCAATCAATGTTGAGTGGAGATTTGTGATTTTCGTTTGGCGATTCCCATTAGTAGCAAATTATGATTTCCATCTAGTGATTATCGGCCTCTGTCACTTCATCAGCGATCACTCTTCTCTTATTTTTATCCAAAAACTTCTAACTACATAAATCACTTATCCCAACAAAAGAGATGATGACACCTACAACCCCAAAAAGGAATTATAAGGGACTAGCTGGGGAGAACAAAGTTATATAATAATGGAGAGGGATGTGGATGCTAAGGAAGGAAACTATAGAATAACCATGACAACCTCCTACCCTACTATGTAAAGAGATACTATAATATGGTTTTTTGTATGCAAGTCTTGAAAGAACATAGGTGTCATATGTTATGTAATTGGATAATTTCATTAATCAAAACTATGTCGGAAACTTCAAGTATGTAATTAGTTTTAGGAATCCAACTAGATGTAAGTGTAGTCGAGTCAAGTCTGGAATTGATGCACTTGAAAATTAGGAATAGGCATGTTCTTATAGATCAAGACTAAAGAATGTTGATGGTTTAAAATGTTCATAAAGCATACATTCTCATACAAAAGTCACTTAGAAGAGTTTTAGAAGTGATTTTTTAGGTTTCAGAATGATTTAGAGTAAAAAAGGTAAAACTATAAGTAAATAGTATCATTGATGACATTACATAGGACGAATCAATCAATCACCTATTGAATCATCCCTTTATAATACAAAGTCGAGAATTTTTTGATCGATCGCCTTATTGACAGAATGATCGCTCGAAATATTGTGCCTTAAGGAAATAGTGAATGATTGATCGTTGTTTGGAACGATCAATCACTAGTAGTTTTAGTTTTCTTAAATAAGCCTTTTCGGAAGAAATTTCATTCCTATTTAAAGTCAATGACATAAACTGACTTGGATACCTATATAAAGGCTAAGTTATGACGAATTTGAAGCGAGAAAAACCTAGAAAATATTGGAGAACAAATTAGAAGTCCTTCATCATTGTTTTCCTAGATAATCCACAAAAAAACTTCAAGCATATATTGATGATGGATTCATGGTGCTGCACAACTAAATTGAGAAGATTTTCACATAGCAAATACAAGAGGAGTATCAACAAATTTTTCAAAGGGAGTTGAAGAATCTCAAAGGTAAATCAATAAATAAAGAATGAGTTTTTGCTTGAGTTGCTAAAAGAGGAAGACAAAGAACAAAATACGAAAAGGAAAAACTTCAAGGTTTCAAAGAGGAAGAATTAAAGGCTAACAATAACAATGAAGAGATTGAACAAAGTTGTTTGTGTCAAGTCTAGAGGTTGATTGGTTGTTTTTGTGTATTGTAAGTTTTATATCTTACTAATGCATTGATTTGGCGTTATGAGGTTGCCATGGTTTTTTACCCAAGTTGGGTTTTCACGTTAAATCTCTATGTGATAATGTGGTGTGCATGCTTGGTTTTATAGATAGATTGATCATGATTGGCATTTAAGTATTAGTGTTTGGTTATTCCATTTCAAAACATATTCATGCACCAGAGGCTAGAACTCATAGTCTTTTATCTTTGTAAGATAATTAGACTAGGAGCAATATAGTGATTCACTATCCTCATCTAGACAGATATTAAACTCTTAAGTTTTATTTTGTAGAACATCTTATGTAGGCATGTACACGATCTTAGAGGATTTAATCACCGACTTGATGAACACTTATATCAATAACACTTATTGTTAAATGTTGTGAATGTCGTATTTTTGATTATATGCAAAGAACACATAATGTTATCATTATCCAATATGGAGCATATCGTATTATCAATAACATGTATTGTTGACATGTCATGTTATTGTATATGCGATATAGAACATATCATATTATAGGTCACTAGCTCAAAGAACATATCGTGTTATCGTGAATACTATATGGCGAATGTCGTGTTATCATATATGCAATATGGAGCATATCATATTATGGGTCATTGATTAAAAGAACACATATTGTGTTATCATTAACATGATATGTGAATATCATGTTATCGTCTATGCGATATGGAGCATATTGTATTATGGGTTGTCGGCTCAAAAAACACATCATGTATCGTTAATACGATATAGTGAATATCGAGTTATCGTATATGTAATATGGAACATATCATACTATCAATAACACGTGTTGTTGATATATCGTGTTATTGTATATGTAATATGAGCCACTTTGTATTATAGATCACTAGCTCAAAGAACACATATCATGTTACTGTTAATATGATATGGCGAAATTGTATTATCGTATATGCGATATTGAGCATACTGTATTATGGGCCGCTGACTCAAAGAACATATATCTTGTTATCGCTAACACGATATGGCAAATATCATGCTATCCTATATGTGATATGGAGCATAACGTATCGTGGATTGTCGGCTCAAACAACACATTATGTTGTCGTAAACACAATATGATAAATATCATGTTATCATATATGTGATATAAAGCAGATAATAGTACCAATAACACGTATTATTGACATGACGTGTTATCATATATGTGATATGAGTTATATCATATTATGGTTTGCTAGTGCAAAGAAGACAATGTGTTATCGTTAACACAATATGGCGCATATTGTATAATCAATAAAACATATTATTGACATAACACGTTATTGTTGATGCAATATGTAACGCCCGAGATTTTTCATACATTTTCCTTAAAAATTCATAGAAAATTTTTGCAAGATAATGACTGTAAATCAGGAAAAATGACAAATACGAAACCTGTAAAAATAGTTTTAAAATTTAAAACATCACACATCAGTTTTTCCCATCCAAGTTTTTACCCATTCGATCAAACATTGTACGGCCAAACCAAATATCTTCAGGCGCTACTTGAAAACAAACATATGAATAAATTGCTATGATCATAGACTTTAAATACAAATCTCTTTTAGACATCCCTGAGAGCAAGTCCCATAACAGTCCACAGTATAGACCAAATTAAAAGTCCAGAATACATACATACTTTAATTCTCATCTCACCGAATACAAGAGATCGTGGCACAAATAATACTCATAGTAAGTCAAGTATATACCTGAGTCACAGGGAATGAAATCATTGTGGAAACAAGCATCCATCTCTAGGAGCTCTCCGCCACAAACCTGCAAAAGCCTCCAGAACAACGGGGCTAAAAAAATAGGGTAATGAGTATTTTCATACTCGGTAGGAAAATACCAAGTAGGGGAGTTCTAAGCAGTGAACTCTGTAAGTCCATAAATAAATGCGTTCATGCAACTCAAACATGAAGCAAGAAAGCATATAATAATCATGCTCATAGGCATACAATCACGCACACCATCATGCCAAATATGTATCATCAATCTAATCTTACACATACACTCTTAATTAGAGTCTTACAAACTTACTCGTACAATCGTACGCTTACTCAAATAACTTACACATACCTATACGACCTTACTCGTACAATCATATGCTTACTCATACAACTTACATATACTTGTACGACCTTACTCGTACAATCTTATACTTACTCGTATAACCTTACTCGTATAGTCATATGCTTACTCATACAACTTACACATACTTGTACGACCTTACTCATACAATCATACACTTACTCGTATGACCTTACTCGTACACTCATACTCTTACAGTCGTGCTCATACTCATACTCTTACAGTCGTGCTCATACTCATACTCTTATAGTCATGCTCATACTCATACTCTTACAGCCAAACTCATACTCATACTCTTAAAGTCGTGCTCATACTCATACTCTTATAGTCGTCCTCATACTCATACTCTTACACTCGTGCTCATACTAATACTCTTACAGCCGAACTCATACTCATACTCTTACAGTGGTACTCATACTCATACTCTTACAATGGTACTCATACTCTTACAGTCGTACTTATACTCATACTCTTACAGTCGTACTTATACTCATACTCTGACAGTCGTACTCATACTCATACTCTTACAATCGTACTTATACTCATACTCTTACAGTCGTACTCATACTATCAACCACTGAAGCTTACTACAACTAATAAGCTCTAGCGTCAAAAAGGAAAAGAATGCCACTAGGGCATCACCTTAACCTCCGGGGAATGATTATACGCCATGGACTTTTCCGAATGCAAGGCACACCAATTCTCATGGGGCACAGGATCAAATAAGTAAGAGTAGGTCCATGATACTACTTACCTAAGCACGCAAACATAAACACCCACACATAAGGGGTCATACAATTGCCCACACTTTAGGGGTCTTATAGTGCCATACAATTGCCCACCATTATGGATCTTATAGTGCCATACAATTGCCCACCATTATGGGTCTTATATTGCCATACAATTTCCCACCATTATGGGTCTTATAGTGCCAGTGCCACTTTTGGGAAGAAATCGTACAATGCTCTCAATAGGGCATCAAAAGTCTGGGCTTAATATAGCACACAGACCAAATCGAAAACGTACATCACTCTCAACATAGCATCAGACATCTGGGGCTCAATACAGCACACAAATAACATCCCACATGATAAACACCATGGCAAGACATGAGAAATGCTCAGCTGACTCATGATCGGCTCGCTCAAACACGGAACTTAATCCGTCGAACCCTCAGGTCTCAAAGTTACAACGCTATCATTAGCTTTCTTATAATTCAAGTTTGAATTAAGTAAATTATGCGGTACAATTATGCCACACAAGTACTCAAACATACCGTACTCCACTGATCAAACCGAAGCTAAGCCCGATCCGAAACCCTAGTTCTTTGGGGCAGTAGACTTCCTTTACCCATCCATCTCACAACATAACTCACTCTACCACAAATCCTTACGGTCTTAAATACTCCCCCATCCACCTTATAGCCAAAACATCTAACAAAAACGTCATCAAACTAAGCTCTTTAGAGCCACTCACTTATTGTGCTTACTTTTCACTTCATAATCTGTACGTTATGCTTGTACAATTATGCACACTCTTACTGTCTGACAATCCCCCAACATATGCTATGATCCAAACCAAACAAACCACTCCAATCCTCGCCCATCAAACTTACATCCTCTGTCTTCCGTCATACGCTTACACATCCACAACAAATCCAGACGAAAACCTCTGTCATCTCTTACTATCCATCGCCCATACTTTTGCCCCCACACGCATACACATATCCATCAAATAGGCATATAGCTATCATACATACGTATGTCTAACACACACACACGTATAACATACACATACTTTCATATATAGCTTACCAACATACTCGCTAGCCATCACTAGCGCATACATACACATCCATACACGTAGCTTACAAACATACTTGCTAGCCATCACTAGTACATCCATACATGTAGAAACATACTGATGCACTGAAATAATGTTCAATTAAATTCTTTCAAATTTTGAATTGCAATCCTATTTTGTGTTAATTCATTGCTTATTTGGGCTATTTATGTCTTGAATAGGTTAGTTGGACCTTAATTGAGTTTACATGTCTAAACAGGCTTCAACGGGATCCAAGTAGAAGAAGAAGTAAAGCCCATCTACCCAAAGCTATTTGAAAGTCAAGAATGGGCTCTTAATGGTCTAAATATTCATGGAATGGTCGAACACAACCTTTTAGAACCGTTGGATTTGAGATTTGCATCAAGAGAACTAAATTAGGAAAGAAGCTGATTCGGACAGATTGACACAACCTTAGTATTTTGACCATATCTTTCTATCTATAATTCGGATTAATACGATTCTGGTGGCATTAGAAAGAACACTGTCGTGGATACAATCTCTATGTCAGGAAGAAATTCATAATTCCGAATCTATATGGGTCAAAGCCAACATGAAAACAGACAGCTAGTAAACTAACCTGAGGCCAGCACATGAAGAATATTTTCATTGGTTATGATTGATACACATAAGGAAAGACAATGAGGCTGATTGGATAACTAAAGAAAGATTCAAAGATACTTATTTGCTAAATAAATCATTGATTTATTTGATTAATTTAGAATCTAATCATTGCCAAAGAAGCAACCAATTAGGAAATCAACTAGGACGCAATTTAGAGATATGATTGGACTTTCCTCTTTGAAGCAACTCATTCTACTCCTAAATAGAGGGGTAGACGTGATAGAAGCATCATCCCCTCCTCTTTGGAGCTCTATTCTCCTATTTTTCTTTTCTTATTATGTATTTTTAGTTTTAGTTTTATTGTAATGGCTTTCTAAGCTCTCAAGCTAAGGCTAGAGGTGATTTGTAACAATCTAATGGAGTTCAATTCATGTTTCATCAATGGTTTCAAGTAAGTATTATTTATTTGAAGTGATGTTTATTTAATATAGTCTTTTTCTTATTTCTTTGTGATTTGGATACATAAGATGCTTGAAGGCTCTC
Organism: Saururus chinensis; assembly: GCA_035235625.1. Lineage (NCBI taxonomy): Eukaryota > Viridiplantae > Streptophyta > Magnoliopsida > Piperales > Saururaceae > Saururus > Saururus chinensis. Next base: position 27,220,335 of record CP141146.1, on the reverse strand, counting down.
CTTCTTGATCTTTTTGATTTGGATACATAGAAATCTTGAAGAAACAATTATTTTTACCCTTCATCTATCTAAACCATTTTCTATGTTTATTTTTACTTTTAATGTTCATATCTTCCATTTAGATAGAATCTTCGTTTGATTCTAACTGAGATAACATAATACATAAAGAACATCATTAGATGTTACAATGATCCTTAATGCCTTAATGTTTTCTCATATTCATTTCTTGACTCTTTATTGCCCCAATACTCTTCTACTCTTTCTTTCTTAAATTTTCTTTCATCTATTTTTTCATAACTATTTTCTTTGTTGCACAAGGCTTTCCATATGGATCGACCTTGTCTATTACAATTGGCAAGTAAAACAAATCTGAATTTGACTTCTTTATAGTCTTCGTTCAGATGAAACAACACATACTCGCTAGCTATCACTAGCACATACACAATCCACAAATGTAGCTTACTAACATACACGCTAACCATCACTAGCACACATAATCCACATACCTCATACATACTTACAACTCACATGTATGTCATATGCATTTCAAGATGGCATAGTTCATCCTCTTACATCATGCAAATAGATCATGATTTAACATCCAAAGCATTGAATCATACAATCCTAGCATGATGCTACTCATTCAAAGCATGCTATCATGAAATTACGAGTTCAAAGCTCCCCTACCTCGTAATCATGATGTTTGATGGAGAGCACATAATGGTGGTGGCCTCGGTGGCGGAGTTGGCAGCCAAAAGCATTGCCAATTAGAGAGAGCTGTTGTCCTGAGGTTTTAGGAAGTGTCGAAAGTACTCACGGCCAAACGGGGTGACTCGGATCAACGCGGAAAAATCCGCAATCCATGGTGGCACACTAGGGAAGTCGGGAGAAAGATCGTGCCAACATAAGTGACGGTGCGACAAAAGTTGAGGGTGCACTCACAGAAGGTCGGCCGGCGGCTAAGAAGTACTCGACCGGCCACAAGACATCAAAATCGATCGTGGATAGCACCCAACAGCGGTGATTTTGTGTCAACAAGGGCCCACAATAGGGCGGAGGGCATGGGGCGACACTAACAGACAAAGGAGAGGTGGTGGACAACTCTAGTGTCAACTCCATTCGGTGGCAAAGCCACCCGATGGTCAAGCGGCACAAATACGGCGCCTAAGCCCTGAAACACATGAACACATGACCAAAAAGGGCTACTCTAGGGGGAGATGGGTTGGACGGTGGCAACCCAAGGCCCACAAAAGGGCAACCGAGCTAGGGCCAGGAGGTGGTGGCCGACCGAAGCGGCAACATCGCCAATCGCTACCTACAACCAACACATTTGGTGCGGCAGTTGTGCATCTCGCACAGTATAGGGCAAGGGCAAGTGGCCCATTCCGGGCGGAGGTGTAATTGGCCAAGTGGGGCTGGCCCTCACTGTCGCCGAGCCGGGGCAGAGCCCACGATGGCCAAATGACCCATGACTCGTAGATGGCAATGACCCGAAACGCACCCAAAGCATCTAATCGGGTGGAGCAAGACAATAGGGGTGAAACGGGGTTGGAAACGGCAACCCCCAACCAACACCGAGTCGAGCTAGGCTTGACGGAGTCCGACCGGAGTCCGTCCGGTGGCCGGACGACAACCGAAAGCACATGCATCTAAAAAAAATGTCACGGACAGTGAGATGAAAATATGAACAAAAACCGACCAAAGTACCGGTAGCTCATAGCGGAGGGAAGAAAGCATGATGGCGGCTCTAGCCAACGCCTATGGGTTCCTAGCGGCCAAACAAACATAAGTCTAGTTGAGGGTGGCCGCAAACAACATCAAAATCGCACCCCCACGACCCAAAAATGAAATTTGAGGGAGATAAAAACCGAAGAAGTGTCTGGTACCTCATGGAGGAGCGAAGAGGACATGGCGGCAATCATAGCCGGTACCTATGGATTCGTGGCGGTAAGGCGAAGTGGATCCCAACAAGAACTGGCGGAATTCAACGACGGAGAAGGGAGAACAGAGCGACAGGAAATAAACTCAGGTTTTCTCATAACTCACTGGACGTAAAAATGTTTCTTGAAGTCGCTTCAGATTTCATATTTATATAACTTCTTTTTATATTTCCATCTATGTCCCCAACATGCGTTCACTTATTGTTTACTCGTTATACCTCCAAAATTCGCGTCGAAAGCGCGCGGTGAGGCCCGTGGCCTGCGACTAAGCCCCACACCCGACTCTATGGGTATAAATACGGGGGTAAATATATATATATATATATACAAATATGCCGAAACATTACATTTTCCTGGCGAAAATGACCATAAAAATAGCAAGAGATCGTAGAAATATGAGGGACATTACACAATATGAGCCACATCATATTATAAGTCACTTTGTCCATTATGTCAGAGGACGGGTCAACGGCGCTGGAGAAATGATGGGTTTTTTTTCGACTTGGAAAGCTTTTGCAGAGGAAAAAAATGAAGGTTTTACTACCTCTGGCCACCCGCCGGTGAGTCGCCAATAGTGATCTACCTCCGATGAGTTGTTGTCAGTAATTCACCACCGACAATACCTCCCCACTAGAATGACACCCCCGCCCCCTTCTATTATTCATTAGTGAGATAAGAACTTGGGTATAGGTTCATTTATGACCTAAGAGTATTAATCCTAAACCATGTCATATGGGATTAAGTGTTAAAATCCAATGAATATGGAATAATTGTATCTTAGGCTAGGTAATATGGAAATATCTCTATATAGAATCATGCAACACTAACATCAGTTCTTCATACCTCATGAAGCTATGCTATCATCAACAACCGTTCATTGTGTGGGGCTAACTTTCCAAACATGCAGTTGTAATGGTATGATGTACACGCAAGGACTCAACCTTGCATAAGAATTTTCATTTATATATACTACAAGAATGCACTCACATTACACGTATAAATACATATTAGATGATATAAAATAAAAGTAATTAAGAATAAAATTAGTTTTGAACAAAGATGTCCCTTGCATGCTATAGTTACAATACATTGCTTTGAATATCATAATGATCATTAGTTATACAACAAGCTCTATATTAACCCATATACAGTCGTAGTAGGCAACTATGAATTCAAATCTCATGGGCTAAATATTATGCTATAGGTTAACGAAGATAATAGTGACAAAGGACTTTGTGTTGTAGATCACGTTATTCATATTCATGACCAGTTTGGCCATGGGTGTAGGTTTTCTAATTGCTTAAAAATACATAAATCCAAATATGTATAATATATAAAAAATATAAAAAATTTATTATTGAGAAGTATTCTATATATATGAGGCCTACAAAAAGTTTACAAAAATATAGTCACGTGGGATCTCATTTGATAGAGGAGGTCGTCGAAAGCTTTCTAATGATACTAAGAACACATGAATTAGAGTTCGGGAGTGTAATGTATAATATTATAAAGTTAAAATCAACATATCTTAAATATTAGGGATTATTATTCTAATATCCTTGGCCTTTTAGGGATTATGATTCTAATATCTTTGTCTTTTTAGGGGTTAGGATGGGGCAAATAGGGTTAAAATTGGGATTAACAATAGAAAATATTGATCAAATAGTTAGAATTTGAAAGTTCTATATACACCAATTTGCTTTATATTATACTATAATTTTTCAAATTAATTATAAGGTGAACCTATGGACTGATATATATAACCGTTGATATGTGGGGTCGATATTTTTTAAACATTCAATCATATCACATGGGTTATGGTGTAATTAACATCTTGTTGGTAGTAGCAATTTGGGGATTTGTTAAAAAAAGATTTGAGGCTATACAAAACTTACATAATTATAGGTCTTAAGTAATCTCAAATGTATATCCATGCACATGAGAAAGGTTACATGGGTGACAACAAAAGATCATAGCGCCCCTCCCCCTTCCATTCTATTAGTTCTCCTCTTCCAACTCATTTGTTCCTCCACCTGCTCCACATGGCGCAGCCCCACCTCTGCTTCCATGCCCTACCCTTTCTAGACCTACCCCTGCCTCTAGCTCCTCCTCCTCTTCCTTCTTCGCCTCTTCATCCACCTACTCTTCCTCCTTTTTTTCCTTGTCGTCCTCCTCTTCATTTTTCTCATATTCCTCCTAGTCTTCTAGTAGGACTGACCACTAACTAGCTATGGGAGGCATATAAAATCTTGAATATTTTTGCTTTAAAAACTTCAATATTAAAAAATGAACAAGTAAACATTTTTCAGCTAGTTAAAATCGTAAATGAGTTTTAATTTTACTTATTGTGAGCTTTCTCTGACATTGAACGAAACTCAAATGATAATTAATGGAAAGTTAGCATATTTTACCCAATCCACTTCAATTAAGAGTTGTGTTAGTGTTAGTTCGGCAACAATAAAAGTGAGAAGGAGAGGAGAATAAGGAGGAAGAGAAGGAAAAAATGTGTGGATCAACTCACACTAACACTCGTTTAGTTATGGTTGTCAAGTAAATGTTACCTCTCTGACAAGTAAGGTGCAAGCTGTGATTAATTCATAGAGGACATAAGTTTTGTTAAGTGCTAGATAAAGCTCAGAATCAAGTAAAATTTATACTTCTTTGTGATTTTAAGTTATTGAAAATGTTTATAGGTTTTTATAAGATCGGATTTTGTAAAAAAAGAAAATCAAGTTTTAAAATTACTCCCATTATTGGTTTACAGCTAAACCTGACAGATTCGGGGAAGGAGAAAGAGGAGTTGGAGGCAGGGCCCAAAACAGGAAGGGTAGGGCTGAGAGGCAAAGGTGGGCTAGGTGACAAACATAGAGGAACCAGCAACTGTAAAGAGGAGCAAAGAGGAAACGGGGGTATTGTAGTCTTTTGTTGTCACTCTTGTGGTCTTTCTTACATGGAGGTCGAGTTTTGACATTATAAAGACCTGCAAATATTTCTCTAAAGAATGTTATTGTTTTAGTACTCCCCATCCACTAAGTAAACTAAAATCTATTACAGCCACCCCACTTCTCATTTCCCATTAAATAAATATATCCCACCTCCACTCCATCTTTCCCCATGCATTCGCTGGTATCCTCTTTCCAGTCCACCCTTCCTCCACTGCTATGACCTCATTTGCCTCTTTCTTACTCTCTATTTTTCTTCTTCTCCCCCCATCTCAATAACCAGTGTGATGGGCAACTCTTCCAGTCGTTGGAAGTATAGTTAGTATTGCCACTAGCACCGGAGGAAGAAGGGAAATAATACAGGGGAAATAGCAGTGTTCTTCTCTCAATGCACATGACGTTAAATATATATATATTTAATAAATCCTCTAGCATTTTCTATTCTTTTAGTTGTCACTACAACAAAATGTACTATTAGCAATGCTTTTATCAGCGATGCAAATACAAGCGTGGCTAAAAACAACTACTTGTGACGCATAAAAAATCATCGCAAAAAAGTTAACTATTAGCAACGCTTTTTATTAAGCGTCGCTAATAGTCATATATTAGCGACGCTTTATAATAAAAGTCGTTAATAATTATGATAGCAACAGTTTCAACAAGTGTCGCTAAAAGATCTATATTTTAAATAAAAAAGAAAAAAATATAACTATTAGCGATGCTTTTTATTAAGCACCGCTAATAGTTTCAACAATAGCGATGCTTATTAACAAACGTTGCTAATAGTTACTCTTTTAGCGATGCTTAGTAAAAGCGTCATCAATAGTCATAAATTTAAAATAAAAAATCAAAACTTAGAACTATTTGTTACGCTTAATTATAAGCGTTGCAAATATTATTAATAATAGCGACACTTTTTTACAAGCATCACTAATATTTATATTAGTAGCAACACATGTAATCATATGTTTTACATGCGTCGCTAATAGCTTTATTAATTAATATTATTTAATAAATAATTATATAATAAATAAATATTTAAAATTTTAAAATAAACTTCTTAAATATAATATATTCTATTCAATATTTACTATTTGTATATATAATAAATAAATATTGAATTTTCAATAAAAGGTAGTGTCAATAATAGATTAAATTTTCACTATTTAGATATAATATATTTTATTTCTCAAATTTTCTTAATAATTTTAAAATATAATTTACAATAAAAGAGAGAGTGAAAAGAGGAGAGAGAAAAGGAGAGGAGAGAGAGGGTAGTTAGAGAGAGAGGGTGTGGAGAGAGAGAGATAGGGAAGAGAGAGAAAGAGGAGAGAGAGAGGGTAGAGAGATATGGTGAGGAGAGAGGGAAGAGAGAGAAAGGGTGTAGAGAGAGGGTGAGGAGAGAGAGGATGAGGGGAGAAAGAGGAGATAGGGAGGAAGAAAGAGAAAGAGGAGAGAGAGAGTGGTATTTTTAAATTTTTTAAAAAGTAAAAAAAATTATATTAGTGATGCATATTAGTATGCATCGCTAGTAGCCCGGAGTAGTAGCAATGCATAGAGTTATGTATCGTTACTACCCTAAGGTAGTAGCGACGCATACGTGAATACATCGCTACTACCTAGTGTGACGCATCGCTACTAGTTTTTTCTTTTAAAATAAATTAAAATAAAAGAGAGGGGAAGAGAGAAAGAGGTTGAAGGGGAAGAGAGAGAGGGACAGGGGAGGAGAGAGAGAGAGTGAGGAGAGATGAGGAGAGAGAGAGAGAAAGAGGGAGTGAGGAGAGAGTGAGAAGGGAGAATGTGTGTAGAGAGAGAGTGGGCAGAGAGATATAGTTGGAGAGAGAGATACTGGAGAGAGAGAGGGTAGAGAGAGAAGATTGAGAGTGAGTAGAGAGAGAGGGTGAGGGGAGAAAGAGAGTGAGAGAGAGAGGGGAGAGGAAAAAAATTTTAATTTTAAATTATTTAAAAAAATTAAAAATTATAGTAGGTACGCATATTAGTATGCGTCGCTAGTAGCCTAGGGTAGTAGCGATGAAGTTGTGTCGCTACTACCTTACCCTAAGGAAGTAGCGACGCATACATGTATGCGTCGTATACATGTATGCGTTGCTACTAGTTTTTTCTTTTAAAATAAATTAAAATAAAAGAGATAGGGGGAGAGAGAAAGAGGTTGAAGGGGAAGAGAGAGGGAGAGGGGAGGAGAGAGAGATAGTAAGGAGAAATGAGGAGAGAGAGAGATAGTGAGGAGAGATGAGGAGAGAGAGAGAATAGAGAGAGTGTGGAGAGAGAGAAAGAGGGAGTGAGGAGAGAGAGTGAGAAGAGAGAGTGTGTGTAGAGAGAGAGTGGGCAGAAAGATAGTTGGAGAGAGAGAGAGAAGATAGAGAGTGAGTAGAGAGAGAGGGTAGGGAGAGAGAGAGTGAGGGGAGAAAGAGAGAGAGAGAGAGGGTGAGGAGAAAGAGAGGGGAGAGGAAATTTTTTAATTTTAAATTATTTAAAAAAATAAAAATAAAATATTGTAGTATCAACGCATATTAGTATGCGTCGCTAGTAGCCTAGGGTAGTAGCGACGCGTAGAGTTATGCGTCGCTACTACCTTACCCTAAGGTAGTAGCGACGCATACATGCTAGTTTTTTCTTTTAAAATAAATGAAAATAAAAGAGATAGGGGGAGAGAAAGAGGTTGAAGGCGAAGAGAGAGGGAGAGGGGAGGAGAGAGAGATAGTGAGGAGAGATGAGGAGAGAGGGAGAGAATAGAGACAGTGTGGAGAGGGGGAGAGAAAGAGGGAGTGAGGAGAGAGAGAGAGTGTGTAAGATCCCTGATCTTAAACCGGTTTATTTTAATGATTATTTATTGGTTATCGTGTGGTTTAACTTTTCTTGATTAATTCGGTGATTTTTAAAAATAAATGGGATTTCTTATGGTTTTCATCAAAACCAACTTTACAATTATTAGTTTTAAGTGGTTTTGGGTCAAACCTAAATTTTGGGGATTTTTCACAAATTTTCCGAAAATTAGGGTTTGGCGGGACCCCCTTATGGGCCCCATCGACGAAATTAGTTTCTTTGGACCAAATTGACCTAGGCATCAACACAAGCTTATATAAAAATTTTCAAAAGTTTTCCAGATTTAATTAGTGCTCAAATGATCAAAATATCTATTTTTAGCCCAAATTTTTATTTATACCCCACTAGTTAATTAGGTACACCCCAAGCCCTACTACAAATAGAAAAGGTTGAGCCATTTCCCTTTTGGGAATAGGCTGGGAGAAGGTGATTAAGGCCTAGTTCCCCAATTAGGCCTGAATTAGAAAGGGATTAAGGTATGTTCTTCTTTAATCAAGCCTAAACCCTAGGTTTTCTTCTAATCCATTCATAATCCATCTTTTCCCTTTGATTCGATTCGATTTCAAGCATCAAAGTCACTTATTTACTCCCTTACTTCAAACCCTACTTCTCAAAATTTATTTTTTATGCTTAACAAACCCTAGATCTAAGATTTCTTTAAGGTTTTCAAGGTTAAACCGATTTTAATGGAGTTTAACTTAGACACTATATTTTTTAAAGGTTTCCAAGAAGAGTGAAGGTCAAATCCGAACCTAAACAAGTGACAAGGTAATGAGTTTTCAAAATCTCAGTTCTCTTATGGTAAAATCTCAATTTTTTATGGTTTATTTGGAATGGGTTTACTTGATTTAGTGCTCTAATGGTGAGATTAGTATATGTTAATTTCTTGTTCCGATTTCTTAGGGTTTTGTCTTAAGATGGTGTAGATTAGCATTCTGGAAAGTTTGATGGAGTTTTAATGGTGTTTGGGTCTATAGATAAAGGTTTTAAGTTGCTTTAATGGTGTCTCGGTTTTGAAATTCGAAATGAAGAAGAAGGTAAAAACTGCTTTGTTGGCGTTAGAACGGCCTACCAGGGTGTTCGAATTGCAACACTATATTTTTGGCTGAATCTCAGTTAAGCCGATCGAACGTCCCTGCAGGGCATTCAAATGGCTACACTACAGTTTTGCTATTTTTGAAATTTATGTTCATTTCAATGTTTTTACTCCATTTAATGTTTCTAAAGGTTATGGGAAGTATATTATGTTGAAATTAGGCTATTAGAGGTGTAGAATTGATGATGAAAGTTTATGGATTATGTTTAAGTGTTGTCATGTGGTATTATATTATATGTTGACAATTATACATGTTGATATTGAAGTAGGTTGAAACTTGGAATGTTGGAATTCTTGTGATTAGAATATGTTTCAAGCAGGGATGTTATATAGCAAAGGGTGAGATGCGATCCCTTATAACAAGGATGGTTTATGGATAATTGATGTGATCATGTTGTGGCTTATTGTGTGGCAAATCAAGCTTGTGGGAATTAACATTCAATTCTACATTGATGGATTTAAGTTTTATGGTGGATTTCACTCTGATTTTAGTTAGAATTCATTATCTTGAATGTGCTAAGCATGCATAGGTTGCCTTATGAGTTTATATCAAAGCATTGATTGTATGCTTAGGATATACATGAACACACACGTATGGGGAATCTACTATGACATTGTAGTTAATTATGAGGTGATTATGATGCATGCCGGGACTGATTAGGAGCACGTTCCATGTGTTGGAACCCACGTAGATCTTGCTCACGGATGTATCATGATATCATGCATCATGGATCGGACTTCATGAATGAGGTTTTATCATTGTTTAACCGAAATTGATCGATTGTATGCAATGATTGAGACTGCGTGCCGGGTTAATCGATCGATGAATTAATCGAAACTTGGTTGGTCCGAATGGACATGTTTTCGATTTAAGTTCCTGTATGGAACACGTATACTCCCCGGGTTGAGTCGCGTCAAAATGAGATTATATGAGGACGAGTCGTATACTTGTTGCGGTTGAGATTTATTGAGAATAGTCACATCTGGACACTGAGCACCCAAAGTGGTATGCCTTCGTGCACCGGCTACCACTTATTCTAGGTTCCCTATGCGGGAATTTGGACTCTCCCCACCGCAAAGATGTCCTTAGCGAACACCCTGCTCTAGGTTTCCTACGTGGAATTTGGACGTTCTTGGCCAGAATTGTCCTTAGCGGCAGACCTGCTCTAGGTTCCCTTTGGGGAATTTGGATTTCCCGTGTGGATTATCCTTAGCAAGCAGAGGGGCTGACTACGCCTACATCTTGGTTTCTCTTATGGAATTCGGACTGTGTCCTGAACGGGCAATGCCCCAAGTTTCCAGTAAGAAAATTTGGACCACGTCCAGCCTTGCGGCAATGATTGTGTTTACTCCTTGAGGGAGGCATTCATCATTTATGTTGATGCATGTATATTATGCATGATTGTGTAACATGTGATTTGACACGTTTATCGTGCAGAGTGTATGAGATGTGTTATGAATGCATGATCAGAAAATGTGATTGAGACACTATATGCAGGTTTATGTGTTATGAATGCATGACCAAAAAATGTGATTGAGACACTATATGCAGGGGTTATGTGATCTGAATGCATGAATTAGAAAGTGTGATTTAGACACTATTATACAGGTTAGGTGATATGTATGTGTGATCAGAAAATGATATATCTTGTCAATCATTTATCTAAATTGTTATATTACTATACCATCATGTTTCTGATGATTATAGTTATGTTAAAACCATTATTGAGTATGTTATACTCACCCCTCTTTCTTGTGCTTTGGTTTTGGGGCTGCGTGGCGTGACACGTAGACGAACAGGAACCTTTGTTTGAGGAAAGGTTAGGGAGGACTTGGGAGTAGACGTGGAGATCTCTAGATGTTGCATGTTTCTTTGATTTTTTGTTATGATGTTAGAACCCATGTGGAGTAGTTCTCGTTCCGGATTTGTGCTACATTATATCTTTAGATGGTCTGAGACTTTGTTTTGGAGCCTAGTGTGGGCTATGGATTAATTAGTATGTGGGTTAGAGATTTGTGGTTTAATTTAGAGTTAAAGTAACTCTTTTGGTTCTACCTATTTACTCTTGCTCAAAGTAGTGCGTTTACTCCGTAAATTTTAGATCGCCCGTGATTAGGGCATAAGTCTTCCGCTACTCGTTTTCAATCTCCTTGTCGCCCCCGTGCGCTTGACCGGCCCCTAGACCGGGTTCAGCTCGGGTCAGGCAGTGCCGGGGCGTGACAGAGTGTGTGTAGAGAGAGAGTGGGCAGAGAGATATAGTTGGAGAGAGAGAGGGTAGAGAGAGAAGATAGAGAGTGAGTAGAGAGAGAGGGTTGGGAGAGAGAGGGTGAGGGGAGAAAGAGAGAGAGTGTGAGAGAGAGAGGAGAGAGAGGGGAGAGGAAAAAAATTTAAATTTAAAATTATTGAAAAAAAAATTAAAATAAAAAATTATAGTATGCGTGTCTAGTAGCCGATAGTAGTAGCGACGCATAGAGTTATGTGTCACTACTACCTTACCCTAAGGTAGTAGCGACCCATACATGTATGCGTCGCCACTACCTTACCCTAAGGTAGTGGCGACACATACATGTATGCGTCGCTACTAGTTTTTTCTTTTAAAATAAATTAAAATAAAAGAGATAGTGAGAGAGAGAAAGAGGTTGAAGGGGAATAGAGAGGGAGAGGGGAGGAGAGAGAGGGTGAGGGGAGAGATTGGAAGAGAGAGAAAGAGGGGAGAGAGAGGTTGAGGAGAGAGAGAGGAGAGAGAGGGTCGAGACAGTGAAGAGAGAGAGAGGGAGGAGAGATGAGAAGAGAGAGGGTGAAGAGAGAGGGTAAAGAGAGAGAGAGAGAGGGTGAAGAGGGAGGAGAGGGAAATTTCAACTAGTAGCGATGCTCTAATGAGAGCATCGCTATTAGTTATTGTAGTAGTGACGTTAATTTGTTAGCGTCTCTACTACTTACTCTATTAGCAACACTCATATTACTGAGCGTCATTAAAAGACTGTAATATTAAAACAAATTGAACTATTAGCAACGCTTTGCAGTGAGCAAGCATCGCTATTAGTTATAGTAGTAGCGTCGCTAATTTTTTTAGCGTCACTACTAGTTACTCTATTAGTGACGCTCATTACTGAGCGTTCTTAAATGACTGTTATATTAATAATAAATTTTCAACTAGTAGCGATGCGCTACAGGGAGCATCGCTATTAGTTATAGTAGTAGCGACGGTGATTTCTAAGCATTGCTACTACTATAACTAATAGCAACGCTCGTTATAGAACATCGCTAATAGGCTTAATTTTAAAAAAATCTCTCTCCCTCTCACTCTCTCTCTTTTTTCTCTTTTCTGCTTTTTGTGCCGCTTCCAGAGGAAGCGTCGCAAAAAGCTTCCACGAGCAAAATTTTGCCCACGCGGGGAAATTTTGCACACTGGCAAAAATTCCCTGTGCAGGTGAATTTCTCCCGCTGCTACATGTTCTTTTTAACCCCCACCCACTATCCTACGTCACTGATCGAGCGCTCCCGGGTGATCTCCCTCGCTGACTACCCGCGGCCGATGGCTCCCCGGCGACTTCCTCTGCCCAGCTATCGGCCCCAACATCCCTTCCGCTCCTCCCCATCTCTCCTCAATTCCCCCCCCCCTCCTGTCTCCCCTCTCCCCGGACGGTGGCTTCTAAGGCCGGATTCCTCCCTCCTCCGCCGAAAACCAGCCTCAGACGGCCACCCCCCCCCCCCCCCCCTCTCCCCCCTCTCCCCGGTCCCTCCTATCATTAGCGACGCTTATAATTATATGTCGCTAATAATTAACTATTAGCTATGCTTTTCTATGTGTCACTAAAGTAAAATAATAAGCAATGCATAAATATGCGTAGCTAATGGTAAACTATTAGCGACGTTTTGTGTTAAGCGTCGCTAATTTGTAATATCGACTGCATATTTATTGATGCATGTAGCGACACTTTTTATGCATCGCTAATAACTATTAGCGACGCTTACATTTGTGATGCTTAAAAGTGTCGCTAATAGTCATTTTTGTTGTAGTGTGTACCTTTACTTCTTTTTCTTACTTCGTCGACGTCAATCATTTTTATCTCCTTCCTCCTTCCATTTAGCTTACATTATCCTCGAGCATAAAACTACAATGAAGTAAAAGAATCATATGAAATAAATGACAAATGCACACGATTGTTAGCCGACATTCCCTTTGGCCGGTGCAGCTAACCTATTGCTACCAGACAAAACAAGGATAGGCCCCCCAAAATATTTTTTCATCCCACTTTGACCCATCCAATATTAATCATGTACTAAGTTCATCTTAATCAACATCTAAATTTCAACATAAATTGTAGATTTATAAATATAAAAAAATTAGTTGGATAAAGATATAAAGATGCACATTATTTAAAGGCTATATCTGCCAATGAGTAACACATGTCACCGGATTTTGCCCAAGATATTGTGCCTCATGCACGACCGCGTTCGTTTGTCCGGTGTCCATCCGTGTCCACGTCCATCCACACTAAAATGGACAATATTGTGTTTTGTCCGTCCCTAATACGGACGGACATGGACAAGGGTTGGCCATGTCCACAGCTGTCCGTGTCCGCAGCTATCCGTGTCCACCAACTATATATTTTATTTTTATTTTTTTTACTTTATACTAAATTACTTACCTATGTCACATAGTTAATCTTCATAAAAAGATTATAAAAAATACATATTATACTCTCACATGTCTTCTATAATATTATTATTTATTTATATTTTAGATTAGACTATCTTAATATTATTATAACGTAGTTTTAATTAATTTTTTACTAACTACCCTTAATTTGATAACAAAGTAGTATATGCTAAATTTTCACTTCATTCCGTCCGTTTCCATCATGGACAAATGCGGGCGGATAAGTACATGCTCCGTATAAAAACGGACGGCTGCGGACATGCCTTGTCCGTGTCTGCGTTCGTCTGTTTACACCCCTACATTTCCCTTTGGCCGGATGCAGCTAACCTATTGCTACCAGACAAAACAAGGATAGGCCCCACAAAATATTTTTTTCCGTCCCACTTTGGCCCATCCAATATCAATCATGTACTAAGTTCATCTTAATCAACATCTAAATTTCAACATAAATTGTAGATTTATAAATAAAATAAAATTTTACAGTTGGATCAAGATATAAATATGCACATTATTTAAAGGCTATATTTGCCAATGAGTAACACATGTCATTGGATTTTGCCCAAGATGTTGTGGCTCATGCATGATCGCATGAACCAAGCTTACATTAAGAGGCCTCATAGATAAATATGGAGATGAAGATATACATCGGTACTAAGAATACTAGCTCTGCCATTTGTGACAGATACAAGTTCGCAATCAGTTTCCATAATATGAAAAGGGAAAATTATTTAAAAAATATTTACCGAAATAACGCACTTTGTGAAATATTTCCCAAAGTGATATTCTTTTTATCTACGTAGGCACCAACCAAGCACTGGCACCTGCATGTCTTTTTTTTTTTAAATTTTAATCGATTTTGTCCTTTGGAAGGACAATATCATCTTTAAGTTGATTTTGAGCTGATTTCATCCTTCCAAAGGACAAAATCCTACCACATCGCTCCCTCCTCCTAACTCACTCACGGCCGGGTACTTTTAAGTGGATTTCGTCCATTAGAAAGACAAAATCAACTTAAGCTGATTTCGTCCTTCTAAATGACGAAATTCCCTCTTTATTTACCCTGACGTTCCTCTTCCAATTCATCGTATGTTGCGTTTGAAATTTTCTCCGCCTGCACCATGCTCCACCTAGATCTGCCACCAACGAAAGGGAAACAACCATCCAACCGTCCTCACACACGATTCCTCCACCAAATCTACCTAGCACGAGTTAACACTTGGTGATGGTTTAGCTAGTGGTAAACTTTGAATTAGGGGCGGGGACATCCGGTTGAGCTCAGAGATCTCACATTCGCATTTGGTGGTAGTTGTCCAGCGTTGCTGGCATTTTATTTGGGAGATTAGGTAAAGCTCTTGTTACCATTTTTTCTCTGCTCTTTTGGAAGAACAATGTGGCTCACTGGCAATCGTATTGAGATCTAGATCATGGGTTTTCCTTCCTTTTATAAGCTATGTAATTTCAATGTGAGGTGGTGCATGAGTTCTAAATTTTTTAAGACTACTATTTTCTAAGTGATTGTGTACGGTTCTCATCCTTGAATTTGATTGAACTTTATGTTTAGATCAAATTGTCTCAATTTGTTGGTTCCAAATTAAACACAGCTGGGTTATTTGCTTATTTTGAGTGATGGTAAATGAAGTCTTAATGAAAAGTTTTGGGTGTTTTTTTTATTGATGTTAGATTGTGAGGGTCACAAATGAGAGCTTATATGAAGTTTGATGAATTTCCCTAGAAGTGGATGATAATAAGTAGGAGCAACCCATTTGTCGGCAATGATTTGTAGTATAAATACAATGGCTGAAATATCTAATATATTATTCAATTTACCCCAGCTGATTATCTTATTTGCGTAATGAAATATTTTTTTTGAATTATGATGCTGGTTTTTATCTTAAAAAGCTGATTTTGATAGCATGCAATTGATTTATTTATTGCTGGTTTTTTTATTAAGCTCGATTAATCTCATGTTTCGTTAAGTAAAGTAGTTATTTTGAAGTAATTGATTATTGTATTATTTATGTAATTTATTGTTTATGAATTAAGTGAATAGAGATGGCAGAACCAATGGTTAGTTTTATGTTTCACTATGAATGATGCACAAATGGATTATTAATTAAAAATCGTCTACTTATGATGAATTTGAAATGCAAGTAGCTAGCAGAGTTGGGTGGGATCGAAGGAGATGGAAAATTACTTTCAAATGTAATATTCCGACATTTGGATCGAGATCAGGACTAATATGTATAAATGATGATGCATCATTGAGTTTTTTGTTTCACCATTCGTCTCACATAATTTGTTTCGAGCTATTTCTCGAAAAAGAGGTCCAAGTGCCTAGTGAAAGGTGCAGTAGTTCACACAAGAGCTCCGAAATAAATGTGAACAGGGGAAGGTATATGCAAATGCTTGATGAAGAAGAAGGAAATTTATCGATGATAGTAGCTTCAAATGAACGTCATAGGTCGTCTGCACCTATTAACGATGGAAGTGGACCTAATTGGAGGTAAGGTTTATTAAGATGTGAATCATGTTTGAGTCTTATAATTGTCAATGAAAATTAGGATGTGAAATTATGATTTTTTTTGTGTAATGGGGAAGGTATACATCGCATGCACATGAGCCATTTAGCCTTCAAATGTCTCAAGGCAGTGCATGGTATGGAACTCAAAGCTCGATGGGCATTCATTACCCCTACACAGGTGTTGGACATACTGATGTTGAACCATCCAATCCATGGTGAAATACATATTCATAAATGAATATAACATTTTTAAGTTTTAAAGAAGGGTTTAAGTCATATGGAATTGAATACATATGCGATGTTCATTTGTAGGGGCACTTATGTCCATGATGAAGATGTTGATGTAAATGAGGCCAATGAAGGTGAAGATAATATTGGCGAAGCAAGTGAAGAAGAGTATGACATGAACGAAGAAGGTGTCAGAGGTGAAGAAAGTGCTCAAATAATGGTTGACGGCGAGGGAGATGATGCGGTAGATAATGCAATTGCTACAAATGACATGAATGTGGATGATGAAGAGCCGCCATACTATGACGAGGAGGAGCCACTCTATGCACATATCACACATGAGGAGATAGATGCAGCAATTAATTATGTCATGGATATGGATAAACAAAATGAAGAAGAGTTATATGTTGGGCGCATCTTTGAGAATAAAGAGGCATTTGTCACAGCCTTGAGGGAATTTACAGTTAAGAATCATATCCAATACAAGGTATTCTAACTGCTCGTGAAATTTATTTAATTTTATAGACTATATATTACATTGGGTTATAATATTTAAATTTATTATAGGACCCCGGGTGCCTTGAGTGCACCAAACATTTTCGATATCTCCGACAGTGGCTTGTAGATGAGCGTATTCTACTATATATTGAGCGAGCAGGATTTGGACATTTCATTCATATACAATATGTTCGTCTCGATAGGCCTTTATTAACAGCTCTTGTCGAGAGATGGAGGGAGACACAGATGTTTTACCTACCTTATGGGGAGATGTCCATCATTCTCATGGATGTGCCAGTTCTTTCAGGACTTCGCATCGATGGAGAGGCTATGAAAGGCATGACAGGAGGAGGCATTTGGATTTATTAGTTAGACTCCTTGGCAAAGCTCCTCCTACTACAGTGATTCGTGGTAGCCAAGTGAGCCTTAGATGGCTCTTAGGTGAGTTTCATGAGCTCCAAGTGGATGCCACAAAGATAGTGATCGAGCAGCATGCACGTACATATTTATTACATTTACTTGGGGCTATGATATTTGTGGATAACATGAGTAGCCATGTACATGTTGTGTATCTTCCTTCCTTGCGAACTTCGACATGGAGGGCACTTATGCATGGGGCAGTGCCACTCTTGAATTTTTATACCGAGAGTTAGGGAAAGCATGTCAGTCCATGACCTCGAGGATTGCAAGATGTCAGACCCTTCTTTAGGTAAATGAATTCGTTGAAGTTAATATTTTTTACACGCATAATTACTTCGTATTTTTGAATACTTGTTATCATATTTTGTGACACGGCTATGGTCGTGGGAGCATTTACACATCCGCCAACCAAGTATTGAGATGGGTCACATAGTCGAGGGTGTTCCATTAGAAGCGAGGTAGCGTATTTTTATTTTTAACACTTAATTTGTTTAGCATGGTTTTATTTGGATACGCTGAACTCATGTTTTGAATTTGACTCCTTAAGGTGGAATGCTCGGAGGAGAAAAGCTGAAAATCCACAAGGAGTCCTCCATTTGTATAGAGGAGAGATAGACCACCATCGGCCTTATCAGGTAATTTTATTTCATTATCAAATTTGATACAATGATTATAAGATATGTAATGTAATTAAAACTTAATTATCTTTATAAAATGTGTAGGTTATTTGGTAGCCGTACTCGCTGGAGGTTTTGGCTAAGTTACCTCCTCTCTGTACCAAGGGTTGAGATGTGTGGCTCTCGCGAACGCCACTCATCTGTTTTGAGATTGTCGAGATGTACGTGCCAGAATGTATGATGCTCCGGTTTAACTTGGAGCAAGAGGTCCCACCTCGTACCGTAGAGTTTGACCATGAGGAGCAAGAGCAAGCATACCATGAGGAGCAGGAGGAGCTAGTAAAACACCGTTGGGGTTGAGGTCGAGGACGTAGGAGTAGAAGAGACTGAGTGACTTAGAATTGTGATATGTTTGTTTTGAACTAAACCCTTTATAAACATATGTGATGTTAGATTTATATGTTTTATGAACATTTATATCTGATGCTTATTTGTATGTTGTGTGGATGATATTTGATGCGGATAAATTTGATGTTGTGCAAATGATATTTGTTGTTGCGTGGAAAAATTTGACATTGTGTGGATTATATAGGGGCGTGTTATTTTAAATTTTAAGCTATCTAAAAAATAATTTGCATCAGATTTCGTCCTTTGAAAGGACAAAACCTTACCTTTTATTTTGAAGCCGAACTGCTTCAAGAGAAGTCACCAGATTTTGTCCTTCTAAGTGACGAAACCTGATTTTGTCATTTAGAAGGATGAAATTAGACAAAACCTAGTTTCCGTGCAATTTCATCCTTTGGAAGGATGAAATCACCTTCAGTTGATTTCATCCTTCCAAAGGACGAAATCACTTGAAATTAACATTTCATCCTTCGGAAGCACGAAATCAACTTAAAGATATTTGGAAGAAATTGATTAAAGTTATAAAAAAAAGCCACGCAAGCGTCAGTGCTTGGCTGGCGCCTACATGGACAAAAAGAACACCACTTTGGGAAATATTTCCCAAAGTACATTATTTTAGTTAATATTTTTTTAATATCATTTAAATAATTTTCCCTAATGAAAAAAGTGTAGAATGGGACCGTTAAATGCTACTCTGTATAAAATAGGAAAATGTATTCTTGACCACCTAGAGTTAGCAATGGGTGGCTGGGCTGTACACCTGGCCTGCTCACAAAAGGGTATGGGTCCATATGCGGCTCAGGCCACGCTGGTCCCATTTTGTGGCCCGTGGACAGAAATTGGTCTGCCCCGTACTAGGCCGAACAAGACCAAGACTAGGTCAGGTTAGGCCCAGTCCGAACCAGCCCTAACAGGCCCCCAACAGCTCCTTTTGGAGTCATTGGGGGCAGCTCCTACACCCCCAACGACCTCTATAACAGCTCCTTTTAGTCATTTGACTAAAATACCTCACAATAGAGTATTTTTTAGCAATTATGGGGGGTATTTTTAATATTTTACAAAAAAAACTCTCTTATAAATGGGAATGAGGGGAACTGGATTTTTCACTCCTCACCCTCAATCTATCTAATTCTTCGAGAAGGCTGAAAGCAATCTTCAAATTCTCTACAAAATCAATCTTCATCTTCCAATTATCTATATTCCAAGGGGCAATCTTCAACTACCTAAACAAATTTAAGGTAATTATTTTTTGTAATTTAATTATTTTATTTTTCATACTTTATTTTTAGTTTTTTCTTCACTTTTTTTTTTCTTTTTAGATAGATGACCCACACTCTAATGCTCATGCCGCAAATGAGGTCTTCTCCGAAATTCCCGAAAGTCAATTATCAATCGATCAAGAGCTGATTCATCCCAACTATAACTTTGACACCAAAGCCAATGATGAGGTATTGCCTACGGCATTGGTACCCGTAGGCGATGAACAAGTGCACCAAAGAAGTGTAAGGTTTTTATATATGGGAGCACTTGAAAAAACAAGAAGTGTCATACCCAAAAAATCCTCAGGTGACCATAATGACAGAAGTATGCAAATACTACAAATAACATCACGGTATTGGAAGTACTAGTCATCTTACTAAGCACATCGGCAGGTGCAACCCTAAGCCTGGGGTCAAAGATGTGAGTCAAGCACAATTAAGTAGCAAGGATATCCCATTAAAAAAATTTAGTACTTTCACATACAACAAAAGTATAAATCGTAACGAGCTAGCCAAATATATTGTGTATCGAACAACTTTTCTTTTGCAGATGATATAACGTTTGAAGGGTATGTAAAGAATGCCCTCAACCCATCCTTTCACAAGATTTCGTGTAATATAGCTAAGTCAACCTATATTAAACTCTTCAATGACTAAAAAGGTAAACTTATTGATACTATTTCTATGATTTTAGGTAAAATTGCTCTTACTTCAAATATATGGACTAGTAACCAAAATTTAGGATATATTTCTATTACAGTATATTACGTTAATCATGATTTGGCTTTAAATAAAAGAACAATTACTTTAAATTTATAAGAATGTCCTCATACAGGAATTGTAATTAGTAAGTCTGTAATGGTGGCTTTATGTGACTATCATATTAACGATAAACTTATTTCTATTACTTTAGATAATGCTTTAAATAATAGTAGTATTGTGGAATATCTTAAAATACATTTGTGACATCTATTCAATGAAAAACATATCCATAAAAGATGTTGTTACTATATTATTAATTTATTTGTTTAAGATGATTTAAATATTGTTAAAGATCAGTTAAATAATATTAGATTAGCATTTGTTTATATTAGCTCTTCCACATCTAGATCTCAAGAATATAGAGTTATGTAAACAACCTAAAAAATAAAATAAAAATCTTCTTAGATATTAGACACAAATTGTAACACCCCATATTTTCTAAAGAAAATATTATAACATATTATATTTTATTCATTGGTACATCAACGATGCGTCGATGGACTTGCCAATGAAACTTAAGGAATTTTCACCTGTAGACTCATCGATGTATTAATGGAGTTGTCGATTATAACTACATGCATGTGGTTACTCTAGAATACAAGACGGTTCATTAATTTTGAGTTTTGTGAGAAGTTAGGATAGCATTTAATGATTAGAAATGGAGTGAGACGGGGAAGGAGTCCAAAGGGGAGATTTGCAGCCGGAGAAGAGAGCAACAGGGAGTGAGGGGAACGCCAGAGAATTGAGTAACGCTCATGTTTCAAGATCGGATGGCTTTCTGAACTTAAAATCTTCTCAAATTGTCATAGTCTTAGATTTTATTCATGATCTTCATGATTTGTATTGAATATAATGTCGATTTGAGTGCTTTACTATTTTTTGAGTCAATTCTAAGTTTTCATTGTGTTAAGGAGTAAAAACATTGTTTGTGTCGATGATTTCTTCTTTGTGGAGATATTGTTGATGTACATAAATATAAATATGGTTGTCCAAAATAAAAGAGAGTATATTGACATGATTCAATCGTCAGTGAAGTTATCAACATGTCGGTGGTGAAACCGATCAAAGGAAGAAAATAAATAGTGCTCATGTATCTGTGAGTTGCAGGCATGTGGTTTTTGGTCATCGATGTTGTGAAGGATGTGTCAACAAGACATCAGTGAGAACGACACAATAGTGGAGTACCACTATCAGTAGGGTTTGACGTCTTGGTGACTCACGATGGTTATCAGTGAGGATGCTGACCCGTCTGTAAAGTCGTCGATAGAGATTTATATCTTTGTCAGTGATAGTTGACAAGCCAGTGAACTCACCGATGGTTATCAGTGAGGGCGCTGACCTATCAGTGAACTCACCAATGGAGATTAACGATGTCAGTGAACTCACCAATGGTGACTCACGATGGTTATCAGTGAGGATACTGACCCGTCTGTAAAGTCGTCGATAGAGATTTATATCTTTGTCAGTGATAGTTGACAAGTCAGTGAACTCACCGATGGTTATCAGTGAGGGCGCCGACCTATCAGTGAACTCACCAATGGAGATTAACGATATCAGTGAACTCACCAATGGTGACTCACGATGGTTATCAGTGAGGATACTGACCCGTCTGTAAAGTCATCGATAGAGATTTATATCTTTGTCAGTGATAGTTGACAAGTCAGTGAACTCACCGATGGTTATCAGTGAGGGCGCCGACCTATCAGTGAACTCACCAATGGAGATTAACATCCCTGTCAATGATAGTCAACATGTTGGTGAACTCACCGATGATTATCAATGACGGCACCGACCTGTTTGTAAGGTCATTGATAGTTTCTATCGATAAGGTTCGATGTGTCAATGATCTCACCGATTGTTACTGATAGACCTCAAAGTCACTGTCAACATAGTTCGACATGTTGATGAGTTCACTGATGGTCATTGATGGGGTCATCGACATGTTGATGAGGCTGCAAATGGAATATATGATTTTGGATTTCATTAGGATTATAGCTAATGTATGATATAGCACTTATGACTAATAATGGATAGTTTTTAATGTGATATGTGATGTAGATGAAAGGTCACTATGCATATACTACTTAAGAGTCTGAATTCCCCAATTGATTGTGATGAATGGGTACTTAAAAGACTATGCATACACAACCCAAGTTCGTAGGAACCCTTGGTGCCTTGGCTCTAAAAGTGAGTCATTAGCCACGTTGACGGAAGGGGGTTGGCATGAAAAATTACCAAAGTCTTCTAGCTCTCTAAATACAGGAGTTATATAGAACTGCTTCCATTGCCTGGGAGTCGTGTTCAAATGGACTAGAGCATTGAAAGATGACTGGTCCTGCATAGCACAATACATAAAGTTTTGATGATCATGGAAAGTCTAAATCTCGACACTAGGGCACGTGTGCCCTAGTGCCTTTACTTCATACCATGGATGGGAGAGGTAGACTTCAAAGCATTAAGGTCATTATATGGTGGCCCAATATCTAGGAGTGTGAAACTCCTAGATGAGGTCATCATATCTAGAGAACCTTTAGGAAGGGTTTTGCTTATAAATAGAATGATTAATATGAAAGGTATGTATTGTTTATATGGTGATGAATCGACTAGTTTTCTAACAAGTATTCCATTGTATTTTGATTGAACTTTTAATATTCTATAAGATTGTTATCCCACTGAGTATTCTTGTATACTCAGCATCCTTTGTGGTGTATGTGTTTGGGTCGAGGCTCGAATTAATGTATGTGAAGGTCATAGTTGTAGTGAAGATTTACTATATATTCATGGAGATACTTCAGCTAGGTTCCTATGAATATTTTAATGTAATAGTTATATAAATCTTTATTATAGTTATGGTTATCACATGAAAATGATAGTGAAGATAAATGATACTCATACCCTAAAATCTTCATTTTAATGATTTACTTCATATGTTTTTACTGCTACAACAAACAAGATGGATGGATGGATGGATGGAATTTGGAATATTTTCTTTAGAAATGAAGGGAAAATATGTATTTTACAAAAAAATTATACGTGAAAATTAGGGGTGTCATAAATTGGTATCAGAGAGATTCACAAGATAAATTTTCAAGTTGTCTATTAAGATATCTAGACTAATGGAAAGATAATGGCTGGGGAAAAACTAATTATTAAGTGTTAGATTTTTCTTTTGTGCTAGAATAGGATAGTTCAAACTAGGAATCAAGTACAAGAAGCAAATACTAGATTGCCTGAAGATGTGAAAAGAGTCAATCAAAGGAGGGAAGAAAAACTCCTTAAGGATAGACCAACCTCCCTGGCATATGAGGATCTGGATCTAGAAGAGAAACTAGAGGAGGAAGATCAAGAAGAAAAAGATCCAAAAGAAGACACAGAAGAATATCTAGAGGAGGAGGATCTGGAAGAAGACCTAAAAGAAGAGTTTCCTTTGGATTGGAATAACTTAGAAGGAGAAGATTTAAGTGATGCTTATGTGGTCACAATAGAGTCCAGTCCCCCACTGGAGTTTGTCTCTTCTACGATGAAGAATAGGATGACTATGAATCAATTTTGACATAGAGGGGAATGGGTATGAGTTTTATTTTATAATATGATAACTTTATGCATGCTTTAATATGCTTATGAATGAAATTGCAAAGCTTAGAATGTTTTCATCAAAGACATATATATTTAAAAAAGGAAATGATTTTTCATTACAATGTTTTGTCCAAAATATTACATAATTAAAGAAAACAAGTAATCTAGTAATCCTAAGGTCGAGGAGGAGATGGAGGAAAATCTATTCCTAATTGGGTGCATTGAGTGACCTCCTTCAGATGCCCCTGCTACTCCTGAACCTATTCTACCTCTCTGGATAAATGGTGGAATCTTTGAGCAATGATAGCCATGAACTCGAATAGAGTTGCCTGCATCTCGATCGCATCTAAGATTAGTAGGTCAACAATAGAGACTAGTGGAGGTGGTGGTGGGATTGGGGTTCACTGCTCTTGTTGCTCCTCCTATTGCTGCGGCGGTGGCTGTTATTGCCCGGGTTGTGCTTGCTATGGTGAAATGGGCCTACTGTAACACCCCAGCCCTAAATTTGAAGGAGTTCTGGGAACCCAAAATCTAGGTTAAAAAATAAACAAACTAGGAGTGGCAAAGTCTAAGTGTGAGAGTCGTAATGTTCCTCTACGAGCTACAAAGCTTTCGCACTTCGTTGCGCGTAGGCTAGAACAAACCTATTTTTATATCTAATTTAGATCGGGCCAATGTTTGCTTATTGTTGGTTGCCTACATACATATTGATATTGGAAAACATGTATGATGTTATTCCAATACGATCAGATCCGAATGTATTTCTGCCTAATGGCTATTACATACATCAGGCAGTACAAAAACACATATGTCAAAATATGTATATCCGAATATTTAATCAGAGTCATATGGAAATCTCATAAATCATTGGAGTCAAATGGAAGCCAATAAATCAACAGAATCACACATCTCACTCTATCAAATAGGTGAGCAAAATGCTTATAGAATCACAAATCCCACTCTATCACATGAGCATAGCATAACACATCAAGGCAGATCATATCAGATCTCATTCGACAATATTAGATCATATCAAATCAGATAGGAGCATATCAGATCACAACACTTTGTATCAAAGCACATCGAATCAAAGCAGAGCATATCAAAACACATCAGATCATAGCATAGCATATATCTTAATTAGCACAAGCATTCCTATATTCAAATTAAATTGGAAGGTCAAAAACGCTTACTCTCCTATAGTTCTGGAAGTAGCAGCATTCGGAGTTGCTCCTTCTTTCAGGGCATTCTCCCCTTTAGGCCAGAAGACAGCGGACAAAGCCTCCTCTTGATCTAGAATGTTTCTCTCATTGCGCCCAAAGGCGATGGTCAAAACCTCCCCTTTCCTAGAGACACATCACTCTCTACACGCTCGAAGGCGGCAGACATAACCTCCCATGTAGCCAAAAATGCTTCTCACTTTCTGCCCCCATAAGTGGCAAACAAAACCTCCTTTTTACCAAGAGACTCTTCTCACTTTTTGTGCATGTAAGCAGTAAACAAAACCTCCCCTTACCCAAGGCGCTTCACACTTCCCGTGCCCGTAGGCGGTAGATAGAACTCCCCTTACCCGATGACACTTCTCTCTCTACGCACCCGTAGGTAACAGACAAAACCTCCCCTTACCCGGAGACTCTTTTCTTTTACCCTGTTCATAAGCTATGGACAAAACCTCCCCTTACCTTAGGACATTTCTTACACTGCGTGGCCCTTCAGTGGAGGACGAAGCCTCCCCTACTCTGAGCCACTTCTCTCGATGCAGCCCAATGAAGGAGGATGGAGCCTCCTCTTGCTTAAGAATGTTTCTCTCATTCCGCCCGAAGGCGATAGACACTCCTCGTTCTCAGGGCTCTTCTTAGTCTTTATGCCCGAAGGCAACAAACATAACCTCCCCTTACCCAGAGACACTTCACACTTCCCATGCCCATAGGCGGTGGATATAACTTCCCCTTACCCAGAGACACTTCCAGCATCCGTAGGCAATGGACAAAACCTCCCCTTACCTGGAGACACTTCCCACTTCCCATGCATGTAAGCGGCGGATAGAACCTCCCCTTACCCAAAGACACTTCTCACTTCCCGTGCCCATAGGCAGCACACAAAACCTCCCTTTACCCAGAGATACTTTTTACACTATGTGTCCCATTGGTGAAGGATGGAGTCTGCTCTTACTCTGGGCTACTTCTTTCAGTGCAGTCTAATGTCGAAAGACAGAACCTCCTCTCACTTCGGGCCGCTTCTCTCTCTTTGGGGCATAAGGGTGGAAGACAGAGCCTCCTCTTGCCCCGAGACGTTCCCCCTTCTAGAGATGCCAACTCAAGGATTTTACCCTACCATTGTGTAGATCACCCTCAAATTAGCTAGGAACGCCTTTTGAACGGACAAAAATTGACTCAGAATGGGCCGGAAAACTCCTCCGAAAGTCTACATAGGTTTCCTATTTATAGAGGAAAACCCGTGGGCGTATGAAACGGAGGCACACACGTGCTCAGTTCACATCGCGTGCCTATGAATTGCATGATGTGTTCACCGCATGCATGATGCTCACAGTCGAGCTGCATGTTATGCGGGCCACAGCCCACGCCGTGCGGCCGTGATGCGCGCCTCCCGCTCATTGTGCGGGAGCTGGCCCACATTACGCGGGCTTGTCACACGGATGGGCAGGCCGATGCGCAGCCCGCCACATGGTGCGCTAGGTGGCGCAGCTAACTCAGATGCTGGAATTATCGCTGACACTAGCTAATTTGTCTTTATATCAATATTTAAATATATTTTCCATATTATTTTAATAAATAAAAACCAAAATTCAAAACACAATAACTTCCTACCCCGAAGTCAAAATCGCGCATTCTTGGTACCAATGGATTCGTTTCGACGAGTCCTTTGAAATTAGATCACATATGGGTAGGTTATCCCACACTTATCAAGCAAGCCCCGCCCATGTAACATACTTCCCAAGGAGGTAACTTTTGCTCTCGACCTCTGGTTTGCATATTCTTTGAGTCGTTACGCTCGTTACTTCTAGATCTACACATGTAGGGAGATTTTATCCCTTGAAACCCCCTAAAACATATTAAAAAATTATGTAATTATCCCTAACCCCTCGGGTTAGGTGTAATAAAAAATAGGTCATTAAACCTGGGCTCGTCCTTAGGCCACATGCAACCCTAATGGTGAGGGAGGAGGTCTAGGTGTAAGTTTTGCACACCCCCATAGGTGAACGTGTTGTGACCAACACGTTTTAGGGAATCATCAAAATGGAAACCTAAATCGGTGGCTATCTGAGACATTAGATAGCTAAAGGGACAAGCTTTTTCTCAAGGCTCATGAGTGAACTTAGTAATTTGCTGCATGTTATAAGTCAGCGAGCAGAATGGACAAAGGTAGTGGATGCGGTGGCTACCCATCGCCACATGAGTAGTTAATTGAGTAGTCTTTCCCTTATGTGGATATCAGTTGTGAATGATAATCTAGTGATACGCGCAAAAGACAAGATACATCTAAGATGCAAGGAGAGCATCACCGTCAACCCAGTTCCCATTACCGTTGCACAAGTCACATGTAATCATCTCTCGATCTTCAAGAGAGATGAAAAACGATTGTGCCTCCAAAGTCTGAATCACCAAGATCCCCATAATCTGACCGATTTGGTGAACGGTCATGTAGTGAAGAGAGACCCCAACGGAGAGTTTGAACTCTGAACCAACAGAAGTGAGGTCTTGCATCGCTCCATAAACTTCTTGAACTCTAGAGATGATAACATCACCACCCCAATAGTAGACCCTATGCATGATCGACAAACAATCTATTTGAGATGAAGATGAAGTATTCATCACCCTAAGTATCAACCTATCTCTCCGCTATGATGAGTCTCCACCTTTGGTATATGCCAAAATTCCAGTTCACCTCATCGAACCAGAGAATGATGAAAGCGGAAGAGCAAAAAGCCGGCAAAGAGCAGTCGGGAGCTACGACAGCTGGATGATGGAGAAGTGAGTGATCTTGTTGTGGTGGTGGTTGTTTCCCCTGCCTTGGTAGTAGGTGGAGTGGTAGTTCTTGTAGAAGGAATGGAGGTAGCGGTTGTCCTAGTTGGTGCATGAGGGACGATTGCTCTAGTAGAAGAAGATGGAGCAATAGTAGCCAGTGGTGGAGGGGCAGTGGTAACTTGAGCGGCGAAAGTGGAAGCTACTCCTTGGGTAGGCTAAGAAGTAGCAGGGCTTGAGCTTTGGCCTTTGATCAGCCTAGCCTTAGGGTGGAGGTAGGTGGAGTAGCCACAAGCTTTGTGAGTATGGAGGGGGAAGCACCACCCTTACTTCTCTTGGCAGGAGTCACTCATGGAGCTGCTTTGACCTTCCTCTTTTCTGCCATCGTCTGGCGTGGAGCACCTCGATGGATGAGTGGCTCTTGGTCGTGATCTTACTTTGGTAATGAGCATGAGGGGGAAGAGCCTCCTTCCCTTCAGTCCTTACGTCCCCTTCAACTTGGCGAATACTTTGCTAAAGCGGGTGAGGAATCAGGGGGAGTAGCAGAGGAGGAGGGCCTCTTGGTCCTTGGCATCTGAAAAGACATGAAAATCCTGAAGTTAAAGCGAAAATTTTTCTTAATAAAAAATTTATCATTCATTGTGAGTAGAGCATCAATTCATCAAAGAACTTATCGATAAATGTAACGGGTTATTGTCGGTAACCCATCGACACGTACATGAACTCACCAATGGACACAATAGAAGAAGACTGCATTCTTCTATGTATTGGTGAACAACCGACATACGTACAAGAAACACTGTTAGTGAACATTTAACATGTCAAAGAACTCACCGACATTAATAAAGAAAGCATTGTTGGTGAACATCGACCTATCGATGGCCTACCGATTGAAGCTTGTAAATCCAAAGAGATTCGGATAATAGTTCGAAATGTCTCTAAGGATGAGTCAAATGAGAATTAAAGTGATCATGTGCAAATTGAGGGGAAAACCCTAATCGGGTTCCCATTGGTGACTCACCGAACCATCATGTGAGTGGTGGGTGAATCGGTGCAATGTTAGAGTTTGAAATCTAAAAAAAGAGGACTTTTGCATGTCATACCTTTGTGATTTTTGGTTGATCGTGGAAGTTTTCCCAAATTTTTGAAAGCAAAGGAGCGAAAAATCCTCTTGAAAGTACAGTGACAATGCTGCTGGAGAGGAAGAAGGGTGAAATGGTGGACATTCATGCTGGAAAGTCACTGATTGCACTTCAGGATTGGAGGAAAGGAGTCACTGTGTCACGTCCCGAGACATGTCACCCCTAAACCGAACCCAGTTCAAGAAGTATGCAGCACGCAGGGCGACATATTCAAGTTAAAATGCGGAAGACTTAACCCATTATTAGGTGAACACACAAAAGAGTAGCGCATGAACACTTTGTACAAAAGCAAATAGAGTAAATAAAGGACTACTAATTAATGTATTAGTCCACTCATACCCACATCCACTAGTCATAAAACAAGACTACAATGGCTAAACAAGTCTAAGTCATCCATGGCTAATCAAAGTGTGAAGTAGAGTCAAATGTATATATATCAACATACATGAAATTAATCTAACATAAAAACAATCATCTATAAACCATCTCAATGACCGGCACCATCCTCATGCTCAACATAGAGCCCATCTAAAGAACCTTCATGGCATGACATGCAGCCCTAAAACAAAACTACAAAACAACGAGGGGTGAGCTAAAGCTCAGCAAGGGTTTTTAATAAGGAATATAAACTTATGAAGACATTATCAACATAACAATCATCATATAATCATTCACCACACCCATTCATCATGAGACAATCGCATATATCCATGCCACCAATGCATCATGTTCTAATTTACATTCCATCAACATATACTCATGCTACATGTGCATCATGTCAAATATATTCCATATACACCTAACCATGCAACCTGCATATTAGGATGTATAACATATTCCATATCAGGATGTATCACATATTCCATAAACACTTTGTCATGCCACCTGCATATCATGTTATAATCCACATTCCATAAACACATATCATGCCACTTATGCATCATGGGTTCATCCATAGCTCATAAAATGTCATGCCCCGGGATTTCACGGATGCACATATAAAAATTTCAATAAAAAATATTAGAGTTCCCCGGGCCCGCAACTCGAGCTACTCACCATAAGCATGTTATAAAGCAACATTCACCGAGGAACATACTGTATGTGTATAAATACACAAGCTAAAAGATAATAATATTTCTTACTATGATTTAAGTGCAATTGAAAATCTTTGAAGTCATTACGAAAACTCCCGAGTAGGCCCTTGTACCCGCAAACTACACTCCGTCAAATCCTGCAATATCTGGGGGATGGTGAGTATTTTAAAATACTCAATAGGAGAATTATACTATCAGGGATAAAGTCGCATATAGCAGTTTCAAAAACATATAATATAAATATTTTTTTTTGTAAAAATAGGGCATGCCACTCACCCAAAACCACCCTTAGAGATTCTTCCTATGTATCGAATATGCTCAAGGGTTTGCAAGCTCTTATGACTTGCTGCAAGTGTCATAAACACCTATTTCATCCTATGGACTTTGCTGCGGGTACAAAGCAACGACCTCTTAATCCTCTACGGATCATCGTGAAAATACCTCGTGCTTGTGGAGAGAAGAGCCACCCGTGCACATGGGGCCCCGGGATCAAGAGAGTAGAAAGCCTTACCATGATACTAGCTACCCTAGCGTGTTGATAGGTGCCCTTCGTTAGGGGCCAAACAGGGGTCTTGCCCTTCATTAGAGGCTCACCAGGCTACAAAGTGTATTGTGCCACTGGTTCCAAACCGGGTTATGATTATGCCCTCATCTATTCCACGGAGCTCTATCAGGGCACCAATCGACAACTCTAGACAAACAAAGCAATGAGTTCCCATACTCATAAAGGGCAATTTTTCTTTCAAAACATCCCATCACAATGTTTATCTTTTCACAAGCCCTAGCTTCACCTCTACAAGATAAGGGAGTGTTACTGATAACGACAACAAATATAAGGTTAGTCGCTCGTCCAATGACAGTTATCTTTCTTCATCCCGTTTCAGTAACTCGATCACCATACTTGTTCATATTTTTGAAAATAACTTGAGAGTCATCCTTCTACTAGGAATCAGTCTCTAAAACTACCTTTCAAACGTACTTTAGTCATGTCTAATCAAAACAATAGCAAAGCTAGATTTTTTCTATCTCACACGCTATCACAAGTATAATTTGTAGTCAAATTCAAAAGAAAAACTCATTCGATAAAAGGCATATATGAGGCAACGATAAAATCACCGCATATAAATCATACGACAAAACATATAGTATATAATCTACATCCTACTCCAATGGATAACCATTCAATAAATCATATACGTGCGAAAATAAAAAACATAACTTAAAATTTAATCTAACACTTATCATGCTAGAGTTATACGCATATTAAGTTCAAAAGACAACCAAAGTAAACATTTATGCCATAAGAAAGGACAAAAACACCTACCTCGCTCTCCGCATGAGTTCGAAGACGATGCACCAAACACCACACACTTGGACATCCACTTTCTAGGCCTTAGAGGTTTCCACCAGAAAATTAGCCCCACCTCGATGTCCAGCACACTCGAGTTAGGTAAGAATGCCTTTTGAACGGACTAAATCTGACTCAGAATGAACAGAAACAGATAAAACGAAGTTTGGATCAAGAAACACCTAAAACAGATATTTATATGGGAAGTGGCGCGCCAAAATAGCGGCGCCGCTCCGCCGTTTTTGGCGGCACCACCATTTTTTTGCATGGCACCCGCGGTTTTGAGGGCACGCATAGTGCTGCATCGCACGCGCACCATTTTCCCTTTTTTTGTTTTTTAAATCTTTGAATATCCATAACTTTCCACCCCAGCCTCGGATTCGCGCGTTCTTCATGTTGTTGAGTTCGTATCGACGAGCCCTACAAAACTAGACTGCTTAAAGTAGTTTATCCCATTCTTTTTATGTAAGTCCTATGTATAATATATGCTTCCCAAGGTTGTAACTTTCGACCCCGAAGTCCGATTTGAGCAATTTAAGGCTCATTATGATCATTTTTTAGAGCTTTATTACGTCCTTAATAAATCTCACCGAATAAAGACCTATATATAATTTTAAAATTATTGAAAACTTAAAAATTAGATTTATTAGAGGCATAAAATCGTACCAAAAATTCACAGTCATTACATAAAACATATACACATCATGTGTAAACATATGAATATCATCATAACAATCACGTCCTGCATGAATCAATTCTCAATATTCATATCATGCAAAAGCATTTCTCAATATAAATATTTACCCTACATAATCAAGTGTATTCACCACACACCATCGTGCATATCCATGCAATCCATACCATAATCATGTGTAACATAAGCTTCATTATTCCTACACAACCTATGTCAATGAGCATTATCTCTCATACACATGCAACAAATCAATGGTGAATGTCTCACAATTGAGAAAACAATCAAACCCGCTTGCCCAGGACAATCCCTTGGGAGGAAGGTCCGAATTACAAGAAAGAAAATTGGAGCGGTTTGGGTAGGTTCCTTAACTGGGAAGGTACCCCCTACTCGCCCAGGACAATCCTTAGAAAGAAATGTCCGGGATCCAAGAAAGGAAAACTAAAGTATCATGCTCACCCAGGACTAACCTTGTGGGGAAAGTTTGAATTCCTAGAAAAGAAAACTAGAGCTGCGTGGTAAGCCAATGCACACGATGATACCATCCTAGATTCTCAAGGTCTAGATAACTTATCAAATAAACTCACATAGCAATATGCTCATCTCAACCTGGGGAGGCACCACGTTCTCGAAGGAACACAAAGCAAATCATGTCCTTTCGGACACAAAACCGATTTGATTAGCCTCTAAATAATTAATCTGACATATGATAGCATCCAATTTTGTCAAATCGATCAATTATGGCTAATCATGATTAATATTATTTATAAATCATTTTAATGATGCATGCAACATGGTACATATATGAGCAAAGGATAAATGAGTCCACATATAAGTAAAAATGCTCAAATCAGTCAATATGTGCATGAAACATGATCCATTCATGTCAAATAAAATCATATAAGTCTATGCAAGAGTGTACGTAAGTGAGTGTTCAAACCTAAGCTAAAATATGTGAAGCATGAACAAACTATAATCAATGGTATATATGCAAGCATCCATAGTTTATCATAGTCGTATCTAACTGAAATCATGGAGTAAATATTAAGAAAACATTGAAATATGGGTTCAAGACAAGTATAACATCATGCTAGACTTAAACAAGTATAAACATATCCATACTTAAGCTAAAACATGTGCAACATAATTCACCTAGATTAATATAACATGTGCAAGCATACATACATAATCATAGTTAAGACCTACTGGAATCATCCAGAATTTATGAAGAAGTCATCAAACATGGATTTAAAATAATTAGAATATCATACTAAAACTAAGCAAGTATAGTCATATTCATGCTTGAGCTAAATCATAATTCAAAGATGGTTCTCATGCAAACACAGTGGCATTTGTAGGTAACAATAACTCATTTTAGTCATAAAGAATTAGATTTATGAGAAGAGTACAAGAAATTGCCAAAATACACAAGAACAACCAAAAATTACAAAACTGTCATTTGGCCGTGCAAACGCCCGCCCTGCTGGTCTGTTCGAACATCCTTAATAGTTCACTTTTTCCTTTTTTTCCTAGTTTGTCTTCAACCTTTCAAAATTCAAACCGAAAAACATTCCAAAATTCAAGATAAATTTTAAAACCACCATAGAACATCATATAATCAAAATATAATTCTAGAACATGATAGATCTAATCATTTTTATGCTTAATCATTAGAAAATAATCATAAATAACATATTTTTAACAAATCATCATTAAAGCTTAAAATGAAGCAAGAACCCACATAAATCTAAAATCATGCATTCCGATGGATAAAACCACACAAAGAAAAACTATCTTACTTCCATGAAGCCTTTGGATCCACGAAACAACTTCAATCCTCAAGAAATCTACCCAAAGATTAGGGTTTTTGTTAAAACTTAATTAAAATTAACTAATTGGCTCAAATCAACTTGAAAATAGGTAGATCTTGAATATCTTTTGGTTAAAAACGAAAATCACCAATTTAGGGCTTTAAATAAAAATAAAAAATAAGAATTTTAATGGGAAAAATCAAGAATCAAAATGGAAAAGATGAAAATAAGAAGCATTAAGACCGAAATCAAAAGATTATGGGTGATTAGGGCAAGAAAACACACCTTAATCTATTTTTCTTCTTTGGGAAATGGGGGTAGAGCACCTCCTTTCTCCTAGCATAGCTCTTCCTATTTAGGCAAATGGGCTAAGATTTCTTTAAATAGTAAGGGTTTTGGGCTGAGTAAACAAACTGTTGGGCTATAAAAGAGGTCCAAAACGCCCTAAGTAACTAATTTGAGTTATTTTTGGTCTAAAAATAAATTTAATCACTCCAAACCCAGTGAAATAAAATAATAGAAGTTTAGAGGGTCAAGTGGGTCACACGCAGTCTAACATAGACGTGGGGCCCACGGCAAGTCTGCACCCTCAATTAAAGAAAATTTAAGATAAAATTTTATAAAATCTATAAAAACTAGATATATCAAGTTTGTCACTAATACTTATAAAAATGAAATCAACCCTTATTAGAACAATAATTACTAACCCTTGATCCCAAAATTGAGTCAAAATGGCAAATAATTAAACCACACAAAATTCACATGCTAAAAATGAAAATTAAACCGAGTCAAATTATAGATCTTACACACCGGAGCGCTTGTGGAACAATGGTTGAACTTTGGAAGGCCAAAATTGCAAATCGTCTCCAACGTAGGTGCCATTTTGGTTTAAATAATCGATGAAGGGAGGTGACACATGAATCACCAGATGCGACTTTTAAAAGAGAGATGGATGGATCATAATTTTAAATTCTTAGATTTTCTACATCAAGAATTTGTCTACCAAATTAAAAAGTTGATTTCACTAGAATTTCAGAAACAAAATTCTTTTTAAAGGGGTAGGATGTAACACCCAATATTTTAAAAGAAAATATTATAAATTATATTTTAGTCAATTGTAAATCATCGACGCATTGATGGACTTGCTAATAGAACTTAAGGAATTTCCACTGGTAAACTCATTGATGTGTTGATGGAGCTACTGATGGTAACTCTGGAATATGAGGCAGTTAATCAGTTTTAGATTTCGTTGGAAGTTATGATAGCATTTAAGGATTAGAAATGGAATGAGAAGTTGTGGCCAAAGAAGAGAACAACGGACCACTAAGAGTGAGGGGAACGTCGGAGAATCAAGCGAAGCTCTTGTTTCAAGGTCGGATGGATTTTTGAACTTAAAATCTTCTCAAATTATCGTAGTTTTGGATTTTATTCATGATCTTTGTGATTTGTGTTGAATATAATGTCGATTTAGTGAAGTTCAAGTGTTTTAGTATTTTCTGAGTTAATTCTTAGTTTTAAATGTGCTAAGGAGTAAAAACATTGTTTGGGTCTATGATTTCTTCTTTGAGGAGATAATTTTTATGTATATAAATATAAATATGGGTTTCCAAAACAAAAGAGAGCATCTTGACACGATTCTGGTCGTCGGTAGAATTACCGACATGTTGGTAGTGACACTGAATAGTGCTCAAGCATGCGTTATAGGCATGTGGTTTTTGGTCATCAGCAGTGTGAACAATGACACAATAGTGTTGCTCCACTGTCACTAGGGTTCGACATGTTGGTGACTCACAATGGTTATCGGTGAGGGTGCTGACGAGTCTGTAAAGTTACATATAGAGATTTATATCTCTGTTAGTGATAGTCGACATGTCGGTGAACTCACCAACAATTATTGGTGAGGGCATCAACCTGGCCGTAAGGTCACTAATAGATTATGTCGATAAGGTTTGATGCATCGGTGATCTCACTTATGGTTGTCGGCGAGGTCATCGACCTGTTCATGAGATTATTAATGGACCTCACAATCTCTGTTTATAGAGTTTGACATGTCGATGAGTTCACCATTGGTCATCAATGGGGTCATTGACATGTCGGCTAGGTTGCAAATGGAATATATGATTTTGAATTTCATTAGGATTATAGGTAATGTATGCTATAGTACTTATGATTAATAATGCATGGTTTTTTATGTGATATGTGATGTCAATGAAAGGTCACTATGTATATACTACATAGGGGTTAAAATTCCCCAATGCATGTGTATGAACTATTGAGTGTAATGAATAGGTACCCAAAAGACTATGCATACAACACCTAAGGTCGTAGGAACCCTTAGTGCCTCGGCTCCAAAAGTGAGTCATTAGCCACGTTGATGGAAGGGGGTTGGCATGAAAAAGGACCAAACTCTTCTAGCTCTCCAAAAATGAGAGTTGTGTAGAACCGCTTCCCTAGTCCGAGAACCGTGTTTGAATAGACTAGAGCATTAAAAGATGACTAGTCTCGCGCAGTGCCATACAGGAGGTTTCGATGAACATGAAAAATCAGAATCTCGATTCTACGGTCCATGAGCCCTAGTGAGCCTTTACTTTATACCATAGATGGGGAGAAGTAAACTTCATAGCATTGAGGTCATTATGTGATGGCCCAATATTTAGGAGTGTGAAACTCGTAAATGAAGTCATCATGTCTAGAAAACCTTAGGGAAGGGTTTTACTTACAAATGGAATGAATAATATGAAAGGTATGTATTCTTTATATGGTGATGAATCGACTAGTTTTCTAAGTAGAATTCCACGATATGTTGATTCATTTTACGATTCTTTAAGATTGTTATCCCACTGAGTGTTCTTGCATACTTAGCATCCTTTATGGTGCACATGTTTGGGTTAAGGCTCGAAGGTATGTGAAAGTCGTAACAGTAGTGAAGATTTACTCTACATTCATGAAGATGCTTCAGCTAGGTTTGATGAGGCACATGAGTGTGTCATTTATCTTTTATTGATTTTGATGTTGTTAAGAGACAATTTTGAACTTGTGGATCATGTGAATATTTTAATGTAATAGTTATATAACTTTATTAGAGTTATGGTTATCATAATCAAATGATTGTGAAGATAGATGATACTCATGCCCCTAATTCTTCATTTTAATGATTTATTTCATATGTTTTTACCGCTATAACAAACAAGATGGATGTATAAAATTTGGAATATTTCTTTAAAAAAGAATGAAAAATATGTAATTCATGAAAAACATTTACGTGAAAATTTGGGGGTGTGGCATAGATAGAATAGTACTTATTTAATGTTGAACCTTGTTAGGAATTAAAGGAAATTATTTTATTACAATGTGTTGTTAAGATGTCTGATTGGTTATTATTTGATAATGATTTTGAAATTGCAACCGTTATCATGAATTTTTTATGTGTTTTTTATGAAGCCACAAAAAAATTATCGAGTATATATTATCCTACTTCTTTTGTAGTTCTTTATCAACTCTATAATATTACTCTTATGTTTGCATAATATAGAAATAATCATATATTAAATATGATTGTGGGGCCAATGAAAATAAAATATAATAGATATTGGTCTAAAATTCCTATGATGTTTTTGTTTAGGTGCAATTATGGATCCTATGATCAAATTAAATGGTTTATAGATATTAGAAGAGGTTATATATACTAATATGAATGTAGACTATAATAATAACATTGAAGACATTAAAAATACCTTATATTCTTTATACGTTATATATGAATCTATATGTAGTACAACTACTACTCCAAGTTTTTTAAATAGAAATGACCCTTCTTGGTTATTACTTAATAGAAATAAACAAAATATAGTAGTAGTTCTAATAATCAATTACTTATATATTTACAAAATAATTTTATTAATCTTCTAGCCAAAGAAGAAATAAGTGACTTCGATCTTTTACTTTGGTGGTGAGCACATGAAAAGAATTATCATGTGCTTGCCCCATTAACGTGTGATTTACTAACTCCTCAAGTGTCTACAATAGTTTTGGAGTTTGCTTCTAGTGTAGAAAATATAGTACTGAATGATCGGAGGATTCGCTTAGATCCAACGACAATGGAGTGTTTGTTTACTTGAAAGATTGGCTAAATGCAGAATACAAGAAACAAGCTCCAAATTTAGATGAGGAGTTAGAATGACTAATGAAATTTCAATTTCTTAGATAGTTCAAATGTATTTTTTTTTATTTTAAAGATGTGTTAATGTTAAATTGCAAGTGATACATAGGTGAGTGGGTGTCAACCTAGGTGGGATGTACTCATACTATAGTGATGCAATTTTTACCTCCTTAAAATTATAAATTTCAAAGATATTATATCAATAATTTTTTTTTAAATAATTTATGCCTGGTATGAGGCCTGACACAACAGGCATGTAGACCGTGTCAAGATTGCTTTTCGCATGTACAAGTCGACACGTCCCTACTCACTGGCCATAGCCATCTCGAGCCAGGTCAATCCCTTCTAACTCGCCATGGTCATGCCCGAGGCAGGCCCATTGCCACCTCTATGACCACCCACCATGACCATGCTCTATGACTAGTAGACATATAGAGGGAGGATCTGGGAACCCGTTGGATCCAATTCCTATGTTTCTCTGTCACCACTCCAATGTTGATGTGATGAACTTCATTTTAGTCACCAAAGCTGTGTAAGAAAACCTACTCAGGCTAGATGAGTCATAAGATTGATCCTGGGTTATTAACCAACATTTTAGTTTTCTATAATTTTGTACTCAGTCGTCTAAAAAGACAAACTAAAATTAAAGACCATTAAATAAGGGTGTTCATGAACATAAATGGATGAGAATAGAGGGTTGTTTGTGTCCGATCACTTTATACATATCTTTCGTTTGTGTTTGTCTATGTCTACCCTAATTTATATTATATTTTGTCCAAGTTTGTCACCCATTGACATGGGCGAACATAGACGGACAAATATATAGTAAAAACCCTAGTATCCAGTAACAATGTAGTTTCCTAGCATGGTACATAGCTGTTAGATCTTACTTTTTTTGGCTATTTATATTTGTCCAGAAATTATTTATCCTAACATGCTACTAGATCTTACTTTTATCTATAGTTTTTAATTATCCTGCAATTATATAGCATGTTAGGACAATCACAGATCCACTTTTTCTATTATTTATAATTGTTCAATATTGATGTTTCATGTTATGGTACATAGCTACTGATTCATCTTTTTTACTAGGGTCTCTTTCACCATTAAAAAATGGGAGGCACGGATTTGTCTGTGTCTGTAACCTCCTATTAGGGCTCGCTGTGGACATAAAAAATTGTTGGCTTTATATAAATTTAGGCACAGACACAGACTGATAACCGGACAATGGACTCCATGAGCAACCCTAACACTAAAATTTTTCTAGCCCCTGAGTTGGCAGTTATATTGATGCAAATCTCGTTAATATTATATTTTCTTTAAAAAATTGTTTACCTGTCTCTGTTTACACCACTCAGATGGGATCAGTGTTAATTCAATAATTATTCAGGTACTAATGACTTAGAATATGGTCCAATGTATTATTTATTGGTGAGGCATTGAAATGAAGAAACCTATTGTCAATCAGCACGCTTCATCTGCAACCAAAATCGTATTAGGAGAATTAGAAAAACAAGTTTGAGCTTACTTTGTTACAAGGTGTGTTCTACTGAAGCGGGGCAGTTGATTGGTGGCCAACCGTAGTGCAAAACCTGGCCTGAATGCAAGTCGGCCTATTTTATGGGGCTTCCGCAACCCAGAGTTAAGAAATGAGGGAGGGGGAGGAAGACCATTGTTAGCACAAAGTGTTTAACCCCAACACAAACAAAAAAATAAGTCCTACTAATCAATATCTACTAATAAAAATAAGAAACATAATTCCACTAATTTTTTTAACAATGATGCCCCTAAATTGTACGTTAGTTTGATGTTCACACCCGTACCGGTTCCATTTACTATACTCACATCACCAACATAATATCTGTTATGCCAACAGGGGCGTACCATGTAATATTCAAGGGTAGATATGTCAATTCTAAAAAACTACACAGATTTTACGAACCAATGTTGTACGGTTTGACATTTCCACCCGGGGCATACAAAGAGTGTGACTCCTCCCTGGGATACCTCCACTTCATGTCCACTCTTGCCCGTCGCTTATAAACTTTGCAATCTTCCCCTTGATAGGCATCGGGCAGCCTTCGTCACTAGAAGAACTATAGTCGGTGAATACTTCAATTCCACAACCGGAACTTTTTATAGAATGGCGTACTAGTGGAAGCAAGGGGAGGGCGTTAGCCCCAGGGGTAATGCGTTGAGAAAACGTGAAACTTTAAACAATTATCTCCACACATGCAATGAGAATAGAAATATTCATAAGCAATAATCATATCCATGAGGCAATTAATCAATTAGAATTGAAACATAGAAGTGATAAACACTGACCTTTAGGACTGATCAGCCCCGGGGCGCCTTGATCCTTCACTCCGACGCTAGATAGAATAATCGAATAGTAATTCAATTAAAGTGAGAGAGGATTAGCTTAATTATGTGTAGATCCCTCACAAATCCTATGCAAAGAAGTGTAGATTGCCCTTGTTGGAGTGCCCTAGCCCTTCTTCAATCCTCTTGTGGATCTAGACAATGGCATGACTCCCAAGACAATTACCAAGTGGAGAGGAGAGAAGGGGGCGGCCCTCTCCTTGTTTCTCTTTACGCAACACTGCAAGTGGAGAGGGACAGGGAGGGTGATGGGGAGAGAGGGGAGAAAAGGGGGGATGTTCCACTTAGAGCTTCCCCTCTCTTGGCTTTTTTATTTATACTCCTCTCCTACTTGGGCTTAAGTTAACGGGCCTCCAATCTTAATTAGTTCTACTGGATTAACCCAAAGGGTCGGATACAACGGAAGTGGGCTCTGTTTCTTAGAGCACACAGAGGCCTGAACCCATGCAAGCAACTATACTCGTAACATGGTTGACCTCTCGCTAACCACGGGTCTGACCATAGACACTTATTTTAGAGTCGGGTCTCACAAAGGGAATATGTACACCCTAGTTATATGCCTAGTATGCATGTGTGTCGGATGTGGGACCCATATGACTATGTGTCACAATGGTTCCTATGTGGTTGGCGTGACTACCCCCACCATCCTTGGACCCTGTGGCCTGACTGCCTCACCCGAACAGCAAACAAGGGTGGACCATATAAGCCTGAGCCTGTACCATGGTCCAACATCCCCCACTATGGGTGAAGGACTCGTATAGTCCAACAACAACTAGTGCTTTGTTAAGGCCTTAGTGATCAGATCCACCAACATCTCAATAGTAGGAATATGACTCACAGTCACTTTTCCTCTCTCTAGCATGTCGAATATATAGTAGTAATACACTTTAATGTGCTTACCTCTAGCACTAATCTTCCCATTTTTAAGGTCGACACTATCACGCCCCGGCACCTACTCGACCCGAACCGAACCCAGTCCAAGGGCCGGTCGAAGCATACGGGGGCAACATGATTGTTGGTTTAGCACGTTGTGGAAGTCTTAACCCCTCTAGCGGGTGAACAACTAACATGGAGTTTTGCACCTTAAGTCCTTTGTGCAAGATAAATAAGGTAAAATAAAAGAGGATAACATCTCTAAAATAAATCATCAAACTTAACCCACATACTTAATCATCCTGAGCCTAACATACAGGGCTCGAATCAGAAAATCTTAGACAAGTATAAAAGCATCAGATAAACACGAGTCTGAAACATAATCATCCATACAAAGTATTTTATAATCATGATAGCATAAATCAAAAGACAACATAAGGTCCAAAGGCATTCACGCCTACTCCCATGCATGTCCCGATCATCCCTCATATAGGGAATCCTGATCAACTGCATGTCGTGCCATGCAGCCCCAAAACAAAACACAGAAAGAGGGGTGAGTAAAACTCATTACGGTTTGAAATATGGTAACGTTAATCATAAAACAACCATGACACATCAACATGGTAATTCAGATCCACATTTCATCTAATATCCCCAGCTCTGATTAATTCCCTTACCATACCCCTATTTACCCATAAGTAATTATTTTACATACAAATACCTCATACATACTAATCATAACATGAATAATCACATTATGACATCACTTTCATCCTGCATAATAAGTGATTCTCACACAATCACATTATGCATAATCACAACATATAACTTGCATGAGAAGTGTCTCTACCACACATTCAAATCATGCATATTCATCACATATAACCTGCATGAGAAGTGTCTCTAACACACATTCAGATCATGCATAAACATCATATATAACCTACATGAGAAGTGTCTCTACTACGCATTCATATCATACATATTCATCACATATTACCTGCATGAGAAGTGTCTCTAACACATATTCAGATCATACATAAACATCACATATAACCTGCATGTAGGGCTGGGAATCGGGTCGGGTCGGGTCAAATCGGGTCGGGTTGGCATTGACCCTCACTGAAATCAGGTCGGGTCATGACCCGACCCTATTTTTAAATCGGGTCAAAAATCCAAACCCTAACCCTACTTGAGTCGGGTAGGGTCGGGTATGCAGGTAACCCTACTTTTTTTCCTCAATTTTTTTGTTAGACTCGTATTATATACCTTCTCTTTGCAAAGGGCAAATACAAATGAAATTAAATACATTAAAACATTAATTTGTAATGTTTGGTTCTTTGGCTAATTTGTGGTGGATACTTTTTTGTAGTAGCCATCAACGAAGACCTTAGAGGTATAATGTTGCATTTCCTCCATTCTAAGAGAATGACAACAAAATAGACTTTCAATGTTTATTTACTCATGATCAGCCCACTTGGCTTTTAATAAATCACATACCAACTCAAAACAGATTAAACATTATTTCTTCGATGGCCAGAGAGGATTATGCATTTTAGCATGTCTTAATTTCAAAATTCCAGTAACTACTTCTTTATGGCTGCTCATAACCCTACCCTCCTTTGCAACTAGTAACACTTAATTAAAATTTTCCTTCTCCGAAAATTGTCCCTCATCGAGCTTTATTATCCACCTATCTGCTTACATGTTCCCTATTATGACTATCTGGCCTTTAACACAGAGCTAAATCTAGTGTGTGATGTGTCCTTTTGAAGGAGAGAGGATGAGTAATTAATACAACAAAATATAACATATTTTCATTCCATTCACTATACCTAAATGAATAACAGAAAAGAAATTAAACTATATATAAATTAACCACACTTTGAAGATAGTGTCCTTTGTTATCCCAAAATGGATGTCTACTACAAAGCAAACTATATGTGGCCACACCTATACTCCAAACATCTTATTCATGCCCAAATCTATGTTTAAGTACCTCTAGTTCAACATATTATGCACTAAACAAACACTATAATATTAGTATAAATAAGTCCAATTGACCAACATTATAATAATAGTGTTTTTATTATTTGTAGTTGGGTAAAAGTCAGGTTGGTCGGGTTGTGCGGGTCGGGTTCGACCCGACCCTAAATTCAAAATGGGTCAAGAGCCTAAACCCTGACTCTACCTGTAGTCGTGTCGGGTCGGGTGTAGGGTAAAGCGGGTCGGGTAAACGGGTCGGGTTGGATTATCTCAGCCCTACCTGCATGAGAAGTGTCTCTACCACACATTCAGATCATGCATATTTACTCTCATTCATCCTGCATGTATAAGTGTCTCAAACACACTAACATATCATACATATTCATAAACAAAGAGAATAAACCTGCTCCTCAAGGCCAAAGCCCTCGACCAATCCCATATCAAATCAACCTACTCCTCTAGGCCGATGCCTTCGAGCAACCCCTGCTCTTAAGGCCGAAGCCCTCGAGCAACCCCTGCCCATCAAGCCTAAACTCCCGAGCAGCCCTGCTTGTCAAGACCGAAATCCCAAGCAAGACATATGGTAAGCCGGTGCACTCAGACATACCAGTTGGATTCATAGGGTCCATATAATCTCAATAGTTTGGTCTCCTTATAGTATTTCCGCTCTTCTCAACCCAGGGAGGAAAACCTGTCCTCAAGGGATGTAACACCCCGTCCTTTAAGACATAAAACCTTATCCTTTCGGACGTAAAACCGAATCAACAAGCCTCCGATCGATTAACCCGGTAAACAATTCTCACCCAATTGCATCCAATTGACCAACATCGGCTAAACTCGGTAAAGTCTCATACATAAATTTGTTTCATGATGCATGCGACATGATACATATGTGAGCAATCTCAACATGAATTCTAATTCATGGAACGTGCTCCCATCAGCCCCACATGCATCATTTCAAATCATAAATATCAACAATTAGCATGATTACCCTCACATGTGTGTTATAGATAGAAACATTCATTTCTAAGTATATGAACATGCTTTATAGATAACCCATTAACATCCTACACACATGCTCTTTAATATCTAATTATGGCTCCTAACTGAAATCATGAGTGAAAGTCATCGAAAAACATCAATCAAGTCAAGTGCAACCTCATGTTAAACCTATGTAAGCATATTCACACCACACTTGAAGCTAAACATGGCACCATAATTCACCTATAATTTAATTACATTATATAAAGACATACAAGTTCATTCTCATGCTATGATCTTGCTGGAATCATGGATTCAAGATAAGAAATCACAAAAATATTTAGGACCAAAACACTTACCTTCAGCAAACTTTCTC
This sequence comes from Saururus chinensis, assembly GCA_035235625.1. Classification (NCBI taxonomy): domain Eukaryota; kingdom Viridiplantae; phylum Streptophyta; class Magnoliopsida; order Piperales; family Saururaceae; genus Saururus; species Saururus chinensis. The sequence continues at coordinate 27,175,737 of CP141146.1, read as the reverse complement.
ACTCGAAATAGCTCCTCCAACACCTTCAAAAACTACCCAACCTAGAGTTTTTATTAATACCTTCATAAATCCGATTTAAAACACCTAAATCTCTTGAAAAACTTTAGATCTAGGGTTCAAGAAGCTCAAAAATGAAATTCTCATCATTAGGGTTTGAAATAGAAGTTCAAATCAATAGCTTTTTTAGGGAAAATCGAGATTAAACCATATTGAAAAAAGACATTTGGAAGATTTAAGGAAAACCTTAATAAATTAATGAAATATAAAGCAAATCCATACCTTAATCTTGTTTCTCTTTTAGGAAAATGGGGATTAGGCTCCTAAGCTCCTGGTCTTAGCCCTTTCCCAATTGGGAAAGTGGTTGGGTCATTCCTTTTATAGCAAAGGGTGGGGTAAACCTAATGAATTTGTGGAGTATAAATAGGATTTACTACTAAAAATAGATAAACTTACTCATTTAAACCCAAATTGAAGTCTGAAAATTTTGAAATAATCATTTTCTATCTTAGGTTGATGTTAAGGTCATTTGGGACTAATAAACCCAATTTCTCACGTGGGGCCCACGGTGGGTCCCGCCCTTAACTTTCGGGAAAAATAGTGACAAATTCAAAAAATTCAGAAAAATTCAAATGACTTAAATTAACTTTAAAAACCATAAATGTGAAGAAAATTTTGGCTAAAACCTTTGTTAACCACTTTAATTTTGAAAATAATCAAACCGATAAGAATTAGCATTAAACCACACATTAATAATTAAATAAAATAAAAATAAATTGGTTCAAGTTTAGGGATCATACAGACACTATTGCCAGATTATTGTAATAAATTTGAAGAAAAGCATCAATCCAGTTTTCTAGTCTCAATTTAGCATGCTTCTTGGGAAGTTGTTATACTATATGCATAAAGTTTAGCTTCTATCGTAGACTAAGAAACACTTTTTTATTTTTTACTTTCCCATGATATAGCCCTAGCTCTTAACATGAAGACAAAACTGTAACACCCGAGATTTTTCATACATTTTTCTTAAAATTCATGGAAACGTTTTGCAATATAACGACTGTAAATGAGAGGAAAAATAACAAAATCAAAACCTGTGAAAGCAGTTTATAATTTTAAATAATAAACATCAATTTTTGATCCAAAATTTTCTCATTCGATTAAACATCGTACAGCCAAAGCAAATATCCTCAAGCGCTACTCGAAAACAAACATACGACTAAATTACCATGATCATGAATTTTTAAATACAAATCTATCTCAGGCATCCCCGAGTAAAAGTCCCATAACTGTTCACATTCTGATCCAAATTAAAAGTCCAGAATACATAAACAACTTACTTTTTATCTCACCCAATACATTAAATCGTGGCACAAAAATATACTCGCATTGAGTCAAATATACCTGAATCAAAAGGGGAAACAATCCAACGCAGAAACGAGCATCCATCTCAGGAGCTCTCCAACACAACCTGCAAAAGCCTCCCGAACAACGGGGCTAAAAATATAGGGTAATGAGTATTTTCATACTCAATAGGAAAATACCCAGTAGGGGAATCCTAAATAGTGAACTCAATAAGTTCATAAATACATGCATTCATGAAACTCAAACATGAAGCAAACAACGTATAATAATCATATACATATGCATATAATAACGCATAGCACACCATGAAACCAAACTCATACAAACACCCTTAATCAGAGTCTTACAACTTACTCGTACCATCGTACGCATACTCAAATACCTTACGCATACTTGTACGACCCTACTCATACAATCTTACACTTACAGTCCTTCTCAGAATCATATACTTACAATCGTGCTCAAAATCATACACTTACAGTCTTACTCAGAGACTTACACTTATCATCTTACAGTCGTTCTCATACTCATACTTTTAGAGTCGTACTCATACTCATACTCTTACTCTTACGGTCATACTCAATCATACAGTCATACACATACTATCGACCACTGAAGCTTATTACAACTAATAAGCTCCAGTGTCGACAAGGAAAAGAATGCCACTGGGGCATCACCTTAACCTCAGGGGAGTAACTAGACGTCATGGTCTTTTCTGAAGGCTTGACACCTATGCTCATGGGACACAAGATGTCAGAAGTTAATGCGGTACATCCACGATCCACAACGGCACACTAAGGGCGGTCTTGAGAAAGGTTGTGCAACGAGTGGCAGATGTGACCAGAAGGCAGGGCTTGTACTCACTAAAATTCGACCGGCGGTTGAACAATACTCAACCGATCACAAGACGTCGAAATCGGCCATGGACAGCACCCAACGACATCAATTTCACTTTCACAAGGGCCCACATAAGGGCGTAGGGCGTGGGGTAACACTAAAGGATGAAGGAGAGGTGGAGAACTCTGGTGGACAAATCCTGACGATGGCGGAGCCATCAGACGGTCAGGCGGCGCCAAAGCGGCACCAAAACCGTAAACCACATGCGCGGCTACTTGCATACGCGGCCAAAGGGAGGGGGAGAGGGCTAAACAGATGCAATCCAAGGCCCACAAAAGGCCAATAGGGCTAAGGCCCTAGTGGTGGTCAATCAAAGCGGCGACATCGCCGATCACCACCCACAACCAAAACTAATGATGCAGGTGGCTGTGCATCTCACACGGCAGAGGGCTGGGGAAAGGTTCAGGGTCAAGCAAAGGCTGTGAGGCTGTCACTGGCCAAGGCCTATGCAGGTGAACTTATCCACCTTCGGTCGAGGTAGATCATAAAGAATCTTGCCAGAGGCCGTCTGATACCAAAGACGTAAAATGGGCAAGAGGAGTTAACGGGCAGACATGTCAGTGAGGCGGAATTAGTTTGGGGCTATGGGCACAGGGAGGGGCTAGGGTCAGATGAGGTCAAAACGGCCCAGGTGGGGCCATCACTAAGACAAGGCTGGCCAAACATGGCCCATAGCTATAGCGGAACGGTCCTCCCTCGACCGGTTCACACTGCACACACTAGGAAACGGCATAAGGGAAAGAGGCCCATTCCGGGCGGCAGCTAAGATGGGGGCAGACATGACAACAGTCTAGGCCAGACAATAGTCGATGCAGTGGGGCTAGGTTGAGGCCACAACAGGGCCATCGCCAGCCCAAGGCTGGCCAACCGGAGGTGGGCTCTGGTCGGCTCAGCCTCAAGATCCGTCACAACTAAAAACAGGGGATCAGAAGGTCTGGTCGGAGGGAAGATGGAGGGCGGAGGTGGAACCAGGCAGGGAGGGGTGGTTGATAAGTACGAAATATATTTCTATTTTATATGCCTTTTTACCTTATTTGCTAGTATAGATTAGGTTAATTTAGAGTTAGTTATAGTTTATTTAGATTAAGATAGATATTAGTATTTTAGTTTAATTATTAATAATTTTGTAGTTATTAGTAGTTTAGATATGTATTTGAATCAAATTGGGATCTTAATTATATTCTACGTCTAAAATGTGATGTTTTAATGCTTTATAGGTAAAATGAGCTTATCAAAGTACTTGGACGATATTTGGAATAATTCAAAATAGTCTTGACATGCATTAAAGTGATTTGGATAACTTTTCGGAGTTATAAACAAATTAGAAATTAATATGGACATGAAAGAAAGAGCTTAATGAACAGAACTTGGACTGTCCAGAAAATGGTCCAGATTGCAGAAACAGTGTAGCTGTTCGAACGGGCATGTAGGGAGTTCGAACGGGATAACGTAATTTTGGAGAAAAATGCAATATAGGCATTCGAACGGGAATGCAGGGCGTTCAAACAGAATAACGCGCAGTTTCCTTATTTCATCCAATTTTGAGTCCTTTTCATATACAACTTCTTTCTACGGTTCTTATGCCTATAAAAAGACATATTTGGCTCAAAATTAAAGGTTAGAAAGTAGATTTTCTGAAGAGAAGAAGGAAGAAGAAGATGGAGGAAAACTCAAAGCTTTCAATGGAGATTCAAGTGCTTTCTTCTACAATGGAAGGCTAGACTTTTCTTTTACTTAGGAGTTGATGAAGCTATAGATAAGTTTCAATTTCTTTTATTTTTAAATTAGATCTCAGTTGTGAATTATGACAATTGTAGATAAGGATTTCCTTTTTAATGGAAGAGCTTTTCATGTTTATTCAAATCTATGTTGATTTATTGTCTTGTAGATGATAGATTGATGTGGTTTTGATATTTGCATCAATTCTAATTTCTGTGATTTAGATGAGATGTCATGCAATAGTTTTAATGTTCAGATAATTAATGACTTGGATGAGTTATACTAAGATTAGACAGGTCATGCCTATAGCTAGTTTAGTGTAGATGATTCGTTCTATTGTCGAAGATAGTTCATGCCATGGAAATTAATTAATAATTCTTTCTGAAGTAATTCTAGCTTGTAGCTGAGAATACTTGTTCATATTCACACTAGATTTAGATTAAAAGTTAATGAATTGTTATGGTTCTATAGTGGATTCGATTTCCTAAGTAAACTCCATCATATTAATCTCTTGTTTTTAAACTAGTTGATTCCTTTCCTTTACTTAATTTAAGTTTAAGTTGTTCTAGTTTTTAATCAACAAATTCCTCTTTATATTTAGTCTAGAAGGGACTAATAGGGTTTGAGATAGTCATTCGAAATCTTGGCTTTAATGATGAGCAAGATAGGGTTCAGAATGATTTCCTGAGTTTTAGCTCTTTTGAGGAGCTACTGATTTGACTGTGTAGTTGCACCTCCCCATTGGAGGGAGCTGTGCATGAGCCAGGCTCACTTTCGATCTATTGAGGATCTTTTATTGTACATGCATTTGGATTAGCTGACATTCCTACTTGGTTGGCTTTTACCACCACTTATGTTCAGGTGCAGTTGTGGGCCATGCCCTTCCACTCCGGTCAGGTCCTTCAAGGGCTAGGAGGGGTGATGGTACTTCCTGGTGGATTCCAGGGTGTTTCGTCGTGGATTTACCTTTGAGGGTGGTCTATGGTGAGTTATCATTTGTCACTTAGGTTGACATCTGATGAGTCTGTCTGACATTGGGATTGGACGAGGATATTATTTATCGAACAATGGTTCGAGAGATAATTAATAATATTGTTTGATATTGCTTTTTTAATTAAAATAAGTGGAACGATTAAAGGACTTGCATAAAATGTAGGTTGCTTTAAAATACTTAAGCATTGCATGTATGATGCTATGCTTCTTAGTATAGTGTAGTTTTAGGCAGAACTACGTCTGGATCCGATCTTGTTGGAAACATTGGAGATGTTGCCTAATGAGTACGTAGACAACTAACATCGGGTGATGTTGGCTTGATTCGAAAACATTAAATTTTACTTTTGTTCTTTTGAATGCTCCTCCAAGGGGAGGAGATGTTTTGTTGCCTATTTGGTCTTGTTTGCTTGCAGGTTCTTTAGATGGGGATGTTGCGAGATCAATACATTGGTGGGCGTTTGAGGACGACATTGCACTAGTGGGACCTAGTCTCTTGCTTTTGCAATTATGTAAGTAATTGTGATTATTTGCGTGAGAGCCAACTTTACTTGGTTATTTATTTTCGGACAGATGACAGACTTGTATTTGGAGGGTTAACATGCTATTTATGAAATTTGACACGTGTAATAATATCATATGTTTTCATATTTGTATTTGTGAACCCTAGTTATCATGACCTGGATATTTAATTAGGTGATTTGTTTTGTGTTTAAGAAAGAAAAAAAAATTATCATGATTTATCGCGTGTCCTTTATTTAAAAAGGGTTTTGAAAATCTGGGTCGTGACAAGGGCAGAGAGGGAAAATGGAGTGGGCGGCAGAGGAGAGGCCCATGGGGCTGGGAGGGGTGTCCTCCCGCCGTCGTTGGCCCAAGGCAGAGCTGTGGGCGGCCAGTAGGCCCTTGCCGGCCCACGATGGCGGAGGTACAAACGAAACAGAGAGGGGAGAGGGCAAACCGGGGAGGAGGCGGCGCGGCCGTGGGTGGCCGGGGTGGTGGCCCCTTGGCGTCGCACCGCTGGGGCTGAACTGGTAGTGGTGGCCCGACGTCCTGCTGGCGGCCACCAATCGCCGGAGAGGAGACAACAAATGGGACAAGGGGTTGTCTTCCACAGAGTTCTGGATCGGGCTCGGCCGAGCCTGAGCCTTTTTCATTTCATTTTTTTTCTTCACTTATCATATCTCTTACTATTTCCGTTTCCTTCTCTCTTTTTCGCGCCAAAAGCGCTCATCGAGGCCCGTGGCCTACGACTGGACCCCTCACCTGATTCTATGGGTACAAATACTGAGGCCAAATATGCCGAAGCGTCACATTTTCTAGCCGAAAATGATCAGAAATAACAAAAAATTATAGTAAATCGTAGAACAAAATCAGGGGCATTACAAAAACTGATATTGCATTCCCTTTCATATGGATCTCCCGCATAGTTTGGATCACTATATCCAGTTAATGTTAGGCTTTCCGCCTAATAAGTGAGTACAAGTTTCTTAGACCCTAGAAGGTACTGGAATACCCTTTTCACTACTTACTAGTGTTGAAGTCCAATGTCTGGTTGGTAACAGCTTAGCAAGCCTACCACAAAACTCAAATCAAGTTTAATACATGTCAAGGCATACATCAAGCTGCCAATAGCTTGTGCATATGACACCGACTCCATCCGGAGTCTATCTTTCTCTGTTTAATGAGTCATACTCTCAGACAATACAATACCCTTGTATATAGGGGATCCAATGGTCTTCCAACCAATGACAATGAAGCATTTGAGAACTCTCTATATATGACTTGAGATATACTTAGCTTCCTAGTTTTTCTATCTCTATCTATTTTCATCCCAAGGATGTAGGAGGCTTCACCCATGTCTTTAATCTCAAACTGGGTTTTGAGTCATTCTTTTAAACTGACAATGATACTTAAGTCATTCCCTATCAAGAGTATGTCATCTACATAAAGTGACAACATCATATACTTATACTCATCCCTGAAGGTGTATACACAGTGATCATGTTCATTAACTATGAACCTATATTTTCTAATCACATTGTGAAAAGTAAAGTACCATTGCCTTGGAGATTGTTGAAGGTCATTCAATGATTTTATTAGCTTGCATACCTTATGTTCCTCTCTAGGAATTATAAAACCTTCAGGTTGTTCCATGAAAATCTCCCCCTCTAAATGTCCATTTATGAAGGCAATCTTTACATCCATCTAGTACAACTCTAAATCAAAGTGAGCAATAATTGCTAAGAGACATCTAATTACGTCAAATCTTCATACATGTGAATATGTATTCTTAAAGTTCATTTCATACACATGGGTGAACCCTTTGGCCATTAATCTTTCTTTGTACTTATCTATTACCACATCCGCCTTAAGGTTTTTTTTTAAGATCCATTTACACCCTATGGGTTTTCGCCCTTCAGGTGAATCTACTATCTCCCAGACTTGTTCTTTATGACTAAATCAATTTCCTCATGAATAGCATTCTGTCATTCTTAAGCGTCTGGAAGACTTAAAGCTTGCTTAAGGGTAATTGGGTCATATAGAATAGGTTCATCTAATGTGATGTTGTCTTCCCCTACCATTGTATAGAAGTTCCTGGTTGTTTTGATTTTGGCTGATCCAATTACTTAGGGGTAGTACTAGGACTGGTCTCCTTTACTATTTCGAATAAATCAACTCTTTTATTAGTATTTTAGGATTTAATTCTCCTTCTAAGAAATAAGCATCTCTAAACTCTATATCCCCCACTTTTCCATTTGTGTGGTAAACCACAAATATATACCCCTTAGAATGGTCACAATAACCAATAAAGTTATACTTTATGGTCTTAGGGTCCAACTTATACCCATGATAGCAGGGACCTTTACATGTACCCTAGACCCCACACTCTAGAATTCATAAGCTTAAACATCGACCTATCCATAGCTCATAAGGTATCCATTGGACTACCTTTGTGGGTGCACGATTAAGGATGTACACAGCAGTGTCTAAAGCATTACCCCAAAGTTGGTTCTTAATTCATAACAATTTAACATGTATCTAACCATGTCCATAAGCATCCTATTACACCTTTCTTCCACTCTATTTTTGTTGTGGAGTGTAGGGAATGAGTATTGGTGCACTATTTCTTGATTGGTACAATAATTTTTAAACATATCATAGGTGTACTCGCCATCCATGTCAGTCCTTAAGACTTTGACCTTCCTACCTAACTGGGTCTCTATCTCAAGTACAAATTCCTTGCATTTATCTAAGGCATCATATTTTAAGTTTATAAGATACATGTAATAGTCTTCAATAAATGTTATGAAGTAGGTCATACCTCTGTAGATCTGAACATTCAGAGGCCCACAAATATCTAAGTGAACTACCCCTAATAGTTTATTTGGCCTTTGTCCTTTTTGAAAGGTTTACTTGCTCATGTTTCCCGAAATGCAATCCTCACACACATGTAGGTCTTTAGATATTTTAGGTAATAACCCCATATTTGACATTCTATGTAGCTTATCTACATTGACATGACACAAACACATGTGCCAAAGTAATGCATCATCCACATACAAGACAATTTACCCAGAAGACACTAATTCATTAGAAATAAATGAGTTGGAAACATCAAGATAGAATAATCCATCAACTAAAGTAGTTATAAATAAAATATAGCCACTTTCTCATTGTGGCTTTATTCCCTTTAAATCTAACCTAAAATCCCTTCTTGGTGAGAATAGGGAGGGAGATCAAATTCCTCCTGATGGAGGGAGCAAACAGCACATCAGTTAGGCCACATTGTAGTAGGTGTTTTTCCCCATGTGAATCTTGATCTATCTAGGGTGGAGATTGATCATCTCACCCATGGAATCCCTGGAGTGTGACAGTGACACATGGACTATGGCTTTAGAGTCCATCTACTAGATCTTCTCCTTAACATCAGCAATCATAACCTCATAAACAAACACATACAATCTATTTGTTCTTGTCCTTGTTGTTGTGGTTGATTTAGTCATCCATTTGGGGACAGATAGCCTTAAAGTGGCTTACTTGGCCACATTTGAAACATGCACCTTGGGGTTTATTATTCCCCTTATCATTTCTCTTTTTTGAGGCATCTTTTCCCTTTTCTTGAAGGCTTTCTTCTTTGATGGTCCAGAACTTTGTCCACCCTTCTTACCTCCTTCAGAGTTCTGTGTCAGGTTAGTAGTAGCAGTCTCATAAACATTAACATGGTTCCTCTTTTATTGTTCAAGCCTAAGCTTAGCAGTCAGAGCTTTCATTGTCAGCTTCTAGTCATTTATATTGAGGTGGACTACCACACTCTTCCAAGACTTATAGAAGTTATTCAACACTGTTAAACTCTGTAAGATATCTAATTTATTTATTTTTAATTATGTGAATTTGTTTGTTTGTAGATTTGATCTAATTTTCTTGTGGTAAAGAGTTACGTTATTTATAAATTTCTTAAGGTTTAATTTCATTTTAGTTTAGAGTATTAGTGTCAAGCTTGATTCACCAAAATTTCTACCTATTTAAAGGTATTTTCTTTTTATTTTTCCTTGGTCAAAGGAGTGGGCCCCATGCCCATGTGGGATGGCGTGCTACCCATTTCGGAATCCAACATTCTTTTGATTTGTCTAAGTGGGATTGGGTGTGATTAAATTTATTCTTGAGTCAAAAGTGCACTTGAATGGTCACTCAATGCATTTTGACCTATTTTTTAGCCCAATAATTCAATTTCTAGCCCATAACCCTTGTTATGAAAAGAAAAACCCTAGTCATTTACCAAATTGGGAAGGACAGAGAATAGGAGGGAGGCTAAGCTCTACCCCCATTTCTCAAATGAGAAACCTTTTTTAAGGTAAAGTTTTTTCCCTTAATCTTCTAATTTTTGTCTTAATCATCTCTATCTGCATTTCTCCTATTTTGGTTCTTAGTTTTCTTCAATCAAAATCATATTTTTAATTCCGATTTAGAACCCTAATTAGGTTATTTTTATTTTTAACTTATGGAAGTTTTGAATCTATTATTTTATAGGTTGATTTGAGTCTATTAGTTAATTTTGATTAGGATTAACTAAAAGCCCTAATTTTTTTGTAGGATTTTTTGAGGTTGAAACTCGTTCAAGGGATTTACAAGCTTGATAGAGGCAAGAGGTTTTCTTTCTAAAAGGTTTTCTTCTTTAAAATGTCATTATCGTGGATTTCTTTAAGCTTTTGATTCTTCTTAATGTGTAATGGTGATTTATTAAAAATATGTGATTTATGATTGTTTTTGTATGTTTAAGCATGAAAATTACTAGATTTATCGTATTTTAGGTTTAGGTAATGATTATATAAAGTTTGTGAAGTTTTAAGAATTTTTAGAAGAATTTCAGTTATGTTTCATGAGGTAGAAGAAGATTGTTTTGATAGTTTTGTTGTGATAGTTTGATCACGTGTGGGCCGATTGAACAACTAGCTGTTCAAATGGGATGACAAGCCATTGGGATGGCCAGTCGTTAAAACAATCCAAATAGCTATATGTTTTGGATTCACGATAATATTTTGGACACTTTTACTTTGAATTTTGATTTATGGGAATAGATTTTTATGTCTACCTTATTTTCCTAATTTTTCAGATTTTTCTAGAATAATATGTATTTATTATATTTTTTGAAATATGTGTTGTATAGTAAAACATCTCTCTATTTCCGTGTTTAGAAGCATATTTAAGGATGAAAACATATGATTTGGGTTTCTTCATTTTATGATGGATATATATATATATATATATATATATATATATATATATATATATATATATATATATATATATATATATATATATATATTATGAGCATGCTGTAAAAATTTTAAGTTGTTTAAAACACGATAAGTCAATGATATAGTCATAAATTTGAAGGCCAATGATTCTAGTAGAATTGCATAGTCTTATTTATTAAATTACAAAAATTATTTTTTATACTTATTTTTATATGATATTTATTTATATGTTAATTAAACCTATGATGTAGGTCTCTGTAAATTTTCACATATATTGGAGTTTATTTGCTATTTTTCCTAAAATATACAAATTATACGTTATGATTATGCTAAAACATCTACTTAAGCTAATATGGGATAAATGAGTATATGCATAATTTTAAGTGAGATTTTGATAATTTTTTTATATTTACTCCATGATTCCAGTAGATTATAACTATGATGAATCATGAATATTTGCACATGTCATATTAATTATATATTTCCACATGTTTTAGCTCAAATATGAACACAACCATATATGTATATTTTTACTCATACTTGTATGATTTTATTTATCACAAATTGACCATATTTTATACATATTATGACTGATTAGAGTATGTATACCTATGCTTGCATTCATTAAACATTGCTCACATATGTATCATATTGTATACATCATGAAAATGACTTATAAGCAAAGATTATTTGTGTTTAACTGTGATCAATCGATTGAATGTTGTAGTTTTCTCGATTAGCCGTATTAGAGGTTTATTGAATCATTTTTACATGCAATTAGATAGGGTTTTACGTCCATTGGATGGTATTTTATGTTCCTTTGAGGGCAGGATTTTTCCTCCTTGGGTTAGAAGAGTGGAATGCTATAATGAGTTAAATTGATGAGTCTTTCTAGACATGAGAATCCAAGTTGGTTTGTCTGTGTGCACCGGCTTACCAGATAGTACTTTCATGTTAGGGATTTACCCAAACTGATCTACTTTTTATTTCTAGGAATTCATACTTCCTTTTGATGCGTATGAAATGATTACACTTGAACATGTAGGATGAAATATGGTTTGATACACTTGATTATGTAGGGTGAATATAAATATTGATAGTTACTTCATGCAAGATGTGAATGAACCATGAAACTTAAATGGTCACACAAGGTGTGCATATATGTTATGAATTATGAATGAACCTATAATAGTGTGAATGTATATATAGAATGTGATCTATTTCATGATGCACAAGTGTAGATAATGGATATGTGATGCATGTTTAAATTGACTTTTATGGGAAACATGCATGTGGTGTTATAATGAACTTATGTTTCATTTTAAAAACCTTATTGAACTAAGATCACCCCTCTTTTGTTTATGGTTTTGTTTTGGGGTTGTATGTTGTATCATGTAGATGCTCTAGATGGTCTTTATGTTGAGCTTTTGAGGATGTGCATGTGCCATGAGAGGGGGCTAGATGTTTGGGTTATTTTAGACTTGTCATGTGATATGATGATCTTAGACTTGACTTTATTTCATACTTTGGATAGCCTATGATAGTTTTATATATGTTTCAACATTAGCGCTTGAGACTAAGTTCATTATAGATTTTGTGGGTGTTGTGCTGGAATAAGATGATTAATTAATCTCTTTTACTTTACGTTATTTGCTTTTGCACAAAGGGCACGTACTGTGTACATCGATGAGAACCCAGGATGGGTTAGCCTTCTGCTACGTTGCACTGCGTCCCCACCCACTTAGGCAGGGTTCTGGTCAAGGGGTGTGTGACAAAGCACGATAGGTCTTGTGGGCCCCACTTGATGAGTTGGAATGGGATAGGACTTGGTCACTCCTATCCCAATACAAAATCAGTTAGGGGGAGAGTGGGAGATAGACTCTCCCACTCTCAACCCCTTATATCTCTCCCTTCATGTGAGCAACAAACAGTGGTTGTGTGGGAGGACTTGCTAAAATGGTAAATGTAGAAACTCTTTCTCCTCTCCGTGTGAGTGCAACCCAAGAAAGATCAGAGTTTCTTCTTTAAGCTTTTGCACACATAAGCAAGACTCTCTCATCTCTTTGTCTTATTCTTCCTTCAAGTCCTCGTAAGCCGATTTTCCGAGCAAATTGGGTAAGGAACGAAGGGCTTCTCTTGGTCTTAAGAGGAGATACACATTAAAGAGGTACTTTTGATCCCCCTTATTTATATTTAAAATAAAAAAAAGTTATGCTTGATATTGGGTTATTGGCCACGTCTTTGGGGCTTAGCCCATAAAGGTCAATAGTTCTTAATTCATGCTTTGATTATTATTAATCTTGATTATTTTTTAAATTGATCTACTACTTATAAGTATATTTTTAATTTAAATGTATGTGAATTGATTGTGAGGGATATAAATGTTTGATTCTTGCACATCCACTTGTCGGACTCACTATCAAGCTTCTGCTGCTGCCACCCAACAACGATGAGGGTAGCTATGTGCAGCAGCTGTGACTAACCGGCCATGCTATGCGAGGTGGTGCTGCACACCTGAAGATTGAGGATGCCAGGCTCAAGGAAGAGCTCGACCGTGTTTGTGCCCTTGCCGGGAAACTCATGTCCCGACCCATCAAGGCCATTGCTCTCGGCATGTCTCCCATGCCCAACTTGGTGTTGGAGCTCGTCGTTATGGGCAATGGCTTTTGCGGATTGACATCATCCCTAGCCGCATGCCTCCAGATGGACTTTCTTGGTGCTGAGGGGTTGCCAACCAATTTGCCTTGGCTGCCCTGTATTAGGCCCCCTAACGTGATGGGGATGGATCGCTTGAGAGGGGCAAATGACGGTGAAGGAGGTGGAACCAGATGCTGCAAGGGACCCTACAGTGGAACCAGATGGCACTCATCATCACCTACTAAGATCATGGATCACGGTGGGTACTTCAATCAAGTGTCCATGCAAAGGAATTCATGGGATCCATGCAGCCTACAAAATATGTGGCGAATTTTGTCATGTGGACAGTTGAAACTTGAGTTTTGTTGGTTAAAAACACGAAGTTCAGGTTACAAAACTTAACGCTTGAGTTTCGTCGGCATAATTGACAAAATTAAGAAAAAGTTAAGAAAAACCGTCGAGGTGCTAGTGCCATGCTAGCGTCTGCACAGGGGTGTTATAACACTATTTTGAGAATTAATTTTTTCTCTCCGATATTTTGTGAAATATTTTTTTAATATCATTTATTTTTTTTTTTTTTGTATTTGATAATATAATTAAATAAATACAATATATAAAAAGAGCATGCTATAGACGGTACTTTGCGGGAGACCCTCATGTGATAGGGCAATTAAGTGGGTTAAATAATTTTTTTTGATAAACAAATTAAATGTGTTGAATGTGGTCATTAGTAATACTGATTAAAGAAAGCCAAACCTTGGAATATGGAAAGAAGATGTGAGGGGGTGGTAATGTAGTGTTTTTGGGCAACATGACGGTCAGTGTCAGAAGCCCAAAAAACCAACAAAACCCTCATCCACATCCCAGTTATTTTCATTGGGTACAAACGTACAGTCCACATCCCACTTAAAACTTTAAAAGAGGAGAGGAGTAAGACTCCCGCATCTCTCTTCTGCCCTCTTTCCGGCTGCCGCCACCAGTGGGCCCTGCCCATATTAGACCTGCCCAATAATAAAGCTCAAGGAGAATTGATGAAATGTGAACATACTGATAACTTTTTTCATCGGCTTAGGTAGTAACAACATATAAACTGTATATAAAAAATATATAATTTGTTACAAAATAAAACAAACACAGTTCCTCCGTATGTCTTAAATTAATACTTCTATTTTATTTTTTAAAATAAATTAATTTTAAAAAATTAAATAAAATTATTAATTTATGATGAAAAGAGTATAATTTGTACTATATGTCATCTTTATTCAAACCACAAATATTAACATGTGCATGTTAGTTATATGCGCGATGTATATTACCCATGCCTCAAAAGGCCACTGTGGGGTGATCATCATCCCAATTTGATTTCATTCAAAGCTACTCACCAAACTCATATAACCTCATAAACTCTCAATATCTTATCAAGCTAATATATAAGTAACACCATTTTATTGGTCATGATGAGCATGCTGATGTGGTTTTTTTAGAAGCATTTATCCGGTTATAAAAATAAGCATAAATGTATATGTATAATATGTGTAAATATAAATTAGATAAAATAAAATAAATTAAAAATAACATATGTATTGAATAAAAATCTCTTATATGCTTTAATTACAATACATGCATTCAAGATTATAGTGAGTATAAATTATACATATAAACTCTATATCAACACAAATACGCTTATATTAGTTAATTGTGAATCCAAATTTCATAGATTAGAAATTATATTCTAGGCAGGAAAAAACATTGATGTTGAAAGACTTTATGTTATATAATACATTATTAATATTTAAGACTAATTTGGTAATGAGTCTCATTTAATAGAGCTCTTCGAGAGTTTTTCAAGGATCTAAACAGTATACGAATCTAAACATAATAATATAGGTAAAAATAAAAAATACATTATCAATAAGCAAACTATATAAGTAGGGCTAACAAAAAAGTAATGTTAATGTGCGATCTCATGAGCTCATTAAGAGCCTTTCAATGATATTAATAACACACGAAACTGTGTTCCAAAGTGTAAAATATTATATTATAAAGTTAAAATTTACATAACTTAAAAAATAAGGTACATGTCATTTCAACATTTAGGATTATGTTAACACATGACAAGAGATTGTAAAAATCAAAGTAAATAAATTTACTAAGATATTCCCAAATAAGATACCAATCCAAACTCGTATTAAATAATATAAAATATAAATAAAATAAAACTAAAGATAAAAAATACAATTAATATACTCTAAAAGTAAATATTTTATAATAAGTTAATTTACTCTATATAATAAAAAACACCGATTTATTTAAGCCCGGGCTTACACGTAATTATACATAGGATTTCGATTTGATGATGCAGGCCAAACAGGTTTATTTCCCGTTGGACTATCGGATACGATGACGAGGCTCACACTGACGGTTAGGTTCATACAAAATTTGTCCTGTAATAAATGTCAAGACTCCACCTGTGGGGCCCACCAATTGGTAATACAGTAGTAATGTACGGAGGCGGAGGAGAAATTTCATTTGGGGGGAAGGGGCTAATTCTATTTCCAGTTTTCTTACTACCATGGGCAGCCCGGTCTGCCCGAATTTCGGCTGCCCGAGCTGCCCGCGCTTTACCCAGTCTCAGCTTTGCTTTTCTCTCTCTTGCCAAGCAGTAGCAGGGCCATTGCCTCCCTCCTCACGGCTTTCACTCCCCCCAAATGCGCAATTCCTTCCCCTCTGCCTTGTGTGCTTGATTTTGCAGTCATTTCAGTGCCGGGCTCGGATGCCATGGCTGACTTGACACGGATACTGAAGGGGGCGGACGGAGGCAGCTGAAGCCGTTGAGTGATGTGGGTGCTTTGGTAGACTGCAATTTGGTTGCTGTTGCGTGGCCGGCGTTTGGAGGAGATCATATCTGCTGTGAGTAGGAGGTTTTTTGTGCGATTTGGTTTCTGGGTTTTCGGCGCAGACCGATTTTGGAGTGTTTGGCTGGTTTTTGGAGATGGGTTTTTGTTGGTGATGCGGGTTTTATTTTTGATTTGACGCAGAAAAGGGGCTTCCTTTTTGGCTGGCTGTTGCGTAGATCTTTGATCTGAAGAACTTCCTTTGGAGGGACACAAAAGGGCTTTGGAAGTTGATCTGTGTATTTCTGTTTATTGTGATCATTTGAGATTTTGGGCTGGAATTTCTTGTATTCTGCGACTTCGTTTTGCTGTTTGTGTTGGGAGCTCTCGTATTGGGTAATCGCTGTTGGTAAAAATGGTTGGAGCTGTGGTTCTGGGGAACCTTTGATTTCTGGGCACTTGATGGCTTATCAGCATTTTGTGCTCTAGGAAAGATTCTGTGTTAAATTGGCGAAAGTGGGGTCTGATTTTCAGTTCAATGTTTTTGCAGAGTTGCTGTAAATATTTAAATTGATTTAGGCGTGTGGTTTTGCTATGCATTCTTGAAGAATGAAAATGGAAATTTAACAGAAGAAGACTAGATTGGTTTCTGGAAAATGGGAGTGCGTCCCGATTCCATACAGGTGGACAGTTGGGATCACATGGGAAAATCGGAAGGGCCAAAGAAGAAAGGCGGTGAATCGGGGGAAAGTGGGTGTTGGATGAAGTTCAGATTTATGGGCTGCATTTCTTCAAGATCCAAAGTTGATAACTCTGTTAGCGGCACTAGCACCCATTATGGTAAACTTTTGTCTTCTACCTTTTCATCTCCATCATATTATATAAGCGTTGATGGACACTGAGTGTTAAGTGGTTTTGGTGGGATATGGAGTAAATGTTTCTTAGAGAACCTAATTTTGTAGATATATTTGAAAATACATATCTTTTATTTTGTTTCATTTAATTTGTTAAATAAATAATACTATTAAAGAGAGTATTGCCTTTGCTTTTCACATTTTGCACTAATTATTCCTCAAATGGTTAAATGATTTGTATTGTTGGAGTGTTGATCGACCTGTAATGGCAAGTACACCCTCTTTCGTATTTAGTGCATCTTGAAATAGCTTTGTTGGCCATATGTTTATGCATTCTGCATTTACAATTCTATGGTACCATTTAAGAAAATGCCTTCTTCCGTGTGAGAAATACTTGAAGGAAGGTTTTATTACTCACTAATTGTTAAGAGAACACTTAAGGTAAGGCCAAATTCATGCAAGCTTCCGCAAGGTTGATTCTTGTAGGCCCATTTTGGTGGGACCACCATTTAAGATGGATATGAAACAAAGGGGGGTACATGGCAAATCATGGGGGTAGGCTCCATATGAAGTTTGGGTCCATTTTGATATGTGGAGCTCACTCATCAAGAATGGCCAAAATTTTCAACCCCAAACCATAATCATAATCAAGTAGCGCCTTTTCCCAACAATTTGGGGTCGGCGACATGGATCTTACTATATGGTTCAATTTTCAACCCTAAACCAATGGCTGATAATTGATAAGGTTAAGTGAATGGGTCATACATATTGGAATGACCTCAAATTTGGTTGACCTTCATCAATTGGGTGACCTCCATGGACCCAACTCAAAAACTACAATCTCAACCATTGATTTGAAGGCGAGATTGAATGATGTGTTGAAAGGGGCCCACACGTTCTAATGAGCCCAAAATTTGTTGGTCCCTAATTTTTATGGTGCTCTTTTAGTTTTCCTTGGCCTTGCCCTCCACAAATATTGGCAAGATCTACATCTAGAAAATCAACCTCACGGAAGCTTGTGTGAGGTTGACCTTACATTAATTTTTTCCAATTGTTAATGCATTTTAAGTGTCAGGCATCCTAATTCTGGTGTTAATTTTTTTACCCACCAATCAAGCTTCTGGGATTATACTACTGCTCTGATTAATGGATAGCGTTGATAATGGAACCATGTAGTAAGTAATATGTTACGCTTTAAGTTTGGGATACTTGATATAAAAATACACTTCATAAGAATGTGTGCTTGACATTTTGTGCATTTATGTGCATCAGCGGAAAGCAAATCTACTAATGATGCTAGTAAAGACCAGCCTACTGCTCTAGTGGTCTCATCAACAACCACTAGTAATCCTGAAAGCACTCCATCAACTCCCAAAGTGGCTGAGGAGTTGAAAGTGGCCTCCCAGCTGCGAAAATTTACGTTCAATGAACTGAAATGTGCTACAAGAAATTTCAGACCTGAGAGTCTTCTTGGTGAGGGTGGGTTTGGTTGTGTATTCAAAGGATGGATTGAGGAGAATGGAACTGCTCCAGTGAAGCCTGGAACAGGGCTTACAGTTGCTGTTAAAACTCTCAATCACGATGGGCTTCAGGGGCATAAAGAATGGCTGGTATTTTCTTGTCTTGTCGATTGCATTAGTGCAATGTTTTTTGATATGCAGGTGTTTGATATCTTTGCTTCATTCTACAGGCCGAAGTCAATTTTCTTGGTGATCTTCTCCATCCTAATTTGGTTAAATTAATTGGTTACTGCATTGAAGATGACCAGAGGTTGTTAGTCTATGAGTTTATGCCTAGGGGGAGTTTAGAGAACCATCTCTTTAGAAGTAAGTAATATTTTGTTTCTTTTTGTATTTCTATATTGAATTGACTGATTGTTTATGAGTTAATTTTCCTGTTACAACCTCTCCTGGGGATCCCTGTTTCTTTTTTGTGCCTATATTGATGCTTATAGAATGGATATTATATGGTGCTTGCAGTGCTGAAATATAGTTGCCAGGTTTTTCTAATTTTATGAAAGAGTTGATAACCCATCATGTAACTCTGAAGCTGATGGGAATGTTCACTATTAGGAAATACATGGGGGAGTTGAACTCACAATCTTCCCTGGGACACTTACATTGATCAAAACACCATTAGGGAAATCTTACAGGAAAATTTTAATGAGACATTACTGGTAGGAACTTGTCGGGGTAATTGAACCATAGCCTACACCCTGAGTTACTTGTACGCTGTAGCTAATGCATGTGAAAGTCAGCAGACAGCCAATATCTCATTGCTTAATTGGTGATGTGAATTGGCCTGAGTATTATTGTTTAGGCACAATATCTGACAGATAAGTAGGAATAACCATTTTTTTAATCGTATTTGGGCATTAAGTCTGCATGGGAGTTTGTAGCAAAAGTAAAAGATAAAAGTCTGCATTGGAGTTTATAATTTTCTTTTACAAATAGGGATGTAAGTAGTGGAAAATGAACCATATTTTGACTGTTGGAAGCTTTGCCACGTGGCTAGAGGATGATATGTAATTAGGGATGTCACCTGGTCGGGTTTGGTTTGGGTTTTGCCAAACCTGACCCGATACCACTTGAGAAATGGTAAACCCGAATCCGACCCGAATAACTATTCAGGTTGAATTTGGAAACCTAAACCCGACCAATAATGAAAGTTTTGATGAAAATATAGTCGCTTGTTAACTGTGAAGAACCGGTTTTGCAGGTCTGGTTGCAGCTTCAATTTCACACAAGCGATAAAAGTAGTATTTAGTAACATTTAGAATAAGTTGTCTTGTATATGAAAACATGGACTGGTTTTTTTTGGTCAAGCAATGGTATCAGATTTTATAAGACGATCGGGAATAGTTTGTCATAATTGATCACTCATCCAGTTACAGAATTAATGTGGGCATTTTTCTTGATTAGCTAGTTACGCTGTTGTTATTGAGGTCTGAATGGCATAACTTGATGGAAATAAATACATTGACATTTAAGTTTTAAAAGAATCAGAGACGAAAAAAGTCTTGCAATTGGTATTGTTCTTGTTAGAAAAGTGGGCTTTATGAAATTATCATTTTGGGTAGGATGGAATGGTCAACAATGTTACTCGCAATAATGTTGGATCACAAGGTAAAAAAGGATAGTGAAGGGATTTTAATGAACATATAATTTAAAGGGCTCAAGGAATGGTTCACCGTTTTGAATTTTGATTCTACATTATCAATTGGGGAAGAGAGTTATCCACAACATAAATGCTATCTTTAGCAGTTAAGCTTTGTTGCACATGTCAGACTGTTGTCCATTGGAATTTTTAACTCTCTTCCTTTGTTATTTCACTGTGGAATCTTGTGCCTTTTTGAAAATTTAAACCACCCTGCATTGTTTCTAATACGACTACAGTTATTTTGCTTTTTACACAAAGAAAGGTGTTCTGCGAATGGTGATGAAGTTGATTTACGAACATCTAGAATATCTGTCTCGTGAAAAGTAATTAATTTTTCTTTTCGTTTGACTAAAAAATTGTAAAAAATGGTGAATCATTTATTGAACGGGATAAAGGGTTTATTTAAGCTAGCATTTTAATTTTAGAGTTGTGCGACAAAAACTACCATTTGGGTTGTACTATGTTTGTCTTTTTTCTTGTTTGACAAGGAACCACTTTTCTTAACATTGACATTTTCCTTCTATGCTCAAAATTTTGTTTGGGATGAAGAGAAGGATAATGTAAAACTTAATTTTTTATGAAACCAGATAGAGTAATATATGCAGCTGTTTGTTCTCATGTTAATCCTATATGATAATGATCTTCTCTGGTATCTACCATCTTGCATGTAGAAGGGTCCTTGCCTCTTCCATGGTCCACAAGAATGAAGATTGCACTTGGCGCCGCTAAGGGTCTGGCTTTCCTTCATGAAGAAGCTGAAAGGCCTGTTATATATCGTGATTTTAAAACCTCAAACATACTTTTAGATGCGGTACGTAATTGTTAGCTGAATTTCAATCACCTGATCACCATCTATGCCTGATCTGCTAGCTTTTCTAATCTCACTCTTATTATTTGAAAGTAAGAATGCCTTTAATATTGTATTTTTAAACTGGTGACAAATTTTTTTGTTCAGGATTATAATGCTAAGCTTTCAGATTTTGGACTTGCCAAAGATGGTCCCGAGGGTGACAAAACTCATGTTTCCACTCGGGTTATGGGCACGTATGGATATGCAGCGCCAGAGTATGTGATGACAGGTAAGTAAAGGCTGAACCCTTGCCTTTATTTTTGTTTAGTTTTACATTTTTGTTTTATTTTTTGAACTTCTGGCACAGTGACCAGTTTACTTGTTTCTTAAGTTAACATATGGAATAACCATTATTTTAACATTTTGACTCGTATAACTAAAATTCTCTTGCGATACACGTTTTCTGTTGAGATGTTGCAGTATTAAATTCTGATTGGCAGATTGCATTCTTTTTTAATTAGGTCGTTTAAAAATTTTGTGAATCCTTAAATGATAAACTACTTTTGCAGTTTAGTTAAGCATATTTAATAATTTTAGTTGCTAACATGTTGACCAACTTGGAGCCTTGAAGACATTGGTTTGTTAGGTTGCTATTTGCTATCTTCCTTGTGCATTCTAGATGATCTTTCTTGTCATTCTTTTTTATTCGAAGCAATTATCACTCTTTCCAAGCAGAAAATTAAAAGAGTTTGTCTGTTGACACTTCAATTTTGGGGATGTTGTAAGCATTAGGGTTTACAAGGGCTTTGAAGGGGGAAATTGGATAAAGGGACAAAGGAATTTGCCAGGTTTGCTGAACTAGGCTGAGGTGAGGGAAAGGGGAGAGGGGCGGACAACAGAGGAGAGAGGAGAAGGGGATTAGGGAATAATGTTTTCCTATTAACCTCTCAATAGGAGGGCTGTGCCTACATAATGCGCTAGCCAATATGGGCTTGGGCCTTATTTCCTATTTGCTCATAAACAAAGCCTAACAAAGAGCCTTATGGGCCTGCCAACTAACAAGAGGGGGCCTTATGGGCCAGCCTACTGACTTTAAAACAAAACCTACTAACATCAGAATAACATAATGCCTTGAAAAGTCTATAAGAGTGGCGATTCATAACAATCTACTGCCCTCTGCTATCGCCTTGACCTCAAGGCGTAAAATCAGGGAGCCGAGCATAAAACTCATCTTCAAAATGCTATGTAGCATCCTCCAAATCAAGACCATGCCAGGTAACCAGGATTTTCGAAACTAGTCTGCTAGAATGGTTAACGTGGTGGTTGTCAATGATAGAGGAGGGTACCAAGGGTGAGCAGCCAGGAGAAGCGGTGGGCTATGAGTCACATGAGTAGGATCTCCCGCAAAACACCGAAGTTGTGAAACATGAAACACCAGATGACCCTGTGAACCTTTAGGAAGCTAGAGGCAATAGACAATGGAACCCACAAATTGTAGAATGTGGAATGTCCATGAAACCAGTGTGTGAATTTGGCACTCATAGGCTGATATAAGGAAGACTGCCGATGTGGAAAGAAACTCACAAATACCAGATTCCCAACCTGAAATTCTCTGTTGGTATGACACCAATTATGTTACCTATCATAAATATTTTTCATGTGGTTCTAACCACTGGATAAATTTTGTTTCAGCTGATGCAAAAGTGTCCCAATCTTGTAAAAGATGGTCAACCTCACCCATAGCAGCCCAATGAGGGACATAGGCAAGAATAGTAGGGGGAGCGTGCCCATAAACTACTTGGAATGGTGTGTAACGTACGATGGTACGAAAAGTGTTATAAGAATATTCAGCCCATGACAAGAATTTGAGTCATTTATGAGGTTTGTCACCAACAAAGCAGCAAAGGTACTGCTCAAGGCACTGATTCACAACCTCGGTCTGACTGTTTGTTTGAGGATGATAAGTAGCACTCATGTGCAATGCAATGCCATGGTGAGCAAAGAACACTTGCCAGAAACAAGAGATAAAAATCCTGTCTTGATTAGAAACAATAGGACGTGGTATGCTATGAAGTTTGGCAACATCCCGTATGTAAAGCTCAACCACCTCCTTAGCTGTAAAAGGATGGGCAAGCTTGCTGAAGTGTGCTTATTCGGACAGCCGGTCCACCACCACCATAATAAATGACTTCCCCTGGACCAACAATAAAGCTTCAATAAAATCCATAAAGACGTTTGCCCATATTTTGTCAGAGATTGGTAAGGGTTGCAGGAGGCCGGCTGGGGTGTTGGTAGAGGCTTTGGCCTGCTGGTAGACTTCATAGGCGGCGACATAATCATGAACTTTACGTCGGATACCACGCCATAAGATACTTTGACTCACCCTTTTGAAAGTTTGAAATGATCACTCATGGCCAGTGAAGGGAGAGTCATGAAAATGAGGGATTAGTGTAGTGTGCAGCTGAGGATTAGGAAGGACCCATAGACGATCCTTTGAGTAAAAAACGTCACCTTGCAAAATAGTAGAGGGTAAGCATCACGGGTCATTCCGCAAATGGCCAAGCATATCTTGGGCCTCTTGGTCTTTGGGCATACACCTGTTGAAGCTCTTACAGAAAAGGAAAAATTGGACCAGACAATGGTAGGGCCTGGCTGGTGGCATACCAATAATGTGTTTGTGGGTTGACCAAAATATATATTAAGGTCATCAGGTGGAGTGAGTGGCTCCACTGGGTACGACCAAAGTGGGCATTTTTCTAGTTAAATGGGCATTTTGGGAATTAAAGTGTTGGTTCTGAGTCATCTGATCTGCTTCTTGTCTCTTCAATAAAAGGTCGAATTCCAAATGAAGACCAAAGTCCTAGACTTTTCTTATTTTATCTTCGAACTGTCCTATGTTATAAGTTTACATAATTATAGCAAAGTTGATTTTTTTTGTTGAGTCGTAGCAAAGTTGGATTGCAATATAGGATAATGAGGTGCCCGGATACATGGGATAAGGCATAGCTGGTGATAACTGTTATTTCTATATACCCTAGTCTTGGATTTTGTTGTGAACTTTCTAGAATAAGCCACAGAATGAACAAATTGATCTGAGATGTTCCATTTTCTGGTCTCCATGTCTTGTGGTAACTACATGCCACTTTTAGTCCGTCTTCGGATTTTTTGAAAGAACATGTTCTTTCCGAGGCTATGTGCCAAGCAATGTTTTAAAAACCGACCTGTCTGATGCAGTTTGGTGGCTGGGTCGGTTTGGCCAGGTGGACCCGGTCATCCATTCTTCTTGTTCAAGTTCTTGGAGAGCGGTAGATGGCCATTCGAAGCTGTGAGATGAGGTGAGCTTTAAGCCATCAAGAAAGTGGATCTGTAACTTGGTTGCATCCTTATAAGGGCACAAATAACAAGTTGAAGAGCAGAAATTTGATCACAAAAGGAAGAACTAGGGTGAGCATAGACTATCAATGAGCGATTCAGGCGGTAAGATATAAAGAGAAAAAAAACGAGTAAACCAATTGAGGTATCAAACGAAGGATGATCTTATTAAGCAGTTAGTGAAGATGATAGAATTGACAAATCAAGACAGCTTTGGGCTTTCAGCAGGACGAGCACCTCAATTACCTCATGCTGACCTGTTCATTAGTGGAAACAAATGGTCTTACTAAGCAATTGAGTTTTCATGCTCATCCGGCCCAAAGCACCACCATTTACTGTTGCCTCTGGCTGGTATATCTTCTCTAATCTTCCCAGTCCTGATGATGATAAGTGTAGGCTTTCAGGAATTGAGACGAGAATCAGTCACTACAGACAACCTCCATCTCGTAAAGACAAATTCCGGATCTGGTAGGTATGGGAGGGATGAAATAGGAGGATTTTGGATCCTTTGGAATTAGGGATTGTGAGGATTGAGGAACTGAGGAATTGAGACTTGTGGGCGGAGTCCCTACTCCTGTTAATTCATTTTTTGGTGTTTTGACCAATAAACCCAAAAAAAGAGCTGGAAGAATTAAAAGCCCTGCTAACTATACCACTCTCAGACACCTTGTCACAAAAAAGGACGAAAGTGCCACCTATTTGACTTCAAAATTTCAAACAATTGCCATCCCCCACCCCATTCTTTTTTCCATTTAGCAGCGGCAGTGGCCGGTCTGGCCTTGAGGAGGCCATGGTGAGCAGGCTGTGACCTGGCTGCGGCCAGGCTAGCCAAGTCTTGGCCATGGCCAGGCGAGCAGGCCGACCATGGCTATTTTGTTTTATTATTTTTGAATTTTTTTTAAAAAAATCTAAACCTAGTTTGGGATGGGTGACCCCTAAGGGGAAGTTGCTATTTTATTAATATCAATGACAAACTGATTATTAAATAAACTATTTTAAAAAGCTGACTTTTGGCGAAAGGGTTTGTTGGGTTTCCAATTTGTTGTCAGGGTTTGGAAAGGAACAATCCTTTCAAAATGGGTTAGTGGGTAGATTCCTCTTCCTTTTTTCGTTGGACCTGAATGACCCGAATTGTACGGGTTGTTTTGACCCGTCCGGGTCGCAAAATTCTAGCAATTGGGCTACCCGGCCTATGAAGCAGTCGAATCTGCGTATCAGGTTTTAAAATATTGGCATCTAGCAACTGTCTTGCTCGTACTTTTCTGTCCATGTGTTCACATGAAAAGTTATCTTTCTGCCATGCTAAATTTGATTATTGTCAAGTCAGATGCATGTTAGTACTGATTGCATGTGAGAAATGTTTATGGCAACATATTCAGCCTCATCTCTGCTGACCCTGTTGTTAATTAGTCGTTCTCAAGCAAGACTGAAGATAGAAGTGCAAAGAAAACTTTTGTATTTCTGTGGCTGCTGAAGGAGTTCATTTGCTCTAATGTGCTTTATTTAGTTTCTAAAGCGTGGAGAATGACTTGATTTTCAGTTGCCACAGATATTAGTCTAATAATATATAAGCTTTGAGGAAAAGTTTTCAAAGCTTCAAATATTTAAGCAATGATCGTTTATTGCCAAATAGGTTTAAATTAACAGTCCAGTGAGGGTTATATAAAATTTATTGGGCTGCAAGCCTCAACCCAGTTCGTTGTAAGGTGTAGATCTAAAGAAAAGAGGCATGTGCTTTGTATGGTCCCATTTTTAGATCTATTTGGTGGTAATAAGTTAGAAAAAGGTACTTTTATTGGGAAAAATAAATCATACTTACTATGAGAGGCTGATAATGTATACAAGAGAGTAGACAGAAACACGAGGACGATGCACGTTAAACTGAGGCCCAAGGGGTTTTGTGAGATGAGGAGTGAGGTGATAACTAGAAGGGGAGAAGTGTATGGTAAATAAAGAAGGAAAAGCTTAAAACTACGAAAATAAAACCATGGATTGGCATGTAACAGGATATTTCTGTCATTGGCAGCTTAGTTATCACTGTCTGCCAGTTATTTGGGGCCACTCCCATGAACCATATTATCTTCCTCTTTCATATTCCTTGATGGTGCTTAAAATTATTTGACTTGAGCCGTTGTTTAACCAAAATGCAAGCCATGTAATAATACGTATAGAAAAATGTAAAAGAATAGGATGCCTCTCCGGATGATCCACATGTCATTGTGAGGCTTATACTTCATTCTCTTGAGCAAATGCAACATCCTCCTCATGAGTTGTACACTTAAAATACACTATTTTAAAACTTTATATTGCTATTGTGGGGTTTAATCTTGTTTCTTAATTTTGCAACTTAAAAAAATATCTGCTTTTTATAAGAGTGGATTACAGAGACTATATGGTTTACCATATCAGAATGAAATTTGCTTAAGAATATCCAACACTCTTAATGATCTAAGGATACAGCAGTCCATTTCCTGTCATTATTGGCACTGGAAAATATACATTTACGAAGGATCTTGTTACCTTATTATTTTTGTTCCTTGTATCATTGATTAGCAATTAATCACCTCGGAAAGGTTGAAACAAAACACATGATATACATGAATATCTTGATGGTGAATTTCTGCCCGTTTGAAATTCCTCAAAGGAAACTATGTAGGCACTGGGGCCTTCAAGTCCAAGTCCACGGTTGTACTGTAATGGCTACATTCTGTTGATCTCAAATAAGGAAATTGATAGTGATACCTATTAAAAAATTTGGTACGTTGTGTTTATTTGAAATGAGACTTGATGCATAACTGTTAATTCATATAAAGGAAATGAATTTTTGGATGGGGTCTTTTGATGCAGAATATCATCTCCATCATCATTATTTTATACCCTGTTGGCACCATTTGGGGTCCTAGGACGGGCTTCATTTTACAATTTAAAATTATAATATAGGCTGCATGCACATGGGACACTTGGGGGACCGGGGGAAGGTGGGAATGGGATAAAATTTCACCACCATCATCATAATAAGAGCTGTAATTGACTTCATGATGATGGTTGCAAGGAGCTAGGATGTGATGGTCATCATCGTATAAAACTTAGATTGAATTATTTTGCTTGCATCATTTGTAGAAAGGGTTCTGATAACCCTACACTTTCTGTCCAATAAAACCTTACACCAGGTTTTGATTGGACAGAAAAAAGTGGGTCTCACATGACAATAGGAGGACCCACTTTCCACTATCCAATCAAAACCTGGCATTTGGACAGAAAGTGGTGTAGGAAAATCATTATCCATGTTGGAACATGAGCATGAATATGTTTATGATGCATATGAATTTCAAGGCGGCTTGGACATCTTAGTGGCCTCTATCCATGTTTGATAGTCTTTGACCATGATATTTATTAAAGAAGTTTGGGCTGGATTAAAAGGTCCTCATTTGAAGAGATGGCACTGTTTAATGGTTTTCTGCTTTGTAAATCCAGGACCTTCTTATTGGCCATAGCTTCTACTTAATGGCCTATTACGGTCTAGTGTTTGCTTTGTTAATTTATAGAGGTGAAAATGGATCGTAATTTTAAGCTTTGTCCTTTCTTTTTTCCTTCATTTGTTTTCTTTGTTATGACAAAAAAAACAGAGTGTAAACTATAAACATGATACGTAGGGACTTCAGGCTGAGATTAGATTAATAAGCTTCCTATGAGGGACCAATTTACTTTAAGCTTACAGTAACTTGTGGCTATTGATCATCATGTTTATTCTGGTCAATTCAATGTGATATAGTTCTAAAAAATTCAGTTCAAGTATTTACTTAAATTCATATGAACAAATATGCACTATTGTTTTTTATTGTGTCTTATTAGAAAAGGGCTATAATTAAACTGACTACTGGTTTAACAATGCTATTTTTCCTTCAATGATCATGGTGCTCAATGACTTTGACATCTTATTTTGAAGTTCTAACCTGATCCTTGTTTCACAGGACACCTGACCTCAAAGAGTGATGTCTACAGTTTTGGGGTGGTGCTTCTTGAAATGATAACTGGCCGACGATCCATGGACAAAAACCGGCCAAATGGGGAGCACAACCTTGTGGAATGGGCTCGCCCACATCTTAGTGATCGAAGACGTTTCTTTCGTCTTGTAGACCCACGCCTTGAGGGTCACTTCTCTATTAAAGGAGCTCAGAAAGCTGCTCAGCTAGCCCACCACTGTCTTAGCCGAGACCCGAAAGCTAGGCCACTGATGAGCGAAGTTGTTGAAGTTCTGAAGCCTCTAATAAATCTCAAGGACATGGCTAGCTCCACGTATTATTTCCAAACCATGCAAACAGAGAGAACTGGCGCCAACCTCAGCAACCCAAATGCAAGAAACGGCATGAAGATGCAAGGTTTTGTTGCAAGAAATGGGCAACAGCCTATGAGGAGTCTCTCAAATGGAGCATATGCCTCTCCCCGACACAACCAGTCTCCAAAGCCTAATGGAAGAATTCCATGATCTGGAGTGGGATCTTAGATCCTGATTTTTTTGTTTTCACTGCGGCATTTCTGTTGTCTAGCCGAGATTACCAGTGGGGGTGTTTTCACTGGGTTGTGGATATGGGCTATGTTGTTGAAGGTGTCTTTTGATAGAAGCGAGTGTTTTCAGGGGCTTTACAACAGGAAAGATTTATGGATGGGGCAAAGGAAGATGATGATGCCGTTTAATGTTTCTTATTATTTATTTTGCAAATATAACAGTGAAGAACACACTCATGACTTGCATATTGTCATCATTTCCATTCTGATGAAAGTGATCTGTTGTTATATTTATCGCGAGGCAGCCAAAAAGGTTGCAAGATCAAAATTTGTGCATGTCAGGAAAGAATGTTGTTATCAGGCTCTAAGAAGATTTGATGAAGCAACATAGTTGTTGCAGCGACACTAGACTTTATAGGGTGCGTTTTTTCATTCGTTCTCTGTTTTGGTTTTTCCCTCAGTGGTCTGCCTATACATCAAGTATGAAGGATGAAAAGGCAGGAAAATGAGAAAAACCGAAGTTCTTCCAAAAGATCAAAATGAGCTCGTTAGATGCACTGCACATTAGAAGGTAGCTGTCAAGCTTGAGAGGTAATACTTTTTGCTCGATTCATATTTGGATAATTAAGGGCATGTGTGGCAAACCCCCTTTTGGGGACGGTTGTTTATTAAAGTTACTGATCTTATGATGTTACATTTTATACATTGATATGAATTAGAGTGATTAACAAACGGACCTTAAGTATGATGATTGAAGGGCAAAATTTACTTAATTTGGTTTACTTTCAGCATTAAAAGTTTTTCTATAAACTAAACCCTTACCAATCTAGGACCACCCAACAATTTACTATTCAACAAAATATTAATAGAAGGTGATTCATATTCCTCTTCGTAAAAAAAAAAGAAGAGAAAAGTTCACCTATGAAAAATACTTTTCACATGAAAAAGTACTTTTCACAAAAAGGAAGCAACAAATTGAAGGGTCAGAAGTCATGTCTAAAAGTGAAAAATACAAGTTTGAAGAAATATAGATGGCTCTAAGCATGAAAATTTTGATTACACTTAACTTGCTTGAGAGTCGATATCAATGCCAACTTTTAAATCAAAACAATTCATTCAATCATTTAATTGAAGAGGGGAAAAACCCATTTGCATAGGGATGGACTTAGAACCTAGACTCGACTCAACCCATATGGAACTTAGCGAGATTGACTTGGCATGGGTTTAGGGAAAAAAACTCGAGTATTTCTTACGTGGGGTGATGAGTATGATATATATGTTATTTTATTCTTCTTTACCTTTTTTTCTAGGCTTAATTAAGCGTTAATATAACTTAGATAGTTAGAAATTATAATTAATAATAACATTAGAGGCTTATGTGGATTTTTGGTTGAAAATGGCTATTCTTATATTTTAATTGCAGATTTCTCAGCTCACGATTGATTGGGGAAGTAGGGCGATTGATCGGCCTAGAGGGTGATCAATTGGCCCTTTGGGGTAATTGATTGGGCCCAAATTTAAGTCAACCAGATGATTTTGGATTGATTGGCTCTATGGTCCAATCAATTGGTTAATATGGGAAAGTATAAATCTAACACGTTTTGTTCATTTTCAAAGCTAAACTTCTCAAGTGACTTAGAGGTCTATATAAATACTCTTTTAGCACGAATCGAGGAGATCCAATTGTAGTTTATGAATGCCTAAAGTGAAGAAGAAAGAATAATCAATAGACTTCATCAATATGCAAGGGTCTCCACCAACCATGAGAGGCAAAAGATTTGAAGCTTTAGGAATTTGAGGAAGCCATAGATGAGTAGCAATGCCCTCTTGTTAATATTTTAGATTTTTTTGTGTATGCAATTACATGACAAGAGATTCCTTAAAGGAAGAAGTTTTAATGTTTAATTCAATTTTCTGTGTTTTTGCAGATGATTTTGGTATTCAGGTCAATTATAATACTTGTAGTTTAGAAGAGATGGTTATGCAATAGTATTTTATATTTATGTGATTAATTTATTGAATGAGTTATTCTAAGATTAGATGAGTCATAGATATAACCCTAGATTAGTATATATGATTCATACCAAATCGAGGATAATTTATGCCATGTGAATAATTGTGAAATTCCTTGAGATGTTCTAGCTTGTAGTTACGATCATTTATGTCATAACACAAATATGAGCATGATTCTTATGAGATGCATTGCTATGATTCATTTGATAGATTCCTATTTTTAAGTTAGTTCCATAATATTACTTTTGTGTTTAATTTACATTTACATTTGCATTAGTTTTAATTTTTAATTCACATTATATTTTATTTTAATTTTGATAATAATTTAATCCCGTCCCCGAGGTTTGAAAACCCTTCATGTTATCCTAGTATAATTACCTTATACACTTGCAAATGACTTAATTTTTAATGATTAAGTTCTTGACACCGTTGCAAAGGACGACAAAGGATTTTTACCAAATTCTTAGTTAGGATAATTCTAGTTAATTTTTAGTTTTAAATTTAGCTTTGGTTTTTATGTCACACTCTTTAAAATTATTTTTATAAATAAAAGAGTAGAAAGAAAAGTTTCAAAACTTTCTGTCAAACATTTGACAAGTTATCTCAGGGTATGAGCTAACTTTTTTTTGAACATATGATACTAAATCAGAGTACAAATTTAATCCAAGTCCAATCATATATTAAATCACACAAGGTCTTGCCCAAGTATATGTTTGAATATTTTGATATGTACAAATACAAAACGATTGATACTCATGTGCCTAAAATCATCTACCTTAAAGTAAGAAAACATTAAATATGTCAGGTGGCATAACAACATTGCCCTTGCTATACATCCCAAGTCTTAAAGTAACTTTATCCCCATAAGGAACCTACATCACTGTTACATATAAACTATTGATTCATTAATTTGATCTAAAGTTTAGGGTTATATTACTTGCAAGTGCACAAGTTAATGTAGTCTTGCAAAGTCAAATCTACAAGGATTGCCTTTGTGTGACTATTACAATGATTACAAAATAAGAGGAGTAAAGAAATAATTAAGAGGAGGAGTAGAAGAGTATTGAGGCAATGAAAGTGTTAAGATGAAATTTAATAATATAAAATACTAAGACATTAAAGATTATTGTAACATCTAGTGATGTTCTTCATGTGTCATGTCATCTTAGTTAGAATCGAATGAAGATTCTATCTAACCAGAAGATACAAATATTAAGAGCAAAAATAAAAATAAGTAATACTTTGAATAGATGAAGGATAAAAAAATTATTTCTTTAAGAGTTCTATGTATCAAAACCACAAAAGATTAAGAAGAGCCTTCAAGCATCTTATGTATTAAGATAACAACGACACATAAAGAAGAACAATATTAAATAAACATCACTTCAAATAAATAATACTTACTTAAAATCATTGATGAAACATGAATAAAGCTCTATTAGATTGTTACAAATTACCTCTAGCCTTAGGTAGAGGGCTTAATAAGCCATTACAATAAAACTTAAAACAAACACTGCAAAAGAAGAGAAGAAAAAATAAGAGAAGAGAGCTCCAAATAGGAGTTGATGCAATTCCCTCGTCCATCCCTCTTTTTATAGGAGAAGGGGTTGCTTCAAAGGAGAAGGTCCAATCATATCCCTTGATTGCTTCCTGATTGATTATTTAATTGGTTGCTTCTTTGACAATGATTAGATTTTTAATTAATCAAATAAATTAAATATTTATTTAAAAAATCAGTATCATTTAGTCTTCCTATAGTTATCTAATCAGCCTCATTATCTTTCTTTATGTGTGTCAATCACAACTACTAAAAAGATCCTCCATGTATTGACCTTGGGTTAATTGACTAACTGTCTCTTTTCATGTCAAATTGGCATATATATTTTGAATTATGAATTTCATCCTTATTATAGCCATGAAAGTCTTCTTTTTAATACTATTAGAATCATATCAATCTGAATTTTATATAGAAAGATATGACCGAAATACTAAGGGTCTGTTTGGATTGGTGGAAAGTGGGGGAAAAGAAATGAATCTTTTTAAAATCCCATAGTTTCCATTGTTTGGTGCAATAGGGAAAGAGAAACTAAGAAACTAAAGTAGAAACTGGGAGAAAATGGGTAGAAAATTGGCCCAACAACTTTTTACCCCTCAACCCATGGATTTTGGGAGAAAATCTGCATATAAAAAACTTATGCCTTTAACATTCTTAATGTTGACCTTCTTGCTGCCACCGACATTATTGCCACCACCACCATCATTGTCATCATAGCCACCACCGCCACTACTACCGCTGTCACCATTGCCAATGCCATCACCATCACCACCATCGCTACTACCACCGCCGCTGGTGCCTCCACCACCACCATTGCAACCATCATTAACACTGCCACTACCACCGTCAGCACTGTTGCTATCGCCAACACCACCATTGCCAACTCCACCGCCATCGCCACCATCAACACCCTTGCAACTACTACCATTGCCACCACCACTTTCACCACCACTATAGCTACCATGCCTGCTACCTCTGTCACCACTACCACCAACACCACCATGCCTAACTCCACCACTACTACCAACATTGGTGGATTAAAGTTTTAATTTTTTATTACAACATTGGTGTAACCAAACAATGGATTTTTTAGGAATTTTCTAGTTTCTCTTTCACCCAGATTCATTTTCTCTTTCCCTTTCACTTTCTCCCAGTTTTCAACAATCCAAACAGACCCTAAGGTTGTGTTAATATGTCTAAATCAGCTTTTTCCTGAATTTGGTTCTCTTGATGCAAATCTAAAACCCAATGGGTTTACATAGTTGTGTTTTACCTTTCTATGCATGTTTAGACAATTAAGAGCCTATTCTTGACCCTTGAATAACTTTAGGTAGTTGGGATTCACTTCCTCTTCTACTTGGATCCTGTCGAAGCCTATTTGGACATGTAAACACAACATGGTCCAACTCACATGTTTAAGATATAAATAGCCCAAATAAGTAATGAATTGACACAAAATAGGATTACAATTTAAGATTTAAAAATATTTAATTCAACATTATTTTAGTGCATTGTTGTGCCTGAAGTGGCACAACTGCCTGGCTAGCCGGTAACGGGAAGGGAGCAGTGCAGGAAGTCCGAGAAAGGGGAGAGGGAGCAGCATGGCCACCGGATAGGGAAGAGAGACAGGGGAGAAAAGGGGAGATAATTAATCATTCATTTCATGATCAAATCAGGGCGTTGCCCTTACACTTAAATAGACTAGCTAAGTGGGCTCACTAACAAGCACCTAAGGCCCATTAGCATAATTAAAAGAAAACACTAATTACCTAATTAACCTAATTACCTAAATGCCCTTATTACCTAATTACCCTAATACGTGGCCCCAGTGGCAGCCCTTAGGACAAACAACATTCCACCCCGCTTCTGCATCACCTCGTCCTCGAGGTGACCTAAAACTCCAAACTTGGGCCCACCATAGCTCCGCTATGAACAGCCGGTCTGGAACCACGAATGAGACACACAGAATGATGGAGATAGTGGGTCACTACTCAAAAGCAGAAGTGCAAAAGTGAGCACAAACATGATGGAAGTGCAGTTAACTGAACCAAAGGACAAGGCATAGTTGTGGGTGGTAGCGACAGTAGATGAAGGAGGCGGCAGAGCAAAGGAGCGTCAGACTCACGCAAAGCCCATCCAGAAGGATTGCCAAGTTGTAGTAAAGCCCGTAATCAGACCTCTTGTGCAGGCAACCTAATGTACCCAAAAATCCCATGAAAAAGACCTAAATGGGCGCCGATTGTATAGCAAAAATGTCATTCCTTGCACCCTCGGTGTACCCTAATAAGTGAACCAAAACCTGAATCGTATCTTCGTTAATCAGTCTTGCAATTATGTCAGAAGATATGGATGACACATCTATAGAGTGCTCAACTTCAGATTGGATTCGTTGCGCCTGTTCATAATAGATGCTCGCTAGATTGCTGTAAGCCATGGCAAAAGCAGGTATGGTCTAAAAAACTTGCGGGTAATACAAATTAGCCTCTTGTGTCATTTCCATAGCCTTATACACATTCCATTGCTTCAGGTAAGCAATTGTAGGTTGATGAAAGACAGCTTCCTTATAGTATGCTAGGGCTCTATTAAGGTTCCCAGCCTCCAAGAAGAACCCAGCCAGATCGGACAAGCAATTGCAGAAGTTGGCTGCATATGCCATGCCACCACATAAGCTTGCGTAACTCTTCCTTGTGGAAACCGAAACCCGGTGAAAACAGGGATGTAGGCGGACCTGTTGGAGGAGGCCCCAATAGTTCCTGTTAAGTGGGTGGCCCAATAACAAATTCCATAATCGTGTCTCATATCCGTTCTCGGAAGAAACCAGAGTGATAATATTCCAAAGTGTAGCTCGAACAGAGGAAATATCACGAGATATCTGGAAAGATGGCTGGCCAAGGCAAAGATGGAGCCAGTACCGAATTTCCCAGTGCGAACAATCCAGTGAAAATCATTGCAAACAAGCCGCGATAGTGACAGAAATTCCCTTTGATGGACCATTGGACTCCGGATGACCAGGAGAACAACGCCAAGGAGAAAATTCTATAGATTGGCCGAAGATCTCCCAAGGAAAATCTTCCCCACAGGCTGGTGAAGGAAAAAACTCTCCAGATTGGCTGAAGATTGCGGCGGTTCTGAGGGAGGAGATGCCGCCTGATCAGCTGGAGGCAGAGCACAGTAGGAGGTGGACGAGACGGTGGGATGGGACGGTGAAGAGAATGATGACGATGGTGGTAGTGATGTCGGGGTCGAGGAAGTCGAAGTCAGCGCGGACGCTGGTGTAGACAGTCAGCCAGAGACCTGCGGGGAGGCGGGTAGAGCAGGAATACTTCTATTTCTCCTTCATCGGAGCACTGAAAAAGAAGAACTTTGCGCTCCGCATGCCCTCTAGAAGCTCGGTTGAGATCCCTTGTTTAACGATCTGGAATGCCTGCCACTCCCGGCATGCTTTCTCGATCACCAAAAGCAGGTAGTTGGAGGGGCAGCTCAGGTCGAGGACAGGAGCGCTGGAGGCCATGGGTGGTTTGCTGCGGCACACTGAGCGGCCGTCGGAGGCTGGATGTACAGATAGGGGAGGTTGGCTTCCATTCCCATCAGACATAGGGCAATGATGAAGATCCAGTAGTGGACGATGGGGAAGAAGCAGACTGAGGTTGGGAGGATGATGTGTGCTCCGGTGGAGAGCGGGAACAGGGGACTGGTGAGGATGACTGGCGCTGGGTTAGTGGCGGCCGACGGTGCTAGGGGGTGGTCATCGGGCTGGATGAGAGGACGCTGGGCGCATCTACGATGTTGCACAACACTGCGTCGGGGATCAATTCTTCTACAAACCTCTCACAGGCCGTGCCTATGCCAAACACAACGAGAGGACGCTGGGCATCTCTCAGCAAAGCCACCACTTTTCTGATTTGAAGGTTGTCGACGATTTCCAGTTTAGTAAAAGTCCAGTGCAGCTGTCCGTGAGAAGGTCCAAAGAGCACTCACCCCCAATGACGACCAGCGGCTTGTTCCTGAAGATCAGGGCTGGGCTTCTGCAGTTCTAGAACCCCACCGCGCCGTCGTTGGATTCAGGAAAGTCGAGGCAGTGGGTAACGGTGCCGGTGGCAATGATGATGGAGTCGGCATCAGTGATAGTTTGGTTATCAGAAATGACCTTGAATGGCCAGGAGCCTCAGTCGACGGAGGAGACAATCTTGGCTATGATCTTGGTCCACAAGCCACGCGACTCTGAATGGCCAACTGCTCTGATACCAATGTTGTGCCCAAAGTGGCACAATGGCCTGGCTAGCCGGTATTGGGAAAGGAGATGCGCAGGAAGGCCGGGAAAGGGGAGAGGGAGCGGCATAGCCGCCGGACAGGGAGGAGAGATATGGGAGATAATTAATCATTCATTTCATGATCAAATCAAGGTGTAGCCCTTACACTTAAATAGACTAGCTAAGTGAGATCACTAACAAGCACCTAAGGCCTATTAGCATAATTAAAAGAAAACATTAATTACATAATTACCTAAATGCCCTTATTACCTAATTACCCTAACACGTGGCCCTGGTGGCAGCCCTTAGGACGTTCACAACATGCATCAAATACCCCCAACTAGAATATTGCTATTCTCTAGCAATCCTATTTAGCACATATAGCAGTGGACAAGTTACGTCTCATGAGGGTTTGTAGTGAATATACCCACAAAATTCAAAAACTCATGGGTTGCCTCTTAAGCAGTGCTAAGTTTTATGTTTTCAGCTATACAAAAAAAAAAGAAGAAGAGAAGAAAATAATAATAATTATGAGTGACAATGCTAATAAGTTAGTTTTGAGGAAGTAAAGACTAAGATAATAATCGTAAAGCAAGACCAAATAACCCCTTCATCCCCACTTAGCAAACATCAAACTTTAAAATTAACTCTAAAATACTTAAGCACTAGTTTTCATAGATTAAGTATAAAAAAATATTCATAAAAGTCCAAGCCATTAAATTTCTATGTAGAGGAACTCTTGAAACAATTTGTTAGTGAGTCCATGTAAATTTTTTGACAAGATAATTAGAGGATCAATTTTCTTAAAGTAGTATGCTCTTCTACTTACCAAGAGATGTTTAGATAGCCAAATGAACCAATTCAAAACTTAGCAACCTTTCCGAAATATTAAGCGGTTTGGATGTTCACTTCAATACCTTGTGGGCTTTATCTGTGATATTTCAATGTGCTTGCATTGTTACAATGATGGCTTCACCCTATCTTATAAAATGAAACTTTATTTCGAAACTTTGATTTTTTTTCTTATGATTTCCCTCACATTTTTTTGACTCCCTTTCTTTACTTATTTTTTTTTATAGGCAGCCCTTTTCGAAGTA
The DNA here is from genome assembly GCA_035235625.1 of Saururus chinensis. Taxonomy (NCBI): domain Eukaryota; kingdom Viridiplantae; phylum Streptophyta; class Magnoliopsida; order Piperales; family Saururaceae; genus Saururus; species Saururus chinensis. The sequence continues at coordinate 27,137,946 of CP141146.1, read as the reverse complement.
CTCAGTTTAATTCATTGGTTACTTTCTATTACGATAATAATCCACTAAATTTTTTTTCTTGTTTTTCAGCCAACGAAGTGAACAAGGAGGTCAAAGATCATTGGATTTGGTCTCTCAACATTATGGGTGAGTATTAGAGAAACAACCATATAATTCAACTTCAACTCTAAAAATTAGTCAAGTGTGAGTGAAATTTTAAAAGTGTTTTTTCCATATTGCTTGGCCAAAGAATGAAAAATTCCATATTCCTTGGATTTTAAACGGAAATGTCATATGACCTGTTTATGGACCAAATTGCCCTTAGGTTTCCACTATTTCATGTTTTAAAGTAGAAAGTAATAAATGAACACTGGAACAATGCTGCACTATTATGTTGTTCTAGGAGTCATCAGCGGCAAACGGAACTCACCGGCCGGAGCTGACCGGTGGTGACTCACCGGTGAGTGTCGATGAACAAGAAAAAATCATTTTTGACATCGTAGACATTGTGTGAGTGCTCCGAAGGCTACATTTTGCAGAAACAATTCTTCTTTTACACTGATCATGGATAAGATTGGTATTTGTATCCATTATAACAGAGAGGTAGGCAATGATGGCATGTATATTGGTGGAATGACTCAATTGATGAATATTCATCCATCGGTGAGCTTCAGCGAGCAGCTGGGGCAGGTCAAAGCATGACTGTCTGTCAATGGTAATGTCTGTTTGAAGTATTTAATTCCATCCTCCCAATCATCCATGATATATGAATTACAAGATGACGAGGACCTCCAATCAGTGTTCTCCATTCATAAGAAGGCAAATAAGGAGGTGCTATCATTGTATGCCGAGATGAAAGAGCCTGACAACGGTGATAAATCACCATCACCCTCGGTAGAAAGGAACCAGACAGTCAATAGAGCTGAATTACCCGTCGTAATGGCTCATCCCAGCTCTAATGTCGGATTTCATACCAGATTCAATGAAACTCAGTTCACCTTTGAAACTGTCAGGTAACAATGAATCTTTAGATTATACGCAATTGGAGTCTTTCGTGTACTCGAGACCACGATATTGACCATATCATGTTAATGTTAAATCATATCGTGTGAAGAAATAAACACGACGTGTAATATATCACATTAGTAATTACATGATATACACATGCGATATAGCAATTATGAGTTGCAACGTATATATAATAAAATGACATGCATTCTTGTCTTGGTTTGGATAACGTATTTTGAAATGTAAGTGTGTTAACAAAATACACGATGTCGACTTATGTCGCATTTGTTTAACACGATAATGTGCAATGCAGATTGGGAGAACCGGGAAACTTGCCCTCAACAAATCCATGTCAATCTTCTTTCACCAATCCAACAAGTACAAAACCTAAACTAGAAGTCAATCAGAATAGATCAGAGGAATTGTCTCCAACGATGGGTGGGGCAAGGACTTCATTTGATAACTACGAACCTCCATACAACCCTTGTAATTACGATGGTGAAGAAGGTGAAGAAGTTGAGAATATGTGGGTTGAGGATAAGTGGTACGATAATGATATAGATGGCATGGAAAGTATGTCTGACCACGAAGAATTTGGAAACAACGAGGTTCCTAGTAATGTCGACGTTGCAGCAGAGGCAAATTGGGATACCGTCGATGATTTAAACATGTTAGAACTGAATATTGGTGAAGGCCAGCTAATGACAGGTAGTTTGCAAGCTAAGGATTACCAAAGCTCCTCGAATTGGGTGAACATTTTCTAAGTCTATTGCATTTCAAGAGGGTCTTGATCGACTTAGCAATAAAGTCAAATTTTACATATCGTGTTGTGGATGAAAACCGGAATACGTACGCCGCAAAGTGCTCCAATGATTCTTGTAACTAGTACATAAGGGCTTCAAATATAGGAGATCATGTGACTGTCACGAGGTTAGTGCCAACTCATTCATGTGGAACCCAAAGGAAGTCAACTGACCATCCCCTAGCATCACACCTTTGTATAACGAGAAAATGTTATGGCCTATTTAAAGACTCAGTAGATATTACACCTAAGAGCATAGCAAGTTATATTTTGAAGCACAGGGGCATAACTGTGAACTACAAGAAATGCTGGCGCGCAGGTAATGTATGAGAATAATTGAAGTGTTGATTTAGTGTCACGATATGTTAGTCAAGCGTGTTATCATTTACATGCTTAAACTATAGTCAGATTTTGCACTCACATGACATACGTAAATATCGTGTTGACATAAACATGACCAATCATCGTGTATGGATTTTGATCACATGAAAACATAAAATGTCATGCAATCGGGAATACGATGTAAGCCGTTGTCGTATAACCTTAACTAAATTGTATTCGGTCATGTAGGTAAAGCACTGACTGATTTAATAGATGGGGACCCAGACGAATCCTATCGCATACTTCTTGCTTATGGAAGGCAAATAGAATATATAAATCTAGGAAGTGTAGTTGTTCTAGTGAGATCATGTGATATTCCTAGATCTATGGGTGGGTACGATTTCAAAAGAGTATTATAGATGCTTGGCCCCATTGCAAGAGCTTTCAGAACAACACTGAGGCCGTTGCTAACGGTAGATGTAACTTTCTTGAAAGGAAAGTATCCTGGACAACTATTGATAGCAACTGCATTGGACGGGAACAATAATATGTTGTGCATTACATTTGTAGTGGTTGAGAACGAGTACGAGAAAACTTGGTGCTTGTTTCTTGAGTTGCTTAGAAATCATCTATTCTTTGATCCTCCAACCGAGTTGGATACAATCATTTTTAATAGACAGAAGGGATTGGAAAATGCTATGAAGAAGTTTTTCCCATCTACACACCACGGATATTGCATCCATCACATGGCAGAAAATATGCTAGATAGATTCAAGGACAACTACCTAAAGAATCAGCTCCATGTTGCAGACAAAACATTCAGACAAAATGTGTATGACGAAACAATGAACAACATTAAAGAACATAATCCAGAAACATATGCTTGGCTAAATAAGATAGGTTCGGAGCACTGGGCCAATGTATCATTTCCAGGGAAAAGATATGGGACCCTCATCTCAAATAGGTCTGAAAGTGCAAATGCAATTTTCAAAAAAGCCAAATTGATGCCTATAACTCATTTAATTGAACACACGAGGGAGCACACAACAACATTATTTGAAAAACATCGGACAGATGGACAAAATATGATGGAAGAGCTAACCCCATTTGCCTGAAAACACATCGAAAACAGGCGAGAAGAAGCAAGGAATATGATTGTATTGTCCGTGTCAATGTATGAATTCCCGGTTAATTCGCTATATCACCAAGTACATTACATTCATACGGCGATGTACATAGCATGTGTTCATTTATGCGTGAGGGATTCATATCGTGTTAGTTTAAACACATTATTTTCATTTATCGTGTAAGTAGATACAATTTATGTAAATGATCGTATGATACATCGTGTAATCAAGGACTCAACAAAGTCGTTTATCGTGCGCTCATACTCACAATATTTTCTTCACAAGATGTGGTAAACCTAGTTGATCGTACTTGCACATGTGGAAAATTTCAACATCTGGGTCTACCATATAAGCATGCAATCGCAGCAATCGATAATAGACACTTCTATGTGTCTGAGTATTGAGAAAGATGGTACTCTACTAAAATGTATAAATTGACCTATCGAGAGCCCTTACACCCAACGAAGGATAGGCACCAGTGGGCACCAGCTGGAGTTATGCCTACATTCAGCCCACCTATCCCACAAAAGTAGCGGGGGCGTCCACGAAAAAAGCGGATAGAGTCACAACCGCCTCTCAAAGCCTCACGAAAATGTGGAACATGCGGTCACTTGGGTCATAACCGCAAATGATGTACCAACGCACAAGGGGGGCATCCCAATGTGGCAGATGTTCCAACGACAAGCCAAAGGAGGTCGAATAATAGAGTACGCAAAAGGCGTAAGGAAGGGGAGCATTGTTCAGGCTTACCTTTTCCACCCCCATTCTTCAGCTGAAATTTTTTATATGCATTGTGTTATTGATCGTTTATAATTAAACCCTTTGCAAGTGTACAAGGTAATTGTACTAGGATAAGTATCTAAGGGTTGTCGAACCTCAGGGACGGATGAATAATTACTAAATATAAAAAGGAATTTACTGATTGAAAACTAAAAAGAACATAAACTTTAATTAAGTAAAGGAAAAGAAAATAACTAGTTTAAAAACAAGAGATTAATGTGATAGATTTTACTTAGGAAATCGAATCCACTATAGAACCATAACAATTCCTTAACTTTTAATCTAAATCTAGTGTGAATATGAACAAGTATTCTCAGCTACAAGCTAGAATTACTTCAAAAAGAATCATTAATTAATTTCCATGGCATGAACTATCTTCGACAATAGCACGAATCATCTACACTAAATAGCTATAGGCATGACCCGTCTAATCTTAGTATAACTCATTCAAGTCCTTAATTATCTGAACATTAAAACTATTGTATGACCATCTCATCTAAATCACAGAAATTAGAATTGATGTAAATATCAAAACCACATCAATCTATCATCTACAAGACAATAAATCAACATAGAATTGAATAAACATTAAAAGCTCTTCCATTAAAAAGGAAATCCTTATCATACAATTGTCATAATTCACAACTGAGATCTAAATTAAAAAGAAAAGAAATTGAAACTTATCTATAGGTTCATCAACTCCTAAGTAAAAGAATAGTTTAGCCTTCCATGGTAGAAGAAAATAATTCAATCTCCATTGAAAGCTTTGGCTTTTTCTCCATCTTCTTCTTCCTTCTTCTCTTCAGAAAATCTACTTGTTCTCCCTTAATTTCGTGTCAAATAAGTCTTTATATAGGCATTAGATCCGTAAGAAAAGAGTTGGATATGAGAAGGACTCAAAATTGGGTGGAATAAGGAATCTGCGCGTTATGCCGATCGATCGCCCTGCATGCCCGTTCGAACGCTTGAACTGAATTTTCTTACAAATCATGTCTAACCGATCGATCGGTAAGTGACCCCGTTTGATCGCCAATGAAGAATCTGCAAAATAAGCCAATTTAATTCAAAACACCATGGAAGCTTTTTCTAACCTAATTAAATTTAATATTTAATAATTTAACCTATATTAACACTTAAATGAGACTAGAAAATAGAATAATTAAGGGTAAAATAACGCATAAATTATACTTATCAGTTATCAACAACACATAATATGTAATTAACGTATTCCTAAAAACACGAAATGTTGTACATAGGGTATACTGTATATTTGTATCATGTAATCGACAACACGACCAAAAAAGGTTACATGTTACTAATTACAAGATAAAATCAATTGATTATAAATTCTTTTGTCAAGAGTGTCCATTACTTACACGATATTGGTCATATCGTGTGTTCTAACACATGACAATTCCATGCTAATAATGACCCAATTCCCTATGCATCATTCCCAAAGCCGCACCACAATGAACCCTGCATCAATACCTTCCATAACCCAGTGGTTTGTAACCCTCTCACCCTACCTATATATATATTAGGGTTAGGGTTTGCAGAACGCTCACCCACTGATGGTCGGCGCTGAGACGGATTGTTCTGGAGATTGCTTTTGCGCCTAATGGTGTATCTTCCCCCGTCAGATACAGTCCTCACCTGCATCTTGGGGGGGGGGGGGGGAATGCATTTAGTCATTATTGCAATGTGTTGAATGGTCCATCCCATTGCATCTTACTGAAACACAGTGAGATCCCGTTGTATTGCAGTATATATGTAACGTCTGAGAATTTTCTAAATTCCCAAAGTTGACCACGTGAAAATTAGGGTATTATACCCCTTGAATTTCTCATCAAAATAACTTCGTCAATAGTTAGAATTAGAACTTATATAGATGGAAAGTAGATAGAAAGAGCTTCGAAACACCACCTAGAATGTGCGAATCGAAGATCGGATGAGGGAGATATGACAGTTCAAAGTTGAACATATCGCGCATGGCCCATTTACCCGAAGATGAAAGTCCTAAATGAACTAGGAATTAGAAGTCCTAAATGAACTAGGAATTGGATGTCCTAAATGAACTAAGAATTTGAATTCCTAAATGAACTTGGAATTAGAAGTCATAAAAGAACTAGGAATTGAAAGAGGGAGAGAGTTGTAGCAGGACAAGGACTCCAAGCAAGAAGAGGATGCAACCAGAACTTTGATGAGACGAGATGGCATGTGAGCTGAGGACTTCTAGCTGGAGTAGGAGTTTGAGGAGTGCTAGGAGAGGTGGGAAACTTGAAGGAGGGATCAACTATACTTCTAGTTGGGTTAGGACTCTTTTGGGACTGTTTTAAGCATGTATGTGGGCTGGTTTCTTATTAGTAATGGGGCGGGGATTGGGATTCCGAATTTGATTCATGCATGAACTTTGCTGAGTTTAATAATTGATTTTAGACCTGATTCATGCATGAACTTTGCTGAGTTTAATCGTTGGTTTAAGCCTTGATTCATGCATGAACATTGCTGAGTTTAATCATTAGTTTTAGCCCTGATTCATGCATGAACTTTTGCTGAGTTTAATCATTGGTTTTAGCCCCGATTCATGCATGAACTTTGCTGAGTTTAATTATTAGTTTTAGCCCTAATTAATGCATCAATTTTGCTGAGTATAATCGTAAGTTTTGGCCCTGATTTGTGCATGATTCCTTGCTGATTTAATCCATGATTCCTTGCTAATTAAATTCATGATTCCGAGCCCTAGTTTGTGCTATACTCGAGTGGATTTTATTTATGAATTTTCAGCTTTAGTTTATGCTATACTCTTGCAGATTTAATCATCGATTCGTAGCCCTAGTTTATGGTATTATATTACTGATTTCATCAATTTGCTATAGCCTTGAATTGTACTACTATATAGCTGATTTCCTTAATAGGTTTTTAGCCTTGAATTCTACTACTATATAGCTGATTTCCTTAATAGGTTTTTAGCCTTAATCAGTGCCATTACTATGCTTAATTAGATTATCATATTTCAGCCATCAATCTGATTCATGTCTTGTTGAATTGAATCATTTTATCTCAACCATCAACCTGATTCAAGTCTTGCTGAATTTAATCATTCAATCTCAGCCTTATTTTGATTTATGTCTTGGTGAATGTTGATGGTTGTATTAGCCTAACCTTTAGTCATTATTATGTTGAATGTTGGTGGTTGTGCCAGCCTCACCTTGATGTATTACCATGCTGAATGTTGATAGACGTGTCAGCCTCATTGTGAGTTATTATAATGCTGATTATTGTTAGTCATTTCAGCCTTGATTTGATTTGTTACCTTGCTGAATATTGTTAGTCATTCAGCCTTGATTTGATTTGTTATCATGCTTAATGTTGCTCGTTACTTCAGCCTGATTTGTTATTTTAGTTTGCTGATTTGATTAGTTTGTTTCAGCCTCAATTAAATTCATGGTTGTGTGGATTTGAGCAGTTCACCTGAGCATCAATTCTGATTCATAGTCTTGTTCATAGGCTTACATGTCTCAGTCTAAAATCAGCATGTTATCTTGCTGATTGTGTAAGTTTGTTGCTTGCATGATATGCTGTGATTAGTCTTTAGTACCTTTGTCTCACATGGTTGGATCATATCACATGCTGAGTCAAAGTTTAAGCTCATGGTAACAGCCATGGCGGATATTTAGGCCTATGTGGCCTCGACACTTTTGGGACTTTGGCTCCTAGCTCTTTGAGCATTTGCGCGCACCCAGGTTTTTGAGCATCATGGAAGACTCATCTACCTTTGGCCAGTGTGTCCATGAGCATAGCTGGTACCTACGTATGTACTGGTTGATCAAGAGAAACTGGCCCGTGACGTAGATAGGAATGAAACTGCTCTCTGTGTTAACATTCAAGCCTCTCAACAATATGCCAGCGAGTTTGCCCTCTTTCTCTACCAGCCCTTCGGCTGTGCCAATGTTAAAATAGTGCTAAATGGCGAACTTGTTAATAAAACCGTTGGGGTACCTGCTTGGATTTCTCAAATTTTGTTCATCAATAAGTTGGAAGAAGATGTCTATGACCTACACCAAACCAAACATGTTAGTAATGACACGATAGTCTATAGATCTTGACATCTTTTACACGATAAGTGATTATATTGTATGAATGATAACACGACACATTTACATGTCGTGTATTAATTAACACGCTAGTTTTTTTACTTCAGCCATTACAGTCAAAACTTAGCCTATTAGGAAAACAACGATATGAGCATAGGTCGTGTAATTGATAAAATGATAATTAATTGTACAAATTCATCAGTTATTCAATCGTTTGATTTACAACATGATTGAGGTTAAAACATATGAGCAATGAAATGATATTACCTCATTCGTTAAGCACTCCTGCTTTAACAGAGATAGGTAGTCGGTGTAGAGGAGTGTTTCTATGGGCCATGACTTGTATGGGTTCAACAGAAATTCCATGATAATGCCCTCATCTGCCTCCTTCTGAAGCTCCATGTGGAACACCAACTGTGTGTCAAGATAGTCCTTTGGCCACAGACTGAGCTCCTCCTTATTTGTAGTATCCTCCTTATTCGTCTTATTAGCAATATCATCTTCGACCTTTATCACATTGCGGATGCTCTCCATAACTTCCGCATCAACTGGAGGAGTATCCGATAAAGTGCTACCACTAGAGCCAGCATTTGAGACCGCTGGTTCCTGGGTGGGAGACTTCAGATGTGCTGGACGAATAATGCGTGGGCCAGGGACCGATGCCAGAGGAACTTCGTCACCAAGCTTTGCAGGCTGGGCAATGTGTCCAAACTTGGCTAACTTCTCATCAATGTAGCTGCTGAAATGCTTCGGCTTCTTCGAGCCTTGAGCAAAGACTTTCTTCACTGCCTCTTCACCTTGAGCAGGTGGTTCAACGGTGGTGGACCTCGACTTCCGTGGCATAGGATGTAAGAAGGGAGCTCCAGAAGCAACTTTATGCTTGAATATGATTTTTATTGCTTGTTTCGCAACTACTCCTTTATTTACTTCCTGGGGTGCTTCTGGTCCCTCCAAGGGTTGTTTTGGTATCTCCAGTTGTTCTGCCGGTCCCTCACGGGGTTGTTTTGGCTCATCGCGGACTTGAGCCATGACCTCCCAGGGAAGGTCCAGTTCCATGACCTCCTAGGGTTGTTCTTCGACCTCCCAGGGTTGTTCCATGACCTCCCTTGGTTGTTCCAGGAATTTTGCATTTAGTTTTGTTAAAAATCTAGTTATTACGGTCCTTTGCAACTTCGGACCAGTCTTCTTCTTCGGTTTGGTGGCAGCTTGCAGTTGCCATTTCTCTGTATTTAAGAAGTAACCAATCATGTTAGTAAACAAACAATATGCACGCCAATCGTCTTTTACCGAACACAATAAAACTGCATATCGTATTGATGGAAAAATGAAAAGAGGACTAATCATGCTAACGATCACATGACCACAACCAGATTGTTCTATGAAGTAATGACTCTTTCAATGATCGTGTGATCGATGACATGACCATAACAAAATCGGCTTTCCAAATACACGACTGTTTAGTCTATCATGTACTCGATTACACAAATATCCCCTAACGAAATAGGATATATTAAAATGTCGTACTTACTCAAAATGAATCCCTCATCCACCAGATGAGGGACAGGTACTGGTTGATCTTCAGGGATAGATGGTTGGCGAGCTTCTCTGGATTTTGAAGCTCTTTCCTTTAAATGAACCAAAGGCAATCCTTGGGTTCTTGGAGGAGGGTTTGATGCTTGGGTGACATCTGATTGAGGGGGGTCATGCGGCTATTTTATCTCTCATTCCTCGGGGGTCTGCATCTGTTCTATGAGACTAGTTGCCACCTCGCGATCGTTCTTAACACCATGGAGTGTAGCTTCAACTCACTCCATGTTCCATCCCCGCTCACCGTAGAGAACAACCTTCTCCAAAACAACATCATAAATTCCCATCATGACATCAATTGGCATGATGAATGATTAAATGACGTCCTGGCCTGAATGTACATGCCCCAACATCTCACCGTGGAGGGCGTGGGTGGGTCTCATTGGCTAGAATTCTGCGTACCCACCTTCTTAGCCTTCGGGGTCGCCTGTTTGCCATGCATCAAGTGCGCCTCTTCAGCAATTTGTGTGATTCACATAATAATTTGCGAGTCTGGCTTTAGCCGCATGAAGACCTCCTCATACCACTTCCTCATCCGGTGATGGGCTGGAATCTTATTGCTCCCCTTTTCATTGGCTGGGTCAAGTTTATCGGCCTTCTCTATGTGCATGTTAATGTCGTATGTCCATTAACACGATTGAATTGGTATCGTTTGAGCGATACAATGATATACATGTGTGTGTAAACATATCATGTCATTAGAGATATGCTAATTGTCTTTAGCGTCGTATATAACATATGAGCGTTACCTGGAGCACTTATGAAGCCCCAACGAGAATTCCAGCAGTGGCGGAATGCTCATCATATCTGCTCATGATGTTCCGATGTGCTGCTAATATGCCTCTCATTAACATATCATGTACGATGCCAACCCAATTGTGGCTCCCCATGACCGATAGGTCATCTATGTAATTACACAGAGCTGGGGATACGGTTTTGTTGCTCTATTTGAATAACACGAGGACACCCATGTGCAAGATAGCCAATCGTGTTAAGTCATCATCTGAAACACTCCGTGTTTCGGCAGCCACTTCTTTCAACATTTCTTCAACTCCTGTCTTCTCCATCCTCTTCCCTTGGAAGAACTTTTTATAGAATTGCCCCTTGCCTTGGGCAGCCTTCCCCTTGCTACTTTCCAGTTTACACGGGTTCCCCTTTTCCCTCAAACCCGTGATCATAGCCCACTTCATCCACATTAAGGGGTAGTCTTTTGCCCTTTATGTTGAAGACCTCCTGTGACTTGTCCCAACACTCACCAATGAGGACATTCAACAACGGCGTAGAGATGATGATGAGCTCACAATCATATACTGGGTAGTACCCAGTCTCCACCAATATTGCCTTGCATTCCAGACGTGAATCCACAAGGTCTTTTGATAGACGTAGTCTAGTGGGGAAACTATTCGTTCCTAGACCTGGCCTTCGCCCGTAGAGACTCTTCTTCTTTCTTCTGCTGCCTTCACTGACTCCACCATTTGATGTAATACTCTAACTTTATGTCTGCAAAATTGGATAAATATATGTAAATCAACAATATGTCATGACCATCATCAATAGTCGCATTGATTCACATTATCTAACTAACTTCTATTTATACGATAAGTATATCGATCATGTGCTCGAACATACGCGAAGAGGAACTCTCATACATGAAATCATAATTGTTGAACATCATGTTCCAGTGTCTTATAGAGCACACGATATATGACTCATTGTATTTCTAACCCAATGATAGTCTGCTTCGACTGCCTATGTCGTGTGCTCTCATACATGCAATCTCAAAAATCATGCATACAAATATCCAAAAGGCCTTACCATGAAACCGCTACTGATGTTCTCTAAGCCGGATTAACCACTCGTTTGGTCGCTGCTTTTCCACAAAGTTTGCTCCTTTACGGGGATCGTCGCAAACGGAACCTCGCTACAAAGAAGAACCAGCTTTGGGGCGTACAATTTCAAACTCAATTTGCAAAAAAACTCATTCCAGAACTAACGCCGGAGTGTTCTTCACACACTCGTTAAGAACAAAAAAAATCCTAATCTTCAATGTCTGGTCAGATACGTCAAAAAATCTTCTCTCATGCTGTGTGAATGCTACTCAATTAGAGGCCTTTCCAATCAGAATAAAGTTTTCAATCGGAAAGGACTTTTCAATCGGAGGAATCACCGTCGTTTGAAGTCATATGCCATGAATGCAACTTCGTGAGGGTTTTACATGATATAAAACCCTATCTCCGGTCAAGGGTATTTTAGTCCAAAATTTACCTTATATCGTGTTATTCTAGGTTTTATGGCATTTCCGTTTAAAATCTAGGGAATATGGAATTTTTCATTCATTGGCCAAGCAATATGGAAAAAACTCATTTTAAAAACCAACATTAGTTTCTAATTTCCTCTTCATGAAAGTTAATTAAGAAGACTCATCATAAAAGGAAATTTTAATTAAAAATATCCAAGTGCCATCATTATCTAGAGATAAAAGAAAAGAAAAAGAATACTAAGAAAGGATGAAGGTTATGATAGTCAATACTATAAACAAAAATTATCAAAACTTACCCCCAACAAAAATGAAACATTGTCCTCAATGCTTGAAAAGAAGTTTTTTAATTTTTTATTTGTGGAATAAAATATCATGAAAAAAATCAATTCTCATAATTAGGATCTTCAAAAGATGTGGACTCAGGTTCAAGGACAAAATATTCTAAAAATGATTTCAAATGTTGTCCATTAACTTTATAATAATTACCTTTATTTGGGTTTTCAATTTCAAGAGTTCCAAAGGATAAATAATTTTTACAATGAAAGGACCTATCCAACGAGATCTTAATTTTTCTAAAAATAGATGGAGCCTAGAATTAGAGAAAAGAACTTTTTGAGATGGTTTAAAATCTTACGATATATGTTCTTATCATGAAATGCCTTTATTCTTTCCTTGTACATTTTAGCACTCTCACAAGAATCATGTTGAATCTCATCTAATTCATTTAGCTGTAATTTTCTATGTAACCAGCCTTGTCAACAATGAAGTTGATAGCCTTGATTGCCCAATAAGCCCTATGTTCTAACTCCACAGATAAGTAATAAGCCTCTCTAAAAATTAATCGATAAGGAGACATTCCAATCAAGGTTTTGAAAGCAGTACGATAAGCCCAAAGAGCATGGTTAGTCTTATTGACCAATCCTTACTATTTGGAATCACCTTTTTTTGCAAAATATTTTTGATTTACCGATTTGAAATTTCTACTTGTCCACTTATTTGTGGGTGATAAGGTGTAGAAACTTTATGTGTGATTCAATAATTTTTTCATTAAGGCCTCAAAAGACCTATTGCAAAAGTGTGTACCCTGATCACTTATGATGGCTCGAGGTATTCCAAATCTTGACAAAAAATTTTCTTCTAAAAAATTCATAACAACTTTGTGATCATTTGTTTTGCATGAAATAGCCTCAATCCATTTAGACACACAATCAACTGCTAGCTACATGTTCAGTAAAAATAATAATTTGGGATCCAAGAAAATATGATCTAAATTTGGCAAATGCAAATACTACAACAAGAAGTTCCTTTTCAGTAGTTGAGTATTTTAATTGAGTGCTATTTAAAGTCCTACTTGTGTAATGAATGACACAAGGCTTTTTATCTTTTTGTTGCCAAAGAACAGCCCCAACAACATAATCACTAACATCACACATGATTTTAAGAGGCAAACTTCAGTTAGGTGGTTGCATAATTGGAGTAGAAATGAGCATGTTCATTAGTTTTTTGAAGGCTTGTTCACATGCTTCACTCAATTCAAAGGAGTTATCCTTTGATAGAAGGTTGCACAATGGTCTACATATAATACTATAATATTTAATGAACCTTCTATAAAATCCTGCATGCCCCCAAAAAATATCTAACATATTTAACACTTTTTGGGCTAGGCAAATTGGCAATCAATTCAAATTTTGCCTTTATACACTTGAATTCCTTGCATGAAAACAATATGACAAAGTATAATTCCTTTAGTGACCATAAAATAAAATATTTCCCATTTTAAAACAAGGTTTTTCTCCTCACATCTAACCAAAACCTTTTCCAAATTATTAAGACAATCATTAAAAGAATATCCAAAGATAGAAAAGTCATCCATAAAACTTCAAGAAAATGCTCCACCATGTCACTAAATATACTCATCATGCATCTTTGAAATGTGTCAAGAGCATTGCACAATCCAAACGACATCATTCGATAAGCAAAGGTACCAAATGGACATGTAAAAGTTGTCTTTTTTTTATCCTCAAGTGCAATCTTAATTTAGTTATACCTAGAATAGCCATCAAGGAAAAAATAAAAATGATGACCAGCCACCTTTTCTAAGATTTGGTCCATGAATGATAAGGGAAAATGATATTTCCTAGTAACAGAGTTGAGTTTTCGGTAGTCAATACACATGCGCTAACTAGTGGTGACCCTAGTTGGGATCAACTCATCTTTTTCATTTTTTACTATAGTCACACCTGATTTCCTGGGCACCACTTGGGTAAGACTTACCAACTAACTATCAGAAATAGAGTATATGATATATACATCTAATGATTTTAGGACTTCTGCTCTCACAACCTCTCTCGTGTTAGGGTTCAACCTATGTTGCATTTCTCTAGAGAGTTTGACATTATCTTCCAAGAAAATCCTATGAGTGCAAACTAAGGGATTAATTCCCTTAATATTAACTATGGTCCAACCAATTACTTTTTTATGCTCTCTAAGGATATGAAGCAACGTTTTGGCTTATATGTGGTCCAATTGTCAGGAAACAACTACATGGTATTCATCATCAAAATTAAAATGAGCAAGACAAGCCTCAAGAGGGTCAAAAAATGAAGAGATAAGAGGCTTGTTATGCACAAGACTTTCAATTATGTTCACTTCATGGACATCATCATCATCTCCTAGTTGCCTACAAATATTAAAAATTTTATATTTCAAAGTCATATTTCCAAAAAAAAAAGCTTCATAACACCATTTTTACAATTAATAAGAGCATTAGAAGTAGCAAGAAAAGGGCGACCTAATATGTCAGGAATTTGAGTACAAGCATTAAAAACTAGTTGCGTATCCAATACAATAAAATGAACATGAAAGTAAAACTTTTCTACTTGTACTAGCACATCCTCAACAATTCCTCTTGGTGTTTTAATTAAGCGATCTGCAAGTTGAAGTGTAATGCATGTGGGCTTCAATTCACCAAGTCCCAATTATTAATAAACAGAATAAGGTAAGAGATTAACACTTGCCTCAAGATTAAGCGAAACCTTTTCAATTCTATAATTTCCAATTATAGAACATATGATTGGACAACCAAGATCTTTATATTTCGGCGGGGTGTTTTGTTGCAAAATTGCACTTACTTGTTTTGTCAACAATGCATTCTTTTGCACATTTAACATATGCTTGATTGTATAATGGTCTTTCAAAAATTTTGCATAAGAGTAAATTTGTTTAATGACATCTAAAAGAGGAATGTTAATCTTAACTTGTTTAAATTTTTTAAGAATGTCACCATTTTGCACAAATTTAGAAGAAGATTGTAATCTTTGGGGAAAAGGAGGAATAGAAGAAACATAATCAGAGTTGTCAAGTCATCACCATGTTTAGAATTTAAAGACTCATTGGGTTCAACAACCTTCTTTGGAATATCTTTGTTATTGACTTTTCCACTTCTCAAAGTGGTGGTGGACTTAACATGCTCCTCTTGTAAACTTGATGAATTCAAATTTTCACCTACAAATTAACCTTTAGGATTTGCTTGAGGTTGAGAAAAAAACTTCCCTTTTTCTTGAGTGCTCAAAGTTGTGGTCAACTGAGTGATAGAAGTCTTCAAGTCATTGATAGATTACATTGTTTAGTTAGTAATTAACTCTGCATAAATGTTTGCAATGTGCATTCAAGAGTCTTCTTATGTGGTGGAACATAAGTTGAAGAAGGAGGTACCTGCACATTAGACTCATTTCTCAAACTAAAGTTAGGATGATTTCTCTAATTAGGAGTATAAGTTTCAGAATAAGGAGAAAGGAAAGCCTTTTGTAAGTATTCATAGCATTTTCTTGAGTATGTAACACTTCTTGAAAATCATGGATTGTTGGGCAATCCTTTGTTTGGCATCCATCACTCTCACATATACTACAAATATCTTGCACTTTTTAAGAAGCTTTAGATATATTTTTCTTATATATTTCTATAACCTCAACCTTTCTGCTAAAACTTGCAATTTTTGCTTTCACATCATCCTCTTCTTTAAGAAGGTATATGCTCCCTTAGTTGCCATATTAGATTTTATCTTATTAGCTCTTTCAAATTCATTAGAATCTTCTTTAGCCAATATATCAAAGCAGTCTTATGTTTCCTCAGGTTATTTACTAAAAAACTCTTCATTATGCATTATTTTAACAAATTGCCTCATTTGAGAAGTTAAGTCATTATAAAAGAAATTAATTGTATGCCATGTTTCATATTCGTGATGTTGGCACAACAACAAAAGTTCTTTAAATCTTTTTCAACATTGAAATGTGAAAAATTCATGATATTCTTTCTAAGTGTATTAATTTTATTAGTGGGGAAATTTTTTTTCAAAAATTATCTTTGCATTTCTTGCCATGTTCTAATGGATCTTGGCTTCAATGAATTCAACCAATTTTTTGTCTTTTTTTAAAGAAAATGAAAAGAGTTTTAATGTAGTAACATCATTAAAAATATTTTGGTTTGGCAAAGTTGCACAGATATCTTCAAACTCTTTTAAATATAAATATGTGCTTTCTGAATCTAAGTCATGAAATTTTAATAGTAATTGTATTACTCCCAGCTTGAGATCAAAATTACCCACATTAGTTGAAAAAATCATGCAAGAAGAACTTGTTCTAGTTGGTTGCAAATAATCACGACAGGTTTTAACTTGTTGATTATTTTGCATCTCATTAACATCATTATTACCTATATTCTCATCCATAGTGTTTAAAGAAAGAGAAAACTCAGAAATGTTAAAAGCAATATTAACACTTTTTAAGCTACCACTTTAGTCATGTTGCCATGAGCGCATAAAAAACATGAGATTTTTTTTCTTTTTGGAAATATGCTAAAAAAATAAATCGACAAAGTAAAACTAAAAAGAAAAAAGTTCTATAGATTAACCAAAAGAAATGTTTGCAATTCAAATTTATATATAAAAGAAACAATTCTAAAAAAAATAAGAACTAAAAGAAATGAAGTAAATGAAGTGGAATGAAACTACCCGGAATGCTTCAAGTCTTCTTTAATTCTTTGAGCAATGATATGACAAAGCCTAAGGTTATATTACTTGCAAGTGCACAAGTGGATGTAATTTTGCAAGGTCAAATCCAAAAGTATTGCCTTTGTGTGACTATCACAATGATTACAAAATAAGAGGAGTAAAGAAATAATTAAGAGGGAGAGTAGAAGAGTATTGAGGCAATGAAATTGTAAAGATAAAATTTAATAATATAAAATACTAAGGCATTAAGGATCATTTAATATCTAGTGATGTTCTTTATGTGTCATGTTATCTCAGTTAGAATTGAATAAAGATTTTATCTAATTGGAAGATAAGAACATTAAAAGAAAAAACAATGATAGGTAATACTTTGGCTAGATAAATGATAAAAAAAATTATTTCTTCAAGAGTTCTATGTATCAAAACCACAAAGATCAAGCAGAGCCTTCAAGAATCTTATGTATTAAGATTATAAAGACACAATAATAAGAACAATATTAAATGAACATCACTTCAAATAACTAATAATTACTTGAAACCAATGATGAAATATAAATAGAGCTTCATTAGATTGTTACAAAAATTCTTCTAGCCTTAGGTAGAGGGCTTAGTTAGCCATTACAATAAAACTTAAAATAAAAGCTACAAAAGAAGATAAAAAATATGAGAATAGAGATCTAAAGAGGAGGATATGATTCATCTCCCACGTTCACCCCTCTTTTTATAGGAGCAGAAGGGTTGCTTCAAAGGGGAAGGTCCAATCATATCCCATGATTGCTTCCTGATTGACTACTTGATTGGTTGCTTATTTGGTAATGATTAGATTTTAAATCAATCAAATACTTATTTAGCAAGTATTCTTTAGTCTTCCTATAGTTATCTAATCAACCTCATTATCTTTGCTTATGTATATCAATTACAACCATTGAAAAGATCCTCCATGTGTTGGCTTCGGGTTAATTTACTAGCCACCCTTTGCATGTTAGATTTGACCCATATATGTTTGCAATTATGAATTTTGTCCTAAAATAAGGATTTTAGTCACGAAAGTTTTCTTTCTAATGCAACCAAAATTATAACAATCCAAATTTTATATAGGATGATATGACTGAAATATTAAGGTTGTGTCAATATGTCCAAGTTAGTTTTTTCCCGAATTTTGTTCTCGTGATGCAAATTTGAAATCCAATAAAGCCACATAGTTGTGTTTGACTATTTTATGTATCTTTAGACAATTAAGAGCCCATTCTTGACCCTTAAATAGCTTTAGTTAGTTTATCTTCGCTTCCTCTTCAACCTCGATTCCATCGAAGCCCATTAGGACATGTATACACAATGAAGGTCCAACTCACCTGTTCAAGTTATAAGTAGCCTAAATAAGTAATGAATGAACAAAAAATAGGATTAAAATTTAATATTTGAAAGCATTTAATTCAACATTATTTTATTTCATCAATCACACAGATGTTGTGTATACGAATATACCCAGTGAGATGGCTAAACAAGTACTATGTAATTACAATGTTCATGATTACACATCATCATTACAAATTCATCAATTATCATATTCAATTGAAAACATCATCATCACAACCACATATAAAGCGTAACATCATCAACACCACAACTTATAAGTAGAAAAAGTATAACATTCACAAATATATTTCTCATGATTTCACAATCTTAATGCGAACTCACTTCGGAGTGCCTTACTCTATAAGTGTAAGCCTTTAATGTTCTCTATGACATAGCAGCCATCTCTAGGAGTAACAACTTACCTCACTACACCATGAACTACTCACTACCGACTTCAAGTATTTTGAGGCCTGCCCACTCCATCCACATCATGAAGCTAAGGCCCACAGGGGCTCATAGACCCAAGTGATTGAAGTCTCGACTTCCATGATCATTGGAACCTCCTTTATTGCATTGTGAGGGACCAGTCATTTTTTAATGCTCTAGTCTATTCAAACATATCTCCGCAGTCATAGAATCGGTTCTATATAACTTCCATCCTTAGAGAGCAGGAAGACCTTGGTCCTATTTCATACCAAATCCTTTTTGTAAGTGGATAAAGACTCACTTTAGGAGCCAAACAAAAATAAGGATCTTCTTGTACTTAAGTGCCTTTATCAAATAATCTCAGGGTATGATCTATTACAAGGATTTCTATAAAACAAGGGCACACAAACCCAAATGTCATCATCAATCACAACATTACATACAACTGCATTTCATGCATTCAATATCATTCTATTATATCTTATAATAATAGCCTAACACATATAACATTCATGTTAAAATTACCTAAAACCAACTTGCTGTCGGTGGACACATTGATGTGTTGGCCAAGTCACTGATGACCATTGGTAGCTCATCAACATGTCGAATCCTTGCCAACAATGGGATGTTAAGAACAACCATCCTCATTGAAGCTTCACAAATGCGTCGACCTTATTGCCGATGGCCTGCCAGTAACACACCAACATGTTGATGCACATCAGTATCAACATTGTCATCTCCTCTATTACGTCAGCAATGTCATTAACGTGTCGATGGACATGTTGATGGACTGGTAGAAAAAAAAATTGTCTTGAATTCCCAAAATTACTCCATATCATGACATATTATAATCTTTCTCACACATAATCTTCTCATAATGATAAATGATGATTCTTTGTTAATTGTCATGAAGCATGGGAAAAACGTGATATCATATCATGCAGATTCTCATAATTATCTTTTACATGCTTTCATATCATGCAAGTAATCAAAATATATCTTATACAATCACTTCAAAACTAAATCATGGAATCAAGGTTTGCAATGTAACATGAAATCATGATTCCTCAACATTACTATGACAGAAATTCACAAAGATTCCTATTTTTATTCTTTCATATCTAATGATTTCTTAATTCAAATTATACACACATTCCATGTTACATCACAGTACAGGGCTAGCAATCCAACCTATTTCATGGTGCTAAAATCCTCCCTCATGCACAATGTTGACCAATCCCTGCATAAATATACTCATTCCCTTGATTTCTCTTGATTTGGAGAGTCCTTGATCTTCTCCTACTTTGTTTGGAGAGGTTTTTTATAAAAAAAAATATGAGTCTAAAGGCCTTAAAAGTCACTTCTAAGGGAAATTGGATGAAATTTTGTTTTAAAATAGTTAATATGTTAGTTTTTGAGCCAAAACCACAAAACTGCCTAAACCATCAGCAATGTCATCGACATGTCGACCATGCTACTGACAGTAATTGTGATAGTACATGGGCCCCGACTTTGGAAAACCATAACATTTTTGTTGATTAACATGTTCTTAGTGGAGTTACGAAGATATTTATGTGTACTTTCTATCCTCATAATTCCAAATCAAAACTCATTTTATAGAAAAAGTTATAATATTAAGAATAACCAAGGGTTAGATTGGCTAGCGTCTGCAAGTCATGGACAACACATCAAGTTGAACTTTAGACAATCATAACTCTCTCATCCAAACTCCGATTTTCATTCTTCGAGGTGTTTCAAAGATAAGTTTGTCTAGTTTCTATCATTAGTTTCACACTTAAATTCAAACCAAAGGATAAGTTATTCCATTAAGAATGCTCAAATGTCAAATTCATTGCATTCCACATGTGCATCCAAAACTTTTCTTGAGGTTACATCTATATCATAACTTCCTCATGTGAGCTTTGATTTGCACACTCTTAGAAACTTTTTGAAGTTCTTTATGTCTACTTTGTAATAATAAAGTTTCATATCCAAACTCCATACTTAGAATACCTATGGGTCAAACCTATTATCTCCACGTGGCAAGTATAGGGAATTTAGAAAATTCTTGGGTGTTGCATTTTAGTTTAATATTAGTTGATTCACCCTATTTGGTTCTCTTGTAGAATGAAGTTGAAGCTGCCATTGAGATGACATTAGCAAGAAGAGTATTTCCTTTAGGTTTGTGAAGTCTTCCTCCCATTTAATTTTCATTCTTTGGTTAGCTTCTATTTTAAGTTTATTATTTCTTTTTCTTTTATTTTTTGTGGTATGATTGTTTGGTGTATGCTCGGTTGCCAATCCCTTTTCCCTGAGTTAGAATCTTTTAACCTTGAACCTGAAGCATGCCTAGGAGTAGTAGAAGATCATTGTGCTTTCCACCCACCAATTATTCCATCACCATGGCTGAAGCTAACCACCTTGTTGATGTGCCCTTAAAAGCACTGAGGGAGTATTACACTCCAAATGAGTAATTCAAATTGATTAACCTCATTGATGAGGTTGTGTAACATAGGCTTTTTCCTTTCACATTAAAAGATAAAGCCAAAGAATGGCTCCACACTAGAGATAACCACGATCACTATAGACACAAATGCAACAAGAATTCCTCAAGACGTACTTCCCCATAGGAAAGACTAATCAAATTTGCAACGCCGTCACTACTTTTGCTAAGATTCCAATTAATTAATTCCATGAGAGTTGGGATAGACGTAAGGACATTTTTAGGTGGTGTCCCCATCATTTTTACTTAAGAATGAGAATGAGACATGGAAACTGTTTGAGGAGTTGAGTGAAAACTCTTTACCATATGCTTCTTAAGTAGAAATGAGTGGGATATCTTCCTTGAACAATGCCCAACCTAAGGGTGGCATGTATGAAGTCAAACATCAAGTTGACCTTTCCACCAAGGTTGTCACATTGAGTATGAAATTTGATCTCCTTATGACTTCAACCCACCATCCTGCTCCCCTCACTCAAGAAGATTATGTCATATGTCTAAGTCCTTGCCTATACCATCAATGAGTTCCCTTCAGCCCCCCAGTTCCCTAAGCTTGTCCAAGAGCACATCAATGCTAACCAATCCTACTCTAGGGTTGACAATAACCCATACTCCAACACTTATAACCCAGGGTAGAGAAATCACCGCAATTTTTCTTGGCAGATATCTAACCAAGGGGCAATGATCCTAAGCAAAACTTCCAAATTCCTCTAAATACATTTCAACAACCTCATGCGCAACCCCAATATGCCCAAATTCACACCTCGAGATTTTTAAACTCATTTTCATAAGTAAAACAATGGAAACATTTTTTAAAATATTTTTTGTCAAGTATTTGGCCAGATACCTCGGGGTATGAGCCACTTGTTTTAGAATATACACATATTCAAATCAAGATACTATATTAAACAAGGTCAAACCATGCTCAAATCCAACTTGGTCCAACCCGAATACATGTCACAAATACATAATATAAAACAATGTAAGCAATTGGCACTCACATGCCTAAAGCCAAATACACACATACTAAAAGTTTAGTTAATAAGTCAAGAGTCCTACATCAATTTGTGGAGTAACTGGTCGTCCTTTCCAATCACCAAGATCTGTAATCACTTGTCTTGGGAACATTCATCACAAGGGGCTGAGTACACGAATATACCTAGTGAGATGTAACTCCCCGGGTTTTCATTCACATAAAGATGAGGCAATGCAAACTCAGGGTGTTAACTTGCATAAAAACATCTCAAAACATTAAATAAATTACCTAATAAAGCAAGATAATCATTAATCTAGGATCTTAGCTCAGCCAAGTGCAAGTACCTTAACATAATAAAATAACATGATCTAACATCTTATGGCAGCACAATGCCTTATTACAGTTTAGCATGAAAATAAAAGCTAATGTTCTACTAACTGTAGAAATCTACCCTACTAGCAATGAGTAAAGTCTACTAAAGAAGTCCCGCTACTCTGAATCTGGAGCTGAGCTTGCATCATAGATATGCATGAGTATTTCCACAAATAATCAGTAGGTTGCATGAAAAACCACTCATAGTCAAAAGATTAAGATGATATATGTAAAAGCAACATGAATCACTAAACAATGAATTGCAAACACCAAATAAACAGTGATACATGTGACAAAATGTATAAAACACTGAATATCGGATTTAACCATATTCATTGGGGATGACCTTAAACTAATAAATGACAAAAATGACCCAAATGAATGTAGACTCCGTTCAGGAAACAATTTGCTTATTGTTGCCCAAAAACCGACTCCCGCTCAAAGGAGTAACTTTATGCTAATAGTAATCCTAGCATCTCTAGAGATCCACTTGGATTAGCCATCGGCCTAGAAATGTAGGTACCAGTTGTTCTCATGGACACACTGGCCGGAGGTAGATGAGCCTTCCATGATGCTCAAAGAGCTGGGAACCAAAGTCCCAAAGGTTTCGAGGCCACACATGCCTAAATTTTCACCTGGCTATTATGGTGAGCTTACTTAAACTCTGACTTAATATATGATACAATGTAGCCACATAAGGCAAAGGGATAAAAGATTGATCCCAATATATCATGCATGCAACTGACTTACACAATCAGCAAGATAACATGCTAATTTTAGACTAAGGCATGTAAGCCTATCAAGAAGACTATGAATTAGAATTGATGCTGAGATGAACTGATCAAATCCACACAACAATGAATTGAATTGAGGGTGAAATGAACTAATCAAATCAGCAAACAATCTTGACAAATCAGGCTGATATAAGTAACAACAAACAACATGATATTAACATCGAAGTGAGGCTGTCACAACCTACATCATTCCACATGATCATAACTCAAGTGAGGCAGACATGACCAAATCTATTCAGCAAGGCATAAACCTAAACATGGCTGAGATAGGATAACTAATTTCAGCAAGCATGAATCAGGTTAAAGCTCAAAAGGAATGATAAGATTCAACAAGGCCATGTCACTTATTAAGGATAAAAACCTGAAAATCAAATTCAGCAAAGTGAAGCACTAATTAGGCCTAAAAACCTGAAATAAAATTCAGCAAAGTGGGGCACTAAGTAGGCTTAAAACCATGACTTTAAGTTCAGCAAAGTGCAGCACTAATTGGGCCTAAAAAACTTGACTTTAAATTCAGCAAAGTGAGGCACTAATTAGGCCTAAAAACATGACTTTAAATTCAGCAGAGTGAAGCACTAATTAGGCCTAAAATCCTGACATTTAAATATAGCAAAGTGAAGCACTAATTAGGCCTAAAACCCTGACTTTAAATTCAGCAAAGTGAGGCACTAATTAGGCCTAAAACTATGACTTTAAATTCAGTAAAGTGAGGCACTAATTAGGCCTAAAAACATGACTTTAAATTCAGCAAAGTGAAGCACTAATTAGGCCTGAAATCCTGACATTTAAATACAACAAAGTGAAGCACTAATTAGACCTAGAACCCTGACTTTAAATTCAGCAAAGTGAGGCACTAATTAGGCCTAAAACCATGACTTTAAATTCAGCATAAATCAAACATGAATTAGGGCAAATATAGGTGGTTAAACTCAGCATGAAACTAGCATGAATCAAGGCAAACATAGATGGTTAAACTCAGCATGAAACAAATATGAATTAGGGCAAATATAGATGGTTAAACTCAGCATGAATCAAGCATAAATTAGGGAAAATATAGATGGTTAAACTCAGCATGAATCAAGCATAAATCACGGTACATATAGGTGGTTAAACTCAGCATGAATCAAGCATTAATAAGGGTAAATATAGGTGGTTAAACTCCGCATGAATCAAGCGTAAATCAGGGTACATATAGGTGGTTAAACTCAGATTCAATCATGCATGAATTAGGGCAAATAGAGGTGATTAAATTCAATATAAAACAAGCATTAAACTAGGATGAAATATGAAATCAAAACCAAAAAATTAGTGGGCCGACCTAGGGCTGAAATCAATCATCAAACCATGATGACTATGGGTGTAGAAACTACACTTACCTCTACCAGCCCGCCTCCAAAGCTTTGTGCCCTTGCTCCTATGCTTCTTCCACCTTCAAACTGAGTCTAAAGGTGTTGCCTTTCCCTCTCCAAAAGTTGCTGGTCGTGGTGCCCTTTTGGTGGGAGAAAGAGGAGAAGAGAAGAAAAGAGGAGGCCGAACCAAAAGCTAGGCCTCTCCCCCCTAAAACTCCTTATATACCAAATCCCTAATTTCTAGGGGCTGAAACACATCGATAGGGATGGACTAGAGGGCTCCCTAGAGTCCTAAACCACCATACTTTATAGGGGTTGCTCCTACTAAAACTCTCTCAGCTTAATCCCTTATTCAATGGACTCTTCCACCCTCAAACTTGCTCCTAGCTGGGCCAAACACTTTAATTACCTAGTGGCCCCCTACACACCAAGGCCGGACGCCTTATTCCCAAGTAGCCTGCCCCCTTCAAACAAAGATTGGACCACTAACCCTAATTGGTTAATACAACAAGCTAAACATATGATCTCAAGTCAATTCAAGCAATGGAAATGAACACATACAAGAAGAGAGAAAAAACAATTACCTAGAATTTGGGATGTTACATGTGATGGCTAAACAACAGCTGTAACCAAGGCAACAATTCACAATTTAAGAGCATAGTATATTATTGTCATCAAAACTCGCACACACACACACATATAATCATGAGGTCATAGAGATTTGATTTAAACAACAATTTAAAAACAAAACTAATATCATAAAAACTCAACCATTTCAATATTGTGACTGCACTCAAGAGTCCATCTCTCTCACTAAGTCACTAGGGTTCTCTACTACATAATAGCCATATCTAGGAGTCCTTCTCCCTCACTAGACTATGAACTACTCACAAATCGACTTCAGTTCTTTTGAAGTCTTCTTGCACAATCCATGACATGAAACTAAGGCCCATAAGGCATCATGGACCCAAATGGTCTAGATCTCGACTACCTGATGCATTAAAATAATGTTCAATTAGATACTTTTAAATCTTGAATTGTAATCTTATTTTGCGTTAATTCATTGCTTATATGTTATATTTATGGTTTAAATAGGTTAGTTGGAACTTAGTTATGTTTACATGTCTAAATAGGCTTCAATAGGATCTAAGTAGAAGATGAAGTGCAGCCCAACTGCATAAACTATTTAAAAGTCAAGAATGGGCTCCTAATGGTCTAAGAATGCATGGAATGGTCGAATACAACCTTTTGAACCCGTTGGATTTCATATTTGCATCAAGAGAACTAAATTTGGGAAGAAGCTGATTTAGATAGATTGATACAAACTTAGTATTTTGACCATATATTTCTATGTATAATTCGGATTGATACGATTCTGATGGAATTGGAAAGAATACTTTTGTGGCTCTAATTGCTATTTCAGGATGAAATTCATAATCCCGAAGATATATAGGTCAAATTCGACATGAAATGGGATAGCTAGTAAACAAACCCGAGGCCAACACATGGAGAATCTTTTCATTGGTTGTGATTGATATACATAAGGAAAGACAATGAGGCTGATTAGATAACTAAAGGAAGACTCAAAAATACTTATTTGCTAAATAAATTATTAATTTATTTGATTGATTTAGAATCTAATCATTGCGAAAGAAGCAACCAATCAAGCAATCAATCAGGACGTAATCGATGGATATGATTGGACTTTTCCCTTTGAAGTAACCCCTTCTACTCTTATAGATAGAGGGGTAGACGTGATGGAGGCATCATCCCCTCCTCTTTGGAGCTCTCTTTTTTCTTAATTTTCTTCTCTTCTTTTGTATTTTTGTTTTATTCTAATGACTTTCTAAGCTCTGAAGCTAAATATAGAAGTGATTTGTAACAATCTAATGGAGTTATATTCATGTTTCATTAATGGTTTGAAGTATGTATTGGTTATTTGAGGTAATGTTCATTTAATATTGTTCTTATTCTTTTTTCTTTGTGATTTGGATACATAAGATGCTTGAAGGATCTCCTTCTTGATCTTTTGTGATTTTGATACATAGAACTCTTGAAGAAACAATTCTTTTTATCCTTCATCTATCCAAAGTATAACTTCTTTTGATTTTTGCTTTTAATGTTCATATCTTCCTGTTAGATAGAATATTCATTCGATTTTAACTGAGATAACATGATACATGAAGAACATCATTAGATGTTCCAATGATCCTTAATGCCATAGTGTTTTCTTTTCTTGATTTCTTATCTCTTTATTGCTTCAATACTCTTCTACTCTTTCTTTCTTAATTTTTCTATCATATATTTTTTTCCTAATAATTTTCTTTGTTGCACAAAGCTTTCCTTGTGGATTGACCTTGTCTACTATAATTGGCAAGTAAAACAAATATGAATTTGACTTCTTCATAGTCTTGTTTCAAACATAACAACACTACCATAATAGTCAAAACATCATGTATTGCACTACTCAGGATTAATCACCTTTTGATGCTCTAGTCCACTTGAACCTAACTCCCACCCTTGGAGAGGCGGAAGACCACAATCCTTTTTCATACCATAACATTCCATCTACGTGGCTAAACGACTCACGTGAGAAGATAACTTGACACTAGAATCTCTTATCCTTAAGTGTAGATTATCATAAGTCTGGGTATGATTCAACATTACAAGAATTCATACACAAAAACATGTCATTTACCCATACGCATCTATGGTCAAAATCAACCACACATGCATTCAAATACATAGAAAATCATGTGATCATAGTACTCAATAACAACATATACAATATCATAATCCATGCTTTAATTTACTCATTACCAACATATCATTGATAAACACACCTACGTGTCGGCCATGCCACTGATAAACTTAAACGTCCCACCGACACGTCAAACCTCCACCGATAGTGGGTTAGTTGTGAATAACCTCCCTAATTGATGCCACAATGACACGTTGACCTCACTACATGTGACCGACCAAATGAGCACCGACCTCACTACATCACCATTGATGTCCTACTGATGTGTCAATGCCAGTTATGTTGTCTCCCTCCTTCTGCCGATGCCATCAATTGTGTATCGATGGTCATGCCGATGGTTGGGAGAGAAACAACAGAAACTTATCCGGCATCCCAAATCACTCCAAAATATGTCTAGTGCAATCCTTTCCTCATAAAACCTTCCCATAATGGCGGAGGATGATTCTTACTATCATATGATCATTAAACATGGGAAAAGCATAATCTTATAGCATAATCATGTCAAAATATTCAAAAAATCATTCCCAACATGCTTTCATGCCAATAATTAATAATAAAACAACTCATATCATCACTTCAAAGCTAGTAATGGTAACAAGGTTAGCAAGCCAATCTTTTGCCTCCATCAAACCCAAAGGTATCCAGAATTTGATTATTTCTCCTCCTCCAGACTTTGACTTGTTCTAATCCTTCCTCTTCAACACAAGTTCAGAGATTCCAAAAGATTTGGGTCAAGGATTGTCAAAGGTATTTTTGTGGGAAAGAAATATTTGAATTTTGTTGTAGTTTTAAACATATTGGCAAAACACACCTAAAAACACCAACATTTTAATAGTCCACTGATAGTATGATTGACACTTTGCCAATGTGAGTGCCAACATGTCGAACCCTTACCAACAGAGGCCCATAATGTTACTGATGTGGTCGTTAACATGTTGATGCTTACTGACAAAAACATTTTTCTCCAGAAAGTTGAAACATTTAGTTTTAAATTTATCATTGTTACTGCTTTCCTGATTTTAATACTTAGCAGTATTATCTATAATCACAAGTTTGCGAATATGTCTAAATTGATGCATGTGGACTCTAATTAAAAGAAGTAAGCAATTTAAAGACGTAAAAATAATAATTAAACATGTAAGAATGCTTCATGGAAAATTCCGGATTGCACACCCAACCCACTAGGAGTCCAAGCTTTGAAGATTATGTCTTGATTGCCTTGTAAGGCCTACAATCACCATCTCAACTCCTTTACTCTCACACACAGTCAATTGATAAAGTTGAGGCTCAAATAGGCCAACTAACTAATGCCATTAATAAGAGAGAGACAAGAACTTTGCGAAGTCAACCTTTGCAAAATCCTAGAGTCTATTTGTAGTAGAGGGAGATCCTACTTCCAATGAACATGTACTATCCATCATGACTCTTAAGGAGTAGAAAGCACATTGATAATAAGGTTTGGAGTGATCTATTGGGTAACTGTAAGAGAGATGAGCTAGAATGGGCAATCCACCAAGAGCCTAGAGAAGTCGTGAGTAAGCCACCTGAGATAGATTTTGTTTTTCCTTCTCCTTTGGGTCACAGTCTAAGAACACTCTAGAGGGACCTTATATCCCTTGAGCATCATTTCACAATGTCTAGACATGCTCCCACTAATCAACAAGAACACTGCTAGGATCGATTATATCCTTGAAACTTTCAAACAAGTCAAAATTAATGTTTCAGTCTTAGAAGCCATTAAGAAAGTACCTGCCTATGCCAAATTTCTCAAAGAGCTTTGTACAAAAAAGAAAAACCTAGGACCCATGTGTCGAAAAAGGTCATTTTCACCGAGCAAGTAAGTTCTCTCCTAAAATTTGATACCCCACCGAAATGTAAGGACCTTAGGGTCTCAATCATTTCATGTGTTATAGGGGATCATTCTACTATCAAGGAACTCCTAAGTCTTGGTATGAGTGTCAACTTGCTCCCTTATTCGGTGTATCAGAAGTTAGGCTTAGGTGACTTGCAGCCTACATCAGTCACTCTTTAGTTAGTCAATTGTTCAGTGTAGAAATATTAGGAAGGCGTAGAGAATGTCCTAGTCGGCACTGATAAGTTCTTGTTTCCTGTAGATTTTGTTGTTTTAGACATGGAACATGTTTTTAACTCCACACACCAAATCCTTGTGATTTTGGGTGGCCCCTTCCTTGAAACAACCAATGCTTGAATTAATTGTAGGATTGGGGGGATGAAAATGTATTTTGGGAATATGATGATGAGGCTTAATGTTTGTAATATGTCTAACTAATTGCCTACTAAATATGTTTCTAAATGCTTTGTCGTAGACTAGTTAGATGAATTAGTTGAAGAATCCCTCCCCTTGGCACTTATGAGAGATGCCCTTGAGACCACTTTGTTGTACTCTAGGCTAGAGTATTTTGAGATAGACCCATCTTTAGAGGAAGCCCACAATCAGTTAGCCGCTGCCATCTTCACCAAGTCCTCCTCTTGGATACTCAAGGTAGAGCCCCTACCAACCTCTATAGCCTCACCACTTAAGGCCTCCAATGAGTCCCCACCTAAACTTGAGTTGAAGCATGATAAGTATAATTTATGCGTTATTTTACCCTTAATTATTTTATTATCTAGTCTCATTTAAGTGTTAATATAGGTTAAATTATTAGATATTAAATTTAATTAGGTTAGAAAAAGCTTCCATGGTGTTTTGAATTAAATTGGCTTATTTTGCAGATTCTTCATTGGCGATCGAACGGCCTCACTAACCGATCGATCTGTTACACGTAAATTTGAAGAAAATTCAGTTCAAGCGTTCGAACGGGAATGCAAGGCAATCGATCGGCATAACGCGCAGATTCCTTATTTCACCCAATTTTGAGTCCTTTTCATATACAACTCTTTCTTACGGATCTAATGCCTATATAAAGACTTATTTGGCACGAAATTAAGGGAGAACAAGTAGATTTTCTGAAGAAGAAGATGGAGAAGAAGCCAAAGCTTTCAATGGAGATTCAATTACTTTCTTCTACCATGGAAGGCTAAACTATTCTTTTACTTAGGAGTTGATGAACCTATAGATAAGTTTTAATTTCTTTTCTTTTTAATTTAGATCTCAGTTGTGAATTATGACAATTGTATGATAAGGATTTCCTTTTTAATGGAAGAGTTTTTAATGTTTATTCAAATCTATGTTGATTTATTGTCTTATAGATGATAGATTGATGTGGTTTTGATATTTGCATCAATTCTAATTTCTGTGATTTAGATGAGATGGTCATACAATAGTTTTAATGTTCAGATAATTAAGGACTTGGATGAGTTATACTAAGATTAGACGGGTCATGCCTATAGCTATTTAGTGTAGATGATTCGTGTTATTGTCGAAGATAGTTCATGCCATGGAAATTAATTAATGATTCTTTCTGAAGTAATTCTAGCTTGTAGCTGAGAATACTTGTTCATATTCACACTAGATTTAGATTAAAAGTTAAGGAATTGTTATGGTTCTATAGTGGATTCGATTTCCTAAGTAAAATCTATCACATTAATCTCTTATTTTTAAACTAGTTGTTTTCTTTTCCTTTACTTAATTTAAGTTTAAGTTGTTTTAGTTTTCAATCAGCAAATTCCTTTTTATATTTAGTAATTATTCATCCGTCCCTGAGGTTCGACAACCGTTAAATACTCATCCTAGTACAATTACCTTGTACACTTGCAAAGGGTTTAATTATAAACGATCAAGTTTTTGGCGCCGTTGCTGGGGACGGTGTTGATTTGTTACTAAATTAGCTTTAGGATAATTCTAGATACTTTATATTCAGTTTACTTAATTTTTTTGGTTAATTTTTAGTTTCTTACCTTCTTTTAATTTTATCTTGTAGGTTGAGTTGAAGGTGCTCTCTACACTTGTGGCCACAAGTGGACATTGACAAGCTTCTCTTCGGTTTGCAAGATCCTTTTCCCTTTTTATTCTTTTTCCTTAGTTATTTTTGCTTCATCTTTCTCTTTTTGCACTTTAAATTGTGTGGTGTGTTTGTTGTATATGCGTGGTTGTCGCTCCTTACTCCCCCGATTAGTGCCATTTGACCCTGAGCCTGAGCGGACATCTAGGAGAGTTGAGTTGCCCTCGACCTACATCCCTACACCCCCTAACTCTCCCACCAATTCCTCCACCCATACTACCTCTACCATTATCATGGCTGAACATCAGTTAGATGCACCACTTAAAGCTCTAAGGGAGTATTACACTCCCAATGAGTACACTTCCCCTTCATGCATTAGGTTGCCAGCGGTTGCTGCTCAAAATTATGAAATTAAGCCCAATGTTATTCAAATGCTTCCATCTTTTTATGGACTTAATAATGAAAACCCATATAGGCACCTAGATGACTTTTTGGAAATATGCACAACTTTTAAGCTCTCAAATTTAACAGATGAAGCTGTTAAACTTCGCCTTTTTCCTTTCACATTAAAAGATAAGGCTAAGGAATGACTTCACTCTTTAGAGCCAAATACCATAACAACTTGGGCCCAAATGCAACAAGAATTCCTTAAAAAGTACTTCCCCATAGGTAAGACCAACCAAATGAGAAAGGCCATAACCACCTTTGCCCAACTTCCCCTTGAATGCAGTTCCATGAGAGTTGGGATAGACTTAAGGACCTTCTTAGGAGGTGTCCTCATCATGCTGTCCCTAAGTGGCAATTAGTGCAACGTTTTTATGAGGGTCTTACTGAACAAAACCGTCATCTTGTTGATGCAAGTTGTGGGGGTACCTTTTTACTAAAAAATGAAAATGAGGCATGGAAACTTTTTGAGGACTTGAGTGAAAATTCTCTTCAACATGCTGCGTTGAATAGAAATGAGAGTGGCCTATCTACCTTAAACAATGCCCCCTCTAGGGGTGGCTTGTATGAAGTCAAAAATCCATTAGACATCTCCTCTAAAGTTGATACTTTAAGTAGGAAGCTTGACCTCCATATGACTTCAACACATCAGCCTACTCCCTTCACTCAAGATGCATGCACAATATGCCTTAGCCCAGCCCATACTATTATAGAGTGCCCCTCTGCCTCTCAATTTCCTGAGCTTGTCTAAGACCATGTGAATGCTACCCAATCCTTCCCTAGGGCTGAGAATAATCCATTTTCAAACACATATAACCCTGGGTGGAGGAATCATCCTAACTTTTCCTGGCGGGCACAAAACCAAGGGGTTATGGGTAACCAAGTTCCTAAGCAACCATTCCAAGTCCCACCGGCCCATATCCACCAACCTCAAGTCCAACATCCATATGTCCAACCCAATAGGAGTCTAAGCTTTGAAGAAAAGGTCTTGAGTGCCCTCCAAGGCATTCAATCACAATCCCAACTCCTTCACTCTCACACACAATCTATAGCAAAGTTAGAAGCCCAAATTGGACAACTAGCCAATGCTATAAATAAGAGAGAGACAAGAACATTGCCGAGTCAGCCCCAACAAAACCCTAAAGGTCAATGTGGAGTAGAGATAGTCCCTTCCTCTAATGAACAAGTTCAGTCCATAACTACCCTTAGGAGTGGTCGACACATTGATAATCAAGTTGGAGAGGAGTCCTTAGGTACCACAAATAAAAGGTTAGATAATTTAGCCCCTAATGAGCCTTAAGTAGAAGTTAGTGCACCACATGAGAAGGAGTTTGTATCTCCTTCCTCTTCCTCAGAGCCACAGCCTAAGACCACTTCAGAGGGATCTTACATCCCTAGGGCACCTTTTCCTCAGTGTCTTGACATTGCCCCAACATTTCGGAAGAACACATCTAAGATGGATGATATTCTTGAGACTTTTAAACAAGTCAAAATTAATCTCCCCCTCTTAGATGCCATTAAGCAAGTCCCTGCTTATGCTAAGTTCCTCAAAGACCTATGTACTCAAAAGCGTAAATCTAAGACCCATGTGTCTAAGAAGGTCTTTCTCACCGAGCAAGTTAGCTCCCTTTTGAAGTTTGACACCCCACCTAAGTATAAGGACCCTGGAGTGCCCATTATTTCTTGTGTCATAGGCGATCACTCCATTCATAGAGCCCTCCTTGACCTTGGTGCGAGTGTTAATCTACTCCCTTACTCGGTGTATGAGCAATTAGGGTTAGGTGAATTGTAGCCTACATCAGTTACCTTACAGCTAGCCGACCGTTCTGTGCGTAAGCCTCGAGGAGTCATTGAGGATGTCTTAGTGAAAGTTGACCGGTTTTTCTTCCCTGTTGACTTTCTTGTCTTAGATATGGAACTGGTCTATAATACTACACATCAAATTCCCGTCATTTTAGGTCGCCCCTTCCTTGCCACTGCTAATGCTTGTATCAATTGTCGAACGGGAGTGATGGAGATATCCTTTGGGAATATGAATGTGAGGCTGAATGTGTTCCATGCATCTAACCAACCACCTGTTGAGTGTGACTTTGAGTGCTTAATGGTTGACCATTTAGATGACCTAGTCAATGAAGCCCTTCCCCTTACCCTAATGAGAGATGTTCTTGAATTAACTTTACTACACCCAGGGTTAGAGGAGTCCCTTATTGATCCATCTTTGGAGGAGGCCCATAGCCAACTAGCGGCTGCTAGTGTTCCCGAGTCTTCCTCTTGGAAGTTTCAGGTAGAGCCCTTACCTATATCAGCCTCCACACCTCTTAAACCCCCCATAGAGTCACCACCTCAGCTTGAATTGAAAAATTTACCCAGTTCTCTTAAGTATGCCTTCTTGGGACCTAAGGACACTCTTCCAGTCATTATTTCCTCTAGTTTGACTAGTGACCAAGAGAGTAGATTGCTTACCGTCCTTGTCACACATAGGAGAGCCATAGGATGGACGGTAGCTGACCTTAGGGGGATTGACCCATCCATTTGTATGCATAGGATCCACTTAGAAGATAATGCCAAACCCTCGAGAGAAGGACAACGAAGGTTGAACCCTAATATGCGGGAGGTAGTCATGAAGGAGGTGGTTAAGCTTTTAGATGCAGGTATCATATACCCTATCTCTGATAGTGAGTGGGTGAGTCCTACCCAGGTTGTTCCAAAGAAGTCTGGATTTACTGTTAAGTCAAATTCATTAGGAGAGTTAGTCCCTATTAGGGAAACCACAGGGTGGAGAGTGTGTATAGACTACCGGAAGCTGAATTCAATGACCCGAAAGGACCATTTTCCCTTGCCATTTATTGACCAGATCTTAGAGAAACTAGCAGGTCAGGACTTCTATTGTTTTCTAGATGGCTACTCAAGGTATAATCAGGTACCTGTGTTTCCGGGAGATCAGGAGAAGACCACTTTCACTTGTCCGTTTGGTACATTTGCTTATAGATGTATGCCATTTGGTTTGTGTAATGCACCTGCTACATTTCAGCGTTGTATGGTGTCCATATTTTCTGACATGATTGATAAATTTTTAGAAGTTTTTATGGATGATTTTTCTGTTTTTGGTGCTTCGTTTGATGAGTGTCTCCTTAATTTATCTCTTGTGCTTAAACGTTGTGAGGAGACTAATTTGGTTTTAAGTTGGGAAAAGAGTCATTTTATGGTTCAAGAGGGCATTGTTTTAGGTCATATTGTTTCTAAACGTGGTATAGAAGTAGACAAGGCCAAAGTTGACCTTATAGCTAACCTACCTCCCCCAACTACAGTGAGACAGGTTCGTTCCTTTCTTGGCCATGCCGGTTT
This sequence comes from Saururus chinensis, assembly GCA_035235625.1. NCBI lineage: Eukaryota > Viridiplantae > Streptophyta > Magnoliopsida > Piperales > Saururaceae > Saururus > Saururus chinensis. The sequence continues at coordinate 27,102,755 of CP141146.1, read as the reverse complement.
CTATAGGCGATTCATTAAGGACTTTAGTAAGATTTCTCAGCCATTGTGTCATTTGTTGGCTCATGATGTATCTTTTGATTTTGATGATGCTTGTATGAAATCTTTTACAAAGCTTCGTACACTCCTCTCTACCACACCTATCATTCAGCCCCCTGACTACTCCCTACCCTTTGAGATTATGTGTGATGCCTCTGACTATGCTGTGGGTGCAGTCCTTGGCCAAAGAGTGAACAAAGTCCCCCATGTCATTTATTATGCTAGTAAGACCCTTTCTGATGCCCAATTGAATTATACCACCACAGAAAAGGAATTGCTAGCTGTTGTCTATGCATTAGATAAATTCCGATCGTACCTTTTAGGGTCCAAAATCATTATCTTTTCTGACCATGCAGCCTTACGCTACTTTCTTTCTAAGAAGGATACTAAGCCTAGGCTCATCCGATGGATTTTGCTCCTTCAAGAGTTTGATTATGAAATTAAAGACAAGAAAGGTGTTGAGAATGTTGTGGCTGATCATTTGTCTAGGATCTTACTTGAGGAACCTTATCACCCTAAACCACTTTATGACTCTTTCCCCGATGAGCAACTCTTTGTTGTCTCTACCCATACACCCCCCTGGTTTGCTCATATTGTTAATTATCTTGCTGTGGGTCGCATTCCCTCTAATTGGACTAAACAAGACAAGGATTTATTCTTTTCTCATGTTAAGCACTATTATTGGGATGACCCTGATCTTTTTAAGTTTTGTTCTGACCAGATTATTCGTCGATGTGTGCCTAATAGTGAATTCCATAGTATTCTCACATTTTGTCACTCTCACGCCTGTGGCGGTCATTTTGGGGGAAAGAAAACAGCTGCTAAGGTTCTTCAAAGTGGATTCTACTGGCCCACCTTGTTTAAGGATGCTCATGAGTTTTGTAAGTCTTGTGATAGATGTCAGCGACTAGGGGCCCTTTCTCGGAGAGACATGATGCCTCTCCAACCTATCCTCATTGTAGAGATTTTTGATGTTTGGGGAATCGATTTTATGGGACCATTCCCACCTTACTTTGGCTACACTTATATTTTGGTTGCCGTTGATTATGTCTCCAAATGGATTGAAGCCATAGCGACGAAAACCAATGACCATAAGGTTGTGGTGGCATTTATCAAGGAACATATTTTTTGTCGATTTGGTACACCTAGAGCAATTATTAGTGATGGGGGTAGCCACTTTTGTAACCGTTCTTTTGACTCTCTTCTTCAAAGATATTCTGTCACACATAAAGTTGCCACCCCCTACCATCCTCAGACTAGTGGTCAAGTAGAGGTGTCCAATCGTGAGATTAAGAGAATCCTTGAGAAAACTATGCGCCCTGATCGAAAAGATTGGTCCATGCGTCTTAATGATGCCTTATGGGCATATCGGACCGCATATAAAGCCCCCATTGGCATGTCTCCTTACCGTCTTGTTTATGGTAAGGCGTGTCACTTACCCGTTGAGTTGGAGCACCGTGCTTTTTGGGCCATTAAAAAATTTAATTTTGACATGGACAAAGCTGGTACCCACCGCAAACTCCAACTTAATGAATTGGAAGAGATGCGTCATGAAGCTTATGAGAGTGCCAAATTATATAAACAAAGGACTAAGGCTTTACATGATCGCTTAATCCATCGAAAATCCTTTGAACCTAACCAGAAAGTTTGGCTCTTTAATTCTAAATTACGCCTCTTTCCAGGTAAGCTTAGATCTCGCTGGGATGGCCCCTATGTTGTTACTCAGGTTTTTCCTCATGGAGCAATTGAAATTTCTGACCCACGAGATAATCGAGTTTTTAAAGTTAATGGTCAGAGACTTAAGCCTGTCATTGAGAGAGATATTGAGAGGGGTGACATTGACTCCATTGATTTGATTGCTCCATTAATACATTAAGGGAGTACACACTGTCTGGCTGAAGACGATAAACTTAGCGCTTTTAGGGAGGCAACCCTTGTTTTATTCGGTTTGTTTTTATGTTTATTTTCTCTCTTTTTCTCTAGTTTTAGTTAAATTTCTTTTATTTAATTCATGTAGTGATATTTTTTTATTTAGTAGTTTTAGTTGATTAATTAGATTTTTATTTTTTAGTTTTATTAAAAAAAAAATGTGTTGTGTTTACCCGATCGATCGGTGTTATACCCGATCGATCGGCCCGTTCGATCGGTAAGTAGGCCGTTCGAACGGTCGTGTCGTCACTTTCACCTCGCGCCGGCCAGTTCGGTTCCGCCGTGTTTCCTCCGCTGCGCGCCGAGTTTTTCCTCCGCCGTCTTCCGTACTTTTTCCGGCGAGATTTTTATCCAAAAATCATCCCTCTTCTCCGATTTTTTGTGTAGAATCCATTTCCAGAGTCTATTTGAGCCAAATCGCCCTCTATTTCACGCAGTTCCTCTGTTTCACCGGTAAGTCCCAGATTCGATTTTTGAAATTTTCTTTCGATTTTTGACCAAATCAGGTGCAATTTGTTGTGGAAATTTGTTAGAAACATCTTGTCTATGTTATGTTGATGATTTGGTTCAGTTTTATTGACTGATTACTGCATAAATCATGGTGGATTTCGAATTTTTCAGTCCACACTGTTTTTGTCAAAAATTTTAATTTTTGATGCTTTAATGAACCAATTTATATATACTTTCTTTACAAAAAATGCTTAATTTTTACTTGTGCATATCATATTTTAATTTGGGACATTTCTGATCAATTTTTTATATAGGGGTATTTTCGTAATTTGACATTATTGGGCTGTGCAGAATTTTTTACTTACTTTTAGTCGCTTCACTATCACTGTTAGCACTTCTGTTTGAGCTTTTTGCAGACCTATGGCGCACGGTTCACATTCTAAAGTTCCGAAGAAGAGGAAGGGCGCCCCCTCTACTTCGCGTGCTTCATCTTCCACGACCACTGCTGTTGATCGACCTCTTCGTGCTATTTGTTATGAGCGATAAGTGGAGTTTGTCCCCACCATTACTGCTGCCCAGTCATGGCTTATGGAGCGAGATGATTGGCGTTTATTTTTCTCAGAGATTGCTGCCCCTGATGCTCGCGTACATCATGAGCAGGTCCGATCTTTTTATGCATCCGCTTTTCTTAATGAGATGGGATATATTGTTAGCACCATTGGAGGTATTACGATCATTGTCACACCAGATCTCATAGCTTCAGTGATGGGTCTCACGCGCTCTAGCTTCACCTATTCGTCTTTTGGTGATTTCACTTTTCCTGATGAGTATATTATCACGGGAACTCTTATCGGGCAGGAGCGAGGTCCATCCCTCACATATGGATTGCCAGCTTCTCTAATGACTCGGGACTATCATTTTGCACATCTGATATTAGAGTATGACATATGGTTCCGCCGTCATGAGAAGGTTGACTACACTTTAGCTCGCCTTCTTTATGTTCTGGGTCGTGCGGAGCGGATTCACCTCGATTTTCCCTCCTTTGTCTTCGCCCGGATGGCAAATATAGTCTCTGGACCAGTGGATGCTCGATTAGCTTTTCCTTTCCTTTTGGAGAGGATTTTTGTTCACTTTCAGTTGGATTTTCCTTCCTATGCACCCACGAGCCGAGGTTTAGGTGTCATTTCCCAGGCGACCCTAAACCGTATGATTACACATTGTCCTCCTCCACCAGCATTAGATGAGGAGAATGAGGAGGAGCCAGCCACAGAGGGTGTACCAGATGTTGCAGCTGAGCAGCACATTCTAGCATATGCTACTGACTCTTTCCTTGAGATGGAGCATCGTCTTAGAGCACATATTGATTCTTCTCAGGCACAGCTTCAGACGAGGCTTACTGCACATATAGACGCTCAGATGACTGAGATGAGAGGACTTATACAGGGACTGGCTGATTTGATTCGTAGCCAATCAGCTCCGGTAGATGCGGATGATAGTGACTAGAGTTCTACTGATGCAGATGATTCTGATATTTAGCTATGCAGGGGCTACTTTTCTCTTTTCTTATCTTTTCTTTTCTTTGTTTATTTTTATTTTTATTTTTGTTTTGTTATCTCTTTTCTGGGAGCTTGATATTTAAGGTTTGGGAAATTGCTCTTGATATGTATGTTTCTCATGTTTTCTCAATCCTATGTACTTCATTTTCAGATTAGTGGATTAGTTATGCTTTCAGGTGATATCTTTCTTTCCCTCTCTTACTTATTCTTGTCATTATAGTATATATTTTCTTTTACATTGAGGACAATGTTCAGTTTAGGTTTGGGGGTGTAGAAAGATATTTTTCTTTCTTATTTTTCTTTTAGGATGTTTTAGAGTATTTTTTTTCGATTTTTTTTTGTTTTTATTTTCTTTTATGTGGTTTTTATTGCTTATTTTCTTTTAAAAACATATGTCTGTTTTTAAAGAGATCAATTTCATGAAGAAAGTTCAAGTAATTAATTAAGTGATGAAAACGATTGAGTGAGTAATTTCTATTTTATTTTCTTTATCTTGGATAATTGTGCTAATATTTTTAAATCACATTTCACACACTTGAAACTTGTAGGAATACAATTTTATAATTTATTACTTGTAATCTTAGTGGGATATCTTTAACTAGGCATATTTTTGAAAACTTGACAATTGAGTAATTTTTAATATTTTATGATAGATCTTTATGTTTGGCTATTATTTGAAAAAAAATGGGATAAGTGTGATGAAAATAAAAAGTTTATGAAAAAAAAAGAATGAAAAAAAAAGTTGAAAAAAAATAATAAAAATAGATTGATTGAAAAAAAAATTGATGAAAAAAAGAAGAAGTGAAGGTTTGTTTCTCTTTTTACTAAGTAACCGGACCTTGTGCCTAGGCAAGTATAAGGGATCGCGTAAAAAGGTGAAAAGTTGAGATAAATTCTTTTATGACTTACTTGGTTCTATAGCCTTTATAGTTCGAGTTATTAAGCCTGAGGGGTATTTCAACACCTAGTGCCTTGAGCCAACTGGATTAGGGATACTGGCCTAACGCTTGTTACATGGACTATTTAGAAAGCTTAATAGAACTAAGTATTGCACAAGTCATATTTTGAGGTATATTATGATCTTATTCCCTGAATTTAATTTAAATTTGATGGCTATTACATGAGGGTTTATTATGAGATGTTAAAGATGAAATATTGTCATTGTTATATTTTTGAGTTAGTGAACTTTAATGAGCTTGGTTAATGGGTCACATAAGATATGCTTGTTAATAGAGAGTGAAATTGTATGACTACAAAGTTTCTACACTTTATGTTTTTGAAATGTATATATGTAGTTGCACAATTATTTCTATGATGAGGTTATAGAATGGACGATTCCTTACTTGAAAGTGATTAGATCGAAATTATTTACTTGTTTCAAGTATTTGTGGTTGGTTCTTTTTAAAAATAGTTGTGTTTTTAAGAGAAGATTGTTTTTAGAATTTTTGTTTTCTGGTTTTGTTTTATTTATTTTCTTAAGTTTAGATGTTTGTGGGTATCATTGCTGCAAACCCTCACGAGACACAACTCGTCCAACTAGGGACACCTAGGGGTTTAAAGGCTTGTTGCATACGCTAAATGCAATCGTGATTCCCTACGAAAGTGGCTTTTATTTATTTTATTTTTTTAGATTAGTTGTTTTGTTTTGTTTTGCTTGAGGACTAGCAAAATATAGGTTTGGGGGTATTTGATAAGTATAATTTATGCGTTATTTTACCCTTAATTATTTTATTATCTAGTCTCATTTAAGTGTTAATATAGGTTAAATTATTAGATATTAAATTTAATTAGGTTAGAAAAAGCTTCCATGGTGTTTTGAATTAAATTGGCTTATTTTGCAGATTCTTCATTGGCGATCGAACTGCCTCACTAACCGATCGATCGGTTACACATAAATTTGAAGAAAATTCAGTTCAAGCGTTCGAACGGGAATGCAAGGCGATCGATCGGCATAACGCGTAGATTCCTTATTTCACCCAATTTTGAGTCCTTTTCATATACAACTCTTTCTTACGGATCTAATGCCTATATAAAGACTTATTTGGCACGAAATTAAGGGAGAACAAGTAGATTTTTTGAAGAAGAAGATGGAGAAGAAGCCAAAGCTTTCAATGGAGATTCAATTACTTTCTTCTACCATGGAAGGCTAAACTATTCTTTTACTTAGGAGTTGATGAACCTATAGATAAGTTTTAATTTCTTTTCTTTTTAATTTAGATCTCAGTTGTGAATTATGACAATTGTATGATAAGGATTTCCTTTTTAATGGAAGAGTTTTTAATGTTTATTCAAATCTATGTTGATTTATTGTCTTATAGATGATAGATTGATGTGGTTTTGATATTTGCATCAATTCTAATTTCTGTGATTTAGATGAGATGGTCATACAATAGTTTTAATGTTCAGATAATTAAGGACTTGGATGAGTTATACTAAGATTAGACGGGTCATGCCTATAGCTATTTAGTGTAGATGATTCGTGTTATTGTCGAAGATAGTTCATGCCATGGAAATTAATTAATGATTCTTTCTGAAGTAATTCTAGCTTGTAGCTGAGAATACTTGTTCATATTCACACTAGATTTAGATTAAAAGTTAAGGAATTATTATGGTTCTATAGTGGATTAGATTTCCTATGTAAAATCTATCACATTAATCTCTTATTTTTAAACTAGTTGTTTTCTTTTCCTTTACTTAATTTAAGTTTAAGTTGTTTTAGTTTTCAATCAGCAAATTCCTTTTTATATTTAGTAATTATTCATCCGTCCCTGAGGTTCGACAACCGTTAAATACTCATCCTAGTACAATTACCTTGTACACTTGCAAAGGGTTTAATTATAAACGATCAAAGCATCTGCCTAGATCACTCAAGTATACCTTTTTGGGGCCTAGTGACACTCTCCCTGTGATCATCTCATCTAGCTTGACTAGTGATCAAGAGAGTAAGTTGCTAATTGTCCTCACTGCACATAGAAGAGCCAATGGATTGACTGTAATTGACCTCAGAGAAGTTGATCCTTCGGTTTTCATGCATAGGAAACACTTAGAGGATCAAGCTAAACCCTTTAGAGATGGTCATCGGAGATTAAATCCCAACATGAGAGAAGTCATCATGAAAGAGCTGGTAAAGCTTTTAGATGTAGGAATCATATACCTCATCTCTGATAGTGAGTGGGTGAGCCCTACCTAGGTTGTTCCTAAAGAGTCAGGCCTCAACATGGGAAATAAGAGTTTAATATATGTCTAGAAGGTTTAGTGGATTATTAGATTGCTCCTAACCCTAGTACATTAACAAGTAATAAATTAAGAATTCTAGCCTCTAGGCGCAAAAATTTATTTCAAAGCAAAAATAACTAAAACCTAAATATAAAGCACAATCATGATCATTCTAATCATCATTCAAACTACTAATCATGCAACCACACAAGCAAGCACGCAATTTTTACCTGTAAAACCCAAACTAGGGTAAAACAACCATGACAACATCTCAACGGCTAAATAAATGCAGTAGCAAGTAAGACCTTTATATTGACACAAGCAAACCACCAACCTCTTGTGAAGACTCTAACATAAACTCATTTTGTTTAGATCTCCCTGTTCTTTTGTTGTTTTTCTAAATTTTTGAAGTTGGCCACGTGGAAAATAGGGTGTTGACCCGTCAACATTCTCTAAAGAATAACTTCCTTAATAAATTGAATTTTTGGCTGAAACCTATATAGGTGGAAAGTTGATAGAAAAAACTTCAAAATGCTACACGAATGCATGAATTGGAGTTCAGATGAGCAAGATATAACCATTCAAAGTTGAATATGTCACACAGTGTCCCTTTACCTAAATTAGACGTGTAAATAGGCTGTTTCATGAGCTCTACGGGCCCAATTCAATTAGGTGACCTAATTAGGTTGCCCAAGGAGGGATCTTTTGGCCCAAGTCTTGGGTGATTAGGAACCCAAATCCCTATCATTATAAAAACACAAATATGGTTTTTTGGATGGAGACTTTGACTTGGGAGCTTTCTTTTGGGGGGGACAGAGCCATCAGAGTTGGAGTCTTCCGGTGACCAAAGAGTTTGTTTGGTGACATGGCCAGCGATGGACAGAGAGAAGCAAGTGCAAAGACCTATATTTTGGTGAGATTCAAGGTGATCTAGCATTGTTAGCACCACGGGGGCTTTAGTTGCCATTACTGATGCCTTTAGCTTCAACATCCACAGTTTTTTCTATCAAGTTTTGAGGTACCAGCAAGATACTAATGGATGAATTGTGTTGGCTTGAGTATGGGAGTCATCAACCATTGACTTTGCAAAGCTTCGTCTTTGGCCACAACTTGCAGAGGCGAAGGGCTCTGCCCTGCCTAGAGGGAAGTAGAAGATGACAAAAGGGGCACAAGGAGGGGCCGTTTGGGTCCGTGGTCGAACTCTTGGCTAGTCACTACTAGAGATGGAGCTAGAACCACCAGACTTGCCTTTTTTCGGTGATTTGGTCTGCCCGGGTCTCTGCTAGTGGCGGAACGGTGGTGGTTCATCTCTCTTGTGGCAAGAACAGACGAATGAGGAAGAAGTCTTATGTGGAGTAGGGTTAATTCCATCCTAAATCTAATAGCTTGAATGAGCCTCCTCTAGTGTCTCTGGCATCAAAGCTTGTGGAGCATGGGGAGTTCAAATGGATAGAGAGAAATAGAGAGATGGGCAAAAAGAGGAGCAGATAGAACAAAGAGGGAGGGAGGGTGGTGCACGGTGGGATTTTTCATCCCCACCCAATGGCCTCCGGATGCATTCATAGCTACTATAAGTGTGTTTATGAGGAAAGGAGACATGGTAGGGCTTTACCAGAGGTAGAGATCTCACCATGGCCACATTTTGGGTTATCTCAGGGAAGGAAATGACTGGTCCAATTCAGCCTTAAAAAAAGATGAAATATATGGAGGTACTAAACTAAGTCTAGTTCATGGGGTTTGAAATATCCATAAACTTAAAAAAAATACCAATGGATCAGGATAGAGTAATGTGTATCCTGGCAAAGTTTCAGATGGGGGGGAAATCTAGAGGATGTGAAATCATTATTTTACCCTTGGAGTTAAGTTGTTGTTCAATTATCCGACTCGGGCTCCAGTGGAGTGGCCTATTGTTGAGTGCAAAATTGAGAAAATTCTCAGTGATAGGTGTATGTGTACCCCAAATATAGACCAATTCACATAGTGAGAAATCCTAGTAAATAAATAATTGACTATTTCCCCCTAGGGTTAAGGGTGAATTGTTAAGTGAATCAAGATCGGTTCAAGGGTTCATGACCCTGTGAAATGGCAATAAAATGACCCAGGTCCATGACATCAAAGAGTACCCTTGAGCTCAGTTATGAACCCATTAGAGTTCAAGAAAACCCTGAACAAAATGACATAAATACCCCTATAAATGGACTATCGTATTTACGTGAACGGAATTGTGAACCAATTCGAAGGTAGAACATCTTGAGAAGAAAATAACTTGAAAACAAAGGGAGGAGAGTACTGCATCCCCATGTGGGAGGGCTACCTCAATGCCCTTATGGGCAATTTAACCATTTTAATAGAAATAAATACCCTAACCAGAGTAGAGTGAGGGTACCCTATAATAATAGTAAATGCCTTTAAATGGAAGTGGTGTGATCAGAAGGTGACATGAACAGCTTTATAGGTCATAGTATCACGAGAAACAAAGGGAAGAACCCTCATTCCCAGGGTTTAAGGCAGTGTAATACATGTGTATGCAGCACTTTTCATCAAACTACTAGGGTAGTATATATGTAACTTGAATGATACGTTGGAGTTATTTACATTCATGGGCTTCTATTTGACACTAATGGGTTTGAGTCCTATTAGTGTTGTCTATTAAGACTTGTGAGAGCCATGTTATTGATGTTTACTTACTTTGTTTCATGCTTTTGATGTTGATATGCTAGTAATGTATTGCTAAACTAAGATTAATAAAGATTAATGAAGATAGATTGATTGGCTTTGGATTGACGAAGAACACCTAATCAAGATAAAGACTAAAATACTTTCAATGGGGTTTGAGACCAATTCATAGAGTGAACAGGGCCCTAACATAGAAATTTACCTTGGTTAATACACCGAGGGTAGTTGTGGGAATTTACCCTAGTCCTAGGGGGATTAATAGTGTTTGAGATGATTTCCGAGTCATGGCTCATCAGATGAGCTGTTTATTAGGCCGATTCACAGTGTCAAGAGGACTCAAAGGTTTGGACGAATACTTGAATGGATAAAATTGATTGAGTCAGTTTTGACAGTTGGGGAGGCAAGGGTTATATCGAATTGAGGCTTCTATGGGTTACATTATTTATTATCATTAAGGACATTTCTCCAAGAGTTTCAGAGGGTAAATATTGTGATAATTGTACTTTTTTCACAACCACGATGGTTTCGGTTATTGGCCTAGAACGGTCTTTACCACTGGTTTTCAGCAGGTCTTCACAAAACTACAGTACGTACTAAAAGTGGAGTTGTGATGCACTGAAATAATGTTTAATTAAATATTTTCAAAATTTTAATTGCAATCCTATTTTATGTTAATTCATTGCTTATTTAGGCTATTTATGTTTTGAATAGGTTAGTTGAACCTTAATTGAGTTTACATGTCTAAATGGACTTTAACAGGATCCAAGTAGAAGTAGAAGTGAAGCCCAACTACCAAAAGCTATTTAAAAATCAAGAATGGGCTCTTAATGGTCTAAACATGCTTGGATGATCGAACACAACCTTTTGGACCCGTTGGATTTGAAATTTGCATTAAGAGAAGTAAATTAGGAAAGAAGCTGATTCGGACAAATTGACACATCCTTAGTATTTTGATCATATATTTCTATGTATAATTCGGATTGATACGATTCTAATGGCATCGGAAAGACACCTTTCACGGATACAATTATTATTTTGAAAAGAAATTCAGAATTCCAAAGAATTATGGGTCGAATTCGGCATGCAAAATAACAGGTTAACTAACCCGAGGCTATCACATGAAAAATATTTTTATTGATTGTGATTGATACACATAAGGAAAGACAATGAGGACGATTAGATAACTAAAGGAAGATTTAAAGATACTTATTTTCTAAATAAATCATGGATTTATTTGATTAATTTAGAATCTAATCATTGCCAAAGAAGCAACCAATTAGGCAATCAATCAGGATGCAATCTAGAGATATGATTGGACTTTCCCCTTTGAAGCCATCCCTTCTACTCTTATAAATAAAGGGGTTGACGTGATAGAGGCATCATCCCCTCTTCTTTGGAGCTCACTTCTCATATTTTTCTTCTCTTCTTTTGTATTTTTGTTTTTAGTTTTATTGTAATGGCTTTCTAAGCTCTCAAGCTAAGGCTAGAGGTGATTTGTAACAATCTAATGGAGTTCTATTCATGTTTCATCAATGGTTTCAAGTAAGTATTAGTTATTTAAAATAATGTTCATTTAATATTGTTCTTCTTCTTGTTTCTTTATGATTTGGATACATAAGATGCTTCAAGGCTTTCTTTATTGATCTTTTGTGATTTGGATACATAGAACTCTTGAAGAAACAATTGTTTTTGTCCTTTATCTATCTAAATCATTTTCTATCTTTGTTTTTGCTTTTAATGTTCATATCTTCCAGTTAGATAGAATCTTCTTTCGATTCTAACTAAGATAACATGATACTTTAAGAACATCATTAGATGTTATAATGATCCTTAATGCCTTAGTGTTTTCTCATCTTGATTTCTTAACTCTTTATTGTCTCAATATTTTTCAACTCTTTCTCTTGTAATTTTTCTTTTCTCTATTTTTTTGTAATCATTTTCTTTGTTACACAAGGCTTTCCCTATAGATTGACCTTGTCTACCACAATTGGCAAGTAAAATAAATCTAAATTTGACTTTTTCATAGTCTTAGTTCAGACGTAACAACAAATTAGTGCCATTGCCGGGGACTGCAAAGTGTGACAAGAATCCGTTACAAAAAAAAACTCACTCTAACTTTACCAATTCTCTAACTTTTATTTTTGCACACTAACTTTTTAAATTTAGTCATTTACTTTATGTCATTTACTTTCAGTACTTATATTCTACAATTTTTCTTTTTTAAGATCGGAGGCACTACCCACGTTACTACCGAAATTTTTTTGGGATCAAACGTGTACCTCGATAATGCCTCTGGCCTTATTTTGTAATTTAAATTTTGTCTATTAACTTCTAACTCTCTTACTTTTTATATTTTGTCATTTAATTTTTGTACTTTTACTTTCGTTTGTTACCAAAAAAAAAATTTGTTGTAGCATGTTCACATGGGTGCGTAATAATTCTGGATGATTGAGAAGAGTGAACAAATATTTCAAAAATTCTCTTTATTTTGATATAATGGATGATCTAAGAACTAATGAGGAACTAAGAAGTGATAATGAGGATAATAATGTACAAAATGTTCAAGTTGAAACCTTCCGTAATTATTTGCAACCAACTAGATCAAGTACTCATTCTTGCATAATTCGTCCAACTAATGTGGGTGGTTTTGAACTCAAGCTGGGTGTAATTCAATTACTACCCAAATTTCTTGGCTTAGATTCGGAAAGGCTATATTTGCATTTAAAAGAGTTTGAAGAGGTTTGTGCAACTTTGTCAAAAAAAATTGTTTAAATGATGTTATTAGATTAAAACTCATTCAATTTACTTTAAAGGAAAAGGCAAAAAATTGGTTGAATTCTTTGAAGCCAAGATCCATTCGAACATGGCAAGAAATGCAAAGAGAATTTTTGAAAAAGTTTTTCTCCACCCATATAACTAATACACTTAGAAAGAACATCATTAATTTTTCACAAAAAGAAAATGATACTTTCTTTCAATGTTGGGAAAGATTTAAAGAACTTTTGTTGTTGTGCCCACATTAAGGATATGAAACATTGTGAACAATTAGTTTCTTTTATAATGGCTTGACTTCTCAAATGAGGTTATTTATTGAAATGATGTGTAATAGAAAATTTTTGAATAAACAACCTGAGGAAGCATGAGACTATTTTGATGTGTTGGCTGAAAATGCTCAACCATGGGAAGATTCTAATGAATTTGAAAGCAGTAATAAGACCAAATCTAATAGTACAACTATGGGGGCATGTACCTTCTTAAAGAAAAGGATGATGTAAAAGCAAAAATTACAAGTTTAACTAGAAAAGTTGAGGTTATAAAAATTAATAGGGAAAACATGTCTAAAGATTAAAAAAAGCATAAACTATTTGTAGTATATGTGAGAGTGATGGACACCAAACACAAGATTGTCTAACAATCCCTACTTTTCAAGAGGTGTTGCATACTTAAGCAAATGCTATGAATACCTACAAAAGGCCTTTTTCTTCTCCTTATTCTGAAACATATACTCATAATTGGAGAAATCATTCTAACTATAGTTCGAGAAATGAGTCTAATGTGCAGGTACCCCCTTCTTCTTCAAATTATGTTCCAACACACAAGAAGACTCTTGAAGACACTTTGCAAGAATTCATGCAAAGTCAAGCAACAATCAACAACCAAACAATGTAAGCCATCAATGACTTGAAGACTTCTATCACTCAATTGACCACAACTTTGAGTACTAAAGAAAAAGGGAAGTTTCCTTCTCAACCTCAACCAAATCCTAAAGGTCAATTTGTAATTGAAAATTTAAATTCTTCAAGTTCACAAGAAGAGCATGCTAAGTCCATCACCACTTTGAGAAGTGGAAAAGTCATTAATACAGACATTTCAATAAAGGTTGTTGAACCTAAGGAGTCTTTAAATTCTAAACATGGTAATGAACTTAACAACTCTAATTGTGTTTTTCCTATTCCTCCTCATTTTCCTCAAAAATTACAATCTTCTTCTAAATTGGTGCAAAATGGTGACATTTTTGAAATTTTTAAACAAGTGAAGATTAACATTCCTCTCTTAGTTGTCATTAAACAAATTCCATTTTATGCAAAATTTTTGAAAAATCTTTATACAATCAAGCATAAGCTAAATGTATAAAAGAAGACATTTTTGATAGAACAAGTAAGTGCAATTTTACAACAAATACCCCACCCAAATATAAAGATCCTACTTGTCCAACCATATCTTGTATAATTGGGAATTATAGAATTGAAAAAACATTGCTTGATCTTTGGGCAAGTGTTAATCTCTTACCTTATTCTGTTTATGAGAAATTAAGTCTAGTAGATTTGAAACCCAGAACAATTCAATTTGTTGACCGCTCAATCAAAAGGCCAAGTGGAATAGTGGAAGATGTCCTTATTCAATGGACAAATTCTATTTTTCAGTGGACTTCATTGTTTTAGACACATAACCGGTTTCAAATACATCTTCTCAAATCCCTATGATTTTGGGTCATTCATTCCCTGCTACATCTAATGCTCTAATAAATAGTCGGAATGGAGTGACGAGGCTTTCTTTTAGGAACTTGACATGTGAGTTAAATGTATTTAATGCAAGTAGATAACCATCAGACTTCAAAGATACTTTTGAGGTTGACATGGTTGAGGGTCTAGTGGAGGATGTTTTTCTTTTTATTTATTCTGATGATCCACTGAATATTTGCTTAACTCATTTTGATTTGATTAGAATTGATAAAGAGAAGATAATTATTTTGAAGGACCCTGGATGAGTTTAGATGGAGGTGTGTCTGGCCGAAGACAGTAAACTTAGCACTTCTGGGAGGCAACCCACTTTTGGTTTTGATAGTTATTTTTGTTTAATAGTAAAATTTTTTTTTCTTTAGTTAGTTTTTAGTTTATTATATTTGTTGATTGCTCTAATCATTATTAGGGTGTGCTTATATAATTCATTATTAATTTACCTTAATGTGACTATGCTTATGCTTTATTGACAATTTTTCTTTTGATAGCTATGTACATGAGCACATTAACCGATATATTATCTCTTCTTTCCTCTTTTCTTATATTAAGCATTGCATTTGCTTTCTTTTATACATTAAGAACAATGTTTAGTTTAGGTTTGGGATGTCGAAAGAGATTTTTCTTTCATGTTTTTTTAGTTTTACTTAAAAATTAAAAAAATTAATTAGATTTATTTTATTCTATGTTTTTGCTTATTACATTGATGCTTCTTGTAGACATGTGACTTTATTTAATGACATCAGACTACTTAGAACATGACTTGACATATTTAATGATTTTGAGTTATGATTACTTCATATTAGTTTCTTGTGCTCCTATTTTGAAAAAAACAAATAAAGACATTTGCGTAAGTGAGAATTCGAGCCCTTAATTATGGTCTTATATCTTGGTGGATATCATTGAATCTAAGTAATTATTTTCTTATAAGAGTAACACTTTGGCATGATCTAGTAGTACTCATGTTATCATAATAGAGTTTTGGGCTTCACTATTCTTGGTTTGTAGAATAGTCGGGGACTTTTTGTCAACACAATTCAAGTTAATTGTATAATGTGCTCAAGAAAAAAAAAGAAAAAAAAAGTGAAAAAAAAAGAATGAAAAATTGTAATGAATTAAAGTCACTCTATTGAGTAGATTGGGACTCGAGGTGCCTCACTAAGCATAGGGTGTTTGAGACAAAAGGTAGACTTGACTTATTATTACATGCATAGCCTTCAAGCCTATTTGGTTCAAGTTATTATGCTTGAGGGGTGCTTTAACACCAAGTGCCCTGAGCTAACTGGATTAGGAGTCACTGACCTAACACTTGTTACATGGATCTTACAGAAAGCTTAAAAATGCTAAGCCTTACACATGTCATGTGAGATGAGCATAAAATTCTAGTAGGACATTATACAATTATATCCTGAATGAGTTGTAAGGTGATCTAGGGTGTTTTACTTTTGAAGGAAGGTTTTGCATTATTCTCTATTATGATCTCTTGAAGATGAATGGATGCCAATGCCTATTTTTTAGTGTTAAAATTGAAATTGCTGAGTGGACATGAGACACATTGAGTTGTTCGATTCGTGTGATTGGGATTGTATAATTACTTGGCAATGTCTATTTGTTTAAACTATTATGTATGTATGAGTACTTGCCACAAATATCAAGTTGTCAGAATGAATTATTGTTTCTGAAGACAAGTAGTATTATGCATGATTGATTTTACTAAATGAAGTCACATGTTTAGGAGGCGTTGATTTGTAAATTTGACGTGGTTTTAATTTTAATTTTCTTCTATCATTTAAATTTTTAATTTTGTGGATATATTCACTCCAAACCCTCACGAGACATAACTCGTCCACTAGTGTAAGCTAGGGGTTTAAAGGTTTGTTGTATATACTAAATGCATTTAAGATTTCCTGCGGAAGTGGAGTAGTTAGTTTTGGTTTTTGTTGTTTTTATTTTAGTTTTGCTCGAGGACTAGGAAAAAGTAGGTTTGGGGGTATTTGATGTACTGAAATAATGTTTAATTAAATATTTTCAAAATTTGAATTGTAATCCTATTTTGTGTTAATTCATTGCTTATTTGGGCTATTTATGTTTTGAATACATTAGTTGGACCTTAATTGAGTTTACATGTCTAAATGGGCTTCAACAGGATCCAAGTAATAGAAGATGTGAAGCCTATCTACTCAAAGCTATTTAAAAATCAAGAATGGGCTCTTAATGGTCTAAACATGCATAGAATGGTCGAACACAACCTTTTGGACCCGTTGTATTTGAAATTTGCGTTAAGAGAACTAAATTAGGAAAGAAGTTGATTCAGACAGATTGACACAACCTTAGTATTTTGATTATATATTTCTATGGTTTAAAGTAAGTATTAGTTATCTGAAGTGATGTTCATTTAATATTGTTCTTCTTCTTGTTTCTTTGTGATTTGGATACATAAGATGCTTTAAGGCTATCTTTCTTGATCTTTTGTGATTTGGATACGTAGAACTCTTAAAGAAACAATTATTTTTGTCCTTTATCAATCGAAAATATTTTCTATCTTTGTTTTTGCTTTTAATTTTCATATCTTCCGGTTAGATAGAATCTTCATTCGATTCTAAATAAGATAACATGATATATGAATAACAGATGTTATAATGATCCTTATTTCCTTAGTGTTTTGTCATCTTGATTTCTTAACTCTTTATTGTCTCAATATTTTTCAACTCTTTCTCTCTTAATTTTTCTTTTCTCTATTTTTTCGTAATCATTTTCTTTGTTACACAAGGCTTTCCATGTGAATCGACCTTGTCTACTACAATTGGTAAGTAAAATAAATCTGAATTTGACTTCTTCATTATCTTGGTTCAGACATAACAACAAGTTGCATTAGCCTCATGGAAGACTTGTGTTTCTCACCAATATGTTTCTATTTTGACTGTCACGCCCCGACACCCCTATCCCCGAGCCGGACCTGGTCCAAGGGGAAGGTAGAGCACGGCGCGATGAAGTGTCGTCAGTTTGAGAAAGACTTGACCCCTACTTGGGTAGATCACTACGAAGTTGCGCACATCAACTTTGTACAAGAGCAAAATGAGAAAATAAAGGATTATTAAATAAAAAATTAGTCAACATATCAACACACATACTTAATCCTAAATAGCCCACACATGGCTCAAGTATTAGAGTATAACCCTAAAACCGGCTAATAAAAGTCTAAGCCGACATCGGGTAATAGAGTGTAAAGTGTAACAAAGTAGATAAAAGTCTCAATACAAGATGCTACATAAGAAACCACACATCTCAAGATCTCCAAGTGACTCCTAAGCAACATCATCACCGATACGCTCCACAAAAAGTCTATCCGGACCCCTGCATGGCATGACATGCAGCAGCCCCAAAACAAAAACACAACAAACAGGGGTGAGCCATAAGCTCAACAAGGGTTTTTAAATATGGAAAGCAAATTCAAGATGACATCACCAAGCATAAACAACAAAATGCTCTTTAAACAAATACTCCATCATACCCATCCATCCTGGAATATTCATAGAAACCTATGCATTCATGTCATAATTTACCATTTATATGCATTCACTCATGCTATATGCACGTCATATTATCTCTAGCATATCTCATCAACACATTCTCATATCACACATCATCACATATTCAAGTAATCTCCATATCATTCTATAACCCATAACATCTCATCATCAAATTCTCATACCTCCTGCGCATCATAGGTTTAACATGACTCATATCAATCATACATCATCATGTGTATACATAATCTCATATCCTGCATGAATGACTTCTCAACATCAACATATAATGCATATCTATTTCGAAATGAAAACATTCACCCTGCAATGCTAGTGTCTCAAACACACTATCCTTCACAACATGCACTTTAAGCCATACCCACGTGTAACATAAGCTCCCTTATTCCTACACAACAGCTGTGTAATTGTTTATAATATCATAACACATGCAACAACAACAATTGGTGAATGTCTCATAAAATAGAGTGAATAAACCTTCTTATCAAGGCTGAAGCCCTCGAGCAACCCTGCCCATCAAGACCGAAATCCCGAGTAGCCCTGCTTGTCAAGATCGAAATCCCAAGCAGCCCTGCTTGTCAAGACCGAAATCCCAAGCAACCTTGCTTGTCAAGACCAAAATCCCAAACAACTATACGTGGTCAGCCGGTGCACACGGACAAACCAGTTAGATTATCAAGGTCTAGATAACTCATAAAATAACTCATATAGCCATCAACTCATGTCAACCCTGGGAGGTACCATATTCTCACATAAACAAAAAATGAAAACCATGTCCTTCCATACCCAAAATTGATCCGATAAACCTTCAAACGATTTAATCCGACATCCAATGTCATCCGATTTCATCCAATCTATCAATCATGGATAATCTAGTTTAATCTTTGTTTATAAATCATTTTTATGATGCATGCCACATAATGCATACATGAGTATATGCCAAATGAGTCGAAGTATATGTAAACATGATCAAATCAGTCCACATGTGCATGAAAAATGGTCCATTTATGTCCAACAATCTCATGGAACTCTACACAAGTGTACATAAGTGAGAGTGTTCAACTCTAAATCAAAGCATGTGAGACATGAACAAGCTACAATCAAGATTGTATATACATGCATCCATGATCTTATCATAGTTCTACCCTGCTTGGAATCATGGAATAAATATGATGAAAACATCGAAAATACATGTTCAAGATAAGTATAACATCATGCTAGACCTAGACAAATATAAACATAGTCATACTTAAGCTAGAATATTGAATACATGATTCACCTAAAATTAATATAACATGTGCAAGCATATATTCACATCATCATGGTTAAACATACTATAATCATCAAGAATCATGAAGTAGACATCAAACATGAATTTAAAGCAAGTAGACTATCATGCTAAAATTAACCAATGATAAACTTAATCATACTTAGCTAAATAATAAATTCCAAGATGGTTTTCATACAATCACGGTAGCATTTATAGGTAATAATAACTCATTTTAATCATAAGAAATTAGATTCATTGAAAAAAGAACAAGCAATAGAAGAATGGAAAAAACTACTATTTGGCCATTTGAACGCTAGGCCGTTCGATCAGTCAGACAAGCCGTTTGAACTATAGTCTGTTCAAATGCCTATGGGGTCGTTCGAACAACCTTCACAATTCACTTTATGTCCAAATCTAGTTTGTCTTCAACCTAACAAACACCAAACCGAAAATACCCAAAAATGTTAAAAAATTCTAAAATTACTTCAAAACTTCATGATATCAAAATACAAAACTAATACATAGTAGATCTAACCATTCTCAAGCTTAGTCATAAGAAAATCAACATAAATAACATTCCTTCAATAATCCACCATTAAAGCACATAATAAGCAAGAACCCACTTGACTCCATTCCAACTTGAAATCCAAAGCATAAAACCACTTGAGATGAAAACTACTTACCATCAAAAAGTTATTGGGTCGAAATCAAAGTTCTACTCTTCAAAATTCCCTACTCAAAATTAGGATTTTGATTAATACTTAATCAAAATTGATTATTATGCTTAAATAACCTTGAAAAATAAGTAGATCTAAGATTTCCATTGAGTAAAAATGAAAATACCTCTTTTAGGGTTTGAAATAGAGATTAAAAATAGTATTTTTAATGGGATAAATCAAGAATCCAATTGGGCGAAAGTGGGAATATGAGATATTAAGAGAAAATTCAAAAGATTAGGGAAGATTTAGGGCTAAAACACTTACCTAATTGAGTTTTCCTCTTTGGGCAGTGGGGTTAGGGCACACCTAGCCTCCTTGCATAGCCCTTTCCCAATTGAGAAATAGGCAAGGGTTTTCTTTTCATAGTAAGCTACTGGGGTATAAATATAAAATATTCGTCTATAAATACAATTATAACACTTTAAATGGCTAATTAGGCTCTTTTTAAGGCTAAAAAAGTGTTTAAAAATTCTGAAACTCATTATAATTAGATAAGTGAAGTTTAGGGTCATGTGGGATGATGCACTAAAATAATATTTAATTAGATACTTTGAAATCTTACATTTCAATCCTATTTTGTGTTAATTCATTTCTTATATGTGTTATTTATGTTTTGAATAGGTTAGTTAGACCTTAGTTGTGTTTACATGTCTAAATAGACTTCAACAGGATCCAAGTAGAAGAGGAAGTGAAGCTCAACTATCCAATGCTATTTAAAAGTCAAAAATGGGCTCCTGATTTCTAAGAATGCATGGAATGGACGAAAACAACCTTTTGAACCCGTTTGATTTCAGATTTGCAACAAGTGAATTAAATTCGGGAAGAAGCTGATTTGGACAAATTAACATAACATTAACATTTTGACCATATCTTTCTATGTATAATTCGGATTGATACGATTCTGATGGCATTGGAAATAAGATGCCCATGGCTACAATTTCTATTTCAAGACGAAATTAATAATTCTAAATGTATAAGGGTCAAATTCGGCATGCAATGAGACAACTAGTAAACTAACCCGAGGCCAACACATGGTGCATCTTTTTGTTGGTTGTAATTGATACACATAAAGAAAGACAATGAGGCTGATTCAATAACTAAACGAAGACTCAAAGATATTTATTTGCAAAATAAATCATTGATTTATTTAATTGATTTAAAATCTAATAATTGTCAAAGAAGTAACCAATCAAACTATCAATCAGGATGCAATCAAGGGATATGATTTGACTTTCCCCTTTAAAGCAACCCCTTCTACTCCTATAAATAGAGGGGTAGAAGTGATAGAAGTATCATCCCCTCATCTTTAGAGTTCTCTTTTCATATTTTTCTTCTCTTCTTTTATATTTTTATTTTTAGTTTTATTGTAATGACTTTCTGAGCTCTCATACTAAGGCTAGAGGTGATTTGTAACAATCTAATTAAGTTCTATTCATGTTTTATCAATGGTTTAAAGTAAGTATTGATTATTTAAAGTGATGTTCATTTAATGTTGTTCTTCTTCTTGTTTCTTTGTGATTTGGATACATAAGATGCTTGAAGGTTCTCCTTCTTGATCTTTTGTGATTTTGATACATAGAACTCTTAAAGAAACAATTCTTTTTATCCTTCATCTATCCAAAGTATAACTTCTATTTATTTTTGCTTTTAATGTTAATATCTTCCGGTTAGATAGAATATTCATTTGATTCAAACTGAGATAATATGATACATGAAGAACATCATTAGATGTTCTAATGATCCTTAATGTCATAGTGTTTTCTCTTCTTGATTTCTTAACTCTTTATTGCTTCAATACTCTTCTACTCTTTCTTTCTTAATTTTTCCATCATATATTTTTTTCCTAATAATTTTCTTTGTTGCACAAGGATTTCCTTGTGGATCGATCTTGTCTACTACAATTGTCAAGTAAAACAAATCTGAATTTGACTTCTTCATATTCTTGGTTAAGACATAACAACAAATTGACGTCGTTGCCAGGGATTGCAACATGTGACAAGAATCCGTTACAAAAAAAAAACTCACTCTAACTTTACTAATTCTCTAACTTTTATTTTTGCACACTAACTCTTTAAATTTAGTTATTTACTTTATTACCTTTAAATTTAGTACTTAAATTCTGCAAAAAAAAATTTTTTTTTAGACCAGAGGCACTACTTACGTTACTACCGAAAATTTTTCGGGATCAACCGTGTACCTCGATAGTGCCTGTTACCTTATTTTGCTATTTAAATTCTATCTATTAACTTCAACCTCTCTAACTTTATATATTTTGTCATTTAATTTTTGCACTTTTACTTTTATTTATTAAATTTTTTTTATTGTTGCATGTTTACATGGGTGCGCGATAATTCAAGACGATTAAGAAGAGTGAACAAATCTTTTGAAAATTCTATTTCTTTTAATATAATGGAGGATATGAGAATTAATGAGGAACAAAGAAGTACAAATGGGCATAATAATTCACAAAATGTTTAAGTTAAAACCTTGCGTGATTCTTTAAAACCAACTAGATCAAGTTCTCCTTACATGATTTTTCCAACTAATATAGGTGGTTTTGAACTCAAGCTGGGTGTAATTCAATTACTACCCAAATTTCATGGTTTAGATTATGAAAACCCTTATTTACATCTAAAAGAATTTGGAAAGGTTTGTGCAACTTTGCCAAACCAAAATGTTTCAAATTATGTTATTAGATTAAAACTCTTTCCATTTTCTTTAAAGAAAAAAAATTGGTTGAATTCTTTGAAACCAAGATCCATTGGAACATGGCAAGAAATACAAAGAAAACTTTTGAAAAGTTTTTCCCCACCTATAGAACTAATACACTTAGAAAGAATATCATGAATTTTCACAAAAAGAAAATAAGACTTTCTTTCCATGTTGTCAAACAATATCCTGTGTAATTGAGAACTTTTGAATTGAAAAAGCTTTACTTGATTTAGGGGCGAGTGTAAATCTTTTACCTTTTTCTGTTTATGAGCAATTAGGTCTAACGGATTTGAAACCCACCAACATAACACTTCAACTTGCTGACCGCTCAATCAAAAGTCTAAGAGGAATAGTAGAAGATGTCCTTGCTCAAGTGGACAAATTCTATTTTCCGGTGGACTTTATTGTTTTAGACACACAACCGGTTTCAAATGCATCTTCTCAAATCCTTGTGATTTTAGGTCGTCCATTCCTTGCTATATCTAATGCCCTAATAAATTATCGGAATGGAGTCATGAGGCTTTCTTTTGGGAACTTGACATGTCAGTTAAATGTATTTGATGCCACTAGACAACCATTAGACTTCGATGATACTTTTGAGGTTGACATGATTGAGAGTTTGATGGAGGATGTTTTTCCTTTCATTTATTCTGATGATCCACTAAATATATATTTAACTCACTTTGATTTGATAAGTAGAATTGATAAAGAGAAGATAATTGTTTTAAAGGACCCTGGACGAGTTTAGATGGATGTGTGTATGGCTGAAGATAGTAAACTTAGCGTTTTTGGGAGGCAACCCACTTTTGGTTTTGATAGTTATTTTTGTTTAATATTTAGTTTTTTTTATTTTTTTAGTTAATTTTTAGTTTATTATCTTTGTTGATTACTCTAATCATTATTAGGGTGTGCTTATATGATTCATTATTGATTTACCCTAATGTGAAAATGTTTGTTCTTTATTGATTATTTTTCTCTTGATAGCTATGTACATGAGCATGTCAACCGATGTACTATCTCTTCTTTCCTCTTTTCTTACAGTAAGCATTGCATTTGCTTTCTTTTATGCATTGAGGGCAATGTTTAGTTTAGGTTTGGGGGTATAGATGTAATGTCCCTGAATTTTCTACGATTTTATGTGATTTTCCTGCTATTTTTCTGGTCATTTTCGGCGGGAAAATGTGACGCTACGGCGTATTTGTATTTATGTATTTTCCCCCATATTTATACCCGTAGATTCGGGTGTGGGGCTTAGTCATAGGCCGCAGGCCTCGCTGCGCGCTTATGGCGCGAGTTTTGGAGCTACAACGCATAACCAGTGAGTTAACGCGCATTAGGGACGTGGATGGAAAAATTGAAAAGAATGAATAGTGAAAAATCGACTTAAAAGCCGATCACAGTAAGTTTCGTTCCAGAAACTTACAAAAGAAAGTTTTCACGTCCAGTGAGTTTTTGTGAGAACCCGAGCCTGATTCCGGTCGCTCCGTTCTCCCTCCTCCGTCGTCGAATTCCGGTGATTCTTGTCCTGATCTGCTTTGCCTCACCGCCACAAGTCCATAGACACCGGCTATGACCACCGCCACAGCCTCTTCGCTCCTACACGAGGTACCGAACCTTTTTCGGGAATTTTCTCTCCTTTAATCCCGTTTTTGAACTGTGGGTGTACGATTTTGACGTCGTTTGCGGCCGCTCTCAACTAGACTTATATTTAGTTGGCCGCTAGGAACCCATAGGCGCTGGCTAGAGCCGCCGCCATGCTTTCTGTACTCCGCTGTGAGCTGCCGAACATTTGGTCGGGTTTTGTTCTCATTTTGCATCTCACTGTCCGTGAGATTTTTTTGAGACGCCGGGATTTCCGGTCGTCGTCCGGCCACCGGAAGGACTCCGGTTGGACCCGTCCAGCCTACCTCAACCCTGTGTCGGCAGGGGTTTTCCGTTTCCGACCCCGCCCCGCCCCTATGGTCTTGATCTGCCCGATTAGACGCTTTGGGTGCGTCTCGGGTTGTTGCCTTTGGCGAGCCGTGGGCCATTTGGCCATCATGGGCTCCGCCCCGGCTTGGCGACAGTGAGGGCCAGCCCCACTTGGCCAATTACACCTCCGCTCGGAATGGGACGCTTGCCCTGCACTATACCGTGCGTGATGTACAGCCACCGCACTACATGTGTTAGTTGTGGGTGGCGATCGGCGATGTCGCCATTTCGATCGGCCACCACTTCCTGGCCCTAGCCCTGTTGGCCTGATGTGGGCCTTGGGTCGCCACCGTCCGACCCATCTCCCCCTATAGTGGCACTTTTTGGCCGCGTGTGCATGTGGCCACGCGTGCATTTTTGGGTTTAGGCGCCGTATTTGTGCCGCCTGACCATCGGATGGCTTTGCCACCAAGTGGAGTTGACCACTAGAGTCCTCCTCCACCTCTCCACTGTCCTCGAGCGTTGCCCCACGCTCTCCGCCCTTATGTGGGCCTTTGTTGACCGAAATCGTCGCCGTTGGGTGCTGTCCACGGCCGATTTCGACGTCTTGTGGCCGGCTGAGCACGTCTTAGCCACCGGCCGATCTTCAGTGTACACCATCGACTTCTGGTCGCACCGCCACATATGTTGGCACGATATTTCTCCCGGCCGCCCTAGTGTGCCGCTGTGGATCGCGGGTTTTGCCGCATTGATTCTGACACTCCGTTTGGCCGTGACTAGTTCTGATGCTTCCTAAAATCCTCGGGACGGCAACTTTCTCAGCTAGGCAACGGTTTTGATCGCCAGCTCCGCCGCCGACGCCGCCACCATCGTGTGCTCGCCATCTAACGTCATGATTACGAGGTAGGGGAGCTTTGAACTCGTAAATTCATGATAGCATGCTTTGAATGAGTAGTAGCATGCTAGGATTGTGTGATTCCATGCTTTGGATGTTATGTAACGATCTGATTGCATGATGTACGTGTAAGCATGATTGTATGGTATGTTGAAATGCATATGACATGCATGTTGGTTGTAAGTACGTTGGATGTAAGTATGTGCTAGTGATGACTAGCGTGTTTGTTGGTAAGTTTCGTACGTTGATTGAGTATGTGCTAGTGATGACTAGCGTGTATGTTAACGTATGTATGCATGTGCTAGTGATGGCTAGCGTGCATGTTTGAAGTATGTTTGGATTATACATGTGCTAGTGATGGCTAGCGTGCATGTTTGAAGTATGTTTGGATTATGCATGTGCTAGTGATGGCTAGCGTGTATGTTTGACGTGTGTTATGCATGTGCTAGTGATGGCTAGCGTGCATGTTCGTAAGTTACGTATGTATGATCGTATGTGTATGTTATACGTATG
Source organism: Saururus chinensis (assembly GCA_035235625.1). Taxonomy (NCBI): domain Eukaryota; kingdom Viridiplantae; phylum Streptophyta; class Magnoliopsida; order Piperales; family Saururaceae; genus Saururus; species Saururus chinensis. Next base: position 27,076,810 of record CP141146.1, on the reverse strand, counting down.
TGTGATACACATACGTATGTATGATGGCTATTGGTTGATGCTATGGTTATGTGTAAGTGTATGTGGGCAGAGGTATGGGCAATGGACAGTAAGAGGTTGCAGAGGCTTTGTCTGAATTTGGATACGGTTGTGTAAGCGTATGGCGGATGGCAGAGAATAAGAGTATGACGGGCAAGGATTAGAATGGATCGGTTTAGGTTGGATTGTATGTTGGGCGATGGTCAGACAGTAAGAGTGTGCATAATTGTACAAGCATAACGTACAAATTATGAAGTGAAAAGTAAGCTCAATAAGTGAGGTATTAAGTAAGAGGGCGACAACTGGGTTTGGCTCTGAGGAACTTAGTGTGATGACATTTGTGTACGCTGTTTTGGCCATAAGGTAGATGGCTGAGTATGTAAGACTGTAAGGGTTCGTTGTACGGTGAGGTTTGATCATGATATGGACGGGTTAAGCGAAGTCTGCTGCCCTGACGAACTAGGGTTTCGATCGGGCTCAGCTTCGGTTTGATCAGTCGAGGACTGTGAGTTTGTGTGACATAATTGTACTGCATAATGTACTTAATTCAAACTTGAATTATAAGAATGCTAATGATAGCGTTGTGAGTTTGAGACTTGAGAGTTTGACGGATTAAGTTCCGTGTTTGAGCTAGTCGATAATGAGTCGGCTATGCATTTATCATGTCTTGCCATGGTGGTTATCCTGCGGGATGTTGTCTGTGTGCTGTGTAGAGCACCGGACGTCTTTTGCTCTGTTGAGAGCAACGTATGTTTCCGATTTGGTCTGTGTGCTGTATAAGCCCAGACGTTTGATGCTCTGTTGAGAGCGTTGTATGATTCCGCCTAAGAGTGGCACTGTATGTTTCTGCCCAAGTGGCACTGTATGTTTTTCTGCCCAAGAGTGGCAATGGCACTATAAGACCCATTATGGTGGGCGATTGTATGGCACTATAAGACCCCTTATGTGTGGGCAATTGTATGACCCCTTATGTGTGGGTGTATGTTTGCGTGCTCAGGTAAGTAGTATCATGGACCTACTCTTACCTGTTTGATCCTGTGCCCCATGAGCACTGGTGTGCCTTACCTTCGGAAAAGTCCATGGCGTCTAGTCACTCCCCGGAGGTTAAGGTGTTGCCCTAGTGGCATTCTTTTCCATCTCGACGCTTGAGCTGATTAGTTGTAATGAGCTTCAGCGGTCGATAGTATGTGTATGTCTGTACGATTATGTGTGTGAGTACGACTGTAAGCGTATGAGTATGAGCACGATTGTAAGCATATGAGTATGAGTACGATTGTAAGAGTAAGACTGTAAGCATATGAATCTGAGCAAGACTGTAAGTGTAAGTTTATGAGCAAGACTGTAAGTGTAAGATGTGCAAGTAAGGTCACACGAGTAAGTGTAAGATGTGCGAGTAAGGTCGCATGAGTGAGCATATGATTGTACGAGTAAGGTCATACAAGTATGCGTATGTTGTATGGGTATGCGTACGATGGTACGAGTAAGTTTGTAAGACCCTGGATAAGGGTGTTTGTGTAAGTTTTGTTTGTTGGTGCTTTTAGTATGTTTTTGGCACGATGGTGCATTTGGTATGACTTTGGCACGATGGTGCATTTGGTATGTTAGTATGCATATGAGCATGATGTTTGTATGCCTATCTGCTTCATGTTTGAGTTGCATGAACACATGTTTTTATGAACTTTTGAGTTCACCGTTTGGGATTTCCCCTACTGGGTATTTTCCTACTGAGTATGAAAATACTCACCCTACCATTTTTAGCCCCGTGGTTCGGGAGGCTTTTGCAGGTGTGTGTTGGAGAGCTCCTGGAGATGGATGCTCATTTCAGCGGTGGATTGATTCCCGTTGACTTAGGTATATGCTTGACTCACTGCGAGTTTATTTGTGCCACGATCCAATGTATTGGGTGAGACGAGACATTAAGATGTTTATATTCTGGACTTTCATTTGGATTAGTCTGTGGACTGTTATGGGACTTGCACTCAGGGATGCCTCGGAAGGATTTGTATTTAAAGTCTATGATCATAGCGAATTTAGTCGTATGTGTGTTTTCGAGTAGCGCCTGATGATATTTGCTTTGGCCGTACGATGTTTAACCGTGTGATGAAAATATTTAGATGGAAAATGGATGTTTAGTGTTTTAAATTATAAACTGTTTTATCAGGTTTTGATTTCGTCATTTTTACTCCGATTTACAGGCGTTATATTGCAAAAATTTTTCGTGAATTTTAAGGAAAATGTGTGAAAAATCTTGGGCGTTACAATAGAAAAAGATTTTTCTTTTATGTTTTTTTAATTTTACTTGAAAAATGAAAAATTGAAAAAAAAATATTTAGATTAATTTTATTGTATGTTTTTGCTTATTTACATTGATGCTTATTTTAGACATATGACTATATTTAATGACATCAGATTGCTTAGAACATGACTTGACAAATTTAATGATTTTGAGTTCTAATTACTTCATATCGGTTTCTTGTGCTCCTATTTTGAAAAAAAACTAAGAAAGACATTTGCCTAAGTAAGAATTCAAGCCCTTGATTATGGTCTTACATCTTGGTGGATATCATTAAATCTAAGTAAATATTTTCTTATGAGTGTAAAACTTTGGCATGATCTAGTAGTACTTATGTTATCATAATAGAGTTTTGGGCTTCACTATTCTTGGTTTGTAGAATAGTCAAGGACTTTTTGTCAACACAATTGAAGTTGATTGTATAATGTGCTCAAGAAAAAAAGAGAAAAAAAATGTGAAAAAAAGAATGAAAAATTGTAAAGAGTTAAAGTCTCTCTATTGAGTAGACCGGAACTCGGCATGCCTCACTAAGCATAGGATGTTTGAGTCAAAAGGTAGAGTTGACTTATTTATTACATGCATAGCCTTCAAGCCTATTTGGTTCAAGTTATTATGCTTGAGGGGTGCTTTAACACCTAGTGCCTTGAGCTAACTGGATTAGGAGTCACTGGCCTAACACTTATTGCATGGATCTTACAGAAAGCTTAAAAATGCTAAGCCTTACACATGTCATGTGAGATGAGCATAAAATTCTAATAAGACATTATACAATTATATCCTGAATGAGTTGTAAGGTGATCTAGGGTGTTTTACTTTTGAAGGAAGGTTTTGCATTATTCTCTATTATGATCTCTTGAAGATGAATGGATGCTAATGCCTATTTTTGAGTGTTAAAATTGAAATTGCTGAGTGGACATGAGACACATTGAGTTGTTCGATTCGTGTGATTGGGATTGTATAATTACTTGGCAATGTCTATTTGTTTAAACTATTATGTATGTATGAGTACTTGCCACAAATATGAAGTTGTCAGAATGAATTATTGTTTCTGAATACAAGTTGTATTATGCATGATTGATTTTACTAAATGAAGTCACATGTTTAGGAGGTGTTGATTTGTAAATTTTGTGTATTTTATCTTTTCAGTATTGAATTTTGTGGGTAGATTCACTGCACACCCTCACGAGACTATAACTCGTCCACTAGTGTAAGCTAGGGTTTCAAAGGCTTGTTGCATATTCTAAATACAATCGAAATTTCCTGCGGAAGTGGAGTAGTTAGTTTTGTTATCTACTATTTTAATTTTTGTTTTGCTTGAGGACTAACAAAAAGTAGGTTTGGGGGTATTTGATGCACTAAAATAATGTTTAATTAGATACTTTGAAATCTTGAATTGCAATCCTATTTTATGTTAATTCATTACTTATATGTGTTATTTATGTTTTGAATAGATTAGTTGAACCTTAGTTTTGTTTACATGTTTAATTAGGCTTCAACAGGATCTAAGTAGAAGATGAAGTGAAGCCCAACTACCCAAAGCTATTTAAAAGTCAAGAATGGGCTCCTAATGGTCTAAGAATGTATGGAATGGTTGAACACAACCTTTTGAACCCGTTGGATTTTAAGTTTGCATCAAGAGAACTAAATTTGGGAAGAAGCTCATTTGGATAGTTTGACACAATCTTAGTATTTCGACCATATCTTTCTATTTATAATTCGGATTGATACAATTCTAATGGAATTGGAAAGAGGATGTTCGTGGCTACAATGTATATTTCAGGACAAAATTCATAATTCTGAAGATATATAGGTCAAATTTGGCATGAAATGGGACAGCTAGTAAACTAACCTGAGGCCAACACATGGAGAATCTTTTCATTGGTTGTGAGATATACACATAAGGAAAGACAATGAGGCTGATTCAATAGCTAAAGGAAGACTCAAACATACTTATTTTATAAATAAATTATTAATTTATTTGATTAATTTAGAATCTAATCACTGCCAAAGAAGCAACTAATCAAACAATCAATCAGGATGCAATCAATGGATATGATTAGACTTTCCCCTTTGAAGTAACCCATTCTACTTCTATACATAGATGGGTGGATGTGATAGACGCATCATCCCCTCCTCTTTAGAGTTCTCTTCTCATAATTTTCTTCTATTCTTTTGTATTTTTATTTTCAGTTTTATTATAATGACTTTCTAAGCTCTCAAGCTAAGGCTAGAGGTGATTTGTAACAATCTAATGGGGTTCTATTCACGTTTCATCAATGGTTTAAAGTAAGTATTGGTTATTTGAAGTGATGTTCATTTAATATTGTTCTTCTTCTTGTTTCTTTGTGATTTGGATAAATAAGATGCTCGAAGGTTATCCTTCTTGATCTTTTGTGATTTTGATACGTAGAACTCTTAAAGAAATAATTATTTTTATCCTTCATCTATCTAAAGTATAACTTCTCTTTATTTTTGATTTTAATGTTCATATCTTCTAGTTAGATAGAATACTTATTCGATTCTAATTGAGATAATATGATATATGAAGAACATAAATAAATGTTATAATGATCCTTAATGTCTTAGTGTTTTCTTTTCTTTATTACTTAACTCTTTATTACCTCAATACTCTTTTACTCTTTCTTTCTTAATTTTTCTTTCCTCTATTTTGTCGTAACCATTTTCTTTGTTGCAAAAGGCTTTCCCTGTGTATCGACCTTGTCTACTACAATTGGTGAGTAAAATAAATCTGAATTTGACTTCTTCATAGTCTTAGTTTAGACGTAACAACATGGGACAATCATCGTCCAAACGTGGACGTGGGGTCCACACCCTAAATTTATGAAAAAGTAACATAAAGTACCAAAAATTTCCTAAAAATAGAATAAATTATGTTTTATAATTAAAACCCATAGAAATGAAATTAAACCTAATTAAAACATCATTACCAACCATAACCCTAAACTCAAGTAAAACTGGAAAATTTGAGCAAAACCACATAATAACATGCAATTAAATCAAAATTAAACCGGGTTAAAGTTAGAGATCTTAGAGACATAGTTTGGATCCATGCCTCTAGATGCATGGTAGGTTCATGAGGGTCCATGGGGATTTAGGTGAAGCTGTTGTTTAAGTACTCTTATTTCAATGTTGGATTTGGGTATTCAGGGGTTTATTGGAGAGTCGAGTTATCTTTAGGTTGGTACATATTTATATTATGTTCTTATTTCCTTACATTGCGATGATAATGTATTGACCTTCATTAAGAGTTATTTTCTATTAAACCTAGAGTTGGATGAGAACAATGAAGGGTGGTTTGTGTCATGTGTCATTCTAGTTGACATGTAGTGTGTCTATCTATCCAAGGGATTAGATGGGGTTATGAATTATTGAACATGGGTTTGTGAGATAATTAATGACACTGATTGATATTGATCATTAATTAGAACAAGTTGAACAATTAAATGAATTGCATAAAATGTATGTTTATTGAAAACACTTAAGAATTGCATATATAATGTTATGCTTTATGAGATGGTGTTAGTTACTAGGCATAACTATGTCTAGATCAGATCTTGTTGGAAATAACATTGGAGATATTGTCCAATGGGTACGTAGGTAACTAATATCTTGGTGATGTTAGTCCAATCTAAAGATTTTAATTATTTTTTTTGTTCTTTTAGAAAGTCCCCTCCTATGGGTGGAGAGGTTCCATTCTTGTTTGGTAGTTTGGATTGGTTGGTTGCAGGTTCTTTAGGCAGAGACCAGTAAGACTAGGACAGGCGAGCGTGGGATGTAGTTCCTCATTTTTACAATTCTAATAAGTAATTATATCTTTGGCATGAGAGCCAACTTGGTTACTTATTTTCGTACTGATGATAGACTTGTACTTAGATGGATAGGTTGCTCTTTATGGATTCTAGAGACATGTAATAATATCATATGTTATGATATTCGTATTTGTAAACACCAATTATCACTAGCTAGATATTAATCGAATGGGTTGTTTTGCACTTGAGGAAAAAAAAATTCTTGTGACTTACTAATTGTGCTATTTAAAAAGGGCTTTAAAAGTCCGGTTGTGACATGTTTGAAAGAACATATGAGACATATATATTGTAATTGGCTAATTTCATTAATCAAAACTATGTTGAAATTTTGAGTATGTAATTATTCTTAGGTTGAAATTTTGAGTATATAATTATTCTTAGGAATCTAACTAGATTTAGTTGTGGTAAAGTTTGGTTTGGAATTGATGAACTTGAAAAAGAGGAGCAGATGTGTTCTTATGGATCAAGGCTGAAGACTAAGAGTGTTGAAGGTAAAAGAGGTTCATTGAGCATACACTCTCATACAAAAGTCACTTGGAGGAGTTTCAGAAGTGATTTTGGAAATATTAGACCGATTTAGGGTAAAAGGGGCAAAACTATAATTTTATTTTGTCATCAATTGACCGCTACAACATACACAGGACATATCGATCGATAGGTTATGAATTGTAGCATAGAATAGAGTTGATTCTTTCTTTTTCTTCAGCAAAAGATCTATAAGAACCTGAAACAACCATTTGTAAAAACAGACCTAGCGTTTATCGATTGATTGCCCTAATTCATATGTTAATGGTTAATGGTGGATTCATGAAGACATACAATTGAAAGAGAAGAGTATCAAACAACAAATAAAAGATGGGTGATGCACTAAAATAATGTTCAATTAGATACTTTGACATCTTGAATTGCAATCCTATTTTGTGTTAATACATTGCTTGTATGTGCTATTTATGTTTTGAATAAGTTAGTTAGACCTAAGTTGTGTTTACATGTCTAAATGGAATTCAAAAAGATCTAAGCAAAAGAGGAAGTGAAGTTCAACTTCCCAAATCTATTTAAAAGTCAAGAATGGGCTTCTAATGGTCTAAGAATACATGGAATGTTCGAACACAACCTTGTGGACCAGTTTGATTTAAGATTTGCAACAAGAAAATTAAATTCGGGAAGAAGCTGATTTGGACAAATTGACACAACATTAGTATTTGGACCATATCTTTCTATATATAATTCAGATTGATACTATTTTTGTGGCATTAGAAAGAAGACTTACGTGGCTAAAATTGTTGTTTTAGGAAGAAATTTATAATTTTGAAGATTTATGGGTTGAATTCGGCATGTAAAGGGACAACTAATTAACAAACCCGAGGTTAGCACATGGAAAATCTTTTCATTAGATGTGATTGATACACATAAGGAAAGATAATGAGGCTAATTGGATAACTAAAGGAAGACTCAAAGATACTTATTTGCTAAATAAATTATTAATTTATTTGATTGATTTATAATTTAATTATTGCCAAAGAAGCAACCAATTAAGCAATCAATCAAGATGCAATCAAGGGATTTAATTGGATTTTCCCCTTTGAAGCAACCTCTTCTACTTCTATAAATAGAGGGGTGGACATGATAGAGGCATCAACCCCTCCTCTTTGGAGCTCTCTTCTCTTATTTTTCTTCTCTTTTTTTGTATTTTTTTTTTAGTTTTATTGTAATGACTTTCTAAGCTCTCAAGTTAAGGCTAGAGGTGATATGTAACAATTTAATGGAGTTCTATTCATGTTTCATCAATGGTTTCAAGTAAGTATTAGTTATTTGAAGTGATGTTTATTTAATATTGTTCTTCTTTTTGTTTCTTTGTGATTTGGACATAAGATACTTGAAGGCTCTCCTTCTTGATCTTTTGTGATTTTGATACATAAAACTCTTAAAGAAACAATTCTTTTTATCCTTCATTTATCCAAAGTATAACTTCTCTTTATTTTTACTTTTAATGTTCATATCTTCTTATTAGATAGAATATTAATTCGATTATAACTGAGATAACATGATACATGAATACCATCATTAGATGTTACAATGATCCTTAATGCCTTAGTGTTTTCTCTTTTTGATTTCTTAACTCTTTATTGCCTCAATACTCTTCTACTCTTTCTTTCTTCTATTTTTTCGTAACCATTTTCTTTATTGCAAAAGGCTTTCCATGTGGATCGACCTTATCTACTAAAATTAGCAAGTAAAATAAATCTGAATTTGACTTCTTAATAGTCTTATTTCAGACGTAGCAACAAGTGGACACAACAAATTCTTCAAAGGAATTGAAAAATCTAAACGAAAGATCAACAATTAGAGAAGGAGTCTTTGGTTAAGTTACTAGAAGGAGACGAAGACAAAACATAAATAGGGAAATCTTCAAGGATTCTAAGGAAGAAGAATTGAAGGCTAACAAAGAAAAGTTCTTACAAAGAAAAGGTGTTTTCGTTTATGTAGAGTCAAGAGGTTGGTTGGTTGGTTGTTCTTGGGCCTTGTAAATTTTTTCTTACTAGTGCATTGATTTGGCCTTATAAGTGTATTGTAGTTTTTCACCCAAGTTGGGGTTTCTATGTTAAATATCCACATTTTATTGTGTAGTTTGCATGCTTGGATTGATTGAATACTTGGTAGATTCATAATTCATGCATAATTAGTTCATTTTCATTGCTTATTTTAAATTCCTACACTTAGAGGATATAACTCTTGATTCTTATTTCTATGAAGTACTAGTTTTAAGAGCAATCTAGTGATCCACTATCGCCTTCTAGTTGGATTTTAAATTCTCAATGTTGGCCTTCAATTCGTCTCCTCCTCATCAAGTCTTGAAGTTTTTTTCTTCCTTGCTTAGTCTTTTTCTTCTAGCCTCTTCAAACAAGCTTCTCTTGTTTATAACTTTAGCCTTGAGTCTATAATCTCCCATTCAACTTGGTTGACTCTCATCTCAAGTTTTTGTGTGTGAAAGACACTTTTCAGTTGTGTGACACTCCAACAATCACCATTAACAATAATCTTTGAAGCAAAATAATGATCTCAAGGAAAACAATGAACAAATGATTTCTCCTCTTTTCTCTCTCAAATTATTGGTTTCCCTCTCTTCAATTTCATATTTACCTAGCCCTTATATAGTCTATTAAGTCGGTTTATGAGTTATATTCCAATTAGAAATGAATTCTTTATCAAAAGGCTTAAACTAGATTAAGTTACACAAGCAACGATTGCACAGGTCTAACAACGATAGATCATTCACTGTTTTAATTAAGGTAAAACTCATCAAATGATTGATCTCTCACTTTGATCTGTCAATCAATAAACTCTCAACCAAATTTTACATAGTCTAATTTAAGGGTAGATCGATCGATTAATCTAAATCATTTTATAGCAATTGATCAACGCACAATAAATTTTTAAATTTAACTCTGATTTAGTCTAGAACTTCCAAAATTATTTAATTCACTATTCCTAAGTTAAACAAAGTGAATTGTGTGTGAGTGCGTACAAATAAACCTTTTACCTTTGACACAACTTAGTCAACCTTGATTAGTAAGAACATGTATGCTCCTAATTTTCAAGTTAATCAATTTTAAATTCGACTCGACCACAACTAAATCTAGTTAGATTCTTAATACTAAAACATACATGAAGTTTAGCCATTGTTTTGATCATCAAAATTAGCCAATTTACAATACATATGTATCATATGTTCTTTCAGGAAACCACTGGTTGGAGAGTGTGCATAGACTATAGAAAGTTAAACTCCAGGACAAGAAAAGATCACATCCCATTGTCCTTCATAAACCAAATTTTGGAGAAATCACCAAGCTAGGACGTTTATTGTTACCTAGATGACTAGTTAGGGTACATCCATGTACCCATATTTCCATGGGATCAGGAGAAGACACTTTCACATGTCCATTTAGTACCTTTGCTTATCATGGTATGTTGTTTGGGTTATGTAATGCTTCAGCTACTTTTAAAAGATGCATGATGTCCAATTTCTTTAATATGATTGATAAATTATTAGCAATGTTCATGGATAATTTCTCTGTGTTTGGTGCATCTTTTGATAAATGCCTCCATAATCTTTCTCTTATGGCTAAGCGTTGTGAGAAGACTAATTTGGTTTGGAGTTAGGAAAAGAGCCTTTTTATGGTTCTAGAGGGTATTGTGTTGGGCCATGTGTTTCAAAGAGGGTTATTGAAGTAGATAAGGACAAAGTAAATCTCATAGTCAACCTACCACCCCCACATCAGTTAAATATGTTCATTCTTTGCTTGGCCATGCAAGGTTTTGTGGGCATTTCATCAAAGATTTTTGTAACATTTTCTATCCTTTATGTCATTTACATACTCAGGATGTGCCCTTTGAGTTTGATGAGGCTTGTATGAAAGCTTTTACAAAGCTTTGAACCCTCCTATATATAACCGAAATTATATAGTCCCTGAACTACTCCATTCCTTTTCAGATTATGTGTGATGCCTCAAACTATGCTATTAGCGTAGTCCTTAGATAAAGTGCGAACAAAGTCCCCCATGTCATATACTATGCTAGTAAGACTCTTTCATGTGCCTAATTGAATTATACCAATACTAAGAAAGAGCTTCTAGCTGTTGTGTATGCCTTTGATAAATTTAGGTCCTACCTTTTGGGTCTAATATCATCATCTTATCTGATCCATTGTCTTGCGCTACCTTCTTTCTAAGAAGGATACCAAGCCTAGGGCCATTAAATGGATTTTACTTCTCTATGAGTTTGTTTATGAAATCAAGGATAAAAAGGGCATTGAGAATGTTGTGGCAGACCACTTATCCATGAAGCTATGGATCTAGAACCACTCCATAATTCCTTCCTTGATGAACAACTTTTTGCTGTCTCTATGGCCAACCCCTTTGGTTTGTTAACATTGTGAATTACCTTGTTATGGGTCAAATTCACTCAAATTGGACTAAACATGATTAAGATTTATTTTTTTCACAAATAAAACACTATTACTGGGATGACCTCAACCTTCTTAATTTTTTTACCAAATAATTCATCAATGTGTGCCTCAGAGCGAGTCCCATACCATTTTGGAATTTTTTCATTCTCAATCATGTAGGGGACACTTTGGGGAAAGAAAATTGCAAATAAGTTTCTACATAGTGGATTCTAATGGCCAACCTTGTTTAAGGATGCCCATGAGTTTTCCAAATCATGAGATAGATGTCAATATCTAGGGGCTTTTTCATGGAGAGGTGATGTCTCTCCAGCCCATCCTTGTTGTACAAGTCTTTGATGTTTGGGGTATTGACTACATGGGTCATTTTTCACCATTCTTTGGCTACACCTACATCTTGGTCACTGTTGATTATGTCTTCAAATGGATTAAAGCCATTTCTTGAAAGACCAATGACCATAAGGTAGTGGTGGGCTTTCTCAAGGATAACATTTTTTGTAGGTTTGAGACACCTAGAGCTATTATTAGTGATGGGGAGAGACATTTTTTTGCAAAAGTTTGATATGCACGTAATATAACCATTCATATATCCCTATTTTATTCATTTTAGGATTGTTTTGATATTACTATTGGCTGATTATAGATAAATTCTATTTTATAGGGTTTGATGAGCTTAGTTGATGAAGTTGCCATTTTGGAGCATTCAGGATGAATTTTTGTGCAAGAATTAGTTCAAGTTGAAAAACTTTCATCATCAACATGTGCGCAACCAATGTCTTCTCCAAATCAACTTTCTTCTCCAACATTCATGGCTAGCTAAATTCATAGCCAAGGCTTAGATGAAGCCCTAAACAAATTTGATTCTACTCTTTCATATTTTTATTTATGTTTTGAATTGATGTAAGACTTTATTCCGTATGATTAATGAAAGTTTCATTATGTTCAATTCTATGCCCTCAAGAGAGGTAGAGTTTCACATGTTTTGAATTTTGTGGTTTCTTTTGATTTACATCCGTATTTTGAAATAAAATTTTAGTAAAATTTTAAGGCAAATATACGGAAAAACCTCGGTCATCATATATAATCTTGTATAGGTTTTCCTCTATGAAATTTCATTACTTCATAACCCTTATATTGCTCCTTAAGTCGGTTTAGGTCTTATACTTGAATAAAGAACGAAAATAAAATTGTAATGTCTTAATTAGGTAACTAGTCCTTGAAATTATAAATCGCTCCAAACAGCAATCTTCACTATTTATTTTGTGCATGATGCTTCAAGCAATTGATCAATTCACAAGTACAATTGATCGATAACTCTCAGCTTCATTTTTCACAAGGCTAAATCAAGGTGCGATCAATTGTTTTGTTCTTCCTTATGTGTTGCGATCGATCATTCTGCCTGTAATTTTATGTTTTTGCCCTTTTACCCTAAAACCTTATGAAACTTTTCCAAGTAATTTTGATTGCAAATGTGATCTAAATAAGCTTTAAACACCTTCAACATTCTCCAGTCTTTTGTCTTGATCAATAAGAACACATCTGCACCTATTTTTCTAGTATGTCAATTCTAAATTCTACTTAACCACAACAACTTCAAATTTGATTATAAGATTCAATACATGCACAAGGTTTCTTCACATAATTTTGACAAAGAAATTAACCAATAAACTAGACATATGACTCATATATTCTTAGAGAAAAGTACAAAATGCTATAATGAGAATATTTATAGAGACTTTTGGAGTAAGATTAAGGTTGATTTGTCAGTGTGAATCGGCTAGCCAAGGGCACTTCCAGTTTACAAGATTTGCCAATTGCTTTTGGTATCTCCGGATTAGGAATACCCGTAAGCAGGGATTCGATATCTTTGGGTACCAGGATTTCCTCATCAATGATTTATGGATTATTATGATGTTTAATTACACAGGTTTTTTATATGAATTATGATGCTTATTTATAGAGGTTGTGTATAGATCATAACACTTGGTTGTTGATGCACTAAAATAATTTTGAATTAAATATTTTCAAATCTTGAATTACAATCCTATTTTGTGTCAATTAATTACTTATTTGGGCTATTTATATCTTGAACAGATGAGCTGGACCTATGTTGTGTTTACATGTCCAAACGGGCTTCAACAGGATCCAAGTTGAAGAGGAAGTGAAGCCCAACTACCTCAAGCCATTAAAGGGTCAAGAATAGGCTCTTAATTATCTAAACATGCATAAAATGGTTGAACATAACTATGTGGACCCTTTAGATTTCAAATTTACATCAAGAGAACCAAATTCAAGAAGAAGTTGATTTGGATAGATTGACACAACCTTAGTATTTCTATCATATCTTTCTATATGAAATTCAGATGGATATCTTTCCGTGTCTACAATCCTTATTTAAGGAAAAATTTCATAATTTTGAAGATATATGGGTCAAATCTAACATGCAAAGGGACAACTAGTCAGTTAACCTGAGGCCAACACATAAAGGATCTTTTTAATGGTTGTGATTGATACACATAAGGAAAGATAATTAGGCTGATTGGATAACTATAGGAAGACTAAAGGATACTTATTTGCTAAATAAATCTTTGATTTAATTGATTGATTTAAAATCTAATCATTGCTAAAGAAGCAACCAATCAAGCAATCAAGGGATATGATTGGACCTTCCCCTTTAAAGTAAGCCCTTCTACTCCTATAAAAAGAGGGGTAAATATGGGAGAGGCATGATCTCCTCCTCTTTGGAGCTCTCTTCTCCTATTTTTCTTGTCTTCTTTTGCAGCTTTTGTATTTAAGTTTTATTATAATGCTTGCTAAGCCCTCTAGCTAAGGCTAGACGTGATTATAACAATCTGATGGAGTTCAATTCATGTTTCTTTAATGGTTTTAAGTAAGTATTGGTTATTTGAAGTGATGTTTATTCAATATTGTTCTTCTTCTTGTTTCTTTGTGATCTTAGTACATAAGATGTTTGAAGGCTCTCCTTGATCTTTTGTGGTTTTGATATATAGAACTCTTGAAGAAACAATTATTTTTACCCTTCATCTATCCAAAGTATTTCCTATCTTTTATTTTCTTTTAATGTTCATATATTCTAGTTATATAGGATCTTCATTCGATTTCAACTAAGATAACATCACATATGAAGAACATCAATAGATGCTATAATGATCATTAATGCCTAAGTATTTTATATTATTGAATTTCATCTTAAAACTTTCAATGCCTTAATATTCTTCTATTCTCCCTCTTAATTTTTTCTTTACTTCTTTAATTTTGTAATAATTGATATAGTCACATAAAGGCAATCCTTGTGGATTTGACCTTATAAGACTACATCCACTTGTGCACTTGCCAGTAATATAACCTTAAGCTTTGGCTCAAATTAATTAATCAATAGTTTAGGTGTAACAATTATGCATATGGTGTATGGATTATAATATTTGAATGCACAAGTTGTGTGTGTGGATTATGATGCATGAATGAGATAATTGCACAGGTTGTATGTGTAAGGGATTTGACATGCTCTTGTGTTATTAACACTAGTTTTGCATGAGGTTTATGTTATGCGAAGCTCGCGCTATTTGCCTTATTTTGTTTTGTGGTATCCCTCGGGGATCCTCTGTGTGGTTGATGATTTATTTTGTGATGATGGAGGTGATTAGGTGGACATGTGATAAGTATAATTTATGCGTTATTCTACCCTTAATTATTCTATTTTCTAGTCTCATTTAAGTGTTAATATAGGTTAAATTATTAAATATTAAATTTAATTAGGTTAGAAAAAGCTTCCATGGTGTTTTGAATTAAATTGGTTTATTTTGCAGATTCTTCATTGGCGATCGAACGGGGTCACTTACCGATCGATCGGTTACACGTGATTTTTAAGAAAATTCAGTTCAAGCGTTCGAACGGGCATGCAGGGCGATCGATCGGCATAACACGCAGATTCCTTATTTCACCCAATTTTGAGTCCTTCTCATATCCAACTCTTTTCTTACGGATCTAATGCCTATATAAAGACTTATTTGGCACGAAATTAAGGGAGAACAAGTAGATTTTTTGAAGAAGAAGATGGAGAAGATGCCAAAGCTTTCAATGGAGATTCAATTACTTTTTTCTACCATGGAAGGCTAAACTATTATTTTACTTAGGAGTTGATGAACCTATAGATAAGTTTCAATTTCTTTTCTTTTTAATTTAGATCTCAGTTGTGAATTATGACAATTGTATGATAAGGATTTCCTTTTTAATGGAAGAGCTTTTTAATGTTTATTCAAATCTATGTTGATTTATTGTCTTGTAGATGATAGATTGATGTGGTTTTGATATTTGCATCAATTCTAATTTCTGTGATTTAGATGAGATGGTCATATAATAGTTTTAATGTTCAGATAATTAAGGACTTGGATGAGTTATACTAAGATTAGATGGGTCATGCCTATAGCTATTTAGTGTAGATGATTCGTGCTATTGTCGAAGATAGTTCATGCCATGGAAATTAATTAATGATTCTTTCTGAAGTAATTCTAGCTTGTAGCAGAGAATACTTGTTCATATTCACACTAGATTTAGATTAAAAGTTAAGGAATTGTTATGGTTCTATAGTGGATTCGATTTCCTAAGTAAAATCTATCACATTAATCTCTTGTTTTTAAACTAGTTGAGTTCTTTTCCTTTACTTAATTAAAGTTTAAGTTGTTTTAGTTTTAAACCAACAAATTCCTTTTTATATTTAGTAATTATTCATCCGTCCCTGAGGTTCGACAACCCTTAAATACTTATCCTAATACAATTACCTTGTACACTTGCAAAGGGTTTAATTATAAACGATCAACATGGAGTGGGGATAGTCCTCATGTCTTGGGATAGACTTTATATGACTTATGTTATGACTTTGTGATTTAACTATGTTGTGAGAGAGCCTTATTTGATAACATAGACTTGTTGTTGCT
Organism: Saururus chinensis; assembly: GCA_035235625.1. Taxonomy (NCBI): domain Eukaryota; kingdom Viridiplantae; phylum Streptophyta; class Magnoliopsida; order Piperales; family Saururaceae; genus Saururus; species Saururus chinensis. The sequence continues at coordinate 27,060,751 of CP141146.1, read as the reverse complement.
TGTTGAGGCTTGGGACTCCATTATGTTTTATGATATTTATGTGGGCATTGTGAATGACTAATAGATTTTATTTTTTTTAACTTTTAGTAATTGCTTTTGTATAAAGTGAGTGCTATGTACTTTGATATAGCTTGGGTTTGGGTTAGATCTCCTCTCATCACACCTACATCATCACACTTTGGATGGGTTAAGATCAAGAGGGCTTGATAGGGGTGTGACATATAAGCAACTCTTGACTACAACATGCTCACATAGCCACGTGTTTAAGCATACCTTACCAAGAATATTATCCCACAAGCATTAGATAAAAGATAACATCCATATCTCAACAAGCAAAGTAAGCACATAACCATGAGCTTACTCTAATAAGATCAATCACATGCATCCATTCGCAAAACTTATGTTTTGAAAATCCTATATTGAACATAAACTAAAATAAAATTAAACATAACCTTATTTACGTAAACAATGCTAAGATTTACAAAAATAAAACTTCCATAAAACATAACTAGTTCTATAGAAAATAAATATGGTCTTCCACTTTACCCGGACACCCTTGACCCAAGGGGCCGCATCTTGGACAGTCATATACATCCGACACCGGTCCTAAAGGTATTACATATTATGCCTCTAAAAGTCCACATAAGCTTGCTTGGATTAATTCCATACACATTTCTTTGTGCACTTTGCACAAATTAAGCTTACCAATTTTATCTTGTTACCCAACATAGATAATCCCAATCGCAATCCCATCCAATTAGATAATTAATGATAGGGGAAAACATGTAGGAATAACAAGTATATAACCTTAAAATTATGTACACAAAATCATTACTCAACTATAAGTTGTCACCACATTTAATTAATAACTACGATGTTCTTTAATACCCCTTTCATTACTAGTTGTTATTTTGTCTACACATTATGATAATTCCATACCCAACTTAACCCATGCATGATTAGGGAGTAAAATTATATATGTAGACAACACTCATGACTCAAAGCATAGTCATACATAAACATACATTAATCATTAGATCAATAACCATATGCATATACCTAACATGATATTCTAGGTTACCCTACTTACTCATATAACCCACGTGTCAAAGCCATTACCTTGAACATGGATGTACTACCCCTTAGATATACCTCACATGCATGAAGTGTCCTTATTATTCCCATTTCCACCAAAATACAAGAAAATGATAAAAAAAACCAAGTATTCTTGACTCATAAAATCGAATTAAAACTTGAATGACAGTAGGTCAAATTACTCGATAATGTGCACTACAACCAAAACCCTAATTTGCGCCTTAAAACAAGTTCTAATTTTTATTAAAAATATCTATAGTGTTCCGATTGCAACAAAAATTTGGCCACCATAGTCAAATAAGGAAGTATAGGACCCGAAATTAAACCTAGGGTATTTTTGACATTAAAAATTATTTATTTTAAAATTCTGAAAATTACTATGTAGTGCAAAATTGCCCTTGTAGTAGGGATTCCAAAGGTCATAACTCAGTCCAAACTAATCCCAATTAACTCAAGTCTTTTGCATTGGGTTAGTATTCATGGAAAATTGTCCAAAGACATTTTGAGGGCAATCTAATGTCGTTTGTTCCTAAAAAAATGCATCAAACTAACACCAACTTGAAATTTGGACCTTTACAAATTCTGAAACATCTAATAAATATACCATAAATGATAAAAATATAGAAAATTAAGTCATGAAGATAGACACTTCAAAATATTTCTGAAATTTTCCCACGAATAAGGATATTGGAAATGTCCAAAAACAAAGCCCGGAAAGGTAGTAAAAACCTGGCAGAAACTAAGTTTTAAAAAAACATCGATGGTTGACGCATGAAAACTCAATGGAGGACTCTGAAATTTTTTCCAAATAACTTTAAAGAAGTTTTGAAGATCCTAAAGAAAATTAAGTTTAAATAGCACAATGGAAGGTCCCAAAACAAATCGAGCATTCTATGTGTGCAAAGAAAATTGAAAATAGGGAATCTTAAGAAAGAAACTATGCTCAACTCTAAATTACTTTTCCATAAAAGAAACACCATAGAACATGCAATTTCTTGACTCCAAATACTCAACATGGATCATAATCAGTCACAAATCACAAGAAACCCTTTGATAATAATCATTTAGCCAAGACATACAATCATATTTATCAGCCGACAATTTTTGACATGAAATTAAAAACCCTAATCTCAGCTTTCTAGAACCACGTGCAAACATTCAACAAACAGCCATCAAGCCACTCTAACCAAGTAAAACTAAATCATAACACCATAAACTAATGTAGAGGAAGAGTAGTTCCTACCTTACCATGAAAAAAAATCCTTCCCAACCCGTAGACAAAGCTTTAAAAACTCCTATGATGATGCCAATTCAACGTCTCCAACCTCGAGGTGCTAAAATGGTGGCTTGTAGGAATAGAGGCTCAACAAAGAAGAGGGGGGAGGAGTATTTGGCTAAAAGAGAGAGACGGAAGATAGAGAGAAGAGAAGGCAGCTAGAAGAGAGAGGGCTGGTCCAAGAGCAATGGAGAAGGTAGCGTGGGATAGGTGGCTTGGCCTCCTATAAGGGGCTATTTTCCCTCTTAGGTTGGATTCCTAAACCTCTAATCCTCAATCATGGATTGGTAGAGTCCTTGAATAGTGCCCGAAAGCACTATCTTGAAGTCACGCTTCAATCTTCTTGGCAGCATGCTTCCCTAGGCGAGATCTACACGAGAAGGAAGAGAGGAGGAGGAGGAAGGGGAGGGCGGATAGCCCTCTTTTGAAAGAAATGCAAAGTCTGAAGGAATTGTGTCTTCACAATTCAATAAGGTCAATCTTAGACAAGCTTAAATCTCCAATCTTCAAACTCAACTTGGTCTTTTTAAGATTTGTGCTCTAATCTCACTCAAACACTAGCTTTTGCTGCACAACTCTAAAATGAATCACTACCAAGCGATATATCTCATGATGTACTAGTAAAGATACTTCTGAGTAAAAACTAGTACTCACATCCTATACCATGATTATTTTGCGAAGCCACAAAAGCAATATTTACTATGCACTAGCTCGACTAACCCTAGAGCTAACTATTGATACATTATGTCTCATGACATGTTCACTTAGGAGTGCTTCAACACTCAAAGTCTACCAAAACCCATCAAATCAATCTAACAGTTTAAATGACCTAAGAAAGAGTTAACTCAACTTTTTTTCTTCAAACTTAATCACAATTCTATATACTTTTCTTAAAAATTCTGTATCATGAGGAGTATCCCCTAATTTTGTTAGTCTTCTCAATGCAATGAAACATGAACTCTTCTTTCATTAGACCACTTTGTTCCAATATGTAGTCATTCTGCACCAAAGTCCAAACCATGTTTCATAAGGTCTCAAACCTGAATCATGTTTTCAATGCTTTGGTAGTGTGCTCAAGTTGATCATTGGTTGAGGATCATATGTCGAGTAGAATTAAGTTTTACTTCTAATGATCCAATATACTTCTTCTAATTTTCAAGATGTAAATTATAGGTCTCTATTGGGTATTATAGTTAAAGGTATCTCATGAAATTTCACTATCTCACAAAAATTGTAGTTCCAAGAAGTTTCTACACTCTTATCTCTTTGAAAATCTTTTATCATCTTGTGAAAACCTTAGGATTATACAACAAAATTGGCCAGAAAGGGCTTCCCTCATTCGATAATTCTTCAATGTGTAATTTTGCTAATCTTTCACCATCAGATATACTACCATGATTTTTGACTTTCTGCTTTAAACATCTAACATGACATTTGCTTTACTATGAACCATTGAAATCTATAAAGGCTTGGAAGGTTACTCCACACATGTAGTGCTTCCAATATTTCAAAGTAAATATTTTCGTTGACAATGCTTGGTCATAGGTTGGGTAATTCTGGTTATAAGTTTTCATCTACTAAGATGTGTCATATGTCACAATTTTGTTATTCTACATAAGTATGCATTGCAAACCTTCCTTGAAGAAATTAATGTACACTACAATTCCCTTTTTGCCTTCAGTTAATGCCTATACATGCACAAGAGTAAGCCTTATCTCCAATTCTTGAAAACTAACTTCACATTCCTTCATCCAAATGTACTCGAAAGTAGATGATCAACTCCTTCAATTTAGTAGAGACTACCCGATAAGGTGCTTTAATTATGGATGTGATCCCCAAAATCAAATTATTGGTAAAATTCACTTCCCTCCTTAGTGATCTTTACCTCTATTCTTCTTTAAATTTCAATCACTCTTCATAAGTCTATAATCTTGAGTCTTCAAACCACATCTACTCCAACATTTCATGTTGATTAATTTTAATTCTAACTCGATACATCACTAATCTAATCAAATTTCACTAAACTTAGTTACACACTTGAATGAACATAATTTTGATCATCGAAATATAGCCTATATATGCCACATATCTACTAACTTCACATATTCACATAATTTTAACTTTACAAAGTTAAATCTTGCACTCCTATGTTGGCTTTGTGCATTCTTGGTTTAGAAAGCTCTCATGAGCTCTAACAAATGAGATCCCACATGAGTACACTTTCTCAAATTTTTTTTGGGTCCAACACATAAAACATGCTTCTCATTTATATAATTTTATAGTTTTTCTTATATTATATATGTTCAGATTCATGCATTTTTACGCTATTGGATAACTCCTATGAGCTATATCAAATGAAACCCACAACCAAATTGCTCATGAATACAAGGGCGCACTCCACCGTACAAAGTCCTTCTATACCATTGTTCTTTCCAACCTATAACTTAATATTAAGCTTGCGAGGGATTCATAGTTTCCTAGTACAAGTATATATGAATTAATATAGTGCTTTATAATGATATGTGCCTCTGATTTACAATCATTATAATCTAAGAAGTATATATTGAACTATAGCATATACAGGAGACCTTTGCTTAATATATGCTTTATCTTTATTTTATTTTATTTTTTTTCTTATCTAATATGTATTTACACACATAATGCATATGCATTCTTGCTAGTATATACAAGTTCATTAATAATATTACTTCAAATAAAGGTGGCATGTATAACTAAATTGTTATTATATCATAAGTTGCATAATACAGAAATCTCTACCCCAACAACTCTACTAGGTCATGGTCGATAGTCAATAATGCTTTCCCCATCCCTATAACTACACCTACCTTATCCAATCGTCGAAAAGGGTTATATTCGTGGACAATGATAGGTTGAATAAGAGGCTTTGTATGTAGACAAAACGTTCAAAAACAAATGGTTCGTGAATGTAAACCCATAAGCTATTTCGTGGAGGAAAGCATTTTCTATGCTTCCTATTGACAATAAGCATAGCACAAGGAATGCATATGAGATGTTGTGTGTGCCATTGATTTCCTCGATGGATGGCTCCCATACATTCTTTACATTATGCTCATTGTCAGTAGGGAGTATAGAAAATGCCTCCTTCACGAAAGCCAATAATATTTATGCACAAGGTAATATTTTTAATGTTTGCCACTAACAATGCACCTAGCATAAAGAATGATGGGAGTATTTGATATTTGATATTGATGGCCTAGACATTAGAGTATGTTAGCGTGTACACCGTTAATCTCTTATATGTTAGTGCATGCTAGCATGTGCAGTGTTGATCTCCAAGATGAAGAGCCATACATTCCTTACGGTAGGCGCATAGGGAAAATAGAAAATGCTTCCAGTTCAACGGGCCCACATACCTGCGTGTTATCATGGACCTGGTCCGGACACCTTTGTAAATATCTTTCAATGTCTTTCTTTATGTTTGTATGTATTTCTTTTATTTTTATGTAACAATGCCCGTAGAGCCACTTTGGCTGCTACTATAGCAATATCCAAAAAATCCCTTATGCTATATAGGGGGAGGGCAGTGTTTGTGTGGTTGGCTCATGTATTTTGCACCCATTGCTTTGTAACACGTTGATAGTAAATGTAATATGTCATCATGCTTGTGTTCATTTGTTTCTTTGCAATGTGTCACTCTCATTCCCCTTACCTCTTGCTATGCAAGGCCCTTTGCACGTGATCCGCGTAGCGCCTTGCCAAGCAAGAACACTTGTTGCACTCGAAAGGCTTACTTTCTAGGCGGAAGGCCTCGTTGCTGCATGGTAGCTTGTCTATCGAGTAGGGCCATGACAATTGGTATCAGAGCCTTGGTTTAGGCGATCCCCCTTTCGGTTCAATCAAACTTCGAAAGGGATGCCGAAGTCGGTGATTGAGATAAGTGGGGTGGAAGAGCACACCCCAATACCATCAAAGACGTCAAAAACATTGTTGCGCATGGATGCTATGGAGGAGCAACTAGCATCCCTTGTAACCAGTTTTGACAAGCTGGATGATAGGATCCACTCCCTATAAGCATGGGAGAAAGGGACCCATGATTTGAGCAATGAGAATCGTGAGCTAATCAACGAATTTCGTGATGATGCCCAAGTGTTTGTGGCTTCCTTACAGGAAGAGATTTGTGCTTGGCAGCCCAGGTGTCGCTTCTCATGCGTACTACCGCTCGCCAAGAACCGCTTGCAGTGATGGGAGGACCAAGACTCCCTAAAGTGCCAGAACCCACTCCATATAGAAGTGCAAGGGATGCAAAGCAACTCAAAAAAATTTTGTTCGATATGGAATAATACCTTCGGGTTATCAACCCAGAAACTGAAGAGGCAAAAGTGGTTATGGCCATGATTTATTTGTTCGACGATGCCAAGCTATGATGGAGGACTAAGTATGATGAGATGACAAGAGGCCTAATCTAGATAGAGATGTGGGAGGAGATGAAGAGTCAACTCAAGACTCAGTTCCTTTTTGAAAATGTTGACTTCATTGCTTGGAGGAACCTTAGACGCCTCCAACAAACTCGAACTATTAGGGAATATGTTAAGCAATTTTCCGCCCTCATGTTGGATATTCGCAACATATCCGAGAAGGACAAGCTATTCTTCTTTTTAGAAGGACTCAAGCTATGGGTTCTGACTGAACTAAACAAGCAGGTGTGTAAGAGATTTGACCACCACCATTATAGAAGCAGAATGCCCTACCGACTATACTAATGAAGGTGACTCCAAGAAGAACACCACTAACCAGAGGGATCAACGATACTGTCAGAGAGGTCTATGGTCATTCACCGGGGCCCAAGATAAAGGCAAGGGCAAGATGAGGGAGAGGAAACCTTTTTACAAGAGCGAGGGACCAAGGACAGACAACTCAACATTTAAACCTCACAAGTTTGAATGTTTCCTTTGTAGCGGTCTGCACTTTGTTCGAGATTGCCCACAGAAAAAAAGAGCTTAATGCCTTATATGCTCGACTATCACCTTTTGAAACTGCCAATGAGGGAGCATCTAGCAACGAAGACGTAGAACCAAAAATGGGGGCATTACGATTGCTCAATACACTCAAGGGACAAGATGTGACAAAACCCTCCAAGGTTAAGGGTTTGATGTACATTGGGATTCACTTAAATGGAGTCTCAACTCAAGCCATGGTTGACATTGGAGCCACTCACACCTTCGTCTCCAACAATGAGATAAAGCGCCTTGGGTTACAGTTGGTGAAAGACTCAAGCCGGATGAAGGCCATGAACTCCAAAGCTCACCCTACTACTGGGTTGGCCAAGGACGTCCCCATTACAATCGGAAGTTGGTCTAGAATAATTAATCTGATGGTTGTTCACTTGGATGATTTTCAGGTTATACTTGGGATGGACTTTCTACAAGATGCCAGTGTTGTTTCGATGCCACACCTGGGGTTGGTATGCATGTTCAACAATTCCATCCTGTGCATGGTACCCGCAGTTTAGAAGGACAAGCTAGAGATTGAATACTTGTTGACCAAACAACTGGACAAAGGCTTGAGGAAGAGTGAGTCCACTTACATTGTAGCCCTACGAATGGAAGATCAATCACTGGATGAAGCACCGACTAACCTAGAAGTGAAGGTGGTCCTTGTGAAATTCACGGATGTGATGCCAAAGTCCTTGCCCAAACACCTCCCACTGAGGAGAGCGATTGATCATAAAATCGAGTTGGAATCAAATGCTAAGCCTCCAGCTCATGCCCCATATCGAATGGTGCCCCCTGAGCTTGCGGAATTACGAAGACAAGTCGATGAACTCCTTGAGGCAGGTTTCATCCGCTCCACTAATGTACCATTTGGATCCCTAGTCCTATTCCAGAAGAAACATGATGGAAGCTTGCGTCTATGTATTGACTACTGGACCCTCAACAAGTTGACTGTGAAGAATAGATATCCCCTTTCACTCATTGCGGACCTCTTTGATCAACTGGGGGATGCTCAATACTTCTTGAAGTTGGATCTGAGATCTGGGTACTATCAAGTGAGCATTGCCGAAGGGGATGAAGCGAAGACCACTTGTGTTACCCACTACGAAACCTTTGAGTTCCTCGTCATAACTTTTTGACTAACTAATACCCTAACTATAGTTTGCACCCTGATAAATGATATTTTCCATGAATTCCTCGACAAGTTCGTGGTTGTCTACCTACATGACATTGTCATATATAACAAGACTTTATAGGAACATGTTGATCACCTAAAGGCTATTTTTGAAGTCCTCCGACACATTCAGTTGTACGTCATGTTAGAGAAATGTTCCTTTGCTAAGGAGGAGATCTTATTCTTGGGACACACAATTGAAGGTGGACGAGTCCGCATGGATACATCTAAAGTTCGAGCAATTGATGAGTGGCCAACCCCGACAAAGGTGCGTGAGTTGCAGGCTTTCTTAGGTCTCTCCAATTAATACAGATGGTTCATTTAAGGGTATTCACAAAAAGCAACCCCTTTGACCGACTTACTTAAAAAAGATTGTCCCTGGTGCTGGTTGAAGAAATGTCAAATGGCCTTCACTAAGCTGAAGAAGATCGTGACTGAAGATCATGTACTTTTTCTCCCTGATTACACACAACCCTTTGAAATGCAAATGGATGCCTTTAATTATGCCATCAGAGGTGTATTAACTCAGAATAGCCACCCGCTAGCTTTTGAAAGTCATAAACTCAATGAAACTGAGTGGAGGTATACCGCGCAAGAGAAAGAGATGACATCAATCATTCTTTTTTTTCGCACTTGGCGACATTATTTGTTGGGTTCTCGATTCGTAGTCAAGACCGACAATATTGCTGCTAGCTACTTTTAAACCCAGAAGAAGCTCTCCCCAAAGTAAGCTCGTTGGTAGGATTCCTTGCTAAATTTGACTTCACCCTGGAGTACAAACCTGGCAGGGACAACATTGTCACTGATGCTCTGAGCCGAAAGGCTGAGTTTGATGACCTTGTCGCACTGCAGTTAAACAAGTTGTCCCGTGTTAGCCAGTGTAGAAGTGATTTACATGCTCGAATTCATGCTGCACTGGATAAGGATAACCTGGTCCCCTCCCTCCTCAAGCAAGTAACAAGTTTTGGGTGGAAGATGGTCTACTGATGACAAAGGGGAAGCGCCTGTATGTGTCGAAAGTTGACAACCTAAGGAAGGATCTACTTAAGGAATGCCAAGACATGTCGTGGGTTGGACATCCAGGTATTCATCGCACCTTGGTTCTATTGGAAAGGGGTACTTTTGGCCCCACACGGGCAATGATGTCGAAGAGTATGCCCGCACTTGCCTTACATGCGAACAAGATAAGGTTGAATGGGACAAACCACACCTGTGCCACAAGGACAATGGGAGAGTGTCTCCCTAGATTTCATCTCTGCCTTACCAAGGGTCGGCAGCTATGGATCGATCTTGGTAGTGGTCGATCATTTCTCGAAATATGCTACTTTCATTCTGGCATCGAAGCATTGTATGGCTGAAGAAGTTGCCCACCTATTCCTCAAGAATATTATCAAACTTTGGGGTGTACCCCAAACCATTGTGTGTGACCGTGATGTGCGGTTCACTGGTCACTTCTGGATAGAGTTATTTAAATTGTTGGGTTCAAAGTTAAACTTCTCCTCAAGCATGAATCCCCAGACTGACGGTCAAACTGAACGCATCAGTGTCATCCTTGAAGAGTACCTTCACCACTTCATCAATGTCAATCAAATGAATTGGGTGAACCTGCTCGATATCGCCCAATTCTCCTATAATCTCCAATGGAGTTTGACCACCAACCATAGTCCCTTTGAGCTGGCCATTGCCGTCAATCGGCAACATCGCTTACTCTAGCAACCAGATACGTGGGAAACAGCCCACCTGCCTTCCACTTGGGGAAAGATTGACACCTCCAAATAGACATTGCTAAGGCCCATCTTGAGAAGGTCGCCCATTGAGCGAAGAAGTGGGTTGACAAAGGCTTTAAGCCTTACACATTCAAGGTGGGAGATTTGGTTCTTATCAAACTGAATCCAGCCCATTTGAAGCTATTCTGACAACTTCATCGTGGACTCGTTCGCAAGTACGAAGGTCCCGTCCCCATCACTAAGCGGGTTGGGAAAGCCTCCTATCAAGTCCAATTACTAGCCTGGATGCAAGTCCACCCAACTTTCCATGCAAGTTGTCTCAAGTCATTCCATGTTGATGCCGAAGACCCCTCTAGAAACAAGATTGATCGAAATAGCCCAAAGGTCGCATATGATGTTTGTCTTAGAAGAAATCTTGGCAAATCACGAAGTTCTCCGAGGCAAAGTGTAAGTACGTGAATTTCTCATCAAGTGGTGGGGCCTTCCACATAGTTGGGAGCCCGAAGATGAGCTCACCATTCAACAAGTGCAACATGCCGAAGCCTACCTTCACAAGCAGTGTTAACGAGGACATCGACAAAACTAAGTGGGGGAGAATGGTCCTGACACCTTTGTAAATACCTTACAAATATCTTTTAATGTCTTTCTTTATGTTTTTATGTATTTTCCTTTATTTTTATATAACCATGCCCGTAGAGCCACTTTGACTGCCACTCTAGCAATATTCGAAAAATCCCTTATGCTATATAGGGGGAGGGTAGCGTTTATGTGGTTGGCTCATATATTTTGCACCTATTGCTTTGTAAATGCATTGATAGTGAATGCAATTTATCTTCATGTTTGTGTTCGTTTGATAGTGAATGCAATCTATCTTCATGTTTGTGTTCGTTTGTTTCTTTGTAATGTGTCACTCTCGTTCCCCCTACCTCTTGCTTTGCAAGGCCCTTCGCATGTGATCTGCGCAATGCCTTGCCAAGAAAGAACACTTATGCACTCGAAAGGCTTACTTGGTAGGCGAAAGGCCTCGCAAGTGCCACACGGTAGCTTATCCAAGCAGGGCTGTGACAGTGCGCTCTTCGTGTGGCCAAGTGAGCCTTAGTCGTCTCCCTAGTAGAGTTACCGTCGGGTTAGGTTCGGGTTGGATTTTGCTAAACCCAAACCTAATACCACTTGAACAAATTGTAACCCGAACCGACCCAAATAAACTCAACTTGAACCCAACCTATTTAACCCAAAAAATAATTTTAAATTTTTTTAAATAATATATATATATATATATATATATATATATATATATATATATATATATATATATATATATATATGAGTCCTGTTTATATGAGCCCGGGTTCACACGCACCTACGTGCCCCTGAACTTATAGAGCTATCAAATTTACATTCGACAGCTTATAATACTTACGGAGCATTTAAATCCGTGAGTGTTATAAGCCGCTGGATATAAATCCGATGGCCCTCTGAGCCCAAACACATGTAGTTATACGTGAGCCCGAGCTTATATTAACTTTTTCCTCTATATATATAAAATCACTTAAAACCCGAGACTGAATAATACCCCGCCCCCTCCCAACCGCCTAAACCCGTCGGCTGCCAGCCGCCAGCAACACCGGCGTCGGCCATCGTCCGCCTCCACCAGCCCTATCTTTCACTCTCTCCGCCTCTTCACGACTCCCCTGCTATTGCCAGTAACGTCCGCCGTCCTCGTTTGTCCCTCTCTCTTCCGTACATCATCAGGTTACCGACCCGCCCTCTCTATCCCCTCACCATCCCCTTTTTGTGCATTTGTTGTATGAATAAGTGATTCTTTTGATTCGTTTTACCATGCTGAATAAGTTGCTAATCACTTCTAGTTGTATTTGCCTTGTTTCTGTATTCTGCTTCGATCATGAATTTTGGTTCTTTGTGGCTGCGTTAAATTCCCGCATGTTTTCGTTTTATTCAAGATAAATTCTAGGCATGTTTTTTGATAGGTGATAATTCTAGACATATTTCTTGCTGGACTCCAATTGAAGTTCATAAAATTTATCCTACGTTGCTGTTCTTTCGTTGAACAAAAGAAAGGATTAAGTTGTTGATTTGCAAAGCATGCTGCCCTGTAATTTTTCTGTTTTTGAATCTGTTCGGTTGTTCATGTCAATCTCACCAGTCGCCATGCTGTTTGTCTACATGCTGTTACCACGTATTTTACTTTCCTCATGAACTTCTAGCCTTGCTATATAATTATTTAATGCACTGATTATCATGCTGTTTTGCTTACCAATTCGTTGATTTGAAATGTTGTTTTTCAACATGTGTACTTGGCTAGTTTATGGATGCATGTTGTTGGATATGCAAGTTCATGCCTTCTGCCAGTTTCTATAGTATAGAACCAAAAGTTGGATTCTAATATTTCTTTAGTATTCTATGGCACAATCTGGCAGTGGTAATTTTTATGTTTCTACTAGTTTCTCTTATATTCTCTTTCTCTTTCTCTTTCCCTTTCTCCCAGTTTCCTCACATCCAATTGAAGCCTTAAATTCTTAACTATTCAGGAATAATGCTATGTACCCTCACAGCACATGCAAGCTCACAGCGATGTGTGGGCCTACAGTTTACTGTGAGCATTCTTGTGCAAGCGCACTTGGCATTTTTATACTCATAGTATCTAAGTGACCTCTTTCAGTTAATTCACTACTCTTCCAGTCTCCTTGCAAGGGGAGGGGGGCACCTTTGATGGAGATTACATGGCGATGGACATTTCTCTTTTTTGGTCTCAGTTATTGGGTTCATATGCTTCCATTCCTCATTCTTTAATGGCTAGATGTTGTGCATGATCACCCAGATTCCTAGATTTTACTTTATTTCTTTTACTTCTTTACATTAGAACTATTTCCCTTTATAATAGAGTAGTATTTATTTGTTATTTGATTATGTAAATCGTTATTGGTTCAGTTAATGGCCCTGGGCTAGCCTAGGCCACTAACTAACGTGTCTGCCTAGGAAACTAAGCTGCCCTACTGGGAATTGGTGCGACTCCCTAGGTGACTAGTCGTCCCCTATAAGGGGTGAACTCCTTCTTTGTTTGATGTTATGCAATTAAGACAATTCTGAACTTCTCCCTTTTTTCCTTATTTCTCCTATTTTCCTTTGTGAATCTCCTTGATATCGATTGTGTCTACACTGGGCACATCATTGGTATCGGAGCTTCATCGATCCCCGGCCATGGCACGAGGCAAGCATGTTGCTGTCGCCACTGAAATTCAGCCCATGAAGGAGACTGATGTCTCAACGGACAGCCCTCCGGCAGCCACAGAAGGTCCCACACTGGCGCAACTCATGGCCAAGATTGATTCTTTGGCTGTTAATGTCGCCAAGATCGATTCGTTGGTCGTAGATATTGCAAAGATCAAGGCGATTAGCGGAAGCGTGGTAGAGTGTTGTGCACGATCACCCAGATTCCCAGACTTTACTTTATTTATTTTACTTCTTTGCATTAGAACTATTTCCCTTTGTAATAGCGTAGTATTTATTTGTTATTTGATTATGTAAATCATTATTGGTTCAATTAGTGGCCCCGGGTTAGCCTGGCCCACTAACTCAAGTGTTTGCCTAGGGAATTGAGCCGGCTTACTGAGAATTGGCGCGACTCCCTAGGTGACTAGTCGTCCCCTATAAGGGGCGAACTCCTTCTTTGTTTGATGTTATGCAATTAAGATAATTCTGAACTTCTCCCCTTTCTTCCTTGTTTCTCCCCTTTCGTTTCATGAATCTCCTTGATATCGATTGTGCCTACATCGAGCACATCACTAGAGAAGCGGATCTGTTAGCTTAACCTTTTTTTATGGGAGGCGGGGGTTGTGTGTTAACTCCCAGAGAATAAGATAATACCATTTTTCGGCTGTTGGCCACCATTTCTAGAATGTCTAGCTATTGATTAAATTACAAGTACGGGCCTGAGCATTTATCAGGAGGAGTTTAATTCTATTCTTCTTGTGGTAAGCCGATGCAGTGAATGCTCAATGTGTATTTACAAGAACAATATTTTGCTTGCTAATTATTTTGAAAGATGCAAACTATATTACATTTAATCACGAATTGATAGAATATTGCATTTACTTCATGTCTTATATTGTTTTCCTTCATATTCTGGCAATTTCTTTCACCAGGATACATGTTTTCCCTTAGCCTTGTTGAGCACGATTTACCTATCCCACCTCACCTTCAAAGCCTTCCTCTCGTTCAGGCAGTTAAGGGAGAGCTTGAGGAGCTATTCTTGGATAAGGTTAGAACAACAGTCCGAATATTTTCTTCCCTTTAACCATAGATGGTAAAAATTTAACAGCTTAGATTTCCTTACTGTGTGTAGGTGATACCAAATCTGGGTCTTTGTGTCTCTGTATATGACATCAAATCTGCGGATGGTGGATTCATCCTTCCTGGAGAAGGCAGTGCTACTTACACTGTACGTGCATTTCATTCTTACATGCGGGGTTTCTCAAATGTCTAGCACGATCTTTAGTGATAAGTAGAAATTTTGCTGTAGCACTATTTCTAGCAGCAGAAATGCGATTTCTACTATCTTTAATACTATTTTTTCCCTGTTTATTTTCTTTTTTCCCATTTACCTCTTCATCAGCATTAATATTGAGTTTGACAACACAATTTATTCAGCATTTCTGAAGATGCTGATTTTCTAATGCTTAAGATTTGCTGCCAGCTTGCCTTCATATTTTTGGCGAATTATCGATTAGTGGATTGATGAAAGTCTTATATGGTTTAGGTTTCACTTTCCACTTGTTTGCTCTTTACATAATTTTGTTGACTGATATGCTCCATTTTTGGTGTTTCCATAATTGATTAATGGAGTATCTTATTATGCCTGATAAGCTTATTCCCTAGCTCTAGTCCTCCACTCCTCCATGCCATCTTCACTTCACTAGCCTCGGAACTTTGGATGCTTCATACTTGCAAGTTGCAACCGTGGAGAGCAACACCCCTCCCTGGCCAACTTGGTGAATGCCAGGCCCGCTATCACAACCACCCGCCACCCATCCACATTGTTCCCGGTGCAAGTCAACAACAACCCACAATTAGTACAATCACAACCCCAAGACTTGCCTGCAAGACCTCCATCCACCCATGTTGAACTGCAGCATACTAATATAATACTGTAGGTTTTAGTTTCCTCAATAGGATCTATTAGTTGAGAGCCCATCAAACTATTAAAACACGATTTAAATTTATGTTGTGCTTGATCTACTGCCCCCTGGATGGGCTAGAGTCGGACATTGACTTATGCAAACTAGAGAGCGTGAAATAAATCTCATTTTGCTTGAAGTTAGGTGTCATTTGGCAACCACTTTCCCCTTCATTTGTGGCCCACTTTTGCCCATTTTCCCCTTAATCTTGTTTGGACACATACCTCATGTCAAATTACTTTTCCCAATAAATGTTGGTAAATGATTCTTGTTTGCAAACCCACATTAATAATTTCCCTTCAAATTCTAAACAAATGACCTCGAAATATGATTTTGTGTTAAAAAAGGTCATGAAGTTCATTTATAGAAAAGCTCCCTAAGAGGACCTTTCTACACAAATGGCTCGCAAATCCTCATGACAGCCCCTCACAGGTGTCGAGGCGCATTAATAGCCCATTTATCTACGAAGGCATTTGAAGCAAAATGTCATTTTCTTCACCTTCGAATGTGTTGCCAACAGACACATTAATCTCATTTTCTTGAACCTTCAAAAGCATTACGATTTTTTTTTTCCATCCTTCTATACAAGCATTCAACATCACCTTGCTTTGCAATCAAATAACTAACCAAAATAAAGATGGTTGTCTCAGCATAATATGACCATACACATGAGGTATATAAAATTCAACATAAAAATTTCTATAACCTAAGTCTAATAAATATCACAATGGATCACTAATTGCTACTCACATAATACAAAGTTACAAACTCCTAATATATGAAACCAATTAACTTAATTTCTCACAGATAAACACCCGGCATTTTCACCTGCAATGTTAGCATGTTTGCAAATACCTTTTTTTTAATTAGGAAACAATCTTACATTAACGGTTGGTGGGAAATAAATGCATAAAAATCAAAGTAAAACATCATCTTTAAAAAGAACTCCAACAAAACCTATAAAATCGGTCATAAGTAGGTGCTACCGTGGTTAATATGAAGTTAATCTCTTCCCTAACATCCTACGCTTTTAGAAGTGGTTAACAAACAAAGATTCAGAGCCCATATTGCTGGGGAAGCAAGGCCCCTATTGGTATTTTTAAGCTCGCCATGTGTGTATTCATGTGCAATGCTTAATGGTGCTTGCACAGGCAGGAGTGTTAGCATGGTCAATATCAATAAGCTAATACTTTCCCTAATAGCTTATGTTGTAAGGGAAGGGATAACCTATTCATATTCAAACCGGAATGTCCTCCATTCAAACCTCCATGGAGGCAGAAGTTCTGTACCTCAAGTTTCCCTAACCGCTTGAGCTTTTAGGAGAAAGTGGTTAACTAACATGGTAACAGATCACAGGTACGAAGCAATGCTTGCTCAATATGTTACTATTTACCCATGTGTGTTCCCTGTAGTAGTTTTTGTGACAACTATGTACATGTTCACATGCAATGCTTAGTGATGTTTGCACATGTGGAGGATTGTTAGTGCAGTTAATATGAAAAAGTCAATCTCTTCCCTGACAGCTTAAGCTTTTAAAAGAAGTGGTTAACTAACAGAAGTAATTGAAGCCGTTACTTGACCATACAAAATCATCCACAATTCATTACATTGAAAGAGGTTTATCACCATATACAGGATACCATCCCCAAATTTCAAGTTGCACTGAGAATAAAAAAAACTGATCCGAGACAATACAACAATCTTAAGGGTTGTGCCTACACATGGAAAACAAGGTCCCTTAATCAGTATATCTTATCTCCTATTCTCTAGAGTACATGAAAACCACACTTCATCTGTTGTGCACCAATGCAGTACACAGCTGGTATCAAGGTGACGGTGAGAAAGAAGGTTGGACAAAGGAGGATCCTCCGACTAGCACAAGGAGCACTGGCCGGCAGGATGAAGAAAAGGCGGAAGAAAAAGACAAGGGGAGAAGTAAGATTAGGGTAAAATCCCATTCCCCGTACTAATCAGAATTAACATCAGCCTCACATAGCCTTGGCTAGCTGGGCCCACAACTTTAAGATAAATTAATCTAAGCCATTAAAAGAAATTCATGGCTAACAAAAGAAAACTTAAGAAACTCAAATTAACTATTCAAATCACTAAAGCCCAGATGACCATTCTAGGCAGCAGACAAAATATCATCTTTCTGGCTGTGTAACATAGTAGTGTATAAACAGAATATCAATTTGGTATACAAAACAAATCACTCCAGTTCATCAAACTCATGAATCATTTTCAAGATCCTTCAATATCAATAGTTCATTCTCATCATCTATCAAATTTCAAAGAGTAATTCTTAGATTTCATGCCAGAACATGGGTCCAAAGTGTGAATTAGTTCAACATGCTAGAACCAAAGTCTCCTAAATGCTTAAGCTTTGCTTGCTCTGTTAAGGTTTAAGCTATAAGGGAAACGGCCAACAAAGACGAAGCAAACCATTGGCGCATGAGCAAGTGTGAGCAAAATATATCCAGCATGCATAGGAAAATGTGACACTTGGGTCATATATCAAACCAGTGACTCCCAGGTCTAATACAATTCTTTTTAAAGAAAAACACCTTAGCAGGTGAGGGATTCAACATACTACTACCTATTAAATAAAAAATAAAGAAGAGAGTAAAAAAATTAGGGGAAGCCACCTAAACCATCCTAAAAACCTCAATTTTAGTACAAATGGCCAACTATTTCCGTCCCCTGATTCATCCCAACTCCTTGTCACCATTAAATCTTATACTAGGTACACCTACCTTACCCGTTACAATCATCTTCTTATTTACATGGGGAAGACTATTCTTTGTAGAGTCATTGACCCTATTTAAGCTAAATAATCAACTACTTCATAGGTTGTAAACATGAGAAATATGCACAACTATATTTTCTATTTTAGCCTTCAAGTCCTTGATCAACCATCTGTTTCTCCATGGAAAAGAAATGTTGCCATAAACTGAGTTGACAGCCAACTTAGAGTCAACCCAATAATCAGATAAAGCCAAACGGTACAAGAAATCAAAGACTAGGCTTTGGAGAAAACGAAAGCTTCAACTTAATGAAAAAGGAGATCACAATTCCCCATACAACTCAAAAGTGCAGGTCAAGCATTGTAGAAGTCAACCGGTTCAATTGTATATTGAAAGGCTAAAATGCCCATAATTTGTTAAAATAATATATTACTCTAAAAAATAAAATACTAAATTATCCTCCATAAATTAGTGAGTGCAACACTTAGGGGCTGTTTGGACATTGAATTAGCCTCGATTCCGCCTCAATTCTGCTGAATTTGTGTTTGGGTAGCAAATTGGCTGGAATTAAAAATTCCGATTCCATTTAGCTTCTGCCCTCAATTATGTGGAGTCATTGACTGTCCTCTTGAGGACATTCACCAAATTCCTTCGATTCAGCTTCCGTTTCCACCTCTAGCCATCACTGTTGACTTTTATTTGCATTAGGAAGCTGCCATGTGACCATTCCATCCAATTCCATTCCGTGGAATCATGCAATTCTACTACCAAACCTGATTCCGAATCCATAGCCTTCTGCCATAATTAATTCTAATAAATCTACATTTAAATTCTATTTCAATTCAATATCCAAACAGCCCCTTAGAATCTTAACACAACGCAGTCCAATCCGAACTGGGACCGGCTTAGCCATAATCTTTCTTAGATCAAGTTAATTAATATGCAAAATTAGTACAAAAATAAAAGAAAAGGAAGTATATTTTTATAGTTCATTGAAACTAAAATTCCATATAAAAGATTGCTTACAAGTAACATTTTAAAAAATGTTAAAATAATATAATCCACAATTTTCTTAGTGTAATGTTTATGCTTGTATTTACAAAAGTAGCACTTTAGTGAAATGCCATTTTCTTACCATAGTCAAATCATTGGCAGCTTTTCCTATATTTTAAACTTTTTGGTGCGGATGTTGATATGACATCAGCAATGCCTTAGCAATATGTAGTCACCAATGCACAGCAATGCATCACCACTGACCTATGCAGTGCATGCATGTCTAACCAGAGGGCCTTACCGTGAGTCCGCACGAGCCCATACTTTTGCATTAATGATCTTGCATTGTCCTGTTTCAGTTTGGGCCCAACTCATGACTAGATGCAAAATACAATTGACTCGTTGTCCTTGACCAATCTAGGAATTTAGGAAAACCAAGGCATAGTGGCATAACTGCAAGGCTGGCAACTACAGTCAGAATTCCCTATAGGCGCTTCTTATAGTTAAAGGCACATAATGTATGCTGGTTATATGACCACTCAAGTGGTCACACAAACGGGGAATGCACTCCACCCTCCGCTGACTTATTTGTGATCTCATTAATTGAGAAGCCTTAGTCATAAGTTATTTGGTATTTACATTAATTAAGATATTTATAAGATCCTTCTCAAATTTAGTTACCTTTCCTAGAGATTTAAGAGCCCTATTTCTGTTTCAATAATGTGTGCCTCTCTTAACTATGTTAGTGTTGAGGTCACCTGCAATAAACTAATCAACTCTTCTTCAACAATAAAAGATCTAAACTTTTAGCTGATTGGACACAACGAAAGGTGTACAGGAATTTGAGCTGATTTTCAAGTATTTTTAAATACAGAACTATATTTCCTATTTGAAAACTAAATAGCTTTTGGGGTAAAGTCATTGGCTGTGGGGCTGCCTCAACTGCTGTTGTTGCCTTCTCCTCTTGTTTTAATGGTATTCACAGGTGTAGCACATGAAGGGAGAAGGTGGGGAAGCCATCAAATCTGCATCAGAAGGCCCCCTTGCAAGCATGTCTTCTGGCGTGTGCAGTAGCCTTAATAATTACTAATACTAAAATTTTATGTCATTGGTTGGAAAATTGCATGCTTTTATAATTTCTTACAACTGTTGTGTTCAAATCTCACTCTATAAATTGGATTGAGTAAGTAATGACATAAAGGAATAATCTTTGTATATTATCAGAATTAATGTTTTTATCTAAAAATTTCTAGAAATTTCCAACCACCCTATGACTTAACCTGATCTAATGGCACCAAAAGCAAAACCTTGTAATCCTTCTCGAGAAGGAACTATGCTAAAAAAGCTATGATTATTTGTTGTTCTCAAGCTTCTCTTCTTGCATATGTCTTGAGCTATATAGGATTATTAAATAGCTCTGTTTCATACATTACACAAAGTGTTTGTCAATTTTACTCATAGGACATAATCCAAGCCCAGTCCAAAATTGAATCACAAGGTATTTTAACACCTGATTGCAGTGGGAAAGATTGAGGAATGAATGCAAATGCTCATTTCCTCTTCTATCGTGTAGGAAATGAAGAAAAACACTAAATCTTTTCTGGTTTTAGTATTTCAAGAACGTGGTTGACACTTGACACATGATGTTTGAGGTGCAACTAAATGCGCCGTGTTAACAAGTAATCTTGTTTTGTGTGCCTTTTCTGGGAAAAGAACAGCTTCTAGCACTTTTATATTCCAAAGAAGACACTCATCAGCTTCTCCTAAGTTTGATCAGATATTGTTATTTTTTAACTTAAACTTAGCATGTATCAGATATATATTGGATATTAATTTGAGGACTCAAGATTTACAGACTTTGTAGCTGATCATCATTATATGTCCCCATTTCATGGTTGTTTATAGGTGACCTTCAGATTGGTTATGTTTCGGCCATTTGTTGGAGAGATTCTCATTGGGAAAGTTTTAAAGTGTGATGATAAGGGTTTGCAATGTATGTCATTTATTCACGATTTTTTAATTGTTGATGTTTTTGTGCCTTCCATCCTGAATCTAGGATTTTGTATTATAGATAGCCTGTTGGTTATCTTTAACTTGGTTGCGCACTAGATAGACCAATGATATATGTCTCTCGCATCTTTAGCTTTCACTAAAGTCTGACCTGAATATGGTAATTTAAAAAAAAAAGGTTTCATAATCAAAAGACACCAGATTTGTAGCCATTGCCTTATGAAATTTTTATGGTGCGACTGAATCACCTCGTGCTAGTCCTTGAACAAGTTCCTGATAAGCTCTCATATATACAGTTTAGGTTTTCTTTCTTTTCCCATGATATCCCAACTGTTGATCAGGTTATTTTGGCACTTAACATATTATATGGTACTATTGCACAGATTAAGAATGGATTAGTTCTGTCCGGATTACACTTAAGGCTATTTAGAAGTACTACTGAGGCAAACAATTAGTGGCCAATGTTGATGAATTTCACAATAGAAATACCACTTAACCTGAATGCGTGCATATGTTTAGTTAGTAATTTCTTTAAAAAAGAAAATCAGGGGTACATAGCAGTAAAGGGAACAAGAAAAAGAAACACAAACTGTAGCAGATGTGATATTTAAGACATGTCCTTGTGTAAAAGAATCTCATTTGATGAAAGCCTATTTGCTTGTCTTCATGCTTTGTATGGTGCAGCAGATACCAAGTCCTTTCTTTAACATCATTGTGAACTATTTTTAGGTACTTGTGCATTACTCTTATGAATTTAACTATGAATGCTCAAGTTTTTATTATGTAAAAAGATGCTAACATTTACCTCATAATTTCAGTGTCACTTGGGTTTTTTAGCGATATATACATTCCAGGTCATCTGCTTAAGGAGACATCAAAGTTGTAAGATTCTTGTTTAGCTGATTCATTAACTTGCATCCGAGGTTTCTAAATTTTATGACTTTTTCTTCTATATGCTTGCAAGGATAGCCGTAATGTAAGTAATGATGGGAAAGGTGAAGGCCTATGGGTTTGGATATATGAAGATGATGAATTTATGATTCACAAGAACGAAGAGGTTTGTCCTGCCTTTTTTTCCTAGGTTGTTATGTGTGAGTTTCACATTTCTTTTTTGATAGTTTAAGTAAGCTCTCCTGGCTGATACTTGTCTGCTTGAAATTCAGATACGTTTTCGTGTACACAGCATTAAGTACCCTCCCATTCCAATTCAGCAGAAAAATGATGAAAAGCCATTTGCGCCGATGTTGATCACTGTATGTTCTTTTACCTTTGTTTTTGGATCGCTATATGTTTATAATTTTTTTTTTTAATTCTCATTTAGCAAGTCCCGCATCTACATTTTGCTTGAAGATTCACACATAAACAAAAAAAAAAAAAGAACATGAAGCTTCATTAATTTCGAGTTTGTCATGTGTCATGGTATGGCTATAAATTCTTTTGGCAAACATTGTCATTGATTTAGTCTGATGCTACAGTTCAAGAAGATGCAAGATAGAAAATGGTTAAGATTAATGTAAACATTGAAAACGAAAACAGGGCAATCCTGCCAGTTGAGCTGGTAAATCTCTTCCAGTTGTGAGAGAATTTCCAGGGACAAGTCCCTGTGGTTTGTAGCTCGTGTGTGCGTTGTAATTGATAATTTGTGTTGATAAATATGAAAAAGTTGAGTTAATAGTTTTCTGTTGAGTTGTGTTGCTGTATGTTAGTTCGGCATCTCGGACTACTGTGACATTATCCAGTGGGAAGCTAATATTTTATCTAAAAATATCATCTTTATGAAAAGTTCTAATTTTCATTGATGAATTTTATACGTGAACACATCCATTCAGTGAGATTTATTAGCAGAGTTTGTTACCAGCTCCCATTTAAGTTTGTTTCTCTGACCAGCCTAACAACTACATTTCAGGTCATGCATCACCCATTGGCCATCAGCTTTCTGTTCTTTTCGACACATACATAAACTCCATGATGACTCAATTTTTATTTTTTCAAGAATTATGGTCATGTGCAGAAGATGAGGCTAGCGGGGGCCTGTTATCCCTAGGTTCTATAAATCCCGAAGTAGGAACCATGAAGACTAGTGAAATCATACAATTATGTTTGATACTTTCCTTCCCTTCTTCAAAGTAAGCCTACATATAGGGCTGCAGCCTGTATGTCCACCAAGCAAAAAATATCTTCTTTTGCACTTACTGTAGTTAGTACTAATTGAATTAGAAATGCAAACTTTCTCTGTTTTTGTGTAAATTATTCTCTCAAATTTTGTTACTGAATTTGATATCTAATAAAAATTAAGTATACATGGCAGGGGGATATTCTTGATGATGGACTTGGTCTCCTTTCTTGGTGGTAACGTGGAGATATTCTTGACAATGGACCTGGTTTTGTTTCTTGGTGGTAATGTGTTGCTTGCTAGTCTCATTACACAAAAGTGAGGGCGCACTGTTGTTTCCCAATCGCTGAAGTTGTTAGGAAATAGATTGATTATCAATTTATTTATTTCATATTTAAACACTCTTTGCATGTGCAAGCATCAAGTTTTGCACATGGACCTAAGGGGAAGGCAAATGTGGTGGATGTATCCTTCCACCTTTGTGGACGTTTGCCTCTACAGGGATTTGAAACAATGAACCTTCCGCACTAATACTATGCTAGATACCGTTATCTTCAAGCTTTTAGGAAACAAATTACAATATGATTATTTCATATTTCAAAGGATATATCATGTATGTTATGCAACATCCAAGTAGTGAGTTCTATATATTTCTTTGGCATTTAGACTGAAACGTGTATCTCTATGTTAGATTTTTGGCAAAGAATTGGTAGCCTTGAAAAAATTACTTCCTTTTTTGGGAAAAAAGTTTACCACATCTTTCCAATATTGTTCAATACCCGTAAAAAAGCACATCCGAGCATGTTGTAACTGTCCACTTCTTTGGCTGAACTGTTTGTGATTTGTTTGTCATTAGATCCGGTCTCATTTTCTTTTAATGCAATAATTTCTTACATTGATGAAATGTCATGGATAGGGTGTAAACAGATGGGCTTACAAAACATGCCTGCTGCCGTCTGCTTACACACTATAACTCTGCCCGTCTGTCATGCTCATGACAGACACAACATTTGTCCATCCGCAGCTGTCTGTCATTACACTGACGAAAATGGTAAATTTTACATTATTTTTCCTTGTTTAACTTAAATAGAATCTGATTCATTTGTTTCAAATACAAATCTGCTACATGTATTAGAAGGACGAAAGGCATGTCCATTTTCTCCGTAAGTCTTCCAAGCTCTCACCAGTAATTACAAATAGTGCAAACATTCCAAGCTCTCACTACTAATTACAAATAATGTAACATTTGAATTTGAAAAGTCGTACTGATAGAGAATTGCTTAACCTGGGACTGCCTTGACAAAGGCAACATCAAACCATACTATGCAGCAAATCATTTCATACTATATTAAAAGAATATAAGAGTGCGATGGATGTTTTCATTTTGGATTCTTTAGACCCTATTTTTAATAAATATCCCCAAATTACCCTAAATAATCAGATTCTTGTTATCAATCATGGTCGTCTCATCTTATCTTACATGAATTTTGTTTCAAATCTGACGTTATTAGTTGTGGTCATCTCTCGTTTTTTGTAATTAACTGGTCATCTCTCATCTATAGAATTCTTTTTCAGATCCTATGTTATCAGTCCTGGTTGGCTCTTCTCCCATGCATCCAAGGACTCCTAAACTTTGTTTCATCTATATATTTAAGAGGAGAGCAGAACCAGTGATGTCGACCACTTATCTGTATCAAATTTGAATAGCGCTTCCAGTGACTCAAGCTTCATAGAGATTCCATTAGGCATCAAGATTTACTACTTTTGCTACTTCTCATTTTCATTTCTATAATATGGGCTGGGTTTTATCTGAGTTTTTGAATATCAACATCCATCATTTGATCTTTAGATTTTTTTTCCAAACTTCTGGGTATAGCCGAGTTCCCATCTCTGGAAATCCTTCCTTGGAAAGATGGATATAGGAGTCTGTTTTATCTTGATTTTTGTACAACAACAGTTGATATTGCGTCCAATTATTTTTTTTCCTTCAAATTTATCGGTGTAGCATTGTCCCCATTTCCAAAACAACATCACAAGAGCAATGAAGTGGCTCATGGAACACTTTCATGTGTTTGCCCATCTCTGCTTGCTGGAAGACTTGACCGCATTCTTCATAGTGGGGCATGGTTCACCACTTATTTTTTCCTAAGGACAAATCCAATAGTATTTGAGGAAGACACAACTTGGCCTTTAACTTTTTGTGTAGCGATGCTATGTTTTGAGAGATGGAGAACCAGTAGAATGGTGGAGTCGCTGTCTGTTGAATCCGCAGCATGGGGAAGGACATGACCTCCTAGTGGTGCCATTAGCCGTTGGCTGAAGCGATTTTGGTCAATTGTGTGAATAGGGTTGATGCATACCAGGGAACAAGCTTCACATTATAGGTCGTGGGTTTTGGTTTACTAGCTAGGAAAGGAAGGGGTAGGGCCACCCAGATGAGTCCAAAGCCGCCTCCATGGTCGTTGGCCACCGTGGAGGTCTAGCCAATTGGCTGAGCACCGGTGCAGTCGAGTGTCTTCTCTAAATGGAGAAGATGGTCTTTGGCCTCCACGACCTACCAATGGCTAGAGAGGACCTCCTACTAGAGCCATCGGCTATTGGCTGAAGTGACTTTGGACTACTATGTGAATAATATTGATGCATATAAGGGGTGTAAGAGTTTAATATCCATATAATCGACTTAGCGGATCATTAAATTTCATAAAATTAGTACTTTGAACAAAGTAAGAATTTTAGTCTTTATGCGTAAGAATTTATGTATGTAGCGGAAATAATGAAAGCCTAATCTCTACGTACATTCATAATCAATCTAATCTTTTATGAAAATTTTAACACGACTCACCCTTATTTAGATCTTGTTCTTCTTTTGTTGTTGGCCTTCAAGTCTTTTCTTCCAAGTTGTGAAATTTATTCCCTCCTTACTTTATTTTTATCTTCTTATAGTCTCTTCAATCATGCTCCTCTTGATTGTGATTTTAGCTGAGTATCTTCAATCTCTCATTGAAGAATTTCCTAAAATTCTCTTCATGTTTGTGTGTGAAAAACTCTTTATTGTGTCTTTTTTTAATCAATTACCAAAAACTAATCACTCAAGCATAATGATGATTTTAATGGAAAACAAAAGCAAAATGACTTCTCCTTTTTTCTCTCTTAAATTCTAGGTTTTTTCTCTTTAATTTCGTATGTACCTTGTCCTTATATAAGTTGTTAAGTCAATTAAGCTCATAGAGTTCAATTAGGAACGATTTCTTTCTCGAAATGCTTAAACTAGGTAACTTTGATATACATCGATTGATAGGTTCATATAGTAATTAATCGGTTACTATTTCTATTAAGGTAAAATTTATAAAGTGATCAATCTATCCTAGATAGCGATCGATTGGGAAAGTCTTAACCAAAAATTACATTAGACTTTTTCAAGAGCCGATTGATCTGTCTCATAGTACAATATTACATCGATCAATCGATGTGTACTAAATTTTCAATTTTATCCCAATTTTTCCTAAAACTTCTAGAATCATATTAATTAATATTATTTCTAATCAAAACTAAAGTGGTTTGTGCACATGAGTTTGTAAAAATAAACATTTTACCTTTAACACTCAGCTTAGTCATCAACGTTGACTTTCAAAACATGTTTGCTTTTATTTTTTAAGTCTATCAATTCTAAATCTAAACTCAACCATAATAATATCTAGTCAAACTTAAGACTAAAACATACTTTAAATTTAGACATTATTTTGATCATTAAAATTAGCCAATTACATCACGTATGCCTCATGTGTTCTTATTGGGTTCGGGTTTCACATTAGAGGTTGTGGATTCTGGTTTACTAGCTGTAAAAGAAAAGAGTAGGGCCACCCTATCACACCCATGATTTTTCCACATGTTTCCTTTAAAATTTATGAATAATTTTTGTAATATAGTGACTATAATTTGTGAAAATTGATGAAAATTGAAACCTATGAAAATAATTTGATTAAATTTAAATCATCATAAATAAAAAATTCCAATATAAATTTTTTTTCAATTCATCATACATCTAAATCAAACATTCTCAAGCGTGATACATTAGGTCATGACAAAACTACAAAGAACTCATCGAGTTAAAGGTACAAACTGAAGTCTAAATAGATAAGTCTTTTCAACAACAACAAGAATCTAGCCTAGGGAGCTCTCAATCTAAGACCTACAAAAGCCTCAAGAATATATGGGGATACAAAGAGGGAAAATGAGTATTTTTATACTCAGTAGGAGAGTTTTAATCATGAACTCTGTGAGTCTATACATAGTTACATTCATGAAACATTAGTATGAAGCAAGAATAACATAATAAATCAAAGTCTTACAATATGCATATTCATACTCATACACGTACCATCTTACTAAACACTCTTACACGCTTTTACACTTATAATTTTACTCATAGTGTTGCACTCAAACTCTTACACTTATAATCTTATTCAAACTCATACGGTCTTACTCATACATACAATCTTACTCTTACTTATACTCATACACTTACTATCGACAACCGGATCTCATTACAATTTAATTAGCTCTAGTGTCGACAAAAAGAAATATTATTACTAGGGCATCACATTAACCTCCAGGGAACAACTACACGCCATGAAAATTTTCAAAGTCAAGGCACGCTTATTCTCATGAGGCTCAAAAATCAAACCGAAAAGAGGAGATCTATAATACTACTCGAGCACACAAACGCTTACTCTCTAGGGCTATACAGTGCCAACTAAGAGCCATACAATGCCTACTAAGGGAAAAAATCATATAGTATTACTTTTAGGCTAAATCATAAAATACTACACGAGTGCAATCATATAGTGCCAACTCAATAGAGCATCAAATGTCTGGGCTAAAATATAATACCAAGAAAACATCCCACAGGATGAACACTATAGCTAGACATAAGAAATGCTCAGCTGACTAATAACCTATTGGCCCAAACATGGAACTTAATCTATCAAAACCCTAAGGTATCATACAAAATTGTCATATTAGTTTTGCTTACCATTAAACTTCAAAGTAAATAATTAATGCGGGTACAATTATGCCCTACAATCCTCTTGTATTATAGTCTTCTACTAATGAATCCGAAGTTAAGCCCTTTTTGAAACTCTAGTTTGTCAATGCGACATACTTCACTTAACCCATCCATCTCATAACCATAATCCAATATACATTTCAACATAATAATGTAGCATAACCTTCATATATCCATACATTTCATGCCACCCCCTTAAGACAAATAATCTTGCTTGATATTCATCAAACTAAATTTGTTCAATTTGACTGAAGTTATTAAACTCTAACTCATACCTTATTCTTATTACATTCCAATTCATAATACATACATTATATTTATACAATATGCTATAATATATTACTATCTTACATTGCCTCATGTAAGCTCCAAATTCTAAGTCTTCTTCCTTATTGAAACCCCATGTCCTTTGCTCGTTGCTCCAAAATTCGATTCATCTAAACCAACCCTCGACTGTTAATCAAACACACCCACAATTCTACACCAAAATTCATAATCAATCCATCATTACTTACAGTACAATGCACTATGTATAGCATACTCATAATTCACCACAAAACTTACTAGCATAATCATTAACCACCATACTATCTTACACAATCCATTTACATTAAACATACTCACAATATACACGCTCGTCATATGCATAAATAACATACAATATTTCATCATTTTCCCTCTTGCATCATGCTAAAGGATCATTATTCATCATCTAAAGCATTAAGCGTTAATAATCATTGCATGTTCTAATCAATCAAAGCATGTTATCATGAAATTATGAATTCAAAGTCCCTTGTATCATAGTCTGTGCGAGTTCAATGGTGAGTACATGATAGTGATGTCATTGGCGGCAGACTTGATGGCAAAAGGCATCACATAGTCGAGAGAGTTGCTATCCTGAAGGTTTGGAAAACACTAGATGTTGTCTCGGCAAGACGGGGCGAGGTTCAAGTGCATTCTAACCAAAGGACATGTGGTCCACAATGGTGCACAAGGGGTGGCCAAGAGTAGAGTCAGTGTAAAAAAAGTGGTGTTTTGCAAAAAATGGGGATGGGCAGACTGAAGGTCGGCTAGAGAAGAAGCATTCAACTTGCCGAAAGATGCAAAAATCAAAAGTGGATGACACCTAACAATGGTGATTTTTCATAATTGATGGCCAACAATAGGGGCGGAGGGCATGAGTGTGCTGTAGGATGGGGATAGGTGGAGGAGTGTGTTTGTGGTCAAATTTCGTCGGTGGATGGTTAAACTGCGAAAGGAGGGCACCTTTACCCTGATATGTGTGTATGACAACATGACGCATGGCCAAAGGGGAAACAAGTAGGGGAGAAGGGCTATCGGTGGGTCTGGAGGTGGCTTAGGCTAGTGATGCCTAGATCCAGCCACTAGCAGGGCAGATCGGCTATCAGACAACATACCCACATGTTGTCTTGACCACAACTAGCAAAAACAAACAGGTTTTTCAATCACAGTGTGGCCAAAGAAAGGAAGAGGAGGAGGACTAGATAAAGGCAACCCTAGGCTTGGAAGGGGGCAACAGAGCCATTGTTTGGAGTCGATGGATGATGGAGGGCGGCAGAGGTTCAGATTGATGCCCAAAACCAAAACCAAAAGGCGCGAAACTTGCCTAAATGCAAATGGGCTAAGGGGAGGGATAGAGCCAGATCTTGGATAGGTAAAAGAGGGTAGAGGGGTTGTTCCAAGGTTGAGTAGGGGTAGAGCAAGGGTTGCGGGGTCATCTCTGTGTCAAGGCTGGGCGGAGGCTTGATGCATGTCGTCCATAGGCTTGCTATAGTTGTGGGACAAAGAAATAGAGAAAACAAAGAGCATTGTAGCTCAACGGTGTAGATGGGGTGGAGAAGCACAGAGAGGTTGAGAATCGGTGGCTCCCCTTCCATCATTTGGTTGAGGCGGAGTCTGTAGTGGCGGCAGAAACAGAAGAGGCCGAAGAGGGGAAAGCTTTCTACCTGGGAGTGTTGTTGCACCCTTTGCTTGTAAATATGTTGATAGTGAATGCAACCTGATTTCTTACATGTATTAATTTAATCTTTGCAATATGTCACTCTCGTTCCCCCTACTTTTTGCTTTGTACAACCATCCGCAAATGATTTATGCAACGCATCTTGCAAGGCAATCCAATTGTCCCACACAAAGGCTTGCTTATTTGTCTACAAGCCCGCAAGCTCCACACGGTTAGTTGCCCCATGGGCACATTCATGACAGTTGGTATCAAAACTGGAGAAAATACCATATGTCAAGCCTCCACACAAGATGCCCAAGTCTGTGGTAGGTGAATCCAGTGGGGCTGAACAAGTAGCCCCACACCAACAAAAGAAAAAGTTATCCAAATAGTAAGATTTCATTTATGCCTTGTTGGAGCAAGTTGCCCCATTGGCAAATGGGTTTTTTGGGTTGGAAGAGAAAGTGAAGTCCTTTGAAAAATGGGAGAAACAGAACTACAAGACAGGATCGTAAAACTATGATGTCAACATAGAAAATTGTATATTAATCAAAGAAGCACAAGAAGAAGTTGAAAAATTGTGAGAGGAGGTGCAAAACTTGGCTGCACAAATGAGCCTTCCCCTTTACACAATGGCCCAATAGGTGTAGTTGGCACCATTAAGTGCCACAAAGTGCCAAAACCCAAGGCACATCATGGAGCGAGAGACGCCAAAGAATTGAAATGTTTTCTATTTGATATGGAACATTACTTTTGGTCTATTCGTCCAAAATTTGAAGATGCTAAGGTCACGATGGCCAGCCATGTCATGACCTACTCGACTGAGAGCCCCTGAGAACTTAAAGCCCACGTCGATGGCCAGCCATGGTGGCCAAAAGGATAGACCTTCAACTGAGGCTAGTGGATGAAGATGAGTTATTTGCCTCATGATGTAGGAGGGGAGGTTGATAGGGAGGCTAGCATGTAATGTCCCTATTGAGATTTTGTTGTAATTTTGTTTTCATATTTTTGACGAGAAATTTTGATGCTTCAGCATATTTAATTTTGTGTATTTACCTCGATATTCGTACTCGTAGAGGTAAGTGTGGGGCTTACTTGTAGGTTGTGGGCCTAGATGCACCACAAAAGCTTTTGACACGAAAAAGGAAGAAAAATAAAGGAAATTGAGAAAGAAAAGAAAAGAGAGTGAGAGAAAGTATAGATTAGGTGCTTCTGTGCCCGACCTGCACAGCTTGGTATGAAAACCGTTTCTCCTCTCTCTGTGTGAGCCTAGGGGTGGTGTCGCTGCAAGCTGCCAGCCTTTGCCTAGCGTGCTGACTTGAAGTCAAGTTTTCTATAGCTCAGGGTTCTCGTTGAGGATATACCTAAGACTAGGGCTGGGAATCGGGTCGGGTCATGACCTGACCCTATTTTTAAATCGGGTTGAAAATCCAAACCCTAACCCTACTTGAGTCGGGTCGGGTATGCGGGTAACCCTACTTTTTTTTCTCAATTTTTTTTGTTAGACTCGTATTATATATCTTTTTTCTTTTCAAAGGGCAAACACAAATGAAATTAACTACATTACAACATTAATTTGAAATGTTTGGTTCTTTGGCTAATTTGTGGCTGATACTTTTTTTTGTAGTAGCCATCAACAAAGACCTTAAAGGTATAATGTTATATTTCCTCCATTCTAAGAGAATGATAACAAAATAGACCTTCAACATTTATTTACTCATGATCAGCTCACTTGGCTTTCGGTAACTCACATACCAACGCAAAACAGATTAAACATTATTTCTTTAATGGCCATAGAGGATCATGCGTTTCAGCATGTCTTAATTTCAAAATTCCAGTAACTACATCTCTATGGCTGCTCATAACCCTACCCTCCTTTGCAATAGGTGACACTTGATTACAACTTTCCCCCTAAAAAAATTGTCCCTCATCGAGCTCTATTATCCACTTATCTGGTTACATGTTCCCAACCTACTCCTTATTATGAATGTTAGGCCTTTAACAAAGAGCTAAATCTAGTGTGATGTGTCCTTCTGAAGGAGAGAGGATGAGTAATGAATACAGCAAAATATGACATATTTTCATTTAATTCACCACACCTAAAAAAATAACAGAAAAGAAATTAAACTATATATAAATTAACCACACTTTGAAGATATCGAACTCTGTTATACCAAAATGGATATCTACTACGAAGCAAAATATATGTGATCACACCTATGCTCCGAACATCTTATTCATGTCCAAATTTATGTTTAAGCACCTCTAGTTCAACATAGTATGCACTAAACAAATACTATAATAATAGTATAAATAAGTCCAAGATACCAACACTATAATAATAGGGTTCTTTATTATTTATAGTCGGGTAAGAGTTGGGTTTGTCGGGTTGTGTGGGTCGGGTATGACCCGACCCTAAATTCAAAATGGGTCAAGAGCCTAAACCCTGACCCTACCTGTAGTCAGATCGGGTCGGGTACAGGGTTAAGCGGGCCAGGTAAACGGGTCGGGTTGGATTTTCCCAGCCCTACCTAAGATAACCTCGTGGACTCGGTATGATGTTAAAAGTTTCAAAGGATGTCATTTGATCTCACCAACACTCGATAACATTTATTGATACAGTAAATGTGGTGTTTTGGAAGTTTCTGTATAGATTTGTTATGATAAGTGATGATGACATTTTAGAGTATTTGAAGGGTTATGATTCCTTCATTTTTTTACCACCCAAAGAAGGCAAATGTGGCGACATATGTAATGAGAAAAAGAGTTAGAGGTTTTGGTTGCCTATATGATGGAACAAGAGTAAAGACTTTTAGAAAAAATGCATATTATTGACCCAAGGGTTGTCGATGGTGTTTAGTTGAATAATATGACGAGGGACATTGGTGAATGTGTTGTTTGATGCCTAACTTATTAGCATATTTAGGGCATCAGAAACCGTCATGATCCCTATAGCCTTTAGAGATTCTAGAAAGGAAGTGTGATTTTGTTGTAAGTTACCTTGTTCACAAAAGGGGCATATGCCATTTAGGGTCAATGTGGATCGATTGATGAAATTTGTTGTTTTCCTTCCACCCTCAGATATATGACTAGTTCAAAAAGACTTTTTAAGCCCTAGAGGAATTAATGCGAGCATGTGTCTTAGTTTGGAAGGATTCTTTGGAGCAACACTTGCCCTTGATTTAGTTTGACTTTAATAAAATATCACTCTGGCATTGGGATAACCTTGCTAGGCATTGTGTTAAAGGTCCTGTTGTTCACTGACATGTTGGGTTGAAGTGAGCGGTGGATACTCAAATGTGAATTTGTTTTGCACTATGCAAATAAGGTGAAGTTAGCTAGGCAAGGGGTTCAAACAACTTAGAGAGGATAAAAGAGTTGTGCTTTTGGAGGCAATTGGATCTTGAGTTTAAGGTTGGTAATAATGCGTTCTTAAGCATCTTCCCTTCAAAGGGAGTTATTTGTTTTAGTTTGGAAGGGAAGTTGAGCCTCGATGTGTGAGTTCCTTCAAGATCATGGAATGGATTGGACTAGTGGCCTATGGAATTGCCATGCCACCACAGCTCGCAGAAGTGATCAATGATCATTGTCTTTTACATGTCAATGCTTTGTAAGTGTGTACATGATCCCTCCCTTATACTAGAGTACACTCCAATGGTGCTCCATCCTGACTTGACAATTGAGAAGCACTTCATTCAGATCGTTTAAAGGCAAGGTAAATTCTAAATGACAAAGGCCCTCCCTTTGGAAAAGGTTTTGTGGAAATGCTATACTTCTAAAATGGCGACTAGCCATGTTCATGCGGATATAAGAGAGAGATACCCCAAGGTATTTGTTAGTTTACTTGTACGTTGTAAGGTATTTGATGTATTTAATTTTGTGTATTTTACCTCAATATTTGTACTCATAAAGTTGGGTGTGGGGTTTAGTCGTAGGTCATGGGCCTCGACATGCCACATATGCTTTCGGCGCAAAAAAAGGATGAAAAAAAAAGAAATGAAAAGAGTGGGAGAGAGAAAAAAGAAAAATAATAACATAATTGTGCAGATTGGGCTCCTTCGCACACGACTGCATAGCTCGGTGCGAAAACCCCCTATTTTCTGCATGAGTCCGGGGGTGCCGTAGTCACAGGCCTCAAGCATGCTAGCCATGGTCTGACAATGGTAGAGCTGTCACCCTTGCCTAGCCCGTTCCGACTTTGCTCCTCTTCTCTCTCTCGGTTTCTTTGATTTGTGTCATCACCACTAGCCTTCAGACCACATTGGGCTTTGCCTCGGCCCGGTAACGGAGAAGGCCAACCCCACTGAACTTGAATCGATCTCCTTTGCCCCTTTCTCCTCTCTTCTTCCGTCTAGGTGGGCGCCTTCCTTTTTTCTATTCTCGGTTTCATCGTCGCTACCACTAGTCGGATGGCCACCATGGCCTCTACGTCAGCCCGGCTCCGCCTCCACTGGAATAGGCTGCCCCTTCCCACTTTTATTTTCCCCTTTTCTATGTTTTGGGCTGCTAGGGGGCTGCAACTGCTATCTTCCACCGGTTGTGGCTTTGCATGGTCGCTACAAACGTAGTGGCATCGGCTAGAGCCGCCACCACCACCTCATTTCCTTTCTCTTGGGTACAGCATGTGCCTCTTCATTCGTGATTTTCTTTGTTCACAGTGTGAACTGGCCATGAGGCAACCCTTTCACTATGGTAGTCAGCCTTGACACAACAACTGTAATAACATGAGTATTTTGTCTAGTTTATTAGCTAATTTATTTGTCAAAATTATGTAAAAAAACCTTGTATATGTGATGAGTCTTAAAAACTAATTTTCGGTTATTGTGGTCGAGTCAGATTTAGAATTGTGAAACTTGAAAAATAGGAGCAGACATGTTCTTATTGATCAAGGCGAAAGTCGTATGTACGGCTTGGAGGGAGATCTAAAGATTTAAGAATGTGAAGGGTTTTGAAACTTGTATATATCATATTGGAATACAAAAAATACTTCAAAAAATTTCAAAAGTGATTCCAAAGGTTATAGAAGGATTTAGAGCTATTTAGAATGATTGATCATTTCAAGGATAGTTTACCTGAATTAAGACCTTCCAATTTCAAATTTATTCCTTATTCAATTACAAGTCTTAAACCGACTTTATGAGCTACATAAAGGTTACGAAATTATGAAATTTCAAAGAGGAAAACCTAGATAAGAAAAAAGAAAGAGCATTTACACCTTTGCTTATTTTTAAAAAAAATGAGATTTCACATGAGCCTTGTATTAAAGAGCTAAGGTGAATTGAAGAAGATTATTGACAACTAAAGAAGATTATATACAAAGTATTGAATGACGAGCTGTAATATGTTTTCAATAGATGATTGAAGATTTTCATAAGGCCAAAGTCAAGATA
The DNA here is from genome assembly GCA_035235625.1 of Saururus chinensis. Taxonomy (NCBI): domain Eukaryota; kingdom Viridiplantae; phylum Streptophyta; class Magnoliopsida; order Piperales; family Saururaceae; genus Saururus; species Saururus chinensis. The sequence goes on along the minus strand of CP141146.1, from coordinate 27,025,036 downwards.
ACAAGATGTGCTTGTTGAAGACTAGAATGAGACAAAGATGAGGCAAGGAGGAGAAAGTTTCAAGTGCTTAAAGAAGATTTAAAGGCCAATAAAATGTTCTAAATAAGAAAGCTTGTGTTAGAGTCTAAATAAGGTTGGTGGCTTGGTTTCTTGTGTATTGATTTGGTTCTTTTCGAACTACCATAGTTTTTTACCCTAGTTGTTTTTTACATAAATTGTTGTGTTTATGTGTTGATTGATTATTTTTTAATTGATTGATATTTTGAGAATGAAATTCGAGTGATTGTTAGGTTTTAATCATTTCTGCTTAATAAAAAAAATTTACACAAAGAGGCTAGAAGTCCTAACTCTTACTTATCAGAGTATTAGTTTTAAGAGCAATCTAGTGATCTACATGGTCGATTAGACGGATATTAAACTCTCAACTGGTAGCTGAGGATTAATTATTTAAAAACTTAATTGTTACTTGATATCAATTAGATTTGCCATGATATTGCTTTAAAACCTTGCTTAAATTTTCATAGTTTAATTTCTTATGCTATATTTTTTTTCCTAGTGTTTGAATTGTAATTTTCCTCAAGTTTACTTGTGTTTGCGTAAAAAATACTTGCTTAGATTTGCTAATTTGTGTGCCATAGTTTACTAGTTGCTTCTATCATAATTTTTCTTGATTTAAGTGCTTAATTTTGGAGGGGTTGATTTTTGTTAATTGAATTCAATGGCTGAATTGAATAATTCGATAAATGAACTTGGCGACTTTGAAAATCTTATGAATGGACTTGATTTGTTTAATGTAGAAAATTTTTCATATTAGAAGAATAGAAGGAGAGCATTTATATAAGCGCTAGATGGTGATGCCTGAAAATATGTTGTTAAAGGCTGCAATAACGAAAAATAAGGATGAGAACTCAATTCTAAAAGATGACACTGAATGGGATGAGAATGCGACTAGACTTGGCAATCAAAATAGTAAATCCCTTAGTGCATTATTCAATGTTGTAGAAAAATTACAATATAGTTTGATATCTAATTGTGTATTTACCAAAGTTGCTTAGAAAAAATTGGTAAAATATAATAAGGGAACTGAGACAGTGAAGGTGTTAGGCTTTAAATGTTACCTCTAGAGTTTGAAAACATAATAGTAAGTGCAGAGGAAATAATTTAAAATATTATGCTAAAATTTTAAACATAGTTAATATATGTGACCAACTTAGGAGAGTTTATTCCTAAATACCTTGTTGTGAGAAAAATTTTAATATCCTTATTATAAAAATTTAAAATTAAGGTGGTTGCTATTAATGAATCTAAGAAAATTGACACCATATACATAGAGAAGTTGGTTTGGAACCTTAGAAGATTTGAGATTTAAGAAGAGTCCAATAAGAACAAAAAGGAGATGATTGAAAAGTCTAAAGGGAAACAGAATGCCTTAAGAGCATCTAGAAGAACTTTTAGTCAAAATAAAATATTAAATACCTTAAATGAATATGAAGAACTTGAAAATGATGAAGAACTAATGCTTCTATTCAATAAGAACTTCAGAAAATTTATGAAGACTGAGAAGTTTAGATTTGGGAATAAGGGAAAAAATTCTAAGAAGAAACAAAGGAAGAAGAGAGGTGAGAGGCTAATTAAACAAGATAAGAAGAATTTGAAATTTTTTGAAGGTAGTGAGTTAGGTTACATTGCAGTTGATTGTCCTAACTTGAATTTTAACAATTCTTCTGATGAGAAGCCGAAGAAGAAAAATGGGTTTGATTATATAAAAAAAAACTGTGTCAAACAATTTACTATGATGAGAGCTCTTCTGAAAAAAAACTGTGAAACTATGCTGCCTTCAATGCAAGTGTGAAAGATGATAGTTTAAAAGAAGATTATCATGAGTCAACTTCCCTTGAAAATAACTCAGAATTTGTGGTTGATTCTAATGAGTTTAAGGGATTCCTCTAACAATTCTTAGTTTTGATTAAAAGAAATAAAAACTTTGAGAGAGAGTTAAAGAAGAAAGAAAAATAAACTATTTATGGAGGTTAATAGGATAGTAGAGTTGAATAAGAAACTAGAAAGAGAGGTGAATGACCTTAAGCAAGACCTAGAGAGTTAGTAAGAAGAATCTATTACTCTCAATAGAGAACTAATATCCTTTAAAGAGAAATTAGATGGGTTCAAGAGTGGGCAAAAGAAGTTGGAGATTATATTTAGAATTGGTCAAACAAACAAGATGGGCTTAAGTATTAGGAATTGCTTATCTAATCCCTTAGCAAAACTTACTATCTCTATGAAAGAAAAAGTGAGTGTGAAAGACCCTAAGATAGTGCCCAACCCACCTAGGTCTAGATTGAAATGAAGAAGGAATTGTTTTAGCATTGTGGGTGTGTGTAATATTTGTCATAATGAGACCTATGTTAGAAGAGAATATCCTAAGAGTTATCCTTTCAAGTTTATGTTAAAGAAGAATGAGAAGAAGCACATTATCTCTTTTATCCATAAGTTGCCCACTAAGTGTATGAGAAAAAGATGAAAAGAGTGTGAGTGAGGAAAGTTGATCTTCTAGCTTTGAAGGATAAATTGGGTAAAGTAAGGAAATTTACCTTAGGTTGCCTTAGGATTGGTAAGCTAGGTAAGACTAAGGTGCCTTACATCTTTAAGTAAAAGATTTTGATTTGTGTCAATGATTTAATTCTTTTTATCATTGGGACATTCATGTTTTGTAGTTCTATTATATTTTATTTTATTTTACATAGCTTTAATTTATTGGTTTTAAATTGAAAAGAATAGAATATGATATAAAACAAAAAAAACTAGTGTAGTTTTTGTTTGTTTTGCAATTGGCTTTGTTTTTCTTTTTTATAAAATTCAGCTCTTCAGATATTTTGAGATAAATTTTCTTTTAAGTTGAAAAATAACATGATTAGTAGTCAAACATATCTTAACAATGAAAAGTATACACTAAGTAGAGTGAAGAATAATTTGAGTTTTTTACTTTATGTTGCAATTCTCTATTTGAAAAAAACTTGCACACATCATGTTGAGACTCAATTCATTTTTAGTATGAACATCAAGAGAGAACTCTTAGACATAAGTTGACTTAGGTGTTTGGATTTTTAATATAGTCTAGGTGATCAAATTAGTGGATCTTTAGGTAGATTTCTATTTAAAATTAAAAGAAAAATTCTATGTAATATACTTCAAGGCTTATTAGTCTTATGTACTTTAATATCTCTTTAAAAAATAAATTTTTTTTATAAAAATAATGATAAAATCTAATGTGAACCATCCGTCCACTTGATATCGAAAAAAATTAATAGAAAAGAAAGAAAAAATTGAAAAGAATGCAAAAAATATGATGCAAGTAGAGAGGATTTAGAAAAATCTAAGCCTAAGAAAAATGAATTGAGAAAAAAATATTATTACTCAGAAAAAGGCAGGGGCGTGTTGATTATGAGTTTTTTTAATTTTGATTCTTTTTAGGAAAATTATGTACATAGATTATAGTAAAGATAGTAAAGAGAGTCTTTACTAGAGTTTGAACAAATTTGTCTCAATTTGGTTTAAAGTGATCTTGCGAAATTGAAAATTAAAAGAGACATGAGTTAACTACATTAGTGGGTTTTTTATTTAAAATTAATAAAAATAAATTAATGTATCAAAAAGAAGAGAATAAAATTGACAATCACATACCTATGAGGTTAACTGATCTAAGGTAAATTATTAATAAACATAATCTATGGATGCACTTAGATTAGAAGAAAATTAATTAAAAAATCATAAAAAATAGCTCAACTTTGATAAGTTTGAGTGTTTGAATTTTATTTTGCGTTTTGCCTTTTAGAAAAATATGTTTTCAATGAAATTCAATGCTTTTGAGCATCATAATTTATCATGAATTGTTTTTAAATGTTTTGAAAACAAAATTTTTTATTGCTTAAAGTTTTTAAAATAGAATTGTGAAAATGAGTATTTTAAAGTTAAAGTAATAATTAACTGAATTTTTAGACATAGTTTTGATTACTTTTATCTTTTCTATCTAAAAGTCAGATTGACATGATTTTTCTTAATATGAAATTTTGATGTGATTACTTAAATCATTGAATATTTAAATTCTATGTTTACTTGTTTCTTTGAACAATATTATACAAATATGTTTTTATTTGTGTAAACTAAACTATATTAGATATTACTGCTATATATTAAGGGGGAGAATCATTGTCAAAAGTTGATGGGCATGTGATATAAGATTATTTCTATTTCAGGTCTTGATGATTGTGTACTTAACTAATATGCTCAATTGACATTTTTGTTACTTGTTATCTTTAACTTTTTATCTATTTATGTAGAAAGGGAGAAAATAATTAATGAAAATAAAAGTGCTTATCTTTATAATTGATTGAATACTGCAAATCAATTTGAATTTAAGTGTGCAGGATAAGTATTGGTTTATACAAAGCTTTTCAAGCTAAATTCCAAATTAATGAGTATAAGTTAATTGAGTCTATGTTGAGTTTTTGTAGTGTCAAGTTACTTTGTATAATTTGAAAGTTAATACACTATGTTAAGAGTTATAATTTTATTTTGATTTTTAAATTTAATGTTTTGATAACATATGAGTCATATGAACGGATGTCCACAATGGCCTGGCAGCTAGCGTAGGGGAAGGGAGCGGCGCAGGATGGCTAGGAAAGGGGAGAGGGAGCGGCATGGCCGCTGGACAGGAGGGAGAGGTAGAGAGGAAAGGGGAGAAGACAAGATAATTAATCATTCATTCCTCTCAATTAGGACGTAGCCCTTACATTTAAATAGGCTAACTAATGGGCTCACTAACAGGCGCCTAAGGCCCAATAGCATAATTAAAACAAACCACTAATACCCTAATTAACCTATTTACCTAAATGCCCTTATTACATAATTAAAACCCTAATTACCCTAGCACGTGGCCCCAGTGGCAGCTCCTAGGACGTTCACAACATTCCACCCCCTTCCGCATCACCTCGTCCTCGAGGTGACCTAAAACTCTAAGCATTGGGCCCACCATAGCTCCGCTATGAATAGCCAGTCCGGAACTGTGGATGAGACACGTAGAATGATGGAGATAGTGGGTCACTACTAAAAAACAAACGTGTATAAGCCAGCGCAAACATGATGGAAGTGCAGTTAACTGAACCCAAAGGCAAGGCATAGCTGTGGGCAGTAGAGACGGAAGATGAAGGAGGCGGCAGAGCAAATGAATGGGCTCGACTTGTTGTGTGTACGATAACATGGAGTGCCTGCACAAGTTTCCAATAAGCGGGATCATCATAGGGACTACAAGGCGCCCCAAGACTGCTCACAGAGGGCATCAGACAACAGTAGTAATAGGGTCAGATAAGTGCCAAGGACAGCAATCAACACAGCCTATAAGGGTGCAGAAGTAGGTAGGTTGGGTAGTACAATGGGTGGGTCAGCTAATGGCAGCAATAGTGACTTTTGGCCCGGCCTAATTGACGTAGTGACTAGCTGAGCAATATTGAAAAAGATGTAAACCGTGGCCTAGTTAAGAAGGCGGCAAGCATAGGGCTTTGGCCAAATCTGTGAGAATTCCCAAACACGGTAGGAATGAGTTAACCCAAGGATAGTGAAACCCGCACATGGACTCACTACGGACCCGTGTGCTGGCTGCTTCCAAGTCTGTTTAAGGCATGGGTTAGAAAAGAGTATCCTTGCGTCAAATCCCGGTAACCAATTCGCTGCCAAAGAATAGAGGAATTGGGAAACCTTGCAATGTCCAACGCAAACAATGTGGCAGAAATATTTGCAGACAAGCCGAGGCAGCAACAGAAATTCCCTTCAATGGACCATTGGTCTTCAGATGACCAGGAGCACAAAGCCTCTAGCCAGAGAAAACAGATCCAGAAAATCCCGTGTGATCAAGGAGGCATCATCTACATTAAGGAAAAAATTCTCCAGATTGGCCGAAGATTGCAACGGTTCTATGGGAGGAGATGCCGACTGATCATCCGATGCAACAGAGGCCGGAGGCAGAGCACAGAAGGAGGCGGGTGAGATGGTGGAATGGGACAACAGAGAGAATGGAGATGGCAGTGGCGGTGACGTTGGGGTCGGGGAAGTCAAAGTTGGCATGGATGCCGGTGCAGACAGTCTCCCAGAGATCGGCGGGGAGGCGGGTGGAGTGAATGGGGTTGAAAGCTAGCTCCATGCAGACGGCGGGGAGGCGTCAGGGTTGGCTCAGAAGATCTGGCCGGAGCTGTGCGAGGAAGGAACGAGCAGGGTGACCATGGAGGTAGTGGCCTCTCGAGCGCCCGACAGGATGTGGATCGTGATGGACCACCTTCGTGCTCCTTCACCAGCCACTCCCACTTGCAACCGCCATATTCACCCAACGGGCCCAACCAGCTCCTCGAGCAGCTCAGTTCTGAGGACTGTTCCATGCATGTAGATCTGGTGGTCCAATCGCCGGAATTGTGAAGGCTGAACTTGCAGGTGAAGACCCACTGCCGCAGATTGCCTTGGATCAGGAACACTTGGGAGATACACTTTGGCTCCTCGTCGAACTCGAACACAAACCCCGGTTTTGGGTCAGCCCACACCATCACGAACACCTTCGTTGTGGTAGACGGAGCCGCTCTCTTGGCTCCCGTCCTGATCATCACCCACCCATTGTGGAAGACCACTGCCTTGCTCTCCTTCTCGACCAGATCCAACGGCACGAACAATCTTCCGAGCAGCTTCCCAAAGTTGACCCCACAAGAGGTGCCCCGCCGGCCAGTATAAATCCCAATCTGCACCCGCGACTGCTTCCTCCCGCCGGCAATGGACTTGGACGCGAGCTGTGCCAGGCCAGCCTTGGAAAGGTGGAACGATGTTGCGGCGACAGTGGACGTGGCCTGATTGGATTGCATGGCTTCTTGCGCTAGCAACGGTAAGACGGTGGTTTGCAGGGGAAGTGCTTGATTCTCACTTTACAGTCTGTCATAGATGGAGGTGGTGCTACTCAGGCATTGGCCGGAACCGGCAAGGGTTGTGGTGGGGAATCTGTGAATGGCGGTGGACGTGCATGTGGTACCTTCCACAGTTCAGCTCCGATACCAATGTTGTGAATGGACGTCCACAACGGCCTTGCACCGGCATAGGGGAAGAGAACGGTGTAGGATGGCCGGGAAAGGGGAGAGGGAGCGGCATGACCGCCGGACAAGAGGGAGAGGCAGAGAGGAAAGGGGAGAAGACAAGACAATTAATCATTCAGTCCTCCCAATTAGGGCATATAGCCTTTACATTTAAAAAGGCTAACTAATGGGCTCACTAACAGGCGCCTAAGATCCAATATCATAATTAAAAGAAACTACTAATACCCTAATTAACCTAGTTACCTAAATGCCCCTATTACATAATCAAAACCCTAATTACCCTAGCACGTGGCCTCAGTGGCAGCCCCTAGGGCATTCACAACATTGTTTTCTCTCACGCAGGTTAAGGGAAGAGAGGAAGAAGAAAGGGGAGAAGTTTTGAATATTCAATTGCATAAAGAAGAAACAAGGTAGGGGACGACGCTTATAGGGAGTCGCGCCCTCTCTCCTAGGGAGCCACGCGAGCTTGTGGGCTCAGTTATCCCATGGGCTACTAGCTGGCCTAATACACTTATTTTTCTTATTACATAAGAAAATACAAAGGAAATATAAAAGAAAGTAGCCTAATACAATGCAATAAAAGGAAAATAAGTAGTCGAGGTGATCATGCACAACACTCCACCACTCTTCCGCTATTCGCTTTGACCTAAAGGCGACCAAGCCTGGTAGCGAGTCATGAATTCGTTCTTAGAGATCCATGTGGCAGCCTCAAGAGACTGGCCCTACCAAGAAACGAGCACCTCTGTAATGATACAACCCGAATGGCGGATTCGACACTTATCAAGCACCGAGGCTAGAGTAGGATCAGAAGGCTAGACTGGTCCCATCAAAGGAGGTGGTGGAACATCAGTGGCGAGGGAGGCGCCACTTATACAATGACGGAGCCTGTAGACATGGAAGATGGGGTGGACTAAGGAGTCAGGTGGTAGAGCAAGGCGATTAGCCACCAGACCGATACACTCCACCATAGCATATGGACCATGGAAATGGGGGGCGAGCTTGGAATGCTCAGGCTGAAACAAGGATGTCTGGCCCTAAGGGAGAATAGAGACATAAACCAAGTCACCAACCGCAAACTCCCTATCCATGCGATGGCCATCATAAATTTCCTTCATCTTGTTCTGAGCAGAGGACAAGTTCTCCTTAAGCTGACGAAGGACCTCATCCCAGGACTATAGCATGTAATCCATCTTGGCCACAGAGGAGCGGTGAGGAACATAAGATAACACTGTCGGAGGTGGGTGGCCATACAACACCTCAAAAGGAGTAAACCCTGTGCGAGTGTGAAAGACGTTGTTGTACGACCACTCTGCCCATGGAAGAAGTTGGAGCCACCGGCAGGGCTGAGACATAGTGAAAGAGCGGAGATACTACTCCAAACAACGGTTCACCACCTCTATCTGACCATCTATCTGTGGGTGATAAGCGGTGCTCATGTGGAGAGATGTGCCCTGGAAAGCAAAGAACTCTCGCCAAAACTGAGAGATGAAGATCCTATTGCAGTCCGATACTATGAGGCATGCCGTGGAGTTTGGCCACCTCCCACACATAGAGCTCTGCCACTGTCTTGGCGGTGAATGGATGACCCAATGCACAAAAGTGAGCGTACTTGGACAACCTATCCACCACCACCAGAATCACTAACTTGCCTTGCACCAAGGGCAGGGCCTCCACGAAGTCCATCGAAACATCCTCCCAATCCTTGTTAGAAACGGGTAACTATTGAAGTAAACCGACAAGAGACATCGTGGCTGCCTTAGCTCTCTGACATACATCACAAGCGGCAACATACTCCTGAATGGCCCGACAAATACCCTGCCACATAAAGCTCTGGCTGACCCGCTTATAGGTGCAGAATGCTCCTTCATGTCCGGCCATGGAAGTGTCATGGAACTGGGAGAGAATGCACCTACGAAGATCATCAACATCCAGTACCCAAAGATGGTCCTTCCAAAAGAGAAGGTTATCCCGCCACAAAAAGAAGGGACGAGCAGCTAGTTCAGCCTAGAGAGCTGTAATCAAGGTCTGTGTCGGAAGATCCTCAATGTATGCCCACCTCAACTCATCAATGAAGGGGTAGGACGGAGTAGAAATGGCCAAGCACGAACCAGAGGTAGAGCTGCGAGAAAGGGCATTGGCCATCGTGTTTTCCAACCCTTTCTTGTAAACTACCTCATAATCATACCCAAGTAACTTACTGACCCATTCCTGCATTTAGATTTCTTTTTCACTTGTCAACTATAGTAAATAAGGTCGATCCACAGGGAAAGCCTTGTGTGACAAAGAAAACTATTACGCAGAGAATAGAATATAGAATGAAAGTGAAATAGAGAATAAGAGACAATCAAAGAGAAAGTGCTAAAGCATCGGAAATCTACTTGTAATAAATCTCTAATGTATATTTGATTCAAATGATAACTCAATTAAGATCAAATGAAAATTCGTCTCAATCGGAAAATTTATCTTTTTAAAAAAACTTTGAAATAGAACAATAGTAATTGATTGTTAACTACGTGAAAACATTAAGTATATAATCACAGGGAATTATAAGCATTCAGCGTGCCTTTCGTCAACGCTGAATCAAATAATTATATAGATTATAAACTCCTTAAATATGAAACATCAATTTAAAATGATTAAGAACTTACTTGAATCAAAGTATCTATTAAACATCAAGTACAAGCTTCATTCTTAGCCTTAGCTTGAGAGCTTTAGAAAGCCATTACAATAAAACTAAAAACAAAATTACAAAATGAGAGAAGAAAATAGGAGAAGAGAGCTCCAAAGAGGAGAAAGTCCTCCATCTATCACGTCCACCCCTCTATTTATAGGAGTAGAAGAGATTGCTTCAAAGAGGAAAATGAAATCATATCTCTAGATTACATCCTAATTGATTATCTGATTGCACCCATATATCTTCGGAATTTGGAATTTCTTCCTGAAATAATACTTGTAGCCACGGAAGTCTTCTTTCCATTGCCACCAGAATAGTATCAATCCAAATTATACATAAAAAGATATAATTGAAATACTAAGGTTGTGTCAATCTGTCCAAATCAGCTTCTTTCATAATTTAGTTCTATTCATACAAGTCTCAAATCAAACGGGTCCACAAGGTTGTATTCGACCATTCAATACATGTTTAGACCATTAGGATCCCATTCTTAACTTTTAAATAGCTTTGGGTAGTTGGACTTAACTTCTTCTTTCAGTTGTATCCTGTTGAAGCTTGTTTAGACATGTAAACTCAATTAAGGTCCAACTAACTTATTCAAAACATAAATAGCCCAAATCAGCAATGAATTAACACAAAATAGGATTACAATTCAAAATTTGAAAACATTTTATTGAACATTATTTCAGTGCATTAGTGTATCCTTCTCTTCACTAAGGTATATATTTGACTACTTATTGTGTTCCTTTTTAGCTTAAAAGAAAATTTATTTCAATATGTCTTAATAGTTGAGCTAATAAAAAACTAAATCTAAGCCAATTGCAAAAACAAATAAAAGGTACACTAATTTTTTGAATTTCTAATCATATTCTAATTTTTTTGTTTTTTTTAATTCAAACAAATGAATTTAAAGACATGTAAAAATAAAGTAAAATGCAATGAAAACTAAAAAACATGAACGTCTAAAAGATTGAAAGAATTAAACCATGAACAAAAATCAGAATCTCTTTACTTAGAGATGACAAGTTCCTTAGCTATCCTAAGGCAATCTAAGGTTTTATTCCTTGCTCTTCCTAATCAATCCTTCAAAGCTTGAAAATCAATCTTCTTCACCTACACTCTGTTTATCTTTTTTTCATAGACTTGGCGAGGCAACTTAGGGGTAACATGGGTAGTGTGCTTCTTCTCCTTATTCTTTGACCTAAGTTTGAAAGGATAACTCTTCGGACACTCTCTTCTGGTATGGGAATCACAATAGCATATGTCACACACACCAACAATACTAAAACCTATCTTTTCTCATTTTACTTTTGACCTAGGTGGGTTGGGTACTATCTTAAGGTTTTAGTCACTTTCTTTTGCCTTCACAAAGATAGTTTGAAACTAAAACTTTTATGACCTTCCTACTAAGCCTTTATTGAATCAGAATAAATTAGGTTTCACCCAAGGGGTGTTCATCTACAATTACACTCTAACTACTTGATTCCTCATAAGAAAATAATCAAACTACTCCTAATTCCCTGATCATCCTTGTGAATGGGAACTCTTTATCCTTTCTTGATGTTCCTACGCATTCAAATCAACAAATAAACATGTGTGCAAAAATATGCCTGGTGGAATAGACCATCCACCCATGAGCTAAAAGCTCTTTGATCATGCCTCAAATAGAACATGTATTGTGATTTAGCAATCATCGATCATGCAATAAAAAAGATTCAATACTCAAGTCTCAACATGATATATCTAAACATGGTCATCATATATGCATCACAATTTAACTCAACATGTACATGATCATTCACCGTGTCATACGTTTACATATTCACCATATGCATCATATATCATAATACACACACAGTCCATTCCCTTTATCACCCAGAGAATTAGCTATGTGATATGTGAGTAGCGCCGGGGCGAAAGTGTCATAGGTGGTCATCCGCGTGCACTTGGTATGACCCGTGAAAATCGGAAGGGAACTGCCAAAGGCTGGGGTCCACCCTCATCCATTCCTTAAGTGGCACCTGAATAATCTTATTATCTTGATCCTGAAGTTAAGGTACCCAACCCCGACCATAACTACCCTTGTCAAAATCTTACTCTTAGGTTGGTTCTTAATTCATGATCTACCATTTATGCAAGATATCACTCTCACATGCCCATAAAGAGATCAAAACCACATATCACTTACATCCATAAAATTTCCTCACAATGTCACTACATGACCAGTCAATCAAAAATTCAAGTTAATACACCTATTATGATTCCTGCGTATGCTATCAATTTCACTCAATCTTTAACCTCAGTAGAATCCAAAATACTTACCCTAATTACAATAGCTTCAGCATAATAAAACCAAATTGCATTCTCAGAGTGCCCATAACAATTACCATAGTCTCAACAAGCCTTATGTGGATAAACTTGCTAGGCAATAACATTTAAGCAAGCTTTAATGCAATCAGGTACATATCTAACATTAGAGGAAATCTTGTTGAAATCCAAGATATATAATCACGTTGAATGCATAGTACATAGTTAATTCAGCACATACACCATCATCAGAACTAAACTTACATTTAAATCAAATTTGTACCAACGCTGGAGAAGAGCATGTGTTAACAGCAAGTCTCATGCAAATATATATATATATATATATATATATATATATAGATATATATATATATATATATATATATATATATATATATATATATATATATATGGAGCAGTGCATAGCTTTAATGCAACAATGTTTGAGGCGTTGAGAAAAACATACAATCTAATCAAAGCTTGTAACAACATTGGGTAGCATATGTAATTCAATCAAAACTAAACATGTGTATGACATTGGAGAAATGAACATATTTAAACCAAATAGGGCTGCGACATTGGGCGGTACATATGACTAATTCAAACCTAGCTACATCAATATATCAACTATCAAGCTGCACCTATATTGTCTTCAAAACACATATAGGACGTTGGAACAATGCATAGGTTTAAACTAAAACTTATCCAAAACATATGCCATATAAGGGAACCTTGCATAAATTCACCCAATTCATATTTCAGACATTAGGAAATGAACCGGATAACTCAAACATATATTACAGACATTGGACAGGGCATCTAATCGACTCAACATATATCCAATACATTAGGCAATGCTTGTGTTTAATGCAAAACTTATTTAGATGTGAGAAAAAACTAGAATAGTGCATGATGCACTAAAATAATGTTCAATTAAATATTTTGAATTATAATCCTATTTTCTGTTAGTTCATTGCTTATTTAGGCTATTTATGTTTTGAATAGGTTAGTTGGACCTTAGTTGTGTTTACATGTTTAAATGGGCTTCAACAGGATCCAAGTAGAAGAAGGAGTGAAGCCCAACTACCCAAAGCTATTTAAAAGTCAAGAATGGGCTCCTAATGGTCTAAACATGCATGAAATGGTCGAACACAACCTTTTGGACCCGTTGGATTTAAGATTTGCATTAAGAGAACTAAATTTGGAAAGAAGCTAATTCGGACAGATTGACACAACCTTACTATTTTGACCATATCTTTCTATGTATAATTTGGTTTGATACAATTATGGTGGAATTGGAAAGAAGACATCTGTGGCTACAAATGTTATTTCAGGAATAAATTCAAAATTCTAAATATTTATGGGTCAAATTTGACATGAAAATGGATAGCTAGTAAACTAACCCGAGGCCAACACATGGAGAATCTATTAATTGGTTGTGATTGATACACATATGGAAAGACAATGAGGCTGATTGGATAACTAAAGGAAGACTCAAAGATACTTATTTGCTAAACAAATTATTAATTTATTTGGTTGATTTAGAATCTAATCATTGCCAAAGAAGCAAGCAATTAGACAATCAATCAGGATGCAATCTAGAGATATGATTTGACTTTTCCCTTTGAAGCAACCCCTTCTACTCCTATAAATAGAAGGGTGGACATGATAGAGGCATCATCTTCTCCTCTTTGGAGCTCTCTTCTCATATTTTCTTTACTTCTTTTATATTTTTGTTTTTAGTTTTATTGTAATAGCTTTCTAAGCTCTCAAGCTAAGGCTAGAGGTGATTTGTAACAATCTAATGGAGTTCTATTCATGTTTATTCAATGGTTTCAAGTAAGTATTGGTTATTTGAAGTGATGTTCATTTAATATTATTTTTCTTCTTATTTCTTTGTAATTTGCATACATAAGATGCTTGAAGGCTCTCTTTCTTGATCTTTTGTGATTTGGATACATAAAAATCCTTAAGAGACAATTTATTTTTATCCTTCATCTATCCAAAGCATTTTCTATCTTTATTTTTAATTTTAATGTTCATATCTTCCAGTTAGATAAAATTTTCATTCGATTCTAACTGAGATAATATGATACATGAAGAACATCATTAGATGTTATAATGATAATTAATGCCTTAGTGTTTTCTCATCTTGATTTCTTAACTCTTTATTGCCTCAATACTCTTCCAATCTTTCTTTCTTAATTTTTCTTTCCTCTATTTTTTTTCGTAATCATTTTCTTTGTTGCACAAGGCTTTCTCTGTGGATTGACCTTGTCTACTACAATTGGCAAGTAAAACAAATATGAATTTGACTTTTTCATAGTCTTGTTTCACACGTAACAACAATGCATGAGATTGAATGAGGGCATAAATCACTCATAAGATCGGAATTCTAAAACAGACATAGTATTAGAAATTTATCTCATATATATATAATCACAAGACAAATGATTCATGCCATAAAACAATTCATTTTATATGTGAGGGTCTTCACCTTGGCCTACTCCAATGCCTAATGTCACAAAGCTACTGCTCCTCTCTAAATCATAACATAAAAATTCAATTCAAACCTCTAATTAGTGGCTGAGAACACAAAGTTTTAAATTGACTAAAGCATAAGGGGACGTGGTTTTGGGCATTTTTTCTTTCCCAATGACCTTTTGTGAACAGTAACTTCGAATTGGGGAAGAAAGGGTTAACCCAAATCAGGGAAAGGAACACTAAAATTCAACAAAAAGCCTACCTTTCTTGCCTTCCCTTTGTAGCCCAGTCCTCTTGTTGCCCAATTTCACCCTCACGACCGTTGCTAGCCGTCGGACACAATTTGAATGGTGCTGCCCGCCGGAGCAAGAGAATAGGAAGTGTGGAAGGATGGGGGCAAGTCACAAATAAAAGAGAAGGGAGAGACAAACTGTAAGGGGAATTGGGGCCGGGGGGGGGGGGGGGGGGGGGTGAGGGAGGAGTCGTCCGCTAGGAGAGGAGAGCTTCTCCCACCTTGGCGGCAGCTAGGGCTGGGGGATGAGAAATCTCCTCTCCCCCGACCCTCCCAAAACTTAAAACAGTCCGGGATGAGTTAAAAAAAAACAATGAACCTGGTCCGAACTCGGACCCGGACCAGGTTCATTGTTTTTATTTTAATACCCGACGGTTTACAAAAGCGAACAACAAGTGAAGATTAAACAAAAAGATTTTGTATAAGTCTCCAGGTTTGTTGGTTGTGTTTAAGTCTTGTAAGCTCAAAATCATTCTAGTTAAATCCTTGTGTAGTTTGTATGTGTGGTTTGATGATTGATTGATTAAGGATGGAGCTTAATACTTAAATTTGTTTATTTCTCTTTAAAAAAACTTATTCTTGCACATTGAGGCTAGAACTCATAGTCTTTATTTTTGTTAGATAATCGGACTAGGGGCAATCTAGTGATCCGCTATACTCTTCTAGAGGGATATTAAACTTACACGTGGTAGCTAACGATTTTTATTGAATAATTGAGTTTGTTCCATGATATCAATCTATTTTTGCAT
This sequence comes from Saururus chinensis, assembly GCA_035235625.1. Classification (NCBI taxonomy): domain Eukaryota; kingdom Viridiplantae; phylum Streptophyta; class Magnoliopsida; order Piperales; family Saururaceae; genus Saururus; species Saururus chinensis. Next base: position 27,009,409 of record CP141146.1, on the reverse strand, counting down.
GCTAGTGCATCATTAACTTGCCAAATCTTCCTATATTTTAATTTCAAGTGCTAGATATCTTGTGCTAGATATCTTATGCTAGATATCTTACAAGTGATAGCTAAGGATTTGCCTAGTTTACTTGTTTTTCTCTTAGAATTACTTACTAAACTTGTTTATTTGTTTGCCCTAGTTTGTTAGTTTACTTCTCTTATAATTCTCCTTGCTTTGATTGCTAAAAGTGTGTTGTATGGGTGATTTTTATTAAATTAATTTTAATGTCCGGGTCAAATAACTTAATGAATGAACATGAGTATTTGGGTAATCCAATGAATCATCCACCCTTATTTAATGGTTAAAATTTTTTATATTGGAAGAATAGGAAGAGACCTTTTATTCAAGCACTTGATGAGAATGCCTAGAAAGCGGTGATTAAAAGTTAGAGTCCTCCAATGACCAAAGATGAAAGTGGAAATTCAATCTTAATAGATGAGAGTAAAAGAGATATAAATGAAATAAAGTTTGCAGATAAATAAAGTAAAGTTGGTGCATTGTTCAATGCTGTAGCGAAATCACAACATAGACTAATTTCTAATTGAGCATTTGCCAAGGTTGCATGGGAAAAACTTGTGAAATATAATAAGGGAATTGAGACTACTAGTGTCTAGGCTACAGATGCTTACCCTTAAATTTAAAAACATGATAATGAGTGAAGATGATTATAAATACAATGCTAACATTTCAGACATAGTAAATACATGTGATCAATTAGGGGAGCCTATACCTGATTACCTTGTTGTGAGGAAACTGTTTAGATCCTTGTTCTTTAAATTTAAAATTAAGGTGACATTAATTAATGAATCTAAAAAGATACACCTTAGACATTGAGAAGTTAGTTGGGAACCTTTGAACTTTTGAGATGTAAAAAGAGTCATAAGAAAACAAGAAAGAGTTGTTTGAAAAATCAAAGGAAAAATAAATTGCCCTAAAAGCATCTAAGAGAACTTCCAAAAAGAATAAAACTTTAGACACCTTAAAAGAATCTGAAGAGTCTAGAGATGATAAGGACTTGATGCTTTTGTTGACTAAAAATTTTAAAAAATTCATGAAAACTCAGAACTTTAGGTTTGGGAATAAGGGTCAAAATTCTAGCAAGAGACAAGGGGATAAGAGAGATGATAGGCAAAACAAACAAGACAAGAATAATTTGAAATATATTGAATGTTGTAAGTTAGGTATCTTTGCTACTGATTATCCTAACAATAATTCTCATAATTCTTTTAATGATAAGCCTAAGAAATCAAAGGGTTTTGATAACAAGAAAAAAAGCAACATACATCAAGCAACTTACTTTGATGAGAGTTCTTCTAATGAAGATGAGATGTATAATTATATAGCCTTCCATATAAGTGTGAAGGAAGATAGTTCTAGAGAAGAGTCTAGTCAGTCCACTTCTCTTGAATAGAATTCAGAGTCAGACATTAATTCTGATGAATACAAAGGATTCCTCTAATAATTCTTAGTTTTGACTAGGAAAACTGAAAGACTTGAGCGAGAGCTGAAAAAGAAAAATGATGGATTAATTTTGTCTTCTCAAGAGGCAAATAGGTTAGTGGAGTTGAATATCAAACTTGTGAGAGAAGTAAATGACCTTAAGAAAGACTTAAAAGAGTAAAAAAGACAAGTTTAGTGCTCTCAATAGAGAACTTATGTCCTCTAAAGACAAATTAAATGGATTTAAGAGTGAGAAGAAGAAGTTAGAAACCATGTTGAGCATTGGTCAAAACAACAAGATGGTCTTAGGTTTTATAAATTGTTTTACTACCTTAGCAAAACTTACTATCTTTGTGAAGGCAAAAGAAAGTGGCTAAAACCTTAAGATAGTACCCAACCCACCTAAGTCAAAAGTAAAATGAGAAAAGATAGGTTTTAGTGTTGTTGGTGTGTGTGACATATGCTATTGTGATTCCCATACCAGAAGAGAGTGTCCGAAGAGTTATCCTTTCAAACTTAGGTCAAAGAATAAGGAGAAGAAGCACACTACCCATGTTACCCCTAAGTTGCCTCGCCAAGTTTATGAAAAAAAGATAAACAGAGTGTAGGTGAAGAAGATTGACTTTCAAGCTTTGAATAATTGATTAGGAAGAGCAAGGAATAAAACCTTAGATTGCCTTAGGATAGCTAAGGAGCTTGTCATCTCTAAATAAAGAGATTCTGATTTTTGTCGATGGTTTAATTCTTTCAATCTTTTAGACGTTCATGTTTTTTTAGTTTTCATTGCATTTTACTTTATTTTTACATGTCTTTAAATTCATTTGTTTAAATAAAAAAAAAATTAGAATATGATTAGAAATTCAAAAAATTAGTGTACCTTTTATTTGTTTTTGCAATTGGCTTAGCTTTAGTTTTTTATTAGCTCAACTATTAAGACATATTGAAATAAATTTTCTTTTAAGCTAAAAAGGAACACGATAAGTAGTCAAATATATACCTTAGTGAAGAGAAGGATACACTAATGCACTGAAATAATGTTTAATAAAATATTTTCAAAATTTGAATTGTAATCCTATTTTGTGTTAATTCATTACTGATTTGGGCTATTTATGTTTTGAATAAGTTAGTTGGACCTTAATTGAGTTTACATGTCTAAACAAGCTTCAACAGGATACAACTGAAAGAAGAAGTTAAGCCCAACTACCCAAAGCTATTTAAAAGTCAAGAATGGATCCTAATGGTCTAAACATGCATTGAATGGTCGAATACAACCTTGTGGACCCGTTTGATTTGAGACTTGTATGAATAGAACTAAATTATGAAAGAAGCTGATTTGGACAGATTGACACAGCCTTAGTATTTCAATCATATCTTTTTATGTGTAATTCGGATTGATACTATTCTGGTGGCAATGGAAAGAAGACTTCCGTGGCTACAAGTATTATTTCAGGAAGAAATTCCAAATTCCGAAGATATATGGGTGCAATTAGATAATCAATCAGGATGTAATCTAGAGATATGATTTCATTTTCCTCTTTGAAGCAATCCCTTCTACTCCTATAAATAGAGGGGTGGACGTGATAGATGGAGGACTCACTCCTCTTTGGAGTTCTCTTCTCCTATTTTCTTCTCTCATTTTGTAATTTTGTTTTTAGTTTTATTGTAATGGCTTTCTAAAGCTCTCAAGCTAAGGCTAAGAATGAAGCTTGTACTTGATGTTTAATAGATACTTTAATTCAAGTAAGTTCTTAATCATTTTAAATTGATGTTTCATATTTAAGGAGTTTATAATCTATATAATTATTTGATTCAGCGTTGACGAAAGGCACGCTGAATGCTTATAATTCCCTGTGATTATATACTTAATATTTTCACGTAGTTAACAATCAATCAATTACTATTGTTCTATTTCAAAGTTTTTTTAAAAAGATAAATTTTTCGATTGAGACGAATTTTCATTTGATCTTAATTGAGTTATCATTTGAATCAAATATACATTAGAGATATATTACAAGTGGATTTCTGATGCCTTAGCACTTTCTCTTTGATTGTCTCTTATTCTCTATTTCACCTTCATTTTCTATTCTATTCTCTTCGTAATAGTTTTCTTTGTCACACAAGGCTTTCCTTGTGGATCGACCTTGTTTACTATAGTTGACAAGTGAAAAAGAAATCTAAACTAGACTAATTCATAGTCTTGGTTTGGACGTAGCAACAAATTAGCGCCGTTGCCGGGGATTGCAACGTGTGACAAGAATCCGTTACAAAAAAAAAACTCACTCTAACTTTACTAGTTCTCTAACTTTTATTTTTACATACTAACTCTTTAAATTCAGTCATTTACTTTATGTCATTTGCTTTTAGCATTTAAATTTTGTAATTTTTCTTTTTTTTAAGACCGGCGGCACTACCCACGTTACTACCGAAAATTTTTTGGGATCAAACATGTACCTTGATAGTGCCTTTAGCCTGATTTTGCAATTTTAATTTTTTTCTATTAACTTCTAACTCTCTAACTTTTTATATTTTGTCATTTAATTTCTGTACTTTTACTTTTTGTTATATAAAAAAAAATATTTGTTGTTGCATGTTCACTTCGGTACGTGATAATTCTGGACTATTGAGAAGAGTGAACAAATCTTTTGAAAATTCTCTCTATTTTGATACAATGGAGGATCTAAGAACTAATGAGGAACTAAGAAGTGATAATGGATAATAATGCACAAAATGTTCAAGTTAAAACCTTACGTGATTATTTACAACCAACTAGATGAAGTTCTCCTTTTTGCATGATTTTTCCAACTAATATGGGTGGATTTGAACTAAAGCTGGGTGTAATTCAATTACTACCCAAATTTCATGGCTTAGATTCGGAAAGCCCATATTTGTATTTAAAAGAGTTTGAAGAGGTTTGTGCAACTTTGCCAAATGAAAATGTTTCAAATGATGTTATTCGATTAAAACTCTTTCCATTTTCTTTAAAGGAAAAAACAAAAATATGGTTGAATTCTTTGAAGCCAAGATCCATTGGAACATGGCAAGAAATGCAAAGAGAATTTTTGAAAAAGTTTTTCCCCACCCATAGAACTAATACACTTAGAAAGAATATCATGAATTTTTCACAAAAAGAAAATGAGACTTTCTTTCAATGTTGAGAAAGATTTAAAGAATTTTTCTTGTTGTGCCCACATCATGGATATGAAACATAGCAAACAATTTGTTTATTTTATAATGGTTTGACTTCTCAAATGAGGCAATTTGTGGAAGATGTGTAATGGAGAATTTTTGAGTAAAGAACCTGAGGAAGCATTAGATTATTTTGATGTGTTAGCTGAAAATGCTCAATCATGGGAAGATTCTAATGAATTTGAAAGTAGTAATAAGACTAAATCTAATAAGACAACTAAGGGGGACATGTACCTTCTTAAAGAAGAGGATGATGTAAAAGCGAAAATTACAAGTTTAACTAGAAAAGTTGAGGCTATGAAAATTAATAGGGAAAACATGTCTAAAGCTTCTCAAAAAGCACAAGATATTTGTAGTATATGTGAGAGTGATGAACACCAAATATAGGATTGTCCAACAATCCCTGCTTTTCAAGAGGTGTTGCATACTTAAGCAAATGCTATGAATACCTACAAAAGGCCTTTTTCTTCTCCTTATTCTGAAACTTATACTTGTAATTGGAGAAATCATCCTAACTTTAGTTGAAAAAATGAGTCTAATGTGCAGGTACCCCCTTCTTCCTCAAATTATGTTCTACCACATAAAAAGACTCTTGAAGACACATTGCAAACATTCATGCGAAGTCAAGCAACAATCAACAACCAAACAATGCAAACCATCAATGACTTGAAGACTTCTATCACTTAATTGACCACAACTTTGAGCACTCAAGAAGAAGGGAAGTTTCCTTCTCAACCTCAACCAAATCCTAAAGATCAATTTGTAATTGAAAATTTAAATTCTTCAAGTTCACAAGAAGAGCATGCTAAGTCCATCACCACTTTGAGAAGTGGAAAAGTTATTAACAAAGACATTCCAATGAAGGTTGTTGAACCTAAGGAGTCTTTGGATTCTAAACATGGTGATGAACTTGACAACTCTGATTGTGTTGCTCCAATTCCTCCTCCTTGTCCCCAAATATTACAATCTTTTTCTAAATTGGTGCCGAATGGTGACATTTTTGAAATTTTCAAACAAGTGAAGATTAACATTCCTCTCTTAGTTGCCATTAAACAAATCCCATCTTATGCTAAATTTTTGAAAGACCTTTGTAGAATTAATTGTAAGGTACATGTAGGCATTTTTGACAGAACAAGTAAGTGCAATTTTGCAACAAAACACCTACCCAAATATAAAGATCCTGGTTGTCCAACCATATCTTGTATAATTGGGAATTATAGAATTGAAAAAGCTTTGCTTGATCTTGGGGCAAGTTTTACTCTCTTACCTTATTTTGTTTATGAACAATTGGGACTTGGTGAATTGAAGCCCACAAGCATTACACTTCAACTTGCAGATCGCTCAGTTAAAACACCAAGAGGAATTGTTGAGGATGTGCTAGTACAAGTAGAAAAGTTTTACTTTCATGTTGATTTTATTGTTTTGGACGCACAACCAGTTTTGAATGCTTGTACTCAAATTCCTGTCATATTAGGCCGTCCATTTCTTGCTACTTCTAATGCTCTTATTAATTGTAGAAATGGTGTTATGAAGCTTTCTTTTGAAAATATGACTTTGGAACTGAACATTTTTAATATTTGCAGGCAACCAGGAGATGATGATAAGGATGTACATGAAGTGAATCTTTTAGAAAGTCTTGTTGATGACATGGCTACGATTTCTTTATTTTCTGACCCTCTTGAAGCCTGTCTTTCTTATTTTAACTTTGATGATGATGTTATGATTAATGATGTAAATTCCTTGTTGGAGTCAACTCCATTATTGGATACTGATAGGTGGAAGGCCCGCTTTAAGGAGTTTCCTCCTTCTAATAGGGCTCCTCTCCCCTCAAGTGTCCAACCACCAAAGCTAGACTTGAAACCCCTCCCTACTGAACTTAAATATGCTTATCTTGGTAAGGGAGAGACATTTCCTGTAGTTGTCTCTTCAATGTTGGATAGGGAGCAAGAGCACAAGTTGCTCGAAGTCCTTAGAAATCACAAGAATGCCATTGGGTGGACCATTGCTGATATCAAGGGGATTAGTTCTCTTATTTGTACACATAGAATCTTCATGGAAGAAAATGCAAAACCTGTGAGACAATTGCAAAGGAGGTTAAATCCCAATATGAAAGAGGTGGTGAGAGCAGAGGTCTTAAAATTATTAGATGTGGGTATTATTTACCCCATTTCTAACAGTCCATGGGTGAGTCCCACCCAAGTTTGTCCCCAAAAAGTCTGGAGTGACAGTTGTAAAGAATGCTAATGATGAGTTAATTCCCACTAGAGTCACCACTGGTTGGCGGATGTGCATAGATTATAGGAAATTGAATTCTGCCACTAGGAAAGACTACTTCCCTTTACCATTCATGGACCAAATCCTAGAGAGGGTGACCTTAAGAAAAACTTAAAAGAGTAAAAAAGAGAAGTTTAGTGCTCTCAATAGAGAACTTATGTCCTCTAAAGAGAAATTAAATGGATTTAAGAGTGAGAAGAAGAAGTTAGAAACCATGTTGAGCATTTATCAAAACAATAAGATGGTCTTAGGTTTTATTGTCTTGTCACAACTCGAGTTTAGGTGCGCTTCGATGGTGTGGATGATCTTTGGACCCTACTCAAGGCTTGGGTCATGACAAATTGGTATTAGAGCCTAAGGGATTAAGAATAAAATATAAATATGATAACTTATTCCTAAAATTTAGAAAATGGGGTAACATAATTAATGACTAAATTGTTAGAAAAGAATTTGGGAATGTGTGGGATGTTTTGAATGCTGATGTGTGATTTTTTTATGATGTGTTAAAATTTTTGTGATGTGTTGAAATTTTGCAAATTTAGATAAGGTTACTTTGTTGTAGATTAGTGATGGCAGATGGCGGGAGACCGCACGCTACTAGGAATGCTATGATGAACCATTAGTTGGACTAGATGAGGGCCACAATAGATGGACTGGTAAATATAGTCCTGGCTCAAGTCCAACAATAGCAAGAGCAACCAAGTGCACAACCTGAAAGGCGGGAAGCAAATGATGCAACACCTACCATGGAGAAATTCAAGAAGTATGGTCCTCCAAGCTTCAAGGGAGAGCCAAAGCCCTTGGAAGCAAACATGTGGCTACGTCAGATGGAAAAAAATTTTAGGGTTATGGGATGCACTGAGAAGCAGAAGATATAGTTTGCTACATTCATGCTGGAGGGAGAAGTTGAAGTCTAGTGGGACTTCACTAGGCAACTGAAATTTGCTAATAGGGATGACATCAATTGGGAAGAGTTTTTGGTTGAATTCAATGAGAAATTTTTCTCTGAAATAGTGCGACATGGCATGAAGAAGCAATTTCTCAACCTTAGTTAGGTGAGTATGACAGTGGCAGAGTATCAAGCAAAGTTTCTTGAACTAGAGCAATTTGTAAACTCCAATTCTACAGTAGCAGAATGAGCAAGACACTTCATGTGGGGTCTAAATTCGGCTATCAAGGGAAATTAGCAAGTGTGCTTCATCGAAACCTAGCTGCTGTGGTGGACAGTTGATAAGTACGAAATATATATCTATTTTATATGCCTTTTTACCTTATTTGCTAGTATAGATTAGGTTAATTTAGAGTTAGTTATGGTTTATTTAGATTAAGATAGATATTAGTATTTTAGTTTAATTATTAATACTTTTGTAGTTATTAGTAGTTTAGATATGCATTTGAATTAAGTTGGAATTTTAATTATATTCTACATGTCTAAAATGAGATATTTTATGCTTTGTAGGTAATATGCGTTTATCGAACTCTTGGACAATATTTGGAATAATTGAAAATAATCTCAAGATGCTTTAAAGTGATTTGGACAACTTTTCGGAGTTATAAACAAGTTAGAAATTAATATGGACATGAAAGAAAGAGCTTAATGAACAGAATATGGACTGTCCAGAAAAACTGTCCAGATTGTAGAAACAGTGTAGCCGTTCGAACGTCCATGCAGGGCGTTAGAACGGGATAACGTGATTTTGATGAAAAATACAGTATAAGCGTTCGAACGGCATAACGCGCAGTTTCCTTATTTCAATCAATTTCGAGTTTTTTTCATATTGGACTCTTTCCTACGGATCTTATGCCTATATAAAGACATATTTGGCACGAAATTAAGGGTTAACAAGTAGATTTTCTGAAGAGAAGAAGGAAGAAGAAGATGGAGAAAAACCCAAAGCTTTCAATGGAGATTCAAGTGCTTTCTTCTACCATGGAAGGCTAGGCTTTTATTTTACTTAGGAGTTGATGAAGCTATAGATAAGTTTCAATTTCTTTTCTTTTTAATTTAGATCTCAGTTGTGAATTATGACAATTGTATGATAAGGATTTCCTTTTTAATGGAAGAGCTTTTCATATTTATTCAAATCTATGTTGATTTATTGTCTTGTAGATGATAGATTGATGTGGTTTTGATATTTGCATCAATTCTAATTTCTGTGATTTAGATGAGATGGTCATACAATAGTTTTAATGTTCAGATAATTAAGGACTTGGATGAGTTATACTAAGATTAGACGGGTCATGCCTATAGCTATTTAGTGTAGATGATTCGTGCTATTGTCGAAGATAGTTCATGTCATGGAAATTAATTAATGATTCTTTTGGAAGTAATTCTAGCTTGTAGCTGAGAATACTTGTTCATATTCACACTAGATTTAGATTAAAAGTTAAGGAATTAGTATGGTTCTATAGTGGATTCGATTTCCTAAGTAAATTCCATCATATTAATCTCTACCTTTTAAATTAGTTTAGTTTTTCTTTTGCTTAATTAAAGTTTATGTTCTTTTTAGTTTTCAATCAGTAAATTCCTTTTTATATTTAGTAATAATTCATCCGTCCCTGAGGTTCGACAACCCTTAAATACTCATCCTAGTACAATTACCTTGTACACTTGCAAAGGGTTTAATTATAAACGATCAACAGTGCTACCATGGTGGGGAAGGAAAATGCAGACTTCACCAAGAAGTGAGAACAAGTCAAGAGGGGCAGAGATGATGATCAGCACAACACCCAAAACCAGTGGCAGAAGACCAATGACAACATGAGTGGTGGTGGCAACAATAATCAGTGAGGTGGTGGAAACAACAACAACAACAACTTCATAAGGACTAATAAGAGAAGCCAACATGTTTGCCCAAAATGTCATAAAAACCATGGGGAGAGACCTTGTTTGGCAGGTCAGAAAGTATGTTACAAGTGCGGGAAGCCCGGTCACATTCAGAAAGATTGTCCTAGCAATGCCAATTAGACATCAAAACAACCTCAGGCGCCAAGGAGGGATGCACCATAGAAGCCATATTAGGAACAACAAAGGAATGTCATGCAAGGACGAGTTCATGCAATCACAGCAAAGGAAACAAAAAATTTGAATGTTGTTATAGAAGGTACCCTTATTGTGGCTTCGAAAGAAGCAAAGGTTTTATTTGATTATGGCTCTACTCATTCATTCATTTCTCCTAAGTTTGCTTTAGAGTTAGAAGTTAAACTGAAGAAGCTTCTTAATCTAATGGTTATTGCTACACCATCTATTGGCTTGAGGGCAAATAAATTTCCTAGGAATGTTCCTTTGGTTATAGGAGGTCAAGACTTGTGTATGGATTTAATAATTCTGGACATGACTAACTTTGAGGTACTCCTTCAGATGGATATGATGACTAGGTTTCATGCTACCTTAGACTGTCGAAAGAAGTGGGTTATATTCAATATCCTAGGTCTTGAGCCTTTTAAATTTTAGGGGACGCAATGGGTTAGTAGTTCTTTTCTTATCCCTGCAATTAAGGTTAGAAAATTAATGCACAAGGGGTATCCTGCTTACCTAGCAAGTGTCGTGGTTGAAGGAGATTTTAATGTGAATATTGATGACATTCTAGTAGTTAAGGAGTATGCCAATATATTTCCTAATGACTTGTCGGGATTGCCACCAACTAGAGAAATTGAGTTTAATATCGACTGACTGCTCGAGATGACACCAATTTCCAAAGCCCCCTACATAATGACGCCAGCTGAATTGAAGGAGCTCAAAACACAATTGCAGGAGTTGCTAGAGAAAGGCTTTATTAGGCCGAGCATGTAACGACCTGAATTTTGTCGAATATTAAGTTTTTGTGCTACTTAATTTATAAGTTGTAGTTGATGTGGTTGGAAAGGGTAGAATGACTTTTGAGTCATTGGCCGAGCTTGTCAAGGGTTGACCATGGCAAATTGCGAGGACGCAATTCTTTTAAGGAGGGAAGAATGTAATATCCTGAATTTTCCTAGCTTTCGAAAATTAAATACGTGGAAAATAAGGTATTTGACCCTTTAACCTTCTTAGTAGAATAACTTCCTCCCTAGATAGAATTTGTAGCTGAAAGTTATGTGGTTAGAAAGTAGTTAGAAAGAACTTCAAAACACCACCAAGATCGCATGAATCGGAGTTCGGATGAGGGAGATACGACTGTTCAAAGTTGAACATATCGTATAAGGCTCGTTTTAAACGTGTATTTGGGCCGTTTAAGTCATTATGCGGGCCCGATTAATTAGAATTCCTAAATTAAGTTTTAGAGGCATAATTAGGTGGCCTAATTGAGGAAGATTAGCCCGGGGATTAGGAACCTTAATCCCCATATCTATAAAAAGGCTAATTAAGGCTTATGGAAAAGAAAAAAAATTAACTTTTGGTTGGGGGAGGAGCCGCCGGAGAGGCTGGGCGACAGCGGAAGATCAAGAAAGAGTTTTGAGATGGGTATTTGGGAGTTCATTGGAGAGAGTTGAAGACGACGATGATTAAATCCATCTTCTTGCTCTTGCTGATAGAAAAACCCAATTGGGAATAAATCGAGGAAGTGGCTGGCTTGTGACTCTGCACGGACTTACTTTCTCTTGATCAGTAGTCTTCACTTCTCTCTTCTATCAAATAAGCCTTGGTTCACTCAAGCTTCGGATAATCAGGCTATGCGGTTTGGGGATCTTCCAAACTGGGCAATTGAGTTTACTGGCTTAATTGGTGAAGCTGCTCGTTTTTGGGTTTCCTTACAACACTCAAGTGAGGGTATTTGTGGTCACGTCGATCTCTTGTGCTTCGAGGATGGAATTGCTATTGTCTCCAGAGTCTCCTAGCCTAATGCATTTTACACAGGTTGCCAAAGAAACCGGTGCTGATGATATTAGTGGGCAAGATGAAGAGGCGCAACGGATAACTAAGGTCCTTGTTCTCTTGCTCCCGGGGATTTCTGGTTCTCATGTTCGGCGATGCTCGTTATCATTGGTAGCATGAGATAAAATAGGAGACCTAATTTTCAGTTCTGGGAAGGACGAGAAATTCAGCAGAAAAAGAGAATCTCCATCACTTTGAGAAAGCTTTGCCAATCTACATAAAAGACCATGAAAACAACAAAGTGATGAACTCATTGAATTTGTAACCTCACGGATTGTATGAGCAAACGAAAGTGAGTTGGACTGTGAGCAGTGGTATTCTGAAATAAGTTGAGGGACAGAATGAAGGTATGTTTCGCATCAAGACTGGTTTTAGGTATAATATGACTGCTCTGGTTTTAGGTATAATAAAGAAAAGATTATCATTGAACCGGGTATTGTTCAGGAGGGTATAGGTGTCATATAAATTTAAAAATAAAAATTAAAAATTAATAATGTATTTAGAGAGGGTTAGGAGTGTCCTGAACAAGTTTTAGATAGATGAAAAATCTCAGAGTTTGTGAAATGACCAATTTACCCTTGTGGTTGATGCGTAGACTAATAATGATTAGTGACCAAACTTCGGGGCTCTAGTTCAAGGGCATATGAGTGGATTTGAAAATTGAGAAAAATCTCAATAAGCTTCTAGTGAGTATCCTAAATTGGGACCAAGCCACATGGTCGGGAAATATCCCAGTAATTAGATAAATAACTATTTTACCCCTAGGGTTAAGGTAAAACAGTTAATTGAACCGGGGTCGGTTCAAGGGGTTTATGATCCCGTTAAATGGCGAGAAAATTACTTCAGGTTCATAACGTCAAGGTGTAATACTGAGATTAGTTTTGGACCCATTGAAGTTTAGAGAAGCCCTGGACAAAAAGACAGAAATACCCTTATGAGCGTACCGGCCAACATTCGTGTGGATGAAATTAACGGGCCAATGTGATACTAAAACCTTTTGAGAGGTTAACCACTTGCCTAGGAGTAGAGAGGACCTTATCCAATGTTGGATAATTACTTTAATGCCCTTATGTGCGTTATGAACTATTTTTATAAAAATTTGATCAGTTAACCCAAGGAGGGTTAGGGTGCGTGAGCTCGAATAATTCTAATATCGCTATATTAAATTTGACTATTGATATTATGATCTGCTTGGACCTGTGTGGTTCTGATTGTTTATGTTGTTTATTATTTTGATATGTGCTATTAGTGTTGTGATAATAAGTTATCATTAGCTAATTATTGAAAGATTAATTGATGGGGTGGATAGCTTTGGATTGGGCGAGAACACCTAATCAAGATAAAGACTAATATACCTCTGAGGGGTCTAGGACTAGTTCATAAAGTGAACAAAGCATTTGACCTGACTATTTGCCTTGGTTGATGAACTGATGGCAGTTTCGAGTTTTAAACCCTAGTCTAGAAGGGACTAATAGGGTTTGGGATAGCTATTCGAAATCCTAGCTTAATTCCTGAGTTTTAGCTCTTTTGAGGAGCCGCTGATTTGACCATGTAGTTACGCCTCCCCATTGGAGGGAGTTGGGCTCACTTTCGATATATTGAGGATCTTTTAGTGTACACACATTTGGATTAGCTAACATTCCTACTTGGTTGGCTTTTCCCGCCACTTCTATTCAAGTGCAGTTGTGGACCATGCCCTTCCACTCCGGTCAGGTCCTTCGAGGGCTAGGAGGGGTGATGGTACTTCCTGGTGGATTCCAGGGTGTTTCGTCGTAGATTTACCTTTGAGGGTGGTCTATGGTGAGTTATCATTTATCACTTAGGTTGACATCTAATGAGTTTGTCTGTCATTGGGAATGGACGGGGATATTAATTAACAAACAATGGTTCGAGAGATAATTAATAACATTGTTTGATATTGCTTGTTTAATTAGAATAAGTGGAATGATTAAAGGACTTGCATAAAATGTAGGTTGCTTTAAAATACTTAAGCATTGCATGTGTGTCTATGCTTCTTAGAATAGTGTAATTTGTTGGAAGAACTACATCTGGATCCGATCTTGTTGGAAACATTAGAGATGTTGTCTGATGAGTACATAAGCAACTAACATCGGGTGATGTTGGCTTGATCCAAAAAATATTAAATTTTACTTTTGTTCTTTTGACCGCTCCTCCAAGGGGAGGAGATGTTTTATTGCCTGTTTGGTCTTGTTTGCTTGTAGGTTCTTTAGATGGGGACGTTGTGAGATCAGGACGTTGGTGGGCATTTGAGGATGACATTGCACTAGTGGGACCTAGTCTCTTGCTTTTGCAATTGTGTAAGTAATTGTGATTATTGGCGTGAGAGCCAACTTTACTTGGTTATTTATTTTCGGACAAATGACAGACTTGTACTTAGAGGGTTAACCTCCTATTTATAAAATTTGACACATGTAATAATATCATATGTTTTGATATTCATATTTGTGAACCCCAGTTATCATGACCTAGATATTTAATCGGATGATTTGTTTTGTATTTCAGAAAGAAGAAAAAAATTTATCGTGATTTATTGTGTGTCCTTTATTTAAAAAAGGTTTTGAAAATCCGGGTCGTGACAGCATCTCACCTTGGGGTGCTCCTATCTTATTCGTGCGAAAGAAGGATGGATCATTAAGGTTGTGTATTGATTACTGACTATTGAATCAAGTGATCAAGAACAGGTACCGACTACCAAGAATTGATAACCTATTTGATCAACTTCAGAATGCCAAAGTCTCTTCCAAGATTGATCTTAGGTCAGGCTACCATTAGTTGCGTATCAAAGAGGATGATGTTCAAAAGACTTCTTTCCATACAAGGTATGGGCATTATGAATTCCTTGTTATGCCCTTTGGATTAACAAATGCTCCGCCTTCTTTTGTGGACTTGATGAATAGTCTTCTACCCATTTCTAGATCAATTTGTGATTGTCTTCATGGATGATATTTTAATCTATTCTCCTAGCAAATCAGAGCATGAGGAACATCTCTGTATTGAGTTGCAAATGCTTAGGGAGAACCAAATGTACACGAAGTTTAACAAATGTGAGTTCTGGCTAGATTAGGTGGTATTTTTGGGAAATGTGATCTCCAAAGACGGAATAGCAGTGAATCCAATGAAAGTTGAAGCAGTGCTCAAGTGGGAGAGACCAAAGAATACTACAGAGATCAGAAGTTTTCTAGGATTGGCAGGATATTACAGGCAATTCATCCCAATATTCTCTACCAATGCAACTCCACTTACAAAACTTACTTGAAAGAATGCCAAGCACGAATGGAGCGATGAATGTGAAGCCATCTTCCAGGAGTTGAAGGAGAAATTGACGTATGCACCAGTGTTGACCCTACCTAGCAGAACAAATGGATTTGTCATCTACAATGATGCGTCCAAAAAGGGATTAAGTTGTGTACTTATGCAGCATGCTAAGGTCATAGCATATGCATCTCAATAGCTGATGAAGCATGAACGAAACTACCCAACTCACAACTTGGAGCTTGCAGCAGTGGTATTCGTGTTGAAGATCTGGCAACATTATCTGTACAGTGCTCAATTTGAAGTTTTTACTGACCACAAAAGTCTTAAATATTTATTTTCTTAGAAAGACTTGAACATGCGATAGAGGAGGTGGTCGAGTTCCTAAAGGACTACGATTTCACCATTGTGTACCACCCAGGCAAAGCAAATGTAGTAGCAGATGTACTCAGCCGGAAATTGGCCTGTATTGCTACTATGACAAGACTACATCAGTGGAAATTACTTGAGGAAGTTTCTGAATGCAAGCCAGAGTTGTCAGTCAATGACACAAGGAAGCTATTAGCACATCTTTCCATCAGTTCATCATTGTTGGCTCGAGTAAAAGAATCTCAAAAGGAGGATGCTGCAACTAAAGAACTAGTGGAGATGATTTCACACAAGCCATGCCCAGGCTTTGAAGTGCGACCTAATGGAAATCTGCTATTTGAGGGAAGGTTATGCGTGCCCAGCAATGAGGAATTGAAGTAGATATTGTCTGAAGCCCATAATTTCAAATATTCTATCCACCCAGGGAGCACAAAGATGTACCAAGACCTAAAGTGTGGCTTTTGGTGGAATGACATGAAGAGAGATATTGCTTCCTTTGTCTCTAAATGCCTAGTATGCCAACAAGTCAAAGCAGAACATAGGAGACCAAGAGGAATGTTGCAACCGTTATCGACACTAGAATGGAAGTGATAAAACATTATTATAGATTTCATCGTGGGGTTAACAAAGACACTGAAGGGAAATGATGCAGTTTGGGTAATTGTCGATAGACTTACAAAGTCAGCCCATTTCCTAGCAATTAAGACAAATGCCTCTCTAGATGCATTAGCCACTCTTTATGTCAAGGAAATTGTTCGATTACATGGAATACCAATGTCGATTGTATCAGATTGGAACTCTAGATTTAAATCAGGGTTCTCACAAAGTTTTCAAAAAGCAATGGGTTCTTCAACTCATTTTAGCACTGCCTTTCACCTTCAGACTGACGATCAATCAGAGAGAACCATCTAGACGTTAGAAGACATACTTAGAGCATGTATTCTTGATTGGGGAGTGATAAGTATAATTTATATGTTATTTTACCCTTAATTATTCTATTTTCTAGTCTCATTTAAGTGTTAATATAGGTTAAATTATTAGATATTAAATTTAATTAGGTTAGAAAAAGCTTCCATAGTGTTTTGAATTAAATTGGCTTATTTTGCAGATTCTTCATTGGCGTTCGAATGGCCTCACTAATCGATCGATCGGTTACACGTAAATTTGAAGAAAATTTAGCTCAAGCGTTCGAACGGGAATGCAGGGTGATCGATCGGCATAACGCGCAGATTCCTTATTTCACCCAATTTTGAGTCCTTTTCATATACAACTCTTTCTTACGGATCTAATGCCTATATAAAGGCTTATTTGGCACGAAATTAAGGGTTAATAAGTAGATTTTCTGAAGAGAAGAAGGAAGAAGAAGATGGAGAAGAAGCTAAAGCTTTCAATGGAGATTGAAGTGCTTTCTTCTACCATGGAAGGCTAAACTTTTATTTTACTTAGGAGTTGATGAAGCTATAGATAAGTTTTAGTTTCTTTTCTTTTTAATTTAGATCTCAGTTGTGAATTATGACAATTGTATGATAAGGATTTCCTTTTTAATGGAAGAGCTTTTTATGTTTATTCAATTCTTTGTTGATTTACTGTCTTGTAGATGATAGATTGATGTGGTTTTGATATTTGCATCGATTCTAATTTCTGTGATTTAGATGAGATGGTCATACAATAGTTTTAATGTTCAGATAATTAAGGACTTGGATGAGTTATACTAAGATTAGACGGGTCATGCCTATAGCTATTTAGTGTAGATGATTCGTGCTATTGTTGAAGATAGTTCATGCCATGGAAATTAATTAATGATTCTTTCTGAAGTAATTCTAGTTTGTAGCTGAGAATACTTGTTCATATTCACATTAGATTTAGATTAAAAGTGAAGGAATTGTTACGGTTCTATAGTGGATTCGATTTCCTAAGTAAATTCCATCACATTAATCTCTTACCTTTAAACTAGTTGATTTCTTTTCCTTTACTTAATTTAAGTTTAAGTTGTTTTAGTTTTCAACCAACAAATTCCTTTTCATATTTAGTAATAATTCATCCGTCCCTGAGGTTCGACAACCCTTAAATACTCATCCTAGTACAATTACCTTGTACACTTGCAAAGGGTTTAATTATAAACGATCAAGTTTCTTATCATTCAGCCCCCTGACTACTCCCTACCCTTTGAGATTATGTGTGATGCCTCTGACTATGCTGTGGGTGCAGTCCTTGGCCAAAGAGTGAACAAAGTCCCCCATGTCATTTATTATGCTAGTAAGATCCTTTCTGATGCCTAATTGAATTATACCACCACAGAAAAGGAATTGCTAGCTGTTGTCTATGCCCTAGATAAATTCCGATCGTACCTTTTAGGGTCCAAAATCATTATCTTTTCTGACCATGCAGCCTTACGCTACCTTCTTTCTAAGAAGGATACTAAGCCTAGGCTCATCCAATGGATTTTGCTCCTTCAAGAGTTTGATTATGAAATTAAAGACAAGAAAGGTGTTGAGAATGTTATGGCTGATCATTTGTCTAGGATCTTATTTGAGGAACCTTCCCACCCTAAACCACTTCATGATTCTTTCCCCGATGAGCAACTCTTTGTTGTCTCTACCCATACACCCCCCTGGTTTGCTCATATTGTTAATTATCTCGCTGTGGGTCGCATTCCCTCTAATTGGACTAAACAAGACAAGGATTTATTCTTTTCTCATGTTAAGCACTATTATTGGGATGACCCTGATCTTTTTAAGTTTTGTTCTGACCAGATTATTTGTCGATGTGTGCTTGATAGTGAATTCCATAGTATTCTCACATTTTGTCACTCTCATGCCTGTGGCGGTCATTTTGGGGGAAAGAAAACAGCTGCTAAGGTTCTTCAAAGTGGATTCTACTAGCCCACCTTGTTTAAGGATGCTCATGAGTTTTGTAAGTCTTGTGATAGATGTCAGCAACTAGGGGCCCTTTCTCGGAGAGACATGATGCCTCTCCAACCCATCCTCATTGTAGAGATTTTTGATGTTTGGGGAATCGATTTTATGGGACCATTCCCACCCTCCTTTGGCTACACTTATATTTTGGTCGCCGTCGATTATGTCTCCAAATGGATTGAAGCCATAGCGACGAAAACCAATGACCATAAGGTTGTGGTGGCATTTATCAAAGAACATATTTTTTGTCGATTTGGTACACCTAGAGCAATTATTAGTGATACCACTTTTGTAACCGTTCTTTTGACTCTCTTCTTCGAAGATATTCTGTCACACATAAAGTTGCCACCCCCTACCATCCTCAGACTAGTGGTCAAGTAGAGGTGTCCAATCGTGAGATTAAGAGAATCCTTGAGAAAACTGTGCGCCCTGATCGAAAAGATTGGTCCATGCGTCTTAATGATGCCTTATGGGCATATCGGACCGCATATAAAGCTCCCATTGGCATGTCTCCTTACCGTCTTGTTTATGGTAAGGCATGTCACTTACCCGTTGAGTTGGAGCACCGTGCTTTTTGGGCCATTAAATCATTTAATTTTGACATGGACAAAGCCGGTACCCACCGCAAACTCCAACTTAATGAATTGGAAGAGATGCCTCATGAAGCTTATGAGAGTGCCAAATTATATAAACAAAGGACTAAGGCTTTACATGATCGCTTAATCCATCGAAAATCCTTTGAACCTAACCAGAAAGTTTGGCTCTTTAATTCTAAATTACGCCTCTTTCCAGGTAAGCTTAGATCTCGCTGGGATGGCCCCTATGTTGTTACTCAGGTTTTTCCTCATGGAGCAATTGAAATTTCTAACCCACGAGATAATCGAGTTTTTAAAGTTAATGGTCAGAGACTTAAGCCTGTCATTGAGCGAGATATTGAGAGGGGTGACATTGACTCCATTGATTTGATTGCTCCATTAATATATTAAGGGAGTACACACTGTCTGGCTGAAGACGATAAACTTAGCGCTTTTAGGGAGGCAACCCTTGTTTTATTCAGTTTGTTTTTATGTTTATTTTCTTTATTTTTCTCTAGTTTTAGTTAAATTTCTTTTATTTAATTCATGTAGTGATATTTTTTGATTCAGTAGTTTTAGTTGATTAATTAGATTTTTATTTTTTATTTTTATTAAAAAAAAAAGTGTTTACCCATTCGATTGGGAGTACACCCGATCGATCGGCCCATTCGATCGGTAAGTACGCCGTTCGAACGGTCGAGTCGTCACTTTCAACTCGCGCCGGCCAGTTCGGTTCCGCCGTGTTTCCTCTGCCGCGCGCCGTTGTTTTTCCTCCACCGTCTTCCGTACCTTTTCTGGCGAGATTTTTGTTCGAAAATCATCCCACTTCTCCGATTTTTCGTGTAGAATCCATTTCCGGAGTCCATTTGAGCCGAATCGCCCTCTATTTCACGCAGTTCCTCTGTTTCACCGATAAGTCCCAAATTCGATTTTTGAAAATTTCTTTCGATTTTTGACCAAATCAGGTGCAATTTGTTGTGGAAATTTGTTCGAAACATCTTGTATATCTTATGTTGATGATTTGGTTCAGTTTGATTGACTGATTACTGCATAAATTATGGTGGATTTCGGATTTTTCAGTCCGCACTATTTTTGTCAAAAATTTCAATTTTTGATACTTTAATGAACCAATTTATATGTACTTGCTTTACGAAAAATGCTTAATTTTTACTTGTGCATATCATATTTTAATTTGGGACATTTTTTTTACAGGGGTATTTTCATAATTTGACATTATTGGGATGTGCAGAGTTTTTTCTTTTTCTTTTCTTACTTTTAGTCGCTTCACTAATCACTATTAGCACTTCTGTTTGAGCTTTTTGCAGACCTATGGCACACGGTTCACGTTCTAAAGTTCCGAAGAAGAGGAAGGGCGCCCCCTCTACTTCGCGTGCTTCATCTTCCACGACCGCCGCTGTTGATCGACCTCTTCGTGCTATTTGTTATGAGTGACAAGTGGAGTTTGTCCCCACCATTACTGCTGCCCAGTCATGGCTTATGGAGCCAGATGATTGGCGTTTATTTTTCTCAGAGATTGCCGCCCCTGATGCTCGCGTACATCATGAGCAGGTCCGATCTTTTTATGCATCCGCTTTTCTTAATGAGATGGGATATATTGTTAGCACCATTGGAGGTATTATGATCACTGTCACACCAGATCTCATAGCTTCAGTGATGGGTCTCACGCGCTCTAGCTTCACCTATCCGTCTTTTGGTGATTTCACTTTTCCTGATGAGTATACTATCACGGGAACTCTTATCGGGCAGGAGCGAGGCCCATCCCTCACATATGGATTGCCAGCTTCTCTCATGACTCGGGACTATCATTTTGCACATCTAATATTGGAGTATGACATATGGTTCCGCCGTCATGAGAAGGTTGACTACACCTTAGCTCGCCTTCTTTATGTTCTAGGTCGTGCGGAGCGGATTCACATCGATTTTCCCTCCTTTGTCTTCGCACAGATGGCAGATATAGTCTTTGGACTAGTGGATGCTCGATTAGCTTTTCCTTTCCTTTTGGAGCGGATTTTTGTTCACTTTCAGTTGGATTTTCCTTCATATGCACCCACGAGCCAAGGTTTAGGGGTTATTTCCCAGGCGACCCTAAACCGTATGATTACACATTGTCCTCCTCCACTAGCATTCGACGAGGAGAATGAGGAGGAGCCAGCCACAGAGGGTGTACCAGATGTTGCAGCTGAGCAGCACATTCCAGCACATGCTACTGCCTCTTTCCTTGAGATGGAGCATCGTCTTAGAGCACATATTGATTCTTCTCAGGCACAGCTTCAGACGAGGCTTACTGCACATATAGACGCTCAGATGACTGAGATGAGGGGACTTATACAGGGACTGGCTGATTTGATTCGTAGCCAATCAGCTCCGGCTGATGCGGATGATAGTGACTAGAGTTCTACTGATGCAGATGATAGTGACTAGAGTTCTACTGATGCAGATGATTCTGATATTTAGCTATGCAGGGGCTACTTTTCTCTTTTCTTATCTTTTCTTTTCTTTGTTTTTTTATTTTTATTTTTATTTTTGTTTTGTTATCTCTTTTCTGGAAGCTTGGTATTTTAGGTTTGGGAAATTGCTCTCTATATGTATGTTTCTCATGTTTTCGCTCAATCCTATGTACTTCAATTTCAGATTAGTGGATTAGTTCTGCTCTCAAGTGATATCTTTCCTTCCCTCTCTTACTTATTCTTGTCATTGTAGTACTTATTTTCTTTTACATTGAGGACAATGTTCAGTTTAGGTTTGGGGGTATAGAAAGATATTTTTCTTTCTTATTTTTCTTTTAGGATGTTCTAGAGTATTTTTTTTATTTTCTTTTGTTTTTATTTTCTTTTATGTGGTTTTATTGCTTATTTTCTTTTAAAAGCTTATGTCTATTTTTAAAGAGATCAATTTCATGAAAAAAGTTCAAGTAATTAATTAAGTGATGAAAATGATTAAGTGAGTAATTTCTATTTTATATTCTTTAACTTAGATAATTGTGCTTATATTTTTAAATCACATTTCACACACTAGAAACTTGTAGGAATACAATTTTATGTTTTATTACTTGTAATCTTAGTGGGATATCTTTAACTAGGCATATTTTTGAAAACTTGACAATTGAGTAATTTTTAATGTTTTATGATAGATCTTTATGATTGGCTATTATTTGAAAAAAAAATGGGATAAGTGTGATGAAAATAAAAAGTTTATGAAAAAAAAGAATGAAAAAAAAAAATTTTGAAAAAAAAAAAGATAGATTGATTGAAAAAAAAAATGATGAAAAAAAAAAGTGAAGGTTTGTTTCTCTTTTTACTGAGTAACCGGACCTTGTGCCTAGGCAAGTATAAGGGATCGCGTCAAAAGGTGAAAAGTTGAGATAAATTCTTTTATGACTTATTTGGTTCTGTAGCCTTTATAGTTCGAGTTATTAAGCCTGAGGGGTGTTTCAACACCTAGTGCCTAGAGCCAACTGGATTAGGGACACTGGCCTAACGCTTGTTACATGGACTATTTAGAAAGCTTAATAGAACTAAGTATTGCACAAGTCATATTTTGAAGTATATTATAATCTTATTCCCTGAATTTAATTTAAATTTGATGGCTATTACATGAGGGTTTATTATGAGATGTTAAAGATGAAAGATTGTCATTGCTATATTTTAAAGTTAGTGAATTTTAATTAGCTTGGTTAATGGGTCACATAAGATATACTTGTCAATAGAGAGTGAAATTGTATGACTATAAAGTTTCTACACTTTATGTTTTTGAAATGTATATATGTAGTTGCACAATTAGTTTTAAGATGAGGTTATAGAATGGACGATTCCTTACTTGAAAGTGATCAGATCGATATTATTTACTTGTGTCAAGTATTTGTGGTTGGTTCTTTTTAAAAATAGTTGTGTGTTTTTAAGCGAAGATTATTTTTAGAATTTTTATTTTCTTGTTTTGTTTTATTTATTTTCTTAGGTTTAGATGTTTGTGGGTATCATTGCTGCAAACCCTCACGTGACACAACTCGTCCAACTAGGGACACCTAGGGGTTTAAAGGCTTGTTGCATATGCTAAATGCAATCGTGATTCCCTACGAAAGTGGTATTTATTTTATTTTTCTAGATTAGTTGTTTTGTTTTGTTTTGTTTTGCTTGAGGACTAGCAAAATATAGGTTTCGGGGTATTTGATAAGTATAATTTATATGTTATTTTACCCTTAATTATTGTATTTTCTAGTCTCATTTAAGTGTTAATATAGGTTAAATTATTAGATATTAAATTTAATTAGGTTAGAAAAGCTTCCATAGTGTTTTGAATTAAATTGGCTTGTTTTGCAGATTCTTCATTGGCGTTCGAACGGCCTCACTAACCGATCGATCGGTTACACATAAATTTGAAGAAAATTCAGTTCAAACGTTCGAACGGGAATGCAGGGCGATTGATCGGCATAACGCGCAGATTCCTTATTTCACCCAATTTTGAGTCCTTTTTATATACAACTCTTTCTTACGGATCTAATGCCTATATAAAGGCTTATTTGGCATGGAAACTTTTTGAGGACTTGAGTGAAAATTCTCTTCAACATGCTGCGTTGAATAGAAATGAGAGTGGACTATCTACCTTGAACAATGCCCCTTCTAGGGGTGGCTTGTATGAAGTCAAAAACCTATTAGACATCTCCTCTAAAGTTGATACTTTAAGTAAGAAGTTGGACCTCCTTATGACTTCAACACATCAGCCCACTCCCTTCACTCAAGATGCATGCACAATATGCCTTAGCCTAGCCCATACTATCATAGAGTGCCCCTTTACCTCTCAATTTTTTGAGCTTGTCCAAGACCATGTGAATGCTACCCAATCCTTCCCTAGGGCTGAGAATAATTCATTTTCAAACACATATAACCCTAGGTGGAGGAATCATCCTAACTTTTCCTGGCGGGCACAAAACCAAGGGGTTATGGGTACCCAAGTTCCTAGGCAACCATTCCAAGTCCCACCAGCCCATATCCACCAACCTCAAGTCCAACATCCATATGTCCAACCCAATAGGAGTCCAAGCTTTGAAGAAAAGGTCTTGACTACCCTCCAAGGCATTCAATCCCAATCCCAACTCCTTCACTCTCACACACAATATATAGCAAAGTTAGAAGCCCAAATTGGACAACTAGCCAATGCTATCAATAAGAGAGAGACAGGAACATTGCCGAGTCAGCCCCAACAAAACCCTAAAGGTCAATGTGGAGTAGAGATAGTCCATTCCTCTAATGAACAAGTTCAGTCCATAACTACCCTTAGGAGTGGTCGACACATTAATAATCAAGTTGGAGAGGAGTCCTTAGGTACCACAAATGAAAGGTTAGATAATTCAGCCCCTAATGAGCCTCAAGTAGAAGTTAGTGCATCACATGAGAAGGAGTTTGTATCTCCTTCCTCTTCCTCAGAGCCATAGCCTAAGACTACTTCAGAGGGATCTTACATCCTTAGGGCACCTTTTCCTCAGTGTCTTGACATGGCCCCAACATTTCGGAAGAACACATCTAAGATGGATGATATTCTTGAGACTTTTAAACAAGTCAAAATTAATCTCCCCCTTTTAGATGCCATTAAGCAAGTCCCTGCTTATGCTAAGTTCCTCAAAGACCTATGTACTCAAAAGCGTAAATCTAAGACCCATGTGTCTAAGAAGGTCTTTCTCACCGAGCAAGTTAGCTCCCTTTTGAAGTTTGACACCCCACCTAAGTATAAGGACCCTGGAGTGCCCATTATTTCTTTTGTCATAGGCGATCACTCCATTCATAGAGCCCTCCTTGACCTTGGTGCGAGTGTCAATCTACTCCCTTACTCTGTGTATGAGCAATTAGGGTTAGGTGAATTGCAACCTACATCAGTTACCTTACAGCTAGCCGACCGTTCTGTGCGTAAGCCTCGAGGAGTCATTGAGGATGTCTTAGTGAAAGTTGACCGGTTCTTCTTCCCTGTGGACTTTCTTGTCTTAGATATGGAACCGGTCTGCAATACCACACACCAAATCCCCGTCATTCTAGGTCGCCCCTTCCTTGCCACTGCTAATGCTTGTATCAATTGTCGAACGGGAGTGATGGAGATATCCTTTGGGAATATGAATGTGAGGCTGAATGTGTTCCATGCATCTAATCAACCACCTGTTGAGTGTGACTTTGAGTGCTTAATGGTTGACCATTTAGATGACCTAGTCAATGAAGCCCTTCCCCTTACCCTAATGAGAGATGCTCTTGAATTAACTTTACTACACCCAGGGTTAGAGGAGTCCATTATTGATCCATCTTTGGAGGAGACCCATAGCCAACTAGCGGCTGCTAGTGTTCCCGAGTCTTCCTCTTGGAAGCTTCAGGTAGAGCCCTTACCTATATCAGCCTCCACACCTCTTAAACCCTCCATAGAGTCACCACCTCAGCTTGAATTGAAAAACTTACCCAGTTCTCTTAAGTATGCCTTCTTGGGACCTAAGGACACTCTTCCAGTCATTATTTCCTCTAGTTTGACTAGTGACCAAGAGAGTAGATTGCTTACCGTCCTTGTCACACATAGGAGAGCCATAGGATGGACGGTAGTTGACCTTAGGGGGATTGACCCATCCATTTGTATGCATAGGATCCACTTAGAAGATAATGCCAAACCCTCGAGAGAAGGACAACGAAGGTTGAACCCTAACATGCGGGAGGTAGTCATGAAGGAGGTGGTTAAGCTTTTAGATGCAGGTATCATATACCCTATCTCTGATAGTGAGTGGGTGAGTCCTACCCAGGTCATTCCCAAGAAGTCTGGATTTACTGTTAAGTCAAATTCATTAGGAGAGTTAGTCCCTATTAGGGAAACCACAGGGTGGAGAGTGTGTATGACTACTGGAAGCTGAATTCCATGACCCGAAAGGACCATTTTCCCTTACCATTCATTGACCAGATCTTAGAGAAACTAGCAGGTCAGGACTTCTATTGTTTTCTAGATGGCTACTCAGGGTATAATCAGGTACCTGTGTTTCTGGGGGATCAGGAGAAGACCACCTTCACTTGTCCGTTTGGTACATTTGCTTATAGACGTATGCCATTTGGTTTGTGTAATGCACCTGCTACATTTCAACGATGTATGATGTCCATATTTTCTGATATGATTGATAAATTTTTAGAAGTTTTTATGGATGATTTTTCTGTTTTTGGTGCTTCGTTTAATGAGTGTCTCCATAATTTATCTCTTGTGCTTAAACATTGTGAGGAGACGAATTTGGTTTTGAGTTGGGAAAAGAGTCATTTTATGGTTCAAGAGGGCATTGTTTTAGGTCATATTGTTTCCAAACGTGGTATTGAAGTAAACAAGGCCAAAGTTGACCTTATAGCTAACCTGCCTTCCCCCACTACAGTGAGACAGGTTCGTTCCTTTCTTGGCCATGCTGGTTTCTATAGGCGATTCATTAAGGACTTTAGTAAGATTTCTCAGCCATTGTGTCATTTGTTGGCTCATGATGTACCTTTTGATTTTGATGATGCTTGTATGAAATCTTTTACAAAGCTTCGTACACTCCTCTCTACCACACTTATCAGGGAGGTAATTGGGATAGTCATTTTCCATTAGTTGAGTTTGCATATAATAATAGTTATCAAGCTAGTATTGAGATGACACCCTTCTAAGCTTTATATGGCAGACCATGTAAAACACCTTTATGTTAGGATGAGGTTGGAGAACGAATGATAATTAACTGGCCCAGAGTTAGTGCAATAGTCATTGGAGATTGTTCAAACTATTCGCAAGTGGTTGTAGATAGCTCAGAGTCGACAAAAGAAGTATGTAGACAACCGACATAGAGAATTGGAGTTTGAGGTTGGGGATTCTATTTTTCTGAAGATATCTCTAACAAAAGGCGTGATGCGTTTTGGAATGAAATCTTAGAGCGTATTGGAGCAGCAACTTATCGTCTTGCATTACCTCCTAAGCTTTCTAACGTCCACAATGTGTTTCATTTGTTGATGTTAAGAAAGTATAATAGAGATCTTGCTCACGTTGTTAGCTATGAACCTCTAGAAGTACAAGCATACATGTCTTACATTGAAGAACCTATTCAAATTGTGGATAGGAAGGAGCACCGGCTGTGAAGAAAGAATATCACCCTAGTCAAGGTCTTTTGGAAGAATCATGGAATTGAGGAAACTATGTGGGAGCATGAAGATGTCCTCAAGGAGAAGTACCCTCAACTATTTGCTAATGCGAGTTGTACTACGAGGACGAAGTTCATTTTAAGGTGGGTGGATTTTAAACTGTCAGGTATAAAAAAAAAAAAAACAATGACCCCGGTTCGGCTCTAAGTTCAACTTAGAGCCGGACTGTTTTAAGTTTGGGAGGGTCAGGGGAGAGGAGATTTCTCATCCCCCAGCCCTAGCTGCCACCGGAGAGGGAGAAGCTCTAGTCTCCCAGCGGACAGCTCTGCCCTCATGCCCCCACCATTCCCCTTACAGCCCGTCTCTCCCTCTCTTCTCTCCCTTCTCTTTTCTTTGTGACTCACCCCCATCCTTCTACACTTCCTCTTCTCTTGCTCCGGCAGACAGCACCATTCAAGGGCGTCCGATGGCCGGCGATGATTGTGAGGGTGAAATTGGGCGGCGAGAGGTCCGGGCTGCAAAGGGAAGGCAAGAAAGGTAGGCTTTTTGTTGAATTTTAGTGTTCCTTTCCCTGATTTGGGTTAACCCTTTCTTCCCCAATTCGAAGTTACTGTTCACAGCAGGTCATTGGGCAAGAAAAAATGCCCAGAACCACATCCCCTTTCTTATGCTTTAGTCGATTTAAAACTTTGTATTCTCAGCCACTAATTGGAGGTTTGAATTGAATTTTTATGTCAGGATTTAGAGAAGGGCAGTAGCTTTTGGACATTAGACATTGGAGTAGGCAGAGGTGAGGACACTCACGTATAACATGAATTGTTTTATGGCATGAATCGTTTGTCTTGTGATTATATATATATGAGATGAATTTCTAATACTATGTCTATTTTAGAATTCTGATCTTATGAGTGATTTATGCCCTGATTCAATCTCAAGCACTATTCTATTTTTTTCACATATGAGATATGTTTTGAATTAAATACAAGCATTGCCTAATGTTTTGCATATATGTTGAGTTGATTATAGGCCCTGTCCAACGTCTGTAATGTATGTTTGAGTTATTCGGTTCATGCCTAACATTTGAAATATGAATTGGGTGATTTTATGCATGGTTCCATTATATGGCATATGTTTTGGATATGTTTTAGTTTAAACCTATGCATTGTTCCAACGTCCTATATGTGTTTTGAAGACAATATAGGTGCAGCTTGATAGTTGATATATTGATGTAGCTAGGTTTGAATTAGTCACATGTACTGCCCAACGTCGCAGCCCTATTTGGTTTAAATATGTTCATTTCTCCAATGTCATGCACATGTTTAGTTTTGATTGAATTACATATGCTACCCAATGTTGTTACAAGCATTGATTAGATTGTATGTTTTTCTCAACGCCTCATCCATTGTTGGATTAAAGCTATGCACTGCTCCAATGGTTATTATATATAAACATGAGACTTGCTGTTAACACTTTCTCTTCTCCAGCGTTGATACAGATTTGATTTAAATGTAAGTTTAGTTCTGACAATGGTGTATGTACTGAATTAACCATGTACTATTCATCCAACATGATTATATATCTTGAATTTCAACAAGATTTCCTCTAATGTTGGATATGTACCTGATTGCATTAAAGCTTGCTTAAATGTTATTGCCTAGCTAGTTTATCCACATAAGGCTTGCTGAGACTATGGTAATTGTTATGGGAATGCTGAGAATGCAATTTGGTTATATTATGCTGAAGCTATTGTAATTAGGGTAAGTATTTTGGATTCTACTGAGGTTGAAGATTGATTGAAATTGATAGCATATGCAGGAATCATAATAGGTGTATTAACTTGAATTTTTGATTGACTGGTCATGTAGTGACATTGTGAGGAAATTTTATGGATGTAAGTAATATGTGGTTTTGATCTCTTTATGGGCATGTGAGAGTGATATCTTGCATAAATGGTAGATCAGGAATTTAGAACCAACCTAAGAGTAAGATGTTGACAAGGGTAGTTAAGGTCGGGGTTGGGTACCTTAACTTAAAGATCAAGATATTAAGATTACTCAGGTTCCACGTAGGGATGAGGGTGGACCCCAGCCTTTGGTAGTTCCCTTCTAATTTTCATGGGTCATACCGAGTGCACGCAGGTTATCACCCACGGTGCTTTCACACCGGCACAACTCACGGATCACATAGCTAATTCTCTGGGTGATAAAAGGAATGGGTTGTGTGTGTATTATGATATATGATACATATGGTGAATATGTAAATGTATGACACGATGAATGATCATGTACATGTTGAGTTAAATTGTGATGCATATATGATGGCCATGTGTAGATATATCATGTTGAGACTTGGGTATTGAATCCTTGATATTGTATGATTGATGATTGCTAAATTACAATACATGTTCCATTTGAGGCATGATCACAAAGCTTAAAGCTCATGGGTGGAATGTCTGTTCCACCAGGCATATTTTTGCACACAGGTTTATTTGTTGATTTGAATGCGTAGGAACATCAAGAAAGGATAAAGAGTTCCCATTCACAAGGATGATCAGGGAATTCGGAGTAGTTTGATTATTTTCTTATGAGGAATCAAGTAGTCAAAGTGTAATTACAGATGAACCCAATTTGTTATGATTCAATAAAAGTTTAGTAGGAAAGTCATTCAAGTTTTAGTTTCAATTCTTTATCCCTTGTATAATATTTTATTGTCTTGTCATAGCTCGAGTTTAGGTGCACTCCGATGGTGTGGATGATATTTGGACCCTACTTAAGGCTCAGGTCGTGACAGCTTTCAAGTTTCTCCCTCCTCATAGAACTCTTGAAGCTTTCCCTCTTCGTGTCTTTGATTGTTTGTTTTCTTCTTCTAGCAATTCAAATATGAACTCCTTCCTTGCTTGTTGATTTACCTCTTGAGATTCTTCAACTCCTTTGAAGAATTTTGCTAACTTTTCTCTCTGAAATTTTTGTGTGAAATCTTCTCTTTAGTTTTGTACCAGCATCTTGAATTAACTATTTTTACTTTCTTCAAACTCCTTTGTGTATTCTCAAAGAAAACAATATGAAAAGGTCTCTCCATTCTTCTCTAATTTGTTTAGGTTTTCCTCTATATTAAATTTCTTCACTGCTTATCCTTTATATAGGTTTCCAAAATAATTTAGGACTTTGACTAAAACAAGAAAACAAATCCAATCCGGAAAGGCTTTTTTAGGGCCACAAAAACTGCTAGTGATCGATTGTTCATTATTTTCTAAACACACAACTCCTTGAGCAATCAATCAGTCTATGAAGCGGTCGATCGATAAACTCTCAGCTTCATTTAACAAAGGATTGATTTAGGTATCAATCGATGGTTTCCAAGGGCAATCGATCAATTCATCGATTCCATGCAAATTTTTTTTAGCGATCGATCAATTCAATCAACACATTATTCTAGCAACCAATCAATAACACTATTCAATAATAATTTTGTCCTTTTTACCCTAAAACTTTCTAAAACATCGAAAATCACTTCTGAAACTTCTCTAAGTGATTTTAGTATGAGAATGTGAATTGAACGAGTTTCATAACCCATCAACATCCTTTAGTCTTCAGTCCTGAGCCATAAGAATACATGTGCTCCTATTTTTCAAGTCCATTAATGCTAAACCTAACTCTTCCACAATTACATCAAATCAGATTTAAGACTAATTACATACTAAAAGTTCTTGACAAAATTTTGACAAAGAAATTAACCAATTAACCTAACATATGACATATATATATATATATTCTAACAAAGTGGTTAGCTATTGGCTTACCTAGTTTATGACAAGTATTAATAATGTTTGAAATCTTTGCATAATACACAGACATTGTTTATTCTTCCCCCATCATTATGTTTTCAAATTCTAATGTGAGCATCTAAAGCCTAGAGATCTTAATAGCTTCGATTCCCTCATTATACTTAACAAGTTTCTCCCAAGCTACCTAAGAGGAGGTACAATTAGAAATTAACCTATGTTGACTTTTCCCAATGCATCAAACAATGCATTCAATACTTTTCTATTATGATTAGCTAATTTTATCACATTTTCATCCCAATCACACTCATCTTTTAGAATTTGATTCCCTTCCGTATCCTTGTTCATTGGCGAAATCCAATGCTTAATAACAACTTTCTATTTGTTATGATCTAAAGCTCAAATAAAGGCCCTCGTCCGATTTTTTCACTAGGAAAAGTTTGGATCATCAAATAGGGGAGGTCGGTACATGTGATTTCCTAAGTTACCATGCTAAGCCAAGTTATTGTTTGAGTTCGACAATCTCATACTAACATGGGAAAGATCAAACAATCTATTTAGCACAAAAAGGAGAGAACTTCATCTAACAAAAGCAAGTCAAGAACTATTCAAGCAATTCTAGCATAGATTTCAGGCAATTCTAACAAAAGAAAAGAAGAAGTTTACTAGCACAAGAAAATTAATCTCTAACAAGCAAATCTAGCACAATTTGAGTGATTTTAGTATGCAAATATGATAACTATCAATAAAAATTCCCCAGCTACCACTTGAGAGTTTAATATCCATATAGAACCTAGTAGATTTTCACATTGCTCCCAACCTTAGTACTATCCAAAGAAAGAATTAAGAGTTATGACCTCTTTCGCACAAGATTTTTATACAACAAAAACAAGAACTAAATTCCATGTGCAAACATAATATGGATCCATCAAACAATCAACCACATAAAAATAATCAATCGTTGCATAGGGCGATCAATTGTTCCCCATTACTATAGTGACAAAAACTCAAAGGCAATTGATCTATTAGTCAACTAATTGATCGATTCTCTTTGGTTAGAAAATTATAAAATCTTTCATCACATGATCGATTTACTTACATAACATGTTCAAAACCGATCAATCTCTGAATCCGATTTAGCCTATGCAGGAGGTGCTCTTAACTAAATCGAGCGTGCTCTACGCAATGGAGAGATCATTTCTTTAAGTTGGAGACTATATGAGGAGGAAATGTCCCGACACAAGGAGAGGCCCTGTCCGTCATCCTTGAGCACCATAGAACTTCTCCTTCTCTATTTCTAGTCGTTCTGACTCTGATTGAGCCCGTTTAAGAGGAGTTCTTGAGTGAATTGAGTGTGTTCTACGCGATGGAGGGGTTCATTCTTTGAGTTGGTGACCATATGAGGAGGAAACGCCTTGAGACAAGGAGAAGCCCTGCCTGTTGTTCTCGAGCACCGGAGAAAGAAAAAGGGGCCAAGAGCAAGACGGGGTTCTGTCTGCAGTTGTCGGGCCACAACGAGAGAAGTGACCTAGAGTAGGAGAGACTCTATCCTCCACCGAAGAGCCGCCCAGTAAAAAGGGAAACCCCAAGCTAAGGGGAGGCTCTATCCCCTTAGCACGGAAAGTAAGGAGCATCTCAAGGTGAAGGGATGCTACATCCGCCTACTTCAAAGAAGATTTTGTCCGCCATATCCATATCTAAAAGGAGGATGCTCTGAAGAAACGAACATCTCTAAATGCCACCGCTTTCAATATCTCCTATAGGTAAGTATACCTGATATGCTATATGAGAATACGAATATATCCTAAGTAGTTAACTTAGGATATTAAATTATTTATACGTTTACACATCTTAATTAGTGATAATAATGTACTAATTAAGATGTATGATTTGTTATGATTTAATATGTTCTGATTTGAATTACTTTGTTATGCTTTATCCGATATGATCTGAAGTGTCCTGTTATGCTTTGATCTATTGTGTTATGATATGTTGTGTTTAGATGTGACTAAATGTGACCAGTCTCGCTTTAGGATGGAACGAGATGTGTGATCTATTCGGTCTCACTCTTGGGTAGAGCAAGACGTGTGAATGTGATTGATTCCGCTATGTGTCAGAGCGAAACATGTGGTTGTGTTAGTGTTATGTTCCGCTCTGTAGTAGAGCGAGATGTGTATATTCGTTGATTTATTAACTTCCGCTTGACTATGATAGATTACGAGTTTCAGTATGACTCCGATTGAACATACATATTTTAACGTATATGATTTTGTGATGCATGATGTACGTAGTAGCGTTAGGTAGAACTGCATTCAGTTTCGATCGTATTGGAATAATATTATGAATGTTATCACATACATACATAGGCAACCAACGGCAAGGCAACGTTGACCCGATGTAAATTAATTATAATTATAAGTTTTGTTTTGATTTACACGCAACGAACTATGAAGCTTCGTTGTGTGTATGTGATCGTTACAACTTGAGTCTACCCACGAGGAAGCTTTGAAGCTCTGTAGTGCGTAGATGAATGTTGTACCTCTCGCACACAGATGATGATTCCTTGTTTAAGGAAGAAAAATTTTTATTAGAGATTTTTTGGGCCCCAACTCAGGTCAGCGAGCATTACACTTTATCTAGATACCCTTCACGGAAGGGGCCACATTCCTGACTACCTGTCATTAGATGGCACTGATCTTGATGATATTACATACTACGCCACCAAAAGTCCGATGGTGCCCACTTGGACTATTTCAGTAATTTTTTGGTTGTTCCCTCGGCACAAAATTAATTATTAATGAGATGTCACAACATCCTATTTGTAACTATCATCTTGACTAGAACCCAAATCATTCCCGCTTGTTATCTTGTTTAAGTATTAAGATATTTCCCATACTTAGCACATTTGTCATATAACAAGCTTATTAACTAAATTTACATGTATTGTGATGCACTAAAAAAAATGTTCAATTAAATGTTTTCAAATCTTTAATTGCAATCCTATTTTATGTTAATTCATAGCTTATTTGGGCTATTTATATCTTGAATATGTTAGTTAGGCCCCCGTTGTGTTTATATGCCCAAACAGGCTTTAACAACATCCAAGTGGAATAGGAAGTGAAGCCCAACTATCTAAGATATTCTAGAGTCAAGAATGGGCTCCTAATGGTCTAAACATTCATTGAATAGTCGAACACAACCTTGTGGACCCATTGGATTTCAGATTTGCATCAAGATAACCAAATTTGGGAAGAAGCTAACTTGGATAGATTAATACAACCTTAGTATTTCAATCATATCTTTCTATGTAAAATTCGGATTAAAATGATTCTGGTGGCCTTATAAAGAAGACTTTTGTGTCTACAATCACTATTTTAGGAAGAAATTCACAGTTTGGAAGATATATAGGTCACATTTGACATGCAAGGGACAACTAGTCAATTAACCTAAGATCAACACATAGAGGATCTTTTCACTGGTTGTGCTTGATATAAATAAGGAAAGATAATGAGGATGAAGACTAAATGATAATTATTTGCTAAACATAATCATTGCTTAAAAAGTAACCAATCAAGCAATTAATCAAGAAGCAATCAAGAGTTATCATCGGACCTTCCCTTTTGAAGCAACCCCTTATACTCCTATAAATAGAAGGGTTGACATGGGAGAGACATCATCTCCTCCTCTTTGGAGCTCTCTTCTCCTATTTTCTCTTCTTTTGTATTTTGTATTTTTAGTTTTATTGTAATAGCTTTCTAAGCTCTCTAGCTAAGGCTAGAGAGATGATTTGTAACAATCTAGTTGAGTTCTATTCATGTTTCATCAATGGTTTCAAGTAAATATATTGGTTATTTAAAGTGATGTTTATTTAATATTATTTTTCTTCTTGTTTCTTTGTGATCTTAATACATAAGATGCTTGAAGGCTCTCCTTCTTGATCTTTTTTTGTTTTGATACATATAACTCTTGAAGAAACAATTATCTTTTATCCTTCATCTATCTAAAGTATTTTCTATCTTTATTTTTCCTTTTAATGTTCATATCTTCTAGTTAGATAGAATCTTCATTCGATTCTAACTGAGATAACATGGCACATGAAAAACATCACTAGACGTTACAATGACCCTCAATGACTTAGTGTTTTATCTTATTGATTTCTTAAACTCTTTACTACCTCAATACTCTTCTACTCTTTCTCTCTTAATTTTTCTTTACTTCTCTTATTTTATAATCATTGTGATAGTCACACAAAGGCAATCCTTGTGGATTCAACCTTGCAAGACTACATCCACTTGTGCATTTGTAAGTAATATAACCCTAAACTTTGGCTTTAATTTAATGAATCAAAAGTTTAGGTGTATCATATTGAAACAACTGAGCCAACATCATGATCTGACTAACTCAACTCAACCGATCTTGCCAAATAATGAACCTAATCGACACATAGGTGAAACATCAACCTTGTTATCCCCATTGGCACCTACGACCAATACTATATAGGATTGCATCTCAGGGGGTTAGATTGGGTTTTGCAGGACCCAACCCAAGATAGGAACCAAAATTCCAATAAATCAAACTAATTTAACACTATATTGAATTGGTTCTATCTATGAAAAATTATAAAATTTCATATAACCTATGTTAAAATATAATTTTATAAGTTAATAAGGAACTTAAGTTGGGTGGGGTTGGTTATTAGGTTTACACATGCTAGACCAGACCTTACCGGAGATTAACGTGAGTATTTTTTTCTTGGACCCGACTCGACTAGAGATAGACCCGACCCAACTTGGGTCAATCTTGGGTCAGTTCCATCAAGATTAGTTTGGGTTCGGGTTCGGGTTTTCATCGCAGCCCTAATACTATATGCCCTAATGGTTCTTCAGAAAACCATTTTCATATACATATTACCATGCACACAAATGAGTACACATGCATTCTAGCAGCCCACATTTGATGCCTTTATCACATAGGCCATAATAAAACATGACCCATAATATTATCATTGCATTACATACCCAATATCAAAATGTCTTTCTATTCTTGATACTCAAGGTATTGGATATTACCTCTTAAATTATCACTTGTTAACTTGTATATGCCTTATGGTAATCCCTTACCCCTTCCTCGACATACAATAAACCAATCAACAAGCATTAAGGGATCATCATGATCAACATGCATATCATTAGCTTAATCCCTTTTATACCCCTAAACATGACAATTTTTATACAAATGACTATTTTTCCCTTAACACTTAAAAACAGAAAGTTTCACTCTTTGGTCATATACTATGAGTGTATCTAGGTCAATATAGTGTTTGCCTATATAATTTATAGTCACTATGATAATAAAAACATGTACTACAACTATAATATGCAAGGGAAGCCTTTGTTCAATAAATACATTATTTTAAACTTATTTTATTTTATCATATTTAATCTAATCTATATTTACATGTATTATGTGTGCGTATTTTTGTTATTATTAATAGCTATATTTAGAAAAATAGTAATTTTTATTAAATAGTGAAACCCACAAATCTAACAAAGGGTTAGTCAATTAGGATTTGAAAATAAAATGCTAGTATTTTAAAATTTTCGGTTAGTCATTTAGAATTGTCTATGCCATATTTACAATCCAGTGTTATTACATTAAGATTTAAAATACAATATTTTAAATACTGTGTTAATGGTTAAACAATTGATTCTTGTATTTGAAATATAGCCTTAGTTAAAAATCTTAGGATTGTGACTTAAGAGGATTTTGTTGGAAACTTATAACATACAAGTGAGATTTTACAACACTACCTCTAGAGGTGGTTTTGTAAAATGACAGAAGCACTAGAAAAGGGAGGTCAGCATGCACTAGATGTCGATACCGATACGCTACAGGGGGCGATATGCCCCCCACACGTATCTTCGATACGTACCGGCCATATCGGACATATGGTATCGATACGACCGATACGTATTGATACTCTAATATTTTAATATTTTTTTATTTTAAAAATTATTTTTTTTCAAATTTTTTTTCTTAAAAACAAAAATATAATTCCAATTCAACCTCTTCTAATGACTATGTTTTTATTATATTAAAAATATTTTTAAAAAAATTATATGAGATCAATATAAGTGGGTCTATATAGTTTAAATAATTTTTAAAAAAAATAGTGCTCCACAATTATGCATTTACTTAAACATCTACCGTATGAGTTTCTCAATAATATTCATATGGCTCATTAAATATCTTATTTCATTTTAAAATAAAATAATTTTAGAACACTTAATATGGGGCGGAGGGAATAATATTTTGTAGAGGACAGAGGGAGTAAAGTGTATAGTTCTAAAATGAAATAATTTTAGAGCACTCGTATCAGTTTATATGACCTTCTAAA
Source organism: Saururus chinensis (assembly GCA_035235625.1). NCBI lineage: Eukaryota > Viridiplantae > Streptophyta > Magnoliopsida > Piperales > Saururaceae > Saururus > Saururus chinensis. Next base: position 26,972,185 of record CP141146.1, on the reverse strand, counting down.
ATGAAGTATTATAATGATATATTATTAGTTATAATATTTTTTTATGTATATCAAAGGGTTTCTGACCGTTATGGCACATACCCGTATCCATGATCATCGATATTATCATCCGTATCGATACTGCCTTCTATGGCTTGGAGTAGGCCGACATTTTCATGCAGCGACTGGAGCTTGGCGGAGGCCACCATCCTTGGTGGAGAAACCATTGTAGCCAGGTAACGTCTCCTCTCACCCTCCAACTGCCGATGTCTTCCGTTCTCTGTTTTGATTTTTTTCCTCCACATACCCTATTGCCTACTCCACTCATGGCCACCTCTCGCATTTTTTCACATTATGGATTAGTAAAATTTTAAAATTGTAGATAAAAAAATTTTAAGAGTTAATTATTTTGAAATCAACAACTCAAATCCCGGGATTCTAGTAATACAATATTTGGGTATCCAAATATTTTAAAATCTAACAGTTCAAATCTAAGAATTTGGATTATATTTTAAAATCTCATATTTTAAATCCAGTATTTAAAATTTTGATTGACTAACCCCCGTAAGAGAAGGGAAAATAAGCGAAGTATCCAACTGCTCAAATTAAACAAAATGAAACTATTAATTTGGAACAAATATTTTTGCCAAATAGAAACTATTAATGTAGGAAATAAAAAAATAGGAAAAATTATTTAAATAATAATTTTTAAAAAATATTGACCAAACCAACCCGCTTTGGGAAATATTTCTCAAAGTGGTGTTGGTTTTTGCTATGTAGGCACTAGCCAAGCGCTGGCGCCTGTGTGGCTTTTTAAAAAAAAATTATATAATTTTGTCCTTTGGAAGGACAAAATCAAGTTTAAGTTGATTTCGTCCTTCTAAAGGATGAAATCGGGTTAACACAAAATAAGCCGATTTCGTCCTTTAGAAGGACAAAATCAGCTTAAGGCGATTTCATCCTTCTAAAGGACGAAATCGCCACACTTGTAGTTGGCCCACGGGCAAGTTTTAGAAGTAAGTTGACTTTAAGTTGAACCTTTTTATAGCCGCAACGTATCAACCCTTTTCCATTCGCCCAAATCATTGCCATTTCGCCCGGAGACGCCGCCGTCGTGCAAAAATTATATCAATATTTTGAGACAATTAATGAATCCAATATTAATATAATTTATTATTTATGAATTAAGTGAATAGAGATGAAAGAAGAAATGCTTAGTTTTTTACTTAACTATGACGGACACATAGAAGAATTATTAATTAAGGAACCATCTACATATGATGAATTTGCGCAAGTAGCTAGCAAAGTTGGGTGGGATCGAAGAAGATGAAAAATCACTATAAAATGTATTATTCGTACATATGGATCGAGTTTGAGACAAATATGTATAAATGATGTTGCTTCAATGAGTTTTATGATTTACCAGTTGAGGCATATATTATGTTTCGACTTATTTATCAAAAAAGAGGTCCGAGTGCCTAGTTAAAGGTGAAGTAGTTCACACAGGAGCTCTGAAAGAAATGTGAACAAGGAAAGACATATGTAAATGCCCGTGGACGATGAAGAAGAAGGAAATTTATCCATGATAGTAGCTTCAAATGAACGTCATAGGTCGTCTGCCCCTATTGACGATGAAAGTGGACCTAATTGGAGGTAAGGTTTATTAAGTTGTGAATCATGTTTGAATCTTATAATTATCAATGAAATATAGGACGTTAAAATTTGAATTTTGTGTGTAATATGGAAGGTAAACATCACATGCACATGAGCCATTTAGCTTTCAAATGTCTCGAGGCGGTGCATGGTATATATGCACAACTTTTAAGCTCTCAAATTTAACCGATGAAGCTGTTAAACTTCGCCTTTTTCCTTTCACATTGAAAGATAAGGCTAAGGAATGGCTTCACTCTTTAGAGCCAGACACCATCACAACTTGGGCCCAAATGCAACAAGAGTTCCTAAAAAAATACTTCCCCATAGGTAAGACCAACCAAATGAGAAAGGTCATAACCACTTTTTCCCAACTTCCCACTGAACAGTTCCATGAGAGTTGGGATAGACTTAAGGACCTTCTTAGGAGATGTCCTCATCATGCTGTCCCTAAGTGGCAATTAGTGCAACGTTTTTATGAGGGTCTTACTGAACAAAACTGTCATCTTGTTGATGCAAGTTGCGGGGGTACCTTTTTACTAAAAAATGAAAATGAGGCATGGAAACTTTTTGAGGACTTGAGTGAAAATTCTCTTCAACATGCTGCGTTGAATAGAAATGAGAGTGGACTATCTACCTTGAACAATGCCCCCTCTAGGGGTGGCTTGTATGAAGTCAAAAACCTATTAGACATCTCCTCTAAAGTTGATACTTTAAGTAAGAAGCTGGACCTCCTTATGACTTCAACACATCAGCCCACTCCCTTCACTCAAGATGCATGCACAATATGCCTTAGCCTAGCCCATACTATCATAGAGTGCCCCTTTACCTCTCAATTTTTTGAGCTTGTCCAAGACCATGTGAATGCTACCCAATCCTTCCCTAGGACTGAGAATAATTCATTTTTACACACATACAACCCTGGGTGGAGGAATCATCCTAACTTTTCCTAGAGTGCACAAAACGAAGGGGTTATGGGTAACCAAGTTCCTAGGCAACCATTCCAAGTCCCACCAGCCCATATCTACCAACCTCAAGTCCAACATCCATATGACCAACCCAATAGGAGTCCAAGTTTTGAAGAAAAGGTCTTGAGTGCCCTGCAAGACATTCAATCTCAATCACAACTCCTCCACTCTCACACACAATCTAGAGCAAAGTTAGAAGCCCAAATTGGACAACTAGCCAATGCTATCAATAAGAGAGAGATGGGGACTTTGCCAAGTCAACATATACAAAACCCTGAAGGTCAATTTTAGGTAGAGGGAGCTCCTTCCTTTAATGAACAAGTTAATTCCATAATGACCCTTAGGAGTGGGAGGATTGTTGACAAGAATGTTGAGGGGACACCAATGATAGATAATAAGAGTGAGGAGTTAGAGAGGGCAGCCCCTAATGAGCCTCAAGTAGAAGTTAGTACATGAGAAAGAGTTTGTATCTCCTTCCCCTTCCTCAGAGCCACAGTCTAGGACCACTTCCGATGGATCGTATATCCCTAAGGCATCTTTTCCTCAGTGTCTTGACATAGCCCCACCATTTAGAAAGAGCACAACTAGGACTGATGAGATTCTTGAGACTTTCAAACAAGTCAAAATTAATCTTCCCCTCTTAGATGCCATTAAGCAAGTCCATGCTTATGCTAAGTTCCTTAAAGACCTATGCACTCAAAAGCGTAAATCAAAGACCCATGTGTCTAAAAAGGTCTTTCTCACCGAGCAAGTTAGCTCTCTTTTAAAGTTCGACACCCCACCTAAGTATAAGGACCCTAGAGTGCCCATTATTTCTTGTGTCATAGGCAATCACTCTATTCATAGAGCCCTCCTTGACCTTAGTGTGAGTGTCAATCTACTCCCTTACTCGGTGTATGAATAATTAGGGTTAGGTGAATTGCAGCCTACACCAGTTACCTTGCAGCTAGCTGACCATTCTGTGCGTAAGCCTCGGGGAGTAATTGAGGATGTCTTAGTGAAAGTTGACCTGTTCTTTTTCCCTGTTGATTTTATTCTCTTAGATATGGAAACCAGTGCCAACTCCACACATCAGATTCTTATTATTCTAGGTCACCCTTTCCTTGCCACAGCTAATGCATGCATAAATTGTAGGACGGGAGTAATGGAGATGACTTTTGGGAACATGAAAGTGCACCTAAATATTTTTGATGTGTCTAACTATTTACCTGTGAATTCTAATGCTGAATGTTTTATGGTAGACAATTTCATATTCGATGCTTATGATAGAGGTCCATCTTTTGTAGCATCGGCCCATAATCAAGTTGTGCCTTCTAATTTTTTTGAACCATCATTTTGGAGACTTAAGAGAAGAGCCAATGCCAATATCTACCACCCACCTTGATATATTTGAGAATGTTGGCATTGTCTGGCTGAAGATGATAAACTTAGCGCTTCTTGGGAGGCAACCCATGTTTTTGAAATATTTCTTTTCCTTCATTTTATTTATTTTATTTGCTTCATTTAGGTTTTATTTACTAATTTTTCTCAGCTTTTATTTTCTTTTCTCATTATAGTTTTTGTTCTTATCTCTTTTCTGGGAGCTTGGTATTTTAGGTTTTGGAAATTGCTCTTTATATGTATGTTTCTCATGTTTTCTCCAATCCTATGTACTTCATTTTCAGATTAGTGGATTAGTTATGCATTCAGGTGATATCTTTCTTTCCCTCTCTTACTTTTTCTTGTCATTGTAGTATATACATTCTTTTACATTAAGGACAATGTTCAGTTTAGGTTTGGGGGTATAGAAAGATATTTTTCTTTCTTATTTCTTTTAGGATGTTTTAGAGTTTGTTTTTTTTACCATTTTTACTTTTGTTTTTCTTTTCTTTTATGTGGTTTTATTGCTTATTTTCTTTTAAAAACATATGCCTATTTTTAAAGAGATCAATTTCATGAAGAAAGTTCAAGTAATTAATTAAGTGATGAAAATGATTAAGTGAGTAATTTCTGTTTTATTTTCTTTATCTTAGATAATTGTGTACATATTTTTAAATCACATTTCACGCACTTGAAACTTGTAGGAATATAATTTTATAATTTATTACTTGTAATCTTAGTGGGATATCTTTAATTGGGCATATTTTTTGAAAACTTGACAATTGAGTAATTTTTAATGTTTTATGATAGATCTTTATGTTTGGCTATTATTTGAAAAAAAAATGGGATAAGTGTTTGATTAAAAAAAATAAATTAAAAAAAAGAGAGTTGAAAAAAAAATAGATTGATTGAAAAAAAATGATGATAAAAAAAAAGAGTAAAGGTTTGTTTCTCTTTTCACTGAGTAACCGAGCCTTGTGCCTAGGCAAGTATAAGGGATCGTGTCAAAAGGTGAAAAGTTGAGATAAATTCTTTTATGACTTACTTGGTTCTATAGCCTTTATAGTTTGAGTTATTAAGCCTGAGGGGTGTTTCAACACCTAGTGCCTTGAGCCAACTGGATTAGGGACACTGGCCTAACGCTTGTTACATAGAATATTTAGATAGCTTAATAGAACTAAGTATTGCACAAGTCATATTTTGAGGTATGTTATGCTCTTACTCCCTGAATTTAATTGAAAATTGAAGGCTATTACATGAGGTTTTATTATGAGATGTTAAAGATGAAATATTGTCATATGTTATATTTTTGAGTTAGTGAACTTAAATGAGCTTGGTTAATGGGTCACATAAGATATGCTTGTTAATAGAGAGTGAAATTGTATGACTACAAAGTTTCTATACTATATGTTTTTGAAATGTATATATGTAGTTGCACAATTATTTCTAAGATGAGGTTATAGAATGGATGATTCCTTACTTGAAAGTGATCAGATCGATATCATTTACTTATGTCAAGTATTTGTGGTTGATTCTTTTTAAAAATAGTTGTATGTTTTTAAGAAAAGATTACTTTTAGAATTTTTGTTTTCTTGTTTTGTTTTATTTATTTTCTTAGGTTTAGATGTTTGTGGGTATCATTGCTGCAAACCCTCACGAGACACAACTCGTCCAACTAGGGACACCTATGGGTTTAAAGGCTTGTTGCATACGATAAATACAATCGTGATTCCCTACAAAAGTGGCATTTATTTATTTTTCTAGCTTAGTTGTTTTATTTTGTTTTGCTCGAGGACTAGCAAAATATAGGTTTGGGGGTATTTGATAAGTACGAAATATATATTTATTTTATATGCCTTTTTACCTTATTTGCTAGTATATATTAGGTTAATTTAGAGTTAGTTATGGTTTATTTAGATTAAGATAGATATTAGTATTTTAGTTTAATTATTAATAATTTTGTAGTTATTAGTAGTTTAGATATGTATTTGAATCAAGTTGGAATTTTAGTTATATTCTACATGTCTAAAATGTTATATTTTATGCTTTGTAGGTAAAATGCGCTTATCGAAGTATTTGGACGATGTATGGAATAATTAAAAATAATCTTGACATGCATTAAAGTGATTTGGACAACTTTTCGAAGTTATAAACAAGTTGAAAATTAATATGGACATGAAAGAAAGAGCTTAATGAACAAAAAATGGACTGTCCAGAAAAACTGGCCAGATTGTAGAAACAGTGTAGCCGTTCGAACGGGCATGAAGGGCATTCGATTGGGATAACATAATTTTGAAGAAAATTCAGTTCAAACGTTCGAACGAGCATGCAGGGCGTTCGAACGGGATAACGCGCAGTTTCCTTATTTCAATCAATTTCGAGTTTTTTTCATATTGGACTCTTTCTTACGGATCTTATGCCCATATAAAGACATATTTGGCTCGAAATTAAGGGTGAACAAGTAAATTTTCTGAAGAGAAGAAGGAAGAAGAAGATGGAGAAGAACTCAAAGCTTTTAATAGAGATTCAAGTGCTTTCTTCTACAATGGAAGGCTAGACTTTTCTTTTACTTAGGAGTTGATGAAGCTATAGATAAGTTTCAGTTTTTTTTCTTTTTAATTTAGATTTTAGTTGTGAATTATGACAATTGTATGATAAGGATTTCCTTTTTAATAGAAGAGTTTTTCATGTTTATTCAATTCTATGTTGATTTATTGTCTTGTAGATGATAGATTGATATGGTTTTGATATTTGCATCAATTCTAATATCTGTGATTTAGATGAGATGGTCATGCAATAGTTTTAATGTTCAGATAATTAATGACTTGGATGAGTTATACTAAGATTAGACGGGTCATGCCTTTAGCTATTTAGTGTAGATGATTCGTGCTATTGTCGAAGATAGTTCATGCCATGGAAGTTAATTAATGATTCTTTCTGAAGTAATTCTAGCTTGTAGCTGAGAATACTTGTTCATATTCACACTAAATTTGGATTAAAAGTTAAGGAATTGTTATGGTTCTATAGTGGATTCGATTTCCTAAGTAAAATCTATCACATTAATCTCTTACCTTTAAACTAGTTGATTCAATTTTTTTGCTTAATTTAAGTTTAAGTTCTTTCTAGTTTTTAATCAGCAAATTCCTCTTTAGTTTTAGTAATAATTCATCCGTCCCTGAGGTTCGACAACCCTTAAACACTCATCTTAGTACAATTACCTTGTACACTTACAAAGGGTTTAATTATAAATGATCAGTTAGCCCCTCCACCTTTTGCTTTGACAAGGGGGCGGCTACCCCCTATACTTGGCAACGGACAACCAAATTAGCCTTGGTGATGGACAGCCTAGGCAGCCCCTTGGGCATGGACGGATGTTGGGAGCAACGTTGGAGCGGTTCCGGATGAGCACTCGCCTTGCGGAGCAGGCTGAAGCATAGTCCCTACGCGGGAAAAACTCCTAGTGGCGTGCTGGGTGAGATAACACCCTAGGGACGGACTCCTAGGGGAGCTGGGATACTTGGAGGAAGCACAACAGACTCCTAGTTTGGATAGGAGAAGAGGCAACGAACTTCCCTTGGACGGACGGACTCTAGAAGCCGATGGACGCTGAACTCCTAGCCGAAGACGGAATCCTTCACAGGTTTCCTTAGTTGGCTAGGACGACCTTGGGCTTGGAGAGTTTGGGACGGAGGGATGCTGTATTTGGGCTAGGCTATACTTGTATTCCTAGTGAGACTCAGACCGGCTATGCTGAGTCTATATAAGGAAGAGGATGGGGTGGCCATGGCTGACAGAAAACCTTGTGAAGACGAACTAGAGAGTTCTGGACAGCGACTGGCTTGTCAGCCCCGGGCCTCTCCCTGCCTTTGTAACCCGACGGATTGTGGATACAAGCATTGGGCGGAGCCCCTTTGCACCAGAGACGACCATTGTTGGCTGATTCCTTGTTTCCCTTGCGCATACAAGAGGGAAGGTCACGAGAGTAGGCTGCTGGCTGTGCATTGCAGCCAGGCCATCACGGGAGTGGACACTAGGCGAAGCTCTGTGCATGTGACAGTTGGTTCCATTGTCGGGATCCTAAACGAACCAGACGGACCAGGTACGTTTGAAGGGGATTCGGTGAACAGGGACGCTGGGTTTCCTTGCTAGTTGCAAACAGACACCATGACGGGCTCTATGTTGTAGTGAATGACAGACATGGAGGCCAGGATCGAAGCTTTGAGGACAGCTCCAGGGACCCTGGCTGAAGTCTAGGCTTCTGTGCGATCTATCCAGGATCGCATTGGGGCCTTCAACTAGCGTCTCTCCCTGGTTGAGATGAGTTCCTATGCAGATGAGGCCGGAGGAAGCACTTCCACAGGAGGTGCTACCCGAGTTAGTTCCCTAGTTGCGGACATGGCCGCTACCATGGATTACTTGAAGGATAAGTTGCAGGAATTGAGGATGGAGACGGAATGAAAGGCTCAAGTGCTGATGGACAAAATCGCTCTCCTTGAACAGGCTGTTTTGAACTCAGCACCTTCAAGGATGGAGGCAAAACCTAGACCTAAGGCAGGGCAGTCTATGAAGAAAGCGAAGGTGCCTGAACCAAAATCCTACTCTGGTTCCTGGAGTGCTAAGGATATCGAGAACTTCGTTTGGGATATGGAGCAGTTCTTTGTGATCACCCATACCCCGGATGAAGAGAAGGTCATGGTGACAAGCTTGTATCTCTCAGGAGATGCCAAGTTTTGGTGGCGAACCAGGCTGGAAGATGATGCTGCGGTTGGGTGTCCTCCTATCCAGACCTGGGTGATGATGAAGAAGGAACTCAGGGATTAGTTCCTCCCCACGAACACGGCGTGGGTTGCATGAGACTCTCTCAGGAAATTGAAGCAGACAGGACGGTCAGGGAGTATGTAAAACAATTTCAGTCCCTCCTCTTGGACATCAAGCACATGACAGAGGAGGACAAGTTATTCAACTTCCTGACCGACCTCCAGAATTGGGCACAAAACTAGTTACGAAGGCAGAACATTCGGGACCTCCCCTCAGCCATCACAGCGGCTGAAAGGTTGGTCGACTATAAGTCAGAACCAACCATGCAGGAACGATTTCAAGGGCAAGCGCAGTGAGCAAGCTGAACCCAACAAATCTAAGGGGATAGCTTGCTTCATCTGCCAAGGCCCTCACCGCGCCAAGGAGTGCCCGAAGAGGGAGAAGTTGAACGCTATTGTTGCTGAGATTGACTCTTCTTCAGAAGAGGAGGTCACTGCTCGGATGAACCCCATGCAGATTGTGAGTACTATCCGAAAGGAGAAGGAGCATGGCGGGTTGATATATGTTGAGGATGTTTTGGACAAGCACCCTGTGCGAGTGCTAGTTGACACAGGTGCTTCCCATAATTTCCTAGCAGAGAAGTGTGTGAAGGCATGGGGCCTGAAGACGGAGAAGGCTCAAGCCCGGATCAAGGCTGTGAACTCAGAGGCAGCCCCAGTTTTGGGAGTTGTCCATTACATGTCGGTGCAGATTGGTGAATGGACGGGCAGAATTAACTTCACCGTTGTTCCCTTGGACGACTTTGAGTTGATCCTTGGGATGGATTTCATGAGGGTGGATAGGGTGTCCGTGATGCCACACCTCAGGGGTATTCTCATTGGCGATGAGAGAATCCCTTACTTTGTTGGTGAGAGCAAAGGGGAGACAAAGGTGCAGGTTGTGTCTGCCCTTTAGTTGATGAAAGGCCTTGAACATGACCATAAGACTTACTTAGTCACGATGGTGGAAGCTGAGAACACAGCCATGGACGTTCCTGAGAAGGTGGAGAAGTTGTTGAGCAAGTTTGCGGACGTGATGCTACCAGAGTTGCCGCAAACCCTTCCTCCACGACGGGCTGTGGATCATGCCATTGAGTTGATGCCGGGAGCTCGCCCTCCAGCTAGGGCTCCCTATCGCATGGCTCCACCAGAGTTGGCTGAACTCAGGAAACAGCTTGACGAGCTGTTCAAGGCGGGCTTTATCAAACCATCCAAGGCTCCCTTCGGAGCCCCAGTCCTTTTTCAACGGAAGCAGGACGGTTCCCTACGCTTGTGTGTGGATTATAGAGCACTGAATCATATCACTGTTAAGAACAAGTATCCAGTCCCTCTTGTGGCTGACTTGTTTGACCGCTTGGCGAAGGCTTCCTATTTCACCAAGCTGGATCTCAGGTCAAGTTATTGGCAGGTTTGTATCGCTGTGGGCGATGAGGCGAAGACAACGATGGTTACACGATATGGGCTGTTTGAGTTTCTGGTCATGCCATTCGGCTTGACGAACGCACTAGCCACCTTTTGCACATTGATGAATGATGTTTTCAGACCCTACTTGGACCGGTTTGTGGTCATCTACCTTGACGATATTTTGGTATACAGCGCTTCCTTTGATGAACATGTCGGGCATCTTAGGATTGTGCTGGAAAGGCTGAGGGAGCACAAGCTGTTTTTGAATCTTGAGAAGTGCTGCTTTGCGCAGAAGGAGATTGAGTTCCTTGGGCACTGCATAACGGAGGGAAGAGTAAGGATGGATGGACGAAAGGTCAGGGCCATTGCAGAGTGGCCAGTCCCAACTAAGGTGATAGAGCTAAGATCATTCTTAGGACTCGCAAACTACTACCGAAGATTCATCAGGAACTACTCGAAGAAGGTAGTAGCGCTGACCGACCTTCTGAAGAGGCATGCCAAGCAACATTTGAGTAGTTGAAGGAGGCCATCTCCTCTGAGCCTGTGCTCAAACTTCCCGAGTTTGATGCGCCCTTTGAGGTGCAAACAGATGCTTCTGATCAGGCGATTGGTGGAGTGCTGATCCAATCCAATCACCCTGTTGCATATGAGAGTCGCAAGCTCAACGAGACCGAACAGAGGTATTCAGTCCACGAGAAGGAGATGATTGCGGTCATCCACTACCTTAGAACTTGGAGGCATTACCTGCTGGGAGCGAAGTTCCTTGTCCGGATAGACAACGTAGCCACAAGCTACTTTACCATGCAGAAGAAGCTTTCTCCCAAGCAGGCCCGTTGGCAGGAATTTTTGGCTGAGTTCGATTTCATGTTGGAGTATAAGCCGGGCAAGGCTAACATCGTGGCTGATGCCCTCAGCCGACGTACCGACCCGGAGGCAACAATGGCGGCATTGGTGCATATTGCAGGGGATATGTTGGAGCAGATACGGGAAGCCACGGAGAAAGATCAAGTCTGCCTAAGGCTGATCAAATCCATGAAGGATGGGTCTACACGGCAATTCTGGTTGGAGGAGGGGGTGTTGTATGCGAAAGGAGGAGGACCTTACATCCACTTGGATGGAGGTTTGAGGCACCGGTTGCTAAAAGAGACCCATGACTCTGTGTGGGCAAGTCATCCAGGGCAAGAGAGGACTCATGCGCTCTTGTCCCGAAACTACTTCTGGCCGTGGATGCTGAAGATGTTGAGCACTATGTGAGAACGTGTATGGTTTGCCAGCAGGACAAGATGGAGAGGAAGAAGGAAGCGGGCATGTTGTAGCCCCTTCCCGTTCTTTTGAGAAGGAGGTTGATGCTATTCTTGACAGCAGGGTCGAAGGAATGAGCAAGAAGAATAGGAGGGTCTTCTACTTGGTTAAGTGGAAGGGTCTTCCGGAGTCGGAGAACAGCTGGGAGCGAGACGTCGCGTTATGGCAGTTTGAAGACAAGGTTCGAGATTACTTGGCCTCGACGAGGGCGTCGAGCGGATTGGTTGGGGGAGGCCTGTTAGCCCCTCCACTTTTTGCTTAGACAAGGGGGCGGCTACCCCCTATACTTGGCAGCAGACAGCCAAGTTAGCCTTGGCGATGGACAGCCTAGGCAGCCCCTTAGGCACGGATGGATGTTGGGAGCAACGTTGGAGCAGTTCTGAATGAGCACTCGCCTTGCGGAGCAAGCTGACGCGGAGTCCCTGCACGGGCAGGACTCCTAGTGGCGTGCTGGGTGTGACAACACCCTAGGGATGGACTCCTAGGGGAGCTGGGATACTTGGAGGCAGCACAGTGGACTCCTAGTTCAGATAGGAGCAGAGGCAACGGACTACCTTTGGACGGACGGACTCTAAAAGCTGATGGATGCTGGACTCCTAACCGAAGACGGAATCCTTCACAGGTTTCCTTAGTTGGCTAGGACGACCTTGGGCTCGGAGAGTTTGGGACAGGGAGGGATGCTGTATTTGGGCTGGGCTATACTTGTATTCCTAGTGAGACTCGGACCGGCTATGTTGAGTCTATATAAGGGAGAGGATGGGGCGGCCATGGCTGACAGAAAACCTTGTGAGGGCGAACTAGAGAGTTCTGGATAGCGACTAGCTTGTCAGCCCTGGGCCTCTCCCTGCCTTTGTAACCCGACGGATTGTGGATACAAGCATTGGGAGGAGCCCCTTTGCACCAAAGACGGCCATTGCTGGCTAATTCCTTGTTTTCCTTACGCATATGAGAGGGAAGGTCACGAGAGTAGGCTGCTGGCTATGCGTTGCAGCCAGGCCATCACGGGAGTGGACGCTAGGCAAAGCTCTGCGCCTGTGACATCAGGCTTGATGGGTGCCCCACTCATCGGCCGCGTTGCACTGCCCGAAGGCATAAACGATGGAGGTATTCTGAGAGCCCTGTATGACAGTGGCATAATGCTGGATGCTATCTTTGGTGTGATGGCGTTCATGGCAGCTAGGAAGTTGGAGATGAAGTCATAGCAATAAGATGTCTAGGCCATTAGGTTGCCGTAGATGAGAGCTGTTGTTGAAATTCTCGGGTCAGACATGCAAGAAGGGGTCGTGCAGAAGAGGAACAGGAGGAGGGAGGTAGGAGCAAAGAGAGATGAGGAAGGAGACTTCACCGGGAAGGTAGAAGGATTTGTGGTTCGCTGGGTGGAGACCATGATTTAGGAAGACAAAAATGGTATCGGGAACAATAGAAAGTGAGTCGGTATGTCGTAAACAAAGATGAGAGCTAGAGAACTGGGGAGGAGAGAGGTGAGAGATCATGAAATACGAATTAACTAGGAAAGAAAAAGAAGAAATGGGAACACGAATGGGAGAGAAGTTGAAAGAGACAAGTAAAAAAGGTGGAGATGTGGGATGAGGGGTAGATGAAAAGAGAGGGAGAGGAAAGTCGACCACTCTGGTGTTGGTGCTCCCTGTTTTCCAAGAGGAGAATCTGAAAGAAATTTTGTTTGGTAGAAGCAGGGCTGGTCATGAAGCGGGGGCATGGCTGAAGGATGAGGATGGCACATCGACATGGAGACGAGGAATTTTATTATGCAAAATACTTATTGTAAGACTCATGATAGATAAAAATAACAAAAAAAGAGAAATGAAACTACTAATATAGGATAGAGGGAGTATTTAATAAGAACGTGGCTATCTACACCCCCAAATACTCCTTAGTGCCCCATTGCTCTATTACCCCGTTTTAAGTTAAAATAATTTTGTAATATACCCCGAAGTAAAATTTTAATCAAATTTTACTTTTTTTACCCCTCTAAATTACACAATGTGTACCCCCGTTAGCTTCTGCCCTAACTTTCCCCGTCGATTTCCTCTTCTTCCTCTTCGCCGGTCGGTTGCCTCTTATTCTTCCCCTATAATTTTGGATGCTATAACCTCTCATCACCCTCATCGGCAGTGGAAATACCTCTCGTCAATTCTGAACGGTGGTTGGCTCAAACCTTCTCTTTGTCCTACCTCTCTTCACCATTGTGGGCGGCGGCGTTGTGTGATAAAAGTTGAAGCTTTTATACTCAACAAACTGGTAAGTTTCTTGTGTTGACATATGCTTTTTGGTTAAAACTTCTATGAGTTAACACATCGCTGGTTTCTGTGAGCTTCACGGAATATATTCTAAAGATCTGGTAGGAATAATTCCATTTTCTCTTTTCATTCCTCCTAATTGGGTGCCTCGGTTCTTTGACCCGCTTTGGTATCTTGGATGGGAGAGAAAACAATTGGGCAGACAAACTCTGCAGCATATTTCTGCTTGCATTTTGATCAAATTTATTGCTGGATAGGGGCCGTTCCTTCTTTGGTTAAGTTCATCCGCGTTGTTTTTCCAATTGCTGTTTGATTTCATTGTTTTGGAACCAAATCATCCCAACTTTTTGGGCCTTGTTAATATTTGATGTTTGATAAATTTGTTTGGCCCATGGGTTGTTTTAGGCTTTCTGTATATTGTTGGTAGCACATAGTTTGTCTAAATAATTTTATTCTCTGGTTGTGCGAATTAGACATATGGTTCATGATTTAGGATTGCTTAGTTTTTGTTGAAAATTTTCTCTTTGGTAGCATGATGACTAAAACTATGGTCTTTTTTTTTTTTTTTTTTGAGAAAGGCATTGATATCCTTTATAGCTCATCTCTGTTGTTGTAGAGTCATTTTTCATCTCTGTCATTGTTGTAGCCAAGACAACGAGGGAGAATTTCTCATCTTCCAAACTTTTGACTCAAAATTAGATTTGTAACTGTCTTAAGCAATTATTACCTATTTGTCATGTCCACATCGTGAGAATAAAATTTTCTTCTACACTTAGCATAAACTACCTATTTGTGCCACAAACAAAATTTCTCTTCAATAAAAACCTATGGGATGGATAACTTGTTTTGTACGTCTGTGAGATTGTTTTTGTGTACGCATGTGTGTGCATATTATTTTCTCTGCCACAGGTTTTGTAGATTTTCCACTTTCATGAAGTTTTCCATAAGTCTTTATTGAAGAGCAAAAAATTGTTGTTTTATTTTGATGTGGTGTAAATAACTGAGTTCTTGCTAGGTGGGGAAGAAAATATTATTGACTCATGACATGTAAATCACAGTACTCTTCAATGGCCATAACGAGTTCTTGCTAGCTAGGTGGGGAAGAAAATATTATTGACTCATGACATGTAAATCACAGTACTCTTCAATGGCAATAACGAGTTCTTGCTAGCTAGGTGGGGAAGAAAATATTATTGACTCATGACATGTAAATTACAATACTCTTCAATGGCAATAACGAGTTCTTGCTAGGTGTAAATAACTTGTTCAGTCATGTATATAGGAAAATTTTATGTTTTATCTTCTTCTTTTTCCTTTCCCAGAAGCTTTTTTTGCTATGTTGCTTGTTTTGCTTCTATTAGTTTTTTACTAAAATTTTCAAGCTATGGAAATTAGGACTCTGCTGTCGTTGGTCACTGAAATTTTCATGGTAATTAGCAATAGTTTTTTCGATATTTGATTCCTATTATGGTGTTTTGCTAAAAATGACAATGAAGCTAGTTCGGCTCCTATGAAGCTAGTTCGGCTCCTATTTTGGTGTTTCATATAATATCTTCGTTAGTGCAATGGTTAAATTTCAAAACTACCAAGAGATCATCCTACCGCTTCTAATAGGGCAAGACAGACTACTAAATTAGTTGGAACACAATTGTGGAATTCAATACAAGGTAAAAATGAAGGCCCGATAGAAAATGAAGTTCAAAATGACTATATTGATGGGGAGAGTCATAGAGATGTGTCCTATGACAAAAGGGATAGTGGTGACGAGCCAAATGTTGAAGGTGAAGGGCAAGAAAATGAAGAAGGTCCTCCATTTCCAGGAGGACCGCTTGAAATAAGTGTGTTAAGTAGCTATAACACACACATAGCATGCAAAGTTTGGCACGATGAGGTAAGTGAATGTTACCTAATGTTTTAGTTTCCATTTAGGTAATAAATATTGTACTAATTTTTTTTTTAATAGTATCGCCTCCCTCCCTTTGAGATGTCGCAACACTGTCAAGTCCTCGATCAATGGGATATAGAGGGTAATGTGATTTCATCCTTAGTAAAGAACAACGGTTTATATCCCTTGTCATATATTTCATATAAGACATCAAATAGAATGTGGATATCTGCTTTGGTAGAGAGGTGGCATCCCGAGACAAATACCTTTCACATGCCATGTGGAGAGATGACAATTACACTTGAAGATGTTGATCAGTTAATTGGGATTCCAGTGAAAGGAAATGCAGTCGTAACACCTGAGATTAAAGGTGGAGATTTGGTTGAGTAATGCGTTAATGCCCTTGGATCGAACAAACAATAATAGAACAAGAGTTGAACAAGTGTGGTGGGAGAAGTTTTCACTTGAATTGGTTGTGCTCAAACTTTAAGCATTTGCCCGAAGAAGCAACAAATGAGGATATAGAGTGTGCAACGAGGGCATATATTTTATTTTTCTTAGGTTGCACCATATTATGTGATAAGTCTGGAAGCACTGTACTTACAACATACTTAAATTTGCTGATGGATTTGGATGGCATCTCCAAGTATGCGTGGGGAGTGGCTGCACTAGCATATATGTATCGTCAATTAGGAGTTGCATCAAGATATGAAGTGCGGCAAATTAGCAGTTATCTTACGTTATTAGAGGAGTTGCATCAAGATATGCAAGCTTGGTCATAGAACATTTTAAAATAGAGAGACCATGTCCTTATGTGATGTTTAAGGAAGGACAACCTTGTTCGTTCCGCTGGAAAGAGGTGCAACCACAATATTCATTATCTAAATTGATAGATTTCAGGGAGGCATTGGATCATATGGATTATCGGAAGGTAATAACAAACCCGGTATATATGTAGGCTTTATGTGTATATTATGTTTACACCTTTTTTGTTGTAATAGGTCTATTGGGATCTTATCATGAGGAAAGATGTCATAACAATCTACCAGATAATGGTTTGTACATTGGTGTCCTCTTTTGTTGTCAAATTAGGGAAGCTTATAACCCTGTCCAAGTTCTTAGGCAGTTTGGTTATGTCCAAACAATACCTCCATTACCTCCTCAACTAATTGCTAAACAGTGTACTAGGGGTGCCACAGCAAAAGGTTATAAAATCTCGTATGATGGAAACATGAACATTTGGAAGAATAGTCATCGCCATCAGTTAGCTTCCAAACAATGTGGGGATCTTGTGGCCAAACCATGGGATTTTGTAGATAATTACATAGAGTGGTATCAAAGAATATCCCACAACCCTGTTCAAAATCCAAATAGGCGGATTGGTGTAGTGGAAGATCCAAAAGATGAGCACGCTGAAGATGATTGGGTAATAATTTTTTGAATTGACTTGCAATAGTATTATGCTAAATTTTTATTGTGCGTTGAACTAAGTATAATTTTTTATTGTAGGTCGTCCACAAACAAAAGGCAATAAATTTTTTGCAAAATACATTGACTATGCTTGATGATAAGGATGGAGATTTAGAAAGCATTAAGGAGACTACTCAATCTTCATTGGTTGAGCTTTTGTACGATCAAGCCAATTCTGCAAGACAGGTTATAGGGAAGAGGAAAGGAAAACAAACAATTAGGAGAAAAGGAAAGGAAAAGGTAGCTCCAAAGTAAGATGTGGTAAGTATATAATTGATATAGTTGAAATTGAAAATAATTACTTGCAATTAAATTTTAAATCTATATTATGTCTACAGTTGAGTTCTCACTATGTATTTTTTCTTTTGCAAATGAGGTACCTTGTGAGCCACGATTGCATGAAGCCTCTTTGTGATCTACTTATTTTTCCTGACCCAAGAATTGTTACTGCTTGACTAGAAGGGCTTCAAAATATATTGAAGGTTGGAGAAGCGAAAAAGCCACTGATTGTTACTGTCTGCCTAATCTAGTTATTTTAAATGTATAAATGAACACATATTTGTTACTGTCTACCTGATCTGTAACATTAGTACTTCTGCATTGTCACTCTTACAAGAATGTTTTAGATGCATTATTCGAGTGAAATGTGTTGTCTTATACGATTTGATTTGCTTGATATAACTCTTCGTCTATAAACATATATATTTCAATTTGAATGTGGAATCAAATTGGTTCTCAAAATTTTTGGCAAGCTCTAAGCCATGAAACTAAACAAGCAAAGATATGATTCATTGACAATTGGTGGCCGTCATTGTGTTTTTGTGGTCTTCATTGTGTTTTGGTATCCAAATGACCACTTACTCAGCTAGTTCTCCATTCCTCCTTTCAAGTTGTAATAATAACAAGATACCCTTTTTGAAGAGCCTCATATAGATGTTCAGCATTTAATGAGGATTTATAGTACTTTAGAGGTTGAAAAGCTGCTAAATTGAGCCTTCACTCAATTGCTGATTTCATATGTTATATGGTTCTCACTCATCTATTATATGTGAATCATTTCCATACTATAGACATCTATCTGCCTACCTTTAAATAAAACAATAATTTAGCAGCAATATAAAGGGAAACGTACCAAGAAGAACAAATGTTTTAGAAGCATAATATAACCCATTATGAATTTCATCCTCATGTTAAAACTTCCTTTCTAATCCATGTAAATGAAGTGCAACTGAGCACTTACGCTTTATATGTCATATAAACAAAAACCTGAAGCAAAAAATAAGGAGCAATTGTACAGATAATAGAAAAATGTACTACAGTTTCATATAGCACCCAATCACCTCATACTAGCTCGATATGCTCAGACAAAACATGAACTTTTCATTGCAAACTTCTTTTTTCCAATACAGGAACGTAAACTAACATATCATTTAACATCGAAAACTCATCATAATATAGCATACCCGAGATAGTAGTAGACCATAAATAGAGCTACAGGGCCATAAGCGGAAAGTCGGGCTTGTTTGTGAAGGTAAAACAATGGAATGTAAAAGGGGACCTCTGGAATTGTCGAGGAAGAAGAGAGAATCGGAAGGGGTGGCTTTGAGGCGGCTGCCACTGAGGTCGTCCTTGGTGGACTTATCGAAGAACTCGTCAATGTCGTTAGTCAGGATGTTGCCCCACCACTCTTTCTTCCCCTTCCTCGATGTCCTCGCCATCTTCCCCATCTGGACCTGAGCCCCTTCTTCTCAACCTCCTCCCTCTCGCAGACTAGCACGACACAAACTCGTGGAAAGCCTGTAAGGGAGATGATCGGAGAGGAAGACGCGAGAGAAAGGGCTGGCGTTGCTCTGTCCACAGCGGTAAAGCGCTGGAAGAGGGGAAGGAGGTGGGGGATGGAAATCGCGATGTTTTTCAGCCAAATCAGCCAGCTAAACTCATCCGATTTTTTAAATAGCGTGGGCTTACTTTTCAGCTTAACCAGGTAAGAAATAAGCTTTAAAAAAACAGCCTTATATGTAGGCTTTTAACCCACTTATCAGATACTTAATCAGATAAGATCTAATTAAGCTAAACAAACAAGCCCTAAGTCTAAAAAAAGAGAAAAGAGGAAGTTGAGTCATATCCTACACATGTAGGAATAAGATAAAACTTATAACAAGAAAAAAAAAAAGTGAAACCCCTA
This sequence comes from Saururus chinensis, assembly GCA_035235625.1. Classification (NCBI taxonomy): domain Eukaryota; kingdom Viridiplantae; phylum Streptophyta; class Magnoliopsida; order Piperales; family Saururaceae; genus Saururus; species Saururus chinensis. The sequence goes on along the minus strand of CP141146.1, from coordinate 26,952,929 downwards.
TGGGTCCCATATCAAATTAAAATTACAAAGGCTAAGTATGACCCCCATGGGTCCCACATCAAATTAGCCGATAAATTAAAATTACAAAAGGCTAAGTAGGACCCCTATGGGTCCCACATCAAATTAGTCATCAAATCAAAAGTAAAAATTACAAAAGGTTAAGTGAAACATTTGTGCGTCTCACATCAAATTGGCCATCAAATAAGAATTATAAAGGTCTAAGTGAGACCCCCATGGGTCCCACATCAAATTAGACAAATTAAAATATGAGACCCCATATAAGTCTCACACAAAGAATGGACTTTAAAATAAATCCTAAAGTCTAAATGATGATTTTGAGACCCACCTCCTAATGGATAATTATGTAATTGAGAAAAGACAAAAGAAAATAATGACAAAAAAAGATACATGGTGCACTAGAGAAACTGATAAAGGCAAATTAGTCAAGTCCCCATGTATAGTGGACCCCAACACTTTTAAAAAATGTCCACTTAGCTAATAAAATTAATTAAAAAAATAGGGTGTTATATATTGAGAAGACTAAGTCAAAAACTTTTATATCTAGTTATTTAAGTTAAGAAAATAAAGTGAAATAACAAGAAAAAGACCAAGTCAAACCACTACCACATGCCGAGTGGTCTTCCCACTACCCCACTAACTCACTTCCCACCAATTACTCTACTAACTTTCTCCCCATTTCCAACAAACTATCCCACTAACTTACCACCCACTCTCACTACTTTGTCCCATGACACAATTCTAACACTATAAATACCCCCTTCTTTTCATAAAGAGGAGATTTTGACTGTCAAGTCTAAGAAGCTTTCACAAAGTCCAACACTCGCCATATGAAGGAAGCAACAGAAGCAAAACCTTCCACCAAGAAAAGAAGAATAGTCCAAGAAGAAAGCTCATTCATCCAGCCCTTCAAAGATCTCTTTTCCAAAGCATCATTTCAATTCCAAGGAGTTTGTAAGAAAGCATTCTTTCAATACCAATGAATTTATAAGGAGTTTGAAGTAGGAGAAGTTGCACAATGCAAAGGAAGAAAGATTCTCAAGCTTAAAGACAACAAGGCATGGAAATAATGAGTCCTTATATGTGATCTTTTTTTTCTCTGTGTTCTTTCCTTTTTAATACTTGCAGTTATCTTTTTACAATTTCAATATTCTTATCATTTCTCTACTTCTAATTTGTCTTTAGTTTTCACCATTTAATTAAAGGGTTTTAGAAATTAGTTAATTACTATTACTCTATCCCAAATTTCAAGGAGTAGTAGTGATTGGCTAAGAGAGAATCATCCTATAATATAAAAAAAAAGTTTCTTTTCTATATGTTATAAGAAATGGATCATCCTATCTCTTCTTTTGTCTTGTGCATAAGGAACCAATTGAAATCCCCCAATAGATTTCTGGTACACAAGGTGAGCCCCTCTCCTCCACCTTTTTGGTGAAAATAGAAGCTAATGGAAGTTTCAAGCTTGTCATTAATTTTGATGAGGCTAAATTCTAAGCATTTTCAGCAGAACAAAAATATAAAGATGAAGTGGTGACTCCCATAAGCACTAGCATATATGCTACTTGCGTCTCCAAGAAAGAAGGCTAGAGCTAATGCTCCAAAGTCAAGGACAACCTCCTCCCCTCAATTTTCTTATGACAAAATTTTGAGTGGTGATAGTGTGTTCTCAAGGCTTGGAAATAATGCTCATGGAGACTCAAAGACTAAGACTCACTCAATGCCTAGGACAACTTCCTTCTCCTAATTTGCCTATGGAAAAATTTTGAGTGGTGATAGTGCATTCTCAAGGCTTGGAAATAATGGTCATGAAGACTCAAAGACCAAGGATCAATTAATTCCTAGGACAACTTCCTCCCCCCAATTTCCTAATAGAAAAATATTGGGGGGTTATAATACGTTCTTAAGGCTTAGAAATGGTACTCATAAGAAACTCAAGACCAATGTTGCTCTAATGCCAAGGGAAACTCCCTCCCCACATTTATCCTTGGGCAAAAATATGAGTGGTGATTGTGTATTTTCAAGGCTTGGGAACAAAGGGTTGAGTTGCACGTTCTTGAAGTCAATCCCTAATGATGCTTCAGTGGGGGGCCTATTGGGGCATGTATCAAATTTATCCCAACAAAACAATAAATTCAAATTATTGAAGAATTTTAAATTAAGAAATAAAGACAAAATTATCTTTAAGGCGTCAAAGGCCCAAAATACGGAATGGACCCATGGTCATGACATTCCGTAAAGATAGTGAAGCTTTCCAACCGGGAATGAAAAAGATGCCTTTTGCTTTTATGCCAAGGGCGAAGAATGTTTCATGTTTGATGGTGGAAACTCAACTTAAAGAAAAGACTTGGCAAAAAGGAAACAATATGAGAAAAAGGGATGCTCTTGAGCATGAATCACCTACAATGGAAAATGAAGTTTCAGAGTATTGGCCAACAAGAAACCATACAAGGGTGTTGAGGCCCACTTTGCTGACTTTGCAATGTATGAAGATGATGATATTGAGGAGTCTGAGAACTCGAAAGCAATAAATCGTCAAGGAAGCAATGTAAGGTGTGTGAATGCTAAAGGAAAGTATACTATCCATGTAAATGACAAGCTGTATGGCAAATATGTTATAAATGATGTAAAGAAAATGGCTTCCAAAGATGGTGTATGCATGAATAAAAAATTATTTTTGAGGTATATTACATCTTTTTCTGAAACAACAATGTTTATAGATCAATCGTTTACAATTTTGCAAAAAAAGATGATTTTTTAGAATTGACCACTTACTTTGAGTTACCTATGACTCATTCACATGCCTTTTCCTATATAGAAAATCATGGGGGATCTACTTTCCTTCTATCTAAAATGATAATTCTAAGGAAATTATATTTCATCGAGCTTCCTCTCTTGATCAACCTTAAAGAGAGGAATCATATTAAAAAAAATGTAGTTGAATTAAAAAAATATAGTTCAATTTCAAAAGACATTAAAAAAAAATGGGTTACAATTTTGATTCTACGGGTAGTCTTAACAGTGTGGGGTGAAAAACCCCATTATAGCCATCTCTAATGTCAAAACGAAAAAATCATTTTCTACATGGCTTGGGATTCAAACCATATGTTATTCACTTATCTAAGCCAAATGAAAGTAATTATGAATCATGTAAAACTTCCAGTTGGGACTTCTATGTAGACACTTGTGATTTCTTTGAATCACTTGAAATGTTTAGTCCTGACACAAAGTCTATAAATATGGTTTCGATAGAATATTTTGAGAACAATGACACTAATAATGTTCAAAATAATGAAACTAATGATGTTGAAGAAGTATAAGAATATGAAGTTGAGGAAGAAGTGAAAATTATTCCTCCTACTGAAGACGAGGTAAAGGAAGTAAATTTGGGTACAGGCGAACACCTATTGCCCATCTTCCTCAGCACTAGTCTTGCAAGTAAGGAGGTAGAATCTTTGATCCTTCTACTTAAAGAATTTAAAGATGTGTTCACTTGGAATTATAACGAAATGATAGGACTAAATCCGGAGATTGTCATTCATCATTTGAACATCAAGCATGATGTAAAACCTGTCAAACAAGCACAGAGATAGTTCAAGCCATTAAAAATGCAAGAAATTGGAAAAGAGGTTCAAAAACTAAAAGAAGCATGATTCATTAATTTTAGAGACCTAAATGATATATGTCTCAAAGATTAATTCCCATTACCAATCACAAAAATTGTGGTCGATAACACAACTGTTTATGACCGTATTTCGTTTATGGATTGGATATTCCGAGTACAATCAAATAAAAATGGACACAAAAGATGAAAAACTTACAACATTCAAAACTCTTTTTGGTATTTGTTTCTACAATGTCATGTCATTTTGTTTAAAGAATGCCGGAGCGACATATCAAAGGGGTATGACATAAATATTCAAAGAACATTTACATAAAAAGGTGGAGTGTTATGTTGATGACCTTGCTGTCAAAAGTAAACATGTAAATGATCATTTAATAGACCTTCACATAATCTTTGAAATTTTAAGAAAACACTAAATTAGGATGAATCCTCTCAAATGCTACTTAGGGGTGTCTTCCGGGAAGTTCCTAGGGTTCATTGTAACCAAAGATGAAGTCATGGTAGATCCTGCAAAAACAAAAGCAAAAATAGAAATGAGGCCACCAAGAAACTTACAAGAATTAAAGGGGCTTCAAGGCCGATTAGCATACATAAGAAGATTTATTTCAAACTTATCAAGAAGATGTCAACCATTCTCTCGACTAATGAAGAAAGGAGCAGATTTTGTATGGGACAAAGCATGTGATAATGACTTCAACAATATTAAGCGTTATCTCACTCGACCACCTGCCTAGCAGCACCCATCCAAGGTAGACTATTAATCCTATACACAAAGGCTCTTGATCATGCACTTGGTGCAATGCTTGCACAAAAAAACATTGAAGGTCAAGAACAAGCTTTGTATTACTTGAGTCGAATGATGGTTGGGGCTTAGCATAGATACGCTCCTATCGAAAAAGAATGTTTGGCGCTCATGTTTGCAATTGAGAAGCTAAGACATTATTTGTTGGGCCAGACCACATTTGTTGTACCTCGATTTCATCCACTCAAAATCTTGATGACAAAGGTACGATCTCTTAATTCTCGTTTGGCCAAATGGTTGCTTTTGAGTTCATCCACTCAAGCATTAGCCGACTTTCTTGCTGAACACCCTTTAAAAGATAGTTCAAAATTACAAGAAGATTTACCTGATGCAGCCATCTTTTGTGCAGACTCTATAAGAGTTCAAGAAAGCACATGGCAGATGTACTTTGATGGTGCATCAAGGACAAAATGTATCCAAAGGAGGCATTGTGTTAGGAGGCATAAGGCGACGAGCCCAAAATTTTTATTATGATACAAAAATCAAAACATTGTACCTAAAGTCTTATTACGAAATCTTATGTATGTGTTTATCGCAAAAGGAAGCTGAAAAGGTGATCCAAGAAACTCACGATGGTGTTTGTCGGGCCCATCAGCCTAGTCCAAAATTGCAAGATAGGATCAAGAGGTTGGGATATTATTGGCCTACTAGGATAAAAGATTGTATGAAATATGCCAAGAAATGTCCAGCGTGTCAATACCATGCAAACTTTATACATCATGCACCTGAATTACTTCACCCCACAAATGCCTCTTGGTCATTCGAAACATGGGGAATGAACATCATAGGTCCTATTATGCCTAGTTCATCTAAAGGTCATAGATTTATAATCACGGTCACTAATTGTTTCTCAAAATGGGCTGAGTTGCAGCCCTTCGTGAAATAAAAACCAAAGATGTGTTAAAATTATTGAAAACCCACATTATTTATTAGATTTGGAGTTCCAAGAATGTTTGTTCATGACATGATCCCCAATTTGCAAACTATACATTTTATCAATTATGTGCAAAGTATGGCATTGTGAGCGGCCTCAACTGCATATGTTCCTGTAGCCAAAAGACTTGCTGAAGCTTTCAACAATACCATATGCAAACTCCTAAAAAACTTATTTCAAAGAATAAATGAGATTGGCATGAAAAGTTGCCAGAGGCACTATGGGCTTATCACGCAACAGTTCAAAAGGCAACTCAAGCAAACCCTTTCTCACTTGTTTATGGGTGTGAAGTAGTTTTACCTTTAGAGATTCAAATCCCATTGTTAAAAGTGGCTTTGGCAAATCAATTGACGGATAATGAGAATACCAAGCTACACCTACTAGAGCTAGAAACTCTTGATGAAAAAATACTAGAAGCCCAACAAATCACATAATTGTATCAAGCAAGGATGATAGGTGCTTTTAATAAAAAAATATAAACAAAGATCTTTCAAAGAGGGTGACTTAGTACTTACCGTCAAATGGCCTATGATTTTTACACATAAGTCAAAAGGTAAATTTGAACCCAAGTGGGAGGGGCCATATGTTGTTGAAACAATATATTCCAATGGAGCATATCGACTCTTAACACAAAAAGGTAATCCTTGTTTGCTAGCAATCAATGGGAAATTTTTTAAAAAATGTTATCCCTAAAGAAAGGGGGTGATAGAAATGAAAGACTTGTAGTTGCATCAACAAAACTTTGGAAGTGGATGCATAAAAAAAAAGAGAAAAGAAATAAGGTGTTAAAATAAAATCACATCCCAATTTGTGAGAAATGGGGTGGTGAATCTCACCAAGCCTAAGGTTAAAATGGTCTGTCAACTACGATTAAAAATATACACATGAAGAGTCTAAAAATGGAAATTATTAGGAATAATGGTTAGTTGTTCCCATTGGAGACTTGCCCAAAATAATTTGCCAATATAGCGAAAAATACCCACTTCAACTTGAGGAAATATGGCATCGGAATCCTCCCCATCCACACAAATGTACATAGGTTTTGGGTCTATCCAATCCCTACTTGTGAGGAAGGTTCGATCTAAGAAAGGAGTATTTTTCTTTAAAGCCTCCTTCCTCTTGTGTTATGTTGATTAAATCTGTGATCGCTCTAGCTACTAGTTGCCAATCTAGATGGAAGACTGGAAATCGTGAAACATGGCGAGTAGCTACAAGTTGATCTTGAAAATTGGAAGAGGAAACCATCGTGCTAAAAGAAAATAGAAGTATTTTGAAGTATGGACAAAGCTTGTATATTTGTCGGTGGGACTTTGTATATCCTAGTTGTAGACGGACTTGGCATGGGCTGAGCTATTTAATGGAGGGTGCAAGGCAGCCATGAAAGAAGATTTTGACTTGGTAATTCAGCCTTGCCTCTTCCTGCTTTGTTTCGACAGACTGAGACAGATTTAGCATAGGGTGGAGCCCCTTTGCACTAGAGTTGGCGTTGTGTTGCCGATTGCTTGTTTCCCCTTGCAAATATGAGTGGGAAGGTCGGAGAGAATTGGCTACTGGTTGCACAGTGTAGCCAGGCCATCATGAGAGCGAATTGGAGAAGTTGAGCAAAAACATCAAAATAAAAAATAAATAATAATATATGATACAATTTATTTAATTTTAAAAAAATAAAAATCAGAGCCTTAAACTAATTATGGTTGGTTAATCCATATGTCACTTTTTTTGAGTTGAATCGGCATTAGACCATAGCTAGCATTGAGAGCAGTTTTCAAAATAGAGTCATTATGCCTTAAGTTAAGTCAAGTTGGTTCTTTTCCGAGCCGGATCAAACTGGAACTCAAACTGAGTTAATAAAAAAGGTGGGTTGATCCAATTATGTACAAAGCCAGATTGGCACTAAGCCAGGGCAGATCAAACGCCAGGTTAAAGATGGTGATGAAGCCGTATTCAAAGAAATGAAAACAAGCTAGAACTCAAACTGAGTTAATAAAAAAAAGGGGGACTGAGCCGCACCAAGCAGGATCGGCATTAGGTCAAAGGCAATGTGGATAACCGTACTTGGAGTAAAGTTAAATAATAGAAAGAAAAAAATGGATCAGCACTGATCATCACTTCTTCTCTGCCGCCGGACTTCTCTTCTCCCGTTGCCCGTTGGTCTCCACCTCACTCCATTCTCCTAACCACTTCTCCCCTCACCTTCAGCCTCTTCCACTGCCTCTCTTGCCGAATTGCCAATCCTCCCGTCGTTTTCCACCCTTTTCCCATCTCTGTCTTCCACCTCCAGGTTTCCTCCAAAATATGTGTCCCAACCTCCCAACTGCCACTGGCCTTCACTTTCTCTCAATTCTGTCACTTTCAATGTTTCCCGTCAGATCTTCCCTCTGCTAGCCTTCGCTCTCCTCTCCATCGACCACCATCTCTCTCTCCCTTGCTTTTTGTCTCTTCCGCTAGACCTCCCCTCTTCTTCACCGATAGCCACCTCCGACTCCCAACTCTCTTCTCCACTCTTCTCTCCCTTTTTTCCACCACTAGCCTGCCTTCGACCTTCATGAGAGCCTCTCACATTCTCAAGCCGTCACTTCTCTCACTGGACAACAACCTTGCACCGTAAAAAAATCCAATCTTTGGCCATCGCAGCAGTAGCATGGTCAAGACGCGCCATGACTCCACTTCGTTCGGCCACTGGTCGCCTAGTTACTCCATTGTGGTTCCAACAACGGTGACGCACCAGAGACAATGAAGCGATAGCTAGGCCATAGGTGGGCACACTGCCACTAGTACATATCTTCAATACCTAGCATTGGATGAAGAAAGAACAAAAAAAAGTAGAGAAGAATAGAAAACGAGTGGAGAAACAAAATTCCATTCTGGGTTCAGGTGTTTTTATATTAGAACGAGCGATGTAGATGAAGATTAGGATTTGTTTACTTGTTGTTGTAAATCAGTTAAGATTTTTTTCCATATTGCCTAGCCAAAGAATGAAAAATTTTCCATATTGCCTGGCCAAAGAATGAAATGTTCCATATTCCCTGGATTTTAAACAGAAATGCCAAAAAACCTAGAATAACACGATATCAACTAAATTTGGGACTAAAATACCCTTGACTGGAGGTAGGGTTTTATATTGTGTTAAACCCTCACAAAGTCGCATTCATTGGCATACGACTTCAGACGTTGGCAATTCCTCCGATTGAAAACTCCATTCCAATTGGAAAGTCCTCTGATTGAGCATCGTTCACGTGGCGTGGGAGAAGATTTTGTGACCTATCTGACCAAACATCAAAGATTAGGGTTTTTCTGTTCTAGAATGAGTTTGCAAAGAACGAGTTTTGGAAAGAGGGTTTCTCGTAAGCGGAGTTTTGAAACTGTACACCCAAAAATTAGTTCTTGTTTGTAGTAGCGCGGTTCGGGTTTGTGGCGATCCTGGAAAAGCAGTAGCCGAACGAGTTTTAATCCGGCTCAGAGAACAACAATGGAGGTTTCATGTCAAGGCATTTCAGATATTTGTATGCACAAATTTTGATTTAGCGTGTATGCGAACACATGACATATGCAGTCGAATCAGACTATCGTTGCGTCAGAAAGACGATAAGTCATATATCGTGTGCTCCATAAGACGTTGGAAACACGATGTTTAACCATAATGATGTCGTGTATGTGATTCCTCGTAGCGTATGTTCGATCACACCAAAAATATACTTATCGTATCAATAGAAGTTAGTTAGATAATGCGAATCGATGCGGCTATTGATTATGGTCATGACCTATTGTTGATTAACATATATTTATCCAATTTTTTAGATGTAAAGTTAGAGTATTACATCAAATGACGAAGTCAGTGAAGGTTACAGAAGAGAAGAAGAAAAGAATCTACGGGAGAAGACCAGGTCTGGGAACAAATAGTTTCCCCGCTGGACTGCGTCTATCAAAAGACCTTGTAGATTCACATCCGGGATGCAAGGCAATATTGGTGGAGTCTTGGTTCTACCTAGTATATGATTTCGAGACCATCATCATCTCCAGGCCGCTGTTGGATGTACTTATTGGTGATTGTTGGGACAACTCACTGTAGGTCTTCAACATAAGGGGCAAAAGACTATCCCTTACTGTGGCTAAAGTGGCTATGATCATGGGTTTGAGTGGAAAAGGGAACCCGTGTAAATTGGAAAGTAGCGAGGGGAAGGCTTCCCAAGGCAAGGGGCAATTCTACAAGAAGTTCTTCCAAGGGAAGAGGCTGGAGAAGATAGAACTTGAAGAATTGTTGAAAGAAGTGGCTGCGGAAACAAGGACTGTTTCAAACGATGACTTAGCACGGTTGACGATCGTGCACATGTGTGTCCTCGTGTTATTCACACAGAGCAACAGATCCGTATCCCCAGCTCTGTGTGATTAAGTAGATGACATGTTGGTTGTGGGGAGCTACAATTGGGCAGGCGCCGTACATGATATGCTGATAAGAGGCATATTGACAGCCCACCGAAACATCATGAGCAGACAAAATGAGCGTTCCGCCACGGCCAGAATTCTTGTTGGGGCTTCTTTAGTGCTCCAGGTAACGCTCGTATGTGTTATAATACGCGAAGTCTAATATCGTATTGCTAATGACACTATATGTTTATAGACAGATGAATATCACCATATCGATCACATGATACGAACTAAATCGTGTTAGCGGACATACGACATATAACATGCAAGTAGACATATCGCGTTTTCGGTAACACGACTAAGTATAATATCGTGGATAAGACAATAGATGATTGGAATGTATCGTGTTACCGGAAACACGATGTGGCTACAAGTGTGTTATTAGTAACATGACTAATGTGTTATAGTGAAGATACTGACCATTTACACTAATGACTATATTCTTTTGTATTGTCCGCTAGGTATGGTTTTACAAGCATACGTCTATATGAGCTCCCAGTGGTCCTCCATGTAGCCTGAGGTGCAAGAGGTGGCCCAGATTTACCCAACTTTTAAGCGACGTTGAGAAGGCCGATAAACTTGACCCGGCCGATGAAAAGGGGAGGAAGAAGATTCTAGCTCATCACTGGATGAGGAAGTGGTACGAGGATGTCTTCATGAGGCTGAAGTCGGACTTGCAAATTGTTATGCGCATCACACCAATTGCCGAAGAGGCGCACTTGATGGATGGCCAAAGGGCGATCCCGAAAGCTAAGAAGGCGGGTACGCAGACTTTCCAGCCAATGAGACCCACCCACGCCCTCCACAGCGAGACGACGGGGCATGTACATTCTGGCCATGACGTCATTGAATCATTTGTCATTCCAGTTGATGTGATGATGGGAATTTGTGAAGTTGTTTTGGAGAAGGTTGTTCTGTAAGGTGAACGGGGATGGAACACGGAGAGAGTTGTACATGTACTCCAGCGTGTTAAGGACGATCTCGAGGTGGAAACTAGCTTCATAGAACAAATGCAACCCCTTGAGGAACCAGAGACAGAACAACCGCCTCAACCCACTCAGCTGGATGTCGCCCAAGCATCAACCCCTCCTCTAAGAACTGAAGGATCGCCGTCGGTTCGTTAAAGGAAAGAGCTTCAAAATCAAGAGAAGCTTGCCAACCATCTACCCCCAAAGATCAACCAGTACATGTCCATCAGCCAGTGGAAGAGGGATTCATTTTGAGTAAGTATGACATTTTAATTTATCGTGTTTTGTTAGGGGATCTTCGTGTAGTCGAATACACAATAGCATACATTCTCGTTTATTAAGAAAGATGATATTTGAAGTATCATGTCATCGATCACACAATCATTCAAGCAACAGTTACTTCTGAAAACAATCTCTGCGTGGTCGTGTGATCGTGAGCATGATTAGTCCTATTTTCATTTTTCCAACAATACGATATGCAATTTCATCGTGTTTTGTAAAAGACGACTGGCATACATATCGTGGGTTTACTAACACGGTGGCTTACTTCTTAAATATAGAGAAACGGTAGCCGCAAGCTGCCACCAAACCGAAGAAAAAGATTGGTTTGAAGTTGCAATGGACTGTAATAACTAGATTTTTGACGAAAATAAATGCCAAATTAATGGAACAACCACGGGATGTTGTGCAACAACCACGTGGAACCACCCCATGAGGTGGAAGAACAACCCCGTGATGTCGAAGAACAACCCCGAGAGGTAGAGGAATCGGACCATCCCCAGGAGGTCGTGGCTCAAGTCCGCGATGGGCTGGAACAACCCCATGAGGGACCAGTAGAACAATTGGAGATTCCGGAACAACCCTTGGTGGGACTGGAAGCACCCTAGGAAGCAAATAAAGGAGCAGTTCCAAAACAAGCAATAAAAATAAGAGTGAAATGGAAAGTTGCTCCTGGCGCTCCCTTCTTCCCTCTTGCACCACGGAAGTCGAGGTCCACCGCAATTGAACCACCTGCTCAAGGTGAGGAGCCTGTGAAGAAAGTCTTAGCTAAGGTATTAAAGAAGCTGAAGCATTTTAGCAGCTACATTGACGAGAAGTTAGAAAAGTTTGGACCCAATACCCAGACTGGAAAGCTTGGTGACAAATTACCTCTGGCATCGGTCCTTGGCCCAAGAATTATCCGTCTAGCACATCTAAAGTCTCCCACCCTGGAACCAGCAGCCTTAATCGCAGTTTCAAGTGAAGGCACTTTGTCAGATACTCCTCTAGTAGATGCGGAAGTAATGGAGAGTATCTACAATGTTGTAGATGATGAAGATGATACTGTGACTAAGACGAAAAAGGAGGAGCGCAGTCTGCTGCCAAATGACTATCTTGACACAGAGTCGGTGTTCCACCTAGAGGTTTAGAAGGAGGCAGATAAGGAAATTATTACCGAATTTTTGTCCAACCCATACAAGTCGTGGCCCATAGAGATACTCCTCTACACCGACTACCTATCTCTGTTAAAGCAAGAGTGCATAACCAATGAGGTAATATCATTTCATTTATCATATGTTTTAACATCTATCATGTTATCAATCAAACGATTGAATAACTAATGCAGATTATAATTAATTATCATTTTATCGATTACACAACCTAGGATCATATCGTTGTTTTCCTCATATGCTAACTTTCAATTTGTAATTGCTAAAGTAAAACTAGCATGTTAATTTGTACACGACTTATAAATGCAATTTGTTATCATTAACATGATATAAGCAATTATCGTGTAAATGATGTCACGTCGGTCAACTATCATGTCATTACTAACACGTATGGTTTTGTGTAGGTCATCGATGTCTTCTGCCAACTTCTTGATGAACGAATTTGAGAAATCCAGGCAGGTACCCCAACTATTTTTTCAGCAAGTTTGCTATTTAGCACTACTTTAATGTTGGCACGGCGGAAGGACCGGCAGAGAAGGAGGGCAAACTATCTGGTATATTGTTGAGAGGCCTGAATGTTAACACGGAGAGTGGTTTCATTCCTGTCTACGTTAAGGGCCACTTTCTCTTGCTTATTGTCTGGTGCAGGGAGAAGTGATTTAGGTGGTACAATCCTCTAAAGCATGAACACAGTCACCACTTCGTCGAGATGCATAGTGTCAGGAAACATGTTGCGAATGGAATGGAGAAGGCAGTTAAGATAAAGGGCGCTTGGTTGTGGTCAATGACGAAGATTAACAAATGCCCGTACTATGAAACAAATGAAAATTGTGGTTTGTTCGTCATGTACTATGTAGCGAAACTGGCAGAGAGCATCATTCATCCATATTTTAGACAACTCGAGATAACAGGCTTCGTCAGGCCGATGATCTACACTGCTATACTTCGGACCCGAATCGAAGAGGAATTTGATTTGAGCACAGATGAATTGTAAAAAGAAAATAGACTTCTTTTACTATTCGATTGACTGACAAATTTAATGTTCGACCAATTATTTTGTAATTAACTACTGGAATAGAAATACATGTACCAATGTCAAATGTCGTTTAATCGATCAAATGATTTGTACCAATATCGTGTATTCGATAGCGCAAAACGGAAGTGCACATATATCCGATCATATTATAGTTCTCATGATCGCCAATCATATCGTGTTATTGCATACACGACACCTCGTATTAGGTCGTGCTATCATTTACAAGACATCTCGTATTAAGACATCTTTGATGTCGTATAATCAAACAAACGAAAAAGAGGCATGTCATTGATCATAACTGACGACCGAACGTTCTCAAACGAGGATGGTCATAGGAAAGTTTCAAATGTTAACCCAATTCAAATATGTTTCTGGACGACCACTTCAGAGGATGTTGATGAACTATATGTCATGAAAGTGATGGATTATTTGAGACATTGATATATTGCCGTCTAGTGAAGCAAGTCCACTGTCGGATATATGTGAATACCGTATCCGATGCAGGACCAATTCACGAGCCGCCGGTAAAGCAATATCTCTTATGAATGATCCATCTCCACGAATATCGATGTATCATTTGAAGCATTGATATATCGCCATCTAGCGAATCTTCACTACCCTCGGATATATGTGAGGACCATATCCGAGGGAGGGCCGATTCACCAGCCGCCGATATAGAAATCTCCTGAATGATCCGTCTAGTTGCCGAACATGAGATGGCGGAGCAAGACCCTAACACTATTTATAGTGAGATAGGAGCGACCACGCCGGGTTGGATGCTCAAGAATGTTCTATCGTCCCCGAATCTATAGGCTCGGCGTCCCCGAACCGATAGGCTTGGGTTGGCCGCATGAGATTGTTCTATCGCCCCCAAACCCTAACCCGAATATCCAGTGAGACAAGAGTGAACACTACGGTTTGACCGAGCATACACTGAATGTATATGTCGTGTAATCGATACATATGGCATGTTATTCTTTTGTGTAATCTATAATACGTTATGAACCAAAGTTGTGTATTCGTAACTCCGACGTATTATTTTGAATAACTTGGTGGGCATCGTATCGTCGAGCTTACGATAATAGTGTAGGTCGTGTTATCCGAAAAATTGTTCTACATATTAATGTATCGTGTTTGTGTTATCATGAAGCCATGCTCCGTCGTGTGTTTGAAAGTACGACGAATATTGAGATCTTGTTATACGAGAAGACAACTTTCAATGGGAAAAAAGATATAATTGTTATTAATATTTTCCTTACAACAAAGTAATAGTTACAGAAATTTGTAAATACAAATAAAATAACATTCTGAAGATAGTGAATCGTGTTCTCATCAGTTCAATTGTAAGGACTCTCATTCCTAAACCGGTTTTTGTTTCATTTTAATCGTCGGTTATTACATAGTTAACTCATTTTCTTATTTATTCGGTGGTTTCATAAATAAATGGTGTTTCTCTTAGTTTTAATCAAAATCAACTTTACAATTATTGGTTTTAAGTGATTTTGAGTCAAATCTGAATTTTTGGGATTTTTCACTAATTTTCCGAAAATTAGGGTTTGGCGGGACCCCCTGTGGGCCCCACCGACGAAATTTGGGTTTTTGGACCAAATTAACCTAGACATCAACACAAGCCTTTACCAAAAATTTTCATAATTTTCCCAGGTGTAATTAGTGCTCAAATAGCTAAAATACCTATTTTTAGCCTACTTTTCTATTCATACCGCACAATTTACCCATACACACCACAACCCTTACTATAAATTGGATGACCTAAGCCATTTCCATTTTGGGAATAGTCTGGGAAAGGGAGGTTAGGCCTAATTCCCCAATTAGGGCCGGATTAGAAGATTTTAAGGTATGTTTATTCTAATCATGCTCTAAAACCTAGGTTTTCTCTTAATCTTTTCTAGATCTACTATTTCCCCTTTGTTTAGATTCGTTTTTAAACATCAAAACTACTGATTTGTATCTCTACTTCAAACCCTAGATCTAAAAATCCTATTTTTATGACCAACAAGCCCTAGATATAAGTTTTTCCTTAGGGTTTTCTATGTTAAATCGATTTTAATGGAGTTTAATTTAAACTCTATCTATTTGCAAGGTTTTCAAGAAGGGTGACCATTAAATCCAAGCCTAATCAAGGGATAAGGTAATGGACTTTCAAATTTTCAGTTTTCCTATGGTTAAACTCTTGATTTCATGGTTTATTTTGAGTCGATTTACTTGATTTAGTGCCTTAATGGCATGATTAGTAAATGGTAATCTTTAATCCCGATTTCATAGGGTTTTATCTTGATATGATGTGGATTAGCTTTCTGGAAGTTATGGTAGAATTTTAATGGCATTTAGGTTGTTAGATGGTGATTTTAAGTTTTATCAATGAAGTTTCGGTTTGAAGATTTGAAATGAGGAAGAAGGTCGATCTGCCTTGTTGCCGTTCGAGCGGCCCTCCTGGGCGTTCGAACGGCAACACTGTAAGTTTGACCGATTTCCCTTTTAGCCAATCGAATGGTCTGACTGGGCATATGAACGGCAGCACTGTTAGTTTGACAGATTTTCCGTTTAGCCGATCGAACGACCCTACTGGGCGTTCGAACGGCTACACAGTGGATTTTGCATTTTGTGCATGATGTCTATTTCGGTGATTCCACTTTGACATGTTATTTTCATATGTATGTGGAGTGTTTTGAGCTATAGTATGCTACTGGAAGGGTGTACCATTGAGGTTATGAAGTTGTGGTATATATTAGTGTTATGTAGAATGGCTTGAGATTGGTTATATGATGTTGGAAATACCATCTTGAAGTTATAAATAGTTGATTCTATATGGTTATGTATATTTTCAGTAGTACTACACCATACTAACGGACTGATATGTCATGTTAGGATGTGGTTAATTGATGTGTGAATGATGGTGTATGTCTTGGCTCAAGTTTGAATTGAATGATCTTATATATGTATAGCTTGTGGATAAGCTTTGACTTGAGTTATGGTTTTAATGATTCTTCATCTATGATTTCCGCCGGAATTCATGATTGGATGTTAATACACATGTGTAGGGTGATGGTTAGTGAATTACAAGCATGTTGATGTGCATGGAGGGAAATGATTCTACTATGTACACACACACACATGTGGGATTTAATGATGATGATGAGTATTGATATTAGGATTATGAATGATGCATGAGGGGTTGATGAGAGCACTTAGCATGAATTAGGATTCATGTATGCCTTGCCCACGGATGTACCATGCTGCATGCATCATGAAAATGGATTTCAATTGATGCTTTATCGAGATTAATCGAGTTTGACTGATTGGATGCAATGTGGTGAAATTGCATGCCGGATTGATCGGTCGTGGCTTAATCGAAACTTGATTGGTCCGAAAGGACACGTTTTGATTTGAGTTCCTTCGTAGAACATGTGCACTCCCTGGGTTGAGTCTAGTTAAATGGAAATTATATGGGGACAAGTTGTGTACTTGTCTTGCGATTTGAGATTATTATTGTCTTCTGGACCTTGAGAATTCAGTATGGTATGCTCTGTGCACCGGCTACCATGTGTTCTAGGGTTCTTGTGTGGAAACTCGGGCTCTTCCCCATCGCAGGAGATGTCCCAAAACGAACACCCCTGCTCTAGGTTCTCTTCGTGAGAATGTGACATCCTTGGTCAGGATCGTCTAGGGTGAGCAACCTTTAGGGATTGACAACCCCAAACTTCTTAAATTCTTTCGTAGAATTTGGACCATGACACGCCTTTGTGGCCTTGTCTGTGTTCCCGTCTTCATGACACTAAATTGTGATTACTCCTTGATAGAGGCATTCTTGTTTTATGTTGATGCAAGTTTATGATGCATGTTATGCAAGTTTGTGTAACATGTAATTTTGACACATTTGTCATGTAAGAATGGATGAGATATATTATGAATGCATGATCAGAAAGTGTGATTGAGACGCTATATGTAGGTTTATGTGTTATGAATGCATGATCAGAAAGTGTGATTGAGACTATATACAGGTTGATATGATGTGATGCATGACTTGATATGCATGTTAGAGATACATCTCATGCAAGTTGATATGATGTTGAAGCATGATTTGATATGTATGTTAAAGATACATTTCATGCAGGTTGATATGATGTGAATGACACTATGTGGATTATACACTATAATGCAAGTTTAGTTGATGTATATGTGAGATCAGGAAATGTTACATCTTGTAAATCTTTGATCTGAATGATTATATTGATATGCCGTCATGTTGCCGATGATGATAGTATATTAGAAAACCATTGCTGAGTTTGTTTAAACTCACCCCTCTTTATTGTGTTTTGCTTTGGGACTGCATTGCGCGACATGCAGATGGGCAGGGTCTCCTCTTTGAGGAAAGATCGGAGACGACTTCAGAGTGATCGTGGAGTCCTCTTATGTGACTTATTTTCCTTGGTTTATGCTTTATGTTTAGAACCTTTGTGTATGGTTCTCATTTTGATTTATGCTACTTTATACATTTGTGTTGCTTAAGACCTATTTTGGAACCTAGAGAGGGCTATGGTTAAACTAAGCATGTGAGTTTGAGACTTTTGTTTATCTTGAGTTAATGCAACTCTCTTTCTTTTCTACTTATTTACTCTTGCTCAAAGTGGTGTGCATACTCCGTAATTTTGTTAAATCGCCCGTAATTAGGGTTAAGTCTTCCGCTAAACAGTATCTCAATTAACCTTGTCACCCCCGTGCGCTTGACCGGCCCCTAGACCGGGTTCGGCTCGGGTCGGGTGGTGCCGGGGCGTGACATCAATTGTGACGGAACATTCGCGACATTGATATTACACTGGGTAGTAAATCGACCCCCTTCAGAGTCTGGTTATGACCACGCCACTGAAGGGGACAAATTACCATCTGGTGCAATATCAATGTTCCAAAGGCTCCGTCTAGGTGCTAACGATTAGTGTGTGTGTGTGTGTGTGTGATCTCCATGCAGACTCTCGAACCCATCAGTTCAATTGTGACGGAACATTCGCGACATTGAAATACCTCTGGGTAGTTAATCGCCCCCCTTCAGAGGCTTGTTAGGACCGTGCCACTGAAAGGGACGAATAACCATCTGGCGCTATATCAATGTCCCAAAGGCTCTGTCTCGTACTCTTCCCGAATTGGGTAAGCCCATTGATCACTTCAATATATATAGGCAGGTTGCGAGGGATACGAATTGTTAAATATTCCATATAAAGTGTAATTGGAAATTGGAAATGACTCCTAGCGAATTGGTGATTCTAATTTAATTGAAATCCCAGAAATTGTGGTGACACTTCGAGAATTGGGTGGTTAAATTAATGCAATTGTCGTGTGTTCAATCACATGACATGACCAATATCGTGTAACCCGTTTTATGAGCTGACGACTATGATAATGAATATTTTGCATATCGTGTAATCATCATGTTCATGTTAACACGATATTTATGAAAGTCATGTGAAAACAAAATGCGAGTGTATAAATTGTCGTGTGGTCGGAAACACGATTTAGAAACATATCATGTTAAGGCATACACGCTTCAACAAGTATCATAATTTTATATTACCTACGTGTCATGGTGTGTTTGAACGTACGACCAATATTAATAGCGTGTTAGTAAGCAGACAATCGTCGCGTTATTACTTTCAATATACGGGCAAGACAACATTCAATGGGAAGAAATATATAACTGTTATTAATTCATTACATCCAAAAAGCTAATCTTTACAGAGGAGTGAATATATACAAATAAAATAACAATCCGTCTCGGCGCCAGCGATCAGTTGGCGTGCAATCTCCTAGCAAACTATTGGACCCATCAATTAAAGAATAGGGTGCCGTCTATAGACTAGGGCGTGAATGCAACGGATCATTGAAGACATTGATATATCACCATCAAGTGAAGCATGCCCTCCATCAGATATAGGTGAGGACCATATCCGATGGCGGGCAGATTCACTAGCCGCCGCTAAAGCAATCTCGTGAATGAACCGTCTCCACAAAGAACCAGTGAGTGACCATTCTGAAAACCCTAACCCTAGAGACGACCACTAAGTTATTGAAGGTATTGATACTTCGGGAATCTCACCTTGGGAATTGGTTCATTACGATCATGAAAATGTCGTCGGTTCGAACACAGATATGACCAATATCATGTAAGTAATGGACTGCAGAAATACTAATCGATTGATATTATTGTGTAATTAGTAACACGTAACCCCATTTGGTCGTGTTGTCAATTACACGATACACATATACAGTATACCCTATTTACATCATGTCGTGTGTTTAGGAACACGTTAAATACATATTTCATGTTGTGGATAATGATATGCATGTTTTTTTATATATTTTATACGCCTATTTACCTTATTTTCTAGTTTATGATTAGGTTAATTAAGGGTTAGTTTGAGTTTATTTATGCTAAGATATATATTAGTAGTGTGATTTAATTATTAGTTAATTTAGGTGATGTGAAATGTTTAGGAGTATAGTTGAATAAAATCAGTGTTCTGCATATGTCTTACACGTTTGAATTATGATTGTTTATGTGATTTAGGTGATGCACATTTCCCAAAGCATGTGGATGATGTTTAGAAAAATTTATACTCTAGACATGCTTAAAAGTGATTTCGACAACTTTCTGGAGTTGTGGACACGTTGGAAATATATATGGACATGAATAGAAGAGTTTAATGAGCAAAGAAGAAATATGGACGAGTTCTTGGACAAAAATTGGACAGAAATGTCCATATTACAATTATTTGATTTTTGGTGAAATTGAGTATGAATTTGAGCAAATAAATTAGGCACTTCAATACCCATTTCAATTTATTAATGAAGAACATGTTTAAAGTTTAAAATTGAAGAATGAGAGCTGATTTTCGTAGCTGTCATTCTTGAACACGAACAAGAGACAATAAAGAAAGGAAACTGAAAATTAACTAGGAAAGAATTGAGCAACAAGAAAGCTTATACAAGGAATGCTTAAACATAACAAGAAGCTCTTATTTTGGGATGGAATTGAAGCTTAAACAAGGAAAATTGTTGTTGTCCAAAAAACTATTTAAGAGCAGAGAATTGCAGAGAAGAGAAGAGGAGAATACAACAAACTTGAGCCAAATTACTTCAATCCCATCTTCCGAAATTGATGAAAGAACACTTTGAAAGTGAGATAATTAAAGTCCAAAGCCGGAGGGACGAAGAAGAAGCAGAAAACAAATTTTCAATTTTTGGGTTAGTATAGCAGCATTGTTCATGGGCTAGAGGTCGAAGATGATTAGCAGTTCGGAATTTTTGATTTTTTTCTCGATTTCCTTCTAAATTGTAAGTCTCTTTTTGATTTTTCCAATGGAGATTTTATTTCTTAGGTTAATGAGTAGCTAAATTTCGGTTAATGAGTAGCTAAATTTCTTTGCTAAGGCTTCGATGAAGCTTTATTAAATTATATAATTTGATGATTATGAGACTTGATTAATTTTTCTTAATGGTGGATTTAATGTTAATTGTTTCTACCTCTTTAATTAATGAGATTGATTTGGATATGAGTTTAGTCATACTTCTCTCATGATTTAAATTATTTCTCATTAGCTTTTACTTGGTTTTGCCTTGTATAATATTGAAATTGGGTATTAGTTGTGATTTGTAAATTGTGGATACAATTAATGACTTGATTTTAATCTGTTGAAGTGAGGAGG
Source organism: Saururus chinensis (assembly GCA_035235625.1). Taxonomy (NCBI): domain Eukaryota; kingdom Viridiplantae; phylum Streptophyta; class Magnoliopsida; order Piperales; family Saururaceae; genus Saururus; species Saururus chinensis. The sequence continues at coordinate 26,931,979 of CP141146.1, read as the reverse complement.
AATAATATATTTTTATTTTATTATACATGAGAGCTTAATGATGATATTTTCCATAATAACGATGATTGAATTTTAGATTATTATGAGGAATGTGAAAAAAATGATTAATGATCCTGCTTATGAGTTTCTATGATTTAATGAATGTGGATTCCTATGCCTTAATGTTTTGTTTAATTCTTAGTGTTTTGCTTATTTGACAGCGTTTTGTTTATTTTGCGTTGCTTTCTTATTCTTAGATTTAAAGCTTTAGAATTTAGATTTAGATAGTTTAATTGTCTTTAATCTCTTATTTTCTTTTGTTACTTACTTTAGTCCAATTATTATCTTTCTATTTGTTAACTAGATTAGAGTTTACTTTAGTTAGATTAAATTTAGTTTTCCGATTTCAAGTCTCTATGGGATCGACACTCGATTTAGCCGCTTAACTACAATAGATTCGTGCACTTGCGAGTAAACAATTAAAATTTAACAAGAAGTTTTTGGCGTCGTTGCCGGGTACTTGAAAAGCAAAACGAATTAAATCTAAACTATGTTTACCCTTCTACTAGTTTTAGCTTAGTGTGTAAAAAAAACAAAAACAACAAAAAAAGAAGAGAGAAAAATGGGTGAAAACAAGGGGCATTAGAGAGGGGATTAGTCGTGTATGACCACATGGCTACGTGATCAAACACACCGATTAGTTAAAGTAGATTCAAACCCCATAAAGAGCAGTGTAATTGAAACTGATCTTCCATTCACAATGGGAGATAACAATGCAGAGGCCAAACCCCTTAGGGAGTTATTTTCACCAATTTCTCTCAATCCTCCCTCATGCATAGTGTTGCCTGCTACCACTGCCACACACTTTGAGTTGAAAGCTCAAGTCATTCAACTTCTCCCCACCTTCCATGGTCTTGACAGAGAGGATCCTCACATGCATATAAAGGATTTTCTTGAAATCTGTGCTACATTTAAATTTCTAAATTTTTCTGATTAGTCAGTCCGTCTATGCTTGTTTCCTTTCTAGTTAAAGGACAAAGCTAAGGCATGGTTAAATTCTCTTCCAGTAGGGTTCATGGGAGGGACTTGTTAGCAAGTTCCTTTCAAATTTTTTTCCAATGTCTAAAACCAATGCCTTAAGGAGAGAGATAGCTGACTTTTGTCAAGAGGAGCATGAAAAATTTTATGAGAGTTGGGAGAGGTTTAAGAACTTACTTTTGAAGTGTCCCCACCATGGTTTAGAAACATGGCAGCTTGTGCAATACTTTTACAATGGGTTAACTCAAACACACCGCAATATGATTGAATCTATGAACGGTGGGTTTTTTTGAGTCTGAATGATGATGCAGCATATAAGTTCTTAGAGGGCTTGTCTGAGAGTTCCCAGCAATGGGATTTTTCAAGCCATAAAGAAAAACCAACCCAAAACCCCAGGAAATGAGGCTTATATGAAGTAAGGGAAGATACTAACATGAAAGCTAGGTTAGACCAGTTGACTAGAAAAGTAGAAGCCATGACCCTTGCTAGAAATATGAATTCCGCCAACTAGATTCAAAATGAAGTGTGTTTTCTGTGTGCAAGTCCAATGCATACTGCTCAAACGTGTCCTTCCATGTTAAGTTATTTTGAGTGCTTTGCTGAGCAAGCAAATGCACTAAACAATTATGGGAAACCATTTGGCAGTCCCTTCTCTGAGACATACAATCCAAATTGGTGGAATCATCCAAATTTCTCTTGGAGGCAAAACCAGCCTCCTATGAATGGAGTAGGGCCACCAATGCAACCGATATCCACTAATTTAAGGCAGCCCAACCCCTCCTACAACTCTTTTCCCCAATTAGCTTCTCAAGTTGTTGCACCACCACGTCAACAATCATCACTTGAAGAGTCTCTAAAAACATTCATGCAGTCTACTAACCAGTCCATATTAGAACTTAAAAATTCTAGTCAAATGAACACTCAAGCCATAGCTCTATTATTCAATGCAAATTCCCTGCCAAATATAAGGATCCTCGTTGTCCCACAATTTCATGCAAGATAGGTGATCATCACATTGAGCGGGCTTTGTTAGATTTGGGGGCTAGTGTGAATTTATTGCCATATTCTGTGTATGTGCAATTGGGATTGGGATTGTTGAAACCTACATCAATGACACCGATAGATCTATCAAAATTCCTCAAGGTGTTGTTAAAGATGTTCTGATTAAGGTTGACACATTTTACTTTCCAGTAAACTTTGTTGTCCTTGATACTCAACCTGTTCAGAATATCCATGGGCAAATTCCTTTTATTTTGTGTCGTCCTTTCCTTGCTACATCTAATGCTCTAATAAAATTATCAAAATGGAGTGATAAAATTTTCTTTTAGGAACTTGACATGTGAATTAAATGTATTTGATACAAGTAGACAACCATCAGACTTTGATGATACTTTTGAGGTTGACATGATTAAGAGTCTAGTGGATGATGTTTTTCCTTTCATTTATTCTAATGATCCACTAAATATTTGTTTAACGCACTCTGATTTGATAAGTAGAATTGACGAAGAGAAGATAATTGCTTTAAAGGACCTTGGATGAGTTTAGATGGAGGTGTGTCTTGCTGAAGACAGTAAACATAGCACCTTGAGAGGCAACCCAATTTTAGGTTTTGATAGTTTTTCTTTAGTAGTTAGTGTTTTCATTTTATTCAGTTAGTTTTCAGTTTTTTATCTTTGTTGATTGCTCTAATCATTATTAGGGTGTGCTTATACGATTCATTATTGATTTACCCTTATGTGATTATGCTTGTGCTGACCATTTTTCTTTTGATAGTTATGCCATGAGCACGTCAACAGATGTACTATCTCTTATTTTTCCTCTTTTCTTACCTTAAGCATTGTATTTATTTTCTATTTATACATTGAGGATAATGTTTAGTTTAGGCTTGGGGGTGTAGAAAGAGTTTTTTTAATTTTATTTTAGAGTATGTTTTTTAGTTTTAGTAAAAAAAAAAGAAAAAAATTAGATTTTTTATTATATGTTTTTGCTTATTTCATTGATGTTTCTTTTATATATGTGACTTTATTTAATGATATCAGACCATTTAGAACACGTTTATATGACTTGACAGATTTAATGATTTTGAGTTCTAATTACATCATATTGGTTTATTGTGCTCCTATTTTGAAAAATTAGAAAGACATTTGTCTAAGTGAGAATTTGAGCCCTTGATTATGGTCTTACATCTTGGTGGATATCATTGAATCTAAGTAATTATTTTCTTATGAGAGTAAAACTTTGGCATAATCTAGTAGTATTCAAGTTATCATAATAGAGTTTTGGGCTTGACTATTCTTATTTTGTAGAACAGTTTAGGACTTTCTGTCATCACAATTTAGGTTGATTGTATAATGTGCTCAGAAAAAAAATTGAGTAAAAAAAAGAAGAATGAAAAACAATTTGTAAAGAAAAAAATTAATTAAAGTCTCTCTATTGAGTAGACCGGGACTCGGCGTGCCTCACTAAACATAGGTTGTTCGAGTTAAAAGGTAAAGTTAACTAATTTATGACATGCATAGCCTTAAAGCCTATTTGGTTCAAGTTATTAAGCCTCGGGGGTGCTTTAACACCTAGTGCCCTGAGCCAATTGGATTTGGAGTCACTGGCCTAACACTTGTTACATAGATCTTATATAAAGCTTAAGAAGGCTAAGCCTTACACATGTCATATGAGATGAACATAAAATTCTAGTAGAACATTATGCAGTTATATCCTGAATGGGTTGTTAGGTGATTTAGGATGTTTTACTTTTCAAGGAAGGTTTTGTATGATTCTCTATTATGATCTCTTAAAGATGAATGGATGTCAATGTCTATTTTTTATTGTTAAATTGAAATTGCTGAGTTGACATGAGACACATTGAGTTGTTCAATTCATGAAATTGCGATTGTATAATTACTTGGCCAATGTCTATGTTTTAAAACTATTGTTAATGTATGAGTACTTGCCACCAATATGAAGTTGTCAGAATGAATTATTGTTTTAAAAGAAAAGTTGTATTATGCATTACATTTACTTATGATTGATTTTATTAAATGAAGTCACATGTTTAGGAGGAGTTGGTCTGTGAATTTTCTGTGGTTTTAATTTAAATTTTCTTTTAACTCTTTGGTTTTGAATTTTGTAGGTAGATTTATTGCAAACCCTCACGAGACTATAACTCGTCTACTAGTCTACTCTAGTGGTTTAAAGGCTTGTTGCATATGCTAAATGCAATCGAGATTTCCTGCGGAAGTGGAGCAGTTAGTTTTATTTTTTGTTGTTTTTATTTTAGTTTTACTCGAGGATTAGCAAAATATAGGTTTTGGGGTATTTGATATGCATAATTTTTATACATTTTATACTCCTATTTACCTTATTTTCTAATATATGATTAGGTTAATTAAGGGTTAGTTAGAGTTTATTTATGCTAAGATAGATATTAGTAGTATGATTTAATTATTAGTTAATTTAGGTGATTTGAATTGTTTAGGAGTATAGTTGAATAAAATCAGTGTTCTACATATGTGTCACACGTTTAAATTATGACTGTTTATGTGATTTAGGTGATGCACGCTTCCCAAATATTGTGGACGATGTTTAGAAAATTTTATAATACTCTAGACATGCCTAAAAGTGATTTGGACAACTTTCTGGAGTTGAGGACATATTGGAATATATATGGACATGAACAGAAGAGCTTAATGAGCAGAGAAGAAATCTAGACAAGTTCTTGGACAGAAATTGGACATAAACATCTAGATTGCAGTTATTTGATTTTCGGTGAAATTGAGTACGAATTTGAGCAAATAAATTAGGCATTTCAATACCCATTTTAATTTATTTAATGAAGAACATGTTTAAAGTTTAAAATTTAAGAATGAGAGCTAATTTTCGTAGCTGTCATTGTTAAACACTAACAAGAGAGAATAAATAAAGGAAACTGAAAATAAACTGGGAAAGAATTGAGCAACAAGAAAGCTTATACAAGGAATGCCTAAACATTGCAAGAAGCTCTTATTTTGGGATGGAATTGAAGCTTAAAGAAGGAAAATAATTGATGTCTAGAAAACTATTTAAGAGCAGAGAATTGCAAAGAAGAGAAGAGGAGAATACAACAAACTAGAGCCAAATTTCATCAATCCTATCTTCCGAAATTGATGAAAGAACACTTTGAAAGTGAGAGAATTAAAGTCCAAAGCCGGAGGAACGAAGAAGAAGCAGAAAACAAATTTTCACTTCATGGGTTACTGTAGCAGCACTGTTCACGGGCTGGACGTCTAAGATGATGAACAGTAACCTGTGTGTAGCAGTTTGGAATTTTTTATTTTTTCTCGATTTCCTTCTAAATTGTAAGTCTCTTTTAGATTTTTCCAACGGAGATTTTATTTCTTAGGTTAATGAGTAGCTACATTTCTTTGCTAAGGCTTTGATGAAGCTTCATTAAATTATAGAATTTCATGATTATGAGACTTAATTAATTTTTATTAATGGTGGATTTAATGTTAATTATTTCTACCTCTTTAATTAATGAGATTGATTTGGATATGAGTTTAGTCATGCTTCTCTCATGATTTAAATTGTTTCTCATTAGCTTTTACTTGGTTTTGCCTTGTATAATATTGAAATTGGGTATTATTTGTGATTTGTAAATTGCGGATACAATTAATGACTTGATTTTATTCTGTTGAAGTGAGGAGGAACAATATATTTTTTATTATACATGAAAACCTAATGATGATATTTTCTATAATAATGAAGATTGAATTTTAGATTATTATGAGGAACATGAAAAAAAATGATTAATGTTCATGCTTATGAGTTTCTATGATTTAATGAATGTGGATTCATATGCCTTAGTGTTTTGTTTGATTCTTAGTGTTTTGCTTATTTGATAGTGTTTTGTTTATTTTGCATTGCTTTCTTATTCTTAGATTTAAAGCTTTAGAATTTGGATTTAGATAGTTTAATTGTCTTTCAAATCTTATTTACTTTTGTTAGTTACTTTAGTCCAATTATTATCTTTATATTTGTTAACTAGATTAGAGTTTACTTTAGTTAGATTAAATTTAGTTTTTCGATTTCAAGTCTCTATGGGATCGACACTCGATTTAGCCGCTTAACTTCAATAGATTCGTGTGTTTGCGAGTAAACAATTAAAATTTAACAAAAGATAACACGATGCATATATAAAAAATTTTAGCTGAAGAATGGGGGTGGAAAAGGTAAGCCTGATCGATGCTCCCCTTCCTTACACCGTTGGCATATGCTATTATTCAACCTCCTTCGGCTTGTCGTTGGGACATTTGCCACATTGGGGGGCCTTCCTTGTGCGCTGGTACATCGTTTGCAGTTGTGACCCAACTGACCACATGTTCCACATTTTTGTGGGGCTTTGAGAGGCGGTTGTGGCTCTATCTGGTTTTTTCGTGGACGCCCCCCTTTCTTTTGAGGGATAGGTGGGCTGAATGTATGCATGCTCCAGCCGATGCCCACTGGTGCCCATCCTTCGTTGGGTGTAAGGGCTCTCAATAGGTCAGTATTTACATTTCAGTAGAGTACCATCTTTTGCAGTACTCAGACACATAGAGTGTCTTATCGATTGCTGCGATTGCATTCTTACATGGTAGACCCAGATGTTGAAACTTTCCACATGTGGAGGTACGATCAACTAGGTTTACCACATCCTGTGAAGAAAATATCGTGAGTAAGAGAGCATGATAAAGGACTTTATCGTGTTCTTGATTGCACGATGTATCTTACGATCGTTATGTAAGTCATATCTACTTGCACATTCAATGACAGTAACATGTGTAAACTAACAAGATATGAAGCCTTAACGCATAAACGAACACAAGCTATGTACATCGCCGTATGAATGCAATGTACCTGGTGATATAGCGAGTTAACATGGAATTCATACATTGACACAGGCAATACAATCACATTCCTTGCTTCTTCTAGCCTATTTTCGATGTGTTTTCGGGCAAATGGGTTAACTCTTCCATCATCTTCTGTCCGTCCATCCGACATTTTTGAAATAATGTCGTCGTGTGCTCCCTTGTGTGCTCAATTAAACGAGTTATAGGCATTGATCTGGCTTTTCTGAACATTGCATTTGCACTTTCAGACCTATTTGAGCTGAGTGTCCCATATCTTTTCCTTGAAAATGATACATTGGCCCAGTGCTCTAAACCTATCTTATTTAGTCAAGCATATGCTTCCGGATTATGTAATGTTGTTTATTGTTTCATTGTACACATTCTGTTTGAACGTTTTGGCTGCAACATGGAGCTGATTCTTTAGGTAGTTGTCCTTGAATCTATCTAGTATATTTGCTGCCATGTGACAAATGCAATACCCGTGGTGTGTAGATGGGAAAAACTTCTTCACAACATTTGCCAATCCCTTTTGTCTATCTAAAATGATTGTATCCAACTCGGCTGGAGGATCAAAGAATAGATGATTTCTAAGCAATTCAAGAAACCAGCACCAAGTTTTCTCACACTCATTCTCAACAACTAGAAATGCAACGCACAACATATTATTGTTCCCGTCCAGTACAGTTTCTATCAATAGCTGTCCAGGATACTTTCCTTTCAAGAAAGTTGCATCAACCGTTAGCAATGGCCTCAGGGTTGTTCTGAAAGCTCTCACAATGGGGCCAAACATCCAGAATACTCTTTTGAAATCATACCCACCCATAGGTCCGGGGGTGTCACATGATCTCACTAGCACAACTACACTTACCGGATTTATATATTCTATCTGCCTCCCGTAAGCAGGAAGTAAGCGGTAGGATTCGTCTGGGTCACCATCTATTAAATCAGTCATAGCTTTACCTACACGACCAAATACAATTTAGTAAATGTTATATGACACCGGCTTACATCGTGTTCCCGATCGCATGACATTTTATATTTTCATGTAAATAGAATCCATACACGATGACTGGTCGTGTTTATGGTAACACGATATTGACGTATGTCGTGTGAGTGTATATTCTGACTATAGTTTAAGTGTGTAAACGATGACATGCTAGCCTAACATATCGTGACACTAAATAAACACTTCTATTCTTCTCATGCATTACTTGCGCGCCAACATTTCTTGTAGTTTGCAGTTATGCTCTAGTGTTTCGAAATATAACTTGCTATGCTCTTAGGTGTAATGTCCACCGAGTCTTTAAAGAGGCCATAACATTTTCTCACTATCCAAAGGTGCCATGTTAGGGGATGGTTAGTTGACTTCCTTTAGGTTCCACATGAATGAGTCGGGACTAACCTCGTGACAGTCACATGATCTCCTATATTTGAAGCACTTATGTACTAGTTACAAGATTCATTGGAGCACTTTGCAGTGTACGTATTTTGGTTTTCATCCACAACACGATATGTGAAATTCGCCTTATGGCTAAGTAGATCAAGACCCTCTTGAAATGCAACTGGCTTAGAAAATGTGCACCCAATTCGAGGAGCCTCTGGTAATCCTTAGCTTGCAAGGTACCTGTCATTAGCTGGCCTTCACCAATATTCGGTTCCAACATGTTTAAATCATCGACTATATCCCAATCTGCCTCTGCCTCAACGTCGACGTTATTGGGAACCTCGTTGTTTCCAAATTCTTTGTGGTTGGACATACTTTCCATGTCAACTATATCATTATTGTACCACAGATCCTCACCCCACATATTTTCAACTTCTTCGCATTGTCCACCGTCGTAATTACAAGGGATGTATAGAGGTTTGTAGTTATCAAATGAAGTCCTTGTCCCACCCATCATTGGCGACAATTCCTTTGATCTATTCTGATTGACTTCTATTTCATGTTTTGTACTCGTTGGATTAATGAAAGATGATTGACATGGATTTGTTGAGGGCAAGTTTCCCGGTTCTCCCAATCCGCATTGCACATTATCGTGTTAAAAGAAATGCGACATCAGTCGACATCGTGTTTTCTATTAACACGCAACCATTTCAAAACATGCTATCGCAACCATGACATGAATGCATGTCGTGTTATTATATCTATGATGCAACACATAATTACTCTAACGCATGTGTATATCGCGTAATTACTAATGTGGTATATTACAGGTCGTGTTTATTACTTCGCACAATATCATTTACCCTTAACACTATAAGTTCAATATCGTGGTCTCGAGTACACGAAATATACAAATTGCGTATAATCTAAAGATTCAATATTGTTACCTGACAATTTCAAACGTGAATTGAGTTTCATTGAATCCTGTATGAAATCCGACATTAGAGCTGGGATGAGCCATTACGATGGGTGATTCAGCTCTATTGACTGCCTGGTTCCTTTCAACAGAGGGTGAGGGTGATTTATCACCGTTGTCGGGCATTTTCATCTAGGCATACAATGATAACACCTCCTTATTCACCTTCTTATGAATGAAAAACACTGATTGGACGTCTTCATCGTCTTATAAAACCATGTACAAAAAACAGCCCATAGGGAGAGACACCGAAACCCTTCCCAGAAAAACGTTTATGACCATTAAAACACGAAAGGGTATGTGCAGCGATCGATCGCTATATCGCCTAAATATAGCGATCGATCGGTTAAGTAAAAACCGTAATTGTTTATAACTGGTCAAAACATCCTTCACAAATTTAGGTTGAGATGAAAAGCAAACTAATCGATTGATCAGTTCATGGAATTGATCGTGATCGATTGGTTCACACACTAATCGATTGCTTTATGATAAAAACTCTACATGTTCATCTTCAACTTCTACACAACAGCCAAGCACTATTCAAAGAGCAAACCATGCCGATGATCACCATAATAGCTTCCTCCGCTTTCTTCTCAACGTTATATAATCCATCTACTCCAACTTTATCTGTCTTTTCAGGAGTTTTGAGAATGTCGCAAGACCTGCGGCTATCTCAAACAGCCTGAAAAGATGGATTCCTTAAGTTTGTACCTTTACAGGCAGTATGCCTTCATCCCCACTTTTGCTAGTCTTTTTTTAACAATGATATAAACCCATCTTACAAAGTTTGACATTTCAGTTCATTGAGAAAGATGGACTGGCAAAACGGTTGATGCTTTTTTCGTTCAGTGAAGTTTATATAACAAGGATTGGAAATAGAACCAGGCACATTTACAAGGAGGGGATGTGTTGACCATGAAGAAGAAACAAATGATTCGCAGGCCCCAAAAGCACAACACAAAACTCCATACAAGAAACCACCAAAACCACCAAACACAGGCAGGCGCAAGGTAACCCCAGCTGCATGGTCAAATTCCCACCCAGGAAGACTAGTCCCATGCTGGAATCTCACGAGGGGAGGCGAGAGGAGAGAAGGAAGCGGAGGAGATGTTTTGTTCTTTTAGGACATGCGAGGGGTTAGGGAAAGAGTGTGTTCATGGCAAGGAATCAAGCAGGGGCCAGAGTGCGTGTTAGGGACTCTACTGGTCAAGTTTTGGCTTCATTAAGCGGGTTAAAGATCCCTGCCATGATGTTGAAGACGTAGAGACTCTAGCAGTGATGAGAGCAATCCGTATCTAAGCTAACCAAGGGTTTAAGAATGTGCTTATTGGACGGTGACTGCCACCAGGTGACGAGCAATTTCAGGGACAGCAAAGAGAATCATTCCCTCCCGGGTCAAGCTTTAGCAGTTCTAAAAAATTTCGTTCAGTATTTTTTTTCATGTTTGCAAAGAAACGAATGGAGTTGCACATTGTCTACCTAGACATGCACAATTCTTGCTTGTTCCCAAGGCATGGATTCGTTCTGTTCCTGGAGTTCCGATGTTGGCTGTCCAATTTGATGTTATCTAGTCTCGTTTGCGTTGAGAGAGTTGTGCTCCCAAGTGTTTTTTTTTTAAAAAACTTGGGTCTTTGGCTTCGGAAGAGCAAATTGAAATGATCAAAGTCGGCATTCATTACCCCTACACAGGTGTTGGACATGCTGATGCTGAACTATCTAATCAAAGGTGAAATATATATTCATAAATGAATATAACTTATTGAGGCTTTAAAGAAAGGGTTAAGTCATATGAAATTGAATACATATGCGATGTTCATTTGTAGAGGCGCTTATGTCCATGATGAAGATATTGATAAAAATGAGGCTAATGAAGGTGAAGATAATATTGACGAAGTAATTCATAAACGAAGAATGAGTCATAGGTGAAGGAAACGCTCAACAGATGGTTGACGGCGAGGGGGATGATGAGGTAGACAATGCAATTGCCACAAATGATATGAATGTGGATGATGAAAAACCACCGTACTATGACGAGGAGCTACTTTATGCATACATCACAGATGAGGATATAAGATGCGACAGTTAGTTCTGCAATAGATATGGACCAACAAAACGAAGATTAGTTAATTCTGCATATTAGGTCATGGCCTCAGAGATTGCAGGTTGTCTAACCCTTCTTTAAGTAAATGAATTCGTAACTTCAAATTAGCTTCTAAATGAGCTTAACTTGTTTTAAACTGATTTCGTCCTTTAGAAGAACGATATTAACTTAAATTTAATTTTATCATTCTAAAAGATAAAATCAAATAAATTTTTTTAAAAATGTCACACAAGTGCCAACGCTTAGCCGACGTTTACGTGATAAAAACCAACACTACTTTAAAAAATAATTTTTTTAAAATAAATTAATTTAATAAATATTTTTTAAAATTATTATTCAAATAATTTTCTTGGATGGTATACGGGCTAGCCGAGTAACGGTTTGACATTCGAAGACCCAAATAATTTCTTCGAACCTGGATGCGTTATCCTCGGAAAACCGAAGTCTAACAACGTTGACGCACCCTAACCGCCGAACCCCGCACGTCACGCAATTGTCCCAGTCAAAACAACACCTGTCTTCTATAAGATATACTTTCGCCTCCACGCCGGGCCCACCTTCCACCACCCTCTTCTTCTCCCCCTCCCCGGCGCTCCGGCGACGCTCCTCCTCATCCCTCTCACTCTCCCCAATGGATGCCGCAAGGGTTTCGTCACTCCTCTCTCTCCGCCCTTCTTCCATCCAATCCCGGAAGTTCATCTCTCGGGCTTCTTTCCCTTCTGCAACCACGGTTACCCCGGCGTTCGTGACACCTCGGCCTTGCGCGGTCCGGATCGGAGGCAGCTTCTCGGGCGGCGGCGCTACTCCCTGCTCCCGGAGGCTCTCGGTCTCCGCCACTGGCGATTCTGAGACAGGTGCTGGTGAGGTCATCCATTCTTCCCACCAGGTAATGATTACTCTCTATTCAAATTTTCTTCATGTTATGCAATGGTTTGGACTTTTAGGTGGATGCCGAAATGTCTCCCAGTTGATCATCAGGGTGGGCTCTGTTGTTGATAAGATGCCGAAGTGACTCCTAGGTTGTCAGCGTACTCGTTGCAGGGACACAACATGGCCCCACTTTTTATAGTGTTATTTCTAATTTTATAAGATTATATCTTGCGCTTTTGAACTTGGATTCACTTGTATTTGGTACTGTTGTAAAACTCTGAACGAGTTCTATCAAATGAAATCCATATACGAACTTTTTAGTGGGTCCTACATATACATTGAGGCATAATTTATGTTATGTTTCTGGCAAAAATACACATAATTGGTTTCAGAAATGAAAATTAAGCTTAATTTTCAGATGTAACGGCCACTAGTGGAAAATTGATTATTTTCGGCATCAGATTCGATGATATACAAGATGAGAGGCCATTTGTGTATTATATATCTTTTAGTTTCACATTATATTCTTATGTTGGTTTATCTCAATATGATAAAGTTCTGCCCTTAAACTTAAGTAAAAATACTTTACACTTGCAGTGCGCATGCATTTTTTACTGATAAGGGCAATGCAATCTCCATATCAATGGTTATAATAAGGTATGAAGACTGCAAAGTGCTTAATATGTTATAAGATCATCAATAGATAATCTTAAAACTACTAATAAGAACATAATGATGCAATGCTTTACAGAAAGTGCCCTTCATCACTCAGAATAAGACCCGTGTCTTAACTGTAGTTTTGTCGCAAAATACACAACAGGCTTAGATAGTTACAATTTACATGTAGTTAGAATAAGAGGAAAATGGAGAGGATCATACAGATTGGAGTGATTTGCATTATCCCAGTGGTTGGCTTGATCTGTTGTCACCTCTGAACGAAGATTGGAGTGAGCTTCTGTATGAGGAAGTCCCATTGATTGAAATGTTTTGTTGTCAGCACAAAATAACGCAAAAACACCTTGTGAACCATTTGAGTTGCCGGCTGCTGAGTTCTCTTCAGAGATATTGCTGTCTGTGAGCTATCTCTTTTAGTGGTCTGACAGACATACGGGAGAATGTGTTGGGCATGACTAGCTGGCAACTACCTAGGGCTTACTACAAATTCGTTCATGGATATACTGCTAATTATCCATCTACAATAGTTTGGTATAGGTGCATGACATGATTGTAGGATGATCTGTTGGTGCATGGTATTTGGATTAATATTATGTCGAGCCCTGCTCTTCACTCTTCCTGTTCTTTACTTGGAAGTTTTTCATCTATTGGCAAAGTTGTTTATCTTCTCTTAACTGTTCCTGTTCTTTTCTTGGAAAATTTTCATCTCTTGAAGAAGTTATTGATATTTTTGTTGCAGAGTGCTGCGCCATTTGTTAGAAGTGTGCTCTCTAAAATGGAGAATGTTTACTTGAGCAGGAACCCTTCTGCAAAGGCCATTTTGGATCTCGTTCATTCAAATGATGGAGCTCATGTATGCTATGACCATTTTGCTTTTAGGACATTTGGGGTATGGCCAATCTATCTCTATTTGTTGGGTTTTTGTTTTTTAACGTAATTAATTCAATTCTCAACATTTTTGTACTTTGAACTGAAGGTGGATGGTTATGGGATTGATTCAATGGCACGATTTTTCCTAGATTTTGGTTATAGTCCACGTGATGAATTGAGGTTTCCTAGCAAGAAGTTGAAAGCAGTCTGGTTTAGTCCTCCTGACAGTCTTCATCATTCAAATGGCAGTGGAACTGATGGGCCATTGCCCAGAATTTTTATATCAGAGTTGCTTGTGGATGAGATGAGTTCTCATGCTCAGGTATGTGAAAAGATATGGTGGGGTTTTGTGGTTCTCTGATTATTTTACTACAGTTTATAGAGCATTCCAGGGTTCAGATCTAAGCAAGAATTATGTTTGCTTTGTATAAAATTTGTTGGATAATATCTCTTGTGTACTGAGTTCTGAAAATTTTTGCTAAAAAGCTTGATCCAGATAAATTCTTAATATGTTTAAAAAGATAGTTACATCTCCACCATCTTATCTCGACCTCAAGAGATCATGGAGTCTCTGCAGTGAGTACTTTCTGCATGTTTCACATGCTTGAAATGGGAGGCTTATCCTCTTGTTAAAGAAGTACTATTGAAAAAAATTAAGGACAAAGATACATCAGAATCAGAGAGACATGACACAAGGAAAGAGGGGAAGCAGAGAGGCCAGGACAAGAACGCATAAGAAGCCAAGGACCAAAAAGCATTTAGAAAGAAGCTGGGTGAACAATCATAAAGTGGATTCATAAAAATTGGAGTGTTATTCTTCATAGAAGAAATGTCATACTCTAAAAGCACCGCATCTAGGTGAACGTGAAAATCATCTGCATTTTTGATTCCCACAGATATGGGACCAAGATGTGTCTTCTGATTACATGATATAAATTCTCTTGATTCATAAATCTCTCTATCTTTCTTGTTAATAAATATGTTCCAGCTTTTCCTAATTGATAGTGTATACAATAACAGTTGTGACAATCTTCCCCATCAGTTCATGTGGAAATTTTGGAATAATCAATTTATTTAAGAAAAATCTTGTGGTGGATGAGAACTGTATGTTGCCTTGTGAGCCAGCGGGCCCAGCAGGAGACTGGTGTTCTTTGTATAAGAGGGATTGGAAGAGTATCATGACCTTCAAAATTTGACCTGCTGCAATTTGTGGCCTCTCAGTTCTAACTAGTGAACATGGCAATTTAACTGGGTAAAAAAACAACTCAAAAGCTTAGATAGAGGTCCCCATGCATCAAATTGGCATCAAATATTGTTGACACCAACTCCTTGTTGCCTTCTTATAATCTCCCCTTGTACCCTTTCCCCAGGAACATGCGGTGCCCACTAGCTGACATGTGGTCCACAGGGTGTCGAGCACCAAGGTTTTTCTGTCACATGAAGAAATTGCTTCTTCAACTAACTCAATGCTTTTCTTTCCATGATTGGATTTGGTTGAGTGGGTTGTAGTCTCTATTTCATGTACAATAACCTATTTGAATGCAATTTTCTGAAACAACATATCAATCATCTGTTTTCTTTTTATCATATACCATCATTGTTATTGATGCCTCATTATTCATTTTTGGCCCTTTTAGTTTGTTTTAGTTATTGGGTTCATATTTGCAGGAAATTATAAGAAAATATGTTAAACTCTCTGGTACTGGGAATAAGTATGCGACCTTAGCAAGTGCCATGGGATCTCTAACATGGGGAAGGCCTTTGTATTCTGACTACAAACAGTTGTCTAGGTATTTTTTTAATATATCTAGTGGTGATAGCTTATGCAATGGACATTGTAATTTGAAGATGATTTTATTTGCTCTGATAAAATAACTACCATATCCATGATGCATAAAATATCTCAATAGAGTAGTGTCTCACATCTTTGTCTTCAGGCTGGGAGTCGAAGTTGTTAGAGAGAAACTAAGGATGCAACCCGTTTTAAGCTGGTCCATGGGACATGATCATAATATCTGATTTTCTCACCATCTTTAACAATCTATCTAACTTTATAGTTCGCTCTGTCAGGTCTCGTTATTACCATGTTATTCATGTTCTGAGATGGGAAGTAGTAAATCATATTTTTTTGTACCTGTCTAGTGAAAGTGAATATGCTGCATGGACTCTTGTTAATGGCTATGCGTTAAACCATTTAACCATTTCTGCTCATCGGCTAAAGTCACACATCAGAGACATAAACAAACTCAACAAGTTTATTGAAGACAATGGGTTCAAGCTTAATTCTGAAGGCGGTGTCCTAAAAGGTTTGTCATGAACTCTCATATGGTGGCTTGATGGCTTGATATTTAATCTGTTTAGTTTCTGAAGATGTGATGGATATGCACTTGATATTGGCTTAAAGGATCAAGTTTATATATTTGGAGTTTCAAAAGTGTTCCCTTTGCCATTTGGTTGTTCATTTTTCGGATTTTTCATCATCATGATCTCTAGACATAGATAATTTGAACCTCCTGGTGTGTATTCAATCTCAGCGATTGTACTAACATGTTATCATATCATTGTTATCGTCATGACTATAAACGTAATCTCACCTTTTGTGTGTCAGGGAAAAAAATTCAGTTTTGCAATCCACCTTTTTTTATAGTTGAAGTAGTTGTCTTAATGCATAATACAATAAAATGTGCTATCAATTATATGTTATTTGTTGCTCATGAAACTGAGTTTTCATGGTTATTAAGCCTTTGCTCAGACATGCGGTAGTTTTATGTATAGAAGTGGTTGAAATTTTTTATTAGATTTCAAGTTCAGTGTCACTTGCCAATGAGTTTTCACATAAATTAAACATAGACGCTGTAACAATTTTGATATTGGTGGTCCCAAGAGATTGAGATTGTAAGAATTTTCACTACAAGCTGTGAATATTTTTGATCAAATTATTGTTGCTCAAAGCATTCTTTGAATAATCTTGAATTCAGATCAAAATGAAAATCATTAAATTTACCATTATATAATTGAGTCAATTAAGTTACCAGCTATGGTCCTTAATATCATTAACGTAGACATTTTATTCCAATTATGTGGGATGAACATTATCCTAGCTAATATGGCCGTGGAACATTTTCTTTCCTGTCCTTCTGGCTTGTATCTTCGATAGATAAATATGGTGTTTGCCAAACCCACTTGAGAACGTATCAGAGTTTATTGTTGCCCTTGGAGATTTTTTTATTTTTTTGTATTGTATTCAGCTGCTTAGTCAAGTCATCATAGACTGCTAGATTCTATGAATAACAATGGAAAAGAAAGTATCTATCATATTATCTGCTTGTATTGTCTCTGATGTTGCATTTCTTTCATTAAGAAATTGCATAAAGCTAGTGATCAGAGCCTGGGGAGGGATGAGATATGTGAATTGTTACCTTTTTTCAGACAAGAAGGTTAACAAAGATGGAAGATAACTAGGGGACATAGCTCTAATGTGTTCAGGTTGATCAGTGGACTGTCTTTATAGTTTACAATTC
Organism: Saururus chinensis; assembly: GCA_035235625.1. Taxonomy (NCBI): domain Eukaryota; kingdom Viridiplantae; phylum Streptophyta; class Magnoliopsida; order Piperales; family Saururaceae; genus Saururus; species Saururus chinensis. Next base: position 26,914,704 of record CP141146.1, on the reverse strand, counting down.
GTTGATCTAATGGATTCTGGAAAATCATTCGCTCCAAGGATATTTTCTTTATAGTCCCTTTCTTGCTGTCACTTACTAGTGACAGCTAACCTCATTCTTGTCATCATGCTTATCTAATTTAGCTTTGAATTAGTCCCTTCATTGCAGTCTCTATTTCGGTTTTGCTATCGTAGTTGAGGTTTTTCATTGCTCCACGATTTTATTCTTTACTTATCAGTACTAACGTAGGCATAATGAATTGGACTAGAGCAGACTTTTATGTCCTTGCTTGAAATTTTCTCTGATTAATATATACATAATGGGATTCACTAGGACATGATACCTCCTGCATGAGAATTAATAGCCTTTTTATTGTTAGTTTTAGTATTTGGTCTATCTCTGTTTTTGTAGTTTCTTTGGCATAATTTTGAGCCTTTAACGCATATACTATATGCTGTTGTTTACATTTTGAATCATTGGAATGGAAGAGAGTAGAACTTTTCCTGAAATACATTATGGTCTTTCTTGAACAGAGAGTCCTGATGGTTTTCTTCTGCAAAGTTCGACTGTGGCTGACTCGACCACTTTTCAGTTTGCTGAAGGCACTAAAGATGATGTTCCTTGTTCGTACATTGAATTTGCAGAGCGTCTTGTTCTGCCACCCTACAGAAATTTAGCTGCTGAAGAGGTACGATTACTTGCAGTATATGGCTATGACACATGATCTTTCCATACTATGGGAGTGAGTACACGTCTTATTTGACACCCTTTTCATCTTAAATTAACAGCGTTGAGCCCATGAACTACATATATTTAAATTAAAATTTATAGGTGTCATGTAGCAATGATGAACACCCAGCTTGGTCCTTAGATTTCAAACTGGGAAAAAAAAAAATGAAAATGACGATGGATTTAAAAAATGCCTAGTTGAACTGAAACGCCTAACGTGTTGCCAGGTCAAAAATGTTGGGAGTAATTCCTGTTCATCATTGGGAATAATCACTTGTTTGTTGCGGTTTCAAGTGTCAACGGAAAGTGACATTTATTGGTTTATTTTCTTCTCTTTGTAGATCAAGGAATATCACAGAAGGGATGGTTTTGAGGTTGGCAATGCGGACAAGATATTTGAAAGCACTTCTAGAGTACAATTAAGCAAGAAAACTGTGTAAATGTTGATGTATATTTCATTGTTATACGTGTAATAAGTGTGGTCCATTAAGAGGTTAGTTTGTTTTTTGGATTTAAAAGCCAAGATCTCTCTCTCTCCCTCCCTTTCTTGAGCCTGGAGGCATCTTGACTTCATTCTGGTTGTATGTGGACCTCCAATTTCTCCATACATTTTTGTCAGAGATTCAACTCCACGTGAAATTATGCCTTCCTTATGTGACTTGGTGGAGAAGGAGACCATGCCAACGTTTACAAGAGAACCATCCAAGTCTCAGGTTTTGGCTGAACTTCAAAAAAGTAGGCCTTGTGAAGCCCACTTTACCCATCTAACAAGTCTGCTAGGATGCTTTTGTTGGACAGACAGGATAGATCATGTTAGTAATTTGCCTTTAGAAGGACCAAGTGACTAATATTAACACTTCTTGACTTGAACAATATTTACGTTTACAATTATGTTTTTTTAATGTTCTCGTAACTGTTAAGGGACAGAGTGGTGGGACTAGGGGAAATGAGTTCAAATCCCTATTTCCGTGCAGGAGCTTCATCTGAGACTCAAAGCTTTCCCACCCTTGGGACTGCATAGTTTGATCATTACATGCCAAATTAGCTATCATTTGGCTGTTGTGCTTCCATGATGGTGCATGGCCTACCCATTGGCATGGGGCTTGCTAACTGAGCTTGCTTGTTGTGGCGAGCATTACACGAGCAGTCTTCATCACAAGCATTACATGAGCCACGAGTAGTCTTGACGACGAGCATTACATGAGGAGTCTTGACTGCAAGTGCATGTAGTCTTGACAAATTAGACCTCATTGGAATTTGGACATTGTTAAGCTTCACCAAGGCCAAGAGCAACTTGAGTTGATGCTGAGCGTAGCCTAAATTTTGTTCTTACATGCTGAACTTGTGAGCTGAACTTGTGCCTTCATAGAATTTGTGACAAGATTACTAGTGCTTACAAGAAATTGTAGAAGTATATGCTAGATATTAAACTAATAGTAAAATATTTTTACTGTTAAGAGAATAATAAAATATATAAGTAGATCTACAAGATAAGAATTATAGTTTTCATTTGCACTACTTTTGAACTAGTAGGATACTTAAATATTATTTGGGTAGGTAATGTAGGTGATCGAAAAAGTATTCAAGATGATGTTTTTATGTAGGAAATTTTTTAGTTTTTTGGCATAGTAAAAAGCAAAACTGTGTTTCCTTATAAATAGCTGAAGCTAAATATATAGTTGTTTATAATGGTTATACTTAATTAATGTGGATAAAAAGGATATTATTTGATTATGAAATACATCAGGGCAAAATGACTTTATATTGATATAACCTAAGTTCAATACAAATTTTTTAAAAACATGTTCAACACTCTCGTACAAAATATATTAATATTAGACATCATTTTATTTGAGATTTAGTTGATAATCAGATTATTAACTTAGAACATATTTCAACAGAGTTTCAATTTGTTGATATTATTACAAAACCTTTGGATTTCAATAGGTCCATCAACCTTTAAAAAGCCATTTGACTTGCATGCCTAGAGTAATTACATAAGAAATTTGTATTCTTGTTTTGATTGAAAATCGTTTGGTACTTTAAACACAACAAAAAATTATTTTCAATTTTTTAGGTGTTTGGAAAACTTTGATTTGACTTAGCTTATTTTTAAGTCTAGTTTGTTTTCTTTTTAGAAATGGTTCAGAAAATAAAAGAAAATTTTTTAGTTTGTGTTTTTTTAACATATATCTAACATCATATGAAATACACTTGAATTATAAAGGTATTGTACAATAACAGATCACACATGCAATGTATGATGAATACAACCTTAAGTAAAGAGAACTAGTTGAATATCAATTGAGTAAAGTCTTAAGATTCATAATAAGACTTGATGCATTATTAATCTACTGAAAGACTTAGTACTCATTATAGGAATTTAAAATCATTTATCGGGTTAAATGTATAATATGGTTAATTTACTTCTTGACTCTCATGCTATAAAGTAGTTGGGTGACTTAGATTCTTTAGCATGCTTAATGAAATTTGATATGTCAATGTTTTATTTTGAATTATCTTATGTTAACATTATTATAAATAGTTCTCATAAAGATAATGGAAAGAGCTACCTACACATTGTGTGTTATTGTGAAAGCTACAATTTCCTTGACACTTAAAAAAGGCTTATATTAAAAAAAATATAGTGCAAGGTCAAATTTTTTTTTAAAAAAAGCCATTAAAAGCCCATTTATTAAAAATAATGAAAAAGTCAAAATTTAAAAAAGGCAGAGGGCATAGATAATGAAACAACAAAAATAAAATTTTTATATCATTACTTGTATCTATTAGTTATTTAATTAAATCAATGATAAAACGGAATGCAAGCAGGAGCCAAGTTTCTCAACGGACTCATTTGCCAAAGTTGTAAGGACTCTCATTTCTAAACCGGTTTTTATTTTATTTTAATTATTGGTTATTGCTTGGTTAACTCTTTTCCTTATTAATTCGGAGGTTTCAAAAATAAATGGTGTTTTTGATGGTTTTAATCAAAATTAATTTTATAATTATTAGTTTTAAGTGATTTTGAGTCAAATCTGAATTTTTGGTATTTTTCACTAATTTTCCGAAAATTAGGGTTTGACGGGACCCGTATGGGCCCCACCGTCAAAATTTGGGTTTTTGGACTAAATTAACCCAGACATCAACACAAGCCTTTGTATAAATTTTCATAATTTTTCCAGGTTTAATTAGTGCTCAAATAGCCAAAATACCCATTTTTAGCCTAATTTTCTATTCATACCCCACAAATTACCCATACACACCCCAAACCCTACTATAAATAAGATGACCTGAGCCATTTCCATTTTGGGAATAGGCTGGGAAAGGGAGGTTAGGCCTAATTCCCTAATTAGGCCCGGAGTAGAAGGTGCTTAAGGTAAGTCTCTTCTAATTAAGCCTTAAACCCTAGCTTTTCTCCTAATCCTTTCTAAATCTATCATTTCCCCTTTGTTTTGATTCATTTTTAAACATCAAAACTACTAATTTGCATCTTTACTTTAAACCCTAAATCTAAAAAACTGATTTTTATGTTCAACAAGCCCTAGATCTATGTTTTTCATTAGGGTTTTCTATGTTGAATCAGTTTTAATGGAGTTTAATTTAAACTCTATGTCTTTGTAAGGTTTTTAAGAAGGGTGACCATCACATCCAAGCCTAATCAAGGGATAAGGTAATGGACTTTCGAAATTTCAGTTTTCCTATGGTAAAACTCTTGATTTTATGGTTTATTTTGAGTGGATTTACTTGATTTAGTGCTTTAATGGCATGATTAGTAAATGGTAATCTTTAATCACGATTTCATAGGGTTTTATCTTGTTATGATGAAGATTAGCTTTCTGGAAGTTATGGTAGAATTTTATTGGCATTTAGGTTGTTAGATGGAGATTTTAAGTTTCATCAATGGAGTTTCGGTTTGAAAATTTGAAATGGAGAAAAAGTTCAATCTGCCTTGTTGGTGTTCGAACGGCCCTCCTGGGCATTCGAACGGCAACACTGTCAGTTCGACAGATTTCACGTTTAGCCGATCGAACGGCCCTATTGGGCGTTCTAACGGCTACACAACATGTTTTGTATTATGTGCATGATGTTTATTTCGGTGATTCTACTTTGATATGTCATTTTCATATGAATGTGGAGTGTTTTGAGCTATAATATGCTACTGGAAAGGTATACCATTGTGGTTATGAAGTTGCGGTATATACTTAGAGTAATGTGGAATGGCTTGTGGTTGGTTATGTGATGTTGGAATTGCCATCTTGAAGTTATGAATGGTTGATTCTCTATGGTTAAGTACATTTTTAGTAGAGCTATAGCATATAAATGGACTGAAATGTCATGTTAGGATGTGGTGAATTGATGTGTGCATGTTGGTGAATGTCATGGCTTAAGGATGAAGTGAATGATCTTATATGTGTTTAGCTTGTGGTTAAGCTTTGATTTGAGTTATGATCTTAATGATTCTTCTCCTATGATTTCCGCTAGAATTCATGATTAGATGTTAATGCATATGTGTAGTGTGATAGTGAGTTAATTACAAACATGTTGATATGCATTGAGTGAAGTGCTTCTACTATGTACACACACATGTGGGGTTTAATGATGGTGATGAGGATTGATATTATGATTATGAATGATGAATGAGGGGCTGATGAGAACACTTATCATGAATTAGGATTCATGTATGCTTTACCCACGTATGTACCATGTTGCATGCATCATGAAAATGGATTTTCGATTGAGGCTTTATCGAGATTAATCGAATTTGACCGATTGGATGCAATGTGGTGAAATTGCGTGCCAGATTAATCGGTCGTGGCTTAATCGAACTTGATTGGTCCGAAAAGACATGTTTTGATTTGAGTTCCTTCGTGGAACATGTGCACTCTCCGGGTTGAGTCTAGTTAAGTGGAATTATGTGGGGGACGAGTTACGTACTTGTCTTGCGATTTGAAATTATTATTGTCTCCTAGACCCTGAGAATCTAGTATGGTATACTCTGTGCACCAACTACCATGTGTTCTAGGGTTTCCTTCATGGGAACTCGAGCTCTTCCCCATTGCAGGAAATGTCCCAGGATGAACACCCCTGCTCTAGGTTCTCTTTGTGAGAATGTGACATCCTTAGCAAGGATCGTCTGGGGCGAGCAGCATTAGGGATTGACAACCCCGATCTTCCTAAATTCTTGTGTAGAATTTGGACCATGACACGCCTTCGTGGCCTTGTCTATATTCCCGTCTGTGTGACACTAAATTGTGATTACTCCTTGATGGATGCATTCCTTATATGATGTGATGCATGACTTGATATGTATGTTAGAGATACATCTCATGTAGGTTAATATGATGTGATGCATGATTTGATATATATGTTAGAGATACATTTCATGTAGGTTGATATGATGTTGAGGCATGATTTGATATGTATATTAGAGATACATCTTATGCAGGTTGATATGATGTTAATGCATGATTTGATATGTATGTTAGAGATACATTTTATGCAGGTTGATATAATGTTGAGGCATGATTTGATATGTATGTTAGAGATACATCTCATGCAGGTTGATATGTTGTTAATGGCACTATGTAGATTATACACTATGATGCAGGTTTAGGTGATGAGTATATGTGATCAGATAATGATACATCTTGTCAATCTTTGCTTTGATTTGTTATGTGCTATGCCGTCGTGTTTCCGATAATGATAGTATATTAGAAAACCATTGCTGAGTTTGTTAAACTCACCCCTCTTTATTGTGTTTTGTTTTGGGGTTGCGTGGTATGACACGTAGAAGGACATGATCTCCTTTTTGGGGAAAGGTCGGAGACGACTTGGGAGTGATCTTGGAGTCCTCTTATGTGACTTATTTTCCTTAGTTTATGCTTTATGTTTAGAACCTTTGTGTATGGTTCTCATTTTGATTTATGCTACTTTAGACATTTGTGTTGTTTAAGACCTATTTTGAAGCCTAGAGTGGGCTATGGTTGACTAAGCATGTGGGTTTGAGACTTTGTTTATCTTAGAGTTAATGTAACTCTCTTTCTTTTCTACTTATTTACTCTTGCTCAAAGTGGTGTGCATACTCCGTAGTTTTGTTAGATCGCCCGTGTTTAGGGCATAAGTCTTCCGCTAAACCGTATCTCAATTCCCCTTGTCGCCCCCGCGTGCTTGACCGGCCCCTGGACCGGGTTCGGCTCGGGTCGGGCAGTGCTGGGGCGTGACAAAAGTAGTGGAGGAGAATGATTGTTTTTTACTCTACTATCCAAGTAACCCCTTGGCTTACTAGCATACGAAATCTAGCACAAGAAACCAAACTAAGGAAATTTAGGTAATGTTAAGAAGTACTAACATGGCAAATCTGATTTATCTCATGTAGCAAAATCAAAATTTCAATAATTAAACCTCAATTACCACTTGTGAGTTTAATATCCGGCTAATAACCAAGTGGATTACTAGATTGCTCCTAGTCCTATTATCAACAATGATAAAGACTATGAGTTCTAGCCTCTTCGCCTAAAATTTTTATACGTAGCAGAATTAAACTAATATTCTTTCAGATCTCACTCATGATATATATCAATCATTATAATTCAATCACCACCATTGAATCATATATGAACAAAATAATTTAACGTGGAAAACTATAACATGGGTAAAAAATCATGGCAGTTCTAAAGGAACCAAATCAATGCACTAGAAACCAATACTTTATATTCACATAAGCAAACTACCAACCTTGTTTAGACTCTAACACAAGTTGCACTTGTTTAGATCATTATTGCTGGCCTTAAAGTCTTATCCCTCAAACATTTGAATCTTTTTCCTCTTTGCCTTGTCACTGTCTTCTTTTTAGTCTTCAACAAGCACCTTTTATTATATTGACTTTGGCCTTTTGCAATCCTCAATCTCTCATTGAAGATTTATTGTGACACACTTATGAAATTTATGTGTTTAAACTTCTTTAGTTGTGGATTGTCTTCTTCAATTCACCATATATCTTCAACTCAAAGCGTCATGTGAATTCCTTTGGAAAACAATGTGCAAAGATATAAATTTTTTTTCTCTAACCTCTTTTAGGTTTTTTTCTATGAAATTTTGTGATTTCTTAAACCTTATATTGCTCCTTTAAGTCGGCTTAGGACTTATACTTGAATAAGGAAAGAAATTGAAATCGGAATAACTTAATTTGGGTAACTTATCCTTGAAGCTATTGATTGTTCCAAACAAAGATCGATCGTTCCTTGTTTGTTTTGTGCATGATACTTCAAATGATCAATTGACAACTCTTGGCTTGGTTCTGCAAAGGGCTAAATCAAGGTGCAATTGATCGTTCGATTCTTCTTGTTTTGCAATGATTAATTGTTATGCCTAACAATTTGTTATTTTCCCTTTCTACCCTAAAGCCTTTTAAAAGCTCTTAAATCACTTCTAAAACTTCTCTAAGTATTTTTGTATACAAATGTGATTAGAATAAGCTTTAAAAACTTTCAAAATTCTTTAGTCTTATGTCTTCATCAATAAGAACACATTTGCTCATATTTTTCAAGTCTGTTAATTCTAAATCTAACTCGACTACAACATCATCAAATTAGATTCTAAGACTCCATACATACATAAAGTTTCTTGACATAATTTTGGCACAAAAATCAGCTAATAAACTTGGCATTGGCTCATATATTCTTAAAACCCTAATTAACCTAATGACCTAAATGCCCTTATTACACGATATCATAATTATACCCTAAGTAAACCCATTGCCTAAGCCCCCTTAGGCAGACCATTCCACCATGCTTTGCTTGTGCATAACCTCATCCTCGAGGTGGCCCAAAAACACCTAGCATCGGGACCACCATATCTCCATTATAAGCAGCATGTTAGGAACTGCTGGATGAGACGCCTAGAAGAACGCAAAGCAATGTGGCCAATTCTCGAAACCAAATGTGAAGAAGCTAGCGGAAACAAGCAGGAAGTCAAATCGGTGGGTGGTGGCTAAGAAGATAGGGAACCTTGTGAGGCAGGTAACACTCAATACACAGAAACCGAGGGCAAAGTATCTTTGATATTGCAAGGGTGGCTCTAGATGACAGAGGTAGCAGAACAATAGAAAAGACATATCTTGTTGGGAGCGAGAAAATAGTGGAATGTCTATAAAGGTCCCCAACAAGCATGAGTCACTATAGAAATAGTAGGGTGGCCCAAGATAACCTATAGAGAGCAACAAACATCCACAATAACAAGGTCAGATAAGTAACGAAGAGAGTAATCTACACAAGTGGTAGTAGTGTAGAGGTGGTCATGAATAGTGGTAATACAGCTGTGAATAGAGGTGATGTGGGCAGAACAAAGATTTCATAAGAACTTGATTTTTGGTGGTAAGCAAAAGATAAGCTTGGGCTCACTTAACCTAGGCCGGGACCCTAATAGACCCTTTTCAGCTGGAAGATGCGGTATAGAGGAAGTATAGGTAAAAGTGCATGCAAAAACCGAAAGCGGTCCCTCCCAGACCTGTTTAGATAGGGTGCTATGATGAAAAGAGGGTTGGCAGGTCTAGCTTATACCTGCATGGGCGTTGTCAAGAAAAGATAGGAGTCGGTTTATCATCTTGTAACATGTGGGCCCAAGTCTAATAAAGAACTTACAATCCACCTTATATCTTTTTAAAACCAATGGCCCAGCTCCTACCACTGTTAGGCCATTCTAAAAGAGATTGGTTGTGCTGAGGAGAAGCCGGTGAGCGAGTGGGCAGATGATAGCAGGGGTGGAGTAGCTCTAGCCACCCGCATCATTCTCCCCTCATCTTTGCGTAGCTCCAAGCAAGGGAGCTCTATCCCCTTTGTCCTCCTCTACATCATGAGGCGTTGGAAGTTGGAGCTTAGAGGCAAGGTGGTAGAGGTAGTTAGTTGGCTTCTCGTCTTGGAGGAGCCAAAAGATGCAGGCTTTAGTGGCAAGCGCCCAACAGAGCAAAGGCGTGGTGCTGCTATGGGTTGTGATGCTGAGAAGGAGAGTGGTGTGTCACGGACTTGGTCCGAACACCTTTGTAAATACATTGTAAATATCTTTTAATGTCTTTCTTTATGTTTTTATGTATTTTTCTTTATTTTTATGTAACCATGCCTGTAGAGCCACTTTAGCTGCCACTCCAGCAATATCCGAAAAATCCCTTATGCTGTATAGGGGGAGGGTAGTGTTTGTATGGTCAGGCTCATGTGTTTTGCACCCATTGCTGTAAACGCGTTGATAATGAATGCAATCCATCTTCATGCTTGTGTTCATTTGTTTCTTTTCAATGTGTCATTCTCGTTCCCCCTACCTCTTGCTTTTCAAGGCCCTTCGCACATGATCCGCGCAGCGCCTTGTCAAGCAAGTACTCTTGTTGCGTTTGAAAGGCTTACTTGCCGGGCGAAAAGCCGTGCAAGTGCCGCACGGTAAACTTTCCATCGAGTAGGGTCGTGACCGTTCCCCCTTTCAGTTCAATCAAACTTCGAAAGGGATGCCGAAGTCGGTGGTTGAGGCAAGCGGGGTGGAAGAGCCCACGCCAATGCCGTCAAAGATGTCGAAAACGTTGTTGCGTGTGGATGCTGTTTGATATGCATGATTTTTATACATTTTATACGCCTATTTACCTTATTTTTCTAGTGTAAGATTATGCTAATTAAGTGCTAATTAGGGTTTATTTATGTTAAGATAGATATTAGTGGTGTGATTTAATTATTATTTAATTTAGGCAATTTTAATTGTTTAGGAGTATTTTTGAATAAAATTAGTGTTCTGCATATGTCTTACATGTTTGAATTATGACTATTTATGTGATTTAGGTGATGCATGCTTCCCAAGGCATGTGGACAATGTTTAGAAAAATTTACAATAATCTAGACATGCTTAAAAGTGATTTGGACAACTTTATGGAGTTATGGACACGTTGAAAATATATATGGACATGAACAGAAGAGCTTAATTAGCATTGAAGAAATCTTGACGAGTTCTTGGACAGAAACGTCCAGATTACAATTATTTGATTTTGGGTGAAATTGAGTACAAATTTGAGCAAATAAATTAGGAATTTCAATACCCATTTCAATTTAGTTAATGAAGAACATGTTTAAAGTTTAAAATTAAAGAATGAGAGCTGATTTTCTTGGTTGCCATTGTTGAACACGAAAAAGAGAGAATAAAGAAAGGACACCGGAAATAAAGTGGGAATGAATTGAGCAACAAGAAAACTTATAAAAAGAATGCTTAAAGATAGCAAGAAGCTCTTATATTGGGACGGAATTGAGCATTTAAACAAACAAAGAAGTGATGTTCAAATTTTATTCAAACACTACAGCAGAGAATTGCAGAGAAGGAGGGAGAAGAATACAACGAACCAGAGGCAAAATCCTTCAATCTAATCCTCCAAAATTGATGAGAGAACACTTTGAAAGTGAGAGAATTAAAGTCCCAAGCTGGAGGAGCATAGAAGAATCAAGAAAAAAATTCACAGTTCACGTGTTACTATAACAATACTATTCACGACCCAGAGGTTGAAGATGATGAACAGTAATCCGTAATTACTGTTCATAGGCACTGTAGTAGTTCCGAATTTTTGTTTTTTCTCGATTTTCTTCTAAATTGTAAGTTTCTTTTCAATTGTTCTAAATGAGATTTTATTGCTTAGGTTAATGAATAACTAAATTTCTTCTTTGCTAGGGCATGGATGAAACTTTATTAAATTATAGAATTTCATGATTATGAGACTTGAATAATTTTTCTTAATGATGGATTTAATGTTAATTATTTCTACCTCTTTAATTGATGAGATTGATTTGGATATGAGTTTGGTCCTACTTCTCATGATTTAAATTGGTTCTTATTAGTTTTTTTACTTGGTTTTGTCTTGTTTAATATTAAAATTGGGTATTAGTTGTGATTTACAAATTGTGGATACAATTAATGACTTGATTTTAATCTTTTGAAGTGAGGGGGATTAATGTATTTTTTTTTATTATACATGATAGCTTAATGATGATATTTTTCATAATAACGAAGATTGAATTTTAAATTATTATGAGATGATGTGGAAATATGATCAATGATCATGCTTATGAGTTTCTATGATTTAATAAATGTGGATTCCTATGCTCTAGTGTTTTGTTTATTTGTTAGTATTTTGTTTATTTGTTAGTGTTTTGTTATTTGATAGTGTTTTATTTACTTTGCATTGCTTTCTTATTCTTAGATTAAAGCTTTAGAATTTGTATTTAGACAGTTTAATTGCTTTTAAACTCTTATTTGCTTTTGTCAGTTACTTTAGTCCAATTATTATCTTTTTATTTGTTAACTAGATTAGAGTTTACTTAAGTTAGATTAAATTTGGTTTTTTGATTTTAAGTCTCTGTGGGATCGACACTCGATTTAGACGCTCAACTACTATATATTTGTGTGCTTGCTTGCAAGTAAAAAATTAGAATTTAACAACACTGTTGAGGAGCAACTAGCATCCCTTGCAACCAGTTTCGACAAGTTGGATGATCGGGTTCACTCCCTAGAAGCATGGGAGAAAGGGACCTGTGACTTGAGCTTGGAGATGTGCAAGTGTCTGTGGCTTCCTTATGGGAAGAGATTCATGGCTTGGTAGCCCAGGTTTGGCTTCTCATGCATACTACCGCTCGCCAAGAACCGCTTGCTGCGATGGGCGGACAAAGATGCCCTAAAGTGCCAGAGCCCACTCCATACAATGGCGCAAGAGAAGCTAAGCAACTCGAAAACTTTTTGTTTGATATGGAACAATACCTTCAGGTTATTAACCCAGAAACTGAAGAGGCAAAAGTGGCTATGGCTATGATGTATATGTCCGGCGATGCCAAGTTATGGTGGAGGACCAAGTATGATGAGATGACAAGAGGCCTGATCCGGATTGAGACATGGGAGGAGCTGAATAATCAACTCAAGACTCAATTCCTTCTTGAAAATGTTGAGTTCATTGCTTGGAGAAACCTAAGGCTTCTCCAACAAACCGGGACTGTTCGGGAATATGTTAAGCAATTTTCCGCCCTCATGCTTGATATTCGCGACATGTCCGAGAACAACAAACTGTTTTTCATTTTGGAAGGGCTCAAGCCATGGGTTCAGACTGAACTAAATAGGTGGGGTGTAAGAGATTTGACCACTGCCGTTACAGAAGCAGAACCCCTTATTGACTATACTAATGAAGGTGGCTCCAAAAAGAACACCACCAACCAGAGGGATCAACAATATGGTCAGAGAGACCAAGGGTCATTCACCGGGGGCCAAGATAAAGCAAGGGCAAGATGGGAGAGAGGAAACCTTTTTACAAGAGCCAAGGACCAAGGACAGACAATGCAACATTTCAGCTCGCAAGTTTAACTATTTCCTTTGTGGCAGTCCGCACTCTGTTCGAGATTGTCTACAGAAAAAGGAGCTTATATGCTCGACTATCACAGTCCGAAACTGCCAATGAAAGAGCATCTAGAGACGGAGATGTAGAACCAAAAATAGGGTCATTACGATTGCTCAATACACTCAAGAGACAAGATATAACAAAATCCTCTCATGCTAAGGGTTTGATGTATATTGGGATTCAATTAAATGGAGTCCCAATTTAGGCCATGGTTGACACTAGAGTCACTCACACCTTCATCTCCAACAATGAGATAAAGCGCCTTGAATTACAGTTGGTGAAAGACTCAGGTTGGATGAAGGTCGTGAACTCCAAAGCTCACCCTATTACTGGGTGGGCCAAGGACGTCCCTATTACAATTGGAAGTTTGTCGGGGACCATTAATTTTATGGCTGTTCGCTTGGTTTTTAAGTTATTCTTGGGATGGACTTCCTACAGAGTGCGAGTGTTATCCCGATGCAACACCTAGGGTCGATATGCATGTTCAACTAGTCTAACCCGCGCATGGTACCTGCCACTAAGAATAATAAGCCAGAGACTGAATACTTGTCGGCCATCCAACTCAACAAAGGCCTAAGAAAGGGTGAGTCCACTTACGTGGTAGCCCTACGAATGGGAGACCAATCTCTAGATAAATGTTGTTACGTCCAAACAAGACTATGAAAAAGTCAAATTCAGATTTGTTTTACTTGCCAACTGTAGTAGACAAGGTCGATCTACAAGGAAAGCCTTGTGCAACAAAGAAAACTATTACGAAAAAAAATAGAGAAAGGAAAACTAAGAAAGAAAGAGTAGAAGAGTATTAGGGCAATATAGAGTTAAGAAATCAAGATGAGAAAACACTAAGGCATTAAGGATCATTGTAACATCTAATGATGTTCTTCATGTATCATGTTATCTTAGTTAGAATCGAATGAAAATTCTATCTAACCGGAAGATATGAACATTAAAATTGAAAATAAAAATAGAAATGCTTTGGATAGATGAAGGATAAAAATAATTGTCTCTTAAAGATTTCTATGTATCCAAATCACACAAGATCAAAAAGGAGAGCCTTCAAGCATCTTATGTATCCAAATCACAAAGAAACAAGAAGAAGAACAATATTAAATAAATTTCACTTCAAATAAACAAGACTTACTTGAAACCATTGATGAAACATGAATTGAACTCCATTAGATTGTTACAAATCACCTCTAGCCTTAGCTTAAGAGCTTAGAAAGCCATTACAATAAAACTAAAGTAAAAATACAATATGAGAGAAGAAAATAAGAGAGGAGAGCTCCAAAGAGGAGGGTGTTATTCATCTATCACGTCCACCCCTCTATTTATAGGAATAGAAGGGGTTGCTTCAAAGAGGAAAGTGAAATCATATCTCTAGATTGCATCCTGATTGATTGCCTGATTGGTTGCTTCTTTGGCAATGATTAGATACTAAATAAATCAATGATTTATTTAACAAATAAGTATCTTTGAATCTTCCTTTAGTTAACCAATCAGCCTCCTTGTCTTTCCTTGTGTGTATCAATCATAATCAATGAAAATATTCTTCATGTGCTGGCCTCGGGTTAGTTTACTAGCTGTCTGATTGCATGCCAGATTCGACCCATATATCTTCAGAATTTAGAATTTCTTCCTAACATATCATTTGTAGCTATGGAAGTCTTCTTTCCAATGCCACTAGAATCATATCAATCCGAATTATACACAAAAAGATATGATCAAAATACTAAGCCTCTGTCAATCTGTCCGAATCAGCTTCTTTCCTAATTTAGTCCTCTTTATACAAATCTCAAATCAAACGGGTCCACAAGGTTGTGTTCGACCATTCCATGCATGTTTAGACCATTAGGGGCCCATTCTTGACTTTCAAATAGCTTTGGGTAGATGGGCTTTACTTCCTCTTCCACTTGGATCCTGTTAAACCTGTTTAGACATGTAAACTCAATTAAGGTCCAATTAACTTATTCAAAACATAAAAAGCCCAAATCAGCAATGAATTAACACAAAATAGGATTGCAATTCAAAATATGAGAATATTTAATTAAACATTATTTCAGTGTATCAAATACCCCCAAACCTACTTTTTGCTAGTCCTCGAGCAAAACAAAAATTAAAACAATAGAAAACAAACTAACTACTCCACTTCCGCTGGAAATCTCGATTGCATTTAGCATATGCAACAAGCCTTTAAACCCCTAACTTACACTAGTGGACGAGTTGTGTCTCATGAGGGTTTGCAGTGAATCTACCCACAAAATTCAAAATTTAAAATGATAAAAGAAAATTAAAATTAAAACCACATCAAATTTACAAATTAACTCCTCCTAAACATGTGACTTCATTTAGTAAAATCAATCATGCATAATATAACTTGTCTTCTGAAACAATAATTCATTCTAACAACTTCATATTGGTGGCAAGTACTCATACATACATAATAGTTTTAGAAAAAAATAGACATTGCCAAGTAATTATACAATCCCAATCTCATGAATCGAACAACTCAATGTGTCTCATGTCCACTCAGCAATTTCAATTTTAATACTAAAAAATGGACATTGGCATCCATTCATCTTCAAGAGATCATAATAGAGAATCATGCAAAACCTTCCTTGAAAAGTAAAACACCATAGATCACCTGACAACTCATTCAAGATATAATTGCATAATGTCCTACTAGAATTTTATGCTCATCTCACATGACATGTGTAAGGCTTAGCCTTTTTAAGCTTTCTATAAGATTCATGTAACAAGTGTTAGGCCAGTGACTCCCAATCCAGTTGGCTTAGGGCACTAGGTGTTAAAGCACCCCTCAGGCTTAATAACTTGAACCAAATAGGCTTCAAGGCTATGCATGTCATAAATTAGTCAACTCTACCTTTTGACTCGAACACCCTATGCTTAGTGAGGCACGCCGAGTCCCGGTCTACTCAATAGAGTGACTTTAATTCTTTGCAATTTTCATTCTTTTTTTTTCACATTTTTTTCTTTTTTTTTTCTTGAGCACATTATATAATCAACTTGAATTTTGTTGACAAAAATCCTTGACTGTTCTACGAACCAAGAATAGTGAAACTCAAAACTCTATTATGATAACATGAATACTACTAGATCATGCCAAAGTTTTACTCTAATAAGAAAATAATTACTTAGATTCAATGATATCCACCAAGATGTAAGACCATAATCAAAGGCTTGAATTCTCACTTAGGCAAATGTCTTTCTGAGTTTTTTTTTTTTTTTTTTTCAAAATAGGAGCACAAGAAACCAATATGAAGTAATTAGAACTCAAAATCATTAAATATGTCAAGTCATATTCTAAGCAATATGATGTCATTAAATATAATCACATGTCTAAAATAAGCATCAATGTAATAAGCAAAAACATAAATCTAATTAATTTTTTTATTTTTTCATTTTTTAAGTAAGACTAAAAAAAACATAAAAGAAAAATCGTTTTCTATATACCCCCAAACCTAAACTAAACATTGTCCTTAATGTATAAAAGAAAACAAATACAATGCTTAATATAAGAAAAGAGGAAAGAAGTGATAAAACTAAAGAAGAAAAAAAAACTAACTATTAAACAAAAATAACTATCAAAACCAAAAGTGGGTCGCCTCCCAGGAGCGCTAAGTTTACTGTTTTCAGCCAGACACACCTCCATCTAAACTCATCCAAGGTCCTTGAAAGCAATTATCTTCTCTTTATCAATTCTAATCAAATCAGAGTGAGTTAAGCAAATATTTAGTAGATTATTAGAATAAATAAAAGGAAAGACATCCTCCACTAAACTCTCAACCATGTCAACCTCAAAAGTTTCATCAAAGTCTGATGGTTGTCTACTGGCATTAAATACATTTAACTCACATGTCAAGTTCCCAAAAGAAAGCCTCATCACTCCATTCCGACAATTTATTAAAGCATTAGATGTAGCAAGGAATGGACGACCTAAAATCACAGGGATTTGAGAAGATGCATTTGAAACCGGTGGTGTATCTAAAACAATGAAATCCACTAGAAAATAGAATTTGTCCACTTGAACAAGGACATCTTCTACTATTCCTCTTGGTCTTTTTATTCAGCGGTCAGCAAGTTGAAGTGTCATGTTGGTGGGTTTCAAATCTGCTAGACCTAATTGCTCATAAATAGAAAAAGGTAAAAGATTAACACTTACCCCAAGATCAAGCAAAGCTTTTTCAATTCTAAAATTCCCAATTATACAAGATATGGTTGGACAACCAGGATCTTTATATTTGGATGGGGTGTTTTGTTACAAAATTGCACTTACTTGTTCTGTCAAAAATGCCTTCTTTTGTACATGTAGCTTATGCTTGATTGTACAAAGGTCTTTCAAAAATTTAGCATAAGATGGGATTTGTTTAATAGCATCTAAGAGAGGAATGTTAATCTTCACTTGTTTGAAAATTTTAAGAATGTCACCATTTGGTACCAATTTAGAAGAAGATTGTAATCTTTGAGGAAAAGGAGGAGGAATTGGAGCAACACAATCAGAGTTGTTAAGTTCATCACCATGTTTTGAATTCAAAGACTCCTTAGGTTCAACAACCTTCATTGGAATATCTTTGTTAATAACTTTTCCACTTCTCAAAGTGGTGATGGACTTAGCATGCTCTTCTTGTGAACTTGAAGAATTTATATTGTCAATTACAAATTGACCTTTAGGATTTTGTTGAGGTTGAGAAGGAAACTTCCCTTTTTCTTGAGTGCTCAAAGCTGTGGTCAATTGAGTGATAAAAGTCTTTAAGTCATTGATGGCTTGCATTGTTTGGTTGTTGATTGTTGCTTGACTTTGCATGAATGTTTGCAATGTGTCTTCAAGAGGCTTCTTATGTGGTGGAACATAATTTGAGGAAGAAGGGGGTACCTGCATATTAGATTCATTTCTCCAACTAAAGTTTGGATGATTTCTCTAATTAGAAGTATAAGTTTCAGAATAAGGAGAAGAGAAAGGCCTTTTGTAAGTATTCATAGCACTTGCTTGAGTATATAACACTTCTTGAAAAGCAGGAATTGTTGGGCAATCATGTGTTTAGTGTCCATCACTCTCACATATACTACAAATATCTTGTGCTTTTTGAGAAGCTTTAGACATGTTTTCTTTATTAATTTCCATAGCCTCAACTTTTCTAGTTAAACTTGTAATTTTTGCTTTTACATCATCCTCTTCTTTAAGAAGGTACATGCCCCCCTTAGTAGTCCCATTCGATTTAGTCTTATTACTACTTTCAAATTCATTAGAGTCTTCCCATGATTGAGCATTTTCAGCTAACACATCAAAATAATCCCATGCTTCCTCAGGTTCTTTATTCAAAAATTCTCCATTACACATCATTTCAACAAATTGCCTCATTTGAGAAGTCAAGCCATTATAAAAGAAACTAATTGTACGCCATGTTTCATATCCATGATGTGGGCACAACAATAAAAGTTCTTTAAATCTTTCCCAACATTGAAAGAAAATCTCATTTTCTTTTTGTGAAAAATTCATGATGTTCTTTCTAAGTGTATTAGTTCTATGGGTGGGGAAAAACTTTTTCAAAAATTCTCTTTACATTTCTTGCCATGTTCCAATGGATCTTGGCTTCAAAGAATTCAACCAAGTTTTTGTTTTTTCCTTTAAAGAAAATGGAAAGAGTTTTAATCTAATAACATCATTTGAAACATTTTGGTTTGGCAAAGTTGCACAAACCTCTTCAAACTCTTTTAAATGCAAATATGGGCTTTCCGAATCTAAGCCATGAAATTTAGGTAGTAATTGAATTACACCTGGCTTGAGTTCAAAACCACCCACATTAGTTGGAAAAATCATGCAAGAAGGAGAACTTGATCTAGTTGGTTGCAAATAATCACGCAAGGTTTTAACTTGAATATTTTGTGCATTATTATCTCCATTATCACTTCTTAGTTCCTCGTTAGTTATTAGATCCTCCATTGTATCAAAATAGAGAGAATTTTCAAAAGATTTGTTCACTCTTCTCAATCGTCCAGAATTATCACGTACCCATGTGAGCTTGCAACAACAATATTTTTTTTTTGGTAATAAAAAGTAAAAGTGCAAAAATTAAATGACAAAATATAAAAAGTTAGAGAGTTAGAAGTTAATAGATAAAAATTAAAATTACAAAATAAGGCCAAAGGCACTATCAAGGTACACGTTTGATCCCGAAAAATTTTCGGTAGTAACGTAGGTAGTGCCTCCGGTCTAAAAAAAAAAAAAAAAAATTACAGAATTTAAGTACTAAAAGTAAATGACATAAAGGAAATGACTAAATTTAAAGAGTTAGTGTACATAAATAAAAGTTAGACAATTAGTAAAGTTAGAGTGAGTTTCTTTTTCGTAACGGATTCTTGTCACACGTTGCAATCCCCGGCAACGGCGCCAATTTGTTGTTACGTCCAAACAAGACTATGAAAAAGTCAAATTCAGATTTGTTTTACTTGCCAACTGTAGTAGACAAGGTCGATCCACAGGGAAAGCCTTGTGCAACAAAGAAAACTATTACGAAAAAAAATAGAGAAAGGAAAACTAAGAAAGAAAGAGTAGAAGAGTATTGGGGCAATATAGAGTTAAGAAATCAAGATGAGAAAACACTAAGGCATTAAGGATCATTGTAACATCTAATGATGTTCTTCATGTATCATGTTATCTCAGTTAAAATCGAATGAAAATTCTATCTAACCGGAAGATATGAACATTAAAATTGAAAATAAAAATAGAAATGCTTTGGATAGATGAAGGATAAAAATAATTGTCTCTTAAAGATTTCTATGTATCCAAATCACACAAGATCAAAAAGGAGAGCCTTCAAGCATCTTATGTATCCAAATCACAAAGAAACAAGAAGAAGAACAATATTAAATAAATTTCACTTCAAATAAACAAGACTTACTTGAAACCATTGATGAAACATGAATTGAACTCCATTAGATTGTTACAAATCACCTCTAGCCTTAGCTTAAGAGCTTAGAAAGCCATTACAATAAAACTAAAGTAAAAATACAATATGAGAGAAGAAAATAAGAGAGGAGAGCTCCAAAGAGGAGGGTGTTATTCATCTATCACGTCCACCCCTCTATTTATAGGAATAGAAGGGGTTGCTTCAAAGAGGAAAGTGAAATCATATCTCTAGATTGCATCCTGATTGATTGCCTGATTGGTTGCTTCTTTGGCAATGATTAGATACTAAATAAATCAATGATTTATTTAACAAATAAGTATCTTTGAATCTTCCTTTAGTTAACCAATCAGCCTCCTTGTCTTTCCTTGTGTGTATCAATCATAATCAATGAAAATATTCTTCATGTGCTGGCCTCGGGTTAGTTTACTAGCTGTCTGATTGCATGCCAGATTCGACCCATATATCTTCAGAATTTAGAATTTCTTCCTAACATATCATTTGTAGCTATGGAAGTCTTCTTTCCAATGCCACTAGAATCATATCAATCCGAATTATACACAAAAAGATATGATCAAAATACTAAGCCTCTGTCAATCTGTCCGAATCAGCTTCTTTCCTAATTTAGTCCTCTTTATACAAATCTCAAATCAAACGGGTCCACAAGGTTGTGTTCGACCATTCCATGCATGTTTAGACCATTAGGGGCCCATTCTTGACTTTCAAATAGCTTTGGGTAGATGGGCTTTACTTCCTCTTCCACTTGGATCTTGTTAAACCTGTTTAGACATGTAAACTCAATTAAGGTCCAATTAACTTATTCAAAACATAAAAAGCCCAAATCAGCAATGAATTAACACAAAATAGGATTGCAATTTAAAATATGAGAACATTTAATTAAACATTATTTCAGTGCATCAATAAAGCACCTACTCACCTAGAAGTTAAGGCAGTCCTTGAGGAATATGTCGATGTGATGCCAAAGTCCTTACCCAAACACCTCCCACCAAGAAGTGCAATTGATCATCAAATCAAGTTGGAACCAGGTGCTAAGCCTCCAGCTCGTGTGCCCCTTATCGAATGGTGCCCCTTGAGCTTGCAGAATTACGAAAGCAACTTGATGAGTTCCTTGAGGCAGGTTTCATCGACTCTATTAAGGCACCCTTCGGATCTCTAGTCCTCTTCCAAAAGAAACATGATGGAAGCTTGCGTTTGTGTATTGACTATCGTGCTCTCAACATGTTGATAGTGAAGAACAGATATCCCCTTCTGCTCATTGCAGACCTCTTTGATCAATTGGGGGACGCTTGATACTTCTCGAAGCTAGATCTATGATCTGGGTACTATCAAGTTAGAATTGCTGAGGGGGATGAGGTGAAGACTACTTGTGTTACCTGCTATGGAGCCTTTGAGTTCCTCGTCATGCCTTTTGGACCAACGAATGCACCGGCTACATTTTGCACTTTGATGAGCGATATTTTTCGGGAATTCCTTGACATGTTCGTAGTTGTCTACCTAGATGACATTGTCATATAGAGCAAGACTTTAGAGGAGCATGTTGATAATCTAAAGGCTCTTTTTGAAGTCCTCCGGCACAATTAGTTGTATGTCAAGTTGGAGAAATGTTCCTTTGCCGAGGAGGAGATCTTATTCTTGGGACACACCATTGGAGGTGGACAAGTCCGCATGGATACATCGATGGTTCAAGCAATTGATTTGTGGCCGACCCCGATTAAGGTGCGAGAGTTGCGAGCTTTCCTAAGTCTTGCTAATTACTATAGGCGGTTCATTTAGGGGTACTCACAAAAAGCCACGCCTCTAACCGACTTACTCAAAAAGGACCGTCCCTGGTGCTGGTTGGAGAAATGCCAAATGGCCTTCACTGAGTTGAAGAAGGTTGTGACTAAAGACCCTGTACCCCGCCTCCCTGATTACACGAAACCCTTTGAAATGCAAACGGATGCCTCTGATTATGCCATTAGAGGTGTTTTGGCTCAGGATGGTCATCCGTTAGCTTTCAAAATTTGCAAACTGAATGAGACCGAGCGAAGGTATATCATACAAGAGAAAGAGATGACAACTATCATTCATTGTCTTCACACTTGGCGACATTATTTGTTGGGTTCTCAGTTCGTTGTCAAGACCGACAATATTGTTGCTAGCTACTTCCAAACCCAGAAGAAGCTCTCCCTAAAACAAGCTCTTTGGCAAGATTTCCTTGTTGAATTCGACTTCACCTTGGAGTACAAACCTGGTAGGGACAACATTGTCGCCGATGCTCTGAGCCGGAAGGCTAAGTCTGATGATCTTGCCACCATAGAGTTAAACAAGTTGGGTTGTGTCAACCAGTGTAGAAGCAATCTACATGCTCAAATTTGGGCTGCACTGGATAAAGATACCCTAGCACCCTCTCTTCTCCAACAACTCACTGAGGGAAAAACTTGCAAGTTTTGGGTGGAAGATGGACTACAGATGACAAAGGGGAAGCACCTTTATGTGCCGAAGGTTGACACCCTTAGGAAGGATCTCCTTAAGGAATGCCATGACACACTGTGGGCCGGACGTCCTGGTAACCATCGCACCTTGGCTCTATTGGAAAGGGGGTACTTTTGGCCTCACAAGGGTGACGATGTCGAAGAGTATGTCTGCACTTGCCTCACATGCCAACTGGATAAGGTTGAATGGGACAAACCCATGGTCTTCTTGAACCACTACTAGTGCCAGAAAGGCCATGGGAGAGTGTCTTCCTTGACTTCGTCTCTGCTTTACCAAGGTTGGCGGCTATGGATCGATCTGTGGTTGATCGCTTCTCAAAATATGCAACTTTCATCCCAGCGTCGAAGCACTATACGACTGAAGAAGTGGCACACCTATTCCTCAAAAATATTGTGAAACTTTGAGGCGTACCACAAACCATTGTGAGTGACCGTGATGCACGATTCACCAGTTGTTTTTGGATAGAGTTATTCAAGCTGCTGGGTTCAAAGTTAAATTTCTCCTCTAGCATACATCCCCAGACAGATGATCAGACTAAACATATCAATGCCATCCTCGAAAAGTACCTTCACCACTTCATCAGTGCCAATCAAAAGAATTGGGTGAACCTGCTCGATATTGCCCAATTCTCCTATAACCTCCAAAGGAGTTCTGCCACAAACCATAGTCCCTTTGAGCTGGCCATTGGGTGTCAACCGAAAACACCACTTACTCTAGCGACTGGATATGTGGGAAACAACCCACCTGCCTTCCACCTAGCAAAGGATTGGCACCTGCAAGCAGACATTGCCAAGGCCTATCTAGAGAAAGCTGCCCGTCGAGTGAAGAAGTGGGCTGACTTAGGCAGGAAGCCTTACTCATTCAAGGTGGGAGATTTGGTTCTTGTCAAACTGAATCCATCCCAATTGAAGCTATTCCGGAAACTCCATTGTGGTCTCGATCGCAAGTATGAAGGTCCCTTCCCCATCACTAAGTGGGATAAGAAAGCCTCTTATCAAGTGCAGTGACTAGCCTTGATGCAAGTCCACCCAACCTAACATGCTAGTTGTCTCAAGCCATATCATGCCGATGCTGAAGACCCCTCCAAAAACAAGATTTATTGCGGTAACCCGAAGATCACCTCTGATGTTCGAATCTTAGAAGAAGTCTTGACGGATTGCGAAGTTCTCTGTGGCAAAGAGCAAGTACGGGAATTTCTCCTCAAGTGGCAGGGCCTTCCACACAACTGGGAGCCCGAAGACAAACTCACCATTCAACATGCACAACATGCCAAAGCCTACATCCAGGAACAACATCAACGAGGACGTCGACAAAACTGAGTGGGGGAAAATGTCACGGACTTGGTCCTAACACCTTTGTAAATACATTGTAAATATCTTTTAATGTTTTTCTTTATATTTTTATGTATTTTCCTTTACTTTTATGTAACCATGCCCGTAGAGGCACATTGGCTGCCACTCTAGCAATATCCGAAAAATCCCTCATGCTATATTGGGGGAGGGTAGTGTTTGTGTGGTTGGCTCATGTGTTTTGCACCCATTGCTTTGTAAACGCATTGATAGTGAATGCAATCCATCTTCATGCTTGTGTTCATTTGTTTCTTTGCAATGTATCACTCCCGTTCCCCCTACCTCTTGCTTTGCAAGGCCCTTTGCACGTGATCTGCATACTGCCTTGCCAAGCAAGAACTCTTGTTGCGTTCAAAAGGCTTACTTGCTGTGCAGAAAGCCTTGCAAGTGCCGCACGGCAACCTTTCCATTAAGTAGGGCCCAATCACTTCTAATGATGGCTAAGATATCCACAGCATGCAAGGGTAGAGGTAGATTTGTCGCTAGTGGCCAAAGCAGATACTTGTGGAACTTCAAGCGCTATATGTTTCCCTCCACAACAAGGTGAATGATCATGAGGCCGGTGATCTCCTCTAATTGGTAGGATGCATATGGCTACAAACGGGCTGGGCCTTGACGGGCTAGGGTAGGCCCAAGCCTGGCCTAAAGAAAATAAAATTTTTAAGGCCCAGCCCAAGCCCATAGCTAAGGTTAAAAAATTCGGCCCGGCCCAAAATTCAGACGGGGTCGGGCCGGGCCACGGGCTTTCGGGCCAAAAGAGAAGTGATATAATGTTTTTTAACTTCATGTATTTTACTATCTGAGATGATAAATCTATATCTTGAGTACTAAATAAATGTAAGAGATGCTTAAAAACTAAGTAATTATATTTGATAAATAAAAATCATTACATTCTATTTGGTAAGGAGTACATTCCATTTGGTATTATGGGTCAGGCCGGGCCAGGCTTTCACTATTTTTTTTCCATGCACAGGTCCAGCCCAAAAATTGATGGGATTTTATATATAAAGCCTGGCCTGGCCCGTAACCTTTTTTTAAAGGCCCAAGCCCACTTATTTTCAGGCCGGGTTTGCGGGCTGGCCATATTATTTGCAGCCCTAAGGACGCCAACCTTCAACCTGGATCCTATAGGCGGCACAAATCTAGAGACATTCGGCATCAAGGCAATAGGAAGGGCTGGGAGGGAAGTTGTCCTCAGGGTGTCAGTTTGTAATCTAGTTTGGACTGGATATGCACCTGCCAATGTGTCTCGTGGTACTAGAGATGGAGAAGGCAGTGGGTACAGAGGATGTACGAACGCTTGTGTAGACTCCCAAAAAGTTGTCGACCTGCAAGGGGTGGGTGAGTTTGAAGGTGAGGCTGTCGGGGCTGGCTGCCAAATTGTGGGTGGTGCTTTTTTGCCGAAAGAAGGGGCTGATCATCTCCATCAGCAGAGGGAATAATGGTGGATCAGTCCAACATTGGACAGTCAAGGACAGAGGTGGTGCTGATGGTGGGGGATCTAGAAAGGGTGGGGGGATCTAGAAAGGCTGGCAAATAGCACATGGTACATACCACCTTGTGTCTCTGATACCATTGTTGTGAACAGGTGATGTGCACGTAATATAACCATTTATGTACCCTAGTTTTATGCATTTTAGGGTTGATTTTATATTAATTATTGGCTTATTAGAGTTTATTTCTAGTTTATAGGGTTTGATGAGCTTAATTGATGAAATTGTTATTTTGGAGCATTCATGATAAATTTATATGCAAGAACTTCAAGTTAGAAAATTCCTTTGCTAAAACCAATTGGGTGGTCAAGTTCTTATAAATAAAAAGTACAAAGAATGGAAATCTTAAATGAGGAAAGAACCAAAAGAGGAATAGAAAAGTTGGTTAGAGTTAAATTAGGGAAGAGCTTATAAAAAGAAAGATGTCTTAATTAAGGAAAGTGCCAAAGATAGAATGCAACAAAGTGGGAAATAAGAGAAGAAGGCTCAAACTGGAAGACCAATTGAGGAAATGATGATTAAGAATGTTATAGTGGTGGGCCCTATTCTCATTAATAGAAAGACAAACTTAGGTACTTACTTGATTGAGACTTGCTCTTAATAGTATAAAAAGGTATGGGATGACCTAGGGAGAAGAGCCAATTGGAGAGAGAGGGTCCAGCCATCATCTTCCTTCAAGGAGTTCCAATGTGAAGCAAGAGCAAAGCAGAGAACCAGAGAAGAAACATCTCAGCCGGATTTACTGTTCATTGCACTGTTCACAATCACTATTCATGACACTATTCATCGATACTGTAGTAGTCCGAAATTTTTGGTATTTTTCTTCTAAGTTGTAAGTTTATTTCTAATTTATTGTAACGTCCGGAAATTTTTTAAATTCCCAAAGTCGACCACTTGAAAATTAGTGTATTAGACCCCTTGAATTTCTCGTCAGAATAACTTCGTCGACAATTGGAATTAGTGACGGGAACTTATATTTGATGGAAATTAGATAGAAAGAGCTTCGAAATGCCACTATGAATGCGCGAATTGGAGTTCGAATGAGGGAGATACGACCGTTGAAAGTTGAACATATCACGTAGGGCCCATTTTTTTGAAGTGGATGAAAGTCCTAAATAAACTAGGAATTGAAAGTCCTAAATGAACTAGGAATTAAAAGTCCTAAATGAAATAAAAATTGGAAGTCCTAAATGAACTAGGAATTAGAACTCCTAAATGAACTAGGAATTGAAAGAGGGAGAGAGCCCTTGCGGGACAAGGACTTCAAGCAAGAAGAGGACACAACTAGAACTTTGCTGAGACGAGATGGTATGCGAGTAGAGGACTTCTAGCCAGAGTAGGAGTCCAAGGAGTGCTAGGAGAGGTGGGAAACTTGAAGGAGGGATCAACTATACTTCTAGTTGGGTTATGACTCTTTTGGGACTATTTTGAGCACGTATGTGGGCTGGTTTCCTATTTGTAATGGGGTAGGGATTGGGATTCCGAATTCGTGACTAAGGTTGGGCAAGTCCTAGTGATACTAGGCTTCCCAACCAATCCTCTATATAAAGGGGGCATCATGGATAGTTGAGGGGGGGATTCAAGCATTCAAAACTCAGAAATCTTGGAGGACTGTTGGGCAGCAAACACTTCGTTGACGACTTAGAGGAGTTGCTGAGAGTGCACTCAACCAAGGGGCAAACCTTCCTCAGCTATTCAGAGAGGCTTGATGCAGTTTTCAGCGAGGGGCGGACTGGTTTGCAAGATAGTTGAGATGGTATTGGGTTTGGGGGTGAATTGGTAGAGGTAGGTGCATCTTTTTACACCCATAATGCTGGTTTGGATGTTGTGTTTCAGCCCTAGGTTGACCTTAATAGAAAGGTTTGGAATGCATCTATTTTCCCTGATTCATGCATAAACTTTGCAGAGTTTAATCATTGGTTTTAGCCTTGATTCATGCATAAACCTTGTTGAGTTTAATCATTGGTTTTAGCCCTGATTCATGCATGAACTTTGCTGAATTTAATTGTTGGTTTTAGCCCTGATTCATGCATGAACTTTGCTGAGTTTAATTGTTAGTTTTAGCCCTAATTCATGCATCAACTTTGCTGAGTGTAATCGTAAGTTTCGGCCCTGATTTGTGCTTGAACCTTGCTGATTTCAAGTATGGGGTTTTGCCCTGATTCATACTCATACTTTACAGATTTTGACTATAAACTTTTGCCCTGATTCCTACTCATACTTTGCTGACTTTTGATCAAACTTTGGCCACGATATGTGCATGAACTTTTATGAATATAATTATAGGTTTTATTCATGAATTGTGCATGAACTCTGCTGATTGTAATTATAGGTTTTAGTCGCAAATTCGTGCCATTACCATGCTGGATTTGATTGAAAGTTTCAGCCTTTATTAGTGTCATACTTTTACTGATTTAGTCCATGAGTCCTTGTTGATTTAATCCATGATTGCTCGCTGATTTAATCCATTATTCCTGCTATTTAATCCATGATTTCTTTCTGATTTAATTCATGATTCCCATCCCTAGTTTATGCTATACTCCAGTGGATTTTATTTATGAATTCTCATCCGTAGTTTATGCTATACTCTTGCGGATTTAATCATCGATTCGCAGCCCTAGTTTATGGTATTATATTACTGATTTCATCAGTTTGCTTTAGCCTTGAATTGTACTACTATATAGTTGATTTCCTTAATGGGTTTTTAGCCTTAATTAGTGCCATTACTCTGCTGAACTAGATTATCCTATTTCAGCCATCAATTTGATTCATGTCTTGTTGAATTAAATTGTTTTATCTCAGCAATCAACCTGATTCATGTCTTGCTGAATTTAACCATTCTATCTCAGCCTTATTTTGATTTATGTCTTGGTGAATGTTGATGGTTGTATCAGGCTTACCTTTACTAATTATTATGTTGAATGTTGGTGGCTATGCCAGCCTCACCTTGATGTATTACCATGCTGAATGTTGATAAAGGTGCCAGCCTCATTGTGAGCTATTATAATGCTGATTATTGTTAGTCATTCAGCATTGATTTGATTTGTTATCAAGCCGAATGTTGCCAGTTACTTCAACTTGATTCGTTATGTTAGTTTTCTGATTTGATTAGTTTGTTTCAGCCTCATTCAAATTCATGGTTGTGTGGATTTGATCAGTTCATCTGAGCATCAATTATGATTCATAGTCTTGTTCATAGGCTTACATGTCTCAGTATAAAATCAACATGTTATCTTGCTGATTGTGTAAGTTTGTTGCTTGCATGATATGCTGTGATTAATCTTTAGTACCTTTGCCTCACGTGGCTGCATCATATCACATGCTGAGTCAAAGTATAAGCTCATGGTAATATCCATGGCGGATATTTAGGCCTATGTGGCCTCGACACTTTGGGACTTTGGCTCCCAGCTCTTTGAGCATTCACGCATAGGTTTTTGAGCATCATGGAAGGCTCATCTACCTCCGACCAGTGTGTCCATGAGCACAACTGGTACCTACGTCTCTAGACCCATGGCTGATCCAAGTGGATCTCTAGAGATGCTAGGATTCCTGTTAGCACACAGTTACTCCTTTGAGCAGGAGTTAGTATGTTTAGGTAACAATTAGTGCATTATTTTCTGAACGGTGTCCATTGTTTTGTGCATTGTGATGATCTTCATTGGTTAAAGATTAGCCCATGTTTCTGAGCTATGTTATATTCAGTGCTCTGTATATTACTTTACATGTGTCACTGTATATTGATGTTCTGCATGTTGGAGTCCTATGTCTAGAGATTTCTCGACGGGCGAATTGACTCTGAGTGAATACAAATTTATTATTATTAATTATTGAACAAGGGTTGTGAGAGAATTAATAACATTGTTTAGTATTGCTTGTTAATTAGACAAGTGGAACAACTAAAGGACTTGCATAAAATGTACATTGATTGAAAATAATTAAGCATTGCATGTGTGATGCTATGTTTCTTAGTATAGTGTAGTTTTAGGTAGAACTACGTCTGGATCCGATCTTGTTGGAAACATTGGAGATATTGTTTGATGAGTACGTAGGCAACTAACATTGGGTGATGTTGGCCCGATCCGAAAAATATTAATAAAACCTTTTGTCCTTTGGAAGCTCTTCCCCTGAAGGCGGAGAAGTTCCATTGTTGTTGTTGTGGTTGGTTGCAGATTCTCCAGGCGACGACAAGTGAGACCAGGAGGCGAGCACAAAATGAAGTTCCTCGTTTATGCAATTATGGTACGTAGTGTATCTTTAGCGTGAGAGTCAACTTGTTATTTATCTTTAGACGGATGATAGACTTGTACTTAAATGGATGAGCTATTCTTATTGAATTTTGAGACGTGCAATAACATCATATGATTTGATATTCGTATTTGTGAACCCCAGTTATTATGACCAGGATATTTAATTGAATAATTTTTTTTGTATTTAAGAAAGAAAAAATAATTGACTTACCGTTCATGCTATATTAAAAAAGGCTTTAAAAAATTCGGGTCGTGACATTTATTCAATAGAAATTTTATTTCTTAGGTTAATGAGTAGCTAAATCTCTTTGCTAGGGCATGGATGGAGCTTCATTAAGTTATAGAATTTCATGATTATGAGACTTGATTAATTTTTCTTAATGGTGGATTTAATGTTAATTCTTTCTACCTCTTTAATTGATGAGATTGATTGGATATGAGTTTAGTCATGCTTCTCTCATGATTTAAATTTGTTCTCATTATTTTGTTTTACTTGGTTTTGTCTTATTTAATATAGAAATTGGGTATTAGTTGTGATTTGCAAATTGTGGATACAACTAATGACTTGATTTTAATCTTTTGAAGTGAGGAGAAACAAAGTATTTGTTTATTGTATATGAGAGCTAAATGATGATGTTTTTCATAATAACGAAATTGAATTCTAGATTATTATGAGGAATGTGGAAAAAATGATTAATGATCATGCTTACGAGTTTCTATGATTTAATGAATGTGGATTCCTATGCCTTAAGTGTTTTGCTTATTTGATAGTGTTTTATTTATTTTGCATTGCTTTCTTATTCTTAGATTAAAGATTTAGAATTTTAATTTGGATAGTTTAATTGTGTTTAAATTCTTATTTGTTTTTGTTAGTTACTTTAGTCCAATTATTATCTTTATATTTGTTAACTAAATTAAGGTTTACTTGAGATAGATTAAATTTGATTTTCCGATTTCAAGTCTATGTGGGATCGACACTCGATTTTTCCGCTTAACTACTATAGATTCGTGCGCTTGCGAGTAAACAATTAAAATTTAACAACAACAGGTATCCATAGTGGCCTAATAGTCGGGGAAGAGAGTAGCATAGTGGCAGGGAAAGGGGGAAAAGGTGGCATGCCCGCTGGGAAGGAGGGTGAAGCAATGAAGACTAAATTAATCACTATAACAAATAGTCCTATTAGTGATGCTGATGTCAAAATAATCTCTTTTCGTCCCATGAACTTTAAGGTGTATGAAGTATCATATTTGACTCTTGGAGCGGAGCGATAGAGACTCTATTTCACTTAGGTTGATCTAGGCTGGAGGCAAAGGAGAAGTCGTTCTATTACGTAGATATGAACTTTCTACTGTACTGGAGGCAACATAGTGGTGGTTGTAGCTAGAATTGCTACTATAACTCCAATTATGAATATTTTTATTCGTATCATTTCTAATGGGGTCTTCACTTCCATTGGTATTTCCAATAGGACAACCAAAATTGTCTATTGATTCACTAGCCCGTGCCACCCTAATTCAGGTAGTCATTTATTTGGTACATCCCAAGGAGCAGGAACTGTCATTCTAACCCTTCTTGGGGGATTCCATCCACAAACGCAAAGTTTATGGCAACCATACATGAAGGGGGAATTGTGCAAATTTAGCAACTGCACCAAGAAATAATAGAGAAGCGTACAGAATGGCAAAAAAAGAATTTATTGCATTATTATGGACCAAATTATTAAAAATTATTATATTACAAAAACCAAGTGATTTTTTTAACATTCCAAACAAATAAGTAATTGATTGAGGATGATCCAAGGGGTACTATAATGATTTCCTCGGGTTTGGAAAAGGAGTAGTAAACCTCACAGATTTTTCATGCTTGAACCACGACATGAGGTTTCTTTTTTCTCTGATTTGGATTGGATCTTGAATACCAATTTCTTTATTCTTTTCAAAAAGGAAATCGCCCTAGATCGAGTGGATCTCTTGATGAGAGGGACAAATGACAAAATGACTAAGACTAGATCAATCACTATAACAAATAGTACTATTTGCGGCACTTTTAAGTGTCACTAATAGTGCTCAAAACATTGCTATTGACTATTAGCAACACTTACAAAACTAAATGCGTCGATAAAAATGCAGTCACTATTGCTCATTAGCGACGCTATGACAAATCATTGCTAATAGTTAGCCATTAGTGACGTTCATTTTTATGTCACTAATTGCTAATTGTAAATTATTAGCAACACTTAACTCTAAGCGTTGCTAATAATTAGTTATTAGCGACATTTCATAAAATGCCACTACTATAAAAAAATTTAACAAAACTAAAAAACTTCTTATTAGCGACACTTGTATATGAGTTGCTAATAACAAATAATAAGGAAATTATTAGCACCAATTATGTAAGTGTCGCTAATAAAAATTTTGAAAAAATAATAAAAAAATAATCTTTAGCAACGCTTCAAAAAAGCACCACTAGTAAAAAATGTATTTAAAAAAGAATTATTGTGTATTAATGATGCTTTAAATTAATAAAAAATAAAAAAATGTATTTAGCGACGCTTTCAAAAGTATCGCTCATGACTTCAAAATTTTAGAAAAACTATCTCGCCAGAGACAGGATGACTGGAGGGAGCCGGAATTTGGCGGAGGTGCCCTATATGGCACGGACGGGGCAGGTCAGGGAGGGTGGTGACCGGGGAGAGGGGGAGGGGGTGACTAGGGAGGAGGGGTAGCCAGAATCTGGCAGGCACCCCCAGAGCCACCTCCTCCGGTCAGACAGAGGGGAGGAGGGTTGGGGTGGGGGGAGGGGGTCACCGGGGAGAAGGGGGAAGAGGGGAAGCCGAATTCCAGCCCCCAGAGCCCCTCCTCCGGTCTGACAAAGGGGACGAGGGGGTAGAAATCAGGGGGGGTGATGGGGAAGAGGGCCGGATTCCAGCACACTGAGGGATGGGAGGTGTTGGCGGAAGGAGGAAGTGGGGGCGGGGATTGCAGTTAAACATGGCAGGGCAAAAATTTTGCCTGTCGTGCGGGGGAAGAAATGCCTACCAAATTGCCTGCATTTATTTTGGATTTGCGACACTTTGTAAGCATTTCAACTGTTACTTTTTGCGACATTTTCTTATAAACGTGGCAATGAGCATCCCATTAGCGACGCTTGAATGCAAATGTACAAATAAAAAACAGAGAAAAGAAAAAAGATAGAAAGAGAGAGAGGAAGAGAGAGAGGAGAGAGAGCGGAAACAAGAGAGGGAAAGAGAGAGGAGAGAGAGGAAAGAGGGGAGAGAGAGGGTAGAGAGAGAAAGAGAGAGAGTGAGAGAGGGCAGAGATAAGAGGAAATTTAAAAAAATAAAACTAAGCCTATTATTGATGCTCTTTACTAATCGTTTCTAATACTAACATTTATTAAAAAAAATTACACTATTTGTGATGCTCAGAAATGAACGTCGAAAATAGTTTATGCAATGGTGACAATGAAACTTAAGCGTCACAGCTACTTCAACTATTTGCGGTGCTTTTTACTGAGTGTCGCAAATAGTGTAATTTTTTTTAATAAACGTTAGTATTAGAGACCCTCAGTAGAGAGCATCACATATAGGCTTATATTTTTTTATTTTTTTTATTTTCCTCTTCCCTCTCTCCATCCTCTCTCTCCTCTCTCTCTACACACACTCTCTCTACCCTCACTCTTCTCTCTCTCTACACTCTCTCACCTCTCTACCTTCTCTCTTCACACTCTTTCTCCCTCCCTCTTCACCCCCTCTACCCTCTCTTTCTCCTCTTTCTCTCTCATCTCTCTCTAGCTCCTCTCCTCACTCTCGCTTCACTCTCTTCCTCTGTATTCTCTCTCTACCCTCTCTTTCTCCTCTCCTTTCTCTCTATGCACTCTTTCTCTCTTCTCTCTTCTTCTCTTATCTTTCTTCACTCTTTTTTTTTATAAATTATATTTTAAAATCAATAAGAAGATTTAAATAAAATATATTAGTGACACTTGTAAGATTGCGTCGCTAGGATTTTTTTATTATAAACCATTAAGAAGATTTTTTTATTAACTCTATGTGTCACTAAGGCTTAGGGTAGTAGCGACGCAATGTAATAAAGTGTGTCCCTAATATATTTTATTTTAATTTTTTTTATTTATAAAATATAATAAAAAATCCCAAAAAAATTTAAATTATTTTCTTCCCCCTCTCTCTTTACTCTCACACAACTCTCTCTCTTCATTCTCACTACCCTCTCTCTTGTCTCTCTCTATGCACTCTCTCTCCTCTCTTTTTTTCTCTCCGCCCTATATTTTATTATAAATTATATTTTAAAATCAAAGAGAAAATTTTAAAAAATTATATTAGTGATGCAATTTACAAAGTGTTGCTAATATATATTATTTTAAACTTTATTATTATTATTAAAATATAATAATTTAACAAAAAATCTCAAACAAATATAAATTAATTTCCCCCCCTAACTCTCCTCTTTCTTCTTTCTCTCTCTCTTCTCTCTCCCTTTTCTCTCTCCCTCCCCTCTTTCTTCTTTCTCTCTCTCTCTTCTCTCTCCCTCCCCTCTTTCTCTTTCTCTCTCCTTATTTCACTCTCTCTCCTCTCTCTCTACCATCTCTCTCCTCTCTCCTCTCTCTTCTCTTTCTAGCTCCTCTCCTCTCTCTTCCTCTCTATTCTCTCTTCCTCTCCTCTCCTCCCTCCCTCTCTCTCTCCTCTTCACTCTCTCCTCTCTCTAGCTTCTCTCTCTCTTGTCTTTCTCACTTGTCTCCTCTTTCTCTTCCCTATTTCTCTCTCACACTATCGCCTCACTCTGTCTCTCCTCTCCTCTCGACTCTCTCTATCTACTCTCACTCTCTATTCTCTTTCCACTCTCTCTTCTCTAGATCTCTCTCTTCACTTTCTTTGTTGTCTTTCTCTCTCTTCTGTACTCTCTCTTCCCTCTCTCGTCTCTCTCTCTCTCTCCTCTCTCTCTCTCTCTCTCTCTCTCTCTCTCTCTCTCTCTCTCTTTCTTTCTCCTCTTTCTCTCAATTACGCACATGAACATGAGCCCCAGCTTTGAGAAGTAGTGGGGATAAAGTAGAGGAATTTTATTTACTTATTATTATTTATTTATTATATATAAAATAATAAATATTAAATAAAATGTATTATATTTGAGAAGTTTATTTTTAAAAAAGTGTCGCTAATAGTGGTATTATTAGCGCTACTTTTAACAAGGCATCGCTAATAATCTTATTTATTTTAAAATAAAATATATTTTATTTGCGACATTTTTTTGGAAGCGTCATTACTAGTACAACTATTAGCGACACTTATAAAAAAGTGTCGCTAGTAGTAATACTATTTGCGACGCTTGTACAAAAGCGTCGCAAATTGTTCTAAATTTTTTATTTTTTATTTAAAACTTATAACTATTAGTGATATTTTTTAGGAAGAGTCACTAATATTACAACTATTAGCGATATTTTTATACAAGCATCGCAAATTGTACCAGTATTTGAGACACTTTATAAAAAGCATCGCTAATAGTACTACTATTGGCGACACTTTATAAAAAGTATTGATAATAGTACAACTATTGGCGATGCTTTATAAAAAGCATCACTAATGGTTAAATTTTTTGCAATGCTTTTAAATGTGTCGCAAATAGTAATTATTAGCGACGCTTTGCTTTGCTAATAAAAGCGTCGCTAATAATACTTTTTGTTGTAGTGAGTTATTCATTAATCAGATTAGGGCATAACTCTTATACTTTGATAGAAGAATTTATGGGCTCACTAGCAGAAGCCTAGGATCAATAACTTAATAAAATAAAGCAATAATAACCTTTATTAACCTAATGACCTAAATGCCCTTATTACACGATAACATAATTAAACCCTAAGTAACCTCATGGCCTAAGGCCCCTTTGGCGGACCATTTCTGGTATACAACATTTGTCTTTAATCTAAGTGCATCTACAAATTATATTCATGAATTCAATTCGTCCGTCATTTAGTTTGTTTGATTCATTCTTACGAACATAGTAAATGAGTATGTATTTCTTTAAAACAACTAAATATACATTTATGACGAGCTTGGATATTATAAAACTAATTAAGTGAATGAAATTACATAAGTAAAGGAAAAACGGTCAAGTTGTGGTATCTCTTTCTCCATTTGATTCATAATTATGAACATAACAAATAATTTAGAGGTCTCTTAAAACTTGAAACGATATAACAATTTATGTACATTCTTAATGATATTCGGTTTTAATTGATTAAAAGGATATAATTAAACCAAAAGTGGTCAGATTCGTTTGTCGTTTTGTACATTTGATTCATTTTTACAAACTTAGTCAATGAGTCTGTATTTATTTAAAATAACTAAATATAAATTCGTGACGAGTTTGGGTTCTTTGTTTTTAGCTAATGGAATCACATAAGTTAAGGAAGAACGGTTAAATTGTGGTATCACTTTATATATTATTCATAATATCGATCGTAACAAATAATTTGGAGGTCTCTTTATACTTTAAACGATATAATGATTTTTGTATATTCTTAACGAACTTCGGTTTGAATCGATTAAATGGATTTAACTAGACCAAAAGTGGTCTGATTGGTTCGTTGTTTAGTGCGTTTGATTTATTCTTACCAACTTAGTAAAGTAGTACTTATTTCTTTAAAATAACTAAATATACATTGGTTACGAGCTTAGGTGCTTTATTCTAAAACTAGTTATGCGAATGAAGTCACATAATTTAAGGAAGAACGGTTAAATTTTGGTATCAATTTGTCTATTTAACTCGTAACTACGAATGGAATAAATGATTAGGATGTCTTTTTAAACATTAAACGATATAACTATTTGTGCAAATTCTTAATGAACTTCGGTTTTAATCGATTAAATTGATATAACTAGACTAAAAGTGGTCCGATTGGTTCGTCATTTAGTGCATTTGATTTATTCTTATGAACTTAGTAAATTAGTACTTATTTCTTTAAAATAACTAAATATTCATTAGTGACAAGCTTAAGTGCTTTATTCTGAAACTAGTGACGCGAATGAAGTCACATAGTTTAAGGAAGAATGGTTAAATTTTGGTATCAGTTTGTCTATTTAATTCGTAAATACGAATGGAACAAATGATTAGGATGTCTTTTTAAACATCAAACGATATAACTATTTGTGCAAATTTTTAACGAACTTCGGTTTTAATCGATTAAATTGATATAACTAGACTAAAAGTGGTCCGATTGGTTCATCATTTAGTGCATTTGATTTATTTGTACGTACTCAGTAAATGAGTACATATTTCTTTAAAACAACTAAATATACATTCGTGACGAGCTTTGGTGATTTATTCTAAAACTAGTTAAGCGAATGAAATCACATAAGTAAAGGAAAAACAACCAAATTTTGGTATCACTTTCTCCATTTGATTCATAGTTACGAATGTCACAAAAATGATTAGGAAGTCTCTTTAAACTTTAAACAATATAATGATTTATACACATTCTTAACGAACTTCGGTTTTAATCGATTAAATTGATATAACTAGACAAAACGTTGTCTGATTGGTTCGTCATTTAATGTGTTTGGTTCATTCTTCTGAATTTAGTAAATGAGTATGTATTTCTTTAAAACAACTAAATATACATTCGTAACGAGCTTTGGTGCTTTGTTCTAAAACTAGTTATGCAAATGAAATCGCATAAGTTAAGGAAGAATGGTTAAATTGTGGTATCACTTTCTTTATTTAATTCGTAATTACGAACGTAACAAATGATTGGGAGTTCTCCTAAAACTTTACACGATATAATCATTTGTACACATACTTAACGAACTTCAGTTTTAAACGATTAAAAGGATCTAACTAGACCAGAAGTGGTGCAACTGGTTCGTCATTTAGTGGGTTTGATTTATTCTTACGAACATAGTAAATTAGTATTTATTTCTTTAAAACAACTAAATATACATTCATGACGAACTTGGGTACTTTGTTCTATACTAGTTAAGTGAATGAAATGACATAAGTTATGGAAGAACCGTCAAATTGTGGTATCACTTTCTCCATTTGATTGGTAATTACAAACATAACAAATGATTGGGAGGTCTCTTTAAACTTTAAACGATATAATGATTTATACAGATTCTTAACGACCTTTGATTTTAATCGATTTAAAGGATATAACTAGACCAAAAGTGGTCCAATTAATTCGTCGTTTAATGTGTTTGATTCATTCTTTTGAACATAGTAAATGTGTACATGTTTATTTAAAACAACTAAATATACATTTGTGACGATCTTTCGTGCTTTTCTCTAAAACTAGTTAAGCGAATGAATTCACATAAGTAAATGAAGAATAGTCAAATTTTGCTATCTCTTTCTCCATTTGATTCATAATTATGAACATAACAAAGGATTCAAAGGTCTCTTTAAACTTAAAACGATATAACGATTTGTACACATTCTTAACAAACTTCGGTTTTAATTGATTAAAAGGATATAACTAGACCAAAAGTAGTTCGATTTGTTTGTTGCTTTGTGCTTGTGAGCCATTCTTACAAACCTAGTAAATTAGTGTTTATTTCTTTAAAACAACTAAATATACATTCGTGACAAACTTGGGTGCTTTGTTTGAAAACTTGTTAAGCGAATGAAATCAGATAAGTTAAGGAAAAATGGTTAAATCGTGGTATCGCTTTCTCTATTTAATTTGTAATTACGGACGTAACAAATGATTGGGAGGTCTTTTTAAACTTTGAACAATATATAGTTTTGGCTCATTCTTAGCGAACTTCAGTTTTAATCGATTAAAATGATATAACTATACTAAAAGTAGTCCAATTGGTTTATCATTTAGTGTTATTGATTCATTCATACTAACATAGTAAATGAGCACGTACTTTTTTATAACTACTAAATATACATTCGCGACGAGTTTGGGGGCATTATTCTAAAACTAGTTAAGCGAATGAAATCACATAAGTAAAGGAAGAGCGGTCAAATTATTGTATCGTTTTCTCTATTTAATTTGTAATTATGAACATAACAAATAATTGGGAGGTCTCTTTAGACTATAAAGGATATAACGATTTATGCACATTCTGTTGTGCACGATCACCAGACTTTACTTTATTTCCTTATTTCTTTGCATTGGACTATTTTCTTATGTATTAGTTTATTGTTTGATTTTGTAAGATTGTTATTGGTCCAGTTACTGGCTCTGAACTAGCTTGGCCCACTAACTAGCGCATCTCCCTAGGTGAGTGGGGCCGGCTTGGCATGACTCCCTAGGGGACTGGTCGTCCCCTATATGGGTCGACTCTCTTCTCTATTTGGATTATGCAATTGGAATTACTCATATCTTCTTCCCTTTCTTCTTTACTTCTTCCCTTTCCCTGCGTAAATCTCCTTGGTACCGATTGTGCCTACACCGAGCACATCATTGGTATCAGAGCTTTTAGGATCCCTGGACATGGAATGAGGTAAGCAAGCTGCCGCGGCCCCTGAGGTTCTTCCGGAGAAGGAGGCTCTCGCCTCAGCGGACAATCCGATGGCCATTCCTACGACAGCTAGCGAACCCACTTTGACAGAGATCATGGTGGCGCTGAAAACATTGAGCGTGGGCGTGGTCAAGGTGGAGGCACTGGGCTTGGCAGTTGCACATTTACAGGCTGAGCGCACAGTGCCCCTCCTGCCCGGGCCGCCCCCTACTATCCTAGAGAAGGGAGATTCGTCACAAGCCCCAGAACCGAACGTTTCTGCCCCCCCAGCACCGGCGGACAGCAACGCGAGAGTCCCCCACGGTCCAGTACGCTTTGGCACAGTCAACTAGGGCATGGATGGGAGGTGCCAGGCCTGGGTAATACAAGGCACGACAGGTGTTCGGGAAAATGCCCCAATGATGCCGCCCCCGAGAAACCTGTTTCCAGAGATGGAGGATGACTGGGAGGAGTACTTGGGGACCCATGGTGGGCCAAGAGGAGGGGCTGAACCTCGTTTGGCCCACCTCCAATTCCCACCTTACAATGGGGATGATGATCCAGTGGAATGGCTGTACAAGGCGGAGAATTTTTTCACCTACCAAGGAACGCATTCTGAGGCAGAACGTCTATGTATCACGGCCTTTCACCTAGATGGAGATGGATCCGTATGGTTCTAGAGCTTCAAGAAGGAGGTGCGCTACCCCACTTGGGCCACCTTCTCCGACGAGCTGTGCATCCAGCTTGGTCCAAACGAGTTTCAGGACTTCAACGAGATGCTCTCATCACTGCGCAAAACCACCACTGTCAGGGCCTATTATACAGAGTTCATGAAGGTGGCCAACCGCCTTCCCGACTGGCCAGTGGCTGCCTTGGTGGGCACATTCAAGCGAGGGCTCAAACAAGAGATTTCTGAGGAGATGCGTCACTTTCCATGCTCCAATATGTGGGATGTCATGCGCCACGCACGCATTGAGGAAGAGAAGCTGACTAGGCAGCGACGAGGAGGTCGGCTCGGGCCCTTTCCTTGGCCTGCTGTGGGCGCCTCCCCTCTTGCCGCCCCAACCAGTAGCACAGTGGCCAGCCGCACTGGCTAGCAATCTGCTCAGCCTGGCCAAATTGTACGGTTCTCACACCGGCTCAGATGGAGGAACGCCGGTCGAAGGGCCTCTATTTTCGCTGTGATGAGAAGTTCGTTCTGGGGCATTGCTATTCCGTCAAGGGTAGTCTTCTCGTGGATGAGCTTGATGAGGAGGGAACTCAGACGGATGTGGCTGACTCATTCCACCATGATGATGTGCTACTGGAGATTTATGTCCATGCCTTCTATGGGGCATTCACTCCACGCACAATGTGGGTTCAAGGCCACCTCAAGCGGCAGCAGGTGGCCATATTGATTGATAACAGGTCAACCCACAACTTCATTAATGACAAGGTGGCCCAACTGCTGGGCTGCTTTGTGTCCGATTTGAAGCCCTTTGATGTGCTTATTGGTGATGGGAAGCACCTCCGGAGCTTGGGGGTCTGTGCGCAAGCAGCACTCTCCATTCAGAGCCACACATTCGTGATTGACCTCTTCTTGTTGCCTACGAAGGGGGCGGATGTGGTGTTAGGGGTGTAGTGGCTCCAGGAGCTCAGGGACGTGCTATGGAACTTCAAAGACATGGTGATGGATTTTGATGTTCAGGGGCAGCGGGTTCAGCTTCAGGGATCTCAGCTGGGCGCCCTCCTCTCTGCTCAGCTGATGAATTCTTTTTTTCGGTTTGCCCCCAAGGGTTCCTCCCTTAGCAGCGGGCAGCCGTCGAAGTCCACCAAGATGAGTTGCTGCATGAGGTGTTTACTGAACCACAGGGCCTTCCTCTGGTGTGGCCTAATGATCACTGTATTCCTATCCTCCCAGGGGCCACTCCGGCCAATGTTCGGCCTTACCGCTACCTGCACATTCAGAAGGTAGAGATAGAGCATCTGGTGGCGGACATGCTTCAGTCCGGTATTATTTGCCCAAGCACGAGTTCCTTCTCCTCCCCGGTGTTGTTGGTTCGCAAGAAGGATGGCACATGGCGGTTCTGTGTTGACTACAGGGCCTTGAATGCTATCACTGTCAAGGACAAGTACCCCATACCGGTGATTGAGGAGCTTCTAGATGAGCTGGCTGGAGCGAATATCTTCAATAAACTTGACCTTTGGTAGGGTTACCATCATATCTGGGTACAGCCAAGTGATGTGCACAAAACTGCCTTCTGGGCTCATGACGGCCACTTCAAGTTCCTTGTCATGCCGTTTGGGCTGACAAATGCCCCCTCCACATTCCAGAGCCTCATGAATGATCTCTTCAGACCCTTCCTCCACCACTTCCTCTTGGTTTTCTTTGATGATATCCTTGTCTATAGCACGTAATGGGTGGACCACTTGGAGCATCTTAGGTCTGTCTTTGCTATTCTAAAAGATAATTCCTTGTTTCGAAAGCGTTCGAAGTGTTCATTTGGTAGCCCGCGGGTGGATTATCTTGGACATATCACCTCTCGTGATGGCGTCTCCATTGACCCCTCAAAGGTGGCCTCCATGCTGTCTTGGCTGCCACCTACGTGTGTACGGGCACTTCGGGGTTTTCTTGGCCTCACTGGCTACTATCGGTGGTTCATTGGCCGCTTGGAGAGCTTGCTCGCCCCCTTACAGAGCTACTGAAGAAGGGGGCGTTCTGCTGGACTGAGGCTACCCAGGCGGCCTTTGACGAACTGAAGCGAGCTATGGCTTCAGCCCTTGTTTTGATTCTTCCGGATTTCAGCCGACCCTTCATGGTGGAGACAGATGCTTCTAATGCAGGCCTTGGGGCGGTGTTACTGCAGGATGAGCGCTCCATTGCATACTTCAGCAAGGCCTTAGCGGGCTGCTCCTTGTCACAGTCCATGTATGAGAAGGAGATGTTGGCCATCGTCCTCGCTATCGACAAATGGCAACCGTACTTACTTGGCCGCAAGTTTCTGATTCGCATTGACCACCAGCCCCTGAAGTATTTCCTCGACCAGCGGGTGTCCACTCCGTCATAGCAGCGGTGGGTCAGCAAGCTTCTTGGATATGATTATGAGATCGTGTACAAGAAGGGCTCAGAAAATACAGTGGCTGACGCCCTGTCTCGCAGCCCTGCTCCATGTTCGTGTCTCGCCATTTCAGTCTCGGCATGCCCCTTCCTTGATGAGTTCAAACGCGTGTATAGGGATGATCCTTCAACTCAGACTCTGATTTACTCCCTTTAGACCGACCCTGCTGCTCGCCTGTTCTTCTTGTGGAGGGATGACCTTCTCTTTTGGAAGGACCACCTTTGGGTACCCGCTATAGCTGATCTTTTCCACAGCATTCTCTCCCACTTCCATGACTCTCCAGTGGCCGGTCACGAAGGGGCATTCCACACCTATAAGCGAGTCAGCCAGAGCTTCAGGAGTATGTGTCCGCTTGTGATGTTTGTCAGAGAGCTAAGGCCGCCATGACTTCTCCTGCAGGATTGTTGTAGCCTTTACCTATTCCCGACATGGTCTGGGAAGATGTTTCGATGGACTTCGTGGAGGCCTTGCCTTTTGTGCATGACAAGTTCGTGATTATGGTTCGTGATTAATATGTAATTATATATGAAAAATATTATTGGGAGTTATGTTTAAACTTTAAATGATAGAACCAATTATACACATTCTTAACTAACTTTGGTTTAAATCGATTAAAAGGATAAAACTAGACAAAAATGGTCCAGTTGGTTTGCCATTTAGTGCATTTAATTCTTTCTTACAAACTTAGTAAATGAGTTTCAATGCTTCATAATTATGAATTCATGACGAGTTTCAATGCTTTGTTCTAAAACTGGTTAAGCGAATGAAATCACATAAGTAAAGAAGAATGGTCAAATTGTGGTATCACTTTCTCCATTTGATTCATAATTATGAATGTAGCAAATGATTCGGAGGTCTCTTTAAACTTTAAATAATATAACGATTTATGTACATTTTTAACGATCTTCAGTTTTAATCGATTGAAAAGATATAACTAGACAAAAAGTGTTCCAATTCGTTCATCATTTTGTGCATTTAATTCATTCTTACGAACTTAATAAATGAGTACGTATTTATTTAATACAACTAAATATACATTCACAACGAGTTTGGGTGCTTTGTTCTAAAACTAGTTAAGCGAATGAAATCATATGGGTTAGGGAAGAACGGTCAAATTGCGGTATCACTTTCTCCATTTGATTCGTAATAACGAACGTAACAAATTATTTGAGGTCACTTTATACTTTAAATGATATAATGATTTGTGGACACTCTTAATGAACTTCAGTTTTAATCGATTAAAAGGATACAACTAGACCAAAAATGGTTTGATTGGTTTGTCTTCTAATGCTTTCAATTTATTTTTATGCACATAGTAAATGAGTACATATTTCCTTAGAACAACTAAATATACTTTTGTGATGAGCTTGGGTGCTTTATTCTAAAACTAATTTAGCGAATGAAATCACATAAATAAAGTAAGATAGGTCAAATTATGGTATCACTTAATCCATTTGATTCTTAATTATGAACGTAATAAATTATTGTAAGGTCTCCTTAAACTTTAAACAATATAACGATTTGTGAACATTCTTAACAACTACAGTTTTAATCAATTAAAAAGAAATAACTAGACCGAACATGATTTTATTCATTTGTCCTTTTGTGTGTTTGACTCATTCTTTCAAACTTTGTATATTACTACTTATTTCATTAAAATAACTAAATATACATTTTTGATGAGCATGGGTACTTTGTTCTAAAGCTAGTTAAGCGAATGAAATGACATAAGTTAAGGAAGAATAGTCAAATTCTTGTATCGCTTTCTACCAGCCCGCCCCCAACGCTTCAAGCCCTTGCTCCTATGCTTCTTTCCCTTCAATTTAGTCCAGAAATATGGTAAATTTCCCCCTTTACAGCTGCTGCTAATGGTACACCTTGATGGGAGAAAGAAGAGAAGGGAAGAGAGGGGAGATAGGGGAGACCGAGCCAGCCAAAAAGTTCAGCCTCTGCCCCCCCCCCTTTCTTTTGCATAACCTCCTCCTAGATTCTAGTGGTTTAAGCCAATAAGAAAGGGTGGTCAAAAGGCTGAGACGTCCCCCACGTAAGAGTCCCAAATGAGACTCTATCTCCACTAGAAACCACCCTTATCAACTTAGCCACCTCACTCCTAAATTGTAGGTGTCGTCCCCTACAATTTAGGAGTGGCCCCTACTCCACTTTCTAATCAATTCCTCCCTCTCTAGGACACTCTCCTTTGCTCCAACTCCACTTCTAGAGGGCCGAACCCCCTTTATAGTGGGTTTAGTCCCCTGAACCCCTTAACCCTAAGTGGTCCGCCCCTTCTCACAAAGCTTGGACTAAT
Organism: Saururus chinensis; assembly: GCA_035235625.1. Classification (NCBI taxonomy): domain Eukaryota; kingdom Viridiplantae; phylum Streptophyta; class Magnoliopsida; order Piperales; family Saururaceae; genus Saururus; species Saururus chinensis. The sequence goes on along the minus strand of CP141146.1, from coordinate 26,870,221 downwards.
AACCTTAATTGGTTAACACAATATGCAAATCATACTGTTTCAATTCAACCAAATAAACTAACTCACACACAAAGGAGAAGAAAAAAAAATTACTAAGAATTTGGGATGTTACAAAATGATATAACGATGTATGCACATTCTTACAGAATTTCGGTTTTAATCGATTAAAAGGACATAACTAGACCAGAAGTGGTCCAATTTGTTCGTCCTTTAGTGCTATGGATTCATTCTTACAAACTTAGTAAATGACTACATATTTATTTAAAACAACTAAATGTACATTCGTGACGAGTTTGGGTGTTTTATTCTAAACCTAGTTAAGCGAATGAAATCACATAAGTTAAGGAATAACGGTCGAATTGTGGTATCACTATCTCCATTTGATTCGTAATTACGAACGTAACAAATGATTGGGAGGTCTCTTTAAACTTTAAATGATATAATGATTTATACACATTCTTAACAAACTTCGGTTTTAATCGATTAAAAAGATATAACTAGACCGAAAGTGGTCCATTTGCTTTGTCATTTAGTGTTTTTGATTCATTCTTACAAACTTAGTAAATGAGTACGTATTTATTTAGAAGAACTAAATATACAATCGTGACGAGTTTCGATGCTTTGTTCTAAAACTTGTTAAGCGAATAAAATCACATAAGTAAAGGAAGAACGGTCAAATTGTGTTATCACTTCCTCCATTTGATTCGTAATTATGAATGTAAAAAATGATTAGGAGGTCTTTTTAAACATTAAACAATATAATGATTTATGCACGTTCTTAGCGAACTTCGGTTTTAGTCGATTCAAAGGATATAACTAGACCAAAAGTGGTACATTTGGTTTGTCATTTAGTGTGTTTTATTCATTCTTACGAACTTAGTAAATGAATACTTATTTCTTTAAAACAACTAAATCTACATTCGTGATTTGCTTAGGTGCTTTGTTCAAAAACTAGTTAAGCGAATGAAATAACATAAGTTAAGGAAGAAATGTCAAATTGTGGTATCACTTTCTATGCATTTGATTTGTAATAATAAACGTAACAAATAATTCGGAGGTCTCTTTAAATTTTAAAAAATATAACGATTTGTACACATTCTTAACGAAGTTTGGTTTTAATTGATTAAAAGGATATAACTAGACAAAAAGTGATATGTTTTGTTTGTCATTTTTTGCATTTGATTCATTCTTACGAACTTAGTAAATTAGTGGCTATTTCTTTATAAAAATTAAATATACATTCATGACAAGCTTGGGTGCTTTATTCTAAAACTAGTTAAGAGAATGAAATCACATAAGTTAAAGAAGAACGGTCAAATTGTGGTATTGTTTTCTCCATTTGATTAGTAATTATAAACATTAAAAATGATTATGAGGTCTCTTTCAAATTTAAATGATATAACGATTTGTACACATTCTTAACAAACTTCGATTTTCATCTATTAAAAGGATATAACTAGACCAAAAGTGGTCCGATTAGTTCGTCATTTAGTGTGTTTGTATCATCCTTGTAAACATAGTAAAAGAGTACATATTGCTTTAAAACAACTAAATATACTATCATGATGAGCTTGGGGGCTTTATTTTAAAACTAGTTAAGCGAATTAAATACAATAAGTAAAGGAAGAATGGTATTGTGGTATCACTTTCTCAATTTGATTTATAATTATGATCGTAACAAATGATTGGAAGGTCTCTTTAAACTTTTAACGATATAACAATTTATGCACATTCTTAACGAATTCTGTTTTAAAGGATTAAAATGATATAACTAGACCAAAAGTGGTCTAATTGGTTTGTCGTTTAGTGTGTTTAATCTTACGAACTTATTTCTTTAAAACAACTAAATATACATTCGTGACAGGCTTGGGTGCTTTATTCTAAAACTAGTTTAGCGAATTAAAGCACATAAGTGAATGAAGAACGATCAAATTGGGGTATCATTTTCTCCTTTTGATTTGTAATTATGAACATAAAAAATGATTAGGAGGTCTCTTTAAACTTTAAATGATGTAATGATTTTTGTACATTCGTAACGAACCTTAGTTTCAATCAATTGAAAGGTTATAACTAGACCAAAAGTGGTGTGATTGGTTTGTACGTTTGATTTATTCTTACGAACATAGTAAACAAGTTTGTATTTCTTTAAAACAACTTAATATACATTCATGACGAGCTTGGGTGCTTTATTCTAAAACAAATTAACTGAATGAAATCATATACGTAACAGATGAATGGTCCAATTGTGGTACACTTTCTCCATTTGATTCGTAATTATGAACGTAACAAACGATTAGGATGTCTCTTTATACTTTAAATGATATAATAATTTATGCAAGTTCTTAACGAACTTCGGTTTTAAATATTTAAAAGGATATATCTGGTTCGTCATTTAGTGTGTTTGATTAAGTCTTACAAACTTTGTGAACTTTAAAAAACCTAAATATACAATCATGACAAGCTTGGGTGCTTTGTTATATAACTAGTTAAGCAAATAAAATTACATAAGTTAAGAAAGAACAATCAAATTGTGCTTTCTTTCTCCATTTTAGTTGTAATAATGAACATAACAAATGATTCGGAGGTATCTTTAAACTTTAAATGATATAATGATTTGTGGACATTCTTAACGAACTACGGTTTTAATCCATTAAAATGATATAACTAGACCAAAGGTGATCCGATTCGTTTGTCATTTTGTTTGTTTGATTCATTCTAATGAACTTAGTAAATTAGTACGTATATATTTAAAACAACTAAATATACATTTGTGACGAGTTTGGGTGCTTAATTATAAAACTAGTAAAGCGAATGAAATCACATAAGTAAAGGAAAAACGGTTAAATTGTGTTATCGCTTTCTCCATTTGATTCGTAATTACGAACGTAACAAATAATTAGGAGGTCTCTTTAAACTATAAACGATATAACGATTTATGCACATTATTAATGAACTTTCGTTTAAATCGATTAAAAGGATATAAATAGACCAAAAGTGGTGCATTTCATTGGTTGTTTAGTACATTTGATTCAATTTTATGAACTTAGTAAATGAGTACGTATTTCTTTAAAACAACTAAATATATACTCGTGATGAGCTTAGGTGATTTGTTCTAAAACTATTTAAGGGAATGAAATCACATAAGTAAAGGAAGAATGGTCAAATTGTGGTATCACTTTTTCTATTTGATTATTAATTACGAATGTGACAAATGATTGGGAGGTCTTTTTTAAATTTAAACAATATAACAATTTATGCACATTCTTAATGAACTTCGGTTTTAAACGATTAAAGGGATATAACTAGACCAAAAGTGTTCCAACTGGTTCGTCATTTAGTGCATTTGATTCATTCTTACAAACTTTCTAAATGAGTACGCATTTCTTTAAAACAACTAAATATACATTCAAAATGAGCTTAGTGTTTTATTCTAAAACTAGTTAAGCGAATAAAATCACATATGTTAAGGAAGAATAGTTAAATTGTGGTATCACTTTCTCGATTTGATTTATAATAACGAGCGTAACAAATGATTGGGAGGTCACTTTAAACTTTAAATGATATAATGATTTGTGCACATTCTTAACAAACTTCAGTTTTAATCTATTAGAAGGATATAACTAGACCAAAAGTGGTTCGATTCATTTGTCATTTTGTACATTTGATTCAATCTTACGATCTTAGTAAATAAGTACGTATTTCTTTAAAACAACTAAATATACATTTGTAATATGCTTCGATGCTTTGTTCTAAAACTAGTTAAGCGGATGAAATCATATAAGTTAAGGAAGAATGATCAAATTGTGATATCACTTTCTCTATTTAATTCATAATTACAAACATAACAAATGATTGGGAGGTCTGTTTAAAATTTAAATAATATAACTATTTATGCACATTTTTAATGAACTTCGGTTTTAATCAATTAAAAGGAGACCAAAAGTGGTCGAATTGGTTCATCGTTTGGTACATTTTATTAATTCTTATGAACTTCGTAAATGAGTAAATATTTATTTAAAACAAATAAATATATATTCGTGATGAGTTAGGCTACTTTGTTCTAAAACAAGTTAAGCGAATAAAATCAGATAAGTAAAAGAAGAATGGTCAAGTTGTTGTTTCACTTTCGCCATTTTATTCGTAATTACAAATATAACAAATGATTCGGAGGTCTCTTTAAACTTTAAACAAGATAACGGTTTATGCACATTTTTAACAATCTTCTGTTTTAATCGATTAAAAGGATATAAATAGACCAAAAGTGGTCCGACTCGTTCATTGTATTGTGCGTTTGATTCATTCTTATGAACTTAATAAATGAGTATGTATTTATTTAAAATAACTAAATATATATTAGTGATGAGTTTGGATGTTTTTTTCTAAAACTAGTTAAGCGATTGAAATTGCATAAGTTAGGGAAGAACGGTCAAATTGTGGTATCACTTTCTCCATTTGAATCGTAATAACAAACGTAAAAAATGATTTGAAGGTCACTTTAAGCTTTAAACGATCTTCGGTTTTAATAAATTAAAAAGATATAACTAGACCAATAGTGGTTCGATTTGTTTGTCGTTTTGTACATTTGACTCATTCTACGCACTAGAAAATGAGTACGTATTTTTTTAAAACAACTAAGTATACATTCGTGATGATCTTTGTTCTAAAACTAGTTATGCGAATGAAATCACATATGTTAATGAAGAACGGTCAATTTGTGGTATTTATTTCTCCATTTGATTCATAATAACGAATGTAACAAGTGATCTCGATGTCACTTTAAACTTTAAACGATATAATGATTTGTACACATTCTTAACGAACCTCAGTATTAATCGATTAAAAAGATATAACTAGACCAAAAGTGGTCCGAACAACAGCCCAGCGCCAGGCCGACTTGGCCAGCCATCCCCACCGTCGGGTCAGATTGTCCATCATCTTACTTCAGCACAAATGGAGGAGCGTCGGTCCAAGGGACTATATTTCTGTTGTGATGAGAAGTTCGTTCCAGGACATTGTTGTTTTGTCAAGGGCAGCCTCCTAGTGGAGGTGGTCAAGGAGGAGGACATGGAGGATAGGGCAAACTCTTCCCACTATGACGACGTGCAGCCTGAGATCTCTATACATGCCTTCTCGGGGACGTTGACTCCTCGCATGATGCGGATTCAAGGCCACCTCAAGCGACATTAAGTGGTCATCTTGGTCAATAGCAGGTCTACTCACAACTTCATTATGACAAGGTGGCCCAGCATCTTGTCTGCTTCGTGTCCGACTCGAAGCCCTTTGATGTGTTGATCGGTGATGGGAAGCATCTCAGGAGCTTTGGCGTATGTGCTCAGGCCGCCCTCTCCATTGAAGGCCACACTTTCATCACCGACCTCTTCCTACTGCCCACAAAGGGGGCTGACGTGGTGTTAGGGGTTCAGTGGCTACAGGAGCTTGACAACGTGGCTTGGAACTTCAGGGACATGGTTATAGACTTCAAAGTTCAGGGGCACCGGGTTCGGAAGGAAGGATCCCGGCCAGGCACCCTCCTCTCAGCCCAGTCGGCGAGTTCCTTCTTCTAGTTCGCTCCCCAAGGGTTCCTCTTACAGCAGCGGGCAATAGTCGAGGTGCGTCAGGATGAACCATCCCCGGATCTTCTTGAGTTATTGGCAAAGCATCATGATGTGTTTGCTGAACCGAAGGTCTTCCTCCAATACGGCCTCACGACCACCATATTCCCATCATTACTGGGGCATCACTGGCCAATGTCTGTCCTTACCATTATCCTCACATCCAAAAGTAAGAGATAGAGCGCCTCGTGGCTGACATGCTTCAGTTCGGTATCATCCGCCCTAGCACAAGCTCTTACTCTTCCCCGGTGTTGCTGGTGTAAAAAACATAGTACTTGGTAGTTTTGTGTGGACTGCCGAGCCTTGAATGCCATCACCGTCAAGGACAAATATCTCATACCCATGATCAAGGATCTTTTGGATGAGTTGGCGGGTGCAAAGGTCTTCAGTAAAGACGAACTTCGATTGGGTTACCATCAGATTCGTGCGCAGTGAGCTGATGTGCACAAGACTGCCTTCCAGACTCATGATGCCATTTCGAGTTTCTCATCATGCCGTTCGGGCTGACCAATGTCCCCTCCACCTTCCAGAGCCTCATGAACGACCTCTTTAGGCCTTTCCTCTGCCACTATATCTTGGTCTTCTTTGACGACATACTTGTTTACAGTTAGTCGTGGGCGGAGCACTTGGAGCATCTCAGGTCGGTCTTCTCTTTTATGCGAGATAACTCTTTATTTTCTAAGTGTTCGAGTGTTCCTTTGGTAGCCCATGGTGGATTATTTGGGACATATCATCTCGCGGGATGGCATCGCCACTGACCCATCGAAGGTGGTCGCCATGCTTTCTTGGCTGCCGCCCACTTGTGTCCATGCGCTATGGGGTTTTTTGGGCCTCACTTGCTATTATGGGTGGTTCATCAGTAGGTATGGGGAGCTTGCTCGGCCCCCCTTACAGAGCTTCTCAAGAAGGGGGCATTCGGTTGGAATGAGGTTGCCCAAGAGGCGTTTGAGGAGCTAAAGCAGGCTATGGCATGGGCTCCTGTTCTGATCTTACCTGATTTCAGCCGGCCCTTCATGGTTGAAACAGATGCTTCAGAGACGGGTCTAGGGGCGGTTCTACTGCAGGATGAGCACCCCATTGCCTACTTCAGCAAGGCTTTGGCTGGCCACTCTTTGACCATGTCCGTTTATGAGAAGGAGATGTTGGCTATTGTCCTTGCCATTGACAAGTGGCGGCCTTACTTACTTGGCTGCAGGTTCTTGATCTACATTGACCACTAGCCCCTGAAGTACTTCCTCGAACAGTGGGTGTTGACTCCATAACAGCAGCATTGGGTCAGCAAGTTACTTGGCTATGATTATGAGGTCATGTACAAGAGAGGGTCGGAAAACACCATGGTCAACGCCCTTTCTCGTAGCTCTACCTTGGGATCGTGCTTGGCCCTTTCTATTCCATCCTGCCCATTCATTGATGAGTTGAGGCGGGCATATCTTGATGATTCTCTCACACAAGCCTTGATTACAGGTCTCGAGGCTGACATAGCTGCTCGTCCTTTCTTTGTGTGGCGGGGTGACCTTCTCTTTTGGAAGGACCGCCTTTGGGTACCCGAGGTTGATGATCTTCACAGATGCATTCTCTCCCACTTCCATGACACTCCAGTGGCCGGTCATGAAGGAGCATTCCGCACTTATAAGCGGGTCAGCCAGAGGCTTATGTGGCAAGGTATTTGACGAGCAGTCCAGGAGTATGTGGCCGCTTGTGATGCCTGTCAGAGAGCTAAGGCCGCCACGACCTCTCCCGCAGGTTTGCTTCAACCCTTGCCTATCCCTGATAGGGTTTGGGAGGATGTTTCGATGGACTTCATGGAGGCCTTGCCCTTGGTGCAAGGCAAGTCGATGATTATGGTGGTGGTGGACTGGTTATCCATGTACACTCACTTTTGCGCTCTGGGGCACCCATTTGTTGTTACGTCCAAACCAAGACTATGAATTAGTCTAGTTTAGATTTCTTTTTCTTTTACTTGTCAACTATAGTAAACAAGGTCGATCCACAGGGAAAGCCTTGTGTGACAAAGAAAACTATTACGAAGAGAATAGAAAAGAGAAGGAAGTTGAAATAGAGAATAAGAGACAATCAAAGAGAAAGTGCTAAGGCATTGGAAATCTACTTGTAATAAATCTCTAATGTATATTTGAATCAAATGATAACTCAATTAAGATCAAATGAAAATTCATCTCAATCGGAAAATTTATCTTTAAAAAAAAACATTGAAATAGAACAATAGTAATTGATTGTTTACTACGTGAAAGCATTAAGTATATAATCATAGGGAATTATAAGCATTCAGCGTGCCTTTCGTCAACACTGAATCAAATAATTATATAGATTATAAACTCATTAAATATGAAACATCAATTTCAAAAGATAAAGAACTTACTTAAATCAAAGTATCCATTAAACATCAAGTACAAGCTTCATTCCTAGCCTTAGCTTGAGAGCTTAGAAAGCCATTACAATAAAACTAAAATAAAAATACAATATGAGAGAAGAAAATAGGAGAGGAGAGCTCCAAAGAGGAGGGGATGAGTCATCTATCATGTCCACCCCTCTATTTATAGGAATAGAAGGGGTTGCTTCAAAGAGGAAAGTGAAATCATATCTCTAGATTGCATCCTGATTGATTGCCTGATTGGTTGCTTCTTTGGCAATGGTTAGATACTAAATAAATCAATGATTTATTTAGCAAATAAGTATCTTTGAATCTTCCTTTAGTTAACCAATTAACCTCCTTGTCTTTCCTTATGTGTATCAATCATAATCAATGAAAATATTCTTCATGTGTTGGCCTCGGGTTAGTTTACTAGTTGTCTCTTTTTATACCGAATTCGACCCATGAATCTTCGGAATTTGGAATTTCTTCCTGAAATATCATTTGTAGCTATGGAAGCCTTCTTTCCAATTCCACCAGAATCGTATCCATCCGAATTATACACAAAAAGATATAATTAAAATACTAAGGCTCTGTCAATCTGTCCGAATAAGCTTCTTTCCTAATTTAGTCCTCTTCATACAAATCTCAAATCAAATGGGTCCACAAGGTTGTGTTCGACCATTCCATGCATGTTTAGACTATTAGGAGCCCATTCTTGACTTTCAAATAGCTTTGGGTAGATGGGCTTTACTTCCTCTTCTACTTAGATCCTATTATAGCTTGTTTAGACATATAAACTCAATTAAGGTCCAACTAACTTATTCAAAACATAAATAGCCTAAATCAGCAATGAATTAACACAAAATAGGATTGCAATTCAAAATTTAAAAATATTTAATTGAACATTATTTTAGTGCATCAAATACCCCCAAACCTACTTTTTGCTAGTCCTCGAGCAAAACAAAAATTAAAACAATAGAAAACAAAACTAACTACTCCACTTCCGCAGGAAATCTCGATTGCATTTAGCATATGCAACAAGCCTTTAAACCCCTAGCTTACACTAGTGGACGAGTTGTGTCTCGTGAGGGTTTGCAGTGAATATACCCACAAAATTCAAAAAAAACTCATGGGTTGCCTCCCAAGTAGCACTAAGTTTTATGTCTTCAGCCAGACAAAACGAAGAAGAAGAAAAAAAATATGAGTTACAATGCTAACAAGTTGTGTTGAGGAAGTAAAGACTAAGATAATAATTGTAAAGAAAGACCAAAGAACCCCTTCATCCTCACTAAGCAAACAACAAACTTTACAATTATCTCCAAACTACTCAAGCACTAGTTTTCATAAATTAAATATAAAAGTCTCAATCATTAAATTTCTATGTAGAGGAACTTTTAAAACAATGTGTAAGTGAGTCTAAGTAAAATTTTCACAAGATAATTAGAGGATCAGCCTCCTAAAGTAGTATGCTCTTCTACTCACCAAGAGATGTTTAGATAGCCAAAAGAACCAATTCAAAACTAAGCAACCTGTCCGAGATAACAAGCGGTTTGGATGTTCACTTTAATACCTCATGGGCTTTATCTGTGATATTCCAGCATGCTTGCGTTGTTACAACGATGGCTTCACCCTATCTTACAAAATGAAACATTATTTGGCAACTTCTTCTTTTTTTTTAAAAAAATATGATGTCTATCACTCTTTTTTTTTTTACTTCTTTTTCTTTTGTCATTCAAATATAATTTTTTTCATAGGCAGCCCTTTTTGAAGTACTCGGTCTAATTCATTGATTGCTTTCCATAACGATAATAATCCCCAAAAATTTTTCTTCATTTCCAGCCAACCAAGTGAACAAGGAAGTCAAAGTTCATTGGATTTTGTGTCTCTCAACATTCCGGGTGAGTATTAGAGCAACACCACATAATTCGACTTCAACTCTAAATATTCATCATGCGAGTGAAATTTTGAAAACCAAAATTAGTTTCAAAGATCCTCTTCATGAAAGTTAATTGTAAAGACTCATCACAAAATGAATGTTTTAATAAAATATTCAAGTGCCATCATTATCTAGAGATCAAAGCAAAGAAAAAGTAGACCAATAAAGGATGAAGGTTATCACAGTCAATACAATTAACAAAAATTATCCAAACTCACCCCCCAACCTAAACTAAAGGTTGTCCTCAATGTAAAAAAAATTTTGTTTTTTTTTTGAAAAAAAATCATGAAAAGAAAATCAACCCTCATAATTTGGATTTTCAAGAGATGTAGACTCAACTTCTGGGACAAAATGGTCTAAAAATGGTTTCAAACGTTGGCCATTAACTTTGTAAACATCACCATTTTTTGGGTTTTCAATTTCAACAGTTCCATAAGGAAAAACAGTTTTGACAATGAAAAGACCTGTCCAACGTGATCTTAATTTTCCTAGAAAGAGATGCAGTCTAGAGTTGTACAACAAAACTTTTTGAAATGGCTTAAAAGTTTTTCGTAAAATGTTTTTATCATGAAAAACCTTCATTCTCTCTTTGTAATGTTTTGAACTCTCATAAGCATCACGTCGAATTTCCTCTAACTCATTGATTTGCAATTTTCTATTTAAGCCAGCCTTGTCAAAGTTAAAATTTAAAGCTTTAATTGCCCAATATGCCTTATGTTCCAACTCCACAGGCAAGTGACAAGCTTTTCCAAAAATCAAACGGAAAGGAAACATGCCAATTGGGGTCTTAAAAGCGGTACGGTAAGCCCAAAGAGCATCGGTTAGCCGTAAAGACCAATCTTTACCATTTGGATTTACCATTTTTTGCAAAATATATTTAATTTCCCTATTAGAAATTTCAACTTGTCCACTTGTTTGTGGGTGATAGGGGGTAATTACTTTATGAGTAATCCCATACTTCCTCATCAAAGCCTCAAAAGGCTTTGATGGTTACAAAAAGGCATATGAGTAATTACAAAAATATGACCCCCCGTCACTTATAATGGCTTGAGGTGTTCCAAACCTTTAAAATATATTTTCTTTTAAAAAGCGCACAATGACTTTGTGGTCATTGGTTTTGCTGGGAATAGCCTCAATCCACTTGGAAACATAATCGACGGCAATTAAAATGTAAACATAGCCAAAAGAAGGAGGAAAAGGTCCCATGAAATTAATGCCCCAACAATCAAAAATCTCAATAACCAATATGGGGTTAAGGGGCATCATATTTCGACGAGATATGGCTCCTAACTTTTGACACCTTTCACAAGTTTTGCAAAATTCATGAACATCTTTGAAAAGCGTCGGCCAATAAAAACCACATTGCAAAATTTTAGCGGTGGTCTTTTTAGAGGAGAAGTGACCACCGCATGCTTCAGAATGACAAAAAGAGATGATACTTACTTGTTCAGAATCAGGCACACATCTCCTTATTATTGGATCCGGACAGTACTTAAAGAGATAGGGGTCGTCCCAAAAGAAATGTTTTACCTCAGTGAAGAATCTCTTTTTATCTTGAGGAGACCGGTGGGGAACTTTACCTGTCACCAAGTAGTTGGCAATGTCGGCATACCATAGAGGATGTGAGATGGCAAAAAGTTATTCATCGGGGAATGTGTCTTGGATTTGATTATTTTCTGAAGAATTAGAAAATTCCAATCTTGAAAGATGATCCGCCACCACATTCTCTACTCCCTTCTTGTCTTTAATTGTGAGATCAAACTCTTGGAGTAAGAGTATCCAACGGAGTAATCTGGGCTTTGCATCTTGTTTGCTCAAAAGGTACTTCAAAGCTGCATGGTCAGTAAAAATGATAATTTGAGAGCCAATCAAGTAGGATCTAAATTTGTTAAGTGCAAATACTACAACAAGAAGTTCTTTTTCAGTGGTGGAGTAGTTCATTTGGGCACTATTTAAAGTTCTACTTGCATAATGAATGACACAAGGTTTCTTATCTTTTCTTTGCCCTAAAACAGCCCCAACGGCATAATCACTTGCATCACATATAATTTCAAAAGGAAGGGTCCAATCCGGGGGCTGCATGATGGGTGCGGACACTAACATGTTTTTAAGCTTTGTGAAAGCTTCTTCACATGCATCCGCCCACTCAAAAGAATGTTCTTTAGATAGAAGATTACATAATGGTCTAGATATCACACTAAAATTCTTGATAAATCTTCTATAAAAACCGGCATGCCCTAGAAAGGATCTAACATCTTTTATGGACTTTGGACTAGGCAAATTAGCAATCAATTCAATTTTTGCCTTGTCTACTTGAATTCCCTACACAGAAACAATGTGTACTATTCCAGTAGTAACCATAAAATGACACTTTTTCCAATTTAAAATTAGATTTTTCTCTTCACATCTCACCAAAACTTTTTCTAAGTTATCAAGACAATCATCAAAAGAATCACCAAAAACAAAAAAATCATCCATAAAAACTTCCAAAAACCGCTCCACCATGTCACTAAAGATGCTCATCATGCACCTTTGGAATGTGGCAGGAGCATTACATAATCCAAACGGCATCCTTCGATATGCAAAGGTACCAAATGGACATGTAAATGTTATTTTTTCTTGATCTTCAAGGGCAATCTCAATTTGGTTCTATCCTGAATAACCATCTAGAAAACAATAAAATTGATGACCGGCTACCCTCTGTAGGATTTGGTCCATGAATGGCAAGGGGAAGTGGTCTTTCCAAGTGACGGAATTCAATTTCCTATAATCTATGCACATCCACCAACCAGTGGTGACTCTAGTGGGAATTAACTCATCATTAGCATTCTTTACCACTGTCACTCCAGACTTTTTGGGGACAACCTGGATGGGACTCACCCATGGACTGTCAGAAATGGGGTAAATGATACCCACATCCAATAATTTTAGGACCTCTGCTCTCACTACCTCTTTCATATTGGGGTTTAACCTCCTTTACATTTGTCTCACAGGTTTTGCATTTTCTTCAATGAAGATCCTATGTGTACAAATCAGGGAACTAATCCCCTTGATATCAGCAATGGTCCACCCAATGGCATTCTTATGATTTCTAAGGACTTCGAGCAACCTGTGCTCTTGCTCCCTATCCAACATTGAAGAGACAACCACAGGAAATGTCTCTCCCACACCAAGATAAGCATATTTAAGTTCAGTAGGGAGGGGTTTCAAGTCTAGCTTGGGTGGTTGGACACTTGAGGGGAGAGGAGCGCTATTAGAAGGAGGTAACTCCTCAAAACGGGCCTTCCACCTATCGGTATCCAATAATGGAGTTGATTCTAACAAGGAATTTACATCATTAATCATAGCATCATCATCAAAGTTAAAATAAGAAAGACAGGCTTCAAGAGGGTCAGAAAATGAAGAAATAGTAGTCATGTCATCAACAAGACTTTCTAAAAGATTCACTTCATGTACATCTTCATCATCATCTCCTGGTTGCCTGCAAATATTAAAAATGTTCAGTTCCAAAGTCATATTTCCAAAAGAAAGCTTCATAACACCATTTCTACAATTAATAAGAGCATTAGAAGTAGCAAGAAATGGGCAGCCTAATATTACAGGAATTTGAGTACAAGCATTCAAAACTGGTTGTGTGTCCAAAACAATAAAATCAACAGGAAAGTAAAACTTTTCTACTTGTACTAGCACATCCTCAACAATTCCTCTTGGTGTTTTAACTGAGCGATCTGCAAGTTGAAGTGTAATGCTTGTGGGCTTCAATTCACCAAGTCCCAATTGTTCATAAACAGAATAAGGTAAGAGATTAACACTTGCCCCAAGATCAAGTAAAGCTTTTTCAACTCTATAATTCCCAATTATACAAGATATGGTTGGACAACCATGATCTTTATATTTGGGTGGGGTGTTTTGTTGCAAAATTGCACTTACTTATTCTGTCAAAAATGCCTTCTTTTGTACATGTAGCCTATGCTTAATTGTACAAAGGTCTTTCAAAAATTTAGCATAAGATGGGATTTGTTTAATAGCATCTAAGAGAGGAATGTTAATCTTCACTTATTTGAAAATTTCAAGAATGTCACCATTTGGCACCAATTTAGAAGAAGATTGTAATCTTTGAGGAAAAGGAGGAGGAATTGGAGCAACACAATCAGAGTTGTTAAGTTTATCACCATGTTTTGAATTCAAAGACTCCTTAGGTTCAACAACCTTCATTGGAATGTCTTTGTTAATAACTTTTCCACTTCTAAAAGTGGTGATGGACTTAGCATGCTCTTCTTGTGAACTTGAAGAATTTGAATTTTCAATTACAAATTGACCTTTAGGATTTGGTTGAGGTTGAGAAGGAAACTTTCCTTTTTCTTGAGTGCTCAAAGCTGTGGTCAATTGAGTGATAGAAGTCTTCAAGTCATTGATGGCTTGCATTGTTTGGTTGTTGATTGTTGCTTGACTTTGCATGAATGTTTGCAATGTGTCTTCAAAAGTCTTCTTATGTGGTGGAACATAATTTGAGGAAGAAGGGGGTACCTGCATATTAGACTCATTTCTCCAACTAAAGTTGGGATGATTTCTCCAATTAGGAGTGTAAGTTTTAGAATAAGGAGACGAAAAAGGCCTCTTGTAGGTATTCATAGCATTTGCTTAGGTATGCAACACCTCTTGAAAAGTAGGGATTGTTGGACAATCCTGTATTTGATGTCCATCACTCTCACATATACTACAAATATCTTATGCTTTTGGAGAAACTTTAGACATGTTTTCCCTATTAATTTCCATAGCCTCAACTTTTCTAGTTAAACTTGTAATTTTCGCTTTTATATCATCCTCTTCTTTAAGAAGGTACATGCCCCCCTTAGTTGTCCCATTAGATTTAGTCTTATTACTACTTTCAAATTCATTAGAATCTTCCCATGATTGAGCATTTTCAGCTAACACATCAAAATAGTCTAATGCTTCCTCAGGTTCTTTACTTAAAAATTCCCCATTACACATTATTTCAACAAATTGCCTCATTTGAGAAGTTAAACCATTATAAAAGAAACTAATTGTACGCCATGTTTCATATCCATGATGTGGGCACAACAATAAAAGTTCTTTAAATCTTTCCCAACATTAATAGAAAGTCTTATTTTCTTTTTGTGAAAAATTCATGATGTTCTTTCTAAGTGTATTAGTTCTATGGGTGGGGAAAAACTTTTTCAAAAATTCTCTTTGCATTTCTTGTCATGTTCCAATGGATCTTGGCTTCAAAGAATTCAACCAATTTTTTGTTTTTTCCTTTAAAGAAAATGGAAAGAGTTTTAATCTAATAACATCATTTGAAACATTTTGGTTTGGCAAAGTTGCACAAACCTCTTCAAACTCTTTTAAATGCAAATATGGGCTTTTCGAATCTAAGCTATGAAATTTGGGTAGTAATTGAATTACACCCGGCTTGAGTTCAAAACCACCCACATTAGTTGGAAAAATCATGCAAGAAGGAGAACTTGATCTAGTTGGTTGCAAATAATCACGCAAGGTTTTAACTTGAACATTTTGTGAATTAGTATCCCCATTATCACTTCTTAATTCTTCATTAGTTCCTAGATCCTCCATTGTATCAAAATAGAGAGAATTTTCAAAAGATTTGTTCACTCTTCTCAATCGTCCAGAATTATCACGTACCCACGTGAACATGCAACAACAATTTTTTTTTTTATAACAAAAAGTAAAAGTGCAAAAATTAAATGACAAAATATAAAAAGTTAGAGAGTTAGAAGTTAATGGACAAAAATTAAAATTGCAAAATAAGGCCAAAAGCACTATCAAGGTACACGTTTGATCCCGAAAAATTTTCGGTAGTAACGTGGGTAGTGCCTCCGGTCTCAAAAATTACAAAATTTAAGTACTAAAAGTAAATGACATAAAGTAAATGACATAAAGTAAATGACTGAATTTAAAGAGTTAGTGTGCAAAAATAAAAGTTAGACAATTAGTAAAGATTGAGTCAATTTTGTTTTCGTAACGGATTCTTGTCACACGTTGCAATCCCCGACAACGGCGCCAATTTCTTGTTACGTCCAAACCAAGACTATGAATTAGTCTAGTTTAGATTTCTTTTTCTTTTACTTGTCAACTATAGTAAACAAGGTCGATCCACAGGGAAAGCCTTGTGTGACAAAGAAAACTGTTGCGAAGAGAATCAAAAAGAGAAGGAAGTTGAAATAGAGAATAAGAGACAATCAAAGAGAAAGTGCTAAGGCGTCGGAAATCTACTTGTAATAAATCTCTAATGTATATTTGAATCAAATGATAACTCAATTAAGATCAAATGAAAATTCGTCTCAATCGGAAAATTTATCTTAAAAAAAAAAACTTTGAAATAGAACAATAGTAATTGATTGTTTACTACGTGAAAGCATTAAGTATATAATCATAGGAAATTATAAGCATTCAGCGTGCCTTTCATCAACGCTGAATCAAATAATTATATAGATTATAAACTCATTAAATATGAAACATCAATTTAAAATGATAAAGAACTTACTTAAATCAAAATATCTATTAAACATCAAGTACAAGCTTCATTCCTAGCCTTAGCTTGAGAGCTTAGAAAGCCATTACAATAAAACTAAAATAAAAATACAATATGAGAGAAGAAAATAGGAGAGGAGAGCTCCAAAGAGGAGGGGATGAGTCATCTATCACGTCCACCCCTCTATTTATAGGAATAGAAGGGGTTGCTTCAAAGAGGAAAGTGAAATCATATCTCTAGATTGCATCCTGATTGATTGCCTGATTGGTTGCTTCTTTGGCAATGGTTAGATACTAAATAAATCAATGATTTATTTAGCAAATAAGTATCTTTGAATCTTCCTTTAGTTAACCAATCAGCCTCCTTGTCTTTCCTTATGTGTATCAATCATAATCAATGAAAATATTCTTCATGTGTTGGCCTCGGGTTAATTTACTAGCTGTCTCTTTGCATACCGAATTCGACCCATGAATCTTCGGAATTTGGAATTTCTTCCTGAAATATCAATTGTAGCTATGGAAGTCTTCTTTCCAATTCCACCAGAATCGTATCCATCCGAATTATGCACAAAAGGATATGATCGAAATACTAAGGCTCTATCAATCTGTCCGAATCAGCTTCTTTCCTAATTTAGTCCTCTTCATACAAATCTCAAATCAAATGGGTCCACAAGGTTGTGTTCGACCATTCCATGCATGTTTAGACCATTAGGAGCCCATTCTTGACTTTCAAATAGCTTTGGGTAGATGGGCTTTACTTCCTCTTCTACTTAGATCCTGTTAAAGCCTGTTTAGACATATAAACTCAATTAAGGTCCAACTAACTTATTCAAAACATAAATAGCCCAAATTAGCAATGAATTAACACAAAATAGGATTGCAATTCAAAATTTAAAAATATTTAATTGAACATTATTTTAGTGCATCATCATTCACCGCCAAGATAGTGGCAGAGCTCTATGTTTGAGAGGTGGCTAAACTACATAGCATGCCTCGCACTATTGTCTACGATCGTGACCAGATCTTCGTATCTGTTTTGGCAGGAGTTCTTCGATTTACAGGGCACTTCTCTCCATATGAGCACTGCTTACCACCCCCAGATGGATGGCCAGACAGAGGTGGTAAACCAATGCTTAGAGCAGTACCTTCATTGTTTCACTATGTCCCAGCCCCACATACGGTTTCAGCTTCTTCCTTGGGTGGAGTGGTCATATAACACCGCCTATCACACTCATGCCGGTTTCACTTCTTTTGAGGTGCTTTATGGCCGGCCACCCCCGACCGTGTTATCTTATGTTCCTCATCGCTCTTTTATGGCTGAGGTGGATTATATGCTCCAGAGACAGGACGAGGTTCTTCGATAGCTCATGGAGAACTTGTCCTCGGCTCAGAACCGGTGAAGTAAATTTATGATGGTTATCACAATGATAGGGAGTTCACGGTGGGAGACTTGGTTTATGTCTTAGTTCTTCCTCAGTGCCAAACATCCTTGTTTCAGCCCAAGCACTCTAAGCTCGCCCTCCGTTTCCATGGTCCCCATGCTGTGGAGGAGCGTATCAGCCAGGTGGCGTACCGCTTGATTCCTTAGTCCACTCCATCTTTCATTTTTCCAGGCTGCGCCAGTGCATAGGTGACACGTCTTTGGCCATTGATGCTCCACCACCCCCCTTGATGGGCCTTGTCCAGCCTTCTGACCTTGTCCCCGCCTCGTTGCTTGATAAAAGTCGGGTCCGTCGCTTTGGTCGCATCATTACAGAGGTGCTTGTTGCTTGGCAGGGTTAGCCTCTGGAGGATGCCACATGGATCTCTGAGGACACATTCATGGCTAGTTGTCCAACTTGGTCGCCTTGAGGTCAAGGCGAATAACAGAAGCGTGGTGGAGTGTTGTGCACGATCACCCGGACTACTTATTTTCTTATTATTTCATTGTATTAGGCTACATTATTTTTTATTTCCCTCATATTTGCTTATGTATTAGGAGAAATAACTGTCTTGGGCCAGCTAGTGGCCCACGGGATAGTCGGACCCACTAGTTGGTGCGACTTCCCAAGTGAGTGGGTTGGCTCCCTATATGGGTCGCCCCTTCTCTTCTTTGTTGGTTATCCAATTGGATATTCATCTTCTTCTTCCCTTTCTTCCTCGAGCCAACTCTCTTCAAAGATACTCATGAATTTTGCTAAGCATGGGAACGTTGTCGAAAGATAGGAACCATATCCAGTAGGAACATGATGCCTCAACCAAATTTTGGTTGTTCAAATTTTTTATTGTTGGGGCATTGATTTCATGGGGCCTTTTCCTCCCTCTTTTGGCTATCTTTATATTTTAGTAGTTGTTGATTATGTGTCTAAATGGATTGAGTTTATTCCCTGCAAAACAAATGATCACAAAGTTGTGAAATTTTTAAAATAAAATATTTTGTCAAAATTTAGAACACCTCGAGCCATTATAAGTGATCACGGTACACACTTTTGCAATAGGTCTTTTAAGGATATTGGAATCATACATAAAGTTGCTACACCATATAACCCACAAACAAGTGGACAAGTAGAAATTTCAAATCGAGAAATAAAAAATATTTTGCAAAAAATGGTGAATCCAAACAATAAATATTGATCATTAAGACTAACTGATGCTCTTTGGGCTTATCGTACTGCTTTCAAAACCCTAATTGGAATGTCTTCTTATTGATTAATTTTTGCAAAGGCTTGTCACTTGCATGTGGAGTTAGAACATAGGGCTTGTTGGGCAATCAAGGTTGTCAAGTTCAATCTTCGGAAGGCTAGGTTGCATAGAAAATTATGGGAAAATGAATTAGATGAGATTCGACATGATGCCTATGAGAGTGCTAGAATGTACAAGGAAAGAATGAAGGCATTTCATGATAAGAACATACTTAAAAACTTTTAAACTATCTCAAAATGTTATTTTGTATAATTCTAGGCTTCAACTTTTTCCAAGAAAATTAATATCTCATTGGACAGGTTATTTCATTGTAAAAATTGTTTATCCTTATGGAACTGTTGAAAATGAAAACCCAAATAATGGTAGTGTTTTTAAATTTAATGGACAATGTCTGAAACCGTTTTTAGAACATTTTGTCCCTGAAGTTGAGTCCACATCTCTTGAATATCCTAATTATGAAGGTTGATTCTTTTCATGATATTTCATTCTAAATAAAAATAAAACAAAAAAATAAATTTTTTTTTTCGAACATTGAGGATAATGTACCATTTGTGTTTGGGGGTGAGTTTTGATAATTTTGGTTAATAGTATTAACTGTTCTAATGATGGCACTAGGATATTTTTAATTAAACTTTCCTTTTGTGATGAGTCTTTTCAATTAACTTTCATGAAGATGATCTTAGAAACTAATTTTAGTTTTTCTAAATTTCACTCACACTTGACTAATTTTTAGAGTTGATGTTGAATTATGTGGTTGTTACTCTAATACTCACCCAGATTGTCGAGAGATACCAAATACAATGACCTTTGACCTCCTTGTTCACTTAGTTGGCTAAGAAAGAAGAAAAGCATTAATAGATTATTATCGTTGTGGAAAGCAACCAATGAATTAGACCGAGTACTTCGAAAAAGGTTGCCTATGAAAAACAAAAACAAAAGAAAGAAAGAAAAAAAGGAGTAAAAAAAAGTGATCAACGTCATATGAAAGAAAAGGAAAAAAAACAAAGTTTCAGAATAATGTTTCATTTTTTAAGATAGGGCGAAGACATCATCATTATAACACAAGCATGCTGGAATATCACAGATAAAGCCCACAAGGTAATAAAGTGAACATCTAAGCCGCTCATTATCTCGGATAGGTTGCTAATTTTTTAATTGGTTGTTTTGGCTATCTAAACATCTCTTGGTGAGTAGAAGAACATACTACTTTAGGAGACTAATCCTCTAATTATCTTGTCAAAATTTTACGTGGACTCACTTACATATTGTCTACACAGAAATTTAATGGGTTGGACTTTCATGAATATTTTTTTAATACTTAATCAATGAAAACTAGCGCTTGAGTATTTTAGAGTTAATTGTAAAGTTTGATGTTTACCAAGTGGGGATGAAGGGGTTCTTTGATCTTGTTTTATAATTATTATCTTAGTTTTTACTTCCTCAACACAGCTTGTTAGCATTGTCACTCATAATTATTTATTTCTCTTCTTCTTTGTTCTATCTTGCTAAAGACATAAAACTTAGCATTAATGGGAGGCAACCCATGAGTTGTTTGAATTTTAAAGGTATATTCATTGCAAACCCTCACGAGACACAACTCGTCTACTAGCGCAAGTTCGGGGTTTTAACGGATTGCTACATGTGCCAAATGTAGTCGTGATGGCCGATAAAAGTGGCATGCTTTCTTGTTTTTATTTTTAATTATCTTTCTTTTCAAACGCATAGATTGCTAGAGACTAGCAATATTCTGGTTGGGGTGTATTTGATGAACTGAAATAATATTTAATTAAATATTTTTAAATCTTAAATTGGAATCCTATTTTGTGTTAATTCATTACTTATTTGGGTTATTTATATTTTGAATCGGTGAGTTGGACCTCCGTTGTATTTACATATCCAAATAGGCTTTAATAAGATCCAAGTGGAAGAGGAAGTGAAACCCAACTATGTAAAGCTATTTAAAGGTTAAGAATGAGCTCTTAATGATCTAAATATGTATGAAATGGTCAAACACAGCCTTGTGGACCTATTAGATTTCACATTTGCATCAAGAGAACAAAATTCGAGAAGAAGCTGATTTGGACAAATTGGCACAACCTTAGTATTTCAGTCATATCTTTCTATGAAAATTTAGATTGATATAATTGTGATGGCATTAGAAAGAAGACTTTTGTGGCTACAAAACTTATTTCAAGACAAAATTCATAATACCGAAATTATAGGGGTCAAATTTGGCATGCAAAGGGATAGCTAGTCAATTAACCTAAGGCCAATAAATGGAGGATCTTTTAGATGGTTGTGATTGATACAAATAAAGAAAGATAATAATGTTGATTGGATAACTAAAGGAAGACTAAAAGATACTTATTTGCTAAATAAATTATTGATTTATTTGATTAATTTAAAATCAAATCATAACAAAAGAAGCAACTAATCAAGCAATCAATAGATAGGATTGGACTTTCCCCTATGAAGCAACCCCTTCTACTTCTATTAAAAGAGGGGTAAACATGGGAGAGACATCATCTCTTCCTCTTTTGAGTTTTCTTCTCCTATTTTTTTATTTTACTTTTTTGTAGCTTTTGTTTTTAAGTTTTATTGTAATGACTTGCTAAGCCTTTTAGCTAAGGTTAGAAGTGATTTATAACAATCTAATCGAGTTCTATTTATGCTTAATCAATGATTTCAAGTAAGTATTTGCTATTTGAAGTGATGTTTATTTAATATTGTTCTTCTTTTTGTTTCTTTATAATCTTAATACATAAGATGCTTTAAAGTTCTCTTTCTTGATCTTTTATAGTTTTGATACATAGAACTCTTGAAGAAATAATTATTTTTATCCTTCATCTATCCAAAGTATTCCCTTTCTTTGATTTTGCTTTTAATATTCATATATTCTAGTTAGATAGAATCTTCATTCGATTTTTACTGAAATAATAAGACACATGAAGAACATCACTAGATATTACAATGACCCTCAATATCTTAGTGTTTTATCTTATAGATTTCTTAACTCTTTATTGCCTCAATACTCTTCTACTCTTTCTCATTTAATTTTTCTTTACTCCTCTTATTATGTAATCATTGTGATAGTCACACAAAGACAATCCTTGTGAATTTGACCTTGCAAAAGTACATCCACTTGTGCATTTGCAAGGTATATCCTATGTTTTGGCTCAAATTAACAGCTGGACACCCATCCTTTTGAAACTTTTGGGGCATGAGAACCATACATTAATTAATGTATTTTTTCATTCAACCATCAAGCATTACACACCTCATTTTTAATTGAGAAATATGAGAGTATCGAGTTGTCTGTCAAGCAATCTATTACCTAAATTATTCCATGATCCTATTAGCTAAATTTCATGAAATCCCCTAGTCCTTCCTAATCATGCATGAACATGTCATGTAATATTGGATGATGCATAATTTTGTAATATATCAAAGTAAAGGTCTAACCCATTTAATACAAGACATATTTTTTAATGGACATGCATTCTCATACATACACACATAATTGTAGTAAATCTCTTAAACTTATATAGACATAAGATCCATTATAATAAATGATATCAGATAATTAAACATGGATTATTAGGAAATAAAAGAAGAAAATTTATTTAATTTTCCATGGTTGTACGGAATTCATACATAGTTTATAAAAATGCAATTTTTAGACATAAATTCATAATAAATCACAAAAAAATCCAAAATTACTAACATATTTACTGGACACTATTACATATTAATAAGAATATAAAAAAATTTACCTAGAAAATAAATCATCTTGGTAAGATAAAAATAATAAAATCTAGAGGGGTACTTTTGCATTTTGACCTATCCTGAAGCTTCGGATTATTTTCCAAAACTCATAATTCTTCAATCTACTTATGAAAGCATCATGGGTAAACATTCACAATTTTTAGACATCTATAGAATTATATATGGATATTTTAATATTAAGCCAAGAATACAATGCTAATTAAATTATCACAAAAATACTGGAAAATAACCAAAAAAATTCACTTCATGCAACAATTCAATCAAACCTTATTTTAACAATCACATCATTCCTAATAGTGCTACTGAGTATTAATAAATATCTAGAGTCATAGGTCGATTCCCTTATATCTGATCTCTGATTCGTGTTCTACTGCACACTCAGATCCTATGAAAAATAAAGAAACCTTCTAAGCCATGATTTATAGTAGTAAATAATTTAGAGTGAGGGATATCTAGTATGAGTGAGAGGTTTAAATCATTGTTTCTTGATTTGAAAAAGAGTGGAAGAAATTGAAATAAACTTGAAAATGGATAGAAAAAAGAGGAAAGAGAGAAGGGGGCATGAAGAGAGAGAGAGAAAAAAAATTTTCGTGGAAAAGAGAGATAAAGGAGAGGCATGCACCACAATGGGAGAGGGAGGGACGTGTGGGAGAGGAGAGGGGAGATTGTTACCGCTTTATGTTGTATTTTCACAAATTTTCTCTAACCAAAAGTGGTTAGAGTGACCAATTCCAATGAATCTGATTGGGCAAGCTTAGGAGTTATTTTTTGAGTCAAATACCATGTAGTTAAGAGATTGAGAGACTTGGTCATATAATTTTAAGAGAATTCACCTGCAAACACTTATTGGAGCCAAGAGAAAAGGAATGGGAAGTCAAAATCTGATGGTCGGACCATCGATTCCACAAAAAGTCGTGCAGACTCGGAATTGAACTATTCCCCTATATTCAAATAGTCATAACTTGGCCATTTGAAGTTCGTTTTAGGTGTTTTTGTGTGTGTTCTCTTCTTCTTTGAGTCTACAGATTAGGTCTCCTAATTTTAATGAAAAGACTTAAGACACTACTACTAAGAAGAACCGAATCAAACCAAATGAAATAAAAATATAGGTCTTACAGTCCCAGCCCGGCGATGGCTATGGTCCATCCCTTCTTGCCTAATTAGTGATTTGCTAGTATAGTATCGGGTTAATTTATGGTTAATTAGGGTTTATTTATATTAAGATAGATATTAATATTTTATTTTAATTATTAAATAATTTAGTAATTATTAGTAGTTCTGGCATGTATTTGAATTAAGTCGAAATTTTATTTATGTACTACACATGTAAAATTGGAATTTTTTATGTTTTGTAGGTAAGGTGCACTTATTGAAGTCCTTGGACGATGTGCAAAATATTTGAAAATACTTTTGACACGCTTATAAAATGACTTGGACAACTTTTTGGAGTTACAAATTTGTTGAAAATTAGTATGGATGTGAATGAAAGTACTTAATGAAGAGTAGAAAACTAGGCATGAATATGGACTACCAAGTGAATAGACTTTCCTTCCTTAACAAATACTAGTTAAGAAACTGAACATAACTTTTCAAATTGTAGAAATATTATATCTATTTCAATAGGCATGGAGGACGTTCGAATGGGATAACGTGCAGTTTCCTATTTTACACGAATTTTGTGTCTTTTTCTTATTAGACTTCCTCTTATGAATCTTATGCCTATATAAATAATATAGGGCACGAAATTAATGAATTATATTACATTTTATTAAGAAAAAAAAGAGAAGAAGATGGAGGAGTAATCAAAGCTTTCAATAAAGCTTCAAGAGCCTTCTTCTACTATGCAAAGCTAGGTTTATCTCTTAGGAGTTGATGAAGGTACAGATAAGATTGAGTTTCTTTTTTTTTTTAGTTTAGATCTCAGTAGTGAACAATGACAATTGCATGACAAAAATTTCCTTTTTAATGGAAGAGCTTTTCAAGTTTATTTAAATCTATGTTGATTTATTGTCTTGTAGATGATAGATTGATGTGGTTTTGAGTTTAATATTGGTTCTAATTTTTGTGTTTTAGAAGGGATGGTCATATAATAGTTTTAAAGTTCATATAATTAATTAATTGAATGAGTTATACTAAGATTAGACAAGTCATGCCTATAGTTTAGTTTAGTGTAGATGATTTGTGTTATTGTCGAATATAGTTCATGTCATGAATTTAATTAATAATTTTTAAGTAATTCTAGCTTGTAGCTGAGAATACGTGTTCATATTTACACTAGATTAAAACTAAATGTTAAGGTGTTGTTATGGTTCTATAGTGGATTTGATTCATAAGTAATTGTCATTATATTGGTTTAGTCATTATATTGGTTTATCATCCTTTAAGTTTAGTTTGATTATCTTCTTTGTTAAATTTAAGTTGAACTTCTTTTAGTTTTTAGGTTAATTCTTAGTTACTTAGTCTCTTCTATTTTGATCTTGTAGGGTGAGTTGAAGACTATGCTCTCTACACTTGAGGCTACAAGGAGACTCCGGCAAGCATAGCTCTTCTATTTGGTTTGCAAGATCCTCTTGTCTCTTTATTTTTAGCTTCTTAGTTAGTTTTTGCTTACTCTTTCCCCTTTTCTGCTTTACATTGTGTGGTGTATGTGTAGTCGTCACTCCTTGCTCCCCCCTATTAGCACCAGTTGACCCTAGGCCCAAGCAAACGCCTAGGAGAGCTAAGTAGCCTTTGACCTTCATCTCTACCCAGTATCCTGCCTATTCTACCAGTTCTACCACATCTACCAGTACTTCTCCCACCACTTCTATCATCACCATGGTTGAACAAAAATTACTAGATGCACCTCTTAAAGCCCTAGGGGAGTATTACACTCCCAATAAGTACACCTCTCCTTCACGCATTAGGTTGCCAGTAGTCGCCGCTCAAAATTGCGAAATTAAGCCCAATGTCATTCAAATGCTTCCATCTAATTATGAGTTTAACATCAAAAACCCATATAGGCACCTAGACGACTTCTTGGAACTATGCAAAACTTTTAAGCTCTCTAAGTTGATTGATGAGGCCATCAAACTTAGGGTTTTTCCTTTCACATTGAAAGGTAAGGCTAAAGAATGACTCCACTTATTAGAACCAGGCACAATCATAACATGGGGACAAATGCAATAAGAGTTCCACAAAAAGTACTCCCTCATAGGCAAGACCAACCAAATGAGAAAGGCTATAACCACTTTTTCCCAACTTCCCACAGAATAGTTCCATGAGAGTTGGGACAAACGTAAGGACCTTCTTAGGCCATCTCCCTATCATATTGTCCCTAAGTGGCAATTAGTGCAATGCTTCTATGAGGGTCTTACCAAACAAAACTGCCACCTTGTTGATGTGAGTTGTAGGAGTAAATTTTTTTTTTAAAAATGAAAATGAGGCATGAAAACTTTTTGAAAACTTGAGTAAAAATTCCCTTCAACATGCTACATTGAATTGAAATGAGGGTGGACTATCCACCTTCAACAATGCCCCCTCTAGAGGTGGCTTGTATGAAGTCAAAAACTCATTAGGCCTCTCCTCCAAAGTTGATACTTTGAATAGGAAACTAAATCTCCTTATGACTTCTATCCATCAACCCACCCCCTCACTCATGATGCATGTATCATATGTTTTAGTCCAACCCATACTGTCATAAAGTGCTCCTCTGTCCCTCAATTCCCTGAGCTTGTTGAAGACTATGTCAATCCACCCAAATCCTTCCCTAGGGCTTAGAATAACCCGTTTTCAAACACATACAACCCTGGGTGGAGGAATTACCCTAATATTTCCTGGTGGGCACCCAACCAAGGGGTTATACGCAACCAACCCCCTCGACAATTATTCCAAGTTCCACCAGTCCCTTTCCACCACCCTCAAGTGAAACCCTCATATGTCCAACCAAGTAAGAGTCCAAGTTTCGAAACTTGAAAGGCCTTTAATCTCAATCCCAACTCCTACACTCTCACATGCAATCCATCGAGAAACTAGAAGCCCAAATCAGTCAACTAGCCAATGCTATTAACAAGAGAGAGATGGGGACATTGCCGAGTCAACCTCTATAAAACCCTAAAAGTCAATTTCGAATAGAGGGAGCTCATCCCTCTAACGAACAAGTTCATTCCATAACAACTCTTAGGAGTGGGAAGCTTGTTAACAATAGGGTTGGGGCTAAACTAATGAGGGATGACAAGAGTGAGAAGTTAGAGAAGGTAACCCCCAACGAGCCTCAAGAGATAGAGAGTAAGGTAAAACTAAAGGAGTCTGTCTCTCTTTCCCCTGCTTCAGAGCCACGGTCTAAGACCATTTATGAGAGGTCCTATATCTCTAAGACCACATTTTCCGTTCGTAAACCTCAATGAGTCATTGAGGATGTATTAGTGAGGGTTGACCAGTTCTTTTTCCCTATTGATTTTCTTATCTTGGATATGGGACCTATAACCAACTCCACACATCAGAACCCTATCATTTTAGGTCGTCATTTCCTTGCCATATCTATTGCATGAATTAATTGTAGGATGGGGGTAATGGAGATGTCTTTTAGGAATATGAAAGTGCAACTAAATGTTTTTTATGCGTCCAACCATTTACCTGTGACTTATGATGCCAAATATTTTATGGTAGATAATTTTAGATTCGATGTTTTTGATAAAGGTCCATCTTTTGTAGCAACAGGCTATAATCAAGTCATGCCTTGTAGTTTTTTTATGTCATCCTTTAGGAGACTTAAGAAAAGAGTGCAAACTAATGTCTACCACCCACCCTAACATATTTGAGAGTGTTAACATTGTCAAGCTGAAGACAATAAACTTATCGCTTCTTGGGAGGCAACCTATGTTTTTTCTATATTTCTTTTCCATCATTTGGTTTATCTTCTTTGCTTCATTTAGGTTTTATTTACTTATTTTTCTGTACTTTTATTTCTTTTTTCATTATAGTTTTTGTTTCTTTGGGATATAGTACTTTAGGTTTGGAAGAATTTTCATCACTTGTAGTTATCTATTTTTTCTCAATCCACTCTATTTCACTTCCAACTATGTTGATTATATCTTTATTTGATACACTAAGGTGATATCTTTATTTTCCTCTTTTACTTATTTATGTTTTTATAGTATATATTTTCTTTCACATTGTGGACAATGTTCGGTTTAGGTTTGGGGGTGTAGAACGAAATTTTCTTTCTTATTTTTCTTTTCTGATGTTTTAGAGTATTTTTCTTTATTTCTTTTGTTTTTTCCTTTATGTTGTTTTTATCGCTTATTTTCTTTTAAAAACATATGACTATTTTTAAAGAGTTCAATTTCACGTAAAAAGTTCAAGTAATTAATTAAGTGATGAATGCCATTGAGTAAGTAATTTATGTTCTATTTTCTTTATCTTTTATAGTTGTACTTATATTTTAAAAAAATATTTCGCACACTTGAAACTTGTAAGATAATTACGAAGCATAATTAACAACATCAAACAAAGTGTTAATGTAATAAATCACTTTCAAAATGAAAAACCCTTAACTCTAAGGAAGAGAAACACTTCAAATCCTCCTAAATAAAAAGGTCCCTAATCCAAAAGATCAATTTTTTCATTAGCCCTAGGCATAAACCATGACCTCTACCAACTAGAGACATAAACTATGATAAACAAGTGATTTCAAGTCTTCCTTGTGTCTAATGAATCAGAAGCATGAATCACAAAATTTTGAACCAAAAACAAAGATCTAAGGTTCTAAAATTGAATGGAAACAAGAGAAATTTAGATATTTCAATTAAAAGAGGCATAAGAATGAAAATTATACATGAAAGACATTTGATTTCCAACCAAAACTCAAGGAATAAGATTAAGAAAAGTTGACTTACCTTTGAGAGATACTTGAGCAAAACTCAAGTTGGCTATTCATACAAATTTGGGTAATTGGGCCTTTATGGGCCCATGTAGGGCATAGAAAAGATTTTTTTCTAAGAATTTGGTTGAAATAAACATGGTTAAGCCCAAGACCACTTAGTAAACAATGGAGGACGACACCAAGGAAGTTAATCACGATGAGGCAATGGGTTGTGGGACCCAAGGTGGGGGCTCACATCCAAAAATAAGGAAATTCAAATAAATTTCACTAAATTATGTAGTAGCTTCATGGTTTGTTCTACATACTAATGCACCCCATGAGTGTTCCCATCACATGGCTAGGAGAACTGGGTCAGCCACACCTCGATATAACTACCAATAAGCCGGACCCACCAAGTTCTCCACAAAAATTGAAAAACAAATCTAAGAAAAAAAATTAAAATTACCTCAAATTATTAAAATAAAGGCAACTAAGACAAGAAAAATTCCAGAACCATACATGATATATATGCTTGTAAAAGCCATAATTTTTTATATATATGCTTGTACTTCATGATGCTAGAGCTGTGTGTAATTCCAATATGATGATCATTATTATTGGAACTTGATGTTTTATGGCATGTTCATGAATTTCAAGAAATTTTGTTAATGGGAAAGGATGTTCGACTTAAACTAAAAAGATTATTCCTTAATGACTTGGCCACGGGTAACTCAGTGCACTAAGAAAGGCTGGACTGCTTAGGGACCTTCTTTTCCTCATATTAATCCTAATTTTCTTTAAAACTTCAAGGACACCCTAAGATACATTTGGGTGGATTTTCAGGGTTTTCTAATAAGATTTTGTGGGTAAACCATTGTCAATAATCCATGTTTTAAGTTAAGTTTCGAGACTTTTCCTTGGAGAATGACCTAGAAAACTTATTGGAGACTAAGAATTGTGTCTAGTTTCAATTTGTAATTTTTTGTAGTTTCCACAAATAACCTAGATTTACTGGATTTTTCATCAGTTTCAATGGTTCAGAATTATAGGTCTATAGACTCATGTTCAAAAGTGACTCCCAACCCAAAATTGAATTAGATTGCCCCTAAAATTATTGAAGAAGAAGTCCTATGAGTGCCAGACCTAATGCAATAGACTATACCCAAATTGGATAAATCTAGATCAGGATATGGCCCTAAGAATCCTTGTTGTTCAAGGAATTTTGTATTGTATTGTAAGTTTAAAAATTCTGAAATAAATAGTTTTATAGACAAACCAACCCCTAGATTTAATTCCGGTTCCCAAACTTCCTAATTTTACTATAGACAATTTTTTATTGAAATCAGATATTTCTAGTTATTTTTCTTAAAAATCAAAACTTAGAACGTAGTTAAATTAGGGTTTTAGATCAAATACATGAGGCTAAGACGGGTATTTGTCTAATCCTTGAACCTGATTTAATCGAACTTGTATTCCTCTTTTCAAAATCTTTTAAAATTCATTCTCATATGGTGAGGACATGATAATAATACTTGAGAAGGGCATATGCATGTGAAGGGTAGTAATGTAATATAAAATTATAACACAGGTTTCCAAGGGTATATACTACAAATTCGCATGATACATAGGGTTTATGCTATGGGACATTATTTATGAAATGATATATGAATGAAGCATAATTATGTTGTGTACTTATGATGATTTCCATTGCACGTGACCATGTGTAGTCTTATGTTATAATCGGGTAAGGGTTTGATCATAATGCATTGACTACCAACAACTAATAAGATAAGGGGTAACAGACAACACGTCAAACATTCAATTAACATAGAGACGCTTCTTGTTTTATTTTTATTTTTATTATGAGATTATCTAAAAATTGCCTTGTGAGTATTCCACCCATGTTAATATGCCCGGGGTGGGACCTAGGTCCCATCAAGAGTACCCCATGTGATCAGAAACTCCAGCTCTCTCCTCTTTATGGCCTTCTTCACATCCGTGTCCATCCGTTTGCATATCTTGTTGACAAGAAAACGATCGCTTACCCATAAGAACACTTGCTGCATATGCACCATGATGTAGGAGGGGGGCCAAGCACGGGGCCCTATGCCTAAACGCGGGTTCCATGCTTTCATTATGCACGCTTGGGGAGGTAGACCCTTGTGCAGTTATGCTTCAGCCATGAGGCTGATCCATCAAAATTAGGCTTAACCGGTCTCGGATTGATTAACCGGTTAGTTTGATTTGACCTTTAGGGTAGGTAGACGCATGAGCTGGGTTTTTATAACTTGATACCTACCCAGTGGTAGGTAAGGTTTTCTGATCTTGTAGTTGGATCGTTCCTATAAGGCTTAGGACCTAAAAATTGTGGCCCTCTCTTAATTTTATTCATTAATGAAATAATTTTTTATTTTAACCTTTTCATTAGAGAAAATGATAAACACCCAGTGAATCTAACAAAACCTTCTAACTGGTGTTTTGTTGGGCACAATATGTATAATCAAGTAAGGCACACATATTTTACCTTAGGCCCACATATTCTATCCAATCAGAAACTACTTAAGAGGTTTTGTTGGTCATATTGGTTGGGTGTATATCACTATCCTTAAGTAACCGTGTCTTCTCTTTCTAAAATAAGAGACATCTTATTATTATTGAAAAAAGGACAGATGTCTTGTTCTATATTTTATACAACTGGTAGGTAGAGCGAAATTTGTATTTGAATGTTTAAAGCCTTAAACTACATTGACTTCCATCATAATACAATATTATATGTTGTTTTAAATTTGTGTATTTTAATGAAAACCATTTAACCCTTAAAAAAGGAAGTACGTGTATGAAGAAATAAATCTACTAGTGGTTGATTAGAGTTTCTATGTCGCAATATTCATGTCACAGGGACAGTCCGATATACGAAGAAACCCTTGTGTTCAACAAAAGCTGAACATGAACCGGAAGTAATCTTCTCTGGCTGACCACCAAGGGTGGTCTCTACAATTAAGAATAAAATTACCAAGAATATGATTTTAAGAAAAGAAATTGAAAGTGTGCTATTTCAGTCTCATTTCATCAAGTTCACCCTAAATCAAGCCAATTTAGCTGCTTATCAGCTTCTGCTCACCAACCTTAGTTCTCAATTCTAGACTAATACATCATGTCACAAATCATTCGAATATGTATTCTGCCCTATTGCGCCAAGTTATAGCAAATGAAAATTAATTTAATACAAAAAACAATGTAATCAAAAGTTTAACATAAAGAAATTACAACAATAAAATTACAAATATAAGTTGAGAAATTAGTTTATTATTCCTATCGTGCCATATTAATTGTCTGATTTGGAAAACCATTTATCCTTCATCAAGTGCATGTCTGATTTGTCGGTGGCCTAAGTAGTTATGTTTTAGTTAATTATGTAGTTGTTATGGGTAGAGGAAAGAAGTGAGCAGAAGCTTGAGTGTTTTGGTTCTAAGCATTTAACATCTCTTAACCGTGGGTTCCACTATCCCTTAAAAAAATTATTTTTTCTAAATCTTGGATAGAGGGAGTAATAACCCGACTCAACTAAAAATAGAGTCATGATTTTAAAATATTATATATTAAAATAAGGTCAGGTTTAGATATACTTGCACAATCTGACCTCTTCTTATTAGGTAATAATATTATGACCCATGCTAGAGTGATGAGAAAAAAAATTCTTAAAATTTTATTCTCTTAAAGTTGGGTTGGATTTTTGAGGCCGCGTTGCTTGTTCTAAATTTTTTTCGTATATTAAAATAATTTTTTCATGTTCAGATTTTACTTCAGAGTACTTTTATGGAAAACATAAGTAAACCCAAATATGAAACTTATGTTTAAATTGATCGATATAAAAATAGTGTCATGTCCTCTAACGTTTGAGGACACAATCCCAAGCAAAAATGTTTTGAAAAAATGCTAAACTCACGAGCTGTTTGCCACATGATAGCTAACACATGCGCAATGAAAGAGTCATGATTGGACATCGAAAATATGGGCCCTATTGTCTATTGATAAGAGCTATGAGGAAGCTCATGGATTTTTTTCATGAGTTACTAAGTATAGCATTACTTAATGTTTTATCCTTGGATACTGGTTGGAGCAAGGCTAGGGGTCGTAGCATGCTGGGCTGGGCCCGGCACGCAGCCCACTTTGGGTGGGTCAGGCACCCCGGGTTTGGTCCCACTGCAAGCCCGCTCAAGGAGTAGGCCTAGCCCGCTAGGCTAGGGCGTAGGCCTCACTAGGCCCGCCAGTCCCACCCCCTCTATTATTATACTATTAATAAAATTGGCAAAAAAGTTTTTGATTTATGTAATTTACAAAGTGGAAGCTCTAATTGCATCACTATGGAACGAGTACATCTCAACTAAGTTGGCAACCACTCACTTATCTATAATTTACAGCTTTAATATAAAACTTCAAATGGAAAAAAAAACATTGTGGACTAATTGATTATCATGTCTTTAAAATCTTCTCTCATTTCCTCTTTTAATTGGGGAGCATTGTCATTTCTTCTATGTCCAACCAATCATCTAAGCATAAGTATGGCTCTACCTCATCTCGAGTCCTCCTATTGTTGATCACCCTACGCTTTATTAAAAGCATATTCCAATACTACATTAGACATTTGGGGGGCGGGGGGGGGGGGGGTTGGGGGGGTTTAGTAAATCACAAACTATGACAAAAAATACATGATAGTTCTTCCCATGTGTCTGCCACTAACGTAAAATACTAAAATTTTACTTTTTTTCTATGTAATGGAAGAACTGAAATTCATTTATAAATATATTATCAATTCGTTATTATTAAAATTATAATTTTGTTTATTTTTTTAAAGTAACATCAAGGGATTGACTTTTTTTGAACCAAAATGTATAGTAGAAGAAGAAGAAGAAATTGGTTCATTTCAAATTGACCCATTTGATACTGCATATAATTTGTACAGTATGTAAAATAGTTTCTACCATGTTATACATTTCATCATTATCATCAGCATAGGGACTCATATTTGAACATATACCATCTGAAAGAACCTATGTGTTATATGTAATATTATTGGTTATTTCATTGATCAAAACTATGTTGAAACTTTGAGTATGTAATTAGCCGAATTTGACTAGATGTAGTTGCAGTCGAGTTAGGTTTAGAATTGATAAACTTGAAAAATAGGAGCAGATATATTTTGATGGATCAAGGCTGGAGACTAAATAGTGTTGAAAGTAAAAGATGTTTATTCAGCATATACTCTCATACAAAAGTCGCTTGAAAGGTTTCAGACCAATTTAAGGTAAAATTATAATTGAATAGTGATATCGATTGATCACTGCAACATACACTTACCATACCGATTGTTCGGTTATGAACTGCAGCATAGAAGAGTTGAATCGATCGATCGCTTCAGCAAATGTTCGATTGACTCATAAAACAACCCATTGCAAAATGAATCTGAGAGTTTATTGATCGATTGTTGTATCTAGAGATTTCTTATTAGAAGTATCATGCCCTAAGGAAATAGTGAATGATCGATTGCTATTTGGAATAATTGATTGCTATAAGTTTTGGTTACCTAACTTAAACTTTTCTAGAAGAGATTTTATTCCCAATTGGAGTCAAAGTCTCTAACTGACTTAAAGACCTATATAAAGGCTAGGTATCACAAATTTGAAGAGATTATAACCTAGATAATATTGGAGAAGAAATGAGAAGTCCTTCATCATTGTTTTCCTAAAGAGTTCACAAAAAACTTCAAGCACATGTTAATGGTTGATTCATGAAAATGCACAACTAAAAGAGAAGATTCTCACACGGAAAATAAAAGAGGAGATACATCAAATCATTCAAGGGAGTTAAATAAATTCAAAGATGAATCAACAATCGAAGAAGGAGTCATTAATTGAGTTACTAGAAGAAGAAGAAGAAAAAAGAAGGAGAAGAAGAAGAAGAGGAACAAAATACGATGAGGGAAAACTTCAATGATTTTAAAGAGGAAGAATTGAAGGCTAACAATGAAGAGGATTCAACAAAGAGAATGAGTTTTTGTTTGTGTCAAGTCTAGAGGTTGGTTGTTTGTTCTTATGCCTTGTGATTTCTATCTTACTAGTTCATTGGTTTGGCCTTGTGAGGCTGTTGTGGTTTTTCACTCAAGTTGGGTTTTCCACATTAAATCGTTGTGTGTTTATGTGTGATTTGTAAAGTTTGTGGATTGAATGGTTGATGGATTAATCATGAATGCACATAGATATTAGGTTTTTATTGTTTTCTCTATAGAAAAAAAAATTGCACATAAAAGCTAGAACACTTAATTGTTACTTATCGAAGTACTAGTTTTAGGAGCAATCTAGTCATCCGCTAGGTTGATTAGATAGATATTAAACTGTCACCATCTATTAATATTTCTACACCTTCTAATTTAACCATACGATCCATTATAGCCCCTTAACAGAAAATTATAGGAATAAGAGGCCAATATTTAATAATTTTTTTCTCCATTTCTTCTATAAGAGGCAAAAAACAATTTCATTATTTCTATAACTTTGAAATGCACAAGTTATTTCCTATACGCACCCTAAAATTACACAAGAAGTAGGATAGTAAACTCCAAATATTTGTTTAGTTGCATTATAATAAATAGATGGAAAATTCATTAAACGATTAGAAATTTGAAAATGACAAATTAAGTGTAGCATCCTGAAATTTTGAAGATTTTTCTTTAATCAACTAATTTCGGGAGAGAAATTAAGCCTTCGTAGTTGAACGAGACACTTGACAAAAACATAAATCAACCTCTTGACCATTAGGGGTAAGGGGCGGTATCTTTCCTAATTTAAGCTAATAGTGCAGGTTGTGCATCAACCAGCCAATTCAGTGACTCGGAAACCCTAAAACCCTTACCGAACGTCCACAAAGGGTGAAGTTTACCATTTTGACCTAAAAGTTTGTATATGGTAAGTTAGCGAATCCGCCTTTGAGACTTGACCCGAGTACGTGTGAGTACCCATAGAGAGACGAGATTTATCGTAGACGCTACAAGAGATTGATCCGAGTGAAGAAATAAGGGCTAAATGGGTAAGAGTGCTATTGGTCCTTATATGGAGCAAAGTGTGTCAATTTAACACACCAGATCATCTACCCAGTGTCTTGGGCGCTACCAAATCACTCAGAATAAGAATTAGGTTAATCAGAATATGCCAGATAGAGACAAAGTAAATTGGGCATAACTCTCTATATCAAATTCTGATTGATATGATCTATGATGATGAAAGATGACTCAACGGTCTACAACATGTCCTCTTATAGCTATCTCCAAACACAGACGTTTTGGGGGTCAAAATGTGCATCCAATGAGAGCCCAAAAATAGACCTTCTTAAAAGAGGCCCCCTCCTCTCTTGTGTAATTTTCTACCCCTCTCTCTGTGTGGCTGAACCCGTTCTCCTCTCTCTTCATCTACTCCTCAGCCTTGCATCTCATTCTTTCCCCTAGCAAGAGCCTCTTTCCTTTGAAGTTGGAGTAGCTGCCCTTGGATCAACATGGAGCGTGAAGGGGAGATAGCCCTCCCTCAAAGCTAGAGCTTGAAGTGTTGGAAGAGTCACCCTTGAAGAGGTATTCCCCCTTCTTCTTAAGGTAATAATAGAGAATGGTTTGTATGTATGCTTGAGTAATTCATGTTGTGATGTTATGTCATGCTTTTTATGCAAAGAAAATATATGATGTGGTTATAGAATGCTATGTATGGACTGATTTATGGATGGTATGAGGTTCCTTAAGCATACATTTTAGATTTTCAAAGTGTTTTCATCGAGATTAGTTAGTAGGGTTTAGTTTCGAAGCTTTTGAATATTGTGTTTAAGCCTCATATTTGACGGTGCACCCAAAAAGGCCAAATTGTTTTGGGACCTTCTATTGCTCAAATCAATCCTAACATTTTTGGGGAGTTTGGGGACACCCTCAACTGCCTCTGGTTGAAATTTCAGCCTTTTCATATGGTTTTGACCCATGAGTTTTGGTCTCAATCTGTACCTACAAAACTACCAATTCTCATTAGCCAGAGTTTCAACCAAGGTTTCAAGACCAAATCACCATAGAATGTCCTTAAGAAAATTACTAAAGACTCCTAGGATAATCTATTTTTATCCACGAAATTTTGGTATTTTAATCATGGATTTCTGAATTATTAGAGTTTTTGAAATCCTGAAAGGTCCTTGTTTTCAATAAGTTAGACCTGCCATTCTTCTTGATTCATGAGGACATAAAGGGGTTAGATTGACCAAACATTTCTTGAAAATGACAATATATAAGTCCTTGATCTAATGAAAAAATCCTACAGTCGTTTTGGACTCAAATTGACCAAGATAAGGCTTTATGTTGTGTACGCTACTCAGGGGGCGGGACATCTCCCGCCTTCTACTACTTTCCATTTTTAGGATTTACTATATTAGGGTTACTTTCCTTTTTGTACTTTACTTTTAGGATGTAATAAACTGTATTCGAGGGAAGAATTGAATGTTGATTTGTAATAGACTAGCTAGTGGCCCGCAAATTAGCATGGGGCCCACCAGTTGGCACGTGCCCCAAGGATGTCGTGGCCTCCATATAGGGGGGTCGTTGTCTTCCTCTATAACACCTTGACCAAGACTAGGGGTTATTCGGAAGACAAGATCAGAGTAAACAAAATTAAACAGAAAAATTTAAAATTGAGACCGACCAGGAGCGGCGGACTCTAAGTGCGAGAGTTATAACGTTCTTCTACACACCATGGAGCTATAGCGTTCCGTTACATGTAGATCAGAACAAACCTAATTTTATAACTAATTTGGATCGGGCCAACATTATTGTATCGTTGGTTGCCTACGTACATATTGGATACTATCTTTGACATTATTCCAATACGATTGGATCCGAATGTAGTTTTTCCTATTGACTAATACTTTCATCAGACATCATAGAATCATATACGATAAAATATGTATATCCTTATATCCAAATAAATCTTTCGGAATCGAACAAAAATCTTATAAATCATCGGAGTCAAATGAAAGCCAGTAAATCAATAGAATCAAAACCCTAGCAAAATCACCTGTGCCAATCTATTACCAAGCAAAACAGAATACACAATAGAACAGATTGGATCATATCTAATTACCATAGAACATTTCAGAGCAGATAAGATCAAAACAGGTTATATCAAAGCATATCGAATTGAAAGATATTAGCATATATCAAATGATAGCAAATCATGTATCGTAGCAAATCCTATATCTTAATCAATATATAAATATTAATTAAAATACACATGCATATAAATTTAATTAAATCCAAAAGTCCAGAATGCTTACTCCCCTTTTAATTCTGGAAGTTGTGGCGTTCAAAGTTGCTCGTTTCCTCATAGCGTCTTCCTTTTCCGGTCCAGAGATGGTGGGCAGAACCTCTTCTAGCTCCAGCACATTTTTCTCATTACGTCTGAAGGCAGCGGACATAACCTCCCCTTCACACGGGACACTATTCTGTTTCTGTGCTCGTAGGCTACGGACAGAACCTCCCCTTAACATGGGACACCTTTCTCTTTCCGTGCCCGTAGGCTACAGTCAGAACCTCCCCTTTTCCTGGGATACTTTTCTCTTTTCATGCCCGTAGGCTACGGTCATAACCTCCCCTTAACACGGGACACCTTTGTCAAGCCCCAGTACTGCCCGACCCGAGCCGAACCCGGTCCAGGGGCCGGTCAAGCACATGAGGGCAACAAGGAGATTGAAAAATGATTTAGCGGAAGACTTATGCCCTAATCACGGGTGATCTAACAAAATTATGGAGTATACACACCACTTTGAGCAAGAGTAAATAAGCAGGATTGAAAGAGTTTAACTCTAAGATAAACTAAAATCTCAAACCCATGAACTAAATTAATCCATAGCCCACTCTAGGCTCCAAAATAAGTCTCACACAATCCAAAATAACAATGTAGCACAAACCAAAATGAGAACCACACACATAGGTTCTAACATAATAGCAAAAACAAGGAAACAAGCCACATGAGAGATCTCCACGTCTACTCCCAAGTCATCTCCGACCTTTCCTTAGAGAGGATCCTGTCCATCTGTGTGTCACGCCCCGCAGCCCCAAAGCAAAAGCACAAGAAAGAGGGGTGAGTTTAACAAACTCAACAATGGTTTTTAATATAACTAAAATCATCAGAAATGCTACGGCATAGTAATATAACAATTTAGATCAATGATTGACAAGATAGATATCATTTTCTGATCACACATACATATCTACTAAACCTGCATATTAGTGTCTAAATTGCACAATTCAGACTATTTAGAATATCACCTATACCACATGAAAAGTGTCTCTACTACACATTTAAATCATGCAATTCAACGTCATATAAACCTGCATGAGATGTATCTCTAACATACATTTCATATCATGCATCAACATTCTCATTCATTAGGCATGTATAAGTGTCTCACACACACTAGTCTAACATGCAAGTCCATACACATAGAGAATAAACCTACTCTTCAAGGCCAAAGCCCTCAAGCAAACACTTATCAAATAGACATGCTCCTCAAGGCCAACGCCTTCGAGCAATTCCTGCTCCTTCAGGCCAATGCTTTCGAGCAACTCCTGCTCCTCAAGGTCAAAGCCTTCGAGCAACTCCTGTCCATCAAGCCTAAACTCTTGGGCAACCCTGCTTGTCAAGACTAAAGTCCCAAGCAACAATACTTGGTAAGCCAATGCACTCGAACAAACCAGCTGGATTCTCAGTGTCCAGATAATCTCAATAAGTAAATCTCAACCGCAAGACAAGTATACAACTTGTCCTCATATAACTCAATTTGACTCGACTCAACCCAGGGAGTGCACATGTTCCACCCACAGGAACTCAAATCAGAACATGTCCCTTCGGACCAATCAAGTTTCGATTAAGCCAAAGACCGATTAATCCGACACGCAATTTCACCACATTGCATCCAATCGATCAAACTCGGTTAATCTCAATAAAGCCTCAATTGGAAATCCATTTTCATGATGCATGCAACATGGTACATACGTAGGCAAGGCATACATGAATCCTAATTCATGATAAGTGCTCTCATCAACCCCTCATGCATCATTCATAATCATAATATCAAGCCTCATCATAATCATTAACCCCACATATGTGTGTGTGTACATGGTAGAAGCACCTCACTTGATGTATATCAACATGCTTTGTAATTAACTCATCATCACACTACACATGCGCATTAACATCAAATCATAGATTCCAGCAGAAATCATAGGAGAAGAACCATTAAAATCATAACTCAAGTCAAAACATAACCACATGTTAAACATATGTAAGCTCAATCACCTCATACTTGGGTCTAGGCATAACACTAATATTTCCCCATCATTTAACCACATCCTATAATGACATATCAGTCTATTAGCATGCTGTAATTCTACTAAAAACATGCTTAAACCATAGGAAATCATCCACTCATATCTTCAAGATAGCAAACTCTAACATGTACATCCAACTACAAGCCATTTCACATAAACTTTAAATATACACCACAAATTCTAAACATCAATAGAATGCTCTTCAAGTAGCTTATTATAGATCAAAACACTCTACATAAACATAAAAATGATATTTTGAAGTAGATATGTCGAAATAAGCAACATACATAAAATTATCAAATTCTGCAGTATAGCCGTTCGAAAGCCCTGCAGGGCCGTTCGATCGGCTAAACATGAAAAATGCCAAAATTGTAGTGTTTCCATTCGAACGCCCTGTAGGGCTGTTCTAATGCCAACAAAGCAGTTTTGGTCATCTTCTTCATTTCAATTTTTTAAACCGAAACTCCATTGATGAATCTTTTAATCTCCATCTAACAGCCTAAATGCCATTAAAACTCCACCATACCTTCCAAAAAGCTAATCTACATCATAATAAGATAAAACCCTAAGAAATCGGGATAAAATATTAACATTTACTAATCTCGCCATTAAAGCATTAAAACAAGTAAATCCACTCCAAATAAACCACAAAATCGAGATTTATACCATAGGAAAACTGAAATTTCGAATGTCCATTACCTTATCCCTTGATTAGGCTTAGATTTGATGGTCACCTTTCTTGAAAACCTTACAAAGACATGAAGTTTAAATTAAACTCCATTAAAACCGATTTAACATAGAAAACCTTAATGAAAAACTTAGATTTAGGCTTGTTAAACATAAAAAACGAATTTTTAGATCTAGGGTTTGAAGTAAAGATACAAATTAGTAGTTTTGATGTTTAAAAATGAATCAAAACAAAGTGAAAATGATAGATCTAGAACGGATTAGGAGAAAATCTAGGGTTTAAGGCTTAATTAGAGGATACATACCTTAAACTCCTTCTAATCCGGGCCTAATTGGGGAATTAGGCCTAACATCCCTTTCCCAGCCTATTCCCAAAATGGAAATGGCTCAGGTCATTCTATTTATAGTAGGGTTTGGGGTGTACATAGGTAATTAGTGGGGTATGAATAGAAAAATGGGCTAAAAATGAGTATTTTAGCTATTTGAGCACTAATTAAACCTGGGAAAATTATGAAAATTTTTATAAAGGCTTTTGTTGATGTCTGGGTTAATTTAGTCCAAAAATCCAAATTTCAATGGTGGGGCCCACAGGGGGTCCCGCCAAACCCTACTTTTCGGAAAATTAGTGAAAAATCAAAAAAATCCCAAAAATTCAGATTTGACACAAAATCACTTAAAACCAATAATTGTAAAGTTGATTTTGATTAAAACCATAAGAAATACCATTTATTTTCGAAACCATCAAATAAATCAAAAAACGCTTTAACCCCACGACAACTGATAATGAAAATGAAAAGAAACCCGGTTTAAGATCAGGGATCTTACAACGTTTCTCTTTCCATGCCCATAGTCTACGACCAAAACATCCCCTTTTCCCGGGACACTTTTATCTTTTCGTGCCCCAAGGCTATGCTCAGAACCTCCCCATTTCCCGGGACAATTTTCTCTTTCCATGCCTATAGGCTACGGTCATAACCTCCGCTAGACTTAGAACACTTTTCCCTTTCTGTGCACATAGGCTATAGATAGAACCTCCCCTTGACTCGGGGATATTCCTCACACTATGTGGCCCTTCCTTGGAAACTGGTGTCTCCCCTACTCGGGGCCACTTCCCTCGATGTGGCCTGACGATGGAGGACAGAGCCTTTTCTTACTCCTGGCCACTTCTCACTCTTTAGGGCTCGAGGGCTACAAGCAGAGTCCCTACTTGCCCCAGGGTGTTTCCCCCTTATATGGTTGCTAACTTGAGGAATGAATGTTTCCATTGTGTAGAACACCCTCGAATTATAATTAAACCCTTCGCAAATGTACAAGGTAATTGTACTAGGATGAGTATTTATGGGTTGTCGAACCTCAGGGACGGATGAATTATTACTAAATCTAAAGAGGAATTTACTGATTAAAAACTAGAAAGAACTTAAACTTAAATTAAGCAAAAGAAAAGAATCAACTAGTTTAAAAAGTAGAGATAAATATGATGTAATTTACTTAAGAAATCAAATCCACTATAGAACCATAACAATTCCTTCACTTTTAATCTAAATCTAGTGTGAATATGAATAAGTATTCTCAGCTATTTATGGTAGATAGTCCACTCTCATTTCTATTTAATGCAGCATGTTCAAGAAAATTTTCACTCAAGTCCTCAAAAAGTTTCC
Organism: Saururus chinensis; assembly: GCA_035235625.1. Taxonomy (NCBI): domain Eukaryota; kingdom Viridiplantae; phylum Streptophyta; class Magnoliopsida; order Piperales; family Saururaceae; genus Saururus; species Saururus chinensis. Next base: position 26,827,727 of record CP141146.1, on the reverse strand, counting down.
ATGCCTCATTTTTATTTTTTAGCAAAAAGGTAGCCCCGTAACTTACATCAACAAGATGGCGGTATTGTTCAGTAAGACCCTCATAAAAACATTGCACTAATTGCCACTTAGGGACACCATGATGAGGACACCTCCTAAGAAGGTCCTTAAGTCTATCCCAACTCTCATGGAACTGTTCACTGGGAAGTTGGGCAAAAGTAGTTATATAGCCTTTCTCATTTAGTTGGTCTTACCTATTGGGAAGTATTTTTTTAGGAATTCTTGTTGCATTTGGGCCCAAGTTGTGATGGTGTCTGGCTCTAAAGAGTGAAGCCATTCCTTATCCTTATCTTTCAATGTGAAAGGAAAAAGGCGAAGTTTAACAGCCTCATCGGTTAAATTTGAGAGCTTAAAAGTTGTGCATAGTTCTAAGAAGTCATCTAGGTGCCTATATGGGTTTTCATTATTAAGTCCATAAAAAGATGTAAGCATTTGAATGACATTGGGCTTAATTTCATAATTTTGAGCAACAACCGCTGGCAACCTAATGCATGAAGGAGAGGTATACTCATTGCTTTGAGTGGTGCATCTAACTGATGTTCAGCCATGATGAGGATAGAAGTAGTGTGGGTGGAGGAATTGGTGGGAGAGTTTGGGGGTGTAGGGATGTAGGTCGAGGGCAACTCAGCTCTCCTAGATGTCCGCTCAGGCTCAGGGTCAAATGGTACTAATCGGGGGAATAAGGAGCGACGACCAAGCATACACCACAAACACACCACACAATTTTAAGTGTAAAAAAAAAGGAAAGAAATAGGAAGCAAAAATAACTAAGGAAAAAAAAAAGGAAAAAGGATCTTGCAAACCAAAGAGAAGCATTATGCTTGCCAATGTCCACTTGTGGCCACAAGTGTAGAGAGCACGGTCTTTGACTCAACCTACAAGATCAAATTAAAAGAAAGTAAGAAACTAAGAATTAACCTAAAAACTAAAATAAACTGAAACTAAAGTATCTAGAATTATCCTAAAACTAATTTAGTAACAAATCAACACTGTCCCTGGCAACGGCGCCAAACACTTGATCGTTTATAATTAAACCCTTTGCAAGTGTATAAGGTAATTGTACTAGGATGAGTATTTAAGGGTTTTCGAACCTCAGGGATGGATGAATTATTATTAAATCTAAAGAGGAATTTGCTGATTAAAAACTAGAAAGAACTTAAACTTAAATTAAGCAAAAGAAAAGAATCAACTAGTTTAAAAGGCAGAGATAAATATGATGTAATTTACTTAGGAAATTGAATCCACTATAGAACCATAACAATTCTTTCACTTTTAATCTAAATCTAGTGTGAATATGAACAAGTATTCTCAGCTATAAGCTAGAATTACTTCAGAAAGAATCATTAATTAAATTCCATGGCATGAACTATCTTCGACAATAGCACGAATCATCTACACTAAACTAGCTATAGGCATGACTCGTCTAACCTTAATATAACTCATCCAAGTCATTAATTATCTAAACATTAAAACTATTGTATGACCATCTCATCTAAATCACAGAAATTACAATTGATGCAAATATCAAAACCACATCAATCTATCATCTACAAGACAATAAATCAACATAGATTTGAATAGACATGAAAAGCTCTTCCATTAAAAAGAAAATCCTTATCATACAATTATCATAATTCACAACTGAGATCTAAATTAAAAAAAAAAACTAAAACTTATCTATAGCTTCATCAACTCCTAAGTAAAAGAAAAGTCTAGCCTTCCATTGTAGAAGAAAGCACTTGAATCTCCATTAAAAGCTTTAAGTTCTCTTCCATCTTCTTCTTCCTTTTTCTCTCTAGAAAATCTACTGGAATTCTTCAATTTCGAGCCAAATATGTCTTTATATAGGCATAAGAACCGTAGGAAGAAGTTCTATATGAAAAGGACTCAAAATTTGCTTAAACAAGGAAACTGCGCATTATCCCGTTTGACCGCCCTGCATGCCCGTTCAAACGCTTATACTGCATTTTTCATCAAAATCATGTTATCTCGTTTGATCCTTAAAAATGGCCCGTTTGAATGGCTACACTGTTTCTGCAATCTGGACAATTTTTGTGGATAATCCATTTTCTATTCATTAAGCTCTTTCTTTCATGTCCATATTAATTTTCAACATGTTTATAACTCCGAAAAGTTGTCCAAATCACTTTAAAGAATGTCAAGACTATTTTGAATTATTCCAAACATCGTCCAAGTACTTCAATAAGCGCATTTTACCTATAAAGCATTAAAATATCACATTTTAGACATGTAGAATATAATTAAGATCCCAACTTGATTCAAATACATCCTAAAACTACTAATAACTCCCAAAATTAATAATGATTAAATTAAAAGACTAATATCTATCTTAATCTAAATAAACCATAACTAACTCTAAATTAACATAATCTAAATAAACCATAACTAACTCTAAATTAACATAATCTAAATAAACCATAACTAACTCTAAATTAACATAATCTATACTAGCAAATAAGGTAAAAAGACATATAATATATATATATTTCGTACTTATCAGGCCACTTCCCTTGCTGTGGCCTGACGATGGAGGACAGAGCCTTCTCTTACTCCTAAACACTTCTCACTCTTTAGGGCTCGGGGGCGACAGGCAAAGTCCCCGCTTGCCCCGGGGTGTTTCCCCCTTATATGGTTGCTAACTTGAGGAATGAATGCTTCCATTGTGTAGAACACCCTCGAATAAGCTAAGATCGCCTTTTGAATGGAAGAAAACGGACTCAGAACGACTCCAAAAACTCCTCTAGAAGTTTGAATGGAAATGAGAATTTATAAGAGAAGGACGTGCAAGCATATGACGGAAGCCAAGATACGCGCACATGTGCTCGGGCCACGTGGCACATTTTCATTGGGCCGTCGAATTGGTCGGCTCGTGCAGCCGTGCCATGTGTCCCACATGCATCATGCGGTTAGCAACACGATCGTGCGGTGCGGCGCGTCCGCGGCTCGGCTCCGGTTTGATTCGGCTCGGATAGCTAGCATCATCTATTTTGTCCTTTCATCAATATTTTTTTATTATTTCATTCAAATACATTTCCAACTTTAAAACGCGATAACTTCTTATCCCGAAGTCGGAATTGCATGTTCTTGCTACCGATGAACTCATATCGACGAGCCCATTGAAATTAGACCTCACGTAGGTAGGTTATCTCGCACTTTTAAAGTGAGTCCCGCCCATGTGGTGTGCTTCCCGAGGTCATAACTTTCGTTCCTAACCTCCATTTTGTGTGTTCTTCGATTCGTTGTGCTTGTTACTTCGAGCTCTAAACAAATACAGGAATTTTATCCCTTGAAATCCATTAAAATGTAACTAAAATTACATAATTATCCCTAACCCTCTTGGGCTAAGCATAATCGGAACACGGGGTGTCACATTTTCCTTTGTCTTTATGCAAAATTAAGAACTATTTTGTCTTCTTCCTTCATCCAAACTTCTCCCCTTTCTCTATGAAGCTAGGTACTATTTGTGCCAGATTGAGACACAACATTGGTATCAAAGCCTCAACGATCCGCCTTGGCACGAGGCAAATTGCCAGCGATGGCTCCCAAGGCGCAGCCCGAGAAAGAACGAGAGAACGTGGCGGATAGCTCCAAACCAGTGACCTAAGCGGCTGACCCCTCCATGCTCTCACAGATTATGGCCAAACTCGAGCATCTCTCCACAGCAGTTTCCTAACTTCAAGCAGCTCATACAACATCACTTTTGCCCAAGCCGCAGCCAACCCAGGCTAAGTTTAGTGAACCTTCATAGCCTCTTGAATCTCGCATCCCTGGCCTCCAAGTGTTGTCTGAGAGAGAGGTGCTCTGGCCCAGACATTCAGTCTGCTTTGGAACCTTCGATCAGCACAAAGTAGGAGGACGTGTAGGCTAGGATATGTGAGGGCCTCCAGGCATTATAGAAAATGCCTCAATGGTGCTGCCCTACATAAATCTGGTCCATGAGTTTGATGATGATTGGGGGGAGTACTCTAGCTCTCGCGGAGGTCTTTTGGGTGGGGCTGAGCCACGCTTGCCTTGTCTTCAGTTCCCACACTACAATGGAGATGAAGACTTGGTGGAATGGCTATACAAGGCAGAGAAATTCTTCACCTTCTAGGGAACTCACTCCAAGGTTGAACGATTGCGCATAGCCACTTTCCATCTAGATAGTGATGCCTCTGTTTGACTTCATTCGCCAATGAGATTTGTGTCCAATTCCGCCCCAACGGGATTTCAATGAGATGTTGTCCACCCTGCATCAAACCACTATTGTGCAAGCATACTACACCGAGTTCCTGAAGATTGCCAATCACCTCCCTGATTAGCCGATGGCAACCCTTGTGGGAACTTTTAAAAGTGGGCTCAAACCTGAAATTTTGGATGAGATGTGCCATTTTCCCCACACTTTGATGCATGAAATTGTGCATCATGCATGAATTGAGGAAGATAAGCTGTCTCGACAGTGATGAGGAGGTTGACTGGGCTCTTCCCCTTGGCCTCCAACTAGCCCAGCCCCCTTCCCTAGTGCAGTGAATAGCCTTCCCACCAACCACCCAATCCAGCCATCCATCCCCATTGGCCCTCTTGTACGACGCCTCACACTGGTCTGGATGGGAGAGCGGCGATTGAAAAGCTTATGCTTCAAGTGCAATGGAAATTTTGTACCAGGCCATCGATGTTCGGTTTGAGGCAGCTTACTAGTCGAGGAGGCCAACGAGTTGGATTATGATCCTTCCCTGGATGCACTGCCCCTTATGACAGTGTGCCACTTGAGATTTTGGTACATGCTTTTTCAGGCGCCTTCACTCCTCGCACCATGCGCGTCCAAGGCCACCTCAAGTGGAAGCATGTGACCATCCTTATTGATAGTGGCTCCACCCATAACTTTATCAACAATAAGGTGGCACAATGATGCATTGAAATAATGTTTAATTAAATGTTCTCATATTTCGAATTGCAATCCTATTTTGTGTTAATTCATTGCTGAATTGGGCTATTTATATTTTAAATAAGTTAGTTGGACCTTAATTGAGTTTACATGTCTAAACAGGCTTCAACAGGATACAACTGGAAGAGGAAGTTAAGCCCAACTACCCAAAGCTATTTAAAAGTCAAGAATGGGCTCCTAATGGTCTAAACATACATGGAATGGTCGAACACAACCTTGTGGACCCGTTTGATTTGAGACTTGTATGAATAGAACTAAATTATGAAAGAAGCTGATTTGGACAGATTGACACAGCCTTAGTATTTCGATCATATCTTTTTATGTATAATTCGGATTAATATGATTCTAGTGGCAATGGAAAGAAGACTTCCGTGGCTACAAGTACTATTTCAGGAAGAAATTCCAAATTCCAAAGATTTATGGGTCCAATCAGATAATCAATCAGGATGTAATCTAGAGATATGATTTCATTTTCCTCTTTGAAGCAACCCCTTCTACTCCTATAAATAGAGGGGTGGACGTGATAGAAGGATCACCCTCTCCTCTTTGGAGCTCTCTTCTCCTATTTTCTTCTCTACTTTTGTATTTTTATTTTTAGTTCTACTGTAATGGCTTTCTAAGCTCTCAAGCTAAGGCTAGAGGTGATTTGTAACAATTTAATGGAGTTCAATTCATGTTTCATCAATGGTTTCAAGTAAGTATTGTTTATTTGAAGTGATGTTTATTTAATAATGTTCTTCTTCTTGTTTCTTTGTGATTTGGATACATAAGATGCTTAAAGGCTCTCCTTTTTTATCTTTTGTGATTTGGATACATAGAAATCTTTAAGAGACAATTATTTTTTATCCTTCATCTATCCAAAGCATTTCTATTTTTATTTTCAATTTTAATGTTCATATCTTCCGATTAGATAGATTTTTCATTCGATTCTAACTGAGATAACATGATACATGAAGAACATCATTAGATGTTACAATGATCCTTAATGCCTTAGTGTTTTTTCATCTTGATTTCTTGACTTTTTATTGCCTCAATACTCTTCTTCTCACTCTTTCTTAATTTTTCTCTACTCTATTTTTTTCGTAATCATTTTCTTTGTTGCACAAGGCTTTCCCTGTGGATCGACCTTGTTTACTATAGTTGACAAGTAAAAAAAGAAATCTAAACTAGACTCTTTCATAGTCTTGGTTTGGACGTAACAACACACAACAATTGGGGTGCTTTTTGTCGGACTCGAAGCCGTTCAATGTCTTGATCGGCAATGGAAAACACCTTCAGAGTGCTGGGGTGTGTACGCAGGCTTCATTATCTATCTAGGGTCATACCTTCACCACCGATCTCTTCTTGCTGCCCACAAAAAGGGCAGACATGGTGTTGGGAGTTCAGTGGCTTCAAGAGCTTGGTGACTTTGTATGGAACTTTCGCTAGATGATCATGGACATTGAGGTGCATGGGCAGCGGGTGCACATCTCAGCCGGGCACTTTGCAAGCTGCCCAATCGGTGAGCTATTGCTTTCGGCTTGCACCTCAGGGAATTTTCTTTCAACAGCGTGCTACTATGGATGTGTGCCAAGGCAGCCTTCTAGAGGATCTACTTGCTCTCTTGGCGGAGCATGTGGATGTCTTCGCTGAGCCTAATGGGATACCTCTGGTGCAACCCCATGATCACCACATTCCTATCATTCTTGGTGCTTGCCCACAAATGTCCGACCATACCGATACCCTCACATCCAAAAGGCGGAGATTGAGTGCTTGGTGGCCAACATGCTCCAATCTGTTATAATCCAACCGAGCACTAGTTTCTTCTCTTCCTAGGTGTTACTTGTCCTGAAGAAAGACGACATTTGACAGTTCTGTGTGGACTACCGGGCACTTAATGCCATCACCATAAGGATAAGTTTCCTATTCTGGTGATTGAGGAGCTCCTCAATGAGCTAACCAGAGCGACTGTCTTCAGCAAGCTTGATCTTTGTTTGGGGTATTTGGTCATGCCGTTTGGGTTGACCAATGCACCAGCCACCTTCGAGAGCCTCATGAATGACTTATTCTGCCCCTTCTCTGCCGATTCGTCTTGGTCTTCTTTGATGATATATTGATCAATAGCACATCATGGGCAGATCACTTGGAGCATCTCAGGTCTGTCCTCTCCATTTTGCATACTAATTTATTATTCCTTAAGTGCTTGAAGTGCTCTTTTGGCAGTGAATTGGTGGAGTACCTTGGCCACATCATCTCTCGCGAAGGGGTTGCCACTGACCCTTCAAAGGTGACCGCTATGCTTTCATAGCCAACCCCCACTTGTGTCCGGGCACTTCATGGATTTTTGGTCCTTATAGGGTATTTATTATCAGCACTTCATTAGTCAGTATTGGATGATTGCTAGTCCCCTCACTGCCCTCCTTGAGAAGGGGGCCTTTACATGGACAGAGGCTGCCCAAGAGGCTTTTGAGAAGTTGAAGCGGGCCATGGCGACCGCCCCAGTCTTCATTTTTCCAAATTTCAGCTGTTCCTTTGTGGTGGAGCGGATGCTTCGGATGCTAGTCTTGGTGCCATTCTACTTCAGGATGAGCAGCCTATTGCTTTTTTAGCAAAACTCTTATTGGACGCTCTTTATAACTATCTACCTACTAGAAGGAGATGTTCACCATAGTCCATGCAATCACCAAATGACACTCTTACTTGCTCGGACGCTACTTCCTCATCCTCATAGACCATCAGCCCTTGAATTATATTCTTGAGTAGCGAGTATCAACTCCGGCACAGCAACAGTGGGTCAGCAAGCTTTTGGGCTCTGATTATGAGATGGTATATAAGAAGGGGGCGGAAAACATGATGGCTGATGCTTTCTCTCACCGACCTTCTGAGGGGTCTTGTCTTTCACTATCTATACCCTCTTGCCCTTTCCTACTGGAGTTGTGGTGAGCTTGCTTGGCGGACTCACCCATACGTGAGCTGGTCACTCATTTACAAGGTGACCCTGCTGCCCTTCCTTTCTTTGTGTGGTAAGATGAACTTCTGTTTTGGAACGATTGTGGGTGCAAGATGCATATGACCTCCGACGGCACATTCTCTCTCATTTCCATGACACACCATTGGCTGGCCATTAGGATTCCTTCCAAACATATAAGCGGGTCAGTTAGAGCTTCTTATGGAAGGGCATTCTGAGGGTGGTTCAGCACTATGTTGCTACCTACAACGTATGTCAGTGGGTGAAGGCTGCCCCTACATCACCTGCTGGGTTACTTCAGCCCCTTCCCATTCCAGACAAAGTTTGGGAAGATGTGTCTATGGATTTCATGGTGGCCTTGCCCGTAGTGCAGGGCAAATAAATTATTTTTTTGGTTGTGGATCGCTGGCCCAAGTATGCACATTTTTGTGCCTTAGGCCATCTATTCACTGCAAAAATAGTGGCTGAGATCTATGTTTCCAAGATAGCCAAGCTGCATGGCATGCCTCGCACCATTGTTTCTGATCGAGACTGGATCTTCCTCTCTAAGTTTTGGCATGAGTTCTTTGCACTTCAGGGCACCAAGCTTCATATGAGTACCGCCTATCACCCACAGATGGACGAACAAACATATGTGATTAACCACTGCTTGGAGCAGTACTTGAGGTGTTTCGTCGGGGATCAACCCCGCCGATGGCTCCTGATCCTTCCTTTGGCAGAATGGTCCTAAAACAAAACCTATCATACTAGGGCTAGATTCACTCCCTTTGAGGTGGTTTATGGGTGCCAACCTCCTACCATGCTATCCTATGTGCCTCACTGCTCTTCCTTGACTGAGGTACTTCTCGCTTGGCAGGGTCAGCCTCTTGAGGATGCCACTCCGATACTTGAGGATGAGTTCATGGAGCGCAACTTGTAACATCTGTAGTTTTTTAAAAACAAATTAGTAAAAGTTAGGTGTATTGAATAGAGCTCGGTGAGACGAGCTTAACGAACCTAAGAACACGTGAAACGGAGGTCGGGAGCAAAAGTTACGGTCTCGGGAAATACCCCATATGGGCAGGATCCACCTTAAACTAAGAAAGGACCCACCCATGTGGGGTTTAGTTTTGAAGGGCTCATCAATACGAGTCCATCGATACCAAGAACGCGCAATTCCGACTTCGGGATAAGAAGTTATCGCGTTTTAAAATTGGAATTGTGTTTTAAAGAAAATAATAATAAAATAATGATGATGACATGAGTGGAGTCAGAGCCAAGCCGCCGGGTCGATGCGCGTTGACACGGCGTGTCGCGCTGTAGATGTACGGCTCTGCCGCACATGTCAGGTGCGCGCCAACCACACACACAATCGAATGGATGAGTGACACGTGGCATGCATCCATGCGAGTGGAATTCCATTTCCTTCGTATGCTCACACAAAATCTCCTATAAATACTCATTTCCGTTCAAACTTCCGAAAGAGCTTCTAGACTCGTTCTGAGTTCGTTTTCCTCCATTCAAGAGGCATTTCTACCTAAATTGGGCATGCTAGACATTGTGGTGCGGTAATTTTTCTATTTTGTGATCTCTATGGCCAAGAAATGGGACATCTAATTTTGGCGTATCTAGCATTTTAATTATTATCTCGCGCAGGAAGCAAGGTAGGGGCTTTTATACTCTCTTAAGACATAAATACTTACATTGGTTGTCTTTGAAAATTTATTTACATAATTTTAGTTAAATACTTGAGTAATTTTCGTGTATGTTTTTGGATTGCCTCATATACTTATTTTATTGAGTGTTTATTTTTTTAATTTAATTATGAATTAGGCTTTATGATATATGTGATATAAAGAAAATCTAGCTTCGCCATTATTTTAATTATACTTGAGTATAGTAAGATTGAAAGAAGGTTTCATGGAATTATTTCTCTATCAAAATGATTTGAAAAGGTTGATCTTCATGAAAGATTATTTGAAGTAAAGAAAAAGAGAAAAAAATTCCCATTTGAATCGGGAATATAAGAGATTTAATTGTCTGGAGCTCAAATTGGTAGACGTACTGATATAGTTTCATAATAGAGAGTACATAGGTGCAATCCGGTTTGGAATCAGATACACGGTATGCACATTAGCATGGTGAGCCCTAACGAAGGGTAACTATCAATGCTACGTGCACTAGGGTAGAGAGTATCATGGGAAAACTCTCTGCTCTCTAGATCCATGTGCCCCATGAGTATTGGTGGCTCTTCCCTCTACAAGCACAGAGTGTTTTATGGAAAGTCTGTAGAGGAGTAAGAGGTTGCTGCTTTGTACCCGTGGTAAATTCTTTATAATAGAATAAGTGTCTCGGACACTAGTAGTAAGCCATGAGAGCTCACAAACCCTAGAAGCATCTTCAATATGTAGGAAGAATCCCTAGGGATGTTTTTGGGTGAGAGGCACACCCTTACTAATTCTTTTAAAAAGTATTATTTATTTACTTTAGCATGTTATTTAAAAATTGCCAGATGTTATATTTATGTCTGATAGGATAAGTACCTCTACTGAGTATTTTAAAATACTCACTACCCCCCAGACCTTGCACGGCTTGGTGTGGAATAGACGTGGGTAGAAGAGACCAGTAAAGGCACTTTTTGGGAGCTTCAAGTAGTGACTAAGGAGTCTACGATTGCACCCGTAGATCCTAAGCACACTTTCATTCTTTGGCTTTGAGAAGACTTCTTTATATCTTTACTTGTATGTTTGTACATAAACATTGTATTTCCTGGGAAATGAAGTATATTATGTTATGTTTATGGTCATATGTTTCCAGGTTACAACCCGAGCAAGCTCTGATTATAGTTTTTAACTCTCTATATGTTTTAAAAATCCCAGGTCATGGCAGTTGGTATCAGAGCCAAGGAAATTCTATCTACAAATGCACAAAGTGAGAAATAAATGATTTCTAGCTCTATAATTCTCTTAGATAAGTAGACCTAGTATAACTTTAGACCATCTTTTTGGACATAGATGTCGTCATCACAACAACCTAGTCAAGAGCCACAAAGTTCAAATAATGATTTGGCTGGACCGACCCCGTATGACTCGGGAGGGGGAGTAGCACCCGAAACTATGAGTGTGTTGCTGCAAAATCTTGCTCAACACTTAGCTGAGCAAGGTTATCATCCTTCTCTTTCCCACCAGCACAACCTTCTCTGATTGCCTTGAGTGAAAACTCATCTAGTAGGAGTAAGGGTGAGAATAATTTAGCTAAACGGTTAAAGAAGATTGCCCCCACCTTCTTGGGTGAAGGAGAGATGGAGGCAGAAAAATGAATAAAAGAAATTGAAAGATTTTCGAAGCAATGGAGGTACCTGAGAGTAAAAAGGTTGCCCTTGGAACATTTGTCTACTCTGGAGAGGCAGATCAGTGGTGGATCATAATCAAGGAGACTAAAATTGTGGAGGTTCAACAAGTTTCTTGGAATGAATTCAAAGAAGCCTTCTATGATAATTATTTTCCACTCCATATGAGGCAACAAAAAGAGTTGGAGTTCATGGAATTGAAGCAAGGAAGTTTGTTGGTATGTGACCAAATTCACGCAGTTGCAGTGCTTTGCCTTGGGTGCATGCACTACATAATTATCTCGTGCTACTAGATTTGTATAGGGATTAAAACTGAAACTAAGAGCTCAAGTAGTAATTCTGCAAACTACTACTTTGAGTCGAGCAATGGAGATTGCCTATGTAGCAGAGCACAATCAATACAGAGCAATTGCAAAATAGAAGGAGGCTTGGCAAAATAGTGGTTTCAGATGCCCTAACACCAAGAGAGGCTATAACTACTCTGGCAGTGCCCCTACCCAGCCAGCTCGACCATATCAGCCGCAACCACAACAACAAGCTTTTAAGATCAGGTCACAACGACAATATCAATAGGGCAGGAGAGGGATCCCATGCCCCATATGTAAATTGTTTCACCTGGGCTAACCCTACAATAAGGGGAATAACCTATGCTTTGTTTGTGGAACTGAGGGTCACTTTTCTGAGACTGCCTAAAGAAGCATACAAGAAATGAGCCTCAGCCCAAACAAAAGGCCAGAATTCCGGGGTGGGTATATGCCATCACAAGTGAGGAAGCTCATGCCTCAAATGCTATCGTGGAAGGTACTCTTCTTGTCTCTGACCAATTAGCTAAAGTTTTGATAGATCCAGGCTCTACACATTCATTTATATTATTTGAATTTGCTTTAAATTTGGAAGATCAAGTTTTGAAGTTACCTTTTATACTAGAAGTCGCAACACCTGTAGGAGACTCTTTGTAAACACATGAGTTTGATGCACTGAAATAATGTTTAATTAAATATTCTCATATTTTGAATTGCAATCCTATTTTGTGTTAATTCATTGCTAATTTGGGCTTTTTATGTTTTGAATAAGTTAATTGGACCTTAATTGAGTTTACATGTCTAAACAGGCTTTAATAGGATCCAAGTGGAAGAGGAAGTAAAGCCCATCTACCCAAAGCTATTTGAAAGTCAAGAATGGGCCCCTAATGGTCTAAACATGCATGGAATGGTCGAACACAACCTTGTGGACCCGTTTGATTTGAGATTTGTATGAAGAGGATTAAATTAGGAAAGAAGCTGATTCAGGCAGATTGACAGAGGCTTAGTATTTCGATCATATCTTTTTGTGTATAATTCGGATGGATACAATTCTAGTGGAATTGGAAAGAAGACTTCCATAGCTACAAATGATATTTCAGGAAGAAATTCCAAATTCCGAAGATTCATGGGTCGAATTCGGTATGCAAAGAGACAGCTAGTAAACTAACCCGAGGCCAACACATGAAGAATATTTTCATTGATTATGATTGATACACATAAGGAAAGACAAGGAGGCTGATTGGTTAACTAAAGGAAGATTCAAAGATACTTATTTTCTAAATAAATGATTGATTTATTTAGTATCAAATCATTGCCAAAGAAACAACCAATCAGGCAATCAATTAGGATGCAATCTAGAGATATGATTTCACTTTCCTCTTTGAAGCAACCCCTTCTATTCCTATAAATAAAGGGGTGGACGTGATAGATGAATGATCCCCTCCTCTTTGGAGCTCTCCTCTCCTATTTTCTTCTCTCATATTGTATTTTTGTTTTAGTTTTATTGTAATGGCTTTCTAAGCTCTCAAGCTAAGGCTAGAGGTGATTTGTAACAATTTAATGGAGTTCAATTCATGTTTCATCAATGGTTTCAAGTAAGTATTGTTTATTTGAAGTGATGTTTATTTAATATTGTTCTTCTTGTTTCTTTGTGATTTGGATACCTAAGATGCTTAAAGGTTCTCCTTTTTGATCTTTTGTGATTTGGATACATAGAAATCTTTAAGAGACAATTATTTTTATCCTTCATCTATCCAAAGCATTTCTATTTTTATTTTCAATTTTAATGTTCATATCTTCCGGTTAGATAGAATTTTCATTCGATTCTAACTGAGATAACATAATACATGAAGAACATCATTAGATGTTATAATGATCCTTAATGCCTTAGTGTTTTCTCATCTTGATTTCTTAACTCTATATTGCCTCAATACTCTTCTACTCTTTCTTTCTTAGTTTTCTTTTCTCTATTTTTTTCGTAATAGTTTTCTTTGTTGCACAAGGCTTTCCCTGTGGATCGACCTTGTCTACTACAGTTGGCAAGTAAAACAAATCTGAATTTGACTTCTACATAGTCTTGTTTCAGACGTAACAACAGAGTTTCTTAAGGAGGTGTCAGTTCAGATAGGCAACAATCAGCTGAGTGCTAACCTAGTTTTACTAAAAATAACTGACTTTGATATTATCCTGGGCATGGATTGATTAGCTACACATGGAGCCTTAGTGGATTGTGGTAAAAAGAAAGTAGTTTTTGGAAAAGAAAACATTATGTTCCAAGGAATTTAGGATAAACCAAGTTCTTGTATCATATCAGCCATTAAAGCACAAAAACTAATAAGCCAAGGATGTTGGCATTTCTTGCTACCGTTATCACAAACGAGGTAAAGGAGATAACTTTGGATGAGATAGAGACCGTACGGGACTTTGTTGATGTTTTCCCAAATGAATTGTCAAGTCTACCACCTAAAATGGAAGTTAAGTTCAGTATTGATCTTCTCCCAGGTACCACTCCTATCTCGAAAGTACCCTATAGAATGGGTCCGGCCGAGCATAGATAATTAAAGGAAAACCTTCAATAGCTTCTGCACAAAGGATTTATCCTTCCAAGTGTCTCCCCTTGGGGAGAAACAATATTTTTGTGAAGAAAAAAGACAAGTCTCTCCGATTATGTATCGATTATCGGATGTTGAATGGAGTGATAATAAAGAATAAATATCTTCTTCCTCGTATTGATGATCTTTTCGACCAGCTACAGTTGGCCAAAATATTCTCTCAAATCAACTTAAGATCTGGACATCATCAACTGAGGATTCGAGATGAGGATATCTCAAAAATTGCTTTCCGAACTAGGTACGAGCATTATAAATTCTTAGATATGCCTTTTGGGTTGACTAATGCCCCATCTACTTTTATGGATCTAATGAATTGGATTTTCAATTCTTATCTGGATAAATTTCTTATAGTATTTATAGATGACATTTTGGTCTACTCCACACATGTTGATGATCATAGGAACATCTTCAAATAGTGTTGAATATACTTCGTACACACAAGCTTTATGGAAAGCTTAGCAAGTGTGAATTTTGGCTGGATCAAGTAAACTTTCTTGGTCATGGTATATCAAAAGACGGAGTAATGGTCTATCCAGCTAAGGTCGAAGCCGTACCAAAATGGGAGAGGCCTAAAACATTGTCTAAAATTCGTAGTTTCTTAGGTTTGGCAGGGTACTATAGGAGGTTTATTGAAGGGTTTTCAAAGATTGTCCTGCCACTGACCAAACTAACCCGCAAAGATATGAAATTTATTTGGAACGAGGAATGCGAGAAGAATTTTCAAGAATTAAAAAAGAGACTTACCACCGCCCCAATGTTAACTCTACCTTGTGGAAGCGGTGGATTTGTAGTGTATTGTGATGCTTCGCAAGAGGATTTAGGTTGTGTACTGATGCAGCATGGAAAGGTTGTAGCCTATGCCTCGCATTAGCTGAAATTTTATGAAACTAATTAGCCTACTCATGATTTAGAACTTGCTGCAGTTGTCTTCGCATTAAAGATTTGGCGACATTATCTTTATGGAGAGGAATTTGAGGTGTTCACCGACCATAAAAGTTTAAGACATATCTTCTCCCAACCAGATCTTAACATCCGTCAAAGACGTTGGATGGAATACTTGAAGTATTATGACTTTACCATCCAATACCATCCAAGGAAGGTGAATGTAGTAGCAGACGCCTTGAGTCAAAAGTCTCATGGGTTCATTGTACATTTAATGATGAAAGAATGAAAGTTACTTGAAGAAGTAATAACAGTCAGACCTAAGCTTGAGATTGGATGAAGAAAATCATTCTTCGCCCACATGTCGATATAGTCTGTGGTAATAGAGCAGATATTGGAGGCTCAAATGACAGATATGAAGACTCAAGCCTTGTTAGAACGGTCAGGTTTCACTCAAGGAAGTGATAAAGGTATACGCTTTCTTGAAAGATTAGTTGTTCCTACCATTCTAGAGTTAAGACGTAGAATACTGGATGAAGCACATAATTCAAAGTACAATATTCATCCCGGAGGGACTAAGATGTATCAAGATTTAAAAAGAAACTTATGGTGTGACAGGATGAAGCGAGATGTGGCTGAGTGTGTTTCCTGTTGTTTAACATGCCAACAAGTTAAGGCAGAACATCAGAGACCTTCTAGATTGCATCAACCTCTTGACATCCCTGAGTGGAAGTGGGAGCATATAACGATGGATTTCATATCAAAACTAATAAGGACTTCAAGCGGTAACGACATAATTTGGGTCATTGTTGATCGGCTTATGTCACGCCCAAGGTTTTTCCACATATTTACGTAAATAATTTTCCTAAATTAATTCATCACAAGACAAAACCAACATTCTCAAGTGTGACCTAAAATGAAAACATACAAATAAAGCCTGCCATGGCCATGGTCTTTAAAAACATATACATCCCAGGCCTTTCTGAGTACAAGTTCTTCAACAGTTTGTGTTCTGATTCATACATATATACACGAGTCCAAAAAATAATACATTTAACTCTTACCCTAATTAATACATGAGATCATAGCACCAACTCTACATAGCCCCACTATGAGTTTGTTGCACTCAAGGTCAAGGAAAAATGGTCCACCATAGGGAATAAAGTCCAATAAAAAAAACTATCGATCAACCTGCACAAGCCTCTAGACGAAGGGGCTAAAAATAGGGTAAGTGAGCATTTTCATACTCAGTAGGAAAATACCCAATTGGGAAACAAATCAATGAACTTTGTAAGTTCATACATAGATGCATTCATGCAATCAAACATGAAGTAAGCAAGATATAATAAAATATAACTAGGGTATCACACAAATCATTATACTAACTTAACTTACACTTATTCTTACGACAAACTCTTACACTTACACTCCGAATAAGAGTCTTACCAACTTACTCGTACAATTGTACACTTAACACTTACAACATATACATACTCGTACAACTTTATTCATATGAACTTACTTGTATGACCTTACTCGTACCATCTTACCCTTACTCATAAACTTACTCTTACCGTCTTCCTTAGAAGCTTACACTTACTCTGGATCTTACACATACAACTTACTCAAAATCGAATACATATGACTTACTCTTACTATCTTACACATACTACCGACAACTGAAACTCATTACAATTAATAAGCTTTAGTGTTGGAAAGGAAAGGAGTGCCACTAGGGCATCACCTTAACCTTCGGGGAGCAACTAGATGTCATGGACTTTTCTAAAGGCAAGGCACACCTATGCTCATGGGGCACAAGATCAAATAGGTAAGAGTAGATCCATGTTACTACTTACCTGAGCGTGCAAATGCCCACTCTCTCGGGCCATATAGTGCCAACAAGGGTGGAAAACATATGGTGCCACTCTTGGGCAAGAATCTTACAATACCACTCTTGGGCAGGAACATATAGCGTCATTTGTAGGGAGAAAGACATATAGTGCCCACGAAGGGCGGAAACTTACAACGTTCTCAACAAAGCATGAAATATCTTAGCTGAGATACAGCACCAAGAGATAATCCCACAGGATAGCACCATGGCTAAACCAGAAAGGACGCTCAGTCAATTACTTATTGACTGGCTCAAACACGAAACTTAATCTGTCGAAACCCTCAGTCTCAACTCACAACGTTATCGGATTAGGGTTACAATTCAAGTTCGTATTAGGTAACTTTTGCATGTATAATTAGGTTCGGAACTACTTATGTCTTACATTCATCAGCCGACAAGGCTAGAAATACACCCGTTCTGAAGCTCCAATCCACAAAGGTAGCATTCCTTACTTAGCTCAGCCCCCACCCTTACACTTACAGCCTTACAGATCTCTACATAGTCTTGCTTGTCAAACTCGAACTCCATACCAGCATATTCTTACTATCATCTACTTACGACCTTACATTCCACACCATTCACCTCAGAGCCAAATCATCTTACTCGAACTCCTCAAGGAAACCCTTCAGACTTAAATCCCATCATCAAACTCTTACTAATTCCTTACTCATAGTTTATCTGTTACAATTCATATTATGTACATTATGTGGGTACAATTATGTTCTCCACTCTCACTAATTCACAATCCCCCAAAGACGTTAAGAACCTTGAATCTTCCAAATCCTTACATCACTTAGGTCTTCTACTCATTGCTCCAACGTACTACCCGACTCAATCCAAACCAATTCTTCAATCTCATCAAATCCAACCTTCGCTTGTCAAGCTTACGTATTTCCTCGCCCGACATACTATCACAGTTTCCACATCATAGCCCATGAAGTACCCCTTTGACAAACTTACAAACACACATACTTGTGCCCATCAATCACATCCCACTAGCCCACAATGAAGATCTATCACACGCTCTGATCACATACATATAATTCATAACAACTTACTACCATACCCTTAGTCTTCACTAACATACACATAATTCACATACATAACACATGCTCATTTAATCAGCATTTATCATGAAAAGCATTAAGTTATAAACTCCTAACATGCTACTTCACAAACAAAGTATGCTATAATGAAATTACAAGTTCAAAGTCCCCTACCTCGTAATCCATGCAAGTTTGATGGTGAGTACACGACGGTGGCAGCGTTGAGGGCGGAATTGGCAGCTAAAAGCATTGCACTGAGAGAGTTGATGTTCGGAGGATTTTTAGAAACTTCGGAATTAATCTCAGTAAGGTTGGGCTAATTTCATTTGATGCAAAAGATTGGGCAAACTAAGGTAGCCAGACACAAGGTCATGCCAAAGAAATGGCAAAAGCAACCACAAAATGGGGGGTGGCTGATTGAAGGTCGGCCAACGGTTAACAATACTTTGTTGGCCACAAGATGCTAAAATTGGTTGTGGAATACACCCATCGGCAATAATTTTTCATTGTTGAAGCCGCAGAAAAGGGGAGAAGACTTGGTTGCGTACTCACGGACATAGGAGAGACGAAAAAGGGCTTTAGCGACCATATTGCCTAGTGGTGGTGTCATTCACTCATCATTCCCCACAAAGCAGTGCCTTTAACCTAGACTGCATGCGCAACATAAGTGTGAGCGGTAAAAGGTAACCCTATGGGAGAATAGGCTGTCGATGGTCAAACATGGAAGATGTGGGGTTTGCTAGCAGCAGTCTCCTAAACAAACTTGAGAGCATTAAGGGCCGGAGAAGGTGGCTGGCAAAGGTGGCAACATCTCTAATCGTCACCCACCACCAAATCTATTGAGTGGGTAGTCGTACATCAAGCACTACTTATGGTGGAGGGTATGGGCATGATAATGGTCGAGCCTCCGATGGCCCGAGGCCAATGGCTAACAATGTTACTTCCCCTTAGAAGAATTAGGCTTGGGGGACTCTTTCCCCGAAAGTTATGGGTTGTGCGTAATAGAAAGTGGGGGTGTAGAGGTGGAATCGGGCTAGAATTGTTGGCCCTTGATGTTACGGGGCCGGGGCAAAGCCCACGTCGGTCGAACATGCGGCCCAAGTCCATGCAACCTCAGGCGAGATAGCAAGTTGGCCCTATGCTGAGGTGGGTGATAAGTATAATTTATGCGTTATTTTACCCTTAATTATTCTATTTTCTAGTCTCATTTAAGTGTTAATATAGGTTAAATTATTAGATATTAAATTTAATTAGGTTAGAAAAAGCTTCCATGGTGTTTTGAATTAAATTGGCTTATTTTGCAGATTCTTCATTGGCGATTAAACGGCCTCATAACCGATCGATCGGTTACACGTGATTTTGAAGAAAATTCAGTTCAAGCGTTCGAACGGGCATGCAGGCGATCGATCGGCATAACGCGCAGATTCCTTATTTCACCCAATTTTGAGTCCTTTTCATATACAACTCTTTCTTACGGATCTAATGCCTATATAAAGACTTATTTGGTACGAAATTAAGGGAGAACAAGTAGATTTTCTGAAGAGAAGAAGGAAGAAGAAGATGGAGAAGAAGCCAAAGCTTTCAATGGAGATTGAAGTGTTTTCTTCTACCATGGAAGGCTAAACCTTTCTTTTACTTAGGAGTTGATGAAGCTATAGATAAGTTTCAGTTTCTTTTCTTTTTAATTTAGATCTCAGTTGTGAATTATGACAATTGTATGATAAGGATTTCCTTTTTAATGGAAGAGCTTTTTAATGTTTATTCAAATCTATGTTGATTTATTGTCTTGTAGATGATAGATTGATGTGGTTTTGATATTTGCATCAATTCTAATTTCTGTGATTTAGATGAGATGGTCATACAATAGTTTTAATGTTCAGATAATTAAGGACTTGGATAAGTTATACTAAGATTAGACGGGTCATGCCTATAGCTATTTAGTGTAGATGATTCGTGCTATTGTCGAAGATAGTTCATGCCATGGAAATTAATTAATGATTCTTTCTGAAGTAATTCTAGCTTGTAGCTGAGAATACTTGTTCATATTCACACTAGATTTAGATTAAAAGTTAAGGAATTGTTACGGTTCTATAGTGGATTCGATTTCCTAAGTAAATTCCATCATATTAATCTCTTACCTTTAAACTAGTTGATTTCTTTTCCTTTATTTAATTAAAGTTTAAGTTGTTTTAGTTTTAAACCAGCAAATTCTTCTTTATATTTAGTAATTATTCATCCGTCCCTGAGGTTCGACAACCCTTAAATACTCATCCTAGTACAATTACCTTGTACACTTGCAAAGGGTTTAATTATAAACGATCAAGTTTTTGGCGCCGTTGCCGGGGACGGTGTTGATTTGTTACTAAATTAGCTTTAGGATAATTCTAGATAATTTATATTCAGTTTACTTAATTTTATTTTTTTTGGTTAATTTTTAGTTTCTTACCTTCTTTTAATTTTATCTTGTAGGTTGAGTTGAAGGTGCTCTCTACACTTGTGGCCACAAGTGGACATTGACAAGCTTCTCTTCGGTTTGCAAGATCCTTTTTTATTTTTTATTCTTTTTCCTTAGTTATTTTTGCTTCATCTTTCTCTTTTTACACTTTAAATTGTGTGGTGTGTTTGTTGTGTATGCGTGGTCGTCGCTCCTTACTCCCCCGATTAGTGCCATTTGACCTCGAGCACGAGCGGACATCTAGGAGAGTTGAGTTGCCCTCGACCTACATCCCTACACCCCCTAACTCTCCCACCAATTCCTCCACCCATACTACCTCTACCTTCATCATGGCTGAACATCAGTTAGTAGATGCACCACTCAAAGCTCTAAGGGAGTATTACACTCCCAATGAGTACACTTCCCCTTCATGCATTAGGTTGCCAGCGGTTGCTGCTCAAAATTATGAAATTAAGCCCAATGTTATTCAAATGCTTCCATCTTTTTATGGACTTAATAATGAAAACCCGTATAGGCACCTAAATGACTTCTTAGAAATATGCACAACTTTTAAGCTCTCAAATTTAACCGATGAAGCTGTTAAACTTCGCCTTTTTCCTTTCACATTAAAAGATAAGGCTAAGGAATGGCTTCACTCTTTAGAGCCAAACACCATAACAACTTGGGCCCAAATGCAACAAGAATTCCTTAAAAAGTACTTCCCCATAGGTAAGACCAACCAAATGAGAAAGGCCATAACCACCTTTGCCCAACTTCCCACTGAACAGTTCCATGAGAGTTGGGATAGACTTAAGGACCTTCTTAGGAGGTGTCCTCATCATGCTGTCCCTAAGTGGCAATTAGTGCAACGTTTTTATGAGGGTCTTACTGAATAAAACCATCATCTTGTTGATGCAAGTTGTGGGGGTACCTTTTTACTAAAAAATGAAAATGAGGCATGAAAACTTTTTGAGGACTTGAGTGAAAATTCTCTTCAACATGCTGCGTTGAATAGAAATGAGAGTGGCCTATCTACCTTAAACAATGCCCCCTCTAGGGGTGGCTTGTATGAAGTCAAAAATCCATTAGACATCTCCTCTAAAGTTGATACTTTAAGTAGGAAGCTTGACCTCCTTATTACATCAACACATCAGCCCACTCCCTTCACTCAAGATGCATGCACAATATGCCTTAGCCCAGCCCATACTATTATAGAGTGCCCCTCTGCCTCTCAATTTCCTAAGCTTGTCCAAGACCATGTGAATGCTACCCAATCCTTCCCTAGGGCTGAGAATAATCCATTTTCAAGCACATATAACCCTGGGTGGAGGAATCATCCTAACTTTTCCTGGCGGGCACAAAACCAAGGGGTTATGGGTAACCAAGTTCATAGGCAACCATTCCAAGTCCCACCAGCCCATATCCACCAACCTCAAGTCCAACATCCATATGTCCAACCTAATAGGAGTCCAAGCTTTGAAGAAAAGGTCTTGAGTGCCCTCCAAGGCATTCAATCACAATCCCAACTCCTTCACTCTCACACACAATCTATAGCAAAGTTAGAAGCCCAAATTGGATAACTAGCCAATGCTATAAATAAGAGAGAGATAGGAACATTGCTGAGTCAGCCCCAACAAAACCCTAAAGGTCAATGTGGAGTAGAGATAGTCCCTTCCTCTAATGAACAAGTTCAGTCCATAACTACCCTTAGGAGTGGTCGACACATTGATAATCAAGTTGGAGAGGAGTCCTTAGGTACCGCAAATGAAAGGTTAGATAATTCAGCCCCTAATGAGCCTCAAGTAGAAGTTAGTGCACCACATGAGAAGGAGTTTATATCTCCTTCCTCTTCCTCAGAGCCACAACCTAAGACCACTTCAGAGGGATCTTACATCCAAAGGGCACCTTTTCCTCAGTGTCTTAACATGGCCCCAACATTTCGGAAGAACACATCTAAGATGGATGATATTCTTGAGACTTTTAAACAAGTCAAAATTAATCTCCCCCTCTTAAATGTCATTAAGCAAGTCCCTGCTTATACTAAGTTCCTCAAAGACCTATGTACTCAAAAGCGTAAATCTAAGACCCATGTGTCTAAGAAGGTCTTTCTCACTGAGCAAGTTAGCTCCCTTTTGAAGTTTGACACCCCACCTAAGTATAAGGACCCTGGAGTGCCCATTATTTCTTGTGTCATAGGCGATCACTCCATTCATAGAGCCCTCCTTGACCTTGGTGTGAGTGTCAATCTACTATCTTACTCGTTGTATGAGCAATTAGGGTTAGGTGAATTGCAGCCTACATCAGTTACCTTACAGCTAGCCGTCCGTTCTGTGCGTAAGCCTCGAGGAGTCATTGAGGATGTCTTAGTGAAAGTTGACCGGTTCTTCTTCGTTGTTGACTTTCTTGTCTTAGATATGGAACCGGTCTGTAATACCACACATCAAATTCCCGTCATTCTAGGTCGCCCCTTCCTTGCCACTGCTAATGCTTGTATCAATTGTCGAACGGGAGTGATGGAGATATCCTTTGGGAATATGAATGTGAGGCTGAATGTGTTCCATGCATCTAACCAACCACCTGTTGAGTGTGACTTTGAGTGCTTAATGGTTGACCATTTAGATGACCTAGTAAATGAAGCCCTTCCCCTTACCCTAATGAGAGATGTTCTTGAATTAACTTTACTACACCCAGGGTTAGAGGAGTTCATTATTGATCCATCATTAGAGGAGGCCCATAGCCAACTAGCGGCTGCTAGTGTTTCCGAGTCTTCCTCTTGGAAGTTTCAGGTAGAGCCCTTACCTATATCAGCCTCCACACCTCTTAAACCCTCCATAGAGTCACCACCTCAGCTTGAATTGAAAAACTTACCCAGTTCTCTTAAGTATGCCTTCTTGGGACCTAAGGACACTCTTCCAGTCATTATTTCCTCTAGTTTGACTAGTGACCAAGAGAGTAGATTGCTTACCGTCCTTGTCACACATAGGAGAGCCATAGGATGGACGGTAGCTGACCTTAGGGGGATTGACCCATCCATTTGTAGGCATAGGATCCACTTAGAAGATAATGCCAAACCCTCGAGAGAAGGACAACGAAGGTTGAACCCTAACATGCGGGAGGTAGTCATGAAGGAGGTGGTTAAGCTTTTAGATGCAGGTATCATATACCCTATCTCTGATAGTGAGTGGGTGAGTCCTACCCAGGTTGTTCCAAAGAAGTCTGGATTTACTGTTAAGTCAAATTCATTAGGAGAGTTAGTCCCTATTAGGGAAACCACAGGGTGGAGAGTATGTATAGACTACCGGAAGCTGAATTCCATGACCCGAAAGGACCATTTTCCCTTGCCATTTATTGACCAGATCTTAGAGAAACTAGCAGGTCAGGACTTCTATTGTTTTCTAGACGGCTACTCAGGGTATAATCAGGTACCTGTGTTTCCGGGAGATCAGGAGAAGACCACCTTCACTTGTCCGTTTGGTACATTTGCTTATAGACGTATGCCATTTGGTTTGTGTAATGCACCTGCTACATTTCAGCGTTGTATGATGTCCATATTTTCTGACATGATTGATAAATTTTTAGAAGTTTTTATGGATGATTTTTCTGTTTTTGGCGCTTCGTTTGATGAGTGTCTCCTTAATTTATCTTTTGTGCTTAAACGTTGTGAGGAGACTAATTTGGTTTTGAGTTGGGAAAAGAGTCATTTTATGGTTCAAGAGGGCATTGTTTTAGGTCATATTGTTTCTAAACGTGGTATAGAAGTAGACAAGGCCAAAGTTGACCTTATAGCTAACCTGCCTTCCCCCACTACAGTGAGACAGGTTCGTTCCTTTCTTGGCCATGCCGGTTTCTATAGGCGATTCATTAAGGACTTTAATAAGATTTCTCAGCCATTGTGTCATTTGTTGGCTCATGATGTATCTTTTGATTTTGATGATGCTTGTATGAAATCTTTTACAAAGCTTCGTACACTCCTCTCTACCACACCTATCATTCAGCCCCCTGACTACTCCCTACCCTTTGAGATTATGTGTGATGCCTCTGACTATGCTGTGGGTGCAGTCCTTGGCCAAAGAGTGAACAAAGTCCCCCATGTCATTTATTATGCTAGTAAGACCCTTTTTGATGCCCAATTGAATTATACCACCACAGAAAAGGAATTGCTAGCTGTTGTCTATGCCTTAGATAAATTCCGATCGTACCTTTTAGGGTCCAAAATCATTATCTTTTCTGACCATGCAACCTTACGCTACCTTCTTTCTAAGAAGGATACTAAGCCTAGGCTCATCCGATGGATTTTGCTCCTTCAAGAGTTTGATTATGAGATTAAAGACAAGAAAGGTGTTGAGAATGTTGTGGCTGATCATTTGTCTAGGATCTTACTTGAGGAACCTTCCCACCCTGAACCACTTCATGACTCTTTCCCCAATGAGCAACTCTTTGTTGTCTCCACCCATACACCCCCCTGGTTTGCTCATATTGTTAATTATCTTGTTGTGGGTCGCATTCCCTCTAATTGGACTAAACAAGACAAGGATTTATTCTTTTCTCATGTTAAGCACTATTATTGGGATGACCCTGATCTTTTTAAGTTTTGTTCTGACCAGATTATTCGTCGATGTGTGCCTGATAGTGAATTCCATAGTATTCTCACATTTTGTCACTCTCACGCCTGTGGCAGTCATTTTGGGGGAAAGAAAACAGCTGCTAAGGTTCTTCAAAGTGGATTCTACTGGCCCACCTTGTTTAAGGATGCTCATGAGTTTTGTAAGTCTTGTGATAGATGTCAGCGACTAGGGGCCCTTTCTCGGAGAGACATGATGCCTCTCCAACCTATCCTCATTGTAGAGATTTTTGATGTTTGGGGAATCGATTTTATGGGACCATTCCCACCCTCCTTTGGCTACACTTATATTTTGGTCGCCGTCGATTATGTCTCCAAATGGATTGAAGCCATAGCGACGAAAACCAATGACCATAAGGTTGTGGTGGCATTTATCAAGGAACATATTTTTTGTCGATTTGGTACACCTAGAGCAATTATTAGTGATGGGGGTAGCCACTTTTGTAACCGTTCTTTTGACTCTCTTCTTTGAAGATATTCTGTCACACATAAAGTTGCCACCCCCTACCATCCTCAGACTAGTGGTCAAGTAGAGGTGTCCAATCGTGAGATTAAGAGAATCCTTGAGAAAACTGTGCGCCCTGATTGAAAAGATTGGTCCATGCGTCTTAATGATGCCTTATGGGCATATCGGACCGCATATAAAGCCCCCATTGGCATGTCTCCTTACCGTCTTGTTTATGGTAAGGCGTGTCACTTACCCGTTGAGTTGGAGCACCGTGCTTTTTGGGCCATAAATCATTTAATTTTGACATGGACAAAGCTGGTACCCACCGCAAACTCCAACTTAATGAATTGGAAGAGATGCGTCATGAAGCTTATGAGAGTGCCAAATTATATAAACAAAGGACTAAGGTTTTACATGATCGCTTAATCCATCGAAAATCCTTTGAACCTAACCAGAAAGTTTGGCTCTTTAATTCTAAATTATGCCTCTTTCCAGGTAAGCTTAGATCTCGCTGGGATGGCCCCTATGTTGTTACTCAGGTTTTTCCTCATGGAGCAATTGAAATTTTTGACCCACGAGATAATCAAGTTTTTAAAGTTAATGGTCAGAGACTTAAGCCTGTCATTGAGAGAGATATTGAGAGGGGTGACATTGACTCCATTGATTTGATTGCTCCATTAATATATTAAGGGAGTACACACTGTCTGGCTGAAGACGATAAACTTAGCGCTTTTAGGGAGGCAACCCTTGTTTTATTCGGTTTATTTTTATGTTTATTTTCTTTTTTTTTCTCTAGTTTTAGTTAAATTTCTTTTATTTAATTCATGTAGTAATATTTTTTGATTCAGTAGTTTTAGTTGATTAATTAGATTTTTATTTTTTATTTTCATGTTTAAAAAAAAAATGTGTTTACCCGTTCGATCGGCCGTATACCCAATCGATTGGACCGTTCGATCGGTAAGTAGGCCGTTCGAACGGTCGAGTCGTCACTTTCAACTCGCACCGGCCAGTTCGGTTCCGCCGTGTTTCCTCCGCCGCGCGCCGAGTTTTTCTTCCGCCGTCTTCCGTACCTTTTCTGGCGAGATTTTTGTCCAAAAATCATCCCTCTTCTCCGATTTTTCGTGTAGAATCCATTTCCGGAGTCCATTTGAACCGAATCGCCCTCTATTTCACGCAGTTCCTCTGTTTCTCCGGTAAGTCCCAGATTCAACTTTTGAAATTTTCTTTCGATTTTTGACCAAATCAGGTGCAATTTGTTGTGGAAATTTGTTAGAAACATCTTGTCTATGTTATGTTGATGATTTGGTTCAGTTTTATTGACTGATTACTGCATAAATCATGGTAGATTTCGAATTTTTCAGTCCGCACTATTTTTGTCGACAATTTCAATTTTTGATGCTTTAATGAACCAATTTATATATACTTGCTTTACGAAAAATGCTTAATTTTTACTTGTGCATATCGTATTTTAATTTGGGACATTTCTGATCATTTTTTTTATAGGGGTATTTTCCTAATTTGACATTATTGGGCTGTGCAGAATTTTTTACTTACTTTTAGTCGCTTCACTATCACTGTTAGCACTTCTTTTTGAGCTTTTTGTAGACCTATGGCGCACGGTTCACGTTCTAAAGTTCCGAAGAAGAGGAAGGGCGCCCCCTCTACTTCGCGTGCTTCATCTTCAACGACCGCCGCTGTTGATCGACCTCTTCGTGCTATTTGTTATGAGCGACAAGTGGAGTTTGTCCCCACCATTACTGCTGCCCAGTCATGGCTTATGGAGCGAGATGATTGGCGTTTATTTTTCTCAGAGATTGCTGCCCCTGATGCTCGCGTACATCATGAGCAGGTCCGATCTTTTTATGCATCCGCTTTTCTTAATGAGATGGGATATATTGTTAGCACCATTGGAGGTATTACGATCATTGTCACACCAGATCTCATAGCTTCAGTGATGGGTCTCACGCGCTCTAGCTTCACCTATCCGTCTTTTGGTGATTTCGCTTTTCCTGATGAGTATATTATCACGGGAACTCTTATCGGGCAGGAGCGAGGCCCATCCCTCACATATGGATTGCCAGCTTCTCTCATGACTCGGGACTATCATTTTGCACACTGATATTAGAGTATGACATATGGTTCCACCGTCATGAGAAAGTTGACTACACTTTAGCTCGCCTTCTTTATGTTCTGGGTCGTGCGGAGCAGATTCACATCGATTTTCCCTCCTTTGTCTTCGCACGGATGGCAGATATAGTCTCTGGACCAGTGGATGCTCGATTAGCTTTTCCTTTCCTTTTGGAGCGGATTTTTGTTCACTTTCAGTTGGATTTTCCTTCATATGCACCCACGAGCCGAAGTTTAGGGGTCATTTCCCAGGCGACCCTAAATCGTATGATTACACATTGTCCTCCTCCACCAGCATTCGACGAGGAGAATGAGGAGGAGCCAGCCACAGAGGGTGTACCAGATGTTGCAACTGAGCAGCACATTCCAGCACATGTTACTGCCTCTTTCCTTGAGATGGAGCATCGCCTTAGAGCACATATCGATTCTTCTCAGGCACAGCTTCAGACGAGGCTTACTGCACATATAGATGCTCAGATGACTGAGATGAGAGGACTTATACAGGGACTGGCTGATTTGATTCGTAGCCAATCAGCTCCGGCCGATGCGGATGATAGTGACTAGAGTTCTACTGATGCAGATGATTCTGATATTTAGCTATGCAGGGGCTACTTTTCTCTTTTCTTATCTTTTCTTTTCTTTGTTTATTTTTATTTTTGTTTTGTTACCACTTTTCTGGGAGCTTGATATTTAAGGTTTGGGAAATTGCTCTTGATATGTATGTTTCTCATGTTTTCTCAATCCTATGTACTTCATTTTCAGATTAGTGGATTAGTTATGCTTTCAGGTGATATCTTTCTTTTCCTCTCTTACTTATTCTTGTCATTATAGTATATATTTTCTTTTACATTGAGGACACTGTTCAGTTTAGGTTTGGGGGTGTAGAAAGATATTTTTCTTTCTTATTTTTCTTTTAGGATGTTTTAGAGTATTTTTTTTTCTATTTTCTTTTGTTTTTATTTTCTTTTATGTGGTTTTTATCGCTTATTTTCTTTTAAAAACATATGTCTATTTTTAAAGAGATCAATTTCATGAAGAAAGTTCAAGTAATTAATTAAGTGATGAAAATGATTAAGTGAGTAATTTCTATTTTATATTCTTTATCTTGGATAATTGTGCTTATATTTTTAAATCACATTTCACACACTTGAAACTTGTAGGAATACAATTTTATGATTTATTACTTGTAATCTTAGTGGGATATCTTTAACTAGGCATATTTTTGAAAACTTGGCAATTGTGTAATTTTTAATGTTTTATGATAGATCTTTATGCTTGTCTATTATTTGAAAAAAAAAAAAAGGATAAGTGTGTGATGAAAAAAAAGTTTATGAAAAAAAAGAATGAAAAAAAAAGTTGAAAAAAAAATAAAAATAGATTGATTGAAAAAAAATTGATGAAAGAAAAAAGTGAAGGTTTGTTTCTCTTTTTACTACGTAACCAGACCTTGTGCCTAGGCAAGTATAAGGGATCGCGTCAAAAGGTGAAAAGTTGAGATAAATTCTTTTATGACTTACTTGGTTCTGTAGCCTTTATAGTTCGAGTTATTAAGCCTGAGGGGTGTTTCAACACCTAGTGCCTTAAGCCAACTGGATTAGGGACACTGGCCTAATGCTTGCTACATGGACTATTTAAAAAGCTTAATAGAACTAAGTATTGCACAAGTCATATTTTGAGGTATATTATGATCTTATTCCCTGAATTTAATTTAAATTTGATGGCTATTACATGAGGGTTTATTATGAGATGTTAAAGATGAAATATTGTCATTGCTATATTTTTGAGTTAGTGAATTTTAATTAGCTTGGTTAATGGGTCACATAAGATATGCTTGTTAATAGAGAGTGAAATTATATGACTACAAAGTTTCTACACTTTATGTTTTTGAAATGTATATATGTAGTTTCACAATTATTTCAATGATGAGGTTATAGAATGGACGATTCCTTGCTTGAAAGTGATCAGATCGATATTATTTATTTGTTTCAAGTATTTGTGGTTGGTTCTTTTTAAAAATAGTTGTGTTTTTAAGACAAGATTGTTTTTAGAATTTTTGTTTTCTGGTTTTGTTTTATTTATTTTCTTAAGTTTAGATGTTTGTGGGTATCATTGCTGCAAACCCTCACGAGACACAACTCGTCCAACTAGGGACACCTAGGGGTTTAAAGGCTTGTTGCATACGCTAAATGCAATCGTGATTCCCTACGAAAGTAGCTTTTATTTATTTTATTTTTCTAGATTAGTTGTTTTGTTTTGTTTTGTTTTGCTTGAGGACTAGCAAAATATAGGTTTGGGGGTATTTGATAAGTATAATTTATGCGTTATTTTACCCTTAATTATTTTATTTTCTAATCTCATTTAAGTGTTAATATAGGTTAAATTATTAGATATTAAATTTAATTAGGTTAGAAAAAGCTTCCATGGTGTTTTGAATTAAATTGGCTTATTTTGCAAATTCTTCATTGGCGATTAAACGGCCTCATGACCGATCGATCGGTTACACGTGATTTTGAAGAAAATTCAGTTCAAGTGTTCGAACGGGCATGCAGGTGATCGATCGGCATAACGCGCAAATTCCTTATTTCACCCAATTTTGAGTCCTTTTCATATACAACTCTTTCTTACGGATCTAATGCCTATATAAAGACTTATTTGGTACGAAATTAAGGGAGAACAAGTAGATTTTCTGAAGAGAAGAAGGAAGAAGAAGATGGAGAAGAAGCCAAAGCTTTCAATGGAGATTGAAGTGTTTTCTTCTACCATGGAAGGCTAAACCTTTCTTTTACTTAGGAGTTGATGAAGCTATAGATAAGTTTCAGTTTCTTTTCTTTTTAATTTAGATCTCAGTTGTGAATTATGACAATTGTATGATAAGGATTTCCTTTTTAATGGAAGAGCTTTTTAATGTTTATTCAAATCTATGTTGATTTATTGTCTTGTAGATGATAGATTGATGTGGTTTTGATATTTGCATCAATTCTAATTTCTATGATTTAGATGAGATGGTCATACAATAGTTTTAATGTTCAGATAATTAAGGACTTGGATAAGTTATACTAAGATTAGACGGGTCATGCCTATAGCTATTTAGTGTAGATGATTCGTGCTATTGTCGAAGATAGTTCATGCCATGGAAATTAATTAATGATTCTTTCTGAAGTAATTCTAGCTTGTAGCTGAGAATACTTGTTCATATTCACACTAGATTTAGATTAAAAGTTAAGGAATTGTTACGGTTCTATAGTGGATTCGATTTCCTAAGTAAATTCCATCATATTAATCTCTTACCTTTAAACTAGTTGATTTCTTTTCCTTTATTTAATTAAAGTTTAAGTTGTTTTAGTTTTAAACCAGCAAATTCTTCTTTATATTTAGTAATTATTCATCCGTCCCTGAGGTTCGACAACCCTTAAATACTCATCCTAGTACAATTACCTTATACACTTGCAAAGGGTTTAATTATAAACGATCAGTGGGTCACTCGACAATGGCCAACGGTGTACCCCGAAGCTAGGAGTGTCTGTTTTGGGGAGAAGGCATGTAGGGGAGGCCAGGAATGGCGGCCCCTTATCATCATTGGGTCAAGCAACCATCGCGGGTATCTGTTGCCAATGCCGACGGCGGCAGAATCGCAGATCAGATGAAATGAATGGACTCGATTTGGCTGGGGTGACAATGTGCCCAGTTAGGGTGGCATACACGTATCGTCGGGCCATGAATGGCCAGACATGGCCGGGGGACGGACTTGGGATACCGTGGTGACCTAGCAATCACAAACCATGGAGAGCTGGACGGATCCCGATCGGTGTTTGTCTGGAGTCTAGCGGTGGCGAATCGACACCTTTAGACCAAAACTGTGTTTTGAACTGAGCGGAGAAATGGGACGGAAGAGAGGAGAATGGGCGCAAGTGTGGTGGCTACCTGCCGTCTTTAGCCCGAGGCAGAGCCGACGATGGTGAGCCAGAGCTCCTCTCACTACTCACAACCACAGAAAACAAAAAGGGTGAGAAAAACGATATGTCCGGATTGGAAAAGGGGCAGAAGAAGGGGTGAAGGGCCAGGGGAGGCGGAATGGGTTTTACCTCACACCAGTGACGGAGGGGCTGAGAGGTTAGGACGACAGTGGCTGGAGGTCCCTTTGGTAGGGGCAAAACTGTGGTGGCAATGCAGCCAGTGGCGGCAGTGGATCCAGCGAAAAAAATAATAAGGGGATCATTGGCCGAAATGGGAAAGAGGAAGGAAGAGGGGCGGCGGCGTCGCTCGGCCAAGGCCAGCCTGGTGGAAGCCAGCGGCCGCACCGCCTCTTGCTTCACAGTGAAATTTTTTTGTGATGCATCGAGGCCCATAACTTGCAACTAAACACCACTCCCAACTCTTACGGTCACAAAAATTACAAATAAGGATACGTCGAAGCATCAAACTTCTTCATCGAAAATACGAGTAGAAAACTACAGAACATTGGAAAAAAAATACAAAAAAACAATAGAAATTGCAAAAAAATCAGGGATGTTACAGCTTACTAAGTCCTAACATTTCCTTCAACTCTGAAAGAAGCACTCATTGGATAGTTTGGCACAACTGTACATTAAGGAGATAATTAGTTTACATGGAGTATCTGTGTCCATTGTTTTGGATAGGGATAGCAGATTTACTTCACACTTTTGGCGATGTTTACAAGAGCCTTTGGGTACTACATTGAAATTCAGCACAACTTTCCATCAGCAAACAAATGGACAGTCAGAAAGAACAATCCAAGTATTGGAAGATATGTTGCGAGCCTGTGCTTTGGAATGGAATGGTAATTGGGACGAACACCTGCGACTAGTAGAATTTTCTTATAATAACAGCTACCATTCTAGTATTGGTATGGCATCGTATGAAGCATTGTTCGGACGACCTTGTCGAGCACCAACTTGCTGGAGTGAAGTTGGAGAGCGTTGTTTGGTCAAATCGGAGTTGATCCAGCAATGTGCTGATAAAGTTAAGCTAATTATGGAGTGATTGTTGATAGCTCAAAGTTGACAGAAGAGCTAGGCAGATAAATGATGTCAAGTTCTTGAGTTTGAATCAGGTGATCACGTCTTCTTGAAGATATCACCAACCAAAGGGGTTATGAGATATGGAGAGAAAGGTAAGTTAAGCCCTCGTTTTGTAGGTCCAATGGAGATATTGGAAAAGATCGGACTCGTAGCTTATAGGTTGGCGTTACCTCTTCAGCTTGAAGGTCTTCATGATGTCTTCCACGTCTCCATGCTTATGAAGTATGTTCGAGATCCATCCCATGTTCTAGATACGATACAGAGGGAGCTGAGACCAAACATAACTTTCGAGGAGAAGCCAATTCGGATCTTGTATAGAAAGGAGGAAGTCCATAGAACCAAGAAAACTTTGTTAGTAAAGATCTTATGACAACATCACTCATTGGAGGAAGCAACGTGGGAAACTAAAGTTTATATAAAAAGGAAGTACCCTGAGTTATTTAATGACTAGGAAATTTTGGGGACAAAATTTCTTCAAGGAGGGAAGAATGTAACATTCATAGTTTTTAAACTTTTTTTTTAGTAAAAGATAGATGTATTGAATAGAGCTCAGTGAGACAATCGTAACGAACCTAAGAACACGCAAAAGGAGGTCAGAAGCAAAAGTAATGACCTCGGGAAATATGTCATATGGGTGGGACCCTCTTGAAAGTGCGGAATAACCCACTCATGTGGGGTCTAGTTTTGAAGGGCTCGTTGATATGAGTACATCGGTACCAAGAATGCACAATTCGGACTTCAGGATAAGAAGTTATCCCATTTTAAAATTAGAATTGTGTTATAAAGAAAATAATAAAAAAATAATGAATGATGATGTCAGCCGAGGCGGAGCCTAGCCGCCAGGTCGACGCTCCATGCCGAACCGCGCAATCACGGCCGTCCGTGTCACTTGATTGTACAGTGCAGTGCGCGATGCACGTGGGACACGCATCACGCCATGGATGAGCAGCGCCAAGGCGTGCACTACGAGCGCGTCTATTGCGTGCCGACCATGCGCATGCTCAAATGGACGCGCAACACGTAGCATACATCCATGCGAGATTAATTCCATTTTCTTCGTACGCTCACACAAATTCTCCTATAAATACTCATTTCCATTCCAAGTTTCGGAAGAGTTTCTGGAGTTGTTCTGAGTCCGTTTTCCTCTGTTCAAGAGGCTTTTCTACCTCAATTGAGTGTGTTTGATGTTGTGGTGGAGAGATTTTTCTATTTTGAGATCTCTACGGCCCAGAGACGGGACATCTAATTTTGGGGTATCCAGCATATCGTTTATTTTCTCGTGCGGGAAGCAAGGTAGGGGCTTTTATCCTCTCTTCAGACAGAAATACTTACATTGGTTGTCTTAAAAAAATTTATACATAATTCTAGTTAAATACATGATTAATTTCTGTGTATGTTTTTGGATTGCCTCATATACTTGTTTTATCGAGTGATTATCTTTTGAATTTAATTATGAATTAAGCTTTTATGACATATGTGATAAAAAGAAAATCTAGCTTTGCCATTATTTTAATTATACTTGAGTATAATAAGATTGAAAGATGGTTTTATGGAATTATTGCTCTATCAAAATGATTTCAGAAAGCCGAACAATCATGACAACCGAGTTACTGAGATGAGATAGAGAAGGGGCAACTATCTCGTTGGAACAAGTGACTAACCCTACCTTTATAATCGTTATTAGTAACCAACCATGACTTGTATAGGCGAGGCTAGGATTTTGAAAGGTTAATCTTTGTGGAAGATTGTTTAAAGTAAAGAAAAAGATAAGAAAATTCCCATTTGAGTCAGGAATATACGAGATTTAAGCGTCTAGAGCTCAGATTGGTAGACGTATTGATTAAGTTTCATAATAGAGAGTACACATTAGGGGCTCACCAGGCTAATGTGCGTACCGTGTATCCGATTCTAAATCAGAGGGTAAGACCCCTGATTAGCCCCTAATGAAGTGAATCTATCAAGGCTATGTGCATTAAGGTAGAGAGTATCATGGGAAAACTCTCTGCTCTCTAAATCCCAGCTCCCCATGAGCACAGGTGCCTCATTCCTCTACAAGCGCGGACTGTTTTATGGAAAATCTATAGAGGAGTAAGAGGTTGCTGCTTTGTACCCATAGCAAATTCTTTATAATTGAATAAGTGTCTAGGACACTAGTAGTAAGCCATGAGAGCTTACAATCCTAGGGATGCCCCTCAGCTCAGGTAAATGGTAAAACCCTAGGGACGTTTTTGGGTGAGGGGCACACCCTTACTGATTCTTTTAAAAGTATTATCTATTTACTTGATCATGTGATTTAAAAACTGCCAGATGTTATATACATGTCTGATAGGATAAGTAGTCCTACTGAGTATTTTAAAATACTCACCACCCCCCAGACCTTGCAGGGCCCGGTGTGGAATAGGCACGGGTAGAAGAGACTAGTAAAGACACTTTTTGGGAGCTTCAAGTGGTGACTAAGGAGTCTACGATTGCACCAGTAGTTCCTAAGCACACTTTCATTATTTTGGTTTGAGAAGACTTGTTTATATCTTTACTTGTGTGTTTGTACACAAACAATGTATTTCCTGGGAAATGAAATATATTATGTTATGTTTATGGTTATATGTTTCCAAGTTGCGACCCGAGCAAGCTTTGATTATAGTTTTTAACTCTCTATATGCTTTAAACATCCCGGGTCGTGACACTACCCGACTTGGTCACCTTGAGGACAAGGCAGAAGCTGATCGTGGTGGAGTGTTGTGTATGTTACTCAGGGGGTAGGACATCTCTCGCCTTGTACTACTTTCCACATTTAGGACTTACTATATTAGGGTTACTTTCCTTTTTGGTACTTTACTTTTGGGATGTAATAAACTGTATTCAGGGGAAGAATTGAATGTTGATTTGTAAGGGACCAGCTGTTCCCACCAGCTGGCATGCGCCCCAAAGAAGCTGCGGCCTCCATATGGGGGGGGGGGGTGTCATCTTCCTCCTTTTTCTTTATGGAGAATTAAGAACTATTTTCTCTTCTTCCTTCGTCCAAACTTCTCCTCTTTCTCCTTCATAAAGCTGGGTACCGTTTGTGTCCAATCAAGACACAACACTTTATGAGTCCTATATGCCCTAGAATTCTTACATTATACAGTAATTTTCAATAAATTAGGAAAAATGTATTTAATTACCATACTGAACACACATTTTATTTTTGGACCCTAGACCCACAGAATTTTATGTGGTACAAATTTTGGATCAATGAAAATTTTCTAGGCATTTTCTCTAAAAATGTAAACTCAGAAATGAACAAGAATTTGGGTTTTGGCTTTATAGGGACTTAGGCGGGCAAGCTGCTCCGCCAAGTTCCCACATCATTTTTTATTCTGAAAACTGAATTTTATGCCTTTTCAAATGATTTTCAAAGGGAAAAATTATATAAATAATGTTAAAAAAATTATTTACCAAAATAGCACAAAAAGAAATATATTTGCTTAAATGGTGTTCATTATGGCCACGTAGGCTCTAGCTAAGCGTTGGTGCCTGCGTGGAATTCTTTTTATGATTTCATCATTTAGAAGGACGAAAATACCAAATCAATAATGAACTGATTTGTCCTCTCTTCTCTCCCTCCTCTCTCCTCTCTCTTCTCTCTTTCTGTCTCCTGTCTCTCTCGTCACTCACTCTCTCCTCTTTCCCCCTCTATTCCCTCTCTCTCCTTTCTCTCTTCAATCTCTCTCCTCTTTCTCTATCTTCTCTCTTTATTAACTCTCTCTCCTCTCTCTTCTCTCTTTCTATCTCATGTCTCTCTCATCACTCACTCTCTCCTCTTTCCCCTCTATTCCCTCTTTCTCCTTTCTCTCTTTAGTCTATCTCTCCTCTTTCTCTATCTTCTCTCTTTATTAACTCTCTCTCCTCTCTCTTTCAGGTATCTCTCTTCACTCACTCTCTCTCCTCTCTCCTTCTCTCTCTTCACACACTCTCTCTCCTCTTTCTCTCTTTCACTGTCTCTCCTATCTCCTTTCTCTTTCTCTCCCCCTATCTCTCTCTCATGCCTGTGAGTGTGAGCTCCAACTCTGAGGAGGAGAGGGGAGAAAGTAGGGAAATTTAATTAAATTTATTTCTTATTTATTTATTATATATTAAAATAATAAATTTTAAATAAAATATAATGTATTTGTAAAGAACGAAATCAATATGCCTTATTTAAAAATTTTCATGATTTTGTCCTTTAGAAGAGAGGAGAGAGAGAAGAGAGACAGCCGACAGAGAGAGGAGAGAGAGAAGAGAGACAGCCGACAGAGAGAGGAGAGAGAGAAGAGAGACAGCCGACAGAGAGAGGAGAGAGAGTGAGTAGAGATAGCTGAAATAGATAGGAGAGAGAGTGAAAAGAGAGAGAGGAGAGAGAGTTTGAATAGAGAGAGAGAGAGAGTGAATAGACAGAAAGAGACGAGAGAGAAAGAGGAGAGAGGAGCGAAGAGAGAAGAGAGGGCAAATCAGTTCATTATTGATTTCATCCTTCTAAGGGACAAAATCAATACATTGTATTAATTTTGTCCTTTAGAATGACGAAATTATAATTTTTTTTTAAAAAGCCATGTAGGCGCTAGCGCCTACATGGCCGAAACGAACACCATTTTGGTAAAAAAAAAATTTCTCTCTGCTACTTTGGTAAATAATTTTTTAATATTATTTATATAATTTTTCCTTCTTAAAGCTTTAGGCATCCTTATAATGAAAGGTATGCCTTGGGTTAAGATTAATTCTCATATTGCATGTGGTGCATATGAGCAAAGGATAGTATGGTAATTATGCATGCTTAGCTATCAAATAATGCAAGAATCTTGCATGTGGGAAATTGGGTGGTAATTGAAGCATATGACATGATGAATTGGAAGACTATGTATCATGAATGTGCATGATTGTTGTAGTGAGTTTAAATCACATGTCTTGGTGTGGGCAAAGACGTCAAATCAGGAATTATTGGGGTGTAGGTGGCATCAGTTGGTGTGCATGGAAACATGTACATGAAAATGCTTCCCTGAAAAGCTAATAGGGCATGCGCTACGGGACGTAAGTACCAGTGAGGACCACATGGTTGATGTTTCCCTTACACATCAATAAGACTTAGTTTTGGCAAAGCTGGGGTAATCGAGTTAGTTAGGGTGTGACTCTAGCTTTGTTATTCCAACACAGGTAATGTGGTATTTAGCATGTTATATGATGAATGTATTGGGAAGGGGAATATCCTAATGCATAAGTAAGATAACAAATGGGAATGAAAAGGGATGTAGATTAGATGATGGTTATAAACGGGATGCAGTGACATCTCATGAACAATACCTAGAAAATTAGCTAAATAGTCCAAGTGGGCTCCCATGGACTTTATAGTGGCATGATATGTAATGCCAGTAGGATCTAGCTAGCTATAGACAGGCGATCCATTTCAGGCCCCTTGACAGGGGGTGTTGACTAGAAAGTGGTAATAGATGATTAATTTTGTAAATCATGGTATGCTATTTACTTAAATATCGGATAGAAGTGGAATGCTTCACGCGTATATTTGCTATAAATTCAAGTAACAATCGCTTATATTTTTGTAAATTGGGGTATGCAATTTACTTAAATATAGGATCAAAATGGTTGCTTGACGTTTACTTTTGTTGTTATCAAGTTTAAATGTGTTGCATATGGTATGGTATGCCAAGAATGATGTTTTATTTCCTTGTAAAGCTATGGATGATTTGATTTAAATAACTGCACAGTACAATTGATTGGAGATAGGGTAGTACCCTTCAATTGTGTTAAGGTAAGAATTATTGTTTAGAGTACTTCAATTTTTGGTTATGATTGCCCGATGTTGTGAATATGGTATGCATTTCATGACATGACATAATGCATGATCATATTAAGTTTAAGGGCATAAAAAAATATGTATACATATAGTATGAAACATGTAGATGCATGAGCATGTCTATGATTCATATAGTTGCATCTTTATTATAGCCTTGTAGATGATTGCAAGCCTACTGACTCATTGGTGGTTCACCACCGTGCATATTTTATACGCACAGGTCTCGGTAGATGCAATAAAAGATGGATACATATGGATCTTTGTTATTTAGTGATCTTGTGCCTCAACTCACTGCCACAGACTCCCGTAAACATTAATCATTGTAACTATCATTGAAGAAAGAAAAAATTCCTTAAAATTGCTGTAAAATACCCATGGAGCTAGGTCGTGACATTAAGTCCAAGATCAAGTATTTTTTTCATTATCCCAACAAATTATCATATCTTCTATTCTAGCACATGATTTTAACATTAAATAAGTGTTATTCTACCCATGATGAACATCTAATTGAAACTTCTTATATTTCTTTTTAGAGTTTTTTCCATATTCCCTAGCCAAAGAATGAAATATTCCATATTCCCTAGATTTTAAACCGAAATGCCATTTGACCTGTTTGTGGACCAAATACCCTTAGGTTTCCACTATATCATGTTTTAATGTAGATAGTAATAAATGAACACTGGAACATTGTTGTGCCATTTTGGTGTGCTGGGCGTCATCGGCGGCGAACGAATCTTGCCTGCGGGAGCTGTCCGACCAGAAGCAATGAATAAAAAAATGCATTTTTTGACACCGCAGATACTGTGTTAGTGCTCCAACGGCTGCATTTCGTAGAAACGATCGTTCTTTCACACCGAGCATGGATAGGATCGGTATTTGCATCCATTATAAAGGAGAGGTAGGCAATGACGGTGTGTATATTGGTGGAACGGCACGATTGATGAACATTCATCCATCGGTGAGCTTCGGCGAGCTATTGAGGCAAGTCAAAGCACAACTTTCCGTCAATGGTAATGTCAATTTGAAATATTTAATTCCATCCTCCCAATCATCCATGATATATGAATTATAAGATGATGAGGACCTCCAATTAGTGTTCTCCATTCATAAGAAGGCGAATAAGGAGGTGTTATCATTGTATGCTGAGATGAAACAGCCCGATAATGGTGATAAATCACCATCACCCTCCGTTGAAAGGAACCAGATAGTCAATAGAGCAGAATCACCCATCGTAGTGGCTCATCCCATCTCTAATGGCAGTTTTCATACCAGATTCAATGAAACTCAATTCACCTTTGAAACTGTCAGGTAACAATATTTAATCTTTAGATTATACGCAATTGGTATACTTCGTGTACGCAAGACCACGATATTGAACTTATCATGTTCAGGGTAAATCATATCATGTGAATTAATAAACACGACCTGTAATATATCGCATTAGTAATTACACGATATACACGTGTTAGAGCAATTATGTGTTGAATCGTAGATATAATAACACGACATGCATTCATGTCATGGCTTCGATAATACGTTTTGAAAT
The DNA here is from genome assembly GCA_035235625.1 of Saururus chinensis. Lineage (NCBI taxonomy): Eukaryota > Viridiplantae > Streptophyta > Magnoliopsida > Piperales > Saururaceae > Saururus > Saururus chinensis. The sequence continues at coordinate 26,787,696 of CP141146.1, read as the reverse complement.
GGTTGTGTGTTAACAGAATACACGATGCCGACTGATGTTGCATTTTTTTAACACGATAATGTGCAATGCAGATGGGAGAACCGAGAAACTTGCCCTCAACAAATCCATGTCAATCTTCCTTCACCAATCCAACGAGTACAGAACCTAAAATAGAAGTCAATGAGAATAGATCAGAGGAATTGTCGGCAATGATGGGTGGGACAAGGACTTCATTTGATAACTACGAACCTCCATACAACCCTTGTAATTACGACGGCGGAGAAGGCGAAGAAGTTTAAAATATGTGGGGTGAGCATCTTTGGTACGATAATGATATAGTTGACATGGAAAGTATGTCCGACCACGAAGAATTTGGAAATAGCGAGGTTCCGAGTAACGTTGATGTTGAGGCGGAGGCAGATTGGGATACAGCCGATGATTTAAACATGTTGGAACTGAATATTGATGATGTCCAGCTAATGACGAGTAGCTTGCAAGCTAAGGATTACCATAAGCTCCTCGAATTGGGTGCACATTTTCTAAGCCTGTTGCATTTCAAGAGGGTAATACATAGCAATAAAGGCGAATTTCACATATCGTGTTGTGGATGAAAACCAGAATACGTACACCGCAAAGTGCTCCAATGAATCTTGTAACTAGTACATAAGGTCTTCAAATATAGGAGATCATGTATCTGTCACGAGGTTAGTGCCGACTCATTCACGTGGAACCCAAACGAAGTCAACTCACCATCCCCTAGCATCGTACCTTTCGATAGCGAGAAAATGTTATGGCCTCTTTAAAGACTCGGTGGACATTACACCTAAGAGCATAGCAAGTTATATTTCGAAACACTGGGGCATAACTGCGAACTACAAGAAATGCTGGCGCGCAGGTAATGCATGAGAAGAATCGAAGTGTTGATTTAGTATCACGATATGTTAGTCTAGTGTGTTATCATTTACATGCTTAAACTATAGTAGGAATATGCACTCACACGACATACGTCAATATCGTGTTACCATAAACACAACCAGTCATCGTGTATGGATTCCGATCACACGAAAACTTAAACTATCGTGCGATCAGGAACACGATATAAGCCGATGTCATACAACATTTACTAAATTTTACTTGGTCGTGCAGGTAAAGCTCTGACTAATTTAATAGATGGTGACCCAGATGAATCCTACCCCTTACTTCCTTCTTACGGGAGGCACATAGAATATATAAATCCAAGAAGTATAGTTGTGCCATTGAGATCATGTGACATTCCCGGACCTATGGGTGGGTATGATTTCAAAAGAGTATTCTGGATGTTTGGCCCCATTGCGAGAGCTTTTAGAATAACACTGAGGCCATTGCTAACAGTTGATGCAACTTTCTTGAAAGGAAAGTATCCTGGATAGCTATTGATAGCAACTGCACTGGACGGGAACAATAATATGTTGTGCGTTGCATTTGTAGTTGTTGAGAATGAATGTGAGAAAACTTGGTACTGGTTTCTTGAGTTGCTTAGAAATCATATGTTCTCTAATCCTCTAGCCGAGTTGGATACAATTGTTTCAAATAGACATAAGGGATTGACAAATGTTGTGAAGAAGTTTTTCCCATCTACGCACCACGGGTATTACATCCATCACATGGCAACAAATATGTTGGATAGATTCAAGGACAACTATCTAAAGAATCAGCTCCATGTTGCAGCTGAAACGTTCAGACATAATGTGTACGATGAAACAATGAACATCATTAAAGAACATAATCCGGAAGCATATGCTTGGCTAAATAAGATAGGTTTGGAGCACTGGACCAATGTATCATTTCCAGGGAAAAGATATGGGACACTCAACTCAAATAGGTCTGAAAGTGCAAATGCAATGTTAAGAAAAGCCAGATCGATGCCTATAACACGTTTAATTGAGCACAAGAGGGAGCACAGATGACATTATTTAAAAAATGTCGGACGGACAGAATATGATGGAAGAGTTAACCCCATTTGCCTGAAAACACATCGAAATCAGACGAGAAGAAGCAAGGAATGTGATTGTATTATCTGTGTCAATGTATGAATTCTAGGTTAACTCACTATATTGCCAGGTACATTGCATTCATACGGAGATGTACAAAGCTCGTGTTCGTTTATGCATTAAGGCTTCATATCGTATTAGTTTACACATGTTATTGTCCTTGAACGTATAAGTAGATACGACTTACGACACAATCGTAAGACACGTCGTGTAATCGAGAACACGATAAATTCCTTTATTGTGCTCTCTTACTCACGATATTTTCTTCACATGATGTGGTAAACCTAGTTGATCGTACATGCACATGTGGAAAGTTTCAACATCTGGGTCTACTATGTAAGCATGCAATCGCAGCAATCAATAATAGACACTTCTATGTGCCTGAGTACTGTGAAAGATGGTACTCTACTAAAATGTATAAACTGACCTATCAAGAGCCCTTACACCCAATGAAGGATCAGCACCAGTGGGCACCGGGTGGAGTTGTACATTCAACCCACCTATCCCTCAAAAGCAACGGGGGCATCTCAAAGCTCCACGAAAATGTGGAACATGTGGTCAATTAGGTCACAATCGCAAATGATTTACTAACGCACAAGGAGGGCCCCCCAATGTGGCAGATGTACCAACAACAAGCCGAAGGAGGTCGAATAATAGCGCATGCAAATGGCGTAAGGAAGGAGAGCATCGATCAGGCTTACCTTTTCCACCCCCGTTCTTCAGTTGAAAGTTTTTGTATATACATCGTGTTATCAACAACACGGAATATGTAAGTAACGTGTTTCGGAAAACAAGACATGAGTAAATATGGCATACTATATATGTATATCATGTAATTGAAAACATGACCAAAAGGGGTTAGGTGTTGCTAATTACATGATAATATCAATCGATTATTAATTTTGCAGTCAAGAGTGTCTGTTGCTTACACGATATTGGTAATAACGTGTGTCCGAACCCACGACAATGACAAGATCATATTGACCCGATTCCTGATGCATTATTCCCGAAGCATCAATACCTTCATTTACCTAGTAGTCTGTAACCGTTTTACCCTGCCTATATATATATTAGGGTTATAGTTTGCAGAACGCTCACTCACTAGTTCTTCGCGGAGACGGGTCATTCGGGAGATTGTTTTAGCGGTGGTAGGTGAATCACCCTACCATTGAATATGGTCCTCACCTATATTTGATGGTAGACTTGCTTCACTTGATGGCGATATATCAATGTCTCAAATGATCCATCGAATTCGCGACCTATTCGCTAGACGGCGCCCTTTTCTTGAACTGATGCGTCCGAGATTCTGCAAGGAGATCACATGCCAACTGATCTCTAGCTTTCCTTTTTGGCTCCAAGATGGTTTATTTTGGAGATTGCTTTTGCGCCTGATAGTGTATCTTCACCCTGTCAGATAAGGGGCTCACCTGCATCTGGAGGGGGAAGAACGTGACCAGGTGTTATAGCAATGTCTCGAATGGTCCATCCCAGGAGATCGCACATCAACTGATCGCGCAGGAAATGTAAAGTTATGATACGAGTTCAAGCGTGTATGCCTTAAAACGATTTGTTTGTAAATCGTGTTTCCAACCACACGACAATAAACACATTAGCATTTTGTTTTCACACGACTTTCGTAAATATCGTGTTAACATTCACAGGATGAGTTACCAGAACCATTTCATGAGCTGACGACTGCGATAATGATTATTTTTTATTTCGTGCAATCGTGCACACGACAATTGCATTAATTTAACCACCCAATTCCCGAAGCATCACCACAATTTCTAGGATTTCAATTAAATTAGGATCACCAATTCGCGAGGAGTCATTTCCAATTTCCAATTACACTAAATATTGAATATTTAACAATTCGTATCCCTCGCAACCTGCCTATATATATCTAAGTGACCTCTGTGCTTACCCAATTCACAAAGAGCACGAGACGGAGCCTTTGGGACATTGATATGGCGTCAGATGGTTATTCGTCCCCCTTCAATGGCACGGTCCTAAGCAGCCTCTGAAGGGGGGCGATTAACTACCAGGCATTACTTCAATGTCGCGAAGGTTCTGTCACAATTGAACTAATGGGTCCGTGAATCTGCATGGAGATTGCATGCATACTAATTGCTGGCGTCGAGACGGAGCCTTTGGGACATTGATTTTGCACAAATGGTAATTCATCCCCCTTCAGTGGCGCGGTCCTACCCAGCCTCTGATGGGGGCAATTTACTATCCCGACGTAATATCAATGTCACGAAGGTTCCGTCACAATTGAACCGATGAGGGAACGATTCACTATCTTCAGAATGTTATTTTATTTGTATTTATAAATTTCTCTAAATTTTAGTTTGTTGTATGTAATGAATTAATGAAATTTAGAGGAATATATTATTATTAGTTATATATTTTTTCCCATGGAAAGTTTGTCATATTTTTCCCATTGAAAGATGTCTTCCCGCGTAAACGGTGCTCAATCAGAGGACTTTCCAATTGGAAGTGAGTTTTAATCAGAACGGAGTTTTTCACTCGGAGGAATTGCCGACTTCTGAAGTCGTATGCCAATGTATGCGACTTTGTGAGGGTTTAACACGGTATAAAACCCTACCTTCAGTCAGGGGTATTTTAGTCCAAATTTTAGCTTATATCGTGTTAGTCCAGGTTTTATGGCATTTTTGTTTAAAATCCAGGGAATATGGAATATTTCATTTGTTGGCCAGGCAATGCAGAAAAAACTCTTCTTTTTATGCAATCTACACAATTCTTCAAATTCTTGTATTCTTGATGGTGAAGAAATACTTTATAACAAGGTATCTTTAATTATTTGAATGTAAAGTTTAACTACATTTAGATCATCTTGAACAAGTAAATTAATTATATGACATGCACACCTAATATGAAATACAAGGTACTCTATTGTTTTAATATGATACCAATGAGATTTTAGTAGTTCCATAGTAGAAATATTATTAAAAGCATTATCTAAAGTTATAAACATAATTTTATCTTTAATAGAAATTTTATTTAAAACATAAATTCATGATCTTTCAATAATCGAGGCAGTATGAGGATATTCTAACATGTTGAAATAAATTATTCTCTTATGCAATTTATATTCTTCATCTATAAAGTGAGTAGTAATGTAACACCCCGACCTAGAAATTCGACCAGGACCAGGTGTTATTCAGAAAATAAAATTGGAGTTTATTAAATTGAAAAGAAAAATTAAAACAAGACCAACCAGGAGCAGCGGACTCTATGTGCGAGAGTCATATTGTTCCTCTACGCACTCCGGAGCTTTAGCTCTTCTTGGCACATAAGTCAGAACAAACCTAATTTTATAACTAATTGAATCGGACCAACGTTGTTGTATCGTTGGTTGCCTACATATGTATTAGATAACATCTATGACACTATTCCAATACGATTGGATCCGAACTTAGTTCTGCATAATTACTATTAAATGCATTAAGCATTACAAAATCATATACATTAAAATATGTATATTCTTATATCCGAATAAAGTATCCAAAATCAGATAGAAATCTAATAAATCATCAGAGTTAGACGGAAGCCAATAAATTTGCGGGACACACATCTCACTCTATCACAAAAATAAGCAGTAGAACACACAATAAAGCATATTAGTTTGTATTGGATCCCATTAACTTATAATTATATTATATCATAATATATTAGATCGGAATATATAAACTTAAACAGATCATTCCAGAGCTTATCAAATCATAATAGGTCAAAGCATATCAAAACACATCGAATCAAAGAAAAGCATATATCTTAAGTAACACATGTAATCATGTAATCATTAATAAAATACGCATACAAATAAATTCAATAAAATCGAAAAGTCAAAGATGCTTACTCACTTGTAGTCCTGGAAGACATAACATTCAATGTTACTCGTTTCCTCTGGGCGTTTCCCCCTTCAAGTCTGGAGACGGTGGCAAAACCTCCTTTCGTTTCAGTATATCTTTCTCCTTGCTTACGAAGGTGGCGGACATCACCTCTATTTTTTCTCCCGGAACATATCTCTCTTTACGGCCCGAAGACGGCAGACATAACTTATCATTAACCCAAGAAGTTTCACCCTTCCTGCGCCCGTAAGCGACGGATAGAACTTCCCCAACCGGGAGATACTTTTTTCTCTATGCGCCTATAGGCGACAGACATACATTTCCTTACCCGGAGACACTTTTCTTTCTACACGCCCGTAGGCGACGGATAGACCTTACCCTTATCCGGAGACTCTTTCCTTATTCTATGCCAGTAGGCAATGGACAGAACCTCCCCTTAACCCAGGGATGTTTATCTCACTGCATGGCACTTTGGTGGAGGACAGAGCCTCTCCTACTCTGGGCCACTTTCGTCGTAGTGGCCCTACGACAGAGGATGAAACCCCATCTTGTCCTGGGCCATTTCTCTCTCCTCGAAGCTTGAGGGTGATGGGCAGAGTCTTATCTTACCCTAGGATGTTTCCCCCTTATAAAGTTACCAACTCAAGTAATGGGCGCTTCCATTGTATAGAACACCCTCGAATTAGCTAATAACGCCTTTTGAACGGATGAAAATGAACTCAGAATGACCTTGGAAACTCCCCTGGAAGTTTAGACAGAAATCAAAATTTATAGAGGAAGGTGTGTCAGCATACAGCGGAAAGGGGAATGTGTGCCATGTGTTGTGCTCCCATTAGGACGCATCACATGTTCGGTGCAGCTGACATTCACTTGATGCACACATCGTGCTCTCAGCCGTAAGATTGCGTGGCCCTGCATCGCGCACTAATCCGCATGATCGCGTGGCCCCACGTTGCATGGACGGCTGTGATCAGGGGGCATGGCGTGCTGCCAGCTCAGCTCTTGCTGATGTCATCTATTCCATCTTTTCTTAAATATTTTATTATTATTTCATTTAAATACAATTCAAAGTTCAAAACCCGGTAACCTCTTATCCCAAAATCGGAATCGCGGGTTCTTGGTACCGATGGGCTCGTATCGATGAGCCCTTCAAAACTAGACCCCACATGAGTAGATTATTTTGCACTTTTTATGTCGATCTTGCCCGTGTGGTACTTTTCTAGAGATTGTAACTTTCGCTCATGACATCCGTTTCGCATGTTTCTTTGATTTGTTATGCTCGTTACTTCGGGTTCTACTCATATAGAGGGATTCCATTCCTTAAAACTTAACTAAAATTTATGTAATTACCCTTAATCCTTCCGGGTTATGCACAATCGGAACACCAAGTGTGACAAGTAATACAAGCATATCCTACATCTTAGTTAAAGAAATTTTACCCATATTGTAATTAGTATTCATAATTTGTACATTGTACTCCTTAAATAGATTGAAAATGTCTTTCCTTAAAGAGTTGCATGAGTTTTTTTTGAATGCCAGGTTAAGAGTTTGCCTCACATAGTCATCAAAAAGTTCATCATCGGCAAAAGAGAATGATTGCTTAGTGTGCGCAACATACATCACAAGCTTCCTCCTATTTAAATCTTGGTTTTGAAGTAAAAGTGATAAGAGAGGTGGAGGAGGAGCTCATGGCACTTAACTAGGCTTCTTTGGTATTCTTTGGGCTATGCTTAGCAGAATATGCCTTAATATGTTAAGTAAGATGGCTGGTATCCCCACCTCTAACGCTTAAGATTGCTTTGCAATAGTTATATTTGACTCTTGTCATTTTTACTTCGGGTCAGTCTAGGGAATCCACCTTAATTTTTTCACGTGCTTCCATAACACGGAAGTTTGCCCTTTCTTTATTTCCCAACCGTGGTAATGGTAGAAGTTCTTCATAATCAGCTTCATCCAGAAATTCAGGATTACCTCTTTGAGAAAATTTGCAGAAAGCTTCATTTTCATTTTCGTTGGTGTGGGAGGAGTAAGAGGCATAGTAGTAGGATGCCATAGCAAATTAATAGCAAAAAATGGAAGCAAATTATAGTGAAAATTAAAATTATTTAGTATAAGCTTTAAATTATAAAATAAAAATTACTTACTTTATGTTTGATGTTTGAGACTTAATAGTTGAAACTTGAGAGTTGTGGCTTGAGAGTTGAGACTTGAGACTTGAGTCACTTGACTTGAGCCTGTGACTTGTCTTTGAGATCAATAATCTTTAAATTTAGTTAAACACAAAAATTAGAAAAATTGAGAGTACTTGGAGAGTAAGCAAAAAGATGAAGAGAAAACTAAACCTTACCCCCTATTTATAGATTTCTAAATGTTAAAATTACTCCTCCTATCCTTAATAATTAATATTAGGAAGAACAAAACTGTCTTTTAACATTAAGAGAAGCTTTTAAACCTTCCCCCTTATTCTTTCTGGAAAAAAATATAAAAAGTGTCATCTGGCGGTAGGCCCACAGGTACCATGCAGGTTAGGCCAGGTTGGGCCTTGCCCACTTACATGGGCCTTGGGCAGACCTGACCCAGTTAAACTTCTAAGCAAGGCTTATCCACTAAACAACTATTGCTGGACTCGCATATTGCTATCAATAAATTAAAAATTATTAAAGTTTTTAGACGTATAAAAGCCTGTTCAATTAGAATGAATGAAAATGATGGCATGAAAAATGAATTAATTTATTTGTACAATTCTGGGATGACATCATACATTCTTGAGTGAAACAAAAAACAAGACCAAAATGTAGGGTCCTCCTATTGAACTAGTTTATCCAACTAATTTTATAGCATAATTTTTTTAAATTACAATACTACGATAAAAAATTGGAAAATGTAAAAACAAAAAACAAGTCAAATATATAAAGAATCAGAATATATGTATAAAGATATCAAACTTAGTGAGAAAATCAAGACAAATATTCTGTTATAAACACATTAATAAAAATTAGGTTGAAACTGCTAACATTTATATAGTAATTTGAAAGACCTTTTTTAATATGGTAATAAGAGCATTTTTGGGTTTTTCATATAAGTGAAACTTGATGGAAAAACAAAACCAGACATCTAGACCATTTACCAGTTCAACTATGTTAGGTTTGAACTATTAACTCAACAACATGATAGTCCCTTAAGCTTTTGTGATAGGGTTAGCCATATTCTTCACGAACACACTTGATAATCCTTTACTCCAACAACATATAGGGTTTGTCGAACAATGTAATATCTCACTGGGTAAATCCTTAACTATTTCTCTTACTAACCCTTATCCCCGAAAATTAAGTTGAAGTTGTCAATATTTATAGCAAAAAAGGGAAGACTTGTTTTTATATTGTAGTTAATAAGAGCAAGTTTGGGTTTTCCATATAAGTGAAAATTGACGGCTGAACTGAACTAGACAGCTACACCATATGCCAATTCAACCCTTGTTAGGTTTGAACTGCTAATTCAACAACATGAATTGGTGGTTCTTGTTTTTTAGGCTCTTTTACCTTAAGGGACAGGTGAAAGGCCAATTCCAGTAGAAGCCAGTCCAACCGTTCTGTCCAATCCTGTTACAAAATACTGCTTTAACATTAGCCGAAGCCAATCTCACATGAACCAAGATGTCTATTTTAGATTGCTATATCATGTGGGAAAAGTGTGATTCAGTTTATTAAATATGGAGGCTGCCTCATTTCCTATTAAGTGAGCCGTTTATCCACCTAACCGATAAAGCTTAATATAATTGGTTTTGTTTGCATGAGCCTAGGCTCATGTATGAATGCACGAGCCCAAGTATTGTACGCCATTGAATTTCAATATGTGGGCATACATGACTGACTCGTGGGGCAGATTAGATTTTGCCACTTGCGTAGTCATATCTTGATTTGATGACTCATAAAACTCGGGCTCACGGACTCATATAAATTTTTTATATAATAAAAAAATATATAATAGAAAGAGTATAATTAGTATGAGTTTAGATTTATATGTATTAACGTGAGCCTAATACCGTCAGCCATTAGAATAAAAATCTAGCTCATATTAGTTTGAACCACCTACCTTCTGTTAATGTATGTACTCCGTATTTCAATGGCTTGCAAATATGAGCTCGGGTTTATACTAATTTATTCTATAAAACATACTTTGTAACAAAAATATTCACTTTGACTTTGATTTGTGAAATAAAAATTAGAGAAAATGACAAATACCATCTCTCTTTCCTCGTGGCTTCGCTCTTGTCTCTCCGGTCAAGATTTATCAAATTTGTCTTGTTTTGGTCCGGCCTGCCACCAAGACCCGTGTTACACAATGAATGCCTAGGACTAGGTTTTTTCTGCCAATGCTCCGCAACAAAGCAAACAGAAGGAACATTGCCCTACATTTTTGCCAGGACATATTTTGTTCTCTAACAATGTGTTCTAATCAAAACCTTCCAATATCCCAATCAGATGGCTTACATTTCCCTAGTTCCCTTGCCAGCAAAACTCTGTTATTTGATATAAGGGCCAGAAGCCAAACAGTTGGCAACATGGAGGAGAAATGGTCTTCCAAAGTTGGTTCAATTGGTTGAGTCCTTGTTTCTTGTAGGAAAGAGAAAAGCCTGTGAAGGGAAAGAAACAATACTCTAACTACTCTTCTTTTGACCCGGAATCAAGCATGCGTTCACACTCACCAACTCTTCACCACTCAAAGACTCCACTCCACTCTTAATTTTGCTTAATTCAAATCAACCCAATTTACGTTACAATTATAGAAAAGAAAAGGAAAAGAGCCGAGGCCACCTACCCCCTTTTATTCTCCCCTTCTTAGTTCTTCCCCTTTCCAGTCAATATCTGGCTGTAGAAATGAGCAGCTCAGTAGAAAACACAGAGAAAAGTGAGATCCATTTCTCACCTCTCTCAATTTTGTTCCATTCAATTCATTAATGTTAATGTAAATTTCTCTCTCCGTCCTATAAAGAGTGTCTGGAATCAGGAAAATGTGTCCTGTTAAGAGTGTCTGATTAACCATTTGTACACTAGATTATTCTTAATAGGGAGGCTTGGGAATCATTAAGTTGTGAATCCTAGGGAAAAAAATTAACTGGCCACCTAACCCCCTTTCATTCACCCCTTCTTAGTGCTTCTTCCCCTTGAGACTCAACATAACAACAGAAAAACTCCATCGCTGCTGCAAAAAATGGAGTCAATCCTGGCTGCAGAAACAGCCGGCCCAGTAAAAATGTAAAGACCCATTTCTCGATCTGGGGTCTCAAACAACCAAAGGTGGGTCAATGGGGGTTGGATCAAACGATGACCCCATTTTCAAGTCTGTACAGCAAAGACACCTTGTTTTTACCAATTAAGCCACGTTGTGTGAAGAGGAAATAGGGACCCAGCTTCCCACTCCCCCCCATCCACCCAAGACTTTGTCCTCCTCACACTACTTTATTTTATATTTTATCTTAGTGGTAAGTTGAATGGAGATTTGGCAGCTGCTGCTCTGCTCCTTCCTCTCCAATCCCACCTACCACCCTTCTTCCCTTGCCCAACCCCCCACTATATATACTCTCCTTGCGCCTAACACTAATTTTCAGGGATCACATTTGAGATCTCTGAGCAATTCCTCCTCCTCTCTCCCCCTCTTCCCCAAAAACCCAAAAGACAAAAAAAAAACAGAAAAAATTATCATAGATTTCAATTCATAGTTCATTCAATCTATCTTCTTGTCCCTTCATGATGGCCCTCAGAATTCCAACTCCTACAAGTTGCAGCAATGCTAACCCCAACAGGGCTTCAATCAAATCAAGCCAAGCAAATCCAAGAAGAGTTATCAGCATCAATCCCAGCATAAAGCAGAGGCAGCCCACCACAAGAATTGAGACATCTTCCCCTCTCAAGACAGCAGAGGAAGTAGCTTCCAGTTTTGGCCATGAGATTGCAGTCTTGGAGCTGGAAAGGCTCTTCCATTCTAAATACCATCCAGCAGGGCCCTGCCCACCTGACCCCGGCTTCTCGGGCAGGCCTGTCCGAGTGGCCTACCAGGGTGTCCGAGGTTCATACTGCCAAGAAGCTGCACTTAAGGCCTTCCCTTCAGCTCACCAAGCCATCCCCTGTGACCAAATGGAAGAGGCTTTCCGATGTCTCGAAGACAAGTCGGCCGACCGTGCCGTAGTGGCTGTTGAGAACTCAATTGATGGTGCCATTGACCGGAATTTCGATCTCCTCCTCCGGCATGACGGCGTCCGGATCCTGAGTGAGCTGGTTGTCCCAGTCAACCACTGCCTCTTGGCCTTGCCGGGTACGTCCGCGTCCGAATTGAGGCGGGTTTTGAGCCACCCACAGGCCCTCAGCCACTGTCGGACACGACTCCAGTCCATGGACGTAGAGATCGACGAGGTACCCAATGCTGCCGATGCTGCAAGGTACTTGTCGGACAATCGGATCACGGACACGGGCGTGATCGGAAGCAAAATCGCTGCCAAGGAATTCGGGCTAATTGTTGTCCAAGAGAACTTTCAGGATAAGGCTGGGAATTTTAATAGGTTCTTGCAGCTGGGACCAATAAGTGCTGCTCCGGCAGTGGCTGCGACTAGAGCATCAGGGCAAAAGGAGAAGACAACGGTGGCATTTTCCCTGTTCGGCGGGGTTTCGGACCTTTTCCGGGCGATGTGGCAGTTTGAGAGCCGGGGTGTGTCCGTGGCGCGAATTGAGCAACGGCCGAACCGGTTGAAGCCCGTCCGGACGGCGAGTGCAGACGGTGGGGCCACGTACTTCAACTACATCTTCATCTTGGACATCGAGGGGGGCTTGTCCGACCCAAGCGTGAGCAGTGCTGTCCGGGGGTTGGAAGAGATATCCGGGTTCCTCAGGGTTCTTGGAAGCTATACATGCATGCACGCCTAGTTTATCTCTCACGTTAATTTTATGCAAAGATCATACACACAATATGTTGCAATTTGTACATAGACAAAATGTGACATTCTTTTGTTGGCTCCCTATTTGGGGTGAAGGAATGAATATATGAAAAGAAATTAATGTATTCAATTTAATTAACAGCTTACTCTTGCAAATTTATTCCATATTTTCTTTGGTTTGTGACTATTGAGTTGCCATCAATTGAGGCTTTATTCTGGCTGGATGGATTGTTTGTCCACGACCAAGCTAGCAGGCTTTCATGATCAACATGTTTGCTGGGCCTTTGTATTAAAAGAGGTGAACTGACCTGGGATGGTTGGATGGTTGAGCGGCTGGAGCCAATATTATAGATGGACAGACTAGATCACCTGCATATTATGTATAAATTTGGGTCTAATTGTATACTCTTTAATTTTTTTAAAGCAATTTATATTCATTGTAAGACACAAGATATTATTGAAAATCAACTTTAATATGATAGTCTCCCTAAGACCGTAATAATCTCTAGTTCACAAGGCCTAATCCTTATGGCAGCCAAAAAATTTCTTACCATATTAGGACAAACTACATAATAGTTCTTAACATAAACTGAATTTTGTTTATAATATTTTTTTCTATTAATCAAGATGAATCATACAAGCAATGCTTGCTACACTATAAATTGGATGCGAGAAGCTAAATAGAAACAAAGTTTTCCAACTACAAAATGCATTATTTTTAAGCAAAGACACAGATAATAGCCTTGCATCCAAGCCATAAAAAGAGACCACCTCCATTGTGAAGGACCTCAAACCCCAACCATACTCTCTCTTTCTGTGTATTTTTTAATTTTTTGAAGCTGAATGTTGATATTACTTTCAGTACCTAAATTATATCTTACTCCAGAGTTTATGATACTATGACATTGTTACTGATCCAGCTTCCAGCCGTAACCAGTGTCCACATTAAACGCGTGAGAATGAGTGGAGTGAAAGATTGTGGGGGTAGGCAGCCCAATGTAGGCTTTTCCTGCAACGCCAAGAAATATTTAACTTTAACATACCTTAAAAGGCATACACGCGCTAAGCACTCTTGCTCGATATGCAGCACATTATCTCTGAATGAAAAATAGGTAAAATCATTTTTTGGTAAATTGCCCTTATGACTCCTTGTTAGAATAATAAAATAAATATAAATGATTTTCTTTTTCAAATTGCTCAAGCTTATGCGAAATAGAGTTATCTTACATGGTATCCGAACTTCAGGTTACAGGAGATCTTAAATTCAAGTCACATTGGAGGAATTTATAACTCAATTGCATTTTATGTGTCATGCTTATGGACGCTTGTGCAGAGATGGGGGTAAGGGAGGGTATTAAAAAAATAAGATAAATATAAAATATTTCTCTTTCCTAATGGATCATGCTTTTGGGAAATATGGTTATCGTACATAGCATCAAAGTTCCAGCTTATGGGAGGTCATAGGTTCAAGTTACCTTAGTGAATAGTTGATATTAAGAAGACCATTACGAGATGTTTGAAAATGATATAAATTAAAGCCCATGTTTATGCGTTTTCATTATTTACAAAAAAATTGCTACTTTCTACAATATGTTGTCTCCGTTATTTTTTAATAAAAAAATTAAATAAATCACTTATTATAGGACGGATGGAATAAAACTTAATAAAATTAATGAATTCAATTTACTTAGCATATTAGTTTTGCTACTTTCGTCCTTTATTTCTTTGAATTGTGTGAGTTGCCATGAGTAGATGTTTTCGTCTCGTTAGCTGGATTATTTGTTCATGGCCTAGCTAACAGGCTTGCTGGACCAACATTTTCTTTACTACATGGAATTATAGGCAGCGGCTTAAAGAAGGATCACCACAGGAGGGGAAAGTGTGGTTGGCTAAGCAAGAACTAGTAAGCCTCGGAGAAAATTTAAAAATTAAGTAACATAGCACCTTTGATGGTTAGAAAATGGTTGATAGGTTGGCAGGGACAATGTTGATGGTCTGATTTGATTGTTGTACATAAAGAACAAAATTGGGCCTACTTGTATATATTTTAGAGTTTTTTTCATATTACCTGATCAAAGAAGCCAATATTTCATATTCTCTAGTTCTTAAGTACAAATGTTTTATTACTTGCTTTAGGACAAAACTACCTTTATATTTTAAATAAACCTAATCCCCATATAGATCCTCATGGAGAGGATTGATCAATGACAATTCAAAATTCTCCGGCGAGTTGCCGAAGATGCTCAAAGCTCATTTTTTCCATGAAGGAAGCTATTAAAGTTAAAAAGACTTCATTTCGGTGGATCCAATAACTATTTAACTACTATAATGAAGAGGATTAGTATTTGCAAATATTAAAATGGGGAGATAGGCAATGATGACATGTATGCAGGTGGAAAGGCATGGTTGATGAACATTGATCTGTCGGTGAGGTTCAGCGACCTATAGGTTCAAGTCAAAGAAATAATTGCCACCATTGTTATGACTTTTGAGTATTTTATACCATCTTCGTAAGCATCTATTTTATATGAATTATAAGATGATGAAGACCTCCAATCTGTGTTTTCCCTTCATAAGAAGGCAAATAAAGAGGTGTTATCATTATATGCAAAGATGAAAGTGCCCGACAATGGTGACAAATTACCATTAGTGGAAAGGAATCAGATTGTCAATAGAGATAAATCACTGGTGGTATTGGCTCACCTCGGCTCGAACTTCAGATTGCATGATGCATAATTAACTTCTAAAACAGTTAGGTAACAATAAATTTTAGACTACATGATAATATACTTTATCGTGTACTTGAATACTGATAAGTATAATTTATGTATTATTTTACCCTTAATTATTTTACTATCTAGTCTCATTTAAGTGTTAATATAGGTTAAATTATTAGATATTAAATTTAATTAGGTTAGAAAAAGCTTCCATGGTGTTTTGAATTAAATTGACATATTTTGCAGATTCTTCATTGGCGATCGAACGGGGTCACTTACCGATCGATCGGTTACACGTGATTTTGAAGAAAATTCAGTTCAAGCGTTCGAATGGGCTTGAAGGCGATCGATCGGCATAACGCACAGATTCCTTATTTCACCCAATTTTGAGTCCTTTTCATATACAACTCTTTTCTTACGGATCTAATGCCTATATAAAGACTTATTTGGCACGAAATTAAGGGAGAACAAGTAGATTTTCTGAAGAGAAGAAGGAAGAAGAAGATGGAGAAGAAGCCAAAGCTTTTAATGGAGATTCAAGTGCTTTCTTCTACCATGGAAGGCTAAACCTTTCTTTTACTTAGGAGTTGATGAAGCTATAGATAAGTTTCAATTTCTTTTCTTTTTAATTTAGATCTCAGTTGTGAATTATGACAATTGTATGATAAGGATTTCCTTTTTAATGGAAGAGCTTTTTCATGTTTATTCAATTCTATGTTGATTTATTGTCTTGTAGATGATAGATTGATATGGTTTTGATATTTGCATCAATTCTAATTTCTGTGATTTAGATGAGATGGTCATACAATAGTTTTAATGTTCAGATAATTAAGGACTTGGATGAGTTATACTAAGATTAGACGGGTCATGCCTATAGCTATTTAGTGTAGATGATTCGTGCTATTGTCGAAGATAGTTCATGCCATGGAAATTAATTAATGATTCTTTCTAAAGTAA
Organism: Saururus chinensis; assembly: GCA_035235625.1. Lineage (NCBI taxonomy): Eukaryota > Viridiplantae > Streptophyta > Magnoliopsida > Piperales > Saururaceae > Saururus > Saururus chinensis. The sequence continues at coordinate 26,771,210 of CP141146.1, read as the reverse complement.
TTCTAGCTTGTAGCTGAGAATACTTGTTCATATTCACACTAGATTTAGATTAAAAGTTAAGGAATTGTTATAGTTCTATAGTGGATTCGATTTCTTAAGTAAAATCTATCACATTAATCTCTTGTTTTTAAACTAGTTGATTTCTTTTCCTTTACTTAATTAAAGTTTAAGTTGTTTTAGTTTTAAACCAGCAAATTCTTCTTTATATTTAGTAATTATTCATCCGTCCCTGAGGTTCGACAACCCTTAAATACTCATCCTAGTACAATTACCTTGTACACTTGCAAAGGGTTTAATTATATACGATCAAGTTTTTGGCGCCGTTGCCGGGGACGGTGTTGATTTGTTACTAAATTAGCTTTAGGATAATTCTAGATACTTTATATTCAGTTTACTTAATTTTTTTGGTTAATTTTTAGTTTCTTACCTTCTTTTAATTTGATCTTGTAGGTTGAGTTGAAGGTGCTCTCTATACTTGTGGCCACAAGTGGACATTGACAAGCTTCTTTTCGGTTTGCAAGATCCTTTTTCATTTTTTATTCTTTTTCCTTAGTTATTTTTACTTCATCTTTCTCTTTTTACACTTTAAATTGTGTGGTGTGTTTGTTGTGTATGCGTGGTCGTCGCTCCTTACTCCCCCGATTAGTGCCATTTGACCCTGAGCCTGAGCGGACATCTAGGAGAGTTGAGTTGCCCTCGACCTACATCCCTACACCCCCTAACTCTCCCACCAATTCTTCCATCCACACTACCTCTACCATCATCATGGCTGAACATCAGTTAGATGCACCACTTAAAGCTCTAAGGGAGTATTACACTCCCAATGAGTACACTTCCCCTTCATGCATTAGGTTGCCAGCGGTTGCTGCTCAAAATTATGAAATTAAGCCCAATGTTATTCAAATGCTTCCATCTTTTTATGGACTTAATAATGAAAACCCATATAGGCACCTAAATGACTTCTTGGAAATATGCACAACTTTTAAGCTCTCAAATTTAACCGATGAAGCTGTTAAACTTCGCCTTTTTCCTTTCACATTAAAAGATAAGGCTAAGGAATGGCTTCACTCTTTAGAGCCAAACACCATAACAACTTGGGCCCAAATGCAACAAGAATTCCTTAAAAAGTACTTCCCCATAGGTAAGACCAACCAAATGAGAAAGGCCATAACCACCTTTGCCCAACTTCCCACTGAACAGTTCCATGAGAGTTGGGATAGACTTAAGGACCTTCTTAGGAGGTGTCCTCATCATACTGTCCCTAAGTGGCAATTAGTGCAACGTTTTTATGAGGGTCTTACTGAACAAAACCGTCATCTTGTTGATGCAAGTTGTGGGGGTACCTTTTTACTAAAAAATGAAAATGAGGCATGGAAACTTTTTGAGGACTTAAGTGAAAATTCTCTTCAACATGCTGCGTTGAATAGAAATAAGAGTGGCCTATCTACCTTAAACAATGCCCCCTCTAGGGGTGGCTTGTATGAAGTCAAAAATCCATTAGACATCTCTTCTAAAGTTGATACTTTAAGTAGGAAGCTTGACCTCCTTATGACTTCAACACATCAACCCACTCCCTTCACTCAAGATGCATGCACAATATGCCTTAGCCCAGCCCATACTATTATAGAGTGCCCCTCTGCCTCTCAATTTCCTGAGCTTATCCAAGACCATGTGAATGCTACCCAATCCTTCCCTAAGGCTGAGAATAATCCATTTTCAAATACATATAACCCTGGGTGGAGGAATCATCCTAACTTTTCCTGGCGGGCACAAAACCAAGGGGTTATGGGTAACCAAGTTCATAGGCAACCATTCAAAGTCCCACCAGCCCATATCCACCAACCTCAAGTCCAACATCCATATGTCCAACCTAATAAGAGTCTAAGCTTTGAAGAAAAGGTCTTGAGTGCCCTCGAAGGCATTCAATCACAATCCTAACTCCTTCACTCTCACACACAATCTATAGCAAAGTTAGAAGCCCAAATTGGACAACTAGCCAATGCTATAAATAAGAGAGAGACAGGAACATTGCCGAGTCAGCCCCAACAAAACCCTAAAGGTCAATGTGGAGTAGAGATAGTCCCTTCCTCTAATGAACAAGTTCAGTCCATAACTACCCTTAGGAGTGGTCGACACATTGATAATCAAGTTGGAGAGGAGTCCTTAGGTACCGCAAATGAAAGGTTAGATAATTCAGCCCCTAATGAGCCTCAAGTAGAAGTTAGTGCACCACATGAGAAGGAGTTTGTATCTCCTTCCCCTTCCTCAGAGCCAAAGTCTAAGACCACTTTAGAGGGATCTTACATCCCTAAGGCACCTTTTCCTCAGTGTCTTGACATGGCCCCAACATTTCAGAAGAACACATCTAAGATGGATGATATTCTTGAGACTTTTAAACAAGTCAAAATTAATCTCCCCCTCTTAGATGCCATTAAGCAAGTCCCTGCTTATGCTAAGTTCCTCAAAGACCTATGTACTCAAAAGCGTAAATCTAAGACCCATGTGTCTAAGAAAGTCTTTCTCACCGAGCAAGTTAGCTCCCTTTTGAAGTTTGACACCCCACCTAAGTATAAGGACCCTGGAGTGCCTATTATTTCTTGTGTCATAGGTGATCACTCCATTCATAGAGCCCTCCTTGATCTTGGTGCGAATGTTAATCTACTCCCTTACTCGGTGTATGAGCAATTAGGGTTAGGTGAATTGCAGCCTACATCAGTTACCTTACAACTAACCGACCGTTCTGTGCGTAAGCCTCGAGGAGTCATTGAGGATGTCTTAGTGAAAGTTGACCGGTTCTTCTTCCCTGTTGACTTTCTTGTCTTAGATATGGAACCGGTCTGTAATACCACACATCAAATTCCCGTCATTCTAGGTCGCCCCTTCCTTGCCACTGCTAATGCTTGTATCAATTGTCGAACGGGAGTGATGGAGATATCCTTTGGGAATATGAATGTAAGGCTGAATGTGTTCCATGCATCTAACCAACCACCTGTTGAGTGTGACTTTGAGTGCTTAATGGTTGACCATTTAGATGACCTAGTCAATGAAGCCCTTCCCCTTACCCTAATGAGAGATGTTCTTGAATTAACTTTACTACACCCAGGGTTAGAGGAGTCCCTTATTGATCCATCTTTGGAGGAGGCCCATAGCCAACTAGCGGCTGCTAGTGTTCACGAGTCTTCCTCTTGGAAGTTTCAGGTAGAGCCCTTACCCATATCAGCCTCCATACCTCTTAAACCCTCCATAGAGTCACCACCTCAGCTTGAATTGAAAAACTTACCCAGTTCTCTTAAGTATGCCTTCTTAGGACCTAAGGACACTCTTCCAGTCATTATTTCCTCTAGTTTGACTAGTGACCAAGAGAGTAGATTGCTTACCGTCCTTGTCACACATAGGAGAGCCATAGGATGGACAGTAGCTGACCTTAGGGGGATTGACCCATCCATTTGTATGCATAGGATCCATTTAGAAGATAATGTCAAACCCTCGAGAGAAGGACAACGAAGGTTGAACCCTAACATGCGGGAGGTAGTCATGAAGGAGGTGGTTAAGCTTTTAGATGCAGGTATCATATACCCTATCTCTGATAGTGAGTGGGTGAGTCCTACCCAGGTTGTTCTAAAGAAGTCTGGATTTACTGTTAAGGTAAATTCATTAGGAGAGTTAGTCCCTATTAGGGAAACCACAGGGTGGAGAGTGTGTATAGACTACTGGAAGCTAAATTCAATGACCCGAAAGGACCATTTTCCCTTGCCATTTATTGACCAGATCTTAGAGAAATTAGCAGGTCAGGACTTCTATTGTTTTCTAGATGGCTACTCAGGGTATAATCAGGTACCTGTGTTTCCGGGAGATCAGGAGAAGACCACCTTCACTTGTCCGTTTGGTACATTTGCTTATAGACGTATGCCATTTGGTTTGTGTAATGCACCTGCTACATTTCAGCGTTGTATGATGTCCATATTTTTTGACATGATTGATAAATTTTTAGAAGTTTTTATGGATGATTTTTCTGTTTTTGGTGCTTCGTTTGATGAGTGTCTCCTTAATTTATCTCTTGTGCTTAAACGTTGTGAGGAGACTAATTTGGTTTTGAGTTGGGAAAAGAGTCATTTTATGGTTCAAGAGGGCATTGTTTTAGGTCATATTGTTTCTAAACGTGGTATAGAAGTAGACAAGGCCAAAGTTGACCTTATAGCTAACCTGCCTCCCCCCACTACAGTGAGACAGGTTCGTTCCTTTCTTGGCCATGCCGGTTTCTATAGGCGATTCATTAAGGACTTTAGTAAGATTTCTCAGCCATTGTGTCATTTGTTGGCTCATGATGTATCTTTTGATTTTGATGATGCTTGTATGAAATCTTTTACAAAGCTTCATACACTCCTCTCTACCACACCTATCATTCAGCCCCCTGACTACTCCCTACCCTTTGAGATTATGTGTGATGCCTCTGACTATGCTATGGGTGCAGTCCTTGGCCAAAGAGTGAACAAAGTCCCCCATGTCATTTATTATGCTAGTAAGACCCTTTCTGATGCCCAATTGAATTATACCACCACAGAAAAGGAATTGCTAGCTGTTGTCTATGCCTTAGATAAATTCCGATCTTACCTTTTAAAGTCCAAAATCATTATCTTTTCTGACCATGCAGCCTTACGCTACCTTCTTTCTAAGAAGGATACTAAGCCTAGGCTCATCCGATGGATTTTGCTCCTTCAAGAGTTTGATTATGAAATTAAAGACAAGAAAGGTGTTGAGAATGTTGTGGCTGATCATTTGTCTAGGATCTTACTTGAGGAACCTTCTCACCCCGAACCACTTCATGACTCTTTCCCCGATGAGCAATTATTTGTTGTCTCTACCCATACACCCCCCTGGTTTGCTCATATTGTTAATTATCTTGTTGTGGGTCGCATTCCCTCTAATTGGACTAAACAAGACAAGGATTTATTCTTTTCTCATGTTAAGCACTATTATTGGGATGACCCTGATCTTTTTAAGTTTTGTTCTGACCAGATTATTCGTCGATGTGTGCCTGATAGTGAATTCCATAGTATTCTCACATTTTGTCACTCTCACGCCTGTGGCGGTCATTTTGGGGGAAAGAAAACAGCTGCTAAGGTTCTTCAAAGTGGATTCTACTGGCCCACCTTGTTTAAGGATGCCTATGAGTTTTGTAAGTCTTGTGATAGATGTCAGCGACTAGGGGCCCTTTCTCGGAGAGACATGATGCCTCTCCAACCTATCCTCATTGTAGAGATTTTTGATGTTTGGGGAATCGATTTTATGGGACCATTCCCACCCTCCTTTGGCTACACTTATATTTTGGTCGCCGTCGATTATGTCTCCAAATGGATTGAAGCCATAGCGACGAAAACCAATGACCATAAGGTTGTGGTGGCATTTATCAAGGAACATATTTTTTGTCGATTTGGTACACCTAGAGCAATTATTAGTGATGGGGGTAGCCATTTTTGTAACCGTTCTTTTGACTCTCTTCTTCGAAGATATTCTGTCACACATAAAGTTGCCACCCCCTACCATCCTCAGACTAGTGGTCAAGTAGAGGTGTCCAATCGTGAGATTAAGAGAATCCTTGAGAAAACTGTACGCCCTGATCGAAAAGATTGGTCCATGCGTCTTAATGATGCCTTATGGGCATATCGGACCGCATATAAAGCCCCCATTGGCATGTCTCCTTACCGTCTTGTTTATGGTAAGGCGTGTCACTTACCCGTTGAGTTGGAACACCATGCTTTTTGGGCCATTAAATCATTTAATTTTGACATGGACAAAGCCGGTACCCACCGCAAACTCCAACTTAATGAATTGGAAGAGATGCGTCATGAAGCTTATGAGAGTGCCAAATTATATAAACAAAGGACTAAGGCTTTACATGATCGCTTAATCCATCGAAAATCCTTTGAACCTAACCAGAAAGTTTGGCTCTTTAATTCTAAATTACGCCTCTTTCCAGGTAAGCTTAGATCTCGCTGGGATGGCTGCTATGTTGTTACTCAGGTTTTTCCTCATGGAGCAATTGAAATTTCTGACCCACGAGATAATCGAGTTTTTAAAGTTAATGGTCAGAGACTTAAGCCTGTCATTGAGAGAGATATTGAGAGGGGTGACATTGACTCCATTGATTTGATTGCTCCATTAATACATTAAGGGAGTACACATTGTCTGGCTAAAGACAATAAACTTAGCGCTTTTAGGGAGGCAACCCTTGTTTTATTCGGTTTGTTTTTATGTTTATTTTCTCTTTTTTCTCTAGTTTTAGTTAAATTTCTTTTATTTAATTCATGTAGTGATATATTTTTATTCAGTAGTTTTAGTTGATTAATTAGATTTTTATTTTTCTATTTTTATTAAAAAATAATAATAATAATAATAATAATTTGTGTTTACCCGTTTGATCGGGCGTATGCCCGATCGATCGCCCCGTTCGATCGGTAAGTAGCCCGTTCGAACGGTCGAGTCGTCACTTTCACCTCGTGCCGGCCATTTCGGTTCCGCCGTGTTTCCTCTGCCGCGCGCCGAGTTTTTCCTCCGCCGTCTTCCGTACCTTTTCCGGCGAGATTTTTGTCCGAAAATCATCCCTCTTCTCCGATTTTTCGTGATGAATCCATTTCCGGAGTCCATTTGAGCCGAATCGCCCTCTATTTCACGCAGTTCCTCTGTTTCACCAGTAAGTCCCAGATTCGATTTTTGAAATTTTCTTTCGATTTTTGACCAAATCAGGTGCAATTTGTTGTGGAAATTTGTTATAAACATCTTCTATATGTTATGTTGATGATTTGGTTCAGTTTGATTGGCCAATTACTGCATAAATCATGGTGGATTTCGAATTTTTCAGTCCGCACTGTTTTTGTCGAAAATTTCAATTTTTGATGCTTTAATGAACCAATTTCTATATACTTGCCTTACGAAAAATGCTTAATTTTTGCTTGTGCATATCATACTTTAATTTGAGACATTTCTGATCATTTTTTTACAGGGGTATTTTCGTAATTTGACATTATTGGGCTGTGCAGAATTTTTTTTACTTCCTTTTAGTCGCTTCACTATCACTGTTAGCACTTCTTTTTGAGCTTTTTGCAGACCTATGGTGCACGGTTCACGTTCTAAAGTTCCGAAGAAGAGGAAGGGCGCCCCCTCTACTTCGCGTGCTTCATCTTCCACGACCGCCGCTGTTGATCGACCTCTTCGTGCTATTTGTTATGAGCGACAAGTGGAGTTTGTACCCACCATTACTGCTGCCCAGTCATGGCTTATGGAGCGAGATGATTGGCATTTATTTTTCTCAGAGATTGCTGCCCCTGATGCTCGCGTACATCATGAGCAGGTCCGATCTTTTTATGCATCCGCTTTTCTTAATGAGAGTGGATATATTGTCAGCACCATTGGAGGTATTACGATCACTGTCACACCAGATCTCATAGCTTCAGTGATGGGTCTCATGCGCTCTAGCTTCACCTATCCGTCTTTTGGTGATTTCGATTTTCCTGATGAGTATACTATCACGGGAACTCTTATCGGGCAGGAGCGAGGCCCATCCCTCACATATGGATTGCCAGCTTCTCTCATGACTCAGGACTATCATTTTGCACATCTGATATTAGAGTATGACATATGGTTCCGCCGTCATGAGAAGGTTGACTACACTTTAGCTCGCCTTCTTTATGTTCTGGGTCGTGCGGAGCGGATTCACATCGATTTTCCCTCCTTTGTCTTCGCACGGATGGCAGATATAGTCTCTGGACCAGTGGATGCTCGATTAGCTTTTCCTTTCCTTTTGGAGCGGATTTTTGTTCACTTTCAGTTGGATTTTCCTTCATATGCACCCACGAGCCGAGGTTTAGGGGTCATTTCCGAGGCGACCCTAAACCGTATGATTACACATTGTCCTCCTCCACCAGCATTAGATGAGGAGAATGAGGAGGAGCCAGCCACAGAGGGTATACCGGATGTTGCAGCTGAGCAACACATTCCAGCACATGTTACTGCCTCTTTCCTTGAGATGGAGCATCGTCTTAGAGCACATATCGATTCTTCTCAGGCACAGCTTCAGACGAGGCTTACTGCACATATAGACGCTTAGATGACTGAGATGAGAGGACTTATATAGGGACTGGCTGATTTGATTCGTAGCCAATCAGCTCCGGCAGATGCGGATGATAGTGACTAGAGTTCTACTGATGCAGATGATTCTGATATTTAGCTATGCAGGGGCTACTTTTCTCTTTTCTTTTCTTTGTTTATTTTTATTTTTATTTTTGTTTTGTTATCTCTTTTCTGGGAGCTTTGTATTTTAGGTTTGGGAAATTGCTCTTGATATGTATGTTCTCATGTTTTCTCAATCCTATGTACTTCATTTTCAGATTAGTGGATTAGTTATGCTTTCAGGTGATATCTTTCTTTCCCTCTCTTACTTATTCTTGTCATTATAGTTTATATTTTCTTTTACATTGAGGACAATGTTCAGTTTAGGTTTGGGGGTATAGAAAGATATTTTTCTTTCTTATTTTTCTTTTAGGATATTTTAGAGTATTTTTTTCGATTTTCTTTTGTTTTTATTTTCTTTTATGTGGTTTTTATTGCTTATTTTCTTTTAAAAGCATATGTCTATTTTTAAAGAGATCAATTTCATTAAGAAAGTTCAAGTAATTAATTAAGTGATGAAAGTGATTAAGTGAGTAATTTCTATTTTATTTTCTTTATCTTGGATAATTGTGCACATATTTTTAAATCACATTTCACACACTTGAAACTTGTAGGAGTACAATTTTATGATTTATTACTTGTAATCTTTGTGGGATATCTTTAACTAGGCATATTTTTGAAAACTTGACAATTGAGTAATTTTTAATGTTTTATGATAGATCTTTATGTTTGGCTATTATTTGAAAAAAAAATGGGATAAGTGTGATGAAAAAAAAAAAAAAGTTTATGAAAAAAAAAATGAAAAAAAAAAGTTGAAAAAAAAAAAGAAAAAAGATAGATTGATGAAAAATGATGAAAAAAAAGTGAAGGTTTGTTTCTCTTTTTACTGAGTAACCGGACCTTGTGCCTAGGCAAGTATAAGGGATCACGTCAAAAGGTGAAAAGTTGAGATAAATTCTTTTATGACTTACTTGGTTCTGTAGCCTTTATAGTTCGAGTTATTAAGCCTGAGGGGTGTTTCAACACCTAGTGCGTTGAGCCAACTGGATTAGGGACACTGGCCTAACGCTTGTTACATGGACTATTTAGAAAGCTTAATAGAACTAAGTATTGCACAAGTCATATTTTGAGGTATATTATGATCTTATTCCCTTAATTTAATTTAAATTTGATAGCTATTACATGAGGGTTTATTATGAGATGTTAAAGATGAAATATTGTCATTGTTATATTTTTGAGTTAGTAAACTTTAATGAGCTTGGTTAATGGGTCACATAAGATATGCTTGTTAATAGAGAGTGAAATTGTATGACTACAAAGTTTCTACACTTTATGTTTTTGAAATGTATATATATGTAGTTGCACAATTAGTTCTATGATGAGGTTATAGAATGGATGATTCCTTGCTTGAAAGTGATCAGATCGATATTATTTACTTGTGTCAAGTATTTGTGGTTGGTTCTTTTTAAAAAATAGTTGTGTGTTTTTAGGAGAAGATTGTTTTTAGAATTTTTGTTTTCTTGTTTTGTTTATTTTCTTAGGTTTAGATGTTTGTGGGTATCATTGCTGCAAACCCTCACGAGACACAACTCGTCCAACTAGGGACACCTAGGGGTTTAAAGGCTTGTTGCATACGCTAAATGCAATCGTGATTCCCTACGAAAGTGGCTATCATTTATTTATTTTTCTAGATTAGTTGTTTTGTTTTGTTTTGTTTTGCTTGAGGACTAGCAAAATATAGGTTTGGGGGTATTTGATAAGTATAATTTATGTGTTATTTTACCCTTAATTATTTTACTATCTAGTCTCATTTAAGTGTTAATATAGGTTAAATTATTAGATATTAAATTTAATTAGGTTAGAAAAAGCTTTCATGGTGTTTTGAATTAAATTGGCTTATTTTGCAGATTCTTCATTGGCGATCGAACGGGGTCACTTACCGATCGATCGGTTACACATGATTTTGAAGAAAATTCAGTTCAAGCATTCGAACGGGCTTGAAGGCGATCGATCGGCATAACGCACAGATTCCTTATTTCACCCAATTTTGAGTCCTTTTCATATACAACTCTTTTCTTACGGATCTAATGCCTATATAAAGACTTATTTGGCACGAAATTAAGGGAGAACAAGTAGATTTTCTGAAGAGAAGAAGGAAGAAGAAGATGGAGAAGAAGCCAAAGCTTTCAATGGAGATTCAAGTGCTTTCTTCTACCATGGAAGGCTAAACCTTTCTTTTACTTAGGAGTTGATGAAGCTATAGATAAGTTTCAATTTCTTTTCTTTTTAATTTAGATCTCAGTTGTGAATTATGACAATTGTATGATAAGGATTTCCTTTTTAATGGAAGAGCTTTTTCATGTTTATTCAATTCTATGTTGATTTATTGTCTTGTAGATGATAGATTGATATGGTTTTGATATTTGCATCAATTCTAATTTCTGTGATTTAGATGAGATGGTCATACAATAGTTTTAATGTTCAGATAATTAAGGACTTGGATGAGTTATACTAAGATTAGACGGGTCATGCCTATAGCTATTTAGTGTAGATGATTCGTGCTATTGTCGAAGATAGTTCATGCCATGGAAATTAATTAATGATTCTTTCTAAAGTAATTCTAGCTTGTAGCTGAGAATACTTGTTCATATTCACACTAGATTTAGATTAAAAGTTAAGGAATTGTTATGGTTCTATAGTGGATTCGATTTCTTAAGTAAAATCTATCACATTAATCTCTTGTTTTTAAACTAGTTGATTTCTTTTCCTTTACTTAATTAAAGTTTAAGTTGTTTTAGTTTTAAACCAGCAAATTCTTCTTTATATTTAGTAATTATTCATCCGTCCCTGAGGTTCGACAACCCTTAAATACTCATCCTAGTACAATTACCTTGTACACTTGCAAAGGGTTTAATTATAAACGATCAAATACACAATATTTAACCTATCGTGTTCAGCAAAAAGAATATCGTGTTCAGAAAAAATACGATGTTTATAATATCGCATAACTAATGATGCGAAATACAAAAGTGATATACCACATATTCTTTTAGCATAGATTCAATAATACGACTTGTATAAATATTGTGTCATCGATAACATGATAAAATTTGTAAGCGTGTAACCAAATACACGATGTTGAGTTATATCGCATATTGATCAACACATTAATATCCATTGCAGATTGGGAGAACTAGGAGGTTTCAACTCAACAAATCCATGTCACACATTGTACAACAATGCAATGCCTATAGAACATGTTACAGAAGTCAATCAAATTGGATTCGAAGATATGTCGCCTATGATGGTTGCGATAAGGACTTCATTTGATAATTATGATCCCCCATACAACCCTGTAAATTACGAAGGCCAATAATTTGAAGAAATGTGGGGTGATGATTAATGGAAAGAGAATGGCATAATTGACATAGAAAGTATGTTTGACCATAAAGAATTCCAACAAGAGGTACCCAATAATATTGACGTTGAGGTTGAGGCATAGTGGGAGACAGTTGATGATCACAACCTATTGGAACCAAATATTGGTGAGGACAAGGTAATTATTGCAAGCAAAGGACTACCAGAATCTACTCCAATTGGGTGCACATTTTCTAAGCCTCGCACATATCAGGAGAGTTTTGATCAACCTTACAATAAAGGCGAATTTCATATGCAACAAAGTTCTCTAACCAGTCTTGTAAGTGGTACATAAGGGCTTCAAACATAGGAGATCATGTGATTGTGACAAGGTTAGTGTTGTGCACGATTGCACACGATGCTCAGACTACTCTCTTATTGTTACTTTATTGCACTAAACTATTTAATTGGTATTGTAGTCTTTTATTATCATGCTTGTTGGTTCAGTTGGTGGTCTGGGATAGCCGACCCACTGATAGGAATATATTGTATGAACCAGACCGGTTTGGTTCAGCTGGTTCAATTCCCTAGGAGGGTCTCTCCTATATGGGGCGGCCTTGACTCTTGTTGCCAGTTTATGCAATTTGAGATTCTGAGACTGCTCCCCTTTCTTCAATATTTCTCCCCTTTCCCTGCGCAATTCTCCTAGGTACCGATAGTGCCTGCATCGGGCACATCATTGGTATCGGAGCTCTTGCGATCCCCGGCCATGGCTCGTGGCAAACAAGCGGTTGTGCAGGAGAGGCCTTCAGAGAAAGAGGCCCCAGCGCCATCAGCAGCAGACAACCCGAAGGCCAATTCCGTGGTCAGCGACGCCAAGCTGTCAGAGATACTCTTGGTGGTGCAAAACCTTACTGCAGGCTTCGCCAGCATGACGGCAAGGTAGGACACATGGGAAGCGCGCGTCAACCCTCTCCTATCTGTACCAGTGTCAAATCCTCCGGAGAAGGGCGGGCCCTCGCAGCCTCCAGAGCCCATCCTTCCAGACCCCCCAGTACTGGCCGGCGTCAACATAGGGGTGCTCACTTACCCTACGCGCTATGGCGCTGTCCAATCAATGTTGGGAGGGGAACGCCAGACCTGGGACACACGAGGCACGCCAGGTGTTCGTGAAAATGTCCCTATGAGGCTGCCCCATTCTGTCCAATTTCAGGACGCTGAAGAAGATTGGGATGAGTTTCCTCGGCATGGTGGGGGACAAAGAGGGAGCGCTGAACCCCGTTTAGCCTGCCTACAGTTTCCTCGCTACAATGGGGATGATGATCCGGTGGAATGGCTATACAAGGTGGAAAAATTCTTCGCCTATCAAGGGATGCACTCTGAGGCTGAGCGCTTGCGCATCGCAGTCTTTCACCTAGACGGTGACGCCTCAGTCTGGTTCAAAAGCTTCGAGAAAGAGGTAAGCTACCCGACCTGGGCCGCCTTCTCCGATGAACTATGTGTGCAGTTTGGGCCTAATGAGTTCCAAGATTTTAATGAGATGCTGTCATCCCTGCGCCAAACTACAACTGTCCGTGCATACTACACTGAATTCATGAAGATGGCCAACCGGTTGCCCGATTGGCCGATGGCCGCCTTGGTGGGCACCTTCAAGCGCGGCCTCAAGCCTGAAATTTCGGAAGAGATGCGGCATTTCCCGTGTACCAACATGGGGGACGTGGTCTGTCATGCTCGCATCGAAGAGGAAAAACTGGCTAGACAGTGCAGAGGAGGGAGGCTGGGACCATTGGCTCAATCTGTCCCTAGCACCAATTCCTTACCCCCGTCCCTCAGCAGTTCTGCACCGGGCCGTCCAATTCAGCCAACCGCACCTGCTGGTCCTATCGTGTGACGTCTCACACCGGCTCAATTGGAGGAATGTCATTCGAAGGGATTATGTTTCAGATGTGACGAGAAATTCGTGCCCGGGCACCACTGTTCTGTTATGGGTAACCTTCTGGTGGAAGAAATTGACGAAGGAGAAGAGGGTTCTGATGGCTCTGCCTTGTCCGCCATTGACGAGCTCTCACTTGAGATATCTGTGCATGCATTTTCTGGGGTTTTTACGCCTCATACGATGTGCGTCTAAGGGTTCCTCAAGCACCAGCAGGTAGCTATCCTGATTGACAGTGGTTCTACTCACAATTTTATTAATGACAGGGTCGCCACCAAACTTGGGTGTTTCGTATCGGATTCCAAACCCTTTGACGTCCTGATTGGAGATGGCAAGCACCTCTGGAGCAATGGGGTGTGTGTGCAGGTTACCTTGTCTATACAGGGCCATTCATTTGTCACTGATCTCTTCCTGTTACCTACCAAAGGGACGGACGTCGTGTTAGGTGTGCAGTGGCTCCAGGAGCTTGGCGATGTTGTTTGGAACTTTTGGGAGATGTGGATGGACTTTGAGCTCCAGGGGCAGCGCGTCTGGTTGGAAGGCTCTAGGCCGGGCACTCTTCTCTCTGCCCATCCTTCGAGCACCTTGTTCCGGTACGCCCCCCAAGGGCTCCTCTTGCAACAGCGTGCAGCCATTGAGGTGTCTCAGGACATCATGCCGACCGACCTCCAGGAGTTATTAACAGATCACCAAGACTTGTTCGCTGAGCCAAAGGGACTTCCGCCTAGCCGTTCTCATGATCATCAGATTCCGATTACCCTTGGCACCGCCCCAACTAATGTGCGTCCCTATCGCTACCCACATATTCAGACAGCAGAGATCGAGCGGCTGGTGTCCGATATGCTTCAGGCGGGAATTATCCGGCCCAGTACATGTTCCTATTCGTTGCCAGTGTTACTTGTGCGTAAGAAGGACGGTACATGGCGTTTCTGTGTTGACTACCTCGCCCTCAATGCCGTGACTATGAAAGACAAGCATCCGATTCCAGTGATTGAGGAGTTGCTCGATGAGTTGACCGGTGCTACTGTGTTTAGTAAGCTCGACCTGCATTCGGGCTATCATCAAATCCGCATGAATGCCACCGATGTGCACAAGACAGCCTTCCAGACTCATGACGGCCACTTTGAGTTCCTGGTTATGCCGTTTGGATTGATTAATGCCCCATCCACATTTCAGTGCCTCATGAATGACCTCTTTCGTCCCTTCCTGCACCGTTATATATTGGTCTTCTTCGATGATATTCTAGTGTACAGCAGATCCTGGACAGAGCACTTGACACACCTCAGGTCGGTCTTCTCTATTCTGCGTGCCAATTCTTTATGTCTTAAACGTTCGAAGTGCTCTTTTGGCAGTCAGCAAGTGGATTATTTAGGCCACATTATATCGGGGAATGGTGTCACCACCGACCCAGCCAAGGTGGCTGCCATGCTATCTTGGCCTATTCCCAAGTGTGTTCGGGCACTCCGTGGGTTTCTAGGCCTCACCGGGTACTATCGGCGCTTCATTAGTCGATATGGGGAGTTGGCTCGACCTCTGATAGCGCTGCTCAAACGGGGCACTTTTGCTTGGACTCCAGAGGCACAGGCAGCTTTTGAAGGGCTGAAGCAAGCCATGGCCTCCGCCCCAGTCTTGATTCTGCCTGATTTCAGCCACCAGTTTGTGGTATAGACGGATGCTTCAGATGCTGGCTTGGGGGCGGTTTTGTTATAGGATGAGCGTCCCATTGCTTATTTCAGTAAGGCTCTGGCGGGCCATTCCTTGTCGCTGTCCGTCTATGAGAAGGAAATGCTGGCCATCATCCATGCGGTCACCAAGTGGCGCCCGTACCTATTGGGTCGACAGTTCCTTATTCACACTGACCATCAACCACTGAAGTATTTCCTCGAACAGTGGGTGTCCACTCCGTCTCAGCAGCGGTGGCTCAGTAAACTTTTGGGTTATGATTATGAAGTTGTGTATAAGAAAGGATCCGAAAACACAGTGGCCGACGCTCTATCTCGTATACCTGCCCCGGGATCGTGCTTGGCCTTCTCCATGCTCTCTTGTCCCTTTATTGACAAGTTGAAGCAGGCCTACTGTTCTGATGCCTCGATGCAGGCTTTGATTGTTGCCCTCCAGGCTGACTCGGCAGCCCGTCCATTTTACACTTGGCGGGATGATCTTTTATTCTGGAAGGATCGGTTGTGGGTTCTTGCTGTCTCTGATCTTTGCCGCCACATTATATCTCATTTCCATGATTCTCCAGTGGCTGGTCATGAAGGGGTTTTTCGCACTTATAAGAGGGTTAGCCAGAGTATCTTATGTTTGGGGGTTTGTCGGGCTGTGCACGAGTATGTGACCGCTTGTGACATTTGTCAGCGCGCCAAGGCCACTACCACTTCTCCGGCCGGTTTGCTCCAACCCCTGCCTATTCCGGATAAAGTCTGGGAGGATATATCGATGGATTTTGTTGAGGCCTTGCCGTTGGTGCAGGGTAAGTCGGTGATCATGGTGGCGGTCGACCGCTTGTCTAAGTATGTTCAGTTTTGTGCGTTGGGGCATCCTTTCACGGCGAAGACTATGGCTGACCTGTATGTCCGGGAGGTGGCGAAGCTGCATGGTATGCCCCGCACCATTGTTTCTGATCATGATCGTATCTTCCTTTCTCAGTTTTGGCAGGAGATCTTTGCTTTACAGGGTACGTCACTCCATATGAGCACTGCTTATCACCCGCAGATAGACGGGCAGACGGAAGTGGTTAATCGTTGTTTAGAGCAGTACCTACGATGGTTTACGATGACGCAGCCTCACCGTCGGCTGCAGCTTCTTCCCTGGGCGGAGTGGTCTTATAACACTGCATATCACATGCACGCGGGCTTCCCTAGGTGTATGGCCGCCCTCCACCTACTCTTTTGTTGTATGTCCCTCATCGTTCTTCTATGGCTGAGGTGGATTATATGCTCCAAACCCGCGATGAGGTCTTGCGTCAATTGAAGATGAATCTGGCGGAGGCTCAGAACCGGATGAAACAGCTCTATGATGGCCGCCATACTAATCGGGAGTTCCAAGTCGGTGACTTGGTTTATGTCTCAGTTTTACCATAGTGCCAAACTTCTTTGTTCTAGCCCGAGCATTCCAAGCTTGCTCCCAGGTTTCATGGTCCATATCCGGTGGAGGCTTGTGTTGGTCCAGTTGCTTATCGCCTCTCCTTACCATCTGATTCACTGGTCCATCCTGTGTTCCATGTGTCCCGTCTTCGTAGATTTGTTGGTGACCAAACGATGGTTGTGGATGCTTCGCCTCCGCCTCTGATGGGTCTTGTTCCACCCTCTGACCCAGCCCCTGCGTCTGTGCTTGAGAAGAGGTGGGTTCATCGTTCGGGTCACATTGTTACTGAGGTTTTGGTTTCTTGGCGGGGGCATCCGTTGGAGGATGCGACGTGGATGTCTGATGACGATTTCTTGGCTTGTTATCCATTATGGTCGCCTTGCGGACAAGGCGACTAGCGGAAGCATGGTGGAGTATTGTGCACGATTGCACATGATGCTCAGACTACTCTCTTATTGTTACTTTATTGCACTAAACTATTTAATTGGTATTGTAGTTTTTTATTATCGTACTTGTTGGTTCAGTTGGTGGTCTGGGATAGCCGACCCACTGATAGGAATATATTGTACGAACCGGACCGGTTTGGTTCAGTTGGTTCAGTTCCCTAGGAGGGTCGTCTCCTATATGGGGTGGCCTTGACTCTTGTTTCCAGTTTATGCAATTTGAAATTCTCATACTTCTCCCCTTTCTTCAATATTTCTCCCCTTTCCCTGCACAATTCTCCTAGGTACCGATCGTGCCTGCATCGGGCACATCAGTTAGTGCCCAACCATTCGTGTGGAACTCAAAGGAAGTCAACTGACCATCCTTTAGCATCACACCTTTGGATTGTGAGAAAATGTTATAGGTTGTTTATAGATTATACATACATTACACCGAAAAGCATAGCAAGATTTATTTCAAAGCACTGGGGTATAACTGTGAACTACAAGAAATGATAGCATGCAGGTACAACACACATGATATTTACAGAGTTGTGTATACTAAAACATGACTTTTTAATGCGTTGTTTTATCGGCCACACGAGACTATTACAATCACATTTTCGTAAAACATGAATTGGTTACCTATCGTGTTACCATGAACATGTTGATTGCACAGTCCAGTTTTACGAAAATATGACTAGTAATCTTATCGTGTTCTTATTAATGATAACTACTTAAAATGCGGTCGTCCAGGTAAAGAACTATGTTATTTAATCGATGGGACCTTGATGAATCCAATCTTATACTTCCTACATATAGAAATTCAGATAAAAAGGATAAATCAAGGGAGTGTAGTAGTTCCAATCAGATCATGTGATACTTTTGTACCTATAGGGGGGATACAATTTTAAAAGAGTCTTTTAGATGTTTGGGTCAATTGCAAGAGCTTTTAGAACAACACTGAGGCCATTGCTAACCATAGATGCAACTTTCTTGAAGAGAAAGTATCTTGGTCAACTATTGATAGCAATTGCACTAGATGAGAACAATAATATGCTATGCGTCACATTTGTAGTGGTCATGAATGAGTGTGAGAAAACTTGGAGCTGGTTTCTTTAATTGCATAGAAATTATCTATTTTCTGATCCTCCAGCCGAGTTGGATACAATTGTTTTCGATTAAATGAAGGGCTTGGCAAATGCAGTAAGGCAATATTTTCCCTCTACACACAACAAATATTTCACCCGTCACATGGCAGCAAATATGTTAGATAGATTCAAAGATAACTACCTAAAGAACCAGCTCCATGTGGCAATTGAAACTTTCAGACAAAATATGTATGGTGACACAATGAACAACATAGAAGGGAGCACACAACCGCATTCTTTGATAAACCTCAGACAAATGGACAAAATATGACTAAAGATATAACCCAATTTGCTCATAAACACATCAAAAGTAGAAGAGAAGAAGCAAAGAATGTGCATGTATTGCTAGTATCAATGTATGAATTCTAGGTTAACTCACTATATCACCAGGTAAAATGCAATTAATGTTATCAATAACGCGAACTCCAATCACGGTCATCATGTGATTTCACCTATTGTGTTATTCAAAACACGGTATGTGAACTTTCGTGTGGTCGATAATACGAAAAAAAACTATGAACTAATTATTACCTCATTCATTTGCACTCCTTACAAAGAAGAGACACATAATCTATACAGAGAAGTATTTATATAGGCCATTGCTTGTGTGGGTTGTCCATGAACTCATCGATTGTCTCCTAATCTTCTCCATGTAAGATCTTCATGTGGAACACGTGTTGGAGGTCAAGGTAGTTGTGTGACACCACTGCAACCTCCTCCTTGTCCTTTTACTTTTTTTAGCATACTCTTCTATGTCTATCATGCTTCTGATACTCTCTAGTAGTTCCTGATCAACTGGATCAAGAGTATTCAATATAGTGGCCCAATTGGAAACATCATTTGAGTACTCAACAGTTGGGGTAGGTGACTTTGTAGCAAATTCCTCTAGGGCAACGATAATGCATGTGGCAAGGAAGGCTACAATTAAAACTTCATCCCATGGCCTCACCTCCCCCTCCTGCCTTGCCAGCCGAGTTGGCTTTCCAATCTTCTTGCTCAAGAAGTTGCTAATTGGCTTTGGACAAACTAGGTCTGGAACCTTCTTGCTAACTCCTCCTTAGCAGCCTCAACATTGGCTAGCTCCTCCTTGGCAAACTCCACCTTGGCTAGCTCCTCCTTGGCTAGCTCCTCCTTGCCTAGCTCCTCATTGGCTGTATGCGCCAGTGGATTAGCCGCCACATACCTCGTCCTCCTTGGTATGGGAGTTAGCAAGGATGTGATGGGGCCAACATCTAAAGCTTTTCAGTTCTTTATCTTGAGCTTCATTTGCTTTGGTGGCACCACTTTCGCTTGGGCTTGCACCACTTCTTCCTCCCAGGCATGCACCACTTCCTCCTCCCGGGCTTGCACCACTTCCTCATTAATTTCATGATGAATCTAGTGATAATAATACGGGGAGCCAACTTTGGGCTCCCTTTTCTTTGCAAAATACATGAACATATCATATAAGTACATACACAAAAGTCAAACAAAACATGTTATTGATGACATGACTATTCCAAAAGTAGTATTGAATCTAAGACAATAATACAAATGGTCGTGTTATCGATCACACGACTACTAGGAAGTCATTTTGAAAATAATATGATTTTATATGGTGACATGTTATTGATGACATGACGATTCCATAGTTGTTTTGAATCTAACACGATAGTACAAAAGGTCATGTTATAGATCACATGATAAGACACCTTTCCATAAAGTCATATCGTTGATGATAATACATATGGAAAATGAAATCGTCGTCTCAAGATTGAGGAATAAATTTTATTTGCTCTTCATGAGTAGAATGATGAAAAGCTTCACTTGATTTGGAAGCTCGAGCCTTCACCCTCATCGACTTCTCTCCTTCAGTTGTTGGCAAAGGGGTTAATCCATGATGTTTCTCCGGTCAAGGGGCTTCGTGTGGAGTCTCGGCTTCTGGATGAGATAATCCTTCATGTGGGGGCTGCATCAGTTTGATTAAGCTAGTGGCCACCTTGAGAGCATTTTTAACTATCTACAGTGCAATTTGTACACTTTGAGTGCTCCAACCTCACTCTCTGTACAAGGCGGCCTTCTCCAAAACAACGCCAACAATCCCAATTATGACATCTTGTGGTATGACAAAGCTCTCAATGACATATTTGTTAGATTGAGATTTTCCTGATGTCTGGCTATGATGTACTTGAACATAAATAGTTTCCCTCTATATCGTAGAATGCATGGCCGTCTTCTTCACCTTCTGGGCTAGCCATTGGCCCCCGATCACGTGGGCCTCTTTGGCTGTTAGAGTTATTACAAAACCACTTCTATATTTGCCTTCAACCACAAGAGTATCTCCTCGTACAACTTCCTCATCCTGTGAGGAGCCAACAACTTCTTCCTTGACTTTTCATCGGCTGGGTCAAGTTTAGAAGCCTTCTCCACTTTCGTTAGTGATTAGGTAAACTGGGGCCATCTCTTGCACCTTGGACTACATGGATGAGAACTTGGAGCCCCTATAGAAGAATGCTAAAAAATCCACACATATGTTAACACATCATTTCTGTTAATAGTGATCTTATATCGTGTATGTTGTGTCATGGGTAACACGTTTATTTAACTAATCATGTCATTACTTACATGAAATACTCACATCTTGTAATTGAAGAAACACGATATGGTAATTTATCGTGTTATTGAAAACACGGTAACCTTATTAGCGTGTAATCAATAACATGGAAATGAAACTAGCATGTTATCTAAACAACGTTAATTACACTATTGTGTTATTGATAAGACGATATACATAAAATGTTAATATGATGTCGTGTTATCAATTCTACTATAATATAAGTAATCATGTTATTGATAATAGGAAATTTACCTATACCATGAATGAAGCCCCAATGAGAATACCGGCTATGGCAGAGTTCTCATCTTCTCCACTCCTGATGTTGCGGTTGGCTAAGTATATGCAGTGACGGAACATGTCATGAACGGCCTCCGCCTAGTACCTTCCCTCAACAACTAGGTCATTGAGGAAGTCACATTGAGATGGGGAGACAGATATGTTGCTCTTTGTGAATAATACTAGGCCCCCCATGTGCACGATGGTCAAGCGTGTTGTCTTCATCGGAGAAAACAAAAGCTTGTTTTCTGTCACTTCATAATTTCTTCAATCAAATTCTTCTCTAGCCGCTTCCACATGAAGAACCTTTTGAAGAACTGCTCCTTGCCGTGGGTAGCCTTCCTGTCACAACTGTCCAACTGCAATGCGTTTCCTTTCGCCCTCAAACCCGTGATCAGTGCGACTTCTTCCTCCGTGAGGTGGTAGTATTTTACCCTAAATGTTGAACAACTCTTATGAGTTGTCCACGCACTCACCTATTAGAACGTCCAGGAGCAGCCTTGAGCTAATGATTTGATCGTAATCATATATTGGGTAGAACCCAGCTCCTCCAAAATTGCCTTGCAACCTAGCCTTGATTCAATGAGGTCTTTTCATAGTTGAAGTCCACCAAAGAAACTGTTAGTTTCGGGACCCAATCTCCTCCCATAAATTCTCTTCTTCTTCTCCTCTAAGGCCTTCATTGATGCCGATGAACCTCACTGGATTAACCTCTTGAGGGGCCACTGCTCTTCATCAGAAATCGGACCTCCCATTGCATTTTTACTTCTGACTGGTCGGTACTTGAAAATCGCCAGTCAAATGGGCCAAAAATTGGAATTCCCATCATGTTTTTGTTTCTCACTGGTCGAACTTTGGAAATTGCCAGTCGGATGGGTTATTTTTGGATAAATGTAACGGTTTGACAGGTTTACCCAATATAAAACCCTATACAAGGGTATTTCAGTCCAATTTTCTTATAATATCGTGTCAGTCCGGGTTTTATGGTATTATTCACTTGAAAACTAAGGAATATAGAATATTGGTTTTTTTGGACTCAAGCTTTTAAAGCAATTAATATTTGTTATAAGACGCAAGATAATTTGTAGCAAATTTAAATTCCCTATGTCCAAAATTAATAGCTCCATTTAGTTTTACAAAATAAATTAATTTTAATTGATTTTGTAAAATTAAATGGAGAAATTAATATGTGACGGATGGAGTCTATAGTATGGTACTCCTTGAGATAATAATAATATCAAGTTTAGTGGGTAAGGCTCCTAGTGGTAACGCATGAAATTACAAGGCCTAAACTTTCTTGATCCTTTTACATAAAGAAAAAGTTAAGCATGAGCTTGTGCTCTAGGATGATGTCACAAATGATAAAATGGGTAAAAGGATTTTTAGTAAATCACACTTACACCACTTGATGCTCTTTGTAATTGCATTTACACCTCATTTTTGGGTAGAAAGTACAATTTTATTTATGAGTTTTTTTCCATATTGCCTAGGCAAAGAATGAAATATTTCATATTCCCTAGATTTTAAATGGAAATGCCATATGACATGGAATAACATGATATAAGCTAAAATTTGGACTAAAATACCCCTCACAAAGTCACATTCATTGGCATACGACTTCAAACGCCGGCGATTCCACCGAGTGAAAAACTCTGTTCCGATTAAAAATTCACTTCCGATTGGTAGGTCCTTTGTTTGAGCAAAGTGTAAGCGGCGTGTGAGAAGTTTTTGCGACCTATCCGACCAAAACATTGAAGATTAGGGATTTTCTATTTTGGAACGAGTTTGAGTTTGTGAAGAACGAGTTTTGGAACGAGGGTTTCTCCTAAGCTGAGTTTTGAAACTGTACGCCCCAAAGCTGGTTCTTGTTTGTAGCATAGTTCGGGTTTGTGGCGATCCCTGAAAAGCAGTGGCCGAATGAGAGTTTAATCTAGCTCTGAGAACAATAGTTTCGTTGTAAGGCATTTTGGATATTTAAATGCACGATTTTTGATTTAGCGTGTACTCGAACACATGACATAGGTCATCGAATCAGACTATAGTTGCGTCAGAAAGACGATACGGCATATATCGTGTTCTTAATAAGACGGTGGAAACACGATGTTTAAGCATAATGATGTTGTGTATGCGAAGGCCTCTTAGCATATGTTTGATTACACGATACATATACTTATCGTCTCTATAGAAGTTAGTTAGAAAGTGTGAACCGACTTGGCTATTGATTATGGACATGACCTATTGTTGATTGACATATATATATATCCAATTTTTCAAACGTAGACTTAGAGCATTACATGAAATGGTGAAGTTAGTGAAGGTTGCAGAAGAGAAGAAGAGGAGAATCTATGGGAGAAGACTGGGTCTGGGAACGAATAGTTTCCCCACTGGACTGCGTCTATCAAAAGACCTTGTAGATTCATGTCTGGGATGCAAGGCGATTTTAGTGGAGTCTGGGTTCTACACAGTATATGATTGCGAGCCCATCATCATCTCCAGGCCACTGTTGGATGTACTCATTGATGATTTTTGGGACGAATCACTAGAGGTCTTCAACATAAGGGGCAAAAGACTACCCCTTACAGTGGCTGAAGTGGCTATGATCATGGGGTTGAGTGGAAAAGGGAACCCGTGTAAATTGGAAAGTAGCGAGGGGAAGGCTGCCCAAGGCAAGGGGGAATTCTACAAGAAGTTCTTCCAAGGGAAGCAGCCGGAGAAGACAGGACTGAAAGAATTGTTCAAAGAAGTGGTTGCGGAAAAAAGGAATGTTTCAGACGAGGACTTAGCTTGGTTGGCGATCGTGCACATGGGTGTCCTCGTGTTATTCACGCAGAGAAATAGAGCCATATCCCCAGCTCTGTGTGATTACTTGGATGACATGTCGGTCGTGGGGAGCTACAATTGGGCAAGCGTTGTACATGATTTGCTTATGAGAGGCATATCGGCAGCCCACCGGAACATCATGAGCAGACAGGACGAGCGTTCCACCATGGCCAGAATTCTCGTAGGGGCTTGATTAGTGCTCCAGGTAATGTCCTATGTGTTATAATATGCGAATTCTAATATCGTATTGATAATGACACAATATGTTTTAAAGAGATGAATATCGCCTTATCGGTCACACGATACGAACTCTCAATCATTTTATCGGACATACGCCATGTAACATGCATGTAGACATATCGTGTTCTCGAAAACATGACGATGTATTATATCCTAGATGTCTCATTAGATGATCGTAATTTATCATGTTACTGGAAACACGATGCGGCTTGTAGCGTGTTATCCGTAACACGACTAATTTGTTATAGTGAAGATACTGAACATTTTAGACTAATGTTTATATTCTTTTGTATTATCTGCCAGGTATGGTTTTATGAGCATACATCCATATGGGCTCCAAGTGGTCCTCCATGCAGCCCAAGGTGCAAGAGGTGGCCTTCATTTACCCAACTTTTGAGCGGCGTGGAGCAGGCTGATAAACTTGACCTAGCCGACGAAAAGGGGAGGAAGAAGATTCTAGCTCATCACCGGATGCGGAAGTTGTACGAGGATGTCTTCATGAGGCTTAAGCCAGACTCGTAAATTGTTATGCGCATCACACCAATTGCCAAAGGGCGCATTTGATGGATGGACAAAGGGTGACCCTGAAAGCTAAGAAGGCGGGTATGCAGCCTTTCCGAACAATGAGACCCGGCCATGCCCCCCATGGCGAGACATTGGGTCATGTGCATTCCGGTCATGACGTCATTGAATCATTTGTCATGCTAGTTGATGTTATAACGGGAATTTGTGAAGTTGTTTTGGAGAAGGCTGTTCTATACGGTGAGTGGGGGATGGAACACGGATCGAGTTGCAGCTGCACTCCAGTGTGTTAAGGACGATCTAGAGGTGGCAACTAGCCTCATAAAATAGATGCAACCCCCCGAGGAACGAGAGACAGAACAGCAGCCTGAACCCAGTCAGCCGGTGGTCGCCCAAGCATCAACCCCCCTCCGATAACCGAAGGATCGCCTTCAGTTCCTTCAAAGGCAAGAGCTTCAAAATCAAGAGCAGATCGCCAGCCATCTGCCCCCGAACATCAACCAGTACAAGTCCATCAGCCGGTTACGGACTGCCAGGTAAATGAAGGTATTGGTGCTTCGGGCATAACGCTTCGGGAATCGGATCATTACGATCATGGAATTGTCATGGGTTCGAACACACGTTGTTACCAATATCGTGTAAGCAATGAACACTCTTGACTGCAAAATTAATAATCGATTGATATTATCGTGTAATTAGCAACATGTACCCCATTTGGGTCATGTTGTCGATTACACGATATACATATACAATATACCCTATTTACATCATGTCGTATTTTTCAATACATGTTAATTACATATTCCATGTTGTTCATAACACGATGTAAATACAAAAAAATTCAGCTTAAGAACGGGGGTGGAAAAGGTAAGCCTGATTGATGCTCTCCTTCCTTACGCCATTTGCATGCGCTATTATTTGATCTCCTTCGGCTTGTCATTGGTACATCTGCCACATTGGGGGACCCTCCGTGTGCGCTGGTACATCTTTTGCGGTTGTGACCCACTTGGCCGCATGTTCCACATTTTCGTAGGGCTTTGAGAGGCGGTTGTGACTCTATCCAATTTTTTCATGGACGTTCCTGCTGCTTTTGAGGGATATGTGGGTTGAATGTAGGCATAACTCCAGCCGGTGCCCACTGGTGTCGATCCTACGTTGGGTGTAAGGGTTCATGACAGGTCACTTTATACATTGCAGTAGAGTACCATCTTTCGCAGTACTCAGACACATAGAAATGTCTATTATTACAGCGATTGAATGCTTACATAGTAGACCCCGATGTTGAAAGCATCCACATGTGTAGGTACGATCAACCAGGTTTACTACATCCTGTGGAGAAAATATCGTAAGTAAGAGAGCACGATAAATGAATTTATCGTGGTCTCGCGTACACGACGCATCTTACGATCGTTACGTAAGACGTATCGACTTACACGTTAAAGGACAATATCGTGTGTAACCTACCACGATATGAAGCCTTAACGTATAAACAAGCACAAGCTATGTACATCGCCGTATGAATGCAATGTACCTGGTGATGTAGCGAGTTAACCTGGAATTCATACAGTGACACAGGCAATACAATCACATTCCTAGCTTCTTCTCGCCTGTTTTCGATGTGTTCTCGGGAAAGTGGGGTTAACTCTTCCATCATATTCTGTCCGTCCGTTCGACATTTTTCAAATAATGTCATTGTGTGCTCCCTCGTGTGCTCAATTAAACCTGTTATAGGCATCGATCTGGCCTTTTGAACATTGCATTTGCACTTTCGGATCTATTTGAGTTGAGTGTCCCATATCTTTTCCTTGGAAATGATACATTGGCCCAGAGATCCGAACCTATCTTATTTAGCCAAGCATATGCTTCCAGATTATGTTCTTTAATGCTATTCATTGTTTCATCGTACACATTCTGTCTTAACATTTCTGCTGCAACATGGAGCTGATTCTTTAAGTAGTTGTCCTTGAATCTATCTAGCATATTTGCTGCCATGTGACGGATGTAATACCCATGGTGTGTAGATGGGAAAAACTTCATCACAGCATTTGTCAATCCTTTCTGTCTATCTGAAACGATTGTATCCAACTCGGCTGGAGAATCAGAGAATAGATAATTTCTAAGCAACTCAAGAAACCAGCACCAAGTTTTCTCACATTCGTTCTCAACCACTGCAAATGCAACGCACAACATATTATTGTTCCCATCCCGTGCAAATGCTATCAATACCAGTCCAAGATACTTTCCTTTCAAGAATGTTGCAATAACCGTTAGCAACGGCCTCAGGGTTGTTCTGAAAGCTCTCGTAACGGGGCCAAACATCTAGAATACTCTTTTGAAATCGAACCCACCCATAGGTCCGGGAATGTCATGTGATCTCACTGGCACAACTACGCTTCCCGGATTTATATATTCTATCTACCTACCGTAAGAAGGAAGTAAGCGGTAAGATTCATCTAGGTCACCATCTATTAAATCAGTCATAGCTTTACCTGCACGGACAAAGACAATTTAGTAAATGTTATACGACACCAGCTTACATCGTGTTCCTGATTGCACGAGAATTTATGTTTTTGTGTGATCGGAATCCTACACGATGCTTGGTCGTGTTTTTTGTAACACGATATTGATGTATGTCGTGTGAGTGCATATTTTGACTATAGTTTAAGCGTGTAAACGATAACATGCTAGACTAACATATTGTGACACTAAATCAACGCTTCATTTCTTCTCATGCATTACCTGCACACCAACATTTCTTGTAGTTCGTAGTTATGCCACAGTGCTTCGAAATGTAACTTGCTATGCTCTTAGGTGTAATGTCCACCGAGTCTTTAAAGTGGCCATAACATTTTCTCGCTATCCAAAGGTGCGATGCCAGGGGATGGTCAATTGACTTCCTTTGGGTTCCACATGAATGAGTCGGCACTAACCTCGTGACAGTCACATGATCTCCTATATTTGAAGCCCTTATGTACCAGTTACAAGATTCATTGGAGCACTTTGCGGCATACGTATTCCGGTTTTCATCCACAACACAATATGTGAAATTTGCCTTTATTGCTAGGTTGATCAAGACCCTCTTGAAATGCAATATGCTTAGAAAATGTGTACCCAATTCGAGGAGCTTCTGGTAATCCTTATCTTGCAAGCTACCCATCATTAGCTGGCCTTCATCAATATTCGGTTCCAACATGTTTAAATCATTGACGGTATCCCAATCTACCTCCGTCTCAACGTCGACGTTACTGGGAACCTTGCTGTTTACAAATTTTTCATGGTCAAACATACTTTCCATGTCAACTATATCATTATCGTACCATAGATCCTCACCCACATATTCTCAACTTCTTCGCCTTCTCCGCTGTCGTAATTATAAGGGCTGTATGGAGGTTCGTAGTTATCAAATGTAGTGCTTGTCCAACCCATCATTGGCGACAATTCCTTTGATCTATTTTGATTGTCTTCTATTTCAAGTTCTGTACTCGCTGGATTGGTGAAAGATGATTGGCATGGATTTGTTGGGGGCGAGTTTCCCGGTTCTCCCAATCTGCATTGCACATTATTGTGTTAAAAAAACGCAACATCAGTCGACATCATGTATTCTGTTAACACGCAAATATTTCAAGACATGTTATCGAAACCACGAAATGAATGCATGTCGTGTTATTATAGCTACGATGCAACACATAATTGCTCTATCGCATGTGTATATCGTGTAATTACTAATACGATCTATTATTGTTCGTGTTTATGACTTCGTAAGATATGATTTACCCTTAACATGATAAGTTCACTATCGTGGTCTCGAGTACATGAAATATACCAATTGCGTATAATCTAAAGAGTCAATATTGTTACCTGACAGTTTCAAAGGTGAACTGATCTTCATTGAATCCGGTATGAAATCCGACATTAGAGTGGGATGATGGAATTAAATACTTCAAACTGACATTACCATTGACGGAAAGTCATGCTTTGACTTGCCCTAGTAGCTCGCCGAAGCTCACCTCTTTTACATGCCATCATTGCCTACCTCTCCATTATAATGGATGCAAATACCAAACCTATCCATGATTGGTGTGAATGAATGATCGTTTCTGCAAAATGCAGCTTTTGGAGCACTCAAACAGTGTCTGCGGTCTCCAAAATCACTTTTTTCTTGTTCACCAACTCTTGCCGGTGAGTCACCGCCGGTCAACTCCCGCCTGCAAGTTCTGCCGATGACTCCCAGCACACCAGAACGGCGCAACATTGTTCTGGTGTGCGTGTATTTACAAGCTGAACATTTAAAACATGATATAGTGAAACCTAAGGGTATTTTGGTCTACAACTAGGTCATATGATATTTCTATTTAAAATATAGGGATTATGGAATATTTCATTCTTTGGCTAGGCAATATGAAAAAAACTCTTTATTTATTAAGAGAATACAAAGCACTCAAGGGGATTGCTAAATAAAAACAAAAAAAACTGCAGAGAGTCCAGACTAATCTACGTATACCTTCTAATATCAACAAGAATGGTGAGCGACCTTTGAAAATAATAAAAAATGGCCTTGTTCTTCTCCTTTAACTGTTCTTTTAATAGCAAGGCCATGCTTGTTATTTAGGAGCATCCATTAATAGTTAATGCCAAGGAGTGTAAGTGTGAGAAGGCAGGCGTAATTATAATTTTAATATAAGTTAAGGAGTATGAGGCAATTTACCCAATTTTACATACTATTTTAATATTTGAAAACCTGAAAAGTTTAATAATCAGGGAGCGTAGACTAAACAGTAACTTTCACATAGAGTTGGATTAATAGGTATAGAAGCTAATGTCTACAAGTTGTGACATGTATTTATGTGAACCGTGAAGATACTCTCAAGTTGCTTTGTCCAATATAAAATGCCATCTACTTAATAAATCTTTGGAACACGCAAACGAAGGTGGTTCAGATTGGCTGTGAAGAATACGCATTCGGTTTGGTGTGAGGTAGCCATCAACTATTGTCCGCTGTAAAAAGATCCGTGAAAATGCATAAAACTTGATCTACCGTTGGCATTAAATCGGATGTCCGTGAGACACGGCCGATACTAACTGAAAAGAAAGATGTGAAAAATTAGTGAGGGCAAGCCATATTGAATTTGTATAGTAGTTTATGGGACCCAACTAGAATTGAATTCTGGACAACACTACTCACTCTTAAGATAGGCAAAATTGTCGAGCACGACTGGAGAAGACATCATTGTTTTCGTCATGCTTGGCACATGACTGCGTAACCCGAGAAGGCCATGCTTGGCACATGTAGCAGGCCAACCATGAGACGCTGCAACAGTGGCAAGGCAATGATATAATGCCTTAAGGCCATATGTAATGCCTTAACGCTCTGTAGTCTTGCCAAAGCGGCCAATTTCAACTGTCAAAAAATACGATATTAACATAGCAGAGTCTAATAAAGTTTACATCCAAACATCTATTCAACCTTCTTGACAGTGAGCCTATAATTTGGTTCAGGTTGAGATGTGGGACCTGTTTATTGCGCCGTGTGATTTTGAGCCTACCTTTTACAACCAAAATTTCTTGAGTTTATTTGCATTTAGATCATGGTAAAGAGTGGTAGCGTAGCTGAAGCGGCCGACAATCCTGGCCCTTGCTAATGACACAATTGATGAATGTTATTGCCTTTTTCAATTTTTACTCCAAACATGCATAGAAGATAACACTATTTACCTTGTTGATTTATGTAGATATCCCTCAATCCACTCGCATGGAAATGTTGTACCTTACGGCACAACATTTTTAAATAGTTGTGTTGATTCACATTATATAGCTAACATTCAAATACACGATAACTTCATATATTATGTTATCAGTCACACAATAGGATGCCTTCTCATACACAATAGCACAACTTTTCAATATTGTCTATTGCATGTTGTGTTACTAATAACACGATATGTATGCCACCCATACACGATAAGACTTCTCAATGTCGCATATCATATTATAGATAATATGATATAGTATATATTGTATTATTGATAACATGACTATGTACAGTGTGTATGCAAGTATCTTGTGCGCCATAATACGATCTATGGAGCAATCATGCATACAAAGATATAAAAAAAACTTATTTGAATTATAGGCCATTGCCACAGAAGTCGATGAGCTTAGCTGGATTAACCCCTTGATGGGACATTGATCTTCGCCAAAAATTAATTTTTTATTAGGGAACATGAGTATACATTTAGGCCGCACCTCAATTCACGA
Source organism: Saururus chinensis (assembly GCA_035235625.1). Classification (NCBI taxonomy): domain Eukaryota; kingdom Viridiplantae; phylum Streptophyta; class Magnoliopsida; order Piperales; family Saururaceae; genus Saururus; species Saururus chinensis. The sequence continues at coordinate 26,740,385 of CP141146.1, read as the reverse complement.
CCGGAACTCGCTTCACGTCCGAAACTTTAAAATTTGCCTATCAGATAAGTCAAAAATCGGACCTCCCATTGTGTTTTCACTTCTCATTGGTCAGTACTTGGAAAGCGCTAGTCAGATGGGTCAAAATTGGACTTGCCATTATTTTTTTGCTTCTCACTGATCGAACTTTGGAAATCACCGATCATAAAGGTCATTTCTAAGTAAATTGGACGGTTTGACAGGTTTACACGATATAAAACCCTAAACTATAAGACAAAGGTATTTCAGTTTGAATTTCTTATAATATCGTGTAAGTCCGGGTTTTATGGCTTTTTTACTTAAAAACCAGAGAATATAGAATATTGGCTTCTTAGGCCATGTAATATGGAAGAAACTCTAATTTTTAAAGCAATTAATATTTGTTGTAAGACATAAAATAATTGTAGCTAATTTAAACTCACTATGTCCTAAATTAATAGCACCATTTAGTTTTACAAAATGAATTAATTTTAGTTTATTTTGAAAAATTAAGTAGAGCAATTAATATGTGACGGATGGAGTACATAGTGTGGTACTCCCGGAGATAATAATAATATCTAGGTTTAGTTGGTAAGGCTGCTAGTGGTAATGCGAGGAATAGCATGGCCTAAATCCAGTAGATCATGTCATAGCTTTCTTCGTCCTTTTACATAAAGAAAAAGTTAACATGAGCTTGGGCTCTTGGAGGCTGATGTCACATATGATAAAAGAGGTCAAGGTTATTTTTTAGTAAATCACACTTACAATACTTGATGCTCATTGAAATTGCATTTACACCTCATTTTTTGATGGAATGTACAAATGTTTTTATTAAGAGAATACAAAGTGCTCAAGGAGATTGCTAAATAGAAAACACAAAAAACTGCAGGGAGTCCAGACTAATCTACGTATACCTTCTAATATCAACAAGACTGCTGAGAGACCTTTGAAAATAATAAAATTGGCCTTGTTCTTTCTCCTTAACTGTTCTTTTAATATCAAGGCCATGCTTGTTATTTAGGAACATCCACTAATAGTTATGCTAATGCCATGGAGTGTAAGTGTGAGAAGGCAATCGTAATTATAATTTTGATATAAGTTAAGAAGTATGAGGCATTTTACCCAATTTTACATACTATTTTAAGATTTGAAACCCTGAAAAGTTTAATAATCAGGGAGCATAGACTAAACAGTAACTTTCCCATAGCGTTGGATTAATAGGTATAGTAGCTCATGTCTGCAAGTTGTGACATGTATTTATGTGCACCATGAAGATACTTCTCAAGTTGCTTTCACCAATGTAAAATGCCATCTCCTTTAAACGAAGGTGGTTCAGATTGGCTGCGAAGCATCGACATTCGGATTGGTGTGAGGTGGCCATAAACTATTGTCCGCTGTAAAAACACAAGTGAAAATGCATAAAACTTGTTCTACCGTTGGCATTAACTTATTGGGCCTTAACACTAAATCGGATGGTCATGAGACACGGTCGATACTAACTGAAAAGAAAGATGTGAAAAGTTAGTGAGGGCAAGCCATATTGTATTTGTATAGTAGTTTAGTGGACCCAACTAGAATTGAATTCCTAACAACACTATATGATAGATAGGCAAAATTCTAGAGCACTACTAGAAGACATCATTGAACCATTCGAAGAAACCCGTGAAGATTCTCACGTTAAAACACTATTTTATCACTTTCACACCATTGATTGATGTGTGGGGCTTACAAAAATGGGCCCCACATATCAATGGTGTAAAAGTGATAAAGTAGTTTTTTTAACGTGAGAATTTTACATCAGAATAGCATTAATGGGAGTATTGCTGAAAAAGACGATAGGGCAATCAGCTTGCCATAGAATAGCCCCCAATTGTGTGTGTGACGTTTCGGTCTACACGAGAAATGGCTGGCCGAGATTTGGTAGGATGAGGATGCGGGGGGAGGGGGACGGGAGAACATGGTGTATTTCAACGCATCAAATGTGGTTTGTGCTTGACCTGACCATCAAAAGACATTATGCTTAAGGAGGGCAGTGAGGGGAGACAGTCAATGCTATGTAACTGGAGACAAAACGCCAATAGTACTCTATCAAACCCTGGAAAGAGTGCTCATGGGGATATCAGGACATGCCATTCACTTACGGCATTTAGCTTGGACGGGTTTTTGGAGACCCTATGAGGAGAGATAATGTCGCCCAAATACTCCACTTGCAAGCTTCCAAAAAGACACTTTGACCATTTCCAAAGAAACGAATTAGTATGGAGGATGGTAAATACAGACCGTGCTCCAAATGATTTGCCTATGAGGTGTTTCACACAAATATGTTGTCAAAGAAGAAGAATATGTATCGGTAGAGGAGAGGGTGGAATATGTCATACAGGCTTTGGAAGGTGGTTGGTGCATTGGTAAGCTCAATAGGCATCACCAAGAACTCGTAGTGCTCATCATGTGTCCAGAAAGCCATCTTCGAAACATTGTCTTCGTGCAACATGATTTGGCAGTATCCGGACCACAAGTCAAGTTTAGAGAATGCCCGTGTGTCAACTAACTCATCCAAAAGCTCATTTATGACGGGGTGCTTGTCCTTCAAGGTGATAGCATTTAGTGCCCATTAGTCCATACAGAAACGTTAGTCATCCTTCTTGCACATTGAAAAAACCGTTGAAGAGAATGGGCTATTGCTTGGCCATATGATATTGGTGGATAGCATGTCAGCCACAGGTAATTAAATGTCACGCCTCGGGATTTTAGAAGCATATAAAATTTATTTTAAACAAAAATATCGGAGTTTACCCAGGCCCGTGACGAGGGCCGCTTGCCTTAAGTGATAATATAATAATCATTTCCCCAGGAACCACAGTCCGTGTACATACACATAAGAGAAAAATAATAAGGAGAGTTCTTACTCGTTTTAGTGCGGTCGAAATCCTTGAAATCAATAGATAATACTCGGAGTAGGCCCTTCTACCCGCACACTAAGCTTCGTCGAGTCCTGCAAAGTTTGGGGGGTAGTGAGTATCTAAAATACTCAGTAGGGGAGTTTATACTATCATGCATGGGTAGTTTCGCAGCACAAATCATACATAATATTTTTCATAAAACGGGGTGTGCCTCTCACCCAAAACCACCCCTAGAGCTTCTTCCTACGTATCAAAGATGCTTCTAGGGTTTGTAAGCTCTCACGGCTTACTACTAATGTCCCATACATATATTACTAATAAGAATTTGCTGCAGGTACAAAGCAGCGACCTCTTACTCCTCCACATATCATCTCAAAATATTTCGTGCTTGTGGATAGAAGAGCCACCCGGGTTCATGGGGCACCGGGATCTAGAGAGTAGAGAGCCTTCCCATGATACTCTCTACCCTAGCGTGAGTAGCCTTCATAGGTGCCCTTCGTTAGGGGCTAATCAGGGGTCTTGCCCTTCGTTAGGGGCTCACTTGGATAAAATAGGTACCGTGCATCCGATTCCGAACCAGATTAATATTGTGGGCTCATCTGGTCAACAAAGCTCCATTATGGCGCTCAATAATAGCTTCGAACAACCAAAACACTCTTAAGTCCCAGACTCATAATCTTGAGTCCCAGACTCAATCAAAATATCCTAGAGTTCCTAGACTCAAAAAATGGTTGTTTTCTTTTAAAACATTCTATCTCAATATTTACCCGTTTGAAAATCCTAGCTCCGCCTTTACAAGCCACGGGAATGTCACTATCAATGACTACAAAGACAAGGTTGGTTGCTCATTCCAATTAGACAATTACCCCTTCTTTGTCCCGCTTCAGTGACTCGATCACCATGCTTATACCTCTTTTCAAAAATAATTATGAGAATCCTCCTTTCAATAAGGACGAGTCCTCTAAAACCATCTTTCAAACATACTATATTCACTCGCTTTGAAAACAGTGGCAAAGCTAGTTTGTCTCTATCTCACATACTCCAACGTGTATAATTTATATCAAAATCCACGGATATACATTCGATTAAATTATCATATATGATGCAATCGTAAAGCATGCAGTATATAAAACATATCCTCTTCCAGCGGCAAATCATTCGACTAATTAAATATACATAATAAGATTATAAACATACGATATCTAAATCATATTCTATCTCAATGATAAACCATTCAAAAGATCGAATATATGTGCAGAAATCATAAATCATAACTTGAAAGTAACCTCTAACGCATAACATGCGAGAGTCATATAATTATTAAGTTAAAAACACAACCAAAGTTCATAATCATGCCATAAAAAAGGATAAAAGCCCCTACCTCGCTCTTAGCACAAGTTCAAAACCAAAAAACCAGACACTACGAAATTGGATGTCCACTTCTAGGGTTCTGGAGGTCTCCAACTAGAAAAATAACCCCGCCACGACATCCAGCACACTTGATTTAGGTAAGAACGCCTCTTAAACGGAAGAAAACGGTCTCATAACGACTCCAGAAACTCTTTCCATGCATGTAGGCTACGAACAGAACCTCTACTTTACTCGGAACACATTTCTCTTTTCGTACTAGTAGGCTATGGATAAAACCTTCCCTTGCCCAGAGACACTTTACCCTTCACGTGCCTGTAGGCGGGGGACAGAACCTCCCCTTGCCCCAGGACGTTTCCCAAATAAAGGGTTGCTAACTTGAAGAATGGATGCTTCCATTCAATAGAACACCGTTGAATTAGCTAAGAATGCCTTTTGAACGGATGAAAATGGACTCAAAACGACTCAAAAAACTATTCCAGAAATTTGAATGGAAATGAGTATTTATAGGAGATTTTGTGTGAGTGTACAAAGAAAATGGGATTCCTCTCACATGGATGCGCGCCATTGGATTGCACGTGTGGTCGGCGCGTGCCTGACGCGTGCGTAATGAACTCATCTGCGAGCTGCACGCGTCGCGCAATGCACAACAAGATCTTGAGATGCGGACGGTCACGATCATGCAGTTTGGCTCGCCGTGTTGACAGCTTTCTCGGCTCCGACTCGGTTGATGTCATTATTTTAATCCAAATACAATTCTTGGTACCAATAGACTTATATTAGCGAGCCTTTCAAAATTAGACCCCACATAGATAGGTTATCTCACACTTTTAAAGTGGGCTCTGCCCATGTGGCACGTTTCCTGAGGTTGTAACTTTTACTCCCAACCTCCGTTTTGAGTGTTCTAAGGTTCATTATGCTCGTCTCACCGAGCTCTATTATACCCATAAAAACTCTCCAAATATTTGCCGCTAAATAATTTAAAATAATTAAAAATTCAAAAAATAGCTTTATTAGAGGCAAAAAATCATATCAAAAATTCGCAGTCGTTACATTAAATCTCCCACTTCTGCACCTACGGGAACTGGTAGGGTCATACATTCATAGGTGAGGTCCCCTCGAATAAATAAATACATTGATCATCTAGGCTAGGAAGAGGAATTTGGTTCGGCTCCCGGAAGAGGTCAGCATGCGTCCCTAACAATTGGGAAAAGTCCTTTGGCACACTTGTCGAGGGTAAATTTCAATTGTCAAGTATTTAAGCAGCAACTTTATGCAATCATTGCCTCTTTTTTCTATAAATAGCATATTAAAAAATTGTTGAGTGCATATTGAGTGAATCATATCTAAATTATTTCATTAAGTAGTAAGTATTCTATATCATATGTGTTTACATGATAATTGTCTTGTTTTATAGACTAATGTGCAACATAGCTAGCAAATTCATCACCTTTAAGGTTGGATAGATAGAGAAGTTGAATGTTGATAATTACTTGGTGTGGAAGAGGAGGATTCATCACATCCTTACCCTTTTAGACCTTCCACATCTGCTAGAGTAGGTTAATGAGTCATGTCTCGAGAAAGGAAGAAGAAAGCGAAGGAAATCAGAGTAGTTTCAATTGCATAACCATAACCAAGGAAGGGGACAGCCCATATAGGGAGTCACACCCCTCTCTCCTAGGGAGTTCTGCCAGTTAGTGGAAGCAACTATCCCGTGGGCCACTAGCTGGTCCAATACAAATATCCATCCTAATACATAAGCAAATACTAAGCAATTATGAAAGAAAGTAGCCTACTGTAATGCAATAAAAGAGATATAGAGAGCCCGGGTGAATGTGCACAACACTCCACCACGCTTCCGCTAATCGCCTTGACCTCAAGGCGACCAAGCTGGATAACTAGCCATGAACTTGTCCTCGGACATCTACTTGGCATCCTCAAGGGGCTGGCCTTGCAAAGAAATAAGCACCTTTGTAATGATGCAGCCAAAATGGCGGATCCGTCGCTTATCAAGCACTGAAGCTAGAACAGGATCTACAAGTGGGCTCGGTCCCATCAAAGGAGGTGGTGGAGTATCAGTGGCGAGGGAAGTGTCCCCCACACATCGACGGAGTCTAGAGACATGGAAAACAACATGGATTAAGGAGCCAGGCAGTAGAGCAAGACAATAAGCCACTGGGCCACTACACTCCACCACTGCATAGGGACCATGGAAACAGGGGGCAAGCTTGGAATGCTCGGGCTGAAACAAGGATCGATGTCTAGCATTGAGGGAGAATAGATACGTAAACCAAGTCACCCACAGTAAACTCCCTATCCATGTGATGATCATCATAAATCTGCTTCATCCGGTTTTCAGCAGAGGCTAAGTTTTCCTTAAGCTAGCGAAGAACCTCGTCCCATGTTTGTAACATATAATCCACCTCGGCCATAGAGGAGTGGTGAGGAACATAAGATAACACTATCAGAGGTGGGTGGCCATATAGCACCTCAAAAGGAGTAAACCCAGTGCGAGTGTGAAAGGCGGTGTTGTACAACCACTCCACCCATGGAAGAAGCTGAAGCCACCAGCGGGGCCGAGACATAGTGAAACAGTGGAGGTATTGCTCCAAACAACGGTTCACCACCTCCGTCTGGCCATCTGTTTGTGGATGATAAGCGGTGCTCATGTCGAGAGAGGTGCCCTGTAAAGTGAAGAACTCCTGCTAAAACTGAGAGATGAAGACCCTATCACGATCAGATACAATAGTGCGAGGAATGCCGTGGTGCTTGGCCACCTCCCTCACATAGAGCTCTGCCACTATCTAGGCGGTGAATGGGTGGCCCAATGCACAAAAGTGAGCGTACTTGGACAACCGATCCACCACCACCAGAATCACCGACTTAAGGCCTCCACGATATCCATCAAAACATCCTCCCAAACCTTGTCAGGAATGGGTAATGGCTGAAGGAAGCCGGCACGGGACGTCTTGGTAGCCTTAGCTTGCTGACATATGTCACAAGAGGTAACATACTCCTGGACCACCCGTCAAATACCCTGCCATCATGACTGGCCACTGGAGTGTCATGGAAGTGGGAAAGAATATGCCGGGGAAGATCATCAAAATTAGGTACCCAAAGGTGGCCCTTCCAAAAGAGAAGTTTATCCCACCACAAAAAGAAGGGACAAGCCGCTGGCTTGGCCTAGAGAGCTGTAATCATGGTCTGTATAGGAGGATCCTCAATATATGCCCGCCTCAACTCAGCAATAAAGGGGCAGGATGGAGTAGAAAGAGTCAGGCATGAACCGACAGTAGTCCTCCGAGAAAGAACGTCGGCCACTGTGTTTTCCGACCCTTTTTTGTAAACAACCTCATAATCGCATCCAAGCAACTTACTGACCCATCGCTGCTGTGCTGGAGTGGACACATGCTGCTCAAGGAAGTATTTGAGGGGCTGGTAGTCAGTGCAGATAAAAAACCGGCGGCCAAGCAAGTATGGGCGCCATTTGTCAATGGCAAGAACAATAGCTAGCATCTCTTTCTTGTAAATGGATAGGGACAAGTAGTGGCCAGCCAAAGCCTTGCTGAAGTAGGCAATGGGGCACTCGTCCTGCAACAGTACAGCCCCAAGGCCAGTCTCGGAAGCATCTATTTGAACTATGAATGGGCGGCTGAAATCCGGGAGAATTAGAAAATGGGCCGATTCCATAGACTGCTTCAGCTCCTCAAAGGCCGCTTCTGCTACCTCATTCCAACTAAATGCCCCCTTCTTCAGAAGCTCTAAAAGGGACCGAGCAATCTCTCCATATCAGCTGATGAACCTCCGATAGTAGCCAGTGAGGCCCAAAAAACCTCGTAAGGCACAACACAGGTGGGCGGCGGCCAAGAGAGCATGGCGGCCATCTTCGACGGGTACGTGGCGACCCCGTCCCGAGAGATGATGTGTCCCAAATAATCAACCCATGGGCTGCCAAAAGAACACTTTGAACGCTTAAGAAATAAGGAGTTATCTCTCAGAACAGAGAAGAAAGACTTAAGATGCTCCAAGTGGTCCGCCCAGGACTTGCTGTAGATAAGGATATCGTCAAAGAAGACCAATAGGAAGCGACGGAGGAAGGGCCTTAAGAGATCATCCATGAGGCTCTAGAAGGTGGAGAGGGCATTGGTCAGCCCGAACGGCATGACAAGGAACTCAAAATGGCCGTCATGAGTTTGGAAGGTGGTCTTGTGCACATCGGTGGGCTGCACCTAAATTTGATAGTAACCCAATCGAAGATCAAGTTTACTGAAGAATGTCGCACTAGCTCATCCAAGAGCTCCTCAATCACGGGAATGGGATACTTGTCATTGACGATGATAGCATTCAAGGCCCGATAGTCTACATAAAACCGCCAAGTGTTGTCCTTCTTACGAACCAGCAACATAGGAGAGGAGCTTGTGCTAGGGTGGATGATACCAGACTGAAGCATGTTGGCGACGAGGAGCTTTATCTCCGCCTTCTGGATGTGAGGATAACGGTATGGGTGAACATTGGCCGGAGAAGCCCCAAGAGTGAAGGGATATGGTGGTCATGATGCCGCACTGGTGGGAGGCCCTTCGGCTCAACAAACACATCCCTATGTGCCGCCAATAAAGCAAGAAGATCTGGAGGCACCTCGATTGCTGCCCGCTGTTGTAGGAGGAACCCCTGGGGTGCGAAACGGAAGAAGGAACTCGCTGATTGGGCTAAGAGAAGGGTGCCCGGCTGAGAGCCATGAAGTCGAACCCGTTGTCCCTGAATCTCAAAATCCATAACCATATCTCTGAAGTTCTAGACCACGTCCCCCAGCTCTTGTAGCCACTAAATCCCTAACACCACGTCCTCCCCCTTCGTGGGCAGCAAGAAGAGGTCAGTGATGAAGGTGTGTCCATTGACCTACATCGTACGAGGAGTAAATGCCCCTGAGAAGGCATGGACAGAGATCTCAGACATCACATCATCGTAGTGGGAAGAGTCAGCCCTGTCCGCCACATCCTCCTCCTCGTCGATCTCCTCCACAAGGAGGCTGCCTTTGATGAAACAGTGGCCCTGGAATGAACTTTTCATCACAATGGAAGGATAGCCCCTTGGACTGATGTTCCTCCATCTACACTGGTGTGAGACGACGAACAATCTTGCATGGCAGAGGGGGCTGTTGGCTAGGTCGGCCTGACACTGAGTTGTTGGCTGAGGCGGGAAGGGGGCTAATGGTGCCAGTGGAAAGTGGGAAGGGCCCAAACCGCCCCCTCTCCGCTGTCTAGCCAACTACTCTTCCTCAATGCGTGCATGCCGCATGACGTCCTACATACTAGAGCATGGAAAATGGCGCATCTCCTCATATATCTCGGGTTTGAAATCCCTCTTGAACGTCCCAACCAAGGCTGCCACCGGCCAATCGGGAAGGATGTTGGCAACCTTCATGAACTCCATGTAATAGGCCCGGACGGTGGTGGTTTGGCGCAACGTGGAGAGCATCTTGTTGAAGTCCTGGAACTCGTTGGGGCCAAACTGGATGTACAGTTCATCAGAGAAGGCGGCCCATGTGGGGTAGCACACCTCCTTCTTGAAATTCTGGAACCAAATGGAAGTATCACTGTCCAGGTGGAATACAGCTATGCGCAGCCGTTCAGCCACGGAGTGCGTTCCCTGGTAGGAGAAAAACTTTTCAACCTTATACAGCCACTCCAATGGGTCATCATCCCCATTGTAGTGTGAGAACGGTAGGCGGGCCAAATGAGGCTCAGATCCTCCTCATGGGCCTTCGTGAGGCCCCACATACTCCTCCCAGTCATGCTCCATCTCCAGGAATAAGTTTCTAGGTGTGGCATCATTGGGGTATTTTCCCAAACACCTGGTGTGCCTCGCATCTCGGCGCCTCCCTTCTACGGCCTGATTGACTGTGCTGAAGCGCACTGGGCCCATGGGAATATGTGCATCCTTGTCTGCCATCGCTAGACGGTTGGGATAGTGCAAGTCTGGGGCCTGGGATGGCTCCCCCTTCTCCATGGGGGACTGGCTGTGGCCTGGCCAACAGGGACGCTGTGCATTCCACTTGAAGTTGAGTCACGGCCATGGTTAGAGAGGCGACCTGAGCCACGAGCTGCTCCATGGTAGGATCGTTGTTGGTCTCCAGAGCGGTATTCAGGCTTTTTGCTGAGGCTGGGGTCTTCTTCTTGGGCTTAACTTCTGGGACAGCGGTCGGCTGCTTGCCTCGCGCCATGGCCGGGGATCGTGAAGGGTCTGATACCAATGTTGTACCCGGTGTAGGCACAAATGGTACCTCGAACTCTCACGTAGGAAAGGGGAGAAAGGAAGAAGAAAGGGAAGGAAATCAGAGTAGTTTCAATTGCATAACCATAACCAAGGAAGGGGATGACCGATATAGGGAGTCGTGCCAGTTAGTGGGCCCGTCAATCCCGTGGGCCACTAGCTAGTCCAATACAAATATTCATCCTAATACATAAGCAAATACTAAGCAATTATGAAAGAAAGTAACCTACTGTAATGCAATAAAAGAGAAATAGAGAGCTCGGGTGAACGTGTACAACAATTGCACTGTTGTACAAAGGAAAGCTTATGAGAAGCTGAAGGATGAGGTCCTTAATAGAGGTCCATCATTCTTACTTTCATGTAGCCCAAGGTATAGAAGCTCTTTGAGAAACATAAGATTGTGAAAGAAATGTTAAGGTAAGTCACTATGAGGTATGAGGAACAGATTAGACCTCATAAATGGATGTTCCACACTAAGCACTAGAGCTCCAAGATGAAAGAGGGAGATCATGTGAATGAGCACCTGAGTGCCATGTCTATCATTTTTAATGACTTGGAGATGTTGGTTGACCTCATTAGTGAGGAACTCTAGGTTTCTAGAGTCTTAAACTGTCTCGCCCCGGGATTTTAAAAGCATATGCAAAGTTTCTTTTCATAAAAATGATAGAGTTTACCCGGGCCTGCGACTAGAGCTGTTCACCATATGCGATAATAAAATAATAATATCCCCAGGAATCACGGTCCGTGTATAAACACACAAGAGAAAAATAATGAGTTCTTACTCATTTCAGTGCGGTTGAAATCCTTGAAATCACATCGTTAAAACTTCGGAGTAGGCCCTTCTACCCGCACACTAAGCTTCGTCGGGTCCTGCAAAGTCTAGGGTGTGGTGAGTATTTTAAAATACTCAGTAGGGAAGTTTATACGATCATGCATGAATAAACACATGGGAGTTTCACAGCACATATCATATATAATATTTTTCATGAAAACAGGGTGTGCCTCTCACACAAAACCACCCCTAGTGCTTCTTCCTACGTATCGAAGATGCTTCTAGGGTTTGCAAGCTCTCACAGCTCGCTACATATGTCCCAGACATATATATTAATAATAGGAATTTATTGCGGGTATAAAGCAGCGACCTCTTACTCCTCCACAGATCATGTCAAAATAATTGGTGCTTGGGGATAGAAGAGCCACTCGTGCTCATGAGGCGTCGGGATCTAGAGAGTCTTCCCATGATACTCTCTACCCTAGCGCGCATAGCCTTGATAGTTTCCCTTCGTTAGGGACGAATCAAGGGTCTTGCCCTTCGTTAGAGGCTCATTAGGCTAAAATAGGTACCGTGTATCCGATTATGAACTGGATTAATTATTGTGCCCTTAACTAGTCAACGGAGTTCTATGAGGCGCCCAACAATAGCTCCGGACAACCAAAACACTCATGAGTCCCAAACTCATAATCTTGAGTCCCATTCTTAAATTTAGATATCCTAGAGTTCCTAGACTCCAAAAAGGGCTATTTTCTTTTAAAACATTCTATCCCAATGTTTATCCTTTTAAAAATGCTAACTCCGCCTCTACAAGTCATGGGAGTGTCACTCTCAATGACTACAAAGGCAAGGTTGGTCGCTCATTCCAATGAGGCATACCCCTAATAAGTACGAAATATATATCTATTTTATATGCCTTTTTACCTTATTTGCTAGTGTAGATTAGGTTAATTTAGAGTTAGATATATATTATTTAGATTAATATAGATATTAGTATTTTAGTTTAATTATTAATAATTTTGTAGTTATTAGTAGTTTAGATATGTATTTGAATCAAGTTGGAATTTTAGTAATATTCTACATGTCTAAAATGTGATGTTTTTATGTTTTGTAGGTAATATGCGCTTATTGAACTCTTGGACGATATTTGGAATAATTAAAAATAGTTACAAGATGCTTTAAAGTGATTTGGACAACTTTTCGAAGTTATAAACATGTTGAAAATTAATATGGACATGAAAGAAAGAGCTTAATGAACAGAAAATGGACTGTCCAGATTGCAGAAACAGTGTAGCCGTTCGAAAGGGCCTATAGGGCGTTAGAACAGGATAACGTGATTTTGATGAAGAATGTAGTATCGGCGTTCGAACGGGCATGCGGGGCGTTCGAACGGGATAACGCACAGTTTCCTTATTTCAGTCAATTTTGAGTCTTTTTCATATTGGACTCCTTCCTACGGATCTTATGCCTATATAAAGACATATTTGACACAAAATTAGAGGTTAACAAGTAGATTTTCTAAAGAGAAGAAGGAAGAAGAAGATGGAGAAAAACCCAAAGCTTTCAATGGAGATTCAAGTGCTTTCTTCTACCATGGAAGGCTAAACTTTTCTTTTACTTAGGAGTTGATGAAGCTATAGATAAGTTTTAGTTTCTTTTCTTTTTAATTTAGATCTCAGTTGTGAATTATGACAATTGTATGATAAAGATTTCCTTTTTAATGAAAGAGCTTTTCATGTTTATTCAAATCTATGTTGATTTGTTGTCTTGTAGATGATAGATTGATGTGGTTTTGATATTTGCATCAATTTTAATTTATGTGATTTAGATGAGATGGTTATGCAATAGTTTTAATGTTTAGATAATTAAGGACTTAGATGAGTTATACTAAGATTAGACGGGTCATGCCTATAGCTATTTAGTGTAGATGATTCGTGCTATTGTCGAAGATAGTTCATGCCATGGAAATTAATTAATGATTCTTTTTGAAGTAATTCTAGCTTGTAGCTAAGAATACTTGTTCATATTCACACTAGATTTAGATTAAAAGTTAAGGAATTGTTACGGTTCTATAGTGGATTCGATTTCCTAAGTAAATTCTATCATATTAATCTCTACCTTTTAAATTAGTTTAGTTTTTCTTTTGCTTAATTAATGTTTATGTTCTTTTTAGTTTTTAATCAGTAAATTTTACTTTAGATTTAGTAATAATTCATCCGTCCCTGAGGTTCGATAACCCTTAAATACTCATCCTAGTACAATTACCTTGTACACTTGCAAAGGGTTTAATTATAAACGATCAAGTTTTTGGCGCCGTTGCCGAGGACGGTATTGATTTGTTACTAAGTTAGCTTTAGGATAATTTTAGATACTTTAGTTTCAGGTTACTTATTTTTTTTTTAGGTTAATTTTTAGTTTCTTACTTTCATTTTATTTGATCTTGTAGGTTGAGTTGAAGACCGTGCTCTCTACACTTGCGGCCACAAGTGGACATTGGCAAGCATTGTGCTTCTCTTCGGTTTGCAAGATCATTTTCCATTTTTTTTTCTTTTTCCTTCAGTTATTTTTCCTTTTTATACTTAAAATTGTGTGGTGTGTTTGTGGTGTATGCGTGGTCGTCACTCCTTACTCCCCCGATTAGTACCATTTGACCCTGAGCCTGAGCGAACATCTAGGAGAGTTGAGTTGCCCTTGACCTACACCCCCAAACTCTCCCACCAATTCCTCCACCCACACTACCTCTACCATTATCATGGCTGAACATCAGTTAGTAGATGCACCACTTAAAGCTCTAAGGGAGTATTACACTCCCAATGAGTACACCTCCCCTTCATGCATTAGGTTGCCAGCGGTTGCTGCTCAAAATTATGAAATTAAGCCCAATGTCATTCAAATGCTTCCATCTTTTTATGGACTTAATAATGAAAACCCGTATAGGCACCTAGATGACTTCTTAGAAATATACACAACTTTTAAGCTCTCAAATTTAACCGATGAAGCTGTTAAACTTTGCCTTTTTCCTTTCACATTGAAAGATAAGACTAAGGAATGACTTCACTCTTTAGAGCTAGACACCATCACAACTTGGGCCCAAATGCAACAAGAGTTCTTAAAAAAATACTTCCCCATAGGTAAGACCAACGAAATGAGAAAGGCCATAACCACTTTTGCCCAACTTCCCACTGAACAGTTCCATGAGAGTTGGGATAGACTTAAGGACCTTCTTAGGAGGTGTCCTCATCATGATGTCCCTAAGTGGCAATTAGTGCAACGTTTTTATGAGGGTCTTACTGAACAAAACCGTCATCTTGTTGATGCAATTTGTGGGGGTACCTTTTTGCTAAAAAATGAAAATGAGGCATGGAAACTTTTTGAGAACTTGAGTGAAAATTCTCTTCAACATGTTGCGTTGAATAGAAATGAGAGTAGCCTATCTACCTTGAACAATGCCCCCTTTAGGGGTGGCTTGTATGAAGTCAAAAACCAATTAGACATCTCCTCTAAAGTTGATAGTTTAAGTAGGAAGCTTGACCTCCTTATGACTTCAACACATCAGCCTACTCCCTTCACTCAAGATGCATGCACAATATGCCTTAGCCCAGCCCATACTATCATGGAGTGCCCCTCTACCTCTCAATTTCTTGAGCTTATCCAAGACCATGTGAATGCTACCCAATCCTCCTTCCCTAGGGCTGAGAATAATCCATTTTCAAACACATATAACCCTGGGTGGAGGAATCATCCAAACTTTTCCTGGCGGGCACAAAACCAAGGGGTTATGGGTAACCAAGTTCCTAGGCAACCATTCCAAGTCCCACCAGCCCATATCCACCAACCTCAAGTCCAACATCCATATGTCCAACCCAATAGGAGTCCAAGCTTTGAAGAAAAAGTCTTGAGTGCCCTTCAAGGCATTCAATCTCAATCTCAACTCCTTCACTCTCACACACAATCTATAGCAAAGTTAGAAGCCCAATTTGGACAACTAGCCAATGCTATCAATAAGAGAGAGATGGGGACTTTGCTAAGTCAACCTATACAAAACCCTAAAGGTCAATTTCTGGCAAAGGGGGCTCCTTCCTCTAATGAACAAGTTAATTCCATAATGACCCTTAGGAGTGGGAAGATTATTGATAAGAGTGTTGGGGGGACACTAGTGACAGATGATAGAAGTGAGGAGTTAGAGAGGGCAGCCCCTAATGAGCCTCAAGTAGAAGTTAGTGCACCACATGAGAAGGAGTTTGTATCTCCTTCCCCTTCCTCAGAGCCACAGTCTAAGACCACTTTAGATGGATCTTACATCCCTAAGGCACCTTTTCCTCAGTGTCTTGACATAGCCCCACCATTTAGGAAGAACACATCTAAGATGGATGATATTCTTGAGACTTTTAAACAAGTCAAAATTAATCTCCCTTTCTTAGATGCCATTAAGCAAGTCCCTGCTTATGCTAAGTTCCTCAAAGACCTATGTACTCAAAAGAGTAAATCTAAGACCCATGTGTTTAAGAAGGTCTTCCTCACCGAGCAAGTTAGCTCTCTTTTAAAGTTTGACACCCCACCTAAGTATAAGGACCCTGGAGTGCCCACTATTTCTTATGTCATAGGCGATCACTCCATTCATAGAGCCCTCCTTGACCTTGGTGCGAGTATCAATCTACTCCCTTACTCGGTGAATGAGAAATTAGGGTTAGGTGAATTGCAACCTACATCAGTTACATTGCAGCTAGCCGACCATTCTGTGCGTAAGCCTCGGGGAGTAATTGAGGATGTCTTAGTGAAAGTTGACCGGTTCTTTTTCCCTATTGATTTTATTGTCTTAGATATGGAAACCGGTTCCAACTCCACACATCAGATTCCTATTATTCTAGGTCGCCCTTTCCTTGCAACAGCTAATGCACGCATAAATTGTAGGATGGGGGTAATGGAGATGACCTTTGGGAACATGAAAGTGCACTTAAATGTTTTTGATGTATCCAACAATTTACCTGCAATCTCTAATGCTGAATGTTTTATGGTAGACAATTTTAGATTCGATGCTTATGATAGAGGTCCATCTTTTGTAGCATCAGCCCCTAATCAAGTTGTGCCTTTTAATTTTTTTGAATCATCCTTTTGGAGACTTAAGAGAAGAGCCAATGCCAATATCTACCATCCACCTTGATATATTTGAGAATGTTGGCATTGTCTGGCTGAAGACAATAAACTTAGCGATTCTTGGGAGGCAACCCATGTTTTTGATATATTTCTTTTCCTTCCTTTTATTTATTTTCTTTGCTTCATTTAGGTTTTATTTATTTAATTTTCTCAGCTTTTATTTTCTTTTCTCATTATAGTTTTTGTTGTTATCTCTTTTCTGGGAGCTTGGTATTTTAGGTTTGGGAAATTGCTCTTTATATGTATGTTTCTCATGTTTTCTCCAATCCTATGTACTTCATTTTCAGATTAGTGGATTAGTTCTGCTCTCAGGTGATATTTTTCTTTCCCTCTCTTACTTATTCTTGTCATTGTAGTATATATATTCTTTTACATTGAGGACAATGTTCAATTTAGGTTTGGGGGTGTAGAAAGATATTTTTCTTTCTTATTTTTCTTTTAGGATGTTTTAGAGTATGTTTATTTTTATTTTTATTTTTATTTTTATTTTTTTATTTTGATTTTCTTTTATGTGGTTTTTATCGTTTATATTCTTTTAAAAGCATATGTCTATTTTTAAAGAGTTCAATTTCATGAAGAAAGTTCAAGTAATTAATTAAGTGATGAAAATGATTGAGTGAGTAATTTCTATTTTATTTTCTTTATCTTGGATAATTGTGCTAATATTTTTAAATCACATTTCACACACTTGAAACTTGTAGGAATATAATTTTATGATTTATTACTTGTAATTTTAGTGGGATATCTTTAACTGGGTATATTTTTGAAAACTTGGCAATTGAGTAATTTTTAATGTTTTATGATAGATCTTTATGCTTGGCTATTATTTGAAAAAAAAAAGGGATAAGTGTGTGATGAAAAAGATGAAAATAAAAGAGTTGAAAATAAAAAGTTGAAAAAGAAAGATTGATTGATTGAAAAAAAAATGAAAAAGAAAGAGTAAAGGTTTGTTTCTCTTTTCACTGAGTAACCGGGCCTTGTGCCTAGGAAAGTATAAGGGATCGCATCAAAAGGTGAAAAGCTGAGATAAATTCTTTTATGACTTATTTGGTTCTGTAGCCTTTATAGTTCGAGTTATTAAGCCTGAGGGGTGTTTCAACACCTAGTGCCTTGAGCCAACTGGATTAGGGATACTGGCCTAACGCTTGCTACATGGACTATTTAGAAGGCTTAATAAAACTAAGTATTGCACAAGTCATATTTTGAAGTATATTATGATCTTATTCCCTGAATTTAATTTAAATTTGATGGCTATAGGGTTTATTATGAGATGTTAAAGATGAAAGATTGTCATTGCTATATTTTTAAGTTAGTGAATTTTAATTAGCTTGGTTAATGGGTCACATAAGATATGCTTGTTAATAGAGAGTGAAATTGTATGACTATAAAGTTTCTACACTTTATGTTTTCGAAATGTATATATGTAGTTGCACAATTAGTTCTAAGATGAGGTTATAGAATGGATGATTCCTTACTTGAAAGTGATCAGATCGATATTATTTACTTGTTTCAAGTATTTGTGGTTGGTTCTTTTTAAAAATAGTTGTGTTTTTAAGAGAAGATTGTTTTTAGAATATTTGTTTTCTTGTTTTGTTTTATTTATTTTCTTAGGTTTAGATGTTTGTGGGTATCATTGCTGCAAACCCTCACGAGACACAACTTATCCAACTAGGGACACCTAGGGGTTTAAAGGCTTATTGCATACGCTAAATGCAATCGTGATTCCCTATGAAAGTGGCATTTATTTATTTTTCTAGATTAGTTGTTTTATTTTGCTCGAGGACTAGCAAAATATAGGTTTGGGGGTATTTGATAAGTACGAAATATATATCTATTTTATATGCCTTTTTACCTTATTTGCTAGTGTAGATTAGGTTAATTTAGAGTTAGATATATATTATTTAGATTAATATAGATATTAGTATTTTAGTTTAATTATTAATAATTTTGTAGTTATTAGTAGTTTAGATATGTATTTGAATCAAGTTGGAATTTTAGTAATATTCTACATGTCTAAAATGTGATGTTTTTATGTTTTGTAGGTAATATGCGCTTATCGAACTCTTGGACGATATTTGGAATGATTAAAAATAGTTTCAAGATGGTTCAAAGTGATTTGGACAACTTTTCGGAGTTATAAACATGTTGAAAATTAATATGGACATGAAAGAAAGAGCTTAATGAACAGAAAATGGACTGTTCAGAAAAACTGTCCAGATTGTAGAAACAGTGTAGCCGTTCCTGTAGGGCGTTAGAATAGGATAACGTGATTTTGATGAAAAATGTAGTATAGGCGTTCGAACGGGCATGCAGGGCGTTCGAACTGGATAACGCGCAGTTTCCTTATTTCAGTCAATTTTGAGTCTTTTTCATATTGGACTCCTTCCTACGGATCTTATGCCTATATAAAGACATATTTGGCACGAAATTAGAGGTTAACAAGTAGATTTTCTAAAGAGAAGAAGGAAGAAGAAGATGGAGAAAAACCCAAAGCTTTCAATGGAGATTCAAGTGCTTTCTTCTACCATGGAAGGCTAAACTTTTCTTTTACTTAGGAGTTGATGAAGCTATAGATAAGTTTCAGTTTCTTTTCTTTTTAATTTAGTTCTCAGTTGTGAATTATGATAATTGTATGATAAAGATTTCCTTTTTAATGGAAGAGCTTTTCATGTTTATTCAAATCTATGTTGATTTGTTGTCTTGTAGATGATAGATTGATGTGGTTTTGATATTTGCATCAATTCTAATTTATGTGATTTAGATGAGATGGTCATGCAATAGTTTTAATGTTTAGATAATTAAGGACTTGGATGAGTCATACTAAGATTAGACGGGTCATGCCTATAGCTATTTAGTGTAGATGATTCGTGCTATTGTCGAAGATAGTTCATGCCATGGAAATTAATTAATGATTCTTTTTGAAGTAATTTTAGCTTGTAGCTGAGAATACTTGTTCATATTCACACTAGATTTAGATTAAAAGTTAAGGAATTATTACGGTTCTATAGTGGATTCGATTTCCTAAGTAAATTCCATCATATTAATCTCTACCTTTTAAATTAGTTTAGTTTTTCTTTTGCTTAATTAAAGTTTATGTTCTTTTTAGTTTTTAATCAGTAAATTTTACTTTAGATTTAGTAATAATTCATCCGTCCCTGAGGTTCGACAACCCTTAAATACTCATCCTAGTACAATTACCTTGTACACTTGCAAAGGGTTTAATTATAAACGATCAACCCCTCTTTGTCCCGCTTCAGTGACTCGATCACCATGCTTATACGTCTTTTCAAAAATAATCTTGAGAACCTTCCTTTCAACAAGGATGAGTCCTCTCAAATCGTCTTTCTAACATACTATATTCATTCGCAATGAAAACATTGGCGAAGCTAATTTGTCTCTATCTTACACACTCCACCGTGTATAATTTATATCAAAATCCACAGATAAACATTCCATCAAACTATTATATATGAGGCAATCATAACGCATGTAGTATAAAACATATCCGCTTCAAGTGGCAAATCATTCAACTAATCGAATATACATAATAGCATTATAAATATACAGTATATAAATCATATTCTCTTTCAATGATTAATCATTCGACAGATCGAATATTTGTGCAAAAATCATTAAGCATAACTTGAAAATAATCTCTAACGCATAACATGCGAGAGTCATATAATTAATAAGTTAAAAACACAACCAAAGTTTATAATCATGCCATAAGAAAGGATAAAAGCCCCTACCTCGCTCTCCGCACGAGTTCGAGACCGATAAATCTGACACCACAAAATTGGATGTCCACGTTTGAGGTTCTGGAGGTCTCCAACCAAGAAAATAACCTCACCATGATGTCCGGCATGCTCAATTTAGGTAAGAATGCCTCAAATGGAAGAAAATGGACTCATATCGATTCCGAAAACACTTTTTCCGTGCCCGTAGGCGATGGACAAAAGCTTCCCTTAACCCGGAACAATTTTTTCTTTCCATGCCCGTAGGCTATGGACAGAACCTTCCCTTAGCTCGGGACACTTTTCTCACAATACGCCTATAGGCGACATACATAATCTCCCCTCGCCTAGAGAGAGACACTTTATCCCTAACGCGCCCGTAGGCGGCCGACAAAACCTCCCCTTACCCCGGACATTTCTCCCATATAGGTTCGCTAACTTGAGTAAAAGATGCTTCCATTGCGTAGAACACCCTCAATTTAGCTAAGAACGCTTTTTGAATGACTCGAATCGGAGTTAAAATGAGTTAAAGACTAAGAAAAGAAGCTTCAGAATGATTTGAACCAAAAAGGAGACGCCTATTTATAATAGAACCAGACTGACGCGCGTTTGACACATGTCAAACATGTGCCTGACATGCCACTGATGCACGTTGGCTTTTTTTATGCACACGTCAGCTGTCTGAGACGCGCGTCAGCTTCTGACGCTGCCACGTGTCATTATTTATATAAATATATATTTTCATTTTGGAATTTAAAAATTTAATATCTTCTTATCCCAAAGTCGGAATTGTGCATTCTTAGTACCGATTGACTCGTATCGACGAGCCCTTTGAAACTACACCCCACATGGGTAGGTTATCTCACACTTTCAAAGTGGGTCTTGCCCATATAGCACACTTCCCAAGGTCGTAACTTTCGCTCCCGACCTCTGTTTCGTACGTTCTTAGGTTCGTTATGCTTGTCTCACTGAGCTCTATCAGACCAAATAAAAACTCTCTCAATATCTGCCTCTAAATAATTTAACATAATTAAAAACTCATAAAATAGTTTTATTAGAGGCAAGAAATCATACCGGTAATTCGCGGTCGTTACATAAACAACCTGCCTAGGTCTTGGAAAAGTGTGGTGGTCTACCTATATATGAGTGAAAAAAAGTTAACCATGGTGGCCTTAACTGCCAAGCTTAGGCTTGAACAAGAGAGGCATAACTATGTGAATGCAACCAGAACTACTATTGCCAACCTAGCATAAAATACTGGTGGAAAGAAGGGTGGACCAGGGCCTCGACCGTCCAAAAAGAAAGCATTCATTTGAAAGGGGAAGAAGCCTCTAAGCAAAGACAATGGCAAGAGGAATAACAAACCCTAGGGCGCTTACTTCAAATAGTGAGTTACAAGTTTCCAAACGATGTTTAGCTCCTTTCTCTACTGGTTCTACATATAAAGACAAGATGTAGTGTAATTTTGCTGCTATGCATGTTTGTTATTTGTTGCTTAGACATCCTTGACAATATGATCGATGTGTGATGCATGATGGTCATAAGAACACCTATAGCTTTGTTTAGAACAACAAAAAAATTATTCTTGTATCCCATAAGGATGAGATGGTTATATTCGAAATAGGGGTGTAAATGGATGGACATGGATGCGGACAAGGGCTGTCCGTGTCCGTCCATTTTTACTTAATCATATTGTCCATCCATCCGTTGTCTGTGGCGGACATGTAAATTGTCCGTCCGTTTCTGTCCGCACGAACACGGACGGACACGAACAATTACACTTCATCTTGTATTATTATTCAACCTGTATAATTTAAATACATATAATTCAACCATTTATCCATACATCAAACAAAAACAATTTACTACATCAATCCATAACTATTCACCCTATAAAATAACATCAAACCAAAATAATTTACTACATCAATCCATAACAATTCGCCCTATAAAATAACATCAAACCATAACAATTTACTACATCAATCCATAACAACTCACCCTATAAAATAACATCAAACCATAACAATTTGTCCCATAAAATAACATCAATCCATAACATCCAACCATAGTCTAATTTATTACATCACCAAAAGTCTTCAACAAAAGACTAACAATTTAAAAGTCTAAGTGTCTAACAACAAAAAAGACATAATTTTTCTCAGCATATTCTTTATACTCTATGACTTCAAGTTCTTCATTCTCCATGACTTCAACTCACTGTAAACATAAAATAAAAAAATGAAGTAAGATTAAAATAAGATGAAAGCAATAAAATAGACAATAACAAAATCGAAAGCTTACAATGTAATAAACTTTTTTAAGCATTTATATTTTCATCTTCTTCATCTTTTAAACTCAACTCAAAGATGCTTGTACAAAAAGATCCATCTCCCTCAAAATCATATAATTCTTCATCTACACACAATTATAGAGTGACATTAACAATTAACTTAAAAATAATAAATTAAAAAATAAAACAAACTAAAATAAAAATATTTTACCATCCTATTTAGATCTCAACCAATCTTGGGAGCAAATCAAGTTTTTCACTGTCCTCTGTGCTCAAACAACTCCTAAATTGGCTAATTACTCTTCCACCTATACTAAAAGCTGATTTTGATGCAACAGTAGATAAAGGAATAGCCAAAACATCCCTTGCAATTTGCGATAAAATTAGAAACCTTGGAGCATTTCTCTTCCACCAAGCTAGAACATTGAAAGAACTAAAATTGATATCTTTCACCACTGGTTCTTCTAAGTATAAATCATATTCAGCTTTTGACTGCTCACATATTGCATTCTCGTCAATACTTGTTCAACCTACTCATAAACACATCATCCCATCCACTAGTAAACATAGACATCTTATCACCACTTGAACTTGGGCGCTGAGTTGTTTCAATGTTCTCATTTGACCCATGAACTTGAGAAACATACTCTTCATATAACCTCATTAACAATCCATAAACTTCAAGAATTTTTATTGGAGAATATGCTTCACCATAAAACTTTGGAAAATAAAGGTCAATAGGTTTCATCTTAAATCTAGGATCCAACACACAAACTATCGCCAAGATCAAGTTACTCTTTGCCCAATACTTGTCAAATTTAACAACCATTTTCTTTGCCATAGATGAGAGAAAAACATTCATATCCAAGCACCATTCATCTAATAACAATTTCAGCTCACAAATGCTACCCAAAAACAGATTTGAGGTAGGATGTTTAGAACCCGAGAAAAGCTCAGTTAAGTGATAAAACACCTTCAAACAATTGTTTACAACTCTCACATTTTCCCAATCTTCATCCAAAGGCAAATAAACATAACGTGAATCCAAAGAAGCTAAATGAGCAAAAACATCTTTAAATTCTAAAGCAACTTCAAGCATCCTATGGGTATAATTCCATCTAGTAGGAACATCAAGAATTAACTTTTTTTTGGGGGCTTTGAGTTGCTCTGCATGCTTGTAAAAGTTTTGTGCTCTTTGAGGAGAAGATTTGAAATATTTGACACTTTCATGAATATTATCCACCACACCTCGAACCATATCCAAACCATCTTGAACAATCAAATTAAGAATATGGGTGCAACAACGCATATGAAAATAATCACCATCCAACAAAAGAAATCCCTTATAGAAAAGATTGTCTTTGAATACACGTGCTGCCATATCATTAGCACTGTAATTATCTAAAGCAATACAACACAATTTTCTTTCAATGTTCCAATTGACACATTGTGTGTAAAGATGATTTGCTAATAATTTACCTATGTGACGTGTTTCAATCTTTGAAAAATCAATTATTTTCTTTCTCATCCTCCACTCATTGTCAACATAGTGAACCATCAAAACAATGTAAGGAATATTTTGGTTAGAAGTCCAAATATCACTTGTGAGACTTACTTTACTCTTTGTTCACTGTTATAAACATTTTTGCACTCCTTTGAAATGGCCTGACGAGTCATAAACTTAAATTGTGGCCGCAAACCCCTCACAAAATTTCTAAATCCCTTGTGGTTAACAACTGAAAAAGGGTATTCATGCAATATAATTAACTCAGCAAGGTCTCTTTTACTCTTTTGTTGATCGAAGTTGTATGCCTCAATAGAACAAGTGCCATCACTTTTTTTCTCACCCAACTTAATGCTTTGCTGTCCCTTCTTCTTATTTTTCCTCATTTCCTGTTGATATTTAAAACATTTATCCAAATGCCTTTTCATAGGATTTGTTCCTATCACTCTTGTATCCCCAGGTAACATATGAGCACAAAACTTGCAAATAGCCCATGGTACACCATCTTTATCCCACTCCTTAAAAAACTCCTAATATTTAGAAGTTAACTTTTTATCATGCTTTTTAGAGATATTAGATGGTTTTGATGCACTAGTTGATTCTCCTCCAACTCCAACCTCTTCACATGAATTTGTAGATGGAACAACACCACTTGCGGCACCCACATTAATTTCTTTTTGTGATAAATCAGCTAAAACTTCTTTTATGACTTCAACACTTGGGTTTGAATTTTCACTAATAACTTTCTTTCCTTTAGGATCATACATGATCACTAAATACCTAGCATAAACCATGCAAATATCAAAACTAGCAAAACCATGCTAAAAGTACAACAATTTGAAAATAATAAAATCACATACTAAGACCTCATAGCTATCGAAATGAATACAATCAATCACAATTCATCATAAACTTGAATATGACAATGCATAAAGAGAAAACCTACAACATACTCTATTAAACATGTATTCCCATACATACGTAAAACATGAAAGACTTCGCTACAGGAATTCACAACTTTGTACCTAAAAAGTAAATAAGGAAAAGAATATTATCCAACTAAAGGTAAAACACAGCTTCATAACACCAACCTGATAAAAAAAATATTGAACTTGTACATCTACATGTGTAGATATCTACAAATATGCATTAAAACAGTAAAAGAACTCCTCCATCTACAATTTAATATTTAGCTCAGCAACATCCATGGTTCAGATAAATACATCTCCAGCGCAATAATATATTAATATAGACACAAGAAAGCCTAAAATAACATATTTCAATCAAGAATAAATTCATAGTAATTTAGGGCATAAGGAAATGACAAAGCTTAAAATAAAATATTTCAATCAAGAATCAATTCATAAGCTGAGTTTTAGAATCCTCTAAAGAGAATGAAAACCAGTAAAGTAAGCTCCGAGTAGCTTGCTAAGAAATAGGAAAATCAGAGATTTTTTTTTCTTTTCCTGTTTGTGAATGTCATGTATACAACTTATATTTTCTTTAGTACAAGTTTTGCAATAGCAGAGAAAGTGAGAAACATATACAATATAACAAAATACATATTAGATTCTTAAATTTCTTGTCGAGATATAACATGGCATCTAACACTATTACAGTTAGATGCCATTTCTTTCAATTGGAGAGTACATCTTCCTCTTTCTTCTTAGCAATTAAATCCATGTAAGGACCCTCAATTCATCTTTGCATCAATTTCACCTTTTCTATCCTGGAAGCAGGTGGATACCTTCTCAAACAGCTCTTCTAAATCAAGATTACATATAAAAAGGAGATATAAATGACTTCAAGTTTTATTTGCAGTCATGAGATACTTTACTTTGTGGATTAGTACTTATAAATTTTTAAGCAAAAAGAAAGGGACATCAAAATGGCAGCTCATTCAATTCTATATTCATATCCAATCTCGATTCTGCTAAAGAAAAATGTACAAAAAAGAAGACATATAAACACGTTTGGAAAGCAGCATGCTTAAAATAATGAAGACTGGCACAAAACGAAATAAATTCATAGTAATTTAGGGCATAAGGAAATGACAAAGCTTAAAATAAAATATTTCAATCAAGATAATGAAAACCAGTAAAGTTAGCTCTACAAAAAGGCATGAATTAGCTTGTAATTAACAAGCCAAAAACTTTAAGGCACAAGAAACTTCACGAAAAGAAATTACGGAGAAACAAAATAGTCGTCAAATGGAAAAATAAACTACAGATGGAGGAACAAAGGCACGTAATTTATACCATGTGCCACACACCACAAATCATAAAAAATCCAAGACTCAAATTAAACTAGCTTTGTCTAGCGTAACAACTAGTCAAGACAGAGCACAAGAAGACGAAGGTTAACCTTAATGAGCTCTGACTTCAGACCAAAATTGAGAACGGCACCAGAGAAATTTCCAGCGGGCCACGACGGACGGAGGGGAGCATTCACTATGTGAAAGGCAGAGATTTCCGGCCGGCCACAGTGGACGGAGGGCCGGAGGGGAGGATTCACTGCATCCCAGTGGCTCCAATCGCCAGAGCTGCGTCCTGTATGAGAACTCGATTCAGAAAGGATCAAAGGGGGGCTAGGGCACAATGAAGGGAAAAGAAACTATATACCGGCGGATGCGGACAGCCGCGGACACGGACAAGCATTGTCCGCCGCCGTGTCCATAAAATGACCGGACTAAAACCATTGTTCGTAGCCGCGTCCATGTCTGCACGGACAAGTCAATACAGTCCATTTTTATTGCGAATGGACACGACTGCGGACGAACGGCGGACAAAGGCTGTCCGTTTACACCCCTAATTTGAAAACAAAAAGGAGGTAACTCTTTTGTCTAGGGGTAATTTTCTTAAGGAATTGAAGGGAGATGATGTTGTATATGCTTGCTTTCTAAGGAGGATAATGAAGTTGAAGATATTCCCAAAAAGGTTCAACCTTTGGTAGAGGAGTATCAAGATATTTTTCCAGACTCCCTACCCAATGGATTGTCCCCTGGAGATATCTAACATGAAATTGATCTAGTGTCAGGATCCACACTCCCTAATTATCCTCATTATAAGATGAGTCCAAAGGAGCATGAGGAGCTTCAGTGGCAAGTCCTTGAGTTGTTGAGCAAGGGACATATTAGAGAGTCTGAGTCTGAGTGTTGTGGTAGTTTTGCTTACGCCAAAGAAGGATGATACTTGACATATGTGTGTAAATAATTGAGCCATTAACAAGATTACCATCAAGTATCATTTTCTTATTCCACACCTTGATGATTTACTTGATCAGTTGAGTAGTATTTCTATATTCAGCAAGCTTGATTTGAAAAATAGTTATAATCAAATCAAAATAAACCAGGGTGATGAGTGGAAGAGAACTTTTAAGACAAGGGAATGTTTATATGAGTAGTTCGTCATGCCTTTTGGGTTATTTAATGCCCCTAGCACATTCATGAGGGTGATGAACTAGGCTCTTGAACCATTTATTTGCATATTTATGGTGGGTTTTTTGATGATATACTTATTTATATCTTTGATATTAATTCTCACTTACAAGATCTACGAGATGTTTTAGTTGTTCATTGTAGGGAGAAACTTTTTACAGCAATCAAGAAATGTTCATTCATGCGGGATTCTATACTTTTTCTTGGGTATGTTGTCTAGAAAGATTGAATAGTTGTGGATGAGATTAAGGTTGATTGCGATTAAGCACTAGCCAAGACCTACAAATATACATAAGGTATGGAGTTTGGTTAGCTTCTTTTTATCGAAGGTTTGTTCCCTATTTTTATACCAATATGGCTCCCATTACTGTTTGTATCTTAGGATATTTTGTTTGGAGTGATGAAGCTGGTGTTTTTGCTCTTACCGAATAGAAACTTATTTCAGCACCTATTTTAGCCTTACCTAACTTTGCCAAGCCTTTTGAGCTACATTGTATTGCCTTAAAAGTTGGTATTCGGGTTTTCCTAAGTCAAGTGGTCGTCCAATTGTTTATTTTAGTAAGAAGTTATCTGAAACATGAGGAATGTATAGTGCCTATGTTGTTGAGTTTTAAGTTGTTGTTCAAGCTCTTCAATATTAGAGGCATTATTAGATTCAACGCCTTGAGTCGTCAAGCATGCTTACTTAGTAGTATGTGTACGCAAGTGTTAGGGTTTGATTCATTTTAGAAGTTATTATTTGCTGACCCTTTCTTCTCTAAAGTTTTATCTCACCTTGGCTCAAGAAAGAAATCGGATTATCTATTTCAAGTATATTCAGTTATGTATTCCTACTTGTAGCTTATGCTTGAAGATCATTAAGGAATTACATGATGAGGGTCATATGAGAAGAGATAAAACATTTCAACTTGTTTCTACTTATTATTTTTGGTCATCTATGCGCAACGAGGTATATAGATTTGATCGGATGCATCATATATGCCATGTTGTTAAAAGAACATGAACCAATGTTGGGTTATATATGTTTAATCCTATCCCTTCTCAGCCATGGTCTAAACAGTATGGACTTCATTCTTGGGTTGTGTAACGACCACAAGTTTTTGGTATGATTTCCTGCCACTAATAAAGCTATTTTATGAGTATTTAATTATTTTAAATTATTTAGAGGCAAATATTTGGAGAGTTTTTATATGGGTGTGATAGAGCTCGGTGAGACCACCATAATGAACCTAGAAACGCACGAAACATAGGTCGGGAGTGAAAGTTACAAACTCGGGAAGCATGCTAAATGGGCTAGATCCATTTGAAAAGTATGAGATAACTACCTGTGTTAGGTCTAGTTTTGAAGGGCTTGTCAATACAAGTCCATCAGTACCAAGAACGTGAAAATCGACTTTGGGATAAGAAGTTATTGCGTTTTGAAGTTGGAATTGTATTTGATTAAAATAATAATAATATATTATTAAAAAATAAGAAATGAACAAAATAGCTAGCATCATTGATGATGCTAGCAGCTTACGTCGAAGCCGAGCCACTGACTAAACCGCGATGCGCAGACAGACGCGAGCGTTGCTGCGTGGTTCGCACGAGTTGCGCCAATGCGTGTGTAAAGCGCGGTGGTGCCGTGATTTCAGCCCATGGTCACGCGACACATGTTGCGCGCGACTCTTTGTCTGCTTACGTTGTTCTACTATAAATTTTCATTTTCATTTTTTCTTACAAAGAAGTTTATGGAGTCATTTTGAGTTTGCTTCCTTCCGTTCAAAAAGAGTTCATAGCTAATTCGAGGGTGTTCTATGTAATGGAAGCATCCATTCTTCTAGTTAGCGACCCTATATGGGGGAAATGTCCCGGGGCATGGGGAGGTTTTGTCCGCTGCCTACGGGCACGTGAAGGGTAGAGTGTCTCCGGGAAAGGGGAGATTATGTTTGTCGCCTACGGGCGTGTTGTGAGAAAAGTGTCCCAGGCCATGGGGAAGTTCTATCTGTAGCCTACGAGCATGGAAAGAGAAAAGTATTCTGGGTCAAGGGTAGGTTCTGTCCATAGCCTACGGGCACGGAAAGATAAAAGTGTTACAGGTCAAGGGGAGGTTCTGTCCATAGCCTACGAGTACGGAAAAAGAGTTTTGGAGTCGCTATGAGTCCGTTTTCATCCATTCAAGAGGCATTCTTACCTAAATCGAGTGTGCCAGACGTTGTGGTGGGGTTATTTTTCTGGTTGGAGACCTCCAAAACCCTAGAAGTGGACATCAAATTTTGTGGTGTCTGGTTTATCGATTTCGAACTCAAGCGGAGAGCATGGTAGGGGCTTTTATCCTTTCTTATGGCATGATTATAAACTTTGGTTGTATTTTTAACTTATTATTTATATGATTCTCGAATGTTATGCATTAGAGATTACTTTCAAGTTATGATTTATGATTTATGCATATATATTCGATCTATCGAAGGTTAAAAGTTGAGATAGAATATGATTTATATATCATATGATTATAATGTTATTATGTATAATGGTAGTGGATATGTTTTATATACTACATGCTTTACGATTGCCTCATATATCATAGTTTGATCGAATGTTTATCCTAGGATTTTGATATAAATTATACATGTTGGAGCATGTGAGATAGAAACAAACTAGCTTCGCCAGTGTTTTCATTGTGAATGAATTCAATATGTTTAAATGACGGTTTTAGAGGACTCGTCCTTGCTCTCAAGATTATTTTTTGAAAAGACGTATAAGCATGGTGATCGAGTCACTAAAGCGGGATAAAGAAGGTCTGATTGGAATGAGTGACCAACCTTGCCTTTGTAGTCGTTGATAGTGACACTCTCACGGCTTGTAGAGGTGGAGGTAGCATTTTCAAAAGGATAAACATTGGGATAGAATGTATTAAAGGAAAATAGCCCTTTTTGGTGTCTAGGAACTCTAGGATATTTTTATTGAGTTTGGGACTCAAGCATATGAGTCTGGGACTCAAGAGTGTTTTGGTTGTCTGAAGCTATTGTTGGGCGCCCCGATACAGCTCTGTTGAGTAGTTAAGGGCACAATTAATCAGGTTTGAAATCGGATGCACAGTACCTATTTTAGCCTGGTGAGCCCCTAACGAATGGCAAGACCCCTGATTAGCCCCTAACGAAGGGCACATATCAAGGCTACACTTGCTAGGGTAGAGAGTATCATGGGAAGACTCTCTACTCTCTAGATCCTGGCACCCCATGAGCACGGGTGGCTCTTCTATCCACAAGCACAAAATGTTTTGAGATGATCTGTGGAGGAGTAAGAGGTCGCTGCTTTGTACCCACAACAAATTCCTATATATATATATATATATATCTATGGGACATTAGTAGTAAGCTGTGAGAGCTTACAAACCTTTGAAGCATCTTTGATACATAGGATGAAGCACTAGGGGTGGTTTTGGGTGAGAGGCACACTTTGGTTTCATGAAAAATATTATATATGATATGTGCTGTAAAACTGCCATGTGTTTATTCATGCCTGGTCATATAAACTCCCCTACTGAGTATTTAAAAATACTCACCACCCCTCAAATTTTGCAGGACTCGACGAAGCTTAGTGTGCGGGTAGAAGGCTCTACTCTGAGTATTATCGACGTGATTTCAAAAATTTCAACTGCACCGAAATGAGTAAGAACTCTTTATTATTTTTTTCTTATGGGTTTGTACACAGACCGTGGTTCCTGGGAAATGATTATTATATTATTGCATAAGGCGAGTGGCTCCAGTTGCGGGTCTGGGTAAACTTTGATATTTTTATGAAAAGGATTTTTTTATGCTTCCAAAATCCCGGGGCGCAACAGGTTGCCCCATACTCAGAGAGGAATGAATGTTTTTTATGTGGTTGTTGATAGGTTTTCAAAGATGGTCCATTTCATTGCTTGCAACAAGACCAATGATGCATCTCAAGTTGCATTATTATTCTTTCGGGAGGTATATCGATTACTTGGCTTACTATTATCTATTGTCTCTGACAGAGAAACTCAAATTTTAAGTCATTTCTAGTGTCCTTTGTGGAAGTTGGCACATACTTCTTTTGATTTTAGTAGTGCTTGTCATTGTTTTCCCTATATTCTTTGTGAATTTGTTATTGAAATTCGTAAGAGATGAAGGTTGTGTGCACTTGTAGCCGAATTTGTTGCATGTCGTTCATCCCAACCCTGCATAAAAGTTTCTCCTGATGGAGGAAACAAAGAGAACATCAGTGAGCACATGAGTGGACACCTCATCCAAAGGAATCTGGTATGTACCCATCACCTCCACATTCTAGTAAGTGTTGTTGCCCATGTAGACTTTGTTCTGCTCCAGGTAGAAGATTGATCACCTTACCCATGGACGCCTTGTGAATGCCATATGAACTATGGTCGCAAAGTCCAACCACTAGTTGATTTCCTTAGCATCCACCATCATGGCATCAAAGACATCACTAACTATCTTCTTATTCTTGTTGTTGCCCTTGTTGTTGTTATGCTCATCTTTCTAGTGATAGTTGGCAATGAAGTGACCCACCTAGCCACATTTGAAGAAAGTACCCTGGGGTTTGTTATTCCCTTTTCCATTGCCATTGTTCTTAGGCTTCTTCCCTTTTTCTTAAATGCTTTCTTCTTGGATGGTCCAGTCCCTAGTATATGTCACGACCCGGATTTTTAAAACCCTTTCTAAAATCGCATGAATGGTAGTCACGAGAAATTATTTTTCTTTTAAATACAAAATAAACCATTCGATTAAATATCTAGGTCATGATAATTGGGGTTCACAAATACGAATATCAAATCACATGATATTACTACACGTCTGAAAATTCACAAAGAACAACTCATCCATCTAAGTACAAGTTCGTCATCCATTTGAAAATAAATAATAAGTTGACTCTCACACCAAAGAAACACTTACGTACTGGAGTTGCAGAAATGTAGAAACTTCTTCTTGTGCTTGCCTGTCTTGGTTTCACTTGTTGTTGCCTTGAGAATCTGTAACTAACCAAACCAAACAACCACAACAACAACAATAGAATCGCTCCACCTTCAAGAGAAGAGCTTCCACAAGGACAAAAGATTTTATTAATATTTTTTGGATCGGGCCAACATCACCCAATGTTAGTTGCCTACGTACTCATCAGACAACATCTCCAATGTTTCCAACAAGATCGGATCCAGACGTAGTTCTGCCTAAAACTACACTATACTAAGAAGCATAGCATCACATATGCAATGCTTATGTATTTTAAAGGAACCTACAATTTATGCAAGTCCTTTAATCGTTCCACTTGTCTAATTAACAAACAATGTTATTAATTATCTCACAACCCTTGTTCAATAATTAATGCTGACATCCTGCAAACAGTACCACATAAGGGTAATATACAGAGCACTGAATATAACATAGCTCAGAAACATGGGTTAATCTTTATCCAATGAAGACCAACACAATGCACAAAATAATAGACACCATTTAGGAAACAATGCACTAATTGTTACCTAAAAATACCGACTCCCTCTCAAAGGAGTAATTGCATGCTAACAGAAATCGTAGCATCTCTAGAGATTGACTTGGATTAGCCGTGGGCCTAGAGATGTAGGTACAAGCTCTGCTCATGGACATACTGGTCGGAGGTAGATGAGCCTTCCATGATGCTCAAAAACCTGGTTTGCGCATTTGCAGAGATCCATCGTCCCAAAGGAGCGGAGACCACAAGGGTCTGAAAGATTACCGCCATGGCTATTATCAAAAATCCTAGCATCTCTAGAGATCCACTTGGATCAGCCATGGGCCTAGAGATGTAGGTACCAGCTCTACTCATGGACACACTGGTCGGAGATAGATGAGCCTTCCATGATGCTCAAAAACCTAGTTTCCGCATTTGTAGGGATCCATCGTCCTAAAGAAGCAGAGACCACAGGGGTCTGAAAGATTACCGCCATGGCTATTGTTGTGAACTAACACAATGCTGAAAGGACGTATGACTTAATGAATCCAAAGATTTAATACTAATTACACCCTATCATGTATGCAATCGACTCTCATGATTTGCAAGATAATAGGCAGAATTAGGGCTTAAGCATGTGCCCTAATCAACATGACAAGGACTCAGACTTATGCTGAGATGAACTGACCAAATCAACATTATAATAAAAAGGATTTGGGGCTGAGATGAACATCTCAAGTCAGCTACCTAACATGACAAGTTCAGGCTTAAACAAGCATCAATACTCAACCTAAGGTATATCACAATCAAGGCTGAAATTCAGGAACAACATAGGCTCAAACTCAGAGGCTTCTTAAGCTGAAATTCATAGACTTAATAAGCATGAATACATCATGAACTAAGGCTCTAATAATAAGGATTCATTCAGCAAGATTATAATCTAAAACAAAGCTGAGAATCAAGTATTAGATAGGCAACAATACAACCTAAACTAGGGCTAAAATTTAGGTATTCTCTCAGCATGATTATAACATAAATCAAGGCTGAGAATTTGGTATTGATTTAGCCAAAGTAGAGCCTAAAACAAGGCTTCAAATTAGGGATTTAAATAAGCAAAAGTAAAGCCTAAACACAAGCTTCAAATCAGGGATTTACTTGACCAAAGTGGAGCCTAAACCAAGTCTTTAAGTCAGGGATATACTTGACCAATGTGGAGCCTAAACTAAGGCTCCAAATTAGGGATTTAATTGACTAAATGTATGGCCAAAAGTAAGGCCACAAACCAGAAAATAAATTGGCCAAAGTATGACCTAAAGTAAG
This sequence comes from Saururus chinensis, assembly GCA_035235625.1. Taxonomy (NCBI): domain Eukaryota; kingdom Viridiplantae; phylum Streptophyta; class Magnoliopsida; order Piperales; family Saururaceae; genus Saururus; species Saururus chinensis. Next base: position 26,706,192 of record CP141146.1, on the reverse strand, counting down.
GCTATAAACCAGGGAATAAATTGGCCAAAGTTTGGCCTATAGTAAGGCCACAAACCAGGGAATAAATTGGCCAAGGTTTGGCCTAAAGTAAGGCTACAAACCAGAGAATAAATTGGACAAAGTATGGCTTAAACTAAAGCCACAAACCAGGGAATAAATTGGTCAAAGTATGGCCTAAAGTAAGGCCACAAACCAGGGAATAAATTGGCCAAAGTATGGCCTAAAGTAAGGTCTAGACAAGGGACAGAAACCAGGGATAAAATAAACAAAAGCAAGGCCTAAACTAAGGCCACGAATTAAGGATAAAATTCAGCAGAGTTTATGCCCAAATTATGATTTATAAACATGACTAGAATTAGAATCATTCATGCCCAACATGGGGCTAAGATATATGACAAAAATTAGCAACATGTTTGCATGAATTAAAGCTAATCTACTTGATAAAAATCAGGATCATGCATGCATAATTCAGCCATATAAACAAGAGATAAAATCACACTCATTGAAAATAAGTAAAGGACAATCCATGACATCAAAAACCCCCTTAGAACTAGGCTGAACTATGGATGAATTATATCTATCAAAACCTCATACTTAAGGGTGTGAAAAGAAATACCTACTTGTACCAATTGTCCTCAAAGTTCCTAGTTCTTGCTCCTATGCTTCTAGGCCTTGAATTCAATCTAAAGGTGGCTGATTTGTGCCTTCAAAATTGCTGGCTATGGAGGTCCTTGCTAAGAGATGGAAGAGGAGGGAAGAGATGGAGAAGAGGGAGGCTACAACAAAACTAATAGGGGCTGCCTCTCTTAAAGCTCTTGGGTGCCCTCCCTCTCTAGGACTCTCTCATCCTTAGTTACAATCCTAGAATCACAATCCCTGCCCCATTACCAATAGGAAACCAGCCCCCATACATGCTCAAAACAGTCCCAAAAGAGTCCTAACCCAACTAGATGTATAGTTGATCATTCCTTCACCTTTTTTCACCACTCCTAGCACTCCTCGGACTTCTACTTTGGCTAAAAGTCCTCCACTTGCATATTATATTGTCTCAACAAAGTTCTGGCTGCATCCTCTTCTTGCTTGGAGTCCTTGTCTCACTAGGACTCTCTCTCCCTGTTTCAATTCCTAGTTCTTTTAGGACTTCCAACTCCTAGTTTATTTAGGACTTCCAATTCTTAGTTCATTTAGGACTCCCAACTCCTAGGACGTTTAGGACTCCCAACTCCTAGTACATTTAGGACTCCCAACTCCTAGTATGTTTAGGACATCCAATTCGGGTAAACAGGCCCTGTGCAATCTGCTCAACTTCAAACGATCATATCTCCTTCATCTGAACTCCGATTTGCACGTTCTTGGTGGCGTTTCAAAGCTCTTTCTGTCTACTTTCTAAACATAGGTTTTAGTAACTAATCCAAACTTATGGTAAAGTTATTCTCATGAGACGTTCAAGGGGTCTAATACCCAAGTTTTCACGTGGTCAACTTCGGGAATTTAGAAAAATCCCGGATGTTACAGTATACCCTTCTTTCCACCATTATTCTATGCTAGGTTGGCAGTAAGAGTCTCAATTTCATTCACATAATTACATCTCTCTTGCTCAAGCATAAGCTTGGCATTTAAGGCCTCCATAGTAAGCTTCTTGTTACTCATATTCAGGTAGACCACCACAATTTCCCAAGAACTAGGGAGGTTGTTCAAGACTTTACAAACATGGGCTCCCTCAGTAATGGGGTCATCACAGGTCACCAAGTCATAAAAATTATGGACATGACACTTAGGTACTCATTCACATCATCTCCCTCTTTCATCTTCGAGTTCTAGTACTTAGTGTGGAAAATCCTTTTATGAGCTTTAGTCTGCTCCCGATACCTCATAAAGACTTCCCCCAACATTTCTTTTGTAGTCTTATATTTCTCAAAGAGCCTCTCTACCTTAAGCTAAATAAAATTAAGAATGGTGGACCTGGCCTTAGTATGCTCATCCTTCAATTTCTTATAGGCTTTCCTTTGTGCAATAATGTAGTTCTCAGGGCATGGCTCAAGGACCTGCTTTAGCACATGTGGAAGGTCTGAGAGGGTAAGGATGTGATAAATCCTCATCTCCCACGCCAAGTAATTGTCTACATTCAACTTCTCTGTCTTTCCATGCTCAGAGGTGACCATTTTCCTAGCTATGTTACAAATTAGACTACAAAACAAGATAGTTAACAAGTGTGTGAATACATGTGTTACACTTAAACTATTGATTTATTAAATTGAGCCAAAGCTTAGGGTTATATTACTTACAAATGCACAAGTCGATGTAGTCTTATAAGGTCAAACCCAAAAGGAATTTCTTTGTGTGACTATCACAATGATTACAAAATAGGAGGAGTAATGAAAAATTAAAAGTGAAAGAGTAGAAGTGTATTTTGGCAATAAAGTGTTAAGAAATCAATAATATAAAACACTAAGGAATTAAGGATCTTTATAACATTTAGTGATGTTCTTCATGTGTCATATAATCTCCATTCGAGTCGTATGAAAATTCTATCCAAAAACAAAGATAGGGAATACTTTGGGTAGATGAAGGATTAAAAGAATTGTTTCTTCAAGAGTTATATATATAAAAATCACAAAAGTTCAAGAAGGAGTGCCTTCAAGCACCTTATGTATTAAGATCACTAAGAAACAAGCAGAAGAACAATAATAAATAAAGATCAGTTCAAATAACCAATGCTTACTCGAAACAATTGATGAAACATGAATAGAATTCAATTAGATTGTTATAAATCACCTCTAACCTTAGCTAGAGGGCTTCGAAAGCCATTACACTAATACTTAAAAATAAGAGCTACAAAAGAAAAGAAGAAAAATATGAGAAAGGAGCTCCAAAGAGGAGGAGATCATGCCTCTCCCATGTCCACATCTCTTTTTGTATGGGTGGATGGGGTTGCTTCAAAGGGGAAAGTCCAATCATATCGCTTGATTGCTTCCTGATTGATTACTTCTTTAGCAACGAATAGATTCTAAATTAATCAAATAAATCAAATATTTATTTATCAAATATGTATCATTTACTATTTCTATAATCATCCAATCAGCCCCATTATCTTTTCTTATGTGTATTAATCACAAGCATTGAAAAGATTCTTCATGTGCTGGCCTTAAGTTGATTGACTAGTTGTCCTATTATATGTCAAATTTGACCGATATATCTTTAGAATTATGAATTTCTTCCTGAAATAGTGATTGTAGCCACTAAAATCATAGCAATCAAAATTTTCTATAAGAAATGACTGAAATGAGAGTTTAATATTCATCTAATTAACCTTGTTGATCTCAATAAGTTAAAATCAAGAGTTCTAACCTCTATGTGCAGAATTTTTTATTGAGCAAAAATTATTAAAACCTAATTGTCCACTCAATCTCACTCAAATTATCAATCAATCAATCCACACATAGACACATCAATTTACGTGGAAAACCCCAAACTTACGTGGAAAACCACGACAGTTCTAAATGAACCAAATCAATGTACACAACCACTGATTTTACATGGACACAAGCAAACCACCAACCTTATTTTGACTCTAACACAAGCAAGCCACCAACCTTGTGAAGACATACTACAACTCATTTTTTATTACTCTGTGCATCAGCTTCTTTAGTTGTGGACTATTTACTTCAATTCACCATAGATCTTTAATAAAAAGCTCAAATGAATTTATTTTTACAAAATAATAATCAAAGGTGTAAACTCTCTTTTCTCTACTAAGTTTTCCTCTTACTAATTTTGTGATTTCATAACCCTTATATAGCCCAATAAGTCAGTTTAAGACTTGTACTTAAATAAGGGATAAAATAGAAATTGAAAAGTTTTAAATTAAGTACATTGTTCTTGAAATGATCGATAATGATCGATCAGTCACTATTTTGAATGTGCACGATTGTAAAAGAGATCCATCGATAACTCTCAGTTTTATTTTGCATAGGGGTGAATCATTAAGTGATCGATCATTTATCAGGGTGATCGATCGATCGATAACTCTCAGTTTTTTGTCCTTATGTATATTAATCACAACAAATGAAAAGATTCTCCATGTGCTGGCCTTGGGTTAGTTAACTAGTTATCCCTTTGGATGCCAAATTCGACCCATAAATGTTTGCAATTATGAATTTCTACCTCAAATAACAACTGTAGACACAGAAGTCTTCTTTCTAAGCCCACCAAAATCGTATCAATCCGAATTATATATAGAAAGATATGGTCAAAATACTAATGCTATGTCAATCTCTCCAAATCCGCTTCTTCCCGAATTTACTCGTCCTTATGCAAATCTTAAATCCAACGGGCCCACAAGGTTGAGTTTGACCATTCCATGCATGGTTAGACCATTAGGAGCCTATTCTTGACTTTTAAATAGCTTTGGGTAGTTGGGCTTCACTTCTTCTTCTACTTAGATCCTGTTGAAGCTCATTTAGACATGTAAACACCACTAAGGTTCAACTAACTTATTTAAAACATAAATATCCTAAATAATCAATGAATTAACATAAAATAGGATTACAATTCAAAATTTAAAAATATTTAATTAAATATTATTTCAGTGCATCAGTTCTCATGATGTAAATATGAAATTTAATGGGTCCAAATGGTTGCATTCGACCATTCTAAGCATGTTTCGACTATTGAGAGTCCATTATTCACCCTTGAATAACTGTAGGTAGTTGGGTTTTACTTCCTCTTCCACTTGGATCCTGTCAAAGCCCGTTTGAACATGTAAGCACAACGGAGGTCCAACTTGCCTATTTAAAATATAAATAGCCCGAGTAAGTAATGAATTAACAGAAAATAAGATTGTAATTAATGATTTTAAAATATTTTAGTCAACATTATTTTAGTGCATCAAATACCCTGAAACTAGCATATTGCTAGTCTCTAGCAATCCATGTGTTTAAAAAAATAAATAATTAAAAAGAAGATAAGAAAACATGCAACTTTCGTAGGCCATCATGGCTATATTTAGCACATGTAGTAGGCCAGTAAACCCCTAACTTGCGCTAATGGATGAGTTGTACCTCATGAAGGTTTGTAGTAAATATACCCACAAAATTAAAAAACTCATGGGTTGCCTCCTAAGTAGTACTAAGCTTTACGTCTTCAGCCAGACAAAACAAAGAAGAAGAGAAGAAAAAAAGAACTATGAGTGACAATGCTAACAATTTAAGTTAAGGAAATAAAGACTTAAGATATTAATTGTAAAGCAAGACCAAAGAACCCCTTCATCCCCACTTAGCAAACATCAAACTTTATAATTAACTCTAAAAAAATCAAGCACTAGTTTTCATAGATTAAGTATTAAAAAATATTCATAAAAGTCTAAACCATTAAATTTCTATGTAGATGAACTTTTGAAAGTCTAAACCATGGATGCTTGAGGGTGACTTCTTTCTGCATTTTCCTTCGGGTATGCCTTGAGGTCAACGCTGTTGTAGATGTGGTGGAATTTTGGGTTCCTTTGTTTGGTTTTCATTCATCTTTGTTTGGATGTATTTCAAAGATAGAACCATAGAAATCAATTGCCTCAAGAATGACTGATCGGTAGCCTACTCGATCAAGTCCAGTAACTTGAACAATCATTCACCCACTTAATGCGATAGATTAATCTCTTAGACATCGAGTCTAGTAAGCAGAACAAATTTGCTCAGTAAAAGCATTGATCATTCCCTTAGTAGTCAAGCCAATAGGTTGAATGATTGATCACCCCATTAATATTTGAAAGGCCGTTTAGCCCTAGGTAGGAATTAAAGGAAGAATTATTTTCTCCTCCTTCGTTGTCTCCTTCTCTGCTTTTTCGTTTACACCTAGTCTTGTTGTGCCATCAGGCACAACATTTCCATGCCAGTGGATTTCGGGTGTGAGTTTAATATCCGTCTGGATGAGTATAGAGGATCACTAGAATGTCCATCTACGAAGATAAAGACTACAATTTCTTGCCTATTTACGCATAATTTTTATATGTAGCGGAAACAAGTAAATATTCTCTCAAACCTCAAGCATGTTGTAATAACATTCAATCTACAAATGAAACACAACAATTTTAACGTGAAAAATCCAAACTCGAGTAAAAAACCACGGCAGTCGCTCAACTACTAAATCAATGATCTAGTAAGAAAGACATGACATTAACACAAGCAAACCACCAACCGTTTTTTTACTCTAACACAAGGTTCTCTTGTTTAGATCGTTGTTTCTGGCCTTCAATTCTTCTCCCTCAAGCACTTCAAACTTCTTCCTTCTTGGTTTGTCTTTATCTTCTTCTAACTTCCTCAAAGAAGCTCCTTTTGTTCTTTGACTTTAGTCTTGAGTTCTTTAATCTCCTATTGAAGACATGCTGCAGTTCATCTCTGAAATCTCTATGTGAAATCTCCTTTTAGTTGTGGAAAGGCTTCATGTATTCATCATTGATCTTCAACTCAAAGCTTCATGTGAATCCTCCTTAGAAAATAATGTGCAAAAGGTATAAATCTTTTTTTCTCTAATCTCCTCTAAGTTTTCATCTCTCAAAGTTTGTGATTTCTTAAGCTAATATAGCTCCTTAAGTCTGTTTAAGTCTTGGACTTAAATAAGCAAAGAAATTGATATAGGAATGGCTTAATTAGGGTAACCTGTCCTTGAAGCGATCGATCGTTCACTTTTTGTTTTGTGCATGATACTTCAAGTGATTGATCAATTCATGAGAGCAATCGATCGATAACTCTTGGCTTCATTTTACACAGGGCAAAATCAAGTGTCAATCGATTGTTCTGATTAATTGTCTATCTAGTAATCAATCGTTCTTTTTATAATTTTACTATTTTGCCCTTTCTACCCTAAAATCTTTTAAAACCTCTGAAATCACTTCTTTAGTGTTACGTATTAATCCATCAGAACACATCTACCCCTATTTTTCGTATCTGTCAATTCTAAATCTAACTCAACCACGACAACTTCAAAAATAAATTATAAAACTCAATACATACACAAGGTTTCTAAACATAATCTTAACAAAGAAATCAGTCAATAGCCTTGACATATGACTCATATGTTCTTAGAATCTCCCCCTTTGGCTATTTCATGTCAAAACACTACATATTTGAAAATCAAAATCACATTACAACTATTGACATAGTGCATTGACTTTCAAATTGTATAAAATATAACTTTAAACGACTAAACTTAACATAGACTCATTTAACATATACTCATTTATTTGGAATTTAGCTTGAAAAGCCTTGTATAACCTTGTACTTAACCTACACACTTAAAATCAAATTGATTTGCATAGTACTATTCAATCAAATAAAAATAAACACATTTATTTTCATTAATCACTTCTCCTCCTTTTGACTTACAAGGACAAAAAATTAAAGTAATAATTAATAAAAATACTCATTATAGCACAATCAAGTTATAATCATCACTAAAAGATATTAAAATATATAAAAATATCGATGCAACACATGTCCATCACATATCCCATCATAGCATCAGTTTCAAGATACATATCATAGTCAAAATGAAACATAAATGAACTAAACAAGTTTTACAAATGAACACATGAAAAGTGATACAAAATCAATAAAAAAATTAGTTGACAGCCACACCATCATCACCAGTTTACTCCCTCTCACTATTTGCATGTGGAAGTCACGCTCCGAGCAAAGGACCAATGTTTGTAAGCCTCTGAAACACAACATCATGAAACACTCTAAACTCAGCAATAGAAACTGGTTGATTTAGATCATCCATTGGTGTTACTGCATCTGCTACTATCTATGGCTCATGATCATTACCCTAATGGTGAGATAACATTCTACAAACAATTCCAAGGGCAATTGGCCTCATGTCAATCATAGATGGCTTTGCTCTAGGTTCTCTAACATGTACCACAGTGAAAATTCGTCTCAAGATCTATGGGTAAGGTAACACATCTCATGTGCGTGGCCATGCAAAAATATGATAATCTTACCATAAATAATTGAGGGCAAATCCAACTCTAGTTATGGTTGTACTATCTAGGAGGTGCAGAAGTTGTGTCATCGTCCTCTCCGCTCTCTCCTTCCTAGAACTCCATTTGTCATATTGAGCAATGACATGAAGCAGCTTGAAATCCCATGTCATAGAGTGAGCAAGTGATGACACCTCCAACTCTGGTCCACTTGGCAAAACAAGCAAACTCCTAGTCAGCTCACTATCAACTGGAAATACATATCAATCAAACTGAGGATATATGAGTTGTCTCTTCTCACAACCAATAAGATATGGAATGATGTCAGGTGTCACCCTCACTTGAACTCCGCCTGCAACTTCAACTAGTGCTCCATTATCCTCAAAACAAAGTGATGCATACCACTACTTGACCAACCTAGAGTACATTCTCACCCGATGTAGAGATCGTATTAAAGTACTCCATCCAATATGGAAGAGCCTTAATCCGACCTACAGTTGTCTCTAGGGGTACATCAACTAAACTCCACACACGTCAAATAGGTTTGACTCCATCTAACCCTTTACTCGATGCCCTTGGGTCCTCTGAGCCTGACTTACTAGTCTTCAGTTTCTTAGCTTTCCCCATCTAAATTAAATAACAATAAAATAAATTAGGGCTAAGCACAAACAAGGAATAAATAAATGATAATAATTAACATCCTCAAATTACAAAAACTCCTTGAAATGCGTGCCAAAATTCAAATTTTGATTTAAAAAAAAACCCTAATAACTTTTATGTCAAAATGACTCCAAATTTGAACCTAAGGTAAATCTCATTCAGTTGCAAAAACTTGAAACAACAATTGATTTTTGGTGAAGTCTCAATTTCTAATAGCTCAAATTGCGTGGAATTTTAAACAAAGCTAGATCTACCTATTTCTAACAATCCTAATGGCTCAAATCTCTTGATAATTCATTGAAAAAACTACAAAAAATCAAAAATTTCATTTTGGAGCTCACCTTCGCTGAAGTGAAAATCTCAAAATTAATATGGAAATCTAGTCTTGAAGTTAACAAAATCTCCTTAAATTGCCTCTATTCGCCTCTAAGAACTCTTTGGGAAAGTTTCAAGTAAAATAGATTTGAAATGAAGTGTATTCAAATTTAAAATTGTGCTTCAGCACAAAAAACCAACCAACGATCGATCAATCGATCTTGAAATAAATATGATTTTTTATTTTTTTAAAAATAATAAAAATTAAAAAAATTCAAAAAAATTTTATTAAATTTAAAAAATTATTCCAAGACACTTCCCATAAAAATAAAAAAAATTGATACTTAGAACTCAAATTAAAAATCAAACAAGAAAAGTAAGCACAATTGAGCTCTTTTTGATGATTTTGTAATCAATTATCTTATAATCTAAGTGCATCCACATATTATATTCATTAATACCTTGCCTAAGATCAATTAACCTCATTGGTATGTGATTACCAATTTTATTCTCTTTTATTTGACAAATTAATCCTCTTTTCTTAATTTTTAAAGAAAACCCACTAGTGTAGTCAACTCTTGTCTTTTAATCTTAAAACTCGCAAGATCACTCTTAACCAAACTAAGACAAATTTGTTCAGGCTCTAGTAAAGACTAAGTTCGCATCCTTCAACTCTTTAGGTAGAATCCATGTACATTATTTTTTAAAAAAGATAAAAATAATAAAAAGTTCATAATCAACATGCCCATGCATTTTTTCTAAGTTATGATATTTTTCTTGAAATTATTTTTCAAGGGCTTCGCTTTTTCTGAATCCTCTCCACTTGTATCATTTATTTTTTATTCTCCTTTTTTATTCTTTTTTTCTTATTCATTCATTTTTCTTGATGACAAGCATATAGGAGTTTCACACTAGCCTAGGCCGACCTAAGTAGGTAACCCTTCTATATCATCTTTAAGAAGACAATTTCATTATATAAAGAGATATTAAAGTAAATATGACTCATAAAAGTTGTATATTCCATAGAATTTTCCTTTCTTTTGAATTCTAGTCATATTAAAGTAAATATGACTCAACTAAAATCCAAACGCCTAAGCAACTTATGTTTAAGAATTTTCTCTTGATGTTCATATATAAAAGTGACTTGTGTCTAAATATAATGTGAGCAATATTTTAAAATTAGAGAATTGCAACATCAAGCAAAAGAAATTAAAAATTATCTTCACTCTCCTTCGTGTATCCTTTTCTTAGTTAAGGTATGTTTGACAACTAATCATGTTTCTTTTCAGCTTAAAAGAAAATTAATCTAGATATATATTAAGAGCTAAACTTATTAAAACCAAAATAAAGCCAATTGCAAAAGATACACTAATTTTTTTTGTTCTTTTGATCATATTCCATTTATTTTTATTTTTATTTTCAATTCAAACATATGAATTAAAGCTATGTAAAAACAAAGTAAAATGTGATAAAACAAAAAAATATGAATGTTTAAATAAAGAAAGAATTAAACCATGAACACAAATCAAAATCTCTTACTTCGATATGTAAGACTCCTTAGCCTTGCCTAGCCCTCCAACCCTAAGGCATCCTAAGACTTCATTGTCCTTTCTAATTAATCCTTCAAAGCTTGAAGACCATCCTTCTTCACCCATACTTCCTTATCTTCTTTTCATACTCTTGGTGGGGCAACTTATAGGTAGTGGGCTTCTTCTCATTTTTCTTTGACCCATGTTTGAAAGTGTAATTCTTATGACATTCTCTTCTAGAATGGTTCTTTGTCCCTCATTTCACTCTTAACCTAGGTGGGTTGGGCACTATCTTAGGGTTTTGATATTCTCTTTCGCCTTCACAAAGTAGTAGGGTTTGCTAAAGGGGTAGACATGCAATTCCTAAAACCTAAGCCCGTTTTGTTCATTTGACAATTGCTAAGCGTAGTCTCCAACTTCTTCTTTCCACACTTGAATCGATCTAATTTATCTTTAGAGGACATAAAATCTCTATTTAGAGCATTTGACTTCTCTTTCTCACTCTCTACGTCTTTCTTAAGGTCTGCACCTCTCTTTCAAGTTTGTTATTTAACTCCACAAACCTATTTGCCACTTGAGATGACAGAATTAGTTCATCCTCTTTCTTCTTTAACTATCTCTCAAGGTTTTTGGTTTTCATAGTCAACACTAAGAATTGTTGGAGGAATCGCTTAAACTCATGAGAATCAACCTCGGGCTATGAGTTTTCTTCAAAAGAAGTGTACTTATAAGAATCTTCTTCAGAACTATCATCTTTCACACTTGCATAGAAGTGGACTCATAACTTTGGCAGATACATAATTAGAGATCAACCTATCTTGTGATTTTCCTATAATATTAAATAATGCACTAAGAGCTTTACTATTTTTGTTTGTAAGTTTAGTCTCATTTACATCCCATATAATTTCATCTTTTAGAATAGAATTCCCTTCCTCATTTTTAGTCATTGGAGGACTCCAGCCTTCAACAACCACTTTCTTGACATTCCAATCTAGTGCTTATATAAATGTTATCATCCTATTTATTCAATATGAGAAATTATGGTCATAAAACAAGGGAGGTCTATTCATTGGATTTCCTAAGTCCCTATGTTCATTCATTGAGTTATTCAAACTAGCCATTGATTTTAATTTGACAAAAACAACCCAAGCACCATACTTTAAGCACTTAAATCAAGGAAATTAATAAGAGAAACAACTAGTAATCTAGGCAAACAAATAAGCAAGTTTAATCAATTATTTCTAAGAGAAGAATATGCAAACTTAAACAAAATTTAGAATTCAAAACCTTTGCACAAGAAATCTAACGCAAGAAATTAAAGTATGGAAGTTTAAGCAAGTTTATGAAGCACTAACATGCCAAATCAGATTAATATTATGGAGCAAAATTAAATTTTTAATAATTATACCTCATCTACTACTTGTGAGTTTAATATCCGTCTAGATGAATATAGCGGATCACTAGATTGCCTCTAGTCTAATTATCTATGAAGAGAAAGACTATGAATTGTAGCCACTTTTTGTAGAATTTTTATATGTAGCAGAAACAAGTAAATAGTCACTCACATTTTATCAACTGTTCAAATCATAAGCATTCAATACACACATAAAACACACAATAATTTGAACGCGTAAAATCCAAACTCGGGTAAAAACCATGGCAGTCACTCAATGACTAAATCGATGCACTAGTAAGTAAGACATTACACTAATACGAACAAACCACCGACCTTTGTTTTGACTTAACATAATCACATCTTCTTTAGATTGTTGTTTCTGGCCTTTAAGTCTTCTCTCTCAAGCAGTTAAAACTTCTTTTTCCTTACTTTATCTTTATCTTCTGCTAGCCTCTTAAAACAGGTTCCTCTTGTTCTTTAACTTTAGTTTTGAGTTCATCAATCTCCCATTAAAGACATGCACAACTCATCTTTGAGATCTATATGTGAAATCTCCTTTTAGTTGTGGAAAAACTTCATGAATTCACTATTGATCTTCAACTCAAAGCTTCGTGTGAATCCTCCTTTGAAAACATTGTGAAAAATGTATAAACCTTTTTTCTTTAATATGCTCTAGATTTTTCTCTCCCAAATTTCATGATTTCTTAATCCTTATATAGCTTCTTAACTTTATTTAGGTATTAGACTTGAATAGTAAAAGAAAATAAAATTGAAATGACTTAATTAGGGTAACCTGTCTTTGAAGTAATCAATTATTCAAAACAGTGATCGATTGTTCACTGTTTGTTTTGTGCATGATACATCAAGCTATTTATCGATTCACGATAACAATCGATCGATAACTTTCAGCTTCATTTTATACAAGGCAAAATCTAGTGCTGGTCGATCATTCTGATTAATTGTATGTCTAATATCAATCGTTTTGTTTGTATTTTTACTATTTTACCCTTTTTACTTTAATCCTTCTAAAACATCTGAAATCACTTCTGAAACTTGTCTAACAGGGGGTTAGTGGTTTTGGATTTGAAAATAAAATTTTAAGATTCTAAAATGTACCGTTAGTTTTTCAAGATTTCCTATGCCATATTCACAATCTAGCGTTAGTATGTTAGGATTTAGACAAATGCAGCATTAGTGGATCAAGCAACATAATCCAAAATTTAAAATATAGCGATAGTTAGAAAACACCCAGCTTTCACTTATTTGGATTTGGAGTGATGAATTATAACGTGTTCGGGCACCCTGTTAAGCATTTCAAAACACCACCTCCTGAGCTGATCTTTTAAAATGATGGGGGTCACTCACAGTTACAGGCAAAATTTGGGTGAGCTATGAACATATCACGACTGAACTCTGGAAGGCACCATCTTTCCCGACGAAGTGAGCTTGGGTTTTCTCAGGAGAGACACCTCCTCTTCCAGGTAACCTATCCCTCCTGCTCCTTTCTTCTCTCTCCCTTTGAACCTGCCTCTCCTTTGTTCTTTGTCTTCCCCACGTCTGTCTATGGTCTCAACCCTCCTATCTTCTATCTCCCTCTCCCTTCTCCTCAATGTTTCCCCCCTTCTCTTATAATCTTATGTTTTTTATTTTTCTACTACTTGGCTACTCCGCCCCAGCCCCGAACACGTTAAGTCAAAGAGGAGATGGAGCACCTACCACTGCCGGTCCAGCTGGGCCAGGTGATGGAGGAGGAGTTGAGGGCCTTTGATGGGTCTGACCCGAAGAAGCCCCCTCCTCATGGCGATCAATGGCCAGATCTATGATGTATTGCATAGCCGGTTTGATGGTCTGTTTTGGGTCTTACTCAATTGTTATTATTGATTCAATTGGTTCTCTGTTTTCCAAAAAAAAACTCATTTTTTCCACTAATCAATATTTTGGGCTTCCTCAAGTTTGCATCTTTATGCCTTTTGTGTGGCTTTGAATATGTGGATTTCTAATAACTTGTAGTTCTGATCCTTTTCTATATGTACATGTCTTTTGATCATCTCAATTGAAATTCCACATCCTCCTAATGTTGAAGTGTATATGCTATTGGTATGTAGGTAGATGTTATACAAGTATAATAGACAAAAATATGTAATTGATGATAAATAGCTATTACACTTCTTTCAAAGATATGTTGATCTTCTTTTTGTCCCGGATTTATATATGGGTAATCGAGCACTGCACTGCTGTTGGATTCAAGCTTAAGGTGTTCCTAAGGATCTCAAAAAGGACAAATTCCAATTACAGTATTACACTCTTGTAGTTTATGTTTACAGTACTCTAAGTTTAGGGGGACGCCTCAGTGTTTTAACTATTTAAGTTACTCTAAAAGTTCACATTTGTGGCCTTTATCATCTAAACCGCTTGCCAATATTTTGTTTTACATGTTAAAGGTAATTGCTTTATGGAAAAATTTATCTAAGTTATTTTGATCTTGATTATAGTGTCCAGATACCTTTGTTTCCTTCTCTTGAATGTCTTTTACGTTTCTCTTTGTTGTACTTTCTTTGTTGAATTTCTTCTGCTATTATTTTTTGTCATGTTAAATCAATACTGACAAAACTATGGCTGTTCAAGTTAAGATTGTGACCGTTAATGCTTGGTGTTTTCTGGTACTTGTACGTCATCAATCCATGATCTAGATGTAGGTTTCCCTTGGATTTATGTTTGAATTTATTTTTTGTTCTATTTGATATGGGATCAACTTGTACATTCTATTGATGTTCAATTGTGGAAATGCTAAACAAGCAAGTGAAAGAATTTGTTCATAGAGACCATTTATTTGCATATCTAGACTGCCGGAGTGTGAGAGGTTTGATTGTAATCTCTGGCGGAGTTTATATATTTTTTTATTTTATATTTTTGACAACTAACGCAAAAGACTTATTTAGGGATTGAAGAAATGGACTGTGAGACATGTCATCCCCTCAATTAGCTATCTTAGATCTCAAATAGTTTGGAATCTAAATATTCTTGTGGTGCTGATGATGACGACACAAATTTTGCCAACATCTTATGCTCTAATTTTATTTGTTTTTGGCATATATATGTAGTAGTAAACCCAATGATAGTATATAATATTTGTTGTTCACTTGAATTTGGAGATTTAATGCTCTATTTGTTTACTTTGATGCTTATATTCACTATTTTATGGGGGGGGGGGGTTTAATCAAGTTGTCTTCTTCAAGCAGGTCAATTCAGTTTTGTAAAACAATATATGAACATTTTGTGATTGGTGACACTTCAGCGGTGTAGGGATGGTGTATAAGATTCGGAGTACGGATATCTTCCTCCTTTGATTATAGAGGAAAATTTAGCCTCTGCCACTAGCTCTATCTGTCAACATATATTGCAAATCTGGTTGTTTCATTCAAGGAGTGCTGAAGCAGACTAGTTGATTCAATACACAAAATTGAATCCATTGGCAGGGGTGGTAATCTGAATTTGTTTTAATGCATCTTTAGGTATTGTTTTTTATTCATCTCTTGTATTCCCCTTGCCTTTTGGTTGGTGTAACAATAAGTCTTGTGCCATTATAGTATGTGTGCAATGTGTGTTTATAGGTGGGAACTAATAGATCATGTGGGCCCCACAATGATTTGACGGCTAGCACCCATAAATACGCATTGTACACGCATTCTTTTGTATTTTATGTTATTGCTAGGCTAAGTCTAGGTTTTCTTTTTTGGTAGGTAATCTTGCCATGACCTCATGGGGTTTGGTTGAGAAGGATTTTGAGCAAATTGCATAGTTCCCACACTAAGCAGTGACTATCGCTTTAAAAATTCAAAGGGAACATGGGAAACTCTTTAAGGATTATAACAAGGGATTAGTGATCGAGAAGGATATTGAGGACCTAAAGGTTGCGGTGGAGAAATTTTCAGGCTCCTTTGATATGCTAGGCTTTCAAATGTCCACTATGAAGCCTAAAGACTAACCATTTTGTAGCCAGGTTAAATCTCGACGAGTTGCAGCATTTCAATTGTTTGTTGAGATATTCTATGTTTGCCTATACCCCCTTCATAACTAGGCTTCTTTTCAATTATCTATAAAAAATTGTATTTGTTAACGGGATGTTGTTGCTAATTTGAGAATGGGGTTGATTACAATAAGTTTATTGTTAGATATTAAATATTCACAATTTCCACGACAAATATAAAGGTAAATAGTTTTTGGGTCAGTTTGGTTGAAAATCTCTTACACTGGTATTCGGATGAAGGTTTTGTCAAAATTTGTTTGCTTCTAAAATTGTATTGCAAAGGAGAAGAATGATATATCTACTGAAGTTACTGGACTAGTAAATTATAGATTAGTCACATTTAAAAATTGTAGATGAAATATTTTAGGGGTTAATTATTTTGAAATCTAGTAGCTCAAATTCAAGGATTCTAACAATACAGGATTTTGGCATTTAAATATTTCAAAATATGGCAGTTCAAATCCATGGATTTGATTAAATTATAAAATCTCATATTCTAAATCTAATATTTCAGAATATAGATTAACTAACCCCTCGTAAGTGATTTTGGTATGCAAATATGATTTGAATAAGCTTCGAAAACCTTCAACATTCTTTAGTCTTCTATCTTGATCCATAGAACTTATTTGCTCTTATTTTTTCAGTCTGTTAATTATATATCTTACTTGACTACAACAACCTCAAATAAGATTATAAGACTTAATACATACATAAAGTTTCTAAATATAATTTTAATAAAGAAACCAGCCAATAAACTTGACATATAACTTATATATTCATACAAGGGATCTCTACATAGATCAACAAGGTAATTCCCTCTTAAATTTATAGTTTGTTTATTAGGATGTTGGTGAACCTAAAAAGATGGCATATGGGGGAACGACGCCACAAAGTCACCTGCATTATTTCCTTAATTTATTCTTCTTAGATAGTTAATAGTACATAAAATTGATTATTAATATTATATAGTTTTATCTATATGCACATTTGTAGTAAAAATTGAAAAATAGAACAACTTTCATCAAATACGCCATCACCGAGTGCTACAAGCTCACTTGCTGCTTCCGCTGTGCCGCCTCCCTTCACAATGATCTAAACTAGGTTTTTTTGAGATAAGTCAAGAAATTTAGGTACTAAATGGTAAGCTCAAAATCATACGACGCACTCAACGGTCCCACTTTTCAAATTGAGCCAAATTATGGGGCCCACTATGAAGAAGGTTGAGTAGATGTTTGGATGTAAACTATATTAGACTCTGCTGTGCTAATATCACATTGTTTTGTTGTTGAAATTGGCCCGCTTTGACCAGACTAGAGAGCGTAAAGCATTAGATGTGGCCTTAAGCCATTATATCATTGCCTTGCTTCCATTGCTTTATTGCCTTGCCAGTGTCACGTCTCATGGTTGGCCTACTAAAAGTGCCTTAGCATGACCTAGGTGGAATAGATTTTTTCCAACTGCAGCCCATGTTTATAACACCATATTCCAATGGTGACGACATCAATGATGTCTTCTCAGTTGTGCTTGACAATTTTCCTCTCTTCAGACTGATTATTGTTGTCATCAATTCAATTCTAGTTGGATTCCATAAACTAATAAACAAATTCAATGTGGCTGGCCCTCACTAATTTTTCACATCTTTCAGTTCGTTTCTTTCGTGTCTCACTGACAACCGATTTAGTGTGAAGGACAAATAAGTAACTGCCGAACTGTCAATGGCAAAAATACCTAAAGATTGGGTACCAGTTTTATGCAATTTCACGAGTCTTTTTACAGCGGACAATAGTTGATTGGCACCTCACACCAAACGGGGTTTGAATGCTTTACTGCCAAGCTGAAGCACCTTCCTTCTTCTGCGTGTTCCAAAGATTTATTTAGGAGATGATATTATATTGCAAAAAGCAACTTGAGAAGTATCTTCACGGTGCTCACGGATACATGTCACAACTTTCGGGGAAAGTTACTGTTTAGTCAATGCTCCCTGATTATTAAACTTTTCACTGTTCAAAAGTTATACTAGTTTGTAAATTTGGGTAAATTTCCTCATACTAACTTTTATCAAAATTTAAGAGGATGCTTAGTCAGAGCTGCAGCTCTGGCTAATTTTTTCCAAATTATAATTATGCCTATTGACACTTAAAAAATAACACTTACACTTCATGACATTAACATAATTATTAATGAATGTTTCTTAATAACAAGCATGACCTTGATATTAAAAGAACAATTAATGAGAAGAACAAGGTCATTTTTATTATTTTCAAAGGTCTCTTGCCAGTCTGGTTGATATTAGAAGGTATATATATACTCACTTGTCTCTTACAAATCTAGTTGACATTAAAAGGTATAAGTATACTCCCTCCATCTCATATAGCATTATTTGATTTTTTAAAATGAACTAAAATTAGTTCATTTTTAAAATTAAATAGAGCTATTAATATATTCCCTTCATCCTAAACTAATAACTCTATTTTGTTAAATTAAGTAGTTGGGTACTTAAAAAAGTGTATCATAAGCTTATTTTTCCTTTTCATAAATATAAGTTTCACCATTTAATATAAATTATTATTTTATCTAAATCTAGTTATTAATATGGGATGAAAGGAACAGGACAAAGGGAGTATTAGTCTGGGCTCCCTGGAGTTGTTTGTGTTTTCTATGTAACTACCCCTTTAGTACTTTGTGCTCTGTTAATAAATAAATTTGTACTTCGTGACAAAAAGTTAGGTGTGAATGCAATTTCAACAAGCATCATGAGGTGTAAGTCTGTTTTAGTAAAAAAAAAACTTGTACTATTTTATCATCCGTGACAAAGTGTAGCGTCTTGAGCAAGAACACGATAAGTATCTCAGTCCGTTAGGTGTGTTATGCCGTTTCTTGGGATTGTAGCAAGAGTCTAAGTTGGGCTTCCTATAGTGACAATCGTTCACTCCACTCATTCCCACGCGTTTTATGTACATTGATATGCTACAGGTGGAAGTTGAATTTGTAAAACATACCAAATCCATACGTCAATAATAAACTTCAACCCATTGGAAACCCATTAGTTACAATTCAAAGAAATTTAAAGACGAAAGTAGCAAAACTAAGATGTTAAGTAAATGTAATTCATAAATTTATTAACTTTTACTCCCTCCAACCAATAATAAGGATTTTGTTTATTTAATTTTTTAAAATGATGGAGACAAAATATTGTAGAAAGCAACAATTTTTTATAATGAAACGCCCCTAACATTAAAAGAACCATTGAGGAGATGAACAGGGGCTTTTTTATCATTTTCAAATGTCTCTTAACGGTCTACTTAACATCAGCAGTTAAACTAAATTTCTCGAATGTGAAGGTTATAAGTATTACTTTAAGGGTAATTTACCAAAAAAATGATTTTACCTATTTTTAATTCAGTGACAAAGTGCTGCATATTGAGCATTACAGCAAGAGCCTACATTGGGCTGCCTACCCCCACAATCTTTCACTCCATGCATTCCCACGCGTTTAATGTGTACATTGGATACGGCTGGAAGGTGAATTAGTAACAATGTCACACTATCTTAAAGTCTGGAGCAAGATATGATTAATGTACTGAATGAAAGATCAATATTCAGCCTCAAAAAATTAAAAAAAGACAGAGAAAGAGAGTGGAGTTGGGGTTTGAGGTCCTTCCCAACGGAGGTAGTCCCTTTTGCATGTGAGTAGTGCGATCAAGCATTCGGTTTCTCGCAATGAATTTTATGGATTGGATGAAAGGTTATTATCTATGTTTTTCCTTAGAAATAATTTATTTTTCAGTTGGAAAACTTTGTTCCTATTTAGCTTCTCGCAGCCAATTTAGTGTAAAAAGCACAGCTTGTATGATTTATCTTGATTAATAGAAATTTTTTTTGTAAAAAAATTCAGCTTATGTTAAGAGCTATTATGTAGTTTGTCCCTTAATTAGGGAAAAAAAAATTGGGTGCCATAGGGATTGGGCCTTATGATTTCTTGCGTGGTACCACAAGACCTAACCAACTCAACTAGAGATTATTATGTTCTCAAGGAGACTATCATAATGAAATTGTTATCCAATAGAATTTTTCCATACTCCATGGCCAAAAATGCAAATATTCCATACTCCCTTGTTTAGTGAAAAAATACCACAAAACCTAGTTGTACACAATATTCAAAAAAAGAAGGATGAAAATACCTTTACAAGGGGTTTAGGGTTTCAAATCATGTTGCCAGGTAATGAAGGTGCAAAACCCAGATGTGACCTCACACAGCAGGGGTGGCAATCGAGGGGTCAATCCAGCATAGTTCAGCAACAGCAATTAGTCGGTGACTTCTGCAGCGAACAACAGAAGTGGGAAAATGCATCCTTGCAACCTAGTCTTATATTTTTAATTACAAATACAAGCTAAGTTCATATATGACATTATTGATATCACGATAATCTGTACATGCATATATAGTTAGTTGTATGTATATCATGTTATAAACAATATGATATGTGCATATCGTATTAGCAATGACACATCATATTGACAAGTTGTCTTATCATGTACGCCAAAATAGACACATCGTGTTATCGATAACATGACAAGTGGACTTACATAGTATTTGACGGTTACTTGGGCATGAGCACTTGATTTTTTTTCTTGTTACATTGGGAGTTACATAATTTGAATGATTATTAGGCATTTATTACAATTACATAATCTCAATAACCACGACTTATTGTTGATGGTTATATAATTGTTGTGGACGGTTGTCCACAACAGCGTGGTAGCCGGCGTAGGTGACGGGATCGGCACAGGGAGGCCAGGAAAGGGGAGAGTGGATGGCGTGGCCATCAGATAGAAAGGGGAGAGGCACAGAAGAAATGGGAGAAGACAAGACAATAATTAATCATTCACTAACCCACTTAGGGCGTAGCCCTTACATTTAAATAGGCTAACTAATGGGCTCACTAACAAACACCTAAAGCCCATTAACATAATTAAAATAAATCACTAATTACCTAAATACCCTTATTATGTGAAAACCCTAATTACCCTAATATGTGGCCCCAGTGACAGCCCTAAAACGTGCACAACATTCCACCACTCTTCTGCATCACCTCTTCCTCGAGGTGACCTAAAACTCCAAACACTAGGCCCACCATAGCTTTGCCCTGAGCAGCTGGTCCGGAATGGCGAATGCGTCTGAGTCACAAGCAAATGCTAGAGACCGCAAGGCGAGTTCAATGATGACATGAGCAGCAACTCCCGTTTTGCATGAATAGGGCTGAAAGCATTGCTAGTGAAATATGCAGTCACCAACCCAAGAACCAGTCCTGCCCATAAACAAATTGCAACTGAGAATAATAATACCCAGTTCGCCACAACCTTCTACGCCCCAAAATGGACGGTTGTGATAGACGATGAAAACCCAAACCAGCGAACTTCCAATGGTCACCAGTTTACAGATATTTGCAAATTCCCAGAAGTTAAACATCCAGTGAATTAGTAGAGAAGCCACACACACATGAGTATCAAGAGCAAAACTTCTCCCATCCCTCAGACAGTTAATATCAGAAAAATTTCTCAATGGTAGCATCGTCAAAACTAGTATTGGGCAAAGTCGAATGATTAGCAGATCTTTCAGTTCAGCAAGATGGCCAATTTTAGAGGCTTTAACACCACTTTTTGTCAATGACATCTCATCCAATGCTTGCTGGGACTACCTGTACAATATAACACCAAAACCTTAGCATCTCTAGCAGGACCTTTCTGGTTAACTTGTGCAAATCTTGACGCTTCCTCCACTCGGCCATCTTGTCCAGTACCAATTGATTCCTTCTCATAATCAATATCAACCGTGCCAGTAAGTGCATAGGCTACAACTAAGGAAGTTGAAGCAAGGGAATTAGCTCGAGTAAGGGGATGCACTCTTCCCTTAAAAACAACTACAACAACTATCTCGTTCTTTGTAATAGCAAAAGCAACAAACGCATTAACATCCCCTGAGTGCCCAATGCACGTAATGTGACCATACCCCACAAGGATAAATCTTTGCTGGTCCAAATATTTCTGTAGACCACTCTGCTGCAAATATATGGAAACAACGCCAAAATCATGAGCAAGGCTTGTTGTGATCCAAAGTTTAACCTTTAGACCCAAGTCACACGCCTGCTGCTTGTGCATCACCACTCGCCCAACGTCCCTGTCCTGAATGTTATGATCAACTACGCCCATTAACATAATTAAAATAAATCACTAATTACCTAAATAACCAAATTACCAAAATGCCCTTATTATATAAAAACCCTAATTACCCTAATACGTGGCTCCAGTGACAGCCCTAAAACGTGCACAACATTCCACCACTCTTCCGCATCACCTCGTCCTCGAGGTGACCTAAAACTCCAAACACTAGGCCCACCATAGCTATGCCCTAAACAGTTGGTCCGGAATGGCAAATGCGTCTGAGTCACAAGCAAATGCTAGAGACCGCAAGGCAAGTTCAATGATGACATGTGCAGCAACTCCCATTTTGCATGAATAGGGCTGAAAGCAAAAGGGCAATTTTTCGAAAGGTTTTACTCTTAGAAGAGGCCAAACAAGAACAATATTGAGTAAATTTTAAAGGAGGTTTATGAAAGGAAGCATGTTGTTTCCGACGAAGATGTAGCATGCTTAGCAATAATGCATATGGCTGCAATAGTGTTATTCACACAGAGCAACATATCTATCTCCCCATTGCTCTATGACTATCTAGATGACAATGATATGGTAGGGAGGTACAACTAGGTGGAAGCGTGCACTAGATGCACAGACGAGGGATATCTTCATCCTGTAGAAACATCAGGAGCATAGAAGAAGACTGTTTTGCCACCACCAAACTTCTAACAAGGGCTTGTTTGCTCTATAGATAACACTTCATAGTAGTAATACATGACTAGTGTATAGTAGCATAGAGTCTATGACACGATTAATTAACATGTTGTTCCCATAATAGCATTGTAGGAATAGCATATTGTCGATAACAAGATAATTTAATTAGCATGTCATCGATAATACATTAAATTCACTAGTGTGTATTGTCGATAACATGGTTCTTTATTAGTGTTGTCGATAACACGATAATTTGATTAGTGTGTCATCGATAATATGGTAGATTCACTAGTATATTATCGATAACACATTTTTTTATTAGATGATATGATATTTTAGCAAGACAGTAAGCATACGAACTTGAGTATGATGGTACGAATAAGATAGTAAGTGTTTGAGTATGTGTAAGAACGTCTAGTAAGATAATGTGTATGAGAAAGAGAATATCTATTGTGAGATTGATCTTATTACGCTTTTATGGTTTATGTTAGTGTTTCACGAATGCAGCTATATATGAACTTATAAAGTTCACTGATTAGAACTCTCCTACTGAGTATAAAAATACTCATTTCCCTCTTTTTAGCCCTATATGTTTTGGAGGCCTTGGTAGGTCCTTGATCGAGAGCTCCTTGGATTGGACTCTAGTTGTTGTTGGAAGGACCGATTTATTCTAACTTCTAGTGTATCTTTGGCTCAATATGAGTCCTTTGTAGTTTTTCCATGGCCTGATGTATTAATTTGATAACTCATATATTGGGTGAGATGAGAGTTTGAGATGTTTATATTTTTTCTAAACTTGTATATAAGATTTTACACTCCGGATTGTTATGGGATATGTAGTCAGAGATGTTTGGGTATATTTTTGTTTAAGCGCATGGCCATGACAATTTATTTTATATGTTTTCATTTTGATTTATGCCTAAGAATATTTGGTTTGGCCATACAATAAATCAGAAAAATTTTATGTGAGAAAAGTTGATGATGATTTAAATTTATAAAAAATTATTTTCACAAGTTTTGGAATTCGTCATTTTTTCCAATTTACAACAATTATATTCCAACATTTTTATCAATTTTAAATAAAATATGTGCAAAATTCCCGGGCATGACACTCCTGGAGCCTGATCAAGTGGGCATCTTCAATAATTGGCTTTATCTAAGGTATCACCTCATAATTGGCCTTCAAACGAAAGAGTATCTTGTTGTACCACATCTTCATCCTCTAATGAGCCAACTAATTCTTCCTCGACTTCTCGTCAAATGGATCAAGCTTTGAGGCCTTCTCCACATCCCTAACCAAATGAGCCATGTAGGCTACCCCTTGCACCTGCAAGTACATAGAGGACAACTTGGTGCCTGAAAACATGTGTGCTATAAAAGCGACACCTATATTACCAAAACAAACATGTTACCAATACTCCAAGATTAGGTATGTCAAGTCATATAAAATATGATCGTACGATAATTGTGTAATTGATAACATGCTTCTAAAAGGTCAATACACTTACAGTCTTACACGTACAATTATACTCAAATCTGTATGCTTACAGCCCTGCACAAAAATTCTTGCATTTATTCTTACTTGGAAGCTTACAAACTTACCCTTACTTAGAATCTTAGAATCCTACTCTTACTCGAAATCTGACAAACTTACTCTAACTTATAAGCTTACAAACTCATGCTTATTCAGGATCTTAGACTTACTATCTATAACTGGAGCTTATTACAATTTAATCAACTCCATCAACAACAAAAAAAAAATCACGGGGGGGAGTCATCTTAACCTCTGAGGAGCAACTAAACGTTGTGGACTTTTCCGAAGGCAAGGCACTCCATGCTCATGGGGCATAAGATCAAATAGGTGAGAGCAGATCCATGATACTACTTACCTAAGCATGCAAATGCTGACTCTCTAAGGCCATATAGTGCCAACAAAGGGCAAGACAATGCGAACTAAGGGCAAAAACGATGCAGTGCCACTTTTGAGTGGAAAACTTACTGTGTAACCTCTAAGTAAAAAACATATAGCACTCTCACCAGAGCATGAAATGTATGGGCTTAAATACAACACCATGACAATATCTCGTGGGATAAACATCATGGTTAAACATGAGAAATGCTTGGCCGATAATTTACCATTTAGTCCAAACATAGAACTTAATCCGTCTAACCCCAAATATTTCATACTCATAGTCTTACACTTGCAATCTTACACTAACAAACTTACACTTACAAACATATGCTTACAGCCGACAACTAGGGCCAATTAAAGCGCTAATCTGCTCTAGTGTCGTAAAGAAGAAATGCTACTAGGGCGTCCCCTTAGGAGAGGAATCTATGTGCCATATATTTTTCCAAATGTAAGGTACACATATGCTCATGGGGTATAGGATCAAACAGATAAGAGTAGGTCTATGATACTACTTACCTGAGCACAAAAATAGCCACTCTCTAGGGCCATTTAGTGCCAACTGAGGGCAAAAATCATACAGTACCTCTTTCGGGATAAAATCTTACAGTGTTCTCACATGAGCGACAAACGTCTAGCCTTAAATATTGTACCAATACAACACCCAAAAGGGTATGTGCCATGGAGGTCTCACAATTTCATAACTGTTTGTTCATCAGTTGGCAACAGGACACAAAACTCAATCCGTTAGAACTAACCAAAGCCTCAATCTCTTACTATTAATGTACTTTCTTCCAATACATTGAATTTTATAATACGTACTTTGTGATGCGGCAGTTATGCTATAAAATTTTACTATCTTACGCTCTCCCTGTTAAACTCAAAGCCCCTATTTCTACCTACTAGTTGAACCTTAAAGTCTTTTGCTTGTTAAGCTTTCAATCCAATCCATACCAACCATAAGTTTGCATACTTGTTGAACCTTAAAGTCTTTTGCATGTTGCTCCGGCACTTGATCCAATCCAAATGAACCTAGCCCGTCAAACACACGCCCATTGAAATCATACATGCAAACACCCTCAATTTCATATCAAAAACCACGTACAACAAATCCGACATAACTTACAATCTGTCAAACATGCATCTAGCATACTCATGATTCATCACATGAACATATGGACAATCCATCTAACTAGCATGTGTATTATTCATTGCATAAGCATATAAACAGTCCATCTAACTAGCATGCATGAAATTCCTTGCATAAGCATTTGGTCAATCTATCTAGCTAATATGTAGATAAGTCATAGCATAGGCATTTGACCAATTCATTCAACTAACATGCGGATATTTCTTAACATAGACATTTAGCCCATTCATTTAACTACCTTGCAAAAAAATCTTCCCTATGAACATACTAACAGTCAAACAATCATCAAACCATTAAACACACAATTCGATTATCATTCTGACAATCTCATATCATGCTATTACACATGATATCATTAACATTGTGCGTCAATAGAACTCATTTACCTTGGTTGTAGCATGCAGTCTAACATACAAGCACGCTAATACAAAAGTACAGAGTTCAAAGTCTCCTACCTTATTGTCCAAGTGAGTTTGGTATCGAGGCGGCATTGGTGCTGATTCCGGTGGTCGAAGATGTCACCTAAGCTGAACAATGGGTACCTCGGGGTGGAAAAATGTTGGTGAAGCTTTATGAGGTTTTAGGCAAATTGTGGTTGGTCTAAATGTGGTGCCCGATGACCCAAACCGCTCCCACGATGTGCACAAGGGGCTACCAAGGGTAGAAAAACAAAATGGGCTGTTAAGGGGAGGTCAAGGTTGCAAAAACACTACGGACTTCTAGCCGGAAGGTTGCCACCACCAGTCAGAACCCGAAACCCAATTTATTGATGTCACTGTTAGCGGTTCTGGAGGCCAAAACCCATGAAAAAGTGGTCAAAGGCATGAGTATAGTTAGGGCGTTGAGGAGGAGGTAGACAAGAGGGATGGTGGCAAACAACGGCCACCTACAAGTTGGATCAGCCGCCAGAATGCAACAAAACATGTTGTGCCAGCCGATTATGATGAGTAAAAAAGTGCGAGGAGGGGCGAAACGGCACCAGAGATGGGAAAGGGGGCTGTGGGAGGTAGATTCGGGCCAAGGGTGGGCTGGCAGAGTTGTGGCCGGCTAGAAACTACTCATGGCAATGACAATACATTATTCAGTATCGGTTTTGTCCAAAACTGGAGAAAAGCAAAGGGAGCTGGGTGGTAGACTAAAAAACATGGAGTAGGGACATTGGCAACGCCACTTAGCCCATGGCGGCCGGACGACTGGTCCCTAGCGGAGGAACTATATTGTTGAACTGATGAGAGACTACAAAGAGAGGTGGGGGGTCTTTTCCTTTCTTTTGGGTAGAAGCAGAATACGATCGCATTCTACGCAATTCGTTATCATTTTATTCTTTTATTTCAACAACTCCCTCTTCACACACCATACTCCAAATCACATATCGAAACCTCTCTCCCTTGCGCGAGAGCCCCCTTTGGGCAAAATGAAGCTCTCATCTCACCCTAAAATTGCATTTTAATCTCAAAGCCCTCCCCCCTAAAATTATTGAAGCCTCAAATTACGCATTTAACCTTTAAAACCCGAAAAATCTTCCACAAAACCAAACACAAGCATGACACATGCAAACAATCATCGGGGAAAAAGATTTATACGACTGACAAAGTACTCAATTTTCCAACAAGAGGTAAAAAAAAATCATGGGAAAATGTGGGTTATTACAAGCGGCCTACCAAGAAGGCCAGTTCATACCACTAGCACATGTTAGAGGAGACCTTTTCCAATAAAACACATTGGGTGCAGATGTTAGGCCAATATCGACCGGCATCAGAATTCAATGAAGGCTTTTAGATGCCTCTAAATATTTTTCTAGGATTATTGATGTCATGATGGAGAAGGCCGCCATCTACTGGCAACAAGGGTGGAACACAAATAGTGTGGAAGTAGTTCTACAATGAGTTAAAAACTCAATCAAGGTGGCTGCAGGTTTAATTGAACACCTTCAACCACGAGAAAAGCCAAAGCGAACCTTCATATGTAGAGGAATATCACATGATCTGATGGGAACTATAACACCAATATGATTAATCCTTTTGTTTCCCTCTGGTCGCATCTATGGTTAACAATGGCCTCAATGTTGTTCTAAAAGTTTTTACCACCTGCCCAAACATCTAAAATACTCTTTTAAAATCGTAGGCCATATAGATCCATGAATATCACATGATTTGTTGTAACATTGACACCGCTCAAACAATGGAATAATTGTGCCTCTATCATGTTCCTGATAGCACGTCAACTAACGAGTCATGTTTTCGTAAACTTGACTTTATAAAAATTGTTTAAACATATCCATGATATGGTAAATCTCATGTAAGAAGTAAGACAATCTACCTTACTTACAAGCTAGTATTTCTTGTAGTTCACAGTTATACCCTGCTACTTAGAAATATGTGTTTATGTTTTTAGGTATAATGTTTGTTGAATCTTTGAAGAGGCTATAACATTTTCTCGGAATCTAAAGGTGAGATGCTCAAGGGTGGTCAGTTCACTTTCTTTTGCGTGCCACACACATGGTCAGGCATGAACCTTTTCATAGTCACGTAATCTTCTAGTTAGATGCCCTTATGTGCCACTTGCAAGACTAATCAAAACACTTCATGGCATATGCATTCTTCTTCTCATCTACAACCTGATATGTGAAATTCACCTATATTGCAGGGTCTCTCAACACCCTCTTTAATTGTACCAAGTATTAGAATCATACACCCAATTGCAGTAGATTTTTGTAGTCATTTACGTGAAAACTACCTGTAATTGTCTCACCCTCACTAATATTTTGCTCCAACAAACTAAGACCATCGACTATGGCCCACTCAATCTCGGCCTTAAAGTCAATATTAGTGGGTAGCTCATTGTATCTGAATTCTTAATGGTCAGACCTACCTTCCATCCTAATACTATCGTTCTTGTTCCATTTCTCAACACTCCACAGTTGTTCAAATTCTTGCCTATTAGCATTTCTAGAGTTATATGGGGGATAATAGATATCACTTGGCATGAAGTCCTTAACGAACCCATTGTTCATGACATTTCTTAAAATTCAGTGTGAATACCTTTGATATCATGTTGTGTAGGTATTTGAATGTTGAACGATGTCTGATACGGATTTGTTGAGTTGAATGTGTTAATTAAATTGTCATTTCACTCAACATCGTGTATTTCGTTACATGCTTCTAAATTATATCATGGCATTGAAGGGACATTAATCATATAAGTCGTGTTATCATATCTACTCTAGGACAAATATGTGAGATATCACATTTGTATTTTGTATCAATAGTTATGCGATGTTATAAATATCATGTTTCAACAAACACTATTATTTAAATTAGTGAATTTTTTAGAACAAAATAGAGTTATAACATGTAAACTCAAATTAAATATTATTTGACTATTTCACATGTGAATGTGTATCATCGATTGTGGTATGATATCCGACATTCATGTTGGGGTAGGTTGATATCATCTTCTCCAACAATGGTGATTTATCTGTATTCACAATTTAGCTCCTATCTAGTGATGGTGATTTGTCTCCTTTTGTACCCTCACTCATCTCTACATACGATGATAAATTTTCTTTATTTGCCTTCATATGAATGACAAACACTAATTGTAGGTCTTCATCATCTTCTAATTTATCGAGTATAGATGATTTCAATGATGAAATCAAATACAACAAGTTTTTCTTTAACTTGTATCAGCTGAAAGTTTCATATCCGTCTAAATGGTAATAATGGATCACTAAATTGCTCTTAAAACTAGTACTTCCTGGAAGTAAGAATCAAGATTTTTGGTCTCTATGAATAGGAATTTCCTTTACGTGATAAAAATGATAAATCTAAGTCTCAATGCATTCATGATCATTCTAATATCAATCAAACTACAAAACATTCAAAACACATGAGCACAAACACATTGTTTTACATGGAAAAACCCAACAAGTGGGCATTGTGATATCCGTGGCAGTTTGGTCCCACAATGGAATTATTAAGTAAATAAAGAGTTAGCGTGTTTAATGTCATGACAAAAAGATAATCTATGTTGTGAAAAATAACTGAACATATTTTAAATGTTGACAATAATGGAACTACTATGAAAACCAATTCATATATAGGTGAAAAAGAAGAATTTTTAATCTTGGTAAGCTTCTCAGAAAACAAAAAGAAGAACAAGGAGTAGAGAAATATTTTCTTTCTTGAATGTCTAATAGATTAATTGCATAACAATCAAAGACACGCTCAAATTACTGAAATAATGATCTCCCATATGTTTCCTTAAAGATTTGCATTTCTAGCCCCTGATCATCCATCATAATACGTATGTATTATAGATTTTGGCACACGTAATTCTTTTCTTCATGATTTAAATTATATTGTTACATTCCTGTAAACTCTTAGGTAAAAGTTCAAAAATTAAATGCCACAGTCAGCCTTATCAATGCTGATTAGGTGTAGAAGGTTATGCAGCAAAGTTCAGAACATCATAAGGATAATGAACAAAAGGATTAAGAACCAATTTGTTGTTCCAAAGCTGACAAGTGAAATAATGATTGTCCAATGACAGGGGAGTTCATAGAGATTTACAAGCTACCTCAGTTATAAACATCATTTTGCACAAGTGGGCATCGTGATATCCATGGCAGTTTGGTCCCACAATGGAATTATTAAGTAAAAAAAGAGTTAGTGTGTTTAATGTCATGAGAAAAAGATAATCTATGTTGTGAAAAATAAATGAACATATTTTAAATGTTGACAATAATGGAACTACTATGAAAACCAATTCATATATAGGTGAAAAAGAAGAATTTTTAATCTTGGTAAGCTTCTCAGAAAACAAAAAGATGAACAAGGAATAGAAAAATATTTTCTTTATTGAATGTCTAATAGAATAATTGCATAACAATCGAATACACACTCAAATTACTCAAATAATGATCTCCCATATGTTTCCTTACAGATTTGCATATCCAGACCCTGATCATCCATCATAATATGTATGTATTATAGATTTTGGCACATGTAATTCTTTTCTTCATGATTTAAATTATATTGTCACATTCTTGTAAACTCCTAGGCAAAAGTTCAGAAATTAAATGCCACAAGTCAGCCATTTCAATGCAGATCAGGTGTAGAAGGTTATGCAGCAAAGTTCAGAACGTCATAAAGATAATGAACAATAGGATTAAGAACCAATTTGTTGTTGCAAAGCTGACAAGTAAAATATAGATGGTCCAATGACAGGGCAGTTCATAGAGATTTTTAAGCTACCTCAGTTATAAACATCAATTTGCACAAGTGGGCATCGTGATATCTGTGGCAGTTTGGTCCCACAATGGAATTATTAAGAAAATAAAGAGTTAGTGTGCTTAATGTCATGACAAAAAGATAATCTATGTTGTGAAAAATAAATGATCATATTTTAAATGTTGACAATAATGGATCTACTATGAAAACCAATTCATATATAGGTCAAAAAGAAGAATTTTTAATCTTGGTAAGCTTGTCAAAAAACAAAAAGAACAACAAGGAGTAGAGAAATATTTTCTTTCTTGAATGTCTAATAGATTAATTGCATAACAATCAAAGACACACTCAAATTATTGAAATAATGATCTCCCGTATATTTCCTTAAAGATTTGCATCTCCAGCCCCTGATCGTCCATCATAATACGTATGTATTATAGATTTTGGCTCATGTAATTCTTTTCTTGATGATTTAAATTATATTGTTACATTCCTGTAAACTCTTAGGCAAAAGTTGAAAAATTAAATGCCACAAGTTAGCCATTGCAATGCAGATTAGGTGTAGAAGGTTATGTCACAAAGTTCAGAACATCATAAGGATAATGAACAAAAGGATTTAGAACCAATTTCTTGTTGCAAAGCTGACAAGTGAAATAAAGATTGTCCAATGACAGGGGAGTTCATAGAGATTTACAAGCTACCTCAGTTATAAACATCAATTTGCACAAGTGGGCATCGTGATATCCATGGCAGTTTGGTCCCACAATGGAATTATTAAGTAAGTAAAGAGTTAGTGTGTTTATTGTCATGACAAAAAGATAATCAATTTTGAGAAAAATAAATGAACATATTTTAAATGATGACAATAATGGAACTACTATGAAAACCAATTCATATATAGGTGAAAAACAAGAATTTTTAATCTTGGTAAGCTTCTCAGAGAACAAAAAGAAGAACAATGAGTAGAAAAATATTTTTCTTTATTGAATATCTAATAGAATAATTGCATAACAATCAAATACACACTCAAATTACTCAAATAATGATCTCCCATATGTTTCCTTACAGATTTGCAAATCCAGACCCAGATCATCCATCATAATATGTATGTATTATAGATTTTGGCTCATGTAATTCTTTTCTTCATGATTTAAATTATATTGTTACATTCTTGTAAACTCTTAGGCAAAAGTTCAGAAATTAAATGCCACAAGTCAGCGTTTTCAATGCAGTTCAAGTGTAGAAGGTTATGCAGCAAAGTTCAGAACGTGATAAAGATAATGAACAACAGGATTAAGAACCAATTTGTTGTTGCAAAGCTGACAAGTAAAATAAAGATGGTCCAACGATAGGGGAGTTCATAGAGATTTACAAGCTACCTCAGGTATAAACATCAATTTGCACATGTGGGCATCGTGATATCGGTGGCAGTTTGGTCCCACAATGGAATTATTAAGTAAATAAAGAGTTAGATTGTTTAATGTCATGAGAAAAAGATAATCTATGTTGTGAAAAATAAATGAACATTTTTTAAATGTTGACAATAATGGAACTACTATGATAACCAATTCATATATTGGTGAAAAAGAAGAATTTTTAATCTTGGTAAGCTTCTCAAAAAACAAAAAGATGAACAAGGAATAGAAAAATGTTTTCTTTATTGAATGTCTAATAGAATAATTGCATAACAATCGAATACACACTCACATTACTCAAATAATGATCTCCCATATGTTTCCTTACAGATTTGCATATCCAGACCCTGATCATCCATCATAATATGTATGTATTATAGATTTTGGCACATGTAATTCTTTTCTTCATGATTTAAATTATATTGTTACATTCTTGTAAACTCCTACGCAAAAGTTCAGAAATTAAATGCCACAAGTCTGCCATTTCAATGCAGATCAGGTGTAGAAGGTTATGCAGCAAAGTTCAGAACATCATAAGGATAATGAACAAAAGGATTAAGAACCAATTTGTTGTTGCAAAGCTAACAAGTGAAATAAAGATTGTCCAATGACAAGGGAGTTCATAGAGATTTACAAGCTGCCTCAGTTATAAACATCAATTTGCACATGTGGGCATCGTGATATCCGTGGCAGTTTGGTCCCACAATGGAATTATTAAGTAAATAAAGAGTTAGTGTGTTTAATGTCATGACAAAAAGATAATCTATGTTGTGAAAAATAAATGATCATATTTTAAATGTTGACAATAATGAAACTACTATGAAAACCAATTCATTTATAGGTGAAAAAGAAGAATTTTTAATCTTGGTAAACTTCTCAGAAAACAAAAAGAAGACCAAGGAGTAGAGAAATATTTTCTTTCTTGAATGTCTAACAGATTAATTGCATAACAATCAAAGACACGCTCAAATTACTGAAATAATGATCTCCCATATGTTTCCTTATATATTTGCATCTCCTGCCCCTGATCGTCCATCATAATATGTATGTATTATAGATTTTGGCACTTGTAATTCTTTTCTTCATGATTTGAATTATATTGTTACATTCCTGTAAACTCTTAGGCAAAAGTTCAAAAATTAAATGCCACAAGTCAGCCTTTTCAATGCAGATAAGGTGCAGATGGTTACGCAGCAAAGTTCAGAACATCATAAGGATAATGAACAAAAGGATCAAGAACCAATTTCTTGTTGCAAAGCAGACAAGTGAAATAAAGATTGTCCAATGACAGGGGAGTTCATCGAGATTTACAAGCTACCTCAGTTATAAACATCAATTTACACAAGTGGGCATCGTGATATCCATAGCAGTTTGGTCCCGCAATGGAATTATTAAGTAAATAAAGAGTTAGTGTGTTTAATGTCATGACAAAAAGATAATCTATGTTGTGAAAAATAAATGAACATATTTTAAATGATGACAATAATGGAACTACTATGAAAACCAATCCATATATAGGTGAAAAAGAAGAATTTTTAATCTTGGAAAGCTTCTCAGAAAACAAAAAGAAGAACAAGGAGTAGAAAAATATTTTCTATTGAATGTCTAATTGTAACATCCCGGATTTTTATTACGATTTTCTGCAATTTTTCTGATCAGTTTTGGCGAGAAATTGTGACGCTTCGGCGTATTTGGCCTCTGTATTCGTACCCGTAGAGTCGGGTCTCAGGTTCATCATAGGCGACGGGCCTAGACCCGCATTTTGGCGCGAAAATTCGAGAGAAAACGGACTGCAGAAGAAATAAGGTGAGAAAAGAAAAAAAAAAGGATAAAAGAAAGCAAAACGGGCTCGGGCTCGGCCGAGCCCGATCCAGAAATGTTGGAATAGTGTTTTTTTCCCCCCCTTCTCTGGCGTCTCTCTATCCCAGCCGCCACCGGCCGCTGGTGGGCCGCATGGCCGCCGCACCGGCTCCGCCCCGGCTGTGCGACTGCTGGGGGGCCGCCGTCCCGGCCCCACGGCCGCTCCGCCCCGTCTCGCCCCTGTTCCGCTGGCCGATCTCTATGCCCTCTCTCTAATTTGTGCTTGGACGGCGCCGGCGGTGGACGGTGGGCTTCTCCCGGCTTCCGTCTGGCCAGTTTCAGGCCGGCGACGGCAGGGCCGCTGCCCTGGCCAGTTCCGCCGGCTCCTCCCCTTAGTTTTACCCGGTAAGCAGTCTCTCTCCCTCTCTCACTGTGATCAGATTTGAGCCACCGCCATGGGCCGCCAAGGGCGGGCCGGCCGGCCACGGCTCCGCCCTGGGCCGGCGACCGCGGGAGACCACCCCTCCCGGCCCAGTGGACCTCCGCTCCGCCGCCCCATCCCATTTCCGCCTCTGCCCTGTTTTGTTCCGCCCCTTTGGTCACCGATTCCGCCGCCGCCATTAGCCGGTGAGGGCCGGCCGACCGCCCACAGCTCCGCCCCGGCCCGGCGACGGCGATGAGCACCTCTCCCAACCCCAGAGGCCTCCGTCCCACTGCCCTGTCCTCAGATTTCCCTCTGCCCTATTTTCTGCTGCCTCACTGTTTTGGTGAAACAGTGGCTGCCGGCGGCGAGCCACCGCCGACCGGATCTCCCTCCAGCCTCGCCTTGATCCAGCGATGGTGGGGAGCTACTCCTCTCAGCTCAGCCTAGCTCCGTCCTCTGCCGGTTTTTTTTCCCCGGTCAGTCCCTTTCCCCCTATTTCTGTTTGTGATGGAATTTGGGGCTGCGCCCGGTGAGAGCCAGCCTCCGGCTCGCCTCCGGCCGGCCAGCCTTTGCCTAGCGACACCGGTGTAGCCGCCTCCATCCTGCCGGCCGCGGTCCAGTGACTGCAAGGCCGACCCCTAGCTAGCTCCGCCGCCCCCTTGGCCGTTCCGCCCGGTCCGATTTGCACCCTATTGTGGGTGGATTCTTCGTTGAGTTGTCGCCACTGTCGTTGGCCAGTGAAGTCAGCCCAATCGTTGTGGGCTCCGCCCCGGCCTGGCGATGGCCCACGGACGGCCCCATCCGGACTGGTTCAACCTCCGTCCCCTCCGCTTTGTCAGAGCTCGATCTGCATCCCTTGCTCGGGTGCTCTCATTCGGAAAAACCGAGCCTTTGCTCCTCACTGTGTTGTTTGTCCGGCGTGTTGCCGTTGACTTTGACCGTCAACTCTGGCCGGAGATAGCTCCTCCTGGCCGTTAGAGCCATGACACAGCCGGCCAAAGCCATTGGTAACCCTTACTCCTCCCTATGTTCCCCCGGCCCCTCTATGCTTTTGGCCGTTTTTATGTTTTGGGCTATCGAGCATCGTTGGATGCCGAACACCCTTTGGACCACTTAGTATGGCGGGTTTTAGCCTAGAGATGGCTAGCCGCCTTACTGCGGCACTGCCCCTCTTCTTCGGCATGAGGCAGGTTCCCCCTCTGCCAATGATATGTGTTTGACCGCGCCACTTAGAGCACCACCGTTCTATCTCGCCGAACGCCGATTGGCCTCTAGTTGGCCTACCTCGGCACGACAACGACAAAGGACGTCTTGTAAGTCACCACCCTTGGGCTTGGCCTACTGCCCTTCCGAGCTTTGAGCCTACACCGTCTAGCATTCTCCCCCTCCCTTTGGTCGCGTGTGCTAGTAGCCGCGCGGGCGGGTTAGGGTTTTGGTGCCGCTTTGGCGCCGCCCGACCGTCAGATGTCTCTGCCATCAACTGTTGTTGACATCAGAGTCCTCCATCAGTCTCCTCCGTCCTTGAGTGACGCCCACACCCTCCGCCCTTAAGTGGGCCCTAGTAAACACGAAATCGATGCCGTTGGGTGCTGTCCACGGCCGATTTCAATGTCTTGTGATCGGTTGTGTATGGTTCAACCACCGGTCGAATTTTAGTGTACACCTAGATCTTCGGTCGCACCTGCCACTCGTTGGCACGACCTTCCTCCCGGCCGCCCGTAGTGTGCCGCCGTGGATCACAGATTTTTCCGCGTTGATCAGTGTCACCCCTGTTTGGCTGTGAGTGCTTCCGGCGTTTCTTGCACCCTCGGGACAACAACTCTCTCAGCTGAGCAATGGTTTTGACCGCCAACTCCACCACCGACGCCGCCACCGTCGTGTGCTCGCCATCAAACGTCATGATTACGAGGTAGGGGAGCTTGAACTCGTAATTTCATGATAGCGTGCTTGAATGAGTAGTAGCATGCTAGGAATTACATGATGTGCATATAAGCATGATTATATATTATGTTTTAGATACGTATGGCATGCATATGAGTTGTGAGTATGATTGTTATGTGTGAGTTGCTCGTATGTTTTATGTATGTGTATGTGCATGTGGGCAGAGGTATGTACGATGGACGGTAAGAAGTGGTAAGGGTTTAGTACAAAGTTGGACGTGGATTTGGACGTGTAAGCGTACGACGGAAGACAGAGAAGGTAAGTTTGATGGGCGATGGACGGTAAAAAGTGGTAAGGTTTTTGGTATGGAGTCGGATGGGGACGGGTAAGCGTGTGATGGAAGATGACAAACGTAAGTATGACAGACGAAGAATGGAGCGGATTGGATCGGTTTGGTGTGGAACAAAGTCAGGGGTTGGTTTCTGTAAGTAAGAGAACTTAGGCTTGAAGCCTGAGGTGGGGTTTGTTAGACGACAAGAGTGTGCATAATTGTATAAGCATAACGTACAAATTATAAAGTGAAAAGTAAGCATAATTAGTGAGGTGTAAGTAAGGGGGTAACGGGGATTTACCTTGAGGAGCTCAGTTTGACGACGTAAGTAAGATGTGTGGACTGTAAGGTAGATGGCAGAGGTCGTATGATTATGTAAGTATTTGTGTACGGTGAGTTATGTGTGACTTGGACAGGTAAGTGAAGTCTGCTGCCCCGACGAACTAGGGTTCGGATCGGGCTCAGCTCTGGTTTGATCAGTCGAGGACTGAGTTTGTGTGGCATAATCGTACCGCATAATATACTTAATTCAAACTTGAATTATAAGAAAGCTAATGATAGCGTTGTGAGTTTGAGACCTGAGGGTTCGATGGATTAAGTTCCGTGTTTGGGCTAGCCGATAATGAGTCGGCTGAGCACTTCTGTGTCTTGCCATGGTTGTTATCCTGCGGGATTTTTGTCTGTGTGCTATATAGAGCACTGGACGTCTGATGCTCTGTTGAGAGCGATGTATGCTTTGTTTTGGTCTGTGTGCTGTATTAAGCCCAGACGTTTGATGCTCTGTTGAGAGCGCTGTAAGTTTCCGCCCTTCGTGGGCTCTATATGTTTCTGCCTATAGATGGCACTGTAAGATTCTTGCCCAAGAGTGGCACTGTATGTTTTCTGCCCTTAGTTGGCACTGTATGGCCCTTGTTGGCAATATATGGCCCCAAAGAGTGGGCATTTGCGCGCTCAGGTAAGCAGTATCATGGACCTGCTCTTACCTGTTTGATCTTGTGCCCCATGAGCATAGGTGTGCCTTGCCTTCGGAAAAGTCCATGGCGTCTAGTTGCTCCCCGAAGGTTAAGGTGACGCCCTTGTGGCATTCCCTTCTTTTCCGACATTGGAGCTTGTTAATTGTAATGAGCTTCAGTCATCGGTAGTATGTGTTCGATAGTGAGAGTATGTTGTATGCTTCAGATTCTGAGTAAGTTGTACGTGTAAGATTCAGAGTATGTGTAAGTGTAAGCTCCTAAGGAAGACGTAAGAATACGTTTATGTGTAAGCGTATGATTGTACGATTAAGGTCGTACAAGTACGTGTAGGTTGTGTGAGTATGAGTACGATTGTAAGATGATGATTTTGAGTAAGAATGTAAGTAAGTTTCTGAGTAAGACCGTAAGTGTACGATTCTGAGCACGATTGTAAGTATATGTTCTGATAAGGACTGTAAGTGTAAGATTGTATGAATAAGGTCGTACAAGTATACGTAAGGATTTGAGTATGCGTACGATGGTACGAGTACATTGTAAGACCCTGATTGAGGGTGTTTGTGTAAGTTTGCTTCCATTTGGTGTGCTATGCGTTTTAGGCAAAAGATCAGAAATTAAATGCCACAAGTCTGCCTTTTCAATGCAGATGAGGTGTAGAAGGTTATGCAGCAAAGTTCAGAACGTCATAAAGATAGTGAACAACAGGATTAAGAACCAATTTGTTGTTGCAAAGCAGACAAGTGAAATAAAGATGGTCCAACGACAGGGAAGTTCATAGAGATTTACCAGCTACTTCAGTTATAAACATCAATTTGCACAAGCGGGCATCGTGATATCCATGGCAGTTTGGTCCCACAATGGAATTATTAAGTAAATAAAGAGTTAGTATGTTTAATGTCATGACAAAAAGATAATCAATGTTGAGAAAAATAAATGAACATATTTTAAATGATGACAATAATGGAACTACTATGAAAACCAATTCATATATAGGTGAAAAACAAGAATTTTTAATCTTGGTAAGCTTCTCAGAGAACAAAAAGAAGAACAAGGAGTAGAAAAATATTTTCTTTATTGAATATCTAATAGAATAATTACATAACAATCGAATACACACTCAAATTACTCAAATAATGATCTCCCATATGTTTCCTTACAGATTTGCATATCCAGACCCTGATCATCCATCATAATATGTATGTATTATGGATTTTGGCCCATGTAATTCTTTTCTTCATGAATTAAATTATATTGTTACATTCTTGTAAACTCTTAGGCAAAAGTTCAAAAATTAAATGCCAAAAGTCCGCCTTTTCAATGCAGATGAGGTGTAGAAGGTTATGCAGCAAAGTTTAGAATGTCATAAAGATAGTGAACAACAGGATTAAGAACCATTTTGTTGTTGCAAAGCTGACAAGTGAAATAAAGATGGTCCAACGACAGGGAAGTTCATAGAGATTTACAAGCTACTTCAGTTATAAACATCAATTTGCACAAGCGGGCATCGTGATATACGTGGCAGTTTGGTTCCCCAATGGAATTATTAAGTAAATAAAGAGTTACTGTGTTTAATGTCATGACAAAAAGATAATCAATGTTGAGAAAAATAAATGAACCTATTTTAAATGATGACAATAATGGAACTACTATGAAAACCAATTCATATATAGGTGAAAAACAAGAATTTTTAATATTGGTAAGCTTCTCAGAGAACAAAAAGAAGAACAAGGAGTAGAAAAATATTTTCTTTATTGAATATCTAATAGAATAATTACATAACAATCGAATACACACTCAAATTACTCAAATAATGATCTCCCATATGTTTCCTTACAGATTTGCATATCCAGACCCTGATCATCCATCATAATATGTATGTATTATGGATTTTGGCCCATGTAATTCTTTTCTTCATGAATTAAATTATATTGTTACATTCTTGCAAACTCTTAGGCAAAAGTTCAAAAATTAAATGCCACAAGTCCGCCTTTTCAATGCAGATGAGGTGTAGAAGGTTATGCAGCAAAGTTCAGAATGTCATAAAGATAGTGAACAACAGGATTGAGAACCATTTTGTTGTTGCAAAGCTGACAAGTGAAATAAAGATGGTCCAACGACAGGGAAGTTCATAGAGATTTACAAGCTACTTCAGTTATAAACATCAATTTGCACATGTGGGCATCGTGATATCCGTGGCAGTTTGGTCCGACAATGGAATTATTAAGTAAATAAAGAGTTAGTGTGTTTAATGTCATGACAAAAAGATAATCTATGTTGTGAAAAGTAAATGAACATATTTTAAATGTTGAAAATAATGGAACTACTATGAAAACTAATTCATATATAGGTCAAAAAGAAGAATTTTTAATCTCGGTAAGCTTCTCAGAAAACAAAAAGAAGAACAAGGAGTAGAGAAATATTTTCTTTCTTGAATGTCTAATAGATTAATTGCATAACAATCAAAGACACGCTCAAATTACTGAAATAATGATCTCCCATATGTTTCCTTAAAGATTTGCATTTCCAGCCCATGATCGTCCATCATAATACGTATGTATTATAGATTTTGGCACACGTAATTCTTTTCTTCATGATTTAAATTACATTGTTACATTCCTGTAAACTCTTAGGTAAAAGTTCAAAAATTAAATGCCACAAGTCACCCTTATCAATGCTGATTAGGTGTAGAAGGTTATGCAGCAAAGTTCAGAACATCATAAGGATAATGAACAAAAGGATTAAGAACCAATTTGTTGTTGCAAAGCTGACAAGTGAAATAAAGATTGTCCATTGACAGGGGAGTTGATAGAGATTTACAAGCTACCTCAGTTACAAACATCAATTTGCACAAGTGGGCATCGTGATATCCATGGCAGTTTGGTCCCTCAATGGAATTATTAAGTAAATAAAGAGTTAGTGTGTTTAATGTCATGAGAAAAAGATAATCTATGTTGTGAAAAATAAATGATCATATTTTAAATGTTGACAATAATGGAACTACTATGAAAACCAATTCATACATAGGTCAAATAGAAGAATTTTTAATCTTGGTAAGTTTCTCAGAAGACAAAAAGAAGAACAAGGAGTAGAGAAATGTTTTCTTTCTTGAATGTCTAATAGATTAATTGCATAACAATCAAAGACACGCTCAAATTATTGAAATAATGATCTCCCATATGTGTCGTTAAAGATTTGCATCTACAGCCCCTAATCGTCCATCATAATATGTATGTATTATAGATTTTGGCACATGTAATTCTTTTCTTCACGATTTAAATTATATTGTTCCATTCTTGTAGACTCTTAGGAAAAAGTTCAGAAATTAAATGCCACAAGTCAGCCTTTTCAGTGCAGATCAGGTGTAGAAGGTTATGCAGCAAAGTTCAGAACGTCATAAAGATAATGAACAACAAGATTAAGAACCAATTTGTTGTTGCAAAGCTGACAAGTAAAATAAAGATGGTCCAACGACAGGGGAGTTCATAGAGATTTACAAGCTACCTCAGTTATAAACATCAATTTGCACAAGTGGGCGTCGTGATATCCGTGGCAGTTTGGTCCCACAATGGAATTATTAAGTAAATAAGGGGTTACTGTGTTTAATGTCGTGACGAAAAGATAATCTATGTTGTGAAAAATAAATGAACATATTTTCAATGTTGACAATAATGGAACTACTATGAAAACCAATTCATATATAGGTGAAAACGAAGAATTTTTAATCTTGGTAAGCTTCTCAAAAAACAAAAAGAAGAACAAGGAGTAGAGAAATATTTTCTTTCTTGAATGTCTAATAGATTAATTGCATAACAATCGAATACACACTCAAATTACTCAAATAGTGATCTCCCATATGTTTCCTTACAGATTTGCATATCCAGACCCTGATCATCCATCATAATATGTATGTATTATGGATTTTGGCCCATGTAATTCTTTTCTTCATGATTTAAATTATATTGGTACATTCTTGTAAAATCTTAGGCAAAAGATCAGAAATTAAATGCCACAAGTCTGCCTTTTCAAAGCAGATGAGGTGTAGAAGGT
Organism: Saururus chinensis; assembly: GCA_035235625.1. Classification (NCBI taxonomy): domain Eukaryota; kingdom Viridiplantae; phylum Streptophyta; class Magnoliopsida; order Piperales; family Saururaceae; genus Saururus; species Saururus chinensis. The sequence goes on along the minus strand of CP141146.1, from coordinate 26,664,285 downwards.
TATGCAGCAAAGTTCAGAACGTCATAAAGATAGTGAACAACAGGATTAAGAACCAATTTGTTGTTGCAAAGCTGACAAGTGAAATAAAGATGGTCCAACGACAGGGAAGTTCATAGAGATTTACCAGCTACTTCAGTTATAAACATCAATTTGCACAAGTGGGCATCGTGATATACGTGGCAGTTTGGTCCCACAATGGAATTATTAAGTAAATAAAGAGTTAGTGTGTTTAATGTCATGATAAAAAGATAATCTATGTTGTCAAAAAGAAATGAACATATTTTAAATGTTGACAATAATGGAACTACTATGAAAACCAATTCATATATAGGTCAAAAAGAAGAATTTTTAATCTTCGTAAGCTTCTCAGAATTCAAAAAGATGAACAAGGAGTAGAAAAATATTTTCTTTATTGAAGGTCTAATAGAATAATTGTATAACAATCGAATACACACTCAAATTACTCAAATAATGATCTCCCATATGTTTCCTTACAGATTTGCATATCTAGACCCTGATCATCCATCATAATATGTATGTAATATGGATTTTGGCCCATGTAATTCTTTTCTTTATGAATTAAATTATATTGTTACATTCTTGTAAACTCTTAGGCAAAAGTTCAAAAATTAAATGCCAAAAGTCCGCCTTTTCAATGCAGATGAGGTGTAGAAGGTTATGCAGCAAAGTTTAGAATGTCATAAAGATAGTGAACAACAGGATTAAGAACCATTTTGTTGTTGCAAAGCTGACAAGTGAAATAAAGATGGTCCAACGACAGGGAAGTTCATAGAGATTTACAAGCTACTTCAGTTATAAACATCAATTTGCACATGTGGGCATCGTGATATCCGTGGCAGTTTGGTCCGACAATGGAATTATTAAGTAAATAAAGAGTTAGTGTGTTTAATGTCATGACAAAAAGATAATCTATGTTGTGAAAAGTAAATGAACATATTTTAAATGTTGAAAATAATGGAACTACTATGAAAACTAATTCATATATAGGTCAAAAAGAAGAATTTTTAATCTCGGTAAGCTTCTCAGAAAACAAAAAGAAGAACAAGGAGTAGAGAAATATTTTCTTTCTTGAATGTCTAATAGATTAATTGCATAACAATCAAAGACACGCTCAAATTACTGAAATAATGATCTCCCATATGTTTCCTTAAAGATTTGCATTTCTAGCCCATGATCGTCCATCATAATACGTATGTATTATAGATTTTGGCACACATAATTCTTTTCTTCATGATTTAAATTACATTGTTACATTCCTGTAAACTCTTAGGTAAAAGTTCAAAAATTAAATGCCACAAGTCACCCTTATCAATGCTGATTAGGTGTAGAAGGTTATGCAGCAAAGTTCAGAACATCATAAGGATAATGAACAAAAGGATTAAGAACCAATTTGTTGTTGCACAGCTGACAAGTGAAATAAAGATTGTCCATTGACAGGGGAGTTGATAGAGATTTACAAGCTACCTCAGTTATAAACATCAATTTGCACAAGTGGGCATCGTGATATCCATGGCAGTTTGGTCCCTCAATGGAATTATTAAGTAAATAAAGAGTTAGTGTGTTTAATGTCATGAGAAAAAGATAATCTATGTTGTGAAAAATAAATGAACATATTTTAAATGTTGACAATAATGGAACTACTATGAAAACCAATTCATATATAGGTGAAAAATAAGAATTTTTATTCTCGGTAAGCTTCTCAGAAAACAAAAAGAAGACAAAGGAGTAGAAATATATTTTCTTTATTGAATGTCTAATAGAATAGTTGTATAACAATCGAATACACACTCAATTCACTCAAATAATGATCTCCCATATGTTTCCTTACAGATTTACATATCAAGACCCTGATCATCCATCATAATATGTATGTATTATAGATTTTGGCACATGCAATTCTTTTCTTCATGATTTAAATTATATTGTTACATTCTTGTAAACTCTTAGGAAAAAGTTCAGAAATTAAATGCCACAAGTCAGCCTTTTCAATGCAGATCAGGTGTAGAAGGTTATGCAAAGAAAGTTCAGAACGTCATAAAGATAATGGACAACAAGATTAAGAACCAATTTGTTGTTGCAAAGCTGACAAGTAAAATAAAGATGGTCCAACGACAGGGGAGTTCATAGAGATTTACAAGCTACCTCAGTTATAAACAACAATTTGCACAAGCGGGCATCGTGATATAAATGGCAGTTTGGTCCCACAATGGAATTATTAAGTAAAAAAAGAGTTAGTGTGTTTAATGTCATGACAAAAAGATAATCTATGTTGAGAAAAATAAATGAACACATTTTAAATGATGACAATAATGGAACTACTATGAAAACCAATCCATATATAGGTGAAAAAGAAGAATTTTTAATCTTGGTAAGCTTCTCAGAAAACAAAAAGAAGAACAAGGAGTAGAAAAATATTTTCTATTGAATGTCTAATAGAATAATTACATAACAATCGAATACACACTCAAATTACTCAAATAGTGATCTCCCATATGTTTCCTTACAGATTTGCATATCCAGACCCTGATCATCCATCATAATATGTATGTATTATGGATTTTGGCCCATGTAATTCTTTTCTTCATGATTTAAATTATATTGGTACATTCTTGTAAAATCTTAGGCAAAAGATCAGAAATTAAATGCCACAAGTCTGCCTTTTCAATGCAGATGAGGTGTAGAAGGTTATGCAACAAAGTTTAGAACGTCATAAAGATAGTGAACAACAGGATTAAGAACCAATTTGTTGTTGCAAAGCTGACAAGTGAAATAAAGATGGTCCAACGACAGGGAAGTTCATAGAGATTTACCAGCTACTTCAGTTATAAACATCAATTTGCACAAGTGGGCATCGTGATATACGTGGCAGTTTGGTCCCACAATGGAATTATTAAGTAAATAAAGAGTTAGTGTGTTTAATGTCATGATAAAAAGATAATCTATGTTGTGAAAAAGAAATGAACATATTTTAAATGTTGACAATAATGGAACTACTATGAAAACGAATTCATATATAGGTCAAAAAGAAGAATTTTTAATCTTCGTAAGCTTCTCAGAATTCAAAAAGATGAACAAGGAGTAGAAAAATATTTTCTTTATTGAAGGTCTAATAGAATAATTGTATAACAATCGAATACACACTCAAATTACTCAAATAATGATCTCCCATATGTTTCCTTACAGATTTGCATATCCAGACCCTGATCATCCATCATAATATGTATGTAATATGGATTTTGGCCCATGTAATTCTTTTCTTTATGAATTAAATTATATTGTTACATTCTTGTAAACTCTTAGGCAAAAGCTCCAATAATAAATGCCAAAAGTCCGCCTTTTCAATGCAGATGAGGTGTAGAAGGTTATGCAGGAAAGTTTAGAATGTCATAAAGATAGTGAACAACAGGATTAAGAACCATTTTGTTGTTGCAAAGCTGACAAGTGAAATAAAGATGGTCCAACGACAGGGAAGTTCATAGAGATTTACAAGCTACTTCAGTTATAAACATCAATTTGCACATGTGGGCATCGTGATATCCGTGGCGCTTTGGTCCCACAATGGAATTATTAAGTAAATAAAGAGTTAGTGTGTTTAATGTCATGACAAAAAGATAATCTATGTTGTGAAAAGTAAATGAACATATTTTAATTGTTGAAAATAATGGAACTACTATGAAAACTAATTCATATATAGGTCAAAAAGAAGAATTTTTAATCTCGGTAAGCTTCTCAGAAAACAAAAAGAAGAACAAGGAGTAGAGAAATATTTTCTTTCTTGAATGTCTAATAGATTAATTGCATAACAATCAAAGACACGCTCAAATTACTGAAATAATGATCTCCCATATGTTTCCTTAAAGATTTGCATTTCTAGCCCATGATCGTCCATCATAATACGTATGTATTATAGATTTTGGCACACATAATTCTTTTCTTCATGATTTAAATTACATTGTTACATTCCTGTAAACTCTTAGGTAAAAGTTCAAAAATTAAATGCCACAAGTCACCCTTATCAATGCTGATTAGGTGTAGAAGGTTATGCAGCAAAGTTCAGAACATCATAAGGATAATGAACAAAAGGATTAAGAACCAATTTGTTGTTGCACAGCTGACAAGTGAAATAAAGATTGTCCATTGACAGGGGAGTTGATAGAGATTTACAAGCTACCTCAGTTATAAACATCAATTTGCACAAGTGGGCATCGTGATATCCATGGCAGTTTGGTCCCTCAATGGAATTATTAAGTAAATAAAGAGTTAGTGTGTTTAATGTCATGATAAAAAGATAATCTATGTTGTGAAAAAGAAATGAACATATTTTAAATGTTGACAATAATGGAACTACTATGAAAACCAATTCATATATAGGTCAAAAAGAAGAATTTTTAATCTTCGTAAGCTTCTCAGAATTCAAAAAGATGAACAAGGAGTAGAAAAATATTTTCTTTATTGAAGGTCTAATAGAATAATTGTATAACAATCGAATACACACTCAAATTACTCAAATAATGATCTCCCATATGTTTCCTTACAGATTTGCATATCCAGACCCTGATCATCCATCATAATATGTATGTAATATGGATTTTGGCCCCTGTAATTCTTTTCTTTATGAATTAAATTATATTGTTACATTCTTGTAAACTCTTAGGCAAAAGTTCAAAAATTAAATGCCAAAAGTCTGCCTTTTCAATGCAGATGAGGTGTAGAAGGTTATGCAGGAAAGTTTAGAATGTCATAAAGATAGTGAACAACAGGATTAAGAACCATTTTGTTGTTGCAAAGCTGACAAGTGAAATAAAGATGGTCCAACGACAGGGAAGTTCATAGAGATTTACAAGCTACTTCAGTTATAAACATCAATTTGCACATGTGGGCATCGTGATATCCGTGGCAGTTTGGTCCCACAATGGAATTATTAAGTAAATAAAGAGTTAGTGTGTTTAATGTCATGACAAAAAGATAATCTATGTTGTGAAAAGTAAATGAACATATTTTAAATGTTGAAAATAATGGAACTACTATGAAAACTAATTCATATATAGGTCAAAAAGAAGAATTTTTAATCTCGGTAAGCTTCTCAGAAAACAAAACGAAGAACAAGGAGTAGAGAAATATTTTCTTTCTTGAATGTCTAATAGATTAATTGCATAACAATCAAAGACACGCTCAAATTACTGAAATAATGATCTCCCATATGTTTCCTTAAAGATTTGCATTTCTAGCCCATGATCGTCCATCATAATACGTATGTATTATAGATTTTGGCACACATAATTCTTTTCTTCATGATTTAAATTACATTGTTACATTCCTGTAAACTCTTAGGTAAAAGTTCAAAAATTAAATGCCACAAGTCACCCTTATCAATGCTGATTAGGTGTAGAAGGTTATGCAGCAAAGTTCAGAACATCATAAGGATAATGAACAAAAGGATTAAGAACCAATTTGTTGTTGCACAGCTGACAAGTGAAATAAAGATTGTCCATTGACAGGGGAGTTGATAGAGATTTACAAGCTACCTCAGTTATAAACATCAATTTGCACAAGTGGGCATCGTGATATCCATGGCAGTTTGGTCCCTCAATGGAATTATTAAGTAAATAGAGAGTTAGTGTGTTTAGTGTCATGAGAAAAAGATAATCTATGTTGTGAAAAATAAATGAACATATTTTAAATGTTGACAATAATGGAACTACTATGAAAACCAATTCATATATAGGTGAAAAAGAAGAATTTTTATTCTCGGTAAGCTTCTCAGAAAACAAAAAGAAGACAAAGGAGTAGAAATATATTTTCTTTATTGAATGTCTAATAGAATAGTTGTATAACAATCGAATACACACTCAATTCACTCAAATAATGATCTCCCATATGTTTCCTTACAGATTTACATATCAAGACCCTGATCATCCATCATAATATGTATGTATTATAGATTTTGGCACATGTAATTCTTTTCTTCATGATTTAAATTATATTGTTACATTCTTGTAAACTCTTAGGAAAAAGTTCAGAAATTAAATGCCACAAGTCAGCCTTTTCAATGCAGATCAGGTGTAGAAGGTTATGCAGCAAAGTTCAGAACGTCATAAAGATAATGAACAACAAGATTAAGAACCAATTTGTTGTTGCAAAGCTGACAAGTGAAATAAAGATGGTCCAACGACAGGGAAGTTCATAGAGATTTACCAGCTACTTCAGTTATAAACATCAATTTGCACAAGTGGGCATCGTGATATACGTGGCAGTTTGGTCCCACAATGGAATTATTAAGTAAATAAAGAGTTAGTGTGTTTAATGTCATGATAAAAAGATAATCTATGTTGTGAAAAAGAAATGAACATATTTTAAATGTTGACAATAATGGAACTACTATGAAAACCAATTCATATATAGGTGAAAAAGAAGAATTTTTAATCTTCGTAAGCTTCTCAGAATTCAAAAAGATGAACAAGGAGTAGAAAAATATTTTCTTTATTGAAGGTCTAATAGAATAATTGTATAACAATCGAATACACACTCAAATTACTCAAATAATGATCTCCCATATGTTTCCTTACAGATTTGCATATCCAGCACGATCATCCATCATAATATGTATGTAATATGGATTTTGGCCCATGTAATTCTTTTCTTTATGAATTAAATTATATTGTTACATTCTTGTAAACTCTTAGGCAAAAGTTCAAAAATTAAATGCCAAAAGTCCGCCTTTTCAATGCAGATGAGGTGTAGAAGGTTATGCAGGAAGTTTAGAATGTCATAAAGATAGTGAACAACAGGATTAAGAACCATTTTGTTGTTGCAAAGCTGACAAGTGAAATAAAGATGGTCCAACGACAGGGAAGTTCATAGAGATTTACAAGCTACTTCAGTTATAAACATCAATTTGCACATGTGGGCATCGTGATATCCGTGGCAGTTTGGTCCCACAATGGAATTATTAAGTAAATAAAGAGTTAGTGTGTTTAATGTCATGACAAAAAGATAATCTATGTTGTGAAAAGTAAATGAACATATTTTAAATGTTGAAAATAATGGAACTACTATGAAAACTAATTCATATATAGGTCAAAAAGAAGAATTTTTAATCTCGGTAAGCTTCTCAGAAAACAAAAAGAAGAACAAGGAGTAGAGAAATATTTTCTTTCTTGAATGTCTAATAGATTAATTGCATAACAATCAAAGACACGCTCAAATTACTGAAATAATGATCTCCCATATGTTTCCTTAAAGATTTGCATTTCTAGCCCATGATCGTCCATCATAATACGTATGTATTATAGATTTTGGCACACATAATTCTTTTCTTCATGATTTAAATTACATTGTTACATTCCTGTAAACTCTTAGGTAAAAGTTCAAAAATTAAATGCCACAAGTCACCCTTATCAATGCTGATTAGGTGTAGAAGGTTATGCAGCAAAGTTCAGAACATCATAAGGATAATGAACAAAAGGATTAAGAACCAATTTGTTGTTGCACAGCTGACAAGTGAAATAAAGATTGTCCATTGACAGGGGAGTTGATAGAGATTTACAAGCTACCTCAGTTATAAACATCAATTTGCACAAGTGGGCATCGTGGATATCCATGGCAGTTTGGTCCCTCAATGGAATTATTAAGTAAATAAAGAGTTAGTGTGTTTAGTGTCATGAGAAAAAGATAATCTATGTTGTGAAAAATAAATGAACATATTTTAAATGTTGACAATAATGGAACTACTATGAAAACCAATTCATATATAGGTGAAAAAGAAGAATTTTTATTCTCGGTAAGCTTCTCAGAAAACAAAAAGAAGACAAAGGAGTAGAAATATATTTTCTTTATTGAATGTCTAATAGAATAGTTGTATAACAATCGAATACACACTCAATTCACTCAAATAATGATCTCCCATATGTTTCCTTACAGATTTACATATCAAGACCCTGATCATCCATCATAATATGTATGTATTATAGATTTTGGCACATGTAATTCTTTTCTTCATGATTTAAATTATATTGTTACATTCTTGTAAACTCTTAGGAAAAAGTTCAGAAATTAAATGCCACAAGTCAGCCTTTTCAATGCAGATCAGGTGTAGAAGGTTATGCAGCAAAGTTCAGAACGTCATAAAGATAATGAACAACAAGATTAAGAACCAATTTGTTGTTGCAAAGCTGACAAGTGAAATAAAGATGGTCCAACGACAGGGAAGTTCATAGAGATTTACCAGCTACTTCAGTTATAAACATCAATTTGCACAAGTGGGCATCGTGATATACGTGGCAGTTTGGTCCCACAATGGAATTATTAAGTAAATAAAGAGTTAGTGTGTTTAATGTCATGATAAAAAGATAATCTATGTTGTGAAAAAGAAATGAACATATTTTAAATGATGACAATAATGGAACTACTATGAAAACCAATCCATATATAGGTGAAAAAGAAGAATTTTTAATCTTGGTAAGCTTCTCAGAAAACAAAAAGAAGAACAAGGAGTAGAAAAATATTTTCTATTGAATGTCTAATAGAATAATTACATAACAATCGAATACACACTCAAATTACTCAAATAGTGATCTCCCATATGTTTCCTTACAGATTTGCATATCCAGACCCTGATCATCCATCATAATATGTATGTATTATGGATTTTGGCCCATGTAATTCTTTTCTTCATGATTTAAATTATATTGGTACATTCTTGTAAAATCTTAGGCAAAAGATCAGAAATTAAATGCCACAAGTCTGCCTTTTCAATGCAGATGAGGTGTAGAAGGTTATGCAGCAAAGTTCAGAACGTCATAAAGATAGTGAACAACAGGATTAAGAACCAATTTGTTGTTGCAGAGCTGACAAGTGAAATAAAGATGGTCCAACGACAGGGAAGTTCATAGAGATTTACCAGCTACTTCAGTTATAAACATCAATTTGCACAAGTGGGCATCGTGATATACGTGGCAGTTTGGTCCCACAATGGAATTATTAAGTAAATAAAGAGTTAGTGTGTTTAATGTCATGATAAAAAGATAATCTATGTTGTGAAAAAGAAATGAACATATTTTAAATGTTGACAATAATGGAACTACTATGAAAACCAATTCATATATAGGTCAAAAAGAAGAATTTTTAATCTTCGTAAGCTTCTCAGAATTCAAAAAGATGAACAAGGAGTAGAAAAATATTTTCTTTATTGAAGGTCTAATAGAATAATTGTATAACAATCGAATACACACTCAAATTACTCAAATAATGATCTCCCATATGTTTCCTTACAGATTTGCATATCCAGACCCTGATCATCCATCATAATATGTATGTAATATGGATTTTGGCCCATGTAATTCTTTTCTTTATGAATTAAATTATATTGTTACATTCTTGTAAACTCTTAGGCAAAAGTTCAAAAATTAAATGCCAAAAGTCCGCCTTTTCAATGCAGATGAGGTGTAGAAGGTTATGCAGGAAAGTTTAGAATGTCATAAAGATAGTGAACAACAGGATTAAGAACCATTTTGTTGTTGCAAAGCTGACAAGTGAAATAAAGATGGTCCAACGACAGGGAAGTTCATAGAGATTTACAAGCTACTTCAGTTATAAACATCAATTTGCACATGTGGGCATCGTGATATCCGTGGCAGTTTGGTCCCACAATGGAATTATTAAGTAAATAAAGAGTTAGTGTGTTTAATGTCATGACAAAAAGATAATCTATGTTGTGAAAAGTAAATGAACATATTTTAAATGTTGAAAATAATGGAACTACTATGAAAACTAATTCATATATAGGTCAAAAAGAAGAATTTTTAATCTCGGTAAGCTTCTCAGAAAACAAAAAGAAGAACAAGGAGTAGAGAAATATTTTCTTTCTTGAATGTCTAATAGATTAATTGCATAACAATCAAAGACACGCTCAAATTACTGAAATAATGATCTCCCATATGTTTCCTTAAAGATTTGCATTTCTAGCCCATGATCGTCCATCATAATACGTATGTATTATAGATTTTGGCACACATAATTCTTTTCTTCATGATTTAAATTACATTGTTACATTCCTGTAAACTCTTAGGTAAAAGTTCAAAAATTAAATGCCACAAGTCACCCTTATCAATGCTGATTAGGTGTAGAAGGTTATGCAGCAAAGTTCAGAACATCATAAGGATAATGAACAAAAGGATTAAGAACCAATTTGTTGTTGCACAGCTGACAAGTGAAATAAAGATTGTCCATTGACAGGGGAGTTGATAGAGATTTACAAGCTACCTCAGTTATAAACATCAATTTGCACAAGTGGGCATCGTGATATCCATGGCAGTTTGGTCCCTCAATGGAATTATTAAGTAAATAAAGAGTTAGTGTGTTTAATGTCATGAGAAAAAGATAATCTATGTTGTGAAAAATAAATGAACATATTTTAAATGTTGACAATAATGGAACTACTATGAAAACCAATTCATATATAGGTGAAAAAGAAGAATTTTTATTCTCGGTAAGCTTCTCAGAAAACAAAAAAGAAGACAAAGGAGTAGAAATATATTTTCTTTATTGAATGTCTAATAGAATAGTTGTATAACAATCGAATACACACTCAATTCACTCAAATAATGATCTCCCATATGTTTCCTTACAGATTTACATATCAAGACCCTGATCATCCATCATAGTATGTATGTATTATAGATTTTGGCACATGTAATTCTTTTCTTCATGATTTAAATTATATTGTTACATTCTTGTAAACTCTTAGGAAAAAGTTCAGAAATTAAATGCCACAAGTCAGCCTTTTCAATGCAGATCAGGTGTAGAAGGTTATGCAGCAAAGTTCAGAACGTCATAAAGATAATGAACAACAAGATTAAGAACCAATTTGTTGTTGCAAAGCTGACAAGTAAAATAAAGATGGTCCAACGACAGGGGAGTTCATAGAGATTTACAAGCTACCTCAGTTATAAACAACAATTTGCACAAGCGGGCATCGTGATATACATGGCAGTTTGGTCCCACAATGGAATTATTAAGTAAAAAAAGAGTTAGTGTGTTTAATGTCATGACAAAAAGATAATCTATGTTGAGAAAAATAAATGAACACATTTTAAATGATGACAATAATGGAACTACTATGAAAACCAATCCATATATAGGTGAAAAAGAAGAATTTTTAATCTTGGTAAGCTTCTCAGAAAACAAAAAGAAGAACAAGGAGTAGAAAAATATTTTCTATTGAATGTCTAATAGAATAATTACATAACAATCGAATACACACTCAAATTACTCAAATAGTGATCTCCCATATGTTTCCTTACAGATTTGCATATCCAGACCCTGATCATCCATCATAATATGTATGTATTATGGATTTTGGCCCATGTAATTCTTTTCTTCATGATTTAAATTATATTGGTACATTCTTGTAAAATCTTAGGCAAAAGATCAGAAATTAAATGCCACAAGTCTGCCTTTTCAATGCAGATGAGGTGTAGAAGGTTATGCAAAGAAAGTTCAGAACGTCATAAAGATAGTGAACAACAGGATTAAGAACCAATTTGTTGTTGCAGAGCTGACAAGTGAAATAAAGATGGTCCAACGACAGGGAAGTTCATAGAGATTTACCAGCTACTTCAGTTATAAACATCAATTTGCACAAGTGGGCATCGTGATATACGTGGCGCTTTGGTCCCACAATGGAATTATTAAGTAAATAAAGAGTTAGTGTGTTTAATGTCATGATAAAAAGATAATCTATGTTGTGAAAAAGAAATGAACATATTTTAAATGTTGACAATAATGGAACTACTATGAAAACCAATTCATATATAGGTCAAAAAGAAGAATTTTTAATCTTCGTAAGCTTCTCAGAATTCAAAAAGATGAACAAGGAGTAGAAAAATATTTTCTTTATTGAAGGTCTAATAGAATAATTGTATAACAATCGAATACACACTCAAATTACTCAAATAATGATCTCCCATATGTTTCCTTACAGATTTGCATATCCAGGACCCTGATCATCCATCATAATATGTATGTAATATGGATTTTGGCCCATGTAATTCTTTTCTTTATGAATTAAATTATATTGTTACATTCTTGTAAACTCTTAGGCAAAAGTTCAAAAATTAAATGCCAAAAGTCCGCCTTTTCAATGCAGATGAGGTGTAGAAGGTTATGCAGGAAAGTTTAGAATGTCATAAAGATAGTGAACAACAGGATTAAGAACCATTTTGTTGTTGCAAAGCTGACAAGTGAAATAAAGATGGTCCAACGACAGGGAAGTTCATAGAGATTTACAAGCTACTTTAGTTATAAACATCAATTTGCACATGTGGGCATCGTGATATCCGTGGCGCTTGGTCCCACAATGGAATTATTAAGTAAATAAAGAGTTAGTGTGTTTAATGTCATGACAAAAAGATAATCTATGTTGTGAAAAGTAAATGAACATATTTTAAATGTTGAAAATAATGGAACTACTATGAAAACTAATTCATATATAGGTCAAAAAGAAGAATTTTTAATCTCGGTAAGCTTCTCAGAAAACAAAAAGAAGAACAAGGAGTAGAGAAATATTTTCTTTCTTGAATGTCTAATAGATTAATTGCATAACAATCAAAGACACGCTCAAATTACTGAAATAATGATCTCCCATATGTTTCCTTAAAGATTTGCATTTCTAGCCCATGATCGTCCATCATAATACGTATGTATTATGGATTTTGGCACACATAATTCTTGTCTTCATGATTTATATTACATTGTTAAATTCCTGTAAACTCTTAGGTAAAAGTTCAAAAATTAAATGCCACAAGTCACCCTTATCAATGCTGATTAGGTGTAGAAGGTTATGCGGCAAAGTTCAGAACATCATAAGGATAATGAACAAAAGGATTAAGAACCAATTTGTTGTTGCACAGCTGACAAGTGAAATAAAGATTGTCCATTGACAGGGGAGTTGATAGAGATTTACTAGCTACCTCAGTTATAAACATCAATTTGCACAAGTGGGCATCGTGATATCCATGGCAGTTTGGTCCCTCAATGGAATTATTAAGTAAATAAAGAGTTAGTGTGTTTAATGTCATGAGAAAAAGATAATCTATGTTGTGAAAAATAAATGAACATATTTTAAATGTTGACAATAATGGAACTACTATGAAAACCAATTCATATATAGGTGAAAAAGAAGAATTTTTATTCTCGGTAAGCTTCTCAGAAAACAAAAAGAAGACAAAGGAGTAGAAATATATTTTCTTTATTGAATGTCTAATAGAATAGTTGTATAACAATCGAATACACACTCAATTCACTCAAATAATGATCTCCCATATGTTTCCTTACAGATTTACATATCAAGACCCTGATCATCCATCATAGTATGTATGTATTATAGATTTTGGCACATGTAATTCTTTTCTTCATGATTTAAATTATATTGTTACATTCTTGTAAACTCTTAGGAAAAAGTTCAGAAATTAAATGCCACAAGTCAGCCTTTTCAATGCAGATCAGGTGTAGAAGGTTATGCAGCAAAGTTCAAAACGTCATAAAGATAATGAACTACAAGATTAAGAACCAATTTGTTGTTGCAAAGCTGACAAGTAAAATAAAGATGGTCCAACGACAGGGGAGTTCATAGAGATTTACAAGCTACCTCAGTTATAAACAACAATTTGCACAAGCGGGCATCGTGATATACATGGCAGTTTGGTCCCACAATGGAATTATTAAGTAAAAAAGAGTTAGTGTGTTTAATGTCATGACAAAAAGATAATCTATGTTGAGAAAAATAAATGAACACATTTTAAATGATGACAATAATGGAACTACTATGAAAACCAATCCATATATAGGTGAAAAAGAAGAATTTTTAATCTTGGTAAGCTTCTCAGAAAACAAAAAGAAGAACAAGGAGTAGAAAAATATTTTCTATTGAATGTCTAATAGAATAATTACATAACAATCGAATACACACTCAAATTACTCAAATAGTGATCTCCCATATGTTTCCTTACAGATTTGCATATCCAGACCACGATCATCCATCATAATATGTATGTATTATGGATTTTGGCCCATGTAATTCTTTTCTTCATGATTTAAATTATATTGGTACATTCTTGTAAAATCTTAGGCAAAAGATCAGAAATTAAATGCCACAAGTCTGCCTTTTCAATGCAGATGAGGTGTAGAAGGTTATGCAAAGAAAGTTCAGAACGTCATAAAGATAGTGAACAACAGGATTAAGAACCAATTTGTTGTTGCAGAGCTGACAAGTGAAATAAAGATGGTCCAACGACAGGGAAGTTCATAGAGATTTACCAGCTACTTCAGTTATAAACATCAATTTGCACAAGTGGGCATCGTGATATACGTGGCAGTTTGGTCCCACAATGGAATTATTAAGTAAATAAAGAGTTAGTGTGTTTAATGTCATGATAAAAAGATAATCTATGTTGTGAAAAAGAAATGAACATATTTTAAATGTTGACAATAATGGAACTACTATGAAAACCAATTCATATATAGGTCAAAAAGAAGAATTTTTAATCTTCGTAAGCTTCTCAGAATTCAAAAAGATGAACAAGGAGTAGAAAAATATTTTCTTTATTGAAGGTCTAATAGAATAATTGTATAACAATCGAATACACACTCAAATTACTCAAATAATGATCTCCCATATGTTTCCTTACAGATTTGCATATCCAGACCCTGATCATCCATCATAATATGTATGTAATATGGATTTTGGCCCATGTAATTCTTTTCTTTATGAATTAAATTATATTGTTACATTCTTGTAAACTCTTAGGCAAAAGTTCAAAAATTAAATGCCAAAAGTCCGCCTTTTCAATGCAGATGAGGTGTAGAAGGTTATGCAGGAAAGTTTAGAATGTCATAAAGATAGTGAACAACAGGATTAAGAACCATTTTGTTGTTGCAAAGCTGACAAGTGAAATAAAGATGGTCCAACGACAGGGAAGTTCATAGAGATTTACAAGCTACTTTAGTTATAAACATCAATTTGCACATGTGGGCATCGTGATATCCGTGGCAGTTTGGTCCCACAATGGAATTATTAAGTAAATAAAGAGTTAGTGTGTTTAATGTCATGACAAAAAGATAATCTATGTTGTGAAAAGTAAATGAACATATTTTAAATGTTGAAAATAATGGAACTACTATGAAAACTAATTCATATATAGGTCAAAAAGAAGAATTTTTAATCTCGGTAAGCTTCTCAGAAAACAAAAAGAAGAACAAGGAGTAGAGAAATATTTTCTTTCTTGAATGTCTAATAGATTAATTGCATAACAATCAAAGACACGCTCAAATTACTGAAATAATGATCTCCCATATGTTTCCTTAAAGATTTGCATTTCTAGCCCATGATCGTCCATCATAATACGTATGTATTATGGATTTTGGCACACATAATTCTTGTCTTCATGATTTATATTACATTGTTAAATTCCTGTAAACTCTTAGGTAAAAGTTCAAAAATTAAATGCCACAAGTCACCCTTATCAATGCTGATTAGGTGTAGAAGGTTATGCAGCAAAGTTCAGAACATCATAAGGATAATGAACAAAAGGATTAAGAACCAATTTGTTGTTGCACAGCTGACAAGTGAAATAAAGATTGTCCATTGACAGGGGAGTTGATAGAGATTTACTAGCTACCTCAGTTATAAACATCAATTTGCACAAGTGGGCATCGTGATATCCATGGCAGTTTGGTCCCTCAATGGAATTATTAAGTAAATAAAGAGTTAGTGTGTTTAATGTCATGAGAAAAAGATAATCTATGTTGTGAAAAATAAATGAACATATTTTAAATGTTGACAATAATGGAACTACTATGAAAACCAATTCATATATAGGTGAAAAAGAAGAATTTTTATTCTCGGTAAGCTTCTCAGAAAACAAAAAGAAGACAAAGGAGTAGAAATATATTTTCTTTATTGAATGTCTAATAGAATAGTTGTATAACAATCGAATACACACTCAATTCACTCAAATAATGATCTCCCATATGTTTCCTTACAGATTTACATATCAAGACCCTGATCATCCATCATAGTATGTATGTATTATAGATTTTGGCACATGTAATTCTTTTCTTCATGATTTAAATTATATTGTTACATTCTTGTAAACTCTTAGGAAAAAGTTCAGAAATTAAATGCCACAAGTCAGCCTTTTCAATGCAGATCAGGTGTAGAAGGTTATGCAGCAAAGTTCAAAACGTCATAAAGATAATGAACTACAAGATTAAGAACCAATTTGTTGTTGCAAAGCTGACAAGTAAAATAAAGATGGTCCAACGACAGGGGAGTTCATAGAGATTTACAAGCTACCTCTGTTATAAACAACAATTTGCACAAGCGGGCATCGTGATATACATGGCAGTTTGGTCCCACAATGGAATTATTAAGTAAAAAAAGAGTTAGTGTGTTTAATGTCATGACAAAAAGATAATCTATGTTGAGAAAAATAAATGAACACATTTTAAATGATGACAATAATGGAACTACTATGAAAACCAATCCATATATAGGTGAAAAAGAAGAATTTTTAATCTTGGTAAGCTTCTCAGAAAACAAAAAGAAGAACAAGGAGTAGAAAAATATTTTCTATTGAATGTCTAATAGAATAATTACATAACAATCGAATACACACTCAAATTACTCAAATAGTGATCTCCCATATGTTTCCTTACTGATTTGCATATCCAGACTCGATCATCCATCATAATATGTATGTATTATGGATTTTGGCCCATGTAATTCTTTTCTTCATGATTTAAATTATATTGGTACATTCTTGTAAAATCTTAGGCAAAAGATCAGAAATTAAATGCCACAAGTCTGCCTTTTCAATGCAGATGAGGTGTAGAAGGTTATGCGACAAAGTTCGAACGTCATAAAGATAGTGAACAACAGGATTAAGAACCAATTTGTTGTTGCAAAGCTGACAAGTGAAATAAAGATGGTCCAACGACAGGGAAGTTCATAGAGATTTACCAGCTACTTCAGTTATAAACATCAATTTGCACAAGTGGGCATCGTGATATACGTGGCGCTTTGGTCCCACAATGGAATTATTAAGTAAATAAAGAGTTAGTGTGTTTAATGTCATGATAAAAAGATAATCTATGTTGTGAAAAAGAAATGAACATATTTTAAATGTTGACAATAATGGAACTACTATGAAAACCAATTCATATATAGGTCAAAAAGAAGAATTTTTAATCTTCGTAAGCTTCTCAATTCAAAAAGATGAACAAGGAGTAGAAAAATATTTTCTTTATTGAAGGTCTAATAGAATAATTGTATAACAATCGAATACACACTCAAATTACTCAAATAATGATCTCCCATATGTTTCCTTACAGATTTGCATATCTAGACCCTGATCATCCATCATAATATGTATGTAATATGGATTTTGGCCCATGTAATTCTTTTCTTTATGAATTAAATTATATTGTTACATTCTTGTAAACTCTTAGGCAAAAGTTCAAAAATTAAATGCCAAAAGTCCGCCTTTTCAATGCAGATGAGGTGTAGAAGGTTATGCAGGAAAGTTTAGAATGTCATAAAGATAGTGAACAATAGGATTAAGAACCATTTTGTTGTTGCAAAGCTGACAAGTGAAATAAAGATGGTCCAACGACAGGGAAGTTCATAGAGATTTACAAGCTACTTCAGTTATAAACATCAATTTGCACATGTGGGCATCGTGATATTCGTGGCAGTTTGGTCCCACAATGGAATTATTAAGTAAATAAAGAGTTAGTGTGTTTAATGTCATGACAAAAAGATAATCTATGTTGTGAAAAGTAAATGAACATATTTTAAATGTTGAAAATAATGGAACTACTATGAAAACTAATTCATATATAGGTCAAAAAGAAGAATTTTTAATCTCGGTAAGCTTCTCAGAAAACAAAAAGAAGAACAAGGAGTAGAGAAATATTTTCTTTCTTGAATGTCTAATAGATTAATTGCATAACAATCAAAGACACGCTCAAATTACTGAAATAATGATCTCCCATATGTTTCCTTAAAGATTTGCATTTCTAGCCCATGATCGTCCATCATAATACGTATGTATTATAGATTTTGGCACACATAATTCTTTTCTTCATGATTTAAATTACATTGTTACATTCCTGTAAACTCTTAGGTAAAAGTTCAAAAATTAAATGCCACAAGTCACCCTTATCAATGCTGATTAGGTGTAGAAGGTTATGCAGCAAAGTTCAGAACATCATAAGGATAATGAACAAAAGGATTAAGAACCAATTTGTTGTTGCACAGCTGACAAGTGAAATAAAGATTGTCCATTGACAGGGGAGTTGATAGAGATTTACAAGCTACCTCAGTTATAAACATCAATTTGCACAAGTGGGCATCGTGATATCCATGGCAGTTTGGTCCCTCAATGGAATTATTAAGTAAATAAAGAGTTAGTGTGTTTAATGTCATGAGAAAAAGATAATCTATGTTGTGAAAAATAAATGAACATATTTTAAATGTTGACAATAATGGAACTACTATGAAAACCAATTCATATATAGGTGAAAAAGAAGAATTTTTATTCTCGGTAAGCTTCTCGAGAAAACAAAAAAGAAGACAAAGGAGTAGAAATATATTTTCTTTATTGAATGTCTAATAGAATAGTTGTATAACAATCGAATACACACTCAATTCACTCAAATAATGATCTCCCATATGTTTCCTTACAGATTTACATATCAAGACCCTGATCATCCATCATAATATGTATGTATTATAGATTTTGGCACATGTAATTCTTTTCTTCATGATTTAAATTATATTGTTACATTCTTGTAAACTCTTAGGAAAAAGTTCAGAAATTAAATGCCACAAGTCAGCCTTTTCAATGCAGATCGTGTAGAAGGTTATGCGACAAAGTTCGAACGTCATAAAGATAATGAACTACAAGATTAAGAACCAATTTGTTGTTGCAAAGCTGACAAGTAAAATAAAGATGGTCCAACGACAGGGAGTTCATAGAGATTTACAAGCTACCTCAGTTATAAACAACAATTTGCACAAGCGGGCATCGTGATATACATGGCGCTTGGTCCCACAATGGAATTATTAAGTAAAAAAGAGTTAGTGTGTTTAATGTCATGACAAAAAGATAATCTATGTTGAGAAAAATAAATGAACACATTTTAAATGATGACAATAATGGAACTACTATGAAAACCAATCCATATATAGGTGAAAAAGAAGAATTTTTAATCTTGGTAAGCTTCTCGAGAAAACAAAAAGAAGAACAAGGAGTAGAAAAATATTTTCTATTGAATGTCTAATAGAATAATTACATAACAATCGAATACACACTCAAATTACTCAAATAGTGATCTCCCATATGTTTCCTTACAGATTTGCATATCCAGAACCTGATCATCCATCATAATATGTATGTATTATGGATTTTGGCCCATGTAATTCTTTTCTTCATGATTTAAATTATATTGGTACATTCTTGTAAAATCTTAGGCAAAAGATCAGAAATTAAATGCCACAAGTCTGCCTTTTCAATGCAGATGAGGTGTAGAAGGTTAAGCAGCAAAGTTCAGAACGTCATAAAGATAGTGAACAACAGGATTAAGAACCAATTTGTTGTTGCAAAGCTGACAAGTGAAATAAAGATGGTCCAACGACAGGGAAGTTCATAGAGATTTACCAGCTACTTCAGTTATAAACATCAATTTGCACAAGTGGGCATCGTGATATACGTGGCAGTTTGGTCCCACAATGGAATTATAAAGTAAATAAAGAGTTAGTGTGTTTAATGTCATGATAAAAAGATAATCTATGTTGTGAAAAAGAAATGAAGATATTTTAAATGTTGACAATAATGGAACTACTATGAAAACCAATTCATATATAGGTCAAAAAGAAGAATTTTTAATCTTGGTTGGCTTGTCAGAAAACAAAAAGAAGAACAAGGAGTAGAGAAATAATTTCTTTCTTGAATGTCTTACAGATTAGTTGCATAACAATCAAAGACACGCTCAAATTACTGAAATAATGATCTCCCATTTGTTTCCTTATAGATTTGCATCTCCAGCCCCTGATCGTCCATCATAATATGTATGTATTATAGATTTTGGCACATGTAATTCTTTTCTTCATAATTTAAATTATTTTGTTACATTCCTGTAAACTCTTAGGCAAAAGATCAATAATTAAATGCCACAAGTCAGCCTTTTCAATGCCGATTAGGTGTAGAAAGTTATGCAGCAAAAGTTCGTAACGTCATAAGGATAATGAACAAAAGGATTAAGAACCAATTTCTTGTTGCAAAGCTGACAAGTGAGATAAAGATTGTCCAATGACAAGGGAGTTCATAGAGATTTACAAGCTACCTCAGTTATAAACATCAATTTGCACAAGTGGGCATCGTGATATACGTGGCAGTTTGGTCTCACAATGGAATTATTAAGTAAATAAAGAGTTAGTGTGTTTAATGTCATGACAAAAAGATAATCTATGTTGTGAAAAAGAAATGAACATATTTTAAATGTTGACAATAATGGAACTACTATGAAAACCAATTCATATATAGGTCAAAAAGAAGAATTTTTAATCTTGGTAGGCTTCTCAGAAAACAAAAAGAAGAACAAGGGGTAGAGAATTAATTTCGTTCTTGAATGTCTTACAGATTAGTTGCATAACAATCAAAGACACGCTCAAATTACTGAAATAATGATCTCCCATTTGTTTCCTTATAGATTTGCATCTCCAGCCCCTGATCGTCCATCATAATATGTATGTATTATAGATTTTGGCACATGTAATTCTTTTCTTCATAATTTAAATTATATTGTTACATTCCTGTAAACACTTAGGCAAAAGTTCAAAAATTAAATGCCACAAGTCAGCCTTTTCAATGCAGATTAGGTGTAGAAGGTTATGCAGCAAAGTTCAGAACATCATAAGGATAATGAACAAAAGGATTAAGAACCAATTTCTTGTTGCAAAGCTGACATGTGAGATAAAGATTGTCCAATGACAAGGGAGTTCATAGAGATTTACAAGCTACCTCAGTTATAAACATCAATTTGCACAACTGGGCATCGTGATATCCATGGCAGTTTGGTCCCACAATGGAATTATTAAGTAAATAAAGAGTTAGTGTGTTTAATGTCATGACAAAAAGATAATCAATGCTGAGAAAAATAAATGAACATATTTTAAATGATGACAATAATGGAACTACTATGAAAACCAATCCATATATAGGTGAAAAAGAAGAATTTTTAATCTTGGTAAGCTTCTCAGAAAACAAAAAGAAGAACAAGGAGTAGAAAAATATTTTCTATTGAAAGTCTAATAGAATAATTACATAACAATCGAATACACACTCAAATTACTCAAATAATGATCTCCCATATGTTTCCTTACAGATTTGCATATCCAGACCCTGATCATCCATGATAATATGTATGTAATATGGATTTTTGCCCATGTAATTCTTTTCTTTATGAATTAAATTATATTGTTACATTCTTGTAAACTCTTAGGCAAAAGTTCAAAAATTAAATGCCAAAAGTCCGCCTTTTCAAGGCAGATGAGGTGTAGAAGGTTATGCAACAAAGTTCAGAATGTCATAAAGATAGTGAACAACAGGATTAAGAACCATTTTGTTGTTGCAAAGCTGACAAGTGAAATAAAGATGGTCCAACGACAGGGAAGTTCATAGAGATTTACAAGCTACTTCAGTTATAAACATCAATTTGCACAAGTGCGCATCGTGATATGCGTGGCAGTTTGGTCCCCCAATGGAATTATTAAGTAAATAAAGAGTTACTGTGTTTAATGTCATGACAAAAAGATAATCAATGTTGAGTAAAATAAATGAACATATTTTAAATGATGACAATAATGAAACTACTATGAAAACCAATTCATATATAGGTGAAAAACAAGAATTTCTAATATTGGTAAGCTTCTCAGAGAACAAAAAGAAGAACAAGGAGTAGAAAAATATTTTCTTTATTGAATATCTAATAGAATAATTACATAACAATCGAATACACACTCAAATTACTCAAATAATGATCTCCCATATGTTTCCTTACAGATTTGCATATCCAGACCCTGATCATTCATCATAATATGTATGTATTATGGATTTTGGCCCATGTAATTCTTTTCTTCATGAATTAAATTATATTGTTACATTCTTGTAAACTCTTAGGCAAAAGTTCAAAAATTAAATGCCAAAAGTCCGCCTTTTCAATGCAGATGAGGTGTAGAAGGTTATGCAACAAAGTTCAGAATGTCATAAAGATAGTGAACAACAGGATTAAGAACCATTTTGTTGTTGCAAAGCTGACAAGTAAAATAAAGATGGTCCAACGACAGGGGAGTTCATAGAGATTTACAAGCTACCTCTCTTATAAACAACAATTTGCACAAGTGGGCGTCGTGATATCCGTGGCAGTTTGGTCCCACAATGGAATTATTATGTAAATAAAGAGTTAGTGTGTTTAATGTCATGACAAAAAGATAATCTATGTTGCGAAAAATAAATGATCATATTTTAAATGTTGACAATAAAGGAACTACTATGAAAACCAATTCATACATAGGTCAAATAGAAGAATTTTTAATCTTGGTAAGTTTCTCAGAAGACTTAAAGAAGAACAAGGAGTAGAGAAATATTTTCTTTCTTGAATGTCTAATAGATTATTGCATAACAATCAAAGACACGCTCAAATTATTGAAATAATGATCTCCCATATGTGTCCTTAAAGATTTGCATCTCCAGCCCCTAATCGTCCATCATAATATGTACGTATTATAGATTTTGGCACATGTAATTCTTTTCTTCATGATTTAAATTATATTGTTCCATTCTTGTAGACTCTTAGGAAAAAGTTCAGAAATTAAATGCCACAAGTCAGCCTTTTCAGTGCAGATCAGGTGTAGAAGGTTATGCAGCAAAGTTCAGAACGTCATAAAGATAATGAACAACAAGATTAAGAACCAATTTGTTGTTGCAAAGCTGACACGTAAAATAAAGATGGTCCAACGACAGGGGAGTTCATAGAGATTTACAAGCTACCTCAGTTATAAACATCAATTTGCACAAGTGGGCGTCGTGATATCCGTGGCAGTTTGGTCCCACAATGGAATTATTAAGTAAATAAAGGGTTACTGTGTTTAATGTCATGACGAAAAGATAATCTATGTTGTGAAAAATAAATGAACATATTTTAAATGTTGACAATAATGGAACTACTATGAAAACTAATTCATATATAGGTCAAAAAGAAGAATTTTTAATCTCGGTAAGCTTCTCAGAAAACAAAAAGAAGAACAAGGAGTAGAGAAATATTTTCTTTCTTGAATGTCTAATAGATTAATTGCATAACAATCAAAGACACGCTCAAATTACTGAAATAATGATCTCCCATATGTTTCCTTAAAGATTTGCATTTCTAGCCCATGATCGTCCATCATAATACGTATGTATTATAGATTTTGGCACACATAATTCTTTTCTTCATGATTTAAATTACATTGTTACATTCCTGTAAACTCTTAGGTAAAAGTTCAAAAATTAAATGCCACAAGTCACCCTTATCAATGCTGATTAGGTGTAGAAGGTTATGCAGCAAAGTTCAGAACATCATAAGGATAATGAACAAAAGGATTAAGAACCAATTTGTTGTTGCACAGCTGACAAGTGAAATAAAGATTGTCCATTGACAGGGGGAGTTGATAGAGATTTACAAGCTACCTCAGTTATAAACATCAATTTGCACAAGTGGGCATCGTGGATATCCATGGCAGTTTGGTCCCTCAATGGAATTATTAAGTAAATAAAGAGTTAGTGTGTTTAATGTCATGAGAAAAAGATAATCTATGTTGTGAAAAATAAATGAACATATTTTAAATGTTGACAATAATGGAACTACTATGAAAACCAATTCATATATAGGTGAAAAAGAAGAATTTTTATTCTCGGTAAGCTTCTCAGAAAACAAAAAGAAGACAAAGGAGTAGAAATATATTTTCTTTATTGAATGTCTAATAGAATAGTTGTATAACAATCGAATACACACTCAATTCACTCAAATAATGATCTCCCATATGTTTCCTTACAGATTTACATATCAAGACCCTGATCATCCATCATAATATGTATGTATTATAGATTTTGGCACATGTAATTCTTTTCTTCATGATTTAAATTATATTGTTACATTCTTGTAAACTCTTAGGAAAAAGTTCAGAAATTAAATGCCACAAGTCAGCCTTTTCAATGCAGATCAGGTGTAGAAGGTTATGCGACAAAGTTCGAACGTCATAAAGATAATGAACAACAAGATTAAGAACCAATTTGTTGTTGCAAAGCTGACAAGTAAAATAAAGATGGTCCAACGACAGGGGAGTTCATAGAGATTTACAAGCTACCTCAGTTATAAACAACAATTTGCACAAGCGGGCATCGTGATATACATGGCAGTTTGGTCCCACAATGGAATTATTAAGTAAAAAAAGAGTTAGTGTGTTTAATGTCATGACAAAAAGATAATCTATGTTGAGAAAAATAAATGAACACATTTTAAATGATGACAATAATGGAACTACTATGAAAACCAATCCATATATAGGTGAAAAAGAAGAATTTTTAATCTTGGTAAGCTTCTCGAGAAAACAAAAAGAAGAACAAGGAGTAGAAAAATATTTTCTATTGAATGTCTAATAGAATAATTACATAACAATCGAATACACACTCAAATTACTCAAATAGTGATCTCCCATATGTTTCCTTACAGATTTGCATATCCAGAACCTGATCATCCATCATAATATGTATGTATTATGGATTTTGGCCCATGTAATTCTTTTCTTCATGATTTAAATTATATTGGTACATTCTTGTAAAATCTTAGGCAAAAGATCAGAAATTAAAT
Organism: Saururus chinensis; assembly: GCA_035235625.1. Lineage (NCBI taxonomy): Eukaryota > Viridiplantae > Streptophyta > Magnoliopsida > Piperales > Saururaceae > Saururus > Saururus chinensis. Next base: position 26,639,298 of record CP141146.1, on the reverse strand, counting down.
GCCACAAGTCTGCCTTTTCAATGCAGATGAGGTGTAGAAGGTTAAGCAGCAAAGTTCAGAACGTCATAAAGATAGTGAACAACAGGATTAAGAACCAATTTGTTGTTGCAAAGCTGACAAGTGAAATAAAGATGGTCCAACGACAGGGAAGTTCATAGAGATTTACCAGCTACTTCAGTTATAAACATCAATTTGCACAAGTGGGCATCGTGATATACGTGGCAGTTTGGTCCCACAATGGAATTATAAAGTAAATAAAGAGTTAGTGTGTTTAATGTCATGATAAAAAGATAATCTATGTTGTGAAAAAGAAATGAAGATATTTTAAATGTTGACAATAATGGAACTACTATGAAAACCAATTCATATATAGGTCAAAAAGAAGAATTTTTAATCTTGGTTGGCTTGTCAGAAAACAAAAAGAAGAACAAGGAGTAGAGAAATAATTTCTTTCTTGAATGTCTTACAGATTAGTTGCATAACAATCAAAGACACGCTCAAATTACTGAAATAATGATCTCCCATTTGTTTCCTTATAGATTTGCATCTCCATTTTGATCGTCCATCATAATATGTATGTATTATAGATTTTGGCACATGTAATTCTTTTCTTCATAATTTAAATTATTTTGTTACATTCCTGTAAACTCTTAGGCAAAAGATCAATAATTAAATGCCACAAGTCAGCCTTTTCAATGCCGATTAGGTGTAGAAAGTTATGCAGCAAAGTTCAGAACGTCATAAGGATAATGAACAAAAGGATTAAGAACCAATTTCTTGTTGCAAAGCTGACAAGTGAGATAAAGATTGTCCAATGACAAGGGAGTTCATAAAGATTTACAAGCTACCTCAGTTATAAACATCAATTTGCACAAGTGGGCATCGTGATATACGTGGCAGTTTGGTCTCACAATGGAATTATTAAGTAAATAAAGAGTTAGTGTGTTTAATGTCATGACAAAAAGATAATCTATGTTGTGAAAAAGAAATGAACATATTTTAAATGTTGACAATAATGGAACTACTATGAAAACCAATTCATATATAGGTCAAAAAGAAGAATTTTTAATCTTGGTAGGCTTCTCAGAAAACAAAAAGAAGAACAAGGGGTAGAGAATTAATTTCGTTCTTGAATGTCTTGCTGATTAGTTGCATAACAATCAAAGACACGCTCAAATTACTGAAATAATGATCTCCCATATGTTTCCTTAAAGATTTGCATTTCTAGCCCATGATCGTCCATCATAATACGTATGTATTATAGATTTTGGCACACATAATTCTTTTCTTCATGATTTAAATTACATTGTTACATTCCTGTAAACTCTTAGGTAAAAGTTCAAAAATTAAATGCCACAAGTCACCCTTATCAATGCTGATTAGGTGTAGAAGGTTATGCAGCAAAGTTCAGAACATCATAAGGATAATGAACAAAAGGATTAAGAACCAATTTGTTGTTGCACAGCTGACAAGTGAAATAAAGATTGTCCATTGACAGGGGAGTTGATAGAGATTTACAAGCTACCTCAGTTATAAACATCAATTTGCACAAGTGGGCATCGTGATATCCATGGCAGTTTGGTCCCTCAATGGAATTATTAAGTAAATAAAGAGTTAGTGTGTTTAATGTCATGAGAAAAAGATAATCTATGTTGTGAAAAATAAATGAACATATTTTAAATGTTGACAATAATGGAACTACTATGAAAACCAATTCATATATAGGTGAAAAAGAAGAATTTTTATTCTCGGTAAGCTTCTCAGAAAACAAAAAAGAAGACAAAGGAGTAGAAATATATTTTCTTTATTGAATGTCTAATAGAATAGTTGTATAACAATCGAATACACACTCAATTCACTCAAATAATGATCTCCCATATGTTTCCTTACAGATTTACATATCAAGACCCTGATCATCCATCATAATATGTATGTATTATAGATTTTGGCACATGTAATTCTTTTCTTCATGATTTAAATTATATTGTTACATTCTTGTAAACTCTTAGGAAAAAGTTCAGAAATTAAATGCCACAAGTCAGCCTTTTCAATGCAGATCAGGTGTAGAAGGTTATGCAGCAAAGTTCAGAACGTCATAAAGATAATGAACAACAAGATTAAGAACCAATTTGTTGTTGCAAAGCTGACAAGTAAAATAAAGATGGTCCAACGACAGGGGAGTTCATAGAGATTTACAAGCTACCTCAGTTATAAACAACAATTTGCACAAGCGGGCATCGTGATATACATGGCAGTTTGGTCCCACAATGGAATTATTAAGTAAAAAAAGAGTTAGTGTGTTTAATGTCATGACAAAAAGATAATCTATGTTGAGAAAAATAAATGAACACATTTTAAATGATGACAATAATGGAACTACTATGAAAACCAATCCATATATAGGTGAAAAAGAAGAATTTTTAATCTTGGTAAGCTTCTCAGAAAACAAAAAGAAGAACAAGGAGTAGAAAAATATTTTCTATTGAATGTCTAATAGAATAATTACATAACAATCGAATACACACTCAAATTACTCAAATAGTGATCTCCCATATGTTTCCTTACAGATTTGCATATCCAGAACCTGATCATCCATCATAATATGTATGTATTATGGATTTTGGCCCATGTAATTCTTTTTCTTCATGATTTAAATTATATTGGTACATTCTTGTAAAATCTTAGGCAAAAGATCAGAAATTAAATGCCACAAGTCTGCCTTTTCAATGCAGATGAGGTGTAGAAGGTTAAGCAGCAAAGTTCAGAACGTCATAAAGATAGTGAACAACAGGATTAAGAACCAATTTGTTGTTGCAAAGCTGACAAGTGAAATAAAGATGGTCCAACGACAGGGAAGTTCATAGAGATTTACCAGCTACTTCAGTTATAAACATCAATTTGCACAAGTGGGCATCGTGATATACGTGGCAGTTTGGTCCCACAATGGAATTATAAAGTAAATAAAGAGTTAGTGTGTTTAATGTCATGATAAAAAGATAATCTATGTTGTGAAAAAGAAATGAAGATATTTTAAATGTTGACAATAATGGAACTACTATGAAAACCAATTCATATATAGGTCAAAAAGAAGAATTTTTAATCTTGGTTGGCTTGTCAGAAAACAAAAAGAAGAACAAGGAGTAGAGAAATAATTTCTTTCTTGAATGTCTTACAGATTAGTTGCATAACAATCAAAGACACGCTCAAATTACTGAAATAATGATCTCCCATTTGTTTCCTTATAGATTTGCATCTCCAGCCCCTGATCGTCCATCATAATATGTATGTATTATAGATTTTGGCACATGTAATTCTTTTCTTCATAATTTAAATTATTTTGTTACATTCCTGTAAACTCTTAGGCAAAAGATCAATAATTAAATGCCACAAGTCAGCCTTTTCAATGCCGATTAGGTGTAGAAAGTTATGCAGCAAAGTTCAGAACGTCATAACGATAATGAACAAAAGGATTAAGAACCAATTTCTTGTTGCAAAGCTGACAAGTGAGATAAAGATTGTCCAATGACAAGGGAGTTCATAAAGATTTACAAGCTACCTCAGTTATAAACATCAATTTGCACAAGTGGGCATCGTGATATACGTGGCAGTTTGGTCTCACAATGGAATTATTAAGTAAATAAAGAGTTAGTGTGTTTAATGTCATGACAAAAAGATAATCTATGTTGTGAAAAAGAAATGAACATATTTTAAATGTTGACAATAATGGAACTACTATGAAAACCAATTCATATATAGGTCAAAAAGAAGAATTTTTAATCTTGGTAGGCTTCTCAGAAAACAAAAAGAAGAACAAGGGGTAGAGAATTAATTTCGTTCTTGAATGTCTTACAGATTAGTTGCATAACAATCAAAGACACGCTCAAATTACTGAAATAATGATCTCCCATATGTTTCCTTAAAGATTTGCATTTCTAGCCCATGATCGTCCATCATAATACGTATGTATTATAGATTTTGGCACACATAATTCTTTTCTTCATGATTTAAATTACATTGTTACATTCCTGTAAACTCTTAGGTAAAAGTTCAAAAATTAAATGCCACAAGTCACCCTTATCAATGCTGATTAGGTGTAGAAGGTTATGCAGCAAAGTTCAGAACATCATAAGGATAATGAACAAAAGGATTAAGAACCAATTTGTTGTTGCACAGCTGACAAGTGAAATAAAGATTGTCCATTGACAGGGGAGTTGATAGAGATTTACAAGCTACCTCAGTTATAAACATCAATTTGCACAAGTGGGCATCGTGATATCCATGGCAGTTTGGTCCCTCAATGGAATTATTAAGTAAATAAAGAGTTAGTGTGTTTAATGTCATGAGAAAAAGATAATCTATGTTGTGAAAAATAAATGAACATATTTTAAATGTTGACAATAATGGAACTACTATGAAAACCAATTCATATATAGGTGAAAAAGAAGAATTTTTATTCTCGGTAAGCTTCTCAGAAAACAAAAAGAAGACAAAGGAGTAGAAATATATTTTCTTTATTGAATGTCTAATAGAATAGTTGTATAACAATCGAATACACACTCAATTCACTCAAATAATGATCTCCCATATGTTTCCTTACAGATTTACATATCAAGACCCTGATCATCCATCATAATATGTATGTATTATAGATTTTGGCACATGTAATTCTTTTCTTCATGATTTAAATTATATTGTTACATTCTTGTAAACTCTTAGGAAAAAGTTCAGAAATTAAATGCCACAAGTCAGCCTTTTCAATGCAGATCAGGTGTAGAAGGTTATGCAGCAAAGTTCAGAACGTCATAAAGATAATGAACAACAAGATTAAGAACCAATTTGTTGTTGCAAAGCTGACAAGTAAAATAAAGATGGTCCAACGACAGGGGAGTTCATAGAGATTTACAAGCTACCTCAGTTATAAACAACAATTTGCACAAGCGGGCATCGTGATATACATGGCGCTTGGTCCCACAATGGAATTATTAAGTAAAAAAAGAGTTAGTGTGTTTAATGTCATGACAAAAAGATAATCTATGTTGAGAAAAATAAATGAACACATTTTAAATGATGACAATAATGGAACTACTATGAAAACCAATCCATATATAGGTGAAAAAGAAGAATTTTTAATCTTGGTAAGCTTCTCAGAAAACAAAAAGAAGAACAAGGAGTAGAAAAATATTTTCTATTGAATGTCTAATAGAATAATTACATAACAATCGAATACACACTCAAATTACTCAAATAGTGATCTCCCATATGTTTCCTTACAGATTTGCATATCCAGAACCTGATCATCCATCATAATATGTATGTATTATGGATTTTGGCCCATGTAATTCTTTTCTTCATGATTTAAATTATATTGGTACATTCTTGTAAAATCTTAGGCAAAAGATCAGAAATTAAATGCCACAAGTCTGCCTTTTCAATGCAGATGAGGTGTAGAAGGTTAAGCAGCAAAGTTCAGAACGTCATAAAGATAGTGAACAACAGGATTAAGAACCAATTTGTTGTTGCAAAGCTGACAAGTGAAATAAAGATGGTCCAACGACAGGGAAGTTCATAGAGATTTACCAGCTACTTCAGTTATAAACATCAATTTGCACAAGTGGGCATCGTGATATACGTGGCAGTTTGGTCCCACAATGGAATTATAAAGTAAATAAAGAGTTAGTGTGTTTAATGTCATGATAAAAAGATAATCTATGTTGTGAAAAAGAAATGAAGATATTTTAAATGTTGACAATAATGGAACTACTATGAAAACCAATTCATATATAGGTCAAAAAGAAGAATTTTTAATCTTGGTTGGCTTGTCAGAAAACAAAAAGAAGAACAAGGAGTAGAGAAATAATTTCTTTCTTGAATGTCTTACAGATTAGTTGCATAACAATCAAAGACACGCTCAAATTACTGAAATAATGATCTCCCATTTGTTTCCTTATAGATTTGCATCTCCAGCCCCTGATCGTCCATCATAATATGTATGTATTATAGATTTTGGCACATGTAATTCTTTTCTTCATAATTTAAATTATTTTGTTACATTCCTGTAAACTCTTAGGCAAAAGATCAATAATTAAATGCCACAAGTCAGCCTTTTCAATGCCGATTAGGTGTAGAAAGTTATGCAGCAAAGTTCAGAACGTCATAAGGATAATGAACAAAAGGATTAAGAACCAATTTCTTGTTGCAAAGCTGACAAGTGAGATAAAGATTGTCCAATGACAAGGGAGTTCATAAAGATTTACAAGCTACCTCAGTTATAAACATCAATTTGCACAAGTGGGCATCGTGATATACGTGGCAGTTTGGTCTCACAATGGAATTATTAAGTAAATAAAGAGTTAGTGTGTTTAATGTCATGACAAAAAGATAATCTATGTTGTGAAAAAGAAATGAACATATTTTAAATGTTGACAATAATGGAACTACTATGAAAACCAATTCATATATAGGTCAAAAAGAAGAATTTTTAATCTTGGTAGGCTTCTCAGAAAACAAAAAGAAGAACAAGGGGTAGAGAATTAATTTCGTTCTTGAATGTCTTACAGATTAGTTGCATAACAATCAAAGACACGCTCAAATTACTGAAATAATGATCTCCCATTTGTTTCCTTATAGATTTGCATCTCCAGCCCACGATCGTCCATCATAATATGTATGTATTATAGATTTTGGCACATGTAATTCTTTTCTTCATAATTTAAATTATATTGTTACATTCATGTAAACACTTAGGCAAAAGTTCAAAAATTAAATGCCACAAGTCAGCCTTTTCAATGCAGATTAGGTGTAGAAGGTTATGCAGCAAAGTTCAGAACATCATAAGGATAATGAACAAAAGGATTAAGAACCAATTTCTTGTTGCAAAGCTGACATGTGAGATAAAGATTGTCCAATGACAAGGGAGTTCATAGAGATTTACAAGCTACCTCAGTTATAAACATCAATTTGCACAACTGGGCATCGTGATATCCATGGCAGTTTGGTCCCACAATGGAATTATTAAGTAAATAAAGAGTTAGTGTGTTTAATGTCATGACAAAAAGATAATCAATGCTGAGAAAAATAAATGAACATATTTTAAATGATGACAATAATGGAACTACTATGAAAACCAATCCATATATAGGTGAAAAAGAAGAATTTTTAATCTTGGTAAGCTTCTCAGAAAACAAAAAGAAGAACAAGGAGTAGAAAAATATTTTCTATTGAAAGTCTAATAGAATAATTACATAACAATCGAATACACACTCAAATTACTCAAATAATGATCTCCCATATGTTTCCTTACAGATTTGCATATCCAGACCCTGATCATCCATGATAATATGTATGTAATATGGATTTTTGCCCATGTAATTCTTTTCTTTATGAATTAAATTATATTGTTACATTCTTGTAAACTCTTAGGCAAAAGTTCAAAAATTAAATGCCAAAAGTCCGCCTTTTCAAGGCAGATGAGGTGTAGAAGGTTATGCAACAAAGTTCAGAATGTCATAAAGATAGTGAACAACAGGATTAAGAACCATTTTGTTGTTGCAAAGCTGACAAGTGAAATAAAGATGGTCCAACGACAGGGAAGTTCATAGAGATTTACAAGCTACTTCAGTTATAAACATCAATTTGCACAAGTGCGCATCGTGATATGCGTGGCAGTTTGGTCCCCCAATGGAATTATTAAGTAAATAAAGAGTTACTGTGTTTAATGTCATGACAAAAAGATAATCAATGTTGAGTAAAATAAATGAACATATTTTAAATGATGACAATAATGAAACTACTATGAAAACCAATTCATATATAGGTGAAAAACAAGAATTTCTAATATTGGTAAGCTTCTCAGAGAACAAAAAGAAGAACAAGGAGTAGAAAAATATTTTCTTTATTGAATATCTAATAGAATAATTACATAACAATCGAATACACACTCAAATTACTCAAATAATGATCTCCCATATGTTTCCTTACAGATTTGCATATCCAGACCCTGATCATTCATCATAATATGTATGTATTATGGATTTTGGCCCATGTAATTCTTTTCTTCATGAATTAAATTATATTGTTACATTCTTGTAAACTCTTAGGCAAAAGTTCAAAAATTAAATGCCAAAAGTCCGCCTTTTCAATGCAGATGAGGTGTAGAAGGTTATGCAACAAAGTTCAGAATGTCATAAAGATAGTGAACAACAGGATTAAGAACCATTTTGTTGTTGCAAAGCTGACAAGTAAAATAAAGATGGTCCAACGACAGGGGAGTTCATAGAGATTTACAAGCTACCTCTCTTATAAACAACAATTTGCACAAGTGGGCGTCGTGATATCCGTGGCAGTTTGGTCCCACAATGGAATTATTATGTAAATAAAGAGTTAGTGTGTTTAATGTCATGACAAAAAGATAATCTATGTTGCGAAAAATAAATGATCATATTTTAAATGTTGACAATAAAGGAACTACTATGAAAACCAATTCATACATAGGTCAAATAGAAGAATTTTTAATCTTGGTAAGTTTCTCAGAAGACTTAAAGAAGAACAAGGAGTAGAGAAATATTTTCTTTCTTGAATGTCTAATAGATTATTGCATAACAATCAAAGACACGCTCAAATTATTGAAATAATGATCTCCCATATGTGTCCTTAAAGATTTGCATCTCCAGCCCCTAATCGTCCATCATAATATGTACGTATTATAGATTTTGGCACATGTAATTCTTTTCTTCATGATTTAAATTATATTGTTCCATTCTTGTAGACTCTTAGGAAAAAGTTCTGAAATTAAATGCCACAAGTCAGCCTTTTCAGTGCAGATCAGGTGTAGAAGGTTATGCAGCAAAGTTCAGAACGTCATAAAGATAATGAACAACAAGATTAAGAACCAATTTGTTGTTGCAAAGCTGACACGTAAAATAAAGATGGTCCAACGACAGGGGAGTTCATAGAGATTTACAAGCTACCTCAGTTATAAACATCAATTTGCACAAGTGGGCGTCGTGATATCCGTGGCAGTTTGGTCCCACAATGGAATTATTAAGTAAATAAAGGGTTACTGTGTTTAATGTCATGACGAAAAGATAATCTATGTTGTGAAAAATAAATGAACATATTTTAAATGTTGACAATAATGGAACTACTATGAAAACCAATTCATATATAGGTGAAAACGAAGAATTTTTAATCTTGGTAAGCTTCTCAAAAAACAAAAAGAAGAACAAGGAGTAGAGAAATATTTTCTTTCTTGAATGTCTAATAGATTAATTGCATAACAATCAAAGACACGCTCAAATTATTGAAATAATGATCTCCCATATGTTTCCTTAAAGATTTGCATCTCCAGCCCCTGATCGTCCATCATAATATGTGTGTATTATAGATTTTGGCACATGTAATTCTTTTCTTCATGATTTAAATTATATTGTTCTATTCTTGTAAACTCTTAGGAAAGAGCTCAGAAATTAAATGCCACAAGTCAGCCTTTTCAATGCAGATCAGGGATAGAAAGTTATGTAGCAAAGTTCAGAACGTCATAAAGATAATGAACAACAGGATTAAGAACCAATTTGTTGTAGCAAAGCTGACAAGTGAAATAAAGATTGTCCAAGGACAGGAGAGTTCATAGAGATTTACAAGCTACCTCAGTTATAAACATCAATTTGCACAAGTGGGCATCGTGATATCCATGGTAGTTTGGTGCCGCAATGGAATTATTAAGTAAATAAAGAGTTAGTGTATTTAATGTCATGACAAAATGATATTCTGTGTTGTGAAAAATAAATGAACATATTTTAAATGTTGACAATAATGGAACTACTATGAAAACCAATTCATATATAGGTCAAAAAGAAGAATTTTTAATCTTGGTAAGCTTCTCAGAAAACAAAAAGAAGAACAAGGAGTAGACAAATATTTTCTTTATTGAATGTCTAATAGAATAATTGCTTAACAACCGAAGACACGCTCAAATTACTGAAATAATGATCTCCCATATGTTTCCTTATAGATTTGCATCTCCAGCCCCTGATCGTCCTTCATAATATGTATGTATTATAGATTTTGACTCATGTAATTCTTTTCTTCATGATTTAAATTATATTGTTACATTCCTGTAAACTCTTAGGCAAAAGTTCAGAAATTAAATGCCACAAGACAGCCTTTTCAATGCTGATTAGGTGTAGAAAGTTATGCAGCAAAGTTCAGAACGTCATAAGGATAATGAACAAAAGGATTAAGAACCAATTTCTTGTTGCAAAGCTGACAAGTGAAATAAAGATTGTCCAATGACAGGGGAGTTCATAGAGGTTTGCAAGCTACCTCAGTTATAAACATCAATTTGCACAAGTGGGCATCGTGATATCCATGGCAGTTTGGTCCCACAATGGAATTATTAAGTAAATAAAGAGTTAGTGTGTTTAATGTCAGGACAAAAAGATAATCTACGTTGTGAAAAATAAATGAACATATTTTAAATGATGACAATAATGGAACTACTATGAAAAGAAATCCATATATAGGTGAAAAAGAAGAATTTTCAATCTTGGTAAGCTTCTCAGAAAACAAAAAGAAGAACAAGGAGTAGAAAAATATTTTCTTTATTGAATGTCTAATAGAATAGTTGCATAACAATCGAATACAGACTCAAATTACTCAAATAATGATCTCCCATACGTTTCCTTACAGATTTGCATATCCGGACCCTCATCATCCATCATAATATGTATGTATTATAGATTTTGGCCCATGTAATTCTTTTCTTCATGATTTAAATTATATTGTTACATTCTTGCAAACTCTTACGCAAAAGCTCAGAAATTAAATGCCACAAGTCCGCCTTTTCAATGCAGATCAGGTATAGAAAGTTATGTAGCAAAGTTCAGAACGTCATAAAGATAATGAACAACAGGATTAAGAACCAATTTGTTGTAGCAAAGCTGACAAGTGAAATAAAGATGGTCCAACGACAGGGGAGTTCATAGAGATTTACAAGCGACCTCGGTTATAAACATCAATTTGCACATGTGGGCATCGTGATATCCGTGGTAGTTTGGTCCCGCAATGGAATTATTAAGTAAATAAAGAGTTAGTGTGTTTAATGTCATGACAAAAAGATAATCTATGTTGTGAAAAATAAATGAACATATTTTAAATGACGACAATAATGGAACTACTATGAAAACAAATCCATATATAGGTGAAAAAGAAGAATTTTTAATCTTGGTAAGCTTCTCAGAAAACAAAAAGAAGAACAAGGAGTAGAAAAATACATTCTTTATTGAATATCTAATAGAATAATTGCATAACAATCGAATACACACTCAAATTACTCAAGTAATGATCTCCCATATGTTTCCTTACAGATTTGCATATCCGGACCCTCATCATCCATCATAATATGTATGTATTATAGATTTTGGCCCATGTAATTCTTTTCTTCATGATTTAAATTATATTGTTACATTCTTGTAAACTCTTCGGCAAAAGTTCAGAAATTAAATGCCACAAGACAGCCTTTTCAATGCTGATTAGGTGTAGAAAGTTATGCAGCAAAGTTCAGAACGTCATAAGGATAACGAACAAAAGGATTAAGAACCAATTTCTTGTTGCAAAGCTGACAAGTGAAATAAAGATTGTCCAATGACAGGGGAGTTCATAGAGGTTTGCAAGCTACCTCAGTTATAAACATCAATTTGCACAAGTGGGCATCGTGATATCCATGGCAGTTTGGTCCCACAATGGAATTATTAAGTAATTAAAGAGTTAGTGTGTTTAATGTCAGGACAAAAAGATAATCTACGTTGTGAAAAATAAATGAACATATTTTAAATGATGACAATAATGGAACTACTATGAAAAGAAATCCATATATAGGTGAAAATGAAGAATTTTCAATCTTGGTAAGCTTCTCAGAAAACAAAAAGAAGAACAAGGAGTAGAAAAATATTTTCTTTATTGAATGTCTAATAGAATAATTGCATAACAATCGAATACAGACTCAAATTACTTAAATAATGATCTCCCATATGTTTCCTTACAGATTTGCATATCCGGACCCTCATCATCCATCATAATATGTATGTATTATAGATTTTGGCCCATGTAATTCTTTTCTTCATGATTTAAATTATATTGTTACATTCTTGCAAACTCTTAGGCAAAAGTTCAGAAATTAAATGCCACAAGTCAGCCTTTTCAATGCAGATCAGGTATAGAAAGTTATGTAGCAAAGTTCAGAACGTCATAAAGATAATGAACAACAGGATTAAGAACCAATTTGTTGTAGCAAAGCTGACAAGTGAAATAAAGATGGTCCAACGACAGGGGAGTTCATAGAGATTTACAAGCGACCTCGGTTATAAACATCAATTTGCACATGTGGGCATCGTGATATCCGTGGTAGTTTGGTCCCGCAATGGAATTATTAAGTAAATAAAGAGTTAGTGTGTTTAATGTCATGACAAAAAGATAATCCATGTTGTGAAAAATAATTGAACATATTTTAAATGATGACAATAATGGAACTACTATGAAAACAAATCCATATATAGGTGAAAAAGAAGAATTTTTAATCTTGGTAAGCTTCTCAGAAAACAAAAAGAAGAACAAGGAGTAGAAAAATATTTTCTTTATTGAATGTCTAATAGAATAATTGCATAACAATCGAATACACACTCAAATTACTCAAATAATGATCTCCCATATGTTTCCTTACAGATTTGCATATCCAGACCCTGATCATCCATCATAATATGTATGTATTATAGATTTTGCCTCATGTGATTCATTTCTTCATGATTTAAATTATATTGTTACATTCTTGTAAACTCTTAGGCAAAACTTCAAAAATTAAATGCCACAAGTTAGCCTTTTCAAAGCAGATCAGGTGTAGAAGGTTATGCAGCAAATTTCAGAACGTCATAAAGATAATGAACAACAGGATTAAGAACCAATTCGTTATTGCAAAGCTAACAAGTGAAATAAAGATTGTCCCATGACAGGGGAGTTCATAGAGATTGACAAGCTACCTCAGTTATAAACAACAATTTGCAAAAGTGGGCATCGTGATATCTATGGCAGTTTCGTCCCACAATGGAATTATTAAGTAAATAAAGAGTTAGTGTGTTTAATGTCAAGACAAAAAGATAATCTATGTTGTGAAAAATAAATGAACATATTTTAAATGACGACAATAATGGAACTACTATGAAAACAAATCCATATATAGGTGAAAAAGAAGAATTTTTAATCTTGGTAAGCTTCTCTGAAAACAAAAAGACGAACGAGGAGTAGAAAAATATTTTCTTTATTGAATATCAAATAGAATAATTGCATAACAATCGAATATACACTCAAATTACTCAAATAATGATCTCCCATATGTTTCCTTACAGATTTGCATATCCGGACCCTCATCATCCATCATAATATGTATGTATTATAGATTTTGGCCCATGTAATTCTTTTCTTCATGATTTAAATTATATTGTTACAATCTTGTAAACTCTTCGGCAAAATATCAGAAATTAAATGCCACAAGACAGCCTTTTCAATGCTGATTAGGTGTAGAAAGTTATGCAGCAAAGTTCAGAACGTCATAAGGATAATGAATAAAAGGATTAAGAACCAATTTCTTGTTGCAAAGCTGACAAGTGAAATAAAGATTGTCCAATGACAGGGGAGTTCATAGAGGTTTGCAAGCTACCTCAGTTATAAACATCAATTTGCACAAGTGGGCATCGTGATATCCATGGCAGTTTGGTCCCACAATGGAATTATTATGTAAATAAAGAGTTAGTGTGTTTAATGTCATGACAAAAAGATAATCCATGTTGTGAAAAATAATTGAACATATTTTAAATGATGACAATAATGGAACTACTATGAAAACAAATCCATATATAGGTGAAAAAGAAGAATTTTTAATCTTGGTAAGCTTCTCTGAAAACAAAAAGAAGAACGAGGAGTAGAAAAATATTTTCTTTATTGAATATCTAATAGAATAATTGCATAACAATCAAATACACACTCAAATTACTCAAATAATGATCTCCCATATGTTTCCTTACAGATTTGCATATCCGGAGCCTCATCATCCATGATAATATGTATGTATTATAGCTTTTGGCCCATGTAATTCTTTTCTTCATGATCTAAATTATATTGTTACATTCTTGTAAACTCTTCGGCAAAAGTTCAGAAATTAAATGCCTCAAGACAGCCTTTTCAATGCTGATTAGGTGTAGAAAGTTATGCAGCAAAGTTCAGAACGTCATAAGGATAACGAACAAAAGGATTAAGAACCAATTTCTTGTTGCAAAGCTGACAAGTGAAATAAAGATTGTCCAATGACAGGGGAGTTCATAGAGGTTTGCAAGCTACCTCAGTTCTAAACATCAATTTGCACAAGTGGGCATCGTGATATCCATGGCAGTTTGGTCCCACAATGGAATTATTAAGTAAATAAAGAGTTAGTGTATTTAATGTCAAGACAAAATGATATTCTGTGTTGTGAAAAATATATGAACATATTTTAAATGTTGACAATAATGGAACTACTATGAAAACCAATTCATATATAGGTCAAAAAGAAGAATTTTTAATCTTGGTAAGCTTCTCAGAAAACAAAAAGAAGAACAAGGAGTAGACAAATATTTTCTTTATTGAATGTCTAATAGAATAATTGCTTAACAACCGAAGACACGCTCAAATTACTGAAATAATGATCTCCCGTATATTTCCTTATAGATTTGCATCTCCAGCCCTTGATCGTCCTTCATAATCTGTATGTATTATAGATTTTGCCTCATGTAATTCTTTTCCTCATGATTTAAATTATATTGTTACATTCCTGTAAACTCTTAGGCAAAAGTTCAGAAATTAAATGCCACAAGACTGCCTTTTCAATGCTGATTAGGTGTAGAAAGTTATGCAGCAAAGTTCAGAACGTCATAAGGATAATGAATAAAAGGATTAAGAACCAATTTCTTGTTGCAAAGCTGACAAGTGAAATAAAGATTGTCCAATTACAGGGGAGTTCATAGAGGTTTGCAAGCTACCTTAGTTATAAACATCAATTTGCACAAGTGGGCATCGTGATATCCATGGCAGTTTGGTCCCACAATGGAATTATTATGTAAATAAAGAGTTAGTGTGTTTAATGTCATGACAAAAAGATAATCCATGTTGTGAAAAATAAATGAACATATTTTAAATGATGACAATAATGGAACTACTATGAAAACAAATCCATATATAGGTGAAAAAGAAGAATTTTTAATCTTGGTAAGCTTCTTTGAAAACAAAAAGAAGAACGAGGAGTAGAAAAATATTTTCTTTATTGAATATCTAATAGAATAATTGCATAACAATCAAATACACACTCAAATTACTCAAATAATGATCTCCCATATGTTTCCTTACAGATTTGCTTATCCGGAGCCTCATCATCCATGATAATATGTATGTATTATAGATTTTGGCCCATGTAATTCTTTTCTTCATGATTTAAATTATATTGTTACATTCTTGTAAACTCTTCGGCAAAAGTTCAGAAATTAAATGCCACAAGACAGCCTTTTCAATGCTGATTAGGTGTAGAAAGTTATGCAGCAAAGTTCAGAACGTCATAAGGATAATGAACAAAAGGATTAAGAACCAATTTCTTGTTGCAAAGCTAACAAGTGAAATAAAGATTGTCCAATGACAGGGGAGTTCATAGAGGTTTGCAAGCGACCTCAGTTATAAACATCAATTTGCACAAGTGGGCATCGTGATATCCATGGCAGTTTGGTCCCGCAATGGAATTATTAAGTAAATAAAGAGTTAGTGTGTTTAATGTCATGACAAAAAGATAATCCATGTTGTGAAAAATAATTGAACATATTTTAAATGATGACAATAATGGAACTACTATGAAAACAAATCCATATATAGGTGAAAAAGAAGAATTTTTAATCTTGGTAAGCTTCTCTGAAAACAAAAAGAAGAACAAGGAGTAGAAAAATATTTTCTTTATCGAATGTTTAATAGAATAATTGCATAACAATCGAATACACACTCAAATTACTCAAATAATGATCTCCCATATGTTTCCTTACAGATTTGCATATCCGGACCCCCATCATCCATCATAATATGTATGTATTATAGATTTTGGCCAATGTAATTCTTTTCTTCATGATTTAAATTATATTGTTACATTCTTTCAAACTCTTAGGCAAAAGTTCAGAAATTTAATGCCACAAGTCAGCCTTTTCAATGCAGATCAGGTGTAGAAGATTATGCAGCAAAGTTCAGAACGTCATAAAGATATTGAACAACAGGATTAAGAACCAATTCGTTGTTGCAAAGCTAACAAGTGAAATAAAGATTGTCCCATGACAGGGGAGTTCATAGAGATTGACAAGCTACCTCAGTTATAAGCAACAATTTGCAAAAGTGGGCATCGTGATATCCATGGCAGTTTGGTTCCACAATGGAATTATTAAGTAAATAAAGAGTTAGTGTGTTTAATGTAATGACAAAAAGATATTCTATGTTGTGAAAAATAAATGAACATATTTTAAATGTTGACAATAATGGACCTACTATGAAAACCAATTCATATATAGGTCAAAAAGAAGAATTTTTAATCATGGTAAGCTTCTCAGAAAACAAAAAGAAGAACAAGGAGTAGAGAAATATTTTCTTTATTGATTGTCTAAGAGAATAATCGCATAACAATCGAATACACACTCAAATTACTCAAATAATGATCTCCCATATGTTTCCTTATAGATTTGCTTATCCAGACATTGATCGTCCATCCTAATATGTATTTATTATAGATTTTGGCTCATGTAATTCTTTTCTTCATGATTTAAATTATATTGTTACATTCTTGTAAACTCTTAAGTAAAAGTTCACAAATTAAATGACACAAGTCAGCCTTTTCAATGCAGATCAGGTATAGAAGGTTATGCAGCAAAGTTCAGAACGTCATAAAGATAACGAACAACAGGATTAAGAACCAATTTGTTGTTGCAAAGCTGACAAGTGAAATAAAGATTGTCCAAGGACAGGAGAGTTCATAGAGATTTACAAGCTACCTCAGTTATAAACATCAATTTGCACAAGTGGGCATCGTGATATCCATGGTAGTTTGGTCCCGCAATGGAATTATTAAGTAAATAAAGAGTTAGTGTGTTTAATGTCGTGACAAAAAGATAATCCATCTTGTGAAGAAGAATTGAACATATTTTAAATGATGACAATAATGGAACTACTATGAAAACAAATCCATATAAAGGTGAAAAAGAAGAATTTTTAATTTTGGTAAGCATCTCAGAAAACAAAAAGAAGAACAAGGAGTAGAAAAATATTTTCATTATCGAATGTTTAATAGAATAATTGCATAACAATCGAATACACACTCAAATTACTCAAATAATGATCTCCCATATGTTTCCTTACAGATTTGCATATCCGGACCCCCATCATCCATCATAATATGTATGTATTATAGATTTTGGCCCATGTAATTCTTTTCTTCATGATTTAAATTATATTGTTACATTCTTGTAAACTATTGGGCAAAACTTCAGAAATTAAATGCCACAAGTCAGCCTTTTCAATGCAGATCAGGTGTAGAAGATTATGCAGCAAAGTTCAGAACGTCATAAAGATAATGAACAACAGGATTAAGAACCAATTTGTTGTTGCAAAGCTGACAAGTGAAATAAAGATGGTCCAACGACACGGGAGTTCATAGAGATTTACAACCTACCTCAGTTATAAACATCAATTTGCACAAGTGGGCATCGTGATATCCGTGGCAGTTTGGTCCCACAATGGAATTATTAAGTAAATAAAGAGTTAGTGTGTTTAATGTCATGACAAAAAGATAATCTATGTTGTGAAAAATAAATGAACATATTTTAAATGTTGACAATAATGGAACTAGTAAGAAAACCAATTCATATATTGGTCAAAAAGAAGAATTTTTAATCTTGGTAAACTTCTCAGAATACAAAAAGAAGAACAAGGAGTAGAGAAATATTTTCTTTCTTGAATGTCTAATATATTAATTGCATAACAATCAAAGACATGCTCAAATTACTGAAATAATGATCTCCCGTATGTTTCCTTATAGATTTGCATCTCCAGCCCCTGATCGTCCTTCATAATATGTATGTATTATAGATTTTGGCTCATGTAATTCTTTTCTTCATGATTTAAATTATATTGTTACATTCCTGTAAACTCTTATGCAAAAGTTTAGAAATTAAATGCCACAAGACAGCCTTTTCAATGCTGATTAGGTGTAGAAGGTTATGCAGCAAAGTTCAGAACGTCATAAGGATAATGAACAAAAGGATTAAGAACCAATTTCTTGTTGCAAAGCTGACAAGTGAAATAAAGATTGTCCAATGACAGGGGAGTTCATAGAGGTTTGCAAGCTACCTCAGTTATAAACAAGAAATTGGCAGAAGTGGGCATCGTGATATCCATGGAAGTTTGGTCCCACAATGGAATTATTAAGTAAATAAAGAGTTAATGTGTTTAATGTCATGACAGAAAGATAATCTACGTTGTGAAAAATAAATGAACATATTTTAAATGATGACAATAATGGAACTACTATGAAAACAAATCCATATATAGGTGAAAAAGAAGAATTTTTAATCTTGGTAAGCTTCTCAGAAAACAAAAAGAAGAACAAGCAGTAGAAAAATATTTTCTTTATTGAATGTCTAATAGAATAATTGCATAACAATCGAATACACACTCAAATTACTCAAATAATGAT
Source organism: Saururus chinensis (assembly GCA_035235625.1). Lineage (NCBI taxonomy): Eukaryota > Viridiplantae > Streptophyta > Magnoliopsida > Piperales > Saururaceae > Saururus > Saururus chinensis. The sequence continues at coordinate 26,620,508 of CP141146.1, read as the reverse complement.
CTCCCATATGTTTCCTTACAGATTTGCATATCCGGACCCTCATCATCCATCATAATATGTATGTATTATAGATTTTGGCCCATGTAATTCTTTTCTTCATTATTTAAATTATATTGTTACATTCTTGCAAACTCTTAGGCAAAAGTTCAGAAATTAAATGCCACAAGTAAGCCTTTTCAATGCAGATCAGGTGTAGAAGGTTATGTAGCAAAGTTCAGAACGTCATAAAGATAATGAACAACAGGATTAAGAACGAATTTGTTGTTGCAAAGCTGACAAGTGAAATAAAGATGTTCCAATGACACGGGAGTTCATAGAGATTTACAACCTACTTCAATTATAAACATCAATTTGCACAAGTGGGCATCGTGATATCCGTGGCAGTTTGGTCCCACAATGGAATTATTGAGTAAATAAAGAGTTAGTGTGTTTAATGTCATGACAAAAAGATAATCTATGTTGTGATAAATAAATGAACATATTTTAAATGTTGACAATAATGGAACTACTATGAAAACCAATTCATATATTGGTCAAAAAGTAGAATTTTTAATCTTGGTAAGCTTCTCAGAAAACAAAAAGAAGAACAAGGAGTAGAGAAATATTTTCTTTCTTGAATGTCTAATATATTAATTGCATAACAATCAAAGACACGCTCAAATTACTGAAATAATGATCTCCCGTATGTTTCCTTATAGATTTGCATCTCCAGCCCCTGATCGTCCTTCATAATATGTATGTATTATAGATTTTGGCTCATGTAATTCTTTTCTTCATGATTTAAATTATATTGTTACATTCCTGTAAACTCTTAGGCAAAAGTTCAGAAATTAAATGCCACAAGACAGCCTTTTCAATGCTGATTAGGTGTAGAAGGTTATGCAGCAAAGTTCAGAACGTCATAAGGATAAAGAACAAAAGGATTATGAACCAATTTATTGTTGCAATGCTGACAAGTGAAATAAAGATGGTCCAATGACAGGGGAGTTCATAGAGATTTACAAGCTACCTCAGTTATATACATCAATTTGCACAAGTGGGCATCGTGATATCCATGGCAGTTTGGTCCCACAATGGAATTATTAAGTAAATAAAGAGTTAGTGTGTTTAATGTCATGACAAAAAGATAATTTATGTTGTGAAAAATGAATGAACATATTTTAAATGTTGACAATAATGGAATTACTATGAAAACTAATTCATATATAGGTCAAAAAGAAGAATTTTTAATCTTGGTAAGCTTCTCAGAAAACAAAAAGAAGAACAAGGTGTAGAGAAATATTTTCTTTCTTGAATGTCTAATAGATTAATTGCATAACAATCAAAGACACGCTCAAATTACTGAAATAATGATCTCCCATATGTTTCCTTATAGATTTTCATCTCCAGCCCCTGATCATCCAACATAATGTGTATGTATTATAAATTTTGGCTCATGTAATTCTTTTCTTCATGATTTAAATTATATTGTTACATTCTTGTAATCTCTTAGGCAAAAGTTCTGAAATTAAATGCCACAAGACAACCTTTTCAATGCAGATCAGGTGTAGAAGGTTATTAACTTATGCAAAAAAGTTCAGAACGTCATAAAGATAATGAAAAACAGGATTAAGAACCAATTTGTTGTTGCAAAGCTAACAAGTGAAATAAATATGGTCCAACGACAGGGCAGTTCATAGAGATTTACAAGCTACCTCAGTTATAAACATCAATTTGCACAATAGGGCATTGTGATATCCATGGCAGTTTGGTCCCACAATGGAATTATAGTCGCTAATGTGTCAATAAAAAGAAGTATAATTTAATTAAGGTCTAGCACTATTAATCAATTCTGATCAAACAGTGAGCTAAAAATGGAGCAGATTATGCAATTGACTCTACCCATACCTAAGAGAAGCAGAGAATTGAACAGGATGACTTCAAGCAGAGGGTTTCTCACAGAGGGTTTCTCGCAGATCGGAGGTCGTTTCTCGCAGAGGGAGCAAAGCGACTCCACGCTTCGGAGGTCGTTTCTCGCAGACGGAGCAAATCGACTCCACGCTACAATAATAAATAGGGATTGGAGGTGATACTGCGTCTTAACCATTCTGGGAAGATCCATATTGTGTAGAGAAATCAAACGATCCATGGCGAGTATCTCGGGTGGAAGGATGCCTGGCGGGAGAGTGAAACCAAACCTGCACGCGAATGTGGGCATTTACATTCCTCTCCCACAATTTGTTGTGGGGCCGGGCAGTTCAAGCCGTGGGCTATGCGGGTTAGCCTAATGTAAAAATAAAAACCTTACCTTAAAAACCTTACCAAGTTGATTCATGCATACACTATTTTAAATGTTAGGATAGGAATGCATTGAAAACCCAGACCCAAACCGATCTAGATGGAACTGACCTGTGCTGGTTCGGGTCAGGTTCTATCTCGGGTTGGGTTGTAAAATCCCAAGAATCAACTCGAACTAACCTAAATTTTTAATTAACTTATAAAATCATATTTAACCTTGGTTATATAAATTTTTATAATTTTTTTTAGATAAAATCAATTCAATATGATGTCAAATTGGTCTAAATTATTGAAAGCCACCCAACAAAGATAGAATCTCTGTTCCTAATTCGGCTCTGGGGTTTTTTACATTTGGTTTTGGGTAGAGTCGGGTCTACAAATTTCAGTTCATATCGGGTTGAGTCCTATAAAACCCGATTTAACCCACTTGAGAAGCAACCATATGTTAGGGGAACTAATCTAATTAGGGTCAACAGGTTAGTAGTTTAGCAGGGCAGGTCACTATGACTCCGATGTGCCTCAAAAACTAAAGAACCTTGCCAGCCCAATCCAAAATGTAAACCAAGTCTAGTCTATTCCAGTTGGTAAGTTGTAAACCACCTGCATGCCTAATAAAATATATAATAAAAATATTTAAAATGATCCTCAACCATTTGCGAGATCACAATATATATGATGCATCGTTGAAACAATAGGGAAAATAAATTAAAATAAACATATTGTAATATAGTCATTGCATAATAATAATATATTATCTTATAATTAAACCATGAACTTAATATTGAAATATAAAATTAAAATAGTTACACGATTGTCAGAAACAAGAACTAGTGATTAACATTGTTTCATAAACCACATGCATGACTGGTAAAATATATAATAAAAAGATTAAAATGATCCAAATACATCAACTTTTATTTTTAAAAAATTTCATTATGAGCGTCATACTTTAAAAAAAGAAATGTACTGATTCATCATGAGCCATTAGACTAAGATTTGATAACATGCGTGTATATATTCATTACATAATAAGGTTATATTATCTTATAATTAAAAATTATTGATGGGTAAAATAATATATTAAAAATATTGTAATATACTCATTGCATAATTAAGGTTATATTATCTTATAATTAAATCATGAAGCTAATATTGAAATATTAAAATTAAAATAGTTACACGATTTTTAGAAACAAGAACTAGTGATTAACATTGTTTCATAAACCACATGCATGACTGGTAAAATATATAATAAAAAGATTAATATGATCCAAATACGTTAAATTTTATTTTTAAAAAATTTCACACATTTGTCATACTTTAAAAAAAGAAATGCACCTATCCATCATGAGCCATTAGACTACGATTTGACAACATACATAGATATATTTATTACATAATAAGGTTATATTATCTTATAATTAAAAATTATTGATGGGTAAAATAATAAATTAAAAATATTATAATATATTCATTGCATAATAAGGTTATATTATCTCATAATTAAACCATGAAGTTAATATTAAAATATTAAAATTAAAATAGTTACACGATTTTCAAAAATAAGAACTAGTGATTAAATATGTATTAAAAATATGTAAAAATAGTTAATATTAAAATATAAAAATTAAAATAGTTACATGATTGTCATTCAGGGAAAAAAAATGACAAATCATCATTCAGGGCAAAAAAGGACAAATCGTCATTCGATTTACAGAGGAAAAGAATTACATTTACTTGGATAGAAAATGTCATTCAAGAACTACATCATATTTCTGGCAAGATGGGCTCTTCAAGGCTTGATCCATCTATCTTATTTAGCTCCCAAACTTTTAACGAACTCAAGGATTCGGGCAGATGAACTCATCTGCTCTTCAAGGCAGATGAACTCATCTGCTCCCAAACTTTTAACGAACTCAAGGATTCGGGCACCAGCTATGTACAAATGAAAATCCCCTATTGGAGATAGTTTGTTTTTATGGTCCAAAAAAAACGGCTGCTATTGAACACCACAATTTTCAAGCATTATTCCTTAGTAAAAAAAATAAAAATTCTTGGGACTGATTTGCAGTCATCAATGAGAAATAATTCTTAGCTCATACGTGTTTCTTACAAAATAAAATATTATTTGGACACCAAAATCCATTTGAAAGCTATGGGATGTGTCAGGCTCATATTTTGGCAACGGCAGTTTTACTGCAAATGGAGAAATTTTCTTCTCACGTGGATACTCCATATGGAAAAGACATTACTGAAGCTCACCATCCCACTCTAAGAACCTTGGTAACCTGACTTCCAGCCCATAATAAAGCCATTACCTTGAGAAACCTGCAAATAAAAATTCATATATAAGAAGTTCATTAACATTTATAAGCATAAACGTTTTAAGCCCAAAAAAAAGGTAGATAGGATTGAATGATTAAGATTTAAAAATTCATACATAAGAAGTTCATTAACATTTATAAGCATAAACGTTTTAAGCCCAAAAAAAAGGTTGATAGGATTGAATGATTAAGATTTAAAACCTTTCAACAGCTGCAAAATGTTGTCAGATAGTAGGCAGAGTTCAGCAATCCATAATATAACACCCCAGAAACTCCATATCTTTTAAGCCTCTGCATACGACAGATATATTTAAGAATAATTACCAAAATTACAAAATATAAACTTGAAACATAAACAAGAAATTAGCATCAATGCATATTATATGGAAGCACTCATTCACCACCAGACTGAACCTACAAAGATGTTGTGTCACAATGAATGGCATTTACTAGTAATATAACATTATTATTCCGTCAAGAAGCAGAATTTCTGGGGAAAAGTAATAATTTCTGGGGAAGCAGAATTTAGATCAACATAAGCAGAGATAAAAGATGCATCAGGGACACTTTGCAACCAGACAGTCCCAAACAAATTGACGGAAAGTTTAAATGACTGAACATATTTTAAATGTTGACAATCATGGAACTACTATGAAAACAAAAGAAGAACAAGGAATACAGAAATATTTTCTTTCTTGAATGTCTAATAGAATAACTGCATAACAATCAAAGACACACTCAAATTACTCAAATAATGATCTGCCATATGTTTCCTTACAGATTTGAATCTCCAGCCCCTGATCATCCATCCTAATATGTATGTATTCATAGATTTTGGCTCATGTAATTATTTTCTTCATGATTTAAATTATATTGTTACATTCTTGTAAACTCTTAGGCAAAAGTTCAGAAATTAAATGCAACAAGTCAGCCTTTTCAATGCAGATCAGGTGTAGAAGGTTATTAACTTATGCAGCAAAGATCACATTTTGTCACAGATTACTGGCAGCCTCAGTTTAAAGAATAGGCAAATGACAAGTATTACACATCCCTGGCTAAGAGGGATGTTTCCACTAACTTTGAGAGAAAAAAAAAGACTAAATTGATCAAAAATAAGGAAATTAAAAGACATTGCCAAAAAAAAAAACAGAGTGATAACAGGGAACAAAAAATTAATAACATTTACTGTTAAAAGTTTTGAAATATACCTGTACATCAATTTTCTCTCTGTGAAATGCCATTTCAGATATGAGATCATAAACAACATCAATTCTGTCTCATTGAAATGCCATTTCATTCCAATCCTATCATTCTTGCAGCATCAGCTGCTGTGCTACCAGATCTCATCCTCATTATATTACCATGCGGCCACCTTATGATCACAACTTCACCAAGAACTACAGGTTTGACTCCATAATATGAGGATATCCCCAATTTTGCTTCCCTTGAGAAGGCTTCTTGATGCACTTGTTCTTCCCACTGAAGCATTGTCCTCAACACATTGAAGAAATTTTTTTTTTATACTATAATAGTTTGCCCACTTAAGTTTTCAAAACAGCACCACCAAGAGAGTGAAAAGTGCCAGCAAGATATTTGAATATTGCATTAATTTCACTAGAACCAGTCTGTGTCAAATACTGCAAATAAAAGATGCTGATTGACGAATCTAAAAAATAGAATATCCTAATTGAGAATTATGAACCAGCTTAAAGGAAAAATAGAATGTCAACATTACCTGGTCAAGTTTATTCACAGCCTTAATTAATATTGCCGAATAAACCTTCTGAGGTTTATTACAATTTATTTCCTCCTTCTGAGGTTTGAACCACCACTGATCATAAACCTGAAAAGCAAAATCAAAAGAGAAAATTTCATATTATGGGCAAGGTATTAACAGAGAAATAAGAAAATGAAAGAAAGAGAACGAAAAAGAAAAAGGAGAAAGTAGTACATTCAGTCAAAATGAGTATATAGCCAACTCTCTATCATAAGAATGAGCCACTATTCGCTGCAGCCAGAGACATTTATCATCATATCATAAGGTATAAAATGATAGAATGAGACACACAATTTTTAAATGAATAATGCAAGAGTAGTACACTCAAATATGTGGACTAAAGGAAACTGCTAATAATTTTTAAACTTACAGTGTTTGGATTACTCCAATGTTTGTGCTCAACACCATGAAGTAACTTCCATGATCACTGCTGCAGAAACAATTATCTTTATATGTGAAGCAAGACCAGCTTTCAAGTTGAACCTCATCTCATACCTGAAATAATAGAAAGAGAATAGTTGGAGTAGTGCAAAAGGAAAACAAATTAAGAGTAAAAATTGATTAATACTTTAAACAGTATACAACTCATTTTTTGTATTTTCAAGCTTCTCCTCTGCAGAATCACTAACCTTCATACTCTTCTTTAACAGCTATCCCATGATTGATAAGATATTAAAAGTTACTTTCTATGTCATCTTCAGATGGCATATGTTCTCCTTCTTCTTCTTTTTCTTTTTCTTTTTCTTCATCTTCATTTGGCACAACATCAGCTTCTTCATCACAATACTCTAGCAAAGTCTCATCTTCCATATCACTTTTAGCTACATCATCTAAAAATGTACCATCTCCTTGATCCAGTTTAGAAACATTTGAAGCATCAATAAATTTTAGGCCCATGTCATCCCTACTAAGGAGTTGGAAATCATGTTCTTCATCTTCGACATTCCTATCAACCATGTTTGCCTCGTAATCAACATGCTCATCTGTTTTCTCATCCCTTTCTACCTCAGAGGAAGAGACATGTGGAACATCATATATGTTTCGTGGTGGTGCTTTATGAACTACATGCCAATTGCCTTTCAATTTAGGGTCCTTAAGGTAAAAAACTTGCTCCACTTGAGACGACAGTACGAAGGGATCATCTTTGTACCAAGTGTGGGAGAAATTAATACTTGTGAAATGCTCATCTCTCTGCATACCTTTCTTGTTGCTAAGATCCCACCAATTACATTTGAAAATGTAGACACACCTACCTCCACAATAGTTCAAAGCAATAACATCTCTCAAAACACCAAAGAATTCAATATCACAACATTCGTACTCTCATTTGACGACTACCCTAGAATTTTGAGTTTTGCAATAGTCATCACGGTCGGCAGTATGGAACCTAATACCTTTGACAATACAACCAGCATATTGTATGACTAGTGGATGAGGACCGCATGCTAATGAATACAAATCATCAGAAGCTTGCGGCGATTTTTGAGCATGCAATTGTTTCATCTATTAACAAAAATAGTAAAAAAAATAAGCACATGCACTTTCCAATTTATGTTTGAGTAACAAAAGTCTTAAACACTTACAAGTTGCGCAAACCATTCTGGGAAATTTTGCTCATGCCTATCTTGGACGTTAGTAGCTCCTTTACTAGCAATATATTGTTTGTGCTCCCTATATGAAATATATCAAATAAAGAGATATAAAAGGAAATATGAACTACTAATTACAAATAATATAGCTTACTTACTGTAAATAGTGATCAATCTCAGAACAATTATTCAGAACATACATATGAGCCTTGTGAAGTTCATTTAAATCCATAATAAATGGATTTGCAGCTCCTAAAGTGTGTACATTTGGTGTAAAAACAGAAAGACCTTTATATTTTTGTCCTTGAAGACTGTCATAATTTCTCTCTTGTCGATTGAATCTTGTTTCAACATCTTCGAAGTACATGGAACAAAAGTTCATACCTTCATTGTCAATGTATGTTTCTGCAATGGAACCCTCTGGGCATGCTTTATTTCTAACATGTTTCTTCAAAGTGTGCAAGAACCTTTCTATTGGATACATCCATCGAAATTGCACGGGTCTAGTAATAATCGCTTCACTTGGAAGATGGATTGCTAAATGTACCATCACATCAAAGAATGCAGGTGGAAATATTTTATCAAGCTTGCATAATAGAATAGCAATGTCCTTTTCCATTTGTTCCAACCTTTCCAACTTCAAAGTTCTAGAACATAATTCCTTGAAAAATAAGCCTAACTCAATTAATGCATTACCAATGTCCTTCCGTAACTACCCACGTATTGCCATAGGAAGCAACCTTTGTAGAAAAATGTGACAATCGTGACTTTTCATACCTACTAACTTATAGTCATTGTCGTGTATACATCGGGAGATGTTTGAAGCAAAACCATCTGGAAGTCTTACCAACTTCAACCAAGAACAAAATCTCTTCTTCTCATCAATGGACATTGTGTAGCAAGCTTGTGGCACCACATATTTATCACCATTTGGAATGAGATGCAACTCCTTTTTGATACCCATTTCTTGCATATCTAGTCAAGCCTTCACGTTGTCTTTTGTTTTTTCCTCTATATTCATCAATGTTCCCAATACATTGTCACATATGTTTTTCTCAATGTGCATCACATCTAGATTGTGCCTCAATTTAAGTGATCTCCAATATGGCAATTTCCAAAATATGCTTTTTTTCCTCCAATTCAACTCATTTGGAGCATACTTCCTCTTCTTTATATTAGGACCATTACCAAGCACCACATTTGTCACCGTGTGTAATTGCATAAGTAAATCATCCCCGGATAGTTGTTTAGGTGCCAACTTTCTCTCTTGAGTACCATCGAATTCCTTCTTTTTTCTACACCAACAATGATCTATTGGGAGAAAACAACGATGACCCATGTAGCTTATCTTTCTTCCATGCTTCAGGTACTATGAATATGTCTCTTTGTTGCAATTAGGACATGCCATTTTTCCTTTTGTAGACCAACCAGATAAATTTTCATACGCAGGAAAATCATTAATGGTCCACAATAACGCTGCATGCATTTGAAATTTCTCCTTCTTCAATGCATCATAAGTTTCTATTCCCTCTTCCCATAACTCTTTCAATTCATCGATCAGTGGTCGCAAGTAGACATCAATGCTATTACCTGGAGCCTTTGAACCAGGAATAAGTAATGACAACATAAAAAATGGATCTTTCATGCACTTCCAAGGAGGCAAGTTGTATGGCATAAGTATCACTGGCAACATACTGCATACATTATTCATATTCCCAAAAGGATTGAAACCATCACTCGCTAGTCCAAGCCGAACATTTCAAGGTTCATCTGCAAACCAACCATACTTCTCATAAAATTCATGCCATGCTTGAGAATCTGCTGGATATAGCTTTATTAAGAAAGACAACTTTGCATACTTATGGAAGCCAGGATATAGTTCACGTTCAAGATCCCTCAACAAACGGGTGAACTTGTCTGTCTCCCCATAAAAACCGCTAGAATGTTTGTTCATTGATGATTCCCCATTTGGTTCATCTGTCTCATTTCTTCTATTCGTCTCAAATTCCAGTGTATCCATAAATGTTCCTGCATATAAGTCTTCCACTATTTCTTGCATTGCATTTGCATCTATATCATCATTGCTTTCAATTTCATTACCACTATCTTCCTCAATCGGTTCTTCAATACTTTCACCATGTAAATACCATTGTGTATATGTTCCTTCTATCCCATTAGCATACAAGTCATAATGCACATCATTCACATCTTTATAGTACACATTGTTGCACTTCTGACATGGACACCTAATTTTACTACTTCCATTTGCATGCCGATGGGCAAATTCCATAAACTCTTCTAGTCCTCTAATATATTCTTTGGAAGCCCTATTCTTAAGTTGCATCCATCTTCTATCCATATCAAATTACCTATTACAAATAGCACAGTTAATGCATACATGATAGTCTATGTTGATCTCTGTCATATAGTCATATGGCAGGGAATTTAGGGATAAAATTCAGTTTGAATCTAAAAATTCGGTAAAATACGATGGCAATGTCTATCAAAAAAATTAATAGGCAACTAGAAAACCATAATATCAATTTATATGAATATGAAAATCAATGCAATAAATATAACAAATGATTAATCCCAAAATTTATTAACATAAGCATTATTTAAAGGCTACCCTAAGTCACAAACATATTCAACACATCAGCAATCACAAATCACTATTCCAAAAGACACTTCAGCAAACAACACTAAAAATTTTATGCCATCTCAAACAAATTAACAAATCACAAATTCACAAATTAACAAATCATAAATTGACAAATAATTAAGGCAAACATCTATCAAATCAACTGAGAAACAGATTGCAAAAATAGTTCCCACTTCCCAAAATCAATTCATATGAAAAACAGAGATACATGGAGATAAACAAGAACCTTGCAGCAGAATTCATTCCAACCATATGACCTTGGTCACCGTAATAAGCATAAAACGAGAAATTTTTTTTCTGAATCATAGCCTTAAAAAATTTATGTCAAGACCCTCTCATTTTAACTTTAAAATTCTGACTACACAAGTCTAGCACAATTATGAATCAAGACAGGGATCGGAGCAGAGAGAAACAGAAACATTGCAGCACCCATTCAGAATATATGACCATGGTCATTGTAATTAGCAAAACAATGACAGAGAGAAACAAATAACCTTGCAGAATGCATTCCGAACATATGTAATAAGCAAAAAAACGAGAAACAAAACAGAGCATCATATTCTTAGAGAATCAATATAGTGAGACATGGAGAAAAGCAATAACCTTGGGCAATGATGCTGCAAACGGTGGAGTTGTGGGCTTTCAGGATGCTGAGGAGCTTCCTTGGGCAAGGAACGATATAGAATATTGGTGGTGCTTCAATGGACTATCGCTCAACCTCGATCTGGATGGGGCGCTCTGTCACCAGACACCTGACGGCCAGGTAGGATCGATCTCAGAGTGTAGGTGAGCCAGACGACCTTGGAATGGATGGGAGGCCCAGTCGCTGATGACCTGATGGAGACGAGCTCGAACTCAGATTGTCGTCGATGGAGTGATTTGCCGCAGAGAGGCACTGAGGGAGACCTTCACGTCCGACCAATTTATCTCGCAGTCTCCCTCCTTTGGGGTGCTGATGGTAACAGTGCACAGAAATTCCCCGGAACAGAGCCGGATGATGGAAGACCTTCACGTCTGGCCGGTTCGAGCATACACAGGGTGAGTGAAGGAAGAAGGCGCAAGGAGTAAAGAAAAGGGAAGTAGCCGTTGGTATACTTAATTAGCGCAGATGATTAAAGGAATGAACGCCCTTTTTAGGCCTTTTTATCATTATTAGATTTTATTAAAAAGTAAAAAATACAACTTGCGACGACATAGAAGATTGGTCCCAAATATAACAATATTTAGTGACAAAAGTTTTAACCCGTCCCAAAAAATATATCTATTTTGCAACAAATTTTATAGTTTGCCGCTAATAATATCTTATTTGGGACATTTAATTAAAACATTGCAAAAGATCATAACATTTGCCAACGAATTGTCTTTTGTCGCAAAATAAGATTTATTTGTTGCAAAAGAGTTATTTTAGCGATAATGTTTATTTGTTGCAAAATATTTTGTTGCAAAAAGATCTTTTTTGTTGTAGTGCCTCCTTCAGCTGCTCGAACGCTACTTAGCATGCCTCAGCCCAGTACCAAGGCTTGTCTTTCTTAAGAAGGTTGGCCAGCGCTGCTACCTTCTTCGAGTAGTTCATGATGAATATCTGGTAGTAGTTCGCGAGTCCTAAAAAAGATCTCAGCTCTGTCACCTTAGTAGGGACTAGCCACCCCGCTATGGCCCTGACCTTCCGCCCATCCATCCTTACTCTTCCCTCTGCTAAGTAGTGCACAAGGAATTTTATCTCTATCTGTACAAAGCGGCACTTCTCAAACTTTAGAAACAACTTGTGCTCCCTTAGACTTAGCAGCACAATCTTGAGATGACCAACATGCTAATCCAGGGAAGAGCTGTACACCACGATGTCGTCAAGGTAGACGACCACAAACAGGTCGAGATAGGGTCTGAAAACATCGTTCATCAACGTGCAAAAGGTGGCTAGTGCATTCGTCAAGACGAAAGGCATGACTAGAAACTCGAACAGCCCATAGTGTGTCACCATCGCTATCTTCGCCTCATCGCCCACAACGATGCACACCTACCAATAACACGACCTGAGATCCAGCTTGGAGAAATAGGAAGCCTTCACCATGTGGTCAAACAAGTCAGCCACTAGAGGGACTGGGTACTTGTTGTTCATGGTGATCTAATTCAGCGCTCGATAATCCACACATAAAAGTAGGGAACTGTCCTGCTTCCCTTAAAAAAGGACTCAGGCTCCGAAGAAAGCCTTAGATGCTCTGATAAAGCCCGCCTTCAACAACTCGTCAAGCTGTCTTCTGAGTTCAGCTAACTTTGGTGGAGCCATGCGATAGGGAGCTCGGGCTGGAAGGCGAGCTCCTAGAATTGACTCAATAGTATGATCAACAGCATGTTGTGGCAGAAGGGTTTGCTGCAATTCTGGTGGCATCATGTCCGCAAACTCGCTCAACAACTTCTCCACTTTCTAAGGAACGACCACTGTTGTGTTCTCAGCTTCTACCATCGTGACCAAGTAGGTTTTATGGCCAAGCTCAAGGGCTTTCATCAGCTGGAGGGCATACACAACCTGCACCTTTGTTTCGCCTTTTTTCTCAGCAATAAAGCATGGGATTCTCTTGTCGCCGATGAGAATGCCTCTGAGGTATGACATCATGGACACCTTAGCCATCTTCATGAAGTCCAACCCAAGGATCAACTTGAAGTCATCCAAAGGAACAATGGTGAAGTTAACTCTGCCCGTCCATTCACCAATCCGCACTGGCATGTCGTGGACAACTCCTAGGACTGGGGCTGCCTCTGAGTTAACTGCTTTAATCCGGGCTTGAGCCTTCTCCATCTTTAGGCCCCATGCCTTCACACACTTCTCTGCTAGGAAATTATGGGAAGCACCGATGTCAACCAATGCTCGTACCATCTATTTGTCCAGAATGGCCTTCACGTATGTCAGCCTGCCATGATCTGGCTTCTCCTTTCTGATAGCATTCACCATTTGCATAAGGTTCATACGTTCAGTGACCTCCTCCTCCGAAATAGGGTTGTTCTCAGCAACAACAGCATTCAGTTTCTCCCTCTTCGGGCACTACTTGGTTCGGTGAGGGCATTGGCAAATGAAGCAAGCTATCCCCTTATATTTTTTTGGGTCAGCCTGCTCATTGCACTTACCCTTGAATCCGTTCCTGTGTGCCTCGCCATTCTGCCTGTGACTGCCCTTAGAGGAAGAAGGCCCTTTGTCCCATTTCTACGTGGTTGGCTCTGACTTGTAGTCAACCAACCTTTCAGCCTCAGTGATGGCTAAGGGGAGGTCCCAAATGTTCTACCTTCACAGCTCATTCTGCCCCCAACTCTGGAGACCGGTCAGGAGGTTGAATAACTTGTCCGCCTCCATCATGTGCTTGATGTCCAAGAGGAGGGACTGGAACTGCTTCATGTACTCCCTAACCGTCCCTATCTGCCTCAATTTCTTGAGAGAGACCCATGCAACCCACACCGTGTTCGTGGAAAGGAACTACTCCCTGAGTTCCTTCTTCATCATCAACCAAGTCTGGATAGGAGGACGCCCAGTGGCAGTGTTATCTTCCAGCTTGGTTTGCCACCAAAGCTTGGCATCTTCTGAGAGATACAAGCTCCTCACCATGACCCTCTCTTCATCCAGGGTATGGGTGATCGCAAAGAATTGCTCCAAGTCCCAAACGAAGATCTCGATATCCTTAGCACTCCATGAGCCAGAGTAGGATTTCGGCTCAAGTACCTTTGCTTTCTTCATGGACTGCACCGGCTTAGGTCTAGATTCTGCCTCTGTCTCTGAAGGTGTTGAGTTCAATACAGCCCACTCAAGTAGTGCTATTTTGTCCGTCAGCTCTTGATTCTTACCTTCAGTCTCTGTCCACAAGTCCTGCAACTTGTCCTTCAAATAGTCCACTGTGACTGCCATGTCCGCAGCCAGAGAGTTGAAACGCATAGCACCTTTTGCAGAACTGCCTTCTCCAGACTCATCTGCATAGGAAATGATCTCAAACAAGGAGAGACATTGGTTGAAGGCACCAATGCAATCCTGGACTGATTGCAGAGAGGCCTGGACTTTGGTCAGCGTCCCTAGAGCCGTCTTCAAAGCATCATACTTCACTTCCATGTCTATCAAATGCTGGCACATGGAACCCGTCATGGTGGCAACTCGTCTGTCCACAATCGGCAAGGAAAGCCCGCTGTCCTCGCTCGCCGAATCCCCTCAGAACGTCCCAAGTCCGTCTGGCCAGTTCAGGATCCCAGCAATGGAACCAACTATCACGGGCGCAAAGCTTTGCCTAGCATCCACACCCATGATGGCTTGACTGCACAGTGCAGCCAGCAGCCTACTCTCATGACATTCCCACTCATATGCGCAAGGGGAACAAGCAATCAGCAAACAGAAGCTATCTCTGGTGCAAAGGGGCAATGCCCTTTGCTATGTAAATTAGTCCGTCAATGTACAAGGGAAGGGACAGGGCAAGGGCTGATCAACAAGGCCGCAGCACTCTCTCTCTCTCTCTCAGAGCACTAAGATTCGCAATCACAAGGTATCTATCAGCCATGGCCGCCCTGCACTCTCCCTTATATAGACTCAGCCTTGGCCGGTCCTAGTGCTAGTGAAACATACAAACCCACCCATACAAGGAGTATCACCCTGAACAACTCTTTTCCCCTTAGCCAGCAGCCTTAGTCCAAATCAGGAAACCGAAGGAGTCCATCTTCGACAAGGAGTCCAGCAACCTGTTGCCTTCAAGAGTCCGAGCCATCCAAGGAACCTGCTGCCTTCACTCCTACTCGGGCTAGGAGTTTGGCTGCTTTGCATACATGAGTCCTAGCCGCCTTAGGAGTCCGTCCCTAAGGGGTTGTGGAGCCCAGCTCGCCACCTAGAGTCCTGCCCGCATAGAGACTCTTCCTCAGCCTACTCCGCAAGGCGACTACGCATATTGAACGGCTCCAACATTGCTCCCAGCATCCATCCATGCCCAAGGGACATCCTAGGCTGTTAGTCACCCAGGCCGACTTGGCGGTCCACTGCCAAATCTTGGGGATAGCTGCCCCCTTCCCTAAGGAAAAAGTTTTGGGGCTAACAACTAGACATGAGAAATACTTATCCGATTAATCACCAGCTAGCTCAACCACGGAACTTAATCCGTCGAACTACTAAAGTCTCAAACTCACAAGGTTAACATTTTAGTTTTAGTTAGCATTCCAATTTGAATTAAATACTTTATGCTTGTGTAATTTTCCTTTGAAATCATACTATCATATAGTCTCCCAGTAAACTCAAAACTAAGTCTGTTTGCCCCGATAACCCTGAAGTTTTCCTCTCATTGCATCAAAGCCTGATCCAATCCAAATTAATTTCATCCCATCAACCGTACACATATCAATGCTATGGATATAATAATCCACCATTCCACATGTCAATCCACACACTTCTAACCAAACACGACTTATGATCATAGCACATCCAACATATGCATAGACCATTGCATACGCATGCAGATAAATTATCCTACTAGCATGCAAATAATTACACCGCAAACCAGACATCCATCATTTGATGAGCCAATAACATGTCATTTAATTATCATTTGCATAAGCTAATATCATACCATTACACGTGATATCCATAGCATTATGCGTTATGAAGAATGTAATTAAATTGTCCCTAGCATGCATTCTAACATACCAAGCACGCTACAATGGAATTACAAGTTCAAAGTCCCCTACCTCACTTTCCAAGCGTACGAATGTTGTCGGGGCGCACAACTGTGGCGGCGTCAGTGGCAAATTCGGCAAACCCAAGCATCACTTTCTATAAAATGAGATGCCCCTAGGTGTGAAAGTGTCGTAGGCTTGCCGGGGATTTAAGTGATGAATGATTTGGCCCCAATTCAACGCCCGTCGATCTCCATGCCTCCCATCGACACGTAAAAGAGATGGTCGGGGGTGGACACTGCACCACAAAGGGCTGATATGCAAACTCAAATTCCTTGCGGTAACTAGCTCCACCGTCGGTCACCGAGCATCGTGGCGATTTGTCGGAAGCTAATACCGTCCCGGGTAGAGGTCAACAATTGTGGTTTCGGAGGCCAAAACCCACGTATAAGAGTTAGAGGAGTATGGGTTAAGATAGAGAGGTGAGGAGGAGCATAAATAAGGTGACGGTGGCCAGCCACGGCCGCCAGCAAGGCTACATGACCGCCGGACAACACTAATTTTTTTCCCGGTCAGTGGGTTTTCTGGGTGCAAAATAGAAACCAACGGATGGGGGATGGCCGGAGAGGAGAAAGGAGGGTGTGGGGAGGAACCCTCTAACCAGAGGCGGGGTGGAGAGTTTGTTGCCAGCCGAAAATGGTGCACGGCGTTTGCCAAACGGTGCTTCGACGCTCCAAATGGCCAAAACGGTGAAAAATGGGCCAAAATCCAGTAGTGCAAGGAGGTAGAAAGAGGAGACAACGGCAGATCTAGTCAGTATCACTAGACTCGTGGTGGCCAGGTGAAGCTAGATCCGGCAAGAAACAGCGGAACAGAGGAGGTGCAATGGAGGGTCCAGAAAAGCCCTCGGTTTTCTTCACAGACTGGAGTTTTTCTGGAGCTTCTGGAATGAACAGATGGGTCGTGGTTTTTCAGCCACGATCCATTATTCATTTATATAATTTTTAATTGAATGCACATCAGCCTCCTTTTTCACTCATTGCCGCTTCTGTACAGGCGCCACGCCTCCCCTACTGCGCCCAAATGCTAGTAAACACTTCGGGCCCGGCTTTTTCACAACAAAGCCTCCCTCCACGCGTCGAAGCTTTATTTTATGCAGTAAAGCCTTGACTTATGTGCCAAAAGCGCATTTTAGGTGCAAAACTCCTTTTTACGCACAAACCTCTCCACTTACTCTTAAGCTTGTAACATAACACCACATACACATACATATACTGAACAAAATACGAGATTATTATAAGGAACAACTTGATTGTTTTCTTTTCCACAAAACAAGTAGAAATTGCGGAAAAAATCCGGGTCATTACATTATTTCCCACTTAGGAAATTTCGTCCCCGAAATTGCTCAGTTAACAACACAGTACCACTTACATAGCAAACAACTCAGGGTATTTCTCTCTTATCTCTGCCTTGACTTCCCAAGTCGCCTCCTCAAAAGTATGGTATTGCCATAAGACCTTCACTAAAGGAATGATCTTTGTCCTCAAGACTTGTTCTTTTCTGTCCAAAATCCGACTCGGACGCTCCTCAAAAGTCATGTCAGGACAGAGTTCCATAGGAGTATAGTCAAGTACATGGGAGGGGTCGGGTACATACTTCCGGAGCATCGATACATGGAAGACTTCATGAACTCCAATGAACTAAGGTGGCAGGGCAATTCTCTAAGCCACTGGTCCAATCCATTCCAGGATCCTCTAAAGGACCCACATAACGAGGACTCAATCTTCCTCTTACCCCAAACCGCATAATTCCCTTTGTGGGGGAGACGCGCAAAAATACATGGTCTCCAACCTCAAACTCAAGATTTTTCAGCCTCTGATCAGCAAAGCTTTTCTAACGGCTTTGTGTGGTCTGAAGTCTTTGCCTTGCTAACTTCACTTTGTTTGTGCACTGCTGGATTAACTCTGACTTGAGTAACTTCCCTCTCCTACATCATCCCAACATGTCAGTGACTGACATGGTTTTCCATACAATGCCTCATATGGTGCCATTTCAATGCTAGAGTGATAGTTGTTATTGTATGCAAACTCAATCAAAGGAAAATGCCAATCCCAAGAACTCTTCCAATCCAAGGCACAAGCTCGCAACATATCCTCCAGCATCTGATTGGTCCTTTCTGACTGACCATTCGTCTGAGGGTGAAAAGCAGTGCTAAACTTTAAGGCCGTACCTAAAGCTTCTTGCAACCCATGCCATAAATGAGAAGTGAACCGGCTATCTCTATTGGACAGAATGGAAATGGGTACACCATGTAATGTTACGATCTCATCCACATAAAGTTGCACCAATTCATTAGGCGGGTGTTCTCTTCGAAGAGGCAGGAAATGAGCAGACTTCGTCAACCGGTCCACGATCACCCAAATCGCCTCATGCCCCTTCTGAGTGAGAGGTAAACCCACAACAAAATCCATCGCGATGTTCTCCCACTTCCACTATGGGATCTCCAATGGTTGAAGGGGTCTTGACGGTCTCTGATGCTTTGCCTTGACATGCTGGCATGTCAAGCATCTAGAAACACATTCCCCAATGTCTTTCTTCATGCCGTTCCACCATAACCCATGTTGCAAATCTCGGTACATCTTCATTCCACCAGGATGGATAGTGTACTGGGAGTGATGAGCTTCCTGCAACAACTCTTGTCGTAAATTCGGCATGGATGGAACCACTAATCTATGCTAGAATCTGATCCCATCATCAACACCTCTAAAAAAACCCGGTCTATCCAATAATGTTTGTGTTGTCGAATCCTCAAGTTGTGCCCGAATCACTTTATCTACAATAGCCGATCGAATCGTGAGGTTAGCCACAAAACTCTGCCTACGTCTTACATGGAACTCAGGTCTACAGGCTACAATCTTCTCCAATAGTCTCCACTCTCGCACCCTCATGTGAGCAGCTAAACCCTCATATTTCCTACTCAATGCATCAACAACCACATTTGCCTTTCTTGGGTGGTATAAAATAGAGAAATCATAATCTTTCAGATACTCCAACCACCACTGATGCATATTCAAATCTTTCTGTGAGAAAATATACTTCAAACTTTTATGATCCATATAAACATCAAACGTCTCATCATATAGGTAATGGTGCCAAATCTTTTGAGCGAAGACAACCGCTGCCAATTCTAAGTCATGGGTCGGGTAATTAACTTCATGGGGTTTAAGCTGCCTCGAGGCATAGGCAATCACCTTCCCATGTTGCTTCAAGACACAACCCAGTCCTCTTCCATAGGCATCACTATATAGAACAAACCCTCTGCTCCTTGACAGTAAGGCAAGAATTGGAGCAGTAGTCAACCTCCTCTTAAGATCTAAAAAGCTTTTCTCACATGCCTCATCCCAAACAAATTTGACTTCTTTTCTTGTCAACTGGGTCATCAGAAGGGCAATGGAAGAAAACCCTTCGATAAACCTCTGGTAATATCCTGCTAAACCTAGGAAACTCTGTACCTCTATCTTAGGCAGCTCCCACCGTATCACAGCTTCAACTTTAGCTGGATCAACAGATACCCCTTCACCCGAGATTAGGTGCGCCAAAAATTTTGCTGAATCCAGCCAAATTTCACATTTACTAAATTTAGCATATAGATGGTGAGACCTCAAGGTCTCCAGAACTAATCGAAGATGCTCTCCATGTGCTGCGGGATTAGGGGAATAAACCAAAATGTCATCAACAAACACTATGACAAACCTATCCAAAAATTCCCTAAATACCCGATTCATCATATCTATAAATGCTGTAAGGGCATTAGTGAGCCCGTATGGCATCACTAGGAACTCGGAGTTGCCATACGGAGTCCGAAAAGCTGTCTTAGGGATATCCTCATCTCGAATCCAAAGCTGATGGTACCCCAACCTCAATTCAATCCTTGAGAAAATTTTAGCTAATTGCAGCTAATAAAAAAGATCATCAATCCTAAGCAAGGGATACTTATTCTTAACAGTGACCTGGTTCAACATACGATAATCAATGCATAAATGTAGGGACCCATCTTTCTTCTTTACAAATAGAACTGGAGTGCCCCAAGATGAAACACTCGGTCTAATGAATCCTTTTTTAATGAGTTCCATTAGCTGCTCTTTAAGTTCCTTCAATTCTACTCGGGCCATCCTGTACGGTGCCTTAGAGATAGGGCTAGTGTCAGGCACAAGCTCAATGACAAACTCCACTTCTATCACTGGTGGTAACCCAGGTAGATCGTCAGGAAACACATCAGAAAAATCCCTAACAATGTCTAATTGCTCTATCTTGGACCCCATTGACAGCTTCTCCAACACACATGCCAAGTTGGCTCTGCAACCCTTGGCTATGCACCTTTTTGCCTTAATAGCTGACATAATACAAGAAGTTGCACTATCCCGAATACCCTAGAATACCACCCTTGGCCCTTCAGGGCTTTCAAAGATCACCCGCTTATTGTGACAATCCCCAATTGCTCGCTGAGCAGCTAACCAATTCATACCCAGAATCACATCAAAATCAAACAAGTCTAAAACAACCAAATTTGTGCTCCACTCACAGTTCTCTAATCGAACAGGTACCCTTGCAACGAACTCATGGGTGCTAACCACATCTCCAATAGGAGTCAAAATAGATAACTCATAAGCCATATTTTGCGTCTATAAAGGTAAACAAGTAATGAATGTGTGTGACACAAAAGAGTGTGTAGATCCAGGGTCTATCAAAACTTTTGCAAAACAGTCAGAGATAAGCATAGTACCCTCAAAGACAGCGTTGGCTGCTCTAGCCTCATCTAAAGTGATGACAAAGACCCTTCCTTGAACTCTAGGCCTCTGCTCGAGAGGTGTTGGTTCCTCTAGCTTTGGCTGCTTCCTCTTACAGTCCCTGGCATAATGCCCCAGCTCACCACAGGAGTAACACCAATTATCCATCTTGTAGCGGGGCCTACTGATGTGGCACCCACCACAAGAGGAGCAAGGATCATCAGTGTCCCTCCGCGGCTGAGGGGGTCGTCTCTACAACTGCTGCTGCTAACGTGGTACTTGCCCCTGGCGGTTCTGACCTTGTCACTACAAGAAAGGTAGAACCAGCTGCCTAGGAGCCCGAACCTATCGCTGAGACTACTGTTGCAGAGGCTGTCTTCCCTACTTGCCCATATAGGTGTTGACCTCACCATACCTCTTCTTGCAATCCTCCCATCGAGAACCACTGGCCAGCCCTTGCTTCTCATGTCTCTCAGACTGGCCTCTCTAATAATCGCACGCAGCAATAGAGGCAAGCTCCACAACCCTCGCCAAGGTAGTAGGCTCATGAAGAACTACCTTAGCTCGAACTACACTATGCAGGCCATCTACAAACATGGAGGCTCGAGACTCCTCTGTGAGACCACTACCATCCACAAACCTCTGAAGGTTAGCAAAATGAGTCTCATACTCAAATACAGTCATGCTCCCCTACTTGAGGCTGAGGAACTCCAGCTCCTTCTGACGGCGAAGGTGTCGCGGAAAATACTTCTCATAAAATACCCTCACAAACTTATCCCACACCAAAGGTTGTCCTACTGGAAAATGATTATGCTTGACAGACTTCCACCAATATCGGGCATCATCTGTCAAAGAGTAAATGACCATCACCACCCTTCTCTCATCGGCAATTTGCATGACCTCAAATAACTGCTCCATATCCTCCACCCACTCACAGGCAGCCTCTGGGTCTCCTCTGCCATCATAAGTACGTGGCAATCTCTTGAACCTCTCTGCTAAAGATGTCCCTTTGCCTGAATCTACCTCATCTGATCTCGTCTGAGAAATATGATATCCCTGAGCCTGCAGATACTATATCAAGCCTTGGAACATCGTACCCATAAACTCAGCAGTCTGATCCAAAGGGGGTATAGGCCCCGATATCTCCCGACCAGTAGAAGAGCCTTGCTATGAGTCAACAGCCTTGGCAAAAAACATGCAATGACACTCCTGGGCAGAATCATACAGTGCTCTTAATAGAGCATCATACGTCTAGGCTTAAATATAGTGCACATACAAACTCCTGCTTGATACACACCATGGCTAGACATGAGAAATGCTCAGCTGATTAATCACCGGCTAGCTCAACCACGGAACTTAATCCGTTGAACCACTAGAGTCTCAAACTCACAAGGTTAACATTTTAGTTTTACTTAACATTCCAATTTGAATTAAATACTTTATCCTCTGTTAATTTTCCATTGAAATCATACTATCATATAATCTCCCAGTAAACTCAAAACTAAGTCTGTTTGCCCCAAGAACCCTCAAGCTTTCTGCTCATTGCATCAAAGCCTGATCCAATCCAAAACTAATTTCAGCCCATCAAGCGTACACATATCGATGCTATCGATATAATCATTTGCCATTCCACATGTCAATCCATACACATCTAACCAAACACTACTTTTGATTATAGCACATCCAACATATGCATAAACCATTGCATATGCATGCAAATATATTGTCCTACTAGCATGCAAATAATTACACTGCAAACCTATACATCAATCATTTGTCGAGCCAATAACATGTCATTTAATTAGCATTTGCATAAGCTAATATCATACCATTACACGCGATATCCATAGCATTACGTGTTATGAAGCATGTAATTAAATTGGCCCTAGCATGCATTCTAACATACCAAGCATGCTACGATGGAATTACAAGTTCAAAGCCCCCTACCTCGCTTTCCGAGTGTACGAATGTCATCGGGGAGCACAACTGTGGCGGCGTCAGTGGCAAATTTGGCCAACCCAAGCATCGCTTTCTATAAAATGAGTTGCCCTTGGGTGTGAAAGTGTCGTAGGCTTGCCGGGGGTTTACATGATGAATAGTTCGGTCCCAATTCAATGCCCGTTGATCTCCATGCCTCCAGTCGACCAGTACAAGGGGCAGCTGGGGATGGACACTGCAGCCCAAAGGGCTGATATGCAAACCCATATTCCGTGCGGTGACTAGCTCCACCGTCAGTCACCGTGTGTCGTGGCGAATCATTGGAAGCCAAAACCATCCCGGGTAGAGGTCGACAATCATGGTTCCGGAGGCCAAAACCCACATATAAGAGCTAGAGGGGCATGGGTTAAGGTAGAGAGGTGAGGAGGAGGATAAATAAGGAGACGGTGGCCAGCCACAGCCGCCGGCAAGGCCAAATGACCACCGGACAGCACTATTTTCTAACCCGGTCAGTGGGTTTTCTGGGTGCAAAATGGAAACCGAGGGATGGGGGATGGCTGGAGAGGAGAAAGGAGGGCCTGGGGAGGAACCCTCTGACTAGAGGAGGGGTGGAGAGGTGGCAGCCGGCCGAATACGGCGCACGGTGGTCGCCAAATGGTGCTCCAACGCTCCGAATGACCAAAACTGTGAAAAACGGGCAAAAATCCCGTAGTGTGAGGAGGAACAAAGAGGAGACTGTGGCAGCTCTAGTCAGTACCACCAGACTCGGGGCGGCCAAGTGAAGCTAGATTCGGAAAGAAACGACAGATTTCAACAACGGAGGGTGCGTGATGGAGGGTCCGCAAAAGCCCTTGGTTTTCTTCACAGACTGGAGTTTTTTTGGAGCTTCTAGAATGAACAGTTGGGTCGTGGCTTTTCAGCCACGATCCACTATTCATTTATATACTTTTTAATTGAACACACATCAGCCTCCTTTTTCACGCATTGCCACTTCCGTACACGCGCCACGGCTCCCCTACTGCTCCCAAATGCTAGTAAACACTTCAGGCCCGCCTTTTTCACAACAAAGCCTCCCGCCGCGCGTTGAAGCTTTATTATGTGCACCAATGCCTTGACTTATGTGCCAAAGGCGTATTTTAGGTGCAAAGCCCTCTCTTCACGCTAAAGGATTAATTTATGCGCAAACCTCTCCACTTACTCTTAAGCTTCAAACGTAACTCCATGTACACATACATATATGGAACAAAATACAAGTTAATTATAAGGAACAACTTGATTTTTTTCTTTTCCACAAAAACAAGTAGAAACCGCTGAAAAAATCTGTGTCATTACATTAAGTCAGTTTGAATTATTTGACTTCAATTAGGATTGGATTCTCTTCTAGAACTAGGCAAGCAACACATATATCAATCAATCATTCACTATTCTAATTAGGGTATGATTCTCCATGCGATCGATCTTTCTATTCCACAATCAATTGATAAACTCTCATTTAATTTTACATAGTCTAATTTGGGTGGATATTGATCAATTGACATAGTACAATTTGCAGCAACTGATCGATTGTTCAATAAAATTCCCAATTTACCCTAATTTGGATTGAAACTCCCAATTTTAATTAATTCACTCAATCTAAATTAATCTAAGTGAATTGTGTATGTGAGTATGTGAAAATTAAAATCTTACCTCCAATACTTTGCTTAGCCTTCAACCTTGATAGATGAGAACACTTTTGTTCTTATTTTTTAGGTCAGGCAATTCTAAATCTGACTTGACCACAACTAAATCCATTCAGATTCCTAAGATAAAAATATACATGACATTTAGACATTGTTTTGATCATTGAAATTAGCCAATTACAATACATATGCCCCATATGTTCTTTCACCAGCAGCTCACCGAACCTCACCTGGGGGTCAACGTTCATCCGTTGTACCTTTTCACCAACATACTTGTCATCATTTGTGGTGCCCCCATTATAATGTATGCAAATAGCAATCCTATCCATTATGAAGGTTAATGGGTCATTGAAACGGGTAAAATGAAGGTTTTTTCAATTGGGAAAGCTTCCATATTGGGAAATAATGAATATAATAGTGCTATTACAATCTATGGCGACTCGCTAGTGAGTCGTCGATGGGCGTCTACCACCAGTGACTTTCACCTCTTGCTGCCGATCAACCCTCTCTACCGGAATAATGCTCCTTCAATGTTCATTAGTGAGGAAACATATAGGGATTGGGTCTATTTATGACCTAAGTGCAGTTTTGTTTTAAAGGAGTTCGTATGGGATTTAGTGTTAAAAACAACATAATATGGAATATTTGAATGTTGGGCTAGGTAATATGGAAAAAACTTTTTTTCAATGTCTTCAACTCAATTATTCCAATCATTATTCATGTTAATTTGCACTATTTACATTTGTTATAGGTTTATTTGAATAAATGCAAGAAATGAGTCAGACTTCTATTGTGTTCACATGCCAACGGGCTTCGATGGGATACAACTTGAAGAGGAAGTGAAGCCCAACTACCTAAAACTATTTAAGGGTCTATTCATGGTCTAGACATGCATGAAATAGTTGAACACAACCATATACACCCATTGGATTTCAAATTTGCATCGAGAGTTCCAAATTCGGGAAAGGGGTTATTTGGGTAGATTGACACACCATTTGTATTTTCATCATATCTTTCTATAACAAAATTTGATTGACACAATTTCACTTGAATTGGAAAGAAATCTTATCTGATTATGATCACTATCTCAAGAAGAAATTCATAATTCCAATGATTGATGGATCAAGTTAGACGTGGAAAGGCATAACTATTCAATCTTTGATTTATTTGATTGATCTATACTCTAATAATTGCCAAAGAAACAACCAATCAAGAAACAATCAAGGGATGTGATTGAACTTACCCTTTGAAGCAACCCCGTCTACACATATAAAAAGAGGGGAGAAACATGGGACAAGCATCATCCCCTCCTCTTTGGAGCTATCTGCTCCATTTTTCTTCTTTCTTTTTGAATTTTTTTAAAAGTTTTATTCTAAATACTCTCTAAGCCTCGAACTAGGTGATTTGTCATAATCTTATGGAATTCAATTCATGTTTCATAATTGGTTTCAAGTAAGTATTAGTTATTTGAAATGATGTTCATTTAATATTATTCTTCTTCTTATTTCTTTGTGATCTTAATACATAAGATGCTTGAAAACTCTCCTTCATGATCTTTTGTGGTTTTGATACAAAGAACTCATGAATAAATAAATTCTTTCAATCCTTCATCTATCCAAAGTGTTATCTATATTTATATTTGTTTTTAATATTCATATTTTCCAGTTAAATATAATTCTCATTCGATTCTAATCGAGATAACATGATTCATGAAAAATATCATTAGATGTTATAATGATCAATAATGCCCTTAGTAAGTAACAACCTTAGGAAGCATGCCACATGGGCGGGGCCCACTAAAAAGTATGGGATAACCTATCCATGTGGGTCTAGTTTCGAAGGGCTAGTCGATACGAGTCAATCGTTACCAAGAACGTGCCATTATGACTTCGGGGTAAGAAGTTATAGCATTTTGAAGTTGGAATTGTATTTTAATAAAATAATAATAAAATAATAGAAAAAGTTTGGAATAGATGACGTAAGTAGCGCTGAGCTGAGCCGAACCACACCGTACGATCGCGGCCATCTGCGCATTGCAGGGCCCGCACAATTACGTGGCTGATCACGGGTAGCACGCTAATGTGCACGCCATCCGTGGACACGATGTCATGCACGCATGACACATGTCACACATCTATGCGCACGTGTTGGATTTCTGTCATACACTCGCATGCCTTCTCCTATATCTTCATATTTTTGTCCAAACTACTAGGAGAGTTTTCTAGTTCGTTATGAGTCCATTTTCGTCCAATCAAGTGACATTCTTAGAGAATTCGAGGGTGTTCTATGTAATGAAAGTGTTCATTCCTTGAGTTGGTGACCGTATAAGGGGAGAATATCCCAAGGCAAGAGGTGGCTCTGCCAATTACCCTTAAGCCCCGAAGAAAGGAAAGCAGCCTACAATAAGAGGAGGCTCTGTCCTCCGTCATTAGACAACAACGAGGGAAGTGGCCTAGAGTAGGGGCAGCCCTATTCTCCACCAAAGGGCCAACAATGAGAGAAAAATTCCCGGATTAAGGGGAGGTTTCTCCTACAACCAATGGGCACGGAAAGAGTCTGGGTAAGGGGAAAGTACGCTCGTTCCCTATGGGCACATAATGAAAGAAGCATCTATGGGTAGGGGAGATTTTGTCTGCCGCCTACAGGCACAGAAATTGTAAAGTATCATGGGTTAAAGGGAAGTTATGTCTGTCGCCTTTGGGCCGCAAAGAGAGAAACACCTCGAGTTAAAGAGAGGTGATGTCTGCCACCTTCGGATGGAATGAGAAAGATGTTCCAAAGCAAGAGGAGGTTCTGCCTGCTGTCTCTAGACCTGAAGGGGAGGACGCTCAAAGGAAATGAGCCACTCCAAACATAGTGACTTTCGGAACTACAGAGGAGTAAGCATTTCTAACATTCTAATTTAATTTGATTTATATGCTTGTGTATCTTAATAAGTATTATTAATATATTAATTAAGATATTTGATTTGCTATGATATGATAGAATCTGATATGTTATGATTCGATCTTCTTCAATATGCTCCTTTTAGATTTGATCTTCTCTAAAGTACCCTGTTTTGATCTGATATGCTTAGATCTGATCTGATATGATTTATTATAGTCGGATGAAATCTAATATAATCCAATTTGCTTTGTTGTGTTTTCTGCTCCGCTCTGTGTTACACCTAAACTATTGATTCATCAAATTGAGCCAAAGCTTAGGGTAATATTACTTGCAAGTGCACAAGTGGATGTAGTCTTGAAGGTCGAATCCACAAGGATTGCCTTTGTGTGGCTATCACAATGATTACAAAATAAGAGAAATAAAGAAAGATTAAGAGAGAAAAAATAGAAGAGTATTGAGGTAATAAAGAGTTAAGAAAATAGTAAGATAAAACACTAAGGCATTAAGGGTCATTGTAACATCTAATGATGTTCTTCATGTGTCATGTTATCTCAGTTAGAATTGAATGATGATTCGATTTAACCAAAAGATATGAACATTAAAAACAAAGATAGGAAATACTTTGGATAGATGAAGGATAAAAACAATTGTCTCTTCAAGAATTCTATGTATCAAAACCAAAAAAGATAAAGAAGGAGAGCCTTCAAGCATCGTATGTATTAAGATCACAAAGAAACAAGAAGAAGAAAAATTTTAAATGAACATCACTTCAAATAACCAATATTTACTTAAGCCATTGATGAAATATGAATAGAACTCCATTAGATTGTTACAAATCACCTCTAGCCTTAGCTAGAGAGCCTAGAAAGTCATTACAATAAAACTAAAAATAAAAAATACAAAAGAAGAGAAGAAAAATAGGAGAAGAGAGCTCCAAAGAGGAGGAGATGATGTCTCTACCACGTTCACCCCTCTATTTATAGGAGTAGAAGGGGTTGCTTCAAAGGGGAAGGTCCATTCATATCCCTTGATTACATCCTGATTGATTACTTGATTGGTTGCTTCTTTGGCAATGATTAGATTCTAAATCAATCAAATAAATCAATAATTTATTCAGCAAATAAATATCTTTTTGTTGTTCTTTAGTTATCTAACCAGCCTCATTATCTTTCCTTATGTATATCAATCACAACTAGTGAAAAGATTCTCCATGTGTTGGCCTTGGGTTAGTTAACTAGCCGTCCCTTTGCATGTCAGATTTGACCCATATATCTACTGCATTATGAATTTCATTCTGAAATAGTGATTGTAGCCACTGAAGTCTTCTTTTAGTGCATCACTCTTTGATAGAGTCTGTTGTGGGATTCCAATAATTTATTGGCTTTCGTATGACTATGATGATTTATAAGATTTCCGTCTAACTATGAATGATTATTTATATATAAAGGTATATGTATTTTAACATATATGAGTTCGTGATGCTGGATACATGTAATAGCCATTCGGTAGAACTACATTCCGATCCGATCGTATTGGAATAATATTGTAAATATTATCTAATACATACATAGGCAACTAATGGCAAGGCAATGTTGGCCCAATCCAAATCAATTATAAAATTAGGTTTATTTTGGCCTACACACAACAAAGCACTAAAGGGCCATAGTGCATAGAGGAACATTACAACTCGCACACTTAGAGTTTGCCGCTTCTTGTTGGTCTTGTTTTAATTTTTATGTAAATTTAATTTACAACGATTTTATTTTTTGAACCCCTTGTCTGGGTCAGTTTTCGGGTTGGGGTATTTCAGTCTTGCCAAAGAAATGGCAAGTGCAACTAGAAACCAAGGGTGGACTAAATAGAAGTTGGCCGGCATCCATAGGACATCTCAACCGACAGGCCAGAGGACACCGTAATCAGCAATCGACAACACCCAATAATGGCAATTTTGAGTAACTATCGCCCACATAAGCAGCGAGGGCAAGTGTACGTGCACGTAGACAAAGGAGGGGTGGAGGAGGGCTCTGATGGTGAAATTCAATTGGTGGTAGAGCGATCCGGTGGTCAAGCGGCGTAAAAGTAGCACCTAAACTTCAAATCGCACTAGTGGCTACATGCACATTTGGCAGGAAGGGTTACTTAAGGGAAAGAGAGGGGCTGGATGGTGGTGGCCCATGACTCAAAAGGCGATAGAGTTGGGGCTGGTATTTGTTGGCTGACCAAAGAGGCAACAACACCTATTGCCACCCACAACCAAAACAAATGGTGTGGGTGGCTCTGCATCTAGCACAACAAAGGGCGGAGGCGTGTTTCCAAGTTGGGCCAAGGAAGAGCAAAGGCAATGGGGCCATCACCATGCCAAGGCCGATAGAGATAACCGCCCACTATCATTGGATCAAGGGAAACCAAACCAAATATGGCTAGTGGCCGTTCTGTAGCCGGTGGCAAACAATGGCAATATTGAGATCTACCGTGTGGATGAGATGGACAAATAGGGAGGGGCCAGGAATTAGCTGCCCCCTATTGTCACCTAACCACCAATCGCCGAGGCTGGTTCGGGGCAGAGATTGCAAGAGGTGGATTCCTCCCCACTCCCGCAGTCACCAAGTTGAGGCAGAGCCCACTGCTACCAGATGACTGGTGGCAATGGCTAAAATGCACCTTGAGCATCTAGCCGAGCGGAATGGAAAAACCAAGAACTAGGGGGATAGAGGAGAGCAGCGGGGAGGGTAGAGGAGGTCGATCCAGGCAGAGGAAAGTAGTCACCATCATCGACAGGCAACGGTGGAGCCAGAAGAAAGTCTGGTTGGCCAAGTCCAGCGACCGACTAGCGGCAGTGGTTGCAGCGCCCAAACCAAACTCAAAAAGAAAATAGGGAAAAGGGGGTCCATAGTTTCTGGACCGGATAGGAGGAGGAGTAGAGGGCTGGGCTGGGTGGAGGCAGCAACCTTGTCATCTCCGGCTGAAAGCCGGTCAGACGGTGGTGGGCCAATGGCCTCCGACCGGTGCTGTCTCAATTAGAAAATAAGAGAGAGAGTGAGGGAGGGCTAACCGGAGGTGATGGCGGAAAAAGGCTAGGGGCCACAATCTGGCCCATGGAGGCAGCTCTACCTCCATGTGGCCAAAAAGGAGCATAATCTAGCACCAGAATCCGCTAACAGTGGTGACGCAAAGGGAAATAAGGGAATTAGGGGCGAGTTCTAGACCGTTCTGCAATGGGCTCGCCCGAGCCCGACGTATTTACCTTTGTTCTCTTTTCCTTTCCCTCATTCTTTCTTCCATTTTCTTTTCTTTCTTTTTCATGCCGAAAGAGTGTGTTGCGGCCCAGGATCCACAATCGGGCCTCACACTTGGCTCTACAAGTCCAAATATCGGGTAAAAATAAGAAAATGAAATAAGTCGTCCTGTCAAATTTCTCATCAATAATTGATTAGAATAACATTAGGAAAATCACAAAAAAATCAGGGACATTATACAACCAATTGAAACAATTCATTAATCAAAGTAGCAATAAATAATATTGATCGATTCTTGCCCATAGTTGCTTTGCTCCCCTTGAACCTAACTTTAAATCATTTCTTTGTGGGAACAAGGATAGAGATGAAATTCCTGATGATGGAGGTAGCAAAGAGAACATCAGTGGGCACAAGAGTGGATCCCTCAACCAAAGGAGTCCAATATGTGCTCGTTGCCTCCACATCATAGTAAGTGTTGTTGCCCATGTAGACTTTGTTCTTTCCAGGGAGAAGATTGATCATCTCACCCCTAGACCCCTTGATGAGTGCCACAACTATGGCTATAGAATCCAAGCACCAATTGATTTCTTTAGAATCCACCATCAAGACTTCAGAGACAACACAAACTATCTCCTTATTCCTGTTTGTTCCCTTTTTGTTATTCTAATTATCGTTTCGTCGATAGTTAGTCTTGAAGAGTCTCACTTGACCATATTTGAAATAAGCGCCCTGGGGTTTGTTATTCTTCTTGCCATTGTCTTTGCTTTGAGGCTTCTTCCCCTTTTAAATGAATGCTTTCTTTTTGGAAAGTCTAGGCCTTGGTCTACCCAACTTTCCACCAGTATTCTATGCTAGGTTGGCAATAGTAGTTCTGGTTGCATTCATATAGTTATGCCTCTCTTGTTCAATCCTAAGCTTGGTAGTTAAGGCCACTGTGGTCAACTTCTTTTCATCTTGGAGTTCTAGTACTTAGTGTGGAACATCCATGACTAATCTACTCCTCATACCACAGCGACTTCCTTTAACATTTCTTTCACAATCTTATATTTCTCAAAGAGCCTCTCTACCTTGGGCTACATGAAAGTAAAAATGATGACCCTCTATTAGTGACCTCATCCTTCAGCTTCTCATAAGTTTTCCTTTGTGCAGCAGTGCAATTCTCGAGGCATGACTCATTAACCTACTCTAGCACATGTGGAAGGTCTAAAAGGGTAAGGATGTGATGAATCCTCCTCTTCCACACTAAGTAATTATCAACATTCAACTTCTCTATGTTTCCAAGCTTAAAGGTGACGAATTAGCTATCTATGTTGCACATTAGTCTATAAAACAAGACAATTATCATATACACACATGCCATATAGAACACTTACTACTTAATGGAATAATTTAGATATGACTCACTCAACATGCACTCAACAATTTTTTAATATGCTATTTATAGAAAAAGAGGCAATGATTGCATTGTCACTGCTTAAATACTTCACAAGTGAAATTTACCCTTGACGAGTGTGCCGAAGGACTTTTCCTATTTGTTGGGGGTGCATGCTGACCTCTTCCAGGAGCCAAACCAAATTCCTCTTCCTCGCCTACATGATAAATATATTTCTTTCTTTGAGGGGACCTCACCTATGAATGTATGACCCTACCAATTCCCGCAGGTGCAGAAGGGGGAGATGTAATGACTCGTGGCTGACATGCTATCCACCGATATCATATGGCCAAGCA
This sequence comes from Saururus chinensis, assembly GCA_035235625.1. Lineage (NCBI taxonomy): Eukaryota > Viridiplantae > Streptophyta > Magnoliopsida > Piperales > Saururaceae > Saururus > Saururus chinensis. Next base: position 26,588,000 of record CP141146.1, on the reverse strand, counting down.
ATAGCCCATTCTCTTCAGTGGTTTTTTTGGTGTGCATGAAGGATGACACATGACATTTCTGTGTGGACTACTGGGCACCATCACCTTGAAGGACAAGCACCCCATTCCTGTCATAAATGAGCTTTTGGATGAGTTAGTCGGCGCACGGGCATTCTCTAAACTTGACTTGTGGTCCGGCTACTGCCAAATCATGTTGCACCCGGACGATGTTTCGAAGATGGCTTTCTGGACTCATGACGAATACTATGAGTTCTTGGTGATGCCCATTGAGCTTACCAATGCACCAACCACCTTCCAAAGCCTGAATGACATGTTCCACCCTCTCCTCTATAGATATATATTATTCTTCTTTGACGACATATTTGTGTGCAACACCTCATGGGAAAATCTTTTGGAGCACCTCAAGTCTGTGTTTACCATCCTCCATACTAATTCGGCCAGGCCTGGGACTCGCGAGGCACACCAGGTGTTCGGGAAAATTCCCCAATGGAGCCGCCTCCCCGAAACTTGTACCAGGAGATGGAGGATGACTGGGAAGAGTACCCAGGACACCACGGAGCACCCCATGGTGGGGTGGAACCCCGTTTGGCCCGCCTACAGTTCCTGCGCTATAATGGGGACGACGACCCCGTTGAGTGGCTGTACAAGGCGGAGAAGTTTTTCACCTACCAAGGGACATAGTCGGAGGCTGAACGACTACGAATAGCGGCTTTTCACCTAGATGGGGATGCCTCGGTATGGTTTCAGAGCTTTGAGAAGGAGGTGCGCTACCCCACTTGGATTGCCTTCTCTGATGAATTGTGCATCCAGTTCGGCCCGAACGAGTTCCAAGACTTCAACGAAATGCTCTCCTCCCTGCGCCAAACTTCCACCATTCGAGCATACTACACGGAGTTCATGAAGGTGGCCAACTGCCTCCCAGATTGGCCGGTGGCCGCCTTGGTGGGCACGTTCAAGAGAGGGCTCAAACCTGAAATTTCTGAGGAGATGCGCCATTTTCCCTGTTCCAGCATGCGGGATGTCATGCGTCATGCACGCATTGAGGAAGAGAAACTGATTAGACAGAGGTGTGGGGGCCGACTCGGACCTTTTCCTAGGGCTGTTGTACCCGCCTCCACCCTTGCCGCTCCAACCAGCAACTCAGTAGCTGGCCACGCTGGCCAAGCATCCCCTCAGGCTGGCACTATTGTTCGTTGTCTCACTCCGGCTCAAATGGAACAACGTCGTTCGAAAGGGCTTTGTTTTCGCTGTGATGAGAAGTTCGTTCCAGGGCACCGTTGTTCCATCAAGGGCAGTCTCTTAGTGGAGGAGATCGATGAGGAGGCAGAGGTGATGGACGGGCCTGATTCTTCGTACCCTGCTAATACACTGCCGGAGATTTCTGTGCATGCTTTTTCAGGGGCATTCACTCCATGCACCATGAGAGTACAAGGCTACCTCAAGTGGCAACAGGTTGCCATTCTAATTGACAGCGGGTCTACTCACAATTTCATCAACGACAAAGTTGCTCAGTGGCTAGGCTGCTTTGTGTCTGACTCGACGCCCTTTGATGTCTTGATTGGTGATGGCAAGCATCTCCGAAGTTCCCGAGTCTGTACCCAGGCCGCACTCTCCATTTAGGGCCACACATTCGTGACCGACCTCTTCTTATTGCCGACGAAGGGAGCGGATGTGGTGCTAGGGGTGTAGTGGCTCCAAGAGCTTGGGGACGTTCTTTGGAACTTTGAGGACCTAGTGATGGTTTTCACACTGAACGGACAGCGGGTGCACCTCCAAGGCTCTCAGCCCGGCACTCTCCTTTCTGCTCAGGCGACGGGGCCCTTATTTCGGTTCGCATCACAGGCACTACTCATCCAACAGCGGGCATCGGTGGACATTGTGCAAAATGACTTGCCGCAGGATCTTCTTGACCTCTTGGCGGAGTATGGTACGGTGTTCGCTGAACCGCAGGGCCTTCCTCCGGTGCAGGCACATGACCACTCTATCCCTATCATTCCAGGTGCTTCTCTAGCCAATGTCCGCCCATATCGATATCCGTACATTCAGAAGGCTGAAATCGAACATCTGGTGGCGGACATGCTTCACTCTGGTATCATTCGGCCTAGCACGAGCCCCTTCTCTTCCCCAGTGTTGCTGGTCCATAAGAAAGATGGAACTTGGCGTTTCTGTGTTGATTACCGAGCGTTGAATGCTATCACAGTGAAGGACAAATATCCTATCCCGGTGGTGGAGGAGCTTCTGGACGAGCTGTCTTGTGCTATTGTATTCAGTAAACTTGACCTTCATTCAGGTTATCATCAGATCCGGATGCAGCCCACCGATGTGCACAAGACCGCCTTGCGCACTCATGATGGTCTTTTTGAGTTCCTGGTTATGCCGTTCGGCCTCACGAACGCCCCCTCTACATTTCAGAGCCTTATGAATGACCTCTTCCAGCCCTTCCTCCGCCACTTCATTTTGGTGTTCTTTGATGATATCCTTGTCTATAGCAAGTCATGGGGCGACCACTTGGAGCATCTCAGGTCTGTCTTTGATCTCCTGCAAGCTAATTCGTTGTTTCTAAAGCTATCGAAATGTTCGTTTGGCAGCCCACAGGTGGAATACTTGGGTCATATTATCTCTCATGAAGGAGTGGCTACCGACCCCTCTAAGGTGACCGCCATGCTGTCCTGGCCATCCCCTAATTGCGCCCGGACGTTGCGAGGCTTCCTTGGCCTTACTGGCTATTATCGACGCTTTATTCATTGCTATGGCGAGCTTACTCGCCCTCTTATTCAGCTGTTACAGAAAGGCGCTTTTCATTGGTCTGACACTGCCCAGGCGGCCTTTGAGGAGTTAAAGAAAGCTATGGCGAGCACCCCCATTTTGATTCTTCTTGATTTCAGCCGCCCATTTGTGGTTGAGACCAATGCTTCGGACGCCGGCCTGGGGGCGGTACTACTTCAGGAGGAGCGTCCCATTGCCTACTTCAGCAAGGCTTTGGCTGGCCATTCCCTGTCCCTTTCTGTCTAGGAGAAAGAGATGCTGTCCATTGTTCTCACGGTTGACAAATGGCGCCCTTATTTGCTTGGACGCTGGTTTCTCATTCGCACTGACCACCAACTGCTTAAGTATTTTCTCGAACAGCGGGTGTCCACTCCCGCGCAGCAACGTTGGGTCAGCAAGCTCTTGGGATATGACTATGAGGTCGTGTACAAGAAGGGATCTGACAACACCGTGGCCGACGCACTGTCTCGCCGCCCCACTCCAGGTTCGTGTTTGGCTATTTCTGGTCCAGTTTGTCCATTCTTTGCTGAATTGAAACAGGTGTATCAAGATGATTCTCTGACCACTACATTGATTGCGGCCCTCCAGTTTGACCCACCAGCACGCCCTTGCTTTGCCTGGAAGGATGGTCTTCTCTTCTGGAAAAACTGACTTTGGGTGCTTGAGGTTGCTGGCCTGCGCCAGCGTATCATAGCTCACTTCCATGCCTCCCCCTTGGCGGGTCATGAAGGTGCTCTTCGCACCTATAAATGGGTCAGTCACAGCTTCTTGTGGTAGGGCATACATCGCGCAGTGACTGCTTATGTGGCCGCTTGTGATGTCTGTCAGCGAGCCAAGTCAGCCACCACCTCTCCTGCCGGGTTACTTCAGCCATTGCCCATTCCAGATCAGGTTTGGGACGACGTTTCTATGGACTTTGTGGAGGCCTTACCGTTGGTCCAAGGTAAGTCGGTGATCATGGTGGTAGTGGATCGGCTGTCTAAATATGCCCATTTTAGTGCTCTGGGTCATCCCTACACCGCCAAGTCAGTGGCGGAACTCTATGTCCGGGAGGTGGCCAAGTTTCATGGCATGCCTCGCACTATTGTTTCTGACCGCGACCGGGTTTTCATCTCTCAGTTTTGGCAGGAGTTTTTCACCTTACAGGGCACTTCTCTACACATGAGCACCGCATATCACCCTCAGACAGATGGTCAGACAAAGGTTGTGAACCAATGTTTGGAGCAGTATTTGCGCTGCTTCACCATGTCGCAGCCACGCCGTTGGCTTTAGCTTCTCCCTTGGGCGGAGTGGTCTTATAATACAGCCTACCACACTCGTGCCTGATTCACTCCTTTCGAGGTCCTATATGGCAGGCCGTCTCCTACCATGCTCTCCTATGTTCCCCATCGGTCCTCAGTGGTAGAGGTTGACTACATGCTCCAGACTCGGGATGAGGTTCTTCGCCAACTTAAAGCGAACCTGTCTGAGGCTCCAAACCGAATGAAGCAAATTTATGATAGCCATCACACCGAGCGCGAGTTTAAAGTGGGGGACTTGGTTTATGTCTCCGTTCTTCCTCAGTGCCAGACCTCCTTGTTCCAGCCCGAGCACTCGAAGCTTGCCCCACGATTTCATGGCCCTTATGTTGTCGAAGAGTGTGTTGGATCGGTTGCCTACCACTTTGCTCTGCCGCCGGGTTCGATGGTTCATCCTATTTTTCATGTTTCCAGGCTGCGCTGTTGCATTGGTGACCCTTCTTTGGTCGTGGATGCTCCACCTCTTCCATTGATGGGTCAGTGGCTTCTTCTGACCCCATTCCTGCTGCGCTGCTTGATAAGCGTTGTGTACGCCGCTCTGGTCATATTACCACAGAAGTTTTAGTCTCTTGGCAGGGCCAGCCACTTGAGGATGCTACGTGGTTGTCTGAGGATGAGTTTCTGATCCGGTATCCTTCATGGTCTCCTTGAGGACAAGGCGTGTGTGGAAGCGTGGTGGAGTGTTGTGCACGAGTGCACTTGGCTTAGTACTTACCTTTATTTCAGTACTTTATTTTTGTTCATTAGGCTAGTTTCCCTTATGATTAGCAGATGACTATTATTTGTATTTTTCATGACTTGTAATGGGTGCACTAGTGGACCACGGGTGAACCGGGCCCACTAGTGGCATGATCCCCAATGTGGGGGCGTGACTCCCCATAAAGGGGTCGTCTCCCTCCTTGGTTGAATGCTTAATGAAATTCTAGTTATCTTCTCCCCTTTCTTCCTACTTCTTTTCCTTTCCCTGCGAAGAACTCCTGTGTACCGATTGTGCCTACACCGGGCACAACAAAACCCGTCCAAGCTGGATGCCATAAGTGAATGGCATGTCCCGATATCTCCATGAGCATTCTTTCTAGGGTTTGATAGAGTATTATCGGGGGTTTTTCTCCAGCTACATAGCATTGCCTGGCTCCCCTCACTGCCCTTTTAAGCACAATGCATTTTGATGGTGAGGCCAACATTTGATGCGTTGAAATGCACCATGTTCCCCCCCCCCCCCCCCCCACACCCACCCCGCATCCTCATCCCACCAAATCTCGAGTAGCTATTTCTCGTGTAGACTAAAAAGTCACACACACAATTGGGGGCTATTCTATGGCAAGCTGATTGCCCTATCGCCTTTTTCATAAAAGCTTGAAGTGGTTTGACCATTTCCATGTACAAGAAAGAGATGCTTGTCATTTGTCGTCATCCATGTTGTTGTTAAGTTGCCCCCTTACTTGTTAGGGCAGTATTTCCTCATTCGGAAAACCAACAAACCACTCAAGTATTTCTTAGAGTAATGCATTTCCACCCGGCACAAGAAAGGTGGGTGAGCAAGATCTTTGGTTATGACTACGAGGTAGTATACAAGAAGGAGATAGAGAACTTTGTGGCAGACACCTTGTCTCGACAGCATCTGGAGGAGAGCTGCTTGGTTCTTTTTCTGCTTACATTTTTCTTCCTGGCAGACTTACAATGGGACTATGAACCAATCTGGAGGCCATGTCTCTATGCCACCATGTGCACACTAACCCCACTCTTACCCTGGGTTTTGTTTTGCATGACACAGCTCTCTTATGGAAGAACCACCTCCCTTCCCTCTGCCATACTATCCTCTCTCACTTCCACAACATGCCATTCGCTAACCATGAAGAGTCCTAGAATTTTAAGAGGGTCACCATGAATTTCACAATAAGAGGTATCAAGCAAAAGGTTTAGCGGCTTGTGGCCACCTGTGAGGTTTGTTAGAGGATGAAGGGCTCCACTACCTCACCAGTCGGCCTCCTGTAGCCCTCGTCTATTCCAAACCACATGTGGGAGGACTTCTCCATGGACTTTATCTAGGCTCTTCGCTCATGTGTGGTAAATCAGTAGTACTCATTGTAGTTGCTGGTTCTTGAAGTATGCTCATTTGTGTGCTTTAGATCATCCCTTCATAGCCAAGGATGTGGCCACACTGTATGTGAAAGAGATAACTCGCCTCTATGGTATGCCTCACATCATCACATCAATTCAGGACCATGTGTTCTTGTCCACCTTCTCGCAAAAATTATTTGAACTATAGGACACTACTCTCCAACTAAGTTCAACATATCATCCCCAATTTGATGGTCAGAGAGTGGTCATTAATCGGTGTCTGGAGCAGTACTTGAACTACTTCACTAGAGAGCAGCCCTATTAATGGCTCCAGTTATTATCGTGGGTAGAGTGGTCATACAACATCACATATTCCATAGCTATATGCTTTACTGTATTCAAGGTTGTGTATGGTTGTCCACAACCTATGGTATCATGCAATGTTCGTCACTGCTCCTCAACAGCTGAGGTTGATTACCTCCTTCAAACTCGGGACAAGGTACTCCGTCAACTCAAGAACTTCGATGGTGAGCAGAATCAGATGAAATATGTATATGATCAGCGTCCCATAGAATGCGAGTTCCTTGAGGGTGATTGGATCTATGTCAACGATCAACCCCTCTGCCAGACTTCCCTCCACCAGCAGGCTAGTGTCAAGTTGGCAAATAGGTTCTATGGGCCATGTCATGTGGTTGGCCCTGTTGGGATAGTGGCTTATCGGCTTCAGCTTCTAGGGGATTGTTTAGTTCTTCTGGTGTTCCATGTGCCCCAACTCTGCCCCTTCGTTAGAGACTCCTCTCAGTTGAGCAACTAGGATCCACCTCCCTTGTCATAGTCCTTGGCTCCATTCTTACAAACCTGTGTCCATCTTGGACAGATGTCACATTCATTGCTCAGGGTCAATTGTTTCTTAGGTTCTCATTGCATGGAAGAATAGCCGTTGGAGGATGCCGCATGTATGCTTGAGGATGACTTTCTTCTACATGTTTACTATGGGTCTACCTTGAGGACAAGGTAGTTGCAGATGCATGGTGGAATTTTGTGTTCCTTTGTTTGATTGTCTTTCATTTTTGTTTAAATGTATTTCAAAGACAAAAACATAGAAATTGAGTGCTTCAAGAACGATTATTCGATAGCCTACTAAATCAAGTCCATTAACAATCGATTGGTTAACACGATTCATTAATCTCTTAGACTTCTAGTCCAGTAAGTTGAACAATCGATTGCCTCGTTAATATTTGTAAGGCCATTTGGCCAAATATAGGAATTAACAAAAAAATTATTTTCTCCTCCTTCCTTGTCTCCTTTTTCTTCTTTTCCAACCATGCCTATACTTGTTGTGTCGTAGGGCACAACATTTCCACATGAGTGGATTGAGGGATCTCTACATAGATCAACAAGGTAATTACCTCTTAAATTTATTGTTTATTTATTGGGGAGTTGGTGAAGAAAGAAAGGTGGCATCCTAGGGCTAGGGCATGATGCTGGAAATCGGTTCGTACTATTTCCTTAATTAATTCTTCTTGGATTGTTAATAGTATATAGAATTGATTATTATTATATAGTTTTATCTATATATGCATGTTTGGAGTAAAAATTGACGAAGACAATAACATTCATCAATTCTGCCATCACCAAGGGCCATGCTTGCCCGCCGCTTCAGCCACACCGCCACCCCTCAAAATGATCTGAATGTAAATATTTTTCAAATGAGATAAGCTCAAGAAAATTATGTTGCAAAAGGTAGGATAAAAATCACTCGGCGCACTAAACACGTCCCACATTTGAACCTGAACAAAATTATAGGGCTCACTATCAAGAAGGTTGAATAGATATTTGGGTGTATTGTAACATTCGGGAATTTCCTAAATTCCTGAAGTCATACACGGGGCAATTAGGGTGTAGGACCCCTTGATTTTCTTGTGGGAATAACTTGATCATCAGTTGGAAGTGATGGTGAATCAAATATGGATGGCAAATAGACGAAACGAGCTTTGAAACGCCACCAAGAACGCATGAATGGAGTCCGGATGAGGGTGATACGATTGTTCAAAGTTGAACATATCGTATAGGGCCCGTTTACCCGATTTAAACGTGCAACTAGGCCGTTTAAGTCGTTTTGCAGGCCCGATTATTTAGCATTCCGAAATTATAATTTAAGTGGCCTAATTGGGGGAGTTTTGGGGGAAATTTCACATGGGATTAGGAGCCCTAATCCCATGCCTATAAAAAGAATTAATTAGGAGCATTTGGGGGAGGATAGAAAGAAGGAGGAGGAGCGGCCGAGGGAATTTTCAGGCGAAGCTTCAGCGGTGGTGGATCGACGTCAACTCAGCCATGGAGGTAGGATTTCAAGTGGCAATTGTTATAAATTTTATTAACTGATTTGAATGAAAATAATAGTGATTTTTGCAAAAATATTGATTTATGCAAAATACTGTTCATATGAACAATAAATTAAATTCTGGCCGGACATGTCGAAGGGCAAGGGCTGTACTGGCTCCGGCCGCACCGGCCGTATCTTGGACTGCATCGGCCCTGGCACCAGCAGCCTTGGTGGCGGCAGTTTTAGCTACCGCTGTGCAGACCGCCGATTCGTTACAGAGAAAAAAAAAAAGTGAACTTGGGGCAGCTAATCGTTTATAATTAAACCCTTTGCAAGTGTACAAGGTAATTGTACTAGGATGAGTATTTAAGGGTTGTCGAACCTCAGGGACGGATGAATAATTACTAAATATAAAGAAGAATTTGCTGGTTTAAAACTAAAACAACTTAAACTTTAATTAAATAAAGGAAAAGAAATCAACTAGTTTAAAGGTAAGAGATTAATATGATGGAATTTACTTAGGAAATCGAATCCACTATAGAACCGTAACAATTCCTTAACTTCTAATTTAAATCTAGTGTGAATATGAACAAGTATTCTCAGCTACAAGCTAGAATTACTTCAGAAAGAATCATTAATTAATTTCCATGGCATGAACTATCTTCGACAATAGCACGAATCATCTACACTAAATAGCTATAGGCATGACCCGTCTAATCTTAGTATAACTCATCCAAGTCCTTAATTATCTGAACATTAAAACTATTGTATGACCATCTCATCTAAATCACAAAAATTAGAATTGATGCAAATATCAAAACCACATCAATCTATCATCTACAAAACAATAAATCAACATAGATTTGAATAAACATTAAAAAGCTCTTCCATTAAAAAGGAAATCCTTATCATACAATTGTCATAATTCACAACTGAGATCTAAATTAAAAAGAAAAGAAATTGAAACTTATCTATAGCTTCATCAACTCCTAAGTAAAATAAAAGCCTAGCCTTCCATGGTAGAAGAAAGTAATTGAATCTCCATTGAAAGCTTTGGATTTTTCTCCATCTTCTTCTTCTCTTCAGAAAATCGACTTGTTCTCCCTTAATTTCGTGTCAAATAAGTCTTTATATAGGCATTAGATCCGTAAGAAAGAGTTGTATATGAAAAGGACTCAAAATTGGGTGAAATAAGGAATCTGCGCATTATGCCGATCGATCGCCTTGCATTCCCGTTCGAACGCTTGATCGATCGCCTTGCATTCCCGTTCGAACGCTTGAACTGAATTCTCTTCAAATTTACGTGTAACCGATCGATCGGTAAGTGACCCCGTTCGATCGCCAATGAAGAATCTGCAAAATAAGCCAATTTAATTCAAAACACCATGAAAGCTTTTTCTAACCTAATTAAATTTAATATCTAATAATTTAACCTATATTAATACTTAAATGAGACTAGATAGTAAAATAATTACGGGTAAAATAACGCATAAATTATACTTATCAGCAGCACGGCGCGGCCGCCAGCCGGAAGATGGACCAGGGCAGCCGGAATCGCCGGAAGATGGCGATCCAGTCAAGCCCGGCCCATTGGCTGGCAGTGGTGGCTACCGTTGCGATGCCACCACCAATTTTTTTAAAAAAAGGGGGCGGCCGATTGGCCCACCGCCGGCCATTGAGTGGCAGCCAGCCTCAGCTCAACGGAATTGCCGCTTGGCGGAGATCCTATGGAGCCCAGCCCGTCGCCCAGCCGTGACGACCAGGGACGGTGCTACCAAAGGCATTTTCGCCTCTGGCCGGACGCGGGGAAGACGACCCGCGTTGTGGGTCGTCGACCCAACTCGAACTGGTCCGGTTTAAAAAAAAAGAGAAAAAAAAAGAAGAATAGAGTGAACCGGGTCCGGTTTAGGGGGTTAATTGTGTCAAACAAATCCTAGAAAATTACTTTTGAACCTTGAAAGGTCTGGGAGTATTCTGACGAAGTTTCAGCTCAGGTAAAAATCACAGAGGTTGTGAAATAACCTTTTTACCCCTGTTTATTTAATTATCGTTTAATATTAACTTACCCGATTTCGATGCTCCGGTTCAAGGGCCTAAGAGTTGATTTAAAAATCAGAAAAATTCTCAGTGAGAGTTAGAATGGTTACCTAATTATAAGCCAAATATCTTAGTGAATAAAAATCCTAGTAAGTGGTTAATTGACCCTTTTGCCCTTAGGGTTTATAGTAAACCATTCATCAAAACCTAAGTCGGTTCAAGGGGTTCACGACCCCATCACATGCCAGGAAAATTACACATAGTCCATGAAGTCTAGTAGTACCCTTGTGTTCAATTTTGGACCCATCGGAGGTCATTAAGGCCTTAAACCAAATGACAAAAATACCCCTTGAGTGGATTCGCCGACATTCATGTGAATGGAAGCGCGAGTCAGTTTGAGAGTGGAGCCTTTTGAGAGGATTATGACTTAAAATAAATAAAAGGGTAGTGTGATAACCAGGAGGACCTAAGGGAGGGTAGCATACCCTAAGGGGTAGAATTACCCTAATGCCCTTGAGGGCAATATATTCCATTTATGTCGAAACTAATAACCTAACCACTAAGCGTTAGGGTACGTTATAGTGACGTGGAATGACTTCAAAAGGAAGGGGTGTGACCGGTAGGTGATCGTTTATAATTAAACCCTTTGCAAGTGTACAAGGTAATTGTACTAGGATAAGTATCTAAGGGTTGTCGAACCTCAGGGACGGATGAATAATTACTAAATATAAAAAGGAATTTACTGATTTAAAAGTAAAACAACTTAAACTTTAATTAAGTAAAGGAAAAGAAAACAACTAGTTTAAAAACAAGAGATTAATGTGATAGATTTTACTTAGGAAATCGAATCCACTATAGAACCATAACAATTCCTTAACTTTTAATCTAAATCTAGTGTGAATATGAACAAGTATTCTCAGCTACAAGCTAGAATTACTTCAGAAAGAATCATTAATTAATTTCCATGGCATGAACTATCTTCGACAATAGCACGAATCATCTACACTAAATAGCTATAGGCATGACCCGTCTAATCTTAGTATAACTCATCCAAGTCCTTAATTATCTGAACATTAAAACTATTGTATGACCATCTCATCTAAATCACAGAAATTAGAATTGATGCAAATATCAAAACTACATCAATCTATCATCTACAAGACAATAAATCAACATAGATTTGAATAAACATTAAAAGCTCTTCCATTAAAAAGGAAATCCTTATCATACAATTGTCATAATTCACAACTGAGATCTAAATTAAAAAGAAAAGAAATTGAAACTTATCTATAGGTTCATCAACTCCTAAGTAAAAGAAAGGTTTAGCCTTCCATGGTAGAAGAAAGTAATTCAATCTCCATTGAAAGCTTTGGCTTCTTCTCCATCTTCTTCTTCCTTCTTCTCTTCAGAAAATCTACTTGTTCTCCCTTAATTTCGTGCCAAATAAGTCTTTATATAGGCATTAGATCCGTAAGAAAAGAGTTGGATATGAGAAGGACTCAAAATTGGGTGAAATAAGGAATCTGCTTGGCGTTATGCCGATCGATCGCCCTGCATTCCCGTTCGAACGCTTATACTGCATTTTGCATCAAAATCACGTTATCCCGTTCTAACGCCCTGCAGGGCCGTTCGAACGGCTACACTGTTTCTGCAATTTGGACAGTTTTCTGACAGATCCGTTTTCTGTTCATTAAGCTCTTTCTTTCATGTCCATATTAATTTCCAACTTGTTTATAATTCCGAAAAGTTGTCCAAATCACTTTAAAATATGTCAAGACTATTTTCATTTATTCCAAGTATCGTCCAAGAGTTCGATAAGCGCATATTACCTACAAAGCATAAAATATCTCATTTTAGACATGTAGAATATTACTAAAATTCCAACTTGATTTAAATGTATATCTAAACTACTAATAACTACAAAAATATTAATAATTAAACTAAAATACTAATATCTATATTAATCTAAATAAACCATAACTAACTTTAAATTAACCTAATCTATACTAGCAAATAAGGTAAAAAGACATATAAAATATATATATATATATATTTCATATTTATCAAATACCCCCAAACCTATATTTTGCTAGTCCTCGAGCAAAACAAAAACAAAACAAAACAACTAATCTAAAAAATAAATAAATGCCACTTTCGTAGGGAATCACGATTGCATTTAGCATATGCAACAAGCCTTTAAACCCCTAGGTGTCCCTAGTTGGACGAGTTGTGTCTCGTGAGGGTTTGCAGCAATGATACCCACAAACATCTAAACCTAAAAATAAATAAAACAAAACCAGAAAACAAAAATTCTAAAAACAATCTTCTCTTAAAAACACACAACTATTTTTAAAAAGAACCAACCACAAATACTTGAAACAAATAAATAATATCGATCTGATCACTTTCAAGTAAGGAATCATCCATTCTATAACCTCATCATAGAACTAATTGTGCAACTACATATATATACATTTCAAAAACATAAAGTGTAGAAACTTTATAGTCATACAATTTCACTCTCTATTAACAAGCATATCTTATGTGACCCATTAACTAAGCTCATTAAAGTTCACTAACTCAAAAATATAACAATGACAATATTTCATCTTTAACATCTCATAATAAACCCTCATGTAATAGCCATCAAATTTAAATTAAATTCAGGGAATAAGATCATAATATACCTCAAAATATGACTTGTGCAATACTTAATTCTATTAAGCTTTCTAAATAGTCCATGTAGCAAGCGTTAGGCCAGTGTCCCTAATCCAGTTGGCTCAAGGCACTAGGTGTTGAAACACCCCTCAGGCTTAATAACTCGAACTATAAAGGCTACAGAACCAAGTAAGTCATAAAAGAATTTATCTCAACTTTTCACCTTTTGACGCGATCCCTTATACTTGCCTAGGCACAAGGTCCGGTTACTTAGTAAAAAGAGAAACAAACCTTTACTCTTTTTTTCATCATTTTTTTTTCAATCAATCTATATATTTTTTTCAACTTTTTTTTTCATTTTTTTTTTTCATAAACTTTTTTTTTTTCATCACACACTTATCCCATTTTTTTTTCAAATAATAGCTAAGCATAAAGATCTATCATAAAACATTAAAAATTACTCAATTGTCAAGTTTTCAAAAATATGCTTAGTTAAAGATATCCCACTAAGATTACAAGTAATAAATCATAAAATTGTATTCCTACAAGTTTCAAGTGTGTGAAATGTGATTTAAAAATATAAGCACAATTATCCTAGATAAAGAATATAAAATAGAAATTACTCACTTAATCATTTTCATCACTTAATTAATTACTTGAACTTTCTTCATGAAATTGATCTCTTTAAAAACAGACATATGTTTTTAAAAGAAAATAAGCGATAAAAACCACATAAAAGAAAATAAAAACAAAAGAAAATCGAAAAAAATACTCTAAAACATCCGAAAAGAAAAATAAGAAAGAAAAATATCTTTCTATACCCCCAAACCTAAACTGAACATTGACCTCAATGTAAAAGAAAATATATACTATAATGACAAGAATAAGTAAGAGACGTAAAGAAACATATCACCTGAAAGCATAACTAATCCACTAATCTGAAAATGAAGTACATAGGATTGAGAAAACATGAGAAACATACATATCAAGAGCAATTTCCCAAACCTTAAATATCAAGCTCCTTAAAAGAGATAACAACAAAAACTATAATGAGAAAAGAAGATAAAAGCTGAGAAAAATAAGTAAATAAAACCTAAATAAACCAAAGAAGATAAACAAAAGGTAGGAAAAGAAATATATCAAAAACATGGGTTGCCTCCCAAGAAGCGCTAAGTTTATTGTCTTCAGCCAGACAATGTGCCAACAGTCTCAAATATATCAAGGTGGTTGGTAGATATTGGCATTGGCTCTTCTCTTAAGTCTCCAAAATGATGGTTCAAAACAATTAGAAGGCACAACTTGATTATGGGCTGATGCTATAAAAGATGGACCTCTATCATAAGCATCGAATCTAAAATTGTCTACCATAAAACATTCAGCATTAGAAATTGAAGATAAATTATTAGACACATCAAAAACATTTAGGTGCACTTTCATGTTCCCAAAGGTCATCTCCATTACCCCCGTCCTACAATTTATGCATGCATTAGCTGTGGCAAGGAAAGGGCGACCTAGAATGACAGGAATCTGATGTGTGGAGTTGGCACTGGTTTCCATATCTAAGACAATAAAATCAACAGGGAAAAAGAACCGGTCAACTTTCACTAAGACATCCTCAATTACTCCCCTAGGTTTACGCACAGAATGGTCGGCTAGCTGTAAGGTCACTGGGGTAGGCTGCAATTCACCTAACCCTAATTGTTCATACACCGAGTAAGGGAGTAGATTGACACTCGCACCAAGGTCAAGGAGGGCTCTATGAATGGAGTAATCGCCTATGACACAAGAAATAGTGGGCACTCCAGGGTCCTTATACTTAGGTGGGGTGTCAAACTTCAAAAGAGAGCTAACTTGCTCGGTGAGAAAGACCTTCTTAGACACATGGGTCTTAGATTTACGCTTTTGAGTACATAGGTCTTTAAGGAACTTAGCATAAGCAGGGACTTGTTTAATGGCATCTAAGAGGGGGAGATTAATTTTGACTTGTTTAAAAGTCTCAAGAATCTCATCAGTCCTAGCTGTGCTTTTTCTAAATGGTGGGGCCATGTCAAGACACTGAGGAAAAGGTGCCTTAGGGATGTAAGATCCCTCTGAAGTGGTCTTAGGCTGTGGCTCTGAGGAAGAGGAAGGAGATACAAACTCCTTCTCATGTGGTGCACTAACTTCTACTTTAGGCTCATTAGGGGCTGAATTATCTAACCTTTCATTTGTATTATCTGTCACTGGTGTCCCTCCAACACTCTTGTCAACAATCTTCCCACTCCTAAGGGTCATTATGGAATTAACATGTTCATTAGAAGAAGGAGCTCCCTCTACCTGAAATTGACCTTTAGGGTTTTGTAAAGGTTGACTTGGCAATGTTCCCATCTCTCTCTTATTTATAGCATTGGCTAGTTGTCCAATTTGAGCTTCTAACTTTGCTATTGATTGTGTGTGAGAGTGAAGGAGTTGGGATTGAGATTGAATGCCTTGGAGGGCACTCAAGACCTTTTCTTCAAAGCTTGGACTCCTATTAGGTTGGACATATGGATGTTGGACTTGAGGTTGGTGGATATGGGCTGGTGGGACTTGGAATGGTTGCCTATGAACTTGGTTACCCATAACCCCTTGGTTTTGTGCCTGCCAGGAAAAGTTAGGATGATTCCTCCACCCAGGGTTATATGTGTGTGAAAATGGATTATTCTCAGCCCTAGGGAAGGATTGGGTAGCATTCACATGGTCTTGGACAAGCTCAGGAAATTGAGAGGCAGAGGGGCACTCCATAATAGTATGGGCTGGGCTAAGGCATATTGTGCATGCATCTTGAGTGAAAGGAGTGGGCTGATGTGTTGAAGTCATAAGGAGGTCAAGCTTCCTACTTAAAGTATCAACTTTAGAGGAGATGTCTAATGGATTTTTAACTTCATACAAGCCACCCCTAGAGGGGGCATTGTTTAAGGTAGATAGGCTACTCTCATTTCTATTCAACGCAGCATGTTGAAGAGAATTTTCACTCAAGTCATCAAAAAGTTTCCATGCCTCATTTTCATTTTTTAGTAAAAAGGTACCCCCACAACTTGCATCAACAAGATGACGGTTTTGTTCAGTAAGACCCTCATAAAAACGTTGCACTAATTGCCACTTAGGGACAGCATGATGAGGACACCTCCTAAGAAGGTCCTTAAGTCTATCCCAACTCTCATGGAACTGTTCAGTGGGAAGTTGGGCAAAGGTGGTTATGGCCTTTCTCATTTGGTTGGTCTTACCTATGGGGAAGTACTTTTTAAGAAATTCTTGTTGCATTTGGGCCCAAGTTGTTATGGTATTTGGCTCTAAAGAGTGAAGCCATTCCTTAGCCTTATCTTTTAATGTGAAAGGAAAAAGGCGAAGTTTAACAGCTTCATCGGTTAAATTTGAGAGCTTAAAAGTTGTGCATATTTCTAAGAAGTCATCTAGGTGCCTATACGGGTTTTCATTATTAAGTCCATAAAAAGATGGAAGCATTTGAATAACATTGGGCTTAATTTCATAATTTTGAGCAGCAACCACTGGCAACCTAATGCATGAAGGGGAAGTGTACTCATTGGGAGTGTAATACTCCCTTAGAGCTTTAAGTGGTGCATCTAACTGATGTTCAGCCATGATGATGGTAGAGGTAGTGTGGGTGGAGGAATTGGTGGGAGAGTTAGGGGGTGTAAAGATGTAGGTCGAGGGCAACTCAACTCTCCTAGATGTCCGCTCAGGCTCAGGGTCAAATGGCACTAATCGGGGGAGTAAGGAGCGACGACCACGCATACACAACAAACACACCACACAATTTAAAGTGTAAAAAGAGAAAGATGAAGCAAAAATAACTAAGGAAAAAGAATAAAAAGTGAAAAAGGATCTTGCAAACCGAAGAGAAGCTTGTCAATGTCCACTTGTGGCCACAAGTGTAGAGATCACCTTCAACTCAACCTACAAGATTAAATTAAAAGAAGGTAAGAAACTAAAAATTAACAAAAAAAAAAAAAAAAAATTAAGTAAACTAAATATAAAGTATGTAGAATTATCCTTAAGCTAATTTAGTAACAAATCAACACCGTCCCCGGCAACGGCGCCAAAAACTTGATCGTTTATAATTAAACCCTTTGCAAGTGTACAAGGTAATTGTACTAGGATAAGTATCTAAGGGTTGTCGAACCTCAGGGACGGATGAATAATTACTAAATATAAAAAGGAATTTACTGATTTAAAAGTAAAACAACTTAAACTTTAATTAAGTAAAGGAAAAGAAAACAACTAGTTTAAAAACAAGAGATTAATGTGATAGATTTTACTTAGGAAATCGAATCCACTATAGAACCATAACAATTCCTTAACTTTTAATCTAAATCTAGTGTGAATATGAACAAGTATTCTCAGCTACAAGCTAGAATTACTTCAGAAAGAATCATTAATTAATTTCCATGGCATGAACTATCTTCGACAATAGCACGAATCATCTACACTAAATAGCTATAGGCATGACCCGTCTAATCTTAGTATAACTCATCCAAGTCCTTAATTATCTGAACATTAAAACTATTGTATGACCATCTCATCTAAATCACAGAAATTAGAATTGATGCAAATATCAAAACTACATCAATCTATCATCTACAAGACAATAAATCAACATAGATTTGAATAAACATTAAAAGCTCTTCCATTAAAAAGGAAATCCTTATCATACAATTGTCATAATTCACAACTGAGATCTAAATTAAAAAGAAAAGAAATTAAAACTTATCTATAGGTTCATCAACTCCTAAGTAAAAGAAAGGTTTAGCCTTCCATGGTAGAAGAAAGTAATTCAATCTCCATTGAAAGCTTTGGCTTCTTCTCCATCTTCTTCTTCCTTCTTCTCTTCAGAAAATCTACTTGTTCTCCCTTAATTTCGTGCCAAATAAGTCTTTATATAGGCATTAGATCCGTAAGAAAAGAGTTGGATATGAGAAGGACTCAAAATTGGGTGAAATAAGGAATCTGCGCGTTATGCCGATCGATCGCCCTGCATTCCCGTTCGAACGCTTATACTGCATTTTGCATCAAAATCACGTTATCCCGTTCTAACGCCCTGCAGGGCCGTTCGAACGGCTACACTGTTTCTGCAATTTGGACAGTTTTCCTGGACAGTCCGTTTTCTGTTCATTAAGCTCTTTCTTTCATGTCCATATTAATTTCCAACTTGTTTATAATTCCGAAAAGTTGTCCAAATCACTTTAAAATATGTCAAGACTATTTTCATTTATTCCAAGTATCGTCCAAGAGTTCGATAAGCGCATATTACCTACAAAGCATAAAATATCTCATTTTAGACATGTAGAATATTACTAAAATTCCAACTTGATTTAAATGTATATCTAAACTACTAATAACTACAAAAATATTAATAATTAAACTAAAATACTAATATCTATATTAATCTAAATAAACCATAACTAACTTTAAATTAACCTAATCTATACTAGCAAATAAGGTAAAAAGACATATAAAATATATATATATATTTCATATTTATCAGTAGGTGACATGAAGACCTTGACAAGTCACAGTGTCATGGGAAACCAAGGGGGAAAACCCTAATTCTCAGGGTTTAGGGCAGTGTATTGCACATGTTCGTAGCACAATGCAGAAATCCACTAGGGTATTATGTACTTCACCGTGCAATATTTTAATTTACTTATCGGGCTTGAAGTCGCTGAGCCCTAGCCCTGCAAATGAATGCAATGGGCCTCTGTTTATTATTTCTACATTGGTATGATTGCATGTTATTTATGATGATGCATGCTTTTGATATTGATGCATTGATTCATATCAGTAACTTAAGATTAATGACGATTACTCAAGAGACATGGGTTGCTGTTGGATTGGGGGGAGAACATCTAATCAAGATAAAAACTAAATTACCCTCAATAGGGTTTGGGACCGGTTCATGGATTGAACGGGAGCCTGACATAGAATTTTACCTTGGTTAATGAACCGAGGATGGCTACGAGATGTTCTTTGAGTCATGGCTCAGTGGATGAGCTATTTATTGGGCTGATTCACAAGGTGAAGAGGACCCAAATGGTTGAGCGAATACTTGACTGGATGATAATAATCTAGTCTAAGTTTCAGATGTTTGGGGGAGTCAATGGTCATAAAGACTTGAGGCTTCTATTGATACATTAGTAATGTCATATAAGACATTTTCTCCCAGCGTTGGGAAGGTGGAGATTGCAATATGCTTCTTCATCGCCACGACGGTTTGGGTATTGACCAGAGGGTCTTTACCACGGGTCTCCCGTAGGTCTTCCCATGACTATTTAGTACGTACGAAAAGCGGAGTTGTATGAGCATAATGGAAGGCTTGTGCTTATCGCCAATCTATGTCCATGAGCACAGTTGGGATCCTCTTCTCTAGATTCGTGGCAGGCTATTGAGAGCCCTGGGGATTTGGGTGAAGCTGTTGATAAGCAATCTACTCCAAGGTTGGAGTCCTTTGTTTGGAGATTTCTCGAGGGGCGAGTTATCTCTAAGTGAATATAGATTTGATAGTATTAATTATCGAACAAGGGCTATGAGATAATTAATAACATTGTTTAATATTGCTTGTTAATTAGACAAGTGGAATAGTTAAAGGACTTACTAAAATATAGGTTGAAAATATCTAAGCATTGCATGTGTGATGCTATGCTTCATAGGATAGAGTAGTTTCTAAGCAGAACTATGTCTGGATCCGATCTTCTTGGAAACATTGGAGATGTTGTCTGATGAGTATGTAGGCAACTAACATCGGGTGATGTTAGCCCAATTAGAAAAATATTAATTAAACATTTTGTCCTTTGGAAACTCTTCTCTTGAAGGCGGAGATGCTCCATTGTGGTTGTGGTTGTTGTTTGGTTTGCTTTGTTGCTGGTTTTCCAGGCGACAACGAGTGAGACCAAGATTGACGCGTATATGATAAAGTTTCTTTGTGTCTGCAACTCTGGTATGTAAGTGTACCTTTACCGTGAGAGTCAACTTATTATTTATTTTCAGACGGATGACGGACTTGTACTCAGATGGATGAGCTATTCTTTATGAATTTTCAGACGTAAATAATATCATATGATTTGATATCCGTATTTGTGAACCCCAGTTATCATGACCTGAATATTTAATCAAATGGTTTGTTTTGTATTTAAGGGAAAAAAAAATTTCTCGCTACTTACATCGTATTAGACTCTGCTATGTTAATATCGTATTTTTTTGACAATTGAAATTGGGCGCTTTGGCAAGACTATAGGTCGTTAAGTCATTACATATGGTCTTAAGGCATCATATCATTGCCTTGCTTCTGTTGCGTTATTGCCTTGCCACCATTGCAGTGTCTCATGGTTGGCCTACTACATGTGCCAAGCATGGCCTAGGATGTATCTCGGGTTCCACTTCGTTTTTGGCCTTCCAGTTTCTCCCTCCTTTTGAATCCTTTAAGCTTTCCCTCTTTGTATTCTGTCTTTGTCTGCTTCTAACAAGTCAATGAAAGACTCATTCTATTGTTGATACATGTTTGAATTTCATCAACTCCTTAGAAGAATTTGTAGTGACTTATCTTTTGTTTGCAGTGTGAGAATCTTTTCTTTCTGTTCCGTGTAGTCATGAAATCCGCATTAACATTTGCTTCAAGCTTTTTGGGTGATCTCTCTATGAAAATAATGACAAAGGAACTCCTTTCTCCTCAATTATTTTTTAGGTTTCCTCTCTTCAAATTTGTGGTGTTGTAGCTTTTAAATAGTAAATTAAGTCAGTTTGAGACGGGCTCCAACTAGGAATGAAATCTCTTCTAGAAAGGCTTAAACTTGGTAACTATAATAGACATTGATTAATCATTTTGAATAGCTATCGATCATTCAATGTTTCAATAGGGCACGCCTCGACTAGCATTCAATCCATCTTCAGGGATATCGATTGATCAACTCTTGGTCCATTTTTACAAAGGGCTATCTCATGTGTTGATCGATCAACTCAACCTGTGTAATGTTCCGCTATTGATCGATTACACAATAAATTTATAGTTTTGCCCTGTTTACGCTAATTAGGTCTGAAACTATCAAAAATCAGTTCCTAAGCTATTTTAAGTGATTTACGTCTATGAGTGTGTGCAAACTTAATTCTTTGTACCTTCAACACTCTTAGTCTTTATCCTTGATCCATAAGAATATGTTTTCTACTATTTTTTAAGTGTATCAATTCCAAATCCGACTTGACCACAACTAAATCTAGATAGTGTCCTAAGACTAATTACATACATGATGTTTTGATATAGTTTGATCAACGAAGTTAGCCAATCACAATACATATGCTTCATATGTTCTTTGAATTTCCCCCTTTTGCTATTTCATTACAAAACACTACAAGATTGAAAATAAAATAATAATTACAAATCTTGACATAGTACATTGACTTTCAATTTTCATACATGGCTTCATAAGACTAAGAGATAACACGAACAATTTGGAATTGATCTTGAAAAACCTTATATAAATGTGTACTTATCCCGCACACTTACAAACAAATATATTTACGGAGTACTATCCAAATAAGTATGAAAATAAGCACTTTGATTTTCATTAATCTTTTCTCCCCATTTTTTACACAAATAAACAATAAAAATACTCAATTAAGCACAATAAAGCCATAAATCATCACAAGACATGAAAATAAATAAACAATAAAGTAAGACATGTCCATCATATATCCAATAAACACATGAGTGTCAAAATACAACCCATAGTCATATAGATCATAAAATGAACTTAAACAAGTTCCAACACAAAAATACATGATAAAGTGATAAAACAAAATACAATCAAGCATCTCCAACAACATCATCATCATCAGGAATCTCCCCTTCACCAGTAGCATGTGGGAATCTAGCTCTGAGCATCCTCCTGATTTCTTCAAAACCTTGACGCATCTCATCTCACATTGAAATAAACTTTGCATACGTCATTGGTTTATCTAGATGATCTAAATGTATATGGAGTGTTGGATCATCTATTAGCAACTGCTGGTCCTCTTGATCTACTCTATCATGCCCCCTAGTATGAGACATCATACATCTAACAAGCACAACATCAATAGGTTCCATTCCAATCATCATAGGCTCTGCTTGTGGGATCTGGATATGTACAGAGGTGAATATCTAACACAATGTATGGATATGGAAGCATCTCATGCGTATGCCCATGTAGAAAGGTCATAATCCTACCAATTATGATGGATGTCAAGTCAAACTACAACTATGAATTTGAGAAAAGAAATAAAATTCTAGCTATCGTCTTTTCTAGTCTCATTCCTTGTGCTCCAAATATCATACTAAGCTATTATATGCAGGAGTCGATAGTCAAACGTCATATAATGAGCAAGAAGAGATATATCCGGCTCTCTGCCTATATGTAGGCCTATCAACCTACCTATCAACTCACTATCCACGAGAAATGGAAATCCATCAATGTGCGGATAGCTGAGTGGTCACCATTCACACTGAATCACCTTGGCAATGATATGAGCCAAGACTCAAACCTGGGTGCCTCTTGCAACTCCTACCAATAAATAGTCGTCCAACCTAAGTAGCAAATACCACTGACTGACGAGGCGGGGGTAGACATGCTGATTGCTTGTAGTGATTGTATGGAACTACACTATCCAATATGGTTGAGCCTCTATCTACTCCATGTAAGTTTGTACGTCAACATGGACCATACTACGTTCGGATGTAATGGGTCTAACTCTCTCCCCTGCACTAGTTGACACTCCACGGTCCCCTGAACTTGATTCACTAACTACTTTTTGCATCTTGTTGTCCCCATCTAAATTAATTGTGAAGAAATAAAACCCAAGGCTAAGCATCACTAGGAATTGATCATAAGACAGAATTAAAGTCCTACAATTGAAAAAATCATTGAAATGCGTATTAGAATTAAATATTTTAAAATTAAATAAAATCCTAAAACTTTTCCTGTCCGATTCACTCCAAATTTTGATACATGATAGATTTCATTGATTGGAATAATATTCATAATTGGATATACATCTAATATTGTTCACAAATGCTCAATTTTTAAAAATCCCCGAATTTTGAGGGTGAACTTGAAACCGAATCACAAAATCATTAAATCTCTAATATGAATAGTTTAAATCAATTGAAAAATTATAAAACATAGATCAAGCAATTCTAAACATTCCTATGAGTTCAAAATTATTGAAAACAATGTTAAATTTGCTAGAAATAAAATAAATAAGGTTTGGTTCATACATTGTCCTCACACAAGATGAACAAATTGAAGATGAAATCTAGTGTAAACTCACGCAAAACCAAGCCAAATTACCTTATCCCACACTTTCACACCCCTATGCAAAGTTTAGAGTGAAATGAGAGGGTTTAAGGGCTTCAACTCTTTTTTTCAAATAGTATTTTGGCATGGAAATACGATCAGTGATTGATCACTCCTGGGACCGTTCTATGAATGTTGAAATAAATCCCTTTTTTATTTTCTAAAAATTTAAAATATTGCTGAAAAATTCTAATAAATTCCTAAAATTATTTCAAGATATTATTCATCAAAATAAGATTTTTTTGACCACCAGAACTAAAAGTAAAAATCAAACACTAAATCAAGTAAAGTTGAGCTCTTTTTTATAAATTTTCAATTAATTTTCCTTTAATCTAAGTGTATCCACATATTATGTTCATTCATGCTTTGCCTTAGATTAGTCAACTTTATTGGTATGTGAATGTCAATTTTTATTTCCTCTTTTTGATATTTTAATCATCTTTTATTAATTTTTAGAAGAAACCACTAATATTTTTAACTCTTATCTCTTTTAATTTTACATATTACAAGATCACTCTCATTCAAATTGAGAAAAAATTGTTCAAACCCTAGTAAAGAAAATGTTTTAATTTTTTAATTCACTTTAGCTAGAATCTATGTACATTATTCTCCTAAGAAGATAAAAAATTGAAGCTTACAAAGAATATGTCCATGTGTTTTTCTAAGTCATGATATTTTTCCTCAAATCAATTTTCTAGGGCTTGACTTTTTCTAAATCCTGTCAACTTACATCATTCATTTTTTTAATTTTTTTCATTTTGTTTTCTTGATGTCTAGCGGATGTGTGATTCATACTAGCCTAAGCCAACCAAAGTAGGCAACCCTTATTTATCATCTTTATGAGGATAATTTCATTAACTAAAATATATTAAAGTACATAACACTTACATGCATTAAATCAATTTACATGAAAATTTCTTTCTTTTGAATTCTAAATAGAAATCGAGCTTAAGATTTTCTAATTTAATCACTAAAACTCCACTAGAATCCAAATGTTTAAGTCAACCTATGTCTAAGAGTTCTCTCTTGATTTTCATTCATAAAATTGACTTGAGTCTAAACACGATGTGTGCAGTTTTTAAAAATAAGAGAAATGAAGCATCAAGAAAAAGAAAATCAAATTGATCTTCATTCTCCTTGGTGTATTCTCTTCTTCAACTTAAAAGAAAATTCATTATCGTAGGTCTTATGAGCTAAACCAATAAAGAACAAAACCAAAACAAATTGCAAACAAAGCAAAAGCTACACTAATTTTTTTGTGTTTTTGATCATATTCCATTTTTCTATTTTTTTAATTCAAAATCTATGAATTAAAAAGGCATGAAAACAAAGCAAAATGCGATAAAAATAAAAATAAAAATTGTTCAATAAAAGATCAAAAAAATTAAATCATAGACACTAAATTCAATCTCATTACTTAGAAATGATAAATTCCTTAGCTCTGCCTAGCCAACCTATCTTAAGGCAATCTAAGATGTTTTTGTTCACTCTTCCTAATTGATCCTTCCATTCTTGAAGATCTATCATCCTCACCCACACTCTCTTAATATTCTTCTCCTAGACTTGGTGAGGTTGCCTAGGGGTCACATGGGTAGTGTGCTTCTTCACCTTTTTCTCAGATCTAGGTTTTAAAGATGACTCTTTGGACAAACTTTTCAAGTATGGGACTCACCATGACAAATGTCACATATTCCCACACTTATCAAATCCATCTTCACTTCCTTTCCTCTTGGCTAGGTGGGTTGCACACTATCTTAGGTTGTTTAACACTCTCTTTAGCCTTCACAATTATTGTAAGTTTTGCTAAGGGGGTAGTCAAGCAATTCTTAAAACCTAAGCCCATCTTATTGGTTTGACCTATACTCAACAAGGTTTCCAATGCCATCTTCCGAGTCTTGAATCCACATAATTTCTCTTTAGATGACACATTCTCAATTAAGACCACTATACTTCTCTCTCAAGTTTGATGTTCAACTTCACTAACTTGTTTACCTCTTGGGAAAACAAAACAAAGTCATCATTTTTTTTCAACTCTCTCTTTTGGTATTTGGTTTTTCTAGACAAGACTAGAAATTGTTGGAGGGACCCTTTGAATTCATCACAAACAAAGTCAAAATCTAGGTTCTCTTCAAGAGAAGTTGATTCATGAGACTCTTCACTAGAACCATCTTTCTTCCCACTTGCGTGGAAGGGAGTATAGTTACACATTTCTTCTTCCTCATAAGCGCTCTCATCAGAGTAAGATCCTTGAAACACCTTTCCTTTTTTCATGTTATCAAACCTCTTTGATTTCCTAGGCTTATCCTCAGAAGAACCATCAGAGTTATTGTTAGGACAATCAACAACAAAATGACCTAATGTACCACATTCAAAGCCTTCATGTTCTTCTTATATTTTTTATTTTGCCTCTCATCTCTCCTATCTCCTTGTCTTTTCCTTAAAATTTGACCCTTATTCCGAAACCTAAAGTTCTAGGTTTTCATAAATTTCTTGAAGTTTTTGGCTAACAAGAACATTAGTTCTTTATCATTCTTAGATTTTTCAAATTCTCCTAAGGTGTGCAAAGCTCTATTCTTCTTGGAAGATTTCATAGATGTCTTAAGGGCAGTTTGTTTTCTTTTCGATTTTTTAAACATTTCCTTCTTATTTTCATTTGACTCCTCTTGCATCTCAAAAATTCTTAGGTTCCTGAAAAGTTCTTTAATGTCTAAGGTGTCTATTTTCTTAGATTTATTAATAACAACCACCTTAATTTTGAATTTGGAGGGCAAGCACCTTAAGTGTTTTTTCATGACAAGGTAGTAAAAAATAAGCTCCCCTAATTGGTCACATTTGTTAACACTATCCGACATTTTAACATAATATTCAGAAATTGTCTCATCTTCACTCAGGGGAGGGAAAAGAGAGAAATTTTATTTTAATTTTTTAAAAAAGTTTATTAATTTTTTTATTTTAAAAATTAATTTTAAAGAATAAAAAATCTAAAAAATTTGAAATTAGAGGAGAGAGATGGGAGGGAAGAGAGAGGAGAGAGAGAGAGAGGAGAGGGGAGGGGAGAGAGAGAGAAGAGGGAGAGAGAGGAGAGGGGAGGGGAGAGAGAGAGAAGAGAGAGAGAGGGGAGAGGGGAGAGAGAGAGGAGAGGGAAGAGAGAGAGGGGAGGTTTGAGAATGAGAGAGGGAGGAGAGAGAGGGAGAGGGAGGATAGAGAGAGGGGGAGAAGAGAGAGAGAGGGTAGGGAAGAGAGAGGAGAGGGAAGAGAGAGAAAGAGAGAGAGAGGAGAGGGGAGAGAGAGAGAGGAGAGGAGGAGAGAGAGAGGGGAGAGAGAGAAGGGAGAGAGATAGAGAGGAGAGAGAGAGGGGAGAGAGGGAGGAGAGAGAGAGAGAGTGGAGAGAGGGAGAGAGGGGGGAGAGAGAAAAGAAAGAGAGGTTTGTTAATTATAATTTTATAATATATATATATATATATATATATATATATATATATTGTAACTCTTATAAGTGAAAATATATTTTCTTGCGACACTTATAGTTAAGCATCGGAAAATAATAATACTATTTACGACGCATAGTTTAATGTGTTGCAAATAGTTTCTTTTTAATGAAGATTATGATATAAGGCCACGAAGAGCGTGAGTATTTTGGCCTTTTTGCGACGCTGCTGTGGAAGCATCGTAAAAGGGCCGCAGTTTCACTGCGTGCGAAATTTCGTGCGTGGCCGAAATTTCCATCATGGAGCTGAAATTTCTCGCGCGCGGCCGCAAAATTTAGCACGTATAAAATTTCGGCCGGTTTTTTATAACCCAAACCAACCTGATTAGTTTTCCGCCGTTCCTCTTCCCTCGTCTCCGCTCCACTCCGTCATCAGCCCCCCGTTTCTGATTTCCACCATTTCCACCGCACCGCCACCATCCATGCCGTCGTCAGCCCCCCGTCAGGCCTCCTTCAGTCCCCCGACGTCTTCTTACTCCGGATCTACCTTCCCCGCCGCTCCCCTGTTCCTGTTGCAGCCTTATGCCGGTTCCGATGGTGAAAAGGCTGGGCGGCGGCGACAACAGCATCCCGACCCCTTTCAGATCCGAAGATGACGGAGGTAGGCCGAACCCAGATTGGATCCATGAGGTCAGGATCAACCTCTCTGGCATCCCCGGCCATGAGTGTGCTGCCCTCTTCGTCAAATTTGATCTCTTAGCCCAGGCCGTCTTCATCTTCGGAGTCTGCGTTGTTGTTTTTCGGCTGGGTAGGAGCTTTTCGTTCTGTATCCGCCGTCATTCTGTATCAGCCACCGTTCTGTATCCACCGCCATTCTGTTTTTTTGCCGCTTTTTTGGTTTCTATCGCAGTTGTATTTTTTCCAGCTCTATTTTGTTTTTCGCCGCCGGGCCAGTTTTTGCCGCAGGACAGTTTTCGCTGCCGTTTTGATTTCACCGCCATGCCGGTTTTCTCCGCCGTTTTGATTTCGCTGCCGTACTGTTTAGCCGGGAAATGGCTTCAACCTCTCTATTGAGAGGTTGGAGAAGACGACCCGCATACGTGTTTCCAAACCGGGTCTATTGACCCGGTTTGGTTTTTTTTAGCAAAGCTCTTAAAGAGCGTCGCTAATACAGATAATTTTTTTTAATGTTATTATTTATTTATTTATTTATATTTTTTTAAAATAATTATATACAATAACGACGTTTAAAAAATATCACTAATAAAATATTATTAGCGACGCTTACTTCAAAGCGTCGCTAATAATTATATTTTTAATTAATTTTTTTTTTAAAATTTTTTTTTCAAAAAAAAAATTTATTTTTAGCAGCGACGCTTTCTAAAACGTCGCTAATACTATACTATTAGCGACGCTTAACAGAAAGCATCACTAATAATCTTGTATTAAAGATGAATAAAAAACGTTGCTGATAGTAGACATTAGCGACGCTTAAGCGTCAGCATCGCTAATGACTATTAACGACTCCTTTTTTATCGACTTATTTAGCGACGTTTTTTAAGCGTCACTAATACGTAATAGCGACGCTTAAGTTATTATTAGCAATGCTTAAAAGCGTTGCTAATAGTATTTTTTGTTGTAGTGGATTCAGGTTCAGACTTGCATAGAATACATCTATTGACATTATGAATTCCCAGAGCTTGGATCTTGTCTAAACTGAGTCTAAAGTGAGTAACGGAGCATGCAACATTGGCCAATTGATGAATGAATGACGTGGAATATAATGTTTGAACCAAACAAGGGATGTCCAATTCAGATTTGGAAGATGTTTAGAAAGCACCTTGTACGCTGATTTTGATGAGAAGTTCCCTGAAGAACTAGGTTTCCATTTAACTTCATCCTTTTTCTAAAGAAATTATTAGGTATGCTATAAGAAGGAGAAAATTGTACGCAAGATTATTACTTGTTGGACACACGCAGTAATTTGTGGGGCCATATAAAAAACAGCATGTGCGTGTCCAATAGGTATTCGTATTGAACAGGATTTTCGTGTAGCCTTTATAGGAACTTGATAATCATTAGTAAATAGTCATGGGTGATGATTTTTGTGTAAGACATGTTCCATGAAAAACTTCACAAGTATATGGGAGGCGCCTAACATCCTATGAATTAGTTTCCTACATACCTTGCTGCCTATGCACCATCCTCAGGAATCAAACCTCTTCCATACTTCAGTTGGGAAAGGCTTCCCACGTTGTGGCTTAATACCGACGGTGGTGTTAAACTGTAGGAAACTTTCCTAGTTCGAATTGAGGAAACTCAGTGTTAGAAGTGATCATAATTTAGACAGTTTTATATTCCTATGAGATGAAGAGTTTGTTTATTACAGATGCAGTGACAGCTCTTATCTTTCTTGCTGTTTTAGCTCCCACCACAGATACAACCAAAAGTGATCACCCTAACTTCGTCCCAACCCACCAAAGCTTAATATGAAATACATATCACCCTAATATCTCCTTCTTTATCCCTAGAATTTAGTTTCGCATTATTCATAAGGGAATAGTCAAGGGTGATGAATTTATGTAAGACATATTCCGTGAAAAACTTCACCCCGGGATCAGACTTCTTTGGCTCTTCCATAATTTAGTGGGGAAAAAATTCTCTCGTTGTGGCTTATTACCGAAGGCGGTGTTCAACTGATGGAAACTTTCCTAGTTGGAGTTGTGCCCATATTGATCAGGAAGCTCGGTGACAAGTGCTCGTAATTTTGGACAATTTTATACTGCTCTCAACCAAGCAGTTGATGTTGCAGCCATGTGCCCCTAAGGAGAAGATCTTCTTTAGCCCATGATTACAGTTGTAGTCACGGCTCTTAGATTTCTTGCTCCAACCGCAGATATCATACAACCAGCAGTAATCACCCTAACTCTTGTCACCTTGATCCTGCATAGGCGTGGAAGGTGAACCAAAAACAGAAGCATGACAATTGATGTGGAAGGTGAACCAAACATCCTCAACTTGTTAGAATGAAAGTAGTACTGAAAACAAAGAAGAACTTGGAGCAAGAAGGCCTTGAATGTGTGTTAAACGGGAATTACTGAACTTGCATGCGCATGAATTTCCGGTGTTTGTCCAAGATTCTTGGGGCTGAAGAAGACTCAGAAAGCGTAATGCGCCCCCTCTAGATCGCTTTCACTATCAGGAAAAATTTTAACTTCGCATCTAGCTTGTCCGTGCTAAAATATGACTGTATAAGTGCAATAGGATTGTCTAAATTAATGATCTTTTAATTTACTCGAAGAAACTGAAATCCCATGTAGTTGTATGGCTGGTGCAACTGCGCGAAAACTAAAAGCTTTGGAGGTGTTAGAAGGTAATGGAGAGTTCTCAGGACTTGATTCGGTCGGGCTAACAGGGATCTGTTAGTTGCCTACGTACCCTTCACAGGGATCAGACCTCACGTAGTTCTTACCTCTCCAATACTCAGACACCACTTCTTTATATAGACGCTCAGTCTTCCTGAGTTCACTTCAGAAAGGCGGTTGTCTCCAATCCGGCTCTTGTAAACTTTCCTAGTTTGTAATCTTGTTTTATTGAGGAAATTCTATTGTAATTAGAAGTGTTTGTACCAGATGGTTGCCACTTCTCTTCATTGAAGAGTGGATATTACGAGTAAGTGGTCAATAATAGTTTCCTAAACAAGAGGAATTTTTATAGTTGTGACAGAACGCGTAGGGGTTTCTAGTATTTACGCCAAGCTTAAATTTGATGAGGTTAATAGCTGACGGGAGCTATTATATTGCATTGGTTGATGGAGGTATTGAACATCCTTTTTAAGTGTGGCTGACAGCAATATGAACCTTGTTCGGCTCTTCATAGGCACAATGCAATAATAAGTATAAGGTTTTCTGAATCATATATGATATATGCTAGAGAGGTTTTTTGAATCATATATAATATATGACATATGCTATGAATCATATATAGTATCGTGTAAACCCTTTACGCGGTTGCATTTACTCACAAACAACTTTAAAGACTGGCGATTTCAACAGTTCGATTAGTGAGAAGCGAATAAATAGTGTGAGTTCCGATTTCTGACCTATCCCACCGGTGATTTCGAAAAAATTGCAGTTGATTTCAAACATTAGAGCATTGAGATGTGAAAAAACTCTGCAATGTTCGGTTTTTCTTGTTTCTGAAAGCCGACTTTAAAATTATTTACCCCAAAGTGAGTTTCGGCCGTGAAGTGAGGTTCCATCCAAGTGTACATTGACGCAATCATGATAAAGCAATGAACTTTGGCAAAAATAACCGGCCGTTCGAGGGGTTAATCCGGTTCGGATTAATTTTGTGGTAAAGCCTTTCTCTAACTCTAAATCATATGTTCGTATACAAGATTTTTGATATATCATGTTATTGAACACACAACATAGTTACTACTTTAATCTCCTCAGTTGATTGTCGTGTTATCAAGTATACGAAACGTAATATATGGTGTTATCGATAATACTATATTCGATATAGATGTCCTCCTATCATGTATGCATAGCATACATAACATGCTATTAATAACATAATATGCGAAAGACAACATTCAAATGTTGTGCTATCATGTCTGAGAAGGCATCATATTGTGTATCCGTTAACACAATATATGCATTTAATGTGTATTTGTATGTTAGTTACATAATTTTAATCAACACAACTCATTGATTTTGGTCACGACCCATTGTTGATATACATATGTATAACTTCTTTTACAGACGAAGAGGTACAAGAGTATAGTCAAATGGCAGAATCAGTGAAGACATCCGAAGAGAAGAAGATATTCTATGGAATGAGACCAGGTATCGGAATAAACCCGCTGGTCTTAGACTATCAAAAGACCTTGTTGAATCGATGTCGGGATGCAGGCCAATCTTGGAGGAGACTAGGTTCTACCCAGTATATGATTGCTAGCAAATACTTATCTCCATGCCGCTCTTGTACATTCTAATAGGCTAGTGCTAGGACGACTCACAAGAAGTTTTTACCATTCGAGGCAAACCGTATGGAGCCATTAAAGTGGGACAAAGGGGGTAGTATTATTGTCTTGAAATTATTGAAAACAAAGAACTCGGAGCAAGAAGGCCTTCAATATGTTAAATTGCTCTAGTGGTTTCCCAATATTTCCTTGTGAGTAAACTTCCCTACGTGATCCAATCAAGAAAAGTGGCATTTCCTTTGAATGTCCATACTATCAATTCTAACAAAGATATATGGATATGGGCGCAAAAAGAATGACTATGGGATTGTCCTCTAGTATGATGATTACCAACCTGAAGCAGTAAATGACATTCAATTTTAAAGAGCTCCCATTTATTAGACTGTGAATGAATAAAATCAATGTTTCATTCCGTTCGCTAACAATTTCCACAACATGATGTTTAGTTTTGCTTCAGTTTCATATTCTTGTCATTGTGAAATGGCTTTTGTCTCTCAAAAAAGACTACTTATTGACGTACTTTTTCTTCATTTTTTGCCTAAAGAAAATAAACCCAATATCTTTTCTTCTTTCTTTGTGACAATATCATTGTCATTTGTCTGCAATCTTGAAGAGCTTGAATGTATTCTTTTGTTTTTTTATACTAGTCTGTTTAGTTGAGAATTGGAAGTTGATCTTCAAAATGATGTATAGGATTCAATTGAGCATTTACAAATGCAACTAAGTACTTCCATATGAAGGAAAAGATGTAAGGATCACATAATTGACAAATTTGTTATGTTCTTGTTTTGAACCATGCATATTTGTAGTCAATGAATTAAAACTACATGTGTGTAACAAGAAATAGTCTAAAATCCTACACCCTCCATCCTATACTAATAACTCCATTTAAAGAAAAGTTATAATAGTTTCATCGCAACTGCTCATTAGTGACACAAATGAAAAAGCGTCGCTAATAGTACTGCTATTAGTGATGCTTTTTCTTTCGTCACTAATATTATTTTGTTTGACATGCTTTAAAAAGCATATTACATATCTATCTACAAAGCATCGCTAATAATATAGTATTAGCAACGCTTATTAAGCATTGCTAATATGAAAACATATTTTAAAAGAAATAAAAAACATTATTAGAGATGATTTTAAAGGTCGCTAAAAGTTTTTTTAGTGATTATTTAGAAATAACATGGCTAATAAAATAAAAAATTTTATCCATATCTAAGAGCCGCTAATAATATATTATTAGTTATGCTTATTATTAGAAAACATCGCTAATAATATATTATTAGTTACACTATAATAACCAACGCTAATATAGATTTTTTTTAATAAAAATTATTAGACAATCTTTTTTTGCGTCGCTAAAAAGTAAAAAAATTATTAGCGACGCTTTTTCAAGCATTTCGAATAATTCTTTTTTTAAATATCCTGCCTCCCCTCTCGTCTTCTCCTCCGATGACAATTGGGAGGGGTGGAGCTAGGTTTTTCTTTTTTCCTTTTAAGGGGGGGGGGGGGGGGGGGGTTGTGCAACAGACAAGGGAGACGGAGGGGGTGAGGGAGATCCGCCAAATCAGTTGGGTGGAAAGGTGGGCCCGATGTGGCGGTAGAGGAACCAGGGCAGCGGTGGAGCCGGGCGACGGGCGGGGCAGGAGCGAGGGGAGTGAAAAATAGGGGAGAGGATGTCACGCCCACCTAACTTTAGCCGAACCCGGTCCAGGGGCCGGTTGAAGGAATGAGGGCGACTAAATTACATTGTGTAAGACTTTAACCCTTAATCGGGTATTTAACACATACACGAAGTTGCGCACCTTTAGTCCTTTGTACAAGAGAAATAAGGTAAAATAAAAGAGGATAACATCTCTAAAATAAATCCTCAAACTTAACCCAAATACATCATATCTTGAGCCTAAACACAGGGCTCAAATAAGAAAATCTTAGACAAGTCTAAAAACATCAGATATATACGAGTCTGAAACATAATCATCTATACAAAGTGTTCTATGATCATGATAGCATAAATTAGAAGACAAAATAACATAATCCCACACATATCCCGATCATCCCTCATACAGGGAATCCTGATTAACTGCATGTCATACTATGTAACCCCAAAACAAAACATAGAAAGATGGGTGACTAAAAACTTAGTAAGGTTTGAAATACGGTAACATCAATCAGAAAACAACCACGACACATCAACATCGTAATTTAGATCCATATTTCACGTAATATCCCCATTTCTGATTAATTCCCTTATCATACCCCTATTTACCCATAAGTAATTATCCTGCATACAAGTATTTCCTACATACTAATTATGGGACGAATAATCACATTATGACATAACATTCATCCTTCATAGTAAGTGATTCTCACTCAATCACATCATGCGTAAGCATCATATATAACCTGCATGAGCAGTGTCTCTAACACACATTCATATCATACATAATAAACCATTCTCCTTCATATACATTCATCCTTCATAGCACATGGCTCCAACACGTAATCACATCAAACATATTCATATCATTCATCTATAGATCATTCACCCAGCACGATGAGCGTCTCAATCACACGATACTAAATCATGCATAATAAATCATATTTACATGTGTCCCATAATCTCACTTATCCCTACACAACCTGTGTAACCTGGGTATAATATTATCTCATACACATGCGTCATCAACAAATGTGGGTATATGAACATTTAATTCTAATCACCCCCCACATGTATGTGTGCATGGTAGAAATATTTAATTCTAAGCATATGAACATGCCTTATAATTAACTCATCATCATACCACACACATGCACATTAACATCTAATCATGGTTTCTACTGAAATCATGGGTGCAAACCATCGGAAGACACCATTCAAATCAAGTGTAACCTCATGCTAAACTTCTATAAGTAAATTCAAACCAAACTTGAAGCTAGACACGGCGTCATCATTCACCCATAACTTAATCATGACATATGAAGGCATATAATTCCATTCCCATGCTATAAATGTTTCTGGAATCATACTAAAATATAGTGAATCACTCAATCATGAATTCAATACACTAATTTATAACATGCTCAACCGAATAACATAAAATCCACACATAAGCATTTATCATGGTCTTCGTCATCAATTTATACCCTTCTAGTAGCTTATTATGGCATATATTACTCGTCAAAATCATAAAAAATTGATACTCAAGAGTTAAAACACTAAAATGAGCAAAATAGGCAAAATAGTTGAATCTGCATTGTTAGCATTCAAATGCCTAGCCGTTCGATTGGCATCTCTGGCCATTATTGTAAGATCCTTGATCTTGAATCGGTTTGAATTAAGTTTGTTTAACTGCTTTTGTGTGATTTAATATTAATTCTGATCTGTTCGGGACAAATTGTGAAATTTAAGTATTTTCTAAAGTTTTCAATAAAAAAAACTTCAAATTTATGAATTTTAAGTGATTTTGGGTCAAACGTGAATTTTTGGGATTTTTTACAAAATTTCCAAAAATTAGGGTTTGGTAGGACCCCTCTGTGGGCCCCACCGAGGAAGTTAGGGTTTTTGGTCCAAAATGCCCCATACATCGAAGGAAGTCACTATAAAACTTTTTAGAATTTTTCTGGTCCTAATTTTGGGTTAAATTGCCAAATTTTAGGTTCTAGAATTAAACTACTTGAATGGTGTGGAATTTATGATGGAGATTTATACATGAAGTATGCTTAAGTATTTGTTATGTGGTAGAATATATTGGTGGTTATATATGGTAACATTGAATTACCTTGAATCTTGGAATGTTGGAATTCTTATGATTAGAGTATGTTTCCAGCAAGGACATTAGATGGTAATGGATTATGGGTAATGGATGTTATCATGTTTTGGCATCATGTGTAGAATAATCATGCTTATAGGAGTTGAGCATTTGATTTCACATTGATGGATTTGAGCTTTATGGTAGACTTCACTTTGATTTCAGCTGGAAATCATTGTTTTAAATATGTTTAAGCATGCATATATTGCCTTATGAGTTTATGTCAAAGCATTGTTCATATGCTTAGGATGTGCATGAACACACACGTATGAGAATCTACTATGAAATTGTAGTTAATTATGATGTGATTATGATGCATGAGGGAACTAATGGGAACACGTGCCATGTGTTGGAATCCACGTAGATCTTGCTCACAAATGTATCATGATATCATGCATCATGGATCGGATTTCATGAATGATGTTTTACCGATGTTTAACCAGAATTGATCGATTGTATGCAATGATGTGAGATTGTGTTCCGGATTAATCAATCGGTGAATTGATCGGAACTTGGTTGGCTCGAAAGGACATGCTTTTGATTTGTGTTCATGTGTGGAACATGTATACTCCCTGGGTTAAGTCGAGTCAAATTGAGTTATGTGGGGACGAGTTGTGTACTTGTCTTGCGGATGAGATTTATTTATTAAGATAGTCAAACCTGGACCCTGAGAATCTAGAGTGGTATGCCCTGTGCACCGGCTACCACGTGTTCTAGTTAATTCGAACTCTTCCACCGTAGAGATGTCCAGAGTAAACACACTGCTTAAGTTAATTCGGACATCCCTGGCCCGGACTGTCCGGAGCGAGTAGACCTGCTCTAGTTAATTCGGACTTCCCGTTTGGATTGTCTAGAGCGAGCAGAGAGACTGACTACCCCTACACCCTAGTTTTCCATATAGAATTAGGACTGTGTCCAGAGAGGGCAATGCCCTAGGTTTCCAGATAGGAAATCAGACTACGTCCAGAGCAGGTAATATGATATGATTGTATTCCTCTCCTTGATGGAGACATTCACCATTTGATGATAATGCATGTGTATGTGATAATATTATGCCCAAACTGCATAGGTTGTGTAAGGATAATTAAGATTATGTGATACATGTGGATGCAGGTTATTATGCATGATCCTTATGTAGTGTGGTTTAGACACTTGTCATGCAGGTGAATGAGCTATGAAATGTATGAGATTTATATGAATACATGATTTGAATTATGTGTTAGATACACTTCTAATGCAAGTTGATATGATATGAATGCATAATCTAAATGGTGTGATTGAGACACTATTATGCAGGTTTATAAGAATTAATGCATGATCTAAATGGTGTGATTGAGACATTATTATGCAGGTTTATGAGATATGAATGCATGATCTAAATGGTGTGATTGAGACACTAGTATATAGGTTTATGTAATATGGTTGCATAATCAGAAAGTGTGTGAATGACGCTTCTTATGTGGTTTATGGTGTTATTATGCTTGATTTGAGTAGATGTGAACTATTACCTATGCAGGATGAATGTTAGGTTATAACTTAAATATTTATGACTTGACTTTGATAGGTATGTCATATATATATTAGCTCTTATGTTTATGGATAGATAGGGGTTTAGCAAGGGAATGATCAGAAAATGTATATCATGTCAATTATGGATCTAAATTGCTATATTGCCATGCAGCTATATTTTTTTTTTTCTGATTATTGTTGTTGTATTCAAACCATTATTGAGTTTTTATACTCACCCCACTTTCCTTGTTTTGTTTTGGGGCTGCATGACGCAACATCCAATTGGTTAGGATCTTCTATTCGAGGAACAGTCGGGGAGAGCATGGGATTTGGTGTGGAGGCCTCTAGACTTTGCATGTTTTTTTTATTATTTTGTTATGATGTTAGAACACCATGTAGGGTGGTTCTTGTTTCAGACTTGTTTTATATTATGTCTTTAGATTTGTTTGAGAACTTGATTTGAGTAAGGTGTGTTGGCTTAAGATTATAAGTATGTGGGTATAAGACTTTTGGACTAATTTAGAGTTAAAGTTTTCTTTTGTTCTACTTATTTACTCTTGTTCAAAGTAGTACGTAACTCCTCTAGTTAGACCACCCGTAGTACGGGCATAAGTTTTCAGCTATTCAATTAATTGCTTCAATTCCATCACCCCCATACACTGGACCGGCCCTTGGACCGGGTTCGGCTCGGGCAGTACCGGGGCATGACAAAGTTTTTGGTATTGGAGCACCTCTTTGTCCAAGAGTAAATAAGGATTGAGTGACAAGTCTTATGGGTTAAAGGGTTGTGAGATGATCAAGGTCTAGACATAACTAGCGATGTGAATTTCGTTAGTTGTTTGTCTTGAATGTTGCTTGCTTGCTTGATTGTGTGTTTTCTTATTTGTTGATTGCATTATTTTGTGTTATTACGCCTGGTGATTTATTGTCTAGTGGTTATGTAGATGACTCGACAGGATCACATCGGCACTAGTGGTGATCTTACGGCTAGAGATGTGAGAGTTGATGATGTGCTAACCGCCGTTGAAAGGTTGACACACATCATACAGACTTTTTGGCATGAACGTGATGTCTTCAGCATCATGTACATGTGGGTTGTTGGGAGAGAAAGCGGTGTTTACTTTACCTGAGGTTGAGCCTTTCATCTTCTAGGGTGTTAAGTGTTTTAGTAGAATATTCTCAGTGTCTTTCATTAAGACTAGAAGGTGGTGATGCACTGAAATAATGTTCAATAAAATGTTTTCAAATTTTGAATTGCAATCATATTTTGTGTTAATTCATTACTGATTTAGGCTATTTATGTTTTGAATAATTTAGTTAGACCTTAATTGAGTTTACA
Source organism: Saururus chinensis (assembly GCA_035235625.1). Taxonomy (NCBI): domain Eukaryota; kingdom Viridiplantae; phylum Streptophyta; class Magnoliopsida; order Piperales; family Saururaceae; genus Saururus; species Saururus chinensis. Next base: position 26,549,416 of record CP141146.1, on the reverse strand, counting down.
TGTCTAAATAGGCTTCAACAGGATACATCTGGAAGAGGAAGTTAAGCCCAACTACCCAAAGCTCTTTAAAAGTCAAGAATGGGCTCCTAATGGTCTAAACACGCATGGAATGGTCAAACATAACCTTGTGGACCCGTTTGATTTGATATTTGTATGAATAGAACTAAATTATGAAAGAAGCTGATTCGGACAGATTGATATAGCCATAGTATTTCAATCATATCTTTTTATGTATAATTCTGATTGATACAATTCTAGTAGCAATTGAAAGAAGACTTCTGTGGCTACAAGTGCTATTTCAGGAATAAATTCCAAATTTGGAAGATATATGGGTCCAATCAGACAATCAATCAGGATGTAATCTAGAGATATGATTTCACTTTCTTCTTTGAAGCAACCCTTTCTATTCCTATAAATAGAGGGGTGGATATGATAGATGGATCATTCCCTCCTCTTTGGAGCTCTCTTCCCCTATTTTCTTCTCTCATTTTATAATTTTGTTTTTTAGTTTTATTGTAATGGCTTTCTAAAGCTCTCAAGCTAAGGCTAGGAATGAAGCTTGTACTTGATATTTAATGGATATTTTGATTCAAGTAAGTTCTTTATCATTTTAAATTGATGTTTCATATTTAAGGAGTTTATAATCTATATAATTATTTGATTCAGCGTTGACGAAAGGCATGCCGAATGCTTATAATTCCCTGTGATTATACACTTAATACTTTCACGTAGTAAACAATCAATTACTATTATTCTATTTCAAAGTTTTTTAAAAGATAAATTTTTCGATTGAGACAAATTTTCATTTGATCTTAATTGAGTTGTCATTTGAATGAAGTATACATTAGAAATTTATTGCAAGTGGATTTTCGATGCCTTAGCACTTTCTCTTTGATTGTCTCTTATTATCTATTTCACTTTTCTTCTCTATTCTATTCTCTTCGTAATAATTTTCTGTTTCACATAAGGCTTTTCCTGTGGATCAACCTTGTTTACCATAGTTGACAAGTAAAAAAAGAAATATGAACTAGACTCCTTCATAGTCTTAATTTGGACATAACAACAGGTAGACTAATAGAGGGTGTGTAGTTTTCTTACAACCATCTCGGTGACGAGTGTGGGACTACCTCCTCTTAAAATCCATTTAATAGTGTTGGAGTTTGTGAATGTGTTGTTGAACGACTTGTCGGAATTGTATTCCGCTACGAAGATCAAATCTCTTGTCAATTTTATTTCAGGCAAGAGTTGAAGAGGAGATTGACTTCAGCTCCGGTCATGACCTTGCTCTCCGGTAGTGGTGGATATGTGGTCTATAGTGATGCTTCAATGTGTGGCTTGGGTTGTGTACTCATGTAGCGTGAGAAAAAGAAGATGAGATCAGAAAAAGGTATCCTATTCTTTTCGACATCGACCTTTAGCGAATTTTGGAGGACCAAAATTCTTAAGGGGGAGAGGATGTAAAATCCCTGATCGTGAACTGGTTTGAATTCATTTTGTTTAACTGCTTTTGTGTGCTTTAATATTAATTCTCATCGGTTCGGGATGATTGTTGAAATTTGAGTATTTTCTAAAGGTTTTAATCAAAACCAACTTCATATTTATGAGTTTTAAGTGATTTGGAGTCAAACCTGAATTTTTGGGATTTTTCTCAAAATTTTCAAAAATTAGGGTTTGGCAGGACCCCATGTGGGCCCCACCAACGAAATTAGGGTTTTTTGTGCAAAATGTCCAAATTGAGTTATGTGGGGACGAATTGTGTACTTGTCGTGGGATGAGATTCATTTATTGAGATAGTCAAACCTAGACGCTGAGAATGCAGAGTGGTATGCCCCGTGCATCAGCTACTATGTGTTCTAGTTAATTCGGACGTCCTTGGCCCGGATTGTCTAGAGCAAACAGAGGGACTGACTACCCCTACACCTTAATTTTCCGTATGGAATTGGACCGTGTCTAGAGTGGGAAATGATCTCGGTTTTCGTATAGGAAATCGGACTACGTCCTGAGCGGGTGATATGATATGATTGTATTCCTCTCCTTGATGGAGACATTCACCACTTGATGATAATGCATGTGTATGTGATAATATTATGCCCAAATTGCATAGGATATGTAAGGATAATTAAGATTATGTGACACATGTGGATGCGGGTTAATATGCATGATCCTTATGTAGTGTGGTTTAGACACTTGTCATGCAGGTGAATGAGCTATGAAATGTATGAGATTTATATGAATACATGATTTGAATTATGTGTTAGATACACTTCTAATGCAGGTTGATATGATATGAATGCATGATCTAAATGGTGTGATTGAGACACTATTATGCAGGTTTATGAGAATTAATGCATGATGTAAATGGTGTGATTGAGACATTATTATGCAGGTTTATAATATATGAATGCATGATCTAAATAGTGTGATTAAGGCACTAGTATGCAGGTTTATGTAATATGGTTGCATAATCAGAAAGTGTGTGAAGGATGCTTCTTATGTGCTTTATGGGGTTATTATACTTGGTTTGAGTAGATGTGAACTATTACCTATGCAGGATGAATGTTAGGTTATAACTTAAATATTTATGACTTGACTTTGATAGGTATGTCATATGCATGTTAGCTCTTATGGTTATGGATAAATAGGGGTTTAGCAAGGGAATGATTAGAAAATGATATATCATGTCAATTATGGATCTGAATTGCTATATTGTCAAACTATTATTGAGTTTTTATGCTCACCCCATTTTTTTGTTTTTGTTTTGGGGCTGCATGGTGCAACATCCAGTCAAACAGGATCCTCTATACGAGGAACAGTCGGGGAGAGCATGGAATTTGGTATGGAGGCCTCTAGACTTTGCATGTTTTTCTGATTATTTTGTTATGATGTTAGAACACCATGTAAGGTGGTTCTTGTTTTAGACTTATGTAATATTATGTCTTTAGATCTGTTTGAGACCTTAATTTGAGCAAGGTGTGTTGGCTCCGGATTATAAGTATTTTGGTATAAGACCTATGGACTAATTTAGAGTTAAAGTCTTCTTTTGTTCTACTTATTTACTCTTCCTCAAAGTAGTGCGTAACTCCGCTAGTTAGACCGCCTATAGTAAGGGCATAAGTCTTCCGCTATTCAATTAATTGCTTCAATTTCGTCCCCCCTGTGTGCTGGACTGGCCCATTTAAGTCATTTGGAACTTTTCCGTAGTTTTTAGAATTTTACTATTTTTCCCAAAAAGTTAGGATTTGCGGGACCCACCATAGGCCCCACAGACCCTAATATCAACCTAAGACCTTATGTAATTATTTCAAAATTTTTGGTCCTCAAATTGGGTTTCAAATAAGCAAATTTTATAATTTTTAGTGTAAAACCCTATTTGTACCCCACTAATTAATTAGGTCTATCCCCACCCTTTACTATAAAAGGAAAGGTCCAACCACTTTCCCAATTATGAAAAGGTTGAGACCTAGAGCTTAAGAGCCTAATCCTAATTTTCCTAAAAGAAAAATGAGATTAAGATTTGATTTTGCTTAATATTCTATTAATCCATTAGGGTTTTGCTTTAATCTTTCAAATCTCTTCCATTCCTTTGAATCAATCTCGATTTTCACTCAAAAACTACTGATTTAGGTTTCTATTTCAAAACCCAATATTTGGATCTATTTGTTCTTGAAGGTTTTAGTTTTTTAAAATCGGATTTGAGACATTTTAATAAAAATCATGTTTTTGGGTAGGTTTTGAAAGGAGTTTAAATAGCCATTTTGAATCAAGAACATGCTGGAAGGTAAGAGTTTTAGTCTCAAATGTTGTTAATGTGGTTTTGAAATGGTTTCAATGATGATGAGCTTTAATGGTGATTTGTGAAAGGTGTAATCATTGATGTGTTTTCTTGGGGTTTATGTTTAATAATGGCTATATTTGATGTTCTGGAAGCATGGATTGGACTATGGTCATGTTTGGGAGTAGGATTTGGGAGTTTGAATGGTGTATGCGACATTTCAATTTGGAATTCGAAGTGGGGAAGACGCACCAGTTTTTGTCGTTGTGCCGATCGAACGGCCGTGCAGGCCAATCGAATGGCTAGCCGATCGACCGGCCCTGCAGGTAGATCGAACGACTGTAATGCAATTTTTGGCCATTTTGATTATTTTGCTTATTTTCATGTTTTAACTTTTAAATACCATTTCCAATGTTCATGTGGAGTGATTTGAGCTATAATGAACCACTGGAAGGGCATGTTATTGATGTTGGAAATTATGAAGAATATTTAAGTCTTATGCGAAATTCCATGTTGTTGGCTACACATGTTAGGAATGATTGGATGATTCCTTATGTTTTAAACATGATTCCAGTAGGATTATAGCATGAGAATAATCTGATATGTTTTCATACAATGTTATTAAATTATTTGTGAGTGATAGTGTCATGTCTAGATTCAAGTGTGGTGTGTATATACTTGCATTGTTTAGCATGAGGTTACACTTGACTTGATTGATGGTTTTCGATGATTTTCACCCATGATTTCAGTTAGAACCATGATTAGATGTTAATGTACATGTGTGGTATGATGATGAGTTGATTACAAGGCATGTTCATATGCTTAGAATTAAATGGTTCTACCAGGTACACACACATGTGGGGGAATGATCATGATAATGTTGGGTATTATGATTATAAATGATGCATGAAGGGCTGGTGAGAGCACTTATCTTGAATTAGGATTTATGTATGCCTTGCCCACATATGTACTATGTTACATGCATCATAAAACAGATTTTCAATTGAGAAATTGTCAAAATTAACCATATTTTGATCGATTGTATGTAATGATGTGAGATTGCATGCCAGATTAATCGATTATTGATTTATCGGAAATTGGTTGGTCTGGAAGGACATGATTTCGATTTGAGTTCCTGTGTTGAACATAGATACTCCCCGGGTTGAGTCGATTTGAGTTGATATTGAGTTGAGATGAATGGGGGACGTGTTGTGTACTCGTCCTATAGTTGAGACTTCTTGAGATAGTCATCTGGACCCTAAGAATCCAGAGTGGTATGCCTTCGTGCACCGGCTACCTTGTATTCTAGGTTACATAGGTTGTGTAGGGATAATTGTGATTATGTGACATATGTGAATATGAGTTATTATGCATGATTTAGTATCGTGTGATTGAGACTCTTATCATGCAGGGTGAATGAGCTATGGATGAATAATATGAGCATGCATTATGTGATTACATGTTGAGTACACATGTTATACATGTTGAATGCTATGAAGGAGAATGTCTTGATATGCATGATTGTGAATGTGATTGTGTGAGAATCACTTATTATGCAGGATGGATGTGGTACCATGATGTGATTATTAAAGTCATGATTAGCATTTATGAGATACTCGTTTACAGGATGATTACTTATGAAATTAGGGGTATGGTAAGGGGGATTAATTAAGAATGGGGATGTTATATGAAATGTTGATATGCCATACTTGTTTTATAATTAGTGTTACCGTATTTCAAACCTTACTAAGTTTTACTTATCCCTCTTTCTGTGTTTTTGTTTTGGGTTTGCATGGTACAACATGTAGTTTATCAGGATTCCCTACATGAGGGATGACCGGGAATGCGTTGGATTAAGCATGGATGCTACTGGATGTTATTTTGTCTTCTGATTTATGCTATTATGATCATAGAACAACTTGTGTGGGTTAATATGTTTCTGACTCGTGTGTATCTTCTACTTTTAGACTTGTTTTAGATTTTCTGATTCGAGCTACGTGTCGGCTCAGGATTTTATGCATGTGGGTTGTGAGTGAGGATTTATATCAGAGTTGTTATCTTCTTTTCTTTTACTTGAATACTCTTGCTCAAAGGACTAAAGTTGCACGACTCTATGTTTGTCTTAAATACTCGATTAAGTGGTTAAAGTCTTCCGCAATACAATCTAGTCGCCCCTGTGGGTTTCTACCGGCCCCTGGAGCGGGTTCGGCTCGGTTCGGGTGGGCTCCGGGGCGTGACATATGTGTCATCTGTAATCTTATCGGCTAATTTCATTCATAAAAACTATATCAAAACTTAAAGTATGTAATTTGTCTTAGGAATCTGACTAGATGTAGTTGTGGTCAAGTTTAGAATTTATGGACTTGAAAAATAGGAGAAGACGTATTCTTATCATGGCTGAACACTAAAATGTTTTGATGGTAACAGAGGTTTATCACTCTCGTACAAAAGTCACTTGGAAAAGTTTAAGAAGTAATTTTGGAAGTTTTAGACTGATTTAGGGTAAAAAGGCTAAAAGAATAAATGAAGAATGTCATTGATCGATCGATCAACATACACTGACCTTATCGATCGATTGGTTATTAACTATAGCACAGAAGAATTGAATTAATCGATCACTTCTATAAACAATCGATTAGCACTTGAAATAGCCCTTTATAAAATAAAGCTGAGAGTTTATTGATCAATTGTTGTATTGAGAGATTGATCACTCAAAGTATCGTGCCCTAAGGAAACAGTGAACGATTGATCGTAGTTTGTAATGATTGATTGCTAGCAGTTTTAGTTACCTAATTACAGCCTTTTTGGAAGATATTTATTCCTAGTTAGAGTCAAAGTCTCTAACTGTCATAAAGACCCATATAAAGGCAAATGTATGACAAATTTCAAGAGAAGAAAACCTATAAAATATAAGAGAAGAAAACCTATAAAATATAAGAGAAGAAAGGAGAGGTCCTTCATCATTGTTTTCCTAACGATTCCACAAAAAGATTCAAGCACATGTTGATGGTGGATTCATGAAGATGCACAAATGAAAGAGAAGATTCCCGCACAATAAAGAACAGAGGAGGCACATCAAATTTCTCAAAGGTGGATCAACAATCGAAAAAGTTGTATTTTATTGAGCTACTTGAAGAAGAAGAAGAGAACTTGAAAATGAAAAGCTTCAAGATTGCTAAGAAGGAAGAATTGGATGAAAAGAAGGTATCCTTGTTTGTGTCAAGTCTAGAGGTTAATTGATTGTTCTTGTGTATTGTAAGTTCTATCTTACTAATGCATTGGTTTGGCCTTATGAGGTTGTCATGGTTTTTCACCCGTGTTGGGTTTCCATGTTAAATCACTGTGTATTATTGTGGGGATTGGATACTTAGATTGATTAATTGGTATATTGATTGTTCATGCATACATAGTTCGTTTCTGTTCTTAATTAGAAATTCTTTTATATAGAGGCTAGAACTCTTAATTTTTACTTGTCGAAGTACTAGTTTTAGGAGGAATCTAGTGACCCACTATTGTCATCTAGTTGGATATTAAATTCTCAACAACTATGTCCAAAAGGGTATATGTTTAAGTCTTAAGAATCTGATAAATATTAGTAATGTGATAAAAGTCAGATTTCGAATTTGTTGACTTGAAAAAGAGGAGCTAACGAGTTTTGGTTTTTATGGTGGAAAACTCAAAGAGTCATATGCTTCAAAAGTATATTTTACACACTCACATGAACAAACAATGACACCCATAATTTTGTGAGGAATTTCTATGGAATTATTCATGACTTTCCTCTTGTTTTGTTTTAGACCTTGCATGGGAGGTTCTTGTGTCTTTAGAACCAATTAATTTTTTTGGTAAACATAGAATTCTTGAGTAATGAACTCAGGGAAGCGGTGAGGATGCTAACTGTGAAACTTGATTAATCTTTGTTTGTATGAAAAAGTTCTATCGGTGAGCATCGACGCATCAATTAACCTACCAATGAAATAGCAAATCGTTGTCGAGAAGTTTCCATACGTCATTTGACTCACCAATGGAGTACTAAAGTCATTGTCGATAGCCTTCGATGTGTCGATAGTCATGAATCAATTTCACCGATGGGTTTAAAACTCCATGAAAGAATAGTTCCAAGCAGTTTTCAGAATGGTTATGCACCGGAATTTGGTTGTTCGATCCCCATATAAACCTTTGACCAATCGTGACCCTAATCCTAGGAATTCTCTAGCTTTGGGGAGAAAGTGGCATACTGTGGGTGTGTCAGAGTTCATTGGAAGGGAAGAAGAACCACATTCATGCAGACCTTGCTGTCGCTAGAAGAGGTCGGATTGATAACATTGTACTATGATTTAACATCATGTGTAGGCTCGATGGATTTGATTTACAATATTATGGTGATTGAATGTATGAAAGCATGATTTTGGGATTGCTCTATTGTGGTGATAACTATGATCATGATCCTTGTGATTAACGAAAATTTTATTCCATAAGATCATTTTATAGTCTTAATTTTTGGATATTATTGTGAAAAATCAGGTTGCATTGTGTATAGATGAATTTGAAATGAAAATGTCAATTTCTATTATTTCTTTCAAACCATCTGCATGTCCATTGACACATCAATGATGTTGCTAAGGTCACCGAGGAGATGACAGTGTTGTTATCAATGAGCATTGACACATCTGTGTGCCATTAAATGATCATCGGTAGTGAAGTCAACGATTGGTGAGACGTCAATGAGGATGGTTAGTTTTACCATCCCACTAATAGAAAGGGTTCAACACGCAATGAGTTACCGATGGTTATCTGTAACTTTGTCGATGCGTTCACGAGTTTACCAACAATAAGCTGCTTTCAGAAAAAATGTTAGCATTGAATGCTATAAGTGTTAAGCGATTATTAGGAGATATAATAGAGTTACACTGAATGCTTGAAGTGCAAGTATCTGCGATATGTTGATTTGCGATGATGTTGGGTATATGTGTCCTTGTTTGTGTGTGTGTATGTGAAATTCCTTGTAATGGATCACACTTCCAGACTATTAGATAAACGAACTATAGGACAAGAACATCCCTGTCTTTGAAGGGCTCCTGAAGTGAGTCTTTAGCCATGTAATAGAAAGGGTTTGGTATAAAATAGGACTAAGGTCTTCCGACTCTCTAAGGGTGGGAGTTATGTAGAACTACTTCCCTAGCCCGGGATGTGTGTTCAAATTGTTAGAGCATTAAAAGATAATTGCTCCCACATAGCAAAATACATGAGGTTTTGGTGATATTGGAAGTCAGGAGTTTATAACCACTGGGGTCTATAAGCCCATGTGGGACTTGGCTTCATGGCGTGGATGGAGTAGGTATGCCTTATAGCACTTGAGGTCATTGGTGAGTAGTTCATATTATAGTGAGGTGAGGTTGTTCGCCTAGACGTGATCACCATGTCATAGAGAACCTTATGGCTTACACTTATGGAGCAAGGCCATCAGAAAGTAATAATGGTTGTCTTGTTTATTTTATATATGTTTGATGATGTTGTATTTACTAATGGATACATTAGTATTGTTGCCGTGATGGTGTAATGGTAATATATATGCATTGTTATTACATTTTTTTTTGTTTAACCATCCCATTGGGTATACTCATATACTCAGCATCTTCATGATGAAGGTTTGATGGAAGAGTAGCTATGTTGGCAATGGGAGTTTGAAAGGACGACAAGTTCTGGATTCTTATCTTGTTTAGTAATACTATTGTGTGGTGTATAATTTTAAACATAGGCACATGAGTGCCAATTACTTATGATTGTATATGTGTGGTAGATTCTTGTTATGTACTCTGGCAAGACCCTGTGACTTTTATGTGTGATTTGACCTTGTCTAATGTATGGACATAATGATTTGAATATTCTTATATTCGAAAATGAGTAAGTCACCCCAAGGATAGCTTTTGTCGTTGATTGGCAAAAAGTTTGAAAAAAATTTGTTGTCGCTAATCTTGTTGTGATAAAAGAATTTTAAAAATCCTAGGGCGTGACAGCTTGGTATTAGAGAGCAAGGTTTAAGCTGTCTACATGCACAGAACCATGACACATTACAATTGTGATTGATCTAATGAGGTAGAGTTAGAAACTTATAAAGTGCACATCTTTGACTTGCAGTACCCTATGACGCCTACTACCTCTAGCCATGTAAGGTAGGTAGTGGATGAACTTAGAAGAGCATGTGATCCATCGGCTACTAATTTAGATGTTGTTGCTCTAGATATGACACCCAACTTGTGTAGAGGTGTTGAGCAAGAAAACCAAAAGAATCAAGGAAATAATTCTACAGCTTCTTCAACAGGAGTGGTTGATACTACTTTAACCGCTACGAAAATTTTATGTATCGCAACATTACTCCAACCCTTCAAGCCCAGACTCAGGCAATTAAGACTTGGCTTCAGGCTTAGGGTCATTTGAGTAACCGTAGAGAAATGGAAATGATTGGAAATGACATGATAAAATCAACTACCCTAGACATGTTCAAAAAGATGACTCCAACCTTTAATAGCAAAGGTAAGCCAGAAGAAGCCAAGAAGTGGATTAAAAAAATGGAAAAGGTGTTTGAGGCTATGATGGTGAGGTCAAATAAAAAAGGGAGTTTGACAACTTTCATAATGAATGGAGAAGCTTACTTTTTGTGGAAGATGGTGAAGAATTCTTTATTTAAGGATAAGGAAGATGATTACTTGGGAATAATTTCTTGAAGCCTTTAACAAGCAATACTTTCCTCCCCATATTCGAAGATGCAAAGAAATGGAGTTTCTTGGTCTTCAACAAAAGGATTTGTCAGTGATTCAATATGAGAAATATTTGTTCAACATTAGCATTTTTCTCAATATGTTGTTCCCACTGAGGAGAAAAAAGTGGAGCACTTTGTTTGGGGTTTAAAGTGTGAGCTTCATTCCAACATGTTAGCATCTAGACCTACTTGATTTGCGGATGAAGTTGCACAAATATCTATCTGGAGGAGAATTTCAATTAGGTCTAAAGAACCAACTAAGAATACAGAACATAACAAGAGTTATGGGAAAGGTGATCATAAGAGGGACAAAGGAACATATGCAAATGACAATAGACGCTTCAAACAAGTGAAGAATGTTGAATCATCTTTCAAGAACTTTGTGCCACAAGAAAACAAAAAAAAATGACTAGAAATGTAAACTTTGTGTTCAAAGTCATATGAAAAACTTATGAAGGGGAGATCAAGTTATGTTACACTTGTAAGAAACTTGGTCACTTTGCTCATAGATGTCCTCAAGGAACTCAGTGTGAAAAACTACCTAAATGAAGATGGAAAGAAGACGATGAGAGTGTGGGTGTTTGCTTTATCAACTGAAGATGCAAGAGACAAAGCGGTACTTGAAGGTACTCTTCCCATCTTTAACCAATTAAATAGAGTTTTGTATGACCCAAGTGCATTGATTCTTTCATATCTAAAATATTTGTAGAGGAAGTTGAGCATCCTAAATATAAGTTAGAAGTGTCTTATGTTGTTTTTAATCCACTAGGGAAAGTGACACTAGTGGATGAATGTCTAAAGAATGTGATTTTTAGTTTGAATGGAAGGGATATGTGTGCTAATCTACTCATCTTGGAGATGGTAGATTATGATGTGATCTTAGGAATGGATTGACTTTCTACTTACAATGCTATGGTAGATTGTAAGCTGAAAAGAATAAATTTGTGTGTGCTAAAAATTTGGAAGTTGAACGTTCAAGGAATGATCGGGAGAGAGAATTCCTTGGTAATCTTAGCAGTTAAAACTCGAAGAATGATTGAAAAAGGATGTTATGCATTTATGGCTGGTATAGTTGAGTTAAATAGGAAGAGAGGCAAATTGGAAGAGATATATAGAGAGGGAGTTTCCTGATGTCTTTTCGAAAGAACTACTCGGTTTACCTCCAAGGAGGGAAGTAGACTTCACTATAGATTTGATTCCAGGGACATTACCTATTTCAAAAGCTCCTTATAGTATGGCTCCTAGAGAGTAGAAAGAGCTTAATACTCAACTTGAATGATTGTTGGAAAAATGATTCATTTGGCCAAGTGTTTCTCCATGGGGGGCACTGGTTCTTTTTGTCGAAAAGGAAGATGGGTCCATGAGATTATGTATTGATTATAGGATGCTCAATCAAGTAAAAGTTAAGAATAAGTATTTATGTACATACTTAGGCAAAAACATGTGACTTTTATGTGTGATTTGACCTTTTCCTAAATATGGATACGATGATTTAAATATTTTTATATTAAAAAAACGAGTAAGTTACCCCAAGGATAGCATATTTCTTTGATTAACGAAAAGTTTGAAAAAGAAATTATTTTCCTCTAATTTTATTGTGATAAAAGTGTTTTGAAAATTCTAGACCGTGATACTAAGACTTAGATTTTACTAAGAAAAACTTTAGAAAGTGTTTTTGATGTTTTTGGACAAAAAGGATAAAAATTGCAATTATTGTTCATAATTGATCATTGACTAATGTTTTGGGGATTTTATAACAGTTGATCTACCGATCATTCAATGTTTTGATAGATCAATCGATTGTGTAATTTGTTGATAACAATAACCGGAATGATCTTTATAAGATAGATTCCAGTAACTTTATCAATCTATAATTTAGGTAAGAGATTGATCGATTGAGTGTCTCAATTCAAACAAAATAGAAAATGATTGGTTGCCCTGTGGAATGATCAATAGATTTGTGACTAGTTTCCTAGTTTAAGCCAATCTAGGATGAGTTCATTTGCAAGACTAAAAGCCAAGCTAACTTAAGAGACTATTTATGGGCCAACGTTTTATGATTCATAGGCGGTAAGTAGAAATTTTGATTGGAAAAAGTGTTCTTTATGCGCAAGGTTCTTCTCTAATTCACCTTACAAAATTTGAGATAAAATTCATGAGAGGTGAGTGTTTTGTTTCATATTCTCTTTATGGAATAAAGTTTAGTGATTAGAAGTAGCACAAAGGTGCTGAGAGGCTGATTGGAGGATTGCTTTGAAGGAGACAAAATAGACTTGAAGGGAAATAACATCAAGGAGGAGAGTTGGTGGCCAACACTTCATCTAGAGAAGCAAATTCTAGTTTTGGGGTAGAGGTTGGTAGTCTTATGTCTTGTATATCTACTTCATATTGCATTGATTCATCCAAGGGAATAGATATCCATTGTTTTCTCTCGATTTTGGTTTCCACGTAAATTTTGTGTTAATTGTGGTAGTTTGCATGCATGATAAGTTGATAGCTGCTTTGATTGTTTGATTGATTATTGTTAGGTTAGTTTTGCACAACTCGAGGCCATAACTTGTAGTTGTTTGCTTTGTTTAGTTATTTGGGCTATGGACAATGTGGTTATCCACTAGGTGTACATAGATATTAAACTCGCAATTAGTAGTTGAGGGTATTTTTATCTTGTTATATTTTGTGCTATCAATTTGCATGATTTCTTGCCGATTTAGTTTAGTTTCTCTTGTAGTAAAAATATATCTCTTTCTTAGTGCTTAGTAAACTTGTTAATTCCTCTTGTGTTTGCCATGTCTAATCTTAATTCTAATATGGATGAGCATGGTGATTTGGGTAACCCTATGAATAGACCTCCTTTGTTTGATGGTCAAAATTTTTCATTATTGAAAAATAGGTTGAGAACCTTTATTCACGCACTTCATGAAAATGCTTGTAAGGCTGTGAGTAAAGGTTGGAATCTACCTATGACAAAGACAAAGGTGAGGTAGAAATTCTTAAACTTGAATGTAATTGGGATGAATATGAGTGGAACTTACCAAATCACATTAGTAGCGCCTTGACTGCACATTTTAATGCAGTAGGAAAAGGTCAACATAGATTAATCTCTAATTGTACAGCTAAAAGTGCTTAAAACAGGTTTACTAAGTACAATTAGGGAACAAATGCAGTGAAAATTTCTAGGCTTCAAATGCTTATGAAAGGAACATTAATTATTTTTATAAATTACTTAATGGGAAATGTCTGAATAAATCCAACATGTAACCAATAAACTATCACTTGAGTTTGAGAATTAATGATGGGTAAGGATGAAACCATAGTTAAATATTATGCTAAGATCTTAGACATAGTTAACACTTGTGATCAATTAGGAGGACTAATTGCCAATCATCTTGTGGTTAGAAAAATACTTAGGTTATTTTCTTCAAAATTCAAAATCAAGGTTGTTGTCCTTAATGAATATAAGAAAACTAATACCTTAGATATTGAAGAATTGAAAGGGAGCTTGAAAATGTTTGAGATGCAAGAACAATCCTATTTTCAAAATAGGGAAATGTTTGAAAAGGGAAAGGGTAAGCAAACATCTTTAAAAGTTCAAAGAAAATGCATAAGAAAATGAAGGTCCAAAAATCCTAGATGAGGAAGACTTTGAGGATGAGAGTGATAATGAACAATTAGTCATGTTGATTAAGCAGTTTAGGAAATTCCTAAAAACTCAAAATTATAAGTGAAGGAAAGAGCAAACTATAGGGAGAGGAAAACAATTTGAGAAGAGAAATGAGAAACCCAACAAACCTAATAAGAAGAACATGTGATGCTTTTTATTTGTAAAGTTAGGTCATTTTGCTTCTGAATTCCCTAATCAAGGTAGGGAATTAATAACATATGTTGTCATATGTCAAGCGTTGGCTTATTTCTATGATAAAAACAATGTCACAAATTTATGTTATTTTGAATCATGTTGTGTTAAAGATCAAGTTTTGAAGGTGAACCTTCAAGAAAACTCAAATTCATTTTTTGACTAATAAAAACACGCACACACATCACACTCACACACTTTAGGGTAAAAAAATATTATATGGGTGTGAAAATGAGTAATTGCAACGTTTTGAATAAAGTTTCATAATTTTGTTCACTGAAGATAAAGGTTGAAGAAGACTCAAATCCGTATTTCGACAGGTAAAAATAGGTACACACATCACACTCACACACTTTATGGTAAAATTAACATTACATGGGTGTGACGATGAGTGATGGAGAGGTTTTGAATAAAGTTTTATAATTTTGTTTAATGTTTCTAACTGAGAGATTGAACGATCAATCACCTCTCCAAATGATCAAATAATTCAAGAAAATTGAATAGACCGAATAAGAAAGTGATCAATCGATGCAAGCTACAATCATTTAAATTAGACATTCCGGTTCTATTTAAATTCCTAGTATGAGTGAAATTCCTTTTTGGACATGGGGAGTCTATAAAAAGGGGTTGAGAACGTGAGAGAAGTGAGAAGACTTTAGACAAGTTAGAAATGAAAGGAGTGGATTCTCTAATGGTGTTTCTGAAGAATTAGTCTTCTAGCTCATGAGTTGTGTCTACTATAATCAAAAGTGTGGTTAGTGGTGAGACTAGAGCACAAAATAATTTGAGTCACAAAGTGTTTGTTGAAGATTTTTTTGAGAAGATCAAGTAGAAGGAGATTCATAACAAAGAGTTTACACATGAAGAGCTTGATCATTCCAAAGAAAAAGGAGGTGTGAAGACCATTTGGATGCTTGTAAACAACCAAGGAGTGGTTGATTCAAAGCTAGAGTGGTGTGAAGAACTGACCTTATTGAGGAAAAAAAGGAGGAATTTTTTGTCTTGTAAATGGTAACTCCATAATCTCAAGTTTACATACTACATAGTTGGTCTGGACAGAGTACCCCATGGTTTTTCTCGTTGAGGGTTTCCACGTAAAAATTCTTGTGTGTTTTCTTTGTGGTTGTTTTGTTGATTCCCAATAGAACACATTGGAATAGTACATGCTAGCTTAAGTAAAATCAAAAGAATGTTTTTCTTCTTTGTTTTAGGATAGGAGGATATACCTTGTAACTTGATGACTGGTTAGTACCACTTTATTCTTCTAGGATTTTGTTATAAAGAATGATTTATTATAATGATGTCATACATAGTCATTTAATAATAAAGGACATATCTGATTTATTATTTGACATATGCATGTTTGTACCTATATTTTACAATACAATGTGATTTAAATTTCATACATGCATCATTTCAAGGCATCATGAGTTAGACCTCCACCATATGGTGAAGTTGGTCTATGTAGACGCTAGAGTCGCTCTACATTGCACAAGTGCGATACCAAAGTGAAATCCTAGGTGTCCATGGTTTGGGACATGGGCATTTGGGCATGGATCTCTTGTCATTCGTTCCGTAGTAGTTGGCAGGCACTAGGTCTTGCCTGCATGGTACTCAGCAACATATGCATGTTAGGTTGGATTGTCCTTGGCAAGTCTAGGTTAACCATTTTGGTTAGGTTGTGATGGTATCCTCGGTTGCCTAATAATGTAATTTTTAAAGTTTTATTTGGTAATGAATGTTGGGAATCACTAAGAAACCTGATAGGATTATGGAATAACTTAGGTAATAGCTCACACGATGAACAACTCGATACTCTCCTCTTTCTCAAATAAAAAGGGTGTATGATGTTTACTTATTGAATGATAATACACACTTATGAATGTATGGAATCTCGTGCCCAAAAGTGTTCACAAGGATGGGGGTCCAACCTAGGGTGCAAGACCCTAAATCCCTCCCGCGGTCCTTTTGCTGAGATTGTGTAGTCGACTCAGTGAAGCAGTGTGATTGCATAGTCAATACAACATATTTTGTTGGCACATAATAAGTGGAAATGATAATTCAATTAAATGGGGTTCAATGATGGTTACTATTATATAGAAATGATATTAAATTATGTACTGTTGAGTGATGTATATTCCCATAATGTTTTTTCATAAATGCATGTGATGATGGTTATTTCCTTACTAGGCTTTGCTCACCACTTTTCTTTCTATGTTTTGGAAATCTTTCCTTGGCATTTCCTCTGTGTCCACGTAGACAGATGCCACTCGAAGGAATTACAAGGATTGAATAATTTTTTAGGCTATTTTGCTTGCACTCAATGGACCTTGGATGGTTTTATGGTTAGGTTAAGGCACTTGACTCACACCCCGGTTTAGGTACAATTTATTAATTTACTTTTTCTTGGGTTTAAATTTTGGGGTAGTGACAAGTTTCTAGAAGACCTAGGGATCAACAACACACCTCACAAATTTTAACCCGAGATAAATGAACAATACGAGCACGCAATTCAGACATCATAGGATATGATTCGAGCATGCATATTTGATTGGGGTTGTAATTGGGACTAGGATCTACCACTCATTGAGCTTGCATACAACAATAGTTATTAATTGAGCATTGGAGTAGCATGGTTTGAGGCTTTGTATAGGAGACCTTGCAAACCGCTACTCTGCTAGCGTGAATTAGGTGAGCAACAAATAACCGGACCAAAGCTTGTTCAACAAACAAGTGAAGTTGTGAAGGGTATTTGCAAACAACTTTTGGTTGCTATCGCAAGAGCTATGCAGACCAGTGTAAACGACCTTCGGAGTTCGAGGTTGGAGATCATGTCTTTTCAAAGATTTCACCAATGAAGGGTGTAATGGGATTTGGCACAAAGGGGAAGGTTTCTCTTTGTTATACCGAACCTTTCAAGATTTTACAATGGATTGGTAAGGTGTTGCATCGGCTTGCACTACCTCTCAAGCTTGCAAACATCCACAATGTTTTCCACATTTCAATGTTGCAAAAGTATAATTCAGATCCAAGTCATGTCATAAGCTTTTAGCCAATAGAGGTGGAAATTGATTTGGCTACTCAAGAGGAGCTTGTTCAGATTCTTGATGAGAAGGTGAAAGTATTATGCTCCAAGAGGATTCGACTAGTCAAAGTTCTTTAGAGGAACCATGATCTCGAGGAAGCCATATGGGGAAGCGATGACAAAATGAAGAAATCGTATTTTGTACCTTTTTACATCAGCTCAAACTATAAACTTTGAGGACAAAGTTCCTTCCTAAGATGGATAGGATGTAATATCCCTATTTTAAATTTCAATTTAGGAGTTTTTCTTATTGATTTTTTGTTCGACTTGGCATGTAAATTGAATAGTGGGTAAACAAGTATGCATACCATAGCCGGCTGAGGAGCACATTGGGCAGGTCTACTAGCCTTCCCACCAGACAGTCATGTGGCACCAAGTTGGGGAGATGACCCAAATAGGATTTATCATAATTTGGGAAAATCAGCTTTGGACAAGTTTTGATATTAAATATGTTGGTTGGATAAGAATTAGATAGAGTTATATTGGAGTTAGGAAGTTTCCAAACATAGGACTCCCCTATCTCTATGAAAGCCCCATGCCCGTCTCCTGTCTCTCTCTCTCTCTCTCTCTCGCTAGTTCTTTCTCCTCTATCTTCTCCCACTTTCCCCTCTCTTGTTCATTCCCCCAGCTCCATACTTTTCATGATTTTTTCAAGAACCACCATTTAAGAACTATTTAAAACCCTAGACTATTGAATTTTCTACTATTGGAGACCATCTAGGAGGTTTTCTAATCTTAGGTGTCACAAAAAGGGTTCTTTTGGGCTGTACAATTTGTCTCAAGGTAAGATAAATGTGTTATTTTCAATCTTGATGAATTAGAGTTAATTTTTATTTGGTGCCTAAGTAGAATTGGTGCAAATTAGGGCTTTTACAAGGAAGAAAATTTTCCCATCAACTTTAGAGTTCTTGGATCTACTTAAGAGGTAAGTGATCATCACCCAACAATTCTTTATGCTAATGTATGTTTTCAACTTGACTTTTGTTGTATGTTATCTAGGGTTTTACTTGCATGACAAAGGATGGAATTTTGTTCATGTACATGTAAAGCCTTGTCTTCTTGCTGTTTGAGAAAACGTTTTACATGTTATAGCTTATTGTAGTTCATTATCATCATATTGAATCATGATATGTCATGTTCATTAAGTTCCATTGCTGATAATTCATTGAGCCTTGGATAGAATTTGTTCTTCTCTTGTTTCCTTGTTTTTATTTTCTCTGTGCACCTAGAAAGGCCGGATTGGTTAGTGCCATCCAGTTAGTATTTTGCTCTGAATTTTCTCTCAGATTTTTAGTACATCTTCAATTTGTGCCAGTAAAGATTCCAGTGGGTATATCTAAGTATTTCCCCATCAAAAGTCTCTATTTTCCGTAACCCAATTGGCTAGTTGGCACTGTTTCAGGTTTCTCACTCCATTATTGTCAAACCCCCTAAAATGAACCAGTTAGAGGATGTGACATTTTTAACCACAACCATGGGCTAACTAAAATACACCGCCACTGCTTTTTTTAAAACAGACCATGGAAAATAAAAGAAATTAATACTATTACTACCAAGTGTACTAGTATGCATCTTTATACAACTCCAAATTCATAGCCATGATGTGATCTAATGCCATCATGCCGAAAAGAGGGATCCACAATTATCAAAATGGAAATAATATTAGATAGAACTATGAAGTCTCATAGTTTTGCTTCAACTTATTAACTACTAATCTGTCCCATAGTAGATGCCCCATCCTCACTAAACATCTCTTTAGTTTTCTCCTTGTTTGCAAAATAAATTATGATGAGCATCTCCACAATCACACAGGGGATTCAAAAATGGTTCCCAAAACAAAACAAAACAAGGGTGAGCAGAGCTCAATATGGTTTTGAAAAACAACAAAACTCATATCAACACCATTAAGAATAAGCTCATGTAAATGGAACTTCCAGAATATAGCATTAAACCATGAATAAATCACAATATGCATAAAAATTCCTACACTATACTAGTGTAAATTAACTCAATTAATGCGTCAAAGAAATATCTCAAGAAAGTAAATCCATAGGTACTTGAAGATACCGTTATCAATTGCATGGCATTTCTAAACGAGAAATACCAAAAGTCCTTAGTCAAGCCAGTGTACACGGACATGACTAATTATCTTGAGCATAGCTCCAATGTCACAATAGTATTCCTCAACGTCGCCCAGATAGAAATTTTCTGCCTATATTCAGAGAGAAAACCTCATCCTTTCGAACAAAAAATACATTTCATGAAAATCTACCCTCTCGTGAAGGAAAATTTTGATATCATTTAAATCAGTTAAAACTCCGAAACACTAAGTTAATCTAGGTAAACATGGATTACAATTGAAAGCCAACAAGCTCAAATCATGATTACAAGAAGTATAAGTTCATGTGTGAATAATGTACATGCATAAAGACCTTAGTAATCCTACTACATAGTAGTAATATTCTGCTAACTAAATGCAAAAGACACGTCAAACCATGAAAATCTGTTTTAAATAGAGACATATGAGTCAAAAAGCTACATTACCGACCTATCAGACCCTTGGGATATCGTTCAGTTAGGCAAATAAAAAAATAGTAATATTTACTTATCTATTAGGCCCTTGGGTGATCAATCAGTCAGTCAAATTAAAAACACCAATAACATTTATCTATTTTTCGTGCCTAGTGTGAACGATTGGTCCATTGTTTTAAAAAAATTTAATACCATATCAATCGATTGGTGCCCTAGGGCAATTGATCAGTCAATCAGATAATAAATGATAGTAACCTTGGTGATCAATCAACTCTCTAGTGCAATCTATTAGCATGAACATGAGAGTTTAATACCCATCTAATGGACCTAGCGGATCACAAGATTGCTCTTAAAACTAGTACTTTCAGCAGTAAGAATTAAGAGTTCTAGCTTCTTTGAGTAGAAATTTTTTTATTAAACAAAAAAAATTAAAAATTAAAGTTCTCTCAAAATCTCACTCTCGAATTATCAAATAATCAACCATCAAGCAATACAAACATGGAAAACCCCAACTAGGGTAAAACACCACAACAATTCTGAAGGAACCAAATCAATGCACTAGAAACTAGACCTTTACATAGGCACAAGAAAAAAAATCAACCTTGTTTAACTCTAATACAAACTCCTCTTGTTTAGGTCGTTGTTGTTGGCCTTCAAGCGTTCTCCAAGCATTTGAAAATTTCTCCTCCTTCTCTTTTCTATATTTCCTACTAGTCAGAACAAGAAACTCTTGTTATCTTGACTTTGGCCTTAAGGAAATCATCAATCTTCCATTGAAGACATGTTACAACTCGTCTTTGAATATTTTCTGTATTAGCTTCTTCAGTTGTGGGTTGTCTTCTTCAATTCACTATGGATCTTCAATAAAAAGCTCAAGTAAATTCTCCTTTAGAAAACAATAAACAAAGGTGTAAAATATCTTTCCATTTTCTCCTACAGGATTTCCTATCTTCAATTTCATGATTTTATTACCCTTATATAGCTCAATAAATTTGATTAGGACTTGTACTCGAATAAGTAAGGAAATTAAAAACGGAAGGTCTTAAATCAAGTAAATTGTTCTTGAAATGATTGATCATTCTAAATAGCAATCCATCGGTCACTATTTTTAATGTTCACTATTCTTCCATCGATCGATCGATTGCGAGAGAGCAATCAATCGATAACTCTTAGCTTTGTTTTGAACAGGGCTGAATCAACAAGCGATCGATCATTGTCCTTCACATTTTGTAGCAATAGATCATTCTACCTATTTTTTTGACTTTTTGCCCTTTTTACCTTAAAACCTTCTAAAACATTTTTAATCACTTTTTCACCTTTTCCAAGTGATTTATGCATACCAATGTGATCTAGATAAGCTTCAACACCCTTCACATTCTCCAATTGTTCACCTTGATCAACAAGAACATAATGCTCCTATTTTTCATTGTTAATTCCAAATCTAACTTGACCACAACAATTTGAAATGAGACTCTAAGACTCATTACGTGCATATAGTTTTTTCACATAATTTTGACAATGAAATTAACCAATAAACTAGACATATGAGTCATGTTCTTACTGAACAATGTTTTAAAAAACTTCAATTTTTTAACCCAAACAATTTCGGTTAGAGATCAAAACTCCATAAATCTTTGTATAACAAATGTCAAAACATTAGAGATGAATAACCCAATAAACCCTTGTAAAAACTCACCAAAAAAAACATCAAACTTGCATAAAAAGGAGATGAAGACCTAATCATCCACTAACCATCAAAACATGATTAAGAAACTTAATCCAAGGTGTTAATGCAAGAAACGATTACAATCCTATTTTAAATCAAGGAATCTCTAATCATAGAACTTGGATTCAATAGTCCTAAGCATAAACCACAACGTTTCTACTTATTGAGACTCAAATTTCACTTAACAAAGCCCATTATGTATTCCGACGTTTTCATAGAATCGTCTCAATAAGCATTAAAGTAGTGACGTTTATAACAAAACATCACTAAATATAAAAAATAGAGAAAAGAAAAAAGAGAGAAAGAGAGAAGGGACAGGAGAGAGAGAGAGAGAGATAGTAGAGAGAGTGTAGAGAGGGAGAGAGGAGAGAGAAGGAGTTAGAAGAGAGATAGGAGAGAGAGAAAAGAGAGAGCGAGCGGGGAGAGAGGGTGAAGAGAGAGAGGCGAGAGAGAGGAGAGAGAGAAGCGAGAGAGAGAGAGCGAGGAGAGAGGGTGGGGTGAGAGAAGAGAGAGGAGAGAAGGTGGAGAGAGAGAAGAGAGACTGAATAGAGAGAGAGGGTAGAGCGAGTGTGGAGAGATTGGGAGGAGAGAGTGAGAGAGAGAGTGAGGAGAGAGGGTTGAGAGAGAAGAGAGGGTAGAGAATGGAGGAAATAATTATTTTTTTAACCTATTAGCGATGCTTAGCACAAAGCGTCGCTATTAGACACAGTATTAGCGACACTTTAGTTTTAGCATCACCAATACTTAGTCTAATAGCGACACGGTTTATTGAGCATCGCTAATAGGCTTGTATATTTAAAAAAAAAGTTAAACTATTTGCAACACACTGTAAAGTGCATCACAAATAGTGTACTGTAATAAGACGATTACAATTCACCGTTGCGATTTCTTAAACTATTTGCGACGCTCTTTGCTGAGGGTCTCAAATAGTGTAGCTTTTCAACCTATTAGCAATGCACACTAAAGATCATTGCTATTGGACTAAGTATTGGCGATGCTATAATTAAAGCATCGCTAACATTATGCCTAATAGTTATACTCTTTACTGAGCGTAGTTAATAGGCTTATTTTTAAAAAACATTTAATGTTGCTCTCTCTCTCTACCCTCTCTCTCTTTACCCTCTCCCTTTCTCCTTTCTCCCTCTCATCTCTCTCTCCTCTCTCTACCCTCTTTCTCCATCGTCTTTTCTCTCTCTCTTTACCCTCTCTCTTCCTTCTCTCTCTCCTCTCTCTACCCTCTCTCTCCTCTCTCTCTCTCACTCCTCTCCCTCTACACTCTCTCTATCCTCTCTCTATCTTTCTCCTCTCTCTTCACTCTGTCCATACCCTCTCTCTTAACTCTCCCTACCCACTCTCTCATCCTCTCCTCTCTCTGACCACACTCTCTCTCTCCTCTCTACACTCTCTCTACCCTCTCTCTCTTTACTCTCTTTGCCCTCAGTATCCTCTCTCTATCCCACATGTGTCAACGTGAGCCCCAACTACGAAGACAAGAGGGGAGAGAGTAGGGGAATTTTATTTTATTTTTTTAGAGTTTTTAATTACATCTTACATTTAAAAAAATATCAAATAAATTAAATTTAGTAGCGACACTCAGGATAAAGCATCGCTACTACCCCATGTAGTTGCAATGCTCACGCCTAAGCGTTGCTAATACCTACAGTACTTGCGACGCTTTATCCTAAGCATCGCTACTAAATTTATTTTATTTATTTTTAAAATATAAAATATAATTAAAAAATACACTTATCCCTTTCTCCTCTCCCCCTCCCTCTCTCCCCTTCTCTCTCCTCTATGTTCTCTCCTCTCTCTTTCTATTCTCTCTCTACACTCTTCTCTCTCTCCTCACACTCTCTCTTCTCTCTCTCCTATCTCTTTCCTCTCTTCCATGCGTGTCAACGTGACCCCGGCTCCGAGGATGAGAGGGGAGAGATAGGAGAGTTTAATTTTAATTTTTTGGAATTTTTAATTATATATTATATTTTAAAAATAATAATATATCAAATAAAATAAATTTATTAGCAACGTTTAAGATAAAGCATCACTACTACCCTAGGTAGTTGTGACCCTTATGCAAGTGTCGCTAATACTTAGGGTAGTAGCCACATTTTATCCTAAGCATGCTACTAAATTTATTTTATTTATTTTTAAAACATAAGAAATAATAAAAAAATACACCCATCCCTCTCTCTCCCCTCTCTCTCTTCTCTCTCTTCTAACCCTCTCTCTCCTATCCTCTCTGTCCTCACTCTCTTCTCTTCTCTCTCTACACCCTCCTCACTCTCTCCTCAATCTCTCTCCTCACTCTCTTTCGCTCTACATCTCTCTTCTCTCTTTCCTCAATCTCTCTCTCCTCTCTCTCTCTTCTCTCTTCTCTCTCCTTCTCACTCTCTCTTTCTATCTCTCACACACTTACGCCCGTAAATGTGAGCCCCAGCTATGAGGAGGGTGGGGATAAAGGAAGGGAAATTTACTTATTATTATATTTGAGAAGTCTATTTTGAGTTTTTTTAATATTTATTTATTATATATACAAATATAAATATTAAATAAAATATATTATATTCGAGAAGTTTATTTTTAATATTTATTTATTATATACATATTTATTATAAAATCAATTAATAAAGTTATTAGCGACGCTATTCAAAGTGTCACTATTAGTTGTATTATTAGTGCCGCTTTTTACAAAGCATCGCTAATAAGCTTAATTTTTTTTTAAAAAAATTTATTTTATTTACAACACTTTCTTAAAAGAGGTGAAAGAATATAACTATTAGTGACGCTTTTACTAAAGCGTCGCTATTATTAATATTATTTACGATTTACGATGATTTTTTAAAAGTGTCACTAATAGTTCTAAATTTTGTATTGTTTATTTAAATTTACAACTGTTAGTGACACTTTTGGTTAAGCGTTGCTTATATCGCAACTATTAGCGTCGCCTTTAAAAAAGTGTCGCTAATAGTTATATTTGTTTCTTTTTTATTTAAAACATATAACTTTTAATAATACTTTTATAAAGCGTGACTAATAGTTACTTTTTTGCGACGCTTTTCTAAGTATAGCAAGTAGTAGTTTTTAGCGACACTTTTCATTTATTCGTTAATAAAAGCATCACTAATAGTACATTTTGTTGTAGTGCTTCTCTCTCTACTTCTCTCTCTCTTCACACTCACTTTTTCTCTCTCTGATTCCAACACCATCCCCCTTCCTCTCCTGCCCCTCTCTGGCTCCCAGTTCGTCGCTTAGCTCCACCACTGCCCCGGTTCCACTGTCGGCCATCCCACTACCCTTACTACTGGCCACCCCCCACCATCACGATCTCCTCGGCTTCAACCTCCATCCCCTCCCAACTGCCAGAAAATGAGGAGACAAGGTGGTGGTGGGTAATTTTTTTTGAAATATTTTTAATTTTAGCGATGTTTAAACAAACTTTGCAAATGAAGCATCGCTCATAATTTTTTTACAAAAAATTCTATATTAGCTACTATTAGTGTAGCGACGCTTGTTTAAAGTTTGGGTTTTTTATTTTATTAGAGACATTTTTTTTCTAAAACATCGCTAAAATACTTTTGGCAACAGGTAAAAAATTTCATTAATAATGTTTTTATATTTTTTTAAAATATGTTAACGTATTAGCAACACTTTAAAAATTGTCCATAATAATATATTATTAGTGACGCTTATCACAAAGCATCATCGCTAATCACTAATAATGTATTATTAGCGATGATTTTAAAGAGTAGCAAACAAACTAATATTACTGACAAAACAATAGAGTGTCGCTAATATTAATATTATTAGAGACGCTTTTATATATGCGTGCTAATGAGCAGTTGTGATGGGACTGTAATTGATGATTTTAGCGACACTTTTTACGTGTCACTAATATCATTAGCGACGCTTTTCAGTGTCGCAAATAGTCTTTTTTCTTGTAGTGAGAATACAAACTAATAAAATTACATATGCGACCTTTTAGCTAAGAAATAGAAAACAACAATTTTAGAAAGATGATAATTAGCAAATACATAGATTCTAACTTGGCTTTCACACTTCAAATAAAACTTTCACTTATGAGTGAATCTATTTATGAAAATGTGGTTATTTCCCTGCCCAAATAAATTAAACTGTGCAGTTCAAGAAATATTTCATAAGCAAACCCAAGTCTGGAATGGAGTGTCTTAAAAACTAGATGTGCTAGAGGGCCTATGGAGCTTGATTACAAGAAATATCTACTCAAAAGAATCTAAAAATATTACTCATCAACCATTTAGAGTAACTGCAAGAGAAGAATATATGATGAGCCAAATCAAGTTCAGACTTGCACAAAATACATATATTGACATGATGAATTCCCCGAGCTTGGATCTTGTCTAAAGTGAGTAATAGAGTGTGCAACATTAGCCAATTGATGAATGAATGATGTGTAATATTATATTTGAACCAAATAAGGGATGTCCAATTCAGATTTGGAAGATGTTTAGAAAGCACCTTGTACACTGATTTTGTTGAGAACTCCCCGAAGAACTAGGCTTTCATTTAACTTCATCCTTTTTATCAAGAAATTATTAGGTATGCTATAAGAAGGAGAAAATTGTGCACAAGACCATTACTTGTTGGACACATGCAGTAATTACTAGGGCCATATCAAAAACAACACACGTGTGTCCGACAGGTATTGGTGTTGAACAGGATTTTATTGTACTCTTTATAGGAACTCATAATTTATGCCTCGCCTGGGTCATCCCCCCACCCCGGCCCACCACCTTGCATATAGTAGAACATTAACATAAAAGAGAGAAGTAGTACAATAGCTTATTATGAAATATAACACTAATATCTCCTTCTTTATCCCTAGAAAGTAGTTTCGTTTAATTCATACTCATATTTGTAGATTAGTTTTTCATTAGTAAATAGTCAAGGGTGATGATTTTTATGTAAGACATATTCCGTAAAAAACTTCACAAGTATATGTGGGGCGCCTACCATCCTATGAATTAGTTTGCTGCCTATGCACCAGCCTCAGGAATCCGACCTCTTCCATACTTCAGTTGGGGAAAGGATACTCCTATGAGATGAGATGAAGAGTTTGTTTACCCCTTGATTACAGACGCAGATACAACCAGCCAAGCTTAATATGAAATAGGTATCACCCCAATATCTCCTTTTTTATCCCTAGAATGTAGTAAATAGTCAAGGGTGATGAATTTATGCAAGACATTCGATTAAAAACTTCACCCTAATTTAGTGGGGACAAACTTCCCTCGTTATGGCTTATTACCAAAGGCGGTGTTAAACTGATGGAAACTTTCCTAGTTGGAGCCATATTGATCAGGAAACTCGGAGACGAGTGCTTGTAATTTTGGACAGTTTTATACTGCTCAAAGAGGAAGATCTTCTTTACTGATTTTCTCCACCAAGCAGTTGATGTTGCAGCCGCCTCTAAGAGGAAGATCTTCTTTACCCATCAAACCGCAGATTTATTGCTCCAACTGCAGATACAACCAGCAGTTATCAAAGTAGTACTTAAAACAAAGAAGAACTTGAGCAAGAAGGTCTAGAATGTGTGTTAAACAGCAATTACTGAACTTGCATGCGAATGAATTTCCGGTGTTTGTCCAGGATTCTTGGGGCTGAAAAAGACTCAGAAAGGGTAATGCGCCACCTCAAGATTGCTTTCACTATCAGGAAATTTTTTAACTTCACATCTAGCTAATAGGATTGTCTAAATTAATGATCTTTTAATTTACTCGAAGAAACAGAAATCCCATGTTGTATGGCTGGTGCAACTGCGACGGATGGGAACACCAGACTCCGTACGAGAGGGGCAGCTAGGCATGTTCTCCACTTTGGGGTCTCTGCCGGACATAAACCAGAAGCTTTGGAGGTGTAAGAGGGTGATGGAGAGTTGTCCAGACTTGATTCGGTCGGGCTAACAGGGATTGTTAGTTGCCTACGTACCCTTCACAGGGATCAGACCTCACGTAGTTCTGACACCACTTTTTATATAGACCCTCAATTGAGTCCACTTGGGAAAGGCGGTTGTCTCCAATCCGGCTCTTGTAAACTTTCCTGGTTCGTATTCTTCGTTTATTGAGGGAACTCTATTGTAATTAGAAGTGTTTGTACCAGATAGTTGCCACTTCTCTTCATTGAAGAGTGATTATTACGAGTAAGTGGTCAATAACAGTTTCCTAAACAAGAGGAATTTTTATAGTTGTGACAGAACGTGATGGGGTTTCTAGTATTTATGCAAAGCTTAAATTTGATGCGGTTAAGAAATCAAGATATGTTAAACTAGCTCACGGGAGCTATTATATTGCATTGGTTGATGGAGGTATTGAACATCCTTTTTTTAAGTGTGACCGACAGCAATATGAACCTTGTTCGGCTCTTCATAGTCACAATGCAGTAATAAGTATAAGGTTTTCTAAATCATATATGATATATGCTAGAGAGAGTAGAAAATGATGCATGAACTGAAATCTGCCATCTGGACAACAATATTGAAGGAAAACACAACTAGCAAAATTTTAGATTTATATTATTTTTTTTCAACGATATGTGTGGAACAAAAGTAATATAAAATCTGACTATCTTACATATTTATTTATACAAAAAAATCATTTAAATGGTTTGTAGATTGAATTCACATAATATTCAAAAGTCACATAGCTTAAATTGACTGCATTTTACTATATTCACACAATGTTCACAACGAATTGGATTAAGAATTATATTTGATTAATTATATAATAGTGTATTATTTGTTTAATGTTATCTAACTAAAATGTTGATTTTTAGTTACAAAATTTGTTTTATACATAATTATCTCTAGGCATATCGCAATTTTATAAAAAGATATGGATTGAATTGTTTGTAAAGAAAACTACTTAAGTTTTAAAATTGTAAATCGATAAATAATAAATTTTAAGAGTAATATTCTCTGATTAATAAATTACACATATGAAGATTTTCCATTGTTTACCTAATGTTGCATTTTTGTTTCTAAGATATTGCCCAGCCAAAAAAGGGAATATTTTATATTCTCTGGTTTTTCCAAAAAATGCCAATCAACCCGGACTTACATGATTTAAGAAAATTTTTGAACAAAAATACCCCTAGTCAGGGTTTAGGGTTTTATATTGTGTAAACCCTTTACACAGTTACATTTACACACAAACGACTTTACGGACTAGCAAATTCGATAGTTCGATCAGTGAGAAGTGAATCTTAGTGTGAGTTCCGATTTTCGACCCATCCCACCAGCGATTTCGAAAAAACTGCAAACGATTTCCAACATTCAAGCAATGAGAAGTGAAAAAACTCGGCAATGTTCGGTTTTTCTTGTTTCCGAAAGCCGATTTTAAATTTTCTGCCCCAAAGTGATTTTTGGCCATGAAGTGAGGTTCCATCCAAGTGTACAGTGACACAATCCTGATAAAGCAATCAACTTTGGTAAAGAAAAACCGATTGTTCCGGGGATTAATCCGGTTCGGATTAATTTTCTGGTAAGGCCTTTCTCTAACTCTAAATCTTATGTTCGTATACACAATTTTTTATATATCATGATATGGAACACACAACGTAGTTACTACTTTAATCTCCTTAGTAGATTGTTGTGTTATCAAGTATATGATACATAATATATCGTGTTATCGATAATACTATAATCGATATAGATGTCCTCCTATCGTGTATGCGTAGCATACATAACATGCTATTAACAACACGATATTCAAAAGGCGACATTCAAATGTCGTGCTATCATCTCTGAGAAGGCATCATATTGTGTGTCTAATAACATGATATATACAGTTAGTGTGTATTTGTACGTTAGTTACATAATTTTAATCAACGCAACTCATTGATTTTGGTCATGACTCATGACCCATTGTTGATATTCATATGTATAACATATTTTACAGACGAAGAGCTACAAGGGTCCAGTAAAATGGCGGAATCAGTGAAGGCATCTGAAGAGAAGAAGGTCTCGGAATAAACCCGCTGGTCTTAGACTATCAAAAGACCTCGTTGAATCGATGTCGGGATGCAAGGCAATCTTGGAGGAGATTAGGTTCTACCCAGTTTACGATTGCTAGCCACTAATTATCTCCATGTCGCTCATATACGTTCTAATAGGTAAGTGTCGGGACCACTCACAAGAAGTTTTTAACATTCAGGGCAAACCATATGGAGCTATTAATGTGGGACAAAGGGGGTAGTATTATTGTCTTGAAATTATTGAAAACAAAGAAGTACTGGGAGCAAGAAGGCCTTTAATATGTTAAATTGTTCTAGCGGTTTCCCAATATTTCCTTGTGAGTAAACTTTCCTACATGATCCAATCAAGAGAAGTGGTATTTCCTTTGAATGTCCATACTATCAATTCTAACAAAGATATATGGATATGGGAGCAAAAAAGAATTAACTATGGGATTGTCCTCTAGTATGATTATTACCAACCTGAAGCATTAAATGACATTCAATTTTAAAGAGCTGCCATTTATTAGATTGTGAATGAATAAAATCAATATTTGATAATGTTTGTTAGCAGTTTTGACAAAATGATGTTTAGTTTTGCTTCAGTTTCACATTATTGCCACTGTGAAATGGCTTTTGTCTATGAAAAAAGACTGCTTATTGACATATATTTTCTTCATTTTTTGCACTAAAGAACATAAACCCTAAATCTTTTCTTCATTCTTTATGACCATATCATTGTCATTTGTCAATGCAAACTTGAAGAGCTTGAATGTATATTTTTGTTTTTTTATGCTAGTCTGTTTAGTTGAGAATTGATCTTCAAATGATGTATATAAATCAATTGACCATTTGCAAATGCAACTAAGAACTTCCATATGAAGGAAAAGATGCAAGGATCACATAATTGACAAACATACAAATTTTTTATGTTCTTGTTTAGAACCATATGTGTGAAACAAGAAATAGTCAATTAAAACTACATGTGTGAAATAAGAAGTAGTCTAAAATCCTACTCCCTCTATCCTATAGTAATGACTCCATTTTTTTTAAAAAGTGATTTTTATTGAATGGTGGGAATCACAACTAACACTACAAGAAAAAAGAAGATAAGTTTCACTAATGACTATTAGCAACACTTAAAAAGCACGACACTTTCTCTTTCGTTGCTAATATTAGTTTTTTTACAACGCTTTAAAAAGTGTATTAGATACTCTTGCTACAAAGTGTCGCTAATAATTTAGTATTAGCGATGCTTATTAAGCATCGCTAATACGAAAACATATTTAAAAAAAAATATTAGAGATATTTTTTAAATGTCGCTAAAAGTTTTTTTAGCGCTGTGGTGGTAGAGGAACCGGGGCAGATATAGGGCCAGGTGGGGCAGGCGCGAGGGTAGTGAAAAATAGGGGAGTGGGTGGAAGGAAGTAGCTAGGACGACGGGGGTAGTTGGGACTGCTGCAATGAAGCCAGGAGGTGGGCAGAGCCATGGCAGCGGGCTGGACCATAGCAGGGTGGAGTAGAGAAAAATAGGAGAGAGGGCAGCCGAGGATATTGGTAGGTAGGTGAAGCAGGGTGGTAGCGGAGGCTAATATGTGGCTACGGGCCAAGCCAGAGAAGGGGAACAAGAGTGAGAGAAGGGGAGGGGGCGTTGACGGGTTGCAAACGGGCATGGATAGGCGGCGAACAGGCGATGGACGAACAACAGAGAAATTTTGACGAAGAAGGGAGGAGTTGGCAGTGGAAGGAAGGAGGGGAGGATTTAAGTGTGGTAGGGAGAAATTTTTCCCTACCACATGTGGGAAGAAAATGCATGCAAATTTCACTTGCATTTAATTTTTTTGTGATGCTTTCCAATAGTCACAAAAATAGTTTTTTGTGTTGTTTAGAAATAAATGTCACTTTAAATAAAACCACAAAGAGGGAGAAGAGGGAAAGAGAGAGTGAGAGAGAGAGTAGAGAGTAAAGGGAGAGAGCATAGAGAGAGGAGAGATACGAGAGACAAAAAAGATAAGAGGGTGGATAGAGAGAATGAAGAGAGAGAAAGAGATCGAGAAGGGAATGAAAAGATGAGACAGAGATAAGAACACATTTACTCTTGTTATTAAAGTCTGTCAATTCCAAATCTAACTTAACCACAACAACCTCAAATCAAATTATAAGACTCATTACATAGACAAGGTTTTTTGACATAATTTTAACAAAGAAATCGGCCAATAAACTAGACATATGACTTATATTTTTTGATAAATGTTACTATTTACGAAGCTCAATCAAGAGACTCATAAATAGTTTTTTTTATCTTTCTCCTCTCTCTATTCTCCCTCTCTCCTCTCTCTCTCTTCTCCTGCCCTCTCTCTCTTCTCCCTCCCTCTCTACCCTCTCTCTCTTCACACTCTCTCTAGCTCTATCTCTCTTTTCACTCTCCTCTTTCTCTCTCCACTCTCTGTTCTTTCTCTACACTCTATGTTCCCTCTCTCTCTTCACTCTCTCGCACTTCTCTCTCTCTCTTCTCTTTGTACCCTCTCTCTCCTCTCTCTCTTCACTCTCTCTCTCTCCACTACAAAAAATAGTACTATTAGAATTGCTTTTAAGTGTCGCTAATACCGTTGCTAAATGTACCACTAAAAATGCAGTCGCTCTTGCTCATTAGCGATGCTTATGACAAAGCGTCACTAATAGTCTAACATTAGCGATGTTTATCTTTGTGTCACTAAATATTTTCTTTTTGTGACGCTGAATTATGTGTCGCTAATAAATTGTTTATTAGCGACGCTTAATTCTAAGCATCGCGAATAATTAATTATTAGCGAAGATAAATTAAACATCGTGAGTATAATTTTTTTTT
This sequence comes from Saururus chinensis, assembly GCA_035235625.1. Lineage (NCBI taxonomy): Eukaryota > Viridiplantae > Streptophyta > Magnoliopsida > Piperales > Saururaceae > Saururus > Saururus chinensis. The sequence continues at coordinate 26,516,854 of CP141146.1, read as the reverse complement.
AAGAAAACATAATTTTTTTTATTATTGATGATTGTATATGCGTTGCTAATAATAAAAAGAGAAAAAAAATATTAGTGGCGCTTATATACACATCGCTAATAAGAAAATTTTGAAAAAATAATAAAAAAGTCTATAGCAACAATTCAAGAAAGCGTCGCTAATCAAAAAACATATTTTAAAAAATATATATATTAGCGACGCTTTACAAATGTTGCTAAAAAAACTAAAAAAAGTATTTAGCGATGCTATCTAAAAGCGTCGCTAATAACATCAAAAAAAATTTAAATAAATGCCCTGATGGCAGCAGGATGATTGGAGGGGCGTCAGCGGGAGGTACTGGGGTGGAAAATGAGGGTGGCGTCAGAATCCGGCGGAGGTGCCGGATCTGGTGCTAGTGGGGGGACAGAGAGGGGGTGACTAGGAAGAGAGGGGAGGGGTGACCGAGGAGAGGGGGTGACCAGGGAGAATGTGGAGGGGGGTGTGCCGGATTCCAGGGGGGAGCCAGCTTCCGACCCCAGATCCCACTCCTCTAGTCCGACAGACCAGAGGAGGGGGCGGAAATAGGGAACAAGGAGTGGGAGGAAAACATAGATGAGGGGTGACCAGGGAGAGGGAGTAGGAGGGGGAGTTGGAATCCGGCGGGGACCCGGATTCTCGACCCAGAGCCCCGTCCTCATGTCGGACAGACCCGAGGAGGGGGTGAAAATCAGGAGCAGGGAGCGGGAGGAAAATAGAGAGGGGGTGGCACAGGGGAGCGAAAGGGGGTAACTAGGAAGAGGGGGAGGGGAGCTGGATTCCGGTGGGGAGTGGGATTCCTACCCCCAGAGTCCCCTCCTCTGGTCTGACAGACTGGAGGAGGGGATGGAAATCTGGAGCGGGAGAGGAGGAGGAATAAAGAGAGGGGTATGGGGGTGATCAAGGGGAGGGAGGAGGGGGAAGAAGGGGGAGCCAGATTCCTGCCCCCAAAGCCCCATCCTCCGGTTTGACAGACCAGAGGAGGGGGAAAAAATCTTCAGTGGGGGGCAGGAAGGGGGGCGCAGGGGAGAGAGGGGAGGGGGTGACCAAGGACACTGGGTTTTGCGCTAGAATCGACGTACATGGCAGCGGGCACCATGGCGGGGGCTGTCAATTTATCCTTCAGCTCGTCGGCGAATTGATCGTTTATAATTAAACCCTTTGCAAGTGTGAAAGGTAATTGTACTAGGATAAGTATCTAAGGGTTGTCAAACCTCAGGGACGGATGAATTATTACTAAATCTAAAGAGGAATTTGCTGATTAAAAACTAAAAAGAACTTAAACTTAAATTAAGCAAAAGAAAGGAATCAACTAGTTTAAAAGCGAGAGATTAATATGATGAAATTTACTTAGGAAATCGAATCCACTATAAAACCATAACAATTCCTTAACTTTTAATCTAAATCTAGTGTAAATATGAACAAGTATTCTCAGCTACAAGCTAGAATTACTTCAAAAAGAATCATTAATTAAATTCCATGGCATGAACTATCTTCGACAATAGCACGAATCATCTACACTAAACTAGCAATAGGCATGACTCGTCTAATCTTAGTATAACTCATCCAAGTCATTAATTATCTGAACATTAAAACTATTGTATGACCATCTCATCTAAATCACAGAAATTAGAATTGATGTAAATATGAAGACCACATCAATATATCATCTATAAGACAATAAATCAACATAGATTTGATTAAACATGAAAAGCTCTTCCATTAAAAAGGAAATCCTTATCATACAATTGTCATAATTCACAACTAAGATCTAAATTAAAAAGAAAAGAAACTGAAACTTATATATAGCTTCATCAACTCCTAAGTAAAAGAAAAGTCTAGCCTTCCATTGTAGAAGAAAGCACTTGAATCTCCATTGAAAGCTTGGAGTTTTTCTCCATCTTCTTCTTCATTTTTCTTTTCATAAAATCTACTAGCTAACCTTCAATTTCGAGCCAAATATGTCTTTATATAGGCATAAGAACCATAGGAAGGAGTCCAATATGAAAAAGAATTGAAATTGGCTTAAACAAGGAAACTGCGTTATCCCGTTCAAACGGTCTGTATGCCTGTTTGATCAGCTGTACTATATTTTCTCCAAATTCATGTTTACCTCATCGAACGCTAAGTGACCCCGTTCGAACGGTAATGAAGAATATGCAAAATAAGCCAATTTACTTCAAAACACCATAGAAGCTTTTTCTAACCAAATTAAATTAAATTTTTAATTATTTAACATATATTAACTCTTAAATGAGACTAGAAAATAGAATAATTAAGGGTAAAATAACGTATAAATTATACTTATCACGAACCTCGAGATCTTCATGGTCGATTTCCAGTGCACCAATACCAAGTTGCCTGTGGTAGGGGAGGGCTCCAGCAGTGAGCAGTTCAAACGGCTGTCGTGAGGTAAGCCCAAAGACACACGGTGGGGTTGGTGGTGTGTGAGCTCGCCGATGGAATCATGGGCTTAAGGAATCCAATGACAAGGACAGTGAGAGGAGAGGCTTTAAATGCAAAGAAACGTGGTCGAGAAAAAATTTTGCTCGACTGTGCACAAGATGAGAGAGGGTGAGTAGAGAGAAAGGAGAGAGAGGAGAGGGAGTGAAGAGAGAGGGAGAGGATAGAGAGAGGAGAGTGAGAGAGGCAGAAGAAGAGGAGATAGAGAGAGGAGAGTGAGAGAGGCAGAAGAAGAGGAGAGAGAGCAAGGAGAGAGAGTGTAGAGAGAGTGAAAGAGATAGAGAGGGTAGAGAGAGTGTAGAGAGAGATGAGAGAGAGGTAGGAGAATGAGAGAGAGGGTAGAGAGTGAAGAGAGAGGAGAGAGAGTGAAGAGATAGATGAGAGAGGAGAAAGAGAGAGCGGGTAGAGAGAGTGAAAACAGAGAGAGGGTAGAGAGAGTGTGTAGATAAAGGAGAGAGAGAGTGAAGAGAGAGGGAAGAGAGAGGGAAGAGATAGTGTAGAGAGAGAGTGAGGAGAGAGAGAGAAGAGAAAGAGAGAGGGCAGAGAGAGAGCAAGTGAGGAGAGAAAGATGGGAGAGAGAGAAAGAGGAGAGAGAGTGAAGGGAGAGAGAAGGTAGAGAAAGGAGAGAGAGGGTAGAGAGAGGAGAGGTAGGGTAGAGACACTAGCACAGAGCATCTCTATTAGACATAGTATTAGCGACGCTTTAGTTTTAGCATCGCCAATAGTCTAATAGCGACGTGTTATGCGTCGCTAATAGGCTTGTATATTTTAAAAAAGTTACACTATTTGTGACACTCAGTAATGAGCGTCGCAAATAGTGTACTGTATTGCAACGATTACAATTCAGTGTTGCGATATATTAAATTATTAGCAATGCTCTTTACTTATCATCGTAAATTGTGTAAACTTTTTTCCATATTCAAGCCTATTAGCCATGCTCACTAAAGAGCGTATCTATTAGACTAAGTATTGGCGACGCTATAATTAAAGCATCACTAATACTATGCCTAATAGAGACACTCTATATTGAGCATTGCTAATAGGCTTATTTTATAAAAAAACTTAAAATTTCCCCCTCTCTACCCTCTCTCTCCTCTCTCTACCCTCTCTCTCTTTACCCTCTCTCTCTACCCTCTCTCTCCTCTCCTCTCTCTACCCTCTATCTCTTTACCCTCTCTCCTCTATTTCTCGTCTCTCTCTCCTCTCTTTGCCTCTCTCTCTTTTCCATCTCTCTCTTCTCTCTCTTCTCCCTCTACCCTCTCTCTCCTCCCTCTGCACTCTCTCTCATCCTCTCCTCTCTCTCTCTACCCTCCCTCTCTCTCTTTACTCTCTCTCTACCCTCTCTCTGTCTTCTCTCTCTCCTCTCTTTCTCTCATCACACTCTCCTCCCTCTCTTCCGCTCTTTACACTCTCTATCTCTCATATATCTCTCTCTTCACTCTCTCTTTTGACTGTCTATCTACCCTCTCTCTTCTCTCTCTCACCCTCTCTCTCATCCTCTTTTCTCTCTGCTCACTCTCTCTCCTCTCTCTACCCACTTTCTCTTCACTCTCTCTCTCTCCTCTTTTACACTCTGTCTACCCTCTCTCCTCTCTCCCGCGCCTGTCAATGTATGCCCCGGCTCTGAGGACTAGAGGGGAGAGAGTAGAGGGATTTAATTTTAATTTTTTTAGATTCTTTAATTACATCTTATATTTGAAAAATAATAATATATCAAATAAAATAAATTTATTACTGATGCTTAGGATAAAGTGTTGCTACTACCTTAGATAGTTGCAACGCTTATGCCTAAGCGACGCTAATACCTAGGGTAGTAGTCACGCTTTATCCTAAGCGTCGCTACTAAATTTATTTTATTTATTTTTAAAATAGAAGATATAATTAAAAAATACACTTATCGCTCTCTCCTCTCCCTCTCTCCTCTCTTCTCCCTCTCTCTTCTTTCTCTTCTCTCTTTCCTCTCTCTATCTCATCTCTCTCTCTTCTCTATCTTATCCTCAGTCTCTCTCTCTCTTCTCTATCTTATCTTCAGTCTCTCTCTCTACCCACTCTCTCCTCTCTCTCTTCTCTCTTCTCTCCTCTCTCTCTTCTCTCCTCTCTGTTGTCTCCTCTCTCCTCTCTCTCTTCTCTCCTCTCTCGTCTCTTCTCTCCTCTCTCTCTTCTCCTCTCTACACTCTCTCTTATCACACTCTCTCTCCTCTTTTACTCGTCTTGCCTACATGCATTAACGCGAGCCCTAGCTCTAAGGACGAGAGGGGAGAGAATAAGGGAATTTATTTTAAAGTTTTTGAGATTTTTTAATTATATATAATATTTTAAAAATATTAATCTATCAAATAAAAGAAATTCATTAGCGACGCAATTGCTACTACCCTAGGTAGTTGCAATGCTTACCATAGTAGCGACACTTTATCTTAAGCGTCGTTACTAAATTTATTTTATTTATTTTTAAAACATAAGATATTATTAAAAAATACACTTATCCCTTTCTCTAGCATCTCTCTCTCCTCCCTCTCTCCCTCTCTCTTCTCTCTCCTCACCCTCTCTACCCTCTCTCTCCTCTCTCTACACACTCTCTTCTCTCTCTCTCCTCATTCTCACTCTCTACACACTCTCTTCTCTCTCTCCCTGCTCTCTCTCTCTCGCTTCTCTCTCTCTACACTCTCTCTTCTATCTCTCCTCGCTCTCTCTCCCCTATCTTTCCTCTTTTCTCTCTATCCTCTCTGTCTCCTCTCCTCTCCTCTCTCTATCAACACACTCTCTCTCCTCTCTTCTCTCTTTACTTTTTTTTATATATATTATATTTTAAAATTAATAAGAAATTTTAAATAAAATATATTAGCGACGCAATTTCACGAGCGCTAATATATTTTATTTTATAGTTTTTTATTTTTAAAATATAATAATAAATTAATTTCTTCCCCGCTCTCTTTCTCCTCTCTCTCTCTTCACTCTCTCTTCTGTCTCCTCTCTTTTCTCTCACACTCTTCTATCTACCCTCTCTCTCCTCTCTCTTCTCTCTTCTCTCTCTAGCTCCTCTTCTTTCTCTTTTCACTCTCTCTCCTCTCTCTTTCTCTCTCATCTCTCTCTACCCTCTCTCTTCTCTCTCCTCCTCACTCTCTCACTTTCTATCATTCACACACATGCATAAACTTGAGCCCTATCTATGAGGATGAGTGGGGATAAAGTATGAAAATTTTATTTATTATTTACTATTTATTTATTATATATAAAAAATAAAGATTAAATAAATTATATTATATTTGATATGTTTATTTTAAATTTTTTAATATTTATTTATTTAATAAAATTAATTAATAAAGCTATTAGCGGAAGTATTAAAAGAGTCACTAATAGTTGTATTATTTGCACCGCTTTTAACAAAGCATTGCTAATAAGCTTCGTATTTTAAAAAAAAATTTATTTTATTTGCGATGCTTTCTTAAAAGCAGTGTTAATATTATAACTATTAGCACCGCTTTTACTTAAGCGTAGCTATAATTTATACTATTTTCCAAGCTTTTTTAAAATGTTGTTAATAGTTCTAAATTTTTTATTTTTTATCTTAAATTTACAACTATTAATGACATTTTTGTTAAGTGTCGCTATTATTAAAACTATTAGTGACGCTTAAAAAAAATATCGCTAATAGTTATAATTTTTTTCCTTTAAAACAAATAACTTTTAGGGATGCTTTTATAATGCATCGCTAATACTATTAGCGACGTATACTATGAATCGTGGCTAATAGTTGTAATATTATAGACAATTTTTATTAAGAGTCACTAATAGATGTACTATTAGCGACACTTTATAAAAAGTTTCGCTAATAGTTAATTTTTTTATGACACTTTTCTATGGGTCGCAAGTAATAGTTTTTAACGACGATTTTTATTGCATCGCTAATAGTACATTTTATTGTAGTGTTCCACTCTCTCTATCCTCTCTACCTCTCTCTCTTCACACTCTCTCTTTCTCTTCACTCACTCTCTCTCTCTCTCTCTCTCTATTCACACACACACTCTCTCTCTCCTAGATTCCGACACCCCCCTTCCCCTCATGCCCTACTCTATGGCTCCCCTGCCCGTTGCCAGCTCCGCCGCCGCCCTAGTTCCACTGTTGGTCATCCCCCTACCCTTTCCACTATCGACCACCCCACCACCATCACTTCGGCCCCGGCCCCTATCTCCTCTTGACTGCCGGAAAAGGAGGAGACAAGGGGGGAGGCAGGTGTTTTTTTAATTTTTTTTTAATTTTACGACTCTTTAACAAATGTTGCCAATATTGTTAAAAATTAATTTTCTTTTTAGTGACGCAAATGAAGAGTCAATAATAATTTTTTAAATAATATTCTATATTAGCTATGGTTAGTGTAGTGATGCTTGATTAAATTTCAGGTTTTTTATTTTATTAGCGACGTTTTTTCTAAAACTTCGCTAAAATACTTTTAGTGATAGGTAAAAAACTTAGCTAATAATGTTTTTATATTTTTTCAAAATATGTTAACATATTAGCAATATTTTAAAAAGTGTCCCTAATAATATATTATTAGTGATGTTTTGTGATAAGCGTTGCTAATAATCTATTATTAGCGATGATTTTAAAGCATCGCAAAATAACTAATATTAATGACAAAAAAATAGAGTGTCGCTAATATCAGTACTATTAGTGGGCTTTTATATATGCATCGATAATGAGCAGTTGCGACGAGACAATTATCGACGATTTTAGCGACGCCTTTTAAGCATCACTAATAGTCATTAGCGACGCTTTGGGGACTAAGCGTCGCTAATAGTCTTTTTTCTTGTAGTGAGAATACAAATTGATAAAATTACATATGCTATATATCAGCTATGATATAGAACTGAACAACAATTTTAGAAAGATGATAATTAGCAAATACGTAGACTCTAACTTGGCTTTCACACTTCAAATAAAGTTTTCACTTATGAGTGAATTTATTTATGAAAATGCGGCTATTTCTCTCTTCAAATGAAGTAAATTGTGTAGTTCAAGAAATATTTCATAAGCAAACCCAAGTATAGAGCAGAGTGACTTAAAAATTGGATGTGTGCCTATTGAGCTTTATTACAAGAAATATCCACTCAAAAGAATCTAAAAATATTACTCATCAACTATTTAGAGTAACTGCAAGAGAAGAAAATGTGACGAGCCAATTCAAGTTCAGACTTGCATAGAATACATCTATTGACATTATGAATTCCCCGAGCTTGGATCTTGTCTAAAGTGAGTAACCGAGCATGCAACATTAGCCAATTGATGAATGAATGACATGGAATATAATGTTTGAACCAAACAAGGGATGTCCAATTCAGATTTGGAAGATGTTTAGAAAGCACGTTGTACGCTATAAGAAGGAGAAAATTGTACGCAAGATTATTACTTGTTGGACACATGCAGTAATTTGTGGGGCCATATAAAAAATAACATGTGCGTGTCCAATAGGTATTCGTATTGAACAGGATTTTCGTGTAGCCTTTATAGGAACTTGATAATTATTAGTAAATAGTCATGGGTGAAGCTTTTTATGTAAGACATTCCATGAAAAACTTCACAAGTATATGGGGGGCGCCTAACATCCTATGAATTAGTTTCCTACATACCTTGCTGCCTATGCACCATCCTCAGGAATCAGACCTCTTCCATACTTCAGTTGGGAAAGGCTTCCCTCATTGTGGCTTAATACCGACGGTGGTGTTAAACTGTGGGAAACTTTCCTAGATGGAATTGAGGAAACTCAGTGTTAGAAGTGATCATAATTTAGACAGTTTTATACTCCTATGAGATGAAGAGTTTGTTTACCCCTTGATTACAGATGCAGTGACAGCTCTTATCTTTCTTGCTGTTTTAGCTCCCACCACAGATACAACCAAAAGTGATCACCCTAACTTCGTCCCAACCCACCAAAGCTAAATAGGAAATACGTATCACCCTAATATCTCCTTTTTTATCCCTAGAATGTAGTTTCGCATTATTCATAAGTAAATAGTCAAGGGTGATGAATTTATGTAAGACATATTCCGTGATGAATTTATGTCGGACACGCGTGTGTTGTTTTTTATATGGCCCCACAAATTACTGCATGTGTCCAACAAGTAATGGTCTTGTGCACAATTTTCTCCTTCTTATAGCATACCTAATAATTTTTTGATAAAAAGGATGAAGTTAAATGAAAGCCTAGTTCTTCAGGGAATTCTCAACAAAATCAGTGTACAAGGTGCTTTCTAAACATCTTCCAAATCTGAATTGGACATCCCTTATTTGGTTCAAATATAATATTACACATCATTCATTCATCAATTGGCTAATGTTGCATACTCTGTTACTCACTTTAGACAAGATCCAAGCTCGGGGAATTCATCATGTCAATAGATGTATATAGTATCGTGTAAACCCTTTACACGGTTGCATTTACTCACAAACGACTTTAAAGATTGGCGATTTCAATTGTTCGATTAGTGAGAAGCGAATAAATAGTGAGTTCCTATTTCTGACCCATCCCACCCATGATTTCAAAAAAATTGCAGTCGATTTCAAACATTAGAGCATTGAGATGTGAAAAAACTCTGCAATGCTCGGTTTTTCTTGTTTCTGAAAGCCGACTTTAAAATTATTTACCCCAAAGTGAGTTTCGGCCGTGAAGTGAGGTTCCATCCAAGTGTACATTGACGCAATCTTGATAAAGCAATGAACTTTGGCAAAAATAACCAGCCATTCGAGGGGTTAATCCGGTTTGGATTAATTTTGTGGTAAGGCCTTTCTCTAACTCTAAATCATATGTTCGTATACAAGATTTTTGATATATCATGTTATTGAACACACAACATAGTTATTACTTTAATCTCCTCAGTAGATTGTCGTGTTATGAAGAATACGATATGTAATATATCGTGTTATCGGTAATACGATATTCGATATTGATGTCCTCCTATCATGTATCATAGTATACATAACGTGCTATTAATAATACGATGTGCGAAAGGCGACATTCAAATGTTGTGCTATAGTATCTGAGAAGGCATCATATCGTGTATCCAATAACATGATATATGCATTTAATGTTTATTTGTATGTTAGTTACATAATTTTAATCAATGCAACTCATTGATTTTGGTCACGACCCATTGTTGATATACATATGTATAACTTCTTTTACAGACGAAGAGCTACAAGAGTACAGTCAAATGGCGGAATCAATGAAGGCATTAGAAGAGAAGAATATATTTTATGGAATAAGACCGGGTCTCCGAGCAAATAGTTTCCCCGCTGGTCTTAGACTATCAAAAGACCTCGTTGAATCGATGTTGGGATGCAAGCCAATCTTGGAGGAGACTAGGTTCTACCTAGTATATGATTGCTAGCAAATAATTATCTCCATGCCGCTCTTGTACGTTCTAATAGGTTGGTGTTAGGACGACTCACAAGAAGTTTTTACCATTTGAGGCAAACCGTATGGAGCCATTAATGTGGGACAAAGGGGGTAGTATTATTGTCTTGAAATTATTGAAAACAAAGAAGAACTCGGAGCAAGAAGGCCTTCAATATGTTAAATTGCTCTAGTGGTTTCTCAATATTTCCTTGTGAGTAAACTTCCCTACGTGATCCAATCAAGAGAAGTGGCATTTCCTTTGAATGTCCATATTATCAATTCTAACAAATATATATGGATATGGGTTCAAAAAGAATGACTATGGGATTGTCCTCTAGTATGATGATTACCAACCTGAAGCAGTAAATGACATTTAATTGTAAAGAGCTGCCATTTATTAGACTGTGAATGAATAAAATCAATGTTTCATTCCATTTGCTAGCAGTTTCCACAACATGATGTTTAGTAAAAATATAGATTTTTTTAATAAAAATTATTAGACAATCTTTTTTTGCGTCGCTAAAAAGTAAAAATTTATTAACGACGCTTTTTCAAGCATTTCGAATAATTCTTTTTTTAAATATCCCGCCTCCCCTCTCGTCTTCTCCTCCGATAACAATCGGGAGGGGCGGGGAGGGTGGAGCTAGGTTTTTCTTTTTTTTTGGGGGGGGGGGGGGGGGGGTGTAGTGCAACAGACGGGGGAGACGGAGGGGGTGAGGGAGATCCGCCCGGTTGGGCGGAAAGGTGGGCCCAATGTGGCGGTAGAGGAACCAGGACAGTGGTGGAGCCGGGCGACGGGCGGGGCAAAAGCGAGGGGAGTGAAAAATAGAGGAGAGGATGTCACTCCCCCATGCCCACCCGACCTGCGCCGAACCCAGTCCAGGGGCCGGTTGAAGGAACAGGTGCGACTAAATTACATTGCGTAAGACTTTAACCCTTAATCAGGTATTTAACACATACATGAAGTTGCGCACCTTTAGTCCTTTGTACAAGAGAAATAAGGTAAGATAAAAGAGGATAACATCTCTAAAAAAAATCCTCAAACTTAACCCACATACATCATATCCTGAGCCTAAACATAGGGCTTGAATAAGAAAATCTTAGACAAGTCTAAAAGCATCAGATATATACGAGTCTGAAACATAATCATCTATACAAAGTATTCTATGATCATGATAGCATAAATCAGAAGACAAAATAACATAATCCCACACATATCCCGATCGTCCCTCATACAGGGAATCCTGATTAACTACATGTCGTACCATGTAGCCCCAAAACAAAACACAGAAAGATGGGTGACTATAAACTCAATAAGGGTTGAAATACGGTAACATCAATCAGAAAACAACTACGACACATCAACATGGTAATTTAGATCCATATTTCACGTAATATCCCCATTTCTAATTAATTCCCTTATCATACCCCTATTTACCCATAAGTAATTATCCTGCATACAAGTATTTCCTACATACTAATTATGGGACGAATAATCACATTATGACATAACATTCATCCTTCATAATAAGTGATTCTCACTCAATCACATCATGGGTAAGCATCATATATAACCTGCATGATCAGTGTCTCTAACACACATTCATATCATACATAATAAATCATTCTCCTTCATATACATTCATCTTGCATAGCACGTGTCTCCAACACGTAATCACATCAAGCATATTCATATCATTCATCTATAGATCATTCACCCAGCACGATGAGCGTCTCAATCACACAATACTAAATCATGCATAATAAATAATATTCACATGTGTCCCATAATCTCACTTATCCCTACACAACCTGTGTAACCTGGGTATAATATTATCTCATACACATGTGTCATCAACAAATGTGGGTATATGAACATTTAATTCTAATCATCCCCCACATGTGTGTGTGCATGGTAGAAACATTTAATTCTAAGCATATGAACATGCCTTATAATTAACTCATCATCATACCACACACATGCACATTAACATCTAATCATGGTTCCTACTGAAATCATGGGTGCAAACCATCGGAAGACACCATTCAAATCAAGTGCAACCTCATGCTAAACTTCTATAAGTAAATTCAAACCACACTTGAAGCTAGACATGGCGTCATCATTCACCCATAACTTAATCATTACATATGAAGGCATATAATTCCATTCCCATGCTATAAACGTTTCTGGAATCATACTAAAATATAGTGAATCACTCAATCATGAATTCAATACACTAATTTATAACATGCTCAACCGAATAACATAAAATCCACACAAAAGCATTCATCATGGCCTTCGTCATCAATTTATACCCTTCCAGTTGCTTATTATGGCATATATTACTCGTCAAAATCATAAGAATTAATACTCAAGAGTCAAAACACTAAAATGAGCAAAATAGGCAAAATAGTTGAATCTGCATTGTTAGCATTCAAACGCCTTGCAGGGCCATTCAAACGCCTAGCTGTTCGATTGGCATCTCTGGCCGTTTTTGTAAGATCCTTGATCATGAAACGGTTTGAATTAAGTTTGTTTAATTGCTTTTGTGTGATTTAATATTAATTCTGATCGGTTCGGGAAAAATTGTGAAATTTAAGTATTTTCTAAAGTTTTTAATAAAAAAAATTCATATTTATGAATTTTAAGTGATTTTGGGTCAGACCTAAATTTTTGAGATTTTTCACAAAATTTCCAAAAATTAGGATTTGGTGGGACCCACCTGTGGGCCCCACCGACGAAATTAGGGTTTTTGGTCCAAAATGCCCCATACATCGAAGGAAGTCGCTATAAAAATTTTTAGAAATTTTCTAGTCCTAATTTTAGGATATATTGCCAAAATTTGGGTTCTAGAATTAAGCTACTAGAATGGTTTGGAATTTATGATGGAGATTTATACATGAAGTATGCTTAAGTATTTGTTATGTGATAGAATATGTTGGTGGTTATACATGGTAACATTGAATTACCTTGAATCTTGGAATGTTGGAATTCTTATGATTAGAGTATGTTTCCAGGAGGGACATTACATGAGAAATGCTAAGATATGTTATCTTATGATGAGAATGGATTGTATGTAATGGATGTTATCATGTTTTGGCATCGTGTAGAATAATCATGCTTGTAGGAGTTGAGCATTTGATTTCACATTGATGGATTTGAGCTTTATGGTAGACTTCACTTTGATTTTAGCTGGAAATCATTGTTTTAAATGTGTTTACGCATACGTATATTGCCTTATGAGTTTATGTCAAAACATTGTTTAAATGTGTTTACACACGTATGGGAATCTACTATGAAATTGTAGTTAATTATGATGTGATTATGATGCATGAGGGAACTGATGGGAACACGTTCCATGTGTTGGAATCCACGTAGATCTTGCTCACAAATGCATCATGATATCATGCATCATGGATCGGATTTCATGAATGATTTACCGATGTTTAACCGGAATTGATCGATTGTATGCAATGTGTGAGATTGTGTTCTGGATTAATCGATCAGTGAATTAATCGGAACTTGGTCATCTCGAAAGGACATGATTTTTATTTGTGTTCATGTGTGGAACATGTATACTCCCCAGGTTAAGTCGAGTCAAATTGAGTTATGTGGGGACAAGTTGTGTACTTGTCTTGCGGATAAGATTTATTTATTGAGATAGTCAAACCTGGACCCTGAGAATCCATAGTGGTATGCCCCATGCACCGGCTACCACGTGTTCTAGTTAATTTGAACTCTTCCACCATAGAGATGTCCAGAGTGAACACACTGCTTTAGTTAATTCGGATGTCCCTGACCCAAACAGTCCGGAGCAAGCAAACCTGCTCTAGTTAATTCGGGCATCCCGTTTGGATTGTCTAGAGCGAGCAGAGAGACTGACTACCCCTACACCCTAGTTTTCAGTATGAAATTAGGACTGTGTCCAGAGCGGGCAATGCCTTAGGTTTCTAGATAGGAAATCGGACTACGTCTAGAGCGGGTGATATGATATAATTGTATTCCTCTCCTTGATGGAGACATTCACCATTTGATGATAATGCATGTGTATGTGATAATATTATGCCCAGACTGCATAGGTTGTGTAAGGATAATTAAGATTATGTGACACATGTGGATGCAGGTTATTATGCATGATCCTTATGTAGTGTGGTTTAGACACTTGTCATGCAAGTGAATGAGCTATGAAATGTATGAGATTTATATGAATACATGATTTGAATTATGTGTTAGATACACTTCTAATGCAGGTTGATATGATATGAATGTCTGATCTAAATGGTGTGATTGAGACACTATTATGCAGGTTTATGAGAATGAATGCATGATCTAAATGGTGTGATTGAGACATTTTTATGCAGGTTTATGATATATGAATGCATGATCTAAATGGTGTGATTGAGACACTAGTATGTAGGTTTATATAATATGGTTGCATAATCAGAAAGTGTGTGAAGGACGCTTCTTATGTGGTTTATGATATTATTATGCTTGATTTGAGTAGATGTGAACTATTACCTATGCAGGATGAATGTTAGGTTATAACTTGAATATTTATGACTTGACTTTGATAGGTATGTCATATGCATGTTAGATCTTATGTTTATGGATAGATAGGGGTTTAGTAAGGGAATGATTAGAAAATGTATATCATGTCAATTATGGATCTGAATTGCTATATTGCCATGCAGTTATATATTTTTTCTGATTATTGTTGTTGTATTCAAACCATTATTGAGTTTTTATACTCACCTCACTTTCCTTGTTTTGTTTTGGGGCTGCATGGCGCGACATCCAATTGGATAGGATCCTCTATACGAGGAACAGTCGGGGAGAGCATGGGATTTGGTGTGGAGACCTCTAGACTTTGCATGTTTTTTTTTTTATTTTGTTGTGATGTTAGAACACCATGTAGGGTGGTTCTTGTTTCAGACTTTTTTTATATTATGTCTTTAGATTTGTTTGAGAACTTGATTTGAGTAAGGTGTGTTGGCTTAGGATTATAAGTATATGGGTATAAGACTTGTGGACTAATTTAGAGTTAAAGTCTTCTTTTGGTCTACTTATTTACTCTTGTTCAAAGTAGTACGTAACTCCTCTAGTTTGACCACCCGTAGTAAGGGCATAAGTTTTATGCTATTCAATTAATTGCTTCAATTCCATCACCCCCGTACACTAGACCGGCCCTTGGACCGGGTTCGGCTCGGGCAGTACCGGGGCATGACAAAGTTTTTGGTAGCAGAGCACCTCTTTGTCCAAGAGTAAATAAGGATTGAGTGACAAGTCTTATGGGTTAAAGGGTTGTGAGATGATCAAGGTCTAGACATAACTAGCAATGTGAATTCCGTTAGTTGTTTGTCTTGAATGTTGCTTGCTTTCTTGATTGTGTGTTTTCTGATTTGTTGATTGCGTTGTTTTGAGTTATTACGCCTGGTGATTTACTATCCAGTGGTTGTGTAGATGACTTGACAGGATCACATCGGCACTAGTGGTGATCTTACGGCTAGAGATCTGAGAGTCGACAACGTTCGTACCACCGTTGAAGGGTTGACACAAGGCATGCGGACTTTTAGGAATGGACGTGATGTCTTCAGCATCAAGTACAGGTGGGTTGTTGGGAGAGAAAGCGGTGGACTAATAGAGGGTGTGTAGTTTTCTTACAAGCATCTCGGTGATGAGTGTGGGACTAGCTCTTCTTAAAATCCATTTAATAGTGTTGGAGTTTGGGAATGTGTTGTTGAATGACTTGTCGGAATTGTATTCCGCTACGGAGATTGAATTCCTTGTCAATTTTATTTCAGGTAAGAGTTGAAGAGTAGATTGACTTCAGCTCCGGTCTTGACCTTGCTCTCCGGAAGTGGTGGATATGTGGTCTATAGTGACGCTTCAATGTGTGGCTTGGGTTGTGTACTCATGTAGCGTGAGAGAGAGAAGATGGGATTAGAAAAAGATATCCTATCCTTTTCAACGTTGACCTTTAGTGAATTTTGGATGACCAAAATTCTTAAGGGGGGAAGGATGTAAAATCCCTGATCGTGAACCGGTTTGAATTCATTTTGTTTAACTGCTTCTGTGTGGTATAATATTAATTCTCATCAGTTTGGGATGATTTTTGAAATTTGAGTATTTTCTAAAGGTTTTAATCAAAACCAACTTCATATTTATGAGTTTTAAGTGATTTGGAGTCAAACCTGAATTTTTGAGATTTTTCTCAAAATGTCCAAAAATTAGGGTTTGGCGGGACCCCATGTGGGCCCCACCAACGATATTAGGGTTTTTCGTGCAAAATGTCCAAATTGAGTTATGTGGGGACGAGTTGTGTACTTATTGTGCGGATAAGATTTATTTATTGAGATAGTCAAACCTAGACCCTGAGAATCCAGAGTGTTATGCCCCCTGTGTATCAGCTACCATGTGTTCTAGTTAATCTGGACGTCCGTGGCCCGGATTGTCTAGAGCGAGCAGAGGGACTGACTACCCCTACACCCTAATTTTCCGTATGGAATCGCACTACGTCCAGAGCGGGTGATGATCTCGGTTTCTGTATAGGAAATCGCACTACGTCCAGAGCGGGTGATATGATATAATTGTATACCTCTCCTTGATGGAGACATTCACCATTTGATGATAATGTATGTGTATGCGATAATATTATGCCCAGATTGCATAGGTTGTGTAAGGATAATTAAGATTATGTGACACATGTGGATGCGGGTTATTATGCATGATCCTTATGTAGTGTGGTTTAGACACTTGTCATGCAGGTGAATGAGCTATGGAATGTATGAGATTTATATGAATACATGATTTGAATTATGTGTTAGATACACTTCTAATGCAGGTTGATATGATATGAATGCATGATCTAAATGGTGTGATTGAGACACTATTATGCAGGTTTATGAGAATTAATGCATGATGTAAATGGTGTGATTGAGACATTATTATGCAGGTTTATGATATATGAATGCATGATCTAAATGGTGTGATTGAGACACTAGTATGCAGGTTTCTGTAATATGGTTGCATAATTAGAAAGTGTGTGAAGGACACTTCTTATGTGCTTTATGGTGTTATTATGCTTGGTTTGAGTAGATGTGAACTATTACCTATGTAGGATGAATGTTAGGTTATAACTTAAATATTTATGGCTTGACTTTGATAGGTATGCCATATGCTTGTTAGCTCTTATGTTTATGGATAGATAGGGATTTAGCAAGGGAATGATCAGAAAATGATATATCAGGTCAATTATGGATCTGTATTGCTATATTGTCATGCAGTTATGTTTTTTTTTATTATTGCCGTTATATTCAAACTATTATTGAGTTTTTATACTCACCCCATTTTTTTGTTTTTGTTTTGGGGCTGCATGGCGCAACATCCAGTCGAACAAGATCCTCTATACAAGGAACAGTTGGGGAGAGCATGGAATTTGGTATGGAGGCATCTAGACTTTGCATATTTTTCTTATTATTTTGTTATGATGTTAGAACACCATGTAAGGTAGTTCTTGTTTTAAACTTGTGTTATATTATGTCTTTAGATCTGTTTGAGACCTTGATTTGAAAAAGGTGTGTTGGCTCATATTATAAGTATTTTGGTATAAGACCTGTGGACTAATTTAGAGTTAAAGTCTTCTTTTGTTCTACTTATTTATTCTTCCTCAAAGTAGTGCGTAACTCCGCTAGTTAGACCGCCCGTAGTAAGGGCATAAGTCTTCCGCTATTCAATTAATCGCTTCAATTCCGTCCCCCCTGTGCACTGGACCGGCCCATTAAGTCATTTGGAACTTTTCCGGAGTTTTTAGAATTTTCACTATTTTTCCAGAAAAGTTTGGGTTTGCGGGACCCACCATAGGCGCCACGGACCCTAACATCAACCTAAGACCTTATGTAATTATTTCAAAATTTTTGGTCCTCAAATTGGGTTTCTAATAAGCAAATTTTATAATTTTTAGTATAAAACCCTATTTGTACCCCACTAATTAATTAGGTATATCCCCACCCTTTACTATAAAGGGAATGGTCTAGCCACTTTTCCAATTGGGAAAAGGTTGAGACCTGGAGCTTAAGAGCCTAATCCTAATTTTTCTAGAAGAGAAATGAGATTAAGATTTGATTTTGCTAATATTCTATTAATCCATTAGGGTTTTGCTTTAATCTTTGAAATCTCTTCCTTTCCTTTGAATCAATCTCGATTTTCACTCAAAAACTACTGATTTAGGTTTCTATTTCAAAACCCAATACTTGGATCTATTTGTTCTTGAAGGTTTTATGTGTTTTAAAATCGGATTTGAGACGTTTTAATAAAAATCATGTTTTTGCGTAGGTTTTGAAGGAGTTTAAGTAGCCATTTTGAATCAAGAACATGTTGGAAGGTAAGGGTTTTAGTCTCAAATGTTGCTATGATTCGGATTTAAGTTTTAATGTGGTTTTGAAATGGATTCAATGATGATGAGCTTTAATGGTGATTTGTGAAAGGTGTAATCATTGATGTGTTTTCTTGGGGTTTATGTTTAATAATGGCTATATTTGATGTTCTGGAAGCATGGATTAGACTATGGTCATGTTTGGGAGTAGGATTTGGGAGTTTGAATGGTGTATGTGACGTTTCAATTTGATATTCGAAGTGGGGAAGATGCACCAGTTTCTGTTGTTGTGCCGATCGAATGGCCGTGCAGGCCAATCAAATGGCTAGCCGATCGACCGGCCCTGCAGATAGATCGAACGACTGTAATGCAATTTTTGGCCATTTTGATTATTTTACTTATTTTTATGTTTTAACTCTTAAATACCATTTTCAATGTTCATGTGGAGTGATTTGAGCTATAATGAACCACTGGAAGGGCATGTTATTGATGTTGGAAATTATGAAGAATATTTAAGTGTTATGCGAAATTCCATGTTGTTGGCTACAGATGTTAGGAATGATTGGATGATTCCTTATGTTTTAAACATGATTTTAGTAGGATTATAGCATGAGAATAATCTGATATGTTTTCATACAATGTTATTAAATTATTGGTAAGTGATAGTGTCATGTCTAGATTCAAGTGTGGTGTGGATATACTTGCATTGTTTAGCATGAGGATACACTTGACTTGATTGATGGTTTTCAATGGTTTTCATCCATGATTTCAGTTGGAACCATGATTAGATGTTAATGTGCATGTGTGGTATGATGATGAGTTAATTACAAGGCATGTTCATATGCTTAGAATTAAATGGTTCTACCATGTACACACACATGTGGGGGAATGATCATGATAATGTTGGGTATTATGATTATAAATGATGCATGAGGGGCTGGTGAGAGCACTTATCATGAATTAGGATTCAAGTATGCCTTGCCCACATATGTACTATGTTACATGCATCATAAAACAGATTTTCAATTGAGAAATTGTCGAAATTAACCATGTTTTGATTGATTGGATGCAATGATGTGAGATTGCATGCCAGATTAATCGATTGTTGGTTTATCGGAAATTGGTTGGTCCGGAAGGACATGATTTCGATCTGAGTTCCTATGTTGAACATGGATACTCCCCGGGTTGAGTCGATTTGAGTTGATATTGAGTTGAGATGAATGGGGGATGTGTTGTGTACTTGTCCTATGGTTGAGACTTATTGAGATAGTCATCTAGACCCTAAGAATCCAGAGTGGTACGCCTTCGTGCACCGGCTACTATGTGTTCTAGGTTCCCTGTGTGGGAAATCGGACTCTTCCCCATCCCAGGAGATGTCCAGGGCGAACACACCTACTTTAGGTTCTTTGTGTGAGATTCATACATTCTTTGGCCAGGATTGTCTAGGGCGAGCAGATTTAGGGGCTTACTACCCCGAATACTTTATGTTTCCTGTGTGGAAATCTAACTATGTACAGGCTCTGTAGCATGATTGTACTTCTCTCCATGATGAAGACTTTCACTATTTGTTGATGATGTATGTGCATAAGTTAATATTATGCCCAAGTTACACAGGTTGCGTAAGG
The DNA here is from genome assembly GCA_035235625.1 of Saururus chinensis. Classification (NCBI taxonomy): domain Eukaryota; kingdom Viridiplantae; phylum Streptophyta; class Magnoliopsida; order Piperales; family Saururaceae; genus Saururus; species Saururus chinensis. The sequence continues at coordinate 26,496,989 of CP141146.1, read as the reverse complement.
AAAATTGTGATTATGTGACACATGTGAATATGAGTTATTATGCATGATTTAGTATCGTGTGATTGAGACTCTTATCGTGCAGGGTGAATGAGCTATGGATGAATAATATGAGCATGCATTATGTAATTGCTTGTTGAGTACACGTTTTATGCATGTTGAATGCTATGAAGGAGAATGTCTTGATATGCATGATTGTGAATGTGATTGTGTAAGAATAACTTATTATGCAGGATGGATGTGGTGCCATGATGTGATTATTAAAGCCATGATTACCATTTATGAGATACTCGTTTACAGGATGATTACTTATGAAATTAGGGGTATGGTAAGGGGGATTAATCAGAAATGGGGATGTTATATGAAATGTTGATATGTTGTACTTGTTTTCTGATTAGTGTTACCGTATTTCAAACCTTACTGAGTTTTACTTATCCATTTTTCTGTGTTTTTGTTTTGGGTTTGCATGGTACGACATGTAGTTTATCAGGATTCCCTACATGAGGGACGACCGGGAATGCGTGGGATTAAGCATGAATGCTACTGGATGTTATTTTATCTTCTGATTTATGCTATTATGATCATAGAACACCTGGTGTGGGTTAATATGTTTCTGACTCGTGTGTATCTTCTAATTTTAGTCTTTTCTTAGATTTTCTGATTCGAGCTACGTGTCGGCTCAAGATTTTATGCATGTGGATTGTGAGTGAGGATTTATATCAGAGTTGTTATCTTCTTTTCTTTTACTTGAATACTCTTGCTCAAAGGACTAAAGTTGCACGACTCTATGTTTGTCTTAAATACTCGATTAAGTGGTTAAAGTCATCCGCAATACAATCTAGTCGCCCCTGTGGGTTTCTACCAGCCCCTGGAGCAGGTTCGGCTCGGTTCGGGTGGGCTTCGGGGCGTGACATATGTGTCAGCTGTAATCTTATCGGCTAATTTCATTCATAAAAACTATATCAAAACTTAAAGTATGTAATTTGTCTTAGGAATCTGACTAGATGTAGTTGTGGTCAAGTTTAGAATTTATGGACTTGAAAAATAGGAGAAGACGTGTTCTTATGGATCATGGCTGAACACTAAAATGTTTTGATGGTAAAAGAGGTTTATCACTCTCCTACAAAAGTCACTTGGAAAAGTTTAAAAAGTAAATTTGGAAGTTTTAGACTAATTTAGGGTAAAAAGGCTAAAAGAATAAATGAAGAATGTGTTGTTACGTCCAAACCAAGACTATGAATTAGTCTAGTTTAGATTTCTTTTTTACTTGTCAACTATAGTAAACAAGGTCGATCCACAGGGAAAGCCTTGTGTGACAAAGAAAACTATTACGAAGAGAATAAAATAGAGAAGGAAGGTGAAATAGAGAATAAGAGACAATCAAAGAGAAAGTGCTAAGGCATCGAAAATCCACTTGTAATAAATCTCTAATGTATATTTGATTCAAATGATAACTCAATTAAGATCAAATAAAAATTTGTCTCAATCGGAAAATTTATCTTTTAAAAAAAACTTTGAAATAGAACAATAGTAATTGATTGTTTACTACGTGAAAGCATTAAGTATATAATCACAGGGAATTATAAGCATTCAACGTGCCTTTGTCAACACTGAATCAAATAATTATATAGATTATAAACTCCTTAAATATGAAACATCAATTTAAAATAATAAAGAACTTACTTGAATCAAAGTATCCATTAAACATCATGTACAAGCTTCATTCCTAGCCTTAGCTTGAGAGCTTTAGAAAGCCATTACAATAAAACTAAAAACAAAATTACAAAATAAGAGAAGCAAATCGGAGAAGAGAGCTCCAAAGAGGAGAGAGTGATCCATCTATCACGTCCACCCCTCTATTTATAGGAGTAGAAGGGGTTGCTTCAAAGAGGAAAATAAAATCATATCTCTAGATTACATCCTGATTGATTGTCTTATTTGAAATTTCTTCCTGAAATAACACTTATAGCCACGGAAGTCTTCTTTCTATTGCCACCGGAATCGTATCAATCCGAATTATACATAAAAAATATGATTGAAATACTAAGACTGTGTCAATCTGTCCAAATCAACTTCTTTCATAATTTAGTTATATTGATACAAGTCTCAAATCAAACGGGTCCACAAGGTTATGTTCGACCATTCCAAACATGTTTAGACCATTAGGAGCCCATTCTTGACTTTTAAATAGCTTTTGGTAGTTGGCCTTAACTTCCTGTTCCAGTTGTATCCTGTTGAAGAATGTTTATACATGTAAACTCAATTAAGGTCCAACTAACATATTTAAAACACAAATAGACTAAATCATCAATGAATTAACACAAAATAGCATTGCAATTCGAAATTTGAAAATAATTTATTGAACATTATTTCAGTGCATCAAATACCCCCAAACCTACTTTTTGCTAGTCCTCAAGCAAAACAAAAATTAAAATAATAGAAAACAAAACTACTACTCCACTTCCGCAGGAAATCTCGATTGCATTTAGCATATGCAATAAGCATTTAAACCCCTAGCTTACACTAGTGGACGAGTTGTGTCTCGTGAGGGTTTGCAGTGAATATACCCACAAAATTAAAAAAAAAACTCATGGGTTGCCTCCCAAGTAGCGCTAAGTTTAATGTTTTCAGCCAGACAAAACAAAGAAAAAGAAAAAGAATATGAGTTACAATGCTAACAAGTTGTGTTGAGGAAGTAAAGACTAAGATAATAATTGTAAAGAAAGACCAAAGAACCCCTTTATCCTCACTAAGCAAACAACAAACTTTACAATTATCTCCAAACTACAAAAGCACTAGTTTTCATAAATTAAATATAAAAGTCTCAACCATTAAATTTCTATGTAGAGGAACTTTTGAAACAATGTGTTAGTGAGTCTAAGTAAAATTTTGACAAGATAATTAGAGGATCAGCCTCCTAAAGTAGTATGCTCTTCTACTCATCAAGAGATGTTTAGATAGCCAAAAGAAGCAATTCAAAATTAAGCAACCTGTCTGAGATAACAAGTAGTTTGGATGTTCACTTTAATACCTCATGGGCTTTATCTGTGATATTCCAGCATGCTTGCGTTGTTACAACGATGGCTTCGCCCTATCTTACAAAATGAAACATTATTTGGCAACTTCATTTTTTTTTAATATGATGTCTACCACTTTTTCTTTTCTTTTTTTTTCTTTTTTTTGACTTCTTTTTCTTTTCTCATTCAAGCTTTTTTTTTTCGTAGGCAGCCCTTTTTGAAGTACTCGGTCTAATTCATGATAATAATCCCCAAATATTTTTCTTCATTTCTAGCCAACCAAGTGAACAAGGAAGTCAAAGATCATTGGATTTTGTGTCTCTCAACATTTCGGGTGAGTATTAGAGTAACACCACATAATTCGACTTCAATTCTAAAAATTCGTCATGCGAGTGAAAATTTGAAAATCAAAATTAGTTCAAAGATCCTCTTCATGAAAGTTAATTGTAAAGACTCATCACAAAATGAATGTTTTAATAAAATATTCAAGTGCCATCATTATCTAGAGATCAAAGTAAAGAGAAAGTAGACCAAGAAAGGATGAAGGTTATCACAGTCAATACAATTAACAAAAATTATCCAAACTCACCCCCCAACCCAAACGAGACATTGTCCTCAATGTTTGAAATAAATTTTTTTTGGTTTTTTTTTGTGTTTTTTTTTAAGAATCATGAAAAGAAAATCAACCCTCATAATTTGGATTTTCAAGAGATGTAGACTCAATTACAGGGACAAAATTGTCTAAAAATGGTTTTAAACGTTGTCCATTAACTTTGAAAACATCACCATTTTTTGGGTTTTCAATTTCAATAGTTCCATAAGGAAAAACAGTTTTTACAATGAAAGGACCTGTCCAACGTGATCTTAATTTTCTCTGAAAGAGATGAAGTCGAGAGTTGCACAATAAAACTTTTTGAAATGGCTCAAAAGTTTTTCGTAAAATGTTTTTATCATGAAAAGCCTTCCTTCTCTCTTTGTAAAGTTCTGAACTCTCATAAGCATCACATCGAATTTCCTCTAACTCATTGATTTGCAATTTTCTATTTAAGCCAACCTTGTCAAAGTTAAAATTCAAAGCTTTGATTGCCCTATGTTCCAACTCCACAGGCAAGTGACAAGCTTTTCCAAAAATCAAACAGTAGGGAGACATTCCAATTGGGGTCTTAAAAGCGGTACGGTAAGCCCAAAGAGCATCAGTTAGCCGTAAAGACCAATCTTTACCATTTGGATTTATTGTTTTTTGCAAAATATATTTAATTTCCTTATTAGGAATCTCAACTTGTCCACTTGTTTGTGGGTGATAGGGGGTAGCTATTTTATGGGTAATCTCATACTTCCTAATCAAAGCCTCAAAAGGCTTATTACAAAAATGTGACCCCACGTCACTTATAATGGCTTGAGGTGTTCCAAACCTTGAAAATATATTTTCTTTTAAAAAGCACACAACGACTTTGTGGTCATTGGTTTTACTTGGAACAGCCTCAATCCACTTGGAAACATAATCGACAGCAACTAAAATGTAAACATAGCCAAAAGAAGGAGGAAAAGGTCCCATGAAATCAATGCCCCAACAATAAAAAATCTCAATAACCAATATGGGGTTAAGGGGCATCATATTTCGACGAAATATGGCTCCTAACTTTTGACATTTTTCACAAGTTTTACAAAATTCATGAACATCTTTGAAAAGCATCGGCCAGTAAAAACCACATTGCAAAATTTTAGCGGTAGTCTTTTTAGAGGAGAAGTGACCACCGCATGCTTCAGAATGATAAAAAGAGATGATACTTACTTGTTCAGAATCAGGCACACATCTCCTTATTATTTGATCCAGATAGTACTTAAAGAGATAAGGGTCGTCCCAAAAGAAATGTTTTACCTCGGTAAAGAATCTCTTTTTATCTAGAGGAGACCAATGGTCGGGAACTTTACCTGTCACCAAGTAGTTGGCAATGTCGGCATACCATGGAGGATGTGAGATGGCAAAAAGTTGTTCATCGGGGAATGTGTCTTGGATTGGAATGTTGTCCGAAGAATCAGAAAATTCCAATCTTGAAAGATGATCTGCCACCACATTCTCTACTCCCTTCTTGTCTTTGATTGTGAGATCAAACTCTTGGAGTAGGAGTATCCATCGGAGTAATCTGGGCTTTGTATCTTGTTTGCTCAAAAGGTACTTCAAAGCTGCATGGTCAGTAAAAATGATAATTTGAGAGCCAATCAAGTAGGATCTAAATTTGTCAAGTGCAAATACTACAGCAAGAAGTTCTTTTTTAGTGGTAGAGTAGTTCATTTGGGCACTATTTAAAGTTCTACTTGCATAATGAATTATGCAAGGTTTCTTATCTTTCCTTTGCCCTAAAACAACCCCAACAGCATAATCACTTGCATCACACATAATTTCAAAAGGAAGGGTCCAATCCGGGGGCTGCATGATGCGTGCGGACACTAACATGTTCTTAAGCTTTGTGAAAGCTTCTTCACATGCATCCGACCACTTAAAAGAATGCTCTTTAGATAGAAGATTACACAATGGTCTAGATATCACACTAAAATTCTTAATAAATCTTCTATAAAAACCGGCATGCCCTAGAAAGGATCTAACATCTTTTATGGACTTTGGACTAGGCAAATTAGCAATCAATTCAATTTTTGCCTTGTCCCCTTAAATTCCCTACACAGAAACAATGTGACCAAGTACTATTCCAGTAGTAACTATAAAATGACACTTTTCCCAATTTAAAACTAGATTTTTCTCTTCACATCTCACCAAAACTTTTTCTAAGTTATCAAGGCAATCATCAAAAGAATCACCAAAAACAGAAAAGTCATCCATAAAAACTTCCAAAAACCGCTCCACCATGTCACTAAAGATGCTCATCATGCACCTTTGGAATGTGGCAGGAACATTACATAATCTAAACGGCATCCTTCGATATGCAAAGGTACCAAATGGACATGTAAATGTTGTTTTTTCTTGATCTTCAAGGGCAATCTCAATTTGATTATATCCTGAATAACCATCTAGAAAACAATAAAATTGATGACCGGCCACCCTCTCTAGGATTTGGTCCTTGAATGGTAAAGGGAAGTGGTCTTTCCTAGTGACAGAATTCAATTTCATATAATTTTAGGACCTCTGCTCTCACTACCTCTTTCATGTTGGGGTTTAGCCTCCATTTCATTTGTCTCACAGGTTTTGCATTTTCTTCCATGAAGATCCTATGTGTAAAAATCAGAGAACTAATCCCCTTGATATCAGCAATGGTCCACCTAATGGCATTCTTGTGATTTCTAAGGACTTCGAGCAACCTATGCTCTTGTTCCCTATCCAACATTGAAGAGACAACCACAGGAAATGTCTCTCTGTCACCAAGATAAGCATATTTTAGTTCAGTAGGGAGGGGTTTCAAGTCTAGCTTAGGTGGTTGGACACTTGAGGGGAGAGGAGCGCTATTAGAAGGAGGTAACTCCTCAAAGCGGGCCTTCCACCTATCAGTATCTAATAATAGAGTTGACTCCAACAAGGAATTTACATCATTAATCATAACATCATCATCAAAGTTAAAATAAGAAAGACAGGCGTCAAGAGGGTCAGAAAATGAAGAAATAATAGCCATGTCATCAACAAGACTTTCTAAAAGATTCACTTCATGTACATCCTCATCATCATCTCCTGGTTGCCTGTAAATATTAAAAATGTTCAGTTTCAAAGTCATATTTCCAAAAGAAAGCTCATAACATCATTTCTACAATTAATAAGAGCATTAGAAGTAGCAAGAAATGGGCGGCCTAATATGATAGGAATTTGAGTATAAGCATTCAAAACTGGTTGTGTCCAAAACAATAAAATCAATAGGAAAGTAAAACTTTTCTACTTGTACTAGCACATCCTCAACAATTCCTCTTACTGTTTTAACTAAGCGATCTGCAAGTTGAAGTGTAATGCTTGTGGGCTTCAATTCACCAAGTCTCAATTGTTCATAAACAGAATAAGGTAAGAGATTAACACTTGCCCCAAGATATAGCAAAACTTTTTCAATTCTATAATTCCCAATTATACAAGATATGGTTGGACAACCAGGATCTTTATATTTGGGTGGGGTGTTTTGTTGCAAAATTGCACTTACTTGTTCTATCAAAAATGCCTTCTTTTGTACATGTAGCTTACGCTTGATTGTACAAAGGTCTTTCAAAAATTTAGCATAAGATAGGATTTGTTTAATAGCATCTAAGAGAGGAATGTTAATCTTCACTTGTTTAAAAATTTCAAGAATGTCACTATTCGGCACCAATTTAGAGGAAGATTGTAATCTTTGGGGAAAAGGAGGAGGAATTGGAGCAACACAATCAGAGTTGTCAAGTTCATCACCATGTTTTGAATTCAAAGACTCCTTAAGTTCAACAACTTTCATTGGAATGTCTTTGTTAATAACTTTTCCACTTCTCAAAGTGGTGATGGACTTAGCATGCTCTTCTTGTGAACTTGAAAATTTTAAATTTTCAATTACAAATTGACCTTTAGGATTTGGTTGAGGTTGAGAAGGAAACTTCCCTTTTTCTTGAGTGCTCATAGCTTGTGTCAATTGAGTGATAGAAGTCTTCAAGTCATTGATGGCTTGCATTGTTTGGTTGTTGATTGTTGCTTGACTTTGCATAAATGTTTACAATGTGTCTTCAAAAGTCTTCTTATGTGGTGGAACATAATTTGAGGAAGAAGGGGGTACCTGCACATTAGACTCATTTCTCCAACTAAAGTTAGGATGATTTCTCCAATTAGGAGTATAAGTTTCAGAATAAGGAGAAGAAAAAGGCATGTTGTAGGTATTCATAGCATTTGCTTGAGTATGCAACACATCTTTAAAAGTAGAGATTGTTAGACAATCCTGTGTTTAGTGTCCATCACTCTCACATATACTACAAATATCTTGTGCTTTTTGAGAAGCTTTAGACATGTTTTTCCCTATTAATTTCCATAGCCTCAACTTTTCTAGTTAAACTTGTAATTTTAACTTTTACATCATCCTCTTCTTTAAGAAGGTACATGCCCCCCTTAGTTGTCAAATTAGATTTGGTCTTAATACTATTTTCAAATTTATTAGAATCTTCCCATGATTGAGCATTTTCAGCTAACACATCAAAATAGTCCCATGCTTCCTCAAGTTCTTTACTTAAAAAATCTCCATTATACATCATTTCAACAAATTGCCTCATTTGAGAAGTCAAACCATGATAAAAAAAACTAATTGTACGCCATATTTCATATCCATGATGTAGGCACAATAACAAAAGTTCTTTAAATCTTTCCCAACAATGAAAGAAAGTCTCATTTTCTTTTTGTGAAAAATTCATGATGTTCTTTCTAAGTATATTAGTTCTATGGGTGGGGAAAAACTTTTTCAAAAATTCTCTTTGCATTTTTTGCCATGTTCCAATGGATCTTGGCTTCAAAGAATTCAACCAATTTTTTGTTTTTTCCTTTAAAGAAAATGGAAAGAGTTTTAATCGAATAACATCATTTGAAACATTTTGGTTTGACAAAGTTGCATAAACCTCTTCAAACTCTTTTAAATGCAAATATGGGCTTTCCGAATCTAAGCCATGAAATTTGGGTAGTAATTTAATTACACCTGGCTTGAGTTCAAAACCACCCATATTAGTTGGAAAAATCATGCAAGAAGGAGAACTTGATCTAGTTGGTTGCAAATAATCACGCAAGGGTTTAACTTGAACATTTTGTGCATTATTATCCTCATTATCACTTCTTAGTTCCTCATTAGTTCTTAGATCCTCCATTGTATCAAAATAAAGATAATTTTCAAAAGATTTGTTCACTCTTTTCAATCGTCCAGAATTATCACGCACCCAAGTGAACATGCAACAACAATTTTTTTTTTTTTAACAAATGAAAGTAAAAGTGCAAAAATTAAATGACAAAATATAAAAAGTTAGAGAGTTAGAAGTTAATCGACAAAAATTAAAATTGCAAAATAAGGCCGAAGGCACTATCAAGGTATATGTTTGATCCCGAAAAATTTTCAGTAGTAACGTGGGTAGTACCTCCGGTCTCAATAAAAAGAAAAATTACAGAATTTAAGTACAAAAAGTAAATGACATAAAGTAAATGACTGAATTTAAAAAAATAGTGTGCAAAAATAAAAGTTAGAGAATTAGTAAAGTTAGAGTGAGTTTTTTTTTTCGTAACGGATTCTTGTCACACGTTGTAATCCCCGGCAACGGCGCCAATTTGTTGTTACGTCCAAACCAAGACTATGAATTAGTCTAGTTTAGATTTCTTTTTTACTTGTCAACTATAGTAAACAAGGTTGATCCACAGGGAAAGCCTTGTGTGACAAAGAAAACTATTACGAAGAGAATAGAATAGAGAAGGAAGGTGAAATAGAGAATAAGAGACAATCAAAGAGAAAGTGCTAAGGCATCGAAAATCCACTTGTAATAAATCTCTAATATATATTTGATTCAAATGATAATTCAATTAAGATCAAATGAAAATTTGTCTCAATCGGAAAATTTATCTTTTAAAAAAAACTTTGAAATAGAACAATAGTAATTGATTGTTTACTACGTGAAAGCATTAAGTATATAATCACAGGGAATTATAAGCATTCAGCGTGCCTTTGTCAACGCTGAATCAAATAATTATATAGATTATAAACTCCTTAAATATGAAACATCAATTTAAAATAATAAAGAACTTACTTGAATCAAAGTATCCATTAAACATCATGTACAAGCTTCATTCCTAGCCTTAGCTTGAGAGCTTTAGAAAGCCATTACAATAAAACTAAAAACAAAATTACAAAATAAGATAAGAAAATAGGAGAAGAGAGTTCCAAAGAGGAGAGAGTGATCCATCTATCACGTCCACCCCTCTATTTATAGGAGTAGAAGGGGTTGCTTCAAAGAGGAAAATGAAATCATATCTCTATATTACATCCTGATTGATTGTCTGATTGGACCCATATATCTTAGGAATTTGGAATTTCTTCCTGAACTAACACTTGTAGCCACGGAAGTTTTCTTTCTATTGCCATAGGAATCGTATCATTCCGAATTATACATAAAAAGATATGATTGAAATACTAAGGCTGTGTCAATCTGTCCAAATCAGCTTCTTTCATAATTTAGTTCTATTCATACAAGTCTCAAATCAAACGGGTCCACAAGGTTGTGTTCGACCATTCCATGCATGTTTAGACCATTAGAAGCCCATTCTTGACTTTTAAATAGCTTTTGGTAGTTGGGCTTAACTTCTTCTTCCAGTTGTATCCTATTGAAGCCTGTTTAAACATGTGAACTCAATTAAGGTCCAACTAACGTATTTAAAACACAAATAGCCCAAATCAGCAATGAATTAACACAAAATAGGATTGCAATTCGAAATTTGAAAATAATTTATTGAACATTATTTCAGTGCATCAGAATGTCATTGATCGATCGATCAACATGCACTGACCTTATCGATCGATTGGTTATTAATTATAGCACAGAAGAGTTGAATCAATCGATCACTTCCATAAACAATTGATCAGCACCTGAAATAGCCCTTTATAAAATAAAGCTGAGAGTTTATTGATCAATTGTTGTATTGAGAGATCAATCACTCAAAGTATCGTGCCCTAAGGAAACAGTGAATGATCGATCGCAGTTTGCAATGATTGATTGCTAGCAGTTTTAGTTACCTAATTACATCATTTCTGGAAGATATTTATTCCTACTTAGAGTCAAAGTCTCTAACTGACATAAAGACCTATATAAAGGCAAATGTATGACGAATTTGAAGAGAAGAAAACCTATAAAATATAGGAGAAGAAAGGAGAGGTCCTTCATCATTGTTTACCTAACGAGTCCACAAAAAGATTCAAGCACATGTTGATGGTGGATTCATGAAGATGCACAAATGAAAGAGAAGATTCCTGCACAACAAAGAAAAGAGGAGGCACATCAAATTTCTCAAAGGTGGATCAACAATCGAAAAAGTTGTATTTGATTGAGCTACTTGAAGAAGAAGAAGAGAACATGAAGATGAAAAGCTTCAAGAATGCTAAGAAGGAAGAATTGGATGAAAAGAAGGTATCCTTATTTGTGTCAAGTCTAGAGGTTAATTGATTGTTCTTGTGTATTGTAAGTTTTATCTTACTAATGCATTGGTTTGGCCTTGTGAGGTTGTCATGGTTTTTCACCCGTGTTGGGTTTCCATGTTAAATCACTGTGTATTATTGTGGGGATTGGATACTTAGATTGATTAATTGGTATATTGATTGTTCATGCATACATAGTTCGTTTCTGTTCTTAATTAGAAATTCTTTTATATAGAGGCTAGAACTCTTAATTTTTACTTGTCAAAGTACTAGTTTTAGGAGGAATCTAGTGACCCACTATCGCCATCTAGTTGGATATTAAATTCTCAACAACTATGTCCAAAAGGGTATATGTTTAAGTCTTAAGAATCTGATAAATATTAGTAATGTGATAAAAGTTAGATTTTGAATTTATTGACTTGAAAAAGAGGAGCTAAAGAGTTTTGGTTTTTATGGTGGAAAACTTAAAGAGTCATATGCTTCAAAGGTATATTTTACACACTCACATGAACAAACAATGACACCCATAATTTTGTGAGGAATTTCTATGGAATTATTCATGACTTTTCTCTTGTTTTGTTTTAGAACTTGCATGGGAGGTTCTTGTGTCTTTAGAACCAATTAATTTTTTTGGTAAACATAGAATTCTTGAGTAATGAACTTAGGGAAGTAGTGTGGATGCTAACTATGAAACTTGATTAATCTTTGTTTGTATGAAAAAGTTCTATCGGTGAGCATCGACGCATCAATTAACCTACCAATGAAATAGCAGATCGTTGCCGAGAAGGTTCCATACGTCATTTGACTCACCAATGGAGTACTAAAGTCATTGTCGACCGCCTTCGACGTGTCGATAGTCATGAATCAATTTCACCGATGGGTTTAAAACTCCATGAAAGAATAGTTCCAAGCGGTTTTCAGAATGGTTATGCACCAGAATTTGGTTGTTCGATCCCCATATAAACCTTTGACCAATCGTGACCCTAATCCTAGGAATTCTCTAGCTTTGGGGAGAAAGTGGCATACTATGGGTGTGTCAGAGTTCAATGGAAGGGAAGAAGAACCACATTCATGGAGACCTTGTTGTTCTGGAAGAGGTCGGATTGATAACATTGTACAATGATTTAACATCATGTGTAGGCTCGATGGATTTGAATTACAATATTATGGTGATTGAATGTATGAAAGCATGATTTTGGGGTTGCTCTATTGTGGTGATAACTATGATCATGATCCTTGTGATTAATGAAAATTTTATTCCATAAGATCATTTTATAGTCTTAATTTTTGGATATTATTGTGAAATATCAGGTTGCATCGTGTTTAGATGAATTTGAAATGAAAATGTCAATTTCTATTATTTCTTTCAAACCATCTGCATGTCCATTGACACATCAATGACATTGCTAAGGTCACCGAGGAGATGACAGTGTTGTTATCGATGAGCATTGACACATTTGTGTGCCATTAAATGATCATCGGTAGTGAAGTCAACCATTGGTGAGACGTCAATGAGGATGGTTAGTTTTACCATCCCACTAATAGAAAGGGTTCAACACACAATGAGTTACCGATGGTTATCAGTAACTTTGTCGATGCGTTGACGAGTTTACCAACAATAAGTTGCTTTCAGAGAAAATGTTAGCATTGAATGCTATAAGTGTAAGGCGATTATTAGGAGATATAATAGAGTTACATTGAATGCTTGAAGTGCAAGTATCTGCGATATGTTGATTTACAATGATGTTGGGTGTATGTGTCCTTGTTTGTGTGTGTGTGAAATTCCTTGTAATGGATCACACCTCTAGACTATTAGATAAATGAACTATAGGACAAGAACATCTCTGTCTTTGAAGGGCTCCTGAAGTGAGTCTTTAGCCATGTAACGGAAAGGGTTTGGTATAAAATAGGACTAAGGTCTTCCGACTCTCTGAGGGTGGGAGTTATGTAGAACTACTTCCCTAGCCTAGGAGAAGAGAAAGAGATAGGAGAGAGAAAGGGTGGAGAGAGGGAGGGAGGAGAGAGAGAGGAGGAAGGAGAGAGAGAGGCGAGGAAGGAGAGAGAGAGAGAGAGAGGAGGGGAGAGAGTGAGAGAGAGAGAGGGAGGTGGGAAGAGAGAGTGAGAGAGAGAGGGAGGGAGGGAGGGAGGGGGAGAGAGAGGAGAGGGAGAGGGGAGAAAGGGAGGAGTTGAAAAGTAATATTTTTAAATTTTTTGAAATTTTTATTTGAAAAATGAATAAAAAATAAAAAAGGTATTAACGACGCTTACAAATATACGTCACTAATACCCTTGAGTATTAGCGACGTATACTCATATACGTCGCTAATACCCTTAGCATTAGCGCCGTATATGCTTATACATCGTTAATATATATATATATATTTTCTTTTATTTTTAAATAAAAAATATAAAATAGAGAGAGGGGGAGAGAGAGAGTAGATGGAGGAGAGAGAGAGGGAGAAGGGAGAGAGAGGGGAAGGGAGGAGAGAGAGAGAGAGGGGAGAAGGGAGGAGCGAGAGAGGGGAGGGAAGAGAAAGAGATAGGAGAGAGAAAGGGTGGAGAGAGAGGGGAGAGAGAGGGGAGGAAGGAGAGAGACAGAGAGAGAGGAGGAGGGGAGAGAGAGGGGAGGAAGGAGAGAGAGAGGTGAGGAAGGAGAGAGACAGAGAGAGAGGAGGAGGGGAGAGAGAGTGAGAGAGAGAGGGAGGGAGGGAGGAGAGATGGAGTGAGAGAGAGAGAGAGAGGGAGGGAGAGAGAGAGAGAGAGGGATGGAGAGAGAAGAGGGGAGAGAGAGGAGAGGGGAGAGAGAGAGAGGGAGGGAGGGAGGAGAGAGAGAGGAGAGGGGAGAGAGGGAGGAGATAAAGAGTAATATTTTTAAATTTTTTGAATTTTTTTTAAATTTTAATTGAAAAATAAATAAAAAATAAAAAAGGTATTAACAGCGCTTACAAATATACGTCACTAATACCCTTGAGAATTAGCGATGTATATGGTTATACGTCGCTAATATAGATATATATATATATATATATATTTATTTATTTTTAAATAAAAAATATAAAATAGAGAGAGGGGGAGAGAGAGAGTAGATGGAGGAGAGAGAGAGAGTGAGGGGAGAAGGGAGGAGAGAGAGAGGGAAAAGGGAGAGAGAGGGGAGAAGGGAGGAGAGAGAGGGGGAGAAGGAAGGAGATAGAGAGAAGGGAGGAGAGAGAGGAGAGGGAGAGGGAGAGAGAGAAGGGGGGAGGGAGGGAGGGAGGAGAGAGAGGAGAGGGAGAGAGAGAAGGGAGGAGAGAGAGAACAGAGATAGGGAGGAGAGAAAGGAGATAGGGAGATCGAGAGAGGAGAGGGAAGAGAGAGAGAGGGGACAGACGGGTGAGAGAGAGGGTAGAGAGAGAAGGGAGAGGGAGGGTAGAGAGAGAAGAGAGAGGGAGGAGAGAGATAGGAGATAGGGAGCGAGAGGAGAGGGAAGACAGTGAGAGAGAGAGGAGGGGATATGAATTTTTTAAAAAAATCGGAGTATTAGCGATGTATAAACTATACGTCGCTAATACAACATAGACGTATAGGCTTGTACGTCGCTAATACGATGTTGTATTAGCGACGTATAAGCATGTACGTCGCTAAAAACCATAATATTAGCGACGTACAAGTATATATGTTGCTAATAGATGTTCTATTAGCGACGAAGTACTTGTACTACGCTGTTAGTTTGTATTAGCGGCGCTCACTGTGAGTGTCGCTAATGTTTGTTTTTAAAAAAATATCCCGGGTGAAATTCCGCCCGCGTGGGCGAAATTTCCCAGCACGAGTGAAATTTCACCCGCTCCTATAAATCTACCTGCCCCCCTGTCCCCCATTTTCCCGCCGCCCCGCCGCAGTGCCGTCGCCGCATGCCGCCTTGCCGCACCACCTCATCTCCGCCTTGCCTTCTCCTCGGCCACTCGCCCCTGCCACTCCGTCCTCCGGTGCTACCCCACCACCCCTTCCATTCCCCTTTCTGCACCCTGTCGACTGCCGCCGCCTGCAGCCATGCCGCCCCACCTCCTCTCCGTCCCGCCGCCCCGCCTCCTCCTTGGCCACTCACCCCCGCAGCTCCATCCTCTGGTCCGACCACCCCACCCCCTCTATTCCCCTTTTTGCTCCCAGTCGTCCACCACTGCCTGCAGCCATGCTGCCCCACCTCCTCTCCATCCCGCCGCCCCGCCTCCTCCTCGGCCACTTGCCCCCGCTGCGGCGTCCCCCGGTCTCCCCCTTCCCCATCTCCACTCTCCCTCTCCTCTAGTCCCCCCCTGCTCCGGGCGCCACGTCTCCCCGCCGCCTGCCACCGTCCAGTCCCCTCCCTCTCTGCTCCCCTTCCCCTCCCCCTCCCCTGTTGGCCCCCACAATCCCCCCCTCCCTCCACCCTCCCGCTGCCCCAGCCCCCCCTCCCTCCCCCTACTCCATTCCGCCGCCCGCCGCCGCCTAGTCCCCTCCCTCTGTTGGCCCCGGTAGTCCCCACCCCTCCCTCCCCTTCGCCCCCCTCCCTCCGGTCCCCCTGCCCCGCTCCCTCCCTCCGGTCCCCCCCCCCCCCCCTTCTCTATTTCAAAGGAGGGGGGAGGTTCCGATGGAGATGGGGTAGCAGGAGAGGGAGGCCAGGACTATGGGGGGCCGGCCACCCCCTCCCTACCACTCCCCCTTCTCACCAGAGGTGGGAAGACCCGGGAAAGAGAGTGGGTGGCCGGCCACCCTCCCACTCCCACTCCCCCTTCCCCCCATTCTTGCACTCAACAGAGGGAAGGGGGGGCAGACCGGATTCCGGCTTCCCACCGGAATCCAGCCACCCACCCCACCTCCTCCCTCTCCCAGTGTCCCCCCTCGTCTCCCGGTCACGACACCCCCCGTGCCCCAACCTCCCACCGGCGCCGGATGCGGCACTTCCGCCGGATTCCGGTGCTAGCTTTTTTTTGAATTTTCCTAAAGTTTTTAGTGACGCTTATAAAAGCGTCGCTAAAGCCTTCTTTTATTTTTTTAAATTTTACAAAGTATTAGTGACGCTTTGTCAAGCGTCACTAATACATAAAAATGTTTTTTTTTAAAATATGTTTTTTTATTAATGAAGTTTTAAAAAAAAAAAATTTTTTATTAGCAATGCTTTAAAGCGTTGCTAATATGTTGTTATTTATTTTTTAAAATAATTTTTTATATTAGTGAAGTATAGGAAAGCGTCGCTAATAATCAACTATTAGCGACATTTTATTATTATGTGTCGCTAATAATTTACTATTAGTGATGCTTTCATATGCGTCGCTAATACTAAAATTATTTACGACGTATATATAAATATCGCTAATGTGCACTATTAGCGACGCTTTCCCTAAGCATCGCTAATGATCAATTGTGACTCGTTTTTTAACGACGTAAGTAGCGACGGTTTTGTCAACAAGTGAAGGTTGAACATTAAAGTTCGGTTGGGACACTTAAACCTTTGGACATATCACTATGGAAATGAGAAGACAACACAATGGATTTTGTTGTAGGATTACCTAAAACTCAATGCATAAATGATGTAATTTGGGTAGTGGTGGATAAATTGACCAAATCTACCCATTTTCTACCCATTAGTTGGACACAATGACTCAAAAGTTTGGCAAAGTTGTACATTCAAGTGATAGTGAGATTGTAAGGAACTCTTCTATCAATAGTGTCTAATAGAGAGCTCATGTTCACATTTAAGCATTGGAAAAACATCCAAAATGTCTTTGGATCTTGGCTAGAATTCAACACAACCTTTTATCCCTCACATGTGTTGATATTTCAAGTGTAGAGTTATAGCTGATCTTACCTTTTGAAATATGCATGTAATGATTCTTGATAGAAAAATAGAACCTTATAGAAAAATGAAATACCGATGACTAAGTTTCTTTGGAGCAGTCAAACAATGGAAGAGGTGACTTGGGACTCAGAAGCATAAATCAAAAAGTTTTATCCTCATTTGTTTGCTAGTAAGTACTCAAATTTTAGGGACAAAATTTCTTTTAAGGAGGGAAGGATGTGACACCTGTAATTATATGACGAATTTCTATGCAATTATTTAAGATTTTCCTAATGTTTTGTTTTCGACCTTGCGTGGGAGGTTCTTGTATCTTTAGAACCAATTAATTTCATTGGTAAACATAGAATGCTTGTGTAATGAACTCGGGGAAGTGGTAAGGATGCTAAGTGTGATGCTAGTTTAATCATAATTTGGAATAAAAACATCAATCGGCGAGCATCAACACGTCAATGAACCTACCGATGAAACAACAATTCATTATCAACAAGGTTCGATAGGTCGGTCGACTCACAAATTGAATATGGAAGATACTGTTGGCAGTCTTCGACGTGTTGACGGTCATCAAAGAGTTTTACCAATGGGTTTGAAACTACTGAAAGAACGATTCCAAGTGCTTTTGGGAACAGTTATGCACTAGAATTCAGTTATTCAATCCCCATATAAATACCTTTGACAAATCATCACCGTAATCTTACGGATTCTCTCGCTTAGGGGAAGGGAAGAACCAGATTCGTGGAGACCTCATTGTCGCAGAAAGACATCAAATTGCTAACCTTGTACTATGACTTAACATCATGAACAAGTTCGATGGATTTGAATTACAATATTATGGTGATTGAACATTTGAAAGAATGATTTGTAGAATGTTCTAATGTGGTGATAACTATGATCATGATACTTATGTTTAATGAGTGTTTTCTTCCATAAGATCATGTTGTAGTCTAGATTTTTGGATATTATTGTGAAATATCATGTTGTACATTGTTTAGATGAATTTGAAAAGAATCTGAGAATATCTATATTTCTTTCAAACCATCTACATGCCCATCAGCACGTTGATGATGTCACCGAGGTCATGGAGGAGATGGCAATGTTGATATCGATGAGAATAGACACGTCTGTGTGCCACCAACGGTCATTAGCAATGAAGTTGACCGTCGGTGAGACATCGATGAGGATGTTTAGTCTTGTCATCCCACTGTCGGCAAGGGTTCAACACGCAATGAGTTACTAATGTTCACCAGTGACTTGGTTGACGCATCAATGA
This sequence comes from Saururus chinensis, assembly GCA_035235625.1. Taxonomy (NCBI): domain Eukaryota; kingdom Viridiplantae; phylum Streptophyta; class Magnoliopsida; order Piperales; family Saururaceae; genus Saururus; species Saururus chinensis. The sequence continues at coordinate 26,478,797 of CP141146.1, read as the reverse complement.
GTTTATCGTTAGTAAGTTGGTTTCGGGGAAAATGCTAGCAATGAATGCTAAGTGTTAGGCTATTATTGGGAGATATATTTTAATGATATTGAATGCTTTAAGTACAATTATGTGATATTGTGATTTATGATGATGTTTGGTATATGTGCCCTTGTTTGTGTGTATTCAAATCCTTGTAATGGATCACACCCCGATACCATTAGATAAAGGCACTAAAGGACAAGAACATTCTTGTGTCTGAATTGCTCCTCAATTGAGTCTTTAGCTACGTAACAGAAAGAGCTTCATATGAAATAGGACCAAGGTGTTCTTGCTCTCTAAAGATGAGAGTTCTGCAGAATTGCTTCCATCGCCCAGGATATGTGCTCAAATGGACAAAGTATTAAAAGATGTATAGTTCCACGTAGTGCAATAGAGGAGGTTCTGATGATTATGGAAGTCGGGTCTTTAACTACTACAATCTATGAGCCCCCCATGGGCCTTAGCTTCAAGGGATGGATGGAGTGGGCAGACCTCAAAACATTTGAGTTCAGTGGTGAGTACATGGTCAAGTGAGACAATGATGCACTCCTAGATGTGATTATTGTGTCATAGTGAACCTTATGACTTACATTTATGGAGCAAGACACCTTAAGTGAGGTCACATTATGAAAGTTTGCAATAATGAGAAAGTAATTATGATTGTTTTGTTTTTTTATTTATGTTTGATGATGATGCATTTACTAATGGATATGTTAGTATTGTTGCTATGATGATGTAATGGGAATATATATAAATTGTTATTACACAGTACTTATTTGGCCATCCCACTAGGAATAGTCATGTACTCAACATCCTCGTGATGCTAGTTAACAGGAAGAGCAGCTAGGTTGGAACGGGAGCACTAATAGGATGACAAGTTTTAGAAGAAATATAGGATTTCTTATCTTATTTAGTAAGACTTTTAGTGAGGTGTGTAATTTTAAACAAAGGCATGTGAGTACAAATTACTTATGATTGTATGTGTGTGGTGGATTCTTGGTACATACTTAGGCAAAAACATGTGACTTTTATGTGTGATTTGACCTTTTCCTAAATATGGATATGATGATTTGAATATTTTTATATTAAAAAAATAAGTAAGTCACCCCAAGGATAGCATATTTCTTTGATAAACGAAAAGTTTGAAAAAGAAATTATTTTCCTCTAATTTTATTGTGATAAAAGTGTTTTGAAAATTCTAGACCGTGATACTAACACTTAGATTTTACTATGAAAAACTTTAGAAAGTGTTTTTGATGTTTTTGGACAAAAAGGATAAAAATTGCAATTATTGTTCATAATTGATCGATTGTCCTTGAAAATAGCTTGATCGATGACTAATGTTTTTTGGATTTTATAACAGTTGATCTACCGATCATTCAATGTTTTGATAGATCAATTGATTGTGTAATTTGTTGATAACAATAACCGGAATGATCTTTATAAGATAGATTCCAGTAACTTTATCAATCGATAATTTAGGTAAGGGATCAATCGATTGAGTGTCTCAATTCAAACAAAATAGCAAATGATTGGTTGCCCTGTGGAATGATCAATAGATATGTGACTAGTTTCCTAGTTTAAGCCAATCTAGGATGAGTTCATTTGCAAGACTAAAAGCCAAACTAACTTAAGAGACTATTTATGGGCCAACTTTTTATGATTCATAGGGGGTAAGCAGAAATTTTGATTGGAAAAAGTGTTCTTTATGCGTAAGGTTCTTCACTAATTCATCTTACAAAATTTGAGATAAAAAAGTCATGAGAGGTGAGTGTTTTGTTTCATATTCTCTTTATGGAATAAAGTTTAGTGATTAGACATAGCACAAAGGTGCTGAGAGGCTGATTGGAGGATTGCTTTGAAGGAGACAGAACAGACTTGAAGGGAAATAACATCAAGGAAGAGAGTTGGTGGCCAACACTTCATCTAGAGAAGCAAATTCTAGTTTTGGGGTAGAGGTTGGTAGTCTTATGTCTTGTATATCTACTTCATGTTGCATTGATTCATCCAAGGGAATGGATATCCATTGTTTTCTATCGATTTTGGTTTCCACGTAAATTCTGTGTTAATTGTGGTAGTTTGCATGCATGATAAGTTGATAGCTGCTTTGATTGTTTGATTGATTATTGTTAGGTTAGTTTTGCACAGCTTGAGGCCATAACTTGTAGTTGTTTGCTTTGTTTAGTTATTTGGGCTATGGACAATGTGGTTATCCACTAGGTGTACATGGATATTAAACTCGCAATTAGTACTTGAGGGTATTTTTTATCTTGTTATATTTTGTGCTATCAATTTGCATGATTTCTTGCCGATTTAGTTTAGTTTCACTTGTAGTAAAAATATATCTCTTTCTTAGTGCTTAGTATACTTGTTATTTCCTCTTGTATTTGCCATGTCTAATCTTAATTCTAATATGGATGAGCATGGTGATTTGGGTAACCCTTGAATAGACCTCCTTTGTTTGATGGTCAAAATTTTTCATTATTGAAAAATAGGTTGAGAACCTTTATTTACGCACTTCATGGAAATGTTTGTAAGGCTGTGAGTAAAGGTTGGAATCCACCTATGACAAAGACGAAGGTGAGGTAGAAATTCTTAAACTTGAATGCAATTGGGATAAATAGGAGTGGAACTTACCAAATCACATTAGTAGGGCCTTGAGTGCACATTTTAATGCTGTAGGAAAAGGTCAACATAGATTAATCTCTAATGGTACCGCTAAAAGTGCTTCAAACAGGTTTGCTAAGTACAATTAGGGAACAGATGCAGTGAAAATTTCTAGGCTTCAAATGCTTATGAAAGGAACATTAATTATTCTTATAAATTACTTAATGGGAAATGTCTTGAATAAATCCAACATGTAACCAATAAACCTATCACTTGAGTTTGAGAATTAATGATGGGTAAGGATGAAACCATAGTTAAATATTATGCTAAGATCTTAGACATAGTTAACACTTGTGATCAATTAGGAGGACTAATTGCCAATCATCTTGTGGTTAGAAAAATACTTAGGTTATTTTCTTCCAAATTCAAAATCAAGGTTGTTGTCCTTAATGAATATAAGAAAATTAATACCTTAGATATTGAAGAATTGAAAGGGAACTTGAAAAAGTTTGAGATGCAAGAACAATCCTATGATCAAAAAAGGGAAATGTTTGAAAAGGGAAAGGGTAAGCAAACATCTTTAAAAGTTCAAAGAAAATGCATAAGAAAATGAAGGCCCTAAAAATCCTAGATGAGGAAGACTTTGAGGATGAGAGTGATAATGAACAATTAGTCATGTTGATTAAGCAGTTTCAGAAATTCCTAAAAACTCAAAACTATAAGTGAAGGAAAGGGCAAACTTCTGGGAGAGGAAAACAATTTGAGAAGTGAAATGAGAAACCCAACAAACCTAATAAGAAGAACATGTGATGCTTTTTATTTGTAAAGTTAGGTCATTTTGCTTCTGAATTCCCTAATCAAGGTAGGGAATTAATAACATATGTTGTCATATGTCAAGCATTGGCTTATTTCTATGATAAAAATAATGTGACAAATTTATGTTATTTTGAATCATGTTGTGTCTAAAGATCAAGTTATGAAGGTGAACCTTGAAGAAAACTCAAATCCATTTTTTGACTAATAAAAACACGCACACACATCACACTCACACACTTTAGGGTAAAAAAAATATCATATGGGTGTGAAAATGAGTAATTGCGACATTTTGAATAAAGTTTCATAATTTTGTTCATTGAAGATAAAGGTTGAAGAAGACTCAAATCCGTATTTCGACATGTAAAAATAGGTACACACATCACACTCACACACATTATGGTAAAATTAACATCACATGGGTGTGACGATGAGTGATGGAGAGGTTTTGAATAAAGTTTTATCATTTTGTTTAATGTTTCTGACTGAGAGATTGAACGATCAATCACTTCTCCAAATGATCAAATAATTCAAGAAAATTGAATAGACTGAATTGGAAAGTGATCAATCAATGCAAGCTACAATCATTTAAATTAGACATTCTGGTTCTATTTAAATTCATAGTTTGAGTGAATTCCTTTTTGGACATGGGGAGTCTATAAAAAGGGGTTGAGAACGTGAGAGAAGTGAGAAGACTTTAGACAAGTTAGAAATGAAAGGAGTGGATTCTCTAATGGTGTTTATGAAGAATTAGTCTTCTAGCTCATGAGTTGTGTCTACTATAATCAAAAGTGTCGTTAGTGGTGAGACTAGAGCACAAAATAATTTGAGTCATAAAGTGTTTGCTAAAGATTTTTTTGAGAAGATCAAGTAGAAGGAGATTCATAACAAAGAGTTTACACATGAAGAGATTGATCATTCCAAAGAAAAAGGAGGTGTGAAGACCATTTGGATGCCTGTAAACAACCAAGGAGTGGTTGATTCAAAGCTAGAGTGGTGTGAAGAACTGATCTTATTGAGGAAAAAAAGGGGGAATTTTTTGTCTTGTAAATAGTAACTCCATAATCTCAAGTTTACATACTACATAGTTGGCCTGGACAGAGTACCCTATGGTTTTTCTCATTGAGGGTTTCCACGTAAAAATTCTTGTGTGTTTTCTTTGTGGTTGTCTTGTTGATTCCCAATAGAACACATTGGAATAGTACACGCTAACTTAAGTAAAATCAAAAGAATGTTTTTCTTCTTTGGTTTAGGATAGGAGGATATACCTTGTAACTTGATGACTAGTTAGTACCACTTTATTCGTCTACGATTTTGTTATAAAGAATGATTTATTATAATGATGTCATACATAGTCATTTAATAATAAAGGACATATCTGATTTATTATTTGACATATGCATGCTTGTACCTATATTTTACGATACAATGTGATTTAAATTTCATACATACATCATTTCAAGGCATCATGAGTTAGACCTCCACCATATGGTGAAGTTGGTCTATGTAGATGCTAGAGTCGCTCTACATTGCACGAGTGCAGTGTCAAAGTGAAATCCTAGGTGTCCATGGTTTGGGACATGGGCATTTGGGCATGGATCTCTTGTCATTCGTTCCTCAGTAGTTGGCAGGCACTGGGTCTTGCCTGCATGGTACTCAGCAACACACGCATGTTAGGTTGGATTGTCCTTGACAAGTCTAGGTTAACCATTTTGGTTAGGTCGTGATGGTTTCTTTGGTTTCCTAGTAATGTAATCTTTAAAGTTTTATTTGGTAATGAAAATTGGGAATCACTAAGAAACCTAATAGGATTATGGACTAACTTGGGTAATAGCTCACACGATGAACAACTCGATACTTTCCTCTTTCTCAAATAAAAAGGGTGTATGATGTTTACTTATTGAATGATAATACACACTTATGAATGTATGGAATCTCGTGCCCCAAGTGTTCACAAGGATGGGGGTCCAACCTAGGGTGCAAGACCCTAAATCCCTCCCGCGGTCCTTTTGCTGAGATTGTGTAGTTGACTCAGTGAAGCAGTGTGATTGCGTAGTCAATACAACATGTTCTGTTGGCACATAATAAGTGGAAATGATAATTCAATTGAATGGGGTTCAATGATTGTTACTACTATATAGAAATGATATTAAATAATGTACTGTTGAGTGATGTATATTCCCATAATGTTTTTTCATAAATGCATGTGATGATCGTTATTTCCTTACTAGGCTTTGCTCACCACTTTTCTTTCTATGTTTTGGAAATCTTACCTTGGCATTTCCTTTGTGTCCACGTAGACAGATGCCACTCGAAGGAATTACGAGGATTGAATAATTTTTTAGGCTATTTTTCTTGCACTCGATGGACCTTGGATGGTTTTATGGTTTGGTTAAGGCACTTGACTCACACCCCGGTTTAGGTATAATTTATTAATTTACTTTTTCTTGGGTTTAAATTTTGAGGTAGTGACAAGTTTCGAGAAGACCTAGGGATCAACAACACACCTCAACACAAATTTTAACCTGAGATAAATGAACAATAATAGCGCGCAATTCTGACTTTGTAGGATATGATTCGAACATGCATATTTGATTGGGGTTGTAATTGGGACTAGCATCTACCACTCATTGAGCTTGCATACAACAATACTTATTAATTGAGCATTGGAGTAGCATGGTTTGAGGCTTTGTATAGGAGACCTTGCAAACCGCTACTCTGCTAGCGTGAATTAGGTGAGCAACAAATAACCGGACCAAAGCTTGTTCAACAAACAAGTTAAGTTGTGAAGGGTATTTGCAAACAACTTTTGGTTGTTGTCGCAAGAGCTATGTAGACCAGTCTAAAGGACCTTCGGAGTTCGAGGTTGGAGATCATGTCTTTTCAAAGATTTCACCAATGAAGGGTGTAATGGGATTTGGCACAAAGGGGAAGGTTTCTCTTTGTTATACTGAACCTTTCAAGATTTTACAATGGATTGGTAAGGTGTTGCATCGGCTTGCACTACCTCCCAAGCTTGCAAACATCCACAATGTTTTCCACATTTCAATGTTGCAAAAGTATAATTCAGTTCCAAGTCATGCCATAAGCTTTCAGCCAATAGAGGTGGAAATTGATTTGGCTACTCGGGAGGAGCTTGTTCAGATTCTTGATGAGAAGGTGAAAGTATTATGCTCCAAGAGGATTCGACTATTCAAAGTTCTTTAGAGGAACCATGATCTCGAGGAAGCCATATGGGAAAGCGATGACAAAATGAAGAATTCGTATGCTCAACTATAAACTTTGAGGACAAAGTTTCTTCCTAAGATGGATAGGATGTAATATCCCTATTTTAAATTTCAATTTAGGAGTTTTTCTTATTGATTTTTTGTTCGACATGGCATGTAAATTGAATAGTGGGTAAACAAGTATGCAAACCATAGCCGGGTGAGGAGCACATTGGGCAGGTCTACTAGCCTTCCCACCAGACAGTCATGTGGCGCCAAGTTGGGGAGATGACCCAAATAGGATTTATCATGATTTGGGAAAATCAGCTTTGGACAAGTTTTGATATTAAATATGTTGGTTGGATAAGAATTAGATAGAGTTCCATCGGAGTTAGGAAGTTTCCAAACATAGGACTCCCCTATCTCTATGAAAACCCCACGCCGTCTCCTCTCTCTCTCTCTCTCTCTAGTTCTTTCTCCTCTATCTTCTCCCTCTTTCCCCTCTCTTGTTCATTCCCCCAGCTCCATACTTTTCATGATCTTTTCAAGAACCACCATTTAAGAACTATTTAAAACCCTAGACTATTGAATTTTCTACTACTGGAGACCATCTAGGAGGTTTTCTAATCTTAGGTGACACAAAAAGGGTTCTTTTGGGCTGTACAATTTGTCTCAAGGTAAGATAAATGTGTTATTTTCAATCTTGATGAATTAGAGTTAATTTTTATTTGGTGCCTAAGTAGAATTGGTGCAAATTAGGGCTTTTACAAGGAAGAAATTTTTCCCATCAACTTTAGAGTTCTTGGATCTACTTAAGAGGTAAGTGATCATCACCCAACAATTCTTTATGCTAATGTATGTTTTCAACTTGACTTTTGTTGTATGTTATCTAGGGTTTTACTTGCATGACAAAGGATGGAATTTTGTTCATGTACATGTAAATCCTTGTCTTCTAGCTGTTTGAGAAAAAGTTTTTACATGTTATAGCTTATTGTAGTTCATTATCATCATATTGAATCATGATATGTCATGTTCATTAAGTTCCATTGCTGATAGTTCATTGAGCCTTGGGTAGAATTTGTTCGTCTCTTGTTTTCTTGTTTTTATTTTCTCTGTGCACCTAGAAAGGCCGGATTGGTTAGTGCCATCCAGTTAGTATTTTGCTCTGAATGTTCCCTCAGATTTTTAGTACGTCTTCAATTTGTGCCAGTAAAGATTCCAGTGGGTATATCTAAGTATTTCCCCTTCAAAAGTCTCTATTTTCCGTAACCCAATTGACTAGTTGGCACTGTTTCAGGTTTCTCACTTTATTATTGTCAAACCCCCTAAAATGAACCAGTTAGAGGATGTGACATTTTTAACCACAACCATGGGCTAACTAAAATACACCGCCACTGCTTTATTTAAAACAGACCATGGAAAATAAAAGAAATTAATACTATTACTACCAAGTGTACTAGTATGCATCTTTATACAACTCCAAATTCATAGCCATGATGTGATCTAATGCCATCATGCCGAAAAGAGGGATCCACAATTATCAAAATGGAAATAATATTAGATAGAACTATGAAGTCTCATAGTTTTGCTTCAACTTATTTACTAATCTGTCCCACAGTAGATGCCCCATCCTCACTAAACATCTCTTTAATTTTCCCCTTGTTTGCAAAATAAATTATGATGAGCACCTCCACAATCACACAGGGGATTCAAAAATGGTTCCCAAAACAAAACAAAACAAAGGTGAACAGAGCCCAATATGGTTTTGAAAATCAACAAAACTCATATCAACACCATTAAGAATAAGCTCATGTAAATGGAACTTCCAGAATATAGCATTAAACCATGAATAAATCTCAATATGCATAAAAATTCCTACACTATACTAGTGTAAATTAACTCAATTAATGCGTCAAAGAAATATATTAAGAAAGCAAATCCATAGGTACTTGAAGCTACGATTTATCAATTGCAGGGCATTTCTAAACGAGAAATACCAAAAGTCCTTAGTCAAGCCGGTGCACATGGACATGACCAATTATCTAGAGCATAGCTCCAATGTCACGATAGTATTCCTCAACGTTACCCAGATAGAAATTTTCTGCCTATATTCAGAGACAAAACCTCATCCTTTCGAACAAAAAATACATTTCATAAAAATCTACCCTCCCGCGAAGGAAAATTTTGATATCATTTAAATCAGTTAAAACTCCGAAACACTCAGTTAATCTAGGTAAACATGGATTGCAATTGAAAGCCAACAAGCTCAAAATCATGATTACAAGAAGTATAAGTTCATGTGTGAATAATGTACATGCATAAAGACCTTAGTAATCCTACTACAGTAGAAATATTCTGCTAACTAAATGCAAAAGACACGTCAAACCATGAAATTTTTTTTTTAAATAGAGACATTGAGTCAAAAAGCTACATTACCGACCTATCAGACCATTCAGTTAGGCAAATAAAAAAATAGTAATATTTACTTCTCTATTAGGCCCTTGGGTGATCAATCAGTCAGTCAAATTAAAAACACCAATAACATTTACCAATTTTTCATCCCTATTGTGAACAATTGGTCCGTTGTTTTAAAAAAAATTAATACCTTATCAATCGATTGGTGCCCTAGGGCAATTGATTGGTCAATCAGATAATAAATGACAGTAACTGTGGTGATCAATCAACTCTCTAGTGCAATCTATCAGCATGAACATGAGAGTTTAATATCCGTCTAATGGACCTAGCAGATCACTAGATTGCTCTAAAAACTAGTACTTTCAGCAAGTAAGAATTAAAAGTTCTAGCTTCTTTGAGTAGAAATTTTTTTATTAAACAAAAACAATTAAAACTTAAAGTTCTCTCAAAATATCACTCTTGAATTATCAAATAATCAACCATCAAGCAATACAAACATGGAAAACCCCAACTAGGGTAAAAAACCACGGCAATTCCAAATGAACCAAATCAATGCACTAGAAACTAGACCTTTACATAGACACAAGAAAAAAAATCAACCTTGTTTAACTCTAATACAAGCTCCTCTTGTTTAAATCGTTGTCATTGGCCTTCAAGTGTTCTACAAGCATTTGAAACTTTCTCCTCCTTCTCTTTTCTATGTTTCCTTCTAGTTAGAACAAGAAACTCTTGTTATCTTGACTTTGACCTTAAGGAAATCATCAATCTTCCATTGAAGACATGTTGGAACTCGTCTTTGAATATTTTCTATATTAGCTTCTTTAGTTGTGGGTTGTCTTCTTTAATTCACCATGGATCTTCAATAAAAAGCTCAAGTAAATTCTCCTTTAGAAAACAATAAACAAAGGTGTAAAATATCTTTCCGTTTTCTCCTACAGGATTTCCTATCTTCAATTTCATGATTTTATTACCCTTATATAGCTCAATAAATTTGTTTAGGACTTGTACTCGAATAAGTAAGGAAATTAAAAACGGAAGGTCTTAAATCAAGTAAACTGTTCTTGAAATGATTGATCATTCTAAATAGCAATCCATCGGTCACTGTTTTTAATGTGCACTATTCTCCCATCGATCGATCGATTGCAAGAGAGCAATCAATCGATAACTCTTAGCTTTGTTTTGAACAGGGCTGAATCAACAAGCGATCAATCATTGTCCTTCACATTTTGCAGCAATAGATCGTTCTACCTATTTTTTGGCTTTTTGCCCTTTTTACCTTAAAACCTTCTAAATTATTTTTAATCACTTTTTCACCTTTTCCAAGTGATTTATGCATACCAATGTAATCTAGATAAGCTTCAACACCCTTCACATTCTTTAATTGTTCACCTTGATCAACAAGAACATTATGCTCCTATTTTTCATTGTTAATTCCAAATCTGACTTGACCACAACAATCTCAAATGAGACTCTAAGACTCATTACGTGCATTAGTTTCTTCACATAATTTTGACAATGAAATTAACCAATAAACTAGACATATGAGTCATATGTTTTTACTGAACAAAGTTTTAAAAAGCTTCAATTTTTTAACCCAAACAATTTCGGTTAGAGATCAAAACTTCATAAATCTTTGAATAACAAATGTTAATAGAGATGAATAACCCAATAAACCCATTTAAAAGCTCACAAAAAAAACATCAAACTTGCATAAAAAGGAGATGAAGACCTAATCATCCATTAAACATCAAAACATGATTAGGAAACATAATCCAAGGTGTTATTGCAAGAAACGATTACACTCCTGTTTTAAATCAAGGAATCCCTAATCATAGAACTTGGATTTAATAGTCCTAAGCATAAACCACAACGTTTCTACTGATTGAGACTCAAATTTCACTTAACGAAGCCCATTATGTATTCCGACGTTTTCATAGAATCGTCTCAATAAGCATTAAAGTAGTGACGTTTATAACCAAACATCACTAAATATAAAAAATAGAGAAAAGAAAAAAAGAGAGAAAGAGAGAGGGGACAGAAGAGAGAGAGGGTAGAGAGAGTGTAGAGAGGGAGAGAGGAGAGAGAAGGAGATAGAAGAGAGTGAGATCGAGGAGAGAGGGTGAGGAGAGAGAGAAAAGAGAGAGAGCGGGGAGAGAGGGTGAGGCGAGAGAGAGGTGAGAGAGAGAAGCAAGAGAGAGAGAGAGGGAGGGGAGGGGGTGGGGTGAGAGAAGAGAGAGAGGAGAGAGGGTGGAGAGAGAGAAGAGAGAGTGAATAGAGAGAGAGAGAGGGTAGAGTGAGTGTGTAGAGAGAGGGGGAGAGAGCGAGAGAGAGAGGAGAGAGGGTTGAGAGAGGAGAGAGGGTTGAGAGAGGGGGAAATAATCTTTTTTTTAACCTATTAGCGATGCTTAGCACAAAGCATTGCTATTAGACATAGTATTAGCGACGCTTTAGTTTTAGCATCGCCAATACTGAGTCTAATAGCGACGCGGTTTACTGAGCATCGCTAATAGGCTTGTATATTTAAAAAAAAAAAGTTACACTATTTGCGACACACTATAAAGAGCATCGCAAATATTGTACTATAATGCGACGATTACAATTCACATTTGCGATTTTTTAAACTATTTGCGACGCTCTTTGCTGAGGATCTCAAATAGTGTAGCTTTTAAACCTATTAGCAATGCACACTAAAGATTGTTGCTATTGGACTAAGTATTGGCGATGCTATAATTAAAGCATCGCTAACATTATGCCTAATAGCGATACTCTTTACTGAGCGTCGTTAATAGGCTTATTTTTAAAAAAAATTTAATGTTGCCCTCTCTCTACCCTCTCCCTTTCTCCTATCTCCCTCTCATCTCTCTCTCCTCTCTCTACCCTCTTTCTCCATCCTCTCCTCTCTCTCTCTTTACCCTCTCTCTACCTTCTCTCTCTCCTCTCTCTCTCACTCCTCTCTCTCTACACTCTCCCTCCACTCTCTCTATCCTCTCTATCTTTCTCCTCTCTCTCTTCACTCTCTCCATACTCTCTCTCTTGACTCTCCCTACCCTCTCTCTCATCCTCTCCTCTCTCTATCCACACTCTCTCTCCTCTCTACACTCTCTCTACCCTCTCTCTTTACTCTCTCTCTGCCCTCAGTATCCTCTCTCTATCCCACACATGTCAACATGAGCCCCAACTACGAAGACGAGAGGGGAGAGAGTAGGGGAATTTTATTTTATTTTTTTAGAGTTTTTAATTACATCTTATATTTTAAAAAGTATCAAATAAATTAAATTTAGTAGCGACACTTGGGATAAAGCGTCGCTACTACCCCATGTAGTTGCAATGCTCACGCCTAAGCGTTGCTAATACCTACAGTACTTGCGACGCTTTATCCTAAGTATCGCTACTAAATTTATTTTATTTATTTTTAAAATATAAAATATAATTAAAAAAATACACTTACCCCTTTCTCCTCTCCTCTCCCCCTCCCTCTCTCCCCTTCTCTCTCCTCTCTCCTCTATGTTCTCTCCTCTCTCTTTCTATTCTCTCTCTACACTCTTCTCTCTCCTCACACTCTCTCTTCACACTTTCTCTTCTCTCTCTTATCTCTCTCATCTCTCTCCTCTCTTTCAAGCGTGTCAACGTGAGCCTCGGCTCTGAGGATGAGAGGGGAGAGATAGGGGAGTTTAATTTTACTTTTTTGGAATTTTTAATTATATATTATATTTTAAAAATAATAATATATCAAATAAAATAAATTTATTAGCGACATTTAAGATAAAACGTCGCTACTACCCTAGGTAGTTGTGACCCTTATCCAAGTGTCGCTAATACTTAGGGTAGTAGCCACATTTTATCCTAAGAATGCTACTAAATTTATTTTATTTATTTTTAAAACATAAGAAATAATTAAAAAATACACTCATCCCTCTCTCTCTCTCTTCTCTCTCTCCTAACCCTCTCTCTCCTATCCTCCCTATCCTCTATCTCTCTTCTCTTCTCTCTCTACACCCTCCTCACTCTCTCAATCGCTCTCCTCACTCTCTTTCTCTCTCTCTCCTTTCTTCTTTCCTCACTATCTCTCTTTTATTATAAATTATATTTTAAAATTAATAAATAAAATTAAATAAAATATATTAACGACACAATTTCACCAGCACTAATATATTTTATTTTAATTTTAAATTCTAAAAATATAACAACATAATAAAAAATCCCAAAAAATATAAATTAATTTTGCCCCCTCTCCCTCCTCTTCACTCTCTCTACTCTCTCCTCTCTCTTCTCTCACACTCTTCTCTCTACCCTCCCTCACCTCTCTCTCCACTCTCTAGCTCCTCTTCTCTCTCTCCTCTCTCTTCATCTATATTCTCTCTCTCTTCTCCCTCTCATCTCTATCTCTCCTCACTCTCTACCCTCTCTCTCTCTTCTCTCTTCTCTCTCCTTCTCACTCTCTCTTTCTATCTCTCACACACTTACGCCCGTAAACGTGAGCCCCAACTCTAAGGAGGGTGGGGATAAAGGAAGGGAAATTTACTTATTATTATATTTGAGAAGTCTATTTTGAGTTTTTTTAATATTTATTTATTATATATACAAATGTAAATATTAAATAAAATATATTATATTCGAGAAGTTTATTTTTAAAATTTTTAATATTTATTTATTATATACATATTTATTATAAAATTAATTAATAAAGTTATTAGCGATGCTATTCAAAGTGTCGCTATTAGTTGTATTATTAGTGCCGCTTTTAACAAAGCATCGTTAATAAGCTTAATTTTTTTAGAAAAAATCATTTTATTTGCGACACTTTCTAAAAAGAGGTGAAATAACATAAGTATTAGTGATGCTTTTACTAAAGCGTCGCTATTATTAATCCTATTTACGATTTACGATGATTTTTTAAAAGTGTCACTAATAGTTCTAAATTTTGTATTGTTTATTTTAAATTTACAACTGTTAGTGACACTTTTTGTTAAGCGTTGCTTATAGAGCAACTATTAGCGTCGCTTTTAAAAAAGTGTCACAAATAGTTATATTTGTTTCTTTTTTATTTAAAATATATAACGTTTAATAATGCTCTTATAAAGCGTGACTAATAGTTACTTTTTTGCGACGCTTTTCTAAGTATCGCAAGTAGTAGTTTTTAGCGACACTTTTCATTTCTTTGCTAATAAAAGCATCACTAATAGTACATTTTGTTGCAGTGCTCCTCTCTCTACTTCTCTCTCTCTTCATGCTCACTTTTTCTCTCTCTAATTCCGGCACCATCCCCCTTCCTCTCCTGCCCCTCTTTGGCTCCCCGTCCTTTGCTCGGCTCCGCTACTGCCCCGGTTCCACTGATCGTTTATAATTAAACCCTTTGCAAGTGTACAAGGTAATTGTACTAGGATGAGTATTTAAGGGTTGTCGAACCTCAGGGACGGATGAATAATTACTAAATATAAAAAGGAATTTGCTGATTGAAAACTAAAACAACTTAAACTTAAATTAAGTAAAGGAAAAGAAAATAACTAGTTTAAAAACAAGAGATTAATGTGATAGATTTTACTTAGGAAATCGAATCCACTATAGAACCATAACAATTCCTTAACTTTTAATCTAAATCTAGTGTGAATATGAACAAGTATTCTCAGCTACAAGCTAGAATTACTTCAAAAAGAATTATTAATTAATTTCCATGGCATGAACTATCTTCGACAATAGCACGAATCATCTACACTAAATAGCTATAGGCATGACCCGTCTAATCTTAGTATAACTCATCCAAGTCCTTAATTATCTGAACATTAAAACTATTGTATGACCATCTCATCTAAATCACAGAAATTAGAATTAATGCAAATATCAAAACCACATCAATCTATCATCTACAAGACAATAAATCAACATAGAATTGAATAAACATTAAAAACTCTTCCATTAAAAGGAAATCCTTATCATACAATTGTCATAATTCACAACTGAGATCTAAATTAAAAAGAAAAGAAATTGAAACTTATCTATAGGTTCATCAACTCCTAAGTAAAAGAAAGGTTTAGCCTTCCATGGTAGAAGAAAGTAATTGAATCTCCATTGAAAGCTTTGGCTTCTTCTCCATCTTCTTCTTCCTTCTTCTCTTCAGAAAATCTACTTGTTCTCCCTTAATTTCGTGCCAAATAAGTCTTTATATAGGCATTAGATCCGTAAGAAAAGAATTGGATATGAGAAGGACTCAAAATTGGGTGAAATAAGGAATCTGCGCGTTATGCCGATCGATCGCCCTGCATGCCCGTTCGAACTCTTGAACTGAATTTTCTTAAAAATCACGTGTAACCGATCGATCGGTAAGTAACCCCGTTCGATCGCCAATGAAGAAACTGCAAAATAAGCCAATTTAATTCAAAACACCATGGAAGCTTTTTCTAACCTAATTAAATTTAATATTTAATAATTTAACCTATATTAACACTTAAATGAGACTAGAAAATAGAATAATTAAGGGTAAAATAACGCATAAATTATACTTATCAAATACCCCCAAACCTATATTTTGCTAGTCCTCAAGCAAAACAAAACAAAACAAAACAACTAATCTAGAAAAATAAATAAATGGAAGCCACTTTCGTAGGGAATCACGATTGCATTTAGCGTATGCAACAAGCCTTTAAACCCCTAGGTGTCCCTAGTTGGACGAGTTGTGTCTCGTGAGGGTTTGCAGCAATGATACCCACAAACATCTAAACCGAAGAAAATAAATAAAACAAAACAAGAAAACAAAAATTCTAAAAACAATTTTCTCTTAAAAACACAACTATTTTTAAAAAGAACCAACCACAAATACTTGACACAAGTAAATAATATCGATCTGATCACTTTCAAGTAAGGAATCATCCATTCCATAACCTCATCATAGAACTAATTGTGCAACTACATATATACATTTCAAAAACATGAAGTGTAGAAACTTTATAGTCATACAATTTCACTCTCTATTAACAAGCATATCTTATGTGACCCATTAACCAAGCTAATTAAAATTCACTAACTCAAAAATATAACAATGACAATCTTTCATCTTTAACATCTCATAATAAAACCTCATGTAATAGCCATCAAATTTAAATTAAATTCAGGGAATAAGATCATAATATACCTCAAAATATGACTTGTGCAATACTTAGTTCTATTAAGCTTTCTAAATAGTCCATGTAACAAGCATTAGGCCAGTGTCCCTAATCTAGTTGGCTCAAGGCACTAGGTGTTGAAACACCCCTCAGGCTTAATAACTCGAACTATAAAGGCTACAGAACCAAGTAAGTCATAAAAGAATTTATCTCAACTTTTCACCTTTTGACGCGATCCCTTACTTGCCTAGGCACAAGGTCCGGTTACTCAGTAAAAAGAGAAACAAACCTTCACTTTTTTTTTTTTTTTCAATCAATCTATATATTTTTTTCAACTTTTTTTTTTCATTCTTTTTTTTTTTTTCTTTTTTCATAAACTTTTTTTTTTTTTTCATCACATACTTATCCCATTTTTTTTTTCAAATAATAGCTAAGCATAAAGATCTATCATAAAACATTAAAAATTACTCAATTGTCAAGTTTTTCAAAATATATATGCTTAGTTAAAGATATCCCACTAAGATTACAAGTAATAAATCATAAAATTGTATTCCTACAAGTTTCAAGTGTGTGAAATGTGATTTAAAAATATGTGCACAATTATCCAAGATAAAGAATATAAAATAGAAATTACTCACTTAATCATTTTCATCACTTAATTAATTACTTGAACTTTCTTCATGAAATTGATCTCTTTAAAAACAGACATATGTTTTTAAAAGAAAATAAACAATAAAAACACGTAAAAGAAAATAAAAACAAAAGAAAATCGAAAAAAAAAAAAATACTCTAAAACATCCTAAAAGAAAAATAAGAAAGAAAAATATCTTTCTATACCCCCAAACTTAAACTGAACATTGTCCTCAATGTAAAAGAAAATATATACTATAATGACAAGAATAAGTAAGAGAGGAAAAGAAAGATATCACCTGAAAGCATAACTAATCCACTAATCTGAAAATAAAGTACATAGGGTTGAGAAAACATGAGAAACATACATATCAAGAGCAATTTCCCAAACCTAAAATACCAAGCTCCCAGAAAAGAGATAACAACAAAAACTAAAAATAAAAATAAAAATAAACAAAGAGAAGAAAATAGAAAAGAAAAGAGAAAAGTAGCCCCTGCATAGCTAAATATCAGAATCATCTGTATCAATAGAACTCTAGTCACTATCATCCGCATCTGCCGGAGCTGATTGGCTACGAATCAAATCGGCCAGTCCCTGGATCAGTCCTCTCATCTCAGTCATCTGAGCATCCATATGTGCAGTAAGCCTCATCTGAAGTTGTGCCTGAGAAGAATCGATATGTGCTCTAAGACGATGCTCCATCTCAAGGAAAGAGTCAGTAGCATGGGCTGGAATGTGCTGCTCAGCTGCAACATCTGGTACACCCTCTGTGGCTGGCTCCTCCTCATTCTCCTCATCTAATGCTGGTGGAGGAGGACAATGTGTAATCATACGGTGTAGGGTCGCCTGGGAAATGACCCCTAAACCTCGGCTCGTGGGTGCATATGAAGGAAAATCCAACTGAAAGTGAACAAAAATTCGCTCCAAAAGGAAAGGAAAAGCTAATCGAGCATCCACTGGTCCAGAGACTATATCTGCCATCCGTGCGAAGACAAAGGAGGGAAAATCGATGTGAATCCGCTCCGCATGACCCAGAACATAAAGAAGGCGAGCTAAAGTGTAGTCAACCTTCTCATGACGGCGGAACCATATGTCATACTCTAATATCAGATGTGCAAAACGATAGTCCCGAGTTATGAGAGAAGCTGGCAATCCATATGTGAGAGATGGGCCTCGCTCCTGCCCGATAAGAGTTCCCGTAATAGTATACTCATCAGGAAAAGCAAAATCACCAAAAGACGGATAGGTGAAGCTAGAGCGCGTGAGACCCATCACTGAAGCTATGAGATCTGGTGTGACAGTAATCGTAATACCTCCAATGGTGCTAACAATATATCCCATCTCATTAAGAACAGCGGATGCATAAAAAAATCGGACCTGCTCATGATGTACGCGAGCATCAGGGGCAGCAATCTCTGAGAAAAATAAACGCCAATCATCTCGCTCCATAAGCCATGACTGGGCAGCAGTAATGGTGGGGACAAACTCCACTTGTCGCTCATAACAAATAGCACGAAGAGGTCGATCAACAGCGGCGGTCGTGGAAGATGAAGCTCGCGAAGTAGAGGGGGCGCCCTTCCTCTTCTTCGGAACTTTAGAACGTGAACCGTGCGCCATAGGTCTGCAAAAAGCTCAAATAGAAGTGCTAACAGTGATCGTGAAGCGACTAAAAGTAAGTAAAAAAAAATTCCGCACAGCCCAATAATGTCAAATTACGAAAATACCCCTATAAAAAATAATGATCAGAAATGTCCCAAATTAAAATATGATATGCACAAGTAAATATTAAGCATTTTTCGTACAGAAAGTACATATAAATTGGTTCATTAAAGCATCAAAATTTGAAATTTTCAACAAAAACAGTGCGGACTGAAAAATTCGAAATCCACCATGATTTATGCAGTAATCGGCCAATCAAACTGAACCAAATCATCAACATAACATAGACAAGATGTTTCTAACAAATTTCCACAACAAATTGCACCTGATTTGGTCAAAAATCGAAAGAAAAATTCAAAAATCGAATTTGGGACTTACCGGTGAAACAAAGGAACAGCGTGAAATAGAGGGCGATTCGGCTCAAATGGACTCCGGAAATGGATTCTACACGAAAAATCGGAGAAGAGGGATGATTGTCGGACAAAAATCTCGCCGGAAAAGGTACGGAAGACGGCGGAGGAAAAAATCGGCACGCGGCGGAGGAAAAACTCGGTGGAACCGAACTGGCCGGCGCGAGGTGAAAGTGACGACTCGACCGTTCGAATGGCCTACTTACCGATCGAACGGCCCGATCGATCGGGAATACGGCCGATCGAACGGGTAAACACATTTTTTTTTTTTTAACATGAAAATAAAATAAAATAAAAAATAAAAATCTAATTAATCAACTAAAACTACTAAATCAAAAAAAAAAATATTACTACATGAATTAAATAAAAGAAATTTAACTAAAACTAGAGAAAATAAAAGAGAAAATAAACATGAAAACAAACCGAATAAAACAAGGGTTGCCTCCCTAAAAGCGCTAAGTTTATTGTCTTCAGCCAGACAATGTGAACTCCCTTAATGTATTAATGGAGCAATCAAATCAATGGAGTCAATGTCACCCCTCTCAATATCTCTCAATGACAGGCTTAAGTCTCTGACCATTAACTTTAAAAACTCGATTATCTCGTGGGTCAGAAATTTCAATTGCTCCATGAGGAAAAACCTGAGTAACAACATAGGGGCCATCCCAGCGAGATCTAAGCTTACCTGGAAAGAGGCGTAATTTAGAATTAAAGAGCCAAACTTTCTGGTTAGGTTCAAAGGATTTTCGATGGATTAAGCGATCATGTAAAGCCTTAGTCCTTTGTTTATATAATTTGGCACTCTCATAAGCTTCATGACGCATCTCTTCCAATTCATTAAGTTGGAGTTTGCGGTGGGTACCAGCTTTGTCCATGTCAAAATTAAATGATTTAATGGCCCAAAAAGCACGGTGCTCCAACTCAACGGGTAAGTGACACGCCTTACCATAAACAAGACGGTAAGGAGACATGCCAATGGGGGCTTTATATGCGGTCCGATATGCCCATAAGGCATCATTAAGACGCATGGACCAATCTTTTCGATCAGGGCGTACGGTTTTCTCAAGGATTCTCTTAATCTCTCGATTGGACACCTCTTCTTGACCACTAGTCTGAGGATGGTAGGGGTGGCAACTTTATGTGTGACAGAATATCTTCGAAGAAGAGAGTCAAAAGAACGGTTACAAAAGTGGCTACCCCATCACTAATAATTGCTCTAGGTGTACCAAATCGACAAAAATATGTTCCTTTATAAATGCCACCACAACCTTATGGTCATTGGTTTTCGTCGCTATGGCTTCAATCCATTTGGAGACATAATCGACGGCGACCAAAATATAAGTGTAGCCAAAGGAGGGTGGGAATGGTCCCATAAAATCGATTCCCCAAACATCAAAAATCTCTACAATGAGGATAGGTTGGAGAGGCATCATGTCTCTCCGAGAAAGGGCCCCTAGTCGCTGACATCTATCACAAGACTTACAAAACTCATGAGCATCCTTAAACAAGGTGGGCCAATAGAATCCACTTTGAAGAACCTTAGCAGCTGTTTTCTTTCCCCCAAAATGACCGCCACAGGCGTGAGAGTGACAAAATGTGAGAATACTATGAAATTCACTATCAGGCACACATCGACGAATAATCTGGTTAGAACAAAACTTAAAAAGATCAGGGTCATCCCAATAATAGTGCTTAACATGAGAAAAGAATAAATCCTTGTCTTGTTTAGTCCAATTAGAGGGAATGCGACCCACAGCAAGATAATTAACAATATGAGCAAACCAGGGAGGTGTATGGGTAGAGACAACAAAGAGTTGCTCATCGGGGAAAGAGTCATGAAGTGGTTCAGGGTGGGAAGGTTCATCAAGTAAGATCCTAGACAAATGATCAGCCACAACATTCTCAACACCTTTCTTGTCTTTAATTTCATAATCAAACTCTTGAAGGAGCAAAATCCATCGGATGAGCCTAGGCTTAGTATCCTTCTTAGAAAGAAGGTAGCGTAAGGCTGCATGGTCAGAAAAGATAATGATTTTTGACCCTAAAAGGTACGATCGGAATTTATCTAAGGCATAGACAACAGCTAGCAATTCCTTTTCTGTGGTGGTATAATTCAATTGGGCATCAGAAAGGGTCTTACTAGCATAATAAATGACATGGGGGACTTTGTTCACTCTTTGTCCAAGGACTGCACCCACAGCATAGTCAGAGGCATCACACATAATCTCAAAGGGTAGGGAGTAGTCAGGGGGCTGAATGATAGGTGTGGTAGAGAGGAGTGTACGAAGCTTTGTAAAAGATTTCATATAAGCATCATCAAAATTAAAAGATACATCATGAGCCAACAAATGACACAATGGCTGAGAAATCTTACTAAAGTCCTTAATAAATCGCCTATAGAAACCGGCATGGCCAAGAAAGGAACGAACCTGTCTCACTGTAGTGGGGGGAGGCAGGTTAGCTATAAGGTCAACTTTGGCCTTGTCTACTTCTATACCACGTTTAGAAACAATATGACCTAAAACAATACCTTCTTGAACCATAAAATGACTCTTTTCCCAACTCAAAACCAAATTAGTCTCCTCACAACGTTTAAGCACAAGAGATAAATTAAGAAGACACTCATCAAACGAAGCACCAAAAACAGAAAAATCATCCATAAAAACTTCTAAAAATTTATCAATCATGTCAGAAAATATGGACATCATACAACGCTGAAATGTAGCAGGTGCATTACACAAACCAAATGGCATACGTCTATAAGCAAATGTACCAAACGGACAAGTGAAGGTGGTCTTCTCCTGATCTCCCGGAAACACAGGTACCTGATTATACCCTGAGTAGCCATCTAGAAAACAATAGAAGTCCTGACCTGCTAGTTTCTCTAAGATCTGGTCAATAAATGGCAAGGGAAAATGGTCCTTTTGGGTCATGGAATTTAGCTTCCGGTAGTCTATACACACTCTCCACCCTGTGGTTTCCCTAATAGGGACTAACTCTCCTAATGTATTTGACTTAACAGTAAATCCAGACTTCTTTGGAACAACCTGGGTAGGACTCACCCACTCACTATCAGAGATAGGGTATATGATACCTGCATCTAAAAGCTTAACCACCTCCTTCATGACTACCTCCCGCATGTTAGGGTTCAACCTTCGTTGTCCTTCTCTCGAGGGTTTGGCATTATCTTCTAAGTGGATCCTATGCATACAAATGGATGGGTCAATCCCCCTAAGGTCAGCTACCATCCATCCTATGGCTCTCCTATGTGTGACAAGGACAGTAAGCAATCTACTCTCTTGGTCACTAGTCAAACTAGAGGAAATAATGACTGGAAGAGTGTCCTTAGGTCCCAAGAAGGCATACTTAAGAGAACTGGGTAAGTTTTTCAATTCAAGCTGAGGTGGTGACTCTATGGAGGGTTTAAGAGGTGTGGAGGCTGATATAGGTAAGGGCTCTACCTGAAACTTCCAAGAGGAAGACTCGGGAACACTAGCAGCCGCTAGTTGGCTATGGGCCTCCTCCAAAGATGGATCAATAAGGGACTCCTCTAACCCTGGGTATAGTAAAGTTAATTCAAGAACATCTCTCATTAGGGTAAGGGGAAGGGCTTCATTAACTAGGTCATCTAAATGGTCAACCATTAAGCACTCAAAGTCACACTCAACAGGTGGTTGGTTAGATGCATGGAACACATTCAGCCTCACATTCATATTCCCAAAGGATATCTCCATCACTCCCGTTCAACAATTGATACAAGCATTGGCAGTGGCAAGGAAGGGGCAACCTAGAATGACGGGAATTTGATGTGTAATATTACAGACCGGTTCCATATCTAAGACAAGAAAGTCAACAGGGAAGAAGAACCGGTCAACTTTCACTAAGACATCCTCAATGACTCCTCGAGGCTTACGCACAGAACGGTCGGCTAGCTGTAAGGTAACTGATGTAGGATGCAATTCACCTAACCCTAATTGTTCATACACCGAGTAAGGGAGTAGATTGACACTCGCACCAAGGTCAAGGAGGGCTCTATGAATGGAGTGATCGCCTATGACACAAGAAATAATGGGCACTCCAGGGTCCTTATACTTAGGTGGGGTGTCAAACTTCAAAAGGGAGCTAACTTGCTCGGTGAGAAAGACCTTCTTAGACACATGGGTCTTAGATTTACGCTTTTGAGTACATAGGTCTTTAAGGAACTTAGCATAAGCAGGGACTTGCTTAATTGCATCTAAGAGGGGGAGATTAATTTTGACTTGTTTAAAAGTCTCAAGAATATCATCCATCTTAGATGTGTTCTTCCGAAATGTTGGGGCCATGTCAAGACACTGAGGAAAAGGTGCCCTAGGGATGTAAGATCCCTCTGAAGTGGTCTTAGGCTGTGGCTCTGAAGAAGAGGAAGGAGATACAAACTCCTTCTCATGTGGTGCACTAACTTTTACTTGAGGCTCATTAGGGGCTGAATTATCTAACCTTTCATTTGTAGTACCTAAGGACTCCTCTCCAACTTGATTATCAATGTGTCGACCACTCCTAAGGGTAGTTATGGACTGAACTTGTTCATTAGAGGAAGGGACTATCTCTACTCCACATTGACCTTTAGGGTTTTGTTGGGGTTGACTCGGCAATGTTCCTGTCTCTCTCTTATTTATAGCATTGGCTAGTTGTCCAATTTGAGCTTCTAACTTTGCTATAGATTGTGTGTGTGAGTGAAGGAATTGGGATTGAGATTGAATGCCTTGGAGGGCACTCAAGACCTTTTCTTCAAAGCTTGGACTCCTATTGGGTTGGACATATGGATGTTGGACTTGAGGTTGGTGGATATGGGCTGGTGGGACTTGGAATGGTTGCCTAGGAACTTGGTTACCCATAACCCCTTGGTTTTGTGCCCGCCAGGAAAAGTTAGGATGATTCCTCCACCCAGGGTTATATGTGTGTGAAAATGGATTATTCTCAGCCCTAGGGAAGGATTGGGTAGCATTTACATGGTCTTGGACAAGCTCAGGAAATTGAGAGGCAGAGGGGCACTCTATAATAGTATGGGCTGGGCTAAGGCATATTGTGCATGCATCTTGAGTGAAGGGAGTGGGCTGATGTGTTGAAGTCATAAGGAGGTCAAGCTTCCTACTTAAAGTATCAACTTTAGAGGAGATGTCTAATGGGTTTTTGACTTCATACAAGCCACCCCTAGAGGGGGCATTGTTTAAGGTAGATAGGCCACTCTCATTTCTATTCAACGCAGCATGTTGAAGAGAATTTTCACTCAAGTCCTCAAATAGTTTCCATGCCTCATTTTCATTTTTTAGTAAAAAGGTACCCCCACAACTTGCATCAACAAGATGACGATTTTGTTCAGTAAGACCCTCATAAAAACGTTGCACTAATTGCCACTTAGGGACAGCATGATGAGGACACCTCCTAAGAAGGTCCTTAAGTCTATCCCAACTCTCATGGAACTGTTCAGTGGGAAGTTGGGCAAAGGTGGTTATGGCTTTTCTCATTTGGTTGGTCTTACCTATGGGGAAGTACTTTTTAAGGAATTCTTGTTGCATTTGAGCCCAAGTTGTTATGGTGTTTGGCTCTAAAGAGTGAAGCCATTCCTTAGCCTTATCTTTCAATGTGAAAGGAAAAAGGCGAAGTTTAACAGCTTCATCGGTTAAATTTGAGAGCTTAAAAGTTGTGCATATTTCTAAGAAGTCATCTAGGTGCCTATACGGGTTTTCATTATTAAGTCCATAAAAAGATGGAAGCATTTGAATAACATTGGGCTTAATTTCATAATTTTGAGCAGCAACCGCTGGCAACCTAATGCATGAAGGGGAAGTGTACTCATTGGGAGTGTAATACTCCCTTAGAGCTTTGAGTGGTGCATCTAACTGATGTTCAGCCATGATGATGGTAGAGGTAGTATGGGTGGAGGAATTGGTGGGAGAGTTAGGGGGTGTAGGGATGTAGGTCGAGGGCAACTCAACTCTCCTAGATGTCCGCTCGGGCTCGTGGTCAAATGGCACTAATCGGGGAGTAAGGAGCGACGACCACGCATACACAACAAACACACCACACAATTTAAAGTGTAAAAAGAGAAAGATGAAGCAAAAATAACTAAGGAAAAAGAATAAAAAGTGAAAAAGGATCTTGCAAACCGAAGAGAAGCTTGTCAATGTCCACTTGTGGCCACAAGTGTAGAGATCACCTTCAACTCAACCTACAAGATTAAATTAAAAGAAGGTAAGAAACTAAGAATTAAACTAAAAAAATAAGTAAACTGAAACTAAAGTATCTAGAATTATCCTAAAGCTAATTTAGTAACAAATCAACACCGTCCCCGGCAACGGCGCCAAAAACTTGATCGTTTATAATTAAACCCTTTGCAAGTGTACAAGGTAATTGTACTAGGATGAGTATTTAAGGGTTGTCGAACCTCAGGGACGGATGAATAATTACTAAATATAAAAAGGAATTTGCTGATTGAAAACTAAAACAACTTAAACTTAAATTAAGTAAAGGAAAAGAAAATAACTAGTTTAAAAACAAGAGATTAATGTGATAGATTTTACTTAGGAAATCGAATCCACTATAGAACCATAACAATTCCTTAACTTTTAATCTAAATCTAGTGTGAATATGAACAAGTATTATCAGCTACAAGCTAGAATTACTTCAAAAAGAATTATTAATTAATTTCCATGGCATGAACTATCTTCGACAATAGCACGAATCATCTACACTAAATAGCTATAGGCATGACCCGTCTAATCTTAGTATAACTCATCCAAGTCCTTAATTATCTGAACATTAAAACTATTGTATGACCATCTCATCTAAATCACAGAAATTAGAATTGATGCAAATATCAAAACCACATCAATCTATCATCTACAAGACAATAAATCAACATAGAATTGAATAAACATTAAAAACTCTTCCATTAAAAAGGAAATCCTTATCATACAATTGTCATAATTCACAACTGAGATCTAAATTAAAAAGAAAAGAAATTGAAACTTATCTATAGGTTCATCAACTCCTAAGTAAAAGAAAGGTTTAGCCTTCCATGGTAGAAGAAAGTAATTGAATCTCCATTGAAAGCTTTGGCTTCTTCTCCATCTTCTTCTTCCTTCTTCTCTTCAGAAAATCTACTTGTTCTCCCTTAATTTCGTGCCAAATAAGTCTTTATATAGGCATTAGATCCGTAAGAAAAGAATTGGATATGAGAAGGACTCAAAATTGGGTGAAATAAGGAATCTGCGCGTTATGCCGATCGATCGCCCTGCATGCCCGTTCGAACTCTTGAACTGAATTTTCTTAAAAATCACGTGTAACCGATCGATCGGTAAGTGACCCCGTTCGATCGCCAATGAAGAAACTGCAAAATAGGCCAATTTAATTCAAAACACCATGGAAGCTTTTTCTAACCTAATTAAATTTAATATTTAATAATTTAACCTATATTAACACTTAAATGAGACTAGAAAATAGAATAATTAAGGGTAAAATAACGCATAAATTATACTTATCATCCACTGTCGGCCATCCCACTACCCTTACTGCTCGCCACCCCCCACCATCATGATCTCCTTGGCCTCAACCTCCATCCCCTCCCAACTGCCAGAAAATGAGGAGACAAGGTGGTGGTGGGTAATTTTTTTTGAAATATTTTTAATTTTAGCGATGTTTAAACAAACTTTGCAAATGAAGCATCACTAATAATTTTTTTACAAAAAATTCTATATTAGTTACTATTAGTGTAGCGACGCTTGTTTAAAGTTTGGGTTTTTTATTTTATTAGCGACATTTTTTTCTAAAACATCGCTAAAATACTTTTGGCAACAGGTAAAAAACTTCGTTAATAATGTTTTTATATTTTTTTAAAATATGTTAACGTATTAGCAATGCTTTAAAAATTGTCCATAATAATATATTATTAGCGACGCTTATCACAAAGCATCATCGCTAATCACTAATAATGTATTATTAGCGATGATTTTAAAGAGTAGCAAACAAACTAATATTAGTGACAAAACAATAGAGTGTCGCTAATATTAATATTATTAGAGACGCTTTTATATATGTGTGCTAATGAGCAGTTGCGATGAGACTGTAATCGATGATTTTAGCGACACTTTTTACACATCACTAATAGTCATTAGCGACGCTTTTCAGCATCGCAAATAGTCTTTTTTCTTGTAGTGCGAATACAAACTAATAAAATTACATATGCGACCTTTTAGCTAAGAAATAGAAAACAACAATTTTAGAAAGATGATAATTAGCAAATACATAGACTCTAACTTGGCTTTCACACTTCAAATAAAACTTTCACTTATGAGTGAATTTATTTAGGAAAATGTGGCTATTTCCTCCCCAAATAAATTAAACTGTGCAGTTCAAGAAATATTTCATAAGCAAACCCAAGTCTGGAATGGAGTGACTTAAAAACTGGATGTGCTAGAGAGCCTATGGAGCTTGATTACAAGAAATATCCACTCAAAAGAATCTAAAAATATTACTCATCAACCATTTAGAGTAACTGCAAGAGAAGAATATATGATGAGCCGAATCAAGTTCATTGATTATACAGTTATAGTCACGGCTCTTAGATTTATTGCTCCAACCGCAGATAACCCTGATCCTGCATAGGCGTGGAAGGTGAACCAAAAACAGAAGAATGACAATTGGTGTGGAAGGTGAACCAATTAGATTGAAAGTAAGAAGAACTTGAGCAAGAAGGTCTAGAATGTGTGTTAAACAGCAATTACTGAACTTGCATGCGAATGAATTTCCGGTGTTTGTCAAGGATTCTTGGGGCTGAAGAAGACTCAGAAAGGGTAATGCGCCACCTCTAGATCGCTTTCACTATCAGGAAATTTTTTAACTTCACATCTAGCTAATAGGATTTTCTAAATTAATGATCTTTTAATTTACTCGAAGAAACAGAAATCCCATGTTGTATGGCTGGTGCAACTGCGACGGATGGGAACACCAGACTCCATACGAGAGGGGCAGCTAGGCATGTTCTCCACTTTAGGGTCGCTGCCGGACATAAACCAGAAGCTTTGGAGGTGTAAGAGGGTGATGGAGAGTTGTCTAGACTTGATTCGGTTGGGCTAACAGGGATCTGTTAGTTGCCTACGTACCCTTCACAGGGATCAGACCTCATGTAGTTCTTACCTCTCCATACTCAGACACCACTTTTTATATAGACCCTCACGTGTTTGTACCAGATAGTTGCCACTTCTCTTCATTGAAGAGTGGTTATTACGAGTAAGTGGTCAATAACAGTTTCCTAAACAAGAGGAATTTTTATAGTTGTGACAGAACGTGATGGGGTTTCTAGTATTTATGCCAAGCTTAAATTTGCTGAGGTTAAGAATTCAAGATATGTTAAACTAGCTCACGGGAGCTATTATATTGCATTGGTTGATGGAGGTATTGAACATCCTTTTTAAGTGTGACCGACAGCAATATGAACCTTGTTCGGCTCTTCATAGTCACAATGCAGTAATAAGTATAAGGTTTTCTGAATCATATATGATATATGCTAGAGAGAGTAGAAAATGATGCATGAACTGAAATTTGCCATCTGAACAACAATATTGAAGGAAAACACAACTAGCAGAATTTTAGATTTATATTATTTTTTTTCAACGATATGTGTGGAACAAAAGTAATATAAAATTTGACTATCTTACATATTTATTTATACAAAAAAATCATTTAAATGGTTTGTAGATTGAATTCACATAATATTGGAAAGTCACATAGCTTAAATTAACTGCATTTTACTATATTCACACAATGTTCACAACGAATTGGATTAAGAATTATATTTGATTAATTATATAATAGTGTATTATTTGTTTAATGTTATCTAACTATAATGTTGATTTTTAGTTACAAAATTTGTTTTATACATAATTATCTCTAGGCATATCGCAATTTTATAAAAAGATATGGATTGAATTGTTTGTAAAGAAAACTGCTTAAGTTTTAAAATTGTAAATCGATAAATAATAAATTTTAAGAGTAATATCCTCTGATTAATAAATTACACATATGAAGATTTTCCATTGTTTACCTAATGTTGCATTTTTGTTTCTAAAATATTGCCCAGCCAAAAAAGGGAATATTTCATATTCCTTGGTTTTTCCAAAAATGCCAATCAACGTGGACTTACATGATATAAGAAATTTTTTGGACAAAAATACCCCTGGTCAGGGTTTAGGGTTTTATATCGTGTAAACCCTTTACACAGTTACATTTACACACAAACAACTTCACAGACTAGCAATTTCGATAGTTTGATCAGTGAGAAGTGAATATCAGTGTGAGTTCCGATTTTCAACCCATCCCACCAGCAATTTCGAAAAAATTGCAAACGATTTCCAACATTCAAGCAATGAGACGTGAAAAAACTAGGCAATGTTCGGTTTTTCTTGTTTCCGAAAGCCAATTTTAAATTTTCTGCCCCAAAGTGATTTTTGGCCATGAACTGAGGTTCCATCCAAATGTATAGTGACGCAATCCTGATAAAGCAATGAACTTTGGTAAAGAAAAACCGATTGTTCGAGGGATTAATCCTGTTCGAATTAATTTTCTGGTAAGGCCTTTCTCTAACTCTAAATCTTATGTTCGTATACATAATTTTTTATATATCGTGATATGGAACACACAACGTAGTTACTACGTTAATCTCCTTAGTAGATTGTTGTGTTATCAAGTATATGATACGTAATATATCGTGTTATTGATAATACTATAATCGATATAGATGTCCTCCTATCATGTATGCGTAGCATACATAACATGCTATTAACAACACGATATGCAAAAGGCGACATTCAAATGTCGTGCTATCTTGTCTGAGAAGGCATCATATCGTGTGTCTAATAACATGATATATATAGTTAGTGTGTATTTGTACGTTAGTTACATAATTTTAATCAACACAACTTATTGATTTTGGTCACGACTCATGACCCATTGTTGATATTCATATGTATAACATCTTTTACAAATGAAGAGCTACAAGGGTCTAGTAAAATGGCGGAATCAGTGAAGGCATCAGAAGAGAAGAAGATATTCTATGGAATGGGACCAAGTCTCGGAATAAACCCGCTGGTCTTAGACTATCAAAAGACCTCGTTGAATCGATGTCGGGATGCAAGGAAATCTTGGAGAAGTTTAGGTTCTACCTAGTTTACGATTGCTAGCCAATAATTATCTCCATGCCGCTTTTATACATTCTAATAGGTAAGTGTCGGGACCACTCACAAGAAGTTTTTAACATTCAGGGCAAACCATATGGAGCTATTAATGTGGGACAAAGGGGGTAGTATTATTGCCTTGAAATTATTGAAAACAAAGAAGTACTGGGAGCAAGAAGGCCTTCAATATGTTAAATTGTTCTAGCGGTTTCCCAATATTTCCTTGTGAATAAACTTTCCTACGTGATCCAACCAAGAGAAGTGGTATTTCCTTTGAATGTCCATACTATCAATTCTAACAAAGATATATGGATATGGGCGCAAAAAAGAATTGACTATGGGATTGTCCTCTAGTATGATGATTACCAACCTCAAGCATTAAATGACATTCAATTTTAAAGAGCTGCCATTTATTAGATTGTGAATGAATAAAATCAATGTTTCATAACGTTTGTTAGCAGTTTCGACAACATGATGTTTAGTTCTGCTTCAGTTTCACATTATTGCCATTGTGAAATGGCTTTTGTCTATGAAAAAAGACTACTTATTGACGTATATTTTCTTCATTTTTCGCACTAAAGAACATAAACCCTAAATCTTTTCTTCATTCTTTATGACCATATCATTGTCATTTGTCAATGCAAACTTGAAGAGCTTGAATGTATGTTTTTGTTTTTTTATGCTAGTCTGTTTAGTTGAGAATTGATCTTCAAATGATGTATATAAATCAATTGACCATTTGCAAATGCAACTAAGAACTTCCATATGAAGGAAAAGATGCAAGGATCACATAATTGACAAACTTACAAATATTTTATGTTCTTGTTTAGAACCTTATGTGTGAAACAAGAAATAGTCAATTAAAACTACATGTGTGAAATAAGAAGTAGTCTAAAATCCTACTCCCTCTGACCTATAGTAATGACTCCATTTTTTTAAAAAAGTGATTTTTATTGAATGGTGGGATTCACAACTAACACTACAAGAAAAAGGAAGAAAAGTTTCACTAATGACTATTAGCGACACTTAAAAAGCATGGCTAATAGTACTACTATTAGCGACACTTTCTCTTTCGTTGCTAATATTAGTTTTTTTACAACGCTTTAAAAAGTGTATTAGATACTCTTGCTACACAGCGTCGCTAATAATATAGTATTAGCGATGCTTATTAAGCATCACTAATACAAAAACATATTTAAAAAAAAATTATTAGAGATATTTTTTAAATGTCGCTAAAAGTTTTTTTAGCGATGTGGTGGTAGAGGAACCAGGGCAGATATGGGGCTCGGCGGGGCAGGCGCGAGGGTATGAAAAATAGGGGAGTGGGTGGAAGGAAGTAGCTATGACGACGGGGGTAGCTGGGACTGCTACAATGAAGCCAGGAGGTGGGCAAAGCCATGGCAGCAGGTTGGACCATAGCAGGGTGGAGTAGAGAAAAACAGGAGAGAGGGCAGCCGGGGATACTGGTAGGTAGGTGAAGCAGGGTGGCAGCGGAGGCTAATCTGTGGCTACGGGCAAAGCCAGAGAAGGGGAACGAGAGTGAGAGAAGGGGAGGGGGCGTTGACAGGTTGCAGACGAGCTTGGATAGGCGGCGAACAGGCGATGGACGAACAACAGAGAAAATTTGATGAAGAAGGGATGATTTGGCAATGGAAGGAGGGAGGGGGGATTTAAGCGTGGTAGGGAGAAATTTTTCCCTGCCACATGTGGGAAGAAAATGCATGCAAATTTCACCTGCATTTAATTTTTTTGTGATGCTTTCCAATAGTCACAAAAATAGTTTTTTGTGTTGTTTAGAAATAAATGTCACTTTAAATAAAACCACAAAGAGAGAGAATTGGGAAAGAGAGAGTGAGAGAGAGAGCAGAGAGTAAAGGGAGAGAGTATAGAGAGAGTAGAGAGAAGATAAAAGAGAGAGACAAGAGAGAGAAAAGGGGGGGGGAGAGAGAGGAGAGATACGAGAGATAAAAAAAGATAAGAGGGTGGATAGAGAGAATGAAGAGAGAGGAAGAGATCGAGAAGGGAATGAAAAGATGAGAGAGAGATAAGAACACACTTACTCTTAATTTTAAAGTCTGTCAATTCTAAATCTAACTTAACCACAACAACCTTAAATCAAATTATAACAAAGAAATCGGCCAATAAACTAGACATATGACTTATATTTTTTGATAAACGTTACTATTTGCAAAGCTCAGTCAAGAGACTCACAAATAGTTTTTTTTTATTTTTCTCCTCTCTCTATTCTCCCTCTCTCCTCTCTCTCTCTTCTCCTGCCCTCTCTCTCTTCTCCCTCCCTCTCTACCCTCTCGCTCTTCACACTCCTTCTACCACTCTCTCTTCACACTCTCTCTACCCTCTCTCTCTTCACACTCTCTCTATCTCTCTCTCTCTTTTCACTCTCCTCTTTCTCTCTCCACTCTCTGTTCTTTCTCTTCACTCTATGTTCCCTCTCTCTCTTCACTCTCTCGCACTTCTCTCTCTCTTCTCTTTGTACCCTCTCCTCTCTCTCTTCATTCTCTCTCTCTGCACTACAAAAAATAGTACTATTAGAATCACTTTTAAGTGTCGCTAATAGCGTTCCTAAATGTATCACTAAAAATGCAGTCGCTCTTGCTCATTAGCTATGCTTATGACAAAGCGTCACTAATAGTCTAACATTAGCGATGTTTATCTTTGTGTCACTAAATAGTTTCTTTTTGTGACACTGAAATATGTGTCACTAATAAATTGTTTATTAGCGACGCTTAATTCTAAGCATCGCGAATAATTAATTATTAGCGACGCTAAATTAAACATCGTGAGTATAATTTTTTTTAAGAAAACATAATTTTTTTTTATTATCGACAATTGTATATGCGTCGCTAATAAGAAAAATAGAAAAAAATATTAGTGGCACTTATATACACATCGCTAATAAGAAAATTTTGAAAAAATAATAAAAAAGTCTATAGCGACACTTCAAGAAAGCGTCGCTAATCAAAAAACATATTTTAAAAAAATATATATATTAGCAACGCTTTACAAATGTCGCTAAAAAAAATAAAAAAAGTATTTAGCGATGCTATCTAAAAGCGTCGCTAATAACATCAAATTTTTTTTTTAAAAATACCCTACTAGCAGCGGGATGACTGGAGGGGCGCCGGCAGGAGGTACTGGGGTGGAAAATGGGGGTGGTGTCAGAATCCGACGGAGGTGCCAGATCTGGTGCCAGTGGGGGGACAGAGAGGGAGGTGACTAGGAAGAGAGGGGAGGGGTGACCAAGGAGAGGGGGGTGACTAGGGAGAATGTGGAGGAGGGTGTGCCGGATTCCAGGGGGGAGCCAGCTTCCGCCCCCAGAGCCCCCTCCTCTGGTCAAACAGACCAGAGGAGGGGGCGGAAATAGGGAACAAGGAGTGGGAGTAAAACATAGATGAGGGGTGACCAGGGAGAGGGGGTAGGAGGGGGAGCTGGAATCCGGCAGGGACCCAGATTCTCGACCCAGAGCCCCGTCCTCATATCGGATAGACCCGAGGAGGGAGTGAAAATCAAGAGTAGGGGGCGGGAGGAAAACAGAGAGGGGGTGGCGCAGGGGAGAGAAAGGGGGTAACTAGGAAGAGGGGGAGGGGAGCCAGATTCTGACGGGGAGTGGGATTCCTACCCCCAGAGCTTCCTCCTCTAGTCTGATAGACTGGAAGAGGGGATGGAAATCTAGAGCGGGAGAGGAGGAGGAATAAAGAGAGGGGTGTGGGGGTGATCAGGGGGAGGAGGGGGAGACAGATTCCTACCCCCAAAGCCCCATCCTCCGGTTGGACATACCAGAGGAGGGGACAAAAATCTTGTGTGGGGGGCAGGAAGGGGGGCGCAGGGCAGAGAGGGGAGGGGGAGACCAGGGACACTGGGCGGCGGGCACCATGGCAGGGGCCGTCAATCTATTCTTCAGCTCGTCAGCAAACTGATCGTTTATAATTAAATCCTTTGCAAGTGTAAAAGGTAATTGTACTAGGATAAGTATCTAAGGGTTGTCGACCTCAGGGACGGATGAATTATTACTAAATCTAAAGAGGAATTTGCTGATTAAAAACTAAAAAGAACTTAAACTTAAATTAAGCAAAAGAAAGGAATCAACTAGTTTAAAAGCAAGAGATTAATATGATGGAATTTACTTAGGAAATCAAATCCACTATAAAACCATAACAATTCCTTAACTTTTAATCTAAATCTAGTATGAACAAGAACAAGTATTCTTAGCTACAAGCTAGAATTACTTCAGAAAGAATCATTAATTAAATTCTATGGCATGAACTATCTTCGACAATAGCACAAATCATCTACACTAAATTAGCTATAGGCATGACTCGTCTAATCTTAATATAACTCATCCAAGTCATTAATTATCTGAACATTAAAACTATTGTATGACCATCTCATATAAATCACAGAAATTAGAATTGATGTAAATATCAAAACCACATCAATATATCATCTACAAGACAATAATCAACTTAGATTTGAATAAACATGAAAAGCACTTCCATTAAAAAGGAAATCCTTATCATACAATTGTCATAATTCACAACTGAGATCTAAATTAAAAAGAAAATAAACTGAAACTTATCTATAGCTTCATCAACTCCTAAGTAAAAGAAAAGTCTAGCCTTCCATTATAGAAGAAAGCACTTGAATCTCCATTGAAAGCTTTGAGTTTTTCTCCATCTTCTTCTTCCTTTTACTCTTCACAAAATCTACTAGCCAACCTTCAATTTTGAGCCAAATATGTCTTTCTATAGGCATAAGAACCGTAGGAAGGAGTCCAATATGAAAACGAATCGAAATTGGCTTAAACAAGGAAACTGCGCATTATCCCGTTCGAAGGCCCTGCATGCCCGTTCGATCAGCTTTACTATATTTTCTCCAAATTCATGTTTACCCGATCGAACGCTAAGTGTCCCCATTCGAACGGTAATGAAGAATCTACAAAATAAGCCAATTTACTTTAAAACACCATAGAAGCTTTTTCTAACCTAATTAAATTAAATTTCTAATTATTTAAACTATATTAACTCTTAAATGAGACTAGAAAATAAAATAATTAAGGGTAAAATAAAGTATAAATTATACTTATCAAATACCCCCAAACCTATATTTTGCTAGTCCTAGAGCAAAACAAAACAAAACAAATAATCTAAAAAAATAAAATAAATGTCACTTTTGTAGGGAATCATGATTGCATTTAGCATATACAACAAGCCTTTAAACCCCTAGGTGTCCCTAGTTGGACAAGTTGTGTCTCGTGAGGGTTTGCAACAATGATACCCACAAACATCTAAACCTATGAAAAAGAAATAAAATAAAACAAGAAAACAAAAATTCAAAAAATAATCTTCTCTTAAAAACACAACTAAAAAGAACCAACCACAAATACTTGAAACAAGTAAATAATTTTGATCTGATCACTTTTAAGTAAGGAATCATCCATTCTATAACAACATCTTAGAACTAATTGTGTAACTACATATATACATTTCAAAAACATAAAGTGTATAAACTTTATAGTCATACAATTTCACTCTCTATTAACAAGCATATCTTATGTGACCCATTAACTAAGCTCATTAAAGTTCACTAACTCAAAAATATAACAATGACAATCTTTTATCTTTAACATCTCATAATAGAACCTCATGTAATAGCCTTTAATTTTTAATTAAATTCAGGGAATAAGAGCATAATATACCTCTAAATATGACTTGTGCAATACTTAGTTCTATTAAGCTTTCTAAATAGTCCATGTAACAAAAGTTAGGCCAGTGTCCCAAATCCAGTTGGCTCAAGGCACTAGGTGTTGAAACACCCCTCAGGCTTACTAACTCAAACTATAAAGGCTACAGAACCAAGTAAGTCATAAAAAAATTTATCTCAACTTTTCACCTTTTGACATGATCCCTTATACTTGCCTAGGCACAAGGCCCAGTTACTCAGTAAAATGAGAAACAAACTTGTATTCTTTTTTTTATCATCATTTTTTCAATCAATCTATCTTTTTTTTCAACTCTTTTTTCATAATTTTTTTTTCATCATCTTTTTTTTTCATTACACACTTATCACTTTTTTTCAAATAATAGCCAAACATAAAGATCTATCATAAAACATTAAAAATTACTCAATTGCCAAGTTTTTAAAAATATACCTAGTTAAAGATATCCCACTAAGATTACAAGTAATAAATCATAAAATTGTATTCCTACAAGTTTCAAGTGTGTGAAATGTGATTTAAAAATATAAGCACAATTATCAAAGATAAAGAAAATAAAATAGAAATTACTCACTCAATCACTTTCATCACTTAATTAATTACATAAACTTTCTTCATGAAATTGATCTCTTTAAAAATAGACATATGCTTTTAAAAGAAAATATGCGATAAAAACCACATAAAAGAAAAGAAAAACAAAAGTAAAAATGAAAAAAAAATACTCTAAAACATCCTAAAAGAAAAATAAGAAAGAAGAATATCTTTCTACACACCCCCAAACCTAAACTGGACATTGTCCTCAATGTAAAAGAATGTATATACTACAATGACAAGAATAAGTAAGAGAGGGAAAGAAAGATATCACCTGAGAGCAGAACTAATCCACTAATCTAAAAATGAAGTACATAGGATTGAGAAAACATGAGAAACATACATATAAAAGAGCAATTTCCCAAACCTAAAATACCAAGCTCCCAGAAAAGAGATAACAACAAAAAAAAACAAAGAAAAGAAAAGAGAAAAGTAGCCCCTGCATAGCTAAATATGAGAATCATCTGTATTAGTAGAACTCTAGTCACTATCATCCGCATCTGCAGGAGCTAATTGGCTATGAATCAAATCAGCCAATCCCTGTATAAGTCCCCTCATCTTAGTCATCTAAGCATCTATATGTGCAGTAAGCCTTGTCTGAAGCTGTGCCTGAGAAGAATCGATATGTGCTCTAAGACGATGCTCCTTCTCAAGGAAAGAGTCATTAGCACGTGCTGGAATGTGCTGCTCAGCTGCAACCTCTGGTACACCCTCTGTGGCTGGCTCCTCCTAGTTCTCCTCGTCTAATGCTGGTGGAGGAGGACAATGTGTGATCATACGGTTTAGGGTCGCCTGGGAAATGACCACTAAACCTCGGCTCGTGGGTGCATATGAAGGAAAATCCAACTGAAAGTGAACAAAAATCCACTCCAAAAGGAAGGGAAAAGCTAATCGAGCATCCACTGGTCCAGAGACTATATCTGCCATCTATGCGAAGACAAAGGAGGGAAAATCGATGTGAATCCGCTCCGCACGACCCAGAACATAAAGAAGGCGAGCTAAGGTGTAGTCAACCTTCTCATGATGGCAGGACCATATGTCATACTCCAATATCAAATGTGCAAAATGATATTCCCTTGTCATGAGAGAAGCTGGCAATCCATATGTGAGAGATGGGCCTCACTCCTGCCCTACAGGAGTCCCTGTGATTATATACTCATCAGGAAAAACAAAGTTAGCAAAAGAAGGATAGGTGAAGTTGGAGCGCGTAAGACCCATCACTGTAGCTATGAGATCTGGTGTGACAGTGATCGTAATATCTCCAATGGTGCTGACAATATATCCCCTCTCATTAAGAAAGGCGGATGCATAAAAAGATCGGACCTGCTCATGATGTACGCGAGAGTCAGGGGCTGCAATCTGTGAGAAAAATGAGTGCCAATCCTCACGATCCATAAGCCATGACTGGGCAGCAGTAATGGTGGGGACAAACTCCACCTGTTGCTCGTAAACAATAGCACAAAGAGGTAGATCGGCAGCAGCGGTAGTAGAAGATGAAGCACGCGAAGTAGAAGGGGCGCCCTTCCTCTTCTTCGGGGCTTTAGAATGAGAACCATGCGCCATAGATCTGTAAAAAACTCAAAAAGAAGTGCTAAAAGTGATAAGGAAGCGACTCGAAAGCAGAAAAAAATTATGTACAAGCCCGATAATGTCAAATTATGAAAATATCTCTAGAAAAAAAAATATAGCAGAAATGCCCCAAATCAGAGTATAATATGTACAAGTAAAAATTGAGCATCTTTAGTAAAGCAAGTACATATAAACTGATTCATGAAAGCCTCCAAAATTGGAATTTTGGACAAAAATAGGGCGGACTGAAACATCCAAAATCCACCGTGCATAATGCATTAATCATTCAATCAAATTGTACCAAACCATCAATCTAAGGTATACAAGACGTTTCTAACAAATTTCCACAAAAAAATGCACCTGATTTAGTCAAAAATTGAAAGAAAAATTCAAAAAGAAAATTTGGGGCTTACCGATGAAACAGAGGGACAACGTGAAATAGAGGCCGATTTGGCTCAAATCGACACCGGAAATAGATTCTACAAGAAAAATCAGAGAGGAGGGATGATTTTCGGACCAAAAAGCTCGCTGGACAACTTACGGAAGATGGTGGAAATCAGAGACTATGCGGCGGAGGAAAACACAGCGGAAGCTGAACTGGCCGACGCACGCGTTGTAAGTGATGACCCAACCGTTCGAATGGAAGATTTTTTGATCGATCGGGAACAGTCCCGATTGAACGGGAAAACATTTTTTTAAAATTTTTTTTAACAAGAAAAATCCAGTAAATCAACTAAAAATCTAATAAAAAAAATCTCTACATGAATTAAATATAGTAAACTTAACTAAAACTAGAGAAAAAACATAAAATAATCATAAAAACAAACCAAATAAAACAAGGGTTGCCTCCCTAGAAGCGCTAAGTTTATCGTCTTTAGCCAGACAATGCCAACATTCTCAAATATGTCAAGGTGGGTGGTAGATATTGACATTTGATCTTCTCTTAAATCGCTAAAAAGATGACTCAGAAAAATTATAAGGCATGACTTGATTATGGGCTGATGCTACAAAAGATGGACCTCTATCATAAGCATCAAATCTAAAATTATCTACCATAAAACATTCAGCATCACCAGTTGCAGGTAAATTGTTGGATATATCAAAAACATTTAGGTGCACTTTCATATTCCCAAAGGTCATCTCCATTACACCCGTCCTACAATTTATGCATGCATTAGCTGTGGCAAGGAAAGGGTGACCTAGAATGATAGGAATCTGATGTGTGGAGTTGGCACCAGTTTCCATATCTAAGACAATAAAATCAACAGGGAAAAAGAACCGGTCAACTTTCATTAAGACATCCTCAATTACTCCCCGAGGCTTACGCACCAAATGGTCGGCTAGCTGCAATGTAACTGATGCAGGCTGCAATTTGCCTAACCCTAGTTTCTCATACACCGAGTAAGGGAGTAGATTGACACTCACACCAAGATCAAGGAGGGCTCTATGAATGGAGTGATTGCCTATGACACAAGAAATAGTGGGCACTCCAGGGTCCTTATACTTAGGTGGGGTGTCAAACTTCAAAAGAGAGCTAACTTGCTCGGTGTGGAAGACCTTTTTAGACACATGGGTCTTAGATTTACGCTTTTGAGTATATAGGTTTTTGAGGAACTAACCATAAGTAGGGACTTGCTTAATGGCTTCTAAGAGGGGGAGATTAATTTTGACTTGTTTGAAAGTCTCAAGAATCTCATCAGTCCTAGCTGTGCTCTTTCTAAATTTTGGGGCCATGTCAAGACATTGAGGAAACGATGCCCTAGGGATATAAAATCCCTCGAAAGTGGTCTTAGACTGTGGCTCGAAGGAAGGGGAAGGAGATACAAACTCCTTCTCATGTGGTGCACTAACTTCTACTTCAGGCTCATTAGGGGCTGCCCTCTCTAACTCTTCACTCCTATTATCTGTCACTAGTGTGCCCCCAACACTCTTGTCAACAATCCTCCCACTCCTAAGGGTCATTATAGATTTAACTTGTTCATTAGAGGGAGGAGCTCCCTCTACCCGAAATTGACCTTTAGGTTTTTGTAAAGGTTGACTTGGCAACGTCCCCATCTCTCTCTTATTGATAGCATTGGCTAGTTGTCCAATTTGGGCTTCTAACTTTGCTATAGATTGTGTGTGAGAGTGGAGGAGTTGGGATTGAGATTGAAGGCCTTGTAGGGCACTTAAGACCTTTTCTTCAAAACTTGGACTCCTATTGGGTTGGACATACGGAGGTTGCACTTGAGGTTGGAAGATAGGGGCTGGTGGAACTTGGAATGGTTGCCTAGGGGATTGGTTGCCCACAACCCCTTGATTTTGTGTCCGCCAAGAAAAGTTGGGATGATTCCTCCACCCAGGGTTATATGTGTTTGAAAATGGATTGTTCTCAGCCCTAGGGAAGGATTGGGTGGCATTCACATGCTCTTAGACAAGCTCAGGAAATTGAGAGGCAGAGGGACACTTCATGATATTATGGGCTGGGCTAAGGCATATTGTGCATGCATCTTTAGTGAAGGGAGTGGGCTGATGGGTTGAAGTCATAAGGAGGTCCACCTTCCTACTCAAAGTATCAACTTTAGAGGAGATGTCTAATGGGTTTTTGACTTCATACAAGCCACCCCTAGAGGGGGCATTGTTCAAGGTAGATAGTCCACTCTCATTTCTATTCAAAGCAGCATGTTGAAGAGAATTTTCACTCAAGTCCTCAAAAAGTTTTCATGCTTCATTTTCATTTTTTAGCAAAAAGGTACCCCCACAACTTGCATCAACAAGATGGCGATTTTGTTCAGTAAGTCCCTCATAAAAACGTTGCACTAATTGCCACTTAGGGACAACATGATGACGACACATTCTATGAAGGTCCTTAAGTCTATCCCAACTCTCATGGAATTGTTCAGTGGGAAGTTGGGCA
Organism: Saururus chinensis; assembly: GCA_035235625.1. Taxonomy (NCBI): domain Eukaryota; kingdom Viridiplantae; phylum Streptophyta; class Magnoliopsida; order Piperales; family Saururaceae; genus Saururus; species Saururus chinensis. Next base: position 26,437,938 of record CP141146.1, on the reverse strand, counting down.
AAAGTAGTTATGGCCTTTCTCATTTGGTTGGTCTTACCTATTGTGAAGTACTTTTTAAGGAATTCTTGTTGCATTTGGGCCCAAGTTGTGATGGTGTCTGGCTCTAAAGGGTGAAGTCATTCCTTAGCCTTATCTTTCAATGTGAAAGGAAAAAGGCGAAGTTTAACAGCCTCATCGGTTAAATTTGAAAGCTTAAAAGTTGTGCATAATTCTAAGAAGTCATCTAGGTGCCTATACAGGTTTTTATTATTAAGTCCATAAAAAGATGGAATCATTTGAATGACATTGGGCTTAATTTCAAAATTTTGAGCAGCAACCGCTGACAACCTAATGCTTGAATAGAAGGTGTACTCATTGGGAGTGTAATACTCCGTTAGAGCTTTGAGTGGTGCATCTACTAACTGATGTTCAACCATGATGAGGGTAGAGGTAGTGTGGGTGGAGGAATTGGTGGGAAAGATTGGGGTTGTAGGGATGTAGGTCGAGGGCAACTCAGATCTCCTAGATGTCCTCTCAGGCTCAAGGTCAAATGGTACTAATCGGGGGAGTAAGGAGCGACGACCACGCATACACCACAAACACACCACACCATTTTAAGTGTAAAAAGGGAAAGAGGAAAAAAAAATAACCAAGGAAAAAGAATAAAAAGGGAAAAGGATCTTGCAAACCGAAGAGGAGCACTATGCTTGCCAATGTCCACAAGTGTAGAGAGCAATTGTTTCAACTCAACCTACAAGATCAAATTAAAAGAAAGCAAGAAACTAAGAATTAACCTAAAAACTAAAATAAACTGAAACTAAAGTATCTAGAATTATCCTAAAGCTAATTTAGTAACAAACCAACACCGTCCCCGGCAACGGCGCCAAAAACATGATCGTTTATAATTAAACCATTTGCAAGTGTACAAAGTAATTGTACTATGATAAGTATCTAAGGGTTGGCGAACCTCAGGGACAGATGAATTATTACTAAATCTAAAGAGGAATTTGCTATTTAAAAACTAAAAAGAACTTAAACTTAAATTAAGCAAAAGAAAGGAATCAACTAGTTTAAAAGTAAGAGATTAATATGATGGAATTTACTTAGGAAATCGAATCCACTATAAAACCATAACAATTCCTTAACTTTTAATCTAAATCTAGTGTAAATATGAATAAGAATTCTCAACTACAAGCTAGAATTACTTTAGAAAGAATCATTAATTAAATTCTATGGCATGAACTATCTTCGACAATAGCACGAATCATCTACATTAAACTAGCTATAGGCATGACTCGTCTAATCTTAGTATAACTCATCCAAGTCATTAATTATCTGAAAATTAAAACTATTGTATGGCCATCTCATATAAATCACAGAAATTAGAATTGATATAAATATCAAAACCACATCAATATATCATCTACAAGACAATAAATCAACATAGATTTGAATAAATATGAAAAGCTCTTCCATTAAAAAGGAAATCCTTACCATACAATTGTCATAATTCACAACTGAGATCTAAATTAAAAAGAAAAGAAATTTAAACTTATCTATAGCTTCATAAACTCCTAAGTAAAACAAAAGTCTAGCCTTCCATTGTAGAAGAAAGCACTTGAATCTCCATTGAAAGCTTTGAGTTTTTCTCCATCTTCTTCTTCCTTTTACTCTTCACAAAATCTACTAGCCAACCTTCACTTTTGAGCCAAATATGTCTTTATATAGGCATAAGAACCGTAGGAAGGAGTCCAATATGAAAAGGAATCGAAATTGGCTTAAACAAGGAAACTGCGCATTATCCCGTTCGAATGCCCTGCATGCCTGTTCGATCGGTTGTACTATATTTTCTCCAAATTCATGTTTACCCGATTGAACGCTAAGTGACCCCGTTCGAACGGTAATGAAGAATCTGCAAAATAAGCCAATTTACTTCAAAATACCATAGAAGCTTTTTCTAACCTAATTAAATTAAATTTCTAATTATTTAAACTATATTAACTCTTAAATGAGACTAGAAAATAGAATAATTAAGGGTAAAATAACATATAAATTATACTTATCACGAACCTCGAGATCTTCATGGTCGATTTTCAGTGCACCGATACCAAGTTGCCTATGGTAGGGGAGTGCTCCAGCAGTGAGTAGTTCAAACAACTGTCATGAGGTAAGCCCACAGGAAACATGGGCTTAAGGAATCAGATGAAAAGGACAGTGAGAGGAGAGGCTTTAAATGCGAAAAAACGTGGTCGAGCAAAAATTTTGCTCGACTGTGCGCAGGATGAGAGAGGGTGAGTAGAGACAGAGGAGAGAGAGGAGAGAGAGTGAAAACAGAGGGAGATGATAAAGAGAGAGGAGAGAGTGAGGAGATAGAGAGAGGAGAGTGAGAGAGGCATAAGAAGAGGAGATAGAGAGAGGAGAGTGAGAGAGGCAGAAGAAGAGGAGAGAGAGCAAGGAGAGAGAGTGTAAGAGATAAAGAGGGTAGAGAGAGGGAAGAGGGAGGAGAGAGAGTGTAGAGAGAGATGAGAGAGAGGGAGGAGAATGAGAGAGAGTGAAGAGAGAGAGTTTAGAGAGAGGAGAGAGAGAGTGTGGAGAGAGATGAGAGAGGAGAAAGAGAGAGTGGGTAGAGAGAGTGAAAACAGAGAGAGGGTAGAGAGAGTGTGTAGATAAAGGAGAGAGAGAGAGTGAAGAGAGAGGGAAGAGATAGAGTAGAGAGAGAGTGAGGACAGAGAGAGAAGAGAAAGAGAGAGGGCAGAGAGAGAGAGAGTGAGGAGAGAAAGAGGGGAGAGAGAGGGGAGAGAGTGTAAAGGGAGAGAGAAGGTAGAGAAAGGAGAGAGAGGGTAGAGAGAGAGGTAGGGAAGAGACACTCAGCACAGAGCATCTCTATTAGACATAGTATTAGCGACGCTTTAGTTTTAGCATCGCCAATAGTCTAATAGCGACGTGCTATGCGTCGCTAATAGGCTTGTATATTTTGAAAAAGTTACACTATTTGTGACACTCAGTAATGAGTGTCACAAATAGTGTACTGTATTGCAACGATTACAATTCAGTGTTGTGATATATTAAACTATTAGCAATGCTCTTTACTTATCGTCGTAAATTGTGTAAACTTTTTTCCATATTCAAGCCTATTAGCTTTGCTCACTAAAGAGCGTATCTATTAGACTAAGTATTGGCGACACTATAATTAAAGCGTCACTAATACTATGCCTAATAGCGACACTCTATATTGAGCATTGCTAATAGGCTTATTTTAAAAAAAAACTTTAATTTTCCCCCTCTCTACCCTCTCTCTCCTCTCCTCTCTCTCTACCCTCTATCTCTTTACCCTCTCTTCTCTATTTCTCGTCTCTCTCCTCTCTCTGCCTCTCTCTCTTTTCCATCTCTCTCTCTTCTATCTACCCACTCTCTCTTTTCCATCTCTCTCTTCTCTCTCTCCTCCCTCTACCCTCTCTCTCCACCCTCTACACTCTCTCTCATCCTCTCCTCTCTCTCTACCCTCCCTCTCTCTGTCTTCTCTGTCTCCTCTCTTTCTCTCATCACACTCTCCTCCCTCTCTTACACTCTCTCTCTCATATATCTCTCTCTTCACTCTCTCTCTTGACTCTATCTATCCTCTCTCTTCTCTCTCTCTACCCTCTCTCTCATCCTCAACTGAGATCTAAATTAAAAAGAAAAGAAACTGAAACTTATCTATAGCTTCATCAACTCCTAAGTAAAAGAAAAGTCTAGCCTTCCATTGTAGAAGAAAACACTTAAATCTCCATTGAAAGCTTTGAGTTCTTCTACATCTTCTTCTTCCTTTTTCTCTTCACAAAATCTACTAGCCAACCTTCAATTTCGAGCTAAATATGTCTTTATATAGGCATAAGAACCATAGAAAGGAGTCCAATATGAAAAGGAATTGAAATTGGCTTAAACAAGGAAACTGCGCGTTATCCCGTTCAAACGCCCTGCATGCCTATTCGATCGGTTGTAGTGTATTTTCTCAAAATTCATGTTTACCCGATCGAACGCTAAGTGACCCCGTTCGAACGGTAATGAAGAATCTGCAAAATAAGCCAATTTACTTCAAAACACCATAGAAGCTTTTTCTAACCTAATTAAATTAAATTTCTAATTATTTAAACTATATTAACTCTTAAATTAGACTAGAAAATAGAATAATTAAGGGTAAAATAACGTATAAATTATACTTATCACAAACCTCAAGATCTTCATGGTCGATTTCCAGTGCACAGATACCAAGTTGCCTGTGGTAGGGGAGTGCTCCAGTAGCGAGTTGTTCAAACGGCTGTCATGAGGTAAGCCCATAGGACACACGGTGGGGCTGGTGGCGAGTGAGCTCGCTGATGGAATCATGGGCTTAAGGAATCCGGTGACAAGGACAGTGAGACGAGAGGCTTTAAATGCAAAGAAACGTGGTCGAGCAAAAATTTTGTCAACTGTGCGCAGGATGAGAGAGGGTGAGTAGAGAGAGAGGAGAAAAGAGAGAGAGGAGAGAGAGTGAAGAGTGAGGAGATAGAGAGAGGAGAGTGAGGGAGGCAGAAGAAGAGGAGAGTGAGTGTAGAGAGAATGAAGAGATAGAGAGGGTAGAGAGAGGGAAGAGGGAGGAGAGAGAGTGTAGAGAGAGATGAGAGAGAGGGAGGAGAATGAGAGAGAGGGTAGAGAGTGAAGAGAGAGAGTTTAGAGAGAGGAGAGAGATGAGAAAGGAGAAAGAGAGAGCGGGTAGAGAGAGTGAAAACAGAGAGAGGGTAGAGAGAGTGTGTAGATAAAGGAGAGAGAGAGTGAAGCGAGAGGGAAGAGATAGTGTAGAGAGAGAGTGAGGAGAGAGAGGGAAGAGAAAGAGAGAGGGCAGAGAGAGAGTGAGTGAGGAGAGAAAGATGAGAGAGAGAGAGAGAGGAGAGAGTGTAAAGGGAGAGAGAGGGTAGAGAAAGGAGAGAGAGGGTAGAGAGAGGATAGGTTGGGTAGAGACACTCAGCACATAGCATCTCTATTAGACATAGTATTAGCGACGCTTTAGTTTTAGCGTCGCCAATAGTCAAATAGCAACATGCTATGCGTCGCTAATAGGCATGTATATTTTTAAAAAAGTTACACTATTTGTGACACTCAGTAATGAGCGTCGTAAATAGTGTACTGTATTGCAACGATTACAATTCCATGTTGCAATATATTAAACTATTAGCAATGCTCTTTACTTATCGTCGTAAATTGTGTAAACTTTTTTCCATATTCAAGCCTATTAGCAATGCTCACTAAAGAGCGTATCTATTAGACTAAGTATTGGCGACGCTATAATTAAAGCGTCACTAATACTATGCCTAATAGCGACACTCTATATTGAGCATTGCTAATAGGCTTATTTTTAAAAAAAACTTTAATTTTCCCCCTTTCTACCCTCTATCTCTTTACCCTCTCTCCTCTATTTCTTGTCTCTCTCTCTTCTATCTACCCTCTCTCTTTTCCATCTCTCTCTTCTCTCTCTCTCCTCCCTCTACCCACTCTCATCCTCTCCTCTCTATCTACCCTCCCTCTCTCTCCCTCTTTACTCTCTCTCTACCCTCTCTCTGTCTTCTCTCTCTCTCCTCTCTTTCTCTCATCACACTCTCCTCCCTCTCTTCTCGCTCTTTACACTCTCTCTCATATATCTCTCTCTTCACTCTCTCTCTTGACTCTCTATCTACCCTCTCTCTTCTCTCTCTCTACCCTTCTCTCATCCTCTCTTCTCTTTGCTCACTCTCTCTCCTCTCTCCTCTACCCTCTCTCTCTTCACTCTCTCTCCTCTTTTACACTCTCTACCCTCTCTCCTCTCTCCCGCGCATGTAAACGTATGCCCCGGCTCCGAGGACTAGAGGGGAGAGAGTAGAGGGATTCAATTTAAATTTTTTTAGATTCTTTAATTACATCTTATATTTGAAAAATAATAATATATCAAATAAAATAAATTTATTACTGATGCTTAGGATAAAGTGTTGCTACTACCCTAAATAGTTGGGATGCTTATGCCTAAGTGACGCTAATACCTAGGGTAGTAATCACGCTTTATCCTAAGTGTCGCTACTAAATTTATTTTATTTATTTTTAAAATAGAAGATATAATTAAAAAATACACTTATCCCTCTCTCTCTCCTCTCTTCTCCCTCTCTCTTCTCTCCCTTCTCTCTCTTCTCTCTTTCCTCTCTCTATCTCACCTCTCATCTCTCTCCGCCCTCTCTCTCTTCTCTATCTTATCTTCAGTCTCTCTCTCTTCTCTATCTTATCTTCAGTCTCTCTCTCTTCTCTATCTTATCTTCAGTCTCTCTCTACCCTCTCTCTCCTCTCTCTCTTCTCTCCTGTCTCTCTTCTCTCCTCTCTCTCCTCTCCTCTCTCTCCTCTCTTCTCCCCTCTACACACTCTCTTATCACACTATCTCTCCTCTTTTATTCCTCTTGCCTACACTCATTAACGTGAGCCCTAGCTCTAAGGACGAGAGGGGAGAGAGTAAGGGAATTTATTTAAAGTTTTTGAGATTTTTTAATTATATATAATATTTTAAAAATATTAATATATCAAATAAAAGAAATTCATTAGCGACGCAATCACTACTACCCTACGTAGTTGCAATGCTTACCATAGTAGTGACGCTTCATCCTAAGCGTCATTACTAAATTTATTTTATTTATTTTTAAAACATAAGATATAATTAAAAAATACATGTATCCCTCTCTCTAGCATCTCTCTCTCCTCCCTCTCTCTCTCTCTTCTCTCTCCTCACCCTCTCTACCCTCTCTCTCCTCTCTCTCTACCTCTCTTCTCTCTCTCTCCTCACTCTCACTCTCTACACACTCTCTTCTCTCTCCCCCTGCTCTCTCTCTCTCGCTTCTCTCTCTCTCTACACTTTCTCTCCTATCTTTCCTCGCTCTCTCTCCCCTATCTTTCCTCTTATCTCTGTATCCTCTCTCTATCAACGCACTCTCTCTCCTCTCTTCTCTCTTTACTCTTTTTTTATATATATTATATTTTAAAATTAATAAGAAATTTTAAATAAAATAGATTAGCGACGCAATTTCACGAGTGCTAATATATTTTATTTTATAGTTTTTTATTTTTAAAATATAATAATAAATTAATTTCTTCCTGCCTCTCTCTCCTCTTCACTCTCTCTTCTGTCTCCTCTCTTTTCTCTCACACTCTTCTCTCTACCCTCTCTCTCTTCTCTCTTCTCTCTCTAGCTCCGCTTCTCTCTCTTTTCACTCTCTCTCCTCTCTCTTTCTCTCTCATCTCTCTCTACCCTCTCTCTTCTCTCTCCTCCTCACTCTCTCACTTTCTATCATTCACACACACGCGTAAACTTGAGCCCTATCTATGCGGATGAGTGGGGATAAAGTATGGAAATTTTATTTATTATTTACTATTTATTTATTATATATGAAAAATAAATATTAAATAAATTATATTATATTTGATATGTTTATTTTAAATTTTTTAATATTTATTTCTTTAATAAAATTAATTAATAAAGCTATTAGCGGAAGTATTGAAAGAGTCACTAATAGTTGTATTATTTGCGCCGCTTTTAACAAAGCATTGCTAATAAGCTTAGTATTTTAAAAAAAATATTATTTTATTTGCGATGCTTTCTTAAAAGCGGTGTTAATGCTATAACTATTAGCACCGCTTTTACTTAAGCGTAGCTATAATTAATACTATTTGCCAAGCATTTTTAAAACTGTCATTAATAGTTCTAAATTTTTTATTTTTTATCTTAAATTTACAACTATTAATGACATTTTTGTTAAGTGTCACTATTATTAAAATTATTAGTGACGCTTTAAAAAAAACATCGCTAATAGTTATAAATTTTTTTTTCTTTAAAACAAATAACTTTTATGATGCTTTCATAAAGCATCGCTAATAGCACAACTTTTAGCGACGTTTACTATGAATCGTGGCTAATAGTTGTAATATTATAGATGATTGTTATTAAGAGTCACTAATAGATGTACTATTAGTGACACTTTATAAAAAGTTTCGCTAATAGTTAATTTTTTTACAATGCTTTTCTATGGCTCGCAAGTAGTAGTTTTTCGCGACGATTTTCATTGCATTGCTAATAGTACATTTTATTGTAGTGTTCCACTCTCTCTATCCTCTCTACCTCTCTCTCTGTTCACACTCTCTCTTTCTCTTCACTCACTCTCTCTCTCTCTTCACACACACACTCTCTCTCTCCTAGATTCCGACACCCCCCTTCCCCTCATGCCCTACTCTATGGCTCCCCTGCCCGTCGCTCAGCTCCGCCGCCGCCCTAGTTCCACGGTTGGTCATCCCCCTACCCTTTCCACTATCGACCACCCCACCACCATCACTTCGGCCCCGGCCTCTATCCCCTCTTGACTGCCGGAAAAGGAGGAGACAAGGGGGAAGGCAGGTATTTTTTAAATTTTTTTAATTTTAGCGACTCTTAAACAAATGTTGCCAATATTGTTAAAAATTAATTTTCTTTTTAGTGACACAAATGAAGAGTCACTAATAATTTTTTAAATAATATTCTATATTCGCTACGGTTAGTGTAGTGATGCTTGATTAAATTTCAGGTTTTTTATTTTATTAGCGATGTTTTTTCTAAAACATCGCTAAAATACTTTTAGCGATAGGTAAAAAACTTAGCGAATAATATTTTTATAATTTTTTTAAAATATGTTAACATATTAGCAATGTTTTAAAAAGTGTCCCTAATAATATATTATTAGTAATGCTTTGTGATAAGCGTTGCTAATAATCTATTATTAGCAATGATTTTAAAGCATCGAAAATAACTAATATTAACGACAAAAAAATAGAGTGTCGCTAATATCAGTACTATTAGTGACGCTTTTATATATGCGTCGATAATGAGCAGTTGCGACGAGACAATTATCGACGATTTTAGCAACACCTTTTAAGCATCACTAATAGTCATTAGCGACACTTTGGGGACTAAGCGTCGCTAATAGTCTTTTTTCTTGTAGTGAGAATACAAACTGATAAAATTACATATGCTATATATCAGCTATGATATAGAACTGAACAACAATTTTAGAAAGATGATAATTAGCAAATACGTAGACTCTAACTTGGCTTTCACACTTCAAATAAAGTTTTCACTTATGAGTGAATTTATTTATGAAAATGCGGCTATTTCTCTCTCCAAATGAAGTAAATTGTGTAGTTCAAGAAATAGTTCATAAGCAAACCCAAGTATAGAGCGGAGTGACTTAAAAATTGGATGTGTTGGAGCGCCTATTGAGCTTTATTACAAGAAATATCCGCTCAAAAGAATCTAAAAATATTACTCATCAACTATTTAGAGTAACTACAAGAGAAGAAAATGTGATGAGCCAATTCAAGTTCAGACTTGCATAGAATACATCTATTGACATTATGAATTCCCCGAGCTTGGATCTTGTCTAAAGTGAGTAATAGAGCATGCAACATTAGCCAATTGATGAATGAATGACGTGGAATATAATGTTTGAACCAAACAAGGGATGTCCAATTCAGATTTGGAAGATGTTTAGAAAGCACCTTGTACGCTGATTTTGATGAGATGTTCCCTAAAGAACTAGGCTTCCATTTAACTTCCTCATTTTTTGAAGAAATTATTAGGTATGCTATAAGGAGAAAATTGTACGCAAGATTATTACTTGTTGGACACACGCAGTAATTTGTGGGGCCATATAAAAAACAACATGTGTGTGTCCAATAGGTATTCGTATTGAACAAGATTTTCGTGTAGCCTTTATAGGAACTTGATAATTATTAGTAAATAGTCATGGGTGATGATTTTTATGTAAGACATGTTCCATGAAAAACTTCACAAGTATATGGGGGGCGCCTAACATCCTATGAATTAGTTTCCTACATTACCTTGCTGCCTATGCACCATCCTCAGGAATCAGACCTCTTCCATACTTCAGTTGGGAAAGGCTTCCCTCGTTGTGGCTTAATACCGACGGTGGTGTTAAACTGTGGGAAACTTTCCTAGTTGGAATTGAGGAAACTCAGTGTTAGTAGTGATCATAATTTAGACAGTTTTATACTCCTATGAGATGAAGAGTTTGTTTACCCCTTGATTACAGATGCAGTGACAGCTCTTATCTTTCTTGCTGTTTTAGCTCCCACCATAGATACAACCAAAAGTGATCACCCTAACTTCGTCCCAACCCACCAAAGCTTAACATGAAATACGTATCACCCTAATATCTCCTTCTTTATCCCTAGAATGTAGTTTCGCATTATTCATAAGTAAATAGTCAAGGGTGATGAATTTATGTAAGACATATTCTGTGAAAAACTTCACCCCGGGATCAGACTTCTTTGGCTCTTCCATAATTTAGTGGGGAAAAACTTCCCTCGTTGTGGCTTATTACCGAAGGCGGTGTTCAACTAATGGAAACTTTCCTAGTTGGAGTTGTGCCCATATTGATCAGGAAGCTCGGTGACAAGTGCTCGTAATTTTGGACAATTTTATACTGCTCTCAACCAACCAGAAAAATTTTCAGAAATAGACTCAACAAATGCTGGAATTACAAAAATAGGCAAGGAATTCCAGTTTTGCAAAATTAGACTTACGCACGTTCCACTTACCCGCACACGCGCTTGAACTGCCGAGAACACCCTTAAGCAATGGAAATGAATAGACTCGACCCTACTTCACTGGGTGCAACCCAAAATTCAGATTTCAGTTTTCCCTCCGGCGCTTGCGACCGCTCTCGAGCGCTCTCCACCGTTATGAGAATCGCATTCCCTTCTGGCAACCCCTCATCCAGCCTTTTATATCCCATCCTTCACCTTCCTCTTCTCTGCTATCGGTCATCCAGTCCCACATTTTTTGCTCCTCCGGTATTGCAGAGAAAGTTCCCATTTTGTTCCATCCTTCACTATCCACGCCAGTGATCTCACTGCAGCAGTCATTTGACAACCGAACAAATACATTGCGGCCACCTTTCCCCCTTCCGAAGATATTTTGCTAAGCTCCATTCCCGCCGTCCCTTGCATCTAGCCGGCCGCATCCCGCATTTCGGTGTTTTGCCCTAATCTACATTCTGCCTCTTCACTTGGCCGTCTGACCAATCTCCCCATCCGTTGATTACTAGAAGACGACATAAATGGCAAGGTGAGATCCTCCAACTATGTATGGTTAATTGAAAAAGCGAATATCTTGTTTAGCTGTATTATATGCTTTGGTTTGAAATTTATTGAGATTGTGTGATGAAATTCATAATAGGTGTGTAAATTGGACATATGTACTGCTATGATTAGTGTATGTGATGTCGTAAGATAAATTTGATTTAAATATTTGAAGTATGTGATCTCATGATAAATTTTGAAAATGGAAATCTCTGATGCAAAAAAATATTGTATGTAGGATATAGGAAGAAAAATATAGCGGATTAGTTAAGTTGGAACCATGCTCTGTTAGAAGCATTATTGTATGCCACAAACAAATTTAACTGATATGGCCTTACTGTTGACTGGTACATTATAGTTTAGTCTTGAAAATAAATTGTGTGGTCAATAAAATCTATATAGTTTGGTATATACATGGGTAGATTGATCTTGTCAAATGTAGATTATGTGTTTGGTGCTTAGTGAAGGGTAGACCATTTAAACAAAGGACACATGCTTAGAACAAGGTTAACTGATAGGGCCTAACTATTGATTGGTGGGATTTAGGCATCTTTTATTGACGTGCAAAGTACATTGTGCCGGCTTTAGACTTGATATAGTTAGGTCTATATTTGTGTAGATTCATACGAGTGTGGGTTTTTCATGTTCTCGATTGTATATTTCTGTAGATTCATACATAGATGACTTTTATGGAATGTAAAACAAAGTGACAAAAATAAGGAAGGGTCAAAATGTAGTTGGTAGGCTACATCTGAAAATTGTTTGCTCAACAGTTTCCTTTTTTGACCATTCTTTGTGATATGTGATATGATGAAAATCAAGGGTAGACCCTTTAAGCAAGTACACATGCACGTCAATAATGTTAACTGATAGAGCCTAACTATTGATGGGTAGTCTTTAGGCAGCTTTTATTGTTGTGCAAATTGCATTGTCTACGGATTTATGCTACACCTGTAAATTTTTGGCTCAATAGTGGCCTTGTTTTACCCTTCTATGTGATATATGATATGAGGAAAATCAGCTTCATCGTCCCTGCATTTAAAACCACTAAAAATTTACTACACATTGATAATATAGCAAACAAACAGATAATAATAATGATTTAAAAATACTTACCCCTTTCTTTCAGCCATGTCAATGTTCGTTACTTTATTTAAGTTCTGAGGTGGAACTATTCCACCTTCCATAGATGTGGCAGTCGCATTTTGACGGTTTCCATACCAAATGTCATCATCTCATGCAATTCAAATTTATCCCATTTCATGTCCTCCGAATGATGCTCTTGCCATCCATCGTAGATGACATCATCTTCATCAATGTTATTCATTGTGTTGGCCCCACTTTCTCCATCATTAGCTCCTCTTGCATCATTACCCTCAATTGAGTTTGCCAAATTCTCCTCAATATTTGAGATGTTCACCTTATCCACTTCAAGCCTTGTAATGGGGACATCTATTAGTTCCTCATCAGAATCGGGTTGCAAATTTATGTAAACAGGAGGTGGTTTCTTTGCCTCCAACTCCCTGGCCTCACGCAGTAAGTCATCTGCTTCTGCGTCGTCACTCAAATCCAATGTGTTCTTGTACATTGCATCGTCATCTACTTCTGCATCATTCAAAATAACCAACTGGTTAATCTTTGCATCAGATACCTCAAAATTCCGCTCACATTCTTGGAACACATGTACATGTCGCACTTTGGTTATTATCAATGGTAGACCATCTTGCCTGGTCTTTGCATAGCGCAGAATACAATGAAGAGTCCTAGTATCATGTATTTTCGTTGGAGGTATGTCGAGGGGGATTGCCAAAGGATATGTAAAACTCATATTCAATGAGTATTCTTTGCTACAACATCCTATTACTTTGTAAACCAGGGGCACAAAGGATTTGTACGTCATTGAGCTTCTAACAAATATGAGATCTGAATTGGCATTGGAGCAATCATACTTGTGGCGACTAGCATCCCACTCTCCCCCCCCACACACATAACAGAGGTTGCTCATCTATATCCATCTGACTACACCTGCTAGTTATGTCAGTAAGGCTTTAGCAGTTCTCCATTGATACTTATCAATCAATGCTTTCAGTTGCATAATTGAAAGAACTTTGTGTTTAACTTCTTCAAATTGCTTCTTAACCTCAATCATTCCTTCCTATATTACAACTCTACATGTGGCACACCTACCCTATAAGTATCTCCAAAAGCAAAGATTGGATTTAGCTGGGAGTTACCTATGTCAGCCACTACCAGTTATCAGTTGAGACAGATTAGTTTTTCACTTTCGCCGACCTTCTCCACACCCATTAATTAGCTGCCTTTCATGTTTCATCTTCAGAGAATATCAGGTAAGAACTAGTTCATCCACAAGAAAAAACATTAGCATATTCTCCACATCCGACATTACCATTGTTCCGCTAGGGCCACCTGTAGATACAAATGCGACTATCCGCGGCTTCCACCAGGAGTTAGGGTACATATGGGGAGGCTGCTCTTCGACATCCACCTTCCAACAACCTAAGTCCCATTGATTTGCCAGTAGAGCGATGAGCATAAGGGGCCGTAAGAGAAGACCTCAGAAGATAGCATGGGACGAAACCTCCTGGCTGTTCAGAAAATGACAGGTTGTTTCCGGTTTTCACCTTTATGATGAGGTATGGCCCATTTCGGCTTAAAGCTGGGTCGCGTGTGGACATCTCAATCGTGGCAATTTTTCTTCATTCTCGTGCAACACAATGGAAATATGTAGCTAAATATGTAAATCTATATAATAAAGGAAAACGTTTATATGAGCCTGGGCTCATGCGTGCCTCCGTGAGCTCGGGGTCTATGTCCAGTCGGACTTACATCCGGTAGTCAATAATGCCATGTGAGTATTATGGGCCGCCGGATTTAAATCATTGGGCCCATAGAGCCTGGGCTCACGTAAGCGAGTGTGAGCCCAAGCTCATATATATTTTTTACTTTATGAGTCACGTTTAAATGCCTCGTGATTATTATGGCCCGCCAGATGTAAATCCGACAGCCCATAGAGCCCGGGCGCATGTAGGCGCGTGTGTAGCCCGGGCTTATATTTACTTTTTGATTTTTGAGTCCCGTTTAAATGCCTCGTGATTATTATGGGCCGCCATATGTAAATCTGACGGCCCATAGAGCCTCGACACATGTAGGGGCACGTGAGCACGGGCTTATATATATTTTTTGCTTTTTGAGTCTTGTTTAAATGCCTCGTGATTATTATGGGCCGCCATATGTATATCCGACGGCCCATAGAGCCCCGGTGCATGTAGGCGCATGTGAGCACGGGCTTATACATACTTTTTGCTTTTTGAGTCCCGTTTAAATGCCTCATGATTATTATGGGCCGCCAGATGTAAATTCGACGGCCCATAGAGCCCGGGCTCACATAAATGCTTCATCTCCTCCCACGTGTTTTAGGTTACTTTCGAATATAGTATAATAACAGTTAATGAAGCTTTTATATCTAAGCCTTCACTTAGTCGACATATCTCTTTCCCATCCCGAATTCTAACCATCGATATTGAATTTATTTAACTCTATTTTTTGTTTTTGAAGACGTCTATGGGAAGCTATAGATTTTGAATTTGCCCAATTTTATTTTCTTATTAATATTTATCATTAGGATTATAACAACCACTAAATTGTATATGAATGCATGATAAACTATTTCTATTGCTACCAATCCAATCAACATAATCAATAAATAAAGCCAGTTCTAACCATGAGAAACATTAGATTTAGCATCTTCAGAAATTTCTGTCTTTGATAATTATTGTTTTGTACTTCTGCATGCCCCCACCACCGACTAACAAAGTAAACTTTGTTATGTGCATAATGTTCGCTCTCCAAGATCATCATTCTATATAGCAAAATCACTCAAACACGTTATCAGCTGGCCAGCACCTCCACATCGGACTCCAACGCCCTGTCCATCAGCTCTAGCTTCTCCTCCGCTGCCCCTTGAAATCAATAATAAAATTAATGAGCCAAAATTTAATTCAAAATATATCAGCCACCTACCATCTACCATGCATCAGTTAGCCAATATCAATTCACTTTATGTTAAACATGTACTCTAGTTTATACGGTCTCGTCCTAACTAATATCATATCACATCACTGAAACCTACCATGTAAACATATATTGATCAAAACTAATGAACACACAATGTACTTCAACAAATAATAGCCTACTAACATCTACCAGTCACCACGTAGCCTGTATTAGTTAACTTAGTTTTAACCACATACACTAGGTTATATGGTCTCCTCATCAGTAAGTATCAGAGCAAAGCATACTCCTGAGTAAAACTAATTACATATATTTTTGCCTTCAAATATCAATAACTCTATAATGAGCGGCATTTCATTCGATGTTGGTGGTATATGGCAATATGTTCATACCTTTTCTTTTGTTGATTATACAGAGTGATTATTCTGGATCAGATAATGTAATTTATTTGGAGAGCAAGCAGTCATGAACATTACAAAGTTTAATCATTATGATTTGGTGGTGGCAAGAGGAAGTATAAAATAATCATTACTATCGATTTAGATGATGAAGATGTTAAATATGAGGTCTGAAGCATATACATGGTATATACCATATCTATGTTCCCCACCTACAATTAACAACTTTATCGTATGAGTCAATAATAATGATTGTTTTATACTTCCACCAACCACCACCAATGCCTAATGAAGAAACTTTGTGATGTGCATAATGTTTGCTCTTCAAATCCAGCCATTCTTTTGATCTAGCATAATCAATCTATACACTTTGAAGCTGTCTAGCACCTCGACTTTGGCCTCCACCGACTTGTTCTCTGCTCTAGCTTCTGCTCTGCTGCCCCTCGCATGCCTCGAGGAGGTGGAGATATAAGTGTACTACGGTAAAGTGAAGAGTTAGATTTAGTTGAAATCAGTTAACTACAAGTCAACATTTAATCAAAATTAGTTAACTATCTTCTAACCATATAAACTAGGTTATATGGTATCGTCGTCGCTACATGTTAAATCACATCATTGCGCAAATCTTATGACCACCTAATGTACTTCAAAAAATATTAGCATCATACCATCTACTAGTCAACCATTAGGATGCATCAGTTTACTTTCTTTTAACCAAGTAAACTAGGTTATATGGTCTCCTCCTCGCTAGATATCAGATCACATCATATTCATGAGTAAAACTAAGTACATATATTCTTCTTACTTACCCTAACAACAAATCATATATATTCATTTACTGACTTTCCATCTATTAAAATATATTACAAGCATACTAACTAAGCACCTTACACACAAGATAAAGTTGACGTTTTTACTTAATAACACTCTTATTTATCCACCCATATGTAAACATAACTATGGCAAATCAAATGACCTCTCAAAAAATATAAGCCTCCTACCATCTACCAGTCAACAGTTAGGATGTATCAGTTAAATTTGTTTTCTTCTTTCTACTAGGTCATATTAAGCACCAAACACACAAGATATGTTTGACAATATAACTCACATATACGCGTATTTATCTACACATATATAAGCCTAACTTGATCAAATCTAATGACCACACAATGTACTTTGCAAATAAACTAGCCTCCTTACATCTACCAGTCAACAATTAAGCACTATCAGTTAACTTCATCTAATCTATACAAACTAGGTTATATGGTCTCCCCCTTGCTATAAATCATATCACATCAGTCAAAACATGGGTAAAACTAATGAGATATTTTTTTTTTCTTACTTAGCCTATCAATAAAAAATACATTCATAGTTAATTACTTTACATCCATTAATATCTATCAAAGACATGCATACTAAGCACCAAACACACAATATATGTTTGACAATATAACTCACATACACGATTATTTATCTACCCATATGTAAGCCTAACTTGATTAAATGACCACACAATGTACTCTAAAAAAAAAAACTCCTTACATCTATCAACCAACAATTCGGCCCTATCAGTTAACTTATAATTATCCATATAGACTAAGGTATATGATATCCTTGCTAAAAATCAGATCACATCCTTCGAAACATAGGTAAAACAAATTATATATATTGTTCTTACTTAGCCTACCCACAAAAAATGCATTCATGGTTAATTACTTTGCATCTATTACTATCTATCAAAGACATACTTACTAATCACCAAACATGTTAAATATATTTGGCAATATAATTCACATACATGTTTATTTATCTACCTATGTATGTACCTAACTTAATAAAATCTAATGACCACACAATGCACTTTGAAAAAAAAAATGCCTCCTTACATCTACCAGTCAACAGTTAGGTCCTATCAGTCAACTTTTTTTATCCAAATAAACTACAGTATATGGTCTCCTCCTTGCTAGAAATCAGATCACACCCTTCAAAATATGGGTAAAATAATATATATTGTTCTTATGTAAACTCCCATCACTCACTTTTCGAAGTGCAAGAACAAAATGGACACTCCAATTTAAAGAACAATGCATAGAGGAAAACGAATAGAGTACAGAGCAAACTGGCAACAAACTAAATATGTGAAGTTTATTGAGTATGAGAATGCCAATCCACAGAAGGTGATTTCTGGAACTAACTACTCATAGCATTCCATATCTTTTATTGGCCCAGGCACTCACAGTTGCCTTAAATCAAGTGGCTGTCAAAACATCTAACAATTATAATGCCACCAAAATGAATTAACCAAGCAAACAACTCACAAACAGGAGACAGATCGCAATTTTCACAGGACCACATTCATTGAGAACTGGCTATTCCATCTCTATAAACCCACCTCTAAAGTTTTATCTACTCCAATAATTAGGTTCCCATTAGAAAGAAGTCGTTACAACAAAATTTCTTCTATTTCACAGGAAGCCACAATCACAAACAATTACAGCTGATGCTTACCAAAGAAGCAGTTTTACCATGTCCATGCTCTTCGGCCATGGCACGCGCGCCCGGTATCTCGGCCGCAGAGGCACCAGGCATCATAATGGCGGTTGTGGACAGTGCTGCTCCTGGTGTTCCATGCTCCACCCGACTGCACCGCCTTGATTGCCTTCCAATTGTCCAGGCAAGGTATGTAGTCCACCGCCAAGGAGATCCCATAAAGCTTCCACCCGAAATCCACCGCACCATCCTCTTGAGAGGCCGATGTAGGGCAAAGCGAGCGTGTGGGAAGAGGGGGAGGGAGGGAAGAGGCTGAAGGGAGGAGCGATGCCGGATGGGGAGAAGGTGGCTGGAAGAGATGTAGCCGGAGGGGAAAAGATGGCCGGAGGAGAGATTGCCGAAGGGGAGAGAAAAGACACAGCAAAAAATGGGAACTTTCTCCTTCTACGGTGGTATGTGATCTTTTATATGTCCTAAGGGCATTTGGGTCATTGTTTGGGTGCGTGTGGGAAACACACACGTTCTCAAGTCTATTTTTGCAAAATCAACTTTCTTGGCCTAAAAGTGTATTTCCCACATTTGTTGAGTCTATTTCTGAAAATTTTTCCAACCAAGCAGTTGATGTTGCAGCCATGTGCCCCTAAGGAAAAGATCTTCTTTAGCCCTTGATTACAGTTGTAGTCACGGCTCTTAGATTTCTTGCTCCAACCGCAGATATCATACAACCAGCAGTAATCACCCTAACTCTTGTCACCTTGATCCTGCGTAGGCGTGGAAGGTGAACCAAAAACAGAAGCATGACAATTGATGTGGAAGGTGAACCAAACATCCTCAACTTGTTAGAATGAAAGTAGTACTGAAAACAAAGAAGAACTTGGAGCAAGAAGGCCTTGAATGTGCGTTAAACGGGAATTACTGAACTTGCATGCGCATGAATTTCTGGTGTTTGTCCAAGATTCTTGGGGCTGAAGAGGACTCAGAAAGCGTAATGCGCCCCCTCTAGATCGCTTTCACTATCAGGAAAAATTTTAACTTCGCATCTAGCTTGTCCGTGCTAAAATATGACTGTATAAGTGCAATAGGATTGTCTAAATTAATGATCTTTTAATTTACTCGAAGAAACTGAAATCCCATGTAGTTGTATGGCTGGTGCAACTGCGATGGATGGGAACACCAGACTCCATACGAGAGGGCAGCTAGGCATGTTCGAAGGTCACATTGGGGTCACTGCCGGACGAAAACTAAAAGCTTTAGAGGTGTAAGAGGGTAATGGAGAGTTCTCCGGACTTGATTTGGTCGGGCTAACAGGGATCTGTTAGTTGCCTACGTACCCTTCACAGGGATCAGACCTCACGTAGTTCTTACCTCTCCAATACTCAGACACCACTTCTTTATGTAGATGCTCAGTCTTCCTGAGTTCACTTGAGAAAGGCGGTTGTCTCCAATCCGGCTCTTGTAAACATTCCTAGTTTGTTAGCTTGTTTTATTGAGGAAATTCTATTGTAATTAGAAGTGTTTGTACCAGATGGTTGCCACTTCTCTTCATTGAAGAGTGGTTATTATGAGTAAGTGGTCAATAACAATTTCCTAAACAAGGGGAATTTTTATAGTTGTGACAGAACGCGAAGGGGTTTCTAGTATTTACGCCAAGCTTAAATTTGATGAGGTAATAGCTCACGGGAGCTATTATATTGCATTGGTTGATGGAGGTATCGAACATCCTTTTTAAGTGTGGCTGACAGCAATATGAACCTTGTTCAGCTCTTCATAGGCACAATGTAGTAATAAGTATAAGGTTTTCTGAATCATATATGATATATGCTAGAGAGGTTTTCTGAATCATATTGATATACGCTATGAATCATATATAGTATCGTGTAAACCCTTTACACAGTTGCATTTACTCACAAACGACTTTAAAGCTGGTGATTTCAACAGTTTGATTAGTGAGAAGCGAATAAATAGTGTGAGTTCCTATTTCTGACCCATCCCACCTGTGATTTCAAAAAAACTACAGTTGATTTCAAACATTAGAGCATTGAGATGTGAAAAAACTCTGCAATGTTCGGTTTTTCTTGTTTTCGAAAGCCAATTTTAAAATTATTTACCCCAAAGTGAGTTTCGGCCATGAAGTGAGGTTCCATCCAAGTGTACATAGACGCAATCTTGATAAAGCAATGAACTTTGGCAAAAATAACCAGCCATTCGAGGAGTTTATCCAGTTCGGATTAATTTTGTGGTAAGGCCTTTCTCTAACTCTAAATCATATGTTCGTAAACAAGATTTTTGATATATCATGTTATTGAACACACAACATAGTTACTACTTTAATCTCCTCAGTTGATTGTCGTATTATCAAGTATACGATACGTAATATAGCGTGTTATCGATAATACTATATTCGATATAGATGTCCTCTTATCGTGTATGCATAGCATACATAACATGCTATTAATAACATGATATGCGAAAGGCGACATTCAAATGTTGTGCTATCATGTCTGAGAAGGCATCATATCGTGTATCCGATAACACAATATATGCATTTAATGTGTATTTGTATGTTAGTTACATAATTTTAATCAACGCAACTCATTGATTTTGGTCACGACCCATTGTTGATATACATATGTATAACTTCTTTTACAGACGAAGAGCTACAAGAGTACAGTCAAATGGCAGAATCAGTGAAGGCATTAGAAGAGAAGAATATATTTTATAGAATAAGACCGGGTCTCCGAGCAAATAGTTTCGCTGCTGGTCTTAGACTATCAAAAGACCTCGTTGAATCGATGTCGGGATGCAAACCAATCTTGGAGGAGACTAGGTTCTACCTAGTATATGATTGCTAGCAAATAATTATCTCCATGCCGCTCTTGTACGTTCTAATAGGTTAGTGCTAGGACGACTCACAAGAAGTTTTTACCATTTGAGGCAAACCGTATGGAGCCATTAATGTGGGACAAAGGGGGTAGTATTATTGTCTTGAAATTATTGAAAACAAAGAAGAACTCGGAGCAAGAAGGCCTTCAATATGTTAAATTGCTCTAGTGGTTTCCCAATATTTCCTTGTGAGTAAACTTCCCTACGTGATCCAATCAAGAGAAGTGGCATTTCCTTTGAATGTCCATACTATCAATTCTAACAAAGATATATGGATATGGGCGCAAAAAGAATGACTATGGGATTGTCCTCTAGTATGATGAATACCAACCTGAAGCAGTAAATCACATTCAATTTTAAAGAGCTGCCATTTATTAGACTGTGAATGAATCAAATCAATGTTTCATTCCGTTTGCTAGCAGTTTCCACAACATGATGTTTAGTTTTGCTTCAGTTTCACATTCTTGTCATTGTGAAATGGCTTTTGTCTCTGAAAAAAGACTACTTATTGACGTACTTTTTCTTCATTTTTTGCCTAAAGAAAATAAACCCAATATCTTTTCTTCTTTCTTTATGACAATATCATTGTCATTTGTCTGCAAACTTGAAGAGCTTGAATGTATATTTTTGTTTTTTTATGCTAGTCTATTTAGTTGAGAATTGGAAGTTGATCTTCAAAATGATGTATAGGATTCAATTGAGCATTTACAAATGCAACTAAGTACTTCCATATGAAGGAAAAGATGTAAGGATCACATAATTGACAAATTTGTTATGTTCTTGTTTTGAACCATGCATATGTGTAGTCAATGAATTAAAACTACATGTGTGTAACAATAAATAGTCTAAAATCATACACCCTCCATCCTATAGTAATAACTCCATTCAAAGAAAAGTTATAATAGTCTCATCACAACTGCTCATTAGTGACACAAATGAAAAAGCGTCGCTAATAGTACTGCTATTAGTGATGCCTTTTCTTTTGTCGCTAATATTATTTTGTTTGCCATGCTTTAAAAAGCATATTACATATCGATCTACAAAGCATCGCTAATAATATAGTATTAGCGACGCTTATTAAGCATCACTAATATGAAAACATATATTAAAAGAAATAACAAACATTATTAGAGATGATTTTAAACGTCGCTAAAAGTTTTTTTAGTGATTCATTAGAATTAACATGGGTAATAAAATAAAAAAAATTATCCATATCTAAGAGCCGCTAATAATATATTATTAGTGATGCTTATTATTAGAAAACATCGCTAATAATATATTATTAGTTACACTATAATAACCAATGCCTATATAGATTTTTTTAATAAAAATTATTAGACAATCTTTTTTTGCGTTGCTAGAAAGTAAAAATTTATTAGCGACACTTTTTCAAGCATCTCGAATAATTCTTTTTTTAAATATCCCGCCTCCCCTCTCGTCTTCTCCTTCGATTACAATCGGGAGGGACGGGTAGGGTGGAGCTAGGTTTTTTTTTGGCGGGGAGGTTAGTGCATTAGACAGGGGAGACGGAGGGGGTGAGGAGATCCGCCAGGCCGGTTGGGCTGAAAGGTGGGCCGATGTGGTGGTAGAGGAACTAGGGCAGCGGTGGAGCCGGGTGACGGGTGGGGCAGGAGTGAGGGGAGTGAAAAATATGGGGGAGGATGTCACGCCCACCCGACCTGAGCGGAACCCAGTGCAGGGGCAGGTTGAAGGAACGGGGGTGACTAAATTACATTGCGTAAGACTTTAACTCTTAATCGGGTATTTAACACATATATGAAGTTGCGCACCTTTAGTCCTTTGTACAAGAGAAAAATGGTAAAATAATAGAGGATAACATCTCTAAAATAAATCATCAAACTTAACCCACATACATCATATCCTGAGCCTAAACACAGGGCTCGAATAAGAAAATCTTAGACAAGTCTAAAAGCATCAGATATACACGAGTCTGAAATATAATCATCCATACAAAGTGTTCTATGATCATGATAGTATAAATCAGAAGACAAAATAACATAATCCCACACATATCCTGATCGTCCTTCGTACAGGGAATCCTGATTAACTGCATGTCGTACCGTGTAGCCCCAAAACAAAACACAGAAAGATGGGTGACTAAAAACTCAGTTAGGTTTGAAATACGATAACATCAATCAGAAAACAACCACGACACTTCAACAAGGTAATTTAGATCCATATTTCATGTAATATCCCCATTTCTGATTAATTCCCTTATCATACCCCTATTTACCCATAAGTAATTATCCTGCATACAAGTATTTCCTACATACTAATTATGGCACAAATAATCACATTATGACATGACATTCATCCTTCATAATAAGTGATTCTCACTCAATCACATCATGCGTAAGCATCATATATAACCTGCATGGGCAGTGTCTCTAACACACATTCATATCATACATAATAAACCATTCTCCTTCATATACATTCAACCTACATGGCACGTGTCTCAAATGTGTAATCACATCAAGCATATTCATATCATTCATCAATAGATCATTCACCCAGCATGATGAGCGTCTCAATCACATGATACTAGATCATGCATAATAAATTATATTCACATGTGTCCCATAATCTAACTTATCCCTACACAACCTGTGTAACCTGGGTATAATATTTTCTCATACATATGCGTCATCAACAACTGTGGGTATATGAACATTTAATTCTAATCATCCCCCATATGTGTGTGTGCTTGGTAGAAACATTTAATTCTAAGCATATGAACATGCCTTATAATTAACTCATCATCATACCACACACATGCACATTAACATCTAATCATGGTTCCTACTGAAATCATGGGTGCAAACCATCGTAAGACACCATTCAAATCAAGTGCAACCTCGTGCTAAACTTCTATAAGTAAATTCAAACCACACTGGAAGCTAGACATGGCATGATCATTCACCCATAACTTAATCATGACATATGAAGGCATATAATTCCATTCCCATGCTATAAACGTTTCTGGAATCATACTAAAATATAGTGAATCACTCAATCATGAATTCAATGCACTAATTTATAACATGCTCAACCGAATAACATAAAATCCACACATAAGCATTCATCATGGCCTTCGTCATCAATTTATACCCTTCCAGTAGCTTATTATGGCATATATTACTCGTCAAAATCATAAGAATTGATACTCAAGAGTCAAAACACTAAAATGAGCAAAATAGGCAAAATAGTTGTATCTGCAGTATTAGCATTCAAATGCCTTGCAGGGCCATTCAAACACCTAGTTGTTTGATTGGCATCTCTGGCCGTTTGTGTAAGATCCATGATCGTGAAACGGTTTGAATTAAGTTCGTTTAACTGCTTTTGTGGGATTTAATATTAATTCTGACCAGTTTGGGACGAATTGTGAAATTTAAGTATCTCCTAAAGTTTTTAATCAAAAACAACTTCATATTTATGAATTTTAAATGATTTTGGGTCAAACCTAAATTTTTTGGATTTTCACAAATTTTCCAAAAATTAGGGTTTGGTGGGACCCCGCTGTGGGCCCATAGACGAAATTAGGGTTTTTGGTCCAAAATGGCCCATACATCGAAGGAAGTCACTATAAAAAAAATTAGAATTTTCATGGTCCTAATTTTGGGTTAAATTGCCAAATTTTGGGTTTTCTAGAATTAAGCTACTAGAATGGTATAGAATTTATGATGGAGATTTATGCATGAAGTATGCTTAAGTATTTGTTATATGGTAGAATATGTTGGTGGTTATTCATATTAACATTGAATTACCTTGAATCTTGGAATGTTGGAATTCATATGATTATAGTATGTTTCTAGCAGGGACATTATATGGTAAATGCTAAGATATGTTATCTTATGATGAGAATGGATTGTGGGTAATGAATGTTATCATGTTTTGGCACCATGTGTAGAATAATCATGCTTGTAGGAGTTGAACATTTGATTTCACATTGATGGATTTGAGCTTTATGGTAGACTTCACTTTGATTTCAACTGGAAATCATTGTTTTAAATGTGTTTAAGCATGCATATATTGCCTTATGAGTTTCTGTCAAAGCATTGGTCATATGCTTAGGATGTGCATGAACACACACACATGGGAATCTACTTGAAATTGTAGTTAATTATGATGTGATTATGATGCATGAGGGAATTGATGGGAACACGTTCTATGTGTTGGAACCCACGTAGATCTTGCTCACGGATGTATCATGATATCAGGCATCATGGATCGGATTTCATGAATGATGTTTTACCGATGTTTAACCGGAATTGATCTATTGTATGCAATGATGTGAGATTGCTTTCCGGATTAATCGATCGGTGAATTAATCAGAACTTGGTAGGTTCGAAAGGACATGATTTCGATTTGTGTTCATGTGTGGAACATGTATACTCCCCGGGTTAAGTCGAGTCAAATTGAGTTATGTGGGGATGAGTTGTGCACTTGTCTTGCGGATGAGATTTATTTATTGAGATAGTCAAACCTGGACCCCGAGAATCCAGAGCGGTATGCCCTGTGCACCGGCTACCACGTGTTCTAGTTAATTCGAACTCTTCCACCGTAGAGATGTCCAGAGTGAACACACAGCTTTAGTTAATTCAGACGTCCCTGACCCAGACTGTTCGGAGTGAGCAGACCTGCTCTAGTTAATTCGGACTTCCCCTTTGGATTGTCCAGAGCGAGCAGAGGGACTGACTACCCCTACACCCTAGTTTTTTGTATGGAATTTGGACTGTGCCCAGAGCGGGCAATGCCCTAGGTTTCTAGATAGGAAATCGGACTACGTCCAGAGCGGGTGATATGATATGATTGTATTCCTCTCCTTGATGGAGACATTCACCATTTGATGATAATGCATGTGTATGTGATAATATTATGCCCAGACTGCATAGGTTGTGTAAGGATAATTAAGATTATGTGACACATGTGGATGCGGGTTATTATGCATGATCCTTATGTGGTGTGGTTTAGACACTTGTCATGCAGGTGAATGAGCTATGGAATGTATGAGATTTATATGAATACATGATTTGAATTATGTGTTAGATACACTTCTAATGCAGGTTGATATGATATGAATGGATGATCTAAATGGTGTGATTGAGACACTATTATGCAGGTTTATGAGAGTGAATGTATGATCTAAATGGTGTGATTGAGACATTATTATGCAGGTTTATGAGATATGAATGCATGATCTAAATGGTGTGATTGAGACACTAGTATGTAGGTTTATGTAATATGGTTGCATAATCAGAAAGTGTGTGAAGGACGCTTCTTATGTGGTTTATGGTGTTATTATGCTTGATTTGAGTAGATGTGAACTATTACCTATGCAGGATAAATGCTAGGTTATAACTTGAATATTTATGACTTGACTTTGATAGGTATGTCATATGCATGTTAGCTCTTATGTTTATGGATAGATAGGGGTTTAGCAAGGGAATGATCATAAAATGTATATCATGTCAATTATGGATCTGAATTGCAATATTGCCATGTAGTTATGTTTTTTTTTTTCTGATTATTGTCATTGTATTCAAACCATTATTCAGTTGTAATACTCACCCCACTTTCCTTGTTTTGTTTTGGGGTTGCATGGTGCGACATCTAATCAGACAAGATCCTCTATGCGAGCAAAAGTTGGGGAGAGCATGGGATTTGGTGTGGAGGCCTCTAGACTTTGCATGTTTTTTTGATTATTTTGTTATCATGTTAGAACACCATGTAGGGTGGTTCTTGTTTCAAACTTGTTTTATATTATGTCTTTAGATTTGTTTGAGAACTTGATTTGAGTATGGTGTGTTGGCTTAGGATTATAAGTATGTGGGTATAAGACTTGTGGACTAATTTAGAGTTAAAGTCTTCTTTTATTCTACTTATTTAGTCTTGCTCAAAGTAGTACATAACTCCTCTAGTTAGTCCACCCATAGTAAGGGCATAAGTTTTCCACTATTCAATTAATTGCTTCAATTCCATTGCCCCCGTGCACTGGACTGGGCTCGGCTTGGCTCGGGCAGTACCGGGGCATGACAAAGTTTTTGGTATCGGAGCACCTCTTTGTCGAAGAGTAAATAAGGATTGAGTGACAAGTCTTATGGGTTAAAGGGTTGTGAGATGATTAAGGTCTAGACATAACTAGCGATGTGAATTCCATTAGTTGTTTGTCTTGAATATTGCTTGCTTGCTTGATTGTGTGTTTTCTGATTTGTTGATTGCGTTGTTTTGAGTTATTATGCCTGGTGATTTACTGTCCAGTGGTTGTGTAGATGACTCGACGGGATCACATCGGCACTAGTGGTGATCTTATGGCTAGAGATCTGAGAGTTGATGACATGTTAACCGTTGTTGAAGGGGTGGCACACGTCATGCGGACTTTTTGGCATGGACATGATGTCTTCAGCATCATGTACATGTGGGTTGTTGTGAGAGAAAGCGGTGTTCACTTTACCTGAGGTTGAACCTTTCATCTTCCAGGGTGTTAAGTGTTCCAGTGGAATATTCTCAGTGTCTTTCATTAAGACTAGAAGGTGGACTAATAGAGGGTGTGTAGTTTTCTTACAAGCATCTCGGTGACGAGTGTGGGACTACCTCCTCTTAAAATCCATTTAATAGTGTTGGAGTTTGGGAATGCGTTGTTGAACGACTTGTCGGAATTGTATTCCGCTACGGAGATCGAATTCCTTGTCAATTTTATTTCAGGTAAGAGTTGAAGAGGAGATTAACTTCAGCTCCAGTCTAGACCTTGCTCTCCAGAAGTGGTGGATATGTGGTCTATAGTGATGTTTCAATATGTGGCTTGGGTTGTGTACTCATGTAGCGTGAGAGAGAGAAAATGAGATCAGAAAGGGGTATCTTATTCTTTTCGACGTTGACCTTTAGCAAATTTTTTAGGACCAAAATTCTTAAGGGGGGGAGGATGTAAAATCCCTAATCGTGAACCAGTTTGAATTCATTTTGTTTAACTGCTTTTGTGTGGTTTAATATTAATTCTCATCAGTTCGGGATGATTTTTGAAATTTGAGTATTTTCTAAAGGTTTTAATCAAAACCAACTTTATATTTATGAGTTTTAAGTCATTTGGAGTCAAACCTGATTTTTTGAGATTTTTCTCAAATTTTCCAAAAAGTAGGGTTTGGTGGGACCCCATGTGGGCCCCACCAATGAAATTAGGGTTTTTAGTCCAAAATGCCCCGAACATCAAAGGAAGTTACTATAAAAAAATTTAGAATATTTATGGTCCTAATTTTGGGTTAAATTGTTAAATTTCCTAATTCTAGTTAAAAACTTTATTTCTACCCCAAATTTCAATTAGATATAGCCCATTCCTTATTATAAAAGGAAAGGGGCTGAGCCATTTCCAAATGGGGAATAGGCTTAGCTAGGAAATTTGGAGCCTAATCCCCAATTAGGCTGAAAAAGGAAACGATTAGAGGTGTTGGAGGTGATTGAAGGTTTATTCCAACCCAAATCAAGGAGAGGTAATGAGTTTTCAAATCTCAGCCTTGTTGTGGAAAAAATCTCATTTTTTATGGTTTTACTTGAATGGGTTTGCTTAATTACGTCTTTAATGGTCGGTATATTAAATGTTAATCTCTTGCTTCGATTTCTAAGGGTTTTAATTTGGAATGGGTTAAATTAGTGTTTTGGAATGTTTGATTGAGTTTTGATGGTGTATAAGGCTTGGGATGAAGATTTTGAGGTTCTTCAATGGTGTTTTGGTTTTGAATTTCGAAAGGAAAAAGAAGGTTGGAAATTGCTTTGTTGGCAATCAAATGGCCTTCCAGGCCGATCGATCGGCTTTTGCCCTTTTTGATTTTCATGCCTATTTCAGTTTATTCCTTCAAATTGATGCTTTCATTGTTTATGGAGAGTGTTTTATGCTAAAATTAAGCTACTGGAATAATGTGGAATCGATGTGTTCTAGTGCACACCATGTAATGTGTCTACTTAAGTATTTGTTATGTGGTAGAATATGTTGGTGGTTTTACATGTTATTATTGAATTACCTTGAATCTTAGAATGTTGGAATTCTTATGCTTGTATATTTCTATCAGGCGCATTACATGGTAAATGGTAAGATATGTTATCTTATGATGAGAATGGATTGTGGGTAATGGATGTTATCATGTTTTGGCATCATGTGTAGAATAATCATGCTTGTAGGAGTTGAGCATTTGATTTCACATGGATGGATTTGAGCTTTATGGTAGACTTCACTTTGATTTCAGTTGGAAATCATTGTTTTGAATGTGTTTAAGCATGCGTATATTGCCTTATGAGTTTATGTCAAAGCATTGGTCATATGCTTAGGATGTGCATGAACACACACATATGGGAATCTACTATGAAATTGTAGTTAATTATGATGTGATTTTGATGCATGAGGGAATTGATGGGAGAACGTTCCATATGTTGGAACCCACGTAGATCTTACTCACGGATGTATCATGATATCATGCATCATGGATCGGATTTCATGAAGGATATTTTACCGATGTTTAACCAAAATTGATCTATTGTATGCAATGATGTGAGATTGCATTTCGGATTAATCGACCGGTGAATTAATTGGAACTTGGTTGGTTCGAAAGGACATGATTTCGATTTGTGTTCCTGTGTGGAACATGTATACACCCCGGGTTGAGTCGAGTCAAATTAAGTTATGTGGGGATGAGTTGTGTACTTGTTGTGCAGATGAGATTTATTTATTAAGATAGTCAAACCAAGACCCTGAGAATCCAGAGTGGTATGCCCCATGCATCAGCTACTATGTGTTCTAGTTAATTCAGACGTCCCTAGCCCGGATTGTCTAGAGCGAGCAGAGGGACTGACTACCCCTACACCCTAATTTTCCGTATGGAATTGGACCGTATAAAGAGTGGGCAATGCTCTCGGTTTCTATATAAGAAATCGGACTATGTCCAGAGCGGGTGATATGATATGATTGTATTTCTCTCCTTGATGGAGACATTCACCATTTGATAATAATGCATGTGTATGTGATAATATTATGCCCAGATTGCATAGGTTGTGTAAGGATAATTAAGATTATGTGACACATGTGGATGCGGGTTATTATGCATGATCCTTATGTAGTGTGGTTTAGACACTTGTCATGCAGGTGAATGAGCTATGAAATGTATGAGATTTATATAAATACATGATTTGAATAATTTGTTAGATACACTTCTAATGCAGGTTGATATGATATGAATGCATGATCTAAATGGTGTGATTAAGACACTATTATGCAGGTTTATGAGAATGAATGCATGATGTAAATTGTGTAATTGGGACATTATAATGCAGGTTTATGATATATGAATGCATGATCTAAATGGTGTGATTGAGACACTAGTATGCAGGTTTATGTAATATGGTTGCATAATCAGAATGTGTATGAAGGATGCTTCTTATGTGCTTTATGGTGTTATTATGCTTGGTTTGAGTAGATGTGAACTATTACTTATGCAGGATGAATGTTAGGTTATAACTTGAATATTTATGACTTGACTTTGATAGGTATGTCATATGCATGTTAACTCTTATGTTTATGGATAGATAGGGGTTTAGCAAGGGAATGATTAGAAAATGATATATCATGTCATTTATGGATCTGAATTGCTATATTGTCATGCAGTTATGTTTTTTTTTTTCTGATTATTACCGTTGTATTTAAAGTATTATTGAGTTTTTATACTCACCCCACTTTCCTTTTTTTGTTTTTGTGCTGCATGGCACAACATCCAGTCGAACAGGATCCACTATATGAGGAACAGTCGGGGAGTGCATGGGATTTGGTGTGGAGGCCTCTAGACTTTTCATGTTTTTATGATCATTTTGTTATGATGTTAGAACACCATGTAAGGTGGTTCTTTAGATCTGTTTGAGACCTTGATTTGAGCAAGGTGTGTTGGCTTAGGATTATAAGTATTGTGGTATAAGACCTGTGGACTAATTTAGAGTTAAAGTCTTCTTTTGTTCTACTTATTTATTCTTGCTCAAAGTAGTACGTAACTCCGCTAGTTAGACTGCCTGTAGTAAGGGCATAAGTCTTCCGCTATTCAATTAATCGCTTCAATTCCGTCTCCCCCATGCGCTGGACTAGCCCATTTAAGTCATTTGGAACTTTTCTGGAGTTTTTAGAATTTTCACTATTTTTCCCAAAAATTAGGGTTTGCAGGACCCACCATAGGCCCCATGGACCCTAACATCAACCTAAGACCTTATGTAATTATTTCAAAATTTTTGGTCCTCAAATTGGGTTTCAGATAAGCAAATTTTATAATTTTTAGTGTAAAACCCTATTTGTACCCCACTAATTAATTAGATCTATCCCCACCCTTTACTATAAAAGGAAAGGTCCAGCCACTTTCCCAATTGGGAAAAGGTTGAGACCTGGAGCTTAAGAACCTAATCCTAAATTTCCTAAAAGAGAAATGAGATTAAGATATGATTTTGCTTAATATTCTATTAATCCATTAGGGTTTTGCTTTAATCTTTCAAATCTCTTCCATTTCTTTGAATCAATCTCGATTTCCACTCAAAAACAACTGATTTTGGGTTTCTATTTCAAAACCCAATATTTTGATCTACTTGTTCTTGAAGGTTTTAGGTGTTTTAAAATCAGATTTGATACATTTTAATAAAAAGTATGTTTTTGGGTAGGTTTTGAAGGAGTTTAAGTAGCCATTTTGAATCAAGAACATGCTGGAAGGTAAGGGTTTTAGTCTCAAATGTTGTTGTGATTCAGATTTAAGTTTTAATGTGGTTTTGAAATGGATTCAATGATGATGAGCTATAATGGTGATTTTTGAAAGGTGTAATCATTGATGTGTTTTCTTGGGGTTTATGTTTAATAATGGCTATATTTGATGTTCTAGAAGCATGGATGGGACTATGGTCATGTTTGGGAGTAGGATTTTGGAGTTTGAATGGTGTATGCGACGTTTCAATTTGGAATTCGAAGTGGGGAAGACGCACTAGTTTCTGTCATTGTGCCGATCGACCAGCCCTGCAGGCAAATCGAATGACTATAATGCAGTTTATGGCCATTTTGATTATTTTACTTCTTTTCATGTTTTAACTCTTAAATACCATTTCCAATGTTCATGTGGAGTGATTAGAGCTATAATGAACCACTGGAAGGGCATGTTATTGATGTTGGAAATTATGAAGAATATTTAAGTCTTATGCTAAATTGCATATTCTTCGCTACACATGTTAGGAATGATTAAATGATTCCTTATGTTTTAAACATGATTCCAGTAGGATTATAGCATGAGAATAATCTGATATGTTTTCATACAATGTTATTAAATTATTGGTGAGTGATAGTGCCATGTCTAGATTCAAGTGTGGTGTGGATATACTTGCATTGTTTAGCATGAGGTTACATTTGACTTGATTGATAGTTTTCGATGGTTTTCACCTATGATTTCAGTTGGAACCATGATTAGATGTTAATGTGCATGAGTGGTATGATGATGAGTTAATCACAAGGCATGTTTCTATGCTTAGAATTAAATGGTTCTACCATGTACACACACATGTGGGGGAATGATCATGATAATGTTGGGTATTATGGTTATAAATAATGCATGAGGGGCTCGTGAGAGCACTTATCATGAATTAGGATTCATGTATGCCTTGCCCAAATATGTACTATGTTACATGCATCATAAAATAGATTTTCGATTGAGACTTTATCGAAATTGACCATGTTTTGATCAATTGGATGCAATGATGTGAGATTGAGTGCCAGATTAATCGATTTATCGAAAATTGTTTGGTCTGGAAGGACATGATTTCGATTTGAGTTCCTGTGTTGAACATGGATACTCCCCGAGTTGAGTCGATTTGAGTTGATATTGAGTTGAGATGAATGGGGGATGTGTTGTGTACTCGTCCTGCGGTTGAGACTTCTTAAGATAGTCATCTGGACCCTAAGAATCTAGAGTGGTATGCCTTCGTGCACTGGCTACCATGTGTTCTAGGTTCCCTGTGTGGGAAATCAGACTCTTCCCCGTCCCAGGAGATGTCCAGGACGAACACACCTACTCTAAGTTCTCTATGTGAGATTCAGACATTCTTTGGCTAGGATTGTCCAGGGCGAGCAAATTTAGGGGCTTACTACCCCGAACACTTTATGTTTCTTGTGTGGAAATCTAACTATGTACAGGCTGTATGGCATGATTGTACTTCTCTCCATGATGGAGACTTTCACCATTTGTTGATGATGTATGTGCATAAGTTAATATTATGCCCAGGTTACACAGATTGTGTAGGGATAATTGTGATTATGTGACACATGTGAATATGAGTTATTATGCATGATTTAGTATCTTGTGATTGAGACTCTTATCGTGCAGGGTGAATGAGCTATGGACGAATAATATGAGCATGCATTATGTGATTACATGTTGAGTACACGTGTTATGCATGTTGAATGCTATGAAGGAGTGTCTTAATATGCATGATTGTGAATGTGATTGTGTAAGAATCACTTATTATGCAGGATGGATGTTGTGCCATGATGTGATTATTAAAGCCATGATTAGCATTTATGAGATACTCGTTTACAGGATGATTACTTATGAAATTAGGGGTATGGTAAGGGGGATTAATTAGAAATGGGGATGTTATATGAAATGTTGATATGCCATAGTTTTTTTCTGATTAGTGTTACCGTATTTCAAACCTTACTGAGTTTTACTTACCCCTTTTTCTGTGTTTTTGTTTTGGGTTTGCATGCTACGACATGTAGTTTATCAGGATTACCTACATGAGGGACGATTAGGAATGCGTGGGATTAAGCATGGATGCTACTGGATATTATTTTGTCTTCTGATTTATGTTATTATGATCATAGAACATCTTGTGTGGGTTAATATGTTTCTAACCCGTGTGTATCTTCTACTTTTAGACTTGTCTCAGATTTTCTGATTCGAGCTACGTGTCGGCTCAGGATTTTATGCATGTGGGTTGTGAGTGAGGATTTATATCAGAGTTGTTATCCTCTTTTTATTTACTTGATTACTCTTTCTCAAAGGACTAAAGGTGCGCGACTCTATGTTTGTGTTAAATACCCAATTAAGGGGTTAAAGTCTTCCTTAATACAATCTAGTCACCCCTGTTTCTACCGGCCCCTGGAGCAGGTTCGGCTCGGTTCGGACGGGCTCCGGGGCGTGACATATGTGTCATCTGTAATTTTTTCGGCTAATTTCGTTCACAAAAACTATATCAAAACTTAAAGCATGTAATTTGTCTTAGGAATCTGACTAGATGTAGTTGTGGTCAAGTTTAGAATTTATGGACTTGAAAAATAGGAGAAGACGTGTTCTTATGGATCATGGCTAAACACTAAAATGTTTTGATGGTAAAAGAGGTTTATCATTCTCCTACAAAAGTCACTTGGAAAAGTTTAAGAAGTAATTTTGGAAGTTTTAGGCTGATTTAGGGTAAAAAGGCTAATAGAATAAATGAAGAATGTCATTGATCTATCGATCAACATACACTGACCTTATCGATCTATTGGTTATTAACTATAGCACAGAAGAATTGAATCAATTGATCACTTCCATAAATAATCGATCAACACCTGAAATAGCCCTTTATAAAACAAAGCTAAGAGTTTATGGATCAATTGTTGTATTGAGAGATCGATCACTCAAAGTATCGTGCCCTAAGGAAATAGTGAACAATCAATCGCAGTTTGCAATGATTGATTGCTAGTAGTTTTAGTTACCTCATTACAACCTTTCTAGAAGATATTTATTCCTAGTTAGAGTCAAAGTCTCTAACTGACATAAAGACCTATATAAAGGCAAATGTATGACGAATTTGGAGAGAAGAAAACCTAAAAAATATAGGAGAAGAAAGGAGAGGTCCTTCATCATTGTTTTCCTAACGAGTCCACAAAAAGATTCAAGCACATGTTGATGGTGGATTCATGAAGATGCACAAATGAAAGAGAAGATTCCTGCACAACAAAGAAAAGAGGAGGCACATCAAATTTCTCAAAGGTGGATCAACAATTGAAAAAGTTGTATTTGATTGAGCTACTTGAAGAAGAAGAAGAGAACATGAAGATGAAAAGCTTCAAGAATGCTAAGAAGGAAGAATTGGATGAAAAGAAGGTATCCTTGTTTGTGTCAAGTCTAGAGGTTAATTGATTGTTCTTGTGTATTATAAGTTCTATCTTACTAATGCATTGGTTTGGCCTTGTGAGGTTGTCATGGTTTTTCACCCATGTTGGGTTTCCATGTTAAATCACTGTGTATTATTCTGGGGATTGGATACTTAGATTGATTAATTGGTATATTGATTGTTCATGCATACATAGTTCGTTTCTGTTCTTAATTAGAAATTCTTTTATATAGAGGCTAGAACTCTTAATTTTTACTTGTCGAAGTACTAGTTTTAGGAGGAATCTAGTGATCCACTATCGCCATCTAGTTGGATATTAAATTCTCAAGAACTATGTCCAAAAGGGTATATGTTTAAGTCTTAAGAATCTGATAAATATTAGTAATGTGATAAAAGTCAGATTTCAAATTTGTTGACTTGAAAAAGAGGAGCTAACGAGTTTTGGTTTTTATGGTGGAAAACTTAAAGAGTCATATGCTTCAAAGGTATATTTTACACACTCACATGAACAAACAATGACACCCTTAATTTTGTGAGGAATTTCTATGGAATTATACATAACTTTCCTCACGTTTTGTTTTAGACCATGCATGGGAGGCTCTTGTGTCTTTAGAACCAATTAATTTTTTTGGTAAACATAGAATTCTTGAGTAATGAACTCAGGGAAGCGGTGAGGATGCTAACTGTGAAACTTGATTAATCTTTGTTTGTATGAAAAAGTTCTATCGGTGAGCATCGACACATCAATTAACCTACCAATGAAATAGCAGATCGTTGTCGAGAAGGTTCCATCTGTCATTTGACTCACCAATGGAGTACTAAAGTCATTGTCGACAGCTTCGATGTGTCGATAGTCATGAATCAATTTCACCGATGGGTTTAAAACTCCATGAAAGAATAGTTCCAAGCGGTTTTCAGAATGGTTATGCACCAGAATTTAGTTGTTTGATCCCCATATAAACCTTTGACCAATCGTGACCCTAATCCTAGGAATTCTCTAGCTTTGGGGAGAAAGCGGCATTGTGGGCGTGTCAGAGTTCAATGGATGGGAAGAAGAACCACATTCATGGAGACCTTGTTGTCGCTGGAAGAGGTCGGATTGATAACATTGTACTATGATTTAACATCATGTGTAGCCTCGAAGGATTTGAATTACAATATTATGGTGATTGAATGTATGAAAGCATGATTTTGGGATTGCTCTATTGTGGTGATAACTAGGATCATGATCCTTGTGATTAATGAAAATTTTATTCCATAAGATCATTTTATAGTCTTAATATTTGGATATTATTGTGAAATATCAAGTTGCATCGTGTTTAGATGAATTGGAAATGAAAATATCAATTTCTATTATTTCTTTTGAACCATCTACAT
This sequence comes from Saururus chinensis, assembly GCA_035235625.1. Classification (NCBI taxonomy): domain Eukaryota; kingdom Viridiplantae; phylum Streptophyta; class Magnoliopsida; order Piperales; family Saururaceae; genus Saururus; species Saururus chinensis. The sequence goes on along the minus strand of CP141146.1, from coordinate 26,401,447 downwards.
GTCCATTAACATATCAATGACATTGCTAAGGTCACCGAGGAGATGACAGTGTTGTTATCGGTGAGCATTGACACATCTGTTGGCCATTAAATGATCATCGGTAGTGAAGTCAACCATTGGTGAGATGTCAATGAGGATGGTTAGTTTTGCCATCCCACTAATAGAAAGGGTTCAACACACAATGAGTTACCGATGGTTATCAGTAACTTTGTCGATGCGTTGTCGAGTTTACCAACAATAAGTTGCTTTTAGAAAAAATGTTAGCATTGAATGCTATAAGTGTTAGGCGATTATTAGGAGATATAATAGAGTTACATTGAATGCTTGAAGTGCAAGTATCTGTGATATGTTGATTTACAATGATGTTGGATATATGTATCCTTGTTTGTGTGTATGTGTGTGAAATTCCTTGTAATGGATCACACCCCAAGACTATTAGATAAACGAACTATAGGACAAGAACATCCTTGTCTTTGAAGGGCTCCTGAAGTGAGTCTTTAGCCATGTAATGGAAAGGGTTTGATATAAAATAGGACAAGGTCTTCCGACTCTCTAAGGGTGGGAGTTATATAGAACTACTTCCCTAGCCCGGGAGATGTGTTCAAATTGTTAGATCATTAAAAGATAATTGCTCCCACATAGAAAAATACAAGAGCATTTGGTGATATTGGAAGTCAGGAGTTTAACCACTGGGGTCTATAAGCCCATGTGGGACTTGGATTCATGGCGTGGATGGAGTAGGTATGCCTTATAACACTTGAGGTCATTGGCGAGTAGTTCATATTATAGTGAGGCGAGGTTGTACTCCTAGATGTGATCACCATGTCATAGAGAACCTTATGGCTTATACTTATGGAGCAAGGCTATCAGAAAGTAATAATGGTTGTCTTGTTTATTTTATATATGTTTGATGATGTTGCATTTACTAATGGATACAATAGTATTGTTGCTGTGATGGTGTAATGGGAATATATATGCATTGTTATTACATTTTTTTTGTTTAGCCATCCAATTGGGTATACTCATATACTCAGCATCCTCATGATGAAGGTTTTATGGAAGAGTAGCCACGTTGGCAACGGGAGTTTGAAAGGACGACAAGTTCTAGATTCTTATCTTGTTTAGTAATACTATTGTGTGGTGTATAATTTTAAATATAGGCACATGAGTGCCAATTACATATGATTGTATATGTGTGGTAGATTCTTGTTATGTACTCAAGCAAGACCCTGTGACTTTTATGTGTGATTTGACATTGTCTTATGTATGGATATAATGATTTGAATATTCTTATATTCGAAAATGAGTAAGTCACCCAAGGATAGCTTTTGTCATTGATTGGCAAAAAGTTTGAAAAAAATTTGTTTTCGCTAATCTTGTTGTGATAAAAGAATTTTAAAAATCCTAGGGCATGACAGCTTGGTATCAGAGAGCAAGGTTTAAGCCGTCTACATGCAAAGAACCATGACACATTACAATTGTGATTGATTTGATGAGGTAGAGTTAGAAACTTATAAAGTGCACATCTTTGACTTGCAGTACCCTATGACACCTACTACCTCTAGCCATGTAAGGTAGGTAGTGGATGAACTTAGAAGACCATGTGATCCATCGGCTGCTAATGTAGATGCTGTTGCTCTAGCTATGACACCCAACTTGTGTAGAGGTGTTGAGCCAGAAAACCAAAAGAATCAAGGAAATAATTCTACAGCTTCTTCAACAAGAGTGGTTGATACTACTTTAACCACTACAAAAATTATATGTATCACAACATTACTCCAACCCTTCAAGCCCAGACTCAGGCAATTAAGACTTAGCTTTAGGCTCAGGGTCATTTGAGTAACCGTAGAGAAATAAAAAGGATTGGAAATGACATGATAAACTCAACTACCCTAGACATGTTCAAAAAGATGACTCCAACCTTTAATAGAAAAGGTAAGCCAGAAGAAGCCAAGAAGTGGATTAAAAAAATGGAAAAGGTGTTTGAGGCTATGATGGTGAGGTCAAATAAAAAAGGGAGTTTGACAACTTTCATAATGAATGGAGAAGCTTACTTTTTGTGGAAGATGGTGAAGAATTCTTTATTTAAGGATAAGGGAGAGATTACTTGGGAATAATTTCTTGAAGCCTTTAACAAGCAATACTTTCCTCCCCATATTCGAAGATGCAAAGAAATGGAGTTTCTTGGTCTTCAACAAAAGGATTTGTTAGTGATTCAATATGAGAAATATTTGTTCAACTTCACAATTTTTCTCAATATGTTGTTCCCACTGAGGAGAAAAAAGTGGAGCGCTTTGTTTGGGGTTTAAAGTGTGAGCTTCATTCCAACATGTTAGCATCTAGACCTACTTGATTTGCGGATGAAGTTGCACAAATATCTATCTGGAGGAGAATTTCAATTGGGTCTAGAGAACCAACTAAGAATACAGAACATAACAAGAGTTATGGGAAAGGTGATCATAAGAGGGACAAAGGAACAGATGCAAATGACAATAGACACTTCAAACAAGTGAAGAATGTTGAATCATCTTTCAAGAACTTTGTGCCACAAGAAAACAAAAAAAAATGACTAGAAATGTAAACTTTGTGGTCAAAGTCATCTGAAAAACTTGTGAAGGGGAGATCAAGTTATGTTACACTTGTAAGAAACTTGGTCACTTTGCTCGTAGATGTCCTCAAGGAACTCAATGTGAAAAACTACCTAAATGAAGATGGAAAGAAGACGATGGGAGTGTGGGTGTTTGCTTTATCAACTGAAGATGCAATAGACAAAGCGGTACTTGAAGGTACTCTTCCGATCTTTAACCAATTAGCTAGAGTTTTGTATGACCCAGGTGCATTGCTTCTTTCATATCTAAAATATTTGTAGAGGATGTTGAGCATCCTAAATATAAGTTAGAAGTGTCTTATGTTGTTTTTACTCCACTAGGGAAAGTGACACTAGTGGATGAATGTCTAAAGAATGTGATTTTTAGTTTGAATGGAAGGGATATGTGTGTTAATCTACTCATCTTGGAGATGGTAGATTATGATGTGATCTTAGGAATGGATTGACTTTCTACTTACAATGCTACGGTAGATTGTAAGCTGAAAAGAATAAATTTGTGTGTGCTAAAAATTTGGAAGTTGAAAGTTCAAGGAATGATTGGGAGAGAGAATTCCTTGGTCATCTTAGCAGTTAAAACTCAAAGAATGATTGAAAAAGGATGTTATGCATTTATGGCTGGTATAGTTGAGTTAAATAGGAAGAGAGGCAAATTGGAAGAGATATAGAGAGAGGGAGTTTACTGATGTCTTTCTGAAAGAACTACCAGGTTTACCTCCAAGGAGGGAAGTAGACTTCCCTATAGATTTGATTCCAGGGACATTACCTATTTCAAAAGCTCCTTATAGTATGGCTCCTAGAGAGTTGAAAGAGCTTAATACTCAACTTGAATGATTGTTGGAAAAATGATTCATTTGGCCAAGTGTTTCTCCATGGGGGGCACTAGTTCTTTTTGTCGAAAAGGAAGATGGGTCCATGAGATTATGTATTGATTATAGGATGATCAATCAAGTAAAAGTTAAGAGTTAATATTTATTACTTTACATTGATGATTTGTTTGATCCATTGTAAGTAGCAAAGGTCTTTTCCTAAATGGACCTTAGATTTGCATACCATCAATTGACAATCAAAGAAGCAGATATATCTAAAACTGCCTTTCGAACAAGGTATGGACACTATAAGTTATGGTAATGTTAGTTAGACTCACTAATGCTCAGGCAATATTCATGAATTTGATGAATCGTATTTATCGATTTACTTTAGATAATTTTGTTTTTATCGTCTATGTGGATAATATACTTATCAATTCTTCATCAATGGAAGAACATGAGGAACACTTTGAGAAACTCTTATTATTCTTCAAAAATATAATATTTATGCAAAGTTTAGTAAATTTGACTTTTGGCTTGAAAGTATAAACTTTTGGGGACATGTTATTTCTAAGTATGGAGTATTAGTGGATCCTTTAAATGTTGAAGTTGTTTTAAATTGGGAAAGACCGAAGAATGTGACAAAAGTTAGAAGTTTTCTTGGGTTAGCAAGAGATTATAGAAGATTCATCAAAGGATTCTCATCCAATGACTAAATCAACAAGGAAGAATACAAAATATGAACCGAACAAGGATTGTGAAGCAAGCTTGTTGAAATAGAAAGAGAAACTTACCACGGCTCCAGTTTTTCCGTTCCCCGAAGGTGAAGAAGGTTTTGTGGTTTATAGTGATGCAGGAAAGAAAGGGTTGAGATGTGCTCTTATGTAGCATGGTAAAGTAGTGGCCTACACTTCTAAACAATTAAAGACACATGAACTAGTTGTAGTTGTTTTTGCTTTAAAGATATGAAGACATTATCTCTACAGAGTAACTTTTGAAGTTTTCACCGATCATCATAATTTTAAGTATGTCTTTTCATAGAAACATTTAAACTTAAGACAAATAAAATGGTTTGAATATTTAGAGGATTATGGTATCTCTATTTCCTATCACCCTGGTATAGTTAATGTGGTGGCAGATGCATTGAATAGAAAGAACGAAATAGTCATGTTTGGTTTATTGTTAAGATTGTGGGAGTTAATTGAGGAGTTAGCTACCTTGCACACTAAAGTGTTACCAAGCAAAGGGAAACCAATTATAGCTAATTTTAAAATTAAGTCACAAGTAGTACAAAAGAATTTAGAAGCACAATTATTGAACAAGGAGACACAAGAGTTAAAAGGAGAAGAAAGTCTTCATAAAAGAAGTGGACAAAGGCATAAGGTTTAGGAACATATTGGTGGTTCCTAATATTGAAGACTTAAAAAGGGAAGTATTGGAAACAACCCATCATTCACAATATACAATTCGTCATGGAGGAACTAAAATGTATATGGAGTTAAAAAAGGGATTTTGGTAGAATGAGATGATAAGAGATATTGGAGATTTGGTGTCTTGATGTTTAACTTGTCAACAAGTGAAGGTTGAACATTAAAGTTCGGTTGGGACACTTAAACCTTTGGACATATCACTATGGAAATGAGAAGACAACACAATGGATTTTGTTGTAGGATTACCTAAAACTCAATGCATAAATGATGTAATTTGGGTAGTGTGGATAGATTGACCAAATCTATCCATTTTCTACCCATTAGTTGGACACAATGACTCAAAAGTTTGGAAAAGTTGTACATTCAAGTGATAGTGAGATTGTAAGGAACTCTTCTATCAATAGTGTGTGATAGAGATCTCATGTTCACATTTAAGCATTGGAAAAACATCCAAAAATGTCTTTGGATCTTGGCTAGAATTCAGCACAACCTTTTACCATCAAATGGATGGACAATCCGAAAGAACAATTCAAACTTTAGAAGATATGCTTGGAGCTTGTGTTTTGGAATGGAAAGGAAATTGGGATAGATTCCTACCACTCGTAGAATTCTCTTACATTGATAGTTTTCATTCTAGCATTGGAATGACACCATATGAAGCGTTATATGGAAGACAATGTTGGGTGCCCACAAGTCACAATGAAGTTGGGGAAAGACAACATTTTAAAGAAGAGTTGATAAGTCATTGTGTCGAAAAGATTCATGACATCAGGAACAAACTTCACGCAACCCAAAGTAGACAAAAGAAATATGTTGATTTGATAAGAAGAGAATTGGAGTTTGAAGTAGGAGATCATGTGTTTCTTAAAGTATCAACTTCCAAGGGAGTGATGAGATTTGGTAAAAAGGAAAATTTGAGTCCTAGATACATGGGTCCTTCTGAAATTTTACAAAGGATTGGACCAGTAGCATATAAACTCTCTCTACCACCAAGTCTAGCTGAGGTTCATAATGTCTTTCAAGTATCCATGTTAATGAAGTACATTTTTTATCCCTCACATGTGTTGATATTTCAAGTGTAGAGTTATAGCTGAACTTACCTTTTGAAATATGTCTGTGATGATTCTTGATAGAAAAATAAAACCTTATAGAAAAAGGAAATACCGATGACTAAGTTTCTTTGGAGCAGTCAAAGAATGGAAGAGGTGACTTGGGACTCAGAAGCATAAATCAAAAAGTCTTATCCTCATTTGTTTGCTAGTAAGTACTCAAATTTTGGGGACAAAATTTCTTTTAAGGAGGGAAGGATGTGACACCTATAATTATATGATGAATTTCTATGCAATTATTTAAGATTTTCCTAATGTTTTGTTTTTTACCTTGCGTGGGAGGTTCTTGTATCTTTAGAACCAATGAATTTCTTTGGTAAACATAGAATGCTTGTGTAATGAACTCAGGGAAGTGGTAAGGATGCTAAGTGTGAAGCTAGTTTAATCATAATTTGGAATAAAAACATCAATCGGCAAGCATCGACACGTCAATGAAGCTACTGATGAAACAACAATTCACTATCGACAAGGTTCGATAGGTTGGTCGACTCACAAATTGAATATGGAAGATACTGTTGGCAGTCTTCGATGTGTTGATGGTCATCAAAGAGTTTTACCAATGGGTTTGAAACTACATGAAAGAATGGTTCCAAGTGCTTTTGGGAACAGTTATGCACCAAAATCCAGTTATTCAATCCCCATATAAATACCTTTGACAAATCATAATCGTAATCTTACGGATTCTCTCGCTTAGGGGAAGGGAAGAAGAACTAGATTCATGGAGACCTCATTGTCGCGGAAAGACGTCAGATTGCTAACCTTGTACTATGATTTAACATCATGAACAGGTTCGATGGATTTGAATTACAATATTATGGTGATTGAACATTTGAAAGAATGATTTGTAGAATGCTCTGTTGTGGGGATGACTATGATCATGATCCTTATGTTTAATGATTGTTTTCTTCCATAAGATCATGTTGTAGTCTAGATTTTTGGATATTATTGTGAAATATCATGTTGCACTGTGTTTAGATGAATTTGAAAAGGATCTGACAATATCTATATTTCTTTCAAACGATCTACGTGCCCATCAGCATGTTGATGATGTCACCATGGTCATGGAGGAGATGGCAATGTTGATATCGATGAGCATAGACACGTCTGTGTGCCACCAACGGTCATCAGCAATGAAGTTGACTGTCGGTGAGACATCGATGAGGATGTTTAGTCTTGTCATCCCACTGTCGGCAAGGGTTTGACATGCAAGGACTTACTAATGGTCACCAGTGACTTGGTTGACGCATCAATGAGTTTATCATTAGTAAGTTGGTTTCGGGGAAAATGCTAGCAATGAATGCTAAGTGTTAGGCTATTATTGGGAGATATATTAGAATGATATTCAATGCTTTAAGTACAATTATGTGATATTGTGATTTACGATGATGTTTGGTATATGTGCCCTTGTTTGCGTGTGTTAAAATCCTTGTAATGGATCACACCCCGAGACCATTGGATAAAGGCACTAAAGGACAAGAACATTCTTGTGTTTGAATTGTTCCTCAATTGAGTTTTTAGCCACGTAACAGAAAGAGCTTCATATGAAATTGGACCAAGGTGTTCTTGCTCTCTAAGGATAAGAGTTCTGCAGAATTGCTTCCCTCGCCTGGGATATGTGTTCAAATGGACAAAGTATTCAAAATGTATAGTTCCACGTAGTGCAATAGAGGAGGTTCTGATGATCATGGAAGTCGGATCTTTAACTACTGCAATCTATGAGCCCCCCGTAGGCCTTAGCTTCAAAGGATGGATGGAGCGGGTAGACATCAAAACATTTGAGTTCAATGGTGAGTACATGGTCAAGTGAGGCAAGGATGTACTCCTAGATGTGACTATTGTGTCATAGTGAACCATATGACTTACATTTATGGAGCAAGACACCCTAAGTGAGGTCACATTATGAAAGTTTGCAATAATGAGAAAGTAATTATGATTGTTTTGTTTTTTAGTTATGTTTGATGATGATGCATTTACTAATGGATATGTTAGTATTGTTGCTATGATGATTAATGGGAATATATATAAATTGTTATTACACAGTACTTATTTGGCCATCCCCCTAGGAATAGTCATGTACTCAACATCCTCGTGATGCTAGTTAGCTGGAAGAGCAGCCAGGTTGGAACGGGAGCACTAATAGGATGACAAGTTCTAGAAGAAATATAGGATTTCTTATCTTATTTAGTAAGACTTTTAGTGAGGTGTGTAATTTTAAACAAAGGCATGTGAGTACAAATTACTTATGATTGTATGTGTGTGGTGGATTCTTGGTACATACTCAGGCAAAAACATGTGACTTTTATGTGTGATTTGATCTTTTCCTAAATATGGATATGATGATTTGAATATTTTTATATTGAAAAATGAGTAAGTTACTATTGTAAACCCTAGGGTTTACAAGGGTAAAATTATGGCGAGAGTGTATGTAGGGAAGAAGAGGAAGGGAAAGAGAGTTAGGGAGGGCAAAGATAATAAGCTAGACTACTTTATTGATCAATCTCGTAATTGATGACAATGGGGAATTACATGCTTTATAGACTTGAGCATTCTCATATTAGGAAGCAAACCTAAACTAGGAAAGCAATAACAATAATAATCCTACCTTTAATAAGCAATACTAAACTAGGAAAGCAAACCTAAACTAAGAAATACTTAATAAGGAAAGTCCTAATTTAAAATCATAACAATCCACCACTGCTTCTGCTAAGCCTTGTCCTCAAGGCTGGGTAGGGCCAAGATGTTCATCAAGTGCAAGAGGTCGGAGAATCCAATGAGACCAGCTTCGGACGGGCGCCCCAAAATTGCCCACAGAGGGCATTAGCAGATAGTATCAAGGTCGGCCCACAGAGAGTGCCAGAGGCATATGCGGTGTAACAACCTTGGATAGAGGTGACGTACTGGACCCATGTGGCCACCAAGATTCTAGGGCCCACAAAAGGCCCAGTCCATGCACGTAGCCGCTTATAGACCGAAGTAGGATAGACTTATGAAAGGCCCACCCAAACGGACTACCAAGTTGTGGTAAAGCCCAAGCCCAAGGTACACACGTACCACATGTTGTGTAAATGAAGAAAGCAGGCCTCTCTGGCATAACTCGTTTTTGGTAGAATCTCGGTGAAAATACGGATACAGGCCCAAATTTTCGCCAAGGTAAAAGGAAGGCGGGTCTCATGTCGATTGTGAGTGGATTTGAATCCTGGAAATCACTGGCGGCCCCTGGACCGGAGTCCCCTTTGCTACTAAACCACCAGAGACCAGGATGGCAAGCGGTCCAGCTGCCAATGAAAAACCGAACCACACGGGAAAGAAAATCCCAATTCACCATCTGAGCGTCATCTCCAAACCAGGAAAGCAAATCCCAAAAATCCCATGTGAGAAGGGGAAACCGCTGGCCCGGTGATTGCGATGGTGATGGCTCCCCCGGTGTTACCCCGGCGGCGACATCCCTGGTGGCAGTGAATGGGCGGCGGAGGACGAGGCCGTTTCTCTAGCGATGGAGCGCCAGCCGCTCCAGCGACAGAAGCGCGGGCTGCTATGGCGTCTGAGGCAGAGCCTTGTGGAAGGTGGACAAGAGGGTGGAATGGGACGGCGGAGAGGATGGAGATGGCGGAGGCATCGGGCAGAGGCGGAGGCCAGTGGTCAGGTAAGGAAGCAACTGCGGTTTGGTCACTAGTCGCCCGTTTTCGACAAAAAAATAGGGTGCGGCTCGGGTGGAGCCCGACGGGGGCCTGGGCGAGTGGCACGGTGGGTGGCGAGTGAGAGCAAGAGGATGGACGGTGGAGAAGAGGACGGCTGGGTTTCTGGCAGACGGCGGAGCACAGATTCCGGCGGTTGTTTTCTAGTTGGCAATGTAATCGGATCCTCCCATGGTTTCCCCTGTGCCCACTGGAGGTTCTGCTGAGGGTGAGATTCTCCGGCCCAATCCTCTCCGAGACGCCAGACATGCAGTCGAAATCCACTGGAGGTTCTACCCACTGGAAGGGGCTAGTTTTGAAAACAGTCCTTCCAGCCACCGGAATCAGGGACGGCCTGACTGTTCTTGATGGCGGGAGCGAAGGATCCACTGTGTATTCCTTCCTCTCTATTCCAAATGAGCCAGTCGTGCCAGTGGCCATCATTGCAAGGGCAAGGCAGGGAACGTGAGGAACCTTCGCTGGCTGAACATCGGGCACCCGTGGTGGGGGAGGTGGGACAGCCTTGAGTGGCTCCTTTGCTGGCTGAACATCGGGCACCCGTGGTGGAGGATCCGCTGACGGTGGACGAGTGGTGGACGGTTGAGGAGGTGGGGCGGCCTGGGGCATCACCTTGGCCGCTTGGGATGCCGCCATAGCCGCTAGAAGCTGTCGTGCCTCCTCAATCCCTGCGCTCACCTTTGTGAGCAAAGTGTCCATGTCTGTGAGTTTCTGCGCCCGTTGTCCCATGGAACTAAGGGCTCTGATACCAATGTTGTAAACCCTAGGGTTTACAAGGGTAAAATTATGGCGAGAGTGTATGTAGGGAAGAAGAGGAAGGGAAAGAGAGTTAGGGAGGGCAAAGATAATAAGCTAGACTACTTTATTGATCAATCTCGTAATTGATGACAGTGGGGAATTATATGCTTTATAGACGAGCATTCTCATATTAGGAAGCAAACCTAAACTAGGAAAGCAATAACAATTATAATCCTACCTTTAATAAGAAATACTAAACTAGGAAAGCAAACCTAAACTAAGACATACTTAATAAGGAAAGTCCTAATTTAAAATCATAATAGTTACCCCAAGGGTAGCATATTTCTTTGATAAACGAAAAGTTTGAAAAAGAAATTATTTTCCTCTAATTTTATTGTGATAAAAGTGTTTTGAAAATTCTAGACCGTGATACTAACACTTAGATTTTACTAAGAAAAACTTTAGAAAGTGTTTTTGATTTTTTTGGACAAAAAGGATAAAATTTGCAATTATTGTTCATAATTGATCGATTGTCCTTGAGAATAGATTGATCGATGACTAATGTTTTGGGGATTTTATAACAGTTTATGTACCGATCATTCAATGTTTTGATAGATCAATTGATTGTGTAATTTGTTGATAACAATAACCAGAATGATCTTTATAAGATAGATTCCAGTAACTTTATCAATCGATAATTTAGGTAACGGATCGATCGATTGAGTGTCTCAATTCAAACAAAATAGCAAATGATTGGTTGCCCTGTGGAATGATCAATAGATCTGTGACTAGTTTCCTAGTTTAAGCCAATCTACGATGAGTTCATTTGCTAGACTAAAAGCCTAGCTAACTTAAGAGACTATTTATTGGCCAGTTTTTTATGATTCATAGGGGGTAAGCAGAAATTTTGATTGGAAAAAGTGTTCTTTATGCGAAAGGTTCTTCGCTAATTCACCTAACAAAATTTGAGATAAAATTCATGAGAGGTGAGTGTTTTGTTTCATATTCTCTTTATGGAATAAAGTTTAGTGATTAAACGTAGCACAAAGGTGATGAGAGGCTGATTGGAGGATTGCTTTGAAGCAGACAAAATAGACTTGAACGGGAACAACATCAAGGAGGAGAGTTGGTGGCCAACACTTCATCTAGAGAAGCAAATTCTAGTTTTGGGGTAGAGGTTGGTAGTCTTATGTCTTGTATATTTACTGCATATTACATTGATTCATCCAAGGGAATAGATATCCATTGTTTTCTCTCGATTTTGGTTTCCACGTAAATTTTGTGTTAATTGTGGTAGTTTGCATGCATGATAAGTTGATAGCTGCTTCGATTGTTTGATTGATTATTGTTAGGTTAGTTTTGCACAACTCGTGGCCATAACTTGTAGTTGTTTGCTTTGTTTAGTTATTTGGGCTATGGACAATGTGGTTATCCACTAGAGGTGTACATGGATATTAAACTCGCAATTAGTAGTTGAGTGTATTTTTTTTCTTGTTATATTTTGTGCTATCAATTTTCATGATTTCTTGCCGATTTAGTTTAGTTTTTCTTGTAGTAAAAATATATCTCTTTCTTAGTGCTTAGTATACTTGTTAATTCCTCTTGTATTTGCCATGTCTAATCTTAATTCTAATATGGATGAGCATGGTGATTTGGATAACCCTCTGAATAGACCTCCTTTGTTTGATGGTCAAAATTTTTCATTATTGAAAAATAGGTTGAGAACCTTTATTCAAGCACTTCATGGAAATGCTTGTAAGGCTGTGAGTAAAGGTTAGAATCCACCTATGACAAAAGACAAAGGTGAGGTAGAAATTCTTAAACTTGAATGTAATTGGGATGAATATGAGTGGAACTTACCAAATCACATTAGTAGTGCCTTGAGTGGACTTTTTAATGTTGTAGGAAAAGGTCAACATAGATTAATCTCTAATTGTACTGCTAAAAGTGCTTAAAACAGGTTTGTTAAGTATAATTTGGGAACAGATGCAGTGAAAATTTATAGGCTTCAAATGGTTATGAAAGGAACATTAATTATTCTTATACATTACTTAATGGGAAATGTCTTGAATAAATCCAACATGTAACCAATAAACCTATCACTTGAGTTTGAGAATTAATGATGGGTAAGGATGAAACCATAGTTAAATATTATGCAAAGATCTTAGACATAGTTAACACTTGTGATCAATTAGGAGGACTAATTGCCAATCATCTTGTGGTTAGAAAAATACTTAGGTTATTTTCTTCAAAATTCAAATTCAAGGTTGTTGTCCTTAATGAATATAAGAAAATTAATACCTTAGATATTGAAGAATTGAAAGGGAACTTGAAAATGTTTGAGATGCAAGAACAATCCTATGATCAAAAAAGGGAAATGTTTGAAAAGGGAAAGGGTAAGCAAACATCTTTAAAAGTTCAAAGAAAATGCATAAGAAAATGAAGGCCCTAAAAATCCTAGATGAGGAAGACTTTGAGGATGAGAGTGATAATGAACAATTAGTCATGTTGATTAAGCAGTTTAGGAAATTCCTAAAAAGTCAAAACTATAAGTGAAGGAAAGGGCAAACTTCTGGGAGAGGAAAAAAATTTAAGAAGAGAAATGAGAAACCCAACAAACCTAATAAGAACATGTGATGCTTTTTATTTGTAAAGTTAGGTCATTTTGCTTCTGAATTCCCTAATCAAGGTAGGGAATTAATAACATATGTTGTCATATGTCAACAATTGGCTTATTTCTCTGATAAAAACAATGTAACAAATTTATGTTATTTTGAATCATGTTGTGTCTAAAGATCAAGTTCTGAAGGTGAACCTTGAAGAAAACTCAAATCCATTTTTTGACTAATAAAAACACGCACACACATCACACTTACACACTTTAAGATAAAAAAAATATTATATGGGTGTGAAAATGAGTAATTGAGACGTTTTGAATAAATTTCCGTAATTTTGTTCATTGAAGATAAAGGTTGAAGAAGACTCAAATCCTTGTTTCAACAGGTAAAAACGGGTACACACATCACACTCACACACTTTATGGTAAAATTAACATCACATGGGTGTGACTATGAGTGATGGAGAGGTTTTGAATAAAGTTTTATAATTTTGTTCAATGTTTTTGACTGAGAGATTGAACAATCAATCACCTCTCCAAATGATCAAATAATTCAAGAAAATTGAATAGACCGAATTGGAAAGTGATCAATCGATGCAAGCTACAATCATTTAAATTAGACATTCTGGTTCTATTTAAATTCCTAGTTTGAGTGAAATTCCTTTTTGGACATGGGGAGTCTATAAAAAGGGGTTGAGAACGTGAGAGAAGTGAGAAGACTTTAGACAAGTTAGAAATGAAAGGAGTGGATTCTCTAATGGTGTTTATGAAGAATTAGTCTTCTAGCTCATGAGTTGTGTCTACTATAATCAAAAGTGTGGTTAGTGGTGAGACTAAAGCACAAAATAATTTGAGTCGCAAAGTAGAAGGAGATTCATGACAAAGAGTTTACACATGAAGAGCTTGATCATTCCAAAGAAAAAGGAGGTGTGAAGACCATTTGGATGTCTGTAAACAGCCGAGGAGTGGTGTGAAGAACTGACCTTATTGAGGAAAAAAAGGAGGAATTTTTTGTCTTGTAAATAGTAACTCTATAATCTCAAGTTTACATACTACATAGTTGGCCTAGACAGAGTACCCTGTGGTTTTTCTCGTTGAGGGTTTCCACGTAAAAATTCTTGTGTGTTTTCTTTGTGGTTGTTTTGTTGATTCCCAATAGAAAACATTGGAATAGTACATGCTAGCTTAAGTAGAATCAAAAGAATGCTTTTCTTCTTTGTTTTAGGATAGGAAGATATACCTTGTAACTTGATGACTGGTTAGTACCACTTTATTCTTCTAGGATTTTGTTATAAAGAATGATTTATTATAATGATGTCATACATAGTCATTTAATAATAAAGGACATATCTGATTTATTATTTGACATATGCATGCTTGTACCTATATTTTACGATACAATGTGATTTAAATTTCATACATGCATCATTTCAAGGCATCATGAGTTAGACCTCCACCATATGGTGAAGTTGGTCTATGTAGATGCTAGAGTTGCTCTACATTGCACAAGTGCGATGTCAAAGTGAAATCCTAGGTGTCCATGGTTTGGGACACAGGCATTTGTGCATGGATCTCTTGTCGTTCGTTCCTTAGTAGTTGGCAGGCACTTGGTCTTGCCTGCATGGTACTTAGCAGGACATGCATGTTAGGTTGGATTGTCCTTGACAAGTCTAGGTTAACCATTTTGGTTAGGTCGTGATGGTTTCCTTGGTTACCTAGTAATGTAATCTTTAAAGTTTTATTTGGCAATGAAAGTTGGGAATCACTAAGAAACCTAATAGGATTATGGAATAACTTGGGTAAATAGCTCACACGATGAACAACTCGATACTCTCCTCTTTCTCAAATTAAAGGGGTGTATGATGTTTACTTATTGAATGATAATACACACTTATGAATGTATGGAATCTCGTGCCCCAAAAGTGTTCACAAGGATGGGGGTCAAACCTAGGGTGCAAGACCCTAAATCCTTCCCACGGGCCTTTTGCTGAGATTGTGTAGTCGACTCAGTGAAGCAGTGTGATTGCGTAGTCAATACAACATGTTTTATTGGCACATAATAAGTGGAAATGATAATTCAATTGAATGGGGTGCAATGATATTAAATTATGTACTGTTGAGTGATGCATATTCCCATGATGTTTTTTCATAAATGCATGTGATGATGGTTATTTCCTTACTAGGCTTTGCTCACGACTTTTCTTTCTATGTTTTGGAAATCTTTCCTTGGTGTTTCCTCTGTGTCCACGTAGACAAATGCTACTCGAAGGAATTACGAGGATTGAATAATTTTTTAGGCTATTTTGCTTGCACTCGTTGGACCTTGGATGGTTTTATGGTTAGGTTAAGGCACTAGACTTACCCCCCTGTTTAGGTTCAATTTATTAATTTACTTTTTCTTGGGTTTAAATTTTGGGGTAGTGACAAGTCTCTAGAAGACCTAGGGATCAACAACACACCTACACACAAATTTTAACCCGAGATAAATGAACAATAAGAGCATGCAATTCAGACTTTGTAGGATATGATTCAAGCATGCATATTTGATTGGAGTTGTAATTGGGACTAGTATCTACCACTCATTGAGTTTGCATACAACAATAGTTATTAATTGAGCATTGGAGTAGCACGGTTTGAGGCTTTGTATAGGAGACCTTGCAAACCGCTACTTTGCTAGAGTGAATTAGGTGAGCAACAAATAACCGGACCAAAGCTTGTTCAACAAACAAGTGAAGTTGTGAAGGGTATTTGCAAACAACTTTTGGTTGTTGTTGCAAGAGCTATGCAGACCAGTTGTTGTTATGTCAAAACTAAGACTATGAAGGAGTCTAGTTCAGATTTCTTTTTTTACTTGTCAACTATAGTAAACAAGGTCGATCCACAGGGAAAGCCTTATGTGACACAGAAAACTATTATGAAGAGAATAGAATAGAGAAGGAAAGTCAAATAGATAGTAAGAGACAATCAAAGAGAAAGTGCTAAGGCATTGAAAATCCACATGCAATAAATCTCTAATGTATACTTCATTCAAATGATAACTCAATTAAGATCAAATGAAAATTTGTCTCAATCGGAAAATTTATCTTTTAAAGAACTTTGAAATAGAGCAATATTAATTGATTGTTTACTACGTAAAAGTATTAAGTATATAATCACAGGGAATTATAAGCATTCGGTGTGCCATTCATCAACGCTGAATCAAATAATTATATAGATTATAAACTCCTTAAATATGAAACATCAATTTAAAATGATAAAGAACTTACTTGAATCAAAGTATCAATTAAACATCAAGTACAAGCTTCATTCCTAACCTTAGCTTGAGAGCTTTAGAAAGCCATTAAAATAAAACTAAAAATAAAATTACAAAATGAGAGAAGAAAATAGGAGAAGAGAGCTCCAAAGAGGAGAAAGTGATGCTTCTATCACGTCCACCCCTCTATTTATAGGAGTCGAAGGCGTTGCTTTAAAGAGGAAAATGAAATCATATCTCTAAATTACATCCTGATTGATTGTCTGATTGGACCTATATATCTTTGGAATTTGGAATTTCTTCCTAAAATAACACGTGTAGCCACGGAAGTCTTCTTTCCATTTCCACCAGAATCGTATCAATCCGAATTATACATAAAAAGATATGATCGAAATACTAAGGCTGTGTCAATCTGTCCAAATCAGCTTCTTTCATAATTTAGTTCCATTCATACAAGTCTCAAATCAAACGGGTCCACAAGGTTATGTTCGACCATTCCATGCATGTTTAGACCATTAGGAACCCATTCTTGACTTTTAAATAGCTTTGGGTAGTTGCGCTTAACTTCCTCTTCTAGTTATATCCTGTTGAAGCCTGTTTAAACATGTAAACTCAATTAAGGTCCAACTAACTTCATCTTCTAGCATATGCAACAAGCCTTTAAACCCCTAGCTTACACTAGTGGACGAGTTGTGTCTTGTGAGGGTTTGTAGTGAATCTACCTACAAAATTCAAAACTAGAATGATAAAAGAAAATTAAAATTAAAACTACGTCAAATTTACAAATCAACTCCTCCTAAACATGTGACTTCATATAGTAAAATCAATCATGCATAATATAACCTATCTTCTGAAACAATAATTCATTCTAACAACTTCATATTGGTGGCAAGTACTCATACACACATAATAGTTTTAGAAAAACAGACATTGCTAAGTAATTATACAATCCCATTCTCATGAATCGAACAACTCAATGTGTCTCATGTCTACTCAGCAATTTCAATTTTTAACACTCAAAAATAGACATTGGCATCTATTCATCTTCAAGAGATCATAATAGAGAATCATGCAAAACCTTCCTTGAAAAGTAAAATACCCTAGATCACCTAACAACTCATTCAAGATATAATTTCATAATGTCCTGCTAGAATTTTATGCTAATCTCACATGACATGTGTAAAGCTTAGCCTTTTAAGCTTTCTATAAGATCCATATAACAAGTGTTAGGCCAGTGACTCCCAATCCAGTTGGCTCAGGGCACTAGGTGTTAAAGCACCCCTCAGGCTTAATAACTTGAACCAAATAGGCTTCAAGGCTGTGCATGTCATAAATTAGTCAACTCTACCTTTTGACTCGAACACCCTATGCTTAGTGAGGCACACCGAGTCCCGGTCTACTCAATAGAGTGACTTTAATTCTTTACAATTTTTTATATTTTACTTTTTCACATTTTTTTTCTTTGAGCACATTATACAATCAACTTGAATTGTGTTGACAAAAAGTCCTCGACTGTTCTACAAACCAAGAATAGTGAAGCTCAAAACTCTATCATGATAACATGAATACTACTAGATCATGCCAAAGTTTTACTCTAATAAGAAAATAATTACTTAGATTCAATGATTTCCACCAAGATGTAAGACCATAATCAAAGGCTCGAACTCTCACTTAGGCAAATGTCTTTCTTAATTTTTTTTCAAAATTGGAGCACAAGAAACCAATATGAAATAATCAGAACTCAAAATCATTAAATCTGTCAAGTCATATTCTAAGTAGTCTGATGTCATTAAATAAAGTCACATGTCTAGAATAAGACTCAATGTAAATAAGCAAAGACATAAAATAAAATAAATCTGATTAAATTTTTAATTTTTCATTTTTTTAAGTAAACTAAAAAAAACATAAAAAAAATAACTTTCTACACCCCCAAACCTAAACTAAACATTGTCCTCAATGTAAAATTTTTTGTTTTTTTTTTGGAAAAAAATTATAAAAAAAAATCATCCTTCATAATTTGGATTTTCAAGAGATGTAGACTCAACTTCAAGGACAAAATGGTCTAAAAATAGTTTCAAACGTTGGCCATTAACTTTCAAAACATCACCATTTTTTGGGTTTTCAATTTCAACTGTTCCATAAGGGAAAATAGTTTTGACAATGAAAGGACCTGTCCAACGTGATCTTAATTTTCCTGGAAAGAGATGAAGTCGAGAGTTGTACAATAAAACTTTTTGAAAGGGCTCAAAAGTTTTTCGTAAAATGTTTTTATCATGAAAAGCCTTCATTCTCTCTTTGTAAAGTTTTGAACTCTCATAAGCATCACATCCAATTTCCTCTAACTCATTGATTTGCAATTTTCTATTTAAGCCAGCCTTGTCAAAGTTAAAATTCAAAGCTTTGATTGCCCAATATGCCCTATGTTCCAACTCCACAGGCAAGTGACAAGCTTTTCCAAAAATCAAACGGTAGGGAGACATTCCAATTGGGGTCTTAAAGGCGGTACGATAAGCCCAAAGAGCATGGTTAGCCGTAAAGACCAATCTTTACCATTTGGATTTACCGTTTTTTGCAAAATATATTTAATTTCCCTATTAGAAATCTCAACTTGTCCACTTGTTTGTGGGTGATAGGGGGTAGCTATTTTATGGGTAATCTCATACTTCCTCATCAAAGCCTCAAAAGGCTTATTGTAAAAATGTGACCCCCCGTCACTTATAATGGCTCGAGGTGTTCCAAACCTTGAAAATATATTTTCTTTTAAAAAACGCACAACGACTTTGTGGTCATTGGTTTTGCTTGGAACAGCCTCAATCCACTTGGAAACATAATCGACAGCAACTAAAATGTCAACATGGCCAAAAGAAGGAGGAAAAGGTCCCATGAAATCAATGCCCCAACAATCAAAAATCTCAATAACCAATATGGGGTTAAGGAGTATCATATTTCAACGAGATATGGCTCCTAACTGTTGACACTTTTCACAAGTTTTACAAAATTCATGAACATTTTTGAAAAGCGTCGGCCAGTAAAAACCACATTGCAAAATTTTAGCGGTGGTCTTTTTAGAGGAGAAGTGACCACCACATGCTTCAGAATGACAAAAAGAGATGATACTTGTTCAGAATCAGGCACACATCTCCTTATTATTTGATCCGGACAATACTTAAAGAGATAGGGGTCGTCCCAAAAGAAATGCTTTACCTCAGTGAAGAATCTCTTTTTATCTTGAGGTGACCAATGGTGGGGAACTTTACCTGTCACCAAGTAGTTGGCAATGTCAGCATACCATGGAGGATGTGAGCTGGAAAAAAGTTGTTCATCAGGGAATGTGTCTTGGATTGGATTGTTTTCTGAAGAATCAGAAAATTCCAATCTTGAAAGATGATCCGCCACCACATTCTCTACTCCCTTCTTGTCTTTGATTGTGAGATCAAACTCTTGGAGTAAGAGTATCCATCGGAGCAATCTGGGCTTTGTATCTTGTTTGCTCAAAAGGTACTTCAAAGCTACATGGTCAGTAAAAATGATAATCTGAGAGCCAATCAAATAGGATCTAAACTTGTCAAGTACAAATACTACAACAAGAAGTTCTTTTTCAGTGGTGGAGTAGTTCATTTGGGCACAATTTAAAGTTCTACTTGCATAATGAATTACGCAAGGTTTCTTATCTTTCCTTTGCCCTAAAACAGCCCCAATGGCATAATCACTTGCATCACACATAATTTCAAAAGGAAGGGTCCAATCCGGGGGCTGCATGATGGGTGCGGACACTAACATGTTCTTAAGCTTTGTGAAAGCTTCTTCACATGCATCCGACCACTCAAAAGAATGCTCTTTAGATAGAAGATTACACAATGGTCTAGATATCACACTAAAATTCTTGATAAATCTTCTATAAAAACCGGCATGCCCTATAAAGGATCTAACATCTTTTATGGACTTTGGACTAGGCAAATTAGCAATCAATTCAATTTTTACCTTGTCCACTTGAATTCCCTGCACAGAAACAATGTGACCAAGTATTATTCTAGTAGTAACCATAAAAATAACACTTTTCCCAATTTAAAACTAAAATTTTCTCTTCACATCTCACCAAAACTTTTTCTAAGTTATCAAGACAATCATCAAAAGAATCACCAAAAACAGAAAAATCATCCATAAAAACTTCCAAAAACCGCTCCACCATGTCACTAAAGATGCTCATCATATACCTTTGGAATGTGGCAGGAGCATTACATAATCCAAACGGCATCCTTCGATATGCAAAGGTACCAAATGGACATGTAAAGGTTGTTTTTTCTTGATATTCAAGTGCAATCTCAATTTGGTTGTATCCTGAATAACCATCTAAAAAACAATAAAATTGATGACCGGCTACCCTCTCTAGGATTTGGTCCATTAATGGCAAGGGGAAGTGGTCTTTCCTAGTGACGGAATTTAATTTCCCATAATCCTTGCACATCCGCCAACCGGCGGTGACTCTAGTAGGAATTAACTCATCATTGACATTCTTTACCACTGTCACTCTAGACTTTTTGGGGACAACTTGGGTGGGACTCACCCATGGACTGTCAGAAATGGGGTAAATGATGCCCACATTTAATAATTTTAGGCCTCCGCTCTCACTACCTCTTTCAAGTTGGGGTTTAACCACCGTTGCATTTGTCTCACAGGTTTTGCATTTTCTTCCATGAAGATCCTATGAGTACAAATCAGGGAACAAATCCCCTTGATATCAACAATGGTCCACCCAATGGCATTCTTGTGATTTCTAAGGACTTCAAGCAACCTGTGCTCTTGTTCCCTATCCAACATTGAAGAGACAACCACAGGAAATGTCTCTCCCTCACCAATATAAGCATATTTAAGTTCAGTAGGGAGGGGTTTCAAGTCTAACTTGGGTGGTTGGATATTTGAGGGGAGAGGAGCGCTATTAGAAGGAGGTAACTCCTCAAAGTGGGCCTTCCACCTATCAGTATCCAATAATGGAGTTGACTCCAGCAAGCAATTTACATAATTAATCATAACATCATCATCAAAGTTAAAATAAGAAAGACAGGCTTCAAGAGGGTCAAAAAATGAAGAAATAGTAGCCATGTCATCAACAAGACTTTCTAAAAGATTCACTTCATGCACATCCTCATCATCATCTCCTGGTTGCCTGCAAATATTAT
This sequence comes from Saururus chinensis, assembly GCA_035235625.1. Classification (NCBI taxonomy): domain Eukaryota; kingdom Viridiplantae; phylum Streptophyta; class Magnoliopsida; order Piperales; family Saururaceae; genus Saururus; species Saururus chinensis. Next base: position 26,380,017 of record CP141146.1, on the reverse strand, counting down.
AAATGTTTAGTTTCAAAGTCATATTTCCAAAAGAAAGCTTCATAACACCATTTCTACAATTAATAAGAGCATTAGAAGTAGCAAGAAATGGGCGGCCTAATATGACAGGAATTTGACTACGAGCATTCAAAACTGGTTGTGTCCAAAACAATAAAATCAACAGGAAAGTAAATCTATTCTACTTGTACTAGCACATCCTCAACAATTCCTCTTGGTGTTTGGTGTTACGTCCAAACCAAGACTATGAATTAGTCTAGTTTAGATTTCTTTTTTTTACTTGTCAACTATAGTAAACAAGGTCGATCCACAGGGAAAGCCTTGTGTGACAAAGAAAACTATTACGAAGAGAACAGAAAAGAGAAGGAAGTTGAAATAGAGAATAAGAGACAATCAAAGAGAAAGTGCTAAGGCATCAGAAATCCACTTGTAATAAATCTCTAATGTATATTTGATTCAAATGATAACTCAATTAAGATCAAATGAAAATTCATCTCAATCGGAAAATTTATCTTTTAAAGAACTTTGAAATAAAACAATAGTAATTGATTGTTTACTACGTGAAAGTATTAAGTGTATAATCACAGGGAATTATAAGCATTCAGTGTGCCTTTTGTCAACGCAGAATCAAATAATTATATATATTATAAACTCCTTAAATATGAAACATCAATTTAAAACTATAAAGAACTTACTTGAATCAAAGCATCCATTAAACATCAAGTACAAGCTTCATTCCTAGCCTTAGCTTGAGAGCTTAGAAAGCCATTACAATAAAACTAAAAAAAAAAATACAAAAGTAGAGAAGAAAATAGGAGAAGAGAGCTCCAAAGAGGAGAGGGCCCTTCTATCACGTTCACCCCTCTATTTATAGGAGTAGAAGGGGTTGCTTCAAAGAGGAAAATGAAATCATATCGCTATATTACATCCTGATTGATTGTCTGATTGGACCCATAAATCTTCGGAATTTGAAATTTCTTCCTGAAATAGCACTTGTAGCCACGAAAGTCTTCTTTCTATTGCCATTAGAATCATATTAATCCGATTTCTACATAAAAAGATATGATCGAAATACTAAGGCTGTGTCAATCTGCCTAAATTAGCTTCTTTCATCATTTAGTTCTATTCATACAAATCTCAAATCAAACGGGTCCACAAGGTTGTGTTCAACCATTTCATGCATGTTTAGACCATTAGGAGCCCATTCTTGACTTTTAAATAGCTTTGGGTAGTTGGGCTTAACTTCCTCTTCCAATTGGATCTTGTTAAAGCCTGCTTAGACATATAAATTCAATTAAGGTCCAACTAACTTATTCAAAACATAAATATCCCAAATCAGCAATGAATTAACACAAAATAGGATTGCAATTCAAAATTTGAAAACATTTTATTCAACATTATTTCAGTGCATCAAATACCCCCAAACCTACTCTTTGCTAGTCCTCGAGAAAAACAAAAATTAAAACAATAGAAAAACTAAAAACTCCACTTCCACAGGAAATCTCGATTGCATTTAACATATGCAACAAGCCTTTAAACCCCTAGCTTACACTAGTGGATGAGTTATGTCTCGTGAGGGTTTACAGTGAATCTACCCACAAAATTCAAAACTAGAATGATAAAATAAAATTAAAATTAAAACTACGTCAAATTTACAAATCAACTCCTCCTAAACATGTGACTTCATTTAGTAAAATCAATCATGCATAATATAGCTTGTCTTCTAAAATAATAATTCATTCTAACAACTTTATATTGGTGGCAAGTACCCATACATACATAATAGTTTTAGAAAAACAGACATTGACAAGTAATTATACAATCCCATTCTCATGAATCGAACAACTTAATGTGTCTCATGTCCACTCAGCAATTTCAATTTTAACACTCAAAAATAAACATTAGCATCTATTCATCTTCAAGAGATCATAATAGAGAATCATGCAAAAACCTTCCTTAAAAAGTAAAACACCCTAAATCACTTGACAACTCATTCAAGATATAATTGCATAATGTCCTACTAGAATTTTATGCTCATCTCACATGACATGTGTAAGGCTTAGCCTTTTAAGCTTTCTATAAGATCTATGTAACAAGTGTTAGGCCAGTGACTCCTAATCCAGTTGGCTCAGGGCACTAGGTGTTAAAGCACCCCTCAGGCTTAATAACTTAAACCAAATAGGCTTCAAAGCTATGCATGTCATAAATTAGTCAACTCTACCTTTTGACTCGAACACCCTATGCTTAGTGAGGCACACAGAGTCCCGGTCTACTCAATAGAGTGACTTTAATTCTTTACAATTTTTCAAATTTTTTTCACATTTTTTTTTCTTGAGCACATTATACAATCAACTTGAATTGTGTTGACAAAAATCCTTGACTGTTCTACGAACCAAGAATAGTGAAGCTCAAAACTCTATTATGATAACATGAATACTACTAGATTATGCCAAAGTTTTGCTCTAATAAGAAAATAATTACTTAGATTCAATGATATCCACCAAGATGTAAGACCATAATCAAAGGCTCGAATTCTCACTTAGGCAAATGTCTTTCTTAGTTTTTTTTTTTTTTTCAAAATAGGAGCACAAAAAACCAATATGAAGTAATTAGAACTCAAAATTATTAAATATGTCAAGTCATATTCTAAGCAATATGATGTCATTAAATATAGTCACATGTCTAAAATAAGCATCAATGTAATAAGCAAAAACATAAATCTAATTAATTTTTTTTAATTTTTTCATTTTTTAAGTAAGACTAAAAAAACATGAAAGAAAAATCTCTCTATATACCCCCAAACCTAAACTAAACATTGCCCTCAATGTATAAAAGAAAGAAAATGCAATGCTTAATATATGAAAAGAGGAAAGAAGAGATAAAAACTAAAGAAAAAAAAAACTAACTATTAAACAAAAATAACTATCAAAACCAAAAGTGGGTTGCCTCCCAGGAGCGCTAAGTTTACTGTCTTTGGCCAGACACACCTCCATCTAAACTCATCCAGGGTCCTTGAAAGCAATTATCTTCTCTTTATCAATTCTAATCAAATCAGAGCGAGTTAAGCAAATATTTAGTGGATCATTAGAATAAATAAAAGGAAAGGCATCCTCCACTAAACTCTCAACCATGTCAACCTCAAAAGTTTCATCAAAGTCTGATGGTTGTCTACTGGTATTAAATACATTTAACTCACATGTCAAGTTCCCAAAAGAAAGCCTTATCACTCCATTCAGACAATTTATTAAAGCATTAGATGTAGCAAGGAATGGACGACCTAAAATCACAGGGATTTGAGAAGATGCATTTGAAACCGGTTGTGTATCTAAAACAATGAAATCCACTGGAAAATAGAATTTGTCCACTTGAACAAGGACATCTACTACTATTCCTCTTGGTCTTTTTATTGAGCGGTCAGCAAGTTGAAGTGTTATGTTGGTGGGTTTCAAATCTGCTAGACCTAATTGCTCATAAACAGAAAAAGGTAAAAGATTAACACTTGCCCCAAGATTAAACAAAGCTTTTTCAATTCTATAATTCCCAATTATACAAGATATGGTTGGACAACCAGGATCTTTATATTTGGGTGGGGTGTTTTGTTGCAAAATTGCACTTACTTGTTCTGTCAAAAATGCCTTCTTTTGTACATGTAGCTTACGCTTAATTGTACAAAGGTCTTTCAAAAATTTAGCATAAGATGGGATTTGTTTAATAGCATCTAAGAGAAGAATGTTAATCTTCACTTGTTTGAAAATTTCAAGAATGTCACCATTTTGCACCAATTTAGAAGAAGATTGTAATCTTTGAGGAAAAGGAGGAGGAATAGGAGAAAGACAATCAGAGTTGTCAAGTTCATCACCATGTTTAGAATTTAAAGACTCCTTAGGTTCAACAACCTTCATTGGAATGTTTTTGTTAATGATTTTTCCACTTCTCAAAGTGGTGATGGACTTAGCATGCTCTTCTTGTGAACTTGAAGAATTTAAATTTTCAATTACAAATTGACCTTTAGGATTTGGTTGAGGTTGAGAAGGAAACTTCCCTTTTTCTTAAGTGCTCAAAGCCGTGGTCAATTTAGTGATAGAGGTCTTCAAGTTATTAATGGCTTGCATTGTTTGGTTGTTGATTGTTGTTTAACTTTGCATGAATTCTTGCAATGTGCCTTCAAGAGTCTTCTGATGTGGTGGAACATAATTTGAGGAAGAAGGGGGTACCTGCACATTAGACTCATTTCTCAAACTAAAGTTGGGATGATTTCTCTAATTAGGAGTATAAGTTTTAGAATAAGGAGACGAAAAAGGCCTCTTGTAGGTATTCATAGCATTTGCTTGAGTATGCAACACCTCTTGAAAAGCAGGGATTGTTGGACAATCCTGTGTTTGGTGTCCATCATCTCATATATACTACAAATATCTTTTACTTTTTGAGAAGCTTTAGACATATTTTCCCTATTAATTTCCATAGCCTCAACTTTTCTAGTTAAACTTGTAATTTTTGCTTTTACATCATCCTCTTCTTTAAGAAGGTACATGCCCCCCTTAGTAGTCCCATTAGATTTGGTCTTATTACTACTTTCAAAATCATTAGAGTCTTCCCATGATTAAGCATTTTCAGCCAACACATCAAAATAATCCCATGCTTCCTCAGGTTCTTTATTTAAAAATTCTCCATTACACATCATTTCAACAAATTGCCTCATTTGAGAAGTTAAGTCATTATAAAAGAAACTAATAGTACGCCATGTTTCAAATCCATGATGTGGGCACAATAACAAAAGTTCTTTAAATCTTTTCCAACATTGAAAAAAAGTCTCATTTTCTTTTTGTGAAAAATTCATGATGTTCTTTCTAAGTGTATTAGTTCTATGGGTGGGAAAAAACTTTTTCAAAAATTCTCTTTGCATTTCTTGCCATGTTCCAATGGATCTTGGCTTCAAAGAATTCAACTAATTTTTTGCTTTTTCCTTTAAAGAAAATGGAAAGAGTTTTAATCGAATAACATCATTTGAAACATTTTGGTTTGGCAAAGTTGCACAAACCTCTTCAAACTCTTTTAAATGCAAATATGGGCTTTCCGAATCTAAGCTATGAAATTTGGGTAGTAATTGAATTACACCCGGCTTGAGTTCAAAACCACCCATATTAGTTGGAAAAATCATGCAAGAAGGAGAACTTGATCTAGTTGGTTGTAAATAATTACGTAAGGTTTTAACTTGAACATTTTGTGCATTATTATCCTCATTATCACTTCTTAGTTCCTCATTAGTTCTTAGATCCTCCATTGTATCAAAATAAAGATAATTTTTAAAAGATTTGTTCACTCTTTTTAATCGTCCAAAATTATCACGTACCCATGTGAACATCCAACAACAAATTTTTTTTTTATTTTTTAGTAACAAACGAAAGTAAAAGTGCAAAAATTAAATGACAAAATATAAAAAGTTAGAAGTTAATACACAAAAATTAAAATTGCAAAATAAGGCCAAAGGCACTATCAAGGTACACGTTTGATGCCGAAAAATTTTCGGTAGTAACGTGGGTAGTGCCTCCTGTCTTAAAAAAAAGAAAAATTGTAGAATTTAAATGCTAAAAGTAAATGACATAAAGTAAATGACTGAATTTAAAGAGTTAGTGTGCAAAAATAAAAAGTTAGAGAATTAGTAAAGTTAGAGTGAGTTTTTTTTTCGTAACGGATTCCTGTCACACGTTGCAATCCCCAGCAATGGCGCCAATTTGGTGTTACGTCCAAACCAAGACTATGAATTAGTCTAGTTTAGATTTCTTTTTTTTTACTTGTCAACTATAGTAAACAAGGTCGATCCACAGGGAAAGCCTTGTGTGACAAAGAAAACTATTACGAAGAGAACAGAAAAGAGAAGGAAGTTGAAATAGAGAATAAGAGACAATCAAAGAGAAAGTGCTAAGGCATCGGAAATCTACTTGTAATAAATTTCTAATGTATATTTGATTCAAATGATAACTCAATTAAGATCAAATGAAAATTCATCTCAATCGGAAAATTTATCTTTTAAAGAACTTTGAAATAGAACAATACTAATTGATTGTTTACTATGTGAAAGTATTAAGTGTATAATCACAAGGAATTATAAGCATTCAGCGTGCCTTTCGTCAACGCTGAATGAAATAATTATATAGATTATAAACTCCTTAAATATGAAACATCAATTTAAAACTATAAAGAACTTACTTGAATCAAAGCATCCATTAAACATCAAGTACAAGCTTCATTCCTAGCCTTAGCTTGAGAGCTTAGAAAGCCATTACAATAAAACTAAAAATAAAAATACAAAAGTAGAGAAGAAAATAGGAGAAGAGAGCTCTAAAGAGGAGAGGGTCTTTCTATCACGTTCACCCCTCTATTTATAGGAGTAGAAGGGGTTGCTTCAAAGAGGAAAATGAAATAATATCTCTATATTACATCCTAATTGATTGTCTTATTGGACCCATAAATCTTCGGAATTTGAAATTTCTTCCTGAAATAGCACTTGTAGCCACGGAAGTCTTCTTTTCATTTCCATCAGAATCATATCAATCTGATTTCTACATAAAAAGATATGATCAAAATACTAAAGCTGTGTCAATCTGCCTAAATCAGCTTCTTTCATCATTTAGTTCTATTCATACAAATCTCAAATCAAATGGGTCCACAAGGTTGTGTTCGACCATTCCATGCATGTTTAGACCATTAGGAGCCCATTCTTGACTTTTAAATAGCTTTGGGTAGTTGGGCTTAACTTCCTCTTCCAATTGGATCCTGTTAAAGCCTGTTTAGACATATAAATTCAATTAAGGTCCAACTAACTTATTCAAAACATAAATAGCCCAAATCAGCAATGAATTAACACAAAATAAGATTGCAATTCAAAATTTAAAAACATTTTATTCAACATTATTTCAGTGCATCAGTGTTTTAACTGAGCGATCTGCAAGTTGAAGTGTAATGCTTGTGGGCTTCAATTCACCAAGTCCCAATTGTTTATAAACAGAATAAGGTAAAAGATTAACACTTGCCCCAAGATCAAGCAAAGCTTTTTCAATTCTATAATTCCCAATTATACAAGATATGGTTGGACAACTAGGATCTTTATATTTGGGTGGGGTGTTTTGTTGAAAAATTGTACTTACTTGTTCTATCAAAAATGCCTTCTTTTGTACATGTAGCTTACGCTTGATTGTACAAAGGTCTTTCAAAAATTTAGCATAAGATGGGATTTGTTTAATAGTATCTAAGAGAGGAATGTTAATCTTAACTTGTTTAAACATTTCAAGAATGTCACCATTTGGCACCAATTTAGAGGAAGATTGTAATCTTTGAGGAAAAGGAGGAGGAATTGGAGCAACACAATTAGAGTTGTCAAGTTTATCACCATGTTTAGATTTCAAAAATTCCTTATGTTCAACAACCTTCATTAGAATGTCTTTGTTGATAACTTTTCTACTTCTCAAAGTGGTGATGGACTTAGCATGCTCTTCTTGTGAACTTGAAGAATTTAAATTTTCAATTACAAATTCACCTTTAGGATTTGGTTGAGGTTGAGAAGGAAACTTCCCTTGTTCTTGAGTGCTTAAAGTTGTCGTCAATTAAGTGATAGAAGTCTTCAAGTCATTGATGGCTTACATTGTTTGGTTGTTGATTATTGCTTGACTTTGCATTAAAATTTGTAATGTGTCTTCAAGAGTCTTCTTATGTGGTAGAACATAAATTGAGGAAGAAGGGGGTACCTGCACATTAGACTCATTTCTCCAACTAAAGTTAGGATGATTTCTCTAATTAGGAGTATAAGTTTCAGAATAAGGAGAAGAAAAAGGCCTTTTGTATGTATTCATAGCATTTGCTTAAGTATGCAACACCTTTTGAAAAGTAGGGATTGTTGGACAATCCTGTGTTTGGTGTCCATCACTCTCACATATACTACAAATATCTTGTACTTTTTGATAAGCTTTAGATATGTTTTCCCTATTAATTTCCATAGCCTCAACTTTTCTAGTTAAATTTGTAATTTTTGCTTTTACATCATCCTCTTCTTTAAGAAGGTACATGCCCCCCTTAGTTGTCTCATTAGATATGGTCTTATTACTACTTTCAAATTCATTAGAATCTTCCCATGATTGAGCATTTTCAGCCAACACGTTAAAATAGTCCCATGCTTCCTTAGGTTCTTTACTTAAAAATTCTCCATTACACATCATTTCAACAAATTGCCTCATTTGAAAAGTCGAACCATTATAAAAGAAACTAATTGTATGCCATGTTTTATATCCATGATGTAGGCACAATAACAAAAGTTCCTTAAATCTTTCCCAACATTGAAAGAAAATCTCATTTTCTTTTTATGAAAAATTCATGATGTTCTTTCTAAGTTTATTAGTTCTATAGGTGGGAAAAAACTTTTTCAAAAATTCTCTTTGCATTTCTTGCCATGCTCCAATGGATCTTGGCTTCAAAGAATTCAACCAATTTTTTGCTTTTTCCTTTAAAGAAAATGGAAAGAGTTTTAATCGAATAACATCATTTGAAACATTTTGGTTTGGCAAAGTTGTACAAGCCTCTTCAAACTCTTTTAAATGCAAATATGGGCTTTCTGATTCTAAGCCATGAAATTTTGGTAGTAATTGAATTACACTCGACTTGAGTTCAAAACCACCCATATTAGTTGGAAAAATCATGCAAGAAGGAGAACTTGATTTAGTTGGTTGTAAATAATCACGCAAGGTTTTAACTTGAACATTTTGTGCATTATTATTCTCATTATCACTTCTTAGTTCCTTATTAGTTCCTAGATCCTCCATTGTATCAAAATAAAGATAATTTTTAAAAGATTTGTTCACTCTTTTCAATCGTCCAAAATTATCACGCACCCATGTGAACATGAAACAACAATTTTTTTTTTTTATAACAAAAAGTAAAAGTGCATAAATTAAATGACAAAATATAAAAAGTTAAAGAGTTAGAAGTTAATGGACAAAAATTAAAATTACAAAATAAGGCCAAAGGCACTATCAAGGTACACGTTTGATCCCGAAAAATTTTTGGTGGTAACGTGGGTAGTGCCTCCGGTCTTAAAAAAAAGAAAAATTATAGAATTTAAATGCAAAAAGTAAATGACTAAATTTAAAGAGTTAGTGTGCAAAAATAAAAGTTAGAGTGAGTTTTTTTTTTCGTAATGGATTCTTGTCACACGTTGCAATCCCCGACAACGATGCCAATTTGTTGTTACGTCAAAACTAAGACTATGAAGGAGTCTAGTTCAGATTTCATTTTTTACTTGTCAACTATAGTAAATAAGGTCGATCCACAAGAAAAGCCTTATGTGACACAGAAAACTATTACGAAGAGAATAGAATAGAGAAGGAAAGTGAAATAGATAATAAGAGACAATCAAAGAGAAAGTGATAAGGCATCGAAAATCTACTTGCAATAAATCTCTAATGTATACTTCATTCAAATGATAACTCAATTAAGATCAAATGAAAATTTGTCTCAATCGGAAAATTTATCTTTTAAAGAACTTTGAAATAAAGCAATAGTAATTGATTGTTTACTACGTGAAAGTATTAAGTATATAATCACAGGGAATTATAAGCATTCGGCATGCCTTTCGTCAATGCTGAATCAAATAATTATATAGATTATAAACTCCTTAAATATGAAACATCAATTTAAAATGATAAAGAACTTACTTAAATCAAAGTATCCATTAAACATTAAGTACAAACTTCATTCCTAGCCTTAGCTTGAGAGCTTTAGAAAGCTATTACAATAAAACTAAAAATAAAATTACAAAATGAGAGAAGAAAATAGGAGAAGAGAGCTCCAAAGAGGAGAAAGTGATGCTTTTATCACGTCCACCCCTCTATTTATAGGAGTAGAAGGCGTTGCTTTCAAGAGGAAAATGAAATCATATCTCTAAATTACATCCTGATTGATTGTCTGATTGGACCTATATATATTTGGAATTTGGAATTTCTTCCTGAAATAACATGTGTAGCCACGGAAGTCTTCTTTCCATTACCACCAGAATCGTATCAATCCGAGTTATACATAAAAAGATATGATCAAAATACTAAGGCTGTGTCAATCTGTCCAAATCAGCTTCTTTCATAATTTAGTTCTATTCATACAAGTCTCAAATCAAACGGGTCTACAAGGTTGTGTTCGACTATTCCATGCATGTTTAAACCATTAGGAACCTATTCTTGACTTTTAAATAGCTTTGGGTAGTTGGGCTTAACTTCCTCTTCTAGTTGTATCCTGTTGAAGCCTGTTTAGACATGTAAACTTAATTAAGGTCCAACTAACTTATTTAAAACATAAATAACCCAAATCAGCAATGAATTAACATAAAATAAGATTGCAATTCGAAATTTGAAAACATTTTATTGAACATTATTTCAGTGCATCACCAGTCTAAACGACCTTCGGAGTTCGAGATTGGAGATCATGTCTTTTCAAAGATTTCACCAATGAAGGGTGTAATGGGATTTGACACAAAGGGGAAGGTTTCTCTTTGTTATATTGAACCTTTCAAGATTTTACAATGGATTGGTAAGGTGTTGCATTGGCTTGCACTACCTCCCAAGCTTGCAAACATCCACAATGTTTTCCACATTTCAATGTTGCAAAAGTATAATTCAAATCCAAGTCATGCCATAAGCTTTCAGCCAATAGAGGTGGAAATTGATTTGGCTACTCAGGAGGAGCTTGTTCAGATTCTTGATGGGAAGGTGAAAGTATTATGCTCCAAGAGGATTCGACTAGTCAAAGTTTTTTTGAGGAACCATGATCTCGAGGAAGCCATATGGGAAAGTGATGACAAAATGAAGAAATCGTATGTTGTACCTTTTTACATCAGCTCAAACTATAAACTTTGAGGACAATGTTTCTTCCTAAGATGGATAGGATGTAATATCCCTATTTTAAATTTCAGTTTAGGAGTTTTTCTTATTGATTTTTTGTTCGACTTGGCATGTAAATTGAATAGTGGGTTAACAAGTATGCAAACCATAGCTGGGTGAGGAGCACATTGGGCAGGTCTACTAGCCTTCCCACCAGACAGTCATGTGGCACCAAGTTGGGGAGATGACCCAAATAGGGTTTATCATGATTTGGGAAAATCAGCTTTGGACAAGTTTTGATATTAAATATGTTGGTTGGATAAGAATTAGATAGAGTTCTATTGGAGTTTGGAAGTTTCCAAACATAGGACTCCCCTATCTCTATGAAAGCCCCATGCCCGTCTCCTCTCTCTCTCTCTAGTTCTTTCTCCTCTATCTTCTCCCTCTTTCCCCTCTCTTGTTCATTCCCCCAGCTCCATACTTTTCATGATTTTTTCAAGAACCACCATTTAAGAACTATTTAAAACCCTAGACTATTGAATTTTCTACTATTGGAGACCATCTAGGAGGTTTTCTAATCTTAGGTGTCACAAAAAGGGTTCTTTTGGGCTGTACAATTTGTCTCAAGGTAAGATAAATGTGTTATTTTCAATATTGATGAATTAGAGTTAATTTTTATTTGGTGCCTAAGTAGAATTGGTGCAAATTAGGGCTTTTACAAGGAAGAAATTTTTCCCATCAACTTTAGAGTTCTTGGATCTACTTAAGAGGTAAGTGATCATCACCCAACAATTCTTTATGCTAATGTATATTTTCAACTTGACTTTTGTTGTATGTTATCTAGGGTTTTACTTGCATGACAAAGGATGGAATTTTGTTCATGTACAAGTAAAGCCTTGTCTTCTTGCTGTTTGAGAAAAAGTTTTACATGTTATAGCTTATTGTAGTTCATTATCATCATATTGTATCATGATATGTCATGTTCATTAAGTTCCATTGCTGATAATTCATTGAGCCTTGGGTAGAATTTGTTCTTCTCTTGTTTTCTTGTTTTTATTTTCTCTGTGCACCTAGAAAGGCCGGATTGGTTAGTGCCATCCAGTTAGTATTTTGCTCTGAATTTTCTCTCAGATTTTTAGTACATCTTCAATTTGTGCCAGTAAAGATTCCAGTGGGTATATCTAAGTATTTCCCCATCAAAAGTCTATTTTCCGTAACCCAATTGGCTAGTTGGCACTATTTCAGGTTTCTCACTTCATTATTGTCAAACCCCCTAAAATGAACTAGTTAGAGGATGTGACATTTTTAACCACAACCATGGGCTAACTAAAATACACCACCACTACTTTATTTAAAATAGAACATGGAAAATAAAAGAAATTAATACTATTACTACCAAGTGTATTAGTATGCATCTTTATACAACTCCAAATTCATAGCCATGATGTGATCTAATGCCATCATGCCGAAAAGAGGGATCCACAATTATCAAAATGGAAATAATATTAGATAGAACTATGAAGTCTCATCGTTTTGCTTCAACTTATTAACTACTAATCTGACCCATAGTAGATGCCCCATCCTCAATAAACATCTCTTTAGTTTTCCCCTTGCTTGCAAAATAAATTATGATGAGCACCTCCACAATCACACAAGGGATTCAAAAATGGTTCCCAAAACAAAACAAAACAAGGGTGAACAGAGCCCAATATGGTTTTGAAAAGCAACAAAACTCATGTCAACACCATTAAGAATAAGCTCATGTAAATGAAACTTCCATAATATTGCATTAAACCATGAATAGATCTCAATATGCATAAAAATTCCTACACTATACTAGTGTAAATTAACTCAATTAATGCATCAAAGAAATATTTCAAGAAAGTAAATCCATAGGTACTTAAAGATACCGTTATCAATTGCATGGCATTTCTAAACGAGAAATACCAAAAGTCCTTAGTCAAGCCGGTGCACACGGATATGACCAATTATCTTGAGCATAGCTCCAATGTCAAGATAGTATTCCTCAATGTCGCATAGATAGAAATTTTTTGCCTTCATTTAGAGACAAAAACTCGTCCTTTCGAACAAAAAATACATTTCATAAAAATCTACCCTCCCGCGAAGGAAAATTTTGATATCATTTAAATCAGTTAAAACTCCGAAACACAGTTAATCTAGGTAAACATGGATTGCAATTGAAAGCCAACAAGCTCAAATCATGATTACAAGAAGTATAAGTTCGTGTGTGAATAATGTACATGCATAATGACCTTAGTAATCCTACTACATAGTAGTAATATTCTGCTAACTAAATGCAAAAGACATGTCAAACCATGAAAATCTATTTTAAATAAAGACATATGAGTCAAAAAGCAACATTACCGACCTATCAGACCCTTCGGTGATAGTTCAGTTAGGCAAATAAAAAACTAGTAATATTTACTTATATGTTAGGCCCTTGGGTGATCAATTAGTCAATCAAATTAAAAACACCAATAACATTTACCAATTTTTCGTGCCTAGTGTGAACGATTGGTCCGTTGTTTTAAAAAAAATTAATACCTTATCAATTGATTAGTGCCCTTGGGCAATTGATTGGTCAATCAGATAATAAATGACAGTAACCGTGGTGATCAATCAACTCTCTAGTGCAATCAATGGACCTAGCGGATCACTAGATTGCTCTTAAAACTAGTACTTTCAGCAAGTAAGAATTAAGAGTTCTAGCTTCTTTGAGTAGAAATTTTTTATTAAACAAAAACAATTAATACTTAAAGTTCTCTCAAAATCTCATTCTCAAATTATCGAATAATCAATCATCAAGCAATACACACACGGAAAACCCCAACTAGGGTAAAAAACCACGGCAATTTCAAAGGAACCAAATCAATGCACTAGAAACCAGACCTTTTCATAGATACAAGAATAAAATCAACCTTGTTTAACTCTAATACAAGCTCCTCTTGTTTAGATCGTTGTCGTTGGCCTTCAAGTGTTCTCCAAGCATTTGAAACTTTCTCCTCCTTCTATTTTCTATGTTTCCTTCTAGTCAGAACAAGAAACTCTTGTCATCTTGACTTTGGCCTTAAGGAAATCATCAATCTTCCATTGAAGACATGTTGCAACTCGTCTTTGAATATTTTCTGTATTAGCTTCTTCAGTTGTGGGTTGTCTTTCAATTCACCATGTATCTTCAATAAAAAGCTCAAGTAAATTCTCCTTTAGAAAACAATAAACAAAGGTGTAAAACATCTTTCTGTTTTCTCCTACAGGATTTCCTATCTTCAATTTCATAATTTTATTACCCTTATATAGCTCAATAAATTTGTTTAGGACTTGTACTCGAATAAGTAAGGAAATTAAAAATGGAAGGTCTTAAATCAAGTAAACTGTTCTTGAAATAATTGATCATTCTAAATAGCAATCCATCGGTCACTATTTTTAATGTGCATTATTCTTCCATCGATCAATCGATTGTGAGAGAGAATCAATTGATAACTCTTAGCTTTGTTTTGAACATAGCTGAATCAAAAGGCGATCGATCATTGTCCTTCACATTTTGCAGCAATAGATCATTCTACCTATTTTTTTGACTTTTTGCCCTTTTTACCTTAAAACCTTCTAAAACATTTTTAATCACTTTTTCACCTTTTCCAAGTGATTTATACATACCAATGTGATCTAGATAAGCTTCAACACCCTTCACATTCTTCAATTGTTCACCTTGATCAACAAGAACATTATGCTCCTATTTTTCATTGTTAATTCCAAATCTGACTTGACCACAACAATCTCAAATGAGACTCTAAGACTCATTACGTGCATATAGTTTATTCACATAATTTTGATAATGAAATTAGCCAATAAACTAGACATATGAGTCATATGTTCTTACTGAATAAAGTTTTAAAAAGTTTCAATTTTTTAACCCAAACAATTTCGGTTAGAGATCAAAACTCCATAAATCTTTGTATAACAAATGTCAAAACATTAGAGATGAATAACCCAATAAACCCATGTAAAAACTCACAAAAAAAACATCAAACTTGCATAAAAAGGAGATGAAGACCTAATCATCCATTAACCATCAAAACATGATTAAGAAACATAATCCAAGGTGTTAATGCAAGAAACGACTACACTCCTGTTTTAAATCAAGGAATCCCTAATCATAAAACTTGGATTCAATAGTCCTAAGCATAAACCACAACGTTTCTACTGATTGAGACTCAAATTTCACTTAGCAAAGCTCATTATGTATTCTTGTGTCCAATGACTTCTAAAACATCAATCACAAGGTTTTGAATTAGAAACAATGATCTAGGGTTCCACAATTTGGATTCATTGAAAGGATTGTCAAATATTTCTATGGAAAAAGGCATGAGAATTGAGACTTCGAAAGAATGGACCTTTGAATCAATCAAAAACATCATGAGTTTTGAAGAAGAATCAATGAACTCACCTTGGAAGATGGCTAGGGAAATTCTTTGAAAATTTTCAGCGACCAAAAATAAGAGAAAAGGGAGACCTTGGCTATTTATAATGTTTTGGGTTAGTAAGACTTTATGGGTCAACTTCATGAACCAATATGTTTCTTTTCAAGAATTTTGGTAAAATAAACATCACTAAACCTAAGCTCACTTGGCAGCCAATGAAGGACGACGACCAGGGAGTTGGGAGGAGACGACAAGAAGGGTCATGGTTTATGCTAAGCACAAATGCACTCCATGAGTGCACCCACCTCATTGCTAGGAGAATCAGGTCTTCAATGCCTCAAGCACACTCCTGATGGGCTAGGTCCACCAAATTCGCTACAAAAAAATAAAAATAATTCTAATAAAATTCCTAATTACCACAAAGCATTAACAAACTAAAGGCAAACAAAATTAAAAAATAGTGAATCATACAATTATTAGATTGTTTCTTTACTTTTGTCACTCTAGAAAATTTTTGGACCTTTGTGCCCTGTCTATTTTCACTTACAATTTTGACAGTGTTTCCTTATTAATTTTGAATTATTAGAATTTGAGGCATGCAGGTCAAAATTCACAGTTATGTGACTTGGGATCTAAACGCCTTTTCTGCTTTAAAATGTATTCTTTTTCTCCCAAATTTACAATCAGTGAAATTCTATGAGTTCATGTTTCATAAAAATTCATGTCCAATTAATATTGTTTATCACTGAGTTACAATGTTTGGTTTCTAACTGCTCATTAATTCCAACTTGCACAATAATTTCTAGAATTCTGAAATAAATATTTTTGTGGTCAGACGGATTGCTCAATTTAATTTCTTGTCATGAACTCATTCATTTGATTTCTGTCTAAATTTGATGGTCATCGAATATCTCTAAGTAATTTCCCTAAAAATTGGAATCATCCAAAGAATGAAAATCAGTGTTTAGCAATTTAGTGCATAGTCAGGTAATTGACTTCCATGCCTACTTTGAGTTTATTTATTTATTTATTGTCCTACATGTTTTCCCACTATTCATGTGTAAAGATGAGGTGGTAATGGGTTATACATGCTTGGGTACCAATATGGAAATTGTTAAGTTTTTATGTTTGCCTTAGTGCCACAATAGAAATTATAGTGAAATAACTCATAGTAGTGAAAAGGACCTTGGAGACGCGGCATGTAAAGTGTCAAATACATATGGGTGGTCCAAAACGTAGCCCCTTGGGTAAAGTGTGTCTAGGTAAAGGGGAAGAATATTGGATATTTTTTTAAATTTGATCATGGTTAAGGTGGAATGCCTTCAGGTTTACTTTACTGTTGTTTATTTATTTATGTATTTATTCAATCATAAGTTTGTAGAAAATAGTATATAAGAGTAAGCTCATGTGTGGTTTTTCTTTTGCATGATTTTTCTAGTGTGTGTATTCGTACACACAAATGCTTTGTAGTTTGCATATTCTTAAACTTTAGAGCTACGAGTACATCAAATGAATAAACACATGTCTGTGAGAGGCATAGGTGTAAGAACATATGTTGTCATATGAAATAGATTCTCTTATTGCTATGATCAAAATGATGTCATAAATGTGTGTAATTCTAAGTCATGTCAAGTCTGAAGATTGAATTCTAAAGATGAAGAGAGAAGAAGACACAAATTGATGTCTCATCAAATAAAAATAAGCACACACATCACACTCATACAATTTGCGGTTAAGGAAACCTACTTTATAGTGTAGTTTAGTGGTGAAGAATTTTTGAATAAAAAATAACATTTTTGTTCAAAATTATTGATCGCCAAGTCAAAGGATCGATCGGCCTTGAGTGTATTGTAAAGGATCTCTGAGAACATAACCAAATGATCACCTATTGGATTAATCAATCAAAAAAATGAGTTGTTCACAATTTTTAACCATGAGGCGGACCGATTGATCTCCTACTTAGTCTATTTTGGACAGAACTAGGAAATGATCAATTGTCGTGTCAAATGATTCATCATTTGAGGTGGGAATTGCCAAGATTAGACCATTCCGTTTTGATTTAGTTACCTGTTTGGATAAAACTTTCTTTTGGGATGTGGGGTCTCTATATAAGGGGTTTAGAACATGATAAGAGAGTAGATAAAGGCTTTTAAAACATAGTGAACAATGGTGAAGTTTCTCTAATGGTTTTGAAAGAGATTAAGTATGCTGGCTTTTGAGTTTTGTCTACCATAATCAAAGTGATGAATTGAGAGCACAAAACACTTGTAGAAACAAGGTGTTTTCTGATTGATGCTGAGAAGACCAAATGAAAGGAGATTCGTGCTTTAGGAAAAAGACATGAAGATCCTGATCTGTTGGAAGCACAGCGAGGCATAAAAATGAAGTTGCTACCAATAAACAACCAAAGAGTATTTGATTCAAAGTTAGAGTGGTGTAAAGAACTAGCCATGTGAAGAAAAAGAAAGTGTTTTTTCTCTTTGTAATTGGTAATTGTGTAATCTCAAGTTTATATATAGCATAGTTGGTCTGGACATAGTATCTTGTCATTTTCCCCTTGAAGGGTATTTAATGTCAAAATTATTGTGTGCTTTATTGGTGACTACTTTGCTTATTTTCATTTAGAACACATAGGAATTTGCACACTAACTAGATAAAAATATGTGTTTTGACTTTTGTTTTGAGGGTAAGATAAATCTTGTAACTCAATTACAAGTTAGAGGCACTTTATGTTTCTCAACTTGTATTTTTGCTTCCGAATACAAATCAACAATGGGTAGTTGTCATAGGAGAACTTTAGTTAATTTAGTATTATGGATAACTATAATTATTCTATCTAAGCGGTAGACATTTAATGCTTGTAGTTATTGTAAGATTTCTTTTTGTATGACTAAATTTCTACTTTAATTAACTATTATCCTTATGTGGGCTACACTGTTCATTTCTGGCGATCTTGACTGGGGGACCCTCTAGTCAGGGTCATGAAAGTTTCTTTCGAAAATGGATTGTTAAGAGGGACTGTGAGATTCCAAAAGAGGAGTTCATTTTCAAAAAGCAATCTTGTAAGACAAAATAATAATGGGAAATTATAATAATAAATATTAGTAGCTCCAGGGCATTAGCTAGGAGAACATGTTATGATTTGTGGAAGAACAAGGCAAATGAACAAGGTTAGAAAGATAGGAAAGATAACTTGTGATGATGGATAAGGAAGTAATAAATGATGAAATCCAACAAAGGGGACTGAGGTTTTGTTTATGAGACCCATTAGCATACCCCGGGAGCATGATGAAGCACATGCACCAAATGCATATGTGTCATGCAAATTGCGATTGGGTGACCCATAATACTGAAAGGGCAGGCGGGTTTTAATCTCTTGCCCAACCCTCATCTGATGTGAGCCATGAGATCACAATCAAATGGCTTGTATTGCTTTGGGAAAATATTTTTCAATATGCGGCTCGAAGGCTTGACGTATATTTAACATTTTCCTTTATTTATTGTCTTTAACCATATTGGGTATATATAGACATGCACAAACATGCTAGTGTCGGCTTTGCAATTGAATGGTAAAGGCAAACTCTTGGCAATTCATGATACTTGAAAAGTGAGGATGTTTGAGCTGATTTTTCATGCACCCACATTATGAGATTCACAGTGAAATCAATATAGAATTCATAGATCATATAGGAAAATAACAAAAAATCCTAGTAAAAATTTGGAGAGAATTAAATAGCATAAAATAAAATTACACACCGACAATTACTATGTGGAAAATCCAAGTAGAGTAAAAAATCAAGCGACCAATCTAAGCCGATTAACCAATACACTTAGAAAGTAAAATTCAGGCTACATACTTAATTACCAAATTAACTGCTCATACTTCCTTATCCACTATTTGGCTATCCGCAAGTACTCCTCGAAATGTCTTGTTCCAACTCATCCACTATTCCTTTGAGACTTGTCTTTCAATGAGTGCAAACAAATTCTCCTTCTTTAAATTTAGCATTACTCTTCTTCAGTGTGATTTTTTTCTGGGGTGAATCCTCTCATGCAAATGTGATTATCAAGCTTTTAGAACAATTGTATGTAGTTCTCCAATTACTGCTCCATAAATTAATATTAAAAAGTATGACCTTTTGAAACCACAATGCTCAATTTCTTTAAAAAATCTAAACATAGGGACTTTTAGCCAAAAACAATGAGAAGTACTTGTGTTTATCATATCCAAAAAGCCATTATATAGCTTAGAAAATTGGTTGACTAAGTTGGAATTCATTTCGGTGAGATTTGTACCTAGAATGAACTAGACTAGGAAAATTCCAACACATTCGATCGATTGTGGAGGGAATTATTCCACTGTGGAATAACTCGTTCGATCAAAAACACAACATAACTCTTCTATGATCTTCCTTCAGATAATGTCATTAGATTGTAAAGAAAACCATGCTAACTTGTGCAATTCCTCCGGACTATCCCAATCCATTGCACAATGTTTTTCATATTTTTCAAAATTTTGTCCAAGTTCTAAATCATAGTAACTCTTCACTTCTAAAACAATATACAATATCAAATCTTAATGAATTGTGTGTGTAATCAATCTACCTTTGTTTTTTCTTGAATCTTCACTATTACTTACGTCAGGCTACTAATTCCAAAGATGTTGACTAAACCAAACCACACATTGAATCAATTTTTCAAGACTTATTCAAGACTATAAAAATATAGGCATTAATTACCATTGTTTTGTTCATGAAATATGCAAACACTCATATGTCACTTATGATCTTCTCATTTTCCTTAACAAAACCCTACAAACACTTTAAAAATCAAATATTACAACTCAATATAGTGCTTTTATTATCATAATGAATTTATATGACTTGAAAAAGTAGATGAAAAATTGTATATCAGAAAATCACATGACAAAATTGCTATTTGAACATCTCAGTTTTTAAATTTCATTGTATTGATTTAAGAGTTCAAGATGAGATGGAGAAGCTTTTGAAGCCTAAATTTATTGAAGATTAAAAACACAATTCATCAAAAACAAGCTTCACCCTAGGATCACTAAAAAAGAACATTTTATTTATGACACACTATAGATTAAAGGTCAATTATATTTTTTACATCCCATTATCTATCCATGAAGTGAGAAAAACTCAGAATTGTGTTTAAACTGCATTTAATTTTTTGCTAGTCAATTGATCATCTATTTGATCTACCTGTTGTAAGTACATATAGAGTAATATTTATTGTGTTGGCTTATTTTGGTGATCAAAACAATGACAAAATAAGTATAATTTCAGTCATAGGAGTGTTTGGTTGCCGCTCAAGATCACTTGGTGAAGATGAAGTAGAATTGAAGACTCAGAAAATGTTTTTACTAGTAAAACACACACATCAAACAAACACTTGAGAGTGATGGGAATATCATATTAGTGTGAAAAGAAACTAGGAGAAAGATGATGCAAAATCACAAAAGAAGTGAATTTGTTCATCAGCGATTGATCACTTATGAACACCCAATTGATCAACCTTGATTGTTTTTATAGTTTCTCCAGGGGGAAGTTAACAATCATTTATGCTATAGAAGGAACAATTGGAAGAACTTCAATAAGGTAAATGATTGATTGCCCTATCAAAAAGATTGATTAGTTCTAGTCAATTTGTCAAATTAAATAATGAACAATCAATCGCACTCTGAACAATCAATCGATCAAGGACAATATGCCAAAAATAAGACATCCAATGTGGAATTTCTTTCCCATCAAAGGTCCAATACCTTAATTGATATTGGACTCTATATAAAGGAGTTAGGAAGTGGAATCCATAAACAAGATAGAGAGAGATTGGTGATTCTTCTCTGGTGAGTTTTGAAAGAATAATGCTTCCATGGTTATTACAGCTTTCAGTTTTCTGAGCTAAACAAAAGAAAGATGAGAGTATTTGACTCATAAGCATTTTATGAATTGAATCAAAGTTTGTGATGAGGGTTTTCACAAACAAATACTTACACGGGAAGAAGAGGGTTCTTTACATCTACTCTTGAAGGACTAGGTTGTGAAGAAGATATGCCTTGAGATTGGTACCTTAGTATGAGAAGATTGTAGATCATTCAAGCTAAACAACTTACTATGAAGATCAAAATAATTGGAGATTTAGATGAGGGTAATCAAAAGGGACATCGTAAGGAAGAAGATGACTAAAGACAAAGTTCGAAAGTATCAGGATAGACTTTGATGGCCAAGGGACAAGTAGAAATGGACTTCTAGTGTCACGGTAATTGTTATGTCTAGTTCTATATTTTCTTAGTTCATAAGGTTATCGACCTAAAGTTGTCATGTAGTTTTATACGAGTTGGGATTCTATATAAAAATATGTTTACTACTTTATCTTGCTTGATTTTGTTTGCATACATAGAAAATTAGGTCTTGCGATAAGAGGACACATCTTGTAGTTCTCTATACATCTTGTTTTGAATTAGAGGCATTGTGGTGAGCCTCAATATTTGAAGTGTATTATAATCTAAAATGTGTTTTTTGCAGTTAACACAACAAGCCAAGTCTCATCGATCTACATCCTACTATGAAATTCCATCTACTAAGGTCGATCGATTGATAATTTGATGCACTTATTGGGTGAATTTTTGAAATAAGCCAATTCCATAGCAAACTTTCTTATAATACCTAGATCTAGTTATTCCTTATGTATTGAGTGTGCTCTCATGAAAAACCTAAGACGGAGAAACCTATTTCACCTTGGAAAATTCCTAGTTTATCTAGAGTTTATTTTTGTCTCTTTTTCCTTGTGTATCAAAAGCCTCTGATCCAAGTGATCTTCCCATGATTATTTCTCTTTGTTGAGCCAAATAAACCTTTTGAAATCGCATCTATTCAATTTGAAAGTTTTCCCTAAATCCTAAAGGTAATTTATTTCATTGTTGAAAAAGTTCAATCATTATTTAGTGATTTTTTTCACTCTAGTGGTTATCTAGAGATTATTATCTACTAAAAAAGATTAAAAACATAATGGATGCAAGTCACATAGATTGGCACGTAGCATGAAGTGAAGAACATTAAAAGGTTTGATTGCGGAAAAATAATTGTAGCCAAAAGTAGTCACCTATATTATCTTCTTCTTTAGTGGATATCTAAAGGCTAGACGAGGTCCACTGGTTTTTCTCGGATGGATTTACCATGTAAAAAATCTTGTGTGCTATTTAGCGTAATTTTTACTTTTTGTATGTGAGATAGTTTTTAATTGGGACTAATTTATCACTTGCATGATATAAAAAGGAAAATTAATTGTAGGATAGATTAATTTAGAAAAATTGTTAATTTAATTTAAAAATGTGACTATAGCGTGCTTGACGTGATGCATTGTTGGCCACAAATTTTTAGACAATTGGGAACATGTTTTTTCCTACATATCACAAGAAAAAACACCATTCCATTGCACTATTCAATTATGCATGAAAAACTTCAATCTTATTTTCACTACTACTCACATTAAACATAAGTCAATGAATAAATAACACGTAGAGAAAAATAATAGATAAACACACATTCACACGCAATATCTATTGAGTCAAAATACATTTTTGGTATACATATGATAACCATAAAAGCACTTTGATAATCCAAAAACCTATCAATTTTGAGATATGTAGGTGTCCCTCTTGATATATTGACTAAATATCCAAATACATGTGAAATTGATTTAATCACTCAATTCAATAGGACATATCAGTTTAAAGAGCTTTAAATAGAGATGGAATTGAAATTTCAATGTGAATGAAGATCAAATGAACCAAAATTAAGGTATTTAAA
This sequence comes from Saururus chinensis, assembly GCA_035235625.1. Classification (NCBI taxonomy): domain Eukaryota; kingdom Viridiplantae; phylum Streptophyta; class Magnoliopsida; order Piperales; family Saururaceae; genus Saururus; species Saururus chinensis. Next base: position 26,356,893 of record CP141146.1, on the reverse strand, counting down.
ATGTTAAAATGAGTCATTTTGAAATACAAGTAATCGCAGAAGTATCTTGTCCTCATATATATTTTTTGGTTTTTAAAATAAAAATTCTAAAAAATCCAATAGCCCAAAAACTCCATTATGTAAACAAAAACAATGGTTCATATTGCACTAAAAAGTTAGAAAAGTTTCATGTTCCCCACAGGCATGGAAACATCCTAGAAATATGCTTCATATTAGAATAGGCCAACCTAAGTAGGTAGTCGTCTATATCATCTTTGTGAGAACTTTTTTTTATTTGGCAATCAATTTTTATTCTTGAGGATGATTCATACAAGATATTGAATAATACAATGTGAACTTTTGTGCCTAAAAAGAAATTTTAACAAAATTTTCTAATTTGAATCCCTAAACCGTTAGAACTAGGAGCTTTAAAGCGTGCATGTGCCACCTCTAGATCTGGGTTGGGACAAATTATTGTTCACCTTAAAGTGAACCTGCATCATTGAAGAGAAGACATAAATATATATTATGAAACAATAAATACTTAATTAGAATCAAAATTTTATCTTATTACAACACACTACTATCTAAAAGTAAATACGCATCCTAAACTGTTCAACACTTAAACTACCCAAGTTGATGGTTTGACATTATTGTGCTCCAATCCAGACACTTCATGCATCATCTACTCGTTGATGGCATATAACACACCTATGTATTTTATGCCCAGAAATAAAGGGGTATTCCCCGACGGGGAAGCATAACATGTTCAGTAAGAGAAATTAAATACACAAATGTAGAACATCATTCATTTCTATACATATGAACATGTAAACATAATTGATTTCAAACAACATGCATGATATAGAAACCACCTTATTACCTTAACATATAACATAACATAGTTCAACCTTTGGGAAATCATGTCAATTCCACTTGAGAACATAGATACAAAATTCTTTTTATTAAACTTGGTGATGGTGAATGCAAAAGAGCACGTATGTTGGTCAAGTTGCATGCATACGACAAGACCCATAACATGATAAAATGACTGGAGGGCTTCATGACCTTCCCATTTGGAGTTTCTCTTAATCCACTATCAATGTGTGCATTCTTTAACATCTTTGTTGTGTTATGTAGATCCTTATACAACATACAATCATATGATTTATATGAAACCCATCAATGTTTGCTATACATAAACCTAGTTTCTATTGATTATCCTTTTTATGTGCTATGCTTAGTACACCCTTCCTCCCTAAAGTCCTCCAAGCATAACATATATAAATATATATAATATTTACGACTATGTACAATACATGCATCATGCCAACATACTTACTTATACATACATATTTATGTAAAATACATAGCATACAAATGAAAATATAGGAATTTTCTTTACAAACACATCCATTGACCTTGAGCTCATGAAAACTTTAAACAGGATATTTCAAATTGAAATCATTTGTGCTGAATTTAAAAAAATATCCTTAGACAGAAAATTTATTTTAGAACATATGAGCCATATGTATTGTGATTGGCTATATTTCGATCATCAAAATTGTGTTAATTCTATGTGTGTAATTTAAGTTTTCAGAGTCTGGCTAGATTAGTGACATGTTGAGTATGACTAGAAAAATAGGAGATGTGTTCTAAAGTATCATGCTGGATGTTTTATTTAAGTGATTGAGTGTTGGTGACAAAAAAGGTAAATATCAGGCACACACAGGCACAAACAATCAAGATTTAAATAGAAAACAGTTTATATGAGTGTTGAGAAGAGAATGGATCCAAAAGGACAAAAATCACAACATTGTTCAAAAGCAATCGATCGTCCTAGACTTCCGATCAATCGGGCTTGAATGTGATTTCATACTTTTCAAGATGACTGAATGATCAATCATCTAGTGGAATAGATCGATGGAAGTCTGATTTATTAGGTCTAGAATAGTGAACAATGAGGTTTAATATTTGTCTAATCGACCTAGCGGATCACTAAATTGCTCCCAATCCTAGTGCTTAACAAAAACAATAATTAAGAGTTCTATCCTCTATGTACAAGAATTTATTTATATACTAGAAATAATAAAAACCTAATCTCTATGTCCATTAATAATCAATCTATCAACAATTCAAACCACAAGCATGCAAGATCACAGAAGAATTTTTAGGTGGAAAACCCCAACTAAGGTGAAAAACCACGATAGAAACTTTTGGCCAAAAATCAATGCACTAGGAAGCAAGACTCTACATGACTCAAGTAAACCATCAACCTCCACAAAGACTCTAACACAACTCCATTTTGCTTAGATCTCCATCTTTTCTCGCTAGCCTTCAAGTCTTCTTCTCTAAGCTTTGAAGCTTTCTCCCTCCTTGATTTGTCTTCGTCTTCTTCTAGTCTCCTTAATAAAGCTTGTCTTCATTGTTGATTTAGATTTGAGTCTCCTCAATCTCTTATTGAAGATTTGGCTGACAATCTCCTCTTATTTGTGTGTGAAATACACTTTTTGTAGTGTCACTATTACAAGTCAATCACCATTAAAATTATTCACTCAAGAACAATGATGATTTTGGTGGAAAACTAAAGGAAAATTATTCCTTTTTTCTTCTCTCAAATTATAGGTTTTTCTCTCTTCAATTTCATATTTACCTAGCCCTTATATAGGTCATTAAGTAGGTTTAGGTCATAGAGTTTAATTAGGAATGATCTTTATTCTCGAATGCTTAAACTAGGTAACTTTAGCAAATAGTGATCGATCAGTTAAATCAACAATCGATTAGTCACTATTTCTTTTTGAGTAAAATTCATCAAGCAATAGATCTTTCCAAGATAGTGTTCGATCATAAAACTCTTGGCCAAAAATTACAAAGACATTTTAACATGCCGATCAATTAATCTCTTTAGTATAAAATCCATCAATCAACTGATGTTGTACTGAATTTTCAATTTCACAATTGTTTTGCATAAAATTTCAAGAATCATTTTAATTAATTATTACTAATAAAATAATTTTGATTTGTGTGTATGAGTGTCTGGAAATAAACTTCTTACATTTACCACTCAACCTAGTCTTTAATCTTGAACTTTTAAAAAACATTTGTTCTACTTTTTTTAGTCTATCAAATCCAAATCTGACTTGACTACATGAACATCTAGTCAATCACCTAAGACTAAAATGTAGATGAAGATTTAACATTGATTTGATCATGAAAATTAGCTCATTATATCACATATGGCTCATATGTTCTTACAATCTACCCTTTTGATTATTTCATGATAAAACATTACAACTCAGAGTGCATCAATCAGACTTTGATAGTTTTTCAACTTTGATAATAGGTCTCCCCCTTAACCCATGACACTCATATCTTATGTGGTGTGCCGGTCTTCAACCTGTAATCATCATGCACATCACAAACAAGAACATAATCACATAATATTGTTCCAAGAAATACGTAAATATAGAATTTTAATGTTTAAGTACTTGTGATATGACATTCAAGTTCCATTAAGTTTTTTCTACAAAAAATAAATTAGTCACATATTGTCCCCCCTTTTTGTCAAAAATAGACAAAGCTAAGCACATAAATATGTTGAGAAAAGACATTTCAAACAACCACATTAGAATTTCATATTAAGAAAAATCATGTTAATAGGACTCTTAGACAAAAAAGATAAAAACAAACTACTCTATTTCAAATCGCCACCATCATTTTTAAGATACATCAAAATTAACATGTACTTATCATTCTTAACTTAAATTGAATCAATAATAGATACACTACTTCAATAACCTCAGCATGTGCAATGGTCCATATCTCATTCATTCAAGAAATTTTAAGATCAATCAACAATCAAGAAACATATACAAGAATATAGAAAAATCCTAAAATTTTCTAATAATTTTTACTACCCGTAAAATTCTAAAATCAACAAAATGTCATTGGATATGAACAATCTTAGACTTGTCTTTAATTCTTAAATGTTGTTTGAAATGAAGTTTTGAAAAATAACATTCTTTGAATCAATCAAAATTTACCTCACCCTCCAAAATTCTTTTGAGTCACCAAGTTCAAAATCAAATCAAAGCTTTAAAATGTATAAAACTCAAAGTTTAACTGATAGAATTTTATGAAACCAGAAGGCAAGGTGAATAAAGTCTAATTAGCTTCCAAATCAAGCATCAATTAAGAAAATAACCAATAAATTGACTGAAATGCAATGGCTTTATAAAATAAAAAACATGTTAGCTCTCTTATCAAATTTCATTAATTCGACTCTTAACGTAAGTGCATCCATAGATTATAGTCATTGATACCTTGCCTTTGATTAGTCAGAAGTTTGTGATTCTCAATGTTCATTTCTTCTTTCTAATATTTAACTCTCTTTTATTAGTTTTTTATGAAACCACTAATGTTTAACTCTTGTCTCTTTCACTCATGAATCTCTCAAGGTCTTTCTTAATCAAAAGAGACAAATTCATTCAAACTCTTATAAAGACATAATTCTCATCTTTTGACTCACTTTATCTAAATATATGTACATCATTTTTAAATAGAATAAGAAAATAATCTCATAATCAATTTTCCCTTTCCTTTTTCTGAGTTATGATATTTTTTCTCAATTCATTTTTCTAGGGCTTGCCTTTTTCTAAATCCTTTCAATTTGCATCATTTTTTCTCTCATTTTTTCTTTTTGATGTCAAGTGGATGGGAGCTTCACACTAGCCAAAGCCGACCTAAGTAGGAACTTTTCCCATCATCTTTATAAGAACAATTCCTTTGTTTGAAAAGATAAAGTAAGGCATTACATAATTGATGTCTTGTTACAAGTAATTTGTTGCCATTGAATCCTAAATAGACACCTAGCTTTAGTTCTTCTAATTTTGATTACTAAGATTACACTAGAATCTAAACTCCTAAGTCAACTTATGTCAAAGTATTATCTTTTGATTTTTACTCCTGAAATTGACTCAAGTTTAACATGATGTGTGCAATTTTTCATTCTAAAATGGAGAATTGCAACATCAATTTTCGCTCATGAATTTCTTAATATAATTGTATTGATCTTCATTCTCATTGGTGCATCCCTCTCTTAGTTGAGGTAGATTAACCACACATCATGGTAATTTTAGCTTAAGAGTAAAGTAATGAACTTTAAATCAAGAGTTAATCACAAATAAAAAACTATCAACAAAACTTACTATAAAACTTTGTGTTATAGTAATTTTTTGTGTTTTTGAAGTTTTTCATTATTTTTTTATTCAAAACTTATAAACAAAAGAAATATGAAAGAAATGCAAAATGAAACAAAAACTAAAACATGTGTATCCAAATGATAGGGAATATTCAACCATGGACAAAGAAAACCAATCTCTTAGAGATTTTTTATTCCTTAGGCTTGCCTAGGAACCAATTATTGTTTTGAGTATCCTTCTTGAGTGTGGAATTTTTTGTTTTTTTCTAATCCATATGCCTTTTGCTTAAGGTTTCCTATTATGTGAATTGACTTATTTCCACTACATAGGCAAATTATTCAAGTATGAACCACTATACCTTTCCATAGTTTCATATTTTCTCACAACACATTGACTAAGCTAATTTATGTTCTACTTCATGGATTAAATTTGTTTAATTAAGAAGGACTTATGATTATTTCTTCTTTCAATTATGAATTTGTTTAATTAAGAAGGGGACTCATATTTAGACTGACTTTGATTCCTATGATTTTCTTTTAGTTTTGTCATGCGATCATCTTCCTTATGGTGCATGGGTTCTTTATCCTTGACAAACCTAGTGACATCATAAGACTTTGAAAAATTAATCTCATTAAACCCCAACCCTCTTTTATTACTACAATATTTTCTCATGTTCAACGTCTTGAACAATTTCTCTTGCCCTAAAAAGAAAGATCTCAACTTTTCATAAAAGGCTTTTAAATCATAACAAAGATATTCAATTCATTTCAAGCATAACTTATTTGTCTCTACTTTCTCATGAACTTCATTCTCTAAAAATTTTATCTTGTCTAGAAGATTGTTTTTCTCATATTTGAAGGCATTAACTTCTTCTTTGGTGGACACAAGATCATCCACTAGAGATCTAGATTTCCTCTACTCTTTCTCAAGTTCACTCTTCAAAGTTTGAACCTCTTTCTATCGTAATTTTTTATCTTCAACCAATTTAAAATTTTCAAAAGTAATTGATTCAATTGTCTCCTCATTCAGTTGGACAGTTTTCTCAAGCTTCTAACACTTTTTACTTGATTCAATGGCTTGTCAAAAAGACTTTCAACATCTAAACCTTCATCATCACTAGAATAAGAACTAGACATGATCAATCAAGCAAGCAAAATTAAACAAGTTCTAGCAAACACATAAGATCACCAAATACACACATTTAGGAAAATTGAGCAAATCTAAGAGGAATAGAGAAACACTAATGCAACAAACTTGAGATAGACACGCAAATCAAGATAGATATCATGAAAACACAAAATTATGGTTCAAACTCCTCAGCTATCACTTGAGAGTTCAATATCTGTCTAATCGACCCAGCAGATTACTAGATTGCTTCTAATTACTTAACAAAAGAAAGAATTATGAGTTGAAGCCTCTATGCACAGGACTTTGTTTATATAGTGGAAATAATAAAAACCTAATCATTGTGCATTCATAATCAATCTATCAACAATTTAAACCATAAGCATGCAAGAACACATAAGAATTTTTACGTGGAAAATGACAACTAGGGTTAAAAACCAGGTACCAGTCTTGGCATAAAATCAATGCACTAGCAAGCAAGACTTTACCTGATACAAGCAAACCACCAACCTCTCATGAAGACTCGAACACAGCTCCCTCTTACTTAGATCTTCTTTTTCTTTTGTTATTGTCCTTTAAGTCAAGTCCTCTAAGCCTTAAATGTGTGTCCCTCCTTCCTTTGTCTTTGTCTTTGTCTTCTTCTACTCTCCTTAATCAGGTTCCTCTTGATTATTGATTTAGCTTTGAGTATCTTCAATCTCCCAATGAAGATTTGTCTAACAATATCCTCATATCTGTGTGTGAAAAACACTTTTGTGTTACTCTTACAAATCAGTCACCATTAAAACTTTTCACTCAAGCACAATGATGATTTTGTGAAAACTAAAAAAAAAAGACTCTCCCTTTTTCTTCTCTCAAATTTTAGGCTTTCCTCTCTTCAAGTTCAAGTTTACCTTGCCCTTATATAGGTCATTAAGTTAGATTAGGTCATAGAGTTCAATTGTAATGATCTCTATTTCCTAAATGCTTAAACTAGGTAAATTTAGCATATGGTGATTGATCGATCATCATTTCTTTCCAAGTAAAAATCATCAAGCGATCGATCTTTTCAAGATAGCAATCAATCAAAAAACTCTCGGCCAAAAATTACAAAGACATTTTCTAGTGATCGATCGATGCAACACTAAATTTCCAGTTTTACCTTATTTTTGCTTAAAAAATCAAGAATCACTTTAATTAATTATTCCTAGTTACAACAAAGTGATTTGTGTATGTGAGTATGTAAAATTAAACCTTTTACTTTTAGCACTCAACTCATTCTTCAATCTTGAACTTTCAAAATATGTCTGCTCCTATTTTTCAAGTCTATCAATTCCAAATATGACTTGAGCAGAACATTTAGTCATACTCCTAAGCCTAAAATGTACATAAAGTTTTGGCATTATTTTGATCATCAAAATTGGCCAATGACATCACATATGCCTCTTTGTTCTTATAAATAATCGATTCCATTATTGAAACAATCGACAACACACTATGGTTTTTGGAATATAATAGGGAACGATTGATCGCCCTTTGGGACAATCGATGGTTGGCAGTGAGGTTACTTGATTTAAGTCATTCCATGAGCAATTTGTTAGCTAGTATAACACATAGATCTTAACCAACTTAAAACACTATCTAAGAACCTTGGCATGACGAATTGGAGAGAGAAGGAAGAATTTTGTGAGGAAAAATAGAATTTTTAAATAAATTCCTTCTAATCACCATAGGGCAAATTGAGAGAAAAATAATTAGAAATGAGTGTTTGATTCAAAACATCTTTAAGAATTGAAAAAATGAGTTAGTAAGAGTCACAACTACATCACAAACACAAAGTGATTAAGAGCTTCTTCAAGATGGACTTTGATTAAAACTTTAACAAGGATCAAAAGATTGCACTAGTAAAAAAGGAGACAAAGACAAAGTTCGAGAAAGCATCAAGATGGACTTTGGTGGTAAATCAACTACCGATGGACTTCTAGGTTGGGAGATTAGTAACTTGTGTCTTGTAAGTTCTCAAGACTTCAAAGTACATTGGTTTAATCAACCTAGTGGTCGCATGGTTTTTTCCTAGTTGGGTTTCCACATAAAAATGCTTGTTTTTTTTGTGGTGTGTGTTCTTGATTAATTATATGCATAAGTAGATATCAATTCTTATGAAAAAAACCACAACTTGTAGTTTTTTATTCAGCTGATGAGTTTAACTTGTTTTTTATTAGTTTTGCTTAGTTACTTGCTAATAATATAAGTTTTATATTGTTATTTTTGTCTCTCTCTTGCTTTGGTTGATTGTTTGCTTAGTATTCAATGGTGAATTTTAACATGAATGAGCATGGAAACTTGGGAAATCCAATGAATCGCCCACCTTTATTCTATGTTTAAAACTTATCATATTGGAAAAATTAGATGAGAGATCCTTTATTCATGGAAGGCCGTGATAAAAATTTAGAATCCCCAAATGACCAAGGATAAATATGGGAATGAAACTCACAAGTTGGTATTTGAACGGGATGAGTCGTAGTGGAAAATGGCTAATTACAATAGTAAAGCACTTCATGATCTCTTTAAAGCTATTAGGAAGTGTGACACCCTAACATTTTGAGGTATTTTATGTGTTTGGAAAGGTGAGTTTATTTTTTTAAATAATTATTTTTTTTATCATCAATGTTGTCATCGACACATCGCGGTCATGTCGATGTAGTTAGTGTGTTTATGTTAGAAGGCATCAACTCATTGTTATGAATATTGGAAATACTTTAAACTTGTTGTCAGCAAGAAATGACATGTCGAAAGTGATATCAGTAGTCCTACTGGAAACATTGGTAGAACTACTGAGACGTCAGTTAATAGTAGTTGTTGTTCCACTAGGTTGGAAAATGCCTCGAAAAATCGATTACCCATGGTTACTCACACCGTTATGCACCAAAATTCGGTTACTTATCTCCCCTATAAATACCTATTGATGCCATACGACCATAATCTTTTTGGATTCAAACATTGAGTCAAAAAGAGAGACATAGGACATGTCAAAGATTTATTTAAACAAAGAAGGATTGGAACTCTAGAAACCTTGTGTGTATTGTCAAGAGAAAAAATTTGGATTGCTAACCTTTTAAGCATTTAATGGTTTAAATGCATGTTCTTGAGTTGATCAAATGCCTATTGATGTGTTTTAATGCATGTTGTATTCATTTCATTGAAATTATGACATGCTTAGAATAAATGATAGTATATTGGAGTTATGAAGAGTAAATGATTTAAGTCATGGTTTTTCATGATGGTTTTATGATTCAAGTAATTTAGAAATCATGTTTAGCGTAAGAGGATTTTCAGAGAACTAGTTCAGTCTCTATTTGTCTGCTTCCTGATGATCGACATGGTCTGATACATCGGTGATTGTGGCGGATGGAGGAAGATAAACACACAAAATGACGTGTTGCATTGGCAGTGTAACAATTGTATCAGTGATGGCATCAGTAAGATGGGTTCCCATAGCGTATCCACTGTCGGTAAAGGTTCGACGCGTCAATGTGGACATTGGTGATCATCGACACCCACTAACACATTGATGAGGTAACCAATGGTGTATCTTTTCATGAATATCAAACATGCTTTCTATCATATTATAAGTCAATTATGAAATATATAATAGCATGTATTTTGTGCATGATGGATGTGATACATGATAAAATGTTCATGTATGATATTGGGGTAAGTAAACCATGTGTATATGTAAATCTTAGTAATGGATAGATACTCTTGACCAATACATTTAACACTCAAGGACAAAGGATCCTAGCATCCTATTGGCTCCAAACTTTACTCATTTTAGCCACGTAGAGGGTCATAGTATGAAAAGGGACCATGGGTCTCTAGCTCTCCAAAAGTGGGAATTTGTGTTTAGAGCCGCTTCCATGGCTTGGGAGTTAAGTTCAAATGGATCATAGTATAAAACGATGAATTGTCTAGCGCAACGCAACAATGGAGATCTCGATGTTCATGGAAGTTGAGAATTCCTACCGCTTGGGTCCATGAGCCCTTGTGGGCCTTCGCTTCATGGCGTGGATGAAGCTTGGTGATAGGTTCATCTAAAGTCTAAAGCTGAGCAGTGTGGTGGATCATATTCTAGTGAGGCATGATTAAACTCCTAGATGTGGCTACTGAGTCTTTGAGACCATGTGTAGTATATATTTTAGTAACATGTGGTTGCACACTTGAGTGTTCCCCAGATGTTATAATTATTTCTTTACTATGAATTGTATAGTTCATGAATGTTTGTATCATTGTTATATTGTCATTGTAAGTGGTTATTTTCTAGTCATCTCACTTGGTATATTCAAATACTTAGCATCCTCATGATGTAGGTTCACCATAAGAATGACCAAGTTGAAGTCTTTGGCGTGTGAGGCAAGGTTGATCATTAGACTTCTTAGCAAGTGTAGGATTTCTATTTTTTTTAACATTTAGACTGTTTGGATGAGTTTTGGCATGCGAGTGACAATTTGTTATCATTGGTATATATATTATGTTTTCTAGACATGTACTTAGGCAAGACCTATATCCTTTATGAATGGTTTGATGACAAATATTATGTACCTTGTTTGATATTTGTAATTTTCAAAAACAAGGCATTCAACCCCAAGTTATTCTTTACATGAGATTTGAATTATGATGCAATTATTCACCTTTCCACCGCAAGTTTTTATGTAAAATGAGTTTTAAAATCTTAGGTTGTGACAAGTTGGCATTAGAGACAAAGTTAAACTGTTTACATTTCTAGAATCATAATATTTTACTAACATGATGGATTGGATAGGATAGAATTAATGACTTAGTGTGTAACTATGAATTGTAGATCCTGATGCACATAATAATTTGAACCGAGTTAGACAAGCTACAATGGAGGAAAATGGGATAGGGGACCTATCTACTACTAATGTAGTTGTTGCTAATGCTATTTTTACCATTGCGACCCCTATCTTAGCAAGAGGTGTGCAACCTGTGATTTTAGGAAACAATTTGGATGCATCCTCATTGTGAGTTGCTGAGAATACATTGACTTCAGTAGAGATGATGAACAAGTTCCATAACATGACTCAGTCCATGCAAACTCAGACGTAGGCTATCTAGATTCAACTGCATCAACAAATAGTTAACTAAGCACAAAACTAAGAATAGGGAAGAGAATGAGAACTTGGAGAGGTTTAATAAGATGACTCCTAGAATAATTCATACCCCGAGCAAAAAACTTTCGATATAAACGAGTATGAAGCACCAAGATCATAAAGTACTCTAGCTAATTGGTTGATAAGAGGAAGTCTACCTTCCACCATAGACTTGTCTCTTGCATCTTCATCGGTCAAAGTGAAAACTCATGTACTCATCCTCATCCTATTGTTTACATTCATATTTCTGTTAGGCTTTTGATGACAATGACGAGCAATATGTCCTGGCTGCTTGCATGTATAATGGATGGTGTACAAATTTAATATATACTCGCAAGGGCACAAATCAAGAGTAGAAAAGTGGCTAGAACGAGGTCGATCCCACAAGGATTGATTTGTTCTAACATAATTCTAGAAAAATTACTTAATTAATACAAGCAAATGTATTGATTTCAATTAACTAAAGTGACTATATGTGCAATGAAAAGGCAATGTAAAGGAACATCGTGGAGTCTAATCCACCCTAACCAGATTACCTTTATTTCTACTTGAATTCATAAAAGTATCTAATTGATGTATCTCTCATGTTCCTCTCGAACACATGCATCAAAAGTTGCACATACTCCTCTTGACGACTAAGATGGTTAAAAAAAGTTGAAAAACCTTTTTACCTCGAGCATAGATTTCAAATAAAAATTCAAACTATTCAAAAACACCTCGGATGGACACATTCCTCTTGGACACAATGTTCTTCGGTATGATTTCACTATCACCCAACCCTACCCTTTCTCAAGCATGTATAAATAATCATAGTAAAACTTGCATTAAAACAGAGAACAAAGTTAAACATCAATTAGAAAATTAAATGACAACAGTAAAGATGAAAAAATTTTGTTTAGGGCTTTATCTAAGCCTTGGTAAAGAATTTAGTAAGCCATGGACATTGGAGAATAAGGTTGATTTAGTGAAGCCAATGACAACGCACGTGGTTAACGATGACAACGAAGCAGGTTCAATTTTTCTTCCTCCTCCTTCTCTCTCTTTTCTCTGAATTTTCTTTGCTTTATTCCTTTTGCTTGCTGCTGAGGGTGGTGATAGGTTGTAGTGACAAATGAAGGATAGATGAAGATATGGAGAGATGTGTCTAAATGACCACTTGGCTCTTGGATAGGTTTTGACTAGAAAAATTTGCACTCGAGAAAAAAACTCAAGTGCTTTTTTTTTCTTGAGTGCTGGACTCTGCTTTTTTTCCCCTGATCAGAGGTGTTGGTTTTGTTTTTTATAAAGCCTTGGAGTCCTATATATTGCAACCATCTAAGTTCCTCTCATGTGAATGGCCAACTAGACCTACTCTCACCCATAGGGTCCTCTTTCCAGCCTTAGTGCTCCAATATATTTATTTTTCCTTCTATGGATTGACTTCCTCTTAATTTTAGTAACCAATGAGAATCCTTCTTCTATTGTATGTAAGAACAGTACCTTCCAACAGTAAAACCAAATCAAATAGGAGTTGAATAGGTAGTGGGACCCATTGTAAACAGTAAGCATAGATAGATATTGGCCTCTTTTTGTATTTAAAGCATTGGCTGATCTTCTCTTCTTGTCACTTTCCTCTAAAGAGCTTTGTATATATCTCCCATCATTTATTCATTTCTTTTTAAAGAACCTAAAGTAGTAGCCAATAGGAAACTCACCTCTTCTTAGAAATTTGTGTTAAATATATGTGTTATATGTAATGTTTATTATCTAATTTCTTTTGAAAAATTATGTCAGAAACCTTGAGTATGTATTTAGTCTTATAAATCTGATTAGATGTAGTTGTGGTTGAGTCAACATTAGAATTGAAGGACTTAAAAAATAAGAGCATACGTGTTCCTATGGATCAAGTCTGAAGACTAAAGAATGTTTATAGTTTAAGAGGTTTTTTCAGTACACATTCTCGTACCAAAATCACTTGAAAAAGTTTTAGAAGTGATTTGAGAGGTTTCAAAAGGATTTAGGGTAAAAATGGAAAAACTACTAATGTTGTTTTTGGGGGGAGAGATACTATTTCACCAACTGAGTCACAGGTTTCTAACATATTCATACCTAACAAAACTACTTGTGACAAATAAGATCTTATTGTGGTGTGAAGTGGGAGAGAAGGGATGTCATAATTGGGGTTTTGAATAAGACGACCTTTTCATTCTCATGCTAAAGAGCGTGGAGGTTCGAGTCCTCTTCAAGGTGGAAAGGCTTGTTTAGGGCAACTAAAACTGCTAGCGATCGATCGTTTACTATTTTCTTAAGCCACGATTTCTTGAGTAATCAATCAGTCTACAAAGTGATCAATTGATAAAATCTCGGCTTAGTTTAGGAAAGGTCTGAGTCAAGTACCAATCGATAATTTCTCACCATGTTATGTCCAGCGATAATTAATTTTTTTTCCTTGTTAAAGACAAAGTGTCAATTTGACTTGGATACCTATATAAAGGCTAAGAAGTGACAAAATTAAAGAGTGGAAATCCTAGAAATATTGGAGATGAAAGGAGAGTCTTTTTCGTATTGTTTTCCTTTAGAATACACAAGGGAGCTTGAAGATATTATCCATGATGAATTCATGATGCGCATGCACAACTAAGAAGAGAAGATTTCACACAGAAATTTGAAAGAGGAGTCAATAAAGTTCTTCAAATGAGTTAAAAAATCTTAAGAGGTAAATCAACAAAAAAGGAATGAGTCCTTAGTTGAGTTGCTAGAAGAAGAAGACAGAGATCCGAACATGAAGAGGGAAAGCTTCAATGATTCAAATGTGAAAGAATTGAAGTCCAATATCATCAACAAGAGAAAATTGAACAAAAGGAGTTTGTTTCAAGTCTTAAGGTTGGTTGGTTGTTTTGTATCTTGTATGATCTATATCATTCTAATTCATTGATTTAACTTTGGATTGAGGCTACCGTGGTTTTCTACCCTAGTTGGGGTTTTCCACATAAAAATCCTTGTGTAATTGTGTGGGTTGCATGCTTTGTTTGATTATTGATTGATCATGAATACGATTAGAAATGAGGGTTTCTTTATTGTTAATTCCACTTCAAAACAAATTCCTGCTCACATGGGCTAGAACTCTTAATTGCTTACTTGCAAAAGTATAAGGGTTAGGAGCAATCTGGTGATCTATTATTATCATCTAGTGGATATTAAACTCTCAAGTGGTAGCTGAGGATTTTTATTGAAAAATTGAGTTTGATTCATGCTACTAATCTATTTTTTCAAGCTAGTGCATCATTATCTTGATTAATCTTCCTAGATTTTTTATTTCTTCTTGTGCTAGGGTTTGATATCTTAATTGTGCTTCTATCAGAATCACTCGCTAAACTTGCCGATTTGTGTGCCCTAGTTTGTTAGTTTGCTTCTGTTATAATTATCCTTGCTTTGAGTACATAATTTTGTTGATTGGGTGATTTAAGTTTGTATAAGTTTAATGGTTGCGTCAAATAATTTAATGAATGAATATGGAGATTTGGGAAATCTTATGAATCATCCACCATTGTTTAATGGTTAAAAATTTTCTTATTGGAAGAATAGGATGAGAGCTTTTATTCAAGAGCTTAATTGCAATGCTTGGAAAGCAATGATTAAAGGTTGGAATCCTCCAATGACCAAAGACAAAGATGGAATTTCAATCTTAAAAGATGTGAGTGAATGGGATGAACATGAAACAAAACTTACTTGCAAATCAAAATAGTAAAGCCCTTAGTCATTGTTCAATGCCATAGAAAAATCTTAACATAGGTTCATTTCAAATTGCACATCCACAAGGGTTTCATGGGAAAAACTTGTGAAGTATAATGGGGGAACTGTGGCTGTCAAAGTGTCTACATTACAGATGCTTACCCTTGAATTTGAAAA
The DNA here is from genome assembly GCA_035235625.1 of Saururus chinensis. NCBI lineage: Eukaryota > Viridiplantae > Streptophyta > Magnoliopsida > Piperales > Saururaceae > Saururus > Saururus chinensis. The sequence continues at coordinate 26,341,553 of CP141146.1, read as the reverse complement.
CATAATAATGAGTGAAGATGAAACTATTTATGAATATTATGCTAAGATATCAGACATAGTAAACATATGTGATCAAGTAGGGGAGCCCATTCCAATTTACCTAGTTGTGAGAAAACTATTAAGGTGCTTGTTCTCCAAATTTAAAATTAAGGTGACAACAATTAATGAATCTAACAAGATAGACACCTTAGACAATGAGGAGTTGGCTAGTTGGGAACCATAGAACTTTTGAGATGCAAGAAAATTTTATGAAAATAAGAAAGAGTTGTTTGAAAATCCAAAGGAAAACAAACTGCTATAAAAGCATCTAAGAGAACTTCCAAGAAGAATAAAGCTTTAAACACCTTAGAAGAATATGAAGAGTCTAAAGATGTTGAGGAATTAATGCACTTGTTGGCTAAAAACTTCAAGAAAATTATGAAATCTCAGAACTTTAGGTATGGGAATAAGGGTCAAATTTCAAGGAAGAGACAAGGGGATAGAAAATATTAGAGGCAAAATAAATAATGCAAGAAGAATATGAAGTGTTTGGAATGTGGTATGCTATGTCATTTTACTGATGATTGTCCTAACAATAATTATCACAGTTCTTCTTATGATAAGCCCAAGAAATCAAAAGGTTTTGATTACAAGAGAAAGGGAATGGTGCTTCAAGCAACTAATACTAATGAGAGTTCTTCTTATGAAGATGAGATGTATAACTATATAGCCTTCCATGTAAGTGTGAAGGAAGATACTTTTGGAGAAGAGTCTCATGAGTCGACTTCTATTTAAGAGAACACATAGTCTAATTTCGATTTTGATGAGTACAAAGGAGGAAAACAATTCTTAATTTTAACTAGGAAAAACAAAAACCTTGGGAGAGAGATGAAAAAGAAAGAGGATGAATTGGTCTTACCTTCTCAAGAGGTAAATAGGTTAGCGGAGTTGAATATCAAACTTGAGAGAGAAGTGACTGACCTCAAGAAAGACGTAGAGAATGAAAAAGAGAAGTTTAGTGCTCTTAATAGAGAGCTTATGTCCTCTAAAAATAAATAAGATGGATTTAAGAGTGGGAAGAAGAAGTTGGAAACCATATTGTGCATTGGTCAAACCAACAAGATGGGCTTAGATTTTAAGAATTGCTTGACTACACCATTAACAAAACCTACTATATTTGTGAAGGAAAAAGAAATTGACAAAAACCCTAAAATAGTGCCCAACCTACCAAGATCAAAAGTGAAAGAAGTGAAGATAGGTTCTAGTATTGTGGGTGGGTATGACATATGTCATACTGATTCTCATACTAGAAGAGAGTGTCCTAAGGATTATCCTTTTAATCTTAAGTCAAAGAAGAATGAAAAGAAGCACACTACCCTTTTTACCCCTAAGTTGCCCCACCAAGTTTATGAAAAGAAGATGAAGAGAGTGTGGGTGAGGAAGATTGATCTCCAAGCATTGAATGATCAACTAGGAAAAACAAGGAAGATCAACTTAGATTGTCTTAAGATAAGTTGGCTAGGGAAAGCTAAGGGGCTTAACATCTCTAAGTAAAGAGACTTTGATTTTTTCCATGATTCAATTCTTTCAATCTTTTAGATACACATGTTTTAGTTTTTATCACATTTTTTGTTTGTTTCCATGTATTTAATTCATAGGTTTTGAATTAAAAAAAAACAAAAAAATGGAATAGGATCAAAAACACAAAAAAATAGTAGTGTAACTTTTGCTTGTTTTTGCAATTTGCTTTAACTTTGTTTTTTTGATTAGTTCAGCTCTTAAGACATAATGGAATTAAATTTTTTTAAGCTAAAAAACAACATGATTAGTTATCAAACATATCTTAACAAAGAAAAGGATACACAAAGGAGCTTGAAGATCAATTTGATTTTCTTTCCCTTGATATTAAAATTCTCTATTTTTAAATTTTGCACACTTCATGTTGAGACTCAAGTCACTTTTATGCATGAATGTCAAGAGAGAATTCATAAATATAAGTCAACTTAGGAGTTTGGATTCTAGTGGAGTCTTCAAATTAGAGGATCTTTTGCTAGATTTATATTTAGAGTTCAAAATAACGAAGAAAATTTCATGTAGTGTATTTTAATTTTTATGAGTCTTATGTACTTCAATATCTTAATATGGAATTATCCTTGTAAAGATGAGGGAGAAGGGCTACTACTTAGGTCGGCATAGAATAGTGTGACGCCCCCATCTGCATGACATCAAGAAAAATAATTAAAATATATATATATATATATATATATATATATATATATATATATAATGCAAGTTTAGGGGATTCAAAAAAATCCAAGCACTTGAAAAAAGGTTTGAAGAAAAATATCATAACTTAGAAAATGACATCGGCATAATTTATGAGCTTTACTTGTTTTATTATTTTTAGGCAAATCATTTACATAGATTTTAGATAAAGTGAGTTGAAAATCTTTACAACAATCTGAAGAAATTTGTCTCAGTTTGATTATGAGTGATCTGGTAAAATTCAAGAATAAAAGAGAAGAGTTATAAACATCGGTGGCTTCTTAAACAAAATTAAAAGTGGAATAATGTGTCAAAAAGAATAAAAATAAATTTACAATATCATACCAATGGAGTTGGATAATCTAAGTAAAGGCGTTAATATGTGTAGGCACTTTGATTAAAGGAAATTAAAGAAAATTCATCAAAAGAGATCAATTATGCTTTTTTGCAATGTTCAATTTTTATTTTTGTCAGTCAAAAAATTTAATTTTGATGGCAAACATTTTGAGATATTTTTAGGAATTTCTTCAAAATTTTCTAGAATATTTTGAATTTTCTTCATTTTTGAAAACTCAAATATTTGAATTTTCCCAAGATCAATCAATCCCTAGAGCTATTGATCATTAGTCTTGTTTTTGCACATAAACACTATGGAAAATTTAGCCAAAGCTCATTTTGCTCTCATTTCACCCCAAACACTTCCAAAGGATGCGAAAGTGATATGGGAGGGGATTTGGCTTGATTTTGCTCAAAGAAGTGCATGACTCCATCATCTTCTACATAATTTAGCCTGCAGCCAAGGCATGTTCTAAAACAATTTTTTGATCTTTAGTGATTTTTCAATGGATTTCAATGATTTTTTAACATATAGGATTGTTGGGATTATATCAATCTATGTTTTTCCAAAGATTCACGTGGTTTGAACCATCAGATTGTGATATTTCATAGAAACCCATTTCGGTTTCACGTTTTCACTTCAATTTGGAGATTTTTCAAAATCGGACATTTCTTATTAAAATTAGGAGTAGATCCAGTTACAACTTTTGCTCTAATCATTGATATCTTTATTGTATCAAAATTTGAAGTCAATGAGACTCATAAAATTTTTAGGATTATTTTAATTTCAAAATTCTTATTTTTTACGCTCATTTCAATGAATTTTTGAAATTCTAGGACATTATTTTTTTCTATTTATTTTCTCTTAGTTATGCATAGCACTAGGATTGTCTCTTTGCAATGAATTTAGATGGGGAGAGCAAAGAGGCAGAAGGTGGCCAATGAATTAGGATAAGGGCATCTAGGGGCATAATCTAGCAGGGGAGAGCGAGTTTGACCTATACAGTGCTAGCGTAGTTTGGTTCATGTACCGTTAGAGACTGCTATGGACTGGATAGAGGCACATCCATATTGGATGCAATATTTTAGGATGATCTCTACTTCATGTCAGTCTGTTTATCCACATCTAGTCAGACACTCGTACTTATCACTCAGATTGGATGATGATGAGGCACTAGTTAGAGTAGCAGGAAGGACATAGGAGAGAGTTTCAGCTCAAACCGCTATAGAGTTATTGGATGTGAGCAAATGCCCCTCACCTATCCACAATTTGATGGATTTAAGATTCCATTGGATAGTGAGTGACTAGGACATTAATGAGACTTTCAAGAGGCAAAGAGCTGGATGATTCATTGCTTGCACACTCAATGACTGCCCATTTTGGTCTATTGCATGTCCTATCTAGGTATGACATATGGAGTACGAGGAAGGAGAGAGTCGATTGCATGAATGCCAGGATTTTATACCTTCTTGCACAGACAGAGTTGGAGCTTGATCTTCCATTGATCATTTTTTGTTGTATGATGACATTTCTACACAGAAATACACACAAGATGCTACCCTACCCACATATTTCGTGTAGGATTTAAGAAGTGTTAGATGCTTCATAATCGAACAATCTAAGTTAGCAATTAAAACACTCAAACAATGACTATCGTATAGAGTAAAACTTTCCTAAAGGAAGTATTCCTCCCCTTTGGTAAACCAAATTGCTATGGGATTCGGAAGCAAGTTTTCCTCCCAAGATAGTTAGAGCCTTATAGGTTCTGCATTCAACAAAAGTGAAGGGCCATCTTGTTCTCTCCTTGAGGCTTTTGTGAAAGAGTTGGCATAGGAATGATTTTAAAAAACAAAAAGCCATTTTTACTTTAAATAAAATGAAGGAACATGAGAACTAATAAATTGCCATAACCCATCAATTGATCGGGTTCAAAAACACGTGAAACATAACTCTTATGATTGATTGCACTAAACATGTAATTGATTGTTGGGCTTATTGGAGAAAATTCATAGTCAATCGACTCATTATTCCAATCTATTGGTTCATCTTATATCATAAAAAGGCAACAATCCCCTACCTTTTATCATAAAAATAAACAAAAAACCAACCAACAATTCCATTGATATTTCACTTAATACAATAATGTTTATTTCTAATTGAACCTCCAATTAGTGCAATAAATTACATAAGTAAAAACATACACTGTACCACTAGTATTGAACCGCCCACTCTTGATATAAAGTCAATAATTCCGTATACTTTAAAACAGCTAGCCTTTGTGATAAGAATAAAATCAAATGCTCAGAACTTATATGGCCATGTTTTGTCCTAGTTTTCAGAATACACTATAGTAAGCATTATTTCTGTGTCCCCATAGGTGAAGGTTTCCATTGCCCATGTCACTAAGATATATAACTTGAACATCATTAATAGCTTAAAACTCATTCCTCATAAATGTAATTCACAAATAATTCTTTTAAGGAGTTCACACAACTAGGACACATACATGAATCTCTTGTGCTAGTATTTTAGCCAAAACAACAACTTGTTCATACCCTTTGAACCTTGCACTAGTGGTAAAGTAGGGCTTGGTTGGGTTACCATCACTGTTGACTAATCTCAATGAGAGTTTCAACCACACTCCAAAGTTGTCACTCTCACTATGTCGTGTAGAACCCTTAGTAAGAGGATCAAGCAAGTTTTTATTTGACCTCACATAGGCAAGGGTATAATGATACCATCTTGTATCAATTGCCTCAGATATTCATTTCTAAGACTAATGTGTTTAGACTTGCCATCATCCACAGTACTATACATTTGTGCTACATTAGCCTCACTACCACAATTGATAGAGATAGATGACATTGGACTAGGCCACAGCTTGATATCCAATAATAAGTTCCTAATCTATTCAGTTTCTTTGCTCGTGGCAACCAAGACAATGAACTCAGATTCCATAGTTGAATGAGAGATAATTATTTGTTTATTAAAAGCCCAATACACAACACCTCTAAGGGTAAAAACCCATTCATTGTGGATTTATTATCTCCAACTCTAGTCATCCAACTTGCATTTGTGTATCCCTTGAGGAGAATCAGATAATTCTTATAAAGTTTATAGTCCTCAGTATGATTGAGATAACCAAAGACTCTTTCAATGGCCTTCCAATGCTCACCACTAGGACTATAGTGTACTTACACAATTTGCAAATAGCATATGCGATATCTAGCCTAGTGCAATGCATTGTATACATTACACTACCAATAGCACTAGCATATTATAGTTGCGCAATGGTTCTTCCATTTCACACTTAAGGTAACACTATCATCACAAGGGATTAGAAAATCTTTAAATCCAAGATGATAGAACTTAGTAAGAATTTTTTGAATATAATATGACTGATCCAAAGCATACCTCATAGTACGCTTTGTCACCTTGATACCGAGGATAATATCAACTTCACCCAAAACCTTTATTTTGAAGTTAGAAGTCAAATACTCATTTCTCTCAGTTACCCCCACCATTTTGGTACACATTGTCATGACCCAAATTTTTAAAAGCTTTTTTAAATAGAATGAAAAGTAAGTCATGAGAATTTTTTTTGTGATGCACAAAACAAACCATTTGATTAAATATCTAGGTCATGAAAACTGGGGTTCACAAATATGAATATCAAATCATATGATATCATTACACGTATCAAAAATCCATAAAGAATAGTCTATCCATCTAAGTACAAGTCCACCATCTGTGTGAAAAATAAATAACTAAGTTGATTCTCACGCCAAAGATATACTTATGTACCGAAATTGCAAAAACAAGGAACTACATCTCGTGCTCGTCAATCCTAGTCTCTCACTTGCCCTTGCTTAGAGAACCTGCAACCATCCAAACCAAATTAAACAAAAACAATAACAGAACCTCTCCACCCTTAGGAGAAGAGCTTCCAAAAGAACAAAAGTTTTTATTAATGTTTTTCGGATGAGGCCAACACCACCCAATGTTAGTTGCCTACGTACTCATCAGACAACATCTCCAATGTTTCCAACAAGATCGGATCCAGGCGTAATTTTGCCTAGGCACTACAGTATCTCAAGAAGCATAGCATCCAACATGCAATGCTTATGTATTTTTCTACATTTTATGCAAGTCTTTTAATTGATCCACTTGTGCTAATTAAACAAGCAATATCAAACAATGTCATTAATTATCTCACAACCCTTGTTCAATAATTAATACTATGTCCAATCTCTTAGACAGACAGACACATCATATGCCAAACTAAAATGACATATGACACTAATCACCCATCTTTGTTTTAACCCAACTATATGCTTAACATAATATAAATATGTGTTCACTCAGAGATAACTCAACACTCAGAAGAAATCCCAAAACATAGGACCCAACATTGGAGTAGACTGCTTAACAGTAGCTTGACCCAAATCCTAAGGGCTCTCAATAGCCTGCAACAAATCTGGAGAAGAGGATCCCAACTATTCTCATGGACACAGATTGGTGAGAAACACAAGCCTTCCATGATGCTCATTCAACTCCACTTTTTGTATGCACTATATGGTCCGGTGAAAACCTGCGAGAAGTCCGAGGTAGTAACCTCACTAGCCAATACTCAAACTGTCATGATAGTGAAGAAAACGTATCCAAATCTCCACCATCCCAACTCTGGGAGCAATGTCTTCAAAGACATAAATAATATATATAACTCATAGAAGCCTAAGGTCTTTATAACCTCTAACCCACCCCCCCCCCAAACATTTGAAACTTAGACTCGATTATGTTTATTCAGTCAAGTATTCACCCAACCATTTGGGTCCTCTTCACATTGTGAATTAGCCCTATAAATAGCTCATCCACTGAGCTATGACTCAGAGAACATCCCAAACCTTAATAGTATCCATGAGACTAGGGTAAACTCTCATAACTACCCTCGGTTCATTTACCAAGATAAAATTATATGTCAGTGCCCAGTTCACTCCATGAACCAGTCCCAAACTCTATTGAGGGTATTTTAGTCTTTATCTTAATTATATGTTCTCCCCCCAATCCAATGGAAACCCATATCTCTTAATCAATCTTCATTAATCTCAACTTATAATTATAAATTAATATATCAATAATAAAAGCATGCATCAGAATAATTATCATAAATAACATGAAGTCATACAAGTCTATAATAATAAACAGAGGCCCATTGCATTCATTTGCAAGGCAAGGTCTCAGTGAATTCAAGTCCGAGAATGTAAATAACTCTATCACATAATGCGAGTTACATACATAATACCCTATTGGATTTATGCATTGTATTGCAAACACGTGTAATACGTTACCTTAAACCCTGAGAATTATGGTTCTTTCCCTTGTTTCACGCGACACCGTGACCTATAAAGGTCTTCTTGTCACCTAATAGTCACACCTCTTCCTTTTGAAGCCATTTCAAGTCATTATAAGGTACCCTAACTCATAGTTAGCTCCGTTATCCATTTCAGTGGAAACGGAATATACTACCCCTAAGGGCATTAGGGTAATTCTACTACCTATGGTATGATACCCTCCCTTAGATCATTATAGTCATCTCACTTCTCTTCTATTGATTTTAAGTTGTTGCCCTCTCCCAAGGCTTCACTATCAAATCAACCCACGCTTCCATGCACATGAATGTGGGCGGTCCACTCATAGGGATATTTTTGTTATTTTGTTCAAAGCCTCAAGGGTACTTCTTGACATCATGGACTCGAGGTAATTTTTCTGGCATTTATGGGGGTCACATGCCACTTGAACTGACCTTGGTTGACTTAACGGTTTACACTTAACCCTAGGGGTAAAATTATCAATTATCCACTCACTGGGATTTTTCCTCACATGGGGTTTGGTCTATATTTATGTACACTTTAGACATTCACTGTAAAATTTCCTAATATTTAGATCCACTCCTAGGCATTTGAACTAGAGTCCCTAAGTCGGGTAAGTAAACCTCGAATTAATTATAATGGTAAAATGGTTATTTTAAAGACACTAGGATTTTTCGCAGCATGAAACTTGGTTAGGCCACTTGACATGCTCTTATAGTCTTTCAGTATGTTTTAAAAAATTTCTAATATTGAAACCACCTTGAACCAGACCCGGTTCATTACCCTCCTTTAATTTTGTTTTTATTGACCGAGATGGGATCCAAGCCAGGCCCAGGCCAATCGGGTCCAGGCCAAACAAAGACGGACCCGGGTGGTCATCTTAATCAATTCAGGCCAGCAGGTGTTCTTGCTGGCCTCCCGCAGTCACATCTAGCCGACGGGCTAGGCCAGTGGGATCGCCTTCGGGAGGCAATTCTGTTAGGCCCAATCCCGTTGGTGCACAGTGGATGCCGAGTGGTCTGCAACGCGGCCAGACACTCCACCGGTGGTCTGTATTAGTGCTACCGCCTCAGCCAACCATCAGGGTGGGGCTATTCGATTTGACCTCTAGTGACGATTTTGAACTACCTGGTCCCAAAGCAAGGCCATTGCCGGTGGTATATCCCGCAACTGTGACCTCTGTATGATTTCACCGACAATGAGGGGAGGAGGTGCACAGAACGCAACGGCAATCCCAATTGCTGGTGAGGCTCCGCCTCATGCTACCCAACAAATAGAAGAGGCAAATATTCAAGCTTTGCCCCTCTACTAGCCAAAATAGTGAGTTTGGCAGGCGGCCAAAAGTTTTCTGGCCGATGATATCTCCTTTGTTAATTAAATGGGTTTATACCTATCCCTAATATAAATTAAAAGAATACTGGGCGATTCTACCTTACTCATCGGGTTGTCGTTGATCCACCGCCTTCGGAGCTTAGAGCTTCCTCCTCCCCAACTCCGTCACCGGCCATGCTCTTGCTCCACCGGACAAACTCCACCATTGACGGCTCCGCCTCTCCCTTAAAGCCAAAGGCCTTGAGACCCCTCCCCATAGAAGCTCTTATTATCTTTTATAAGCATGGGGATTAGGAACCCTAATCCCCTTAGACGTTGGGCCAAACCTCTTCGCCTAGGCAACCTAATTGGGCCTCAAAAAATTAATTTTGTCACTTTAATTAATCGGGCTTGTATAGTGACTTAAACGAATAGTTTGCACGTCCAATTCGGGAAACGGGCCCTACGCGTTATATTCAACTTCGAATGGTCATATCTCCCTCGTCTAAACTCCGATTCGAGCATTCTTGGTGGTGTTTCAAAGTTCTTTCTGTCAACTTTAGAAATTTAGAAAATTCTCCGATGTTACACTCATAATCAACATGTCATCCACATACAAGTATACAACCACAAATAGGCATTAGTAGGATTAATTTGAATATATTTGTCAATGCAATTATGCTTAAATCCACTTAACAAAATGACTGAATCAAACATCTCATGCCATTGTTTATGTCACACCCCTTATTTCCACATATAATTTTTTTGTAAAATACATATTTTTCCTTCTCTCAAAAAAAGATATAATAAATCTCTATCCATCCATCTTGTTAGTTGCAGTGGTAAAACATACGAAACAAATCATTGAAATAATGAATTAGGGTAATGAGTATCATCAATCTTCACAATCATTTGATGTGATAATAATAACTTTAATAAACAACTATGCAACTATTACATTAAAATATTCACAGGATCCACAAGTTCATAGATGTGTGTCAATAATATCTAAACTAATGAATGAAAAATGACACACTCACGTGCTTAGTCAAACCAAGCTGAAGAATCTCCATAAATGCATAGTAGAACTTCACTACAGCTACAACCATCACATCACCTTTGAATCTTGGCCCGAACACCTACACCACAATGAATGCTGAGTATACAAGAATACTCAATGGGATAGCAATCTTAAAAAAATACAAATATTCGATCAACTTACCATGGAATTCTCTTAGAAAGACTAGTCAATTCATCACAATGGAAAGTGTACATACCTTTCATATGAATCATTCTATTCATAAGCAAAACCCTTCCCAAAGGTTCTCTAGACACGATGACCTCATCTAGGAACTCTACTCTACTAGATATTGGGCCATCACATTACGACCTCAGTGCTCTGAAGTTTTCCTCTCCCAATCCACATTATGAAGTAAAGGCTCACTAAGGCTCATGGACCCTAGTGTTGAGATTTTCAGTTCCCATGACCGTCAAAACCTCCTGCATTGTGCTGCATGGGATGAGTCATCTTTTAATGCTCTAGTCCATTTGAACATGATTATCAAGCCAGGGAAACGGTTCTACATTACTCATGTTCTTAGAGAGTTGGAAGACCTTGGTCCTCTTTCATACCAAACCCTTCCATCTACATGGCTAAAGACTCTTTTTTGGAGCCAAGGCACCAAAGGTTCATGCGACCTTAGTTGCCAAATGCATAGTCTTTAAGGTACTCATCCATCACATTCATTAGTCTCATACACATGCATTGGGGTTTCTACCCCTAAGTAATACATGGATAATTGATCCTTCATCCACATCACATAACACATAAAAAATAATGCATTATCAATTATAATTATTATAGCATACGCTAGCTATAATCATAAGGAAATACACAAATCATATATTCCATTAGCAGCTTTGCTAACATGTTGGTTTCCCCACCGATGACCATCAGTGAGTTCATTGATATGTGGAACCTTGCCGATAGTGACTATGAGGTTCATCAATAACCTCTTGGACAGGTTGGTGTCCTCGCCGATAACCATCGGTGAGTTCACTAACATGTTAAACCTTACTGATAGAATTTATTGGTGACCATAAAGATAAGTTAGCACCCTCACCGATGACCATCGGTGAGTTCACCGATGCAATGACACTTACCAACAGAGATATGAACCTCTATTGGTAACTTTACAGATAACGGCATCCTCACCGATGATCATCATTGAGCTCACCAACATGCCAAACTCTACCGATAATGGAATAGAACTATTGTGTCATTCTCACTGATGCCTCAATGATGTGTCATTCACACAACCAATGAACAAAAACCACACGCCTGCTATGCACACGTGTGTGAGCAGTGTTCATCTTCTTCCTTTCGTCGGTGTAACCACTAACATGTCGATAACTCAACTGATGAACAAAATTAAGCACAAATGCTATCATTCATTCCAGAAAAAAGATATTTATGTATATTCTTCATGAAAATCTTTCCTAAAAGACCCAAACCATACTTCTACTTCATAGTACTGTAAAAACCATGAATTTCATTATGTAGACTATAAAACTAGAGGATTTTACTTCAATTAACAATATATCCCACACAAAACACGAAGAGCATGAAGGAAATCCAAAACTACACAAATTTGATGAAATCTCAAGTTCAGAAAGCTATTTGACCTTGAAACGCGAGTGTCAGTCAATTTTTGATGTTTGCTTCACTCCCGGTCATCCGTTGCTCCCTTTTCAGGCCACAAGTCTCCCCTTGGAATCATTTTTCTCCTTCTCAAACTATTCCTAAGCTTTAAATACTATCATAACTACCCATAAAATCCAAAACTGATTAATTGCCTCATATTCCGGAGTAACTATATGCATGCAAATACCATAGGTGGCTTCATCGACCGTCGATGAGTCCACCAATAGAAATTTATTGAGTTCCATCGACAAATCCGTTGGCACATCGATGGTTACCAATGGCCTAAAATATAGAATAATTTATAATATCTTCTTCAAAAAATATGGGGTGTTACAGTTTAGGTGTTTTCTTAAGTCCGTAAGACAACTTCACAAGTTTGCATACTTACTTCTCTTGACCAGAAAGCAAAAAACCTTCTAGTTGGTCCATGTAGTTCTCCACAATGAGATCACCATTCAAAAATAAAATTTTAATATCTATTTGATGTATGTAAAGTTTCAAAATGTATCGAAATAATTGATCTCCTCTTCTCTTGCCCGAAAACTTTAACTACTAATATAGCTTCGAAGGTACATATAATTCCAGGAGATTGTATTTCCTCTTAAATACCCATTTACACCCAATTGACTTTGAGCCAGAGGTTAAATCAGCTAAGACCCATGTATTGTTGGTCATTATAGAATCTATCTCATCATCAATAGATTCCTACAATAAAAGAGGAATCTTGAGAAGTTTATGCCTATTTATAGTACCTAAAATCAAACTCCACATTGGGAACAATTGGTATTTTATTTACAATATGCTCCCTATCAGCTTCTAAAAAAACACAATATAATTTGGAGATAAAAAATCCAAATGAAGCATCTTTTTAAATATAGGGCTCGTACTCCTTCTCAATTCCATTGACGGTTCAAGAACCACATCGTTTTCAGGAGAATTATCTCTTTGAATTCTTTGAGGGTCTTGACATTTGGAATCCCAAATAGAAGTTGTTTTGAGAAACTCAACATCTCTAGATATAACAATTATATTTGACTCTAAGTAATTAGTAGGACATCTGTTGTCAAAGTATCACACAAATACACTCTTAATGGCTCTACAATCCAACTTGGTCCCTTTAGGATCAAGGAACTTACAGTAAGCCACACAACCCCACACTTTCAATTTGTAACGCCCGTGATTTTTCATACATTTTCCTCAAAATTCACAAAATTTTTTTGCAATATAACTGCTATAAATCGGAAAAAATGACGAATACGAAACCTGTGAAAATAGTTTTATAATTTAAAACATAACACATCAGTTTTTCCCATCCAAATTTTTACTCATTCGATCAAACATCGTACGGCCAAACCAAACATCCACAGGTGCTACTCAAAAACAAACGTACGAAGAAATTGCTATGATCATAGACTTTAAATACAAATCTCTCCCAGGCATCCCTGAGTGCAAGTCCCATAATAGTCCACAGTCTAATCCAAAATAAAGTCCAGAATACATAAACATCTTTATGTTCATCTCACCCAATACATCAGATCTTAGCACAAATAATGCTCATAGTAAGTCAAGCATATACAGAGTCAACGGGAATCAATCCACCGTTGAAATGAGCATCCGTCTCCAGGAGTTCTCCGTCACAAACCTACAAAAGCCTCCCGAACAACGGGGCTAAAAAGTAGGGTAATGAGTATTTTCATACTCCGTAGGAAAATACCTAGTAGGGGAGTTCTAAATAGTGAACTCAGTAAATCCATACATAGATGCGTTCATACAACTCATCATGAAGCAAACAGGCATATCATAATCATGCACATACGCATACAGTCATACCAAATGCACCATTGTGCCAAAATCATACCAAATGCACCATCGTGCCAAAATCATACCAAATGCACCATCAAATTAAACTTACACAAACACCCTTATCCAAGGTCTTACAAACTTACTCGTACCATCATACGTATACTCATACAACTTACACATACTTGTACGACCTTACTCGTACAATCATATACTTACTCGTACGACCTTACTCGTACATCTTACACTTACTCGTACGACCTTACTCGTACATCTTACACTTACTGTCTTACTCAAAAACATACTCTTACAGTCTTACTCATACTCATACTCTTACAATCATACACATACTCATACTCTTACAGTCATGCTCATACTCATATTCTTACGGTCATACTCATACTATCGACCACTGAAGCTCATTACAACTAATAAGTTTTAGCATCGAGAAGGAAGAGAATGCCACTGGGGCATCACCTTAACCTCCGGGGAGTGACTAGATGCCATGGACTTTTCTGAAGGTAAGGCATACCAGTGCTCATGGGGCACAGGATCAAACAGGTAAGAGCAGATCCATGATACTACTTACCTGAGCGCGCAAACATAAACACCCACACATAAAGGGTTATATAATTGCCCACCATAATGGGTCTTATAGTGCCATAGAATTGCCTACCATAATGGGTCTTATAGTGCCATAGAATTGCCTACCATAATGGGTCTTATAGTGCCATAGAATTGCCCACCATAATGGGTCTTATAGTGCTAATGCCACTCATGGGTAGAAATCGTACAGTGCCACTCTTGGGAGGAATCATACAGTGCCACTCGGGCAGAAAACATACAGTGCCAGTCTTGGGCAGAATCATACAACGCCACTTGGGCAAAAACATATAGTGCCACTCTTGGGTGACAATCATACAGCACTCTCAATAGAGCATCAAACGTCTGGGCTTAATACAGCACACAGACCAAATCGAAAGCATACATCGCTCTGAACAGAGCATCAAATGTCTGGGCTTAATATAACACACATACCAAATCGAAAACATATATTGCCTTCAACAGAGCATCAGACGTCTGGTGCTCAATACAAAACACAGACAACATCCTGCAGGATAAACACCATGGCAAGACATGAGAAACACTCAGCTGACTCATTATCGGCTAGCTCAAACACGGAACTTAATCCGTCGAACCCTCAGGTCTCAAACTCACAACGCTATCATTAGCTGTGCTTATAATTCAAGTTTGAATTAAGTAAGTTATGTGGTACAATTATGCCACACAAATTCTCAAACATACCGTATTCCACTGATCAAACCAAAGCTGAGCCCGATTCAAAACCCTAGTTCATCAGGGCAGCAGACTTCGCTTAACCCGTCCATATCATGATCATAACTCATCATACACCAAAATCTTATAGTCTTACATACTTCGCCATCCACCTTATGGCCAAATCATCTTACACTGACATCATCAAATGAAGCTCCTCAAAGCCAAACCCAGTTGTTATCCTCTTACTAATACCTTACTTATTGAGCTTACTTTTCACTTCATAATTTGTACGTTATGCTTGTACAATTATGCACACTCTTACTATCTGACAGCCCCCCAACATACGCTCTAATCGAAGCCAAACAAACCACTCCAATCCTCGCCCATCAAACTTACATCCTCTGTCTTCCGTCATATGCTTATGGATCCACATCCATATCCAAATCCAGACAAAACCTCTGTTACCTCTTACTATCCATCACCCATACTTCTGCCCACATACACTTACACATAACCATGGCATAGGCAAATAGCCATCATACATACGTATGTCTATCACACATATGTATAACATACACATACTTTCATACATACGTAGCTTACAAACATGCTCGCTAGCCATCACTAGCGCAAACATAAACATCCATATTCGCTAGCCGTCACTAGCACAAACATAAACATCCATACTCGCTAGCCGTCACTATTACATACATACACATACGAAGCTTACCAACAAACACGCTAGCCATCACTAGCACATACTCAATCAACATACGAAGCTTACCAACAAACACGCTAGCCATCACTAGCACATACTCAATCAACATACGAAGATTACCAACATACTTCAATCATACATACATCCCACATGCATGTCATATGCATTTCAATATGGCATAATTCATTATCTTACATCATGCAAACGAATCATGATCTAACATCCATATCATTCAATCATATAGTCCTAGCATGCTGCTACTCATTCAAAGCATGCTATCGTAAAATTATGAGTTCAAAGCTCCCCTACCTCGTAATCATGACGTTTGATGGTGAGCACACGACAGTGGTGGCATCAGCGGTGGAGTTAGCGGCCAAAGGCATTGCCTAGCGAGAGAGTTGTCGTCCCAAGGATTTAGGAAGCGCCAGAACTACTCACGGCCAAAAGGGTTGTCAAATGTCAAAGCGGCAAAATCTGCAATCCACGGCGGCACACTAGGGGCGGCCGGGAGAAAGGTCGTGCCAACAAGAATGGTGGTGTGACCATAAGTCGAGGGTGTACTCACTAAAGGTCGGCCGGCGGCTGAGAAGTACTCGGCCGGCCACAAGACATCGAAACCGGCCGTGGACAACACCCAATGGCAGCAATTTCGCATCACAAGGGCCCACATAAGGGTGGAGGGCATGGGGCGACGCTCAAGGACAGAAGAGAGGTGGTGGAGGCTCTAGTGGTCAACTCAAATAGTGACAGAGCCATCTGATGGTCAGGCGGCGTGAATGCGGCACTTAAACCCTAAACCGCACGTGCGGCTACAAACTCATGAGGCCCAAAAGTGGCGGGGAAGAGAGCTGAACAGAGACGACCCAAGGCCCACAAAAGGCCGACAGGTCTAAGGCCCTAGTGGTGGCCAATCAAAGCGGCAATATTGCCGATCACTACCCACAACCAAAACTAATGGTGCGGGTAGCATTGCATCTCACAGGGCAGAGGGAGGGGGAAGGTTCTGGGTTGAGCAAAGGTCACGAGGCCGTCACTGGCCAAGGCCTGTGCAGGTGAACTCATCCACCTTCAGTCAAGGTAAGTCATACAAATTCTTGCCAAAGGCCGTCAGGTACTGACGGCGTAATATGGGCAAGAGGGGTCAACGGGCATATATGCCAATGAGGTGAAACTAGGGCAGCGGGGCCATCGTCGTGCCATGACCGATGGAGGTAGCCACCAATGTCGCCAGGTTGAGGCAAATCAATCCAAATATGGTCGAAGGCCATTCTACGGCCGATGACAGAAAATGGGTAAAATAAGGGTTGATCGTACCAGTGGGACGGATGATCAAAGAGGGGTCGGGAACAACTGTCTCCCCTCATTGTCACCAAACCGCATCAAAGCCGGGGCGGTTCCATACCGTCACTAGTCAACCGCGGGGCTAATGAAAGCAAATCGGTGACTGATTGGCTGCAAGCGATGAAAGACTAACAACATACTACAAATGAGCAGTTTTTTACTGTGCCATGAGAATGAGGCGGAGGAGGTGGGACCGTGCTGGTGGTGGGTGAACCTGAGCTAGGCCGGTGGCTCAGCCATCTCTAGGCCAGGGCGGATCCAGATGAAGGTCCGTTGGCCGTGGCTCACTACCGCCGGCCTCCGTTTCACCAAAATAAAGCACGGGCAGAACAGGGGAGGGTGGAAGCATCTGGCCAGAGGAGAAAGTAAGGCCGGAGGCAAAACCGGGCAGTGAGGGGTGGTCCACAGCCTTCGTCGAACCAAGGTGGTTCAGATTGAGTCCGGCCGGGGCATCCAACTGCGGCTAAAGCCGGCCCTCGCGAGCTCGATCGAAGGGGGCGGAAAACAAGGGCAGAGGGGGAAAAACGACTGAGGCTGCAGAGTAGAGGCCCCCTGGGGCCGGGAGGAGTGGCCCATCATCATCGCCGAACCAAGGCGAGTTAAACTGAGCACAGTCGGGCCGTCCAACGGCGACTGAAGTCGGCTGGCAAGTTCAATCGAAAGGGGCAGAAAAATAGAGACCATAGGGAAAAATGGAGCGGGACGGCGGAGGAGGCCAAGTGGGGCCAGGAGGGGGTCCTCCCGCTGTCGTAGGGCCAGGAGGGGGTCCTCCCCATCATGTGTTAACTCACTGTTTACGCGTTGTACCTCCAAAATTTGCTCTGTAAGCGAGCAGCGAGGCCCGCGGCCTGCAAGCAAGCCCCACACCCAACTCTATGGGTATAAATACGGGGTAAATATACAAATACGAATATGTCGAAGCGTCACATTTTCCTACGTAAAATGACTAGAAAAATAACAGGAAAATCGTAGAAAAATCAGTGGCATTACACAATTATGCCAAATTTAGCTTCCTTCCCTTCAACAATACATATGGAGTTTGAGGTGATTTCTTAAATTGAATCCAATAATTGCCTGCTAAAGCAAAAAAATTTCTCACTTCCGTCACATTCTTTGGCTTTTCCCGATTCACCACCACTTCAACTTTTGAAGGATCCACCAATACTCCTTCAAAATTATGTACCCAAAAAATTTAATGCTCTCCAACCAAAAGTCATACTTTCATAACTTTGCTTACAATCGATTCTAATGAAGAATTATATCTGTTTCTCTCATATGATTTTTGTGATCCTCAATTGTAGGTGAATAAATCTACATGTCATCCACAAATATAATAACAAATTGCTCAGAGCAAATCTATATATCCTATTCATTATATTCATTAAAGTGGTAGTAGTATTTGTGAATCCAAAGGGCATCATTAAAAATTCATAATGTCAATACCTAGTACAGAAAGCTATCTTAGAAATGTCTTCACCCTTAACCTCAATTGATGGTATCCTAATATCAAATATATAATGTAAAACAACTTAGTTGATGACAACTAATCAAACAAGTCATCTATCCTAGGTAAATGATACTTGTTCTTAAATGTAATTTGATTAATCAGTGGGTAGTCTATATATAGCCTCACCGAACCATCTTTCTTCTGGACAAGTAGGAGAAGTGCACCGCAAGGTGATACACTAGGTCTAATAAAACCTTTATCCAATAACTCTTGTAATTGAGTAGGCCTACACAAAAAACCCAAACCCGACCCAAACCGGGTGAACCCGACCCAAAATTAACTGGGTTCGGGTCAGGTCAGGTCGGGTACTAACTCTGGTCGGGATGGGTATAAAATAAAAAAAAAACCATATGAGTTTCGGGCCGGGTTGGGTTTAACACAAAAAAAATCGAAACCCGACCAGACCCAACCTGGGTGCTTTAATTCCTTACCCAAACCCTAAATCCCTAATACCCTTTCGGCTTTCTCCCATTCGACTACTGCACAGCAGCAACATTCCCACCCTCTCCCCGGTCACCCTTCATCCCCACTTGCTGGCATCCCCCCTTTGTTGTCCTCGTCTACAGCTTGCCGGCCTCCGCCCTTCGTCCTCCTCATTTATAGCATTCCGGCCTCCCCCTTCTTCCTCCACGTCTGCGGACTGCCAGAATCCCATCGCCGTCCGGCCTCCCCCTTTATCCTTCATGTCTACGGCCTGCCAACCTCCTCGAGTCCTCGTCGTTGGCCCACTTCCCCCTTCTTCCTCCAAGTCTGCCAGCCTCCCCTTCACCAGCAGACCTCCCCTGTTTACAGCGTACACAAAAGAATCCTCCCTTTCCTCACCCCCTTCATCCCCCCAGTCAATTGCTTGCCGGCCTCCCCATTCTAATTTCTAACTGGTTTTCCTTCTATTTCTCATGTTTTACATTGCCTGGCTCAACTTGATTTTTCCCCTGGTACATTGCAGATTTGTGCAGTTTTTTACCTAGGAGATGCCACAGAGAGTGGAAAGGTTGTAAGGCTGAAGCAACAGTTCTTTCTTTGCAGTGCTTCGATGCAGGATGCTTCGAATTTTTGTTTTGTTTTAGATTTGCATTCTCTAGAATAATCCGCCAAGTATCCTTCATCCTGCCCTGTTCGAGTCTTCGTGATAGTTTTTGAGTTGTTGATGTAAATGCTTTTGCTGAAACCACATGCTGTAATTATTCTTGAAGCCGATGATGATTTTCTTTCTCCAAGCATGTTTGGATCATGGGTTCTTCTACCTCATGAACCATGGAATTGAGGCAGATGTGTTCAAGCAAGTATTCAACATTGGGGAAGTTCCCTTAGAGATGGGTGAAGTTCCCAACACTAGATCAATAGTGAAGTCTACTTCCCTCCTTGGAGGAAAACTCACTAGTTCTTCAAGGGAGACATTGGGGAATTCATTAACTACCCATATATCCAACTTCAATTTCTCCTTTTCCACCTCCACTATGCTTGCAAAGAAGGTAGTGCAACCTTTAGATATAAGTCATTGTGCCTTAGTAGAAAAAATTGTGGGAACTTTCTCTTCCTATGATTCCTTGAGTCCTAAAAATCCATTTCCCTAGTAAGTGTAAATCTATTATCTTCACCTTAGAATCGACCATTGCATTATAAGTTGATAACACTGTATCACAATGAAGGGGAACCAGAAGAGGCTAAAAATTGGATTGAAGAAGTAGAAAATACCTTTGAGGATATGTCCATTAAGCTTTATCACGAAGTAAGTATGGCCACTTTCATCATTGGTAGAGAATTTTACTTTTGGTGGAAGATGGTTGGAAATTCCATCTTTAAGGAATATGAAAACATTTCAATGGGAAGACTTCTGGATGTTTTCAACAAGCAATACTTTCCCACACATATCTCGAGACAAAAAAAGATGAAATTCCTGGATCTTTAGTAGAAAGAGATTACCATAGTCCAATATGAGAATAAATTTGTCCAACTTTAAAGGTTTGCTCAGTATGTCATACCAACCGAAGAGAAGAAGATTGAACACTTCATTTAGGGATTGAAAATGGATTTTGGTCTAATATACTAACTTCAAGATCTACCTCTTTTGCCGGTGTCATGACTCAAGCTTCCACTATGGAGGAAGACTTTAATAGGTTGAGGCTGCCCCCAAAGAATCCTAATCATGTTAAAATTTTTGGAATGAGTGGGGATAACAAAAGCGAAAGGGGAAACAATGTGGGAGACAACAAAATGAAGCATTCTGACCCTCTAGCTAGGAACTTTGTGTTTTTTGAAAATAAGAAAGTAGATGAAAAATGTTAGTATCACTCAGGGAAAACTTGTGGAGGAGAGATCCACTGATATGCATGTAATATAGCTATTTATATATCCCTATTTTGTGCATTTTAATCTTGTTTTCATAATAGTTTTGAGCTGATTGGTGTTTGTTTGTTTTTATCAGGTTTCATGAGCTTAACTAAAATTTGGCCCAAGTTGGAAGAGCTCATATGATGGGGGAGCACATGTTGTTAACAATGGGGCCCTGCTAAGAATGTATTTCCACCATCATAATGAGATGCTATTGGATGTATATAGAAGAAGGCCGATGCACTAAAATAATGTTCAATTGGATGCTTTGAAATCTTGAATTACAATAATATTTTGTGTTAATTCACTACTTTTTTGGGCTATTTATGTTTGAATAAGTGAGTTGGACCTTAGCTGGGTTTACATGTCTAAACAGGGTTCAACAGGATCCAAGTAGAAGATGAAGTAAAGCTCAACTACCCAAAAATATTTAAAAGTCTTGAATGGGATCCTAATGGTCTAAACATGTATGGAATGGTCTAACACAACCTTTTAGACCCGTTGAATTTTATATTTGCATCAAGAGAATTAAATTCGGGAAGAAGCTGATTTGGACAGATTGACACGGCCTTAGTATTTTGACCATATCTTTCTATGTATAATTCAGATTGATACGAGTCTGGTGGACTTGGCAAGAAGACTTGCGTGGCTACAATAGCTATGCCAGGAAGAAATTCATAATTCCCAAGATATATGGGTCAAATCTGACATGCAAATGGACAGCTAGTCAACTAACTGGAGGCCAACACATGGAGGATCTTTTTACTAGTTGTGATTGATACACATAAGGAAAGACAATGAGGCTGATTAGATAAATAAAGGAAGACTAAAAGATACTTATTTACTAAATAAATAATTGATTTATTAAATTAATTAAGAATCTAATCATTGTCAAATAAGTAACCAATCAAGCAATCATGCAGGATGAAATCAAGGGATATGATTGAACATTCCCTTTTCAAGCAACCCCTCCTACTCCTATAAAAAAAGGGGTGTACATGGTAAAGGTATCATCCCCTCCTCTTTAGAGCTCTCGTCTCTTATTTTTCTTCTCTTCTTTTGTGCCTTTTTTTTAGTTTTATTGTAATGGCTTTCTAGGCTCTCTAGCTAAGGCTAGAGGTGATTTGTAATAATCTAATGGAGTTTTATTCATATTTCATGTATAGTTGTAAGTAATTATTGGTTATTTGAAGTGGTGTTTATTTAATATTATTCTTCTTCTTGTTTCTTTATGATTTGGATACATAAGATGCTTGAATGCTCTCATTCTTGATCTTTTTTTATTTTGATACATAGAAATCTTGAATAAACAATTCTTTTTATCCTTCGTCTATCCAAAGTATTTTCTTTCTTAGTTTTTGCTTTTAATGTTCATATCTTCTGGTTAGATAGAATATTTATTCGATTCTAGCTGAGATAACATGACACATGAAGAACATCACTAGATGTTACAATGACCCTTAATGCCTTAGTGTTTTATCTTACTGATTTCTTAACTCTTTATTTCCTTAATACTCTTATACTCTTTTTCACTTAATTTTCTTTCTTCTAATTTTTTTCGTAATCAGTTTCTTTGTTGTACAATTCTTTTCCTGTGGATCGACCTTTTCTACTACAATTGGCAATTAACACAAATATGAATTTGACTTCTTCGTAGTCTTGGTTCAGACGTAACAATGAAGGCACACATGGTTGTTGTTAAGATGGGACCACTATAGGAAGGGAATTGGGAGCAAATCTTGGACTCAAGGGAAAACTATATATGATTGGAAGATAAATTTGTAAGGACAGAGAGTATAAATGAATGTTGCATATGTATGGTGAAAGATTTGCTAGCGGCTCATGTATGTAGTTGTTGGAGAGGAAGGAAAAATATAATATTCAAAAAATGCTATGTAGGTATAATTGGAAAATAAATGAAGGATCTATGTAGCGGGAGTAGTGTAAGAAATGGGACCTAAAGGCTGATTACAAAAGAAGGCGAGGCTGGACAATAGACAAGGCTGATATGATTCATTGGGATATATGCCTATTCACATTAAGAGCTTAAAATCCATCACATGGCAATAATGGACCACTAGATTGGTCCTAACCCTTGTAATTTTGTAAGTAAGTAATTAAGAGTTTTAACCTCTATGCGCATAAATTAATTTTTAAAGCGGAATTATAATAAATAAACCTTAATTTCTAATTGTCATTCATGATCAATCAATCATCAAACAAAACATTTAACCCACACCATCACACACATTTTTACGTGAAAAACCCCAGCTAGGGTAAAAATTATTGAAGCCTCAATCCACATCTAAATCAAAGCACTAGAATGATATAAATCTTACAAGACTCAAATCAACCAACCAACCTTAAGACTTGACACAAACTCCTTTTGCTCAATTATCTCTTGTTGATAATGTTGACCTTTAATTCTTCCTCCTCTATAGCATTAAAGTTTTCCCTCTTTGTGTTTTGATCTCTATTTTATTCTTCTAGCAACACACGAAGAAATCCTTCCTTGTTTGTTATTTTACCAATAAAGATTCTTCAATTTCTTTAAAGAACTTTGCTGACTCCTCTCTAAAATTTCTATCTAAAATCTTCTCTTCCTAGTTGTGCATTAGCATCATGAATTCACCATGGATAATCTCTTCAAGCTCCTTTGTGAATTCTTAAGGAAATCATTGTGAAAATGACTCTTCTTTCTTCTCCAATATTTTCTAGGTTTTCCTCTCTTCAATTTTGCTACTTCTTAACCTTTATATAGGTCACCAAGTCAAATTGGCACTTTGACTTCAACAAGGAAAAAAAACTAATCTAGAAAGACTTGTTTAGAGCAACTAAAACTACTAGAGATTGATTGTTTCAAACAATGATTGATCGTTCACTAATTTTTTAAGCCACGACTCCTTGAGTGATCAATAGGTCTATGAAGTGACTGATCGATAAGATTTCGGCTTCATTGAACAAATGGCTGATTCAAGTGTAGATTGAGCATTTCTCATCGTGTCATGTCCAACGATCGATCAATTGTTCTATTCATTGATAGTTTTGCTCTTTTTACCATAAATCTTTCTGAAACGTCTGAAATCACTTATGAAACTTTTTCAAGTGAATTTGGTATGATAATGTTTATTGAATAAACCTCTTAAACCATCAACAGTCTTTAGTCTTGATCTATAAGAACATGTTTGCCCCTATTTTTTAAGTTCAACAATTCCAAGCATGATTTGACCACCACTAATTTTAATCATATTTATAAGACTAAGTACATACTCAAGGTTTTCAACATAATTTTGACAAAGAAATTAGCTAATTAACATTACATGTGAAACATATGTTCTTACAATATTCCCCTTGAGCTATTTCTTGTCAATACACAACATAATTGAAAATCAAAATAAAATTACAACTCTTGACATAGTGCATTGACTTTCAATTTGTACAAATAACTTGGCAACACTAAGATTTGACATAAAAAATTTAGAATTGATCGTGAAAAGTCTTGTATAAACCCTATACTTATCCTGCACACTTAAAATCAAAATGATTTTCATAATACTGTCTAATCAAGTATAAAGATAAACACTTTGATTTTCAATAATCACTTCTCCCCCTTTTTGACATAAATAGACAAAAAGTTAAGCAAGAATTAACAAAAAAGTCCATTAAGCACAATCAAGTCACACATATCACCATAAGACATGAAAAAAAATAATCCATAAAACAAAACATGTCCATAATCACATATTCATCACATAATCAGTTTCAATATACATCTCAAAGTCAAATGAAACATAAACTTAATTGGAACAAGATTAAGAACTAGAATACATGAAAAAGTGAAAACATAACAAAAAATTAATCAACGATAACATCGTCATCAACCAGATAAATTGGAGAACTAGATGTTCCTAGGTTCCCTACTCCACGTGTTCTCTAGTCACAAAGTATGGTCATGGTGGGTGGTTAGGAAAACATTTTCCACAAAAGAATTTGAAAGAAGTTGATATCAACTGTTCATCCGTGAACTTGTGTAGATAATCCCTTGGGGAAGCCAAGTTGTCTTTTTTAGAACAAATTGTAACTATTTTTTATTAATTATGATTCTTTTTACTAAATATTATTGTTTATCAAATATTAATGACAATGGCAACCTCGGTGATGAGTCATTGATGGTTAACTCACATCAACACTAGCTACCCTTGTGGCAAGCCGACAATTTCTAGTGCAGCAACCCCAATCCAGTGGTGATCTAGGTAGCAGCCCCGCCCTGTCGGCCAGCTCTTCAGCTTGTCAAGAAGTGTGAGAGTAGGGAGGGAGTGAGAAAAGAAATTGTTTATTTATTTCACTAATTTATTTTTTTATTATCAGAAGATTTAGATATGTCAACTACTATATTTAATGTGATTTTCAGCTATGATTATGATGAGTTAGATTCAAATCTATCAAACAGATATTCTTTCATATTGAGATTTCAATTCAGAAATATCATTCAAATGACTTTTCATATCAGATTCAAATCTATCAAACAGATATTCTTTCATATTGAGATTTCAATTTAGAAATACCATTCAAATGACTTTTCATATCAGATTCAAACGGAACCATAGTGCTTGTTTTCATTAGCTGCAAATTCATCTCTCTTCTTACCAACTTAAATGCCACCATCCTCTTTTTTTGCCTACAATTTGAAACCAAAGTGTATAAATACAAACCAATCCAACATATTTATCTAGTCAATCTCTCATATTTTAGATCAAGCTTCACATAAATCTAAGATGAAATCTAATTAAGATTTCATGTAGAACTGACCAAAATAAAATGTTGAGCTTCTAGCTGAGTAGTAGCAGAACTCAGCTGTAATTCTTTCTTTTTTGCTTTTCCTTTTTCCCATTTTGAAGATATTCTTCTTCTACTTCGCACCTGACCACGAGCCCACCCTTCAGGAAACCATCAACCTCAAGCTTTTAACTACTACTTTGACGCACATCTTTGGATTGAAATAGTAAAATTAGAACTACATTAAAGGAATTAGTAAAATTTGAAATGCCATACATAGCATTCATTTCATCTCAAAAATTTAGTCTGTGATTAATTTCATTTTTGGTTTTTCTAACTCTTTTTTGTTCCTTGAGTTTCAATTTGCCGTCTTAAGTTTATAGAAAACTCTTTGTTCATTGAAAGTTGCTTCTTCTTTGGAAGATAAAGAATAAAAAATGCCTTTTTTAATATAATATTATGAGCTTAAGAAGAATTAAATTATAACCCTGTGCATGTTAGAATCTTGGGACAGGAATGGCAATTTAAAAAAGAAAATAGTTGTGACTGGCCTGTCAGAGTCAATAGATTGATTGCAGTGTTTTTTACAAAGCCAATTTTTTTTCTAAATCAGGTGAATGTTATACCTCTTGATGTCTATGTATTGTCCACACTATGTAAAGAAAATGCATGGTCTATGGACTATGTGCGTTATAGTTAACTAAGGCTGCCCACGAGTCGAGCAAGCTCATCGAGCTGAATAGGCTAAGCTTGGTTTTACTCGAATTTGGCTTGGCTCGAAGTGAGCTCGACTCGAAACCTAATCGGTTGGACTCAAGACTGACTCAAAACTCGGCTCGAACTCGACTTGATTTGTTATATATGACTTGTTACATATTTATACCTATATTATATAAATTTCTTAATTTTCACCTTTCATGTACCCATAATATTCTATGTTATTTTATAAAAATATATATTATATATACATTAATACATAGTATATAATACTCATATTATGATATTATATTTCAAACAAATATTAATTGAGAATGTAGGTGTGATAAATTATTATATTCCTATTCTACCCTTATTCATCTATATAATATGATTTAATTTTTAAATATTACATTTAATCATTCTAATCCTAACAAATATAAATATGTAATTCTACTTGCATAATAAACATTCGTAATTCAACTAATCATATCGGTTTAGAAATAGAGATCTAGTGAATTATATTTAGATTTTGCCTACAAATATAACCAGTGAACTAAGTCTAGATTTTAATGTTGAGGTCTAATTATATTGATTTTTATTTTTATAGGCAATGCAAATACCTTGTTACTGTTTAGGTCTAGATAGTACTCTCATCATGATTTTTTTTTAGTCACTAGAGCAATCAGATATGAAATCTATGAGTAAGAGTTATCATGGATTTGATGACTAGTTTAATATTTGGTAGCTTATTATATGAGAGATTTTAATAGCATTAATTAAATTTTTAGTGACCAGTGAAAATTTTTTGTGGGGTAATTTATTGACCCTTATTTTAACCATAGATTTTGAAGTGATATTTATAACTTTAATAAAATGGAATTGTGGTTATTATAATTTTTTTATTTTTGTAATGTTAATGTGATTCTCTGAATTAATATGGTTTTTTATGGTGAAAAATAGTTTAGGTTGTAAATAGGATTCGACCTCAATTCGAACATAGGTTTAAACTGTGATAGTATATTTTCGAACTCAAGCATAAGTCGAGTTTTAATTTTATTGGTAGAACTAAGTTCGAGCTAGACATCTAGATGTTTGATCAAACTCGAGCCAAATTTAAAAAATTAAGCCCAAGTCAAAAAGCCTCAAAACTCGGTTTAACTCGGCTTGTTAACACCGTTATAATTAATGATGTATTGTTCTACATATTGATGTAAAGAAAATGCATGGCCCTCGGAGTTGGAGCTCCATTCTTCTGGAATGTAGTTGTTGCAAGTTCAGATGTTTATGAGCTTTTATAGTTGTGATTATTTTATGTCAATTATTGAATCTGGCGAGAAAGTGAAGTTGAAGGAGCTTTCGAGGGAAAGCCTCATTGAATACTGGTAGGGGAGGAATGAAATGAATGCACTGAGCAGGTTTTATCTTTTCATAATAATAGGTCATAAACTCGTATGTGCACCCTCATTTGATCAATGTTTTCTGCCCATTCCTGTCAAGGAAACACATAGACTTGAATAGTTTATAACTCATGTAATGGACAGCATTAATTTGACCATTAATACAACCGAAATAATTGAACATCGACTTGCCAATTTTTGTTACAACAGGACTAAAATTGAACGATCACCAACAGTTGCATGGTTCAATCACATTTCATACCTAAGAGCAAAACGAGAAACCGTCAAAATGCACTAAATTTTTTTAAACCCACCTTCCAATTTAAAGGCTGAAGAAGCAAACCACCCAGTGCAATTCCATCCCGTGCACAAAGAGTTAGTCAGTAATCATCGTGCCTGCCCCTTCTTCTGTCATAATCTCAATTAACAATGAATGTGGGACTCGGCCATCTATAATACTAGTTGTCCTCACACCCTGTGCTAGCGACCTTAAGCAGCAATTCACCTTTGGGATCATGCCTCCAGCCACCTTACCCTCCTCCAACATTTTCCTCACCCCCTCATTGTCTATTTGCTTCACCAAAGTCCCTGGATCTTCCTTGTTCTCCAAAATCCCTGGCACGTCGGTCAACAATATTAACTTTTCCGCTCCCAATGCTGCTGCCAGCTCTCCTGCCACCGTATCAGCATTGATGTTGTACGACTGTCCCCTGTCATCTGCCGCCACTGATGCAATGACAGGGATGTGTCCTACACTAATAAGCGGCTTCAGGATCGTAGGATCAACCCGGGCTACATCTCCAACAAATCCCAAACTGGAGGATTTGGCAGAAGGGCAAGCTGTCAGGAGGCGACCGTCCTTTCCGCAAAGTCCAACAGCTGTGGCACCGGCCTTATTGATCAGAGAAACAAGGCTTTTGTTGACCTTCCCAACAAGGACCATCTCAACAATTTCCATGGTGGATGCATCGGTGACACGAAGACCATCCACAAATTGAGACTGGATGCCAAGTTGACCCAGCCAGTGGTTGATCTCAGGGCCTCCACCGTGGACAAGGACAGGGAGCATACCTATGCAAGCCAGGAGGACAACATCAGAAATGACAGCGGCCTGAAGTTCATGGGACTTCATAGCAGCGCCACCGTACTTGATAACAATGATTTTGCCACGAAACTTCTGAATGAATGGAAGGGACTCAGAGAGAACATCAACTCGGCTTAATGATCCCTCAATGGCCGGTTGTATAGTAGAACAAAGAGAGGACTTGACTTTGAAGACAGGAAAAGAGTGGGGAGAAGACTTCGGAAGGCCATGAACAGTTAAGGGCAAAAAGAGGTGAGCAGGTTTTGATATGGAAGGAGGAAGAGGGGACATGAATGGACTCCTTGCCACATACATTTCTTCTACTGATCAGATGACCCAATGCAATGTTCTGAAAAGCCAAAAAAATTGCATTCAATCATTAATAAAAGTACTATAAGCAAATCATTTTAAAAAAGTTTTTAATCTCAATTTTTTTTCCAATAAAACTTGGCATCTCACATATAATAACAATCACTTCTTATCCTTTTAAAAAAAAAGTTTTATGGTGTGATTGAGGTCTAATTCATGTTCGTCTAACCCAATCTTCATTTTTTGGTATTGATATTGATGATTAACAATATATTCTTAATTCTTTCTGTCATTAGCACTTGAGTCATTCTACGCCCATTTTCTTAATTATTTTACCAATCTCAATTTTTTATTCTATATTTTCTTTGATGGAATAATTCAACTTAACCAAAAAGTTTTGGTCTATTCCCTTGAATCAGTCAATTTTACATATTAATAATTCTAAACTCATCCCCCATTCAATTTGACATCAAGGTTCGTCTTTTCTAAAAGATTATAATCACAATCATAATCATAATCATAATTATAATCATAATAATAAAGTAGCACTTTTTCCCAACAATTTGGGGTGAGTGATATGGATCTCATGCCTCCATTCTAGCCTATTTTGTATCAACTCTTTTATAAGAGATAGCATAATCATATCCTTCTTTATTAATTCCATCAAAGTTCTCTTATGCCTCCATCTCTATCTTTTGACATCATTTACATAAAACACTTCCAACCTTCTTACCGAGGCATCCATTAGTCTTCTTTGTATATGCCCGTACCAACGCAACCTATATATTTCCTTGTTATTCTACACATCCACTTTAGCATCCACATTTCAGCTACATTTAATTTATGTATATGACTTAGAATAATCAAAATTAATAAAAGATGTATAATCAATATTTACAATAATGTATATAAAACGATGGCTTGCATATGTATGTTTCTCATGCAAACATTATCTCATGAAGTCAAAAACATACTCTGTCCCTTACATATTAAATGTTTGGATTTGGAATAAAAAATTGTCCTATATTAATTGTGTTATGGATCTTTATTAAGGAGTTTTTATGTTATGCAGTTTTGATGTTTCATTAAGCAATTTCCATTTATATGCTTAGGCATTGATTTATGCTTTCAATTAGTAGTAGTTTCCTTCCAATTAGTAGTTTCCTTGATAAACACAGGCCCATGAATTGGGTTAAGTATATGTAAGGGCGACTGCCCTCTCCTTTTTCAGTTTAATGAGAAACATCAGTACTTAGTCCTCTTCCTTCCTCTGTGTCATCCCTTCCCTCTACCCCTTCTCTCGTCCCTGTTGAAAACAGTCATTAGCAGGGACTTCTCTCCCTCTATTCATCCAGTTTCTCTCTTACAAATCTGTGTAAGCCTTAGGGTTTAGAACATAGTAATTGTCATATTTTATGTTATCCTTCTCATAGTAACTAGTGGATAGAGTTAAAAGGTTAATAAATTGGCTCATTTGTCACATTATTTTTCAAATGTGAACAATTAATATGGGATGGTGGGAGTTTGGGAAAGAAATCTGAATGACAATGATGATGTTGACCTTTTATCTCACTTTTCCCTTTTTGAAGGGTTGTATCAGGAGGCCATGCAACACAAGAAAGATAACCCTTAGTTTTGACAAGGATTTGTAGCTTCAATTTAATTTTGAAAAGGATCAAATGGATGTATAGAATCCATGTTGTCGTCCCCAGATTGGGATAAGGAGTGCATGATGATGGAACTGCTGGTTATAGCTTCCCAAAAAATGCCTACAGTTTATTCATAATTCTTTCCAGCATTCTTTTTTTAAAGGGTAAATTGTACCTATCCCATATGACTTATAGCCATATTTCCACAATGACTATGAATTATGAAAACAGGCACATAAACCATATGACTTATGAAACTTCAATTTTGAGACAATTTTACCTTTCTATTTTTTTAAATTTTTTTCAAAAATTCAGTTCAGCCCACTCACTTCTTCCACCTCCACCACTGACGCCACCAGCTGCCCTCCCCCTCCAATGCACCTCCGACAATCCCCCCACCCCCTCCGCCCATGACCTCGTAGCCACAGTCTGGTCCCCCTAGCAGCCATGGTAGCAAGAACCGCGGCGACCGGATGTACCCATGGCTGCCACGCCATTGTCAGGTCCACCTTGGCCAGAGCTACCATTCCTAGACCCTAGTGGTGACCCATGCCGTGGGAAGAAACGTCGGGGACCAGGCCAGGGCCAAGAGGCTGTGGGCAGAGAAGGGGGGATGTCTTAGGATGCAACAGTAGTGAAGTTGCTGTTGGCAGCACCCATGGTGGACGAGGAAGAGGGGAGTGGGTGGCGGATAAAATCGTCTTAAAAGTGAAAATTCATAAGTCAAATATGAGTTGTGTGGTTAATTTTCATAAGTCAAGGGGTTAAGTAACTATTTTCATCGGTAATAGGGGCTAGGTGCTGTTTCAAGTGTAGTTTACCCTTTTTTAAAGGACCACAAACAAAAGTAAACTTGTTAAATAAACAACTGTAACAAATTCTATTCAATACAAGTGTTCACAGTTCATGTCCCGTAAAAATTAACAATAGAGGAAGAACTAATGGACGAAAACTTATTAAGCTGCGTGGATATTAGGATTTGGATTGCAATTAAAACAAAATAAAAAAATGAAACAAAACCAAGACACTGAATGAAAGACCTGTTAAACGCAATAGAGATCAGATTTTCCAATAAATTAACGAACCCAGAAAAATGTATTCCCTCCTTCCCTCATAAATAGCTCCATTTCATTTTTTTTAAATATACTGAAATTGGTTCATTTTGAAAAAATAAATAGAACTAATAATTTGGGACAGATGGTGTATTATAAAAGCTATTTCTTCAAAAAACAGTTCATTTACCTTGATTATGGTGGCGTGATCTGATAATTACAGTAAACGGTCACCGCTTTCCTTCACCGTTGCGTCCGCAAAACCCTTCCCTTTCCACTTCCGAAGCTACGCGATGACCCCGGAAGAACATTTCTGATGCCGGAGACAAGGCCGACGGCCAACTCGAGCGTCGGCGGCAGCCCAGCGGCAATGCAGAAGGGAGAAGGGGCGGCCCTAGGGCAACCATGCAACGGTCCAGTCTCTTGTTCTGGGCAGAGTCCGAGCGGACCCGGTACAGACAAACGGCGCACAGTTCAGACTTAACAAGTAGTTTTTGGGACAGATGCCTGTGCCCCCGAACCGGGTCCGGATCCGCTGAATCAACTCATCACTTCCTTAGTTCCTCTTCTTTTCACCCCGCGTTTCCAAACCCGACCAAGGTCCATCATTGCTTTCCTTATAATTCCTTCACTTTTAAAGCCCTATGCACTTCACCAAAAAGGAAAAGAAAATTTATTATTTAAATAAATTATTAGCATATAGAATTTTTTTTCATATTCCCTACTTATAATAAGCCTATCATAAGTAAGTACATAAGAGTCTTTGATATTTAAGATCAATTATACACACATGTGCACCGTTAATCTCATGAATGAATGATTTACATGTGCAACTTACACTATACTCAATGTTAATAAGGATCATAAAAAATGTTTCCAACAGGAAGATAAAGAAATTTATTTACTGAAGAAGTAGCCTATCTTACTTAAATTTTTTACATAAAGTAAATGACAATTAATTTAAATAGATTTTGTCCCTTTAAGTAACAAATTTATGACCTACAAAACCATGAATTCATTAATTGAACAGATAAAATCAGCATTAAGTGTATTTTGTCACTTAGAATGACAAATTTGTAACCCTTGTAATTTTAATCATGACTTTGTGCCCTCCCCCAGCTATGATGAGTCGCCTAATTGTGACTTAGCCATTGGAGATGCCTTTGCTCCAAATCTCACCGGAGATGCCCACCCCATCCTTTGATAACCCTTCCTTCGTAGTGCACTTGGCCCGTTCATCATACATTCTTTTGCTAGCCCTTTCTCCGATGAATGTGTCCATCTCTAATTGAGAATCTTCCTCCATTCTCTCACTCTCTCTACTTCCACACTCTCTCCCTCCTCTCTAACTCTCTACTTCCTTACTTTCTCCCTCCCTCTCTAAGTATCTCTCTAAAAAAGTATTTTTTTCTAATTGTGTGTGTGACTATATCTCTAGCACTTGCATTTGTTTTTTATTTTGTTTTTTTATTATCATCTTTTGTTTGATCACTTATATGCATTTACATAATTTTTTCATTTGTCATGCATCACCACAAAAGTTCAAGAGGAACTTGTGTTAATTTTTCATAACTAAGCAATTACGTTTGATGGAGAGCATAACATTTTGGTAGAATGGTTAGTTTTATCTAAGTAATTCATTTTTGCTCATTAAGATATTGTGTATGATGATTGGTGCACTAAAGATTACATTTTGGCTCTATCTAAATGCTTATTACAAATTATGTAAGTAGACATGGCAAGAGAAACGGTTAGTTTTATAGTATATTATGATGGTAGAATTATAAAACACAGAGGTGAGTATGAATATTGGGATTATTCATTAGTTAGAACTAAATTATGAAAGAAGCGGATTTAAATAGATTAACATAACCTTAGTATTTCAATCATATCTTTTTATGTATAATTTAGATTGATACGATTCAGATGGCAATGGAAAGAAGACTTCCGTGGCTACAAGTATTATTTCAGGAAGAAATTCCAAATTCGGAAGCTATATGGGCCCAATCAGACAATCAATCAGGATGTAATCTAGAGATATGATTTCACTTTCTTCTTTGAAGCAACCCTTTCTATTCCTATAAATAGAGGGGTGGACGTGATAGATGGATCATTCTCTCCTCTTTGGAGCTCTCTTCCTCTATTTTCTTTTTTCATTTTGTAATTTTGTTTTTAGTTTTATTGTAATGGCTTTCTAAGCTCTCAAGCTAAGGCTAGGAATAAAGTTTGTACTTGATGTTTAATGGATACTTTGATTCAAGTAAGTTCTTTATCATTTTAAATTGATGTTTCATATTTAAGGAGTTTATAATCTATATAATTATTTGATTCAGTGTTGACGAAAAGTATGCTGAATTCTTATAATTCCCTGTGATTATATACTTAATGCTTTCATGTAGTAAACAATCAATTACTATTGTTCTATTTCAAAGTTCTTTAAAAGATAAATTTTTCGATTGAGACAAATTTTCATTTGATCTTAATTGAGTTATCATTTGAATGAAGTATACATTAGAGATTTATTGCAAGAGGATTTTCGATGCCTTAACACTTTCTCTTTGATTGTCTCTTATTATCTATTTCACTTTCCTTCTCTATTTTATTCTCTTCGTAATAGTTTTCATTGTCACACAAGGCTTTCCCTGTGGATCGACCTTGTTTACTATAGTTGACAAGTAAAAAAAAAGAAATCTAAACTAGACTACTTCATAATCTTAGTTTGGACGTAACAACAAATTGGCGTTGTTGCCGGGGATTGCAACGTGTGACAAGAATCCATTACGGAAAAAAAAAACTCACTCTAACTTTACTAATTCTCTAACTTTTATTTTTGCACATAACTCTTTAAATTTAGTCATTTACTTTTAGTACTTAAATTCTGTAATTTTTCTTTTTTCTTTTAAGACCAGAAGCACTACCCACATTACTACCAAAAAATTTTCGGGATCAAACATTAACCATGATAGTGCCTTTGGCCTTATTTTTCAATTTTAATTTTTGTCCATTAACTTCTAACTCTCTAACTTTTTATATTTTGTCATTTAATTTTTGCACTTTTACTTTCGTTTGTTACTAAAAAAAAAAAATTTGTTGTTGCATGTTCACATCGGTGTGTGATAATTCTGGACGATTGAAAAGAGTGAACAAATCTTTTGAAAATTATATTTATTTTGATACAATGGAGGATCTAAGAACTAATGAGGAACTAAGAAGTAATAATAAGGATAATAATGCACAAAATGTTCAAGTTAAAACCTTGTGTGATTATTTACAACTAACTATATCAAGTTCTCCTTCTTATATTATTTTTCCAACAAATATTGGTGGTTTTAAACTCAAGCCGGGTGTAATTCAATTATTACCCAAATTTCATGGCTTAGATTCGGAAAGCCCATATTTGCATTTAAAAGAGTTTGAAGAGGTTTGTACAACTTTGCCAAACCAAAATATTTCAAATGATGTTATTCGATTAAAACTCTTTCCATTTTCTTTAAAGGAAAAAACAAAAAAATTGTTGAATTCTTTGAAGCCAAAATCCATTGGAACATGGCAAAAAATGTAAAGAGAATTTTTGAAAAAGTTTTTTCCCACCCATATAACTAATACACTTAGAAAAAACATCATGAATTTTTCACAAAAAGAAAATGAGACTTTCTTTCAATGTTGAGAAAGATTTAAAAAACTTTTGTTATTGTGCCCACATCCTCGATATGAAATGTGGCGTACAATTAGTTTCTTTTATAATGGCTTTACTTCTTAAATGAGGTAATTTGTTGAAATAATGTGTAATGGAGAATTTTTAAGTAAAGAACCTGAGGAAGCATGAGACTATTTTGATGTGTTAGCTAAAAATGCTCAATCATGGGAAGATTCTAATGAATTTAAAAGTAGTATTAAGACCAAATCTAATGGGACAACTAAGGGGGGTATGTACCTTCTTAAAGAAGAGGATGATGTAAAAGTAAAAATTACAAGTTTAACTAGAAAAGTTGAGGCTATGAAAATTAATAGGGAAAACATGTGTAAAGCTTCTCAAAAAGTAAAAGATATTTGTAGTATATGTGAGAGTGATGGACACCAAACACAGGATTGTCCAACAATCCTTCCTTTTCAAGAAGTATTACATACTCAATCAAGTGCTATGAATACTTACAAAAGGCCTTTCTCTTCTCCTTATACTCCTAATTG
Organism: Saururus chinensis; assembly: GCA_035235625.1. Classification (NCBI taxonomy): domain Eukaryota; kingdom Viridiplantae; phylum Streptophyta; class Magnoliopsida; order Piperales; family Saururaceae; genus Saururus; species Saururus chinensis. The sequence goes on along the minus strand of CP141146.1, from coordinate 26,305,459 downwards.
GAGAAATCATCCAAACTTTAGTTAGAAAAATGAGTTTAATGTGCAGGTACCCCCTTCTTCCTCAAATTATGTTCCACCACATAAGAAGCCTCTTGAAGACACATTGAAAATATTCGTGCAAAGTCAAGCAACAATCAACAACCAAACAATGCAAGTCATCAATGACTTAAAGACTTCTATCACTCAATTGACTACAGCTTTGAGCACTAAAGAAAAAAGGAAGTTTCCTTCTCAACCTCAACCAAATCTTAAAGGTCAATTTGTAATTGAAAATTTAAATTCTTCAAGTTCACAAGAAGAGCATGTTAAGTCCATCACCACTTTGAGAAGTAGAAAAGTTATTAACAAAGACATTTTAATGAAGGTTGTTGAACCTAAGGAGTCTTTGAATTCTAAACATAGTGATGAACTTGACAACTCTAATTGTGTTGCTCCAATTCCTCCTCCTTTTCCTCAAAAATTACAATCTTCTTCTAAATTGGTGTCAAATGGTGACATTCTTGAAGTTTTCAAACAAGTAAAGATTAACATTCCTCTCTTAGATGTCATTAAACAAATCTCATCTTATGCTAAATTTTTGAAAGACCTATGCACAATCAAGCGTAAGCTACATGTACAACAGAATGCATTTTTGACAAAATAAGTAAGTACAATTTTGCAATAAAACACCCCACCTAAATATAAAGATCCTAGTTGTCCAACCATATCTTGTATAATTGGGAATTATAGAATTGAAAAAGGTTTGCTTAATCTTGGGGCAAGTGTTAATCTCTTACCTTATTTTATTTATGAACAATTGGGACTTGGTGAATTGAAGCTCAAAAGCATTACACTTCAACTTGCAGATCGCTTAGTTAAAACAGTAAGAGGAATTGTTGAGGATGTGCTAGTACAAGTAGAAAAGTTTTACTTTCCTATTGATTTTATTGTTTTGGATACACAACCAGTTTTGAATGCTTGTACTTAAATTTCTGTCATATTAGGCTGCCCATTTCTTGCTACTTCTAATGCTCTTATTAATTGTAGAAATGGTGTTATGAAGCTTTCTTTTGGAAATATGACTTTAGAACTGAACATTTTTAATATTTGCAGGCAACCAAAGGATGATGATGAGGATGTGCATGAAGTGAATCTTTTAGAAAGTTTTGTTGATGACAAGGCTATTATTTCTTCATTTTCTGACCCTTTTGAAGCCTGTCTTTCTTATTTTAATTTTGATGATGATGTTATGATTAATGATGTAAATTCTTTATTGGAGTCTACTCCATTCTTCGATACCACTAGGTGGAAGGCACGCTTTGAGGAGTTACCTCCTTCTAATTGTGCTCCTCTACCCTCAAATGTCTAACTACCTAAGTTAGACTTGAAACCCCTCCCTACTGCACTAAAATATGCTTATCTTGGTGACAAAGAGACATTTCCTATAGTTGTCTCTTCAATGTTGGATAGGGAGCAAGAGCACAGGTTGCTCAAAGTCCTTAGAAATCACAAGAATGCTATTGGGTGGACCATTGCTGATATCAAGGGGATTAGTTCTCTGATTTGTACACATAGGATCTTCATGGAAGAAAATGCAAAACCAATGAGACAAATACAAAGGAGGTTAAACCCCAATATGAAAGAGGTAGTGAGAGTAGAGGTCCTAAAATTATTAGATGTGGGTATCATTTACCCCATTTCTGACAGTCCATGGGTGAGTCCCACCTAGGTTGTCCCCAAAAAGTTTGGAGTGACAGTAGTAAACAATGCTAATGATGAGTTAATTCCCACTAGAGTCGCCACCGGTTGGCGGATGTGCATAGATTATAAGAGATTGAATTCCGTCACTAGGAAAGACCACTTTCCCTTACCATTCATGGACCAAATCCTAGAGAGGGTGGCCGGTCATCAATTTTATTGTTTTCTAAATGGTTATTTAGGATGAAACCAAATTGAGATTGCACTTGAAGATCAAGAAAAAATAACCTTTACTTGTCCATTTGGTACCTTTGAATATCAAAGGATGCCGTTTGGATTATGTAATGCTCCTGCCACATTCCAAAGGTGCATGATGAGCATCTTTAGTGACATGGTGGAGCGGTTTTTGGAAGTTTTTATGGATGATTTTTCTATTTTTGGTGATTCTTTTAATGATTGTCTTGATAACTTAGAAAAAGTTTTGGTGAGATGTGAAGAGAAAATTCTAGTTTTAAATTGGGAAAAGTGTCATTTTATGGCTTTGATGAGGAAGTATGGGATTATTTATAAAATAGATACCCCCTATCACCCACAAACAAGTGGACAAGTTGAGATTTCTAATAGGGAAATTAAATATATTTTGCAAAAAACGGTAAATCTAAATGGTAAAGATTGGTCTTTACGGCTAACTGATGCTCTTTGGGCTTACCGTACCGCTTTTAAGACCCCAATTTGAATATCTCCCTACCGTTTGATTTTTGGAAAAGCTTGTCACTTGCCTATGGAGTTGGAACATAGGGCATATTGGGCCATCAAAGCTTTAAATTTTAACTTTGACAAGGCTGACTTAAATAGAAAATTGTAAATCATTGAGTTAGAGGAAATTCGACGTGATGCTTATAGGAGTTCAAAACTTTACAAAGAGTGAATGAAGGCTTTTCATGATAAAAACATTTTATGAAAAACTTTTGAGCCATTTTAAAAAGTTTTATTGTACAACTCTCAACTTCAGCTCTTTTCGGGAAAATTAAGATCACGTTGGACAGGTCCTTTTCTTGTCAAAACTGTTTTTTCTTATGGAACTATTGAAATTGAAAACGCAAAAAATGTGATGTTTTCAAAGTTTCCAACGTTTGAAACCATTTTCAGACCATTTTGTCCCTAAAGTTGAGTCTACATCTCTCGAAAATCTAAATTATGAGGGTTAATTTTCTTTTCATGATTTTTTTAAAAAAACAAAAAACAAACAAAAAATAAAAACAAAAACAAAAAATTTTACATTAAGAACAATGTTTAGTTTAGGTTTGGGGGTGTAGAAAGTTATTTTTTTATGTTATTTTTTTAGTTTACTTAAAAAATAAAAAATTGAAAAAATTAATTAGATTTATTTTATTTTATGTTTTTGCTTATTTACATTGATTCTTATTCTAGACATGTGACTTTATTTAATGACATCAGACTACTTAGATTGTGACTTGACAGATTTAATGATTTTGAGTTCTGATTATTTTATATTGGTTTCTTGTGTTCCTATTTTGAAAAAAAACTAAGAAAGACATTTGCCTAAGTGAGAATTTGAGCCTTTGATTATGGTCTTACATTTTGGTAGATATCATTGAATCTAAGTAATTATTTTCTTATTAGAGTAAAACTTTGGCATGATCTAGTAGTATTCATGTTATCATGATAGAGTTTTGAGCTTAACTATTCTTAGTTTGTAGAACAGTCGAGGACTTTTTGTCAACACAATTCAAGTTGCTTGTATAATGTGCTCAAAGAAAAAAAAATAAAAAATTGTAAGGAATTAAAGTCACTCTATTGAGTAGACCGGGACTCGGCGTGCCTCAATAAGCATAGGGTGTTCGAGTCAAAAGGTAGAGTTGACTAATTTATGACATGCACAGCCTTGAAGCCTATTTGGTTCAAGTTATTAAGCCTGAGGGGTGCTTTAACACCTAGTGCCTTGAGCTAACTGGATTGGGAGTCACTGGCCTAACACTTGTTACATAGATCTTATAGAAAACTTAAAAGGATAAGCCTTACACATGTCATGTGAGATGAGCCTAAAATTCTAATAGGACTTTATGCAATTATATCTTAAATGAGTTGTTAGGTGATCTAGGGTGTTTTACTTTTCAAGGAAGGTTTTGCATGATTCTCTATTATGATCTCTTGAAGATGAATAGATGCTAATGTCTATTTTTGAGTGTTAAAATTGAAATTGCTGAGGGGACATGAGACACATTGAGTTGTTCATTCATGAGAATAGGATTGTATAATTACTTGACAATGTCTGTTTTTCTAAAACTATTATGTATGTATGAGTACTTGCCACCAATATGAAGTTGTTAGAATGAATTATTGTTTAAGAAGACAAATTATATTATGCATGATTGATTTTACTAAATGAAGTCACATGTTTAGGAGGAGTTGATTTGTAAATTTGACGTGGTTTTAATTTTAATTTTCTTTTATCATTCTAATTTTGAATTTTGTGGGTAGATTCACTGCAAACCCTCACGAGACACAACTCGTCCACTAGTGTAAGCTAGGGGTTTAAAGGCTTGTTGCATATGCGAAATGTAATCGAGATTTCTTACGGAAGTAGAGTAGTTAGTTTTGTCTTCTATTATTTTAATTTCTGTTTCGCTCGAAGACTAGCACAAAGTAGGTTTGGGGGTATTTGATGCACTAAAATAATATTCAATTAAATGTTTCACATTTTGAATTGCAATCCCATTTTGTGTTAATTCATTGCTTATTTCGGCTATTTATGTTTTCAATAGGTTAGTTGGACCTTAATTGAGTTTACAAGTCCAAACAGGCTTCAACAAGATCCAACTGGAAGAGGAAGTGAAGCCCAACTACCCAAAGCTATTTAAAAGTCAAGAATGATATCCTAATGGTCTAATAATGCATGGAATGGTCGAACACAACCTTGTAGACACGTTTGATTTGAGATTTGTATGAATAGAACTAAATTATGAAAGAAGCTGATTGAGATAGATTAACACAGCCTTAGTATTTCGATCATATCTTTTTATGTATAATTTGGATTGATACGATTCTGATGGCAATTGAAAGAAGACTTCCGTGGCTACAAGTATTATTTCAGGAAGAAATTCCAAATTCTGAAGATATATAGGTCCAATCAGACAATCAATAAGGGTGTAATCTAGATATATTATTTCACTTTCTTCTTTGAAGCAACCCCTTCTATTCTTATAAATAGAGGGGTGGACGTGATAGATGGATCATTCTCTCCTCTTTGGAGCTCTTTTCCTTTATTTTCTTCTCTTATTTTGTAATTTTGTTTTTAGTTTTATTGTAATGGCTTTCTAAGCTCTCAAGCTAAGGCTAGGAATGAAGCTTGTACTTGATGTTTAATGGATACTTTGATTTAAGTAAGTTCTTTATCATTTTAAATTGATGTTTCATATTTAAAGAGTTTATAATCTATATAATTATTTGATTCAGCATTGACGAAAGGCATGCTGAATGCTTATAATTCCTTGTGATTATATACTTAATGTTTTCTTGTAGTAAATAATCAATTACTATTGTTCTATTTTAAAGTTCTTTAAAAGATAAATTTTCCGATTGAGACAAATTTTCATTTGATCTTAATTGAGTTATCATTTGAATGAAGTATACATTAGAGATTTATTGTAAGTGGATTTTTGATGCCTTAACACTTTCTCTTTGATTGTCTCTTATTATCTATTTCACTTTCCTTCTTTATTTTATTCTCTTAGTAATAGTTTTCTTTGTCACACAAGGCTTTCCCTGTGGATTGACCTTGTTTACTATAGTTGACAAGTAAAAAAAAGAAATCTTAACTAGACTACTTCATAATATTAGTTTGGACGTAACAACAGCTTTGTCTAAGCAAAGCGTCAAGACTCTCCATTCGCTCGCAAGTTTTTCTATAAATTCGAAACTCTATGAAATCTTCCATGAGAGTTTTCTGGCTCGTTCTGAGTCTATTTTTGTCCGCTCAATAGGTGTTCTTAGATAATTTGACGGTATTCTTTGCAATAGAAGTATCCAGTCCTCGAGCTGGTGACCATATAAGGGGGGAATATCTCGAAGCTCAAGCCATGAAGAGATAGAAGTTGCCCTCACTAAGAGGAGGCTCTGTCTTCCATTGTCGGGCTACAACGAGAGAAGTGACCCGGAGTAGGGGAGGTTTTGTTCTCCAACGAAGGGCCACATAGTGAAAGAAACGTCCCCGGGTTGGGGAGGTTCTGTCTACAGCATACAAGGAAGGAAAAAGAAAAGAGTCTCCAGGTAAGGGGAAGGTCTGTCCATCACCTACGAGTGCATAGAGAGAGAAGTGTCTCTAAGTAGGGGAGGTTCTGTCTGTCGCCTACGGGTGCAGGAAGTGTAAAGTGTCCCAGGTTAAGGGGAGGTTATTTTCGTCGCCTTCAAGTCACAAAGATAGAGACATCCCAGATTAAAGAAAGGTGATGTCCACTGCCTTCAAACAAAATCAGAAAAATGTTCCAAAGCTAGAGGAGGTTCTGCCCTCCATCTCCAGATCTGAAAGGGAGAACGCCCTGAGCAAACGAGCAATTCCGAATGCCGCTACTTTCAAAACTATAAGAGAGTAAGCATTTCTGACATTCCGATTTAATATCACTTATATGTGTGCACATCTTAATTGGTAATATTAATACACAACTAATATATATGATTTGCTATAATATGATGGATAATGATATGTTTTGAATCGATCTGCTTTCATATATTCTGTTTTGTTCCAATCTACTCTAAGATGCTCTGTATTAATATGATATGCTATGATCTGATCTGATATAATGTGTTATCGTTATGTGAAATTTGATATGAACTGATGGGATTAGATATGATACAATTTGCTCTATTGTGTGTTTTGATTTGCTATGTGATAGAGTGGGATATGTGATTCCACATATTATTGCCTTCATTCAACTCTAATGATTTATGAGATTTCCGTCTAACTCTGAATGATTTATTCAAATATTATGATATATGTATTTTAACATATAAGATTTTTTTATGCCTAATGCATGAAATAACTGTTAGGCAGAACTACATTTGGATCTGATCATATCGGAATAACATCGTAGATGCTATCCAATATGTATGTAGGCCACCAATCGTAAGACAACATTGGTGATAAGTATAATTTATATGTTATTTTACCCTTAATTATTTTATTGTCTAGTCTTATTTAAGAGTTAATATACTTTAAATAATTAGATATTAAATTTAATTAGGTTAGAAAAAGCTTGTATGATGTTTTGAAGTAAATTGACTTACTTATAATAATTTTGTGCTGATTCTTCATTGGCGTGCGAACGGGGTGCAAAAGCGTTCAATCGGCGATATGCGATTTTGAAGGAAAAGGCAGTACATGCGATCGATCGGGATGCAGGGTGATCGAATGGGATAACCCTCAGTTTCCTAGTTTAAGCCAATTTTGAATTCTTTTCATATTAGATTTCTTCCTACGGTTCTTATACCTTTATAAAGACATATTTAGCTCGAAATTGAAGTTTTCTAGTAGATTTTCTAAAGAGAAAAAAGGAAGAAAAAGATGGAAGAGAACTCAAAACTTTCAATGGAGATTCAAGTGCTTTATTCTACAAAAGAAGACTAGACTTTTCTTTTACTTTAGAGTTGATGAAGCTATAAATAAGTTTTAGTTTCTTTTTTCTTTTTAATTTAGATCTTAGTCATGAATTATGACAATTGTATGATAAGGATTTAATTTTTAATTGAAGAGCATTTCATGTTTATTCAAATCTATGTTGATTTATTGTCTTGTAGATGAAAGATTGATGTGGTTTTGATATTTGCATCAGTTTTAATTTCTCTGATTTAGATAAGATTATCATGTAATAGTTTTAATATTCATATGATTAATGAAATTGGATGAGTCATGCCTATAGTTTAGTTTAGTGTAGATGATTTGTACTATTGTCGAAGATAGTTCATGTCATGAATTTAATTAATGATTCTTTTTGAAATAATTTTAGCTTACAGGTGAGAATACTTGTTCATTTTTACACTAAATTTAGATTAAAAGTTAAGAAATTGTTATAGTTCTATAGAGGATTCGATTTCCTAAATAAATTTTATTATATTAATCTCTTTAATTAAATTACTACCCAAATTTTATAACTTAGATTCGGAAACTCATATTTGCATTTAAAAGAGTTTGAAGTGGTTTGTGCAACTTTGCCAAACCAAAATGTTTGAAATGATGTTATTCGATTAAAAATCTTTCCATTTTCTTTAAAGGAAAAAGTAAAAAATTGGTTGAATCCTTTGAAGCTAAGATCCATTAGAACATGGCAAGAAATGGAAAGAGAATTTTTAAAAAAGTTTTTTTCCACCCATAGAACTAATACACTTAGAAAGAACATCATGAATTTTTCACAAAATAAAAATTAGACTTTCTTTTAATGTTGGGAAAGATTTAAAGAACTTTTGTTATTGTGCCCACATCATTGATATGAAGCATGACGTACAATTGGTTTCTTTTATAATGGTTTGACTTCTCAAATGAGGCAATTTGTTAAAATGATGTGTAATGGAGAATTTTTAAGTAAAAAACCTGAGAAAGCATGAGACTATTTTGATGTGTTAGCTGAAAATGCTCAATAATGAGAAGATTTTAATGAATTTCAGAGTAGTAATAAGACCAAATCTAATGGGACAACTAAGGGGGGCATGTACTTTCTTAAAGAAGAGGATGATGTAAAAGCAAAAATTACAAGTTTAACTAGAAAAGTTGAGGCTATAGAAATTAATATGGAAAACATGTCTAAAGCTTCTCAAAAAGTAAAAGATATTTGTAGTATATGTGAGAGTGATGCACACTAAACACAGGATTGTTTAACAATCCTTGCTTTTTAAGAAGTGTTACATACTCAAGTAAGTGCTATGAATACTTACAAAAGGCCTTTCTTTTCTCCTTATTCTGAAACTTATACTCTTAATTAGAGAAATCATCCAAACTTTAGTTCGAGAAATGAGTTTAATGTGTAGGTACCCCCTTCTTCCTTAAATTATGTTCCACGACATAAGAGACTCTTAAGGACACATTGAAAACATTTATGTAAAGTCAAGCAACAATCAACAACCAAACAATGCAAGCCATCAATGACTTGAAGACTTATATTACTCAATTGACCAAAACTTTGAGCACTTAAGAAAAAAAGAAGTTTCCTTCTCAACCTCAGCTAAATCCTAAAGGTAAATTTGTAATTAAAAATTTAAATTCTTAAAGTTCAAAAGAAGAGCATGCTAAGTCCATCACCACTTTGAGAAGCGGAAAAGTTATTAACAAAGAGATTCAAATGAAGTTTGTTGGACCTAAGGAGTATTTGATTTCTAAACATGGTGATGAACTTGACAACTCTGATTGTGTTCTTCCAATTCCTGCTCATTTTCCCCAAAAATTACAATCTTCCTCTAAATTAGTGCCAAATGGTGACATTCTTGAAATTTTTAAGTGAAGATTAACATTCATCTCTTAAATGCTATTAAACAAATTTCATCTTATGCTAAATTTTTGAAATACCTTTGTACAATTAAGTGTAAGCTACATGTATAAGAGAAGACATTTTTGACAAAACAAGTAAGTACAATTTTGCAACAAAACACTCCGCCCAAATATAAAGATCCTGGTTGTCCAACCATATCTTATATAATTGAGAATTATAGAATTGAAAAAACTTTCCTTAATCTCGTGGTAAGTGTTAATCTCTTACCTTATTCTGTTTAAGAACAATTGAGACTTGGTGAATTGAAGCCCACAAGTATTACACTTCAACTTACAGATCGCTCAGTTAAAACACTAAGAGGAATTGTTGAGGATGTGCTAGTACAAGTAGAAAAGTTTTACTTTCTTGTTGATTTTATTGTTTTGGACACACAACTAGTTTTGAATGCTTGTACTCAAATTCCTGTCATATTAGGCCACCCATTTCTTGCTACTTCTAATGCTCTTATTAATTATAGAAATGGTGTTATAAAGCTTTCTTTTGAAAATATGAATTTGGAACTGAACATTTTTAATATTTGTAGGCAACTAGGAGATGATGATAAGGATGTACATGAAGTGAATCTTTTAGAAAGTCTTTTTGATGATATGACTACTATTTCTTCATTTTCTGACCCTCTTGAGGCTTGTCTTTCTTATTTTAACTTTAATAATGATGTTATGATTAATAATGTAAATTCCTTGTTAGAGTTAGCTCCATTATTGGATACTGATAGGTGGAAGGCCCGCTTTGAGGAGATACCTCCTTCTAATAGCGCTCCTCTCCCCTTAAGTGTCCAACTACCCAAGCTAGACTTGAAAACCCTCCTTACTAAACTTAAATATGCTTATCTTGGTGAGGGAGAGACATTTCATGTGGTTGTCTCTTCAATGTTGGATAGGGAACAAGAGCACATGTTGCTCGAAGTCCTTAGAAATCACAAGAATGCCATTGGGTGGACCATTGCTGATATCAAGGGGATTAGTTCCCTGATTTGTACACATAGGATCTTTATGGAAGAAAATGTGAAACCTATGAGATATATGCAACAGAGGTTAAACCCCAACATGAAAGAGGTAGTGAGAGCAGAGGTTTTAAAATTATTGGATGTGGGTATCATTTACCCCATTTCTAACAGTCCATGGGTGAGTCCCACCTAGGTTGTCCCCAAAAAGTCTGGAGTGACAGTAGTAAACAATGCCAATGATGAGTTAATTCCCACTAGAGTCACCACTGGTTGGCGGATGTGCATAGATTATAAGAGATTGAATTCCGTCACTAGGAAAGACCACTTTCCCTTACCATTCATGGACCAAATCCTAGAGAGGGTGGCCGGTCATAAATTTTATTGTTTTCTAAATGGTTATTTAGGATAAAACGAAATTGAGATTGCACTTGAAGATCAAGAAAAAACAACCTTTACTTGTCCATTTGGTACCTTTGAATATCAAAGGATGCCGTTTAGATTATGTAATGCTCCTGCCACATTCCAAAGGTGCATGATGAGCATCTTTAGTGACATGGTGGAGCGGTTTTTTGAAGTTTTTATGGATGATTTTTGTATTTTTGGTGATTCTTTTGATGATTGTCTTGATAACTTAGAAAAAGTTTTGGTGAGATGTGAAGAAAAAAATCTAGTTTTAAATTGGGTAAAGTGTCATTTTATGGTTACTACTGGAATAGTACTTGGTCACATTGTTTCTATGCAGGGAATTTAAGTGGACAAGGCAAAAATTGAATTGATTACTAATTTGCCTAGTCCAAAGTCCATAAAAGATGTTAGATCCTTTATAGGGCATGCCGGTTTTTATTGAAGATTTATCAAGAATTTTAGTATGATATCTAGACTATTGTGTAATCTTCTATCTAAAGAGTATTCTTTTGAGTGGTTGGATGCATGTGAAGAAGCTTTCAGAAAGGTTAAGAACATGTTAGTATCTGCACCCATCATGCAGCCCCTAGATTGGACCCTTCCTTTTGAAAATTATGTGTGATGCAAGTGATTATGCCGTTGGGGCTGTTTTAGGGTAAAGGAAAGATAAGAAACCTTACGTAATTCATTGTGCAAGTAGAACTTTAAATAGTGCCTAAATGAACTACTCCACCACTAAAAAAGAATTTCTTGTTGTAGTATTTGCACTTGACAAATTTAGATCCTATTTGATTGGCTCTCAAATTATCATTTTTTACTGATTATGCAGCTTTGAAGTACCTTTTGAGTAAATAAGATACAAAACTCAGATTACTCTGATGGATACTCTTACTCCAAGAGTTTGATCTCATAATCAAAAATAAGAAGGAAGTAGAGAATGTGGTGGCAGATCATCTTTAAAGATTAGAATTTTCTGATTCTTTAGACAACATTCCAATCCAAGACACATTCCCTGATAAATAACTTTTTGCCATCTCACATCCTCCATGGTATGCCGACATTGCCAACTACTTGGTGACAGGTAAAGTTCTCCACCATTGGTCTCCTCAAGATAAAAAGAGATTCTTCACCGAGGTAAAACATTTCTTTTGGGACGACCCTTATCTCTTTAAGTACTGTCTGAATCAAATAATAAGGAGATGTGTGCCTGATTCTGAACAAGTAAGTATCATTTCTTTTTGTCATTCTGAAGCATGTGGTGGTCACTTCTCCTCTAAAAGGACCACCGCTAAAATTTTGCAATGTGGTTTTTATTGGCCGACGCTTTTCAAAGATGTTCATGAATTTTGTAAAACTTGTGAAAGGTGTCAAAAGTTAGGAGCTATTTCTCGTCGAAATATGATGCCCCTTAACCCCATATTGGTTATTGAGATTTTTGATTATTGGGACATTTATTTCATGAGACATTTTCCTCCTTCTTTTGGCTATGTTTACATTTTAGTTGTCATCAATTATGTTTCTAAGTAGATTGAGGCTGTTTTAAGCAAAACCAATGACCACAAAGTCGTTGTGCGCTTTTTAAAAGAAAATATATTTTTAAGGTTTGGAACACCTCGAGCTATTATAAGTGACGGAGGGTTACATTTTTGCAATAAGCCTTTTGAGGCTTTGGTGATGAAGTATGGGATTACTCATAAAATAGCTACCCCCTATTACCCACAAACAAGTGGACAAGTTGAGATTTCTAATTGGAAAATTAAATATATTTTACAAAAAACGGTAAATCCAAATGGTAAAGATTGGTCTTTACGGCTAACCGATGCTCTTTGGGCTTACTGTACCACTTTTAAGACCCCAATTGGAATGTCTCCGTACCATTTGATTTTTAGAAAAGCTTGTCACTTGCCAGTGATGTTGGAACAGAGGGCATATTGGGTAATCAAAGCTTTGAATTTTAACTTTGACAAGATTGGCTTAAATAGAAAATTGCAAATAAATGAGTTAGAGGAAATTCGACATGATGCTTATAAGAGTTCAAAACTTTATAAAGAGTGAATGAAGGCTTTTCATGATAAAAATATTTTACGAAAAACTTTTGAGCCATTTTAAAAAGTTTTATTGTACAACTCTCGACTTCATCTCTTTCTAGGTAAATTAAGATCACGTTGGACAGGTCCTTTCATTGTCAAAACTGTTTTTCCTTATGGAACTATTGAAATTGAAAACCCAAAAAATGGTGATGTTTTCAAAGTTAATGGCCAATGTTTGAAACTATTTTTAGACCATTTTGTCCCTGAAGTTGAGTCTACATCTCTTGAAAATCCAAATTATGAGGGTTGATTTTCTTTTCATAAATTTTTAGAAAAAATAAAAATATAAAACCAAAAAATTTTACATTGAGGACAATGTTTAGTTTAGGTTTAGGGGTGTAGAAAGTTATTTTTTTATGTTTTTTTAGTTTACTTAAAAAATAAAAAATTGAAAAAATTAATTAGATTTATTTATTTACATTGATGCTTATTTTAGACATGTGACTATATTTAATGACATCATATTGCTTAGAATATGACTTGACATATTTAATAATTTTAAGTTCTGATTACTTCTTATTCGTTTCTTGTGCTTCTATTTTGAAAAACTAAGAAAGACATTTGCCTAAGTGAGAATTTGAGCCTTTGATTATGGTCTTACATCTTGGTGGATTTCATTGAATCTAAGTAATTATTTTCTTATGAGAGTAAAACTTTGGCATGATCTAGTAGTATTCATGTTATCATGATAGAGTTTTGAGCTTCATTGTTCTTGGTCTGTAGAACAGTCGATGACTTTTTGTCAACAAAATTTAAGTTGATTGTTTAATGTGCTTAAGAAAAAAAAAGTGAAAAAAAAAGAATGAAAAATTGTAAAGAATTAAAGTCACTCTATTGAGTAAACCGGGACTCGGCGTGCCTCACTAAGCATAAAGTGTTCGAGTCAAAGGGTAGAGTTGACTATTTATAACATGCATAGCTTTGAAGCCTATCTGGTTTAAATTATTAAGCCTGAGGGGTGCTTTAACACTTAGTACCCTAAGCCAACTTGATTGGGAGTCACCGGCCTAACATTTGTTACATGGATCTTATAGAAAGCTTAAAAGGCTAAGCCTTACACATGTCATGTGAGATGAACATAAAATTCTAGTAAGACATTATGCAATTATATCTTAAATGAGTTGTCATGTGATATAAGGTGTTTTACTTTTTAAGGAAGGTTTTGGATGATTCTCTATTATGATCTCTTTAAGATGAATAGATGCTAATGTCTATTTTTTAGTGTTAAAATTGAAATTACTGAGTGGACATGAGACACATTGAGTTGTTCGATTCATGAGAATGAGATTGTATAATTACTTGGCAATATCTATTTTTCTAAAATTATTATATATGTATGAGTACTTGCCACCAATATGAAGTTGTTAGAATGAATTTTTATTTCAGAAGACAAGTTATATTACGCATAATTGATTTTACTAAATAAAGTCACATGTTTAGGAGGAGTTGATTTATAAATTTGACGTGGTTTTAATTTTAATTTTTTTTATTATTCTAATTTTAAATTTTATGGGTAGATTCGCTATATACCCTCATGAGACACTACTCATCCACTAGTGTAAACTAGGGGCTTGTTAGGGGTTTTGAAAAAAAATAGTTAAAAAATAAATTTTCTTAGAAAACGATACTGCATGCGGTTAGGGGTTATAAAAAAATTAAATATAAAAATTTTTTATTTTTCGACCCCAGAATATATGGGTGAAAAAGTGGGATTTATTTCTGACTGTCGGGTTGCTTCTCTCCACTCCGCCTCTGGTCTGTCTCTCCCTCACCAGCGTGGCTCTGCATCGCAGAGCCGGCCACTTCTGCCTCTCACTGTCGCTTCTGAATGCCTCGTCGTCTCCGCTCGCCTCCTCCTTTCTCTTATTTCTGTTCCTTATCAATAACCACCATCGATCTCCACCATCCTCCATTTCTTTCTCTCGGTTTCCGCACGTCAGCCAATGGCCACCTCTGCTGCCCCAGCCGGAGCTAACAGAAAGGTGACGGTTCCGTACGGTTCTCCGGTGCGGACAAGAAGCTCGGGGCAATCGTCGGCTTCTCTGGGTCGAGTCTCGGCCTGCGGAAGCAGGGTATTTGCTAAGTCTTCTCTCACTTTTACCTTATCTAAGAAAACAATGCATATGAAGATGTCTGTTGTGCCGTCCATGATGCAGAAATGTATAGATTAGCTAGATGGATCAGTGTAGAAACTGCGGTTTATGTTCGAGGACCCAAAGCTCTATGTCGATCTCCCTCTAAAATTCAACCTCTCATCAACCAAAGGTGCCTTTGCAAAATTGCTGAGATCAGTTGATGGGTCTGTTCCAGCTGGGGAACTGAAATTGTTCTTGGAGAAATATATAGGAGATGCTGGAAGTGACTTGGAGGCTGGAGCAGGTGGAGCCTGCAGATTTTGTGCCCGAACCAACTGGGTTTTTGCCGAAGGTGAAGAATCCGGTTGTCCGGGTTTGGGCATTGGAGGTGCACTCTCTGTGGAGGAATTTGAGCAGGAAGGTTTCGGATGAGGTGAAGAAGAAGCAGGACTTGCACGCTTTGCTCCCTGTTCTTGGCCCTACCATAGTACCGGGATCTCGATTCAAGGAGACTTACTACTGGGACTCTTACTGGATTATCAGGTCATTAGTCATAAACCATAGATAATTTTTTGGTTTTGTGCAAATGTCTAAGTCTGTAGTGTTTTGTCATCATCCTCATTCAAGAAATAGCCTTCTAATTTAACTATATGCTTAGCTGTGTTGGACTGTATCTAACTTTTCTTATTGATAATTTTACTTTGTATTCTAATTTCTTCCCTCTTTGACTTTCTGATCATGCAGGGGATTACTAGCTAGTAAAATGTATGATACCGCTAAGTCGATTGCAAATAATCTACTATACCTTGTAGATGCCTATGGCCATGTACTGAATTGTGCAAGATCTTATTGTACTAACATGAGGTATTTTTTCTTCTCCGCTTACCGGTTGTGTAATGTAATTTGCCTGTTCAACAATAATAGACTCAATAAATTTGAATTGCAAAAATATTTTTTTACCAATTTTTCGCATTAACAGAAATCATTGTGCAAAAGTGCATTGCCACAACCGATCCATGCCTATACCTCATCCAACTAGTTGGGGTTGGTAAATTGTGTGGAAAATATGGAAAACACGCAATGAGATACTAAAAAACGAAACATTTTATTGGATCATAGTCATCAGTCAAACTGATCAAAGATTAAGGTGAAATCCTAGAAATTATCTTGTAAATGCAGCCTCATATAGCCTAACTAATCAATAAGTACATCTTAGCTAAAATCTAAAACTCAAGGCAAAATTTTGCTTCAATCAAATTAGTAAAAAGAAAAATAGACAAGATGAGATAGGATATTTCAGAGACAAAAAATCACTAGTAAAATATTAGAACTTGGACTTTGTAAGAAATAAAATTAGTGATCTAAGAAGGTTTGGTTTGTAAACTGAAAAATGACATGTGGCCTGATAAATGACCTTTCTAAGCTCAACTGCACATCAGGTTTTATGCATCTTGGTTCATATATTCATATTCGTAATTAGTCTACTAGTCTACCTGTCCACCATGTTTAGGTTTTTAATTACTTTGCAGTCATTTGTGTTCTTCCATTATTGTTTCAGAATGTTAACATGAATTCACATATCTTGTAACAAGTAAATTTGATCTGTCACCACAGCCAGCCTCCACTTCTTAGTGCAATGATATTTGAGATCTATGAAAGGACTGGAGATTTGGCACTTGTTAAAAAATCATTACCCTTACTGCTTAATGAACACCACTTCTGGAATTCAGGTAATATTTCTATCTGTTTATTCGCTCTACTTTGTAATCACTGATATTGTTATGTTTGTGAACTATTGATAATTGACTTTTTTTATGGCAAACCTTCATTAGCACCGTAATTTATTCTAGGAATGCATAAAGTGGAAATTCAGGACGCTTATGGATCAAGGCATACATTGACCCGCTACTATGCAGTACGGAACAAACCAAGACTTGAAAATGCAACTATCGTAGGTGCCTCAAACTGGAAGTCATTGAAGTAAGTGCTTAATCAATGTCTCATTGAGCTGTTATGAGTTACAAAATGATTTGGCAATAATTTTGTGGTTTCATCAGGATATAGAAACAACTTCTAGGATCATGAATGCTTCAGAGAAAGAGCATGTTTACCGACAAATTGCTTCAACTGCTGAATCAGGGTGGGATTTCAGTACGAGATGGATGAGGTAACATTTTTGTGATGGAAAATGTCATCAATACTCCAGCCTGAGTCTTCCCCTATGTTGAAATTACATGGCCTGGTTTGATAAGCTTCCTGGTTCTAATAGTCAGATTGGCAAGTGATTAAAACAAGGATGAAGCAATTTAAAATTAATGGTTTTTTATAGAACATTTTCATTGCGCTCATATCAATTACTACATGTCACAGAGATCCAGCTCATCTTGCTACATTAGCTACAACATCAATAATACCCGTTGATCTAAACACATATGTCCTGAAGGTATTTTGAAATAAGCCTTATCAGCAACTAATTCTTACTAGTAAGTTCTGATTCCTTATCATTGAATAAAGTTGTTATTGCTTTAACATTAGCTTATTTCTTTTCTTCCAGCTGGAGCTAGTGATATCCCTCTTTGCTAAACTCATTGGAATGAAGTCTACTGCAAAAAGATTTTACAAAGCTTCTAGAGATCGGCATGTGATCGTTTATAATTAAACCCTTTACAAGTGTACAAGGTAATTGTACTACGATGAGTATTTAAGGGTTGTCGAACCTCAGGGACGGATGAATAATTACTAAATATAAAGAAGAATTTGCTGATTGAAAACTAAAAAGAACATAAACTTTAATTAAGTAAAGGAAAAGAAAACAACTAGTTTAAAAACAAGAGATTAATGTGATGGAATTTACTTAGGAAATCGAATCCACTATAGAACCATAACAATTCCTTAACTTTTAATCTAAATCTAATGTGAATATGAACAAGTATTCTCAGCTACAAGCTAGAATTACTTCAGAAAGAATCATTAATTAATTTCCATGGCATGAACTATCTTCGACAATAGCACGAATCATCTACACTAAATAGCTATAGGCATGACCCGTCTAATCTTAGTATAACTCATCCAAGTCCTTAATTATCTGAACATTAAAACTATTATATGACCATCTCATCTAAATCACAGAAATTAGAATTGATGAAAATATCAAAACCACATCAATCTATTATCTACAATACAATAAATCAACATAGAATTGAATAAACATTAAAAACTCTCTCATTAAAAAGGAAATCCTTATCATACAATTGTCATAATTCACAACTGAGATCTAAATTAAAAAGAAAAGAAACTGAAACTTATCTATAGTTTCATCAACTCCTAAGTAAAAGAATAGTTTAGCCTTCCATGGTAGAAGAAAGTAATTGAATCTCCATTAAAAGCTTTGGCTTCTTTTCCATCTTCTTCTTCCTTCTTCTCTTCAGAAAATCTACTTGTTCTCCCTTAATTTCGTGTCAAATAAGTCTTTATATAGGCATTAGATCCGTAAGAAAGAGTTGTATATGAAAAAGACTCAAAATTGGGTGAAATAAGGAATCTGCGCGTTATGCCGATCGATCGCCTTTCATTCCCGTTCGAACGCTTGAACTGAATTCTCTTCAAATTTACGTGTAACCGATCGATCGGTAAGTGAGGCCGTTCGATCGCCAATGAAGAATCTGCAAAATAAGCCAATTTAATTCAAAACACTATGGAAGCTTTTTCTAACCTAATTAAATTTAATATCTAATAATTTAACCTATATTAACACTTAAATGAGACTAGATAGTAAAATAATTAAGGGTAAAATAACGCATAAATTATACTTATCAGCATGTAGCAATGGACTCCATATTTTGGAATCCCAATATGGCTCAGTGGTTCGATTACTAGATCATTAATAATGCCACATGTGAGGTGATTAATATGGCTCAGTGGTTCGATTAGGAAAATCTTGATGTTGACCCAAAATTTTGAACTCTTGTAGCGATTGGATTACTTGTAAGTCTTCTACATGTAGGTGCTCACTAATTGTAAATATATTCTTCAATTTGCTTTTGACTGCTCCTTATATCAAAAGACTTGTGGAAGGCATCAGTAATGTTTGAATTTCGAATTGAAATGAAAAATTAATGCCAAACCAACATTGCTTACTAAAACTTGGAAGAAGTGTGAGCCCCCGCTTATTGTGAATCTAATGCCTCCAGTCCTCACGTAGTTTACCCTATAGACTAATGTCTTTTTAATTTTTATTTTTAAAATATGAAGGGGGATGAGAATAGAAATTGGTCATCAAACACATTTATTAAAAAACAAGGTGAATAAACACGGGTTACATGAGAAAAAAACCCAAATTATTATATTTCATACTTTTTTTAATAAAATAAAATTAAAATTAATATATAGTAAACTATTTTTCTACTCATAACCATGCAAGTGACTTGACTAAAAAGACAAAAAATAAGTATCAAAGGACGTAAATATATTATTCCTTATAAAGGTAATTTTTTAACTAGTTTATTTCTAAAAATATACATTAATAAAGTTTTCCAAGAAAATTTTTCAAATGAACCCCTAACCATGGAAATATTTATTTCTATGGAAATTTATCATCTTAGAAATATAATTTTCCTAGAAAAGTTCATTTTCTTGGAATTTTTTTTCTTTCCAAAACCCCTAACAGGCCCTAGGGGTTTAAAGGCTTGTTGCATATGCTAAATGCAATCGAGATTTTCTGCGAAAGTAGAGTTGTTAGTTTTGTTTTCTATTGTTTTAATTTTTGTTTTGCTCGAGGACTAGCAAAAAGTAGGTTTGGGGGTATTTGATGCACTGAAATAATGTTCAATAAAATATTTTCAAATTTCAAATTGTAATACTATTTTGTGTTAATTTATTGCTGATTTTGGCTATTTATGTTTTGAATAGTTAGTTGGACCTTAATTGAGTTTACTTGTCTAAACAGGCTTCAACAGGATACAACTGAAAGAGGAAGTTAAGCCCAACTACCCAAAGCTATTTAAAAGTCAAGAATGGGCTCCTAATGGTCTAAACATGCATGGAATGGTCGAACACAACCTTGTGGACCCGTTTGATTTGAGATTTGTATGAATAGAACTAAATTATGAAAGAAGCTGATTCGGACAGATTGATACAGCCTTAGTATTTTGATCATATCTTTTTATGTATAATTCAGATTGATACGATTCTAGTGGCAATTGAAAGAAGACTTCTGTGGCTACAAGTGTTATTTTAGGAATAAATTCCAAATTCCGAAGATATATGGGTCCAATCAGACAATCAATTAGGATGTAATCTAGAGATATAATTTCACTTTTTTCTTTGAAGCAACCCCTTCTATTCCTATAAATAGAGGGGTGGACGTGATAGATGGATCATTCTCTCCTCTTTGGAGCTCTCTTCCCCTATTTTCTTCTCTCATTTTATAATTTTGTTTTTTAGTTTTATTGCAATGGCTTTCTAAAGCTCTCAAGCTAAGGCTAGGAATGAAGCTTATACTTGATGTTTAATGGATACTTTGATTCAAGTAAGTTCTTTATCATTTTAAATTGATGTTTCGTATTTAAGGAGTTTATAATCTATATAATTATTTGATTCAGCGTTGACGAAAGGCATGCTGAATGCTTATAATTCCCTGTGATTATATACTTAATGCTTTCATGTAGTAAACAATCAATTACTATTGTTATATTTCAAAGTTCTTTAAAAGATAAATTTTCCGATTGAGACAAATTTTTATTTGATCTTAATTGAGTTATCATTTGAATGAAGTATACATTAGAGATTTATTGTAAGTGGATTTTTGATGCCTTAACACTTTCTCTTTGATTGTCTCTTATTATCTATTTCACTTTCCTTCTCTATTTTATTCTCTTCGTAATAGTTTTCTTTGTCACACAAGGCTTTCCCTGTGGATCGACCTTGTTTACTATAGTTGACAAGTAAAAAAAAAGCTATCTAAACTAGACTACTTCATAGTCTTAGTTTGGACATAACAACACTTGGGCATCACATTCATAATACACATGCATTATCACAAAAGGTGAATGTCTCCATCAAAGAGTAATTACAAGCATTGCCACAGAAGAGGGACATAGTCAAGGCCACAAAGGCGTATCACGGTCCAATTTCCACACATGAAATAAAATAGTCGGGGTGGTCAGCCCCTAAATCTGGTCGCCCAGGGACATCTCCTGCGTTGGGGGAGAGCCCGAATTCCCACACAGGGAACCCTAGAACATGTGGTAGCAGGTGCATGAGCGTACCACTCTGGATTCTCAGGGTCCAGATGACAATCTTAATAATCTCATCTGCAAGACAAGTACACAACTCGTCCCCACATAACTCAATTTGACTCGACTCAACCCAGGGAGTATACATGTTCCACACAAGGACTGAAATCGAAATCTTGTCCTTTTGGACCAACCAAGTTCCGATTAAGTCAACGATCGATTAATCCGGCATGCAATCTCACATCATTACATACAATCGATCAATTCAGGTTAAACATCAGTAAAACCTCATTCATGAAGTCCAATCCATGATGCATGATATCATGATACATCCGTGAGCAAGATCTACGTGAGTTCCAACGCGTAGAACGTGCTCCCATCAGTACTCTCATGCATCATAATAAAATCATAATTAACTACGATCCCATAGTAGATTCCCCATACGTATGCATGTTCATGCATATCCTAAGCACATGACTAATGTTTTCACATAAGCTCATAGGTAATACACACATGGTTTAACACATCCAAATCACGATTTCCAACTGAAATCAAGGTGAAATCTACCATAAACCTTAAATCCATTCATGTAAAATCAAATGCTCAACTTGTACAAGCATGATTATTCTACACATGAGGCCATAACATGATAACATCATTTATCACAATCCATTCTCATTATAAGATGGCACATCTTATCTTTTACCATGTCATGTCCGTGCTAGAAACTTGCTCTAATCATAAGGATTCCAACATTTATAGATGTAAGGTAATGCAATGTTAACATGTATAATTATCAACACATAATATCACATAGCAAATACTTAAGCGTACTTCATAAGTCTCCATCATCAATTCCACACCATTCCAATAGCTTAATTCCAACATAAAACACTTCTCATAACCATTAGAATCATAAAATGGAGTAAATTCACCAAAGTGAGCATCAAAATAAAAAATAGCAGAACTGTTGTGTAGCCGATCGATCGGCCAGTTGACCCGATCGATTGCCAACACACAGTTTGAGCCTTCTTCTTCTTTTAGAAATTCTAAACTGAAACACCATTGAAGAACCTCAAAATCTTCATCCCAAGCCTCATACACCATCAAAACCTAATCAAACATTCTAGAACACTAATTTAACCCATTCCAAGGTAAAACCCTAAGAAATCAAAGCAAGAAATTAACATTTCATAAATCTACCATTAAAGCCCTAATTAAGAAAACCCATTCGAATAAAACCATAAAAATCGAGATTTTTACCACAAGGCTGAGAATTGAAAACCCATTACCTCTCCACTTGACTTGGGTCGGATTAATCCTTCAATCACCTCCGAAATCTTTCAAAAGCAAGATTTTTACATTAATACACATCTAAACTCGATTTAATCGTGAAAATTATAAAGCAAACCCTAGATCTAGAGCTTTGGAAGCATAAAAACGAATTTCTGAAGGTTACGGTTTGGAAAAGAGGAGTTAAAGTAATGATTAAATGGTTTGAAATCAGATTGAATTAATTGAGGAAGATAGATTAAAAGAGGATCAAGAAAAACCCTAATGATTAAGCATGGATTAGGGAAGAACATACCTCTAATCACTTCCTCTTTGGGCCTAATTAGGGATTAGACTCCAAATCTCCTCGCTCAGCCTATTCCCAATTTGGGAATTCCTCATCCCCTTTCCTTTTATAGAAAAGAATGTGGTAAACCTAACTATGTGTTGAGGTATAAATAGGGTTTTTAAGTAAAAATAGACATTTTGGTGATTTGAGCACAAATTAAGATCAGAAAAATTCTGAATATTTTTGTAATGACTTCCTTTGATGTTTGGGACATTTTCGACAAAAAACCCTAAATTCGCCAGTGGGTCCCATAGTGGGTCCCGCCAAACCCTAATTTTTAGAAAATTTGAGAAAAATCACAAAAAATTCAGAATTTACCCAAAATCACTTAAAACTCATAAATATAAAGTTTGTTTTAATTAAAACCTTTCGAAACCCCATTTATTTTTTAAAACTACCGAATTTAATCAGAAAAGTCTTAAACCACACGATAACAGTTAAATAATAAATAAAATTAAATGTAGACCAGTTTAAGATGAGAGTCCTTACAGTTAAACTTCACCTTTTTCCTTTTACATTGAAAGATAAGGCTAAAGAAGCCAGACAACATTCCAACATGGGCCCAAATGCAACAAGAGTTCCTCACAAAGTACTTCCCCATAGGTAAGACCAACAAAATGAGAATGTCCATAACCACCTTTTGCCAACTTCCCACAGAATAGTTTAATGAGAGTTGGGATAGACTGAAGGACCTTCTTAGGAGGTGTCCTCGTCATGCTGTCCCTAAGTGGCAATTAGTGCAACGTTTTTATGAGGGTCTTATTAAACAAAACCGCCATCTTGTTGATGCAAGTTGTGGGGGTACCTTTTTGCTAAAAAATAAAAATGAGGCATTGAAACTTATTGAGGACTTGAGTGAAACTTCTTTTCAACATGCTGCATTGAATATAAATGAGAGTGGACTATCTACCCTGAACAATGCACCCTCTAGGGGTGGCTTGTATGAAGTTAAAAACCTATTAGACCTCTCCTCCAAAGTTGATACTTTGAGTAGGAAGTTGGACCTCCTTATGACTTCAACCCATCATCCAACTCCCTTCACTCAAGATGCATGTACAATATGCCTTAACCCAGCCCATACTATCATGGAGTGTCCTTCTGCCTCTCAATTTCCTGAGCTTGTCGAAGACCATGTAAAGGCCACCCAATCCTTCCCTAGGGCTGAGAATAATCCATTTTCTAACACATATAACCCTGGGTGGAGGAATCATCCTAACTTTTCTTGGCAGACACAAAACCAAAGGGTTGTGGGCAACCAACCCCCTAGGCAACCATTCTAAGTTCCACCAACCTAAAGTGCAACTCCCATATGTCCAACCTAGTAGGAGTCTGAGTTTTGAAGAGAAGGTCTTAACCGCATTACAAGAGCTACAATCTCATACTCAAATCTTTCACTCCCACACACAATCTATAGAGAAGCTAGAAGCCTAAATTGGACAACTAGCTAATGCTATTAACAAGAGAGAGATGGGGACGTTGCCAAGACAAGCACTACAAAACCCTAAAGGTCAATTTCGGGTAGAGGGAGCTCCTCCCTTTAATGAACAAGTTAATTCCATAATGACCCTTAGGAGTGGGAGGATTGTTGACAATAATGTTGGGGGGACACCAGTGACAGATGATAGGAGTGAGGAGTTAGAGAGGGCAGCCCCTAATGAGCCTCAAGTAGAAGTGAGTGCACCAAATGCAAAGAAGTCAATCTCTCCTTCCTCTTCGTTAGAGCCAAAGTCTAAGATCACTTCCGATGGATCTTATATCCTTAGGGCACCTTTTCCTCAGTGTCTAGACATGGCCCCTCATTAGAAAGAGCATGGCTAGGACTGATGAGATTCTTTTTTAAGCAAGTCAAAATTAATCTCCCCTTTTAAATGCAATTAAGCAAGTCCATGCTTATGTTAAGTTCCCAAAAGACCTATGCAGTCAAAAGCGTAAATCTAAGACCCATGTGTCTAAGAAGGTCTTCCTCACTGAGCAAGTTAGCTCTCTTTTGAAGTTTGACACCCCACATCCTAAGTATAAGGACCCTAGAGTGCCTACTATTTCTTGTGTCATAGGCGATCACTCTATCCATAAAGCTCTCCTTGACCTTGGTGCAAGTGTCAATCTACTCCCTTACGGTGTATGAGAAACTAGGGTTAGGTGAATCGCAACCTACATCAGTTACCTTGTAGCTAGCCTACCATTATGTGTGTAAGCCTCGAGGAGTCATGGAGGATGTTTTAGTGAAAGTTGACCAGTTATTTTTACCTGTTGATTTTATTGTCTTAGATATGGAAATTGGTTCCAACTCCACACATCAGATTCCTATCATTCTAGGTCATCCATTCCTTTCCACATGTAATGCATGCATAATTTGTAGGACGGGGGTAATGGAGATGGCCTTTGGGAACATGAAAGTGCAACTAAATGTTTTTGATGTGTCTAACAATTTGCCTGCAACTTGTGATGCTGAATGTTTTATGGAAGATAATTTTAGATTCGATGCTTATGATAGAGGTCCATCTTTTGTAGCATTAGCCCATAATCAAGTCATACCTTGTAATTTTTCTAAGTCATCTTTTTGGCGATTTAAGAGAAGAGCCAATGCCAATAACTACTACCCAACCTAACATATTTGAGAATGTTAGCATTGTCTAGCTGAAGACAATAAACTTAGCGCTTCTAGGGAGGCAACCCTTGTTTTATTCAGTTTGTTTTCATTTTTACTTTTTATTTATTTTCTACTTTTTATTTATTTAGTGATTTATTTGATTTAGTAGTTTTATTTGATTAATTGAATTTTTATTTATTTAATTTAATTTTTATTTTTCAAAAACAAAATTGTGTTTAACCGTTCGATCGGGACTTATACCCGATCGATCTGTTCGATCTAACAGAAAGCATGCCATTCGAACGGTCGGGTCGTAATTTAGTACGTCCAGTTTGGCCGGTGCTATGTTTACCTCCGCCGCGTCATCTCTCTTTTCCGCCATCCTCTGCACACCTTTTGGCAAGCTTTTTGGTTTGAAAATTGTCCCATCCTTCCAATTTTTCGCGTAAAATCCATTTCCAGTGTCAATTTGAGCTGAATCGGCCTCTATTACACGTTGTCCCTCTTTTTCTCAGTAAGTCCCAATTTTGATTTTTTGAAAATTTCTTTCAATGTCTGACCAAATTAGATGCAATTTTTTGTGGAAATTTGTTAGAATCGACTTATATACCTTAGATTTAGGATTTGGAATAATTTGATTGACTGAATGATGCATGGTGTAGAATGGATTTCGAATTTTTCAATCCGCACTGTTTTTGTCCAAAATTCCAAATTTTGAGGCTTTAATGAATTAGTTTATATGTACTTGCTTTACTAAATATGCTTAATTTTCACTTGTACATATTATACTCCGATTTGGAACATCTTTTATTGGGGTATTTTTGTTATTTGACATTATTCGGCACGTGCAAATTTTTTTCTGCTTTTTAGTCGCTTCCATATCACTTTTAGCACTTCTTTTTGAGGTTTTTGCAGATCTATGGTCCATGGTTCTCATTCTAAAGTCCCAAAGAAGAGGAAGGGTGCCGCTTCTATTTCGCGCGCTTCATCTTCTACTACTGCCGCTGCCGATCTACCTCTTCATGTTATTGTTTATGAGCAATAGGTGGAGTTTGTCCCCACAATTACTGCTACGTAGTCATGGCTTATGGAGCAAGAGGATTGGCGCTCATATTTCTTAGAGATTGTAGCTCCTAACGCTTGTGTACATCATGAGCAGGTCCAATTTTTTTATGCATCAGCCTTTCTTAATTAGAGGGGATATATTGTTAGCACCATCGGAGATATTACTATCATTGTCACACCATATCTCATAGCTACAGTGATGGGTCTCATGCGCTCCAACTTCACTTATCCCTCTTTTGCTGACTTTGCTTTTCCTAATGAGTATACTATCACAGGGACTCTTATGGGGCAGGAGCGAGGTCCATCTCTCACGTATGGATTGTCAGCTTCTCTCATGACGCAGAACTATCATTTTGCACATTTGATATAGGAGTATGACATATGGTTCCACCGTCATGAGAAGGTTGACTATACCTTAGCTCACCTTTTGTATGTTATGGGTTGTGCGGAGCAGATTCACATCGATTTCCCCTCATTTGTCTTTGCACGGTGGCAGATATAGTATCTGGACCAAACTGAATGATCACACATTGTCCACCTTGTCCAGCATTAGACGAGGAGGAGCCGAACACGGAGGGCGCACCAGAGGTTGCAGCTTAGTAGAACATTCCACCACATTCTTTTGCTAACGACTCTTTCCTCCAATTGGAGCATCACCTTCAAGCACATATCGATTCTTATCAGGCACAACTTCAGACGAGGCTTACTGCACATATAGATGCTCAGATGACTGAGATGAGGGGACTTATCCAGGGTAGCCAATCAGCTCCGGTAGATGCCGATGATAGTGACTAGAGTTCTACAGATGCATATGATTATGATGATGCTTATACTTAGCTATGCAGGGGCTATATTTTTTTTTCACTTTTCTTATCTTTTATTTTCTTTTGGTTTATTGTTGTTATCTCTTTTCTAGGAGCTTGGTATTTTAGGTTTGCGAAATTGCTCTTTACATGTATGTTTCTCATGCTTTCTCAATCCTATGTACTTCACTTTCAGAATTAGTGGATTAGTTCTACAATCAGGTGATATCCTTCTTTTCCCTCTCTTACTTATTCTTGTAATTGTAGTATATATTTTCCTTAACATTAAGAACAATGTTAAGTTTATGTTTGGGGGTGTAGAAAGAAATTTCTTAATTTTCTTTTAGGATGGTTTTAGAGTATTTTGTTTTTGTTATTTCTTTTATTTTTTTTCTTTTATGTGGTTTTTATCGTTTATTTTCTTTTATGTGGTTTTTATTGTTTATTTTCTTTTAAAAGCATATGTCTATTTTTAAAGAGATCAATTTCATGAAGAAAGTTGAAGTAATTAATTAAGTGGGATATCTTTAACTAAGCATATTTTTAAATCACATTTGACACACTTGAAACTTGTAGCAGTATAATTTTATGATTTATTATTTGTAATCTTAGTGTGATATCTTTAACTAAGAATATGTTTAAAAACATGACAATCGAGTAATTTTTAATGTTTTATGATAAATCTTTATGTTTAGCTTTCATTTGAAAAAACATTTGGGATAAGTATATAATGAAAAAAAATTGAAGAATGAAAAAGAAGAATGAAAAAAAAGGGATGATGAAAAGAAAGGGAAAAAAAGAGTTGAAGAAAATAAAAAAAAATAGATTTAATGAAAAAAAATTTTAAAAAAAGAGTAAAGGCTTGTTTCTCTTTTCACTGAGTAACTGGGCCTTGGGCCTAGGAAAGCATAAGGGATCGCGTTAAAAGGTGAAAAGTTGAGGTAAATTGTTTTATGATTTACTTGGTTCTTTAGCCTTTATAATTCGAGTTATTAAGCCTGAGGGGTATTTCAACACGTAGTGCCTTGAGCCAACTGGATTAAGGACACTAGCCTAACATTTGTTACATGGACTATTTAAAATGTTTAATAGAACTAAGTATTGCACAAGTCATATTTTAAGATACATTATGATCTTATTCCCTGAATTTAATTAAAATTTGAAGGCTATTACATAAGGTTTTATTGTGAGATATTAAGGATGAAAGATTGTCATTGCTATATTTTTAATTTAGTGAACTTTAATGAGCTTGGTTAATGGGTTACATAAGATATGCTTGTTTATAAAGAATAAAATTGTATGACTAAAAAGTTTTTACATTTTATGTTTTTGACATGTATATATATGTAGTTGCACAATTATTGCTAAGATAAGGTTATAGAATGGATGATTCCTTACTTTAAAGTGATCAGATCGAAATTATTACTTGTTTCAAGTATTTGTGGTTGGTTCTTTTTAAAATAGTTGTGATCAGATCAAAGATTGTTTTTAGAATTTTTGGTTTTCTTGTTTTGTTTTATTTCTTTTCTTAGGTTTAGATAGTTGTGGGTATTATTACTATAAACCCTCACGAGACACAACTCGTCCAACTAGGGACACCTAGGGGTTTATAGGCTTGTTGCATATACTAAATGCAATCGTGATTCTCTACGAAAGTGGCATTTATTTATTTTTCTAGATTAGTTGTTTTGTTTTATTTTTTTTTGCTCGAGGACTAGCAAAATATAGGTTTGGGGGTATTTGATCAGTATAATTTATATGTTATTTTACCCTTAATTATTTTATTGTCTAGTCGTATATTAATTTTGTGCAGATTCTTCATTGGCGCACGAAAAGGGTGCAAAAGCGTTCGATCGGCGATACGTGATTTTGAAGGAAAAGACAATACATGCGATCGATCAGGATGGAGGGCGATCGAACGTGATAACATGCAGTTTCCTAGTTTAAGCTGATTTTGAATTCTTTTCATATTAGACTTCTTCCTACTGTTTTTATGCCTTTATAAAGACATATTTCACTTGAAATTGAGGTTTTCCAGTAGATTTTCTAAAGAGAAAAAGGAAGAAGAAGATGGAAGAGAACTCAACACTTTCAATGGAGATTTAAGTGCTTTACTCTACAATGGAAGGCCAAACTTTTCTTTTACTTAGGAGTTAATGAAGCTATAGATAAGTTTCTTTTCTTTTTAATTTAGATCTCAGTTGTGAATTATGACAATTGTATAATAAGGATTTCATTTTTAATGAAAGAGCTTTTTATGTTTATTCAAATCTATGTTGATTTATTGTCTTGTAGATGATAGATTGATGTGGTTTTGATATTTGCATCGATTATAATTTATGTGATTTAGATGAGATGGTCATATAATTATTTTAATGTTCATATGATTAATGAATTGGATGAGTTACACTAAGATGAGACGAGTCATGCCTATAGTTTAGTTTAGTGTAGATGATTTGTACTATTGTCGAAGATAGTTCATGCCATGAATTTAAATAATGATTCTTTCTGAAGTAATTCTAGCTTGTAGCTGAGAATACTTGTTCATATTCACACTAGATTTAGATTAAAAGTTAAGAAATTGTTATGGTTACATAGTGGATTCGATTTCCTAAGTATATTCCATTATATTAATCTCTTTCTTTTAAATTAGTTGATTACTTCTTTTGCTTAATTAAAGTTTAAGTTGTTTTAGTTTTTAATCAACAAATTCCTCTTTAGATTTAGTAATAATTCATCCATCCCTGAGGTTTGACAACCCTTAAATACTTATCCCAGTACAATTACCTTGTACACTTGCAAAGGGTTTAATTATAAAAGATCATTTGGCCCGATCCAAATTAGTTATAAAATTAGGTTGGTTCTGGCCTATGCGCAACAGAGTATTAGTGTTCCATAGTGCGTAGAGGAACGTTATGACTCTCGCACATAGAGTCCACCTCTCCTAGTTGGTCTCATTTTCCTTGATTTTGTTTTCCGAACCCCCATTCTGGGTCAGTTTCCGGGTCAGCGTGTTACAAATGGTATCAGAGCTTCTCTTTGCTTCCGAGAGGAAAATGTTTTAAAAATATATGGTGATTTGATTTGAATCCTGATTTTAATATGAATTTAATCTTGAATCTTGTTCTGAGTGTGTTACATCGAATTTAAGATTTGCACATTCTGTTTCGCAAGTGTTGCAAAAGATTTAATAGAAA
This sequence comes from Saururus chinensis, assembly GCA_035235625.1. Lineage (NCBI taxonomy): Eukaryota > Viridiplantae > Streptophyta > Magnoliopsida > Piperales > Saururaceae > Saururus > Saururus chinensis. Next base: position 26,275,201 of record CP141146.1, on the reverse strand, counting down.
TTCCAAATTTGAACTTTCTATTCTATATGAATGACATCAAATTTAATACGAACTCCAATTTCACAAATTCTAATTTTTAATTAGAAGTCATTTGAAAATTCTATTCTAAATAAGTTGTATCGAATTTGATTTGAAATTTCATTTTGTATGTGTTAATTGGATTCAAAGACGAACTCCTATTATGTGAATTTTGGTTTTTAGATCAAGAATTATTTGAAATTTTGTTTTGCATGTGTGGCATCGGATTTGATCTAAACTCTGATTGTATAAATTTTGATTTTGAATTTGAATCATTTGGAAATATATATTCTGAATCCGTTACATGATTTTTTTAAATGATTTAGCGACGTCAATTTCAGATAGTATGTTAATTGAAAAAAAATAATTTGATTGACGTGAATCAAATCTGTTTTAAACGACGATAAAATTACTAAGGAGTAACCACACAACGCTCGTGGTATGGGACACGAGGCACTAATGGAAAATGCAATTGTTAATTCTACCTAGGTATTGAAATAAAATTTGATTTCAAATTGTCTATTTTAGAAAATGCATTTGATTAAGAAATGAATCTATTTAAAAAACGGTTGGAAATACCTATGAGTAACCATCAAACACACTCGGTATGGGATGTGAGTGTTTGTGGAAAACTCTAGAGTAAGTTCTATCAGTATATTGAAATAAAAATTCAACTTTGAAATACCTACATTTTGAAAGTTAAATAGATCCTTTTTGAAAGACGGTGGAACCATATAGGAGAAATTACTAAACACCCATGGTTATGGGATGTGAGGTGTTAGTGGATAACTCTAGGGTTAGTTCTGCCGGTGTGTTGAAAATAAAATTTGATTTCAAATTGTTTGTTCGAAAAAGGTTCATTTGCTTTCAAAATAAATATATTTTTAAAGGTGGTAGGGTTGTCAAAGAGAAACCACTAAACACCCACGGTATGGGAATTGTTAGTGGAAAGCTCTACGGCAAATTCTACTAATATATTGACACAAGATTCAATTTTGAAATGTCTACATTTTGAAAGTTCATTTTTGGAAAGATAGTGGAACTACCTAGGTGGAACCACTAAACGCCTGTGGTATGGTACACGTGGTATTAGTGGATCACTTTCGGATAGTTCTGCTGGTGTGTTGAAATTAAATTCAATTGTTTTTAAAGACAGTGGCCTTCCCTAAGTGAAACTGCTTATTACCAGTGGTATGGGACACATGGTATTAGTGGACCTCTCTAGGATTGATTCTGCGAGTGGATTTGACATTAAATTTAAGTACAAATCCTCTGTGTTATGAAAAGTGATTTGAAATTGTAAAGTTGTCTTGATGGACAATGGATTTTCTATGGATAAACCATCAAACGCCCATGGTATGGAACATGTGGGGTTAATGGATAGCTCCAAGGTTAATTCCATTAGTGCTTTGAGACTAATTTTTATTTCAAGTCTACTTTGGTTTGAAATGTTTGTTCTAAGTGTGATTTGAATCTAAAATGTACGCCATGACTTAAATGAGAAAAGTTTGTTTCCTGTTGGCTGATTTCATTTCTGAAAGACTCTGAGAAAGCCTATTTTCTATTTCATGATTTTTTGTCGAATGTTTTAATTTTTGAATGACTCTGTCAAAAGATTATGATTAACATATGTTTTTGACAAACAAATTATGTTTGAAAACGATTAGATGTGTACAATGATATGTGATACACTGAAATAATGTTCAATGAAATATTCTCACATTTTCAATTCCAATCCTATTTTTTGTTAATTCATTTCTTATTTGGGCTATTTATGTTTAAATAGGTTAGTTGGACCTTAATTAAGTTTACATGTGTAAACAGGCTTCAACAGGACCCAAGTAAAAGAGGAAGTGAAGCCCAACTACCCAAAGCTATTTAAAAGTCAAGAATGGGCTCCTAATGGTCTAAACATGCATGGAATGGTCAAACACACCCTTTTGGACTCGTTGGATTTGAGATTTGCATCAAGAGAACTAAATTAGGAAAGAAGCTGATTCGGACAGATTGACACAGCCATAGTATTTTAGCCATATAGTTCTATATATAATTCGGATTGATACGATTCTGGTGGCATTGGAAAAAAGACATCCATGGATTAAATATCTATTTCAGGAAGAAATTCATAATTTCAAATCTATATGGGTCAATCCGGCATACAAATGGAAAGTTAGTAAACTAACCCGAGGCCAGCACATGAAGAATATTTTTATTGGTTGTGATTGATACATATAAGGAAAGACAATGAGGCTAATTGGATAACTAAAGGAAGATTCAAATATACTTATTTTCTAAATAAATCATTGATTTATTTAATTAATTTAGAATCTAATCATTGCCAAAGAAGCAACCAAGTAGGCAATCAATTAGGATGCAATCCAGATATATGATTTGACTTTCCTCTTTGAAACAACCCTTTCTACTCTTATAAATAGAGTGGTGTATGTGATAGAGGCATCATTCCCTCCTCTTTGGACCTCACTTCTCCTATTTTTCTTCTCTTATTTTGTATTTTTATTTTTAATTTTATTGTAATGGCTTTCTAAGCTCTCAAGCTAAGGCTAGAGGTGATTTGTTACAATCTAATAGAGTTCAATTCATGTTTCATCAATGGTTTCAAGTAAGTATTGTTTATTTCAAGTGATGTTTATTTAATATTGTTCTTCTTCTCGTTTCTTTGTGATTTGGATACATAAGATGTTTGAAGGCTCTTCTTCTTGATCTTTTGTGATTTGGATACATAGAAATCTTGAAGTGACAATTTTTTTTATCATTCATCTGTCCAAAGCATTTTCTATCTTTATTTTTCATTTTAATGTTCATATATTCCGGTTAGATAGAATCTTCATTCAATTCTAACTAAGATAACATGATACATAAAGAACATCATTAGATGTTACAATGATCCTTAATGCCTTAGTATTTTCTCATCTTGATTTCTTAACTCTTTACTGCCTCAATACTTTTCAACTCTTTCTCTCTTAATTTTTCTTTTCTCTATGTTTTCGTAATTATTTTCTTTGTTGCACAAGTCTTTCCCTGTGGATCGACCTTATCTACTATAATTGGCAAGTAAAATAAATTTGAATTTGACTTCTTCATAGTCTTGGTTCAGACGTAACAACAAATAGCCACCATTGCCGGATATTGCAACGTGTGACAAAAATCCAATACGAAAAAACAAACTCACTCTAATTTTAGTAATTCTCTAACTTTTATTTTTGCACACTAACTTTTTAAATTTAGTCATTTACTTTATGTCATTTACTTTTAGTACTTAAATTCTGCAATTTTTCTTTTTTAAGAGCGAAGGCACCACCCACGTTACCAATGGAAATTTTTCGGGATCAAACATGTACCTCGAGAGTGGTTTTGGCCTTATTTTGCAATTTTGATTTTTGTTTATTAACTTCTAACTATATAATTTTTTAGATTTTGTTATTTAATTTCTACATTTTTACTTTTGTTTGTTAAAAAAAAATAATTTTGTTGCATGTTCACATGGGTGCGTGATAATTCTAGACAATTGAGAAGAGTGAATAAATCTTTTGAAAATTCTCTTTATTTTGATACAATAGAGGATCTAAGAACTAATGAGAACTAAGAACTAATAATATGGACAATAATGCACAAAATGTTCAAGTTAAAACTTTGAGTGATTATTTGCAACCAACTAAATCAAGTTCTCCTTCTTGCATGATTTTTCTAACTAATGTGGGTGGTTTTGAACTCAAGCTGGGTATAATTTAATTACTATGCAAATTTCATGGCATAGATTTGGAAAGCCCATATTTGTATTTAAAAGAGTTTGAAGAAATTTGTGCAACTTTGCTCAACCAAAATGTTTCAAATGATGTTATTAGATTAAAACTCTTTCCATTTTGTTTAAAGAAAAAAGCAAAAAATTAGTTGAATTCTTTGAAGCCAAGATCTATTGGAACATGGAAAGAAATGCAGAGAGAATTTTTGAAAAAGTTTTTCCCCACCTATAGAACTAATACACTTAGAAAGAATATCATGAATTTTTCACAAAAAGAAAATGAGACTTTCTTTTAATGTTGGGAAAGATTTAAAAAACTTTTGTTGTTGTGCCCACATCATTGATATGAAACATGGCGTACAATTAGTTTTTTTTATAATGGTTTGACTTCTCAAATGAGGCAATTTGTTGAAATGATCTGTAATGGAGAGTTTTTGAGTAAAAAACCTGAGGAAGCATGAGACTATTTTGATGTATTGGCCGAAAATGCTCAATCATGGGAAGATTCTAATAAATTTGAAAGTAGAAATAAGACAAAATATAATGGGACAACTAAGGGGGGCATGTACCTTCTTAAAGAAGAGGATGATGTAAAAGTAAAAATTACAAGTCTAACTAGAAATTTTGAGGCTATGAAAATTAATAGGGAAAACATGTCTAAAGCTTCTCAAAAAGCACAAGATATTTATAGTATATGTGAGAGTAATGGACACCAAACACAGGATTGTCCAACAATCCCTACTTTTCAAGAGGTGTTTTATACTCAAGCATGTGCTATTAATACTTACAAAATGCCTTTCTCTTCTCCTTATTCTTAAACTTATACTCCTAATTGGAGAAATCATCCTAACTTTAGTTGGAGAAATGAGTTAAATGTGTAGGTACCTTCTTGTTCAAATTATGTTCCACCACATAAGAAGACTTTTGAAGACATATTGCAAGAATTAATGCAAAGTTAAGCAACAATCAACAGCCAAACAATGCAAGCCATCAATGACTTTAAGACTTTTATCACTCAATTGACCACAGCTTTGAGCATTCAAGAAAAAAAAAGTTTCCTTCTCAACCTTAACCAAATCCTAAAGGTCAATTTGTCATTGAAAATTTAAATTCTTCAAGTTCACAAGAAGAGCATGCTAAGTCCATCACCACTTTGAGAAGTGGAAAAGTCATTAATAAAGACATTCCAATGAAGGTTGTTAAACCTAAGGAGTCTTCAAATTCATAACATGGTGATGAACTTGACAACTCCGATTGTGTTTCTCCTATTCCTCCTCCTTTTCTCAAAGATTACAATCTTCTTCTAAATTGCTGCAAAATGGTGACATTCTTGAAATTTTTCAAAAAGTGAAAATTAATATCCCTCTCTTGGATGTCATTAAACAAATTCTATCATATGCAAAAAATTTGAAAGACCTTTGTACAATCAAGCATAAGCTAAATGTACAAAAGAAGGCATTTTTGACACAACAAGTAAGTGCAATTTTGCAACAAAACACCCCACCCAAATATAAAGATCCTGGTTGTCCAACCATATCTTTTATAATTGGGAATTATAGAATTGAAAAAGCTTTGCTTGAGGTTGGGGCAAGTGTTAATCTCTTACCTTATTCTGTTTATGAGCAATTAGGTCTAGTCAAGAGGAATAGTAGAAGATGTCCTTGTTTAAGTGGACAAATTTTATTTTCCAGTGGACTTCATTGTTTTAGACACACAACCGGTTTCAAATGCATCTTCTCAAATCCCTGTGATTTTGGGTCGTCCATTCCTTGCTACATCTAATGCTTTAATAAATTGTTGGAATGGAGTGATGAGGCTTTCTTTTGGGAACTTAACATATGAGTTAAATGTATTTGATACCAGTCGACAACTATCAGACTTCGATGATACTTTTGAGGTTGACATGGTTGAGAGTTTAGTGGAGGATGTTTTTCCTTTTATTTATTCTGATGATCCACTAAATATTTGCTTAACTCACTCTGATTTGATTATAATAAATAAAGAGAAGATAATTGCTTTGAAGGACCCTGGATGAGTTTAGATGGAGATGTGTCTAGCTGAAGATAGTAAACTTAACGCTGCTGGGAGGCAACCCACTTTTGGTTTTTATAGTTGTTTTTGTTTAATAGTTAGTTTTTATTTATTTATTTATTTTAGTTAGTTTTTAGTTTATTATCTTTGTCAATTGCTCTAATCATTATTAGGGTCTGCTTATATGATTCATTAATTGATTTACCTTAATGTGACTATGCTTGTGCTTTATTGACTATTTTTCTTTTGATAGCTATGCACATGAGCACATCAACCGATATAATATCTCTTCATTCCTCTTTTCTTATATTAAGCATTGCATTCTCTTTCCTTTCAACATTGAGGATAATGTTTAGTTTAGATTTGGGGGTGTAGAAAGAGATTTTTCTTTTATGTTTTTTTTAGTTTTACTTAAAAAATAAAAAATTAAAAATAATTAATTAGATTTATGTTTTTGCTTATTACATTGATGCTTATTTTAGACATGTGACTGTATTTAATGACATCATATTGTTTAGAATATGATTTCACATATTTAATAATTTTGAGTTCTGATTACTTCATATTGGTTAATTGTGCTCTTATTTTGAAAAAAAACAAAGAAAGATAATTGCCTAAGTGAGAATTCGAGCCCTTGATTATGGTCTTACATCTTGGTGGATATCATTGAATCTAAGTAATTATTTTCTTATGAGAGTAAAACTTTGGCATGATCTAGTAGTATTCATGTTGTTATGATAGAGTTTTGAGCTACACTATTCTTGGTTTGTAGAACAGTCGAGGACTTTTTGTCAACACAATTCAAGTTGATTGTATAATGTGCTCAAGAAAAAAAAAATAATGTGAAAAAAAGAATGAAAAATTGTAACGAATTAAAATCACTCTATTGAGTAGACCAGAACTCGGCGTGCCTCACTAAGCATAGGGTTTTCGAGTCAAAAGGTAGAGTTGACTAATTTATGACATTCATAGCCTTGAAGCCTATTTGGTTCAAGTTATTAAGCCTGAGGGGTGTTTTAACACCTAGTGCCATGAGCCAACTAGATTGGGAGTCACTGGCCTAACACTTGTTACATAGATCTTATAGAAAGCTTAAAAAGGCTAAGCCTTACACATGTCATGTGAGATGAGCATACAATTCTAGTAGGACATTATGCAATTATATCTTGAATGAGTTGTTAGGTGATCTAGGGTGTTTTACTTTTAAAGGAAGGTTTTGCATTGTTCTCTATTATGATCTCTTGAAGATGAATGGATGTCAATGTCTATTTTGGAGTGTTAAAATTGAAATTGCTGAGTGGACATGAGACACATTGAATTGTTGGATTCATAAGATTGGGATTGTAAAATTACTTGACAATGTCTGTTTTATTTAAACTATTATGTATGTATAAGTATTTGCCACCAATATAAAGTTGTCAGAATGAATTATTGCTTAAGAAGACAAGTTGTATTATGCATGATTGATTTTACTTAATAAAGTCACATGTTTAGGAGGAGTTGATTTATAAATTTAATGTGGTTTTAATTTTAATTTAACATTTGAATTTTGTGGGTATATTCACTACAAACCCTCATGAGACATAACTCGTCCACTAGTGTAAGCTAGGGGTTTAAAGGCTTGTTGCATATGCTAAATGCAATCGAGATTTCCTGCGAAAGTGGAGTAGTTAGTTTTATTTTCTATTGTTTTAATTTTTGTTTTGCTCGAGGACTAGCAAAAAGTAAGTTTGGGGGTATTTGATACACTGAAATAATGTTCAATGAAATGTTCTCATATTTTGAATTGCAATTCTATTTTGTGTAAATTCATTGCTTATTTAAGCTATTTATGTTTAAATAGGTTAGTTAGACCTTAATTGAGTTTACATGTCTAAACAGGCTTCAACGGGATCCAAGTAGAAGAGGTAATGAAGCCCAACTACCCAAAATTATTTAAAAGTAAAGAATGGGCTTCTAATGGTCTAAACATACATGGAATGGTCGAACAAAACCTTTTGGACCTGTTGGATTTAAGATTTGCATCAAGAGAACTAAATTAGGAAAGAAGCCGATACAAACATATTGATACAGCCTTACTATTTCAGCCATATCGTTATGTGTAATTCGGATGGATACGATTCTTGTGTCATTAGAAAGAAGACATCCGTGGCTACAATCTCTATTTCTGGAAGAAATTCATAATTTCTAATTTATATAGGTCAAATCCGGCATATAAATGGACAGCTAGTAAACTAACCCGAGGCCAATACATGAAGAATATTTTCATTGGTTGTAATTGATACACATAAGGAAAGATAATGAGGCTATTTAGATAACAAAAGGAAGATTCAATGGTACTTATGTGCTAAATTAATCGTTGATTTATTTGATTGATTTAGAATCTAATAATTGCCAAAGAAGCAACCAATAAGGCAATCAATCAGGATGCAATCCAGAGATATGATTTGACTTTCCTCTTTGAAACAACCCCTTCTACTCATATAAATAGAGGGGTGGACGTGACAGAGGCATCATTCCCTCCTCTTTGGAGCTCTCTTCTCTTATTTTTATTCTCTTATTTTGTATTTTTGTTTTTAGTTTTATTCTAATGGCTTTCTAAGCTCTCTATCTAATGCTAGAGGTGATTTGTAACTATCTAATGAAGTTCAATTTATGTTTCATCAATGGTTTCAAGTAAGTATTGTTTATTTGAAGTGATGTTTATTTAATATTGTTCTTCTTTTTGTTTCTTTGTGATTTGGATACATAGGATGCTTGAAGGCTCTTCTTCTTGATCTTTTGTGATTTGGATACATAGAAATCATGAAGAGACAATTATTTTTATCCTTATCTATCCAAAGTATTTTCTATCTTTATTTTTAATTTTAATGTTTATATCTTCCGGTTAGATAGAATCTTTATTTGATTCTAACTGAGATAATATGATAAATGAAGAACATCATTAGATGTTATAATGATCCTTAATGCCTTAGTGATTTCTCATCTTGATTTCTTAACTCTTTATTGTCTCAATACTTTTCAACTCTTTCTCTCTTAATTTTTCTTTGTTACACAAGGCTTTCCTTGTAAATCGACCTTGTCTACTACAATTAGCAAGTAAAATAAATCTGAATTTGACTTCTTCATAGTCTTGGTTTAGACGTAACAACAATGTGTGTGCTTGCACTCTCTTGATACCCACCATGAAAAATAATTGGCATCTAGTACGTGCATATAGGTGTGGAGCATCATGGTAAAGATCTTGTTCTTCTGAGCCTCCTACTATCACGGCCTCTGGTTTTCTTGTCATTCGAATGAATGGACAATTTGTGCATTTGTTTCTGAATTAAATTGCTTCTAAATGATTCATTTTTTGACAAATGATTTTATGAAAAAATTATAATCGTTTTCATAGATTTTTTCTTAGCATTATTTTAGATTTTAACTCAACCTATAGTGTAGGGGGTTTTAAATTCAAAATTCATGCTTTGCTTTTAAAAGTTAACTATTTTATAATATTTTTGCTCGGTTATTTCTTTTAGCCATGTTTTTTGAAAAAATATCATATTCACCTGCACTGCATTATCTTTTGAATATGTGCACTCTCTTGGTAGTTTCGGGGTATCATGGCTATGATTTTTCTATTCTGATTTTGAAGCTTCAATTCACTAAGTCCCAATTGCTCATAAACAGAATAAGGTAAGAGATTAACACTTGCCCCAAGATCAAGCAAAGTTTTTTTAATTCTATAATTACCAATTATACAATATATAGTTGGACAACTAGGATCTTTATATTCGGTGGGGTGTTTTATTACAAACTTGCACTTACTTGTTCTGTCAAAAATGCCTTCTTTTGTACATTTAGCTTACGCTTGATTGTATAAAGGTCTTACAAAAATTTTGCATAAGATAGAGTTTGTTTAATGACATCAAATAGAGGAATGCTAATCTTTACTTATTTGATAATTTAAAGAATATCACCATTTTGTACCAATTTAGAAGAAGATTATAATCTTTGAGGAAAATGAGGAGGAATAGGAGAAACACAATTGTAGTTGTCAAGTTCATTAACATGTTTAGAATTTGAAGACTCCTTAGGTTCAACGACCTTCATTGGAATGCCTTTGTTAATGACTTTTCCACTTCTCAAAGTAGTGATGAACTTAGCATGCTCTTCTTGTGAACTTAAGGAATTTAAATTTTCAATTACAAATTGACCTTTAGGATTTGGTTGAGGTTGAGAAGGAAACTTCTTTTTTTTTGGAGTAATCAAAGTGTGGTCAATTAAGTGATAGAAGTCTTCAAGTCATTGATGGCTTGCATTATTTGGTTGTTGATTGTTACTTAACTTTGCATGAATGTTTGCAATGTGTCTTCAAGAGTCTTCTTGTGTGGTGGAACATAATTTGAAGAAGAATGGGGTACCTACACATTAGACTCATTTCTCTAACTAAAGTTAGGATAATTTCTCCAATTAGGAGTATAAGTTTCAGAATAAGGAGAAGAAAAAGGTCTTTTGTAAGTATTCATAGCATTTGCTTGAGTGCGCAACACCTCTTGAAAAGTATGGATTGTTGAACAATCCTATATTTGGTGTCCATCACTCTCACATAAACTTGCAATTTTTGCTTTTACATCATCCTCTTCTTTAAGAAGGTACACACACCTCTTAGTTGTCACATTCGATTTTATCTTATTACTACTTTCAAATTCATTAGAATCTTCCCATAATTAAGCATTTTCAGCCAACACATCAAAATTGTCTCATGCTTCCTCAGGTTATTTACTAAAAAATTCTCCATTACACATTATTTCAACAAATTGCCTCATTTGAAAAGTCAAACCATTATAAAACAAACTAATTGTATGCCATGTTTCATATCCGTGATGTGGGCACAACAACAAAAGTTCTTTAAATCTTTCCCATCATTGAAAAAAAGTCTCATTTTCTTTTTGTGAAAAATTAATGATATTCTTTCTAAGTGTATTAGTTCTATGGGTAAGGAAAAAAATTTTCAAAAATTCTATTTGCATTTCTTGTCATGTAGCAGTGGATCTTGGCTTCAAAGAATTAAACCATTTTTTTTCGTTTCTTTTAAAGAAAATGGAAAGAGTTTTAATTTAATAACATCATTTGAATCATTTTGGCTTGGAAAAGTTGCACAAACCTCTTCAAACTCTTTTAAATGCAAATATGGGCTTTCTGAATCTAAGCCATGAAACTTTGGTAGAAATTGAATTACACCCGGCTTAAGTTCAAAACCACCCACATTAGTTGGAAAAATCATGTAAGAAGGAGAACCTGATCTAGTTGGTTGCAAATAATCACACAAGTTTTAACTTTAACATTTTGTGCGTTATTATCCCCATTATCACTTCTTAGTTCCTCATTAATTCTTATATCCTCCATTGTATTAAAAAAAAGAGAATTTTTAAAAGATTTGTCTACTCTTCTCAATCGTCCTGAATTATTGCGCACCCATGTGAACATGTAACAATCAATTTTTTTTTTGTAAAAAATGAAATTAAAAGTGCAGAAATTAAATGAAAAAATATAAGAAGTTAGAGAGCTATCGAGGCACACATTTGATCCTGAAAAAATTTTGGTGGTAATGTGGGTAGTGCCTCCAGTCTCAAAAAGAAAATTTGCATAATTTAAATTATCACGCCCCGGCTCCGCCTGACCTAAGCCGAACTCGATCCAAGGGCAAGTCAGCGCGCAAGGGCGACAGAATTGAATGTATTATCAAATTTGCAGAAGACTTAGCCCCTCGTACGGCTATTTTAACTATGGAGTTGCGCACCTCATGTCCTTTGAGCAAGAGTAATAAGGATAAAGGGGATAATAAAACAAACCACCATAATCATCCTCACACACAACCCACATCACAATCTCTGGAGCCTACAAATGGCTCAAAGTCTGAAAAGGTCAGAGATGTCTAATAACAACAAATAAACACTAGTAGCATACATAATCCACCAAAGGGTATTCTCAAAATCCAGAAAGTAAAATGCCATCAGAATGTGATGAAAGCTAATCCCATGGGTATTCATATTGTCCCTCGTATAAAGTATCATGCGCGTCTGCACGTCACGTCGTGCAACCCCAAAACAAAATACAAAACGGGGTGAGTACAAAACTCTGTAATGGTTTGATTTTGGCTATAAAATCAAAAAGATCATCAGGACATATCATCATGGCAATTCAGATTCATAAATGACATGGCATACCCTTTTCTGATCATCCCCTTACTAAATCCCTACTTACCCATAAGTAAAAGATCTAGTATGCATATAACACATATAACAAGTCAGGGAATAAATAATCCATTTTGCATAAGTAATTATCCTTATCCATTCATAATCAAACATAATATCACACATAATCCGCATGTGAAGTGTCTCTCATACGCTTTCTGATCATGCAACCATATCACATAAACTTGCATAAATAGTGTCTCTAACACACTTTTCAGATAATTCATAATATCACATAAACCTGCATGAGAAGTGTCTCAACCACACATTCAGATCATGCAAATATCATATCCATTCCATAGCTCATTCACCCTGTATGACAAATTTGTCAAACACATGTTACACAATCATGCATAATAGATCATATCTACATATGTCACATTATCCCTACACAACCTGTGCAATCCTGGGCATAATAATCATAATGCACATGCATCATCACAAATGGTGAATGCCTCCATCAAGGAATAAATACAATCAATGCCACATAGGTAGGACCTAATTAAGGCCACACAGGCAAGACATAGTCCGGTTTCCACACAGGAAATATAAAATATCGGGATAGTCAATCCCTCCGTCTGCTCGCCCAGGACGATTCTGACTAAGGATGTCTGATTCTCACACAGAGAACCTAGAGCAAGAGTGTTCGCCCAGGGACATCTCCTGTAGTGGGGGAGAGCCCGAATTCCCACACAGGGAACCCTAGATTATGTGGTAGTCGGTGCACGAAGGCGTACCACTCTAGATTCTTAGGGTCCAGATGACTATCTCAATAAATCTCATGCGCAAGACAAGTACACAACTCGTCCCCACATAACTCAATTTGAATCAACTCAACCCAGGGAGTATCCATATTCCACATAGGAACTCAAATCGAAATCATGTCCTTTCGGACCAGCCAAGTTCCGACTAAGCCCACGATCAATTAATCCAGCACGCAATCTCACACCATTACACCCAATTGATCAAACACGGCCAAACATCGGTAAAGTCTCATACATGAAATCCGTTTCATGATGCATGATGCATAAGTGAAAAATCTCTACGTGAATTCTAACACATGGAAAGTGCTTCGATAAGTCCCCACATGCATCATATTCGAATCATAAACAACCACAATTTCATAATAAATTTCCCACATGTATACGTTCATACATTTCTTAGCACATGACCATGCTATGACAATAGCTAATAAAGCAATGCAAACACGCTTTGATAAAATTTAATCATAGTTACCAACTGAAATCATAGGGAAATCTATCATAAACCATCATTCCATTCATGTGAAATCAAATGCTCAACTCTTAAAAGCATAATTATTCTACACATGAAGCTAAAACATGATATCACCATTCACCCACAATTGATTCATATTATAAGATGACATATCATATCATTGTCTTATAACAACCTTGCTAAAAACATGCTTGGAACATAAGAATTTCATCAACCATAGATTTAAGATAATTTAATGCTAACATGTTGAATCATCAACATGTAATTCCACAAAATACTTTACTTAAATAAAAATTAACTATTAAGCTTAAATAACCTTGAAAATAAGTAGATCTCTTATTTTCTAAGATTAAAAACGAAATTCACTCATTTAGGGTTTTGAAATATAGATTAAAAATAGTATTTTCAATGGAAGAAATCAAGAATCCATTTGGGGGAAAGTGAAGATAAGAGAGATTTAAGAGTAAAACCAGAAAATTAAGGATGATTATGGCTAAAAACTCACCTAAATCAGATTTTCCTCTTTGGGTAATGGGGTTAGGGCATCACCTTGCCTCGTAGCACAGCTCTTTCCCAAATGAGAAATGGGCTAGGGTTTTTCTTATATAGTAAGTTGTTGGGTTATATATACAAACTGTTGGGCTATAAATATGAATTATAATGCCCTAACTGGCTAATTAGGGTCATTTTAGGTCTAAAAATGAGTTTATTTTGTCAAAAACTCATTAACATATAATAATTGAAGTTTAGGGTAATGTAGATCACATGCCCTCTAATCCCTAAAAATAAGATAAATCATGTTTGATATCAAAACTTATACAAATAAAATTAAACTTTGTTAAAACCATAATTACTAACTGTTAACCCCAAAATCAAGTCAAACCGACACATTTAAGTAAACCACATAATACCACAAAATTAAGTAGAATTTAAAACGGATTAAAGTTAGAGATCTTACAATCTACCCACGTGCCTTCAAAATTCACTATCAGACAGCGGTAAAAAGATTAGGGTATTTCTCCTTCACTTTGTCTTCTCGCTCCCACGTGGCTTCTTCCACATTGTGATTTTGCCATAGAACTTTCACCAACGGGATCACTTTGTGTTGAAGGGTCTTCTCCTTCTTGTCCACAATACACACCGGCGCCTCCAGATAGGAAAGATCATCCCTAAGCTCTAAGGGTTCAAAATCTAGCACATCCGCTGGATCCGGCTCATACTTTAGAAGAAGTGAAACATATAATACGTTATGAATGTTCGCGAGCTGAGAAGGTAGGGCCACCCGATATGCTACAGTGCCAATGCACTCAAGGACTTCAAATGGTCCAATAAATTGAGGAGATAGTATTCCCTTCTTGTCAAAATGAAGAACACCACGGGAAGGAGAGATTTTCAAGAACACATGATCACCCTTATCAAACTCTAGGTCTCGGCCTTTTATTGGCTTAGCTCTTTTGCCGACTTTGTGCCATTTGCAACCTCTCTTGAATGAGTCCGATCTTCTCCACCAATATTTTCACAAGAGCAAGACCGGTAACAAGATGTTCCCCAACCTCATTCCAATAAAGGGGAGATCGGCACGGATGACCATACAATGCTTTAAAAGGTGTCATCTTAATGCTCGCCTGGTAACTGTTGTTGTAAGCAAACTCTACCAAAGGTACTCCCAACTGCCTATCCACTCAAGTATTTACGCCCGAAGCATACCCTCAAGTGTTTGGATAGTCCTCTCCAATTGCACATCGGTCTGGGGGTGATAGGCTGAGCTAAGATGCAACGATGTACCCAAGGCCTTCTGGAAACATTTCCAAATCCGAAAGGTGAAGCGAGGATCGCGGTCAGAAATAATAGACACCAGGACACCATGAAACCGCACAACCTCCTTCACATAAAGGGCAGCCAGCATGTCTAATGAAGTAATCATCCTTATCGTAAGGAAATGCATGGACTTGGTGAGTCAATCAATTATGACCCACACCATGTTGTTACCGCTCGGTGATCTCGGGAGTCTGGAAACAAAGTCCATCACTACATTCTCAAACTTCCACTCCGAGATAGGAAGGGGTTGTAGCATACAGCCCGAGTGACGATGTTGCGCCTTAGCTTACTGACATACAAGGAATTTGGACACAAAGGAGGTGATGTCTCTTTTCATACTGCTCCACCAAAAGATCATTTTTACATCAAGGTATATCTTGGTTCCTCCTAGGTGGATGGAGAACCTAGAATGGTGTGCCTCTGATAGAATATGCTCCTTAAGCTTCATGGAGTTCGGCACACACAACCGGCCTCTATAAGTCAAGAACCCATCAGACCTCTCCTCAAAGTCAATCACCGCCCTCTCCCTCAACTTAGCCTTTGTGGCTTGGGTCTCCTCATCCCTCTTTTGAGCTTCCACCACATCATCAACCAAGCAAGAGCTTATGGAAATGTTGGTGTACCAATCACATGTATCCTCCATAGCTAACTTTAGCTTAAGCTCAATGGCTTTTCATACAAGAGACTTTCTTGAACATGCACACAAGCTACCGAAGTGGCTGATTTTCTACTCAAAGCATCCCCAACACATTCGCTCTCCCGGGATGATAAGAGACAGTGAAATCATAATCCATAAGGAATTCCAAATATCTTCTTTGCCTCATGTTCAAGTCTCTTTGGGTGAAGAGATACTTCAACCATTTGTGGTCAGTGAGCACCTTAAACTTCTCACCATAGTAATAGTGCCGCCAAATATTCAATGCAAATACCACAACAACTAACTCCAAGTCATGTGTAAGATAGTATCGCTCATGTACTCTAAGCTGACGAGATGTATATGCTACCACTCACCCATGCTGCATAAGTACACACCCCAAACCTTGAAGTGAAGATCACTATAGACCACAAATCCACCACTGCTCGAATGCAAGGTCAAGACCAAAGATGAAGTCAACCTCTTCTTCAACTCTTGTAAGCTTTTTCACATTTGACTCCACTCAAACTTCTCAATGAACCAGCGATAATATCGTACGAGCCCTAGAAAGCTACGGACCTCAGAAGCACTTTTGGGTCTATCCCACCTGAGAATCGCCTCCACCTTTGAAGGGTCAACGGCCACACCGTCCTTAGAGATGATGTGGCCAAGGAACTGCACCTCCTCCAACTAGAAATCACACTTTTCAAACTTTGCATAGAGTTTATTATCCTACAAAATCTGCAAGATGATCCTAAGATGCTCCTTGTTCTCTTCCTTGCTAGCTGAGTAAATCAAGATGTCATCTACGAAGATAATAACAAACCGATCCAAGTACGGCCTGAAGACTCTGTTCATTAAGTCCATGAATGATGCTAGCACATTAGTGTGGCCAAAGGGTATCACCAAGAACTCATAGTGTCCATACCGAGTCTGGAATGTCGTCTCAGATATGTCGTCGCAACGGATACGGAGCTGATGGTAGCCTGACCTCAAGTCAATCTTAGAGAACACCTGGGTATGCTGCAATTGATTAAACAAATCATCTATACGAGGCAAGGGATATATGTTTTTTATGGTTACCTGATTCAACATCTGGTAATTAATACATAGCCAAAGGGAATCATCCTTCTTTTTGATGAAGAGGACCTATGCACCCCAAGGAGATGCACTCGGTCGAATATATCACTTATCCATCAAATCCTGCAGCTATGACTTAATCTCCTTGAGTTCGGCTTGAGCCATGCGACATGGGGCTTTAGAGATAGGAGATGTTCCTGGAGTAAGATCAATGTGGAACTCGATATCCCTCTCCGGAGGTAACCCTGACAAGCCTCTAGGAAATAGATCTGCATACTCCGACACTACCTGCACAGACTCAAAAGAAGGCAATGCTGCATTCTTCCCCAAGATGATTGCAAGGAATGCTTCACACCCTGTGTTAATCCACTTCTTGCTTTATAAGAAGACACTAAGAATTTCCCACTAGACCACTTCACACCCTGGAAGAAGAAAGGCTCAACTTCTGGCAAGGCAAACACCACCTTCTTCCCACGACAATCAACATGTGCATCATACATAGACATTATGTCCATGCCTAAAATCACATCAAAGTCAATCATAGGCAAGATAATCAAATGAACATATAACTCATGCCCATCAATCAACATAGAGACCTTCTCAAGATATTCCTCCGCTTGAAGGGAAGACGAAGGAGTAGACATTAGCAAGGGAATAGATAGCATATTATGCTCAACATCAAGCTCACGAGCAAAATACAGTGAAATGAATGAATGAAATAATCCGGTATCAAATAACACCCTAGCATAGTGGGAGGCAATCACAAGCATACCTTCTACTACTCCCAAAGTGTTGGCCACCACATGAGCTGAAATGGCATTGACTTTCCCTTGGTCAGCCAGTCTCCTTTGTTGTCCTTCTTCTTGCCCGCCTTGAGGTCTCCCTTGAGGCCTCCCTTATTGCCCTCCTTGCTACCTAGGGCCATGGTTTGGTGGAACTGGTTGATGTCTCGGTGCATCACCATGAGTGTTCCTTGGACACTCCCTCTTGTAGTGCCCCTTTTGCCCACATAGGTAGCAAGTGATGTTGGCCCTTTGGCCATGGCAGTCCTACTGCACATGACTGGTGTGGTTCCTCACAAACTAACCACCATGACGCTTTTGGTTCCGATGAGTATGGGAGACCTCTTGTCTTGGCCTCTTAGGTTGCTGCCCCTTCTTCTTCATGTACTCTTCTGAGTCTTTCTCCACGACAATGGCGGTCTCAAGAACCTCCGCCAATGTCTTGTGTCGGAAAGGGAACACCCAACCTTTGATGAAAGGCTTAAGTCCATCCTCAAACTTCCTCACTCGCTCATACTCATCATAAAAGAAGTGAGAAGAAAAGCATTCGAGCTCAACAAACTTAGTCTTGTAGGCCAAAACCGTCATGGAACCCTGTTGGAGGTTGAGGAAAAAGAAGTGAGGAGCATCTACTTATGCCACATATATGTCATGCTATCTATAACATAATCTTGTCAAAATATCCTCATGCTACTGCATACCATGCTATGTGTAATAATATATCTCATCAACACCTAGCCATGCCACTTTGCATCATAAACCTCATGTATAAACATGTGAATTCATTATCATAATCACATCATGCATGAATAATTTGTCAACATAAATATATCATGCATATCTATTTCTCAATGAAAACATTCACCCTACAACATCAAGTGTATCAAACATACACACTATCCTCTATATGTATGTAATTTAAACCATAACCACATGTGTAACATAAGCTCCATCGTTCCTACACAACCTATGACAATGAGCATAATCTTTCATACGCATGCAACAATAAATGGTGAATGTCTCAAATATTTAGAGAAATAAACTTGCTCATCATAGTAAAAAACCCCGACCACAACTACTCATCAAGGCCGAAGTCCTGAGCAAACTGTTCGTCAAGACTGATGTCCCAATCACTATACGTGGTAAGTTGGTGCACTCGGATATACCATCCTAGATTCTCAAGGTCCAAATAAATTATTAAATAACACACATATAGCATTCTGTTCTTCTCAACCTGGGGAGGAAACTTGTCTGTTGGACGTAAAACCCTATCCTTTTGGACGTAAATCCAATTAGATAAGCTTCCGATCAATTAATCCGACAACCAATTGTATCTAATCGATCAAACATGGCTAATCACAATTAATCTCAATTATAAATTATTTTCATGATGCAACATGGTATATACGTGATTTATGTTACATGAGTCCAAATACAAGAGACATGCTCAAATAAGTCCACATGTGCATCAAACATAGTCCATTGGTATCAAATCAAGTCACAATTGTCTACACAAGTGTGTACATAAGTGGTAGCGTTCAAGTCTAAGCTAAGACATGTGAAACATTAATAAGCCATAATCAATGATATGCATGCATCCATAATTTTAACTTTAGTCATACCCTACTGGAATCATGAAGCAAGTGTGGTGAAAACATCAAAATATGATTTCAAGACAAGTATAACATCATGCTAGACCTAGACAAGTATAAACATAGCCATACTTCAAACTAAAACATGGAATATGTGATTCACTTAAAATTAATATAACATGTGCAAGTATATATGTGCATCATCATGGTCAAACATACCCGAATCATGGAGTAAATATGAAGAAACATCAAAATCTCACTTAAAATTGTGCATATACTCATTTATTCCATACTAGCTTATGTAGATGTTTTAGCATAATCACAACATGTAACTTGTACATTTTAGGAAAAATAACAAATAATCTTCAATAAATGTGAAAATTTACAGAGATCTACTTTGTAGGCTTAATTAAAATTTAAATAAATATCATATGAAAATAAGTACTATAAATAATTTTAGTGATTTAATTAATGAGACTACGTAGTTCTGCCATAATTGTCAACCTTTAAATTTATGACTATGCCATTGTCTTATCGTGCTCTAAACAAATTGAAATTTTTACAACATACTCATAACATATATATCAAATCCATCATAAAAAGAAGGAACCGAAAATCAAATGTTTTAATCCCTAAACATGCTTCTAAACACGAGAATAGAGAGTTGTTTTACTGTACAACACGTATTCCAAAAATATGACAAATACATATTAGTCTGAAAAAATATGAATAATTAGGAATATAATCTAAACATGTTAATATATTTTCAGAACAATTTTTAGAGATAAAATCAAAGTAAAAGTATCTAAAACAGAGTCATGATTTCAAAAGAGAGAGCTATTTGTGCAGTTTTGAATAGTTGGCCGTATGATCAGCCCACTAGCAGTGTATTGGTCACTACAAAACTGTATAAAAAAGTCATCTTCTTCATCACGAAACCGAACTGAAATTTTTCTAAAAATCAATAAAAATTGTTAAAACTTCATGAAACTTCAAGTAATTACTACCCAAGCCTAAAATATGATAGATCAAACATTGTTCATACTTAAACATACAAAAACAAGCATAAATCACGTGTTTTTAATATATCACCATTACCCATCAAGATGAATTAAAAGCTCAAAGAACCCATAATAATAGCATTTCAAGAAAGAAAACCTCTTGGAAAGGAAACCCCATACTTCAAAGAAGTTCTTGGATCGAAAATGAAGCTATACTCCTCAATAAACCTTACTAAAAATTAGGGTTTTAGTTAATACTTAATTAAAAATTGACTATTAAGCTTAAATAACCTTGAAAATAAGTAGATATATGATTTTCTTTGATTAAAAATGAAAATCACCCATTTAGGGTTTGAAATGGAGATTAAAAATATTATTTTAATGGAGGAAATCTAGAATCCATTTGGGGAAAAGTGAAGATAAGAGAGATTAAGAGTAAAACTGGAAGATTATGGATGATTAGGGCTAAAAACTCACCTAAAGTGGATTTTCCTCTTTGGGAAATGGGGTTACAGCACCACCTTGCCTCCTAGCACAGCCCTTTCCAAATGGGAAATGGGCTAGGTTTCTTTATATAGTAAATTGTTGGGTTATGTATATAAATTATTGGGTTGTAAATATGAATTATAACACCCTAAGTGGCTAATGAGGGTCATTTTAGGACTAAAAACGAGTTTAATCAGTCCATAATTCATTGCAATAAAATAAATGAAGCTTAGGGTCATGTGGGTCACACGCCGTCCAATCGTGGACGTGGGGCCCACGGTGGGGTCCACACCCTTAATTCATAAAAAATTTCCATAAAATCCCTAAAACTAGAATAAATCAAGTTTGATATTAAAACTTATAAAAATGAATTAAACCTTGTCAAAATGATAATTACCCACCCTTGACTCCAAAATCAAGTCAAATAAAAAAATTTAAGCAAACCACACAATCTCACAATATTAAATAGAAATTAAACTGGGTTAAAGTTAGAAATCTGACAATTTTGATGGAAGAAAATTCATACTAATGTTAGGGGAAATGAAGATAGAATTGATTAAGACCAAAACCGAAATATAATGTGTGATTCAGGGAAGAAAACTCATCTCAATCAAAGTTTCTCCTTTGGATATGGGGGTAGAGCAATTCCTCCCTTCTAACATAGCCCTTCTCCATTTGGAAAATGGCTACGGTTTTTCCTTATATAGTAAGGGTTTTAGGCTACGAATACAAAATGTTGGGTTGAAAATAGGGTAAAATACCCAAAATGGTTAATTAAGGGTATTTTTAACTAAAAAATAAATTTAATCACACCCAAACTGACTTCAATAAAGTAATAGAAGTTTCAAGGTTAAAATAGGTTGCACACTCTCCCAAACGGATGTGGAGCCCACAGTGGGGTCTGCTTCTTTAATTAATGAAAATTTTGGAGAAAATGCCATTAAATTGATATAAATTGGGTAAATCAAGCTGGACATTAAAACTCTCAAAAATGAAATTAAACCTTAATAAAGTCATAATTAATTAACCCATAACCCCAAAATCAAATCAAATTGATAAACCAACAAATATTCACACAATTCACACAATTAAAAGAGAGAATTTAAGAGATCTTAATAGCAGGTATTCATTTCTCTTTTAAAAGAAGCCGTGATACCGAACGGCAATCTCCTGCACGTCAGAGCAGAATATGGCATGTATCCAAAGAGTTCGAATACCCAAAACATCACAATTCCATTTTCAAATCAAATTCAGAACAAATATTTCATATTAAACTAAATTTAAAATTAAAATTCGTTTCAATACACTAGCGGAATTAACATAGGAGCTATCCCCTAACACCTCATGTCCCATACCATAGGCATTTGATGGTTTCTTCTTAGTAATTCTATAGTCCATCAAAACTAATTTACTAAATTTCAAGTCAATTTTCAAAATATAGAGGATTTGTGATCGTTTATAATTAATCCATTTGCAAGTGTACAATGTAATTGTACTAAGATAAGTATTTAAGGGTTGTCGTAGCTCAAGGATGGATGAATTAATTACAAAGAACTTAACCTTAAATTTAACAAAGAAAATAAGTAACTAAACTAAAAGGAAGAGAACAATATAATGGAAATTACTCAGGTAATTGAATCCACTATAGAAGCATAACAATTTCTAACCTTTAATCTAAATCTAGTGTGAATATGAACAAGTATTCTCAGCTACAAGTTAGAATTACTTTAAAAAGAATCATTAATTAAATCCATGGCATGAACTATCTTCGACAATAACACAAATTATCTACACTAAAATAAACTATAGGCATGTCTCATCTAATCTTAGTATAACTCATCTAATTTATTAATCATATGAACATTAAAACCATTGCATAACCATCTCATCTAAATCATAGAAATTAGAATTGATATAAATATCAAAACCACATAAATCTATCATCTACAAGACAATAAATCAACATAGAATTGAATAAACTTAAAAAACTCTTCCATTAAGAAGGAAATCCTTGCCATACAATTATCATTCATTACAACTAAGATCTAAATTAAAAATAAAAAAGAAACAAAAATATATCTATAGTTTTATCAACTCCTAAGTAAAAAAAATTTAGCCTTGCATGGTATAAGAAGGCTCTTGAATCTTCAATAAAAGCTTTAAATGCTCCTTCATCTTCTTTTCCCTTTATCTCTTCCAAAAATCTACTAAAATTCATCAATTTCGAGCCCCAAATGGCTTTATATAGGCATAAGAGTCATAGGAGGAAGTCTAATAGGAAAAGAACTCAAAATTGGCAAAAATTAAGAAATTGCATGTTATCCCATTCGATCACACTATATGCCTATTAGAATGGCTATACTATTTTTGCAATCTAGAAAGTTTTGATTAGTTTCCTGTCCAGTTTCTATTCAAGAGCTAAGTTTGTTCACTGGATAGTCCTTATTCCTGTGAAGTTGTCTACTCTGTATGTAAAGTAATTTCCTTCACATCCATATTAATTTCCAACTTGTTTATAACTTCGAAAAGTTGTCTAAATCATTTTAAAGTATGTTAAGAGTGTTTTGAATTATTCCAAACATCATACAAGGGCCTCGATAAGCGCACCTTACCTACAAAATATAAAAACTTCACATTTTAGACATGTAGAACATAAATAAAATCCCAACTTGATTCAAATACATGCCTAAACTACTAATAACTCCCAAATTAATAAATAATTTAAATAAAATATTAATATCTATCTTAAAATAAATAAACCATAATTAACCCTAAATTAACCTAATACTATACTAGCTAATAAGAAAAAAAAGGCATATAAAAGAGATATGTTTCACACTTATTAATTTGAAATTATATTTCATATCAAATCCACCAACATGCTTAACCATAGAGTGAACCATTACCACTTTGTGTCCCATGCCACAGGTGATACATATGTTTTTTATACATTTTATATGCCTATTTACCTTATTTGCTAGTGTAAGATTAAGTTAATTAAGGGTTAATTATAGTTTATGTGTGTTAAGATAGATATTAGTAGTGTGATTTAATTATTCATAAATTTAGGCGATGTTACTTGTTGTAACATTCATAGTTTTTAAACGATTTTTTCAAAAACATTACAGCAAAAGTTAGGTGTGTTGATTAGAGCACAGTTGGACGAGCGTAATGAACCTAAGAACACGCAAAACGGAGGTCATGAGCGAAAGTTATGGCCTCGAAAAATGTGTGATATAGGTGGGACCCACTTTAAAAGTTTGAGATAACCTACCCATGTGGGGTCTAGTTTCGAAGTGCTCGTCGATACAAGTCCATCGGTACTAAGAACGCACGATTCCGACTTCGGGATAGGAAGATATCATATTTTGAAATTTTAAAAACAAAAATATATTTATATAATAAAACGCCACATAGCGGCATCGGAAATCTGTCGTGTGTCAGACACGCGTGTCAAAATTTTGATGTGCGTCAGACGCATGTCTAACATTTGACGCATAATTGAATTAGGCTTTATGATATATGTGATATAAAGAAAATCTAGCTTCGCCATTATTTTAATTATACTTGAGTATGGTAAGATTGAAATACAGTTTTATGGAATTAGTGATCTTTCCAAATGATTTTAGAAATGCGTACAATCATGACCACCAAGTTGCTAAGATGAGATAGAGAAGGGGTAATTGTCTCGTTGGAACGAGTGACTAACCCTACCTTTATAATCGTTATCAGTAACACGACCATGACTTGTAGAGGACAGGCTAGGATTTTGAAAGGTTGATCTTTGTGGAAGATTGTTTAAAGTAAAGAAAAAGAGAAGGAAATTCCCGTTTGAGTCGGGCATATAAGAGATTTAATTGTCTGGAGCTCAAATTGGTAGACGTACCGATAGAGTTCCATAATTGAGAGTACACAGGTAAATCCGGTCCGGAATCGGATACACGGTATGCACATTAGCCTGGTGAGCCCCTAACGAATAGAAAGACCCCTGATTAGCCCCTAACAATGGGAAACTATCAAAGCTACATGCGCTAGGGTAGAGAGTATCATGGGAAAACCCTCTGCTCTTGAGATCCCGGCGCCCCTTAAGCACGGGTGGCTCTTCCCTCTACAAGCATGGAGTATTTTTACGGAAAATCTGTAGAGGAGTAAGAGGCCACTGCTTTGTACCCGTAACAAATTCTTTATAATATAATAAGTGTCTCGGACACTAGCAGTAAGCTATGAGAGCTTACAAACCCTAGAAGCATCTTCTATACGTAGGAAGAAGCCCTGAGGAAGTTTTTTGGGTGAGAGACACACCCATACTACTTATTTTGAATAATATTATCTATTTACTTGATCGTGTGATTTAAAAATTGCCAAATATGATATTTATGTCTAATAGGCTAAGTACTCCTACTGAGTATTTTAAAATACTCACTACCCCCCCTAGACCTTGCAGGACCTAGTGTGGAATAGACATGGGTAGAAGAGAACATTAAAGGCACTTTTTGGGAGCTTAAAGCGGTGACAAAGGAGTCTACAATTGCACCAGTAGTTTCCTAAGCACACTTTTATGCTTTTGGCTTGAGAAGACTTGTTTATATCTTTACTTGTGTTTGAACACAGACAGTATATTTCTTGGGAAATAAAGTATATCATGTTACATTAAGGTTATATGTTTCCCAATTACGACCCGAGCAAGCTCTAATTTTAGTTTTTAACTATTTATATGTTTTATAAAATCCTCGGTCGTGACAGTTGGTATTAGAGCCTAGGAAATTCTGTCTACAAATGCATAAAGTGAAGAAATAAATGATTTCTATCTCTATAATTCGCTTAGATAAGTAGACTTACTATAACTTTAGACCATCTTTTTGAATTTAGATGTCGTGATCACAACAACCTAGTCAAAAGTCGCAAACTTCAAATAATGATTTGACTGGACCAACCCCGTCTGAATTGGGAGGGGGAGTAGCACCCGAAGCTATGAGTGTGTTGCTGCAAAATCTTGCAGAACGCTTAGCTGAGTAAGGTTATCATCCTGCTCTTTCTTTGCCACCAGCACAACCTTCTTCGATTCCCTTGAGTGAAAACTCATATGGCAGGAGTAAGGGTGAGGATAATTTGGCGAACGGTTTATGAAGATTGCCCCCACCTTCTTGGGTGAAGGAGAACCAAAGGAGGTAGAAAAATGGATAAAAGAAATTGAAACGATTTTTGAAGCAATGGAGGTACCTGAGAGTAAAAAGGTTGCCCTTGGAACATTTGTCTTCTCTAGAGAGGCAGATCATTGGTGGACCAAAATCAAGGAGACTAAATTTGTAGAAGTTCAGCAAGTTTCTTGGAATGATTTTAAAGAATCTTTCTATGATAATTATTTTCCACTCCATATGAGGCAACAAAAAAAGTTGGAGTTCATGGAACTGAAGCAAGGAAGTTTGTCGGTATGTGAGTATGTGACTAAATTCACTCAGTTGCAGCGCTTTACCTTGGGTGCATGCACTGCAGAATTATCTTGTGCTACCCGATTTGTCTCAGGATTAAAACCTAAACTAAGAGCTCAAGTAGTAATTCTACAACCTACTACTTGAGTTGAGCGGTGGAGATTGCCTATGTGGCAGAGTGCGATCAACAGAGAGCATTTGCAGAACAGAAGGGAGCTTGGCAAAATGGTAGTTTCAATCGCCCTAACAACAAGAGAGGTCGTAACTACTCTAGCAGTACACCTACCCAGCCAGCTCGACCATATCAGCCGCAACCACAACAACAAGCTTTTAAGAGAAGGCCACAACAACAATATCAGCATGGCA
Organism: Saururus chinensis; assembly: GCA_035235625.1. Lineage (NCBI taxonomy): Eukaryota > Viridiplantae > Streptophyta > Magnoliopsida > Piperales > Saururaceae > Saururus > Saururus chinensis. The sequence continues at coordinate 26,248,726 of CP141146.1, read as the reverse complement.
GGAGAGGGACCCCATGCCCCATATGTAAATTATTTCACTCAGGGCAACCCTGCAAGAAAAGGAATAACCTATGCTTTGTTTGTGGAGCTAAGGCTCACTTTGCCAGAGACTGCCCAAGGAAGCATACAAGAAATGAGCTTCAGCCCGAACAAAAGGCCAGAATTCCGGGGCAAGTATATGCCATCACTAGTGAAGAAGCTCATGCCTCAAATGCTGTCGTGGAAGGTACTCTTCTTGTCTATGACTGATTTAGCTAAAGTTTTGATAAATCCAGGCTCTACACATTCATTATATCATTTGAATTTTCTTTAAATCTGGAAGATCAAGTTTTGAAGTTACCCTTTATACTAGAAGTCACAACACCTGTAGGAGACTCTTTGTTAACACATGAGTTTCTTACGAAGGTGTCAGTCCAAATAGGTAACAATCGGCTGAGTGCTAACCTAGTTTTACTAAAGATAACTGACTTTGATATTATCTTGGGCATGGATTGGTTAGCTACACATAGAGCCTTAGTGGATTGTGGTAAAAAGAAAGTTGTTTTTGGAAAAGGAAACAGTGTGTTCCAAGGAATTCAGGATAAACCAAGCTCTTGTAATATATAAGCCATGAAAGGACAAAAATTAATGAGCCAAGGATGTTGGGCATTTCTTGCTACCGTTATCACAAATGAGGTAAAGGAGATAAGATTGGATGAGATAGACACAACACAGAACTATGTTGATGTTTTCCCAGATGAATTGCCCGGTCTACCACCTGAAAGAGAAGTTAAGTTTAGTATTGAGCTTCTCCCAGGTACCACTCCTATCTCGAAAGCACCCTATAGAATGGATCCGGCCAAGCTTAGAGAATTGAAGGAACAACTTCAAGATCTTCTGGACAAAGGATTTATCCGTCCAAGTGTCTCCCCTTGGGGAGCACCAGTGCTTTTTGTGAAGAAGAAAGACGGGTCTCTCCGATTATGTATCGATTATCGAATGTTGAATGGAGTGACAATAAAGAATAAATATCCTCTTCCTCGTATTGATGATCTTTTCGACCAACTATAGTCGGCCAAAATATTCTCTCAAATTGACTTAAGATCATGATATCATCAGCTGAGGATTCGAGATGAAGATATCTGAAAAACTGCTTTCCGAACAAGGTACGGGCATTATGAATTCTTTGTTATGCCTTTTGGGTTGACTAATGCCCCAGCTGCCTTTTTGGGTCTAATGAATCGGATTTTCCATGCTTATCTAGATAGATTTGTTATAGTATTTATAGATGATATTTTGGTCTATTCGACAAGTGTTGATGACCATAGGAAACATCTTCAAATAGTATTGAATATACTTCATACACACATAATATGCTACTAGACTTTTATGTCCATCCCACATGACATGTGTAAGGCTTAGCCTTCTTAAACTTTCTATAAGATCTATGTAACAAGTGTTAGGCCAGTGATTCCCAATCCACTAGGTTCAGAACACTAGGTTTTTTTGGCTTGATAATTTGAACCAAATAGGCTAAAAGGCTATGCATATCATAAATTAGTCAGCTCTACCTTTGGACTCAAACAACCTATGCTTAGTAAGGCACGTTGAGGCCTGGTCTACTCAATAGATACTTTAATTCTTTAGCTCTTTACAATTTTTTCATTCATTCTTTTTTTCACTTTTTTTCTTTGGCGGGGAACCGGATTCCAACCCCCAAAACAAAGGGAGGGGGGGGAGAGATCCGGCCAGGAGCTGGATTCGGGCCATGGAGAAATGAAATGGCAGGGAGAGGGGGGGAGGTGGAAGTATGGGGGAATTTAAACGCGGCAGACCAAAAAGTTTGCTTGGTTGCACACGAGAAGAAACGTAGGAAAATCAACCCATTTTTTTAATTTGTAACTCTTTGAAAGTGTCACAAATTATGCTTATTGCGACGTTTGTCTATAAATGACGCAACATGTACAACATTAGCGATGTTTGTATGTAAACATCGCTAAAAGAAAAGAAAAAAGAAAAAGAGAGAGAGAGAGAAGAGGGAGGGCGAAGAGAGCGATGACAAGGCCACCACCCCATGGCCCAGATCACCGCCTCCCCAGACGGTGACCCCTCCTAGTTTCCCCATTTTTGTTCTGTTTCAGTTTGTGTGTTGCAGCCACGGACCGTGCCACCAGTGGCCAGCCGCCACCGAATGGCTTTTGGCCCTCCCCCAACCTAGTGACGGTACAGCACTCGCCCTGGCCACTCCCTTGGCCGCAACGTCCCTAACCCCCCTGCCCAATTTTGATCCGAACAAAAATTTTGCAGTTATCTTCTGCCTTGTGTTTCCGTTGTCGCCCGCAAATGACCAATCAACCTTTGATATGCCACCTTGAGCCGACGACGGCGAGGTGCCGAGGTCTAGTCTCCCTTGACCCAATCAGTCCCGTTTCACTCGACCAGCCGACCCTTGCCAGAGAAAATCCTACCCTTTTCTATGGCGGCATCCATTCTCTGCCATTGGACATCGGATATCTCACCGACGTCCATTTGACTTGCCGCGACCCGGTGATTATCGGGTCCCTCCATCTTCTAGGTCTGGTACGCCTCTGACCGTTGTCAAGTGACCCACCCCAGCCTAGAGCCAACTTGTTCCTCCTGACGTTGTGTAGACTTGAACCACATGTCCGATCGACGTGGGCTTTGCCCCGGCCTAGTGACATCAAGGGCCAACAATTCTGGCCTGATTCTAGCTCTGCACCCCCACTTTTGTTACGCATGACCCAAAACCTACGGGAAATAGTTCCCAAATTCTGATTCTTCTAAGGGGAAGTATTATTGTAAGCCATTAGACTCAGCCCATCGAAGGCTCGATCGATGTCGTGCCCATATCCTCCACTGTAAGTTGTGCTGGATGCACGATCATCTATACTATGATTTGGTTGTGGGTAGTGTTTCGAAATGTTGTTGCCTTTGTCGGCCACTTTCTCCAACGCTTAATGCTCTCAAGTTTGTTTAGGGGACTGCTGTTAGAGAACCTCATCCCTTCCATGACCGACCACCCTAACCCCTTAAAAGACCACCCTTTTTAGGGTTTGGCTATGACAAGACGTACATGCATTGTTTGACAGCCGATTCCGCCTGTGTGTGGTTGGATCTGGCTTCCACCAGCCTAGTCGTTTCGAAACTCATCAATAACCTACCCTTCCCTAGGGTTTCCATTTACCGTGCAACATAGTTTCGGCTAAAGGCACCACCTTTGCTGCATATGACAATGGAACAGCTCTGTCACTAGACAATATGGCCATTAAAGCCCTTCTCTATCTCTACTATGTCCATGTGTATGCAACCAAGCCCTCCGCTTTGTTGTGAGGCTTCGACAATGTGAAATTGAAGCCACTAGATGTAGTTCGTGGTCTACTTTAACGTTTGTGGCCAACAAGTGTTTTAAACCGTTGGCCGACCTCCAATCAGTCACTCCCATTCTGTGGTCACTTTTGCCATTTCTAGTGGCACGACCTTATGCCTGGCTGCCTTAGTGCGCCCAACCTGTGCTTCAAGTGAAATTATTCTAACTTTATCGAGATTAATTCCAGCATCTCTAAAAACCTCAGGACAACAACGACTCTCTAAATGAGATGTTTTTGGCCGCTTATTCCACTATCAAAGCCGCCACCGTCATTTGCTCACCATCAAACTTACATGGATTACAAGGTAGGGGACCTTGAACTCGTAATTTCATTATAGCATGCTTTGATTGCCTAGTATCATGCTAGGAGTTATAATTTAATGTTTTGCATGATTATGTTGATTATATAAGCATGTGGTATGTATGTGAATTGTGCGTATGTTAGTGAAGACTAAGGGTATGTAGTAAGTTGCTATGAATCGTATGTATTTGACCAGTGTGTGTGATCTTCGCTATGGGCTGGTGGTATGTGATCGATGGGCATGAGTAGAAGTGTTTGATTGTACGTTTGGCCAAGGGGTACTTCATGGGTTATGACATGGAAATTGTGATTGTATGACAGGCAAGGAAAGACATAACATTGACGGTCGAAGGTTGGATTTGATGAGATTGAAGAATTGGTTTGGATTGAGTCAGGTAGTACTTTGGAGCAATGAGCAGAAGACCTAAGTGATGTAAGGATTTGGAAGATTCAAGGTTCTTAACGTCTTTGGGGCATTGTGAATTAGTGAAAGTGGACAGCATAATGGTACCCACATAATGTGCATAATATGAATTGTAACAAAAAAACAATAAGGAATTAATAAGGATTTGATGACAGGACATAGGTCTAAGGGTTTCACTCGAAGTGTTCGAGAAGGACAGTTTGGTTTTTAGGCAAATGGTGTAAGATGTAAGACCATAAGTATACGATAGTAAGAGTGTTAGTATGGAATTCGAGTTTGACAAGTAAGGTTATGCAGATTTCTGTAAGACTGTGAGCATAAAAGTGAGTTATAAGTACGATTGGATGAGTTAAGTTGGAGTATGTTATCCTTCTAGACTAAAGCTTCAAAACTGGCATGGTTCTAGCTTGGTTGACTGAAGAATGTAAGGTGGAAGTAGTTTCATGCATAATTATACATGCATAAATTACCTAATATGAACTTAAATTGTAAATAACCCTAATTTGATAACGTTGTGAGTTTGAGACTTAGGGTTTTGACGGATTAAGTTTCATTTTTGTGTCAATCGATAAGTAATCGACTGAGCATCCTTCCTAGTCTAGCCATGGTGTTATCCTATGGGATTTAGTCTTGGTGTTGTATTTCGGCTTAGACGTTTGATGCTCTATTGAGAGCACTGTAAGTTTTCGCCCTTCGCGGGCTTTGTATGTTTTCTGCTTATAGATGGCACTGTATGTTCTGCCCAAGAGTGGCACTGTAAGATTCCTGCCCAATAGTGGCACCGTATATTTTCCGCCCTTAGTTGGCACTGTATGGCCCTAGAGAGTGGACATTTGCGCTTCTCAGGTAAGTAGTATCATGGATCTACTCTTACCTGTTTGATCCTGTGCCCCATGAGCATAGGTGTACCTTGCCTTCGGGAAAGCCCATGGCGTCTAGTTGCTCCCCAAAGGTTAAAGTGACACCCCAGTGGCATTCCCTACCTTTCTGATGCTGGAGCTTGTTGAATGTAATGAGCTTCAGTTGTTGGTAGTGTGTGTACGATAGTAAGAGTCAGTTGTATGTTTCAGATTCTGAGTAAGCTATACGTGTAAGATCTAGAGTAAGTGTAAATGTAAGCTTCTAAGGAAGACAGTAAGAGTAAGTTTTTGAGTAAGAGTAAGATTGTACGAGTAAGTTCGTACGAGTAAGGTCGTACAAGTTTGTGTAAGTTATATGAGAAAGCGTACAGTTGTACGAGTGATGCACTAAAATAATGTTTAATTAAATGTTTTCAAATTTTAAATTGCAATCCTATTTTGTGTTAATTCATTGTTGATTTAGGTTATTTATGTTTTGAATAAAGTTAGTTGGACCTTAATTGAGTTTACATGTCTAAACAGGCTTTAACAGGATCCAAGTAGAAGAGGAAGTAAAGCCCATCTACCCAAAGCTATTTGAAAGTCAAGAATGGGCTCCTAATGGTCTAAACATGCATGGAATGGTCGAACACAACCTTGTGGACCTATTTGATTTGAGATTTGTATGAAGAGAACTAAATTAGGAAAGAAGCTGATTCGGATAGATTGACAGAGCCTTAGTATTTAGATCATATCGTTCTGTGTATAATTCGGATGGATACGATTCTGGTGGCATTGGAAAGAAGACTTCCGTGGCTACAAGTGTTATTTTAGGAAGAAATTCCAAATTCCAAAGATATATGGGTCGAATCCGGCATGCAATTAGACAGCTAGTTAACTAACCCGAGGCTAGCACATAGAAAATCTTTTCATTGATTATGATTGATACACATAAGGAAAGACAAGGAGGCTGATTGGTTAACTAAAGGAAGATTCAAAGATACTTATTTTCTAAATAAATTAGTATCTAATCATTGCCAAAGAAGCAACCAATCAGGCAATCAATCAGGATGCAATCTAGAGATAAAATTTCAATTTCCTCTTTGAAGCAACCCCTTCTATTCCTATAAATAGAGGGGTGGACATGATAGATGAAGAATCCCCTCCTCTTTGGAGCTCTCTTCTCCTATTTTCTTCTCTACTTTTGTATTTTTGTTTTTAGTTTTATTCTAATGGCTTTCTAAGCTCTCAAGCTAAGGCTAGAGGTGATTTGTAACAATTTAATGGAGTTCAATTCATGTTTCATCAATGGTTTCAAGTAAGTATTGTTTATTTGAAGTGATGTTTATTTAATATTGTTCTTCTTCTTGTTTCTTTGTGATTTGGATACATAAGATGCTTGAAGGCTCTCCTTTTTGATCTTTTGTGATTTGGATACATAGAAATCTTTAAGAGACAATTGTTTTTATCCTTCATCTATCCAAAGCATTTCTATTTTTATTTTCAATTTTAATGTTCATATCTTCCGGTTAGATAGAATTTTTATTCAATTCTAACTGAGATAACATGGTACATGAAGAACATCATTAGATGTTACAATGATCCTTAATGCCTTAGTGTTTTCTCATCTTGATTTCTTGACTCTATATTGCCTCAATACTCTTCTACTTTTTCTTTCTTAGTTTTCTTTTCTCTATTTTTTTCGTAATAGTTTTCTTTGTTGCACAAGGCTTTCCCTGTGGATCGACCTTGTCTACTACAATTGACAAGTAAAATAAATCTGAATTTGACTTCTTCATAGTCTTGTTTCAGACGTAGCAACAACGAGTAAATTAGTAAGACTCTGATTCAGAGTGTAAGTGTAAGTGTAAGAGTTTACTACAAGGGTAAGTGTAAGTTCAGCCAGTATGATCATATTTGTGTAAGATACATTATTTATGTTGCATGTACTTCTTGCTTCATGTGTGATTGCATCAATGCATCTATGTATGAACTTATGAAGTTCATTGATTTATTTCCCCTACTAAGTATGAAAGTACTCACCCTATTTTTTTAGCCCTTTGTTCGGAGGCTTTTGCAAGTTGATTGATAGCTTTTTGGACTGGACTATTCCCCATGGTGGACTATTCTTCCTCGACCTGGAGTGCAGCAAAATCATAGTGAGGCTATGTGGATTTTAATGCCACGATCTCATGTATTGATTAAGGTGAGCAAAATGTATTATTTTCTAGACTTGTGTATCTATATATGAATCAAAACACAGAAAGGCCTGGGATGTAATTTTTTTTAAAGACCATGGCCATGGCAGGTTTTACTAATATGTTTTCGTTTTGGGTCACGCCTGAGAATGTTAGTTTTGTCGTATGATGAATTAATTTATGAAAATTGTTTTCACACGTTTTGAATTTTGTTGGTTCATTTTATTTACATCCGTATTTCGAAATAAAATATTTGTAAGATTTTCAATTAAATGTAAGGGAAAACCTTGGGCGTGACAACAAAGCAACAGCCTCTTACTCCACAGATTATTGCAAAACGCTTCTTGCTTGTGGAGAGAACTGTCAGCCGTGCTCATAGGGCGCTGGGACCATGAGAGTGAAGTGTCTCCCTATGATACTCTCTACCCTAGCGCGCGTAGCTTTGATAGGTACCCTTTGTTAGGGGCTAATAAGTGGTTTTGCCCTTCGTTAGGGGCTCACCAGGCTAAATTAGGTACCGTGCATCCCATTGAAAACTAGATTATAATTGTGCCCTCATCTAATCCATGGTGCTCTATCGGAGCGCAAAACAATAGCTCCGAACTCATAATCTTGAGTCCTAGACTCTTGTTCTTGAGTCCCAAACTCTTGTTCTTGAGTCCTAGACTCATAATCTAGAGTCCCAAACTCATAACCAAAACATTCTAGAGTTCCCACAATCATAAAGGGCAGTTTTCTTTTAAAACATTCTATCCCAATGTTTATCCTTTTAAAAACACTAGCCTCGCTTCTACAAACCATGGGAACATCACTATTAATGACTATAGAGGCAAGGTTGGTCGCTCTTTCCAATGAGATAGTTACCACTTCTTTGTTCCACTTCAGTGACTCGATCACAATGTTTATACGTATTTTCACAAATAATCTTGAGAATCCTCCTTTCAACAAGAATGATTTATCTCAAATCATCTTTCAAACATACTGTATTCATTTGCAATGAAAGTAGTGGTATAGCTAGATTGTCTCTATCTCACACGCTCCAATTTGTATAATTCATACCAAAATATATGGATAAACATTCGATAAAACTATTCTATACAAGGCATTTGTAAAGCATGCAGTATATAAAACATATCCGTTTCCAATGGATAATTATTTGACTTATTCGAATGTACATAATAGAATTATAAATATACGGTATATAATTCATATCCTATCTCAACGATTAATTATTTGACAAATGAAATACATGTGCAAAATTCATAAATCATAACTTGAAAGTAACTCTAAAGCATAACATGCAAGAGTCATATAACTATTAAGTTTAAAACACAACCAAAGTTTATAATCATGCCTTAAGAAAGGATAAAAATACCTATCTTACTCTCTGCGCGAGTTCGAAGATGAGGTGTTAGACTCCACGTACTTGTATGTCCACTTTTGGGGCTTTAGTGGTCTCCAACCAGAAAAATAGCCCCACCACGATGTTCGGCATACTCAATTTAGGTTGCCTCTTGAACGATTTGAATCAGACTTAGAACGATTGAGAAATGAGGAAAAGAAGTTTTTTAACCTGTGAGAGTATGAAGAACCGAAAAACTATACGTTATTTATAGAGAAAATAGATAGACATGAGGATGACATGTGGCATATAGGATTCACACGCATCAATCCTATCTGACATGCCACCAGTCTTATCCGATATATCACCAATTCTATCTGACACGTTGCCAATCCTATCCGATATGTTGTGAGTCCTATCCGATACTTCGCCAGTCCTATCCGATACGTCAACTTTTTGTTTTCATTTTTAAACTTCAAAATATGATAACTTCCTATCCCGAAGTCAAAATTGCACATTCTTAGTACTGATGGACTTATGTCGACGAGCCCTACAAAACTAGACAACACATGGGTTTATCCCGCACTTTTCATGTGGGTCCTGCCCATGTAGTATGCTTCCCGAGGTTTTGACTTTTGCTCCCGACCTCCGTTTTGCACGTTCTTCGAATCATTACGCTCGTCTCTCCATCCTCTAACAATCCCTACAATAAGACACCAAATATCTGCCTCTCAATAATTTTGAATAATTAAAACTCATAAAATAGCTTTATTAGAGGCAGAAAATTATACCAAAAATTCACGGTCGTTATAGAAAGAGAGAGTGAAGAGAGAGAGAGATAGTGAAGAGGGTAGAGAAAGAGGAGAGAGAATGAAGAGAGAGAAGACATGATGAGAGGGTGAAAAGAGAGGGAAAGGACAACGAAGAGAGAAAGAGAGAGTGAGTGTAGAGAGAGAAGAGAGGATGAGAAAAGAGAGAGTGAAGACAAAGAAAAAGTGAAAGAGAGAGAGAGTGAAGAGGGTAGAGAGAAGGGGGAGAGAGAGGAGAGAGAAAAGAGAGAGAGTGTGTGTGAAGAGAGAGAGGGTAGAGAGAGAGGAAAGAGGAGAGAGTGTGTGTAGAGAGAGTGAAGAGAGAGAGAGAGAGAGGAGAGAGAGGAGAGAGAGAGGGGAGAGGATGAGAGAGAGGAGTGAAAGAGGAGAGAGAAAGAGAAGAGAGAGAGAGAGAGAAAAAAAAGGTAGAGAGAGAGTAGGAGAGAAAGATAAGAGGATGAGAGAGAGGAGAAAGAAGAGAGAGATTTAAAAAAATTAATTGTGACGCTTAGTAAAGAGCGTGGCAAATAGTTATAATAGTCATGTGCTTATAATTAGGAGTTGCAACTATTATAACCATTTGTGACGTTCTTTACTGAGCGTCGCAAATAGCATTAAAAAATAGTTTTATACTATTTGCGATGTTCATAAGTAGCATCGCAAATAGTATGAGAACATCGCAAATAGTATAAACAGTAGCGACGCTTATAATTTAGCTTCACTAGTGTTTTATCTATTTGTAATGCTTAATGTAAGTGTCGCAAATAGTATAATAGTTGCATCGCACATTTAAAAGCGTCACAAATACTGCAACTATTTGCGACCCTCTATTCCGAGCGTCACGAATAGGCTTAATTTTTTTTAAATCTCTCTTTTCGTTCTCTTCCCTCTCTCTCTCATCCACTCTTCTCTCTCTCCTCTCTCCTCTCTCTTCTCTTTCTCTCTCTACCCTCTTCAATCTCTCTCACTCGCTCTTCAGTGTCTCTTTCTCTCTCTCCACTCTCTCCCCCTCTCATCCTCTCTTCTCTCTCTACCATCTCTATCTTTCTCACTCCTCTCTTTCCTCTCTCTCTTCACCCTCTCTCTACTCTCTTTCTCTTCACTCTCTCTCTTTCTCTCTCCTCTCTCTCTTCACTCACTCTCTCTTCTCTTTCTCACTATCCTCTCTCTCTTCACTCTCTCTCCTCTCTTATCTCGCTACCCTCTCTCTCTTCACTCTCTTTCCTCTCTCATCCTCTCTTCTCTCTTTACCCTCACTCTCTCTTTCTCTCCTCCCTCTACCATGTCTTTTATTACATATTATTTTTTAAAATCAATAAAAAATTAAAATCAAATGATTTAGCAATGCTTTGAAAAATGCGTCACTCGTACCCTAGTTAGTAGCGACGCATATTCATATGCGTCGCTACTACGTATGGTACGAACGACACAATTTCTTACATCGCTAATGAATATTTTATTTTAGATTTTTATTAATTTTAAAATGTAAGAATAAAAAATAAAAAAAATCTAAATTAATTTCACCCCCCCTCTATGTCTCCTCTATCTCATCCTCTCTTCTCTCTCTACCCTCTCTCTATTCGCTCTCTCTTTCTCTCTCCTCTCTCTTCACGCTCTCACTCCTCTCTCATCCTGTCTTCTCTCTCTACCCCTCTCTCTCTTCCCTCTCTCTTTCTCTCTCCTCTCTATCTTATTTTTCTCTCTCTCCTCTCTTTCTTTTATTAAATATTATATTTTAAAATCAATTAACAAATAAAATGTATTCGCGATGCATAAAAAAATGTGTTGCTAGTACCCAAGATAGTGTGTGTCGCTACTACCTAGGGTACTAGGGATGCAATTTCTTAGGCGTTGATACTATATTTTATTGTAATTTTTTTATTAATTTAAAATATAATATAAAAGATTTCTAAAAAAACTCTAAATCATTTTATCCCCCTCTCCTCTCCTCTCTCCTCTCTTCCCTATCTCCTTTTTCTCTTCTTTCGTTCTTTCACTCTCTTCTATGTCTCCTCTCTCTCAACCTCCTTTCTCTCTCTCCTCTCTTTCTCTCTACCATCTCTCTCTCTCTTTATCTACTCCCACTCTCTTCTCTCTCCACTCTCTCTTCTCTCTCTCTCTCTATCTACTCTCACTCCCTCTTCTCTCTCCACTCTCTTCTCTAGATCTTTCTCTTCACTCTCTCTCATCTCTCTTTTCTCTCTCATGATCTTTCTCTCTTCACTCCTCTCTCTCTTACGCATGTAAACATGAGCCCTAGCTCTGGAATGGGGATAAAGTAGGGGAATTTTATTTATTATTATTTATTTATTATGTATAAAGAATAAATATTAAATTAAATATATTATATTTACAACATTTTTTAAAAAAATTTAGTATTTATTTATTATATATTTAAACAATAAATACTAAATATTAAATAAAATAAAATAATAAAACTATAAATACTAATAGTCTATATTTATTTTCAAATAACATTATTTTATTTTATTTGCGACATATTGTTTAAAGTGTTGCTAATAGTACAAGTAATAGGGACGTTTTGATAAATTGTCGCTATTATTAATATTTTTTGTGACACTTTTCAAAAAGCGTCGCAAATCGTATTAGTTTTACAGATGATTTTATAAAAGTGTCGCTACTAGTTGAACTATTAGTGACGCTTTAAAAAAAGCATCGCTAATAGATATAAATTTTACGATGCATTTATATGCGTCGTAAATACTAGTTTTTAGTGATGCAATAAAAGTGTTGGTAATAATCCTTTTTGTTGTAGTAATTATATCCAAACTAGGCGAGTTAAGCTTATAAAGTCAATAACCTAGGCCAGGCAAAATGTTCATGACTACAAGGGTACAAATATTACTCTTTCCTTAGTCACTACAACAAAAAAGACTATTAGCGACGCATTTATGCGTCCCTAATAGTCCCGTAAGCATTGCAAATGACTATTAGCGACACATACAAAGCGTAAAAAGAAGTCAAGTCACTACTACTATTTAGCGACGCTTACACCAAAATGTCACTAATAGTGCAATATTAGCGACACATATTTTTACGCCTCTAATATCAACATTTTTTGCGATGCATAAACAAGCGTCACAGATAACAGATTATTAGCGACGCATACTAACTTACGTCACTAATAATTATTATTACCGACATTCTTTATGTGTCACTAATATTAAAAATATTATAAAAAATTAGAAGTTTTTATCGACTATTACTTTTGTGAAATTAAAAAGTAAAATATAGAGTGGCGCTAATAAAAAAGAAAAAATTTATAAAAAATAAAAATTAATTAGCAACACTTTTAAAGCATTGAAAATTTTTCTTAGCGATGCTTACTAAGCGTCGCCAAAAAAAGAGAAAAAAATTTATAAAAAATAAAAATTTATTAGCGACGCTTTGAAAGCATCACTAATATACTAAATAATTAAAAAACAACAATTGGCTCCGGCCGATTGAGGCCGGAGCGGAGAAGAAGGGAGAGGGGGAGGAGGGAGGGAGGGAGGAAGAAGAAGGGGAAGGAGGCGAGGGAGGGCTCCGGCCGGAACAAGGAGCGGCAAGTGGCTGGCGCATGAAGCGGGAGGCGGGCGGCCAGAGAAGAGAAAGAAGGGGGAGGGTGAGGGCGGCAACGCAGGTGAGATGATAGGGAAGAGGGGCGGGGACCCGGGGGGGGGAGGGGGCGGGGGGGTAAATAACCGTGTGGGCGAAAAAAGTTAGCGTATTAGCGATGCATAAACTATGCGTCGCTAATACGCTAGATATGTGTCGCTACTAGGGATGGTTATTAGCAACGTATACACTTATATGTTGATAATAACTAATATAGTAGCGACGCATATAGTATGCATCGCTAATAATAAATATTTTATTTTTAAAAAATTTGGAAAATAATTTTTAATAATACATTATTCTCTCTCTCTCTAGATCTCTCCTCCCTCCTCTCTCTCTCCTCCCTCGTGCTCCTACTCTTTCTCCCTCTCTCCTCACCCTCTCCCCTAATTTCTCTCTCTCCCCTCTCTTGTCTCTCTCTCCTCCCTCCTCTCTCTCTCCTCCCTCCTCTCTCTCCCTCTTTTCTCTCTCTCCCCTCTTTCTCTCTCTCTCTTCCCCTCTTTCTCTCTCTCCCCTCTTTCTCACTCTCTTCCCACTCTCTCTCTCCTCCCGCTCTCTCTCTCTCTTCTATCTCTCCTCTCTCTCTCTCTCTTTTATTTAAATTTTAAAAGAAAAATTGTAGTAGCGACACATAACAGTATGCGTCGCTACTACACAAGGTAGTGGAGATGCATACTGGTATGCATCGCTAATATATTCATGTAGTTGCGACGTATACAGTTATGCTTCGCTACTAGATATTTTTTATTTTTAAAAATTTTCAAAAATAATTTATAATTAAAATTTTTTTTCCTCCCCTCTTTCTCTCCCTTCTCTTTCTCACCTCATCCTCTCTCCTCTTTCTCTCTCTCTTTCTCTCTCTCTCTCTCTCTCCCCTTACCCTCTCTCCCCTCTTTCTCTCTCCCTTCACCCTCTCTCTCTCCCCCTCTTTCTCTCTCTCCTCACCCTCTCTTCCCTCTCTCCCCTCACCCCATCTCTCATTCCTCACTCTTCTCTCTCTCCTCCCTCTTTCTCTTTCTCCTTCTCCTCAAACACTCTCTCTCCCCCTCTTTCTCTCTTTTCTCTCTCTCTCCTTCTCTCTCCCCTCTTACTCTCTCTTCTCTCTCCCCTCACCCCATCTCTCACTCCTCACTCTTCTCCCTCTCCTCTCCTCTCTCTTTCTCTCTTCTATCTCCCTTCCCCCTCTCTTCTCTCTCACTCCTCACCCCCTCTCTCCTCTCAATCCTCACCCTCTCTGCTCTCTCTCTCTCCTCACCCTCTCTCTCTATCTCTTCTCTCTCTCCTCACCCCCCTCTCCTCTCTCTCTTATCCTCTCTCTCTACCCTCTCTTCTCTCTCTCTTGCTCTCTTCACTCTCTCTTTTATTAAAATTTAAGAAATAAAAATATATTATATAGAAATAGTTAAAGTTTAATCTATTATTTACACTACCTTTTATTAAAAATTTAATATTTATATATTATATATGCAAATAGTAAATATTGAATAAAATATAAAATATTTAAGAAGTTTATTTTAAATTTTTTAATATTTATTTATTATATACTTATTTATTTAATTAAATTAATTAATAAAACTAATAGCGACGCTTGTAAACAAGTGTCGCTATTATCAATGCTATTTGTGACGAATGTTTAAAAGCGTCACTAATAGTTCTAAATTTTTAATATTTTATTTTAAATTCATTACTATTAGCGACCCTTTTATTAAGTGTCGCTAATAGCATAACTATTAGTGACGCTTTACGAACAACATCACTAATAGTTATGCTTTTTTTTCTTTTTTTTAAAAAAATAAATATCTTTTAGCGATGTTTGTATTATGCGTCGCTAATAGTTATCTAATTAGCGGCGCTTTGTTTGAGACGTCGCTAATAATTGTAGTAATGGCAACGCTTGATAATAAGCGTCACTATTATGTAACTATTAGCAACGCTTAATTAAAAGCATCGCTAATATTTAATTTGTTAAGACGCTTATTTATGCGTCGCAAATACCAGTTTTTTACGATGCTTCTGTTTGCATCGCTAATGATACATTTTATTGCAGTGAGTGTTTGATAAAAAAGACAAATTGGGTGGTACTATAGTCAAGTCTTCCTATATTCAAGAGGTTATCAGTTATATTCACGATGCTTGTTGGTTAAAATAAATTTTGATCAAGAATTACACTACAACAAAATATAGTATTAGCGACACAAAACCAAATGTCGCTAAAAATAACTACTTGCGACGCATACAAAGCATCCCAAAAAAATGAACTATTAGCGATGCATTTTCTTATACATCGCTAATAGTCATATATTAGCAAAGCTTAGTTTAAAGCGTTGCTAATACTAATCCTATTAGCGACGTTTTATAATAAGCATTACTAATAGTTCCTCTATTTGCGATGCTTTACACACATGTCGCTAAAAGATATATATTTTAAATAAAAAAGAAAAAAATTTATGACTATTAGTGACGCTTGTTTTAAGCAACACTAATGGCTTTAACAATAGCGACACTTCTGCAAATGTGTCGCTAATAGCGTCACTAATGGTTATGTATTTAAAATAATAAAGAATAAAAATTTTGAATTATTAGCGACATTTGTAAACAAGCATCGCAAATAGCATTGGTAATAGCAACGCTTGTTTACAAGCGTCGCTAATAACATTATTAATTAATTTTATTTAATAAATAATAAATAAATATTAAAAAATTTAAAATAAATTTCCTAACTATAATATATTTTATTCAATATTTACTATTTGTATATGTAATAAATAAATAATAAATTTTGAATAAAAAGTAGTGTTAATAATAGATAAAACTTTCAATATTTATATATGATATATTTTATTTCTTAAATTTTCTTATTAATTTTAAAATATAATTTATAACAAAAGAGAGAGTGAAGAGAGAGTGCATGGAGAGAGAGAGAGTGAGGAGAGAGAGTATAGTGAGAGGGGGAGGTGAGAGAGTGAGAAAGGGAAGAGTGAGATGGGGGAGAGGGTGAGGACAGAGAGGGAAGAGAGAGAGGGTGAGGAGAGAGAGGAGAGACAAGGGGGGAGAGAGGATTGAGGGAGGAGAGAGAGAGAGAGTGGTGAGGAGAGATGGAGAGAGAGAGAAAATTTTTTATTTTATTTGTTTTAAATTTTTTATTCAAAAATTAATTCAAAAATAAATAAATAAATAAAAATGTATTAGCGCCATATAGAAATATACAACACTAATACCTCAGAGTATTAGTGACGTATAGTGATATAGGTCGCTAATACCTTAGACGGAGGAGAGAGACCTATATCACTATACGTCGCTAATACTCTAAGGTATTAGCGACTTATATCACTATACGTCACTAATACCCTTAGAATTAGCAACGTATAGTCCTATGCATCGCTAATATATTTTTTTAATTAATTTTTAAATATAAAATAGAGAGGATATAGAGAGGGGGGAGAGGAGGGAGAGAGGAGAGGAGAGAGTGGGAGGAGAGAGAAGAGGAGAGAGAAGGTAGAGAGAGAGAGAAGAGGGTGAAGAGAAGGAGGAGAGAGGGAGTTGAGAGAGAGAGGGAGAGAGAGATGAGAGAGGGAGGAGAGGGGAGAGAGGAAAAACTTTTTATTTTATTTATTATTTATTATTTATTTTAAAATTAATTAAAAAATAAATAAATAAAAATGTATTAACCACATATAGAAATATATGTTGCTCATACCTCAGAGTATCAGCGACATATAGTGATATAGGTCGCTAATACCTTAGAGTATTAGCGACGTATAGGCATATACATCGCTAATACCATTAGTATTAGCGACGTATAGTCCTATGCGTCGCTAATACGTTTTTATTTTTTAATTAATTTTTAAATATAAATATAAAATAGAGAGGATATATTGAGAGGGGGAGAGAGGGAGGAGAGAGAAGAGGAGAGAGAGGGAGGAGATAGAGAGGAGGGAGGGAAGAGAGAGGAGTGAAAGAGGGAGGAGAGAGAGAGGGTAGAGAAAGAGAGAAGAGGGTGGAGAGAAGGAGAGAGAGAGAGGGAGAGAGATGAGAGAGGGAGAGAGATGAGAGAGAGGAAAAACTTTTTATTTTATTTATTTTTTATTTTAAAGTTAATTACTAAATAAAGAAATAAAAATGTATTAGCGACGTATAGAAATATACGCCGCGCATACCTCATAGTATTAGCGATGTATAGTGATATAGGTCACTAATACCTTAGGGTATTAATGACGTATAGTCCTATGCATCGCTACTACGTTTTTATTTATTTTTTTAATTAATTTTTAAATATAAAATAGAGAGGATATAGAGAGAGGGGGAGAGAGGCATGGAGAGAGGGAGGGAGAGAGAAGAGGAAAGAGAGGGAGGAGAGAGAGAGGAGGGAGGGAGAGAGGAGAGAGAGAAAAGAGGGTGAAGAGAAGGAGAGAGGTGTTGTTACGTCTGAAACAAGACTATGAAAGAAGTCAAATTCAGATTTGTTTTACTTGCCAATTGTAGTAGACAAGGTCGATCCACAGGGAAAGCCTTGTGCAACAAAGAAAATAATTACGAAGAAATAGAAGAAAGAAAGAGTAGAAGAGTATTGAGGCAATAAAAAATAAAGAAATCAAGATGAGAAAATACTAAGGCATTAAGGATCATTGTAACATCTAATAATGTTCTTCATGTATCATGTTATGTCAGTTAGAATTGAATGAAAATTCTATCTAACCAGAAGATATGAACATTAAAATTGAAAATAAAAATAGAAATGCTTTGGATAGATGAAGGATAAAAATAATTGTCTCTTAAATATTTCTATGTATCCAAATCACAAAAGATCAAAAAGGAGAACCTTTAAGCATCTTAGGCATCCAAATCACAAAGAAACAAGAAGAAGAACAATATTAAATAAACATCACTTCAAATAAACAATACTTACTTGAAACCATTGATGAAACATGAATTGAACTCCATTAAATTGTTACAAATCACCTCTAGCCTTAGCTTGAGAGCTTTAGAAAGCCATTACAATAAAACTAAAAACAAAATTACAAAATGAGAGAAGAAAATAAGAGAAGAGAGCTCCAAAGAGGAGGGGATCATTTATCTATCACGTCTACCCCTCTATTTATAGGAATAGAAGGGGTTGCTTCAAAGAGGAAAGTGAAATCATATCTCTAAATTGCATCCTGATTGATTGCCTGATTGGTTGCTTTTTTGGTAATGATTAGATACTAAATAAATCAATGATTTATTTAGCAAATAAGTATATTTGAATCTTCCTTTAGTTAACCAATCAGCCTCTTTGTCTTTCCTTATGTGTATCAATCATAATCAATGAAAATATTCTTCATGTGCTGACCTCGGGTTAGTTAACTAGCTGTCTAATTGCATGCCGAATTCGACCCATGAATCTTCAGAATTTGGAATTTCTTCCTGAAATATCACTTGTAGCCACGGAAGTCTTCTTTCCAATGCCACTGAAATCATATCAATCTGAATTATACACAAAAAGATATGATTGAAATACTAAGGCTCTGTCAATCTGTCCGAATCAGCTTCTTTCTTAATTTAGTCCTCTTCATACAAATCTCAAATCAAACGGGTCCACAAGGTTGTGTTCGACCATTCCATGCATGTTTAGACCATTAGGAGCCCATTCTTGACTTTCAAATAGCTTTGGGTAGATGGGCTTTACTTCCTCTTCTACTTAGATCCTGTTAAAGCCTGTTTAGACATGTAAACTCAATTAAGGTCCAACTAACTTATTCAAAACATAAATAACCCAAATCAGCAATGAATTAACACAAAATAGAATTGCAATTCGAAATATGAGAACATTTAATTAAACATTATTTCAGTGCATCAAGAGGGAGGAGAGAGAGAAGAGAGAGAGAGAGGGAGAGAGGGGTGAGGAGAGGAAAAACTTTTTATTTTAATTATTTTTTATTTTAAAATTAATTCAAAAATAAATAAATAAAAATGTATTAACGAACGTCACTCATACCTCAGATTATCAGCAACATATAGTGATATAGGTCGCTAATACCTATATCACTATACGTATAGCGACGTATAGGATTATACGTCGCTAATACTAATAGTATTAGCGATGTGTAATCCTATACGTCGCTAATATGTTTTTATTTATTTACTTTTAATTAATTTAAAATATAAAATAGAGAGGATATAGAGAGAGGGGCAGAGAGGGAGGGAGAGAGAAGAGGAAAGAGAGGGAGGGAAGAGAGAGGAGAGAGAGGGAAGAGAGAGAGGAGAGAGAGGGAAGAGAGAGGAGAGAGAGGGAAGAGAGAGAGAGGAGAGAGAGGGAGGAGGGAGGAGAGAGAGGGGGTAGAGAGAGAGAGAAGAGGGAGGAGAGAAGGAGAGGAGGAGAGAGAGAGGGAGGAGAGAGGAGAGAGAGGGTAGAGATGAGGGAGATCGGAAAAACTTTTTATTTTATTTATTTTATATTTTAAAATTAATAAATAAATAAATATGTATGAGTGACGTATGGAAATATACGTCGCTCATGCCTCAGAGTATCAGTGACGTATAGGCATATAAGTTGCTAATACCTTAGAGTATTTATTTATTTATTGTTTAATTAATTTTTAAATAAAAAATATTAAATATAGAGGATATAGAGAGAGGGGGGAGAGAGGAGGGAGAGAGGAGATGAGAGAGAGAGAGAGGAGAGAGGGAGGATAGAGGAGAGAGAGAGGGAGGAGAGAGGGCAGAGAGAGAGAGAAGAGGGTGGAGATAGGGAGGAGAGAGAGAGGGAGGGAGGAGAGTGGAGAGAGAAATTTTTTTATTTTATTTGTTTTATATTGTTTATTTAAAAATGAATTAAAAAATAAATAAATATAAATATATGAGTGACGTATAGAAATATATGTTGTTAATACCTCATAGTATTAGCGACGTATAGGCATATACATCTTTAATACCCTTAGTATTAACGATGTATAGTCCTATGCGTCGCTAATACATATTTATTTTATTTTTTTTTAAATAAAAAATATAAAATAGAGAGGATATAGACAGAGGGATGAGAGAGGAGAGAGGGATAGGGAGGAAATAGAGAGGAGAGGGACAAAAGAGAAAGGAGAGGGAGAGAGGGTAGAGAGAGAGAAGAGGGTGGAGAGAGGGAGGAGGGAGGAGAGAGAGAGGAGAGAGGGATGAGAGAGGAGAGAGAGGGAGGAGAGAGAGAGAGAGGAGAGGGAGAGAGGGTAGTGAGAGAGAGAAGAGGGTGGAGAGAGGGAGAAGGGAGGAGAGAGGAAAGAGAGAAAGGGAAGAGAGAGAGAGAGGAGTGATAGAGAGAGAGTATTTGCGACGCTTGTGTATAAGCGTCACAAATAATACGATGTTATCGACTTTTATGTATAATTTTCGTAAATAAATATTATTTGCGATGTTTAACAAAACGTCGAGCATATATAATATTTGCGACGGTTTTATTATTAGTCGGCAAAAATTAATTTTTTGTGAAAAAAAGCGCGTGGCCAAAGAATGCCCATGCAGGGCAAAAATTTTAGCCCGGTGCGGGCAAATATATATTCCTCGCCTCCCCCCGCCCTCTCCGTCGTCGCCGTCTGCCCCGCTGCACCCTAACCGCCGTCTCTGCCTACATCCCAGCCGGGGAGAGTGGAGCCGGGGAGAGAGGGGGGTAGGGGGCCGGATTCCGGGGCCCCGCCATCCTCCGGTCCCCCACCCCCTCCTCCCTCTCACTCCCCCTCACTCCCCGGCGCCGCCCCCTCCTTCCCCTCGATTTTTTAGAGGAGGGGGTAGAGCAGGGGAGAGAGGTGGGAGCGGCAGGGAGGAGGGGTGCCCGATTCCGGCTCCCACCCCCCCTCTCTCCCAAGTGATCTCCCCTCCCCCTCCCTGTTCCCCCCCACCCCCAGTCCTCCAGTTGACAAACCGGAGGAAGGGGCTTTGCGGCCGGAATTCGGCTCCCCCGCCGGATTCTGGCTCCTCCTTCCAACTCCCCTACACCTAGTCCCCCCCCTTCCGGTCGACAGACCGGGGGAAGGGTCCCCACCGGATTCCGATCCCCGTCGGCAGCCTCCTGCCGCTGGCGGGTTTTTTTATTAATTTATTAAGTCATTAGCGATGCTTATAAAACATTCGCTAATGACTTTCTATTTTTTTTATTTCATATTAGCGACGCTTTCAAAAGCGTCGCTAATAGAAAAATAAATTTTTTTATTTTGATTTTGATAAACTATTTTTATTATTTTTGTTTTAAAAAAAAGAATTATATTATTAGCGACGCATATTTATTATTTTAGTTATTATTAGCAACGCTTAGAAAAAAAATTATTTTGTTTTTCGGAAAACTATTTTTTTATTACTTTATTTTTTCAAAAAAATTATTATTAGGGACGCATATATAAGCGTCGCTAATATGTAACCACTACAACAAAAAGATCTTTTTGCAACAAAATATTTTGCAACAAAATATTTTGTAACAAATAAACATTGTCGCTAAAATAACGCTTTTGCAACAAAAAAAGCTTAGTTTTCCACAAAAGATAATTCGTTGCAAAATGTTATGATCTTTTGCGATGATTGTAATTAAATGTCCCAAATAAGATATTATTAGCAACAAACTAGAACATTTGTTGCAATATAGATATATTTTTTGGGACGGGTTAAAAATTTTGTCCCTAAATATTGTTATATTTGGGACCAATCTTCTATGTCGTCGCAGGTTGTATTTTTTTTTAATAAAATCTAATATTGATAAAAAAGCTTAAAAAGGGCGTTCATTCATTTAATCATCCACGCTAATCAAGTATACCAACGGCTACTTCCCTTTTCTTTACTCCCCACCCCATCTTCCTTCACTCACCCTGTGTATGCTCAAACCGGTCGGACGTGAAGGTCTTCCATCATCCGGCTATTTGCAGGGGAATTTCTACGCACTGTTACCATCAGCACCCCACAGGAGGGAGGGAGATTGCGAGATAAATTGGCCGGATGTGAAGGTCTCTCTCAGTGCCTCTCTGCCGCAAATCACTCCATCAACGACGATCTGAGTTAGAGCTCGTCTCCGTCAGGTCATCAGCGACTGGGCCTCCCATCCATTCCAAGGTCGTCTAGTTCATGACCTACACTCAGAGATCGATCCTACCCGGCCGTCAGGTGTCTGGTGACCGAGCGCTCCATCCAGGTCGAGGTTGAGTGTTTGTCCATTGAAGCACCACCAATCTATATCGTTCCTTGCCCAAGGAAGCTTCTCAGCATCCTGCAAACCCACGACTCCACCGTTCGCAACATCCTTGCCCAAGGTTATTGCTTTTATTTATGTGTCACTATCTTGATTCTCTAAGAATGTGATGCTCTATTTTTTTTTCTCATTTTTTTGCTTATTACATATGTTCGGAATGCATTCTGCAAGGTTATTTGTTTCTCTTTGTCATTTTTTTGCTAATTACAATGGCCATGTTCATATGTTCTGAATGAGTGCTGCAATGTTTCTGTTTCTCACTGTCTCTAATCCCTGTCTTGATTCAGAATTGTGCTGGACTTGTGTATTCAGATATTTTGTTGGTTAATAGTTAGAATGTTCCTTACAATTTTAAGCTTTTAGGATAAATCTGCATGGCACTGGAACAAGAGGTTCCAAGAAAGCCCTTAGATCTTGTGTTTGTGTTTTCATGTAAAGCCTAAATGTGCCTGTATAATGTTTTTATGCAAAAAAAAAAGAAAAGGGAAAGACATGCCAAGTAGATTTTTTGTGTGTGAGATAAATGAGCAAATCATGTCAGTTTTTTTTTGCTAACCCCAGACCATGTCATTCTTATGCAAATTAGAAAGAAAATCTTGAGTGATGGGGCCAACATGAGCACCTATGCATTTAGGAAACAAAATATGGTGACCTCCAAATAATGGAATCATGAAATCAAACTTTGAGCTTTTAATTATAATTTGAAGGGGATTATTTTGTCTAAGATGTGAGTGGGAGCTGAGTTGATTAAAACTCAATAAGAGTAGCCCAAATTTGCAAGAGATCAAGCAGCGATGTCCCCAATTAAGTCTAACCAAACTTCCAAAAGGTCATGTTGTCTACTACTTATTTGCTGTTTTTCCACTTGATTATTGGCCCCATGGAAAGCTACCTAATGAATTGAATGAATTTAAGAGAGTTAAGCAATTTGGTTTTTCACTTAAGCAATTAATTTTGACATTTTCCACCATCTCGATCAGCAAAGAGATCTTTACAACCTTGAGCAATTTCCCCTTCTGGAGTGAGCGTCATGCACAACTTTGAGCTTGCCGGCAAGATGAGAATGTTGATATTGGACATCCTAACAGCCCAGTTTTTATGAATGCTATGACTTTGCTTCTTCAAATTTTTAATTATACATTTACCAACTACGGGTTGCATACAATCTTAATGGAAGTTTAAAGAAAAACAACTTATATTTTAAAGATCACCTTCATTGATGCCATCAATAAGAATAGATAATTGAGTGTAGCTCAGATCAGGCACAGGTAACACGAAAAAATGAGTAAATTCAACTATTAATTAATTATTGTTTAATAAATAGTGAATGTGTATATACGTGTTCACATATTTTTTTAATGAAGCAAGAGAAACCTCTCCTTATTGACACTAACAATAATTATATTATGAAAACATTAACAGGTAGTTTACTTGTTAATGCTTTTATTTGTAGAGCCCAAAGGGGTTATATTTAGTAGGACCAAAGTTATATGAAAGAGGGTGGGGAACCAAATTTGGGCTTATTCCTGTATGTAGACCACCTTCATCTAATCTTGTAAAATTTCAACCCTTAAAGTCAAAATGAGAGGGTCCTGACAAAAAAATTTTAAGGCTATGATTCAGATTTTTTTCTCGTTGTATGCTTATTACGGTTACCAGGGTCATATGGTTGGAATGAATTCTGCTGCAAGGTTCTTGTTTCTCTCCATGTATATCTGTTTTTCATATGAACTGATTTTGGGAAGTGGGAACTGGTTTCACAATCTGTTTCTCAGATGATTTGATAGATGTTTGCCTTAATTATTTGTCAATTTATGATTTGTTAATTTGTGATTTGTTAATTGTTTGAGATGGCCTAATATATTTAGTGTTGTTTGCTAAAGTGTCTTTTGGAATAGTGATTTGTGATTGCTGATGTGTTGAATATGTTTGTGACTTAGGGTAGCCTTTAAATAATGCTTATGTTAATAAATATTGGGATTAATCATTTGTTATATTTATTTCATTGATTTACATATTCATATAAATTGATATTATGGTTTTCTAGTTGCTTATTAATTTTTTTGATAGACTTTGCCATCATATTTTACCAAATTTTTAGATTCAAACCGAATTGTCTCCCTGCTGATTTTTCCCCGCCATATGACTATATGACAAAGATCAACACAGACTATCATGTATGCATTAACCGTGCTATTTGTAATAGGTAATTTGATATGGATAGAAGATGGATGCAACTTAAGAATAGGGCTTCCAAAGAATATATTAGAGGACTAGAAGAGTTTATGAAATTTGCTCGTCGGCATGCAAATGGAAGTAGTAAAATTAGGTGTCCATGTCAGAAGTGCAACAATGTGTACTATAAAGATGTGAATGATGTGCATTATGACTTGTATGCTAATGGGATAGAAGGAACACATACACAATGGTATTTACATGGTGAAAGTATTGAAGAACCGATTGAGGAAGACAATGATAATGAAATTGAAAGCAATGATGACAGAGATGCAAATGCAATGCAAGAAATAGTGGAAGACTTATATGCGGGAACATTTATGGATACACTGGAATGTGAGACAAATAGAACAAATGAGACATATGAACCAAATGGGGAATCATCAATGAACAAACATTCTAGCGGTTTTGATGGGGAGACAGACAAGTTCACCCGTTTGTTGAGGGATCTTGAATGTGAACTATATCCTAGCTTCCATAAGTATTCAAAGTTGTCTTTCTTAATAAAGCTACTACATACGAAGCTAATTAATGGTTGGAGTAATAAATCATTCAATGTCATACTTGACTTATTTAAAGATACACTTCCCGAAGGACAGACATTGCCAAAGTCGCATTACGAAGCAAAGAAGGTCTTGCGAGACCTAGGCCTTGGATATGTGTCCATATATGCATGCATAAATAATTGTGTTCTATTTTGGAAGGAGTTTGAAAAGGAGGAAATATGCCCAAAGTGTAAGCAGTCGAGATACAAATCTGATAATCCCAAGGGGAAGAAGATTCCGCAGAAAGTCTTGCGTTATTTTCCCCTAAACCTGAGATTGCAAAGATTATTCATGTGCAGGAAGACAACATCAGACATGAGGTGGCATAAAGAGAAAAATATTAATGATTTAAATGAGAATGTATTAAGGCATCCAGCAGATTCTCAAGCATGGCATGAATTTGATCAGAAGTATGATTGGTTTGCAGATGAACCTCGAAATGTTCGGCTTGGACTAGCGAGTGATGGTTTCAATCCTTTTGGGAATATGAATAATGCATACAGTATGTGGCCAGTGATACTTATGCCATACAACTTGCCTCCTTGGAAGTGCATGAAAGAACCATTTTTTATGTTCCTGGTCCAAAAGCTCCTGGTAATAGCATTGATGTCTACTTGCAACCACTGATCGATGAATTGAAAGAGTTATGGGAAAATGGAATAGAAACTTATGATGCATCGAAGAAGGTAGAAATTTCGAATGCATGCAGCATTATTGTGGACCATTAATGATTTTCCTGCATATGGAAATTTATTTGGTTGGTCTACAAAAGGAAAAATGGCATGTCCAAATTGCAACAAAGAGACATATTCACAGTACTTGAAGCATGGAAGAAAGATGAGCTACATGGGTCATCATCGTTTCCTCCCAATAGATCATTGTTGGCGTAGAAAAAAGAAGGAATTTGATGGTACTCAAGAGAGAAAGTTGGCACCTAAAATCAGGGGATGATTTACTTAAGCAATTACATGCGGTGACAGATGTGGAACTTGGTAATGGTCCTAATATAAAGAAGAGGAAGTATGATCCAAATGAGTTGAATTAGAGGGAAAAGGCATATTTTGGAAATTTCCATATTGGAGATCACTTAAATTGAGGCACAATCTAGATGTGATGCACATTGAGAAAAACATGTGACAATGTATTGGGAACATTGATGAATATAGAGGGGAAAACAAAAGACAATGTGAAGGCTCGACTAGATATGCAAGAAATGGGTATCAAAAAGGAGTTGCATCTCATTCCAAATGGTGATAAATATGTGGTGCCACAAGCTTGCTACACAATGTTTGTTGATGAGTAGAGAAGATTTTGTTCTTGGTTGAAGTTGGTGAGACTTCCAGATGGTTTTGCTTCAAACATCTCCCGATGTATACACGACAATGACTATAAGTTAGTAGGTATGAAAAGTCATGATTGTCACATTTTTCTACAAAGGTTGCTTCCTGTGGCAATACGTGGGCAATTACGGAAGGACGTTGGTAATGCATTAATTGAGTTAGGCTTATTTTTCAAGGAATTATGTTCTAGAACTTTGAAGTTGGAAAGGTTGGAACAAATGGAAAAGGACATCGTTGTTATATTATGCAAGCTTGAGAAAATATTTCCACCTACATTCTTTGATGTGATGGTACATTTAGCAATACACCTTCCAAGTGAAGCAATTATTGCTGGACCCGTGCAATTTCGATGGATGTATCCAATAGAAAGGTTCTTGCACACTTTGAAGAAATATGTTAGAAATAAAGCATGCCCAGAGGGTTCCATTGCAGAAACATACATTGACAATGAAGGTATGAACTTTTGTTCCATGTACTTCAAAGATGTTGAAACAAGATTCAATCGACAAGAGAGAAATTATGACAGTCTTCAAGGACAATAATATAAAGGTCTTTCTATTTTTACACCAAATGTACACACTATAGGAGCTGCAAATCCATTTATTATGGATTTAAATGATCTTCACAAGCCTCAAATGTATGTTCTAAATAATTGTTCTGAGATTGATCACTATTTACCGTAAGTAAGCTATATTATTTGTAATTAATAGTTCATATTTCCTTTTATATCTCTTTATTTGATATATTTCATATAGGGAGCACAAACAATATATTGCTAGTCAAGGAGCTACTAACGTCCAATAGAGGCATGAGCAAAATTTCCCAGAATGGTTTGCACAACTTGTAAGTGTTTAAGACTTTTGTTACTCAAACATAAATTGGAAAGTGCATGTGCTTATTTTGTTTACTATTGTTGTTAATAGATGAAACAATTGCACGCTCAAAAATCGCTGCAAGCTTCTAATGATTTGTATTCATTAGCATGTGGTCCTGATCCACTAGTCATACGATATGCTAGTTGTATTGTCAAAGGTATTAGGTTCCATACTGCCGACAGTGATGACTATCACAAAACTCAAAATTCTGGGGTAGTCGTCAAAGGAGAGTAGGAAGGTCGTGATATTGAATTCTTTGCTGTTTTGAGAGATGTTATTGCTTTGAACTATTGTGGAGGTAGGTATGTCTACATTTTCAAATGTAATTGGTGGGATCTTAGCAACAAGAAAGGTATGCAGAGAGATGAGCATTTCACAAGTATTAATTTCTCCCACACTTGGTACAAAGATGATCCCTTCGTATTGTCATCGCAAGTGGAGCAAGTTTTTTACCTTAAGGACCCTAAATTGAAAGGCAATTGGCATGTAGTTCAGAAAGCACCGCCACGAAACATATATGATGTTCCACATGTCTCTTCCTCTGAGATAGAAAGGGATGAGGAGATAGATGAGCATGTTGATTAAGAGGCAAACATGGTTGATAGGAATGTCGAAGATGAAGAACATGATTTCCAACCCCTTAGTAGGGATGATATGGGCCTAAATTTGATTGATGCTTCAAATGTTTCTAAACTAAATCAAGGAGATGGTACATTTTCAGATGATGTAGCTAAAAGTGATATCGAAGATGAGACTTTGCTAGAGTATTGTGATGAAGAAGCTGACGTTGTGCCAAATGAAGATGAAGAAAAAGAAAAAGAAGAAGAAGGAGAACATATGTCATCTGAAGATGACATAGAAAATAACTTTTAATATCTTATCAATCATGGGGTAGCCATTAAAGAAGAATACAAAGGTTAGTGATTCTGCAGAGGAGAAGCTTGAAAATACAAAAAATGAGTTGTATACTATTTAAAGCATTAATCAATTTTTACTCTTAATTTGTTTTCCTTTTGCACTACTCCAACTATTTTCTTTCTATTATTTCAGGTATGAGATGAGGTTCAACTTAAAAGTTGATCTTGCTTCACATATAAAGATCATTGTTTCTGCAGCAGTGATCATGGAAGTTACTTCATGGTGTTGAGCACGGACATTGGAGTAATCTTAATACTGTAAGTTTAAAAATTATTTGCAGTTTCCTTTTGTCCACATATTTGAGTGTAATACTCTTGCATTATGTCCTTAAAAAATTGTGTGGCTCATTCTATCGTTTTATACCTTATGATATGATGATAAATGTCTCTGGCTGTAGCGAATTGTGGCTCATTCTTATGATAGAGAGTTGGCTAGATACTCATTTTGACTGAATGTACTATTTTCTCTTTTTTCTATTTCGTTCTCTTTCTTTCATTTTCTTATTTCTCTGTTGATACCTTGCCGATAATCCAAAATTTTCTCTTTTGATTTTGCTTTTCAGGTTTCTGATCAGTGGTGGTTCAAACCGTGTTGCAAGCTTTCGTAGACATGGCTGAGGATGAGGGTAATCAATTGATTTAGAATTCAGTAAATTAGAAAATGATGAAACAAAATACGTGAACATTTTGCTTTTCAGGTTTCTTCTCATGTATACCTGATCATGCATTCAGTGAAACATATTGGATTCAACAAAATACCTGAACATTTTTTTGATTTCCAAAGATTTTTTAGTCTTGTATAGTTTCTTCTTAACTGTTTAGATATATTTTCAAAGGTATCCATTTCTATTTGCAGTATTTGACAGAGACTGGTTCTAGTGAAATTAATGCAATATTCAAATTAGCATATTCTATTTTTTTAGATTCGACAATCAGCATCTTTTATTTGCAGTATTTGACACGGACTGGTTCTAGTGAAATTAATGCAATATTCCAATTTCTTGCTGGCACTTTTCACTCTCTTGGTGGTGCTATTTTGAAAACTTAAGTGGGCAAACTATTATAGTATAAAAAACAATTTCTTCAATGTGTTATGGATCACAACAGGTCAATCTGCTGAGGACAATGCTTCAGTGGGAAGAACAAGTGCATCAAGAAGCCTTATCAGGGGAAGCAAAATTGGGGAGATCCTCATATTATGGAGCCAAACCTGTAGTTCTTGGTGAAGTTGTGATCATAAAGTGGCCGGATGGTAATATAATGATAATGAGATCTGGTAGCACAGCAACTGATGCTGCAAGAAGGATAGGATTGGAATGAAAGTTGGTTCTAGTGAATGGTCAACTAGCAATACCAAATACTGTACTAAAAGATAGTGATATAGTGGAAGTTAGAAGATAGCATAGAGATACAGTCTGAATAAGAATAGAAAACAAGGCAGTTTCTATGATCACCCGAAACAATAAATCCCCAATTAAATGTTGAATTTGCATGGAAGGGATTGAACAGAATCATGTTGTTTACGATCTCATATCTGAAATGGCATTTCACATAGACAAATTTGATGTACAGGTAAACTTCAAAACTTTTAACAGTAAATGTTATTATTTTTTTGTTCCCTGTTATCACTCTGTTTGTTTTTTTTTGGCAATGTCTATTAATTTCCTTACTTTTGATCAATTTAGTCTTTTTTTTTCTCTCAAAGTTAGTGGAAACATCCCTCTTAGCCAGGGACGTGTAATACTTGTCATTTGCCTATTCTTTAAACCGAGGCTGCTAGTAACCACCCAAAATCTATAATAGATACATATTAGGATGGATGTTCAGGGGCTGGAGATGCAAATCTATCAGGAAACATATGGGAGATCATTATTTGAGTAATTTGAGTGTGTCTTTGATTGTTATAAAATTATTCTATTAGACATTCAAGAAAGAAAATATTTATGTTCTCCTTGTTCTTCATTTTGTTTTCTGGGAAACTTACCGAGATTAAAAATTCTTCTTTTTTACCTATATATGAATTGGTTTTCATAGTAGTTCCATTATTGTCAACATTTAAAATATGTTTAGTTATTTTTCACAACATAGATTATCTTTTTGTCATGATATTAAACAAACTAACTCTTTACGAACTTAACCCATGTCCTCTTCATTTTTCTTCTCTTTTCTGTCTTATTCTTCTCATAATTTATATAGAATATGCCAGCTTCCAAAGATTTATGTTGATCTAGTTTGTCTTTCTCTCTTCCAAAACTTGCCGTCAAGCTGCTTGGGACTCTCTGGTTGCAAAGTGTCCCTGATGCATCTTTTAACTCGGCTTATGTTGATCTAAATTTTTAAGAAAGTCATTGTTAATCTTGCCTTCGCCATCAGAATACATAAAGATATCTCAGTCTTATGCAGAGGCTTAAAAGATATGGAGTTTCTGGGGTGTTATATTATGGATTGCTGAACTCTGCCTACTATCTGACAACATTTCTTTTTGTCTGGTGAACACTAAAGCTGTTTTTTTATTTTCAAGAGGTGGAAGGGGGAGTCGTGGAGTTGATGCTAGATGCCAAAAGAATTTTAAGTGACATGAAACAATATTTTGCGCATGTTTTATTCTTTCAGAAAAATGAGTAAATCTATGTTATTGGGTCAACCTTGTGTTCCAGGTTCAATGTTTCTCCAGCTCCGGGAAAAATGGGATATTTTGCAGCAGTTGAAAGGTTTTAAATCTTAATCATGCAATCCTATCTACCTTTTTATTGGGCTTAAAACGTTTATGCTTATAAACTTTAATGAACTTCTTATATATGAATTTTTATTTGCAGGTTTCTCAAGGTAATGGCTTTATTATGGGCTGGAAGTCAGGTTACCAAGTTTCTTATATAGAGTGGGAGGGTGAGCTTCAGTAATGTCTTTTCCGTATAGAGTATCCACGTGAGAAGAAAATTTCTCCATTGTGTTAATCAGCTATGTAAATTCGATTTGTCATTGTGTTCATCAGCTTTATGAGAATTATAAAATTGCCGTTGCCGTTGCCAAAGTATAAAATCTCCAGCTAAATAAGATAGGTGGGAATTTCATTTGTACATAACTGGTGCCCGAATCCTTGAGTTCGTTCAATGTTTGGGAGCAGATGAGGTTCTTGATTATAAGACCCCGGATGGATCAGCCTTGAAGAGCCCATCTTGCCAGAAATATGATGTAGTTCTTCAACAAACACACTTGTCAACAATTACATTGCATAAGGTTCTATAAGTGGTGAAAACGTTCCCTTTATGTAAAGCTGGAAGAGGTCTCTCATCTGAGCTCATGGCAAGAGTGCAATTTCGAGAGAAAGGAACCACAGAAGACGACATTGATTTATAAATGTAAACGTAATTCTTTTCCTGGGTAAACCGAATGACGATTTGTCGTTTATTTGCCCTGAATGATGATTTGTCATTTTTTCCCTAAATGACAATCATGTAACTATTTTAATTTTAATATTTTAATATTAACTAATTTTATATATTTTTAATACATATTTAATCACAAGTTCTTGTTTTTGAAAATTGTGTAACTATTTTAATTTTTATATTTTAATATTAACTTCATGGTTTAATTATGAGATAATATAACCTTATTATGCAATGAATATATTACAATATTTTTAATTTATTATTTTACCCATAAATAAATTATTATTATAAGATAATATAACCTTATTATGCAATGAATATATCTATGCATGTTGTCGAATCGTAGTCTAATGGCTAATGATGAATCGGTGCATTTCTTTTTTTTTAAGTATGATAAATGTGTGAAATTTTAAAAACATAAAATTTAAAGTATTTGGATCATATTAATGTTTTTATTACATATTTTATGCATCATGCATGTTGTTTAAGAAACGATGTTAATCACTAGTGTTGTTTCTGACAATCGTGTAACTATTTTAATTTTTATATTTTAATACTAACTTCATGGTTTAATTATGAGATAATATAACCTAATTATGCAATGAATATATTAGAATATTTGTAATTTATTATTTTACCGATAAATAAATTTTAATTATAAGATAATATAACCTAATTATGCAATTAATATATCTATGCATGTTGTTGAATTGTAGTCTAATGGCTCATAATGAATCGGAGCATTTTTTTTTAAAGTATAAAAAAATGTGTGAAATTTTAAAAAAATGAAATTTAAAGTATTTGGATCCTATTAATCTTTTTATTCTATATTTTACGCATCATGCTTGTGATTTATGAAACAATGTTAATCACTAGTTCTTGTTCTTGACAATCGTGTAACTATTTAAATTTTTATATTTTAAAATTAACTTTAAGGTTTAATTATGAGATAATATAACCTTATTATGCAATGAATATATTACAATATTTTTAATTTATTATTTTACCCATCAATAATTTTTAATTATAAGATATTTATTTTAATATTATGCAATGAATATATCTATGCATGTTGTCGAATCGTAGTCTAATGGCTCATGATGAATCACTGCATTTCTCTTTTTAAAGTATGACAAATGTGTGAAATTTAAAAAAAATAAAATTTAAAGTATTCGGATCATATTAATCTTTCTATTATATATTTTAAACATCGTGCATGTGGTTTATGAAACAACGTTAATCACTAGTTCTTGTTTTTAAAAATCGTGAAAGTATTTTAATTTTTATATTTTAATATTAACTTCATGGTTTAATTATGAGATAATATAACCTTATTATGCAATGAATATATTACAATATTTTTAATTTATTATTTTACCCATAACTAAATTTTAATTATAAGATAATATAACCTTATTATGCAATGAATATATCTATGCATGTTGTCGAATCGTAGTCTAATGGCTCATGATGAATCGGTGCATTTCTTTTTTTCATGTATAACAAACGTGTAAAATATTAAAGAAATAAAATTTAAAGTAATTAGATTATATTAATCTTTTTATTATATATTTTACGCATCATGCATGTGGTTTATGAAACAATGTTAATCACTAGTTCTTTTTTTTTGAAAATCGTGTAACTATTTTAATTTTTATATTTTAATATTAACTTCAAGGTTTAATTATGAGATAATATAACCTTGATATGCAATGAATATTTTAGAATATTTTTAATTTATTATTTTACCCATAAATAAATTTTAATTATAAGATAATATAACCTTATTATGCAATGAATATGTCTATGCATGTTGTCGAATCGTAGTCCAATGGCTCATGATGAATCGGTGCATTTCTTTTTTCCACGTCTGACAAATGTGTGAAATTTTAAAAAATGAAATTTAAAGAATTTGGATCATATTAATCTTTTTATTATATATTTTACGCATCATGCATGTGCTTAATGAAACAATGTTAATCACTAGTTCTTGTTCCCATCAATCGTGTAACTATTTGAATTTTTTTATTTTAATATTAACTTCATGGTTTAATTATGAGATAATATAACCTTATTATAAAATGAATTTATTACAATATTTTTAATTTATTATTTTACCCATCAATAATTTTTAATTATAAGATATTTATTTTAATATTATGCAATGAATATATCTATGCATGTTGTCGAATCGCAGGCTAATGGCTCCTGATGAATCATAGCATTTCTCTTTTTAAACTATGACAAATGTGTGAAATTTAAAAAAAATAAAATTTAAAGCATTTAGATCATATTAATCTTTTTATTATATATTTTACGCATCATGCATGTGGTTTATGAAACAACGTTAATCACTAGTTCTTTTTCTGACAATTGTGTAACTATTTTAATTTTTATATTTTAATATTAAATTCATGGTTTAATTATCAGATAATATAACCTTATTATGCAATGAATATATTACAATATTTTTAATTTATTATTTTACCTATCTATAATTTTTAATTATAAGATATTTTATTTAATATTATGGAATGA
Organism: Saururus chinensis; assembly: GCA_035235625.1. Lineage (NCBI taxonomy): Eukaryota > Viridiplantae > Streptophyta > Magnoliopsida > Piperales > Saururaceae > Saururus > Saururus chinensis. The sequence continues at coordinate 26,214,797 of CP141146.1, read as the reverse complement.
ATATATCTATGCATGTTGTCGAATCGTAGTCTAATGACTCACGATGAACCGGTGCTTTTCTTTTTTTAAAGTATGAAAAATGTGTAAAATTTAAAAAAAATAAAATTTAAAGTATTTGGGTAATATTCATGTTTTTATTATATATTTTACGCATCATGCATGTGGTTTATGAAACAATGTTAATCACTAGTTCTTGTTTCTAATAATCGTGTAACTATTTTAATTTTTATATTTTAAAATTAACTTCATGGTTTAATTATGAGATAATATAACCTTATTATGCAATGAATATATAACAATATTTTTAATTTATTATGTTACCCAAAAATAAATTTTAATTATAAGATAATATAACCATATTATGCAATGTATATATCTATGCATGTTGTCGAATCGTAGTCTAATGGCTCATGATGAATCGGTGCATTTCTTTTTTTAAAGTATTACAAATGTGTGAAATTTTAAAAAAATAAAATTTAAAGTATTTGGATCATATTAATCTTCTTATTATATATTTAACGCATCATGCATGTGGTTTATGAAACAATGTTAAGCACTAGTTCTTGTTCCTGACAATCGTGTAACTATTTTAATTTTTATATTTTAATATTAACTACATGGTTTAATTATGAGATAATATAACCTTATTATGCAATAAATATATCTATACATGTTGTTGAATCGTAGTCTTTTGGCTCATGATGAATCGGTGCATTTCTTTTTTTAAAGTATGACAAATGTGTGAAATTTTAAAAAAATAAAATTTAAAGTATTTGGATCATATTAATCTTCTTATTATATATTTAACGCATCATGCATGTGGTTTATGAAACAACGTTAAGCACTAGTTCTTGTTCCTGACAATCGTGTAACTATTTTAATTTTTATATTTTAATATTAACTACATGGTTTAATTATGAGATAATATAACCTTATTATGCAATAAATATATCTATACATGTTGTTGAATCGTAGTCTTTTGGCTCATGATGAATCTGTGCATTTCTTTTTTTAAAGTATGAAAAAAGTGTAAAATTTAAAAAAAATAAAATTTAAATTATTTGGATCATATTAATCTTTTTACTATATATTTTACGCATCATGCAAGTGGTTTATGAAACAATGTTAATCACTAGTTCTTGTTTCTCGCAATCGTGTAACTGTTTTAATTTTTATATTTTAATATTAACTTAATAGTTTAATTATGAGATAATATAACCTTATTATATGATGAATATATCTACGCATGTTACCAAATCGTAGTCTAATGGCTCTTGATGAATCGATGCATTTCTTTTTTTAAAGTATGACAAATGTGTGAAATTCGAAAAAAATAAAATTCAAAGTATTTGGATCATATTAATCTTTTTATTATTTATTTTACGCATCAAGCATGTGGTTTATGAGACAATGTTAATCACTAGTTCTTGTTCTTGACAATCGTGTAACTATTTTAATTTTTATATTTTAATATTAACTTTAAGGTTTAATTATTAGATAATATAACCTTATTATGAAATGAATATATTACAATATTTTTAATTTATTATTTTACCCATCAATAATTTTTAATTATAAGATATTTATTTTATTATTATGCAATGAATATATCTATGCATGTTGTCGAATCGTAGTCGAATGGCTCATGATGAATCGGTGCATATCTTTTTTTAAAGTATGACAAATGTGTGAAATTTTAAAAAAATAAAATTTAAAGTATTTGGATCATATTAATCTTCTTATTATATATTTAACGCATCATGCATGTGGTTTATGAAACAACGTTAAGCACTAGTTCTTGTTCCTGACAATCGTGTAACTATTTTAATTTTTATATTTTAATATTAACTACATGGTTTAATTATGAGATAATATAACCTTATTATGCAATAAATATATCTATACATGTTGTTGAATCGTAGTCTTTTGGCTCATGATGAATCTGTGCATTTCTTTTTTTAAAGTATGAAAAAAGTGTAAAATTTAAAAAAAATAAAATTTAAATTATTTGGATCATATTAATCTTTTTACTATATATTTTACGCATCATGCAAGTGGTTTATAAAACAATGTTAATCACTAGTTCTTGTTTCTCGCAATCGTGTAACTGTTTTAATTTTTATATTTTAATATTAACTTAATAGTTTAATTATGAGATAATATAACCTTATTATATGATGAATATATCTACGCATGTTACCAAATCGTAGTCTAATGGCTCTTGATGAATCGATGCATTTCTTTTTTTAAAGTATGACAAATGTGTGAAATTCGAAAAAAATAAAATTCAAAGTATTTGGATCATATTAATCTTTTTATTATTTATTTTACGCATCAAGCATGTGGTTTATGAGACAATGTTAATCACTAGTTCTTGTTCTTGACAATCGTGTAACTATTTTAATTTTTATATTTTAATATTAACTTTAAGGTTTAATTATTAGATAATATAACCTTATTATGAAATGAATATATTACAATATTTTTAATTTATTATTTTACCCATCAATAATTTTTAATTATAAGATATTTATTTTATTATTATGCAATGAATATATCTATGCATGTTGTCGAATCGTAGTCGAATGGCTCATGATGAATCGGTGCATATCTTTTTTTAAAGTATGACAAATGTGTGAAATTTGAAAAAAATAAAATTTAAAGTATTTGGATCATATTAATCTTCTTATTATATATTTAACGCATCATGCATGTGGTTTATGAAACAATGTTAAGCACTAGTTCTTGTTCCTGACAATCGTGTAACTATTTTAATTTTTATATTTTAATATTAACTACATGGTTTAATTATGAGATAATATAACCTTATTATGCAATAAATATATCTATACATGTTGTTGAATCGTAGTCTATTGGCTCATGATGAATTGGTGCATTTCTTTTTTTAAAGTTTGAAAAAAGTGAAAAATTTTAAAAAAATAAAATTTAAAGTATTTGGATCATATTAATCTTTTTATTATATATTTTACGCATCATGGATGTGGTTTATGAAATAATGTTAAGCACTAGTTCTTGTTCCTAACATTCATGTAACTATTTTAATTTTTATATTTTAATATTAACTTGTAGGTTTAATTATTAGATAATATAACCTTACTATGCAATGAATATATCTACGCATGTTATCGAATCGTAGTCTGATGGCTCATGATGAATCAATGCATTTCTTTTTTTAAAGTTTGACAAATGTGTGAAATTTGAAAAAAAATAAAATTTAAAGTATTTGGATCATATTAATCTTTTTATTATTTATTTTACGCATCACGTATGTGGTTTATGAAACAGTGTTCATCACAAGTTCTTCTTCTTGACAATCCTGTAACTATTTTAATTTTTATATTTTAATATTAACTTTTAGGTTTAATTATGAGATAATATAACCTTATTATCCAATGAATAAATTACAATATTTTTAATTTATTATTTTACCCATCAATAATTTTTAATTATAAGACATTTTATTTAATATTATGGAATGAATATATTAACGGATCATATTAATATTATGTTGTCGAATCGTAATCTAACGGCTCAAGATGGATCAGTGCATTTCTTTTTTTAAAGTATGAAAGATGTGTAAAATTTTAAAAAACTAAAATTTAAAGTATTTGGATCATATTTATGTTTTTATTATATATTTTACGCATCATGCATGTGGTTTATGAAACAATGTTAATCACTAGCTCTTGTTTCTGATAATTGTGTAACTATTTTAATTTTTATATTTTAATATTAAGTACATAGTTTAATTATGAGATAATATAACCTTAATATGCAATGAATATATTACAATATTTTTAATTTATAATTTTACCCATAAATAAATTTTAATTATAAGATAATATAACCTTATTATGCAATGAATATATCTTTGCATGTTGTCGAATCGTAGTCTAATGGCTCATGATGAATCAGTGCATTTCTTTTTTTATATTACAACAAATGTGTGAAAATTTAAAAAAATAAAATTTAAGTATTTGGATCATATTAATCTGTTTATTATATATTTAACGCAACATGCATGTGGTTTATGAAACAATGTTAAGCACAAGTACTTGTTCCTGACAATCGTGTAACTATTTTAATTTTTATATTTAAATCTTAACTACCTGGTTTAATTATGAGATAATATAACCTTATTATGCAATGAATATATCTATACATGTTGTCGAAATGTAGTCTATTGGCTCATGATGAATCGGTGCATTTCTTTTTTCAAAGTATGAAAAAAGTGTAAAATTAAAAAAAAAGAAAATTTAAAGTATTTAGATCCTATTAATCTTTTTATTTTTTATTTTACGCATCACACATGTGGTTTATGAAACAATTTTAATCACTTGTTCTTGTTTCTCATAATTGTGTAACTATTTTAATTTTTATATTTTAATATTAACTTCATGGTTTAATCATGATATAATATAACCTTATTATGCAATGAATATATTACAATATTTTTAATTTACTATTTTACCCATAAATAAATTTTAATTATAAGATAATATAACCTTATTATGCAGTGAATATATCTGTTCATGTTGTCGACTCGTTGTTTATTGGCTCATGATGAATCGGTGCATTTCTTTTTTTAAAGTATAACAAATGTGTGAAATTTTAAAAAAATAAAATTTAGAGTATTTAGATCATATTAATCTTCTTATTATATATTTAATGCATCATGCATGCGGTTTATGAAACAATGTTAAGCACTAGTTCTGGTTCCCGACAATCGCATAACTATTTTAATTTTTATATTTTAATATTAACAACATGGTTTAATTATGAGATAATATAACCTTATTATGCAATGAATATATCTATGCATGTTGTCGAATCGTAGTCTATTGGCTCATGATGAATCAGTGCATTTCTGTTTTTAAAGTATGACAAATGTGTGAAATTTGAAAAAAATAAAATTTAAAGTATTTCGATCATATTAATCTTTTTATTATTTCTTTTACGCATCATGCATGTGGTTTATGAAACAATGTTAATCACCAGTTCTTATTCTTGACAATCGGGTAACTATTTTAAATATTTTAATATTAACTATAAGGTTTTATTATTAGATAATATAACCTTATTATGCAATGAATATATTACAATAATTTTAATTTATTATTTTACCCATAAATAAATTTTAAATATTAGATAATATAAACTTATTATGTAATGAATATATCTTTGCATGTTGTCGAATCGTTGTCTAATGGCTCATGATGAATCGGTGCATTTCTTTTTTTAAACTATGACAAATGTGTGAAAATTTAAAAAAATAAAATTTATAAGTATTTGGATCATATTAATCGGTTTATTATATATTTCATGCATCATGCATGTGGTTTATGAAACAATGTTAAGCACAAGTTCTTGTTCCTGACAATCGTGTAACTATTTTAATTTTTATATTTTAATATTAACTACCCGGTTTAATTATGAGATAATATAACCTTATTATGCAATGAATATATTTATACATGTTGTTGAATTGTAGTCTATTGGCTCATGATGAATCGGTGCATTTCTTTTTTTAAAGTATGAAAAAAGTGTAAAATTTAAAAAAAATAAAATTTAAAGTATTTAGATCATATTAATCTTTTTATTATTTATTTTACGCATCATGCATGTCGTTTTTGAAACAATGTTAATCACTAGTTCTTGTTTCTAACAATCGTGTAACTATTTTAATTTTTATATTTTAATATCAATTTAATAGTTTAATTATGAGATAATATAACCTTATTATGCAATGAATATATTACAATATTTTTAATTTATTATTTTACCCATAAATAAATTTCAATTATAAGATAATATAACCTTATTATGCATTGAATATATCTATGCAAGTTGTCGAATCGTAGTCTTTTGGCTCATGATGAATCGCTGCATTTCTCTTTTTAAAGTATGACAAACGTGTGAAATTTTAAAAAAATAAAATATAAAGTATTTGCATCATATTAATCTTTTTATTATATATTTTACGCATCATGCATGTGGTTTATGAAACAATATTAATCACTAGTTCTTGTTTCTAAGAATCGTGTAACTATTTTAATTTTTATATTTTAATATTAACTTCATGGTTTAATTATGAGATAATATAATCTTATTATGCGATGAATATATTACAATATTTTTAATTTATTATTTTACCCTTCAATAATTTTTAATTATAAGATATTTATTTTAATAATATGCAATATATATATTTATGCATTTTGTCGAATCGTAGTCTATTGGCTCATGTTGAATTGGTGCATTTCTTTTTAAAGTATGAAAAAAGTGTAAAATTTTAAAAAAAAATAAAATTTAAAGTATTTGGATCATATTAATCTTTTTATTATATATTTAACGCATCATGGATGTGCTTTATAAAATAATGTTAAGCTCTAGTTCTTGTTCCTGACATTCCTGTAACTATTTTAATTTTTATATTTTAATATTAACAACATGGTTTAATTATGAAATAATATAACCTTATTATGCAATGAATATATTTATGCATGTTGTCGAATCGTAGTCTATTGGCTCATGATGAATCGCTGCATTTCTTTTTTTAAAGTATGACAAATATGCGAAATTTGAAAAACATAAAATTTAAAGTATTTGGATCATATTAATCTTTTTATTATTTATTTTATGCATCATGCATGTGGTTTATGAAACAATGTTCATCACAAGTTCTTGTTCCTGACATTCGTGTAACTGTTTTAAATATTTTAATATTAACAATAAGGTTTTATTATTAGATAATATAACCTTATTATGCAATGAATATATTACAATAATTTTAATTTATTATTTTACCCATAAATAAATTTTAAATATAAGATAATATAACCTTATTATGCAATGAATATATTACAATAATTTTAATTTATTATTTTACCAATAAATAAATTTTAAATATAAGATAATATAACCTTATTATGCAATGAATATATCTTTGCATGTTGTCGAATCGTTGTCTAATGGCTCATGATGAATCGGTGCATTTGTTTTTTTAAACTATGACAAATGTGTGAAAATTTAAAAAAATAAAATTTATAAGTATTTGGATCATATTAATCGGTTTATTATATATTTCATGCATCATGCATGTGGTTTATGAAACAATGTTAAGCACAAGTTCTTGTTCCTGACAATCGTGTAACTATTTTAATTTTTATATTTTAGTATTAACTACCCGGTTTAATTATGAGATAATATAACCTTATTATGCAATGAATATATTTATACATGTTGTTGAATTGTAGTCTATTGGCTCATGATGAATCGGTGCATTTCTTTTTTTAAAGTATGAAAAAAGTGTAAAATTTAAAAAAAATAAAATTTAAAGTATTTAGATCATATTAATCTTTTTATTATTTATATTACGCATCATGCATGTGGTTTATGAAACAATGTTAATCACTAGTTCTTGTACTTAACAATCATGTAACAATTTTAATTTTTATGTTTTAATATCAACTTTAAGGTTTAATTGTTTGATAATATAACCTTATTATCAAATGAACATACTACAATATTTTTAATTTATTATTTTACCCATCAGTAAATTTTAATTATAGGATATTTATTTTAATATTATGCAATGAATATATCTATGCATGTTGTCAAATCGTAGTCTAATGGCACATAATGGATCGGTGCATTTCTTTTTTTCAACTATGAGAAATGTGTAAATTTTTAAAAAAATAAAATTAAAAGTATTTGGGTAATATTTATGCTTTTATTATATATTTTACGCATCATGCATGTGGTTTATGAAACAATGTTAATCACTAGTTCTTGTTTGTGATAATGGTGTAACTATTTTAATTTTTTTATTTTAATATTAACGTCATGGTTTATTTATGAGATAATATAACCTTATTATGCAATGAATATATTACAATATTTTTAATTTATTATGTTACCCAGAAATAAATTCTAATTATAAGATATTTATTATGAAACAATATTAATCACTAGTTCTTCTTTCTAACAATTGTGTTACTATTTTAATTTTTATATTTTAATATTAAATTCATGGTTTAATTATCAGATAATATAATCTTATTATGCAATGAATATATTACAATATTTTTAATTTATTATTTTACCCTTCTATAATTCTTAATTATAAGATATTTATTTTAATAATGTTAATCACTAGTTCTTGTTCTTGAAAATCGTGTAACTATTTTAATTTTTATATTTTAATATTAACTTTAAGGTCTAATTATTAGATAATATAACCTTATTATGAAATGAATATATTACAATATTTTTAATTTATTATTTTACCCATCAATAATAATTTTTAATTATAACATATTTATTTTAATATTATCCAATGAATATATCTATGCATGTTGTCGAATCGTAGTCTCATGGCTCATGATGAATCGGTGCATTTCTTTTTTTAAAGTATGAAAAATGTGTAAAATTTGAAGTATTTACATCATATTAATCACTACCCGGTTTAATTATGAGATAATAGAACCTTATTATGCGACGAATATATCTACGCATGTTATCGAATCGTAGTCTAATGGCTCATGATGAATCGTTGCATTTCTTACTTTATAATATGAAAAATGTGTGAAATTTTATAGAATAAAATATAAAGTATTTGCATCATATTAATCTTTTTATTATATATTTTACGCATCATGCGTGTGGTTTATGAAACAATATTAATCACTAGTTCTTGTTTCTAACAATCGTGTAACTATTTTAATTTTTATATTTTAATATTAACTTCATGGTTTAATTATGAGATAATATAATCTTATTATGCGATGAATATATTACAATATTTTTAATTTATTATTTTACCCTTCAATAATTTTTAATTATAAGATATTTATTTTAATAATATGCAATATATATATGTATACATTTTGTCGAATCGTAGTCTATTGGCTCATGATGAATCGGTGCATTTCTTTTTTAAAGTATGAAAAAAGTGTAAAATTTTAAAAAAATAAAATTTAAAGTATTTGGATCATATTAATCTTTTTATTATATATTTAACGCATCATGGATGTGCTTTATAAAATAATGTTAAGCTCTAGATCTTGTTCCTGACATTCCTGTAACTATTTTAATTTTTATATTTTAATATTAACAACATGGTTTAATTATGAGATAATATAACCTTATTATGCAATGAATATATTTATGCATGTTGTCGAATCGTAGTCTATTGGCTCATGATGAATCGCTGCATTTCTTTTTTTAAAGTATGACAAATGTGTGAAATTTGAAAAAAATAAAATTTAAAGTATTTGGATCATATTAATCTTTTTATTATTTATTTTATGCATCATGCATGTGGTTTATGAAACAATGTTAGTCACTGGTTCTTATTCTTGACAATCGTGTAACTATTTTAAATATTTTAATATTAACTATAAGGTTTTATTATTAGATAATATAACCTTATTATGCAATGAATATATTACAATAATTTTAATTTATTATTTTACCCATAAATAAATTTTAAATATAAGATAATATAACCTTATTATGCAATGAATATATCTTTGCATGTTGTCGAATCGTTGTCTAATGGCTCGTGATGAATCGGTACATTTCTTTTTTTAAACTATGACAAATGTGTGAAAATTTAAAAAAATAAAATTTATAAGTTTTTGGATCATATTAATCTGTTTATTATATATTTCATGCATCATGCATGTGGTTTATGAAACAATGTTAAGCACAAGTTCTTGTTCCTGACAATCGTGTAACTATTTTAATTTTTATATTTTAATATTAACTACCCGGTTTAATTATGAGATAATATAACCTTATTATGCAATGAATATATATATACATGTTGTCGAATTGTAGTCTATTGGCTCATGATGAATCGGTGCATTTCTTTTTTTAAAGTATGAAAAAAGTGTAAAATTTAAAAAAAATAAAATTTAAAGTATTTAGATCATATTAATCTTTTTATTATTTATATCACGCAGCATGCATGTGGTTTATGAAACAATGTTAATCACTAGTTCTTGTACTTAACAATCATGTAACAATTTTAATTTTTATGTTTTAATATCAACTTTAAGGTTTAATTGTTTGATAATATAACCTTATTATCAAATGAACATACTACAATATTTTTAATTTATTATTTTACCCATCAATAAATTTTAATTATAGGATATTTATTTTAATATTATGCAATGAATACATCATGCATGTTGTCAAATCGTAGTCTAATGGCACATAATGGATCAGTGCATTTCTTTTTTTCAACTATGAGAAATGTGTAAATTTTTAATAAAATTAAATTAAAAGTATCTGGGTAATATTTATGCTTTTATTAAATATTTTACGCATCATGCATGTGGTTTATGAAACAATGTTAATCACTAGTTCTTGTTTGTGATAATGGTGTAACTATTTTAATTTTTATATTTTAATATTAACTTCATGGTTTATTTATGAGATAATACAACCTTATTATGCAATGAATATATTACAATATTTTTAATTTATTATGTTACACAGAAATAAATTTTAATTATAAGATATTTATTATGAAACAATATTAATCACTAGTTCTTCTTTCTAACAATTGTGTTACTATTTTAATTTTTATATTTTAATATTAAATTCATGGTTTAATTATCAGATAATATAATCTTATTATGCAATGAATATATTACAATATTTTTAATTTATTATTTTACCCTTCTGTAATTCTTAATTATAAGATATTTATTTTAATAATGTTAATCACTAGTTCTTGTTTTTGAAAATCGTGTAACTATTTTAATTTTTATATTTTAATATTAACTTTAAGGTCTAATTATTAGATAATATAACCTTATTATGAAATGAATATATTACAATATTTTTAATTTATTATTTTACCCATCAATAATAATTTTTAATTATAACATATTTATTTTAATATTATCCAATTAATATATCTATGCATGTTGTCGAATCGTAGTCTCATGGCTCATGATGAATCGGTGCATTTCTTTTTTTAAAGTATGAAAAATGTGTAAAATTTGAAGTATTTACATCATATTAATCACTACCCGGTTTAATTATGAGATAATAGAACCTTATTATGCGACGAATATATCTACGCATGTTATCGAATCGTAGTCTAATGGCTCATGATGAATCGGTGCATTTCTTACTTTATAATATGAAAAATGTGTGAAATTTTATAGAATAAAATATAAAGTATTTGCATCATATTAATCTTTTTATTATATATTTTACGCATCATGCGTGTGGTTTATGAAACAATATTAATCACTAGTTCTTGTTTCTAACAATCGTGTAACTATATTAATTTTTATATTTCAATATTAACTTCATGGTTTAATTATGAGATAATATAATCTTCTTATGCGATGAATATATTACAATATTTTTAATTTATTATTTTAGCCTTCAATAATTTTTAATTATAAGATATTTATTTTAATAATATGCAATATATATATATGTATGCATTTTGTCGAATCGTAGTCTATTGGCTCATGATGAATCGGTGCATTTCTTTTTTTAAAGTATGAAAAATGTGTAAAATTTTAAAAAAATAAAATTTAAAGTATTTGGATCATATTAATCTTCTTATTATATATTTAACGCATCATGCATGTGGTTTATGAAACAATGTTAAGCACTAGTTCTTGTTCCTGACAATCGTGCAACTATTTTAATTTTTATATTTTAATATTAACTGCATGGTTTAATTATGAGATAATATAACCTTATTATGCAATGAATATATCTATGCATGTTGTCAAATCGTAGTCTAATGGCTCATGATGAATCGGTGCATTTCTTTTTTTAAAGTTTGAAAAATGTGTAAAATTTAAAAGAAATAAAATTTAAAGTATTTGGATCAAATTAATCTTTTTATTATATATTTTACGCATCATGCAAGTGGTTTATGAAACAATGTTAATCACTAGTTCTTGTTTCTCGCAATCGTGTAACTATTTTAAATTTTATATTTTAATATTAACTTAATAGTTTAATTATGAGATAATATAACCTTATTATATGACGAATATATCTACGCATGTTATCGAATTGTAGTCTAATGGCTCATGATGAATCGGTGCATTTCTTTTTTTCAAATATGAAAAATGTATGAAATTTTATAAAATAAAGTATAAAGTATTTTGATCATATTAATCTTTTTATAGTTTATTTTACGCTTCATGCATGTGGTTTATGAAACAATGTTAATCACTAGTTCTTGTTCTTGACAATCGTATAACTATTTTAATTTTTATATTTTCATATTAACTTTAAGGTTTAATTATTAGACAATATAAACTTAATATGAAATGAATATATTACAATATTTTTAATTATAAGATATTTATTTTAATATAATGCAATGAATATATCTATGCATGTTGTCGAATCTTAGTCAAATGGCTCATGATGAATCGGCGCATTTCTTTTTTTAAAGTCTTAAAAATGTGTAAAATTTAAAGTATTTGGATCTGATTAATCTTTTTATTATATATTTTACGCATCATGCTTGTGGTTTATGAAACAATATTAATCACTAATTCTTGTTTCTAACAATCGTGTAACTAATTTTATTTTTATATTTTAATATTAACTTCATGGTTTAATTATGAGATAATATAATCTTATTATGCAATAAATATATTACAATATTTTTAATTTATTATTTAACCCATAAATAAATTTTAATTATAAGATAACATAACCTTATTATGCAATGAATATATGAACGCATGTTGTAGAATCGTAGTCTAATGGCTCATGATGAATCGTGCAGTTCTTTTTTTTAAACTCTGAAAAATGTGTGAAATTTTATAAAATAAAATATAAAGTATTTGGATCATATTCATCTTTATTTTATTAATTTTACGCATCAGGCATGTGGTTTATGAAACAATGTTAATCACCAGTTCATGTTCTTGACAATCGTGTAACTATTTTAATTTTTATATTTTCATATTAACTTTAATGTTTAATTATTAGATAATATAACCTTATTATGGAATGAATATATTACAATCTTTTCAATTTATTATTCTACGCATCAATAATTTTTAATTAGAAGAGATTTATTTTAATATTATGCAATGAATATATCTATGCATGTTGTCAAATTGTAGTCTAATGGCTCATGATGAATCGGCGCATTTCTTTTTTTAAAGTATGAAAAATGTGTAAAATTTAAAGTATTTGGATCAGATTAATCTTTTTATTATATATTTTACGCATCAGGCATGTGGTTTATGAAACAATATTAATCACTAATTCTTGTTTCTAACAATCGTGTAACTATTTTTATTTTTATATTTTAATATTAACTTCACGGTTTAATTATGAGATAATATAATCTTATTTTGCAATGAATATATTACTATATTTTTAATTTATTATTTTACCCTCCAATATTTTTAATTATAAGATATTTATTTTAATATTATGCAATAAATATATGTATGCATTTTGTCGAATCGTAGTCTATTGGCTCATGAGGAATCGGTGCATTTCTTTTTTAAAGTTTGAAAAAATTGTAAAATTTAAATAAAGCGAAATTTAAAGTATTTGGATCATATTAATCTTTTTATTATATATTTAACGCATCATGGATGTGGTTTATGAAATAATGTTAAGCACTAGTTCTTGTTGCTGACATTCGTGTAACTATTTTAATTTTTATATTTTAATATTAACTACATGGTTTAGTTATGAGATAATATAACCTTATTATGCAATGAATAAATCTATGCATGTTATCGAATCGTAGTCTATTGGCTGATGATGAATCGTGCATTTCTTTTTTTAAAGTATGAAAAAAGTGTAAAATTTTTAAAAAATAAAATTTAAAGTATTTGGATCGTATTAATCTTTTTATTATCTATTTTACGCATCATGCAAGTGGTTTATGAAACAATGTTAATCACTAGTTCTTGTTTCTGGCAATCATGTAACTATTGTAATTTTTATATTTTAATATTAACTTAATAGTTTAATTATGAGATAATATAACCATATTATGCAATAAATATGTCTATGCATGTTGTCAAATCGTAGTCTAATGGCTCACGATGAATTGGCTCATGTTTTTTTAAACTATGAAAAATGTGTAAAATTTAAAGTATTTGGATCATATTAATATTTTTATTATATATTTTACGCATCATGCATGTGGTGTATGAAACAATGTTAATCACTAGTTCTTGTTTCTGGCGATCGTGTAATTATTTTAATTTTTATATTTTAACATTAACTTAATAGTTTAATTATGTGATAATATAACCTTATTATGCAATGAATATGTCTATGCATGTTATCGAATCGTAATCTAATGGCTCATGATGAATCGGTGCATTTCTTTTAAAGTATGAAAAATGTGTGAAATTTTATAAAATAAAATATAAAGTATTTGTATCATATTAATCTTTTTATTATTTATTTTACGCATCATGCATGTGGTTTATGAAACAATGTTAATCACTAGTTCTTGTTCTTGACAATCGCGAAACTATTTTAATTTTTATATTTTCATATTAACTTTAAGGTTTAATTATTAGATAATATAACCTTATTATGAAATGAATATATTACAATATTTTTAATTTATTTTTTTACGCATCAATAATTTTTAATTATAAGATATTTATTTTAATATTATGCAATGAATATATCTATGCATGTTGTCGAATCGTAGTCTAATGGCTCTTGATGAATCGGTGCATTTCATTTTTTAAAGAATGAAAAATGGGTAAAATTTAAAGTATTTGGATCATATTAATCTTTTTATTGTATATTTTACGCATCATGCATGTGGTTTATGAAACTATGTTAATCACTAGTTCTTGTTCTTGACAATCGTGTAACTATTTTAATTTTTATATTTTCATATTAACTTTAAGGTTTAATTATTAGATAATATAACCTTATTATGAAATGAATATATTACAATATTTTTAATTTATTATTTTACGCATTAATAATTTTTGATTATAAGATATTTATTTTAATATTGTGCAATGAATATATCTATGCATGTTGTCGAATCTTAGTCTAATGGCTCATGATGAATCGGCGCATTTCTTTATCTAAAGTATGAAAAATGTGTAAAATTTAAAGTATTTGGATCAGATTAATCTTTTTATTATATATTTTATGCATCATGCATGTTGTTTATGAAATAATGTTAATCACTAGTTCTTGTTTATAACAATCGTGTCACTATTTTAATTTTTATATTTTAATATTAACTTCATGGTTTAATTATGAGATAATATAATCTTATTATGCAATGAATATATTACAATATTTTTAATTTATTATTTTACTGAGAAATAAATTTAAATTATAAAATAACATAACCTTATTATGCAATGAATATATCAACGCATGTTGTAGAATCGTAGTCTAATGGCTCATGATGAATCGTGCATTTCTTTTTTTTAAATTATGAAAAATGTGTGAAATTTTATAAAATAAAATATAAAGTATTTGGATCATATTAATCTTTTTATTATTATTTTTACGAATCATGCATGTGGTTTATGAAACAATGTTAATCACCAGTTCTTGTTCTTGACAATCGTGTAACTATTTTAATTTTTATATTTTCATATGAACTTTAAGGTTTAATTATTAGATAATATAACCTTATTATGGAATGAATATATTACAATATTTTGAATTTATTATTTTACGCATCAATAATTTTTAATTATAAGATATTTATTTTAATATTGCGCAATGAATATATCTATGTATGTTGTCGAATCGTAGTCTAATGGCTCTTGATGAATCGACGCATTTCTTTTTTTAAAGTATGAAAAATGGGTAAAATTTAAAGTATTTGGATCATATTAATCTTTTTATTGTATATTTTATGCATCATGCATGTGGTTTATGAAACTATGTTAATCACTAGTTCTTGTTCTTGACAATCGTGTAACTATTTTAATTTTTATATTTTCATATTAACTTTAAGGTTTAATTATTAGATAATATAACCTTATAATGAAATGAATATATTACAATATTTTTAATTTATTATTTTACGCATCAATAATTTTTAATTATAAGATATTTATTTTAATATTATGCAATGAATATATCTATGCATGTTGTCGAATCTTAGTCTAATGGCTCATGATGAATCGGCGCATTTCTTTTTTTAAAGTATGAAAAATGTGTAAAATTTAAAGTATTTGGATCAGATTAATCTTTTTATTATATATTTTATGCATCATGCATGTTGTTTATGAAATAATGTTAATCACTAGTTCTTGTTTATAACAATCGTGTCACTATTTTAATTTTTATATTTTAATATTAACTTCATGGTTTAATTATGAGATAATATAATCTTATTATGCAATGAATATATTACAATATTTTTAATTTATTATTTTACTGAGAAATAAATTTAAATTATAAAATAACATAACCTTATTATGCAATGAATATATCAACGCATGTTGTAGAATCGTAGTCTAATGGCTCATGATGAATCGTGCATTTCTTTTTTTTAAATTATGAAAAATGTGTGAAATTTTATAAAATAAAATATAAAGTATTTGGATCATATTAATCTTTTTATTATTATTTTTACGAATCATGCATGTGGTTTATGAAACAATGTTAATCACCAGTTCTTGTTCTTGACAATCGTGTAACTATTTTAATTTTTATATTTTCATATGAACTTTAAGGTTTAATTATTAGATAATATAACCTTATTATGGAATGAATATATTACAATATTTTGAATTTATTATTTTACGCATCAATAATTTTTAATTATAAGATATTTATTTTAATATTGCGCAATGAATATATCTATGTATGTTGTCGAATCGTAGTCTAATGGCTCTTGATGAATCGACGCATTTCTTTTTTTAAAGTATGAAAAATGGGTAAAATTTAAAGTATTTGGATCATATTAATCTTTTTATTGTATATTTTATGCATCATGCATGTGGTTTATGAAACTATGTTAATCACTAGTTCTTGTTCTTGACAATCGTGTAACTATTTTAATTTTTATATTTTCATATTAACTTTAAGGTTTAATTATTAGATAATATAACCTTATAATGAAATGAATATATTACAATATTTTTAATTTATTATTTTACGCATCAATAATTTTTAATTATAAGATATTTATTTTAATATTATGCAATGAATATATCTATGCATGTTGTCGAATCTTAGTCTAATGGCTCATGATGAATCGGCGCATTTCTTTTTTTAAAGTATGAAAAATGTGTAAAATTTAAAGTATTTGGATCAGATTAATCTTTTTATTATATATTTTACGCATCATGCATGTGGTTTATGAAATAATGTTAATCACTAGTTCTTGTTTATAACAATCGTGTCACTATTTTAATTTTTATATTTTCATATTAACTTCATGGTTTAATTATGAGATAATATAATCTTATTATGCAATGAATATATTGCAATATTTTTAATTTATTATTTTACTGATAAATAAATTTTAATTATAAGATAACATAACCTTATTATGCAATGAATATATGAACGCATGTTGTAGAATTGTAGTCTAATGGCTCATGATGAATCGTGCATTTCTTTTTTTTAAAGTATGAAAAATGTGTGAAATTTTATAAAATAAAATATAAAGTATTTGGATCATATTAATCTTTTTATTATTATTTTCACGCATCATGCATGTGGATTATGAAACAATGTTAATCACCAGTTCTTGTTCTTGACAATCGTGTAACTATTTTAATTTTTATATTTTCATATTAACTTTAAGGTTTAATTATTAGATAATACAACCTTATTATGGAATGAATATATTACAATATTTTGAATTTATTATTTTATGCATCAATAATTTTTAATTATAAGATATTTATTTTAATATTATGCAATGAATATATCTATGCATGTTGTCGAATCGTAGTCTAATGGCTCATGATGAATCGTCGCATTTCTTTTTTTAAAGTATGAAAAATGTGTAAAATTTAAAGTATTTGGATCTTATTAATCTTTCTATTGTATATTTTACGCATCACGCATTTGGTTTATGAGACAATGTTAATCACTAGTTCTTGTTCTTGACAATCGTGTAAATATTTTAATTTTTATATTTTCATATTAACTTTAAGTTTTAATTATTAGATAATATAACCTTATTATGAAATGAATATATTACAATATTTTTAATTTATTATTTTACGCATCAAGAATTTTTAATTATAAGCTATTTATTTTAATATTATGCAATTAATATATCTATGCATGTTGTCGAATCGTAGTCTAATGGCTCATGATGAATCGGCGCATTTCTTTTTTTTAAGTATGAGAAATGTGTAAAATTTAAAGTATTTGGATCAGATTAATCTTTTTATTATATATTTTACGCATCATGCATGTGGTTTATGAAGTAATGTTAATCACTAGTTCTTGTTTATAACAATCGTGTCACTATTTTAATTGTTATATTTGAATATTAACTTCATGGTTTCATTATGAGATAATATAATCTTATTATGCAATGAATATATTACAATATTTTTAATTTATTATTTTACCCATAAATAAATTTTAATTATAAGATAACATAACCTTATTATGCAATGAATATATGAACGCATGTTGTAGAATCGTAGTCTAATGGCTCATGATGAATCGTGCATTTCTTTTTTTAAAGTATGAAAAATTTGTGAAATTTGATAAAATAAAATATAAAGTATTTGGATCATATGAATCTTTTTATTATTATTTTTACGCATCATGCATGTGGTTTATGAAACAATGTTAATCACCAGTTCTTGTTCTTGACAATCGTGTAACTATTTTAATTTTTATATTTTCATATTAACTTTAAGGTTTAATTATTAGATAATATAACCTTATTATGGAATGAATATTTTACAATATTTTGAATTTATTATTTTATGCATCAATAATTTTTAATTATAAGATATTTATTTTAATATTATGCAATGAATATATCTATGCATGTTGTCGAATCGTAGTCTAATGGCTCATGATGAATCGTCGCATTTCTTTTTTTAAAGTATGAAAAATGTGTAAAATTTAAAGTATTTGGATCTTATTAATCTTTTTATTGTATATTTACGCATCACGCATTTGGTTTATGAGACAATGTTAATCACTAGTTCTTGTTCTTGACAATCGTGTAACTATTTTAATTTTTATATTTTCATATTAACTTTAAGTTTTAATTATTAGATAATATAACCTTATTATGAAATGAATATATTACAATATTTTTAATTTATTATTTTACGCATCAAGAATTTTTAATTATAAGCTATTTATTTTAATATTATGCAATGAATATATCTATGCATGTTGTCGAATCGTAGTCTAATGGCTCATGATGAATCTGCGCATTTCTTTTTTTAAAGTATGAAAAATGAGTAAAATTTAAAGTATTTGGATCAGATTAATCTTTTTATTGTATATTTTACACATCATGCATGTGGTTTAAGAAACAATATTAATCACTAGTTCTTATTTCTAACAATCGTGTAACTATTTTAATTTTTATATTTTAATATTAACTTCATGGTTTAATTATGAGATAATGTAATCTTATTATGCAATGAATATATTACAATAATTTTAATTTATTATTTTACCCTCCAATATTTTTAATTATAAGATATTTATTTTAATATTATGCAATAAATATATGTATGCATTTTGTCGAATCGTAGTCTATTGGCTCATGACGAATCGGTGCATTTCTTTTTTAAAGTTTGAAAAAAGTCTAAAATATAAAGTATTTGGATCGTATTAATCTTTGTATTATATATTTTACGCATCATGGATGTGGTTTATGAAACAATATTAATCACTAGTTCTTATTTCTAACAATCGTGTAACTATTTTAATTTTTATATTTTAATATTAACTTCATGGTTTAATTATGAGATAAAATAATCTCCTTATGCAATGAATATATTACAACATTTTTAATTTATTATTTGACCCATCAATAATTTTTAATTATAAGATATTTATTTTAATATTATGCAATAAGTATTTGTCTGCATTTTGTCGAATCGTAGTCTATTGGCTCATGATGAATTGGTGCATTTCTTTTTTAAAGTATGAAAAAATTGTAAAATTTAAATAAAGCGAAATTTAAAGTATTTGGATCATATTAATCTTTTTATTATATATTTAACGCATCATGGATGTGGTTTATGAAATAATGTTAAGCACTAGTTCTTGTTGCTGACATTCGTGTAACTATTTTAATTTTTATATTTTAATATTAACTACATGGTTTAGTTATGAGATAATACAACCTTATTATGCAATGAATAAATCTATGCATGTTATCGAATCGTAGTCTATTGGCTGATGATGAATCGTGCATTTCTTTTTTTAAAGTATGAAAAAAGTGTAAAATTTTAAAAAATTAAAATTTAAAGTATTTGGATCATATTAATCTTTTTATTATTATTTTTACGAATCATGCATGTGGTTTATGAAACAATGTTAATCACCAGTTCTTGTTCTTGACAATCGTGTAACTATTTTAATTTTTATATTTTCATATGAACTTTAAGGTTTAATTATTAGATAATATAACCTTATTATGGAATGAATATATTACAATATTTTGAATTTATTATTTTCCCATCAATAATTTTTAATTATAGGATATTTATTTTAATATTATGCAATAAAGATATGCCTGCATTTTGTCGTATCGTAGTCTATTGGCTCATGATGAGTTGGTGCATTTCTTTTTGAAAGTATGAAAAAAGTGTAAAATTTAGATAAAGTGAAATTTAAAGTATTTGGATCGTATTAATCTTTTTAATAAATATTTAACGCATCATGGATGTGGTTTATGAAATAATGTTAAGCACTAGTTCTTGTTGCTGACATTCGTGTAACTATTTTAATTTTTATATTTTAATATTAACTACATGGTTTAGATATGAGATAATATAACCTTATTATGTAATGAATAAATCTATGCATGTTATCGAATCGTAGTCTATTGGCTGATGATGAATCGTGCATTTCTTTTTTTAAAGTATGAAAAATGTGGGAAATTTTATAAAATAAAATTTAAAGTATTTTGATCATATTAATCTTTTTATTATTTATTATACGCATCATGCATGTGGTTTATGAAACAATGTTAATCACTAATTCTTGTTCTTGACAATCGTATAACTATTTTAATTTTTATATTTTCATATTAACTTTAAGGTTTAATTATTAGATAATATAACCTTATTATGAAATGAATATATTACAATATTTTGAATTTATTATTTTACGCATCAATAATTTTTAATTATAAGATATTTTTTTAATATTATGCAATGAATATATCTATGCATGTTGTCGAATCGTAGTCTAGTGGCTCAAGATGAATCGGCACATTTCATTTTTTAAAGTATTAAAAATGTGTAAAATTTAAAGTATTTGGATCATATTAATCTTTTTATTATATATTTTACGCATCATGCATGTGGTTTATGAAACAATATTATTCTCTAGTTCTTGCTTCTAACAATCGTGTAACTATTTTAAATTTATATTTTAATATTAACTTCATGGTTTACTTATGAGATAATATAATCTTATTATGCAATGAATATATTACAATATTTTTAATTTATAACTTTACCCTTCAATAATTTTTAATTATAAGATATGTATTTTAATATTATGCGATGAATATATGTCTGTATTTTGTCGAATCGTAGTCTATTGGCTCTTGATGAGTCGGTGCATTTCTTTTTTAAAGTATAAAAAAAGTGTAAAGTTTTAAAAAAATAAAATTTAAAGTATTTGGATCATATTAATCTTTTTATTATATATTTAACGCATCATGGATGTGGTTTATGAAATAATGTTAAGCACTAGTTCTTGTTCCTGACATTCATGTAACTATTTTAATTTTTATATTTTAATCTTAACTTTTAGGTTTAATTATTAGGTTATATAACCTTATTGTGCAATAAATATATCCATTCATGTTATCGAATCGTAGTTTAATGGATGATGATGAATCATGCATTTCTTTTTTTACAGTATGAAAAAAGTGTAAAATTTTAAAAAAATAAAATTTAAAGTATTTGGATGGTAATAATCTTTTTATTATATAATTTACTCATCATGCATGTGGTTTATGAAACAATGTTAATCACTAGTTCTTGTTTCTAACAATCGTGTATCTATTTTAATTTTTATAATTTAATATTAACTTCAAGGTTTAATTATGAGATAATATAATCTCATTATGCAATGAATATATTACAATATTTTTAATTTATTATTTTACCCATCAATAATTTTTAATTATAAGATATTTATTTTAATATTATGCAATGAATATATGTCTGCATTTTGTGGTATCGTAGTCCATTGGCTCTTGATGAGTTGGTGCATTTCTTTTTTAAAGTATGAAAAAAGTGTAAAATTTTAAAAAAATAAAATTTAAAGTATTTGGATCATATTAATCTTTTTATTATATACTTAACGCATCATGGATGTGGTTTGTGAAATAATGTTAAGCACTAGTTCTTGTTCCTGATATTCATGTAACTATTTTAATTTTTATATTTTAATCTTAACTTTTAGGTTTAATTATTAGATAATATAACCTTATTATGCAATGAATATATCCATTCATGTTATCGAATCGTAGTTTATTGGATGATGATGAATCGTGCATTTCTTTTTTTAAAGTATGAAAAAAGTGTAAAATTTTAAAAAAATAAAATTTAAAGTATTTGGATCGTATTAAACTTTTTATTATATATTTTACGCATCATGCATGTGGTTTATGAAACAATGTTAATCACTAGTTCTTGTTTTTGGCAATCGTGTAATTATTTTAAATTTTAAATTTTAATATTAACTACATGGTTTAGTTATGAGATAATATAACCTTATTATGCAATAAATATATCTATGCATGTTGTCAAATCGTAGTCTAATGGGTCATGATGAATTGGTGCATTTCTTTTTTTAAAGTATGACAAATGTGTAAAATTTAAAGTATTTGGATCATATTAATCTTTTTATTGTATATATTACGCATCATGCACGTGGTTTATGAAAGAATGTTAAGCACTAGTTCTTGTTCCTGACAATCGTGTTACTATTTTAATTTTTATTTTTTAATATTAACTACATGGTTTAATTATGAGATAATATAACCTTATTATGCAATTGATATATCTATACATGTTGTCGAATCGTAGTCTAATGGCTCATGATGAATCGGTGCATTTCTTTTTTTAAAGTATGAAAAAAGTGTAAAATTTAAAAGAAAGAAAATTTAAAGTATTTGGATCATATTAATCTTTTTATTATATATTTTACGCATCATGGATGTGGTTTATGAAATAATGTTAAGCACTAGTTCTTGTTCCTAACATTCATGTAACTATTTTAATTTTTATATTTTAATATTAACTTGTAGGTTTAATTATTAGATAATATAACCTTACTATGCAATGAATATATCTACGCATGTTATCGAATCGTAGTCTATTGGCTGATGATGAATCGTGCATTTCTTTTTTTAAAGTAGGAAAAAATTGTAAAATTTTTAAAAAATAAAATTCAAAGTATTTGGATCGTATTAATCTTTTTATTTTATATTTTACACATCATGCATGTGGTTTATGAAACAATGTTAATCACTAGTTCTTGTTTCTGGCAATATTGTAACTACTTTAATTTTAATATTTTAATATTAACTTAACAGTTTAATTATGAGATAATATAACCTTATTATGCGATAAATATATTACAATATTATTAATTTATTATTTTATCAATCAGTTATTTTTAATAATAAGATATTATTTTAATATTATGCAATGAAGATATCTATGCATGTTGTCAAATCGTAGTCTAATGGGTCATGATGAGTTGGTGCATTTCTTTTTTTAAAGTATGACAAATGTGTAAAATTTAAAGTATTTGGATCATATTAATCTTTTTATTATATATTTTACGCATCATGCATGTGGTTTATGAAACAATGTTAATCACTAGTTCTTGTTTCTGGCAATCATATAACTATTTTAATTTTTATATTTTAATATTAACTTAATAGTTTAATTATGAGATAATATAACCTTATTGTGCGATGAATATATCTATGCATGTTATCGAATCGTAGTCTAATGGCTCAGGATGAATAGGTGCATTTCTTTTTTTAAAGTATGACAAATGTGTGAAATTTTTAAAAAAGAAAATTTAAAGTATTTGGATCATAGTAATCTTTTATTATTTATTTTACGCATCATGCTTTTGGTTTATGAAACAATGTTAATTACTAGTTCTTGTTCTTGACAATCGTGTAACTATTTTAATTTTTACATTTTAATATTAACTTTAAGGTTTAATTATGAGATAATATAACCATAATACGCAATGAATATATTACAATATTTTTAATTTATTATTTTACCAATCAATAAATTTTAATTATAAGATATTATTTAAATATTATGCAATGAATATATCTATGCATGTTGTCGAATCGTAGTCTAATGGGTCATGATGAATTGGTGCATTTCTTTTTTTAAAGTATGACAAATGTGTAAAATTTAAAGTATTTGGATCATATTAATCTTTTTATTATATATTTTACGCATCAAGCATGTGGTTTATGAAACAATGTTAAGCACTAGTTCTTGTTCTTGACAATCGTGTAACTATTTTAATTTTTATATTTTAATATTAACTACATGGTTTAATTATGAGAGAATATAACCTTATTATTCAATGGATATATCTATACATATTGTCGAATCGTAGTCTAATGGCTCATGATGAATCGGTGCATTTCTTTTTTTAAAGTATAAAAAAAGTGCAATGTTTAAAAGAAAGAAAATTTAAAATATTTGGATCATATTAATCTTTTTATTATATATTTTGCGCATCATGGATGTGGTTTATGAAATAATGTTAAGCACTAGTTCTTGTTCCTGACGTTCATGTAACTATTTTAATTTTTATACTTTAATATTAACTTTTAGGTTTAATTATTAGATAATATAAACTTATTATGCAATGAATATATCTATGCATGTTATAGAATCGTAGTCTATTGGTTGATGATGAATCGTGCATTTCTTTTTTCAAAGTATGAAAAAAGTGTAAAATTTTTTAAAAATAAAATTTAAAGTATTTGGATCGTATTAATCTTTTTATTATATATTTTACGCATCATGCATGTGGTTTATGAAACAATGTGAATCACTAGTTCTTGTTTCTGGCAATCATGTAATTATTTTAATTTTCATATTTTAATATTAACTTAATAGTTTAATTATGAGATAATATAACCTTATTATGCAATAAATATGTCTATGCAAGTTATCGAATCGTAGTCTAATGGCTCATGATGAATCAGTGCATTTCTTTTTTTAAAGTGTGAAAAATGTGTGAAATTTTATAAAAAAGAATTTGTAGTATTTGGATCATATTAATCTTTTTATTATTTATTTTACGCATCATGCATGTGGTTTATGAAACAATGTTAGTCACCAGTTCTTGTTCTTGACAATCGTGTAACTATTTTAATTTTTATATTTTCAAATTAACTTTAAGTTTTAATTATCAGATAATATAACCTTATTATGAAATGAATATATTATAATATTTTGAATTTATTATTTTACGCATCAATAATTTTTAATTATAAGATATTTATTTTAATATTATTCAATGAATATATCTATGCATGTTGTCGAATCGTAGTCTAATGGCTCATGATGAATCAGCGCATTTCTTTTTTTAAAGTATGAAAAATGTGTAAAATTTGAAGTATTTACATCATATTAATCACTACCCGGTTTAATTATGAGATAATAGAACCTTATTATGCGACGAATATATCTACGCATGTTATCGAATCGTAGTCTAATGGCTCATGATGAATCGTTGCATTTCTTACTTTATAATATGAAAAATGTGTGAAATTTTATAGAATAAAATATAAAGTATTTGCATCATATTAATCTTTTTATTATATATTTTACGCATCATGCGTGTGGTTTATGAAACAATATTAATCACTAGTTCTTGTTTCTAACAATCGTGTAACTATTTTAATTTTTATATTTTAATATTAACTTAATAGTTTAATTATGAGATAATATAAGCTTATTATGCGATGAATATATCTATGCATGTTATCGAATCGTAGTCTAATGGCTCAGGATGAATTGGTGCATTTCTTTTTTTATAGTATGGCAAATGTGAGAAATTTTTAAAAAATAAAATTTAATGTATTTGGATCATATTAATATTTTTATTCTTTATTTTATGCATCAAGCTTTTGGTTTATGAAACAATGTTAGTCACTAGTTCTTGTTCTTGACAATCGTGTAACTATTTTATTTTTTATATTTTTATATTAACTTTAAGGTTTAATTATGAGATAATATAACCTTAATATGCAATGAATATATTACAATATTTTTAATTTATTATTTTACCAATCAATAATTTTTAATTATAAGATATTATTTTAATATTATGCAATGAATATATCTATGCACGTTGTCGAATCGTAGTCTAATGGGTCATGATGAATTGGTGCATTTCTTTTTTTAAAGTATGACAAATGTGTAAAATTTAAAGTATTTGGATCATATTAATCTTTTTATTATATATTTTACGCATCATGCATGTGGTTTATGAAACAATGTTAAGCACTAGTTCTTGTTCCTGACAATCATGTAACTATTTTAATTTTTATATTTTAATATTAACTACATGGTTTAATTATGAGATAATATAACCTTATTATGCAATGGATATATCTATACATGCTGTCGAATTATACTCTAATGGCTCATAATGAATCCGTGCATTTCTTTTTTTAAAGTATGAAAAAAGAGTAAAATTTAAAAGAAAGAAAATTTAAAGTATTTGGATCATATTAATCTTTTTATTATATATTTTACGCATCATGGATGTGGTTTATGAAATAATGTTAAGCACTAGTTCTTGTTCCTGACATTCATGTAACTATTTTAATTTTTATATTTTAATATTATCTTTTAGGTTTAATTTTTAGATAATATAACCTTTTTATGCAATGAATATATCTATGCATGTTATCGAATCGTAGTCTATTGGCTGATGATGAATCGTTCATTTCTTTTTTCAAAGTATGAAAAAAGTGTAAAATTTTTTAAAAATAAAATTTAAAGTATTTGGATCGTATTAATCTTTTTATTATATATATTTTACGCATCATGCATGTGGTTTATGAAACAATGTGAATCACTAGTTCTTGTTTCTGGCAATCATGTAATTATTTTAATTTTTATATTTTAATATTAACTTAATAGTTTAATTATGAGATAATATAACCTTATTATACAATAAATATGTCTATGCATGTTATCGAATCGTAGTTTAATGGCTCATGATGAATCGGTGCATTTCTTTTTTTAAAGTATGAAAAATGTGTGAAATTTTATAAAATAAAATTTAAAGTATTTGGATCATATTAATCTTTTTTTTATTTATTTTACGCATCATGCATGTGGTTTATGAAACAATGTTAATCACTAGTTCTTGTTTCTGGCAATCGTGTAATTATTTTAATTTTTATATTTTAATATTAACTTAATAGTTTAATTATGAGATAATATAACCTTATTATGCAATGAATATGTCTATGCATGTTATCGAATCGTAGTTTAATGGCTCATGATGAATCGGTGCATTTCTTTTTTTAAAGTATGAAAAATGTGTGAAATTTTATAAAATAAAATTTAAAGTATTTGGATCATATTAATCTTTTTATTATTTATTTTATGCATCATGCATGTGGTTTATGAAAAAATGTTAATCACTAGCTCTTGTTCTTGACAATCGTATAACTATTTTAATTTTTATATTTTTATATTAACTTTAAGGTTTAATTATTAGATAATATAAACTTATTATGAAATGAATATATTACAATATTTTTAGTTTATTATTTTACGCATCAATCATTTTTCATTATAAGATATTTATTTTAATATTATGCAATGAATATATCTATGCATGTTGTCGAATCGTAGTCTAAAGGCTCATGATGAATCGGCACATTTCTTTTTCTAAAGTATGAAAAATGTGTAAAATTTAAAGTATTTGGATCATATTAATCTTTTTATTATATATTTTACGCATCATGCATGTGGTTTATGAAACAATATTATTCACTAGTTCTTGTTTCTAACAATCTTGTAACTATTTTAATTTCTATATTTTAATATTAATTTCATGGTTTAATTATGAGATAATATAACCTTATTATGCAATGAATAAATTACAATACTTTTAATTTATTAATTTACCCATAAATAAATTTTAATTATAAGATAATATAACCTTATTATGCAATGAATATATCTATGCATGTTGTCGAATTGTTGTCTAATGGCTCATGATGAATCGGTGCATTTCTTTTATTAAAGTATGACTAATGTGTAAAATTTAAAAAAAGTAAAATTTAAAGTATTTGGATCATATGAATCTTTTTATTACATATTTAACGCATCATGCATGTGGTTTACGAAACAATGTTAAGCACTAGTTCTTGTTCCATCCAATCGTGTAACTATTTTAATTTTTATATTTTAATATTAACTACATGGTTTGATTATGAGATAATAGAACCTTATTATGCGATGAATATATTACAATATTTTTAATTTATTATTTTACGCATCAAGAAATTTTAATTATAAGATATTTATTTTAATATTATGCAATGAATATATGTATGCATGTTGTCGAATCATAGTCTATTGGCTGATGATGAATCGCTGCATTTCTATTTTTAAAGTATGAAAAAAGTGTAAAATTTTTAAAAAATAAAATCTAAAGTATTTTGATCATATGAATCTTTTTATTATATATTTTACGCATCATGCATGTTGTTTATGAAACAATGTTAATCACTAGTTCTTGTTTTGGCAATCGTGTATCTATTTTAATTTTTATATTTTAATATTAACTTCATAGTTTAAATATGAGATAATATGACCTTATTATGCAATGAATACATTATAATATTTTTTATTTATTGTTTTACCCACAAATAAATTTTAATTATGAGATAATATAACCTTATTATGCAATGAATATATCTATGCTAGTTATCGAATCGTAGTCTAATGGCTCATGATGAATCGGTGCATTTTTTTTTAAAGTATGACAAATGTGTGAAATTTAAAAAAATTAAAATTTAAAGTATTTGGATCATATTAATCTTTTTATTATATATTTTACGCATCATGCATGTGGTTTATGAAACAATGTTAATCACTAGTTCTTGTTCTTGACAATCGTGTAAGTATTTTAATTTTTATATTTTAAAATTAACTTTAAGGTTTAATTATGATATAATATAACCTTAATATGCAATGAATATATTACAATATTTTTATTTTATTATTTTACCCATCAATAATTTTTAATTATAAGATAGTTATTTTAATATTATGCAATGGAAATATCTATGCAGGTTGTCGAATTGTAGTCTAATGTCTCATGATGAATTGGTGCATTTCTTTTTTTAAAGTATGAAAAATGTGCAATTTTAAAGTATTTGGATCATATTAATCTTTTTATTATATAATTAATGCATCATGCATGTGGTTTATGAAACAATGTTAATCACTAGTTCTTGTTCCTGACAATCATGTAACTATTTTAATTTTTATATTTTATTATTAACTTCATGGTTTAAATATGAGATAATATAACCTTATTATGTAATGAATATATTACAATATTTTTAATTTATTATTTTACCCATCAATAATTTTTAATTATAAGATATTTATTTTAATATTATGCAATGAAGATATCTATGCATGTTGTCTAATCGTAGTCTAATGGCTCAAGATGAATCGGTGAATTTCTTTTTGTAAAGTTTGACAAATGTGTGAAATTTTAAAAAAATAAAATTTAAAGTATTCGGATCATATTAATCTTTTTATTATATATTTTACGCATCATGCATGTGGTTTATGAAACAATGTTAATCACTAGTTCTTGTTTCTGATAATCGTGTAACTATTTTAATTTTTATATTTTAATATTAACTTCATGGTTTAATTATGAGATAATATAACCTTAATATGCAATGAATATATTACAATATTTTAAATTTTTTCTTTTACCCATAAATAAATTTTAATTATAAGATAATATAACCTTATTATGTAATGAATATATACACACATGTTATCAAATCTTAGTCTAATGGCTCATGATGAATCGGTACATTAATTTATTACGCAATGAATATATTACTATATTTTTAATTTATTTTTTTACTCATTAATATTAGCCATTGTGCATTGTTTGAACCATGCATCATATCTTGATTTGACAAAAGGTTGACGATCATTTTAATCTTTTTATTATATATTTTAATAGGCATGCAAGTGGTTTACAATTGACCAACTGGAATAGACTATACCTGATTTACATTTTGGATTGGGCTTGCCAGTTTCTTTGGTTTTTGAGGCATATCGAAGTCATAGTGACCCGCCCAGGTGAATAGTTGAGCGCTGACCTGCTGAACCCAATCAGATTAGTTCCCCTAACATAAGGCTGCTTCTCGGGTTGGGTTAAATTGGGTTTTACAGGATGCAACTCGAGATTTGAACCAAAATTTGTAGACCCGACTCTATCCAAAATCAGATCCGAAAAACCTGAGAGATTCTGTCTTGGTTCGGGTCAATTTCAATAATTTAGACCAATTTGGCATCATATTAAATTGGTTTTATCTATAAAAATTTTATAAAATTTCATACAACCAAGGTTAAATATAGTTTTATGATTTAATTAGGAATTTGGGTCGATTTGAGTTGGTTCTTGAGTTTTCATATACTGGACCCAGATCGAGATAGGTACCAACCCGACCCAGACCAAGTTAATTTCGGGTAAGTTCTTTCCATATCAGTTTGGGTCCGGGTTTTTAATACAGCCCTACGCTAACATTTAAAATAGTGTATGTGGGTGCAAGAATAAACTTGGTAAGGTCTTTATTTTTACCTAGGCCAACCCACGCCAACCCACATTTACGTAGTTCAACCCGCACTGCTTGAACCGCCCGCACTGTAACTAATTGCGGGAGTGGAATGTAAATGCCCACATTCGCGCGCATGTTTTGTTTCGCTCTCCCGCCAGGCATCTTTCCACCCGAGATACTTGGCATGGATTGTCTGATTTCTGTACACAATAAGGATCTTCCCAGAATGGTTAAGACTCATCACCTCCAATCCCTATTTCTTGTAGCGTGGAGTCGCTTTGCTCCCTTTGCGAGAAACCCTATGCTTGACGTCATCCGGTCCATCTTTCTCTGCGTCTCTCAGGTATGGATAAAGTCGATTTCATAATCCGCTCCATTTTTTAGTTCTATGTTAGATCAGAATTGGTTAATAGTACATACCTGATTATTTATAATGAATACTATCTACATTTAATGTTTGGTTGTCTTTTCTGACCTTTAGATCAGAAATGCTTAT
Organism: Saururus chinensis; assembly: GCA_035235625.1. NCBI lineage: Eukaryota > Viridiplantae > Streptophyta > Magnoliopsida > Piperales > Saururaceae > Saururus > Saururus chinensis. The sequence continues at coordinate 26,183,235 of CP141146.1, read as the reverse complement.
AAATACTATCTACATTTAATGTTTCGTTGACTTGTCTGGTTTAGATTTACCTATACAATTCATGTGGCCATCTTTATTTCACTTGTTAGCTTTGCAACAACAAATTGTTTCTTAATCCTGTTGTTCAATATCTTTATGACGTTCTGAATTTTCTTGCTCTTTGGGTTCAAACTTCTGATAAAATTTTAATAATTTTGTTCTGTGTCACACCTGCAGCATTTTTCTGATAATTTTAATTTTATGTGTCAGCCTTTTTCAACTTTTCATTCACCACAAGGTCATGATTCATAGCCCAAAGATGATCCAATTTACTACATAGATTTTTCAGTTCTGAGTCTTTCTAGGAGGGGAAAATCTTTAGTACAAAAGAAAATTAATTTAGAGCAAAAGCTTCTTTTAGCACAACATTGTATTCTTCCTCTAAAATATACTTGTCATCCATCAGAAAACAAAACTCTCTCTTCCAAGATCGATTCTATTTCATAAGTTCACTGTTTTTGTGACTTAGATTTTGAGTTTCACACAGCTGGCCAATTAGGATATTCTTTTTACACTTTACGATTTCCTTTTGGCAGTAAACTGCATCCAAATCCTCCCTCATCTGTTTGTTCATCTCCAAAGAGCTGATGCTTCTCACTTTCAAGCAGATTCAATTCCTCAATTCTGGTTTCAAAATTCTGCTCGAGAAATTCCTTTTCTGCAATTAGATCTGAAGACTCAAGGCTAATCTGTTGTAGTAGAGAAGCGTTTGCAGCTCTCTCTATATATTTAGTAATTCCTCAGTTGCTGTTTTTTTCCCTGAAATTATAGAGAAGCTCTCTCTATTAATCTTCACTGTATTTATTGATACTCTCTCTAGATATATCCAAAATATAATATACAAAGTAGGATCTTACAGGTATCCTTGTCTACTGCTGGGGAAGGTGTAGACCATTTTTCCTTTGGGTCTCTTCTTTGTCTTAGCTTCTTCTTCTTTTTAAATTGGAGATAAGGATGAAAAAGAATAATTTAAACCCAATTAGCAAAAAAATCATGATGATGAACTTGATGAAATCAAAACAGGTCTACGACAGAGTATTTGAAAGAGTTGGGGTAATATGTTGATGATAGTGATAATGATGATAATTATATGGTGTTGTATGTTTCCTGATTGAAATGTTTGAATATACTTGGAAAAGGATTTAAGTTGATTTAAGTTGATATATACTTGGAGTGAGTTTTCTTAATATATACTGGACCATCTAGCTTTAACAAACCCCTAGCCAATATCAATACAATATATTTTAGACAACATCACCTCATTTTGATGCTCTGTTTTTTTTCTGATATGACCTGAGATGGCCACACATTTTGTTCTGCTGCACTTGACATTGCTTGATCTGGCAATCTAACATGGCAAACTGAACTGAGATGAAACATTTAACTTAGTTCTTTTTCTCAACTATATGTATATCCACTAGAGGTGTCAGTACAAGAAAGGTTGTCCGTTGAACTCTGTTTCATTTCAAGGTTGATATGTGATCGAGAGAAGAGTTAAAATTTCACATTCTTGGCAAGTTATTGACAATTACAAAATCTTTTTCCAGATTTTGCCAATTTGGCTGGAATTGACAAAATGCCACTTGGCAATATTCTAAGTTTTTGCTAATTGAAAATTTGATCAGTTATAAGTAAACCACATTAGTTGTGATGATTTTATCATTTGTAAATCTTAGAAATTGTTCCAATATATATATTAGTTTGGTCAAGATTTATAAAGCTATATTAAAAAACAAAGTTGTTTTGCTTTTTCAAGCATATGTAAAACCAAATGGTATGATATTTGGCAAACTGAACTGAGATGGCTAGAAATAATTAAAGAAATGTGTGTATTTTTTAAAATTCTTGTAACTGTTCATTGCTTGATCTGACTTTTCCAACTTCCTATAACTCTTCTTTGTATTCATTTGAAAAACAAATGGCTTTTGGCAGCACTAAAATGAAGAAGCAGCAGCACTAAAATGAAGAAGTGCCCAACAAACTAGAATAAAATGAAGAAGTAGCCATATTATGTATTAAGTGATCTTAGTGTCATTCTTATCTAAGAGTTCAGTGTAGCTGATGCTTACGTGGGTATTTCTCCTTGATCATCCAAAAATTGGTCACATTTATGTTGGTCTCGAAAACTTCTCAATCAATTTGAAAAACATTTGAGCATATCCCAACTGGCATTGGTCTTGGGGGATGAGGCAGACTTCGAGCCTTCAATTCCACCCAATCCCAATGTCCTCTTCACTTTGGTGATATTGCTTATTATGCAATGCCTACAGTATTTTGCAGCAAAAAAAAAGGAAAATTGAAACTTTTGAGTTTGATTTTAAATTAAAATTGTGATATATTGGAAATGTAGTGTATATTTGGCAAATTCTCTTTAGGGGTTGTTTAATTTATTGATGACTGGCCTATCTCAATGCAAACATATTAAAATCTGGAATAACTAAATGGCTATTTACTTGACAGAGACGAATATTATGCATGGGATTGCACCAGATCGGTAAAGCAGTTAGCTTTTTGAATAATGATTGCAAACTTGCAAGTGAATTTTCTTACAAACTTGATTACATGCGCACACATCTACTTGTAGTCAATATGATACTTTTTGTCTCTCAAGCAGTTGAGTTATGCCGGCATTGCATCTTAGGAAGTTGATTGAAATTGTTAATGCACAATTATTTATATATCAATTTGGTTTGCTATATGTCATCTTCAAGAATTGTACTGTTGCACCTCTTGCCAAGATTGCCACATATAATTTAATTAATCCCCTTATTCAAATTTCATCTATAAGGTAATGATTATCTGATCTATGTCTTTTGCAGCATTTTTCTCATCCTTTTTCTTAAAATTTTTTTAAATTTACAAAGCTTCAACAAAATTAGATGTTAAATTTATAACCTAACAATATCACATGTTAGTGTTATGTGTTTATTTGAGTCCATATGCACACACTTACCTGCTAGTACTTCTGACATATGGACACATCCTTTACTTGTATGATGTTTTTTTTTCCTGATTCGTAAGACTCTACACCCTTCACTATTTTCCATTGAGACTTGACACCCCCCCCCCCCCCCCCCCCTAGACCTCTCCCTCAATTGGGAGATCACCAACCAAGGCAGCTAGTGTGGTATCATCATCTTGCATGAAAATTTTAATTGGACAAAAGTTCATTGCTTACATTTAGGCTATTTTTTTATTCAGAAGTTAGCTTTATTCTATTTTATTTAATTCATTTATCCTACTTGGATTACTTTTCATTAATATAAAGTTTTATAATCATCTCCTTTCATCTATATTTATGTTTTTGTTGTAGTACTATATTATGGCACCAGGTAAGCGGGCCATTCCATCATTTCAAGCAAACATAGGGCCATTGGAGTGTCTAGTGGAGGAGTAGACATTTACCAGTAACTCAACACGAAAGAAAGCCATTCCATCATTTCAAGCAGACATAGGGCCATCGGAGTGTCTAGTGGAGGAGTCGACATTTACCAGTAACTCAACACGAAAGAAAAAGCGTGGTAGAGCAATTTGCAGAAAATTATCAAAGCATTTGCATAATAAGCCTAGTCAACTTCCAACAATTACTTTCCAACTAGGTATGCTGACACCTGTTGGACCATGGACCCAAGAGTTTATAAGTGAGGTTGGAAGGTTGTGTCGCACTTATGCAAAACTTATTTATAAAAGATGGTCCAAAGTCCCTGAAGTTGACAAAACCCAGATAAAGGCCCTTATTGATGTAAGTATATGATTGATTTTAATTCATTATTATTTTTTAAATTAAATTATAAGTGTTAACATTTCATAAATAAATTGATTTTTTTAGTCCAAATTTGAGATTAACATGGATGATAACCAAGTTAAGAAGGCAGTGAGCAAATTCTTAGCTAATCGATTTCGGTCCCACAAGAATAGTGCACTTGCACATTATCAGAAGTATGGAACCTCAATACCTTATGATGGGGTTTCTCCTAATGAATGGATAGAAATTTGCAAAAATTTTGAGGATGACAAATACAAGGTATGATGTCATTTAGAATTTAATTTTTTTTTCTAAAAATGACTTAGTGTATGGAATATAATTTATAATTTATTTTATACAGTTAAGAAGCCAAACAAAGATGGACAATCGTGCAAAGTTATCTGTGAACCACACTGCCGGTTCAAAGTCATTTGTTAGAGTTCTCACAGAGATGGTACATTTTACATAAATTTCATATAATAAAGTATATTCAACAATTAAATTTTTTTACTTTGTACAATGTACTAATTTTCTATTGTTCTTTGATGAATTGAATTAATCAGCAATAAAAAGAGCAAGATGAGGAGCCTGACCTTATAAACTTTTATAAAGTTACTCACTTAAAAAAAAAACTAGGAGTTGGGTGAAACCGCGTTGTAAACTTCTACATGTAATGAATATTAAATTTATTTATTATATTTATTGTTTAGTAATTAACATTCTAAAATAATCTTGGAACTTACTTTATACATATTTTTATGCAGGCACAAGTGAATCATAAGGTGGCTACATCTAGGCAAGAGGGGCCTATAACAAATTCTAAGAAGAATGATATCTTCTATTAAATTATTGGTGCAAGGTCAGGATATATTAATGCACTTGGGCATGGTATGATGCCTATTTCATCAGGCAACCCATCTCAAGATGATATCGATGTTATTAAGAATGCTAATATGAGGGCTGAGGCAGCTGAAGAACATGCAAAATCTTTGGAAATGGATCTGCAAACTCTTAGATCAAAGCAAGTTGAACTAGAGTCGATGGTTCTAAGACTAATGGAGCAACAACCAATACTGTCAGATTCATCAGTTTAGGTACAAAGCTTCTTTACGCAAAAGGCTTATTTATAGTCTTAATTTTATGTATAGCTATATAAATCTAAATTAATTAAACTATAATTCTTTACTACATCATGCTAACTTTATATTCTTATACATTTACAGGTGAAAAGGGGAGTTCAAAAGAATCATCAAAATTTGCGAAGAAAGAAAATGATGTATATCTTGTGATTTCTTTCGTGATACAGTTATGGTTTCATTCTAGTTATTTGGTATTTTTTAGTTTGTCAAATGTATTAGATTTATGGTTTGTAAAACAATGGATGATATGTAGTTTAATATTAAGGCGTTAAGTTTATCTTTTGCATTATAAATTTATACAGCTCTCATGAATTTGTATATTTTTAAATATCCTCTTGCCCACCCCCCCGCCCACCCAAATAATTGGCTATAGCCATTACAATTAGACGACTTAAATTTGTCCTTAAAGATCTTTTGCAACAAACTTCTCTTGTCACAAATGAAATTTATTTTGTTGCAAATATATTACCATCATTTGCGACGAATTTATGTTGTCGCAAATATTTGTAAAAAATATACACATGTCAATCTTTCTGCGACATATATAATTTGTCGCAAATACTTTAACATCATTTGTGATGAATTTGGTTTGCTGTTAATACTCTTTAAAAATTATCTAATATCAAGCATTTGCGACATATGCAGTTTGTCGCAAATACACTAAAATCATTTGCGACAAATTGTTGTTGCTGCAAATGGCAAACCTTTTGCTTTTGTTGCGACATAATAATTACTTTTTGGCAACAAATAAATTTGTCGCCAAAGAGTATATTATTTACGACAAATAAAAATTTGACGCAATGACTTTTTGTGACGCCTTACTTGCAACAAAACGGCACAAAATTTTTTTCGTCGCAAAAACATTTTTGTGACAAAAAATGAACCTTCTGTGACAAACGCATTTGTTGCAGAAACCCCTTTTTGTTGTAGTGAACTATTAGCGACGCTTAATGATATGTGTCGCTAATAGTATCGTATTAGCGATGCATAGTTATACATCGCTAATAGTAATGTATTTAGTGACGTTTATTTATAGATCGTTAATGTTATACTATTAACGACGCTTATCGTTAAGCATTGCTAATAAGTAGTAGCGACTATAGTTTTATCAACGCATTTAGTGACGCTTGTAGTACTATTAGTGACGCTTACATTCGTTGCTAATATTATAATTTGTTGTAGTGTTACCTGGAGTAATAAAAGTATAGGGCCCAGAAGAGTTCTCACTAAATTGGATGGAGACTTTTGCAATGTGCATTGACTTATTAAATTTTCAAATACTATCATTGAATTTCTAATTTCGGAGGTTTCATATCATTGTCCTCTTGTTTCTAATATTTGGCCTAACAACTATTATGGGTCATAAACCTTTCCGGTATTTTGAATGTCGTGTAGACATAAAAGGGTTTAGGGACAAGGTGAACTCCTCTTAGAATACTGTGGTTAAGGGTAATCCATTGTATATCGATTTTATCTTCTAAATTAGAAGTGGTCAAACAGGCTATTAAGGATTGGAATAATTTGAAATGTTAAAATATACACAATATGGTCAAGACGAGAGAGAGAATCCAATATATATATATATATATATATATATAGATAGATAAGCAAACATGTCTTCGGTGCTTATAATGCTTCCTACGAAGAATGTCCAACTAATATTATAAAACTAAAAACTACTTTTTTGACCACCTGACAAAAATGCATGACCACTGAGAGCCTTGGTTATGAAAACTAGCCAGGCTAAACAAGTCCAATAAAATTGGAGAATCGTCTTGTAGCCCTACAAGAGTCAGCTTATTGATAGTGAACACGATAAGAAGACATATAGCAATCATGGTGTCGATCAAGGCTGTGCACTCGCAATAGGTTGCAATGAATGGAAATGCTTATTTCTCTTGGTTCCTGGGAAAGTGGAATTTACCATGAAAAGGGATATCATAACCAGGCATGTATAGTGTCACAAGACAAAATTGTATGTATAACCTCTCTCTCTCTATCTAGCAAATTATAGAGTATATAAGACAAGGAAATGTATTCCCCAAACCCATCACGAACCCGGCGGCCCCCCTGCTTGCTACTGTTGGATGGACCCGAGAGTTCCCCCAAACACTTCAGTAGTAGCTAGAACAAATGCACAAGTTCGTACATTGTAAGAGCGCCAATGAAGTGAGTGAGGGAACTCCAGGGAGCTTCCAACGATTGAATATGTCGAAGGTCTTCTCTTTGTCAATGACACAGGGCCTCCCTCCCTGGAGCTCTATTTATATACATGACCGGACGGGTGGCAACGTACGTAGAAAAGTGAATAAGAGAAGCTCATGCCTCCAACGGATTCAATGCCACTACTCAATGAACCTAGACGGCTTCTTGCTCAAGAGGGCGGATAGAGAATCCCAGCCTGTGCCTGGTCCTCCTCCTCCAAAGTACGCCTTTGCTCGGCGCAAGCCAATGAGCAATTGCAAAAATATCTGTGCAAACCCCTGTTTCCGGCGTGGTCCCGGCACAGGTATCCTTTCTCTGTTCACACAGCTGGTTTTGCTACCTCCCATCTTCAAGAGGGTTCCTTAGAGTCGTGTTTTTACTGCCCATTTGTGACAAGATATTCCAGCCTTTTGCACGATGCTGTTTCTATGCGCTCTCCCTTTGCACAAAGATGACTTGCAACATGCAACCCGAAAAATGTCCCAACTCATGAATTTGGAGTTTGGACACAGGTTATACGTTTGTTTAATATGAATTCATTATTATGTTGTTTTTTACTTTGCAGAGGACGTTCGGGAGAATTTAAATAGAAAGTTTATTGTTGGATGAAGATGGTAAAACACATCTGTTTTTAATTATCTTATATTTGTTCGAAAATGAAAATGGCTTTACAGTAATTAGCCAAAGACTTTTTGCTGTTTTGTGATGTATAAGATCAGTTAAGTAAAGATCTAACAACTTAATTGTATGTAGTATTGTACATAAGTCTTATTTATATTATCACAACTCGAAAACTCATGCGAAATTTTTAACATATTAAGATTGTTGTAATTTTGAAGAACAATGTAGCACAAACTACCAAATCAATATAATCCTAAATGGAATCTGAGTATTAAGCTTAATTTAGATCCCGTGCTTAGTTCCAGTTTGTGAATTAAGAGGTAAAAGAAAACACCATGACAAAGTATACTATAACTTGCCTTGACGAATTGAACGAAAAGGTTTTTCTAAGGTGATTCGTTAATTTACAATCTATTTAGGCCAACTAACAAATCCATACACCCATGAGGTCTCATATAGCCAAAATTTTCATGATCCGACAAAAACCCGCCACCTCAGGAGTGTACGGATTTGCCATACAGATTTGATGAAGCGTTATTATTTCTCATTAGGAAATGACCAAAATGTAATATTGTTCTAAATAAATTACTCCTTATGCTTGGCACTCCACTTTAATCATTAATCATTATATAAGTGATTCTCACGGACCTAATCTCATTATCGTCTTCATCCATACTTCAGTCACGTGGATGCTCGACCGTCATTTTCCTATCCTCTGATCTTCTTCCTGTTCTTAGAGTTAAATATTTCCCTGGTAGTGCTAATAACTGCATATTCAGGTACAAATTAATTATCATAAAAAAATTTGAGGCTGCAATGCTTGTCTATGTGCATTTGAATGGCTGAATTGATCTTCTTGTTCTACCCCTCATTTTATGTCCACATCTGATAGCATTTGGAAACATTTCATCTATATATGATTTATCTCTTTAGTAAACTCTCGTATTGTTTCTTTGTGAGATTTTCTATTTTCATTATTTGGACAGTACATTGTTTGGTCTATCAAGTGATAGATCTGTCGTACATTTGTGAGATCTTTCATACATTTGTGCTATACCATACTGGTGCGTTAGGCCAAGAAGATCCGGAGCGTCGTCCGAGACTTCCAAGGTATCAAGAGCGGAACCGAAAACCTCACAGAACCTTGCCCCGTTTCAATTTACTTGAAAGTTCTGTACCTAGTGTTGCGCAGATGTAATGGAGGTGAACAGCTGGGGCAGGACGTAGGGATTTGTGGTGGTCGGCCGTCTCGATCCAGGGCGGTTCAGGGCCCGGCTGCAGGAGATGGTCGCAGACCCGGCGAAGGAAGGGACCGGCTGTAGCGTGAGTCTAATACTCGTCTCATCCCTGTCCCCCTCACCGGGGAGGCAAGAGCGAAGTCTTCCTGCAGACGAGGCCACAATCAAATGCCGACGTGCAAGAACTATGCCAAACCGTCCTCGGTTTCGAAGGTAAGGAAACTTTCCGGGCAAACGGCGAAATTTTGTTTTCAAGATTGATTTGGGTCTTATTGGAGTGTAGATTTGTTGGAGTCGTGGGCGTGAGGGAGGTTTCTGCAAGGTTGGTGTATACCATGGACTACGCCAAGCTTTCATCCTACATTGAACAAGTTCGACCCAGAGGATGAACTTCTCCGCGAAGGGCTAGCCAACGTAAAAAGGATGACTGGTGGCAAGAATGGGGGCAAGGAGGAGGTGAGTTGGAGGAGAGTGCATCGCTTCTAGACTACATCTACCTGTAATGATCTTGGATTGCCATATAGATCCAAATTGTGGACATATTTTTTTATATGTATGCCATTTATTGTTTATCAAAGCAATAAAATGTATTATTTGCTTTCAATATAGAGTAATTTTTTCCTTATAAATGTGATGATCCATGAACATGGGAATTTGATGCTTTCATCATAAATTTGGTCGGTTGTCAGATTTACTCAACATGTGCCTTGCTCAGTGATCAGGAAAAACAGTAAAACAAAGAAATACAAAAACTGTCAAGATGATGAAGTTTCAGAGTGGATCCAAAATTCCACATAAATTTGGTCGGTTGTCTATTTATTTGTTTATGTGAACCTGCTTACCCTTTTCTATTTTGTTTATGAGTTGTCAGCGACCAAACTTATTGACAAAACCAGAGAAACATACATTCATAACGACATTATGTACACATCTTCTGTTTAAGGATGCCCCAACAAATAAAGCTACTATTTTTTCTCCCCTGTAACAAAGGAATCCAATTGATGATTAACATCTTTCATTGATGAGTTTACGTGAGAATAGATAAAAGGTAAACCTTAAGCACACAGGGGATCTATAGATAATTTCAAGCTTAAACTAAAAAGATTGAACCTAATAAAAACTGCAGCCTTATGATTTCACTGCATCAAGCAAAACGAATAAAGGGTAGTAGAGAACAATCATGAATTTAGGAGCAAACCTGCAAATCTCTAGAAACCTAAACATTTCTTATTGTAGTAAGCGAAGAGAGATACCGGTCAGCCCCAAGAGAAGCTTCTGGGAAGACAGCATATTGGAGAACCTTGTCAGTGAGTAGCATGTCAGAAAGCTTCCTCTGGATTTGCCATGCAACTAATTTTGAAGTTGATAATGACTTCGCAATCCATGTGTGTCTTGAAATGTTCCAATTACAGGGGAAATGTGACGGGTTACATGAACAAGCCATGGAGATCGATGTCAGGTGGAGGTGGAAGAGCTCATGCCCAAGCAGAGGCATTTCTCAATGGCGTTTCTGTCGCATTTATATAGCTCTTTTATGTGGTTTCTAGTTTTCCTTCGAAGGAAAAATCTTTTCCATTTTTTGTTTTTTTCTCTAAAAGCAGTGTTTTCCCCACTCCAAGCTCGACCTTGAAACACAATAAGAATGTATTCACTCACAATTTAAAATTGTCAAACAATAAAAGCTACACCATGTTTTTGTTCTTTTGAATAGCGCCACTTGAGCAACAGCACCATACATTGATTAAGATACTTCAAAACTTGTGTTCATTGTAGATAAGACTTGTTGTGATGCGCCTTACTTAGCTGTCATTGTTAATCCATATCCCCACTCACATTTACTATTTTTTTGCATTAGTGATGACCTTAATTAGTAGCTGTTGCTGATGATGGAACTCCTTATCGACCTCTTCCAACATTAACAACGGCTACTTATGGTCATCACTGACGATCGAACCCCTGCTCCCGCTTTTCAAAATCAGCGACAGACATTTAAATGATTGAGGTCCTTTGATGCTCGTATTAGAAAGAGGAAGCATTGTTTGATAGACGATAAGTTAAGAAGAAATAGACTCCCAACCTTATGTTTATGCTATTGGAGCAAGGCAATTTCTCCATTTGTAAGTATCTTGTAATAGTATTTTTATCTAAACTAGGTAAGACCAGCTTAAGTTGGTAAGCTAGGTCATGTAACATGCTCATAACTGGTTTCGGGTTCAATGGGTTTGTGGAGATGAAGTAAACGATAGAAGGAAATTTAGGTGAGTTCTAGCCTCATGTGTGGATCCTATGTGTAGTCGTTTCTAGAATTTTGGTAATGTTGTAGACATTTTTAGGGTTTCAGTCAATTTAAGGGCTATTTCCATTGAGAGGTAGTCAATTACTCATATATACTGGCATTCAAGGGTAACAAACAAAAATAAAAGTAATTGATCACTGCAAGTATTACATGTATTGATCTCCATATATAAATTACTAAACGAGGGCAACAGTGTTTTGGAAGAGAAAAGCATTTGCAGTTTACATGATCAAATGACATCTCATCTTCTTTATGCAAGTCGACAAGTTTCTGCATAATGCATACAATTGACTTTGAGTAAGCATCACAGATTGACACACTTCTTTTCTTGCTCCCGCACCCATTCACATGCTCCACAAAGTAGTCTAAGAACCTTCCACTTCATATTCCCAAAATCATCATATATAACATCATAAAATTCAGAACTTGCAACCAATTATCCCTTAATATTAAATGGTGGTAATGTTTCTCTACAATCTCCTACCACTAGTCGAGGCAATGAAACCTTCCACCAAAAACCATCTTCTAGGCCTTAACGGATGTGCTTACAGCCACATTCTTCTGACTCTTTTTCATACACATGAGGTTGATGAAGCCAAAAATTAAAGCCTGAGAACTGACAATGGTCCTCCTGTAATTCCATGCCCATCTCCATCATCAACCTCTAGAGGCTGTTGAGAGCGGCAACACCGGCCAGGCCAGGGATTGTGAATGGGCAGAGAGTGCTTCTCCTTCATGAACATGGAGCTGCCTGGACAGTCCAGAATCTTGTACCAATGGATGTAGATGGTGGCAACATGATTGCTGCTAGATTTTGAAAGATGAAGCATTGTTTGAAAGCCGATAGGTTGATGATGCAGTCAGGAATTTGGAAATGAACAAACTCTCTTTTTTGATTTGAAATTCGAAATACAAACTCAAGTCGAGAAGATCAACCCAAGTTAATCTCTGCAACTTCACTCAACAGAGCCAGGGAACAAAACCCTCGAGAGAAAACTCTCACAACAAGCTAAAGCTTTAAAAATACATCAACAACTAATTACCTGCTATTATAGAAGTCTATTTATACTAACAATTTGATCTTCTAATTACTCAGATTAACGGAACTTCCAAATCACAGAGACGGCGTCTGAAAGTATTTAACTATTCAGAATTCCAGCTGAAGATGACGATTAACGGATTTAACGACCACTTTGATTAAACTGTAATGTCGAAAACACCCTTCCCTATTTCAAGAATTTACCCGTTTTAACAAAGCATCAAGGTTCCACCTGTTAGTGATTACCGGAAATACCCTCGTCTATTTCAACCCTTCTGCCAGTGTTTGATTAAATGTCTCAACCAGTTCGCTTATTTCCACTCTTATTTCTCAAACAGAATTAAAGCTTCTGCATCAATACCTCTTGTTTCACTGAAAGCTCATCCTCGAGCTTATTTCAAGCATCAAGAATATCCACTTCTTCATCATGATATAGAGTTAAATCTCTCACATTGAATGTATTTGAAATCTTTAATCCAGGATGCAAATTTACAGAATAGGCATTGGTACCAATTTTTTTTAACACCCGACATGGCCCAACTTTCTTAACTTGAAGTTTACCTTGTTGTCGAATTGGTAGTCTGTCTTTACTCAAATGAACCATGACAAGGCCACCTTCATTAAAATGTACCTCTTTTCGGTGCATGTCAGCATTAAGTTTATATTGTTCATTGGACTTCATAATTTTGTCTTGAACTATTGCATGTAACTGAACAAATAGTTCAACAGTTTGGATTGTTGAAGTAGATTCTCTAGTTTTCTTGGCACCTGAAATAATATCTAAAGGATGGTAGGGAATAAATCCATACACAATTTGAAATGGAGCCATACCAGTGGTGCGATTCACAGTGGAATTATATGCAAATTCTGCCTGAAAAATGGCTAAATCCCATTGTTTTGGAGTGTCCCCTGTTATACACCTTAATAAACTTTCCAAGCTCCTGTTTGTGACTTCAGTTTGGCCATCAGTCTGTGGATGACATATGTTACTATATTGTAAAGTAGTTCCAATCCTTGACCATAAAGTCTGCCAGAAATTACTCAGGAACCGACTGTCTCGATTAGAAGTTATTATCAAAGGAACTCCATGAAGTGTGATTGCTTCTTTCAAAAATAGACCAACCACATGGATAGCATCTGTATTTTTTTTACAGGGAACAAAATGTGCTTGCTTAGAAAATCTGTCCATCATTACATATATAGAATCATATCCTTTTTGTGTTTTTGGCAATCCTAGAATGAAGTCCATGCTGAGATCTTCCCATGGTCTTTTAGGCACTGGTAAGGGAGTGTATAATCCTGCATTAGTTGCTCCACCCTTGTACTGCTGACACACAAAACACTGTTGCATTATTTTCTGTACATCCCTAGATAATTGTGGCCAATAATATCTAGCCTTAACTAAAGCTAAGGTTTTATCCCTTCCCACATGACCAGAGAAACCACCACCATGTAACTCTTTGATCACCATTGTTCTTAAAGAGCAAGCTGGCACACATAAAAGATGACCTTTATAAAGAAATCCATTATATAACACAAAATCTCCCTGCAGTGCTGTGTCTGCATACATTGCTGTCACCTTTCCTGAAATGCTTTATCCTCCAAGTAAAGCTCCTTGATTTCTTCAAATCCAAAACAATTAATAGTGAAAACATGGACAAGGTTAGCTCTACGGCTAAGAGCATCAACAACCTTATTAAGTTTCCCTGACTTATGCCGTATGACAAATGTATAGTCCTGTAAATCTCCCACCCATCTTGCCAGTAATCTATCCATCTTAGACTGAGTATGTAGGTGTTTTAAAGAGTCATGATTTGTGTTCAAGATAAATTCCTTGAAATCCAAATAGTGGTGCCAGTGTTTCAAAGTTTTAACCAAAGCATATAGTTCTAGTTTGTAAGTAGACCACCTTTGTCTATTTTCATCTAATTTTTGGCTATAGAATGCTACTGGACGACCTTCTTGGGATAAAATAGCACCAATACCATGTATAGAGGCATCACAATCGACTTCAAACACTTTTGTAAAATCAAGTAAGGCCAATGTAGGAGCTGTGGTCAATTTATTCTTTAACAGTTTGAAGCTCTATTGTTGAGCAGCATGCCACTGAAAATGTCCTTTCTTTAAGCATTCTGTAAGAGTTGCAGCTAAAGTACTGAAACTTTGAATAAACCTTCTGTAAAAGGTAGCAAGTCCAAGAAAACATCGAACTTTAGTAGTATTTTTAGGAACTGGCCAGCTAAGAATAGCTTCAATCTTGCTTTTGTCTACTTTAAGACCTTCCCTACTTACCACATATCCTAGAAATACCAACTGTTCAGCCATGAAAATACATTTTTTCAAATTAACATAAAGACTATTTTCCTGTAATAGTTGAAATACTGCTTTTAAATGTTTCAAATGCTGATTTTCTTCAGAACTATAGATGACTATGTCGTCAAAATAAACTACAACACACTTTCCTATCAATGGTTTTAAAACCTGGGTCATGAACCTCATAGAAGTGTTGGGTGCATTGCTTAACCCGAATGGCATAACAAGCCATTCATATAAGCCATCCTTTGTTTTAAAAGAAGTCTTCCATTCATCACCTAGTTGCATTCTAATCTGATGGTAACCTGATCTTAAGTCCACTTTTGAAAAAATTTGAGCCCCTGCAAGCAAGTCAACATATCTTCCAATCTTGGAATTGGAAATATGTACTTAACAGTTATTTTATTGATTGCTCTTGAGTCCACACACATCTTCCATGAGCCATCTTTCTTTGGAACCAATAGAGTGGGGACAACTATTGGACTGAGGCTCTCTCTAATCAAACCCCTCTGAAGAAGATCTTGAATTTGTTTCTGCAGTTCATTATGTTCTGTGGGACTCATCCTGTAATGAGGCAAATGAGGAAGAGTAGCTCTAGGAATTAGATCGATTTTATGTTGTATATTTCTCAAAGGAGGCAGTGCTAAAGGTTTATCATCATTAACTAAGTCAGCATACTGATGTAATAGTTCGTGAACTCCTTTATGCTGAGCTACAACATTGTCTTTGGCCAGATGTAGTGCAGCTTTGTTAGCTAAGACTATAGCCACCATTCCACTTTTCAAGTCAGAAGACAAATTCCATACAACAAATAAAACATGCTTATCTTTCTTGTCTTTTGTTTTATGGTAACCAATCTTAATGTCCTTAACTAGTTCTTCAGTATTCAGTCTAACAGTTTTATTAGACTGTATAGCAGATTTATTCTGTAAAGATGAAGATGTACTTGACTGTGGATGTAAAATGATAATCCTCCCACCAAATTCAAATCGAATAGTATTTGCATGTCCATCATAAATGATACAAGTATCATACTGCCAAGGTCTTCCTAAAAGTAAATGACATATAGTCATGTCCAAAACATCACACAGAATCTCAGTTTTATAAGTCTTTCCAATGCTAAAAGGAACTGCTTTCCAATGCTAAAAGGAACTAAACACTGTAATTCGACCTTGACTTCTCCCACTTCTTTAATCCAACCAATGATATAAGGTTGAGGATAAGGAGTCATAGGCAGTTTTAATTTTTCAACTATGGTTTTAGAAACTAAATTCTCTGTGCAACCGCCATCCACTATCACTTTACATTTCAATTCCTTCATTGTACCCACTGTCACAAATAAGCTATGCCTCTGCACATCTTCACTAAATTTTGGAGCTAACAGTAATTTTCTTATCACTAAACATTTTCTCAGAATTGTTGTCCCTGTTAGACATATCATCTCCATAAACTTCCTCTTGGCAATCTTCAGTGTCACTATCTTCACTAATTTCTTCAGTCAACTGCTTTTGGTGGGAAGTCATAGCCCTGGATCTAACATTAGATTCTCCAGTTCATAATGGACATTTAGAAGCATAATGGCCAGGCTACTTGCATTTCCAACAAGTATCAGGTTTTGGTTTTGCATATTCATTTTTTTTACTGGTGGGTATTGAAAATGTTGGTTTACTGACTCTCAAATTTTCTTTTCTTCCAGCTTTGTTTTCAGTACTGGATATATCAACAAATTTGCTCCGTTGGTAACTTGTTCCTTCCCTTGTCATTTGGCTATACTGAGAGGTCCTTATTTTATTTTGTTCCATAAGGCTTTCATTTCTTAATGCTGACTAAATGGCTTCATTTACAGTTCCCATGGATTTAATTGCCAATTTAATCTACAAATCATGTCGAAGTCCACCAACAAATCTTTGCACTCTTTGTGCTTCATTTTCATTTAAACCATTTCTAGCAGAAAGTCTGTGATATTCTTCCACATATTCTGACATAGTACTTGAATTTTGCTTGCAGTTTTGTAATTGATGAAACAATGATTGTTCGAAATCGACAGGGAGATACATATCTTTCAATAACTTTTTCATTCGAGGCCAGGAGTTAATCTAGTGTTTACCTTTAGTAAATCTATCTTGTTGTAAATGGTTCCACCATGCCGACGCTCCACTTTTCAATTTACAAGCCACAACTCTACATTTTATATCTTCAGGTACATCTAGACAATAAAAATAATTTTCTATATTTGACAACCAGTCTAGAAATTGCTCGATGATCAATTGACCATTAAAAGTAGCTAAATCAATTTTAGGCTTAAATTGAGGTTGAAATTGATTCACACCTAGTTGATTTACTGGTTGAGGACAAATTACCTCTTCTTAAGATGAATCAACTTGTGACCTAGATCCTTGCGGTGCTCGAACTCGAGGCTGCATTTGATCCGCAAATCTAGGAATTGGATCTGCATTTCTTGAAGGATCTCGTATTGATTCATAATGTTCATCATGATCGAATTCAGACTTTGATTCATTGTCTCCATCTACATGGCAATCAGTTGCATTGGATGCTGCATCTGCTGTTGAATCAACAAAATGTCAGCCATGGAAGGTACATTGGAAGCACCTTCATTCCGATCATTTGCTACCATCGAAGATCAACAAACTAGCTCCGATACCAAATTGATGCAGTCAGGAATTTGGAAATGAACAAACTCTCTTTTTTTATTTGAAATTCGAAATACAAACACAAGTTGAGAAGATCAACCCAAGTTAATCTCTGCAACTTCAATCAACAGAGCCAGGGAACAAAACCCTCAAGAGAAAATTCTCACAACAAGCTAAAGCTTTGAAAATACATCAACAACTAACTACTTACTATTTTAGAAGTCTATTTATACTAACAATCTTCTAATCACTCAGATTAACGGAACTTCCAAATCACAGAGACGGTGTCTGAAAGTATTTAACTATTCAAAATTCCAGCTGAAGACAACGATTAATGGATTTAACGACCACTTTGATTAAATTGTAATGTCAAAAACACCCTTCCCTGTTTCAAGAATTTACCCGTTTTAACAATGCATCAAGGTTCCACCCGTTAGTGATTACCGGAAATACCCTCATCTGTTTCAACCCTTCTACCAGTGTTTGATTAAATGTCTCAACCAGTTCGCTTATTTCCACTCTTAATTCTCAAACAGAATTAAAGCTCCTGCATCAGTTGAAGAAGAACGAGATCGCCAACCTTGTGTTTCTGCTATTTGGAGCAAGTCAGTTTTTCCTTTTATAAGTATTTATAATAATATTTTTTATCTAAACTACATAAGACCATCTTAAGTTGGTAACCTAGGCCATGCAACATTCTCATAACTAGTTTAGGGTTCAATGGGTTGGTGGAGAAGAAGTAAAACATTACAAAGATATTTAGGTAACTTCTAGCCTCATGTGTAGAGAATCCCATGTATGAAGGGTCATTTCTAGTATTTTGGTGAAATTGTAGGTATTTTTGGGATTTTAATAAATTCAAGGGCTATTTCCATTGACAAGTGGTCAATTACTCATATACTAGCATTCAAGGGAAGCAAACAAAACTAAATGTAATTGATCGCTACAAGTAGTACATTGCACGGATCTCTATATATAAATTACTAATTGGAACAATGACTTTTTACCACTGGTCGTAGAGATCGAAACTTCTATCTAGAACCATTTCCCAAGCTTTAATAATGTGCTTAAAACCATGTTTTCCTGACCCTTTTCCATAAACCTGAGGTAGACAAAACCATGAAAGCATGAGAACTGGGGATTGTCCTCTTGCAAGTCCATGCCCAACTCCATCATCAGCCTTAGAGGCTGTTGAGAGCGGAAACCCTGTTTAGGCTGAGGGATTGTGTGGGAGCTGAGAGTGCTACTAGTTTCTCCTTCACAACCATGGAGCTATGTGGGGGGTTCAAAATCTGGTAGTAATGACTTTAGATGGTGGTGACTTGATTGCTGCTAGTGTTGAAAAGTAGAAGCATCGTGTGATAGCCGATAGGTTGAAGAAGAACAAAACCGCCAACCATGTGCCTATGCTAGTTGGAGGAAGGTAGTTTCTCCTTTTGTAGGTATCTTGTAATAGTACTAAGTTCTATTTGAACTAGGAAAGTCCGGCTTAAGTTAATAACCGAGGCCATGCAAAATGCTCATGACTACATTTGTACAAATACAACTCTTTCTTTAGTATTTGATAAAATGACAAATAGGGTGGTACTATAGTCAACTCTTCCTATATTCAAGAGGTTATCAGTTATGTTCAGATGTTTGTTGCTTGAAATAAATTCTGATGCTAAGTTTACCTGGATGGAGCCTTTTGCAATGTGCATTGACTTATTAAATTTCCGAATACTCTCATTGAATCTTTAATGTAGGAGGTTTCAGATTATTGTCCTCGTGCCTTTAATATGCAGCCTAATAACTATTATGGGCCATAAACCTTTCCATTATGGGCCATAAACCTCTCCGGTATTTCCATTGTTGTGAAGACACAAAAGGGTTTAGGGACCGAGTGAACTCCTCTTGGCATACTGGGGTTCAGGGCAATCCATTGTATATCGATTTTCTCTTATAAATTAAATGTGGTCCAACATGCCATTAAGGATTGGAATAGTTTGAAATTTGGAAATATACACTATAGAGAAGAATATTTTCTCTTGCAGCCTTGAACATTGAACTTGTTAGAGAAGAATATTTTCTAAGACAAAAATATAGAATTAAATGGCCTGTGGAGGGGATCATTGAACTATATTTTTTTCATGCCATGTCAGAAACTGTGTAAAATATACTATTGCTAGAATTATTGACTTAGGTGGGAACTCTCTTTCAAATCAAGAAGAGTTTGGGAAACAAGTTACTTCATATTTCAATAATATATATTTTCTCCTGAGAATAATCTGCAAGTGACAACTTCTTTCATCAGGGGCAACTTTCTCATGAGGATACTAGTAGCTTAATTTCACTTTTTATAGATGATGAGATCTATAATGTGGTGTTCTCTCCATCTAATGAAGTTCCAGGTTCAGATAGTTTTCCAAGAATTTTCCACTGTTTTATGAGAAATTATGGGTGAAGATTTCTTACAGGCTATTCACTATACCTTTAATCATGCCATGACTCTCAAGATCCTTGAATAGTACTTTCTTAACATTGATTCCAAAAGATAATTTGGCTACCACTTTTGACAAATTCCACGCCATTTCTCTGTGTAACTTTCTGTATAAAGGGATCACCAAAATCATGGCTAATTGGTTCTCTCTTGTTTTCAAATCTCACAACCAAGTTGTTTTTTTGAATGGTAGGCTTATATTGAAAAATATTATGCTTGTTCATGAGTATCATAGAATCAATGACCCCCAAATGGGAGCATATTCAAAATGCTATGGAAGACATTAATTGGTTGCCCTTGGAGATCGACTTCTTGGGTTATGGAATGCCTGAGTACAACTTCTTTGAGTGTTTTAATTAATGATAGTAAATCTGGCTACTTCAATATTATTTCTGGTCTTTGATACGGCGACCCTCTCTCCATCCCTATTTGACTTGGCTATGCATGGCAGCAGGGGCTGTCTGACATCCTTCATGACACCCAGGATTAGGGGCAACTTCCTTCTCAGAGACAACGCCTATCCTGTCTCTCATCTTCTGCTTGCTTATGATGTCTACTCGATTATGAGCTTTTTCTATCAGCTTAGACTTCCATTGCTATCAGCTTGTGAGTCAACAACTAAAGGAGGAAAAACAAAGCAAGTTTCACTCTGGCAATAATCAGCTATCAAACTGTTGATTGTCAATTTTTAGTTATCAACTGTTAGCTGCATGTTCTTCTCTGTCATCCTCTCTCATCAGCATCCAAGAAGAAAGAAGTCGTTGGCACTGAAGGAGACTGGTAGATAAGAACACACACCTAATAATCAATATATTTATATAAAATTCCACAAGATATTCATCCCACATATGTGCAATCATGCTTCCATGTAAAGCAGACAAGTTTTTATACCATCACAATCAAATAAAAATAATAAGACAAATATTGGGATAAGGCATACAATGATAATGATTTTCTTCTCACATATGACAACAGAGACCAACTGTCTCGCTATTTGATACCATTATATATATATGATAGGCAAACGTGTCTTTGGTGCCAATAATGCTCACTTGATTGATCCTACATGAAGAATGTTCAATGAGTATTATAAAACTAAAAAATATATTTCTGACCACCCACCATGATAAAAAATGAATGACCATGTGGATAGGGGAATCTAGGAACTTGTTAGATCTGGTTTTCAAGTTTCTCTCACCATTTTTTTAGTGATGTGGCATCCTCCTATTCAGAAGCCTTTTTAATACTCACTGACAATGAGCGCAGCATAAGAAATAAATAAGAGCCCTTGATATTTGAGATTAATGGCATATACGTTAGCTAGTGGTGCTAGTGTGTGTATTATCGATCTCATGGATGAAGGGCCCTCGTGCATTTTTACACTGGGCTCATTGTCCGAAGGGAGCATGAAAGACTCTTCCTTCTTAGTTACTCTGCCTTGGCCATGAAAATTAGTCGGGCTATAAACAAGTTCTATAAAATTCGAAAATCATCTTAGAGTCCTACAAGAGTCAGCTTCCAAATGGTGATAAAAAAGATAAGAAGACATGTAGCAATCATGGTGTCGATCAAGGCTGTACACTAGCAAAAGCTTGCAATGAATGGAAATGCTTATTTCTCTTGGTGTCTGGGAAAGTGGAATTTACCATGATAAGGGGTCTCATAAGAATGCATATATAGTGTCATAAGAGAAAATTGTATGTATAACCTCTCTGTCTCTCTAGCTAGCAAATTATAGAGAATATAAGACAAAGAAATGCATTCCCCAAATCCATCACGAGGCCGGGCGGCCACCCTTCTTGCTGCTGTTGGATGGAACCGAGAGTTCCCCCAAACACTTCAGTAGTAGCTAGAGCAAATGCACAAGTTCGTACATTGTTAAAGCACCAATGAAGTGAGTGAGGGAACTCCAGGGAGCTTCCAACGATTGAATATGTCGAAGGTCTTCTCTTTGTCAATGACACAGGGCCTCCTTCCCTGGAGCTCTATTTATATACATGACCGGGTCCAGGTGGCAACGTAGAAAGTGAATAAGAGAAGCTCATGCCTCCAACGGATTCAAAGCCACTACGCAATGAACCTAGACGGCTTCTTGCTCAAGAGGGCGGATAGAGAATCCCAGTCTGTGGCCTTGAGTTCGTGCCTGGTCATCCTCCCCCCCAAAGCACTCCTTGGCTCAATAGGGCGGATAGAGTCGTACGTGTTTTTATCTGTCATTGCAGGATGCTGTTGCTATGCGATCTCCCTTTGCACAAATATGACTTGCAACGTGTAATGGAATATGTCCCAACTCATGAATTTGGAGTTTGGACACAGGTTATACGTTTATTTAATATGAATTGATAATTATGTTGTTATTTACTTTGCAGAGGACGTGAAAGGTTAAATAGATAGTTATTGTTGGTTCAAGATGGTAAACACATCTTGTATTTCTAATTTTCTTATTAGTGTTTCCAACTCTCAGTAAAGTTGTTCGAAAATGAAAATAGCTTTACGGTAATTAGCCAAAGACTTTTTGCACTTTTGCGACGTCTAAGATCAGATAAGAAAAGATCTAACAACTTAATTGTAAGTAGTATTGTACACAAGTCTTATTCATATTAACACAGCTCGTAAACTCAAGCTAAATTTTTAATACTCGCTCCGAATTAAATTTTTAATATAATCTCAAATTGAATATGAGTATTAAGCTTAATTTAGATCCCGTGTT
Organism: Saururus chinensis; assembly: GCA_035235625.1. Classification (NCBI taxonomy): domain Eukaryota; kingdom Viridiplantae; phylum Streptophyta; class Magnoliopsida; order Piperales; family Saururaceae; genus Saururus; species Saururus chinensis. The sequence goes on along the minus strand of CP141146.1, from coordinate 26,160,760 downwards.
TAGTCCCAATTTGTGAATATGCATTAGGCTATATAACTTGCCTTGACGAATTGAACAAAATGGTTTTTTCTAAGGTGATTCATTGATTTACAACCTATTTAGGCCAATTAACAAATCTATACACCCGTGAGGTCTCATATAGCCTGATTTTTCATTATCCAACAAAAACCCAACACCTCAGGAGTCATAGAGGCAATTTTGCCTTACAGATTTAATGTAGCATTATTATTTCCCATTAGGAAAAGACCAAAATGTAATGTTGTTCTAAATAAATTACTCCTTATGCTAATCGCTCCTCCAAAATCATTAATCATTATATAGGTGCTTCTCACGGACCTCAACCTATATGCATGCTCATCTCTCTCCACGTTGTCAGAGAGGCAATTTTGCCAAAAAACTAAAAAAACGATTTTCACGATGCTTTGTAGTATCAACATAAAACTTTGTTAGACAGCCCAAGGGTGACAACTTATATATATATATATATATAGTGTGGGAAAAGTTAATATCAGTTTGGGCTCATGCGTGCCGGCGTGAGCCTGGGCTGATTAGGTTGTCGGATTTACATCTGATGGCCCATCAAACTCACGGGTTTAAATACTCCTATGATGGGCCGTCGGAGGTAAATCCGACGGCCCAATTAGACAGGGTGCCCGCCAGCTCGCGTGAGCCCTGGCTGATATTAATGGGACTCTATATATATATATATATATATATATATATATATATATATATGTATATATATATATATATCAATTAAATTAACTGAAAAGCAAGGTACAAAGAGTGATATAAAAGCAAACTACCGACCCTCCTATCTCTAACCACCAAAAGCTCAATAAAACCTGAGGACTACCCCAAATATAAGATAGAAAAAATTAAGATAGGAATTAAATAGAGAAGCAACAAAGAAAAACAATTGACGGCTACCAAAAGCCATTGTTGTTATTAGTACATTATCTGCGACGTGCAATACTTGTGCTTGTTGCATATAAAACTTGATGTGGTGTGCCTTAGCCGTTCTTGTTGATCCAGAGCCTCACTCCCATTTACTAATTTTATGAATCAATGACATTCTTAATTAGTTGCTGCTAATGATGAAACTCCTTATTGACCTCTTCCAACATCAGCGATGGCTGCTGACAGTCGTCATTGATGATTATACCTCCACACATGCTTTTCAAAATCATCGTCAGACTTAAATATCTGTCGTTGATGAATGAAGTCATCTTATGCTCATATTTGAACATCAGTGACGATTGATGGAACTTCATTGGCCGCTCCTCCCCTCTCCCCACCCCCTCTTTCCCACATAAATTTCCCGTGTCATCTCTGTGTTCTTCATTGTCAACAGTGGGTGGCATAAATTGCCATCAACTAGCCCCCACTGTCCCAAAGTTGCTCCCCCCAACTCTTTCCCCTCTTTCCCCCAATTTTTTTTAACTTCCCCCATTACTCATTCCTCCAAGTAAATTCTGTAAAATCTCTCTATGTTACCCCATTCATAAAAATTTCTATAAAAAAACACTTCCCAATCCTTCACACTCACCTTCTCTTCCATCAGTGACAATGCCAATGCTGGTGTTGCTGTCGATAACGCCATCATTGTTTGTTCCCGCCCTTAGCCCCACATCATGGTTGATAGGATTTAGAAGAAGAAGAAGGAGCAACATGAATTGGTGGTGACCATGACTAAAGCTATGACTTTTTAATTACAACGGTAGTGGCTAGTTTGGGGCACCAAATCCCGTTAGCTGCATGGAAAGAGGCAAAGGAGACGAAAGAGAAGAATATAGGGGAAGAGGAGGAGGATATGAAGGGGAGGGGCTCTTGGGAGAGGGATTGAGGTATAGTAGTTGTGTCAACAACGGCGGCAGTGATGGCATTAGTGTTCAAGGAAAGAAGGATTGCGGTAAATATGATTTCAAAAAATTATGAGCCTGGCTTATTGAACCCGTTTGGCTGACATGTGGTGTCATGGCCGGGGATTTCTAAATAATATTTTCGAAGTAAATGCAGTGGAAAATTCGAATAATAATTTTTTTTCTTCAAGTTAAATCATGCAAACCATCTACTAAAATGAACCCCAATCCGTGACTGCTATTTTTCAACATATTGATAATATCAAACCATGAATAATCATAATAGTTGATAAAATTCATTAAATAAAGAGCCAAGTCTCGTTCATGTGCAAAATCAGATAACTAATAGAGAATAACAAATAAAGTATGTAATGGCAACTCTCGTGCCTTATTATAATCTACTGAAATAAAGCAAATCCTACTCTAAAGTAGTGAGTTCCTGCTCCACCAATCCAGCTACTCTGCTACTCTTCCTTTGAGGTACCTGTATCACTAAGATGCATAAGTATAGCCACTTATACTCAATAAGATCAAATAAGTTTATAAAACCCATTAAGGGACTAATCTTAGGATTTTAATTATTATTCATAAGCCACTAAAATTTTATTCTAATGTTATCTAGCTCTGTTATAACCAAGCCCTTAACTCATTCTCACAGTGTTAAAAGCCTTTAATATCAGAGACTAAACCTCCAAAGTAATTAAAACTAATGCAAAAGTTAATCTCTGCAACAACTCTTAATACTAGACTCCAGCCTTGGAGTAGACTGCTTAACATCAGTTTAACCCAAACCCCCAGGGCTCTCAATAGCCTACCACGAGTCTGGAGGAATGGATCACAACTGTGCTCATGGACATAGATTGGCAAGAAACACAAGCCTTCTATGATGCTCATGTAACTCCACTTTTCGTACACACTATATGTTCCTGGGAAGACCTGCAGGAGACCCGCGGTAAAGACCCTCTAGTCAGTACCCAAACCGTCATGGTGATGGAGAAGCGTATCGCAATCTCCACCATTCCCCAACTTTGGGAAAAATAAGTCTTTGCAGACTTTTGAGATAAAATTCCAAGGAAACTAAGACTCTATGGCTCAAGGTTCCGCATAAAACAAGCACAGTCCAAAATAATTTATTTAGGTCACACGTTCGCTCAAATGAAAAATACATTCTCACAGCGTTCATTAACCCATAATCACCCCTGAAGGTAAATTAGTATGTTTGAAATATTAATGAAGGTACTATTAGTCAATTAAAATCCCTCATGTCCCATTTCAAGGTTTTAACTAATTATTTATTAATTTTCACCATTTATATATAAATATATATTTTAAATTAAAATGAGTGAAAAAGGCTTGAACCGGCCCAAATCCAATCTGACCCGGCCAGACCCGCAACCAATGCGAGTCGGCTCGGCTAATCCAATCGTCTTCCTCGCGACGCTCTGCCAAACAACCTCATGGACCAGGGCAGAGGAGATACAGCTAGCGTTCCGCTGCCAACATTTTCACCTAGTCTGCCGGAGAATTCCACCGTTGTTCGAATTCTCTCCTGGAACTTTTAGTCCACTCAAGCATGCTGTGTTTTTTTTTTCTTTTTTATATACCGAACGCGTCCACAGAGAAGGGCGGCTGCGGACTTTGAGCCACTGGTTGTTCGGCCGTCCAGGACCACCAGTAGCTCCCTCCATCAACCCTAGGTGTGTTTAGATACATCACTAGTGCCACTGGTGTCAGCTGCACCGCGATCCCACGGTTTTCGGCTACAGCCAAAATAGAGACGATTCACAGCCTCTATTCCATCCTTTATCTGACAGCCCATGATCGCTGAACCTCCATTGAACATCTGCTTCAATCCTCTATCCCTTCCTTCAATACGAGGTTATGTTCACAATAGCCACTTGCCATCCTATCTTCACTCCGGCGATGGAAAATTTTCAACCAAAGGGTTGTTAGGGAGTTCCAGGCCAAATCAGACAGTTTCTTGCCAAAGGTAGCTTCCCCCCGTCCGTGGCCTAACTCATAAGCTTCTCCAGTCCCATCCCTTCCGCCACCAGGCCTCCAAAGGAGTCCTCCCGTCGTCCAACAGTGCCCCCGGTATTGTTCTAGCCATACTGTGATAGAACAATTCCAATGGCATTGGTTAGGCCGGACCATACTTTGGTTATTACAAGATCTAAATATATATACCTACATAACAATAATTTGACTTAACCCAGATCCTCCACCAGCGAACAGATGAATTCCGAGACCCATCGCCTTGCATGAGAAAAATTAAATGTAGTCCATTCCCTTCATAGTTCATACATACAGGAAGTTTTAATGGCATAACGTTATTAAAATAACACCTAAGCACACTTCCACATATGGAAATCATAAAAAAGAATCCTACCTCTTCCCGGCAGTGTCTTCGTGCACGCTCCTCCTCCTTGCCTCCTTTTCCGGCGATGAACCCTCTTTTCTAGCCACCAGAACCTCTAAGCTTTCAGCCTTAATGGCTTTTCTCAAAGCTTAAGAAGAAGATGGTGGCTAGGGTTTGCTTGAGGAGGGTTTTATATAGAGGAAGGGAGAGGGGAAGCCTTGTTCAATATGAAGAAGGTGGTGGTACGTGATGCCAATTACCCCTACGCCAAGTCACCCCTAAGTGGTCCCCACTAGGTGACCCTACCCAATTTAAGCTCCTAATAAATAAAAACCTTAACTATGCTAATTCTTCATCAAATAATTTCAAAAAAATATAGAAAAATGCCAAAAAAAATCAGAAAATTACCTAGAAAATCTTGGATGCTACATGTAGTGTTTGTGATGATGAATGATGTAGCTGTGTAATGATGGCATTATTATGATCAATCAAGTATAATTACTTGTTGGCCTTCAAAGCTACTAAGGAAAACCAAGCCAAAATAGGGCTTGTCTTGAGCTTAATGTGCCCATGCAATGAGCTGGTTTAAGTAGCTTTCATGATCTTACAAGTTCATGGAAATGATGAAATTGTTGAGATCGACATGTGACATGGTCATGAATTAGGTTAAGTACTAGGAATAATTTAGCATCTCCAAGTTTTTACCCCACTAAATTAGCACCCCAAGATAATTCTCTATCATATGGAAACTTTTTGACAAATAAAAACATCTTCATATGGCAATGCAATCATCAGCTTGCTCTTGAGTATGCAACCCCCAACATATGAATGGAAAGATGAGTTTTTAATTTTCTTTAGGGCTTACATAGGGCATTGCTAAAATCTACATAAGTCTAAATCACTTGCAAGTTGCACCAAGCAACAACCAATGAAGATAAAAATAGAATTAACCAGTATTCTCTAATTTCTTTGTTAACTTTGTAGAACATTTTACTTAGGATAATATGTGTAACAGAGGATTTCAATTGGCCAGTATGTGCTTCGTTTGTTGTACTAATGCAAAGAGTTGGACCATTTATTCTTTATATGTCTATATGATAAGTCGGTTTGGAAGATTGTTTTGACAAAATGTAATATTCACATGGTTGTTTTGGACTATCATGAAGAATTGAGATGGCTTATGAATTTCATAGAGTAGAACACCAATGTAGCTCTTCTTTCGAAAATCTTATTCAGCATATATGTCACTTTTGTTTGGTGAGAGAGAAATAGTCCTATCTTTTTTAATAAAGGGGCAAATATAGACAAATTGGCTAAATCTATAATTGTTCAAGTGTGCCTTATTTTAGTTGTTTTTGGACTCAAACAATCTCGTCGGATCTCAATCAAGTAGCCTATGATGCCCACACTCATGTAGATGAATGTGAGCCCAAGCTCATATAAACTTTTTTCATATAGAGTTCCATTTGTATGATAATGAAACTCATGTGCTTCAACATCAGCCTGGGCTTTGTGGGCCTGTTTTGTCCCGATCGAACACAAACATTACTCAGCTTCAACTAATGGAAAGGGGAGAAGATTGCACAAAGGATGAGGAAGAATAATTCCACAACCACCAATATCACCGATTTGCCTTGCACTACGGGCAAGGCCTCCATGAAATCCATACACATCTTTCCAAACTTTTTCTAGAATGGGAAGGGGCTGAAGTAACCCAACAAGTGATGTAGTGGCAGCCTTTGCCTGCTGACATACATCGCAAGTAGCAACATAGTCCTGAACCGCCCTCCGAAGACCTTACCATAAGAAGCTCTAACTGACCCGCTTATATGTTTGGAAGGAACCCTCATGGCCAACAAGTGGCATGTCATGGAAATGAGAAATAATGCTCCATTGGAGGTCATATGCATCTGGCACCCACGGTCGGCCCTTCCAAAAGAGTAGTTCATCTTGCCACACAAAGAAGGGAAGGGCATCTGGGTCACTTTGTAGATGAGCAACTAGCTCACGGGTTGAGCAGTCCTCCAAGTAAGCTCACCGTAGCTCCAGTATAAAAGCACAAGAGGGTATAGACAGTGCAAGGCAAGACCCCTCAAAAGGTTAGCGAGAGAGAGCATCCACCACCGTGTTATCTGCCCCCTTCTTGTATAACACCACATAATCATATCCCAAAAGCTTGCTGACATACTGTATCTGCGTTGGAGTTGACACCCACTGCTCAAGGAAATACTTCAAAGGCTGATCGTCTGTGCAGATGAGGAAGCGGCAGTCAAGTAAGTAAGGGCGCCATTTGGTGACTGCATGTACTTTGGTGAGCATCCCCTTCTCATAGGCTGATAGTGAGTGATAAAGAGAGGCCAGAAAGTGTTTTGCTAAAAAATGCAATAGGCCGCTCACCCTAAAGTAGAACGACACTAAGACCGGCATCTGAAGCATCTGCCTCAATCATAAAGGAACAACTGAAATCTGGAAGATTAACCAAGACTGGGGCAGTTGCCATGACCCGCTTCAGCCTCTAGAAGGTCTCTTGGGCTGCGTCTGTCCATGTTAAGGCCCCCTTGTTGAGAAGAGCAGTGAGGGTACTACTGATCGACCCACACTGACTAATGAAGCATCGGTAATACCTTGTAAGCCCCAAAAATCCACAAAGTGCTTAGACACAAGTGGGGGTCAGCCATGAGAGCATATCGGTCACCTTCGAAGAGTCAGTAGCAACCCTCTCATGAGAGATGATGTGGCCAAGGTACTCCACCTGATCACTGCCAAAGGAGCACTTCGAACGCTTAAGGAATAATGTATTAGCTTGCAAAGTAGAGAAGACCAAGACAAATCGGTGGAGGAAAGTGCAAAAGACCTGAGATGCTCCAAGTAATCCACCGATGACGTGCTATAGATCAATACGTCATCGAAGCAGACCAAGACAAATCGGTGGAGGAAAGTGCAAAAGAAGTCATTCATGAGGCTTTGGAAGGTGGCAAGTGCATTGGTCAGCCCAAACAACATGACCAAGAACTCAAAATGGCCATCGTGGGTGCGAAAGGCAGTCTTGTTGATGTCAGCTGGCTACACTCAGATTTGATGATAACCCAAACAAATATAAAGTTTGCTGAAGACATTTGTTGAATCTCTGTCGTTCCATGGACAACCACCATCTCTGAGCCTCACCCTTGAACATGAATACTGCAAGTCGAGTCTTCTCTTCTTCTACACAACATCGGGCACAAAAGGTCTTCTCCATATGGAGTCTCCAATTATCCGCCTCCAAAGCATCTAACCCACCCTTAAAGCTAGGAGGGTTAAGCTTCTTGAATCCCTCGAGTGAAAGAGATGAATACCCGCTACCACACATGTGCTTAGCCTGGACGACATGTGTTAACCCCTCAATGGCAATTAACACATTGTCCACTATTGGGTCTCTGGCACCACGATGGTTATTAGCGTCTGCATGATTAGAGCCAGCCATCTACACAACAACTAGACACTAACCATACAGCTAATAACTCAAGGCAACACGAGCAACCAAGCGTAACAAACAATACAATCAAGCAAGCAAATATTTAAGACAAACAACTAACGGAATTCCACCTTGCTAGTTATGTCTAGATCTTGATCATCGCACATCCCATTAACCCTTACGACTCATTACCTAACCTTATTTACTCTTGGACAAAGAGGTGCTCCGATACCAAAAACTTTCTATCATGCCCTGGTGCCAGCTTGAACCGAGCCAAACCCGGTCCAAGGGCCGGTTGAAGCATAGGGGGGTGACAAGATTTTTGGTTTAACATGTTGCGGAAGTCTTAACCCCTCTAGCGGGTGAATAACAAACACAAAGTCTCGCACCTTTAGTCCTTTGAGCAAGAGAAATAAGAAAAAAATAAAAGAGGATAACATCTCTAAAATAAATCCTCACTCTCAACCCACATATATAACATCCTGAGCCGACACACGACTCAAAATCTGAAAATCTGAAATAGATCTAGGATCCTGAGAAATACACTAGTTTGAAACATAATCATCCATACATAGTGTTCTAGTATCATAATATCATAAATCAGGAGACGGAATAAGGTCCAAAGGCATCCACGTCTACTCCAATGCATATCCCAATCGTCCCTAATACAGGGGATCTTGGTCAATTGCATGTCGTACTATGCAGTGTTGTTGCGTCTGAGCCAAGACTATGAAGAAGTCAAATTTAGATTTGTTTTACTTGTCAATTGTAGTAGACAAGGTCAATCCACAGGGAAAGCCTTATGTGACACAGAAAACTATTATGAAGAGAATAGAAAACTATTACGAAGAGAATAGAATAGAGAAGGAAAGTGAAATAGATAATAAGAGACAATCAAAGAGAAAGTGTTAAGGCATCGAAAATCCACTTGCAATAAATCTCTAATGTATACTTCATTCAAATGATAACTCAATTAAGATTAAATGAAAATTTGTCTCAATCGGAAGATTTATCTTTAAAAAAACTTTGAAATAGAACAATAGTAATTGATTGTTTACTACATGAAAGTATTAAGTATATAATCACAGGGAATTATAAGCATTCGGTGTGCCTTTTGTCAACGCTGAATCAAATAATTATATAGATTATAAACTCCTTAAATATGAAACATCAATTTAAAATGATAAAGAACTTACTTGAATCAAAGTATCCATTAAACATTAAGTACAAGCTTCATTCCTAGCCTTAACTTGAGAGCTGTAGAAAGCCATTACAATAAAACTAAAAATAAAATTAAAAAATGAGAGAAGAAAATAGGGGAAGAGAGCTCCAAAGAGGAGGGGCTCATTCATCTATCACGTCCACCCCTCTATTTATAGGAATAGAAAGGGTTACTTTAAAGAGAAAAGAGAAATCATATCTTTAGATTGCATCCTGATTGATTACCTAATTGGTTGCTTCTTTGGCAATGATTAGATTCTAAATCAATCACATAAATTAATGATTTATTTAGAAAATAAATATCTTTGAATCTTCCTTTAGATATCCAATCAGCCTCATTGTCTTTACTTATGTGTATCAATCACAATCAATGAAAAGATTTTCCATGTGCTAGCCTTGGGTTAGTTTACTAGCTGTCTGATTGCATGCAGGATTTGACCCATGTATATTCAGAATTTGGAATTTCTTTTGGAAATAACACTTGTAGCCACGGAAGTCTTCTTTCCCATGCCACTAGAATCGTATCAATCCGAATTATACATAAAAAGATATGATCGAAATACTAGGGCTATATCAATCTATCCGAATCAGCTTCTTTCCTAATTTAGTTCTCTTCATACAAATCTCAAATCAAACGGGTCCACAAGGTTGTGTTTGACCATTCTATGAATGTTTAGACTATTAGGAGCCCATTCTTGACTTTCAAATAGCTTTGGGTAGATAGGCTTTACTTCTTCTTCTACTTGGATCCTGTTACAGCCTATTTAGACATGTAAACTCAATTAAGGTTTAACTAACTTATTCAAAACATAAATAGCCCAAATCAGCAATGAATTAACATAAAATAGGATTGTAATTCAAAATGTGAAACATTTAATTAAACATTATTTCAGTACATCATGCAGCCCTAAAACAAAATACAAAAAGAGGGGTGAGTAAAACTCAGTATGGTTTGAAATAGGGTAACATTAATAAGAAAGCAATCACAACACATCAACATGGTAATTCAGATCTACATATCATATGATATTGCCATTTCTGATTAATTCCCTCACCATACCTCTGTTCACTCATAAGTAATTATCCTACATACAAGTATCTCATACATACTAATCATGACATGAATAATCACACTATGACATCACATCCATCCAGTTAAATAAGTGATTCTCACACAATCACATCATGCATAATCATTACATATAACCTGCATGAGAAGTGTCCCTACCACATATTCAAATCATACATAAACATTACATAAACCTGCATGAGAAGTGTCTCTAACACACATTCAGATCATGCATAAACATCACATACAACCTGCATGAGAAGTGTCTCTACCACACATCCTGATCATGCATAAAATCACATAAACCTCCATGAGAAATATCTTTAACACACATTCAGATCATGCATAAATATCACATACAACCTGCATGAGAAATGTCCCTACCACACATTCTAATCATGCATAAACATCACATAAACCTGCATGAGAAGTATCTCTACCACACAATCATATCATGCATAAACATCATCCATCAACCTCCATATTAAGTGTCTCTAACACACAATCATAACCATGCAAGTCTATTAAAATAACCCTGTTAATCAGCCAAAGCATAAGCAGTCCCTGTGCACTCCAAACAATCCCCAACAGGAAAGTCTGAAAGAATTCCGTAATTTGGGTAAATTCCCAAACAGGGAAGAATACCCCCTAATAAGCCCATGCACTCAGCTATACTAGCCTGGATTCTCAGGGTACATATGGTGTCGATAGTTTACCTCCTTATAGCATTGTCACTCTTCTCAACCCAAGGAGGAAAACCTATCCTCAAGGGATGTAAAACCTTGTCCTTTCAAATGTAAAACAGAATCGATAAGCCTTCGATCGATTAATCTGACAAACAATATCACACAATTGCATCCAATCGATCAATATGGCTAATCTCGATGAAACCTCATTTGTAAATCCATCTCATGATGCATGCAACATGGTACACATGTGAGCAATTTCTACATGAATCCTAATTCTCATGCTATAAACTTGCTAGAATCATATTAAAAATATGAGAAATCATTCAACATGGATTCAAGACAAGAATTTATAACATGCTTAACCGAATAACATGTAATTCACATGATACTTGGACATTCATCATGGCTTCCAACATCAAATTTATACCCTTCCAGTAGCTTATCATAGCATATATTACTCATCAAAGTCATAAGAAATGATACTTAAGAGTAAACATTCGAAAATGAGCAAAATAGCAAAAGTCCCAAAATCTACTTTATTGGCGTTTGAACGCCCTGCAAGGCCATTCAAACGATCGGCCTATCAAGCCATTTGAATGCCTAGCCTTTTGATCGGCTCCCTGGCCGTTCAATCATCATAACGACAACCTCTGGTTCATCTTCCCCACTTCGAATCCAAAACTGAAACTTCACATACACATCTTAAACTACAAAATCCTACTCCCAAACATCACCATAATTAAATACATGATTAATAAATAGTAGATCTAGCCATTAATAATAAAAAATACAAAGAAATTATAAGAAAGATTCAACTTTCCTAAAACCACTATTAAAGCTTGCATCCACGGAAACCCACTTCAAACTACATCAAAACTCAAACATGAAATCACAGTCACATTTACAATGAAAACACTTACCTTCAACAAGCTTCCTCACTTAAAATCACTCCTCCAACACATTCACATCCTACCCAACATATGGTTTTTATTAGGGTTGGGAAAATCCAACCCGAACCCAACCCGATTATAGATAGGGTCAGGATTTAGGCCCTTAACCCATTTTTAATTTAGGGTCGGGTCAAACCTGACCCACACAACCCGACAAAACCTGATTTTACCTGACTATGAATTATAAGAAACCCTACAAGCTAAGTCGCTGACGGCTGCAACAGTGCAACTTATGACTTTTACCCGACTTCTTGTCTTCTCCTTTGGATGCGGCGTGGGGTCTTCTCCATTGCATCTGGATGCACCTTCAGCCTTCAGCCTGTTCAAGTGCTCAACCGAGTCATGGCCCACTAAGTAGAAGCACCTTCAGCCTTCAAGGGTCTTCTCCATTGGATGCTGCAATGCGAGTGAGAATCCCGGTTAGCAATTTTTATTGCCTTTGTTTGTTTTTAGGTTCTTTCTTGTAACCTGTTAGATCTATGGAACTATTCCATTAAACAAAATACAAGCCCAAACAGTGATATTAGATCATTACGTGGCTTAGCAAGAGGGACATTATAATGATGATTGTATATGATAAGATCTTCGCTTTCGCTGCAATTATATAATGGAACATAACATTAATGTTGACAGCAACCGGGGATCGCAAGTCATCTGGTTGCGCGAGCTTAATCACCGGAGCCAACCACCCTCCTTCACGTTCTGCTCAACCAAGACAAGGAGCACGTGAGACTGAAATGGTTTCATTTACTCCCCCTTGCGTCTTCTGAAAAACTATGTCCGGTAGTCTACTGTCAATGTCTGGTAAGTGGTAACTATTAATTAACTGGTAAGTTATTCAAAATTTGAGAGACTGAGACACTTAAGTCCTTCTATTCCCCATTGCGGGCCTTGCTAGATGGTAAAACCTGAATGATGATTGTTGTTACGTTGTTCACTTTTCTGATTAATCACTTGTTCTGTCATGATGGTTTTTACTGTACTACATTCTTCTCAATTCTGAGTTCTTTCTCTTGAATCTCCAACCCCTTGCTGTAAGTTGTAATGTTGTTCAGTCATGAATTATGACTTATGTTTCACTTGAATGCATGCATGATAAGAGCTATGTTGATAAAAGCTCTTGCACCACTTCATTAGTTCATTCATTATTATCATTTTGTTTACATATTTCCACTTCAATTTCATTCAAAAGTAGAGAAGAAATGACATCAGGTTCTTATACTTTATTTATGCCATATGAGGATGTTAAAATTGCACTAATGTGTTATGACAAATGGTTAAGTGTAGTAGACCTGAGCATACAGGGATGACATATAAGAAGGGCATTTCTCAAGATGTTCCTATAAGGTGGAACTCCACTTATTTAATGCTTGAGAGTTGTTTACAATACAAAAAAGTATTTCGTAGTTTGGGGATGTGGGATACATTTTATTTGGATTGTCCAACCATAGATGAGAGAAATCAAATTGATGAAATATCCAAGTACTTGAAGGCTTTCTATGATGTCACAAATATATTTTCGGGAACAAAGTATCCAACATCTAATCTTTATTTTCATGGGGTTTGGAAAATTCAAATGAAGTTGAAGAAAGCTTTTCTAAATGATGGTTCTTTACATGAGGTGGCTAAGAAGATGCAAGAAAATTTTGACAAATACTGGCAAAGTTACAGTCCAATTTTGGTCATAGTTGTGGTCCTATATCCACGATACAAGCTTGAGTTTATTGAGTTTTGTTACAAAAAGTTGTATCTTGCTAATTGGGAAGATGAAGTTTCAAAAGTCTACCTCTCACTGGAAGATCTATTTAAGGAGTATTCACACATAACTACCAATGTGCTAGCACAAAATGATCTATCATCAAATTGGTATTTGAGAGTTTTTATTGGACGAAGACAATGAAGATGATATACTAGTAAGTTAGAATACTCTCATTATAATATTTCATTTATTTGTTATGAATTTTTATAAAGCATTATGTTCCTTGTAGGACTTTCAAAACTATCAAAGTGCAAGAGCTCCATGGCAATTATCACATTTACATATGTATCTTCAAGAGTCAAAATGAGCATTCACTCAGCCTTTACACATCCTCAATTATTGGCAATCTCAACAGTATTGATATCGTGATCTCACTTGAACGGCTTGCGATATTTTGGCAATCCCAATATCAACAATTGCTTCAGAGGCAACATTTAATGAAGAGATTTAGATCAATACTGGAGTTCTCTTAAACCTTAAAGTATTGAAGCATTAGTCACAACTCGAGACTGGCTTTTTGATGCAAGAGGTATATGTTCTTTTTTAATTATTATTTTTTATATTGTTATATAATCTATATTTTATTCTAGTTACTTATTTTTTGTCTTATATTGTAGTGGACTATATGGAGACGCTCGTAGAGACTACAGATCTAGTTGATGATGTCATGGCAAACGATAGAGAAGACTAGAAAGAAATTTTCTTAGAATTCTATTGCTCCTAGATTTTATTTTATTTGATATTCAATTAGTAACTTTTGTGAGATTATTATGGTGTTGGTCAATTAGACTTACTTATACTATTATTATGCTATTTATTTAGTGCATACTATATTCAACCAAAGATTCTTAAACAAAAATTTGGGCATGAATAAGATGTTTAGAGCATAGGTGTGATCACATATATTTTACTTTGTGACAGCCATCCATTCCGGGATACCAGAGGATGGTATCTTCAAGGTGTGGTTAATTTTTAAATAGTTTAATTTCTTTTTTATTATTCATTTCGGTCTTCGTTGATGGCTATTGGCTACTATAAAAATATGCTAACCACAATTTAGTAAAAGAACCAAACATTACAAATTAATTTTGCAAAGAGAAGGTATAGAATACGTGTGTAACAAAAATTTGAGAAAAAAAGTAGGGTTACCCACATACCCGACCTGACTCAAGTAGGGTTAAGGTTTGGATTTTTGACCCGATTTAAAAATTGGGTCGGGTCATTACCTGGCCCAATTTCAGTGCGGGTGAAGGTCGACCCTATTTTTAAACCCGATTCGCAACCCTAGTTTTTATTAATACCTTCATAAATCCGATTTAAAACACCTAAATCTTTCAAAAACTAGTAGATCTAGGGTTCAAGAAGCTCAAAAGCGAAATTCATATTATTAGGGTTTGAAATAGGAGTTCAAATCAGTAGCTTTTTAAGTAGAAATCGAGATTAAACTATAGCAAAAGAAGATATTTGGAAGATTTAAGAAAAACCCTATGAAATTAGTGAAAATTGGCAAATCCATACCTTAATCTCTTTTCCTTTTTTTAAAAAATAGGGATTAGGCTCCTAAGATCCTGGTCCCAGCCCTTTCCCAATTGGGAAAGTGGTTGTGTCATTCCTTTTATAGTAAACCTAATAAGTTAGTGGGGTACAAATATGATTTACTACTAAAACTGAAACATTTTGCTTATTTTAAACCAAATTGAAGTCTAAAAATTATGAAATAATTATCTAATTTATTAGGATATTGTTAATGTCATTTTTGGCTAATAATCCCACTTTCACACGTGGGGCCCACTGTGGGTCCCCACTAGGTTTTGAAGAAAAAATAGTAAAAATTCAAACAATTCCAGAAAAATTCTAAATTACTTAAATTAACTTAAAAATCATAAATGTAAAGAGAATTTTGATTAAAACCTTTGTTAACCACTTTAATTTTAAAAATAGTCAAAATTGATCATAATTAGCATTAAACCACACAATAGCAATTAAATAGGATAAAATAAACCGGTTCAAGTTTAGGGATTTTACATGAAGCAATAGAATGATGGGAATATGTTGATCATGGCATCACACTAGAGGTAGCCCCTTAGGCTAAGCAAAGGCATCCTCATGCTCTGCCAAGAGAGCAACTAGATCCTCTGGAAGGCTGTCTTGGCATACCTCCACAGTGGCACGCTACTGAAGGAAAATTTCTTGAGGTGCAAACCGAAAGAGGGAGCTCACCGATTGGATGGACTGCAAAGAGCCTGGCTGAGAACCTTGGATGTGGACCTGCTGCCCGTGCACCTCAAAGTCCATAATCATGTCGCGGAAGTTCCATACAACACCACCAAGTTCCTGAAGCTACTGAACTCCCAACACCACGTCAGCCCCCTTTGTGGGCAGAAAAAATATATCAGTGGTGAAGGTATGAACGTGGAGAGATAATGAAGTTTGTGCATAGACCCTAGCACTCTGAAGGTGTTTGCCATTGCCGATCAAGACTTCGAACGGCTTCGAGTCTGACACAAAACACCTCAATTGTTGTGCCACCTTATCATTGATGAAGTTCTGGGTGGAGCCACTATTGATTAGGATGGCCACCTATTGCCACTTTAAGTGGCCTTGGATGTGCATGATGAGAGGAGTGAAGGCCACTAAAAAAGCATGCATTGAAATCTCGGCCAGCACACTGTCATAAGGGGGCGATGCATCTAGGGTAGGACCATAATCCTCCTCATCGGCCTCCTTGACTAGCAAGCTGCCTCGGACGGAACATCGATAGCCTTGTATGAATTTCTCAATGCACTTGAAGCACTAGCCTTTCAATTGCCACTCATCCATCTGGGCCGGAGTGTGGCAGTGTACCGGAGGGCCAGCAGGGATAGATGGCTGGCTGGGGTGGCTGGTGGGAAGGCTGTTCACTGATATAGAGAAGGGCGCTTGGCTGGTTGGGAACCTTGGAGAAGAGCCCAGTCGGTCTCCCCTTCGCTATTGGGCCAGTTTCTCCTCCTCAATTCGTGCATCACGCATGACTTCGTGCATTGATGTGCAGGGAAAATGGCACATCTCATCTAAAATTTCTGGTTTGAGCCCCCATTTAAAAGTTCCCATGAGGGCTACCATCGGCCAATTAGGGAGGCAATTGGCAATCTTCATGAACTCGGTGTATAGGCCTGCACGGTATTGGTTTGATGCAAAGTAGATAGCATCTCATTAAAATCTTGGAACTCGTTGGGCCGAACTCGACACAAAGTTTGTCAGTGAAAGAAGCCCAAGTTGGGAAGTGGACCTCCTTCTCGAAGATCTGAAACCAAACGGTAGCATCACCATCTAGATGGAAAGTGGCTATGTCCAACCGTTCAGCCTCAGAGTGAGTTCCTTGGTAGGCAAAAAATTTCTCTGCTGTGTAGAGCCATTCCACCGGGTCCTCATCTCCATTGTAGCGTGGGAACCGAAGACGAGCCAAACATGGCTCAGCCCCACCTCGAAGACCTCCATGAGAGCCAGAGTACTCCTCCCAATCATCCTCAAACTCGTGGACCAGATTTCTATGGGGTGGTACCATTGAGGCATTTACTCAAGCACCTGGAGGGCCTCGCATATCCCAGCCTGCACATCCCCCTTCTTTGTGCTGTTTGAAGGGGCCTAAGTAGACTGAATGCCCAGGCTAGTGCACCTCATTCTCGGATGACGCTTGTAGGCATGGGGCGAGAGATTCAAGGGGCTGTGAAGGCTAGCCCAACTCAGCTTGGGCTAGCTGCAACCTGGGTAAATGTGGCACTGTAGGGGCTGCTTAAAGTTGGCCAACTGCCGTGGTGAGATGCTCGAGTTGGGCCATAGTCTTGGAGAGCACAAAGGGATTAGCATGTTCAGTCACTGGTTTGGGGCTATCTGCCACATTCTCTCATTCTTTCTCGGGTTGCATCTCCAAAGCCATCGCTTGCCGTTTGCCTTGCGCCATGGTAGATTGTTGAGGCTTTGATACCTATGTTGTGTCCCAATCGGACACAAATGGTACCCTATTTCAAGTAAGGGAAATGGGAGAATATTGGACAAAGGAAGAAGAAGAATAATTCTGATTTTTGCATAAATGCCAAGGAGGAAGACCCCCCCTTTATGGGAGGGCGCAACTTCCTTTGGAAGCATGCCAGTTAGTGTGGGCCCCAAGCTATTTAATGGGCCACCAGCTAGTCTGTTACAATCATGAATCAATTAACCGCCCCCTCCCCCCGAATATAGTTTATTACATCCCAAACGGAAAGTACTGAAAAGTAAAGTAACCCTACTATAGTAGGTCCTAAACATGGAAAGTAGTACAAGGTGGAAGATGTCCCACCCCCTGAGTGGCATACACAATAGGGCCATCTGATTTCTATTGGAAGACACACATCTACTTGCTTGCCCCCTTGCACTATTGGATCTAGATCCTATAGCTCTAAAAGCCCACGCTCATGCTGGTGTGCATGAATCAATGCATCATGGGCTGTCAGATTGATATTCGATAGCGTAAGGGAGTGCAAACCAATCCACCCTTGAGTTATGTGCATAGTTGATTGAAATATGAATTTCACCCATGAAAACACCTATGAATCTTCTTATTTGCTTCGTCTTCACCATGTGATCTTCAACAACAAGCATTTTATTTTATGACAAAAATTATACATCAATTTGACATTGTTTTGATAATCAAAATATGCGAATACAATGCATATGACCACATATATTCTAACACCACCTCTCTTGACATCAGACTACCTTCCCTTAAATCTCTCCCTCCTTCCCTACCTCATCTATGGCAACCATATCTCTCCTTGCTAAGGTCTCAAGTCCCTCCGGACACATCCACCTCTCTCCATCTATGTACTCCTAGCTCAATGGCTACACACCCCGTTTGTAGATCGTTCGATCCTCTCTGTGTCACAATCCATGTCCCCGAATATTTTATGAAAGATAGAACAATATGAGTTTTACCAAATTATACATATATTACAATTAATTTCGAGGAACAATGGAAGTGAGTTCGAGGCACATGATCACTTAACATCGAGGAGATATCTACATCCATCTTCTACATCTTTGTGCATACATATGCATACAAACTATGTATGATAGCTAACCACCCATGAGCTAAAGCTCAATAGGCTGATCTACATCTAATATAGGCCATGATAAACATGCAAACTAATGCAACCTAAGCCATACACATGCAACTACATGAGTCATACCAACATGTGTGCAATTATTTATAACCATAATCTCTGTGTTCATAGCATAATTTATGACATGCTATGCAGAAGAACTATCTTCTTCTCATGACATAACACAACCAAATCTATGCATAACATGTCAAATATATCTTTATCATGACTCGAACTAATAGAAATTATCATTACCAAATAAATTCAGGTAAGCATGAGTTTGATCTAACAAGACTAATTACATGTCGTATTTAGAATAAACAACAAAAGTAACTTGAAGTCATTGTTGAAAGAACATATGAGGCATATGTGATGTAATTGTTTAATTTCATGGAACAAATCTATGTCAAAACATTAAGTATGTAATTAGTCTTAGGAATCTGACTAGAATTAGTGGTGGTCGAGTTTGGTTTGGAATTGATGCACTTAAAAAATAAGAGCAGTCATGTTCATATGGATCAAGCTTAAAGACTAATAAGTATTAAAGGTGAAAGAGCTTTATTGAGCATACACTCATACAAAAGTCACATGGAAGAGTTTCAAAGGTGATTTTTGAAGTTTTAGACCAAATTAGGGTAAAAAGGGCAAAACTATAAAATAAATGTATCATTGATAGTTAGCTGCAACATACAATGCTCAATCGATCGATCACTACTTGAATCAGACCCAATCATTAGCAAAGTTGTGCCCTAAGGAAATAGTGAATGATCGATCGCTGTTTTGAATGATCGAACGCTAGCAATTTTGGTTACCTAATTTAAGGCTTTCTGGATGAGATTTTATTCCTAGTTGGATTCAAAGTCTCAAACCTACTTAGATACCTATATAAAGGCTATGGTATCACAAATTTGAAGTGAAGAAAACCTATAAAATTATAAAGAGGAAAGGAGAGGTCCTTCATCATTGTTTTCCTTGAGAGTTTACAAAAAAGCTTCAAGCACATATTAATGGTTGATTCATGAAGATACACAACTGAAAGAGTAGATTCTCACACAACAAAGATATGGGAAGTCACCAAAAATTCTTCAAAGGAGATAAAGAATCTTAAAGACAAATCAACAATTGTAGGAGTCTTTGATTTGTTACTAGAAGGAGACAAAGACAAAACACATAGAGGGAAAGCTTCAAGAATCCAAATGAGGAAGAATTAAAGGCTAACAATGAAGAGGGCCGAACAAATAGAAGATGTTTTCCTTTATGTAGAGTGCCAGAGGATGGTTGGTTGTTCGAAGTGTCTTGTAAGTTCTTGCTCACTAGTGCATTGGTTTGGCCTATAAAGGATGTTAATTTTTCACTCCAGTTGGGATTTTCACATTAAATCGTTATGTCTTTATGTGTGATTTGTATGCTTGGATTGATTGAATACTTGGTAGATTGATGGTTCATGCACAACTAGTTCATTTTTGTTGCTTACTATGAATTCCTACGCATAGAGGCTAGAACTCTTCATTCTTACTTCTACGAAGTACAAGTTTGAAGAGCAAACTAGTGTTCCACTACTGTCATCTAGTTGGATATTAAACTCTCAATTCTATCCTCTACCCTTTTCAACTAACCACACTAGGATTACAATAAAATAAATTGTAAATATTTTCACTTACCCAAACCCCTGAAACCAAAGGTCTGTATCTAGACCATCCGTCTACAGTTGACACCTATCCTAAACGGATTGTCAAGACCTCCGAAAGTCCTCATGTGCACACTTGGACTATTTTAATAGTTTCCTCAGTTCAATTGGCACAAAAATCATTCCATTTTATCATCTTCTTACCTAAATATGTATATTTCCCAATCCCACCCTGTGGTATGTCGACTCGTTGAAAACCTTGAGTAGCAATTCTAACAATCACAATCAACAAAACATCAAGTGTGTTGAACTTGAAAATTTTATATTTTTGTTTTCCTTTATTTTAGTTAATGGTTTGGGATAATTATTAATTTTCTTAAGATTACTTTGAATTTTTGTGAAGTAGTGGTGGGCCCGGCTTATGGAGGCTTATGCCTAAGGCATGGCAGACCCGATTCTCTTGCCATGAGCTAGGAACACTCATAGAGTGCATTTTTGCTTTGCATAAACCACAATGTTACTACAAAATTTGGTACAATTTTAGTAAATTTACTTGTTCCGAGGAATTGGGCTCCACCGTAGGACCCACGGCCCTTCTCACCATCTTCGCCAACTTGTTGGCCACTGTCCTCCACTGGTTTCCAAGTGGGTTTGGGCTTGTCATATCTATTTTAGTATAATTCTGAAAAAGAAATCTATCTATTCCTTAATTTGGCCAAAGTTGGCCTCCTCTCTTCGTTTAGGGTTGCTAAGTTTGGATATGCCCTAGCCTATCCCAAGGTGAGTCAACTTGATTTTACTACATAATATCTTGCATTTTTGGTTGATTTAAATGTCTGTTTTAAATATTCTTGATCTCCATATCTTCTTTTATTGAAATCCCTAAAAATTCTTTCTTTTTATACAAGTTGTAGAACCCTAAATCTTTGTTTTTGATTCATAACCTTTTGATTAATGTTTAAAGTTCATTAGACGCAAGGAAATACATGATTTGCCTTGTTACTGGAGGTATTGAGTTTCAATTTGGTAGATAGTTGTGGTTTTCGCTTAGAGCTAATGGTTCATAAGTTGTGGACTAGGGATTTTTTGATCTAGAGAGGAAATTGAAGTGGTTTTCTACTGTTGGAGGTAAAGCATTTTTGTTTGATGATGTGTTGTTCCATTAACTCCATGGATTGTGTGTGATTAATCATGTTCTTGATGATCAATGGTTGTTTGATCAAATGGTTTAATGATGTTTATACAAAGAATTATGATGTTTTGGATGGTTGGTCACAAATTTCTTCTATTTAAAAAACATAGTTTCGCATTATTGTTCGCGACCAATTGATTGCAAATTTCTTCTATTTAAAAATCACAGTTTTGCATGTTTTTTCACAACTAATTGATCTCCCCTATGAGCCAATCAATCTATAAAGTTAATGTCTTTTGATTTCTTCTTGTGATAGGGTGATAGATCGATCACCCTGTGGACTGATTAGTCGGCCAACATACTAATTCCATTTTTTTCATGGACTGGTAGATTGCTAGAGGACCCGATTGATTGTCCAACGTACTGTAATGAACATTTTTAGGGACTAATCAATCACCTAAATGCCTAATCAATCAACCAAATTACTGTTACTTTGTTTTATGAATTGATCAATCACCTAAGGGCCCTTAGGAGATTGATCAGTCTCCTAAGGGCCCTTAAAACAAAGTCCTTGAGCTTTCAGAGTTTTTCGTTGTTTTGAAGTGTATCTGAATTTGAATGAATTGGTTTTATGTCCAAAAGCATGGACGTTCAAAAGTTTATGTCTGAAAAGTTTTGGTCGTGCCACATTGGTGCTTAGGTTGATTTGTTTTGCCAACAAGGTGAAGACTAAAGGGATGTTGAGCAGGGATAGGACATTTATTTAGGGATAGTTAGTAGTTGATGAGATGAAGGAACATTTGATGATTCATAGTTATTTTTGAGAGCACATTCATTTTGATAGTGATGGAATTATCTATTAATTTTGAAGGCATTGAACCTCTTTATTCCTATTGTTTTTAAATTTTAATTGTTTACTTACAAGCGCATGAATCTATAGTAGTTAAGTGGCTAAATCAAGTGTCGTTCCCACATAGACTTGAAATCAAAAAACCAAATTTAATCTAAAGTAAGCACAAATCTAGTTGACAAATGTAAAGAGAATAACTTGACTAAAGTAACTAAGAAAAGCAAATAAGAGTTTTAAAGGCAATTAAACTATACAAATAAAATTCTAAAGCTTTATCTAAGAATAGAAAGTAATGCAAAATAAGTAAAATATCAAATAAACAAAACACTAGGGCATAAGAATCCACATGCATTAAATCATAGAAACGCATAAGTATGATCATTAATCTTTTTTTCACATTCATCTCATAATAATCTAGAATTCAATCTTCCTTATTATGGAAAATATCACCATTAAGCTCTCATGTATAGTAAAAAAAATATTGTTCCTCCTCACTTCAACGGATTAAAATCAAGTCATTAATTGTATCCACAATTTGTAAATCACAACTAATACCCAGTTTCAATATTTAACAAGACAAAACCAATGAAGAAACTAATGAGAACCAATTTAAATCATGAGAGAAGCATGATGAAACTCATATCCAAATCAATCTCATTAATTAAAGAGGTAGAAATAATTAACATTACATCCACCATTAAAAATAATTAATCAAGTCTCATAATCATAAAATTTTATAATTTAATGAAGCTTCATCCAAGCCCTAGCAAAGACTTTTAGCTACTCATTAACTTAAGAAATAAAATTTCCATTAAAAGAATTGAAAAGAGACTTACGAGATGTGAGAAATGTAGAAAAATTTCAAATAACACTTGGCTATGGTACCGTTGTTACTGTTCATCATCTTCAATCTTCGTCTTATGAACAATGCTACTATAGTAACCACAGACTGTGATTTTTTTTCTAGCTTCTTCTTCACTCCTTCGGCTCGGGACTTCAATTATCTCACTTTCAAAGTATTATCTCATCAATTTGGGAGGATGGATTGACGGATTTTGTCTCTGGTTCATTCTATTCTCCTTTCCTTTCAAGTGCAATTCTTTGCTCTATTTATAAACTTGCTTGGCATAATTATTCCTTCCATCTTTAAGCCTCAATTTCGACCCAATATGTTGATTTTCATTCTATGATCCTTCCTTTTCCTTGATGCCCATTTAATTCCTTATTATTCACTTTCCTTTCTTTCTTTCATTGCTTACACTCGGTTTTTCACTATTATGAATTTCATTCTCTGTAGTTAACCATTTCTTCTATTTCTGGACATTCCTTGTTCATTCCCTTGCATTAGCCATAAGCTGCTAGATTTTTTATCTTTTCTATTATAAGTTTTTGTCCATGCTCTATTTTCTGTTTTCCTTTTTGTCGAACTGAACTCTATGTGTTGCAAACTTTCTGTGTCCTTTCTTCGTTAAGTCCTTTTGTGTAACCAACTTCCAACTCAAACTTACATGAGACAAATTGCATAAAAATTCATCCTCAATGATCCAAAATAGCCTCTGCACAAATTAAGCTCATGAAATTCTATAGAACACTATTAAACTCTAATAAGCCAATATTAATATAGAATCAACCTAAAATGCATAAAATAAAAAATAACAAAAAACCTAATATTACGCGCATATCAAATACCCCAAAACCTATATTTTGCTAGTCCTCAAGCAAAACTAAAATAAAAAATAACAAAAAACCTAATTAATGAATCCACTTCCGCAGAAAATCTCGATTGCATTTAGCATATGCAAGAAGCCTTTAAACCCCTTGCTTACACTAGTGGATGAGTTATAGTCTCGTGAGGGTTTGCAGTGAATCTACCCATAAAATTCAAAAATAAAAAAAGAAAAGAAAATTAAAATTATAACCATAGAAAATTTACAAATCAACTTTTGCTAAACATATGACTTCATTTAATAAAATCAATTATAAGTGAGTGTAATGCATAATGCAACTTGTCTTCTAAAACAATAATTCATTGTGAACTTCATATTGGTGGCAAGTGCAAAAACATACATATTAGTTTTAAAAATAGACATTGTCATGTAATTATACAATCCCAATTTCATGAATTAAACAACTCAATTTGTCTCATATCCACTCAGCTATTTTAATTTTTCACTCAAAAAATAGACATTGACATCAATTCATCATCAAAAGATCATAATAGAGAATCATGTAAAACCTTTATTGAAAAGTAAAACACCCTAGATCACCTGACAACCGATTTAGGATATAATTGCATAATTTCCTACTAGAATTTTTTGCTCATCTCACATAACATGTGTATGGCTCAGCCTTTTTAAGCTTTCTATAAGATCCATGTAACAGTGTTAGGCCAGTGACTCCCAATCCAATTGGCTCAAGGCACTAGGTGCTAAAGCACCCCTCAGGCTTAATAACTTTAACCAAATAGCCTACAAGGCTATGCATGTCATTAATTAGTCAACTCCACCTTTTGACTCGAACACCCTATGCTTAGTGAGGCACGCCGAGTCCCAATCTACTCAATAGACAGACTTTAATTTTTTAGCTCTTTACAATTTTTTCATTCATTTATTTTTTTACTCAAATTTTTTCTCTCCTTTTTTCTCCTCTTTTTTTTCTTTCTTTGAGCACATTATACAATCAACCTTAATTGTTTTGATAGAAATTCCTATATTGATCTACAAACCAAGAATAGTTAAGCCCAAAACTCTATTCTGATAACCTAAATACTACTAGATCATGCCAAAGTTTTACATTTATAAAAAAAATAATTACTTAGATTCAATGATATCCATCAAGATGTAAGACCAAAATCAAGGGCTCACATTCTCACTTATACAAATGTCTTTCTAATTTTTTGAAATAGGAGCACGAGAAATAAATATGATGTAATTAGAACTCAAAATCATTAAATCCGTCAAGTCATATAAATATGTTCTAAATAGTCTGATATGATTAAATATAGTCACATGTCTAAAAGAAGCATCAATGTAAATAAGCAAAAACCTAAATAAAATACAAAATCTAATTATTTTTTTAAATTTTCTCATTTTTTCATTAAAACTAAGGCACATACTCTATAAACAAAAATTAAAATATCTTTCTACACCCAAAACGTAAACTAAACATTCTCTTCAATGTGTTAAGTGAAAATAAATACAATGCTTAAGATATGAAAAAAGGAAAAAAAAGATAGTACCTCTGTTGACATGCTCATGTACATAGCTATCAAAAGAAAGATAGTCAATAAAGCACAAGCATAATCACATAAGGGAAATGAATAATGAATCATATAAGCACACCCTAATAATGGTTAGAGAAATCAACAAAGATAATAAACTCAAAACTAACTAAAGAAAATAAAAACACTAACTACTAAATTAAACAAAAATAAATATTAAAACCTAAAGTTGGGTTGCCTCCGAAGAGCACTAAGTTTACTGTCTTCAGCCAAACACACCTCCATCTAAACTCATCCAGGGTTCTTTAAAGAAATTTTCATCTATTTGTCAATTCTACTTATAAGAATAAATAAAAGGAAAATGCACTTCCACAAACTCTCAATCATGTCAACCTCAAAAATATCATCGAAGTCTGATGGTTGTCTACTTGTATCCAATACATTTAACTCACATGTAAAGTTCCCAAAAGAAAGCTTCATCACACCATTTTGACAATTTATTAGAGCATTGGATGTAGCTAGGAAAGGACAACCCAAAATGATAGGAATTCACCCATGGATATTATGAACAGGCTGAGTATCAAGGACTATAAAGTCCACTGGAAAGTAAAATGTAGGAATTTTTACAGATCTATCAGCTAATTGAAGTGTCATTGATATAGGTTTCAACTCTCTCAATTCCAATTGCACATATATAGAATATGGCAATAAATTCACACTAGCCCCTAAATCTAACAAAGCTCGCTCAATGTGATGATCCCCTATCTTGCATGAAATTATGGGATAATCTGGGTCCTTATATTTGACAGGGAATTTACATTGAATGGTAGAGCTGACTTGCTTTGTCAGGAATGCCTTTATACGAACATTTATTTACCTCTTGACTATGACTAAGTATTTTAAAAATTTAGCATAAGAGGGCACTTGTACGATAGCATCAAGGAATGAGAAGTTTATCTGCACTTACTTAAACACCTCTAAAATATCTCCAAACTATGCATTTTTCTTAGATTGACTAGTCTTTGAGGAAATAGGGCTTTAGGCACAAAACTCCTAATTGGGGGCTCAACTAAAATAGGCGAGGAAGCATTGGGTTATTGTTTCTCACTCTTTAACTTAGTATTCTCAGTTCTCTCTTCTTCAGGCATTTTTACATGATTTTGAACCTGCCTCCCAGATCTAAGAGTGGTCATGTGATAAACTTGAAGCATTACTAACAACATATTGACCTTTAGGGTTGGGTAGAGGCTAACTGGGAAACTTGCCTTTCTCTCCCCTACATGAGTTGCTAATTGTCCAATTTGAGCTTCTAGTTTAGCTATGCCTTGAGTGTTCATTTGACTAGAATTTTTAAGTTCTAATATGGACTGGTTAGTAGATTGCATGAATGTTTTTAGAAACTCATCTAGTGGTGATTGTTGATGTGGTGGTGCAACAACTTGAAGAGCTAATTGGGGAAAAGAGGTGTAAGAGGGGTTGGGCTACCTAAATTGAGTGGACATCTATTGCATTGCTGGCCCTACTCCATTCATGGAAGTCTAATTTTGCCTCCAAGAGAAATTTGGATCATTTCACAAATTTGAATCGTATGTCTCAGAGAAAGGACAACCAAACGGTTTCCCATAATTGTTTAGTGCATTTGCTTGCTCAGCAAAGTACTCAGAATAACCTAACATGGAAGGACATGTTTGAGTAGTATGCATTGGACTTGCACATAGAAAACACACTTCATTTTAAATTGATTGGCAGAATTCATGTTTCTAGCAAGGGTCATGGCTTCTACTTTTCTAGCCAGCTGGTCTAACCTAGCTTCATGTCAGTATTATAACGATTTTTACTTTTCTAACAAGGGTCATGGCTTCTAACGTAGCTTTCATGGCTTCTACTTTTCTAGCAAGGGTCATGGCTTCTACTTTTCTAGTCAGCTGGTCTAACCTAGCAAAGCATTCAAAATAACCTAATGGTTTTTCCCTATGGCTCAAAAAATCCCATTTCTAGGAAGTCTCAGACAAACTCTCTAAGAACTTATATGCAACATCACCATTGAGACTCAAGAAACACCCACCATTCATGAATTCAATCATAGTGCGGTGTGTTCGAGTCAAACCATTGTAAAAGTATTGCACAAGTCGCCATGTTTCAAAACCATGGTGGCGACACTTCAAAAGAAAATCCATAAAGCTCTCCCAACTCTCATAAAATTTTTCATGCTCCTCTTGACAAAAGTCAACTATCTCTCTCCTTAAGGCATTGGCTTTGGACATTGGAAAAATTTTGAAAGGAACTCGCTAACAAGTCCCTTGCATGAATTAATAGACCCTGCTAGAAGAGAATTCAACCATACCTTAGCTTTGTCCTTTAACAAGAAAGGGAACAAGCGTAGAAAGACTGTCTCATCAGAAAAAATTGAAGTTTTAAATGTAGCACAAATTTTAAGAAAATCCGTTACATGCATGTAAGGATTCACTATGTCAAGACCATGAAAGGTGGGGAGAAGTTGAATGACTTTTGCTTTCAACTCAGTGCGTGACAATGGTAGCGGGCAACACTATGCACAAGGGAGGATTGATAAAGATTAGTGAAAATAACTCACTAAGGGGTTTGGCCTCTGCATTGTAATCTCCCATTGTGAATGGAAAATTATTTTCAATTTAACTACTCTCTAGGGGATTGAAACTAGCTCAAACTAACTGGTGTGTTTGATCACGTAGCCACCTGGTCATACATGACTAAACCCCTCTCTAATGCCCCTTGTTTTCACCCTTTTTTCTCTCATTTTTGTTTGTTTTTTTAACCCTAATCTAAAACTAGTAGAAGGCTAAACTTAATTTAGATTAAATTTATATTCCTTTACAAGTCTGCGGCAATGGTACCAAAAACTTGTTGTTAAATTTTAATTGTTTACTCATAAGCATATGAATCTATAGTAGTTAAGTGGCTAAATCGAATGTCAATCTCACAAAGAATTTAAATCGGAAAACCAAATTTAATCTAATTCAAGTAAACCCTAATCTAATTAACAAATATAAAGAGAATAATTTGACTAAAGTAACTAACAAAAGCAAATAAGAATTTAATGCCAATTAAATTATCCAAATTAAAATTCTAAAGCTTTAATCTAAGAAATAAAAAAGCAAAGCAAAATAACTAAAATATCAAATAAACAAAACACTAGTGCATATGAATCCACATTTATTAAATCACAGAAACTCATAAGTATGATCATTAATCAGTTTTTCACATTCATCTTATAATAATCTAGAATTCAATCTTCGTTATTATGGAAAATAGCATCATTAAGCTCTTGTGCACAATATAAAAATACATTGTTCCTCCTCACTTCAACGGATTAAAATTAGGTCATTAATTGTATCCATAATTTACAAATCACAATTAATACCCTGTTTCAATATTAAACAAGACAAAACCAAGCAAATAACTAATAAGAACCAATTTAAATCATGAGAGATGCATGACTAAACTCATATCTAAATCAATCTCATCAATTAAAGAGGTAGAAACAATTAACATTACATCCACCATTAAAAAGAATTAAACAAGTCTCATAATCATGAAATTTTATAATTTAATGAAGCTTCATCCAAGCTCTAGCATAGAGTTTTAGCTACACATTAACCTAAGAAATAAAATTTCCATTAGAAGCATTGAAAAGAGTTATAAGATGTGAAAAAGATAGAAAATTTAAAAAAAACACTATTTGCTATAGTACTGATGAACAATAACCACGAGTTACTGTTCACCATCTTCAACCTTCGGCTTATGAACAATGCTTATCTTTCCTTTTATAAGCTCCTATCCATGCTCTATTTTCTAATTTCCTTTTTGTCGAACTGAACTCTATGTGTTGCAAACTTGCTGCGTCCTTTCTTCGTTAAGTCTTTTTGTGCAACCAACTTCGAACTTGAACTAACATGAGATAACTTGCGTAAAAATTCATCCTCAATGATCCAAAATAGCCTCTACATGAATTAAGGTTGTTAAATTCTATAGAACACAATTAAACTCTAATAAGCCAATATTACTATAGAATCAACCCTAAAATTCATAAAATAGGGATAAATGGTTATGTTACGTGCAAATCACCCATAAATTCATATGTGTAAGGATGCTTAGTATTATACTATAGAATTAGATTGATTTCCTTTATTTCTCCCTAGATTACTTTTATACAAAGTGGTGGTTGATACAACCCATAGTCTTTTGCATTAGAATTCTCGTGTCCTCCAGCCGATTTGGGTTAGGGTGCATGACAAAGTGTGTTCACATTACTTAATGTTTAGGATGTTTGCTATTACCCTTTAATTTATCCATTGTTAATTGTATATGCATTTGAGGATCCTTATCCAATCCTAAGCATGAGGATGGACAAAATCAACATGCATAGAACAATTAACATATAATAAGCATGCAATATCATGCCTTATTCATATCTAATGCCCCCCTTAGCATAGTAACCCAATGCATCATGCAAAATTACCATTATACCCTTGGAAACCCACTTAGCCATATGGTGTGTCATATCAATGAACTATCTTTTGCATGTATGTTATCTTCCCAAACATCATTACATAGCATCTACATGTAAAAATGAATATCATAAGACATTGTAATAAAGGAACCAATGGTTCGATTAAGTTGAGTTAATGATGTGGATAATTTCCCCATCTTTGCCACATATGTCCCAAAACCCTAATTAGCCACTGATCTACTTTTGAATTTTTTGAAAAAGTTTATGAGGTAATTGGATTTCAATGAAATTTATACCACAAAAGTTTTAATGAATCTAGGACCTTAAATTAAATTTAGCAGTTAGTCTAAGTTTAAAAATAATTTAACCAAAATTTTTGAAATAACTACATAGTACAAAATTCTCTAAACAATTGAATTTCAAAGGTTACAAACTAGTGCTATAAACTCCAAATCGACTAGGATTTTATGCTAGAGATAGGACTCATAAAACATTTCCCACAAGAAATTCAGGAGAATCTAACTCAAATCGAACCTAATAAAATTCCTGAAGCACTAGGTAAGAGAATTGTGAATCCAAGATAGCATGAATTATAGAGAATATAATAAATCAAGATCAATAGGGAAAAGTCCCCAAAACTATACTAGATCTCTAATAATTTTCCTAAGGTCAAACTACATAGGTAAGGTCTTGTAACCTAACTCAGAAGTTGGGTTACTAACATCAAATAGAAATTGTTATTGGGAGAAACAATAGGGATTCAGCTATGAAATATTATTAGAAAAACATGAAATTTTACCCAAACTTATTCTATAATGTCCTTTACATGTAAGAGAAAATTGGGTTTAATTTGTACACAAGAAGGTCCTAGATAACTTTGACCTTTCAGGGTGCTCAGATTAAACTGAGACCAAAACATTAAGTATGAACCTACGTGGTCTAATGCCTAGAGATTTCCTCTATAAAGAAAGTCATTTCAAACTTATTAACCAGACATGACACATACTAATCCAACAATTATGATCCTTTTATGTGAATTAAACAAAATTATTGCATCATGAGCACATGCAAATCCATCAAAATCATAGCTTTTGCTATAATATGCAAGCCTAAAACAAATATTTCAATCAATCATCATGAACCAAATCGAAACAACATGAAGGCATCTCAAAAACGAAGATTTAACATAAACTTGGGAGATATAAGTATTCTACCTCTTTTGATGAAGAAACTCCTACCCCAAAGTTTCTACCCGCTAGAATATGGTGGGTAGACCTCCTCCTTCTCCAAGCTCTAATGGTGATCTTGAAGGTCTCTAAGACCAAAGGAATCCACAAGAGAGAGGGATAGATAAGTGGCTAGAGGGGGGTAAGAGAACAGAGAGGGGAGAAGGAGTTGTTCAAAGCAAGGGAGAGGGGGGAAATATAGTGTTAAGGGTCTAAAGAGAGAGGGGAGTTCCTTATAGAGTGGTATCCTACTTTGGCTAGAATTCCCCTTTGAGGCCTTCCCAAGACAATCATCTATATGCTTTCATGATTTGGATCAATTATTCCTAGTATAAAAGATATTAGATTCCCTAGGCATCTTAGCACCAAAGCAAAGGCTTGGGCAGGTGTAACGCCCGAGATTTTTCATCATATTTTCTTAAAATTCACAAAATAAATTTGCAATATAACGACTGTAAATTGGGGGAAAATGACAAAATATAAAACCTGTGAAAATAGTTTAAAATTTTAAACACTAAACATCAATTTTCTCGTCAAAATTTTCCCTCGTTCAATCAAATATCATACAACCAAACCAAATATCCTTAGGCGCTACTCGAAAACAAACATACAAATAAATTACCATGATCATGGATTTTAAATACAAATCTATCCCAGGCATCCCTGAGTGAAAGTCCCATAAACAGTCCACTATGTAGTCCAAATTACAAGTCCAGGACCTATAAACACCTGAAATCTCATCTCACCCAATACATCAGATCGTGGCATAAAAGATACTCATAGTGAGTCAAAGATATACCTGAGTCCAAGGGAAACAATCCATAGAAATGAGCATCCATCTCCAGAAGCTCTCCATCACAAACTTGCAAAAGCCTCCCGAACAACGGGGCTAAAAAAATAGGGTAATAAGTATTTTCATACTTAGTAGGAAAATACCCAGTAGGGGAGTTCTAAATAGTGAACTTAGTAAGTCCATAAATAGATATGTTCATGCAACTCAAACATGAAGCTGAAAGGCATATAATAATTATGCACATATGCATATAATCACGCAAAACACACCATCAAACCAAAGTTACACAAACACCCTTATTCAAGGTCTTACAAACTTACTCGTACAATCATACACTTACTCATATAACTTACACATACTTGTACGACCTTACTAGTACAATCTTACTCGTATGACCTTCCTCTTTACTCATAAACCTACGTTTACTGTCTTGCTCAGAATCATACTCTTACAGTCGTGCTCATACTCATACTCTTAAAGTCGTGCTCATACTCATACTCTTACAGTCGTGCTCATACTCATACTCTTACAGTCGTGCTTATACTCATACTCTTACAGTCATGCTCGTACTCATACTCTTACAGTCATGCTCGTACTCATACTCTTACAGTCGTACTCATACTCATACTTTTATAGTTGTACTCATACTCTTACAGTCATACTCATATTCATACTCCTATAGTCGTACTCATACTCGTAATTGTACACATACTATCGACCACTGAAGCTCATTACAACCAATAAGCTCCAACGTCGAAATGGAAAAGAATGTCATTGGACCATCACCTTGACCTCCGGGGAGTGACTAGATGCCATGGACTTTTTTGAAGGCAAGGCACACCAATGCTTATGGGGCACAGGATCAAATAGGTAAGAGCAGGTCCATGATACTACTTACCTGAGCGCACAAAGATAAACACCCACACATAACGGGTTATACAATTGCCCACACTTTAGGGGTCGTATAGTGCCATACAATTGCCCACACTTATGGGTCTTATAGTGCCAGTGTCACTCTTGGGCAGAAATCATATAGTGCCACTCTTGGGCAGAATCATACAATGCTCTCAATAGAGCATCAAATGTCTGGGCTTAATATAGCACACAGACCAAATCAAAAATATACATTGCTCTCAAGAGAGCATCATACGTCTGGTGCTCCATACAACACATAGACAATATCCCACAGGATAAATACCATGGAAAGACACAAAAAATGCTTAGCCAACTCATTATCGGCTAGCTCAAACACAGAACTTAATCCGCTGAACCATCATGTCTCAAACACACAATGTTATCATTAGCTTTGCTTATAATTCATATTTGAATTTTGTAAATTATGTGGTACAACTATGCCACACAAACTCACAGTGCTCAACTAATCAAACCGAAGTTGAGCCCAATCTGAACCCTAGTTTGTTAAGGCAGAAGACTTCACTTACCCCATCCATATTGATATTCATGATTCTTATATATTTTATATGCCTATTTTCCTTATTTTCTAGTGTATGATTAAGTTAATTAAGAGTTAATTAGGGTTTATTTATGTTAAGATAGATATTAGTAGTATGATTTAATTATTAGTTAATTTAGGTAATGTTAATTGTTTAAGATTGTATTTGAATAAAATCAGTGTTCTCCAAATGTCTTATATGTTTGAATTATGACTGTTTATGTGATTTAGGTAATGCACGTTTCCTAAGGCATGTGGACGATGTTTAGAAAAATTTACAATACTCTATACATGCTTAAAAGTGATTTGGACAATTTTCTAGACTTGTGGACAGGTTGGAAATATATATGGATATGAACAGCAGTGCTAATGAGCAGAGAAGAAATCTGGACGAGTTCTTGGACAGAAATTGGACAAAAACGTCCAGATTGCAGTTACTTGATTTTGAGTGAAATTGAATATGAATTTGAACAAATAAATTGGGCATTTAAATACCCATTTTAACTTAGTTAATGAATAACGTGTTCAAAGTGTAGAATTGAAGAATGAGAGCTGATTTTTGTAGTTGCCATTGTTGAACACGAACAAGAGAGAATGAAGAAAGGAAACCGGAAATAAAGTGGGAAAGAATTGAGCAACAAGAAAGCTTATTACAGGAATGTTTAAACATAGCAAGGAGCTCTTATTTTTGGGCAGAATTGAGACTTAAACAAGGAAAATAGTTGTTGTCCAGAAATTTATTTAAAGGCAGAGAATTATAGAGAAGAGGAGAGGAGAATTGAACGAACCAGAGCCAAATTCCTTGAATCCCATCTTCCAAAATTGATGAGAGAATACTTTGAAAGTGAGAGAGTAAAAGTCCCAAGCCAGAGGAACGAAGAAGAAACAGAAACAAAATCGCAGTTCGCGGGGTTACTGTAGCAGAAACTGTTCACGGGTTGGAGGTTGAAGACGATGAACAGTAATCCGTTGTTACTGTTCACCGATACTGTAGCAGTTCTAAAATTTTGATTTTTATTCAATTTTCTTCAAAATTGTAAGTCTCTTTTCATTTGTTCTAATGAAGATTTTATTTTTTAGATTAATGAGTAGCTAAATTTCATTGCTAAGGCTTTGATGAAACTTCATTAAGTTATAGAATTTTATGATTATGAAACTTGATAAATTTTTCTTAATGATGGATTTAATGTTATTTGTTTCTATCTCTTTAATTAATGAGATTGATTTAGATATGAGTTTAGTCATGCTTCTCTCATGATTTAAATTGGTTTTCATTAGTTTTTTTTTACTTAATTTTGTCTTGTTTAATATTGAAATTGGGTATTAGTTGTGATTTACAAATTGTGGATACAATTAATGACTTGATTTCAATCCGTTGAAGTGAGGAGAAATAAAATATTTGTTTATTATAGATGAGAGCTTAATGATGATATTTTCCATAATAATGAAGATTGAATTTTAGATTATTATGAGATGATGTGGAAAATTGATTAATGATCATGCTTATGAGTTTCTATGGTTTAATGAATGTGGATTCCTATGCCTTAGTATTTTGTTTGATTCTTAGTGTTTTCCTTATTTAAATAGTGTCTTATTTATTTTGCTTTGCTTTCTTATTCTTAGATTAAAGTTTTAGAATTTTGATTTAGATAGTTTAGTTACCTTGAACTCTTATTTGCTTTTATTAGTTACTTAAGTCTAGTTATTATTTTTATATTTGTTAACTAGATTAGAGTTTACTTGAGTTAGATTAAATTTAGTTTTCCGATTTCAAGTCTTTGTGGGATCGACACTTGATTTAGCTGCTTAACTACTATAGATTCGTGCGCTTGCGAGTAAACAATTAAAATTTAACAAGAAGTTTTTGATGATCATAACTCACCATGCATCAAATCCTTACATAATCATATAGTCTCCGCCATCCACCTTATGACCAAATCATCTTACTCAGCATCATCAAACTAAGCTCCTCATAGTAGACCCTATTATCACCCTCTTGCTTAATACCTCCCTTATTATGCTTACTTTTCACTTCATAATCTGTACGTTATGCTTGTACAATTATGCACACTCTTATTGTCTAATAAATCCCCATAAGTCTCCAAACCTAAGTCCTCTTACTTACCGAACTCCTGACGTATGCTCCAAACCAAACCAAACCAATCCGCTCCACTCCTCGCCTGTTGCACTTACATGTATCGTCTTCTGTCACACGCTTATACATCCAACTCCATACCAAACCCTCTGTACCATTCATCACCCAAGCTTCTGCCCACACACATAGTCTACATACGTAACTTACCAACATACTCGCTAGTCATCACTAGCACATACATAATACACATGTAGCATACTAACATATTCGCTAGCCATCACTAGCGCATACATATTCCACATACATAAAATATGCTTACATCTCACATACATATCATATGCATTTCAACATGGCATAAGTCATTCTCTTACATCATGCAAATGGATCTTGATTTAACATCCAAAGCATTGAATCATATAGTACTAGCATGCTACTACACTTTCAAAGCATGCTATCATGAAATTAAGAGTTCAAAGCTCCCCTACCTTGTACTCATGATGTTTGATGCCGAGCACACGACTGTGGTAGCATCGGTGGAGGAGTTGGCGATCAAAAGCATTGTCAGCTGAGAGTGTTGCTGTCCCAAGGTTTTAAGTGGTGCCAAAAATACTCACAGTCAAACGAGGAGTCAGAAGCCAATGCAAAAAAATCCATGATCCATAGCGGCACACTAGGGGCGGTTGGGAGAAATGTTGTGCCAATGAGTGGCAGGTGCAACCGTAGTTCCAGGTGTACACACTAAAATTCAACCGGCGGTTGAAAATACTCAACTAGCTGCAAGATGTCGAAATTGGCTCTGGACAGCTCCCAATGGCGTCGATTATGAGTTTACAAAGGCGCACATAAGGGCGGAGGGCATGGGGTGACACTCAAGGACAGAGGAGAGGTGGAGAACTTTGGTGGTCAAATTCAAACAATGGCGGAGCCATCCTACTGTCAAGCTGCGCCAAAGCGGTACCTAAACCCTAAACCGCACACGCGGTTACATGCACAGTCGGCCAAAGGGGAGAGTAAGAGGCAAGACAGAGGTGGTCCAAGTCTCATAAGGGACCAATAGGGCTAAGGCCCTTGTGGTGGCCAATCGAAATGGCGACATCAACGATCAACACCCGCAACAAAAACTAATGGTATGGGTGGCTATGCATCTCGCAAGGCAGAGGACAGGGGGAAAGGTTTAGGGTCGAGCAAAGGCTGTGAGGCTGTCACTGGCCGAGGCCTATGCAGGTGAACTCATCAACCTTCGGTCAAGGTAGGTCATACAGAATCTTGCCAGAGGCTATCTGGTATTGACGGCATAAAATGGGCAAGAGGGGTCAACGGGCAACATGCCAGTGAAATGGAACTAGTTCCAATGAAATGGAAGGGACGAAGGCTAAACTGGGCTGGATGGAAAATCCACTATCGTTGCTAGGCAGGAGAGAATCCGAACAAAGGTCCAGTCGCTCAAGATCGGCATCCGACTAGAAGCAGTAGTCACGACATCCAAAATGGGTAGAGACCAAGGAAAACAGGGATTGGAAGGGTCCAGTCGGAGGAAAGTGGAAGGGGGAGGCGAAATTGGGCCCGAGGGGGTAGCCCATCACTGTCGCTAGACCAAGGAAGGACTTAACGGAGGTTTGGTCGGCCGTGGCTAGCCGCCGGTGGCCACTATTTAATCAAAACATTGCATCGACAGGAAAATAGGGTAGAGGAGGAAAAAGGGGTGGGGCGGTGAAGGAGGCCAAGTGGGGCTGGGAGGGACATCCTCTCCCCGTCGTCAGCCCAAGGCAGAGCCGTGGCTGGCTGGTTGGCCCACGCGGCAACGACCAAAACTCAAAACAAAGTGAAGGGGGAGAAGGCTAACTGAGGGAAACGGAACTCGGGGGGGGGGGGGGGGGGGCAGCGGAGCTGGCTTGGGGCTTACCTTGAGGTTGTTGGACCGCTGTTAGCTGGAAGGAGGCCGGGCGGAGCCCATCCACCATCGCCAGTGCTGCCAAGTCATGAGATAGAGAGAATGAGGAGGAACTGAGGGAAACAGGGGAGAGAAGTGGGGCGACGGGGAGAGTGATTGGGGCCGGGGATGGCCGTTCCCAGCTGGGGCAGAGCCAGTGGCAGCTAGGGACAAATAGAAACCAAAGAGGGGTGGGGTGTGCTTCTCGATTTTTCTGGAACTGGATCGGGCTCACCCGATCCTTCTTTTCTTTTTTTTTTCCCTTTTCTCTCCCTTATCCTCTGCACTTCCATTCTCTTATTTTTTTGTGCTGTAAGCGCGTGTCGAGGCCCATGGCCTACGATTGAACCCCACACCTGACTCTATGGGTATGAATACCGAGGTCAAACACGCCGAAGCATCACATTTTCTTGCCGAAAATGATCAAAAAATAGCAGAAAAATCACAGGAAATTGTAGAAAAATCAGGGACATTACAGCAGGCTAGGCGGCCAACAGAGCACTTGCGTAGGCCCATCAAAGGCCAACTTACCCATTCACCCTCTCAACTTCTTCCCTTCTCCAATTAAAGTTGTATTGGAAAGAACATAGGAAACATATGTATTGTAAATTGGCTAATTTCAATGATCGAAACAATATTTAAACTTCTCGTATGTTTTAGTCTTCGGAATCTGACTAGATTTACTTGTTATCAAGTTGGATTTGGAATTGATTGACTTGAAAAATAGGAGTAGACATGTTCTTATCGATAAAGGTTCAAGACTAAACTGAGTGTCAAAGGTAAAAGGTTTACTTTCACACACTCACATACACAAATAACATAGTTTAACATATGAAAATTTTAGTGATTTTAGACGTTTAAGACAAAATTAGGGTAAAATGTGAAAATTTACTAAGCATTGATTGATCGCTTAGATTTGCACTAGTTACATCGATTGATTGGCCTATGATTAGACTGTGTAAAATTTGGTTGAGAGTATATCGATCAATTGCCGCAAGTGATAGATTGATCACTAGAAAGGGTTAACCTTAATTAGAACAGTGACCAAACAATTGTTGTTAGCCCCTATCGATCATTGTCTATGTAACTTACCTAGTTTAAGCAATCCAAGAAAAAGTTCATTCCTAATTCAAGTCTAACTCATAAACTAACTAAATGGATTATATAAGGGCTAGGTAAACTTGAAATTGATGAGAGAAAAACCTAAATTTTGAGAGAGAAAAAAGGAGAAGTCCTTTGTTCATTGTTTTCCCAATATATCATCATTGTGCTTCAATGCTTCATGTTAGAGGTGATTGTTTGAGTGACACACAACTAAAGAGAGTCTTTAACTATGGGAGAGAGTCAAGAGGGGAACAATTAGTTTTTTACAATTACTTAAACAATAACTGACTTGAAGACCTTATTGTCACGAATGGGAGCTAAGGAAGGAGAACTTTTCGTGATGAAAAAAAGAGTTTTTATTCCCTCCATCACATTCAAATGAATTGAGAGAAATACAATTGAAAGGTGAGACCTTGTTTTCATAAACATCTTATGAATTAAGAGAGAATTTTGTGAGATAGCATCACACCACACACATAACAAGATTGTTGAAGGCTTATCAAGAAGGACTTTTGTAGAGATTCATCAACAACAATCAAGAAGGACATTGATTGAAGGCTGTGAAGAAGAAGACAAAGAACAAGCTCAAAGGAAAAGCACCAAGAAGGAGTTTGGTGGCCAATACAACTAAAGAAGGACATTTAGGTTAGGAGGTTGGTAGTTTTGAGTCTCCTAGGTTCAAGTGTGTAATACATGTTACAACATATGATGGCATGTATTGTAATTGGCTGATTTTGATGAAGAAAACTATGTTAAAACTTCATGTAGGGTATTAGTCTTAAAGTCTAATCAGATTAGTGCTATGGTCGAGTTAGATTTGGAATTAAAGAACTTGAAAAAAAGGAGTGGACACATTCTGAATGTTCAAGTTTGAAGACTACATTGAGTGTTAGAGTTTAAAGGTATGATGCACACACTCACATACACAAATCATTTAGATTCAGAAGAAATAATCCTTAGAAGTGATTTTGGGAGTTTTGGTAATTGATTGTTCAAAATTGTATAGTTGTAAATAAGTAATTGTTAAAAATTGTACAATTGTTCATAAGTGATCCATCATTTACTATTCTAGAATTATATGAGACCAAGTATTGATTGATCTCACCACTTAGTGATCAACCATTTAGCTTTCTAGATAGCCTTGGGAACAGTATTCAAGACATTGATGGAGCATTCATTAGCAATTAATCGCTGATGAACAAAAACACAATTTTTATTTAATTGTCTCTTATACTCTCTTACACTATAAAATAATGTCCACATAACTCTAAAGTGTGCAAGTGTAATATGTGTGCATGCTTTTACTTGTGAAAACACCTTTTCAGTATTCTTTTCTTCTTTGTCTTCATCTTGTGACCTTTCTACATGAACCAGGCTATATTATGACTCAAATTATACATTATTTGGCATTGTTTTGATGACCAAAATGAGCTAATATATATGACCACATATTTTCTAACACACATCTCATGTCGCATACTTTAATGATATATACTACCTAGTATGGTAAATATTGTCATAAGAAATGGTAGTGATCCAGGTATTTTGATTAGTTTGTTGTAAGAAAAAGGTGGTACCACATTTTCTCCGATTCATTTGAAAATGACTTTCAAAAACCTGGGACATTTTGCATGACATTTAAGAAAAATTGTGTGTTTATCTTACATTTATAACACCAAGCTCTCATTTTGTATAAAAATTTACCATCCATTGATAAAAGTTAATAGTTAATTCTTTAAAAAGGCATTGACCAGGCAATCATGGTATGTGTATGAAGCTAGAATAGGATATAAAAAAAATAATGAAGTATAGAGAAGGAGGAGAATAAACAAAATGTAGCTCTAACCTCAACAATTGTGGTGGGGTTGTTAGCATCTCTTAGATGTCTCCAGTACTAGAAAATCCCTTCCTAATATATAGGTTTGACCCGAGGTAACTAGATTTTCTATTAACCCAACTGCGTCTATTAGCTTGGTCGCTAATTATATGATCCATTCAACCTGATACGAATATACCAATTTTTTAGTTAGATAAGATAGGTTGAACTATGACCTAAACCATCTACAACTAAATGTTATTGACATTTGCGAGAGTTTAATATCTATCTAGATGGAAACATCGGATTACTAGATTATTCTTCAAACTAGTATGTCGTAGAAGTAAGAAGCAAGAGTTTTAGCCTCTATGCACAAAAACTTCTATTAAGCAATGAAAACCAAGTATCTATGAATTCATGATCAATCCATTAAGCATCCAATCCACAAAGCATAAAAATTACATAAGAAGAAACAATAATTTGATGTGGAAAATCCCAACTAGGGTAAAATACCTTGACAACCAGTCTTGGTCTAAAATCAATCCACTAGATAGTATTGACAACATAGACATAAGCAAACCACCAAACTTTGTTGTTTGACTCTAACCCAAAAACTCATTTTTTGCTTAGAATCTTCAACAAATTTTTTTCATTGCTGTCCTTCAAGTCTTTTTCCTCAAGCACTAGAAACTTTTCTTCTACTTGGTTTGTCTTTGTCTCCTTCTAGTCAACACAACAAGCTCCTCTTGTTCTTTGACTTTAGCCTCAATCCTCTTCAACTCCTTTAGAAAGTTTGTTGCGACTCCTCTTTAAATTGGTGTGTTAAACTCTTCTCTTTCACTTGTGTATCGTCATGAAATCTCCATTAAAATAAGTATGAAGCTCAAGGATGATCTCCTCTATGAAACAATGGAAAAGGAACTCTCATCTCTTCTCTATGATTTTCTAGGCTTTCCACTCTTCAATTTCGTGATTTTGTAGCCTTAAAATAAAACACTAAGTTGGTTTAAGTGTTTGATTCTAATTTGGGATAAAATATTTTCTGGAAAGGCTTAAATTAGGCAACCAACACAGACAATGATCAATCATTCACTATTTCAATTAGGGTACAACACTGCTAGCGATTGATCGTTTGATGTTGTGATTGATCAATAAATTCTCGGCTTAATTTGATAAAGGCAAATTCAAGTAATGATCAATTGATTAGTCCTGTGTATTATGCAGCGATATATCAATGGTACAATATTGTTTTACCCTAATT
Organism: Saururus chinensis; assembly: GCA_035235625.1. Taxonomy (NCBI): domain Eukaryota; kingdom Viridiplantae; phylum Streptophyta; class Magnoliopsida; order Piperales; family Saururaceae; genus Saururus; species Saururus chinensis. The sequence goes on along the minus strand of CP141146.1, from coordinate 26,119,284 downwards.
CAGTCAGAAACTCCCAAATTTATTTAATTAACTCATTCTAAGCTAATTTAAGTGAATTGTGTATTTGAGTGTGTGTAAATTAACCTTTTATCTTCTCCACCCTTCTTAGACTTCAACCTTGTTCTACACAAACGTGTCTACTCTTATTTTTTAAGTCGATCAATTCCAAATCTAACTCGACCACAATTACATCTAGTCAAATTACTAAGACTAAAACATACATGAAGTTTTGAGAATTTTTATCATTGAAATTAAGCAATTAAAATACATATGTCTCATATGTTCTTTCAATCAGTTACTTGAGCTATGAATTGTCTTGTTCAACCACGACTCTCAAGCATGTCTAACCCCAAAATTAGCCGTTATGATGAAAATATATGCTTAAGACATATGAAAAAAAGTACAATGTACCATGAATTTCCAGTAATCTTACATCAATAGGGGCAAACTAGTTGTAAAAATGAGTGAAAGAGGGGAGAAATAATCTAAGACATATGTAGTAGATTGGTAGTCAACATTTTGCACTTTTGTATGCAAGTCTTGGGCTATTTTCTTCATCATTAAGGGTGCTTGCAAAAGATTCAACATTTCCTTTGTAACAAAAAAAGAGTGCAGAATAGTCTTTATGTGCTTGTTGCGATGGAGGATATGATGGAGGTAGAGCATGACGGCTAGCCAACCATAATTCAGTGGGCTTGTCGTGAGCGGTAATGTTTGTTAGGTGGCCAGCAGTTCAATAGGGATCACAAATGTCTCAGTACTAAATGTTGTTAATTGGTTTAGTCCCTCATTATTATCTCATTCCACTTTATTTTAAAATTTCTTCTTCCTATAATGAGTTATGTGTTCAATAAACTAGCATGGTCCCTTGCCTAACTCCTCACTCTCTTAAGGTGTTTTTTTAAACAAAACCTTCCTCTATCTCATATTTTAGTGACAATTAGAAAAAAATATATCTCATATTAATAGCACTAATTTCCTCAATAAACTAGCATGTCAATAATATTATTTTTCATTCTCTTATATGTTAATCTCACCATTCAATTAAAATTAGGGGAAATTTTATAATGCTAAGATAGTGAACTGATGTAAACTGGCTAGCTTTTAGCTCCATGGAGCAACGGAATCAAAAGAGAACAATGCACAATTTTTCGTTGAGGAACCAATTCGGCATTATAGGCTATCAATCACTAACTACTATTTGATGCAAGTTTAGACTGAGGCCCCAAGCAATTGATCAATTCAGGTTATTAGGCGCTAGATCAATTCGTTTACAGGATAACTCTAATTCCATTTTGTATCAGAATTTTGACTCTAGATTGGTTACTTTTTGAGTCTTTTTCTTTCCTAAGAGTCTTTATTCTGTGGTATCTTATTTATATAGGGAGTTTCTAGCACATTTTCCATAATTTGATTGGTTGGTCTTAAAGTAGTTAGAATTTGGATTCGTTCAATTACCATTATGTTTAAAGATTGACATCCCTAAATCTCATGGGGGTGATGTAGCCTGAGGAGTTTCAAGATTGGGTTGCCAATGTAGAAGACATCCTTGATTTCAAGGAGGTTTTGAAGCACAAGCGTGTTCCCTTGGTGGCAAGTCGCATTCGAGATCGGGTGGCTGCATAGTGGTAGCAAATAAATCCATGTGAGCATGCCACGGCAAGCCAAAGATCGTTGAATGAGACAAATAAAAGAAACACATGAGGCAAGCTTTTCTACCGAACAACTTTGCCCTAGTGATCAAGCAGTGATTAGAAGATCTATGATAAGGGTCAAAATTTGTGGATGATTATACTCTGGAATTCTACCAATTGATAAACCATAATGACTCAGTTGAATCAGAGGAACAACTTGAGTCTAGTTATATTGGAAGTATGCATCAAAAGCTCAAAGAGTCTGTAGATTTGTTTCACAGTTCTTCTTTGTCGAAGCCACTTTCTAGAGAACTTTACTTAGAGATGCAACAAGGTCCATTAGCCGCCATTTTAGGATGATTAGTGGCACTCGTCTAGCACCAGCCACCACCAATTCCAGTAATGTGCAATCCACTTCGAAGGCTACACCTCATAATACTCAAAACACTATCAAGGCCTCTACAAGTGCTGGTCAAAAGTGCTTTAAATGTTAATAAATGGGTCATAGAGAGGTAGTTTATCCTCAAAATAACTAGGCTGGTAAAGGTTTATTCACTAAATATGATGAGAATATTGTGTATGATATTATTGCTTTTCGTTACACTAATCCCATATATGATGAGGAAGAACCAGATGAAGAGGTAGTGAAAGGTGATCATGGAGAGGCTTTGGTGACATGTTGCCTTTGTTGTTCCCCTAAGGAGGTTGAGGGTGATAGTTGGTTGAGGAACAATATATTCCATACTACTTACACTATTAGAAGAAAGTTTGTCGTCATGTGTTTGACTAGGGAAGCTGTGACAATCTGGTGGTTGAAGAGGTTGTTCAAAAGCTTCAACCGAACACTACACTCCATGCCCATCTATATAAACGTTCTTGGCCGAGGAAAGGAAGTCCGAGGAAAGGAAGTGAGGTACAAGTTTCTAAATGATCTTTAGTTCCTTTCTCTGTTGGTTGTACATATAAAGACAAGATATGGTGTAATTTTCTTGCTATGGATGTTTGTTGTTTGTTACTTGGGTGTCCTTGGCAATATGATCGATGTGTGGTGCTTGATGGTTGTAAGAACACCTATAAATTTGTTTGGAGTAACACAAAAATTATTCTTGTGTCCCATAAGGATGAGATGGTTAAACACCAAAACAACAAAGAGGGGACTCTTTTTTCTACATTAAAATTTATTGAGAAATTGAAGGGAGATGATGTTGTATAAGTTTTGGTGTATGAGGTTAATGAAGGTCAGGATGTTCCCAAAAAGGTCTAGTCTTTGGTAGAGGAGCATCGTGATGTCTTTCTTGACTCCCTAGGATTGACACCCCTTAGGGTCATCCACCATCATATTGACAGCACAAGGATCCACAGTCCCTAATTGCCCACATTATAGGATAAGTCCAAAGGAGCTTGAGGAGCTTCAATGACAAAGTCCTTGAGTTTCTTAACAAAGGACATATTAGAGAAGAACTAAGTATGTGTGTTGTGCTAGCGTTGCTTACGCCAAAGAAGGATGGTAGTTGGGATATGTGCATGGATAGTAGATCTATTAACAAGATTACTATTAAGTATTGCTTTCCTATTCCCCACCTTGATGACTTATTTGATTAGTTAAGTAGTGCTTCTATATTCAACAAGATGGATTTGAAAAGTGGGTATCATCAAATTAGAATCGGACCTGGTGACAAATGGAAGATAGCCTTTAAGACAATAGAAGGGTTATATGAGTGGCTAGTCATGCATTTTGGGTTGTCAAATACCTCTAGCACATTCATGAGGGTGATGAACCAGGCTCTTGGTCTATTTATTGGCTAATTGTGATGGTCTATTTTGATGATATACTTATTTATAGCTCTAATATTGATTCTCACTTACAACATCTATGGTATGTATTAGTTATTCTTCGCAGGGAGAGACTTTTTACAGTTATCAAGAAATATTCTTTCATGCAGGATTCTATACTCATCCTTGGGTATGCTGTCTCAAAGGATGGAATAGCTATAGATGAGAGTAAGGTCGATGCAATTAAGCACTGGCGAAGACCTATTAATATATATGAGGTACGGAGTTTCCATAGGCTAGCTTGTTTCAATTGGAGATTTATTCCCCATTACAGTACAATTATGACTCCCATCACTGACTGTATGAAATTAGGATCTTTTGTTTGGAATGATGAAGCTGAATATGCTTTTACTCTTATGAAAGAAAAACTTATTTCAACACATGCATTAGCCTTTTATACCTTTTCCAAGCCCTTTGAATTGCATTGTGGTGCTTCAAAGGTTTGTATTGAAGCTATCCTATGTCAAGAGGGCCATCTAATTGCTTATTTCAGTGGAAAGTTGTCAAGTGCATGAGAAAGGTATAATGCCTATGATAATTGATTTTATTCTATTGTTTAAGCTCTTCGACATTGGAGACGTTATTTGATTCATGTAGAATTTATTCTTTATTACAATCATTCCGCTCTCAAGCATATTAAAAGCTAAGAGAAAATGCCTACTAGCCATGTATAGTGGGCATTGAATTAGCTAGAATTTACTATTGTGCTTAATTATATGTATATAGTTCAGAATAGGGTTATAGATGCCTTGAGTCGCTAAGCATGCTTACTTACTAGTATGAGTATTCAAGTGTTAAGGTTTGATTCATTTTGGGAGTTATTGTTCGTTGACCCTTTCTTCTCTAAAGTTGTGTCTGGCCTTGAGGGAGGAAAGAAATCAAATTATATGGTGCATGATGGTTTTCCTTTTAAGGGTATTCAATTATTTATACCGACTTGTAGTATGTGCTTGAAGATCATTAAGGAATTGCATGATGAGGATCATATGGGAAGAGATAAAATATTTTAGCTTATTTCTTCTTCTGATTTTTGTTGTTTGTATGTAGTGAGCTGTATAGATTCATTGGGAGGTGTCATATATGCCATGTTGCTAAAGAAACATCTACCAATGCTAGGTTATATATGTTTTGTCTATCCCTACTCAGCCATGGTCTAATATTACTATGGACTTCATTCTTGAGTTACTCCATAGAGGAATGGACGCTATTTATGTGGTTGTCGACAAGTTTTCAAAGATGGTCCATTTCCTTGCTCGCAAGAATACCAATGATGCATCCCTTGTGGCATTATTGCTCTTTTGGGAGCTATATCACTTGCATGGCTTACTATTATCTATTCCCTTTGATCGAGACTATTTATAAGTCATTTTTGGCATCCTTTATGGAAGTTCACACATACTTCTCTAACTTTAGCATTGCTTATCATCCACACACCGATGGAAAGACATAGGTGGTCAACAGATCTATGGGAAATTTATTACAAAGTTTGGTTGGTGCTAATCTTAATTCCTAGGATCAACACCCATTTAAAGCAGATTTTGTTATAATCACAGTGTGAACTGAAACATAGGTTTTAGCCCTTTCACTATTGTTTGAGGTTTTAACCCTCACTCTCCCTTGGATCTTGCATCCTTCTTAGATGTAAAGAGATTAATGGCCAAACTAAAGATTTTATTTGAGACTTGTAGGATATTCACACTGTCACTCTTAAGAAATTGCAGGTGCCTACTAACAATTATAAAGTTGATAGAGATTTAAAAGGAATATGTGGACTTTAATGTTGGTGATTTCGTAAGGGGCGTTTTAACCAAAGACATTTTTCTTGCTGATGAATACAACAAATTATCTACCGCGAAGATTGGACCTTTGGTGATTGTCAAGAAAATTAATACTAATGCTTATCGCCTCAAACTTCCTAGCCATGTTTGTACTTTTGATGTGTTCAATGTCAAACATCTCATTCTTTACCGTGGAGTCTCTTCAGACGATGATTCTTTGAAAGCTAGGGAGAATTCTTTCGAACCAAAGAAGGATAGTGTAAATGAGCTAGCTTTGAGCTATATGGAGCAATGAGATCAGAAGAGGAAAAAGTACAATATCAATCATGCATTATAAGCGATTGATTGGATTGGTTTCTTTTAACTCTTTTACTTTCCTAGGCATTTTTATTCCATGTTATCTTATTTATTTAGGGATTTTTTAGCTCATGTTCCTTAATTTTGATTGGTTAGTCCTAAAGTAGTTAGAGTTTGGATTCTTTTATTTACCATTATGGCATTATGCCATTGGGATAGAAACTTGGCTCTTTCATGAAATCCATTAGCACTATGAATTTTCTAAAATATAGAAGAAGAAGAAGAAGAAGAAGAAGAAGAAGAAGAAGAAGAAGAAGAAGAAGAAGAAGAAGAGAAAACTTCTATCTCCATTGTTTTCCCTCTATTCCTGTTAATTTACCATTAAAATTCGTGTGAGCAGAAGGTTGTGTGCGCCTATAGATTTATAGAATGCCATGAATCCAATTAATCCCAGCCCTACATCAAGAATAAATTTAACCAGATTAAGCACCATCTCATGTAAAAATATCCAAAAATACCCTTATACCCTTGTTTCGTGGCTTTCTGGGGTAAAACATTATCCTTCCATAGTCGGATTCATGTGTTTTGGTAGCATTAAATTTATCTCAACGAGCTTTATCAAATGAATAGTAACATGGGACCTTATCTTATACTTTCGTTCAACCATAACAATTGAGCATCTATTTTTATACCTCGGCGCAAGTTCAAACTAATCATGATTCTGACACCATATTGCATCTCAATTTTAGCATCATATACTATCACATTTTCTACCAATCACATCCCCATCGTATATGAGAAACCTATGCCATCCCAGTTTATACACGATATACCATCATAATTTTGGTAACATATGCTATTGTAATATCTACCATGGCAATTTAGATGTCAAGTACCACCGCAATCTAAGCACAAAATAATACTCACATTGAGTAAAAATATATACTTGAGTCAAAGGGAATCAACCCAATGCAGAAATGAGCATCCATCTCTATGAGCTCTCCAGCACAACCTGCAAAAGCCTCCCAAACAACGGGACTAAAAAAGTAGGGTAATGAGTATTTTCATACTCAGTAGGAAAATACCTAGTAGGGGAATCCTAAATAGTGAACTCAGTAAGTTCATAAATATATACATTCATGCAACTCAAACATGAAGCAAACAACATATAATAATCATATACATATGCATATAATAACGCATAACACACCATCAAACCAAACCTACCCAAACACCCTTATTTAGGGTCTTACAACTTACTCGTACCATCATACACATACTCAATACCTTACACATACTCATACGACCTTACTCGTACAATCTTACACTTACAGTCCTTCTCAGAATCATATACTTACAGTTTTATTCAGAAACTTACACTTACATTCTTACTCAGAATCATCATCTTACAGTCGTACTCATGCTCATACTCTTACAGTCATATACATACTATCCACCACTGAAGCTCATTACAACTAATAAGCTCCAGCGTCGAAATAGAAAAGAATGTCATTGGGGCATCACCTTAACCTCTGGGGAGTGACTAGACGTCATGGACTTTTCCGAAGGGAAGGCACACCAATGCTCATGGGTACAGGATCAAACAGGTAAGAGCAGACCCATGATACTACTTAACTAAGCGCACAAACATAAACACCCACACATAAGGGGTTATACAATTGCCCACACTTTAGGGGTCTTATAGTGCCATACAATTGCCCGCCATTATGGTCTTATAGTGCCAGTGCCACTCTTGGGTAGAAATCATACAGTGCCACTCTTGGGAAGAAATCATATAATGCTCTCAATAGAGCATCAAACGTCTGGGCTTAATACAACACACAGACCAAATTGAAAACATGCATTGCTCTCAATAGAGAATTGGACGTCTTGTGCTCAATACGACACACAGACAACATCCCGCAGGATAAACACCATGGCAAGACACAAAAAATGCTCAGCCGACTCATTATTGGCTAGCTCAAACACTGAACTTAATCTGCCTAACCCTCGAGTCTCAACTCACAACACTATCATTAGCTTTTCTTATAAATCAACTTTGAATTATGTAAATTATGCGGTACAATTATGCCACACGAACTCTCAAACATACAGCATTCCACTTATCAAACTGAAGTTGAGCCTGATCCGAACCCTAGTTCGTCAGGGTAGCAGACTTCACTTAACCCGTCCATATCATGATTCTAACTCACCGTACATCAAATCTTATATAATCATACAATCTCCGATATCCACCTTATGGCCAAAACATCTTACACATACATTATCAAACTGAGCTCCTCATAGCAGATCCTCGTTATCCCCCTTACTTAATACCTCACTGATTATGGTTACTTTTCACTTCCTAATTTGTATATTATTCTTGTACAATTATGCACACTCTTATTGTCTACTAAACCCTCATAAGGCTCCAAGCCTAAGTCCTCTTACTTACTGAACCCCTAACGTCGCTCCAAACCAATCTGCTCAAATCCTTGCCTGTCAAACTTATGTCCGCCATCTTTTGTCACACGCTTACACATTCACATTCAATGCCACATCCAAATCCTTACCAAACACCTTGCCACTTCTTATTGTCTATCGCCCATGCCTCTGCCCACACACATAGTCCACATACGTAACTTACTCACATAATCGCTAGCCATCACTAGCACGTACATAATACACATACATAGCACACTAACATATTCGCTAGCCATCACTAGCGCATATATATTCCACATACATAGAACATGCTTACAACTCACATACATGTATGTATCTCAACATGGCATAATTCATTAACTTACATCATGCAAACAGGGAATGATTTAATTTTCAAAACATGGAATCATATAATCCTAGCATGCTTTTACTCATTCAAAGCATGCTATTATGAAATTACTAGTTCAAAGCTCCCCTACCTCATAATCATGACATTTGATGGTGAGCACACGACGGTGGCAACCAAAAGCTTTGCCAAGTTGAGAGAGCTACTGTACCGAGGGTTTAGGAAACGCTGAAAGCACTCACAGCAAATGGGGTGTCAGAAGTCAATGCAGAAAAATCCGTAATCCACGGCGGCACACTACGGGCGGCTGGGAGAAAGGTCTTACCAACCAGTGGCAGGTGCAACCAAAGGTCTAGGCGTACACACTAAAATTTGACCAGTTGTTGAAAAATACTCAACCGGTCACAAGACGTCGAAATTGGCCTTGGACAGCACCCAATGGTGTCGATTTTGCATTTACAAGGGCCCACTTAAAGCCGGAGGGCATGGGACGATGCTTAAAGATGGGGGATAGGTGGAGACCTCTTGTGGTCAAATCTAGATGATGGAGGAGCCATCCAACAGTTAGGCGGCGCCAAAGCGACACCTAAACCCTAAACTGCATGCGTGGCCAAAGGGGAGTCACTCGAGGAGGAGATGGGTGGTCAGTGGGTTCAGAGGTGGCTCTAGTCCCTCATGGGCAACAAAGCTAAGACAACGATGTGGTGGTTCACCAAAGCGGTGACATCACCGATCACCACCCACAACCAAAACAAATGGTGCGGGTAGCTGTGCATCTAGCAAGGTCAAGAGCAAGGGGAATGGTTCAGGGTCAAGAAAAGGCAGTGAGGTCGTCAGTGGCCAAGGCCTATGCAGGTGAACTCGTCCACCTTCGGTCAAGATAGGTCATACAAAATCTAGCCAAAGGCCGCCCGGTACCAACGGCATAAAATGGGGAAGAGGGGTCAACAGGTAGACATGCCGGTGAGACCGAACTATTTTAGAGCTACGGGCCATAGGGAGTAGCTAGGGTCAAACGAGGTCGAACCGGCCCAGGTGGGGCCATCAGTATGACAAGGCTAGCCAAACATGGCCCACAGCTGTAGCGGAATGGTCCTCCTTCAACCAGTTCAAGTTGCACACACTAGGAAATGGGCATAAGGGAAAGTGGCCCATTCCGGGCGGCGGCTAAGATAAGGGCAGATAGGGCCAGAGCTCTAGGCCGGAGTGGCCATGTCATCATCCCTAGTCCAAGGCGGAGCCAAATGGCAGACGACAATTTTCAGCAGCTCATTAGAGAATCAAAACATAGTGAGGGCAAAGGCTTGGTTTTTGTAGAAGAGCACATCAACTGGCGAGCGACAGATCTGGTTCCAATGGATTAGATGGCACGAAGGCTAAACCGGGCTGGGTGGCATCGTTGTCAAGCCGGAGAGAAGCCGAACAAAGGTCTGGTTGCTCAAGTTCAGCATCCGACTGGAAGTGGTAATCATGACATCTAAAACAAACAGAGACCGAGGACAATGGGGGATCAGAAGGGTATGTTCGGAGGAAAGATGAAGGGTGGAGGCGGAATTGGGCCAGAAGGGGTAGCCCATTGTTGTTGTCGGACCAAGGAGGGACCTCACGGAGGTCCGGTCGGCCGTGGCTCACCACCGGCGGCCACTATTTCACCCAAATAGATCACTACCAGAAAAATAGGGCAGATGAAGAAAATGGAGGGGGGCAGTGGCAGAGAGGCCCACTGGGGCCGAGAAGGCTGGCCTCCCACCGTTGCCAGCCCATGGCGGCGGCGGAAATACAAAAACACAAAGAAAGGGGAGAGGGGCTGACTGGGGCGGGGGGGGGGTACAACAATTTGAGAGAGAAGAAGATTGTAGAAGAAAAAGGAGAGATAAGTAAAAAAAAGATGAAGAACGAAAGAAACAGATCGGGCTCGAGCCTGATCTAGAAGAGACCAGAAAAGCAGAGATAGCCCCCCCCCCCCCCCCCCCCCCATTCTTACTGAGCCAGAGAGGCGCCACAGGCTGAACGTTGGCTGGCCTCAGCCTGGCCACGACCACGCGACGGTGACGCCACCTCCCCAGTCCAGTTTGATTGTTGTGAGCTCCTCCCCTGTTTCTTGTTGTCCCTCCTCACTCTCTCTGTCTCATGAGTTAATAGCATCGGCGATGGCCGGTGGGCTCCGCTCGGACTCTGTTTGGCTAGCTACGGGCCGGCACCGCAAGGACTCTGTTGTCATGTGCTTAACATGTTTTCTAATTAATTCGGTGGTTTCAAAACTAAATGGTGTTTCTCATGGTTTTAATCAAAATTAACCTTACAATTATTGGTTTTAAGTGATTTTGGGTCAAACCTGAATTTTTGTGATTTTTCTAAATTTTCACTAATTTTCCAAAAATTAGGGTATGGCGGGACCACCTATGGTCCCCACCGGAAAAATTTAGGTTTTTCGACCAAATTAACCCAGACATCACAAGATTTTATAAAAATTTTCATAATTTTCCCAGGTTTAATTAGTGCTCAAATAGTCAAAATACCCATTTTTAGCCCAAATTTCTATTCATACCCCATTAGTTAATTATGTACACCCCAAACCCTACTATAAATAGAAAGAGCTTAGCCATTTCCATTTTGGGAATAGGCTGGGAGAGGGTGATTCAGGCCTAATTCCCCAATTAGGCCCGAATTAGAAGGAGATTAAGGTATGTTTTCTTTAATTAAGCCTAAATCCTACGTTTTCTCCTAATCCGTTCGTAATCCATCATTTCCCCTTTGTTTTGATTTGATTTTAAAGATCAAAACTACTGATTTGCTTCTTTACTCCAAACCCTACATCTAAAAATTTATTTTTTATGCTTAACAAACCCTAGATCTAAGATTTCATTAAGGTTTTCTATGTTAAATCGATTTTAATGGAGGTTAACTTAAAACTCTGTGTCTTTGGAAGGTTTTCAAGAAAGGTGACCGTCAAATCCAAACTTAATCAAGGGATAAGGTAATGGATCTTCGAAATTTCAATCTTCCTATGGTAAAAATCTCGATTTTATGGTTTATTTGGAATGGATTTACTTGATTTAGTGCTTTAATGGTGAGATTAGTAAATTATAATTTCTTATCCCGATTTCTTAGGGTTTTATCTTAATATGAGGTAGATTTGCTTTTTGAAAAGTATGATGGAATTTTAATGGCATTTGAGTGGTTAGATGGAGATTTTAAGTTCCATCAATGGAGTTTCGGTTTTAAAATTTGAAATGAAGAAGAAGGTCGAATCTGCTTTGTTGGCGTTCGAACGGCTTTCCTGGGCGTTCGAACGGCAACACTGCGTTATCGGTATAATTCCTGTTTAGCCGATCGAACGGCTCTCCTAGGCGTTCGAACAGCTACACAGCAGAATTTACCATTGTTTGTATGTTGTTTATTTTAATGTCTCTACTCTAAAATATCATTTTTGTCTTTATGTGGAGTGTTTTGAGCCAAGGTAAGCTACTGGAAGTGCATACTATTGATGTTTAGAAGTTGTGGTGTATGTTTAAAGTTATGTGAAATAGCTTGTAGTTGGATATATTTGTTGGAATTGCTATCTTGAGGATATGAGTGGTTGATTCCCTATGGTTTAAGCATGTTTTCAGTAGAGTTACAGCATGCTAATGGACTGATATATCATTATAGGATGTGTTAAATGATGTGTGAATATTAGTGTTATGCATAGACTCAAGTATGAAGTGAATGACCTTACATATGTTTAGCATGTGGGTAGGTTTTGACTTGAGTAATGATTTTAATGATTTTTCTCTTATGATTTCCATTAGAATTCATGATTAGATGTTAATAAGCATGTGTAGTGTGATGGTGAGTAATTACAAAGCATGTTGATATACATTGAGTGAGGTGCTTCTACTATGTATACACACACACATGTGGGGTTAATGATTATGATGAAGCTGGATATTATAATTCTGAATGATGCATGAGGGGCTGATGAGAGAACTTATTATAAATTAAGATTCATGTATGCCTTGCCCACGTATGTACCATGTTGCATGCATCATGAAAAATGGATTTCAAATTGAGGCTTTATCGAGATTAACCGAATTTGATCGATTGGATGCAATGTGGTGAAATTGCGTGCTGGATTAATCGGTCGTTGACTTAATCGAAACTTGATTAGTCTGAAAGGACATGTTTTGATTTGAGTTCCTTTGTGGAACATGTGCACTCCCCGGGTTGAGTCTAGTTAAATGGAATTGTGTGGAGATGAGTTGCGTACTTGTCTTGGGGATTGAGATTATTATGATTGTCTTCAGGACCCTAAGAATAAAGTGTGGTACACTATGTGCACTGTCTACCATGTGTTCTAGGGTTTTCTGTGTGGAAACTCAGGCTCTCGCCCACTGTAGGAGATGTCCCTATGCGAACACCCCTGCTCTAGATTCTCTATGTGAGAATGGGACATCCTTGGCCAGGATCGTCCAGGGCAAGCAGCTTTAGGGGCCGACAACCCTGATTTTTTTATATTCTTGTGTAGAATTTGAACCATGACACGCCTTCGTGGCTTTGTTTGTGTTCTCGTCTGTGTGACACTAAAATGTGCTTACTCCTTGATGGAGGCATTCTTTATATGATGTTGATGCATGATCTGAAATGTATGTTAGAGATACATCTCATGAAGGTTTATATGATATGAAATGTATGTTAGAGATACATTTCATGCAAGTTTATATGATGTCGATGCATGATCTGAATTGTATATTAGAGATACATCCCATGCAGGTTTATATGAGGTTGAATTACACTATGCAAGTTACACACTATGATGCAGGTTTAGGTGATGTGTATGTGTGATCAGAAAATGATATATCTTGTCAATCATTGATCTGAATTGTTATATTACTATATCATCATGTTTCTGATAATTATAGATATAGTAAAACCATTGATGAGTTTGTTAAACTCACCCCACTTTTTTGTGCTTTTGCTTTGGGGCTGCGTGGCGTGACACGCAGATGGACAGGATCCTCTCTATGAGGAAAGGTCGGAGGTGACTTGGGAGTAGACGTGGAGACCTCTTATGTGGCTTGTTTCTTTGAGTTTCCTATTATGTTAGAACCTATGTGTGTAGTTCTCATTTTGGATTGTGCTACATTATACATTTGGATTGTTTGAGACATATTTTGGAGCCCAGAGTGGGCTATGGATTAATTTAGTATGTGGGTTTGAAATTTTAGTTTATCTTAGAGTTAAAGTAACTCTTTTAATTCTACTTATTTACTCTTGCTCAAAGTGGTGCGTATACTCCATAATTTTGTTAGACCGCCTGTGATAAGGGCATAAGTCTTCGGCTAAATCATTTTTCAATCTCCTTGTCGTCCCCGTGCGCTTGACCGGCCCCTAGACCGGGTTCGGCTTGGGTCAGGCAGTGCCAGGGCGTGACACCATATATTGTGACGATCTACGCATTGCAATATCTACCCTATTTTCTAGTTGAGACATGTGTCATCGCAGTTTAGAGGCCATATACCATCATAATTTAGGCACCATATATTTTTGCAATATCTACCATCACAATTTAGAGACCTATAGCTCGCAATTTAGACACATGTACCATCGCAATTTAATCACCATGTACTATCACAATCTACTGATGCACTCAAATAATGTTCACTTAAATATTTTCAAATCTTGAATTGTAACCCTATTTTATGTTAATTCATTGCTTATATGTGCTATTTTTATCTTTAATAGGTGAGTTGGGCCTCCGTTGTGTTTACATGTCAAAATAGGCTTCGATAAGATCCAAGTGGAAGAGGAAGTAAAGTCCAACTACCTAAAGCTATTCAAAGGCCAAGAATGGGCTCTTAATGGTCTAATAATGCATAGAAAGGTCAAACATAACCTTGTGGTCCCGTTGGATTTTAGATTTCCATCAAGAGAACCAAATTCGAGAAGAAGATGATTTGGACAGATTGATATAGCCCTAGTATTGCGGTCATATCTTTCTTTGTAAAATTTGGATCAATATGATTCTATTGGCATTGGAAAGAAGACTTTTGTGGCTACAATCACTATTTTAGGAAGAAATATTTAATTCCAAAGATATATGGGTCAAATTGGACATGCAAATGGATAGCTAGTTAACTAACCCGAGGCCAACACATGGAGGATCTTTTCACTAGTTGTGATTGATATACATGCGGAAAGATAATGAAGTTGATTGGATAACTAAAGGAAGACTAAAAGATACATATTTGTTGAATAAATCATTGATTTATTTGATTGATTTAGAAACAAATCATTGCCAAAGAAGTAACCAATCAAGTAATCAATCATGTTGCAATCAAATGATATGATTAGGCCTTCCCTTTTGAAGCAACTCCTTCTACTCCAGTAAATAGAGGGGTGGATGTAGTAGAGGCATCATCCCCTCCTCTTTGGAGCTCTCGTGTCCTATTTTTCTTCTCTTCTTTTGTACTTTTGTTTTTAGTTTTATTGTAATAGCTTTCTAAGCTCTCTAGCTAAGGCTAGAAGTGATTTGTAATAATCTAATGAAGTTCTATTCATGTTTCTGATAAGTATGAAATATATATATATATATATATATATATATATATATATATATATCTATTTTATATGCCTTTTTACCTTATTTGCTAGTATATATTAAATTAATTTAGGATTAATTATGGTTTATTTATATTATGATAAATCTTAATATTTTAGTTTAATTATTAATTAATTTTGAAGTTATTAGTAGTTTAGGTATATATTTGAATCAAGTTAAGATTTTAATTATATTCTACATGTCTACAATATGAAGTTTTTGTGTTTTGTAGATAAGGCACGCTTATCGAAGTACTTGGATAATGTTGTTACATCCAAACCAAGACTATAAATTAGTCTAGTTTAGATTTTTTTTACTTGTCAACTATAGTAAACAAGGTCGATCCACAGGGAAAGCCTTGTGTGACAAAGAAAACTATTACGAAGAGAATAGAAAAGAGAAGGAAGTTAAAATAGAACATAAGAGACAATCAAAGAGAAAGTGCAAAGGCATCGGAAATCCACTTGTAATAAATCTCTAATGTATATTTGAATCAAATGATAACTCAATTAAGATTAAATAAAAATTTATCTCAATCGGAAAATTTATCTTTTAAAAAAAACTTTGAAATAGAACAATAGTAATTGATTGTTTACTACGTTAAAGCATTAAGTATATAATCACATGGAATTATAAGCATTCAGCGTGCCTTTCGTTAACGCTGAATCAAATAATTATATAGATTATAAACTCATTAAATATGAAACATTAATTTAAAATGATAAAGAACTTACTTGAATCAAAGTATCTATTAAACATCAAGTACAAGCTTCATTCCTAGCCTTAGCTTGAGAGCTTAGAAAGCCATTATAATAAAACTAAAACAAAAATACAATATGAGATAAGAAAATAGGAGAGGAGAGCTCCAAAGAGGAGGGGATGAGTCATTTATCACGTCTACCCCTCTATTTATAGAAATATAAGGGGTTGCTTCAAAGAGGAAAGTGAAATCATGTCTCTAGATTGCATCCTGATTCATTGCCAGATTGGTTACTTCTTTGGTAATGATTAAATACTAAATAAATTAATAATTTATTTAGCAAATAAGTATCTTTGAATCTTCCTTTAGTTAACTAATCAGCCTCCTTGTCTTTCCTTATGTGTATCAATCATAATCAATGAAAATATTCTTTATGTGCTGGCCTCTGGTTAGTTTACTAACTGTCTCTTTGCATACCGAATTCGACCCATGAATCTTTGAAATTTGGAATTTCTTCCTGAAATATCATTTGTAGCTATGAAAGTCTTCTTTCCAATGCCGCCAGAATCGTATCCATCCGAATTATATATAAAAATATACGATCAAAATACTAAGGCTCTATCAATCTGTCTGAATCAGCTTCTTTCCTAATTTAGTCATCTTCATACAAATCTCAAATTAAACGGGTCCACAAGGTTGTGTTCGCCCATTCCATGCATGTTTAGACCATTAGGAGCCCATTCTTGACTTTCAAATAGCTTTAGGTAGATGGGCTTTACTTCCTCTTCTACTTAGATCCTGTTAAAGCCTGTTTAGACATATAAACTCAATTAAGGTCCAACTAACTTATTCAAAATATAAATAGCCCAAATCAGCAATGAATTAACATAAAATAGGATTGCAATTAAAATTTGAAAATATTTAATTAAATATTATTTTAGTGCATCAGATGATCTTTGGAATAATTTAGAATACTCTTGACACACTTTAAAATGATTTGGACAACTTTTCAGAGTTATAAACAAGTTGGAAACTAATATGGACATAAAAGAAAGAGCTTAATGAATAAGAGTAAAAAAATTGGACAAGAATATGGACTGTCCAGAAAAACTATCCAGATTGCAGAAATAGTATAGCTGATTGAACGGGCTGTAAGGTCAATCGATCGAGTAAACATGATTTTGAAGAAAAATACAGTTCAGGCGATTGAAGGAGCATGTAGGGCGATCGAACGGGATAACGCTCAGTTTCCTAGTTTAAGCCAATTTTGAGTCCTTTCCATATTAAATTTCTTCCTACGGTTCTTATGTCTTTATAAAGACATATTTGACTCGAAATTAAAGGATTTTAGTAGATTTTCTGAAGAGAAAAAGGAAGAAGAAGATGGAAGATTACTCAAAGCTTTCAAGAGATATTCAAGTACTTTTTTCTACAATGGAAGGTTAGATTTTTCTATTACTTATGAGTTGATGAAGCTATAGATAAATTTTCGTTTCTTTTCTTTTTAATTTAGATCTTAGTTGTGAATAATGACAATTATATGACAAGGATTTCCTTTTTAAGGGAAGAGTTTTTCATGTTTATTCAAATCTATGTTGATTTATTATCTTGTAGATGATAGATTGATGGTCATGCAATATTTTTAATGTTCATTTGATTAATGAATTGGATGAGTTATACTTAGATGAGACAAGTTAAGCCTATAGTTTAGTTTAGTGTAGATGATTCATGCTATTGTCGAAGATAGTTCATGCCATAAATTTAATTAATGATTCTTTCTGAAGTAATTCTAGCTTATAGCTGAGAATACTTGTTCATATTCACACTAGATTTAGATTAAAAGTTAAGGAATTGTTATGGTTATATAGTGGATTCAATTTCCTAGGTAAATTTCATCATATTGATATCTTGCTTTTGATATAGTTTATTCCTTCTTTTACTTAATTTTAGTTTAAGTTATTTTTAGTTTTTAATCAGCAAATTCCTCTCTTTAGATTTAGTATTAATTCATCCATCCCTGAGGTTCGAAAACCCTTAAATACTTATCCTAGTAAAATTACATTGTACACTTGCAAATGGTTTAATTATAAACGATCAATTTCATCAATGGTTTCAAGTAAGTATTAGTTATTTGATGTGATATTTATTTAATATTATTTAATTTCTTGTTTCTTTGTGATTTTGACACATAAGATGCTTGAAGGCTCTCCTTCTTGATATTTTGTGGTTTTGATACATAGAACTCTTGAAGAAATAATTATTTTTATCCTTCATCTATCTAAAGTATTTCTTATCTTTATTTTTGCTTTTAATGTTCATATCTTTTGGTTAGATGGAATCTTCATTTGATTCTAACTGAGATAACATGACACATGAAGAATATCACTAGATGTTACAATGACCCTCAATGTCTTAGGTTTTCTCTTATTGATTTCATAACTCTTTATTGCCTCAATACTCTTCTACTCTTTCTCTCTTAATTTTTCTTCTGTCTATTTTTTTCGTAATCATTTTTTTTGTTGCACAAGACTTTCCCTGTGGATTGGCCTTGTCTACTACAATTAGTAAGTAAAACAAATCTGAATTTGACTACTACATAGTCTTGGTTCAGATGTAAACAACATCTAGCAAACATAAAATCTACCCATTGTAATTTAAGACCTCATCATAACTTAGTCAGCAGTGAGCGGAGGCAGGAAGGGAAGAGAAATATGCAGAGGAGGAGGAGATGTGTAAAGGATGCACTAGCAATGAGAGCTTAAGTGATGTTGCGGGCAGAGGCAAAAGGAGTGTGAAGAGGGAGATGGAGGCAACAACGTGTAGAGGAGTCAGCAGTGCCGATGTGTAACGGAGGAGGTGGTGATGACGTGCAAAGGCAGAACGATGACACACAAAGGTGACAATAACATGTTGATGTGCCCGATGTAGGCACAATCGGTACCTTGGAGAATTACGCAGTGAAAGGGAAAGAAGAAGGAAGAAAGGAGAAAGGAGATGAATATCTGAATAGTTAATTGCTTAAACTGAACCAAGGGAGGGGACGGCCCTCTTATGGGGAGCTGTGCCCTCCTTCCTTGGGAAATGTGCTGCTAGTGGGCCCGGCTATCCCATGGACCACTAGCACTCCTAACACAGTTTAATAATAACATACATAAGCAAATACTAACTGAATACAAATGAAAATAGTCTTATGTGCTGAAATAAAGGAAGTCGGATGAACATGCACAACACTCCATCACGCTTCCGCTATTTGCCTTGTCCTCTAGGTGACCAAGTTGGATAGCGAGCTATATACTCCTCCTCATGCATCCATGTGGCATCCTCAAGTGATTGATCATGCCAATAAATTAGAACCTCCGTGATGATACGACCGGAGCAACGAACTCGACGCTGATCAAGCACTGAAGCGAGAACAGGGTCAGAAGGTGGAACCGGGCCCATCAAGGGTGGTGGTGGTGGAGCATCAGTAGCCAAAGATGAGTCACCTATGCAATGGCGCAGCCGGGAGACATGAAAGATGGGGTGGACTAAGGAATAAGGTGGCATAGCCAGGCAGTATGCCACCGGACTGATATGCGCTGCCACAGCATAAGGCCCATGGAACCGGGGGGCGAGCTTGGAATGCTCGGGTTGAAACAGGGATGTCTGGTGCTGAGGAAGAACAGAGACATATACCAAATCACCCACCATGAACTCCCTATCCGTGTGATTGCCATCGTAAATCTACTTCATCCTGTTTTGAGCAACAGACAAGTTCTCCTTAAGCTGCCGAAAAACCTCATCCTGTGTATGGAGCATATAATCCACCTTGGCCAAGGAGGAGCGGTGAGGAACATAAGATAACACAATCAGGGGTGGACGGCCATACAACACCTCAAAAGGGGTGAACCCAGCACGTGTGTGATAAGCTGTGTTATAGGACCACTCTGCCCATGGTAGAAGCTGAAGCCATCAGCGGGGGGCTGAGACATCATGAAGCAGCGGAGGTACTGCTCCAAGCAGCAGTTGACCACCTTTGTCTGGCCATCCATCTGCGGGTGATAAGTGGCGCTCATGTGAAGAGAATTACCCTGTAACGTGATGAACTCCTACCAAAACTAAGATCTAAAAACCTGGTCGCGATCAGAGACAATGGTACATGGCATGCCATGGAATTTGGCCACCTCCTGAACATAAACCTCCGCCACTGATTTGGCTGTGAATGGATGTCTCAGAGCACAAAAGTGAGCGTACTTGGACAGCCAGTCCACCACTACCATAATCACCAACTTGCCCTGCACCAAGGGCAAGGCTTCCACAAAATCCATTGAGATGCCCTCCCAAACCTTATCGAGGATCGGCAAGGGCCGCAGCAAACCTGGAGGAGATGTTGTAGCGGCCTTAGCTCACTGATAGACATCACAAGTAGCCACATACTCTTGAACGGCCCAACGAATACCCTGCCACATAAAGCTCTAGATGACCCACTTATAAGTACGGAAAGCTCCCTCATGGCTAGCCACCAGAGTGTCATGGAAGTGGGAAAGGATTCACCGATGAAGATCCGCAACATCAGGGACCCATAGGCGGTCCTTCCAAAAGAGAAGGGCATCCTTCCATGCAAAGAATGGACGGGCAGCAAGGTCGGCCTGGATGGTGGTAATAAGGTCCTGTGTTTGAGAATCACCAAGGTAGGACTGCTGCAACTCCTCAATGAATGGAAAAGAGTGGGTAGAAAGGGCCAAGTACGAATTTGGAGTAGGGCGGCGAGAGAGGGCGTCCACCACTGTGTTGTCGGACCCTTTCTTGTACACAACCTCATAGTCATAGCCGAGTAATTTACTGACCCACCACTGTTGAGACGGAGTGGACACCCACTGTTCGAGGAAATATTTTAGGGGCTGGTGGTCTGTACGGATCAGGAACCGGTGGCCAAGCAGATACGGACGCCACTTATCGACGGCGAGGACAATAGCTAACATCTCTTTTTCATACACTAATAGAAACAGAGAGCGGCCAGCCAAAGCCTTACTGGAGTAGGCAATGGGACTCTCGCCCTATAGCAAAACCGCCCCAAGTCCCGTATCTGACATGTCTGTCTCCACTACAAAAGGCCGGCTGAAGTTTGGCAATATAAACACAGAAGCTGAAGCCATAGCCTACTTCAGACGTCAAACGTAGCCTGAGCAACCACATCCCATCCGAAAGCCCCCTTCTTTAGAACTTTGTAAGGGGCCAAGCAATCTCTCCATATTGATTGATAAACCTTCTATAATAGCCCGTGAGGCCAAGAAAACCCCGCAACGCCAGTACTAAAGTAGGCTGCGGCCAAGAGAGCATGGCGGCCACCTTGGACAGGTCAGTAGCGATGTCATGCCGTGAGATAATATGGCCCAAGTAATCAACCTGCGGGCTGCCAAAGGAACACTTGGAATGCTTAAGGAATAAGGAGTTAGTTCTTAGGATAGCAAAGACAAACCTAAGGTGCTCCAAATGCTCCTCCCCTGACTGATTGTAAACCAGAATGTCATCAAAGAAGACCAATATATAGCGGCGGAGGAACGGTTGGAAGAGATCATTCCTCAGGCACTGGAATGTAGAGGGGGCGTTGGTCATCCCAAATAGCATGACAAGATACTCAAAATGGCCGTCATGAGTCTGGAAAACTGTCTTGTGCACATCGGTAGGCTGCACCTGAATCCTGACTATAATGGCATTTAGAGCATGATAGTCAATACATAACCGTCACGTACCGTCTTTCTTCTGAACCAACAATACCAAAGAAGAATAGGAGCTGGTGCTAGGTTGGATGAACCCTGACTGGAGCATGTCCGCCACAAGATGCTCTATCTCCAACTTCTGAATATGAGGATATCTGTAAGGATGAACATTGGCTGGTGTTGCCCTAGGAATGATCGGAATATGGTGGTTGTGAGGCCACACAGGGGGAAGTCTCGATGGTTCGGCAAAGACGTCCTGATGGACATCCAATAACTCCAAAAGATCGGGGGTGGGGCCTCCTGTGTCACCTCTACTGTCACATGCTGTTGCAAGAGAATCCCTTGCGGTGCGAACCAGAGGAAGGACCCTGCGTTGTGGGCTAAAAGCCGGGTGCCCGGCTGGGAGCCCTAGATTTGAACCCACTGTCCGTTAATGTCAAAATCCATAACCATGTCCCTGAAGTTCCAAACCAATTCACCGAGCTCCTACAACCACTGAACCCCTAACACCATATCCGCCCCTTTAGTCGACAAGAGAAAGAGGTCGGTGATGAAGGTGTGGCCCTGAATACAAAGAGCAGATTGAGCACAGACGCCCGAACTTCGAAGATGCTTTCCATTGCCGATCAACACATTGAATGGCATCGAGTCAAAGACGAAGCAGCCAAGACATTGTGCCACCTTATCATTAATGAAATTGTGGGTGGAGCCACTGTCGACCAAGATGGCCACCTGTTGCCGCTTTAGATAGCCTTGAACACGCATCGTGCGGGGAGTAAAGGCCCCAGAGAAAACATGGACAAAAATCTCTGGCTGCACATCATCGGAGAATGGCGCGTTAGCTCTACCGTCGATGGCCTCCTCCTCAACCTCCTCTACCAATAGGCTGCCCTTGACTGCACAGCGATGTCCCGGGACAAACTTCTCATCACAACGAAAACAAAGACCCTTGGACCACCGCTTCTCCATTTGCACCAGTGTTAGGCGATGGACAATATGGCTGGTGGGAAGGGATGGCTGGCCAGGTCGGCCTAAGGCCGGAATGGTGGGCTGATCGGCAGGGGGAGTGATCAGACCATTGGAACATGGATAGGCACCCAACCGACTCCCTTTCTGCTGTCGGGTCAGCTTCTCCTCCTCTATGCATGAATGACGCACCCTCATGCTGGAGCAGGGAAAGTGGCGCATCTCCTCCAAAATTTTTGGCTTGAGCCCTCTCTTGAACGTGCCCACCAAGGCGGCCATCGGCCAGTCTGGGAGACGGTTGGCCACCTTCATGAACTCCGTGTAGTAGGCCCAGATAGTGGTGGTTTGGTGCAATGATGATAGCATCTCATTGAAGTCCTAAAACTCGTTCGGGCCAAACTGGATTCACAGCGCGTCAAAGAAAGCAGCCCAAGTGGGGTAGCGCACCTCCTTTTCGAAACTCTAGAACCATACAGAGGCGTCCCCATTGAGGTAGAAGGCTGCTATGTGCAGTCGTTCAACCTCTGAATGTGTCCCCTGGTAGGCGAAAAACTTGTCCGCCTTGTACAGCCATTCCACAAGGTCGTCGTCCCCAGTGTAGCGGGGAAACTATAGGTGGGCCAAACGGGGTTCAGCCGCACCCTGTGGTCCCCCACGAGGTCCCTGGTACTCCTCCCAGTCATCTTCCATGTCCTGAGATAGATTTCTAGGAGGCGGTATCATTGAGGCATTTTCCTGAACACCTAGTGTCCCTCGCGTGTCCCAGGCCTGATGTCTCCCATCCATGCCCTGTTCGAACATGCCAAAATACATGGGACCTTGGGAAAACCTCGTATCCTTATCTGTCGGCACTACATGGTCAAGGCCGTATGAACCTGGAACTTGGGACAGACTCCCCTTTTCCATGAAGACCGCTTGCGGCCTGGGAAGCAGGGGCGCTAAGCGCTCGGCCTATAGTTGTGCCACTACCAGGCTCAACGCATCCACCTTGGCCACCCCCATGCTCAAGGATCTTACTTCCGCCATGATTTGGGCCAAAGCTGGTTCGCTAGCGGACTCTAGAACAACCTTTGGACTGTCTGCTGAGACGGGCGCGTCCTTCTCTGGAAGCACTTCCGGGGCTGTGGCTGCTTGCTTACCGAGTGCCATGGCCGGGGATCATAAATGCTCTCATACCAATGATGTACCCAATGTAGGCACAATCAGTACCTTGGAGAATTATGCAGTGAAAGGGAAAGAAGAAGGAAGAAAGGAGATGAATATCTGAATAGTTAATTGCATAAACTAAACCAAGGGAGGGGACGACCCTCTTATGGGGAGTCGTGCCCTCCTTCCTTGGGAAATGTGCCACTAGTGGGCCCGGCTATCCCATGGACCACTAGCACTCCTAACACAGTTTAATAATAACATACATAAGCAAATACTAACTGAATACAAATAAAAATAGTCTAATGTGCTGAAATAAAGGATGTTGGATGAACGTGCACAACACATGTAGAGGAGCTAGCAACATAAACTACAAGAGAAGGCAATGGAAGGTGAAGAAGGAGGAGAGAGAAGGGGATAGTAGTGCACACTGTGAGGTCTGGTGTGACGTTCGGGATTTTTCTAAATTCTTGAAGTCGACCACGTGAAAATTAAGGTATTAGACCCCTTGAACTTCTCATGAGAATAACTTTATCATCAGTTAGTATTAGTGGCTAGAGCTTATACATTTGGAAAGTAGATAGAAAGAGCTTCAAAACGCCACCAAGTACACGCGAATTAGAGTTCGGATGAGGGAGATACGACTATTCGAAGTTGAGCATATCGCAAAGGGCCCATTTACCCGAATTAGAAGTCCTAAAATAACTAGGAATTACAAATCCTAAAAGAACTAAGAATTGAATGTCCTAAAAGAACTAGGAATTGGATATAACTCAGTTATAGCTCCATCTTACATAAGATAACTAAGGACAAAAAACCCAACTATTAACGGCTTGAATGCATGCAAGAAATAATAAGAGGATTATGATATTGATTGGGAGAGTTAAAATCAATCTGATCAGCTTTGCTGAACTATATTAACAATCTCTCATAATTTTTGAAACAACATAGATTGAGCACTATTAGCAATTTGGGACGCTCTTCACAATTTGGTTTACATATTGTCCCAATAAAATTTTTAGAGCTATCTTAGTTTAATTCTGTGAACTATCTCTATTTGTCCTAAGCATTCACGAAGCTTGTCATGGATAAAAGATAACAACTTATGAGATTATTCACCTATAAACAAAAGAAAACGTATATACGAAGTTCCATAAAAATCTCATAGAATGGAAACTACATTTTTATTCTATAAAATCACATATATGTCCATTGTTTTATGTACTTATCTTAAATAAAAACAAAAAAAGTCCATACGCTTTAACGTTTGTACATTGATTACCTATGTATCCTAATTGGATGTATACCCATGGCACAACCATGTAAATTGATAACAAAACCCGATATCCATCTGTATTTGAAGCTTTTACTTGCTTGCACTCTTGTGGCCTCTCTTGTCTCTCTTCAAGGGCAACTTCCAAAAATACAAATGAGGATGGAAAAAGATGGAAATTCAGAGTACAAGGTAAAGGAACAAGAATGAGAGAAATGAAGGATCATCAAAAAGGAAAAAAGAAAGAGAAATAAAAATAATGAGTCAACCACTTCTTTAATACAGTGGTGTGTGTGGTCAACCGTAATTGACTTGATTGAGTGATTAGGGGCAGTTTAGTCTTTTGCCTTGTAAACCTAATTAAGAGATTAGAAAGGGCAAAGATGGTGAGTATTCAGCTAAGGAGAAACAGACCATCATACACCAGAGAGGAGACCGCCACGCGCCTAGAGGAAATCAACCATCTTTGGGGAAAAGAGAGGCTCTATTTTCATTTGTGAGAGTTGTGTGAGAGATGCTGAGAGAAATCCTTGTAATCGTTCCTCTATCTAGTGGAATTGTGTGATCCCATGGGTGTAGGCAACAAGGCCAAACCACGTTAAATTCTCTTTTGTTCTTTGCTTTCTTGTTGGCATTCCTACAATTCATTCTTTCACTGAGAGGGATTGGCCTGGCGTGGGCTATTTTATTCCCAACAATTGGTATCGAAGCTTCAGGAGGAGATGACCAACGACAGTAAATTCAAGATAGACAAATTTAATGGCCAAAATTATAGATTTTGGAGCATGCAAATTGAAGACTATTTGTACTAGAAGGATCTCTATCAACCTTTGATTACAACCAAGCCCATTGGTGAAGACAATGTGGAAGAGATCTTAAGGTGGGAGTTGCTTGATCGCAAGGCTCTAGGGGCGGTTAGGTTGTCTATTTCTTCATCGGTGGTATCAAACATCATGAAGGCCAAGACCACAAAGGAATGCTTTAATCTGCTTGAGCGATATGTGAGTCCTTCTTCCATAAATAAGGTACATCTTGTGACTAGTTTCTTTGATTTGAAAATGTCTGATGATGAGACTGTGGCCAATCATTTGAATTCATTCCATGCTTTGGTGAATCAACTTGAAGTAGTAGATGTTAATTTTACTGAATATATACATTATATTGCTTTGCTTAAGTCTTTGTCATCTAATTGGGAATCATTTAAAGTTGTTGTTGATAGTTCTCATAATAACGATAAATTTAAGTTGAATGATGTTTGTGGAATGATATTTGCTGAAAAAACACATTGTAAGGGTGGTTCTTCTTCATCTGGTTCTGCTCTAACTATGGAAGAGAGGGGGTGGTGGCTCATAGGGGCAAATGTGGATGAGAGGGAAGTCCAAGAGGGGGCGGTCCAAGTCTAAGAACCATAAGGGTAATGGGGCTTGTTGGAAGTGTGGCCAGAAAGGCCATATGAAAAGAGATGTCCAAACCCCCCTCATGATGAAGCACAAAATCATGACAAAAACGTAGTTAATGTTGCAGAATATGAATGCATGTAATTGTCTATGGAAAGTAAATATGGTGCTTAGATTATTGATCATGGTGCCTCATTTCATGATACTTCTAAAAAAGATTCAATGCATAATTTTGTGGCTAGTGATTTGGGCAATGTCTATTTGGGTAATGACCAAGCTTGTGAAATCATAAGCAAGGGTGACATACGTTTGTTGATTGATGATAATGTTGTTCTTGTGTTGAAAAATGTTCGTCTTGTGCCTCGTTTGACAAAGAATATTATTTTTGTTGGTCAATTATATACTTGTGGTGTTACTACTCACTTTATGAGTGACAGTTGGAAATTGAGTAAAGGTGTCATGGTAGTGGCTAATGGTAAGAAAATTGGGACATTATATGAGACATCCAGTTGTCATAAGCACTCTATTGGAGTGGCCTCTAATGCTGTCGATGTGAGTTTGTAGCATTGTTGTCTTGGGCATATGTCAGAAAAAGGGATGAAGATGTTACAGGCTAAGGGGAAGTTATCCAGTTTGAAATGTGTTGATCTAGATTTCTGTGAGGATTGTGTCATGGGCAAGCAACACAAAGATTTATTTTTCAGAGCTACCTTAGTGCACAGGACTGAGCTGCTTGAGCTTGTACACACAGATGTTTAGGGACCATCCCAGGTTCCATCCCTTGGAGGTGCGTCTTACTTCATTACTTTTATTGATGATGCTCCTTGCAAGTTATGGGTTTTCTTTGTTAAGAATAAATCTAATGTATTTTCTATCTTTATGCAATGGAAAACACTTGTTGAGAATGAGACAAGGTTAAAATTGAAGTGTTTGAAGTCAGACAATGGAGGCGAGTATTGTAGTAGGGATTTCAAATCCTACTGTGATAAGCATGGCATTTGCAGATTGCACACTACTCCTAAAGAACCCAAACATAATGGTGTTGTTGAGCTGATGAACAGAACCATCATGGAGAAGGCATGCAGTATGTGGCTACACTATGGCCTTCCGCTTTTATTCTAGAGTTATGCTATTGACACTGCAGTGTATTTGATCAACAAGTCTCTATGTTATTCCCTAGATGGAGGCATTTCTGAA
This sequence comes from Saururus chinensis, assembly GCA_035235625.1. Lineage (NCBI taxonomy): Eukaryota > Viridiplantae > Streptophyta > Magnoliopsida > Piperales > Saururaceae > Saururus > Saururus chinensis. The sequence continues at coordinate 26,091,993 of CP141146.1, read as the reverse complement.
GAGGCATGGTCAAAGAAAGAGGTAAAGATTGATCACTTACGAGTTTTCGATTGTGCTGCTTATGTGCATGTTGATGCAGAACATAGAGGCAAGTTGGATTCAAAGTCCAACAAATGCTACTTTGTTGGTTATGGTGGAGATGCTTATGGTTATCAATTGTGGAATCCGATCCATAAGAAGGTGATCCAGAGCATAAATGTTGTGGTTCATGAGGCAAAGCTTTATAAGCACCATCAAGATCTACAAAAGGGGAAGATGAAATAGGTTGAATTTGTAGAACTTGAGGCTGAAAATTCTTTAGATGATGATAGAGTTCACATGGGGTCCGGTCACATGGGGGTCGGTGCATATAGTGATGAACAGGTGGTTGATACTTCTTCATAGACAGTTCCAGAGGTAGTTACCATTCCAGTTGTCCCCTTGCAAACACCACTTTGTAAGATCCTTAGATCCTAAACCGGTTTGATTAATTTTATTTAATTGTTATTGTGTGGTTTAATGTTAATTTGGTTGGTTATGATTTATTTTCTAATTAAAGGTGGTTAACAATGGTTTTAATCAATTTTTCTTTACTTTGATGGTTTTTATCTTAAGATAAGTCAATTTCAATTTTTTTGAAATTTTTGGATTTGTTTACTATTTCAATTTCAATTTTTTTGAAATTTTGAAATTAATTTCTAAAGAAGGAAATGTGATTAAGGTAAAGATTAACTTAATCTTTCACTAATTTCTAAGGGTTTCTCCTAAACTTTCTAAACCTCTTCTTTTGCTAAGGTTTAATGTTAATTTCTACCCATAAAGCTATTGATTTTAATCTCTATTTCAAACCCTTAATGAAAGGAATTTCGATTTTGAACTCAATATGTAAGATCCCTGAACTTGAACCGGTTTACTTATTCTATTTAATTGCTTTTGTGTGGTTTAATGCCAATTCTCATCTGTTTTAGACTATTTTTGAAGTAAAAGTGGTTAAAAAAGTTTTAACCAAAAATTTCTTTACATTTTAGGTTTTTAAGTTAATTTAAGTCATTTGAAATTTTTCTAGAATTTTTACTAATTTTTTCCAAAAAGTTAGAGGAGGGACCCACCATGGGCCCCACGTGCAAATTTGGGGTTATTAGCCCTAAATGACCCTAACATTAACCTAAGATCATGGGTAATTATTTCAAAAAATTTAGACATCAAATTGGGTTTCAAATAAGCAAGGTTTACCAGTTTTAGTATAAAATCATATTTGTACCCCACTAGTTAATTATGTTTACCCCACCTTTTATTATAAAAGGAATGGCACAGCTAGTTTCCCAATTGGAAAAGGGTTGAGACCTAGAGCTTAGGAACCTAATCCCCCATTTTCCTAAAAGAGAAAGGAGATTAGATTCGTGTTTTGTTGAAGTTTTGAAATGGGTTCTATGCTTATGAGCTTTAATGGTGATTTGTGAAAGGTTTAATTTTGATGAAATTTCTTATGGTTTATGTCTAGTAATAGTTAGATTTGATGTTTATTAAGCATGGAATTGATTATGGTGATGTTTGGGAGTAAGGATTTGGGAGTTTGAATGATTTATAAAAAGTTTTGGTTTTCGTTTTTGAAGTAGGGAAGATGAACCAGGAAAAATACGTTTTGGTGTTCAAATGGCCATTCAGTCCGATCGAACGACTGTATTGCAAGTTTTGGCTATTTTGCTTCTTTTTATGTTTTTACTCTTAAATACCATTTTCAATGTTCATGTGGAGTAATTTGAGCTAGAATGAGCCACTGGAATGGAATGTTATTGATGTTGGAAATTATAAAGAGTATTTAAGTCTTATGTGAAATTGCATGTTGTTGACTACACATGTTAGGATTGTTTATCTTGAATCTATGTTTAAATGATTCCTTATGTTTTAAGCATGATTCTAGTAAGATTATAGCATGAGAATGAATTGGAATGTCTATATATAATAAGATTAAATTATGGGTGATTGATGGTGCCATGACTAGATTCAAGTGTAGTGTGAATATGTTTGCATAGGTTTAGCATTAAGTTACACTTGATTTAATTGATGGTTTTCGATGGTTTTCACTCATGATTTCAATTAGGAACCATGATTAAATGTTAAAGAGCATGTGCAGTGTGATAATGAGTTATTTACAATGCATGTTTATATGCTTAGAGTTGAATGTTCTACCATGCACACACACAAATGTGGGGGATGAATATGATGATGTTTGACATTATGATTATAAATGATGCATGAGGGGCTGATGGGAGCACGATTCATTATTAGGTTAATGTATGCATTGCCCACGTATGTACCATGTTACATGCATAATGAAACGGATTCCCGATTGAGACTTTACCGAGTTTGGCCATGGTTGATCAATTATATGCAATGTGAGATTGCATGCTGGATTAATTGATCGTGGGCTTATCGGAAATTGGTTGGTCCAAAAGGACATGATTTCAATTTGAGTTCCTGTGTAGAACATGGATACTCCCCAGGTTGAGTCGATCTAAGTATGTGTTGAGTTGAATGGAGATATGTTGTGTACACGTCTTGTGGTTGAGATTTCTTGAGATAAGTCATCTGGGCCCTGAGAATCCAGAGTGGTACACCTTCGTGCATCGACTATCACATGTTCTAGGTTCCTTGTGTGGAAATTCTGACTCTCCCTGCCGCAAGAGATGTCCAAGGCAAACACACCTACTCTAGGTTCTCTGTGTGAGATTCAGACATCCTTTGCCAGGAATGTCTAGGGCGAGCATACTTAGGGGCTAACTACCCCGACCACTCTAGATTTCCTTCGTGGAATTTAGACTATATCCATAATGGGCTAACTCCATAGGTTCCCTATGTGGGATTCAGATCTTTCTTCGTTGATTGTCTAGAGCGGGTGATATGATTGTATTTTCTCAATGATGAAGACATTCACAATTTGTTGATGATGCATGTGTATGAGATAATATTATGCTCAGATTACACAGGTTGTGTAGGGATAATTGAGAATTATACATGATTTAGTATGATGTGATTGAGACTTTTATCGTACATGGTGATGATCTATGAATGAATGATATGAATACGCATTATGTGATTACATGTTGAAGACACGTGTTATGCAGGTTGAATGTTATGAAGGAAAATGGCTTGATGTGTATGATTATGGATGTGATTGTGTAAAAATCACTTATTATGTGGGATAAATATTATGCCATGATGTGATTATTTATGTCATGATTAGCATGTATGAGATACTCGTATGCGGGATAATTACTTATAGAATTAGGGGTATTGTAAGGGGATTAATCAGAAATGAGGATATTATGTAAAATATTAATTTGAAATACCATGTTGATGTGTCGTGGTTGTTTTTTTATTAATGTTATTGTATTTCATACCTTACTGAGTTTTACTCACCCCTCTTTCTGTGTTTTGTTTTGGGGTTGCATGGTGCTACATGTAGTTAATTAGGATTCCCTATACGAGGGACGATCGGGATATGCATGGGAGTAGGTGTGGACGCCTCCTGACATTGTTTGTCTTCTGATTTATGCTATAATGATTATTGAACATCTTGTGTGGTGGTTTATGTTTCAGACTCGTGTATATCTTATGCTTTTAGACTCGTCTCAGATTTTCTGATTTCGAGCCATGTGTAAGCTCAGGAAGTTATGTATGTGGGTTGAGAGTGAGGATTCATTTGAAAATTATTATCCACTTTTATTCTACCTTATTTCTCTTACTCAAAGGACTAAAGGTGGGCTACTCCGTGTATATGTTAATACCCAAATAAGGGGTTAAAGACTTCCACGATGCAATTTAGTTGCCCCCGTGTGCTTCGACCGGCCCATGGACCGGGTTTGGCTTGGGTCAGGTGGGCACCGGGGCGTGACACAATAAACCCTAGATCTACAAGTTTTCTAGTGATTTAGGCATTTTTAATCGTATTTATACAAGTATTAACAAAACCCTATTATGGGTAGGATTTTGAAGGAGTTGGAGCATTGATTTCAAGTCAAGAAACTCACTGGAGATAAGGGATTTCGTATGAAATAGGTATGTGATTTCAAATTTGAAATGTAGTGGAGTTTTATGTGCATTTTCATGGAGTTGAGCTTTAATGGCAGATTTAGAAAAGCTTAATCTTTTTGCGATTTCTTGGTATTTTTAGTTATAAATGGCTAGATTTACTCTTTCCTAAACTTGGATTTCATTATTATGAAGTTTGGGAGTAAGATTTGAATATATATATATATATATATATCTATGTGTGTGTGTGTACTTTCGGTTTTGAATTCGAAAGGAAGAAGACAAACCAAAACTTATGTTTTGGCTATTGAACGGCCATGTAGGTTGATCGAACACCAACACAGCAATTTGGTGATTTTTGATATTTTGTTCATTTTTATATTTTTCCTGTAAAATACCATTTCTTTTGATTATGATGAGAAATTTATGCTATGAAGAACTATTGGAAGCGCATGACTTTGATGTGGAAGCTATGAAGAATGTTTATATATTATGTGAATTACATGTTATTTGGTTAAGCATGTTATGATGTATTATCTTGAATCCATGTGGATTGATTCTTCATACTTTAAATGTGAATCCAGCAAGGTTATAGTATAAGAATGGATTTGTATGCCTTTACATATCATGATTAAACTATGAGTGAATGATGGTGTCATGTCTAGATTTAAGTGTGGTAATGAATATATCTACTTAAGTCTAGCATAAGATTGTACTTTATTTGAATTGTGTTTTTCAATGGTTTTCACTCATGATTTAAGTAAGGAGCCATGATTAAATGTTACATAGCATGTGTGTCGAATGTTACTGGGATGTTTATAATGCATGTCCATATACTTAAAATTGAATGTTTCTACCATGTACACACACATGTGAGGGCAATTATGGTGATTGTTGTATGTATCATGAGATGTTACAAATGAGATTTTATTGAGATTATCTGTGTTGATCGATTGGATCCAATTGTGTGATATTACTTACCAAATTGATCGGAGGCCTATCGATTCTGTTTTACGTCTAGAATGACAGGGTTTTATGTCCAAAAGGATGGGGTTTTACATCCCTCGAGGATGGGTTTTCCTCCTTGAGTTGAGAAGGGCAGCAATGATAATAGGAGACTAAACTATTGAGATTATCTGCACCTTGAGAATCTAGGTTGGTTTATTCGAGTGCACTGGCTTACCATGTATTGTTGCTTGGGACTTTGGTCTTGACAAACAAGATTGCTTGAGAGTTTAGTCTTGATGGGCAGGGGTTGCTTGAGGGCTTCTGCCTTGAGGAGTAGGTTTATTCTCTCTGTTTTATGAAACATTCACCGTTGTTGATTGTGGTCAGTGTGTTAGAGGCACATCTCATGTAGGATGAATGCTTGTGGATGAGAATAATTATGTATGATATGATTGTGTGGTAGGGACGCTTCTCATGAAGGTTAAATGTGATAAATATGCATTATATGATTGTGTGGTAGAAACACTTCTCATGCAAGTTGATTGTGGTTATGGATATGCATGATAAGATTGTGTTGGAGACATGTGTCATGGAGGATGAATGTTATAAAGGAGAATGGGTATACATGGATATATATGGTATGCTTGAGACACCCTTCATGCAGGATGGATGTTTATGTTATAATGTGATTATTCATGCTATGAATTGTATGTTTAAGTTATTGGAATGTAGGATAATTACTTATGAGCAAGTATGATTATGGTAAGGAAAGTAATCAGAAATGGGATATTATATGACATGTAGATCTGATAATGATATGTCATGGTTATTTTCTGATTTATCATTTCCGTATTCAAACCCTTATTGAGTTTATACTCATCCCACTTTATGTGTTTTTAGTTTTGGGGCTGCATAGTGCGACATGCAGTCTATCAAGATCCTTTGTACGAGGAACGGTTGGGGAGTGCTTTGGAGTAGGTGTGGATGCCTCGATACTTTGCTATATTTTCTGATTTACTCTGTTATGATGTTAGAACTTTATATATGGTTGATCTTCTTCCAAACTCTTGTAACCCTTGTGGTTTTAGACCTATTTATGACTTTATGATCTGAGCCATGTTTGTCGGCTCAGTATTCTATGTTGTGGATTGAGACATTGAGGATTGTTTCTGATTTAAAGTCCTTTATACTTTTTCTTATTTATCTTGCACAAAGATTTAAAGGTACACAACTCTATATGTGTAATTCACTTGCTAGAGGGGTCAAGTCTTCCGCAGTTTATTAATTCATCGCCGCCATGTGCTTCGATCGTCCCTTGCACCGGGTTCGGCTTGCATCGAGCGAGTGCAAGGGTGTACCAACTTAGTTGGAGCAACTCTTGTCAGATTAAGAAGAAATGGATATTTGATCTCTCCAACCCTGAGAGAACATCTAGTATGCATTCCATATTTGATCCCAGTTTGAATTATTTACTCTTGATTAACAGTGGCGAACCAAAAAGCTTTGAGGAAGCTTACAGGATAGACTCTTTAGCTCAGTGGGAGTGTGCTATGGAGGATGAAATGGATTTATTGATCTCTAATCAGATTTGGGAGTTAGTTCATCTACCTCTAGGTAAAAAGGCATTATATAACAAGTAAGTTTATAGGATGATAGGAGTAAGAGGTATAAAGCTAGACTTGTTGTCAAAGGCTTTCATCAGAAGTATGGAGTGGATTATATAGAAATATTTGTACCTGTTGTCAGAATTGATACTATCAGAATGGTGTTGTCCATTGGTGTAGTTGAAGATCTCCATTTAGAGCTGTTGGATGTTAAAACAGTTTTCCTGCATGGTAACTTAAAAGAGGAGATATATATGCATCAGCCCAAAGGTTATGTTGTAAGAGGGAAGGAGAATATCGTTTACAGGTTGTCTAAGAGCTTGTATGGTCTCAAGAAAGCTCCAAGACAATGGTATCGAAAATTTGATGGGTTTATGTAGTCTATTGGATTTTATTGTTGCTTATCTGATCATTGCAGTTATTATAAAAGGTTGAGAACCTCTTATTTCCTCTCGTTGTTGTATGTGGATGACATGTTGATTGCAGGAGCTAATATTGGTGAGATTGAGAAGGTCAAGAAATAGTTGTCTTATAATTTTGCAATGAAGTATCTTGGGCCAGCCAAGCAAATCCTTGGTATGCGAATTACAAGAGATAGAGAACATAAAGTGTTGAAATTGTTCTAGGAAGAATATGTCAAAAAGGTCGTAATGAAGTTCAACATATTGGGTGTCAAACAAGTTGATACCCCCTTGAGGGCTCACTTCAGGCTTTCTAATGAGCAGTCTCCTAGCGCATAGGAGGAAAGAAGTCACATGAACAGAGTTTCTTATACATCTCTTGTAGGTTCATTGATGTATGTAGCCACATGCACTAGACCAGATATTTCTTATGTTGTGCGTTAGGTAGCAAGGTTTGTGGCAACCCAGATGAAGAGCATTGGAAAGTAGTGAAATGGATTCTTAAATATCGGAAAGATTCCTCGAGTATATCTTTATGCTTTGGTGGGAGATCTAGAATTAACTTAGTTGGATTTGTTCATTCAGATTATGAAGGTAATCTAGATAACAGGAGTACTTCAGGTTTTGTCTTCACATTGGGCAGTGGTATTTTTACTTGGCAGTCACAATTGTAGAAATCTGTAATAAATTCATCTACTGAGGCAAAGTGCATTGCAACTACTGAGGCTTGCATAATGATGTTCTGTCTAAAGGCATTTTTGAAGGAGTTGGATAAACCTCAATAGAGGTGTATAATCTATTGTGATAATAAAAGTGCAATTGATATGGCAAAGAACAATGTGTTTCATGCTATAACAAAATATATTGAAATCAAGTATTATTTTGTAAGAGAACTTGTTGAAAAGAAAAACGTATTCTTGGAAAAAATACATACTAAAGAGAATCCAGCGGATATGCTCACTAAAGTGGCGACGATGGAGAAATTGAGCATTTGCTCAATAGACATTGGCCTTCTACACTAGAAAGATGGCGGGGATCACACAGTTGCATTAGATAAGAGTGGAGTAATTGTCTTGTTTGCAATTGTCTCTATTTGAAAAATTGATTCAACAGGGATTAGTTTAAATGGGAGAGTTGTTGATGAAGATTTTAAGTAATTAGGTCTCAAGTGGGAGATTGTGTGCGGTGAGCTCTAATTGACTTGATTGAGTGATTAGGGGCAGTTTAGTCTTTTGCCTTGTAAACCTAATTAAGAGATTAGAAAGGGCAAAGTCGATGAGTATTCAACTAAGGAGAAACAGGCCACCACGCACCAAGAGGAACTCAGCCATCTTTTGGGAAGAAGAGAGGCTCTATTTTCGTTTGTGAGTTGTGTGAGAGATGCTGACAGAAGTCCTTGTAATTCTCCGTTGTAGTTGTTTCTTTATCTAGTAGAATTGTATGATCCCGTGGATGTAGGTAGCAAGGCCAAACTACATTAAATTCTCTTGTGTTCTTTACTTTCTTGTTGACATTCCTACGATTCATTCTTTCGCTGAGAGGGATTGGCTTGGCATGGGTTGTTTTATTCCCAACAAGTGGATATCCCTGAAGGCATACATGCCCAACTCATCAGCTTGTAATAATTATTTAACCAGCATTAAACACCAAGTGAACTAGATCTACCAGATAGATCACTTTACCTTTTTCTGAGGACACTTGGTTGCTACTTCCTTATCAACATCCCCTATTTCTTCTTCATCCACTTTATAAACTCCTTCCTCATCATCTTCTCCAGCTTAATTGTCATCCTCCTCTACATTGTCATGAAAAACAGTAGTTCTGAGGTAGTTATGTATTGATAAAAATCTTGTGACATTATGATAATGGAATGGAATAATATAACTCTCAAATTCATTTAATCTTTTATTTTTGCTAAAATTCATATAATCTTATTGGTGTATAGTAATTAAAATAAATTGAAAAAGAATGTCATCTCATAAAAGAATTGTAGAGAGTTAAAAACTTAAACTAAAGAGATGTGTAAGAGATTAAGGAAAGTATGAAAAATCTTGTGACATACAGTGTGATATTATTATGACAAGCAATGACAAAAGCAGTTAACCTCGGGAAAACTGAATGTGTGCCTATAACTCACAGCCCTTGAGAATAATAAATGAGACAGGTGCTGGATGTAACGTAAACTAGTTGATTTGCATTATATTCATGGTTCACTCAAATGGCTAGTGGGAAGGACAGGTCATCCCTACCTTAAATCTATTATACACACCATGTACTCCCTCTATCCTAGAAAGAGTGTGTGGATTGTAAAACAAGTAAAACTTAAGAAACAGTGGAGCCCACAACTAAAATATGGTAAAAAGCACAAGTTTTACTTTTCAAAGCCTTCTCATTAAGAACAATTTATTGTACTCTTTATGGGGTACAAGTTTTTCCAAATCCAAACACTCTTTATGGGACGAGAAGAGTATATATTTACATAATGGGGTAGACCTCTAAAGTAATTCCATCTTTTGCGTACTACATATTTATAAATTCACTTTATGATATTATTGCTGCAAATGTTCTTTGCTTGAAAGAATAGCCAGTCCTAATTATACAAGACTTCTAAAGGGGGGCAACTATGTACCAAGTTAATGATAACTAAAACAACCCACCAGCCACGGGGATTGCTATAGTATTCAAACAGAAGTTTCTTTCATTTTTCCTATGAATGTCATCCCATTTGATGGCTAATACATTATATTATACATATATAATTTCTCTTTATCACTACGTCTAAAAGATTGCATATTAAGTATCTAAATGTATAGAGAAAATGTATGAATTTTTTCAACTGCCGAAGAAAAAACCATTTTTGCTACTATTTGAAAAGAAGTCTTTTCTTAACAATCAACAAGACAATATGCATTAGATAATTAAACTATATCAATGAAGAGCTTGGTTGTCAAAAAAACGAAGACCATTATGGACGTAGTATAATTTTGTTTTGAAACTCATTCTCTCCCTTCACCCCACACTCAAATCTAATGTGCCCACAATGGTATCCTATTCAAATTCTAGTACGGAACCGGCAGCCTGGGGTGTACATCTAATATTTATATTATATAGATGAGAGCAAGCCACCTAGCTAGAGAGACGAATATGTAAATAAAAATGAATACATCATAACTATGCTAAACTTATAGCTAGCCAACATGCTAAATGAATGACGATAACTCCCTAATATCTTGCAAGTTATAGTTCTCAACATTTAATTGGTACGTAGTTTTAATAAACTACAAATAATTGTGATACCAAAATTAATGTCAACTAGGAGCTGCGAATGACTATAAGTACCCCACACCATTAAATTTACTTTTTATACTCTTTACATATAACTAATTACTATAGTACATACGAAATTAACTATTGGATTAAATGGCCACCCCAATATAAATGAAAAGGGAACCTAAAAACTTATGATTAGGAGGACTAGAGTAGGACTACTATCACTAAAATCCCGACTTGATAGATTGGGATCACGGTTATTCTGCTTGGGAGTACTAGAAGGGGTCAGTGTGGGATGTATGGTAATTGACAAGATAAGGAATACAATAAAATTTGCAAAATAATGTTTACTTTTTCTTGTACTAAGTATGCAATAGTATAAATAATTATGTAGAAAGCTTTCATCTGTTTGTTGGACTGCTTCCATAAAATTAATATTCAACAAATTTTGGTAGCAAAGTAAAAGCATTTTATATGAGTTTCTTTTTAACTCCGATGTTCAAATTTATGATCATAAAAAATATTACTCTGCTGATGTTTGAAACAAAGTTGTAGAAAGATTAACATCAGAACAATATAACTAAAGTTGTATATCTTACCCCCGAGCAAAAGCATTTTAACCCAGAAAAAACAGAAGAAAATTAAAGCTTTAATTATAACATGTGACATGGTCGGGACACTACGACCATTTTTTTTTTCATAAGGATTCAGTTGAAGGATGCCGCGCTAAGAATAGGAGCATGAAAGTTGGTGGCTATGGGAACAGTCACATTGTTAAAGTGGATGTCGGACCCCACATCTGAAACACCATTCACAATGTGGTAAGCCCGGCCGAGGGATGCCATAAGCCTTGTTGCCGAGCTGCAACACCTTCTCCCTAGTTGTCATTCTGCTGATCAAGTCCTTGGTCCTTTCTTAGTAAGAGAGGTTCTTGTTGCAAAACCCGAATCGGTTCATGTCCAAACCAATGGCGACCCAGACGCACGTGAAGTTCCTGCAAGGAGGAGGTGGGGGAGGAGAAGCTGCAGGGTCATGGTGTAAAACCCTGGCATGGTAAGAAAGAGAGAACAATGCAATAAAAAGGAATAATGGAGGGAGTTGGACCCGGTCGGTGAGATGTGTAGCTAGAGCCGTAGTGAAAGCTCTGGCTCCCTGGACATCAGATCATGGTCAGAACCATTATCTAAACGGCCAGGGAGCTAGAGCTCTAGCTCAATACATCTCTAACTAGTTTTTTCCTTGTATGGTTTGGTTGTATGCATAGGGGAGGAAAATTTTTTAGAAATAGACTTAACAAATGCCGGAATTACAAAAATAGGCAAGGAATTCCAGTTTTGCAAAATTAGACTTATGCACGTTCCACTTACCCAAATGCGCGCTTGAATTGCCGAGAATACCCTTAAGCAATGGAAATGAATAGACTCGACCCTACTTCACCGGGTGCAACCCAAAATTCAGATTTCAGTTTTCCCTCCGGCGATTGCGACCGCTCGCCACCGTTACGAGAATCGCATTCCAGCCTTTTATATCCCATCCTTCACCTTCCTCTTCTCCGCTATCGGTCATCCAGTCCCACATTTTTTTTCTCCTCCGGTATTGCAGAGAAAGTTCCCATTTTGTTCCATCCTTCACTATCCACGCCGGCAATCTCACTGCGGCAATCATTTGACAACCGGAGAAATACATTGCGGCTACCTTTCCCCCCTCCGAAGACATTTTGCTAAGCTCCATTCCCACCATCCCTCTCTTCCAACCGGCCGCATCCCGCATTTCGATGTTTTGCCCTAATCTACATTCTGCCTCTTCACTTGGCCGTCTGACCAATCTCCCCATCCATTGATCAATAGAAGACGACATAAATGGCAAAGTGAGATCCTCCAACTATGTATGGTTAATTGAAATTGGTTTGAAATTTATTGAGATTGTGTGATGAAATTCATAATAGGTGTGTAAATTGGACATATGTACTGCTATGAGTAGTGTATGTGATGTCGTAAGATAAATTTGATTTAAATATTTGAAGTATGTGATCTCATGATAAATTTTGAAAAAGGAAATCTCTGATGCAACAAAATATTGTATGTAGGATAAGGAAGAAAAATATAGCGGATTAGTTAAGTTGGAGCCGTGCTCTGTTAGAAGCATTATTGTATGCCACAAACAAATTTAACTGATATGGCCTTACTGTTGACTGGTACATTATAGTTTAGTCTTGAAAATAAATTGTGTGGTCAATAAACTCTATACAGTTTGGTATATACATGGGTAGATTGATCTTGTCAAATGTAGATTGTGTATTTGGTGCTTAGTGAATGGTAGACCATTTAAACAAAGGACACATGCTTAGAACAAGGTTAACTGATAGGGCCTAACTGTTGATTGGTGGGATTTAGGCATCTTTTATTGACGTGCAAAGTACATTGTGCTGGCTTTAGACTTGATATAGTTAGGTCTATATTTATGTAGATTCATACGAGTGTGGGTCTTTCATGTTCTCGATTGTATAATGTGTGTTTGGGGCTTAGCTAACATGGATGACTTTTATGGAATGTAAAACAAAGTGACAAAATTAAGGAAGGGTCAAAATGTAGTTGCTAGGCTACATTTGCAATTTGTTTGCTCAACAGTTTCCTTTTTTTACTATTCTCTGTGATATGTGATATGATGAAAATCAAGGGTAGACCATTTAAGCAAGTACACATGCTTAAAACAAGCTTAACTGATAGGTCCTAACGGTTGACTGGTAGTCTTTAGTCATATTTTATTTCTATGCAAATTGCATTGTCTACGGCTATAGGCTATATCTGTAAATTGTTTGCTCAATAGTGGCCTTTTTTTACCCTTCCAATGTGATATGTGATATTATGAAAATCAAGGGTAGACCCTATAAGCAAGTACACCTGCTTAAAACAATGTTAACTGATAGGGCCTAACTGTTGACTATTAGTCTTTAGGCATCTTTTATTGGTGTACAAAGTGCATTGTGTCGGCTGTAGGCTATATATGTAAATTGTTTGCTAACTAGTGTCCATTTTTTACCTTCCTCTGTGATATGTGATATTATGAAAATCAAGGATAGACCCTTTAAGCAAGTACACCTGCTTAAAACAATGTTAACTGATAGACCCTAACTGTTGACTGTTAGTCTTTAGGCATCTTTTATTGGTGTACAAAGTGCATTGTGTCGACTGTAGGCTACATATGTAAATTGTTTGCTAACTAGTGTCCATTTTTTACCATCCTCTGTGATATGTGATATTATGAAAATCAAGGGTAGACCCTTTAAGCAAGTACACCTACTTAAAACAATGTTAACTGATAGGGCCTAACTGATATTGTGTGTTTGATTATTTGGACAGTGTACATAAGTTATATTGTCAAACTGATATTGTGTGTTTGGTGCATTTGTTTGATATACTACAAAATTTGATTGTGTGATTCAAAATAGGTGTTGCTCACTTAAATATTTGCCGATATGTATGTTGTGCGTGTGGGTTACATGCCAAATTATGACCCATGGTCAGCTTGAAGATACCAAGTGCATGACCATTTAAGTGAACGGTTAAACATTACAGGGTGAAGCTACCAAGTAATGTGGAAATGATCTTCAAGCCAGTTGAAAGTGATAAGGGTAGAGCCCATTTGGGCGACCCTCAACCCAAATCAACATATTCTTACATACGGAGGCTCAAAGAGCATTTAAATAAGCATAGAAGACAAGCAACACTATTCAAAAGATCATGTTTCGGCAAATACATGCAGCTAGACATAGAGAAGTTCATGTTCCCACTTCAAGCCTTGCACCACATCATAAAAATGCATCAAGGAGAGTATAGGTTTCAAGTGACGGAAGCCTATTCGATGAAGTTGTTACACATAGAATTTGCCCAAGTAACCGGTCTGCGTATGGCTGATGTGCTCCCATCCCTTCCAACAATGCCAAAAGTTTTTAGAAAGGACTCCCTACTTTGTAGGGTGTTCGGCAAAGAGAAGCTTCACATTACGAAGGAGCAGATATACCAAAAAATCATCATAAGCAAAAGTGATGAAGACGCGGTGAAGTTGGCCCACATACTAGTGTTGGCTTCTTTCATTGTGGGCAGAGGGTGGGATCATAAGGTGGACCGGAGGTTTTTTTTGTTGGTTGATGATGTGGAGGAATTCTATTCATATCCATGGGGTAATATTACATATTGGGACACCCTCCATGGCTTGGAGGAAGCAAGGAAGTCTCTTACCAAAACCATTTACATTGTGCATGGATTTGTACCGGCACTGTTGGTACGTTTTTTTTTTGTTATTTTGATTGAGGTTTTAATGTACTATGTTGCATATGCAATTATGACATTTATGTCCATGGTTTGAATATGAAGGTTTGGGCAATGGAAAGGATTCCTCTACTTAGGGACTTATGTGTGAGAAGAGTACAAGATGTTTATCCTAGAATGCTGAATTGGGCCAACTATAAGAAGCCCAGTTATGATGCAATTGACAAAGCAATTTTTGGCGGAGAGAAGGTAATATATTGTCGTTTGTCGACTTAGAATGACTTATAATTTGCAAACGACATATATGATGACTAATAATGAATATATTTTTTTGTCTTTTAGGTGTTGGTGCACAGGCGCTTAGAGTTGACACAAGCTGAGTCTGATGAGGAGATTGTCCAATCCGCTATAGGGCTGAAGAATTTTCTGAGCATAGGTGGCTTTGGGATAATGTATGTGCAAATTTTAGTTGTACATAATAATAGTGGTTCATATTTTCATCCCTATTATATACTATACTAATTCGATGTTCGATTCATCTGATATAGCATATTGATGCGTATGTGCTGGCATTGCGGAAGAAGGCCCTTGGGAACCCAACTAATAAGCAAGCCTTCCATCTTGTATATTTTATGGTAGGCCTTCTTTTGTTTTTAATATCATATTTAACTGACAACGGCTAACTACTTGACTGACGTCTGTTGATAATTCCACAGGAGCTTATGAGGATGGATGCATCTACCCTCCTCAGCATTTACGCATCAATGAAGGAAAAGGATGCAACTGTCTCCAGAGCCGCTGTTGCAGACGCATGGCTAGAAGTTCCAACCAATATGATGAAGTTGATGAAGGTGAATGAGAAAGACTTTTGGGAATATGAGGTCCACCACTTCCCTCTTCATGTAAACAGTAACCATTGGACTCTCATTCTTCTAGACTTGAGGAAGGATGTCCTATACATCATGGACCCATATTACTCTGTGGTTGAGGTAGATCAATACTACATGAAATTGGGGATTCTTAGACATGTTTTGCCAATAGTTTTGTTGAAATTGGGATATACAAGAGCTACTACCTTGCGCCTCCCGGTGAGAGAGATAACCGAATAGCCACAACAAATCAACAACAATGATTGCGGTGTCTGTGTATGCATTTATATGTGGTACCTGTCGCATGGGTACCACTTTCGCTTTACCAGAGAGGACATTCACTTCATGAGACATAGGGTTGCATACCAAATTCTGCAAAATTCCATATGATGACCATTTTCTTGACAGTAGATGTGGATTAACTTGATAGTGTTTGTCCTTGACTATGTGATTCAGTTTGTGTTTCACTGATGGTTTGTATGAATACTTTATAGAGGAGTACCATAATTGATTAATGTTTAAGGTGAATCTTGAAGTTATTTGTGTTGTTACAAGACTAATAGAATTTGATGGTTTTGTATAGTTTTTGGCTGAATTTGATTGATGAGAAATCAATATTCTTTGTATGACGTTGTTCTGATAACACATCGGTTAACTATAGATGATAATGGACAGGTGGCATTGCGGTATTTGATGGTACGATATGAATGAGATATTGTTCATGATTGGTTAGATATGGTCCAAAATGTGCATGTGCAGTAATGAAGACCGTTGAGTAGTTAAGAATTTGTGATTCATAAGAATCAATACGTTCATAATTTCGTTTAGCCGATACAGATGTGTCATTGCTAAAATATGTATTCGTTCAGATAACAGGGGATTTGCCTATGAAATCCCTTTGGGACAGAACTCAAATATGGAGGCATCACTTGATTAAAATATTAAAACAAATACTGTAGTCAATTAGGTGTTGCAGGACGAAGAGATTATGTGCATTTGGTTTCGGTGGTTGGTCGTCTCTGAAAGGTATTAGTGAGATTTTGTAATAGGCCACTGGCCACCTAATTCTAGATTAAACAATATGGAGTGGGAGGCATGTCTCAGTCATGAATCATGATGGAGACCAGAATATATATTACTGTCTTGTTGCCTCTGTTTTTTTGCTCTTTTCTTAATCAGGTAAAATATCATTTGCAATCTGTGAAGAAGAGGATGTATTAAAATGTTGTTTGATTGTTCATACATCTCACAAGCTATGCTAGTAAAAGATCATAAAATGGAAATGCAGTTCTACTTGTACACTAAATTGGCCCACTAAAATTTGTGCATGTACATTAGACACTTTTAGTAGACTTGGACTCGTTGCAATTGAGGAAGCTATATCAAGGCAAAGAGCATGAATTTTTTTAAAAAAAAGTGCAAAATAGCATGGCAGCATTCATATGCTTGAAGCTTCAGGGCTTCACAATCACCTCGGGAACCTGGGATTGACGATGTACATTTTATTGACCAATTTGCCTGGTGATAAATAAGGAGATTGCTATTATAAACTGGTACTTGAAGTATTGCCTTATATTAATTTAGACAAAAAAACACGTTGAGAGATGAAGTTTCTGCACATGGAATTTATGGTTGAATTGCCAACATATTGTGCCACAATCAGAAATAAAAGTTTTCCAAAATATGTCGTCAAGCAAACTACAATGGTGCGACTTTGACCACTGCGATTGGTCTCTTGCGCAATTTGTCCTCAAGCGCACATGCACTGAGCTCAACCACTTGTCTCATTTTCTTCTTTCTCTTCCCCTTTGGGGTTAGATGGCTGATCTTCGACTGGATTGGACATGGATGACGCATCTTCCTGATTTCCTTACCACCCAACTTATCTACTACCTGTGGGAATTGTTTAGATGTTGACAACTTTTGGTTAGCATGAGGTGGTGATGGGAGCTGGCCATGAGATGAAGCGGGTGTAGCTATGGATGGATGAGGAGTATGTCCCCCGACCGGGTTCTCTCCAATTACCGCGGTACAAGTATTGCTATAGTGACCATATTATTTGCACGTACGACATTGTACTCTCCATTTTTCTTCACCTCGAGATAGAATTCTCTTCTTTTTTATCCGGCCCAGTCGTGCCTTATCCTTTGGAGGCCTCAACTTAAGGCTCTTCACATCTTCAGGAGTCTCCCATCTTTTATGTTCGAGTACTGGATAAACTCCATTGTTATAGATTTGCCTATAAGTTTCCGTTGTGTAGAACAGGGAGTAATAGTCAACATAATTTAGTCTTCAGTGGCCACATGCTGCCAACGCATGTTCACATGGCAACTCCATTTGTTGAAACTTTCCACATGTACAAGTCTTTGCGATAAGGTCAACTTGATCATCCCCTCTTTCGGACCTAGTTAAGACCTCATGGCTACTTATGGGATAACAAATCATCCCTCTAGTTGCTTCATTGCACTTCTGAATCTTTGCTTCGGCATATTTAGTCAAGTATCCCTTCCATTGTTTTGCCTCCAATCCATGCTTGTACCACATCTCTTGAGCCTTCAAAAGGATGGCCTCAATGATCATGACAATGGGGAAGCGTCGCTACTCACTAAGCATTCCATTGAAGACTTCGCATGGGTTGGATGTGACTATATTATACCTGGCGATGGAAAGTAAGCATTAACCCAGCGTGACTTATCAATTCCAGTTAACCACTTGTAGGCCTCGGGGTTTTTCTCCTCAATGATGGTCATTTCTTCCATATATGTCTCCTACCTAAATACTTTAGCCGCCCTGAAGAAGTTACTGTTCAAACCTCTGTCTTTGAAATGTGCAAACATGTTTTGAGATATGTGAAATGCACAATATCCATGTGTGGCATATGGAAACATTTGAGCTACTTGTGATGTGATTGATCTATGCTGATCAGAAAGTATCACTAGGCACTCCAAGTAACCAAGTCGGGTTTCCAAATGTGCAAGGACCCATCCCCATGCATCATTATTCTCTCCTTCTCCGATAGCACAAGCAATTGGGTATATATGGTTCTCACTATCCAATGTAGATATGACAAACAAAGTCCCTTTGTACCTTCCTTTCAAGAATGTGCCATCTATACATATAACACGTTGCATGTACCTCTTGAAGTTCTCCATGGCTGAACCAAAGGAAACAAAGCATCACTTGAATGTCAGATCCGATGAGTTGTACTGGATAGCAGTTGAGGTTCCCGGATTTGCCTTCTCCAACTCATCTAAGTATGTAGCCAACTTAGCATACGATGACTCGTAGGAGCCTCTTAACTTGTTAAAAGCCGCAACCTTCGACCTATATGCCTTCGAATAATTCATCTTAACTCCATATTCCAAATCGACATCAACTTGAATATCCTTGGGAGTATAAGCAACACGTTTCCTAAGTCATTTCACTACTGAGTCAGCAATAATACCCGTTTTTGCTTGTTTATGATCTCCTCCAAATATTGGTTTCCCACATGTATGAACATTGTTCATAGCTTTCACTTTGAAGATACGACACGCATTACTTATCGCAGCATGTAACCTCCATGGACATCCCGACACATTGCACACAACTGTGAATCGAGATTTATTTGAATATTTTACCTTGAACTCAAAGTTATTATGCATAGCATACTTGTGTGTACATGTAGCTTCAGAGAGTCCTTATCCATAAACTCTTGCCCAAGTAGAAGCACATTCGGATCTTTGCCATAGTCATACAAATCAACCTCCACATCCATGTTGTGCTTTTCGTTCACACACACCTTCGCATCCAGTCTGCTGAATGAATATATTTATATAGGTATTAGAACGAGACAAATAGTTATAAGTTAGGCATAATCAGTTAACTAACTACGTAAGCACATGAAATGACCTTTGAAGTTGTTTTGGTGCCGAAATTTTCCCAAAATTGCTACTTAATTGTGGTGCTTTCCACCTCCCACCACCATCTCCTTCATTTATGAGTGACATTACTACATTAGCTATTGTTGGTACTTCAGTATCACTGCATTTAAAACCACTAAACCATTACTACACGTGCATAAATTTGCAAACAAAACAGATAATAATAATGATTGTATACTTCTTACCACTTTCTTTCAGCCATGTCAATGTCTTCCTCAAGCTGCTCCTGCGTATCCCTTCCATTGTAGATGACATCTTCTTCGTCTATGTTATACATCGTGTTTGGCCCACTAACTTCATCATTTGCTCCTCCGGCATCATTACCCTCATTTGAGTTAGCATTATTCTCCTCAACATTGGAGATGTTCACCGTATCCACTTCAAGCCTTTCAATGGGGACATCTACTAGATCTTCATCAGAATCGAATTGCAAATTTACGTAAACAGGAGGATGTTTCTTTGCCTCCAACTCCCTGGCCTCACGTAGTAAGTCATCTACTTCCCGGTCGTCACTGAAATCCATTGTGTTCATGTACAATATGTCCATATCTGAAGCAGCACTAGCCAAATTATCATTGGTTTCAATGCCATGCCTCACTCCAACTTCCTTCACTTCCACCGTATGCTTCACTTCATTTGCAGGTATACTATGCTCTTTGGCATCATTGAAAATAATCGACTCGTTCATCTTTGATTCGGATACATCAATATTCGGCTCACATTCATGGAACACATGTACATGTCGCACTTTGGTTATTATCAATGGTAGACCATTGTGCTTGGTCTTGGCATATCGTAGTAAACACTGAAGAGTCCTAGTATCACATATTTTCGTTGGAGGTACGTCCATGGGGATTGCCAAAGGATATGTAAAACTCATCTTTAAAGAGTATTCCCTGCTACAACATCCTATTAATTTGTAAACCATAGGCACCAAGGATTCATACGTCAATGAGCCTCTAACAAATATGACATCCAACTTGGCATTGGAGCAATCATACTTGTGTCGACTTGCATCCCACTCCACACCCCACACACATAACAGAGGCTGCTCATCTGTATCCATCTGAATACACCATATGTAATGTCAGTTAGGCTCTGGCAGTTATCAGTTGATACTTATCAGTCAATGATATTCGTGCTTAAAATTGAAACAATTTTGTGTGAACAGGCATCAATTTCATTCTTAACCTCAAACTTAACTTCATGTATTACAACTGTACATGCGGCACACCGACCCATGTAAGTACATACACAAGACAAGAGTTTGTGTACCCGCGAGTTACCTATGTTAAATGCTACTAACAGTTATCAGTTGAGACGGATCAGTTAAAGCTTTCACCCACCATCTCCACACTGAAAAATTAGTTGTCATTGTTGTTTCATCTGCAGAGCATATTAGGTAAGAAGTAGTTCATCCAAAAGTACAAACATTAACATATTCTCCACATCCAACATTACCACTGTTCCGGTAGGGACACCAACAGGTAGAAACATGACTATCCGAGTCTTCCTCCATGCGTCCATATGCAGAGACTGCTATTCAACATCCACCTTCCGCCAACCTAAGTCATCTAATCTGCCACTAGGGAGATGAAAATATGGAACCGTAAGAGAATACCTCAGCAGTTAGCCTGGGAAGAAACCTTCGGAGGGATGTTTAGAAAGTGCGTCGGGGTTTTTCACGGTTTTCACATTTATGATGAGGTATGGCCCATGTCTGCTATATGCAGCGCGCGTGTGGACTTATCAAATGTGGCGATTCTTATTGTTTCTCTTAATACACCATGGAAATATGATGCGAAATGCATATATTATTAAGGAAAAAATTTATAGTAGCCCGCACACACGTGCATCTATTTATAGGAGCCCGGGCTCTATGGGCAATTACATCGATTTAGATCCGATGACCCATAATAGTCTAAGGGTTTAAATGACCTTATGTTTTATGGGCCATCGGATATTCGGATGTACATCCTATTGACCGTGGAGCCTGGGATCAAGTAGAAGCGCGCATTTCCGGTCTCCTATTAATTTTTCATTTAGAGTACCATTTCTATGTGCCCTGGCTAATGCACAAATGCATGTCAATAGGCTATATCAGACCCATTTTTTTTTATTAATATGGGCCATTGGATGTACTTCGGATTGGCTGTGTAGCCCGGGCTCACATAGACGCGCGAGAGGCCGGGCTCCTATTAACGTTATACTTTTCGGTACCATTTATATGATCCCAGGCTAAAGCACACATGCATGTGCCTGGGCTATATGAGGTTCGTTATATGAGTATTATACCCCATCCAGATGTATATTTGATTGCCCATAGCGCAGGGCCAGACGCGAGTGTGCATGAACCCAGGCTCATATTAACATTACGCTTTCGTAATTGCCCCAGCCAATGAAAATAACATTTCTCAATGTGTATTTTAATGATGTATATGGGAAGCTGTAGCTTTTCAACTCATATTGTTCTTAATAATATTTATCATCATCATTATAACAAAAACGGAATTGTATATGAATGCATTAAAAACTATTTATATTTCCACCAATCCACTCACCATAATCAATAAATTATGGCAGTTCTAACCCTATGAAACATTCGCTTGTACAATATCAACAAAACTGTATACAAAGGCATTTGCTAACCATTAAATACATTTGGGTATACATTATCCACCGTGACCAAGATGGCTGAAGATACAAAATATAATTCAGTCTATGATGTGCGACGTGATTACATGTAACTGAATTGGAGAGCAATCAGTCATGCACATTATTACAAAGTTTAATCATTAAGCGTTGGGGGTGGCAAGAGGAAGTATAAAACCATAATTACTATTCACTCAAACGATGAAGATGTTAATTGTAAGGTGGGAAACATAGATAAGGTGTAACACCATATCTATATGTTCCCCACATTAAGTTTAACATCTTCATTGTCCAAGTCAATAGGAATTATGGTTTTATACTTCCACCTGCAACCACCAACGCCTAATGAAGAAACTATATTATGTGCAGAATGTTTACTCTCCAAATACATCCCATCATATGATCTAGCATAATCACTCTATACACTGTGAAACTGTCTGGCACCTCAATGTTGGCCTCCACCTACTTGGTCTCTGCCCTGGCTTCTCCTCCGCTGCCTCGGGGAGGTGGACATATAAGTGTACTGCGGTGAAGTGAAGGGATGGATTTAGTCAAAATCAGTTAACTACCAGTCAACAATTAATCAAAATCAGTTAACTATCTTCTAACCATATATTATAGGTTATACGGTATCATCATCAATAAATATTAGATCACACCATACTCTTGATAGTATAACATAACTATTACAAATCTAATGAACTCGCAATGTACTTCGGAAAATAAAGGCCTCTTACCATCTACCAGTCAACCGTTAGGATGTATCAGTTAACTTTGTATTATTCCATCTACTAGGTCATATGGTATACTACTCGTTATATAGCATATCACAACATTCAAACCTTCCTTGTAAACCCATCTTGAGCACATCTAATGACCACACAATGTACTTTGAAAAATGAAAAACCTCCTACCATCTACCAGTCAACAGTTAGGATTCATCAGTTAACTTTATTTTAAATATATAAATTAGGTTATATGGTCTCCTACTCGCTAGATATCAGATCACATCATAGTCATGAGTAAATGAATTAACTATATAACTATATAGCCTGAGAAGTTCCAAAACGAGTGCCCTGAAATTATGTGTGTCGAAAGCAAATGAGAAGAATTGATCATCATAAAAAAAAACTAATGAGAAGCTCATAAAAATGTGTTGTTTATTCTCTATCATTTATTAAGATATATGCCCCACTCAAATAGAAAAAAAAACAACTTCTGTGACCAACCCATATAGATCTAAAGAATTTTTTCCAAACATGAATACAGAAATCTATTCTCTGTCACAAAAAAAATGAAGAAATAATACAAAAATCGATGCAAAAAACATGCTGGGAGAGGAAGCAGTTGGGCAAAATTCTCCCTATTGTCAAAGAGAATATTAGTAAACAGCCTCCCTCCAAATCCACTATTTAGAAAATATTTTCTCTTGCACTTAAATTAAAACCACCAAAGGCTTATTTGAAGTCCTTAGCAGAGACATAATCATCAACACATATATTAAGCATTAAGTCCAACAAGATAATGAACTCAACCATAATATGAACTACTTGGCAACCATAAACATTGATTGCAAATTATAATCAATGATTGCAACTAAATATTATGGAATCATTACATGAACAGAACTACAATACAAAAAAGTAGAATTTAAAAGGTAATAGTGATATCATGCAGAAGTGAAAATTATACATGATAATTTGCCATAAAGGAGAACCTAAAAGAAACAACCATGCCAAAGACCAAACAAATCACAATGCAGAGGAACTCTTACCACAACCCAATGTAGCCAGCAAAACAAATATTAAAACTCAAGAAAACAGAACCTGAGAAAATAAAAAAAATTACACAACAAGCAAAGCAAATGTTTCTAGACAAGCATATAATAAGTATCTATTTGACAGAACATAAAGAAAATTATTTGCTGTCAGCAACTTACAGTTTTTAGTTAGACAAATGCAAATATTTGTTGTGGAATCACAGCTAGTACAAACATTTAAACAATATCGTAAATAATTCATGGATATACTTCTGAGTGGAAGCAATCATATCAAATAAAATTATAGCACCCATTCTGAGCGAAAAATTATTGAAACTACCTTAATATTTATTTGGTTATGCAAAAAATAAGGGATCAGGGATCTTACCTAGCTAATCGATTATGAAGCCCAAGCTTCAGAGGGCTAACGGATGAAAGCTGCACCACCAAGGGCGCAAAGGCAATGAAAATCTGTCCGAGGACGGGACCGTGAGCGTCGGTAGAGGTAGGACAGAGGAGTGGGAGAGAGGGGGGGCATGAGAGAGGAGGATCGCCTAGACGAGGTGCGCATTCCTTTATCAGTAGGCCGGGAGAGGAGAGTTAGAGTAGCGGGACAGTAGCTATGACTGCACAGAGGTGGAGGAGGAGATTGCAGAGGGAGAGATGGGGCTAGGGAGAGGCGGATCTGGTTGGCGATCTCCGGCGAGAGGCGACTATAATCACCCAGAAGCCAAAAGTGGAATCGAGGAGGGGAGTTTATTAAGAGAAAGGGCATATATGTCATTTCGAACCATACGTGTGGGAGTTTCGCATGTGCCTAAGTCTGATTTTGCAAAACTGGAATTCCTTGCCTAATTCCGGCATTTGTTGAGTCTATTTCTAAAAACTTTTCGTGGGGGAGTTGTTTAAAGAAATTAAACAATACATAATGTCTTCTTGCCCAGGAGTTGTCTAGTATGCAAATTTCCACCATATTCAAATCGTGATGCGCGTGGTGTCATCCCCTAAATCTGACGTGACATGTTTAAACCTTTGGGTTTTCACGCAGATGAAGTTGAAGTACAAGCAGAAGACTGCTTCGGTTAAATCAGATGGGCATGGGCGTGGTTCTTTTCTGTCTATTGGATCCATCTTCATGTGACCTTTTTGAGTGATGCTTGACTTGTCGTGCCCATCTACTTATCTTCTTTACGCTAATAAAATTGCTTTAAACATTACTTTCCAAAAGAACAAGAAGTAAATTTGAACTCTTACAGGGTATTACTATGTAGCGGAGACTCCATTTTATGGATATTGATATTATACTGGATTATTAAAGATTGATTTCAGCAAAAATAGAACTTTGGGGATTAATGGGATATGCAATAAAAGAGGACTGTGTGTTTAGACTTAATATCAGTAAGCTTGAGTTCCATATAGAGTTCTGATACTAGTCCGCCAAGATACTCAGTAAGATTGAATTGCAATAAAAGACTTATGATACCAATCATTCAAGCATTTTCTGTGGAGGAGGTGAAGTGAAAATCTGATGTCCTGGAGATAAAATCCCCTTGGGATCAAATTGCTTCTTCCGTTGAAGAAACTTATCCCACTTAAGGCCAAAGTGTTGTTTCCACTCCGTGTTGGTTATGTAATGGGGAAGATATTCCTTGCACCCAATCCCAGCATCCTTGCAGAACCTTATAATTTCCCTATTTTGAATTTCCATCTCTTCCCAATTTTTAGTAGCAGATCTCAATAACCCGATTATGTAGAAAATCTCTTCATCCGGAATCACAGCAGACATGTTGTCGTCCCATCTGCAAAGCATACTCAAATTCTAAATAAATTGTCTCTTACGCAGTGATATATTGATCAATTATTATGTCATCAAATGGAAGATGCTTACTTGTTTCGGTTTGTGGGATAAACAAGAACGGGACCCGCTGTCAAGTTCTGGTTAAGAATGCCCATGAAGACCCTGGCATGAAAATCAGATATCCGAGACTTAGGTACGAAGACATTCAGCCATGGGTGGGGAACATCCCAAAGCCCTTTTTCTTGTAGTTTGTGCTCACTCTTGTGGACTCTGTTTAAGAAGTCTAGATATGATGAATCATTGGAAAAAACACAGCTTGGAATGAAGCTTAATCCCTTGATCAACTCGTCGACCTCCTACCAAGAGCAGTAAAGGATCATTAAGTAGTCCTGCTTTGATATTGTCAAGAAAATGATTAGCACCCATAGCTGACGATGAAAGCTAACAATTATTTTGTTACAAACCCACCAGCATGTAATAATCGGAAGAAGAAAATGATGATGCATATGAACATTATTGAAGGGAAGTGTAATATTTATGTGATACCAGATCGATATCATTTGAGGGGACGTGATGGTCATAATATTTCGCAACTTCCAAGCAATAAATGAGACGACCATGTTGGTTGACAAGGGATCGAAGTCTGTTGTGATCTTCGTAAGAGAAGAGAGAAGATCTCCCCTTGTTGATGAGGCTCTCGACACAGCGGATGACTGAACCCTCCACATAATCGAATCCTTTCCTGCTGTTATTCCCGTCAAGGGAGATGAGATGCTCCTGATCCTTCGTAAACGCCGAGAAGTCATCGTATAATAGGCGGACCCATCTCACCTGCCGGGCCAAATTTGCCAAATCGCGTCAGTCGTTATGTCATCAAAATTTTCCAGCTGGGCAGAGTCGTGATCGCCTGGTGAAGCTTCAACAGCCAAACCGGCAGTTGATCAGGGAGAATCAACGGCGCACCCGTTAGCGGACGGGTGGTTCTTGACATGACAGCTTGCACATCAAAACCTGTGAGCTAATGGGTGAGCCTTTGCTTCGCTGGGTTAGGCTTCTTCACTAACTGATCACGAGTCCATTTTGGAGATAGTAGGAGGATTTGAACTTAAAAACCTTACCATTTCAGGTGCTGGTTCGAGTGCAATTCTGGCCCTTGTGATGATGCCGAACTGGCCAAGCCCTCCGAGAACTGCATAAAAGAGCTCAGAATTCTGTTCTCTGGAGCAAGTCATCAACTCTCCCTTCCCTGATATAAATGAACACAAATTATTGCATGCATGGTCACCCAAAAAACATGAAAACCATACGTTTTTAAGCTAAATCATGTCAGATGAAGCTCGTAAATTAGCGTTGTTGAAAGAAGATTCATGCGCAAATATACTAGTACCAGTGATAACGTCCATCTCGTAAACGTTGCTGATCTGTGGTCCAACTCGAAAGGCTTGTCCACTAATCCCAGCGTAGGACAGTGTCCCCCCCACTGTAAGATAAAGATAGTCCGTCCACGACTTGGCTGCAAGCCCATGCTTGAGCGTAGCCGTCAGCACCTCAATCCAGAGCTGTTCCCCTCCCACATCGGCATAAGGAGGCATAGAAGTGGAACACACGTTGATCCGATCGCCACGATTGTTCTGCTGGCCCAAGGATTTCATGTTCACGACCACGCCATTCAGAGTTAGCGACTGGCCGTGAGTTGAGTGGCCATGGCCCCGGGCAGCAATGGGGAAGGGTTGGTCTGATAAGTAGGAGGCGCGTACTAGGGTGGCGATGTCCGATGAAGACGATGGGTTGAGGACTGCGGCAGGAGGGGAGCGGAGCATCCCCCCGAAGTCTGTGGAGACCAGCTCGGTGGCCAGCTGGTCGACGCTGAGGCAGGCTGACATGCCGAGGGCCAGTAGGCTGCACGGCAGCGAGATTGGCCATGGCGTCGTCATGATATCTTTCTGTAGCGGAGAAACTTAGTGGCTGGTGAAGGGTGAAAGCTTCATCCTAGACATTTTGTGCAGCTGGAGTCCCCAATTTTGAAGCAGAGATGAATGGGAAGAAGAAAGGGTTGTAGCGAGAATCAGACAACTGATTTGGATAGATTCTGTCTGCATGTCACTTGCCGAAACCACTATCCAAAGTATGGTGCAGCAGCCATGTAGCGGAGGTAGACGAAGGTCCAGATTCACGAAAGTGAACATTAATGCTGACGGGATCTTCTGGGCTTTTGTATCTTCTTTGTCCCCATCCGTGGCCAGTTCGCCAAGATAAAATCATACGATGGCCTCGGCCCCTGTCAGTTACGCACCATATACTTCAGCTCTTTACGTTCAAAAAGTAGATATGGAAGGATACAGATCAAAATCCCATGGCGCCGACGGGGTGCTAATTAGATTGGAGCTATAAACTTATCACGGGGTGCTAATTAGATTGGAGCTATAAACTTATCACATTTGAATTTAGCAACAATCTTGGGCTGAAAAAAAGAAGAGAAAAAAGTAATTAAGATGACCTACAATTTTTATATACCAAGAACTTAGCATGCATGTTTGTACCAAAAAAAAACTTGGCATTTTTATTCTTGAGGTGTAATAAGTGGCGTTTTGTACATATATTCATGACTCGTTTAGGGTTGTTAATGGGTAACTATTTAGCCGCCTCACCCGCTCGCCTGCTTTGAAATCATGGTATGTATGTGTATGGGGTGGGGTGGGGTAATTGATAAATAGATAATTTTACCCACCTGATTATTATATGGGTAAGGTATGAGGTAACCCTTTATCCATACCCTTTACCTATTATCCAAATTATATATAGATATTATATATTATATAGAAAGACGTAATTGCATATTCTGCCTTAGGAGGATTTCTTATATATGAAATATTTTTGTACTTTCATTGAAATATTTTATAATTTTATTGTGATATATTATATGGGCTTTTAAGAAATATATCTAAATTTATAATATAAACTTATAATAAAAAAATAGAAGAGAATATAATAAGTCTTTTTTGTCTTATTACGTTATGTTTGCTTTATAAAGTATGTATTTTGAAGAGTTAATATAAGTTTTATCTTCGATGATTCACACCAAGAGAGCGAATGATAATAAAAATATTTTGTGTTGAGTGAGTAGTGGTAATTTTATTTTTTGGTTTTTTATATCATATTATTTGGTTTTGATAAGTAGCTAATTCTTACTTTATTATAGCTAATAAAAAAGGTAAGGTTTGTATATATAATAAGATTAGTTTTATATTTTGTAGCATTTTGCTATGAAGAGCGAGGTATTTTGGACTAATAAAAATTACTTTGAGGTCTTTATATTTTTTTTAAAAGGTATTAAATTCTTATTATATTATTTTTTATTTGAACTATGAGGTTTGTGTATGTAATATTACGCATGTCCTTATTAAGTTGAACTTGTGATACAATAGATAGGTTTTTAAAAAATATAAATTATTTATGAGAGTTTATTTTGTATTATTTTTATTTAATTAATCGGTTCGTTGTTTACCTAGTACTTGCTTATTTACCCATTGGATAATAAATAATGAGTACTGGGTAATATAAGAGTAATTAATGAGAAAATAGATAATGAGTAGGGTGTGGGTAAAATTTTTAAAAATAGATATGAATGTGGATAAAGTCTTACTTAACCCATACCCTATCGAGTGACACCCTTACATTTTTAATGTTCACGAGCTATAAATAAAAGCTGAACATGTTTGTCCGCATACTAAAAGCTTACTCACTTTTGAATATGCAGTGGGAGCTTAAGTTTGTTATTAGGGAAAGATAGGAATTAGTACGGTTTGTTTGGCATATCAAGAAGTTTTGATAGTGCTCTTACAATAACTTTTTACCATCAGCCGAGGTTCTTTTATATAAAAAGAAACAGAAATGAAAGGAAGTTATTTTGATAATAGAGACAGCAGCTTACTCTCTTAAACCAATAAAATTAGATTATCCTCTAATCAACGTATAACTTAACTGCCTTTCTCATGAGCCATTAGAGCTGTAGGCCATCAGCTTACAAGTTGCAACTTCTTTATGGATTGTGATCAGTTCATGACCGCCTGCCTCCGTACGAGATCATAGAGAGAAAGACACACAAGATCTCAACGTAGAAAACGCGGCCACTCAATCAACATAGTTTATTCAAGTCGTACAGACTAGAATAAGGCTGGGCTCAATCGGGATTCAGATGCCACTCCGTCAACCGGCCCCTTGGCTCCAAATTTGTCTCGATGGACCCTCTTCACTCTGTCCATTTCTGCAAATTTGTGTCTGAAGCAGGAACCATCGAATTTCAGCCACACAAGGACGAAAGACTAATAATCTATTAAGATAAACTGGCACCATCAATGAAAAGCATATGTCATCATCAAAATAGCATTCGTAGGCTTTTGGGCCTATATCATATCTTCTTGTCACCAAATCCCCAATGTATGATCCCTCTTGTTAGTTAGGGAATGCCTATAAGTTCTTTGTAACGGAAATGATAACATCATTAATGGTGCCAAAATGGAGTTGTGATTAGCTAGTTAAGCTTCACCGGCGATCCATCACCCAAGATCAAGGATGCACAGACCTGTCACACAAACGGGGTTTTGCACCAGCTGATTACCTCTAGTCAAAATCCTAATTTTAATTATCAGCACAAGTATCAAGATCCAATTGTGATAATTAATCAAACGATATGCTGTCCCTCTAATCATCATAATAAAATGTCATTTTGTAATATCCAGCGCTCTACATATTGATTATGAAGAACAATATAAATGAAACCTTGAAACAAGAAAAATACTTTCATAACGTGATGATCGTCACGTCAAAATACTATTTCATCGTTTCAACACCCACAATGGGACCTACAAGTAAACCCCACATTG
The DNA here is from genome assembly GCA_035235625.1 of Saururus chinensis. Classification (NCBI taxonomy): domain Eukaryota; kingdom Viridiplantae; phylum Streptophyta; class Magnoliopsida; order Piperales; family Saururaceae; genus Saururus; species Saururus chinensis. The sequence goes on along the minus strand of CP141146.1, from coordinate 26,061,607 downwards.
ATTGGGACTGATGAAGTGGCATTTTTGACGTGAGAATTTTTACGTCAAAATAACATTACTCGTGAAACAATTGAAAAAGGTTGGTGGTATTCAGTATAATTCTTAAATAATATTAAAATTAGATGACGACAGTAAAGCGTCTCTTCACATCTTGTCGTCAAATCACTTACACTGGCGAAATTATGAATACCATTTGGGTTTAATAGCGTGCCAAACTGCCCCAAGTTACCTTTCTTGATGAGATTGGATGTCATAATCCTGAATTCTTTCCGCCCGGTTTATGTCTCTTCTGTCACTCTGGGTTTTGAAGGGGCAAACTAAGAAGGCGTCAAACACCTTTTAACCCATTGCGGATTCCTACACTTGTTCGCCATTAATCTATTGCCATAGTCTATTGTGAAGGGTAACTAATCATGTTTTCAATTTTTAACCAAACAATGCTTTTGTCACTAGCATCATCGTTATCACTCTTTTTTCCTTTTCATGAAATTCTTCACCACCGCCAATTAGGCCGAAGTCATTTTCATTTTCTTCAACACGTGAAGCCCAGCTTCCCAAATTAACATGGTGATCGTCCATGGGGCAGACCAGAACTTCTATCCGTTCAGGCAGCTTGGGGCAAGATGCCTTATGCTTCTTGTACTTTGTTGCGAAAAAGTCCACTATTAGAGCAAAGGAGAGCATCTCGTAAGTCAGCTAAACTTTGTAGGCGGATCCTAAGAGTGATTTGATTGAAACAACTTTTTAAAAGCTAATTATAAGGGTATTAACAAGCCCAGTTGAGCCGAGTATCGAGGTTTTATAGCTTGAGTTTTAACTGTTGAAGCTCGTGTCGAAGCTTAAATAAGTTCGAAATTTATAACTAGAGCTTGGCTCGAATTGGAAATCTAAAGTTTGGCTCGAGTTCAAACTCGAATTGAAATAAGTAAATCAAGAGCCTACATTCGAACTAAAAAAATAAAAATAATATATATATATATATATAGATGGAAGAAGTTGAGGTGAGCCTAGGCTCACGCTTTGGCTGCGTGAGCGCAGGCCCACTACTCACATGGCGTGGGCCGTTGGATATAATATTTTTTAAAATATAGCTATTAATATGGGACATAGAGAGTATTAATCGTAACCAATGTTGTTCATTCATTTGTAATATTGTACTCTCATTTATACGCGTCAGGTGCTCGGCCTCACACATGCATGTGTTGGGTGCTATGGGGCCACACAATTTTGATTACATGACAGTCATAATATAGGGGGAAGCATGATTTTTATATTATGTCCACCCCTTAAAACAAACACTTCATCGGATCTCAATTTGACGGTACACTATGCATCATGTTGTATATTCAAAGTATACACCATATGTATTAATTTTTTTTAATATTGTGTTTGGATACTTCGTACACTTAGGACCTATGGCCTTTGTTGGGGCATGTTCAAAGTTTTGGGGCTAGGGATAAAATCGATTTGAGGGGAGCAATGTCGTGCCTCAAGATTTTTAAATTTATTTTCATAAATCTTAGAGTGGGAAAAAATCAACAATAATGTCAATAAATCAAAACTCACATTAAAAAATCTTTGGGATGAACTCCTTACTTTTCAAAACTATTGTATAAAGGAAACAGATCTTGCTTGAATACATGTCTAGGAACATCTTACATACTAACGAAAATAAATTAACATTTATGTGCCTACAATCATTTATAATAGTCTAATAGTTAACTTAAAAACAATAGAAATCCTACACACTAAGTAGTCTAAAAAAGTCTTCATTGCCACACACACCAATTTCTTCTAACAACTTAATCTTCTTTAATATTTGCATCACAAGGATATTGAGTATATGAATATACTTAGTGAGATGGCTAAACAATAACAATAACAATAACTTGTAATAATAAGATAAATAATTCATTTAATATTTCAAATCTACCATTACACATTACTGACAAAACACAAGGTCATTATGACTTTATGGCAACATCAAGGAGATAACCATGACTCCTTGAAATTTATACCATTAACACTAATAATTTTCATACTTTTGATAAAGACTATTGCCCACTCCATTCATGTCATAAAACTAAGGCCCACAAGGGATTATAGACCCAAGTGGTCTAGATTCTCGTCTTTCATGATCATTAAAATCTCTTTTGTTATTATTACACTTGAGATTTTTCTAAATAGTTCTTTAAAATTTCACAAAACTTTTTTACAATATAATGGCTATATTTTAAGAAAAATTAACAAAATCTCAAACATATGAACAAAAATTTCAAAATTTAGGCTATCATACTGTAATGCCCTGACCAGAGCCGGGGTCCAAAAAATCTCTAATAAAAATTTTTCTTCCTTAAACAAGGAATCATCATCTGTGTGCGAGAGGTACAACGTTTATCTACGCATTACAGAGCTTCAAAGCTTCCTTGTTTAGACTTGAGTTGTAACGTTCATTTACACACAACGAAACTTCATAACTCTTCACGTGTAAATCAGAATAAAATATAATTATAATTAATTTGATCGGGCCAACGTTGCCTTGCAGTTGGTTGCCTACGTACGTATTGGATAACATTCACAATATTATTCCAATATGATCGGATCCGAATGTAGTTCTGCCTAACGGCTACTACATACATCAGACATCACAAAATCATATACATTAAAATACATATATTCTTATACTCAAATATATCATTCTGAGTTAGATTAAAATCTCATAAATCATTGAAGTCAGACAGAAGTCTCATAAATCATCAAAATCAAACAGAAATCTCATAAATCATCGGAGGTAAACAGAAATCTTATAAATCATCGGAGGTAAACTAAAATCTTATAAATCGTTGGAGTTAAACGAAAGCTAACAAATTAACGGACTACGCATATTCTTGAACACAACAGAGCAGATTGAATCAGATCCCATCAGAACATATTAGAGCATATTAGATCATAACAGAGTATATCATATCAAAGCATATCTTAATACTTCAAATTATATATGATAAAGCATAACAAAGTAATTTCAAATAAGGATATATCAGATCATAACAAATCATACATCTTAATTAGTATATTATTATCACTAATTAAGATGTGTAAGCATATGCGTAATTTAACATCCTAAGTTAACTACTTAGGATGTATACATAGTCTCATACAAAAGATTAGGTATACTTACCTATAGGAGAGATGACATCCAAAGCGGCATCGTTCAGAGCTATTCATTTCTTCAAAGCTGTTTGTTTCTTCAGAGCGTCCTCCTTTTAGGTTTGGATATGGCAGACATAATCTCCTTTGAAATAGGCAGACGTAGCATCCCTTCGCCAGGACATGCTCCTTAATTTCCTTGCTCAAAGGTGACGGACGGAACATCTTCTTTTGAGAGACATTTTTCTCCTTCAACGCTTGTGAACTATGGGCAGAACCTCCCCTTAGCTTGGAGATACATTTCTTACTAGGTGTCTCTTCAGTGGAAGACAAAGCCTCCCCTACTTTGGATCGCTTCTCTTGTTGTGGTCCGACAACTTTGGGCAGAACCCTGTCTTGCTCCTTATCCCTTTTTCTTTCTCCAATGCTTGAGGATGACGGGCGGGGCCTCTCCTTGTCTCAGGGCATTTCCTCCTTATATGGTCACCAAATCAGAGAACAGACCCCTCCATTGCATAAAACACACTTGATTTACTCAAGAATGCCTCTTAAATGGGCTCAATCAAAGTAAGAACGATCAGAAACAGAGAAGGAGAAATTCTCTGGTGCTCAAGGACGATGGGCAGGGTCTCTCCTTATCTCGGAGTGTTTCCTTCTCATACAGTCTCCAACTCAAAGAAAAGGGCCCTCCATTGCGTAGAGCATGCTTGATTTACATAAGAATGCCTCTTGAACGGGTGTAATCGGACTTAGAACGCTCAGAAATTGAGAAAATGAAGATCTTGCTAAAAAATAACAGAAATGTGATATAAATAGACCCCCGACGTCGCGCCGTGGTTTTTGCAGCAGCGGCGTGTTTTACCTGGCAGCACCAACAATTTTGGTGTTGCGCGCTCATAGCATTTGCGCATCGCAATGCATTTTCCACGCATTGCGTTAATGCTAGTTGCGCATAGTGCGATTTTCTCTCTCTTTTTTAAAAATCTTTATCTTCAAACGCACATATCTTTCTACCTCAGATTCAGATTTGCGCGTTCTTGGTACCGTTGGACTAGTATCAACGAGCCCTTTGATACTAGCCCTCTTAAAGCATTATAACCCATTATTTTTAAGTGGGTCTCACCCAAATTGCACGCTTCTCAAGGTTGTAACTTTTGCTCCTGACCTCCATTTCGTGCGATCTTTAAATTGTTACGCTTGTTTCTTCGAGATCTACTCAAATACAAAGGTTTTAACCTCTGAAACCCTTTTAAAATTTATCTAGAAAATATCTAATTAGGCATAACCCCTTGGGTTAGACATAATCAGAAAAACAGGGTATTACACATACATTAATATTTCTGATATAATCTTTCAAATCATCATGAGTCCAAAATCAAACACTGTTAGGCGCGAATTGAAACTAGCATGAGTAAATGCCATGGCTATGGGTTTAAGCAAAAACATTTCTCAAGCACCACTAAGTACAAGTCCCATATCAGTCCAAAATACATAATCTCAAATACAAGTCTAAAAAATATTTACATATCAAGTTCTCACCTCACTCAATACATATGTGATCATAACGGTACATCATGTTGTGGCAAAATAACAAAGTATTCATATCAAGTCAACGATAAACCTAAAGTTAGTAGATATTGATCTACCAACGAAAAGGGAGAAAATGAGTATTCTCATACATAAATTAGTCTCACATAACAACATACTCATATTCATACACATACCAACATGCTTATACTTGTACCATCGTACTATATAGTCTTATACATACTCTTACATATAAAGTTTTGCTCGCATAGCCTTACTCATACAACCTTTCTCATATAATCATTCTCATACTCATACACATACAATTTTACTCATACTCATACAGTCTTTTTCTTACACTCTGTAGTGCCCCGACTTTTTAATTAATTTAGAAGTCGGAGTGCCGTCAATTCGTAATGAAAATGGGCCATGATCAACTATGTACAAAAGAGTAATTTTTCATTAATGTACATAATTACAAAAACTTACAAAATATAAGAGGGCTTAATATGCCCTAACAAAATCAAAATAGTGTAAAAGTGCATAATTAATACATAACAAAAGAACTTAATAAAATAAATCCAAGTGCAGATTTTTGAAGTTCTATGGGCTATCTTCATTAATATCGACTCCTTTGCTCAGACCTACAGCGTCAAGAAAATTGACTATTAGCAATATTTTTAAGCGTCACTAATAATACTATAAATATCTTTAATAATTATTAGTGACGCATAAAAAACGTTACTAAATGCGTCAATAAAACTGTCGTCGCTATTATATATTGGCAACACATACTAAAAAGTGTCGCTAAAAATATGTATTAACGACATATATCAAACGTCGCTATTCATATACTAAAAAGTGTCGCTAAAAATATGTATTAGAGACGTTTACAAAATGTTGCTAATAAAAAATATTTTTTTATTTTTTTGTTAAAATATAATTTTTTTAATATTTTAAAAAAATAAATTAAAAATTATTAGTGGTGTTTATGTAAGTGTTGCTAATGTGTATAATTATTTAAAAAAATAAAAATATATATTTGTAAATAAAAAAAAATTATCACAATTTGTGGCGTTTAAGAAATGAGTTACTAAAAGTAAAAAATAAAAAACTCTATTAGTGACACTCCATAAGAGTATCGTTAAAATAATTAAATAAAAAAATTTACAAAATAGGGTCAATACCTGGTTTGGAATTGAAGGGGTCAATGCTAACCCGCGGTGACCCGAGTCGCGGGTTAGCACCTGTGCGGGGCATGGGGCTCGAGGCCCTGCACACCAGCGCGGGGAGGGATGGCAGGCTCGGGCCGGGATGGTAGGCGCGGGGCGGGGTGCAGGGAGGGGTAGGGCAGGATGGTGGGCACTGGGAGGGGCAGGGAGGGGGTGGCGGATGAGCGACCCATTTTTGTGGGTCATCAGCAACACCTCTAGCGAAAACCATATGTCGTCCGCCGAATCCCACTGGCTCCCAGGCTTCAGAAAAATCTCCGCCCAATGGTGAGAATATAACAACCAGCAGCTGAAGGACCCAAAAATGCCGCCTTTTCTATCCACGCTGCTAATGGACAAGGAATGAAGCGAGGCGAAGCAGGTGGAAGCGGAGGAGAGGAAAGAGGATGCTCGGGTTCGTGGACAACTGCCGGAGGTGGAATATAAAGGCTTTGGTGGAAAATCCCCCGACAACGAAATTTCCCACCCCCTGCGAAATTTCTTGCTCAAGCGAATTTCCGCCCGGGTTTTATGTTTAGCGACAATTAAGTTTAAGTGTCGCTAATATATATAGTATTAGCGACTCTTTGACAAAAGAGTCGCTAATACGATATGTATTGACAACGCTTCCTGCAAAGCGTAGCTAATACTTAACGTATTAGCGACAATTTAATAAAAAGTGTCGCTATAAATTTATTTTTTATGAATTTTTAAATAAAAAATAAATATTTCACTCACCTCCTTCTCTCCTCACCCTCTCTCTCCCCTCTTTCTCTCTCCTCACCCTCTCTCTCATCTCTCTCTTGTCTCTCTCTCCTCACCTTCTCTCTCTCCTTAATTTCTCTCTACACTCTCTACACTCTCTACCCTCTCTCTCTCTCTCTCTCTCTCTCTCTCTCTCTCTCTCTCTCTCCTCTCTTTCCAATCTCTCCCACATGCGCCGGCTCCGAGGACGAGAGCGGAGAGAGTAGGGGCATTTATTTTAATTTTTTTAATATTTTAATTATCTATTATATTTTAAATATATTAATATTTTAAAATAAATCCTCTCTTTCCCTCTCCTCTCTCTCCCTCTCCTCTAATTTCAATTTTTTCATAATTTTTTTTAAAAATTAATTTTAAAAATAAAAAATAAAATAAATATTATTAGCTACGTATAGATATATACTTCATTAATAAGGCAGGTATTAGAGATGTATAATATTATACGTCGCTAATACCTTTACTATTAGCGTCATATATTCCTATACGTCGCTAATAGTGTTTATTTTATTTTTTATTTTTAAAATATAATAATTTATAAAAAATCTTAAATAATTAAAAACTAATTAATCTAGAAATATAATAATATATTATTTTTAAAATATAATAATTTATTTTTTATTCTCACTCTCCTCACTCTCACCCCCCTCTCTTTCCCATCCTCTCTCCTATATCTCCCCTCTCTCTCTACCCTCCCTCTCTCTCCCTCTCCTCTCTCTCCTCACTGATCTCCCTCTCTCTCTCTCCTCACTGATCTCCCTCTCTCTCTCTCCTCACTGATCTCCCTCCTCTCTCCTCTCTCTCTCTCCTCATCCTTCTCTTCCGTCTCTCTCCTCACCCCTCTCGATCTCCTCCATCTCACTCTTCCCTTTCTCTCTCCATCTCTCCTCACCCCTCTCGATCTCCTCTATCTCACTCTTCCCTTTCTCTCTCCATCTCTCCTCACTCTCTCACCTCCCCTCGCTCTAGACTCTCTCCCCCCTCTCTCTTCGATCCCTCTCTTCTCTCTCTCTCTTTTATTATAAATTATATTTTAAAATTAATAAGAAAATTTTAAAAATAAAATACATTATATCTAAGTGAAAGTTTAATCTATTATTAATACTATTTTTGATTAAAAAATTAATATTTATTTATTATATATACAAATAGGGAATATTGAATAAAATATATATATTATATTTAGAAAGTTTTTTAAAATTTTAAAATTATTATTTATTAAATAAAATTAATTAATAAATGTATTCCCGATACTTATATTTAAGCATCACTATTATGAATGCTATTTGTGACGCTTATTTTCAAGCGTTGCTAATAATTTAATTTTTTTATTTTAAATTAATAACTAATATCAGGACTATTAGAGACGTTTGCAATAAGCGTCGCTAATAGTTATGAATTTTTTTAATTAAAATATATATCTTTTAGCGATGTTTGTATAAAACGTCACTAATTTGATTAGTATTAGCGACGCTTTAAACTAAGCGTCGCTAACATATGACTATTAGCGACGCATAAGACAATGCGTCGTTAATAGTTCATTTTTTGCAACACTTTTTTATGCGTCACAAATACTTATTTTTAGCGACATTTACGATTGCGTCGCTAATAAATACATCACTAATACTACATTTTCTTGTAGTGCGTATAGGGGTGCATGAGTAAAATTATACTAAGTAAATAAGATTAAATTCTATTAGTATGTTGAAACATAAAGCATAATCAAAGACACATAAAATATTCTCGTAATAATTTATATTCAAAAGTCAACCCAAATAATATTATTGAATTAGAATCCAAACATACTTCTTATACAAAAAGTCAGATAAAATATTCCTTCACATAATCCGATAAACTCGGGTAAATCGTTCGTCACTAGAATCTGATAAATCTGTCAAAGTTAGATAAATCATCATTCATATGCAAGATGGTACGAATAAATCTTATGTTACCAGAATTTGACAAATTTTTAGCTCATTCGACTAAATATCGTACGGACAAACCAAACATTCTTAGACGCTACTAGAAAACAAACATACAAATAAATTGCTATAATCATAGACTTTAAATACAAATTTCTCCGAAGCATCCCTGAGTGCAAGTCCCATAACAGTCCACAGTCTAATCTAAATTACAAGTCCAGAAAGCATAAATATCTTAATTCTCATATCACCCAATATATTAGATTGTGGCACAAAGTAATACTCGCAGTAAGTCAAGTATATACTTAAGTCGAAGGGAATCAATCTACTGTAGAAATGAGCATCCATCTCTAGGAGCTCTCTGACACAAACCTGTAAAAGCCTCCAGAACAATAAGGTTAAAAAATAAGGTAATAAATATTTTCATACTTAGTAAGAAAATACCCAATAGGGGAGTTCTAAATAGTGAACACAGTAAGTTCATACACAAATACGTTCATATAACTCAAACATGAATCAGGCAGGCATATAATAATCATGCATATATACATACAATCATGCCAAATATATATCATCAAACCAATCTTACACATAGACTCTTAATCAAAGTCATACAAACTTGTACAATCATACGCTTACTCATACAACCTTATTCGTAAAATCTTACTCGAACGACCTTATTTGTACATTCTTACTCATACGACCTTACTCGTGCAATCTTACTCATAAACATAAGTTTACAGTCTTGCTAAAAAACGTACTCTTATAGTCGTGCTCAGAATCATACTCTTATAGTCATGCTCAGAAATATACACACTCACTCTGTCACTCATACAGTTGTACACATTATCAACCACTGAAGCTTATTACTATTAATAAGCTTCAGTGTCGAAATGGAAATGAATGTCACTGAGGCATCACCTTAACATCTGGGGAGTGACTAGATGTCATTAACTTTTCTGAAGACAAGGCACATCAATGCGCATAGGGCACATGATCAAATAGGTTATAACAGTATTATTATACTACTTACCTGAGCACATAAACATAAACACCTACCTATAAGGGGTCGTACAATTGCCCACACTCTAAGGGTTTTATAGTGTTAATGCAACTCTTGGGCAGAAATCATACAGTGCTACTCTATAGCAGAATCATATAGCTCTCTCAATAGAGCATCAAATGTATAAGATTAATATAACACACATACCAAATCAAAAACATGCATCGCTCTAAATAGAACATCAGACGTTTAGGGATCAATACAACACATAAACAACATCCTACATAATAAACATCATGGCAAGACATAAGAAATGCTCTGTTGACTCATTATTGGCTAGCTCAAACACATAACTTAATCTGTCGAATCCTCAGTTCTCAAACTCATAAGGTTACATATTAGCTTTACTTATAATTCAAGTTTGAATTAAGTCAATTATGTGGTACAATTATGTCATAAAACTCACAGTACTCGACTGATCAAACCAAAGCTAAGCCTGATCTAAAACCTTAGTTCATCAGGGCAGCAGACTTCACTTAACCAATTCAAATCACAACAATACTCACCGTATATCAGAATCTTACATATTTATACAATCTCTACCATGCACCTTACGGTCAAAACATCTTACTCGGCATCATCAAACTGAGTTCCTCATAGCAGATTCTCGTTATCACCCTCTTACTTAATACCTCACTTATTATACTTACTTTTCACTTCATAATTTGTACATTATGCTTGTATAATTATGCATACTCTTACTGTCTGACAATTCCTCAACATGCACTCCAATCCAAACTGATCTATTCTAATCATTACTCGTCAAATTTACCTCATTTGTCTTCTATCATACGCTTACACATCTACAACAAATCCATATTAAACCCTATGTCACCTCTTACCGTTCATTGTCTATACACATACTCCACACACATACACATGTATCATCGCATATGCATATAGCCATCATACATATGTATGCCCATCACACACGCATAACCTATACATACTTTTATACATAGCTTACCAACATACTTACTAGCCATCACTAGCATACACATAATCAATATACATAAAAATGTACTCTCTAGCCATCACTAGCACATACATACACATCCATATACGTAGCTTACCAACATACTCTCTAGTCATCGCTATCACATACACAATCCACATATGTAGCTTACCAACATATACACTAACCATCACTACCACATGCTTCAAACTATGTACAATCCACATGTATGTCATATGCATTTCAATATAGCATAATTTATTCTCTTACATTATGCAAAATGATTATGATTTAATATCCAAAATATTAAATCATAATATCCTATTATGCTGCTACACATTTAAAACATGCTATCATGAAATTATGAGTTTAAAGCTCCCCTACCTCGTAATCATGATAATTAATGGTGAGCACATAACGGTGGTGGTGTTTGTGGCAGAGTTGGCAGCCAAAAGCATTGCCAAGTTGAGAAAGCTACTATCTGATGGTTTAGGAAGTGTCGAAAGTACTCATGGCTAAATAAGGTAACACAAACTAACTCAGCAAAATCCACAATCAACGGCGGCACACTAGGGCGGCTAGGATAAAGGTTGTGCCAACATAAGTAGCGGTGCGATAGGAAGTTGATGTGTAGTCACTAAAGCTAGGCCGGTGGCTAAGAAGTACTCGGTTAGTCTCAAGACGTCAAAATCAGCCGCAGATAGCACCCAACGACGGCAATTTTATGTCAATAAGGGCCCACATAAGGGCGGAGGGCATGAGATGACACAAGAGACTAGAGGAAAAGTGGAGGAGGGCTTTGATGTCAACTCCATTCGGTGGCAAAGCCAACCGACGCTCAAACCACACAAATACTACGCAAACAAAGGGGAGGAGGAGAGGGCTAGATGGTGTCGGCCCAAGGCTCGGAAGGGGTAGTAGGGTCATGCCCAAGCTTGGCTAGTTCAACCGGGTTCTACCAGACCCGATAAAAATAATGAGCCAATCTGTCGAGGTTAACGGGAAAGTGACCAGGCCAGTTCAATTTTAACATTGCCGATTGAACTAGCAACCTGGCCACCCAGACCAGTTTGGCAAGTAAAAGAAAATTCTCATTCTAACCTAGAGCCACTGTTTTAAAAACTAGCCTGGCCCAACCGGATTGGACCCGGCCCAATTCTGAAGTCGGGCCAGACTGGCTAGGTTTTATGGGTTAGACAACCTGTTTGGATCTTAATAGCATGCCTGGGTGAACCGCCAGCACGTTAACTCAGACCAGATCGTTTCACCAGACTTAAATATATAAAAAATTGTTCCATCCCCCTTCCGAGCTCGACTCTTCCTCTTCCCCTCTTCAAGCTGACAAATTGCGATTTGAGAGAGGCGTGCATCTGAGCCCTGAGATTGCGCCAGCACGTTTCAACGTCCTCTCTACCATTCACAAAGCTTTTTGGTTTCCTTGCCTTCTGTTGTGACTTCAGTTGGTGCTGAAGAATGACTTGAAGACTACTTACTTTAAGTGGGAGACTATTTGGAGAGTGGTGAAGTCCAATCAGTCTTCTAAGTGAGAGATTGTGAAAAAGATGGAAGACCGTTCGGACTTGGGTGATTGATCGATGAAGTTACTAGAAGTTGATTTGGGATGGAATGATTGATCACTAAGCGCAGTGATGAAGTTACTTGAAGCTGAGTCGGACATAATGATCAATTGTCAGGTGCGAGTGGTTGATAGAGTTATTGGAAGTTGAATCCGGAGGAATCGATCGATCATCAAGCTAAACAACCAATTGTTCAGGTTATTGGAATGCACAAAAGCAGAAGCTATCAATTGCCAAGCATGGGCAATCGATAAGTTGATAACTAGAAATGTAGTTCATTCAATTTTGACTCTTTCTGATTGGCTACTCCGTAATTTCTTTCTCCAAATAGGCATATACAGGCTTGCAAGTACCTTGGGATATTTAAGAGGTTTTTGAACCCTAAGGGGCGGGGATGAAGTATTGTAAAAGTTTTGGCTTTTGAGAGTTAAGAGGGTTTGAGAGCTTAAAGGTTGTAGTCTTCACCTTTGTACTATTCTTCTGATTAATAGTATATTTGTGTGATAGGTGGAGGTTAGCACATTGCTAGACCGCCTCAAATTTTTTGTTGTTATCTTATTACATTCATCGATTGTTGAAGATCCTATGTTGTTTTTCGAGCCAAGGTGCCCTGTGATTTGCATTGTAAAGTCTCCGCATAAAATAGTTCAATTAGGAGAGCGACTGGGAAGGTGGGAACTCTTTGTCTTTGATGCGCAAATTTTTTTATTTTTGTCTCCTTTATTTTGGTAGGTGTCTCTTAATTTTGGCTTTGATTTCATGTTTATTTAGTTGGTTTTCTTGAGTAGTTGGATAATTTCCATTTTTTTATAGGAATAATGTGCAGTAAATATTACATTCTATCAATTTTTCTATATTTTATTCAGCATTTTGTGATGTGTATTGGCCCATATCTTTTAGCCATTTTTGTTCTTCATGCCACTTTAAATCATTTTGTGATGGGCTCTTTTGATTTTCACTTTTCAGAATGGATGTTGATTAGGAATGCTTATATATTTGTTTAATGAGGCTTTATTCTAGAATGTGTATTTCAATTAAGGGCAACATATCACTACAGTATGATACTCACTCTGCATTAGCCTTCCTATTGACCAAATTACTATTTCTATACTCCCTGCATCTTACATTAATAGCTGTATTTAGTAAAAAAGTTTGTTTCATATTAATAGCTTTATTTTGTCTAATTTAAGTGGTTGGGTACTTACAAATAGTACCGTAAACTTATTTTTCCTTGTCTTAAATTTGGGTTTCACCATTCAATAAAAACTAATATTTTTTTAAATATAGATAGTTATTAATATTAGGAGAGAGTATTGTTTACCTTGCATTGAATTACTACGGAATTTAGTGAACTAATCTCTTCACTTGATATGAATATCACTTACACTTACAGTCTTGCTCAAAAACATACTCTTACAATCTTTCTCAAAAACTTATGCCTATAGTCTTGCTAAGAAACTTACGCTTATAGTCTTACACATAATCATACTCTTACAGTCTTACTCAGAAATTTACACTTACTCAGAAACAAACATACTTACTCATACAGTGTTACACATACTATCGACCACTAAAGCTTATTACTACTAATAAGATCCAATGTTGAAATGGAAAAGAATGTCACTAAGGCGTCACCTTAACCTCTAGGAAGTGACTAGACACCATAGACTTTTTCGAAGGCAAGACATACCAATGCTTATAGGGCACAGGATCAAACAGGTAAAAGCAGTTCTATGGTACTACTTACCTAAGTGCAAACATAAACGCTCACACATTAAGGGCCATATAATTGCCTACACTTTAGGGGTCATATAATGCCAATGTCACTCTTAGGTAGAAATTATACAATGTCACTCTTGGGCAGAATCATACAATGTTCTTAATAGAGCATCAAACGTCTAGGCTTAATACAAAACACATACCAAATTGAAAATATACATCGCTCTCAACAGAGAATCAGGCATCTAGGGATTACTACAACACACAGACAATATCCGGTAAGATAAACACTATGGCAGGACATTAGAAATGTTCAATTAACTCATTATAGCTCAAACAAGAAACTTAATCTCAGTGCTCCACTGATCAAATCGAAGCTAAGCCCAATCTGAAACCCCAGTTTTCAGGCCAACAAACTTTACTTAACTAATCTATCTCATGATCATAACTCGCTATGCATCAAATCCTTACATATTTATACAATCTCCGTCATTGACCTTATGGCTAACACATCTTACTCGGAAGTCATTAAACTGAGTTCCTTAGAGCCAACTCCAATTATCACCCTCTTACTTATACCTCACTTATTATGCTTACTTTTCACTTTATAATTTGTATGTTATGCTTAAACAATTATGCAACACTCTTACTGTCTGACAATTCCTAAACATACACTCCAATCCATTCCAATCCTCGCCCATCAAACTTGCATCCTTTGTCTTCCGTCATATGCTTACACATCTACATTCAACTCCATACCAAACCCTTTGTCACCTATTACCGTTTATTACTCATACTTATGCCCACACACACACACATACTATAATATCCAAGATTTATCCTACGTTTCAAAAGTTAAATACATGAAAATTAGGTTGTTTGACCCATTGTAGTAGAATAACTTCTTTAATAAATAGAATTTCTAGCTGAACCAATGCGATTAGAAATTAGACAGAAAGAATTTTAAAATACCACTAAGAACGCACAAATTGGAGTTTAGACGAAGGAGATATGACTGTTCGAAGTTGAACATATTGTATGGGGCCTATTTACCCGATTTAAACGTGTATTTGGGCTATTTAAGTCATTTTATAGGCCCGATTAATTAGAGTTGTAAAATTAATTGTTAGATGCCCAATTAGATTGGTTATTGAGGAGGTTTGGTCTAAATTTTAGGGGGATTAGAAATCCTAATCTTTATGCTTATAAAAAGGCTACTTAAGGCTTATGGAAGGGGATCTAAATTTTTAGCCCTAAGAAGAGGAGAAAAAGAGAGAAACGGAGAGGAGAATTCAAATTTATTAGAGAGGAGGAATACCCGTAGAAAGAAAGACTATTTTCTAAGTCATCCTCTTCAGCCGAGTGATGTTAAAACAATTTATGAAGGTTGTTGAGAAAAGGGGCCACGAGAAGTCATAATAGACTGAGGTAAGTTAGTTTTTTTTACGTTTCTATTAGTGATCCTTTGATCTTGGTGCAGTATGACTAGAGTCGTCTCTGCGATCTTTTGGTGCTTATGTCCATTGTTGCTATTTTACATAAGTGTTCATCATCTCTTGCTCTTCCTACCTATTTTATTGAAACTATGTTCTAATTATTTCCTAGTTTGGGTTCCTTAGACTTGTGAATACTAATAAAATTGTATCTGATTACTTAATTAGGCTTTATTTAGAACTTTTATGCCTGATATGAATTGTCACCCACATAAAACATCTCTGGTTAAAATAAGAAGTTTTGTTTCCAAGAACTTCGACACAGAGAACTTGTGTTCCTAGGTAACTTCCTAGTTGGGATTCTTTAATCATGTGATTTCTAAGTAAAAATTTGAAACTGAGCAGTAATCATGGACATTTGATTAAAAAATTGGGTTCATAACATTGATAGTGAAACTAGGCAATCAAGTACTGGGAGATCTTTTTTATGCTACATTTCTAAGCCCAATGGATGCTCTTTTCATGTCCAGTGGTTGGTTCGATTGGCCAGAAATCTTGTTGTAGGTTTCATGTTTTTCAATGTTCTGTTTCATCCAGTGCGAGTTTGATTGTTTGGAACATTTGTTGAAGGTTTCAATGGCTTTATTCATAGTGGGTTGAACTAGACAGCATCATGTTACAGCCTGAGTAAAATCAATAACTTCTTTGGCATGATCTAGAGTAAATATTTATTCTTTAACATTAAAAAATACAAGTATTAGAATCTTAGAAACAATTCAATAAGGGTCTTGAAGAAATTTAAAAGCAGAAAGCTTAAAACAGGTCAGCCACTGGAATAGGGGATCTTTATCCCTGAACAATGTTCTGCGAAGAAGATGACTAGACTGAATATTAATTCCGGTCCAGTTCAGTAAAAAAATATAATACCCACTGAATCGCGTCCGGTTTAGTAGGGTTTAGGTATGTAAAAAATAAATTCAAAAAAAATTTATATAATGCCCAAGGGAACATAAAGAGTAACTGGACCAAGTTTCATATCGGGGGAAAATCCCAACATCTATAAAATAACTATTTTACCCTTCTAGCTAAGTTATGGTTCACTTACCCGACTTAGACGCTCCGGTTCATGCTATGAGTTGATTTAGACCAGCACCGTCTCCTCGATCTTCTCCTTCGTCTCCAACTCCATTGATTTCATTGGATGTCTGCACAAGAACGCCCAATTCGAACAATGGCAAGCTTTTAGACTATGGTCCCTGCTCTTGCTATTGCGGCAGCTGCAAGTTCTATCGCTGCAGCTTCTTCGAGTCCCTCAGCATGCCAACCCTAGCTACCAGGTCACCCGCTACCTCTACTCCACCTCCAGCATCGCCCTCCCCAAATTCTTCCAAAAACCGGCTTGAGTGGATTGCCGATCTGATGGACTTCCTATTGCCCTTCCACTTATCTAAGAAGCTCTTGAGACTCTAACTAACAACTTAAATTAGCCAAATGGAGTAATTAATGTAGAACACTATTTTTTTTCTATTGGAACTATTAATATAAGACAGAAGGAGTATGGAAAAAACAATACAAGAACATTAAGGACTCAACTCATGCTGAAATTCATACAAAAAATTAACTTCATACACATGCTTGGTATGAAGTCTCTCGCTACTCTTCATCAAACTAGGACTGGATTAATTTTTGCACAAGCCCAACTCATGCTGAAATTCATACAAAAAATTAACTTCATACACATGCTTGGTATGAAGTCTCCCGCTACTCTTCATCAAACCAGGACTGGATTAATTTTTGCACAAGCCCAATCAATTTAATTTCTTTTTTATTTGAGCTTTTTCTCCATCATCGAAAAAAGTTTACTCTCATGGTACAAATTACATGCAACTTATCAACTGAGCCACACAATCTTGAGAACTATCCTTATCCTGTACTTCACTGTGATTGAAATGGTATCAGTTGCCTTCCTAGCCAAGTTTCTATTTTCTAGAAGAATCTGACTGGAACAACTCCATCAAAACCCTCAGTCAAAATCACTTTGTTGTCCAAAATGTAGAGCTTCACGCCCTCTTTAGAGAAAGGAGAACATGGAAAAAACATAATATATAAGGTTTGTGAATAAAAGCGTGAAACCATCAAAATCTATCAGTCCAGGATTCTTAAGAAGGATACCTTCTAATGCTTTTCTTACATCTATGAAAACCAATACATTCACATCCCTTCGCATGCCTGGAAATGAAAAATGTCAGAAGAAAATTGAAAATAGAAAAACACATCTGAAATTTGCCGCATAAATGACAAATTGAGTTCATGGGAGATACAAGTGCTACTGATTATGCACTACCCAATGTATGAATCACTACCATGGTTTTACATGGTGGGCCCCCCAAATTAATTGTAGTGATGCATACAGTGGATTGTAACGTGAATTTTTTAAGAAGAGACAATGATAATAGCTCAATTCTCGGGAGCACTGATGCTACCATTATTTACTACTGATCCAAAATAATATTATTATTAATAGTAATAACTTGCAACCTATGAAGTGGCCTACTAGCTTTGTTTAGAAAATTTTCTTAAAATATATATAATATATCACATACAAAGAAGACCAACATGCCCCAGTAAGAAGGTTGAAAAGGATCTATGTAAATAATGACAAAAGAGGGAGAGGGAGACCTAAGAGAACTTAAATGGAGTTAATAAGAAAAGAGACAACTATGTTATCTCTTACAAAAGAGTTAACACAGAACAAACTAAAATGGAGGCATAAGATCCATGTCAACGACCCCAAATTGCTGGGAAAATATGCTACTTAATTATGATTATAATTATAATAAATAGAGTATCACATAATGCACATCCCGTTTAAAACTACTCTTCTCATTTTACATGTACCAAATTGGAAACCTTGACAAGAGAAATAAATTTGTAATGTCTCAGGATAAACTATAACAATGTTGCATCATCCACTTAAATGTTCTTAGCATTGGCATATGAAGATTAAATATTAGTGTAAAATGAATAAAATATATGTACTATTTGAAGCTAGAAAACATGACGTTGCTTCCTCTTTCAGAAGTTCGCAATTAGCCATGAAAATTATCAAAACCACACACAGTTAGCAAATAACACTGCCTATTATTGTATATCATTCAAGCAGAAATGGTATTTAGAATCTGAATATAATGAATTTCTAAACAAGTGCACTTTGAAGTGAAAGACCACAAGCAAATGACAACTTTAACTGCATGCTAAAATCATCCATGCAAACAGCATTTTGATATTCTACACAATTGCAGTTAGTATCTAAAATCAAAAGGGGTTTTCTTTCAAGTATCAAGCATCCTAGTAAAAAGTGAAGGTAAGAATAATGACCATGACTAGCGCAAAAAAGTATGTCGCTTACTAAAGTAATAGCATGATCTCAACTATCAGTGATCTAATTGAAGCAAATCTGGGATTGCTTGAATATGAGCCAAATAGACATTTGAAGAGGGTTTTTCCAGTGTAAATATACTGAATTTCTAATGCCAGAGCAAGACTCTCTCAAAACACCGAATAGCTGATTAATATTGAAAACTCAAACCCACATACCACTTATTACTTCACCATCAGTCGGCAAGCCACTTGAAAAATGAACATGTAACCTCTTCATACGTTTAAGACCAGACTCCGGAATTGGATCCAGATTTCTTCTATAGGTTCCATGCACACAAACTAGTATGAAATAAATTAGAGTCTATGTTAGCAATAATTTTTTTGTTTTTGAAGAATAATTGAAAGCCTATGCCAATTTTACCTGCAATTTCATCGGCCAAAAGTATGGGATTTAGCAAGCTTTCAGATTCAACAACCTAAAGCCCAAAAGGGTTACACCAAACAATAGTTTATGAGATAAATGTTGTCCAAGAAGTAAAAGAAAAGATAAGTAACAAAAAGTATCAGAGAACAATAATTTTCTTCAGGTAGCACTAAACAAAAGACAGAAGGAATGCCCTTAAAAAGTATACTGATTAAAATCATCCCATCATCTTATTAAAACTATGTTACCAAATATCTTTAATATTTCCAAATGGAAGAAGGGTAGAAAACATCACTAGCTACAACCAACTAGAACCCATTGCAACAGAAACTGTGGAAATCCAGTCATAATGGATTGATAGCCAATCGTAAGTTGTTAATTTACATTAGAATGTGGACAAGAGACAATCATGTAGATCATCCTAACAATGTAACTAGTTAATCAAGTTGCTTGGACTAATTGATAAATGAAATTCACATTAGTTTCTGGTCACACTAAACAGAAATAAAGATAACTCTGAGGTACAAATGCTGGATGACGGCATTAACTCACAACTCATAGATCACTTACTCTGCCTTCTCAAGCGTTCATTGTAAGTAATTTAGCTCATGCACTAAGCCATTAACTAAAAGTGACCCACAATTGCAACCAAATTTCCATTGCATGAAACGTCATACATTTAACCAAAAAGAATATTACCGTTACTGTGTGCCCCTGGCTTGCGCGAATAAACAGCTCTCCATCCTCTTCCAAGAGACCAAACCGCTGCTTATTGTCCCTTCTAACAGCCTATGAAACAAGTGTGTGACAAATTTAGCATCATTCATATCCCATCGAGTTTAAAAGGAAAAGAACACAAAATAGAGGGTACAACCAATTTATCATTATAAACTTCGTTTAGAACTGAAGCAATATAACAAGCAGAAGCAATGCCCAATAGTTGCAACGTAAAAAATAAAAAAAGGAATTTACCTCACGACTATCCTCTATAGTGTGGGATCTTAGCCGAACGTTGGCAAAGGTGGTCAAGTTCTATTGCAGCAAATCTCTCACGCGGACATACCCATTACTCCTCATATCCAAATTCAGCTGGGAAGCCATATGCCGAAGCACCCGAGTTCTAAAACATACAAACCGGAATGTGAACATATACAAAATAAAACTAAAACAGTAAAGTACACAAATAAACAAACTACAATTAACAAACTCATTACAACAATCTTCCGAGAGCATCAATCCTATCCATTTTACCGTCTCTCCCTCCCCCACCGCTGCCGCCGCGACCCCTCTGTCGGTTTTCTCCGATCTGAAATCCAGCAGAGTCCGAACCTCGTCCCCTGCAACTGAAACACAGAAGCGAAAAGAAACAAGTACAACAGATTAGAGGGCGAATTGCTACAGCGGAGAGTGAGATACAACAGGAAAGAAGAAGATGGGTGAAGGTGCCTTCTTCTGGGGTGGGCAGAGGCGGAGAAGGAAGCGGAGGAGCCGGGGGTGTCGGCCATGAGAGCCAGGGCGAAGGGAAGGCGATAAGGCGAGAGCGGCCGCAGAGCAGTAGGCGCAGACCAAGAGCGGCACAAGGCGGCATCGGTGTCGCCCGTGCGCCTGGGTTAGCGGTTTTCTTATTGTTACAGGAATGGAGTCCCGCTGTTTTGAGCCATGTTTTTAAAACCGGCCCGGCTATTTTGACTCATATTTTTGGCTGGGTCGGTTTGGCTTGACCCGGTTGCTAACGTCTAACCTTCTTCCCAGTTCTCATCTTTCCCTCCTCACCAATCTTAAATTAATATCTTCATTTAATAAAAAAATTTATTTAATTTAAATAAATTTATATTTTAAAAAATATTTTAAACTTTTTTTTCTTCTATTAAATATAAATTTATTTATTTAATAAAAATTATTATTTTTTAAAATATAATCATTAATATGAGACGTAGAAAAAACAAGTCTTTTATTAAAAAATCATACATTGTGTAAATAAAATAGCCGGCTCCGAAAACCAACCAACTAAATGACACGCAAAATCCAGAGATAAACAATGAGCAGATAATTAATCAGAATGTCACATAAAAAAACCGCAACCAGACAAATAGTTGAGATCAAATGCAGAAAGCACACACGCATTAGAATGGGAAAACCTTGAAACCGAGGATCACATACCCCTGTCACCAAAAAGGATGCTCTTCATGAGACAACTGTAGTCAAATTGAGTCTCGTGCTCTTACAGTGGGAGACCGCATGAAACCTTGACAGGAGGCACGGGGGAAGGAGGGAAAAACTTGGTCTTGGACGGAAGAAAACCGGGAATGGAAAAGGGAGAAATCAGGTGGGGGCCGATGGCAAAGGAGATGGAACTTCGAAGGGGCACGCCGGATGGCCGGGAAGACGGTGTCTAAATGGAAGACTCAGAAGTCAGATAATTGGGAATTGCGGAGGAGAGAAATTGGGTTGGGCAGACAGCAGGGGGGACGGGCTCCGCTTGGCTCGGGTTGTGTTTTTTAAGGCAACCCGGCACTGAACTGGATTGGTAGTTGGGTCGAGTTAACTCAGTCCAACCGGCGGGTCAGTCAAGTTGGCCCGGGTTGGTATAATAGCAGAGAAAACCTTTCATTCCCCCCCTCAAGACTTAAGCACGACTCTTAAAAAAAAAAACTAAAGCATACACTTCAGTGGGATATTCTATTAAACATGTGGTATATTAAAACCAACACCAAAGTCTGCACACAGATGTAATTGAGAAGAGTTTTTTATCCCTTTGACAAGCTCAACATAAAGAATGAATGAGAACCTTTGATATTTAAAATTTATAGTGCACATACTAGTGCACATTAGTGTCAAAAGCTCAGCATAAAGAATGCATGAGAACCTTTAATATTTAAAATTTATGGTGCACATACTAGTGCACATTAGTGTCAGTACCTTATATTAGACATTTCTTATACTGGGCTCATTGTCATAGCATAACCTCTAGTCTTGTATAGAGAAGCATAATGGAAGACATTGATGAAGTCAAAAAGAAACTTGCACCAGCAGTTGTGGGGGTCATGCTAATAATTGATGCATGGCGCAGAAGGCAACATGCATGTGGAGGATGTTGAGTTGCTTCTTGTGGCTGATATAGACGATGGAGAGGATACCAGAGGTTTGACTAGAGTTGCCGGTTGTAGCATAGTCGGCCTAGCTGCATAAGGCACATAGGAGAGAACGAAATAGAATCGACACATAAATTAAAAGGATCAAGAGCCTATTTTATAGAATTGTAGAGAGGAAAACCATGTTAGCTACTACATCTTTAGTCATTTGAGTCACCAGCTGAAATGCTTCATGTGACACTTAATGACAAACTAAGCCTATGTTCATCTAGTACTCTAACATTGGACATACTCGGATATTGTAGGCATTGAGAAGCCCAATAATGAGCTGATTGATAAACTATTACTAGAAAAACCGAGTTTTGCAATAATTTGTGTTCGGGATAGGAAAAGAATCTTCTCTCATTAATAATAAACTTAGCATAAGTTATGTACGGGAGTCTTTTATCACAAAATTGACGACGCACATGTTAACTTATGTTAGCATCAGTATCACTAACACTAATGGTGATAACATGTGTGATATTAAATATTAAGGGCTCTCATGTGTAAGATCCTTAAACTCTAACCGGTTTATTTAATTTTATTTAGTTGTTATTGTATGGTTTAATGTTAATTTGGTCAATTTTAACTTATTTTTAAATTTAAGGTGGTTAACTAAGGCTTCAAACAAAATTTTCCTCACTTTGATGGTATTTATGTTAAGATAAGTCAATTTAAATTTTTCTAAAATTTTTAGAATTTTTTATTATGTTTTAAAAAATTATGAGGATGGACCTGCCATGGGCCCCACATTCATAAATTAAGATGATGGGTCCCATAAGACCCTAAAAACATCTTATATTAGGTATTAAAGGTTTCAAAATTTTTAGACTTCATTTTGGGCTTAAAATAAACAAAATTTCTATTTTTAGTGTTAAATTCTATTTGTACCCTACATTCTTATTAGGTCTACCCCAATACCTACTATAAATAGAATAGCACAACCACATTTCCAATTGGGAAGGGCTGGGATCTGGAGCCTAGGAGGCCCTAATCCACATTTTTAAAGAAGGAAAGGTAATTAAGGTAAATATTAGCTTAATTTTCCACTAATTACCTAGGGTTTTTTCC
Organism: Saururus chinensis; assembly: GCA_035235625.1. NCBI lineage: Eukaryota > Viridiplantae > Streptophyta > Magnoliopsida > Piperales > Saururaceae > Saururus > Saururus chinensis. Next base: position 26,038,281 of record CP141146.1, on the reverse strand, counting down.
TAAATTTTTAAAATCTCATATTTTGCCAAGGATTAATCTTGATTTTTACCTCTAAAACTTTTGATTTTGACCCCTATTTCAAACCTCTATGGAAGAAGTTTTGTTTTTGAAATAAATAAACCCTAGATCTACAAGTTTTCAAGTGATTTAAGCATTATTAAGCAGATTTATGCAAGTATCATCAAAACCCTATTGTGGGTAGGATTTTGAAGGAGTTGGAGTGTTGATTACAAGTCAAGAAGCACAATGAAGGTAAGGCATTTCTCCTAAAATAGGTATGTGTTTTCAGATTTGAGTTTTGGTAAAGTTTTAAGTGGGTTTGCATGGAGTTGAGCTATGGCGGATTAAGAAAAGTTTAATCTTTCTTGCGATTTCTTCGTGTTTTTGTTTATAAATGGCATAGGATTTATTATGATGATGTTTGAGTGTGAGATTTGAATGTTTGTGGTGATTTTGTAAAGTTTCGATTTTGGGTTCAAAAGGAAGAAGACGAACCAGAGCCACTGTGTTGGCATTCAAATGGCCATACAAGCCGATCGAACGCCCAAATGGTAGTTTTGCCACTTGGGTCATTTTTTTACCATTTTCATATCTACTTCTTAACTATCATTTATAATAATCATGGTGAGTGATTTTTACTTGGAAATGCTATTGTGAGGACATGGACATAATGTTGAGAGCTATGATGATGTTCAAATGTGAAGTGGATTACATATTCGGTTAAACATGTTATGATCTCTTATCTTGAATCTGTATTGAGTGATTCTTCATATTTTAAGTATGATTCCAACAAGATTATAGCATGAGAATGGATTTGTATGTCTTCACATATTATGATTAATTTATGGGTGAATGATGGTGCCATGTCTAGCTTTAAGTGCAGTAATAAATATGCTTACATAAATCTAGTGTGAGGTTGTATTTGACTCGAATTATATTTTTCAATAGTTTTCACCCATGATTTCTGTAAGGAGCCATGATTTAGTTTCAATAAGCATGTGTGTAATATGTTGATGGGTTGTTCACAATGCATATCCATATGCTTATGCTTGAATGTTACTACCATGTACACACACGTGTGGGGGTAATTATGGTGATTACTTAACACTTATGATTAGAAATAATGCATGTATGGCTGTTGGGAGCATGTTTCATGAATTAGGATTCATGTAGCTATTGCTCACGTATGTACCACGTTGCATGCATCATGAGATGGAATTACAAATGAGATTTTATCAAGATTAGCTATGGTTGATCGATTAGATGCAATTGTGTAATATTGTTTGTCGGGTTAATCAATCGGAGGCTTGTCAATTCGGTTTTACATCCGAAAGGATGAGATTTTACGTCCCTTGAGGACGAGTTTTCCTCCCCAGGTTGAGAAGAGCGGCAATGCTATAAGGAGACTAAAATTATTGAGACCATCTGGACCCTAAAGAATCTAAGCTAGTGTAGCTGAGTGCACTTGCTTACTAGGGAGTAATCTTCCCTATTACGTAATTTATCCAAACTGCGTAATTCCTTCAGACTTTCTAATTTGGGGATTGTCTAGAGTGAGCAAGGAGTGCTTAAGCTTCGGCCGATTAAGCAGGGTTGATTTATCAATAAGCATGGTTGTGATAGTGTGTTAGTGTTGCGCCCCGAGATTTTGGAAGCATATAAAATTTCTTTTCATAAAAATATCGAAGCTTACCCGGGCCCACGGCTAGAGCCGTTCGCCATATGCAATAATAAAATAATAATATCCCCATGAACCATGGTCTGTGTACAAACACATAAGAGAAAAATAATGAGAGTTCTTACTTGTTTCGGTGTGGTTGAAATCCTTTAAATCACATCGACAAAACTTGGAGTAGGCCCTTCTACCCACACACTAAGCTTCGTCGAGTCTTGCAAAGTCTGGGGGTGGTGAGTATTTTAAAATACCCAATAGGGGAGTTTATACAATCAGGCATAAATAAACAAATGGCAGTTTCACAGCACAGATCATATAGAATATTTTTCATGAAAACAGGGTGTGTCTCTCACCCAAAACCACCCCTAGTGCTTCTTCCTATGCATCAAAGATGCTTCTAGAGCTTGTAAGCTCTTGCGTGTTACTACAAATGTCCCAGACATATATTATTAATAGGAATTTGATGCGGGTATAAAGCAGCGACCTCTTAGTCTTCCACAGATCATCTCAAAATATTTCGTGCTTGTGGATAGAAGAGCCACCCGTGCTCATGGGGCACCGGGATCCAGAGAGTAGAGAGTCTTCCCATGATAATCTCTACTCTAGCGCGTGTAGCCTTGATATGTGCCATTTGTTAGGGGTTAATTAGGGGTCTTACCCTTCGTTAGGGGCTCACCAGTCTAGAATAGGTATCGTGCATCCGATTCCGAAACGGATTAATTGTGCCCTTAACTAGTCAACGGAGCTCTATCGGGGGGCCCAACAATAGCTCCAGACAACCAAAACACTCATGAGTCCCAGACTCATAGTCTTGAGTCCCAGACTCATAATCTTGAGTCCTAGACTCAATCAAAATATCTAGAGTTCCCAAACTCCAAAAAGGGTTGTTTTCTTTTAAAACATTATATCCCAATGTTTATCCTTTTGAAAACCCTAGCTCCGCCTCTATAAGTCATGGGAGTGTCACTGTCAACGACTACAAAGGCAAGGTTGGTCGCTCATTCCAATGAGACAATTACCCATTCTTTGTCCTGCTTTAGTGACTTGATCACCATGCTTATCCATCTTTTCAAAAATAATATTGAAAATCCTCATTTCAACAAGGATGAGTCCTCTAAAACCGTCTTTCAAATATATTGTATTCATTCACAATTAAAACAGTGGCGAAGCTAGTTTGTCTCTATCGCACACAATCCAATGTGTATAATATATGTCAAAATCCACGGATAAACATTCAATTAAACTATCATATATGAGGCAATCGTAAAGCATGCAATATATAAAACATATCCACTTCCATAATATACATAATAGCTTATAAACATACGATATATAAATCATATTCTATCTCAACGATTAACCATTTGACATATCAAATATATGTGCAGAAATCATAAATCATAACTTGAAAGTAATCTCTAACGCATAACATGCGAGAGTCAGATAAATAATAAGTTAAAAACACAACCAAAGTTTATAATCATGCCTTAAGAAAGGATAAAAGCCCCTACCTCGCTCTCCGTGCGAGTTTGAAACTGATAAACTGGCACCAAGAAATTGGATGTCCACTTCTGGGGTTCTAGAGGTCTCCAACCAGGAAAATAACCCTGTCACAACGTCCATCACGCTCGATTTAGGTAAGAACACCTCTTGAACGAAAGAAAATGGACTCATATCGACTCCAGAAACTCTTTTTCCGTGCTCGTAGGCTACAGACAGAACCTCCCCTTGACTCGGAACAATTTTTTCTTTCCGTGCCCATAGGCTACAGATAGAACCTCCCATTGACCCGGAACATTTTTCTCTTTTCATGCCCGTAGGCTACGGACAGATCCTCCCCTTAGCTTGGGACACTTTTCTCACAACACGTCCGTAGGTGACAGACAAAATCTTCCCTTACTCGGAGATACTTTACCCTTCACGTGCCTGTAGGTGACAGACAAAACCTCCCTTTCCCCCGGGACATTTCCCCTATATAGGGTCGCTAACTCGAAGAATGGATGTTTCCATTGCGTAGAACACCCTCGAATTAGCTAATAATGTTTTTTGAACGGAAGAAAACAGACTCAGAATGACTCCAAAAACTTCTCCGGAAGAAAGAATGAAAATGAGAATTTATATGAGAAGGACGTGCAAATGTACAATGGAAGCCAGGTACGCAAGGAAAAGCTCGCACCACATGGCGCATTGCAATTGGACCACAAAATTGGTTGGCGCAGCCTGACGCATGCGATTGCGGTTCCGCGCAGTGGCTCGGCTTACGCTTCAACTCGGCTCAGAGCCGATGATGTCAGCTATTCTGTCTTTTTTATAATATTTTATTATTATTTCATTCAAATACAATTCCAACTTCAAATCACAATAACTTCTTATCCCGAAGTTTGAATTGCACATTTTTGGTACCAATGGACTCGTATCGAGGAGTCCTTCAAAACTAGACCCCACATGGGTAGGTTATCTCGCACTTTTAATGTGGGTCCCTGTAACGTCTGGGAATTTTCTAAATTCCCGAAGTCGACCACGTGGAAATGAGGGTGTTGAACCCCTTGACCCTCTCATGAGAATAACTTGATCATCAGTTGGAAGGTGGAAGAATTCTATATGGATGGAAAATAGATGGAAAGAGCTTCGAAACCCCACTAAGAATGCGTTAATCGGAGTCCGGATGAGGGAGATATGATTGTTCAAAGTTGAACATATTGTATAGGGCCAGTTTACCCGATTTAAATATGTAATTGGACCGTTTAAGTCATTTTGTGGGCCCGATTAATAATAGTTCCGAAATTATAATTTATGGGCCCAATTAAGTGGCTGAATGAGGGGAGTTGTGCCCAATTTCTCATGAGATTAGAAGCCTTAATCCCATGCCTATAAAAAGGTTAATTAGGGCTCTTAGGGGGGAGGATTTAGCGAAGGAGGAAGAGTGACATTAGAATTTTCTGGCGAGACTCCGATGACCCTTGGCGGTGTTGGATCGACAGCAAATTGGCACTGGAGGTAGGACACTTCGAGTCAATATTTAGTGATAGTTTTTGGTGATTGTATACCATTGTAATTTGTATGAAGCAGCCACTGTTCATATTTTAGTTTAACCTTAATGTTTACTGTAATATGCCGGCGGTTCTTTTCGATGGCGGCCGGCCAGTCACTAGCTGAACTCAGGGGTAGGTTGGTCAAAATCGCTTCTAAGAGGCGGACCGACCAGTCCAGCCCTGTGGCCAGCCGGGGCGACTATAACAACGGCCGGTGGTTGAGAGTTAGTTTTTTTTTTAAAAAGGGATCGGAGCTGTTGGCCGCGGGCGGGAGTGGAGTAGCCACCCATCAACAGTGGGGCTTGGCCCACTCGATTTGCTGCTTATCAGTGAATCGGATGGGCCCAGCCTCAAGACCTGGTCGTGGATGCCTTTGCAACCGCCGGCATCCAGCAGGCTTCCAGCGAAATAAAATAGTCAGAGGTGTCTTCAGCCCCGGCCAGCCACCGGGAGGCGGTGGGGGCCAGACCCTTTGTGATCACCTCCTGGCAGTGATTTGGAGGAGCCCAGCCCACCACCCGGCTGTGGTGGCCAGGGGCGGCGCTGCCAGAGGCATTCCGCCTTTGGCTGGACGCGGGGAAGGCGACCGGGTCTAATGTATAAAAAAATAGAGAGAATGGAGTGAATCGGGTCCGGTTTAGGGAGATAATTATGTCAAAAAAATTATAGAAAATTACTATTGTACCTTTAGAGGCTTGGGAGTATTTTGGCCAAGTTTAAGCTCAGGGAAAAATCCCAGAGGTTGTGAAATGACCTTTTTACCCCTATTAGTTAATCATCGTATAATATTAACTTACCAGAGTTCGAGGCCCCGGTTCAGGAGCCTAGGAGTTGATTTAAAAATCGGGACAATTCTCAGTGAGAGTCAAATTAGTTACCTAATTTTAGGCCAAATCTCTTAGTGAATAAAAATCTCAGTGAGTAGTTAATTGACCCTTTTGCCCTTAGGGTTTATAGTAAACTGTTAGTCAAAATCTGGGTCGGTTCAAGGGGTTTACGACCCCGTCACACGCCAGGAAAATTACACAGAGTCCATGAAGTCAAGTAGTACCCTTGAGTTGAATTTTGGACCAATTGGATGTCATTAAAGCCTTAAACCAAATGACACAAATACGCTTTGAGTGGACCCGCCCACATTAGTGTGAATGGAAGTGCGGGTTAGTTTGAGAGTGGAGCCTTCTGAGAGGATTATGACTTAAAATAAATAAAAGGGTAGTGAAATCACCATAATGCCCCATGTGGTGGAATCACCATAATGCCCTTAGGGGGCAGTATGTTCTATTTCCGCAGAAACAGATAACCTAGCAACTGAGCATTTGGGTGCCCTAAAATGATGATTAATGACTTCAAAAGGAAGGGGTGTGACCAGAAAGTGACACAAAGACCTTGATAGGTCACAGTGCCATGGGAAACGAGGGGAAAACCCCTAATTCTCAGGGTTTAGGGTAGTGTATTGCATGTGTCCGTAACACAGCACAGAAATCCACTAGGGCATTATATACGTCACTCGTGTGATATGTTAATTTACATATCGGGCTTGAATTCCCCAAGCCCTAGCCCTGCAAATGAATGCAATGGGCCTCCGTTTATCATTTATATGTTTGTATGATTGCATATTATTTACGCTGATGCATGCTTTTGATATTGATGCATTGATTCATATCAGTAACTTAAGATTAATGAAAATTAATCAAGAGACCTGGGTTGCTGTTGGATTGGGGGGAGAACACCTAATCAAGATAAAGACTAAAATACCCTCAATAGGGTTTGGAATCGATTCATGGAGTGAATGGGGCCCTAACATAGAATTTTACCTTGGTTAATAAACCGAGGGTGGTTACGGGATGTTCTCGGAGTCATAGCTTAGTGGATGAGCTATTTATTGGACCGATTCACAAGGTGAAGAGGACCCAAATGGTTGAGTGAATACTTGACTGAAAATAATCTAGTCTAAGTTTTAGATGTTTGGGGGAGTCAATGGTCATAAGGACCTGAGGCTTCTATGGATTCATTAGTAATGTCTTATAAGACATTTTCTCCTAGAGTTGGGGAATGGTGGAGAATGCGATATGCTTCTTCATCGCCACGACGGTTTGGGTATTGATCAGAGGGTCTTTACCACGGGTCTCCCGTAGGTCTTCCCAGGACTACTTAGTACGTACAAAAAGTGGAGTTGTATGAGCATCATGGAAGACTTGTGTGCTTCTCGCCAATCTGTGTCCATGAGCACAGTTGGGATCCTCTTCTTCAGATTCGTGGTAGGCTATTGAGAGCCCTGGGGATTTGGGTCAAGCTGCTATTAAGCAGTCTACTCCAAGGTTGGAGTCCTTTGTTTGGAGATTTCTCGATGGGCGAGTCATCTCTGAGTTACAGATATTGTAGTATTAATTATAGAATAAGGGATGTGAGATAATTAATAACATTGTTTGATATTGCTTGTTAATTAGACAAGTGGAATGATTAAATGACTTACTAAAATGTAGGTTAAATATACTTAAGCATTGCATGTGTGGTGTTATGCTTCTTAGGATAGAGTAGTTTTTAAGCAGAACTCCGTCTGGATCCGATCTTGTTGGAAACATTGGAGATGTTATTTGATGAGTATGTAGGCAACTAACATCAGGTGATGTCGGCCCGATTCAAAAAATATTAATTAAACCTTTTGTCCTTTGGAAGCTCTTCTTCTTCTGAAGGCGGAGAGAATCCATTGTTGTTGTTGTGGTTGTTTCGTTTGGTTGGCTGCAGATTCTCCAGGCGATGACAAGTAAGACCAAGATAGGTGAGCACAAGATGAAGTTTCTGCATTTCTGCAACTCCAGTACGTTAAGTGTACCTTTAACGTGAGAGTCAGCTTATTATTTATTTTCAGACAGATGACGAACTTGTACTTAGATGGATGAGCCATTCTTTATGAATTTTCAGACGCATAATAATATTATATGATTTAATATTCGTATTTGTGAACCCCAGTTATCATGACCTGGATAATTAATCGAATGGTTTGTTTTGTGTTTAAAGAAAAAAAAATTCTACTACTTACCGTTTGTGCTATTTAAAAATCTGGGTTGTGACAATCTTGCCCATGTGGCACGTTTCCTAAGGTTGTAACTTTTGTTTAAGACCTCTATTTTGTGTATTTTTAGGTTTATTACTCTCGTCTCACAGAGCTCTATCATACCTATATAAAAACTCTCCAAATATATGCCTCCAAATAATTTAAAATAATTAAAAACTTATAAAATAATTTTATTAGAGGCAAGAAATCATACTGAAAATTCGCGGTCGTTATAATTAGAGACACTTTACATGCAGGATAAATATTTATGGATATGCATAATGTGATTGTGTGTTAGAGTCACTTCTCATGCAGGTTGAATGTTTATAGATATACAAGATGTGGTTGTGTGTTAGAGACACTTCTCATGCCAGTTGAATGTTTATCGATGATGCTTGATATGAATAGTGTATTTGAGATACTTATCATGCAGGATGGTCGTTTATGAATTTGTATATATATAAACAGTGTGTTTAAGACACTTATCATGTAGGATGGTTGTTTATAAATATGTTTAGGGTGTTTGTGATACTTGTCATGTAGGATGGTTGTTTATGAACATGCATAGATATGTATATTCATAAACAGATTCCGAACAAATATTTCCGATTGATTCAAAATCAGAATTCATAAAAATCAAAATTCAGATCAGGTTCGACACTACACGAATAAAATAAAATTTCAAATCATTCTTGAATTATCATGCAGGATGGTTGTGTGTTTATGGATGATGCTCGATATGAATAGTGTGTTTGAGATACTTATCATGCAAAATGGTTGTTTACGAATTTGTATATATATAAACAGTGTGTTTAATACACTTATCATGTAGGATGGTTGTTTATGAATATGTATGAATATGTTTAGGGTGTTTGTGACACTTGTCATGTAGGATGGTTGTTTATGAACATGCATAGATATGTATATTCATAAACAGATTCCGAACAAATATTTCCGATTGATTCAAAATTGGAATTCATAAAAATCAAAATTCAGATCAGGTTCGACACTACATGAATAAAATAAAATTTCAAATCATTCTTGAATTACAAATTGGAATTCACAATATTGGAGTCCAACGGAAATCTGATGTAACACATGCAAAACATAATTTTAAATCAAATTCGATACAACTGATTCAAAATAGAATTTTCAAATCTCATTTGATTAAGAATTAGAATTCATAAAATTAGAGTTCATATTAAATCCGATGTCATACATATAGAACAAAAAGTTCAAATTTGAGATTCATATTAAATTTCCAATTTAATTCAGATCTAAATCTATATTAATATTTGTAAAAGACCAAGATTCAGACTAACCAGTGCAAAAGAAAAAATTCAATAACTCGGAGTTTATATCAATTCGATATAATACAAGTAGGAAAATTCCAATTCACTTCTAAATAAACAAATAAAAATTCATAAATATAATAGTCATGAGAAATCCATACAAGCAAAACAGAATTACAAATCCCAAACCCGATGATAAAATTTCCAAATCATTTTAGATTCAAGATCAGCATTCTTTAAAATCAATACTCATATTAAATTCATTAAAATGCATGGAAAAAAAGAATGCACAAATGCTAAACACAATTGAGAACAAAATTCAAAATTAATTTTGATTTGAAATTGGGATTCAAATCTAATTAAATATATTTATATATGTTACCCATTTTTTTCTCTCACAAACATAGAAATGCTCCAATACCATTTGTAACACCCCGACCAAGACCCGGGGGTTATTCAGAAAACAAAATAGGAGTTTAGTAAATAAACAGAAAAATTAAAACCAAATTGTCCAAGAGCGGAAGACTCTGTGTGTGAGAGCCATAACAGTCTTCTACACACTACGGAACCTTATTGCTTCATTGTGCGTAGGCCAGAACAAACCTAATTTTATGACTAATTTGGATTAGGTCAATGTTATGGTACTGTTGGTTGCCTACGTGTGTATTGGATACCATTTCTGACGTTATTCCAATACAATCGGATCCAAACGTAGTTCTTCTTAATGGCTAATACATACATTAGACATCACAAAATTATAACAATAAAATACGTATATCCTTATATCCAAAGAAATCATTCGGAATCAAACATAAATCTTATAAATCATTGGAGTTGAACGGAAGCCAGTAAATCAATAGAATCAAAACCCTAGCAGAATCACATGTGCCACTCTATTACAGAGCAGAGCAAAATACACAACAAAACAAATCAGATCATATCATATTACCACATAACATTTCACAACAGATAAGATCAAAATACATTATATCAAAGCATATTGAATTGGAATATATCAACATATTTCAGATCATAGCAAATCATGTACCATAATTAGTATATTAGTAATACTAAGTAAGATGTGCATACATATAAATCATATTAAATTGAAGGATCAGAAATGCTTACTTCCCTGCAGTTCCGGAAGTAGCGACATTCGGAATTACTTGTTTCCTCAGGGACTCCTCTCTTTTAGGTCTAAAAATGGCAGGCATATCCTCCTCTACCTCTAGCACATCTTTCTCATTACGTTTGAGGTGGCCGACAAACACTCCCTTCAAACTGGGACGTTTCCCTCATTGTAGCCTGAAGGTGACGGTCATAACCTCCCCTTACCAAGAGACACATTTCTCCCTACGTGTCCATAGATGACGGACATATCTTCCCCTTACCATGAGACACTTTCCCCCTATGCGTTTGTAAATGATGGGCAAAACTTCCCCTTACCCGAAGGCACTTTTCCCCATACGCATCCGTGGACGACAGATAGAACTTCACCTTCCCGGAGACACTTTTCTCTCTACGCAATGATGGACAGAGTCTCCTCTTGTCCCTGAGCATTTCTCCCTTATAGAGTCACTAACTCAAGGAATGGACACTTCTATTATGTAGAACACCCTCGAATTAGCTAAGAACGCCTTTTGAACAGAGGAAAGCAGACTCAAAACGACTTCAAAAACTCCTCCGGAAGTTTGAACCGAAATGAGTATTTATAGGAGAAATCGTGTGAGCGTACGAAGGAAAGGATTTTGCTTGCATGGACGTGCACCATGTGTCGCGTATACATTGGATCGAGGGCGTGGCTGGTGCACACTGACACACGCATGATGCACCCTTCAGTAGTGCGATCCTGTGCTAAATTGGGCAATTGGGTGATGCAGATGGCCGCGATCATGTGGATCAGCATGGCATGTCGAACAAGTGGCTCGGCTTCGTGCTGTTGATGTCATCAATTCCTTATTTTATTATTATTTTAATCCAATACAATTTCAACTTCAAAACGCGATAACTTCTTATCCTAAAGTCAAAATCACGCATTCTTAGTACCAATGGACTCGTATTGACGAGCCTCTCAAAACTAGACCCCACATGGGTAGGTTATCTTGCACTTTTAAAGTGGGTCCTACCCATGTGGCATGCTTCCCAAAGTTGTAACTTTTATTTCTGACCCCTCCGTTTTGCGTGTTCTTTAATTTATTGCGCTCGTTACTTTGAGCGCTACCCATATAATAAGATTTCATCCCTTGAAACCTCTTAAAATTTAATCAAAATTACATAATCACCCATAGACCTCCTAGGTTCAGTGTAGATGGAACACGAAGTGTTACACTTGTCATGTAGGATGAATGTTTAAGAAGGAGAATGGATATGCATGAATATGTATGGTGTGCTAGAGACACACTTCATGCATGATGGATCTTTATATTATAATATGATTATTCATGCTATGAATAGTGTGTTTGAGATACCTTTATGCAGGATAATTACTTATGGGTAAGTATGGTTATGATAAGGGAAAGTAATCAGAAAAGAGATATTATATGATATGTTGATGTGATAGACCATGTTGATATGTCATAGTTGTTTTCTGATTTACTGTTTCAACATTCTAAACCTTACTAAATTTTATACTCACCCCGTTTTCTATGTGTTTTGTTTTGGGGTTGTATGGTGCGATATGCAGATAATCAAGTTCCTCTTTATGAGACGAATGTAGATGTTGATCGGGTGTAGGTGTGGGAGCCTAGAGATCTTACGATATTTTTTTATTATTTTTGCTATTTTATTAGAACTTCATGTTTAGATCAGTGTTTTAAAAATAGGACTGGACCGGCCTGTCTGACCAGGTTCAACTAGGCCCGTTATAAAAAATGGGCTGGTTCAAGTGGATTTCCGGGTTGGTTTAACCCGAACGGGTCAGCGTGACCCGGCCTGTTAAACCATAAACCTGGAGTTTTGGTCCGGTTAAAAAAAAATGTGAGACGCGAAATGGCAAGTCGGGCGACCGCGACACCTTGTTACTATTCACACTGCACAAAGCCATAGACGAGGGGATCCAGAGCTCGGCGGTCGGCGGAGAGATTTGGGGTGACACAGCCACTGTGAGAGACGATCTCCAATGATTCTGTCTATGTTCCGGTGATCTCCTTAGTCGATTCTTACAATCATTATCCATGCCCAAATACCACTCTACTACTTGAGCATTTTTCGTGCTTCTCGGTTTTCCCAGATCCTGCTCCGCTTCGCTCCTGTTACCCAGCCAGCCATCATCAGAATGCCAGAGGAAACCAACCAACTCTGTTCATGGCCTCAAAACTATCTGCATCACAGGGGCCGACAGCTTCATTACCTCGTGGCTGGTCAAGCTCTTACTAGAGAGAGGGTACATAGTAAAGGGCCCCATCCTAAATCTAGGTTCTCAGAGTTGCGCTGCCCTTCAAACCCGCCTTTGCTGCCTGTGGGAGCCGATTCTCAGGGAGGGAAGCGGGGAGGCAGAAGGAAAGGCGGGGAGGAGAGGAAGGGAAGGGAGAAGAGAAAGTGGGGAGGAGAGGGAGGGAAGGGGGAAGGTGGGGAGGAGAGGGAGGGAAGGGGGAAGGCAAGGAGGAGAGGGAGGGAAGGGGGAAAGCGGAGCTGGCCCCCGCCAGCGCAGCATCTCCCTTCCCGGTTCCCACTTCGTCTAGGGTTTAGAAAAAGGGGGGAAGCAATTTATACAAACCGGGTTTAACCTGGGTTGACCCATGGTTAAACCTGGTTAAACTGGCCCGAACATCAATCCGGGTCATTGTCTGGGCCAGATTTAAAAACATTGGTTTAGATGACTTTGTCTCGTACTCTTTTAGCCATTGTGGCTTTAGACTTGTTTATGACATTATGACTTGAGCCATGTTTGTTGGCTTAGTGTTGTAAGTTTGTGGGTTGAGACTTGAGGACTATTTCAGAGTTAATGTCCTTTATACTTTTACTTATTTCTCTTTCACAAAGATAAAGTGTTGCGTAGCTCCATGTATATCATACTCGTTAGAGGGGTCAAGTCTTCCACATTTTAAATACTTTGTCATCCCCGTGCGTTTCGACTGTCCCTTGGACCAGGTTTGGCTTGGGTCGGGCTGGTGTCGGGGCGTGACATCATGTGTGGCTTACACTACTCTCATTGGTATTGAGGTGTAGGGCTGGTCGTGGACGTCCATCTTCTTATGTTTGGCTTGTGTCTGAGGTATCTGTGGCCATGTTCGACCAAATTTATTTGTTCACCAATTTTCGGACACTGTCATGGACAAAGACCTCGTTCAGCCATTTGTCTGAGGTTCGATTAACTTTTAAATACAATGCACATTTTTATATAAAGGATAATTTGTATTTTCTATAACTATTCTTACACATCATTTTATTGTACTCAAATCTTTAACAATTTAAATACAATCATGTTAATGTCATATTTGAATTTATTGTTTAAAATTAATTATTAAATATTTCTTTTGTCCTACATTAATAACTCTATTTGACTTTTCAAAATGAACTAATTTGTTTAATAATAATACTACAAATAAAGAAAATGACATATATAAGTTTAAACTACTATTATATATTATGTAACTTATCAGAGATCCTCACCCTAGCTGCCCTACTTAGTTAAAGTCGTCAACACCTCTCTCGTTCTCTTCAACCGCTTCAACCCTCATCAAATTACCTAAGAGGCTATGTCTATTGACAATGACTATGTCTGCCGTAAAAGAGGTTTTGTCCACAGACAAGATACCGATAGACAAATTATTAGCGAACACATACATAGACAAGCCTTGTCTGCCAACTATTTGGCTGAGGACCAGCCCTAGTGAGGAGAATATAAAACTATTCTGTTCAGGGGGCTCTTTTGCAAGATGACCCCTTTATTCGAAAAATTTACCAAAATGAGAGGGCATAGAGAAGATTCAAGTGCTTTGCATATAAAATTGTGTTTTCGTCATTTTCCCCAACAACCTTCTTAAAAAAAATGATCAATAGTTTCGTGGGTGCGAGGAGGGGAAATTCCTAGGCATTAAATAGTTAAGAAGAACTTGGAAAAAAAGAGGAAAAAAGAACTTTCGTGGAAACAAGTAAGTTAGTCATTTTTATGAATAGTTTGGATGGGTAAGATTTGCAGGTACCAGCTGCCACGTATTCTTGCCACTCTTCTCAACTACTTTTGTTGAGATAAAGAGTTTTTTCCATATTACCTGGCTTGATATACAAATATTCCATATTTCTTGGATTTTAACACTTAATCCCCTATGACCTTATTTAGGATAAATATACCCTTAGGTCCCAAATAAACCCATACCCAAGTTCTTATCTCATGATTGATGGCAAATTACCGATGATGGCACAAATTTGTATGAGCAAAATCAAAACATACAATATACAGAAAATAAAGCACCCACTTAAAGATGATCGATAGAAAGAAAAAATTTCTCTTTCTCAATCCTGTGTTCTAGAGAACGAACTAGAACCGAGCCACCTCCCAGTTTCAATCCAAAAACTAGTTCCTAGTTAAAAAACACAAAAATAACAGAATTTGAAACAAGGAATCAAAGGAAGCCACTTCATTGCTTCCTGAATTGCAACAAACAGATTGTTTCGACAATATGGAAAACTGGGTTGCGTTTAGAATAGATTGAAGGACTCTGGAGACTTGCCGCAAATGGGGATTGGACGCGGCTAAAAGAAAGGATTTTTGGGAGTACAATGAGTCCGAAGGAAATCGGGTGGAGTACATCCACTTTGCATGACTCTGAGATTTTCGAGAATACGAGAACTAGAGGATGGCTAAATGGACCAAAGATCTCACGCTCCGCATGGCCCGTGTCCAACACTTAATCCATATCGCATATACAATAACACGATATGTCAATAAAATGTATTATTGATTATATGATATATATCCTTTGAGCTGACAACCCATAATATGATATCCTCTATTCGCATATACGATAACACGATATTTGTTATAGTGTGTTATCAATAACATGATATTCACCATAGTGTATTATTGATAATACGATATTCACCATAGCATGCTATCGATAACACAATATTCGTCATAGCGTGTTATCGATAACATGATATTCACCATAGCGTGTTATCGGTAACACGATATTCGCCATAGCTTATTATAAATAATACAATATTCACCATAGCATGTTATCGATAACACAATATTTGAAATAGTGTCTTATTGATAACACAATATGTTAACAAGACATGTTATTTATTTTCCTCTATATCGCATATACTATAACATGATATTTGTCATAGTGTGTTATCGAAAACACGATATGCCAACAATACGTGTTATTGATAAGACAATATGCTACGATATCCTCTATATTGCATATAGGATAATACGAAATTTGCCAAAGCATGTTATTGATATCATGATATTCGCTATAGTATATTATCGATAACACAATATTCGTCATAGCGTGTTATTGATAACACGATATGCCAACAATATGTGTTATTGATAATACAATATGCTACAATATCCTCTATATTGCATATATGATAATACGATATTCGCCAAAGCATGTTATCAATAACACAATATTCGCTATAGCATGTTAT
Source organism: Saururus chinensis (assembly GCA_035235625.1). Classification (NCBI taxonomy): domain Eukaryota; kingdom Viridiplantae; phylum Streptophyta; class Magnoliopsida; order Piperales; family Saururaceae; genus Saururus; species Saururus chinensis. Next base: position 26,022,627 of record CP141146.1, on the reverse strand, counting down.
TAATAACACAATATTCGCCATAGCGTGTTATCGATAACACGCCATTTGAAATAGCATGTTATTGATAACACGCTATTTGAAATAGCATGTTACCGATAACAAAATATTTGGCATAGTGTATTATCGATAACATGATATTCTCCATAGTGTGTTATCGATAATACAATATTTGCCATAACATGTTATTAATAACACGATATTCGCCATAGCGTGTTATCAATAACACGCCATTTGAAATAGCATGTTATTGATAACATGCTATTTGAAATAGCATGTTACCGATAACACAATATTTGGCATAGTGTATTATCGATAACATGATATTCTCCATAGTGTGTTATCGATAATATGATATTTGCCATATAGTGTTATTGATAACACGATATGCCAATAATACGTATTAATGATAATACGATATATCGCATATACTATAATACGATATTTGTTATAGCGTGTTATCGATAACATGATATTCTTCATAGCGTGTTCTCGATAACACGATGTTTGTCATAGTGTGTTATCGATAACATGATATTCGCCAATATTTATTATTGATACAATTGTTCATCAAGTCAGGGATGAAAATCTCTAAGATCTTGTACATGCTTACATAAGATGTTCTACATAATAAAACTTGCATATAAAAAACCATACTAGAGTCCCTCAAGATTCATTTTTGGAGTTGCAGTGTCATCTTGATCTCCTTTGTAGGGATAAATAGTTTATGTGGTTAGAAATTTTTGGACAAATATCAGAGAAGAATAATCACTGATGAAGTGAAGGAGGCCGACAATCACCGAATAGAAATCAAAATTTGTTGTTGATGAAAATTGTTGGGCAAAAATTACAAATCGTCACTAAGCTCCGATCTCCTCTTTGTTTATGGGTCGTCACAACTGGTTTTTACGATTTTAAATCCTAACCCTTGTTGTAGGGGTATTTTGGTCCAATTTTTTTTTCAATATCATGTAAACACAAATATAGATGAAATGTTTTTTACAAAATCAGAGAATATGAAATATTTGTATCTTAGGCTAGATAATATAAAAAAAACTCTTGAAATAACTAATCAAAATGGTCAAGCCAACTTCATGTCTTAATCAATCGTATCGAGTTATGCATTATTACAAGAGTGACCATGGGTAGAAAGATTTTTAAGCATATGTTCATAGTTTTGTGTGTATTTATGTAGACTCATTTTTATTGGACAATGCATTTGTAGGTTACTCTTCATCTATGTCTGTATGACTAATTAGAAGGTCAAGAATGAACGCATGATAAAGATTAATTGTATGATAGATCATGGAAGTAATTAGGCTTAAGTAAAAGGGCAATTATAATTAGTTTATTGTACAAAGTGCCAGTTAACACGTTGGAATAATGATTTATTTTGTCATCGTTTCATATTCTATTATGGAAGACCATGCCTATATGCTTCAGCACAAACATGATTTGAAAGTATTTATTATATTCCTTATTTACCGTAAGCTAAGCGTAAGAAAAAAAAAAAATATATATATATATATATATATAGTATTTATTTTTTTAAATTAATGACACATATAATAATATACATTAATGCAAATGGGTACTTATATTAAAATATATATTATCGATTTCAAAAATTAATGCTTCACATGATCTTTTAAACTTGGTGCATTATTAAGCGGCACATTAAAAAACGCTTGTTGCTATCTGCTGGTGGCAGACAAAACCAGCAAATCCCACGTGATAAGGTCCAATTGATGAAGATCATTCATCCAATTTCTACAAGAGTTTTCTCCATATTGCCTGGCCAAAGAATGAAATATTCCATATTCCCTGAACTTTAAACGGAAATACCATATGACCTGGTTGTGGACCAAAATACCCTTAGGTTTCACTATATCAAGTTTTAAATGTTCATCTTGTAATAAATGCACACCGGAACAGTGCTGCGCCATTCCGGTGTGTTGGGAGTCATCGGCGGTGAATGAAACTTGCCGGCAGGAGCTGACTAGCGGTGACTCATCGGCGAGAGTCGATGGACAAGAAAAAAATATTTTTTGAGACCGCAAACGTTGTGTGAGTGCTCCAAAAGCTGCACTTCGTAGAAATGATCATTCTTTCACACTGATCATGGATATGATCGGTATTTGCATCCATTATAATGGAGAGGTAGGCAATGATGACATGTATATCTGTGGAATGACACGGTTTGTGAATATTCATTCGTTGGTGTGCTTCGGCGAGCTGCTGTGTAACGCCCGAGATTTTTCACACATTTTCTTCAAAATTCACGAAAATTTTTTGCAATATAACGTCTGTAAATCGGAGTAAAAATGACGAAATCAAAACCTGATAAAACAGTTTATACTTTGAAACACTAAACATCCATTTTCCATCTAAATATTTTCATCACACGGTCAAACATCGTACGGCCAAAGCAAATATCATCAGGCGCTACTCGAAAACACACGTACGACTAAATTCGCTATGATCATAGACTTTTAAATACAAAACCTTCCCAGGCATCCCTGAGTGCAAGTCCCATAACAGTCCACAGACTAATCCAAATGAAAGTCCAGAATATAAACATCTTAACTCCTCGTCTCACCCAATACATTGGATCGTGGCACAAATAAACTCGCAGTGAGTCAAGCATATACCTGAGTCAACGGGAATCAATCCTCCGCTGAAATGAGCATCCATCTCCAGGAGCTCTCCAACACACACCTGCAAAAGCCTCCCGAACCACGGGGCTAAAAATGGTAGGGTGAGTATTTTCATACTCAGTAGGAAAATACCCAGTAGGGGAAATCCCAAACGGTGAACTCAAAAGTTCATAAATACATGCATTCATGCAACTCAAACATGAAGCAGATAGGCATACAAACATCATGCTCATACGCATACAAACATACCGAATGCACCATCGTGCCAAAGTCATACCAAATGCAACATCGTGCCAACAACATACTAAAAGCACCATCGTGCTAAAATCGTATCATCAAATGAAACTTACACAAACACCCTTATCCAGGGTCTTACAAACTTACTCGTACCATCGCACACATACTCATACAACATACACATACTTGTACGACCTTACTCGTACAATCATATGCTCACTCATACAACTTACACATACCTGTACGACCTTACTCGTACAGCTTACACTTACTCGTGCGACCTTACTCGCACATCTTACACTTACTCGTGCGACCTTACTCGCACATCTTACACTTACAGTCTTACTCTGAAACTTACACTTACAGTCTTGCTCGGATTCAAATGCTTACAGTCTTACTCTTACAATCGTACTCATACTCTTACAGTCGTGCTCATACACATACTCTTACAGTCGTGCTCATACTCATACGGTCGTACTCATACACATACTCTTACAGTCGTGCTCAAACTCATACGCTTACAGTCGTACTCATACTCATACTCATACAGTCGTACTCACACACATAATCGTACAGATGTACGCATACTATCGACCGCTGAAGCTCATTACAACTAATCAGCTCTAGCGTCGAGATGGAAAAGAATGCCACAGGGGCATCACCTTAACCTCCGGGGAGTGACTAGACGCCATGGACTTTTTCGAAGGTAAGGCACACCAGTGCTCATGGGGCACAGGATCAAACAGGTAAGAGTAGGTCCATGATACTACTTACCTGAGCGCGCAAACATACACCCACACATAAGGGGTCATACAATTGCCCACACATAAGGGGTCTTATAGTGCCATACAATTGCCCACCATAATGGGTCTTATAGTGCCATTGCCACTCTTGGGCAGAAAAACATACAGTGCCACTTGGGCAGAAACATACAGTGCCACTCTTAGGCGGAATCATACAACGCTCTCAACAGAGCATCAAACGTCTGGGCTTATACATCACACAGACCAAATCGGAAACATACGTTGCTCTCAACAGAGCAAAAGACGTCCGGTGCTCTACACAGCACACAGACAACAACCCGCAAGATAACCACCATGGCAAGACATGATAAATGCTTAGCCGACTCATTATCGGCTAGCTCAAACACGGAACTTAATCCGTCGAACCCTCAGGTCTCAAACTCACAATGCTATCATTAGTTGTGCTTATAATTCAAGTTTGAATTAAGTACATTATGCGGTACAATTATGCCACACAAACTCACAGTCCTCGACTGATCAAACCGAAGCTGAGCCCGATCAAAACCCTAGTTCGTCAGGGCAACAAACTTCGCTTAACCCATCCATATCATGATCAAACTCATCGTACAACAAAATCTTACAGTCTTACGTACTCCGCCATCCCCTTATGGCCAAATCATCTTACACTTACATTATCAAATGAAGCTCCTCAGAGTCAACCCAATTGTCGCCCTCTTACTTAATACCTCACTGATTATTCTTAATTTTCGCTTCATAATGTGTACGTTATGCTTGTACAATTATGAACACTCTTACTATCTGACAATCGCCCAACATACAATCCAACTCAAACCGATCCATTCTGATCCTTGCCCGTCATACTCTTATCCTCTGTCATCTGCCATACGCTTACACAACCGTATCCAAATTCAGACAAAACCTCTGCAACCTCTTATTGTCCATCGCCCATACCTCTGCCCACGTACACTTACACATATCCATACCATAGGCAAAAGACCATCATACATACGTATGTCTCCCACATACGTATAACATACACATACGGTCATACATACATAACTTACGAACATGCATGCTAGCCATCACTAGCACATGCATACACATTCATACATACTTCAAACATGCACGCTAGCCATCACTAGCGCATGCACACACATCAAACGTACACGCTAGCTATCACTAGCACATACTCAATCAACGTACGAAACTTACCAACAAACACGCTAGCCATCACTAGCACATACTTACATCCAACATACTTACAACCAACATGCAAGTCATATGCATTTCAACATACCATACAATCGTGCTTACACGTACATCATGCAATCAAATCGTCACTTAACATCCAAAGCATGGAATCATACAATCCTAGCATGCTACTACTCATTCAAAGCATGCTATCATGAATTTACGAGTTCAAAGCTCCCCTACCTCGTAATCATGACGTTCGATGGCGAGCACACGACGGTGGCGGCGTCGGCGGCGGAGCTGGCGGCCAATAGCTTTGCCAAGTGGAGAGAGCTGCCGTCCCGAGGATTTTAGGAAGCGCCGGAACTAGTCACGGCCAAACGGAGTGTCAGAATCAATGCGGCAAAACCCGCGATCCACGGCGGCACACTAGGGGCGGCCGGGAGAAATGTCATGCCAACATAAGTGGCAGATATGACCGAAACACGATGTGTACTCACAGAAGGTCGGCCGGTGGCTAAGACGTACTCGGCCGGCCACAAAACATCGAAATCGGCCGTGGACAGCACCCAACGGCGACGATTTCGGTCAACAAAGGCCCACATAAGGGCGGAGGGCATGGGGCAACGCTCGAGGACAGTGGAGAGGTGGAGGAGGACTCTAGTGGTCAACTCCACTCGGTGGCAAAGCCATCCGATGGTCAGGCGGCACAAATACGGCGCCTAAACCCAAAAATGCACGCGCGGCCACTTGCACACGCGGCCAAACAGTGCCACTATAGGGGGAGATGGGTCGGACGGTGGCGACCCAAGGCCCATATAAGGGCTGCCAAGCTAAGGCCAAGACATGGTGGCCGATCGAAGCGGCGACATCGCCGATCGCCACCCACAACTAACACACGTAGTGCGGTGGCTGTGCATCTCGCACGGTATAGGGCAAAGGCAAGCGGCCCACTCCGAGCGGAGGCATAATTGGCAAAGTGGGGCTGACCCTCACTGTCGCCGAGCCGGGGCGGAGCCCATGATGGCCAAATGGCCCACGGCTCGCCGATGCTAACGACCCGAGACGCACCCAATGCGTCTAATCGGGCGGAGCAAGGCCATAGGGGCGGGGCAGGGTCGGAAACGGAAACCCCCTACCGACACTGGGTCGAGGTAGGCTGGACGGAGTCCTACCGGTGGCCGGACAACGACCGGAAATCCCGGCGTCTCAAAAAAATTCTCACGGACAGTGAGATGAAGAATGTGAACAAAACCCGACCAAAAGTTCGGTAGCTCACCACGGAGCGAAGAAAGCATGGCGGCGGCTCTAGCCAGCGCCTATGGGTTCCTAGCGGCCAACTAAACATAAGTCTAGTTGAGAGCGGCCGCAAACGACGTCAAAATCGTACACCCATAGCTCAAAAACGGGATTAAAGGAGAGAAAAATCCCGAAAATGGTTCGGTACCTCGTGTAGGAGCGAAGAGGCCGTGGCGGTGGTCATAGCCGGTGTCTATGGACTCGTGGCGGTGAGGCAAAGCAGATCAGGACAAGAACCGCCGGAATCCGACGACGGAGGAGGGAGAACGGAGCGACCGGAATCTGGCTCGGGTTCTCAAAAAAACTCACTGGACGTCTGTAAAATTTCTGGAATGTCGGTTCTGTGAAAACCGATGGATGGGTTGATTTTTATAAAAATCTTTTTTAATTTTTACCTTTACATCCCTAACACGCGTTAACCTCTCGGTTACGCGTTATAGCTCCAAAATTCGCGCCGTAAGCACGCAGCGAGGCCCACGGCCTACGACTAAGCCCCACACCCGACTATACGGGTATAAATACGAGGGAAAATACATAAATACGAATACGCCGAAGCGTCACATTTTCCCGCCGAAAATGACCAGAAAAATAGCAGGAAAATCACAGAAAATCGTAGAAAATTCAGGGACATTACATGCTGGGGCAAGTCAAAGCACGACTTTACGTCAATGGTAATGTCAGTTTGAAGTATTTAATTCCATCATCCCAATCATCCATGATATGTGAATTACAAGACGATGAGGACGTCCAATCAGTGTTCTCCATTCATAAGAAGGCGAATAAGGAGGTGTTATCATTGTATGCCAAGATGAAACAGCCCGACAACGGTGATAAATCACCATCACCCTCTGTTAAAAGGAACCAAACAGTCAATAGAGCTGAATCACCCGTCGTAATGGCTCATCCCAGCTCAAATGTCAGATTTCATACCGGATTCAATGAAACTTAGTTCACATTTGAAACTATCAGGTAACAATATTGAATCTTTCGATTATACGCAATTTGTATATTTCGTGTACTCGAGACCACGATATTGAACTTATCGTGTTAAGGGAAATCATATCGTGCGAAGTTATAAACATGACCTGTAATATATCATATTAGTAATTACACAATATACACATGCGATAGAGCAATTATATGTTGCATCGTAGATAACACGTATTGAAATCTTTGCGTGTTAACAGAATACACGATGTTGACTGATGTTGCATTTTTTTAACACAATAATGTGCAATGCAGATTGGGAGAACCAGGAAACTTGCCCTCAACAAATCCATGTCAATCATCGTTCACCAATCCAACGAGTATAGAACCTGAAATAGAAGTCAATCAGAATAGATCAAAGGAATTGTCACCAATGATGGGTGGGACAAGGACTTCATTTGATAACTACGAACCACCATACAACCCTTGTAATTACGACGCTGGACAAGGCAAAGAAGTTGAAAATATGTGGGCTAAGGATCTGTGGTACGATAATGATATAGTTGACATGGAAAGTATGTCTGACCACGAAGAATTTGGAAACAACGAGGTTCCCAGTAACATCGACGTTGATCCGGAGGTAGATTGTGATACCGTTGATGATTTAAACATGTTGGAACAAAATATTGATGAAAGCCAGCTAATGACGGGTAGCTTGCAATCTAAGGATTACCAGAAGCTCCTCGAATTGGGTGCACATTTCTAAGTGTTGAATTTCAAGAGGGTCTTGATCGACTTAGCAATAAAGACAAATTTCTCATGTTGTGGATGAAAACCGAAATACGTACGCCGCAAAGTGCTCCAATGAATCTTGTAACTGGTACATAAGGGCTTCAAATATAGGAGATCATGTGACTGTCACAAGGTTAGTGCCGACTCATTCATGTGGAACCCAAAGGAAGTCAACTGACCATCCCCTAGCATCACACCTTTGGATAGTGAGAAAATGTTATGTCCTCTTTAAAGACTCTATGGACATTACACCTAAGAGCATAGAAAGTTATATTTCGAAGCACTGGGGCATAACTGCTAACTACAAGAAATGTTGGCGCGCAGGCAATGCATGAGAAGAAACGAAGTGTTGATTTAGTGTCACGATATGTTAGTCTAGCGTGTTATTATTTACACGATTAAACTATAGTCAAAATATGGACTCACACGACATACGTCAATATCGTGTTACCATAAACACGACCAGGCATTGTGTATGGATTCCGATCACACGAAAACATACAATGTCGTGCGATCAAGAACAAGATGTTAGCCGGTGTCGTATAACATTTACTAAATTGTATTTGGTCGGGCAGGTAAAGCTCTAACTGATTTAATAGATGGTGACCCAGACGAATCCTACTGCTTACTTCCTTCTTACAGGAGGCAGATAGAATATATAAATCTGGGCAGTGTAGTTGTGCCAGTGAGATCATGTGACATTCCCGGACTTATGGGTGGGTATGATTTCAAAAGAGTATTCTGGATGTTTGGCCCCATTGCGAGAGCTTTCAGAACAACCTTGAGGCCGTTGCTAACAGTTGATGCAACCTTCTTGAAAGGAAAGTATCCTAGACAACTATTGATAGCAACTGCACTGGACGGGAACAATAATATGTTGTGCATTGCATTTGCAGTGGTTGAGAACGAATGTGAGAAAACTTGGTGCTAGTTTCTTGAGTTGCTTAGAAATCATCTATTCTCTAATCCTCCAGCCGAGTTGGATACAATCGTTTTAGATAGACAGAAGGGATTGACAAATGTTGTGAAGAAGTTTTTCCCATCTACACAATACATGTACTGTATCTATCACATGGCAGCAAATATGCTAGACAGATTCAAGGACATTACCTAAAGAATCAGCTCCATGTTGCAGCCGAAACGTTCAGACTAAACGTGTATGATGAGACAATGAACAACATTAAAGAACATAATCCGGAAGCATATGCTTGGCTAAATAAGATAGGTTCGGATCATTGGCCAATGTATCATTTCCAAGGAAAAGATATGGGACACTCAACTCAAATAGGTCTGAAACTGCAAATGCAATGTTCAAAAAAGCTAGATCGATGCCTATAATGCGTTTAATTGAGCACACGAGGGAGCACACAACGACATTATTTGAAAAACGTCAGATGGACGAACATAATATGATGGAAGAGTTAACCCCATTTGCCCGAAAACACATCAAAAACATACGAGAAGAAGCAATGAATGTGATTGTATTGCTTGTGTCACTGTATGAATTCTAGGTTAATTCGCTACATCACCAGGTACATTGCATTCATATGGCGATGTACATAGTTTTTGCTCATTTATGCGTTTCTTCACAGGATGTGGTAAACCTGGTTGATCGTACTTGCACATGTGGAAAGTTTCAACATCAGGGTCTTCCATGTAATCGCAGCAATCGATAATAGACACTTCTATGTGTCTGAGTACTGCGAAAGATGGTACTCTATTGAAATGTATAAATTGACCTATCGAGAGCCCTTACACCCAACAAAGGATTGTCACCAGTGGGCACTGGCTGGAGTCACAGTCACTGTTTAAAGCCCCACACAAATATGGAACATGCGGCCAATTGGGTCACAACCGCAAACGATGTAGTAGAGCACATGGAGGGTCCCCCAATGTGGCAAATGTACCAACGACAAGTCGAAGGAGGTCGAATAATAGCACACGTAAATGGTGTAAGGAAGGAGAGCATCGATCAAGCTTACCTTTTCCACCCCCGTTCTTCAGCTGAAATTTTTTGTAGATACATCATGTTATGAACAACACAGAATATGTAATTAACATGTATTGGAAAACATGACATGATGTAAATAGGGTATACTGTATATGTATATTGTGTAATCGACAACACGACTAAAATGGGGTACGTGTTGCTAATTACACGATAATATTAATCGATTATTAATTTTACTGTAAAGAGTGTTTGTTGCTTACACGATATTGGTAATAATGTGTGTTAGAATGCATGACAATGACATGATCGTAATGATCCGATTCCCGATGCATTATGCCCGAAGCACCAATACATTCAATAACCTGGCGGTTCGTAACCATCTTACCTTGCCTATATATATATATATATATATATATATATATATTAGGGTTAGGGTTTGCAGAACGCTCACTCACTGGTTCTATGTGGAGACGGGTCATTTGGGAGATTGCTGTAGCGGCGGCTGGTGAATCGACCCTCCATTGGACACAAGTCGTGTGTGCATTAACACGCTAGTTTTACTTCAACAATTACACATCGATAGTTAGCATATATGAAACCCAACGATATGATCCTATGTCGTGTAATCGATAAGATGATAATTCATTGTAATATGCGTAAGATATTCAGTCGTTTGATTGATAACAGGATAGAGCTTAAAACGTATGAGCAATGAATAGATATTACCTCATTCGTTATGCAATCCTGCTTTAACAGAGATAGGTAGTCGGTGTATATGAGTGTCTCTACAGGCCACAACTTGTGTGGGTTCGATAGAAATTCCATGATAATTTCCTTAACTGCCTCCTCCTGAACCTCCAGGTGAAACACCAACTTTGTGTCAAGATAGTCCTTCGGCCGCAGACTTGTCTCCTCAGTGTTCGTCTTAGTCACAATATCTTCTTCAACATCTTCAACATTGTAGATACTCTCCATTACGTCTGCATCTATAGGAGGAGTATCTGATATAGTGCCTTCACTTGAAACTGTGATTGGGGTTGCTGGTTCAGGGGTGGGAGACTTTGGATGCGCTTGACGGATAATGCTTGGGCCAGGAACCGATGCAAACAGTACTTCGTCACCAGGTTTTCGAGGGTGGTGACTGGGTCCAAACTTCGCTAGCTTTTCATCAATGTAGCTGCTGAAATGCTTCAGCTTCTTTGATACCTAAGCTACAACTTTCTTCACAGACTCCTAATGTTGAGCAGGTGGTTCAACTGTGGTGGACCTCGACTTCCATTGTGCAGGAGGTACAGTGGGAGCCCTAGGAGCAGCTTTCCGCTTCACTCTTATTTTTATTGCTTGTTTGGGTACTGCTTCTTTATTTGCTTGTTGGGGTGCTTCTGGTCCCTTCAAGGGTTGTTCCAAAATCTCCAGTTGGTTAGCGAGGGCTTCAAGCAGTAGTTCTGGCACATCGCGAACCTAAGCCATGACCTCAGGTGGAAGGTCCGATTCCTCTACCTCTCGGGGTTGTTTGTCGACACATACGAGCGTTAGGTTCGGTTCCACTACCTTCCATGGTTGTTCTTCAGCATCCCGGGGTTGTTCTTCCACCTGATGGGGTGGATCCACGACATCCTATGGTTGATGCACAATCTTCTTCTTCAGTTGGTGGCAACTTGCAGTTTTCGTTCCTCTATATTTAAGAAGTAATTCATCGTGTTAGTAACCACACGATATACACGCATGTCGTCATGTAAACACACGATAAAGATGCATATCGTATTCGTAGAAACATGACATAAACCTAATCGTGCTCATGATCACACGACCACGCAGAGATGGTTCTCACAACTCCTGCCTCAATGATCGTGTGATCGATAACACGACAATCAATCCATTGTCTTTCTTACTCAATGATATGATCTCTTATCGTGTACTCAACTAAACAAATATCCCCTAACGAAACACGATACATTAAACTGTCATACTTACTCAAAATGAATCCCTCTTCCACCGGCTGAGGGACTTGTACTAGTTGATCTTCAAGGGCAGATGGTTGGCGAGCTTCTCTTGATTTTGAAGCTCTTGCCTTTGAACGAACCGAAGGCGATCCTTCAATTCTCGGAGGAGGGGTTGATGCTTGGGAGACCACCGGTTGAGTGGGTTTAGGCGGCTATTCTGCCTCTCATTCCTCGGGGGGTTGCATCTGTTCTATGAGGCTAGTTGCCACCTCTAGATCACCCTTAACACGTTGGAGTGCAGCTGCAACTTGATCCATGCTCCATCCCTGCTCACCGTATAGAATAGCCTTCTCCAAAACAACTTCACAAATTCCCATCATGACATCAACTGGCATGATGAATGATTCAATGACGTCATGGACGGAATGTACATGCCCCGACGTCTCTCCATGGGGGGCATTGGCTGGGTCTCATTGTTCGGAAAGGCTGTGTACCTGCTTTCTTAGCTTTCGGGGTCGCCCTTTGTCCATCTATCAAGTGTGCCTCTTTGGCAATTGGAGTGATGGGCATAACAATTTGCGAGTCTGGATTCAGCCTCATGAAGACATCCTCGTACCACTTCCTCATCCGATGATGAGCTAGAAGCTTCTTCCTCCCCTTTTCATCGGCCGGGTCAAGTTTATCGGCCTTCTCCACGTCACTCAAAAGTTGGGTAAATCCGGGTCACCTCTTGCACCTCGGGCTGCATGGAGGACCACTTGGAGCCCATATGGACATATGCTCATAAAACCATACCTGGCGGACAATACAAAATAATATAAACATTAGTCTAAAATGTTCAGTATCTTCACTATAACAAATTAGTTGTGTTATGGATAACACGCTAGAAGCCACATCGTGTTTTCGATAACACGATACATTACAATCGTCTAATGTCCTATCCACAATATAATACATAGTCGTGTTTTCGAGAACACGATATGTCTACGTGCATGTTAAATGTCGTATGTCCGATAACACGATTGAAGTTCTTATCGTGTGACCGTTGAGGTGATATTCATCTCTGTAAAACATATCGTGTCATTATAAATACGATAGTAGACTTCACGTATTATAACACATACGAGGGTTACCTGGAGCACTAATGAAGCCCCTACGAGAATTCCGACCGTGGTGGAACGCTCGTCCTGTCTGCTCATGATGTTTCGGTGGGCTGCCGATATGCCTCTCATCAATAAATCATGTACGACACCTGCCCAATTGTAGCTCCCTGTGACCGACATGTCATTTAAGTAATCACATAGAGTTGGGGATACGACTTTGTTGCTCTGCGTGAATAACACGAGGACACCCATGTGCACGATCTCCAACCGTGCTAAGTCCTCGTCTGAAACATTCCTTGTTTCCTCAGCCACTTCTTTGAACAATTCTTCGAGTCCTGTCTTCTCCGGCCGCTTCCCTTGGAAGAACTTCTTGTAGAATTCCCCCTTGCCTTGGGCAGCCTTCCCCTCGCTGCTTTCTAATTTACACGGGTTCCCTTTTCCACTCAACCCCATGATCACAACCACTTCAACCACTGTAAGGGGTAGTCTTTTGCCCCTTATGTTGAAGACCTCCAATGAGTCGTCCCAACAATTACCAATGAGTACATCCAACAGCGGTCTGCAGATAATGATGGGCTCGCAATCATATATTGGGTAGAATCCAGACTCCACTAAAATCGCCTTGCGTCCCGGATGTGAATCTATAAGGTCTTTTGATAGACGCAGTCCAGCGGAGAAACTATTTGTTCCCATACCCAGTCTTCTCTCGCAGATTCTCTTCTTCTTCTCTTCTGCAACCTTCACTGACTCCGCCATTTGATGTAATACTCTAACTTTACGTCTGAAAAATTGGATATATATATGTAAATCAACAATAGGTCGTGACCATAATCAATAGCCACGTCAGTTCACACTTTCTACCTAACTTCGATAGAGATGATAAGTATATTTATCGTGTCATCGAACATACGCTAATAGGCCCTCGCATACACGACATCATTATGGTTAAACATCGTGTTTCCACCATCTTATTGAGCACACAATATATGACGTATCGTCTTTCTAATGCAACAATAGTCTTATTCGACGGACTATGTCGTGTGTTCGAGTACATGCTAAATAAAAAATCGTGCATATAAATATTCAAAATGCCTTACCACGAAACCTCTGTTGTTGTTCTCTAAGCCAGATTTAACACTCATTCGGCCACTAGTTTTTCAGAATCGCCGCAAACCCGAGCCACGCTACAAACAAGAACTAGCTTTTGGTCATACAGTTTCAAAACTCAGCTTACTAGAAACCCTCTTTCCAAAACTCGGTCTTCGCAAACTCAAACTCAAACTCATTCCAGAACAGAAAATCTCTAATCTTCGATGTTTTGGTCAAATAGGTCGCAAAATCTTCTCACACGCCACTTATACGGTGCTCAATCAGAGGACTTTCCAATCGGAAGTGAATTTTTAATTAGAATGAAGTTTTTCACTTGGAGGAATTACTGGCGTCTAAAGTTGTATGCCAATGAATGCAACTTTGTGAGGGTTTACCACAATATAAAACCCTACCTCCGGTCAGGGGTAGTTTAGTCCAAATTTTATCTTATATTGTGTTATTCCAGGTCTTATGGCATTTCCGTTTAAAATTTAGGGAATATAAAATATTTCATTCTTTAGCTAGGCAATATGAAAAAAACTCTTTCTACAACTTCGCATGTGCCTGGTCGGCCATTGAACCAAGTTTATCATTGACTTAGGATGACTTGTAGGATGGAAGGGGCATTTCTTCCTCATTTTCTCTTTCAGCAACAAAAGTTTTACACAGAGGAATCGATCTAAGACAGAAAACTAGAGCTGAAAAAATGGCCGGAGCTGAGATGGCCGGAGCAATGTAATCAAGGAAGAGGCGGCGTTGGTGGGTGGGGTGCGCCATGAAGTGGCCCAACTTGAAAAAACTCTAGGAGCATATGGGCTTTTTTGAAAGATGTAGAGCGTATGCAAGACTGCGGAGAAGGTGCAAGAGAATGGGTGAGACAAGTCAGGGATGTGGCTTATGATACTGAGAATGTGGTGGATGAGTTCCTACTTTGCCTAGGACCACAAAAGCTTCATGATCAGCCCAGGCTTGTTGGTTGTCGTTACAGATTTGCCTGCTTCCCAAAGCATTTGAGAGCACGACATCGAATTGGCACAGAAATAATCAATAGTTTCGTGGGTGCGAGGAAGGGAAATTCCTAGGCATTGAATAGTTAAGAATAACTTGGAAAAAAACACAAGAGGAAAGAACTCTCGTGGAAAGAAGTTATAAAGTTAGTCAATTTTTTTAAGAAGAGCTTGGATTGATAAGATTTGCGGGTCCCAGATGCTATGGATTCTCCCCACCCTTCTCGCCATTTTCTGCTGAAATAGTCTATCAAAGTGGCCGAGAAGCCAACTTCATGGCTTAATGAATTGATTCGAGTTGTACAGTATTACAAGGGTGACCATGGGTAGAAAGATTTCTAAGCATATTTAATTATTTCGACAATGCATTTGTAGGTTACTCCATCTATTCTGGAAGACCACGCTTATCTGCTTCAGCACAAACATGACCATGCATCCATGGCCCCACACGCCCAATAATTTCAACAACTTTGCATGTGCCTGGTGGGCCATCCAGCCAAGTTTATCATTGACTTGGGAAGACTTGTAGGATGGAAGTGCATTCCTTCCTCATTTGCTCTTTCAGCAACAGAAGTTTTACACAGAGGGATCGATCGAAGACAGAAAACTAGAGCTTGAAAAATGGCCGGAGCTGCAGTGGGTGTTGTTGTGGAGCACCTAGCCAATGTAATCAAGGAAGAGACAGCGTTGTTGGGTGGGGTGCGCCATGAAGTGGCCCAACTTGAAAAAACTCTAAGGAGCATATGGGCTTTTTTGAAAGATGTAGAGCGTATGCAAGACTGCGGAGAAGGTGTAAGAGAATGGGTGAGACAAGTGAGGGATGTGGCTTATGATATCGAGAATGTGGTGGATGAGTTCTACTTTCCCTCGGACCACAAAAGCCTCAAGATCCTTACAAATTTACCCGCTTCCCAAAGCATTTGAAAGCACGACATCGAATTGGCACAGAAATTAAAAGGATTAAAATCCTCCTTCATGGAATTGAACAGAGGAAGAATATGTTTGCCACTACATCTCTAATCAGTGGAGTCACCAACTCTAGTGCTTCAGACAACACTCGACGACGACTGATTGAGCCTTTATTTACTGAATATTCAGAGATCGTAGGCATTGAGAAGCCCAAGTACGAGCTGATTCAGAAATTGCTAAAAGAAGACTCGGGACTTGCAGTGATCTCTGTGTTCGGGATGGGGGGTCTTGGCAAGACGACCCTTGTTCGGAAAGTCTATGAGAATGAGACGGTGCAGAGAACATTTAATTGCTTGGCATGGGTTACTGTATCTCAGAACATTCCCCAAATTGTGCTCCTCAAAAATATGTTCAATAGCTTCATGAACATAAAGGGGGAAAATTCATAGGCATGGAGCAACAACATTCTCCTAACGAAACCGAGCACATCAAGCAACTGGTTGAAGATCTCAACGATTATATGAAGACAAAGAGGTATTTAGTTATTTTAGATGATGTATGGACTGAAAATGCATGGGATGACTTAGGGTATGTGTTTCCTCAAAATGAGCTGAATAGTAGAATTATAATAACTACTCGTAATCATCATGTTGCATTGTATTGTTCACTGTACGAAGAAAATGTCCACAAAATGGAAACTCTGCCTGAACAAGATGCATACACCTTATTTTGCAAGAAGGCCTTTGGTGGAACTCATCCTCCTGAAATAGAAATTTCATCAATAGCTTTTATCCTCAAAATATGCAAAGGATTGCCTCTAGCAATTGTGATTATGGGTGGGCTTTTAATGACAAAGACAATGAGTGAATGGAATAAGGTACTTACAAATCTCAGTGCAACTCTAGAGAAAAATAAAACTGTTGATTATATGAACCAAGTGCTTTGGCTGAGTTATGAAGATCTCCCTCACTATCTCAAGTATTGCTTCTTATATTTTGGTTTGTATCCGGAAGACTATGAAGTTAGTATATTTGAGCTTATTCAACAATTGACTGCTGAGGGTTTTGTAAAACCAATGAATGAACAGACCCCTGAAGACCTTGCCTATAAGTACCTCCAATAACTTGTTCAAAGGAGCTTAGTTGAGGTAGTTGATTATCATTTTGATGGAAGAATTTGGTATTGTAAGGTTCATGACTTAATGCATCGGCTAATCAGTCAAAAAAAGGAGGGAGGAAAATTTCTTTACTTTGGCAATAGATGACATAAATCCAAACGAGGAAGTCCGTCGTCTGTCGGTCTACGGTGACGACATTGGTCCAATGGGCAGAAATTTCTCTGGACTTCGTACTCTGCTCATGTTGGATCCAAAAGATATTCCTGCATTGCTGAGCTTTCGAATGTTGAGGGTGCTGAATCTAGAAGGGGGACAAATCCAAGTATTTCCTAGTGAAATTGTGAAGCTCTACCACCTAAGGTACTTGAATTTATCATTTACAAACATTGACATGATTCCCAAGTCCATCGGTAACCTATGCAAGTTGCAAACTCTTCATCTATGGAAAACGAATGTTATAGAGTTGCCCACTGAAATCCTTCATCTACATGCTATTCGCAATTTAGTGGTTAGCCCTAAAGACGCGGTAGATGGTGTGATGATGCCAACAAGACTCGGCACATTATTATACTTATATGAGTTGAGCTTTATTCGGATGGATGGGGGCACGAAGCAAGCCATAGAATTGGGGAAACTCTCAGAATTGAGAAGGCTACACATGACTTGTGTGAAAAGACAAGACTGGAACGCTATTTGTGATTCCATCACGAAAATGAGACACTTGGAGATTCTCAATATAATAATAAATGAATGTGAGAAATGGCCATTCGATTTAGACTTCATATCAACACTTTCGCCTACACTTCATAGCATAATATTCTTCGGGCCCCTCAACTCCTTGAAGAGTGGAACACTCTTGAGTCTTGTGAGTTTAGAATTAGAAGGCACAGGTCTCCGCGAGGACCCTCTAAATGCCTTGCAACATCTGCCCATGTTACGGGATCTCCGCTTTTGGAAAAAGACTTTCTGTGGGGAAGAGATGTCATGCAGAGAGGACGGCTTTCTGAAGCTCAAAATTTTACTAATCCAAGGCTTAGATAAGTTGAGGTTTGTGCATGTTGGGAAGGGAGCCATGCCGGAACTTGCTAAGATGGTGATTTACAAGTGTTGCAAGCTAGAGGGTATTCCATTTGGTGTGGAGAACCTCAAGGCAATGAAAAGCCTCACTTTCAGTGACATGCCAAGAGAGTTCATTGAGAAGGTACAGGATGAAGAAGGTGAAGAATATGCCAAAGTGAAGCACATCCCCATCGTTAGACACATTTTTGAGGATGGTGAAAGGGAGGATGTCGAATACCTTACTTGATGAAGGTCAATAATAAACTCTTTTGATTGAAATCCCCACGCAGACTGCCTTGCAGTGGCTCACCATCAGATTGCTAGGAAATCAGGTCAACCACTGAACCTGCCTCCCTGAGCTATTCTATCTGGTAGTTCATATATGTAATTTGTTTGCCTTTATCCACTCTTTTGTTCTTTTCATGTTTTACTATTGAAGATTTGGGTTGATGTTGCGATGAATTTTTTACTTTGGAATTTGGGTACGTATTTGTGAATTAATGCTTTTGGTTCTTTGGTTGCCAAACTTGATAGGAAAGTTATGTTTTTTGTTTAATGTCATCCTTCAGAAAGCTTTCTTATAGACTTCAAGAATTTAAGAGTATTATAATTTGTTTTGGAACTACTCGTTTTAAGCTGTAACAACATATACTTACATTTCATATCATTTCATTTGACCGTAAACTATCATCTTAAAAATTGTTCATTTCATTTGACCGTAAGCTAGGTTCCTCCAACTTTATGTGCTTACATTACTTTCATCATTAGATTGCATAATATAATTTTCATTAGATTGCCTTCTTGTAATAATTACCAAGGCTCTTAAAGCTTGAATTCCTCCCAACTTATTGAACAGAGAGATGTAGACCAAAACATGGGGAAAATAATAAGTTCTCACTTGCAAAAAGTTTTATATTAACATTTATCTTCCTTGCTTAATTATGGACTTTGCTAAAACTTGGTTGTTTGTTGTCCAATTCAATGTGACAAAGACTTCTAGAAAATTGATGAAGCACTCTTGAAAATTGATGAAGCACTCTTCATGAACTCAAGTTAGATAAAGGCTCATGTAATTTTTAACAAGCAAGGGGTATTTTTCTCTACTTTACAAATAGCTTTGCATAAACTGAAGTTGGATTCATGTAATTTTAAATTGATTAGGCGCTTGCATCCTCAAAGTCAAGTGAATTTCATGGTCATAGACACAATCATGTCTTCTCTAAGTTTTTGTTTCCCCAGTAGTAGTTTGAAGAGGAAGAACCTATTGGCGGTTTTTGTTTCCTATGTAGTAGTTTGGAGATGGCCCTGGGACCGTCGTGTGGCTGCGAATGAATTTGGGAGATGATGTTGGGGTGCCCTGTTATTTACAATGTTGTATTCTTACAAGTCTATCAAAATTTTTTCTTCTCTTTTGCATTGTCTTTTAACCTATCCTGATAGTGGCAACCAAGTAAATTTGGCTGCAAAGCAAAACTTCGTCTTTATAAAGTTTCTGGTGGGTGATTGGGTTTGAATTGTTTGTGGTGAAATAAACTCTAGTAAATATAACAAACAACTCGTAATGTGAATATTCACTAAGGTACTTATGTACATATCTTTGCACAGTGCCATATAATTTGGCCCAATTTGGATATGGTAGATATTAAACTGATTTTCTCCTTTGATACCCGCTACCTATTTTAAAAATATTTTAAGAATTTTACCTATTTTAGTTATATTTCTTCTCTCTCCTTCTATATATATATATAAAAGAAGATAAATGGGCATGAGAAATAATAGACAAAGCCAATACTCTATCTACTTGACAAATGAGCAATTGCAAATGGTAAGTAATTTCTGAAAAGTTGACGGTGTGGAAAGGCCTAACTAATAAAAGCTCGTATGCAAATTAAATTGAAATGTTCTCTACATAATGAGACTAAAATAAAATAATGAAAAATATATATGATGAGAAAGGGTCATATCTTCTTTAGTGTATGCATCTCCCATATTATATTCCATGATTTTTTTCTCTAGAAAACCTTAATCAAACTTACTTTTTAGAGCTTCTAGTTCATAAATTGGTGAAGGATCACTACTTAGATTAGTTTTAACACCTTTGGTGACCACTCTGTATGATTATTTATGTTTGTCACTAAGTGCATGAATTACAAGTGATTTGAGTGGTGTGTTCTACTCGTTTATATGGATTGAAGCTTAATTACTCTACAAAAGTTCACAGCTTATGTTTGGTTTACTATTGAGCATAAAGAGAATTTTTTGCCAATACTTTATCTTAGTTAGTACTGATATTTAAGGGTGCTAACGAGATGAGTCGAACCGAGTTTTCAGGTTTTTTAACTTGAGTTTGATTTCTGAAAGCTCGGTTCGAGCTCGATTGAATGGTTCAATGCCTGGCTCGAGCTCGGTTCGACTAAGAAACTCGAAACTCAATTTGAGCTCGAGATTGAAAATATATTATAGCAACTCGAACTTATGTTCGAATTGAGCTCGAATCCCATTTACAACCCAAACTATTTTTTTCTAAAAAAATTCATATTAATTTAGAGAATCACACCAACATTACAAAAATAAAAAAAATTATAATAAACATAATTCTATTCTATTAAAGTTGTAAATATTATTTCAAAATCTATGGATAAAATAAGAGTCAATAAATACCCAACAAAAAAATTTCATTTGTCACCAAAAATTTAACTAATGTTATTCAAATATCTCATATAATAAATATAATTATATAAATAATATTAAAAATAATAATTACCAAAATAACATAGAGAGAAAAATATTTACCAATATGGTATTTCTTTTCGCTAGCGCCTCCGTGACTTTTTTTAATTTTTTTTTATAATTTTGTTCTTAAAGAGGAAAAATTCAATATAATGTACTGATTTGTCATTTAAATGATGAAATCAATATAATGTACTGATTCTTCCTTTTAAAATATGAAATTAATACAATGTATTGATTTCGTCATTTAGAAGGATAAAATCAATAATGAAATAATTGTCCTCTCTTCTCTTTCTCCTCTCTTCTCTCTACTATCTCTTCATTCTCTCTCTCTCTCTCTCTCTTTCTCCTCTCTCTTCTCTTTCTCTTCACTCTCTCATCTCTCTCTATTCACTCTCTCTCCTCTCTCTATTTACTCTCTCTATTCACTCTCTCTTTCTTTCGGCTATCTCTCTCCTCTTTCTCTCTCTTCACACTCTCTCTATTCACTCTCTCATCTCTATATTTCTATTCAATCTCTCTCCTCTCTCTTTTGGCTATCTCTCTTATTCTCTATCTTCACTCTCTCTCTCTACACTTTCTCTTCTCTCTGTCCTCTCTTCTTTCTCTTTCTCTCTCCCTATCTCTCTCTCTCTCTCATGTGCATGACGTGAGCCCTAGCTCTGAGAAGTGGGGAGAAAATAGAAAATTTTAATTTATTTTTTCTTATTTATATATTATATATTAAAATATTAAATTTAAAATAAAATACAATGTATTTGTGAATGACAAAAAAAAAATATTTTTTTACATTTTCATGATTTTGTCCTTTAGAAGAGAGGAGAGAAAAAAGAGAAAGAGAATAGAAAGAAAGAGGAGAGAGAGAAGAGAGATAACCGAAAGAGGAGAGAGAGTGAATAGAGAGGGGAGAGAGAGGAGAGAGAGAGACAAGAGAGAGAGGAGAGAAAAAAAATTAGTTCATTATTGATTTCGTCATTTGGAAGGACAAAGTTAGTACATTGTATTAATTTAGGTGTACTCATTTCGTCCTTCTAAAAGATAAAATTATGAAAACATTTTTAAAAAAACCATGCAGGTGTCAGCGCCTAGTTAGTGAAAAGGAACACCATATTAGTAAATATTTTTCTCTCCATTAATTTGATACTTATATAAAATTTCTCATATAATAAGCCACAAAAAACTGAACTAGTCACTAAAGTTATGACAACTCTTATTCACATATTTCATATCGAATTATTCTAATGACAACAAAAAAGTTCATAATAAGAGAATTATTTGGACCTCAGCAATAACATATTTCATGGTGTGTGGATTGCCTATAAAAAGAAAAATCAATATAATTGGAATTCAACAGTAAAATTTAGACTTGGTTTACTGGATATATTTATAGGAAAAATCTAGATATAATTCACTAAATCTCTAATTCTAAACTAATATGATTGGTTGAATTAAGAATGTTTATTTTCAAGTAGAATAACATATTTATATTTGTTAGGATTAGAATGATCAAAGGTAGTATTTAAAATTTAAATAATATTATATAGATGAATAAGGGTAGAATAGAAATAAAATAATTTATCATACCTACTGTATGGACTTACTGACTTCACTGTTTATAACTCCCTTACTAAGTATTTTCCTATTGAGTATGAAAATATTCATTTACCCATTTTTTAGCCCCGATGTTCGGGAGGCTTTTGCAGATTTATGACGGAGAGCTCCTAGAGATAGATGCTTATTTTTATGGTAGATTTTCCTTTGACTTAGGTATATCCTTGATTCACTGTGAGTATTATTTTGTATCACAATCTAATGTATTGGGTAAGATGAGAATTAAAATGTTTATGTTGTTTGGAATTGTAATTTGGATTAGATTCTAGACTATTATGAGACTTGCACTCAGGGATGCATGGGAGAGATTTGTATTTAAAGTCTATGATCTAAGCAATTTACTTGGTACATTTATTTTCGAGTAGCGCCTGAGGATGCTTAGTTTGGTTATAGGATGTTTGAATGAGTAAAAATTTATATAAGAAAAACTGATGTGTGATGTTTTAAATTATAAAACTACTTTCACATGTTTCGTATTCGTTATTTTTCCTAGCTTATAGGTTTTATATTAAAAAAAAATTTCTTAAATTTTAAAGAAAATATGATAAAAAATCTCGAGCATTACAAATACAACTTATATTTTCTAAGTTTATGCTATGTAAAGGTATTACTTATAAGTTCTCACATATATACTTATTTTTAATCTATCTTTTTTATTATTTCACATGTACTAATCCTTACTTGAAAGTAAAAAAATTCAAATACTTGAACAACTAAGAAGTTATCCATGCCATTTGACATCTTTTGTCAATGTACTTCCATGACCATGGGCTACATAAGCTGCATAATCCAAATGTCCAACTTAAACTAGTTTCGTCAAGCCTTTGCATGCTGCAATGCTCAGAAATGCACTTGTATCTTCACAATCGTTATGGGAATGTGTGGTGCAATGCTTACAATCAGGTCACTATTGTGAGCAGATCATGTATTTGTAAGATTGGGACAACAAATACAAGTACAATTATCGAAGTGAGAGTCGCTTGTCTCTGTACCGCCAACCCAATGTAGGAGCCTTTTGAGCCAAAAACCCCTTTTGGAGTAATCTCAATGCACGAAGCATTTTCTATGCTTCTTAACCAAAAAGTTCCTAGTGCAAGAAATGCATTGGCAAAATTAATCCTTGAAATTGATGACACACACTAACATATAATTGCTTCAGGATCATTGATGCTAATATACACTGACATGTGCATTGTCAATTTTAAGTATTGATGACTCCCATGCATTCTTTATGCTAGGCGATTTATTAGTAGGGAGCATAGAAAATGGTTCCCCGAGGCTATGGAGGCTTTCAACTTCTTAAAAGCATTATTACAAATATTTTAAAATTCTAGCCAGTAACTTCTATTCCCCCTTCCCCCCAAGATATATTATGGGACCCTTACTCTTTCAATACTCTAATAACTATTATAGTTAAAAAAATACTCATGCATACCACTCCCACCCAAATCATCTTTTATTCCCAAAATATGTTCCTTCTTTGGTGCCAGTAGAACCAGCCATGGCCTTTGCTCATAGTAGCCAACGGTAGATTTGGCATGGTCAGATGCCTTGGTACTAGTTACATTACCTAGGCCAAGGCCAGCCACATGGACTAGGCCAGACAAGCCTCCATAGGACCTGGCCCAATAGCAGTGGTCACGGCCAGGGCTAATGCTTGTCTAGCCCTAACCAACCATGGACACCAGGGCAAAACATGCTCTGGCTGAGTCGCAATCGTTGTGGCCAAGGACATTGCATGCAAGCTGCACCAACAACCAAATCTGATTGTGCTAGCAGTGGCATGACGTAGCCACGTCGATTGGCTAGTAGAAAAGAAAAAATGATGGTCAACGCTTGTAATGCCCCAACCCGAAAACTGACCCGAGCAGGGGGGGGGGGGGGGGGGTCCATAGGGGATAGCTTGCACTCCGGGCTATCCCAAAAATAATTCGAAATCAAAACCAGACCAGGATCGGGAGAGGTGGAACTCTGAGTGCGAGAGTCTTCACGTTCCTCTATGCGCTTCAGAACTTTAGCGCTCCGTTACGTGTAGGCCGGAACAAACCTAATTTATAACTAATTCGGATCGGGCCAACGTTGCCTTACTGTTGGTTGCCTATGTACGTATTGGACAACATCCACGATGTTACTCCAATACGATCGGATCCGTACGTAGTTCTGCCTATTGGCTACTACACACATCAAACTGTGCGACAATATATACGTATACCCAAATATTTAATTGGGGTTATACGAAAACTGATAAAATACAAGTAACACATATCTCGCTCTATCATAGAGACAAGCACTACACGACCACCACAACATGTCTCGCTATACCCCAGAGCGGATCCAACACATTCACACATTTCGCTCCATCACTGAGCCGAGACCACACGCATCATACATCTCGCTCTATCACTGAGTTGAGACGGGACACAATCATAGATCTTGCTCTATCACTGAGCCGAGATCGAACACACACACTACACGTCTTGCTCTACCCCAGAGAGAGACGGAACACATCATGCCATAAAAGCACACATCATATCTACGCATATTAAAACCTAACATATCAAGGCATGACATAACAAAACACGACGGATCATAGCATAACATACATCCTAACTAGCACGTGCATTTCTATAATTTAAGTGGGAGGTTAGAAATGCTTACTCTCCTAATGTCTTGAGAGGTGGCGGCATTTGGGATTGCTTGTTCCTTCTGGGCATCCTCCCCTTCGGATCCAGTAGAAGCGGACGGAGCCTCCTCTAGCCTCCACACGTTCCTCGCATTGTTCTAGAAGACGACGCACAAATGCTCCCCTTCCCAGAGACTCTTCTCGTTTTCTATGCCCAAGGGCGGCAGTTCGAACCTCTCCTTACTCGGGTTTGTTCCTCACACTTCATAGCCCTTCGGTGGAGTTCAGAGCCTCCCCTACTTTGGGCCACCTCTCTTGATTCGGCCCAGTGACAGAGGACGGAGCCTCCTCTCTCTGGGCTGCTTCTCTCTCTATTCGGGGCATGAGGTCGGCGAACAGAGCCTGCCCTTGCCCTGAGCCTATCCTCCCCTTTCCCGATGACCCTTAAAATGTAGAACACCTGTAGGCCGCGGACAGAACCTCCCCTTACCCGGAGACTCTTTCTATTCTGCGCTCGTAAACAACGAAAAGAACGTCCCTTTCCTCGGGGCATTTCTCACACTGCTCGACCCTTCGGTGGAGGACAAAGCCTCTCCTACTATGGGCCATGACTCACGATGCGGCCTAGTGGCAGAGGACGGAGCCTCCTCTCTTTCCCAAGCCATTTCTCTCTCTCTCTTGGGGCAGGAGGGTAGGGGATAGAGCCTCCTCTTGCCCCAGGTCATTCCCCCCTTCTAAGAGCACCAACTTAAGGAATGGACTATGCTATTGCTTAGATCACCCTTGAATTAGCTAAGAACGCCTCAAGAATGGAAGAAAACAGACTCGGATTATTTTGTCTTATCTGATTAAAATAATATTTTCCCATATTATTTTAATCCAAAAATACCCAAACTTCAACACGATATAACTTCTTACCCCGAAGTCGGAATTGCTCGTTCTTGGTACCGACAAACTTGTATCGACGAGCCCTTCGAAACAAGGCCACATATGGGTAGGTTATCCCACTCTTTTCAAGTGGGTCCCACCCGTATGGCACATTTCCTGAGGTTGTATCATTCGCTCCTGACCTCTGTTTCGCACATTCTTCAATTCATTATGCTTGTTACTCCGAGCTCTACCCAACTATGGGGATTTCATCCGTTCAACCCCTTAATATTTATCTCAATTTACCGAATTACCCGTAACCCCACCCCGGGTTAGGCGTAACCCAAAAACGGGTCATTACAATGCTAGCCACCGACACCAATACTAGAGAATAAAGAGAAAGGAGACATAGGTTTTGGGGTGTGGCAATGGCTAGTAGCAAAATAGTGGGAGACCATGGAGGGTTGAGCAATAAAAATCCCCAATATTTTTTTTCTTTTTGGGGGTATTGAGCATAGGTTGGGGGGAAATAATAGCATTCTTTGCTCACTACATAATCAGTTTTGTCATTGGCATTTGCATTTGCAGGCAAAGAACATAATGTCATTCATAAAAATATATTTCTTTTTAAAAGCTATAAATAAAGGCCCATTTGCTGCACCAAAACCAGTGGGAAGGGACTTATGTAGAAAGCCCATGTTTGTGGGTTGGGCCTTCTCTGTGGGATAGTGATATACACCCAATGAATCTACCCAACAAACCCTTTTAAGCACGTTTTGATTAAATAGAAGTTATAGGTCTAACACAAAGCTCACTTGTAGGGCTGTCAATGGGTAGGGTATGGGTCGGGTAAGGCTTTACCCATATCCATACCTGCTTCCAGAAATTTTACCCATACCCTACCTATGACCCATTTTCATATTCATTATCCATACCCTACCCATTGCCCATTACCCATAGGGTAAATAGGCGGGTAACGGGTAAACGACTAACCAATTAATAAACAAAAAATAATAACAAATATATATGTTAAAAGTCTATCCAAATTACAAAAAATTCAATCCAATATAAACTTATAAGGACCTCACAATTTATATAAAGAAATAAAACATAAAAAGAATATAACACCTTATATCAACTTAAATAATTAAAAAAAACAAGACTCAAAGATATTTCCATTACTCCAAAATCTCTAGCTCATTATACCAAAATAATACAAGATACACACTTTTTATATATATTAAAGCAGGTAATTGGTATCGGGTATGGATAAGGGGTTACCCATACCCTACCCTCATAATAAATAGGCAAGTAAAATTACCCACTTAGTTTACCCTTTACCCATTTATTAATTACCGGCCCACGAATTTTGGATCGGGTGAGTGGGTGAGGCAGGTAAATGGTTACCCATTGACAACCCTACTAGTCACTTGGGCCCACATGTGCTATCCAATCAAAACCCACTTAGGGGAATTTGTTGGGTAAACTCATTGGGTTAATATTATTTTTCTTCTCTCTATCAGGTCCCAATGTGGCAAAACTATAGGCCTTTCTCTTTTCACCGACTAACTTGACATCCCTCGAATTTGCAAGGCCCCAACTTACAAGTTCTCTTGTTTGCCTTATTGGGAAGTTGCAGGGCACACCAATCTAAATATAAAAAATATATAGTACTTCTTATATGGTTACTATTGTCATGCTTGAGATTTTAAAACTTATTTTTCATAAATCAAATATTAAAACAAAAATTTTAAAACTAATTGTCAAAATTAGTAACAAGATATCCTAGGGTGCTACTAACTTATTTTTCAAATATACGAATATTAAATCATAGTATAATAGTGATCCAAGTCAAATATTATCTTAAATTGAAAAGGGTTTTACCTGAGTACATGTCTAAATATCTTGATATATATAAATACAAATAGATTAGCACTCATGTGCCTTAAATTATCTACCTTATATAAGGAAATATTAAACTTGCCAAATTGCCTAACAACATCGTCCTCAACGCACAACCAGATTCTTAAAAGAACTTTATGTTAGAACATAATTGTCCTTAAGTCATATATTAACTTCTTTTTGTGATAAAAACAATGTCTTTCACGTGTTTTTGTATTATGTTAAATGAATAATGTTTAAATTCTACTAAAGAATACAATATGTATTTTGAATAAAAAATTTTGTGCCAATTGTTTATCCAAATACACATCAAAGTTGTTGAACAAAACATATGAATGAGACCAATATTATGATGCCTTCTTTTAGTGAAAAAATTTAGTAGACAAAGTGACTTTAGATGCTTAATTAGTACTATGGATATATTTAAATATATAATTTTACTTTAGAATACTTGCATAATATAATTTTACTTTAGAGCATAATGTTACTTTAGAGGCTAATTTTAAGGGAGATATGTTTGATACCTACTTGTTTTAGTAGTAGGGATATATATTAAATGTATAATTTTACTTTAGAATATTTGCTTAATATAATTTTACTTTGG
Organism: Saururus chinensis; assembly: GCA_035235625.1. Taxonomy (NCBI): domain Eukaryota; kingdom Viridiplantae; phylum Streptophyta; class Magnoliopsida; order Piperales; family Saururaceae; genus Saururus; species Saururus chinensis. The sequence goes on along the minus strand of CP141146.1, from coordinate 25,994,248 downwards.
AGTATAATCTTACTTTAGAGTCTTATTTACTAAGTGAGATATGTTTCATATCTACTTGTTTTAGTAGCATACATATTTATAGATAGTATAAATTGATATGGAAAGCATGCTACAATCTACTTAGATTGTAACTAATATTTTCAAATTTACCATTTATCCCATATATCTGTACATGTGCTTGCATGGGTAACATACAATAACTAAGATCAAATTTCAATGTTGAAGTTAATTAACCGTGTAACTAAGAACTACAATGAATAACTAGACCTCAAGATTTATAGTCTAACTATCTAGGGTTCAAGTAAAGTATAAGTTTTGGCATGCTTGAATAACTATGGGGGAAGTTCATTATGTTTAGTGCCAATTTTAATGAAGTAGCAAACAACCGCATGCAAATTGCACGGCTACACTACGTTTACCCATTTTTGCACGCTCTAGTCTCTCCCTCACACATTTCTTATTTAATTGTGTAATGACCCATGACAATGCCAAAAAAGCAAAGAAGTAATGACCCAAGTCATTTCCAATCTTTTTTAAAATTTTTTTGCAATGACCCACCTCATATTCCACTAGCCACACCAATCAATAAATAAAATATGTATAGGTGCAGAAAATAAGAAATATTTATAGTTAATAAGCTAAATATATATTATGTGATGATATGTGATTTTTTTTACAAGACCAAATGAAAACCATACAACATAAATATTCTAGAATTAAAAAGAAAAAGGCAGGTGCAATGACCCCCTGCAAAAGTGGGTATGTATATAAGAGACCATGAGGTACCTTTCCCCTTACCTCCCTAATTTGATTGGAGCAAAAGTAGCTACATTATGAAGAAACATACAAGAAAGTGTAACAGGTTCGGATGTGTGTATCGAGTACCCTGTGGTGGGTAACTCTTGAGAGGACAAGGTGGGGATTTCTGGTGTTCTATCTCGTCCTCCACTCATGGTTGGCGAAGAATACCTCCTGGAGAAGCCCACTGGGTACAGCCTGTTCTTGCCTCTCCACAGTTAGGAAATGGTATTCGAGGCATCATTTTCTCTATGAAGAAATTGCTTCCTTGCACATGGAAATTATAAAAGTCTCAACTAGAAAACATGGGCAAAAAGCCATGTATCCCATCACTTTTTTTTAGTTTTGTACAAATATAGAAATAAAATTAATAAATAAAAGAAGTAAGTTGAACAAATGTTTTGACAAAAAATTAGTGACATTTAATCGGAAAAGGCTCTAAGAGGCATGAAATTGTAGGAAATTTTTCCATAAAAATGTTGAAAGTATTCACTTAATTCATTACAAACCCACATGTCAGGACAAAAAATTGCACACTTGAACATTGTTGTATCAAAAATTTCTCACTTTATTAAGGGGTAAACCAGACCCCAAAATTTATTTTTCTTTGCTTGTATGAAAAACACATATTGCTTCATTTACTATCACACCGGGGGTTTCCAAATTATTTTTTATTAAATTTTACATTTTTTTTTTGCAATATAACATTTGTAAATTGGTAAAAATTGACAAAAACTTGAAACCTGTGAAAATATTTTTATAATTCTCACACATCCACGTCAAACCTATGCAAACATATTCACTTCAAATCCACACAATCGCATAACACCAATAAATCAGTTAAAACCAATTGTTTAATCATCCCATAAGTGAATAGAGGAAATAAAAACTTCAAGAACATATAGTCATATCTAAAAAGGAGATATTAAATAAAAAAGGTTACACAAAATGCCCATATTGTTTGCAACTCCTACACTTATAACATGCTCTACCATTTCTCTCGATGCTCACACAATCCATTATATTCCTAATATAGACAGATCATAAGCTACCGGGATACATTGCTGCTATTGAGGATAATAACACATAAGGAATATTTCTTACCCAAAACTCCTAACCAAGAGGAGAGTAGAATTGTGCACATACATTTCTATAAGTGGTAGATGTATAACATACTCCTACTTATGTAGGCTATAGCCGCTTTCCCCACACAGCAAGAAGTTGAAACAGAAAAGAACAGGGGTAGTATTGGATTTTTAAAATAAATAATGGTATTGGTGTAAAAATGTAGGACTCAAAAGGTACAAAAAAAACAATGGCGGGATACACTGAGCATTAGTATCTTGGTTGAGACTTGTCGCACATTAACTGCGACAGTTAGGACATATAAGTACTTTTTGCTTGATTTTATAATACTAATTGGTTTAGAACTGATTTTTGCATAGATTTTTGTTGTACTATGTCTATATTGCCCTTTTAAATAAACTCTTAATTAATTTAGAATTTAAGAGACCAAAAATATTATAATAATTTCTCAAATAAATATAACCTTGTAGCCACAAAAAAATAAATTTTATAATCCTAATGGGTTTAGAATTGATTTTTGCCATAAATGTTTGTCATGCTATGCCTATAGTACCCTTTCAAATAAATTTTTAATTAATTTAGATTTCAAGAGACCTAAAATATTATAATAATTTTTCCAATAAGCATAACTTTATAGCTACAAAAAATAGATTTTATAATCCTAATTTGTTTAGAACTGATTTTTTTCAGAGATTTTTGTCATGCTATGCCTACATTATCCTTTCAAGAAACTCTTAATTAATTTAGAATTTTAGAGACTTAAAATATTACAATGATTTCTTCAATTAGTATAACCTTGTAGCCACAAAAAAAAATGTAAATTCCATACTCCTAATTGGTTGCAACGCCCGAGATTTTTCATATATTTTTCTTAAAATTCAAGGAAAATTTTTGCAATATAACGACAGTAAATCGAGAAAAATGACGAATACAAAACCTGTGAAAGCAGTTTTATAATTTAAAACATAACACATCAATTTTTCCCATCCAAATTTTTACTCATTTGATCAAACATCGTACGGCCAAACCAAACATCTAGTGGCACTACTCGAAAACAAATGTACGAATAAATTGCTATGATCATAGACTTTAAATACAAATATCTCTCAGGCATCCCTAAGTACAAGTCCCATAACAGTCTACAGTCTAATCCAAATTAAAGTCCAAAAGACATAAACAATCCTAATTATCATCTCACCAAATACATTAGATCATGGCACAAAGTAATACTCATAGTAAGTCAAGCATATGCCTGAGTCAACGGGAATCAATTCACTGTGGAAACTAGCATCCATCTCCAAGAGCTCTCCATCACAGACTTGCAAAAGCCCCCCGAACAACGGGGCTAAAAAGTAGGGTATTGAGTATTTTCATACTCAGTAGGAAAATACCCAGTAGGGGAGTTCTAAACAGTGAACTCAATAAGTCCATACATAGATGCGTTCATGTAACTCAAACATGAAGCAAACCAACATATCATAATCATGCTCATACTCATAAAATCATACCAAATGCACCATCATGCCAAAATCATACCAAATGCACTATCGTGCCAAAGTTCATATTATCAAACTAGTCTTACACATACATTCGTAACCAGAGTCATACAAACTTACTCGTACCATCGTATGCTTACTCATACAACTTACACATACTTGTACGACCTTACTTATACAATCAAATACTTACTCGTACGACCTTACTCATATAGTCTTACACTTATAGTCTTACTTAAAAACTTACACTTACAGTCTTACCCCAAATCATACTCTTATAGTCATGCTCATACTCTTACAGTCGTACACATACTCATACTCTTACAGTCATACACTATAACGCCCGAGAATTTTCACTTATTTTCCTCAAAATTCACGGAAATTTTTTGCAATATTAACGCCTGTAAATCGGAGGAAAAATAACGAAATCAAAACCTGATAAAACAGTTTATAATTTAAAACACTAAACATCCATTTTCCATCTAAATATTTTCATCACACGGTCAAACATCGTACGGCCAAAGCAAATATCATCCGGCGCTACTCGAAAACACACGTACGACTAAATTGCTATGATCATAGACTTTTAAATACAAATCACTCCCAGGCATCCCTGAGTGCAAGTCCCATAACAGTCCATAGACTAATCCAAATGAAAGTCCAGAATGATAAACATCTAACTTCTCATCTCACCCAATACATTAGATCGTGGCACAAAAATACTCGCATTGAGTCAAGCATATACCTGAGTCAACAGGAATCAATCCACCGCTGAAATGAGCGTCCATCTTTAGGAGCTCTCCATCACAAACCTGCAAAAGCCTCCCGTACAACGGGGCTAAAAATGGTAGGGTGAGTATTTTCATACTTAGTAGGAAAATACCCAGTAGGGGAAATCCCAAACGGTGAACTCAATAAGTTCATAAAAACATGCGTTCATGCAACTCAAACATGAAGCAGATAGGCATATCTATATCATGCTCAAACGCATACAAACATACCAAATGCACCATCGTGCCAAAGACATACTAAAAGCACTATCATGCTAAAATTGTACCCTCAAACAAAACATACACAACACCCTTATCCAGGGTCTTACAAACTTACTCGTACCATCGTACGCCTACTCATACAACATATGCATACTTGTACGACCTTACTCGTACAATCATATGCTCACTCATGCGACCTTACTCGCACATCTTACACTTACTCGTGCAACCTTACTCGCACATCTTACACTTACTCGTGCGACCTTACTCGCACATCTTACACTTACTGTCTTGCTCGGATTCATATGCTTATAGCCTTACTCTTACAATCGTACTCATACTCTTACAGTCATGCTCATACTCATACTCATACAGTCGTACTCATATTCATACACTTACAGTCGTTCTCATACACATACGCTTACAGTCGTGCTCACACTCATAATCGTACACATATCAACGACCACTGAAGCTCATTACAACTAATAAGCTCCAGCGTCGAAATGGAAAAGAATGACACTGGGGCAACACCTTAACCTCCGGGGAGTGACTAGACGCCATGGACTTTTCCGAAGGTAAGGCACACCAATGCTCATGGGGCACTGGATCAAACAGGTAAGAGTAGATCCATGATACTACTTACCTGAGCGCGCAAACATAAACACCCACACATAAGGGGTCATACAGTTGCCCACCGTAATGGGTCTTATAGTGCCATAGAATCGCCCACCATAATGGGTCTTATAGTGCCATAGAATTGCCCACCATAATGGGTCTTATAGTGCCAGTGCCACTCTTGGGCAGAAATCGTATAGTGCCACTCTTGGGCGGAAACATACAATGCTCTCAAAAGAGCATCAAACGTCTGGGCTTATACAACACACAGACCAAATTGAAAGCATATATCGCTCTCAACAGAGCATCAGACATCTGGGCTTCATACAGCACATAGACAAAGTTGGAAACGTACATCACTCTCAATAGAGCATCAGACGTCTAAGTGCTCCATACAGCACATAGACAACATCCCGCAGGATAAACACCATGGCAAGACATGATAAATGCTTAGCCGACTCATTATCGGCTAGCTCAAACACGGAACTTAATCCGCCGAACCCTCAGGTCTCAAACTCACAACGCTATCATTAGTTGTGCTTATAATTCAAGTTTGAATTAAGTACATTATGCGGTACAATTATGCCACACAACTCACAGTGCTCGACTGATCAAACCGAAGCTGAGCCCGATCCGAAACCCAAGTTCGTCAGGGCAGCAAACTTCCTTAACCCGTCCATATCATGATCAAACTCATTGTACATCAAAATCTTACAGTCTTACATACTCCACCATCCCCTTATGGCCAAATCATCTTACACTTACATCATCAAATGAAGCTCCTCAGAGCCAACCCCAGTTATCACCCTCTTACTTATACCTCACTTATTGAGCTTACTTTTTACTTCATAATTTGTACGTTATGCTTGTACAATTATGCACACTCTTACTGTCTGACCACTCCCCCAAACATACGCTCTGATACAAACCAAACAACCGATCCAAATCCTTGCCCGTCATACTCATATCCTCTGTCATCCATCATACGCTTACACATCCATATCCAAATCCATACGAAAGCTTTGTCACCTCTTACTGTCCATCGCCCATACCTCTGCCCACATATACTTACACATATCCATAGCATAGGCCATTAGCCATCATACATACATATGTGTATCACACATACGTATAACATACATGTACTTTCATACATAGCTTACTATCATACTCGCTAGCCATCACTAGCGCACATACATACACATACGTTTAACATACACGCTAGCCATCACTAGCACATACATATGCATCCATACATGCTTTAAACATACATGCTAGCCATCACTAGCACATACATACATATGTTAACATACACGCTAGCCATCATTAGCACATGCATATGCATCCATACATGCTTCAAACATACACGCTAGCCATCACTAGCACATACATACATACGTTAACATACACGCTAGCCATCACTAGCACATGCATAATCCAAACATACTTCAAACATGCACGCTAGCCATCACTAGCACATGCATACATACGTTAACATACACGCTAGCCATCACTAGCACATACTCAATCGACATACGAAACTCACTAACAAACACGCTAGTCATCACTAGCACATACTTACATCCAACATACTTACAGCCAACATGCATGTTGTATGCATTTCAACATACCATATAATCATGCTTACATGCACATCGTGCAATCCTAGCATGCTGCTACTCATTCAAAGCATGCTATCATGAATTTACGAGTTCAAAGCTCCCCTACCTTGTAATCATGACGTTTGATGGCGAGCACACGACGGTGGCGGCATCGGCAACGGAGTTGGCGGCCAAAAGCTTTGCCAAGTGGAGAGAGCTGCTATCCCGAGGATTTAGGAAGCGCCGGAACTACTCACGGCCAAACAAGGTGTCAGAATCAATGCGGAAAAACCCGCGATCCACGGCGGCACACTAGGGCGGCCGAGAGAAAAGTCAAGCCAATACATTTGGCGGTGCAACCAGAAGTCGATGGTGTACTCACTGAAGATCGGCCGGTGGCTAAGACGTGCTCAGCCGGCCACAAGACGTCAAAATCGGCCGTGGACAGCACCCAACGGCGACGATTTCGGTCAACAAAGGCCCACATAAGGGCGGAGAGCGTGGGGCAATGCTCGAGGACAGAGGAGAGGTGGAGGAGGGCTATGTGTCAACTCCACTCGGTGGCAGAGCCATCCGATGGTCAGGCGGCGCGACTGCGGCGCCTAAACCCTAAACCGCACGCGTGGCTACATGCACACGTGGCCAAAGGGGAGGGGGAGAGGGCTGAACGGAGACGACCCAAGGCCCACCAAAGGCCAACAGGGCTAAGGCCCTAGCTGTGGCCAATCTAAGCGGCGACATCGCTAAACACTACCCACAACTAAAACTAAGGGTGCGGGTAGCTGTGCATCACGCACGACCAAGAGTAGGGGGAGGGTTCAGGGTCGAGCAAAGGCCACGAGGCCGTCACTGGCCAAGGCCTGAGTAGGTGAACTCATCCACCTTTGGTCACGATAAGTCATACTAATTCTTGCCGAAGGCCGTCCGGTACTGATAGCGTAAAAGGGCAAGAGGGGTCAACGGCAAATATGCCAGTGAGCGGAACTCATTGCGGCTATGGGCCACAAGGAAAGGCACAGGTTAGAGGCAATCAAACCGTGCGAGGTGGGACCGTCTCTAGTCGTTACTAGACTGAGGCGGGATCCTCGGTGGCCATTCGGCCACTACCAGCCAATGTCGATGGCGTCAAAAGCCAACACAGAGGGCTGACCCGGGAAGAATGGAACCGGGATGGGCCAAGGCGGCTACACCAGCTACGTCGGGCTGGGACTAGCGGTCTGGAGGCCTATTGGAGGTTGCCAGCCATTGGCCACCTAAAGCTTGCCCGAGAAAACCAATCTCAGTGTAAAATTACTATTTTTAACAGAGAGGTGGAACGGCTGATGGATGGTGGAGCTCAGCTGGGGTGGGGAGGTGGTGCCGGACCAAGAGCGGCTGCCTACCTCCGTCTCAAGGTCAGGGCGGAGCCAAACGGAGGTACGTCGGCCGTGGCTCGCAGCCACAGGCCTCCGTTCCACCAAACAACCCACTGGCGGAACAGGGGAGCGTGGAGGCATCTGGCCGGAGGAGAAAGGAAGGGCGGAGGCGGAACCGGGTAGGGAGGGATGGTCCACTGCCTTCGCCGGACCAAGGAGGTTCGGACTAACTCCGGCCAGGGCATCCAACGGCGGCCGAAGTCGGCCGGCGAGCTCAATTGAAAGGGGCGGAAAACAGGGGCAGAGGGCGAAAATCAGCTGGAGCGGCGGGGCGGAGGCCCCTAGGACCGGGAGGGGTGGCCTCCCGCCGTCGCCGGCCCATGGCAGACCTGTGGCCGGCCAGCCGGCCCTTGCCGAGCCACGGCGGCGGCGGTACACACAAAACAGAGAGGAGAGAGGGCAAACCGGGGAGGAGGCAGCGCGGCCGTGGGTGGCCGGGGCAGTGGCCCCTTGGTGTCGCACCACCGGGGCGGAACCTGCAGGGGGGATCGCACTGTACCTTCCAGAATTTTCTGGATTAGCCGAGCCCGAGCCTTTTACTATATATATATATTTCCTTTTTTTTCTTTTTCCATTCGTGCCCGCATCACACGCGTACCACATGGTTACACGTTATGAGTCTAAAATTTGCACTGTAAGCGCGCAGCGAGGCCCTTGGCCTGCGACTAAGCCCCACACCCGACTCTATGGGTATAAGTATGGGGAAAATATACATAGACGAATACGCTGAAGCGTCACATTTTCCCACCGAAAATGACCAGAAAAAAGCAGGAAAATCACAGAAAATCATAGAAAATTCAGGGACATTACATACACATACTCATACTCTTACAGTCATACACATACTATCGACCACTGAAGCTCATTACAACTAATAAGCTCCAGCGTCGAAATAGAAAAGAATGCCATTGGGGCATCGCCTTAACCTTTGGGGAGTGACTAGACACCATGGACTTTTCTGAAGGCAAGGCACATCAATGCTCATGGGGCACAGGATCAAACAGGTAAGAGCAGGTCCATGATACTACTTATCTAAGCGCGCAAACATCGCTCACCATAATAATGGGTCTTATAGTGCCAGTGTCACTCTTGGGCAGAATCATACAGCGCTCTCAATAGAGCGTCAAACGTCTGGGCTTAATACAGCACATAGACCAAATTGAAAACATACATTGCTCTCAACAGAGCATCAGACGTCTGGTGTTCAATACAGCACATAGACAACATCGAAAACATACATCGCTCTCAACAGAGCATAAGATGTCTAAGTGCTCCATACAACACATAGACAACATCCTGTAGGATAAACGCCATGACAAGACATGAAAAATGCACAACCGACTCATTATCGGCTAGCTCAAACACAGAACTTAATCCTTCTAACCCTCAGGTCTCAAACTCACAACTTTATCATTAGCTTTTCTTATAATTCAATTTTGAATTAAGTAAATTATGTGGTACAATTATGCCACACAAACTCACAGTGCTCGACCGATCAAACCAAAGTTGAGCCCGATCTGAAACCCTAGTTTGTCATGGCAGCAGACTTCACTTAACCCGTCTATATCACAACAAAACTCACCATACACCAAAATCATACAGTCTTACATACTTTGCCATCCACCTTATGGCCAAATCATCTTACACTGACATCATCAAACTGAGCTCCTCAGTGCCAACCCTAGTTATCACCATCTTACTGTCCATCGCCCATACCTCTGCCCACATACACTTACACATCCATAGCATAGGCAAATAGTCATCATACATACGTATAACATATACATACTTTCATACATACGTAGCTTATAAACATGCTCGCTAGCCATCACTAGCACATACATACATATCTCCACATATAGTTTACCAACATACTCACTAGCCATCAATAGCGCATACATACATATCCATACATGTAGCTTACCAACATACTCACTAGCCATCACTAGCACAAACATAAACATCCATACTCGCTAGCCGTCACTAGCACATACATACGCATACAAAGCTTACCAACAAATATGCTAGCCATCACTAGCACATACTCAATCAACATACAAAGCTTACCAACAAACATGCTAGCCATCACTAGCACATACTCAATCAACATACGAAGCTTACTAACAAACACGCTAGCCATCACTAGCACATACTCAATCCACATATGAAGCTTACCAACATACTTCAAACATACATACAGCCCACATGCATGTCATATGCATTTCAACATGGCATAATATATCCTCTTACATCATGCAAATGAATCATGATTTAGCATCCAAAGCATTGAATCATACAATCCTAGCATGTTAATACTCATTCAAATCATGCTATCATGAAATTATGAGTTCAAAGCTCCCCTACCTCGTAATCATGACGTTTGATGGCAAGCACATGATGGTGGCGGAATCGACGACAGAGTTGGAGGCCAATAGCATTGCCAAGTCGAGAGAGTTGCTGTCCCGAGGGTTTAGGAAGCGCTGGAATACTCATGGCCAAACAAGAGACACAGGTCAATGCAGCAAAATCCGCAATCCACTGTGGCTCACTAGGGACGGCCGGGAGAAATGTCATGCCAACATAAGTGGCAGTGCAACCAAAAGTTGAGGGTGTACTCATTGAAGGTCGGCCAGCTACTGAGAAGTAGTCGGCCGGCCGCAAGACGTCAAAATCGGCCGTGGACAACACCCAATGGCAGCGATTTCACTTCACAAGGGCCCATAGAAGGGCGGAGGGCAGGGGGTGACACTCAAGGACAGTGGAGATGTGGTGGAGGCTCTACTGGTCAACTCAAATGGTGACGGAGCCATTTGATGGTTAGGCGGCGCAAAAGCAGTGCCTAAGCCCTAAAACACATGTGTGGCCACATGCATACGCTGCCAAAAAGGCCTACTCTAGGGAAGATGGGTTGGACGATGGCGGCCCAAGGCCCACAAAAGGGCAACGGAGCTAGGGTCAGGAGGTGGTGGTCAATCAAAGCGGCAACATCACCAATCGCTACCCACAACCAATACACATGGTGTAGGCGACTGTGCATCTCGTACGGTATAGGGCAAGGTTAAGCGGCCCATTTCAGGTGGAGGTGTAATTGGCCAAGTGGGGCTAGCCCTCACTGTCGCCGAGCCGAGGTAGAGCCCATTTTGGCCAAATGGCCCACGGCTCACCGATGGCAACAACCTGAGATGCACCCAAAGCGTCTAACCGGGTGAAGCAAGATAATAGGGGTGAAGTAGGGTCGAGGTAGGCTAGACGAAGTCCTACCAATGGCCGGACAACGACCGAAAACACCGACATCTCAAAATGATGCATCAGACAGTGAATTGGAAATAGGAACAAAAACCTAACCAAAGTACCGGTAGCTCACAGCGGAGCGAAGAAAGCATGGCGATGGCTCTAGCCAGCGCCTATGGGTTCCTAGCGGCCAAACAAACATAAGTCTAGTTGAGGGCGGTTGCAAACGACTTCAAAATTGCACCCCCACAGCTCAAAAAGGGATTTGAAGGAGAAAAAACCCAAAGAAAAGTTTAGTACCTCGAGGAGGAGCGAAGAGGCCACGACGACGGTCATAGCTGGTACCTATGGACTCGTGGTGGTGAGGCAAAGAGGATCTCGACAAGAACCAGTAAAATCCAACGATGGAGGACGAAGAACAGAGCAACCGGAATTGCCCTTGGGTTTACTCACGAAGTCATTGGACGAAAAATGTTTCTCAATGTCGGTTCTGGAATCCGATGGATGGATTTATATGTAATCTTTTTATTTTTTCCATCTACATCCCTAACACACGTTAACCTCCCAGATACGCGTTGTACCACCAAAATTCGTGCCATAAGCGTGCAACGAGGCTTGCGGCCTACGACTAAGCCCCATACTCGACTTTACGGGTATAAATACAGAGGTAAATACACAAATATAAATACGCCAAAGCGTCACATTTTCCCACAAAAAATGACTAAAAAAGTAGCAAAAAAATCACAAAAAATCGTAAAAAAATCAGGGACATTACATTGGTCTAGAACTAAATTTTGCCATGTTATTCCTATATTACTTTTTTTTAAAATGCTTAACTAATTTAGAATTTAAGAGACCTTGTAACTACATAAAAAATATAGATTTCGTAGTCTTAATTGGTTTAGAATTGCTTTTTACCATGCTATATTTATATTGCCCTTACAAAGAAACTTTTGATTAATTTAAAATTCAAGAGATCTAAAATATTACAATGATTTCTCAAATAAGTATTTCTAACACCCCAAAATCTATGATGGTGTTGTGTGTTTGTTTGATTTGCTACCTATATTTGCTTTCAAACCCTACGATGGTGTTGTGTGTTAACCGGTTAAGTTGTTGGTCCAACCCTTGTGCTCTAGGGGCTAGGCCACTTAAGGTTCAGGGGTCCAACTTTGGTTGGAAGTCCTAATCGTGCTTGGAGTTGGAAGTCTTACTCGTGCTAGGAGATGGAAGTCTTAATTGTGCTTGGAGTTGGAAGTCCTACTCGTGCTAGGAGTTAGAAGTCCTACTCATGCTAGGAGTTGGAAATCCTACTCGTGCTAGGAGTTGAAAGTCTTATTCGCGGTAGGAGTTGGAAGTCCTACTTGTGCTTAGAGTTGGAAGTCCTACTCATGGTAGGAGTTAGAAGTCCTACTCATGCTTAGAGTTGGAAGTCCTACTCATACTAGGAGTTGGAAGTCCTAATCGTGCTAGGAGTTGGGAGTCCTAATCGTATTTTGAGTTGGAAGTCCTAAGGGAATCAGTTTATTATAAATTAGAAAGTGTCTAAGACTTGTAAGAGACCCAAGAGGAGTTTGAGGGAGTAGCCCCGAGAGTGTAGGGGGCAGCCCCTACTTTCTAGGGGGCGAACTCTACAAGGAGGGGGAGGTCATTAGGACTCTATTTCAAGTTCTTATCTTAATAGGAGGGGGGAAATATAGGATTCTTATGGAGGAGTCCACCCATATTAGGTCAGCCCTCCTATTGGCTTAAAAATCCTAGAACTAGCGGGAGTGCTTATAAAAAGGAAAAGGAGGGGGCAAACCTCATTTTTTTGCTTAGTTCAGCCTCCCTTCTTTCCCACCTCTTCCATCTTATTCCCTCAACCAGCAAGGACCTCCATAACCAGCAATTTAGAAGGCACAAAGAAACTACCTTTAGATTGAATTCAAGGCCTAGAAGCATAGGAGTAAGAGCTAGGAACTTTGGGGGACAAATTGATATAAGTAGGTGCTTCTTTTTACACCCTTAAGCATGAGATTTTGATAGATATAATTCAGCCATAGTTTAGCCTTGCTCTAGGGAAGTTTTTGATGTCATGAATAAGCCTTTACTTGTTTTGAATGATTATGATTTTATCTCTTGTTTCTGATTTTTGTCAAGTATATTAGCCCTAATTTGTGCAAGCATTTTGCTAATTTGTGTCATCTATCTTAGCCCTATGTTATGCATAAATAATTCTAATTCTAGTCATGTATATTATCCTCAATTTGGGTATAAACTCTGCTGAACTTAATCCCTGATTCGTGGCCTTAGTTTAGGCCATACTTTGGCCAACTTAATCCCTGATTTGTGGCCTTGGTTTAGGCCATACTCTGGCTAATTAAATCCCTGATTTGAAGCCTTGGTTTAGGCTTTAATTTTGCTTATTTAGATCCCTTATTTGTAGCCTTATTTTAGGCTCTACTTTGGCCAAAGTAATACCAAATTCTTAACCTTGATTTATGTTATAATTATGCTGAGAATACTTAAATTTCAGCCATAGTTTGGGTTGTATTATTACCTATCTAACACTTGATTTGTAGCTTCGACTTGAGTTGTAATTTTGTTGATTGAATCCCTAATTTTTGAGCCTTAATTCATGATGCAATCATGTTTATTGAGTCTTTGAATTTTAGCCTAGGATACCTTTAAAATTCAGCCTATGTTGTTTCTGAATTTTATCCTTGATTGTGATATACCTTAGGGTGAATGTTGATGGTTGTATTAGCTTAAATTGGTCATGTTAGGTGGCTGACTTGAATTGTTCATCTCAGCCCCAAATCCTTTTTATTATAATGTTAAATTGGTCAGTTCATCTCAGCATCAGTTTGAGTCCTTGTCATGTTAATTAGTTCACATACTTGAGCACTAAATTTGTCTATTATCTTGTCAATCATGAGAGTCGATTGTATGCATGATAGGTTGTATTTAGTATTAAATCTTTGGATGTATTAAGTCATATGTTGAATTCAGCATTATGTTAGTTCATAGTAATAGCCATGGCGGTAATCTTTTAGACCTTTGTGGTCTCCGCTTCTTTGGGATGATGGATCCCTGCAAATGCGCAAACCAGGTTTTTGAGCATCATAGAAGGCTCACCTACCTCCGGCTAGTGTGTCCATGAGTATAGCTGGTACCTGCATCTCTAGACCCATGGCTGATCCAAGTGGATCCCTAGGGATGTTAGGATTTCTATGCTAATGTGTAGTACTCTTTGTTAACGGGAGTCAATTTTTCAGATAACAATAAATGAGTTGTTTTCTGAATGGTGTAGATATCAGTTGAGTTGTTTAAGTTTGCATTAGTTGCCAATTTGGGAGTGTGGTTTATTTGAATATCATTACTCTATATATTACCTTTATGTGATACTATTTTGCAAGATGTTTTGCATTGTGTTCACAGATGATTTCTACTGTTTTTGTACATTATCATAATCTTTTATTTTAGGGTGGTTTTTCATGCCACCTGCTGAGTATTTGTAGAAATACTCATGCATCTTTTGATGTAGGATCAACACCAGTTTCAGAGTAGGAGTTTTTCTTAGCAAGAGTTACCCAGAGTTAGCAGGATAGATTCTCCACAGCTAGAAGGACTTTAGTTTATTTACTTCATGCTAAATTGTAATAAGGCACCGTGTTGCCATCAGATTTCTAATCATGTTATTTTGTTATGTTATAGTACTTGCATATAGCTCAACCAAGATCCTGGTTAATTAATATTTCTCTTTAGTAGGTAATTTATTTGTGTGTTGTGATATTGACTTGACCTGTTAACACCCTGAGTTAGCATTGCCACATGCTTATGTGAAAGAAACATGGGGTGTTACAGTATTACTACTAATACACTAAAAATATTATTTCTAAACTCTTATTTATGTATCTTAATCATAGACTTATTGGTTTAGAATTTGCAAAAATGAGAAAGGGTTGAGATTTTGTCATCAAAATCATAAATTACCCCTAATCTATACTTATTATTAGAGTAAAAAGAGGGTCAAGATTTTGTCATAAAAGTCCTAAATTACCACCAATATACCAAAAATATTATTTATAAATTTTTATTTATAGATCTTATTTAATTTAAAATTCAAGAGATATAAAATATGATAATATTTTCTTCAATAAGTATGACTTTGTCACCCCACATGGATTCTATAGTACTATTTAGTTTATAACTTATTAAAGTGAGGAGGGTAGAAATTTTTGTCATTAAAATCCTAAATAACCCTAATCAATGCAAATATTAAAATAAAAGAGGGTTAATATTTTTGTTATAAAAGTCTTAAATTATTCCTGATATATTAAAAATATTATTTATCAACTCTTAGTTATAGATCGGGTAAGATTATTAAATTTAATCTTTAATTTAAATATAGGAGTGCAACACGTGTTGTGGAGGTGCACTTCTACTAATAATTTCTAAAAATACGTGGTTGAACTCCTATAATTTAACTTAACCCGACTTAAAAAAATTAGAGTTTACCTGGTGTAACTTTTTTAATTTTAATCTAATATGACAACCCCAACCGACCAGCCCGTGCCTTTTCCCAGCTGTTTAGACGTAAGGGGCATCTTCTATGACTTCGTGACATCAACTAATTAGGATTTAGGCATCTTCTATGACTTGTGTGACTTCAGAACAGAAGCGAAGGAGCGGATCATTTACGCGGAGTTTGGTTCTTCCTTCCTTTTTATCTATGTTCTGTTCTCGCGGTGAGTCGCTTCCTTGTTTTTTTTTATGAAATAAAATAAGATGAAGTCAAAGTCTTCGCAAGGTATTCCCATTCCTCGTCCCTTAGCGATCAAGGAAAAGGAATTACTTTAAAGCTGGGATGTAGCTTTGTAGTCTATTGTAGCAGATTTCTCACACTGAGAAAGAGCAAAGTTGCGAAGGCGAGGACTTGCCTGCGCTTGAAGACAGAAAGAACAAAGTTCCGATGGCGGACGCTGAACTAGTTGCCACAAACGTCGATTCTCACGATCTGAAATCGCTTCTCTCCTCTCCGGAACGGGATTTTCTCATTCGAAACAACGGTGATCAGGTTACCTTCTCTGCTTGTTTTCTCAATCCAATCAGTGGACATAGAGGCAGGGGAAGCCATGCTTCGAACATCTTTATCTAAGTTCTCAGTGAGATAATTTTGTATGTCAATTCTACCATTTTTCGATACGTACTCCCGGAGATGGGAAATATTACAGTTCTTTACCGAGAGTCGAAAACAGAATTCGTGGGTTTTCAATTGTCCACTTGAGTGAGTGCTGTTCCAGGTCTATTCCGTCACTTCTGACTACCTCGTTCAGGAGGAACTTCGGCGTTTTGGCAGCTGAATGCTCGTCTATTTGGTGGGTCTTTGGAAAGTTGGCCTTTCGGCATAGCAGGGACGGTATCCACTTTTAGCGCTTCTGATTCATCTTCGAAGCTTCACCGGCGGATCTTTTATATATATATATATATATTTATTTATTTATTTATTTATTTTTTCCCTTTTCTCTGACAAAAAAGATGACTCTAATAGACCCATCCGATCATGGTTCTTTTTAGGTAAAACTCGTTGAATTGGATGGCAAAACGGTGGGACTGTACTTCTCTGGCTCCTAGTGCAGCCCCTGTGTAGAATTTTGTAATGACATAATCCAAAATAAAGCAAAAAAATAATGCAAATAAAGAGAGCAAGACACAGAAATTTACGTGGTTCGGCAAGGTGCCTACGTTTACGACCGGAGAGAGCCTTTCACTATCACTTAAGAAATATCCGGATGAATTACAAGCCTCTCAAACAGCCCATTGAGAGAAACCCCTTTGTACATCCAATCTCTCACCCCTCTCTCACAATGTAAAACTAGGAAGAAAGGTCCCTCTTTGTTGCCCAAAATTAAGAGAAGAAGAAGACAATTCTCAGCCTCACGTCAAAGAGAGAAAAAAAAATCTCCCATAAGGCAATCCTGCATGTAATGTGAAGTGATAAGTTTTAGTGCAATCTTATTTTGATTCACCTCTATCAAGTCCATAACGGACTTGACTGGAGTCCAATTCGTGTTGGACTTTTTAAACAAGTCACATAACAACAATCTCCACGTTGACTTGAGTTTGAGTTTTATTTGAGCAAAATTGAGTTAGCAAGGGTTTGCTTGAACTCGGCTTGAGCCTATTCGAGCTCGAATCAAATTTGAGCCGAGCCCAATTCGAATCGAGCCTAATTCAAGCTAAGTCGAGCCAAACTGGGCCTGCTCAACAAGTCAACTCACCTCGTTAATAGTCCTAGCCAATGATACTGCTGCTGATGCCATGCTCATTCAACTTGCAACGCATTGATATTAGAAGGGAAACCCCAGATTCACAGCATCATCTCCCTTGGTCTCTTTCGCTTCATTTTACAAGATGCACCACAACCTACTCTTCATTCATTGTGTTGTCTACTTTGTCTCCTTGCATTGACTGTCTCGATTCTCTCTCTCTATGGGAGAGTATCAATTTAGCATTCAGGTGATTGATTCATATGTGAATATGATTTAACAAATAAAAACTCTAACACCAAAGACAATGCACATTCGTTTTAATAATTGATGTATTGATTTGACTTTACAAAATTAAAATGATCAAGGGAGTGGGTCATGAGATTCAATTACGCTAGGTACTATGTTGAAAATGGATTTGTCAAACATTCACATATGAATCAATCAATCAACTTGACATTAACAAATATTATCATTTAATGTTATTATTCATATTACAAATATTATACATATATATAGTAAATGAAATATTAGGGCTTCTGTGACTAGGGTTGGTAGGATATGGGTCAGGTAAGGCTTTACTCATATCCATACCTGATTTTCAAAATTATACCTTTATTTACCTATTACCTATTTCCCTTTTAGCCTGATTTTTAAATTTATACCTGTACCTTACCCATTACCTATTTCACTTATCATTACCTATATTTTTCCTATTACCCATTACCTATTATCTATTGGACAAATGGGCAGGTAACGGGTAAATAGTCAACCCGAACAACATGAGTTAAGCACAAGCTACATAGTTTAAAATTGATAATTACTTATGGACCTTGATCACAAAAAGTAAACAAAAAGAATAAAACATATGATATTAAAAGGGCACTTAACATGATTGGTAAGACTTCTAACATGAGATATCAAAACGAGCATAAAAAACTTCACCAATAAGAGAAGTCATATTTGGATTAATGTTGAATATCTTTGTAGCAAGATATTCATAAAGTTATTTTTATTGTTCTCGTAGGTCTATTACTCTCTAAGCAAATTGTTGGATGTTAATAGGAGACAAATCATGTCTTGATAGATTAAAAATATAAAAGAAATTGTGATATAAAAGGCTTAACTATTAAACATAATTTTATATTCACAAAACTCATTCATGGGTGCTTTAACTATTTCATTAACTTTCTTTGCTTTATCCTTGTCCTTGAGTATATGTCCCAAGTCTGGGATTTATCCTCATATAATTTTGACTAACTTTCAGTAAATTTTGAAGCTTTGGCAGATAGATAGTTGTCATTAACTATTGGACTAGGATAACGAGAATAGAATGGTTGAATGGGTAATTGTCTATATTAAATGAATCGGGTAAGGGGTATGAAGGAGGGGGTACCCATACCCTATATGGTTTGTTAGATCCCTAAACTTGAACCAGTTGAATTTATTTTGTTTAATTTTGATTGCGTGGTTTAATGCTAATTCTAATCGGTTTTAACTATTTTTGAAATTAAAGTAGTTGACAAAGGTTTTAACTAAAATTTTCTTCATATTAATGATTTTTATGTTAATATAAGTCATTTGGAATTTTTCTGGAATATTTGAATTTTTTAATATTTTTCTTGAAAAGTCAGGAAGTGGGACATATGTGCGAAATTGGGATAATTAGTCCTAAATGACCCTAACAACATCCTAAGATAGTAGATAATTATTTCAAAACTTTTAGACTTCTATTTGAGTTAAAATAAGCAAGTTTTTTCATTTTTAGTGTAAAAACCCGACCTATTTGTGAGGTTTACCCCAACCCATAATATAAATAGAAAGTCTCAGCCACTTTCCCAATTGGAAGAGCTAGAAATCTGGAGTTAGGATCCTTAATCCCCATTTACCAAGAAAGAAATGTGATTAAGGTGAGAATTAGCCTAATCTTTCACTAATTTCTTAGGGTTTCTCATAAACTTTTCAAATCCCTTCTTTTGAAAAGGTTTTATCTCGATTTCTACCCAAAAAACTACTGATTTGAAACTCTATTTCAAACCCTTGATAAAGGAATTTCATTTTGAACCCAAAGAACCCTAAATCTACTATTTTTTTGAGAGATTTGGGTGTTTTAAATCGGATTTATGAAGGTATTGACAAAAGCCCTATGTTGGGTAGGTTTTGAAGGTGTTAGAGGAGCAATTTAAAGTGAAGAAGCTTGTTGAAGGTAAGTGTTTTGGTCCTAAATGTGGCTGTGATTTCGGATTTGAGTTTTGATAGAGTTTGAAGTGGTTTCCATGGTTATGAGCTTTAATGACGATTTTTGAAAGGTTTAATCTTTGATGAGATTTCTTGGGGTTTTTTTTAGTTTTGGCAAGTTTTGATGTTCTCTAAGCATGAGTTTGATTATCATAAAGTTTAGGGAGGAGATTTGATGATTTATTAATTGTATGTGAAGTTTCGGTTTTGATTTCAATGTGGGGAAGACGAACTAGAGATTTCAGTTATGGTGATCAAACGGCCCGTTCGAACGGTCTTGTAGGGCGTTCAAATGCCAACATAGCAAATTCAGGGATTTTTTGCTATTTTATCCATTTTCAAGTTTTTACTCTTAAATACCATTTCTTATGTTCATGCTGAGTAATTTATGCTAAAATGAGCTATTGGAAGGGTATGATATTGATGTTGGAAATTATGAAGATTATTTAAGTATTATGTGAAATTACATGTTGTTGGCTAAACATGTTTTATCTTGAATCTATGATTGAATGATTTCTTATGTTATAAGCATGATTCCAGTAAGATTATAGCATGAGAATTAGTCATGAATGATTCAGATTTTTATCTCTTACATAAGTCCTGATTGTGCATACATAATTTAGATTTCTATCAATTATATTAACCCTAATTTATGCAAGCATGTTGCTGATTTTTGTCATCTACCTTAGCCCTAATTTGTGCACGAATGATTTTGATTTCAAATCATATATATTCATTAATTCGTGTACAAACTTTGCTGATTTCTATCATGAGTTTTAGCCCTAGTATAGGCTATAATCATGCCTATTTAATCCTTGATTTGCAGCCTTGATTTATGCTATAATTCTACCTATTTAAATCCCTTATTTGCAACCTTGGTTTAGGCTATACTTTGTCAAATAAATCCCTGATTTGCAGCCTTGGTTTAGGCTATATTTTTGTTAAATAAATTTCCGATTCTCAACCTTGGTTTATACTATAATCATGCTGATTGAATACCTGATTTTCTTCCCTAGTCTAGCTATACTATTGTCAATTTAATACTTGATTCTCAGCCTTGATTTATGCTATAATCTTGCTGATTGAATCCCTGATTTTTTAGCATAAGTTTATGATATACTGTTGCTTATTGAATCCCTAAATTTCAGCCTATGTTATCCCTGAAATTGTGATATATCTTATGGTGAATGTTGATGGTTGTATCAGCCTCACCTATTGTCATTATTATGCTGAATGATGTTAGTTATTCCAACCTAAATTTGTCATGTTAGGTGGCTGACTTTAGTTGTTCACCTCATCTCCAATCCGATTCATTATGTTGTTGAATTGGTCAGTTCATCTCAGCAGAAGTCTGAGTCATTGTCATATTGATTTAGCTCACATGTTTTAGCCTAAAATCTGCCTATTATCTTGCTAATCAAGGGAGTCGAATGCATGCATGATAGGTTGTGTTTAGTATTTAATTCTTGGCTGCATTATGTCATATGTTCAGACAGAATTGTGTCAATTGACAACAATAGCCATGGCGGTAACTTTTCACACCTTTGTGGTCTCTGCTCTTTTGGGACGTTGGTTCCTCATAAATGTGCAAACTAGGTTTTTAAGTGTCATGGAAGGCTCATCTACCTCCGGCCAGTATGTCTATAAGCACAACTAGTACCTACATCTAAAGACGCATAGCTGATCCAAGTGGATCCCTAGGGATGTTAGGAATTCCCTGCTAGTGTGCAGTACCCCTTTGAACGGGAGTCGGTCTTTTAGATAACAACAAGTGCATTATTTTCTAAATTGTGTCCATTGTTTTGTGCATTGTGTTGGAGTCTTATATCTGGAGATTTCTTGAGGGGCGAGTTATTTCTTGGTGAATACAGATTTGATAGTATTAATTATTGAACAAGGGCTGTGTAATAATTAATAGCATTATTTGATATTGCTTGTTAATTAGACAAGTGGAATGATTAAAGGACTTGCATAAAATGTAGGTTGCTTTAAAATACTTAAGCATTGCATGTGTGATGCTATGCTTCTTAGTATAGTGTAAATTTAGGCAGAACTATGTCTGGATCCGATCTTGTTGAAAACATTGGAGATGTTGTCTGATGAGTACGTAGGCAACTAATATCGGGTGATGTTACCCCTTTGGAAGCTCTTCCCCTGAAGGTGGAGAAGTTCCATTGTTGTTGTTGTGGTTGGTTGCATATTCTCCAGGCGACAACAAGTAAGACCAGGAGGCGAGCACAAAATGAAGGTCCTCCTTTCTGCAATTATGGTATGTAGTGTATCTTTAGCGTGAGAGTCAACTTGATTTTTATTTTAGATGGATGATGGACTTGTACTTAGATATATGAGCTGTTCTTTATGAATTTTTTAGACTTGTAATAATAACATATGATTTGATATTCGTATCTGTGAACCCCAGTTATCATGACCTGGATATTTAATCGAATAGTTTGTTTTATATTTAAGAAAAAAAAAATATTGTGACTTACTGTTGATGCTATTTTAAAAAGACTTTTAAAAATTAAGGTCGTGACATCTAGACATTTCCTTGTATTAAGGAAGTGGGACCCACGCTAGGACCCTCTACCATCCTTGTTGTCGCTCGAACATCTCAGGCCTTCGACCTTCATTTTAAAACTTAAATGGTCTTGGGTCTTGTTACATTTGGGACTTTAATATCCACCTAAAAGAGTATAGTAGATCACTGGATTGCCCCCAGTCCAATTATCTATGAAGATAAAGACTATGAGTTCTAGCCTCTTTTGCAAAGAAGTTTTATACATAGGAAAATCAAGTAAATATTTTCTCAAAACTAACTCACATTGTATCAATCATTCAAACTATAAGCATTAAATCTACACATGAACACACACTAATTTTAATGTGAAAATCCCAAACTCAGGTTAAAAACCATGGTAGTTCCATACTCGAACCAAATCAATGCATTACTAGCAAGCAAGGCTCTAACACAAGCTCCCTCTTGATTAGATCTCCACAAACTCTTGTCATTATTCACCTTTAAGTCTTATCCCTCAAGTAGTTAAAACTTCTTCTTCCTCTTTGCTTCCTCTTTGCCTTCTTCTAGTCTTCAACAAGAACCCCTTATTGTATTGACTTTGGCCTCCTTGGAAATATTCAATCTCCCAACGAAGATATACTGCAACTCATCTAGTTGTGTAAAAGATTTATGAATTCACCATTGATCTTCAACTCAAAGCTTCATGTAAATCCTCTTTAGAAAATAATGCGCAAAAGGTATAAACCATTTTTCCTTAAATTTCCTCTAGGTTTCCTTTTAAATTTTGTGATTTCTTAACCCTTATATTGCTCCTTAAGTCGGTTTAGGTCTTTGACTTGTATAAGGAAAGAACTTGGAATTGGATTTGCTTAATTAGGGCAATATGTCCTTGAAGTGATCAATCATTCCAAATAGTGATCGATTGTCCACTATTTGTTTCATGCACGATACTTCAAGCGATTTATCGATTTACGAGAGTAGTTGATCAATAACTTTTGGCTTTGTTTTACATAAGGTGAAATCAAGTACTGATTAATCATTCTTATTAATGGTATGTCCAACAATCAATCATTGTATATGTATTTTTATTATTTTCCCCTTTTTACCATAAAACCTTCTAAAACTTTTCAAATTACTTTTTTAAACTTTCCCAAGTGATTTTGCTAAGTGAATGTGATTGGAAGATGTTTCAAAAAACTTCAACATTCTTCAGTCTTGATCCATAAGAATATGTCTACTCCTATTTATCAAGTCTGTCAATTTCAAATCTGACTTGACCATACCAACATCTAATCAGATTCTAAGACTCAATACATATATAAGGTTTCTAGACATAATTTTGGTAAAAACATTAGCCCATTACTTTGACATATGACTCATATGTTTTTACAATATTTATTTTAGCCTATTTCCCAAAGTGGGCTTCATTTGTTCCTTTGTTGGGCCCATGCAAGCCCATTTACTTACCCACTAGTATAAATAGCCAAATTGGGTCATTCTTTCATTTGGGGTTGGCTGAAATTTTCAAGGGTTTATTGTGATCTACCTCTCTCTAGAAGGGAAAACATCATCCAAAGTAAGTCAAGCAATTTTACTTCATGATTTCATATGTTTCTTTCCTCAATCCTATGTTTTTCTTGCTTGCATTTTATTTCATGTATTTTATTCTCCAAATTTCTTTTGTTTATGCATATTTTAGAGTCCTAGATTATTGTTTCTTGTTTCTATTCTTGTGTTTCATTTTTGGGTACAAGGGAATGAATGATTTGTCTTACTATTAGTAGTTTCAAGTATCTATTTGGTGGAATATTGTGGATTTTGCTTAGCACTAATGTGACCTAATGTCACATCCCCGATTTTTCTGTAATTTTTCTACATATTTCTGTAATTTTCTGCTCGTACTTTCGATGAAGAAATTTTATGCTTCAGCGTATTCGTATTTGTAATATTCGTGACTGAAAGAGTCGGGAGTAGTGTTTAGTCGTAGGTCATGAGCCTCGACACATCCCATAAAATTTTTGGTGTGAAAATCGGACAAGACGTTGGAGAATAGAAACGGGAAGAAAGGAAGAGATGAAAAAAAAAGAAAAAAAAGAGAAAATAAAAGGAGCTGACTGGGCGCAGAGCGCCCGACTGTGGATGGAACAGTGGAAGGGGCTGCCCCTTCCACTTGTGAAGCGTGTGGGGGTGCAGTCGCCGGCTACCGGCTTCCATCTGGCTGGCCTTGGCCTGGCGACGCTGCTGCTGCCTCCCTGGCTTGGCCCCACCGTCTGCCGCCCCTCTTCCTCCCTCTTTCCCATTCTGGCTAGCGACCCATTTTTATTGTTTTGCCGGATACACTGAAGCCTCAGCTTGCATGGCGTCCAGACTGCCGCCACAGTTTCACCTCGGCCAGAGTGGCCTCCAACCATCAGCATCCTGGCCTCCCCGCCTTTGCTTCGCCGCTGTGAGGTAAAAACTATTCTGACTTTGTTTTTTTTTTGTTTTCTGTTCATTACGCCCTGTGGCTGTGCTGTTGGTCCCTGGCCTCTGACTCTCTTTCGGCCCGGCGATGACAAGGCCATCACCCCATGGCCCAGACCGCGGCCTCCCCGAACTGTGACCCCTCCTATTTTCTGGTCCTGACAGAACAAATTTTCCCATTTTTGTTTTTTTTTTATGTTCTATGTGTGTTGCAGTTGCTAGTTGTGCCACAGGTGACCGGCCTTTGGCTTTCCTCGGTCTGGTGATGGCAAGGCTGCCGCCCCGGCTACCGTCCTAGCCACCGCCTCCCTCAGCCTCCTCAGCCTGATGCCGATCCTAACGAAAGTTTCCCCCGTTGTAATGTCCCTGATTTTTCTGCGATTTTCCTGCTATTTTTCTGGTCATTTTCGGCGGGAAAATATGATGCTTCGGTGTATTCGTATTTATGTATTTTTTCCCGTATTTATACCCGTAGAGTCGGGTGTGGGGCTTAGTAGCAGGCCGTGGGCCTCACTGCGCACTTATGGCACGAATTTTGGAGGTACAACGCGTAACCGGGAGGTGAACGCGTGTTAGGGACGTGGATGTAAAAATTAAAAAGATTTTATATAAAAATCAATCCATCCATCGGTTTTCACAGAACCGACATTCCAGAGAAAAAATTTGACGTCCAGAGAGAAGAGAAAACCCAACCCAGATTCCGGTCGCTCCGTTCTCCCTCCTTCGTCGTCGGATTCCGGTGGTTCTTATCAGGATCTACTTTGCCTCACCGCCATGAGTCCGTAGACACCAGCTATGACCACCGCCACGGCCTCTTCGCTCCTCCATGAGGTACCGAACCTTTTTCGGGTTTTTTCTCTCCTTCAATCCCGTTTTTGAACTGTGGGTGTACGATTCTGACATCGTTTGCAGCCGCTCTCAACTAGACTTATGTTTAGTTGGCTGCTAGGAACCCATAGGCGTTGGGTAGAGCCGCCGCCGTGCTTTCTGCGCTCCGCTGTGAGCTGCCGATCTTTTGGTCAGGTTTTTGTTCTTATTTTGCATCTCACTGTCCGTGAGATTTTTTGGACGCTGGTGTGTTTCTGGTTGTCGTCCGGCCATCAGTAGGACTCCGTCCAGCCTACCTCGACCCAGTATCGATAGAGGTTTGCCATTTCCGACCCCGCCTTGGCCCTATTGCTTTGCTCCGCCCGATTAGATGCTTTGGGTGCGTCTCGGGTCTTGGCCATTGGCGAGCCGTGGGCTATTTGGCCATCGTGGGCTCTGCCCTGGCTCGGCGACAGTGAGGGCCAGCCCCGATTGGCCCAATTTTACACTCTGCTCGGAACGGGCCGCTTGTCATTGCCCTATATCGTGCGAGATGCACAACTGCCCGCACCATGGTGTTGGTTGTGGGTGGCGATCGGCGATGTCGCCATTTCGATCGGCCACCTCTTCCTGGCCCTAGCCCTGTTGGCCTTATGTGGGCCTTGGGTTGCCACCGTCCGACCCATCTCTCCCTATAGTGGCTTTGGGCCGCGTGTGCATGTGGCCACGCGTGTGTTTCTGGGCTTAGCGTCGCTTTTGCGCCGCCTGACCATCGGATGGCTGTGCCATCGAGTGGAGTTGACACATAGCCCTCCACCTCCTCTCATCTGTCCTTGAGAGTCGCCCCATGCCCTCCGCCCATATGTGGGCCCTTGTTGATGCGAAATCGTCACCGTTGGGTGCTGTCCACGGCCAATTTCGACGTCTTGTGGCCGGCTGAGCACGTCTTAGCCACTGGCCGATCTTCAGTGAGTACACCCTCGACATTTGGTCACACTGCCGTTCTTGTTGGCTTGACTTTTCTCTCAGCCGCCTTAGTGTGCTGCTGTGGATCACGGATTTTGCCGCATCGACTTCTGACACCTCGTTTGGCCGTGATTGTTTCCGGCACTTCCTAAATCCTCGGGACAGCAGCTCTCTCAGCTAGGCAACGGTTCTGACCGCTAGCTCCGTCGTTGACGCCGCCACCGTCATGTGCTTGTCATCGAATGTCATGATTACGAGGTAGGGGGAGCTTTGAACTCGTAAATTCATGATAGCATGCTTTGAATGAGTAGCAACATGCTAGGATTGTATGATTTCATGCTTTGGATGTTAAGTAACAATCCGATTGCATGATGTGCATGTAAGTATGATGATATGGTATGTTGAAATGCATATGACATGCATGTTGGCTGTAAGTATGTTGGATGTAAGTTTTTGCTAGTGATGACTAGCGTGTTTGTTGGTAAGTTTCGTATGTTGATTGAGTATGTGCTAGTGATGGCTAGCGTGTATGTTGACGTATGTATGCATATGCTAGTGATGGCTAGCGTGCATGTTTGGAGTATGTATGGATTATGCATGTGCTAGTGATGGCTAGCGTGTATGTCTGACATATGTATGCATATGCTAGTAATGGCTAGCATGTATGATTGATGTATGTATAAATGTGTATGTATGCGCTAGTGATGGCTAATGAGCATGTTTGTAAGCTGCGTATGTATGACTGTATGTGTATGTTATACGTATGTGACATACGTATGTATGATGGCTATTGGCCGATGCTATGGATATGTGTAAGTGCATGTAGGCAGAGGTATGGGCGATGGACAGTAAGAGGTGACAAAGCTTTCGTATGGATTTGGATATGGATGTGTAAGCATATGACAGAGGACAGAGGATATGAGTATGACGGGCAAGGATTTGGAGCGGTTTGTTTGGTTTGTATCAGAGCGTATGTTGGGGGACTATCAGACAATAAGAGTGTTCATAATTGTACAAGCATAACGTACAAATTATGAAATGAAAAGTAAGCTCAATAAGTGAGGTATAAGTAAGAGGGTGATAACTGGGGTTGGCTCTGAGGAGCTCAGTTTGTTGATGTCAATGTAAGATGATTTGGCCATAAGGGGATGGCGGAGTATGTAAGGCTGTAAGATTTTGGTGTATGGTAAGTTTTGATCCTGATATGGACGAGTTAAGGAAGTCTGTTGCCCTGACGAACTAGGGTTTTGGATCGGGCTCAGCTTCGGTTTGATCAGTCGAGCACTGTGAGTTGTGTGGCATAATTGTACCGCATAATGTACTTAATTCAAACTTGAATTATAAGCACAGCTAATGATAGCGTTGTGAGTTTGAGACCAGAGGGTTCGACGGATTAAGTTCCGTGTTTGAGCTAGCCGATAATGAGTCGGCTGAGCATTTCTCATGTCTTGCCATGGTGTTTATCCTGCGGGATGTTGTCTGTGTGCTGTATAGAGCACCGGACGTCTGATGCTCTGCTGAGAGCGAAGTATGTTTCTGATTTGGTCTGCGTGCTGTATAAGCCTAGACATTTGATGCTCTGTTGAGAGTGATGTACGTTTTCGACTTTGTCTGTGTGTTGTATGAAGCCCAGACGTCTGATGCTCTGTTGAGAGCGATGTACGTTTCTGACTTTGTCTGTGTGCTATATGAAGCCTAGACGTCTGATGCTCTGTTGAGAACGAAGTATGTTTCCAATTTGGTCTGTGTGCTGTATAAGCCCAGACGTTTGATGCTCTGTTGAGAGCGTTGTATGTTTCTACCCAAGAGTGGCATTGTACGATTTCTGCTT
The DNA here is from genome assembly GCA_035235625.1 of Saururus chinensis. Taxonomy (NCBI): domain Eukaryota; kingdom Viridiplantae; phylum Streptophyta; class Magnoliopsida; order Piperales; family Saururaceae; genus Saururus; species Saururus chinensis. The sequence goes on along the minus strand of CP141146.1, from coordinate 25,965,937 downwards.
AAGAGTGGCACTGGCACTATAAGACCCATTATGGTGGGCAATTCTATGGCACTGTAAGACCCATTATGGTGGGTGATTCTATGGCACTATAAGACCCATTATGGTGGGCAACTGTATGACCCCTTATGTGTGGGTGTTTATGTTTGCGCACTCAGGTAAGTAGTATCATAGATCTACTCTTACCTGTTTGATCCAGTGCCCCATGAGCATTGGTGTGCCTTACATTCGGAAAAGTCCATGGCGTCTAGTCACTCCCCGAAGGTTAAGGTGTTGCCCCTGTGGCATTCTTTTCCATCTCGACGCTAGAGCTGATTAGTTGTAATGAGCTTCAGCGGTCGATAGTATGCGTACGTCTGTACGATTATGAGTATGAGTATGAGCACGACTGTAAGAGTATGAGTACAATTGTAAGAGTAAGACTGTAAGCGTATGAATCCGAGCAAGACTGTAAGTGTAAGTTTCTGAGTAAGACAGTAAGTGTAAGATGCACGAGTAAGGTCGTACGAGTAAGTGTAAGATGTATGAGTAAGGTCGTACGAGTAAGTATATGATTGTACGAGTAAGGTCGTACAAGTAAGTATATGATTGTACAAGAAATAGTGGGCACTCCAGGGTCCTTATACTTAGGTGGGGTGTCAAACTTCAAAAGAGAGCTAACTTGCTCGGTGAGAAAGACCTTCTTAGACACATGGGTCATAGATTTACGCTTTTGAGTACATAGGTCTTTGAGGAACTTAGCATAAGCAGGGACTTGCTTAATGGCTTCTAAGAGAGAGAGTTTAATTTTGACTTGTTTGAAAGTCTCAAGAATCTCATTAGTCCTAGTTGTGCTCTTTCTAAATGGTGGGGCCATGTCAAGACACTGAGGAAAAGGTGCCCTAGGGATGTAAGATCCCTCTAAAGTGGTCTTAGGCTGTGGTTCTGAGGAAGGGGAAGGAGATACAAACTCCTTCTCATGTGGTGCACTAACTTCTACTTGAGGCTCATTAGGAACTGCCCTCTTTAATTCCTCACTTCTATCATCTGTCACTGGTGTCCCCCCAACATTCTTATCAATAATCTTCCCACTCCTAAGGGTCATAATGGAATTAACTTGTTCATTAGAGGAAGAAGCTCCCTCTACCTGAAATTGACCTTTAGGGTTTTGTATAGGTTGACTTGGCAAACTCCCCATCTCTCTCTTATTGATAGCATTAGCTAGTTGTCCAATTTGGGCTTCTAACTTTGCTATAGATTGTGTGTGAGAGTGGAGGAGTTGGGATTGAGATTGAATGCCTTGCAGGGCACTCAAGACCTTTTCTTCAAAGCTTGCACTCCTATTGGGTTGGACATATAGATGTTGGACTTGAGGTTGGTGGATATGGGCTGGTGGGACTTGGAATGGTTGCCTAGGAACTTGGTTACCCATAACCCCTTGGTTTTGTGCCCGCCAAGAAAAGTTAGGATGATTCCTCCACCCAGGGTTATATGTATTTGAAAATGGATTATTCTCAACCCTAGGGAAGGATTGGGTAGCATTCACATGGTCTTCGACAAGCTCAGGAAATTGAGAGGCAGAGGGGCACTCCATAATAGTATGGGCTGGGCTAAGGCATATTGTGCATGCATCTTGAGTGAAGGGAGTGGGCTGATGTGTTGAAGTCATAAGGAGGTCAAACTTCCTACTTAAAGTATCAACTTTAGAGGAGATGTCTAATGGGTTTTTGACTTCATACAAGCCACCCCTAGAGGGGGAATGGTTCAAGGTAGATAGTCCACTCTCATTTCTATTCAACGCAGCATGTTGAAGAGAATTTTCACTCAAGTCCGCAAAAAGTTTCCATGCCTCATTTTCATTTTTTAGCAAAAAGGTACCCCCACAACTTGCATCAACAAGATGACGGTTTTGTTCAGTAAGACCCTCATAAAAACGTTGCACTAATTGCCACTTAGGGACAGCAAGATGAGGACACCTCCTAAGAAGGTCCTTAAGTCTATCCCAACCCTCATGGAATTGTTCAGTGTGAAGTTGGGCAAAAGTGGTTATAGCCTTTCTCATTTGGTTGGTCTTACCTATAGGGAAGTACTTTTTATGGAATTCTTGTTGCATTTGGGCCCAAGTTGTGATGGTGTATGGCTCTAAAGAGTGAAGCCATTCCTTAGCCTTATCTTTCAATGTGAAAGGAAAAAGGCGAAGTTTAACAGCTTCATCGGTTAAATTTGAGAGCTTAAAAGTTGTGCATATTTCCAAGAAGTCATCTAGGTGCCTATACGAGTTTTCATTATTAAGTCAATAAAAAGATGGAAGCATTTGAATGACATTGGGCTTAATTTCATAATTTTGAGCAGCAACCACTGGCAACCTAATGCATGAAGGGGAAGTGTACTCATTGGGAGTGTAATACTCCCTTAGAGCTTTGAGTGGTGCATCTACTAACTGATGTTTAGCCATGATAAGGGTAGAGGTAGTGTGGGTGGAGGGATTGGTGGGAGAGTTTGGGGGTGTAGGGATGTAGGTCGAGGGCAACTCAGCTCTCCTAGATATCCGCTCAGGCTCAGGGTCAAATGGTACTAATCGAGGGAGTAAGGAGCGACGACCACGCATACACCATAAACACACCACACAATTTTAAGTATAAAAAGGGAAAGATGAAGCAAAAATAACTAAATAAAAATAATAAAAATAGAAAAGGATCTTGCAAACCAAAGAGAAGCTTGTCAATCTTCACTTGTGGCCACAAGTGTAGAGAGCACCTTCAACTCAACCTACAAGATCAAATTAAAAGAAAGTAAGAAACTAAGAATTAACCTAAAAACTAACATAAACTGAAACTAAAGTATCTAAAAATTCCTAAAGCTAATTTAGTAACAAATCAACACCGTCCCCGGCAACGGCGCCAAAAACTTGATCGTTTATAATTAAACCCTTTGCAAGTGTACAAGGTAATTGTACTAGGATGAGTATTTAAGGGTTGTCGAACCTCAGGGATGGATGAATTAGTACTAAATCTAAATAGGAATTTGCTGATTGAAAACTAAAACAACTTAAACTTAAATTAAGAAAAAGAAAAGAAATCAACTAGTTTAAAAGTAAGAGATTAATATGATGGAATTTACTTAGGAAATTGAATCCACTATAGAACCGTAACAATTCCTTAACTTTTAATCTAAATCTAGTGTGAATATGAGCAAGTATTCTCAGCTACAAGCTAGAATTACTTCAGAAAGAATCATTAATTAATTTCCATGGCATGAACTATCTTTGACAATAGCACGAATCATCTACACTAAATAACTATAGGCATGACCTGTCTAATCTTAGTATAACTCATCCAAGTCCTTAATTATTTGAACATTAAAACTATTGTATGACCATCTCATCTATATCACAGAAATTAGAATTGATGCAAATATCAAAACCACATCAATCTATCATCTACAAGACAATAAATCAACATAGAATTGAATAAACATGAAAAACTCTTCCATTAAAAAGGAAATCCTTATCATACAATTGTCATAATTCACAACTGAGATCTAAATTAAAAAGAAAAGAAACTGAAACTTATCTATAGCTTCATCAACTCCTAAGTAAAAGAAAAGTTTAGCCTTCCATGGTAGAAGAAAACACTTGAATCTCCATTAAAAGCTTTGAGTTCTCTTCCATCTTCTTCTTCCTTCTTTTCTTCAGAAAATCTACTTTATAACCTCCAATTTCATGCCAAATATGTCTTTATATAGGCATAAGATCCGTAGGAAGGAGTCCAATATGAAAAAGACTCAAAATTGACTAAAATAAGGAAACTGCGCGTTATCCCTTTCTAACGCCCTGCATGCCCGTTCGAACACTTATACTACATTTTTCATCAAAATCATGTTGTCCCGTTTTAACGCCCTGCAGGACCGTTCAAACGGCTACACTGTTTCTGCAATCTGGACAGTTTTTCTGGACGGTCCATTTTCTGTTCATTAAGCTCTTTCTTTCATGTCCATATTAATTTCCAACTTGTTTATAACTCCGAAAAGTTGTCCAAATCACTGTAAAGCATGTCAAGACTATTTTCAATTATTCCAAACATCGTCCAAATACTTCGATAAGCGCATGTTACCTACAAAGCATTAAAACATCACATTTTAGACATGTAGAATATAATTAAAATTCCAATTTGATTCAAATACATATCTAAACTACTAATAACTACAAAATTAATTAATAATAAAACTAAAATACTAATATCTATCTTAATCTAAATAAGCTATAACTAACTCTAAATTAACCTAATCTATGCTAGCAAATAAGGTAAAAAGGCATATAAAATAGATATATATTTCATACTTATCAGCCACCACTCCCAGCCTCCTCTGCATGTAATCTGTAGACACAAGATGCCCCTAAACTCTAGGGTACGTCTCTAACTATTGCTGATTGGTCCCACTCTAGCCCAAGCCAATGTGTCCAGCTTGAGAGTATGCAGACTTGGGCAGCAAGTTCGACCAACATGGGCTTTGCCCCGGCCTAGTGAAGGCAAGGGCCAACAATTCTGCCCCAATTTTATCGCTGCACCCCCACTTTTGTTACACATGACCCAAAACCTACGGGAAAGAGTTTCCGAATTCTAATTCTTCCAAGGAGAAGTAATATTGTCAGCCATTAGACTTAGCCCATCAAAGGCTCGACTAATGTTGTGCCTATATCCTTCATAGTAAGTTGTGCTTGATGCATGACCATTCGTACGATGATTTGGTTGTGGGTAGCGTTTAAAAACATCGTCGCCTTTCTCGGCCACTCTCTCTCTGACGCTTAATGCTCTCACGTTTGTTTAGGGGACTGCTGTTGGCAAACCTCATCCCTCATGTAACCAACCACCGTAATCCCTTAAAAGACCACTTTTGTTGTAGGGTTTGGCCATGACAATATGTGTATACATTGTTCGACAACCAATTCCTCCCGTGATGGTGGGATCTGGCTTCCACCAACCTAGTCGTTTCAGAACCCATCAATAACCTACCCTTCCCTAGGGTTTCCATTGACTGTGCAACACAGTTTTGGCTAAAGGCACTGCCTTTGTAGCGTATGACACTGGAACGACTCCGCCACTAGGCAATATGGCCATTAAAGCCCTCCTTCGTTTCTCCTATGTCCATGTGTATGCAAGAAAGTCCTCCTCCATGTTGTGAGGCTTTGACAATGTGGAATTGTTGCCGCTGGACGTGGTCCCAGGTCTATTAGACCATGACTGTGTTGGGTTAGGCGAAGGCATGTAAAACCAGACATTAGTAGATGTCCCTTTAGCAACATGGCATATATGAGACCTCCCAACAAATCTATACACCTCCCTACACATAGATGACTAAAAATAACCGATTGCCTTTGAAAATAAATCGATCATGGAGCTGTTAATCTGATTTCTGCCCTACCTCAAGTTCAGACAAAACTTTCACAAAAAAATAATCAGCAACGAATAACTCCTAAAGTGAATCAAATCCTAACACTTGAGTATGCATCTAGTAAGTAAGCATGCTCTATGACTCAAGGCGTCTGGAACCCTATTTAGAACTCTAGACTTATGATTAAGCAAAAATGTAAATCCCTACAAATATGTTGCCCACTATGCATATGTAATAGACAATAGCTCTTGGCTATTAATATGCTTATGAGTAGAATGATTAAAATAAAGAATAAACTCTACACGAATCAAGTAATGCCTCCAATGTTGAAGAGCTTGGACAATAACATAAAACTCAACATCATAAGCACTATACCTTCCTCATGCTCCTGATAATTTCTCACTAAAATAAGCAATTAGATAGCCTCTTGGTTTTAGGACAACTGCAATACCAATCTTTTAAGCATCACAATGTAACTCAAAAGGCATAAAAATATTAGGTAAGGCTAACATAGATGTTGAAATAAGTTTTTTTTAATAAGAATAAAAGCATGTTCATACAATCAGTAATGGGAGCCATAATTATGCTAAAATAGGGAATAAAGCTCTGATAAAAAGAAGCTAACTCATGTAACTCTATACCTCATGCATATTAGTAGGTCTTGCCCATTACTTCACTGCAACAACCTTACTTGCATCCATAATTATCCCATCCTTTGAGACAACATACCTAAGAAAGAGTATAGAATCTCGCATGAAAGAACACTTCTTAATAGTTGCAAAAAGTCTATCCTAACAAAGAACAACTAAAATATCTCATAGATATTGTAAGTGAGACTCAATATCAAAGCTATAAATAAGTATGTCATCAAAATATACCACAAAAAATCTGCTAATAAATGGTTGAAGAGCTTTGTTTATTAGCCTCATAAACGTGCTAGGGGTATTTGATAACCCAAGAGACATAGCCAACCATTCATATTACAATTCTCTTGTCTTGAAAGTTGTCTTCCCACTACAACAAAAAGGGCTATTAACGACACTTTTAAGCATCGCTAATAGTCCCCAAAGCATCGCTAAAATCGTCAATAATAGTCTTGTCACAACTGCTCATTAACGATGCTTATCTAAAAGCATCTCTAATAGTATGATATTAGCGACGCTTTATTTTTTAGTCGTTAATATGAGTTTTTTTGGGCCACTTTTGTAAGCATCACTAATAATTATTATTAGTGAAGCTTTGCAAGAAACGTCACTAAAAAAATATTAGCGACGCTTTATAAAGCATCTTTAATAATCATTATTAGCGATGCCTACAAGAGCATCGCTAATATGTTAACATATTTTAAAAAATATATAAAAAAGTTATGAGCGATGTTTGTTACTTGTCGCTAAAAACTTTTAGAGATGTTTGAGAAAAACATCGCTAATAAAATAAAAAAATCAAAATTTAAACAAGCCTCGCTAATAATTATTAGTGACACTAAACTAACCGTCGTTAATAATATATTATTTTAAAAAATTAGTGATGCTTCATTTGCATCTCTAAAAGGAAAAAATATTAGTGACACTTATTCAAGCGTCACTAAAAGTAAATTTTTTTTAAAAAAAATTCTCACATCCCCCATGTCTCCTCCTCCTCTGGCAGTCGGGAGGGGGTGGAGGCCGAGGGGGCAAAGAAGGCGGTGGGGGAGGAGGAAATGGAGGGGTGTTGTTGTCACGTCTGAACCAAGACTATGAAGAAGTCATATTCAGATTTGTTTTACTTCCCAATTGTAGTAGACAAGGTCAATCCACAAGGAAAGCCTTGTTCACAAAGAAAATAATTACGAAAAAAATAGTGGAAAGAAAAATTAAGAGAGAAAGAGTAGAAGAGTATTGAAGCAAAAAAAAGTTAAGAAATCAATAAGAGAAAACACTAAGGCATTGAGGGTCATTGTAATATTTAGTGATGTTCTTCATATGTCATGTTATCTCAATTAGAATTGAATGATAATTCTATCTAACCGGAAGATATGAATACTAAAAGAAAAAAGAAAGATAAGAAATACTTTAGATAGATGAGGATAAAAGCAATTATCTCTTCAAGAGTAGTTCTATGTATCACAATTACAAAAGATCAAGAAGGAGAACCTTTAAGTATCTTATGTATCAAAATAATAAAAATAATAATAATAATAATATTAAATAAAAATCAATTCTAATAACCAATACTTATTTGAAACCAGAGATGGAACATGAATAGAACTACATTAGATTGTTACAAATCACCTTTAGCCTTAGCTAGAGAGCTTAGAAAACCATTACAATAAAACTAAAAATAATAGTACAAAAGAAGAGAAGAAAATTAGGAGAAGAGAGCTCTAAAGAGGAGGGGATGATGCCTCTACCACGTCCACCCATCTATTTATAGGAGTAGAAGGGGTTTCTTCAAAGGGGAATGTCCAATCATATCCCTTAATTGTATCCTGATTTATTACTTGATTGGTTGCTTCTTTGGCAATGATTTGATTTGAAATTAATCAAATAAATTAATGATTGATTTAGAAAATAAATATCTTTTAGTCTTCCTTTACTTATCCAATCAGCCTCATTGTCTTTCCTTATATGTATCAATCATGACAAATGAAAAGATGCTCCATGTGTTGGCCTCGAGTTAATTGACTAGTTGTCCCTTTACAATTCAGATTTGACCCATCTATCTTCGTAATTATGAATTACTTCCTAAAATAGTGATTGTAGCCTTAGAAGTCTTCTTTCTAATGCCATCAAAATCATTTCAATTAGAATTTAACATAGAAATATATGACCAAAATACTAAGGATATATCAATCTGTCCAAATCAGCTTCTTCCTGAATTTGGTTCTCTTGATGCAAATTTGAAATCTAATGGGTCCACAAGGTTGTGTTCAACTATTCAATGCATTCTTAGGCCATTAAGAGCCCATTCTTGACCTTTGAATAACTTTAGGTAATTGGGCTTCACTTCTTCTTCCACTTGATCATATCGAAGCCCATTTTTGACATGTAAACACAACGGAGGCCCAACTCATCTATGCAAGATATAAATAGCACATATAAGAAATGAGTTAACACAAAAATAGGTTTGCAATTCTATATTTCAAAGTATCTAATTGAACATTATTTTTGTGCATCGGTGTTGCCGGAATACAAGGGTAGAGCCGGATCTGGTGCTGCCCCCTCGATCACCTCCTCTCGCAGAGGAGTGGTGATGCAGGGGGGCAAAGATATGGCGGGGAGGGGGGAAGGAGGCAATGGAGGTGGGTGAGTGGCTCTAGATTCAAGGGGTGGAGCCAAATCCCCTCCGCTTCTTCCTCTAGCTACGCCCTCTGCCTCACCGCCAAGAACCTTGCCAATTCCCATCCCTTCTCTAAAATTGTGGCCCTCATCATGGCCTAAAAGCGGAGCGGCCCCTTCGCCACCCAGGAGCCCTTCACCTCTTCCCTCATCCTCGTCTACGGCCAGTGCAAAATGGATGACCACGTCATCAAAACCTTCGAGTAGATGGATGTTGTTACGTCTGAACTAAGACTACGAAGAAGTCAAATTCATTTGTTTTACTTGCCAATTGTAGTAGACAAGGTCAATCCATAGGGAATGCCTTGTGCAACAAAGAAAATGGTTATGAAAAAATAGAGGAAAGAAAAATTAAGAACGAAAGAGTAGAAGAGTATATTGAGGCAATAAAGAGTTAAGAAATCAATAAGATAAAACACTAAGGCATTAAGGATCATTGTAACAACCAATGATGCTCTTCATGTGTCATATTATCTCAGTTAGAATCGAATTAAGATTCTATCTAACTGGAAGATATGAACATTAAAAGCAAAATCAAAGATAGAAAATGCTTTGGATAGATGAAGGACAAAAACAATTGTCTCTTCAAGATTTCTATGTATCCAAATCATAAAAGATCAAGAAAAAGAATAATACTAAATGAACATCACTTCAAATAACCAATACTTACTTAAAACCATTGATGAAACATGAATAAAACTCTATTAGATTTTAAAAATCACCCTAGCCTTAGCTTGAGAGCTTAGGAAGCCATTACAATAAAACTAAAAATAAAAATACAAAAAAAGAGAAAAAAAATGGGAGAAGAGAGCTCCAAAGAGGAGGAGATGATGCCTCTACTACATCTACCCCTCTATTTATAGAAGTAGAAGGGGTTGTTTCAAAGGAGAAAGTCCAATCATATCTCTAGATTGCATCCTGATTGATTGCCTGATTAGTTGCTTCTTTGGCAATTATTAGATTCTAAATCAATTAAATAAATCAATAATTTATTTAGCAAATAAGTATCTTTGAATCTTCCTTTATTTATCCAATCAGCCTCATTGTATTTCCTTTTGTGTATCAATCACAATTAATGAAAAGATTCTCCAAGTGCCAGTCTCGGTTAGTTAACTAGTTGTCCCTTTGCAAGCCTAATTTGACCCATAAATATTCAGAATTATTAATTTCTTCCTAAAATAACAATTATAGCTAAGGAAGTCTTATTTCCAATGCCACCAGAATCATATCAATCCAAATTATACATAGAACGATATGGTCGAAATACTAAGGATGTGTCAATCTATCCGAATCAGCTTCTTTCCAAATTTAGTTCTCTTGATGCAAATCTCAAATCCAACGGGTTCAAAAGGTTGTGTTCAACCATTCCATGAATGTTTAGACCATTAGGGGCTCATTCTTGACTTTTAAATAGCTTTGGGTAGTTGGGCTTCACTCCTTCTACTTGGATCCTGTTGAAGTCTATTTAGACATGTAAACTCAATTAAGGTCCAACTAACCTATTCAAAATATAAATAGCCTAAATAAGTAATGAATTAATACAAAAATAGGATTGTAATTCAAAATTTGAAAAAATTTAATTGAACATTATTTCAGTGCGTCAATGGACGAGGTAAAGGCTTTGCGGTCAGTCGCCTCCTTCAATGCCCTCCTCTCCACCTGCATTGGGGGTGAAAATGGGGGGGGCAGGGCATTTTTATAAGTCGTGCAGAATTCGAACTACGCGAGGAAATTTCTCTTGTGCTCCCCTTTTTGTGACGCTTCCAATGTAAGCGTCAAAAAAAAGGGGAGAGAGAAGGAGGGAGAGAGTGATGGGGAGAGAGAGAGCGGGGGGAAAGAGAGGAGAGAGAGTGTGTGAGAGTGAGAGCGGGGAGAGAGAGTGAGAGCACAAGAGTGGGGGAGCAAGAGAGACAGAGAGAGAGGGAGGAGGGAGATGAGAGAGTGTTTGAGGAGAGTGAGAAGAAAGAGAGAGAGAGGAGAGAGTGTGAGGAGATAGAGAGGAGAGAGAGTGTGTGCGGAGAGAGAGAAGAGAGGGAGTGTAGAGAGAGTGAGGTGAGAGAGAGAGAGATGAGGGTGAGAGAAGAGAAAAGTAAATTTAAAAAAATTAAGGCTATTTGCGAAGCTTGGTCAAGAGCATCACTAATAGAATTAGTAGTTGCAACATTTATCTTTATCCGTCGCAACTACTAAAGCTATTAGCAATGCTCAGGACAGAGTATCGCAAATAGCCCTTATTTTAAAAAAAACTTTATTTATTAGCGACGCTCAGTATAGTATTACTAATAGCTTTCATACTTGCAACACTTAAGAATAAGCGTGGAAAATACTTAGACTATTAGCGTTGCTCTTTACTGAGCATCACAAATACCCTTTTTTTAAAAAAAATTGAGCAATTAGCGACATTTAGTACAGAGCATCACTGATAGCTTTAGTAGTTGCGATGCTTAAAGATAAACATCACAACTACTAATGCTATTAGCAATGCTCTCTACCGAGCGTCACATATAGCTTTATTTTTAAAAAAAATAATTTTCTCTTCCCTCTCCCCCTCTCTCTCTCCTATCTCTATACCTCTCTCTCCTCACTCTATCTGCCCTCTCTCTCTCCTCTCATCTCTCTTTGTCTCTCTATCACTCTCTTTGTTTCGCTCTCTTTGTCTCTATCTCTCTCCTCTCTCTACCCTTTCTGTTCTCACCTCGCTCTCTCTCTTTGTATCCTCTCTCCTCTCTCTTCTCTCCTTGCCTCTCCTCTCTCTTCCTCTCTTCTCTCTCTAACCTCTTTCACTCTCTCATCTCTCTCTCAAGCCTCTCTCTCCTCTCTCTCTCATGACTCTCTCTTCTCTCTCTACCATCTATCTCCCCTCTTCACTCTATCTTTCTCTCTCTTTTCCTCTCTCTCGTCTCTCTATACACACACACTCTCTCCTCTAATTTTGAATTTTTAAGATTTTTTATTTATATATTATATTTTAAAAATAAAAAAAATTAAAAGTTTTATGTCGCGCATAGATATAAACGTGCTAATCTGCTAGGTATTAGCCACACATAGGCTTATGCGTGGCTAATGCCTAGCTTAGTAGCGACACATATTCCTATGCATCACTAATAACTTTTATTTTATTTCTCTGTTATTATTTTTTTAATATAATATTTTATTAAAAAATTAAAAAATCAAAATTAAATTCCCCTCTCTCTCTCTCTACACACACCCTCTCCAGCCGCTCTCTCCTCTCACTTCACTCTCTCTCTCTCGCTCTATCTCTCCTCTCTCTACACACACTCTCTCTTTATCTCTCCTCTCTCTATACACACGCTCTCTCTCTTCCTCTCTCTCTACCGTCTCCCTTTCTCATTGTCTCTCTTTCCCTCTCTCTCCTCTCTCTGCCCTTTCTCTTCTCACCTCGCTCTCTCTCTTTTGTATCCTCTCTCCTCTCTCTTCTCTCTCCTCTCCTCGCCTCTCCTCTCTCTTCCTCCTCTCTTCTCTCTCTAACCTCTTTCACTCTCACTCTCTCATCTCTCTCTCAAGCCTCTCTCTCCTCTCTCTCTCATGACTCTCTCTCTTCTCTCTCTACCATCTATCTCCCCTCTTCACTCTATCTTTCTCTCTCTTTTCACTATCTCTCTTTCCTCTCTCTATACACACACTCTCTCTCCTCTAATTTTGAATTTTTAAGATTTTTATTTATATATTATATTTTAAAAATAAAAAAAATTAAAAGTTTTATGTCGCGCATAGATATAAATGTGCTAATCTGCTAGGTATTAGCCATGCATAGGCGTATGCGCGGCTAATGCCTAGCTTAGTAGCGACACATATTCCTATGCGTCACTAATAACTTTTATTTTATTTCTCTGTTATTATTTTTTTAATATAATATTTATTAAAAAATTAAAAAATCAAAATTAAATTCCCCTCTCTCTCTCTACACACACCCTCTCCAGCCCCTCTCTCCTCTCACTTCACTCTCTCTCGCTCTATCTCTCCTCTCTCTTTCTCTATCTCTCCTCTATCTATACACACACACTCTCTCTCTAGCCTCTCTCTCTACCGTTTCCCTTTCTCATTGTCTCTCTTTCCCTCTCTCTCCTCTCTCTCTACCAACTCTCTCCTCTCTATCTACACACTCTTTCTCCTCTAATTTTAATTTTTTGAGATTTTTTATTTTTAAATTATTTTTTAAAAAATAATAAAAAATAAATAAATTAAAAGTTATTAGCGACACATAGATATAAACGTCACTAATACGCTAGGTATTTGCAACACATAGGCATATGCGTCACTAATAGCTAGTCTAGTAGCGATGCATATTTCTATGCGTTGCTAATAACTTTTATTTTATTTCCTAGTTATTATTTTTAAAATTTAATATTTTATAAGAAATTAAAAAATCAAAATTAAATTCTATCTCTCTCTACACACACTCTCTCTAGCCTCTCTCTCCTCTATCTCTCTCTCCACTCTTTCTCTCCCTCTCTCATCTCTCTCTCTACTCCCTCTTTGCTCTCTCTCTTCCTCTATCACTCCTCTCTCTCTACAAACACTCTCTCTCTAGCCTCTCTCTTCTTTCTTTCTCTTTTTTCTCTCTACCCTATTATATATTTTAATAATATATATTAAATAAAATAAATTAAAAAACTATTAGTGAAACTTTTTTGAAAGCATCGCTAATAGTAGTAATATTAGCACCTCTTTTAATAATGTGTCTCTAATAATCTTAGTTTTTTGAAAAAAACACAAATTTATTTTATTTGTGACGCATTTATTGAAATGTTGCTAATAGCACAACTATTAGCAACACTTTTATAAAAGCAGTGCTATTATTAATACTATTAGTGATGCTACCAGAAAAGTGTTGCTAATAGTTGTAATTTTTTTATTTTTTATTTAAAATATATTACTTTTAGTGACGCTTTTATAAGTGTCGCAAATAGTAAGCTTTAGTGATGCTTTGCATTACGTCGCTAATAAATGCATCCAGTCATTAATTAGTCTGATTCTGATTTGATGATAACCACTTTTTAAATCCAGTTTGCTAAAGATAGAAAGACCACTCAACTAATAAAGTAAATTAACAAGGCTAGAAATAGGAAAGTGGCACTTGATAGTAATCTTATTAATTACTCTACTATACAAACACATATGCTAACATTCCTTCTTTGGTGTAAGCAAATCTAGGACAAAACACAGACTCAGACTCTCTCTAAGATGTCCCTTGCTCAATAACTTGTCATTGAAGCTCCTCATGCTCCTTGGGACTCATCCTATAATGAGGATGATTAGGGAGTGTATATTTGTGCACAAGGTCAATCTGATATTGGATGTCTCCAAGGGGTGGCAATCCATCAGGTAGGGACTCTAGAAAAAAATAATGATACTCATGCACCAATGGTTTAACCTCTTCAGGAAAATTCTCACATTCATTATCCTCCTTAGAATATAAAGCATAAACAATATCATCTCCTCTTCAACTCCTCAAGAAATTTTTTCCTAGATAAAGAGCCAGCTTTTTGTTGTTTTGGGGTACTTTAACCACCTCTTATTTATGGGACACAAGAACATTTTTGTACTATTCCAAACAAAATAATATTTGTTCTTACAACCATCATGCATCACACATCAATCATATTGACTAGGACGCCCAAGCAACAAATGACAAATATCTATAACAACAACATTACACCATATCTTATCCTTATATGTAGAACCAATAAACAAATGAACTACACATAATTTAGAGACTTGTACCTTACTTCTTTTCTTTAGGCAAGAAAGAGTGTATGGATGGAGATGGGGTGTAATGCTCAATTGAAGCTTTTAAACCACCTCTTCAACCACCACATTGTCAAAACTTCTTGAATCAATCGTAAGATGACAAACCTTCCTCCCAGTAGTTCAAGTAGTGTGAAGTATATTGTTCATTAACCAATTATCACCCTCTACCTCCTTAGCAGCAAAACAAAGGCAATGTGTCACCAAAGCTACTCCATGATCACCTTCCACTATCACTTTGTTTGGTAGTTCTTCCTAGTCATATATAGGATTAGTGTAATCAAAAGAAACATGATCAAGTTTCTTATTCTCATCATATTTAGTGAATAATCCTTTACTATTCCAGTTATTACGAGGATAATCTACTGTTCTATGACCTTTCCTACCACATTTAATAACCTTTGGACCAGTACTTGTAGAAGTTTTGGTGGTATTTTGAGTGCCTTGAGGTGCAGCCTTGGAAGGGACTTGCACACTACCGAAATTGGTGATAGTAGACATGGCTAGAGAAGTACCACCAGCCATCCCAAAGCACACGGCGGCCAATGGAGCCTTGCTATTTTTTCAAGTAGAGCACTCTAGAATGTGCCCCCAACAAGAAAAAAATATAAAACAAATTAAAGGCTCTTTAAGGTTTTTACGCATATCTCTAATATAACGAGACAAAAGTTGTTCCTCCAATCCACCCATCATTACGTTGTAATAATTGATAGAATTCCTTTGTATACTCATCTATCGACTTCAACCCTTGCCATATGTCTTATAGTTGTTGATATGTCACTAGGGCAAAGTTGTAATGGTAGAAAGTCTTGCCTCATATGTTTCTTCAATTTCTCCCATTCAATGATATTTGGCTTGCCTTGGCGCATACGAATAGATTTGATTTGTTGCCAGCAACTGACTGCTCAATCTTGAAAGCGAGTCATCAGCAAGGGAACATTCTTGTCCTCCGGAACCTCCTTAAAATCAATGATGTCTTCTACATTGGCAACTCAAACTAGGAACTCCTCAGGCTACATCCTCCCATGAAAATCAAGGATGTCAATCTTCAAACCGGCCTCCCAACACTGATTCACCATATCATCTCATCTTGGGGGCATGTAAGCCTTCGGTCTCCTTGGTGCTCGTGGTGAAAGTCGCCCATGTTGACTAGCCTCGTGGTGAGGCAATTGGTCTATCTCCTCGTCACCATTCAGGAGAGTATTGGCGAAAGGATTCTCGTAGTCGGCGTCAACTTCGAGCTTATCATCTTCAACTTGGTCCTTGGGCTAAGTCAAGTTGGGGTTTTTGTGAGCAACGACAGTTATTAAATCATCCATTTGAAGCGCCAGTTGCTCAACCTGTCACAATAACCTTGCTACTTCATTGCGATCATTAATCTCATCAACTCCTGCAACACGTCTACTGCGGTGTTGGGGTGGTATGTTGGACCTGCATGGGCCACCTACTTATGCTAGGCTAAATTGATGGGCAAATGTCAATCGACAAATATGGCTACAGGCACACACAATCTTATTATCTTGCGAATTTAAATGATAAATTCACAGAAAATAGAGAAAAAATAAAGAAGAAAGAAAGAATCTCTTCTTCTTTAATGTATATAAAAAAAAAATATAGAACTATAGCCTCCATGAAAGAGAAGTTTTGATACAAGTCCTAATGATATATCTATAAATAAAAGAAGTCAATCTAACTACCTTATGACTAACCAATCAAAAGTAACGAAAACTAATAAAAAATTTCCCTAAGTATTATGGAATAAGACTCCTAGGAAAACAAAAAGCTTGAAAGAAATCTATTTTGAATCAAATTCTTATCCAAAATGATATTAAAAACCATATCGCCATTGTACTGATCGATTGCTAATGCTCTCGGCTTTGTTTTACACTAAGCTGCACTTGGTGTTATTCGATCCATCGACAAACTGATTGATCGCCCATAAACTCCAATTGATTGCGAGAGAGAAAAAGTGTAATTTTACTTTGTGCAATCCTCATACTCCATATACTTCAATATTCATTAATCTACATTAAAGTGACTCCAACTTTTTTGTCTTTTTCAACCCTAAATTTATCAATACGACAAATGCTTGACTTGGATAACTTGTTTTTACTTAAGCCCATCTTACATCCTTTAAAAATAAGCTATTATATTTTTAAATAAAACTTTTGAAATATAATAGGAGTAATAATTTATGTAATTATTATTTTCTGGAGGCGATTGCACATATGAGGATACGAAGTGGTATCCGTTAGACACATCATTTTTCTATGAGAAAAGGGTCATTGACCATCGTTAGTTATGCATGGTTGACTGGGCAAACATGGGCACCGAAGATGGGACCAGGCCTCTGAATCTTATTATGGACAACACTTTCATGGCAAGCGAAGAATAAACAGGGATTGGATCAACTGCCAGATCACATCCTTATTCATCATTCCATAGTGGACCACACTACAATTGTATGAATACTTATTTTAAGTGGGTGAAACACACCCATATACGAGGAAGAGTGAATATCAGCTTCACACTCCGGCTGCTGCACCCAGTCTTTCCCTTAATGTCTTCACCCCAACATACCTATACAGAAGAGCAAGCCAAACAATCACCAATTGTTAGTCATAAGTCAGCTGATATCAGTTCCTGACCAAAAATTAAAAATGTGGAAGAGACTATACATGATCTTCCCTTAATGTTAGTTATACCTGCCCAGCATCATCACAGTTGCTTGAGGATTAGCCCCCGGCGTGGCGAAGAAGGTGGATCCGTCCACCACCCGGAGGCCATCTACTCCCAGGACCCGATAGCCGGAATCCACCACCTTGCCCACAAGGCTTCCACCATGATAGTGCCAGATAGTTTGGACAGTGTCCTTGCAGAACTGCTCTAGCCCCTGGGTATCGCTGATGTTGAGGCCCACAATCGGCCCTGAGTAGTAATCCGTAATGGGCTTGGTCTTCACAATTCCCTGCAAGATTCTCACACCACTTACACACTTTCTGAGATCTTCAGGGTTGGTGAAATAGTTGAAGCTCACTGCAGGGGTGTCGTTGACATTGCCAGTTGTAAGCGTAAGGGAGCCTGCTGATAGAGGACCTTTGACCTTCGAGAGAACAGAAGCCCCTCTGAAGGTCTCATTGGGCAGCTGGGTGCAGACCGCGGTTTTTGTAGACCGGCAGAAACCACTGCTGGATTCAAGGTAGACACCATCCAGACTGTTACCAGCAACTTGGACAAGTGATTTTTCGATGTATTTGTTGGTGGGGATGAAGAGGGAGTTCATTGGATTGTCTGCCATCTGCTTCCCAACAAACTCATTGCTGAGCACCACTGGTATTTGCATCCTCTGGAGCTCCAAAACTGGGCCAATGCCGCTCAGCATAAGTAGTTGGGGACTCCCAAGTGCACCGGATGACAGGATCACGTCTCCACCAGTGTTTGTCAACATGGCTTGATGTAGTATCCCATTCTCGTCGCTGAAAACCACTCCAGTGGCCCTAGGCTTCCCCCCTGCATAATTAACTCAACATTATCAATTAAATTAAGAACTTGCGCTTGTGCTTGTGATGATATTACACTAAAATTTTCTTTCCTCCACACAACCATATTGGATTCTTTGACAAAATCAGTGTAACTAGGACATGTGTCTAAATGTGCTTCACAAAGTTCCCATTAAGCTATACATTAGGGTTTGGAAGAGAAGCATTTAGAATATGCAGCTCTAAATGCTTAAATGATACATGTGTTACAAATGTCGTACTCAATTAAAGTTATGATTTTAGTGAAGCATTTAGAATTTTGAGCTCTAGATGCCTGAATCATACATGTGCTACAAATGTTGTACTCTTTTAATACACTACGTATTAAAAGGGGTTTAGAGGAGCTTTTCTTTGGGCGGTTCATTTACATCACTAACTTCAGCAATAATATTTGCGGCATTTTTAGCGTTTCAAACAAAACAAATTAAGACATCTAAGAATTAGTTAGAGAGCATGCCAATTGCAAATGACCAAATGCCTCTCCAGCTTGGTGTCCCAGAAGGAAGGCAGTGTTTATGGTTCCAGGTCGCAAAAAAAAAGAAACCAAAAAACGTGTTTGAGCTTTCCATGCAACAAACCCATAAATTGTGTATAAATATCTAGAGGAAGGTATATACCAGTACCATTTGTGTTAAAGAGGATTTTCTGCACAGTTGCATGGATGAGAACACGGAGGTTGTCTGGATTGCCCGAGGTGAGGAGATCAGCAGCAGTGCTCCGAAAGCCATTTCTATCAAAAGTAGTACCACCCACTTTGGTTCCATACAAATCTTGATATGTGAAGCCATTGAAGGGCACCACCCCTGCTAGGAGGAGTCCTTTTCCAAAGGCTTCTTGCCAGGGAGTAAGCACGGGCATGTGGACAATTTGCTTCTCTACCCATTCATATGATTCTTCCACCAACCCCCAGTCCCAACCCGCCTCTATTATGTAACTGTCAAAGGCGATGAGACCAAGCGAAAACAAATGAACAATACAATTTTCTGATAAAGAGCTATGCTTGTTTATAATGATGCAACACTAACACTGTCGGATAACAAGTGAAGGGCTAGATATTTCTATCTAAAGTTGTTTATCCTCACCATGACATGTTAGGATCAGCATCAAGAGAAATGAGAAAGTTAAAAATAGGAAAAACATGCCATATTTAGTGTGTATGCATGTACATATACATCTTTTTTTAGTTGGTAAGAGAGACGCACCCACACTATATGCACCAATGGAATTCGACCAGGAGACCTCACCCAACAGCCCACCGAAGGTTGGATCCAAGCATTTACACATTTTTTGAATTGATTCAAGATCATCATTCCACCAGATCATCAGTGGCCTAGCGTGCATGTGCATGAGCAGGAAATTTTGTGTGTGTAGCATACCTCATACTGGCTCGTGTGTAAAAGCCAGCATTAATGCAGCTCCCACCTCCCAACACACGAGCTCTTGTATTGAGGACCCCCTCAGTGGAGATGAAGGGTTGTGAAGGCGACTGCGGTGAGGTGTCTATCAATGTATTGCGGAAGTTCTCCAACCTGGATATATTTTGGTTCCCATATGGAGATGCACCTCTTTCCAACACCAGGACGCTGTACTTCTGAGAAAGAGTGGCAGCCAAAGGACAGCCTGCTGTGCCACCTCCCACAATTATGTAGTCATATTGCCTTTGGTCTGCACTGAAATTGCTAGCATTCTCTATAAAACGCTGGCCGAGATTATTTCCTGAAACACAAATTTTCCGACACAAACATTATGTTTTGAGAAGAAAATTGTTTTCCTGACTGGTTCTCCGTGACCAGCCCACATGGGGCTCCCAGCATGGTCCTATGTGTACCATGTCCGGAGCCTCATGTGGGCTGATCACGTGGCTGGAAACCCGTCACGCTAGATGCACTCTTTTGAGTAGAACTAGTGTAATTGAGTTTATAATATCTATTTGGAAAATGAAATGAAAATTGTGACCTGATGATATAGAAGGACCACACAGAAGCGTAGGGACATAAATCAAATCCTGAGGGTTTTGTTGATGGAGTTTCACATAAAATCGATAAAGCATTTGCTAGCGGATAATCCATACACAGATTGTGATATCAAGTATAATAGGTATGTTAGCGTGTACACCATCAATTTCTTGTGATGGAGAAGCCACATTTGAATCGGGACACATCATATGTAAATTTATGAGTATAGTTCAAAATATATTGGATTATGGTTGACAAATTTTTGTGGTCCACGAGAGGGCAACTACCTGCATGGGAACCAAGTTTTTGGGCCTTGGCCACCATTACATCAGTGGGAAGGAAGCAGTACAACACGCAACTGCATTCCATCCTTCTTAGAGGACCTGCCGTGTCCCATGAGCTACTCAATTCTCTTTAAAGTCATTGAGATCTCCACGGTTAGTACCACCTAACTACTCTATTTAAAGATAAAGCACTTCAAGCCAATGAACCTAGTTGTCCCTTATTATACCAACTATCAAGCTTTAATTTTGACGCTTAGTTTACGTGGACAAAGAACCTCACTAAAAACTTCACGAGGCATCCCTTCTGATCACCTATCTGTGACAAGAAATTCATGGGCTCCATGCCACTTGAGCTTGCTCTATAGTCTGCTGCTGTGTGCAATGGCAAGTTTTTTGTTTATTTGTGTTTGAATGTAGTCTTATAATATGACGTATAATGTTGTAGTTGGTATTATTGTTAGCAATGTGGGGGAATTGAATCTCTCTTGGGAATTGTCTATAACTTCACACTATACCAAAATAATAAGATATCAGAAGTAGAAACAAGAAAGCGCGCAGCATCTGCAGTGTACCCATTGCGAAATGAAAGAAGACTACCTCTATAGTGAACAGTTTTAATATGTAAAATCATCATCATCGTGCACCTTATCCCAGCTATATGGAGTCAGTCGCATGGATTCTTTACCATAGTTTACTCTTATCATAATCAAATTGATGCTGAAAAGTATATGCAAAGAAACAAAAAGAGGAGCATATGCATAATATCATTTATACTCTTGTTTGAATGAGATTTTTTTTTTTAACCCACCTCCAATTTCCTCCGGCTCGTAGAAGGCCTACATATCATATGCAGTAGGCAAGTTAGGATGTAATTCTTTATGAGTAGCCAACAAAGTGGGAGTTCGAACTCAGGACCTCAACTTCCTAAGGCGTTAAGAATGAGATGGTAATTGAAAAGCTACGAAGAGTGAAAATAGAACTATATATTTAAAAACAGCATAGTGGGTTTCTAGTTACGAAGCTAGGATCATGTCAGTTAGTTCCCAAAAGATAACTGCCCAAGCCTATAAAAGGGGACATGGAACATATTACAAAGAACACCATGAACAGGTAAAGAAGAAGAGAGGAACCTTGGCATGTTATCAGTATGCTGAGATAAAGAACGATCCCAAGAAACATCTTCCTCATTGTGCAACTGGAAAATAAACTCTTGTGCTTTTTGTGCTGATGCTTCCACTAGTATATATAGACCGCTTTCTGTCAAGAGCTTCACCAAACACAACAGAAAGTAACGTATATTCTACGTCCCTTTCTTTTCCAGTGGAATTTTTTTAGTTTATGAATTACAACTCACTGATATGGGGAAATGCAGCAGGGCTAAGAATTTTTGTTCTTTCTAATGAAGGGAAGCTGAGAACCGGTATGTAATGTAAGTCAAAGAAAGGAAAAAAATACAATAAAATTCATGGTGCCATGAATGAGAGGTTGAACATAGCCATCTATCTTTGATTACGTTATTTGACTTGTAGGATAAGGAATTGCGCATTTTGTCTGTTATTGGAAATACACTTCCCGTGGTTGTCCCTTCAAACCTATCTAGATGGTATTGAACATAACCATCTACCTTTTTTTCAGTTATTATCTGACTTAAAGAGTATTAAAATAAACATCCAATTGGCTGTTCATTCAAGTATATTAACAGGAATTCAACATTATCATCTATATTTTATTCAATTGTTGTTTTATTTAAAGGTTGTTCTTTTGCGCATTTTGGGGCTTGAGCTTATCTAGGGATATTTAAAATTTTGAAACTTGACAAGTGGGAGTTCGGCTACCCTCCTTTTTTTTCGTAATCCATAAGCCATGTTTATGTTGAATTCCAAGTGTGATCCATCGGGCGGCAAAACATTCCGGTCTTCAAAATTTTCAGATAATGATATAAGAAACGCACCTTAAACGAAATACAAAATTGGAAATTAAGCTTCAACATCTTCGAAAAGGTTTGAATATATCAACTTATCGTCTGCATCTTGTAAAATAAGATGACCAATAGAAGTTGGTAATTCATTAGAACTAAGGGTGTCAACAAACCGAGCAGCTTAGGCTCAACCTCAAACTAAGGGTGTAAACAAACCGAGCAGCTTAGGCTCAACCTCAAACTAGGCCCGACTCGAGTGGGTTGGGCTCAAATTTGACTCTAGCTCAAATATGTTTGAATTGAGTTTGAGCATATACCCCCCTACTCAACTCAAATTTTCAAATAAACTCGAACTCGAGTCATACCTCTTGAGCTTGAACTTGAATATGATTTAGTTAAATAAATAAAGTGAGAAAAATGGTAATGCTAAATAATATTATTATAGTTTCTCTCCAAGCTAGAACTCAAATATGTAAAGTGAGAAAAATGGTATTTACCTTATTGGAGTACATGTAACTAAAACATATTTGCTATACTTTTCTTCTCATCTAGTGATTGTACTCCATTTTTCAAGCTGCACTAATACTTCTTGTTGAAGAAAATTTATTATTATTTAATAACAAAAACATCTTATTAAGTGAGATACTTTATATGCTTTAGATATATTATGTTTTTTCATATTTTTTGTTCTAGCCAAGACGAGCCTGGGTTCATGATTCACATATTGAAGTTTGAGTTCGGGCTTAAGCCGAGCTTTAAATTTTTAGTTCAAACTGAGTTTGAGTTGGAACTTTCAAGCTTGTTTAAGTTTCTATCTGAGTTTAACAATTCGAGTTCGAGCATACATAGCCCAATACTCATCTCAGCATAGCTCCTTAACAACCCTAACCAAAACATTGTAAGATAATGTCTACTTCTCTCTTTCCATATGTATCATATGGTAAAATTAAATGAGATCCTCACAATAATCTCAGCAAAGGCATTATAATTTGCAAAATGAAGAATTATAACACCCCATATTTTCTGAAGAAATTATTATCATTTATTTTATAATTTAGGCCATCTATAACTCGTTGATGTGTCAACAGACTTGCTGATTGAACTCAAGAAATTTCAATAGTTTGAGAAAGAGAAAAACGAGTCTAAATTGAGACTTGCGTCTAAAGAAGAGAGCAGAGGATGACTGGAGTGCCAGAGTGAAGCGAAATCCGAAAATCAGGTGACTCTCCTGTTTCAAGGTCAAATGGGTTTCTGAACTTGAGGTTTTACCAAATTAGTGTAGTTTTGGATTTCCTTCATGCTTTTCATGATTTGTGTTGAAAATATTGTTCATTGAATTAAAATCCTAGAGTACAGTCCTAAGAGCTAAATTCATCGCCTTTATGGTACAAAGAAGTAAAATCATGGTTTGGTCGATGATTTCCTTTTTTAAGAAAGATTTTTAAGAAGAATATATGTAAATATATCTTTTCGGAATGATTGTCAATGGAGTTACTGACATGTCAGTGGTTTCACTAATGAGAGGAAGAAGATGAAGAGTGCTCATACAAGCATGCGTAGCAGACATGTTGTTTTTAGTCATTGACAGTGAGAACAATAGGTCAATGAGGCATCCGTAAAAATGACACAAGGGTTCCATTCCAAATGTCAGTAGGGTTTGACTTGTCAGTGAAGTCACTGATGGTTATTAGTGATGGTGCTGACCCGCCTGTTAAGTCACCGATAGAGATTGATATCTCTATTAGTGATAGTCGACGCACTCATGGTCATCAGTGAGGGTGACAACCCGTATGTAAGGTTACCGATAGATTCTGTCAGTAAGGTTCGATATGTCAGTGAACTCACTTATGGTTATCGGTGAGGTCATTTACCCATCCATGAGGTTATCAATGGACCTCATAGTCACTATTGGTGGAGTTTGACGTATCAATGAACTCACTGATGGTCATTGGTGGGTAACTCATATGTCGGCAATGCTGCTAATGGAACATACAATTTGTATATTTACTTGTGATTATAGTATAATCATTATAATTGATATTGCATGGCTTTTGATGTGATATGTGATGTCAATGAAAGATCAATTACATACATATTACATAGGGGCTAGTAAACCCTAAAACATAAGTATGAGACTTTGATTGTGATGAATGAGTGCCCAAAAGTCTATGTGTTATGCCCCGACACATGCCATCGCTGACTTGAACCCAATCCCAGAAGGAAGTGATATGCAGCGAGATGAGTTAATTAAGTGGAAATGCGGAAGA
Organism: Saururus chinensis; assembly: GCA_035235625.1. Classification (NCBI taxonomy): domain Eukaryota; kingdom Viridiplantae; phylum Streptophyta; class Magnoliopsida; order Piperales; family Saururaceae; genus Saururus; species Saururus chinensis. The sequence continues at coordinate 25,941,521 of CP141146.1, read as the reverse complement.
CTTAACCCATCATTGGGTGAACACACAGCGGAGTACGCGCATAAGCATTTTGTAAAAAAAAAATGAGAGCAAAATAAAGGACTACTAATTAATGTCTTAGTCCACACATACCCACATTAACTAGTTATTACATAAAAAAAGCAAGCCTCAAGGGTTAAACAAGTATAAGCCAACAATGGCTAAACATAGTGTGAAGTTAAGTCGAATGTATAAGTTCAACATGTAATAAACAAATCTAAATAACTCAAGCAACCATAGCTCCTCTCAATAAATGTGGCCATCGTCATGCTCAATGTAGTGCCCATTCGAAGTACCTGCATGACACGACATGCAAAACAAAACAACAAAACAAATAAGGGTGAGCCTTTTCCTCAGGAAGGGTTTTAATGCAGAAAGCAAACTCATGAAGATATCACATGCAAGATCAATATAACATTTATCACATATCCATTTACCACACCCATTTATAATGGGACAAATCACATATATTCATGCCACCTATGCATCATATTGTAGTCTACATTTTATAAACATATACTCATACCACTTGTGCATCATGATGTAAAATACATTCTATACACACATAATCATGCCTCTTACTTATCATGATGTAACTCATATTCTTTAAGCATATAATCATGCTACTTGTGCATCGTGGGTTCATTTATAGCTCATAAAACATATACACACCACGTGTAATCATATGAATCTCATTATAACAATCATATCCTGCATGAATCACTATAAAACAACATTTAATCAAAATCTAACCCTAGAACATGATAGAGCGAATCATTTTCATGCTTAATCACAAGAAAATAACTATAAATCACATATTTTTTAACAAATCACCATTAAACCTCAAAATGAAGCAAGAACTCATATAAATCCACAATCATGCATTCTAAAGATTAAAACCACACAAGGTAAAAATCGCTTACCTCTATGAAGCCTTTAAATCCACAAAAGAGCTTCAATGCTCATGAAATCCTACCCAAATTAAGGTTTTTGTTAAAACTTAATTAAAATTAACTAATAGGCTCAAATCAACTTGAAAATAAATGGATCTAAGATATCCTTTGGTTAAAAACAAAAATTACCTATTTAGGGATTTAAATTAAAATTAAAATAAAATTTTTAATAGAAGAAATCAAGAATCAAGATGGGGCAAATATAGATAAGAATGATCAAGACCAAAACCGAAAGATGAGGGATGATTAAGGCAAGAAAGCACACCTTAATCCAAGTTTCTTCTTTAGGAAATGGGGGTACAAAACTTCCTCCTTTCTAACACACACCTTCTCAATTTGGACAAATAAGCTAGAGTTTCCTTAAATAGTATGGGTTTTGGGCTGGGTTTACAAACTGTTGGGCTAGATAATAGGTGAAAATGCCCAAAGTAGCTAATTAGGGTTATTTTTTGTCAAAAATAAATTTAATCACACTCAAACCCACTCAAATAAAATAATATAAGGTTAGAGGGTCAAATGGGTCGCATGCCATCCAACAAGGACATGGGGCCCACGGTAGGGTCCACTCCCATAATTAAGAAAAATTAGGATAAAATGTCATAAAATTAGCAAAAATTAGATAAATCAAGTTTGATGCCAATACTTATAAAAAAAAATTATACTTTATTAGAGTCATAATTACTAATCCATAACCCATAAATCAAATCAAACTAGCAAAAAAGCAAAACCACATGAATTCACATAATTAAAAAGGAAATTAAACCAAATTACATTTGAGATCATACATTATGCACATGGCAACCGAGGTCGCAAGAACCTTTGGTACCTTGGCTCAAAAAGTGAGTCGTTAGCCACATAGAAGGAAGAGAATTAGTATGAAAAATGACTAAGGTCTTTTGACTCTCTTAAAATAGGAATTATATAGAACCGCTTTCATGATCCAAAAATTGTCTTGGAATGGAATAGAGCATTAAAAGATGACTTGTTCCACACTGTGCAATATAGGAGGTTTTAACATCATGTGAAAGTCAAAATCTCAACACTAGGGTCAATGAGCCCTAGTGAGCCTTTACTTCATAGCATGGATGAAGAGAGGCAGACTTTATAGCACTGAGGTTATTATGTGAGACTCAATATCTAGTAGTATGGAGCTACTAGATTAGGTCATCATGTTTAGAGGACCTTTGGGAAGGATTTTTCTTATGAATGAAATGATTAATATGAAAGGTATGTACTCTTTCTGTTGTGATGAATCAATCAGTTATCTAATGAGAATTCCATGGTATGTTGATCAAACTTTATCCATCTTGAATTTGTAGGGGAAAAAAATCTCTACATGCCTTGAAAAAAATTATGACCTAAAACCCATGTCACCGCTCCCAATTAATCAGAACAAGATTTCAACATCAATAATCATTCTTCATTTCTTAAATTTGAGTCAAGTCCTAAAAGTACATATGTGATTCATATAACATATCACATATAAAGCGACTCTATAAGAGTCCTATGCATAGTAAACCGCATTGAATAAAAAACATTACCAACAAAAGCCATTACTTTAGATAAATGTAGAAAATAAAGTTTGATCAATTACAAATATATACAACATAATAGAATACAATTTTCCATATCCCACTTTTGCCTATCAAATCTACTAAGCTTTGCATAGCCTCAAGTTTCTTTATACCATTCACTTCATGCTCTCTTCCAATCTAATATTTTAGAGTGCCATCCAAAACCACAAGTATCATTGTACTTTATGACAAATGTAGGTAACATAAATGTCTGTTAAAAAAAAAAGAAACTGTAATGTAAGTAGCCACATGAAAGAAGTTAATGTCATCCACTTGAATATAAAACGAGAGAAATTTTAGACAGATCCATTAACAACTATCATGTAGAGGATTATCCACTACAAAAAAAAACATTCTCATCACAGTGCAAGCCATGCCCAACCAATCCATGAGCTACATGTCAATACAACATCTTACTTAAAGGAAACAACGATGTAGATAGAAACATAGTTGGATGTTGTAAAAGCATACTATCATTGTATATAGTCCAAAAGAAACAACGAAAACGATTGGAAGCCTTAACAGATAGACAAAAGAAAAAGAAAAAAAACACATATGGATGAACAACTAACAGGAACAAACAACACATGTACATAATAATGATACGATAAGCACAAACGTTTTTTGCAATATCACATAGATAGCAAAATATGCCAAGTAATAGGGTACTTGAAGACGGGTATAATAAAAGTAATAACGGTAATATAACTGCGTGCCAAAAAAGTTCAATTAGTGATGGTTTGAAGAGAAAAGGAGATATCTTCTATCAGATTATAATAATAACACCAAAAAAAGGAAAAATAATTAACAAAGGGAATATGGTAATAAACATCTGCTAAGCTAGTGGAAGACCTGTATCTGCCAAGCGAGTGGAAGACTTGTATCTGTCAATCACTACTTACAAAAAATTTACCGTACAAAAACTAAAAAAAAAAACAAATATTAGCCTACATCACAGAAATACAACATTATAATTCCAAATTTCATTGACAGATGACTACGAATATGCATGCTCACCCGCACATCCCATTTACAAAGCCTTAAGCAATCTAAACAATTCATGTAAGACAGGCCAAAATATACCTCAACTTTGTTCCACCAAGTATGATATCTCTGAGTGGTTCTAGTAACCATCATAAAAAAAATGACTTGAAAGTTGTTGTTAGGTGCAAAACAACACCGAACACCGAATAACCATAGGATTTAAAACAAACCTTTGCAAAGCCGTGAACAATCTGGAAAATCTATATTAGAAGCTTTAACTAACAAACCAAGATATCAATAACTTTCATGTCTAACACCGAGAAAAATCACATAATTTCAAATTTGAAAAAAAATTACAGACTGCATTTGATGATATAAAGCTCGAATGAAAAAAAAAACATACAAAATGACGTAATAGGAACGAAGCCAGAAAAGAACGAACCATGTGGAAAATATACTATTTGGACAACTAAGTCTAACAAAATCAGGCCCTAATTGCATCCATGTCCAAACCCACAATAAAACACAAAAACCCAAACCTTTCATGATAATTATAAATTCCCATAACTAGGAAATGGTTTTGGCCGAATATAGTTTGGCTTTGTTACAACCCGGAATTTTAAAAGCCACGAGAAATTTTTTTCTTTCATCTTAAATACAAAACAAACCATTCGATTAAATATCCAGGTCATGATAACTGAGGTTCACAAATACTGATATCAAATCATATGATATTATTACACATCTCAAATTCAATAAGAACAACTCATCCATCTAAGTATAAGTCTGTCATCCGTCTGAACATAAATAACAAGTTGACTCTCATGCTAAAGAGATACTTACGTATCGGAGTTGCAGACACAAAAAAACATCATCTTGTGCTCGCCTCCTGGTCTCACTTGTCGTCGCGTGGAGAATCTGCAACCAACAAAACAAAACAACTACAACAACAACAATAAAACCTCTCCGCCTTGAGGAGAAGAGCTTCCAAAGGACAAAAGTTTTTATTAATGTTTTTTTGGATCGGGCCAACATCACCCGATATTAGTTGCCTACGTACTTATCAGATAATATCTCCAATGTTTCCAACAAGATCGGATCCAGATGTAGTTCTGTCTAAAAACTATACTATACTAAGAAACATAGTAATACCCATGCAATGCTTAAGTATTTTAAAGCAACCTACATTTTATGCAAGTCCTTTAATCATTCCACTTGTCTAATTAACAAGCAATATCAAACAATGTCATTAATTATCTCACAACCCTTACTTAATAAAATGCAAAATATCCTGCAAACAGTACCACATAAGGGTTATCAAATAAGAATAAGATCCTACAAGGCTTTTCAAGATTAATTGTAATGAGTAGTCTTAGTGTTGTCAAGTCATATGTACAAATTGAAAGTTAGTGCATTATGTCAAGTGTTGTAATTTTATTTTGATTTTCAATCTAGTAGTAATCGATCGATTGCTGGAAAGACATTGATCAAATCGATCGATTGCTGATGAACTGGAGCAAAAAAGAGATGAATTGATCGATTACCTATGCAATAGATTGAATGGCACCTGAAATGGCTCTTTGTTAAACGAAGCGGAGAGTTTATCGATTGATCGCTTTGTAGACCAATCAATCGCTAGCGGCATCATGCCCTAATGAAACAATGAATGATAGATCGCTATTTGGAACAATCAATATTAGAAGTTGTAGTTACCTAAGATAAGCCTTTCCAAAAGAGAATTCATTCATAGTTGAAGTCAAAGAACAAATTCAATTTGGAGACCTATATAAAGGCTTAAGTACAATAAATTTGAAAGAGGAAAACCTAAAAAATATTAGACAAGAAATAATAGTCCCTTATGCGTTGTTTTCCAAGAAAAATTACAAAGAGCTTGAAGAAATTATTCATGGTGAATTCATGTTGACACACAATTTAAGTGATAAGATTTTACATAGCAAATTCAAGAGGATAGATAGCAAAATTCTTTAAAGGGAGTTGAAAAATATCAAAAGGTGAATCAACAATTAAAGGAGTCTTTATTTGAGTTGCTAAAAGAAGACAAAGAACAAAACATGAAGATGAAAACTTTTAAGGATTCAAGGAGGAATAATCAAAGGCCAACAAAAAGAGAATATTGAACAAAGGAGTTAGTGTTAAGTCTAGAGGTTGGTTGCTTCTTTTGTGTCTTGTATCATTTTTTATTTCTAACTAAAGCATTGATTTAACCTTGGTTGAGGCTACTCTGGTTTTTTTACCTTAGTTGGGATTTTCTATGTAAAAATCCTTAACATAGAGACTAGAACTTTTAATTACTTACTTCATAAAGTACTAAAATTTTGATTAATCTAGTGAACTACTATTTCCATGTAAATAGATATTGAACTCTCATATGCATCACCTCTTGGTCCATTGACACATCGCCCTGGGGTCAGATAGACCATTATTGTAAGGGGCAACATTCTCTGAACTCCACGATCCTGCAATCGAGCCTATGCGGCTCGGCCTTGCTTACCATGGATGACAACTCGTCTCTCTGATCAGCTTGTCTACCGAGTAACCTTTGGCTCCACCTTGCCTCTGTCTCTATAGACACCCTCCTCCACATGGATTCTCCTCTTCACCTAATACAACTCAGATCTCCAACTAGATGTCAGCGCCATCTGGCCATGCAAGGCAACAGCTTCCGCCTTTCTCTCTATGTGGACCAATCCCTCTAATGTCTGAGCAAATCGGGAATGGCTTGTTTCATAATATAAATCACTTCATGGTCTCCACCATCCAGCCCTTGACTTCATTGTAAGCTTCAGTGGCAGGAACAGTCCGACTTCCTAGTGAAACCTTCTGCTGCGCGATTTTCACCAAAAATTGCTAGCCAGACTACTGGTTCATCATTAGCACCCAAATCTCGGCTCAATCTATGGTGGATTGGAGTGTTGGGTAGAAGATATCAGGTGTGAGATGCATGTGGCTTTGGCTCTTGGTTGGAGGCCCTAGAATCGTCGCGATCTTCCCTTGTCTCAATGCAAAACTTCCATTTTGGGATTTTCTATAGTAGTTCCATCTTGCATAGCACAAGTGCACATTTTTGCAAGTTTTCTATTAATTTCACCTATAAATTTCTCCTTTCCTTTGCATGTATGGCCATAGAATTTTACCATCTCCATTGCCCTGGATTTTCCATATGCTTGAGTGGTGAAAGTCCAAGCCATCCTTCATGAAGTTGCCAAGATTGATGCCAATCATCCAACAGATGGAACAAATAGCCTATGAGTGGAAGCTCCATTTGGGAAACACATATTCTTCTCTAATAAATATAGGTTTGAGATCCACATGAGACCCAACACAGGCATACCAATAGGTATGCAAGATAAGGCGTGGTATCTTCTTTTTTTCATGTAAGGTTTAGCTTATCTAGGCCAGTTCAAGCCGCTTAAGCACGAGGAGACTTCTTATTTTGGGACCCGCAACATCTAGCAAGTGGGACAACTACTAGTTGATAGAACTTAATACAAGGTTTAGGCATACCTGTAGCCATTAGAACCTTCGAATCCTTTTCAGAATCACAATGTGTTTCTGGTTTAGAACTTGACTGAGAGTAATCTCGCTTAAGGCACCGATTTAGGATGGCTAATGGTGTACTTATAACTAAACCAGGACACCACTGTTACTATTGTGGACCGATGTCCACAACGGCCTAGCTAGCCGGTAACGGGAAGGGAGTGGTGCAGGAAGGCCGAGAAAGGAGAGGAGCGGCATGGCCGCCAAACAGGAGGGAGAGGCAAAGAGGAAAGGGGAGATAATTAGAGAGACAATAATTCATTCCATAATCAACTTAGGGTGTAGCCCTTACATTTAAATTGATAATCCTAATGGGCTCACTAGCAGGCACCTAAGGCCCGATAACATAATTAAAAGAAAGCACTAATACTCTAATTAACCTAATTATCTAAATGCCCTTATTACATAATTACCTAATTACCCTAGCACATGGCCCCGGTGGCAGTCCCTAGGACATTCACAACATTCCACCCCACTTCCACATCACCTCGTCCTCGAGGTGACCTAAAACTCCAAATATTGGGCCCACCATAGCTCCGCTGTGTATAGCTAGACTAGAAACGTGGATGAGACACACAGAATGATAGAGATAGTGGGTCACTACACAAAAGAAGATGTGCAGAAGCCATCACGAGCATGAGGGGAGTGCAATTAACTAAACCCATGGGCAGGACATAGCTATGGGCAGTAGAAACAGAAGATGAAGGGGGAGGCAGGGCAAAGGGACAGGCTCGACTTGTTGGGTGCACAACAACATGGAGTGCCATAGGTCTCCAACAAGTGGGGTCATCCAAGGGCTATAGGGCACCCCAAGATTGCCCACAGAGGGCATCAGACAACATCAAAGTTTGCCCACAGAGAGCCTTAGACAGCAGTTGTAATAGGATCAAATAAGTGCAGCAATCAACTAGAGATGGTGGTGAAGGGTGAGCCATCGACCAACGTAAAGCGGGCAGATGCATGGAACAAGAATTACTCGAGCATACCCATTTTGTCTGGAATATATGGTTTGATGAAAGACGTGCAACAAATTCATTCTCTGAGTTAACCCAAACTAGCTTAAGACCTGCATAAGGACTCAAATGGCGTTGGAAAGCCACAGGCACGGTAGGGGGCTTCATTGCACTATTCGGTCCCACTTTCTGCAAAAAAATGTCCCAATCAAGAGCGATCGGGTACACTACATATCCATATTTCCAAAAATGTGCTTTTTGCGGTGGTCGGGAGGAAGATTATGGCCGGAGCAAATTTCGGAGCAAGCTGGAACCGCATGTATCTCACAACCAACATTTTCTGCCCAAGAGTCCAATCCGCTATAGGTGGAGCCGAGATTTTCTACCCAAGAGTCCAATTTGCTATAGGTGGAGCCGAGATTTGGGGCACTGATGATGGCCCCGTAGTCCGACCAGAAACATTTGGCGAAAATCGTGCAGTAGAATGTTTCACCGGAAGGCAGGAAGATTTCGGCGGCCATAGCTTGCAATGGCGAAGGTGGCTGGATGGGTGGCCACTAGAGGATGATGGGCCACCGAGAGGTAGCCGCAGTGGATGTGTCTGAGACCCTGAGTGCTAAAAGATTGCCTCCCCTATTTTCGACAGTGAAACAAGGAGTTGATCGGGCGGAGGAGAATAAGGCGACCGGGGTCTTGGTGGCTGGCGTTTCTGGTGGAAGGTGGAGAGAATGGAGATGACAATGGCGGTGATGTCGGGGCGGGGAAGTCAAAGTCAGCGCGGACGCTGGTGCAGATAGTCTCCCAGAGATCGACAGGGAGGCGGGTGGAGCGGATGAGGTCGAAAGTGAGCTCCTTGCAGATGGCCAAGCCCCGAGAGGCGATGACCTCCTTATAGGCTGACTTGGCGGTGGACGAGATGTCCTTGCCAACGGTCGACTGCTGCTGCGCTTGCAGCAACGCTCCCGACTGTCGGAGCATGTTGTTGGACTGCAGATTTGCCTAGATCTGCACAAATAAGATGTGCATGCTTCACTCGGACCTCTGAGCTCAGGCCTCAGCCAAGGAGAGGGATCGGTGGTGTCTGGCATGCTCCCCACAGCATGGCCGCAGATCCTCTTTGCAAAAAGAAAGGCTATGGCTTGAGGCCAAGCTTCGGTTGTACCGTGAATTGGCCAAGGGGAACTCAAACCGTGGTGGAGGACGACCGGCGCCCGAGCTAGTGGCGGCAGGAGGCGTTGGGGCAGGCCATCAGCACTGGTAGGCACCAGTTCCTGGAGGGGATGGGCCCCGTGGGAACGTCAAGTGGACGAAGCTCCTCAGTGGTGCAGATCCGGCGCATGCAGCCAGTGCCATCCTTGCATACGTGGCTCCGTATGGGCGATGGACTTCTATGCCATGATGACAAGCCTCATCGTGGAAGTTCTCTTGGGTAGAGCACTTGTTGATCGTTTATAATTAAACCCTTTGGAAGTGTACAAGGTACTTGTAATAGGATGAGTATTTAAGGGTTGTTGAACCTCAGGGATGGATGAATTATTACTAAATCGAAAACAACTTAAACTTTAATTAAGAAAAAGAAAAGAAATCAACTAGTTTAAAGGTAAGAGATTAATATGATGGAATTTACTTAGGAAATCGAATCCACTATAGAACCATAACAATTTCTTAGCTTCTAATCTAAATCTAGTGTGAATATGAACAAGTATTCTCAGCTACAAGCTTGAATTACTTCAGAAAGAATCATTAATTAACTTCTATGGCATGAACTATCTTCGACAATAGCACGAGTCATCTACACTAAACTAGCTATAGGCATGACCCGTCTAATCTTAGTATAACTCATCCAAGTCATTAATTATCTGAACATTAAAACTATTGCATGACCATCTCATCTAAATCACAGAAATTAGAATTGTTGCAAATATCAAAACCACATCAATCTATCATCTATAAGACAATAAATCAACATATATTTGAATAAACATGAAAAGCTCTTCCATTAAAATTATGAACTTATTGAGTTCACTGTTTGGGATTTCCCTACTGGGTATTTTCCTATTGAGTATGAAAATACTCATTACCCTACTTTTTAGCCCCATTGTTTGGGAGGCTTTTGCAGGTATGGGTTGGAGAGCTCCGGGAGATGGATGCTTGTTTTGGGGATGGATTGTTTCGCCTTTGACTCAGGTATAGTTGATTCACTACAAGTATCAATTGTGCCATGATCTAATGTATTGGGTGAGATGAGGTTTATGTGTTTATATCTTTTGAACTTTTAGTTTGGATCAGACAGTGGACTGTTTATGGGACTTGTACTCGGGCATGCCTGGGAGTTATTTGTATTTAAAAATCCATGATCATGGTAATTTAGTCGTACGTTTGTTTTTTGAGTAGCGCCTAAGGATATTTGCTTTGGTCGTACGATGTTTAATCGATTGATGAAAAATTTGGATGGAAAATTGATGTGTGATATTTTAAATTATAAACTGTTTTCACAGGTTTTGATTTCGTCATTTTCCCTCCGATTTATAAACGTAATAAAGCAAAAAAAATTTTCATGAATTTTAAGGAAAATGTATGAAAAATCTCAGGCATTACATTATGAATCATACTCCGCACCATATCCATCAAAGTGTGGTTCCTCCTTTCAGCAACACCATTTTGTTGTGGTATGCCTGGTACTGTGTGTTGTGTAATAATACCATGTTCCTTCAGGAACTGCTTAAATAATCCAGGTTTTTGTCCACTCATTGTGTACCTGCCATAATATTCCCCTCCTCTGTCTAATTTAACAATTTTGATACTCAATCTAGATTGTTTCTCTACCTTTACCTTATAAGTCTTGAAAGCATCAAATGCTTCAGACATTTCATTTAAGAGATAAAGATACATGTATTGTGTATGATCATCTATAAAGGTAATGAAATACCTTTGACCATTTAGATAGGGAGTACTAAATGGTCCACAAATATCAGTGTGTATGGTGCCTAATTTCTCATCATGCCTCTTAACACCCTTAGAAGACTTGTTAGTCTCCTTTCCCTTTATGTAGTCTATACATGTCTCAAGATTAGTAAAGTTAAGAGTTTTTAAAACTCCTTCTCTTACTAATCGTTTTAAGCAGTTTGGCCCAACCGCCTGTGCCATAACTTAGAGGATTTCTTTTTAATAACACTTCCTTGCATAGACATCATAGATTGTGCAAATGAAACATTCAAATAGAGACAATATAGTCCATCATTAAAAAAACCAGAACCAATGGTGACTAAATCTTTAATAATCAGAAATGAGGAATTCATAAACTAAAAATTAAAGCAATAAGGCACTAGTCTTCATACAGAAACTACGTTTATAGAAAACTTGGAATATATAAAGCTGTCTCTAAATCTTAGGTGTATACTATATGGAGAACAAGTTTATATGTCCCCACACCTTCAACCTTCAAACACATCTTATTTCTAAAATAGATGTTGTGCTCCCCATCATTTGGTTTCCTCAAACTGAGAAACCCCTGCATGACAGTAGAAACATGGATTGTAGAACCAGAGTCAATCCACGATATGTTATTATGATGAGAATCAACATAATTAGATTCATAACACACTAAAGACATGAAATTACCTCTTTTCTTAGCAAGCCACTTCTGATACTTAGGGCAATCTTTCTTCATGTGTCATTTCTTCTTGCAGAAAAAATATTTAGTTTCATTGGTGATACCAGTAGACTTCATTTGCACACCTTTACCAGCTTCCTTCTTTGGAGCACCATGATTACCTTTCTTTTGTCCTTTATGAGAAACTAGATGAGCACTCTCTAACTTCTCTTCCTTAAGTCTCCCTCTTCCTGTACACACATACTCAGAAGGTCATTAACTGACTATTGAGTATTATGTATGTTATGAGAGATCTTAAATGACCCATATTGTATAGGAAGGGAGTTCAGAATAAAGTAGACCAAAAAAGTGTCATCAATCTTTATTTTCATGTTGTTTAACTGATTGGCAATATCACGCATCTGCATGATATGCTCTCTCACCCCTTTGTCATTTGTTAGCCTCATGGATGGCAACTTGGACATTAAGGTATTGGTCAAGGTTTTATCAGAACTCTTGATTTAAGCTTCAATTGCTTTCAAAAGTTCTTGGATTGTAGCGCATTCTGGGATGGATCCCCTAATATTTTTATTTATGTGAGACCTCATGAGCATCATGCTTAAGCAGTTAGACCACTCCCACTTTTCAAAAGATGCTACCTCACTTGGCGTACTTTTTTTCGTAGGAGTGGTGGGTACATTCATACAAAATGCCAAATCCAAGTCGATGCGCCCTAACAGTGAAAGAATATTTTCCTTCCAATCCGTAAAATTGTCCCCAGATAATAATGGAAGGTGCTGATTAGGGTTAGAAATAAAAGACGGATAAGCTGCAATAAAATAATAAATACATGCAAACATTAAAGAGGGCAAGAAACAATAACATAAGTATGAAATAGCCAATGCTAAAATCATGTAGTAAAATTGTAAACCTCCCTTTGGGCAAAGGTTGCAATCTGCATCAAATTTACTAAGCCGTATATAAACAAATGTTCATTTTGTCTCATGATAAGGCTAATGGGTTATACATAAAACATTACAGGAAAATCCCATACCTTTGGGCATAGGGATTCACCCATGTTAAAATATATAACCCTCCACCCTATCCAAATTATGTAATGCTAACTACCACCTCATTTTGGGGCAGGATGACAATCTTTGTCACATAATCAAAATTTAATGACAACACAATATTTTTATGTAAGTGAATCAATGCAGCCCATGGTAGCATTCTATATGATTTACATATTGACAAATAACTTAGGATGCTTGGCCATTCCTAAATCATCTCAACGGATGTGGGAACTGAATTTGTGCTATTCACCTTTTCAAATAACAAAATGCCTGTAATTAATTATCAAACAATCATAAAAATATCCATATTCAAAATTGGCGAGGGGTTCCATCACCACACACCATAATTAAAAAAATATAGTCCAAAGTCATTTTAAAAAAATTGTACAAATTGGAAGCTTTAAGCCCCTAAAATAGAAAGAATATACATTAACTCTTCATGATTGCATCTGCCTCTAGACATGGTCCTTGAATTATGGTGTCGCTTACAATAAGTATAGCGTACACTCTCTCTTAGAATTACGTAAGTGGTGTGCTCAACAATTAAAATTTTTTTTTGATAAAACATACGATTGCAATATAATCCCTTGGCCAGCCCATAACATTTATAAAGCCTTAATCATGATAATTAAAAAAAAAACATATCCATAGCATACATGCAATCACAACTGTATATGAAATAATACCAATAATTCCAAGAAAGGAAATAAAAAAATTTTCTGAATTTTTTTATTGACCTGGAATGGACCAAACCGGGTCTTGGGCCGGGTCAGAATCTGACCTGCAAATGGCGTGGGTCAGTTAACAGACCCGCGCAAGCCGCAGGTCAACTGTGCGGGTTAGGGCCGACCCACGCGGTTGGGTCTAAGAAGACCTGCCAACGCAGGTCGTCTTCTACCTCTCACCATGGCGAGAGGTCAGAATTCACCGCCGACGAAAATGGGCCGTCATCCAACAATGACTGCTGGTGTCCAAAACTGAAAAACACGTGCCTGACAGTGGCGATCATAGTTCCAGTGGAAAAATGAGCAGCAGTGGCCTGAAAGGGCTATACTGCAAAACACACAGTGAGGGATAAAGCTCCCAGCGACTGTGCACGTCCCCGCCGGCAACCCAGGAGGCCGGAAAATGTTCCACCCAATGGCAGTGTTTCAAGATCCGACCTTGATTTCAAGCATGAAAGTCTGGCGGCGGTGAATCTAAATCGAGACAGTAAAAGCAACTGGAAAACACGTAATAGAAATTGCGGCTGTGTACAGCGGCAGTGCCCAAACACGGTGAGGAGGCGGAACTAGCTAGCGCTAGGCAGAATCAGAGAAAGGGGGTGACGGCCGGAGGTCCATAGTGGCCGGAGGCCGACAGTGGCTGGAAAAACCAAAGCCGCGCCAGCAAAAAATAAGATTTTTAATAGTCGCCGGACTGTGCGAATGAATCTAGAGGGCTGGCACAGCGGTGGCTCCGGCAAGAGCCCAATGCCTAGAGGCGGCGGCTCTGGCCGGCAAGTCTTCTCCGGCTAGCAGTCAGGCGGCTGTCCGGCAGCCTCCTAGTTGCAATGACAACAAACAAAAATTGCAACGATAGTAAAAAAAATTTAATTTTCTATCAGCCAAAATTTTTTGATCGGTGCAATAAATAAACATGCCCTATTACCAATTGATAGAACTGAATACAAGGTTTAAGCACACTTGAAGCCATTAGAACCTTCAACGATTCCTTTTTAGAATCACAATGTTTTTCTGGTTTAGAACTTGACTTAGAGTAATCTCGCTTTAAGGCACCGAATTAGGATGGCTAATGGTGTATTTATAAATAAACCAGGATACCATTGTTAAGAACCATAGAATCTTGACCGTGTATCCATAAGTCATCCAATAGTTCAGATTTCCCACTTAAAACACAGCCTAATGGGTATTTAGACTCAAGCCCATTAATAGACAGTTTTAAAAGCCAAAAATAGTGTTAGTGAGACAGTTGGGTCACTTGATGTTTTATTACAAAAACAAAGTTCAATAACAGTCGCTACCCATGTCTAGGAGCCACAAACCAACATCTTGCAGGTATGTAACATCCTAGGCCGGAGATGGGTTGTGAGCCCTTTGACAGGCTTGAATCCATGTGTTATTAGCTCACATTTCATTAGCTAGTATCATTCTGCTCATAATTGGATACAATGTGTGTCCTAAGGATTCCATTTCCAATTGCAGTTCTCCTAGCTGCCGGCCTCTAGCTGCCAAGTTGATCCATCTATCCTACCATTCATTTGGAGCACTTGAGCAGCTTTCCTTTGCTACTAGGTCCTACCATCATCCGCTATGCCTACTATAGGCAGCGACTTCACTGCCTATCTCACCATCGATTCGGCCTACCTCGGTGCTGCTGCTGCCTATTCTTATTGTTGTCAGTGCCACTTGTTTGATCATATTGTTGATGATGTTTGATGTCCTCATCTGATATCTCTGGATACCCTATTATTCTCTGGCGAAGCGCGGCTTGTTGGGGACCTTAACAGACAATCAATTGTTGTCCCACAACCAAAAAGACATGCCTTATCAATTGCTCTACTACCTCCATCATCTTCGGTCATCCCTATGATAGCTAAGATAGCCTACCCACAAATTCTATGTCTATGGTGTTCCCCATCTCACAAGGTTCCCTTCTTCTTGGCCAGCGTCTACCAACTATACTTCTTGAATGTTTTTGCTAGTTTCTTCACATCTGGTTTTGAGTAGTGGGCACAACACCTTGCATCATTCTGTTTGTCTCATCCACAGTTTTGGATTGCCTATTTGTAGTGGGCCCGATGCTTTGAGTTTTGGGCCACCTTGAGGTTGAGGGGATGTGCAAGTGAAGCATTGTAGAATGTTGTGTACTAGAAATGGGCCCTCCTAAGGCACACAGGCCATGGGTTACTTAGAGGGTTATTAGTTATTTCTTAATTATTAGGGAGTTGATTGTTATTTTTATTATTAGTTTTATTAATAGACTTTTAGGCTTTTGTTAGTAGGCTCGTTAGGATTTTCTATTTAAGTTTATGGGCTATGCCCTAATCTGACCAGTGAATTAATGAATGAATTAGCCTTTTCTTTAATCTCTCCTTCTTTCCTACCTCTTCCTCCATTTTGGCAGCCATGCCCCTCTCTCCCCCCTTTCTGGGCCATCTTGCCGCTCCCTTTCCCATTCCTAGCCGCCATGCTGTTGTATCCCCCACCGGGATACAACAGTGACCTTCTTAGGTATGGATTCTAATCCATTTGCCTTTTTCTGAAAGTTTCGTAGTTGTGAATTGATCCATTTCCTCTTTTTAGGCAAATTATTCAAGTATGAAGCACAATAATTTTCCCTATTTTTAAAATTTATCCTGACATATTGACTAAGGCAATTTATGTTGTGTTTCATTGCTTAAATTTGTCTAATTAAGGACTTATGATTGTCACTCTTTTGATGCTCATTCTTATAGTTAGACTTTGGACTTTGAATCTTAGGAGGATTCTTAGGTTTTGACACTGTTAACTTTTGGAACAACCTTCCTGATATGCATGGGTTAGTGACACCCTTACAACTAGTAGAATGTGACTCTCTAAACCCTAGTTCTCATTTATCGCTATTATCTTGTCCCATGTACAAAATGTTTTCCAACTTTTCTTGCCCTAAAGTGAGAGATTTCAATTTTTGTTGAGAATTTTTATATTCATTTCCTAGATCTTCAATTTTATTCAAATAAGCCTTTTCTCTCCTTACCATTTAATGAACTTCATTCTCTAAGAATTTATCTTGTTCAGAATATTACTTTTCTAATATTTAAAGGTATTAACTTCTTCATTAGTAGATACAAATTTGTCTAATAAACATTTAGATCTTCTCATTTATTTATTAAGTTCACTTCTCAAAATTTGAACCTCTTTCTCTAGTTCTTCTTTGTCCTCAACCAATTTGACTTTCAATTAGACAATTTTCTTTAACTTCTTACATTTTTAATTCGATTCAATGGCCGATATAAAGAGACTTCCAACATCATAATCTTCATTATCACTAGAAGAATAAGAACTTGACATAATGACTCAATCAGGCCTAAGCAAACAAGTTTAAATAAACACACCTCTTGGAAAAATAAGTAAGATTAAGCAAGAAAGACAGACACACACTAGCATGCAAAACAAGATTAATAACATGAATTAAAAAGTAAATTTAAAACAAAATTCCTCAACTACCACTTGTAACACCATATTTTTCTAATGAGAATTTTATATAATATTTTATTAATTTCATATGTTTTGGGGGTCATCAATGACCATCGATGTGTCAATGAAGCCGCCAATGGTAATTCCATGCATGCACTTAATCCACAATGCGAGGCAATTGATCAAATTCAGATTCTAGGGTAGTTATCATAGTATCTAAAGAGTAGAAATGGTTTGGGAAGGAAAATGAGTCCAAGAAGGAGGCTTGCCGCCGGAGAAAAGGGCGGTGGTCGTCTGAGAGTGATGTCGTCTGAGAGTGAAGCGAACGCTAGGAGTTTTAATGAAATTTGTGTTTCGAGGTTAGATTGCTTCCTAAACTTGAAGTTTACTAAATTTACACAGTTTTTATTTCCTTCGAGTTCTTCATGATTTGTATTTGATGAATTGTTATGGAATCTTTGAGTTTTATGTACTATTATGTAAAATAAAATTGTATACTCGCAAGCTCACAAATCAAAGGTAGAAAAGCTGCTAAACGAGGTCTATCCGACGAGGTTTTATTTAATTCAACTAATTCTAAAATATGACTTAACTAATTGAAGGAAATAAACAGATTTCAATTAATTAAAATGGCTATTTGTGTGTTGAAAAATCAATGTAAACGAGTATGATGGCATCAAATCCAAACTAAACAAATTAATTATATCTTTACTTGAATTTATAAGTCTAAAAAAATGTATCTCTCATTTTCCACTCGAACACATGCATCAAAAATTGCACATACTCCTCTCGAACATATTTGATTAATATGGCTAAAACAAATTAGAAAGACCTACCTCTCTTGAGTATAGATTTCAAATAAAAAAATTTTTATTCAAAAAACACCTCAGAGTGTACGCACTCCTCTCAAGCACGAGCGTTCTTGGGTTCAATTTCATCTATTAATCAACCCTACCCACTCTAGAGCGCATAGAAGTGAAAATAATGAAACTTTCATTAAACACATGGAATATGGGGGAAAAAATTGGATTTGGAGAAGTCATTGGCTGCGTGCCCGTTGTTGATAACAAAACCAACCGGCTACCGCTGCTCTTCTTCTTCCTTCTCTCATTCTCTTCCCATGTCGTGGTTGCTGTTTTTCTTCTTCTCAGCTTGGTGCGTCACATCCCTTGCTGGAGTTCTATAGTTTGTCTTGTGGCTGCTTCACCAATATACCTCACCGCCTAGCTGTTGGACCACCTTGTGAATTCCCATTGGCTGCGTATATATATCCTCCACTGCTGCTTTCGGTTTCCTCAGATCTGCAACTTTCCATTCTCAAGTTCCTCACGTCCTTTCTTTTAGTCCGTTGAGAATGGTTCTCAATTAAGCAATTTTCCAATTAAAAATTTCCACAATGTGGCCCACTACTACGCAAGTCTAACCTGACTCCTTTCAAAAATAAGTGATTCCTTGTCTCATTTCAAAATTCTTCTCTCTCCCAAATTTGGTCTTCCGGAATAGTGCTTCTGAATTGGCATTTGTGGGTTCGTCCTTTGCTAATTTGGTCTTCAAAATTTATCTTCGGGCGTAGGCTTGGCTTGGTGCTTTTTTTTTTCACTTTATTTTCTCAATCAATAACTCTTCCTCCCATCTATGGTACCCACGCGAATAACTTTTTCCACTTCATTCATTCTTTATTTGATTTTTCTCATTTACTTGTCCTTTCCTCATTTAATGATCTTCTATTATTAGCTCATCACGTCAATTCTACCACAATCCTTCCTCATTTAATGATCTTCATTCATTCTTTATTTGATTTTTCTCCTTATTGCATATGGACATCATATACAAAAGTCCGGCCATCACCTTGAGGAGAAATACGTACATGACACACCGGTAAGCCCATTGCTTGTCCTATAAACATTCATCTCTAACTCATGGTCATGATTATTAAGTTTTCATTAAGTCCATCTTGACAATCTCTAGCCCTAAAATTATATCATCATTAGTAGCTTGCAATAACTCCAAGACATATCAAAGTTATAATTTTTCATTACCAAATTTAAAAATTGTATCAAACACAAATATGCCTTAATCAATCCTATAATAATAGTAAACTAAGGTTAGCAAAGCAAATATAAGGGTATTAAAATGACTACATTTCATGTGTATGAAATACCCTCAAACCTACATTTTTTTAGTCCTAAAGCAAAATTAAAATTAAAATCAATAGAAAATAAAATTAACTACTCCACTTCTGCATGAAATCTCGATTGCATTTAGCATATGCAACAAGTATTTAAACCCCTAGCATTTCGTGATTTCCTAGCCTTCAAAGAGTACACTAATTTAGTTTAATTGTTTGACTCTAATTAGGAATAAATTTCTTTCGGAAAGGCTTAAACTAGGCAACCTTAACAAGCAGTGATCAATCATTCATTATTTTATTAGGGTACGACACCACTAGCGATCTATCTATTAATCTGGCAATTGATCGATAAATTCTTAGGTTCATTTTACAAAAGGCCTTATGTAAGTGGCAATTGATTGAGTTGTTTAGTATATTGTGCAATGATCAATTGATTGTACATTGTTTTGATTGTTTTACCCCAATTTGGTCATAAACTCACAAAATCACTTAGACTCATTTTAGGCTAATCTACGTGATTTGTATATGTGAGTATGTGCAAAATTAATCTCTTTTACTTTCAACACACTTAGTCTTCAACCTTGATTGGTAAGAACATGTTTGTTCCTACTTTTCACGTCAATCAACTTCAAATCTGACTTTACTACAACTACAACATGTCAATTTTTTTAGGCTAAAAACATACATGAAGTTCTAACATAATTTTTGTTATCAAAAGTAGCCAATTATAATACATATGTTCTTTAAATGCATACCCTAGTCACATGTCATGTGTGTGTTGGATGTGGATCCTGTAAGATCTAAGAATTTTCTAATTCTCTAATGAAAGACAAGTTAAAATAAGGAGTTTAACCCTTTAATTTTATTATTTAAATAACTTTCTAAATAATTTTAATTTAGGTTTGTGAACAATATAATTTGAAACTAGACAAAATAACTTTGAAACGCCACTAAGAATGCAAAAATCGGAGGTTAGATGAGCGAGATATGACCAGTTGAAGTTGTACTAGATGAGCTAGACCCGATTACCCAAATTAGACCTAGAATTAGACATTTTACTTAGTGGGCCCATTTAAGTTGACTTATGGGAATAATATTTTTGGAGCTAATTTGGGTGGCCGAAAGGTGGTTTAGTAGCCCAAATCCTAGGGGATTAGGAATCCTAATGCCAATCACCTATAAATATTTCATAATGGTTGTAATGATAGAGTTTTTTTATCTTTTGGAATTGGCTGAGATTTTTATGCTCTAGCCTCTCTAGAGGTTAGTTAATTTGTAATTTTTTTCCTTAATCCCTTGAGTTTTGATGGGGAATTGAAGGTCTTTCATGCCTAATCATCATTCTCATGCCTCTTTCTATTAAATTCTCCAAATTCCTCTTATTTCATACAGTTTGTAGAACAATAGAACCTGGTTTTTTATTTAAAACATTGTGATTCAAGCTTAGAATTCCTTGGCACAAGGAAGCGATTGAAATTACTTATTTATCATACTTGTAAGCTTCTAGTTGGTAGAGATTGTGATGTATTCTTAGATCTAATGAAAAACCTTAATTTTTGCAATAAGGATATTTATATTTAGAAGGATTGGAAGTGTTTCTCTACCCTTGAAGTAAGGGGTTTTCATTTTAAGAGTGATTTATTGCATAAGCACTTTGTTTTATCATGTTAATCATCCTTTTTGATGAATAATGACTATATGACTTGATTCTCCTCTTTGGAATATTAATATGTGATTAGTGAATTGCTTAAAACTACTATATCCTTTATTTTGGATTCACGACTATGTTTTAGATTTTACTTTGATTTTTCCAAAAAATATTTTTATAGAAATAGATTATCATGTCTAGATCATATTCCTTATTTTTAAAAATTTTCCAAAATATATTTTTGGGATACATACTATATAGTAATACAATTTTCTATTTTTCGTGTTTAGAAGCATGTTTAGGGATGAAAACATATGATTTGTAGTTCCTTCTTTTTCTCATGGATTAATATATATATTATGAGAATGCTATAAAAAGTTCAAGTCTTTTGTAGCACAGTAAGTCAATGGCATAGTCATAAATTTGAAGGTCAATGATTCTGGTAGAACTACAAAGTCTTATTAATTAAATAACAAAAATTATTCTTCATACTTATTTGTATATGATATTTATTTATATTGTAAATAAGACTATGGTGTAGGTTTTTGTATGTTTTCACATTTGTTGGAGTTTATTTGATATTTAGTAAAATATGTAAGTTACATGCTATGATTATTCTAAAACGTCTACTTAAGCTAGTATAAGAAGAAATGAGATATTGTATTATTAATTGTGCTACTTTGGTACTTTTAGTATGTTTATCCTTATTAAGGATTTGCATGTGACATGCTAGGGAATTGCACATAATATGTCTTCTTTATGCATACATATATCTAAGGTTAATTTAGCAAATTCATGTTATATGCATGTCTTAGTACGTATGATCTTATCTACTAGATTATGTCTTACATGAGATAGTATGATCACTTAGAGTTGCACATGTAACTATACTTATATTTTATGCATCATGAAAACGTATTATAAACTATATTTAATCGTCACTAGATGAGGTTTTTTGTGGTTGTGGGATTAGCTGATGGGGCTTTGAATTAACTAGTTTTATGTATGAAAGGGCTGGGTTTTACATCCAAAAAGATGGGGTTTTACATCCAAAAAGACGGGTTTCTTCCCTTGGAATAAGATAATTGATACTATTTATTTAGATTTCTAGAGTTGGCTTCAGGTTGGTCATGTCCGTTGTGCACCAGCTTGACTAAGGATTTATGGTATTTTTTGTATTTGGAATGCAAGGTTATAGGTAACATGCAACAAGCGACAGGTAATAGGTTTTTTTGTTTACACTAGTTTCATTGTCTTGTAACATATTCTTGAGATTCGTTTACACTAGATGATTGTGTTAAATTTTGGATTATATTTCTGAGATTTATTTACACTTGGTTTTTGTAATGACTTTGCTTTGAATATTGAAGCATGTGAAAGGGTGTTAATTTAAGTTATTCAATACTTATTGAGTTCATACTCACCCTTGTTTAGTTTTGGAAATCCTTCAGGATCCCTTGTGTGATGATGTCACATAGGTGCTCAGGATGACTTGTGTTGCGAGTAAGATGATAACTAAGTAGCACTTAGCGGGGGGATAGGCTTTATATTATTTTGACAGCATTTCATTTTCAGTTGGTAGATTTCTTTCACTAGTTTGAGGAATATGTTTATGCCACTGCACAATGATGTTGGCATACTAATGCTTGATTTCAATTATCTTAAAAAGTTGTTAAATTTTCCTCTTTATATATATTCTTTGGATTGTTTTTAAACAAAGTAATGGCTCAACTGTGCATTCCAATTTAATCTTGGATTGGATTAGAAGTTGTCGCACCATCTCACCAGTTTTGGTTCAGGGGGCATGACGAGTCCAATGAGAATGTGTGTCACGATGGTTCTCGTAGCATCGGCACGTCCAGCTCACCCAAACTGCGAACAAGGGTAGACCATGTGGGCTCAAGCCCATACCATAGTCCAACATCCCCCACTATGGATGGTCTTATGTTGTCCAACAACGACTTGCACTGGTATTGTCGATGACCAATACTATGAGCGTGTCATATAAATATATTCGTCATTAAGGCATTAGTGAACGGATCCACCAACATCTCAGTATTAGGAATGTGACTCACAATTACTTTTGGTCTCTTTAGCATGTCGAATATATAGTAGTAATGCACTTCAATGTGCCTGCCTTTGACATTGATCTCCTCATTCTTAAGTGTCGACACTATATTCAAATTATCCCAATAAATCTGGGTAAGAGCATGAGTCTAGTTTTCTAGTCCTAGCATAGCTAGAAATTTCTTTATCCAAACTATATTTAAAGTTGCTAAACTGCATACATAAAATTGAGCTTCCATCGTAGCCTTTGAAACACTCTTTTGGTTCTTACTTGCCCACGATATGACCCTGCTTCCAAAGATGAAGACAAACCCAATAGTGGATTTGCTATCATCTTGATCCCTGGATTAGTCTGAATCACTATATCCAACTAATGACAGCCGTTGTCGGGGATTGCAGCATGTGATGAGAATGCCAGTTACCAAATATTCTCCATATTTATTTATTTTTTGTATTTTTTCTTTATTTTCTCTTTCTTTTTTTGAAAGTGAGAGTTGTGGGACGAAGAATCATTGAAGGAACTCAATCAAAAAGTTCTTTTGGATATATCTTTGTCAAAGAATTAAAAGATACCACTTGAAGCATTCCATGTAGTTTTATTCCACATCCTTTACTTCATTTCTTTTAGTTCTTGGATTTTTTTGACAAAATTATTTTTTAAAGATATCAAGTTTGAATTTCATGTTTTGCTTTAGTTAAGTCATAGATATTCTTTCATTTAGTTTTACTTTATTTTAGTATCTTTCCAAATTGAACAAAAACAAAAAATTTTCATTTCTTTTTATGCACACATGGCAACGTGACTAAAATGGATGCTAAAAAAGTATTGATATTTGTCTGAATATTTTTGAGTTGTCTCTCTCTTTGAACACTAAGGATGAGTACATGTAATAATGACGTTAATGAACCACAAAATAATCAACATGTTAAAACCTTGCCTAATTATTTGCAACAAACTAGGACAAGTTCTCCTTTTTGCATGATTTTTCCTACTAATGTGGGAAGTTTTGATCTCAAGACGGGAGTAATTCAATTACTATTTAAATTCCATGGCTATGACTTGGAAACCCTATATTTACATTTAAAAGAATTTAAGGAAGTTTGAAAAACTTTGCCAAACCAAAATGTTTCTAATGATGTTATTAAAATAAAATTGTTTTCATTCCTTTTAAAAGGATAAGTAAACAATTTGTTGAGTTCCTTAAAGCCAAGATGTTGTGCACGATTGCACACGATGCTCAGACTCTTTTTATTACTTTACTGCTTTGACTATTTAGTTGAATTGTAGTCTTTTAATTATTGGTTTAGCTGATCTTAGATTAAATTGTATGAACCGGGCGGGCTGGGTTGGTTCAGCTGGTCCGGTTCCCTAGGGAGGGTCGTCTCCCATAAGGGGCGGCATGTACTCTTGTTTTGATTATGCAATTTGGTGATTTCAAACTTCTCCCCTTTCTTTAACAATTTTCCCCTTTCCTTGCACAATCCTCCTAGATACCGATCATGCCTGCATCAGGCACATCATTGGTATCGGAGCTCTCGCGATCCCTGGCCATGGCTCGCGGCAAACAAGTTGCTGTGCAAGAGGCGCCCTCAGAGAAGGAGGCACCTGAACCAACGTCGAGGGACAGTCCGAAGGCCAATTCCACCGCAAGCGACACCAAGCTGTCAGAACTCATCTTGGCGGTGCAAGCCCTGACGGCAGACATGGCCAGCGTGACGTCAGATATGGCCAGTGTGGAGGTACAACTTCAGGCAGCGCGCGTCACTCCAATTCTTCCTGGACCAGTCGCTGCTACTCCGAAGAAGGGCGGGCCCTCGCAGCCCCCTGATCCGATCCTTCCCGATCCCCCAGCCCTAGCTGGCCCTGACGTGAGGGTATTCCCATGCCCCGCGCGCTTTGGCGCTGGCAATCAAGCACTTGGGGGAAGGCGCCAGGCCTGGGACATGCGAGGCATACCAGGTGTTCGAGAAAATGCCCCTGTGATGCCGTCCCCTCCAAATCAGTTCCAAGACGCAGAGGAGGAGTGGGATGAGTACCCTGGGCATCGTGGTGGACTACGTGGGGGAGCAGAGCCCCGTTTGGCTCGCTTATAGTTTCCCCGCTATAATGGCGATGACGATCCGATCGAATGGCTGTACAAGGCTGAGAAGTTCTTCTCCTACCAAGGGACACATTCTGAGACTGAACACCTACGCATCGCCGCCTTCCACCTTGATGGGGACGCTTTAGTCTGGTTCCAGAGTTTAGAAAAAGAGGTGCGCTACCCCACCTGGGTCGCCTTCTCCGACGAGCTTTGCATTCAGTTTGGGCCTAATGAGTTCCAGGATTTTAATGAGATGTTGTCATCCCTCTGCCAAACTACCACCGTCCGTGCATACTACACTGAATTCATGAAGGTGGCCAACCGGTTGCCTGACTGGCCGGTGGCCGCCTTGGTGGGCGCCTTCAAGCGCGGCCTCAAGCCTGAAATTTCGGAAGAGATGCGACATTTCCTGTGTGCCAACATGCGGGACGTGGTGAGACATGCTCGCATCGAAGAGGAAAAACTGGCCAGATAGCGCAGAGGGGGGCGGCTTGGACCATTGGGCCGCTCTGCCCCGAGCGCCACTCTTCCTCAGCCACCGACCAGCAGTGCTATTCCTGGACGAACCAATCAGCTCCCTTCTCCTGCGTGTCCGATTGTCCGGCGTTTAACTCCGGCTCAAATGGAGGAATGCCGTTCAAAGGGGTTATGCTTCTGCTGCGACGAGAAATTTGTACCTGGGCACCGCTGTTCCGTTAAGGGCAGTCTTCTAGTGGAAGAAGTGGAAGATGGCGACGCAGTTTGTGATGGTTCGGCCTTGTCCACCAGTGATGAGCTCTTGCCAGAGATCTCGGTGCATGTGTTCTCTAGGGCTTTTACACCCCGCACGATGCGTGTCCAGGGGCTCCTCAAGCGCCAACAGGTAGCTATCTTGATCGATAGTGGTTCTCTACTCACAATTTTATTAATGATAGGGTCGCCAATCGTCTTGGGTGTTTCGTATCGGACTCCAAGCCTTTTGATGTATTGATCGGCGATGGCAAGCACCTCCAGAGTAATGGGGTGTGTGCGCAGGTTACTTTGTCTATACAGGGCCATGCATTTGTCACTGATCTCTTCCTGTTGCCGACCAAAGGGGCAGACGTTGTATTGAGTGTGCAGTGGCTCCAGGAACTCGGCGATGTCATGTGGAACTTTAGGGAGATGTGGATGGATTTTGAACTCTAGGGGCAGCGCGTCCGGTTGGAAGGCTCTAGGCCGGGCACTCTTCTCTCCGGCCATTCGTCGAGCATCTTGTACCGGTACGCCCCCCAAGGGCTCCTCTTACAGCAGCGTGCAATTATTGAGGTTCCTCAAGATATAGTGCCACCTGACCTCAGTGAGTTGTTGACAGAGTATCAAGACCTGTTCGCTAAACCACAGCGCCTCCCACCTCGCAGCTCCCATGATCATCAGATTCCGATTACACCGGGTACCGCCCCAACCAATGTGTGCCCATACCATTACCCCCATATTCAGAAGGCTGAGATCGAACGGCTGGTGGCCGATATGCTTCAGGCAGGGATTATCCGGCCCAGCACAAGTTCTTATTCGTCGCCGGTGTTGCTTGTGCTCAAGAAGGACGGTACATGGTGCTTCTGTGTGGACTACCGCACCCTCAATGCTGTGACTGTGAAAGACAAGTACCCGATTCTAGTGATTGAGGAGTTACTCGATGAGTTGACCGGCGCAACGGTGTTTAGTAAGCTCGACTTGCGTTTGGGCTATCATCAGATTCGCATGAGTGCTGCCGATGTGCACAAGACAGCTTTCTGGACTCACAACGGCCACTTCGAGTTCCTCGTGATGTCGTTTAGTTTGACTAATGCTCCATCTACCTTCCAGTGCCTCATGAACGACCTCTTCCGCCCCTTCCTGCGCCATTATATCTTGGTTTTCTTTGATGACATTTTGGTATACAGCAGATCGTGGACAGAGCATTTGTCACACCTCAGGTCGGTTCTCTCCATTTTGCTAGATAATTTTTTATGTCTTAAACGTTCGAAGTGCTCCTTTGGCAGTCGATAGGTGGATTACTTGGGCCACATTATCTCAGAAAATGGTGTCGCCACCGACCCCGCCAAGGTCACCGCCATGCTGTCTTGGCCTATTCCCACAAGTGTTCGAGCACTTCGTAGTTTTCTAGGCCTCACTGGGTACTATTGGCGTTTCATCAGTCGCTATGGGGAATTGGCTAGACCGTTGACAGCGCTACTCAAACGGGGCGCTTTTGCTTGGACTCCAGTGGCGCAGGCAGCATTTGACGGGCTGAAGCACGCCATGGCTTCTGCCCCCGTCTTGATCTTGCCTGACTTCAGCCGCCCATTTGTGGTCGAGACGGATGCTTTGAACACTGGCTTAGGGGCGGTTTTGTTACCGGATGAGCGTCCCATAGCATATTTCAGCAAGACATTGGCGGGCAGATCCTTGTCACTGTCCGTCTATGAGATAGAGATGCTGGCTATCATCCATGCCGTCGCCAAATGGCGGCCGTACCTCTTGGGTAGGCGGTTCCTGATTCGTACTGACCATCAACCATTGAAGTATTTCCTCGAACAGCGAGTGTCCACCCCATCTTAGCAGCGTTGGGTCAATAAACTTTTGGGTTATGATTATGAAGTGGTTTATAAGAAGGGGTCCGAGAACACAGTGGCCGATGCTCTTTCCCGTATACCTGCCTCAGGGTCGTGCCTCACACTCTCCATGCTATCTTGTCCTTTTATCGATGAGCTAAAGCAGGCCTACTATTCTAATGCTTCGACATAGACGTTGATAGCTGCCCTTCAGCAGGACCTGGCTGCCCGTCCGTTTTACACCTGGCGGGATGATCTATTGTTCTGGAAGGACCGTTTGTGGGTTCCTAATGTCGCTGATCTTCGCCGCCGCATCATATCTCATTTCCATGTCTCTCCGGTTGCTGGTCACGAGGGGGTTTTCTGCACTTACAAGCGGGTCAGCCAGAGTTTCTTATGGTTGGGGGTTCGTCGGGCTGTGCATGAGTATGTGACGGCTTGTGATATTTGTCAGCGCGCCAAGGCTGCCACCACTTCTCCCGCTGGGCTGCTCCAACCCCTTCCCATTCCGGACAAAGTATGGGAGGATGTCTCGATGGATTTTGTGGAAGCCTTGCCGCTGGTGCAAGGTAAGTCGGTGATCATGGTGGTGGTTGACCGTCTGTCTAAGTATGCTCATTTTTGTGCGTTGGGTCACCCCTTTACTGCTAAAATAGTGGCTGACTTGTATATTCAGGAGGTGGTGAAGCTTCATGGTATGCCTCGTACCATTGTGTCTGATCGTGACCATATATTCCTTTCTCAGTTCTGGCAGGAGTTCTTTGCCTTACAGGGTACATCCCTTCATATGAGCACTGCATATCACCCTCAGACGGATGGGCAGACGGAGGTTGTCAACCGCTATTTGGAGCAGTACTTGAGGTGCTTCATGATGTCACAGCCCCGCCGATGGTTGCAGCTTCTCCCATGGGCAGAGTGGTCCTATAATACTGCTTATCACATGCATGTGGGCTTCACTCCTTTCGAGGTGTCGTATGGCCGTCCTCCCCCTACTATTTTGTCGTATGTGCCGCATAGATCTTCGGTGGCTGAGGTGGATTATATGCTCCAAACTCGTGATGAGGTATTGCGCCAGTTGAAGATGAATCTTGCTGAGGCTCAGAATTGGATGAAATAGCTCTATGATGGCCGCCGAACTGATCGGGAGTTCCAAGTTGGTGACTTGGTCTATGTCTCTGTCTTACCGCAGCGCCAGACTTCTTTATTCTAGCCAGAGCACTCCAAGCTCGCTCCTAGGTTTCATGGTCCATACCTGGTGGAGGCTTGCATTGGTCCGGTCGCTTACCGTCTATCCTTACCGCCTACTTCCTTGGTTCATCCTGTGTTCCATGTGTCCCGCCTTCGCAAGTTTGTGGGTGATCGCAGCTTGGCCGTGGATGCTCCTCCTCCACCACTAATGGGTCCTATTCCGCCCCCTGATCCTGCTCCTGCGTCTGTGCTTGAGAAGAGGCAGGTTCGTCGTTCGGGTCGCATTGTTACTGAGGTTTTGGTTTCCTGGCAGGGTCAGCCTTTGGAGGATGCGACATGGATGCTTGAGGATGATTTCTTGGCTCGTTATCCAGCTTGGTCGCCTTGAGGACAAGTTGACGAGCGGAAGCGTGGTGGAGTGTTGTGCATGATTGCACACGATGCTCAGACTCTTTTTATTACTTTACTGCTTTGACTATTTAGTTGAATTGTAGTCTTTTAATTATTGGTTCAGCTGATCTTAGATTAAATTGTATGAACCGGGCGGGCTGGGTTGGTTTAGCTGGTCTGGTTCCCTAGGGAGGGTCGTCTCCCATAAGGGGCAGCCTGTACTCTTGTTTTGATTATGCAATTTGTTGATTTCAGACTTCTCCCCTGTCTTCAACAATTCTCCCCTTTCCCTGCGCAATCCTCCTAGATACCGCTCGTGCCTGCATCGGGCACATCACAAGATCCATTGGAACATAGAAAAAAATGCAATGAGAATTTTTGAAAAAGTTTTTCTCTGCCCATAGAACTAATACACTTAGAAAGAATATCATAAATTTTTCAGAAAAAGAAAATGAGACTTTTTTTAAATGTTGGGAATGATTTAAAAAACTTTTTTTCTTGAGCCCACGTCATGGATATGAAACATAACATATATTTAGTTTCTTTTAAAATAGCTTAACATCTAAAATGCATCAATTTGTTGAAATGATGCATAATGGTGATTTTTTGAGTGAAGAACCTAAGGAAGCATGAGACTATTTTGATGTATTGACTGAAAATCATGGGAAGATTCTAATGACTTTGATAGAGCTAATAAGACAAAATCTAATGTGACAACTAAGGGGGCATGCAGTTTCTTAAATAAAAGGATGATATGAAAGGAAAATTTTTAAGTTTAACAAGAAAGGTTGTGGTTATGGAAATTAATAAGAAAAACATGTCTAAAGCTTCTTAATAAGCGCAAGATATTTATAGAATATGTGAGAGAGACAGACACTAAATACAAGATCGTCCTACAATCCCTGCTTTTCAGTAGGTGTTTCATAGTCAAGCAAATGCTATGAATATTTACAAAATGTCATTCTCTTCTCCTTTTTTCTAAAACTTATACTCCTAGTTGGAAAAATAATCCTAACTTTAGTTTGAGAAATAAGTCTAATGTGCAGGTACCTCCTTCAACCTATGTGCCACCACATAAGAAGAATCTTGAAGACATTGCAAATGAAAAGTGAAGCAACAATCAACAACCAAACTATGCAAGCCATCAATGACTTAAAAAGGTTTCTATCAATCTGTTGACCACAACTTTGAGCGCTCAAGAAAAATGAAAGTTTCCTTCTCAACCTCAACCAAATTTTAAAGGTCCATTTGTAATTAAAAATTTAAATTCTTTAAGTTCACAAGAGGAGCATGTTAAGTCTATTACCACTTTGAAAAGTGGAAAATTCATTAACAAACACATTAAATAAGACATTCAAAGGAAGGTTGTTGATTGAATTCAAAAAAATGTGATGAACTTGACAACTCCCATTGTGTTTCTTTCATTCCTCTTCATTTTCCCCAAAGATGATAATCTTCTTCTAAATTGATCAAAATGGTGACATTTTTAAAATTTTTAAACATGCTAAGATGAACATTCCTATCTTAGATGCCACTAAACAAATTCCATCTTATGACATTTTTTTGAAAAACCTTTGTATAATTAAGCGTAAGATAAATGTACAAAAGAAGGCATTTTTGACAGAACAAGAGAGTGAAATCTTTCAACAAAACACCTCATCCAAATATAAAGATCCTAGTTGTCTAACTATATATTGTATAATTGGGAATTATAGAATTGAAAATATTTTGCTCGATCTTGGGGCAAGTGTTAATCTCTTACCTTATTCTGTTTATGAACAATTAGTACTTGGTGAATTGAAACCAACATGCATTACAGTTTATGAACATTGTCAACTTTCATATCACTCAGTTAAAACACCAAGAGCAATTGTAGAGGATGTGTTAGTACAATTGGAAAAATTTTATTTTAATATTGATTTTATTGTTTTATACACACAACCCTTTAGAATACTTGTACTCAAATTTTTGTCATATTAGGCCACCCATTTCATGCTACTTCTAATGCTCTTATTAATTGTAGAAATGATGTTATGAAGCTTTCTTTTGGAAATATGACTTTAGAACTTAACATTTTTATTATTTACAGGCAACCAGGAGATGATGATGATGATGCCCATCAAATGTACAGAATTGAAATCCTCGTGCATGACAAGTCTCTTTATTTCTTAATTCTCTGACCCTCTTAAGGTTTGTCTTGCTCATTTTACTTTTGATGATGAATATGCAAATAATGATGTAAATTCTTTATTAGGGTCAACCCCCATATTGGATACCCAAAAGTGGAAGGCACACTTTGTGGAGTTGCCTCGTGCCAATAATGCTCTCATCACTTCAAGTGTCCAAACACTCAAACTTGAGTTAAAACCTCTTCCTATTGTGCTTAAATATGTATTTTTGTGTGAAGAAATGTCATACCCTGTAGTTGTTTCCTCATAATTGGACCTCACTCCAAAGCAAAAGTTTCTCCATGTCCTTACAGAGCACAAATTTAGTGTAGTGTTTGTACTTGACAAATTTAGGTCATATTTGATTGGTTCCTAAATTATTATTTTTATTTACCATGAATGTCTAAAATATCTTCCAAGCAAGAAGGATGCAAAGCCCATATTGCTCTGATGGATCATCCTACTCCAATAATTTGATCTCACTATCACAGACAAGATAGGAGTAGAGAATGTGGTTGCCGATCACTTTTCCAGATTAATTCTTTCTGATTACTTGGAACCATTGCCAATCAAGGACTCTTTTCCTTAAGAATAGTTATTCAGCACCTCTCATATTCCATGGCATTCCGACATTACCAACTATCTTGTGACAGGTAAAACTCCCAATCATTGTACTCAACAAGATTAAAACAAATTCGTCATAGAGGTAAAACACTTCTTTTGGGATGATCCTTATTTATTTAAATATTTTCTAGATCAAATTACTCAGAGATGTGTGGCTGATTTTGAGCATACAAATGTTATCTCCTTTTTCCATTTTTAAACATGTAGTAGTTATTTGTTTGTTAAAAAGACCACTGCCAAGATTTTGCAATGTGGTTTTTATTGGCCAACTCTCTTCAAAGACACTCATGAATTTTGCAAAGTATGTGAACATTGTCAAAAGTTAGAAGCCATATCCCGTAGGAATATGATGCCTCTTAACCCAATTTGGGTTATTGAAGTCTTTTATTATTGGTGCATTGATTTCATGAGACCTTTTCCTACCCCTTTGGCTATCTTTATATCTTAGTAGCTGTTCATTATATGTCTAAACAAATTAGTTATTTCATGGAAAAGAAATGAGCACAAAGTTGTGAAATTTTTAGAAGAAAATATTTTGTTAAGATTTGGAACAACTCGAGCCACTATAAGTGATCGGGGTACACACTTTTGCAATAGGTTATTTGAGACATTGATGACAAAATATGGAATAACATATAAAGTTGCTACACGCTTTCACCCACAGACTAGTGGACATGTAGAAATTTCAAATTAGGAAATGAAAAATATTTTGCCAAAAATGGTGAATAAAAATGGTAAGCATTGGTCATTAAGACTAATCGATGCTCTTTGGGCTTATTGTACTACTTTCAAAGCCCCAATTAGAATGTCCCCTTATTAATTAATTGTTGGAAATGCTTGTCACTTGTATGTGGAGTTAGAACATAGGACTTTTGGGCAATCAAGGTTGTCAACTTCACTCTTGACAAGGCTAGGTTGCATACAAAATTATAGCTAAATAAATTAGATGAGATTCGATATGATGCTTATGAGAGTGGTAGAATATACAAGGAAAGAATGAAGGCATTTCATGATAAGAACATACTTCATAAGACTTTTGAACCATCTCAAAAAGATCTTTTGTATAATTCTTGGCTCCATCTTTCTCGAGAAATATTAAGATCTCGTTGGACAGGTTCTTTCATTGTTAAAACTGTTTATCCTTATGAAAGTGTTGAAATTGAAAACCCAAACAATAGTAATGTTTTTAAAATTAATGGACAACGTTTGAAACCATTCTTAGAACATTTTGTCTGAGAAGTTGAGTCCAAAACACTTGAAAATCCTATCTATGAGGGTTGATCTTTTCATTATTTTTTTTTTTTTTCTTTCTCAAAAGAAATTAAAAACCAAAACAACAATTTTCAAACATTGTGAGGATAATGTTTTATTTTGGTTGGGGGGTGAGTTTTGATAAAAAAATTTAAAGTATTGATTGTGATAACCTTCATCCTTTCTTTGTATTCTTCTTCTTTGCTTTGGTTGCTAGATAATGATGGCACTTGGTAATTCTTAATTAAACTTACCTTTAGTGACGAGTCCTTTTAATTAACTTTCATGAAGAGGATCTTAAAAACTAATGGTTGTTTTAAAAATTTCACTCACACTTCACTTATTTTTAGAGTTGAAATTAAATTATGTGGTTGTTGCATTAAGACTCACCTAGAATGTTAAGAGACACCAAGTCTAATGACTTTGACTTCCTCATTCATTTGGTTGGTTGGGAAAGAATAAAAAAAATTGGATTATTATCATTTTGGAAAACAACCAGTGAATTAGACTCGGTATTTCAAAAAGGGCTACCTATAAAAAAAGAAATAAATTGAAAAAAAGTGTCACAAAAAAAGGGGGACATCATATTTAAAAAAAAACAAAGTTTCTAACTAATGTTTCATTTTTAAGATATGTTGAAGTCATTATTGTAACAACGTAACAATGCTGGAATATCACAGATAAAGCCCACGAGGTATTAAAGTGAACATCCAAAGCCCTCGTTATGTCGAATAGGTTACAAAGTTTTGAATTGGTTCTTTTGGCTATCTAAATATTTCTTGTTGAGTAGAAAAATGTACTACTTTATGAGACCAATCTTCTAATTATCTTGTCACAATTTTACATGGACTCACTAACACATTTCTTCAAATGTTCCTCTACATGGAAATTTAATGGTTTGGACTCTCACGAACATTGTTTAATAC
The DNA here is from genome assembly GCA_035235625.1 of Saururus chinensis. Classification (NCBI taxonomy): domain Eukaryota; kingdom Viridiplantae; phylum Streptophyta; class Magnoliopsida; order Piperales; family Saururaceae; genus Saururus; species Saururus chinensis. Next base: position 25,907,609 of record CP141146.1, on the reverse strand, counting down.
CCAATCTATGAAAACTAGTGCTTGAGTATTTTAAAGTCAGTTGTAAAGTTTGATATTTTCTATGTGGGGATGAAGGGGTTCTTTGGTCTTACTTTACAATTATTATTTTATTCTTTACTTCCTCAACTTAAGTTTATAGCATTGTCACTCATATTTCTTTTTTTTTCTCTTCTTTGTTTTGTTTGGCTAAAGACATAAAACTTAGCGCTCATTAGGAGGCAACCCATGAGTTTTTGAATTTTGTGGGTCACTGCAAACCTACGTGAGAACAACTCTCAATTAGCGTATGTTAGGGGTTTAACGGCTTGCTACATGTGCTAAATATAGACATGATGACCTATGAAAGTGACATGTTTTCTTGTTTCCTTTTTAATTATTTCTTTTTTCCAACCCATAGATTGCTAGAGACTAGTAATATACTAGTTTGGGGGATTTGATGCATTGAAATAATGTTGAATTAAATGACTTCAAATCTTTAATTTTAATACTAATTTATGTTAATTCATTGCTTATTTTGGTTCTTTATATTTTGAATAGGTAGGTTGGGCCTCTGTTGTGTTTACATATCCAAGCGGGCTTCAATAGGATCCAAAAGGAAGAGGAAGTGTACCTAAAGGTATTTAAGGGTTAAGAATGGGCTCTTAATAGTCTAAATATCCATAAAATGATCAAACACAACCATGTGGACCCATTGGATTTCAGATTTACATCAAGAGAACGAAATTCAAAAAGGAGCTTACTTAAAAAAATTAATATATCCTTAGTATTTTGATCATATCATTCTATAGAAAATTTAGATTGGCATGATTTTAGTTGCATGGAAAAGAAGACTTCCATGGATACAATCATTATTTCAGGAAGAAATTCATAATTCCAAAGATATATGAGTCATATCAGATGTACAAGGGGACAACTAGTCAATTAACTCGAGGCTAAAACATGGAAGATCTTTTCAATAGTTGTGATTGATACACATAACGAAAGATGATGAGGCTGATTAGATGACTTTAGAAAGAGTAAACGATACTTATTTTCTAAATAAATCTTCAATTTTTTTATTAATTTAGAATCTAATCATTACCAAAGAAGCTACCAATCAAGCAGCCAAATAAGAAGTAGTAAAGGGATGTGATTGAATCTTCCCCTTTGAAGCAACTGACTCTACTCATATAAAAAGAGGGGAGAACGTGGGAGAAGTGTCATCCCCAACTCTTTGGAGCTCTCTCTCATATTTCTTTTCTTCTTAGTTCTTTGTTTTAATGTTTTATTGTAATGGCTTGCAAAGCCCTCTAATGAATGTTAGAGGTGATTTGTAACAATCTAATAAAGTTCTATTCATGTTTCATCATTGGTTTCAAGTAAGTATTGATTATTAAAGTGATGTTCATTTACTTCTTATTTCTTTGTGATCTTAATACATAAAATGCTTGAAAGCTCTCCTTCTTGATCTTTTGTAGTTTTGATACATAGAACGTTTGAAGAAACAATTATTTTAATCCTTCATTTATCTAAAGTATTATCTATCTTTATTTCTGCTTTTAATGTTCATATCTTGTGGTTAGATAGAATCCTCATTTAATTCTAACGGAGATAACATGACATATGAAGAATTTTATTAGATGTTACAATGACCCTTCAATGCCTTGGTATTTTATCTTATCTTTTTCTTAACACTATCATTTCATAAATACAATTTCAATCTGTCTATCAAATTTCCTTTACTCATTCTATTTTGTAACTATTGTCATAGTCACACAAAAGCATTCCATGTTGATTCAACCTTATAAGACTAGATCCACTTATGCATTTATAAGTAATATAACCCTAAGTTTTGGTTTAATTTAATGAGTCAATAGTTTAGGTGTAACAATCCATCTAGTGAAGCTCTAAATCCAAGTGAACAACATTTGCTAAGAGACATCTGATTGAGTCAAATCTTGATACCGATAAATATGTCTTTTTAAAAGTCCATCCCATACACTTAGGTGAATTCTTTGGCAAATAATCTCACTTTGTACTTATCTATTGACCCATTTCCCTTAAGCTTCCTTTAAGAGATCCATTTATACCCTATGGGCTTTTGCCCTATTGGTGGATCCATTCTCCTAGACATTGTTCTATAGGATGTAATCAATTTTCTTTTGAATAACATTCTTCCATTTTTGAGCAACTAGAAGGGGCTCAAAGCTTGCTCAAGGGTACTAGGGTCATCTAAAACAGGTTCATCTAATGTGACGTTGTCTTCCCCTATCATTGTATATAAGTCCTTCAATTGAGTTAAAGGTTTTCTTTCCATCAATGCCTTGTGTTCCTGGTTTATTTCATTTTGACCTAATCCAATTACTTCCTTAGGGGTAGTACTTGGACCAGTCTCTTTTACAATTTTGAATAAATTAACTCTTTATTAGGTATGCTAGAATTTTATTTTTCTTCTCAGAAATAAGTGTCTCTAGACTCTAAACCTCCACTACTGACCCACTGAAATAATGTTCAATTAAATTTTTTTAAATTTCGAATTGCAATCCTATTTTGTGTTAATTCATTACTTATTTGGGCTATTTATGTTTTGAAAAGGTTTGTTCGACCTTAGTGGTGTTTACATGTTTAAATGGGCTTCAACAGGATCCAAGTTGAAGAAGAAGTGAAGCCCAACTACCTAAAGCTATTTAAAAGTTAAGAATAGGCTCCTAATGGTCTTAACATATATAGAATGGTCGAACACAACCTTTTGGACCCGTTGGATTTGAGATTTGCATCAAGAGAATTAAATTCGAGAAGAAGCTGATTTGGACAAACTAACACAGATTTTGTATTTTGACCGTATCTTTCTATGTCTAATTCAGATTGATACGATTTTGGTGAAATTTGAAAGAAGACGTCTATGGCTACAATTGTTATTTCAGGTAGAAATTCAAAATTCCGAAGATTTATGGGTCGAATTTGACATGCAAAGGGATAACTAGTTAACTAACCTGAGGCGAGCACATGGAGAATCTTTTCATTAGTTGTGATTGATACACATAAGGAAAGACAATGAGGCTGATTGGATAACTAAAGGAATAGTCAAAGATACTTATTTGCTAAATAAATAAGTGATTTATTTAGAATCTAATCATTGCCAAAGAAGCAACTAATCAAGTAATCAATCAGGATGTAATCTAAAGATATGATTGGACTTTCTCTTTTGAAGCAACCCCTTCTACTCCTATAAATAGAGGGGTGGACGTGATAGATGCATCATTCCCTCCTCTTTGGATCTCTCTTCCCCTATTTTCTTCTCTCATTTTGTAGCTTTTGTTTTAGTTTTGTGTAATGGCTTTCTAAGCTCTTAGCTAAGGCTAGGGATGAAGCTTGTACTTGATGTTTAATAGCTACTTTGATTGAAGTAAGTTCTTTATCATTTTAAATTTATGTTTCATATTTAAAATATTTATAATCTATATAATTATTTAATTCAGCATTGACAAAAGGTACACTGAATGCTTATAATTCCCTGTGATTATATACTTAATACTTTCTCGTAGTAAACAATCAATTACTATTGTTCTATTTCAAAGTTCTTTAAGAGATAAATTTTTCGATTGAGATGAATTTTCATTTGATCTTAATTGAGTTATCATTTGAATCAAATATATATTAGAGATTTATTATAAGTGGATTTCTGATGCCTTAGCATTTTTTCTTTTATTGTCTCTTATTCTCTATTTTACCTTCATTTTCTATTCTATTATCTTCATAATAGGCTATCCTTGTGGATCAACCTTATTTATAATAGTTGACAAGTAAAAAAGAAATCCAAATTAGACTACTTCATAGTCTTGGTTTGGACGTAACAACAACTGCCTCATCTATATTATGAACCATGAATTTGTACCCCTTTGAGTGATCATAATAACCAATAAAGTTGCACTTTATGGACATAGGGTCCAGCTTAGACTGATGTTGGTCAGACACTTTCACATGTGCCCTGAACCCCCACAATCTAAGATGTCCCAAGCTTAGACATCAACACATCCATAGCTCATAAGGTGTCAATTGGACTACCATTGTTGGTACATAATTAAGGATGTACACAACATTGTCTAGAGCCTCACCCCAAAATTAGTTCCTAATTTATAGTGATTTAACATAGGCCTAACCATGTCCATAAGAGTCTTATTACACCTTTCATCCACTCCATTTTGTTGTGGCGTGTAGGGGAGTGTGTATTTGTGCAACTATTCCCTAATCGGTAGAATAATTTTTGAATAGGTTAGAGGTGTACTTTCCACCTCTGTTAGTCGTCATGACTTTGACCTTCCTCCCTAACTGGGTCTCCACCTCAGTTTTAAATTCTTTGAATTTATTTAGGGCATCAATTTTTTATTTATAAGATACATGTAACTGTTTCTTGAATAGTCCTTAATAAAAGTAATAAAATAGGTCATGCCTTTGTGGGTCTAAACATTCAAGGGTCCACAGATGTCTGAGTGGACTACTCTTAATAGTTCCTTTGCCATTTGTCCTTTGGAAAGGATTGCCTGTGAAGGAACATATGAGACATATGTATTGTCATTGGTTACTTTTGTTGATCAAAACTATGTCATTAGTTTATGGATTCTGACTAGACTTAGTTGTGGTTGATTCGGAATTGGAATTAACAGACTTAAAAAATAGGAGCATATGTGTTCTTATGGATGAAAGGTGAAAACTAATAGTATTGAAGGTTAAAAGGATTAATTTTACACATATTCACATACATAAATCACTTAGAATAGTTTAGGAAGTGATTTTGGGAGTTTTATCCTGCATTAGGGTGAAAAGGGCAAAACTATAAAATTAGTGTGTCATCGATCGATCATGCAACTACACAGGATGAATTGATTGATTGCCACCTAAAATAGCGCATTGTGAAAATAGACCAAGAGTTTATCTATCAATCTCCCTAATTACTGATTGATCGCTAGCGAAGTCATTCCCTAAAGAAATAGTGAAAGATCGATCGTTGGTTGAAACTATCAATCGCTTTATGATTACCTAGTTTAGGATTTCTGGAAAAGATTTTATTCCTAGTTGGAGTCAGAGTCTTGTGACCCTATATCGATTAGATTAGATTCCTATTTTAGGTTAGATTTGATTCCTATTCTCATTCCTAATCATTATACTCGTTCTCTAGTTATAATTGGATTGATCATTCTCCTTGTTCTATTAGGATTATTTTAGATTTTCTCTATATATTGTGTAATTCATAGAAGATTAGCAATTCAAAAATTGAGATTAGGAAATTAGATTAGTTTAATTTATCTTTAGTTATTTTCTTCTATCACTCTTTAATTTGTCTTGTGTAGACATCAGTCTACATCACTGTTATAAGAGCATTCGTCTATTGACCTCCTTCCACCATGAGTTTTCCATGCCCAAAAATCCGCTGCCAGGTGTTATTCTGCCCCTTGATGTTGGCCCACATGACATACCAGTCTCAGATTGCTCCCCTGCTTCCCACGCCTGCTTGCAACAATTGGAAGAATCAATTACAAACCATGGTTTTGGAGCATACCGAATTGAAGACCCTTGCAGCCATGCAAGCAGAGAACACTCATGGGCTTGTTGCGAGCAACGATGACTTTGGACGCTATATTAACGAGAGCGACTACAGATTCAACGGAAGCATGCATCCTCAGCCGCCATGCTCATCTGATTCCTCTAGCTCGCTTTAACGGCTCTTGCAGCTTGACCTTTGCCAGTACCCTCTTCTGATCCACACACCTTTCACCCCTAAGAGTTGTTGCTACATCCTCTGGTACCAAGTCACACCCCAACACCCACCTGACCCAGCTGATCCTGGTCCAAGGGACGACCAAAGCACATGGGAGCGACGAATTGTTAAGTTGCTGAAGACTTGGCCCCTCTAATGGGTACCACACACATGGAGTACCACACTGCTTTATCTTTGTGAAAGAGAAATAAGTAAAAATGTAAAGGACATTAAAATCTAAATTAGTCCTTAAGTCTCAACCCACAAACTTATTACATCAAGCTAACACATATGACTCTAGTCATAATATCTGAAACAAATCTAAAGCAACCAAGGCAATGGAGTATAAAACCAAGTCAACCAAAACATGAAGTTCTCGTAAAACATCAAAGTAAATCAGAAACAATAGTAAGGTCTCTCTAGGCTCCTGCCTACACCCAATCATCCTCCACACATTCCTCATACAGAGGGACCTGATCGTATGCATGTCGCACCATGTAACCCCAAAACAGAAAACATAGAAAACTGGGGTGAGTATAAAACTCAGTAAGGTCTTGAATGCTAAAATGGTAAATCAGGAAAGAACCACAACATTCAACATAGCTTTTCACATCAACATATCATATAATATCTCATTCCTGATTATTTTCCCTTATCTTAACCATACTTACCCATAAGTAACTATCCTGCATGAAAGTATCTCAAACATACTAATCGTAGCATGAATAATCACATCATAACATAAACATCCATCCTGCATGAAAAGTGTCTCTAGCACACCATACATATTCATATATATCCATTCTCCTTCATAAATATTCATGCTGCATGACAAGTGTCTCACACACACTATACATATCCATGCATGTTCATAAACAACCATCCTGCATAAAAAGTATCTCACACACACTAACATATCATGCATATCCATAACCATTCAACCTCCATGAGAAGTGTCTCTAACACACACTCACACCATGCATATCCGTAAACATTCAACCTGCATGAGAAGTGCCTTTAACACACTGACCACAATCAACAATGGTGAATGTTTCGTAAAATAGAGAGAAGAAACATGCTCCTCTAGGCCGAAGCCTCCAAGCAACCTAAAGCCAAATAGACCTGCTCCACTAGGCCGAAACCCTCGAGCAACCCCTGCCCATCAAGCCTAAACTCCCGAGCATCCCTGCTTGTCAAGATTGAAATCCCAAGCAACAACACATGGTAAGCTGGTGCACTCGGACAAACCAACTATATTTTCAGGGTTTAGATAATCTCAATAACTTAATCTCCTTAAAGCATTGCTGCTCTTCTCAATCTGGGAAGGAAAACCCATCCTCGAGGGACATAAAACCCCATCCTTTCAGACGTATAACCCCGTCCTTTCGAACGATTAGCATCAGATCGATTAATTCAGCAAGCAATATCACACAATTGCTTCTAATTGATCAACTACGGCTAAACTCAATAAAATCTCATTTGTAGATCCAATTCATGATGCATGCAACATGGTACATACGTGAGCAATACATACATGAATCTTAATTTATGCAACGTGTTCTCATCAGCCATACATGCATCATTCCTAATCATATGTGTCAACAATCACCATAATTACCCCCATATGTGTGTACATGGCAAAAACATCAAATCCTAAGCATATGGACATGCATTATTAACAACCCATCAACATACTACACTCATGCTATTTAATCATGACTCCTTGCTGAAATCATTAGTGAAAATAATCAAAAAACACAAATCGAATCAAGTGCAACCTCATGCTAGACTTAAGTAAGCATATTCATTACTATACTTAAAGCTAGACATTGCATCATCGTTCACCCATAATTTAACATCATAATATGTAAAGCCATACAAATCAATTTTCATGCTATAACTTTGCTGGAATCATACTTTAAAATATGAAGAATCACTCTAACATAAATTTAGGTTAGGAAATCATAACATGCTTAACCAAATAACATGTAATCCACTTAACATGTAACATTAATCATAGCTTCCAATATCAAATTCGTGCCTTTTCCAGTGGCTCTTCCTAACATAAATTACTTATCATAAATCATAGGAAATGGTACTTACAAAGAAAAGCGTAAAAATGAGCAAAATAACCAAAATGACCAAAACTATAGTGTTGCCATTTGAACGCCCTGTAGGGCCATTCAAACTCTATAACTGCATTCTGGTTCGTCTTCTTCCAATCGAACCCAAAATTGAAAATACACATATCCATCTTAAACCTTCAAATCTCACTCCCAAACATCATCATAATGAAATCTAAGCTTAGGAAATGGTAAATATAGTCATTTATCAACTTACACGAAGAAATCACAAGAAAGATTAAGCTTTATATAACCCACCATTGAAGCTCAACTTCATGCAAACCCACATAAAACCTCACCAAACATCAAATCTGAAATCACATACCTATTTTGGAAGAAAACCCTTACCTTTAGTGAGTTTCTTGACTTGAAATCAACGCTCAAACTCCTTCAAATTCCTACCCACAATAGGGTTTTGTTAATACTTGTATAAATCCGCTTAAAAATGTCTAAATCGTTTGAAAACTTGTAGATCTAGGGTTTATTTAATTCAAAAACCAAAATCCCTTTATTGAAGGTGTAACGCCCGAGATTTTCATACAATTTCCTTAAAACTCGCAGAATTTTTTTTTTATACGATGAATCAGAGTCAAAATGACAAAATCAAAACTTGTATAAATAGTTTATAATTTAAAACATCTTACGGTTAAACATCTTACGGTTAAACATCTTACAGTTAAACATCGTACTGCTAAATCAAATATCCTTAGGCGCTACTCGAAAATATACGTACAGCTAAATTACCATGATCATGGATTTTTAAATACAAATAACTCCCAGGCGTCTCCGAGTACAAGTCTCATAAACAGTCTACTATCTGATCCAAATTAAAAGTCCAGAAGATATAAACACTTAAATCTCACCAAATACATCAAATCATGACACCAACTACACTCTCACTGAGTCAAAAATACTTGAGTCAAAGGCGGAACGATCCACTGCAGAATCGAGCATACATCTCCAGGAGCTCTCCAACACAACCTGCAAAAGCCTCCCGAACCACGGGGCTAAAAATAGTAGGGTGAGTATTTTCATACTTAGTAGGAAAATACCCAGTAGGGGAAAATCCCAAAAAAATGGTGAACTCGATAAGTTCATAAAAACATGCGTCATGCAACACAAACATGAAGCAGTCAACATATATCAATCGTACATCTGCAAATAATAATGCATAGCACACCAATGAAAGTAAACTTACACAAACACCCTGAATTAGGGTCTTACAACTTTCTTGTACCATCGTACACATACTCAAATCGTTACATATACTTGTACGACCTTATTCGTACAATCTTACACTTACAGTTCTTATCAGAACATATACTTATAATCATGCTCAGAATCGTACACTTACGGTCTTAGTCAGAAACTTACACTTACATTCTTACTCAAAATCATCATCTTATAATCGTACTCATACTCACACAACCTACACGTACTTGTACGACCTTAATTGTATAATCATACGCTTACACATAAATGTATTCTTACGTCTTCCTTAGGAGCTTACACTTACACTTACACTTACTCTGGATCTTACACGTACAACTTACTCAGAATCTAAAGCATACAACATACTCTCACCGTCGTACACATACTACCGACAACTGAAGCTCATTACAATTAACAAGCTCCAACGTCGGAAAGGAAGAGAATGCCACAAGGGCGTCACCTTAACCTTCGGGGAGCAACTAGACGCCATGGGCTTTTCCGAAGGCAAGACACACCTATGCTCATGGGGCACAGGATCAAACAGGTAAGAGCAGGTCCATGATACTGCTTACCTGAGCGTGCAAATGCCCACTCTTTGGGGCCATACATTGCCAACAAGGGCCATACAGTGCCAACTAAGGGCAGAAAACATACAGTGCCACTCTTGGGCAAGAATCTTACAGTGCCACTCTTGGGCAGAACATACAGAGCCATCTAGGCAGAAACATACAGAGCCCACGAAGGGCGGAAACTTACAGCGCTCTCAACAGAGCATCAAACGTTTGGGCTTAATACAGCACACAGACCAAGCTAAAGCATACATCGCTCTCAACAGAGCATCAGACGTCTGGTGCACTAAAGCACACATATAACACCCAGTAGGAATAACCACCATGGCAAGACACAAGAAATGCTCAGCCGATTCATTATTGGCTAGCTCAAACACGGAACTTAATCCGTCGAACCCTCAGGTCTCAAACTCTCAATGGTATAATTAGTTTTTTCATAATTCAAGTTTGAATTAGGTATATTATGCGGGACAATTGTGCCAAACCGACTCATAGTCCATGATTGATCATACTAAAGTTGAGCCCGATCGAAACCCTAGTTTGTCGGGGCAGCAGCCTTCACTTACCCGTCCAAGTCACTACATGGCTCACCACACACAGATCCTTACGTAATCATGCATCCTCTGACATCCACCTTACGATCAAACAACTTACTTACATCGTCAAACTGAACTCCTCAAAGTAGATCCTTGTTACCCCTTTACTTACACCTCACTGATTATGCTTATTTTTCACTTTATAATTTGTACATTATGCTTGTACAATTATGCACACTCTTACCGTCTAACAAACCCCACATCAGGCTTCAAGCCTAAGTTCTCTTACTTACGAAACCCAACCCCTGACTTTGCTCTACACCAAACCGATCCAATCCGCTCCATTCTTCGTCTGTCATACTTACGTTTGTCATCTTCCATCACACGCTTACCCGTCCACATCTGACTCCATACCAAAAACCTTACCACTTTTTACCATTCATCGCCCATACATCTGCCCTCACACAATCCACGCACATAACTAACTCACGATCGCTAGTCATCAGACTAGCATGTCCATAAAACACACACGTAGCATACTTACAGATTTGCTAGCCATCGCTAGCGCATACCTATTCCACATCCATAGAACGTACATACAATTCATACATATCAATCATAATTACAATTCATATGCATGCCATATGTATCTAAACATACCATATAATCATGCTTATATATACATCATGCAAGCCTAGCATGCTACTACTCATTCAAGCATGCTATCATGAAATTATGAGTTCAAAGCTCCCCTACCTCGTAATCATGATCGTTGATGGCGAGCACACGACGGTGGCAACGTCGATGGTGGAGTCGGCGGTCAAAACCATTGCCTAGCTGAGAGAGCTGCTGTCTCGAGGGTTTTGGAAACGCCGGAACTACACGCGACCAAAAAGGGTGTCAAAGTCAACGCGATAAAATTCGCGATCCACGGTGGCACACTGGGGCGGCCGGGACAAAGATCGTGCCAACGAATGGCAGGTGAGACAAGAATTCAAGGGTGTACTAAATGAAGGTCCACCAATAGCTGAGAAATACTCGGCCGGCTACAAGATGTCAAAATCAGCCGTGGACAGCACCCAACATTGTCGATTTCGCGTTTACAAGAGCCCACATAAAGGCGGAGGGCGCGAGATGACACTCGAGGACGGAGGAGAGGTAGAGGAGGACTCGATGTCAACTCCATATGATGGCGGAATCATCTGACAGTCAGGCGGCGCCAAAGCGACACCAAAACCCTAACCCGCACGCGCGGCTACTAGCACACACGACCAAAGAGAGGGGGAGAGGGCTAGACCGTGTCGGCCCAAAGCTCGGAAGAGCAGTAGGGCCATGCCCAAGGGTGGTGAACAACATAGACGGCCTTTGCCGTTGCCGTGCCAAGGTAGGCCGACTAGAGGCCAATCAGCATTCGACGAGGGTAAGACGGTGGCGCTCTGAATGGCGCGGTCAAACACATAACCGACAGAGGGAACATGTTGCTCATGTCGGAAAAAGAGGTGCGGTGTCGCACTAGGGTGGCCAACCATCTCTAGGCTAAGACCCGCCAAAGTATGGTGGTGTAGAGGGTGTTCAGCATCCAATGATGCTCGATGGCCCAAAACTGGTGGAAAACCCTGGAGCACAAGGGAGCAAGCGCTGGCCGGCTCCATCATGGCCCTAGCGGCCAGGAGGAGTTATCTCCAGCCAGAGGTGGCGACCACAATCAGCAGCGACATGCCGGACATATGGCACAGTGAGGAGCAAAGGCTCAGTTTTTGTGGACAAGCACATCAACCGGTGATCAACGGATCTCATTCCAACGGAACGGATGGGATGAGGGCTAAACTGGGTTGGGTGGAAACATCCACAGTCATTGCCAGGCCGGAGAGAAGCCGAACAAAGGTGTGGTGGGTCAAATCCGGCGTTCGGCTATCGGGGGCAGCCAGTGAACTCAGACACAGCCAAAAACCGGGGAGATGAGGGACTGGCCGGGGGAAACCAGTAAGGGCAGAGCGGCCATGGGGGCGGCAGAGCTGGCTGGGGGCGGTCCTACCATCGTAAGCCCAAGGCTGGTCGGCAAGAGGCGAGCCAAAGGCTGGCTCTCACCGGCACAGCCCTGAAGTCTGTCACAGACAGAACCAGGGGAGAAGGTGGGTCTCGGCGGAGGCGGAACAGGGCAGGAAGGGGTGGCCCAAAGCCTTCGCCAGACTCAGGCGGGGTCGGGTGGAGGTCCGATCCATGGTGGCTCGCCGCCGGCAGCCACCGTTTCATCCAAACAGAGGGTCGGCAAAAAATAGGGCAGAGAAGGGGAAGGTGAGTGGGGCGGCGGAGCAAAGGCCCATGGGGCCGGGAGCGGTGTCCTCCCGCCGTCGCCGGTCCATGGCGGAGCCGTGGCCGGCCGGCCGGCCCTCGTCGGCCCACGGCGGCGGCGGAATCAAATCAAAACAGTGGGGCGAAAAAACAAAGCAGAGAGGGGTCTAACCGGGGAGAAGGGCGGCGCGACCGCGGGGGACCGGGACGGTGGCACCCTTGTCGTTGCCGGACTGGGGCGGAGCCAGTCACGGTTGCACTGCGGCCCACTGGCGGCCGGCGGCGTCTAGGATAGGGAATCACCGGAGAGAGGGGGGGTGGTCACACTGTTCCCTTCTCCAGAAATGTCTGGATCGGGCTCAGCTAAGCCCGAGCCCGTTTCTTCCTTTCTCTTTTTTTTTTCTTTCTTTTTTTTTTCTTCTGAAGTCCCTTATCCTCTGCAATACCTTCGTTAATGATTTTTTGTGCCGTAAACGCGTGTCTAGGCCTGTGGCCTACGATGAAACCGACACCCAACTCTACGGGTATGAATACTAAAGTCACATACATCGAAGCATCATATTTTTCTGCCGAAAATGACTAGAAAAATAACAGAAAAATCGTAGAAAAATCAGGGGCATTACAGAAGGTTTGAAATAGGGTCAGAATCAGAAGCTTTAGAGGTAAAAATCAAGATTAATCCGGGCAACAAGATGGGATTTAGAAAGTTTAGGAGAAATCCTAGGTAATTAATAAAAAATTAAGTTAATCTTTACCTTAATCGCCTTTCCTTCTTTAGAAATGGGGATTAGTGCATCCTTAGCTCAAGATTCCAGCCCTTCCCAAATGGGAATGAGGATGTGCCTTTCTATTTATACTAGGTATTGGGGTAGACCTAATAAGAGTGTGGGGTACAAATAGAATTTAACACTAAAAATGGGAAAATTTTTCATTTTAATTCAAAAATTAATTATAAAAATTTTGAAACCCTTAATTACTGTCTTAAGATGTTTTTAGGGTCTTGTGTGACCCATCATCCTAATTTACGAATGTGGGGCCTACAGCGGGTCTCGCCCCTCTAAATTTTTTGAAAAATAGTCAAACATTCCAAAAATTCCTAAAAATTTTGAATTGACTTATCCTAACATAAAAACCATCAAAGCATAGAAATTTTGATTAAAACCATTGTTAACCACCTTTAATTCAAAAATTAGTCAAAATGGACCAAATCATTAAGCCACATAGTAAAAACTAAATAAGTTAAACAAACCCGTTTATGGTTTAGGGATCTTTCATACTTCCCTCCTTTAGGAATTTTGTTCGCCAAAATTCACTAACAATCAGCAGTAAAAAGGTTGTGGTACTTCTCTCTTACTTCATCTTCTCGCTCCCAAGTGGCTTCTTCAACTTCAAGATTGCGGCAAAAAACTTCACTAATGGAATCACCTTATGTCGGAGAGTGTTATCCTTTCTATCCAAGATACGAACTAGTGCTTCCACATAAGATAGGTCCTCCCGCAACGCCAATGCCTCGAAGTCCAATATGTGAGACGGATCGGGCTCATACTTCCAAAGAAGTGACATGTGGAACACATTATGGATGTTCTCAAGCCGAGGAGGTAGAACCACACGATAAGCCATGGCGCCAATACGCTCCAAGATCTCGAACGGACTTATGAGTCTAGGAGACAATTTGCCCCTTTGGCCAAATCGTACCACACCACAGAATGGAGATATTTTGAGAAATACATGATCATCCACATTAAACTCCAACTCTCACCATCGTTTGTTAGCATAGCTCTTTTGCCGACTCTGTACCATTTGTAACCTCTCCTGAGTAAGTCGGATCTTTTCCACCGATTGTTGCACAAGATCAGAATTGGTAAGGAGATATTCCCCGACCTCATGCCAACAAAGGGGAGATTGACACGGATGCCCATAAAGTGCTTCAAATGGTGCCATCTTAATGCTTGCCTGATAACTGTTATTATAAGCAAACTCCACCAAAGGTAGTTGCTGCTCCCAACTTCCCTTCCACTTAAGTATACATGCCCGAAGCATGTCCTCAAGTGTTTGGATGGTCTTCTTGGATTGCCTATCGGTCTGGAGATGGTAGGCTGAGCTAAGATGCAATGATGTACCCAAGGCTCTCAGATAACTCTGCCAAAATCGGGAGGTGAAATGAGGATCAAAGTCGAAAACAATAGACACCAGAATACCATGCAACCGCACAACTTCTTTCACATACAAGGCAGCTAGCACATCGAGAGAAGTAGTCATCTGCCACTACATTAGCTATTGAAGTGGCTGATTTTCTACTCAAGGCATCTGCCACCACATTAGCTTTACAGGGATGATAAGAGATAGTGAAGTCATAATCCTTAAGGAATTCCAACCATCTTGTTTGCCTCATGTTCAAGTCCCTTCGAGTGAATACATACTTCAAGCTCTTGTGATCAATGAACACCAAACTTCTCACCATAGAGATACTACTGCCAAATTTTCAATGCAAATACCACATCCGCTAACTCCAAGTCATGAGTGGGGTAGTTTTGCTCGTGCACTCTAAGTTGTCGAGATGCATAAACTACCACTCTCCTATGCTGCATGAGTACACATCCCAAACCACGAAGTGAAGCATCACCATAGACCACATATCCACCACTCCCAAAAGGCAAAATCAAGACCGGAGATGAAGTCAATCTTTTCTTCAACTCTTAGAAGCTTTCTTCACATGCTTGACTCTACGCAACATTCTTCCTTGTCAGCTTGGTCATAGGCTTCCAAGATAGGTTTCATTCCGGAAATATGATTGACAAGGAATTTAATCTCCTTATTGGGATGCAATCCCGACAAGTCATTCGAAAGCACATCCCCAAACTCCAACAATATTGAATGGATTTCAAGAGGAGGTAGTTCTACACTCGTCACTAAGATGCTTGAAAGAAAAGCTACACACCCTCTATTTGTCCATCTTCTAGCCTTTGTGAAAGACACTTAAGAATTTTCCAATAGACCTCTTAACACCTTGGAAGATGAAAGGCTCAACATCCGGTAAAGTGGACACCACTTTCCTCTCCCCAACAACCCACGTGTAGATGATTCTTAGACACCATGTCCAAGCCTAAAATCACATCAAAATCAATCATAGGCAACATAATCGAATCAACATGTAACTCATGCTCATCAATCTACATAGAAACCATCTCAAGATACTCCTCTGCCTGAAGGGAAGACGAAGGAGTAGAGACACGCAATTGAATGGATAACAACTTATGATCAACATCAAGTTCATGAGAAAAATGTGGAGAGATGAATGAGTGAGAAGAACCGGTATCAAATAACACCTTAGCATAGTGAGAGGCAATGAGGATCATACCTTCCACTATGCCCGAGGAGTTGGCCGCCTAGTGAACCGAAATAGCATATACCTTTCCGTCATTAACCGGCCTCTTCTCCTTAGCATCCTGCTGCCCGGTGGGTGGTCTAGTCTGGGGCCATTGGTTTTGCAAAACCGGATGTTGCTTAGATGCACCACTATGAGCTCATTGAGGGCATTCTTTCTTGATGTGCCCCTTTTTCCAACAAAAGGAACAAGCAACGCTAGCACAGTCGTCCATTGGGCGACCATTTGGTGATACCAGCTGATGCCCCTGTTCATCATCATGAACTCTCTTATAACACTCTCTTTTGTAATGCCACTTCTTCCTGCACAGGTAGCAAGTGATGTGAGCACGACGACTAGCGTGGTCCAGCTGCACATTATTGGTGTGGTTCCTCACAAGGTCACCACCACGACGTTTATAGCTCCGGTGGGCATGGGTATCCTCCTGCCTTGGCCTCATGGGTTGTTGTCCCTTCCTCATATAATGATCCATGTCCTATTCCATGACGATGGCAGTCTCAAGTACCTCCACCAAAGTCTTATGTCAAAAGGGTACCCCCGGCCTTTGATGAATGACCTCAATCTATCCACAAACTTCCTCGCACGCTCATACTCATCACCAAATAAGTGAGGCGCGAAGCATTCGAGCTCCACAAACTTAGTCTCGTAGGCTAAGACTATCATGGATCCCTGTTGAAGGCTCAAGAATTCCTTCTTCTTCTCTTCTTGCACGTGGAGGGAAAAATACTTGTCATTAAAGGCAGAAAAGAATTCCTAGCAACGAATATCCACGTGTCCCTGGAACCTTTGTCTCTCCATGAACAACTACCATCGCTGTACCTCACCCCCAAATGTGAAGACTGCAAGTCGAGTCTTCTCCTCTTCTGTACAACATCGGGCACTGAAGATTTTCTTCATGTGGAGTCTCCAGTTATCCACCTCTGAAGCATCTAACCTACCTTTGAAACTAGGGGGATTAAGCTTCTTGAATCCCTCAAGTGAAAGAGACTCAGACCCACTGCTACTAGCATGCATAGCTTGGACAACCTGTGTTAACCCCTCAATGGCAGTTAACATGTCATCGACTTTGGGGTCTTGGGCACTGCGATTGTTATTAGGGCCTGCATAATTAGAGCCAACCATCAACACAACAACCAGACATTAATCATACATCCTAATAACACAAAGCAACACAAGCAACTAAACAACACAATCAAGCAACAAACATTGAATACAAACAACTAACAGAATTTCCACATCGTTAGTTATGTCTAAATCATTAATCATCTCACACCCTTTTGCCCTTTCAGACTCATTACCTAGCCCTATTTACTCTTGGACAAAGTGGTGCTCCAATACCAAAAATTTTTTGTCACGCCCCGGCACCTGCTTGACCTGAGCTGAAACCCGGTCCAAGGGATGGCTGAAGCACACAAGGGCGACAAAATATTAAGTTGCGGAAGACTTGACCCCTCTACGGGTACCACACACATGGAGTAGCGCACCACTTTATCTTTGTCCAAGAGAAATAAGTAAAAATGTAAAGGACAATTAAAATATAAATTAGTCCTTATGTCTAAACCCACAAACTTATAACACCAAGCCAACACTTGTGACTCTAGTCATAATATATGAAACAATTCTAAAACCACCAAGGCAATGGAGTATAGAACCAAGTCAACCAAAACATGAAGTTTTGGCAAAACATCAAAATAAATTAGAAACGATAGTAAGGTCTCTCTAGGCTCCTACCTACACGCGACCGTCCTCCACACACTCCTCATACAAAGGGATTTGATCGTCTACATGTCGCACCATGCAACCCCAAAATAGAAAACACAGAAAGCTGGGGTGAGTATAAAACTCAGTAATATTTTGATTGCTGAAACGGTAAATCAGAAAACAACCATGACATTCAACATAGTTTATCATATCAACATATCATATAATATCTCATATCTGATTACTTTCCCTAATCTTAACCATACATACCCATAAGTAACTATCCTGCATGAAAGTATCTTAAACACACTATTCGTAGCACAAATAATCACATCACAACATAAACATCCATCCTTCATGAAGAGTGTCTCTAGCACACCATACATATTCATGCATATCCATTCTCCTTCATAAACAACCATCCTGAATGAAAAGTGTATCACACACACTAGCATATCAAGCATATCCATAGCCATTCTACCTATATGAGAAGTGTTTCTAACACACAATCACATCATGTATATCCATAAACATTCAACCTACATGAGAAGTGCCTTTAACACACTTAACACAATCAACAACAAAGAATGTTTTATAAAACATAGAGAACAAACATGCTCTTCGAAGCCGAAGCCCCCGAGCAACCCAAAGCCAAATAAACTTGTTCCTTCAGGTCAAAGCCCTCGAGCAACCCCTCCCCATCAAGCCTAAACACCCTTAATAAGAGTGTGGGGTACAAATAGAATTTAACACTAAAAATGTGAAAGTTGTTCATTTTAAGTCCAAAATGAAGTCTAAAAATTTTGAAACCCTTAATTACGATCATAAGATGTTATTAGGGTCATGTGTGACCCATGATCCCAATTTACGAATGCGGGGGTGCATGGCGGGTCTCGCCCCCCCCCCCCCCCCTAAATCTTAGGAAAAATACTCCAAAATTCCAAAAATTTTAGAAAACATTGAATTGACTTATCTTAACATAAAAACCATCATAGTGAAAACCGTTTGATTAAAATCATTGTTAACCACCTTAAATTCAAAAATAAGTCAAAACCGGCCAAATTAGCATTAAACCACATAGTAATAACTAAATAAGTTAAATAAACCGGTTTAGGGTTTAGGGATCTTGCACCCTAGCCCTTCCATCGGCTACAAAGCTCCCGAATTAGCACCTTCAACGTCCTTATCTTGTGTAGACAACATCCTCCCCCTAGTTCACCGATCGGGCGCTTTGCCACTGATTCATCCCCCAAGCCTCCTAGTCTGCTGCCGTCATTGATTCTACCAAGATTCGCAATTTTGCCTTTGCCCCACATCATTTGCAGCTCTGACCGTATCAAGGTCATCCATCACACCGCTGCCCTTTGTTGGTCCACCACTAGGCAGCTAGATTGCTCTGATTCGTGCAAGTGCCACCTCCTTGCATGTGTAGTCACCTTCCTTGCTGCCTGCGCCTCCACGGTTCCCTCTACTTTGTCACCGTCTACCTTGCCATTTTTTCTATCTGGCTCGAACGAGACTATCATTCCAATGGATGATCATACCACTACGCCTACCACTCCCTCCATCACACACTATCGTTGCATCACTATGCTCATATGGGTTTTCTCGTTCACAATGACATGGTGAGGACTGATGGCTATTTTTCTGGGCCGGTTCGGACCGACATTGGTCTTTTCCCTAGAACCCATCACTCACACACCTGATTTGACACTATGGCCCCACCCATGCCACAACTAGTGCAGCAAGTTCAACCGCCACACCATGTTTTGCATGCTTGTAGGCCCTATAATGTTGTGCTAGCACCTTATCTGCTAGTTTACCCCCCTCTCGATGCTCAACTTGACGATGACGATGATTTTATTGTTTAGACAAACTACCAAGAGCACACAGGTCATCCTCATGGTCGTGATCATGGTCGTGCAAACTATACTTACAATGGCGCACTTCCATATTTCAATCCTACTTTCGGGTTTGCCCGATTCACGTCAATGTTTTCGTCTTCAAAGGCAACGACACGGATGAATGGGTCTCTCATGCGAAGCATTTCTTTCACTTCATTGCACCCCGACTCATGATTAGTGTGAATTAGCCTCTTTCATCTGGAGGGTTGTGCTATGCGTTGGTTGACCAATTCCTTGCTTATTACGCAAACAGTACTTATCCTGGGTTCGAGCATGGTCTTATTCTCTACTTGGGTCAAACTCCCTATCATAATTTTAACATCTTGTTGCCTCATGTTAGACAATAGGGATTAGTTCAGGACTACTAGAATGAGTTCGAGCACTTGGTGAATTATGTCCAAGGATGGCAAGAGCACTCCCTAATTAGTGTCTTCAAAGTAGGTCTCAAGTCTGATATTAAAGCTAAATTGCAACTATGTGTACGGCTCATGTATGTGAGGAAAAAGTTGAACAACACGGGTGTACTTCCTCCTCTCGTTTGTCCTCTACCTCCGCTGCCGCATCCCCTATTCCTACCTCTTCACCTCCAACTATTCTAGTCAAGAAGCTTATGCAAGCTAAAATGGATGCGTGCTGAGAAAAGGGATTATGCTACAATTGTGATAAGAAATATACTCCTAGACATCAATACAAGTCTCTTCATATGTACATTATTGATGCCCCAACCAGACTAGTAGCTGAATTTGATGTCAATCTAGTTATGCTATTCAATGACATTCATTCAATGTTTCAAGCCTTAAAAAGTAGTCACCTTGAGGACAAGTCGATGCAGAGCAGTGGTGGAATGTTGTGACCCTAAATCAGATTATATTAGATTCCTATGATAGGTTTAGATTTGATTCCTATTCTAATTCCTAATAGTTATACTCCTTCTTTAGTTATATTAGATTAATTATTGTCTCCTAGATCTATTAGGATTAGTTTAGATTTTCTCTTTATATTGTGTAATTCAGAGAAGATTAGCCATTCAAAAATTAGATTAGTTTAATTCATCTATAGTTATTTTCTTCTATCTCTCTATAATCTGTCTTGTGTAGACATTGGTCTACATCACAAAGTCTCAAACCAACTTAGAGACCTATATAAAGGTTGGAGAACCACGAATTTGAAGAGAAGAAAACCTAGAAAATAATAGAGAAGAAAGGAGAGTTATTTTGTCATTGTTTTCCTTGAGAATTCACCAAAAAACTTCATGCACATGTTAATGGTGGATTAATGAAGATATACAACTAAAAGAGAAGATTCTCACACAACAAACAAAAGTGGATTCACAAGAAATTCTTCAAAGGAGTTGAAGAATCTCAAAGGAAAACGAACAATCGAAGGAGTCTTTGATTTAGTTGCTAGAAGGAGACAAAGATGGAACACAAAGAGGGAAAGCTTGAAGGATTCAAATGAGAGAGAAACTTGCAAGCAAGCAACAAAGAGAAGGAATTTTTATTTGTGCAGAGTCTATAGAGTTTGGTTGTTCTTTGTGTCTTGTAAGTTTTAGCTTACTAGTGCATTAATTTGGCCTTATAAGGCTGTTATGGTTTTTCACCCAAGTTAGGATTTTCATGTTAAATCATTGTGTGTTCATGTATATTTTGCATGTTTGGTTTCATTGGATAGTTGATAGATTGATGGTTTATGCATAGTTAATTTGTTTCCATTGTTAATTAGAAATTCTCGTGCATAGAGGCTAGAACTTTTGGTTCATCTACGAAGTACATGTTTGAAAACCAATCTAGTGGTCCACTAATGCCGTCTATAGTTATTTTCTTCTATCTCTCTGCATAATAGGCATCCTGATGTTTGTTATTCCCTTTACCATTTCCCTTGTTTTGAGGCTTCTTTTGTAACGTCCGGGAATTTTTTAAATTTCCGAAGTTGACCACGGGGAAATTAGGGTGTAGGACCCCTTGATCTTCTTATGAGAATAACTTGATTATTAGTTTAAAGTGGTAGCTTAATCCTATATGGATAGAAAATAATTAGAAAGAGCTTCGAAACGCCACCAAGAATGCACAAAGCGGAGTTTGGATGAGGGAGATACGATCGTTCGAAGTTAAATATAGCGTGCAAGACCCGTTTACCTGAATCGGACGCATAAATTGGCCGTTTAAGTCACTTTATGGGCTCGATTATTTTTGTGACGGAAATTAATTAAAATAAGCCCAATTAGCTTAACTCTTAAGGAGATTAAAAAACCCTAACTTCTATACCTATAAAAAGGTTAATTAAAACTAATATAAGGGGGTCAGCTTTTGTGAGGTTTTAGCCGTATTAATCTTGAAGATTTCAACGGGATGAGGGTGGAGAGTGAGGGTATGGTTTGGAGATTCTGATCTCCTCCACGGTTTCAATCTGGTTTTCATGGTCGGCTTAGTGGTCGCACCTACAGGCATCCACTTCTGAGAAGAGAGTGAAGGAAGAATGGCCGGTGCTAACTGAGATTTGTCCCTCCTCCGGTACCAGGGAATTGCCTGCACCTAGTGCCCCAGCCTTTTTCCTAAGGATTCGACAGTGGACACCAACATGGGAAAGAGAGATAGCCTAATTCCGGCCCACCGAATATTTCATGGTTGTGCACAATTCGAAGGGTAGATCAAGCTTTGGTGGTCACTTGTTTTCACAATTGAGGATCTTCAAAACCAGCCATGGCGTTTCCCATCAGGAAGCTCATCATCCTCATCGGAGCAGATCTGTTTTCTCTTCTCCTTTACTGGAATAGTTGGATCAATACTTTCCCAAGGAAAGTTACCCAATTTTCTTTCTGATGCTGCTAAGGTATGGATCTATCATTGTTGGCTCATTAATTTCAAAATCTGTATCGAGTTATGTTAGTGAAGTAATATCTAAGTCCATAGCTTATCAGTTGGTTGTGAACAGCAGCCCTCATGTAAATTATAGGCGACTCAGTGGTTGCTGGTGAATTGATATCGATTCATCTGTCTTGTTAGAATGAAATAAATTTATGGTTGTATGGTAATGTTATTAAGAAGTCTAAAATTGTGTTTATAAATAAGCTCAATGAATAACTATATGTATTATTCTAAAATTTTTCAAGGTGTGTACTGTTTGGTCATAAATTAGGGGATTGTTTTCCCCAGCTTGTTACGAGTGGGGAGGACGACCTCTTGGACATGATTTAATTAATCCGGTCTGGTTTAAAAAAAAAGAGAGAGACCCCAAGAAGTTTGGGAGAATTCTAACTAAGTTTCAGGCCCAGGAAAAATCCCAGAGCTTCTAAAATAACCTTTTTACCCCTAGTAGTTAAATCATCATGTGAAAACCATTTATCCGACTTCGGGGTTCTGGTTCAGGGCTATGAGTTGGTTTAAAAATCGAGAAAATTCTCAGTGAGAGTTTAATGGGTAAATCAATTATAGACCAAATCTCATGGTGAGTACAAATCCCAGTAAGCAGTTAATTGACCCTTTTGCCCTTAGGGTTTATCATAAATTGTTAAGACAACCTGGGTCGGTTCAAGGGGTTCACGATCCCATCACATGCTAGGAAAATTACACAGGGTCCATGAAGTCAAGTAGTACCCTTGAGTTTAATTTTGGACCAATTGGATGTCATTAAGATCTTAAACCAATTGATAGAAATACCCCTTTGAGTGGACCTGTTCACATTTGTGTGAATGGAAGCGTGAGTCGGTCTGAGAGTGGAGCCTTGTGAGAGGTCAATGATTTAAATCAATAGAGGGGCAGTAAAATGACTAGAATGACCTAAGGGAGGGTATCATACTCTAGGTGGTAAAATTACCCTAATGCCCTTAGGGGTAATATGTTCTGTTTCTGATGAAACGGATGACCTAGTGAATCAAGAGTTAGGGTACCCTATAAATGACTTCAAAAGGAAGGAGCATGACCAGTAAGTGACATGGAGACCTTATCGGGTCACAGTGTCACAGAAAGTAAGGGGTAGAACCCTAATTATCAGGTTTAAAGCAGTGTATTTAACGTGTCTACAACCGAGTGCACCGATCGACTAGAGTATTTTATATGTAATTCGCGGGATTTGTTAGAGTTGCTTACACTCTTAGGCTTGAACTAGCTGAGCCCTAGCCTTGCAAATGAGTGCAACGGGCCTTTATTCATTATTTATGCAATGGTGTGAATGCACATTATATACGTTGATTATTCTGATGCTTGCATTTATTATTGCTATGTTAAGTTATATCAGTAACTTAAGGTTAATAAAGACTAATCAAGAGATTTTGGTTGTTGTTGGATTGAGGGTAGAACACCTAATTAAGATAATTACTAAAATACCCTATTTAGGGTTGGGACCAGTTCATGGAGTGAACGAGGCCCTGACCTAGAATTTGACCTTGATTAATGAACCGAGGGTGGATATGGGATGTTCTCTGAGTCATAGCTCAGTGGTTGAGTGGATACTTGACTGGATGAAAATAATCTAATCTAAGTTCAGATGTTTGGGGGAGTCAATGGTCATAAAGATCTGAGACTTCTATGGATTTTATTAATGTCTTAAAAGACATCTTTCCCAGAGTTGGATAATGTTGGAGATTGCGATATGCTGCTTCATTGCCACGATGGTTTGGGTATTGACCATAGGGTCTTTACCGTGGGTCTCCTGCAGGTCTTCCCAGGACTATTTAGTATGTACAAAAAGCAGTGTTATATGAGCATCATGGAAAGCTTGTGTTTCTTGCCAATCTGTGTCCATGAGCATAATTGGGATCCTCTTCCCCACATTCGTGGCTGGCTATTGAGAGCCCTGGGGATTTGGGTCAAGCTGCTGTTAAGCAGTCTACTCCAAGGTTGGAGTCCTTTGTTTGGAGATTTCTCAAGGGGGCGAGTTATCTCTGAGTTATAGATTTGATAGTATTAATTATTGAACAAGAATTGTCAGATAATTAATAACATTGTTTGTTATTGCTTGTTAATTAGACAAGTGGAATGATTAAATGACTTACTAAAATGTAAGTTAAAAATACTTAAGCATTACATGTGTGATGCTATACTTCTTAGGATAGAGTAGTTTCAAGGCAGAACTACGTCTGGATCCGATCTTGTTGGAAACATTGGAGATGTTGTCTGATGAGTACATAGGCAACTAACATCGGGTGATGCTGGCTCGATCCGAAAAATATTAATTAAACCTTTTGTCCTTTCGAAGCTCTTCTCTTGAAGGCGAAGATGCTCCATTGTGGTTGTGGTTGTTGTTTGGTTTGCTTTGTTGCAGGTTTTCCAGGCGACAACGAGTGAAACTAAGATTGATGCGTATAGGATGAAGTTTCTTTGTGTCTGCAACTTTGGTACTTAAGTGTACCTTTAGCGTGAGAGTCAATTTGTTATTTATTTTCAGACGGATGACGGACTTGTACTTAGATGGATGAGCTGTGTTTATGAATTTTCAAACATGTAATAATATCATATGATTTGATATCCATATTTGTGAACCCCAGTTATCATGACCTGGGTATTTAATCGAAAGGTTTGTTTTGTATTTCAGAAAGAAAAAAAAATTCTCGCTACTTACCATTCGTGCTATTTAAAAATGCTTTTAAAAAAATCCGGGTCGTGACATCTTTCCCCTTTTCTTGAAAGCTTTCTTTTTAGAAGGCCCATGTCCACCCTTCTTTCCTCGTCCAGAGCATTGTGCAACAGTAAGAGACCTAGCTGCATTAACATGGTTCCTCCTTCCCTGCTCCAACCAAACCCTATCAGCTTCTAGTTACTCATATTGAGGTAGACCGCCACACTCTCCTAGGACTTAGGGAAGTTGTTCAACACAGTAGACACCTGAACTCCATCATAGATGGGGTCATCCTAGGTCTCTAAGTCATTAGCTATGATGGACATGACACTCAAGTGCTCATTAACATCATTTCCCTCTTTCATCCTAGAATTTTGGTACTTGGTGTGGAGCATCCTCTTAGGAGTCTCTGTCTGCTCCCCCATACCTCACAGAGACTGACTCAAGCATCTCTATGGCCGTTTTGTACTTTTCAAAGAGCCTTTCCATTTTAGGCTTCGTGAAAGTCAAAATGGTGGACCTAGACTTATTGTCCTTATCTTTCAATTTTTCATGAACTTTCTTTTGAGACATTGTGTAGTTTTCGATGAGAGGCTCAATTATCTCTTTACCACATGAACCAAGTCAGAGAATGTCAGGATATAATGTATCCTCCTCTTCCATACTATGTAGTTATCTGAATTCTACTTTTTAGTCTTACCCAACATAGAGGTGAACATTTTGCCATGATGCAAGAAATCAAACTACAAAACAAGACTATTTCACAAGAGAGTAAATGAGAGTATGTACCCAATAGATACCTAATGCATTAATAGGATATGACTCACTTAGTAAAATCACAGCAATATTACTATGTTTTTTGCATAAAACAATCGCAATAATTGCACACAACCACAACTTAATCAACAAGCATGTGAATTACCCGAACTACCCTTAAGGTATGTTCAATTCAATATGAAATTAAGCAAGTAATCTTAATATGCTACCCACTAAGCATGCAATCAGCAATAAAATATATTTTAAAGTTGCTGAAATCTTAGATTTTTGTCATGAAAATCATGCTACCCACTAAGCATGCAATCATCAATAAAATATACTTTAACGTTGCTGAAATCTTAGATTTCTGTCGTGAAAATTATATAAAGAATGTTTAAAAAATTTACAAAAATAACATATAAATAAAAATAATTACCAAAATAGTGTTCCTTTTTGCCACGTAGGCACCTATGTGGCTTTTTTTTTTATAAAAATGTTATGAGATGAAATCTCCCTTAACTCGATTTCGTCTTTCTGAAGGACAAAATCTCCCTTAAAGAAAGATTTTGTCCTTCTGAATGACTAAATCTCCTTTGAGAGGGGATTTTGTCCAGTTGAAAGATGAATTCTACTTTAAAAGGAGATTTCTTCCTTCATAAGGACAAAATCTACCTTCATCCTTCTAAAGGCCTAATGCCCGCTTTACTTACATGCTCTACAGTTCCCCCCTAATCTAAGATAATTGCCCTTGTCTTGTTGAAGACAGAAGAAGCTTTTGAAGATCTATGCATCTGCATTTTCTTCTCTTCATACGACTTCTCTTCTCCCCTCGACCAGCCTCGCTGCATTCTTGATCTCGCCCCGCAGATTCTGTTGGAAAGAAATTATCTTTTTTCGTTCATAGAAGAGGGATTTTGTTGGAGATTGGAGGAGCAAGGCTGGTGGATCGATCGACGTGGATCCTCCCCACCACCCCCCGGCAACCGTTGCTCTAGTAATGAATGTTGTTTTTGCCCATGCTTCCTGTCTTCTCTCTCTCCCTTCTATTTTTCTAATTTTTTTTTTTGGATTATTTGAGCTGGGTGTTATTTCGCTTATTCATTTTGAGGTGGACCTAATAATTTTCAATTGAATGTTGGTTCTTGTTCGTGAACTTGGTGGAGTTTTGTGTGAGAAATGGTGATTATTTTAGCATCTTTTCTGTAGCTTCGGTTGCCATTCATCAAATTCTCTTCTAACACTTATTGTCAAACCAATAGAGTGAAACAAGACTGGTTTTTTTACCCACTATAAATTTTTGCTTATTCTTTCAACTAATGAAGGTGATTTTTGTGGTCTTTTTTGTTTTCCCCATTTTTGTATATGCGATATACATGTGCAATTGAGGATCATCCTATTGGAGTTGATTTTGCAACTGAAAATGAATGTAACAACTTTTCTCCAAATTTCAAGATTCCTCCCATACTGTTTCACGTGTTGCGGTCTGATGGCTTTTATCACAAATGAGATTTCCATGATTTGTCTTTTGTACAGACTTGGAAAAATGTAGTGTCCCATACTAGTTGATGGTGTTATTGTTTCACTGATATTGTCCTTTTCCTTCAAATTTTTGGATGCAACATATGATAGTTGATAGTGTTTTTGCATGAGGTGAGAAGCTCGACGACTTTGTAGACAAAAGTTCTGATTTAAATGCTGCTTTTCATGTATTTTGCCACACAATCTTCCATTTTATTTGTACCAATATAAGTCAAGTAGTTATTTTGATTAATTATTTAATCTATTATTTCTGTTACGTATTTGCTTAACATTCTTGGAAAACACTAGAAAAGTCTTCCATGTTGAAAACTAATCGAGTTGCAATAGGATCATAATAGTTAATATTGAAGATGTTTGTGACATAACATATGAGAAGCATATTATATTGTATAGCGATATATGTCTTTTATTAAAGTAAATTTAAGGAACAATGTTTATATATGGTCCAAGCGCCTATGTGGGAAATTGGCGGATACTTTTAGCTCCAATGTTAGAAGTAACCAGGAAATCCAAAAACACAGGAGCTAGTGTCTCTTCTAATATGGGCGTGTCTTAGTTGATGTAGTTTCTTTTCAATAATCTAAAATTCAAGTATCTAAGTGAATTGTTCTTGATGGCATATTGTGATGTAACTAAGATTTATTTATTTGTTATGAATTAAGTGAATAGAGATGGTAGGAGAATTGGTTAGTTTTTTGCTTCTTTATGAAGAGGTGTCAGAGGGATTATTCATCAAAAAGCCTTCTAATTATGATGAACTTGAGATGCAAGTGGCTAGCAAAGTTGGGTGGGAACGAAGGAGATGGAAAATTATTATAAAGTGTCACCTTCTGATATTAGGATGGAGATCAACTCTACTACATGTAGAGGATGAGGCTTCATTTAGACAAATATTTCATCATTCGTCTCAAGCATGCATGTTCGAATTATTTCTTGAAAAAGAAGCCCGAGTGCCTAGTGAAGGGCATAGTGTAAGTACGAGCTCATACAGGATCTCTCAAAGAAATGTGAGTAGTAGAAGGCACAAAAAAATGCCAGTGGATGACAATGCAAAGGACAATTTATCAATGACAAAAGCATCAAACGAATGCCATAGGCCATCTCCACTTATTGACGAAGGAAGTGGACCTAGTTGGAGGTAAGGTTTCTTAAGATTTTTCCGTATGGATCTTTTAATTGTCGATTAAAATTGTGAGATTGAATTATTAATTTTGTGTGTATTACTTAAGGTACTCATCGCATGCACATGAGACATTTAGCTTTGAAATGTCGGCGGTGCATGGTTTGGAACTCAAAGCTCGATGGGCATTCATTACCCCTACACTGGTTTGGCTTTAGTGATGTTGGACCATCCAATCCAAGGTGAAATATATATTTATAAATGAATTTAACAATTTTAGTTATTAAACAAGTGTTTAGGTAATATGAAATTCAATGCATGTGTGCTATTTATGTGCAGGGAGCCCATGCCCATGATGATGACGTTGATATGAATGAGGCCAATGAAGGTGAAGATTGTAAGATCTCTAATTTATTTCTTTTTAATTGTGTGAATTTGTTTGTTTATCCATTTGATTTGATTTTCTTGGAATAAAGAGTTAGGTTATTTATAAATTTCTTAAGGTTTAATTTTTCTTTAGTTTGGAGTATTAGTGTCAATCTTGATTTTCAAAATTTTAACCTATTTAAAGGCATTTGTTTTTTCCATGGTCAATATGCGGGCCTCGCCATGGGACCCAGGTCTGTGTGGGATGGCGTGCTACCCATTTTGGCCTCCAACCTTCTATTGATTTGTCTAAGTGGGTTTGGGTGTTATTAAATTCATTTTTGTGTCAAAAGTTAACTTGAATAGTCACGTAGGCTATGTTTACCTATTTTTTAGCCCAACAATTCAAATTCCAGCATATAAGCTTCACTATAAAAAGAAAAACCCTAGCCATTTACCAAATAGGAAAGAGCAGAGAATAGGAGGGAGGCTAAGCTATACCCCCATTTCCTGAAGGAGAAATCCTTCTTAAGGTAAAGTTTTTCCCCTTAATCTATCGATATTTGTCTTAATCATCTCTATCTGCACTTGTCCTATTTGGATTCTTAGTTTTGTTCTATAAAAATCATGTTTTTCATTCCGATTTAGAAAGCTAATTAGGTTATTTTTGTTTTTAACCTAAAAAGGTTTTAAATCTATTATTTCCTAGGTTTATATAAGTCTATTAGTTATTTTTGATTAGGATTAACTAAAATCCCTAATTTTTGGGTAGGATTTTTTGAAGTTGAAGCTCATTCAAGGGATTCAGAAGCTTAATAGAGTAAGGGGTTTTCTTTTTTAGAGGTTGTCTTCCTTGAAATACCATTATTGCGGGTTTCTTTGAGCTGATTCATCTTGATGTGTAATGGTGATTGAATAAAAGTATGTGATTTATGGTTGTTTTTATATGTTTAAACATGAAAAATTTTAGATCTATCATATTTTAGGCTTGAGTAATGATTATATACAGTTTCATGAAATTTTATGAATTTTTATTGATTTTTAGAAGAATTCCAGTTCGGGTTCATGAGGTAGAAAATGACTATTTTGACAGTTCACAAGTGATCGAATGGTAAGTTGTTCTAAAAGTACGATAGGTCCATTGAACGGCCAGCCATTCAAATAGAACACCAGGCCGTTCAAAGAGCCCAAATAGCTCGCTGTTTTGTTTTCACGACTATGTTTTTTATGCTTTTACTTTACATTTTGGAATAAATTATCATGTCTAGATTATATTCCTAATTTCTTAAAATTTTCAAGAATAATATGTATTTATTATATTTTTTGGAATTCATATTATACAGTAAAACAACTCTATGTTGCTATGTTTAGAAGCATTTTTAGGGATGAAAGCATATGATTTTTGGTTCCTTCTTTTTATGATGGATTAATAAGTGTTATGAGCATGTTGTAAAAATTTTAATTTGTTGAGATTACAATAAGTCAATGGCTGAGTAATAAATTTCAAGGTCAACGATTCTTGCATAACTACATAGTCTAATTAATTAAATCACAAAAAATATGCTTTGTACTTATTTTAATATGATATTTCTTTATATGATAATCAAGCCTATGATGTAGGGCTCTGTAAATTTTTATGTTGATTGGATTTTTTTTGCTATTTTTCATAAAATGTACAAGTTACATGTTGTGATTATGGAAAAACATATACTCAAGCTAGTATGGGATAAATGAACATATGCATAATTTTAAGTGGGATTTTTATGATTTCTTCATATTTACTCCATGGTTCTAGTAGTTATAACCATATTGAATTATGAATACATCCACATGTCACTTTAATTATATATGAACCATGTACCACATGTTTTAGCTCAAATAAGAACATGACCATGTATAGATATTTTTACTCATGGACATAAGCATACAATCATGCCAAATACATACTATCCAACCAATCTTACATATACACTCTTATTCAGATTCTTACAAACTTACTCATACAATTATACACTTACTCATACAACTTACACATACTCATACAATCTTACTCGTACAGTCTTACTCATACAACCTTACTTGTACATTCTTACTTATATGACCTTACTCGTATAGTCTTACTCATAAACATACTCTCATAGTTGTGCTCACAAACATACGCTTACTTAGAAACATACATACTCACTCATATGGTCATACACATACTATCGACCACTAAAACTCATTACAACTAATAAGCTCCTGCGTCAAAATGGAAAAGAATGTCACTAGGACATCACCTTAACCTCCGGGGGCACCAATTTGTTGTTGCGTTTGAAACAAGACTATGAAGAAATCAAATTCATATTTATTTTACTTACCAATTGTAGTAGACAAGGTCGATCCACAAGGAAAGCCTTTTACAACAAACAAAATGATTACGAAAAAAATATAGAGGAAAGAAAAATTAAGAGAGAAATAGTAGAAGAGTATTGAGGCAATAAAGAGGTAAGAAATGAATAAGATAAAACACTAAGGCATTAAGGGTCATTGTAACATCAAATGATGTTCTTCATGTGTCATGTTATCTCAATTACAATTGAATGAAGATTCTATCTAACAAGAATATATGAACATTAAAATTAAAAATAAAGATAGAAAACTCATTTGATAGATGAAGGATAAAAACAATTGTCTCTTAAAGATTTCTATGTATCAAAATCACAAAAGATCAAGAAGGAGAGCCTTCAAGCATCTTATGTATCCAAATCACAAAGAAATAAGAAGTAGAACAATATTAAATGAACATCACTTTCAATAACAATTACTTACTTGAAACCATTGATGAAACATGGATAGAACTCCAATAGATGCTTACAAATCACCTCTAGCCTTGGCTAGAGAGCTTAGAAAGCCATTAAAATAAAACTATAAAAGAAGAGAAGAAAAATACTAGAAGAGAGCTCCCAAGATGAGGAGATGATGCCTTTATCATATCCACCCCTCTATTTATAGGAGTAGAAGGGGTTGCTTTAAAGGGGAAAGTCAAATCATATCCCTTGATATCATCCTGATTAATTGCTTCTTTGGCAATAATTATATTATAAATTAATTAAATAAATTAATAATTTATTTATCAAATAAGTATCTTTGAGTCTTCCTTTTATTATCTAATCAACCTCATTGTCTTTCATTATGTGTATCAATCACAACCAATAAAAAGATTCTCTATTTATTGGCCTCGGGTTAGTTTACTAGCTGTCCGTTTGCATGCCGAATTTGACCCATATAGATTCGGAATTATAAATTTCTTCCTGACCTAGCAATTAAAGCCACAAAAGTGTTCTTTCCAATGCCACTAGAATCGTATCAACCTGAATTATACATAGAAAGATATGCTTTAAATACTAATGCTATGTCAATCAGTCCAAATTAACTTCTTCTCGAATTTAGTTCTCTTGATGTAAATATGAAATCAAACGGGTCCACAAGGTTGTGTTCGGCCATTCCGTGCATTCTTAGACCATTAGGAGCTCATTCTTGACTTTTAAATAGCTTTGGGTAGTTAGACTTTACTCCCTCTTCTACTTGGATACTATTAAAGCCCATTTAGACATGTAAATATAACTAAGGTCCAACTAACATATTCAAAACATAAATAGCCCAAATAAGCAATGAATTAATACAAAATAAGATTGCAATTCAAGATTTCAAAGTATCTAATTAAACATTATTTTAGGGCATCAAATACCCCCAAACCTACTTTTTGCTAGTCCTCGAGCAAAACAAAAATTAAAACAATAGAAAACAAAACTAACTATTCCACTTTTGCATGAAATCTCGATTGCATTTAGCATATGCAACAAGCCTTTCAACCCCTAGCTTACACTAGTGGACGAGTTATAGTCTCGTGAG
Organism: Saururus chinensis; assembly: GCA_035235625.1. Lineage (NCBI taxonomy): Eukaryota > Viridiplantae > Streptophyta > Magnoliopsida > Piperales > Saururaceae > Saururus > Saururus chinensis. The sequence goes on along the minus strand of CP141146.1, from coordinate 25,874,925 downwards.
GGTTTGTAGTGAAACTACCCACAAAATTCAAAACTGGAATGATAAAAGAAAATTAAAATTAAAACCACATAAAATTTACAAATAAACTGGTCCTAAACATGTGACTTCATTTAGTAAAATTAAATGCATAATACAATTTGTCTTCTTCAACAATAATTCATTTTGACAACTTCATATTGGTGGCAAGTAGTCATACATACATAATAGTTAAAAAAAATAGACATTGCTACGTAATTAAACAATCCCAATCTCATGAATCGAACAACTCAATGTGTCTCATGTATGCTCAACAATTTCAATTTTAAAACTAAAGAATAGACACTGGCATCAATTTATCTTCAAGAGATCATAATAGAGAATCATGCAAAACCTTCCTTGAAAAGTAAAAATACCCTAGATCACCTGACAACTCATTCAGGATATAATTACATAATGTCCTACTAGAATTTTATGCTCATCACACATGACATGTGTAAGGCTTAGCCTTTTTAAGCTTTCTATAAGATCCATGTAATAAGTGTTAAGCCAGTGACTCCCAATCCAGTTGGCTCAAGGCACTAGGTATTAAAGCACCCCTCAAGCTTAATAACTTAAACCAAATAGGCTTCAAGGCTATGCATGTCATAAAATAGTCAACTTTACCTTTTGACTCGAACACTATGCTTAGTGAGGCACGCCAAGTCCCGGTCTACTCAATAGAGAGACTTTAGCTCTTTACAATTTTTCATTCTTTTTTTTTTTTACATTTTTTTCTCTTTTGTTCTTGAGTACATTATACAATCAACTTGAATTGTGTTGACAAAAAGTCCTAGACTGTTCTACAAACCAAGAATAGTGAAGCCCAAAACTCTATTATATTAACATGAATATGATGTGCCCGATGTAGGCACGATCGGTACCTAAGAGATCTACGCAGGTAAGGGAGAGGAAGAAGAAGGAAGAAAGAAGAAAGGAGAGTAACTGAATAATATTTGCTTAACCCGATCGAAGGGATGGGACGACCCTCTTACGGGGAGTCATGCCTTCCTGCATTGTAAAACGTGCTACCTAGTGGGCCCAGCTACCCCGTGGCCCACTAATACGCCCACTAATACTCCTAATACAATCCAATAAGCAAATACATGTGCAATTATAAGGGAAACTAGCCTAATGTGCTAAATTAGCCTAATATACTGAAATAAAGGGAAAGTCAGATGAACATGCACAACACTCCACTACGCTTCAGCTAGTCGACTTGTCCTCAAGGCGACCAAGATGGGTAGAGAGCCATAAAGTCATCCTCAAGTAGCCATGTGGAATCCTCAGGTGGTTGACCCTGCCAAGCAATCAGAACCTCTGTGATGATACGACCAGAGTGACAGACCCAACATTTATCCAGCATCGATGGGGGAACAGGGTCGAAAGGCGGAACTGGACCCATCTAGGGGGGCGGTGGAGTAGCAGTTGCCAAAGTCTTATCACCCACACAACAGCACAGCCTAGAAACATGAAAGACAAGGTGCACTAAGGAAGTAGGCGGTAAGCCACCGAACCAATAGCCTTCACTGCATAGAGACCGTGGAAGCGGGAGGCGAGCTTGGATTGCTTGGGATGGAACAAAGAGGTCCAAGATGTGCCGACGATCATATACCTGCTTCATCTAGTTCTGAGCTGAGGACAAATTCTCCTTGAGTTGGTGGAGGACCTCATCGTGTGTCTGGAGCATATAATCCACTTCAGCCACAGAGTAGCGATGAGGGACATAAGATAACACCATCGGGGCAAGGCGGCCATAAAGCACCTCAAAGGAAGTGAAACCGGCACGAGTGTGATAGGCAGTGTTATATGACCACTCCACCCAGGGAACTATCTGAAGCCACCGACGAGGCTGAGACATAGTGAAACATCAAAGGTACTGCTCCAAATAGTGATTGACAACCTCTATCTGCCCATCCGTCTGAGGGTGATAAGCGGTGCTCATGTGAAGAGAAGTACCCTGTAAAGTGAAGAACTCCTACCAAAACTGAGATATGAAAACCCTGTCGCGATCAGAGACAATGGTACGTGGCATGCCATGGAGTTTGGCCACCTCCCGAACATAAAGATCCACCACTGACTTGGCGGTGAATGGATGTCCCAGAGCACAAAAGTGAGCGTACTTGGACAGTCGGTCCACCACCACCATAATCACCGACATGCCCTACACCAAGGGCAAGGCCTCTACAAAATCCATCGAGATGTCCTCCCAAACCTTATCGGGGATAGGCAAGGGCTGCAGCAAACTCGCAGGTGATGTCGTGGTGGCCTTAGCTCGCTGATAGACATCACAAGTGTCCACAAACTCCTGGACAGCCGGCGAATACCCTGCCACATAAAGCTCTGGCTGACCTAGTATAAGTGCGGAAGGCTCCCTCATGGCCAGCCACTGGAGTGTCATGGAGGTGGGAAACGATTCACCGACGAAGATCTGCAACATCGGGGACCCATAGGGGGTCCTTCCAAAAGTGAAGGGCATCCTTCCTTGCAAAGAATGGATGGGCAGCTGGGTCGGCCTGGATAGTGGTAAAAAAGGTCATGTGTCTGAGAATCACTAATGTAGGACTGCCTCAACTCCTCAATGAATGGAGAGGGAGTAGAAAGAGCCACGCATGAATCTGGAGTAGGGCGGCGAGAGACGGTGTCGGCCACTGTGTTGTCGGACCTTTTCTTGTACAAAACCTCATAGTCATAGCTGGGTAATTTACTGACGCACCGCTGCTAAGACGGAGTGGACACCCGCTGTTCGAGGAAATATTTTAGAGGCTGGTGGTCTATATGGATCAAGAACCTGCGGCCAAGTAGATACGGACACCACTTATCGACGGCGAGGACAATAGCCAACATCTCTTTTTCATACACTGACAGAGACAGAGAGTGGCTAGCCAAAGCCTTACTGAAGTAGGCAATGGGACGCTCGCCCTGCAGCAAAACATTCCCGAGTCCCGTATCCGAAGTGACTGTCTCCACCACAAAAGGCTGGCAGAAATCGGGCAATATAAGAACAGGGGCTGCAGCCATAGCCTGCTTCAGCTCGTCAAACGCTTCTTGAGCAACCGCACCCCATCCGAAAGCCCCCTTCTTTAGAAGCACTGTAAGGGGCCAAGCAATCTCTCCATACCGGCTGATAAATGTTCTATAATAGCCCGTGAGGCCAAGAAAACCCCACAGCACCCATACCGAAGTAGACTGCGGCCAAAAGAGCATGGCGGCCACCGTAGAAAGGTCAATAGCAATGTCATGCTGTGAGATAATATGGCCCAAGTAATCAACCTGCAAACTGCCAAAGGAACACTTCGAATGCTTAAGGAATAAAGCGTTAGTTCTTAGGATAGCAAAGACAGACCTGAGATGATCCAGATGCTCCGCCCACGATTGACTGTAAGCAAGAATGTCATCAAAGAAGACCAATATATATCGGCAGAGGAATGGTTGGAAGAGATCATTCATAAGGCACTGGAATGTAGAGGGGGCGTTGGTCACCCCAAACGGCATGACAAGAAACTCAAAATGGCTGTCATGAGTCTGGAAGGATGTCTTGTGCACATCGGTAGGCTGCATCCGAATCTGATGATAATCTGAACGAAGGTTGAGTTTGCTGAAGACCGTGGCACCAGACTCCTCGTCCAACAACTCCTCGATCACTGGTATGGGATATTTGTCTTTGACGGTGATGGCCTTCAGAGCACGATAGTCGACGCAGAACCTCCACGTACCGTCTTTCTTCCGAACCAACAACACCGGAGAAGAATAGGAGTTGGTGCTAGGCTTGATGATCCCGGACTGGAGCATGTCAGCCACGAGACGTTCTATCTCCGACTTCTGAATATGAGGATATCTGTAAGGATGGACATTAGCCGGTGCTGACCTAGGAATGATTGGAATATGGTGGTCGTGAGGCCACAAATGGGGCAGTCCCGACGGTTCGGCAAAGACATCCTGATGGGCATCCAATAACTCCAGAAGATTCGGGGGCGGTGCCTCCTGTGTCACCTCTACTATCGCACACTGTTACAAGAGAATCCCTTGGGGTGTGAAACGGAGGAAGGACCCCGTGGGCTAGGCTGAGAGCAGGATACCCGGCCGGGATGCCTCAATTTGAACCCGCTATCCGTTAACGTCAAAATCCATAATCATGTCCCTGAAGTTCCAAATCACGTCGCTGAGCTCCTGCAACCATTGAAGCCCTAACACCACATCTGCCCCTTTAGTCGGCAGGAGAAAGAGGTCGGTGATGAAGGTGTGGCCCTCAATATAGAGAGCGGCTTGAGTACAAACGCCCGAGCTTTGGAGATGCTTTCCGTCGCCAATCAACACATCGAAGGGCTTCAAGTCAGAGATGAAGCAGCCAAGACGCTATGCCACCTTATCATTAATGAAATTGTGGGTAGAGCCACTATCGACCAAGATGGCCACCTGCTCCCGCTTCAGATATCCTTGAACGTGCATCGTGCTGGGAGTAAAGGCCCCGGAGAACGCATGGATAGAAATCTTTGGCAGAACCTTGTTAGAGTATGGCGCGTTAGCTCTGTCTTTGACGGCCTCCTCCTCAACCTCCTCCACCAGTAGGCTGCCCTTGATTGCACAGCAATGTCCCGGGACAAACTTTTCATCACAACGAAAACATAGTCCCTTGGACCGCTGCTCCTCCATCTGCGCTGGCGTTAGGTGACAGACAATCTGGACGGTGGGAAGGGATGGCGGGCCAGGTCGGCTTGAGGGCGAGATGGTTGGCTGACTGACAGGGGGGGTGATCAGACCACTGGGGCATGGATAGGCACCCAACCGACCCCCTTTCCACTGTCGGGTCAGCTTCTCCTCCTCTATGCGTGCATGATGCACCACATCCCTCATGCTAGAGCAGGGAAAGTGGTGCATCTCCTCCAAAATTTCTGGCTTGATCCCTCTCTTGAACGTGCCCACCAAGACGGCCATTGGCCAGTCCAGGAGACACCTTCATGAACTCCGTGTAGTAGGCCCAGACAGTGGTGGTTTGGCGCAATGATGATAGCATCTCATTGAAGTCCTAAAACTCGTTCAGGCCAAACTGGACGCATGGCTCATCGGAGAAAGCGGCCCAAGTGGGGTAGTGCACCTCCTTTTCGAAACTCTAGAACCATACAGAAGCATCCCCGTCGAGGTGGAAGGCCTCTATGCACAGTCGTTCGGCCTCTGAATGTGTCCCCTGGTAGGCAAAAAACTTGTCCGCCTTGTATAACCATTCCACAGGGTCGTCGTCCTCAGTGTAGCAGGGGAACTGTAGGCAGGCCAAACGGGGTTAAGCCCTGCCCCATGGTCCTCCGTTAGGTCCCTAGTACTCCTCCCAATAGTCTTCCATGTCTTGAGACAAATTTCTAGGAGGTGGCGTCATTGAGGCATTTTCCCGAACTCCCGATGTCCCTCGCGTGTCCCAGGCCTGGCGTCTCCCATCCAGAACTTGTTTGAACGTGCCAAAATGCACAGGGCCTTGGGAAAACCTCGCATCCTTGTTTGCCAGCACTACATGGTCAAGGCCGTATGAACCTCAAACTTGGGACGGGCCCCCCTTTTCAATAAGGCCACTAGCGGCCTGGGAAGGAGGGGCGTTGAGCGCTTTGCTTGTAGTTGCGCCACTGCCATGCTCAGCGCATCCACCTTGGCCACCCCCATGCTCAAGGATCTCACTTCCACCATGATTTGGGCCAAAGTTGGTTCACTGGCGGACTCTGGAACAACCTTCGGACTATCCGCTGAGACGGGCGCCTCCTTCTCTGGAAGCACTTCCGAGGCTGCGGCTGCTTGCTTGCTGCGTGCCATGGCCAAGGATCGTAAGTGCTCCGATAGCAATGATGTGCTCAATGTAGGAACAATATGTACCTAAGAGATCTACGCAGGTAAGGGAGAGGAAGAAGGAAGAAAGAAGGAGAGTAACTAAATAATATTTGCATAACCTGATCCAAGGGAAGGGATGACCCTCTTATGGGGAGTCGTGCATTCCTATATTGTGAAACGTGCTACCTAGTGGGCCCAGCTACCCCGTGGCCCACTAATACACCCACTAATACTCCTAATACAATCCAATAAGCAAATACATGTGCAATTATAAGGGAAACTAGCCTAATGTGCTGAATTATCCTAATATACTGAAATAAATGGAAAGTTAGATGAACGTGCACAACAAAATACTACTAGATCATGCCAAAGTTTTACTCTCATAAGAAAATAATTACTTAGATTCAATGATATCCACCAATATGTAAGAACATAATCAAGGGCTCAAATTCTTACTTAGGCAAATGTCTTTCTTACTTTTTTTCAAAATAAAAGCACTAGAAACCAATATGAAGTAATCAGAACTCAAAATCATTAAATTTGTCAAGTCATGTTCTAAGCAATCTGATGTCATTAAATACAGTCACATGTCTAAAATAAGTTCAACATAAAATAAAACAAATCTAATTAATTTTTTAAGTAGAACTAAAAAAGATAAAAGAAAAATCTCTTTCTACACCCTCAAACCTAAACTAAACATTGTCCTCAATGTATAAAAGAAAGTAAATGTAATGCTTAATATAAGAAAAGAGGAAAGAAGAGATAATATATCGATTGACATGCTCATGTACATAGCTATCAAAAGAAAAATAGTCAATGAATCATAAGCACATTAGGGTAAATCAATAATGAATCATATAAGCACACCCTAATAATGATTAGAGCAATCAACAAGGATAATAAACTAAAAACTAACTAAAGAAAATACAAAAAAACTAACTATTAAACAAAAATAATTATCAAAACCAAAAGTGGGTTGCCTCCCAGAAGCGCTAAGTTTACTGTCTTCAGCCAGGCACACCTCCATCTAAACTCATCCAGGGTCATTTAAAGCAATTATCTTCTCTTTATCAATTTTACTTATCATATCAAGTGAGTTAAACAAATATTTAGTAGATCATTAGAATAAATGAAAGGTAAAACATCCTCTACCAGACACTCAACCATGTCAACCTCCAAACTATCATCAAAGTCTGATGGTTGTCTATTGGCATCAAATACATTTAACTAACATGTCAAGTTCCAAAAAGAAAGCCTCATCACTCCATTCCGGCAATTTATTAGAGCATTAGATGTAGCAAGGAATGGACGACCCAAAATCACAGGGATTTGAGAAGATGCATTTGAAACCGGTTGTGTGTCTAAAATAATGAAGTCTATCGAAAAATAAAATTTGTCCACTTGAACAAGGACATCTTCCACTATTCCTCTTGGCCTTTTGATATGTTGGAGGGTTTCAAATCCAGAAGACCTAATTGCTCATAGATAGAAAAAGGTAAAAGATTTACACTCGCCCCTAAATCAAGCAAAGCTTTTTCAATTCGAAAGTTCCCAATTACATAGGATATGGTTTGACAACCTGGATCCTTCTGTTTTAGTGGGGTATTGTGTTGCAAATTGAGCTCACTTGTTCTGTCAAAAATGCCTTCTTTTGTATATTTAGCTTATGCTTGATTTTACAAAGGTCTTTCAAAACTTTTGCATTAGATGGAACTTGTTTAATGACATCTAAGAGAGGAATGTTAATCTTAAATTGTTTGAAATTTTCATGAATGTCACCATTTTGCACCAGTTTAGAATAAGATAGTAATCTTTGGGGAAAAGGAGGTAGAATTGGAGAAACATTTTCAGAATTCTCAGAGTTGTCAACTTTATCACATTTTTCAGAATTCAAAGACTATGAAACAAGACTATTAAGAAGTCAAATTAAGATTTATTTTACTTGCCAATTGTAGTAAACAAGGTTGATCTATAGGGAAAGCCTTGTGCAACAAAGAAAATGATTATGAAAAAAAATAGAAGAAAGAAAAATTAAGAGAGAAAGAGTAGAAGAGTATTGAGGCAATAAAGAGTTAAGAAATAAATAAGATAAAACACTACGTCATTAAGGGTCATTGTAACATCTAATGATGTTCTTTATATGTCATGTTTTCTCAATTAGAATCAAATGAAGATTCTATCTAACTGGAAGATATGAACACACTAAAATTAAAAATAAAGATAGAAAATTCTTTGGATAGATGAAGGATAAAACCAATTCTCTATTCAAGATTTTTATATATCAAAATCGCAAAAGATCAAGAAGGAGAGCCTTAAAGCATCTTATGTATCCAAATCACAGAGAAACAAGAAGTAGAACAATATTAACTAAACATAACTTCAAATAACCAATACTTACTTCAAACCATTGATGAAAGATGGTTAAAACTCCATTAGATGTTTACAAATCACTTCTAGCCTTAGCTTGAGATCTTAGAAATCCATTAAAATAAAACTAAAAGGAAAAATATAATAGAAGAGAAGAAAAATAGGAGAAGAGAGCTCCCAAGAGGAGGGGATGATGCCTCTATCACGTCCACCCCTCTATTTATAGGAGTAGAAGGGGTTGCTTCAAAGGGGAAAGTCAAATCAGATCCCTTGATTGCATCCTAATTGATTGCTTGATTGGTTGCTTCTTTGGCAACGATTAGATTATAAATCAATCAAATAAATCAATAATTTATTTATCAAATAATCATCTTTCAGTCTTCCTTTTGTTATCTAATGGGCCTCATTGTCTTTCCTTATGTGTATTAATCACAACCAATAAAATGATTCTTTATGTGTTGGCCTCGGGTTACTTTACTTGCTATCCGTTTGCATGCCGGATTTGACCCATATAGATTCAGAATTATGAATTTTTTCACAAAATAGTGATTGCAGCCACGAAAGTCTTCTTTCCAATGCCACCTAAATGGTATCAACCCGAATTATACATATAATGATATAGTTGAAATACTAATTCTATGTCAATCTATCCAAATCAGCTTCTTCCTGAATTTAGTTCTCTTGATGCAAATATGAAATCAAACGGGTCCACAAGGTTTTGTTCGACCATTCCATGCATCCTTAGACCATTAGGAGCTCATTCTTAACTTTTAAATAGCTTTGGGTAGTTGGACTTTACTTCCTCTTCTACTTGGATCCTGTTGAAGCCCATTTAGACATGTACACGCAACTAAGGTCCAACTAACATATTCAAAACACAATTAACCCAAATAAGTAATGAATTAACACAAAATAGGATTGCAATTCAAGATTTCAAAGTATCTAATTGAACATGATTTTAGTGCATTAGTGACTAGACACCATGTACTTTTCCGAAGGTAAGGCATACCAATGCTCATGGGGCACAAGATCAAACAGGTTAGAACAGTTCCATGATACTACTTACCTGAGCGTGCTAACAGAAACACCCAAACATAAGGGGTCATATAATTGCCCGCACTTTAGCGGTCTTATAGTGCTAGTGCCACTCTTGGGCAAAATCATATAGTGCCACTCTTGGGCAGAAACATATAGTGCTGCTCATGGGCAGAAATATACAATGCCACTTGGGCAGAAATCATACAGTGCCACTCTTGGGTAGAATCATACAATGCTCTCAATAGAGCATCAAACATCTCGGCTTAGTATAGTATAGAGACCAAATTGAAAATATACATCACTCTCAACTGAGCATCAGATGTCTGGGGCTCAATACAGCACATAGACAACATCCCGCAGGATGAACACCATGGCAAGACATGATTAATTCTCAGCTAACTCATTATCGGCTAGATCGAAAATGAAACTTAATCCGTCGAAACCCTCAGGTCTCAAATTCACAACGCTATCATTAGCTTTTCTTATAATTCAAGCTAGAATTAAGTTATGCGGTACAATTATGCCACAAAGATTTTCAAATGTACAATGCTCTACTCATCAAACTGAAGTTGAGCCTAATCTGAAACCCTATTTCGTCAGAGCAGTAGACTTCACTTAATCAATCCATCTTTTGATCATAAGTCATAGTACAACAAATCCTTACGGTCTTACATACTCTGCCATCCACCTTATGGCCAAATCATCTTATACAAATGTCATCAAATGAATCTCCTCAAAGCCAACCCTAGTTAACACCCCCTTACTTATACCTCGCTTATTACGCTTACTTTTCACTTCATAATATGTATGTTATGCTTGTACAATTATGCAACACCCTTACTGTCTAACAATCCCCCAACATACGGTATGATCCAAACCAATCCACTTCAATCCTCGCCCATCAAACTCATATCCTCTATCTTCCATCATATGCTTACACATCCACAACAACACTAGACAAAACCCTATGTCACCTCCTACCATCCATCGCTCATACTTCTACCCACACACACACATACACCTATCCATTGCACAAGCATATAGCCACCATAAATATGTATGCCATCACACATACATATAACATACATATACTTTCATACATAGCTCACCAACATACTCGCAAGCCATCACTAGCACATATATACACATCTATACACGTAGCATACCAACATACTCGCTAGCCATCACTAGCACATACATATATATCCATACACGTAGCTTACCAACATGCTCGCTAGCCATCACTAGCACAATCCACATACATCATACATACTTACAACTCACATGCATGTCATATGCATTTTAACATGGCATAATTCATCCTCTTACATCATGCAAACGGATCATGATTTAACATCCAAAGCATTGAATCATACAATCCTAGCATGTTGGTACTCATTCAAAGCATGATATCATGAAATTACAAGTTCAAAGCTCCCCTACCTCGTAATCATGACGTTTGATGGCGAGCACACGATGGTGGCGGCGGCGGCGGCAGAGTTGGTGGCCAAAAGCATTGCCAAATTGGGAGAGTTGCTATCCCGAGGGTTTAGGAAGTGTCGGATGTACTCACGGCCAAATGGGTGGGTCAGATGTCAATGCGGAAAAATCCGTGATCCACGGCAGCACACTAAGGGAGTCTGGGAGAAAGGTCGTGCCAACAGAAATGGCAAGTGCAACAAAAAATCAAGGTGTACTCACTGAAGGTCGGCCGACAGCTGAGAAGTACTTGGCCGACAGCAAGAGGTCAAAATTGGGCGTGGACAACACCCAACGGCGGCAGTTTCATGTCAACTAGGTCTCACAAATAGGCAGAGGGCATAGGGTGCGCTCCAGGACAGAGGAGAGGTTGAGGAGGGCTCTGATGTCAACTCCATTCGGTGGCAGAGCCATCCGACATCCAGGCGGCACAAATACGGCATCTATACCAAGAAACACATGCATTGCCACATGCAAACGTGGCCAAAGAGGGCCACTCTAGTTGAAGATGGGTCGGACAGTGGTGGCCCAAGGCCCACAAAAGGGCAACTGATCTAGGGCTAGGAGATGCTTGCCAATCGAAGTAGCGACATCGCCGATCGCCACCCACACCCAAAACTAATGGTGTGGGCAGCTGTGCATCTCGCACATAAAAGGGTGAAAGGTGACTCAAGATCAAGCAGTGGCATGGCAAAGGCTTTGGTGAAACAAGGCTAACCCCAAGGCCAGCCGGAGGCAAATCGGTGACCGGAGGTATCATAATGGCAAAATGGCCACAAAGGATCATGTGGATAGGACCCAAATCATGGCATAAGGGTGGAGCTAAACAATAGGGGCAAATCTGGGTAAAAAATAGTAACCCCCAACCGACACCTGGTCAAGGTAGTCTAGACGGAATCTGATCGGAGTTTGTTCGGTGGTTGGACGACTATCGGAAACACACCTGCGTCTTAAAAAAATATGCACCGGACAGTTAGAAGAAGAGATGAAAACTGAACAAAGTACCGGTAGCTCATGAAGGAGCAAAGAAAACAAGGTGGTGGCTCTAGCCAGCGCCTATGGATTCCAAGCTGCCAAACGAAGATAAATCTAGTTGAGGGCGGCTGCAAAAGGCATCAAAATCACCCTCCTATGGCCCAAAAATGAATTTAAGAGTGAGAAAAACTGAAGAAAAGACCGGTACCTTGTGGAGGAGTGAAGAGGACATGGCAGTGGTCGTAGCCAATACCTATGGACTCATGGCGGTAAGGCAAAGTGCATCACTACAAGAACCAACTGAATCCGATGACGGAGGAGGGACATCAGAGCGGCCGAAAATTCACTCAAGTTTTCTCACTAAGTTACTGGACGTAAAATATTTCTGGACGTCTCATGTTTCTATAATCCAATCGATGGGTCTAGAAACTTATACACTTTTTTATTTTCCCATCTATGCCCCCAATGTGCGTTAACATCCTGTTTACGTGCTATACCTCCAAAATTCATGCCGAAAGCGCACAGCGAGGCTCGCAGCCTGCGACTAAGCCCCACACCCGACCCTACGGGTATAAATACTAGGGTAAATACACAAATATGAATACACCAAAGCATTACATTTTCCCACTGAAAATGACCATAAAAATAGAAGGAAAATTACATAACATCGTAGAAAAATTAGTGACAATACAATATAGTTGTTGTGTGGATGGCTAGACCGAATCACATAGGTGCTAATAATAACCGAGCTACTAGAGACCGGATGGGGATCATGTGTGGACCCCCATTGATGAGTTAACTTAGGTCATGCAAACCCAACAAGCTAAGCAGGCCAATGGTAGTGGGCAGGAGCATCTAACCCTGGAGGACTTTAAAAAGCTCAATCCTCCTAGTTTTCAGGGTAAGAGATGTCTCGGAAGCCGATAATTGGAAGCTTCGCATGGAGAAGATCTTTTGTACGAGGGAGTGCTCAGAGAAGGAGGAGACTCATCCAGCCATCTTCATCTTTGAGGGAGAGGCATTGAGGCAGTTGCTTTCCATGGAGCAGCAAAGATTCCAGGGCTGAGTGAACATCCCATCGGAGGAGTCTTTTCGGTCTTAAATGACAAGTACTTTCATCATCATGTATGAGAGGAGTTCCTCAATCTTTAGTAGGGTTCCATGACAGTACTTGCCTACGAGACTAAGTTCATCGAGCTAGAGTGTTTTGCTTCTCGTTTCTTTTGTGATGAATATGAGTAGGCAAGGAAGTTTGAGGATGGATTGAAGCCTTACATAAGAGGCCGAGTGATTCCCTTCAGGCATAAGACTTTGGTGGAAGTCTATGAGACTGCCATTGTGGTCGAGAAGAACTAAGAGGAGTACCACAAGAGGAAGGGCAGCCTAAGTGAGCTATGCAGGAGGACACTCATGGACAACATAATCAGAAGTCTTGTTGTAATAACTTTGGGAGTAACAATAACAACCATGTGCAGCCTAATCGCCACAACCACCATGCCAACATCTCTTGCTTCTTGTGTGGACAAAAAAGACATTACAAGAGGGAGTATCCTTAGAACACTCAGGGTGATATTCCTAAGCGTCCACCGGCTTCACAAAACCAAGGCCTAAGGTAGCAAGAAGGGTAAGAAGGAAAACCACAAGGAAGACAACAAGGAGGGTAGCAAGGTGGGCAACAAAAGAAGCCGGTCAACCAAGGGAAGGTCTTTGTTTTTTCTGCTCATGAGACAACCAATGCTTCAGAAGTGGTGGAAGGTGTGCTTGAAATTGCGTCCCACTATACTAGAGTGTTGTTTGATACTAGATCTTTTCATTCTTTCATTTCACCTCTTTTTGCTCATTAACTTTGTGTTGAGCCTAAGATGTTGTTAGTTCCTTAGCGTGTGTCTACTCCTTCGTCTTCTTTTAAGGTGGAGCAATATATTGAGAAGATTTCCATATTGGTTGAAGGGAATGAATTATTTGTTAATTGGATTATTTTTCCTATGATTGATTTTGATGTGGTTTTGGGCGTGAATATAAAGTCAGTTTATCATGGACATGTTGATTGCCGTGGGAAGAAGGTTGTGTTTGCTTTTCCGGATGTCGAGCCTTTTATTTTTTAGGGTATGATATGGGCTAGTGGCAAGTTCTTAGTGTCTTCTTCGAAGGCAAAGAAGTGGATCAATAGTAGGTGTGTGACTTTTTTTGCAACTATCTTGGTAAAGGGTGAGACCCTACCTCCTATTGAGTTTGTTCATCTGGTGTCGAAGTATACAGATATCTATCTAAATGACTTGATGGGATTGCCTCCTAATAGGGAGATTGAGTTCAATATTGATCTTCTTACAGACATAATTTCTATTTCTAAAGCTTCTTACTGCATGGCTCCAACTGAATTGAAAGAGCTTAAGTCACAACTGCAATACTTGATGGACAAGGGATACGTAAGGCCTAGTGCATCTCCTTGGGGGGCACCAGTTCTCTTCACCAAAAAGAAAGATGGTTCCTATAGGATTTGTATTGATTACCTAATGTTGAATCAAGTAATAATCAAGAACAAGTATCCTTTGCCATGTTTTGATAATTTGTTTGATCAGTTACAGTAGTCTCAAGTGTTTGTAAGATTGACTTGAGGTCGGGCTAGCATCAACTCTGTATTCGACCCGATGATGTGTCTAAGATAGCTTTCTGGACACGTTATGGGCATTATGAATTCTTGGTTATGCCTTTTTCTCTCACAAATGCACTGGCATCTTTTTTGGATTTACTAAATAGGGTTTTTAGGCCTTATTTAGACCGGGTTATTATTTTTGTGGATGAGATATTGATCACTTCAACTAGCAAGGAGGAGCTTGAGAAGCACTTGAGGATTTTCTTACAAACTTTGAGGGATCACAAGCTCCATGCAAAGTTTGACAAGTGTGAATTTTGGTTGGAAGAAGTGCAATTTCTAGGTCATGTCATTTCCAAAGATGATGTAGCAGTGGATCCATCCAAGGTGGAGATAGTCTTGAAGCGGGAGCAACCTAAGAATGCTATTCTTATGACCAAATTGACAACGAAGAGCAAGAAGTTTAAATGGAGTCAAGCATGTGAGGAATGTTTCCAAGATTTGAAGAAGAGACTAACTTCAGCGCGGTCTTAGCCTTACCTTTGGGGAGTGGAGGATTTGTGGTTTATAGTGATGCTTCACTAAGAGGCTTGGGTTGTGTGTTGATGTAGCATAGGAAGGTGGTAGCTTATGTTTCTTGTCATCTTAGAGTGTCTGAGTGAAACTATCCTCCACATGACCTAGAGCTTGTAGCAATGGTCATTGCATTGAAGATTTTGAGGCACTATCTCAATGGTGAGAAGTTTGAAGTGGTCACAGACTACAAGAATTTGAATTATCTCTTCACTCAAAGAGACTTGAACATGAGGCAAAGAAGATGGTTGAATTCCTTAAGGATTATGACCACTCTTTCCTATCATCCTAGAAAAGCTAATGTGGTGTCAGATGCATTGAGTAGAAAATCAACCACTCGATAACTTATGTTCGTGTGTAAGAATGACTTTTGTATGAAGAGGCTATTGAGCTCAAATCAGAGTTAGCTTTGAAAGATACAAGAAATTGGTTTGCTAATCTTTCCATAAGCTTTGGTTGATGCTATGGTTAAAGCACAAAAGGTGGATGAGGAAATTCAAGCCATGAAGGCTAAGTGGCAAGGGAAAGCAGTGATTGATTTTGAAGAAGGGCTGATGGAAGCTTAACTTTTTAGGATGGTTGTGTGTGCCAAACTCTTTGGAGTTAAATGAGCGCATTCTTTTGAAGGCACATCACTCTAGGTTCTCTATCCATCCAGGAGGAAACAAAATGTATCATGATGTGAAGCGGACTTTTTGGTGGAGTGGTATAAAGAGGGATATTGCTTTATTTTTGTCCAAGTGCTTGGTGTGTCAACAAGTGAAAGTGAAACATTGTCATCCAAGTGGCATGTTACAACCTCTACATATTCCAAATGGAAGTCAGTGAAAGTGGCTATGGACTTGTTTTTTGGGCTTCCTAGATTACCCAGTGGTAATGATGCAGTGTGGGTTATCATTGTTTGACTCACTAAGTCGGCACACTTCATATCTATGAGGACTACCACTTCTTTGGATGTATTTGTAGCAATTCATGTGAAGGAGATTGTTCAGTTACATGGAGTTCTCGTATCCATAGTTTCCAATAGAGATAGGTTTTGGTAAAGTTTTAGAAGGCTTTGGGGACAACGACTCACCTCATCTCAGCTTATCATCCTTATATCAATGGGCAATCCGAGAGAACTATCCAAACCTTAAAGGATATGCTTTGAGCATGCATCCTAAAGTAGAAGGGTAGTTGGGAGCAACACTTGTCGTTGGTGGAGTTTACCTACAACAATAGTTACCATGCTAGTATCAAGATGGCTCCTTTCGAGGCATTGTATGGACATCCCTATTGATATCCTCATTATTGAAGTGAGGTCAGAGAGCATCTCCTAACCTGGCCAGAGATTGTGGAACAAACAATGGAGAAGATTCAACTTATTCGGGAGCGGTTGTAGACAACTCAAAGTCGACAAAAGAGTTATGCGGATAAGTGGCAGAGAGACCTAAAATTTCAAGTTGGCGACCATGTTTTCTTGAAGATCTCACCTTCTCAAGGTGCCATGCGATTTCGCAAGAGAGTGAAGTTATCTCTTAGGTTCTTTGGACCTTTCAAAGTCCTTGAGTAGATTTGAGCGGTGGGGTATTGAGTGGCTCTACCTCCATAGCTTGCTAACATTCACAATGTGTTCCATGTTTCTCTTCTATGGAAGTATGAGCCAGATACGTCCCATGTTCTTAATTTCGAGCCGTTGGAGCTAAGGAGTGATCTTTCATATGTGGAGATGCCAGTGCAAATATTAGACAAGAAGGAGAAGAATATCATAAACAAGGTAATTCCACTGATGAAAGTCCTTTCACGGAACCAAAATGTAGAGGAAACATGGGAGTGCAAGGATGAAGACAAGGAGAAGTCTTGTAATGACACAGATTTTTTAACGGTTTCTACTTTTGTTTTTGTGGAAAAAATCAAGTTGTTCCTTATAATTAACTTGTATTTTGTGATGTATATGTATGTATACTTGGTGTTAGCTTAATTGTAAGTGGAGAGGTTTCCATGTAAAATAAAGCTCCGACGTGCATAGGGAGGCTTTGGTGCGAAAAACGCAGGCCCGAAGTGTTTATTGGAATTTTAGCACATTAGGGGACCCTTAGCGCGGGTACGGGAGCGGCGATGTATGAAAAAGGATTTTTGGCATTTAATAAAATAAAAAGATTATAAAAGAATAGTGGATCATGGCTTTTCAGCCACCGCCCTTCTGTTCATTCCAGCAACGTCCAGAAGGTTTAAGAGCACAGTAGAAAATTGAGGCTGTTTCTAGAAGCTCTGGTGTGCCTCTTCTGTCATCAGAATCCATTGTTTCTTGCCGGATCCAGTTTCGTCTAGCTGCTACAAGTCCAGTGGTACTGACTAGAGTTGCTACTATCTCCTCCTTGCTCCCCACACTACAAAAATTTGGCATGTTTTCTACCATTTTGGCCGTTTTCAGCGTTGGAGCACTATTTGGTGACCATTCATCACGTAAACCCTTGGAAAACCTAGGACTCTTTTGCACCCAAGGGCAGCTCATTTTATAGAAAATGACACTTGGTTTGCCAAATTTGCCACTTATGCTGTGACGGTTGTGCGCCTCGACATCAGTCGGACACTCAAAAAGCGAGGTAGTGGGCTTTAAATTTGTAATTCCATCATAGCGTGCTTTGTATGTTAGAATGCATGCTAGGGAAAATATAATTACAAGCTTCATGTTGCATAATGCTATGGATATCGCATGTAATGGTATGATATTAGCTTATGCGTATGCTAATTAAATGACATGTTTATCGGCTCAACAAATGATGGATTGTACATGTTTGTAAGGCAATTATTTGCATGCTAGTAAGAAAATTTATTTGCATGCCTATGAAATGGTTTATGCATATGTTGGATGTGCTATAATTGTAAGTAGTGTTTGGTTGGATGTGTGTGGATTGACACGTGGAATGGTGGATGTTTATATCGATAGCATCAATCTGTGTGCGCTTGATGGGCTAGAGTTAGTTTGGATTGGATCAGGCTTTGATAGAATGAGCAGAAAGCTTTAGGGTTCAGTGGGTAGACACACTTAGTTTTGAGCTTACTGGGAGACTATATGATAGTATGATTTTAGTGGAAATAGTACATGAGCATAAAGTATTTACTTCAAATTGGAATGTTAAGTAAAACTAAAATGCTAACCTTGTGAGTTTGAGACTTTAGAAGTTTGATAGATTAAGTTTCGTGGTTGGGCTAGCCGGTGATTAATCGGCTAAGCATTTCTCATGTCTAGCCATGGTGTGTATCCTATTGGAGTTTGTCTGTGTGCTATATTTAAGCCCAGATGTTCGATGCTCTATTGAGAGCACTTTATGATTCTGCCCAAGAGTGGCACTATATGAACCTGCCCAAGAGTGGCACTACATGATTCTGCCCAAGAGTGGCATTGGTACCATAAGACCGCTAAAGTGTGGGCGATTGTATGGCCCTGAAGTGTGGGCATTTATGATTTTGCGCTCAGGTAAGTAGTATCATGGAACTACTCATACATGTTTGATCCTGTACCCCATAAGCACAGGTGTGCCTTGCCTTCGGAAAAGTCTATGACCTCTAGTACTCTCTGGAGGTTAAGGTGATGCCCCAATGCCATTCCTTTCCGTCGATGTTGGAGCTTATTAGCTTGATAATGACTGTTAGTTGTCGATCGTGAGTGTATGTGTTGAGTAAAACTGTAAAAGCAGGAATGTAAGTGTAAGAGTTTGAGTAAGACAATATGAGTAAGACGATAAGTGTATGTATATGTGTAGGATTGTGTTGTAAGATGGGACGAACATGTGTTCATGATATGTGTATGGTTATGAGCATCATATTTTGAGAAACTTTGATTGTTCATGTTTTACTGCTTCATGTTATGTTTCATGAATGCAGCTACATTTGGACTTACAAGTTTATTGTATAGAACTCCCATACTGGGTATTTTCTACCGAGTATGAAAATACTCATTTTCCCTCTCTTGAATTTCAACTACTCCAATGACTTTTGCTAGTCCCAGCACGAGAGCTTTGCATGTGGGACTTAGTGTTTGGAGGAGAGGACAGACTTACGTACTTTAGGTCAATTTTTGACTATTCAATTTCTTTAGTTTAGTTTTGCCATGACCTGATATAACATTTTGAGTATACATGTATTGGGCAAGTTGAGAGCTTATGCATGTATTATTTTGGACTTGTATGTGGATTGTTTACATTTCGACTGTTATTGGACTTGTACTGGGCTATGCCTGGGAGATGTGTCTTTAAGCCCATAGACATGGCACTCGTGATTTTACATGTGTTTGTTTGATCTCACGCCCAGGGTGATTAGTCGATGCATTTTGATAATTTGAAAGAAAAATTCAGGTTGTGTAGTTTTAAATTGATGATATAATAAATATAAAATATTTTCACAGGTTTTGATTTTAGTCAAATTTCACAAATTATAGACATTATATTGCAAAACATTTTCATGAAATTTGTGGAAAATAGTTTGAAAAATCCAGGGAGCAACAAGTATCCTCACCTATTGATCGCCGGCCAATAGGGAATTTTTTAGGACAAAATTCTTATAAGGTGGGTGTAAGATCTCAAATTTATTTCCTTTTAATTGTGTGAATTTGTTTGTTTGTCGGTTTGATTTGATTTTCTTGGGGTAATAAGTTAGGTTATTTATATATTTCTTAATGTTTATTTTACTTTAGTTTAGAGTATTAGTGTCAAGCTTTATTTACCCAATTTTTACCAATTGAAAGGCATTTTCTTTTTATTTTTCCCTAGTCAAAAGTGAACTTGAATAGCGACTTAGGGCATTTTGACCTATGTTTTAGCCCAACAATTCAATCTTCAGCCCATAAGCCTTACTATAAAAAGAAAGACCCTTGCTAATTGCCAAATGGGGAAGAGTTGAGAATAGGAGGGAGGCTAAACTTTACCCTCATTTCCAAAAGGAAATACCCTTCTTAAGGTAAGGTTTTTCTACCCCATCTTCCGATTTTTGTCTTGATCAACTTTCTTTTCACTTCTCCTACTTGGATTCTTAGTTTTCTTTCATCAAAAGCAAGCTTTTAATTCTGATTTAGAACACTAATTAGGTTATTTTTGTTTTTAACCTAAGGAGGTTTTTAATTTATCATTTCATAAGTTGATTTGAGTCTATTAGTTAGTTTTAATTTAGATTAACTAAAAGCCCTAATTTTTGGGTAGGATTTCTTGAGGTTGAATATCGTTCAAGGGATTCACAAACTTGATAGAGGTAAGGGGTTTTCTTTCTATGAGGTTTTCTTCCTTGAAATGTCATTGTAGGTTTCTTTGAGCTTTTGGTTCACCTTGATGTGTAATGGTGATTTATTAAAAGCATGTGATTTAAAGTTGTTTTTGTATGTTT
Source organism: Saururus chinensis (assembly GCA_035235625.1). NCBI lineage: Eukaryota > Viridiplantae > Streptophyta > Magnoliopsida > Piperales > Saururaceae > Saururus > Saururus chinensis. Next base: position 25,854,716 of record CP141146.1, on the reverse strand, counting down.
AAGCATAAAAATGTTAGATTTATAATATTTTAGGCTTGGGCAATGAGTATATGACGTTTCATGAAGTTTTAGGAATTTTTATTGATTTTTAAAAGAATTTCAGTTTGGTTTTGTGAGGTAGAAGACAATTATTTTTTACAATTCTGTCCTAACCGTTCAATCACCAGTAGGCCAATCGAACAACGAGCTATTCAAATGGGATGACAGGTTGTTCGAACAGCGTGCCATTCAAACAAGCTACCTAGCCGTTCAAACAGCCCAAATAACTCTCTGCTTTAGATTCATGACTATGTTTTGGATACTTTTACTTTGAGTGTTGCTCTCAAATTTTATCTAGGAATTGGTTTTCATGCCTAGATTATATTCATAATGTTTCATATTTTTTCGAAATAATATGTATTTTGAATATATTTTGGAATAAGTGTTGTAGAGTAAAACAACTCTTTGTTTTTGTGTTTAGAAGAACATTTAGGGATGAAAATAGATGATTTTTGGTTTCTTATTTTTATGATGGATTGATATATGTATGATGAGCATGCTATAAAAATTTCAAGTTGATGAGAGCATAATAAGTCAATGGCATAGACATAAATTTGAAAGTCTACAATAATGGCAGAACTACATAGTCTCTTTAATTAAATCACAAAAATTATTTTTAGTACTTATTTTCTTGTGATATATATTTATATGTTAGTAAGCGTATGATGTAGGTATCTTTAAATTTTCATGATTTTTGGAGTTCATTTTCTATTTTTCCTAAAATGTACAAGTCACATATTGTGATTATGCTAAAACATCGACTTAAGATAGTATAGGATAAATGAGTATTTGCATAATTTTAAGTCAGATTTTGATGATTTCTTCATATTTACTCCATGATTCTAGTAGATTAGCATGATGAATTATAAATATTGTAATATCCTAGATTTTCCTAAGTTTCAAAAATTAAACACGTGGAAAATGGGTTGTTTGACCCATTGAACTTCTTAATAAAATAATTTCCTGAATAGATGAAATTTTTGGCTGAACAGATGCAATTAGAAAGTAGACAGAAAGAGCTTTGAAATTCCACCAAGAACATGCAAATCTAAGTTTAGATGAGGGAGATATGACTGCTGAAAGTTGAATATAGCATGTAGAGCTTGTTTACCCGAATGAGACACGTAAATTGTCCATTTACATCACTATATGGGCCCAATTAATTAAAATGACGGAAATTAATTTTTAGAAGCCCAATTAGGTTGTCCATGTGAGGAGGTTTGGCCCAACTTCTAAGGGGATTTGGAACCCTAATCCCCATGCTTATAAAAAGATATTTAGAGCTTTTTGGTCCTTAAGAGAGGGAGATGGCACGGCTCCGACGGCAGTGGATCGACGGCAAACTGCCAATTAAGGTAGGATCGCTGACTTACTCTTCAAGTTGAGATTAGTGGGGGTTTTGTTATGTAAATTTGAATGTAAATTACATTATTAGTGATTTCTGCAATTCATTGTTTTGTCATTTATAGAAATAGTGCTTTCTGCATTCAATGTTCATGTAATTACTTTGAACAATGATTTCTATGGTCACTGCTCTCATAATTATGATAAACAGTGATTTCTACAGTCACTCCTGTCGTAATAAAGATAAATAGTGACTTCTGCAAAAAAAAATTTCAAAAAAATATGCGGGGCAGCCGATCAGTCCTTTTTACCGCACAATCAGGCCTCCCCTTCTGGCCAAGAACAATGATTGTCGAAAAAAATCGGTCAGACTGTGCGTGCAATTGCTAGGGAGAAATAGAAAAAAATAAAAGGGGAAGCACCGACAGTGGTGCAAACCACCGGAAGAGAGAGGGGGGGCCTCGTCTAGCCGTGGCCATCCGCCTTAAGGTTGCAATTCGGTCGGCCATGGCTTTGCCCCACAGTGCTGCTGGTGGCGGCATCGCCAATGGCCAGGAAGTCCTCTCGCCATCACCGGGGAAGATGACCCACTCCGCAAGTCGTCGACTTCCGATTCAGACCCGGGTTGGGTCACCCAACCCATTTTGCACGGGTCTAGTTAGAAAAACAAAAGAGAAATAAAAGAGGGCATTGAACCAGATCTGGTTCAAGAGGTTTTAAAATCCGAAAAAAATTAGAGAAATTACCAATGGACCTTCAGAGGTGTTTGAGTATCTTGACCAAGTTTTAGTTTGGGAAAGAATCCTACAGGCTATAAAATGAATATTTTACCCTTATAGCCAAGTTGCGGTTCACTTACACGATTTAGGGGCTCCGGTTCAGGGGATTATGAGTGGGTTTAAATATTAATAACAATTCCAATAAGAGGTGCATATGTACCCTAAATATAGACCAATGCATTAGCTAGTTAAAAATTCGAGTAAATAGATAATTGACTATTTTTCCCCTAGGGTTAAGGTAAAGTCATTAAACGAACCATGGTCAGTTCGGGGGGTTTACGACCCCATTAAATAGCAAGAAAATTATCTCAGCTCCATAACATCAAGGAGTACGTACCCCTGAGATTAGTTTTGGACCCATTAAGGTTCTAAGCCCTGAACAAAATGATAGAAATACCCCTATGAGCGAACCAACCAACATTTGTTTGAATGGAATTTACGGGCCAATTTGATATTGTAACCTCTTGAGAGGTTAAAGACTGACCCGGGAATGGAGAGGACTATGTCCAATGTGGAATAATTACCTTAATACTCTTAGATGCATCATTATCCATTTTTATAAAAGTTTAATTAGCTAACCCAAGGAGGGTTAGGGAATGAGAGCGCGAACATCTCTAATATCGTTATTGAGTTTGGTCCTTGATATTACGATCTACTTGGACCTGTTTGGGTGTGTATTGTTTACATTGTTCATTGTTTTGATGTTTACTAATGTTGTTGTGATAGTAATTTATCACTAGCTTAAGATTAATAAAAGATTAATTAGTGGGGTTGGATAGCGTTGGATTGGGGGTTGACAACTAATCAAGAAAAAGACTAAAATACCTTTAGAGGGGTCGGAAACATGTTCATAAATGGAATGGAGGTTTTGACCTAGAAACTGACTCGGTTGATGAACCGAGGGTGGTTTTAGGGCCTTAGCCTAGTCTGATGAGGCTAATGGGGTTAGGGTTGATCTATGAGTCTAAGCTCTATTGATGAGCCGTTTGATTTGACCGTGAAGTAGAACCTCCCCATTGGAGGGAGCTCTGCGTGAGCTGGGCTCACCACTGATATATTGAGAATCGTTTAGTGTACACACATTTGGATTAGCTGACATCCTGCTTGGTCGGCTTCTCCCGCCACTTCTGTTTAGATGCAGTTGTGAGCCATGCCTTTCCACTCTAGTCATGTTCTTATGGGCTAGGTTGGGTGATGGTACATCCTAGTGGATTCTAGGGCCGCACTATAGATGGTTCCCTTTGGAGGAAGGTCTATGGTGGTTGTATCATTTAACACCTAGGTTGGCATTTGATGAGTCTGTCTGTCTTTGGGATTAGATAGGGATATTAAGTATCGAACAATGGTTTGGGAGATAATTAATAATATTATTTGATATTACTTGTTTAATTAGAGCAAGTGGAATGATTAAAGGACATGTATAAAATGTAGGTTGTTTAAAATTACTTAAGCATTGCATGTGTGATGCTATGCTTTTTGAGATACTATAGTTTCTAAGCAGAATTACGTCTAGATCCGATCTTGTTAGAAACATTGGAGATATTGTCTGATGAATACGTAGGCAATGAACATCGGGTGATGTTTGTCCTATTCGAAAAATATTAATTAATACTTTTGTTCTTTTGGAAATGCTCCTCCAAGGGGAGGAGATACTTGGATGTTCTTTGGTCTTGTTTGGTTGCATGTTCTTTAAATGAGGACTAGCGAGATCAAGATGTCGATGGGCGATTGAGGATGACATTGCAATAGTGGGATCTAGTTTCTTACTTCTGCATTTTTGTAGGTAATTCCAATTACTGGCATGAGAACTAACTTTACTTGGTTATTTATTTTCGGACAAATGACAGATTTGTACTTAGTGGGTTAACCTGCTATTTATCGAATGTTTACACTTGAAATAATATCATATGTTTTGATATTCGTATTTGTGAACATTTGATATCATGACCTAGATAATTAATCAAATGATTAGTTTTGTATTTAAGAAAGACAAAAAAATTATTGTGATTTATTGCGTGTCCTTTAGTTAAAATGGGTTTTGAAAATCTGGGTTGTGACACTTGCACATGTCACATTAATTATATATGAACAATGTTCCACATGTTTTTGATCAAATATGAACATGACCATGTATTTATATTTTTACTCAAGCATATATGATTTTATTTGTCAGAAATGGACCATGTTTCATGCATATCAGGACTGATTAGAGTATGTTTACCTATGCTTGCATTCATTGAACATTGCTCAAGTATGAATCTTGTCACATGCATCATGAAAATGACTTGAAAGTAAAGATTATTTGTTATTAACCGTGTTTAATCGATTAGATGCCGTAGTTTTCCGGATTAGCCATATTGGAGGTTTATCGAATCGGTTTTACATCCAAGTGGATGAGGTTTTACATTCCTTTGAGGATGGGTTTCCTCCCTGGGTGAGAAGAGCGGAATACTATTATGAGTTACATTGATGAATCTTTCTGGACATAAGAATCCAGGCCGGTATGTCTGTGTGCATCGGATTACCAAGGATACTTTCCCCATTATGGATTTTCCCAAACTGATCTAGTTTCTCTTTCTAGGAATTCGTACTTCCTTGTTAGAATTTCTAGGGTGAGCAGGTTTGCTTGTGCTTTGGCCAGGATAAGCATGGTTGTTTTATCTATTGTGAGACATTCACCGAATTCTTTATGCATGTGTATAGATTATAATGTTCATTGACATAGTTTGTGTAGGGAAAATGATGCTATGTTACACATGGTGCATATGGAATAAGTACCCTTGAACATGTAGGATGGAATATGGTTTGATACACTTGATTATGCAGGGTGAATGTGAACATTACTTGCTTCATGCAAGATGTGAATGAACCATGGAACTTATATGGTGCATGTGTGTTATGAATTATAAATGAACCTATGATGCACATGTATTGTGAATGTGTATATAGAATGTGATTTATCTCATGATGCACATGTGTAGAGAATGGACATGTGATGCACGTTTAAATTGACTTTTATAGGAACAATGCATGTGGTGTTACCATGAGCTTATTTTTCATTTTAAAACCTACTAAGATAAGCTCACCCCTCTTTTGTTTGTGGGGCAGTATGTTGTGTCATGCAAGTGCTATAGATGGTTTTTATGTTGAGCTTGAAATTGGGCATGCGCCATGAGAGGGGACTAGATGTTTGGATTGGTTTAGACTTCTTATGTGATATGATGATCTTATACTTGACTTCATTTCATGCTTTGGATAGCCTATGAGGGCTTTAGATATGTTGCAACCTTAGGGCTTGAGCCTTTTGTGGGTGTTGTGGTTGACTAAGATGGTTAATTAATTTCTTTTACCTTCCATTATTTGCTTTTGCACAAAGGGTACATGCTATGTACTTTGATGAGAACCCATGATGACTTAGTCTTCTGCTTTATCACATTATTCCCACCTTCTTAGACCAGGTTCAGATCAAGGGGGTGTGGCGAAGCGTGACAAAGATAATATTTGTGAAGCTTGTGGGGAGGAGTACGATATTAATTAAGAAGGTGTTGGAGGTGAGAAAAGTTCTCAACAAATGGTTGATGGCGAGGGGTATGATGCAGTAGAAAATGTAATTGTTGTAAATGGCATGAAGTTTGATGATGATGATGAGGCACCATACTATGACGAGGAGGAGCCTATCTATGCACATATCATAGATGAGCAAATAGATGAGGCAGTTAATTGGGGTATGATATGGAGCAACAAAACGAAGAAGATTTATATGTTGGACAAATCTTTTAAGATAGAGAGGTATTTTCATAGCTTTGAGAGAGTTTTCAACTAGGAATCATGTCTAATACAAGGTTCTACGTGCAAATATGTTAGAATATACAATTAAGTGCATTGATAGTGCTTGCCCTTGGAGAGTTCATGTATCAATGGAGAGGGGTGTAGGGTAATTTAAATTGAAGACATACAGAGGAGACCACACTTGTAGGAATGCCTAGCTTAGCACTGATCATAGGCAGTGTAGTGCATCGTTTGTTTGCAAGGTCATAATGCCTGCCATCCAAGTAGAATTAATTCTCACCCCGGGTGATATTATTCAAAGAATGAAGGAGAGGTTCCATGTTGACATTTCTTATAGAAAAACATGGGTGGCAAGGAATATGGCCATAAAAGCCATTTATGGGGAATGGGCTGAATCATACAAATTGTTGCCAATGTACCCCCAAGGCAATACAAGATGTGAATCATGGTACCATATATGAGTGGGAGTCTAATCTAGTAGATGGCGGTTCGTGTCAGAGATTTACTCGGATGTTTTGGGCATTTGGGTCATCTATACTGGGGTTTAGGCATTGCATACCGGTGATTGGTATCAATGCCACTCATTTGTATAGTAGGTATCATGGATCTCTTATGGCTGCAACACCTATAGACAAGAGCAATGGGTTATTTCCTTCAGCGTTCAAGATAGTATTAAAGGAAGATTATGAAAATTAGAAAAGGTTCTTAAGTCAATTTAGGTAGAAGGTACTTATGGATATAACACATGTCACAATCAACTTAAATCAACATAAGGAGCTTGAAAAGGTCGTGCCATAAATTTTTCCCCCACCATTCTTCTACCATCGATATTGTATTTATCACATAAAGGCAAATTTTAAGGAGTTTAAAAATAACACTGATAGATTTGATTGGGGCAGCTGTATGTGTACTCACAGTTGAATAATTTGATGCTAAAATGGTCTTAATTGGTAATGAAAGTCAAAGGGCAAAAAAACTCCTCACAGGAGAAAGATTACACACTAAACAGTGGTCTCTTGCTCACGATGGTTTTAGAAGATTTAGTACGACGACACAAATATGGCGAAAAGTTCAAATAGCATCTTAAAGGGGGTACGGGATTACCCATACAGAACTTAGTGTCATCTACTTTTTACCGGGTAGTAGAATTGGAAGGGACAATAAGGGGACAAACAAATAAAATTGGGGAGTATATAGTTCATAGGATCAACCGAACCAATTATGAAGTGATGACTATGCATGGAAGGAAGTTAGTGGTGAATGCGGTTTATCAAACTTGTACGTGTAATTACCCTCAAGTCTACCAATATCCTTGCTCTCATCTTCTTACTGTGTGGGGAAAGTAGCAACATCCTATATAAGCAGAAGTATGTTACACATCTACCACTTATAGAAATGTGTACTCCATACAATTCTACTCGCCTTGTGGTTGGGAGTTTTGGAAAAGAGATATTCCTTATGTATTATTACCCCCAATAGCAACAAGATAACCAGGTCAAACACGATCTGTCTGCATTAGGAATACAATGGACCGTGTGACCATGGAGAGAGATGGTAGAGCAGGTTATAAGTGTGGGAATTGCAAACAATCTGGGCATAATAGTAAAAGATGCCCTCCTATTGATTGGTAAACATACAATTAGACAGTGTAACATTTTATTTACTCTCCATTTTAGATATGACCTCATGGATAAATATAGTCTTTTGTGGGCAGGCCCCATGGATGAGTCTATCCTTGTGCAGCAGTAGTCTCATAGGTTGACTTCTATTTAGCGAGGAGAGGTATTACCATTTAACATGGCTTTGAATAAATTTGTTATGAAATGGTTTGTTAGTTTATAATATTTTGATTTATTTTAGGACCCTTGGTGCCTTGAGGCATGAAGCATTTTAGATACCTTCAAAAGTGGGAGATACATGAGCGTATTCTACCATATATTGAGTGGGCTGGATTTGGACACTTCATCCATTTATAGTATGTTCGACATGATAGGCCATTGTTCATAGATCTCGTCGAGAGATGGGGGAGGAAGACATATATATTTTAATTACCTTATGAGGAGATGTCCATCACCCTCATGGATGTGGCAGTTCTTCTTAGACTTCGAATTGATGGACTTGTAGTGACAACAAGACAAGAGGAGGAGATTTAAAATTAGTATCCGGACTCCTTGGTAGAGCACCACCTCCTTCAGTATTGTGTGGTAGTCAAGTGAGCCTTAGATGGCTATTGGGTGAGTTTTGTGCTCTCTTAGCTAATGCCACCGAGATAATCTTCGAGCAGCATGCACGTGCATATTTGCTTCATCTACTTGGTGTTTCTATATTTGCTGATAACACCAGTAGCCATGTGCATGTCGCGCACTTCACCCTTCTTGTGGATTTTGATATGGTGGTCACCTACACATAGGGTAGTGCTACCCTTGCTTACTTATAACGAGAGTTAGGGAAAGGTTGTTAGGCTTTGACCTCAGGGATTGCTGGCTACCTAACCCTTCTTAAGCTAAATGAATTTATTGAAGTTAATATTTTCTACATGTACAAATACTTTTTGTTTTTAATTTTTTTATATGATATTTTGTGAAATAGATATGGTCGTGGGAGCATTTACATGTTGGCCATCGAGATGGGGCAAGTATTAGAGGGTGCTCCATTAAGAGCCACAAATTTTTTTTACATTGTTATATTTTTAACATAGTTTTATCTAGATGTGTGGAATTGATGTGTTAAATTTGATAACCTAAGGTGGAATGTTCGGAGTAGAAAAACCGAAAATTCACAAGGAGTCCTGCGATTGTAAAGAGGAGAGGTAAACCACCAACACCCTTATCATGTAATTACATTTCATTATATCACATGTAATATCATGAATATAAGCTACGTAATGTTAGCATAAACTAATTATTCTCAAAAATTGTGCAGATTATTTGGTAGCCATACTTGGCCGAGGCATTGGCTGAGTTACCTTCTGAATGTACAGAGGGAACGGATGTGTGCTATTTATAATGCCAATTATATGAATTGAGATTGTAGAGATGCATATGCCTAATCATGCGATGCTCCAATTTAACTTGGAGCAAGAAATTCCTCCTCATACGGTGGAGTATGGCTCATATCACTCGACAAGGCCACCACATTACCGACTAGGTTGCACATGCTAATATTATCAGAAGTGATGTTGTGTGCACCACTCAAGGGGCAGGACATCTCCCACCTTGTACTACTTTCTAGGTTTAGGACTTACTATATTAGGAGTACTTTACTTTTTGGTACTTTCCTTTTGGGATGTAATAAACGGTATTTGGGAGGGATTGATTATGATTTGTAATGGACCAGCTGGTGGCCTGCTAATTAGTATGGGGCATACCAGCTAGCATGCAACCCAAGGAAGTTGCACCCTCCGTAAAAGGGGGTCATCTTCCTCCTTTGTCTTTATGCAGAATTCATAACTATTTATCTTCTTCCTACGTCCAAATTTCTTCCTTTTCCCCTTCGTGAAGCTAGGTACCATTTGTGTCCGATCGGGACACAACATTGGTAACAAAGCCTCAATGTTCTACCATGGTGTGAGGCAAACAGCCGGAGACGGCTCCCGAGACGTACCTCGAGAAAGAACGAGAGAACATGGTAGACAACCCCAAACCAGCAACTGAACCGCCTGATCCCTCTGTGCTCTCCAAGATTACGGCCAAACATCAGCATCTCACTACTATAAGATCCCTAACCCTAAACCGGTTTATTTTAATTAATTTTGTTGTTATCATGTGGTTTTAGTGTTAAGTTGATCGGTTTAATTGTTTTGGGATTAAAGATGATTAACAATGGTTGTAATCAATGTTATATTCATTTTATTGGTTTTTAGTTTTATTCAAATTTTACTGGAATTTTGGCATTTTTTGGTAATTTTCCAAAAATTTAGGGCGAGAGTCCCACCATAAGCCCCACGTTTGTAATTTGGGGTGATGGGTCCCACAAGACCCTAAACCTGACTTATTACATTATTAAAGAGTTTCAAAAAATTTAATTTTGATTTAGACCTAAAATGAGAAATTGCCTGTTTTTATTACACAATTTTATTCATACCCCAATTTCTAATTTATACACCCCATAACTTACTAAAGGCTCCAGCTTCATTCCTATTTGGGAAGGGCTGAGATCTGGAAGGTTAAGAAGCCCAAATCCCCATTCCATAAGAGGACAGTTTGATAAAGGTAAGATTAGTCTTGATTTTTCCACTAATCTCTTAAGGTTTTACCTAATCTTTCTTAATCCCATCTTTTCCAAGGTTGAATCTTGTTTTAATCTACTGAAGCTTCTAATTTTAATCTCTATTTGAAACCTCTAATGATGGATTTTCATTTTGCAATAAAGCAAGCCCTAGATCTATGAGATTTTAAGTGATTTAAGCTTTATTAATCGGATTTATCAAGGTATTAACTAAACCCTAAATGTGGGTAGGGAATTGAAGAGTTTCAAGCTTCAATTTTGGTTCAAGATCTCACTGAAGGTAAGGGTCTTCTTCCAAAATAAGTTTGTGTTTCGGATTTGAAGTTCGGTATGATTTATGTGGGTTTTGCTTGATGTTGAGCTTTAGTGGTGGTTTATGTAAAGCTTGATCTTTCTAATGATTTTCTTGTGTTTTTATTAATGACTAGATCTATCCTTTTTTGTACTTACATTTTAATATCGTGATGGCGATGCATGATATAGTTAGTGTATTTGAGACACTTTTTATGTAGGATGAATGTTTATAAATGAGAATGATTATGCATGATTATGGTTTGTATGTTAGAGACACTATTCATGCAGAATGAATGTTTGTGAATGAGAATGATTATCCATGATATGGTTAGTGTGATAGAGACACTATTCATGCACGATGAATATTTATGAATGATATGGTTAGTGTGATTGATACACTTTCGTGCAGGTTGAATGTTTATGAATGAGAATGATTATGCATGATATGGTTAGTGTGTTTGAGACACTTTTCATGTAGGGTGAATGCTTATGAATTAGAATGGTTATACATGATTATGGTTAGTGTGTTAGAGACACTTCTCATGTATGATGAATGCTTATGATTTAGTATGATTATGCATGACTAAGTATAGCGTATTTGATGCATTCTTATGTAGGATGAATGAAACCAGTGGGAAGGTGTGATAAGAAATGGGATGATAATATGTTATGTTTTATGTGATAGATTGTGTGTGAATTGCCAATGATTATATAAAATTTATCGTCTCAAGTATAAAACCTTCATGAGCATTTTACTTACCCCACTTTCTTGTGTGTTTTCTGTTTTGGAGCTGCATGGTGCGACTGATAAGTATAATTTATGCGTTATTTTACCCTTAATTATTCTATTTTCTAGTCTTATTTAAGTGTTAATATAGGTTAAATTATTAAATATTAAATTTAATTAGGTTAGAAAAAGCTTCCATGGTGTTTTGAATTAAATTGGCTTATTTTGCAGATTCTTCATTGGCGATCGAACGGGGTCACTTACCGATCGATCTGGTACACGTGATTTTTAAGAAAATTCAGTTCAAGCGTTCGAACGGGCATGCAGGGCGATCGATCGGCATAACGCGCAGATTCCTTATTTCACCCAATTTTGAGTCCTTCTTATATCCAACTCTTTTCTTACGGATCTAATGCCTATATAAAGACTTATTTGACACGAAATTAAGGGAGAACAAGTAGATTTCTGAAGAGAAGAAGGAAGAAGAAGATGGAGAAGAAGCCAAAGCTTTCAATGGAGATTGGATTATTTTCTTCTACCATGGAAGGCTAAACCTTTCTTTTACTTAGGAGTTGATGAACCTATAGATAAGTTTCAATTTCTTTTCTTTTTAATTTAGATCTCAGTTGTGAATTATGACAATTGTATGATAAGGATTTCCTTTTTAATGGAAGAGCTTTTTAATGTTTATTCAAATCTATGTTGATTTATTGTCTTGTAGATGATAGATTGATGTGGTTTTGATATTCACATCAATTCTAATTTCTGTGATTTAGATGAGATGGTCATACAATAGTTTTAATGTTCAGATAATTAAGGACTTGGATGAGTTATACTAAGATTAGACGGGTCATGCCTATAGCTATTTAGTGTAGATGATTCGTGCTATTGTCGAAGATAGTTCATGCCATGGAAATTAATTAATGATTCTTTTTGAAGTAATTCTAGCTTGTAGCTGAGAATACTTGTTCATATTCACACTAGATTTAGATTAAAAGTTAAGGAATTGTTACGGTTCTATAGTGGATTCGATTTCCTAAGTAAAATCTATCATATTAATCTCTTGTTTTTAAACTAGTTGTTTTCTTTTCCTTTATTTAATTAAAGTTTAAGTTGTTTTAGTTTTAAACCAGCAAATTCTTCTTTATATTTAGTATAATTCATCCGTCCCTGAGGTTCGACAACCCTTAAATACTCATCCTAGTACAATTACCTTGTACACTTGCAAAGGGTTTAATTATAAACGATCAGCGACATGTAGATGACCAAGACCCTCTCTATGAGGAGCGATTGGCGGATGGTTTGGGGTAGGCAAGGGTGTCTAGAGGCCCTACACTCTTTCCTTGTTTATTCTTCTTGTTGTTTAGAGTTTTATGTCTTAATGACTTTATCATATACTTTGTTGGCCGCGTTGGCCTAAGACTCATGTTGATATTATGACTTAAGACGCATGTGAGGGCTTAGTAACTTTTGGATGTGGGTACTTGTGGAGGACCCCTTAAGATTATGTGGTCCTTTATTTCCTTATTTTCTCATGTACAAAGTAATTAGGTGCGACTCTATGTTGTGTCACCCATTTAAGGGGTTAAGTCTTCCGCTGGTTCAACCTTTCGTCGCCCCCGTGTGCACCGACCTTCCCTTGGACCGGGTATAGCTCGAGTTGGACGGATGTTGGGGTGTGACAACCACGGCGGTTGCCCAACTTCAAGCATCCCCTATAGCACCACTTTTGCCCTAGCCGCAGCCAACCCAGGCTAAGTTGGGTGAGCCTTCGCACCCCTTCGAATCTCGTGGACCCAGCCTTCAAGCATCATCTGAGAGAGAGGTGAACTTGCCCGGATATTCAGTCCACATCAGCACCTTCAATCAGCACAAAGGAGGATGAGCAGGCTAGGATATGCGAGGCCCTCTAGGTGTTCGAGGAAATGCCTCAATGGTGCCACCCCATTGATATCTGGTCCACGAGTTATTGGGAGGAGTACTCTCGCTCTCGTGGAGGTCTTTGGGGCGGGGCTGACCCACGCTTGGCTCATCTTTAGTTCCCACACTACAATGGAGATGAGGACCCCGTGGAATGGCTCTACAAGGCAGAGAAATTCTTTGCCTAACAGGGAACTCACTCCGAGGCTGAACGGTTGCGGATATCCACTTTCCATCTAGATGGTGATCCTTCTGTTTGGTTTCAGAGCTTTGAGAAGGAGGTCTGCTTCCCGACTTGACTTCTTTCGCCGACGAGCTTTGTGTCCAGTTCGACCCCAACGAACTCCAAGATTTCAATAAGATGTTGTCCACTCTGCGTCAAACCAATACTGTGCAAGCCTATTACACCGAATTCATAAAGATTGCCAATCACCTCCTTTATTGGCTGATGGCAGCCCTGGTGGGAACATTTAAAAGGGGGCTCAAACCACAAATTTTAGATGAGATGCGCCATTTTCCCTACACGTCGATGCGCAAAGTCATGTGTCATGAATGAATTTAGGAAAAGAATCTGGCCCGATAGAAATGAGGAGGCCAACTGGGCTCTTCTCATTGGCCCCAAACCAGCCTAGCACCCATCCCTATCTCAGAGACCAGCCTTCCCACCAGCTGCCCCAGTAAGTCATCTGTCCCTACTCGTCCTCCTATACGACACCTCACTTCGGCCTAGATGGCTGAGCGGCGATCGAAAGGATTGTGCTTCAAGTGCAATGAGAAATTCGTACAAGGCCATCGATGTTCCGTCCAAGGAAGCTTGCTAGTCGAGGAGGCAGATGAGTAGGATTATAGTCCTACCCTAGATGCACTGCCCCCTTATGACAGCGTTCTGCCTGTGATTTTGGTGCATGCTTTTTTAGAGGCCTTCAATCCTCCCACCATGTGCGTCCAAGGCCACCTAAAGCAGCAGCAAGTGGCCATCCTAATCGATAGTGGCTCCACCCATAACTTAATCAATGATAAGGTGGCGCAACAACTGGAGTGTTTTGTGTTGGACTCAAAGCAATTCGACGTCTTGATCAACAATGGCAAACACCTTCGAAGGGCTGGGGTGTGTGCACAAGCTTCATTGTCCATCCAGGGCCATACCTTCACCACCAATTTGTCCTTGCTACCAACAAAAGGGGTGGACATGGTGTTCGGAGTTCAGTGGCTTCAGGAGCTTCGTGACGTCGTATGGAAGTTATGTGACATGATCATGAACTTTGAGGTTCACTGGCAGTGGGTGCGCATCCAAGGTTCTCAGTAGGGCTCTTTGCAGTCCACCCAATTGGTGAACTCCCTCTTTTGGTTTGCACATTAGGGCACCAAGCCAGCCTTCCGAATGATCTACTTTCTCTCTTAGCAGAGCATGAGGATGTCTTTGCTAAGCCTAAGGGGTATCTTCGATGTGACCCCATGATCACCACATTCCCATCATTCCTGGTGCTTCGCTCGCAAATGTTCGACCATATCAATACCCTCACATCCAAAAGGCGGAGATTGAGAGAATGGTGGCCGACATGCTCCAGTCAATTATCATCCAACTGAGCACTAGTTTTTTCTCTGCTTCCGTGTTACTTGTTGGGAAGAAAGACGGGACTTGGAGTTTCTGTGTGGACTACTAGGCACTTAATGCTATCATCGTCAAGGATAAGTACCCTATTCCGGTGATTAAGGAGCTCTTTGATGAGCTGACCGGAGTGACCGTCTTCAGCAAACTTGATCTTCATTCAGTTCTGAGTGCAGCCAACTGATGTCCACAAGATGGCCTTTCGCGCCCACGATGGTCACTTTGAGTTCTTAGTCATGCCGTTTGGGTTGACCAATGCACCAGCACCTTCCAAAGCCTCATGAATGACTTATTCCGCCCATTCCTCTGCCAATTCATCTTGGTCTTCTTCGATGACATATTGATCTATAGCACATCATGGGCGGATCACTTGGAGCATCTCAAGTACGTCTTTTCTCTTTTGTGAGCTATTTCATTATTCCTTAAGTGCTCAAAGTGCTCCTTTGGAACTGAACAAGTGGAGGGGTTGCCACTGACCCTTCGAAGGTGACCGCTATGCTCTCATGGCTGACCCCCACTTGTGTATGGGCGCTCCATGGATTTCTTGGCCTTGCAGGGTATTACCGGTGCTTCATCAGTTAGTATGAATCGATTGCTAGTCCCCTCACTACCCTCCTCAAGAACGGGGCCTTTACATGGACAGAGGCGGATCAAGAGACCTTCGAGAGGCTGAAGTGGGCCATGGCGATTGCCCTAGTCTTGGTTCTTCCATAGTTCAGCTGTTTCTTTGTCATTAAGACATATGCTTCGGATGCCAGTCTTGGTGCCATTCTACTTCAGGGTGAACAGCCTATTTCCTTTTTCAGCAAAACACTTTTTGGCGGTTCTTTATCACTATCAGCCAATGAGAAGGAGATGTTTGTCATAGTGCATGCAGTCACCAAATGGCACCCTCACTTGCTCGGCCATTGTTCTTACGTCTGAACCAAGACTATGAAGAAGTCAAATTCAGATTTTTTTTACTTGCCAATTGTAGTAGACAAGGTCGATCCACAAGGAAAGCCTTGGGCAACAAAGAAAATGGTTACAAAGAAATAGAGGAAGGAAAAATTAAGAAAGATTGAGTAGAAGAGTATTGAGGCAATATAGAGTCAAGAAATCAAGATGATAAAATACTAAGGCATTAAGGATCATTGTAACATTTAATAATGTTCTTCATGTATCATGTTATCTCAGTTATAATCGAATGAAAATTCTATCTAATTGGAAGATATGAACATTAAAATTGAAAAAAAAGATAGAAATGCTTTGGATAGATGAAGGATAAAAACAATTGTCTCATAAAGATTTCTATGTATCCAAATCACAAAAGATCAAAAAGGAGAGCCTTTAAGCATCTTATGTATCCAAATCACAAAGAAACAAGAAGAAAAACAATATTAAATAAACATCACTTCAAATAAACAATACTTACTTGAAACCATTGATGAAACATGAACTGAACTCATTATATTGTTACAAATCACCTCTAGCCTTAGCTTGAAAGCTTAGAAAGCCATTACAATAAAACTAAATACAAAATAAGAGAAGAAAATAGGGGAAGAGAGCTCCAAAGAGGAGGGGATCATCCATCTATCACGTCCACCCCTCTATTTATAGGAATAGAAGGGGTTGCTTCAAAGAGGAAAGTGAAATCATATATCTAGATTGCGTCCTGATTGATTGCCAGATTGGTTGCTTCTTTGGCAATGATTAGATTCTAAATCAATCACATAAATCAATGATTTATTTAGCAAATAAATATATTTGAATCTTCCTTTAGATATCCAATCAGCCTCATTGTTTCCTTATGTGTATCAATCACAATCAATGAAAAAATTTTCCATGTGCTAACCTCGGGTTAGTTAACTAGCTGTCTAATTGCATGCCAGATTCGACCCATATATGTTTAGAATTTGAATTTCTTCCAGAAATAACACTTTTAGCCACGGAAGTCTGCGTTCTAATGCTACCAGAATCGTATCCATCCGAATTATACATAAAAAGGTATGATCGAAATACTAAGGCACTATCAATCTGTCTGAATTAGCTTCTTTCCTAATTTAGTTCTCTTCATACAAATCTCAAATCAAACGGGTCCACAAGGTTGTGTTCGACCATTCCATGCATGTTTAGACCATTAGGAGCCCATTCTTGACTTTCAAATAGCTTTGGGTAGATGGGCTTTACTTCCTCTTCTACTTAGATCATGTTAAAGCCTGTTTAGACATGTAAACTCAATTAAGGTCCAACTAACTTATTCAAAACATAAATAGCCCAAATTAGAAATAAATTAACACAAAATAGGATTGCAATTCAAATTTTGAAAATATTTAATTGAATATTATTTTAGTGCATCAAATACCCCCAAACCTACTTTTTGCTAGTCCTCGAGCAAAACAAAAATTAAAATAATAGAAAACAAAACTAACTACTCCACTTTCGCAGGAAATCTCGATTGCATTTAGCATATGCAACAAGCGTTTAAACCCCTAGCCTACACTTGTGGACGAGTTGTATCTCGTGAGGGTTTGTAGTAAATCAACCCACAAAATTCATAATTTAAATGATAGAAGAAAATTAATATTAAAACCACATCAAATTTACAAATCAACTCCTCCTAAACATGTGACTTCATTTAGTAAAATCAATCATGCATAATTCAACTTGTCTTCTGAAACAATAATTCATTCTAACAACTTCATATTAGTGGCAAGTACTCATACATTCATAATAGTTTTAGAAAAAACAGACATTGCCAAGTAATTATACAATCCCAATCTCATGAATCGATGATGTGCCTGATGCAGGAACGATCAGTATCTAGGAGGATTGCGCAGGGAAAGGGGAGAATTGTTGAAGAAAGGGGAGAAATCTGAAATCACCAAATTGCATAATCAAAACAAGAGTACAGGCCGCCCCTTATGGGAGACGACCCTCCCTAGGGAATCGGACCAGCTGAACCAACCCAACCCGCCCGGTTCATACAATTTAATCTAAGATCAGCTGAACCAATAATTAAAAGACTACAATTCAACTAAATAGTCAAAGCAGTAAAGTAATAAAAAGAGTCTGAGCATCGTGTGCAATCGTGCACAACACTCCACCACACTTCTGCTAGTCGACTTGTCCTCAAGGCGACCAAGCTGGATAACGAGCCAAGAAATCATCCTCAAGCATCCATGTCGCATCCTCCAAAGGCTGACCTTGCCAGGAAACCAAAACCTCAGTAACAATGCGACCCGAACGACGAACCCGCCTCTTCTCAAGCACAGACGCAGGAGCAGGATTAGGGGGCGGAACAGGACCCATTAGTGGTGGAGGAGGCGCATCCATGGCCAAGCTGCGATCACCCGCAAACTTGCAAAGGTGGGACACATGGAACACAGGATGAACCAAGGAAGTAGGCGGCAAGGACAGACGGTAAGCGACCGGACCAACGCGAGCCTCCACCGGGTATGGACCATGAAACCTGGGAGCGAGCTTGGAGTGCTCGGGCTGGAATAAAGAAGTCAGGCGCTGCGGTAAGATAGAGACATAGACCAAGTCACCAACTTGGAACTCCCGATCAGTTCGGCGGCCATCATAGAGCTGTTTCATCTGATTCTGAGCCTCAACAAGATTCATCTTCAACTGGCGCAATACCTCATCACGAGTTTGGAGCATATAATCCACCTCAGCCACCGAAGTTCTATGCGGCACATACGACAAAATAGTAGGGGGAGGACGGCCATACAACACCTCGAAAGGAATGAAGCCCGCACGCGTGTGATAAGCAGTATTATAGGACCACTCTGCCCATGGGAGAAGCTGCAACCATCGGCGGGGCTGTGACATCGTGAAGCACCTCAAGTACTGCTCCAAATAGCGGTTGACGACCTCCGTTTGCCCATCCGTCTGAGGGTGATATGCAGTGCTCATATGAAGGGACGTACCCTGTAAGGAAAAGAACTCCTGCCAGAACTGAGAAAGGAATATACGGTCACGATCAGACACAATGGTACGAGGCATACCATGAAGCTTCACCACCTCCCGAATATACAAGTCAGCCACCATTTTAGCAGTAAAGGGGTGACCCAACACACAAAAATGAGCATACTTAGACGGACGGTCAACCACCACCATGATCACCGACTTACCTTGCACCAGCGGCAAGGCTTCCACAAAATCCATTGAGACATCCTCCCATACTTTGTCCGGAATGGGAAGGGGTTGGAGCAGCCCAGTAGGAGAAGTGGTGGCAGCCTTGGCGCGCTAACAAATATCACAAGCCGTCACATACTCATGCACAGCCCGACGAACCCCCAACCATAAGAAACTCTGGCTGACCCGCTTGTAAGTGCGGAAAACCACCTCGTGACCAGCAACCGGAGAGTCATGGAAATGAGATATGATGCGGCGGTGAAGATCAGCGACATTAGGAACCCACAAACGGTCCTTCCAGAACAATAGATCATCCCGCCAGGTGTAAAATGGACGGGCAGCTGGGTCCTGCTGAAGGGCAACTATCAACGTCTGTGTCGAAGCATCAGAACAGTAGGCCTGCTTTAGCTCATCGATAAAAGGACAAGATAGCATGGAGAGTGTGAGGCACGACCCTGAGGCAGGTATACGGGAAAGAGCGTCGGCCACTATGTTCTCGGACCCCTTCTTATAAACAACTTCATAATCATAACCCAAAAGTTTACTAACCCAACGCTGCTGAGATGGGGTGGACACTCACTGTTCGAGGAAATACTTCAATGGTTGATAGTCAGTACGAATCAGGAATGCCTACCCAAGAGGTACGGCCGCCATTTGGCGATGGCATGGTTGATAGCCAGCATCTCTTTCTCATAGACGGACAGTGACAAGGATCTGCCCACCAATGCCTTGCTGAAATATGCTATGGGACGCTCATCCTGTAACAAAACCGCCCCTAAGCCAGTGTCTGAAGCATCCGTCTCGATCACAAACGGGCGGCTGAAGTCAGGCAAGATCAAGACGGGGCTGGAAGCCATGGCGTGCTTCAGCCCGTCAAATGCTGCCTGCGCCACAGGAGTCCAAGCAAAAGCACCCCGCTTGAGTAGCGCTGTCAACGGTCTAGCCAGTTCCCCATAGCGATTGATGAAGCACCGATAGTACCTAGTGAGGCCTAGAAAACCACAAAGTGCTCGAACACTTGTGGGAATAGGCCAAGACAGCATGGCGGTGACCTTGGCGGGGTCGGTGGCGACACCATTTTTTGAGATAATGTGGCCCAAGTAATCCACCTGTCGACTGCCAAAGGAGCACTTCGAACGTTTAAGACATAAAAAATTATCTCATAGAATGGAGAGAACCGACCTGAGGTGTAACAAATGCTCTGTCCACGATCTGCTATATACCAAAATGTCATCAAAGAAAACCAAGATATAACGGTGCATGAAGGGGCGGAAGAGGTCGTTCATGAGGCACTGGAAGGTAGATGGAGCATTAGTCAAACCAAACGGCATCACAAGGAACTCGAAGTGGCCATCGTGAGTGCGGAAAGCTGTCTTGTGCACATCAGCAGCACTCATGCGAATCTGATGATAGCCCGAACGCAAGTCGAGCTTACTAAACACCGTTGCGCCGGTCAACTCATCGAGTAACTCCTCAATCACTGGAATCGGGTACTTGTCTTTCACAGTCACAGCATTGAGGGCGCGGTAGTCCACACAGAAGCGCCATGTACCATCCTTCTTGCACACAAGCAACACTGGCGACGAATAAGAACTTGTGCTGGGCCGGATAATCCCTACCTGAAGCATATCGGCCACCAGCCGTTCGATCTCAGCCTTCTGAATATGGGGGTAGCGGTATGGGCGCACATTGGTTGGGGCGGTACCCGGTGTAATCGGAATCTGATGATCATGGGAGCGGCGAGGCGGGAGGCCCTGTGGTTCAGCGAACAAGTCTTGATACTCTGTCAACAACTCACTAAGGTCGGGTGGCACTATATCTTGAGGAACCTCAATAACTGCATGCTGCTGTAAGAGGAGCCCTTGGGGGGCATACCGGTACAAGCTGCTTGATGAATGGCCAGAGAGAAGAGTGCCCGGCCTAGAGCCTTCCAACCGGACGCACTGCCCCTAGAGTTCAAAATCCATCCACATCTCCCTAAAGTTCCACATGACATCGCAGAGTTCCTGGAGCCACTGCACACCCAATACAACGTCCGCCCCTTTGGTCGGCAACAGGAAGAGATCAATGACAAATGCATGGCCCTGTATAGACAAAGAAACCTGCGCACACACCCCATTACCCCGGAGGTGCTTGCCATCGCCGATTAGTACCTCAAAAGGCTTGGAGTCCGATACGAAACACCCAAGACGATTGGCGACCCTGTCATTAATAAAATTGTGAGTAGAACCATTGTCGATCAGGATAGCTACCTGTTGGTGCTTGAGGAGCCCCTGGACATGCATCATGCAGGGTGTAAAAGCCCCAGAGAATGCATGCACCGAGATCTCTGGCAAGAGCTCATAACTGGCGGACAAGGCCAAACCATCACAAACTGCGTCACCATCTTCCACTTCTTCCACTAGAAGACTGCCCTTAACGGAACAATGGTGCCTAGGCACAAATTTCTCATTGCAGCGGAAGCATAACCCCTTTCAACGGCGTTCCTCCATTTGAGCCGGAGTTAAACGCCGGACAATCGGACACGCAGGAGAAGGGAGCTGATTGGTTCGACCAGGAATAGCACTGCTGGTCGGTGGCTGAGGAAGAGTGGCGCTAGGGGCAGAGCGGCCCAATGGTCCAAGCCGCCCCCCTCTGCGCTGTCTGGCCAGTTTTTCCTCTTCGATGCGAGCATGTCTCACCATGTCCCGCATGTTGGCACACGGGAAATGTCGCATCTCTTCCGAAATTTCAGGCTTGAGGCCGTGCTTGAAGGTGCCCACCAAGGCGGCCACCGGCTAGTCAAGCAACCGGTTGGCCACCTTCATGAATTCAGTGTAGTATGCACAGATAGTGGTAGTTTGGCGGAGGGATGACAACATCTCATTAAAATCCTGGAACCCATTAGGCCCAAACTGAATGCAAAGCTCGTAGGAGAAGGCGACCCAGGTGGGGTAGCGCACCTCTTTTTCGAAACTCTGGAACTAGACTGAAGCGTCCCCGTCAAGGTGGAAGGTGGCGATGCGCAGGTGTTCAGCCTCAGAATGTGTCCCTTGGTAGGAGAAGAACTTCTCAACCTTGTACAACCATTCGACCGGATTGTCATCGCCATTATAGCGAGGAAACTGTAGGCGAGCCAAACGGGGCTCTGCTCCCCCATGTAGTCCACCACGATGCCCAGGGTACTCGTCTCACTCCTCCTCTGCGTCTTGGAACTGATTTGGAGGGGGCGACATCACAGGGGCATTTTCTCGAACACTTGGTATGCCTTGCATGTCCCAGGCCTGGCGCCTTCCCCCAAGTGCTTGATTGCCAGCACCAAAGCGCGCGGGGCATGGGAATACCCTCACGTCGGGGCTGGCTGGGGCTGGGGGATCGGGAAGGATTGGCTCAGGGGGCTGCGAGGGCCCGCCCTTCTCCGGAGTAGCAGCGACTGGTCCAGGAAGAATTGGAGTGACGTGCGCTGCCTGAAGTTGTACCTTCACGCTGGCCATGTCTGACGTCATGCTAGCCATGTCTGCCGTCAGGGCTTGCACTGCCAAGATGAGTTCTGACAGCTTGGCGTCACTTGCGGTGGAATTGGCCTTCGGACTGTCCCTCGACGTTGGTTCAGGTGCCTCCTTCTCTGAGGGCGCCTCTTGTACAACAACTTGTTTGCCGCGATCCATGGCCGGGGATCGCAAGAGCTCCGATACCAATGATGTGCCCGATGCAGGCACGATCAGTATCTAGGAGGATTGCGCAGGGAAAGGGGAGAATTGTTGAAGAAAGGGGAGAAGTCTGAAATCACCAAATTGCATAATCAAAACAAGAGTACAAGCCACCCCTTATGGGAGACGACCCTCCCTAGGGAACCAGACCAGTTGAACCAACCCAGCCTGCCCGTTTCATACAATTTAATCTAAGATCAGCTGAACCAATGATTAAAAGACTACAATTCAACTAAATAGTCAAAGCAGTAAAGTAATAAAAAGAGTCTGAGCATTGTGTGCAATCATGCATGACAATCAAACAACTCAATGTGTCTCATGTCCACTCAACAATTTCAATTTTAACACTCAAAAATAGACACTGACATCCATTCATCTTCAAGAGATCATAATAGAGAATCATGCAAAACCTTCCTTGAAAAGTATAACACCCTAGATCACCTGACAACTCATTCAAGATATAATTGCATAATGTCCTACTAGAATTTTATGCTCATCTCATATGACATGTGTAAGGCTTAGCCTTTTTAAGCTTTCTATAAGATCCATGTAACAAGTGTTAGGCCAGTGACTCCCAATACAATTGGATCAGGGCACTAGGTGTTAAAGCACCCCTCAGGCTTAATAACTTGAACCAAATAGGCTTTAAGGCTATTCATGTCATAAATTAGTCAACTCTATCTTTTGACTCGAACACCCTATGCTTAGTGAGGCACGCCGAGTCCCGGTCTACTCAATAGAGTGACTTTAATTCATTACAATTTTTTCATTTTTTTTCACATTTTTTTCTCTTTTTTTTTAGCACATTATATAATCAACTTGAATTTTGTTAACAAAGATTTCTCAACTGTTCTATAAACCAAGAATAGTGAAGCTCAAAACTCTATCATGATAACATGAATACTACTAAATCATGCCAAAGTTTTACTCTCATAAGAAAATAATTACTTAGAGTCAATGATATCTACCAAGATGTAAGACCATAATCAAAGGTTCAAATTCTCACTTAGGCAAATGTCTTTCTTTGTTTTTTACAAAATAGGAGCACAAGAAACCAATATGAAGTAATCAGAACTCAAAATCATTAAATATACAAAGTCATATTCTAAGCAATATGATGTCATTAAATATAGTCACATGTCTAAAATAAGCATCAATATAATAAGCAAAAACATAAATCTAATTAATTTTTTTTATTTTTTTATTTTTTCAGTAAGACTAAAAAAACACGAAAGAAAAATCTCTTTCTATACCCCCAAACCTAAACTAAACATTGTCCTCAATGTAAACAAAAAAAAATTTTGTTGTTTTTTTTGGGAAAAATCATGAAAATAAAATCAACCCTCATAATTTGGATTTTCAAGAGATGTAGACTCAACTTCAGGGACAAAATGGTCTAAACATGGTTTCAAACATTGGCCATTAACTTTGTAAACATCACCATTTTTTGGGGTTTCAATTTCAATAGTTCCATAAGGAAAACGGTTTTGACAATGAAAGGACCTGTCCAACGTGATCTTAATTTTCTTAGAAAGAGATGAAGTCTAGAGTTGTACAATAAAACTTTTTGAAATGGCTCAAAAGTTTTTCGTAAAATATTTTTATCATGAAAAGCCTTCATTTTCTCTTTCTAAAGTTTTGAACTCTCATAAGCATCACGTCGAATTTCCTCTAACTCATTGATTTTCAATTGTCTATTTAAGTCAGCTTTATCAAAGTTAAAATTTAAAGCTTTAATTGCCCAATATGTCCTATGTTCCAACTCCACAGGCAAGTGACAAGCTTTTCCAAAAATCAAATGGTAAGGAGGCATGCCAATTGGGGTCTTAAAAGCGGTACGGTAAGCCCAAAGAGCATCGGTTAGCCGTAAAGACCAATCTTTACCATTTGGATTTATCATTTTTTGCAAAATATATTTAATTTCCCTATTAGAAATCTCAACTTGTCCACTTGTTTGTGGGTGATAGGGGGTAGCTACTTTATGGGTAATCCCATACTTCCTCATCAAAGCCTCAAAAGGCTTATTGCAAAAATGTGACCCCCGTCACTTATAATGGCTCGAGGTGTTCTAAACCTTGAAAATATATATTTTTTTAAAAAGTGCACAACAACTTTGTGGTCATTAGTTTTGCTTGGAACAACCTCAATCCACTTGAAAACATAATCGACAACAACTAAAATATAAACATAGCCAAAAGAAGGAGGAAAAGGTCCCATGAAATCAATGCCCCAACAATCAAAAATCTCAATAACCAATATGGGGTTAAGGGGGCATCATATTTAGACGAGATATGGCTCCTAACTTTTGACACCTTTCACAAGTTTTGCAAAATTCATGAACATCTTTGAAAAGCGTCGGCCAATAAAAACCACATTGCAAAATTTTAGCGGTGGTCTTGTTAGAGGAGAAGTGACCACCACATGCTTCAAAATGACAAAAAGAGATGATACTTACTTCTTCAGAATCAGGCACACATCTCCTTATTATTTGATCCAGACAATACTTAAAGAGATAGGGGTCGTCTAAAAAAAAATGTTTTACCTCAATGAAGAATCTCTTTTTATCTTGAGGAGACCAATGGTGGAGAACTTTACCTGTCACCAAGTAGTTGGCAATGTCGGCATACCATGGAGGATGTGAGATGGCAAAAAGTTGTTCATCAGGGAATGTGTCTTGGATTGGAATGTTGTCCGAAGAATCAGAAAATTCCAATCTGGAAAGATGATCCGCTACCACATTCTCTACTCCCTTCTTGTCTTTGATTGTGAGATCAAACTCTTGGAGTAGGAGTATCCATCGAAGTAATCTGGGCTTTGTATCTTGTTTTCTTAAAAGGTACTTCAAAGCTGCATGGTCAGTAAAAATGATAATTTGAGAGCCAATCAAGTATGATCTAAATTTGTCAAGTGCAAATACTACAGCAAGAAGTTCTTTTTCAGTGGTGGAGCAGTTCATTTGGGCACTATTTAAAGTGTTACTTGCATAATGAATTACGCAAGGTTTCTTATCTTTCATTTGCCCTAAAACAGCCCCAACAGCATAATCACTTGCATCACACATAATTTCAAAAGGAAGGGTCCAATTTGGGGGTTGCATGATGGGTGCGGACACTAACATGTTCTTAAGCTTTGTGAAAGCATCTTCAAATGCATCCGACCACTCAAAAGAATGCTCTTTAGATAGAAGATTACACAATGGTCTAGATATCACACTAAAATTCTTGATAAATCTTCTATAAAAACCGGCATGCCCTAGAAAGGATCTAACATCTTTTATGGACTTGGTCTAGGCAAATTAGCAATTAATTCAATTTTTGCCTTGTCCACTTGAATTCCCTGCACAGAAACAATATAACCAAGTACTATTCTAGTAGTAACCATAAAATGACACTTTTACCAATTTAAAAGTAGATTTTTCTCTTCACATCTCACCAAAACTTTTTCTAAGTTATCAAGACAATCATCAAAAGAATCACCAAAAACAGAAAAGTCATCCATAAAAACTTCCAAAAACCGCTCCACCATGTCACTAAAGATGCTCATCATACACCTTTGGAATGTGGCAGGAGCATTACATAATCCAAACAGCATCCTTCGATATGCAAAGGTACCCAATGGACATGTAAAGGTTGTTTTTTCTTGTTCTTCAAGTGCAATCTCAATTTGGTTGTATCCTGAATAACCATCTAGAAAACAATAAAATTGATGACCGGCCACCCTCTCTAGGATTTGGTCCATGAATGGTAAGGGGAAGTGGTCTTTCCTAGTGACGGAATTCAATTTCCTATAATCTATGCACATCCGCCAACCAGTGGTGACTCTAGTGGGAATTAACTCATCATTAGCATTCTTTACCACTGTCACTCCAGACTTTTTGGGGACAACCTGGGTAGGACTCACCCATGGACTGTCAGAAATGGGGTAAATGATACCCACATCCAATAATTTTAGGACCTCTACTCTCACTACCTCTTTCATATTGGGGTTTAACCTCCTTTGCATTTGTCTCACAGGTTTTGCATTTTCTTCCATGAAGATCCTATGTATACAAATCAGGTGACTAATCCCCTTAATATCAGCAATGGTCCACCCAATGACATTCTTGTGATTTCTAAGGACTTCGAACAACCTGTGCTCTTGCTCCCTATCCAACATTTAAGAGACAACCACAGAAAATGTCTCTCCCTCACCAAGATAAGCATATTTAAGTTCAGTAGGGAGGGGTTTCAAGTCTAACTTGGGTGGTTGGACACTTGAGGGGAGAGGAGCGCTATTAGAAGGAGGTAACTCCTCAAAGCGGGCCTTCCACCTATCAGTATCCAATAATGGAGTTGACTCCAACAAGGAATTTACATCATTAATCATAACATCATCATCAAAGTTAAAATAAGAAAGACATGCTTCAAGCGGGTTAGAAAATGAAGAAATAGTAGCCATGTCATCAATAAGACTTTCTAAAAGATTCACTTCATGCACATCCTCATCATCATGTCCTGGTTGCCTGCAAATGTTAAAAATGTTCAGTTCCAAACTCATATTTCCAAAAGAAAGCTTCATAACACCATTTCTACAATTAATAAGACCATTAGAAGTAGCAAGAAATGGGTGACCTAATATGATAGGAATTTGAGTACAAGCATTCAAAACTGGTTGTGTGTCCAAAACAATAAAATCAACAGGAAAGTAAAACTTTTCTACTTGTACTAGCACATCCTCAACAATTCCTTTTGGTGTTTTAATTGAGCGATCTGCAAGTTGAAGTGTAATACTTATGGGCTTCAATTCACCAAGTCCCAATTGTTCATAAACAGAATAAGGTAAGAGATTAACACTTGCCCCAAGATCAATTAAAGCTTTTTCAACTCTATAATTCCCAATTATACAAGATATGGTTGGACAACTAGGATCTTTATATTTGCGTGGGGTGTTTTGTTGCAAAATTGCACTTACTTGTTCAGTCAAAAATGCCTTTTTTGTACATTTAGCTTACGCTTAATTGTACAAAGGTCTTTCAAAAATTTAGCATAAGATAGAATTTGTTTAATGGCATCTAAGAGAGGAATGTTAATCTTCACTTGTTTAAAAATTTCAAGAATGTCGCCATTTTGCACCAATTGAGAGGAAGATTGTAATCTTTGAGGAAAACGAGGAGGAATAGGAGAAACAAAATCGGAGTTGTCAAGTTCATCACCATATTTAGAATTCAGAGACTCCTTAGGTTTAACAACCTTCATTGGAATGTCTTTGTTAATGACTTTTTCACTTCTCAAAGTGGTGATGGACTTAGCATGCTCTTCTTGTGAACTTGAAGAATTTAAATTTTCAATTACAAATTGACCTTTAGGATTTGGTTGAGGTTGAGAAGAAAACTTCCCTTTTTCTTGAGTGCTCAAAGCTGTGGTCAATTGATTGATATAAGTCTTTAAGTCATTGATGGCTTGCATTGTTTGGTTGTTGATTGTTGCTTGACTTTGCATGAATGTTTGCAATGTGTATTCAAGAGTCTTCTTATGTGGTAAAACATAATTTGAGGAAGAATGGGGTACCTACATATTAGACTCATTTCTCCAACTAAAGTTAGGATGATTTCTCTAATTAGGAGTATAAGTTTCAGAATAAGGAGAAGAAAAAGGCCTTTTGTAAGTATTCATAGCATTTGCTTGAGTATGCAACACCTCTTGAACAGCAGGGATTGTCGGATAATCTTGTGTTTGGTGTCCATCACTCTCACATATACTACAAATATCTTGTACTTTTAGAGAAACTTTAGATATGTTTTCCCTATTAATTTCCATAGCTTCAACTTTTCTAGTTAAACTTGTAATTTTCGCTTTTACATCATCCTCCTCTTTAAGAAGGTACATGCCCCCCTTAGTAGTCCCATTAGATTTGGTCTTATTACTACTTTCAAATTCATTTAGAGTCTTCCCATGATTGAGCATTTTCAGCCAACACATGAAAATAGTCTCATGCTTCCTCAGGTTCTTTATTCAAAAATTCTCCATTACACATCATTTCAACAAATTGCCTCATTTAAGAAGTCAAGCTATTATAAAAGAAACTAATTGTACACCATGTTTCATATCCATGATGTGGGCACAACAACAAAAATTCTTTAAATCTTTCCCAACATTAATAGAAAGTCTCATTTTCTTTTTGTGAAAATTTCACGATGCTCTTTCTAAGTGTATTAGTTTTATGGGTGGGGAAAAACTTTTTTAAAAATTCTCTTTCATTTCTTGCCATATTCCAATGGATCTTGGCTTCAAAGAATTCAACCAATTTTTTATTTTTTCCTTTAAAGAAAATGGAAAGAGTTTTAATCTAAAAGCATCATTTGAAACATTTTGGTTTGGCAAAGTTGCACAAACCTCTTCAAACTCTTTTAAATGCAAATATGGGCTTTCGGGATCTAAGCCATGAAATTTGGGTAGTAATTGAATTACACCCACCTTGAGTTCAAAACCACCCACATTAGTTGGAAAAATCATGCAAGAAGGAGAACTTGATCTAGTTGGTTGCAAATAATCACGCAAGGTTTTAACTTCAATATTTTGTACATTATTATCCCCATTATCACTTCTTAGTTCCTCATTAGTTCTTAGATCCTCCATTGTATAAAAATAAAGATAATTTTTAAAAGATTTGTTCACTCTTTTCAATCGTCTAGAATTATCACGCACCCATGTGAACATGCAACAACAATTTTTTTTGTTTTGTCTTTGGTAACAAACAAAAGTAAAAGTGCAGAAATTAAATGACAAAATTTAAAAAGTTAGAGAGTTAGAAGTTAATAAACAAAAATTAAAATTACAAAATAAGGCCAAAGGCACTATCAAGGTACACGCTTGATCCCGAAATTTTTTTGGTAGTAACGTGGGTAGTGTCTCCGGTCTCAAGAAAAAAAAATTATAGAATTTAAGTACTAAAAGTAAATGACATAAAGTAAATGACTGAATTTAAAGAGTTAGTGTGCAAAAATAAAAGTTAGAGAATTAGTAAAGTTAGAGTGAGTTTTTTTTTTCGTAACAGATTCTTGTCACACATTGCAATCCCCAGCAACGGCGCCACTTTGTTGTTATGCCTGAACCAAGACTATGAATAAGTCAAATTTATATTTTTTTACTTGCCAATTGTAGTAGACAAGGTCAATCCATAGGGAAAGCCTTGGGCAACAAAGAAAATGGTTACGAAGAAATAGAGGAAGGAAAAATTAAGAAAGAGTGAGTAGAAGAGTATTGAGGCAATATAGAGTTAAGAAATCAAGATGAGAAAATACTAAGGCATTAAGGATCATTATAACATTTAATGATGTTCTTCATGTATCATGTTATCTCAGTTATAATCGAATGAAAATTCTATCTAACTGGAAGATATGAACATTAAAATTGAAAATAAAGATAGAAATGCTTTGGATAGATGAAGGATGAAAACAATTGTCTCTTAAAGATTTCTATGTATCAAAATCACAAAAGATCAAAAAGGACAGCCTTTAAGCATCTTATGTATCGAAATCACAAAGAAACAAGAAAAAGAACAATATTAAATAAACATCACTTCAAATAAACAATACTTACTTGAAACCATTGATGAAACATGAACTGAACTCTATTATATTGTTACAAATCACCTTTAGCCTTAGCTTGAGAGCTTAGAAAGCCATTACAATAAAATTAAAAACAAAAATACAAAATGAGAGAAGGAAATAGGGGAAGATAGCTCCAAAGAGGAGCAGATCATTCATCTATTACGTCCACCCCTCTATTTATAGGAATAGAAGGGGTTGCTTCAAAGAGGAAAGTAAAATCATATCTCTAGATTGCGTCATGATTAATTGCCTGATTGGTTGCTTCTTTAGCAATGATTAGATTCTAAATCAATCACATAAATCAATGATTTATTTGGCAAATAAGTATATTTGAATCTTCCTTTAGATATCCAATCAGCCACATTGTCTTTCCTTATGTGTATCAATCACAATCAATGAAAAGATTTTCCATGTGCTAGCCTCGGGTCAGTTAACTAGCTGTCTGATTGCATGACGGATTGGACCTATATATCTTTAGAATTTGGAATTTCTTCCTTAAATAACACTTGTAGCCATGGAAGTCTTCTTTCCAATGCCACCTGAATCGTTTCCATCCGAATTATACATAAAAAGGTATGATCGAAATACTAAGGCTCTATCAATCTGTCCGAATTAGCTTCTTTCCTAATTTAGTTCTTTTCATACAAATCTCAAATCAAACGGGTCCATAAGGTTGTGTTCGACCATTCCATGCATGTTTAGACCATTAGGAGCCCATTCTTGACTTTCAAATAGCTTTGGGTAGATAGGCTTTACTTCCTCTTTTACTTGGATCCTATTAAAGCCTGTTTAGACATGTAAACTCAATTAAGGTCGAACTAACTTATTCAAATTATAAATAGCCTAAATCAGCAATAAATTAACACAAAATAGGATTGCAATTCAAAATTTGAAAACATTTAATTGAACATTATTTTAGTGCATCAGCCGTCGCTTCCTCATCCGCACAGACCGTCAGCCTTTGAAGTATTTCCTTGAGTAGTGTGTCTCAACTCCGGCACAGCAACAGTGGGTCAACAAGCTTTTGGGATATGATTATGATGTGGTATAAAAGAAGGGGCAAAAACAAGGTGGCGGATGCTCTCTCTCACTGACCTTCTGAGAGGTCTTGCCTTGCACTGTCTATACCCTCTTGTCCTTTTCTACCGGAGTTGCGGTGAGCTTACTTGGAGGACTCACCCACCCGTGAGCAGGTTACTCATCTACAATGTGACCCTGCTTCCCTTCCTTTCTTTGTGTGGTAAGATGAACTTCTCTTTTGGAAGGGCCGATTGTTGGTGCCTGATGCACATGACCTTTGACGGCGCATTCTTTCTCATTTCCATGACACACCACTAGCTAGCCATGAGGGTTCCTTCCGAACATATAAGCAGGTCAGTTAGAGCTTCTTATGGAAGGGTCTTTGGAGGGCGGTTCAGGACTATGTTGCTGCCTACTACTTATGTCAATGGACGAGGTGGCTACTACATCACCTGCTAGGTTACTTCAGCCCCTTCCCATTCCCGACAAAGTTTGGGAAGATGTGTCTATGGATTTCGTAGAGGCTTTGTCCGTAGTGCAGGGCAAATCAGTGATATTGGTGGTTGTAGATCGCTTGTCCAAATATGTGCATTTTTGTGCCTTGGCCCATCCATTCACTGCCAAAATAGTGGATGAACTCTATGTTCATGAGATAGCCAAGTTGCAAGGCATGCCTCACATGATTATTTTTTATTGAGACTAGAACTTCCTCTCTCAGTTATGGCATGAGTTCTTTACATTACAGGGCACCGAGCTTCATATGAGTACCACCTATCACCCGCAGATGAACGGATAGACTGAGGTGGTTAACTGCTGCTTGGAGCAGTACTTGTAGTGTTTCATCGGGGATCAGCCCTACCGATGGCTCCAGCTCCTCCCTTGGGTGGAATGGTCCTACAACACAGCCTATCATACCTGGGCTAGGTCCACTCCCTTTGAGGTGCTTTATGGGCCCACTCCTCTATTTTGTCCTATGTGCCTCTCTGATCTTACGTGGCTAAGGTTGATTATATGCTCCAGATGAGGGATGTGGTTATCCGACAGGTTAAACTCAATTTGGTGTTCGCCCAGAACTGTATGAAGCAAGTGTGTATGACAAGAAGCATGTTGATCGGGAGTTCCTTGTGGGTGATCTTGTTTATGTCTCAGTGATTCCTCAACGTCAGACCATCGTTTTCGAGGCTGAGCATACTAAGTTGGCTCCACATTACCACATGCCTTGTTCCATTATTGAGTGCATCGAACCCGTGGCTTATTGATTGGAATTGTCCTCTGGATCATTGGTGCAACCAGTCTTCCATGTCTTTCTCCTCTTCCGCTTTGTTGGGGACTCGGGCATCCAGAGCCCAACCTACCCACACTTGCATCTGTGCTTGATAAGTGACGAGTGCATCGTTCTAGCCACTTTGTCACTGAGGTAATCGTGGCTTGGTAGGGTCAGCCTCTTTAGGATGCCACTTGGATACTTGAGGATGAGTTCAAGGAGCGCTACCCTACTTCGTTGCCTTGAGGACAAGGTGAAAGCAGAGTGTGGTGGAGTGTTGTGTACATCACTCAAGGGGCGGGACATCTCCCGCCTTGTACTACTTTCCATGTTTAGGGCCTACTATATCAGGAGTACTTTATTTTTTGGTAATTTCCATTTGGGATGTAATAAACTGTATTCGGGGGGAAATTGATTATGATTTGTAATGGACCAGCTGTTAGCACGCTAATTAGTATGGGGCCCACAAGCTAGCACTCACCCCAAGGAAGCCATGCCACCATAAAGGGGGTCATCTTCCTCCTTTGTCTTTATGCAGAATTCAAAACTATTTCTCTTCTTCTTTTGCCCAAACTTCTCCCCTTTCCCCTTTGTGAAGCTAGGTACCATTTGTGTCCAATTGGGACACAACAAGTGAGATTGCTACAACATGACATGATGTTCGTAGCACGTATATGCGGTGGTATTTGACTATTACACCAAGATATATTTTACCATGCAATGATTTAAAGGAGGTTAGCCTAGGGGGACGTCAGACAAGTATATATTAATTATCATAACACTTTTTTATTTCTATGACCTTTTTATTATTTATATTACTTTTTTATAGCTTGTTTAGTGCGACAGACATATACACATTTGGCTAACACAGTTAACACCTATACTTCGGGTGAGGTTTTATTAGCATCATGTCAATCAATCATCAGGCACCATGAGGATGTTCTTCTTAGCTTGCCACTACTTCAATCGGTTATTACGGACATTCATGGACATTATCCCACCGATGAGGCAGCTTAGACATCTCTAAGGCATGCTTCCTATATGGATATACTATCTTCATCTGCAACACCTGGCTCTCCTCCTTTATTTTCATGAGATTTAGCTTCGCATGATAGTTCATGTTCATCATCTCTGATTGCTCTAGATCCAACCCATCCCTAGCTAGTTGAGATACTGATTGTTCCAATGGTCTACACTAGATGACAATGGGTAGCTTGTGTGGAATCCGATCCCATTATCTTCATAGGCGTGTTTGGGTGAGCCATCTATTATATACACGGACGAAGAGGACTTGGAGGACCCACTAGAGCAGCTCATGGCTATGGGCGTGGTCGGGGTTGGGGTCGAGGTCGGGGTCGAGGTCGTAGGGGTAGGAGAGGTAGAGTTAATTAGAGTTCTTATATTTTTTTCAAATGTATAAAGTGTAAACTTTTTTTATAAAACAAATATTTTGAGAAAATTCTATCTAATTTATATATTTCATATACTATAATCACTCGATGTGAGGATATTTATGTGTTATATGTGTTCATTCTGTGGATATGTATGTGTTATATATGTTTTGTTTACAGGGGTGTTTCGGGGTTCAGGTTATGTGGATATCTACGTGTTATATATGTTTTATTTTAAAAGGTAGTTTCGAGGTTCAAATAATCTTTAAAAAATTAATTTGATTTTGTCCTTTATAAGGACGAAATTAGTATAAAGTAACAAGCAAAGGGAGATAATTTTATCCTTTTGAAGGACGAAATCTTCTTCAAGGTAGATTATGTCCTTGCGAAGGACGAAATCTCTCCTCAATGAATATTCCGTCCTTTAGAAGAATGAAATCTTCTTTAAGAGGAGATTTCATCATTTAGAAGGATGGAATCAACTTAAAGGAGATTTCATCCTTCTGAAGGACGAATTCATAAAAAAATTTAAAAAAACCATGTAGGCGTTAACGCTTGGTTGGTGCCTATGTGGAAAAAACCAACACCACTTTGGTAATTATTTTTATCTCTATAACATTTTGGTAAATATTTTCTTAACATTATTTATATAATTTTTGTCCAAACAAAATATAGTGCAAAATTATCCAATTAGCCCTACGACTAGTTTGGTCTTTTCACCCTATGCACACCACACACATGTATCAACAAATCACCTAATTAGCAATCAAACATGTATAAAAGGGAAATATAATATTATGGATAGAAAATATCACTCACTAATTTAGCCTAGTGAATTGACCAAAATGTCCCTAGGGCAGTTTGGTCCATTCTAACTATAATCTAATCAATCAATCATACACCCAACATGTAATCAACCATTCAATATAGATTAGACAAATATATAGGCATGTAAAATGAGATAAGAATTATCAAATTGTTATAAATTCAAGGGCTAATTTACCAAATTGCCCTTAGGGCGTGTCAAAGCCCAATTGGATGATCAAATAGAAAATTTTCAGTAACATACAAAGGCCAATCATCACTAATAATATTCAATTTCAATTAAATATCTAAAGCCCCTTCAATAATCAAGCACAGTGTCGACATGCTCCTATCCAGATTTATTGTGATAATCTGGCAATAGTGTTGGCACTTAAGAAAGGGGAAAACAGTGCCAGAGGTAAGCTGTCACGCCCCGACACCGCCCAAGCCGAGCCAAACCCGGTCCAAGGGCCGGTCAAGTGAGCAGAGGCGATGGAATTGAAAGGGAATAGCGAAAGACTTAGCCCCACATACAGGCGATTAATCTAGTGGAGTTACGCACCACAAAACCTTTGAGCAAAAGTAAATAAGGATAAAAGAGGACTTTAATTCTAATCTAGTCCACTAGTCTCAAACCCACATACTTAAAATCCTGAGCCAACACACGTGACTCGAACCAAGGGTCTCAAATAGGTCTAAACTCATAAGACATACATGAGTCTGAAACAAGAACAATCATACATAATGTTCTAAACTCAAAATAAAGTAAATCTGACAAGCATAATAAAGTCTAAAGGCCTCCATGCCTAATTACATGCTCTCCCCGCCCTTTCCTCATACAAAGGGTCTTGCGCATCTGCACGTCACACCGTGCAGCCCCAAAACAAAAGCACAAGAAAGAGGGATGAATAAAAACTCAGCAAGGTTTGCATATGGTGACTAAGAATAAAAAAAACATCATGGCATGGCAATTTAGCAATTCAGATTCAAATTTTACATGATGTACCCTCTTTCTGATCATTCTCTTGCTAAACACTTGATATCCATAACATAAGAACTATAATGCACATGACACCTATCAAAGTCGAGCATAACTACTCTTATCATAACTTAGCATCCATCCTGCATAATAAATGATCTTCATCCATTCAAAATCAAGCATAATAGCATGCATGAGAAGAGTCTCTAACACACCTTTCAGATCATGCACATTCATCACATAACCCTCCATAGTAGTGTTCTCATTCACACATAATCATATAATGGAGATCCATATAATTCATTCATAAATCATTCACCCTGCACGATAAGTGTCTCAATCACACTATTCTAAATCATTCATAATCAATCGCATCCACATATGTCACATAATCCAAATATCCCTACACAACCTATGCAATCTGGGCATAATATTATCACATACACATGCATTATCATCAAATGGTAAATGTCTCCATCAAGGAGAGGAATGCAATCATATCATATCATATCCTATCACTCGCTCTAGACGTAATCCAATTTCCTAACTGGAAACCTAGGGCATTGCCCACTCTGGACACAATTCAAATTCCATAAGGAAAACTAGGGTGTAGGGGTAGTATCAAGAATACAATCATATCATATCACCCGCTCTGGACGTAATCCGATTTCCTAACTAGAAACCTAGGGCATTGCCCACTCTGGATACAGTCCGAATTCAATAAGGAAAACTAGGGTGTAGGGGTAGTCAGCCCCTCTGCTCACTCTGGACTATCCACACGGGAAATCCGAATTCCATAAGGAAAACTAGAGCAGGTCTACTCGCTCTGGACAGTCCGGGCCAGGGACGTCCGAATTAACTAGAATAGTGTGTTCACTCTAGACATCTCTGCAATGGAAGAGTCTGATTTCCTCAAGGAAACCTAGAACATGTGGTAGCTGGTGCACGAAGGCATACCACTCTGGATTCTCAGGGTCTTGGTTTGACTGTCTCAATAAACAAATCTCAACCGCATTAATAATTCAAATCAACTCAACCTATCGTGACTCAAATAGAGTCAACCCGGGGAGTATACATGTTCCTCATAGGAACTCAAATCGAAATCATGTCCTTTCGGACCAATCAAGTTCCGATTAAGCCAACGACCGATTAATCTGGCACGCAATTTCACAACATTGCATCCAATCGATCAAACTCGGCTAATCTCGATAAAGTATCAATCGGAAATCCGCTTCATGATGCATGCAACATGGTACATACGTGGGCAAGACATACATGAATCCTAATTCACGATAAGTGCTCTCATCAACCCCTCATGCATCATTTATAATCATAATATTACACATCATCATAATTATTTCCCCCACATGTGTGTGTGTGTACAAGGTAGAAACATCTCATTCGATGCATATCAACATGCCTTGTAATTAACTCGCCATCACACTACACATGCACATTAACATCTAATCATGGAT
Source organism: Saururus chinensis (assembly GCA_035235625.1). Lineage (NCBI taxonomy): Eukaryota > Viridiplantae > Streptophyta > Magnoliopsida > Piperales > Saururaceae > Saururus > Saururus chinensis. Next base: position 25,817,656 of record CP141146.1, on the reverse strand, counting down.
TCCAGTGAAATTCATGGGTGAAAACCATCAAAAACCATCAATCAAGTCAAACGTAACCACATGCTAAACATATGTAAGCACATTCACCTCACACTTGAGTCTAGGCATAGCACTAACATTCACCCATCATTTAACCACATCATATAATGACATATCAATTCATTAGCATGTTGTAATTATACTAAAAATATGCTTAAACCATAGGGAATCATCCACTCATATCTTCAAGATAGCAATTCTAACATGTATATCCAACTACAAGCCATTTCACATAGACTTTAAATATACACCATAAATTCTAAACATCAATAACATGATCTTCTAGTAACTTATTCTAGCTAAAATCACTCTACATAAACATAAAAATGATATTTGGGAGTAGAGATATCAAAATAAGCAACATGCATAAACTGGTCAAATTCTGCAGTATAGCCGTTCGATCGCCCTACAGGGCCGTTCGAATGGAGGAACTGAATATCAGCCTGAAAATATGTTATGCAGTTCGATCGCCCCGCAAGGCCGTTCTATCAGCATAACAATAGTTTCTAGGTCGTCTTCTCCATGTTGAAAACCAAACCGAAACTTTACAAGCACTTCATAAAACATCAAATCTCATTCCCAAACTTCATTATAATCAAATCAAAGCTTCCAAAACATCAAATCTAATCATTATGAAGAAAAACCCTAAGAAAATAACACCAAAGATTAAGCTTTTATCACATCACCATTATAGCACACATGCATGCAACCCATTTCAACATTCCTCAAATCTTAGATCCGAAAATCACAGCAAATTAAAGATACAAAAACCCTTACCTCCCAGCAAGTTCTTGATTTGAAATGGTTCCTTAAACTCCTCCAAAACCTACCCAAAACATGATATTTGTCAATACCTTCATAAAATCATATAGAACATCTAAACCTTTTGAAAAACCATAGATCTAGGGTTCAAGAAACCCAAAAATGAAATTCCAAACACTAGATCTAGAAATAGGGCTTCAAATCAGTAGCTTTATGCTTTGAAATCGAGAGTCAACCATAGGATAAGAAGGGATTTGAAAGATCTAGGCAAAACCCTAATGGATTTATGAAAGATTAAGCAAAATCTCACCTTAATCTCCTTTCTCCCTTAGAAAATTGGGGATATGGCTCAAATTCTCCAGGTCTCATCCCTTTCCCAGCTGGGAAAGTGGCTGTTCCCTTCCTCTTATAGAAAAGGTTGGTTGGATAAAAATAAATAATGGGGTACAAATCGAATTTACCACAAAAAATGGATAATTTTGCTATTACAACCCAAATTTAAAATCTAAAAAATTCTGAAATAAATTCCTAATGTCTTAGTTTGATTTTAAGAATATTTTGGGTTAAAAATTTGAATTTTGGTCGTGGGGCCCACGGTGGGTCCCGCCAAACCCTAATTTTTTGGAAAAAATAGTAAAAATTCCAAAAATTACAAACAAATACCAAATGACTTAAATTAACTTAAAGACTTAAAATGTGAAGAATATTTTGGTTAAAACCTTTGTTAACCACTTAAATTAAATAGTCCAAAACCGATACAAGTTAACATTAAACCATATAAATGCAATTAAATAGAATAAAGTAAACCGGTTAAAGCTTAAGGATCTTACATAAGCACATTGAGGTGTATTACTATTACATTTTCAACATGCTACAGAAGGCAAAAGTAACTCTGAGTCACTTTTCTACAACTGAGATGTTGGCAGATCCATTTACTAAGGCCTTAACGACGGATCTATTTTCTAAGCACATTCATAGCATTGGTCTTCGACAAGACTAGCACAAGTCATTGTTGGACCATATGAGCCCTTCATCCATAGTAGGGGATGTTGGACCAGGGTATGGGCTTGGTCCCATTTTAGTCCACATTAATCGCGGTCCGAGTGAGCCGGTATGGCCCACAGGGTCTAAGGGTGGTGGCGGAGGTCGCGTCGACCCCACATGAGCCATCGTGACACTAATTTGATTTTGACCCACATTCTTCTCATTTACAAACTAGGTATGTGACTAGGATGTGCATTAACACGTTGTGGGGCCCGACTCGTGAATTATGTGTCGATGGCTGAACTCATGGTTAGCAAGGGGTTGACCCTATAGCGGGCTTGGCCATGTGCAGGGGGTCCAGGCCCCAGTGGTGTCTGATAGACAGAGCCCACTCCTGTTGTGTATGACCCTCTAATTATAAGCCAAAAATTTCATCAGGAAAGCCCAATTGAAGAAGCCCAATTAGAAGCCCATTAATGAGGGATTAGTGAGGGGTATTTAAGGGAGATGAGGGAGAGGATAAGCCCTAATATCTTTGGGTCGTCCCCCTCTCATCTCTCTCACCCAATCCACCCCCTCCTCTCTCCCTAGGTGCGGCCTCTCTCAAGTTTTGGGCAGAAAACTTGCTGGCTGCCACCTCTAATCCCCTCTCCTCCTTCTCTTGATGAGGAAAACGAAGAGGATTGTGCTCCTCACTGATTTGGGCATCAACCTAGAGGCTTTGGAGCGTCATCTTTTCTGAGATTTCATCCAACATCAAGGTGGTAGAGGGATCAACACATACAAGGTAAAATCCCCTTCTCTTCTTGATTACATTGAGATCTATAGAATCCAGATGATGGTATGAAGAGTATGATGGCATGCTAGGGGCTGATCAGCCCAAGGTCAGTACTTCCTTGCTCCTTAATTTAGTTTTGACTTATGCATGCTCTAAGTTGGATAGCATATTGCTTATTGATTTACAATTATATGCATGTTTGTGTAGATTATTGATTAAAGCTTTGATTTTTAATTGGTGTGCCTTCCCCAAGGCCCTGGGACCACCACGCTTCCACTGGCAAGCCACTCTACAGTGGTATTGGAGACTAGGATTGGGGATTTGGTCGCTGATTTGATTAGAAATCAAATCGATTTACCCAATTTAGAGTTTTGGTTTCTAGAAAGGGGGGAAACCCTAAATTGATAAATCTACATGTGCTACCCATAGGACTTATGCAATTAAATTGAAATTGAATGTATTTGGGGTTGTTTTTCATGATTTGTTTGCTTGAAATTGAATAATTAGATAATTAATTCTGTTTAGTGCATTGGGGAACGTGTAGGAGCAAAAGGGTCATTTTGCCCTTTTGATTTTTGCCTAAATTAATTTCACTAATCACTTCTTGCTCACACATTAAATTTTTGGTCAGCAAGATTAAATGAATTTTTTTGTTTAGATTTAATTAATTTAGTGGATTGAAATAGTGTGTGAATTGTCCGTTTTAGCCCTAGGGCATTTTCATCAATTCACATAGGCTCTGTGTGTGCCTATGAGTTTTCTATCCTGAATTGTATTCTTTGTGTTATATACTTATTGAATAGTTGCTGGGTGTTGTAACTTGGTGTGTCTTTTAAGGGTAAAAATACCAAAATAGCCCTAGGGCTATTTTGGTAATTTTGCACTAAATCTTTTTGGACAAAATATTGAAATTCTAGCAACTCGTAGAGGGGTTTGTTTGCTATATTTTTTGTTGAGTGGGGTGTTTAAGGGATTGCATAAATCATAAACACTTCATTATACAATTAGGATAACTTTCCTTAAGGTGCTTAACCCGTTAAAGGTTTTCACTTGATAGTGAGCCAAACCTAATTTAGATGCAATTAAACTAAGTAACTCAACATAATATATTTTGTCCCTTTGCTTTATTGTTAGATTAAGAGAGTCTAAACAATAATTACTTACGAAGCTTTTGGCCAACTAGAGTATAAATTTACTGTTCTCTTTACCTCATTCTTTGTAGTTGCACAATGGCTTCTGTTAGCCCCTTAACTTGTCGGAAGTGGAAAGAGGCGGCTACCCCCATACTTGGCAGCAGACATCCGAGTTTTGCTAGGCGACGGACAGCCTAGGCAGCCCCTTTTGCACATACAGATGCTGGGACAGCACAGGAGATGTTCCGGACGAGCTACTCGCCTTGCGGAGCAGGCTGGGTAGGAGTCCTTGCGCTGGCGGGACTCTAGCGGCGAAGCTGGGCACTGCTTGGACTTAGGGGAGGACTCCTAAGGTGGATAGGATTCAGTGATGCTGGTTGGCTGAACTTCTAGTTGGAGTAGGAGACCGGGCAGCAGACTCCTAGGACGGACAGGACTCATACATGCAGGCTGGTCAGACTCCTAGGATGGATGGGAGTTGGATTGGCTGGTTCCCTTGGATGGGAAAACTCTTGGAGGCAGCATGGATAAGGATTTCTAGCGGAAGACGGACTCGCAAAGGCTTCGTTATCTATGCTGGCCTGGAATGATTTTGGGCTGAGAGTTGGAGAGGGTGAGAACACTTGTATTGGGTGGGTTCTGTACTTCTAGTTGCTCTAGGATGGCCAGCCTATGGCTGAGTCTATTTAAAGGAGAGGATGGGGCGGCCATGGCAGATTGGTTGGTGATGTTTCCTGCACAGCGAACCAGGGAGAAAGAGAGGAGAGTTCTCAGCCTTGGTGGTTCAGCCCTGCCCTCTCCCTACTTGTGTATTTCGACAGATTGATTTACATAGCTTGGGTGGAGACCCTTGCACCAGGTTGGTTGTGTTGCTTTGTGGTTGTTTTGCTTGATTTCCCTTGCGCATACGAGTGGGAAGGGAAGAGAGTGGCTGCTGGTTGCACGGAGCAGCCAGGCCATCACGAGTGCAGATGCTAGGCAAAGCTTCGCGCCCGTGACAGTTGGTTCCATTGCCAGGATTTTGAAGGAGGTGAAAGCTCTGTACGGTCTCTGTGAAGGAGTTGGCTGAAGGTGCTGGATCGCTGGGATACCCGGATGAGGTAAGGTGCTTGACGGGTTGTTGCTGGACAGATCGGAGATCCACCTTGCTGAAGCACTGAGACAACCTCGAAGGAGGTGAAAGCTCTGGATGGGCTTGGCGCTAATCAGGTTGGACAGGTGCTGAGGAGCTGGAATCCTCGAAGGAGTAGATGGCTCTTGACAGGCTGCTGCAATGGTCGTTGGCAGACTTGCTGGGCAGCGAGGTGCTGAGACGCTGGGCGACAGCGTTCACCTTGCTGAAGCGAATTCCAGAATCAACATCATTGCGGGGTGCAGGTCTATGGGCAGGCTTGTACTTGGGGGGAGCGGTCTCCCCACATACTTGGCTGAGCGAGGCAGCCAAGGGACGGGCTGTTGGAGCAGTTCATGGGTGTTCAGGTGGCTGGCATCACCAGCATCATATGGACGGGCTGCTGCGAAGGTCGTTGGCAGACTGGCTAGGCAGCAAGGTGCTGAGACGTTGGGAGATGGCGTTCACCTTGCTGAAGCAGATTCCAGGATCGGCTACATGGTGGGTTGCAGGTCCTTGGGCGGGCTTATACTTGTGGGGAGCGGTTTCCCCACATACTTGGCTGAGCGAGGCAGCCATGGGGCGGGCTGTTGATGCAGTTCATGGGTGTTCAGGTGGCTGGCATCACCCACATCACAGGGAGGGCAGCAAAGGGGGCAACGGTGGCATGGACAATGGGGAGCAGCTGGGCTGGCCGAAGAGAGGTGCTGGCTGTTTCATACCCCAAGGGCCGTACCGGGCCAAGGAGTGTCCAAAAAGGGAAAGGCTGAATGCCTTGGTCACTGAAGAGGAGAAGGACGAATCTGAGCATGAGCAGGTAGCCCGGATGAGTCCCTTGCAGCGGATGGGATGCATTCAGTTGATGGAGTCCCCGGTTGAGGGGGCACCTTCGGGTCTTTGATGATTCAGAGGATGGAGGGGAGCGAACTCCCCAAGCCGTGGCTGATCGAAGCAGCCAAGGGGCAGACTGATGCAAAGGTTCACAGGATGGTGGGCAGCGGATGTTGCTCAAACCTGGCCGAAGGCTGACTTAGGCTGGGCGGGACTTGACTTGGCCGTGGTGTGATGGGAAGTGTTGGCTTCTTGCTGGCGGGTTCAGCAAGGTGGATGGCTGAAGAGCTTCAATCGGGGCACCTGGGAAGTTGGGGCTTCGACGAGGGCGTCGAAGAATCAAGTGCGGGAGGCCTATTAGCCCCTTAACTTGTTGGAAGCGGAAAGGGGGCGGCTACCCCCATACTTGGCAGCGGACAGCCGAGTTTTGCTAGGTGACAGAAAACCTAGGCAGCTCCTTGGGTACAGACGGATGCTAGGACAGCACGGGAGATGTTTCGGATAAGCTACTCACCTTGCGGAGCAGGTTGGGTAGGAGTCCTTGCACTGGCGGGACTCTAGTGGCGAAGCTGGGCGCTGCTTGGACTTAGGGGAGGACTCCTAAGGCGGATAGGATTCAGCGATGCTGGTTGGCTGCACTTCTAGTTAGAGTAGGAGACTGGGCAGTAGACTCCTAGGACGGATAGGACTCGTACCTGCAAGCTGGTCAGACTCCTAGGACGGATGGGAGTTGAATTGGCTGGTTCCCTTGGATGGGCTATCTCTTGGAGGCAGCATGGCGAAGGACTTCTAGCGGAAGACAAACTCGCGAAGGCTTCCTTATCCATGCTGGCCCGGAATGGTTTTGGGCTGAGAGTTGGAGAGGGTGAGAACACTTGTATTGGGTGGGTTCTGTACTTCTAGTTGCTCTAGGATGGCTAGCCTTTGGCTGAGTCTATTTAATGGAGAGGATGGGGTGGCCATGGCAGATTGGTTGGTGATTTTTCCTGCACAGCGAACCAGGGAGAAAGAGAGGAGAGTTCTCAGCCTTGGTGGTTCAGCCCTGCCCTCTCCTACTTGTGTATTTCGACGGATTGATTTACATAGCTTGGGCGGAGACCCTTGCACCAGGTTGGTTGTTTTGCTTGATTTCCCTTGCGCATACGAGTGGGAAGGGAAGAGAGTGGCTGCTGGTTGCACAGAGTAGCCAGGCCATCACGAGTGCGGATGCTAGGCAAAGCTTCGTGCCCGTGACAGCTTCCAAGATGGTCACATCAAAATTAGGGAAGACTGAAAAGATGAATGTTCATAACTACTTGGTATGGAAGAGGAGGGTACATCACATCCTCACTCTATCTAATCTTGCTCATGTCATAGAGCAGATCATTGAGCCACTACCAAAGAGTTGTTCAACTGCTCCGAAGAAGGCTCATGACAAATTGAAGGATGATGACAACAAGGCTAGGTCTACTATTCTGACTTTCATGGAGCCTAAGATTGAAAGGCTCTTTGAAAAGTACAAGACTGCTAGAGAGATGTTGGAGGCCGTCTCTGTGAGGTATGGGGAGAAGATAGAGGCTCATAAGAGGATGTTGCACTCTAAATACCAGAACTTTAGGATGAATGAGGGAGATGATGTGTGTGAGTAGTGCCATGTCCATTATTGCTAATGACCTGGAGACACTAGATCACCCATCTCTGAGGGAGTCCAAGTGTGTACAGTGTTGAATAGCCTCCCTAAGTCCTAGGAGAGTGTGGTGGTCTACCTCAATATGATAATCATAAGCTTACAATGGAGGCTCTCACTGCCAAGCTTAGGCTTGAGTAAGAAAGGAAGAACCATGTGAATGCTTCAGGTGTTGCTACTGCCAACCTGGCATGAGCTCTGGTGGAGGCAAGAAAGGTGGACAGAGGCAAGGTCATTCAAAGAGCTTTCGAGAAAAAGAAGAAGAAGCCTCAGAATAAGGGCAATAACAAACCCTAGGGTGCTTGCTTCAAGTGTGCCAGGTGGGCCACTTCAAGGCTAATTGTGCTTAGAAGGATGACCAGTCAAGTAACAACAACAAGGGAAAGAATAAGGATATTGTTTGTGTTGTCTCAGAGGTGATGATAGCTAACATCAAGAAGAACACTTGGTGGCTGGATTCTGGAGCCTTTGTCTATGTGTCTCATATTAGGGGATCCAGGGGTGAGATGATCCATCTCAAGCCAGGCTAGAACAAAGTCTTCATGGGCAACAATACATACTGCGAGGTGGAGGCCATGCGAAACTATAGGATTCCTATGAAGAAAGGCTCTACCCTAGTGCGTACTGATGTACTATTTGCTCCCTCCATCAGCAGGAATCTAATCCCAATCCCTGTTCTGACTAAGAAGGGGTTTGGAGCTATATTCAATGGGAGCAAGGCCACTATGGGCAAGGGTGGGACTATACTCTTTACTGCTTCTTTAGTAGATGGTTTATATTGTTTGGATGCAATGGATTCTCTAGAATCTAATGAAATAAGCTCTTTTAAATATCTTGTATTATCTGTGGATGCCATGTTGTGACATATGTGTTTGTGTCATGTGAATGGAGACATAATACATAGGATGTTGAATGTGGGGTTGTTACCCAAAATATCCAAAGACCTACGTGTGTGTGCGGATTGCTTATCAGGAAAGATGAGCAGACAATCCTTCCGAAAGGGACAAAGGGCAAATGAACTATTAGGGGTGGTTCATTCTGACATCTGTGGGCCCCTGAATGTTCAAACCCACAGAGGGATGACATATTTCATCACATTTATAGATGACTATTCGAGATACGAGAACATGTATATTATAAATAGGAAGTGTAATGCCATAGATAAAGTCAAAGAATTTAAAGCTGGGGAAGAGACCTAGTGAGGCAGAAAAGTAAAAATCCTGAGGACTGACAGGGGTCGTGAGTACACCTCTGACCTGTTTAAGGATTATTGTACCGATTAGGGAATAGTTAATTAGTATACCCTCCGTACACTCCATAGCAAAATGGAGTGGCAGAAAGGCGTAATAGGATGCTTATGGACATGGTAAGATCTATGTTAAATATCTCTGAGTTAGGAACTAACTTCTAGGGTGAGGCTTTAGATATTTCCATGTGCATCCTTAATTGTGTACCCACAAAGGTGACTAACGGATACCTTATAAGTTATGGAAGGGTCGACGTCCGAACTTAGGGCATCTTAGAGCGTGGGAGTCCACAACACACATAAAGGTGCCTGACCAGCATAGGTCAAAGCTGGACCCCAAGACCATAAAGTGTAACTTTATTAGTTATTATGACCACTCTAGGGGGTACAGATTTGTGGTTCACCACATGGATGGGACAACGGGGGTAATTGAGTCTAGAGACATTTATTTCTTGGAGGAAGAATTAAACCCTAGAAAATATAATAAAAGAGTCAATTTGTTTGAGGTTGTAAAAGAGGCTGGTCCAAGCACCTCCTCAAAGGAAGTAATTGGATCATGTCAAAATTAAACCGAATAGGAACTCAGGGCATTGAGGGAAAGATGACCTTCAACACAGTTGAAGAACTTGTATACAATGCTAGGGGAGGACAACATCATGTTAGATGAACTCGTTCTTGATGACCCGATTACCCTTGAGCAAGGATTGAGTCTTCTTGATGCTCAAGAATGGTAGAATCCTTTTCAGGAAGAGATGAACTCTAACCTAAAGAATAAGGTCTAGGAGATAGTGTATCCACCTGAAGGGTGGAAGCCCATTGGGTGTAAATGGATCTTCAAAAAGAAGCTTAAGGCAGATGGGTCAATCGCTAAGTACAAGGTGAGATTAGTGGCAAAAAGGGTTCACCCAGGAGTATTGGATGGACTTTAAGAGACATACTCACCTGTGTCATGATTTGACTCAATCAGATGTCTCTTAGCATGCATTGCTTACTTTGATTTAGAGCAACACCAAATGGATGTAAAGACTACCTTCCTAAATGGAGATTTAGATGAGGGGATTTATATGGAACAATCTAAGGGTTTTGTAATTCCTAAAGAGGAACACAAGGTGTGTAAGCAGATAAAATCATTGTATGGCCTAAAACAATCCCCAAGGCCATGGTACTTCATTTTTTACAAGATGATCAGTGAGTATGGGTTCATAGTGAATGAGCACGATCACTGTGTCTATACCTTTAAGATGGGGCTAGGTATATGATGTTGTCATTGTATGTCGACAACATACTCCTAATGGGGAATGACCAAAGTATGATTGTCAGTATAAAGGAATGGCTCGAAACCCAGTTTGAGATGAAAGACATGGGTGAGGTATCCTACATCCTTGGGATAAAAATTGATAAAGATAGAAATGCTAGAAAGCTTAGTATATCTCAAGAGTCATACATAGTGAGCATTCTCAAATGCTTTAGTGTCATTGGTTAGAAGACCATTGAGTCCGCTATTTACAAGGGTAGAGTGTTTCCTAAGAGTATGGCTCCTCGGACTGAGGAAGACAGGCTCTGGATGGAGTCAGTGCCATATGCACAGGCTATTAGCAGCTTGATGTATGTCATGACCTATACGACGCCTAATTTGAGTTTGTGGTGGGCTTGCTGGCCTATTACCAAGCAGACCCTAGACTTCAACACTCGCAAGCAGTGAAGAGGGGTATTTTGGTACCTTTTAGGGTCTAAGAGTTTAAAACTCACTTATTAGGCAGAGAGTCTGTCATTGGCTGGATATAATGATTCAGACTATGTGGAGGATCCAGATGATAGGAACTTTAGTGCTGGATTTGTCTTCATGTTTGGAATCAGGGCTATATCATGGCCAAGCAAGAAACAAAAGAGTCTTTCTAAGTCTACCATGGAAGATGAGTTTTATGCATGCAATATTGTAGCTACCCAGACAGTATGGATAAAGGAGTTTCTACCAAGATTGGGTCTAGAAAACTGGACCGATGGTCCTGTCTAGATTCATTATGATAATCTGTCAATAGTGTCGACACTTAAGAATGGGGAGATCAATGCTAGAGGTAAGCACATTGCGATACAATTCTATTACATTTTTGACATGCTATAGAGGGGAAAAGTGTTTGTGAGTCACATTCCTACTACTGAAATGTTGGCAGATCCATTCACTAAGGCCTTAACGATGAATCTATTTTCTAAGCACACTATAGCATTGGTCTTCGACAGGACTAGCGCAAGTTGCTGTTGGACGATATGAGCCCTTCACCCATAGTGGGGGATGTTGAACTATGGTACGAGCTCAGACCCCTGCCCCTGTTGGTCCACATTAATCATGGTCCGAGTGAGCCGGTATGGGCCATAGGGTCCAAGGGTAGTAGAGGCGGTCACGCCGACCCCACATGAGCCATCGTGACACTAATTTGATTACGACTCGCATTCGTCTCACACGCACACTAGGTATGTGACTAGGATGTGCATTAACACGTTGTGGAGCCCAACTCGCAAATCATGTGTCGATGGCCAGACCCATGGTTAGCAAGGGGTTGACCCTGCCGCAGGCTTGGCCGTGTACAGGCCCCCGCAGGCTCTAAGAGGCAGAGCCCACTCCCGTTGTGTATGACCCTCTAATTATAAGCCAAAAACTTCAGCAGGAAAGCCCAATTGAAGAAGCCCATTAAAGAGGGATTAGTGAGGGGTATTTAAGGGAAAAGAGGGAGAGGAGAAGCCCTAATCTCTTTGGAACATCCCCCTCTCCTCTCTCTCACCCAATCCGCCCCCTCTTTTCTCCCTAGGTGCGGCCTCTCTCAAGTTTTGGGGAGAAAACTTGTTGGCCGCCCCCTCTAATCCCCTCTCCTCCTCTTGATGATGCAAACGAAGAGGATTGCATTCCTCACTGATTTCGCGTCAACCTAGAGGCTTTGGGGCATCATCCTTGCTGAGATTTCATCCAAGATCAAGGTGGTAAAGGGATCAACACATACAAGGTAAAATTCTTTTCTCTTCTTGATTACATTGAGATCTATTGAATACGGATGATAGTATGAAGAGTATGATGGCGTGCTAGGGGGTGATCAGCCCAAGGTTAGTACGTCCTTGCTCCTTAATTTCGTTTTGACTTATGCATGCTCTAAGTTGGATAGCATATTGCTTATTGATTTACAATTATATGCATGTTTATGTAGATTATTGATTAAAGCTTTAATTTTTAATCGGTGCGCCATCCCTATGGCCTTGGGACCGCCACGCTTCGGCCGGCCGGCCACTCTACAATCCATCCATGTGAAGCTGCATAATAAATGGACGCGTAAGCATGGGTGAGAAAACATATCTTCATGATGCACATACGCACATCCATGTAGGTCCAGAGTTTGATGCAGCATTGCAGCACTTCATCATACCAAGAAGAATCAGTGGAGTCATCGTGTTTTTACCTCTTGAACCACGTGAGTTTGATCCCGTTCTATGGCCTGACTCTGCTCGTCCTCTTCCCCTTCACACTCCTCGTGCTTAAATTGTTGGCCTCTCCAAGGCGATGCAAACCTTGAAGAAGGTTTAATGGAGATGGGTAAGGAGAAGTTTTTAGAATGAGTAAGGGAAGAAGATATGGGAGTTCAGCATGGGAGAAAGGAAATCGAGATGGGAGGGGTAGTACGGCTGGCCTAAAAGCAATTGGCTCACCCAACAGGTTGGCGAGTCCAAATAAACCAACTTGCTTGGATTGTTTCCTTAAATCGTTCAATCGAATCCCCCATCATCTAATCAGAGCTTAGCATTTCATCTTCCTGGCTATCACAAGGGATTCAGAATCAAATTGGTTTGGGTTACTTGGTAATCTTTCTCTCAAGACTTGGCGTCAAATCAATGGGCAGTAGGTCCGCATGCACACTGTTCAATGAGCCTCAACTCAGCCATGGTCAGACCATCTTGAGAAAATTAATCCTAGCACACAACAATTTAATTTATCAAGGGTCATGCACTCATATGGCCTTGGCTCACAACGGCTTCCCGCAGTCCCTCTCTTGCCGCAGCCAACTACCATGCACCTTGGGCTGGGAGCCACCCTCTATCTAAACCCAAATTAAATTATAAACAATAATTAGAACATGCGCATTCAAATCTCACATGCTATATATTCAGTCCTTAATTGATAGGATTTTGTCCTATAGATTCCCTTCATTTTTCCTCTCCTAGTTTCCAAGTAAACTCCACTTAAAGTAATCTCTTCTCTACATACATATAATTATAAACTATATATTAACCCAAATATATACACTTATTGTAGGCAATTAAGAGTCTAAATCTCATATGCCAAATATTAGGTTATAGGTCAATGAAGATAGTAGTGTCAAAGGACTTCATGCCGTGGGGTGTGCTATTCATTTTTACAGCTAATTTGGTGGCAGGTCACATTTGATAAAGTTCATTGGGAATTTATTAATGGCATAAAAATGCGTAAATCTAAACATGTATAATACCAGGAAAAAATGTAAAATAAAAATTATTGAAAAGTATGTTATATGTATGAGACTTACAAAAAACTTCAACAAAACATAGTCATATCAAGAACATCGAGAGTTTTCCAATTATATCAAGAACACGCGAATCCGAGTTTGAGGCTAAAAGATATAATTTTATAAAACTAAAATCAACATAATGTAAAAGTATGGTCATGTATAATTAGCAACCAGTATTAGGCTCACATGTAGTTTCTATATAAAAGAAATTTAAATAAATAATTTTACTGAAATATCCATAAATTACATAGCAATTCAAAATTTTAAACTTGATTTTAAAAATGAGTCCCATTTGGATGATTCAGGGCTCACGCACATCTGCGTGAGGCAGGGCATCATCCGTCGTCGAATTTTTAACCCATGACAGGCACTACGCAAGAGCAAATTGTCACATCTCATGATTTTTAAAATTCTTTTATCAAAATAAAATCAGCTAAAATGAAATTTCTTATGCAAAATCCTTTTATCAATCCTTTAATAGAATTATCCTTAGGGTGACTCACTCGTTTTCAAATATAAGAATATTCAAACCATCATATCCATATACATGACAAGGTCAAATCACACATAAATCATATTGGTCATACTTGAGTACATACTAAGATCCTTAACAATTACAATCATAAGTAATTGGCACTCACGTGCCTAAGTTCAAATTTACACATAATGCTAAAAGTTTGTTGTCAAAGATAAGAAATCCCACATTACTACTAAGAGTTTAATATCATTCCCTTTCTCAACAATCCCAACCTAGATACTCGTCCAGCAAACCTATATCATGAGGATGCTGAGCATACAAATATTCTTAGTGGGATAGCTAAATAAGTATTATGAAATAAAAATACACATGATTTCATGAAACTATCATAAATCAATAAAAAAATTATTCAAGAGAACATATCACTAAGGTTAAACATAAGTAAAAATAAGTCTCACTTTCATCAATGTTTCCACATGACTTCAAGTCCATAACGTGACCTCACTTAGTAGTCTTTTGCTCTATAAATATAAGCTATAAGGTTCTCTATGACACGATATCCACGTCTAGGAATACAACCACCACTCACAAGATCATGAACTATTCACAATTGGACCTCAGTTATTCTCAAGTCTACCCGCTCCATCAATGCCATGAAGTTCCACAAGGGTTCTTGGGCCCAAATGGTTTAGGTTTTGACTTCTATGATCATTGAAACCTCATATATTGCACTACACGGGACCAATCATCTTTTAATGCTCCAGTACATTTGAACTCGTCTCCCAGTCCAAGGAAGCAGTTCTACTTAACTCCAATCCTTAGAGAACCAGTAGACTTTGGTCCTATTTCAATCCAAACTCTTATTGTCTACATGGCTAAAGACTTACTTGATGAGCCATCGAGACACAAGGATCCTCTATATATCCTTAAGTGCCTTTATACAAGAGTTTGGGGGTATGATCCATTACAACAATTTTTACATACAAGGGCACATATACCCAAACATCATCAATCACAACATCATGATATTGTATCTCATAATAATAGCTTAACACATGTAGTATTCCCTGCTAAGAATTAGTCAAAACCAACTTGTTAACAGTAATCTCATCAATGTGTCAGTTAGGTCGATGATGACCATTGGTAACCCGCTCATATGTCAAACCCTTGCTGACAATGGCTAATAAGTATAATTTATGCGTTATTTTACCCTTAATTATTCTATTTTCTAGTCTCATTTAAGTGTTAATATAGGTTAAATTATTAGATATTAAATTTAATTAGGTTAGAAAAAGCTTTCATGGTGTTTTGAATTAAATTGGCTTATTTTGCAGATTCTTCATTGGCGTTCGAACGGCCTCACTAACCGATCGATCGGTTACACGTAAATTTGAAGAAAATTCAGTTCAAGCATTCGAACGGGAATTCAGGGAGATCGATTGGCATAACGCACAGTTTCCTTATTTCAGTCAATTTTGAGTTTTTTTCATATTGGACTCTTTCTTACGGATCTTATGCCTATATAAAGACTTATTTGGCACGAAATTAAAGGTTAACAAGTAGATTTTCTGAAGAGAAGTAGGAAGAAGAAGATGGAGAAAAACACAAAGCTTTCAATGGAGATTCAAGTGCTTTCTTCTACCATGGAAGGCTAGATTATTCTTTTACTTAGGAGTTGATGAAGTTATAGATAAGTTTCAGTTTCTTTTCTTTTTAATTTAGATCTCAGTTGTGAATTATGACAATTGTATGATAAGGATTTCCTTTTTAATGGAAGAATTTTTCATGTTTATTCAATTCTATGTTGATTTATTGTCTTGTAGATGATAGATTGATGTGGTTTTGATATTTGCATCAATTCTAATTTCTGTGATTTAGATGAGATGGTCATACAATAGTTTTAATGCTCAGATAATTAAGGACTTGGATGAGTTATACTAAGATTAGACGGGTCATGCCTATAGCTATTTAGTGTAGATGATTCGTGCTATTGTCGAAGATAGTTCATGCCATGGAAATTAATTAATAATTCTTTCTGAAGTAATTCTAGCTTGTAGCTGAGAATACTTGTTCATATTCACACTAGATTTAGATTAAAAGTTAAGGAATTGTTATGGTTCTATAGTGGATTCGATTTCCTAAGTAAATTTCATCGTATTAATCTCTACATTTTAAATTAGTTTAGTTTTTTTTTGCTTAATTAAAGTTTATGTTCTTTTTAGTTTTCAATCAGTAAATTCCTTTTTATATTTAGTAATAATTCATCCGTCCCTGAGGTTCGACAACCCTTAAATACTCATCCTAGTACAATTACCTTGTACACTTGCAAAGGGTTTAATTATAAACGATCAGTGGCATGACAAGAAAAAACATTTCTCATCAACGCCTCACCGATGTGTTAATCTCACTGACAATGACCAGTGAGTTGCATGTTGATGTGACGATGCTCATTGGTGATAGAAATGTCATCTCCTTTGTTACATCGGCGACATCACAAGCATGTTGGTGGACATGCCGATGGTCGGGATGAAGCAGCATAAACTATACAAACTTTTAAAAAACTACCCATAAGCATTGTATAACATATATCAACACTTATACTCTCCCTTAACTATACTAAAAAGTGATTTCATGGAGTTAAATACTCAATTAACATAAAACTCATGATTCTTCATTATCATCACAACATGAACATCACAAAGATTCATACTTTCATGCTTTCATACCCAATAATTTCATAATTCAAATCATACATACATTTTCTAAGTTAGATCATAGTAACATCGTTAACAATCCGACCTCTTATCTGCAAAAAAAAATCAAGGCACGAATCTGATTCTTTTTCCCTCTTTTGCTAAACTTTAACACACCCTAATCTATTATTTTCTCCCAAAGTCAGAAAATTCGTGGGATTTGGGGAAAGATTTGTCAAAGGCATTTATATAAAAATAAAATAACTGAATTCTAGTACATAACCGCCTCATGGAACTACTTGAAACTAGTCTTAAGTGCAATTTCGAACCCATTAGTATGATTTTTCTAGATTCATTGATGCATCAAAAGTTGCAGATAGTGTTTTCTACACTTCATTGATGAGTTTACCAACGCGTCAAAACGTACGGGTAGTGAATCCACAGTTTCATCAGTAGGTCCACCGATGTGTCGATGCCTACCGATAGAACTTTTTACTTTTAACTAGAATTAAAATTAACTTCATGCTTATCATCATTGCTACTTTCATGAGTTTATTAGTTAATAATATTATATTTGTTAAAGAGGTTCGCTGATTCAAAGAATACGAAGCCCTCTTAACACAAGAATCAGGAGAAAACTACGAGTATAATTCATGAATAAAATGCATATGAATTCCTCACATAAATTATGGATGTCACAAAGATTGGTTTTTTGGCCGCTCTACTGTCGGATCTCGTTCTGACGACTTATGATGCCTGAGCTCACGCTATTGTGCATGAGCCCTAGCTAATACAAAAATTTTCCTTTAAAAATAAAGATATAAAACATGGATAAAGTAGGAATTGAGACTAAAAACATTAATAAAATAGGTAGAATTTTAAAATACTATCGTCATTGAATTTGCTTTATAACATCTAGCTAGAATGCACATGCATAGCATGTGCATATAAGTTTAGTTAAGATATATATATATATATATATACGCATAGTTTTTATATATTTTATGTCTTTTTACCTTATTTGCTAGTATAAGATTAGAGTAGTTTGGGGTTGATTATGGTTGATTAGTGTTTGGAAAGAAATTGGTAGTTTTAGTTTAATTATTAGTTAATTTGGGTTAAATTAGTACTTTAGGTGTGTATTTGAATCAATCCAAATTTTTACTATTGTTACATGCTTAAAATATGACAATTTGTGTTTTATAGGTAATGCACACTTCTCGAGGCACATGGATGATGTTTTGAAAAATTCACAACACTCTTAACACACTTACAAATTATGTGGACAACTTTTTGGGCACGCGGGCATGTTGAAAATATATATGGACATGAACGGAAAAGCTTAATGAACAGAGAAGAAAATTGAAGAGTAATATCGACTGTCCATTGAACAAAAATCTTCTTCCCAAACAAGTTTTTGGACACCAAATCAGACAAAAATGCCCATATTACCGGGGTGATGATTTTGGTTGAAATTAAGTGCTAATTTGAGCAAATAAATTGGGCATTCGGAAAACCATTTTAATCAAATCAATGAACATTTTAGCATTGTAAAATTGAAGAATTATGACTCATTTATGAAGCAAATTGAATGTTCCTTTATCTGCTATTAGACACTTCGAGCCAACACTTTGAAGCTTCAAATTAAGGAGGAAAAAACCTAATTAATGCTAGATTTATTGGGGTTTTAATTCATTAGATCAAGCTGAGTTAATTTCTAGTTGAAAGGTTATAGTTTAATAGTTGCGATGTGGTGTTCATGTGGAGGTCAGATCCTCCATTAATGGATGTCATTAGAGCTTCATAGCATCAATTATGGATTGTGTGGTCATGGAAGAGCTTTCTCATTGGTTGAAGATCATGATGAGTCTTGAGAATAGGATGAATAGACATGCCAAATCAGATAGTATTAAAGACAGAATAGACAAAGTGTAAATGTAATGTCCTTGATTTTTTTATGATTTTCTATGATTTTCCTACTATTTTCTGATCATTTTCGGTAGGAAAATGTGACACTTTGGCATATTTGTTGGGCGATGGACGAAAAGAGATGACAGAGTATTTGGTATGTATTTGTTGTGGATGTGTGGCCATATGACTGAAGACAGAGGATGTAAGTGACATGCAAGGATTGGAATGAATCAGTTTGTATTGGAGCGTATGTTGGGGAATTGTCAAATAGTAAGAGTGTTGCATAAGTGTACAAGCATAACGTACAGATTATTAAGTGAAAAAATAAGCATAATAAGTAAGGTATAAGTAAGAGGGTGATAACTGGGGTTAGCTTTGAGGAGCTCAGTTCGATGACTTCCGAGTAAGGTGTGTTAGCCATAAGGTGGATAGCAGAGATTATATGAATATATAAGATTTTTGTGTATGGTGAGTTATGATCATGAGATGGACGGGTTAAGTGAAGTCTGCTATCCTAACGAACTAGGGTTTTGGATCAAGCTCAGCTTTGGTTTGATTAGTGGAGCACTGTATGTTTGAGAGTTTTATGGCATAATTGTACCCACATAAATTACTTTATTCAAACTTGATTTATAAGCAAAGCTAATGATAGCGTTGTGAGTTTGACACTTGAGGGTTCGACGGATTAAGTTTTGTGTTTGTGCTAGCTGATAATAAGTCGGCTGAGCATTTCTCATGTCTTTCCATGGTGTTTGTCATGCGGGATGTTGTCTGTATGCTGTATTGAGCCCCAAATGTCTGATGCTCTATTGAGAGCGATGTATATTTTTGATTTGGTTTGTGTGTTGTATAAAGCTCAGACGTTTGATGCTTTATTGAGAGTGTTATAGGATTCTGCCTAAGAGTGGCATTGTATGATTTTTGCCCAAGAGTAGCACTGTATGGTTTCTGCCCAAGAGTGGCAGTGGCACTTTAAGACCCCTAAAGTGTGGGCAATTGTATGAACCCTTATGTGTGGGTATTTATGTTTGCGCGCTCAGGTAAGTAGTATCATAGAACTGCTCTCACCTGTTTGATCCTATGCCCCATGAGCATCGGTGTGCCTTGACTTCGGAAAAGTCCATGGCATCTAGTCACTCCCCGGAGGTTAAGGTGATGCCCCAGTGGCATTCCTTTCCATTTCGATGCTAGAGCTTATTAGTTGTAATGAGCTTTAGTTGTTGATATGAGTGAGTATGTATGTTTTTTAGTAAGTGTAAGTTTCTTAGCAAGACTGTAAGAGTATGATTCTCAGCAAGACTGTAAAAATATGATTCTGAGTATGACTATAACAATATGATTCTGAGCAAGACTATAAGAATATGATTCTGAGTATGACTGTAAGTGTATGTTTCAGAGCAAGACTGTAAGCTTATGTTTTTGAGTAAGACTGTAAGAGTATGGTTCTAAGGAAGACTATAAGCATAAGTTTCTGAGCAAGACTGAAAGCATATGTTTCTAAGCAAGACTATAAGTGTAAGGTTGTACTCGTAAGGTTGTACGAGTAAGATTGTATGAGTAAGCGTATGATTTTATGAGTAAGTTTGTAAGACTCTGATTAAGAGTGCATGTGTAAGATTGATTTGATGGTATGTATTTGGCATGACTGTATATGTATGTTCATGATTATTATATGCCTACTTGCTTCATGTTTGAGTTGCATGAACGCATCTATGTATGGACTTACTGAGTTTACTATTTAGAACACACCTACTGGGTATTTTCCTACTGAGTATAAAAATACTCTTTAGCCTATTTTTTAGCCTCGTTGTTCGGAAGGCTTTTGCAGGTTTGTGACGGAGAGCTCCTGGAGATGGATGCTCGTTTCCATGGTGGATTGATTTCCTTTGACTCAAGTATATCCTTGACTCACTGCGAGTATTATTTTGTGCCACAGCCTCTTGTATTGGGTAAGATAAGAATTAAAGTGTTTATGCTTTGTGGACTTCTAATTTGGATTAGACTATGGACTGTTATGGGACTTACACTTAGGGATGCCTAAGAGAGATTTGTATTTAAAGTCTATGATCATAGCAATTTATTCATATGTTTGTTTTCGAGTAGTGTTTGAGGATGTTTGGTTTGGTTGTACAATATTTGAATGAGTAAAAGTTTCAATGGGAAAAATTGATGTGTGATGTTTTAAATTATAAATTGCTTTCACATGTTTCGTACTTCATCATTTTTCCCAATTTACAGCCATTATATTGCAAAAACTTTTTTTATGAATTTTAAAGAAAATATGATGAAAAATCTCAGGCATTACAGTAACACCCCAACCCGAAAACCAACCCAAGCCGGGGGTTCGGAACATAGAATCGAGATTATAAATTTTTATTAAAACTAGGAGCAACAGAGTTTGACTGCGAGAGCCATAACGTTCCTCTACGCACTACGGAGATTAAGAGCTCTATTGTGCATAGGTCAGAACAAACTTAATTTTAACCTTATTTTGGATTGGGCCAACATTATCATGTTATTGGTTGCTTACATATGTATTGGATAACAATTATGATATTATTCCAAAACGATCGGATCTAAACGTAGTTTAATAGCTAATACATGTATCTGGCACTACAAAATCATATATGTTAAAATACATATATCCAAATATTTGATCGGAGTCATATGGAAATTCATAAATTAGAGGAGTTAAACAGAAGCAAACAAATCAGTGAAAACACACATCTCATTCTATCACATAGCAAAGCAAAACATATCAGAGTAGATTGGATCATATCAGATCATAATAGATCAGATCGGAGCATATTAGATCAAAACAAAGCACATAAGAGCTTATCAGATCATATTAGATCAAAACATATGAGAACACATCAAATCAGAATATAGAATTTATCTTAATTAACATATGCAATGATATAATCATATATTAAATCACTCTCCTGTAATTCGAGAAGTACCAGCATTCGGAATTACTCCTTTCTTTCAGTGCGTCCTCCCCTTCAGGTCCTGAGACGGAGGGCAAAGCCACTACTTGCTCTAGAACATTTCTCTCATTGTGCATGAAGGCAACATATAGACATTCCCTTTTCCTTTCTGTTTTTCTTACTCTTTACACTTGTAGGTAGTAAACATAATCTCCCCTTACCTTGAGACATGTCTTACTTTTCGTGCTCGTAGGTAGTGGAAAGAACATTCCCTTACCTGGGGACACTTCTCACATTTTGTGCCTGTAGGCAGTGGAAAGAAACTCTGCTTACCTAGGGAAACTTCACATATTGCGCCCATTGGCGGCAAATAGAACCTTCCCTTACCCGGGGACGCTTCTCTCACTACATAGCCCATTGGTGAAGGACAAAGCCTCCCCTTACTCTGGGCCACTTCTCTTGATGTGGGCCAAAGCCTCCTGTTGTTCCGGGCCACTTCTCTTGATTTTGGCTTGAGGGCATCAGGCAGAGCCTCCTCATGCCTTGGGTCGTTTCCCCTCTCTAGAGTCGCCAACTCGAGGAGTGGACACTTCCAATACATAGAACACCCTAGAATAAGCTAAGAAGGCATCTTGAATAGACGAGAACAGACTTAGAATGGGCCAGAAAACTTCTCTAGAAGATCACACGGGTTTTCTAACCCACGAGCAGACTAGGAGGTGCCGTGTTTAGGCATGTACATAATGCAAGTGCAATGAAGGCATGGCCACACGAACGCGGGCCACGCGATGCGCACTACAGCTCGCACTGGATGATGTCAGCAATTCTTTCTTTATCTCTATTATTTTATTCTTATTTTACACAAATATTGTTCCAACTTGAAATCGTTATAACTTCCTACCCCGAAGTCAAAATTACCCATTCCTAGTACCGATGGACTCGTATTGATGAGCCCTTCAAAATTAGACCTCACATGGGTAGGTTATCTCTTACTTTTCAAGTGGGACCGACCCATATGACACGCTTCCTGAGGTCATAACTTTTGCTCCTGGCCTCCATTTCATGCGTTCTTTGATTCATTATGCTCGTTACTTTGAGCTCTACCAATATACAGGAATTTCATCTTCCAAAATCTCATAAAACTTATACAAATTTCCGTAATTATCCCTAACTTATTAGGTTAGATGTAATCGTAAAATGGGGTGTTATATTCTTCCCCCTTAAACAAATTGTGTCCTTGCAATTCTGCCAAAAATACTCTTCAAATCATATTAAAATAAGAACATATATCTAACAAAATCAAGTAGTTAATAGGATAAGTAATCGTAAATAGAGTCCGATAGATTATAATCTGGTAAACTATATATAAACAGAATCCAATGGTTAAAATCGAATAAAACATTTATAAATGGAATCTGATAAATTATGATCGGATAAAACACTTTAAACAAAATCTGATTATTAATTTAAAATTGGATAAATCATATCATACACAATCCAATTATGAATTTTAAAATTGGACAAATCATTTTTCAAAATTAGAACAAAGAAAATTAGAGAGATCAATCTAGAAGTCGTGATACGAAACGGCTTGCCCCCATGCTCATGGGGCAATGAAGGTTAGAAGGATATGAGCTTTACAATGATGCTCCACACTGCGAGCGCCATAACTGATTTTTCTCAGTGGGTATCCTTATTTAGATCCGCGATACCTAACGGCTTACCCACACACTCATAGGGACACAAAGGCAAGAAAGATAGGAGCTTTCTCATGATGCTCCACACCTATGCGTGCCAGAACCAATTATTTTTCTCGGTGGGTATCAAAACATTAGTACCTAGTTTTCTTAACCAAGGAACTAAGCAAAGAGTGCATGTGATACCCCTCACATGTCATAAATTCTATTAACTATTTAATATTGAAAATATAATATTCGAACAAAGATAGTCCCATAAAACTCATTCATACATATAACAAAAGTTTACTACAACAAACTTTTATTATAACAAGTCCCCAGAATGACTATGCATAGAGTTGATAATTTATACAGATCATTGTCTTGGCATTACTTGCCTTGAAACATAGTCAAAATATTAACAAAAATTTATTGTAGTAGACAATAGATAATTTCATTCAAAAACTTTTCTTTCGTCCTTCACCTCTACCTTTGCTACAATCCTTGCAAAATCTGGGGTTGCTGAGTATGTTTATATTTAGTAGGTTGTGCTAAATTCTATAGACATACTATTCCAAAGTCTTTGAAAAAACTCATAATCATGGCATAAAATTTTTCTTGAAATAAATCATTTGACGGAATACAAATCATCTCAGAATAGGTAGAAATCATATCTTTGAGCCATGATACCTAATGGCCTACTTCCGTACTCATGGGGTCACGGAAGCAAGAAGGATCATAGTTTTCCTATGATATTCCTCGCTTGTGCGTGCCAGAGCCTTTATACGGCATGTATCCAGATTATAATTCCTCATGGAACTATACAGAGGGTTAAGTACCCAAAACAAAGTGGATAACATTAAATCAATTCAAGGACAATATTTTTGTCTAGAAATTCATGCCATAAGGCTAATACTAATACGAGATTTCAAGATAATAAGAAACTCCTAGTACATCATCAATTTAGAAGTTAAAACTCCCTACCTCGACCTTTGAAGGTGATTTTCTCAACTTCAGATGATTCAAATGAAGAAAATAACCCTGCCACTATGTTCAGCATGTTTAGTTAGAAACGCCTCTTAAATCATCTTAATCGGACTCCGAACGAGAGAGGAACGAGAAAGAGAAATTTTTGAGGTGTGGAGAAGAAAAAACTAGCGTGTTGACCTATTTATAGGCTTGGCGTGCCAGCTGCCACTTAACGCATCAACGGACGTGTGTTGTGCGCTTGTTGGCATGTCCTACTCGCCACGACAATACACCGCATAGCACAGTGGGTGTCACGATGAGGATGTGTGTCATGTGCACTTTCAAGCGCAAGGAGCGCGCCACCTCAATTTTTTATGTTTTTACTTTTTTCAAATTAATCTAAAATTTCAAAACTCTATATCTTTTTACCCTAATGTCCAATTCATGCATTCTAAGTGCATGTTATACCACACTTTTGAATAAGGTCTCGCCCATGTGGTATGCTTCTCGAGGTCATAACTTTTAATCCTGTTGTCCGATTTACACAATTCAACTACCGTTGCATTCATTTTTCGAAGCTCTATTATAAACTCAAGACAAATCTATGAAAAAAAAAATCCAAAATTACTAAAACTCAATATAGAATCTTACCAAAAATTCAGGGTCGTTACAATGCAAGCATGCTCATATCATTGTACGTATCAAATCATTTTCAGACAGAATTTATTCCCAGAAAATAGAGCTATAAATCATGCTCGAGCAAAATTTTGCAACAGATCTAAATTCTCGTCGGAGAGCATCGGTTGTAAACTTAAAAACCAATTAGCCTCACTAGGATGTTCAAGTCATAAAAAAAATACTTCGATTTTTCAATTCAAATTCAAAATAGACAATCCAGATTCAAATCAAATTTAGAACAAACAAAACTAGACTTGAAATCAAAATTTATCTCAATACACTAGGGGAATCAACCTTAGAGCTATCTACTTACCCCACATGTCCATCAAGACAACTTTACAATATCAAATCACTTTCTAAAACACCAAGAATTTGAATAAACATTCATATCAAATCCACTAGCAAACTCAACCTTAGAATGTTCCACTATTTTTTTTTCAAAACATATTTACTCTAAGTTAAAGTGAACTTTCATAATGCAAACATTTCAAAATTGAATTTCGTATCAATATATCCACAAAATTTACCGTAGATCTACCCACTAACACCTCACATCCTATACCGTGGTTGTTTGGTGGTTACTCTTAGGTAGTTCCACTGACTTTAAAAATAGATTAATCTCTTAATCAAATTCATTTTCTATAATAGACAATTCAAAATCAAATTTTATTTCAATACCCTGACAGAATTTACCATAGAGTTTTTCACTAACGCCCGTGTCCCATACCTTGAGTGTTTGGTGGTTACTCGTTGGTAATTCTACCGTCGTTTAAAACAAAATCAATTTACATCCAAAATAATGTTTTTATTATCGGACTATTTGAAATTGAAGTTTCTAAAAACATTTTTTTTTAAATCATGTAACGAATTCAAAAAAGAATTTTCGATTGAGTCAAATTAAAAATCAGAATTCGTAAAATAAGAGTTCAGATCAAATCCAATGCCACATGTGCAAAATAGAATTTCAATTCATTCCCGATTTAAAATTGAAATTCACAAAATAAGAATTCGTCTTAAAAATGATGTAACACATGTAGAATGGAATTTTAAATTAAATCTGATTGAACTTATTCAGAATAGAATTTTTAAATCACTTTCGATTAAAAATAAAAATTCATGAAATCGGAGTTCGTATTAAATCCAATGTCACATATACATAATGAAAGATATAGAATCAGAGTTCATATAAATTCTGATTTCAAAGTTGAAAAGAATTTCAAATTAATTCCAATTTAAAAAGTATTAACCCCAATGCAACATATTCAAAAAGAAACTTTATATAATTTTGGAATGAAAATCATCAATTCGATGTTCGCATCAAATCCCTTGCAAAACATAGTGAACAGAAATCTCATATCATTTTCTGATTAAAATTCGTATTAAATCATGTGCAACATATTTAGAGCAAAAAATTTAGATCAATTCTAATTTAAGATTAGCATTCGCAAAATCGAAGTCTTCCTTCAACCCGATAAAACACATGTAGGATAGAAATTTCATATTACTTCTAATTAAACAAAAGAAAATTCATAAAAATCAGAGTTTGGAGCAATTACAATGCCACACTAGTAGAACAGAATTACAAATCAAAATCCGATAAAACTTATTCATAACAATTTTCAAATCATTTTCTATTCAAGATCGAAATTCATAAAATTGATGTTCGTATCAAATCCATTTCTACATATGCAAACAGAATTTTCAAATTAAAATTTGGTTGAGAATTGGAGTTCTTAAAATCAGAGTTTATATCAATCTGAGACAATAGTCTGAACAAAATTTTTAAATTAATTCTAATTTAAAAATAAAGATCCTAATCAAATTAATATATTTAAAATATTTTCCTCTTATAGATAGAGCAAAGCTCCAATACCATTTGTAACACCCCAACTCAATAATTGACCCAAGTCGGGGATTCGAAAGCAGAATCGGGATTATAAATTTTCATAAAAAACCTGAAACAACAGAGTCTGAGTGCAGGAGCAATAACATTCCTCTATGCACTATGGAGATTAAACGCTCCATTGTGCGTAGGTTAGAACAAACTTAAATTCAATCTTTTTTTGGATCGGGCCAACATCGTCGTGTCATTACTGGCCTATGTAAGTATTGGATAAAATCTACGATGTTATTTCAATATGATCAGATCCAAACATAGTTCTTCCTAACGGCAAATACATGTATCTGGCAATACAAAACTATATATGTTAAAATACAAATATCCAAATATTTAATCCAATTCATACAAAAAATCATAAATCATCGGAGTTAAATGAAAGCAAACAAATTAGCAGAAACACACATCTCATTCTATCACAAAGCAGAGCAAAACACATCAGAGCATATTGGATCATATCAGATCATGTCAGAGCATATTAAATCAAAACAAAGCACATCAAAGCATATCAGATCATATTAGATCAAAACATATGAGAACACATCAAATCAAAATATAGCAAATATCTTAATTACCACATGCATTAATATAATCATATATAAAATCAGAATATTAGCACTCCCATGTAATTCTGAAAGTAGCAGCGTTTGGAGTTACTCCTTCCTTTAGGGCGTCCTTTTCTTCAGATCCAGAGATGGAGAGTAGAGACACTTCTTGCTCTAGAATGTTTCTCTCATTGTGCTCGATGGCGACGGACAAACACTCCCTTTACCCTGAGGTTATCTCACTCTTTACGCATGTAGGTGGCATACAAAATCTCTCCTTACATGGAGATGCTTCTCACTTTTTGTGCCCATAATTTGCGAGTAGAATGTCCCCTTACCCAGGGACGCTTCTCACATTTTGCGCATAAAAGCAGTGCATATAACCTCCCCTTACCCGGGGACGCTTCTCACACTATGATCCCGTAGGCAGCATATTGAACGTCCCCTTACCTAGGGATGCTTCTCTCACTACGTGGCCCATTGGTGAAGGATGGTGCCTACCCTTACTCTGGGCTACTTCACTCGATGTGGGTCAGAGCCTCCTCTTGCTCCAAGTCACTTCTCTCAATTTCAGCCCGTGGGCATCAGGCAAAGCCTTCTCATACCCTGGCTATGTTCTCTCTCCAGACTCGCCAGCTCGAGGAGTGGATGCTTCCATTACATAGAATACCCTTGCATTAGCTAAAAATGCCTCTTTAACATATGAAAATGAACTTAGAATGGGCACAAAAACTCCTCTGGAAGATGACACATGTTTTATATTTATAGAGGGAAGATTTCCAAGTAGACGAAACCGGCACACACAAGTGAAACACACCCATGTGCACTGTGCACGTCACTGATGAGCGGACACCAAGCATAGTGCGGGCCAACCGCCTCCCCGCATGTGTGCCACGCTTACCCTACGATGCATTTCGTAGGTCATTCCGGCTCGCACGCCCTACTACGCGACTTGGCTCAACTTGTGCCAGATGACATCAGCAATAATGTCCTTATCTCTATTATTTTATTCTTATTTTACTCAAATATTATCCCATTTTGAAAATGTGATTACTTCCTACCCCAAAGTCAAAATCACGTGTTCTTAGTACCGATGGACTCATATCGTAAAGCCTTTCAAAACTAGGCCAAACTTGGGTAGGTTATCTCTTACTTTTCAAGTGGGTCTCGCCCATGTGGAATGTTTCCCGGGATCATAACTTTTGCTCGTTACTTTGAGCTCTACCCATATATGGGGATTTAGTCACTTAAAACCCTGTAAAACTAATCTAAAATTCCTTAATTACCCCTAACCCCCTGGGTTAGACATAATAAAAAAATGGGACATTGTAGAAGGTGTTGTTCGCACCATAGAAAAAAAGTAATGAAGAAGAAGAAGCTGGAGTCGTGAAGAAGAAGGGGATGCCCTGGTGTCTAGTTCAATGTTGAAATGGAGAAGAGTTGCAAAGTCTGAATGAGGAAGAAGAGAAAGAGTCAACCTTGACGTCACGTTAAAAATATAAGTGGACCTACAGTGTGGACCCACATGAACAACCAATCAAATAAGAGGCCAGGATGTAAAGACAATACAAAAATCAATTCCTATTAAACTGAGGATATCTAAATCAAATTATATATAAACCTCAAGGCAGAAGTAATGAGAAAATTGGAAAAAAAACAAAAACCATAGAGTAGTCCACACTAGGCTATTGTGCTGAGAGAAAAATTCTAGAATTCAGAAGTGGATCAAAGCTCCCCAAGTTGTCTTCTTTTTAGTTATTTTTTCAATCTTTATAAGTTTATTTAATTTTTAATAGAAATTATGTTAATTACTGGCTAGTTTTCTTAATTAAGGTTAAGATGAACGTCTTATTAATTTTGTAGGGATTTTTAATCTATGTGATTTTGTTAAATTTTAAATTGGTGTTAACGTTAATTCTTCTTATCTCAATTTGATTAGTGGATTAATTTATATATGAGTATAGTCATCCTCTTCTCCTGATTTAAAATAATTTTCATTAATTGAATGCTTGGTTTGAGATTGTTAATCAGTAGATTGGGTATGAGTTATAATTTATTCATTTGGACACAACTTATAACTTGGTTTTATTCCATTGAAGCAAGGTAGAACATAAATTTAGTATTTTGATTGAAAGTCTAAATGATGAAATTTTCCATTATAAATAGAAATAAATTCTAATTTATTGTGAATTATATTTTGGTAATAAATTGATGAACATAGATCTGGTATATCTGAATAGTTTTAATTACTTTCTTAGTTTAATTAAATTTCAGCTTTTACCTTTTACTTGAATTTTTCTTTATTTTTGTGATTTAGTTAACTTTAGCATTTTAAATTTATTTTTGTTTATTATTTACTTTAATTCCTCTTAGTTACATTAGTTATATATTATTGTTTTTTAAGTCATTAACGAGATTAGGGTTTACTTGATTTAGATTAAAATTAGTTTTTTCCCCGATTAGAAGTCTATGAGGGATCGATCTTGCTTTGCTAATTAAACTTTTTGGTATGATTCATGCGCTTGCGAGTAAATAATTAAAATTTAACAACTACTACAGAGAGAGACAAGTGTGACAATAGATATTTGCTCTATACTATACCCATCCAAATACAGTTGTGATAGGAAATTACGAGGCAAATCTCAAAGGCAAAATATCAAGCAATAGGTTAATTCTATGTAGAAGTCCTTAATTGATAGGATTTTATCCTATACATGTACTTCTTCTTTCCTCTCTTAGTCTCCCAATACTACAAGAAAAGGACTATTAGCGATGCTTAGTAATAAAAGCGTTGCAATTGACTATTAGCGACTCTAAAAAGCATCGCTAAATGCGTCAATAAAAGTCCAGTCACTAATGCACATTAGCGATGCAATGACAAAGGTTCGCTACTAGTCTATTATTGCGATGCTTGTTTTTTCGTCACTAATACTATATTATTAGAGACACTTTTTATTAACCATCATTATTAATATAATATTGAGATGCTTTTTAACACATCGCTACTATAAAAATTTCTTTTAAAAAAATAACAAAGAATAAAAAAACTAAAAGTATAATTATTAGTGATGCTTTAAAAGCATCGCTAATAAAAAATAATTTTTATAAAAAAATTTTAAAAATGTTAATGCTATTAGCGACGCTCTATAAAACAATGTACTAGCAAAGCTTTATAAAGCGTTACTAATTTATAAAATTATATAAAAAAATTTGTTATTCAAAAGCGTCGCTAGTAACAATGAAAATTTTAAAAAAAATCCCGCCTTGATGGTAGGGACTCCGGAGTCCGGCGCCCTCCTTTGGCAAGGGCATGGGAGGGGGGAGGATTTCTAGCTTCCGGCCGGAGAATCTAGAGGCCCTCCTCTGACTGGAGAAAGAAGAGGAGGGGGGGACCAAGGAATGGGGTGGAAGATGAGGCTTGCACCGTAATTCGGAGGCGGAGCCGGATCAGGTGCCGAGGGGAAATAGAGAAGTGGGGGAGAACAGAGGACAGGGGTAGGGGAAGAGGGAGACCGGGGAGAGAGGTGGGAATGGGGGGAGGGGCGATGGGAACCAAACTTCGGCTCCCAGAGACTCCTCCTTTGGAAGCTTCCGTGGAGAGTGGGGAATATAAAAGTAGAGGTGGGGGGAGGAGAGAGGAGGGGGTGGGGGCCAGAATCTGGCGAGGGAGCTGGAATCTGGCACCTGAAGCTGGCTCCTCCGACGGTAACAATGAAGAAGGGGGAATATAAAAGTAGAGGAGGGGAGGGAGGGGGATCCGGGGAGAGAGGGGTAGCTGAAGGGAGGAAGGGGTGGGGGGCGAAATCCTGCACTTGAAGCCGGCTCCTTCGGCGGCAACAGTGGAGACGGGGAAGTATAAAAGTCAAGCAGAGGCAGGGGGGACCGAGGAGAGGGGGGAGCGGGGAGGAAGAGGGGGTGTGGCTCCGGAGACAGGAGGGACGAGCCAGACTCCGGAACCCGGAGCAGAAAGTGAGACTAGGAGGAAGGGAGAGAGGGCAGAAGCAATGGAGAGCACATAGGGAAAATGAGGCAACTGTTAGTTTTGGGTGAAGTCATGGTGGACTCAAGGCAGTGGTGGTGGCAAGAGTCAGATGTGTGTGGAGACATAGCAGAGGGAGACAAGTGGAGCACGGAAAGGAGTGAGGAGGTATTTGAAGTGCGGCCCACGAAATTTTGCCAGCTGCGTGCAATAATTTTTGTGGCCGATTTTCGCCTAAGTCAATCAGCTTTCGCAACGCTTTTAAAGCATTGCAAAAGAAGCTTTTAGCGATGTTTAGATTTAAACGTCACCATTAAACTATTATTCGTGAAATGTTGTTGTTAATCGAAAGATAGAGAGGGGCTGGGGCAAAGAGAGGGGGAGAGAGAAGAGAGAGGAAATGGAGAAGAGAGAGAAAAGAGAGAGGAGACAGAGAAGAGAAGAGACAGAGAAGAAATAAGAGAGAGGAGAGAGAGAAGAAAGAAGAGAGAGCGAGAGAGACTGAGAAAGAGTGTGTGTGTGTGTGTGTGTGTGTATGTCACGCCCTAGAACATGACACCGCTAAACCGAATCTGTTCCGAGGAGCACGCAGCACGACTAAGTCAAGTTGAAATGCGGAATACTTAACCCATCCTTAGGTGAACACACAATAGAGTAGTGCACAAATACTTTGTACAATAGCAAATAGAGCAAAGAAATGACTACTAATTAATCATTAGTCCACTCATACCCACATACTAGCCTTAAATAAGCCCACAATGGCTAAAATAAGAGTCTAAGCTAATAGTGGCTACAAAGTCTAAACCAACCATGGAAAAAGAAACTGTGAAGTAGAGTCAATTGTCTATATCTCAATATGACATAAACAAAGCAAACATAATCCAAGCATCTCCATAACCCCTCTCTCAATGTCTGGTACCACCTTCATGCTCAATATAGAGCCCATTCGAAGAATCGCACGACATATAGCCCCAAAACAAAAACACAAAACAAAGACGGGCGAGCTAATGCTCAACAAGGGTTTTAATATGGAAAATAGACTCATAATGACATCACATGCATTATCAACATAACAACCATCACATGATCATTTACCATACTCATTCATCATGAGACAATTCATATATATCTATGCCACTTGTGCAGCATGTCATAATTCACATTTCTTAAATATATACTCATCACCTGTGAATCATGTTAAATATATTCTATATACTCATAATCATGCTACTTGCATATCAAAATGTATAACATATTCTATATCAAATAGTCATGCCACCTACATATCATGCTATAACCCACATTCCATAAGCACATATCATGTCACCTGTGCATCATGGGTTCATCCATAGCTTATAAAATATATATACATCATGTGTAAACATATAAATCTCATCATAACAATCTCATCCTGCATGAATCAATTCTCAACATTCATTTCGTGCATAATCATTTCTCAATATAAACATTCACCCTACAAAATCAAGTGTATCTATCACACACCATCCTGCATGTCAATGCAAATCTATACCATAATCATATGTGTAACATAAGTTTCATTGTCCCTACACAACCTGTGTCAGTAAGCATTATCTCTCATACACATGCAACAATCAATGGTGAATATCTCACAATTGAGAAAACAATCAAATCCTGCTCACCTAGGACAATCCCTTGCGGGGAAGGTCCAAATTCCTATAAAAGAAAAACTAGAGTGGTTTGGGTAGCTTCCCTAACTAGGAAGGTACCCCCTGCTCACCCAGGACGATCCTTAGAAAGGAAGGTCCAAATTCTAAGAAGGAAAACTAGAGCAGCTTGCTGCAAGGACTAACCTTGCAATGAAAAGTCTAAATTCCTCAAAAAGAAAACTAGAGCAGCATGGTAAGCTAGTGCACATGAACATACCATCTTGGATTCTCACGGTCCAAATAACTTATCAAATAAACACACATAGCAATATACTCATCTCAACCTAGGGAGGCAACACGTTCTCGAAGGAATGCAAAATGAAATAATGTCCTTTTAGACCCAAAACCAATTTGATAAGCCTATGAACGATTAATCCGACATCTAATTATATCCAATTAATCAACCACGGCTAATCATGATTAATCTTGTTTAGAAATCATTTTGATGATGCATGCATCATGGTACATACATGAGAAAATGATAAATGAGTCCAAACATAAGTAACCAGGTTCAAATCAGGTCATATGTGCATCAAACATGGTCCATTTGTGTCAAATAAAATCATAAATATCTAACTAAGAGTATACATAAATGATAGTGTTCAAACCTAAACTAGAATATGAGAAACTTGAACAAACTATAATCAATGTTATATATGCAAGCATCCATAATTTTATCATGGTCATGTAAATGGAATAAATGTGTAGAAAATATCGAAATACAAGTTCAAGACAAGTATAACATCATGCTAGACCTAGAAAAGTATAAACATATCCATACTTAAGCTAAAACATGTGAAAAATAATTCACCCTAAATCAATATAACATGTGCAAGTATATATACATAATCATGGTTAAAATATACTCGAATCCTCATGTAAATTATAAAGAAGTCATCAAACATGGATTTAAAATAAGTAGAATATCATAATAAACTAAACAAGTATAGTCCAAATCATGCTTGAGCTAAATGATAATTTAAAGATGGTTCTCATGCAATCACAGTAGCAATTTAGGTAATAATAACTCATTTTAGTTATAAAGAATTAAATTTATGAGAAGAGAACAAGAAATAACCAAAATACACAAAAATAGGCTAAGGCACCAAAATTGTCATTTTACCGTTTGAACACCCTGTTGGGCTATTCAAACACTAGGCCGTTCGATCGGCCAGACATGCCTTTTGAATGGTCGACCATTCAAACAATTGTTCAGCCCATTTGATCGGCTTTTACAGTTCACTTTTTACCCATTTCCTGGTTTGTCTTCAACCTTCCGAAATTCAAATCGAAAATATTCAAAAATTCAAGATAAATTCTAAAATCACCATAGAACATCATATAATCAAAATATAACCCTACAACATGATAGATCTAATTATTCTCATGCTTAATCACATCAAAATAGCCATGAATAACATATTTTTGATAAATTACTATTAAAGCTCAAAATGAAGCAAGAACCCACGTAAACCTACAATCATGCATTCAAATGGATAAAACCACACGAAATAAAATTCTCATACTCTATGAAGAATCAACTAATATGCTCAAATCAACTTGAAAATAGCCAGATATAGAATATCCTTTGGTTAAAAATTAAAATTGCCCATTTAGAGTTTTAAATCGAAATTACAAATAAAATTTGTTATTTAAAAAATCAAGAATCAAATTGGGGGAAATGAAGATAAGAAAAATTAAAACAAAAATCGAAAGATTATGGGTAATTATGGCAATAAAACACACCTTAATCCATTTTTCTTCTTTGAGAAATAGGGGTAGAGTTTTTCCTTAAATAGTGAGGTTTTGGGCTGGGTTTACAAATTATTGGGCTGTAAAATAGGTTAAAAACGCCTTAAGTGGCTAATTAAGGTTATTTTGGGCTAAAAACAAGTTTAATCACACCAAAATTCACTGATATAAAATAATAAGAGTTTAAAGGGTCAAGTGGGTCACAGTCCGCCCAATATGGACATGGGGCCCACAACGGGATCCACACCCTTAATTAAGGAAAAATTATGATAAAATCCATAAAAATTAGATATATCAAGTTTGACACTAAAACTTATAAAAATGAAATTAACCCTTATTTAAGCCATAATTATTAACCCTTAACTCCAAAATCAAATCAAACCGGAAACTAAGCAAAACCACATAAATTTACATAATTAAAAGGAGATTAAACCGAGTTAAAGTTAGAGATGTTACGAGAGAGAAGAGAAAAAAAAGAGCAAAGAGAAGAGAGAGGAGAGAGGAAAAGAGAACAAAGAGTGAGAAGAGAGAGGAGAGAGGAGAGAGGGAAAGGGAGAACGAGAGAGAGAGAAAATAGGCTTAATATTTCTTTCTTTCTTTCTCCTCTCTCTCTCTCCTCTTTCCTCTCTCTCTACCCCTCTCTTCTCTCTTTACCCTCTCTCTCTCAGCCCTCTCTCCTCTCTCTCTCTCTTTCTCTCACTACAAAATTAGAACCTTTAGTGGGGGTTTAATGGGAGTATTTTAGTGAGGGCCAACATAAATCCCCACTAAAAATGTCATATAGCGGGGGTTTTAATCGGGCCGTCACTAAAGTCACTCGAGACGATTCGGTACATTCATTAGCGGGGGTAAGAAATACGAAGCCGCCGCAGGAGAGGTTACTGCAAAAGGGACGTTCGACGTATAGCCAAAAGAAGCAGCCGCGGGAGAGGTTACTACGGAAGGGAGGTTCGGCGTATCCAAAAGAAACCGCCACCGAAGATCCTAAATATGTCATTGGCGGGAAGGATTGAGGGGAGATTTTTTAGCAAGCTGCAAACTGCAGATTTGGCGTGGGTTTTAATGGGAAGGTCGCTGCTGAAGATTATGCAAGAGGCGTGCGTCATGGGGGGAAATCCAAACCAATCCCGGTAATCCCTCCCGCCATATTTTCTATCTTCCTATGACTGATCAATTTCCCCTTTCTCTCTTTGATTAGGACTCCTTGCTATTTCCCTGTTTGACTCAATTTCCCCTCTCTATTTGATTAGGAATCTCGCTCTGCTCTCTCCCTGCTCCCTCCCTGCTAAAGCGTTCTTCTGTTTCAAATGCCTAGACACGACCACATTAGTTGAGTTAGTCTCTTCGGGTGATGCAAATCTGTATTTGAACAATAATACAATTGCTTCAGGGGTTGCAGATTCATCCGATAAAGATTCAGGTGAAGTTTAATTCCGTTGTTTTATCTGGCAGTGATTATCTTTGTCAACAGTTCATTTTTTCCTATTCTACGACACTTAAATAGCACCAGATTTAGGCAAATTTAGTTATATACAAAGCCAATACAAAATGGCATATCAGATGTTTGACAAATTGTGTGAAACAGTGAAGCACTTTGTCTTATTAATTACTGGTTATGCATTTTACTATATGTTTAGAACAATTATTTAATACCTAAGCAAACAAAATGGTCTTCTTTTGACAATTAACTTTTGTTTAACATCTCTGCTTTTCACTGTATTGTTATAATTCATTGACTTATTTATTATTTCCTATATTTCTTTGCTTTGATTAGGTGGTTGGAATCATCAAATCTTGCAAGTTTTCTGGACAAGTAGTAGAAGGGTCAGATACACCTGGATGAAAAGAAATTTGTCGTAAAAAATTGTCAGTTATTTACTCTCTTTACTCCAGTCTAGCTGCTTTGTTTATAAGTGTTCTTTTGTCTTTTCAAATTATTTGGCTGGAATTCATTATTTATTTCATTGCTTCGTCAATGTTGAAGGTTTTTACATTGGATATATAAAGCATGAATGTCCATGGTTTTTCTTCTCAGTTTGATTCTATCATTATTCATTATCATAGGCATTTGATGTGTTGAGTGCTCTGAATCATAATCAGAGAATTGTGTCTCCTCCAAGGCCGATAACATGATATCAATGAAGTCTTGGTCTGTAATATGCTTCCCTATCATTCTCTTTAGTCGATGTTCTTCTAGCCATCTCGACACAAGCCTGTCCATCTAAGTGGTCGTTTCTTTCATTTCTCTAATATAGCCACCCATGTCCATCCACTCAAGACAAGGTATTGCATTTGATAGCAAAAAATTCCCTAAAAGATAGAAATACTTGTCCATCACTTGCATGATATTCCTGGCCTCCTTATGATCTCCAACATTAGTGCCAAAACATCTCTTTTCGGCTATGTTCATGACCACATTATTGAAGGTGAGGTCTCCAAGCCACTGCTTCATCTCAACTTCGACTAGTTGTCTATTGATTTTTATCCACCTCGTATACAAGTCCTTGATGAACAAATCAACTTCCGTCGTACATGTGCTTTAGCAGTTCATGCATGTGAGCTGACAACAACTCAAGAGTGGCTATCTTCTTTAACTCCCTCCAGTAGGCACCATAGGAGGCAAAACCAACCATGGCATAATTGTATCCTAGATACTTTGCTGCAGCATATTTGCTTCTACTAGCGAGTATCTTGTCATTTGTAGTGAAGCACTCCTTCGCTATCTCCCAACTGCTCACCACAACTGACCTCTGAGCACCAATCCAGTTCATTATTTCCTAGTCCTTTGTTTGTTTCCTTTGTTTGGAGATATGACATTTGCTTTCTTTCTATCATTTTTGTATATGAAATATTTTGATTTCTTACAACTACATTTTGTTGTATTTCCTCATTTATTACTAATTTTCTATTTAAAATGCAAGACTTGGTTTACATACATTTAGTTATACATAGTCACTGCCTTGTGGATTGTTCACAGACGTTTTCTTTCTATATATATCTATATTTTCAGACAATTTTCCTAATTAAAATACTGGAAAGAACAATTTTAGTAATATCTGTATAGAAGAAGACTGCATTAAAGGCCTGCTATCTCATAAGATGAGAAACAGGATTCTTGATGTGCTCACTTTTTAGATATACTAAAGATGATTTTAAGTGAACTCTGATATAAAAGAAACTTGGGCTTATCCTATCTTAAAGAGCAGTCTAGAGATATATTAGTTATAAGATATTTAGCAAACATTCTAGACAGGTATATGGGTCACAATGAAACAAAAACCCACTGACAGTTTGGTAAGTAAGTTTTGACTTATGAGTAAAGCAATAATCTCTAACTAATGATATATATATAAAACAGTTAACTGATTAAATGCAGAAATCCTGTTAAAGCATAAATACACTATGTTGAAGTAGATAATTAAAATGCAGAAATCAAGTTAACATTTCTGTTTTTTATGGTTTTTAATGACGCAATGAGGTAAATTGAAACCCATTTATTTTGATCTGGTAGAATGCAAACAAATTGAACAGAAATGTTGATAATGAATTTTGGTCTGGTGGTAATTCTATTACATAGAAATATAATAGCTAAGAATACAAATAAAACCTGAGATTAGGCAATTTGTTCTTCAACTGTGTTCTGTATCTGCACAACAATATGAGCCTGTGGGTTACTCAGGGTTGTTGCTTTGAATTTGGATGGTGGTGACTGGTTATTCTTTATTTGTCTCCTCATTTTCATTTTCATTATATGAATATATCAGTCTCTTGCTTGTCATCTAGTCCTGTTTGTGTAAGATCATTTTGAACTGACTCAGCTCGAAGTTACAAATTTGTGGGTCTTTCAGAAGTACAATAAATTTAGTCTTAGATTAGTGAAGTACTTTGATGTAGAAATTATGGTGATTTAGAGTTTGTCTTGATCAATTATTTTTCTCTCTTATGGAGCCTATACTTTTTGTGAATTGTTTTCTTTAAATCCCAAAGCAAAAGGTCATAGTTGTAATGGGTCCAAGCTGTGATCATGCATCATATCCAACCACTTCATGAAAAGCTAAATTCCACACTAATTAGTTCAAAGATTAACCTATTCTATAATTAATATCAACACAATAATTAGTTTAGTAATAGTTTAGAATATCTATAATTAATATCTATAATAATAATTTTTTTCATAAACTTTAGAATATGTTAATGGCAACTGCTATGAAAATGACCACAGAACCTTGAGTCGTCAATAATTTAGTTAAACCTTAAGTTGAAATACTAAAATTTAGTAATGAGTTCACTAGAATCTTACTATGATCACACAAGACCTAGGTGTCTAATTAGTTTTCATATTTTCCACTCTTCAGTAAATAAGTGCCTCTCATTGAAGAACAATTGAAGCATTTTTATAAATTATACAAAAGAAAAACACAAGGGCTGAAGATAATATTAAGGCCCAAAATAATCAGAATCCCAGTGTCATTTATTCAAAGTAATCAGAATCTTTATATGATTGTTCATGATCTATGCCTACTTTGGTTTTGACTGGTCTCTTGTTCCTTCAAAATTATTAGCTTCATTGGAAACCAAATCTGCAAACCAAACAAGAAATCCTTCACCAGATAATTTCAGTTGCTGATTGTATAAGTGTTGCCTCAAGGTCTCTCATTTCTGAATGCAGAAGTTTATAAGGAGTGATGAATTTGTCCCTAATCTTATACTCTTCCTCCCATCTCATGTCCTTGTTCACAGGAGCTTCCAAGTCTATATGAAATTGATCTGGTCAATTGGTTGAATAGATATGTGCATGACTTGAACTTGGTCTAATTTGGTTTCTTTAATATCATATTGCTATTAAGAATATTAGATTAATGCCACTCTGAATGCAATAATAAGATTAATTGGTATCTGATGATTTTACTGTGTGCTCAGAGTGATTGTAAAGGCCTTAATTTTTATGCATGCAAATGCAGCTTTAGTCAAATGATTAAACATTTCTTGCTCAAATGATATGTTACTCATAGAATTGTTTGCTCCATTTAATTTGTCCTGTTTAGTTTTTCTTGCATTTCCTTTTTTTTTCTATGGACTCAAATTTAATGCATTGACAAATGACCAAAATGGAAAGAGATGAATGTTCTTAATGCATTTCCTACTTTTTTGTGTCTGCATGTTTGATAGGGAAAGAGATGAATGTTCTAAATGACATCAATTGTGACTCAAAATCAAAAGAGGCGAAAAAATCCATGGAAAAAGAATAAGAAACAATTTTCGGATGTGTTTGATCTCTTGCTTCTTCTCTGCAAATAATATTGTCAATCTTAGTTAGAAATTATTAATGAAATTATGGACTCATATTTCATGTATATTTGCTCTATCCAAGTAACCCCTACTTGTGCACTCATGAGCATGAAAGCTCACTTAAAAGCATAAAATAAGAGAACAAATTAACCTATATATTTGATACTGTAGCTTTTAGTTTTTGAAAGCAACCTTGTTACTTCTGATAGGCCCTATTATCTTTGTGTCGGACAACAAAATAGGCTTGGTAAACAGTAAATCCTAGGCTGCTTATCATAAACTATGCATTTCTTTTTGTTTTTGTCATATTTTTAATCAGATATTATGCAGTAAATCCCTTGGAAGTTGAATTGCTCTTCACAGGCTGGGATCTAGTGGAGCCACCTAGTGCATTTCTTTGTGTAGGCCATGGGTGATTGTGCTCTGATGTGTAGGTGACCACTAGCATGTTTGGATCTGTCCTACTCCTCTACACTTGCTTCCTTGCAGAGCATCCCTTGGAGCTGCTGCACCTATTGTAGCCTCTAAATAATGTGCAAATAGTAGATATAGGTCAAAAGCCCATGTGGTCAATTTCAATTAATAAAATACAGACCTAGTAATATTAAACATTTACCTTGGGGTCTATTGCTAAAGCATACATTGCCGATGAATGTCTTTCATTCTGTTCAAGATATTTTGACAATGTTGAAACATGGTTAAGTCAACCCCCAAGGTCAAAAAAGAAAGATACATCGTGTGGGTCAAGGTTCTTTCTATGCAAAATTGAATTGGAGCAAACACATCGTTATGTGTTATTCAATAATGAGGACACTATTGGACCTTATATAAGGTGAACTTCAAATCATGACATTAATGTTTACATATATTCAATACATAAATAGTTGATAGTGATATCTACATAAAATGTGTGCAGACAACATATTAGTGTTCTTAAACTAAGACATAGGAGAGAAAATCCTCGTGAGATTCAAAAATTGCACAATGAACAATTTAGTGATTGGTTAAAGCAAGAGGTATGTTACAAAACAAACATTTGTTGGCACAGATGTTTAGCTCAGTCAATACAATAAAGTGATTTTTATTATTTTTTCCCATGATTGTAGGTTTGACGAAAGGTGAAGGCAAATATTAATATCGTAGAAGGAGTTGACTTGCTTGTGGAAGGCCCACATCCTATTGCGTATAGATTTAGTGCCTACACAACCAAATCTAGGTTTAAATTTCATATATTAGATAAGGATAAGAGAGCTAAAACTCAGAATAGTGGTATTGCAGTTACGACAGAAACTATAAGTTATGCAAGCTCGAGGGATAAATCTCCTATTTCATCGCCTTTAATTTATTATGGTAGCATAACTGATATAATTGAGTTGAAATATTCTGATGACTTTAGGTTTGTATTGTTCAAATGTGATTGGGTTGATATAAGAGGGTAAGGAAGAGGAATTAAGACTGATGAGAATGGATTCACACTTGTGAATTTTTCAAGATTGTTGTTTTCTGGTCATAGTGAGACAGATGAGCCATATGTGTTAGCATCTCAGGCAATACAAGTTTTCTATGTTGAAGATCCAATTGAACCTAATTGGCATGTTGTTGTGAAGACCATGCCGAAAGAAATTGGTGATGATGATGATTTGGAAGTGTCAATAGATGCGATGTTTGGCCAGTAACCTCCAGGCAACTTTGAAGACGAAGATACTTAAGTTGTAAATTGGTTGCGACCAAATGCAGAGGGAGCCACTGTCAATACATTTTCAGAAGAAATTGCCACACGAACATATGACATCAATTTTTGGAGATGATAATGAAACTGATTGTGATGATTAATAATTTAATATTCAGGTTTTTATTACAATTTTGAATTCCTTTCCCTTGTAATAGTCTTATATTTTTATTCAACTTTTTCTTTTATATTAAGTTGTTTGATTTACTATCCAATCTAAAGGAAGCCACTATCATTAACTTTTCCAAGTCATTAATAGTTTTAAATGTGTTTATTTGTCTTATTAATTACTGGTTATGCATTTTACTATATGTTCATAACAATTATTTAATACCTAAGCAAATGACATGGTCTTCTTCTCACAATTAACTTTTGCTTAACATCTCTATTTTTCACTGTACTGTTATAATTCATTGTTTTATTTAATATTTCCTACATTTTCTTTGCTTCGATTAGGTTGTTGGAATCATCAAATATTGCAAGTTTTCTAGACAAGCAGTAGAAGGGTCAGATAAACCTGGAAAAGAAATATGTGGTAAAAAACTGCCAGTTCTTTACTTTCTTTACTCAAGTCTAGCTTGCTCTGCTTGAACTTTCAATTTTTATGAAGTTTCCTTCAGAATTATCCCTGCACAAAGGTTGACATGTCATTTACAAAGTCGTGACAAAAAATTCCAGGAAATTTCCTTATTTGACAGAAAAAATTGCCAGTTATTTACTTTATTGTTGCAGTTGTGAGCCGCACGATTTTAGCTGCTGCAGAGTGAGATTGGTCATGCATGATTTTCATTCGGGTGTACCAGTATGGTAGGGGATGTTTCAACAGAAGATGAAATAGGATTTCCAGGTTTTGGTTTGGCAAACCCTCATTTCTTCTTGTATTGGGTTGTTTACTGTGGTCCAGATATATAAAATTCAGTATTCTTTTCATATTTTGCTGGCTGCTGCTCTTTGCTTCTTAGCTTCAGTATTCTTCTTAAAATGACAGGGAGTCATCATAAGGCTGATTATCTTTACAACCTTAAAATAATTACACTGTCGGTTGTTAACTAGCAATAGTCTGACACCCAATATGAGGAGCTGGTTTTATGTTGTTTTATTGCCAATTGCCAAGTTGTCATGCTGTGGACATTTGAGGATTTTTTTGTTATTTCTATCATAATCCACATTTGTCTAGTTATGCATAAAGGTTCTTTCTCTAGTTTGTGGCAGTATTACTTTGGCAATGCATGATAAATATATTGGTTTATTTCTCATAAATGTAGCTTGTGTTGTTGTGTTAAATTGTCTATCTGATGTTGATAGTTGGGATTGCCTAATGAACAGCCTGTGTTACTGTAAAAGAGAACATGTGATATCTTGGTTTTTGTTTGTAATATAAAATGGCCAAAAGAAATATTTTTCAATATTATGAAATTTATTTATCTGTGTTCATTGAACAATTTATATCTAGCTACTTGAATTTTGGGTGTCTTGACTAGCTGGGTTTTCAAGCTTCAGCTCAACACCAGTCAAGTGTGCCAGCTATTTGAAGCTAAGCCAGCATGTCTTGTTAGCAACCCTTGTTATTAGCATACCTTATACTTTATCAAGTTATAAGCCAATGCAGTTGCAAGTTTTTTCCTGAGATCTCAAGTGTTTTACCTGACGAGGGTGTTTGGGCAGCAATCATGTCTTTTCTATTTCTTCATATGTAAGCCTCCAGTTCTTTATTTGAAGTTTGGTTGGATTCTTCAAATTCCATTTACCAATTTTTTTACAACTGCAATTTCCATCAATTTATCAAGTTTATGTCTCTCTTGTACCGGCTCCATAATAGTTGTCATTCAAACACTTTTATATGTTTTTCCATAAAAAATTCTTTAGGCATTCATATTGCCTATTTTAAATTATCTACTTGAGCAATGCTAGGGACACATTTCTAGTTGGATTGTATTTGTCTGCGACTGTGAGATTGTTATTCTGGGTGTGCGACAGTGAGAATGTTATTCTGGGTGTCTGTGTCTAGCTACTAATCATTAGCTTTGATGATATTTTGATAACTTGAGGGACTAATTTACCTTTCTTAAGTAAATTCATGCAATAGTGTAGTGACGAATTTAT
Organism: Saururus chinensis; assembly: GCA_035235625.1. Taxonomy (NCBI): domain Eukaryota; kingdom Viridiplantae; phylum Streptophyta; class Magnoliopsida; order Piperales; family Saururaceae; genus Saururus; species Saururus chinensis. The sequence goes on along the minus strand of CP141146.1, from coordinate 25,774,266 downwards.
GTCTTTTCCTGTTAATTATTTGTACATCTGCCTTTGTCATTTGTGACTCTGACACCGCATTATTCTCTAAAGAATTGCTGGTTTAGTTGAGTAGGACAATCTCTGCTTGATAGTTTTACTGCACTATTTCTTGGTTGAGATGGGATCTGCAGCTCGCTACAACTTTGGCTTATGGCCTGTCACCATGATATGACGACCCATAAGCCAGAGCTGGCAAGTTTTTTCCTTCTTGGTTCTGTTGGACGTTAATATATGCAAAAGACAGCTTTAAACTAGGACTGAAGTGCTATTTGCCTAGCCATGGGCATTGACTCTTCCTAACTGAGATGCGAAGGCCACCATCACATGATATGAAATGAGATTGGCATTTTCCTAATTAGACCAAGCTATTTACTACAGGTGATTTGTATGTACATACCTGCTTGTAAAGAGTGCAGCTCTGCATCCTTAACAAATTTGCTACCATTCTGATTTTTTTGCATTAGACAGCATCATTTTATCATTAAAACTTGTACTTTGAGCAACTATTTACTGTTTTTTGTTCCTATTATGAGAAGGTGCATATGGATGACCAGTATATATTTCATGAAAATGATGTTTCGTCACCACCAAGAAAGAAGGGAAGAAGACCCACAATGTGTAAATTTTTATTGAAAGGAAATGGAGATAAATATCATGTGAGGTTTGATAAGGGCCAACCCTATGGAGAGTATGTTAGATGGTTTACCCAGTTTTTGGGTCCTTTAGCAAGGGATCAATCTAAATTTCCTATAGACGTTGCAACATGGAAATTAATGCCTAAAGATAACAAAGACAAAGCGTGGGAAGAAGTTTTGGTAAGCATTATCCTTTTACTTTTTATTTGTTGTGAACTAAGTAGAAAATTATTATGTAATAGATTATAAAGATTTAGATTTTTGGGTATTAGTAATGTTTTAGGTCGTTCACTAATTGATGTTAAATTTATCTATATCTTATAAATAAAAACAACTTAAACATGAGGCCAAGTCTAATATTTTTCTGGTAATTCTTGTGTGATGCAGAAGTATTTTAAATTTGATGAGGGCATTGTATCTGATGCAAAAAAATATGTTATGTCCTCTTTAAATAAGAAATGGGTTGACTTCAGGAATAGGTTGAAAACTAAATATTATGATACTAAGTCTGAAGGCGCACGTGCAAACATTGAGGCACCTATTGAAGTGGATAAAGACCAATGGAAAACTCTTCTGAGTTATTGGGAATCAGAAGAAGCAAAGGTAAACTCTATAATAGTGAATCATAATGATCTTCAATTTAAATTTATTGTTGTGTTATAAGTTAACAAAACCAAAATGAATTAATATAGGTAAGGAGTACTACTAATAAAAGTAATCGTGCAAGACAAACATTCCACCACACTACTGGAACTAAAAGCTTTAAGCAAATACAATTTGAGGAGGTAATTATCAATTTTTTTATTACATGTATACTTAATTTATTTTGTACTTTTTCACAAATGAACAAGATACTTGGAAGAATGCAAGATCATGAGGTAGAAAATATTGACATGATATTGAAGTTAATTTTTACATGATAATTTTTATGGATGAAATAATTAACATATTTTGTCTAAATGTAGGTATTGAATGGTCGATTACAAAGAATTGACCTTGAAATTCAGTTTTTTTCTCAATATGAGGAAGATGAAGGGGAATACAATGATGAAATAGATGATGAAATGGAAGGAGAGATGGATTTGGTGGATGAAAATTTGTTGGGTTTTCAGTTTTGTTGATTTTCCTTCTTATAGACATGTACAAGGATCATGTAGTTGTATCTGATTCACTAAAATGCACTATATTATTTGTTGGGTATTTCTTCTAAAGTTTATTCTTTGTTCAAATAGTACACTAATTGAAGATGTAAATATTCTTGAAATATGTGTTTTGACTAAAGAAAAAAGGAAACTTCATCAAGAATTGGAAAGCAATAGAGCAGAAATATTAATCCTTGAGGAAGAAAAGGAAACGATTGTTGCTAAGAAGAAGGAAACTGAAGAAGCAAGAAAAAAAGCTGAATTTGAGATATTGAAAGAAAAGATGAAAAAAATGGAGGATGGATTGAAGAATAATGATCAATATAGTAATGTAGCTGAAATTGCTTTTCTTGAGGAGGACAAGGAAAAATTGGCTACTGAGAAACAAGTAGCAAAAGAGGCAAAAGAAAAGGTTGAAATTGAACTATATATGTTGAAAATGAAGATGAAGAATATCGAAGAAAGAGAAAAAAAACATGAAGAGTAGTTTCAAAGCATATTCAAACAAATGGTCAAGGAAAAAGAAGAAAATGATATTCAACAAATATAGTTGGCAATGAATACAGAAGAAAATAGAAAGCATCAAGAATATATATGAGTACTACAAGGTTCCATAGATGTTGGTATAAAAAAATTTTGATGAGCAATAATCAGGGAGAAAGAGGGAAACTCGACAAAAAGAGCCAACTTCTAGACCTCATCCAGCTAAACAACATATGACACCAAGCTTAATGGTTGATAGAGTAAAGATTAGGACAAGAAGGTCAAACAAAGAATCAAAAGAAGACAATCCATATTGACCCCAATATCATAAAAAAGAGAAAGACAAATAATGATGAACAAGTAGGACAAAAAAAGAGGGGATTTAAAGGAAAGGTTTGGAAGTTTGTAAATTTGGATGAGAAATTAAAAATTAATGAAATGAATAAAATTGGAGACATGTAGTGAGTAAGTCAATACTACACTTAATTTATAACGATCAATGATAATGGATTTAATTATGTTACTATTTCTTTTCATTTAATTGTAGATCAATCATTTCGAGTTGTGATAAAGATGGAGTAAATATCACTTTAGGCGACAATGACCAAATAGCTGATGACCAAGAGATTGAGAGTAATGTAAGTTGAAAACTGGTTTCTATTGTTTATATTGATAGCAAAATCTATGATTAAGAAAAAATGTAAAAATAAATTGTAGGTCATTGACTTGTTTTCTAAAATATTAAGGAGAAAAAAGGAAAATGAAGTGTAACCTGATGAATATGTCTTCTATAGCTCATTGTGTGTTGTGACTAGTTATTTGTTTGATATTAATTTTTTTGCTAATAAATTGGGTTGTGTATATGTACTGTTGTAATGCCTAAGAATTTGGTACCAGTATACTAGGCCCTTTTATATACCTAACAATTTGCTTATAAAAAGGGCATAGGATTAAGTTGAATGATTATGCTATTCAAACATTTTTCTGTAAGTTAATGTGTATTCATTATACTCTTAAGCAACATTATCATGTTCTTCTACAAATTCATGTCAATAGTTGATTATACTTTGTGGCTACATATTATTTCTATTATTTTTTTTTTAAATCATTAACTTAGAAACTACTATTCTTTCATGAAATTGGTATAAGACTTCATCACAAATAGACAAAAAGAATTGCATGAGCTATTTTTGTTTAAGCACTATAAAGTAAACCAGCTTGCTCGGTAGTATATCTTTCGAATTCACTCAAATATATATCAAAATGATGGTACATCCATGGGTCATTAGCATTTGCTTGTTTATGATACCCATGAAGGCCAATGGAAACATTACAACTCGATGAGGCAAAACATTACAACTCAATGAGGCCAAATTAGGGAATGTATGATACCTTCAAAACAGATGCAATGACTTTTGTAAGTATTAATCATGTTAAAGTTCAACAAGCCTAGCATTGCTATCTTCCTTGTAAAATAAAATTATATTGAATGAAATATTGGATTGACATATAAAAATGATTATGTTGGTATAGATGGATCACATTAAATCATATGAGGTTGAAGCATTGAAAGGTAAATTTTCATCCCAAGAACTGCAATCAACTTTTATAGAAGTAGAAAATATTTCACAATAATACCCAAATTTGTAAGTTTTAAAAAATTTCTCATTACAAAAGTAACATTTTGTAAATTTACAAAATAGCATGATCATGATGTTAAATTAATCAATTGTAGGCTAGATTGTAGGGTATTTATGTGACATTACATGAATAAGATTGTAAACAATCATGAAAATTTTCTATTTAAAATATACAAGTAGAAGTAAGGCAGTTCAAAGTTAAAATGATAGAGGAATTTGCAACAACTCCTAGACTCTTTGAAACTCCTGAGACATTACAAGCACATGAGGACATTACACGTGAACTTATAACGTGAACTTATAAAAGGGTTAGTAGTTTTAGCCAATTCTAATAAATGAGCCAAGCACATTGATTTGTCTTTTCAAAACATATAAAAAAAGTGCATGTCATTTCACTATGTTAGTGCTTGCATAAAGAGCTATGAGTGTAGCCAATATTTGTAAACCCTACATGGGTCAATCAAAATAGAGGGAGTCCATAGCAATATTAGAAACAAGTTTTGAATTTTTTTGCTTATTTTAGCCAGTTTTAACTGAATATTTGGCTTGCTAGGCCTATATACTTAAAGAGTCTTATAGACCATGAATAAAGGCTCTCAATGGTCATTTTCTTGATTATTTTTTTAAATTCGACTAGAGATTGTATCATGATTGTTTTTGATATTCATTGTTACTCCAAATAAACCATAAATTGAGGCAATTGAAGGAGAAAATTGGAGTTTAAACTCTAGATATAGAAAATATGAAAGCATATAATGTGACAACGCTTGTGTATTGTGTGGTCTTGTTTGCCCTGCCATAGAAGTGGATTTTGGAGGACGATTTGATCCTCCAATAGGAAACATAATGGTCGATTATTTCCCACCTTTGGTTCCTCAAATGGATGCAAGTGGACTAGTCCTATCACAATTGGGTGAGGAGTCCTTCCAAATTATTAAAGGAGATAGTGAAGTAGAATCTGAGAGAGCTAATGAGCCATTGGAGGTGAAGATGTGCCCTTTTGAACTACCAAGTGATTATTAAGGGAGATAGTGAAGTGGAATTTGAAAGATTTAATTCTTTTGGGAGCTGCTGCAGTTGAAGAAAGGGATAAGCTTCATTCCATATGATTTTAGTTATCAGTTATACATAGGAAAGTTTTAAATGATCAAATTTATAAAATTGTAGCTCAAACTCAGGTTCTGGATTGCATTAATAAGCTAGCTCAAGCTGGGATTAGAATATTGTTGCTTACAAGTGACAAAATGGAGACAACAATTAATATTGGGTCAGTAGTATGAGCACTCCTGGATTTTTTTGCCTGTTAAGAACTTTGAAACTTAATTATGTTTCCTATTTTTGTATATGTGCCTGCAATTTACTTAGACATGATATGAAACATTTTCAGCTCAATTTGAATAATCAGTTTGAAGTTAACAATCATCAGGTGATTTTCAATTGTAATTAATAGAACACTTAGTTGGAAATTTTTTTATTCTTCACAAGAACAAAGATTTTCATTGTAACTCAAGCTTTGAAAGACGATATTATGGTCCAGATTGGAACTGCTTATGAAGAAACCAGCAAGGTAGCTAATAGAAACACCCTTTTCGCATTAGTAATTGAAAGAAAATTGTAGATATTGTTATTGGCAATGAAGTGAAGTATCAATTCTTACACTTGGCCATTAATTGTGCTTCTATCATATGCTATCGAATATCCCCTAAGCAGAAAGCTTTGGTAAGATTTATGTTATGAAGAGCCCTGAATATCTACAACGTCAAATAAATTCAAATAATTAATTCGAATATTTTCCACATGTTTATGTGCAACTTATTACTAAATCTTATATAAGTTACGTGCAAAAAGGAGGCATTTGACAAAAGATTTGTGTAGAATAGCATTTGATCCTTATCAAATTTTTTCTATGACATCTCTTTTGGCTTCCTTCCTTCAAAATCTCTATTCTTTGATGCTTAGTTTTGCGTGAATCAAGTTGAAGAGTAGAATTTGTATTGAAAATCTTCAAGTATAGGTAAGTACTAGAATTAAACTTTAGCCTCTTTCACAAGGCTTTTTTATTGGATGAAAGCCTTTTTTACAAGGTTAATGATGTTTTCAAAAGAATAATCAGAAATGGGCACTTTGGTCAATTGAATGATACAAGGACATTGTTGTTCAATTTGGTCTGACATGAATGTGCAGTTGTGTGATTGGCTATCCTGATTCTCTTGGCAATTTTGTGGACAGTAGTGCTCCTTGTTTTGTCCGATCCTTTTTGTGGATCAATTGGTAGAATGGTAACAATTATTATTATCCCCCATCATGATTTAATGATAATGTAACTTATGTCAAGAAGATAGTTTTTTTTTTAAATGTCAGTTGAACTCTCAGCATTTTTGTCTTCCATTCTGTTCGAGCTATGTGGCTGCTTCAAAGAATGCTTTAAATGCAACCACTTACCCATAATTAGTAGATAATAATTAATAAACAATTATAGAGGTAGGTCAACATGTGTGACTAAAATGCTTCATGGGATGGCATTCTAACCCTCAGAGGTTTGAGGGGAGGGACAACTCCATAGAAGAGTCGTAGCGAGTTTAGGTTGAAACTTGTTCTTCATCACTAATTATCTGAATATGTAAAGAGCATAAAGCTTTTTAGAAATGATAAAATGAACTAGGTTGGCTTACCTTATCTTCTCATGTCTGGACCACTTTTCCTCTCTTATCTGAGAAGGGATCATGTGAGTGTGTCTAGCAAATCATAAGAAACAAGAATGCATTCAAGTTCTACTGATTGCGGTCTCTGCCAAACTAACCTTATTCTATACTCCTATAATTCAACGCTTTATTATACCTTATAAGAATAGGGAAGCCATGAAAGCTCCCTTTTGTGTTAGATTAAGCATTTTTGTACAGCAAAGCTTCTTACTATCATGGCCTACTTACTTTGAAGCCCCATTGCAAGAAGAAGTCTGTTTGCTAGTTGGAACCTCATTTTGTACGTGACGGATGATTGATTAATCACTTTCTGGCCTGCAAAAATGTGTTTAGCAGGAACAATTCAACAAAATTGATTTAAACCAATGTTTAGATGGATTAGTAATTCTCACTTACTTCAAACATCAACATTAAAAGATCGACTCCAAAGCCTGGTTTTTGTTTGGACCTTCTAGTATTCTATGATGATGGTGGTGGGAAGTAGGAACATGGACGATGGATGCAGTTGAAACTAGGAAGAAACGACATGTTGGGGGAGGGGGACAGCTTGTCCCACATCGTGCATAAGTTTAATATGTTGTGATAATAAATCACACTTATTGTTACACACATATTTCTCTTTTTTCACATAACATGCTGAATGCGCAGAAACAACCTTTCATAATTAAATTACTTTTGGTCTTGGTGCAGTGTTCTTCACCAGCGTTTTTGGATTGTTTTGGTGATCACCGACTTTAAGTTGAATCGCAATGGAGACTTAAGGTTTTGGTGGCCCTTCTGTGGCTACCTAGGTGAAAAGAATTTCAATAAGGGAGAAGGATAATACGAAAAGTAAGAAGAAGTGGAGCTAAATGGCTATGATGGACTGGATGAAGAATAGGAAGAGTTCTTCCCTGCTACAACAACAAGTTGAAAAGCCTTAATGGAGTATCTATTTTGCACCTAGGTTTCATGGACTGCACTGCTTTAAAACACTGGTCTACCAATGATCTCATTTTCACCTTTGTCAATGGTTTTAATAACTGATGAAGTAGAGGAGCAAGATGAAGAAGAACAATTTCCCTTTTTTTCTCTGTATTCATTGGAGTGGGCATAAATTTGTTATCTTCGATCATTAAAGCTTCTGAGAAGCACCAACTGTGATATGGATTCTGTTTTGTAACAATTTCATGACTCTTGCGAATTCTTGGTAATATATCTCTCTTTTGATATATGTTTTGTCCACATTGTGATCTCATAAATATACATAAGGACAACACGATAGTGCTGTGATAGAAAAAGGTAAAACAATCCTCGTACAAGGACAAAATTTTTAAACTCTACTTTAATTATATTCTCTAAATTATTAGAAAACTATAAGGCATTAACCACAATAATACCGTTATAGAATTTCAAAATTTTAATACCCGATTTTTATGGGACAGCATGATAGTGTTGTGGCAAGAAAAGGCAAAAAAATTATCGTACAAGGATGAATTTTTTAAACTCTACTTTAATTCTATTCTCTAAATTATCAGAAAAGTGTAAGACATTAACCACAACAATTGTTACACAATTTCAAAATTTTAATACCAAATTTTCATGGGATAGTATGATAGTATTGTGGTAGAAAAAGGCAAAAAATGCTCATACAAGGACTAAATTTATAAACTCTACTTTAGTCCTATTCTCTAAATTATTAGAAAAGTGTAAGACAGTAACCACAATAACGGTTATGCAATTTCAAATATTTAATACTGGATTTTTATGGGACAGCATGATAGTGTCGTGGCAGAAAAATGCAAACAAAAAGAGCTTTTTAAAATTTTAAATATCTCCACCTGATATAATAACTTCTAAAAATACATTTTCACAAGATTAATTATTAATCAAAACAAATAGTATAAATGCTTTGTATGTGTTAACAATCATTAATCAGTTTGACCTATTAGAAAAGAAGTTAAAAAGAAAAAAGTCAAATGTAAACATAAAATTCAATAAACAATTGAATCAATCTATTTAAATTGGCTCTTTACAACATTTCTTGTTATGACGATCAACTCTTCCACATCTTCCACATGTCACCTTCCTTAGTATATGCTCGCCACGAGAACATATTTACTTTTTTTATGGCCTCGTAGGTGGTCTCTTAGATAGTAGAGGCAATATAGAAACTTCATTTGTAGTTTACACCTCACTTTCATGAGCATGAACAAGGTTGATTGTCAACATGTATGACTTCTGAAACTATTCTTTTGTAAAGTATTGTTCAAATAAGAATGAATGTCCTTACCACTCTTCATCAATGCTGCAGAAGCATGTATGCAAGGGAACCCATTTATCTACCATTGATGACAAGAGCAACAATGGCTATTAATAAACATTGTAGAAGGGTAATGAGGCATTACTTCAAAAACATCCTTACTAGAACATGATACTCTCCAAACTAAGTCATCTTGATATCTTCATTCAACCTTTTCTCCATTTTCGGACAAAGAAAACTAGTCCATCTCATTGCTTCCATCTTACGATCATGCATCATGTTCATCATTCCCCCCCTTATTCATTAATCATTTGAATAATAGGAAGGTGTCTTTCTTTTTCAATCCATCCATTAAAACTCTCTGCAACATTAAAAAACATCTCACAATAATGTTTACTTTTAAAATAAGCATTTGTCTAATTGTCATTTGGCAAATCATCCAAGAAATCTTTGACTTGTTGTCCACCATCTTTTTTCAAATCATTCAACAACCTATAGAAGCATGATGGTTTTGCAGAATAACCATAATCTTTGAACAATTTAACCATCTTTTCATGAAATATCTTTGGTCGTCCTTTCAACTTGTTCTTCAGATGATGCAAATAGAATGCATGATGAAAATAAAGGAAAACCTTGCATAAGGCAGAAATAAGCCCATTGTTACTATATGATATAATTGTAATCTCATGTGCAGGATCCAAGATTAACTTCAATTGAAAGAAAAACAATTCCCAATTATCCTCAGTCTAAGCATCAACAACAACAAAAGCAAGAGGATAAATGTTTGATAAAATAAGAAAATGAGATTATTAAAACAACAAGAATACAATTCATCTGCTAAGACAAGAGCAAGAACAAGTCCTTTCTATTACATAGCTAGTTCAAATCTATTGTCATAAAACATTCACTTAGCAGGTTTCCATTTACATCACCAAGGCATGCTACACATTTTTAAATAAAAACAAATGGCAAAATTAAAATCCAAGCTTCTCTCCATTCTAACAAAAAAACATTTGCACATAGAAAATGTTGGTACAAATGGCCAACATTAGAGAAAGAAGCATTTGAAACATGGGGATATCAACATGATAATAGCGAACTAGACAAGTTAACGACCTTTAGCACAATAATAATTTCTTATATTCTTTATATTTCAAACATATCTCTAGTTTTAGCCCATAATCGCAAGCATTATTCAACATTAAAGGCTTGATATATAAGTTGGCACATAAACAAATTTAGAAAATACTTAATGTAGTTACAATGTGCATTCTTTAATACATTTCACAGTAATTGGCCTACTAACAATCCACTTTTAACATAATAAAGTCCAACTTTTTATAAACAAATATTTGAATAGCTTCCAAGGTCAAATAGATTTCTTCAATCAACTACAAGCACGGATCAAATAAAGACTAACAGAGGCATCTAGAACACTTGAGAAAGATTTTGACTACTACAATTCCAACAAGCTACTAAACAACTTAAAACATAATTAAAAATCAAACCAACATATAGTATAGCTAAAAAATTACAAATATTTTACCTTGATCCCCATTTTCCCTTGTAGCCGCCAACATCGTTCCTCTATAATGAGTTTTCAAATGAGTGCCATCTAAATACAAAATATGACGACAATATTGAGATCCACATATACATGCATTAAATGAAATGAACCTCCTTTAAAAACAACTACTTTCACTACAAACCTCCAATGACATGTGACTACCAGGATTACTCTTCATTGCTAATTCAATATATTGAGAAAGTTGTTCATAAAATTTAGAAGTATCTCCAAATAATTTAGTTTGAGCCTTCTAAATACTCCTAAATGCTAATTGATAAGAAATATCAATCCCATAACTCGTGTCAAACTGCTTCACTATATCAATTGGGTGAATAAGAGGATTACTCTTAACTTGATCTAATAATTCTTTACACACAACATTAACCGACATTCTTGAATTCTTTTTTTTATGTATAATCATACCATAAGTGTGAACATTGTTCAAAACACATATGTAGAAAAATTTGTTCACACAATCTTTTGTAGCATCAACATACCATTGACAACCATTGACGTTCTTATATTTACACTGATCAATTGTTACCCTATGAGGACCATTATAGACATATTTAAATTCAAAACCAACTTCAACAACATAATGTCATAGAGATTGTCTAAAATCATGAACACCTCCATCAAACTTTTGTCCAACACATTTAATTTCATCACACCACTTCTCAGTCAAAATTGATTTACCTTCATTTGAGGAAGTAATAGAAATCAAATCAGGGTCTTCATTAATAATAGACTAAAAAATTATTGTCATTACTACTTTGCATACTAGTAGATAACAAACTAACAACCTGCATACTGCTCTCACCATGGGGAAGAAGAATATTCAAAGTATCAATAATAGATACATAAACATTTTGTTTGCCCAATTTAGAAGCAATTTTTCAAGTCATCATCATTCTCAAGCATATTACCCAAATGATTAGATAAAGAGAACAATAAAGTAAGAAAATTAACATTTAAGTGTCTCCATTTATTGCAAATAAATTGAATAAAGTCCTTATAGGTGGCAGAATGTAGAGTCATATAACAACATTACACTTGTCATAATTGTAATAGAAAAGAAGAAAATAATTCATTAACCAACAAAAAATAAAAGACAATTTATAAATTATATTGGAAGAAAATTTTATCTTTTTACATAATCATGAAAGTGATTTTATCATGTGAGTGTAAATCCACTAATTCAAGCAAAGAGATACTCTAGCCTTGATGACATCTCACTAGTAACTTAGGACCCCACCTATGGACTCTGGTCATGCAAATTACATAGGGTTTGTTTTTGGTGGAAAAATAGCCCTGGTGAACTGAGGAAATGAAGAGAAGTGGCGCTACTAGAAGGCATTGGAAGAAAATAGTACAAGAACGAATACCTTTTCTTTTACTTTATCTTATCTATCTGTATTTACATGCATTATGCATGTGCATTCTTGCTATTATAACAAATGGGTACTCCCTTTTAATACTGACATATATAATATACTCCCTTGAGATGTGCCACCTTAGACAAAGCAAATTCACTATCATCAAGCCAGGATCAATGCAAAGCTTGATCTGAGCATGTAGTTTAAAGAAATTGTGCTTGCCTCAAATTGAAGAGATAACAAGTTAAAACAATTCAAGAAAATAGAGATAACAAGTTCAACAAATGTCATTCATCTATAATAAATCCATCTTCGGAGATATATACTTGAAAGCATTTTCAAACAAAAAATGTAGCAAGCAATCATACCTAAGTCCTATGTGAAAGTTGAAATGTCTTTAGCAACAATAGGAGGCTTACTCTTGTCAAAAACACTTCTACTAGAAGATGCCTTCCATAGCTTGGACTGTAACAATTTTTTCTCTGGTAATGCAAGGAAACCATTAGCACTTAAACTGTAAATTTTAATTGCAAAATAAAAGAAAACAAATTTACGAGGTTATTTAGCTTATAACATTTCAAGTCTAGACAAACAGAGAAAAGAAAAACATATGCAATTTGCATATGCAATGAGCACTTGCCTTCTTGCTAAGAATGGATTGTGGCTTCCAGTTCACTACGCTCTTTCTCAATACTAGATAGTTTTTGTCTGTATTTAGCAAATCAAATAGTTGAACCACACCCAATGATCATAATTAGGGTTCAGTAATGAAATAGGTACTTCTGAGACTTCCCAAGAGGAGAAACCATGTGATGATACTTTCTGCAACAAAAATAGAGCCAACTATAACTATTTTGAAATGAAAATAATGTTAAAGGAGAGAAGATAGGTGATGAAATGTCAAATTGAAACCAATGTGCAAACTAGTGAATATTTTCTGAGAAATAGGGAGGAAATCGATTATGGGTAACTTACCAGTATGTACTAATTTCACCTCTGAGAAAATAGATTTCGATCAATTCCAAAGATAACTATCGGCAATTGTCTAAGTAAGGTAATGAGCGGCAACATCAGGGAAAGGAGAATGCATAGTTTCACGTGGTAGTGAAGCGGACGATCTGTAACACGTACTGGGGTGCACATACGTGTGGAAGTGGTGTACTAAGTGTATATACGTTGCGGGAACTACTCATAGTGTTGCACACCATATATCCAAGCGTTGCAGGGAAGTTTGCAACATTGTGCAACATGTGTGCATAGAATTGAACAAGGTTGCGGGCCTTCCCCACAACGCCTGCATATATGGTGTGTAACACTATGGGCAGTTCCTGCAACGTATGTACACTTAGTATACAACACTTCTACACGTGTGTGCACCCCAACACATGTCACTGGTAGTCCACTTTGCTACCCTGCGATAGTAGATGCGCGGGTTAGTATGTACACTTAGTATATATGACTTCCACACGTGTGTACGCCCCAGTACGTGTCACGGATTGTCTGCTTCGCCACCCTGCAATAGTAGATGCGTGGGGTAGTGAATCACAATCAGATTCATCTACATCGCCTATGCTTCCCGCCGACCCAACAGAGACTGAACCGACACTTTTGGTTTTCGACAATGGCAACTGCCCAGGTCCACCACTGAAGTGGCTCCTCCGTGTTAGAGACCGAAAACGGTGCTGCTGGCTGAGAGAAAAGAGAGGGAAATAACAGAGGAGTTCATATCTATTGTTATGTATAAATATAAAATTTATTAGGGAGCGTGACCTATAAGGACAAAATTAACTTCTAATAACTGATTAATCCCGACCAAAAGTTTTTACACTAATCAAAGATAGATAATGTACAATATTACCCCTGTCATTAAATATCTGAATGGTCGCTCGATTCTCATTTATCACCCTTCTCAGTTGCTCGATTCTCATTTAAAACCTATCTCCGTCGCTCGATTCTCATTTAATACCTTTCTCCGTCGATCGATTCTCATTTCACAACTTTCTCCGTCGATCTATTCTCATTTGAAAACTTTCTCCGTCGATCAATTCTCATTTCAAAACTTTCTCCGACAATCGATTCTCATTTTACAACTTTCTCTGTTGATCGATTCTCATTTCACAACTTTCTCCGTTGCGCAACCATTTCCTTTATTCCCAGCCGAGTTATGTTATCATCAACAGAGAAGAAAAAGGGATTCCTAAAGAAGAAAAGATATTTCATCAACCGAACGAGTTTCTTCAGAAAATCTTACTGACATTGCTCCTGATGGCGGTTTTTCTTTTAATCCTTCTTCTTTTAACTTTTTTTCTTACGATTTTGTATGATATAAAAACTTTCAAAGAATGATTTTGAACTGATTTTATAAGTATACATTTATTATTGAATGTACATAGTATTTTATAAATGTAAAATTACAAAAATATAATTTTATTTTGCATGTTTGATCAAAAAATATATCTCATTTTTAGAATGTCTTTATACTTTTTATTAGTTTGAAGAATATAGTTTTATTTTTGTTTTAATGATAAAAAATATTTTTAAATACAGATAAATCTGTGAATAAAATGCAAAGAAAGAAATTGAGAAAAAAGTAATATATTATGTATTTTTATTTTTTTGGCATGTACATTTATTATGTTCAGAACTAAAAAATTATTTGTGGTGTGTCATTATATTGTATATTTTACAGTATATTATCTAAAAATATAATAATATATTTACATTCTTTATAATTAAACTTCATGTTGTTTTAGATCATCGTGCTATAAAATATAATTATACTCCATGTTGTTCACATACTGTAATTATACTTTTCATTTGAGAATGTAAAAATATAATTATACTCCATGTTGTTCGCATACTATAATTATACTTTTCATTTGAGAATGTAAAAATATAATTATACTCCATGTTGTTTGCATACTGTAATTATACTTTTCATTTGAGAATGTAAAATATAATTATACTCCATGTTGTTCGCATAATTAAAGTATAATTAGGTTACTTATTATGATTTAATGATTGCAGAAAAGACTTCAATACAGATCTACCTTATGTGCCCTCTCCAAATTTTTCAAAAAGAACAGAAAATATTTTAATCAAGAAAAGATTGATATATTGGAGAGAACACCTTTTGGGTGTATTTTTAAGGTCTTTTTAGATAATGAAATTAGCTTTGTCGATTGCAAAAAGGTAGATGAAAATTGCTTACAATTGATCAAACTATATGACAAGAATGTCCATAAATTTAAGATAGGATCAAAGTATATTGAAGTGATAGACATGGACATTTCAGTTATTTTTGGAATAGCAATGGGAGAAGTTACAATAGTATTGAAACCTAGTAAAATGAAGCCTAATTCAAGTTTTGTACAAAGGAGATTAAAGATGAAACATTTGGAAAAAAATTCCATACAAGAGTCACTTGAAGAGGCAGTCAAATCTAAAAGTAAACATGCCAATCAGGATGTAGCTAGACTACTAACCCTTTATACAGATGTCACTCTTTTATGCCCCACAAAGGCTTTTTCAATTCCTTGGTCTTATATAGAATTTGTGGAGGATATAAACAAGATGTCTACATATGCTTGGCCTCAGCATATTAGACTGAACTTGATGTCATCAATAGAAAGACAACCGAATCCTAAAGATGTCACAGGTTGTGTAGCAGCTTTATTGGTAAGAACAAATTCTATATCAAATTATATTTTAAAATTATTTATATGTAAATTTTAACAAATATATTTTTTTCAGTATTTTTTCTGTGAACATACAAATATTGTTGAAAGAAAAGCCACAACATATTCATTTCCAAGATTCATGAAGTGAGTATGCGAGAAGTGAACAAAGCATTTTCCAGTGGAAAATTTAGAGATAATAAAGATGAAATGGTAATAGTTTTTTTAAAAATAAAATTTTCTATTTGTAGACTTTAAAATTAATTAACATGTTCTAATTCATATATAAACAGGTTATTAAAAACAGTGTAATATTTACAGCTGAGGAGAGATTATTTTTCAATAGGATAAGACATGCAGATCTGAAACAAGAAAGGGTAATCATTTTGTCATTGTTAATATTTTTTAGAATATAATTGTACATCAAAATTATAATTATACTTCATATTATTTTTTATGTTCTCAAGACTATAGGAGATACATAGGGATTGTTCTATTCTACTTTTCGAAATATAATTGGACATTACTTTTAATTTCAGGTCACCCCTCAGAAAACAAGAATAAAAAGGAAATGTTTTAAAAACAAGATGAAAATAGCAAATGAAGAGAAAGAAGGTTGTATTCTCTTTCTTTAATTATTTTAAATATATTCAATTATTTTGTTAAAAATGTGATTTATATTCAATTAGTATGTTTTAAAATATATTTTTACAATTAATTACCAATTACATTATATTTTATTAAGATTTTACTATGAAAAGTTTTATTATATTCCCTAACTTTATTTGTTCTCCTCATTTACAGAAATTATAGATTCTCCAGGGTCAGAGAATCAGGATCAAAAAAGGGATTATGTTCCAGATAGTTTTGGTAAGTTAATCCATACTATGTTAATTTCATTAGTATTGCAAAAGCGTATTTATATTAAAATACTTTATTACTATTTTGCAGAGGACTATCCTATGACAAGTTTAAAAATTGAAATTGAGACACTCAAAACTGAACTGGATGTTGAGAAGAAGGCGAAAAAGTTGCTTGAAGAAATAATGTCTAAAGAAATGGAAGAAAAACTGGAGCTTGAAATGAAGATAAAAAAACAATGTAATTTACAATTTTCAATCTTTAATCTTGTATAATATTATTTTATACAATTATCTTTTAATACAGTTGAGTCATTGCATTTGTATACTATAATTTTTATCTATATTTCTCATTTTTGTGTAATGATAAATATCATTTTTAATTTTGTAGCTAAAGAAATAGTTGCATCAAAAAAAGTTATAATTTCATTGAATGTTGAAGTTGACTTACTTCGGGAACAAATGGAAGAAGAAAAAAGGCATCTGAATATTCTTGAAGAACAACTTCAAAAACAAGAGGAGAAAAAGAAACAGATGGATTCGAATCACATTTCTGAAATGAAATTGAAACAAGAAGAAATAAACTGTTTAAGAAAAAAAATAGATCTCTTGGAGAAAGAAAAGTTGGATTTGGATGACAGTTTACTTTCTTTGGCAGCTGAACATTTGGAAGAAAATGTTGGATTGAAACAATGTCCTCTTTCATAAAAACCTATGTTAAGGCCATCTTCATCAAGAGGGGAAGGCATATTAACGAGGGAAGGAAAGTGAAAGATGGAGAAGAAAAATGAAATGGAAAATTCTTTGGTGAAAGGTGTCAAGACAAGGACTAGAGGGCCAGCAAAAACTGAAAAGGATGACTCTATTTATAAATATGATAAACTAGTGAAAGGAGAAAGGATCCTGAGAAAAAGAAAAGATATGAACCCATCGGAAGAAGAGACATCCAAAAAAATAAAAATAAAGAAAGGAAAAGTGTGGTCAACCTTATCTAAAGACAATCAAAAGATATGTTTTGAAGCAGAGAGAAATCAAGAGTAGTAAGTATTCCAAAATAAATTGTTATTATATTTTTTATTGTACATTTGAGCTAACTTTAACAGTATAATTTTTGTACTTTCAGCTTCTTTTTTTCAAATGGAGAAGATGTGAAAGAAAAAGTACATATTTCAGAGATATGTACTTTGATTAATGATATGGAAGTATCTTTTAGCGTGAGTATTTACATTAAATGTTTGATTTTAGTTTTCAAACTTTTGTATATAAATTTAGTTTTTAAATCTACTAACTTGGAAATGCACAGATCATAAATGCATATGGTATTGTGTTGCATGAGCAATTAAAAATTGATGTAGAAGAGGGGAGAATTGTATCACAAAATGCAACATATTACTTCCATCATGCCTTATCCTTTGTAAGTGTGCTTCATAAAAATACAATGTCCTATACTATTTATATATTATATATTTTCGTATTGACAAGATAAATATTTTATTGAAACAACACAAACTCAATGATCCAATTGAAAGAGAAGAACTCTGCAAAGAATTCATAAAGAAAAAGGGCAAATCAAGGTATCAAATATTTCCAATTGCATCAAAATCAGATGACAACCAGGAAGAAAATTATCAATGGCATTTGCTAGTGTATGATGATGAAGAAGGATAGAGTCATTATAATTCACTTATGTCAAAGTTTGATTTTGTGGACAAATATGAACATGATGCAAAGAAATTGGTAATTCTTTTAATGCAAATTACTATAAATTTTATAAATATTGATTTTTATGTCTGACTCTCCCTTTTTTAACAGAAATTTATCTGATCAAATTATGGAAAAGATGTGATTGTAATGAAAGAGAACCTTGGCCTATCTACTCAAGAATTTGAAGGACCATTTTTTACAATTGAAAATATTCCAAAACAGACAACAATTTTGTAAGTTTATCATATCTAAATAATATTTAAAAAATAAAAAATTTTATTGGTGTATTTATAATTTTCTTTCTTTGCAGGGACAAATCTGGAATATTTCTTTGTTACTACATGTATCATGCAACAAGAAAATTACAAATGTCCAAAAAAGTTGATAAGAAAAGCATCCAACTCTTTTTAGCATCAATGATATCTATGTTGTTGACTAGTAAAGAAAGTACAGATTAATACATCATGTAAGTTTGTTTAATTGATTATACCATTAGTTATAAATTTTAAAGTTTTTCATTTAGGTTTTGTACTAATTAACTTGTTATATTTACTACAATATGGTCATACTTTGTATATTTACTAAAAAATATACTTCAAGTTTTAATTGCAGAAGATACTTTAGGTTTTTTTAGTATCATTACCGAGGAGTGTTATTTTACTTTAGGTTTGTTATTAATTTAATAATTTAGAATTCACTATACTTTGTAATGATTAATCTGTTATGTTAAGTATAATATTATTATACTTTGTCTTTTAATTGAAAAATATACTTTAAGTTTTAATTGTAGAATATACTTTATATCTTTTAATTTTAGATAGGTCCTATATGAGCTCAATTTCGAATGGATTAAATAAGTCCACACCAAATACGTTTTTTTGCTTGGTAATATATGACACATAGCAGTAAAATATTTATATAGCTTGCATTGTGTTTCATTTTTTAATTACATTATAGCTTAGGTATGAAAGTGGGACATTGTATCTTTGATTTGACAAACAAATCTAAGGATATTAATTAAGCTATTTGTTGAATCTGGTTTTTTTGTTTGTTTCAATTTGAAGCAGTGGACAAGAAGAATTAGAGGAAGATGTCACATATGCTGGAAATTTTTTTGCCTTCGTCCAATATAGAATGTCTTAAATTCGAAGGGGATATGTCTTTTTACGTCTATACTACTGAACATGTAGAAAGAAACATCACATACTAATCAAAGTATGAAACTTATAATTACTTTGGAAATATTAGATATGTATAAACTTTCCTGAATGTGATGCTTGACAAACTAATGATTGGTGGAAAAGTTTAATTGCTTTTGTAAATGTCAGTTTATGGCATACATATTCTACTTTTGATTAAATGGGATTTTTTAGTCTTGGCATTTGGAATTTTATTAATTCTGTTATATATTTATTTTCTTAAAGCTGGAGATGCTATATGATTATGAGATATGGAGATGCTATATGATTCTTATTTCTATTTATGTGAATGTTTCTACAGTATTTTGTTAACGAACATGAAGTATGATTTAATTGCTTAATCTAGTTGCACTGCTTGATGCTTCTATGAGATTTTAAGTTCTGTTAATGAGATTTTCCAGACTCTCTCTCTCTCTAAGGTAGTCTACGCAGCAGAGTGCACTGATTCTCTCTAGGTTCTGTCTGCCAGGTTGTGATTAGAGTTCTCTTGCTCACAACTTCTCATTTTCCTCTATTTTTGACCATCAAAATTTTTAGGATCAGGGTACTGAGTTTTGCGTAGTAAGAAAGGTTTTTTATTTTTTGTTTTTTGGAAATTTGCCGGAGTGAATTTTGATTTTCTGTTTTGTTAGAAACGGTTTGTTGGGAGCTCCGAATACAGATGGTTGTCCACTTTGAGAACGAAGTTCTTATGTTGAGTTGAGTGATAAAACTTCAAGCAACTCAAAAAATGTGGGGTTTGACGTTTCATTTGTTCTGAATGTCACGTCCTGTTTTGTTTTCACTTCCCAGTCTTTGAGTTTTCCCCCTGACGGAATGGCGAGTACACGAGCAGTTTTTTCCTGGGATTTGCAGCTTCATTATGTGCAACTGTATTTGCCACCACTCTACTCCTTTCCTCATCCAGCATAGAGTAATATATTTTAATTGCTTTCAAGCTTAATAGTCTCACTCTCTTTATATTGTTTCCATGTAATCCCTTCATGGCTTTTGGAATCATCCGTTCTATCAGGTTCTGTGACCAATAGTGTGGCATTACTAGTTTATGCACAAAACTGCCTAGAGTAATTCTCCTCATGAATTAAGCAATTAAATCATACTTCATGTTATAGAGATATCATATGCTACTTGTGTAAAACATGAGCCAAAAACTGGAGGACCAAAGTCTTTGAAGGCTATGAAAACTAACCCACAACAATCATTTGTTTAATCCATCTCTCATATTATTCAGAATAATGAAAAAAATCTATTCATACAAATCCATAGTTTTAGACCCAAAGGAAAAAAAAAGAATAAAGCTAAAGCTTTATTATTTCTGAATAACACTAGAAAAAATCTTCCAACCTCAAAACAATACAACACATTTGTAAATTCTGTCCTTTTTCAAATTCAATTCTTGCTAGCGAGGTCGATACTCCTACTATTATCTTCACTTATATCAGATGATGCTTATCATCTAGAGTCCCAAGCTTTTCTTTGAACCATGAAAATGGAGCTCTTGCAAGTTACAAACACAAAAAGATATCTGCGTTTCATGTTCATTTACAAAGCTATTTGCATGAATAAAATTTCCCTATCAAGAAAAAAAATCCTCAAAGTGAGAGGGAAATAAAATACCTGTTGTAGTACACACCAGGAAGAGTATAAATGTCTAAGCTAGTCCAAACAGATCCATTAAAATGTAGAATAATACTATGTTCTTCATAATATATAGAATTTAAATGATAAGTTTTCAAACAATAACAAACAAAATAAAAAATACTAATAAACTGAAAATAAAAATTAAAGGCTAGACATTCAAATCTTGTAAAGCATCTTTACAAGTCTTCTTGTTGTGATGTCCAAGTTTGCCACAACGACCACATTTAATTGATCTTGTTAACTTTTCACCACAAGATGGAATTCTAGTAGACTTTGGTCGACCAGGAGGCCTTCTTGACAATGGAGGCAAGACTACAACTTCTTTTGAAGAAACTTCAGGCTTTTCATAAGAAGGAATAGGCAATATAGGCTGAGAGTAAGAATTTTCAAATGCAACTTTTGTAAGACAAGTATCACAAAAAATACGAGGGTCTTTCCCATTTCTAAGCAATACTGCTGCAGCATGTTTACAAGGATATCCAGTCAGCTGCCATTTGTAACAAGAACAATTATGAGAATCAGTATTCACATATGTTGATGGATTTGACATAACTTCATATAGATTATCATGAGAAGCAGCCACTACCCATACACTACCATCCTTAATATTCTCATCCAACTTTTGTTCCATAACTAGGCAAAGAACACCACTCCAACTCCTTGCTTCATTCCTACGCTCATTCATCATCTCCATAATCTTAATCCGTATCATATCAATCATCTTCATAATGGGTAAATGTCTTTCATCACGTATCCATGAGTTAAAAGATTCTGCAATATTAGAACACATATCACCATAACGCTTGCCCTTGAAATATGCATTCGCCCAATTTTCTTTTGGAAGATTTTTAAAAAATTTAACAACTTGTTGTCCGCCATCTTTTTTCAGTTCTTCAAACATCTTGTCAAATTTTGAAGGTCTTGCAACATAAGCACATTGTATAAACTTAAAATCCATACTATCATGAAAGTCATTAGTCCTGCCTCTCAACTTGTCTCTCAAATTCATTCTCAAATGGTGTAAACAATAAGCATGTAGAAAAGATGGGAATATTTGTGACACAGCTTGAAGCAACCCCTTATTACGATATGAGATAATAGTCAACTCACGTAAAGGATTAAGTACCACCTTCAATTGAATAAGAAACCATACCCAATTATCTTCATCCTCAGAATTGACAACAGCATATGCAAGAGGGAAAATACCTGAAAAAAATAAAAAAATATTAAAAATAATTGACAAAATGAATACTTTTAATCAAAAGTAAAACATTACTATATATATCATATGCTATAATTTCACTTTGTTATGTAGTTTACCTTCAAAAATTAAATAAAATAATAAATTACAGCAAGAAATAAGAATAAAATAATTACCTTGGTTGGCATTTTTTCCTGTGGCAGCCAACAAATGACCTTTATAATGCCCATGCAAATGGGTTCCATCCAAAAATAACACGGGACGACAAAAGTTGAATCCATGGATGCATGCATAAAATGAAACAAACACTCTCTTAAATTGCCCATCTTCATCATCAAACTCCAAAGTCAAATGGCTACCAGGATTAGTACTCATAGCAATACCAATGTACCAACGCAAATCATCAAAAGACAATGAATGATCACCAAAAATTTTCTTTTGAGCTATTTGAACACTCTTACATGCAACTCGATAGGAAATATCAAGACCATAACTTGTATTAAATTAACGAACAACATCAATTGGACGAGTACGAGGATTGTTGCTAACTTGACTCAACAACTCCTTCGAAACAATGGCAGTTGTTGTCCTTGAATTTTTCTTTCGTCGCACAATACATCCACATGTATGCTGATTATGAAGTTTACGAATATAAAAAATATTACTCCAACCATCTTTTTTTGCATGAACACACCATTGACATCCTGTTGATTCTTTGTGTTTGCATTCAGCAGTTATCCTTGAAAAATCATTCTTAATATACTTAAATTCAAAACCAATCTCAATTGCATAATGACACAACTTTTGCCTAAAGTCTTCAACATCATCAAACTTTTGCCCAATAGAATCAATAGCAGTAGACCAATTTTTTGTCAAAAGAATATTACTTTCATGCAAAGATAAATCAACTTCTTCATCAAAGACAACAACATCATTAACTTCAATTCTACTACTTATCACTTGATTACTAATACCACTACTAGTTCCTTGATCAATAAAACAATCATTGCCCCTTGATGAATTAATGACAAGAACATCAACAATCTTCACATGCAGCTCATAAGCAAGAAAAATTAAATTCTGTAAGTCATCATTATGAAGAAGATTGCATTCTAAATGACCAGCCAAAGAATATTTCAATATAATAGACTCAGAATTTAGATCACTCCATGTTTGACATATCATTGAAATCAACGTATCATAAGAAATACTTCTATTAACCCGAAAAACATTAGTATTAACACCATGTTTGCACAATAACAGTATAAAAGAGTCCATTCTCCTGCAAACATAAAAAATAAAATACAATTAATTATGAAAAGAAGAACATAATATATTTACATATCCAATAAGTAAAACAAAATTTTAAAATTATAATATACTTATTATAAAATGTCTGACATGAAAAAAATTATAACATAGTAAAATAAAATAATACTCTTAAAAATATATATAAAAAGAACAATACAAAAATTAATATCCATTAAGAACAAAAACAATTAATGAGTACATAACTGCAACTGCTAAGCACAAACCACAATTTGTTGCTCAATAAAAATTAGCAGCTCCCAAGTAAACAACAAAGTTTCATAATCTAACACTCATCTGTTAATATAAAAAAAAAATCTAAATTTCCTTAAAATTAATAAAATTTATACTACATTAAAATAAAAATAAAAAAGGAAAATAATCATTTAACAAACAATCGTGAATGATCAATAATACCTTATACCAAAATAATTGAAAAAATTGTTGATGTAGAATATGAGAGACTATGAGCGCAAAGTCCAGGAAATTGACAGGACGCAATATGAATGCTTTTGAAGAACGACAGATATATTCTATGTTCCTCGTTCAACAACTAATCGTTGCCCACCAAAAATAAGACGAAAGAGTACTTGCTTTCGCCCGAAGATAAAAATCAACTCAACAAAACAAATCCCTAAAAAGCCGAAGGAGATAGGGATAACAGAGCAAATTTTAATAAAATCTCTAAATCAAACCAGGCTGCAATAGAATCTGGCGGCTATATAATATGGCGGCAAAAGACATGGCGAAAATCCCTGGCTAGAAACAATAGAGAAAACCTATGCTCCGGAATGGGGAAGGTGGAAAAGGGAAGACATTACGAAGAGGGTATTTTCGTATTTTTTTAAAATATAATGGCATAGAAGTAAAAAAAGGGACTTATCAGTAAACAAAAAGTTAAATATAGGATACGCAGGACTAAAAATAGTTGGTCGAGACTAATCAGTTATTAGTAGCGGTAGTTAGGACCTAGAGGTAGTTTTCCCAATTTATTATAAACATTATTTGATTGAAAACTTATCCAAATAAGTTATATACGAAAATAAGTTGAAATTTACGACGGTTTGTAGAATTTTTTCCTTTATATAGTCGCGGTTGCCGGTTAGCACACCAAAAATGGTGGTCGTTACGTTTAGCGAGTTAATCGGTTCATATTCCGATAAGAAAACGATACAAGCAATCCAACCACCCAGTGTATCGTTTCGATCCTAAACGTACGTATCCACTGATCAGGCTTCCATCCCACCCACTCCGGGGGCGGCTTCCTCTTCCGCCTCCATAGACTCTTCCGAACTCTACCCCCCAAATCCACTGTCGTTTCCCTCTTCCGCCGCTAGATCCCTTGGCGGGAAATCAAAATTCAGCTCGAATCCTATCTTGCCCCACTTCCCTCCTATTAATTCGATCAAGAGATCCTGATTGCGATCGTTTGGCTTCTTTGGTATTACCCCTTTCGTCGTGGGCTTCTTCGAATTTTTTTTCAGAACGCTTTTCTGGTCTTTCCTCGAAGGAGATATGAGTAGTCTGGTTTCAAGCGTCTGCACGAGGTCCCGCCGGAAGCGCATGCTCGAGGACAGGGAGTCGGCCGACGGCCAGAAGGTTTGGCTCGAGTTGCCGGCCCCGGCGCCCACAGAGCCCGAGGAGATCGTGAGTAATGATGCGGTAAGCTCTCATGTTTAGGTTTTACTTGTTGATCGTCTTTTTGGCTGCGAAAGTTGTTATTGTTTGCTGTTTTAAGCTTTGTTTTGACTATGATGCAAACTGGCTGATGGTATGGTACAAACTTAGATGAATTTAGCAGAAGAGAATAGAAATGTTAGGTTTCAAAGAGAGGAAAATGGAAACTGGATGGATTATGTCCACCTCTCTGCTTGTTAATGGTCTGCACATAATAGGGAATAATGTCTTTGCCAATCACATCGCAGTTTCGATTTATGGCTACATGAAACTGATTTAAATTCATTACAATGCTACCAAAGTTCAGTCAGATCAATAATGTTGAACTGGAACTGCTTCTTTATTTTACCAAAACAAAAAGCTATCAACTTTTTGTGACTGGTGACAAAGCACCTTGTAGTTCTGCTTGCTTCTCTCCAAGGAGTGTTGGGAATCTAAATCTAGCTACTACTAAATCCATACTACTCCTAATCTATATCTATATGACTATATCTATACTACTACTAGATAACTGACCAACCGTTCTAGATCTACTGTGTTTATCATCTTAGCATAATAGAAATTTGAAATGAGAATGTCTGACCAGAGCTGCAGCTCTGGGAAGCTTCTTCCATATAAAATATGCTTGCTGTGTGTTCAGCACGTGCATTCTGCATGAGCAGTTTTACAAGTTTCATAAAAAGTACATGACTATTGGAACATTGGGAAGTAGATGAGGGCAACTTCCACAGGCTTGATGTGGAATATTGTCAGGGTCAAGAAGGTAATTGATATCTTTCCAGTCAGTCTTACCTCCCGTGTTTACAAAATTTTAGTCAAAGCAGTGGCTTACATATATAAAAGGGTTATTTAAAGATGATCTCCCAAAATCAAACTGCATTGATAAAACATATGCAAAAGAACAGTCAACATCTTGGTTTGATTCAGTTGGGGGGGGGGGGGGGGCGGGGCATTTCGTGTAAAAAGAGGAAGGAGGAGAAGAAGTATACCCAAAAAATAATTTGCCCGAATTGTGAAAATCCGAAAAATAACCAGACCAAACAGTCAAAAACCTAGATATATCCTGCCTGAACTGTAAAAACTAAAATAAACTGCCTGAAATATAAAAACTCTGTAAGTAACCTGCCCAAAACGTACAATTGAAGAAAACATGAAAAAATTTTCAAGATCCCAAATATTCATTGAAATGGGCAAATTACAAAATAAATTTTGATGCAGTCTCCTTTTTCCAAAATTAACGAAATTTCATGATATTTATTACTATGAATGTATGCAACAGGCAGAGATGGTAATTCGATGGTAATTCAACTGTAAGCACATATGAAGGAACACCAGGATACTTATAATCAAGAACAACGAGACAATTTTAAAATTCTTAGCCTACTTCTTTCAGGTGTCCAATCAGTAGGATGCAGTAGGTTGAGGGCTGACGTTTCTTACTTTCCTGATGTAACAAATAATCATTTGTATGTTAAGACCTGGTTGTTATGCAAGATTAATGTCGATGTACAATTGAGAGATGCAATTGACATTGGATTATGTAGGATAAGTGTCTTCAGGTGATCCCCTGCTTACACTAGAAATGGCAAAGGAGTTTTCTTTTTGGTCTTCAGTCCGATGATTTAAAAAAATATGAGTACAGAAAATAGCAATATAGCCTTATCTTCAAATAGGCCCAAATTTTGGGTCTTCCATATTCTTCAATTTTCTCTTTTTCACGAGTCTCTTGTTTTTGTATTTATTGTCCATTCATCCATAAAACATAGGTACTTAACATCATTTAGCCACTATTAACCTGTTGTGTTTTTTATATTTATTAAATTAAAAAACTTTGAGTTAAAAGAAGGAAGGGAAGTGAATACACTCTTTGATCTTTGCCTTTTAAATAATAGTCAAACAAGAATTGAAGAAGACCCGAACTCTTATACTTTAGTAGACCAGGTTATCCTGGACTTGTTTGTAAAGAATTCATAAATAAAACAAAGTCTATAGATTTAATCTCCAGGACATGCTGGACTCTAGGTTAGTCTTTTACAATATCTGTAAGTTTAGTATGCTGCTTATTGTTTGTTTTTCGTTTGTTTTCATGTCATGGGTGGCTTGGAACACATTATTCTATATATCTTGTGATATGGAATGTGATTTTATGACTTGAAATGGATATTTTAGGGAGCAAAATTACACTTCCCTTATTTTTCACGCTTTACTCTCTTAATGAGGTACCAATAATAGTTATTGCAATATAATACAATTTATTACAAACATGGAATGTAGATTTGCTCTTACTATTTTGCAATTGCAAAATAGACAGCAATGACTTCATTTATATGACTGACACTTGCCCATCAAATCACAATCCCTTGCCGTCAATCAGACCACTCTCAAGCTACCAACCATGAATCAGGGTGAACAATGGAAGACACCACATTATGCAAGATGTATTTCCATGCTTTTAGGCTTTATAATATGCAAAGTAGTAAGGAGATGCAGTCCACAATTCCTTAAGGTTTAAGAGGAAGTGGCCAACTAATTTGGTAGTAGGAGGGCCATTGATTGAATTCTCAGTGGAGGGCAAAACTCCTCACTATGTCACCTCTGAGTTTGTATTTCCATGTGGAATGTAAATGAGCCTGCACATGCAAGGGTGTATTAATGTACGTAGGTATTCCCTTCCTAAACAACATGTTCTTTCATGTTTTTTTATGTAAATTCTAGTGCTTACTAAGGGATTTTAGTGAAGGAGGGTTGAATGGAAGGAGAACCCCTGCTGGTTGTGGCAGCAGCGTCGGGCGAGAGAAAGGGGAGAGAGGGATGACAGGGAAGGAGAAGGAGACTAGAGGCTAAATCTTGCTTAATTAGAAAATAGGGCTACACCCCTTACATAGTTTCAACCCATTATGTACTTAGTTCCAACCCATTATGTGCTTGGGCCTTTAACCAAGTCTCCTAATAAGCCTTATTACAAAAATCCCAATTAAATCAAATCCTACAGCCAAATAAGAAACTGCCTAAGACAATCTATGACTGTTATGAATAATCTATGTTAGGAAGTTCCTTTTATATATTGTTAGGGAAGTTATGCATTAGGTAGTTTCTTTATTGGGCAATTTACATTTAAAAGATTAGGAATTGATTATGTCAGTACTAGTTTCCTAATAAAAGGCCTAATCGGCTGCCAAGACTCCAGTATACGTAAGGGCGCCCTGCCCTCTTTGGGATTCAATTAAAAACTTAGCCTTTCATCATCTTCCTTCCTCTCTGCCGACCTTCTCCTTGCTTCCTTCTCTCGTCTCTGTTAAAGCCAGCCGTTAATAGAGGTTTTCCTCCTCTATTCCTCTACTTTCTTTGTTGTTAATTTGTGTAAGCCTTAAGGTTTACAACACTAGTATCAAAGCTCTATGCTTCCTCCCTGTGGTTTAGTTCTCATGGTACATACCAAAAGAATGGCCAAGCAGAACCAAGGGCCGCCGGCAGCTTCATCGGACCACTAGGCCACCGGTGGGTCGCAAGGGGAGTTTACAAGCTAGTTTCCACCGGCCAGTAGACCCTAGGGCACTTCCACCATGAACCAGGTTGTCGTCGCCCTTTTCGGCGTGTCACGGGCCATCTAGATGGTAGCTCGTCTCAAGGTTGTGATAGCGCGTCACGGGATCGCAGCAGGCGTTAGGTCCAACCGTCACTGGCACCAGCCCGCCTTCCGCCGCTGTCGTGCTTCCCCATCCGCCACTGTTGATCCCGCTTCCATGATGCATGTCATCACTGAGCTCCTTCACGAGTTTCGGTCTTTACGCACTGAACAACCAATGATGCATGTCTACAGCTCTTGTGCTTGTCTTGTTTGGTTTTTCACAGCCATTCATTGTGGAGATCAATGCCTTCAAGACAGAATGGAGGTCGTATTGTTATAGGCTGGCCATCCTATTGCCTTATTTAGAAAGGCACTCTCTGGTTGTTCTCTTTCACTCTCTGCCTATGAGGGAGAGATGCTCGCCATTGTCCATGCAGTGACTAAATGATGACCTTATCTATTAGTTTGCCACTTCATTATTCTCACCGATCATCAGCCTTTGAAGTATATGTTGGAGCAAAGAATCTCTACTCTTGCTCAATAATGTTGGATTTCTAAGTATGCTCATTTTAGTCCTCTAACACATCCATTCACTGCCAAAGAAGTTGTTAAGATGTATGTTTGCGATGTGGCTAAACTTCATGGTATGCCACGAACCATTGTCTCTGATCGCGATTGCATCTTTATTTCTCACTTTTGGCCGAAATTCTTCACCCTTCAGCACTTCTTTGCATATGAGTATTGCCTATCACCCCTAGACAGATGGGTAGACTGAGGTGCATAATTAATGCCTTGAGCAATATCTTTGTTATTTTGTGGGTGATCATCCACACAAGTGGCTCTATTTTCTTCCCTGGGTGGAATATTCTTATAATACATCCTTTCATACAGCCGCCGGTTTTACCCCCTTTCGGGTGGTTTATGATTGTGACCTGGCAATAGTATTCACTTATGTTCTGCACCGTGTTGTTGGGGGAGGTCAATCATCTCCTTCAGGAACGGGATGCTCTTTTGCGTCAATTAAAACATAATTTCTGTGCTGCTCAAAACCGTATGAAACAAGCTTATGATCACCGACATGTAGATCGGGAATTTCAAGTAGGGGATTTGGTATATGTCAGTTTTCATCCCCATCGGCAATCTTTTTTATATCAGTCTATATGAATTCTAAACTAGCTCATTGTCTCCATGGGCCTTCAGTCCTTGAGCACATGGGCTCCGTGGCTTATCGCCTTTAGCTTTAGGACGGTTATTAGGATCATCCAGTTTTTTATGTCTCATACCTCCGTCACTTTGTGGAAGATCCTGCTTGTATAACCTAGAGTCCACCTCCACCCTCCTAGTTCTGGCCGATCCTCCATTACTTCCGTCCGCCATCATTGGCATTCATGGTTCTGGTCGTCTTGCCTTAGAGATTTTAGTTGCTTGGCATGGCTGCTCCCTTGAGTATGCTTCGTGGCATTTTGAAGATGATTTCTATACTCCCTTTCCAGATTTTGCGCCTTGAGGCAGAGGCAGCAGCAGAGCATGGTGGATTGTTATGAATAAGCTATATTAGGAAGTTTCTTTTATATTGTTTGAGAAGTTATGTATTAGGCAGTTTATTTGTTAGCCAATTTATAATTAAAAGATTAGGAATTGATTGTGTCGGTAGTAGTTTCCTAATAATAGGCCTAATTTGCTGCCAAGACTTTAGTATATGTAAGGGGCGCCCTCTTTGGAATTCAATGAAAAATTTAGCCTTTGATCATCTTCCTTCCTCCCTGTTGACCTTCTCCTTGCCTCCTCTCGTCTCTGTTAAAGCCAGCCATTAATAGAGGCTTCCCTCCTCTATTCCTGTACTTTTCTCTGTTGATCTGTGTAAGCCTTAGGGTTTACAACAATGACCAATGGAAAGACCCCTTTTTGAGCAATTCTGTTAAGGGAGCGGCTATGGATCCATAATGTGAAACAAAGCGGCAGTAATACCTTGTTAACCTAAGAAATTCGCGCAAAGCCTCAGGGGTAGTGGGAATAGGCCATGCCAACATAGCCTCCACCTTGGCTGGGTCCGTAGATACACCCCTTCCAGGAAGGATATGACCAAGGTACTCAAGTTGAGGACTTCCATACACACATTTAGGTTGTTTGAGGAAAGAACAAATGTAGCTCCAAAATAGTAAAAATGGTTGACAGATGAGACAAGTGGGTCTCCCAGGAAGGACTCTAGACCAAGATATCATAAAAAAAGACTAAAACAAAGCACGATAATTGATACAAAAGTGCCAAGACCCATCTTCTGGACCAATAACACCATGGAGGAGTACGAGCTAGTGCTTGGTTGGATAATCTCTGCAGTGAGCATTTCTGAAATCAATATCTCAATTTCATTTTTCTGAATTATTTGGTACCTATAGAGGCGGACATTGGCGGGAGGGGCATAGGCCATAATTGAAATACGATGATCATGAAAACGGGCTAGACGCAAGCCAGAAGGCTCCTAAAAGAGAGCTGAATTAGTCTCCAACAAGGTACCCAAGTCGGCTGGCAACACATCCTGTGAAGGCAGTCCCTGCATCACTATAGGAGAATGCCCTAATGAGAATAGCGGAAGAATGACCTCAAGTCCTGAGCAGAGAGTAGGGTGCCCGGTGGAGACCGTTGAATGCGAACTCGTTGTTTAGAATACTTGAATTCCATTAACATCTTGAAAGTTCCAAGTAACATCCCTCAATTCATGTAACCATTGGACGCCCAAAACTATATCTACCCCTTTGGTCGGTAGCAAATAGAGATCCATGACAAACAAATGTCTTTGTATGTGTGATTCAGCCCATGCACGAACACCTTTGTTACAAAGGTGTTTTCCATCCCCGATGAGCACATCAAAGGGAGATGATGACTCAGAAATACAACAGCCCAGATGTTGTGCAACCCGATCATTAATAAAGTTATCAATGAGAATGATAACTTTTTGGCGCTTTAGTAAACCATGAACCCTCATAGTAGTGTGTAAGTTCCCGAAAAAGCATGTAAAGAAATCTCAGGCAGTACCTCCGTATCATATGGAGAATTGTTAGTGGAAGGCCACTCAGCTGCATCCCAAGACTCCTCCAAGATTAAAGCAGTGGGAGGAGTTTGACAATGATGACCTGGTGTGAATTGCTCGTCACAATTGAAGCACAAGTCCTTTGAGCGGTGATTCTCCATTTGTGCTTGAGAAAGATGACAGAAAGGAATTGTCGTGCCTGGAATAGTCCCAGGGCTTGCTGGTCGCAGAAAGGGGCATTAGTGGACCCCCCTCCCCCTCAATGGGCAAGAAGCTGCCAGAACAATGGTCGAGAAGCCCTGCACTGTTTGTGTAATTTTTCCTCTTGAATCCTCTCGTGCAGAATGGTATGATTCATGGTTGTGCACTCAAATTGCCTAATCTCATCGGTGATCTCCGGTTTGAGGCCTCGGCGTAAAGTTCTCACCAAAACTTCTTGAGTCCAATGCGGAAGACGAGTGACCATCCAAATAAACTCAATTTGATAAAGCCCTGAAAGTAGTAGTTTGGGACGAAGTAGTTAACAACTCATTAAAACTTGCAAATTTATTCGGCCCAAATTGAGCGCATAACTCCTCGGTCAATTTTTGTCATGTGGGATTCATAACCTCTCGCTCATAATACTGAAATCAGACTAGGGCATCGCTCTCGAGATGGAAGGCTGCAATTATTATTTTCTCCACATCAGCTATATTCCCTTGGTAAGAAAAAAAAAATCCGCTCGATACACCCAATCAATCAGATTATTCTTGCCGGTATATTTGGGAAATCTCATCCGAGCTAGACGTGGTTCGGCTGTGTGCATTGGCCGAAAAAATTCTCTCTTGGGTTGGGATGGTCATCATCAGCAAAATCCTCATCATCTCCGAACCCAAATTCAGCTGATTTATTGTCGCCATCTTTGGTCGATGTCGTGGAGGAAAACCTTGCTGAAACTCTACTGTCCTATCATGTTGGTGCCGTGGTGGAACAGCAGTGCCTGAGTGGGCTTTGCTCCGCGGACGCACAGGGCTGCTTGCAGCCGGAATGGCTGCTGGTGCTGCTGTTGGTTGAGTGTTCTGCAGCCCATGAGAAGTGGGCAAGGCTGCATGCAGGGGTGGAGGTAAGAGGTCATGACTAGCGCTGGCCTCATTCCTCACCACATCGGCCATGACTGAGGTGCCTGTGTGGCTGTCCAGGAGGCACGCGAAGGAGGCCTGCTGTTCTGTTCTAAGGCGCAAAATTCATGCAGAAGTTCCATAAAGATCTGGAGCATGGTGGTGTTCATCCGTAGGCCTGGTTTTGTGACTGCTGTGGGTGGAAATGGGCCAGCAGCAGCCAGCCCAGTAGTCACAGTGCTATACTGCAGGCCAGCCATGGTCTGGGTTGGATCAGCAATTGGGCCTGAGGTGGCGGCGCCTTGGGATCCTTTGGCAGCAGGAGGGCTGTGAGTTAAGTTCATGCTGCACTGGTTCTGCTTGTCTTTGGCCACCATACTCTTGGTTTGGACCATGAACGCTGCCTACGGATAGGAACGACTGCACTCCAATACCAATGATGTAAACCATAGGGCTTACAAAGGGATTCCAATAAAGGAGGGTTGAATGGAGGAAGGAAAATCCTGATGGCTGTGGTAGCAGCATGGGACGAGAGAAAGGGGAGAGATAGGGACGACAGTTAAGTGGGAAGGAGATTAGAGGCTAATTCTTGTTTAATCATAAAATAGGGCTACCCCTTACATAGTTCCAGCCCATTTTGGGGCTTGGCCTTTAACTAAGTCTCCTGATAAGACCTTGTTACAAAAATCCCAAATAATTTTAAATCCTACTGCCAAATAAGAAATTGCCTAAGACAAATGAGAAACTGCCTAAAATATCCTAAATGTGGCGATGCAGAACATATTTTCTAAGTTTTTTATGTTTACAAGTCTTGGTGTTGAATTCACGTTCATGATTTTTTCTAAGTCATGTATACTGTCTTGAATTACTATAATTCTGCTAGTAATAAGGTTGTAATCAGCCTACCAATTTATAGAATTTGCTTGGCTATCTCTGCCGTGCGGAA
This sequence comes from Saururus chinensis, assembly GCA_035235625.1. Lineage (NCBI taxonomy): Eukaryota > Viridiplantae > Streptophyta > Magnoliopsida > Piperales > Saururaceae > Saururus > Saururus chinensis. The sequence goes on along the minus strand of CP141146.1, from coordinate 25,740,552 downwards.
AATTCTGTGTTTGCCCTATTAAGAGCTTAGAGTAATCCAGACCTTAATTAGTTTTCCCAGATCTTCTAATGAAATTAATTTGTCACTTATTTTATCCTGATGCTACTCAATAGGAGGGTGGAATTAATTTGCGGCAGTTCAGGTTTCATCATCTTTCTTGTAGGACTGCCACCGTGCTCGAGGAGACTTGTACTCCTTCAAAGTTTGAGTCCAAATTTAAAAGCTCACTTCGAGCTCAAATTTGAGCCCAAGTCGGATTTTGAGTTTGATTCCAGTTTGCCTCTGACTTGGTCTCCGACTTGGGTATCCAAAATTATGTATTTTATATTCTATGAACCATGGTTTATGTTGTAATCGAAACTAATACTCACTCTGTTTTAGTTCATTTTGAAAAACCAAATAGGACACTTAATATGGTACAGAGGGAGTCTTCTATATAAAAAGAATAATTAGTATATCTAAACATTAAAAGTTAACCAACATAGCTTGTCAATGCAATGAAATCTTTGTGAAATTACATTTTAAGCAAGGAAAATTTATATTATTATTTATGGATGTAACATAAAACTACAAAGTGCACATGTGGGGCACTAAACCGTGCTTCCTGGCTTCTGACAATGACATTCTTGCACAGGCTGCTGAATGTGAATACATCTGCTGCAAGTTTAACTTTTTGTAGGGCTGCATCTCGGGTTGGATTTTATAGAACCCAACCTGACCTGAGATAGGAACTAAAGATTTTTGGACCTGACCTGACTGAGATAGGAACCAAAAACCCGATAATCAATATAGGAATCAAACTTCTATCTTGGATTGGGTTGGTTTCAAGAATTTAGCCTGAATCGACACCATATTAGGTCGGTTTTGTCTATGGTAAATTATAAAAACTCATACCACACCAGGTTTGGTAAGGTTTTGTTGGTTAATTATGAACTCGGGTCAGGTCTGGTCGGATCTTGGGTTTTTCACACCTGACCCAAGAAGTACTCAGGTTTTTTTTCTTGGACCCGACTCAACCAAAGATAGGACCCAACCAGACCTGACCTGACCCGGGTCAATTTTAGGTCGGTTCCTTCCGGATTGTGTTAGAGAATAAGGATAGAAAAACTCAGTTTGGTTGATCTAAAAGCATCTTTAATTGGATATAAATTTTGATACCCATCAGTTATTTGCATGAATGACATATTAATATATATAACCCTGAGATGAAAGGTTGGGGGTATTTGCTTGTAGGTCGCTTTCATTGGATTGTAAAGTGCTTTTTCTTTCATATTTAATGACTTTGTCAGTACTCTCCACTTGGGGAGAGGGGTATGTTTATTATTATGTACACTTTTGGTTTCATGTTGATATCAGGCATCGTATATGTATTGCTCCCATGTCCATGTCAGATACACCTGCCTGCATGTCCTGAACACACATCAACTAGAAATGACTTCATCAAATTCCTTCGAAGTCATGGTAAATATTAAATAAATTCTACATGTCTCAGAGTACGTGCTTTCCGCCCAAAAGATCAAGTAAAACTGTTCCAAAGCTATGCTTTGTGGGATAACTTTCGCCGCAAAAATGGGGTATTTGTAATTGCATTCCAGACATATAGCTACATTTTTCATTGTTATTAAGATTTTAATACAAGAACTAACCTAAAAGCACCTAAAACTATATATATTCAATAATATTTTAATACACATATCCTTCCATATCATATCTTATTTTTTGTATTGCTGTATCCATGTCATATCATACCCGTGTCTGGAATCCGTATATTGGGGTCCTTGTTTAGCACTGAGCATCAGTGAACTTTGAATGGGCTAAAGGACTGAGGCAGAGTTCATAAGCTGATTACCTTGACTACATTAGTAGGAAAGATGAGTTAAATATTTTTAGGATGATTGTTTGAAGAAAGAAAGTGGACTTGTTGCAGGGTCATCACCAGCAATGCATGGTGTATGTTGACTTAAGTAGTTTATGTAGGGAGTACGAATGATGCTAAGAACATGAATTCGTCCGCCAGGGCCATTATGAATTTCCCAGAATTAGCTCAGCCTTGTGAAATGCAAAATTATTGCAATTTATACATGCATTGACTTCATTTTAAAATGCCTTGTTGCTGGAGTTGTAAGGTGGATCTTTATTTTTTGGGCTGTCTGAATTTCATAGTATTGTTATAGAATAATAATGCTACTTTTCAGCTGCCCATCAGCACCAGACAAGATTTTGTTTTTTGAACTAGAGGAGCATCCTAGCTGAATTAACTTAAGTACTTTCAATTCCTACTCCTTTTTACATTACTTCCTTTGTACTTTGTATGTGTCATTGTTTTATGGCATCTACCAAACTCTCTCTCTCTCTCTAACTGACGTGCATGAATTTCCTACATTAGTGTAGGAACTTTTGAAGAGATGCTAGAGTTCCCGCATTTGTAGGTGGGTCCAAGGGATCTGTAGTAGGGTTATATCTCATGCTCTGATACACTTCTAAGAGAAAATCTGTTGATGCATACTTTGTTGGTGGCTATAATGTTAATACGTACTTCTAGAGGGATTGAGCAAGAAGCTGGAGTTGTGAATGGAACTCATTACAGGAAAAAAACTAAAAAATAGAAGCATAAAAAGACAACAAAAATGATATGATCTTTGATGATGATAAGCTATGATGATACATTGTACAGCGTTTGGTTTTAAGATTGCTTTGTCTGTCATGTAGGATATATCCACAAGGCATCATTTACATCAGTCTAGGTGCACAATGGGTCAGTTGACTGATTGCCAGAGCCAATCACAACCACCCCAGCCATCCTTGGTTTCAAATCATGATCACCAGCCAACACCAGTCAATCCACAATTTTTCCAGGCAGAGAGCAGTGGAGCTATTATCAATGTTCTACAGCCAAGGTGCTTAGCGGACCCCATTCCCTGTAACCTTCACCAGTCTCAGTCAACCCAGCCTCATTTGGCTCCCAGCCAAGAGAAACCCGCTGAGCCAGCTGATTTCCTTTCCATCCAGGCAGGTTGCAGCACAGCTAATTCCATTGTTGGTACGCTATTAGTCTAGTTTATTGTGTTTGTGTGCTCAAGTTTATGTTTTGATTGTCCTGTTCACATATATGTTATATGATTGTTATCATTTTAGAGAGTGGCAACACTGAGAGGAGAACTCGAGGCCCTACACGTTGCCTCTCTGTGTGGTGGAGACCTGCAGGAATGCGCAAAATTCCTGTTGCCACTAACAGGCAGCGGCAGCCCATTGGACCCAAAGCATCCAGGCTGAGTAACTTTCTAGGCACTTTAGCTCGGGATGGGAAGAGGGCACCCCTAACTTATGTTGATTGGAGGGCAATGCCGGAAGCTAACAAGGAGGACTTGTGGGAGCTAGTTCAGGTATTGGAACATAATACATGCCTTTGTTTTTGTTTTTCATTTTATTTTCTCTTACGTTGCTCTTAATGTATTGCATATATGTCACAGTCAAAGTTCGATATAGACCCAATAGCTAAAAATTGGGTAATGAAATCTCTCGGAAAAAAGTGGAGAGACTGGAAGGGTAAACTGAAGGCAAACCACTATTCTCGATGGGAGACAGATGAGGAGCGACTGCAGGACCGCGATGAACGCGTCCTTGAGGAACAGTGGCGGGCCCTCATTAAATTTTGGAATTCCGAAAAGGAAAAGGTGTGATGAAATTGATGATCCATTGCCCCCCCTTTTTATATCTTATGTGTAAATGCTGAAACATGACACGTTCTGTATGAAATATTTTAGGTCCGGAGTGATACAAATAAAGCCAATCGTGCACGCCTAAAATTTTTGCACACTGCAGGAACTAAAAGCTTTGCCCGCATACGTGAGGAGGAGGTAAAACTTTTGGGACATTGGCAGTCGTATTGTTTTTTAGTACTTCATTTATTGATAAGTACATTATAGATTACTTAAAATATTGTTGTTTACATGAGGACAGCGTGTGAAGCGGCCAGATGGAGAGGAACCAGACCGGACAGATATATTCATAGTAACACACAAGCGCAAGGATGGCAGAACTTTAAATGATGCAACGGCGGAAGTTATTGTATGTTTCACTGTAACTTATCAATTATTTATTTTATTCAAGTGCATCATATTATTGTATGTATAAAAATAATACTCAGGATCTTAATTGCAGTCAAAGCTACAGTCACAGACATCTATACAGCCAAATCCATTGCAGCAAGGCACAACAGGAGAGGACATCTTCTCACAAGTGATGGGAGAAGATAGGCGTGGTCGGGTACGCACTTATGGTTTGGGTGTCTCTCCTTCTGATCTTTGGGGCCCTACACCTAGTCGGAAAGAGGCTCTAAGGATTGGCTCTGAAGCTAAAAGTACAACTGATGAGCTATGCAAGATGCGAGAGACGATGGAAGCCATGATGCAGAAATATACTGCTTTAGAGGCTGAACACACAGCTATGAAAGATCAGATGGCTAGATTCTTTTCGACTATACAGAAGCATCCTCTTGGAGCCGTGGACTGCCTGGTAACATCTTATTTTACTTATTTTGTTGTATCGTTTTTGTTCTTGATGATGTATTGCAATATTTGCTTATTCCATGTAGGTTTTCAATAATACTAGTTCTGTTCCATCATCAGCTGATCGAGCAAGTCCATCTCATAAAGTGAGTAAAATTTTTATTTTGTTTTAATGTGTGAGTTATGAGTAGTTAACCTCAGCATTACCATTTGCAGGGAGCCTCCACCTCAAATGTTGGAAGTAGTGGCTATCAGAGATGCCAAAGGAAAAGGGGGAAGATCAATCATTGAAAAAATTGTCACAACAGTTAAGATTGTTATATGTTTTCTCTCAAACATGATCAATCTATAATGTAGTTATGGTGTTGGTGTCCTATGTTAGTGCTAGGATGATAATGTGCTGGTTCCATTGAAATTTTTATGTATGTTAGTGTGGTTAGTATGCATAGCTAGTCCCTACATAATAGTTTAGCAATTAAGTGAAGTGGTGAGCTAACATGGAATCATTGAAGGTTCGGCTTTCATTACTTGGGTAAACAGTTTCTTGGTGTGTGCTTCCCCTGTGTGTTTATGTGCAATACCAAATGGTGCTTGCAAGTGCAGGGCGGTGTGAAATGTATTTGATATAAGTATTTAGCCTCTTCCACAGTAGCTTCAGCATTTATGTTAATTTCTTAATTGAAAACGCAAAATACTAGGCTATAATACTTTTGCTGTCCAAATGCTTCCAATGAATGGAATCTGTTTGGAAAAGAGTCCTTGTAATATTTGCAATTTTGCATTTAAAATGTATATTATATAGGTATAATGAGTTGCATAAATGAACACTTAAAATGTTATTAACATTTGTACTTGTGACCAATTTTGCATCACAACAAGCTTGCAATAGTCAGCTTTTAAAAAATAGATTAACAAATTTTATAAATTTAATTTAGTTAATTTAAGGATCAATTTTATTTGTATCATGCTGGGGATTAAATTATCCTAATTAAAAATTATATCAAGTGTGGAAATTAAATAAATCATATACATAATTATGATGATTCGTAAATAAAAAATCTAGGAAAAACCATTAGATCTTGTCTAGTATTTAGTAAACCACAGATAGAAATGTTGAGTACAAGCTACCTTAATATATTCCCTTAATTTATTTAAATTGAATTTTACTTCTAACTAAAGCAATCTTGTCTCGGTCATTTTTTTCATACCAACTATTCTACCACTAGCAACTTCAATCTTCTTAGCACATGATCATTACCATATATATACAAAAGAAAACCAATATGCGCTTTCTATTAATGAGATTCTTTTAAAAAATTTAAAAGGATTTTTGGGTTTAAGGAAAACTCTTAAGACAAACATCTCTTTGTAGAGATGATTTTAATGGATTTGTTTTACTCAAGGAAGAGAAATAAACAAAAAAATACAACTTAAATCGAAGAGTTTGAGATAAAAGAAAAGAGACACGAATCAACTCTATATTAAACTAGGGATTCTCTAAGGTGAGATAGGTCTCCCTTTTTTAGTTTTTCATGAAAACATACTATTTATAGCTATGGTAAGTCAATTTAGAAGTCCAAGGCATGTGGAAACAAGAAAAGATAACTTAAATAGAAGAGTTTGAGATAAAAGAAAGGAGACACGAATCAACTCTAGATTAAACTAGGGATTCTTTAAGTTGAGAAAGGTCTACCTCTTTTGGTTTTTCATGAAAACATATTATTTATAGGTAGGGTAAGTCAATTTAGAAGTCCAAGGCATGTGGAAACAAGAAAAGATAGCTTAAATCGAAGAGTTTGATATAAAAGAAAAGAGACATGTGTCACACCCAGAGTTTTTCTCTACATTTAGTTTAAATTTTTTCTGAACTTTTGTTTCAAAATACAGATGTAAATCAAAGAAAACTAAGAAATTTAAAGGGGAATTTATTTAAATAATATTAAAAAAATTACCAATTTGGACCACTTCGAGTGGTGTTCCTTTTTGTCATGCAGGCGCCAACCAAGCAGCTGGCGTCTGCGAGGTTTTTTTTTATTTTTTTAGTTGATTTTGTCCTTTAGAAGGACAAAAATGACGAAATCACGTAACACTGATTTCGCTATACTAAAGGACGAAATCAAGTTAATTTTTTTTTAAAGATCTGTTTTAAACTAAATTTAACACTTGTCCATGTTCATTCATTCCACACATTCCATGCATACCAAAAGATAACATTAAAGTTATTGACATCGAATGAAAACACATATAAAATATAAATATTTATCAAATATATTACACACAAGTCGAGAAAATGTTTAGTTTAAAATAAACATGCAACAACACTAATGTAACAATCTCCTATGTCCTCGACCTCGGCCTTGACGGTGCTGTACGATCTCCTCCTCATGATCTGCCTGTTCCGGTTCTGGCTGTGGCTCCAGCTCGAGATGTGGCTCTAGCTCTGGCTCCGGCTCGGGATGTGGCTCTAGCTCTGGCTCCGCATAAGTAATAGATGGTTCAACACGAGTTGGCCGATGTCGTCTATAATATAAAATCGGCTCTACCTAACCTACATGTGTAGTAACTCTAAATGATGAACAGAGAGTAGAGCTATGCGCTATTGATGACGATGGAATATCATGGAATAAAGAGTGCATTGGCTGTGCCTGAGTGGCCTCGTGGACCGGTAATATCTAGGGACATCTGTAATCACCGACCGAAGTAGTGGCAAGCTACGAATGACATCATCATTCTCCCTAATCACCGACTAACATGCTGCTAATAAGTCCTCGCTTGAAGTGTAGGTGTTAATTGCGTATGTGAGCTAGACGAAGCTATCAAAAAATAAATTAAAATTAAAAATTAGATAAATAATTAATAAGAAAGAAGAAAAGAATATGTGTCTTAATTAACAAAGTTATACTTACCAAAGCTGCCTCAGACGCTCCCCTAGGCTGATATGTTATCTCCTCTATATCATCGCGGGGTAAATTATATCGTCGTGTAATCGGTAAATACCACTGTATATATGCGCTACACACATTTCGCAATGTCGTAGCCATCTCCCCTCCGATAATAATGACTCTTCTATCCTCCCATCAAGCGATATATGCCGTATGATGTAATGTCCAGTCGGTAATATGGCGGCCCTGGCAGAGGTTCTGTAAAAAGATGACGATTTTGTCCTTTAAAAGGATAAAATTAGGTTAAATGTTTAAAACTTTACCTGGTTTCGTCCTTTAGAAGAATGAAATTAGCTTAAACCTGATTTTGTCCTTCTAAAGGATGAAATCAACTAAAAAAATAAAAAAAAGCCACACAGGCGCCAGCCTACATGGCAAAAAGGAACACTACTTTTGGGAAATATTTCCCAAAGTGGTCCAAATTGGTAAAAAAATTTTAAATATTATTTAAATAAATTTCCCAAATTTAAAATATTTGAAAATAATTTTTATAAATTAATCCATCATACAACCAAACCAACATTCTCAGCCGTGACCCAAAACAAAAATATGAAAATGAAACCTGACATGGCCATGGATTTTAGAAATAAATACATCTCAGGTGTCTCTTAGTACAAGTTCTTCAATAGTTTGAATTCTAAATCATACATAGATGCACAAGTCCAGAAGAAAATATTATCACCTAACTCAATACATGAGATCGTGACATAAAAACAACATAGCCTCACTACGAGTCCATCACACACTAAGGTCAAGGAAGAACGGTCCACTACGAGGAACAACGTCCAATCCTAAAAGCTCTCGATCAACGTCTAAAAGCCTCTGGACCAAGGGGTTAAAACAAATAAGGTGTTGTGCACGGGTGCACTAGACTTAGTATTTCCCTTTATTTTCGTATTTTTATTATGTCATTAGGCTAGTTAGCATTTGATTATTGTATTTTTGATTATTGGAAACTGGCGCACTAGTGGACCACGGGTAAACCGGGCCCACTAGTGGCACGACTCCCAATGTGGGGCGCAACCCCCCATAAAGGGGTCGTCTTCTTCCTTTGTTCGTATGTTTGAAGTAATTCTAGAACTCCTTTCCCTTTCTTCTAACTTCTTTCCCTTTCCCTGCGTAGAACTCCTGCGTACCAATTGTGCCTACACTGGGCACAACATTGGTATCGGAGCTTTTACGATCCCTGGCCATGGCTTGAGGCAAGCAAGCTGCCACGGCCCTGGAGAGTCAGCCCGAGAAAGAGACTCTCGTCTCTGCGAATAGCCCCAAATCAGCACCGGAGACCAGCAGCGAGATCACGATGGCGCAACTCATGGCCAAGATCGATGCACTGGGAGTGGTGTAGCCCAGATTCAGGCTGAGCGCGCACCCCCTCTGGTGTCCAGGCCGCCAGCCTCCATGGAGAAGGGGGAACCGTCCCAGGCTCCCGAACTCCTCCGCTCTGACTTCTCAGCACCTGCAGACTGCGAGATGCGCTTTGCTCAGGACGGTGTACGCTTTGGCACTGTCGATCATGTCATGGAAGGGAGGCGCCAGGCCTGGGATTCGCGAGGCGCACCAGGTGTTCGGGAAAATGCCCCAATGGTGCCGCCTCCCCGAAATCTGCACCAGGAGATGGAGGATGACTGGGAGGAGTATCCAGGACACCGCGGAGCACTTTGGGGTGGGGCAGAACCTCGTTTGGCCCGCCTACAGTTTTCGCGTTATAACGGAGATGACGACCCTGTAGAGTGGCTCTACAAGGCGGAGAAATTTTTCGCTTATCAGGGGACGCAGTCGAAGGCTGAATGGCTGCGCATAACGGCCTTCCATCTTGACGGGGATGCATTGGTGTGGTTTCAGAGCTTTGAAAAGGAGGTGCGCTACCCAACTTGGGCCACCTTCTCCGATGAATTATGCATCCAGTTCGGCCCCAATGAGTTTCAAGACTTCAATGAAATGCTGTCCTCCCTGCGCCAGACATCCACCGTGCGCGCCTACTACACGGAGTTCATGAAGGTGGCTAATCGCCTCCCTGATTGGCCAGTGGCCGCCCTGGTGGGTACATTCAAGCGAGGACTAAGCCTGAGATTTCTGAAGAGATGCGCCATTTTCCCTGTTCTAGCATGCGGGATGTAGTGCGCCACGCACGTATTGAGGAGGAGAAGTTGGCTCAACAGTGGCGCAGAGGCAAGCTCGGACCTTTTCCTCAGGCTGCGGTGTCCGCCTCTCCCCTTGCCGCTCCAGCTAGCAGCCAAGTGCCTGGTCGAGTTGGCCAAGCTCCTCCTCCGACCGGCCCGATTGTACGTCGTTTCACTCCAGCCCAAATGGAGGAACGTCGTGCAAAAGGACTCTATTTTCGCTGCGATGAGAAGTTCGTTCCGGGGCACCGTTGTTCCGTCAAAGGGAGTTTCTTAGTGGAGGAGATCGATGAGGAGTCCGGGGGAACCGACGAGCCTGATTCTTCGTACCCTGCCGATACAGTGCCAGAGATCTCTGTACATGCTTTTTCAGGAGCCTTCACTCCTCGCACAATGAAGGTACAGGGTTATCTCAAGCGGCAACAGGTCGCCATTCTGATTGACAGTGGATCGACTCACAACTTCATTAACGATAAGGTGGCGCAGCGGCTAGGTTGCTTTGTGTCTGACTCGGCCCCCTTTGATGTATTGATTGGTGATGGCAAGCACCTCCGTAGTTCCGGTGTCTGTGCACAGGCCGCACTCTCCATCCTGGGCCACACCTTCGTGACCGACCTCTTCTTACTACCGATGAAGGGGGCGGACGTGGTGTTAGGGGTTCAGTGGCTCCAGGAGCTTGGGGACGTTCTTTGGAACTTTAAGGACCTGGTGATGGATTTCGCATTGCATGGACAGCGGATACGTCTCCAAGGCTCTCAGCCCGGCACTCTTCTTTTTGCTCAGGCAGCGGGGTCCTTCTTTAGGTTCGCAGCACAAGGACTCCTCCTCCAGCAGCGGGCGTCGGTGGAAGTGGTACAGGATGACTTGCCGCAGGACCTTCTTGATCTTTTGACAGCGTATGGCACAGTGTTTGCTGAGCCAACAGGCCTTCCGCCGGTGAGGGCTCATGACCACTCCATTCCTATTCTGCCCGATGCTGCCCCCGCCAATGTACGTCCCTATCGCTATCCATACATTTAGAAGGCTGAGATCGAGCGCCTAGTAGCGGACATGCTTTCTTCAGGTATCATTCGGCCTAGCACGAGCTCCTTTTCTTCCCCAGTGTTGTTGGTCCGTAAGAAAGATGGTACTTGGCGCTTCTGTGTGGATTATCGGGCACTGAATGCCATCACAGTGAAGGACAAGTATCCTATACCGGTGGTGGAGGAACTATTGGACGAGTTGGCTAGTGCTACCATATTCAGTAAGCTTGACCTTCGTTCAGGGTATCATCAGATCCAAATGCAACCCACCGATGTGCATAAGACTGCCTTCCGTACTCATGATGGTCATTTTGAGTTCTTGGTTATGCTGTTCGGCCTCACGAACGCACCCTCTACCTTTCAGAGCCTTATGAATGACCTCTTCAGGCCCTTCTTCCGCCGCTTTATCTTGGTGTTCTTCGACGATATTCTGGTTTATAGCAAGTCGTGGGGCGACCATTTGGAGCATCTCAGGTCTATCTTTAATATCCTACAAGCTAACTCATTGTTTCTTAAACGCTCGAAGTGTTCGTTTGGCAGTTCACAGGTTGAATACTTGGGTCATGTCATCTCTCGTGACAGTGTGGCTACGGACCCCTCTAAGGTGACCGCCATGCTATCCTGGCCGGCCCCTACTTGTGCCCGGGCGCTACGGGGTTTCCTTGGCCTTACTGGCTATTATCGGCGCTTTATTCACCGCTATGGCAAGATTGCTCGTCCGCTCACTCAGCTATTACAGAAAGGTGCTTTTTGTTGGTCTGACGCTGCCTAGGCCTCCTTTGAGGAGTTGAAACAGGCTATGGCGACCGCCCCTGTTTTGATTCTCCCTGATTTCAGCCGGCCATTCGTGGTCGAGATTGATGCTTTGGATGCCGGCCTAGGGGCGGTACTACTTCAGGAGGAGTGTCCCATTGCCTAATTCAGTAAGGCTTTGGCTGGTCGTTCCCTGTCCCTCTCCGTCTATGAGAAAGAGATGCTCGCCATTGTCCTTGCGGTCGAGAAGTGGCGCCCTTATTTGCTTGGCCGGCGGTTTCTCATTCGCACTGACCATCAGCCGCTCAAGTATTTTCTCGAACAGCGGGTGTCCACGCCCGCGCAGCAGCGGTGGGTTAGTAAGCTCTTGGGTTATGACTATGAGGTAGTGTACAAGCGGGGCTCGGACAACACTGTGGCTGATGCACTGTCTCGCCGTGCCAACCCAGGTTCGTGTTTGGCTATGTCCAGCCCAGTTTATCCTTTTCTTGATGAATTACAGCAGGCTTATAAGGATGATTGCCCGACCTCCACTCTGATCGCAGCCCTCCAGGCCAACCCAGCACAGCACCCTGGTTTTGCATGGAAGGATGGCCTTCTCTTCTGGAAGGACCGTCTTTGGGTGCCAGCGGTTATAGACCTGTGCCAGCGTCTCATCAATCACTTCCATGCCTCTCCTTTGGCGGGTCCTGAGGGTGCTCTTCGCACTTATAAACGGGTCAGTCAGAGCTTCTTGTGGAAGGGTGTACGTCACGCAGTGATTGATTTTGTGGCTGCTTGTGATGTCTGTCAGCGTGCCAAGTCCGCCACTACCTCACCGACCGGGTTACTTCAGCCTTTGTCCATTCAAGATCAGGTTTGGGACGATGTTTCCATGGACTTTGTTGAGGCATTATCGTTGGTTCAAGGCAAGTCGGTGATTATGGTGGTCGTGGATCGGCTCTCTAAATATGCCCATTTTTGTGCTCTGGGTCATCCCTACACAGCTAAGTCGGTGGCGGAACTTTATGTTCAGGAAGTGGCCAAGTTACATGGTATGCCTCGCACGATTGTCTCTGATCGCGACCGGGTTTTCATCTCTCAGTTTTGGCAAGAATTTTTCACTTTACAGGGCACTTCTCTCCACACGAGCACCACATACCACCCTCAGATGGATGGTCAGACAGAGGTCATGAACCATTGTTTGGAGCAATATTTGCGTTGTTTCGCTATGGCTCAGCCCCGCCGTTGGCTTCAGCTTCTTCCTTGGGCAGAGTGGTCTTATAACACCGCTTACCACACTCGTGCCGGGTTCACTCCTTTTCAGGTTTTGTATGGCAGGCCGCCTCCTACTGTGCTGTCCTATGTGCCTCATTGGTCTTTCGTGGCAGAGGTCGACTACATGCTCCAGACTCGGGATGAGGTCCTTTGCCAGCTTAAAGAGAACTTGTCTGCAGCTCAGAACTGAATGAAGCAGATTTATGACAGCCATCACACTGAGCGCGAGTTTGCCATGGGGGACTTAGTTTATGTTTCAGTTCTTCCTCAGCATCAGTCCTCCTTGTTCCAACCTAAGCACTCTAAGCTTGCTCCACGGTTTCATGGGCCCTATGTTGTCAAAGAGAGAGTGGGTTCGGTTGCTTATCACCTCACTCTACCGGTGGGTTCGTTGGTCCATCTGGTTTTTCATGTTTCCAGGCCGCGACGTTGCATTGGTGACCCTACCCTGGCTATGGATGCTCCACCCCTTCCCTTGATGGGACCTGTCGCTTTGTCTGAGCCGGTTCCTGCAACGCTACTTGACAAGCGTCGTGTACGCCGTTCTGGTCAGATTACCACAGAGGTTTTAGTCTCTTGGCAGGGCCAGTCACTTGAGGACGCTACGTGGTTGTTTGAGGATGAGTTTTTGCTCCGGTATCCTTCGTGGTGGCCTTGAGGACAAGGCGTGTGCAGAAGCATGATGGAGTGTTGTGCACGGGTGCACTAGACATAGTATTTCCCTTTATTTTCGTATTTTTATTATGTCATTAGGCTAGTTAGCAGTTGATTATTGTATTTTTGATTATTGGAAACTGGCGCACTAGTGGACCACGGGTAAACCGGGCCCACTAGTGGCACGACTCCCCATAAAGGGGTCGTCTTCTTCCTTTGTTCGTATGTTTGAAGTAATTCCAGAACTCCTTTCCCTTTCTTCCAACTTCTTTCCCTTTCCCTGTGTAGAACTCCTGCGTACCAATTGTGCCTACACTAGGCACAACATAAGGAAAATAAATATTGTCATGCCCAGTAAGGGAAACAAATCAATGAACTTCGTAAATTCATATATAGATGTATTCATGCAACTACACATAAAGCAATAAATACATAAAACATAAATAGTGTCTCACACACAAACCATCACACTAGTTGAACTTACGCTTACTCTTATAGCATACTTTTACACTTACACTCTGAATCAGAGTCTTACCAACTTACTCGTACAATCATACGTTTACCCATACGACTTACATATACTCGTATGACCTTACTCATGCAATCTTACTTGTACGACCTTACTCGTACAATCTTACTCTTACTCATAAGCTTACTTTTACTGTCGCACACATAGTATCGACAACTAAAGCTCATTACAATTAATAAACTCTAACGTTGAAAAAGAAAAGGAATGTCATTGGGGCGTCACTTTAACCTCCAGGGAACAACTAAATGCCATGGACCTTTTCGAAGGCCAGACACACCTATGCTCATGGGGCACATGATCAAACAGGTAAAATCAGATTCATGATACTATTTACCTAAGTGCACAAATGCCCACTTTCTAGGGCTATATAGTGCCAACTAAGGGCTATATAGTATTAACTAAGGGCAGAAATCATACAGTGCTACTTTTGGGTAGGAATCTTACAGTGTCAATCTTGAGCATAACATACAGTGCCATATGTAGGCAAAAAGACATACAATACCAACAAAAGGTAGAAACTTACAATGATCTCAATAGAGCATCAAACGTTTGGGCTTAAATATAGCGGCAATACAAGACTGACAGAATACATATTGCTCTCAACAGAGCACAAGATGTCTGGGCTGAAATAGAGCACTAGTGCAAAATCCCACTAGATAACACCATGGCTAGACATGGAGGGATGCTTGGCCGATTACTTATCAACTGGCTCAAACACGGAACTTAATCCGTCGAAACCCTCAGTCTCAAACTAGTAATGTTATCGAATTAGGGTCACCTATAATTTAAGTTCATATTATGTAACTTATGCATGTACAATTATGCCCGAAACTATTTTAGTTTTACATTCTTTAGCTATCCAAGTTGGAACCACACTCATTTTGAAACGCTTTAATCCGCAAGAGAAACATACTTCACTTAACTCATCCAACCCACTCATAACTCACCCTTGCCCTTATAGTCTTACAGATCTTCAAATACCCTTACTTTGTCATACTCAAACTCCGTACAAGCATACTTTTACCATCATCTACTTATGCCCTTACATCCCACACCATCCGCCTTAGAACTGGATCGTCTTACTCAAACTCCTCAAATGAAACCCTTTAAACCTAAATCCCGTCATCAAACCCTTATGAATTCCTTACTCATTGTTCTTCTGTTATAATTTATATTACATACATTATGCATGTACAATTATGTTGTCACCTCTTAGTAACTCACAGACCCCAATGGCGCTCTGAACCTTAAGTCTTCTAAATCCCTGCATCCCCTACATCTCCTACTTGTCGCTCCAACGTACCAACTGATTCAATCCAAATCAATCTTCCATTCACATCAAGTACGCCTTACGCCTGTCACTCTTACATCTTCCGACACCCCACACTGCTGCAATTTTTTGCATCAAAGTTCGTGAAACATCCCTTTGACAAACTTACGATCAAATGTACATATTTGTGCCCATCGACCACACAAAGATCTATCACATTCTCTAATTACATACATATAATTCATCAACCACTTATTATCAAACCCTTAGTCTTCACTAACACATGCACAGTTCACATATATAAAACATGCTCATTTAACTAGCATTTGTCATGCAAAACATTAAGTTACAAACTCCTAACATGCTACTACACAATTAAAGTATGCTATCATGAAATTACAAGTTCAAGGTCCCCTACCTTGTAATCCACGCGAGTTCGATGCGAGCACACGACAGTGGCGGCGTCGAGGGCGGAATCGGCGACCAAAAGCATCGCACTGCGAGAGCTGCTATCCCAAGGGTTTTCCGAGACACCATAATTAATCTCGGCAAGGCGGGGCTGATTTTTCTCAAAGTAATTGATTTGGCGCCCTAGGGTGACCGGGCACAAGGTTGTGCCACTAGAAATGGCAAAAGTAACCATAGAATGGGGATGACTAATTGCAGGTCGGCCAACTGCTAAAAACACTATGTTGGCTATAAGAGGCTAAAATCAATCGCGGACCACACCCAACAACAACAATTTTACATTGTCTAAGCCACACCAAAGGGTAGAGGGCTTGGTTGCATATTCACAGACATAGGAGAGATGGAGAAGCGATTTAGCGGTCATATTGACTAGTGGTGGTGTTAACCAATCATCAAATGCCACAAGGGCAATGCCCTTAACTTAGAGTACATGCGCGACCACAAGCGTGTGTGGCAAAAGGGTAGCTTAAGGGGGCAGGTTGTTGGTGCTTCCTGATGCAACTCAGGCTGAGCGAGTAGGATCTAGCCACTTCCAGATAGGATCGGCTGTCAAAGAATATATGCATGTAGTCACGGCCAAACCCTAAAAAGGGTCGTCTTTTTGGGGGTTGGGGTGGTCGGTCACGGAAGAGGTGGGGTTCGCTAGTGGCGGTCCCCTAAACAAAATTTGAAGGCACTAATGGCTGGAGAAGGTGGCTGACAAAGGCGGTGACATTTCCAAACGCTACCCACAACCAAACCATTGTACATGCGATTGTGCATCAAACATGGCTTACGATGGAAAACATAGGTATGACAGCTGTCAAGCCTTCACTGACCCGAGGCCAGTGGCAAACAATATTATTTACCCTTGGAAGGACCGAGAACTAGGGACTCTTTCCCGTAGGTTCTGGGTCATGAGTAAGGAAAGTTGGGGTTGTAGAGTTGGAATGGGGCCAGAAGTGCTGGCCCTTGCCATCACTGGGCCAGGGCAGAGCCCATGTCAGTTGGGCATGTAGCCCAAGTCCGCATAATGTAAGGCTCGACAGGTTGGCCCTGGGTTGGGGCAGGGCATGCGATGGAGGTAAGAGACACCCCAAAATTTGGGGGTTTAGTTTGGGCAAAAGACTTGCAGAGGCGGCTGGGAGCGACGACCCCTTATTGTTGTTGGGTCAAGTCGGTGTCTGCGGCTGTCCCCTGGCTAACGCCAATGGTGGCAGAACCGCTGGCAGAAGGAACAAAGGGATTTGATTTAGTCGGGGGTGGCCGCATGCCGAGCTAGGACTGCAGACACATAGTCGCCATGCCACGAACAACTAGAAGATGGCCACAAACATAGAAGATGGCGGCGATCCAATAGTCACCAAATCGCGGCAAGACAAATGGACATCAACCCTCTGTCGTCCGATGTCTTGTAGCAAAAAAGGGGCAAACTTTAGTCCAGCATGGGTCCACCGATTGGGGCAGGGGAGGCCAGACCTCGGCACCTCACCGTTGTCAGCTCTAGGCAGCAATCTAGAGGCCGATCAATGGGTGGCGGCTGACAATGAAAACAATTGACAAAAAAAATTCAAATAAAGGGGGAAATTTTCGTCGAGATCGGAATAGGACCGGAAACTTTTCGCCCAAATCTATACGCACCACATGTGCATCATATTTCAATTATGTTGCACACACACAACCCGTGCATTCAAGTATCACAATTTATACACATTTTTCATGGTCAAGTGTCATATTCTATACCAACCTGTGTAAATATAAGCATTATTATCCATACACAAAACCTGTGTAAATAAAATGATGAATATTTCAGGATAGAGAAATCCTGATACCTGAAGATACTATTTTTGCTCACCTTGGCATAAGCCTAAGTAACCTCCTGCTCACCTTGGAAATCATAAGAAGGAAGAACTAAGCAATTTGGTAAATCATAACTAAAAGTACCCCTTGGTAGCTGGTGCACATGGACAAACTATCCTGGATTCCCGGTCCATAAGTGTTAATAGTTTTCTCATTATAGTATTTTGTTATTCTCACATTGGGAGGAAGCTCGTCATTTCAAAATAGAAAATATTGCCTATTGGATGAAAAACTGATTCGTAAAATCCATGATACAACTAATCAAGAAAACTACGACACACAATGCTAGGACAGTTAATCATGGCTTAACAAATTATTTTCATGATGTATGCAATAAGATATAGATGTGAACAATGTTATGTTTATGCAAGCATAAGTAATCGTACACTAATCAGTCCTATGAAGCATAAAATATGGTCTATATGTGGCAAATGAGATCATGTAAGTATAAGTAAGCATAAATGTATATGGTTATGTTTAGAAATAAGCTAAAAAATATAGAACATGGTTTATATAGAATCATTATAGCATGTGTGTAAGCATTCATACTTCAGCATGATCGTACTCTATTAGTTACATGTAAAAGACATGAAGAAATGATCAAAATCATATTTAAAATGAGCATACATTCATTGTCATGTTTAGTTGATCAATCGCCCCAAGATTGGCCCCTTGGGGTGATCGATCAGGAATGAAGACCTTCGGTTTTGCCATTTGGCCGATCAATTAGCCTGTGTAGGCAATCAATCGGTCGAGCCAGAAACTCTACAAATACTTCTTTTCTTGGCTTGAAACCGAATCAAATTCATTTCAAAAATTCATAAAACTTTATATAATCATTATCTAAGTCTAAGACATGATAGATCTAACATTTCTCATCCATATTCATATGAAAACACCGTTAATACATTCATTCAAAAATATTCAAATGCACCCATCCATAAGCTTCAAGAATGTGAATCCACCCACAAACATAGTGTTAATTGTAGTAAAACCTCATTAAACAAAAACCGTTATTTAAAATCAGATTGTAAATCCTTACCCAATAAACTAGATTACATTAGCCTAAAGCAAAAATCTAACATTTTTATCAAATAGAAACTCAAAATCACTAATAGATGATAGAACTATCACCTCCTTATGCTCAAAACAAAAATCATGAGCATAGAAGCAAGAAATCCAAATCTAGGGTTTCAAAACATGGGTAAAAGAATGAGATCAAGAATAAGAAAACCTAGAATCCCATTCTAGAGGAGCAAAATATGGGATTTAAGGCAAAGAAAAAGAAAACATGGAAGAGATTAGAGAGATTTACCTTGGATTAAGTTTTTCCTTTTTCGGAAGGGGTAGAGCTCTTCCAAAGCCTCTCAAATCTTAGCCTACTCTAAATGGCAAATGACAAATGTTTTTATTTTTTGCTATGTAAGTAAGTTAGCTTGAAATGAGCCCAAAAAGGAAATAAGTGAACTCATTCAATGAAATGGGCTAAAAATGAATTTAACAAAGCCCAAGCTGATTTAGGATGTTAAGTTAGAGTTGGCATGCCGCTCAAGATGGATGCAAGTCCTAGGGTGGGGCCCACTTCCTTAATCAAAGGAGTTATATATAAATTAACACAATTAATATGGCCACTTAGTAGATTAAGCTAGGAACTAATAATTTACAACTAAAAATTAAACTAAATATGAGAAAATTTATAATTAAACCAAATCATTACACAAAAAGTAAATAGTAAAACTTTACACTAATCAGAAAATAGTAAAACTTTACAGATCTTATACTAGCAGTTTAGTAGAGTGACCGGCTTGAGGATATTTTAAAAGAAAGATTCTCACATAAAAAAGATAAACCCTACTAGACCCTTAGAATATGAGCAGACACTACTATAGATTTGCAAGAAACTATACTACTACCAACAGATAAAAGGACTTTGGGAAAAGGCACTATACACCAACTATCATGCCTAAGGATTTTGAAAACTATTTTATCATAATAAAAATTAGCAAAAACATAATTTCTTTTTCAAAAATCTTTTTGTTGATCATTCGACAAAATTTTTTTGGATGACTCACTCATTTTTTAATAGAAGAATATTTAAACCATCATATGATCGTAAGAGTTTCCTGCTCCGTAAGCAAAACCCATAAGGTTCAATATGACATAGTCATGTATAGGAGTACAACCCTACCACACTAAACCATAAACTACTCACACATGAACTTCAAGTATTCTAAGGCATGCCCGTTCTATCCATGCCATGAAGCTAAGGCCCACAAAGACTTATAGACCCAAGTGGTTGAGATTCTAACTTCTATGATCGTCAGAACCTCCTGTACTATGTCGCGCAGGACTAGTCATCTTTTAATGTTCTAGTCCATTTGAACACATTTCCCTTCACGAAAGTGGTTCTACATAACTCCCATAATTATAGAACCAGAAGACCTTGATCCTATTTCATACCAAACCTTTTTCGTCTACATGGCTAAAGCCTCACTTGAAAAGCCATATCGACAAAAGGATCTTTTGTCATTAAGTGCTTTTGTTCAATACTCAAGGTACGATCCATTGCAAAGATTTCCACACCTACGAGAGTTTATAAACCTAAACATCATCAACCACATCACATAATTATATTTCATACATTCAATATCATGGTATTATCTCATAATAATAGCCTAACACATATAGCATTTAATGCTAAAATTTACCCCCAAACCAACTTACTGTTGTCAGACGACCAGGTTATTGATGCCCATTAGTAACCCACCAATATGTCAAATCCTCGCCAACAAGTGGGAATGGCCAAGGAATGTTTTCCTCATCAATGTATCACTGATGCGTCAACCTCACTGCCGGTGACCCTGTCGATAGCACACCATTGTGTTGATGCTCATTAGTATCAATATCTTCATATTCTCTATTGCATCGGTAGCATCACCGATGTGTCGGTAGTCATGTCGATGGTTAAGATAATTAACAAAACTAACAAAACTATCTCCCACGTTCATAGTTATCTTAAAAACATGTTGTAACTTAATACATCACTTATACTATACCTTAATAAAGTTAATTTATGTAGCTCAAATACTCATTTAACATAAAATTCATGATCATCATCATCATAAGGGGAACATCTTCTTTTTTGTCAATAAAATGATGTCTCCACGAATCCAATCATTCTTCCCTTTTTGATGAACTTTGACACTCCCTAGTCCACTGTTTCCTTCTAAAGTTGGAAAATTTGTAGGATTTGAGTCAAGGTCTTGTCAAATGTATTTATATAAGAATGAAATAACTGATTCTAGTGCATAACCGCCCATGAAATCGCTTAACCACTTTTACATGTAGTGTTAAACGCATTAGTAACACTGATATAAGATCATCGACGCATAGAAGGTTGTCGATAATGTCTTCAGTACATCATTGGTAAGTTGACTGACATGTTGAACCTTACAACAATGAATTACAATTTCATTGGTAGGTTCTCCGACATATCAGTGCCTGACGACATAACTTTTTACTCTAAAATAAAATTAAACAAACTTCATGTTTGTCATCGTTGCTACTTTATTGAGTTTATACGCACTAATATTATATTTATCAAAGGGGTTCGTCAATTTAAAGAACACAAAGCTATCTAACACAATAGTCACAAACAAACTATGAGAATGACTCATGAATTAAATGCGTGTAAATTCCTCACAAAAATTATGGGTGTTACACCAACTTTCTTACCTTACATTTTTTTATGTTTATTCGTAGAGATAGTCATGTGATTTAAATTGTGCCATTTTAGAAAGAAAAAAAGAAAGAAAGACTAACAACGTATTACTCAAAACAATGTGATATCACATTTTGGGATGTTATTACAACTAGAACCTAGGAATCTCCAAATTTCATATATTAGATAGATATTTATTTATTTACTATGTATATGCACAAAGGAGGGCCTTAGAAGACGTATGTTGAATAAATTTCTTTACAAAATTTCTAAATTGGAGATGTTATTCTATATTTCAAAATAGTTAGCAAGTGCAATATTGGATGAATCACTTTAGTGCTCTATTCTTGTATGCGACCACGTGCAAGGCTATCTCCCAAAAAAATTTAGTGATTTTTACAATTCATATATTTGGTTCATGTTTTAACTTCACTTCCTAACAGGTTTTTTACATTATAAAATGTCCTTTTAAATAAATGATGTCACATTGCTAAACTTGCATTATATTCACCATAGTGACAATGAAAATACTAATAAGACAATGCTTTTGATAACAAGTGGTAGAAATTTATTTACAATGATATTATTAAGAAATTGACCGTAAAAAATTTATCATAAAAATTGGTTGTAATGTAGAAGCTATACACACGATGATCACACTATTAGAAAACTATGTAATTCGGTCCAAAAGATCACATAGGCAAAACTACACCTCAAAAAAAATTTAAACCTCTCGCGCAAGTGAGTTTCATTATCAATGCATTGTGTATTTTTGTAAAATCCCCAATTTAATTTGGTTCAATTTTTTTTTATTATGTGAATTTGCCTAGTTGTGCTTGTTTGCATGTTTGACTTGATTTTAGGGTTATGAGGTAATAATTATGACTTAATAAGATTTAACTTTACTTTATATAAGTATTAGTGTCAAACTTGATTTATTCAATGTTATGGATTTTATGGTAATTTATCCTAATTTTTTCTTAATTAGAGGCACAGACCCTACCGTGGGCCCCACATCCATATTGGGCAGTGTGCTACCCATTTGACCTTATAACCTTATATTATTTTATTTTAAGTGGGTTTAAGTGAGATTAGATTCATTTTTGGACCAAAAATAACCTTAATTAGCTACTCAGAGTGTTTTACAACCAAATAGTTTGTTTACCCAACCCAAAATCTTTAATATTTAAAGAAACCCTAACCCATTTGCACAAATGGAGAAGAGTTGTACTAGGAGGAAAGAGGTGCTCTACCCCATTTCTTAAAGAAGAAAATCGGATTAAGGTTTCCCAATCACCCATAATCTTTCGATTTTGGTCTGAATCATTCTTATCTTCATTTCCCCCACCTTGATTATTGATTTATTCTATTTAAATCTTATTTTTAATTTCAATTTGAAACCCTAAATAGGTGATTTTTGTTTTTATCAAAAGGATATCCTATATCTACCGATTGTCAAGTTGATTTGAGCCTATTAGCTAATTTTAATTAAATTTTAATAGAAACCCTAATTTTTCAGTAGGATTTCTTTAGGATTGAAACTCTTTCGTGTATTCCAAGGCTTCATAGAGGTAAGAAAATTTTATCTTGTGTGGTTTTATTCATTAAAATATATGGGTTTTTGCTTTATTTTGAGGTTTAATGGTGATTTGTTAAAAACATTCGATCTATGATTATTTTTTTGTGATTAATAATGAAAATGATTATATTGAACATGTTTTAGGGTTAGATTTTATTATATGATGTTCTATAGTGATTTTTTAATTTATATAGAATTTTGGAATGTTTTTAGTTTGAATTTCGAAAGGTTGAAGACGAACTAGGAGAAGTGTATTGTTCTGGCCGATTAAATGGGCTAATAGCCGTTCGAGCGGGCTATTTGGATGTTCAAACGACAAGGCATTCGAACGGTCTTATAGGGCATTCGAACGACAACATAATAGTTTCTGATTTTTGGCCTATTTTGTGCATTTACGGTAATTTCTTGTTCACTTCTTTTAAATATAATTCTTTATGGGTATAATGAGTTATTATTACCTATAAATACTATTGTGAATGTATGAAAACCATCTTTGAATTATTATTTAGCTTAAGCATTAATATGACCATGATAACTTATGTACGTTTGCACAGGGCATGTTGATTTTAGATGATTTATATTTCATATGTTTTAGCATAAGTTTGAACATGACCATGCATTTGTATATTATTGCTTATGATTATATGATTTTAATTGCTATAAATAGACCATGTTATATGCTCATAGGGATTGATTTGAGTATGTTTAATCGTACTTACCATCGTTAGACTTTGCTCATGTATGTATCATGGTACATGCATTATAAAAATGCTTTATAAATAATATTTAATTGTGATTAGCCATGATTGATTGGTTGGATGCAATTGGATGTCATTGGTTATCGAAATAATTATTCAGGGGTTTATCGAATCGGTTTTACGTCCAAAAGGACATGGTTTTCATTTTACGTTCCTTTGAGGACATGTTGCCTCCATGGATTGAGATGAGCAGATTACTATGGGAGTTTAATTGATAAGTTATTTGGACCCTGAGAATCCAGGATGGTATGTCTGTGTGCATCGGCTTACCAGGTCGCTCTAGTTTTCCTTTCTAAGGAATTCAGACATTCCTCGCAAGGTTAGTCTTGGGTGAGTACGAATTGCTCTAGTTTTTCTTCTTGGAATTCAGACCTTCCCTTATAAGGATTATCCTGGGTGAGCGGGGGTACCTTCCCAGTTATGGAATCTACCCAAACCACTCTTGTTTTCCTTTCTATAAATTTGGACCTTCCCCTCCCCACAAGGGATTATCTTGGGCAAGCAGATTTGATTGTTTTCCCAATTCTGAGACATTCATCAATGATTGTTGCATGTGTATGGGAAATAATACTATTTGACAAAGGTTGTATAGGAACAATGATGTTGATGTTACATATGTGATTAAGGATTAGATTTGCATGAACATGTAGGATAGTGTGTGATTGATACACTTAATTTTGCAGAGTGAATGTTTATATTGAGATATGATTATGCATGATATGAATATTGAGAATTGATTCATTCAGGATGTAATTGTTATAATGAGATTCATATGATCATACATGATGTGTATATGTTTTATGATTTATGGATGAACCCATGATGCACAGGTGACATAATTATGTGCTTATGAAATGTGCGTTACATTATGATATGCAGGTTGCATGATTTATATGTATATGGAATGTGTTTACATGATGAACATGTGACATGAGTATACGCTTATGGAATGTGGATTATAATATGATGTACATGTGGCATGAATATATGTAATTTGTCTTATGATGAATGAGTGTGATGAATGTTATATTGATAATGCTTGTGATATCATTATGTGTTTACATTTTTGTATTAAAACCCTTGCTGAGAAAAAGCTCACCCTCTTTGTTTTGTGGTTTTGTTTTTGGGATGCATGTTGTGCTATGTTGGTACTTCGGATGGGCTCTACGTTGAACACGAGGATGGCCACATTCACTGAGAGGGGCTATGGTTTATTGAGTTATGTTAGATTTGTTTATGATATGATGAACTTATACATTTGATTTACTTCACACTATGTTTAGGCGTGGTTGGCTTAGACTTGTTTAGCCCTTAAGGCTTATTTTTTTATGAGATGACTAGTTGATGTGGGTATGTGTGGACTAAGACATTAATTAGTAATCTTTTATTTTACTCTATTTGCTTTTGTAGAAAGGGTTTGTGCATATACTCCATCGTGTGTTCACCCAAGGATGGGTTGTCTTCCGCAACTCCAACTCTACTTGATTGCACCACGTGCCGCTTACTCCTTGGACCGGGTTCGGGTCAAGGGTGGTGTGTACCAGGGCATGATAATTTTCACGTTGGAGTTCCTCTCTACATTGAGTCGATCATAATATTTTGACATTTATATCATTCATTTCATTAGTATAGCACTTTTCTTTTAAAATTCAACAATTTGTATGTTGATCAAGGTTGAGTCATAGCTACTTTTGTGAGGAGAGAGAGGCTACTCATTAATTTCATCCATACATTTTTTCAAATGTTCAAGTTCAAAACAATGAGCTTCAAACTCGGTGATTAGCTTAACATTACCTTATATTATGCAACCTGCTCCCAAGTAGTTAATGTTATAAAGGCTTAAAATAAGTGACATATAATCAACCATCAACAATTATTGCCTTCTTTTCATGTGTTACATCATCGACGCAGCTAAATAGCATGAAGTGCATATGTAGATTTGACTTGAACCTATCCATAGAAAGAAACAAATCCCATATAGGGCTCAACTTCTTGACATGACATAAACGAGAGGACCCTTGTGAACTTTATGCAATTAATGAGTATGGACATACAAATCATATGAACATAGATTGAAAAATAAGTATAAATATTTTTAAAAAATCAATGTCTTTTTGACAAATACTTTATAAAAAATGAGGATGGATATACCACCTGTAGTAGAGGCAATATGGTTCAAAGAAGTATGTCCATTGTTGGTCAAGAGATGATCATTGCATTTGCCATTGATCATTTTGTCATCCAAATCACTAATCATAATGATATTGTTGCAGACCAACATCTGCACAAGACAAATTAGGGAGAAAGATAGAAGAAAAAAACAAAGAGACAAATTAAAATAATCTAACTTATGAATCTAATTTTGAATATATAGAGAAAATCTAAACTAATCCTAATGGAACTAGGAAACCATCCTAAATCCAATTCTCACTGAAGGAGTCTTAACTATTAGGAATTAGACTAAAACAAGAATCTAGATCTAATTTAGGATCACAACATTCCACTATTGCTTCCGCGTCAACTTGTGCTCATGCGACTACTTTTTCAAGGTTTGAAACATAGGATGAATGTCATGGACTAGCATAGCAAGATCGGTATCAAATTCCACTATTGGGTTGGTTGGGGCATTAACAACATATTGTTAAACGTGGAGTTTATTCATTTTGGCTCTTTTTACCTTATTTGCTAGCATGGTATTAAGTTAATTTAGGTTTAATTATGGTCGATAAGTGTTAGGATAGAAATTAGAAGTTTAAATTATTTATTTATTAAATTACTACAATTTGTTTGGTTAGTCATGTATTTTAATTAATATGAATTTTTACTATTGCTACTCATCTAAAATGAGATTCTTTTATGTTTTGTAGGTAAGACACGCTTTTAGAGGCCCTTGGACGACATATGGAACAATTCACAACACTCTTGATACGCTTACAAGTGATTTGGACAGCTTTCCATGGTTATAGGTACATTGGAAAGAGCTTAATAAAAAAAATAGAAAGCCGGATAGAAATCTGGACAATCTAGTGAACAAGTCATCTTCCCAAACAGGAATTTGGTCAATTAGTTGGACATAACTATCCAGATTGCCGAAACATGGTGTAGTTAGGAAAAGATGAAATCAAAGTTTGAAAAGTGTGTGATCACAAAAATTGAATTAAAGGTTTTGATCCCAACTCATTTCTATACAAAAGTGTGGTTTCAAATTTTATTTTTAGCATCTTAGAGGGGTAGAAATTTGGAGTTAATAGTGACAAGGAGTTTTGATCTACCATTAAATATTTGTTGAAGCTTTTAGTTTTTTGAATTCTCTTAGATTTGTTTGTGTTTATCCAAACTAAAACCAACAAATCAAAGGATTTATGAGATTGAGTCATGATGTGCAAGGAGTCTTCATAATTGGCTGCAATAGAGTAGACAAACTAAAGTGGAGAAAGGACTCTTTCTAATTGGCCAGACAAGGAAGATAGCAATTCAAAACAACGTCCAAGCTGGTATAAAAGAGAGAATTCATGTTCAGAAGAGAGGAGGTGGAGTATAGAACAGAGAAGAAAAAAAATCAATCATGTGTTTACTATAGTAGTATTGTTCATGGGCACTATAGCAACACTGTTCAAAGTGACTAGTCATAGTGATGTAGTAGTTACTGTAACAACTGCGGGCGAGCTATTCTTTTACGGGTTTTCAGCAGAGAATTTGAAAGGGATAATATTTATTTTATTTCCCTCTCTATGGATTCAATTCTTAATGTTGTAGTTTTCATGGCCTTGGGGTTCTAAACCCGCGTAAATAGGGTTGAGATGAAGTACTAATGAAGCGTGTATTAAACTGTTGTTGTAATTTCTATTTACTGCATTAATATTTTTTATTCTACCTTGTGAGTTTTCTTTTAATTATTGTTTTAAGCATATTAATTCATTAGAGTATCATTAGGTGTGAATTATAACCTATACGTATGTGAGTAAAGAATTGATTTTTGATTATTTGTGCTCTCCGGATATGTGAACACTTAGACCATTAATTAAAGTTGAGGTTTTCTTTAATATTAATTGAATTTGGATTAGAGTTGATGATACATGTAGATTTAGTATGGATTTGATGCCTTGGTTAAATCCTCTGTACGGTTTTCTTTGGAATTTTTAGTTTTGTTTCTTTAGATTTTCATGTAAGAATTATTTGAAATATGATTTTGATATCTTAGAAGTAACGACTAATGATTTTAATTTTTGATTAATTTTTTCTTAAAATTAGCATTCCTCATGGGATCGACCTTAGATTCATTGAGTGCTTTGCTACATACACTTGGGTAATACTTTTTAAGTTGTAGCAAGTTTTTGGTGCCATTGCCGGGGAATTGTAAAATGAAAAATTTTAGGATCTTTGATTACTAGTTTTAATTTAATTTTGGTAGTTTTAGTATTAGTTCTAACCTATTTTTTACTTTTTTGCAATATTCAGAGTAGTAAAGCGAAAGAAGTAAGAAGAAAAAATTGGCGAAAGAAGGATAGGAGGGGTTGTTTAAGATTTGTTGAACACATTAATTATTCTCCAAACTTTAAAAGTTAGCCACAATATCCTCTTTCTTATACATTATTTTCCTTTTCATTTGCATAATAGTTTTTGGGTTTTTGACATAAAATTGCTAAATTTGTGTCAGTGGTAGTTAACCTTTCGTTTGCATCATTCTCTTGTGTCTTTTTAGATATCTTGCTGCCTCTTTAGTGTTTTGATTTTGGAGTTGATTTCATTTTATTTTTTCATGCAAAATTATTATCGTGATCAAAGTGATCGCCTTCTTAGAATTGAAATGGTTAACATTCAGGACCCTAACTTAGTTTCCAACTAACAATTGGCCCAAGTTGAAAAGCCAAAAAGTATGAGGAATTACTTGATGCCAGCTAGGTCTAGCACTCCATCGTGCATTATTTTGCCACAAACTAATGCAAATCACTTTGAGCTGAAGTCGGGAGTCATTCAATTGCTTCCTAATTTTTATGGACTAGAGTTTAAGGACCCCTACCTTCACTATAAGGAGTTTGATGCGATATGTACTACTTTGAAATTTAATGGCATCATTGAGGATTCTCTTAGACTCCGATCATTTCCCTTCACTTTAAAAGAAAATGCTAAATCATGGTTACATGCCTTGAAACCACAATCCATCACCACTTGGATTGGAGTGATTCAAGAGTTTTGGAAAAAAATTCTTTCCAACACACAAAATCAACACTTTGAGTAAGAACATCATGTGCTTTTCCCAAAAGGAGGGTGAACCTTTTTTCCAGTGTTGGGAGCAGTTTAAGGACTTGCTCCTTAAATTCCCTTACTATGATTTTTGGGTATGGGGATTAGTCAACTTTTTCTAAAAAGGTTTGACATCTCCCATGCATCAATTAGTGGAAACACTATGCAACAGGTATTCATGACCAATAGTGTTGAAGATGCTTGGGATTTCTTTGATGCATTGTAAAAAAATCTCAGCAGTGGGAGTATTCAAAAAAGCTGGAGAAAGCTCTTCCTTTGACGGGCGGGATATATGAAGCAAAATTGGACATAGATACGAGAGCCAAGTTAGATAATTTGACTAGAAAGATAGAAGCCATTGAACTGGGTAAAGTGGGTAGTTCATCTAAGATCACAACCAATGCCACATGACCCTATGTGAGAATGTTTCACACACTACACAAGAATGCCCATCCATCCTTGCCTTCCATAAGCTTATGGTTGTGCACAATAGTGCTTTGACCACTTATAAGAGATCATTTAGTAGCCCGTACTTAGAGACCTACAATCCCAATTGGAGGAACCACCCTAATTTCTCCTAGAGACAAGGTCTACGTCAAGGGGCTCAAGTAGGGCCACTTGTAAAGCCACCTATGCAACAACCATTTTCCCAACAATTGCCAAAGAAATCCTCATTGAAGGAGACCCTCCAACAATTAATTCAAGCCCAAACCATGACAAATTAATCCACCTCCCAGGCTATACAAAGACTTGAGACCATAGTGCATTAATTGGCAATTGCAATGAGTGAAAGAGAGTAAGGTAAGTTCCCTACTCAACCTATACCCAACTGTAAGGGAGAGTATGAGATTGGCATTGTTTCACCACCTGATTCATGTAAAGAGAAATCCTAATCAATTACTACCCTTAAGAGTGGTCGATAGCAAACAAAACCCTTAGGCATCTAGAGAAAGAAACAAAGTCTACTGAGATGCAGAAATACCAAGAGCCATTAGTTAGTGATCTCAATAAGGGTAAGGATAACAATGAAGAGCCTGCACTTACATCTTCCACACCATATGTGCCTCCTACCCCATTTCCTCAAAGGTTTCTCCACGCTAAGAAAGGAATTAATCACAATGAGACAATGGAAGTGTTTAAACAAATGAAAATAATATTCTATTTCTTGATGCCATTAAGAAAATCCCTTCTTATGCCGAATTCTTCAAGGACTCGTGTACAGTCAAGTGTAGGATGAATGTCAAGTTTAAGTTTGCAGGTATAGAAAGAGTTTTTCCATAGTTGCATGTGTCCTGGTTATAGTTATTTTGTTATTGTGATATGAAGGAAATTTGAAAAATATGAAAAAAAATTAATTTTGTTATTTTTGGCTATTTATATTGATGTTCTTTTTAGATATGTGACTACGTTTAATGGTTTCCAATCATTTAGAAAGGCCCATTTAACTTGACTAATTTAATGATTTTTGTTTTGACATAATCATATTGGTATCTTGTGCTCTTATTTTGTAAAAAACTAGAGAGACATTCGTTTAAGTGAGAATACACACCTCTTATTATAGTTTGTCATCTTAGTGGATATCATTGATCCTATGTTTTATGAGATTTAAACTTTGTCATGATCTAGTAGTACTCAGGCTATCATGATGGAGCTATGTTTTTGGGTATTATTCTTATTTTGTAGATCATCCTAGGACTTTCTGTCAACATAATTAAGGTTGAGTGTATAATGTGCTCAAGAAAAAAAAGATGAAAAGAAAAGAAAAAAATGAAGTGAAGTAGAAAAAAAATGTAAATTTGAAAAGAGTGAAGATAAAGTCTCTCTATTGAGTAGACTGGGCCTCGGCGTGCCTTAGTAAGCATAGGGTAGAATTGACTAATTAATTACATGCATAGCCTTGTAGTCTATTTGGTTCAAATTATTAAGCCTGAGCGGTGCTTCAATACCAAGTGCCCAAGTCAAATGGATTGGGAGTCACTGGCCTAACACTTTTTACATAGATCTTATATAGAGCTTAAAAAGGCTAAGTATTGCACATGTCATGTATAATGGGCAGAGTAGTCTAGTAAATTGTGTTTGTCAGACGATCTTAGGTGTTTACTTTTTAAGGTAATTTTTGCACGTCTCGCTATTATGATTTCTTGAGGATGAATAGATGTCATTGTCTATTTTTTTGAGTGATAGACATAAATTACTTAGTTGACATGAGACAGATTGGGTTGTTATAGACTCATGAGATTGAGTTTGTGTATTTGCTTGACAATGTTCGTTTTTAAAGCTATTATGTTATGAGAACTTGTCACCAATAAGAAGTTATTAGAATAATTTTTTATTCAGAAGTCAAGTTTCACTTTGCAATCCCCGAACTTATGGCTAATTTTTAAATGGAGTCACATATTTAGAAGGAATTGATATGTAAATTGCCATTGGTCATTTTTATTTTTCCTTTATTTTGTTTTCAATTTTGAATTTTGTGTGTATATTCATTGCAACCTCATGAGACTATAACTCGTCCAATAGTGTAGCTAGGGATTTAAAGGCTTATTCCATTCCCTAAATGCAATCGTGATTTCCTGCAAAAAAGGGAGTAGTTTTTTTATTTTACCTTTGTTTTTATTTTTAGTTTTGCTTTGGGATGAACAAAATATAAGTTTGGGGTATTTGATAAATGTTAATTTTTTATATTTTCACTCTTTTTACCTTATTTGCTAGCATATGATTAAGTTAATTTAGGATTAATTATGGTTGATTAGTGTTACAATAGAAATTAGAAGTTTAAATTATTTATTTATTTTAATTTATTTGGTTAGTTGTGTATTTAAATCAATCTGAATTTTTACTATTACAACACATCTAAAATGTATTTTTTTACATTTTGTAGGTAAGACATGTTTTTTAAGGCCCTTAGACAATGTGTGGAAGTATTTAAAGCACTCTTGGCATACTTACAAGTGATTTGGATAGCTTTCTTGAGTCACGAGTACATTGTAAATGGATATGGATGCTAACAAAAAAGCATAATGAGCAGAATGGAAAGCTGGATAGAAATATGAATAGTCAATTGAACATCAGTCATTACCCAAACATGAATTTAGACAATTAGTTGGACATAATTATTGTCCATATTGCAAAAACATGAAGCAGTTAGGAAAATGATGAAATTGAAGTCTAAAGTGTGTAATCACCAAATTGAATTAGGGGTTTTGTTCGCAACTCATTTCTAGACAAGAGGGCAATTTCAAATTTTATTTTTAGCATCTTGGAGGGGTATAAATTTGGAGTTACCAATGACAAGGAGTTTCCAACCGCCGCCATTACTAGATTCGTTGAAGCTTTCATTTTATTGGATTCTCTTAGATTCGTTTGTGTTTATCTAATGTAAAACCAACAAATTGGAGGATTTATGAGAAGATTGAGTCATGATGTGCAAGGAGTCTTAATGGTTGGCCAAAATAGGCAAGACAAATTGAAGTGGACAAATGACACTTTCTAATTGGCCAGACAAGGAAGATAGTAATCCAAAACAACATCCGACATGTTATACAAGAGAGAATTCAAGTCCATAAGAGAGGAGGCAGAGCAGAGAATAGAGAAGAAAAAAATCCATCACGCAGTTATTGTCATAGTACTTTTCACAAGCACTGTAGTAGTACTATTCATGGTGCTGTAGTAGTTAATGTAGGAACCATGAGCGAGGTATTTTCCAAAGGGTTTTTAGTAGGGAATTTGAAAGGGACAATATTTATTTTATTTCCCTCTCTATGGATTCAATGCTTATTGTTGTAATTTTCATGGTCATAGAATTCTAAACCTGCGTAACTAGGGTTGGGATGAAGTACTGATGAAGCGTGTATTAAACTCTAGTTTTAATTTTTATTTAGTGGATTAATCTTTTTAATTCTACCTTGTGAGTATTATTTTAATTATTGTTAAGCACATTAATTCATTAGATTATCATTAGGTGTGGATTAAAACCTATGCATATGCAAGTAAAAAATTGATCTTTGATTACTCATGCTCTTTGGATATGTGTAATACTTAGACAATTAATTAAAGTTGAGGTTTTCTTTAGTATTACTTGAATTTAGATTAGAGTTGATCATACATGTGGATTTATTATGGATTGGATGCTTGATTTATTCCTCCATACGATTATCTTTGAAGATTTTAGTTTTGTTTCTTTAGATTTTCAAGCAATAATCATTTGAAATTTGATTATGATAACTTAAAAGTAACGACTAGTGATTTTAATTTCCTATTATTTCCCTAAAAATTAGCATTCCTCATGGGATGGACTTTGGATTCACTGAGTACTTCATTATTTCGCTACCTATGCTTCGGTAACACTTTTTAAGTTGTAGCATTTACATATAAAGAGGCTTGCAGTAATGTCTAGGAATATATTTCTCATCACAATCATAGCATAATCGTTTTTTTGGTGGTCATTTATTTCAGCTTACATAAGCTTCTTGACAGGAATAGTGGGAGGGGAAGAGGTAGGAATTGACAATGAGACATTGGAGGTAGAGGACGAACTGGAAGAGGAATTATGCCATTGTTGTGATAAATTTTCCTCACATATGCATACAATACACATCGTTTTCGTCAGGGAGGTCCAAGGAAAAGTTTACATTTCAGCTTTAATATTGGACTAAAGACCTACTTCAAAGACACAAATAAAGGTGTGCTCTGGCCATTCTTGGATGGTGTTCACCAAACTCTTAAACTCATCCTTATAGTCCTGGACATATCTCCATTGGTGAACCTAAGGCAACAAGATGTTAAAATTTGATAGGGAGTTTGGCCGAAGTGGAGAACAAGAGCATGCTCGAACTCAAGCCATGTAGCATCTGGGTGCTGAGCATGAAACTAGTCAACCAAACAAATAGCACGATCCTCTATATGGAAAGAGGCTAATTTGCACTATACAAGAGCCAAAGTGCAATGAAAGTGGAAAAAATGTTTCGCCCATGAAACCCATTCATCTGGGTTGTCGCCTTTGAAGACCAAAAACGTGACACAAATAAGGAGAGCCTAAATGGCACAGTTCTAAACTTGAAGTGCTCCTCCATAAGGGTATCCAGTACAACCACGATTGTGATGACGGCCTGAGTGCTCACAGTAGTTTGTCTCGTCAAGAAAACCATCATCATAGTCATAATGTTCTTCGAGAGGGGTGTAACCTAGTGGATAAGGGGCTAACGCATCTAGATAGGGGCCACGAGAGCAAACTGGGATGTGATTGTGTGAACTCTAAAATTTTACTTTTTATTGTTTACTATTTGTTTTGATTTTATGTGATTGTTTAGTTTAATTACAAATTTTTTTGGGTATATTTTGAATTTAATTAGAAAATATTAGTGCTTAGCTAATCCACCAGGTTACCACACTAATTGTAGTTATTTTTCATGTAATTCGTTTTATTAAGGGAGTGGGCTCCACCCCATGTCCATTTCACTTATTGGGTTCACTTATTCACCATTTCACTTATTGCGTTCACGTATTCATTTGTTGGGCTAATTCAGAAGGCCACTTACTCACCCTAGGTATAAATACTCACATTGTCCATCCCTCCCATTTAGGGTGGGCTGAGATTTAAAAGGATTTGGGAGAGCTCTACCCTTTCTCAAGAAGGGAAAGCTTAATCGAAGGTAAATCACTTAATCTCTCTATGTTTCCCTTTGTTTTTACCTCAAATCCCATGTTCTTCTCCCATTGAATGGGATTCTAGGTTTTCATCTTCTCAAGTTTATTCTTCTAGCCATGTCTTCAAACTCTAGATTCGGATTCTTGCTTCTACTCTTGTACGTGATTTTCTTTTAGGATACAAGAGGATGCTAGATCTATATGCTATTAGTGATTTTGAGTCTCTATTTGGTGGAAAGGTTGGATTTTTTTCTTAGGGATAATGCTACCTAATTTGTTAGGTAAGGATTCCTTGAGCTTGGGAGGATGTTGAAGGGTCTACAATATGATTTGAGGTAAGGGTTTTTATTTGATGAGGTTTTACATACATTAATACCATATTTGTGGGTGGAATCATGTTCTTGAAGTTATGGATGTATGAACATAAATCTTCATGAATTGGTGACTTAATGGTGTTTTGACAGGGAAATGTATGAGTAATGTTACATCCATCATGTCTAGTGCCTATATGATGTTTATATAAAGTTTTATGAATTTTTTAGAATTTTAGGATGAATTCGATTTGGTTTTGTGCAAGAAAAAGAATAGTTTTCTATTTTTCTGGGTTGATCGATCGATCACCTATCAGGCAAATTAAACTACCAAACAACATTCTGATAAGTATAATTTATATGTTATTTTACCTTTAATTATTCTATTGTCTAGTCTCATTTAAGAGTTAATATAACTTAAATAATTATAAATTAAATTTAATTAGGTTAGAAAAAGCTTGTATGATGTTTTGAAGTAAATTGGCTTACTTATATTATTTTTGTGTAGATTCTTCCTTGGCGTTCAAACGGTGTCTTTCAGCGTTCGATCGGATACACGTGGTTTGTAAGAAAAATATAGTACAATCGATCGATCGGGCACACAGGGTGATCAATCGGGATAACGCGTAGTTTCCAAGTTTAAGCCAATTTTGAATCCTTTTCATATTAGACTTCTTCCTATAGTTCTTATGCATTTATAAAGACATATTTGGCTCGAAATTGAAGTTTTCTAGTAGATTTTCTGAAGAGAAGAAGGAAGAAGAAGATGGAGAAGAATTCAAAGCTTTCAATGGAGATTTAAGAGCTTTATTCTACCATGGAAGGCTAGACTCTTCTTTTACTTAGGAGTTGATGAAGCTATAGATAAGTTTCAGTTTCTTTTCTTTTTAATTTAGATTTCAGTTATGAATAATGACAATTGTATGACAAGGATTTCATTTTTAATGGAAGAGCTTTTCATGTTTATTCAATTCTATGTTCATTTATTGTGTTGTAGATGATAGATTGATGTGGTTTTGATATTTACATCAAATCTAATTTTTGTGATTTAGATGAGATGGTTATGTAATAGTTTTAATGTTCATATAATTAATGAATTAGATGAGTTATACTAAGATGAGACAAGTCATGCCTATATTTTAGTTTAGTGTTGATGATTCGTGCTAATGTCGAACATAGTTCATGCCATGGATTTAATTAATGATTCTTTCTGAAGTAATTTTATCATGTAGCTGAGAATACTTGTTCATATTCACACTAGATTTAGATTAAAGGTTAAGGAATTATTATGGTTCTATAGTGGATTCAATTTCCTAAGTAAATTTCATCATATTTATCTCTACCTTTTAAATTAATTGATTACTTTCCTTTACTTAATTTAAGTTTAAGTTCTTTTTAGTTTTTATTCAACAATTTCCTCTCTTAGATTTAGTAATAATTCATCCGTCCTTGAAATTCGACAACCCTTAAATTACCTTGTACACTTGCAAAGGGTTTAATTATAAATGATCACATTCTAAGAACCATTGTTTATCAATCACCACTTGAGGCCGATCGATTGGCTATGTGGAAAATGACTATGTGCTTATTTTTTAGCCGAAAATTAATGATTTCTTCATGTTTTCCACATGTCACCAGTAGAGTATGATCATGCTGAGGTATGAATGCTTGCATACACATGACATTAATAATGTAGGAACCATGTTACATATACTTTAGCTCATTTATGAACATGACCATTTATGTTTATGCTTACATGATCTCATCAGTTACATATGGACCATGTCTCACACATTATAGGGTTGTTGATTAGTATGATTACTTATGCTTGCATACACTTATCATTGTTCACGTATGAATCATGTGCATGCATTATGAAAATGATTTAAAGCCATGTTTAACCATGACTAGCCTTAATGTTACATAGTTTTTCAAATTTGTCGTATGAGAGATGAATTGGTTTTCCATCCAACAGTCGAGATTTAAATGAATTGGTGATAACTTAAGTGTTGTGGACCGGTGTCCACAATGGCATGGCAGCCGGCATAGGGGAAGGGAGCGGCACAAGATGGCCGGGAAAGGGGAGAGGCAGCGGCATGGCCAGCATGAAGGAGGGAGAGGCAGAGAGGAAAGGGGAGAAGACAAGACAATAATTCATTCACTAATTGAAATTAGGGCATAGCCCTTACACTTAAATAGAGGAACTAGTGGACTCACTAACAAAAGCCTAAGGCCCAATAACTAAATTAAAAGAAAAGTACTAATACCCTAATTAACCTATTGACCCAAATGCCCTTATTACACAATGTCATAATTAAAACATATCCTATTGGCATGTGGATGCTAATGATAGACCCTTAGGACGTTCATAACATTCCACCACGCTTCGCTTGCGAATCACCTCATCCCCGAGGTGGCCCTAAAACTCCAAGCATCGGTTCCACCATAGCTCTATTCAAACGGACAGTCAAGAGTTACAAAAGATCTAACAGGGAAATTGTAAACCAAGAGGCTCAAGTTCAAGAGCAAGGGCTGGATGTCGAGGCCACATATCATATATTCGAAGGTGGGAGTTAGAGTAAGTAGATAGGTGGTCAATAAACTCAAACACATGGAGAGAATATGCTGACATTGAAACATGGGCAGATTTGTAGGGCCCATTCACGGAAATGGGCGAACCCAAGGTTGCAAGCAATGTGCAACTAGACCACATCACCACGTGCACCACAATTGGTTTTAGGCCAGGGAAGCATAATCTTGGATTGCAAAGTTGAACAAATGTCCAAAGCACCCACGACCAATTAACAGCATCACATTCCACCACTTTTACTATAATTACTGGCCATGTACGTGTAAACTTGAGAATAACATGCATGGCGCTCTTAATTGCCAAATTCACTTTGGTATTGCAGTTTGGACTGCTAGCGTAGATGTGGTAGGGGGTCCCATAATGGAAAGTAACCAAATCAATTGTTCTAGAATGAAGAGATATGTCGGAGAATGTTTTGGAATGAAGAGATATGTCGAAGTTTTGTTGACCCGGAATGGCTAGGAAAGGGAGATTTGGAATTTTTTTTGGCACTGATAATAAGGGGGCGATTTCTGCCCTCAAAAATCGATTTGTTAAGGCGGAAATCATTTTCCCGGACAAAAACCGTATGGAAGGGCGTTTATTCGGAAATCTCCACAGAAATTGCTTTCTCGCCTGTGTTTTTCTTTTTGTGGGAACTCTCCTCAGGAGGTGGAAATTATATGGGGCATTATTGTGACCAAAATACCCCATTCCCGGTCTCTCCCTCGCCCATCTCTCGCTCTTTCACCCATCTCTCGCCCCGCTAACCCTAATCCTGCCGCAGGCCCTTGACTTTCCCTCCCTCCCTCCGTCTTGCAACCCTCCGACTACAGATCCTCCACCTCTGTCCTCTATCCCATCTGACCGCAGATCCTCCCTCCTCCGTCCTTCCAAACGCATATCCACCGTCCTCCGTCCCTCCGACCGCAGATCATGTGTCTTATTTGCTAATTAATTTTAGTTATATCTTTCTTCCTTACGAAAGTTGTCTTGCCCGTAAATTGAAAGTATTAACGCGATGATTGTCTTCTTACTAACACGCTATATATATTGTTCGTAAGTTCGAACACACGATGACGCGTAGGTAATACAAAGTTATGATAGAAACTGAAGCGTGTATGCCTTAAACACGATAAATTTGTTAATCAGCTTTCAATTTTAATCGCTGTCTTTTGTGAGAGTGATTCTATAACGTTGGTTCACTACATGCACTATGTGAAGGTGCTTCTATAGCGTGTGGTTGATCGTCTTATCCTAGGAGGCAGATGCCCAAGTGAATCATTAGCACTAGTAGGGAGGGCAAATTATGTCTTAAGGATAGAGCATATATGCTTGATTCGATCATCTTCATTTCTGTGAGTTTCTTTCATCGCAACACTTACAATAGCATGAAAAATAACAATAATATCCCATGGTACCCAACTACAAATAAAGGGATTTTTTTGACAATCTATCCTGCCATCCATGATAGTTGCAGGAGCTCCCATTCTCCCTATTCAATAGTTGGAGGGTCACCTATTTTGAAAAGAAAACTATTGTATTTACGTGTTGCAGCTTGTAACATATATCCGATTCACCTTGAACCCAAGTATTTCTGTATTTATATTCTTCACCAATGGAAAGGCATATCGATATTGATGAATGATGGATGGGTTCACATCGATGATATATTTCATATGCATTGAGATTGACGTGAAACCTTAGACACACATCTAAAAAAATACAAGGAACTACAAACTAAACATTGGGAAGGAAATTATAATAGAAACATAATGCCTAAAATGTAAATAGTCACAACTGGGGTATGGGATAAAAGGTGTTCAAATGACAATTTTGTCCATCCCACCCTCATCTTCAATTGCGCTCGTCTTCCTCATCTCCAATTACTGGTCCACTACATCTCCTCATCTTCCTCATCTCCGGTCAATACCGCAAGATGGCTACATCTACTATGAATCTTCTTGTCTTCCTCATTTCTAGTCACTAGTGCAAGTTGGCTGCATCTTCTCCTTCACATATTCATATTCGTCTACTGCATCTTGAACTTTGCCCCAAAAGAAGCTCACCCAGATGCTCTGCCAAAAGCTAGACCAAATGCTCTATCAGAAGCTTGCCCAGTAGCGGAAAAGAATTTAAAGGTTGCTCAAGAGCTTGACATTTGACCATCAAACAATATAGGTAATGATTGTGGAAATGCATTATAGGATTCAAAGATAATCTACAAGCTTACTGCATGATACGATTAGATTACAAAATTTTTGCATGGAAGTAGTTGTGACTTGCTTCCAACGTTGTTGCAACAACATTGCAATGTAGTTGCAATGGAAGATCATCCAAATTGGGATGGCCAGTAAATGTCATCACAACAATAGTCTCTATCATTGTAACTACATTACAGACCCATCACAACTACATCATAGACCAATCGTAATTATATCGTAGACCCATCACATCACGAATCACATCACAGTGTAGGGGATGTTGGGATGGAAATGAGCTGTGATGTAGTTGAAATGTTAAGATTCAAGATCATTGCAAATGGGATGGCTAGTAACTGCCATTGTGAGTGGTTCACAACTGCCTTCGAAACAATAGTGTTTTGTTTTGCAAGCCCTCCTTCTCAACATAATGTGGTGCATCACAAATTACCTTGGCAATATATAGGATGTCAGGGAATGCTATGCAAGTTAGTTTACAAGTTAATTTGGAAAAAAATGTGTCACATGAGTGTGAGAACTATTAAATGCAACCCAATTTACAAATCAAAGATAGTAGGAGGTGTCAATCATTTTTACTAAGTCAACAAGGAGGATAATATCAGTTCATTTATGTAACGGATAGTGGAATCTTTCTAAATTTTTCATGAGGATGTCAATTTGAGAGCATATACTCTGACTTGGATGAGGAAGTTATTGTGGATAATGATATGGAGTTAATGAAGATGTTGGATTTAGCTGCAATGGAAAATATTGAAAAATATTGGTGATAGAGGAGCCATGTTAGAGGACATTACCAACACAAATTAGTGTGTATGACAATGCCTTAGATATGAAAAAAAAGGTCGAAAGGTGAAAACAGTCAAGCGACAATACTGTGATCAAGTATTTGGGAGAACAATTTCATATTAGTTGAGCAACAGTTCAAGGATCAATATTGAGTAAGGAAGGCATTAAAACAATATTCTATGCTCACAACTTCAAGCATAAATTGGAAAGGAATGGAAAACGAAGGGTAACAACAGTTTGTGGGAGCCTCGGCTCTAGTTGGAAAATATATATCAATTTGGACTAGAAGTTAAGTTATTTTCAAGTGAAAGAGCATGTTCATCCATGTACTTGTGCAATAGGAATATGGAGAAAGTATTATCCTCATGCATCATAGGGTCTCTTGTATGAGTTGCTTGTGGATATTGTGCGAAAGACCTACATATTCACCGACTGATATGGTGAAGAGCATACGACGAGAGTACGGCGTAACGATTACATATCAAAAGGTATGGCATGTAAAGGAGGTAGCAATCATCTGCATACATAGGGACTTACATGGATTCCTACAATGATTAATGACAAACCCATGACAATGAACCTTGGAAGATGTGCACACTATGAGGTAAGCTTGGATAGAAAATTCTTGTGCTGCTTCATTGAATGCATGTAATCTCAGGTTCCATTTCATTGGAGAAGGCAAAGGGAACTCTCTTAGTAGCAAATGCAGTTGTTGGTGGTGATCATATCTTTCTAGTGGCTTACTGTGCTCTCGACAATGAGAATGAAGCCAATTGGACATGATTCCTTCATTAATTGAGAGTTGTTGTGGTTCATGAGAGACATACTACATTTGTATCTGGTGGGGAGAAGAGGTTGATCAACATTATCATTTCAATATTTCATGATGGATTTTATGGGTATCGCCTGCACCACTAAGAGCACAACCTAAAGGATAGGGTACCACCCGTGTTTTATGAATGGTAAGTAATTATGAATGAATGAATGGATGTGATCGCCTCATAATGGACAGCTGTGATTAGTTCACTAGGGTTATAATTGTAACGCCCGAGGCTTTTCACACATTTTCATTAAAATTCACAGAAATTTTTTTTTTATACGATGAATCGGAGTAAAATTGACGAAATCAAAACCTGTATAAACAGTTTATAATTTAAAACATCATACGGTTAAACATAGTACCGCCAAATCAAATATCCTCAAGCACTATTCAAAAACAAACGTACGACTAAATTACCATGATCATGGATTTTTAAATACAAATAACTCCCAGGCTTCTCCGAGTACAAGTCCCATAAACAGTCTACTATCTGATCCAAATTAAAAGTCCAGAAGATATAAACACTCAAATCTCACCAAATACATCAAATCGTGACACCAACTACACTCTCACTGAGTCAAAAATACTTGAGTCAAAGGCGGAACGATCGACCGCAAAATCAAGCATACATCTCCAGGAGCTCTCCAACATAACCTGCAAAAGCCTCTCGAACCACGGGGCTAAAAATAGTAGGGTGAGTATTTTCATACTCAGTAGGAAAATACCTAGTAGGGGAAATCCCATAAATGGTGAACTCGATAAGTTCATAAAAACATGCGTCATGCAACACAAACATGAAGCAGTCAACATATATCAATCGTACATCTGCAAATAATAATGCATAGCACACCAATGAAAGCAAACTTACACAAACACCCTGAATTAGGGTCTTACAACTTTCTTGTACCATCGTACACATACTCAAATCCTTACGTATACTTGTACGACCTTATTTGTACAATCTTACACTTACAGTCCTTATCAGAACATATACTTACAATCGTGCTCAGAATCGTACACTTACGGTCTTACTCAGAATCATCATCTTACAATCGTACTCATACTCACACAACCTACACGTACTTGTACGACCTTAATCGTACAATCATATGCTTACACATAAATGTATTCTTACGTCTTCCTTAGGAGCTTACACTTACACCTACTCTGGATCTTACACGCACAACTTACTCAGAATCTGAAGCATACAACATACTCTCACTATCGAATACATACTACCGACAATTGAAGCTCATTACAATTAACAAGCTCCAACATCGAAAAAGAAGGGAATGCCACAAGGGCGTCACCTTAACCTTTGGGGAGCAACTAGACGCCATGGACTTTTCCGAAGGCAAGGCACACTTATGCTCATGGGACACAGGATCAAATAGGTAAGAGCAGGTCCATGATACTGCTTACTTGAGCGCGCAAATGCCCACTCTTTGGGGCCATACATTGCCAACAAGGGCCATACAATGCCAACTAAGGGCAGAAAACATACAATGCCACTCTTGGGCAAGAATCTTACAGTGCCACTCTTGGGCAAAACATATAGAGCCATCTAGGCAGAAACATACAGAGCCCACGAAGGGCGGAAACTTATAGCGCTCTCAATAGAGCATCAAACGTCTGGGCTTAATACAGCACACAGACCAAGTCAAAGCATACAACGCTCTCAATAGAGCATCAGACATCTGGTGCACTAAAGCACACCGACAACATCCCGCAGGAATAACCACCATGGCAAGACACAAGAAATGCTCAGCCGATTTATTATCGGCTAGCTCAAACACGGAACTTAATTCGTCGAACCCTCAGGTCTCAAACTCACAATGCTATTATTAGTTTTCTCATAATTCAAGTTTGAATTAAGTATATTATGTGGTACAATTATGCTAAACCGACTCATAGTCCTTGACTGATCAAACTAAAGTTGAGCCCGATCGAAACCCTAGTTCATCGGGGCAGCAACCTTCACTTAACCTGTCCATATCGTGATGAAACTTACCGTACAACAAATCTTTACGTACTCATATAGCCTCTGCCATCCACCTTACGGTCCAAACATCTTACTTACATCGTCACATTGAACTCCTCATAGTAAATCCCCGTTATCACCCTCTTAATTTCTCACTTATTATGTTTACTTTTCACTTCATAAATTGTACGTTATGCTTGTACAATTATGAACGCTCTTACTATCTAATAAACCCCCATAAGGCTCTAAGCCTAAGTCCTCTTACTTACCGAACTCCTGACGTCCGCTCCAAACCGAACCAAACCAATCTGCTCCACTCCTCGCCTAACAAACTTACGTCTGTTGTCTTCTGTCACACTCTTACACATCCACTGATACCTCCAATTCCATACCAAACACTCTTATCACACTTTACCAGTCATCGCCCACACGCACAGTCCACATACGTATCTTACTCAAAATCGCTAGCCCTTACTAGTACAACAAAATCCACATCCATAAAACATATGTACAACTCATACCTATCAATCATACTTAGCACGCGTATTACACATACATCAATCGTACATACTGCTCATACGCATGCCATATGTATCTAAACATACTATATCATCATGCTTATATGCACATCATGCAATCCTAGCAT
This sequence comes from Saururus chinensis, assembly GCA_035235625.1. Classification (NCBI taxonomy): domain Eukaryota; kingdom Viridiplantae; phylum Streptophyta; class Magnoliopsida; order Piperales; family Saururaceae; genus Saururus; species Saururus chinensis. The sequence goes on along the minus strand of CP141146.1, from coordinate 25,696,904 downwards.
GCTACTACTCATTCAAGCATGCTATCATGAAATTACGAGTTCAAAGCTCCCCTACCTCGTAATCATGACCTTTGATGGCAAGCATACGACGGTGGCGGCGTCGATGGTGGAGTCAGGGATCAAAACCATTACATAGCTGAGAGAGTTGTTGTCCCGAGGGTTTAGGAAACGCTGGAACTACACATGGCCAAAAAGGGTGTCAAAGTCAACGCGATAAAATTTGTGATCCACGGCGGCACACTAGGGGCGGCCGGGAGAAAGATTGTGCCAACGAGTGGCAGGTGCGACCGAAAGACAGGGTGTACTCACTAAAATTCGACCGGTGGTTAAACAATACCCAACCGGTCACAAAAAGTCGAAATTGGTCATGGGCAGCACCCAACGGCGTCGATTTCGCGTTTATAAGGGCCCACATATGGGCAGAGGGCGTGGGCGACACTTAAAGACGGAGGAGAGGTGATGGAGGACTCAGATGTCAACTCCAGATGATGGCAGAGCCATCTGACGGTCGGGCGGCACCAAAGCGGCACCAAAACCCTAACCCGCACGCGCAGCTTCTTGCACACACGGCCAAAGGGAGGGGAGAGAGGGCTAGACGGTGTCGGCCCAAAGCTCATAAGGGCGGTAGGGCCATACCAAGGGTGGTGACTGACAAAGATAGCCTTTGTCATTGTCGTGTCGAGGTAGGCCGACTAGAGGCCATACGGTGTCCGGTGGAGGTAGGATGGTAAGAGGGCAAAACATGGCACTCTCTATTGAGCGGTCAAACACATAATCAGCAGAGGGGAACCTGGCCCATGCCGAAAGAAGAGGGGTGGTGCCGCACTAGGGCGGCCAGCCATCTCCAGGTTGAGACCCCGCCACACTAAGGTGGTGCAAAGGGTATTCGGCATCTAACGATGCTCGATGGCCCAAAACGGGTGGGAAACCTTGGGCACAAAGAAGCAGGGTTTACTGGAGGCTTTGGCCTACTCCATCGTGGCCCTAGCGGCCAAGAGGAGCTATCTCCGGCCAGAGGTGACGGCCAAAGTCAATGGCAACATGCCGGACAAACAGCATAGTGAGGGATAGAGACCCTATTTTTCCAAGTGAGAGCACCCGAACAAGGGATGCGGATTGGGTTCCGACAAAGCGGAGTGAACGGATGCTCAACAGGGCCCAGAGGGGTGGCCCACTAGCATCACTGGGCCGAGGCAGAGCCGGACAAAGGTCCACATGGCCATGTCCGATGTCCCACGGGCAGTGGCAACCCATCCGTAGTCCAACACAAAGAGGGCAGACCGATTTGAGCTAAAAAGACATGGGGGAAAAGAGCGGTCCTTTTTAGGGCAAAGGGGAAGGAAGTCGAGTGGGGTGGCTTCTTCCCCCCCCCCCCCCGTCGCCGGACTAAGGCGAGGTCCGGCTTGGATGGCCACCGGCTGCCACTGTATACCCAAAATAGTGCGCCGGCGAAACAGGACAGAGAGGGGGAAAATGGGTGGGGCGGCGGAGCAGAGGCCACTGGGGCCGGGAGAGGTGCCCATCGTTGTCACCGGGCCAGGGCGGAGCTATGGGCGGTCGGCCGGCCCTCACCGGCTAACGGAGGCGGCGGAATCAGTGACCAAAGGGGCGGAACAAAACAGGGCAGAGGGGGAAGCTGAGTGGGGCGGCGGAGCAGAGGCCAAATGGGGCCGGGAGGGGTGTCCTCCCACTGTCGCTGGCCCAAGACGGGCTGGACAGAGGTCCGATAGGTGGTGGATCGCCGCCGCCAAGCTCTGTTTCACCAAAACAGAGCATTGGCGGATAAACAGGGTAGAGGCGGAAATGGGGATGGGGCGGCGGAGCGGAGGCCCTGGAGCCAGGAGGGATAGCCTCCTGTCGTCGCTGGCCCAAGGTAGGGCCATGGCCGGTCGGCTAGGCTATGCCGGCCCATGGTGGTGGCGGAGCGATACAAAACAGAGGGAGGGGAAAAACTCACCGGCGGAGGGCAGTGCGGCTGTGGGGGCCAGGACAGTGGCACCCAGTCGTCGCACGGGCAGGGCGGAGCCGGTGGCGGTGGCCCTGTGGCCAGCGGCGGCTCGGACAGAGAGAAGCCGAAGAGAGGGGGTGCACTGTTCCTCTTCTAGAAACATCCCAATCGGGCTCGGCCGAGCCCAAACCCGTTTTATTCTTTTTTTTTTTTTTCATTTTCCCCTTATATTCTGCAGTCTCTTTCTCTCTCAAATTTTCGAGCCGTACACATGCATACAAACGTGCATCTAGGCCCGTGGCATACGATGAACCCACACCTGACTATACGGGTAAGAATATCGTGACCAAATACACTGAAGCATCATATTTTTCTGCCAAAAATGATCAAAAAATAGCAAAAAAATTATAAGAAATCGTAGAAAAATCCGGGGCATTACAATAATGGTCATTTTATATTAAGAAAATCACTTTTCCCACTGGCTCATCCAAATTACCAAATTGAACATAAAGCACTTTTTGCACTGGGCAATCCACACAATTTGGAGATATTTTAGAGGTATTTAAGAAAGTGCAAATAAACATCTCATTCCTTAATGCTATCCCACAAGTGCCTTCTTATATGAAATTTTAAAAAGACTTAGTCATAGTTAAGAGGAAAAATATATTCCTAAAAAGGCATTCTTAACAGAGCAAGTCAGTTATTTTATTAAATGCAAATCCCTATTAAATATAAGGACCTTGGTTGTCCGACAATTTCATGCAAGATAGGGGATCATCATATAGTGAGGGCTTTGCTGGATTTGGGGGCTAATGTGAATTTATTGTCATATTCAACGTATGTGTAGTTGGGGATTGGGAGAGTTGAAACCCAAATCAATGACACTTCAATTAGCTGATAGTTAAGTAAAAATTCCAAGAGGTGTTGTTGAAGATGTTCTAATTAAGGTTGACACATTTTACTTTCCAGTGGACTTTGTAGTCCATGATACTAGGCCTATTCATAGCATCCACAAGCAAATTCATGTCGTTTTGGGTCATCCTTTCCTTGCTACATCTAATGCTTTGACCAATTATTGGAATGGAGGGATGAAACTCTCTTTTGGGAACTTGGCATGTGATTTGTATGTATTTGATACAAGTAAACAATTAGAGCTAGATGATATTGAGGTTGACATGGTTGACATGATATTTGATGCAAGATATTGATGTTTTACCTTTCATTTATTCTTATAATCCACTAAAAATTTGTTTAGCTCACTCTTATTTGAGAAGCATAATATTATTTACGTGTGATTATACGATTCATCATTGATTTCCCTCATTTGCTTATGCTTGTTCATTATTGACCATGTTTCTTTTGATAGCTATGCACTTGAGCAAGTCAATAGAGGTACTATCTCTTCTTGTTCTTCTTTACATATCTTAAGCATTGTATTTATTTTCTATTTACACATTAAGGATAATGTTTAGTTTAGATTCCGGGGTGTAGAAAGAGATTTTTTTATAGCGTCTGTGTCTTAGTTATAGTGTCAAAAAATGAGAAAATTGAAAAGAAATTTGAGAATTTTTTATTTTATGTTTTTAGTTATTTACATTGATGCTTCTTTTAGATATGTGTCTATGTTTAATGATATTAGGCTATTCAGAACATGTCTATATAACTTTACCAATTTAATGATTTATAGTTATAATTACATCATGTTGGTTTCTTGTGCTCCTATTTTGAAAGATTAAAAAGACATTTGTCTAAGTGAAATTCAAACCCTTGGTTATGGTCTTACATTTGGATGGATATCATTGAAGCCATATAATTTTTTTATGAGAATAAAACTTTGGTATGTTCTAGTGGTACTTAGTGTTATGAACATCCTAAGGGTCTATCGCTCCGATCCACGTGCTAGTAGGATAGGTTTTAATTATGTCATTGTGTAATAAGGGCATTTAGGTCAATAAGTTAATTAGGATATTACTACTTTTCTTTTAATTAAGTTATTGGGCCTTAGGCTTTTGTTAGTGAGCCCACTAGTTCGTCTATTTAAGTGTAAGGGTTATGCCCTAATTTCAGTTAGTGAATGAATTATTGTCTTGTTTTCTCCCCTTTCCTCTCTGCCTCTCCCTCCTTTATGGCATCAATGCCACTCCCTCTCCCCTTTCCCCTACGCCGGCTGCCATGCCGTTGTGGACACCGGTCCACAACATTGGTATCAAAGCTCAAAGGTCCATGGGGCAATGGGCGGAGATACTCCCAATGATTACATCTATGCTCGAGGATTGTAAAAGGGTGGTATCCAAGCCAATCAAGGGAACACCCCGGGCTGACCCAGTGCCTCCACCATCATTTGCATGGAAGAAAAGGATGAAGCAATTCAAACAGGTGGCCTTTTGCTGCTAAGAGAACCAATTCCGGAGCACCTTTAGAGCCCACTCAACTGTTCGAATGACGTTCACATCTGCCTGCGCCAAGCCATGGAGCAAATCACGTGTCTCTGCTCCACTTTGAAAACCCATTCTAGCCGGCACTGCTCCTTCACCTCGGCAGGTTGCCACTTTCGCTCTTTCATGGGGGACAAGTGCCACTACATCTTCCTCTTCATGGTCGGCTTCCAACCGCAAACATTCAAAACTGGAGCGAGGAGGCCCAAATAATGCAGAGACGACAGAGTTGCTTCTCCGCATGATTGGAACTGATGCCTTCAAGGAGAACTCCATCGACGAGAACATTCCCTGCATGGTCCAGGAGGCCCTCTTCCTCGCCACCACTGGACGGCCCAGCCCAGTGCTCATCAACATCCCGAAGGACACACAACAGCAGCTCATCGTGCCCAACTTGGACCAGCCCATGAAGCAACATGCCTACCGCCTTCCCAAGCCCCCGGAATCGTCCCGGGTGGAGCAAATCCTCTACCTCTTGTTTGAATCGAAGAGGCCCGTCTTGTATGTGGGTTGTGGTTGCTTGAACGCTAGCCTCCAGTTCCAACAGTTCATCGAGCTCACCGGTGTCCGAGTGACAAGCACACTGATGGGGCATAGAGCATTCCCAATGGGAGATCCTCTCTTGCTCCAGATGTTCGGAATACTTGGAATCGTCTATGCCAACTACGCCATGAACAAGGTGGATCTGCTCCTCGCTTATGGGGTCCAATTCGATGTTCGAATGGCGGGCAAGCTAGAGGCTTTTGCTAGCCGGGAGCAGATTGTCCACATTGAAATCGACCCTGCTGAGATTGGGAAGAACAAGCACCCCCTCACATAGTATGCCAGCCGAATGCTTGCAATGAGCATCCCTCTCCACCGGAATCACCTCCTCACAGAAGTTTCTAGACGACCAGATTTCTGTCAGGATTTCTGTCAGGATTTCTGTCATGGTCCAATGATAGCCATCGTGATCTCCGGCTCCTGTTCAGAGAGGCTTTCATTCCGGATTGGCACCACTGCCATTATCCCTTATCATTGGGATTTCCTTCTCGGTTTGGTTAACCCCTGCACCGGTGATTTTGCTCTATCCCTTGCATATGCATGGTTGTTGCTGCTGCCCGAGTCGACCGAACTTTTCCACACCGATCTACGACCAGTCCAGGATTTTCCTTCCTACAGGTGGGAGATTGGATGAGATTCTCATCCAGAAAGATTTCGTTCGTAATCTTAGGGCCCGTTTGGCAACTGCTTTTGTGTAGAAAGAAAATGAGTTTTTCGTTGAATGCCTTTTAGGAAAGAAAATCAAAATCCTTCTTAAGATTACTAGTCTAAGAAGAAATGGGGCTTTAGGGACAAAACTCCTAATTGGGGGACAACTAAAGAAGGGCAAAAGACATTGGTTCCTATTTCTCTCTCTGTGACTCAATATTCTCAGTTCCCTCTACTTCAGGTAGCTTTACATGATTGTCAACCTAACTCCCATATCTAAGAGTGGTGATTGACTGAACAAGCCCCTTGCCATGTGATGAATTTAAAGCATTACTAACAACATATTGACCCTTATGGTTGGGTATAGACTAACTGGGAAACTTGCCTTTCTCTCCCCTATCTGAGTTGCTAACTGGCCAATTTGTGTGTCTAGTTTTAAAATGGCTTAAGTGTTTAATATGGCTTGGTTAGTAGACTATAAGAATGATTTAAAAGACTCTTCAAGTGAGGACTTTTGACATGGTGTTGCAACAACTTGAGGAGCTAACTGGGGAACAGAGGTGGAGGGGTTGGGTTGCCTAAATTGAGTGGACATATGCTTAGGGCTACATCTCAGGTCTGGTTTTACAAGACCCAACGTGACCCATTATTAGAACCGAAAAACCCAAGAGCCAAAATAGGTACTGAGATTCTATCTTGGGTCGGGTCAGTTCCAATAATTTAAACCAATTTGACATTATATTGAATTAGTTTTATGTATAAAAAATTATAAAAATTTATATAGCTTGGGTTAAATATAATTTTATAAGTTAATTAGGAGGTTGAGTATGGTCGGGTCAGTTCTTGTGTTTTCACATGCTAGACTAGACCAAACCCGATATTTACCCGGATATATTTTTTTGGACCCAACAACCCAACCCGTGTCAATCTCGGCTATGTTCCATCCGGATCAGTTTGGGTCATGGTTTTCAATGCAACCCTACATCTGCTGCATTGGTAGCCCTACGCAATTCATGGGAGGTTGGTTTTACCTCCAAGAGAAATTTAGATGGGTCTGTTAATTTCGATTGTATGTCTCAGAGAATGGACTGCCAGATGGTTTCACATAATTGTTTACTACATTCACTTGCTTAGCGAAGCACTAAGAATAACCTAACATGGAAGGAAACGTTTGAGCAGTGTGCATTGGACTTGTGCACAAAGAACTTTTTTTGAATTTGATAAGCAGAATTCATGTTTCTAGTAAAGGCCATGGCTACTACTTTCGTGGTTAGCTGGTCTAACCGAACTTTCATGTCAGTATCTTCCCTTACTTCATATAAGCCTTCTTTCCTAGGGTTTTGGGTTGGTTTTTCTCTATAGCTCAAAAAATCCCATTGCCAAGAACTCTCAAATAAATTCTCTTGGAACTTATACACTGCATCATCTTTAAGACTCAAGTAACACCCACCATTCATGGAGTCAATCATATTATAGTGTGTTTGATTCAAACCATTGTAAAAGTATTGCATAAGCTGAAATGTTTCAAAACAATGATGGGGTCACTTTAAATCAAGTCCTTAAACCTCTCCCAACTCTTATAAAAATTTTCATGCTCCTCTTGGTAAAAGTTAGCTATCCCCCTCAAGGCATTCGTTTTGGACAATTTTAACATGAACATGCTTACAAGTCCCTCCGACAAATTAATAGACCCCATTAGAAGAGAATTCAACCATGTCTTTTCCTTCTCCTACAACAAGAAAGGAAACAAGCGTAGAGGACTGACTCATAAGAAAAAAATTGAAATTTGAATATAGCACATATTTTAAGAAAATCTTATACATGCATGTAAGGATCTTCTTTATGAAGACCATGAAAGTTAGGCAGAAGTTGAATGACAAGCTTTCAACTCAAAGTGTGAGGTAGTGGTGATAGGCAACACTATGCATCAAGGAGGATTGATAGAAATTGGTGAAGATAACTCCCTAAGGGGTTTGGCTTCCACATTGTTAAATCCCATTATAAAAGGGCAGATCTGTTTCTATTTCCGAACTCTCTAGTGTGTTTGAATCTACTCTAACTAATCAGCGTGTTTGACCATGTATCCACGTTGTCATACATGACTCATCACTCTCTAATGCCCCATTTGTTTTCACCCCTTTCCCTTTCTTTGTTGTTTATTCTTTTTCTTTTTTTTGAAAACCTAAGATAAAATAGTAGAAGGGTAAACTTAGTTTAGACTGAATTTGCTTCCCTTTACAAGTCCCCGGCAATGGCGCCGAAAGCTTGTTATTAAATTTAAATTTTTTACACACAAGCACACGAACCTATAGTAGACAAGCAGCTAAATCGAGTGTCGATGTCACATATATTTGAAATTGGAAAACTAAATTTAATCTAACTCAAATAAACCCTAATCTAACTAGAAAATATTAAGTAATTAATTTGACTAAAGTAACTAACAAAAGCAAATAAGAATTTAAAAGAAATGAGACTATCAAAATCAAAGTTAGAAAGTTTAAATCTAGATTTAGAAAGCAATGTAAGATAACTAAAATATCAAATAAATAATCCACTAGGGCATAGGAATCCACACTCATTAAATCATAGAAACTCATAATTATGATCATTAATTATTTTTCACATTCATCTCATCATAATTTAGAAATCAATCTTTCTAATTATGGAAAATATCATCATTAAACTCTCATGCACAATCAAAATATATAGTTCCTCCTCACTTCAAAAGATTATAATTAAGTCATTAATTATATCCACATACGTACATCATAACTAATGCCCAATTTCAATTATAAACAAAAAACCAAGTAATAAGGTGATGAGAACCAACTTAAATCATGAGAGAATCATGACTAAACTCATATCTAAATTAATCCCATCAATTAAAAAGGTAGAATTAATATTAAACTCACTATTTACAAATTCATCAAGTCACATAATCATGAAGTTCTACAATTTAATAAAAATTCATCCAAGCCTCAGCAAAGAATTTAGCCACTCGTTACTCTAAAAACCAAATTCTCATTAAAATAAGTGAAAAAGGACTTACAAGAGGTGAAGAAAAACATCAGCAAAAATTGTACTTCAGTACTAAGGAACAGTAACATTGGTTTACTAGTCATCATCTTCAACCTCTAGATGAACAATAACTCTGAGCTGAGATTTTTTTTTCTTCTTCTTGCTTCATTACTCCAGATTTCGACTTGAATTCTATGTCTCTCAAACTCTCCATTGATCAATTATGGAGGCTAGAATCATGCGATTTCTTCTCTGAATTGTTCTTCTCTCATCTCTCAAATTCTGAAAATTTAATGCTATGTTTTTATAACTTTCTGGCCAGCACCTTCTTTCCTTATTTATGCTTCAATTCCGACTCCAAATAGCTTCTTTCTATTCTTTGTATCATTCCTTTTACTTTTTCTACCTTGCTTTAAGTCTTCATTCCTTCTTTTTGACAGATTCGTCCACATCTGTTTCTGAAATTTTGTTTGCAAACTTGTCATTTCTATTGTAGACGTGGATTCTTTTTCCTTATTAGAATTCTCTATTGTTTCAAATTGACATCATCTATTCTTCTCTAAACCATGCTTCTTTTGGACATTGTCTGCTCTTATGGTTTCACTTTGGCTCGTTGGTTTTGTATTTAAAATGGAATTATGCTTCTCTGAGTACTGCTCCATGCCAAGCTAGCTTCTCCTTCCTTTCTTTGGCTTGCTGGATTTTGATTGGAATGGCTTGCTGCACTCTACTTTTTGGTTTGGAAATCTGCTGGATATTCTTTCTTCTTCTTTCTTTGATTCATTGCAAGCTATCTCTTTCTGCACTTTCCTTATTTTTTTACTCCTATTTTGTGTTTCCATAATCTGTCGATCCTTCTTCATTTACTATATTTCCTCTTATTGGCTAGGATCAACCCCTTTTGGCTGTCTCTTTGCCGAGCTGCTCCCCCACTTCCATCTCACTAAGACTTTCCACATTGAAGAATCTTAGCATAAGTAGAATAAAAATGTTGATTATCATGGGGCTTAATGCCACAACTTTTGCAAGCTCTTAAACAAAATTTTCTCCTTACCATTGTCTAATTTGCTAAGATGTTTGAACCATGTCCAAAATATTTTCAAAGTGACATGAGCTTCAAGAAAGTTGTTCGCATGACATCCACCAACAAAGTACTATTTGCATATTTGAGATGAGTAAAAACTATATAAAATCCAGACTTAATTCAAATACATGCCTAAACTACCAATGCTTCCCAAATTAATTTTATTAAACTAAAATACTAATATCATACATAAATGCTACTTAACCCTGGATTAGCCTAATATTACACTAGCAAAGAAGGTAAAAAGGTGTATAAAATAGATATATTTCATGTGTATGAGTTGCAATTCTCTGTTTTTTAAAATATGTACACATGATCTTTAAATGCAAGTCAATTTTATGAATGAAGATCAAGAGAGAATTCTTTAAATGCAAGTCAATTCTCTGTTTAGGCATTTGTGTCATGCCCCGGCACACTCCACCCCTGACCCAAACCCAATCCAAGGAGGAGGTGGTACACAGTGCAACGAAGTGAAGTGAAAATACGGAAGACTTAACCCATCCTTGGGTGAAAACACATCGAAGTAAGCACACATGCCCTATGTGAAAAAGAAAATAGAGGAATAAAAGGAGACTATATAGCAATCTTAGTCTATGGATACCCACATCATCTAGTTAACACATAAAAATGAGCCTCAAGGGACACATAAGTCTAAGCCAACAACGAATAAACATAGTGTGAAGTAAAGTCAAATAGAAGTTCAACATAACATAGATCCAATCTAACATAGCCCCAAACAACTATATCCCCTCTCAATGAACGTGGTTATCCTCATGCTCAACGTAGAGCCCATCTGAAGCACCTGCATAGCACAACATACAACCCCAAAACAAAAACCACAAACAAAGAGGGGTGAGCTTAGCTCAGCAAGGGTTTTTAAAACAAAATGTAAACTCATGAAAAACATCACATGCATGCTCAATCTAAGCATGCATCAGATATCCATTCTCTAACATGTGCATCATGAGATAAATCACATTCCATATACATATTCATGCCACCTGTGCATCATGATATAAATCACATTTCATAACCACAGATTCATGCCACTTGCTCATTCCATAAACACATATTCATGTCATCTACACATCATGATGTAAATCACATTCCACAAACACATATTCATGTGACTTGCACATCATAAGTTCATTCTTAGTTCATAACACATACACATCACGTGTAATCATATGAATCTCATATAGCATTCAAATCCTGCATGAATCAAGTATATTCACATCATGCATAATCATATCTCAACATACATATTCACCCTCCATAATCAATTATATCATATCACATTCCATCTTACATGTTCAAGTATAATCATGTCATCTGTGTCATGTGTAACATAAGCATCTTTTTTCATACACAACCTGTGTCAATTAACATTATCATCCATACACACGAATTCACTATCAAGTGAATGTCTCACAATTGAGAAAACAATTCTGCTTAATTCTGGCCAAAGCACAAGCAGACCCGCTAGCCTAGGACAATCTCATGCAGGGAAGGTCCGAATTCCCAAAAAGGAAAACTAGAGCAGTTTGGGTACGTTCCCTAACTGGGAAAGTGCCCCTTGCTCACCCAGGACAATCCTTTGCAAGGAAGGTCAGAATTCCTAAAAAAGAAAACTAGAGAAGTTTGGATAAGTCCCTAACGAGGAAATACCCCTTGGTAAGAGTGTACACAAACATACCAGCCTGGATTTTCAGGGTCCAGATAACATATTAATTTCATATATAGCAAATCCACTCTTCTCAACTCGAGGAGCAAACCTGTCCTCAAAGGGACTTAAAATAAAACCCCATCCTTTTGGACATAAAACTAATTCGATAAACCTCCTAGTAGCAAATCTGGCAAACAATGGCATCCACTCGATTAATCATGGCTAAACATAGAAAATGATTACTTATAAAATATTTTTGTGATGCATGCATTATGATACATATGTGAGCAAAGTTTAACGAATGTAATAATGAAAAAGCATACTCTAATCAGTCCATATGTGCGTGTAACATGGTCCATATGTGACAAATAAAATCATATAAGCATAAGAAATGTGCATGGTAGTATTCATACTTAAACTAAAACATGTGGGACATGAATCACATATTATCAATGTGACATGTGCAAGCATCCATAATTTATCATTGTTAGGACCTACTAGATTCATGGAGTAATTATGAAGAAATCATCGAAATATGGATTTAAAATAAGAAGGAGAACGTCATACTAAATCTAGACAAGTATAGTCATATTCATGATTGAGCAAAATCATAATCCAAAGAAAGTTCATATGCAATTAAGTGACATCCTTGGGCCAGAGATCGTGCAATAGTCGGTGGAGAAGGTTCAACTTAGTAGGGAGCGATTACATATTGCTGAGAGTAGACAAAAGAGTTATGCAGATAGAAGTCAGAGAGATCTAGAATTCCAAGTTGGCGACCATGTTTCCTTGAAGAACTCACCTTCGCGAGGCGTCGTGTAATTTGGAAAAAGAGGGAAGTTATCTCCAAGGTTTATTGGACCTTTCGAGGTTCTTGAGCGGATTGGAGTGGTAGTGTACTGAGTCTCTACTTGCACAGCTTGCCAACATCTATGATATATCCCACGTGTCTCTCCTACAAAAGTACGAGTTGGATCCATCACATGTGCTAGATTTTGAATCATTGAATTTTAGGAGTGATCTTTTATATGACAAGACACAAATGCAAATAATGGACAGGAGGAAAAGACAGTCATAAATAAAGCAATAATATTGGTGAAAGTTCTTTAGCGGAATCACAATGAGGAGGAGGCAACCTAGGAGCATGAGGACGAAGTCAAGGTGATGTACCCCACCTATTCCCCACCGGTCAATGTTGAATTTTGAGGTCAAAATTCCTATAAGGTGGGTATGATGTAAGATCTATTAATTTTAATTTTTTTCTTATTAGTGTAAAAATTGTTTGTTTTCAATTTGATTTAATTTTCTTTGGGTAATGGGTTAAATTAATTATGAATTCCTTGAGTTTATTTTTATTTTTAGTTTAGAAACATTAGTGCCTAGTTTAATCCATAATTTGATAGCATTTTGCCATCTAAATTCCTTAATCAAGGAAGTGAGCCCCACCTATGAACCCACATCCATCTTAGGCAGTGTGCCAACTTCTTGGGCTGGCAACTCTTACTTTAATCTTTAAATGGGTTTCGGCTTGGTAAATTTCATTTTTAAGGTCTAATGCACACATATGGGTTCACTTAAGGCTTATTGGGCTCATTTTCTAGCCCAATAAGTGACTTACTATAAATAGCAAACCTTAGCCCATTCCCCATTTTTGGTGGGCGGAGATTGGGAAGACCTAGGACTGATCTACCCCTATTCCCAAACATGAAATCTTATCCTAAGGAAAAAATTTCTTAATCATTATGTTTTTCTTTCATTATTGCCTTAATAATCCCATGTTTCACCTCTTCTATTGGGATTAGTGACTTCTTTCCTACCAAATTAGTTTTTTTATCTTGTTTTAAAATCCTAGATCTTGTGGTTTTCATTTTTGACATAAGAGGGTTTTAGTTCTACCATCTGTTTGTGGTTTTTAGTTTATTTTTGGTGGAAAGGTTAGATTTTTTTCTTAGGGCTAATGAAACCCTAATTTGTTGTGTAGGGGTTCTTTGAGCTTTAGAGGAGAATCTAAGAGCTTTTGTTTGATGAGATTTTAATTTCATTAATACTATGTTTGTGGATAAAATCATGTTCTTTAAAAATGGATATGACTAGAATTATTTTTAGTGTACGTTTTGAATTTATGACTATTTTTCAGATATTTTTACTAAGAGTTTTGCTCTCAAATATTTTCTATGTTTAGATCGTATTCCTAATTTTTCATATTTTCTTGAATAATATGTATTTATTATGTTTTTTGGAATATGTGTCGTACAGAAAAATCGTTCTTTGTTTCCATGTTTATAAATGACTTTAAGGATGACATCATATGATTTTCGGTTTCTTTTTATGATGGATTGATATATGTGTTATGAGCATTCTATAAAAATTAAAGTTATTTGAAGCACCATATGTCAATGACAGTCATAAATTTGAAGGTAGGAACTGCATAGTCTTATTAAATTAAATAAAAACTATTTTTAGTAGTTATTTTCATATGATATTTATTTATATTATATCTAAGACTACGATGTAGGTTTCTGTAAATTATAAAATTGATTAGATTACATTTGATATTTTACCTAAAATGTACAAGTTACATGTTGGGATTATGCTAAAACATCTACTTAAGCTAGTATGGGGATGAATATGCTTAATTTTAAGTGGGAATTTGATGATTTTTTCATAATTACTTCATGTTATCGGTAGATTATGACCATGAAAAATTATGAAAACTTACACATGCTAAATTACTTAAGTATGAACCATGTTATATGTGTTTTAGCTCATGTATGAATATGACTATATATGTTTAAGCTTAGTATGATGTCATGCTTGTCTTTAGGGCGGATTTCAATCATTTCTTCATGTTTACTTTATAACTCCAATAGATTATGACCATAAGGGAGTATGAATGCTTGCACATGTTACATTAATTACATATGAACCATGTTCTACATGTTCTAGCTCAACTATAAATATGACCATGTATGTATATTATACTTGTGCTTACATGACCTTATTTGCCATGTATGGACCATGTTTCATGCATAATAGGACTAATTTGTTTATGTTTACATACATTAAACATTGCTCACTTATGTATCATGTTGCAAACATCATGAAAATGATTTGTTAAGACATGATTAACTATGCTTAACTGTGATTAACTGATTAGGTGTCATAGTTTTTCATATTAGTCATATTGGAGATTAATCACTAGTTTTATGTCTCTTGTGAGCAGGTTTTTTTGTCCTATGGGTAGGTTTTGTGGCTCCTTGAGGGTGTATTTCCTCCCCGGGTGAGAATAGCATATTTGTTATAATGAGATTAACTATTGTGACCTTCTAGACTTGAGAATTTAGGCTGATATATCTGTGTGTGCCAGCTTACCTGGGGGTAAGTTCCAGTCATGATTTACCCAAACTGCTCCAGTCTTCCTTTTTAGGAATTCAGACTTTCTTTTTAGGATTCCAAGGTGAGCTAGTTTACTCTAGCTTTGGTGAAGGTGAACAGGTTGATTTCTTATCTAGAAACATTCATCGTGGTATTTGCACATGTGGTGTTGGACTATATGCTTATATTTGCACTTGTTGTGTGGGGAATGAGGATACTTGAACATGCAAGATGAATGTGGATTGTTATACTTGAATATGCAAGATAAATGTGGATTACATTACTTGTTCATGAAGGATTGAATGGATTATGAGATTTGAATGAATGCACAGTTTGTGCGTATGTGATTATAAAATACAATTGAGACCATAATGCACAGGTGTTGTTTGATTATATGTGTTGCATGAATGAGATATTTCACAGGTTAGATGTGTTTAGGGTTGATGTTCTCTTTTATTGTTAACACTAGTTTGAATGAGGTTGATGTCATGATTCTTCAGGAGTATGTTGTGGTGTTAATGTGAGCTTTTATATTTTATGAAAAATTCTTACTGAGTTAAGCTCACCCCTTGTTGTGTTTTTTTTATTTTGGGGTTGTATGCTTGTTCCATGCAGGTGCTCATGATGAGTTGTTTTCTAAGCACAGAGACGATGAATAGAGTCACATGGAAAGTAGGCTAGCTGTTTTGTGATGAGATAGGCTCATGTTATGTTTGGTGTTAGAACCTTGTTACTTTATATGTTTTATGGATAACCTTTGTTGGCTTAGACATGTTGTAGCCTTTTAGGCTTGTGACTATTATGTTATGATATTAAGTAGGTAATGTGTGGGACTAAGTGAGACTTTAATTAATTTATTTACCTTCCATTATTTGTTTTAGCACAAAAGTTCATGTCGTGTACTTCGATCTAGCCCTCTCGGCTTATGGCATCTCCTTGTCCTGCGTTCATATCAAGAGGGGTGGGACGGGGCATGACACTTGCTGGATGGAACTTGTAATGGCACTTGAGATGCAATTTCCATTTTCCTTCTATTTTACTCACTTACTTGCTTTGGGTTATGGTGGCTACAAAATTTAAACACAAACCACAAACATCAACAACATGTGACCAATCAGTTGATTTTATTTGTGCCTAATGCAGTTTACTGTGTACTAAATGAATTTGTTGCTCATTGATTGTGTTTGCAGCTTCAAAATCTTTTTTCGTATATAATCTCATATACTTCATGTTATTGTTTATGCAGTCTTTTTGTTATCTAGACAATTCTCAATACAAGACTTGGGTCAAGAGGACAAAAGGCGCCGATGCTCCCTGTGATGAAGCATCCTAACAAAAATGGCACAAGGAAATAATTGTGTATTGTAGAGGTTGTTTATAGGGATACAACATCTTTCAATGTTAGAAATGGCTTGTATTAGTCATTAAGAAGTTGCATTAGATATTAATGGAATTCAGACCACTAGATAAGAAGATGTTCCTTTATGATAGCATTGGAAATTGAACCAAACCTGTTGATGAGATGTAGACATTTTTGTTGGCTATGTGGAGGCAAGCTACATATGTTAATGAGGAGCCCTTACCAATTGACTGGATGAAGCAGTGGAAATATGTATTGAAGTGCCTGAAGAACAAAAAAATGGGGATGATTATGGTGTTTTTTTTTATTTTTACATGTATAAGTTGGTAATGGGTGAAGTCATTATACTCTTGAATGTTCTAAAGCTTATTATAATTCATAAGCTCCAGCATTGAAATGGAAAAGAATGTCACTGGGGCATCACCTTAACCTCCTGGGAGTGACTACACATCATGGACTTTTATGAAGGCAAGGCACACAAATGCTCATGAGGCACAAGATCAAACAGGTAAGAGTAGTTCCATGATACTACTTACCTGAGCGCGCAAACATAAACACCTACACATAAAGGGACATACAATTGCCCACACTTTAGGGGTCTTATAGTACCAGTGCCACTCTTGGGCAGAAATCATACAGTGCTATTCTTGGGCAGAAATCATATAGTGCCACTCTTGGGCAGAATCATACAGCGCTCTCAATAGAGCATCAAACGTTTGGGCTTAATATAGCACACAAACAAAATCGAAAACATACATCGCTCTCAACAGTGCATCAAACATTTGGAGCTCAATACAGCACAAAGACAACACCCCGCAGGATAAACACCATGGCAAGACATGAGAAATGCTCTCCTGACTCATTATCGGCTAGCTCAAACACGGAACTTAATCTGTCGAAACCCTTAGGTTTCAAACTTACATCGCTATCAATAGCTTTTCTTATAATTCAAGTTTGAATTAAGTAAGTTATCCGGTACAATTATTCCATAAAAACTCACAGGGTTTGACTCATCAAACCGAAACTGAGGCCGATCTAAAACCCTAATTTGTCAGGGCAGCATACTTTACATAACTCATCCAACCCACAACATAGCTCACCGTACACAAATCCTTATGTATTCATACATTCTCCGCCATCCACCTCATGGCTAAAACATCTTACTTGACATCGTCATACTAGGCTCCTCATAGCATATCCCCTTTATTCCCCTCTTACTTAATACATCACTTATTATGCTTACTTTTCACTTCATAATTTGTACGTTATGCTTGTATGATTATGCACACTCTTACTATCTGACAATCCCTCAACATACGCTCTGATATGAACCAATTCACTCAAATCCTCATCCATCAAACTTACATCCTCCATTTTCTGTCACACGCTTACACATCCACATCCATGTCAAACACTCTGTCACCTCTTATTGTTCAACGACCATACTTCTGCCCACACACACAGTCCACGTACATAGCTCACTAACATACTCACTAACCATCACTAGCACATACATAATACACATATCGCTAGCCATGACTAGCACATACATATTCGACATACATAAAACATACTTACAACTCACATACATATCATATGCATTTTAATATGGCATAATTTATTCTCTTACATCATGCAAATGGATCATAATTTAACATCCAAATTATTGAATCAAACAATCCTAGCATGTTGCTATCATGAAATTACGAGTTCAAAGCCCCACTACCTCGTAATCATGACACTTGATGGCGAACACACGATGGTGGCGCCATCGGTGGCGGAGTTCGCGGACAAAAGCATTGCCAAGTTGAGAGAGCTTTTGTCTAGAGGGTTTAGGAAGCGCCGAAAGTACTCACGGCCACATGGGTGACACAAATCAATGAAGCAAAATCCGCAATCCATGGAGGCGCACTAGGGGTGTCTGGGAGAAAGGTCGTGCCAACGAGTAGTAGGTGTGACCAGAAGTTAAGGTGTACTCACTGAAGGTAGGCCGATGGCTAAGAAGTACACGCCCGACTGCAAGACGTCGAAAATCGCCCATGGATAGCACCCAACGGTGGCAATTTTGCATCATCGAGGCCCACAAAAGGGAGGAGGTCATGGGGCAACGCTCGAGGATGGAGGAGAAGTTGATGAAGGCTCTAATGTCAACTCCGTTCGGTGGAAGAGCCAGCTGATGGTCCGGCGGCACGAATGTAGCGCCTAAACCCTAAACCGCACGCACATGCGGCCAAAGGGGAGGGGGAGAGGGCTGGATGGTGTTGGCCCAAGGCTCGGAAGGAGCGGTAAGGCCTTTCATAAGGGTGGTGACCATCAAAGACGGCCTTTTCCGTTGTTGTGTCAAGGTAGTCCGACTAGAGTCCAATGAGCGTCCCGTAGAGGTAGGACGGTGGTACTCTAAACAGCGCGGTCAAACACATAATTGGCAGAGGGGTAGCTTGGCTCATGTAGAAAAAGAGCGGTGATGCCACGCTAGGGAGGCCAGCCATCACCAGGCTGAGACCTGCCGAACTAAGGTGGCCCAGAGGGTGTTCCGCTTCAAACAACGCTACAGTGGCCCAGAACGGAGAAAAACCCTAAGGAACATAGGGAGGAGCAGGGTTATTGGCGGCTTTGGCCTGGTTCTCCATGGCCCTGATGACCAATCGTAGCTGGGTCCCTTTCCCTGTATTTTGATTTGTAGAGGGCGAGGACTCCTAGTGGCGGAAACCCTCTGGTGGCCCAACACAGTGAGGACAAAAGTTCGGTTTTTGTGGATGAGCACATCAACCAGGCAAGAGACAGATCTAGTTCCAACAAAACGGATGGGACGAAGGCTAAACTGGGCTGGGTGGAAACATCTACACTCGTTGCCAGGCCAGAGAGAAGCCAAACAAAGGTCTGGTTGCTCATGTTCGGCATCCGACTGGAAGCGGTGGTCGTGATGTCCAAAACGGACAGAGAATAAAGAAAACAAGGGATCTGAAGGGAAGGATCTGGCCGGAGGAATGAGGAAGGCTGGAGGCGGAATTGGGCCTGAAGGGTAGCCCATCGCCATAACTGGACCAAACAGGACCGGATTGAGTCCAGTCTGGCCTGGAGGGAAGGCCTCCCACTGTCTCCAGCCCAAGGTAGAGCGATGCCCGGGAATCTGGCCCATGCCGGCAACAACACAAGCAAAACAAAGAAAAAGGGGTGAGAAGGCTAACCGGGGACCAAGCTCACTAGGGGGCTGGTGGAGTTGGCTGGGGGCTGGCTTTGTGGTGGCCGGCCCATGCCTGGCAGGATAGAGGCCGGGGAAAGCCCGCCGGCCACCACCGCCAAATCACGAGACAGATAGAGGGAAGAGACCGGAGGGAAAACATGGAACGGCCATGGGGGACTGGGGCGGTGGCCCCCTACCGTCACACCGCCAAGGCGGAGCCGGCGGTTGTGGCCATGTGGCCTGTCGGCGACTAGGGCAAAAGAAATCAAAGGGGGGCGTCTCTTCCAGACAGTTCTATATCGGGCTCGGCTAAGCCCAACCCTTTTTTCTTTTTTTTGTCTACTATAATCCTCTGCTCTTTCATACTCTCTCTTTTTCACGCCGTGAACATGCGTCTAGACCTGTGACCTACGATTGAACCCCACACCCGACTCAATGGGTACGAATACTAAGGCCAAATACGCCAAAGCGTCACATTTTCTCACCGAAAATGATAAAAAAATAGTAGAAAAATAATAAAAAAATTGTAATAAAATCCGGGACAATATAGAATATACAACTGCATTCCAACTATGCATAAAATCAACCCACACTGTCTCTCTATCAAAGGCTTTACGAGAATTCCTCGTTACCCCCATAGAAATATGCCATAAGCAAAGCATGTTCTTTGAACTAGGAAAGACCACTTCAATTGCAATCATTAATGCTTGTTCTCTATCTGTCACAAATATTGTTGGTAGGTCACTTCCATCCAACAAAGACTTAAATCTTTCTTGTGCCCAAATATATTTACTCTCATTTTTTGATGAGATAAATGATAAACAAGTGAAGAAATATTTATATGTGGATGTTATTCCAATGAACGATAAAACTGGAAGACCATATCTATTAGTTTTATATGTGTAGTCCATCACAAACACATAGAGAAACAAATTGGCTAGTCGCACCGACATTGAATGAGCAAAAAATAAAGATGCTATTGTCACTATGTCCTCATCTTTCTTTTGATAGCAAACATACCCTGATTCATCAATTCGCTTCAGGAGCTCTTGCAACACAATTTTAGCCTCTTGTTGAATCAAATTTAATCGACTACAAACATTGTAGATTGTTTTCATAGTTGTATATTTTGAAGGGTCTGCTTCCTCAATTATAGCAATATCTGACGAGGTTCAACCCAATCTTCGACAAAATTTTCAAAACTTCTTTCTTTCTATCTTTTAAATGACCTAAATATACGTGACCTTCTCCAAATTGACCTGGGGGGTGATTGTGTCTACCACAAATAACATGAAGCTTCCATCCATCAACACCATTGTCCTTGCAGCTTGAATGGAGAACCACATTTCTTTGTGCTCGTCTCTTTATGTTTTTTTCATTTGTATTCAACATGGTTGTGAAAGACTTTCTATAGTGACTTGCCCTTTCACATCCTAGTGTAACTTGTGGCCTTCTCTTTTAGTATTATGAGCACAGTGCCATAACACACACCAGTTTCTCTTGCCCATTTTTCCAAATCTTCTCGTGATTGGAATACCTCATAAGCACAATACATGTTTTTGTCATTTATTCCAAATCATAACAATAACTAATAATTAATTGAATTTTAACTTATCTTCATTAAATGCAAAAGAAATATTAGTGTTAAGAATGTCCCCATGGATTTGGCTTTCTATGTTATCCTGTTAAGAATGTGCATGCTATAAATTTCCACAATCATTTACATTGCTCACATTTACCAACCATATTATACAAGTATTTAAATTGCAACTATTTTTTACATACAAAGTAAAATATACCTCTTCAGGTTCCATATTTACTTCATCAATGGATGATTCATATTTCTCCATTTCTTTTAATGAACATTGAACCCTCTCTTCTATCTCATCATTCGATTCCGAAATACCACTACTTTGTATAATAGAGGTCATCAATGATGTAAATCACGATGATTCTCCAACAAAAGGATCCATTCCTTCAATACCAATTGCTATTTGAAAATGCACAAAAGAATTGTTAAACTTTGTTATAGAGTAAAAAAATGTGGAGTAAGAATATCAGCTTCCTTTATAAAGAAAGTGCATGATGTGTGCCATTTTTAAACAAAGTGCATGACAGTATGGAAAACAAAGAGGAGCACACAATGCCTAGAAATGATAGACGATGTGCTCTATGAGAAAGAAGCCTAGGCACAAGTGGGAAAATTGCAAGAATAACCACAATAAATACCTGCCAAAAATTGCATGTAAAATCATTATCATCACATCAAAGTGAAAGAAAACAACATAATGAGCATGCTTAAAAGAGCACTATACATTCAATTATCTCATTTACACCCTACAACCAATGATGATAACTACATTCATCACCAGAACTTCCGCTAAAACACTGTCTTCATAAAAATAAGTAAATAAGTTAAGTCAATAAAAATAGACATTTATCTCAGCAAAAACTCATAATTAAAACTAAACATAACAACTTCTCATACCCAAATAGACTATAGACCTCCACAATGAAAGTTTAATCTAAACTCTACATAAAAATCGTGTTACTTCTATTTACACAGCTATATTGTTTCTTTTATAAATAAGATATTGCATTTGTCAAAACTCCCACACTAAAATTCTAAGCATATAACCTGGTAGTATATTGTATTGAATAAAATAAATATGCCATCTACATGATTATATAACTTTCAACTTGCAAAGAATTCTGTAATGTGCATTTTCATCTTTATTTATTCAAATTTTTATTCATACTTACCAATTTTGTAAGAAACAACAGTTTGTGCAAGTCTGCAGCTTCCATGTAATGAGACATAAGGATCAGTAATATTAGGAAAAATCTACTATATAAAGAGGACATGTACAAAGATAAACACCTATAACTATGGATTCCACTCAATAGCAGCCAGAATAAATTGATGTAATATTTAACAAGATTTATTATAAAAGGTTAGATATTTGAAATCATCTTTATGGTATTTCAAATACAAGACTGCTGTCAAAACCAAGCATTCACAGAAAACTGAATTGTCTCTCGATCCCAACGTCAAGAGCCAACACCTATACCAGGTTGAGAAGATGTTCCCCCACTAGACCCTAGGATACCAACAAATATTTCAGTAGACATCCAATGCATGCATGTCAAAAAAACATAAAAATAATAAATGAAAGATACTAATTACATTGTAATTTATAGTACACGACCATAATATTGACAAAGTACAACATGAGCATTTGGAAATAAATTCTATCAGAATTTTGGTCTCCGATTGTTGAGATGCAGATGAAGATGATGGCGATTTTAATATTTGACATGCTGGCTCAGTATAAAATTTTTAGTCCCTACTAGCTCAACATTTGAGCATCAACAGAAATCACACAGCTTCTTATCATTCATCAAAAATGATATCAATGCCATTCTAAAAAAATAAAAATAGACCAATAGTTTTAGTCATCATGCTAACCAAAGAGAAAATTTTCAGCAAAAAGAAAGCAATCCTAAATCATGAACCATATATCTGATTCGCACAACAAGAAAATAAAATTCTTCAGCTACTCTATCTTGTGACATGGTATATGATCAGGTTGTACTTCGAAGATGACCTTGCCTCTAACAGGACAGAGACCATATGCGACCCCTTTTGGCTCAATCCATATATGTAGGTACTTTGTCTTATTACAATGTTCAAGAGTATTCACAGTTTTCACAGAATCTACCACAAAGTCAAGGCAGTATTCTCTTTTGAAAGATGGGTAATAGATCTTGTTTTGCAGCCCTTCTACAGCAGGTGTCACACAGTAAGATGCCGCTAGACCAAAGAACAACGTCATGTCTCCCAAATTAGTGACTTGTTTCCAGCCGCCACGAGCAAAATCAAACTCAAAAACCCCAATCAGTTCCTAGAACCGATCTATAAAAATGGACAAGACCTTGCCACATGACTCAACCAAAGAGCAGAAATAACTGGAACCCCAATCTACAAGTAAGAAAATGCGAGAAGTAGCAGAAATAATTTCAGTAATATTTGTATAAACCCACAACTGGAACGTCCAATAACTTGTCAATTGGTGAAGATGAATGAAAACCACGGTGCAGTGAATGAGAATTAATAACCACACAAAAACATTGCTCAATCTACAAGCAAGAAAAACCACAAGCATCAATCCCAGAGCAGACATATCTGCAAAATCAGCATAAAGCCAGAAGTAGAAAGTCCAACATTTAACAGATGAATTAATATCTGTCTAACAGTGCTTTGGAAATCAAGAGACCAAAAAACACTGCATTCTGAAGCTTCACTGCTGGCATGAGCTTAGGGAAGATGGTCGCAATGTAGAGTGCTCGGACCAATCAAAATTCAGTCTTTACAATTAATCTACAAAGAACATGCATAAAACTCAATTCAATGAGCAATAAAACACCATTCAATCAATGATCATGCATATAAGAAATCATAATGGGGTGATGGCATACTGACCTTGGGCATTCTAGCCCCTTGCACACCCTTGAAGCAATCAGCCCGCACTTCTTAATCACAAGAAACAAGCGTAGGGATTGATGATTACCTTTATGTGTTGATCCCTCACAAACCAATGCTCTCGAATTGAAGAACTCAGCGAGAAAGCAGCCCTAAAGCTCCACCAAGTCGACCCACACAACGAGGAGAGCCTTCTCCTTGATTATGCTCACTAAAGGAGTGAGAGAGGAGGGTGTAGAGGGGCAGCCAACAAGGTTTTCCACCAAAACCTAGAGGAGCCGCACCACAAGAGAGGTTGGGGGGTGGATTGGGAGAGGGAGAGGAGAAAGGAACGGGGCAAACAACTTAGGGCACTCCTCTCCTTCTTCTTTCCCTTTTATACCCTTCCTCTTTCCTCCTTTAGTTGGGCTTAAACTTGGGCTTTCTTATAATGGGCTTTCCCGTTTCAATTCTTTCGGTTAAACTTGAGAGTCATACACAATGGGAGCGGGCTCTGTCTCTCAGAGCCCGCGGAGGTCTGGACCCCCTGCACATGGCCAAGCCCACGATAAGGTCAACCCCTCGCTAACCACGGGTCCCATCATTGACACATAATTCACGTGTCTAGGCTCCACAATGTGTTAATGCACAACCTAGTTGCACGCCTAGTGTGCGTGTGTGACATATGCGCGTCCCAATCAAATTAGTATAACAAAGGTACATGTGGGGTCGGCGCGACCACCACCCTTGGACACCATGGCCTCTACCGGCTCACCTGGACCGTGACAACGTTGGACCGAAACAAGCCCTAGCCCATACTCTGGTCCAACATCCCCCACTATGGGTGAAGGGATCATATGGTCCAACAACGACTTGCGCTAGTCCTATCAAAGACCAATGCTATGAGTGTTGCTTGCTCACGATATATCCCCACCTCCAAACATGAAGACAAATTTGGCAGTAGATTTCCTATCATCTCAATCCCCCGCATAGTCTAAATCATTATATCCAGCCAATAACAAACTTTTCGCCTTATACGTGAGTTTTAAAATCTTAGACCCTAAGAGGTACTGAAATACCCTCTTCACTGCTTGCCAGTGTTGAAGACCAGGTTCTGCTTGGTAATAGCTCAACATACCACAAAACTCAAATTAGGCCTCGTACAGGTCATGGCATACATCAAGCTGCCAATAGCCTGTGCATATGGCACTGACTCCATCCGGAGTCGGTCTTCCTCAGTCCAAGGAGCCATTCTCTTAGACAACACCGTACCCTTGTAAATAGGGGACTCAATGGTTTTCCAACCAATGATATTGAAGCGTTTGAGAATGCTCTCTATGTATGACTCTTGAGATATACTAAGCTTCCTAACCTTTCTATCTCAGTTAATTTTCTTCCTGAGGATGTAGGATGCCTCACTCATGTATTTCATCTCAAACTGGGTTTTGAGCCATTCCTTTAAAGTTTAAACTGACAATTATACTTAGGTCATTCCCCATCGTGAGTATGTCATCTACATACAGTGACAACATCATATACCTAGCCCCATCTCGGAAGGTATAAACACAGTGATCATGTTCGTTTACTATGAACCCATACTCACTAATCACCTTGTGAAAAGTGAAGTATCATTGCCTCAGAGATTGTTTAAGGGCATACAATGATTTTATGAGCATGCACACTTTGTGTTCCTCTCTAGGAACTATGAAACCCTCAGGTTATTCCATGTAAATCTCCTCCTTTAAATCTCCATTTAGGAAGGCAGTCTTTACATCCATTTGGTGCAGTTCTAAATCATAGTAAGTAACACATGCTAAGAGATATCTAATTGAGTCAAATCTTGACACCAGTGAGTTTGTGTAAGATCCCCGAACTTGAACCGGTTTTAATTCATTATGTTTAACTGCTTTTATGTGGTTTAAGTCGTTTTCTTATCAATTTTGATGATTTTTAGAAATAAAGGTGATTTCCAATGGTTTTAGACAAAAATAACTTCATATTTGTGAGTTTTAAGTGAATCAACACCATTTGTAAATTTTTGGATTTTTTGCATATTTTTCAAAAATTAGGGTTTTGCGGGACCCCTGTGGGCCCCACGGTCGAATTTGGGGTTTTGTGTCCAAAATGTCCCAGACATCAAAGGAAGTCATTACAAAAAAAATTCAATATTTTCTAGCCCTAATTAGAGTTTAAATGGCTAAAATACTTACTTTTAGTTAAATATACTATTCTCACCCCAAGTTTTAGTTAGGTATACCCCATCCCTTCCTATAAAAGGAAAGGGGCTGATCTAGGAGATTTGGAGCCTAATCCCCAATCAGGCCCAAAGAGGAAGTGATTAAAGGTAAGATTTCCTTAATCCTTGCTTAATCTTTAGGGTTTTTCTTTAAATCCTCTTAATCTCGTCTTCCTCCATTGATTCAATCCATTTTCAAAGCATTAAATCAATGTTTTACTCCTCTACCTCAAACCCTAACCTTCAAAAATTCGATTTTATGCCTCCTAAGCTCTAGATCTATGATTTGTTTTATGATTTTCAAGTCTAAATCGAGTTTAGATATATTTTAACATAAAAATCTTGCCTTTGGAAGGTTTTGGAGGTGATTGAAGTGTAAATCCGACTCAAATTAAGTGGAGAGGTAATGGGTTTTCATCTCAGCCTTAATATGTGTGCAAATCTCGATTTTTATGTGTTTTGATTAAATGGTTTCATTTAGGGCTTTAATGGTGGATTTGCAAAAAGTTAATCTTTTGACTTGATTAGATAGGGTTTTGATTTGAAATGAGTTGATTTAATGTTCTCGAATGTTTAATTTGATTTTGATGGTGTATGAGGCTTGAAATAAAGATTTTAGGCTCCATTAATGGTGTTTCGGTTTTGAATTTTAAAAGGAAGAAGAAGACTTTGATCTGCCTTGTTGGCGATTGACCGGCCAGGCCGATCGATCGGCCACACAACAAATTTGGCCGATTTTAGGCCATCCGATCGAATGGCCTCCCAGGCCGATCGATCGGCTGCACAGCAGATTTGGCCATTTTGTTTGTTATGCTTATTTCAATATTTTTTCTCCCAAGTGATGTTTCTAAGGTTTATGTGGAGCGTTTTGAGTTTGAGTAAACTAATGGAAGGGTATGCTACTTATGTTGGTGTTTATGAAACATGCTTAAGTATTTTGTGGAATTACATGTGGATGGTTAGACATGTTAACAATGATTATCTTGAACTTATGGGTGATGAAATTCTTATGCTCTAAGTATGTTTCCAGCAAGGTTATTGTATGATAATGAGATGATATGTTATCTTATAATATGAATGAATTGTGGGTGAGTGGTGATATCATGTTCTAGCTTTATGTGTAGAATAATCATGCTTGTAAGAGTCGAGCATTTGATTTCATGTGGATGGAATGATGGTTTATGTTAGATTTCACCCATAGTTTCAGTTGGTAATTATGATTAGATGTTTATTAAAGTATGTGTCGATTGCCTTATGAACTATTGTCAAAGCATGGTCATGTGCTTAGAAATGTATGAACACACGTGTGGGGTATTTGCTATGAAATCGTGGTTGTTTATAATTCAAACATGATGCATGTGGGGACTTATGAGAGTGCGTTCCATGTGTGGGAATTCACTTAGAACTTGCTCACATATGTATCATGAATTCATGCATCATAAAATAGACTTCATAAATAAGTATTTATCGATGATTAGTCATGGTTCATCGATTGTATGCACTGATGTGAGATTGCGTGCCGGATTAATCGATCGTTGGCTTAATCGGAATTTTGTTGGTTCGAAAGGACATAATTTTGATTTGAGTTCCTGATTGGAATATGCATCCTCCCCGGGTTGAGAAGAGCGGAAATGCTATAAGGAGACCAACATATTCAGATTATCTGGACCTTGAGACTCTAGCTGGTATGTCCAAGTGCACCGGCTTACCATATGTGCTACTTGGGATTGTAGTCTTGACAAGCACAGCTACTCGAGGGCTTCGGCTCTCATGGGCAGGGGTTGCCCAGGAGTTTAGGCTTGAAGGGCGGGGGTTGCTCGAGGGCTTCGGCCTTGATGGGAAAGTGTTGCTCAAGGGTTTCAACCTCAAAGAGCAGGTTTATCCGACAAGGGGTTGCTCGATGGCTACGGCCTAGAGGAGCATGTTTGGGTCCTCTGTTGTGGATATGCATATTAGATTAGTGTGATTAAGACACTATTATGCATGTTTATTTGATATGAATGCATGATCTAAATAGTGTGATTGAGACACTATTATGCGGGTTTATGTGATATGAATGCATGATCTGAATTGTGTGATGGAGACACTATTATGCAGGTTTATGTGATATGAATGCATGATCTAAATTGTGTGATGGAGACACTATTAAGCAAGTTTACGAGATATGAATGAATGATCTGAATGGTGTGAATGAGACACTATTTTGCAGGTTTATGTGATATGGTTGCTTGATCAGAAAGTGTGTTGAAAGACACTTCTCATGTGGTTTATGTGTGAAATTATGCTTGAATTGATTAAATGTGAACTATTACCTATGCAAGATGGATATTAGGTTATAACTTGATCGTTTATGCCTTGACTTTGATAGGTGTGTCATATGCATGCTAGCTTTTATGTTTATGGATAAATAGGGATTAGCTAGGGAATGATCAGAAAAGGGTATAATGTGTCAATTATGAGTCAGAATTGTTATGTTGCCATGCCGTGATGATTTTTTTATTATTGTCACAGTATTCAAACCTTACTTAGTTTTACTCGCCGCACTTTCTTTGTTTCTGTTTTGGGGCTGCATGGTTCGACATGCAGTCGGGCAGGACCCTCTGTATGAGGAACGGTCGGGGAGAGCTTGGGATTAGGCGTGGATGCCTCTAGACTTTGCTATGTTTTTCTTATTTACTCTGTTATTGTAATAGAACATCATGTATGGTGGTTCTTGTTTCAGATTCATGTATATCTTATGTTTTAGATCTGTTTGAAACTTTTCGATTCGAGCCTTGTGTGTTGGTTCGGCATTCTATGTTTGTGGGTGTAAGACTTGTGGACTACTTCAAAGTTAAAGTCTTTTTTTGTTCTACTTATTACTCTTGCTCAAAGGACACGAGGTGCGTAACTCCGCTAGTTAAACCGTCCACAGGAGGGGCTAAGTCTTCCGCTATCCTTTAATCTCGTTCAATTTTTCGTCGCCCCTGCGCGCTTGACCGGCCCTTGGACCGGGTTCAGCTCAGGTCAAGCGGTGTCGAGGCGTGACTAAATGTCTCTTTAAAGTCCATCCCATACACCTGGGTGAACCCTTTGGTCACTAATCTCGCTTTGAACTTATCTATATACCCATCAGCCTTAAGCTTCTTTTTGAAGATCCATTTACACCCAATGGGCTTCCGCCCTTCAGGTGGATCTACTATCTCCCGGACCTTGCTCTTTAGGATAGAGTCTATCTCTTCCTAAATAGCATTCTGTCATTCTAGAGTGTCTGGAAGATTTAAAGCTTGCTTAAGGGTAATCGGATCATCTAGAATGGGTTCATCTAACGTGACATTGTCTTCCCCTAGCATTGTGTAGAAGTCCTTCAATAGTGTTAATGGTCTTCTTTCTCTCAATGCCTTGGGTTTCGATTCAGATTATCTTTGATCTGATCTAATTACTTCATCTAGGGAGGTGCTAGGACCAACCTCTTTAACAACCTCGAACAAATCGACTCTTTTGTTAGGTATTATAGGGTTTAATTCTCCCTCTAAGAAATAAGCATCTCTAGACTCAATTACCCCACTGTCCCATCCGTGTGATGAACCACGAATCGGTACCCCTTAGAGTAGTCACAGTAACCAATAAAGTTGCATTTTATGGTCTTGGGGTCAAGCTTTTACCTATGCTGGTCAGGCACCTTTACGTGTGCCCTAGACCCCCACACTCTAAGATGCCCTAAGTTCGGACGTCGACCCGTCCATAACTCATAAGGTGTCCATTGGACTACCATTGTTAGTACACAATTTAGGATGTACATGTCATTGTCTAAAGCCTCTCCCCATAAGTTTGCTTCTAGCTCAGAGTAATTTAACATGGACCTTACCATGTCCATAAGCGTCCTATTATGCCTTTCTACCACTCCATTTTACTGTGGAGTGTATGGTAGGGTGTACTGATGAGCTATTCCCTGATCAGTACAGTAGTCTTTATATAGGTCAGAGGTGTACTCACCACCCCTGTCAGTCCTCAGGATTTTTACTTTCCTTCCTAACTAAGTCTCTACCTCAACTTTAAATTCCTTGAATTTATCTAAGGCTTCAGACATCCTATTTATTAAATACATGTACATGTATCTTGAATAGTCATCTGTAAATGTGATAAAGTAAATAATCCCTCTATGGGTCTGAACGTTCAAGGGCCCACATATATTAGAATGAACAACCCCTAAGAGTTCATTTGCCCTTTGTTCCTTTTGGAAGGATTGTCTACTCATCTTTCCCGATAAGCAATCCTCACACACATGTAGGTCTTTAGATATTTTGGGTAACAACCCAGTGTTCGACATCCTATATAGCTTATCTACATTCACTTTACACAAATGCATATGCCACTATAGGGCATCATCCACAGACATTACAATATACTCAGAAACACTTATTTCATTAGATTCAGAAGAGTTCATTACATCTAAGTAATATAAACCATCAACTAGAGAAGCAGTAAAAAGTACAGTCCCACCCTCGCCCATAGTAGCCTTGCTCCCTTGAACCTAACTTCAAACCCCTTCTTGGTCAAAACTGGAATTGAAATCAGGTTCCTCCTGATGGAGGGAGCAAAGAGTACATCAGTCAGGACTATAGTAGACCCATCCCTAAGAGGAATCCTATAGTTACCCATAGACTCCACCTCGCAGTATGTGTTGTTGCCCATGAAGACTTTGTTCTGGCCTGGCATCAGGTTGATCATCTCTCCCCTGGATCCCCTGGAGTGAGAAACATGAACTGTAGTACTGAGTCCAGCCACCAAGTCTTCTCCTTGATGTCAACAATCATCACCTCATAGACAACACACATGATCTCCTTGCTCTAGCCCTTGTTGTCATTGCATGATTGGTCATCTTTTTAGGGATAGTTAGCCTTGAAGTGGCCCACCTGGCCACACTTGAAGCATGCACCGTTGGGTTTGTCATTCCCCTTTCTAGTGCCCTTGTTCTGAGGCGTCTTCCCCTTCTTCTTGAAAGATCTTTTGTTAGAGGGACCAAGCCACTGTCCACCCTTCTTGCCTC
Source organism: Saururus chinensis (assembly GCA_035235625.1). NCBI lineage: Eukaryota > Viridiplantae > Streptophyta > Magnoliopsida > Piperales > Saururaceae > Saururus > Saururus chinensis. The sequence goes on along the minus strand of CP141146.1, from coordinate 25,665,916 downwards.
TACCAGAGTTCTATGCTAGGTTGGCAGTAGTAGCACCCCCAGAAGCCTTTACATGGTTCTTCCTTTCTTGCTCAAGCCTTAGCTTGGCAGTTAGAGCCTCCATTATGATCTTCTAGTCACTCATGTTCAGATAGACCACCACACTCTCCCAAGATTTGGAAAGGTTGTTCAACACTGTAGACACTTAGACTCCCTCAAAGATGGGGTCCTCCAGGTCATCTACAATGATGGTCGTGGCACTCAGGTGCTTTATTCACATCATCTCCCTCCCTCATCCTAAAGTTTTGGTACTTAGAGTGCAACATCCTCTTATGAGCTTCTTTCTGTTCCCCATACCTAACAGAAATAGCTTCCAGCATCTCTCTGGAAGTCTTGTACTTCTCAAAGAGCCTTTCCATCTTGGGCTCCATGAAAGCCAGTATGGTGGACCTAGCCTTGTTGTCATCCTCCCTCAGCTTTTCATAAGCTTTCTTCTGAGTAGCTGAAGAACCTTTTGGCAGTGACTGAATGATCTGCCCAATGACATGAGCAAGATCAGAAAGAGTTAAGATATAGTGTATCCTTCTCTTCCACACTAGATAATTGTCATCATTCAGCTTCTCATATTTTCCTAATTCCGATGTGACAATCTTGGAAGCCATTGTGCAACTACAAAGGAAAAGGTAGAGAATAGGAAATTAATACTATGGAAGGCTAACCGCTTCTAAATAAGGTAATCGCTTAGAAACTCTTAATCTAATAATAAGGCTAAGGGACAATTAAGTATATTTTTCTGAGTTACTTAATTTAGATACACCTTAATTAAGGTTTGGGTCGCTTTCCAAAACAAAAAAATAACCCTAATTACCCCTTAACCCTTTAAGGAAGTTGCTCTAAATAGGTTATCTAGGTGTTTATGATTTTTAGAATCCCCTAAACACCCAATTCAACATAAAAAAAAACAAATAAACAATATTACAGGTTGCTGGAATTTATATTTTTTGTCCAGAAATTTTTTGGTGCAAAATTACCAAAATAGCCCTATTTTGGTCTTTTCATCCTTAACTACACACCAAAACCTTGCACCCAGCAACTTTTCAATATTTATTCAACACAAATAAAAAAAATTAGGACATAAAAAATAGCAGCACAAACACAACACGTGTGAATTGACCAAAATGCCCCTAGGACTAAAACGGTCAATTCACACCTTTTTAATCCACAAAATTAATTTATTCTAATAAAAAATAAATCAATTATCTCTTGCTGACAAGAAATAGGGTGTGTGGCCAGAATGTGATCAGAGAATAAAATTGTGCAAAATTAACAAGGCCGAATTGACCTTTTTGCCCCTATATGCTCCCAATCGTGCAAAACACAATTTAACTCAAAATCACACAACTTCCAGCATGCTAATCATTCAAAACAGTCCAATATGCATTCAATTTGAACTATATATCAAAATCCCTACGATTGGAACTTATAGATTAATCAATTTCATCAATTTCCCAATTCTAGCATGTAAAACCCTAGATCGGGTAAATCAAAAAATGAATTTTTATTAGATCAGCGACCAACTACCCCAACCTAGGCTTTAATACCACTGTAGAGTGTTCGTACCAATGGAAAAAAGGTGGGATGGTTGTGGCGCACCAATCAAAATTCATTCTTTACAATTAATCTGCAAAGAACAGGCATAAAACTCAATTCAATGAGCAATAAAACACCATCCAATCAATGATCATGCATATAAGAAATCATAATGGGGCGATGGCATACTGAACTTGGGCATTCCAACCCCTTTCACGCCCTTGAATCAATCAGCCTGCACTTCTTAAGCACAAGAAACAAGCGTAGGGATTGAGGAATGCTCTTGGATTGAAGAACTCAGCAAGGAAGCAGCCCCAAAGCTCCACCAAGTCGACCCACACAAGGAGGAGAGCCTTCTCCTTGATTATGCTCACCAAAGGAATGAGAGAGGAGGGTGTAGAGGGGTGGCCAACAAGGTTTTCCACCAAAACCTAGAGGAGCCGCACCACAAGAGAGGGAGGGGGCCAGATTGGGAGAGGGAGAGGAGAAAGGAAGGGGGCGAACCACTTAGGGAACTCATCTCCCTCTTCTTTCCCTTTTATACCCTTCCTCTTTCCTCCTTTAGTTGGGCTTAAACTTGGGCTTTCTTATAAGAGCTTTCCTGCTTCAATTCTTCTGGTTTATCTTGAGGGTCATACACAAAGGGAGCGGGCTCTGTCTCTCAAAGACCGCAGAGGCCTGGACCCCCTGTACATGGCCAAGCCCACGACAGGGTCAACCCCTCGCTAACCACCATCAACACATAATTCACGCATCTGAGCCCCACAACGTATTAATGAACAACCTAGTTGCATGCCTAGTGTGCGTGTGTGGAGTAGGTGGGTCCCAATCGAATTAGTGTAACGAAGGCATATGTGGGGTCAGCGCGATCATCCCCGCCACCCTTGGACCCTGTGGCCCATACCAGCTCACGTGGACCGTGACAATGTTGGACTGAAATGGGCCCGAGCCCATACCCTAGTCCAACACGCAAATCTTCACTAGTTTATTATTTTTATGAGCCCTGTCTTCCTTCTAACATATCTTTTACCAAAAAATTTTTCTAACAATGCCTTTGGAATGAGATCAAGAGACCCAAAATTGTTGCTTTCTGAAGCTTCTCCGGTATGAACTCAAGTAAGATGGCCACTAGCCATAGGAGATGCATGGTAGGAGAGGATACGTCATGGCACTGTACACTCTTATATGGGTTTATCTGGGGTAATGACATGTGGGTTTATTAGGGGTGATGACATGGGGTGATGACATGGGAAATTTCTTAGAGCACATGGGGTACAAAGAAACTTGAAATTACCCAATTTTTCCCTCTGATGGGGTTCTGAGGGGTATTTGAGGGTGTATATAGCTGCGTTCTATATAATATTTATAGGGAAAGATGTTTTAGTGGCATTGGGTATAAAAAAGAGGGTATTTTGTCTAAAAATAAGCTAAAACTAGGCAATGTGTAATAAATATAAGGGCGTGCGATTGATAAGGACAAAATTAACTTCTAATATCTGATTAGTCCCAACAAAACTTTATTAAACTAAATAATTCCAACACTAATCAAAGATAAGTAATGTACAATATTACCCATGTCATTTAATATCCGATCGGTCACACAATTTCATTTATAACACTGATTGATCGCTCGATTCTTATTTAACACCTTTCTCCGTACGCAAGCATTTCCTTTCTTCCCGACCGTGTTAGGTTATCATCAACAGAGGAGAAAAAAGGATTCTTGACGAAAAAAAAGAGATTTCAATCGGAGAAAAAGAGTAAAAGCAACTCCTATCGCACTTTCAACTACAAACCTCTTTCAACATGAAAAATCAACAAGGGATTGAGTTTCTTCAAAAAAATCTGACCGTCATTGCTCCTGATGGTGGTTTTTCTTTTTAATCCATCTTCTTTTAACTTATTTTCTCAGATTTTTGTAAGATCGATTTTGATTTATGTTTAAAGTTTGTTATCTTAGCATTTTTTAGTGTTAATTTTTTATGTTAAAAAGTAAAAAATTTATATCATTTGTTTAGATTTTTTTCATTTTTGACATTATTTACTGTATCATATTTTGGATTTTCTTATTAATTAACACATAGTGGCAGTAAGAATATTTTCAAAGTATGATTATAAAATGATTTTATAATTGTATAAATCTATTATTTAATGTACATGTTTTTAAAAAAATTAATATAGAATTACAATAGTATAATTTTATTTTGCAGTTGAAAATACATTTCATTTGAAGTATATCACTATACTTTTTATTATTTTGAATAATATAGTTTTACTTTTGGTTTAATAACCTAAACTATTAGTAAAGAGAGATTAATTTGTGAATAAAATACAAAGAAAGAAATTGAGAAAAAAATAATATCTTATGTATTTCTATATTTTTGGCAAGGAAATATTTTATGTTCAAAAGTAAAAAAAATTATTTTAGGTCTTTAATTATATTTATATTTCAAATTGCATAAATCTAATTGTATAATAATACATTTAGGTCCTTTATATCGTAATAGTAATATTTGCCGACGGTAATAATACTTTTTGTTTGAGATTGTAAAATATAATTATACTTCATGTTCAAATTTTAATATAACACCTTGTAATGTTGAAATGGAATTATAAAAAGAGTATAATTTTATTGTGCATGTATGTGACATTTTCTTATAATTGAACATAAATAGAATTTGTAGTGTATCATTATATTTTATATTTTTAAGTATATAATCTAATTATATAATAATACATTTAGGTCCTTTATATCATAATACTAATATTTGCATACTATAATTATACTTTTTATTTGATATTATAAAATATAATTATACTTCATGTTATTTTGTTAAAAGTATCATTCAACTTAAAGTATAAGTAGGTTATTTATTATAATTTAATGATTGCAAGAAAGACTTTAGTACCGATCTACATTATGTTCCCTCTCCAAATTTTTTTAAAAGAACAGAAAATATTTTATTAGAGACAAGATTGACATTTTGGAGTGAACACCTTTTTGGTGTATTTTTAAGGTCTTTTTAGATAATGAAATTAGCTTGATTGCAAAAAGGTAGATGAAAATTGCTTACAACTGATCAAACTATATGACAAGAATGTCCATAAATTTAAGATAACATCGAAGTATATTGAAGTGGCAGACATGGATATTTCAGTTATTTTTGGAATACCAATGGGAGAAGTTACAATAGTACTGAAACCTAGTGAAATGAAGTCTGATTCAAGTTTTGTACAAAGGAGATTAAAGATCAAACATTTGGGAAAAAATTCCATACAAGAGTCACTTGAAGAAGCAATCAAATCTAAAAGTAAACTTGACAATGAGGATGTAGCTAGGCTACTAACTATTTATACAGTTGTTACTCTTTTATGCCCCACAAAGGATTTTTCAATTCCTTGGCCTTATATATAATTTGTGGAAGATATAGATAGGATGTTTACATATGCTTGGCCGTAGCATATTAGACTGAATTTGATGTCATCTATTGAGAGACAGCCAAATCCCAAAGATGTGACAGGTTGTGTAGCACTTTTATTGGTAAGAAGAGTTTATATTTTAATTTACTTTTTAGAATCAATAATATGCAAATTTTAACAAATATATTTGTTTTTAGTATTTTTTCTATGAACATACTAATGTTGTTGAAAGAAAAGCACCAACATACTCATTTCAAATATTTATCAACTGAAGCATGAGAGAAGTGAACAAAGCATTCTCTAGTGGAAAATTTTGAGATATTAAAGATGAAATGGTAATAGTTTTTTTTATAAGTAAAATTTTCTTTTTGTAGAATCTTAAATTAATGAACATGTTTTTATTAATATATAAATACATGTTATGGAAAGTAATGTACAATTGACTTCTGAGGAGAGGTTGTTTTCTAAATGTACAATTTTCACTTTTGAAACTTGTATCATAATATGTTATACAATTTTATTTTTATACAGTTGAGTAATTGCATTTGTATATTATAATTTTCATCTATATTTTATTATGATATCGTATTTTATATTTCTGATTTTTGTATAATGATAAAATTTATTTTTTGATTTTGTAGCTGAAGAAATAGCTGCATAAAAAAAAGTTACAATTTCATTGAATGTAGAAGTTGACTTACTTCGAGAACAAATGGAAGAAGAAAAAAGGCATCTGAATATTCTTGAAGAACAACTTCAAAAACAAGAGGAAAAAAAGAAACATATGGATTTGAATCATTTCTGAAATGAAATTGAAACACGAAGAAATAAACTATTTTAAGGGAAAAAATAGATCTCTTGGAGAAAGAAAAGTTGGATTTAGATGATAATTTATTTTCTTTGGTAGCTGAACATATGGAAGAAAATGTTGGTTTGAAAGGAAATATTAGTACAGAAAGAACAAAAGAATGTCATCTTTCAGAAACGCCCATGTTAAGGCCATCTTCAACAAGAGTGGAAGGCATATTAACAAGGGAAGGAATGAGAAAGATGGAAAAGAAAAATGAAATGGAAAGTTCTTTCATGAAAGATGTTAAGACAAGGACTAGAGGACCAGGAAAAACTAAAAATGATGACTCTATTCATAAATATGACAAACATGTCAAAGGAGAAAGGATCTAGAAAAAAAAAAAGATACGGGTCCATCGAAAGAAGCAACATCCAAGAAAATAAAAATAAACAAAGGAAAAGCGTGGTCAACCTTGTCTAAAGACAATCAAAAGATACTTTTAGAAGCAGAGAAATCAAGAATAGTAAGTATTCCAAAATAAATTGTTATTATACTTTTTATTATAAATTTACACTAGCTTTAACTTTATAAATTTACTTTACCTTAAACTGTATAAATTTACTCTTTAGTGTAGTTCTCTTTATAATATAAAAAATTTATATCTTTAATATCAACAATACAATTGTACTCATTCTGTTTATCATTTTTTGTACTTTTAGCTTCTTTTTTTCAAATGGAGAAGATGTGAAGGAAAAAGTACACATTTATAAGATGTGTACTTTGATTAATGATATGAAAGTAACTTTTAATGTGAGTATTTACATTCAAATTTTGATTTTACTGTTGAAAATTTTAAATATAAATCTACTTTTGAAATCTACTAACTTGAAAAATGTAGAGATCATAAATGCATATTATATTGTGTTGCATAAACAATTAAAAATTGATGTTGAAGAGGAGAGAATTGTATCACAAAATGCAACACATTACTTCCATCATGCCTTATCATTTGTAAGTGTGCTTCATAAAATTAAAATGTTATTTATATATTATTTATTTTAGTACTGATAAAATAAATATTTTATTTAAACAGAACAAGCTCATTGAACCAATGGAAAGAGAAGAACTTTGCAAAGAATTCATAAAGAAAAAGAACACGTCAAGGTATCAAATATTTCCAATTGCATCAAAATCAAATGATAACGAGGAAGGAAATTATCACTTGCACTTGTTAGTGTATGATGATCAGGAAGGTTGGAGTCATTATAATTCTCTTCTATCACAGTTTGATTTTGTGGACAAATATGAACAAGATGCATAGAAATTGGTAATTCTTATAATATACATTATAAATTTATAATTTATTATAAAATTTATAAATATTGATTTTTATGTCACACTCTCACTTTTAACAGAAATTTCTTTTATCAAATTATGGAAAAGATATGATTGGAATGAAAGAGAACCTTGGCCTATCTACTCAGGAATTTGAAGGATCATTTTTTACAATTGAAAATATTCCCAAACAGACAACAATTTTGTAAGTTTATCATATGTAAATAATATTTAAACAAAAACAAAAAAATTATTGTGTTTTTATGAATTTTCTTTCTTTGCAAGGATAAATATGGAATATTTCTTTGTTACTACATGCATCATGTAACAGGAAAAATTCAAATATCCAAAAAAGTTGATAAGAGAAGCATTCAAATCTATTTAGCTTCAATGATATCTATGTTGCTTACCAGTAAAGAAACTACAGATTAAAACATCATGTAAGTTTGCTTAATTAATTGTACCATTAGTTATTAATTTTAAAGTTTTTAATTTAGGTTTTGTACTAATAAGTTTGTTATATTTAGTACAATATGATTATACTTTGTATTTTTATTGTAGAATATACTTCAAGTTTTAATTGAAAAATATACTTTAGGCTTTTTTAGTATCATTTCTAAGGAGTGTTATTTTATTTCAGGTTTGTTATTAATTTTATAATTTAGATTCCACTGTACTTCAGATTTTTATTAATTTTGTAGAGTATGATTTTAATTGCAGGATAGAATTTGTAATAGTGAAAATTTTCGAGATATTAAAGATAATGGATTTTATAAGTTGTATAGTGCAACTTGACTAGTAGATTGTTGTTCTATACAGATTTATTATAGAATGTGAAGTAAGGTTTAAAATTTTATTATAATATCTTAATGTAAAATTATACCTTTAGTTATTAATTGAAAATTTTTAATTTATATTTTGTAATGATTAATTTGTTATGTTTAGTAGAATATGATTATACTTTGTCTTTTAATTTCATAATATACTTTAAGTTTTAATTGTAGAATATACTTTATGTTTTTTTTGTTCAGATAGGTCCTATATGAGTTCAATTTCGAATGGATTACATCAGTCCACACCTAATACTTTTTTTCAAATTATGATTAATGAAAATGAAAATTTCTAATTAGCTATAATGAAACTAATGTAAGCTTGGATTTTTATTACTATTTTTTGCTTGGTAATTTATGACACATTGCAGTAAATTATTTATATGGCTTGGTTTGTGTTTCATTTTTTATTTAGTGCGTCAATATATGTATTTGGACAATATCATTATAACATAGGTATGAAAGTGGCACATCATATCTTTGATTTGGCATACACATCCAAGCATATTAATTAACCTATTTGTTGAATGTTGTTTTTTGGTTTGTTTCAGTTTGAGGCAAAGGACAAAGTAGAAATCTAATTATGACAAAAAGAATGGGAGGAAGATGTCATAGTTGCTGGAAAATTGCTTGCCTTCGTGCAATACACAATGTCCTAAATTCAAAGGAGATATGTCTTTTTATGTCTTCACTACTGAGCATCTAGAGAGAAACATGACATACTTATCGAAGTTTGTAACTTATAATTACTTTGGATAAATTAGATATGTATTAACTTTCTTGAATGTGGTGCTTGAGAAATTAATGATTGGTAAAGAAGTTTAATTGCTTTTGTAAATCTTATTTTTTGGCATACAGATTCTTCATTTGATTAAATAGGATTTCTAAGAATTGGCATTTGGAATTTTATTCCTCCCGTTCTATCTTTATTTTCTTAAAGCTGGATATGCCATATGATTATGAGTGATGGAGATTTTAGTGAATGTTGATTACATGGTGCATGGATTTATGTGGGAGCTTTTGAACTGTAAATTTTAGTACCCATGCATAGCAACTCCATGGGAACTGCAATAGGAAGATGACAATCCATTGATTTTGTAACTTTATTGAACTACCCTCATCCCACATTAATTTATACCTTATTTAATTTATCCCTTTTGAAATATACATTTTTATTATATACAACAGTTTTATAGTTCAATTCATTTTCATTGTTAGACCTAATGAATAACAAAATTCCTTGTGAAATATATATTTTCTTTTTCTAAATGAAAATATAAATGAAACCATGAACACCTAATGAATCATTCAGCAAATAATGCAAGATACTAAATAATTACTTTTCTCATTTAGACTAAAATAATTTGAAGGGAGCAGCTTTTGTCAAATTGACTAAAAAATCCTCTAATGAAGGTAGTTGTCATAGTCTTGACGAATCAAATCATGTTTGTTTAATATAAAACTCTCACGACCTAGATTTTTAAAATCCTTTTTAAATAGCACGAATGATAAGTCACGAGAATTTTTTTTCTTTCTTAAATATAAAACAAACCATTCGATTAAATATCTAGGTCATGATAACTAGGGTTCACAAATACGAATATCAAATCATATAACATTATTACACGTTTCAAAATTCAATAAGAACAACTCATCCATCTAAGTACAAGTCCGTCATCCATCTAAAAATAAATAACTAAGTTGACTGTCACGCCAAAGATACACTACGTACCATAATTGCAGAAACGAAGAACTTCATCTTGTACTCGCCTCCTAGTCTCACTTGTCATCGCTTGGAGAATCTGCAACCAACCAAACCAAACTACCACAACAACAACAATAGAACCTCTCCACCTTCAGGAGAAGAACTTCCAAAGGGGCAAAAGGTTTTATTAATATTTTTTGGATTGGGCCAACATCACCTGATGTTAGTTGTCTACGTACTCATCAGACAACATCTCCAATGTTTCCAACAAAATCGGATCCAGATGTAGTTGTGCCTAAAACTACACTATCATAAGAAGCATAACATCACACATGCAATGCTTAAGTATTTTCAATTAACATACATTTAATGCAAGTCCTTTAATCGTTCCACTTGTCTAATTAACACGCAATATCAAACAATGTTATTAATTATCTCACAACCCTTGTTAAATAATTAATACTATCAAACATATATTCACTCATAGATAACTCGCCCCTCGAGAAATCTCTAGACATCAGACTCTAACATTGGAGTAGACATTTTAACAGCAGCTTGACCCAAATCCCCAAGGATCTCAATAGCCTACCACGAATCTAAAGAAGAGGATCCCAACTATACTCATAGACACAGATTGGCGAGAAGCACAAGCCTTCCATGATGCTCATACAACTCCGCTTTTCATACGTACTATATGGTCCTAGGAAGACCTGCAGGGGACCCACGGTAAAGACCCTCTGGTCAATACCCAAACCGTCATGGCGATGAAGAAGCGTATCACAATCTCCACCATTCCCCAACTCTGGGAAAAATTGTCTTCTAAGACATTACAAATGTATCCATAGAAGCCTCAAGTCTTTATGACCATTGACTCCCCCAAACATCTAAAACTTAGACTAGATTATTTTCATCCAGTCAAGTATTTGTCTAACCATTTAGGTCCTCTTCACCTTGTGAATCGGCCCAATAAATAGCTCATCTACTGAGCCATGACTCAAAGAACATCCCATAACCACCCTCGGTTCATTAACCAAGGTAAAATTCAATGTCATAGCCCTGTTCACTCCATGAACTGGTTCCAAACCCTATTGAGGGTATTTTAGTCTTTATCTTAATTAGATGTTCTCCCCCAAGTCCAACGACAACCCATGTCTCTTGATTAAACTTCATTAATCTTAAAGCGTCAAAATAAAAGCATGAATAAGATTAAGCAACATAAATAACATGCAGTCACACAAATGCATCAACAGAAGCCCATTGCACTCATTTGTAGGGCTAGGTTTTAGTGTATTCAAGCTCGCGAATGTAAATAACTCTAACGCATCGCATGAGTTACGTATATAATACTCTAGTTGATCGATGTACTGGATTGCAGACATGTGTAATTCACTACCTTAAACCCTAAAAATTAGGGTTATTCCCCTTGTTTCCTATGACACTGTGACCTAACAAGGTCTTCGTGTCACTTACTAGTCACACACCTTCCTGTTGAAGCCATTTAACATCACTATAGTGTACCCTAATGCTTGGTAGTTAGGGTATTAGTTTCAGCGAAAACAGAACATGCTGCCCTTAAGGGCATTAGGGTAATTCTACCACCTAAGTATGGTACTCTCCCTTGGGTCATTTGGTCATCTCACTACCCTTTTATTTATTTTAGGTCATAATCCTCTCAGGAGGCTCCACTCTCAAACTGACGCGCGCTTCCATTCACACGAATGTGGGAGGGCCCACTCGAAGGGATATTTATGTCATTTAGTTTAAGGCTTTATTGACATACAATGGGTCTAAAATTGAACTCAAGATTACTACTTGACTTCATGGATTCTATGTAATTTTCCTGGCGTGTGACGAGGTCATGAACCCCTTGAACCGAGTCAGGTTGACTTGACCATTTATGATTAACCCTAGGGGCAAAATAGTCAATTACCCACTCACTAGGATTTTTTCTCACTATGAGGTTTGATCTATATTTAGGGTACACATTAAAATTTCATTGGGAAATTTTCTAATTTTTAAATCAACTTATAGGCCCCTGAACCAGAGCCCTTAAATCGGGTAAGTGAATATCGCACAGTAATTTAACTATAAGGGGTAAAAGGGTTATTTTATAGTCTCTCGGATTTTTCCCGGGTCATAAAACTTCCATAACCCTCAAAATCCAAGAATACTTTTCTGGAATTTTTTTGAAATTTCTATCCCCCTGAACCGGACCCAGTTCACTTCCCTCTTCTTTTTTTTTCCCGGGCCAGTTCAGTTTAGGTTGACAACCGCAACACAGGTCATCTTCCCCGCATCCGGCCAGAGGCAGAAACATCTCTGGTGGTGCCACCCCTATCTACAATGGTGGGGCAGTGGGCTGGGTGGCGATTCTGTTGAGTCAGGGCCCGCTATCTCTCAGTGGCTGGTCGGGGGCCAATCATTGGCCCCTTTTTTTAAAAAAAAAATTGGCGGAGGCGTCTCGACTATAGGCCGCCATGGCCTGACGATGGGCCGGGTTTGACCGGATCACCACCGGAAGCCCTGGTCCATCCTTTGGCCGGCTGCTATGCCGCTGCAATGGGTCTAACCACCAGCGATCATCCGGAGACTGGCCGGCAATTGGACAGTAAAATAAATAACTGTTCAAAAAAAAACTACATGAACAATGATTGTAGAAATCACTGTTCATGTAAATTATGAATATGATTTATATTATAATTTACAAATCTCTGCTAATCTTGACTTGAAATCCTACCTCAATGGCCGAGTTGTCGTCGATCCACTGCCGCCAATGACCACCAAAAAATTCCAATGACGGCTCCTCCTTGTCACGCCCCGGCACCGCCCGATCCGAGCAGAACCCGGTCCAGGGGCCGGTCAAGTGCACGGGGGCAACAAGAGAAATTGAGATACGGTTTAGCGGAAGACTTATGCCCTAACCACGGGCGATTTAACACAATTACGGAGTACACGCACCACTTTGAGCAAGAGTAAATAAGTAGAAAAGAAAGAGCGTTGCTTTAACTCAAAATAAACATAAGTCTAAAACCCACATGCTTAGTCAACCTTAGCCCACTCTAGGCTCTAACATGGGTCTTAAACAACACAAGAATATAACATAGTATAAATCAGAATGAGAACCATACACAACGGTTCTAAACATAAAGCATAAACCAAAGATAATAAGTCTCATCAGAGGACTCCACGATCACATCCATGTCGTCTCCAATCTTTCCTCGAATAGGAGATCCTGTCCATCTGAGTGTCGCACCACGCAAAACACAATAAAGAGGGGTGAGTTTAAACAAACTCAGCAATAGTTTTTAATATACTATCATCATCGGAAACACGATGGTCTATCAACATAACTAGTCAAAGCAAAGATTGACAAGATGTATCATTCCCTGATTACACATTCATAACACATAATCCTGCATATAATATCTCAATCACATTTTCTGATCATGTATTCATAACACATAATCCTGCATATCATATCTCAATCACATTTTCTGATCATGCATTCATAACACATAATCTTGCATATAATATCTCAATCACATTTTCTAATCATGCATTCATAACCTATAATCCTGCATATCATAACATATATCTCATCCGTTCTTGCACGACAACGTGTTAAATTTCATGTTACACAAACATGAATGGCATAAATCACATACATGCATCAACATAAAACAAGAATGCCTCCATCAAGGAGTAAACACAATTTGTGTCACATAGACAGGGACACAGACAAGGCCACGAAGGTGTGTCATGGTCCAAATTCTACACAAGAATTTAGTGTCACGAAGACGGGGACACAAACAAGACCACGAAGGCGTGTCGTGGTCCAAATTCTACGCAACAATTTAAGAAGGTCGGGGTTGTCAATCCCTAAAGTTGCTCGCCCTGGACGATCTTGGCTAAGGATGTCCCATTCTCACAAAGAGAATCTAGAGCAGGGGTGTTCGCCCTGGGACATCTCCTGCGGTAGGGGAGAGCCCGAATTCCCACATAGGGAACCCTGGAACATGTGGTAGCTGGTGCATAGAGCGTACCACTCTGGATTCTTAGGGTCCAGAGACAATCATAATAATCTCAATCCGCAAGACAAGTACATAACTCGTCCCCATATATCTCAAATTTAACTAGACTCAACCCAGGGAGTGCACATGTTCCACGAAGGAACTCAAATCAAAACATGTCCTTTCAGACCAATCAAGTTTCAATTAAGCCACGACCGATTAATCCAGCACGCAATTTCACCACATTGCATCCAATCGGTCAAACTCGATTAATCTCGATAAAGCATCAATTGAAATCCATTTTTATAATGCATGCAACATGGTACATACGTGGGCAAGACATACATAAATCCTAATTCATGCCAAGTGCTCTCATCAGCCCCTCATGTATCATTCATAATCATAATAACAATGCTTATCATCAACATTAAATCCCACATGTGTGTGTGTGTGCATAATAGAAGCATTTCCCTCAATGCATATCAACATGATTGTAATCCACTCACTATCTAATAAGTATGAAATATATATCTATTTTATATGTCTTTTTACCTTATTTGCTAGTATAGATTAGGTTAATTTAAAGTTAGTTATGGTTTATTTAGATTAAGATAGATATTAATATTTTAGTTTATTTATTAATAATTTTGTAGTTATTAGTAGTTTAGATATGTATTTGAATCAAGTTGGAATTTTATTTATATTCTACATGTCTAAAATGTGATATGCTTTGTAGGTAAAATGCGCTTATCGAAGTACTTGGATGATGTTTGGAATACTTCAAAATAGTCTTGATATGCTTTAAAGTGATTTGGACAACTTTTCGAAGTTATAAACAAGTTGGAAATTAATATGGACATGAAAGAAATAGCTTAATGAACAGAATATGGACTGTCCAGAAAAATTGTCCAGATTGCAGAAACAGTGTAGCCATTCGAACGGGCATGTAGGGCGTTAGAACGGGATAACGCGCAGTTTCCTTATTTCAGTCAATTTTGAGTCTTTTTCATATTGGACTCTTTCTTACAGATCTTATGCCTATATAAAGACATATTTGGCACGAAATTAGAGTTAGAAAGTAGATTTTCTGAAGAGAAGAAGGAAGAAGAAGATAGAGAAGAAGCCAAAGCTTTCAATGGAGATTCAAGTGCTTTCTTCTACCATGGAAGGCTAGATTATTCTTTTACTTAGGAGTTGATGAAGCTATAGATAAGTTTCAGTTTCTTTTCTTTTTAATTTAGATCTCAGTTGTGAATTATGACAATTGTATGATAAGGATTTCCTTTTTAATGGAAGAGCTTTTAATGTTTATTCAAATCTATGTTGATTTATTGTCTTGTAGATGATAGATGGATGTGGTTTTGATATTTGCATCAATTCTAATTTCTGTGATTTAGATGAGATGGTCATACAATAGTTTTAATGTTCAGATAATTAAGGACTTGGATGAGTTATACTAAGATTAGACGGGTCATGCCTATAGCTATTTAGTGTAGATGATTCGTGCTATTGTCGAAGATAGTTCATGCCATGGAAATTAATTAATGATTCTTTCTGAAGTAATTCTAGCTTGTAGCTGAGAATACTTGTTCATATTCATACTAGATTTAGATTAAAAGTTAAGGAATTGTTATGGTTCTATAGTGGATTCGATTTCCTAAGTAAATTCTATCATATTAATCTCTTACTTTTAAACTAGTTGTTTTCTTTTCCTTTACTTAATTTAAGTTTAAGTTGTTTTAGTTTTTAATCAGTAAATTCCTATTTAGATTTAGTAATAATTCATCCGTCCCTAAGGTTCGACAACCCTTAAATACTCATCCTAGTACAATTACCTTGTACACTTGCAAAGGGTTTAATTATAAACGATCAAGTTTTTGGCGCCGTTGCCGGGGACGGTGTTGATTTGTTACTAAATTAGCTTTAGGATAATTTTAGATACTTTACTTCAGTTTACTTAATTTTTTAGGTTAATTTTTAGTTTCCTACCTTCTTTTAATTTGATCTTGTAGGTTGAGTTAAAGGTGCTTTCTACACTTGTGGCCACAAGTAGACATTGACAAGCTTCTCTTTGGTTTGCAAGATCCTTTTCCTTTTTTATTATTTTTCCTTAAGTTATTTTTGCTTCCTTTTTCCCTTTTTACACTTAAAATTGTGTGGTGTGTTTGTAGTGTATGCATGGTCGTCGCTCCTTACTCCCCCGATTAGTACCGTTTGACCCTGAGCCTGAGCGGACATCTAGGAGATCTGAGTTGCCCTCGACCTACATCCCTACACCCCCAAACTCTCCCACCAATTCCTCCACCCACACTACCTCTACCCTCATCATGGCTGAACATCAGTTAGATGCACCACTCAAAGCTCTAAGGGAGTATTACACTCCCAATGAGTACACCTCCCCTTCATGCATTAGGTTGCCAGCTGTTGTTGCTCAAAATTATGAAATTAAGCCCAATGTCATCCAAATGCTTCCATCTTTTTATGGACTTAATAATGAAAACCCGTATAGGCACCTAGATGACTTCTTGGAAATATACACAACTTTTAAGCTCTCAAATTTAACCGATCAAGCTGTTAATCTTCGCCTTTTCCCTTTCACATTGAAAGATAAGGCTAAGGAATGACTTCACTCTTTAGAGCCAGACACCATCACAACTTGGGCCCAAATGCAACAAGAGTTCCTAAAAAAATACTTCCCCATAGGTAAGACCAACCAAATGAGAAAGGCCATAACCACTTTTGCCCAACTTCCCACTGAACAGTTCCATGTGAGTTGGGATAGACTTAAGGACCTTCTTATGAGGTGTCTTCATCATGCTGTCCCTAAGTGGCAATTAGTACAACGTTTTTATGAGGGTCTTACTGAACAAAACCGTCATCTTGTTGATGCAAGTTGTGGGGGTACCTTTTTGCTAAAAAATTAAAATGAGGCATGGAAGCTTTTTGATGACTTGAGTGAAAATTCTCTTCAATATGCTGCGTTGAATAGAAATGAGAGTAGCCTATCTACCTTAAACAATGCCCCCTCTAGGGGTGGCTTGTATGAAGTCAAAAACCCATTAGACATCTCCTCTAAAGTTGATACTTTAAGTAGGAAACTTGACCTCCTTATGACTTCAACACTTCAGCCCACTCCCTTCACTCAAGATGCATGCACTATATGCCTTAGCCCATCCCATACTATCATGAGTGCCCCTCTGCCTCTCAATTTTTTGAGTTTGTCCAAGACCATGTTAATGCTACCCAATCCTTCCCTAGGGCTGAGAATAATCCATTTTCAAACACATATAACCTTGGGTGGAGGAATTATCCTAACTTTTCCTGGAGGGCACAAAACCAAGGGGTTATGGGTAACCAAGTTCCTATGCAACCATTCCAAGTCCCACCAGCCCATATCCACCAACCTCAAGTCCAACATCCATATGTCCAACCCAATAGGAGTACAAGCTTTGAAGAAAAGGTCTTGAGTGTCCTGCAAGGCATTCAATCTCAATCTCAACTCCTTCACTCTCACACACAATCTATAGCAAAGTTAGAAGCCCAAATTGGACAACTAGCTAATGCTATTAACAAGAGAGAGATTGGGAGTTTGCCAAGTCAACCTATACAAAACCCTAAAGGTCAATTTCAGGTAGAGGGAACTCCTTCCTCTAATGAACAAGTCAATTTCATAATGACCCTTAGGAGTGGGAAGATTGTTGATAAGTGTTGGGGGAACACCAATAACAGATGATAGAAGTGAGGAGTTAGAGAGGGCAACCCCTAATGAGCCTCAAGTAAAAGTTAGTGCACCACATGAGAATGAGTTTGTATCTCCTTCCCCTTCCTCAGAGCCACAGTCTAGGACCACTTCCGATGAATCTTATATCCCTAAGGCACCTTTTCCTTAGTGTCTTGACATGGCCCCACCATTTAGGAAGAACACATCTAAGATGGATGATATTCTTGAGACTTTTAAACAAGTCAAAATTAATCTCCCCCTCTTAGAAGCCATTAAGCAAGTCCCTGCTTATGCTAAGTTCCTCAAAGACCTATGCACTCAAAAGCGTAAATCTAAGACCCATGTGTCTAAGAAGGTCTTTCTCACCGAGCAAGTTAGCTCTCTTTTGAAGTTTAACACCCCACCTAAGTATAAGGACCCTGGAGTGCCCACTATTTCTTGTGTCATAGGCGATCACTCCATTCATAGAGCCCTCCTTGACCTTGGTGCGAGTGTCAATTTACTCCCTTACTCAGTGTATGAACAATTGGGGTTAGGTGAATTGCAGCCTACATCAGTTATTTTGCAGCTAGCCGATCGTTCTGTGCGTAAACCTCGAGGAGTCATTGAGGATGTTTTAGTGAAAGTTGACCGGTTCTTTTTCCCTGTTGATTTTATTATTTTAGATATGGAAACCGGTGCCAACTCCACACATCAGATTCCTATCATTCTAGGTCGCCCTTTCCTTGCCACAGCTAATGCATGCATAAATTGTAGGACGGGGGTAATGAAGATGACTTTTGGGAACATGAAAGTGCACCTAAATATTTTTGATGTGTCTAACCATTTACCTGTGAATTCTAATGCTAAATGTTTTATGATAGACAATTTTAGATTCGATGCTTATGATAGAGGTCCATCTTTTGTAGCATCAGCCCATAATCAAGTTGTGCCTTATAGTTGTTTTGAACCATCATTTTGGAGACTTAAGAGAAGAGCCAATGCCAATATCTACCACCCACCTTGATATATTTTAGAATGTTGGCATTGTCTGGCTGAAGACAATAAACTTAGCGCTTCTTGGGAGGCAACCCATGTTTTTGATATATTTCTTTTCCTACCTTTTGTTTATATTCTTTGGTTTATTTAGGTTTTATTTACTTATTTTTCTCAGCTTTTATTTTCTTTTCTCATTATAGTTTTTGTTGTTATCTCTTTTCTGGGAGCTTGGTATTTTAGGTTTGGGAATTTGCTCTTTATATGTATGTTTCTCATATTTTCTCAATCCTATGTACTTTATTTTCAGATTAGTGGATTAGTTATGCAATCAGGTGATATCTTTCTTTCCCTCTCCTACTTATTCTTGTAATTGTAGTATATATTTTCTTTTACATTGAGGACAATGTTTAGTTTAGGTTTGGGGGTGTAGAAAGATATTTTTTCTACCTTATTTTTCTTTTAGGATGTTTTAGAGTATTTTTTTCTATTTTCTTTTGTTTTTATTTTCTTTTATGTGGTTTTATCGTTTATCTTCTTTTAAAAGCATATGTCTGTTTTTAAAGAGATCAATTTCATGAAGAAAGTTCAAGTAATTAATTAAGTGATGAAAGCGATTGAGTGAGTAATTTCTATTTTATATTCTTTATCTTAGATAATTGTGCTTATATTTTTAAATCACATTTCACACACTTGAAGCTTGTAGGAATACAATTTTATGATTTATTACTTGTAATCTTAGTGGGATATCTTTAACTAGGCATATTTTTGAAAACTTGGCAATTGAGTAATTTTTAATGTTTTATGATAGATCTTTATGTTTGTCCATTATTTGAAAAAAATGGGATAAGTGTGTGATAAAAAAAAGAATGAAAAAAAAAGTTTATGGAAAAAAAGAATGAGAAAAAAAAAGTTGAAAAAAAAAGATAGATTGATTGAAAAAAAAATGATGATAAAAAAAAAGTAAAGGTTTGTTTCTCTTTTCACTGAGTAACCGGACCTTGTACCTAGGCAAGTATAAAGGATCGCGTCAAAAGGTGAAAAGTTGAGATAAATTCTTTTATGACTTACTTGGTTATGTAGCCTTTATAGTTCGAGTTATTAAGCCTGAGGGGTGTTTCAACACCTAGTGCCTTGAGCCAACTGGATTAGGGACACTGGCCTAACGCTTGTTACATGGACTATTTAGAAAGCTTAATAGAACTAAGTATTGCACAAGTCATATTTTGAGGTATATTATGTTCTTATTCCCTAAATTTAATTTAAATTTGATGGCTATTACTTGAGGGTTTATTATGAGATGTTAAAGATGAAAGATTGTCATTGTTATATTTTTGAGTTAGTGAACTTTAATGAGTTTGGTTAATGGGTCACATAAGATATGCTTGTCAATAGAGAGTGAAATTGTATGACTATAAAGTTTCTACACTTTATGTTTTTGAAATGTATATATGTAGTTGCACAATTATTTCTAAGATGAGGTTATAGAATGGACGATTCCTTACTTGAAAGTGATCAGATCGATATTATTTACTTGTTTCAAGTATTTGTGGTTGGTTCTTTTTAAAAATAGTTGTGTGTTTTTAAGAGAAGATTGTTTTTAGATTTTTTGTTTTCTTGTTTTGTTTTACTTCTTTTCTTAGGTTTAGATGTTTGTGGGTATCATTGCTGCAAACCCTCACGAGACACAACTCGTCCAACTAGGGACACCTAGGGGTTTAAAGGCTTGTTGCATACGCTAAATGCAATCGTGATTCCCTACGAAAGTGGCATTTATTTATTTTTCTAGATTAGTTATTTTGTTTTATTTTGTTTTGCTTGAGGACTAGCAAAATATAGGTTTGGGGGTATTTGATAAGTATGAAATATATATCTATTTTATATGTCTTTTTACCTTATTTGCTAGTATTTATTAGGTTAATTTAAAGTTAGTTATGGTTTATTTAGATTAAGATAGATATTAATATTTTAGTTTAATTATTAATAATTTTGTAGTTATTAGTAGTTTAGATATGTATTTGAATCAAGTTGGAATTTTAGTTATATTCTATATGTCTAAAATGTGATATTTTATGCTTTGTAGGTAAAATGCGCTTATGGAAGTACTTGGATGATGTTTGGAATACTTCAAAATAGTCTTGACATGCTTTAAAGTGATTTGGACAACTTTTCGGAGTTATAAACAAGTTGAAAATTAATATGGACATGAAAGAAATAGCTTAATGAACAGAATATGAACTGTCCAGAAAAACTGTCCAGATTGCAGAAACAGTGTAGCCGTTCGAAAGGGCATGTAGGGCGTTAGAACGGGATAACGTGATTTTGATGCAAAATGCAGTGTAGTCGTTCGAACGGGCATGCAGGGCGTTCGAAGGGGATAACGCACAGTTTCCTTATTTCAGTCAATTTTGAGTCCTTTTCATATTGGACTCTTTCTTACGGATCTTATGCCTATATAAAGACATATTTGGCACGAAATTAGAGTTAGAAAGTAGATTTTCTGAAGAGAAGAAGGAAGAAGAAGATAGAGAAGAAGCCAAAGCTTTCAATGGAGATTCAAGTGCTTTCTTCTACCATGGAAGGCTAGATTATTCTTTTACTTAGGAGTTGATGAAGCTATAGATAAGTTTCAGTTTCTTTTCTTTTTAATTTAGATCTCAGTTGTGAATTATGACAATTGTATGATAAGGATTTCCTTTTTAATGGAAGAGCTTTTAATGTTTATTCAAATCTATGTTGATTTATTGTCTTGTAGATGATAGATGGATGTGGTTTTGATATTTGCATCAATTCTAATTTCTGTGATTTAGATGAGATGGTCATACAATAGTTTTAATGTTCAGATAATTAAGGACTTGGATGAGTTATACTAAGATTAGACGGGTCATGCCTATAGCTATTTAGTGTAGATGATTCGTGCTATTGTCGAAGATAGTTCATGCCATGGAAATTAATTAATGATTCTTTCTAAAGTAATTCTAGCTTGTAGCTGAGAATACTTGTTCATATTCATACTAGATTTAGATTAAAAGTTAAGGAATTGTTATGGTTCTATAGTGGATTCGATTTCCTAAGTAAATTCTATCATATTAATCTCTTACTTTTAAACTAGTTGTTTTCTTTTCCTTTACTTAATTTAAGTTTAAGTTGTTTTAGTTTTCAATCAGTAAATTCCTATTTAGATTTAGTAATAATTCATCCGTCCCTGAGGTTCGACAACCCTTAAATACTCATCCTAGTACAATTACCTTGTACACTTGCAAAGGGTTTAATTATAAACGATCACTATCACACTACACATGTGTATTACCTAATCATGAAATTCCAGCGGAAATCATAGGTGAATAATCATTAAAATCATAACTCAAATCAAAGCTTAACCACAAGCTAAACACATATAAGATCATTCACTTCATTCTTGAGTCATGACATACACTAACATTCACACTTCAATTAGCCACACGCTATAATGACGTATCAATTCATTCTCATGCGGTAACTCTACTAGAAACATGCTTAAACCATAGGAATCAACCACTCATAACTTCAAGATAGCAAACTCTAACAATGATATCCAACTACAAGTCATTTCACATAACTTTAAATATATACCACAACTTATAAACATTAATGGGATACCCTTATAGTAGCTTACTATAGCTTAAAATACTCCACATAAACATAAAAATGATGTTTTGAAGTAGATATGTCGAAATAAGCAACATACATAAAATTGTCAAATTTTGCAGTGTATCCGTTCGAACGCCATGCAGGCCCGTTCTAACGGTTACACAGGAAAAATGCCAAAATTGTAGTGTTGTCATTCAAATGCCCTGTAGGGCCGTTCTAACGCCAACAAAGCAGTTTTGGTCATCTTCTTCATTTCAAATTTTCAAACGGAAACTCCATTAATACAACTTAAAATCTTCATTTAACAACTCAAACACCATTAAAACTCTACCATAACTTCCAGAATGCTAATCCACATTATAACAAGATAAAACCCTATGAAATCGGGATTAAAGATTATCATTTACTAATCATGTCATTAAAGTACAAAATCAAGTAAATCCATTCAAAATAAACCACAAAATCAAGAGTTTTACCATAGGAAAACTGAAAATTTGAAAGTCCATTACCTTATCCCTTGATTAGGCTTAGATTTGATGGTCACCCTTCTTGAAAACCTTGCAAATACATAGAGTTTACATTAAACTCCATTAAAACCGATTTAACATAGAAAACCCTAATGAAAAACTTAGATCTAGGGCTTGTTGAACATAAAAATCGGATTTTTAGATCTAGGGTTTGAAGAAGAAATGCAAATCAGTAGTTTTGATGTTTAAAAACGAATCAAAACAAATGGGAAATGTAGATCTAGAAGGGATTAAGAAGAAAGCTAGGGTTTAAGGCTTAATTAGAAGAGGCTTACCTTAAACACCTTCTAATCCGGGCCTAAATGGGGAATTAGGCCTAACCTCCCTTTTCCCAGCTTATTCCCAAGATGCAAATGGCTCAGGTCATCCTATTTATAATAGGGTGTGGGGTGTGTGTAGGTAAGTTGTGGGGTATAAATAGAATAATAGGCTAAAAATGGGTAATTTAGCTATTTGAGTACAAAATAAATCTAAGAAAATTATGAAATTTTTTGTAAAGCCTCAAGTTGATGTCTGGGTTAATTTGGTCCAAAAACCCAAATTTCGACGGTGGGTTAATTTGGAAAATTAGTAAAAATTCAGAAAAACCCCAAAAATTCAGATTTGACTCAAAATCACTTAAAAACAATAATTGTAAAGTTTATTTTGATTAAAACAATCAGAAACACCATCTATCTTTAAAATCACCGAATTAATAAGAAAACAAGTTAACCATGCAATAACCGACGATTAAAAAGAAACGAAAGCCGGTTTAGAATTGAGAGTCCTTACACTCCTCCTTTGCTTAACCGTTCCCCTAAGAGCTCTGATTATCTATTTATATGCGTAGAGATTAGGAACCCTAATCCCTCTAAGAGTTGGGCCAAAACTCCCCCAATTAGGGCACTTAATTGGGCCTTGAAAATATAATTTCGAAATATAAATAAATCGGGCATGTAAAGCGACTTAAACGGCCAATTTACGCGTCCAATTCAAGTAAATGGGCCCTACACATTATAATCAACTTCGAACGGTCATATCTCCCTCATCTAAGCTCCAATTCGCGCGTTCTTGGTGGCGTTTCGAAGCTCTTGCAGTCTACTTTCCATATATGTATGGTTTAACTACCAATTTCAGCTGATGATTATGTTATTCTAATGAGAAGATCAAGGGGTCCTGCACCCTAATTTCCTCGTGGTCGACTTCGGGAATTTAGGAAATTCCCGGATGTTCATTTAGCAAATCATGCAAGATACTAAATAATTACTTTTCTCATTTAGACTAAAACAATTTGAAGGGAGCAGCTTTTGTCAAATTGACTAAAAAATCCTCTAATGAAGGTAGCTCTCATAGTCTTGACGAATCAAATCATGTATGTTTAATATAAAACTAATGATATTGATAATCCGTTCCTTGACAACTTAAGCTATTTTATATTTATCATAAAGATTAAAAAAAATTTATTGAGATCAACATAGACTATCTCACAAGACATCATAACACATAAAGCTAGGAATTGTGAAAATATGCAGTAATAATTAAGTTTTATAGTTATTTTCTATGAATAATTATAATTTATACTGCAAATTAACATAAAGTATAATTATAATACATAAATATTATTACTAAAATTTGCAGAAAAGTATACTAAGACTTTTCTTAATAATGATACATTAATCAATATATAACAAACCTAATCTACATTGTTGTTCAAATGTTGACTAATTAAAAATAGTATAAGAATAGTATAGTGAACCACTGAAATTTATTATTACTTCTGAACTTCATGGAATTTGTTACATCTCGAGCTATAAATCTATTAGTACATATCCATAGTTTTAGGTCCAAAGGAAAAAGAAGGATAATGCTCAAGCTTTATTATTTCCGAAGAACACTAGAACACATCTTCCAACCTCAAAACACTACAACACATTTTTAAACTATCCTTTTTCAATTTAAATTCTTGCTAGGGAGCACTTCTGTGTTAACACCTGAAGCAATGGAGGCATACTAGCATTTGTTGGAAGCTTAGCAACAATAGCTTTTGTGATGGTGCCCAAGCCACTAACTTTGATGCCAGACTCGTTGGTAGAGTCTGAATCATTTATTTCATAGATGTAATTGGATTTGATGGTACAGATGTTGCAACCCTTCTCAATAATCTCAAAGCGAGTCAGGAACGAGGTGTAGACCAAGGTCAGAACTCCTTCTATTATCTTCACTTCCTTTAAATGATTCTTATCATCTAGAGTCACAAGCACCTCTTTGAACCATGAAAATGGAGCTCCTGCAAGTTACAAGCACAAAAAGATATATGTGTTTGCTTTCCATTTCCAAAGCTATTTCATTAAATAAAATTGCCCTATCAAGAAAAAAACAATCCTCGAAGTGAGAGGGAAAGAAGATATTTGCTATAGTACATACCAAGAAGGGTATAAATGTTGAAGGTAGTCCCAAGAGATTCATCCCCTATAAATAATGAATCTGCATTAATATTTCTTTTTAACAATGACAATTCAAAGAAGCTGCTTAGAGGGAGTAGATATTTCATGCATTATTACTGAAGTTTGGAACTAGTGCATTCATAAAAGTTATAATAGAGCCTGAAAATACAAATATTAAAAGATTAGTCTGTTAGAATTGGATGTACAATTAGTTCAAATAATGAAAAATTGAAGATCAAGGGCTAGTCTTCCAAGTAAATAATGAAAAATTGTAGAGTTGGATGTACAATTAATTCCAATTGTCATAATTAAGCCCTAGTTCTTTGTCTAATCAAATGAGATATAGATGTTCCTCATTTCATAATATAAAAAAAAAGACACTTCCACTTGCAACAAATATCAAGAATAAATATACAATGTCTCATCATAATATATAATTTATACTGATAGTAATATTATTGTAACATCCGAGAATTTTCTAAATTCTTGAAGTTGTATACGGGGAAATTAAAGTGTAGGACCCCTTGATCTTCTCGTGGGAATAACTTGATCATCAGTTATAAGTGGTGGCTGAATCATATATGTATGGAAAATAGATGGAAAGAGTTTCGAAATGCCACCAAGAACGCGCAAATCGGAGTCTGGATGAGGGAGATACGACTATTCAAAGTTGAACATATCGTACAGGGCCCGTTTACCCGATTTAAACGTGCAACTGGGCCGTTTAAGTTGTTTTGTGGGCCTGATTATTTACTGTTCTAAAATTGTGTTTTTGGTGCCCAATTTCTTATAGATTAGGAGCCCTAATCCCATGCCTATAAAAAGAATTAATTAGGTTTTTTGGGGGGAGCTTTTGATGGTTAAGGGATGGAGGATGAGCCGTCGATGGAATTTTCCGGTGAAGGCAGCCGGCGAACGATGGAGTCGGAGAGAAGCGAGCTAGAAACTCATGCGACCGTGGATCAACAACAACCCAGCTTTTAAGGTAAGAGATTCAAACAATATTAATTTAGTAAATAATTGGATTTGTTCTTAAAACACAATTAAGAGAAATCCCGGAGACAAGAGCCAGTCGGATCTCCAGGCCGCCAACCAGATTTACTGCTCCAGCTAGTAGAGGGGCAAAGTTTAGATATTTGCCACCTCTGTTGGTTAGGTGGCTTCAAGCAAAGCTCTCACCGGCATTTTAAACTGCCACTGAACTCATTGCTTCTTCCTCCCCTCGTCCTCTGTGAAATCACAAAGAAGAAGAGGGATTTTGGCCACACAAACGGCGTCAAGCGTTCAAAATTGCCTCTAGATGGCAAATAGAACAGCTTCGGCCTCGTAGCTAGCCGAGGCGGCAACACTAATGCGGCACCATCATGGCCAAAGCACTTGACAGAAGGCAACAACACAATCAATTAACACTCAAGCTGCCAGCGACGGGGCCAAGGCCACCGTGATCGCCGTGCGGCGAGGAGCCGGCCAGGCTAGGCCTTGCGGCCAGCCAAGGCTGCCGCTATACCCTGGTAGTCGTCTATGCACAAAATTTTGGTTGTGGATCGGACGGGTGTACCACCATCCGGTGACCGTGAATCAGAGATCTGCCGGAATAATCGGTGCAGAAGCACCCTTCGATCAACGGTTGGGGGCCAGACCGCCGGCGATTGCTGAACGTGAAGTCCAGCAGTTGCTGGGCTTCCGCAGTCGTCTCCATGAGGAAGACGATTGCGGGACCAGGAATTAAATTCCCGGTCCGGTTCAAAAAAAATAGAAACAAATAAACAAAAAGGGAAAAGCATCTAACCGGGTCCGGTTCAGATATCTTCACCTACTGGAAAAAATTATAAAAACTTATTTGTGTATCTAGAGAGGGGTGGGAGTGTTCTGACCAAGTTTCAGATAGGGGAAAAATCCCGGAGACTGTAAATTAATGCTTTTACCCCTTATAGTTAAATTACCGTAGGTAAACCACTTATCCGACTTCGGGGCTCCAGTTCAGTGACCTATGAGTGATCTTAAAAATTGAGAAAATTCTCAGTGAGATTTTAATGGGTAACTTAATTATAGGCCAAACCTTTTGGTGAGGAAAAATCCCCGTGAGTGGGTAATTAACTCTTGCCCCTAGGGTTAATCATAAACTATTAAGTCAACCTGGTTCGGTTTAAGGGGTTCACGACCCCGTCACATGCCAGAAAAATTACATAGAGTCCATGAAGTCATGTTGTACCCTTTATTTGAATTTTGGACTAATTGGATGTCATTAAGACCTTAAACCAAATGATAGAAATACCCTTTGAGCGGACCCGCCCACATTCATGTAAATGGAAGCGCGAGTCAGTTGGATTGGAGCTTTCTGAGAGGTTAATGACTTAAAATAAATAAAAGGTAGTTGGATGACTTGAATGGCCCAAGAGGGAGTACCATACCCTAGGTGGTAAAATTACCCTAATGCCCTTAAGGGCGGTATGTTCTATTTCTATCGAAACGAATAACCTAACTACTAAGCGTTAGGGTACGCTATGATGACGTGGAATGGCTTCAAAAGGAAGGGGTGTGACTAGTAAGTGACACAAAGACCTTGTCAGGTCATAGTGTCACGAAAAACAAGGGGAAGAACCCTAATTCTCAAGGTTTAAGGCAGCGTATTATGCGTGTCTGCAATTGCATAATCGATCAACTAGAGTATTATATACGTAATTCACGTGATGCGTTAGAGTTGTTTACAATCTCGGGCTTTAATACATTAAGCCATAGCCCTGCAAATGAGTGCAATGGGCCTTCGTTTGTTATTTATGCACTTGTATGTCTGCATGTTATTTATGTTGCTTAATCTGCTGCATACTTTTGTTATTGATACGTTAAGTTATATCAGTAACTTAAGGTTAATAAAGACTAATCAAGATATTTTGGTTGTCGTTGAATTGGGGGGAGAACACCTAAATCAAGATAATGACTAAAATACCCTCTTTAGGGTTGGGACCAGTTCATGGATTGAACGGGGCCCTGACATAGAATCTTACCTTGGTTAATGAACCGAGGGTGATTTTGGGATGTTCTATGAGTCATAGCTCAGTAGATGAGCTATTTATTGGGCCAATTCACAAGGTGAAGAGGACCCAAATGGTTGAGCAAATACTTGACTGGATGAAAATAATCTAGTCTAAGTTTTAGATGTTTGGGGGAGTCAATGGTCATAAGGACCTGAGGCTTCTATGGATTCATTAGTAATGTCTTGTAAGACTTTTTCTCCCAGAGTTGGGGAATGGTGGAGAATGTGATATGCTTCTCCATTGCCACAACTGTTTGGGTATTGACAAGAGGGTCTTTACTGTGGGTCTCTGGCGGGTCTTCCCAGGACTATTTAGTACATACGAAAAGCAGAGTTGTATGAGCATCATGGAAGGCTTGTGCTTCTCGCCAATCTGTGTCCATGAGCACAGTTGAGATCCTCTTCTCCAGATTCGTGGCAGGCTATTGAGAGCCCTAGGGATTTGGGTTAAGCTGTTGTTAAGCAGTCTACTCCAAGGTTGGCGTCCTTTGTTCAGAGATTTCTCGAGGGGCGAGTTATCTCTGAGTTACAGATTTGATAATATTAATTATCGAATAAGGGATATGAGATAATTAATAACATTGTTTGATATTGCTTGTTAATTAAACAAGTGGAATGGTTAATTGACTTACTAAAATGTTGGTTAAAAATACCTAAGCATTGCATGTGTGATGCTATGCTTATTAGGATAGAGTAGTTTCTAGGTAGAACTACGTCTGGATCCGATCTTGTTGGAAACATTGGAGATGTTGTCTGATGAGTACGTAGGCAACTAACATCGGGTGATGTTGGCCCAATCCAAAAAATATTAATAAAACCTTTTATCCTTTAGAAGCTCTTCTCCTGAAGGCGGAGATGCTCAATTGTTATTGTGGTTGTTGTTTGGTTTGCTTGTTTGCAGGTTTTTCAAGTGACAACTCATGAGATCAAGATTAACGCGTATAGGATGAAGTTTTTGCATTTCTGCAACTCCGGTACATAAGTGTACCTTTAGCGTGAGAGTCAACTTGTTATTTATTTTCAGATGGATGATGGACTTGTACTTAGATGGATGAGTTGTTGTTGAAATTTTGAGACGTGTAATTATCATATGATTTGATATCCGTATTTGTGAACCCCAGTTATCATGGCTTGTATATTTAATCGAATGGTTTGTTTTGTATTCAAGAAAAAAAAATTGCTACTTACAGTTCGTGCTATTTAAAAAAAATGCTTTTAAAATCCGGGTCGTGACAATTATACTTCAAGCACCATTTTCATCTAATTTTAAAAAGAAATTTGCATATTTACATATATATTTGCAAAGAAAAAAATAAAATCACTTCAAATTACTAAAGTCCGTACGATTGTTGTTGGAGTGATGATTAGAGATATACATCATGCATATTGTCATACAATTCATTTTGGTTAAAAAAAGGTACTTGAATTCAGCAAAAATTATTGATAATTAAACTCAAGCAGTTCAACATTTGCTACGCTAGGTTTAAAAAACTAGATAAAAAGTAACTATAAAAGGCAGAAAGAGCAAATAAGATAACCACTAATCATGTCATTTCAATCAGTAATTTTTTTGATCAACTTTTTTTGTTGATGCAAAGTTTCTTTGATAGAAGAAAAAACATAAAAAATAGAGAGAGAGAGAGAGAGAGAGAGAGAGAGAGAGAGAGAGAGAGAGAGAGAGAGAGAGAGAGAGAGAGAGAGAGACTTTGCTGAAAAGAAAATTCAAATAAAATCTACACACCAGTCATAAAATATATCCTCGAAGAGGGACCATTTGATAAGTTTACTTTGATGTTTTACAAACTGGGTACATGATCATGAGAGTTATGCCCATCATATGAGAAATATAATATCTCCAGGTGAAAACAATCCATATCTTTCTTCGGTCACTTCAATTCTCATGTTTGGATCTAAATATTATTTAAATAGTCTATAACTATATAGAATTTATACTCAGAATATGTACAAAATAGTAGTATTTTACTCAGAATAAATCATCATATAAATATAAGCTCAATAAAGAAAAAAATTAAATTGATAATAGACAATCACTTTTAAGTAAATAATAACCAAAAAACTTAGAATAATACTATGTTTGTCATAATCATTGAATATAGAATCTAAATGATAAGTTTTCAAACAATAACAACCAAAATAAAAAATACTAATAAACTCAAAATAAGAATTAAATTCTAGACATTCAAATCTTGTAATGCATCTTTACAAGTCTTCTTGTTGTGATGTCCAAGTTTGCCACATCGACCACATTTAATTGCCCTTGTTAACTTTTCACCACGAGATGGAATTCTAGTAGACTTTGGTCTACCATGAGGCCTTCTTCACAATGGAAGTAAGACTACAACTTCTTTTGAAGAAACTTCAGGCTTTTCATAAGGAATAGGCAATATAGGCTGAGAGTAAGAATTTTCAAAGGCAACTTTTGTAAGACAAAGATCACAAAAAATACGAGGGTCTTTCCCATTTCTAAGCAATGCCGTTGTAGCATGTTTACAAGGGTATCCAGTCAGCTGCCAATTGTAACAAGAACAATTATGAGAATCAATAGTCACATATGTTGATGGATCTGACATAACTTCATATAGATTATCATGAGAAGCAGCAACTACCCATACACTACCATCCTTAATATTTCCATCCAACTTTTGTTCCATAACTGGGTAAAGAACACCACTCCAACTCCTTGCTTCATTCCTACGTTCATTCATCATCTCCATAATCTTAATCTGTATCCTATCAATCATCTTCATAATGGGTAAATGTCTTTCATCACGTATCCATGAGTTAAAAGATTCTGCAACATTAGAACACATTACCATAACTCTTGCCCTTGAAATATGCATTCGCCCAATTTTCTTTTGGAAGATTTTTAAAAAAATGAACAACTTGTTGTCTACCATCTTTTTTAAGTTTTTTAAACAGCTTGTCAAATTTTGAAGGTCTTGTAGCATAAGCACATTGTATAAACATGAAATCCATAATGTCACGTAAGTCATTAGTCCTGCCTCTCAACTTGCCTCTCAAATTCATTCTCAAATGGTGTAAACAATAAGCATGTGGAAAAGATGTGAATATTTGTCACACAACCTGAAGCAGCCTCTTAGTACAATATGAGATAATAGTCAACTCACGCAAAGGATTAAGTATCATCTTCAATTGAATAAGAAACCATACCCAATTATCTTCATCCTCGGAATTGACAACAACATATGCAAGTGGGAAAATACCTTTAAAAAATAAAGGAAATGACATCAAAATAATTGACAAAATAAATTCTTTTAATCAAAAGTAAAACATTATTATACACATCACATACTATAATTTTACTTTGTTATATAGTTTACCTGCAGAAATTAAATGAAACGATAATTTAAAGTAAGAAACAAAAATAAAATAATTACCTTGGTTGACATTTTTTTATGTGGTAGCCAACAAATGACCTTTATAATGCCCATGCAAATGGGTTCCATCCAAAAATGAAACAAACACTCTCTTAAATCGCCTAACTTCATCATCAATCTCCAAAGTCAAATGGTTACTAGGATTAGTACTCATAGCAACACCAATGTACCAACACAAATCATCAAAAGACAATAAATGATCACCAAAAATTTTCTTTTGAGCCTTTTAAACGCTCTTACATGCAACTCGATAGAAAATATCAAGACCATAACTTGTATTAAAAAATTGACGTACAACATCAACTGGACGAGTACATGGATTGTTGCTAACTTGACTCAACAACTCCTTCGAAAGAATGGCAGTTGTTGTCCTTGGATTTTTCTTTCTTCACACAATATATCCACATGTATGCTGATTATGAAGTTTACGAATATAAAAAGTATTACCCCAACCATCCTTTCTAGCATAAACACGCCATTGACATCCTGTTGATTCTTTGTATTTGTATTCAACAATTACCCTTAAAAATCATTCTTAATATACTTAAATTCAAAACCAATCTCAATCGCATAATGACACAACTTTTGGTTAAAGTCTTCTACATCATCAAACTTTTGCCCAATAGAATCAATTGTAGTAGACCAATTTCTTGTCAAAAAAATATTACTTTCATGCAAAGATGAATCAACTTCTTCATCAAAAATAACATCATCATTAATTTGAATGCTACTACTTATCACTTGATTACTAGTACCACTACTAGTTCCTTGATCAACACAAAAATCATTTTCTTAATGAATTAATGACAAGAACGTCAGCAATCTTCACATGCAGCTCATAAGGAAGAAAAAATAAATTCTATAAATTGTCATTATGAAGAAGATTGCATTTTGAATGACCAGCCAAAGAATATTTAAATATAATAGACTGAGAATTTAGATCACTCCATGTTTGGAAAATCATAGAAATCAAGGTATTATAAGAAATACTTCTATTAACCCGAAAAACATTAGTATTAACATCATGTTTGCATAGTAAAGTATAAAAGAGTCCATTGTCCTGCAAACAAAAAAATAAAAAACATTTAATTATGAAAAGAAGAATATAATATATTTTACATATCCAATAAGTAAAAAAAAATGTAAAAAAAATCAATTAAAATATACTTATTATAAAATGACTTATATGAACCATATAATAAACAAGAAAAAAAAAGAATAATATGAAGGGAAAATTATAATATAGTGAAATATAATAATACTCTTAAAAATTGATATAATAAAGAACTTTACAAAAATTAATATCTATTAAGAATAAAAAGAACGTAATGAGTGCATACCTGCTCTTGCTAAGCATAAACCACAAATTGTTGCTCAATAAAACTCAATAGCTCTTGAGTAAATAGAAAAGTTTCATAATCTAACACTCCTATGGCACTAAAAGAAAAAAAAATCTGAAATTTCCTTAAAATTCATACACTTCATACTACATTAAAATAAAAAGAAAACAAAAGGAAAGAATCATCGAACAAGCAATCGTGAATAATCAATAATACCTCTAACCAAAATAATTGAGACGATTGTTGATGCAGAATATGAGAGACTTGTGAGCATCGGCTAGGAAATTGACAGGATGCGGTATGAATGCTCTTCTAGGACGATGAAGATATTGTGTGTTCCGTGTTCAACAGCTAATCGTCGCCTACCAACAACAAGATGAAAGAGTACTTACTTTTGCTAGAAGAGAAAAATCAACTCAAGAACACAAACGAACAAGCGGAAGCAAAAGAAAACAAAGATCGCGGCGATATACAGATAGTGGAGCAGATATTCGTAGAAGCCCTAAAAAGCCGAAGGAGATAGGGATGATAGAGCAGATTGTAGTAAAATCCCTAAAACAAACCCTGTGGCGATATAAGACGATGACGATATAAGACGACAATAATATAAGAAGGCAGCGATAGACATGGCGGAGCAAGTTTTAGAAAAATCCCTTAAAGCTTGGCCGGAAACAATAAAGAAAACTATCACACACCGAGATGGATACGGCGAAGGCGGAGGAGGGACGACATTAAGAAGGGGGTATTTTCTGATTTCTTCAAAATACAATAGCATAGAAGTAAAAAGGAAGACTTATAAGTAAACCAAAAGTAATATACTGAATAAGCCGGAGTAAAAAAAAGTTGGTCCATACTAAACGCTTATTATTAGAAGCGGTAGTTAGGACCTGTAGGAAATTTTAAATATAAAAAACCCAGGTAATCCGAGAATAATCAACCTTCGTAGAGGTAATTTTGTGAATCGCCCGCGTACAATATTGGCCGGAATGGGAGCCTGGTGAGGACAACATTTTACCATCCCTCTCCACTGACAGGGCCTTGTCCTAATTCCACCCACCCGCGCGGGCTGTTCTTTGTTTCGCCTCCACATTGGCTTCTTTAAATCTCTTTTCGAACGCTCCTCTGGTTCTTTCCCCCAAGGAGAAATGAGTAGTTTGGTTTCAAGCGTCTGTACGAGGTCCCGCCGGAAGCGTATGGCCGACGGCCAGGAGGTTTTGCCCGAGACACCGGCGCCTACAGAGCCCGAGGAGATCATTAGAAATGATGCGGTATGCTATCATGTTTGAAATTTTCTTGTCAATCGTCTAATTTGCTGTCAAAAGTTTTTCTTTTTTTTTTTGTAAAAACTTGTAACGATGATGCAAACTGGCTGATAGTCAGGCAGAAACTTAGATGATTATAGAAGATTCGAAGAGAAAGCTTAGGTTTGAAGGAAAGGAAGATGGAGGAGGAAGGGGAGAAAATTTAGAGAGAGAATAGGAGAAGATTGGACCATGTCGCTTCTCTTCTTGTCACTGGTCTCCCTATAATAAAGAAGAGAAGAATGCCTTTGCCAATAGCACCAGAATATTTCTTTATAGCCATACATATAGGAAACTGATTTAATTTCATTGTGCTCAGCTTCAACCATATACAATAATATTGAGGAAAATGCACTGGAAGTCCTTCATAGTAGACTATGCGAAATAACTTCTTTACTGGTGAAAAAGCAACTTACCCGTAGTTTTGCTTTCTACTCTCCAAGGAGTGGTGGGAACTTCTTAGAAAGTACGTCATGCACATCAACCTGGAATGTCGGGAAGGAGATGAGGGCAACCTTCAAAGGCGTGATGACATGTATTGTCAGGGTCGAGAAGGTACTTGATTTCTGTCCAGTCAGTCTTGTTACCCGTGTTTACAAGATTGTTACTGAGTGGTGGTTATTACAAGGTTATCTTTCAATATTGAACTGCATTAATAAAAGATAGACATGCGTATGCAACAGAATGAGATGGAAATTCAACACCATTAGGCATATATGAAGAAGCAAACACCAGGATGCTCACCTTCAACAACAAGAAGGAGATAGCTTTCAAATTATTCCCCCATTACTTTCAGGTTTCCAGTCAGTAGGATGTTGTTGATAGCAAGCTAACATTTCTAACTTTCCCTATGTAACTTAAAAACTCTTGTAAGGAAAAATCTGGTGGTTATGCAAGATTAATATGGATGCACAACTGAGAGATGCAATTGACATTGGAATATGTAGGACAAGCGTCTTTATTAGATCTCCTTGTTATTGTTGCATTATCAGAGAACATAAGAGTATGTACACGAAATAACACAGAATTTTCTTTGTTGTCATCAATCCGATGATTTTAAGAAATACTAGTACGTAAAGAACAATAACTTTCTTTTTTTGGCAAAGGAAATATTCTCCTGGTTGGTTGCTGACTGCTGACGGTTTGGATCCTTGCGCAAGAGACCTTAAACTCAAGTTTGGATTTCACTGATTTTGAAAGTGGGTCCCACAATATCAAATAAAGGGGCCAATGGGTATTGGAGGCAAATTATGGGGATTATGGTACTATAAATTTTGGGTCACTTTGAAATGTGGTACGCACCAATTGTAGGATGTGATTTTTCATCCCATGTTTAATAGCTGAAATTTCACACATCTTAGATGGAGAGGTCCACATGTTAGAATAGGCCCAAATTTGGGGTCTCCCATATTCTTCAATTTTTTTAAATTTTTACTAGTCTCATGTTTCTTAGTAATTTTGTCCATTCATCAATAAAGCTGTTTTATTTAGCATAGTTTAAACTTGTTTTGTTTATTATATTTATTAAAAAATAGGGAGTAGAAGAAGGAAGAGAAGCAAATACACTCTTTGGTCTTTCACTCTTAAATATACTCAAACAAGAAAGGAAAAAGACTATCCAACCCCTATACTTTAGGAGATCAAATTTACCTGGTCACTATCTAGTTGATCTTTGGGACTTGTTGGAGTCGAGGCTGACCTTTGACAATATTCATAAGTATAGTATGTTGAGGGACTTATTTGGAATGGATTATTAGGAGGGAAAAATTATGCTTCCCTTATTTTCACACTTTATTGTCTAAATGAGGGTTCAATTTTGATATTATTGATAATTATTGCAATACAAATACATTTCATTACAAAACATGGACGTTAGATGTTGCTTTTATTGTTTTTATAATTGCATAATAGGCAGCAATGATACTTCATTTATGTTTTTTAAACTTGCCCATCAAATCACCGATGTCTACCAGAGCACTCAAGCACCTAGCCTTGACGTAGGGGACATTGGGAGAAATTAGGTTGTCATCGGGTAGTGCTTGGGTTGGATTAGGTTTTACCTGCATCCAGACCCATTTCTCAAAATTTTATCCATTCCCTACCTATTACCCATTTCCCCACTCATTACCCATACCCTACTTGTTACCCACTACCCACTGGGCAAATGCACGGGTATTGGGTAAATAGTCAATTGAAACACTTGAGTTAAGAACAAATTGCATGATTGCTCAAGAACCTTCATCGTAAGAATAAACAAAAAGAATAATATGTGTGATACCAAAAGGGCACTTAAGCAAGATTTGCAAGACTTTTAGCATAAGATATCAAATGAGCACCAATAACTTCACCGATTAGAGAAGCCAAATTTGGAGCAGTGTTGCTCATCATTGTAGCAAGATATTCATAGAGATTTATACATTATTCTGATAGGTCCATTACTTTCTAAGCATATTGTTGGACGTTTATCAAGCCAATTAGAGACAAATCCTATCTTGATAGATGGCAAATAACACAAGAAATTATAATGTAAAAAAGCTTAACCACCAAACTTAATTCTATGTTTACAAAATTTACCCATGCATGCTTTAGCTGCTTCAAGAACCCCATTTGTTTTGTCCTCATCTCCAAGTATATCTGCCAAGCCTGGGATTTTATCCTTAGACAATTTTGATTTGTTTTCAATAAATTTTGTAACTTCAGCATAGAGATAGTTGTCATTAACAATTGGGTTAGGTTAATGAGATTAGAATGGCTGAATGAGTAATTAGTATATTAAATAAATCAGGTAAGGGCATGTAGGAGGGGGTACCCATACCCTACCCAATTAATAAACAGAGGGGTAAAATTAACTACATATTTTACCCGTTACCGAGTTATAAATTACCCGTCCACAAACTCAGGTTGGGCGACTGGGTGAGTCGAGTAAATAGGTACCCATTGACAACCCTTGGGAGAAACCACATTATGCAGGATGTATTTTCATGCTCTTAGGCTTTACAACATGCAAATACAAAAATAGATGCAGTGAGCGAAATTTAATATTTGGGTATAGATAGTTACACCCCTTCTACGAGAACCTATGCTTTTCAGAAAAGTGGCTAATTAACTTGGTATTGGGTGGTCCTTGATTGAGTTCCCTGTGCAGGTAAAAGTTCTTATTATGCACTTTTTGTGTATGTATTCCTATACGGAACATAAATGAGCCTGCATGTGCAAGAGATTGTTGATGAACATAGCTAGTCCATTTGCTGACTGCATAAGCTTTTATGATGAAGTGGTTAACTAACATGTTTCAAAGCCCAAGGTTTTGGGTTCAAGTCCTGGGGGGCGTCATTTCCTTGCTGTGTATTGTACACACGAAATGCTAGTGTTACATACACATGTAGGCAATATTTATTGAGTTTTGACATAAATTGTTGGTTCCTTTTTCACTTCGCTCAACCTTTTGGGTGAAGTAATTAATGGAAGAGAATTGTAGATTGTAAATAAAAGAGAAAATTTTTTAAGCTTGAAACAAAGAATTATTTGTATTGTTTTCTAGTTTGTTGTTGTTGTTATGGGTCTGCCAGCTTTGTCCTCTAAGGTAGCACATCATCTTGAACTAGTGACTATTGAGGAAGAGATTTATAGAGCAACCAATTGTTCATAGTATTTCAGAACTTTCTCCAGGAAAAAAAATAGAATTGGCCTGAATCAAGGTCTGTAATATGATGAGAGTTTGAACAATTATTGGAGTCAGGAGCAGTTTGGGAATTTTGAGAAAAGACAAGCAATTTTGTCAATTCTAAGCTATATATCACTATGCTCTCCTGTCGGTCATGTAGACAATGCATTGCAGCGTTGTGATGAGATCCTTCACTTGCGTTGGATCAATCTTGTGGCAGTGCAGAATTGGATGAAGCAAGTTTA
Source organism: Saururus chinensis (assembly GCA_035235625.1). NCBI lineage: Eukaryota > Viridiplantae > Streptophyta > Magnoliopsida > Piperales > Saururaceae > Saururus > Saururus chinensis. The sequence continues at coordinate 25,627,978 of CP141146.1, read as the reverse complement.
TGATTGTTGTCGTAAGGAGAGGGAATTTCTGGTTGGAGATCTAGTTTACCTTCACCCTCAACTCTTCTGCCGAATGTCAGTTTATTAGCCAGGTAATGAGAAGCTTTCTCATTGCTTTCATGGCCCATATTATATCAATGAGAGGATTGTTGATGTAGCCTACCGTTTGCAGTTGCCACCAGAGTCCTAAATCCATCTAGGTTTTCACATTTTTTTGACTTCTGAAGTATGTGGGCAATTCATCCGATGTTTCTCTGGTCCTTCCTCCACCTTTGTCGCTGAACCAGTCTTGCCCTATTCGTCATGCCATTTTACAGCGTTGGAGGGTTTGACGTGGGAGACATGTTGTTTAGGATATATTGATTTCTTGGTTGCATCAACCGCCTGAGGATATTACTTGGGTGATGGAAGATGAGTTCTATGAGTTGTTTCCAGATTGGTTGCCTTAAGAGCAAGTCGCAAGCAGATTGTGGTGGGACGCTATGCCTCTGTGGCCATATGTCTTTGCCGCTATTCTCTATTCAAGCCCATCTTATATTAGGAACTTGCTTTAGAAATCTATTTCAAGTATTTATGTTTCCTAGTTATAGTTAATGCTTATTTCAATTTAGATACCTAGTTTTAGAAGAACTTGTAGGAGGAAAGTAGTAACTATAAAAAGGGCTTTGCCCATGTGTATTGTGCATTGGAATTTTATCAAGCAATAGATCAGTAGTTTATTCCTTCTTCCTCTCTCTCAGTGTGTGCAATTCTTTTCCCTTTCTCTCACAAATTCTCCCTTTTACTCTGTTTCTCTATTACTTACCTGTGGTTCCTTTAGGGCATCATGAGCAATGCCTGGTGTATGTAGCTTAAGTAGTTTATGTAGGGAGTACAAATGATGCTAAGCACACTAATTGGTTAGCCAGGACCTTTATGAACTGCCCAGAATAATCTCAGCCTTTTGAAATGCAAAAATTTGAAATTTATAAATCCATTGATTTCTTTTTTGTTGTTTTTATCAGTCATCTTTTTTTCAATGTCCTTGTTTCCTGAGTTGTGAGGTGGATCATTATTGTTTGTGATGATTGAATTTTCATAATACTGTTATTGAGTAATGCTACTTGTCCGCTACTCATCAGCCCCAAAGAAGATATTCTTCTTACCATGGTGGATCATCCTAGCTGAATTAACTTAAATACTTCCATTTAATACTAGGTTCACATTACTTCCTTTGCAAGTGTCATTGTTAAATGCCATGTACCTATAATCTCTGTCTCTCTCTCCCCTGTCTGATGTAGTACTGAATTCATCATGGGAAGAATAGCTAATGAAACGGGTAAGAAAAGGGAAATAAGTGGAGAAAGAGATAAATGGTAGAAGAGGGGGGGGGGGGATAACTTTTCTCTGGAATCACCACCAGAGATCACTGCCAGAATCGACACCAGACAGCAGGGAAACCGCTGGAATCATCACCGGGTATTTCTGGAATCAACACCAACCAAAATCTCTTTCAGCATGGAACAGAGTGTTTTTTCCCGAAATCATCAATGGCTATTTTCATTAAGGAATCCTCTTAAATAAGCTTTACAATAGGACTCCAATAGGAAATAAAGTACCCTACCAGACTTTCCAAACCTAGAAAAATAAAATCAATTCTAGAGTTCTCAATCAAATAAAATTTCTACTTGAACTCTTACTTAAATTAAAACTCTTTAATATGCTAATTCCTAAATAAACATGATGAATCAAATCAAATCTCTAATCCCATATATTCATTTTAGTTGGGGCCTACGTATGCATCCTCATCACCCTCCTCAACCCCAAAAAAAGAAACACGGGACATATTATTTAGTAGGTACGTAGGAGGAAATGAATTGAGAGAATGTGTGAATTTTGTAAATGACATGCATGAATTTGCTAAACTAGCGTAAGAATATAGGAGAGACTATAGTTTCCTGTATTTAGAGGTATGTCCAATGGATCTGTATTATAATCATATCTACATGCTCAGTTATGTTTCTGATGCCGAACTGCTTGTCGCGAAAGGGAATGGGAAATTGATGGGTGAAGGAGGGGTAGAAGTTAGGCCTTGGAATCCACCAAGGTTTCCATTGGAGTCCACTGGACGGAGGGTTTACCGAAGTTTATTGGCAAGGTTGTTGGAATCCACCCAATGAGAGGAAACTCAAATCATAAACTTAAAATCATCAGCTGCCATTCCATTAAAGACTTAGGCCTTTAAATAAGGCTCTACAATGTGACTCTAATTGGAAATGAAGTACTTGTGAAGTTAGAAAAATAAAATAAAATCTTAAGTCCTAAGCTACTGAATAAAAACTACCGAAGTACAACTCCTAAATAAAGTACAATTCTAAATTTAGAAAAAATAAAACTAAATCTGATCGCTGCACATCAGCTGGGCCCTTAGGGCTCTGCATCAGTTTCTAAGAGAAAATCAGTTGGTGCATACATTGTTAGTATGTATAATAATATATGTACCTCTACAGGGGTTCAGCAAGAAGCTGGAATCGTGGATGAAACTCATTCCTGAAAAAAAAAACGAAAAAAATAAAAACACTAAAAGAGACAGCAGGAATGATATGATCGTTGGTGATGGTAAACTCTGATGATACATTGTACTGCATGTGGTTCTATGCTTGCTTTTTCTGTCTTATAGGATAGATTCGTGAGGCATCATAAACGTCAGCCTAGGTACACGATGGGTCAGATGACTGGCGACCAAAGCCAATCACAGCCACCCCAGCCACCCTTGGTTTCCAGTCATGAGCAGAACTGACTCCAGTCAATCTGCACTTTTTTCAGGCAGAGAGTAGTGGAGCTATTACCAATATTGTACCGCAGAGTTTCTCCATTTCCTGTAACCCTCACCAGTCACTTGGGTCCCAGCCACACTTGGGTCCCAGCCAGGAGCAACCTGCTGAGGCTGATTTACTTCCCGTCCTGGCAGATGGTAGTGCAGTTAGTTCTGGTGTTGGTATGCTATTGGTCTAGTTTATCCTGTTCACATACTTGACGCTATGTTGTAACTGTGATGTTGACATGTATGGTTTATTATTTTTATCTGCTTTAGAGAGCAGAAGTACAAAGAGGAGAACTCGAGGCCCCACACGTTGCCTCTCTGTGTGGTGGAGACCTGCAGCATTGCGTAAAATTCCTGTTGCCATTAACAGGCAGCAGCAGCCTATTGGACCCAAAGCATCCAGGCTGGGTAACTTCCTGGGCACTTTAGTACGGGATGGGAAGAGGGCGCCCCTGACTTATGTTGATTGGAAGGCAATGCCGGAAGCTAACAAGGAGGACATGTGGCAGCTAGTTCAGGTACTGGAACATAAAACATGCTCTTGTTTTTTTTCTCATTTTCTTCTCTTATTTCGCTCTTAATGATTGCACATATATGTTTTAGTCGAAGTTTGACATAGACCAAAGCGCTAAAAGTTGGGTAATGAAATCTCTCGGCTCAAAGTGGAGGAACTGGAAGGGTAAACTGAAGGCAAATCACTACTCTAGATGGAAAACAGATGAGGAGCGACTGCAGGACCGTGATGAGCGGGTCCTTGAGGAACAGTGGCAGGCCCTAGTTAAATTTTGGAGTTCTGAAAAGGAAAAAGTTTGTGATTATCCATTTCTTATCTTTGTTTTTTAAATTTCTCGCACGGAATTGCAGAAACATCACATGAGTTGTATGCAATATTTTAGGTCCGGAGTGTGACAAATAAAGCTAATCGTGCATGCCTAAGATATTTGCACACTGCAGGGACAAAAAGCTTTGCACGTATACGTGAGGAGGAGGTAAAAGTTTTTGGGACATTCACGGTTGTATTTGCTTAAGAGTGGTTCAAATTTTGATAAGCACGTTATACATTACTTACATTATTTTTGTTTGCAAGAGTACAGCGAGCCAGGCGGCCCAGTGGAGAGGAGCCAGACCGGATAGATATATTCACAATAACACATAAGCGCAAGGATGACCAAACTTTGAATGATGCTACAGCGGAAGTAATTGTATGTTAATTTATCACTTTTTTATTGCAGATATGCCAGACAATCATATGCATATTAATCATAGCTTGGATCTTAATTGCAGTCAAAGCTACAGTCACAAGCATCTAAACAGCCAAATGCATTGCAGCCAAATACGAGAGAGGACATCTTCTCACAAGTTATGGGAGAAGAGACACGCGGTCGGGTACGTACTTATGGGCTCGGTCCGAGCCCCTCTGATCTTTGGGGACAAAAAGCTAGAGGGACAGCTACTCTAAGAATTGCCTCTGAAGCTAAAAGGGCTACCAATGAGATATGCAAGATGCGAGAGACAATGGAAGCCATGATGCAGAAATATGCTGTTTTGGAGGCCGAACACACAGCTATGAAAGACCAGATGGCTAAATTCTTTTCGACTATACAGAAGTATCCTATTGAAGCTATGAACTGCCAGGTAACATCTTAATTGTACTCGAGCGTTGTCGTAACGTTATTGTTCTAGATAATATATTTCAACTTTTGATTATTCCGTATAGGTTATCAATAATTCCAACGCAGTTCCATCATCAGTTGATTGTGCAACATCCCCTAAAGTGAGTATATTTTATTAGATTTTAATCTGTTTGACTAATAAGTTGTTAATCTCAGCATCACCGTTGGCAGGGAGCCTCCGCCTCAAATGGCATGGATAGTGGCTCTCACACATGCAGAAAGAAAATGAGAAAGATCAAGCACGGAAAAAATAGTCGCAACAGTTGAGGTTCTTATATGTTGTCTTTTAAACCTGATAAAGCTATGTTTTAGTTGTTGTTAGGTTGACAAAATTAAAGTGTTGTCATTGAATTCTTTGATCATTGTCTGCCAATAGTTAAAGGCCTTGCCCAGTGTCTTAATATCTAGTCGTAATGGCACGTCCAGAAAAAAGGTTTTATAGATGCCGATCTCATCAGTCTCAAACAATTTATGTATGGGGCCGGAGGTGTCAAAGGGCCACTGGCTTCTAAGCCCGAAACAGGCTGGCCCGGCCCGCACCTCCAAACGCAGGCTTAGCACGGCCTTGGGGCCTGATGTGCAGGGCCTAAGGTTGGGCCAGCCTATGGGCCCTCTAAATTATTATTTTTCTCAAAAGTAGTATTCATAAAATTATAATTTTATATAATATTGTAAATTTACAGATTTCAAATCTTAGATGAAAATTACATCATTATCGATGAGTACATCCTAACACTTATCTATCATTTACAAATTAATATTAATGCACCTCTACATATCTGCTCTAAGATAATAAAAATACATTTGAGCGTAAGAGGGAAGAGCGAGACTACTGGGCAAACAAGATTGGAGTGGAGTGGAGTGGTTGAACCATACATAAGAGGGAACAGCGAGACAACTGGACACTTCTTCCATCATACGGTTATAAATCTACATTCAAATCCATACAGAACCCTCTACAACCATTCACCATCTATCGCACATACAAGTGTCCCACACATCCACATATCCATTACACCTATGTATCACCAACATACATATATATGCCAATTACACATACATATAACATACACATAATTTTATATATAGTTTACCAATATATTTGTTAATCATCATTAGCATATACATGATTCACATACATCAAATTTACTCATAGCTTACATGCATGTCCTACGCATATTTAACCATACCATAATTTATCATTTTTCGCTCTTACATCTTGCAATTGAATCATCTAAAACATTAACTTACACAATCCTAGTATGCTACTAAATATTTAAAGTATGATATCATAAAATTAGGATTTTAAAGTCGCTTACCTCACAATCTATGAAGTTTGATAGCGAACACACGATGGTAGTTATATCGGGGGTGGAGTTGGAGATCAAAAGCATCAGCTAATTGAGAGAGCTATTGTCCCGAGGTTTAAGAAGTGCAAGAAATAATCATAGTAAGACTGGGCGAAAGAAGTTTGTACAAAAAAATCTGCAATCCATGGAGGCGCAATAAGGGTGGCCGGGAGCAAGGTCATGCCAATAAGGAGTGGTAGGTGTAGCAAGAAGTTAAAGGAGGACTAAATGGATGTTGGCCGGTAGCTAAGAAACACTCAATCGGCTACAAGACGTGGAAATTGGCTACAAATAATACCCAACGATGGTGATTTCATGTCATTGTTGACCATCATGAGGGGTGGAGGAAGTGTGTATGTGCTCGAGGACATGGGAGAGGTGGTGGAGGGCTTTAGTGGTCAAATCTAGATGGTGATGATAACAGTTGTGACAACTGTCATTTAATATGACATAATAATCATAATAATTGTGGGTTGACATGCGTAATTGTATGCAAATGATGGCCATCAATGCAAAATAGTCACAAATCTGTTGATACTTCATCACATGATCATCAATTGGATATAATGGACTAATTGCACAACCAAATTATTTATATATATATGCCACAGACCACTATGTGTAGAGCTGTAAGTTATACAGAGTTTATGAATCTCTAGACATATCATGCCCTTAAACATCAATCATATATATAATTAATGGCTATTTTCACACTTAGATAAAACTATTTGAAATCTTTGCAGCTTTCACCTCTATCTTTACTTTAATACCTGCAAAATCTGGGGGTGGGTGAGTACATTTATATTCAGTAGGTTAAGTTAAAATCTAAGGTAATTCTAAGCAAAAAATCCATGAAACAGATATAATCCTTTCATAATATCATTTTACCGGAAAAACTAATTTTTCAGAAGTAATCCGATTCAGAGACGGATCTAGAAAATCATTGATTCGTCTGACGATGATAAAATCTAGGTCGTGATACCAAAACGGCATTCTCTCCAATGTTGATGGGGCATTCAAAGGCTTAGGAGGATAAGAGTTTTTTCATTATCCTCCACACCTTTTGCGCACATGCTAGGACCGATTATTTTTATTGGTGGATATCTAAGGCATGGCAATTCCTGTTCTTTAGCCAAGGAACTACCTAGGTAGTGCATGCACTCAAAATATAATGCAATGCATGTAAATTATTTCATAGATATGATATTTTCCCCAGAAAATATAGCTAATAAACATGACCAAGCAAAACTATTCAGAAGAGTTAAACCTTTACGAGCAAAACATGGTTTTAGAGTTTAAAACCCCCTACCTTAATTTTAGGTATAATATTTGTAATTGTGGAGGCATCAAATAGTAAAAATGATCCCACCACGGCGTCCGACACATTCAATTCAATGGAGAACACTTCTTGAATGATATGATTCATGTATTGATCCATTTTTCGATTATGCGTAATTTGAGGGTTTAGGGAAAATTATAAAAATTTGGATAGGATTTAGGGGGTTTGAAAGAATAAAATCTCCATATATGGGTAGTTCTCAAAGTAACGAGAATAACAAATCGAAGAACACGTGAAATGGAGGTCGGGAGAAAAAGTTACGACTTTAGAAAGCATGCCACATGAGTGGGGCCCACTTGACTTGAAAAGTACGGGATACTTTATCCATGTGTAGTATTGTTTAAAAGGTCTCATCAATGCGAATCTATCGGTACTAAGAATGCGTGATTCTGACTTCGGGGTGGGAAGTTATTGCGTTTTGAAGTTGGGATACTATAAAATAGGAAAGAAGATTCTCTGAATTCTTCCCACTTGATATTCTCCTCATGAGAAAGCTGCAACAGCCACCAGAAAGCCACTTCCCGTGTCATAGCAAAAGTGGCCACATCCATTTTCCTATCTTTAGGAACCTTCATAGCCTTAAATATCCTTTCCATTCATAATGTCCATTTCTCGACCACCTCTAGACAGCCTCCCGTAAATGGTAGAGTAATTTTCTCGATCCGTCAACTAAGTTATCTTTCTCACTTCGGCGGTTCTCTACTGAATCCATGATGTTACTTAAACGGTTAAGGCTAGGCTGAAATCCTTGAGTTTGCAGATGTTGAGTCATTCTTTGCATCATCAATTCGAAGAAATTTTCCATATGGTTTTTTGATGTTGCTGCACCATGTGCTACAGTATCATCTTGGGTGGAGTTATGAGACAGTTGTACCTCTCTACCACTATCCAAAGTCATCTTGGGGTGCTAGCAGATTGAAACAATCTTGAATCCCAAAGAATTTGTTTTAAACAGACAGAGTTTATTTATGTAACATCCTTAATTTTTTTGTAATTTTTCTACATGTTTCTGCTATTTTCTGCAATTTTATGCTATTTTCTACTCGTATTTTTTATGGAGAAATCTAACGCTTCAGCATATCCGTTTGCATAATGGACCTCAATATTTGTATCCGTAAGAGTCAGAAGTCGTGTTTAGTCATAAGTCATGGGCCTTGACTTGTCACAAAAACTCCCGACGCAAAAACGGGAGAGATAAGAAAGTAGCGCAAAGCAAAAGAGAAAGGAAGAGAATTTTTTTTAATAAAGATCGGATCAGGTGATTTTAATGCGCCCAACCCATGAATAGTGAAAGGGGAGCCCCCCTTCACTCTGTGAGGCTAGAGGCGGTGCCACCGCTGGCTTCTGCCTGGCCGGCCTCGGCATGACGATGTTGTCTCTCCAGCCTGGCCCCGACGGCCGCCGCCACCCCTCTTCCTCCCTTTTTCCCCATCCGGTTTGGTGAGCCGCGTCTTCGATTTTTGCCCGATCCGCCGCCTCCGGCTCCATGGTCTCCACCTCGCCGTCACAACTCCACCCCGGTCAAGACAACCTCAGAGCTCCATTGTCCTGGCCTCCCCGCCCCTGCTTCGTCGCCCTAAGATAAAAATTTCGTCGCCCCTATTTTTCTCTTTCTCTTTATGCGTTGCGGTCGTCGGTTGTGCCACTGGTGGTCGGCCACTACGACCAGCCTTTGGACCTCCCTTGGCCTGGTGACGGCAAGGCAGCCACCCTGGCTGCCACCTTGACTGCCGCCTCCCTGACCCCCCCTCTGCCCAATTTTGATCCAGACAGAAATTTTGTTGTGGTCTTCTGCCTTGTGTTTCCGCTGTCATCTGCAAACCACCGATCCACCTTTGGTATGCTACCTTGAGCCGATGACAACAAGGCACCGAGGTCTAGCCTCCCTTACCCCAATCGGTCCTATTTTACTCGACTATCCTACCCTTGCCAGAGAAAGATCTTCCCTTTTCTTTGATGGTGTCCATTCTCCGTCATTGGACATCGGACATCATCACACCAACGTCCATTTGACTTGCTGCGATCTAGCAACTGTCAGGTCTTGTCTTCTCCCAGGTCTAGCCCCCAGCCCTGTCTGGCCGTTCGTGGCCCAACAATGCATGTCTGCCACCCCAACTCAGCACACGATCGACCTGGCTAAATCATGCCTCTTTAATTCTCCGATTGACTGTTCTGCTACAAACAACTGCAGATGTCGGCTTGACCCAATATCAGCAAGGGGCCGCCGCTCCTGGCCTCCTCTGCACGTCTTCTGCACACACCAGTTTCCCCTAAACATTAGGGTACATCTTTGACTGCCGCTAATGGGCGCCGCTCAAACCCAAGCCAACGTGCCCAGCTTGATATTGCGCTGACTTGGGCCGCAGGTCCGACCAACATGGCTCTGCCCCGGCCCAGTGATGGCAAAGGCCAACACTTCTGGCGCGATTCTACCTCTACACCCCCACTTTTTGTTATGCTCGACCCAGAACCTGCCGGAAATCCCCGATTCCTTGTCCTTCCAAGGGAAAAAGTATTGTCAACCACTAGTCTTGGGCTAGCAAAGGCTTGACCACTGCCATACCCATAGCCTCCACCGTAAGATGTGCTTGATGCATGACCACCCACTCAAGAGATTTGGTTGTGGGTGACAATTGGAGATGTCGCCGCCTTTGTCGGCTACCTTCTTTGACCCTTAATGATCCCAAGTTTGTTTAGGGGACCCTTACTGACAAACCTCACCCCTTCCGTGACCGACCACCCTAACCCCTTAAAAGACCACTTTTGTTTTAGGGTTTGGCTGTGACAGCACGTGCTTATGATGTTCGTTAGTCGATCCAGCCTAGGAGAGGTTGGATCCGGCTTCCACCAGCCTGAGAAGCTTCGGGACACACCGACAACCTACCCTTCCCTAGGGTTTCCCCTTTACTGCACACGCTTATTTTGCACGTGCAGTTTAGGTTAAAGGCACCACATTTGCGGCGTATGACAAAGGAACAAGTCCACCACTAGGCAATATGGTCGTTAAAGCCCTCCTCTATCTCTCCTATGTCCATGAGTACGCAACCAAGCCCTCCGCCATGTTGTGAGGCTTCAACAATGCAGAATTGTTGCTCGTGAATGTAGTCTGCAGTCTATTTTAACGTTTTGTGGCCAACAAGTGCTTTAAATAGTTGGCCAACCTCAATTAGTCACCTCCTATTCTGTGGTCGCTCTTGCCATCCCTAGTGGCACGACCTTGTGTCCGACTGCATTAGTGTGCCCAATCATATACTTTGACTGAAATTAATCTAACCTTATTGAGATTAATTCTAGCATCTTTTAAAATCCTCGGGACAACAACTCTCTCAGTGCGATGCTTTTGGTCGCCTATTCTACCATCGACGTCGCTACCGTCGTTTGTTCACCATCAAACTCATGTGGATTATGAGGTAGGGGACCTTGAACTCGTAATTTCATTATAGCATGCTTTGATTGTGTAGTAGCATGCTAGGAGTTTATAACTTAATGCTTTGCATGATAATGCTGATTAAATGAGCTTGTGTTATGTATGCGAATTATGCGTATGTTAGTGAAGACTAAGGGTACGGTCGTAAGTTGTTATGAATTATATGTATGTGATCAGAGCATTTGATAGATCTTCATTGTGGGCTGGTGGTGTGGAAATTATGATGAGGAAATTTCAAACTATATGCTAGGCGAGGGAAGACTTATGAATGACGGGCAAAGGTTAGACTTTATGAGATTGGAGGATCGGTTTGGATTGAGTCGGAAGGTACGTTGGAGCAACGAGCATGAGACTTAGGGGATTTAGGATTTTTGAAGACTTAAGTTTCAGAGCGCCTTTGGGGAACTGTGAGTTAGTAAGATAAGACAACATAATTGTTACACGCATAATGCAACGACCGTGAATTTTCTATATGATTTCTTGCCTCTAATTAAACTATTTTATGAGTTTTTAATTATTTTAAATTATTTAGAGGCAGATATTTGGAGAGTTTTTATATGGGTATGATAGAGCTCGGTGAGACAAGCGTAACAAACCTAAGAACACGCAAAACGAAAGTCAGGAGCGAAAGTTACGGCCTTGGAAAATGTGCCACATGGGCGGGAACCACTTTAAAAGTATGAGATAACCTACTCATGTGGGTCTATTTTTTAAGGGCTCGTCAATACGAGTGCATCGGTACCAAGAACGAGCAATTCCGACTTCGGGATAAGAAGTTATCTCGTTTTGAAGCTGGAATTGTATTTTGATTAAAATAATAAAATAATGATGTCAACTGAGTTAGAGCCAAGCCATCTGTCGATGCGCCGAGCCGATCAGCTCGATTGCGACCATTCACGTTGCGTTATCGCACAACGCATGCCAACCACTGTGCAATCCATTTAAAATGTGCCACATGGCGCATGCGTCTGCGAGCGTATTCCTCTTTCCTTCGTATGCTCACACAAAATCTCCTATAAATTCTCATTTCCATTCATTCTTTCGGATAAGTTTATGGAGTTGTTCTGAGTCTGTTTTCTTCTGTTCAAAAGGCATTCTTAGCTAATTCCAGGGTATTCTACGCAATGGAAGCATCTATTTTTCGAGTTAGCAACCCTATATGGGGGAAACGTCTTGGGTTAAGGGGAGGTTATGTCTGTCGCCTACGGGTGCATGAAGGGTGAAGTGTCTCCGGGTGAAGGGAGGTTCTGTCCGTAGTCTACGGGCATGGAAAGAGAAAAGTGTTCCAGGTCAAGGGGAGGTTCTGTCCGTAGCCTACGGGCATGGAAAGAGAAAAGTGTTCCGGGTCAAGGGGAGGTTCTGTTCGTAGCCTATGGGCATGGAAAAAGAGTTTCTGGAGTCAATTTGAATCCGTTTTCTACTATTCAAGAGGCGTTCATACCTAAATTGAGCATGCCAGACGTCGTGGTGGGGTTGTTTTCCTAGTTGAAGACCTCCAGAACCCTAGAAGTGGACATCTAATTTCGTAATATGCGGTTTATCGGTTTCGAACTCGTGCGGAGAGTGAGATAGGGGCTTTTATCCTTTCTTAAGGCATGATTACTTTGGTTGTATTTTTAACTTATTATTTATATGACTTTCGCATGTTATGCATTAGAGGTTAATTTCAACTTATGATTTATGATTTTTGCACATATATTCGATCTGTCGAATGGTTAATCATTGAGATAGAATATGATTTATATATTGCATGTTTATAATGCTATTATATATAATTGATTAGTTGAATGATTATCCGCTAGAAATAGATATGTTTTACTGCATGTTTTACGATTGCCTCATATATGATAGTTTAATTGAATGTTTATCCGTGGATTTTGATATAAATTATATACGTTGGAGCATGTGAGATAGAGACAAACTAGCTTCGCCACTATTTTCATTGCGAATGACTATAATATGTTTGAAAGACAGTTTTAGAGGACTCGTCCTTGTTGAAAGGAGGATTCTCAAGATTATTTTTGAAAAGATGTATAAGCATGGTGATCGAGTCACTGAAGCAGGACAAAGAAGGGGTAACTGTCTCATTGGAATGAGCGACCAACCTTGCCTTTGTAGTCGTTGATAGTGACGCTCCCATGACTTGTAGAGGTGGAGCTAGGGTTTTTCAAAAGGATAAACATTGGGATAAAATGTTTTAAAAGAAAACATCCCTTTTTGAAGTCTAGGAACTCTAGGATATTTTGATTGAGTCTTGGACTCAAGATTATGAGTGTGGGACTCATGAGTGTTTTGGTTGTCTAGAGCTATTATTGGGCGCCCTAATAGAGCTTCGTTGACTAGTTAATGGAACAATTAATCCGGTTTGGAATCGGATGCACGATACCTATTTTAGCCTAGTGAGCCCCTAACGAAAGGCACCTATCAAGGCTACGCACGTTAGGGTAGAGAGTATCATGGGAAGACTCACTACTCTCTAGATCCCGGCGCCCCATGAGCACGGGTGGCTCTTCTATCCACAAGCATGAAATATTTTAAGATGATCTGTGGAGGAGTAAGAGGTCACTGCTTTGTACCTGCAGCAAATTCCTATTAATCTATATATTCTTGGGACATTAGTAGTAATCCATGAGAGCCTACAAACCTTAGAAGCATCTTCGATACGTAGGAAAAATCAATAGGGGTGGTTTTGGGTGAGAGGCACACCATGTTTTTATGAAAAATATTATATACGATATATGCTGTGAAACTGCCATGTGTTTATTCGTGCCTGATAGTATAAACTCCCCTACTGAGTATTTTAAAATACTCACCACCGCCCAGACTTTGCAGGAGTTGATGAAGTTTAGTGTGAGGGTAGAAGGGCCTACTTCGAAGTTTTATCGATGTGATTTCAAGGATTTCAACCACACCGAAACGAGTAGGAACTCATTATCTTTCTCTTGTGTGTTTGTACATAGACCGTGATTCTTGGGGAAATTATTATTATATGATCACATAAGGCAAGTAGCTCCAGTTGTGGGCCCGCATAAACTCCGATATCTTTATGAAAGGAAAATTTTTATGCTTCCAAAATACCGGGGCGCGACATATAATGTACGTAATATGAATTGTAATGAAAGAATCATGAGTAAGGAATTAGTAAGGGTTTGATGACGGAACTTAGGTCTAAAGGGTTTCATGTGAGGAGTTTGAGAAAGAAGTTTTGGTTTTAAGGCGGACAGTGCAAGATGTAAGGCGTATATAATGGTAAGCGTATGTTGACATGGATTTCAAGTTTGACAAGTAAGGTTATGTAGAGATCTATAAGAATGTAAGGGTACGAGTGAGTTCCAAGTATGATTGGATGAGTTAAGTTGGAGCATGTTACCCTTGTGGACAAAGGCTTCAGAACCGGTGTGGTTCTAGCTTGGTTGGCTGAAGAATGTAAGACGAAAGTAGTTCCAAACATAATTATACATGCATAAGTTACCTAATACGAACTTTATGGCAAGTAACCCTAATTTGATAACGTTGTGAGTTGAGACTGAGGGTTTCGATGGATTAAGTTCCGTGTTTGAGCCAGTCAATAAGTAATCAACTGAGCGTCCTTCCTAGTTTAGCCAAGGTGTTATCCTACAGGATTTAGTCTTGGCGTTGTATTTCGGCCCAGACGTTTGATGCTCTGTTAAGAGCGCTATAAGTTTCAACCCTTCGTGGGCACTGTATGTATTTCTGCCTACAGATGGCACTATATGTTCCGCCCAAGAGTGGCACTGTATGTTTTCCGCCCTTAGTTGGCACTGTATGGCCCTAGAGAGTGGGCATTTGCACGCTCAGGTAAGTAGTATCATGGATATACTCTTACCTATTTGATCTTCTGCCCCATTAGCATAGGTGTGCCTTGCCTTCGGAAAAGTCCATAGCATCTAGTTGCTCCCCGAACATTAAGGTGACACCCTAGTGGCATTCCCTTTATTTCCGACGCTGGAGCTTATTAATTGTAATGAGCTTCAGTTGTCAATAGTATGTGTACAATAGTAAGAGTAAGTTATATGTATTCAATTTTGAGTAAGTTGTATGTGTAAGATCTAGATTAAGTGTAAGTGTAAGCTTCTAAGGAAGACGGTAAGAGTAAGTTTATGAGTAAGAGTAAGATGGTACGAGTAAGGTCGTACAAGTAAGTTCGTATGAATAAGTCGTATGAGTATGTGAATGTTGTAAGTGTAAGTGTACGATTGTACGAGTAAGTTGGTAAGACTTATTCAGAGTGTAAGTGTTAGAGTTTGTCGTAAGAGTAAGTGTAAGTTCAGTTAGTATAAGGATTTATATGTGAAACCCTATTTATATTTTAAATCTTGCTTGTTTCAAGTGTGGTTGCATGAATGCATCTATGTATGAACTTACGAAGTTTCTTGATTTATTTCCCCTACTGGGTATAATACTCACTTACCCTATTTTTAGCCCCTTCGTCAATAGGCTTTTGCAGGTCAATCAATAGCTTTTTGGACTAGACTATTCCCCGTGGTGGACTGTGTTTACTTGACCTTGAGTACAACGGACTTGTGTGAAGCTATGTGGATTTTGGTGCTATGATCTCATGTATTGATTAAGGTGAGAGTTAAATGTATTATTTTATGGACTTGTGCATATATATACAAATAAGAAATCAGACTGTTGAAGAACTTGTACACAGAAAGGATTGGGATGTGTTTGTTTTTAAAAGACCATGGCCATGGCAGGTTTCACCTTTATGTTTTTGTTTGGGTCACGCCTGAGAATGTTGGTTTGTTGTAAGATGGTTTAATTTATAAAAAATGGTTTTCACATGTTTTGAATTTTGTGGATTCTTTTGATTTACATCCTTATTTTGTAACAAATTTTTAGTAAAATTTTAAGGTAAATGTATAGAAAAACCTTGAGCGTGGCAATTTATAAACATTTTCAAACATACACACATATTAATACATATTTGCAAAAAGAGGTGTGTCTGACACACCTTGCCTAAAAGTTTTACAAAACAAACTAAACTGCTTAATTTACACTAAAGAAAAAAAAAACTTTTCAAACACAAGAACACACACATTTTAGGGCTGGGAGGGCTTCTCAAGGAAGGATTTTCCTTGAAGGGCACTGAAAGAAGTAGTGTCCCCTCTGTCCACATAGAACACATATCTCAAGTAGATGCACTTTGTACCATAGTTGTCCTTTTCCCTTGTGTCACCGTTGAGCCTCTTCTTCAACCCCTTCCCCCTTCCTCTTCCTCTTCCTTAGGGGTAAATTGTTAAGGCCAAAGTCTCTCATAACATCTTCTTCCTCAAGGCTCTCCATCTTCTCCTTTTCACTTGGGTCTTCCTTGGACGGGTCCAACTCAGATTCCTCGATCATAATTGGGGAGTCGAGAATGTTTATTACATCATGAACCTCATCACTACTTTGGGGTGAGGAGGGCACAACAATTATTTCAAAATCACTTGAGGACCAAGAGATTTCTACCGTTATAGTTCCCTCATAAGTTTCTGTTGTGCAAGATTGCATATGATGCTCAGACTGACTCTCTTATTGTTACTTTATTGCACTAAACTATTTAATTGGTATTGTAGTCTTTTATTATCGTACCTGTTGGTTCAGTTGGTGGTCTGGGATACCCGACCCACTGATAGGAATATATTGTATGAACCGGACCGGTTTGGTTCAGCTGGTTCGGTTTCCCTAGGAGGGTCGTCTCCTATATGGGGCGGCCTTGACTCTTGTTTTGGATTATGCAATTAAAGAACTCTTTACTTTCTTCCCTTTCTCCATTACTTCTCCCCTTTCCCTGCGTAGATCTCCTAGGTACCGATAGTGCCTACTTCGGGCACATCATTGGTATCGGAGCTCTCGATCCTCAGCCATGGCTCGTGGCAAACAAATTGTTGTTCAAGAAGCGCCTTCAGAGAAGGAGGTCCCTAATTCAACGTCAGTGGACAGCCCGAAGGCCAATTCTGCGACGACCGACGCCAAGCTGTCAAAGCTCATCTTGGTAGTGCAGACTCTTACTGCAAATATGGCCAGTGTGAAGATATAGCAGTCCACCCATGCGTAAATCCTGGCAGCGCACGCCACACCCATCCTGTCGGGGCCGGTAGCTGCTTCTCTAGAGAAGGACGGGCCCTCACGGCCTCTGGAGCTGCCCCTTCCCGACCCCCCAGCCTCAGCCGGCGTCAACGCGGGGGTGTTCCCATATCCCGTGCGCCATGATGCTGGCCAACCAGCGTGGGGAGGAAGACGCCAGACCTGGGACATGTGAGGCATGCCAGGTGTTCATGAAAATGCTCCTATGATGCCGCCCCCTCCAAATCAGTTCCAGGACGCAGAGGAGGAGTGGGACGAGTATCCTAGGCATGGTGGGGGACAACGAGGGGGCGCTGAACCTCGACTCGCTCGCCTTCAATTTCCCCGCTACAATGGGGATGATGACCCAGTGGAATGGCTGTACAAGGCGGAAAAGTTTTTCGCCTACCAAGGAACAAATTCAGAGGCTGAGCGCTTGCGCATTGCAGCCTTTCACCTTGATGGCAACGCATCCGTTTAGTTCCAGAGCTTTGAGAAGGAGGTGCGCTACCCTACATGGACAGCCTTTTCCGACGAACTTTGCATTCAGTTTGGGCCTAATGAGTTCTAGGATTTTAATGAGATGTTGTCCTCCCTGCGCCAAACTACCACCGTCCATGCATACTACACTGAATTCATGAAGGTAGCCAACCGGTTGCCCGATTGGCTGGTGGCCGCCTTGGTGGGCACCTTCAAGCACGGCCTCAAGCCTGAAATTTCGGAAGAGATGCGGCATTTCCCGTGTGCCAACATGCGGGACGTGGTGCGACATGCTCGCATCGAAGAGGAAAAACTGGCCAGATAGCGCAGAGGAGGGAGGCTAGGACCATTGGCTTGATCTGTCCCTAGTGTCAATTCCCTACCCCCGCCCCTCAGCAGTTCTGCACCGGGCCGTCCAATTCAGCCAACCGCCCCTGCTGGTCCTATCGTGCGACGCCTCACATCGGCTCAAATGGAGGAACAACATTCGAAGGGATTATGTTTCAGATGTGACGAGAAATTTGTGCTCGGGCACCGCTGTTCTGTTAAGGGAAGCCTTCTGGTGAAAGAAATTGACGAAGGAGAAGAGGATTCTAATGGCTCTGCCTTGTCCGCCAATGATGAGCTCTCACCGGAGATATCTGTGCATGCGTTCTCTGGGGCTTTTACGCCTCGCACGATGCGCGTCTAGGGGATCCTCAAGTGCCAGGAGGTAGCTATCCTAATTGACAGTGGTTCTACTCACAATTTTATTAATGACAGGGTTGCCACCAGACTTGGGTGTTTTGTATTGGACTCCAAACCCTTTGACATCCTGATTGGAGATGGCAAGCACCTCCGGAACAATGGGGTGTGTGCACAGGTTACCTTGTCGATACAGGGCCATTCATTTGTCACTGATTTCTTCCTGTTACCTACCAAAGGGGCGGACGTTGTGTTAGGTGTGCAGTGGCTCCAGGAGCTCTGCGATGTTGTTTGGAACTTTCAGGAGATGTAGATGGACTTTGAGCTCCAGGGGCAGCGGGTCCAGTTGGAAGGCTCTAGGCCGGGCACTCTTCTCTCCGCCCATCCTTCGAGCACCTTGTTCCGGTACACTCCCCAAGGGCTCCTCTTGCAGCAGCGTGCAACCATTGAGGTGCCTCAGGACATCATGCCAACCGACCTCCAAGAGTTATTGACAAATCACCAAGACTTGTTCGCTGAGCCACAGGGACTTCCGCCTAGCCGTTCTCATGATCATCAGATTCCGATTACCCCGGGCTCCGCCCCAACTATTGTGCGTCCCTACCGCTACCCACATATTCAGAAAGCCGAGATAGAGCGGCTGGTGTCCAATATGCTTCAGGCGGGAATTATCAGGCCCAGTACAAGTTCCTATTCCTCGCCAGTGTTACTTGTGCGTAAGAAGGACGGTACATGGCGTTTCTGTGTTGACTACCGCACCCTCAATGCCGTGACGGTGAAAGACAAGTATCCAATTTTAGTGATTGAGGAGTTGCTCGATGAGTTGACCGGTGCTACTGTGTTTAGTAAGCTTGACTTGCATTCGGGCTATCATCAAATCAGCATGAATGCCGCCGATGTGCACAAGACAGCCTTCCGGACTCACGACGGCCACTTCGAGTTCCTGGTTATGCCGTTTGGATTGACTAATGCCCCATCCACATTTCAGTGCCTCATGAACGACCTCTTTCTTCCCTTCCTGCGCCGTTATATATTGGTCTTCTTCGATGATATTCTGGTGTACAACAAATCCTGGACGGAGCACTTGACACACCTCAGGTCGGTCTTCTCTATTCTGTGTGCCAATTCTTTAGAAGTGCTCTTTTGGCAGTCAGCAGGTGGATTATTTAGGCCACATTATGTCGGCGAATGGTGTCGCCACCGACCAAGCCAAGGTGGCCGCCATGCTGTCTTGGCCTACTCCCAAGTATGTTCGGGCGCTCCGTGGGTTTCTAGGCCTCACCGAGTACTATCGGCGCTTCATTAGTCGATATGGGGAGTTGGCTCGACCTCTAACAGCGCTGCTCAAACGGGGCGCTTTTGCTTGCACTCCAGATGCACAGGAAGCCTTTGAAGGGCTGAAGCAAGCCATGGCCTCTACCCCAGTCTTGATTTTGCCTGATTTCAGCCGCCCGTTTGTGGTAGAGACGGATGCTTCAGATGCTGGCTTGGGGGCGGTTTTATTACAAGATGAGCGTCCCATCGCCTATTTCAGCAAGGCTCTAGCGGGCCGTTCCTTGTAGCTGTCCGTCTATGAGAAGGAAATGCTAGCCATCATCCATGCGGTCACCAAGTGGTGCCCGTACCTATTGGGTCGACGGTTCCTTAGTCGCACGGACCATCAGCCACTAAAGTATTTCCTCGAATAGCGGGTGTCCACTCCGTCTCAGCAGCGATGGGTCAGTAAACTTTTGGGTTATGATTATGAAGTTGTGTATAAGAAGGGATCAGAGAACACAGTTGTTGATGCTTTCTCTCGTATACCTGCCCCGGGGTCGTGCTTGGCCTTCTCCACTCCCTCGTGTCCTTTTATTGACGAGTTATCTTGTGATTACTTTTGATATTCATTTACACCGGATTGTCGTGTAAGACTCTTGTGATGGAAAAGCTGAGATTTATTTGCACAAGTTTTTGTGTAAAGACTTTGCTTTGAATGAGCTCATGTGTTAGGGTATAAATGCAAGTGTTTTCAAAGCCTTATTGAGTTTATACTCACCCTTTCTCATTTGTACGAATCCTTCGGGATCCCCTTTGTGATGGTGTCACACAGGTGCTCAGAATAGCTTGTTTTGAGAGCAAAATGATAATTGAGGAGCAACTGAGTGAGGGATTATGATTTACTAAGGGATGATTAGTAGGGTATTGATGAAGAGATATTATGAAACTTCATATTATTTTATAGTGTTTTATTTCTAGTTGGTAGTTTCTTTTCTTTAGTTTGGGGCATATGTTATGTCATTGCACTATTACTCTAGTAGGTGGATGTTTAATCATAGTTATGATAAAATTAGTTAAAATTTTTTTTTACATTATTCTCCGCATTGTTTTTAAGCAAAGTGATGGCTCAACTGTGCAATTTCAATCTAATCCAGTTGGGTTAAAAATTGTTGTGTCCTCTAGTCGGTTTTGGGTTAGGGGATGTGACAACAACAACCTCAAAACAAATTTTAAGCTCAATACATACATAAGTTTTCTTGACATAATTTTGAAAAGAAATTAGCCAATAAACTTGACATATGACTCATATGTTCTTAGAAGCCATTATTCTCATGTATCATGCAGCCTAACAATCGCCAATTCCCATTTTCTCCTGAGCCAACTATTGAAGTTTTCCTCTATGTTCTTCAAAAGGTGGTTGTCTTGTTGGCTAGGGAATATTGCATCACACCATTGTTCTTGCTCATGTTGTTGTACCTAAATATATGCCACTTCATATTCTTGTCATATCTCTAGTAATGCATTCTCATACTTTGTGCATATCAGAAACGCTTGCAACATGGTGGATCATCTTTGCCACTTTTACTTTTCTTCTTTTTATGGCCTCCACTTCTCAAGCCCCTATCCCTAAGGTTGTGCTCCAAGTTATGAATGCAATAGCCATGGAAAGCTTCGAGGAATACCATGCTTATACTACTAATTAAACCCTTGTCCCTATTAGAGACAAAAGTAATTCGCCTCTCTTCCCATACAATGTCCTATATTTGCATCAAGAACCACTGGCAGTTAGCCTCATTTTTTGCGTTTATAGTAGCAGACACAAATGAAAACATATGATCTACCCCATCAACAGCACAAGATGTAAGATCCCTAAATGTGAATCTATTGAGTTTATTTTATTTAATTGTATGGTGTGGTTTAATGTTAATTCTGATCGGTTTTGGACTACTTTCAAAATTAAAGTGGTTAACAAATGTTTAAACCAAAATTTTCTTCACATTAATGGTTTTTATGTTAATATAAGTCATTTGCAATTTTTTTGAAATTTTTGGAATTTTAACTATTTTCCTCGAAAAGTTAGGGGCGGGACCCACCATGGGCCCCACATGAGAAATTGGGATAATTAATCCTAAATGACCCTAACAACATCCTAAGATAGTAGATAATCATTTCAAAAATTTTAGACTTCAATTTGGGTTTAAATTAAGCAAGTTTTTCAATTTTTAGTAGTAAATTTTATTTGTACCCCACCTATTTGTTAGGTTTACTCCAACCTTTACTATAAAAGGAAAGACACATACACTTTTCTAATTGGGAAAGGGCTGAGACCAAGAGCTTAGGAGCCTAATCCCCATTTTCCAAAAAGGGAAAAGAGATTAAGGTAGGGATTTGCTTAATTTTTCACTAATTTCTTAAGGTTTCTCTTAAATCTTCCAAATATCTTCTTTTGCCATGGTTCAATCTTGATTTTTAACCAAAAAACTACTGATTTAAACTTCTATTTCAAACCCTAATGAAAGGGATTTTGTTTTTAAACTTCTTAAACCCTAGATCTACTAATTTTTTAGAGTTTTAGGTATTTTAAATCGAATTTATGAAGGTATTAACAAAAGCCCTATGTTGGGTAGGTTTTGAGGGTGTTAAGAGGAATGATTTCAACTAAAGAAGCTTGTTGAAGGTAAGTGTTTTTATCCTAAACATGACTGTGATTTCAGATTTGAGTTTTGATAGAGTTTGAAGTGGGTTTCCAGATGTAAGCTTTAATGGTGGTTTTAGGAAAGTCTAATATTTTTTATAATTTCTTTGTGTTTTTTATTGATAATGGCTAGATCTACTATTTATTAAGCATGGATTTAATTATTACAACATTTGGGAGTGAGATTTGGTAGTTTAAGATGATTGTGTGAAGTTTCGATTTTGGATTCAAAGTGGGGAAGACGAACCAGAAAAGCATGTTATGGCGATCGAACGGCCAGGTAGCCGATCAAATGGCCCAGCGTTCGAACGGCCAGACAGGTTGATCAAACACCAACACAGTGGATTTGTGATTTTTTGTTACTTTGCTCATTTTTGAGTTTTTACCCTTAAGTGCAATTTCTTATGTTCATGCTAAGTAATTTATGCTAGGATGAGCTACTGGAAGGGCACGGAGTTGATGTTGGGAATTATGAAGAATATTGAAGTATTATATGAGTAACATGTTGTTGGTTAAGCATGTTATGTTTGTTCATCTCGAATCCATGTTGAATGATTCCTTATACTTTAAGCATGATTCTAGTAGGGTTATGGAAGGAGAATAGATTTGTGTGCCTTTATTTATTATGATTAAATTATGGGTGAATAGTAGTGTCATGTCTAGCTTCAAGCGTGGTATAAAATATGCTTACATAGGTCTAGCATGAGGCTACACTTGATTTGACATGTATTTTCGATGGTTTTTCACTCATGATTTTCAATAAGGAGCCATGATTAGAGGTTAAAGAGCATGTATGTAGGATGTTAATGGGTTATCTATAATGCATGATCATATACTTAGAGATAAATGTTTCTATCTAGAACACACACATGTGGAGGTAATCATGGTAATTATTAATATTTATGATTTGATATGATGCATGTGGGCAGATGGGAGCACGTTTCATGAATTAGGATTCATGTAGAGATTATTCACATATGTATCATATTGCATTCATCATGAAGTGGATTTCATAAATGAGACTTTATCGAGATTAGCCGAATTCTGATCGATTGGATGCAATTATGTGATATTGTTTGCCGGGTTAATCGATCGAAGGTTTATCAATTTGGTTTTACGTCCAAAATAACGGGGTTTTACGTCCCTTGAGGACCGGTTTTCTTCCCCGGGTTGAGAAAAGCAACAATGTTATAAGGAGATAAACTGTGGAGATAAAACTATTGAGACCATATAGACCCTGAGAATCCATGCTAGTGTATCCAATTGCACCGACTTACTAGGGGGTAGTTTTCTCCGTTAAGGAATTTACCCAAACTGCGTACTTCCTTCAGACTTTCCTGTTGGGGATGGTTTGGAGTGAGTAGGGATTGCTTATGCTTCGGCTGATTAAGCAGGGTTGTTTTATCAACTTGCATGGTTATGATTATGTGTTAGAGACACTTGATATGCAGGTTGAATGTGATGAATATGCATGACATAATTGTGTGGTAGAGACACTTCTCTCATGCAGGTTAAATGTGATGAATATGCATGACATAATTGTGTGGTAGAGATACTTCTCATGTAGGTTATATGTGATGTTTATATATGATCAGAATGTGTGGTAGAGACACTTCTCATGCAAGTTATATGTGATGATTAGGCATGATGTAATTGGGTGAGAATCACTTATTATGCATGATGGATGTTATGTCATAATGTAATTATTCATGTCATGATTAGTATGTATAAGATACTTCTATACAGGATAGTTACTTATGGGTAAGTGGGAGTATAGTAAGAGAATTAATCAGAAATGGGGGTATTGTGTGAAATGTGGATCTGAATTACCATGTAGATGTGTCATAGTTGTTTTCTGATTAACATTGTCATTTTTCAAACCTTACTGAGTATTACTCACCCCTCTTTCTGTATTTTGTTTTGGGGCTGCATGGTGTGACATGCAGTTAACCATGATCCTCTGTATGAGGAACGATCGGGGAGAGCATGGGAGCAAGTGTGGATGCCTTTGGACTTTATTATGTCTTTTGATTTATGTTGTTATGATTAAAGAACATCATGTATGGTGTTTCTTGTTTCAAACTCGTGTATATCTTATGTTTTTAGACCTGTTTCAGACTTTCTGATTTTTGAGCCACGTGTCGACTCAGGATGCTAAGTGTGTGGGTTGAGTTGAGGATTTATTTCAAATATGTTATCCACTTTTATTTTCCTTATTTCTCTTGCACAAAGGAATAAAAGTGCACGACTCCGTGTATGTTATTGACCCGCTAGAGGGGTTAAGACTTTCATAACGTATTTTAAACCAACAATCTTGTTGCCCCTAGGTGCTTTGACCGGCCCCTAGACCGGGTTCGGCTCGGGTCAGGTGGGCGCCGAGGCGTGACACAAGCAGTTAGAAGGGTTCCCTTTGCCCAACCATAAAGATGTGTGCCATCTAAGAACAATAAGGTTCTACAGTATGCAAAACCAAAAAATAGATGCACTTAATTAAATAAAGCAACTCATAAACCTCCTATTAGAAAGATTCACCCGATAGCTTGCATGACTCTCAGGGTTTGTCATTCTTAGTTTATTGCAATACCATGGAATATCATTGTAAGTCATTATAATTAGCGCATATCATGCATCCTACTGCTTATTTAGCATGCCATGCCTTTTGATATATGATGGATATTTTGTATTCTCACCGCATGTCCTTTAACACTTCAGTTGTCTGATATCCAAGAGTCTTGTGCAATCTATCAACAATGAGCTTTAACAAAATACTCTCTAATGCGTGAGGATGGTACTTTTTCCTCATCCCCCCGGCACATGAATGTTGTGCAACATACTCCTTCACCTCAAAATGGCATGTCTTGACCTCCAATAGTACATGAACTTTGCAACTACAACTTGCATGTTTACATATAGCTGCAACCCTATGCTTTCCATTCCTCACATATTTCTAGCTAAAATTGTGAGCATGCGCAAACTGTTTCAATGCCTTCCTAACTTCGATTTGATCCTTGAACTATCACCCAATGACTATGAAGTTGTTCTCCCATATGCTAGACCACAATCTTGTTGCTTCGGTACTTTCAATCTTCAAAGTTTTATTTGTCAAAATGTCATTTGCGTATGGTCTATATATATAATGGTTTTCATCTAAGGGTGGAAGGGAGGAAGAGGGCATATTGTCATCATATGTCATTCCTATTGTATTCCACTACATTTGAAAGGCCATCGCAACGTCCATTGCAATGACATCAAAATTTCAATGCCTCATCATAATTTTGATGCCTCCTTCTATCCCAATTTTGATGCCCTTCCTTTTTTTAGTCCAGTACTTTCTAATGTCCATCACAACGACCATCACCATGGCCATCGCAACATTACAATGGCCATCGCAATTTCGATGCCTCCTTCCATCCACTTTCAATGCACTTCCTATTATATTCCAATATAGCCCGATGGCCATCTCAATGCTTATCGCAAAGGCCATCGTATTGGCATCATAACGACCATCCCAATACAGTCATAAAGGTCATCACAATTGCCATCGTAACAGACTCTATCAAAATAATGTTCGTGTTTCAGAAGTTACTTGCACCGCTTAGCTGCTGGAAGTGAGGGACGGGAGCCTGACTTAGCTGTCGCAAATGTGATCCGGATGCTGATTTATCATTTGGAACTGATAGACAAGCTTGAGGCGGAGTCAACAGAGCTGAGGGCGGAATGGAGGAAGAGCGCAGCTAATGGGGGAGCTGGTAAAGAGAAGGTCGGAATAGGGCAGCTAACAGCGGAGCTGGTCGAGAGAAGGGAGGAACAAGGCAATTGACGACAGAGCTGGTAGAGAGATGGGAGTGCGATGGCGGCAGAAAGCAGGGATGGGCCAATCAAGCTCGCCGGAAGAGAGAAGGGAGGGCGGTCACAGTGGAAAGCAGGGACAGACGAAATAGAGATCGGAGGAGGAGAGGAGCAGTGGCGGCGGAAGGCAGGGACGGGCTCGCCTAAGGAGAGGAGGTCTAGGTGGGATGAGAATTTATAGCAGGAACGGTAAGGTTAACTTTTTACAATGAATCTCATCCTCTTTCCTTCTTTGGTATATAGATTCAGTTGATGTAATCACCATGTTTATTTCTAAGGGCGGCAATGCTCCAATGGCTGACAAATACTATCGTGTTGTTACCAGGTCAGTGGTAGCCACTCTCCTACATGTGTGATGAAAATGGACGAGATTGACGGTGCTCTTGGTAGCAACAATGGTCATTGAGGTGGGGCTCCAGCAAGCAACAACGAAGGCAGAGCTCCGATGGGAACAGCTGCGGCTCCAGTTTAGCTCCAACGGCGACAGAAGCAGAGAGGTCCTAAGGGATTGATATGGAAACTTTTTCTCTCACTTGTTTTACTGATTTTTTATTTTTCAGCAGGATTTAGGCTTTCTCCAAATCTGTGCCATTAATGCAGTTATTTGATTAGAAAAATAGAAGCCATGGTTACGTGTTAATAAATTATCTGTCTCTATTTGTATATACCCCTTGAGATGTAGACACTGGACTCAAGAGGTTTAAAATCCCCATACATCTACAATTAACACAGAAGTTCAAAAGGTTTAAAAATCAAACATCGCCCTTCGAAATAATGCGAGATGGGGCAGCAGCACTTTAATACTCATCAGACCGACATAATTAGCGTTCTTTAACCAACAGCAAATAGATATTTACAGAGCCAGCTGAAGTCATTTGTTTCTTTCCAGACTTGTGCTGAACCGACACTAAGTTTCCTACATCATGAAAACCTACGGGCTTGTGCAAACGGTTGATAATGTGGGGGCCGAGTTTTCAAAGCTTGGTTGTGCAGTTGATGCATAGCCCATCCAGTAACTTATCACTTGAGAAACTTGACGTAGATTACAAATGAAAATCTCTGAGATTGAAATGTCAGCACTTGCTCCAACTCCAAGCTTCACCCGTAGCTTATAGACTGTCTATTACAAAATAATTTGCCATGAAGATGAAAAGAACAACAAAGCACAAAAATGCAAAAAACAAAAGCTAAAACCGTACCAGATGGAAATCTACTCAGCTGAGCTCGCCAAAGTGTAACATTTGTTGTCATCAACGTCAATAGAGAATATGGAAGAAAGGGTCTCTAGCGTTCCATCAATCGACTGGCCTGTTACCAGTTAATATGATAAATCAGGATACTAAAGAAATACAAACTCGTCGTGGATCATTCTACTTTACAGTTACTTGTTGTACCTTCTAACTCACTGCGCAGCCAGTCTTGAGCATACAGTAGATTCTTAGCAGTTTTTAGATGGAATGAATTTCTATATTGATCGGCTACTCGCCCACCCGCATTGAATGCTCCCTTTGACACAACTGTGGATATTGGAATAGCCAAAATGTCACGGGCCATCTGTGCTAGGATAGGATACTTTGGAGCATTCAACTTCCACCAAGAAAGGATGTCAAAATCAACACCTAGGCCATCTTTTACTGGATAGTTGATCTCCTCCAAATACATATCTAGCTCGGTCTTTGCTGATTGGCTGGATGAACTCTCCTGAAGAAACTTGTCCAGTCTTTTCAACCTATTTGTCCATTGAGTATGTGATGACCCATCAGCCCCAACAGGTCCACCTCCAGCAGCTGCATTACCAGTGTTATTATCAACATAACAAAGAAGGCCCTGACTATCTTCTGAGCGTGCTGAGCGAATTGAATAATCATCAAATAGCCTGGTCAATGTCATACTAACATTTTTAATATTTTGTTTTGCCTCATTTGCATCAAATATCATTGGGAAATAAAGCTCAATTGGCTTCATCTTTTGTTGAGGATCCAGAACAGCAGAAACAGCCAACACTTGATGAGTAATATCCCAGTAACTTTGAAATTGCTTCTTCATTTTTGAAGCCATGAATGCAATAGATGGGTGTGGACTCACACACCAATCCTTCAATGCCAAGTAAAGTTCACAAATGATGCCAAAATAAAGATTTGCGGTAGGAAGTTTAGGTCCACAGAATACTTCTGTTGCATCATAAAATGTCTTCAAGCATTCGAGAACCAGCTTCAACATTTCCCATTGCTCTGAAGATGGGCAGTTTTTGAAGTCGCCATCAACTTCAGCCATGCGAGCAAAAACATCTTTACATTTTAGGGCAATTTCAAGCATTATAAACGTTGAGTGCCATCTCATCGGTACATCAAGAACCAGTGAATTTTGGGGAACGTTAAGTTGTTCTGCAAGATTCTGAAATTCTTTTTGCCTTTCTTCTGAAGAACCAAAATACTTGATACTTTCACGTACTTTCTGAAGCACCTCGCTGATTGAATCTAAACCATCTTGAACAATTAAATTAAGACTGTAAGCATAACAACAAAGATAGAAGACATCCCCAGGCACTGATTCCTTCATAGAGAGGATTTTAAAAAGTTCCTGAACAATCACATCGTTTGTTGCACAATTGTCCAAAACTATACTAAACAGTTTTTGGTCAAGATTCCAATCACACAATGCGGTGCTAATGGCTTCAGCAATGTCATCATTTTTCTGAGGTGCTTTAATATCACAAAACTTTAGAAGTTTCTTCTGCAATTTCCAGTCTTCATCAACATAATGACATGTCAAGCACAAGTACCTCCTACTGTTAGCAGAAATGGACATATCGATAGTGAAGCTCACTCTACATTGAAGCTTATTCATCACTTCGTACAATTTTTGTTTTTCACTTTCAAAAATTGCCATGCAGTCTTCCTTGATGGCAGAGGAGGAAACAAACTTAAACATTGGCTGAAGGCTTTTTATGTAAGCCCGAAAACCAGCATGTTCTACAATTGAAAAAGGGTACTCGTGCAAAATGATCATTCGAGCAAGATCATGGCAACTTAATTCTTGATCAAATTGATAATTTTCAACCCTGGCTATCCCATCCTTTTTTACATTTTCAATAGCAAGAACTACATCTTTGTTTTTTTCAACCATTCTTAAAATTGGTTGAGCAATATCTAGAACTTTTTTCTTGTCTGGCCTGAAAGCCAAACAAGCAGCGACATGTTTCCTCAAATGTGTAGTTCCACTCCTACTGCCCCCAGTGAACCTCTTCTTACAATGGTCACACCTAGCCCATGTCCCCTCTTCATCTTGTATTCTAGTGAAATGATCCCACACAGTAGATGTCAACCTGCGTCTTCTAGTAGGCACGGTAGGTACTCCCACTATCTCAGTTCCTGCTGCTCTTTTTCTAATTACAGTTTTCTTCTTAAGTGTATTGTTGTTCGGTTTCACTTCAACTTCAGACATCTTGAAAGATACTGCACCGCCTGTCAGTAATGACTAAAACAGGACCAAATTACAGAAAATAAAATAAAGAAACACATTAGGACTTATATATAAAATAAAAGCTATCAACTTCGGGAATTCGAAGTTAAGGAATGGAAATTCCGTCCCACTCACATAGAACCAATTAGTTAGATAGTAACAGCATGCATCTGAATTCACAGAAAGTATATTCATAATATTCAACCCAAGTTTTATAAGGGGAAAAGGTGCAGATAATCATAGAGACAACTTGTGTCTCGGATAAATATTATGAAAAATCTAGCCAAAGCTGCAGCTTTCAGCGCTAGTAGCTCTTGCTCGTCAGATCGCTGCCCCTAGCCATGATCTGATGGCCAGGAGCTCCAGCTCACTAGCCAGCACTGAGAGCTGCAGCGTTGGCTAGACATCCTCTAAGTACTATTTGGAGTAACTTCTAAATCCGGCTTACCCTTTTAAGGCAGACAATTATCAATAGTATCCAACATCACAGGTGACCGGAAACCACTTCTATTGAGTGGTCTCACCAGGCCCTACCAATCCAAGGGAAAAAAATCTCACCTTTGACGCATACAGTCAGTCTCCTTATCTTCAAATCATAGTTCATTAAAAAAATACACAAACCAACATTAATAAAGCGAATTCCATTTCCGTTTTAGACCCAAATGAGAATGTAAAATACTGCAATCAATCTCTAGCCATGAATCACAGTGAACCCAACATCAGAGTCAGTATATAAATCAGTCCAAAAAAATAAAACAAGAAAAGGAAACCAGGTTAGTAACTAATGAACGTTGTTATGACTGCACCTGCTTTGAAACATACTAAGACTAAAACTCTTTAGTAACCACCAAAATGAAATTAACAAATGGTTCGCTCGTGTTTTTAAAAGGCTTTATACAGACATTAAGCAATGAACCATTATGACAATATCAATCAAAAACCCAGAATTTGTTTTGTCGTCTCTGTCATTAATGAATATCATTCAAAAACCCAGAATAGCATTCATATCTATCACTCATGAACGAAAACAATTGAATGCGAGAACAATTTAATTCTTAAAGATGAAAAAACCCAGCAATTTGATTTTAGCTCGCCGACTTTAAACACTCTGCCGACGGCAGCTCCTGAAAGAAAATATGAATTTTTAACCATAAAATCCCCTTCAAATTTACGTAATGCAAACACCCGTCTATGAATTTCATGCTGACTCCAACTCATGAAAGAATGCATGAATCTTTAACCAATAATTCCCCATTAATTTGATGCCAAGTAAAAAAACCATAATCATTTTGACTTCCTTGTCGCATTCAAGGAAGTATCGGCACGCCAATCAAACATTCTAAGAAGAACAAACAACAGCCTGAAAACAATCTCAGCTTTCTACTGCAGAAACTCTGCGCAAGGATTATTTGAAGGAATTAAAAGACACCCATTAATCCAAATGAATTAAAAAGACGGAAATTTTATGCAGGAATGGTACCCGAAAGGCTGGTATATGTGGCCTGCAGTCTTATCGGATCCGGCGACTCGGCCCCCACCGTCCGGACACTGAAAAGAACCCTTTTCCAAGCTGGCGCCCGAATCGCAGCAGAGAGAACTCGGGCCGTCGTCCAACCGGGAAGACGATGGACCGCCCCCCGGACTGGCGGACCCGGGTCTAGGGTTCTTGGCAGGGGAGGGAAGGCGGAGGAAGATGGGTTCGGGAGGCGGAGGAGGAGGGCTGGATCGAGGCGGGGTTTCGGGGTCCGAGCTCCGACCCGATCGAGTAGAAAAAGACGAGAAGAGAGTTTGGGACCGAATCCGGTTGAGAACCAGCGGAGTGGTCACAGCCCTGCCATCAATCCATCCACACGTGACTTAGTGGTTGGCCCCGGCTTTATGTGGGCCCCACTTAAGAAGAGTTTTTCGCTGAGAATAAGCCAGAGCTTAAAGAACACTTAGGACGTGGTTAACGTGTGGGCCATCGATCTTAAAAATGAACGTCTATATATTCTTTACGCTTGGCTTACGATGATCGTGGAGCATAAAAATTACTCCCTTTCATCAGGGGTTCCAACGCTTGTACGGGCCCAAATTTTGTGGGCCCATCTATATGAAGGTATTTTTTATTGATTCCCATTATGGGTTACTTTTGGTATATATGGTGTGGCATGTGGGACCATTATTGGTTGGAGCATATATTCTAGCAATTTGTTCCACCTGCATTAGCTTATGTTGTTTGGTGGTCTTCTAGCCGGACATTGTTGACCTCTCAATTATTATCGGAGGCAGTTTATTTCTTATCAATCCGTGTTTGTTTGGACCCCTTGGGTTTTGCAGCACCATGTGTTCGGATGATCCTGCCCTTTAGGCTTTAGAGCTCGAGAGTTGTTGGATCCGGTACACACTACTTAAAAAGCTGCATGTCCTCTAAGTAATGTGTCGTTTGATCGAAATCCAATGACCCACACTGCCCCAGCTCATGCGGGTGCACATGAGTTTGGGCTCAAATTAACATGGCTCTTATGTCTGTTATATCTATGCAATATCGGCTATGTCCTAATGTGCTATGTTTATCTGTTTCCTTTTATCATGTATATTACAATTGATGTATTTTACATTAAAAAAACCTCCCCAGAGGGCGGCCCACTTCCCAGCTGTAGTGAGCTGCTGGGATGCCCTTCTCTTTTATAGTGGGCACTTGGTATCTTCTCTTTAGTAATTGATCCTCACTTCCCCCGCCCTTGGGGAGCTTTTGTTTCAAAGAAAATAATAGATGGAGAGACAAAGAGGTTGGAGCATCGTTATAGAAAACCTTTTTAAGGTGAGCCTTAAGGTGGGGCGTGTGAAAACACCTCAGAATTATTGGTATAAGTGTAAAACCCCAAAAGCATACGCTCCATTAAGTGAGGTGCTCAAGAGCGTTGGTTTAAGCACATGGAGGCACACACCTTGGAGGCACACAACTTGAGGAGATTTGGTGACAACTTTTCTTTAATAAATTTTAGAGTTTTTTCTCCATATTGCAAAAACTCAACATTTCATATTCCCTGATTTTTACAAAAATATGCCAATAAACCCAGGCTTATACGATAGAAGGAAAGTTTTGAACATAAATACCCCTAGTCAGGGTTTAGGGTTTTATATTGTGTAAACCCTTTACACGGTCACATTTACATACAAATGACTTCACAAACCGACGATTAATTTCGATAGTAGATCATTGAGAAGCAAATACGTAGTGTGAATTTCAATTTTCGACCCATCCCCTAGGCAATTTCAAAAATACTCAAGTTGATTTCCAAAGTTCAAACAGTGAGAAGCAAAAAACTCTGCAAAGTTCAATTTTTCTTGTTTCCGAAAGGCAATTTTGAAAAAAAAAATTCCCTGAAGCGAGTTTTGGCCATGAAGTGAGGTTTCGTTCAAGTGTATACTGACACAATCCCGATAAAGTAATGAACTTTGGCGAAAATTACCTGTCAATCAAGGTGTTATTCTGGATCAGATCAATTTCGTGGTAAGGCCTTTATCTAGCTCTAAATCGTGTGTTCGTATGCATGATGTTGGATATATCGTGATATGAAACACACAACGCAGTTACTACTTTTATTTCCTCAGTTGAATGTCATGTTATCAAGTATCCGATATGTAATATATCATGTTATCAATAATACGATATTTGATATAGATGTGCTCCTATCTTGTATGTGTTATGTACATAACGTGTTATTAATAACATGATATTCGAAAGACGATATTCAATTGTTGTGCTATCGTATTTGAGAATGCATCATATGATCATGTACCCAATAACACGATATATACATTTAGTATTTATTTGTACCTTAGTTACATAATGTGAATCAATGCAATTCTTTGATTTTGGTCACAACCCATTGTTGATATAAATATGTATATCTTTTATAGACTAAGAGCTACAAGAATACATTCAAATGGTTGAATCAATGAAGGCATCAAAAGAGAAGAAGAAGAAGAAGAAGAGAATCTATGGGGGGACCAGGTTTAGGATCAAATAGTTTCCCCACTGGATTTAGACTATCAAAATACCTCGTTGAATCGAGGCCTAGATGCAAGGCAATCTTGGACGAGACTGGGTTCAAACTAGTATACTATTGTGAGCAAATAATTATCTCTAGGCCGCTTCTGGATGTTTTAATAGGTGAGTGTTGGGACAACTCACAAGAAGTTTTCAACATTCAAGGCAAAATACTACCCCTCACACTCGAAGAAGTGGCACTGATAACGGGTTTGAGTACAAAAGGGAACCCGTTGAAGTTGGACAGTGGCGATGGGGAGGCTGCCCAAGGCAATGGGCAATTCTTCAAAAGGTGATTCGCAGGGAAGTGGCTGGAGAAGAATCTGGTTAAAGAAATTTTTAAAGAAATGGCTAAGAATAGACGAAATGTCTTTGATGATGACTTAGCATAGTTGGCCATCGTGCACATGGGTGTCCTCATTTTATTGACACAAAGCAATGGGTCTTTCCATCTCTATGTGAATTCATAGAAGACCTGACTGTTGTGGGGAGGTGCAATTGAGCTGAGGCCATTCATGATATGTTGATTTGAAACATATCATCAGCCCCCCGAAACATCAGGAGCAGACAAGATGAGTGCTCCGCCACCGTCAAAATTCTCATTGGGGCTTCATTTGTGCTCCAAGTAAATGTCGTATTATCCATAAATGATCGGTATGATTAGCGTAGGATGAATAGCACGCTATTATATACATACTTTAGGTATATCATATGATGAAACACACAATAGTGTGCTTATCGTGTTTACGAAAACACGATATGTAACACGAAAGTGTACATATTGTGTTATCGTTAAGATGATTATTACTCTATCATGTATACGCAATTACACGATCCGAGACTTGTGTGTAATCGATAACACGATGAATTTAATAAACATGTTATCCATGACATGACATACATGACATATGTACACTATTAATAGAATTGTTTGCCTTATCCAATAGGTGTGATTTTTTTTAGCATACCTCTATATGGGCTCCTCCATGTAACCTGACGTGTAAGAGGTGGCCCAGTTTTACACAACTAATGATGGATGTGAAGAAGGCCACAAAACTTGATCCGGTCGATGAAAAGGCTAGGAAGAAGTTGTTGGCTCATCATAGGATGAGGAAGTGGTATGAGGAGGTACTCATGCGGCTCAAGCCAAATTCACAAGTGGTTATGCAAATAACTCCAATTGCTGAAGGCCCACTTGACCAATGGCCAAAAGGCGGCCACACATACCACGATATAGAGGACAATGTTTCCCATTAAAGCCCATCGTGGCCAGATATCTGGGCAATTCTAGTCTAGCAAAGATGTCATTGACAACTTAGTCATGCCAGTGGATGTCATAATCGGGATCATTGACGTAGTTTTGGAGAAGGCCATTTTGTACGGGGAGCGGGGTTGGCACACCGATAGTGTGCAAGTTGTGCTCCAAAGGGTTAAAAACACTCTAGAGGTGGCAACGAGCTTTATAGAACAAATGCAACTGCCACCTGAACTGGAGACTGAGTAGCCACATGAACCCCCTCACCTGGAGATCCAGCATGCAACAACCCCTCTGCCAACAACCGAAGGAGAGACGTCAATTCAGGTCAAGGCCAGAGCTTCAAAATCAAGTGAAGTTGTTCACCAATCTACTCATGAAGAGCAAATAAAATTTGTCCCTCAGTCTATCGATGAGGATTTGATTTTGCATAAGTATATTTTCAATTACATGACATTTTCAATTATCATGTTAGTATGTGGATCATCGTGTCATCGATCACACGCAAACACGCATAGTCATTTTATAAGAAAACGATATGGTAGTGGTCGTGTGTTTGATAACATGATCGTATATAGTAATGTAATGTTTTCAATATGATAGGTCAACAAGTCATGTCATCAATAACACACTTGATTTGCATGTTGTGTATTTAATAATATAGTTATGCATTGCTACTACAAATTTTTATTTTTAAAAAAATTAAATAAAAGAGAGAAAAGGGATACATAGGAGAGAGAAAAGAGGAGACAGAGAAGAGAGAGATGGAGGAGAGAGAGAAGAGTGAGTTACAGAGAAGAGAGGGGGTGAGGAGAGAGAGAAGAGAGGGGGTGAGGAGAGAGAGAAAGAAGGGATAGAGGGTAGAGAGAGAGAGAGAAATAGGAGAGAGAGAGAGAGAAAGGGGAGAGAGGGTGAGGAGAGAGAGAGAAGAGAGAGAAAGAGGGGAGAAGAAAGAAAATTTTAATTATAAATTACTTAAAAATAATTAAAAATAAAAAAATGTATATAAGTGACGCATAACCATATGCGTTGCTACTACCCTTAGGGTAGTAGCGACACATAGCCGTATGTGTCGCTACTACCTGAGGATAGTACTGACGCATACTAGTATGTGTCGTGTAGTAGCAACGCATATAGTTATGTGTCGCTGCTACAAATTTTTATTTTAAAAAAATTAAATAAAAGAGAAAAAGGGAGAGAGATAGACATGAGGAGTGACAGAGAAGAGAGAGGGTGAAGAGAGAGAGAGAAGAGAGGGGGTGAGGAGAGAGAGCGTGAGGAGAGAGAGAAGAGAGTGATAGAGGGATAGAGGGTAGAGAGAGAGGGTGAGAAGAGAGAGAAAGAGGGGAGAAGAAAGAAAGTTTTAATTATAAATTATTTTAAAAAAATATTAAAAATAAAAAATGTATATTTAAGACACAAAACCTTATGTGTCGCTACTACTCGAGGATAGTAGCGACGCATAGCAGTATGCATCACTACTACCTTGTGTAGTAGCGACGCATACAATTATGTGTCCCTACTACAAACTTTTATTTAAAAAAATTAAAAAAAGAGAGAGAAAAGGGAGAGAGAGAGAGAGAGAGAGAGAAGAGAGAAAAGAAGAGAGAGAAGAGAGGGGGTGAGGAGAGAGAGAAAGCAAGGAGAGAGAGAAGAGATGGGGTGAGGAGAGAGAAGAGAGAGAAAGAGGGGATAGAGGGTAGGGCTGCACAAAAAACCTGGACCCGACCCGAGTGGAACCGACCCAAAATTAACTGGGTTCGGGGCAGGTCAGGTACTATCTCGGGGTGGGTAGGGTTTGAAAAAAAAAACCTGCATCCTTTTCGGGTCGGGTTGGGTTTAACAAAAAAAACCCGAGAACCCGACTCAACCCGACTTGATATAATACATCACTATATTAACCCTAATCTCATTGCTCTAATTGCTTTGGATTGGGCGTCATGATATAATATGCCTGATACAATAGTTATCAAGGAACAATAATTTATTATAAGTAGTAATTCTAATTTTTTTCATAAGTAAAAGGTTTAATGGTGCTATGTGATAGTATATTTGTTATTTGAATTGTTTAGGTTTAGTAGAAAATTAATTTGAATTGGGTTTTATCTCGGGTTCTCGGGTAGGGGTCGGGTTTTATCTCGGGTAGGGTCGGATACTGCAGTACTCGACCCCACCCTACCTAAGATTCAGCCCTAATAGAGGGTAGAGTTAGAGAAGGTGAGGAAAGAGAGAGAGAAAGAGGGGAGAGAGGGTAGAGAGAGGCGGAGAGAGGAGAGAGTGAGGGAGAGAGAGAGAGAATGAGAGGAGAGAGAGAATGAGAGGAGAGAGCGAAGAGTGAGAAAGAGGTGAGAGAGAGAGAGGAGAGAGAGAAGAAAGAGGGAAGAGAGAGGGAGAGAGTGAGGAGTGAGAGAGATTGAGTAGAGAGAGTGTAGAGAGAGTGAGGAGAGAGGAGGGCGAATGAGAGAGAGGGTAGAGAGAGAAGAGGAGGGATAGAGAGGAGAGAGGAGAGAGTGAAGTGAGAGAGACAACATGTAAAAATTAAATTAAATATGTATTATTTGCGACGCACCTTGAATTGCATTTCAAATAATATAATATTAACAACTTATCTATCGTGCGATGCAAAAAATTATCGCGAGATAGCGACACTTCATTAGAAAAGTTGCAAATAATTGTTTTTTTGCAATGCTTCTCTTGAAGCGTCGCAAAAACCTAAATTTTCACCTGCGTACGAAAGTCCGCATGCGGGCGAAATCGATTGCGCGGGTGATTTTGGAATCCATGGGAAATTTTCTAGTGTGGGCAAATTTCACATGTGCTTATCAAACGGCCCCTCCCCTCTAGTTTTCTTCTCAACTTCCACCCTCAGCGGCTGGTCACTTCTTGAGGTGGAGAGCGGCCAGAGACCCGGCGGCACCCTGCGCCACCCACCCACCAAGGTGGGTATTTTTTGGGTCCTGGGTGGACGTAGGGGGATGACAAAGGTGGACTTGGAGGTTGGCTAGACGGAGGATTTGGGCAGTGGCTTCTTCCGGTAGGAAGGGAGGCGGACGAGCTGCTTCTTCCTTCATTTTCGCTTCAGTTTGGGTCTCGGCATCCGATTTGAGTTCGATCGTCTCCTGCAACTTGGGCTTTCTTAAGGACAGGGCTTGGCTCATCTTCTTCGTTTCCAATCTCTCCCTCCTCGATGACGACTGCTCTCTGCTGGATCTCCTACAAGAGACCATCTTTCTGCTGGACCTCCCACGTCGCCGCCGAAGCTCCTGCTCCATCTCCCGAAGCTCCCCCAAGCGTCGTCCCCCCCCCCCCCCCCCCCCCCAGTTCCACTGGCCCCATTCACCCCCACACCGGTGCTGCAGCCAGATTCCGGCGTCATCTCCTTTGCCTATCCCCCCATGCTCCCCCTTCTCTCTTCTCCCTTGTTTCTTCCCGCCCCCCTCTCCCCTATTTCCTCCCCCTCTTTGCTCCCCCTCCGCCCCATCCTCTAGCCAGCTGTAGAGCGGCTCCAGCTCCTCTAGCCAGAACCCCTTCCCATCCCTAGGCTCCCCCTATCCCCTATTCCCCCTCCCCTACCCCTACCAAAAGATGGGTGCCGGAATCCGGTGCCTGTCCCTAGTTTTATTTTTTTTTACTTATAGCAACGCTAAGTAAAGCATTGCTAATTTTTTAAAAAATTATATATTATTAGCAAAGGATTGTTTGGCATCGGTAATAATTCATAAATTAGTGACACTTGTTTAAATTATGGTTTTTTAATTTTGTTAGCGATATTTTCTAAAACATTGCTAAAACCTTTTAGCGACAGATAACAAACATCGCTAATAACATTTTTTATATTTTTTTATAAATATGTTAACTTATTAGTGACGCTCTGGTATGAGTTGCTAATAATAAATTATTAGCGACACTTTAAGAAAAAACGTCTCTAATAAACTATTATTAGCGATGCATAGAAGAGTGTTGCTAATAATTTATTATTAGAGACACTTATTATAAAACATCACTAATAATCTATTATTAGCGACACTTTTAAGAGTGTCACAAAAAAACTAATAGTAGTGACAAAAAAATTAAATGTCGCTAATGTATTACTATTAGTGACGCTTATTTAAAAGCGTCGCTAATGATTGACGATTTTAGCGACACTTTTTACGAGTCACTGATAGTCCTTTTTCTTGTAGTGACATGCTATCAAAGCTATCATAAAATATAATATCTCCATGCATCTCCTCTCAAAGATCATAACCAACCACATGCTCCATATAGAGCCCATAAGAACAACCTGCATGACACAACATGCAGCCCCAAAATAAAACACAACCAAAAAAGGGTAAGCCACAAGCTCAACAAAGGCTTTAATGCGGAAAGTAAATCCCAAATGACAACACAGATACAATCACATAATACTCATCACATAATAACCTACAATGCCCATTCATTATGGGATAACCACATAAACCTGTGCATTCATGTCATAATTTACAATCCATAAGCAATTAAGGTTGTCTAAAAAACTAATTAATTATTAATTCATTTTGAAATTCTCTATTTGACAAATGTAAATCAAAATGTTTGTTTTCAAAACTTTTGAAAAATAAATCATGATAAATACAAATGCTCAAAAACATTGAATTCCATTGAAAGCACTTCAGTTCGAGATCAAGAACTCAAAAATAACAATCAAACAATAAAACAAATTAATGTTGAGCTTTTTTTTTTGAAAAAATTTCAATTAATTTTCCTTTAATCTAAGTGCATCTAGAGATTATGTCCATTCATATACCATTGCCTTCGATTAGTCAACTTCATTAGTATCTAATTGCCAATTACCATTTCTTCTTTTTACACTTTAATCCTCTTTTATAATTTTTTAGAAGAAGCTACCAATGTTTTGAACTCTTGTATCGTTTAGTCTTGAATCTCGCAAGATCACTCTTATTCAAATCGAGACAAATTTGTTCAGTCCCTAATAAAAAAAAGTTCTCATGTTTCAACTTTCTTCAGCTAGAATCTATGCACAATCTTCTCCTAAAAGTTAGAAAACTAAAAGTTTTTTTCTAAATTCTCTCAACTTGCATCATTCGTATTCTTTTTCGTTCTTTTTCTTTTATTTTTTTGGCATTAAGCAGATGGAAGCTTTACACTAGCCTAAGACAACCTAAGTAGGTATCCCTTCCTAGTCATTTATACGAGGACAATTCCATTGAATAAATGATATTTAAGTACATAAAACATAAAATCATTGAATCACATTAAATGAAATTTTCTTTCTTTTAAATTCTAAATAAAAATCTAGCTTAATATTCTCTAGTTTGATCACTAAGACTCCACTAGAATCCAAATGCCTAAGTCAACTCATATCTCAGAATTTTCTCTTGATTTTCATTCATAAAATTGACTTAGAGTCTAAACATGATGTGTTCATATTTTAAAAACAAGAGAATTGCAATATCAAGAAGAAAAAAAATCAAATTGATCTTCACTCTTCTTGGTGTATCATTCTCTTCGTTAAAGTATATTGATCACAAATCATGTTGCTTTTCAGCTTAAAAGAAAATTAATTATAATAAGTCTCAAAAGTTGAACCAATAAAAACAAAATCAAAGCAAATTGCAAAACAAGCAATAGCTACACTTAATTTTTTTGTGTTTTTTATCATATTTTATTTTTTTTGTTTTTTTTTCAATTCAAAACCTATGGTTTAAAAAGACATGAAAACAAAGGAAAAATAATAAAAACTAAAAATGTGTGTTGTCCAAAAGATCGAAAGTATTAAATCATGGACACTAAACTCAATCTCTTTATTTAGTGATGACTAGCTTCTTAGCTTTTCCTAGCCAACCTATCCTAAGGCAATCTGAGGTGCTTTCTCCCTATATCAACTTGAGATCTAAGGTTCTCTAAGAAATCTTTTCTAATCCAAATTTATAAAGTTTCTTCCTATTGTATTGAGTAACCTTCTTGGGTGTGGAATTTTGCGTGTGCTTTCTAATCCATGTACCTTTGCTTTGAGGATTCTTATGGTATGAATTGATTTCTTTCCCTTCTTAGGCAAATTATTCAAGTATAAATCACAATAACTTTTCTTAGTTTCATATTTTCTTATGACACATTGACTAAGGCATTTATGTTGTGTTTCATAGCTTGAATTTGCTTAATTAAGGACTTATGATTATCATTCTTACAATATCTCTTCATATGGTTAGAGTTTGGACTTTGATTCCTAGGAGGATTTTTAGATTTTGATTCATTGTCAACTTGTCAAGCAACGTTCTTAGTGTTTATGGCTTCTTTAGCTTTGAAAAACTTAGTGACACTCTTAAAACTAGTAGAATTTTACTCTTTAATGTAAGATCTCTAATTTATTTCCATTTAAATTGTGTGAATTTATTTGTTTGTCAGTTTGATTTAATTTTTTTAGGCTAATGAGTTAGGTTATTTATAAATTTTTTAAGGTTTAATTTTATTTTAGTTTAGAGTATTAGTGTCGAGCTTTATTCACCTAATTTCTACATATTTAAAGGTAGTTTTTTAGTTTTTTCTGATCAAAGAAGTGGGCCCCACATGGGACCCACATCTTTTTGGGATGACGTACTACCCATTTTGGTCACCAACCTTCTTTTAATTTGTCTAAGTGGGCTTTGGTATGATTAAATTTATTTTTAAGTCAAGAGTGCACTTGAATTTACTAAGGGCCTTTGCACCTATTTTCTAGCCTAACAATTTAATTCCTAGCCGATAAGCCTTATTATAATAAGAAAACCCTAGCTATTTTCCAAATGGGGAATTGCTAAGAATAAGAAGGAGGCTAAGGTCTACCCCCATTTCCCAAAGGAGAAACCCTTCTTAAGGTAAGGTTATCCCCTTAATCTTTCAGTTTTGGTCTTAATCATTTCAATCTTCACTTCTCATATTTGGATTCTTAGTTTCCATCCATCAAAATCATGTTTTTAATTCTAATTTATAACCTTAATTAAGTTATTTTCATTATTAACCTAAGGAGGTTTTGAATCT
This sequence comes from Saururus chinensis, assembly GCA_035235625.1. Lineage (NCBI taxonomy): Eukaryota > Viridiplantae > Streptophyta > Magnoliopsida > Piperales > Saururaceae > Saururus > Saururus chinensis. Next base: position 25,586,583 of record CP141146.1, on the reverse strand, counting down.
ATTATTTCCTAGGTTAATTTGAGCCTCATAGTTAGTTTTGATTAGGACTAACCAAAAGTCTTAATATTTGGATAGGATTTCTTGAGGTTGAAGCTTGTTTAAGAATTCACAAGCTTGATAGAGGTAAGAGGTTTTCTTACTTAAAATGCCATGATTGTGGGTTTATTTAAGCTTTAGATTCATCTTAATGTGTAATAGTGATTTATTAAAAATATATGATTTATGGTTATTTTTATATGTTTAAGCATAAAAAATGTTTGAACTATCATGTTTTAGGCTTGGGTAATGATTATATAAAGTTTCATGAAGTTTTAAGAATTTTTATTGATTTTTGGAAGAATTCCGGTTCGGTTTCGTGAGGTAGAAGATGACTATTTTAACAGTTCTTTTCTTACCATTCGATCACCCTGTGGGCGCCAGCCGCCAACCATTCAAATGGGCTGTCAGGCCATTCAAACGGTCAAATAGCTCTCTATTTTGGATTCACAACTATGTTTCAGATACTTTTACTTTGAATTTTGCTCTCAATTTTTTTTCTTGGATTAGATTATCATGTCTAGATTATATTCCTAATTTTTCATATTTTTTAAGAATAATATGTGTTTATTATATTTTTGGAATACATTCTATACAGTAAAACAACTATTTGTTTCCATGTCTAGAAACATAGTTAGGGATGAAAAGATATGATTTTTTGGTTCCTTCTTTTTATGATGAATTGATAGATGTATTAGGAGCATGCTGTAAAAATTTCACGATAAGTTAGTGGCATAGTCATGTATTTGAATGTCAACGATAATTTGTGGCATAGTCATAAATTTGAAAGTCGATGAATTTGGAAGAACTGCATAGTCTCATTAATTAAATCACAAAAATTATTATTTTTACTTATTTTCATATGGTATTTATTTATATTGTATATGACTATGATGTAGATATATGTAAATTTTCAAGTTGATTAAAGTTTATTTACTATTTTCCCTAAAATGTACAAGTTACATGTTGTGATTATACTAAAAATATCTACTTAAGCTAATATGAGATAAATGAGTATATGCATAATTTTAAGTGGGATTTTGATGACTTCTTCATATTTACTCCATTATTCTAGTAGATTATGACCATGATGATTTACGAATATTTGCACATGTCATATTAAATATATGAACCATGTTCCACATGTTTTAACTCAAATATGAACACGACCATATATGTATATTTTTACTCATGCTTATATAATTTTATTTATCACAAATGAACTATGTTTCATGCATATTAGGACTATTTAAAGTATGTTTACCTATACTTGCATTTATTAGACATTGCTCACATATGTATTATGTTGCATGCATCATCAGAATGACTTGTAAGCGAAGATTACTCGTGTTTAATAGTGATTAATCGATTAGATATTGTACTTTTCTAGATTAGTCGCATCAAAGGTTTATTGAATCAATTTTACGTCCAAAAGGATGGGGTATTACATCAATTGGATGAGGTTTTTCATCCATTGGATGGGGTTTTATGCCTTTTGAGGACGGGTTTCCTCCCTATGTGAGAAGTGTGGAATGCTATAATGAGTTAAATTGATGAGTCTTTCTGAACATGAGAATCAATGCTAGTTTGTCCTTATGCACTGGCTTAACAGGGGGCACTTTCCCTATTAAGGATTCAAACTGTTCTAGTTTTTCTTTCTAAGAATTCAAACTTCTTTATTAGGATTTCTAGGGTGAGTAAGTCTACTTGTGTTTTGGCTAGGATAAGCACAATTGTTTTCTTTATTGTGAGACCTTCACTGTAAGGTCTCTTACTTCTAAACTGGTTTTCATTTCATTTTAATTATCCGTTATTGCGTGGTTAACTCTTTTTCTTATTAATTCAATGGTTTTGTAAATAAATAGTGTTTCTTATTGTTTTAATCAAAACCAACTTTACAATTACTGATTTTAAGTGATTTTGAGTCAAATCTAAATTTTTGGGATTTTTCTTATTTTTCACTAATTTTCCAAAAATTAGGGTTTGGTGGGACCCCCTGTGGGCCCCACCGTCAAAATTTGGGTTTTGGACTAAACTAACCTTGACATCAACACAAGCCCTTTACAAAAAATTTCACAATTTTTCCAGGTTTAATTAGTGCTCAAATAGCCAAATTACCCATTTTTTGCCTATTTTTTTATTCATACCCCACTAATTACCTACACACACCCAAACCCTACTATAAATAGAATGACCTGAGCCATTTCTATTTTGGGAATAGGTTAGGAAAGGGAGGTTAGGCCTAATTCCCCAATTAGGCCCGGATTAGAAGGTGTTTAAGGTAAGTCTCTTCTAATTAAGCCTTAAACCCTAGATTTCCTCCTAATCCTTTCTAGATCTATCATTTCCCCTTTGTTTTGATTCGTTTTTAAACATCAAAACTACTGATTTGTATCTTTAATTCAAACCCTAGATCTAAAAATTGGATTTTCATGTTCAACAAAGCCCCAGATCTAAGTTTTTCATTAGGGTTTTCTACGTTAAATCGGTTTTAATGGAGTTTAATTTAAACTCTATGTATTTACAAGGTTTTCAAGAAGGGTGACCATCAAATCCAAGCCTAATCAAGGGATAAGGTAATTGACTTTCTAAATTTCTGTTTTCCTATGGTAAAGCTCTTGATTTTGTGCTTTATTTTGAGTGGATTTACTTGATTTAGTGCTTTAATGACATGATTAGTAAATGAACATTTTTAATCTGGATTTCATAGGGTTTTATCTTGTTATGATGTAGATTAGCTTTCTGGAAGTTATGGTGAAGTTTTAATGGCATTTAGGTTGTTAGATGGAGATTTTAAAATTCATCAATGGAGCTTTGATTTGAAATTTTAAAATGGAGAAGAAGGTTGATTCTGCCTTGTTGGCGTTCGAACGGCCCTCCTGGGCGTTCGAAGGTAACATTGTAAGTTCGACCGATTTCCCGCTTAGCCGATCGAACGGCCTAACTGGGCGTTTGAACGGCAACACTGTCAGTTCGACAGATTTCCCATTTAGCCGATCGAACGGCTAATCATTTATAATTAAACCCTTTGCAAGTGTACTAGGATGAGTATTTAAGGGTTGTCGAACCTCAGGGATGGATGAATTATTACTAAATCTAAAGAGGAATTTGCTGGTTTAAAATTAAAACAACTTAAACTTTAATTAAGAAAAAGAAAAGAAATCAACTAGTTTAAAAGTAAGAGATTAATATGATGGAATTTACTTAGGAAATTGAATCCACTATAGAACCATAACAATTCCTTAACTTTTAATCTAAATTTAGTGTGAATATGAACAAGTATTCTCAGCTACAAGCTAGAATTACTTTAGAAAGAATCATTAATTAACTTCCATGGCATGAATTATCTTCGACAATAGCACGAATCATCTACACTAAATAGCTATAGACATGACCCGTCTAATCTTAGTATAACTCATCAAAGTCCTTAATTATCTGAACATTAAAACTATTGTATGACCATCTCATCTAAATCACAGAAATTAAAATTGATGCAAATATCAAAACCACATCAATCTATCATCTACAAGACAATAAATCAACATAGATTTGAATAAACATGAAAAGCTCTTCCATTAAAAAGGAAATCCTTATCATACGATTGTCATAATTCACAACTAAGATCTAAATTAAAAAGAAAAGAAACTGAAACTTATCTATAGCTTCATCAACTCCTAAGTAAAAGAAAAGTCTAGCCTTCCATTGTAAAAGAAAGCACTTGAATCTCCATTGAAAGCTTTGGGTTTTTCTCCATCTTCTTCTTCCTTCTTCTCTTCAAATATACTTGTTAACCTCTAATTTCGTGTCAAATATGTTTTTATATAGGCATAAGATCCGTAAGAAAGGGTCCAATATGAAAAAGACTCGAAATTGGCTGAAATAAGGAAACTGTGCGTTATCCCGTTCGAATGCCCTGCATGCCCGTTCGAATGCTTGAACTGAATTTTCTTCAAAATTACGTTATCCCGATCGAACGGTAAGTGAGGCCGTTCGAACGCCAATAAAGAATTTGCAAAATAAGCCAATTTAATTCAAAACATCATGGAAGCTTTTTCTAACCTAATTAAATTTAATATCTAATAATTTAACCTATATTAACACTTAAATGAGACTAGAAAATAGAATAATTAAGGGTAAAATAACGTATAAATTATACTTATCAACGGCCCTACTGGGCGTTCAAACGGCCTTATTGGGCGTTCGAACGGCTACATAGCAGATTTTTGTATTATTTGCATGATATTTATTTCAGTGATTGTACTTTGATATATCATTTTCATATGTATGTGGAGTGTTTTGAGCTATAGTTTGCTACTAGAAAGGTATGCCATTGAGGTTATGAAGTTGTGGTATATATTTAGAGTTATGTAGAATGGATTGAGATTAGTTATATGATGTTGGAATTACATCTTGAAGTTATGAATGTTTGATTCTCTATAGTATATTTTCAGTAGAGCTACAGCTTGCTAACAAACTGATATGTCATGTTAGGATGTGGTTAATTGATGTGTGAATGATGGTGTATGTCTTGGCTCAAGTATGAATTGAATGATCTTATATATGTTTAGCTTGTGGATAAGCTTTGACTTGAGTTATGATTTTAATAATTCTTCTCCTATAATTTCCGCTAGAATTCATGATTAGATGATACACATGTGTAGTGTGATGGTGAGTGGATTACAAGTATGTTCAGAGGCATTGAGTGAATTGCTTCTACTATGTACACACACACATGTGGGGTTTAATGATGATGATGAGGATGGATATTATGACTATGAATGATGCATGCGGGGCTGATGAGAGCACTTAGCATGAATTATGATTCATGTATGCCTTACCCACGTATGTACCATGTTGCATGCATCATGAAAATAGATTTCCAATTGAGGCTTTATCGAGATTAATCGAATGTGATCAATTGGATGCAATGTGGTGAAATTGCGTGCCAGATTAATCGGTCGTGGCTTAATCGAAACTTTATTGGTCCAAAAGGACATGTTTTGATTTGAGTTCCTTTGTGGAACATGTGCACTCCCCGGGTTAAGTCTAGTTAAATGGAATTATATGGGAGACGAGTTACGTACTTATCTTGCGATTTGAGATTATTATTGTCATCTGGACCCTGAGAATTCAGTATGGTATGCTCTGTGCACCAGCTACCATGTGTTCGTGGGTTTCCTTTGTGGGAACTCGGGTTCTTCCCCATTGCAGGAGATGTCCCAAATCGAACATCCCTGCTCTAGGTTCTCTTTGTGAGAATGTGACATCCTTGGCTAGGATTGTCTGGGGTGAGCAGCCTTTAGGGATTGACAACCCCGAACTTCTTAAATTCTTGTGTAGAATTTGGACTATGACACGCCTTCGTGGCCTTGATCAGGAAATGATACATCTTGTCAATCTTTGCTTTGACTAGTTATGTTGTTATGTCGTCGTGTTTTCAATGATTATAGTTATATTAAAAACCATTGAGTTTGTTAAACTCACCCCTCTTTATTGTGTTTTGCTTTGGGGCTGTGTGGCGTGACACGCAGATGGACAGGATCTCCTCTTTGAGGAAAGGTCGGAGACAACTTGGGTGTGATCGTGGAGTTCTCTTATGTGACTTATTTTCCTAGTTTATGCTTTATGATTAGAACCTTGTGTATGGTTCTCATTTTGATTTATGCTACTTTATATATTTGTGTTGTTTAAGACCTATTTTGGAGCCTAGAGTGGGCTATGGTTAACTAAGCATGTGGGTTTGAGACTTTTGTTTATCTTGAGTTAATGTAACTCTCTTTCTTTTCTACTTATTTACTTTTGCTCGAAGTGGTGTGCTATACTCCGAAATTATGTTAGATCACCTGTGATTAGGGCATAAGTCTTCCGCTAAACCGTATCTCAATTATCCTTGTCACCCCTGTGCGCTTGACCGGCCCCTAGACAGGGTTCGGCTAGGGTCGGTCGGTGACGGGGCATGACATTCACCATATTGTTTATTCATGTGTATGAATTATAATGTTCATTGACATTTGTGTAGGGACAATAATACTTATGTTACACATGATGTGTATGGAATAATAACACTTAAACGTGCATGACAGAATGTAGTTTGATATACCTGATTATGCAGGGTAAATGTAAATGTTGATACTTGCTTCATGGAGGATGTGAATGAACCATGAAATTTAAATGATTGCATAGGGTATGCATGTGTGTTATGAATTATGAATGAACCTATGATGCACATGTAGTGTGAATATGTATGTAGAATATAATTTATCTCAAGATGCACAGGTGTAGAGAAATGGATATGTGATGCATATTTAAATTGACTTTTATGAGCAGAATGCATGTAGTGTTATCATGAGCTAAGTTCTCTCCTCTTTTATTTATGGTTTTCTTTTAGGGCTATATGTTGTGTTATGCAAGTATTCCGGATGGTCTTTATATTAAACTTTAGGATAGGCATGTGCCATGAAAAGGGGCTAGATGCTTAGGTTATTTTAGTCTTGTCATGTGATATGATGATCTTAGACTTAACTTTATTTCATAACTTAGATAGCCTATGATGGCTTTAGACATGTTGCAGCCTTAGGGCTTGAGACTATGTTCATTATAGATTTTTGTGGGTGTTGTGTTAGACTAAGATGGTTGATTAATCTTTTTTACCTTTCACTATTTACTTTTGCATAAAAGGCACAGATTGTGTACTTCGATAAGAACCCAGGATGGGTAGTCTTCCGCTTCATCGCACAGTGTCCCTACCTTCTTAGACTAGGTTCAGGTCAAGGGGGTGTGGCGGGCATGACATCTAAACCCTATCCCTTGTATATCACTACTATCTTATCCCATGTGCAATATCTTGTCCAATTTTTCTTACCCCAAGATAATGGTTTTTAGTTTTTCTTGAGAAGACTTTAAATAATTTCCTAGTTTTTAATATTTTTAAAGCATGACTTATTTATTTATAATTTTTCATAAACTTCATTCTTTAAGGATTTTATCTTATATAGAAGATCAATTTTCTTATATTTGAAGGTATCAAACATCTAATTAGTAAACTTAAGTTCATTCTCTAAAAATTTAGATTTCCTCCTTTCTTTATCAAGTTCACTCCTCATGGTTGTCACATCTTTCTCTTGTGATTCTTTATCTTTAACTAATTAAAATTTTTCAATAAAAGTAGATTCAATGTCTCCTTATTCAATTTGACAATTTTCTCTAATTTCTTATACTTTTTACTATTTTCAATAACTTGTCTAAAAAGACTTTCAACATCTAAATCCTCGTCTTCACTAGAAGAATAAGATATGATGAATTAATCAATCATAGAATAACAAGTTCTAGAAAGCACACAAAATCACCAAAAGCACATGTTTTGAAAAAGTAAGTATGATTAAACAAGATAGACACACATTAGCATGCAAAACTAGATAGATAGCATGATTCAAAAATAAAGTTTCAATCAAAATCCTCAACTACCACTTGATAGTTTAATATTTGTTTAATAAATTTAGCAAATCACCACATTGCCCCTAGTACAATTATCTTAGAAAGATAAAACTACGAGATATGGCCTTGTTCCACATAATTTTCTTATATTGCAAAAACAATAAGCACCTAATGTCTATGAGCATTCATAATCAATCCATCAACCATTAAAACAACAAAGCATGCAAAATCGCAAAAAGATTAACATAAATAACCCAAACTTAGGTAAAAAATCACAGTAACCTCACAAGAAAAGCAAGAATTTACAAGACGCAAAGAACAACTAATCAACCTCTTTTGACTCTGACACAAATGAAACTCATTTTCTTTGTTTAGTCTTCTTCGTTTTTGGCCTTTAAGTTTTTCCCTCCATCAAATCCTTAAAGATTTCCCTCTTCTTATTCCACCTTTGTTTTCTTCTAGCAACTCAATTAAAGACTCTTTCTTCAATTGTTGATCTCTTTTTAAGTTTTCTTCAACTCCTTTGAAGACTTTGCTGTAACTCCTCTTTTATTTGTTGTGTGAGATTTTTCTCTTTCAGTTGCTTGTCTTCGTGAAACTACCATTAGTATGAGCTTGAAGATTTTTGGGTGATCTCTCTAGGAAAATAATAGACAAAGAATTCTCCTCTTTTCTCTATGGTTTTCTAGGCTTTTCTATCTTCAATTTCATGATTCCCTAGCTTTTAAATGGGTCTCTAAATCGGTTTGAGACTTTGACTCCAATTACGAATACAATCTCTTCCAAAAAGGTTTAAATTAAGCAATAATAACATACAACAATTGATTGTTCACTGTTTCCTTAAGGTACAACACTGCTAACGATCAATCTATCGACTAGGCAACCAATCAATAAACTCTCAGCTTTGCTTTATGAAGGACTATTTCAAGTGTCGATTGATTGACTAGTTCAGTGTATTATTCAGCAATCATCAATTGCTTGGTATTTTACAATTTTACCCTTTTTAACCTAATTCGGTCTGAAACTCCTAAAAATTACTTTATAAGTTATTCTAAGGGGTTTGTGCATATGGGTGTGTATAAAATCAATCTCTTTTACCTTCAACACTCTTAGTCTTTAACCTTAATCAATAAGAACATGTCTACTCTTATTTTTCAATTCTATCAATTCCAAATAAGGTTCGATCATTCTAGTCAAATTCCTAAGCTTAATTGCATATATGAAGTTTCAACATAGTTTTGATTAATAAAATTAGCTAATTACAATACATATGCCTCATATGTTCTTTTAGTGGTAATAACCTAAATAAGTCAGTCTCACATAGCAACATATTGATACTCATACATGTAACAACATACTCATACTAATGTCATCTTACCCATACAAGCTAATTACACTTACTCTTACACTTACAGTCTTGTTCATACAATCATGCTCATACTCATACAATCTTATTGATACAGTCATGCGATCTTACTCATGATCAATAGTCTTATTCTTACTTGTATAGTCTTACGTCTTATTATTGATAGTTGGAGCCTATTAGCAAGTTAATCAACTTTAGGATTGATAGGAAGGAATGTCATTGGTATGTCACCTTAACCACCAGGGAGTAACTAGATGCAATGAGCTATTTCGAAGGCAAGGCACACATATGCTTATGGGGCACTAAATCAGACAGGTACGAGTAGATCTATAATACTACTTACCTGAGCATTCAAATACCCACTTTCTAGGGCCATATAGTGCCAACTAAGGGTAAAAATTATACAGTGTCACTTTCAGGCTGAAATCTTACAGTATAACATATAGGTGAGAAGTCCTTAGCATACCTATTATTGGTGATATTTCTTCAAATCTAGTGTGAATAACTTTATTTACAGGTCCTATAAGCATTGCAATGTTGGATGATGTGTGACAAAGATTTGTTGAGTAAAATCTCCCAATTCTCTTAATCTGTGATGAATATTAACATCTTAATAAATATGTAATATCACTCAACATTGTATATTTGGTCACACCCTTATAAATTTTATTATATTATCAATAGGACGATATGTATATAAAGTCATGTTATTACCTCTACGCTAACAAGAATATGAGAAATATTGCTTTTGTATTTCACATTATTAGTTATACGATATTATCGTATCTTTATTAAACATGATATTAATATTATCATATTTACGAGAACATGAATAAAGAGAATTATATATCATTGACTCTTATTTATAATATGTCATTTAAGCTGTAATAACCCGATACTACCAGTAATTTATTTTTATTCCTTTACACTTATAATAATTTGTCTCCACTTCAGCTCCTACTCGGGACCACATTCCACTCCGTATCCCACCAAAGAATGTGGTCCCCGGTAGGAGCTGAAGTGCTGAACTGAAACCGGAGGCGGAGGGATTTCCAAATCCTCATTAACTTCCCACCCTCCCCCTGCCCCCGGTTTGCCCATTGACCCACCCAACTATCCATTGCTACTTATCCCCAAATCGCTTTCCTACTTCCCTTAATAACCTTTGCCTTATCCCCAAATCGCTTTCCTACCTCCCTTAATAGCCTTTGCCTTATCCCCAAGTGGCAGAGATTTTCGTTCCACCATTGAAGGTCACACGCACGAAAGCTTCGTCCAATCGTCCCTGTCAAAACAACCATAATTCCAATTCCCATTATCTAAGTAAAGGACGAGAAGTCTCCCACTCAATACAGTAGCTAAAAAGGGGTAACAAAATCCTCATCCTTTGTAATTTTCATTCTCATCCTCTCCTCCTGTTGTTTCCTTTGCTATGTTTATCTTTCGCCATCAAAAGGTGTATAATAAGCCCAGCCGCAGGGTTTACTTGGTGAGACAACAGAGAAGAGGTCACGGTTCGTTCTAGTTTGTTTTGTTTATCATTCTGTTTGTTTGGGTCTTTTCTTGCCGTTTGTTCATGTTGTTTGTTTAAGGATTTGTTTACTCTCGGATTGAATTGTTCTTTTGCTGTTTTGAGTTTGTCAATGATGGAATTCTGGGTTTCGGGAGGACCCATCCGGGAAATTTCTGCGTTTTCTCATCTGTGGCCACTTAAACGAAGGAGGGTGGAAAGACCCAGTTGATGTATTGGTTGTGAATTACATCTTTGTTGGATTATTATAAAAACCCAGTTGGTTTTTTGCCTTTGTTTTACGATATCAAAGTCAAATTGACGAGGTTCTTCTTGATATCTATGTGCTGCTTGTCATGTATTTTTGGTTGATATTGAACATTGGGATATGCGATGGAAGCTACGTGCTGATAATGATATTTCCGTCTTGTTTATTCCGTGTAATTTCGTAATAGAATATCGGCGTCCTCGCTTGCAACCAAAAGATGTGGATAACGTATGGTGTAAGTTTTGACAGATAGGATGTGTTGACTTTTTTTAATCAAATTGGATATTTAATAGTCCCTCCTACCCCCAATAAGTGTCCTATTTTGTTATCCAGAATCACTGTATAAATACATATTCTGCTTCCTGTGTTGTACTAGTCTCTCTCTCTCTCTCTCTCTCTCGTATTCACAGGACCGAGCTTCATCTCTTTGGTGTAATAGTTTTTGTGATTCTTCTGTTTTGGTGCTGTTTGATTTTCCTATTGATGTGTTCTTATGAATTGTTGTTCTTGTTGGATGTGGATGATCTGTGCTTGTATACTTCCATCAATTTACCGAGATTCAATTGAATGTACTTTTATGAATTAATATAACCGCCACTATGCAATATGCACATGCATCATCATTATTAACATAATTCTATCTGATTGGTGACAGTGTGTATTTACAGAATAGCGTAATTCCTTAGTTGTTTGGAAAGGAAAGTTCATATGTTGTCATTTTTAACATAACTGCACATTCGAATATGTAGGGGGAAATGGGTAGCATTTAATTTTCTTTAAAAAAATTTCTCTTGGAAATTCTCATCATAGACATTGTGCTCTTGCAGCAAGCTGCTTGTTTGGCATGTACTTTTCAGCAACAGCAGTTTATTGCACTTCTTATGCTGATTCATTTGTTTCTATGGCAGTGTAAAACATGGGCCAGTTATTGTGTTGTGTGCAAGTAGACCAATCAACAGTAGCTATAAAGGAAAGATTTGGAAAGTTTGATGATGTACTTGAGCCTGGATGTCATTGCCTCCCTTGGTGCTTTGGAAGCCAATTAGCTGGCCATCTTTCTCTAAGGCTGCAGCAGCTGGATGTCAAATGTGAAACAAAGACGAAGGTTCGTGAGATCTCTGACAATGTTGATTTATGATGCTTTGCTTACCATGCCTTAGGAGTTTTGAAAATACCCATTGCTACTACATAACACATATCTTAGTCTGAGCTTCATTCCAAGTGTGAAATGCACACAATTTTTTTTTTCAGCACATGTTTGCTAAGAAAAAAGGATTTGTCATTTATCCGTGCAATTTTAATGCCTTTTGTTTTGTAATTCATTTATACCATACATAATCATAATGCAGATTTTACCAAATAGGTTATTCTTCATAATTATAATCATAATCAAATAGCGCATTTTCCCGACAATTTGGGATCAACGACATGAATCCTACACCTCTAGTGTAGCTTATTTTGTGTCAACTCTTTCGTAAGAGATATCAGGCATATCACTTCATCCAAGCTCTCTTAGGTCTCCTTCTCCCTCTCCCTCTTCCTCTTTTAGCATCCATTGGTCTTCTTTGTATATGCCCATACCAAAGCAACTTACACTCGTTGAACTTTTCCCCTAAAGGTGTTACCCTTGAGTTTTAATGTTTATACTCATTTCTAATCTTTTTTTTTTCTGGTTATTCTATGCGTCCACCTTAGTATCTTCATTTCAAATACATTCAGTTTATCCATATAATTTTTCTTTGATTCTCAACATTATACTCCATAGAGTATTACGGGCCTAATAGATGTTCTATAGAAATTACCTTTAAGCCTATTTGGGACACGCCTATCACACAATACTCTTGATGCTACCTTCCATTTTACCCATTCTACATTAATCTTATATATCACATCACTATCAATATCTCCCTCTTTATGAATAATGGAGCCTAAATATTAGAATTGCTCACATATTGTCACTTCTTGCCCATCTATTTCGACTAAAATTCTACCTATGGTTCTACTTTACTTAAAGTTTAAATTTTATATACTTTATCTTCTTTTAAAACATTTTGATTCTAGAGTTTCCCTCTATAGTTCTAGTTGGGCATTTAATCCTGGGATAAAAAAATCTTTTTTATCTCACGATTCATGTCAACTAAAACTATATCATCCACTAAAATATCTTGTATATGTGTAGTTAGTTTATCTATAATTAGAGTAAAAAGATAAGGGCTTAAGGATGACCCTTGATGTAGACCTAATGTAATCGGGAATTCTTTAGTTTCTCCCCTAGTTGTTTATACACTAGTTACTACCCCATTGTACATATCTTTAATAATAACGATATAACCTCTTATAACTCATTTTTTTCTTTAAAACACTCCAAATGAGCTCTCAAGGTACTCTTTATCGTAAGCTTTTTCTAAATCAATAAAAGTCATATAGAGGTTTTGTCTCCTATCCTTATACTTTTTAACTAATTGTCGTAACAAGAAGATAGCCTGAATTGTTAACTTCTTTAGCATGAAACCAAACAGGTTTTCAGTTACTTTCCGCAAACATCCTTCAACCACTCTCTTCTATAACTTCGTAGTATGACGCATAAATTTTATATCCATATAGTTTGTACAACTTTAAATATCCACTTTATTTTTATATAGAGGCAGAACGGTGCTTCTCATCCACTCCTCTCGCATCATCTTTGACTTCTAAATATTGTTAAACAATTTAGTCAACCAAGTTAAGGCAACACCCCTAAAATACTTCCATATTTCAATAGGAATTCCATCAGATCTTAATGTTTTACCTTTTTTTCATCTTCTTTAAGGCAACTCTTACCTTGTTTATTGTAAATCTCCTAAAATAAGTTATATTCTTAATAGGACTAGACTCAATATCATGACCACTACCATAATCTTCATTCAATGGATGCTAGAAATACCCTCTCCATCTCTCCTTAAGTTACTCATCCTTTACTAAAACCCGTTGATCGTCACTCTTAATGGACCTAACTTAATCTAAGTCCCTACTTTTCTTCACTCATAACTTAGTTATCTTATATATGCCCCTTTCCCCTCGTTCGATCTTAATCTATTATACTATTCATCAAATACTTTAAATTTAGCCTCATTCACTACTTTTTTGGCTTCTTTTTCCGGGAAACATTTCTTATTCCTTAAGAACTCTTTGCACTTCCTCACACCACCACCATGTTTCAAGTCCTTTCTCCTCACTTCTTCCGGTACTTATTTTCCCAACTTTTTAATACAATTAACCATGTTACCCCACATTGTTATTGGTTTTTCATCCAACTTCCAGTTTTCTTCCCCTCTCAATCACTCTACAATGGTATTGAGTAATTCACCCTTCAAGTTCCACCACTTTATCGTAAGCTCAATTGAATTATTTTTTTACTTTCTCCATCTCTTCACGGGAACATCTAAAATAATTAATTTTAGTTATAGTGCTAAAAGTTCGTCGGGAATAACTTTACAATCCTTACAATTTCTTCTAACTACACTTCTAACTAAGAAAAAGTTTATTTAGCTTTTATTAAGTTGACCCTTGAAGGTGACTAAATGTTCTTCCCTCTTTTTAAAGTAAGTACATGCAATGTCTAAGCCATTTTCTATTGTAAACTCAAGGATAGCTTCTCCCATCTCATTTCTTTCCCCAAATTCAAACCTTCTATGTTCCCCCTCATATCCTATGCTCTTCTCACTTACATGCCTATTTAAATCTTCTCCTATAATAACCTTTTCCCCATTTGGTATCCCTTCCATTACTAGGTTCATTTCCTCCCAAAATTGCTTTTTAAGGTTCTTTCCTAATCCTACTTGCGGTACATAAGCACTAATAACATTAACTACATATTCCCCTAACACTAGTTCCACCGATATAATACTATTACTAAATCTTTTGACACCTACCAGGTTTTCCCTCTAGTCCTGGTGTAGACCACTATACCTAACCCCATTCTTATTTGACTCTTTACCTACAAAAAAAAACATTTAAAGCCCTCACCTAGCTCCCTAACATTCTCTCCTACAAACTTTGTTTCATTCTTTACTAACTCCAAATCCTAACCGTTCTAGGTCCCAGTGTTCTAAGTTGCTGCTTTATTCTTGTACTCCTAAATTAGCTTTTTTACCTGCATCCGTCCAGTCCAACGTGTGAACCCTTGCCCACTTCTAATTGTAACTGAGCATTATTGCAGTGCATCGCTTCCAAGGGACACCATAGCCAACCATTGCTCACTTTTTGTTGCACCCGGGTTTTGGCACAACTCGTCGCTTCCAGGGAACGCCCTAGTGTTAACTAGAATATATGGTGTAAGATTCATAGAGATTGACATGAGTTTTTATAGCCGGATGTCAACTTGGCACAACCCTCCTTTATCCGGGCTTGGGGCTCGCATTGCGAGACACAACGGTGGAGTTACCAAACTGGTTATTCTTAATTTCCAAAAATTAACACAGTTCTATCAAACTGGTAAAAACTTGAAATGCAACAACTTCAGTATTTGGGGTGAAAATCTAAATATACTAGATTCTAGGGACAAATCCCCTATGAAAAATATTGCTGCCAAATAGGGTATTTACTAATACATTACGGAATACCACTTTCTTTATTCTTGAATATTTTAAAAATCCAAACAAAAGATTGTATATTTCTTGTTTTGAATTTTCAAATCTTATGATTGATTTTCTTGCTTGGTCATGTGAGATATACACAAATTGTTTTATTGTCTTCAATATGAACTTTTACCTATATTTTTTCCATTCTGCAGGACAATGTATTTGTTAATGTGGTTGCTTCAATTCAATATCGTGCCCTTGCTGACAAAGCAAGTGATGCTTTTTATAAGCTCAGTAATACTCGGTCACAAATACAGGCTTATGTATTTGATGGTATGAACTGAAAGGCTTTAGATGTTAATTTTTCTTGACATGCATTTTATGATGTGATATAAGTATGGTAAGCCGAGTCCTCATTGAGAACCCAGATTGTTCAGAATGGTTATCATTATATGGGATGAACTGTTGGAGATACTTGAGCCACTTTCTTGTAATAATTTTTTTTCAATGACATCTCCATGTACTGGGAATTGGCAGCAATAGTTTGTTAGTCTCATTGAGATCCCAGATTGTTTGGATTGGTTACCATTATATGGAATGAACTGTTGGAGATACTTGAGCCACTTTCTTGCAATAATTTTTTTTCAGTGACATCTCCATGTACTGGGAATTGGCAGCAATAGTTTGTTAGCCTTTCCCAGTTGACATATGATAGTAAATACTTCCATTTATCTAATCATGTGGATGTATATGTTTAATTTGGTAATTATTAAAAATTATACTGGTTTTTTTGTACTTTGCAGTAATCCGTGCCAGTGTTCCTAAGCTAAATCTGGATGATACTTTTGAACAAAAAAATGATATTGCCAAGGCTGTGGAAGATGAACTTGAAAAGGTAAATAAGCTTGTAATTTGTTCAATTTTTGTTATGTAGTCATGTCGTCCTTTCCAGCTGCCAGCATAATTTCTCTGTATTGAACTCTTAACAGGCTATGTCTGCTTATGGTTATGAAATCGTTCAGACGCTTATAGTTGATATTGAACCTGATGAACATGTGAAACGAGCTATGAATGAAATTAATGCAGGTAAACTTTGTACTATCTAGTGGCAAGATAATTCCTTTTATATCTATATATATATTCATTTTAACAGCCAGTGTGCATCTTTGCATGCCCACATAAATATTATTTCCTGTCAATATCCTACTCTATCAAAATTGTTTTCTTAACTTTTCTGCTGGACCATTGTCATAATCAGTGGTAAGATGGAACACAAGATAAAGGGTTTCTGGCATGAAATATACTTCTTATGCATGTTTTTCTGCATTAATTGCATCCACATAAAATTTGTTACCTCGCAGAGGTCCTGTTTTTATTAAGTGGGTATAAGAATTGTTCAACTGTTATGTATATATGTTTGTTTGGCATGCTTTTTTAGCATTTTTTCTTTACCTCTCATAATACAAAATAAAAAGAGGAAGCACAATAATCTCGATATTGCATAGCAAATATCACACTCATTTTTTACTGGTATACCTCTTGCATTGCAAATAGCACACTCTTTTTTTTAATTGGCACTGCTCACGTACCTCATGGGACCTCTCCCTCGATAGGGAGAGGGTCGAACCAGCATACAACTTGTTAAATTAGCAATAGCACACTTTAATTTCAATGTAGTTAGGCTGAAATGTCTGTACATGCAACCTGTCTTTTACATTTGTTGTATGACGTTACTAGTCAAGAAATTGAGTGGGTGTAGCTGTATCCTTTTTCCTTTATCTCATCTGCTGCGTAGGCTTAGATTTCATGCAAATGTATTTTCAAGATTGTTTTGATGTTTACTGTCCGTAGTCTAACCTTCATTGTTTTCTTATTGCATCCATTTAGTTGTTTGATGTAAGTGTGGTCAATGTGCAGCTGCAAGGATGAGACTTGCTGCAAATGAGAAAGCTGAAGCTGAAAAGATACTGCAAATCAAAAGGGCCGAGGGCGAGGCTGAATCTAAGTACCTTTCAGGCCTGGGTATTGCGCGCCAACGTCAAGCCATTGTTGATGGACTGCGTGACAGTGTGCTTGGCTTCTCAGTGAATGTGCCAGGGACTACTGCAAAGGATGTGATGGATATGGTGTTGGTAACACAGTACTTTGACACAATGAAGGAGATTGGTGCTTCATCAAAGTCCTCTGCAGTTTTCATTCCGCATGGTCCTGGAGCGGTTCGTGATGTTGCCACCCAAATTAGGGATGGGCTTCTTCAGGGATCAAGTGTCCAACACTGAAATCTGCTTGATGGGTTTCTGTATAGAACAGGTGTGGGTTGACACCTCCATGGTTTGGTAAATCACTATCTGGTTTGGTTATACATCTGCGATATGGTACAAGTGCTGGGTTTGCTTATACGTTTGGTATGGTTTGACAGACAAAGCTTCACCTATTAAATTAAATATATGACGTGTTTATCCTCTCTGCGGTTAACTTGGTTCAACCCATATCTAAGCCGTGTTCATGTCGATCTTTCAGTATCAGGTTAAGTTCCTTGATAACAATTCGGTTAATCCTCAGGATTTGAATAAGAATATCTTCCATTAAAAAAAAACAAAGGAAGATATCTTGTAAAGTTCATACATAATACGCCAATCAAAAAGTTGGTTTGTCATTCAAAGCTGCCACCAATAAATCAAAGCAGGCCTCAAGTTTTCTCAAGATGGTCCAATGACAGTGGAAAAACAGAAAAATAAACAAAGTTGCTATCGCAAACTCATCCCATGGCGACATTTCAATTGGACAAGCGTCTTTTTTTAATTTCTTGTTTAATTTAATTTATTGACTGGTACTAACCCTGGATCCTTTCCCCTGCAATGAATCAAAATGGCTAAAATTAGTTTTTTTTAAGTAATACACAAATTAACTCAACTACTCAATAAAAGCGTACGACATTACTAGCCAATAACCAATCTGAACAAAGCAAGATTGGGCTGGCGTGGTTCTGGTTCATAAATTCGTCCATTAAGACCGTCCGACCACCTGAACAAATTCCTCCCAACTTCAACACCTATTCCAATAGCTGCTTCCAAGATCATGGTTGACGTGTTCTCCAACGGCCAAATCTTCCTGTTGCTTGTCATAGAATATTTGGTTAAAAAATGAATTTTTTCATGAAACTTTAATATTCTGAAATGTAAATTCAACTAGACAAATTTTGCATTCATCGGACAACTATAGCACAAGATATTGCAGGTATATTGAAATCTATTTGACACCCGTGATTCTTTTACAGTAATCTTTTTACACAAATTAAAATTTGAATTGCAAAATCTTAGCATTTTGTAGATCTTCGAAACATGTACTAGGCACCCTAAAAAAATGCAAAATTTTAACTTCTTTAGCTCAAGTTATTACATTATGAAGTTAGTCTATTATATTATGAAGTTATTATGAAATATAACGTTGTAAGTAGTCTGTCTGCATAGTGCAGAATGGCAAACAATACTGTGCAGTTCACTGTTGAATGACAAACTCTGCTATGTCGCTTTCTGTTAAATAGCAAATTGTTAGTCCTTTGCTAATATCATAAATTCATAAATTGACTTCTTAATATCATAAATTGAGTTGTATACTTCAATTTCCTAGTTCTCTGGGGGTTATATTCATCGCATCTGAAAATTCAAGGTATTTTCTCTTTTTTCATTTAATTGTGAAAAGTCATAAATTTCCTAGTTCTTGTTGTTTGTTTAAGGATTTGTTTACTCTCGGATTGAATTGTTCTTTTGCTGTTTTGAGTTTGTCAATGATGGAATTCTGGGTTTCGGGAGGACCCATCCGGGAAATTTCTGCGTTTTCTCATCTGTGGCCACTTAAACGAAGGAGGTTGGAAAGACCCAGTTGATGTATTGGTTGTGAATAACATCTCTGTTGGATTATTATAAATACCCAGTTGGGTTTTTGCGTTTGTTTTACGATATCAAAGTCAAACTGACGAGGTTCTTCTTGATATCTATGTGCTGCTTGTCATGTATTTTTGGTTGATATTGAACATTGGGATATGCGATGGAAGCTACGTAATGATAATGATATTTTCGTCTTGTTTATTCCGTGTAATTTCGGAATAGAATATCGGGGTTCGCTTATGGTGTAAGTTTTGACAGATAGGATGTGTTGACTTTTTTAATCAAATTGGATATTTAATAGTCCCTCCTACCCCCAATAAGTGTCCTATTTGGTTCTCAAGCTATAAATACATATTCTGCTTCCTGTGTTGTACTGGTCTCTCTCGTTTTCACATGACCGAGCTTCATCTCTTTGGTGCAAGAGTTTTTGTGATTCTTCTGTTTTGATACTGTTTGATTTTCCTATTGCTGTGTTCTTATGAATTGTTGTTCTTGTTGGATGTGGATGATCTGTGCGTGTATACTTCCATCAATTTACCGAGTTTCAATTTAATATACTTTTATGAATTAATATAACCGCCACTATGTAATATGCACAAGCATCATCATTATTAACATAATTCTATCTGATTGGTGACAGTGTGTATCTACAGAATAGCGTAATTCCTTAGTTGTTTGGAAAGGAAAGTTCATATGTTGTCATTTTTCATCTTCTAACATAACTTTACATTCGAATATGTAGGGGGATATGGGTAGCATTTAATTTTCTTTAAAAAAAATTCTCTTGGAAATTCTTATCATAGACATTGTGCTCTTGCAGCAAGCTGCTTGTTTGTCATGTACTTTTCAGCAACAGCAGTTTATTGCACTTCTTATGCTGATTCATTTGTTTCTATGACAGTGTAAAACATGGGCCAGTTATTGTGTTGTGTGAAAGTAGACCAATCAACAGTAGCTATAAAGGAAAGATTTGGAAAGTTTGATGAAGTACTTGAGCCTGGATGTCATTGCCTCCCTTGGTGCTTTGGAAGCCAATTAGCTGGCCAGCTTTCTCTAAGGCTGCAGCAGCTGGATGTCAAATGTGAAACAAAGACGAAGGTTCGTGAGATCTCTGACAATGTTGATTTATGATGCTTTGCTTACCATGCCTTAGGAGTTTTGAAAATACCCATTGCTACTACATAACACATATCTTAGTCTGAGCTTCATTCCAATTGTGAAATGCACCCAAATTTTTTTTCAGCATATGTTTGAACATGTATGCTAAGAAAAAAGGATTCGTCATTTATCCATGCAATTTTAATGCCTTTTGTTTTGTAATTCATTTATACCATGCATAATGATAATGCAGATTTTACTAAATAGGTTATTTTTCATAATCATAATTAAGTAGCACATTTTTATAACAATTTGGGGTTGACAACATGAATCTTACGCATCCAGTTGAGCCTGTTTTGTGTAACTCTTTCATAAGAGATATCATAGTCATATCATTCATCTAAGTTCTCTTAGGTCTCCTTCTCCCTCTTCCTTTTTTGGCATCCATTGGTCTTCTTTATATATGCTCATACCAAAGCAACTTACACTTCTTAAGCTTCTCCCCTAAAGGTGTTACCCCTAAGTTCTAATGTTTGTACTCATTTCTAATCCTATATTTTCTAATTATTTTACACGTCTACCTAAGTATTTTCATTTCAAATACATTCAGTTTATCTATGTGGTTTTTCTTTGATTCCCAACATTATGTTCCATAGAGTATTGCGGACCTAACAGATGTCTTATAGAACCTACCTTTAAGCCTATTTGGGATGCGCGCCTATCACACAATACTCTTGACTTCACCCTCTATTTTACCTACCCCACATTAATCTTGTAACTGGGAATTCTTTAGTTCCTCCCCTAGTTGTTCGTACACTAGTTACTACCCCATTGTACATATCTTAAATAATATCGATGTAACCTTTTATAATTCCTATTTTCTTTAAAACACTCCAAATGAGCTATCGAGGTACTCTACATAAACTTTTTCTAAATCAATAAAAGTCATAGAGGTTTTGTTCCCTATCCTTAATCTTGTACTCATAAACTAGCTTCTTTACCTGCGTCCGTCCAGTCCAACGCGAGAACCCTTACCCACTTCTAATTGTAGCCGAGCATTATTGCAACGCATCGCTTCCAAGGGACACCATAGCCAACCATTGCTCACTTTTTGTTGCACCCGGGTTTTGGCACAACTCGTCACTTCCGGGGAACACCCTAGTTGTAGCTAGAATATGTGGTGTAAGATTCATATATATTGCCATTAGTTTTTATTGCCAGATGTCAACTTAGCGCAACCTTACTTTATCTGGGCTTGGGGCTCGCATTGCGAGACACAACGGCGGAGTTACCAAACTGGTTATTCTTAATTTCCAAAAATTAACACAGTTCTATCAAACTGGTAAAAACTTGAAACGCAACAACTTCAGAATTTGGGGTGTGAATCTAAATATACTAGATTCTAGGGACAAATCCCCTGTGAAAATTATTGCTGCCAAATAGGGTATTACTAATACATTACGGAATACCACTTTCTACATTCTTTGAATATTTCAAAAATCCAAACAAAAGATTGTATGTTTCTTGTTTCGAATTTTCAAATCTTATGATTGATTTTCTTGCTTGGTCGTGTGAGATATACACATTGTTTTATTGTTTCCTATTTGAATTTTTACCTATATTCTTTCCACTCTGCAGGACAATGTATTTGTTAATGTGGTTGCTTCAATTCAATATCGTGCCCTCGCTGACAAAGCAAGTGAAGCTTTTTACAAGCTCAGTAATACTCGGTCACAAATACAGGCTTATGTATTTGATGGTATGAACTGACAGGCTTTAGATATTAATTTTTCTTGATATGCATTTTATGTTGTGATATAAGTATGGTAAGCCGAGTCCTCATTGAGAACCCAGATGGTTCGGAATGGTTATTATTATATGGGATGAACTGTTGGAGATACTTAAGCCACTTTCTTGCAATACTTTTTTTCGGTGACATCTCCATGTACTGGGAATTGGCAGCAATAGTTTGTTAGTCTTTCCCAGTTGACATATGATAGTAAATACTTCTATTTATCTAATCATGTGGATGTATATGTTTAATTTGGTTATTATTAAAAATTATACTGGTTATTTTGTACTTTTCAGTAATCCGTGCCAGTGTTCCTAAGCTAAATCTGGATGACACTTTTGAACAAAAAAACGACATTGCTAAGGCTGTGGAAGATGAACTTGAAAAGGTAAATAAGCTTGTAATTTGTTCAATTTTTGTTATGTAGTCATGTCGTCCTTTCCAGCTGCCAGCATAATTTCCCTGTATTGAACTCTTAACAGGCTATGTCTGCTTATGGTTATGAAATCGTTCAGACGCTTATAGTTGATATTGAACCTGATGAACATGTTAAACGAGCTATGAATGAAATTAATGCAGGTAAACTTTGTACTATCTAGTGGCAAGATAATTCCTTTTATATCTATATATATATTCATTTTACCAGCCAGTGTGCATCTTTCCATGCCCACATAAATATTATTTCCTGTCAATATCCTATTCTATCAAAATTGTTTTCTGAACTTTTCTGCTGGACCATTGTCATAATCAGTGGTAAGATGGAACACAAGATAAAGGGTTTCTGGCATGAAATATACTTCTTATGCACGTTTTTCTGCATTAATTGCATCCACTTAAAATTTGTTACCTCATAGAGGTCCGCTTTTATTAAGTGGGTATAAGAATTGTTCAACTGTTATGTATATATGGTTGTTTTGCATGCTTTTTTAGCATTTTTTCTTTACCTCTCATAATACAAAATAAAAAGAGGAGGAAGCACAATAATCTAGATATTGCATAGCAAATATCACACTCATTTTTTACTGGTATACCTCTTGCATTGCAAATAGCACACCTTTTTTTTAATTGGTACTGCTCACGTACCTCATGGGACCTCTCCCTCGATAGGGAGAGGGTCAAACCAGCACACAACTTGTTAAATTAGCAATAGCACACTTTAATTTCAATGTAGTTACGCTGAAATGTCTGTACATGCAACCTGTCTTTTACATTTGTTGTATGACGTTACTAGTCAAGAAATTGAGTGGGTGTAGCTGTATCCTTTTTCCTTTATCTCATCTGCTGCGTAGGCTTAGATTTCATGCAAATGTATTTTCAAGATTGTTTTGATGTTTACTTTCCGTAGTCCAACCTTCATTATTTTCTTATCGCATCCATTTAGATGTTTGATGTAAGTGTGGTCAATGTGCAGCTGCAAGGCTGAGACTTGCTGCAAATGATAAAGCAGAAGCTGAAAAGATACTGCAAATCAAAAGGGCTGAGGGCGAGGCTGAATCCAAGTACCTTTCAGGCCTGGGTATTGCGCGCCAACGTCAAGCCATTGTTGATGGACTGCGTGACAGTGTGCTTGGCTTCTCAGTGAATGTGCCAGGGACTACTGCAAAGGATGTGATGGATATGGTGTTGGTAACACAGTACTTTGACACCATGAAGGACATTGGTGCTTCATCAAAGTCCTCTGCAGTTTTCATTCCGCATGGTCCTGGAGCGGTTCGTGATGTTGCCACCCAAATTAGGGATGGGCTTCTTCAGGGATCAAGTGTCAAACACTGAAATCTGCTTGATGGGTTTCTGTATAGAATAGGTGTGGGTTGACACCTCCATGGTTTGGTAAATCACTATCTGGTTTGGTTATACATCTGCGATATGGCACAAGTGCTGGGTTTGCTTATAAATTTGGTATGGTTTGACAGACAAAGCTTCACCTATTAAATTAAATATATGACGTGTTTATCCTCTCTGCGGTTAACTTGGTTCAACCCATATCTAAGCCGTGTTCATGTCAATTTTTTAGTATCAGATTAAGTTCCTTAATAACGATTCCTTGGGGCCCATTAGGGGTCATGGAAAAAATAGTCAAAAAATTTGTTTTCCTAGAAAAAGACATTGCATCCGGTTAGGGGTTATGAAAATGTAAAATATGGAAAATTTGTGTTTTCCGACCTATAAAAATGAGGGCGGAAAATTGACATTTATTTCCCTCACCCCCCTCACCCCCTGGAAACAAAATTTCTGGACTATTGGGTTTCTTCTCCGCTTTGCCTCTCGTTCCTCTCATTTTTAGCCGCCTTCGGCCCTCAGGGCTCCGGCCTGATCTTCTTCGACTCCGACATAGGCTAGGAACTCAGTCCCGGCTGCGGTCATCTTTGCGTGTTTCAAGCCCAACCAGCACTTATGCGAGAACAAACCCTTCTCGGCTTTTTGCCCATTCCATGGTCGGGCGTAAAGTCATCTTTGTCGCAATCTCTGTTGAAGTCTGATTTTTTTCAAGCGAATTTCGTCAGAAAATCGATCATGGTTCAATTCCGTATCATGGGTAGGCGCTATTCGATCTTGTTTGGGCTCCTTCTACTCGGTGAGTTCCAATATGTCTGAGAGAATTTGATACTTTGTTTTCTTCTTCAATTTTGTACTATGTGAGTGTGTTTTGCATTCATTAATTTTTAAAACTTTTGCTGTAGATCTTATAGATCTGTTTTAGTGTACATCCTGCTATCCACCACTCTGAGTTCTGTGATTTTTTGGCTATTGTTGAGGATGATGATATGAATCCGGGGGTCTTTTGGGGATGGTTGCATTTAGATCTGTATGGGGGTTCTATGATTGGGGTCATTCAGATCTTCAGATTTATGGGTTAGATTGAATGTGTAGTTATTGGAATGTGCTTAATGGGCTTTTTATAATTTGAATGTAGATATTGTAAAAATATGTTGATCACATCTGTTGGTTTACAAGAAGGTCTGCGGGTTGTCTTTTGGAAGATCTACAAGTAAGTTAATATTCTGATTTCTAAATGCTAGTCATTAAGAAGAGCAGAACATTGTTAGTTGCATGCTAGTCATTAAGAAGAGCATAACATTGTTAGTTGCATGTAAGTCAATCTTAAAAATCAGCGAGGGTTTGCGAGAGGGTGAAATTTTCAAGCTTCCTTCAGAAAAGATTAAATATTCCACTTTGTATGATTTTTTGTATCTTTTGTATGTTGTTTTCTAAAATTGATTGCATGGCTCTATGCGCAGGAGGCTGGAAGAGATGTTGGAGGCATTTGCTGTTAGAATTTCAAAACCTCGCCTCTATCTAACAGATAAAATGCAAATTGCTCTTGGTAAGCTTTGAAAGGCTTTTGTGGTTGCCTACTATCTTTGCATAACTAGCTTAAAGTCAATGGCATATGTTTGTTTTCTCTAATTAGGTGTGAGGCTTAGCTTTTTATATCCCAAAGCCTTTCTTTTAAATATGGCATACTTGTGTTATCTCTGAGTTTGTGATATGCAGATGGTGGTTTGGGTCATGTTGTGGCTCATGCAGTTTTTTTCAGTCTGAGAATCTCAACCCCTGCATTTGGCCTAGCAATATTTTATGTAGGCAAGTGTTCAATCATGCCATTTTTTCTTGTCTATGGTAAGTACCAAGGCTCTTTGCTCACTGTACATTTGTTTCATATTTTTTTTCTATTGAAAAAAATGCATGTTGATCTATAGTATGTTGCTTTATTGTCCAACTTAACATGAATTTCTCACTGTACACATTGATATGAATGCCATATGTAGTTTGAGCATTGATATTTTTGTCATTTGGCTCTTGGGTTTATGCCAAATGAGCCACTTATACTTTTTATAAGTACTTTCATACTTTAGAATTGAGAGCATGTATAGAAGTTTAGCTACACCTTGTTATATTTTTAACCTCTGAAAATGTACTATGGAATTTTTTTTAGTAGATCTCGGAGGAGCTTTTGTTGTATATAAATTTTTGGTTCTTGTTTTGCAAAATTGTAGCTTAAGGAACTTGAAAAAGTTGGGACCCAAGAAAGGTGTTATTGCATAGTATGTGAAAGATGTTGTTCAGAGTTTAATGGATGATGACCTCTGTGCATATTTAAAGGTTCCCTCCCTACCCCTCTCTCGGTGTATATCGCTGGGTGAATACGCATGTTTCATTCATGGTGGATTGACTAGATGTTCAACTTTGTGAACCATCAGTTTCCTTTTCATTAAAGATATTCAGTTTAATGAAAAATATAATAAAAGCATAAAAATTATCTCTAAAATATAATTATATTTTTTTGTAGTAGTTTAATAATTTCTTATACTAACTTTGTTTTATTTTAATTTTGTGTAGGCTAATGGTAAATAATTCTAAATTGTTAAGATGGACCGAGGGATCAAGTCTTATCGAAGACTTTTTCTTCTATATTTATATTAAATAATCCGCAATTTTTACTTAGATATTGTAAACAATTGGAACTATTGTATTTGTAAATTTCTTTTTCAACACTTATTGTATTAGATACTTGATTTAAATAATTTTTGTTATTATAAGGTCTTTATTTTTGTTCCAGGTTACATAAATATGAAGTTCAAATAGATGAAAGGTGTATTTGAGAATATATTATGTTGTGAATATGAGATTGCAGATAGTAAAGGTGATAAAAGAAAAATTAAATAAAATTTTGAATAAACAAAAAATTATTTTTAGTAGCCGTTTTGAAAGCAGACACTAAAAGTATTTACTTGTCACCGCTAAAGGTTTTTTGCAGGGGTTTCAAAATTTTAATATTTTAAAAATTATTAGTGGGTGGCTATAAGAGCTGCGTCTAAAGGTATATTTTGTATCAAATGACCTAAATATATTATTTTTCATAAATATAATTTTTTAGCTAGTTTATTTTTGAAAATATATATTAATAAAATTTTCTAAGAAATTTTTTAAAAAAAACCCCTAATCATAGAAATATTTATTTTTATGAAAATTTATTATCTTAAAAATATAAATTTCCTAAAAAAATTACTTTTTTTTAAAAAAAAAATTTTCCGAAACAAAGGAAGATATCTTGTAAAGTTCATACATAATACGCCAATCAAAAAGTTGGTTTGTCATTCAAAGCTGCCACCATTAATCAAATCTGGGCTCAAGTTTTCTCAAGATGTTCCAATGACATTGGAAAAACAGAAAAATAAATAAAGTTGCTACCGCAAACTCATCCCATGGCGACCTTTCATTGGACTTCAAGGCGGATGCGGGATCAGCCAGGTTCTCCAATCAGCAGAGGAAGCAGAGGATGTCCACCATGGTGACCTTCCCCACGCAAGAGCAGCAGTAGCCTGAGGAATGGTCGTCAGGGGGAGGTGTTTCCGAGTCGCAGCAGCGGCAGGTGCAGAGGGCGAGGGAGGCATGAGGGGAGAGCTTGAGGGCGGAGATGGCATCGAGGAGGGAGGCGGAGGCTAGGAGGGAGGGGAGGGCCGGCTTGCCGAGGCAGAGGTCGGAGACGGCGACAGAGAGGAGGCTCAGTGCCATGCACAGTGCGGTGGGGAAGGGAAGGAAATGCTTCGGTGGCGGGGAGGCTGCTGCCGCTGGGAGCAATGTTTTAAAACCCGGCCCGGACCCCAACCCGGATTAGTGGCTGGGCTGGGTCGACCCGGTTGAACCGTGGGTCAACCCGGGTTGACCCGGGTGATGATATCATCATAAAAAAAATTTACAAGAGTTTCCCATAATACTAAAAAAAATTTAGTTAAACCTGCTTTAAAATCTTATTTAAACCTATTTAACCATTCAAACTATTATTCATTCCAACCACATCTAAACCTAGACTACTCATTCAAACTCATACTTCTATCATAATTAGAAACACAAACAAATATTCATAGTTTAAACAAGATACTAGCAAGGAATCCTCTAGCACTTATAAGAAGAGCTGGAATGCACCAGAAACATGAATGCGAGGTGGTTAAATCAACAAGTCGGTAAGACATGAAAAATAATGAAGTATCAGAGTTTCAAAAACAAGAAACACGGAGGTGTTTTATTTTAGTCAATCAGTCCTCCAAGATGAGACTAAGTAAAAAATATTTCCATGTGGAACAACTTTCAGGTGCTCTTCATAATTAACTAATACAAATTAACGAGTTCCTACTTCCCAAAATCAATTAAACAGTGATACATGGATAGAAACAAGAACCTTGCAGCAGAATCTATTCCGACCATATGACCCTGGTCACCGTAATAAGCATAAAACGAGAAAAAATTGCCTTCAAGAATCAAGACAGAGAGAAACAAAAACCTTGCAGCAACCATTCCGAACATATGACCATGGTCACTGTAATAAGCAAAAAAAACGAGAAAAAAATAGAGCATCATAGTCTTAGCGAATCGAGACAGGGAGACATGGAGAGAACCAATAACCTTGGGCAAGGATGCTGCGAACGGTGGAGTCGTGGACTTGGAGGATGCTGAGGAGCTTCTTTGGGCAAGGAACGAGATAGGATGGGTGATGCTTCGACGGACTGCCACTCAACCTCGAACTGGATGGGGCGCTCGGTCACGGAACACCTGACGGGTAGGATCGATCTCATAGTGGAGGTCAGCCAGTCGACCTCGAAACACCTGACGCCAGGTTCAAGATTAGTATTTTCAATTTCTTTTCCTCCACCACAAGTCCTGTACAGTTGAACTCTTCAACTCCACAATGTTGCAGTCATTTACCGGACGGAATAGCCAATATCAGAACCGACTGAATATGGCAATGCGGTGAGGCAGATTTGAAAAAAAAATTGCAGATGAGGCAGAGAATGGACGAGAAGAAAATGAGGCTTTTTACCGGAAATGGGTTTTCGACGGAGGGAGATCTTCGCCGGAGACAGATTTTAGGAGAGGACGCCGCCGATCCAAATCGACCACATTTGCCCGCCGGCTGCGACTGTGTGATTCAAGCGGCTGTGGAACCAAGCTTTGGACAGAATCGGCTATGAGATCACTGGACGGCCAGAGAAGAGGAGGTCGCCTCTATTAATGGCGGCGGTGCCCCAAGGCCGGACTAGTTGCACTGTGCACAACGCGAAATCGCGATGAGAAGATGAACATTGTGCACTTCGCCTGACTCCCCGACTCAGCTTCGTTTTGTTTTTGTTTTTGTTTTTTTTGAAAACCGGACCGATAAGCCGGGTTTGCGGTTTAACCGGCCGATTCACTCTGACCCGGCCGGGTTAATCCAACTCGGATTTTCTCTCGAACCGGCCCGTTTTTTATGCCGGGTCCGGTCGGACCGGCCGGTCCGGTCCGGTTTTTAAAAAACTGGCTGGGAGGAGAGGTACGGATTTTGACTTATATAGGCGGAAGGTACGGACAGGGGAGTGTCGGTCCACGGGAAGGCGGAAGAGAGGGAGGGGTTACAGGTGGCGTGTCGGGGACTGGAACGGGGCTGGTGAGTGGCCTGGGAGGAGGCCATGCATCTTTTGTGTACTGGGGATGCGGTTTTTCTGTCCGGATTGGTGTCCGAACTTGAACTAGGATACTCAGCTCAAGGTTGTCTGAACCGGTGAATAACGATTGGGGTGAATATTCATAATATAATATTATTATTAAATTAATTTTTGATGTTTTTAATGTTGCATTTGTCCATTGTTTTTATTAGTATATAAATATTATTTTAAATATATATTCATATAATAAAAATTTTATAAACAAGTATATACACATGTATAATAAACAAGGAATATAGACTATATAGAGAAACATGTGCAATAGAACAAAAAAATTGCTTATCAAATATATTAGAAGTTCTGTAATATTTGTCATAATTTATATTTTAAAATTTTTTTAATAAAGGACACGTAACAAACCATGAGTGATATATTTTTTAAATATAAAATAAATTATTCAATTACATATCTAAGTCATTATAACTGGAGTTCATAAATTCGTCCATTAAGACTATTTCCGACCACCTGAACAAATTCCTCCCAACTTCAACACCTATTCCAATAGCTGCTTCCAAGATCATGGTTGACGTGTTCTCCAACGGCCAAATCTTCCTGTTGCTTGTCATAGAATATTTGGTTAAAAAATAATTTTTTTCTTGAAATTTTAATATTCTGAAATGTAAATTCAACTAGACAA
Source organism: Saururus chinensis (assembly GCA_035235625.1). Classification (NCBI taxonomy): domain Eukaryota; kingdom Viridiplantae; phylum Streptophyta; class Magnoliopsida; order Piperales; family Saururaceae; genus Saururus; species Saururus chinensis. The sequence goes on along the minus strand of CP141146.1, from coordinate 25,556,515 downwards.
ATTGTGCATTCATCGGACATCTATAGCACAAGATATTGCAGGTATATTGAAATCTATTTGACACCCGTGATTCCTTTACAGTAAAACTTCTTACACAAATTAAATTTTGAATTGCAAAATCTTAGCATTTTGTAGATCTTCGAAACATGTACTAAGCACCCTAAAAAAATGCAAAATTTTGACTTCTTTAGCTCAAGTTATTACATTATGAAGTTAGTCTATTACATTATGAAGTTATTATGAAATATAACGTTGTAAGTAGTTTGTCTGCATAGTGCAGAAAGGCAAACAAGACTGTGTAGTTCACTGTTGAAAGACAAATTCTGCTGTGTAGCTTTCTGTTAAATAGCAAATTGTTAGTCCTTTGTTAATAACAATGCTGACTTCTTAATATCATAAATTGAGTTGTATACTTCAATTTCCTGGTTCTCTGGGGGATATATTCATCGCATCTGAAAATTTAAAGTATTTTCTCTTTTTTCATTTAATTGTGAAAATTCATAAAATTTTCAAAGTTATTAGATTGTCAACATGTCACCGTGGTGTCGATTAGGTGTTGGCCAATTCAAGGGGGCATAGACACACCCACGATGTCGACGATGTGGAGGTTGTGTCAAATGAAGGATTGACATAGGCGCAAACCGGCAATTATGCAGGGACTCATTTTATTTCCTTCTCTAATCGATCTCTAACATCCTTTCAGATTCAGACTTAACTCTCTTCTTGCTCCATGCCAAAGAAGGAAATTTTGGGATTTGGGAATGGTTTGCAGAAGAAAGAAAGGAAGTAAAGGAAGAAAGTGACCATCGGAGCGAGAATCTTCTGAAGAGGTAGCTTTGCTTAACCTCCATAATATTAGAAGTTTTAGCATGACAATATTAATAAGAAAATAAATTTTATGCTAGTTCATGCTTAATTAGTTAAAGGTTTGGTGTATGTGGATTATTTGGGATGAGAATCATTGCCGACTCAACATGGGAGGCTGGAAATTGTTGGACCAGGGTATGGGCTCAGGCCCATTTTGGTTCACGTTGTTCACAATTTGGGTGAGCCGGTAGGGCCACAGGGTCTAAGGTTAATGGAGGTGGACCGCCAACCCTACACAAGCCATCGTGATACGAATTTTAATGAGATTTGCATTCGTCACACACGCACACTAGGCATGTGACTAGGATGTGCATTAACACGTTGTAGGGCCTGACTCAGGAATTAAGTGTCAATGGTCAGACCCGTAATTAGCGAGGGGTCGACCCTGTAGCGGGCTTGGCCGTGTGCAGGGGGTCCAGGCCTGTAACACCCCGCTTTTCTAATTACATTTAGCCTACGGGGTTAAAGGTAATTAGATAACCTTTAATAAGTTTTGGAAGGTTTCGTAGGTTGAAACCTTCGTATTTGTGTAGAACTCAAAGAAACAAGCGTAACGATTCGAAGAACGCGTGAAACCGAGGTCGGGACCGGAAGTGATGACCTCGGGAAATGTATAATTTAGGCAAGGCCCACTTGGTAAGAGCATGATATGCTGCTTTAAGTGGGTTAGTATCGAAGGGCTCATCGATACGAGTCCAACGGTACCAAGAACGCGTGAATCCGAATCCGGGGTAGGAAGTTGCACGCGTTTGTAATTTTGAGTTTAAAAATAAAAAGAAAAAGGAATTTGGTGCGCGCGTGATAGGTGCGCACGACGTGTGTCGCAGGGCGGATGAGCGCGCATTTGCCGTGGCACAACGCGTGCCTGCGAAGCCGTGGGCGCGCCGTCGAAACCGCGTGCACCGCTAACCGCGGCGCCGTGGTTTCGGCGCGCTGGGGGCCTATAAAACCCCATTTTCTTCTGTTTTCAAGGGGAAAAACTTCTCCCCCCCTGTTTCTAACTGTTCTGAGGCCGATTAAGGCCATTCAAGACCTGTTTCCTACCAAATTGAGTGTGTTCTACGCGATGGAGGGCTCCATTTTCTGAGTTGGCAACCATATGAAGAGGAAATGCCCCGAGACAAGGAGAGGCTCTGCCCGTTATCCTCGAGCACTGAACAAGAAAAATGGGCCCGGAGCAAGACGGGGTTCTGTCCGAAGTTGCCAGGCTACATCAAGAGAAGTAATCCAGAGTATGGGAGGTTCTATCTGCCGCTCACGGGTGCAGAAAACGAGAAGAGTCTTCGGCAAGGAGAACATTTATACGTAGTCTTTTGGTACAAGACGAGGAACGTATGGAGGCTAGAGGAAGCTCCATCTACTATCTTTGGATCTGAAGGGGAGGATGCTCATTCGAGCAACTCCGAATACCTCTACCTTACGAGACATGAGGAGAGTGAGCATTTCTGATCTCCTGTTTTAATTATAGAATGGCGTGTGTGTTATGCTATGATCTATATGCTTGCTATGCTTATATGCCATGATGTGTGCTTATATGCCATGATGTGTACTTATAGCCATGATGTGTATAGTCTCGCTCTAGGGTAGAGTGAGACGCGTGATGTGTGTGTTCGGTCTTGGCTCAATGATAGAGCGAGACATGTAGTGTGTTTTCAGTCTCGGCTCATTGGTAGACGAGACCTGTAATTATTTTTCGTCTTGTTCTCTGGTAGAGCGAGACATGTGATAGAGCGAGCCAGGTGATGTGCTCAGTCTCGACTCATTAATAGGAGCGAGACAGGCGTATGTGATTTTGATCCCGCTCTGTGGTAGAGCAAGATGTACAATTACGTTAATGTATTAACTTCCGCTTTACTCCAATATATGATGAGTTTTGTATACTTTCGATTAAATATTTGGAGATACGTATTTTATATGTATAATTTTGTAATGCTTGCTATATGTAGTAGCCATTAGGCAGATCTACGTTTGGATCCAATCGTATTGGAATAATATCCAATACGTATGTAAGCAACCAACGACAAGGTAACATTGGCCCGATCCAAATCATTATAATAATATGTTTTATTCTATTTTACACGCGATAAACTATGAAGCTTCGTTGTGTGTATATGATCGTTACAACCTAAGTTTACGTATGGGGAAGCCTTAAAGCTCTGTAGTGCATAGACGAACGTTGTACCTCTCGCACACAGACAATGATTCCTGGCTTAAGGAAAAATAAAATTTTTCTATTGCTGATTTTGTGGGCCCGACTTGGGTCGGGTTGTTACAAGGCCCCCGCTGGGCTTTGAGGAGCAGAGCCCGCTCCTATTGTGTCAGACCCTCTAATAAGAACCCGAAAATTTTAGCAAGAGTCCATTTAATTAAGCCCACTTAAGAAGCCCAATTAAGAGAGAAGGAGGAGGGGTATAAAAGAGACAGAAGAGGGAGAGGAGTGCCCTAAGTGGCCCCCTCCTCTCCCCAATCCGGCCCCTCTCTTTCTCCCTTTGGTGCGACCTCCTCTAGGTTTTGGGAAAAACCTTGCTGGCTGCCCCTCTCCTCTCCTCTCTTCCACTCTTGGACGTGGTAGTTGAAGGAGATCTCTCTCCTTGCTGGTTGGGGCTTCAAAGAAAAGGCTTGGGATGCCCTCCTTGCTGAGATTTCAATCCAAGAAGAAGGGTAAAGAGGGATCTACACATAAGAGGAAAAAACCTCATCCCTTTCTTATTCAATTGTGTTACAATTGTGATCGGACAATTGTGTAAAGGCTAAAGGATGTCCAAAGGGCTGATAAGCCCAAGGTCAGTGCATAATTACTCCTCTATTTCAGTTTTATTATATGAATGCTCTTGATTGAATGGTTTATTGCTTATGTAATCGTTCATTTATGCCTCTTGTGTAGTTAATCATTGTGAAGTGATTTTTTTTATGCTCTGCGCCTCCCCCTTGGCCCAAAGATCTCCACGGTTTTGCTGGTCAAGCATTCTACAGGTTGAAAACCTATATACATTGTACCCTGTGTGCTTGAAGGTAGAGGGGGGGATTCCAACAATGTTCAATAGTTTTGACGTGTCTAAAGACAAGAGTTATTTAAAAGTCGAATTTTGGAGAGTATCTTGCCCAAAGAAGCCAAGATTTGGCTTGAAGCAATAGAGAGGAGTGTATGGACTCTATGAGGACCCAAGAAGTCAATGAAACAAGTTCTCCAACTGTCATAGCCGGGGATTTTTAATATCATTATAGATATTCATCGTAGTGTGGAGACAAATAAATATTTGTAATGATGCCAAAATTCAACAAAGTAGTGACTAAGCTACTACTTAGGCTATAATTATTGTTTTTCACACACAAATATCAATCCATATATTTAATTTGCATGATGCACGCCAATCCACAAACCAAAGTCAATTTTGCAAACCACGTTTAGTCACAAATACACAAATATGATATGAGAAATGGCACTACTGTGCCTATATCACTACATCACATTTGGACTATATATGTAATGTCCCAGAATTTTCTACGATTTTCTGTGATTTTCCTGCTATTTTTCTGGTCATTTTCGGCGGGAAAATGTGACGCTACGGCGTATTCGTATTTATATATTTTTCCCTCGTATTTATACCCGTATAGTCGGGTGTGGGGCTTAGTCGCAGGCCGCGGGCCTCGCTGCGTGCTTACGGCGCAAATTTTGGAGCTATAACGCGTAACCAGTGAGTTAACGCGCATTAGGGATATAGATATAAAAATAAAAAAGGTGAATAGTAAAATCACGGCTTAAAAAAGCCATCTTCAGTAAGTTTTTCTAGAAACTTACAGAACCGACATCCAGAAGAAAAAAAGACGTCCAGTGAGTTTTTTTGAGAACCCGAGCCAGATTCCGGTCGCTCCGTTCTCCCTCCTCCGTCATCGGATTCCGGCGATTCTTGTCCTGATCTGCTTTGCCTCACCGCCACGAGTCCATAGACACCGGCTATGACCGCCGCCACGGCCTCTTCGCTCCTACACGAGGTACCGAACCTTTTTCGGGAATTTTCTCCCCTTTAATCCCGTTTTTGAGCTATGGGTGTACGATTTTGACGTCGTTTGCGGCCGCTCTCAACTAGACTTATGTTTAGTTGGCCGCTAGGAACCCATAGGCGCTGGCTAGAGCCGCCGCCGTGCTTTCTGCACTCCACTGTGAGCTGCCGATCTTTTGGTCGGGTTTTGGTCATATTTCCCATCTCACTGTCCGTGAGTTTTTTTGGACGCCAGTGAGTTTCCGGTTGTCGTCCGGCTACCGGTAGGACTCCGTCCAGCCTACCTCGACCTGGTGTCAGTAGGGGTTTGTCGTTTCCGACCCCGCCCCGCCCCTATTGCCTTGCTCCGCCCGATTAGACGCTTTGGGTGCGTCTCGGGTCGTTGCCATTGGCGAGCTGTGGGCCATTTGGCCATCATGGGCTCCGCCCCGGCTCGGCGACAGTGAGGGTCAGCCCCACTTGGCCAATTACACCTCCGCTCGGAGTGGGCTGCTTGCCTTTGCCCTATATCGTGCGAGATGCACAGCCACCGCACTACATGTGTTAGTTGTGGGTGGCGATCGGCGATGTCGCCATTTCGATCGGCCACCACTTCCTGGCCCTAGCTCCGTTGCCCCTTTGAGGGCTTTGGGTCGCCACCGTCCTACCCATCTCCCCCTAGAGTGGCACTTTTTGGCCGCGTGTGCATATGGCCACGCGTGCATTTTTGGGTCTAGGCGCCGTATTTGTGCCGCCTGACCATCGGTTGGCTTTGCCACCGAGTGGAGTTGACACATAGTCCTCCTCCACCTCTCCACTGTCCTTGAGTGTCGCCCCATGCCCTCCGCCCTTATGTGGGCCTTTGTTGACCGAAATTGTTGCCGTTGGGTGCTGTCCACGGACGATTTCGACGTCTTGTGGCCAGCTGGGCACGTCTTAGCCACCGGCCGATCTTCAGTGAGTACACCATCAACTTCTAGTCGCACCGCCACTTATGTTGGCATGACATTTCTCCCGGCCGCCCTAGTGTGCCGCCGTGGATTGCGGGTTTTGTCGCATTGATTTCTGACATCCCGTTTGGCCGTGATTGTTTCCGGCACTTCCTAAATCCTCGGGACGGCAGCTCTCTCAGCTAGGCAAAGCTTTTGGCCACCAACTCCGCCACCGACGCCGCCACCGTCGTGTGCTCGCCATCGAACGTCATGATTACAAGGTAGGGGAGCATTGAACTCGTAATTTCATGAAAGCATGCTTGAATGAGTAGTAGCATGCTAGGATTGCACGATGTGCATGTAAGCATGATTATATGGTATGTTGAAATGCATACGATGTGCATGTTGGTTGTAAGTATGTTGGATGTAAGCATGTGCTAGTGATGACTAGCGTGTTTGTTGGTGAGTTTCGTATGTTGATTGAGTATGTGCTAGTGATAGCTAGCGTGTATGTTGATGTATGTATGCATGTGCTAGTGATGGCTAGCGTGCATGTTTGGAGTATGTATGGATGTGTGTGCATGTGCTAGTGATGACTAGCGTGTATGTTTAATGTATGCCCTAGTAATGGCTAGTGAGCATGTTTGTAAGTTACGTATGTATGACCGTATGTGTATGTTATACGTATGTGTGATACACATACGTATGTATGATGGCTATTGGTTGATGCTATGGATATGTGTAAGTGTATGTGGGCAAAGGTATGGGCGATGGACAGTAAGAGGTTGCAGAGGCTTTGTCTGAATTCGGATACGGTTGTGTAAGTGTATGACAGATGACAGAGGATAAGAGTATGACGGGCAAGGATTAGAATGGATCGGTTTGGGTTGGATTGTATGTTGGGCGATTGTCAGATAGTAAGAGTGTTCATAATTGTACAAGCATAACGTACACATTATGAAGCGAAAAGTAAGCATAATCAGTGAGGTATTAAGTAAGAGGGCGACAACTGGGTTTGGCTCTGAGGAGCTTAGTGTGATGACTTTTGTGTACGCTGTTTTGGCCATAAGGGGATGGCGAAGTATGTAAGATTGTAAGGGTTTGATGTACGATGTGTTGTGATCATGATATGGATGGATTAAGTGAAGTTTGCTGCCCTGACGAACTAGGGTTTCGATCAGGCTCAGCATCGGTTTGATCAGTCGAGGACTGTGAGTTTGTGTGGCATAATTATACCGCATAATGTACTTAATTCAAACTTGAATTATAAGCACAGTTAATGATAGCGTTGTGAGTTTGAGACCTGAGGGTTCGACGGATTAAGTTCCGTGTTTGAGCTAGCCGATAATGAGTCGGCTAAGCATTTATCATGTCTTGCCATGGTGGTTATCCTGCGGGATGTTGTCTGTGTGCTGTGTAGAGCACCGGACGTCTTTTGCTCTGTTGAGAGCGACGTATGTTTCCGATTTGGTCTGTGTGCTGTATAAGCCCAGACGTTTGATGCTCTGTTGAGAGCGTTGTATGATTCCGCCCAAGAGTGGCACTGTATGTTTCTGCCCAAGTGGCACTGTATGTTTTTCTGCCCAAGAGTGGCACTGGCACTATAAGACCCATTATGGTGGGCAATTGTATGGCACTATAAGACCCCTTATGTGTGGGCAATTGTATGACCCCTTATGTGTGGGTGTATGTTTGCGCGCTCAGGTAAGTAGTATCATGGACCTACTCTTACCTGTTTGATCCTGTGCCCCATGAGCACTGGTGTGCCTTACCTTCGGAAAAGTCCATGGCATCTAGTCACTCCCCGGAGGTTAAGGTGATGCCCCGGTGGCATTCCTTTCCATCTCGACGCTAGAGCTGATTAGTTGTAATGAGCTTCAGCGGTCGATAGTATGCGTACGTCTATACGATTAAGTGTATGAGTATGAGTACGACTGTAAGAGTATGTGTATGAGTATGAGTATGACTGTAAGCGTATGAGTTTGAGCACGACTGTAAGCGTATGTGTATGAGAACGACTGTAAGTGTATGAGTATGAGTACGACTGTAAGAGTACGAGTACGATTGTAAGAGTAAGACTGTAAGCGTATGAATCCGAGCAAGACTGTAAGTGTAAGTTTTTGAGTAAGACAGTAAGTGTAAGATGTGCGAGTAAGGTCGCACGAGTAAGTGTAAGATGTGCGAGTAAGGTCGCACGAGTAAGTGTAAGATGTGCGAGTAAGGTCGCACGAGTAAGTGTAAGATGTGCGAGTAAGGTCGCACGAGTAAGTGTAAGCTGTACGAGTAAGGTCGTACAGGTATGTGTAAGTTGTATGAGTGAGCATATGATTGTACGAGTAAGGTCGTACAAGTATGTGTATGTTGTATGAGTATGCGTGCGATGGTACGAGTAAGTTTGTAAGATCCTGGATAAGGGTGTTTGTGTAAGTTTTGTTTGATGGTGCTTTTAGTATGTTTTTGGCACGATGGTGCATTTGGTATGACTTTGGCACGATGGTGCATTTGGTATGACTTTGGCACGATGGTGCATTTGGTATGTTTGTATGCGTATGAGCATGATGTTTGTATGCCTATCTGCTTCATGTTCGAGTTGCATGAACGCATGTTTTTATGAACTTTTGAGTTCACCGTTTGGGATTTCCCCTACTGGGTATTTTCCTACTGAGTATGAAAATACTCACCCTACCATTTTTAGCCCCGTGGTACGGGAGGCTTTTGCAGGTGTGTGTGCAGAGCTCCTGGAGATGGATGCTCATTTCAGCGGAGGATTGATTCCCGTTGACTCAGGTATATGCTTGACTCACTGTGAGTTTATTTGTGCCACGATCCGATGTATTGGGTGAGACGAGACATTAAAATGTTTATTCTGGACTTTCATTTGGATTAGTCTCTGGACTGTTATGGGACTTGCACTCAGGGATGCCTGGGAGTGTTTTGTATTTAAAGTCTATGATCATAGCGAATTTAGTCGTACGTGTGTTTTCGAGTAGCGCCTGATGATATTTGCTTTGGTCGTACGATGTTTGACCATGTGATGAAAATATTTAGATGGAAAATGGATGTTTAGTGTTTTGAATTATAAACTGTTTTATCAGGTTTTGATTTCGTCATTTTTCCTCCGATTTATAGACGTTATATTGCAAAAATTTTCCGTGAATTTTAAGGAAAATGTGTGAAAATCTCGGGCGTTACAATATACCACATTGTAGTCCATGAGGCCACTTTGTCTCCCTTCCAACCTCACCCAGAGCCACTTGCACAACAAGGATGTTGGAGTATATCAAAACATACTCAGCAAAATAAAAAAGTATAATTAAACACAATGGTACCACACCATGTTTAATGTCACAAGGACAACCTTGCCTAAGAGTTTGTCTTGTGAAGGCCTAATTGTACTGCACAACCTGCAATCTACTTGCCTCTCCGCTAGTTTATAAATGTACCTCATTTAGCCCTCCACCCTTTATATAAGGGGAGGGTTCATGGAAGCTTAGTACTACTAGAACTCCATTAGACACTTTACAAATTTGTCATACAAGTGACCCATTCTAATACAAATAGGAAACCTACACACAGTCCCACCTAAGACATCTATATGGAATCCTAACCCTGTTAGAAATCACCTATGCCCTCTTTCAAGTCCCACCTTCATCTAACAGCCTTCTTGCTTCCTACTCTGGCTCAAAGTCCTCATCTCACATACCTTTTGCCTTAGTAAAATCCACCATGTATCTACCTCTCGCATGAAGTCTAAGTTTCATTAGGATTTGGTTGTCTTGAGTAGTCCACTTGTATGCAACTGATACCACTAGGTTTCCCACTTGCACTAGGCCCTTGTGCACATTCCTAATCGTGCTATGACACTTTCCAATGACAAGCAACCTACCAAGCCTTCATTAGCATGCACTTAGTCATCTGTCTTATGCAAAACCAATTGCCTGAGCATTTGGGTGTTGCTACCTATATGTGCCCATAAATTTGTCCTTGCATCCTATTTCTACACTATGTAGGAGTCTTACAACATTCATCTTGCATGCATAAGACTTCCCCTATACTGATGGTGCCCAACCCTCCATCGAGTCCCACTTTTAATTAGGAATCAGTCACCAACATGACTCGAACTTGTCCATGTCCATGTCGGTGGTTCAAAATTACTATTTCATATGATTTATCTATTCTATACAAGTCTAGCCCACCTTAAACTTTTTCTAAAGTCTCCTCTTATCTTTAGAATCTTGTTTCTCTATGTTCTTACCATACACACACGACTTTTATTATGATTACACTCCCAAACACAACCTACACAATTTATCCAAAGATTACTCCTTGTATATTATAATATTCCTAACTGTTAATATGCAGAATTATCCTTTCCTAATAATAGGTAGTGAACCTACCTTGAAACCACTGAGTTTTTGCACTCACACATTCCTCTCTATGACTGAACCTTTGGTCATCAGTAAACTAATCACAGACTCTCCTTATTCACCAAAAATCTCTCCTTTTAGGCTCCATTGCCTCCAATGCATGAGATTGCGATTTCCCCTGCCTTTAGGTTCATAGTTATACCTAGATTCATTGGAAGTAGGGGTGGCAAACGAGCCCTGAGCCCGACAGCCCAACCGAGCCCTGAGCCCGACAGCCCAACCGAGCCCAAAAAAGGGATGATGGATGGGCTATTATCGGGCTCCACTAAAACAAATAGGGCTCGGGCTTTTATTAGGGCTCTTGATAAGTCCCATTGGGCTTTTGAGTGTCACCGTTTCCTTCATGCAGGGCTTTTGGAATGAATAGGGGCCGCTTGGCTTCTTAAGCAACTCCATTTGGTAGAAGAACTCATCGAGGGTATCCTCGATATTGTAGGTTGTGTCTCGTACCTGCTTCACCCACTCCTTGATAGCTGCGATTGCTGTTTTTAATCAGCATCCACGAGGAAAGCACGAATCATCTCCAGATCTTTTTGACTTGCAGACACTCTTGCCTTTACTCCAGTTAGCAGCTTGGCCTCTTGGATGAGCAGAGTAGCAGCTGCTGCTCGAGCAGAATGTTCACTGCCATCTCTGCCATTTCTTTGAGCAATCGGGTGCCTTCCTCCCTGCCTCCCTCCTTCCTTTTATGTCAAATGGAGAATCTTTTCGTTGCAGTGGCAGCCAAGCAATTCGGGCCGCCTCTCTTCCTCTTGAAATGTCAGCTTCTCTCCCACCACCCCACACTTCTCAATTCATCCTCTCTCCCCACCGCTTCTCCCCCCCGTAGATGGTCGCCTCCGTTCATCTTACATCCATCCCTCAGGCCCCCTTCTTGCCATTCATTGTCCTCCACTCTTCCTCCATAGACCACCGTCGTGGAGGAGGGCTCCGTTCCTCAATACGACGTGGTTGCAGCTACATCCCACTTCGGCACTGACAATCCAGAAACCAATATTCCATCTCGGTAACTATTTTTTGTTTATTTGTATGTGTTTTTTTTAATCGTTAGAATAAGTTGGCAGAAACAGATGGTTTATCTAGAACTGTTTGTATCTACTTAGTGTTATAAATAATATATATCTTCGTACCTTTGCCTTGTTTGTGACGAGAAATCTTACTGAAATAAGTATGACCAAATCAAGTAATTCACTCTGTCCTTAAGACAGAATTCGCCCTCCCTTATAAGTGCTTAGGATCTCGCAGGCATCTGTCTCCCAGGATAAGACGGTCAACCATACACCGTAGGAGCACTTCCAAGACGGTATATGCAGCGAACCACAGTGAGCGTGCTAACACAGACACAGAGAATGACAATGACGGTAAATCCCAAATCGGATTAATGCATAAATCTGTTTTCATGATTTTATAGGAAAGCCCGTTGAAGAAGACAACCATTCCCGTCTAAACGGATGTGTCCATCCGTAAAGGACACAATCGTAGTGAAAACAAACCGGACCCAAATCAATTAAAAAAACCAAATGAATTTTGTCCCAAAATAATAATATCATGTTGACCCAACCCGACCCGGCCGGCCGCGCATGCGAACCGAACCGAACCGAGCCGAGCCGGCCGGACGGACGGCAGCGGCGGCTCGCGCGTGTAGGTTATGCCACCTAGGTGCATTGGTCCAACATCTCTCTCCGCCACAAAAGTGGGTTGGCCCAAGGGCCTAACATGAAAGGCCAAACTAAGGCCTTATATACCAACACCATCAACTTCACCTAAGCAATGTGGGACTATTCACTCCTTCAACCAATTCCCATATGTTATTCTCATTCAATATGAAGTGGGCTTGAGCTCTCTCTACCAAATGGGCTTGACCCACTTAGGTAATATGGGCTTGACCCACATAACCATTATAATGCCCATTAAATTAATATGGGCTTAACCCATTTCACAATACCCACTTCTAACAATCCCCCACATGAATGAGAATTGGCTGGATAACTATGCAAAATAATGCAGATAAACCGTGAAAGCAATATTGAAAAGATCATGCATGGGGGCGAGGTAGCTTTTGGCTTTGAACCTTCCCTTGTGAAAACTATTAGGTCTACTAGCTAATCAGTGAACGTGATGTCTTAAACTGTTCAGCCGTTTGTGTAAACCAAGACAATAGAATTCACACAATCACTTCTTAGACACACTGTAGTTCTCATGATTGTGTTCATTTCGGCCCTAAACAAACCTGGTTTCATGAGTGCTCTAGAAGATTTAGCCTTAAAATCCTCATAGAAGCGGCCCCTTCACACTCATATAGGTGATTCTCATTAGGAATATCCTGCAATACCCCACTCAAATTAATTCAAGCTATGAGAACCATTAAAAACAAAGCTTATCCTGATTCACTCTGCAGGCATCACTATCTCATCATAGGAATGGGGACGAGATTTTATCTCAATAGTGATTCCCCTTGAATCCCCAACAATTCGGTTGTCCCTTTGAACCTAGATCTTGGGATCTCCAGTCAACTAGGTTGGGTTGCCATTATGGTGATTCTTAATGTATAGGCTTCAAGCCCATTCCCCTCGATGAACTGCTCACTTGTTCTTTGGTCAAACCCTTAGTAAGCGGATCCGCAATATTTTCTTTTGACCTAACATACTCAATGGAAATTATTCCATTAGAGAGCAATTGCTTTATAGTATTGTGCCTCCGACGTATATGTCGAGACTTACCATTATACAAGTTACTTTGTGCCCTTCCTATAGCCGATTGGCTATCACAATGTATGCAAATAGGTTGCACAGGTTTTCCCCACATTGGAATATCCTCTAAAAAATTACGAAGCCACTCAGCCTCTTCGCCTGCTCTATCAAGCGCTATAAATTCAAATTCCATGGTGGATCTTGCTATACATGTTTGTTTCGAGGATTTTCAAGACACTGCTGCACCTCCAAGAGTAAAGACATATCCACTAGTGGATTTTGAGTCTTTTGTATCAGATATCCAGTTTGCATCACAATAACCCTCTAGTATTGTTGGATACCTTGTATAATGCAACCCATACTTCAAGGTATATCTCAGATATCTAAGAACCCTGACTACAGCCTTCCAGTGGTCTGCCCCTGGGTTGCTATTAAATCTACTCAGTTTACTCACTGAGTACGCTATGTCGGGTCTCGTACAATTCATAATGTAATTGAGACTGCCAATAATTTGAGAATATTGAAGTTGTGATATGCTCTCACGCGTGTTTTTGCTTAAGTGCAATGTCACATCTACAGGTGTTCTCGTTGGACGATTATTATTCTGATTAAATTTTTCTAAGATTTTCTCAATGTAATGAGATTGTGATAATACATATCCATCAGATGTTCTAGTAATTTTCATCCCTAGTATGACATCTGCAACACCCATATCTTTCATGTCAAACTGTTTGTTCAACATCTTCTTTGTAGCTTTAATGATATTATCATTGCTACCAATAATGAGCATATCATCCACATAAAGACATACAATGACATAACCTTCAGGTCTATCTTTCACATAAACACATTTGTCACATTCATTAATTTTGAATCCATTTGACATCATCATTTTGTCAAATTTTTATACCATTGCTTAGGTGCTTGTTTAAGTCCATAAAGAGATTTAACAAGTTTGCACACTTTATTTTCTTGACCCGGTACAACAAACCCTTCAGGTTGTTGCATATAAATTTCCTCATTCAAGTCACCATTCAAGAATGCGGTTTTCACATCCATTTGATGTATTTCAAGATTATTCAAAGCAGCAATAGAGATTAACATCCTAATGGAAGTTATCCTTGTGACAGGTGAATATGTATCAAAATAATCTTGACCTTCTTTTTGCTTGTATCCTTTGATAACAAGTATAGCTTTATATTTGTCAATTGATCCATCAGCCTTCATCTTCCTCTTGAATATCCACTTGTATCCTAGAGGTTTACTCCCTGGCGGTAAATCTACCAACTCCCAAGTATGATTTTACATAATGGATTCAATTTCACTGTTTATTGCCTCCTTCCAATATTGTGCTTCAAGAGAAGACATGGCTGCCTTAAAGCTTTGAGGCTCATTTTTCAACAAATAAGTTAGAAAGTCTGGACCAAAGGATTTTGATGTTCTAGCACGTTTGCTACGTCTAGGTTCATCATCCTCTCCCTCTTGGTTTTCACTATTGTCCTTTTTAATATCCAAAGTTCTTTTAAAAGAACTTTCCTTTTGTGTAGAATTCAACGAAAAAATATTTTCAAAAAATGAACATTCCTGGATTCAATCACAGTATTGACATTTACATCAGGAATATCCGATTTATAAACAAGAAAACGATATGCACTGCTATTATTAGCATAACCAATGAATACACAATCAATGGTCTTTGGTCCAATTTTTATCCTCTTGGGATTAGGGACCGCCACTTTTGCCAAACACCCCCACACTTTTAAGAATTTGTAGGAAGGCTTTTGACCTTTCCATAATTCATATAGTGTTTGCAAAGTTTTCTTATGAGGTATTTTGTTGAGAATATAATTTGCTGAAAGCAGAGCTTCCCCCCACATGTTCTGAGGTAACCCAGAACTTATTAACATGACATTCATCATTTCTTTTAAAGTTCTATTTTTCCGTTCAGCAACTCCATTTTGCTGAGGTGAATAGGGTGCCGTTGTTTGGTGTATAATACCGTGTCATGAACAAAAATCACCAAAAGGTGATTCATATTCCCCACCTCTATCACTTCTTAGAACCTTGATTTTCTTGCCAAGTTGATTCTCAACTACTGTTTTATATAAAATAAACATGTCAATGGCCTCATCTTTACTTCTCAGCAAGTAGACATAACAAAAATGAGTGCAATCGTCTTTAAATGTAATAAAGTACTTTTTACCTCCTCTTGTTTGAACAAGTTTTAAATCACATACATCGCTGTGAATTAACTCAAGAGGTGTAGTACATCTCTCAATACTTTGGAAAGATTTCCTTGTTAATTTCGATTCCACACAAGTTTCGCATTTATGACTTGAGTCAATATTAAACTTAGGCAAATAATCCATATTAATCAATCTTCGTAAAGCATCATAATTAACATGGCCTAATCTAGTGTGCCACACATCACATGACTCAATCATATACGAGGAAGAAGCATTTGCATTCTTAATAACAGAAATCGGTACAATGGTGAGTACATTGTGCTTGTAAAGCCCTTCATTTAGGTACCCTTTGCCCACATACAACCCTCCCTTGGTTAATACAAATTTATCGGACTCAAAAACCAACTTGAAGCCATTCTTGCTCAGCAAGGATCCGGACACCAAATTCTTTCGAATTTCAGGCACATGTAGCACATTATTGAGTGTGAGCTCTTTCCCTGAAGTCATCTTCAGCACGACCTTGCCAAGTCCTTCAACCTTCGCAGTAGAGGAGTTGCCCATAAACAGCTGTTCACCATTCTCCACGGGCTGATAAGTGGAGAACATCTTCCTATTAGAGCAAACATGTCGGGTAGCCCCGGTGTCGACCCACCATTCACGAGCGTTCGTGACCATGTTCACTTCCGAAACAACAGCGGAAAGGTTGATGTCATTCACATCAGAAGAGAAAGTCTCCACTTCAGTCATGTGGGCTTGTGCATTCTTCTTCTTGGAATCATCTTGTTTCTTCCGTTTCCGACAATCCTTAGCCTTGTGGCCCATTTTGTCACAGACATAGCACTTGCCCTTGAATTTGGCTTTGTTGAAGTCATTGTTTGACTGTCCAGCATGTTGCTTCCTCTTCTTGTTGTTGAAGTTATTGCTTTTATGGCCTTGTTCCACAACATTGACCTTGGCTTCCATGCCATAACCCCCAGTTTTCTTTTCAGAAGCATGGTTGTCCTCTTCAATCCTTAACCTCACAATCAAGTCTTCCATGTTCATCTCCTTTCTCTTATGCTTTAAGTAGTTCTTGAAATCCTTCCAGGATGGTGGTAATTTTTCTATTATAGCTGCCACCTGGAAAGACTCACTTAAAGTCATTCCTTTTGCATGAATATCATGCAGGATAACTTGGAGGTCTTGAACTTGAGTGATCACAGTTTTAGAGTCCACCATTTTGAAGCCAAGAAATTTGCCGACCACGAACTTCTTCGTTCCAGCATCCTCAGTCTTGTACTTCTTGTCTAAGGACTCCCACGGTGCCTTAACACTTTTCATCGAACTGTACACATTGTATAATGTGTTGTCCAACCCGTTAAGGATATAATTACGGCATAGAAAATCTGCATGTTTCCATGTATCAACAGCCGCAACAGCCGTCTTGTCTTCCCTTTTCTCCTTAGTGAGAATAGGGACTTCCTCTTGAAGGAAGCGGGCTAAGTTCAGGGTGGTGAGATAGAAGAGCATTTTCTGCTACCATCGTTTAAAATCCTCCCCATTGAACTTCTCTAGTTTCTCCCCTTTAATTTGAAGAGGAGCAATCACCGAAGTGGGCATAAGTACCGATGTCAAGTGGGTACCTTCAGCATCCATTTCTGTTCCAAAGAACAGAAGATTAACTCAGCTTTATAAAATCAGTGAACTTTTAGAAACAATAAACGTCCAAAATTTATGAACAGTAAACTATATGATGAAGTAAATTTCTAAAATTTTTGAATAGTAATTTTTCCAGAAATTTTTGAAAAGTAAACTACTTGAAAAGTCTTAAACAGTAAAGTTCAAAAATAAATAAACAGTGAATCCGGAATTTGTGAACATTGAATTTTCAGAAATTCTTAAACAGTAACCTTCAGAAAATAATCAACAGGAAACTTCTGAAAATTTTTGAACAGTAACATCGAATAAATTTTTGAACAGTAAACTATAAAAATAATGAACAGTTACTTCGAAAATTTTTGAACAGTTAACTGAAAATTTCGGAACAGTAAACTTTAGAAAAAGTTACGTACTGTATAATATAACGATGAACAATGAACTTCTGAATAATGAACAGTAAAACTTTCAGAAAAGTTCAAACAGTAAACTATAAAATTTCTAAACAGTGGACGTCCAAAGTGATGAACAGTAAAATTTTACTTTCTAAACAGTAAAAATTCAAACTTTACGCACAAAAGAGTCAAAAGATGAATAGTTACGCACAGAACTTTCAAAGTCCGAAAATTCGTACACAGAACAGTAGAATAGAATATCCAAAAATGAACGTAAAGTATGGAAAAATCTCAAAAAAAATTTTGCACAGTACGTTCTAAAGTCGAAAATTTTCATGCAGTGCTAGAAATCGAAAATTTTGTGTACTGGATAGTCCAATTTCGAAACTATTCCACGTAGAATAGTAAAATTTGAAAACAGTCACGTCCAGAATGAAAATTTGTGAAGATTTCACGCACAGGAATGATAAAATTCCAAAATTTACACGGAAACAGTAAAAATTTCAAACATCACATCCAGAATAGTATAGATGCATCATAATACACAAGGTAAAATAAAGCAGAAATTTTTTCCTACTGTTTAGGCATAGTGAAACATATTTGTACAGTGAAAAAAATTTTAAAATTTTACGTGGGTAATACTATTCTGCATGCATATCAGTAAAATACGAAAATACATATGAATTCTATCTTAAGATTGTTATAAATAATATATATCTTCGTACCTTTGCCTTGTTTGTGACAAGAAATCTTACTGAAATAAGTATGACCGAATCAAGTAATTCACTCTGTCCTTAAGACAGAATTCGCCCTCCCTTATAAGTGCTTAGGATCTCGCAGGCGTCTGTCTCCCAGGATAAGACAGTCAACCATACACCATAGGAGCACTTCTAAGACGGTATATGCAGCGAACCACAGTGAGCATGCTAACACAGACACAGAGAATGACAATGACGGTAAATCCCAAATCGGATTAATGCATAAATCTGTTTTCATGATTTTATAGGAAAGCCCGTTGAAGAAGACAACCATTCCCATCCAAGCGGATGCGTCCATCCGTAAAGGACACAATCGTAGTGAAAACAAACCGGACCCAAATCAATTAAATAAACCAAGGGTTAGCCCACCTAGGTGCATTGGACCTAGGTGTGGGTTAGCCCACCTAGGTGCATTGGTCCAACATCTCTCTCCCCCACAAAAGTGGGTTGGCCCAAGGGCCTAACATGAAAGGCCAAACTAAGGCCTTATATACCAACACCATCAACTTCACCTAAGCGATGTGGGACTATTCACTCCTTCAACCAATTCCCATATGTTATTCTCATTCAATATGAAGTGGGCTTGGGCTCTCTCTACCAAATGGGCTTGACCCACTTAGGTAATATGGGCTTGACCCACATAACCATTATAATGCCCATTAAATTAATATGGGCTTAACCCATTTCACAATACCCACTTCTAACACTTAGTGGGTGCGGGTGCAAGACCTGCGGGAGGGAGGAGATGGAGAAGAGGTGCAACAGAGAGGGAAGGATTCAAGGTGGCATTGCGACTATTCCTGGGTTTGGGTGGTGGCCGATCAAGGCCTACAGGCCTTGTCCTGGTTTTGTGGCCTCAGGTGGCCGGTACAGGCGGCGCGGGCAGAGCATGGATGAGGTTGCTTTGGTGGGAGGCGGTCTGAAGCGGCAGTTGTGACCACGAGCGAGGTTCAATCAACGTACGGCCCTAATTGTTCTCTTTTCCCTGCTTATGGACACTTACAGAGAAGCTGAAGAGTTGCCTCTTTGTCTGCTATGTTACTACTGATATGTCTTTGATCACTGTTTTGCAGAAAAAACAGTCCAGATTCAAGCAAGTTCAAGAGGTGAAACAATAAAGCTGAACTGCGAAGTGGTTTTGGATGGAGGGAATTTTATAGGCCTAAAAGCCCGATGACAGCCCGAAACCGGTTAAGACCGTTTATGATCAAATTGGTTATAAATAACTGGGCTTAACGGGCTGGGGCTATAGTTAAATAGTTTCGGGCCAGCCCGAGCCCAGCCCGTTTACCGGTCCTAATTAGAAGTGACACTGCAAATGGACTTCACTGCTGCACAACAGTTTAATGTGTGCTCGTAAAAAATTTCCATAATTGACAAGTCGGACCTCATGTTGAACCAATGCAATGAATAAATAGGCAGTCTATGGATAAGATCACTTCGAAACTGTGTTGTTATAGTTTGCAAACTGTGTTGTTATAGTTTGCAATATGAAAGAGAAAATGTTTGAAATGTAGTTCAAATGGGAAACTTGCGCATATACTTGCTATTTCAACAACTTTTTGTTTGCTAATTCTAGTTTTGACTTTTTAATGTCATAACTTGAGTTATGGAAGTCCAATTTATGCATTGTTTGGGGTGTTTTATTCATCTTTCGAACATCAAATATACAATAAAAAATTTCAATCAAATTCAATTGTTATGTGACTTTTCAAGAAAGCCACATGTTAGAATATTTACTATTTGAACAGTCAATTTAGATTTTAAAATCCTGAGCTACAGAACTTCGATTTACTAAAAATTATTACAAAATTTTTAATTCTACACAAGTCTGTATGTAATAGAGAGAAATTGGTGGAAGGCGTAAAAGAACTCAGGAAGAGAAGTAGTAGGAAGAAATGTGAGAAGATAAAGGTTTTCCTTCTTTTTTCGTTGGCCAGAGAGGTTGCGCTGAGAATTGTAGTTCACTTCTTGAAGAAGAAACAGAGGAATAATAGGAAAATAGATAGGCAGAAACGGATGCAAATGTCAGAAGTGTCGTAATGCTATTTTGCACGGTAATTTTGTCCAAAAGGCTTAAATATTGAAAATCAAATTCCACTTGCCCTCAAATGTGATTTCAAGAAATACCGACTCCAGTTGGAAAAAAAAATTGCCCCCACAGTAATAATTCCATTTGGTTTAATAGGTTCAATTTAAGTGACTCTGAACCTAAAGAAGTGTCTCGTAAGTTTATTTTCCTTTCATCAATGCGACCTTTGTATCAGGCGTTCCTCCCAAGAAAATACTGCCGTCACCATATTGTTGAGTTTGCATTCAATCAATCATGAAGATGATAGAATCAGTCAATTTTAAATTCTTCAAAAAAGAAAATAATTTAATCTACTTGTGTAAAAAGAATTACATGTGACATGCTAGTTCGTTGTATAGGAAAGAAAAAATTTCTCTACAATAAATGAAGCCTCTCATGGTAGTAACTCTAGCATCCAGAAAACAGATGAAACACCTTTCTTGATAATACATCAAATCCGTGTCCAAAAGATAAATTTGTCAATATTCACCACATCAAAAGGGAGGGCGGCTAGAGCAAAATGCTGTCGATGGCAATTATCAACAGGTGATTATAACATGACGGCGCTTGCCAGCTTCATCTTAGTGGCCTTCGAGACAACATCCATGACAAAGCAATTGAAGCAAGTTGAGCAACAACCTTTTAACATACTGTTATTGTGATCACCATCTATTTCAAAATGGGGACAACTTGATGGAGGATCAACTGGAACAACAATGCTTCTCCGATGTTCATATCCACAGGCTGATAGAATGGTGTGGGTAGAATTTCGAGCAATCTCCTTAAAAGTATTGTGTTCTTCATTGTAAATAGAAGCAGGATGAATAAGTTAGTTCCTAAATAACCTCCAGACACAAAAGAGATCGACCTAATTTGCAGGAAAATAACAAGTAATACACATGCTAAGCAACAATAAATGTAGATGAAACCACAATGTCCTTCGATGAACTAAAATTCAGATCACATGTACACAAACGTTGTTATTTGTTCTTCAAGCAAGAAGCTACCAGTCTTACAGTCAACATAAATCCTCTTCTCCTCACAATTAGATTGGGATTTTACAATTACTCCTGTTTCCCTTGTACTTATAATAGTAAACACGACTGATGATGTAGCTAAATGTTAAATTACACTCCTAACGAAGGAAGTTCCGAGATATAAATTTGTAGAAACATCTGTTTAGATCACACTTCAAATATAACAAGAAAATAAAAAAAGGTAGCATGGATTACTGCCAAGAAATCATGTCTTGCTTTAATATGCAAGCAATCACTTTTGAATCAAAACCTAACACAAGTGATATTAATACAAATAAATCTTTCCAGTTGTTAGAATCATGACAATTGCTTCTGATCTCTAAAATTGGCATTAAAAAAGAGCAGCAGAGAATAAAAGACATATGCTAGATGGTTTCAGTCTACAGTTTTTATTTTAAAACACTCTCGTAACTAGGTTAAACTCCCAGATTGCAATAGTTTGTCCATTCTGTGACTCTTCTAGAGGTACTTTTTATACTTTGGTGCTTAATAAACTTCATAATTTGTATTCCAGTAAAAACTCCAATGTATCTAATGCCATCAAACAATCTTCTACATAAAGACAATCTCCAAAGCCTATAGCTTAATTCTGCCATATAAAAAAAACCTATAGCTTAAAAGTTTAAAACATAATTTATGCAGCAAACCTCTAAGAAATAAGAGAAAAAAAGTGCAATATCAGCACACTTCATAAAAAAAAGCTTCAGGTCCTCTTTTTTATAAGTAAACATGCACAAAATGGCAATTATAGCAAGAGGAAGTACCCAGATTTGTATCTTTTGTTAGAAGCTCCAAATGTCTTCTAACGATGGACTGAATTTGTGCCTTTGCTTCTTCATCCATGCGGACATCACACACTCCACCATTTGTGCTTAATGTAAGACTATAAATGGAATTAGTTTTAGAGCCGTTTCTCTGCTCATTGCCTGAAACTGTACAAGCTGGATAAACCCTTTCTGACGCAGCCTTCAACTTTTCAAGGTGTAAACCATTAGAGAGGGTTCTAATTGAGTCTTTATTTTCCTCCTTCAACAAAAGACTTGAATTTGCAGAAACAAGATTAACGCTTCCCTGTGAGCACGAGGGATGATCAAAAGGGTAAGATCTTCTATCAATGCACCATGTTGGATTGCTATTTTCTTCTTTTCTTGCAATATCAACTTCAGAAGTGGTGGAATTTGGCATCTCAGAGCTGTGGTTCATCCTATTAGTTGAAAGCAAATTGTGTATCCGAAATCGTAATCTACGCCTTCCTAACACAGTTGATGATATAGGTGATGCAGCTTCAAGGGCATCCCTAATAGGGTTCACAGCAGAGAAAAAACCATGGGTTTCATGAGAGACATGTTGCTCCTGTGATGCCTGTGGAGTTCGTTCATAGGGTATATTTAGATCAAAGATATCTGCCTTCCTTCTCCCATCAGTACAACCTGTGCTTGCTACCTTGTTGCTTGTGGATTGATCAATTATGCTGTTGTGCTTAGGGGAACTTGTAGAGTCCTGATGAGAAGCCTTGCATGCTTCACAGTACCAATTTCCTTCAGGCACTTCCCTTCCCAGACCAACACAATAGGTATGTGCAGGCGAATCACAGATATCACATAGCAACATAAGTTCATCATCCCCACCCTGCTGGCACTCTATGCACACAACATTATCATATGGATTAAGAAAAGTCATAATTTCTTCTTCTGATGGTCTATAAACCTGCATAAGAAAAAGGCCATGACTACATTTAATCTTCTATGTGAAAGTCCAATTTGTACTTGCAAACAAAACCCAATTCACCTAAGAAACTGCTAAAAGATGATTAGCTATACAATTCAATTTCTTGCAAGCTTTAACTGTGCACATATTAAAAAATGATTAAAATAAAAAGTAAATCATGACATTTATTGGCTAAATGGCCAACTTCTTCATTCGTGTTTAATGGGATAAAATGTAATTTTTCTTTCACAGCATGACAGTTTAATCATATATTTTAAAAATAGCAAAAGAGTTCAATGATAAGCATAGTCTTTTTAGACATTCAGAAGCTTTCATTTTCTTTTAAAAGTACGACAAAAAGACTGAAAGAACTCCATTCTATTATTGATTAAAAAAACATCAATCTGATAGTTATGGTCACAAACATTGTTGTGGTTATAACTTCAAATATATACCTGGTCCCGTCGTGGTATCTTTATCACCATCTTCCTCAGACTGATCCCTATGTCAGATCTTGCTTCCTTGACGATGGTTACAAACCGCTGTTTACATAGTGGACACCGGGACTCCACTTTAGACCATTCCATTATACATGTAAAACAGAAATAATGGTTGCAACAGTTTAAAGTTCCATGAACAATCCCATTTCGTTCTTCAGACAAACAGATTCCACACACTTGCTTTCCCGGATCAACCTGTGACTCCTCAACTTTTGATTTACCTTTCCTTCCAAGACGCATCCTTTTCTGTACTTCCAAACCTCCATCAACTGGAACATCAAATGGCAATGATGAGCTTCTCAACCGTGTTGTTGTGAGATTCAAATTAATATGAGCTTCTCTTATAAATTCTCGCTCTTCCTCAGAGACCGTATATTCATAGTCTGACGTACCGGAATCCACAGAATCTGAATCAGAATTTCCAACTACTTTTCTCTTTTTCCTCTCTGTCTTCTTTGGAATTTTCGTTTGAGCATTCACCTCTTTGAAACCAAAATCATCATCAGAACTAATAACTTTGTTTAGAACATGCCTCCCTGTATCCTTTGTTGCTTTCTTCACCAGCTTTGATTTCCTCATCTTCTTTCTACCTTTTGCTAAACCTTTTTTACTCACCATACGATTATGTGTCCTGATCTTCTGATGAATTTGAACCTTGTAATCGTCCTCATAACTATCATCTCCATCGGGAACAAATTCCTCATCATCATCATCATTATCATAATCATCATCATCATCAACATTATATGTAGCCCTAGAAACCCTTGATTTTCTTTTTGACATCTTAGGCCTAGATTTATTCCTACGAGATTGCCCCTTTTGTTGCTTGGGTTTGGATTTGATAGCCTTTGGCTGTTCGACAAAGCTATCACTAGCCTCATCACAAGTTTCCATGTAGTCGTCCTCTGATGGAACTAACGAAGAAAAAGAATTGGACTCTTCCAAACTCTCAGTTTCCTCATCCCCAACCACATAATCCTCATCAGAATCATCCGAACCCTTATCTTCAGATCTTCTCCGCTTGTTATTCCAAATACCTTTCCCGCCTCGCCCCATAATTTACAAAGAAAACCTCCAAGACTACCAATCCACAAAAAAAATGCTCACGAAAAGAACGAGATTTGAACAACACAAACTCTTCTCTTCAACCACCAAAACATTGTTCGCCCCAAATCGACTGAAATACCGCAGGAACACCAAATCTGTTATTGAACCACCAAAATTCTACCCCTATTCTCAAGATCCCCTCTAAATATGCCTCTGCAACAGAGGGCTTGCAACATTTGTTGAATTTAAATAAAAAAAATCCCTTATTCCACCAAAAAAATTTTCGGCCACATCTACTGTGCAATCCAGCCAACAATCAGCAGTTGCTTAAGAAGCAAAAATAGTCCAAGAATTGCCCGATTGGTCCAATAAACCATAAATGTACAGAGGAAATAATAGCACAAATCGAATCTAATATCACCAATATTATGATAGTAATCGCTCTTTTAAGCAAATTCGGATACCAAAATCGAGACAAAAAATGCCGAATTTAACCTCGAAAATTTAGAAAGTGATTTTATATACCGAATTAGAGGGTTTCTGGGCACCTTTTTGGACTCTTCCGAGGGAGCGACGACGGACGCGGGGCGGTGCTCATGAAGGCTCTTTATGGGCTTTTCCTTAGACGCGCCCTTCGCCAAATAAGAGGACATTGTTCGGCCGATCGTGTCGGGACGCGTTTAGCCAACGTATTTGAACGTGGAAGTCCCCAGTTTCAAAGAACTCCGCTATCCTCACTCCTTAGAAATTTGGGATGGCGGATGGCCCAACTACCAAAATTACCTTTTAATTATAATATGGGTCTTGTTGCGCGTATCGTTCGCGCGGCGACGGTAGTTGGTATGCCCATCCTCTCTTAAATCCTAATATTTTTGCACTACTATGGTGTTCGGCCATCTTAGACGCCACTAACATTGCCATCGCCCAATTGTTCGTCCTTGGCTAACCATAGCTGCCTTTTCTTTCTTGGTCAGGCCTAGTTATGGCATGCAATGGCTATTGTCACCTTTTTAATTTTAAAATTTTATTTAATAAAAAAAGTGACTTTTAAAGATCTTTGAAGTAATGATTTATCTTTTTCTTAAATAAAATAAATATAAATTTTATTCAAATCAATGTGTGCAATTCTAATATCTTCTCATGAAAATTTTATAATTAAATTAGTAAACAAACATATAAAATGTTTATACAAAAACCTAATCAGGAAAATATTACAGCGCACTCTATTCTGATGAATTATGCGTCATACAAACTTGAGATTATAGAATTACTAATTATAAAAATAAAGTACACTTTTTTCTTCAAACAAATGGCTCTCTACAATACTCTTGAATTCTAAATTAATCACTCATTGGTTGTTTAGTAGCATAGCTTGATCTTCTTATTTTTTATGCTCTTTGATCAAAGTAGATCGATCTTCCATCTCCTCTTTTCAAATTAATCTTCTATTCTTGATCTTTTGAGCAATAAGCATGAGCAAATATCATGTATCAAATGTATTTTTGTGCTCTCATCTCATCTCTATTCATTCTTTTTTATTTATAATTGAGATTTTCTCATTTTAGAAGACAACTATCTTAAAATTCTATTAAAGCAACTCAACACAAGCTCTCTAGGTTTTGTAAGTCTTCTCTCTTCTCTCTATAATATTCCAATCCCTCTATATATACCTCCAAGTCCTAAAATGAATATGACTCTAATTAAAAATCCAAACCAAAACAAAAAAGTTTAATTTAGGTAATTGCTGCTCAATTGATCTCAAACTTAAATTTTTATTTAAGTAAAGAAGAAAAAATTGTGAAAAAAATTTGTAAATCAATTTGAAACCACATCTAGAATCAACTTTTAGGATAATAAAGAAAATTGAAAACAAAGTGTTGTCACCATATAGCAGTATTTAGAGTGAACATACTATCTAAGTTGCATAATAACACACTATGTGTATCCCATATTAGCATAATATAATCTCATTAGCCACTCAACCAAAAAATCATAATTTCAAGTTCCAAGCCTCATAATAAGAGAAGATGCAAAAATGTTTTACTTCAAGTCAATGATTATACCATAATAATTCAAAATAATTATCAGGATAACAATGGATACTAGTAAAAAATAGCATTCCTCCTACACTACTCTAGAAAAGGAGTTTGTTGAGAATCTTGGCCCATGTTCAGATTCTGTTTGATCATTAATTTACATTAAATAAGTAAGAGATACAAACAATGATACAAAAATTCTATTTTCGTTGTTGTCATTCTCTATGTCCTTAACTTTTTTCAAATTTTGTCTTTTTCATTCTTTTCATTTTAAGGCTTTCAATGACTTTTTTTAATTCTCGTGACCTTACACTATATATTTTTTTATTTAAAGTTTTTTCTAGTGTCAATGGGATAATAACTTTCACACTAACACAAGATATTTTAAGTAGGCAGCCAGCCCTCTCTATCATCTTTACGAGAGCTATTTATGACAATGTTTACATTAAATATTCATAAGAAACATGAGAATTAAATCTCATCGAGCATGCAAAGAAATCTAAACCACTTCACTACTTTATATTACCTCATAACATTATAGTTAAGAAGTAAATCAACCATATTATACATTTAACCCAGTAGATGATCTTAAATTCTCATAGTGAATATTAAGTCTTTCAGTAAATCAACAATGCATAAAGTATTATTATGAATCTTAGAACTCTACTCAATTGATATTCAAGTAGTCATCTTAACTTAAGATTGTATTCATCATGCATTACATGGGTGACCTATTATACTCAATGCATCACAATTCAATTGTATTTCATATGATATGTCAACTATATGATTATAAAACACACATACTCAATTTTTTTATTTCTATTTGTTCTTTTAAAGTTTTTCTAATAGTAAATCAACTAACACTAAACAAACTAAAGTAAACTAAAAAAACTTTAAAAGAAACAGTTTTTGTTGTTTTTTATGTCCCAAAAAATTTTTATTCAAAAGAAGGGGGGAAAAATTCTCTTATGAAATTACTCTAGGCAAACAAGTCCAATGGTTTTTTAAGATTAATGAACCTATTAAAATCTAAAGGTTTTGTGAAAATATTAGCCAATAAAACTCTATTAAAATATGTTATAAGTTAACAATTTGATCTTCAACCAAATTTTAAATAAAATGATATTTAATATCAATATATTTAGTACGAGAATGTTGAAAATAATTTTGAGAAATTTTAATAGAACTTAGATTGCCACAATATAAAGTCATTTTGCCTTGGTGTATTCCATAATCAAATAATATTCTTTTCATCAACATTAATTGAGTACAACCACTACTAGTAGCTATATATTTAAGAATTGATTCCATGATGAATTATGATGATTTGATGATTGATCGGAATAACATATTGTGATTGGCACAGTGTTGCCAATTAATCGGCCCATTAGGGGATTGATCGGCTATATAATAGTATTATTGGTGACACTTTTAGAAAAACGTTACAAATAATAGTACTATTTACGACACTTATTAAAAAGTGTCACTAATAGTCTTAATTTTTGTGACGCTTTTATAAAAGCATCGCAAATAGTTCCAATTTTTTTTTAAACTTATAACTATTAGCGTCACTTTTGTAAAAGTATTGCTAATATTACCACAAGCGTCGCTAATAGTTATTTTTGTGTGAAATTTTTATATGTGTCGCAAATAGTAGTTTTTAGCGACACTTTGTATAGTGTCACTAATAAAAGTGTAAGATCTCTGATCTTAAACCAGTTTATTTTAATAATTATTTATTGGTTATTGTGTGGTTAAAGCGTTTTCTGATTTATTCTGTGGTTTCGAAAATAAATAGTATTTCTTAGGGTTTTAATCAAAACCAACTTTATAATTATTAGTTTTAAGTGGTTTTGGATCAAACTTGAATTTTTGGGATTTTTCTGACTTTTCACTAATTTTTCAAAAATTGGGGTTTGGCGGGACCCCCTGTGGGCCCCACCGACGAAATTGACATTTTTAGACCAAATTACCCCAGACATCAACACAAGCTTATATAAAAAATTTCAAAAATTTTCCCGATTTAATTAGTGCTTAAATGATCAAAATACCTATTTTTATCTCAAATTTTTATTTATACCCCACTAGTTAATTATGTACACCCCAAGCCCTACTATAAATAAAAAGGGCTGAGCCATTTTCATTTTGGAAATAGGCTGGGAGAAGGTGATTAAGGCCTAATTCCCAAATTAGGCCTGAATTAGAAAGGGATTAAGGTATGTTCTTCTTTAATCAAGCCTAAACCCTAGGTTTTCTTCTAATTCACTTTTAATCCATCTTTTCCCCTTTGATTTGATTCGATTTGATTTCAAACATCAAAGTCACTAATTTACTCCCTTACTTCAAACCTTACTTTTCAAAATTTTTTTTTATGCTTAACAAACCCTAGATCTAAGATTTCTTTAAGGTTTTTAAGGTTAAACTAATTTTTAATGGAGTTTAACTTAGACACTATGTTTTTGGAAGGTTTCCAAGAAGAGTGAAGGTCAAATCCGAACCAAAACAAGTGACAAGGTAATTGATCTTCAAAATCTCAGCTTTCTTATGGAAAAATCTCGATTTTCATGGTTTATTTGGAATGGGTTTGCTTGATTTAAAGCTCTAATGGTGGGATTAGTATATGTTAATTTCTTGTTCTAATTTCTTAGGGTTTTGTCTTAAGATGGTGTAAATTAGTATTCTGAAAAGTTTGATGGAGTTTTAATGGTGTTTAGGACTAGATGAAGGTTTTAAGTCGCTTTAATGAAGTCTTGGTTTTGAAATTCGAAATGAAGAAGAATGTCAAAACTGCTTTGTTGGTGATCGAACGGCCCTGCAGGGTGATCGATCGGCAACACTACAGTTTTGACATATTTTCTATTTAGCCGATTGAACGACCCTACAGGGCGACCGAACGGCTATACTGCAGAATTTGACCATTTTATGCATGTCGCTTAATTTGATATCTCTACTCCTAAATATCATTTTTATGTTCATGTGGAGTGATTTGAGCTAGAATAAGCTACTGGAAGAACATGTTATTGATGTTTAGAATTTATGGTGTATATTTAAAGTCTATGTGAAATGGCATGTAGCTGGATACACATGTTAGAATTGCTATCTTGAAGATATGATTGAATGATTCCCTACGGTTTAAACATGTTTTCAGTAGAATTACAACATGCTAATGAATTGATACGTCATTATATGATGTGGTTAAAATATGGGTGAATGGTAGTGCTATGCATAGACTCAAGTGTGGGGTGGATGTGCTTACATATGTTTAGCTTGTGGTTACGTTTGACTTGATTGTTGATTTTTGATGGTTTTCACCCATGATTTCCTCTAGAATCTATAATTAGATATTAATGTACATGTGTAGTGTGATGACGAGTTAATTACAAGACATATTGATATGCATCGAATGAGATGTTTCTACCATGTACACACACACACGTGGGGGAAATGATTATGATGATGTGTAGTATTATGATTATAAATGATGCATGAGGGCTCAATGAGAGCACTTATCATGAATTAGGATTAATGTATGTTTTGCTCACATATGTACCATGATGCATGTATCATGAAACGGATTTCCGATTGAGACTTTATCGAGATTAGTCGAGTTTGATCGATTAGATGTAATATTGTGAAATTACGTGCCGGATTAATCGGTCGTTGGCTTAATCGGAACTTGATTGGTCCGAAAGGACATGTTTTCGAGTTGAGTTCCTATGTGGAACATGGATACTCCCTAGGTTGAGTCGCGTCAAAATGAGATTATATGAGGACAAGTCGTATACTTGTCTTGCGGTTGAGATTCATTGAGATAGTCACATCTGGACACTGAGCACCCAGAGTGGTATGCCTTCATGCACCGGCTACCACATGTTCTAGGTTCCCTATGCTGGAATTTGGACTCTCCCTACCACAGAGATGTCCTTAGCGAACACCCTGCTCTAGGTTCCCTATGTGGAATTTGGATGTTCTTAGCTAGAATTGTTCTTAGCGAGCAAACCTGCTCTAGGTTCCCTTTGGGGAATTTGGATTTCCCGTGTGAATTGCCTTTAGCGAGCAGAGGGGCTGACTACCCCTACATCTTGGTTTCTCTTATGGAATTCAGACCATGTCCAGAGCGGGCGATGCCCCAGGTTTTCGGTTAAGAAATCGGACTATGTCCAGCTTTTATGGCAATTGATTGTGTTTACTCCTTGATGGAAGCATTCATCATTTGTTGATAATGCATGTGCATGAGATAAAATTATGCCCATGATACACAGGTTGTATAGGGATACTTGCGATTATGTGACACAGGTGGATGTGGTTTATTATGATTATACGAGTCTGCACTATGTGATAAAGTGTGATTGAGACACTATTATGCAGGTTTATATGATATGAACGCATGATCAGAAAGTGTGATTGAGACACTATTATGCGGGTTTATGTAATATGAATGCATGATCAGAAAGTGTGATTGAGATACTATTATGCAGGTTTATATGATATGAATGCATGATCAGAAAGTATGTGATTGAGATACTATTATACAAATTTATGTGATATGAATACATGACCTGAATTGTATGATTAGGACATTATCATGCAGTTTTATGGGACATGGTTATATAATCAAAAAGTATGTTAGAAATACTTCTCAGTTGATTTATGTATGCTAATATACTTGATTTGGTTAGATGTGAACTATGACCTATGCAGGATGAATGTTAGATTATGACTTGAATATTTATGACTTGACTTTTCTAGGTATGTCATATGCATGTTAGCTCTTATGTGTATGGATAAATAGGGGAATGATCAGAAAATAAGGTATCTTGTCAAACATGGATATGAATTAATATATATTGTCATGCCGATATGTTTTTCTGATTACTACCGTTATATGCAAATCATTATTGAGTTTTTATACTCACCCCACTTTCCTTGTTTTGTTTTGGGGCTGCGTGACGTGACACGCAGATGGACAGGATCCTCTGTATGAAGAAAGGTTAGAGAGAACTTGGGAGTAGACGAGGAGATCTCTAGATGTTGCATGTTTCTTTGATTTTTGTTATGATGTTAGAACCCTTGTGGAGTGTTTTTTTTTCCAGACTTGTGCTACGTTATATCTTTAGATTTGTTTGAGACTTTGTTTTGAGCTTAGTGTGGGCTATGGATTAATTAGTATGTGAGTTTGAGATTTGTGGTTTAATTTAGAGTTAAAGTAACTCTTTTAGTTCTACTTATTTACTTTTGCTTAAAGTAGTGCGTTTACTCCATTAATCTTAGATCGCCCGTGATATGGGCATAAGTCTTCCGCTAATTGTTTTCAATCTCCTTGTCGCCCCCGTGCGCTTGACCGGCCCCTTGACCGGGTTCGGCTCGGGCTATGCCGGGGCGTGACAAAAAGTATCTCTCATAGTCATCTCTTAAGTTGGGCCTAGGCTTAAGGCCTAACATAACTCTTCCAAGCGGGCTTTTCTTGCGATGTCTCATTCATGAATATGGATGAGAGTCCACGAGCCCATAGAGGCTGTACGCATCCCTCACGATTATGCTCATGGGGAGGCCAACCCCTAAAACATTCAAGTATGTCCTACATTAAGTTACACATACATTTGAGGGCCCACACAATGTATACAATGTGTGCACCCCTAATATATATATAGTGAGTGTGTGCGCAACTCGGGCACAATAAATTATGGTGATACATGTATGAGGTCGTAGGTCCACTATCACATACTTAGAACCCTAGAACCTTGATCGGTTCACCCTATCTGGTCAGTTGGCCAATATGGGCTGAGCTCATAACTTGGTTCAACAATAGTAACATAACTCAAAATCTTGCTAGTATGTAGCGGTAACAATCTTCTGCCTCCATAATTTAAAGATGAGACGTGACAACCCTCAATTTGTTTGTGTGGATTTCCTTCTCTTATCATACTTGCTTTCTAGCTTAAGGGGACCATTAAGCAATAGTCCTTATCTTAAGAACTTCAGCCAAGCCGACAAGTCAGCCCCAAATTGGATCTCAGGTAAACAGAAATCACAATCATTTGAATATAGTTCATCAACATTCACTGGAATTTGAGAAAGCAATTAAATTTAAATCAATGAGTGTTTCTTCATAAAAAAATATCAATGTGCTCTTTTGCTCTGTTCATGCTTCATAATCGACAGAAAAATACTTGGACTCATAATCAATTCTAGCTATAGCACCACAAGATCGTCACATGCATAACGATGGCAACAGAATGTATCTTATCTATCGCTTCTTAATAAATGCAAAAAAGGTGGTTCAAAGCTTTTCATGTCAAAAAAGGTGGTTCCAAATATGAAAGGTGAGAACTGACTAGAAAACCTAACTATAATCTGAGCAGCAAGGTTATGTAAGATAAAAGGTACAAATCAAGATCCAAGCCGCAATGGATAGAAAAAGGAAAACACATAACCTCTCAAGTCACAGCAAGAAATGCAGACCCCTCCTCAAATATTTCCTCCACAGCACCAACAGAAGATAACTTGTTTGTCTGTTTACTGACTCCTCTCTTCCCAAAAACAAGTGATTTCCATATACTTCGCATCTTTTAGATGTTGATGGTGAAACAAAATGATCAGGAGGAATAATGTCAACCACCACACAAGTTGTATCATCTTTCAGGCCTCTGGATCTCAAAGCTTCATCAGTGTAACGAGCATAGGCAGCAGACAAAATGATAAAACTAATACAGAAGTAATTAAAATGCTGGAGCATAAGCTCTTGGATGCTTCCCACACCTTGACAACAAGTGTAGCAGCAAGTTCCGCAGGTAGGCCTCGACAAGATTGTGCAGCTATTTCAGACGACAAGGAATCCCACACGCAATCAGATGCTATTATCAACCTACCTCTGGCATTTGAAACCATTTGCAAGCATACTGCCGACCACATCCTTTGCCTTCTTAACAACAATGGATTCCGCAGAAGTTGGATGCGCTATCTCTTTCATAGGCAAGGCAAGAAAAGAGTGTTGGGTGGCACAGTGGAAGCTTAGTGGTGAACCCGGCTTGTGGATGTACAAAAAAATTTACCTTTATGTCCCTCTTTCACAATTTATATACATTTACACACAAACACATATATAAGGGTTGAGCCCCAAGGACGTGGCCAATCACCCAGAAGCACACACGACTTCTTATTTATTTTAAGTATAAATATGGGGAATTAGAATTACCTCTTTAATTGATGAATCTTTTCTCTTCCAACTAAGAGAAACCCTTTTATTCCTTAGCCAAATTGTTGAGATAATTTGGCTTAAATGGGGATGATCACCACTTATCAAATAGAAGATGAGAGCAATAGCATTGTCACAAATTTCTACCAATGCATAGTCCTCTTTGTTTGCCACTCAATCAAAGAGTGGAGGAAAAATTCTGCCTTTGCTCTAATTGGGTTGAATGTGAAGAGAGGAGAGAGTGTTCTCTGGTTTTTCGCCTGGGAGAGAAGATAGAAACCAAAACAATTTTCTATTTTTTGTGTTTTGTAATGAGCAGGCGGTTTATATTTTATAACTGCCCCACAAAATATATACTTTAGATAGGACTTGTTAATCCTATCTTTAATGGGATTGTGGAGCCCACCTCATTCACGATTCTTTCAAATCCTGACTATCTTTCTTCTTTGTTTCTGGTTTACGTGGGTACGATACCCATAAAACCAACATCCCCCACTTGGGTGAAGTGCCCATAGACCAAACAACAACTTGTGCACCTAGTTCTATCTTAGTCCAACCTGTAGGCAAAATTGTTCATACTGAACTCCACAAGAGCTAGCGCCCTAGCCCTGTTGAAGTCCTATATACTATGAACAAGATGTACAAATTGATCCGTTGTTAAGGCCTTTATTAACAGATTTCCAACATCTCAGAAGTAGGAAGATGGTTTACTACCAACTTTCCTTTCTGTAGCATGTCAAACTCAAAGTAGTAATGTACTTCTATGTGTTTACCTCTGGCGTTGATTTCTCCATTTTTAAGTGCCGACACAATAGCCAGATTATCACAAAACATCTAGACAAGAGAATCAACCAAGCTCTCTAGCCTAAGCCTGGTTAGAAAGTCTTTAATCCATACTGCTTCTGAAGCAACTAAACTGTATTAACTTTGCTACGCTCTTTTGCTTCTTACTAGCTCAAGCTATAGCACCACCTCCAAACATAAAGACACAACCAGTAGTGGATTTCCTGTCATCTGGGTCTCCAGCATAGTCCGAATCACTATACCCAACCAATTATAGCTCCTCAACCTGATAGGTGAGTTTTATACCCTTGGTTCCCAGGAGGTACCTAAAGACTCGTTTTATTGCTTGCCAGGGAGGCATACCTGGGTTTGCCTGGTATATACTCAAGAGCCCTACAACATGGCTCAAATCAGGTAGAGTATAGGTTATAATACACATTAAGCTACCAATAGCCTGTGCTTAAGGCACTGACTCCATTTTGAATCTATCCTCGTTAGAGGACGATGCCTGACTTTTAGATAAAATTGTACCCTTATAGATAAGAGACTCTATTGCTTTCCAACTAATCACACCGAAGCGTTTCTAAATACTTTCTATGCATGATTCTTGAGATATACGAAGCAAACTTATTTTTCTATCTCTGTCAATCTTCATACTAAGTATGTAGGAGGCCTCACCCATGTCTTTTATTTTAAACTGGGTCTTGAGGTACTCCTTTAGACTGACTATTAAGCTCAAGTCATTTTCCATCAAAAGGATATCATCCGCATAGAGAGAGTAACATAAATATACTTTCATCCTTAAAGAAGTAGACACAATGATCATATTCATTTACTATGAACCCATACTTACTAATCACCTTATGAAAAGTGAAGTACCATAGCTTAGGAAACTGTTTAAGCCCATATAAAGACTTTATGAGTTTACACACCTTGTGTTCCTCTTTAGGAAAAACAAAACCCTCAAGTTGGTCCATGTAAATCTCATCCTCTAAATCACCATTTAGGAAGGCAGTTTTTACATCTATTTAGTGCAACTCTAAGTCTAATTGCACCACTATAGCTAACAAACATGTAATAGTTGTAAATCTAGTCACAGGTGAATATGTTTTCTTAAAGTTAGAATAGGTTTTCTTAAAGTTAATTCCCCTAACTTGGTTGAAACCTTTAGTTACCAATCTTTCCTTATATTTATCTATAGACTCATCAGCCTTGAGCTTTTTTTCGAAGATCCACTTACAGCCAATAGACTTTCTTTCATTGGGCAAGTCAATAATTTCCTAGACTTAGTTCTTCATAATAGAATTCATTTCCTCTTGAATAGCTAATTGCCACTTCTTAGAATCTGGACTATCCATTATCTGCTCATAGGTCAAGGGATCATCAGATAAAGGTTCATCTATTTGTACTTCATCCTCTCCTAACATGACATAGAAGTCCTGCAACAAGGTTGAGGGTCTTCTATCTCTCGTATCCCTTACTTCAGACACTCCTCTAAGTTTAGATCCTATAACCACCTCTGTAAAAGTAGTAGTGTTTTGCTCTTTCTTTACTTCAAATAGTTTTTACTCTTTTACTTAGAATTTTAAGGTCTAAGTCTTCTTCTAAGAAATAGGCACCTAGATTCAATGACTCCCACTGTCCCATCAGTATGATGCACTACAAACCTGTACCTCTTAGAGTGTTCACTGTAACCTCTAAAGTTACACTTTATTATTTTAGGGTCTAATTTACTTCTATGCTGGTCAGACACATTTACATTTGCTTTAGACTCCCATACTCTAAGATGACCTAAGTCTGGACATCTACTCATCCATAACTCATAAGGTGTTCTATTGACAGCCTTAGAGGGTACATGGTTAATTAAGCACATACACAGCGGTGCCTAATGCTTCACCTCAAAAATTTATTCCTAGTTCTGAGTGGTTTAACATGGATCTAACCATATCTAAGAGGTTTTGTTTCTCCTTTCAGCAACTCCATTTTGCTGAGGAGTATAGGGCAGAGTGTATTGGTGTATTATTCTTAGGTTGTTGAAATAGTCCTAAACTCATTAGAGGTGTATTCTCCACCTCTGTCTGTTCTTAGGACTTTAGTTAATCGATCTAATTGAGTCTCTACTTTAGCCTTGAATTCTTTGAATTTCTCAAAGGCTTCAAACTTTCACTTTATGAGGTATATATAACCAAACCTAGAGTAATTATCTATGAATGTAATAAAATACACCATCCCTCTATGAGTTTGTACATTTATAGGCTCACATATGTATGAGTGAACGACCTTTAAAAGGTCTGTGGCATGCTTACCCTTTGGGAAGGGCTGCCTACTCATTTTGCCTGCCAAGTAGTCTCTACACACACATATATCCCTATATAACTTAGGGAAGAGTCAAATATTGAACATTTTGTGTAATTTGTTAACATGCACATGACAAAGCCTTAAGTGTCACATTAAAGAATCAACATCAGACAAGCACATTACATAATCAAATTTAGCTATTGCATTAATAGAAGATTTATCTGCTACATCTAACTTAAATTAACCATCACAAAAAGAAACAGTAAATAAAATCTTATTATTCTTGTCATCTGTTGCCTTTGACCCCTTAAACCTAGTCTCAAACCCCTTGCTAGTGAGAAGAGGAATTGAGATAAGATTCCTTCTAATGGTAGGGGCAAAGAGGACATCTGTCAGCACTAAGTTCATCCCTTGAGGAAGAGGGATCTTGTAGGTGCCTGTAGTAGTCACATAAAAAAATGTGTTGTTCCCCATGTAGATCTTGTGTTTTCCTGGAGAAAGATTAGTCATCCTGTCACCCCTAGTCATAGCCACATGCTTAGTGGCCGCAGAATCCAGCCATCATCTCTTTTCATTGGAGTCAACAATCATTACTTCTGAGATCATGCAAATGATATATTTTCCTTTTTGATTTGCCTTTCTTCCAACTCCCTGGTCTCCATTAGTGCAGTTGTTTTTAAAGTGACACATTTGGCCACATTTAAAACAAGCCCATTTGGGTTTGTCACCATTGTTGCCTTTTTCACCACCTTGGGGTTTCTTGTCCATTCTCTTAAAGTTCTTTTTCCTTTGACCTTGACCACCACCTCTTCCACTTCTCTTAGAGCCACCATGCTGGGCAAGGTTGGTAGATGTACTCAGAGCACTCATATGGTTCCTTCTCTCTTTCTCCAAGCCAAGCTTGGCAGTGAGGTTATCTAGTGTGAGTTTCTTATAAGAGATGTTTAATGCAACAACCACACTTTCCTAAGACTTAGGGAGGATATTCAGAACAGTTGAAACTTGGATACCTTCATTTATATAGTTATTAAGAATCTCCAGATCACTTGTAATAATGAACATGAAGTTAATGTTCTTAAGCACATTATCTCCTTCCCTCATACGACTGTTCTGATAACGCCTTATTGCCTCCATTTTCTTGGCAATCTTATGCTTTTTAAAAAATATTTCAATATTTGGCTTTATGAATGTGAGGATGGTAGTCCTTGCTTTGGCATCTTCCTCTTTAAACTTTTCATAAGCCCTCTTTTGAACCTGAGTGGAAGAATCTGTAAGCAGGTCCACACACTGATCCAAAACATGGGCTAGGTCATCTAGGAAAAGAATATGTCTGATCCTCCTCTTCCAGGTGAGATAGTTGGTGGAGTTGAGTTTTTCAGTTTTGCTTAGCTTACTAGTAACCATATGGGACACCATGGCATAAAAGAAAAATATGTCTACAATTTACAAAGGTAAACAATACAATAAGTAGGCAAGTAAATAATATTGCTAACTAATTTAGATGAATGTAAAAAGAGTAGGACTCAATTTAATCTCAGCAACAATCACGTTCACTCCCAACTATAATCTTGGTTTGCGTGAGTGCAAATAGAGTGAATTTACTATTTTACCATTATATAGGGTTATGTATAACAATAATTCACTCAAATAATCAAGTACGCAATATATATATATATATATATATATATATATATATATATATATATATTTACTATGCTAAATAAGCAATATAAAATGAGTGAACTTTATAAATAAAGATAATATACACTTTATAAAAAAAAGTGTGAATTGTTTGAAGTTACTAAACTACTATTGGGCTAGTTAAGCTCAAACAATCACATACAACAATTGTGCACTTTATATCATGCATCAATTACTTCACACATGAGATTAGGTATATAATTACTTCTAAACAACATATAAATAAGCCTCAACAATTGAATTTAGTAAGGTAAATTTACTATGATGCCCTTGAAATGAAGTCTTACAAAATAAGTCTCTTTTAGGGCAAAATCTAATTATAGAATAAATTTATAATCCAAATTCACAAAATCAATATTAATTTTACCCAATTAGGTCCTAAAGAAGCCAGGAAAAATGCTGGAAAATTTAAATTCAAATTAGGGCGAATTTGGTCTAAATTAACCAAAATACCCCTGATCTTAGTGAGAGTGTTTGGTATGCTTCTCGAGATCAGATTATGTTGAAATTTGATAGAGTCCTACTTTAGATAGTAATTAAAAATCCTATTCAAATGGAATTTTAATTTCTATCTTTATGAGAGAGATATAGCAAGCCCTAACCATAGCCTTCTTAGAGATGGCGAGGAGCAAAAAGGTAATTTCTAGCACCCAATCCGTAAACCAGAGCTCTGATACCACTGTTGGGTGGTGCAGCGGAAGCTTGGTGGTGAGCCCGGCTTGTAGATGTGCAAAAAATTCTACCTTTATGTTCCTCTCTCACAATTTACATGCATTTACACATACACACATATATAAGCAATAGAACAAATTCAAATAACTTTAAATTTGCATGAATTAAAACAAGAATTAATTACTACTGACCTTTAGGGGCTAAGCCTAAAGGATGTGGCTAATCACCCAGAAGCACGCACGACCTCTTATTTATTTTAAATATAAATATGGGGAATTAGAATTACCTTATTAATTGATGAATCTATTCTCTTCCAACTAAGAGAAACTCCTTTATTCCGAAGCCAAATTGCTGGGATAATTTGGCTTGAATGAGACTGATTACCACTTATCAAAGAGAAGATGAGAGCAATAGTCTTGTCACAAATTTCCACCAATGTGTAGTCTTCTTTGTTTGCCACTCAATCAAAGAGAAGTGAAAAAATTCTGCCTTTGCTCTAGTTGGGTTGAATGTGAAATTCATGTTTAGGAAAAATTATGCCTTTGCTCTAGTTGGGTTGAATGTGAAATTCACGTTTAGGAAAAATTATGCCTTTGCTCTAATATGATATCTTTAGGAAAAATTCACGTTTCTTTCAAATCCTTAATATCTCTCTTCTTCGTTTCAAGTTTACGGGGGTACGATACCCACAAAACAAACAAAGAGAATGTTGAAACATAATATTATTGGTTTCAACATAATGAAGATCAAAACTAATATATATTTGAAAATTGGCCAATCAGCGTCTAGAAGACAAAAAAAAGCTTCACATTGTTGATAGTTCGTTGTAGATTTTACAAAAAACCTATCTTACTCAATCAGTGGAAAACTAACATGAAGCAACAAAATACCATGTATAACACATTTACGCACTTCTGTATGCACTCGGGAAACAATTGCATACCACTAGAAAAAACAAAACATAAGACAATTCAGTAAACTAGAAAAGAGCATTTGGGTAACTTTGAGACCGAGACACTGAGACAAAATGCTCTATAAAACAATCTACATCAAGCATCAAACTTGCTAAGTCAAGTCCACTAAGATCGTATTAGTACAAGAAAACTTTGTTTTTTTAGTTAGCAAATTTTTTTCTTTAAAGATATCATATTACTTATCAAGTTAAATTAGCTTCAAAATCAGCACCATTAATTTAAAAAAAAAACACTCAACCGAACTGGTCGAAGATAGTCCTGGAGGCGGCTGTGAAGGGGGTGTCATAGGCTGGATGGCTACAATTAGGCGAGGTATTTACTCCTGTTAAGGTCTCATCCACTCTTTCAGCTGTTGAATCTCTCCCTCCATTTTGACATTACTTTTGCAATGAGTTTGGGCCTACGTGAACACATGATCATGTTGGCTCGGGGAAAACTTGTGAAGGTGTTGATCCTAGTCCTAATCCTAATCCGTGTACTCGCCCCTACTCTGAATGATAAAAGATTTCGACTCGAGAGATATCATCTTCGTACCCTTTAGGTGCCTCATCTCTATGCTTCTTCGAGACATTCCACATTCATTTCAAAGAGCAAGAATTGTTAGAAGTATAAAGATATGTTTTAATCTTATGAAAATACCAAACTTAAAAACTCATGACAATTGTAGAGGCATCAGCTGTTTAAGGCTTTTGGTTTGAGAGACACTTGATTTGAGAGACACTTGAGGAATACCTTAGTTCGTGTCGCTGACTACCCAAGAACTTTCTCCTATAACACATTACAATATAAATACATAATTATTTAATCTAACTTAATTTAATTCTATCCATTAAATAAGAGTCCCATTTATATGGGTCTGGGCTCACCTTCATCCACGTGAGCCCAGGCCCTTACGGCCGTCGGATCTAAATCCGATGGCCCACGTTACTCAGGGGGCATGTAAGCCTTGCCCTAAGTAGCGCGAGCTGTCGGATTTAAATTAGATAGCTATAAGAGCATGAGCTCACGCAGGCCCACCTGGCCGTCGGATATACCCTACTTTACTAAGGGGCAAGTTTTTAGGAACAGTCTCCCCTTAACGTTGTTGTTATTGTTCCGGCTCGACTTGGCTCAACTCCTTTGTGCTTCCTTCCCCCAAATGCAACCGCTGCTCTGCACTGCCCAACGAGAAACCTCTCTGCCTCTCATTGAAAAATAACTCATTGGAGGCACAGCTCCTCCCACTCATCCTCCTTCTGGTTGGGATCCTATTCCCGGACCCATCGAGTGGCCAGGCGGCTAGTACCAACGAACAGCTCCTCCCAAATGATTGTGTCATCGTTCTTGGCGGTGACCGTTAGTTCTCCTATGAGTTGCTATAGGAGTAAGTTCATGCACTTGTTGGGGTTAGGCAGAGAGAAAGAAGCAGAGTAGGGGGAGACGAGTTGCTTGGACACTCCGAGCCACTGACTTCTTGACTGGAGCAGCTCTTGGCAGTGGTCCACCACCCTGTCTATCTACTTCTAAGCTGTGGCATCGGTGGAGTCCGGGAGGCCATGCAACTAAGTGGCAGCTAGTCCCATTTTTACAGCATCTCCTAGCATAGTAAGGCAGGGATTCCACCCAAAGTCGTGTCATCATTTTTAGCGGCCGCCACCGGTTCTCCTATGTATTCTTTCCCACTGCTTCTTACTTTTGTTGGTGTTGTTGCTGGAGGAAAAAGTTCATGCACTCATTGGAGTTAGGCAGAGGGAGGGGGAGATATGAGCTGGTTGGAGGCTCCGAGTCGCTAGCTTCTCGATTGGAGCTGAGTCTCGAAGGCCATGCAGGAAGTGGTAGCTGGTCCTATTTTTGCAGTGGCCCCTGGTGTAGTAGAGGTAGGGCTTCCACCCAAAGCTATTGGCGACCACTAGTTCTACGAGTTCTCTCCCACCTCTTCTTCCTCCATCTCAGCTTCTTTGTGCATGGGAGATCAACCTCAAAGAAATTATAAAGGTAGATACCAAATCAATATCCAATTTTGATCAAAGATGCAGCAACCTTAGAACTAGCGTTGATAACAAAAGAAAAAGTAAACCGATCCAGGGAGACTCCCTGCATGACTATTTGAAGATAGAATGACGCAGCTTCTTCGTGCCTACTAGCAGAAGAGCTGCCTTTTATCATGGAATTCCAAGAGAACGAGCTAATAATGCCCTCGTCCATTGAAAGGTTAAAGGCTTTTTTCGCATACTCCAAGCTCTCTCCACTACCCATTTCAGCACAGGCAGAGATAAGTTTGCTTATAGTCGA
The DNA here is from genome assembly GCA_035235625.1 of Saururus chinensis. Lineage (NCBI taxonomy): Eukaryota > Viridiplantae > Streptophyta > Magnoliopsida > Piperales > Saururaceae > Saururus > Saururus chinensis. The sequence continues at coordinate 25,514,350 of CP141146.1, read as the reverse complement.
GGAGTCATAAGATAGGCCCATCTTCACCATCTGCCCATGTACCTGCTTGATTTCTTTCACGTCTCTGCATTTTTTGCATACACGGATACACCCAATTGTCTCCTTCCTCCTCTTGCTGAGACAGAATCACACTCGACTTTCTTGTCACAACACACAGGCAGAAGAGAAGGAATCAGGCTGGCCGCCATAGCCCTCCCTCCCTTCATCTGGCGTCACTCGTGCCTGACACTGCACATGAGTTATTAAAATGAAGAACTGCTAGTTTGGTCATAGAAATATAAGAAAAAGGTAAGTTTGGAATGTCAAAATTTATGAGGGAGAGGAAACTCGTGGGCTGTCTGATGTGTGAGCAAGCCAGAGGCCCTAGAGCGGATAAACGCGAGCAGGGGTAGCATTTCTCTTTATAACTCATCCCATATTATTCCCGTAATACCCCTTTTGATTTCTCCCCCTTCGGTTTCCTCTGCTCCACCCTCCGCCATCTTGTTGCTCCGCTCTCTCATCTTCCTTGCCCCAACGCCGTCAATACTTTCTCATCTAGAAGTGGGAATCATCCGACTTTCTACAAGTCCTGTCACTCCCCTCGTTCCATTGATCAATTGGAGGAGGAGGTAAGCTTTAATCTCTATCCAATGAAAGCTGAAACACCCGGCCATTTCAAGCAGAAGAACATAAAAACTCCCCTTTGATTTCTGGAATACTCCTTCGAAGTCCGATTGTTGAAAGCCTAAACCCTGCAACAAGCCATCTTATCTAATTTGAATTTATTATAAGGAAACTGGTGTTCTTGTTGTTGTTTTTTGTTTTCTTTGATGACTCTAATTGATAGCTTGAGGTAATTCTATTGATCTTGTGCTTATCTGGTTTCTAGCTTGCCATAAATACATGAGGATTTGCAAGTCTGATTTTTAGCTTACTATTGTTGGAACTAGAGGATTTTGAACCAGGTTTGCAAAGAATGATTTTGGCTTGCTGCAAATTTGAAGTTCAAAGACACGAAAAATTATGGACATCCAACATTTTAATTAATGGTAATAGGTAAGAATATTTTTTTGTCTATTGTCTGTTGCTCTTGTTAATCATTGTTGATACTGACATGTCTGGAAGCCCGAATAACACTACTTTTGTTACTTGTGCAAATTAATTTGTTAAACTAAACTTCATGATATAGGAGCTTGTACCTCTCAAGTGGATCAAATTTAAAACCATTTGTTTATGAGAAGAAAAGAGCATAAAACATTTTTTTGCATGCCACTTTATAATATAGGGCTTCATCACGGCATTTGCTACTATTGAATCGTGCCACCTAGATTTAAGACCAGAGCTTGAAAATGCCAAAGGTTAACTTGGAAGAGAAAGAACGGTGAGATGATTTCATTTAGAGCTCTCATATTCTTGCCACCTTAATCCTGAAGAAAAACTTTGAATCAAGTGGACTGAAAGAAATTACAATTTTATTTATCAGGTTAACTTGCTAGTTCAATTCCAATGTTCATGATTAAAATAGAAACTAAACAGTAGAGACTAGAAATTTATATATGAAATATGTGGATATTATACAGAATTTTGCATATTAACTATTCATATTCATAATGTTGTTGTAGAGACATGAAACATGATAGATTTTATTTTCTAATGAAAAGGTGTAACCTTCATGGGGCCATGTGTAATTGGAGTAAATTAAAAACGAACAAGATGGTGGATGTACTACCCTGGTCTTCTTTATTATCTCTATTATATTGTGAGCTGAGCTTATTTTATGATGAATCATTAGTGAACGGAGTTTAAATAATTGTTGTCCTTGTCAATAAAATTTTGGGTGCAATTCGCTACAAGATGAACAATTGTTAGTGGAGTGTAAATAATAATTGTTGTGGACTTGAGGTCTGCAAACGGGAAATGATACAAAGTATATGTAGGAATTGTTAGTGGAAGCAGGTAGACGTGTTTGTAGGATCACTTGTGCAGGAACCAAGTACCTATATTGGAAGCTATCCATAACTTAGGCCATCCTAATTTTGACAAGTGTGCTTGTATTTGCTTTTTTTTATATGTGAGTGAACCATTTTCTCTTTGTATTTTTATGATAGCTGTGAATTAGGCTTACTACCGATAGCCATCATTTTATGGGAATGAACTGGGTTGTTATTGATTATGAATAAGCCATTTGAGGATGTGAGTGGATAGACAATAAATCATAGACAGACCAGGCACCTCATTTTTCCAATGGGTATCCCTCTTACCTCTCACTTGATCATTTGTTCATAGCTTAGCAAGGCACAATGTTATTCATGCAAATTCATAGTACATGCTTAATTTATGGCACTTGAACCTAATAGCATCAAATTAAAACACATTGTTTCACAAGAATGATCAGATAATTCACAAAGCAGATTGAAGCATCGCTTCCTTTTTGACCATTCACAAAAAGAAAAAGATTGTTGATTATCTAAATCCTATTAGTTCATGTACCAGTACTAGTTAGAGGAGGATAGCCAACGCTGGTAATGAAAATTTTTTAAATTGGAAAGCTAAAAACCTAAAATATTACAAGATAGCATTTGACTTTGATGGAAGACTAGTAAGAACTTGGGATGTACTTTCTAGTGCCGGGTTTCCATGTATGTCTTCATGGACCTTGAAGCAAAATTATTTTGCGAAGTTTTCAATATAATTACCCATCAAATAATGAGTTTTCTTGTGGATTCTATTTCCATTATACATCCAAGAATGTTTACGAAAAGTTCTTGCTATCCTTCAAATTCTAAGAAAGAATGTAATGATATAAGTGCATGATCAACTGGAATATTGTACTTGTCACATGGGCAAAAGCAGGAATTAATTTAAACCATGCAAGTAACCATTGATAATAGATACCTATAGTTGGTCTTCTAGCTAATGAAAAAATATTAAGGTTTTAGGTAGCATGGTCTTCTGCAATGCTTCAATGAATCATATGTAGAAGTAAGCTCTCATTCTTGTATCCACTTGGAAAAAAAGGTCTCATATCCAGAATGATCCTTTCATCTATCCCACAGGACATTGAGCAAATTTCTAATTACAAAAACTACATTCAATAAGAAAAAACAAGCAAACTTTAATTATATTTCATAAACTTAAATTTAAGTCCATCAGTCCTCCGCCGCCTCCATATTGAAGGTGCCGAGCTAGCCACTTGTCGCCTCGTGGGGTCTCAATCTCCGCCACCCACTTGCCCCAGGCCCTCTGCCTCACCCCTGTACCTCCTACTCCTAACTAGGTTAGAATAGCCTTGGCCTCCCATGTGGACATTAACTATCTGGTCAAGAAATCCATCCCTCTACACAAGAATACTTATGAATTTTATGCAAATAAAGGTATACAAAACAATAAGTTCATGAAATTAACAATGAACATTAATATAATTATGGAAGAATTCTAATTCTACTCTCAAGCCAGAAATAAAGGTTTAATCAGCAAGTGAAGCATGAAAATTAGAAGAGATTAAAGGTTGCATTTCCTTCTTTTTTTGCTAGGTGATCTAAGGTCGCATTTGCTAAACCAGATGTATTAAAACAAGTGTTGAAATAAAAGAATTTCCACACAAAGAAAGAGATAAATTAAACGATATAGTTCCTTCATCTTGTTTTAAGGTTTGTATATTAAGTGCATTTGCAAATTAAAGAAAATTGTCCGATGCTAGGTTGACAAACTAAGTGTGTACCTGGTTCAACAGTTCCATGAGAATGTGTTGAACTTCTCTGTCCACCCCAATCTGAGCATCAACATCGTCATTGAGCTTTCTCTTTTGCTAGGCGAAAGACATCACGCACCATTCTTGACTTCTGAATTGAGGCTGGAATTAATAATTAAAAGAAGTGAAACAAAAAAAAGAGCCAAGAAACATATAGAAAGGCTTATTCCTTTTTCACCATATTGCAAAATAAGAAACCCTCCAATTTACCTCACCGAGATACTTCTGACCTAATTATGAGCCAACCACACAAATAAAGCTGCAGTTGTGTGATTAGCCATAGCCTTTTTAAGAATTGTTTATGATTAGCCATGGCTTTTGTGAGCATTGTTTCATAACAAATTCTAAGCCTTTGAATATCATACCCTCCAATGTCCTGATACAGCCATCAAAAGAGCCAGCTTCATGAGAAGCAACTAAGCCGATTAAGATTCGTAGTAAAAACCACAATAGTAAAAGCAAAGTCACGTTTCTAATAAACATGACACAATATACAGTGTCGTGAAAAATTACTTTATGTGACACATAAAAAAGTGTAAAAAAACCATTTGCAATGCTTTTTTAAAAGCTCATAAAAATGTCGCAAATAAATTAAGGTTTTTTTTAAAATAATTAGAACTATTTTTCACACTTTATTGAAAGTATCGCAAATAGCCTTTTTAAGAATTGTTTATGATTAGCCATGGCTTTTGTGAGCATTGTTTCAGAACAAATTCTAAGCTTTTGAATATCATACCCTCCAATGTCCTGACACAGCCATCAAAAGAGCCAGCTTAATGAGAAGCAACTAAGCCGATTAAGATTCGTAGTAAAAACCACAATAGTAAATGCAAAGTCACGTTTCTAATAAACACGACACAATATAAAGTGTCGTGAAAAACTACTTTATGTGACGCATTAAAAAGCGTAAAAAAACTATTTGCAATGCTTTTTTAAAAGCTCATAAAAATGTCACAAATAAATTAAGTTTTATTTAAAATAACTACAACTATTTTTCACACTTTATTGAAAGTGTCGCAAATAGTCTGAAACTTTTTTAAAGAAAACCTATTTTATTTGATATGCTTTTTCCTAAGCATCGCAAATAGTTCTATGGAAATTTAAAATTTTTTTGTATTATTTTATTTTATTAAATATTTAAAATATAATATATAATAAATAAATACAAAAAAATAAATTAAAAGATCCAAAAACACATTATATATTATTTAAAATCTATTATTTTACTATATAATATAAAATAAATAAATAACAAAACAATTAAATTAAATTGCCCTATTGTTTTACGATTCCTCCTTAGAGTTGTGGCTCATGCTAACATGCGTGAGAGATATAAGGAGAGAGAGTGAAGACAGAGAGGAGAGAGAGAGAAGAGAGAGAAGAGAGAGAAAAAGAGGAAAGAGAGACAATGAGTGAAGAGAGACAGAGCAAAGAGAGAGGAGAGACATAGAGGAGAGAGTGAAGAGATCGAGAGGAGGAAGGGAGGTGAGGAGAGAGGAGAGAGAGAGAAAGTGAAAAGAGAGAGGAGAGAGAGGAGAGGGAAGAGGGAGAGAGGAGATAGATCAAGGAGAAGGTATTATTAAATAAATGAGGGATAATATTATTAATATATATAAAATATTTAAATATTAAATTTAGAAATACGAAAAAATGAGAGATAGGGAGATGAGAGAAAAGTGGAGAGAGAGAAAGAGGAAGAGAGATATAGAGATAAGAGAGAGAAAGAGGAGACAGAGACACAAGGGGTGAGAGAGGAGAGAGAGATAGAAGCAAGAGACCGAGAGAGGAGAAGAGGAAAGAGAGAGAGAGAGAGAAGATAGAGGAGAGAGAGAAAGTGGAGAGAGAGATAGTGAGATAGTAAGAGAACTTAATTTTAATATTTTTTGGATTTTTTATTATATATTATATTTAACGAGCATCACTAATATTAGGACTATTAGAGACGCTTTTTCATATGTGTCGCTAATGAGTAGTTAGACGGGACTATTAGCGATGTATTTAGCAACACTTTTATGACTATTAGTCACGCTTAAAAGCGTCGCTAATAGTCAATTTCTTGTAGTGTAAACATCATTTTTGAGTTACTCAATTAAAGATGGATACCACATCAAACGTCAATGGAAATTATCCCAAAAACATATTCTTCAAATATTAAGTCTATATGAGATAAAACTTATAGTTCCTTATTCTAGAACACCCACAGATTCCATTCCATGACCATGACAATATAACGCCAACGACAATTTAGTTGTCCACTAGATTCCCCTTTCTATATTGCAATTGTCTTGAACAAATCCTTTGATGTATACCATACGCACAGGATGAGCAGGAAATTGGAAGAGAAAATCAAATCTAGCTAGGCTATCTCGTCAAGACATATATGTCCTCCCCAATGGTGCTTTGGGACAAACGGACATCTATCTCTCAGGATGAAGATATTTGTTGTTGCTTATTAGAATCACTCCAACAACATCCCACGACAAAGCTAACGTGTTTATTTTCTGGACACAGATTGAAGTTATTCAAGAAAAAATCCATTTTGAGAGCATGTAAAAACTATCTTATATAGGCTGTGAAAGTATGCGACCAAGACCCAAGAAGACACATGCACACACTACAAATGGGCATCTTGGGAAGACCATCCAGATAAGATGCTTTAACCCTTAATGGGTCCATCTTTATTCAATTATGGAAGGATTAGAATGGCATTCAATTCTTAAAAGAATTTGGCCCCAAAAGAAATTTAATTCTTTTTTACCCAACCCAACTCAACCTGCCTGCGAATTGAACTGAGTCGAGCCGGCCAACTAGTGGCGGTGGCACACGCATGTGGGTTAGCCCATCTAGGTTCATGGGTCCAACATGTATCTCCCCCATAAAAGTGGGGTATCACTAAAAGCCAAACTTGAGTCTTACATACTCTAGGAAAGTTTCCTTTCTTACGTGGGACTATTCCAAATGTCATTCCCTTACAATACCCAAATTTTATTCACTCACTCACGGTTTTGGGTTTAAGTCGACTTAACCCACTTAACCCATCATAGAGAATAAAAGCACTAACTTGTATTATCTAATTATCCCCCACATGAATGAAATTTGAGTGGCAACAATGCAAGTAAAAATGCAGACACGAGAGAGTGAGTGGGAAATCAATGCATGAGGATCGATAGCTTTTGGTCTTAAACCTTCCCCTGTGAAAGACTATCGGATTTATTAGCCAATCACTGAACATAATGTCTTGAATAGCTCAGTCATTTGTGTAAACCAAGATGATAATCTTCACCCATATCTTTTCCTGACAGAGTTAATTTCGCACAGTTTTGTTTATTTTGGCCCTAAACTATCCTAGTATTCATGAGTGATATAGTGGATTCAACCTTGAAATCCACATAGAAGCAGCCCACTTCACACTCATATAGGTTATTCTTATTAAGAGTATCTTGCTATACCCTACTCAATATTACAAGTCATAAGAATAATTAAAAGCAAAGCTTACCCTAAAAATGCTACTGGTATCACCTCTTCATTTTCATTGTAGGATTGGGTAGGGTTGGAGATGAAATCTCCTCATGATCTTTGGGAGCCCCCACAATTCAATTGTCCCTTTGACCCTAGTTCCTAAGATCTCTAGTTTGCATAGGTTGGGTTGGCATTATGGGGGCTCTTAATTGATAGGCTTTAAACCCATTCTCCTCAATGAAGCAGGTACTTGCTCTCTAGTCAAACCTTTGGTAAATGGATCGGCAATGTTCTCTATTGACCTTATATACTCGATAGAAATGATTCTATATAAAAGAAAGTGTTTGATGGTGTTATTGTTGTATACTAGGATTTTGGAAGCATAAAATTTCTTTTAACGAAGATATCGGAGTTTACTTGGGCCCGCGATTGGAGCCAATTGGCTATATGCGACAATAAAATAATAATTTCCCCAAGAACCATGGTCCGTGTACAAACACACAAGAGAAAAATAATAAAGAGTTCTTACTCATTTCGGTGAGGTTGAAATCCTCGAAATTACATCGATAAAACTCGGAGTAGGCCCCTCTACCTGCACACTAAGCTTCATCGAGTCCTGTAAAGTCTGGGGGGTGGTGAGTATTTTAAAATACTCAATAGGGGAGTTTATACTATCAGACATGAATAACACATGGCAGTTTCACAGCACATATCATATATAATATTTTTCATGAAAATAGGGTGTGTCTCTTACGCAAAACCACCCCTAGTGCTTCTTCCTACGTATTGAAGATGCTTCTAGGGTTTGTAAGCTCTCACGGGTTTATTACTAATGTCCCAGACATATATTATTAATAGGAATTTGTTGCGGGTACAAAGTAGCGGCCTCTTACTCCTCCATAGATCAATCTCAAAATATTTTGTGCTTGTGGATAGAATAGCCACCTGTGCTCATGGGGCGCCAGGATCTAGAGAGCAGAGAGTCTTCCCATGATACTCTCTACCCTAGCGTGTGTAGCCTTGATAGGTGTCCTTTGTTAGGGGCTAATCAGGGGTCATCTCACCAGGCTAAAATAAGTACCGCGCATCCGATTCTAAACCAGATTAATATTGTGCCCTCATCTAGTCAACAGAGCTCAATCAGAGCTTCCAACAATAGCTCTGGACAACCAAAACACTCTTGAGTCCCAGACTCATAATCGTGAGTCCCAGACTCATATGCTTGAGTCCGAAAATCACAATCCTGAGTCCCAGACTGATCATCAAAATCTTCTAGAGTTCCCAGATTCTAAAAATGGTTGTTTTATTTTAAAACATTCTATTACAATGTTTACCCATTTAAAAACCCTACCTTCGCCTCTACAAATCATGAGAGCATCACTATCAACGACTACAAAGGCATGGTTGGTTGCTCATTCCAATGAGACAGTTACCCCTTCTTTGTCCTGCTTTAGTGACTCAATCACCGTGCTTATACATATTTTCAAAAATAATCTTGAGAATCCTCCTTTCAACAAGGATGAGTCCTCTAAAACCGTCTTTCAAACATACTGTATTCATTCACAATGAAAACACTGGCGAAGCTAGTTTGTCTCTATCTCACATGCTCCCAACAATAGCTCTATTGACTAGATGAGGGCACAATATTAATATGTTTCCAACAAACAGATATATTGTATGGGGTTCTGGAGATCTCCAACCAGAAAAATAACCCTACCACAACGTCCGGAACACTTGATTTAGGTAAGAACACCTATTGAATGGAAGAAAACAGACTCAAAATGACTCCAAAAACTCCTCCGGAAGAATGATCAGAACCTTAAATTTATAGGTAAATTCTGCGAGCCGATGGCGTCGCACGCATGTGCATGTGACATGCATTAATTGGGCAAAAAGAGGCACCGTGTGCTTGACGCAAGCACGCTACGCACTACTTCTCGCCACGCTTAGCGAGGGTCCGTGTTGGCCTATCACGCATCGTGCCGCGCCACACGGCTCACAAGCCATGGCTTGATGGCGGCTCAGCGTAGCGTGGCTCATGCTGCTGGCGTCATCAATGATGCTAGCTATTTTGTCTTTTTTGTATTTTTTATTATTATTTTACTCAATCAAAATTTCAACTTCAAAACGTGATAACTTCTTATCCCGAGGTTGGAATCATGCGTTCTTGGTACCGATGGACTCGTGTAGATGAGCCCTTTGTAACTAGACCACATAGGTATGTTATCTCGCACTTTTAAAGTGGGTCCTGCCCATGTGGCATGATTCTCGAGGTTGTAACTTTCGTTCCCAACCTCCATTTTGTGTGTTCTTAGGTTCATTATGCTTGTCTCACCGAGCTCTATTACACCCTTATAAAACTCTCCAAATATCTGCCTCTAAATAATTTAAAATTATCAAAAACTCATAAAATAACTTCATTAGAGGCAGGAAGTCGTATCGAAAATTCACAGTTGTTATAGTCATGGATGGCCGTATTGATTGATACGTACTTGTATCGGTGGAGACCGATACGGGTCCGGGGGGTGGTACACCCCCACACCAAATATCGATACATATCAGTCATACCATATCGATATGACCGGTACATATCGATATACTTTTTAAAAAATAATTTTTAATGTCAAAAAGTAATTATTGTTTTTTCTCTTAAAAACAAAAACACAATTCAAACCCAACTATTTTGAAATTTTAAGTTTTTGTTATTTTAAAAATAATATTTTTAAAGTCATATGAGATCAATATGGGTAGGTCCATACAATTTACATAATTATTTTTTTACATATAGTTCTCCACAAATATGCATTTATTTAAACATATAACTGTGACTCATATTAAGCATATTATTTTTTTTTAAAATAAAGTAATTTTAGAGTACTTAATATGTGAAAGAAGGAGCAATAATTTGTATGGGACAGAGACTATAATAGTGTATGGATCCAAATGAACTAATTTTAGAGTACCCGTACCCATGATCATCGATACTGTCATTCGTATTGATACTGCCTTCCTTGGTTACAGTTATGTCATCGATGAATATGTCGAGGTTTACTATTATACAAAGTATTTTGTGTTCTACCAATAGCAGATTTTCTATCACAATGTATGTAGATAGGTAGCACAAGTTTCCTCTACATTTGAATATCCTGTAAGAAATGACAAAGGCACTCCGATTCTTCGCATGCAAGATCAAGAGCAATGAATTCTGATTCCATTGTAGATCTAGCTATGCATTTTGCTTTGAGGATTTCCAACACATTGCTGCACTCTAATGGTAAAGACATAAGACACATCCACTAGTGGATTTTGAGTCTGTTGTATCAGATAACGGATTCACATCAATATCCCTCTAGAACTGTTGGATATTTAGTATAATGCAACCCACAATTTAGAGTGTGTCTTAGATATCTAAGGACTATAACTATTGCTTTCTAGTAGTTCACCCTTAGATTATTGTTGAATCTACTCAACTTGCTCACAAAGTAGGCTATGTCTGGACTTGTACAATTCATTAAGTCTGCCTATTAATTAAGAGTACTCTAATTGAGATATGATCATTCCCTTGTTTTTGCTTAGATGAAAATTCACATCAACAGGTGTAACGACAACAGATTTTCGGTATGATTTCTTGCCTCTAATAAAGCTATTTTATGAGTTTTTAATTATTTAGAGGTACATATTTGAAGAGTTTTTATATGGGGGTAAGAGCTTAGTGAGATGAGCGTAACGAACCTAAGAACGTATGAAACAGAAGACGGGAGTAAAAGTTATGACCTCGGGAAGCATGCCACATGGGTGGGACCCACTTTTCAAAGTCTGAGATAACCTGCCCATATGGGGTCTAGTTTCGAAGGGCTTGTCAATATGAGTCCATCAATACTAAGAATGTGCACTTCCAACTTCGGGATAAGAAGTTATCACGTTTTGAAGTTAAAATTGGTATTTGATTGAAATATTATTAAAAAATTCAGAAACGGACAAAATAGCTGGCGTCACTACTGATGCCAGCAACTGAAGCCGAGCCGTGCCTTTCCAACCACCCTAACTCAAGAAAGCGTCAATTCCTCGAGTTAGCTACCCTATATGGGGGAAATGTCCCAGAGGAAGGGGAGATTTTGTCCTCCACCTACGGGCACATGAGGGGTAAAGTGTCTCTAGGCAAGGGGAGATTCTATCCGTCGCCTAAGAGCGTGTTGTGAGAAAAATGTCCTAGGCTAAGGGGAGATTCTATCCATAGCCTACGGGCACGGAAAGAGAAAAGTATTCCGAATTAAGGGGAGGTTATGTCCGTAGCCTACGGGTAAGGAAAGAGAAAAGTGTTCCGGGTTAAGGGGATATTCTGTCCGTATCCTACAGGTACGGAATTAGAGTTTCTGAAGTCGATCTAAGTCCGTTTTCTTCTATTCAAGAGGTGTTCTTACCAAAATCGAGTGTGCTGGACGTCATGGTGGGGTTATTTTCGTATTTGGAGACCTTCAGAACCCCAGAAGTGGACATTCAATTTCGTGGTGTCTGGTTTATCAGTTTCAAACTCGCGCGGAGAGCGAGGTAGGGGCTTTTATCCTTTTTTAAGGCATGATTATAAACTTTGATTGTGTTTTTAACTTATTATTTATACGACTCCAGCATGTTATGCGTTAGAGATTATTTTCAAGTTATGATTTCTGATTTCTACACATATATTCAATCTGTCGAATGGTTAATTGTTGAGATAGAATATGATTTATATATTGCATGTTTATAATGCTATTATGTATATTCGATTAGTCAAAAGATTTGCCGTTGGAAGCGGATATGTTTTATATACTACATGCTTTACAATTGCCTCATATATAATAGTTTGATCGAATGTTTATCCATGGATTTTGATATAAATTATACACTTTGGAGCGTGTAAGATAGAGACAAACTAGCTTCGCCATTGTTTTCATTTCAAATGAATACAATATGCTTGAAAGACAGTTTTAGAGGACTCGTCCTTGTTGAAAGGATGATTTTCAAGATTATTTTTGAAAATGCATATCAGTATGGTGATCGAGTCACTGAGATGGGACAAAGAAGGGATAACTGTCTCATTGGAATGAGCGACCAACCTTGCCTTTGTAATTGTTGATGGTAACGCTCCCATGGCTTGTAGAGGCGGAGCTAGGGTTTTTAAAAGGATAAACATTGGGATAGAATGTTTTAAAATAAAATAGCCCTTTTTGGAGTCTGGGAACTCTATGATATTTTAATTGAGTCTAGGACTCAAGACTATGAGTCTTAGACTCATGAGTGTTTTGGTTGTCCGGAGCTATTGCTGGGCGCCCCGATAGAGCTCCGTTGACTAGTTAAGGGCACAATTAATCCGGTTTGGAATCGGATACACGATACTTATTTTAGCCTAGTGTGCCCTTAACGAAGGGCAAAACCCCTGATTCGCCCCTAACAAAGGGCAACTATCAAGGCTATGCACTAGGGTAGTGTTGTGCACATACACTTGATCATCTACTTGTCTTTATTTGAGTACTTTTGACTATTATTTCATTCAGTACTGTAGGCTAGTTTCCCTTGCTTCAGCTGTAGAACGGCATTATTGTTATTGTAATAAACTGGTTAAGGCGCGCTAGTGGGCCATGACATGTCTGGGCCCACTAGCGACATGTGTCCCAAGGATGGGGGGGGGGGGGGGGCGCGACTCCCCATATAGGGTTTGTCTTCCTCCTTGGGGCGGCATGATGAATCAGAGTTAGTTCTTTTAATTTACTATTTTTCCTTTCTCTCTCTTGCTTAGAACGACCTGTACCGATTGTGCCTACACAGGGCACATCATTGGTATCGGAGCTCTATCGATCCCCGACCATGGCAAGAGGGAAACAAGTGGCTGTCGCCCCTGAATCTAAGCCTGCGAAGGAGATGGAGGGTTTAGTGGACAGTTCCTTACCCGCCTCCACGGTTGTCCCGACTACTGTGGAGGAGACCACGCTCAAACAACTTGTCGCCATGGTGCAGGTATTGACCACCAGAGTGGACAAATTAACGTCCAACTAGATAGTGCCTTCAGGCAACAATGGCGTCCAAACTCAGGAAGCCGTTATGGAATTGGGGGATTCTTCTCAAGGACAGAACGGACATGCCTTTGTTCCTACGGCTACAGCGGAGAGGGAGACGTGATAGTCCCATGTTCCCCTGACCATTGGACCAGCAGAAGCAACTGTGTAAGGGGGACGCCAGGCCTAGGTTTTGTGAGGCCCACCAGGTGTTTGGGCAAATGCCTTTATGATACCGCCATTCACTATTGGTATTCCGGCCATGCTAGAATGGGAGGTACGTCAGCTTTACACCCCCCTGTACGCTGGGCAGGCCGCCCCCATTGCTGATGGTGGACGTTCGGCTTGGCCACCACGAGGCGTGCCAGGTGTTCGGTCGAATGCCCCAATGGTGCCTCCTCCTCGAAACTTGCTCCTGGAGATGGACGAAGATTGGGATGACCTCCACGGCCCTCACGGTGGTCCTCGGGGAGGAGCGGAACCCCGTTTTGCCCGCCTTCAGTTCCCACGCTACAATGGGGACGGTGATCCAGTTGAATGGTTGTACAAAGTAGAGAAGTTTTTCGCCTACCAGGGGACACATTTAGAGGCTGAACGACTGCGCATAGCAGCCTTCCACCTAGACAGAGATGCTTCGGTATGGTTCCAGAGCTTCGAGAAGGAGGTGCGCTACCCCACTTGGGCCGCCTTCTCCGATGAATTATGCATCCAGTTTGGCCCGAATGAGTTCCAAGACTTCAATGAGATGCTCTCTTCTCTACGACAGACATCCACCGTTAGAGCCTATTATACGAAGTTCATGAAGGTGGCCAACCGACTACCTGATTGGCCGGTGGCAGCCTTGGTGGGCACGTTCAAGAGGGGGCTCAAACCAGAGATTTCTGAGGAGATGCGACATTTTCCTTGTGCTAACATGCGGGATGTGGTGCGTCACACACGTATCGAAGAAGAGAAATTGAACCGCCAACGGCGTGGGGGTCGGCTTGGCACCTTGCCACGGCCTACTGGATTTGCTGCCCCATCTGCCATTCTAGCCAACACTCCAGCTGCTGGCTGCCTTGGCCAACAAAACCCCCCGTCTGGCCCGATTGTCCGCCGACTTACTCCTGCCCAAATGGAGGAACGCCGTGCAAAGGGGCTTTGTTTTTGCTGTGATGAGAAGTTCGTTCCGGGGCATCGTTGTTCCGTCAAGGGTAGTCTGTTGGTGGAGGAGGTCGATGACGACAGGGAGGTGATAGATGGGTTCGAATCAGTCCACTATGATGAGACACTACCAGAGATTTCTGTCCATGCCTTCTCTGGGGCATTCACTTCGCGAACAATGCGCGTACAGGGTTATCTCAAGCGACAATAGGTGGCCATTCTGATTGACAGTGGTTCTACTCACAACTTCATCAATGACAAAGTCACACAGCGCCTAGGCTGTTTCGTATCCAACTCGGAGCCCTTCGATGTATTGATCGGTGATGGCAAGCACCTCCGGAGCGCAGGCATTTGTACTTAGGTAGCGCTCTCCATTCAAGGCCATACATTCGTAACAGATCTTTTTCTGTTGCCTACAAAAGGGGCAGACGAGGTGTTAGGGGTGCAGTGGCTCCAGGAGCTTGGGGACGTTATCTGGAACTTTAAGGACCTGGTGATGGATTTTGCATTGCACGGACAGCGGGTACGACTCCAAGGCTCTCAGCCTGGCACTCTTCTTTCTACTCAATCAATGGGGTCCTTCTTCAGGTTCGCATAGCAAGGACTCCTTCTCCAGCAGCGGGCGTCGGTGGAAGTAGTATAGGAGGACCTGCCGCAGGAACTCCTTGACCTCTTGGCAGTGTATGGCACGGTGTTTGCTGAACCAAAAGGCCTTCCTCCGGTGCGGGCTCATGACCATTCTATTCCTATTCTTCCAGGTGCTGCTCCAGCAAATGTTCGTCCCTATCGCTATCCATATGTTCAAAAGGCTGAGATCGAGCGTCTGGTGGCGGACATGCTTTCTTCGGGTATCATTCGGCCTAGTACGAGCGCTTTTTCTTCCCCAGTGTTGCTGGTCCGTAAGAAGGATGGTACTTGGCGATTTTGTGTTGATTACCGGGCGCTGAATGCTATCACAGTGAAGGACAAATATCCTATACCGGTGGTGGAGGAACTGTTGGATGAACTGTCTGGTGCTACCATCTTTAGCAAGCTTGACCTTCGTTCCGGTTATCATCAGATCCGTATGCAGCCCACCGATGTGCACAAGACCGCCTTCCGCACTCATGATGGTCATTTCGAGTTCCTAGTGATGCCGTTCTGCCTCACGAATGACCCCTCTACATTTCAGAGCCTTATGAATGACCTATTTCGGCCCTTCCTCCACTGCTTCATCTTGGTTTTCTTCGATGATATCCTCATCTATAGCAAGTCGCGGGGCGACCACCTGGAGCACCTCAGGTCTGTCTTTGATATCCTCCAAGCTCACTCCTTATTTCTTAAACGCTCGAAGTGTTCATTTGGCAGTCCACAGGTTGAATACTTGGGTCATATCATCTCTCGCGATGGTGTGGCTATCGACCCCTCTAAGGTGACCGCCATGCTGTCCTGGCCAGCTCCTACTTGCGTTTGGGCGATGCGAGGCTTTCTTGGCCTCACTGGTTATTATTGGCGCTTTATCCACCGCTATGGTGAGATTGCGCGCCCCCTTACCCAGTTGTTACAGAAAGGCGCCTTTCATTGGTCAGACATTGCCAGGCGGCCTTTGAGGAGTTGAAGCAAGAGATGGCAACCACCCCTGTTTTGATTCTTCCTGATTTCAGCCGGCCATTCGTGATGGAGACTAATGCCTGGGATGCCGGCCTCAGGGCAGTACTACTTCAGGAGGAGCGTCCCATTGCCTACTTCAGCAAGGCTTCGGCTGACCGCTCCCTGTCCCTCTCTGTCTACGAGAAAGAGATGCTCGCCATTGTCCTCGCTGTCAACAAGTGGCGCCCTTATTTGCTTTGCTGGTGGTTTCTTATTCGCACAGACCATCAGCTGCTCAAGTATTTTCTTGAACAGCGAGTATCCACGCCTGCTCAGCAGCAGTGGGTCAATAAACTCTTGGGTTATGACTATGAGGTGGTGTACAAGAAGGGGTCTGACAATGCTATGGCTGATGCGCTATCTCGCCGTACCAATCCAGGTTCGTGTTTGGCTCTTTCCAGTCCAGTTTACCCTTTCCTTGATGAATTAAAGCAGGCATATCACGATGATTCCCCGACCTCCACTATGATTGCAGCCCTTCAGACTGACCCTTCAGCGCATCCTGGCTTTGCATGGAAGGATGGGCTTCTCTTCTGGAAGGATCGTCTTTGGGTGCGTGCAGTTAATGACCTGCGCCAGCGTCTCATAGCTCACTTTCATGCCTCTCCTTTGGCGGGTCATGAGGGTGCTCTTCGCACCTATAAGTGGGTCAGTCAGAGCTTCTTGTGGCAGGGTGTTCGACGCGCAGTGACTGCTTATGTGGCTGCTTGTGATGTCTGTCAGTGTGCCAAGTTAGCCACCACCTCTCCTGCTGGGTTACTTCAGCCCTTGCCCATTCCGGATCAGGTTTGGGACGATGTTTCTATGGATTTTGTGGAGGCCTTGCCGTTGGTTCAGGGCAAGTCGGTGATCATGGTAGTGGTGGATCGGCTGTCCAAGTACGCCCATTTTAGTGCATTGGGTCACCCCTACACCGCCAAGTCTGTGGCCGAACTCTACGTCCGCGATGTGGCCAAATTACACGGTATGCCTCGCACCATCGTCTTTGATCATGACAGAATTTTTATCTCTCAGTTTTAGCAGGAGTTCTTCACTCTACAGGGCACTTCCTTGCACATGAGTACCGCCTATCATCTACAGAAAAATGGGCAGACTGAGATTGTTAACCGATGTTTGGAGCAGTACCTACACTGTTTTATTATGTCCCAGCCTCGCCGCTGGCTTCTGCTTCTGCCATGGGCCGAGAGGTCATATAATACTGCTTATTATACTCGCGCCGGATTTACTCCTTTTGAGGTACTCTATGGGCGGCCACCTCCTACCGTGCTCTCTTATGTTCCCCAGCGCTCCGCGGTGGCTGAAGTTGACTATATGCTCCAGACTCGTGATGAGGTTCTTCGCGAGCTTAAGGCGAACCTGTCTTCGGCTCAGAACAGAATGAAGCAGATCTATGATAGCCATCACACCGAGCGCGAGTTTGCTGTGGGGGACTTGTTTTATGTCTCTGTTCTTCCTCAATGCCAGACCTCATTATTTCAGCCAGCACACTCCAAGCTTGCCCCCCGCTTTCATGGACCCCATGTTATTGAGGCACGCGTTGGGTCCGTTGCCTACCATCTCACTCTATTGCCGGGTTCGATGGTCCACCATGTTTTTTATGTATCCAGGCTGCGCCGTTGCATCGGTGATCCCTCTTTGGCCACGGATGCTCCACCACCTCCATTGATGAGTTCTGTGGTTTCTTCTGACCCTACTCCTGTAGTGCTGCTTGATAAGCATCGTGTTCGCCGTTCGGGGCGTATTATTACTGAAGTGTTGATCTCATGGCACGGGCAATCTTTGGAGGATGCTTCATGGCTACTTGAGGATGAGTTCCTATCTCATTATCCTTCTTGGTCGCCTTGAGGACAAGGCGTGTGCTGAAGCGTGGTGGAGTGTTGTGCACATACACTTGATCATCTACTTGTCTTTATTTGAGTACTTTTGACTATTATTTCATTCAGTATAGAACGACATTATTGCTATTGTAATAAACTGGGAGGCGCGCTAGTGGACCATGACATGTCTGGGCCCACTAGCAACACGTGTCCCAAGGATGGGGGGCGCGACTCCCCATATAGGGGTCTCTTCCTCCTTGGGGCGGCATGATGAATTAGAGTTAGTTCTTTTAATTTACTACTTTTCCTTTCTCTCTCTTGCTTAGAACGACCTGTACCGATTGTGCCTACACAGGGCACATCAGGTAGAGAGTATCATGGGAAGGCTCTCTACTCTCTAGATCCCGACACCCCATGAGCACAAGTGGCTCTTCTATCCACAAGCACCAATTATTTTGAAATGATCTGTGGAGGAGTAAGAGGTCGCTATTTTGTACCCACAACAAATTCTTATTATTAATATGTCTGGGACATTTGTAGAGAGCCATGAGAGCTTGCAAACCCTAGAAGCATCTTCGATACATAGGAAGAAGAACTAGGGGTGGTTTTGGGTGAGAAGCACACCCTATTTTTATGAAAAATATTATATATGATATGTGCTGTGAAACTGTCATGTGTTTATTCATGCTCGATAGTTTAAACTCCCCTACTATGTATTTGAAAATACTCACAACCCCCCAGAGTTTTGATCGTTTATAATTAAACCCTTTGCAAGTGTACAAGGTAATTGTACTAGGATGAGTATTTAAGGGTTGTCGAACCTCAGGGACGGATGAATAATTACTAAATATAAAGAAGAATTTGCTGGTTTAAAACTAAAACAACATAAACTTTAAAAACAAGAGATTAATGTGATAGATTTTACTTAGGAAATCGAATCCACTATAGAACCGTAACAATTCCTTAACTTTTAATCTAAATCTAGTGTGAATATGAACAAGTATTCTCAGCTACAAGCTAGAATTACTTCAAAAAGAATCATTAATTAATTTCCATGGCATGAACTATCTTCGACAATAGCACGAATCATCTACACTAAATAGCTATAGGCATGACCCGTCTAATCTTAGTATAACTCATCCAAGTCCTTAATTATCTGAACATTAAAACTATTGTATGATCATCTCATCTAAATCACAGAAATTAGAATTGATGAAAATATCAAAACCACATCAATCTATCATCTACAAGACCATAAATCAACATAGATTTGAATAAACATTAAAAAGCTCTTCCATTAAAAAGGAAATCCTTATCATACAATTGTCATAATTCACAACTGAGATTTAAATTAAAAAGAAAAGAAACTGAAACTTATTTATAGGTTCATCAACTCCTAAGTAAAAGAAAGGTTTAGCCTTCCATGGTAGAAGAAAATAATTCAATCTCCATTGAAAGCTTTGGCTTCTTCTCCATCTTCTTCTTCCTTCTTCTCTTCAGAAAATCTACTTGTTCTCCCTTAATTTTGTGCTAAATAAGTCTTTATATAGGCATTAGATCCGTAAGAAAAGAGTTGTATATGAAAAGGACTCAAAATTGGGTGGAATAAGGAATCTGCGCGTTATGCCGATCGATCGCCTGCATTACCGTTCGAACGCTTATACTGCATTTTGCATCAAAATCACGTTATCCCGTTCTAACGCCCTGCAGGGCCGTTCGAACGGCTACACTATTTCTGCAATTTGGACAGTTTTTCTGGACAGTCCGTTTTCTGTTCATTAAGCTCTTTCTTTCATGTCCATATTAATTTCCAACTTGTTTATAACTCCGAAAAGTTGTCCAAATCACTTTAAAATATGTCAAGACTATTTTCATTTATTCCAAGTATCGTCCAAGAGTTTGATAAGCGCATATTACCTACAAAGCATAAAATATCTCATTTTAGACATGTAGAATATTACTAAAATTCCAACTTGATTCAAATGCATATCTAAACTACTAATAACTACAAAAATATTAATAATTAAACTAAAATACTAATATCTATCTTAATCTAAATAAACCATAACTAACTTTAAACTAACCTAATCTATACTAGCAAATAAGGTAAAAAGGCATATAAAATAAATATATATTTCATACTTATCAAATACCCCCAAACCTATATTTTGCTAGTCCTCGAGCAAAACAAAAACAAATTAAAACAACTAATCTAGAAAATAAATAAATGCCACTTTCGTAGGGAATCATGATTACATTTAGCGTATGCAACAAGCCTTTAAACCCCTAGGTGTCCCTAGTTGGACGAGTTGTGTCTCGTGAGGGTTTGCAGCAATGATACCCACAAACATCTAAACCTTAGAAAATAAATAAAACAAAACAAGAAAACAAAAATTCTAAAAACAATCTTCTCTTAAAAACACACAACTATTTTTAAAAAGAACCAACCACAAATACTTGAAACAAATAAATAATATCGATCTGATCACTTTCAAGCAAGGAATCATCCATTCTATAACCTCATCATAGAACTAATTGTGCAACTACATATATATACATTTCAAAAACATAAAGTGTAGAAACTTTATAGTCATACAATTTCAGTCTCTATTAACAAGCATATCTTATGTGACCCATTAACTAAGCTCATTAAAGGTCACTAACTCAAAAATATAACAATGACAATATTTCATCTTTAACATCTCATAATAAACCCTCATGTAATAGCCATCAAATTTAAATTAAATTCAGGGAATAAGATCATAATATACCTCAAAATATGACTTGTGCAATACTTAGTTCTATTAAGCTTTCTAAATAGTCCATGTAATAAGCGTTAGGCCAATGTCCCTAATCCAGTTGGCTCAAGGCACTAGGTGTTGAAACACCCCTCAGGCTTAATAACTCGAACTATAAAGGCTACAGAACCAAGTAAGTCATAAAAGAATTTATCTTAACTTTTCACCTTTTGACGCGATCCATTATACTTGCCTAGGCACAAGGTCCGGTTACTCAGTAAAAAGAGAAACAAACCTTCACTTTTTTTTTTTCAATCAATCTATCTTTTTTTTTTTTCAACTTTTTTTTTTCATTCTTTTTTTTTCATAAACTTTTTTTTTTTTTTTCATCACACACTTATCCCATTTTTTTTTCAAATAATAGCTAAGCATAAAGATCTATCATAAAACATTAAAAATTACTCAATTGTCAAGTTTTCAAAAATATGCTTAGTTAAAGATATCCCACTAAGATTACAAGTAATAAATTATAAAATTGTATTCCTACAAGTTTCAAGTGTGTGAAATGTGATTTAAAAATATAAGCACAATTATCCAAGATAAAGAAAATAAAATAGAAATTACTCACTTAATCACTTTCATCACTTAATTAATTACTTGAACTTTCTTCATGAAATTGATCTCTTTAAAAACAGACATATGTTTTTAAAAGAAAATAAGCGTTAAAAACCACATAAAAGAAAATAAAAACAAAAGAAAATCAAAAAAAATACTCTAAAACATCCTAAAAGAAAATAAGAAAGAAAAATATTTCTATACCCCCAAACCTAAACTGAACATTGTCCTCAATGTAAAAGAAAATATGTACTATAATGACAAGAATAAGTAAGAGAGGAAAAGAAAGATATCACTGAAAGCATAACTAATCCACTAATCTGAAAATGAAGTACATAGGATTGAGAAAACATGAGAAACATACATATCAAGAGCCATTTCCCAAACCTTAAATATCAAGCTCCCAGAAAAGAGATAACAAAACAAAAATAAAAATAAAAATAAACAAAGATAAGAAAAGAGAAAAGAAAAGAGAAAAGTAGCCCCTGCATAGCTAAATATCAGAATCATCTGCATCAGTAGAACTCTAGTCACTATCATCCGCATCTGCCAGAGCTGATTGGCTACGAATCAAATCGGCCGATCCACTGGATCAGTCCTCTCATCTCAGTCATCTGAGCATCCATATGTGCAGTAAGCCTCATCTGAAGTTGTGCCTGAGAAGAATCGATATGTGCTCTAAGACGATGCTCCATCTCAAGGAAAGAGTCAGTAGCATGTGCTGGAATGTGCTGCTCAGCTGCAACATCTGGTACACCCTCTATGGCTGGCTCCTCCTCATTCTCCTCATCTAATGCTGGTGGAGGAGGACAATGTGTAATCATACGGTGTAGGGTCGCCTGGGAAATGACCCCTAAACCTCGGCTCATGGGTGCATATGAAGGAAAATCCAACTGAAAGTGAACAAAAATCCTCTCCAAAAGGAAAGGAAAAGCTAATCGAGCATCCACTGGTCCAGAGACTATATCTGCCATCCGAGCGAAGACAAAGGAGGGAAAATCGATGTGAATCCGCTCCGCACGACCCAGAACATAAAGAAGGCGAGCTAAAGTGTAGTCAACCTTCTCATGACGGCGGAACCATATGTCATACTCTAATATCAGATGTGCAAAACGATAGTCCCGAGTCATGAGAGAAGCTGGCAATCCATATGTGAGGGATGGGCCTCGCTCCTGCCCGATAAGAGTTCCCGTGATAGTATACTCATCAGGAAAAGCAAAATCACCAAAAGACGGATAGGTGAAGCTAGAGCGCGTGAGACCCATAACTGAAGCTATGAGATCTGGTGTGACGATGTCGTAATACCTCCAATGGTGCTAACAATATATCCCATCTCATTAAGAACAGCGGATGCATAAAAAAATCGGACCTGCTCATGATGTACGCGAGCATCAGGGGCAGCAATCTCTGAGAAAAATAAACGCCAATCATCTCGCTCCATAAGCCATGACTGGGCAGCAGTAATGGTGGGGACAAACTCCACTTGTCGCTCATAACAAATAGCACGAAGAGGTCGATCAACAGCGGCGGTCGTGGAAGATGAAGCACGCGAAGTAGAGGGGGCGCCCTTCCTCTTCTTCGGAACTTTAGAACGTGAACCGTGCGCCATAGGTTTGCAAAAAGCTCAGATAGAAGTGCTAACAGTGATCGTGAAGCGACTAAAAGTAAGTAAAAAAAATAAATAAATTCTGCACAGCCCAATAATGTCAAATTACAAAAATACCCCTATAAAAAATAATGATCAGAAATGTCCCAAATTAAAATATGATATGCACAAGTAAAAATTAAGCATTTTTTGTAAAGCAAGTACATATAAATTGGTTTATTAAAGCATCAAAATTTGAAATTTTCGACAAAAATAGTGCGGACTGAAAAATTCGAAATCCACCATGATTTATGCAGTAATCAGTCAATAAAACTGAACCTAATCAGCAACATAACATAGACAAGATGTTTCTAACAAATTTCTACAACAAATTGTACCTGATTTCATCAAAAATTGAAAGAAAAATTCAAAAATCGAATTTGGGACTTACCGGTGAAACAGAGGAACAGCGTGAAATAGAGGGCGATTCGGCTCAAATGGACTCCGGAAATGGATTCTACACGAAAAATCGGAGAAGAGGGATGATTGTCGGACAAAAATCTCGCCGAAAAAGGTACGGAAGACGGCGGAGGAAAAACTCGGCGGAACCGAACTGGCCGGCGCGAGGTGAAAGTGACGACTCGACCGTTCGAACGGCTTACTTACCGATCGAACGGGCCGATCGATCGGGCATACAGCCGATCGAACGGGTAAACACATTTTTTTTTTAACATTAAAAATAAAAAAAAATAAAAATCTAATTAATCAACTAAAACTACTAAATCAAAAAATATTACTACATGAATTAAATAAAAGAAATTTAACTAAAACTAGAGAAAATAAAAGAGAAAATAAACATGAAAACAAACCGAATAAAACAAGGGTTGCCTCCCTAAAAGCGCTAAGTTTATTGTCTTCAGCCAGACAATGTGTACTCCCTTAATGTATTAATGGAGCAATCAAATCAATGGAGTCAATGTCACCCCTCTCAATATCTCTCTCAATGACAGGCTTAAGTCTCTGACCATTAACTTTAAAAACTCGATTATCTCGTGGGTCAGAAATTTCAATTGCTCCATGAGGAAAAACCTGAGTAACAACATAGGGGCCATCCCAGCGAGATCTAAGCTTACCTGGAAAGAGGCGTAATTTAGAATTAAAGAGCCAAACTTTCTGGTTAGGTTCAAAGGATTTTCGATGGATTAAGCGATCATATAAAGCCTTAGTCCTTTGTTTATATAATTTGGCACTCTCATAAGCTTCATGACGCATCTCTTCCAATTCATTAAGTTGGAGTTTGCGGTGGGTACCAGCTTTGTCCATGTCAAAATTAAATGATTTAATGGCCCAAAAAGCACGGTGCTCCAACTCAACGGGTAAGTGACACGCCTTACCATAAACAAGACGGTAAGGAGACATGCCAATGGGGGCTTTATATGCGGTCCGATATGCCCATAAGGCATCATTAAGACGCATGGACCAATCTTTTCGATCAGGGGCGCACAGTTTTCTCAAGGATTCTCTTAATCTCACGATTGGACACCTCTACTTGACCACTAGTACTGAGGATGGTAGGGGTGGCAACTTTATGTGTGACAGAATATCTTCGAAGAAGAGAGTCAAAAGAACGGTTACAAAAGTGGCTACCCCCATCACTAATAATTGCTCTAGGTGTACCAAATTGACAAAAAATATGTTCCTTGATAAATGCCACCACAACCTTATGGTCATTGGTTTTCGTCGCTATGGCTTCAATCCATTTGGAGACATAATCGACGGCGACCAAAATATAAGTGTAGCCAAAGGAGGGTGGGAATGGTCCCATAAAATCGATTCCCCAAACATCAAAAATCTCTACAATGAGGATAGGTTGGAGAGGCATCATGTCTCTCCGAGAAAGGGCCCCTAGTCGCTGACATCTATCACAAGACTTACAAAACTCATGAGCATCCTTAAACAAGGTGGGCCAATAGAATCCACTTTGAAGAACCTTAGCAGCTGTTTTCTTTCCCCCAAAATGACCGCCACAGGCGTGAGAGTGACAAAATGTGAGAATACTATGAAATTCACTATCAGGCACACATCGACGAATAATCTGGTCAGAACAAAACTTAAAAAGATTAGGGTCATCCCAATAATAGTGCTTAACATGAGAAAAGAATAAATCCTTGTCTTGTTTAGTCCAATTAGAGGGAATGTGACCCACAGCAAGATAATTAACAATATGAGCAAACCAGGGAGGTGTATGGGTAGAGACAACAAAGAGTTGCTCATCGGGGAAAGAGTCATGAAGTGGTTCAGGGTGAGAAGGTTCCTCAAGTAAGATCCTAGATAAATGATCAGCCACAACATTCTCAACACCTTTCTTGTCTTTAATATCATAATCAAACTCTTGAAGGAGCAAAATCCATCGGATGAGCCTAGGCTTAGTATCCTTCTTAGAAAGAAGGTAGCGTAAGGCTGCATGGTCAGAAAAGATAATGATTTTGGACCCTAAAAGGTACGATCGGAATTTATCTAGGGCATAGACAACAGCTAGCAATTCCTTTTCTGTGGTGGTATAATTCAATTGGGCATCAGAAAGGGTCTTACTAGCATAATAAATGACATGGGGGACTTTGTTCACTCTTTGGCCAAGGACTGCACCCACAACATAGTCAGAGGCATCACACATAATCTCAAAGGGTAGGGGGTAGTCAGGGGGCTGAATGATAGGTGTGGTAGAGAGGAGTGTACTAAGCTTTGTAAAAGATTTCATACAAGCATCATCAAAATTAAAAGATACATCATGAGCCAACAAATGACACAATGGCTGAGAAATCTTACTAAAGTCCTTAATGAATCGCCTATAGAAACCGGCATGGCCAAGAAAGGAACGAACCTGTCTCACTGTAGTGGGGGGAGGCAAGTTAGCTATAAGGTCAACTTTGGCCTTGTCTACTTCTATACCACGTTTAGAAACAATATGACCTAAAACAATACCCTCTTGAACCATAAATGACTCTTTTCCCAACTCAAACCCAAATTAGTCTCCTCACAACGTTTAAGCACAAGAGATAAATTAAGGAGACACTCATCAAACGAAGCACCAAAAACAGAAAAATCATCCATAAAAACTTCTAAAAATTTATCAATCATGTCAGAAAATATGGACATCATACAACGCTGAAATGTAGCAGGTGCATTACACAAACCAAATGGCATACGTCTATAAGCAAATGTACCAAACGGACAAGTGAAGGTGGTCTTCTCCTGATCTCCCGGAAACACAGGTACCTGATTATACCCTGAGTAGCCATCTAGAAAACAATAGAAGTCCTGACCTGCTAGTTTCTCTAAGATCTGGTCAATAAATGGCAAGGGAAAATGGTCCTTTCTGGTCATGGAATTTAGCTTCCGGTAATCTATACACACTCTCCACCCTGTGGTTTCCCTAATAGGGACTAACTCTCCTAATGAATTTGACTTAACAGTAAATCCAGACTTCTTTGGAACAACCTGGGTAGGACTCACCCACTCACTATCAGAGATAGGGTATATGATACCTGCATCTAAAAGCTTAACCACCTCCTTCATGACTACCTCCCGCATGTTAGGGTTCAACCTTCATTGTCCTTCTCTCGAGGGTTTGACATTATCTTCTAAGTGGATCCTATGCATACAAATGGATGGGTCAATCCCCCTAAGGTCAGCTACCATCCATCTTATGGCTCTCCTATGTGTGACAAGGACGGTAAGCAATCTACTCTCTTGGTCACTAGTCAAACTAGAGGAAATAATGACTGGAAGAGTTTCCTTAGGTCCCAAGAAGGCATACTTAAGAGAACTGGGTAAGTTTTTCAATTCAAGCTGAGGTGGTGACTCTATGGAGGGTTTAAGAGGTGTGGAGGCTGATATAGGTAAGGGCTCTACCTGAAACTTCCAAGAGGAAGACTCGGGAACACTAGCATCCGCTAGTTGGCTATGGGCCTCCTCCAAAGATGGATCAATAAGGGACTCCTCTAACCCTGGGTATAGTAAAGTTAATTCAAGAACATCTCTCATTAGGGTAAGGGGAAGGGCTTCATTGACTAGGTCATCTAAATGGTCAACCATTAAGCACTCAAAGTCACACTCAACAGGTGGTTGGTTAGATGCATGGAACACATTCAACCTCACATTCATATTCCCAAAGGATATCTCCATCACTCCCGTTCGACAATTGATACAAGCATTGGCAGTGGCAAGGAAGGACCGGTTCCATATCTAAGACAAGAAAGTCAACAGGGAAGAAGAACCGGTCAACTTTCACTAAGACATCCTCAATGACTCCTCGAGGCTTACACACGGAACGGTCGGCTAGCTGTAAGGTAACTGATGTAGGCTGCAATTCACCTAACCCTAATTGCTCATACACCGAGTAAGGGAGTAGATTGACACTCGCACCAAGGTCAAGGAGGGCTCTATGAATGGAATGATCGCCTATGACACAAGAAATAATAGGCACTCCAGGGTCCTTATACTTAGGTGGGGTGTCAAACTTCAAAAGGGAGCTAACTTGCTCGGTGAGAAAGACCTTCTTAGACACATGGGTCTTAGATTTACGCTTTTGAGTACATAGGTCTTTAAGGAACTTAGCATAAGCAGGGACTTGCTTAATGGCATCTAAGAGGGGTAGATTAATTTTGACTTGTTTAAAAGTCTCAAGAATATCATCCATCTTAGATGTGTTCTTCCGAAATGTTGGGGCCATGTCAAGACACTGAGGAAAAGGTGCCCTAGGGATGTAAGATCCCTCTGAAGTGGTCTTAGGCTGTGGCTCTGAGGAAGAGGAAGGAGATACAAACTCCTTCTCATGTGGTGCACTAACTTCTACTTGAGGCTCATTAGGGGCTGAATTATCTAATCTTTCATTTGTAGTACCTAAGGACTCCTCTCCAACTTGATTATCAATGTGTCGACCACTCCTAAGGGTAGTTATGGACTGAATTTGTTCATTAGAGGAAGGGACTATCTCTACTCCACATTGACCTTTAGGGTTTTGTTGGGGCTGACTCGGCAATGTTCCTGTCTCTCTCTTATTTATAGCATTGGCTAGTTGTCCAATTTGGGCTTCTAACTTTGCTATAGATTGTGTGTGTGAGTGAAGGAGTTGGGATTGTGATTGAATGCCTTGGAGGGCACTCAAGACCTTTTCTTCAAAGCTTGGACTCCTATTAGGTTGGACATATGGATGTTGGACTTGAGGTTGGTGGATATGGGTTGGTGGGACTTGGAATGGTTGCCTAGGAACTTGGTTACCCATAACCCCTTGGTTTTGTGCCCGCCAGGAAAAATTAGGATGATTCTTCCACCCAGGGTTATATGTGTTTGAAAATGGATTATTCTCAGCCCTAGGGAAGGATTGGGTAGCATTTACATGGTCTTGGACAAGCTCAGGAAATTGAGAGGCAGAGGGGCACTCCATAATAGTATGGGCTGGGCTAAGGCATATTGTGCATGCATCTTGAGTGAAGGGAGTGGGCTGATGTGTTGAAGTCATAAGGAGGTCAAGCTTCCTACTTAAAGTATCAACTTTAGAGGAGATGTCTAATGGATTTTTAACTTCATACAAGCCACCCCTAGAGGGGGCATTGTTTAAGGTAGATAGGCCACTCTCATTTCTATTCAACGCAGCATGTTGAAGAGAATTTTCACTCAAGTCCTCAAAAAGTTTCCATGCCTCATTTTCATTTTTTAGTAAAAAGGTACCCCCACAACTTGCATCAACAAGATGACGATTTTGTTCAGTAAGACCCTCATAAAAACGTTGCACTAATTGCCACTTAAGGACAGCATGATGAGGACACCTCCTAAGAAGGTCCTTAAGTCTATCCCAACTCTCATGGAACTGTTCAGTGGGAAGTTGGGCAAAGGTGGTTATGGCCTTTCTCATTTGGTTGGTCTTACCTATGGGGAAGTACTTTTTAAGGAATTCTTGTTGCAGTTCGGCCCAAGTTGTTATGGTGTTTGGCTCTAAAGAGTGAAGCCATTCCTTAGCCTTATCTTTTAATGTGAAAGGAAAAAGGCGAAGTTTAACAGCTTCATCGGTTAAATTTGAGAGCTTAAAAGTTGTGCATATTTCTAAGAAGTCATCTAGGTGCCTATACGGGTTTTCATTATTAAGTCCATAAAAAGATGGAAGCATTTGAATAACATTGGGCTTAATTTCATAATTTTGAGCAGCAACCGCTGGCAACCTAATGCATGAAGGGGAAGCGTATTCATTGGGAGTGTAATACTCCCTTAGAGCTTTGAGTGGTGCATCTAACTGATGTTCAGCCATGATGATGGTAGAGGTAGTATGGGTGGAGGAATTGGTGGGAGAGTTAGGGGGTGTAAAGATGTAGGTCGAGGGCAACTCAACTCTCCTAGATGTCCGCTCAGGCTCAGGGTCAAATGGCACTAATCGGGGGAGTAAGGAGTGACGACCACGCATACACAACAAACACACCACACAATTTAAAGTATAAAAAGAGAAAGATGAAGCAAAAAATAACTAAGGAAAAAGAATAAAAAGTGAAAAAGTATCTTGCAAACCGAAGAGAAGCTTGTCAATGTCCACTTGTGGCCACAAGTATAGAGAGCACCTTCAACTCAACCTACAAGATCAAATTAAAAGAAGGTAAGAAACTAAAAATTAACCAAAAAAATTAAGTAAACTGAATATAAAGTATCTAGAATTATCCTAAAGCTAATTTAGTAACAAATCAACACCGTCCCCGGCAACGGCGCCAAAAACTTGATCGTTTATAATTAAACCCTTTGCAAGTGTACAAGGTAATTGTACTAGGATGAGTATTTAAGGGTTGTCGAACCTCAGGGACGGATGAATAATTACTAAATATAAAGAAGAATTTGCTGGTTTAAAACTAAAACAACATAAACTTTAATTAAGTAAAGGAAAATAAATCAACTAGTTTAAAAACAAGAGATTAATGTGATAGATTTTACTTAGGAAATCGAATCCACTATAGAACCGTAACAATTCCTTAACTTTTAATCTAAATCTAGTGTGAATATGAACAAGTATTCTCAGCTACAAGCTAGAATTACTTCAAAAAGAATCATTAATTAATTTCCATGGCATGAACTATCTTCGACAATAGCACGAATCATCTACACTAAATAGCTATAGGCATGACCCGTCTAATCTTAGTATAACTCATCCAAGTCCTTAATTATCTGAACATTAAAACTATTGTATGATCATCTCATCTAAATCACAGAAATTAGAATTGATGAAAATATCAAAACCACATCAATCTATCATCTACAAGACCATAAATCAACATAGATTTGAATAAACATTAAAAAGCTCTTCCATTAAAAAGGAAATCCTTATCATACAATTGTCATAATTCACAACTGAGATCTAAATTAAAAAGAAAAGAAACTGAAACTTATCTATAGGTTCATCAACTCCTAAGTAAAAGAAAGGTTTAGCCTTCCATGGTAGAAGAAAATAATTCAATCTCCATTGAAAGCTTTGGCTTCTTCTCCATCTTCTTCTTCCTTCTTCTCTTCAGAAAATCTACTTGTTCTCCCTTAATTTTGTGCCAAATAAGTCTTTATATAGGCATTAGATCCGTAAGAAAAGAGTTGTATATGAAAAGGACTCAAAATTGGGTGGAATAAGGAATCTGCGCGTCCAACCTTGCCTTTGTAAGCGCTTTTGTAAGCGTCGCTATTATGAAATTTTATTTTTCTATTAGCGGCGCTTACAAAAGCGCCGCTATTATGAAATAAAATAAAAAAATAAAAATGAAAAAGCCATTAGTGACGCTTAGAAAAGCGTCACTAATGTAAAATAAATAAAAAAAAATAACAGTTATTAGCGACGCTTTTATAAAAGCGTCGCTAATGACTTAATAAATTAATTAAAAAAACCCGTCAGCGGCATGAAGCTGCCGACGGGGGATTGGAATCCAACCGGATAAGAGGGGGAAGGAGAACAGGGAGGGGGAGAGGGGGGTCCGGAGTCGGGGAGGTGGGGAGTGGAATTAGAGAGATAGAAGGGGGGAGAGGGGCGGAGCTGGGGGAGGGCCGCCTTCCTCCGGCAGCCCCCCATTCCCGGGGGGAATCAGAGGGAGAGAAGGGGGGGAGGTCCGCCTTTCTCCGGCAGCCCCCTACTCCCGGAGGGGAATCAGAGGGAGAGAAGGTGGCAAGGGGCGGAGCGGAGCAGGGGGAGTGCCGCCTTCCTTCGGCAGCCCGTCACTCCCAAGCAACGCCCCTCCTCCTCCCCCTTCTGATTTCCCCTTTGAAAATCAGAGGGAGAGGGGGGGGGGAGCAGGGCTTGAGCAGGGGGGGTTGTAGGTGGGAGAGGGGGAGCAGGCGGAGGCACCAGAGGGAAGGCAGAGGTGGCAAGCTGGAGGAAGCCATGGGGCGGCGAAGGCGCATTTGCGTCACAAATGGGAAAGGGGGACCGGGAGGGAGGAGGGGGAGCCGGAGGGGTGGGGTCCGGGGCAAGGGGAGGAGGAGGCGGAAGAGGCGGCGAGGCAGCGGAGGCAGGGATGCGTCACGAGAGGGGAAAGGGGGACCGGGAGGTAGGAGGGGAAACCAGAGGGGGTGAGGTCCGGGGCAAGGCTGGGTGAGGGGAGGAGGAGGAGGTGGAAGAGGGGGGGCGGCGTAGGCGGAGGCGGGGGTGAATCATAGAGGGGAAAGGGGGGCCGGGAGTGAGGAGGGGTCCGGGGCAAGGCCGGGCAAGGGGAGGAGGAGGCGGAAGAGGAGACGGTAGCTGAGGAGGCGGTGGACGCAAAGGGGTCCGGGGGGGTTAAAAAGGCCCGTGGAGAAATTTCGACGTGTGGGGGAATTTCCCCCGCGCGCAAAATTTTGCCGTAGGGGATTTAGTTCGCCCAAAATTGTAATTTTGTTTTAAAAAAAACTTACATTAGCGACGCTCATGGTAAGCATCGCTAATATAAAATAATAATGACGTATACACTCTACGTTGCTAATACAACTTAGTATTAGCGACGTATAAGCGAATACGTCGGTAATACTATACTAAATTAGCGACATATAATCTATACATCGCTAATATGACATAGTATTAGCGACGTATATGTCTATACGACGCTAATACATGTTATATTAGCAACGTATCATTTATAAGTCGTCATTACTCCTTTTAAAAAAAAACATTCATATCCCCTCCCTCTCTCTTCCCTCTCCTCTCTCTCCCTATCTCCTATCTCTCTCCTCCCTCTCTCTTCTCTCTCTACCCTCTCTCCCCCTCCCTCCACCCTCTTCTCTCTTTCTCTCTCCTCTCTCCTCCCTCTTTCTCTCACTACCCTATCTCCCTCCCATCTATCTCCTTTCTCTCTCTACCCTCTCTCCTCTCTCTCCCTCTCTCCTCCTTCTTTCTCTCTCTCCCTCTATCTCCTCACTCACTCTTCTCTCTCCTCCCTCTTTCTCTCTCTCCTCTCTCTCCCCCTCACCCTCTCTCTCTCTCCTCCCTCTTCTCTCTCTCTCTACCACCTCTTTCTCTCATTCCCTCTCACTCTCTCACTCTCTCCTCTCTCTCCCCCTCTCTTCTCTCCTCCCTCTCTCTCCTCTAATTTTAATTTTTTAAGATTTATTATTTTTTAAACTTAATTTTTAAAAATAAAAAAAATTAAAAGAAATAAAAATTATTCTTATTATTATTTATTTTAATTTTAATTTTTATTTTAAAATTATAAAAAATAACCAAAATAACTCTCCTCTCTCTCTCCTCCATCTCCTCTCTCTCCCCTGGCTCTCTCTCTCCTCTCTCCCCTTCCCCTCTCTCTCCTCCCTCCCTCTCCCCTCTCCCTCCCTCTCTCCTCCCTCCTCCCTCATCTCTCCTCCATCTATCTCTCCTCTCTCCTCCCTCTCTCCCCCCTCCCTCTCTCTCCCCCTTCCCTCTCTCTTCCCTCCCCTCCCTCTCTTTTCCCTCCCCTCTATCTCTCTCTTCCCTCTCCTATCTACCTACACACTATCTCTCCTCTAATTTCAAATTTTTAATATTTTTATTCTTTAAAATTAATTCTTAAAATAAAGAAAAATAATTAAAATAAAATACAATTAGCGACGTATATAGTTATACGTCGCTATTAGTACATGTATTAGCGACGTATATATTTATATGTCGCTAAGACATGTACCAATAGCGACGTATATATCTATATGTTGCTATTAGTATTTTTTAAATTATATTTTTCATTTTAAAAAATAAAAAATTAATAAAAAATTTTAATTATCAAAATAAAATTTCTCACCCTCCCCTATCCCCTCTCTCATCCCTCCCCTCCCCTCTCTCTCTCTCTCTCTCTCTCCTATCCACTCTCTCCACCCTTTCTCTCTCCCCTCTCCCTCTCCCTCTCTCCCTCTCACTCTCTCTTCTCTCTCCCTCTCTCTTCCCTCCCCCTATGATCGTTTATAATTAAAGCCTTTGCAAGTTTACAAGGTAATTGTACTAGGATGAGTATTTAAGGGTTGTTGAACCTTAGGGACGGATAAATTATTACTAAATCTAAAGAGGAATTTGTTGATCAAAAACTAAAAACAACTTAAACTTAAATTAAGCAAAAGAAAGAATCAACTATATCAAAAGTAAGAGACTAATATGATGGAAATTACTTAGGAAATCGAATCCACTATAGAACCATAACAATTCCTTAACTTTTAATCTAAATCTAGTGTGAATATGAACAAGTATTCTCAGCTACGAGCTAGAATTACTTCAAAAAGAATCATTAATTAAATTCCATGGCATGAACTAACTTTGACAATAGCACGAATCATCTACACTAAACTAGCTATAGGCATGACTTGTCTAATCTTAGTATAACTCATCCAAGTCATTAATTATCTTAACATTAAAACTATTGTATGACCATCTCATCTAAATCACATAAATTAGATTTGATGTAAATATCAAAACCACATCAATCTATCATCTACAAGACAATAAATATAGATTTGAATAAACTTGAAAAGCTCTTCCATTAAAAAAGAAATCCTTATCATACAATTGTCATAATTCACAACTAAGATCTAAATTAAAAAGAAAAGAAACTTAAACTTATCTATAGTTTCATCAACTCCTAAGTAAAAGAAAAGTCTAGCCTTCCATTGTAGAAGAAAACACTTGAATCTCCATTAAAAGCTTTGAGTTCTCTTCCATCTTCTTCTTCCTTCTTCTCTTCAGAAAATCTACTTATTAACCTTCAATTTCGAGCCAAATATGTCTTTTTATAGGCATAAGAACCGTAAGAAGAAGTTGTATACGAAAAGGACTCAAAATTGGCTTAAACAAGGAAACTGTGGGTTATCCCGTTCGAACGCCCTGCATGCCCGTTCGAACGCCTATATTGCATTTTTCATCAAAATCACGATATCCCGTTTGATTCCTAAAAACTCCCCGTTCGAACAGCTACACTGTTTCTGTAATCTTGACAGTTTTTCTGGACAGTCCATTTTATGTTCATTAAGCTCTTTCTTTAATGTCCATTGTCCAAATCACTTTAATGCATGTCAAGACCATTTTTAATTATTCTAAACATCGTCAAAGTACTTTGATAAGTTCATTTTACCTACAAAACATTAAAACATCACATTTTAGACATATAGAATATAATTAAGATCCCAATTTGATTCAAATACATATCTAAACTACTAATAGCTACAAAATTATTAATAATTAAACCAAAATACTAATATCTATCTTAATATAAATAAATCATACCTAACTCTAAATTAACCTAAAATATGCTAACAAATAAGGTAAAAAGGCATATACAATAGATATATATTTCGTATTTATCAAATACCCCCAAACCTATATTTTGCTAGTCCTCGAGCAAAACAAAACAAAACAAAACAAAACAACTAATCTAGAAATATAAATAAATAAATGCTACTTTCGTAGGGAATCACGATTGCATTTAGCGTATGCAACAAGCCTTTAAACCCCTAGGTGTCCCTAGTTGGACGAGTTGTGTCTCGTGAGGGTTTGCAGCAATGATACCCATAAACATCTAAACCTAAGAAAAGAAATAAAATAAAATAAGAAAATAAAAATTCTAAAAATAATCTTCTCTTAAAAACACATAACTATTTTTAAAAAGAACCAACCACAAATAATAGAAACAAGTAAATAATATCGATTTGATCACTTTCAAGCAAGGAATCATCCATTCTATAACCTCATCTTAGAACTAATTGTGTAACTACATATATACATTTCAAAAACATAAAGTGTAGAAACTTTGTAGTCATACAATTTCACTCTTTATTAACAAACATATCTTATGTGACCCATTAACCAGGCTCATTAAAGTTCACTAACTCAAAAATATAACAATGACAATCTTTCATCCTTAACATCTCATAATAAAACCTCATGTAATAGCCTTCAAATTTCAATTAAATTCAGGGAATAAGAACATAATATGCCTCAAAATATAACTTGTGTAATACTTAGTTCTATTAAGCTTTCTAAATAGTCCATGTAATAAGTGTTAGGCCAGTGTCCCTAATCTAGTTGGCTCAAGGCACTAGGTGTTGAAACACCCCTCAGGCTTAATAACTCGAACTATAAAGGCTACAAAACTAAGTAAGTCATAAAAGAATTTATCTCAACTTTTCACCTTTTGACGCGATCCCTTATACTTGCCTAGGCACAAGGCCCGGTTACTCAGTGAAAAGAGAAACAAACCTTTACTCTCTTTTTTTCATCATTTTTTTTCAATCAATCTTTTTTTTCAAATTTTTTTCTCATTTTTTTTTTCATTACACACTTATCCCATTTTTTCAAATAATAGTCAAGCATAAAGATCTATCATAAAACACTAAAAATTACTCAATTGCCAAGTTTTCAAAAATATGCTTAGTTAAAGATATCCCACTAAGATTACAAGTAATAAATCATAAAATTGTATTCCTACAAGTTTCTAAGTGTGTGAAATGTAATTTAAAAATATTAGCACAATTATCCAAGATAAAGAAAATAAAATAGAAATTACTCACTTAATCATTTTCATCACTTAATTAATTACTTAAACTTTCTTCATGAAATTGATCTCTTTAAAAACAGACATATGCTTTTAAAAGAAAATAATCGATAAAAACCACATAAAAGAAAAGAAAAATAAAAGTAAAAATGGAAAAAAAATACTCTAAGACATCCTAAAAGAAAAATAAGAAAGAAAAATATCTTTTTACATCCCCAAACATAAACTGAACATTGTCCTCAATGTAAAAGAAAATATGTACTACAATGACAAGAATAAGTAAGAGAGGGAAATAAAGATATCACCTGAAAGCATAACTAATCCACTAATCTAAAATTGAAGTACATAGGATTGGAAAAAAAAACATGAGTAACATACATATAAAGAGCAATTTCCCAAACCTAAAATACCAAGCTCCCAGAAAAGAGATAACAACAAAAACTATAATGAGAAAAAAAAATAAAAGCTAAGAAATATAAGTAAATAAAACCTAAATAAACCAAAGAAGATAAACAAAAGGTAGGAAAAGAAATATATCAAAAACATGGGTTGCCTCCCAAGAAGCGCTAAGTTTATTGTATTCAGCCAGACATTGCCACCGTTCTCAAATATATCAAGGTGGGTGGTAGATATTGGCATTGGCTCTTCTCTTAAGTCTCCAAAATGATGGTTCAAAAATATTAGAAGGCACAACTTGATTATGAGCTGATGCTACAAAAGATGGACCTCTATAATAAGCATCGAATGTAAATTATCTACCATAAAACATTCAGCATTAGATATTGCAGGTAAATTGTTAGACACATCAAAAACATTTAGGTGCATTTTCATGTTCCCAAAGATCATCTCCATTACCCACGTCCTACAATTTATGCATGCATTAGCTGTGGCAATGAAAGGGTGACCTATAATGATATGAATCTAATGTGTAGAGTTGGCACCGGTTTCCATATCTAAGACAATAAAATCAATAGGAAAAAATAACCGGTCAACTTTCACTTAGACATCCTCAATTACTCCCCGAGGCTTACGCACCGAATGGTCGGCTAGCTGCAATATAACTGATGTAGGTTGTAATTCACCTAACCCTAGTTTCTCATACACCGAGTAAGGGAGTAGATTGACAGTCGCACCAAGGTTAAGGATGGCTCTATAAATGGAGTGATCGCCTATGACAAAAGAAATAGTGGGCACTCCAGGGTCCTTATACTTAGGTGGGGTGTCAAACTTTAAAAGAGAGCTAACTTGCTCGGTGAGAAAGACCTTCTTAGACACATGGGTCTTAGATTTACGCTTTTGAGTACATAGGTCTTTGAGGAACTTAGCATAAGCAAGGACTTGCTTAATGGCATGTAAGAAGGGGAGATTAATTTTGACTTGTTTAAAAGTTCAATAATCTCATCAGTCCTAGCTGTGCTCTTTCTAAATGGTGGGGTCATGTCAAGACACTGAGGAAAAGGTGCCCTTAGGATATAAGATCCATCAAAAGTGGTCTTAGACTGTGGCTCTGAGGAAGGGAAAGGAGACACAAACTCCTTCTCATGTGGTGCACTAATTTCTACTTGAGGCTCGTTAGGGGCTGCCCTCTCTAACTCCTCACTCCTATCATCTGTCACTGGTGTCCCCCCAACATTCTTGTCAACAATCCTCCCACTCCTAAGGGTCATTATGGAATTAACTTGTTCATTATAGGAAGGAGCTCCCTCTACCGGAAATTAACCTTTAGGGTTTTGTATAAGTTGACTTGGCAAAGTCCCCATCTCTTTCTTATTAATAACATTGGCTAGTTGTCCAATTTGGGCTTCTAACTTTCCTATAGATTGTGTGTGAGAGTGGAGGAGTTGGGATTGAGATTGAAGGTCTTGCAGGGCACTTAAGACATTTTCTTCAAAACTTAGACTCTTATTTTGTTCGACATATAGAGGTTGCACTTGAGGTTGGTGGATATGGGCTGATAGGACTTAGAATGGGTGCCTAGGGGGTTGATTGCCCACAACCCCATGGTTTTGTGTCCGCAAAGAAAAGTTAGGATGATTCCTCCACCCAGGGTTATATGCATTTGAAAATGGATTATTCTCAGCCCTAAGGAAGGATTAGGTGGCATTCACATACTCTTAGATAAGCTCAGGAAATTAAGAGGCAGAGGGGCACTCCATGATAGTATGGGCTAGGCTAAGGCATATTGTGCATTCATCTTGAGTAAAGGGAGTTGGCTGATATGTTGAAGTCATAAGGAGGTTTAGTTTCCTACTCAAAGTATCAACTTTGAAGGAGAGGTCTAATGGGTTTTTAACTTCATACAAGCCACCCGTAGAGGGGGCATTGTTCAAGGTAGATAGTCCATTCTCATTTCTATTCAACGCAGCATTTTGAAGAGAATTTTCACTCAAGTCCTCAAAAAATTTTTATGCCTCATTTTCATTTTTTAGCAAAAAGGTACCCCGACAACTTACATCAACAAGATGATGATTTTGTTTAGTAAGACCCTCATAAAAACGTTGCACTAATTGTCACTTAGGGACAGCATGATGAAGACACCTCCTAAGAAGGTCCTTAAGTCTATCCCAACTCTCATGGAACTGTTCAGTGGAAAGTTATCCAAAAGTGGTTATGGCCTTTCTCATTTGGTTAGTCTTACCTATGGGAAGTACTTTTTGAGGAATTCTTGTTGCATTTGGGCCCAAGTTGTGATGGTGTCTAGCTCTAAAAAGTGAAGTTATTCCTTAACCTTATCTTTCAATGTGAAAGGAAAAAGGCAAAGTTTAACAGCTTCATCAGTTAAATTTGAGAGCTTAAAAGTTGTGCATATTTCCAAGAAGACATCTAGGTGCCTATATGGGTTTTCATGATTAAGTCTATAAAAAGATGGAAGCATTTAAATAACATTGGGCTTAATTTCATAATTTTGAGCAGCGACCGCTAGCAACCTAATGCATGAAGGGGAAGTGTACTCATTGGGAGTGTAATACTCCCTTAGAGCTTTGAGTAGTGCATCTACTAACTGATGTTCAGCCATGATGATGGTAGAGGTAGTGTGGGTGGAGGAATTGGTGGGAGAGTTTAGGGGTGTAGGGATGTAGGTCGAGGGCAACTTAGCTCTCCTAGATGTCCGCTCAGCCTCAGGGTCAAATGGTACTAATCGGGGGAGTAAGGAGCGACGACCATGCATACACCACAAACACACCATACAATTTTAAGTGTAAAAAGGGAAAGATGAAGCAAAAATAACTTAAAAAAAAAGAATAAAAAAGGAAAATGATCTTGCAAACCGAAGACAAGCACTATGCTTACCAATGTCTACTTGTGGCCACAAGTGTAGAGAGCACCTTCAACTCAACCTGCAAGATAAAATTAAAAGAAGGTAAGAAACTTAAAATTAACCTAAAAAATAAGTACATTGAAACTAAAGTATCTACAATTATCCTAAAGATAATTTAGTAACAAATCAACACTGTCCCTAGCAACGGCGCTAAAAACTTGATCATTTATAATTAAACCCTTTGCAAGTGTCCAAGGTAATTGTACTATGATGAGTATTTAAGGGTTGTCGAACCTCAGGGACGGATAAATTATTACTAAATCTAAAGAAGAATTTAAATTAAATCAAAAGAAAGAATCAACTATATCAAAAGTAAGAGACTAATATGACAGAAATTACTTAGGAAATCGAATCCACTATAGAACCATAACAATTCCTTAATTTTTAATCTAAATCTAGTGTGAATATGAACAAGCATTATCAGCTACAAGCTAGAATTACTTCAAAAAGAATCATTAATTAAATTTCATGGCATGAACTATCTTCGATAATAGCACAAATCATCTACACTAAACTAGCTATAAGTATGACACGTCTAATCTTAGTATAACTCATCCAAGTCATTAATTATCTGAACATTAAAACTATTGTATGACCATCTCATCTAAATCACATAAATTAGATTTGATGTAAATATCAAAACCACATCAATCTATCATCTACAAGAAAATAAATAAACATAGATTTGAATAAACTTGAAAAGCTCTTCCATTAAAAAGGAAATCCTTATCATACAATTGTCATAATTTACAACTAAGATCTAAATTAAAAATAAAATAAACTAAAACTTATTTATAACTTCATCAACTCCTAAGTAAAAGAAAAGTCTAGCCTTCCATTGTAGAAGAAAACACTTGAATCTCCATTAAAAGTTTTGAGTTCTCTTTCATCTTCTTCTTTCTTCTTCTCTTCAGAAAATCTACTTGTTAACCTTAAATTTCGAGCCAAATATGTCTTTTTATAGGCATAAGAACCGTAGGAAGAAGTTGTATATAAAAAGGACTCAAAATTGGCTTAAACAAGGAAACTGCACGTTATCCCGTTCGAACGCCCTGCATGTCCGTCCGAACACCTATACTATATTTTTCATCAAAATCACGTTATCCAATTTAATCCCTAAAAGCTCCCCGTTCGAACGGTTACACTGTTTCTACAATCTGGATAATTTTTCTGGACAGTACATTTTCTGTTCATTAAGCTCTTTCTTTCATGTCCATATTAATTTCCAACTTGTTCATAACTTCGAAAAGTTGTCCAAATCATTTTAATGCATGTCAAGACTATTTTCAATTATTCCAAACATCATCTAAGTACTTTGATAAGTACATTTTACCTACAAAGCATTAAAACATCACATTTTAGACATGTAGAATATAATTAAGATCCCAATTTGATTTAAATACATATCTAAACTATTAATAACTTCAAAATTATTAATAATTAAACTAAAATATAAATATTTATCTTAATCTAAATAAACCATAACTAACTCTAAATTAACCTAATATATGCTAGCAAATAAGGTAAAAAGTCATATACAATAGATATATATTTTGTATTTATCACCCTCCCTCTCACTTTCCTCCCCCCTCCCCTCCCCCCTCTCCTCTCTCTCTCTCTCTCTCTCTCTCTCTCTCTCTCTCTCTCTCTCTCTCTCTCTCTCTCTCCCTCTCCCACTCTCCTCCCTATCTCTCCCCTCTCTCCCCCTCCCTCCACCCTCTTCTCTCTCTCTCTCCTCCCTCCCTCCACCCTCTCTCTCCTCCCTCTTTCTCTCTCTACCCTATCTCCCTCCCATCTGTCTCCTTGCTCTATCTACCCACTCTCCTCTCTCTCCCTCTATCTCCTCTCTCACCCTTCTCTCTCCTCCCTCTTTCTCTCGCTCCTCTCTCTCTCTCCTCCCTCCTCGCTCTCCTCTCTCCCCCTACCACCTCTTTCTCTCATTCCCACTCACCCTCTCTCTCTCTCCTCCCTCTCCTCTCTCCCCCTCTCTCCTCTAATTTTAATTTTCTAAGATTTATTATTCTTTAAAATTAATTTTGAAAAATAAAAAAAGAATTAAAAGAAATAAAAATTATTTTTATTATTATTTATTTTAATTTTAATTTTTATTTTAAAAATATAAAAAATAACCAAAATAACTCTCCTCTCTCTCTCCCCTCGCTCTCTCACTCCTCTCTCTCTCTCACCTCTGTCTCTCTCTCTCCACCCTCCTCTCTCCCTCCTCCCTCCCACTCCCTCTCTCCTCCCTCCTCCCTCTCTCTCTCCTCTCTCCTCCAACTCTCTCTCCTCTCCCCCTCCTCTACCTCCCTCCACCCTATCTCTCCCCTCTCTCCCCCTGCCTCCACCCTCTTCTCTCTCTCTCTCTCTCTCTCTCTCTCCTCTCTTCTCCCTCCCTCCACCCTCTCTCTCCTCCCTCATTCTCTCTCTACCCTATCTCCCTCCCATCTATCTCCTTTCTCTCTCTACCCTCCCTCTCTCTCTCCCTCTTTCTTTCTCTCCCTCTATCTCCTCTCTCACTCTTCCCTCTCCTCCCACTTTCTCTCTTTCTCTCTCTCCCTCTATCTCCTCTCTCACTCTTCTCTCTCCTCCCTCTTTCTCTCTCTCCTCCCTCCTCTCTCTCTCCTCTCTCTCTACCACCTCTTTCTCTCATTCCCACTCACCTTCTCTCTCTCTCCTCCCTCTCCTCTATCCCCCCCTCTCCTCTAATTTTCATTTTTTAAGATTTATTATTCTTTAAAATTAATTTTGAAAAATAAAAAAAGAATTAAAAGAAATAAAAATGATTTTTTTATTATTTATTTTAATTTTATTTTTTATTTTAAAAATATAAAAAATAACCAAATAACTCTTCTCTCTCTCTCCTCCATCTCCTCTCTCTCTCCCCTGTCTCTCTCTCTTTCCTCTCCTCTCTCTCTCTCGTCCCTGCTTCTCTCTCCACCCTCCTCTCTCTCTCTCTCTCTCTCTCTCCCCTTCCCCTCTCTCTCTCTCTCCTCCCTCCCTCCCTCCCCCTCCCTCTCTCCTCCCTCCTCCCTCTCTCTCTCTCCTATCTCCTCCATCTCTCTGTCCTCTCTCCTCCCTCTCTCTCTCCCCCTCCCTCTCCCTCTCTTTTCCCTCCCCTCTATCTATCTCTTCCCTCTCCTCTCTCTCCTATCTACCTACACACTATCTCTCCTCTAATTTCAAATTTTTAATATTTTTATTCTTTAAAATTAATTCTTAAAATAAAGAAAAATAATTAAAATAAAATACTATTAGCGACGTATATAGTTATACGTCACTATTAGTACATGTATTAGCGACGTATATATTTATATGTCACTAAGACATGTACCAATAGCGACGTATATATCTATACGTTGCTATTAGTATTTTTTTAATTATATTTTTCATTTTAAAAAATAAAAAATTAATAAAAAATTTTAATTATCAAAATAAAATTCCTCACCCTCCCCTACCCCCTCTCTCTTCCCTCCCCTCTCCTCTCTCTCTCTCTCTCTCTCTCTCTCTCTTCTCTATCCTCTCTCTCCCTCTCTCTCTTCCCTCCCTGTCTTGCCTCCGCCCTTTCCTCTCTCTTTCTCCTCCCTCCCTCTCTCTCTCTCCTCTCTCCTCCCTATCTCTCTCCTCTCTCCCCCATCTCTCTTTCTTCTCTCCTCCCTCTCTCTCTCCACCCTCCTCTCTCCTCCATCTCTCTCTCCTCCCTCTCTCTCCCTCTCCCTCTCTCCTCCCTATCTCTCTCCTCTCTCCCCTTCCCTCCACCCTCTTCTCTCTCTCTCTCTCCTCTCTTCTCCCTCCCTCCCTCCACCCTCTCTCTCCTCCCTCTTTCTCTCTCTACCCTATCTCCCTCCCATCTATCTCCTTTCTCTCTCTACCCTCTCTCTCTCCCTCTTTCTCTCTCTCCCTCTATCTCCTCTCTCACTCTTCTCTCTCCTCCCTCTTTCTCTCTCTCTCTCTCTCCCTCTATCTCCTCTCTCACTCTTCTCTCTCCTCCCTCTTTCTCTCTCTCTCTCTCCCTCTATCTCCTCTCTCACTCTTCTCTCTCCTCCCTCCTCTCTCTCTACCACCTCTTTCTCTCATTCCCACTCACCCTCTCTCTCTCCTCCCTCTCCTCTATTCCCCTCTCTCTCCTCTAATTTTAATTTTTTAAGATTTATTATTCTTTAAAATTAATTTTGAAAAATAAAAAAAGAATTAAAAGAAATAAAAATTATTTTTATTATTATTTATTTTAATTTTATTTTTTATTTTAAAATTATAAAAAATAACCAAATAACTCTCCTCTCTCTCTCCTCCATCTCCTCTCTCTCTCCCCTGGCTCTCTCTCCTCTCTGTCTCTCTCACCTCTGTCTCTCTCTCCTCTCCTCTCCTCTCTCTCCTCCCTCCTCTCTCCACCCTCCTCTCTCTCTCTCCCCCTCCCTCTCTCTCTCTCTCCCCCTCCCTCTCTCTCTCTCCCCTCCCCTCTCTCTCTCTCCCCCCTCCCCTCTCTCTCTCTCCTCCTCCCTCCCTCCCTCCCTCCCTCTCTCCTCCCTC
Organism: Saururus chinensis; assembly: GCA_035235625.1. Lineage (NCBI taxonomy): Eukaryota > Viridiplantae > Streptophyta > Magnoliopsida > Piperales > Saururaceae > Saururus > Saururus chinensis. The sequence goes on along the minus strand of CP141146.1, from coordinate 25,470,761 downwards.
CTCCCTCTCTCTCTCCTATCTCCTCCATCTCTCTGTCCTCTCTCCTCCATCTCTCTCTCCTCTCTCCTCCCTCTCTCTCCCCTCCCTCTCTCTCCCCCTCCCTCTCTCTTCCCTCCCTCTCCCTCTCTTTTCCCTCCCCTCTATCTCTCTCTTCCCTCTCCTCTCTCTCCTATCTACCTACACACTATCTCTCCTCTAATTTCAAATTTTTAATATTTTTATTCTTTAAAATTAATTCTTAAAATAAAGAAAAATAATTAAAATAAAATACTATTAGCGACGTATATAGTTATACGTTGCTATTAGTACATGTATTAGCAACGTATATATTTATATGTTGCTAAGACATGTACCAATAGCGACGTATATATCTATACGTTGCTATTAGTATTTTTTTAATTATATTTTTCATTTTAAAAAATTAAAAATTAAAAAAAAAATTTAATTCTTAAAATAAAATTCCTCACCCTCCCCTATCCCTTCTCTCTTCCCTCCCCTCTCCTCTCTCTCTCTCTCTCTCTCTCTCTCTCTCTCTCTCTTTCTTCTCTATCCTCTCTCTCCACCCTTTCTCTCTCCTCCCTCCCTCTCCCTCTCTCTCTTCCCTCCCTCTCTCTCTTCCCTCCCTCCCTCCCCCTCCCTCTCTCTTCCCTCCCCTCCCTCCCTCTCTCTTCCCTCCCCCTTTCCTCTCTCTTTCTCCTCCCTCCCTCCCTCTCTCTCTCTCTCTCCTCTCTCCTCCCTATCTCTCTCCTCTCTCCCCCATCTCTCTCTCTTCTCTCCTCCGTCTCTCTCTCCTCCCTCGTTCTCTCTCCACCCTCCTCTCTCTCTCTCCTCTCTCCTCCCTCCCTCTCCCTCTCTCCCTCTCTCCTCCCTATCTCTCTCCTCCGTCTCTCTCTCCTCCCCCTCCCTCTCTTTTCCCTCCCCACTATCTCTCTCTTCCCTCCCCCTCCCTCTCTTTTCCCTCCCCTCTATCTCTCTCTTCCCTCTCCTCTCTCTCGTATCTGCCTACACACTCTCTCCTCTAATTTCAAATTTTTAATATTTTTTATTCTTTAAAATTAATTTTAAAAATAAAAAAATAATTAAATAAAAATACTATTAGCGATGTATATAGTTATACGTCGCTATTAGTATATGTATTAGCGACATATATATTTATACGTCGCTAATACATGTACTAATAGCGACGTATATAGCTATACGTCACTATTAGTATTTTATTTTATTATTTTTCTTTATTTTAAAAAATAAAATATTTTAAAAATTAAAATAAAATTTCTCTCACCCTCCCTCTCTTCCCTCCCCTATCCCCTCTCTCTTCCCTCCCCTCTCTCTTCCCTCCCTCTCTCCTCTCTCTTTCTCCTCCCTCCTTCTCTCTCTCCTCTCTCTCTCCCCTCTCCTGATCTCTCTCTCTCCATCTCTCTCTTCTCTCTCCTATCTACCTACACACTATATCTCCTCTAATTTTAATTTTTTAATATTTTTTGTTTAAATTAATTTTTTTAAATAAAAAAATAATTAAATAAAATATTAATTGTGACGTATAATTATATACATCCCTAATAGTACATGTTTAACGACGTATATATCTATATGTCGCTAATATATGTACTTATACGAACGTATATAGTTATACATCGCTATTACTATATCATTTTAATTATATTTTTTATTTTAAAAAATAAAAAATTAAAATTTTTAAAAATATCAAAATAAAATTCCTCTCACCCTCCCCTATCCCCTCTCTCTTCCCTCCCCTCTCCTCTCTCTCTCTCCTCCCTCCCTCTCTCTCCCTCTCTCCTCTCTCTCTCTTTCTCTCTCTCTCTCTCTTCCCTATCATCTCTCTCTCCACTCTCTCCCCTCTCCTCTCTCTCTCCCGATCTCTCCCTCTCTCTTCCCTCCCCCTCCCTTTCTCTTCCCTCCCCTCTATCTCTCTCTTCCCTATCCCCTCTCCTCTCTCTCTTCCCTCCCCTCTCCTCTCTCTCTCTCTTCGCTATCTTCTCTCTCTCCACCCTCTCTCTTCCCTCCCCTCTATCTCTCTCTTCCCTCTCCTCTCCCTCCTATCTACCGACACACTATCTCTCATCTAATTTAAAATTTTTAATATTATTTTCTTTAAAATTATTTTTAAAATAAAAAAATAATTAAATAAAAATACTAATAGCGATGTATAGAGCTATACGTCGCTATTACTATTTTATTTTAATTATTTTTTATTTAAAAAATAAAAAAATTAATAAAAATTTTAAAAAAATTAAAATAAAATTTGAATAACAATAGGTATTAGCGACGCATGTAACTATGCGTTGCTACTACCAAGGGTAATAGCGACATATACTAATATACGTCGCTACTACTATTAGGTAGTAGTGACGCATAGTTATGCGTCGCTATTAGTTCTTAATTTTTAATTTTTTTATTTAAAATTAAGAATTATTAGTGACGCTTGGTTAAAACGTAGCTATTGTTGAAATTATTAGCGACGTTTGTAAAAATGCGTCGTTAATAGTTTTGAATTTTTTTTAAAAAATTAATAGATATATTTTTAGTGACGCTTATGTAAGCGTCACTAATAATCTAAGTATTAGCGACACATAAATGTAAGCATCGCTAAAAGGTTAGGTATTAGCGATGTTCATAGTTATGCGTCGCTAATAGACTACCATTAGCGACACATACTATTATGCGTCGCTAATATTGACTTTTTTTGCGACATTTTTTGATATGTCGTTATTATTACTTAATAGCGACGCATATTATTGCAATGCTTAAATAAGCATCGTTAATACCCATTTTTGTTGTAGTGCTTATTAGAGACGCTTTTAGAGCATCTCTAATAAGCATATATTTTTTTAAAATATCGCTATTTTTGTGACACTTTTTAAAGTGTCTCTAATAATATATTATTAGCAACACTTTTAAATAAGCATAGTGACAACTTTTATTTGAGCACGTCACAAATAGTCAACATTAGGCTATTTTATTGTCGTTGTTGACCTTTTTGTTTTGTAGTGACTTTATTTAGAAAAAAAATTTGTTTTATATTAATAACTCTATTTTGTTAAATTTAAGTGGTTGGGTACTTAAAAAGAGTTATTATAAGCTTATTTTTCTTTTTCATAGATGTAGGTTTCACCCTTTAATATAAAATCACTATTTTTCTAAGTGTAGCTATTAATATGGAAGAGGAGTATTTTGCCCACCACAATTGAATTTATCATTAATTTTCGAAAATTTTGGATTACCATTGCGTGTGACATCCATATGTGGAGTACACAAGGATGCCACTGAGTGTCGTCCATAACTGAAAGACTTGCGAGGGGCCCAAACTAAGCGGGTGATAAAGTTTCTTCTTTTAACAATTGAATTTTCGCTTACTCAGATTGAAGAGGCCCAAACGATGGATTGGATTCAGGACCCCTCCATGTTTTTGGGTGTCGTTTTCTCTTGCAAGGTGTCCTGTTAGACCCTTGTTGAATACGGTTATACACTGAATCAAGTTCCTAAAATTAATTAAATAATAGACTAACAACTGAATCCATTATTGTCACATGCCAAAATCTAGTACAACTTCTTCAAGGAGTACCTTGCTATGAGCTTCTACAACGATGAATTTTCTAAGAAGACTACTCATAAATACCTAAAAAACCTACATAACTTCAATAAATTTCTATTCTAAAACTAAGCACGATAATCTTCCATTACGCAAAAAATGTCCCCTGTGAAACAAGATGTGCAACTATTTTCTTATAAGCTTGTTGTGTGAGATGAATGCCATCCCAGTGTATGTGCGAGGATAGATCCTCACAAACTGAAGATGAAGCGTCGCACATTTTGGTTGGACTGAAGTCATACTGCCCTCCGGTTCCACAACATGCAGTTAAAGCATTCTTTTTATCACATCCTGGCAACCAAAAAAGATGGAACATGATTATTATAAAACCCATGTTGTCTTTTTTAACAATTGTTGTGAAAGATAGAAACTTGTCATATTTGTCGGAAAAACTTGCCTGAACCAGATTGAGCATTATCAATGAGACTTAAGACCGGAGCATATTGATCAGCATAATGGAAGTTAACGTCTGGAAACTCCTCAGATAAATTTTTCAGGGCGTCCTGGAGTTGTTTGTTATGGGTCTCGGCGAATGCATTAAAGTTTGCTAAGCAATTTCTTTCATCATAAGCCGAAGTATCATTGGTTTGAAAGAGAGTGAGGTAGACAGGAAAGCATCCAATGGGAAAGTTTCCAGGTACTACCAAATACTTGGCTCCGTAATTAATCAATTTCTATCAAAAAGAAGAAAAGAAATTAAGTCAAGAAGCAATAATTTTATGAATGTGTCTATATTAATAAGGGGGTTTATAGGGTTATTATTGGGGTACTGAGCGAACTATTGGAGTACATATGGGCAGGTTCTCACTTTATATGACAAAAGAGTGGCATGAACTTACCCTGGCAGCATCAATTATACTTTGTACCACGGATGGCACCAGTTGAGTCACCTGGTCAATTGTTTGTCCCCCAAGAAATGCATAATTGTAGTCATTGCCTCCTACCTCACCTAACATAAAGAGGGAATTCTTCAAAATCTCGGTGCACTCTGCAAGTATTGTGATCATGGTTAGAAAGTGGGGGAAAAAAGGAAGAAGACCATTCTGTCATTGTTTTTGCCAGCCCTTTACAAAGTCCGTTTACAATTACGATCGCTATTACCATAAGCAACTCATTACCGGTATCTGGAGAGCACAAGTTCTTCAAATAGCCATCAAACCAGTTGAGTTGCACACTAAGGGAGCTGTTCGTGTAAGGTGTTTGGATGCCCTTGCTGCTTAATTCTGAAGCATCGAGGGCAGTTGCACCGGCAACAGCAAAGTTGACACCATTATGAAAGTTTGCTGTTCGATCCAAATATGGGTTGAGATACGGAAGTCCTAAATGCTTGGCTGTGGAAATAAGGCACACGGTCAGAATAGCAATTGAATTCTTTACTAGATGATCAAAGTACTGAAAAGCTAGACAAGTAAATATGTATAATATTTAATATGATCATAATATTTTAATGATACATTATCCTTTATAATAATCTTTATTTCAAATTTTTGTATGTCCAAGTAATTTGTCTATGTATATTTACATGTATAAACTGAAAAGTCAGGACAGTATATAGTGTTCATGATTTATTGAAGCATACATATATATATATATATATATATATATATATATATATATATATATATATTCTACATGTATTCTAACACCCAAACTCCCACCCAATTAATTACTGGTTGAATTTCAGAACTTGTCCATCATCATACGCTTATTCTCCACAAATCATCTATGAAGAAACACAATTGCCCATATCCTAAAAAATCATAATGAAACTTATGTATGAACTTAGATATCAATATTTAGTGTATAAACCAGAGCCAATATCTCATTGTAGATGCAAAGATCAATTACAACCAGGATTGAATATACAAAGCCTTATGAAGTTACTGCTTGTGTATCAAAATTAATCACAAGTCTCATATTTCAGATGCAGCAATAAAATATCTGAACCATGCATGGCTCTTTATGCCAGCATGAAAATTAGCCAAAGTAAAGAGAAAGATGAGATATATTCTGCAGAAAAAGCCGAGATTCATCAATTACCAATGAAGTCTATCATGAGGAATCCATCAGAGCACCGTCCTGTAGCCTTGCCAATGCTCTTCCCATAAGGAAAGCTTGTAATGGCGGAAAACTGTCCAAGGTTTCCTTGCCTTACCAAGTTACCAGTGTCTGTTAATGAGTCGCCGAAGCTGTAGATGGAATCGATCTGTAAGGGCAAATCCTGCCCGTGGGAAGCACCAGGGAGGAGAACGAGCGCTGAGAACAGAATAATGGGGAAGGCAATGCACAGAAGGGGACGAAAAGCAGCCATTGCTGGAAGGCAAAGAGGACGGAAGACGAGACGAAAGATGGGGATGGACAAAACGCAAAGCTGATCATCAATATATAGAGATCAGAGGCTCAATTACCGAGTTGCTGTAGAAGTCCAGGAGGAGTTAACTTCTGCAATGGCATTCAAGAACGTAGCACATGAACGATATCCACCAGCAATCGTAAAATTCTCACCAGAGTAGAACTTTAGGCCATGTGGGATACTTGCGGAAGTACTTCTCATAATTACGGTACTACTCCACATAATTCCTACCTGAAACATGAGTATCATTAGAACTGAATCCTTGAAACCAAGAGTTCGACATACAGTTTAGGCCAATTGTCTCGCACTTTGACTATGATTCTTCTGGATCTGAGAAAAAAAACTGAGTCCACAATAGAGTGAAATGAAATTTAGTAAAACTAAAGATAATAAAAACGTTCAGTCGTGTAAGCACATGAATTCTAAGTACAAATAAAACACAACTTTAATAGTAAGAACGGTTTATATGTACCTCAATAATCCCCTCACATCCCGTTTTACTAAAATTTAAACAATTTTTTAATGAGAAAATTCTGGCCAGAATTAATTTTAAATTTATGGTTTTACTTATTCTTGAAAAGGCCTTATCTCACTAATTAACCTCTATTATACCTAAAATACCCTTCTTCGTATCGTGCTTATGCCCACCTCTTCCACTGCTGTCTCCTCCCTCCACCGGACACCTCTTCCACTGGTGTCTCCTCCCTTCTCTTCAACGGTGTAAACGATTTCGTTCGCCGGAGCTTGTTCCCCCATCTTCGCATTTTTTGCTTCCATCTCTTTCTTCCAATCTCAACCCTGAAACCTCTCAAGAACCCTCTGCCACACATTACACGCTCTTTGACACTACCTACGATGGAGTTTTGGGTGAGCATCTAATGTCCCTTGAGTTTGATTCATACGTTCAATTTTGCTCTGATTTGTTGTTATTTTATCTCGTTGACTTCCTTTGAATTCTATTTTCAAATTTTTTTCTCTAATTGGTGAGTTGGCTCTAATATTTGGATTACAACTTTAGCTTGAATTCTAAAACATGTACTTTTGCAGTGGAGATTTGTTGTATTTTGGTTCTTTTCTAATTTTAGTCTTTTCTATGTCTTGTGTGCCTGCTTAATGATACATCATCTTTGTGTTGAGTTTATGTGCTTCTTCTACGTCATTATGTTCTACTATTGTTTGCATGTGGTTGAGTTCTGTGGCATTTCTACTTGCTTACTTGCCTATATTGCCTTGTTTAGATCTGTGCTTGGTGTTGGGTGTCATGCATTAATTAGATGCTGGTTATTGAAATTCATTTTTTGTTTAGACTCACTAAGATCTATCTTATTGTGCAAAGTACATACGAGGTGAGGGGATGTGAAGAATTAGGAGGTTCCTTGGGACAACTGCCTTAAAAACATGGCTTCCGATTTGAGAGCTAGTTGGAAAACTAAGTTTGAATATTCCAATGTTATTTGAAAATTGAGGAATAGTTCTTAGTAGGTCACTTTGTGAGTTTTCTAGCCAATATTATAGAGTTCTAATCAAAGCTGAATATTCAACTGTAAAGCCCTCAATCACGACATAAGATCACTTCACCTCAAAAGCTTGTTTCCTGTATTGAAAGGTCCATATATTTTCATAGTTACAACATTTTTTGTTTTGTGCTTTTGCGAACCAACCATTATTGATTTGTTTCTGAAATGTTGCAAAAACTCAAATTATGTTGTTGTTTAATACTTCTGAATGTTGGGAAAAATGTTCTTTTCTTCTCTTTTGTTGTTCCTTGGTATAAGCTTTCTTATAAATATTACTTTCTTGTAATCCATCACTATATTCCTTTGTAATGACATTGGCCATTTGTGTTGTTCACCCTATTTTTTTCTTTGAGCATTGCTTATTGAGGTAGATTTCTAAGTTCCCTTTATCACCAATTGGCTATTAACTTATAATTGTGTTATGAATTATTTATTGTCTATCATTGAATTGATTTTTGTCCTTTGTTATCAATTTTTGTGATTTATTATGAATCAAAATTGTATAGTTGTTCTCCATATTATTATAAATATATGTTTTTCCTTATAATGATCAATGTTTCATTATATGTAGGTTAATGGATTCATTTCTTCTTTTAATGTGCAAATACATTGCTAATACTACTGTTATTTAGGTTGATATCAAGAACACAAGCAAGGGCTTAATTTCCATGATTTGTGAACGATGGAGCAACTTGAATGCTGAGAATGTGAGGTTATCTTACTCTTTATCAGGGCATACATGTTGTAATCTTCACAATGATGTTGACATGGAAAATTTATTCTTACTTGCTTCCGATCTTGGAGTTAAGACTATTGATGTTTTTGTTACGGATCTTTCAATTTTTAGTGATGTGTCTATTTGTCACCAGCCCAGTTTTAGTAATCATTTGTCAAGTAGAAATATCAAGAGTAGTGATGGCAATGTGTTTGATGAGGTGATTAACTTTGCTCTTCCTTCCTCCTCACATGAAGATTCAATGCTTATGACTAAAAATTGGTCCAATGAAATAAGTCATGTTGGGCAAAAGTCTGATGGAGGAGTCCAGGAGTTCAAGCGTAAATTGTATCACTATGCTATTCTAGTTGGCTTCCAGTTTAAATATGTAAAAAATGATGCAAATAGAGTGGCTCCAGAATGTAAATTCAAGAAATCCACTGGATGTGAATGGCAAGTTCATGGAAGGAAAGATAATTGGAATAATTTTTTCTATATTCTTAATCTAAACACTATCCATACATGTGGCTTTGCTATGCGAACAAAGAAGAACTTGAGGATGACAACTAAGATTGTTTCTAATGAGTTGTTGAGCCAGGTTTTGAACATGCCCCTTACTTGCCCAATTGATGTGGTGCATCAATTCAACACTAATTATGGTTATGATATTTCGTATAAGTTGCTTGGAAGATGATGCATTGAAATAATGTTCAATTAAATGTTCTCACATTTCGAATTGCAATCCTATTTTGTATTAATTCATTACTTATTTGAGATATTTATGTTTTGAATAAGTTAGTTGGACCTTAATTGAGTTTACATGTCTAAACTGGCTTCAACAGGATCCAACTAGAAGAGGAAGTGAAGCCCAACTACCCAAAGCTATTTAAAAGTAAAGAATGGGCTGCTAATGGTCTAAACATTCATGAAATGGTCAAATACAACCTTTTGGACCCGTTGGATTTGAGATTTGCATCAAGAGAACTAAATTAGGATCTTATTGATTTCTTAACTCTTTATTGCCTCAATACTCTTCCACTCTTTCTTTCTTACTTTTTCTTTCCTCTATTTTTTTTCGTAACCATTTCTTTGTTGCACAAGGCTTTCCCTGTGGATCGACCTTATCTATTAACATTGGCAAGTAAAACAAATATGAATTTGACTTCTTCATAGTCTTGGTTCAGACGCAACAACATAAGAGTGTACAAAAGGCTCAAAATCAGGTCTATGGTGATCATTCATCATCTTACAATGCTCTTCATTGGTACACCGGGGCTGTTTTAAGTACTAACCCTGGTAGTCATGTATTATTGGATATTAATGATTTAAATTTACGTTTTAGAAGGGTATTTGTGTCCTTTTTGGTATGCATTTCTGGATTTGAGTATTGTCGCCAAGTTTTGTTCTTGGATGGTACACATTTTGAATGGTCATTATAAAAGGCATTTGTTGGCTGCTACGGGTAAAAATGGTAACCAAGGTAATTTTTTTCTTTTTCTCTTATTCTAGAGAGTTTGTTTATATATTTTTCATTCTATATGTTATTTGTTATTAGTATATTTCTCAATATACTTTGCTTTAATTTTTATTTTTTTATTTTTTCCTATTAGAGTATAATTTTATTCTTTTCCGAAGTAAATCATTTTTTCCATGCTCTTGATGTTATATTTTTTTGTCTATTTTATTAGGCATTTTCCCACTAGCATATGCTATTGTTGATTCTAAGAATTTAGATAATTGGAGATGGTTTCTTGAAGAATTGAAGAAAATATTAAATCCTTCTCGCCAGCTAACTATTCTTTCAGATCGAAACAAGGGACTTGTTGAAGGAATGACACAAGTGTTCCCTTATTTTCCACATTCTTATAGCTTATATCACCTGAGAACAAATTTGAGGAACTGTTTTAGAGGAAGGACCAAGCATGTTCGTAACAAAATGGATTTTATGCTAATAGAGTGTGCAAATGCAACAACACCAACATTGTTTCACAAGAAATTAGAGGAGCTAAAAATAGAGGGTGGTCAACAAGCTATTAGTTTCTTTGAAAATCTTCCTAATGAAAATTAGACAAATGCTTATTTCAAGGGTAAGCATTATGGTGATTCGTCTTCAAATGTTGCAGAAAGCTTCAATTCATGGATCAATTATGAAAGGCACTTACCAATTATGAAGATGATTGATTCTATACGGGTCAAAATTATGAATATGATGATGGAGCGTAGTAATCAGGCAAGCAGCTGAACAAGTGTTCTTTGTCCAATAATGGAGAAAAGATTGTCGCTAATAGAATTTTTTTTAAAAAAATTTAAATCCCACCTTCATTGGATTTCAGGGAGGGGGTCGGCGGGCGATGGCCTGGGGAGGGGGCTCTGGCTGAAAGTGCCCGAAGCGGAGAAGAAGGGGGGCTCCGGCTAGAGCGGTGTAGAAAGGAGGGCGGGGGGAGACAAAGAGGGAGCGGGACCATGCTCCCGTCGAAACAGAGCAGAAGGGAGGCTGAGGGGCTATGGCCGGAGTGGAGTAAAAGAGGGGGGAGGGGCTTTGGCCAAACTAAAGGGGTGGTGGCGACACGAGAGGGGCGGTGGCTTCTTGAAGGTGGCGAGGGCGGCTTGAGGTGCCGGATCCTGGGGCGGCGGCCCGAGGGGAGAGGACAGGGGGAAAGGTGCCGGGGGGGGGGGATATATGTAAAGCGCGGGCAAAATTTTTGCCATCGCAAATGAAATTTGGCCCGCACGGAGCGAAAAAACATCGTTATTAGCGATGCTTCGTCAAAAGTGTTGCAAATAGTATAACTATTGGCGGCATTACGTTAATAAATATGTTATTTGTGAGCTTATATGGAAGTGGCGCAAATAGTTATACTCTTTGCGACGATTCATTATAAACATCACAAAAAATATAAAACCAATAAAAATATATAAAATCCTCTCTCTCCTCCCCCCTCCCTCTCTCTCTCCTCTCTTTCACTCTTTTTCTCTCTCCTTCCTCTCTCTCTCGCCCTCTCACTCTCTCTCTGTCTGTCCTCTCTTTCCTCTCTCTCCTTTTCTATATAAATTTTTTATTAATTTTAAAATATAATATATAAAAAAGGGAGTGAGAGAAAGAGGAGAGAGGGAAGAGAGAAAGATCAAGAAGGGAAAGAGAGAGGTAGAGTGGGAGAGAGGAGAGAGAGAATCTAATTTAGATTTTTGGGATTTTTTTATTTTATTAGATATTTTGAAATGAATAAAAGAGAGAGATGAGAGTGGAGAGATAGGGAAGAGAAAGAGAGAGGAGAGAGAAAAATTAATTTAAAATTTAGGGAATTTTTTTTATTATATTTATATTTTAAAATAAAAAAATTAAAATTAAAGGTAATTGTGATGCATTGCAAAATGCATCACTACTAACCTAGGAAGTAGTGATGCATACGCATATGTGTCGCTACTAACCTAGGTTAGTAGTAACGGATATGAGAAATACTCGCTACTATCTAGGTTAGTAGCGACACATCATGTTATGCGTCGCAATTACCTTTAATTTTAATTTTTTTTTAATTTTCAAATATAGTATATAGTAAAAAAATTCTCAAAAAATCTAAATTAAATTATTCTCTCCCTCACTCCTCTCTCATTCTCTATATAATTTCTTTTATTCATTTTAACTTTTTTATTTATAGAGGAGCGAGAAGTGGAAGAGAGAGGTAGAGAGGGAGAGAGAGGAGAGAGAAGAGAGAGGGAGGAGAGAGAGAGGAGAGATTGTGGAGAGAGAGAGGAGAGAGAGTGAGAAGAAAGAGATAGAGAGAGAGGAGTGATAGGGAAGAGAGAGAGGCGAAAGAGTGAGAGAGAGAATTTAATTTTTTATGTTTATTTTTATTATTTCTTATTTTTTAAAATGAGTAAAAAAATAAAATTAAAGGTAAAAGGAATACATAGCAAAATGCGTTGCTACTAAATTAGATAATAGCGATGCATACGCATATGCATCGCCACTAACCTTGGTTATTACCGACGCATACAAGGAAGCATTGCTACTACGAGGGTTAGTAGCGACACATTATGTTATGCGTGGCTACTACCTTTAATTTTAATTTTATTTATTTATTTTAAAATATAATATATAATAAAAATTTAATAAAAATTGAAATTAAATTCTCTCCCTCATTCTCTCTCTTCCCTATCTCTCCTCTCTCCTCTATCTTTTCTTTCTCTCTTCTATCTCTCCTTCTTTCTCTCCTCTCTCTTCCCCTTCATGCTCTCTCTGTCCCTTTTATTATATATTATATTTTAAAATTATATAGAGAGGGGAGCGAGAGGGAGAGAGGAGGAGGAGAGAGGAGAGAAAGAGGATAATTTTGTTTAAATTTTTGAGAAAGAGGAGCTACTAACCTTCATTTTAATTTATTTTTTTTTATTGATTTTAAAATATAATATAGAATAAAAGGGAGAGAGAGAAAAAGTGAGAAGGGGAAGAGAGAGGTAGAGAGGGAGAGAGAGGAGAGACAAGAGAGAGGAGAGAGAGAATATAATTTAGATTTTTTATGAATTTTTTTATTATATCTTACATTTGAAAATGAATAAAAGAAATTAAAATTAATGGTAATTGCGTTGCATAGCAAAATTTGTCTAGTTAGTCACGATGCATACACATATATGTATGCGTCGCTAGCAACTTAGCTAGTAGCTACGTCTCTCTCACCCTCCCTCCCTCTCTCTCTTCTAGCTCTCTCTCTCTCTTCCCTCTCTCCTCTTTCTAATCTCTCTCTTTCTCTCTCTCTCACTTCCACATCCGTCAACATGAGCCCCGGCTCCGAGGATGAGAGGGGAGAGAGTAGGCGAATTTAATTTAATTTTTTATTAAATATTATATTTTTAAAATAATAAAAATAAAAGAAAACAAAATGTATTAGCAACACATAGGAATTTGTATCGCTAATATCCTATGTATTAGCAATGCATATGTGTATACGTCGCTAATACATAGGGTATTAGCAATGCAAATTACTATGCATTGCTAATAGATTTTATTTTATTTCTTTTTTATTATTTTTAAAATATAATATTAATATAAAATCTAAAAAATTAAAAATTAAATTCCTCCCTCTCTCTACGCTCTCTCTCACCTCTCTCTATCTCTTCACTCTCTCTCGTCTCACGCTATCTCTCTTCTCTTCTATCTACTCTCACTATCTCTTTTAGATCTCCACTCTCTATCTCCCCTCTCTTTTCTAGATCTCTGTCTTCACTCTCTTTCTCGCCATTCTCTCTCTTCATTACTCTCCCTCTCTCTATGCTCTCTCATCTCTCTCCTCTTACTTCACTCCTCTCTTTCTTATGCGCGTGAACGTGAGCCCCAACTCTGAGGAATGGGCATAAAATAGAGAAATTTTATTTATTTATTATATATAAAAATAATAAATATTCAATAAAAATATTATATTTGTAAAGTTTTTTAAATTTTTTTAATATTTATTATATATTTAAATAATAATATATTAAATAAAATAATGAAACTAATAGTCTTAATTTTTTAAAAATATTTTATTTTATTTGCGAGGTTGTCATAAAAGTGTCACTATTAAGAATACTATTTGCAACGCTTATAGAAAAACATCGCTAATAGTTATAAGTTTAAATTTTTTAACTATTAGTGACGTTTTTTCTCAAGCATCGCTAATAGTACAACTAATTATTGATGCTTTGATAAAAGTGTCAGTATTATAAATACTATTTGCACTACTTTTAGAATAGCTTCATATATAGTTATAAATTTTTTATTTTTTAAAAATATTTATAACTGTTAGTAACACTTTTTCAGAAGTGTCGCTAATAAAATAACTATTGGGGATGCTTTGTTAAAAGTGCTGCTATTTTGAATACTATTTGTGATGCTTTTAGAACAACGTCGTAAATAGTTACAAAGTTTTATTTTTAAAAGAAATTATAACTATTAGCCAGGCTTCTTCAGAAGCGTTGCTAATAGTATAACTATTGGGGACACTTTGTTAATGAATACTATTTGTGACACTTTTAGAAATGCATAGCAAATAGTTCTAAATTTTTTATTTTTTTAAAAATTTAGAACTATTAGCAACACTTTTTCATAAGCGTTGCTAATAGTACAACTATTAGGGATGCTTCGTTAAAAACATCACTATGATTATTGCTATTTGCAGTGCTTTTGGTAAGGCATCGCTACTAGTTGTACTATTAGGGATACTTTTATAAAAGCGTCGCTAATAGTTATAAATTTTGCAACACTTTTTTATGTGTCGGAAATAGTTATTTTTAGAGACACTTTATTTTGTGTCGCTAATAATCCTTTTTGTTGTAGTATGGCAAACCTTAGTAGACTGTGACCAGATTTGGCCAAGGCTAGCCGCAGCTAGACCGGCGTTAGCTCAAAGGTTGTGGCCACTATTGTTGCCGTCTAAAAGGTAGCGACTTTCGTTACCGCCAGTTTGCAATGCCGACAACCACACCAGAGAAGAAAATTTGAGGAAGGGGAAGAGGTAAGTAGAAAAATAATGTATAATATATGTTAAATTTGAGAAATTTTAAAGACTTGCATGGGGTAAAGAAAAAATAGATATTGAGGGTATTCAACAACAAACATAGTAATAGAATATTGGCTAAATAATATAGGTAATTAGTTGGTAATTGACAAACTGGCAACTAAAATCATCAATAATGCCAATACAAAGATTAAGTTCGTCACAACAAAATCATTTCAAAGCTCGTTCGACTAAGGTTTTCAGGTAATTAACCAGAATCCTATATAATAGGGATCTTGTTTGATATAGACCGATCAAACCCATTAGATGTAGATGGTTTGGTGATATAATTGTTAGAAGTGGGTTTATATGGGATAAGCCCATTTAGTATTGAGAGCCCAAGCCCACTTTGAAGTGAATGAGAATTACACATGTGAATTGGTTTAAGGTGTGAATAGTACCACATTGCTTAGAAAAAGGTAATGTTATTGGTATATAAGGAATAAGTTTGGCCTTTCAAGTTAGGCCCTTGGGCCACCCCACTTTTGTGGGGGAGATAAATGTTGGACCTATGCACTTAGGTGGGTGGATTGGGTCAACAAAATAATATTTTTGAGACAAATTTATTTGGTTTTTTCTTAACCCAAAATGATTTCGGTTTTCTTTTCACCAAAATGTGTCTATTAACGTACTGACACGTCTATTTGAATGGGACAGGTGTCTTCAACGGGATTTCTTATAAAACACTAAAAAAATTATTTTCTAAATTATCCTTAACTTGATTTTCGTATCGGTCTTCTGTGAGAGCAGTTCCATACATTGGTTTTCTCCATGTGTTGTGTGAAGGTGCTTCTACAGCGTGTGGTTGATCGTCTTATCCTGGGAGGCAGGCGCCCAAGTTAATCATTAGCACCAGTAGGAAGGGCGAATTCCCTCTTAAGGATAGAGCATGCACGCTTGATTCAATCATCTTTATTTTTGTGAGTTTATTTCATCGCAACACTTACAAAGGTATGAAAAATAACAATCTTAAGACAAAATTCATATTTTTTTGTACTTTATTGTTGTGACTGGAATTTTGGAAGTGTGTTCTAACTATTTTGAAACTGAGATTATCTTCTGTTCATTGGAACATAAATTGTTGCAGAGGGTGCCAATTTAACTTCCGTCATAATTCCCACTATGGTGAATGCTCCAGTTCAAGTAAAAAGGGAAAATTAGAAAAATTCAGGGTGCAAATTTTAAAATATGGTAACAAAAGATGTTGCTCTATCTTACCACACTAAATTTGGCTCGATTCCTTCAAGAGGAAGTTCCCGTTCTCACTGAGTATAAAAGGGATACCAAAACGGCTGTTGCGATAGTTGATGCATGGAAACATGAAAGTTTTTTTTGTTGTAATTATATCCTCAATGGGTTGGACAACATGTTATACAATGTGTAGAGTCTAACAAAGAGTGCTAAGGCACTATGGGAGTCCTTGGATAAGAAGTACAAGGCAGAGGATGCTGGAAAGAAGAAATTCGTTGCAGGCAAATTCTTGGAATTCAAGATGATAGACTCTAAGATAGTGATTAATCAAGTCCAAGAATGCCAAGTTATCCTGCATGATATACATGCAAAAGGTATGAACTTTAAGTGAGTATTTTTAGGTGGATGCAATAATAGAAAATTACCACATTCCTAGAAGGACTTTAAGAATTAATTGAAGCATAAACTTAAAGAGATGAATATGGAAGACTTGATTATAAGGTTGAGGATAGAAGAGGACAGTCGTGCTTCTGAAAAGAAAACTGGGGGTCATGGCATGGAAGTCAAAGTCAATGTTATGGAACAAGAATATAAAAAGAACAACATCAACAATAAGAAGAGGAAAAATCTTGGAGCATAGTCAAACAATGACTCCAACAAAGCCAAGTTCATGGGCAAGTGCTATGTGTGTGACATGCAAGGCCATAAGGCAAAGGATTGTCACAAGCCAAAGAAACAAGATGATTCTAAGAAGAAAAATGCACAAGCCAACGTGATTGAAGTTGAGAATCTCTCCAACAATGTGAATAACATCAGCCTTTCTGCTATGATTTCTAAAGTGAACATGGTCACTAATGAAAGAGAATGATAGGTGGACACCGAGGCCACTTGTCATGTGTTCTCAAACAAAAACATGTATTTTACTTATCAACTGGTGGAAAATGGTGAATAGCTTTTCATGGGCAATTCTTCTATTGCCAAGGTTGAAGGTACTAGAAAGGTAGTGCTCAAGATGACTTCGGGCAAGGAACTCACTCTCAACAATGTACTGTATGTGCTAGAAATTCCAAATAATTTAGTGTTAGGATCATTGTTTGATAAGAATGGGTTCAAATTGGTGTTTGAATCGGATAAGTTGGTATTGGCTAAGAGTGAGATGTATGTGGGAAAAACATATCTTAATGAGAGGCTTTTCAAGCTCAATGTATTGGCTATTGTACCTGTTGCTAATATTAAGAATGCTAGTGCTTCATCTTATATGATTGAGTCATGTGATGTATAACATGATAGATTAGGACATGTTAATTATGATGCAATGCGAAGATTGATTACTATGGAATATCTGCCTAAATTTAATATTCTCTCATCATTAATGTGAAACTTGTGTTGAATCAAAATTGGCAAGGAAATCATTCCAAAGCATTGAGAGATGTACTGAACCTCTTGAGTTAATTCACAGCGATGTCTGTGACTTAAAACTTGTTTAAACAAGAGGAGGTAAAACATACTTTTTTACATTTATTGACAATTGCACTCGATATTGTTGTGTGTACATGTTGAAAAGTAAGGATGATGCTATATACATGTTTGTACTATACAAAATAGATGTTGAGAATCAACTTGGCAAGAAAATAAAAGTTTAAAGAGTGATATAGGTGGGGAATATGAATCATCTTTTTGTGAATTCTATACACAACATGGTATTATCCACCAATCTACAGCACCCTATTCACCTTAGCAAAATGGAGTTGCTGAATGAAAAATACCAAACTTTAAAAGAGATGATGAATGTCATATTAATAAGTTCTGGATTACCCTAGAACATGTGGGAGGAAACTTTGATCTAAGTAAATTATATTCTCAACAAAATACATCATAAGAAAACCTTGAAGACACCATATGAATTATGGAAAGGTTATAAGCCTTCCTACAAATTCTTGAAGGTGTGGGGGTGTTTAGCAAAAGTTGTAGTCCCTAATCCCAAGAGGATCAAAATTGGACTAAAGACCATTAATTGTGTATTCAATGGTTATGCAAATAGTAGTAGAGCATATTGCTTTCTTGTTCATAAATTGGAGATTCTTGATGTAAATGTCAATAATGTGATTGAATCCAGGAATGCTTCAATTTTTTAACATATTTTTTTGTGGATATCTACACACGAGGAAAGTTCTCTTAAAAGAACTTTGGATGTTGCACAGGACAATAGTGAAGACCAAGAGGGAGAAGATATTGAACCTAGACATAGCAAATGTGCTAAAATAGCAAAATCCTTTGGTCCAGTCTTTCAGACTTATTTATTAGAAAATGAGCCTCGAAGCTTTAAGGAAGCCATGTCCTCTCTAGAAGCACAATATTGCAAAGAGGTTGTAAATAGTGAAATTGAATTCATTATGCAAAATCATACTTGGGAGCTGGTTGATCTTCCACAATGAAGTAAACCTCTATGATAGAAGTGGATATTCAAGAGGAAGATGAAGGCTAATGGTTCAATTAAAAAATATAAAGTTGGACTTCTTATTAAAGGATACAAGCAAAAGGAAGGTCAAAATTACATTTATTCATCGGCCACGAGGATAACTTCCATTAGGATGTTAATCGTTGTTGCTACTTTGTATAAGCTTGAAATACATTAAATAGATGTAAAAACCGTATTCTTGAATGGTGACTTGAATAAGGAAATATATATGCAACAACCTGAAGGGTTTGATGTACTGGGTCAAGAAAAAAAAGTATGTAGACTTTTTACATCTCTATGGGCTTAAATAAGCACCTAAGCAGTGGTATGAAATTTTTTTTAAAAATGATGATGTTAAATGGATTCAAAATCAATCAATGTGACAAATGTGTTTATGTCAAAGAAATACCTAATGGATATGACATTATATGTCTATATGTGGATGATATGATAATTATTGGTAGCGATGATGATAACATTAAAGCTTCTAAGAGGATGTTAAACAAACAATTTGACATAAAAGATATGGGTGTTACAGATGTTATACTAGGAATGAAAGTCACTAGTACATCTGATGGATATGCATTATCTCAATCTTATTACATTGAGAAAATCCTAGAGAAATTAAATAAGAATGATAATCATTTAGTGAGAACACCTATGGATCTGACATTGTAGTTAAGCAAAAATATTTGTGAGAGTATATCACAACTTCAATATTCCCAAATTATTGGTAGTCTCAATCACATAATAGATTGTACAAGACCAGACATAGCATACTCAGTAAGTAGATGAGTAGATATAATAGCAACCTAGGGGTAGAGCACTTTAAGGTTGTAATGAGGGTTCTTAGATATCTAAGATATACCTTGAACTATGAACTACATTATACTAGGTATTCATCAGTACTAGAGGGTTACTGTGATGAAAACTTGATATCTAATACGAAAGACTCAAAATCCACAAGTGGGTATGTCTTTACTCTTGGTGGTGTAGTAGTGTCTTGGAAATCCTCTAAATAAACGTGCATAGAAAGATCCACCATGGAATCTGAATTTATTACACTTGATAGAGGAGGTGAAGAGGCTGAGTGGGTTCGTCATTTTTTAGGATATTCCAATGTGGGGGAAACTGTGCCACCTATTTGCATCCATTGTGATAGCTAATCAGCTATATGAAGGGCACAAAGTAACTTGTATAATGATAAGTCTCAACGTATCAGAGGCATAATACCATAAAACAATTGCTCTCTAGTGGAATAATTTCAATTTAGCATGTTAGGTCATAAGAAAATATTGCGGATCCGCTTACTAAGGGTTTGACCAAAAGCAAGTGAGTAGTTCATTGAGGGAAATAGGCTTGAAACCTATGCATTAAGAGTCACTATAATGGCAACCCAACCTAGTTGACTAGAGATCCCAAGATCTAGGTTCAAAGGGACAACCAAATTGTGGGAGATTCAAGGAGAATCACTATTGAGAAAACATCTCGTCCTCATTCCTATGATGAGATTGTGATGCCTACAGAGTGAATCAGGATAAGTTATGCTTTTAATGGTTCTTATAGCTTAAATTAATTCAAGTGGGATATGGCAGGATACTCCTAATAAGAATTGCCTATACTTTTATGAGGATTTTAAGGCTAAATCTTCTAGAGCACTCATGAAACCCATGTTTGTTCAGGGCCGAAATGAACACAATCATGAGAACCACGTTGTGTCTGAGAAGTGACTATGTGAATTCTATTGTCTTGGTTTACACAAACGGCTGAATAGTTTAAGACATCATGTTCATTGATTAGCCAATAGACCCGATAGTTTTCAGAAGGGAATGTTCAAAGCCAAAAGCTACTTTTCCCCCATGCGCGAAATTTTCAATATTACACCCACGTTTATCTTCATTGTTTTGCATAGTTATTTAGCCAACTCTAATTCATGTGTCTCATTCATGTGTGGGATTGTTAGAAGTGGGCTTATATGGGTTAAGCCCATTTGGGTATTGAGAGTCCAAGATCACTTTGAAGTGAATGAGAATTATACATGTGAATTGGTTGAAGGTGTGAATAAGTCCCACATCGCCTAAAAAAAGGTGATGGTGTTGGTATATAAGGCATAAGTTTGTCCTTTCAAGTTAGGCCCTTGGCCACCCTACTTTTGTGGGGTTGATACATGTTAGACCCATGAACATAGGTGGGCTAATTGCCCACATGCGCATGTTACTGCCATCCATCTAGCCAACTCGGCTAGGTTCGGTTCGCATGCTTAGTAGGCCGGACCGGGTAGGGTTGGGTCAACAAGATAATTACTTTTGGGACAAATTCATTTAGTTTTCTCTTGACCCAAAATGGGTCCTGTTTTCTTTTCACCAAAATGTGTCTATTAATGGACGAACGCAAATGGGACGGGTTGTCTTCAAAGAGATTTCGTAGAAAACACTAAAAAAATTATTTTCTGAATTATCCTTTACTGGATTTTCGTCTCTGTCTTTTGTGAGAGCAATTCCATAACGTTGGTTCACTACATGCACTATGTGAAGGTGCTTCTATAGCATGTGGTTGATCGTCTTATAATAAAAACATAATGCCTAAATTGTAAATAGTCACAACTGGGGTATGGGATAAAAGGTGTTCAAATGACCATTTTGTCCATCCCACCCTCATCTTCAATTGCACTTGTCTTCCTCATCTTTAATTACTGGTCCATTGCATCTTCTCATCTTCCTCATCTCCAGTCAATATTGCAAGATGGCTACAGCTACTATGAATCTTCTTGCCTTCCTCATTTCTGGTCACTAGTGCAAGTCGCCTGCATCTTCTCCTTCACATATTCATATTCCTCTACTGCATCTTGAACTTTGCTCCAAAAGAAGCTCACCCATATGCTATGCCAAAAGCTAGGCCAAATGCTCTATCAGAAGCTCAACCAGTAGCGGAAAAGAATTTAAAGGTTGCTCAAGAGCTTGACATTTGGCCATCAAACAATGTAGGTACCGATTGTGGAATTGCATTATAGGATTCAAAGATAATCTACAAGTTTACTGCATGATATGATTAGATTACAAAATTTTGGAATGGAAGTAGTTTTGACATGCTTCCAACGTTGTTGCAACAACATTGTGATGTAGTAGCAATAGAAGATCATCCAAATTGGGATGACCAATAAATGTCATTGCAACAATAGTCTCTATCATTGTAACTACATTGTAGACCCATCGCAACTACATCATAGACCCATCATAATTACATTGTAAAACCATCGCATCACGAATCACATCACAGTATAGGGGATGTTGGGATGGAAATGAGCTGTGATGTAGTTGAAATGTTGCGATTCAAGATTATTGCAAATGGTGTGGCCAATAACTGCCATCGTGAGTGGTTCACAACTGCCTTTGAAACAATAGTGTTTTGTTTTGCAAGCCCTCCTTGTCAACATAATGTGGTGCATCACAAATTCCCCTTGCAATATAGAGGATGTAGGGGAATGCTATGCAAGTTAGTTTACAAGTTAATTTGGAAAAAAATTGTGTCACATGAGTGTGAGAACTATTAAATGCAACCCAATTTACAAATTGAAGATAGTAGGAGGTGTCAATCATTTACACTAAGTAAACAAGGAGGATAATATCAATTCATTTGTGTAACGGATAGTGGAATCTTTCTAAATTTTCCATGAGGATGTCAATTTGAAATGCATATACTCTGACTTGGATGTTGAAGTTATTGTGGATAATGAGAAGATGCATATACTATGATATGGGGTTAATTAAGATGTTGGATTCAGCTGCAATGGGAAATGTTGAAAAATATTGGTGATAGAGAAGCCATGTTAGCGGACATTATTAACACAAATTATTGTGTATGACAATGTCTTATATATGAAAAAAATGTCGAAAGGTGAAAGAAGTCAAGCGAAAGTACTGTGAACAAGTATTTGGGAGAAAAATTTCATATGAGTTGGGCAATAGTTCACATATCAATATGGAGTAAGGAAGGCATTAAAAAAATATTTTATGCTCACAACTTCAAGCATAAATTGGAAAGAAATGGAAAACAAAGAGTGACAACAGTTTGTGGGAGCCTCGGCTCTAGTTGGAAAATACATATCAATTTGGACTAGAAGGCAAGTTATTTTCAAGTGAAAGAGCATGTTCATCCTCATACTTGTGCAATAGGAATATGGAGAAACTAGAAAGTATCATCCTCATGCATCATAGGGTCTTACATATCAAAAGGTATGGCGTGCAAAGGAGGTAGCAGTCATCTGCATACATGGGACTTACATGGATTCATACAATGATCTCCCATGGTATTATAACAAACCCACGAGAACGAACCTTGGAAGCTTTGCACACTATGAGGTAAGCTTGGATAGAAAATTCTTGTGCTGCTTCATTGAATGCATGTAATCTCGGGTTTCATTTAATTGGAGAAGGCAAAGGGAACTCTCTTAGTAGCAAATGCGGTTGTTGGTGGTGATCATATCTTTCTAGTGGCTTACTGTTTTGTCGACAATGAGAATGAAGCCAATTGGACTTGATTCCTTTATTCATTGAGAGTTGTTGTGGTTCATGAGAGCCATATTACATTCGTATCTGATGGGGAGAAGAGGTTGATCAACATTATCATCTCAATATTTCATGATGGATTTTATGGGTATTGCCTGCACCACTAAAGAGGACAACCTAAAGGATAGGGGGTTGAAAAAGAAGATGGTGGTGGGGAGTAAAGTGCAAGTGGACAAGATGAACAATACAGTACACACTACAAAAAAAAAGACTATTAGCGATGCTTTTAAGTGTCGCTAATGACTATTAGTGATGCTTAAAAAACGTTGCTAAGTGCGTCCTACTACTCATTAGCGACACATATGAAAAAGCGTCGCTAATATTCCTAGTATTAGCGACACTTATTTTTTCATCGCTAATAGTTAATTATTAGTGCAGCTTGGTAACAAGCATCACTACTAATATTTTATTAGTAACTCTTTTAAAGCATCACTTATGTTTAGAGAAAATTAAAAAAACCTTATCAGCGATGCTTGTTTATTCATTGCTAATTAGAAACAAATAAAAAATTATTAGCTACACTTTAATTAGCAATGCTAATATAAAAAATATTTGAAGAAAATAAAAAACCTTATTATCGATGCTTGTTTATGAGTCGCTGATAAGAAACAAATTAAAAAAATTATTAGCAACGCTTTGAAAAGTGTTGCCTATAAAAATTTAAAATAAAATAAAAAACCTTAATTGGCAATACTTTCAAAAACATTGCTAATAAGGATAAACAATAAAAATTGTTATTAGCGACGCTTTTGAAAGCTTATCTAATAACAAAAAAATAAGAAAAGAGGAGGGGCGCAGGAGTTTGGCACTCCTCCTTCGACACTAGCAGGGTAGGGGGCACCGGCCAGAGGAGCCGGAGCCCCTCCTCCTCCATCTGGAGGAAGCATTGGAGTGGGGGAGGGGCTTTGGCCTGAGAAGCTGGAGCCCCTCCTCCTCCGATTGGAGGAAGCAGAGGACGGGGGAGAAGTGGGGGTGGAAAGTATATCGGGGGGAAGAGGGGGGCGGTAGAATCTAGCTCTCTAGCCATAATTGGTGCTACCTTTTGCTTCTTCGTCTCCTCCTCTTTTGGCGCCGATTGAGGGTGGGCTGTGGAAGGAAAATGGGAAATATAGGGGAGAGGGGGGGACTGGGGAAAAAGAGGAGAGGGGGAGGAGAAGGGCGGAGTTGGGGGTGGTGGAACCCTTTGCAAGTGTACAAGGTAATTGTACTAGGATGAGTATTTAAGGGTTGCCGAACCTCAGGGACGGATGAACTATTACTAAATCTAAAGAGGAATTTGCTGATTGAAAACTAAAAAGAACTTAAACTTTAATTAAGTAAAGGAAAGAAATCAACTAGTTTAAAAATAAGAGATTAATATGATGAAAATTACTTAGCAAATCGAATCCACTATAGAACCATAACAATTCCCTAACTTTTAATCCAAATCTAGTGTGAATATGAACAAGTATTGTCAGCTACAAGCTAGAATTACTTCAGAAAGAATCATTAATTAAATTCCATGGCATGAACTATCTTCGACAATAGCACGAATCATCTACACTAAATAGCTATAGGCATGACCCGTCTAATCTTAGTATAACTCATCCAAGTCATTAATTATCTGAACATTAAAACTATTGTATGACCATCTCATCTAAATCACAGAAAATAGAATTGATGCAAATATCAAAACCACATCAATCTATCATCTACAAGACAATAAATCAACATAGATTTGAATAAACATGAAAAACTCTTCCATTAAAAAGAAAATCCTTATTATACAATTGTCATAATTCACAACTGAGATTTAAATTAAAAAGAAAAGAAACTGAAACTTATCTATAGCTTCATCAACTCCTAAGTAAAAAAAAGTTTAGCCTTCCATTGTAGAAGAAAGCACTTGAATCTCCATTGAAAGCTTTGAGTTCTCTTCCATCTTCTTCTTCCTTTTTCTCTTCAGAAAATCTACTTGGTAACCTTCAATTTCGAGCCAAATATATCTTTATATAGGCATAAGAACTGTAGGAAGAAGTTGTATATAAAAAAGACTCAAAATTGGCTGAAACAAGGAAACTGCGCCTTATCCTGTTCGAACGCCCTGCATGCCCGTTCAAACGCATATACTGCATTTTGCTCCGAAATCACGTTATCCTGTTTGATCCTTAAAAATGCCCCGTTCGAACGACTACACTGTTTCTGCAATTTGGACAGTTTTTCTGGACAGTCCATATTTTGTTCATTAAGCTTTTTCTTTCATGTCCATATTAATTTCTAACATATGTGTAACTCCGAAAAGTTGTCCAAATCATTTTAAAGCATGTCAAGACTATTTTGAATTATTCTAAACATCGTCGAAGTACTTCGATAAGCGCACTTTACCTACAAAACATAAAAATATCACATTTAAAACATGTAGAATATAACTAAAATTCCAACTTGATTTAAATACATATCTAAACTACTAATAACTATAAAATTATTAATAATTAAACTAAAATACTAATATCTATCTTAATCCAAATAAACCATAACTAACTCTAAATTAACCTAATCTATACTAGCAAATAAGGTAAAAAGGCATATAAAATAGATATATATTTTATACTTATCAAATACCCCCAAACCTATATTTTGCTAGTCCTCAAGCAAAACAAAAACAAAACAAAACAACTAATCTAGAAAAATAAATAAATGCCACTTTCGTAGGGAATCACGATTGCATTTAGCGTATGCAACAAGCCTTTAAACCCCTAGGTGTCCCTAATTAGATGAGTTGTGTCTCATGAGGGTTTGCAGCAATGATACCCACAAACATCTAAACCTAATAAAAGAAATAAAATAAAACAAGAAAATAAAAATTCTAAAAATAATCTTCTCTTAAAAACATAACTATTTTTAAAAAGAACCAGCCACAAATACTTAACACAAGTAAATAATTCCGATCTGATCACTTTCAAGTAAGGAATCATCCATTTTATAACCTCATCATAGAACTAATTGTGCAATTACTTATATACATTTCAAAAACATAAAGTGTAGAAACTTTGTAGTCATACAATTTCACTCTCTATTAACAAACATATCTTATGTGACCCATTAACTAAGCTCATTAAAGTTCACTAACTCAAAAGTATAACAATGACAATCTTTCATCTTTAACATCTCATAATAAACCCTCATGCAACAGCCTTCAAATTTCAATTAAATTCAGGGAATAAGAGCATAATATACTTCAAAATATGACTTGTGCAATACTTAGTTCTATTAAGCTTTCTATATAGTCCATGTAACAAGCATTAGGCCAGTGTCCCTAATCTAGTTGGCTTAAGGCACTAGGTGTTGAAACACCCTCAGGCTTAATAACTCGAACTATAAAGGCTACATAACCAAGTAAGTCATAAAAGAATTTATCTCAACTTTTCACCTTTTGACGCGATCCTTTATACTTGCCTAAGCACAAGGCCCGGTTACTCAATGAAAAGAGAAACAAACCTTTACTCTCTATTTTTTTCATCATTTTTTTTTCAATCAATCTATCTTTATTTTTCAACTTTTTTTTTTCATTCAATTTTTTTTTTTCATCACACACTTATCCCATTTTTTCAAATAATAGCCAAGCATAAAGATCTATCATTAAATATTAAAAATTACTCAATTGCCATGTTTTCAAAAATATACCTAGTTAAAGATATCCACTAAGATTACAAGTAATAAATCATAAAATTATATTCCTACAAGTTTCAAGTGTGTGAAATGTGATTTAAAAATATAAGCACAATTATCCAAGATAAAGAAAATAAAATAGAAATTACTCACTCAATCATTTTCATCACTTAATTAGTTACTTGAACTTTCTTCATGAAATTGATCTCTTTAAAAACATACATATGCTTTTAAAAGAAAATAAAAAACCACATAAAACAAAAGGAAAAAAAAAGTAAAAACAAAACAAAAAAAATACTCCAAAACATAATACTCTAAAACATCTTAAAAGAAATAAGAAAGAAAAATATCTTTCTACACCCCCAAACCTAAACTGAACATTATCCTCAATGTAAAAGAAAATATATACTACAATGGCAAGAATAAGTAAGAGAGGGAAAGAAAGATATCACCTGAGAGCAGAACTAATCCACTAATCTGAAAATGAAGTACATAGGATTGAGAGAAAACATGAGAAACATACATATAAAGAGCAATTTCCCAAACCTAAAATACCAAGCTCCCAGAAAAGAGATAACAACAACAAAAAACTATAATGAGAAAAGAAAATAAAAGCTGAGAAAAATAAGTAAATAAAACCTAAATGAAGCAAAGAAAATAAACAAAAGGAAGGAAAAGAAATATATCAAAAACATGGGTTGCCTCCCAAGAAGCGCTAAGTTTATTGTCTTTAGCCAGACAATGCAAACATTCTCAAATATATCAAGGTGGGTGGTAGATATTGGCATTGGCTCTTCTCTTAAGTCTCCAAAACGATGGTTCAAAAAAATTAGAAGGCACAACTTGATTATGAGCTGATGCTACAAAAGATGGACCTCTATCATAAGCATCGAATGTAAAATTATCTACCATAAAACATTCAGCATTAGAGATTGCAGGTAAATTGTTGGACACATCAAAAACATTTAGTTGCACTTTTATGTTCCCAAAGGTCATCTCCATTACCCCCGTCCTACAATTTATGCATGCACTAGCTATGGCAAGGAAAGGGCGACCTGGAATGATAGGAATCTGAGGTGTGGAGTTGGCACCAGTTTCAAAATCTAAGACAATAAAATCAACATGGAAAAAGAACCGGTCAACTTTCACTAAGACATCCTCAATTACTCCCCTATGCTTACGCACAGAATGGTCGGTTAGCTGCAATGTAACTGATGTAGGCTGCAATTGACTTAACCCTAGTTTCTCATACATCGAGTAAGGGAGTAGATTGACACTCGCACTAAGGTCAAGGAGGACTCTATGAATAGAGTGATCGCCTATGACACAAGGAATAGTGGGCACTCCAGGGTCCTAATACGTAGGTGGGGTGTCAAACTTCAAAAGAGAACTAACTTGCTCAGTGAGAAAGACCTTCTTAGACACATGAGTCTTTGATTTATGCTTTTGAGTGCATAGGTCTTTCAGGAACTTAGCATAAGCAGGGACTTGATTAATGGCTTCTAAGAGGGGGAGATTAATTTTGACTTGTTTGAAAGTCTCAAGAATCTCATCAGTCTTAGTTGTGCTCTTTCTAAATGGTAGGGCCATGTCAAGACACTGAGGAAAAGGTGCACTAGGGATATAAGATCCATCGGAAGTGGTCCTAGACCGTGGCTCTGAAAAAGGGGAAGGAGATACAAACTCCTTCTCATGTGGTGCACTAACTTCTACTTGAGGCTCATTAGGGGCTGCCCACTCTAACTCCTCACTCCTATCATCTGTCACTGGTGTCCCCCCAACACTCTTGTGAACAATCCTCCCATTCCTAAGGGTCATTATGGAATTAACTTGTTCATTAGAGGGAGGAGCTCCCTCTACCAGAAATTTACCTTTAGGGTTTTGTAGAGGTTGACTTGGCAACGTCCCCATCTCTCTCTTATTGATAGCATTAGCTAGTTGTCCAATTTGGGCTTCTAGCTTTGCTATAGATTGTGTGTGAGAGTGGAGAGTTGGGATTGAGATTGAATGCTTTGCGGGGCATGATCATTTATAATTAAACCCTTTGCAAGTGTACAAGGTAATTGTACTAGGATGAGTATTTAAGGGTTGTCGAACCTCAGGGATGGATAAATAATTACTAAATCTAGAGAGGAATTTGTTGGTTTAAAACTAAAACAACTTAAACTTTAATTAAATAAAGGAAAAGAAATCAACTAGTTTAAAGGTAAGAGATTAATATAATGGAATTTACTTAGGAAATCGAATCCACTATAGAACCATAACAATTTCTTAACTTTTAATCTAAATCTAGTGTGAATATGAACAAGTATTCTCAGCTACAAGCTAGAATTACTTCATAAAGAATCATTAATTAAATTCCATGGCATGAACTATCTTCGACAATAGCACGAATCATCTACACTAAATAGCTATAGGCATGACCCGTCTAATCTTAGTATAACTCATCAAAGTCCTTAATTATCTGAATATTAAAACTATTGTATGACCATCTCATCTAAATCACAGAAATTAGAATTGATGTAAATATCAAAACCACATCAATCTATCATCTACAAGACAATAAATCAACAATGATTTGAATAAACATGAAAAACTCTTCCATTAAAAAGGAAATCCTTATCATACAATTGTCATCATTCACAACTGAGATCTAAATTAAAAAGAAAAGAAACTGAAACTTATCTATAGCTTCATCAACTCCTAAGTAAAAAAATAGTTTAGCCTTCCATGGTAGAAGAAAACACTTGAATCTCCATTGAAAGCTTTGGGTTTTTGTCCATCTTCTTTTTCCTTCTTCTCTTCAGAAAATCTACTTGTTCCCCCTAATTTCGTGCCAAATATGTCTTTATATAGGCATAAGATCCGTAAGAAGGAGTCCAATATGAAAAAGACTCAAAATTGACTAAAATAAGGAAACTGCGCGTTATCCCGTTCAAATGCCTTGCATTCCTGTTCGAACGCCTATACTGCATTTTCTTTAAAAATATGTTATCCCGATCGAACGGTAAGTGAGGTCGTTCGAACGCCA
The DNA here is from genome assembly GCA_035235625.1 of Saururus chinensis. Lineage (NCBI taxonomy): Eukaryota > Viridiplantae > Streptophyta > Magnoliopsida > Piperales > Saururaceae > Saururus > Saururus chinensis. Next base: position 25,441,143 of record CP141146.1, on the reverse strand, counting down.
ATGAAGAATCTGCAAAATAAGCCAATTTAATTCAAAACACCATGGAAGCTTTTTCTAACCTAATTAAATTTAATATCTAATAATTTAACCTATATTAACACTTAAATGAGACTAGAAAATAGAATAATTAAGGGTAAAATAACGCACAAATTATACTTATCAGGGCACTCAAGACCTTTTCTTTAAAACTTGGACTCCTATTGGGTTGGACATATGGATGTTGGACTTGAGGTTCGTGGAATTGGGTTGGTGGGACTTAGAATGGTTGCCTAGGGGGTTGGTTGCTCACAACCCCTTAGTTTTGTGTCCTCCAGGAAAAGTTAGGATGATTCCTCCACCTAGGGTTATATGTGTTTGAAAATGGATTATTCTCAGCCCTATGGAGGGATTGGGTAGCATTCACATGGTCTTCGACAAGCTCAGGAAATTGAAAGGCAGAGGGGCACTCCGTAATAGTATGGGCTGGGCTAAGGCATATTGTGCATGCATCTTGAGTGAAGGGAGTAGGCTGATGGTTTAAGTCAAAAGGAGGTCTAGCTTCATACTTAAAGTATCAACTTTAGAGGAGATGTCTAATGGGTTTTTGACTTCATACAAGCCACCCCTAGAGGGGACATTGTTCAAGGTAGATAGTCCACTCTCATTTCTATTCAAAGCAGCATGTTAAAGAGAATTTTCACTCAAGTACTCAAAAAGTTTCCATGCCTCATTTTCATTTTTTTAGCAAAAAGGTACCCCCACAACTTGCATCAACAAGATGACGGTTTTGTTCAGTAAGACCCTCAAAAAAATGTTGCACTAATTGCCACTTAGGGACAGCATGATGAGGACACCTCCTAAGAAGGTCCTTAAGTCTATCCCAACTCTCATGGAACTGTTCAGTGGGAAGTTGGGCAAAGGTGGTTATGGCCTTTCTCATTTGGTTGGTCTTACCTATGGGGAAGTACTTTTTAAGGAATTCTTGTTGCATTTGGGCCCAAGTTGTTATTGTGTTAGGCTCTAAAGAGTGAAGCCATTCCTTAGCCTTATCTTTTAATGTGAAAGGAAAAAGGCGAAGTTTAACAGCTTCATCGGTTAAATTTGAGAGCTTAAAAGTTGTGCATATTTCTAAGAAGTCATTTAGGTGCATATACGGGTTTTCATTATTAAGTCCATAAAAAAATGGAAGCATTTGAATAACATTGGGCTTAATTTCATAATTTTGAGCAGCAACCGCTGGCAACCTAATGCATGAAGGGGAAGTGTACTCATTGGGAGTGTAATACTCCCTTAGAGCTTTGAGTGGTGCATCTAACTGATGTTCAGCCATGATGATGGTAGAGGTAGTGTGGGTGGAGGAATTGGTGGGAGAGTTAGGGGGTGTAGGGATGTAGGTCGAGGGCAACTCAACTCTCCTAGATGTCCGCTCCGGCTCAGGGTCAAACGGTTGTAATCGGGGGAGTAAGGAGCGACGACCACGCATACACAATAAACACACCACACAATTTAAGGTATAAAAAGAGAAAGATGAAGCAAAAATAACTAAGGAAAAAGAATAAAAAGGGAAAAAGAATCTTGCAAACCGAAGAGAAGCTTGTCAATGTCCACTTGTGGCCACAAGTGTAGAGAGCACCTTCAACTCAACCTACAAGATCAAATTAAAATAAGATAAGAAACTAAGAATTAACCTAAAATAATAAGTAAACTTACACTAAAGTATCTAGAATTATCTTAAAGCTAATTTAGTAACAAATCAACACCGTCCCCGGCAATGGCGCCAAAAACTTGATCGTTTATAATTAAACCCTTTGCAAGTGTACAAAGTAATTGTACTAAGATGAGTATTTAAGGGTTGTTGAACCTCAGGGACGGATGAATTATCACTAAATCTAAAGAGGAATTTGCTGATTTAAAATTAAAACAACTTAAACTTTAATTAAGTAAAGGAAAGGAATAAACTAGTTTAAAAACAAGAGATTAATATGATGAAAATTACTTAGGAAATCGAATCCACTATAGAACCATAACAATTCCTTAACTTTTCATCCAAATCTAGTGTGAAAATGAACAAGTATTCTCAGCTACAAGCTAGAATTATTTAAGAAAGAATCATTAATTAAATTCCATGGCATGAATTATCTTCGATAATAGCACGAATCATCTACACTAAATAGCTATAGGCATGACCCGTCTAATCTTAGTATAACTCATCCAAGTCATTAATTATCTGATCATTAAAACTATTGTATGACCATCTCATCTAAATCATAGAAAATAGAATTGATGTAAATATCAAAACCACATCAATCTATCATCTACAAGACAATAAATCAACATAGATTTGAATAAACATGAAAAACTCTTCCATTAAAAAGGAAATCCTTATCATACAATTGTCATAATTCATAACTAAGATCTAAATTAAAAAGAAAAGAAACTCAAACTTATCTATAGCTTCATCAACTCCTAAGTAAAAGAAAAGTTTAGCTTTCCATTGTAGAAGAAAGTACTTGAATCTCCATTGAAAGCTTTGAGTTCTTTTCCATCTTCTTTTTCCTTTTTCTTTTCAGAAAATCTACTTGCTAACCTTTAATTTCGAGCCAAATATGTCTTTATATATACATAATTAAGAACCGTAGGAAGAAGTTCAATGTGAAAAGGACTCAAAATTGGCTAAAATAAGGAAACTGCGCGTTATCCCGTTCGAACCTTAAAAACGCCCCGTTCGAATGGCTACACTGTTTCTGCAATTTGGACAGTTTTTCTGGACAGTCTATTTTCTATTCATTAAGCTCTTTCTTTCATGTCCATATTAATTTCCAACTTGTTTATAACTTCGAAAAGTTGTCCAAATCACTTTAAAGCGTGTTAAGACTATTTTGAATTATTCCAAACATCGTCCAAGTACTTCGATAAGCGCATTTTACCTACAAAGCATTAAAACATCACATTTTAGACATGTAAAATATAACTAAAATTTCAACTTGATTCAAATACATACCTAAACTACTAATAACTATAAAATTATTAAGAATTAAACTAAAATACTAATATATATCTTAATCTAAAAAAACTATAACTAACTCTAAATTAACCTAATCTATACTAGCAAATAAGGTAAAAAGGCATATAAAATAGATATATATATATATATATATATATATATTTCATACTAATCAGACATCGGAAAAGTCGGGGGAAGGGCGGTTCAAGATCTAGTGGGGGAGGCACACAAAGGGAGCTGGTGAAAAATAGGAGAGGGGGGAGGGGAAGGGCGAAGCTATGGGGTCCAGTGGAGAAGATAGGGGCAGTGCGGCTAAGAAGTTTGGGGATTGCCTGTGGCGAAGCCGGCAAGGGGAGGCATAGGAAGTGGACTGGGGGAAATAGGAGAGGGGGTGGGAAGGGCAATGCCGGGGGTGCCGCAACGAAGATGAGGGCAAGACAGTGGTGAAGTCAAGGAAAGGGTGGCAGCTGAACTGGCAACTGGCGGAGGGTGCACTAGGGGAAACAGCTGGAGAAGCAGTGGGATGGGGAGGGGGCTTAATAGAGCCCCACATGTGAAATTTTATCCAACGCACGAAATTAGATTCTTTTTGTTACACTTCTTGAGAAGAGTCACAACTTTTTTTAATATAAACATTAACATCATAATTATTTGTGATACTTTATTCCGGGCATCAATAGCTATTTGTGACACTCGCTACTAAGGATCACAAATAGTTATGCTATTTCTGATGCTTGTTATTAAGCATCGCAAATAATATATCTATTTGAGATGCTTTATACTAAACATCGCAAAAAAGGGAACCTATTTGAGATGCTTTTATTAAGAATTGTAAATGCTATTTTTTTAACCCTCGCTTCTCTTTCTCACTTTCTCTCTCCCTCTCTTCTCTTTCTTAGTTTTTCTCTCTCTCTCCCCTTTCGCTCTTCTCTCTCTCCTCACCTCTCCACATTGTCTCTTCTCTCTCATGCTTTTTTTTCATTTCTCTCTCTCTCCCCCTCTCTCCTATCTCTCGCTTGTCTGTCTTTTGTCTCTCTACTCTCTTTTCTATTCTCTCTTATTTCTCTCCTCTCTATGCCTTCTCTTTCTCTGTCTTCTCTTTCTCCCTTCTCTCTCTCTGTGTATTCTCTCTCTCTTCAACCCTCTTTCTCTTCACTCTCTCCTAGCTCTTCTCTTTCCTCTCTCCTCTCTCTCTTCTCTATCCTCTCTCCTCTTTCTCTCTCTTCTCTCTATGCTCTCTCTTATTTCTTTCTTTCTTTCTCGCTCCCCCTCTCTCATCTCTTTCTCTTCCGTCTCTCTCTCTATATATTATATATTTAAATAATAATATTAAATATAGTTTATAAATTTATTATTTAAGATATATTTAAAAATAAATATAATTATGTAAAAAAACAATTTTTTAATATATAATATTTAATAAAAAATGCCAAGTCTCCCCAGAAGGCCATGGCCCACGCTGATGCGTGTAAGCCAAGTCTTATACAAATGAGACTAAAGAAAATACATATAGTAATTGCGACATTTAAACATAATTGTCATAAATAGAAAAGAAATAAAATCTAGTTTATATATGTTTTAAAAAATAATAGTATTTGTGATGTTTTTTTTGAAAGAGTCGCAAATAGTACCACTAATTGCAACACTTTTAAAAAAGCGACGCGGATACTATTTCCTATTAGTGACATTTTTTGATAAACTTGCTAATAGTAAAAGAAATAATTTTTTTAGAAAATATTGTATTAGAGATGCTTTTTTAAAAGTGTTATAAACAGTGGTACTATTTGCAATGCTTTCAAAAAAGCATCACTAATAGTAGTTTTTTTGTGTCCCTTTTTGAAGTGTCGCAATGACAATTTTAGCGACGCTTCAAAATGCGTCGATATGGTCCTTTTGTTGTAGTGAGTTGAAAATGCAGCAGATATGCATGAGATGAGAAAGCATTGCTTGAGCTTCGATAAACATTGGATGATGCATGCAATTGGGTTCTATAATATGAATTTGACCATTGGTATAATGCACTCTTTCAAGGTGAAAGGTATGACCACTTGTTGAATAACATAGACAAAAGCTTTAATAATTGGGTGAAGGCAGAGTGAGAGTACCCACTAATTGGCCTTATTGATGGCATTCATATGAGGATAATGACAAGTTGCACAATGTCAGGACATGTTGTGAGCAATGGCAAACCTATCTTATTCCTAAAATCAATGACAAACACAATGCTATCATCAACCAGTCTCACTCATTGAGTATGATCTTGATTACAAATGAACATGTTATAGAGGTGGTGGAGGTGGAAGAGCGATTATACTATGAACCTTGCTAACCACACTTGCTCCTGTGGTAGGTGGCAAATAATAGGCCTACCATGTACACATTCTTGTGCTGCTATTTGTGCAATGTGGGGTACACTAACTATTTTTTGTCGGGGAGATTATTGGAAGATGGAGTGTTATCATAACACCAATTGAGAAACTATCTTTCTCCTACCGCACAATGATAAGCCGGTTAGAGCGATCACACCTGATGGGGATGCATTCATCCTCCCTCCAAAACAAACATGCCAAGAGGTAGGCCACAGAAGAAGCACAATGAATCGCAAAAGCATAGTGTGCATCCATGTCATTAGAATCATTGCAATGTGTAGGGCAAAACCGCTTGACATGTATAAAGCCAATCATTTGGATGGAACAATAAAAGTTTTTTTTTTAATATGTTGTATGAATTCTCATATTTTATAACTTTTGCATTATTAACCATTTGGCAAGTCATATTGCAAGATATCTTATTTAAATCATAGTAGTTTAGGCATTGCAATTGAATCGAAATATGTTAGGGAAGCATCAAAATTCCATCGCAATCATCACAACTCCATTGCAAGACCCAAATACAAACACTTGTAAGCATCGCAAATCCATTGCAATCACATTGTAGTATTGATAAACCATCGCAACTTCATCGCAATGCCCTGATATGACCACATGTAACAATCTTAACTCCCTCGTAGTCTAGATACAACCATTGAAACTCCGTCATAATCACATTGTAGTATAGATATAACCATGGCATCTCCATCACAATACCCTTTAATGACAATTTGTAACCATCGCAAATCCATTGCAACACCCTCATAGTCTACATTATACCATCAGAAAACCCTAATATACTATACATAATGCCATCACAATTCCATTGCAATACCATTCTACCATGTACATAACACATGAAATAAAATCATCTTAATTCTATCTAACATCAATACCCACAAGGCATAAGGGAATTCCATTGCAATACCAAGCTACCACCATAAACAAAATATATGTTAATAATATCCAACCGAAACTTCTTCACATCAAAATGTTAATGTTAACATAATGAGACATCTATTAACATAACAAAATTAATTTTAATAGGATCATCAAACCAAAAACATAACATATCTATTAATATAATCTCATCATCTATAATCTCTCATAGACATCCATGGAGCTCACAATGTAACATGTTTGCTATTTCCTAAACTTCTTCACATAAAAGGACTAAATGCTCTCTCCTAATGTTAGCATTTGGATTTAGCAACAACAAAATGACACCCAATCATCCCTATTCTATTGCAATTGTGCAACCTTCACATGTATAGTCTTGAATTTCTTAACATAGTCTTTTTGAAGTTGCTCACCAAACACATACATTGACAGCCTCCACATTGAATGCAAAAAGGTGTTCATATCAGTAGCAATCCTCCTAGGTTTCCCCATATTGTCATATACAAACACCTTTTGCTTGGCAGTTTTGAATTCCAATAGGGTCCAATGCCTATCCTTGATGATAGGAAGGAACCACCACTTGATTTTGAACAAGTTTGCATCAGAGTATGTGTTGAACTTGCATCGGATCGTGAGTTCACTAGTTGTGGGGTCATACTTTGCATCTTTGCTATGTTGTGAGGCCAACTGGTCATTATAACATACATTCGCTCGAGAACAAATGTTGTGCACAATAATGAGATATAAGTCACCATTCTAGTATCATAATCAACTACCAAAATACTAGCACTAGAGTATATTCAACATTAATTAGTCACTTACTATAAAATGAGGGTAAAAAAGTGAGTCATCTGCATGTCATAATCCTCCCTTTCCAAATCCAAAACATGTTTATTCAAAAGGGATATGTATGCCTCCACAATGAAATTATCCAACCACTCAGGGTCATTCCTTTGTTTAGGGCCATTATATTCATCCCGCATGAGGTTGTGAATATAGTCCAAAATTATTGGAATTTGAGCAGCAATTCCAACTAAACAATCTTGCAACTCATATGGGATTCTCCACAACCTATCCACTAATTGCTCATCTTTGGCATTGAGGAAGAACTCATACGGGTGTCCATCAGCTTTGTTTCTCCAAATTGCATATGAACATCAAAAAGTCACTTTTTGATTGGGCTAGAAATAACTTCTCTTGCATATGTGTGGGTGGATGGGGCTTCATCCTAATCATTTATAATTAAACCCTTTGCAAGTGTACAAGGTAATTGTACTAGGATGAATATTTAAGGGTTGTTGAACCTCAGGGACGGATAAATTATTACTAAATCTAAAGAGGAATTTGCTAATTAAAAACTAGAAAGAACTTAAACTTAAATTAAGTAAAGGAAAAGAAATCAACTAGTTTAAAGGTAAGAGATTAATATGATGGAATTTACTTAGGAAATTGAATCCACTATAGAACCATAACAATTCCTTAACTTTTAATCTAAATCTAGTGTGAATATGAACAAGTATTCTCAGCTACAAGCTAGAATTACTTCAGAAAGAATCATTAATTAACTTCCATGGCATGAACTATCTTCGACAATAGCACGAATCATCTACACTAAATAGCTATAGGCATGACCCATCTAATCTTAGTATAACTCATCCAAGTTATTAATTATCTGAACATTAGAACTATTGTATGACCATCTCATCTAAATCACAGAAATTAGAATTGATGTAAATATCAAAACCACATCAATCTATCATCTACAAGACAATAAATCAATATAGAATTGAATAAACATGAAAAACTCTTCCATTAAAAAGGAAATCCTTATCATACAATTGTCATCATTCACAACTGAGATCTAAATTAAAAAAAAAATAAAACTGAAACTTATCTATAGCTTCATCAACTCCTAAGCAAAAGAAAAGTCTAGCCTTCCATTGTAGAAGAAAGCACTTGAATCTCCATTGAAAGCTTTGAGTACTTCTTCATCTTCTTCTTCCTTCTTCTCTTCAGAAAAGCTACTTGCTAACCCTCAATTTCGAGCCAAATATGTCTTTATATAGGCATAAGAACCGTAGAAAGAAGTTGTATATGAAAAGGACTCAAAATTGGCTGAAATAAGGAAATTGCGCATTATCTCGTTCGAACGCCCTGCATGCCTGTTCGAACGGCTACACTGTTTCTGCAATCTGGATAGTTTTTCTAGACAGTCCATTTTCTGTTCATTAAGCTCTTTCTTTCATGTCCATATTAATTTCTAACATGTTTATAACTCCGAAAAGTTGTCTAAATCACTTTAAAACATGTTAAGACTATTTTGAATTATTCCAAACATCGTCCAAGTACTTCGATAAGTGCTTTACCTACAAAGCATTAAAACATCACATTTTAGACATGTAGAATATAATTAAAATTCCAACTTGATTCAAATACATATCTAAACTACTAATAACTACAAAATTATTAATAATTAAACTAAAATATTAATATCTATCTTAATCTAAATAAACTATAACTAACTCTAAATTAACCTAATCTATACTAGCAAATAAGGTAAAAAGGCATATAACATAGATATATATATATTTCATACTTATCACATCCCCATCCCCACTATTCTCCTCGTGATAGAATAACAATGCACAATATTCTATCAAGCCACTGCAATAAAACTATGTACCACCGCAACAATCATTGAAAACCCATCACAAATAGAATAGAACTCCATCAAAACAAGCATACAAACAATCGTAACAATATATGAACTCATCGTAAGTATCATCGCAAAACCATCACAAACTAATGTAGACCATTACAAAACCATCACAAATAAAGTATAATGTTGTGAACGTGTTAGGGGTTGCCACTGGGTCCACATGCTAGGGTAATTAGGTAATTATGTAATAAGGGCATTTAGGTCAATAGGTTAATTAGGGTTTTCTTTAATTATATTAATGGGCCTTAGGTGCTTGTTAGTGAACCAATAAGGAATATCTATTTAAGTGTAAGGGTTATGCCCTAATTTAATTGATGAATGATTTACTGTCTCTAATCCCCTTCTCTCCTTCCCTTCTCTCTCTCCTGTCCGGCGGCCATGTTGTCCCCTCTCCCATTTCCTCGTAACAATATTGGAACCCATCACAACAAGGAGTCTTAGCTTGTACCTCCTTCTCATAGAGATGATGCTTGTCTTTCCCTTGTACTTTGTATAAAATGTGATGCATCATCATGTTGTTGGGGAGATTCATCATGTTCTTCAAGAGATGCATGGGCTTGCTCTCATAGGGTGATGCTTCATCCTGTTCATTGGGAGACGAGTAACTCTCATTCAAACTCTCAAACAACCTTCTTTCCCTCATTGATGTTTACACCTTTTTCTTAATTCTCATATTCGAAATGTTAGGGGAGAACATCTCTTTCTCAAGGGTAGGGGCAAGAGCTAGAGCTAGAGCTGGCCGTGGAGGTATGACTCTGCACTATATTATGAGAGTCCAACTCTCTTCTCAAGCACCCTGCACCTATGATTGAGAGATACATTTTCTCTCTGTATCTTGTACTTTAGAGCATTGTTCTCCTCTCATAACTTCATATTGATATCGTAGATGTGTTGGAAATTCTCACACATTGTCTTCATGAGGTCCTCTCACTCATGTAGCCTCGTGCTCTCATCTGGCCTGGTGCTCCTCGTAACATTCTTGTCATTAGATTGAGAGGGGGCTATGAGGTCTTCCCCTTGCTGTGAGACTTCCTGGTGCACTACCTCTTAGAAGGAGGTACTTCAAGAGGGGATTCGGATGTCGCATCCTCCTCTTTCTCGGCCAAGTCACATGCTTCCTAAATCTGTTCCTAGGCAGCAAGGCCAGTCTGAATAGCTTTAGTGGTATCCTCTTCATCTATAATTTCAACCTCTTCAATCTCATGCTTCTTGACGAGGCGCTCACCCTCCCTCAGTGTTGGGTCAGAAATGATTGACCATTGTCAGATTTGAGGTATTTCATCAGGAAGCCTCTCAAGTCCTCCCATAGATGGTACGAAACTAAAATATGAGTACAGTAAAATAAAATATACAATTGTAGGTTAGTCTACAAAACCCCTCATATATTTAGCAGCAAGTTGCGATAGTATGACCATACTGCGATGCATGTTATGATGCCTATTGTGATGTTATTTCCATATTAGATGGCATTGTGATGGTTTTACAATACATATTGTAATGCCTATTGCTATGTTTTGTACATTGCCATAGAAAGATGCATCGCAATCCCATCACAACATCAACTAACCCATTGTAACATACACTAACCCATCGCCATATCACCATCACAACTAACAGTAAATCTTTATCACTATAAATATGCATTATCTTTCAATCCCAAAATGTAAATATATCATCCAAATAGCATCGCATGAGAAACAAGATAGTCCTTGAGCCCATATCTATAAGACTATTGCACAACCAAACATGTTGAATCTCTTCTTGTAAATGATGGCAGTTGCATTCCTCATGTTGCTCCTCAGTTGATTGCACACAAACTTGGCCCACAGTACATTATGGAATATTTTCAATTTTGGGTCATCCATCATAACCCAAAACTGATTCTCCACAATACCCCCTGCCCTTGGCATTATGAATACAAAGCACATATAGTAAAGCGAGCATGACTTTATCCTCTGCCTTTGTCTTCTCAAATGCCAGGACATTCTAGATCTCCACATCGTGGACAACTTGAACTTTAAAAAACATACGGGCCTTGAACTTGCTTGTGGTAGTTTTAGGGACATCCTCTTCCCCTTTATATAATAGTGGAAATCCCAATATGAGTGATATCAACTCGCCTTAGGGTGGCCAACTTACAACAAAAAGAGAATGGTAGGTCAAATTGTCTGACTGACAGCATGCTTGCAATCAGTTTGTGGCACATCATAGTTTTTGGCAATTCTATCAAGTGCTTGAAAACTATTTTTTTAACTTCTCCCTCACATCCCTAGTCAAGAATGTAGCCAAGTCTTTTACCTTGGATGTAGTGCATTTACAGTCTACCTTTCTAATATGTCCGAAAAGTACAAATTCAGCTCTTATCATTTTATGTCATTATAAAATACATAATTACATATGTTGTTATGTATTTCTGATTAGGTTGTGATGCACATTGCCATGATAGTTGTGATGCCAAGGCGATGCCCATGGCAATGCAATTGCGATGCCTATTGTGATCAACATCGCACTCAATTGCGATGCCCATGCAATGTAATTGTGATACCCACAACAATCCCTTTGCAATTGTGATGGCCCTTGCAATGAAATTACGGTGACCATTGTAATTGTGATGGCCTCTGTGATGAGATTGTGATGCCCAACACAAAGCCAACACTATCAGTGTGATGACATTGCGTTGTTTGCCTATTCATACAATGCAATACCATCACAACCTAATAATACACTTCAATTTCACATCGCAATTCCTTCACAATCCTATCGCAACTACACATCCATCGTAAAAAATGCATCATACACTTCAATTACAACATACATAACTGTAAATACATTGCATAGCACAAACCCCCTAATAGAAAAGGCTGACATACATAATTGTAAATATGCAAGCAATAGTCCCCCTAATAGAAAAAGCTAACATACAAAACTGTAAATACATTTCAAAGAGTGTAATGGACTTACTTTACTTACTCCTGACATTTTTCTATGTGAGTGGAGCTATTCACAACTATCCTGGTGCACTTCTGAATGTCTCCCATGCTCCCTTACACAACTGTGATGGAAGATACAATGGGATGAAGTTTGGGCAGAAGTGCAAGGCTAAGCATCCTTGAGAGTGGCTGATTATGGAGAGAGTAAATGGGCAAGGAGGAGATTGGCGACAGGTGTGCCTATTGGAGCTTGTCGATAGTCCATCTCTTCCTCTTGCGATTGGGTGGGAGTTGCGTCTGTTCACTTCTGTTGGAACGTGCCAATGGTCTATCTCTTCCTCTTGCGATTTAGTGTGAAGGGACATCAATCTATTCACTTGTGATGGCCATCTTTTCCTCTAGTGATGGGATAGAGTAGCCAATTTCATGCCAAATCCACTCTGCAGGGTGAAGGATGAAGACAGTGGGAAAATTTCCCATGTATGGTCTAAAGTGGATGGGTGTCAAACTAAACTGATTTTTCCCAATGGCACGCATGGCCTACTTTGGGATTCTTTCACACATGGTGGCCTAGTTTGGTAATATTTCCCCTCTCCCTAACTAAAATTAAAATTTCCCTAAAAAATATTAAAATACTAGCATAAGGATACATGGAAACGGTAAAAAACAAACCTACATATATTAGTTAATAATAAGAATACCACTAAAATTAAGAATTTTTACCAAAATAGACTTTTAACTCCAAAGGAATACCAAATATGTATGCATGGCTTCTGTAATTCCCAAATGAGACCTATGCACGTCTCACCATTCACTTCGTAATCTCACCATCTCCATAACTGTAGACGGGCATCTCACTCCACATGACATTGTTGCCCCACATGTCCTCTTGGCCGGCCTCCCTCTATTGGCTCTCCTTGCTCCACATGACATGTCCCTCTTGCCACTTCTTATTGCAGAAGCCATAAGCTTCTCAATACCCTATGATCGCAAAAATGAACCCTTTTGAAATCCCACATGTCTCTCTTCTCATCTAGAAGTGTTGTTATTGCTTGGAAGTTTTGTTATAAATCCATTTCCAAATGGGCAAAGAAGGACTTTGGTGAAGTGTTTATGTGGCCAAAATAGCAAAAATGAACAACATAACACCAAATGTGATACTTAAACCAAATACCAAATAACCAAACTCAAACCAAATAAAATAGAAAACATGAATATAAGACCAATTGTGACACTTAATCACCATAATACTAACCTTAAACACACATATAGCAAAAAGTAAATACCAAAAAACTTAACTTCAACTACATAATACGAATAAACCAAAATTGAACACAAAACCAAACTTAAATACAAATTGGAATTATTAAAATACGATCATCAACATATCATGTCATTAGTTACACAATGATCTGAAATATATGGACAAGCTATGGAGAATGTCATATTATCTATAACATAATGAGATAACGTATGACCAATGCCGTGTTAAACCAAAAACAATATTCCCATTGCTAACACAATGTCATATGACATCATGTTTTCAAAGATACAATAATTAACATAGCTATGTCATCACTCATACAACTTTTTATAACTAAAAAAGAAAGGTATTCATGTGCCTTGATTTAGATGAGTAAGTAGGGGGGAAAGGTATGAAGTTAGATCCGATCCAAGTCGGAATGCATATATGAGGATTATTTATCCAAAATGGAAAATTCACGCTTATTATTGGGTTATCCGATTGACAAAAGTAATATATTTACCATTCACAATTTTCACATTTATTATTGGGTTATCCTATTGAAAAAGTAATATATTTACGATCTCATCAGCCATTTGATAAATCTTGCAACTATTTCATAGACCTCAGCCTCCATAAAGTTTTTTTCATCCATTGGGACATTGATATATTTCTTGTTTATGACCCTTCAAAAAATGGCGTTGGTAGGTGATAGTATGGCATTGTGTGGTCTAGCAAGATCAATGTTGAAATGCTTGCTTTCTAGACAGATAAGAGGGACATTTCTAATGAGTAAGAGGGTTAAATGACAACTTTATATGACAATCCCTCCTAGTGGTCTCCAACAATGTCCTTCTTACTCATCTAGAAGGCTAGTGTTCCATCATTAACCTTGCTACACTGAATATTTCCATTTCTCCACTCAATGGTAGTCTTCAATAGTACCCTCATCATCATCAATTTTAAGAAAATGTGGAGTGTTTTCCCATTGTTGAGGGTTCAAATATAAAATTTCTCAATTTTTTATGTTTAAAGTGCATCTAGGATAACATGATTTGTTATTATGTCATGTTATCTTATATACACTTATAAACATAGTCGTGTTATTGCTAACACCGTAGAAATTTCACATTTCGTTTAGCATGTCATTACACTTAAAATGATTGTCTAATAAGTGTTTCAATGGAAACGTGATTAGGTTATTATTGTGTATCCGATGACACAACATTATGATTATTCTAGTTGTTTTGTCTTCTATTTAGCATTCTAGGGAGGAACATATGAGTCATATGTCAAGGTTATTGGCTGATTTCTTTTTCAAAATTATGTCTAGAGACCTTGTGTATGTATTGAGTCTTAGAATATAATTTGAGGCTATTATGGTCAAGTAAGATTTGGAATTAAAAAACTTAAAAAATAGGAGAAAACATGTTCTTATGTATCAAGTGAGAAGACTGAAGAATGTTGAAGGTTTTTGAAGCTTATTTAGATCACATTCACATATGAAAATCACTTAGACAAGTTTTAGAATTGATTTGAGAGGTTTCACAACATTTTAGGGTAAAAAAAGGCAAAATAGTAAAATTATAGGTTGAACAAAAGGATCGATCAGGCATTTGAACAACTACTTGTAAATGAAGCTGAGAGTTATCAATCGATTGTTGTCGTGAATTGATCATTTGAAGTATCATGCACAAAACAAACAATGAACGATCGTTCGCTTCAAGGACAGATTACCCTAATTAAGCTATTTTCATTTAAATTTATTTCTTTATTTATGTTGAATACTTAAACTGACTTAAGGATATATATATATATATATATAAGGGATACGAAATCACAAATTTTGAGAGAGCAAAACCTAGAGGAGATTAGGGTTTATACCTTTTTCAAATTGTTTTCCATAGAGGATTCGCTTAAAGCTTTGAGTTGAAGATTAATGGTGAATTCATGAGGCTAATCAATAACTAAATGAAATTTTACTAATAGATTTCAAAGAAGTTACAATATATCTTCAATAAGATATTGGAGATTCTACAATGCCAAAATCAATACAATAAGAGGTGCTTGTTGAAGGCTAGAGGAATACAGAGACAAGGCAAGGAGGAAAAAGAAGTTTTGTGTTCTTGAGGGAGAAGTCTCGAAGGCTAGAAACAATATTCTAAATAAAAGGAGTTGTTTTAGAGTCTAAACAAGGTTGGTAGTTTTCTTTTGTCAATATAATGTCTTTCTTACTAGTGCATTAATTTGGTTCCTTCGAAACTGTTGTGGATTTTTATTGGTGTTAGGTTTTCTACATTAAATTGTTGTGTTCATGTGTGAATTGAATGATTGATACAATGCGAGTGAGGTTTGAGAGAATATTTGTTTGATTCCATACGGATAAAAATTATATGCAAATAGGTCATATCTCGTAGTCTTTATCTTCATTATATAATCGGACTAGGCGCAATATGGTGGTCCACTAGGTTAAGTAGATAGATATTAAACTCACAATTTGGTTGTTTGAGCATTTTGCTAGTTTCGTATTCTAGTTGTTTGCCTCAAGAATATGAAAATTTCAAACTTAAATGCCAAAAAAATGATGAAATAACAAGATTTGCTTGCAAAGTAACAAACATAAGTAGTAAACCACCAAAGATGGTCAATAGTTTATTTATTTTGACTGATTCCAAAAGATTTTGATGAACATTATCTTAGTGTAAAAATTCTATGAAGTCATAAAGAACAAAATGAATGACTTTTTATCACTATCAATAATCCACATGGTCAGCAGCCTTGCACGAGTAGGTGTATAATTCGTCAAATTGAGAGGAAAAAACATACTAACTGATTGTCTTATGCAAAATCACATTTATACGTATTGCTTTTTTTAGCCTAGTAACATTTTGACATGGCAATAGAAGACTTGCTAAAAAGTTCATAATCTTCCTATAGTATAAACGAAAGCCCAAGATGTAATTAGTGAAGGCTTATAAATTAAATAGTTTGTAAAAACCCTACTATATTTCCACTATTCCAAATCAGTATATCTAATGAGCTGCTACAGTTTTTACTTCCTAGGAATAAGCATTGGTTATTTGGTATATTGGCTCACAAAATTTATCTTAGTCGTACTTCAAAAGAAGATGAAATTAGGCAAAAATCCATGTAGAAATGCTAAAAACAATGAACTAAAATCAATTGCAAACAACCATAGAGAAAAAACTTCACTTCGAAATTACTCGAAGTGGCAACTTTTTGGTCAACCCAATCATATAAACAACTAGTCATATTATAACCCTGATTTTTCATGAATCACAGATGGTATCCACCATAAAATATGAATAAAAAACAAGTAAATAAATTAGCAAAGTCCCTTTGACAACCAAAACACACATACGTGATAATCCAAAGTAAACAGATGACTAGACTGGATAATTTGCTAAGGAAACATGAAGAGAAGAATAAGCAAAATATGTGGTATACCCATTTCATGGATTCTTTAGCCTATTGGAACTAGGACTCCTAATCTTCCCTGTTCAGCAATCAATCACCATTCTCATCCCTGCATAAGCCATCTCCCTTCTTAGTAGATAAATACATAAATTTTCCATGTTTGGTTGTTTGTTTAGATCTCCCAAACTCTTTTGTTGTTGACCTTCAAGTCTTTACCTCCAAGTCTTGAAGCTTTTCTCCTCATTGCCTTGTTTTTTGTCTTCTTCCAGCCATTTCAAACAAGCTCCTCTTGTTTGACTTTAGCCTTAAGTCATCAATCCTCCATTGAACTTGGCTAACTCTCCTCTCCAGTTTATGTGTGAAGAACACTTTTTTCAGTCATGTGTCACTAAAATAATCATCATTAACATAAACTTTAAAAATGTTAAGCCATTTTTTCTGTTTGACATCAATTAGAAATAGAATCTCTTTCAAAATGACTTAATCTAGGTACGTAACACAGACAATGATTGATCATTTCAAACAAGAATCAATCGTTCACTGTTCCATTAGGGTATGACTCTCCAAGAAATCAATCTTTCACTAAGAGCTATTGATCTATAAACTCTTGGCCAAATTTTACATAGTCCAATTCAAGTACCAATCAATCAATTCCTCTAGTTTTGCAGCGATCGATCAATGCAGAGTAAAATTTCTCAATTTATCCTAATTAAATCTAAAACTTATAGATACATTTAAATCACTCAGACTAAGTTAATCTACGTGAATTGTGTATGTGAATGTGTGCAATTAACTCTTTTACCTATGACACTCAGCTAAGTCTTCAACCTTAATCGATAAGAACATGTCTACTCCTATTTTTTAATTCAGTCAATTCAAAGTTTATTCATTATTTTGATCATCGAAATTAGTCAATTTATAATACATATGCCTAATATGTTCTTTCTCCTCCACCCTACCTTCCCTCTTTCTCTTCAAAAGTTTAAACCCTCTACTTTTGAACCCCACAGGTGTT
Source organism: Saururus chinensis (assembly GCA_035235625.1). Classification (NCBI taxonomy): domain Eukaryota; kingdom Viridiplantae; phylum Streptophyta; class Magnoliopsida; order Piperales; family Saururaceae; genus Saururus; species Saururus chinensis. The sequence goes on along the minus strand of CP141146.1, from coordinate 25,423,546 downwards.
TATATTTGCATAAGAGTGGGTGGAAGAATTTTAGTTGAAAAATGACTGAAAACTGGCTCAATGTAAGCAATTGCATGTTCAGTTGATTGATCACCCTACCTGGCCAAACGAACTGACAAAACTATTGGTATTTCTATCTCTTCATGGCCAATTGATCTCCCTAGGAGGCTGGTCAATCAGCTACATTGCATATTCATTACGAAAATTCAATCTTAGCCAATTGATTTAAAACATCACAAGATTTTTCTAACCTTACTAGCCCTAATTATTTTGGGAAAATTATTTAAATAATAATTAAAAATAATAATTACCAAACTAACACGCTTTGGGAAATATTTCCTAAAGTGGTGTTGGTTTTTGCCACGTAGACGCCAACTAAGCATTGGTGCTTGCGTTACTTTTTAAAAAACAATTTAACAAGGACAAAATCAAGTTTAAGTTGATTTCGTCCTTCTAAATGACAAAACCATTTTAAAAAAATTTAAGTGATTTCATCATTCGAAATGACGAAATCACCAAACTTAGCATCAACGCATAACTGATTATGACATTGTAGCTTGACGTAACTGCATGTGCAAATACTTAATTTTTTTTAAAATGGTTTTGTCGTAACTCAGGTTTTGATGCAGCTTTGTTTCATCCATGTTGAACCCTTGTTGGTGTTGGCGGTCCATTGCAAGTCTTCCTGCTGCAAATCCTCCATATCCACCCTCTTGCTTCTGTCCACCTCTAGTAGATGAACCCCTCCAAATGCAAGCCCAACTCCAAACATGGTAGACCCACCGTTAGCCAGAGAGTTCATCAAGTCCGGGAGGTGGGTCTCATTTTTGTTGTGAGATCTCATCGATCCATCGTTCCGAAAGCTGGCTGGCGGCAGGAAGGCTGGCCTTGCATGGAAGAGCTGTAGATGGAGGAGACACTTGAGCCCATTTGCTAATCAGCCATGATACTTCTAGGAAAGATAGTTGTGGCTTCTACCCCACCGTTAGCATTGCAAAGCTGGTATGGAATCAGCAAGCCAAAAGTTGCTGTTGTTAGAGAAGAAGCTCAAGTTGAAGAGATTAGCTGCTGCAGCTAAGGAGGCAGTGTGTTGTGCACGATGATCAAACTCTACTTATTTTTTTTATTTATGCTGCATTGAACTATTTATTATTGTAATAGTTTAATTTGCTTTGGTTTGGTTTAGATATAAAACTATGTTGGTTCAGTTAGTGGCCCGAGCTAGCCGAACCACTAACTGGTGGGTTTACCTAGGGAACCGGACCGGCTTGGTTTGGGTTGGGCATGACTCCCTAGGAGGCCGGTCGTCTCTTATATGGGGCGATCCTCTCTTGTTGATGGTTATACAATTAAGATAGTTCTAAACTTCTCCCCTTTTTTCTTTGTTTCTCCCCTTTCTCCTTCGTGAATCTCTTGATATCGATTGTGCATACACCAGGCACATCACGGTGTTGGGGTTGGCTTGGAGGTCAGGGAGCTGGAGGAGGCCATGGAAAGGCTTGCTTTGCATTAGTCCATTGTGGGAGCTGAAGGGAGTAAGCCACCCTATCGTTCCGACCTGTGTCGCATCATATGCCCACCCAAGAGCTTGCCCCATGCTAAACTCCATCCCACATATGGAGCACTCGTGGACTTTCTGCAAGTTGCTTCGACAGCCATGTAGGGCCCTATCATTTGTGATGGAATTGGCCCTACGAGTTTGTTCTTGCCCAGCCTCAGCTGGAACAAGCTGGTGCAGCTCCTGATCTTGGGCGGTAGGAAGCCCGAGAGCTCGTTGGACAGCAGGAGCAGCTTGGTGAGATTTTTCAGCTTGAAGATGCTCAGCGGAATTGGCCTGGAAAGGTTGTTGTAAGAGAGATCCAGGCCCTGGAGGCTGGAGCACTGGGCAAGGCTCTCGGGGATGTGCCCGGTAAGCTTGTTTTGCCAAGCAAAGAACAGGACGAGCTTGGAGAGCCTACCGAACCCAGCCGGAATCGGGCCATTGATGTCATTCTTATCAACCTCCAAGTGGGTCAAAGAAATGCAGTTTGAGAGCTTCGGTGGGATGGCGCCCATGATCTGGTTGACGCTAAGCTGAAGACCTTGCAAGTTCCGAAGCTGGTCGGAATGCTTCCGAACAAGAGATTGACTAACAAATCGATGGAAACCATGTCCTTCCAGTTGCCGAGCTCGTCAAGGATGGAACCCACTAGGTTGTTTTGCCATAGCATCAAGTTTTGAAGCTTGCGGAGCTGGCCCAGTTGTTTAGGGATTGGACCCGATATGGAATTCTGGTATAAATACAAGTTTTGCAAATTGGTGCAGTTACCGAGCTCTTCTAGAATGGGGCCGGACAAAAGGACGGTGTACATGGCTATGGTTTCCAGTCTTTGCAGTGAACCGATTGACCTGGGGAGGTTGCCCGTCACCCCTGTCTCAGCCAGGCCCAACATGACCAAGCTAGTGCAGTTACCAATCTCTTGGGGTACCTCTCCTTTCAGGTTTTGCTTCCCTCCATCTCGAAAGACTTCAAGCATACATAAACTTCCGATGCTCTTTGGTATCTCTCCGCTGATCTGGTTGTCGTATAGAACCAAATGGACGAGGCTCGAGAGGTTCCCAATGTCAAACGCAATCCCGCCTTCCAGGAAGTTTGAATTGAGATAGAGGCTCCTCAGCTTGCTCAATTTGCATATTTCTGGAGGATTTTCATCGGAGAGCTGGTTGTTGCTGATATCGAGGAGACCAAGTTGGGAGTAGTCACTGAACTCTTTCGGGATTGGGCCACTCAGATTGGTGGCAGAGAGGACGAGAGTTTTGAGGAACCTGAGAGAGTGGAGGTTTCAAGGCAAGGGCCCTGCCAGGTCTAATGCTTCCGGTCTTAGCTTGACCACGTTGTGGCTCGAGTCGTAGGAGATGCCCAACCAGCTGCATGGGTTTGGGTGGGAAGCTTCCCATGATGATAAACCACCTTAAAGGTGATCTCAGTTTTGTTCAGGTACAGTTGTGGGGAATTTATCATTCAAAACGACAAAACTACCTTTCGATTGACGAATTTAATTAATTTTTTTAAACGATTTTATCCTTTAGAAGGACGACGATATCAATTAATTTTTTTTAAAAAAAAGTCACGCAAGCGCTGGCGCCTACGTAGTAAAAACCAACATCACTTTGAAAAATATTTCCCAAAGCGGGTTGGTTTGGTAATTATTATTTTTAATTATTATTTAAATAATTTTCCCTTTTAATTATTTAAGCTATATTAATTCCTCAATAAGACTAGAAAATAAGTAAATAGGCATAAAATAATATATAAAGTATACTTATAAAATACCCCAAACCTACAATTGCATTTAGCATAAGTAAAAACCCTTTAAACCCTTAGGTGTCCCTAGTTGGATGAGTTGTTTCTCATGAGGGTTTGTAGCAATGATACTCATAAACATCTAAACCTAAGAAAAGAACAAAACAAAGAAAACAAAAACCATAAAATTAATCTTCTCTAAAAAAACATATAACAACTCTTATAAAGAACCAACCACTAATAATTGAAACAAGTAAATAATTTTGTTTTGATCACTTTCAAGTAAGGAGTCAAATATTCTACAACTTCATTTTGGAAATATTTGCGCAAAAAAATATATACATTTAAAAAAAAAAGTGTAGAAACCTATAGTCATACAATTGCAATCTTTATTAACCAATATATCTCAATGTCACCCATTAACTAAGCTTATTAAGTGTATTAAATCAAAAATATAACAATGACAATCTATCATCTTTAACATATCACAATAAACATCATTTATAGCTTTTCTTTTCTAAATTTTCAATCAATTTCAAAGAATAAGAGTATAATGTGCATCATATTATAACTAGTGCAATACTTAGTTCTCTTAAGCTTTTTAAATAATCTTTGTAATAAGTGTTAGGCCAGTGCCCCCAATCTAGTTGGCTTAAGGCACTAAGAATTGAAAGACACCCTTCAGCCTTAATGACTCAAACTATAAAAGCTACAGAACTAAGTAAGTCTTAATAAGAATTTTTTGCAGCCTTCCACCTTTAGAAGCGAACCCCAATGCTTGCCTGGGCACGAGGCCCATCACTAAGTGATAAGATGAAAAGATACACAAACCTTTGTTCTCTTTTTTCTTCATTCCAATTTTTAAAAATCTTTTTCTTTTCAGTTTTTTTCTTTCTATAAACACTTTATATACTCAACCCAATTTTATTTCAAATGAGAGCAAAACGTCAAGCTCTATCATGAAATATTAAAAATTATTGGAGTGTACCATGTTTGAGAATATATTCTCAGTTAAAGATATCCCACTAAAATTAGAAGCAATAAATCATGTAATAATATATCTACATGTTTCAAGTGTGTGAAATGTGATTGAAAATATAAACATAAATGACCAAGATGATGAAAATAGAACAAAAAGGACTATTAACGACACATTTATGCATCGCTAATAGTCCCATAAGCGTCGCTAATGACTATTAGCGATGTATAGCTATGTGTCGCTAATAATAACTTATTAGCAACGTATATTTTATAGTGTCGCTAATGATAAGCTATTAGTGACACTATTTTATATGTCGCTAAAAATTCAAAAAAACAGTATTAGCGATGTATATTTATAAGTGTCGCTAAGAAGGAAATATTAGCGACGCTTATGTATACGTCGCTAATAGAAAAAGTATTTTTTAAAAAAATTAAAAAATAACTTATTAGCAACGTATAATTAAAGCATCGCTAATTATTAGCAACGCTTTCTATACATCGCTAATAATTAATTTTTAAAAAATAATTAAATAGTGACATTTTTTAAGCGTCGTTAATAATGAATATTTTTTAAAAACAAATCCTCGGTGGGCCCGGTGGCCCAACGAGGAAGGGAGAGGGGGCCGGGGGGTTGGAGGATGGTGGGGCGCCGGAATTCGGAGCCCCAGCTCCGCCCCCCTCCTCTGAAAATCAAAGGAGGGAGAAGGGGGCCAGCCGGGGGGGGGCAACAAAGGGAGGGGGGCTAGCACGGGGTGGGGTGGGAGCAGGAGGGGGGCAGAGAGGTGGGAGTGAGGGTACTATAGTAGGGGAGGGGAGGGGGAGCGGGAGCTGGAGGATGGCGGCCGCGCCGCCGCAATCCTACGGCCTCCCTCTCCCCGGCTCTGCCCCTCCTCTGAAAAATCAAAGGAGGGGGGCAGAGCAGGGGGAGAGAGTGGACCGGAGCAGAGGGAGAGGGGGTACGTGGGAAGGGGGAGGTGGGACTGGAGGGGGTGGGAGGGCGGCAGAGGACGACGGGTTGTGGGTGGAGGGGAGGCGCGGGGCGGTCGACGGGGCGGAGCGAAAGAGGAAGGAGGACCTGATGGGAGGAGGGGGCACTGGAGGGGTGGGGGGCCGAGGACTGTGGGTCGGGGTGAGAGGAAGAGGAGATGGGGGGGGGGGGGCAGGGAGGTTTAGTTATAAGTAGCAGGGGAATTTCTCTTCTCTCCTCTCCTCTCTCTCTCTCTCTCTTTCTTCTCTCTCTCTCTCTCTTTCTCCTCCCTCCTCTCTCTCCCTCTCCTCTCTGTCTCCTCTTTCTCTCTCCTCTCTCTCTCTCCTTTCGCTCTCTCCCCCTCTCTCTCCTCCCTCCCTCCCCTCTCTCTTTCATTGAATTTTTTATTTAAAAAATAGGTAGTAGCGACATATATTGCTATGCGTCACTACTACTATGAGGTAGTAGCGACGCATAGAGCTATGCATTGCTACTACCTCTGTTTATTAATTTTTTTTATTTTTTTAAAATAATTTATAATTAATTTTTTTCTCCCTTTCATTCCTCACTTCTCCCTCCCCCTCTACCTCCTCTCTCTCCTCCCTCCCTCCCTCCCCCTCTCTCTCCTCCCCCCTCTCTCTTTCATTGAATTTTTTATTTAAAAAATAGGTAGTAGCGATGCATGTAGCTATGCGTCGCTAACACCACGGGTAGTAGCGATGCATAGCACTATGCATTGCTACTACTATGAGGTAATAGCGACGCATAGTTCTATGCGTCACTACTACTATGAGGTGGTAGCGGGACAAAGAGCTATGCGTCGCTACTTCCTCTTTTTTTAAAAATTTTTAAATTTTGTTTTCTCCCACTCACTCCTCCCCCCTCTACGTCCTCTCTCTCTCTCCACCCTCCTCCTCTCTCTCTCTCCACCCTCCTCTTCTCTCTCACTTCTCTCCTCCCTCCCTTCTCTCTCCCTCCACCGGCCTCTCTCGCTTCTCTTCTCCTCCCTCCTCTCTCTCTCCTCCCTCCCTCCCCCTCTCTCTATCTCCTCCCTCCCTCCCTCCCTCCCCTCTCTCTATCTCTTCCCTCCCTCCCTCCCTCCCCTCTCTCTATCTCTTCCCTCCCTCCCTCCCTCCCCCTCTCTCTATCTCTTCCCTCCCTCCCTCCCTCCCCCTCTCTGTCTTTCATTGAACTTTTTATTTAAAAAATAGGTAATAGTGACACATGTACCTATGTGTCGCTACTACTATGAGGTAGTAGCGACGCATAGAGCTATGCGTTGCTACTACCTCTTTTTTAAAAAAAAAATTAATTTTTTTTCAATAATTTTTAATTAAAAGTTTTTTCTCCCTCTCACTCTTCCCCCCTCTATCTCCTCTCTCTCTCATCCCTCTCCTCTCGCTTTTCCTCTCCTCCCTCCCCTCTCCTCTTTCTCTCCTCCCTCTCTCCTCCCTCTCTCTCTCCCTCTCCTCTCTCTCTCTCTCTCTCCTATCTCCTCCCTCTCCCTCTCTCTCCTCCCTCCCTCCCCCACTATTTCTCTCTCTCCTCCCTCCCCCTCTCTCTTTCATTGAATTTTTTAATTAAAAAATAGGTAGTAGCAACACATGTAGCTATGCGTCGCTACTACGAAGGGTAGTAGCGATGAATTGTTTTATCCGTCACTACTACTCTAAGGTAGCAGCGACGCATAGAGCTATGCGTCACTACTACCAATTTTTTTATATTTTTTTAAAGTAATTTTTAATTAATTTTTTTCTCCCTCTCACTCCTCCCTCCCCCTCTATCTCCTCTCTCTCTCCTCCCTCCCCCTCTCTCTCCTCTCTCTCTCCATCCTCCTCTCTCTCCTCCCTCCTCTCTCTCTTTTCCTCTCCTCCTTCCCCCCCCTCTCTCTCTCTCTCTCTCTCTCTCTCTCTCCCTTCCTCCTTTCTCTCTTCATTCTCTCTCTTTTATTATAAGTTATATATTAAAATTATGAAGAAAATTTTAAAAATAAAATATATTATATTTCAAAAATTTTCATCTATTGTTGACACTGCCTTTTATTAATAATTTAATATTATATATTATTTATACAAATAGTCAATATTTAAGAAATTATATTATAGTTAAAAAAGTTATTTTAGATGTTTTTAGTTTTTTTAAGTAATTTCATTAATTAGCGACGCATGCAAAAAAGCGTAGCTATTACTTCTTAATTTTAAATTTTTTATTTAAAATTGAGAATTATTAGCGATGCTTTTCTACAAACGTCGATATTGTTAAAACTATTTGCGACATTTTTAAAAAAATGTTGTTAATAGTTTTGAATTTTTCTTAAAAAAATTAATATATATACTTTTAGGGAAGGCTTGTTAAAGCATTGTTAATAACATAATTATTAGCGACGCATAAATTAAAGCGTCGCTAATAGTTTTGGTATTAGCGACGCTTAAATTTATGCGTCACTAATGTACGACTATTAGTGATGCTTAAAATTAAACGTCGCTAGTAGTGGTATTTTTTGTGATGTTTTATTATATGTCGCTATTGGCACTCTTTAGTGACGCTTAGTGTTGCGTCGCTTCCAAAAGTGTCACTAATAGTCTTTTTGTTGTAGTGAACGACTATAGCCATCATAGTTAATAGTTAGTGACAACGCGCTCAATGGATGACGGGAAATCATCAGCGATGGCTATTGTAAGCCATCTCAGATAATAGCTAATAGCGACAACTTTTGTTTGAGCACATCACATATGATCAACATTAGGCTATTTTATAGTCGTTGTTGACCTTTTTTTTTGTAGTGACTTCTTTTAGAAAAAAAAGTTTGTTTTATATTAATAACTCTATTTTGTTAAATTTAAGTGGGGATACCTGAAAAAGAGTTATTATAAGCTTATTTTTCTTTTTCATAGATGTGGGTTTTACCCTTCAATATAAAATCACTATTTTTCTAAGTGTAGCTATTAATACGGAAGAGGAGTATTTTGCCCACCACAATTGAATTTATCATTAGTTTTTGGAAAATTTTGGATTATTATTGCGTGTGACATTCATATGTGGAGTACACAAGGATGCCAGAATGTCCACCATAACTGAAAGTCGGCCCAAACTAAGCTGGTGAGAAAATTTCTTCTTTTAAAAATTGAATTTTCACTCATGCTCAGATTGAAGAGGCCCAAACGATGGATTGGATTCTGGACCCCTCCATGTTTTTGGGTGTCGTTTTCTATAGCAAGGTGTCCTGTTAGACCCTTGTTGAATACGGTTATACACTGAAACAACTTCCTGAAATTAATTGAATAATAGACTAACAATTGAATCCATTATTGTCACATGCCAAAATCTAGTACAACTTCTTCAAGGAGTACCTTGCTATGAGCTTCTACAACGATGGATTTTCTCTAAGAAGACTACTCATAAATACCTAAAAAACCTACATAACTTCAATAAATTTCTACTCTAAAACTAAGCAGGATAATCTTCCATTACGCAAAAAATGTCCCCTGTGAAACAAGATGTGCAACTATTTTCTTATAAGCTTGTTGTGTGAGATGAATGCCATCCCAGTGTACGTGCGAGGATAGATCGTCACAAACTGAAGATGAAGCGTCGCACATTTTGGTTGGACTGAAGTCATACTGCCCTCCGGTTCCACAACATGCAGTTAAAGCATTCTTTTTATCACATCCTGGCAACCAAAAAAGATGGAATATGATTATAATAAAGCCCATGTTGTCTTTTTTAACAATTGTTGTGAAAGATAGAAACTTGTCAGATTTGTCGGAAAAACTTGCCTGAACCAGATTGAGCATTATCAATGAGACTTAAGACCGGAGCATATTGATCAGCATAATGGATGTTAACGTCTGGAAACTCCTCAGATAAATTTTTCAGGGCGTCCTGGAGTTGTTTGTTATGGGTCTCGGCGAATGCATTAAAGTTTGCTAAGCAATTTCTTTCATCATAAGCCGCAGTATCATTGGTCTGAAAGAGAGTGAGGTAGACAGGAAAGCATCCAATGGGAAAGTTTCCAGGTACTACCAAATACTTGGCTCCGTAATTAATCAATTTCTATCAAAAAGAAGAAAAGAAATTAAGTCAATTAAGAAGCAATAATTTTATGAATGTGTCTATATTAATAAGGGGGTTTATAGGGTTATTATTGGGGTACTGAGCGAACTATTGGAGTACATATGGGCAGGTTCTCACTTTATATGACAAAAGAGTGGCATGAACTTACCCTGGCAGCATCAATTATACTTTGTACCACGGATGGCACCAGTTGAGTCACCTGGTCAATTGTTTGTCCCCCAAGAAATGCATAATTGTAGTCATTGCCTCCTACCTCACCTAACATAAAGAGGGAATTCTTCAAAATCTCGGTGCACTCTGCAAGTATTGTGATCATGGTTAGAAAGTGGGGAAAAAAAGCAAGAAGACCATTCTGTCATTGTTTTTGCCAGCCCTTTACAAAGTCCGTTTAGAATTTCGATCGTTATTACCATAAGCAACTCATTACCGGTATCTGGAGAACACAAGTTCTTCAAATAGCCGTCAAACCAGTTGAGTTGCACACTAAGGGAGCTGTTCGTGTAAGGCGTTTGGATGCCCTTGCTGCTTAATTCTGAAGCATCGAGGGCAGTTGCACCGGCAACAGCAAAGTTGACACCATTATGAAAGTTTGCTGTTCGATCCAAATATGGGTTGAGATACGGAAGTCCTAAATGCTTGGCTGTGGAAATAAGGCACACGGTCAGAATAGCAATTGAATTCTTTACTAGATGATAAAAGTACTGAAAAGCTAGAAAGTAAATATGTATAATATTTATTATGATCATAATATTTTAATGATACATTATCCTTTATAATAATCTTTATTTCAAATTTTTGTATGTCCAAGTAATTTGTCTATGTATATTTACATGTATAAACTGAAAAGTCGGGACAGAATAGAGTGTTCATGATTTATTGTAGCATATGCATATATATATATATATATATATATATATTCTACATGTATTCTAACACCCAAACTCCCACCCAATTAATTACTGGTTGAATTTCAGAACTTGTCCATCATCATACGCTTATTCTCCACAAATCATCTATGAAGAAACGCAATTGCCCATATCCTCAAAAATCATAATGGAACTTATATATAAACTTAGATATCAATTTTTGGTGTATAAACCAGAGCCAATATCTCATTGTAGATGCAAAGATCAATTACAACCAGGACTGAATATACAAAGCCTTATGAAGTTACTGCTTGTATATCAAAATTAATCACAAGTCTCATATTTCAGATGCAGCAATAAAATATCTGAACCATGCATGACTCTTTATGCCAGCATGAAAATTAGCCAAAGTAAAGAGAAAGATGAGATATATTCTGAAGAAAAAGCCGAGATTCATCAATTACCAATGAAGTCTATCATGAGGAATCCATCAGAGCACCGTCCTGTAGCCTTGCCAATGCTCTTCCCATAAGGAAAGCTTGTAATGGCGGAAAACTGTCCAAGGTTTCCTTGCCTTACCAAGTTACCAGTGTCTGTTAATGAGTCGCCGAAGCTGTAGATGGAATCGATCTGTAAGGGCAAATCCTGCCCGTGGGAAGCACCAGGGAGAAGAACGAGCGCTGAGAACAGAATAATGGGGAAGGCAATGCACAGAAGGAGACGAAAAGCAGCCATTGCTGGAAGGCAAAGAGGACGAAAGACGAGAATTGAGATGGGGATGGATAAAAAGCAAAGCTGATCATCAATATATAGAGATCAGAGGCTCAATTACCGAGTTTCTGTAGAAGTCCAGGAGGAGTTAACTTCTGCAATGGCATTGAAGAACGTAGCACATGAACGATATCCACCAGCAGTCGTAAAATTCTCACCAGAGTAGAACTTTAGGCCATGTGGGATACTTGCGGAAGCAATTCTCATAAGTACGGTACTACTCCACATAATTCCTTCCTAAAACATGAGTATCATTAAAACAAGAGTTCGACATGCAGTTTAGGCCAATTACATAAAACTAAAGATAATAAAAACGTCCAGTCGTGTAAGCACATGAATTCTAAGTACAAATAAAACACAACTTTAATAGTAAGAACGCGTTTATATGTACCTCAATAATCCGCTCATACCCCGTTTTACTAAAATTTAGACAATTTTTTTTACTCTTCTAACCCGAGGAACACCATTGTTTCTATTACTTATTACCTCAACCCAAAATAATTCCACACCTCCTTTAACTCGAGCAAAGGCAGCGACATCTCCAGCGTTGGTGACCAGGCAACTAGGCGACATGGAGTAAAAACCACGCCGCCAGACCATGGCCAGCATTGCTAGACCATGACCAGATCTAGCTGAGGCTGGTCGCAGCCAAAGAAGGCCATGCCAACAGTGTTTAGACAGCATGGCCAGGCCAGCTACAACCTGCATGAGGATGGATCTGGCCACGACCAAACCAAGCCGGTCTAGCTGCAACTAGCTTGGCCAGACCATCACTACAACAAAAAGCGTCGCAAAATGCTTATATTTTCGTCGCAAATATTAATTTTTTGTGATGCTTTATTATATGTTAAAAATAGTAAATTATTAGTGACACTTATTTACATACATCGCTAATAGATAATTTATAAATATTAAAATATTTTGAAAAAAAATTAAAAAAATTAGTGACGCTTATTTTTGCGTCGCTACAAAAAATATTAGCGATGATTTTAAAATAATCGTTAACTTTAAAAAAACTAACATTATTAGCGACACTTTTAAAAGTGTTGCTAATAACAAAAAGAAAAAAGTTATTATCTACGCTTTTAAAAGCATCACTAATACAAAAATAAATACTAAAAAATTATTAGCGACGCTTTTATAAGTATCGCTAGTAAAAAAGTAAATACAAAAAAATATTAACGACTCTTTTAAAAACGTCGCTAATAGAATTCTTTTTTAAAAAAACTTTAAATCCCACCTTCATAGGGATTCTAGGGAGGGGGTCGGTGGGCGTGGCACTGGGGGAGGGGCTCTTGCGAAAAGCGTTCGGAGCGGAGAAGGGGGCTCCGGCAAGAGCAATGCAAAAAGGGGGGGGGAGAGAGAGAGAGAGAGAGAGAGAGAGAGAGAGAGAGAGAGAGAGAGAGAGAGAGAGAGAGAGAGAGAGAGAGAGAGAGAGAAGAAGAAGAAGAAGAAGAAGAAGAAGAAGAAGGGGGTCGTGCTCCGGTCGAAGCATTGCGAGAAGGGGGCAGGGGTTATGACCAGAGTGGAGTAGAAGAGGGGAGGGGCTCTGGCCGACTGAGGGAGCAGTGGTGACATGAGGGGGGCGGCGGCTGCCGGAAGGTGGCGAGGGTAGCTTGAGGTGCCGGATCCTGGGGCCACGGCCGGAGGGGAGAGGGGTTTTTTTTTTTTTGGGGGGGGGGGGGGGGGGGGTGTATATGTAAAGCGTGGGCAAAACTTTTGCCCTCGCAAATGAAATTTAGCCCGCATGGGGTGAAAAAACATCGTTGTTAGCGATGCTTCGTCAAAAGCATTGCAAATAGTATAACTATTGGCCACGCTTACGCTAATAAATATGTTATTTGCTAGCTTATATGAAAGCATCACAAATAGTTATACTCTTTGCGATGATTTGTTATAAACATCGCAAATAAGATAAAATCACTAAAAAGTATAAAATCTTCTCTCTCCCCTCTCTTTCCTCTCTCTCCTTCTCTATATAATTTCTTTTATTTATTTTAAAATATAATATATAAAAAAGGGAGTGAGAGAAAGAGGAGAGAGAGGATAGAGAGAAAGATCGAGAAGGGAAAGAGAGAGGTAGAGAGGGACAGAGGAAGAGAGGAGAGAGAGAGAATTTAATTTAGATTTTTGAGATTTTTTTATTATACCAATTATTTTAAAATGAATAAAAGAGAGAGGTGAGAGTGGAGAGGGAAAAATTAATTTAGATTTTTAAGAATATTTTTATTATAGTTATATTTTAAAATAAAAAAATTAAAATTAAAGGTAATCGCGACCAATAGTAAAATGCATCACTACTAACCTAGCTAGTAGTGAGGCATACGCATGTGTGACTACTAACCTAGGTTAGTAGTGACGCATATGAGAAAGACTTGCTACTATCTAGGTTAGTAAAGTCGCATCATGTTATGCGTCGCAATTACCTTTAATTTTAAATTTTTTATTTATTTTAAAATATATTATATAATAAAAAATTCTCAAAAACTCTAAATTAAATTATCCTTTTTCTCCCCTCTCCCTCGCTCCCCTCTCCCTCTCTATACAATTTCTTTTATTCATTTTAATTTTTTTATTTATAGAGCAGCGAGAAGGGGAAGAGAGAGGTAGAGAGGGAGAGAGAGAGAGAGAGAGAGGAGAGGAGAGAGAAGAGGAGGGAGGATAGAGAGAGGAGAGGAGTGATAGGGAAGAGAGAGAGGCAAGAGAGTGAGAGAGAGGAGAGAGAATTTATTTTTTTATGAATTTTTTTATTATTTATTATATTTTAAAATGAATAAAAAATTAAAATTAAATGTAATAGCAATACATAGCAAAATGCGTTGTTGCTAACTTAGATAATAGCGATGCATACGCATATGCATCGCTATTGAGCTAGATTAGTACCGACGCATACAAGGAAGCGTCGCTATGACGAGGGTTAGTAGCGACAAATTATGTTATGCTGCTCGGTGGAGCATGATCTAGCATGTCGAAGAAGCAGTTGTAGAAGAAGTTGCCAGGTTCCCTTTCCTCCCCCAATTCCCACGCTTCAAATATTTTTACAATATTTGCATTCGGCTTTTAGGAGGAACATGTTAGGGTTGTTAGGGTCACACACCCTAATTTTATTCGTGTGGTTCCACACCATGGAGGGTTGCTACTTTTTTTTCTCCTCGACCGTCGAAAGTATTGGTGAAATTTATTCGTGGTCGACTTCAATCATTTCCAAAGTTCCTCCTTCGGGAAAATTGGGGGTTGGACTTGGGGCAACTGAGGAGCAGGTATTATAGTTGGAGTAGGATGTCATGTTCTTTAAAAACAAAAAAAAGTAAATTACTAAGAGAAAAAAGTGGTAAATTAATCTAAAAATTAAATTATTAAATCAAATTTACTAACCTTGGACCGCTTGAGTTGCTCACTTAATGGAGGAGGAGGAGGAAGCTTGAGAGTTGAGAACTTTCATCTTAAATCTTGAGGCTTGAAAGTGAAGAGCTTAATTTTAAATTTTAATTAAAAATAAAAATTAAAGTGAATAAGAGCTTGAGACTTGAGAGTATGGGAAGAGAGGAGAAAAAGAGTCTTAGAGAGTGGAAAAAAAGGTGAAGAGAAGGTTAAATTCCCCCTATTTATTGATTTTAAAATGTGATAATTACCTCTTCTACCCTTAAAAATGACCGTTATTGGATTGTAATTGGGGTTAAACTTGTCTTTTTGAGGAGCATAACAATTTTGTAATTCCCCCTCCTTTCAAATCTGTTTTTAAAAATAAAATAAAAATATTAGGGGCATTATCTTCCAAGAAGATCCTTGAGTGCAAACTAAGAGACTACTTCTCTTAATATCAATTATGGTCCAACCAATTACATTTTATTTTCTTTAAGGACATAGAGCAACTTTTATTCTTATAAGTGGTCCAATTGTGAGGAAACATGTACATGGTATATCTCTTTTTTAGCCAAAAATGCATATTTAAGCTCATAAGAAGGGGTTTTAACTCAAGCTTTGGTATTTAGACACATGAAGGGAGGAAACTACTATTTGGAGGAGGTAATTCCTCAAAGCATGCCTTCTACTTGTCGTTGTCTAACATTGGGGTTGACTCTAATAAACATTTATATCATTAATTATAATAAGAAAGACATACTTCAAAAGGGTCAAAGAATGAAGAAAATAAGAAACTTGTCATGCACAAGATTTTCAATTAAATTTACTTTATAGATCCATCATCATCATCATCTTCTGGTTTCCTACAAATAATAAAAATGTTAAGCTCCAAAGTTATATTTATAAAAAAAAACTTCATAACTCTATTTCTATAATTAATAAGATCATAAGAAGTAAAAGGAAATAGACAGCCTAATATGACTCAAATTTGTGTATAAGCATTTAGAACTGGTTGTGTGCCCAAAACAATAAAACTAATAGGAAAGTAAATGTTTTTTCACTTTGACTAGAACATCCTCAACAATTCCTCATGGTGTTTTAACTAAGTGATCAGTAAGTTGAAGTGTAATACTTGGAAGCATCAATTCACCAAGTCACAATTATTAATAAACAAAATAAGGTAAGAGATTAAAACTTGCACGAAGATCAAGAAAAACCTTTTCAATTCTATAATTTCCAATTACACAAGATATTTGTTACAAAATTGTACTTATTTGTTTTGTTATAAATGCTTTCTTTTCTACATTTAGCACATGCTTGTTTATACAAAGGTCTTTCAAAATTTTACATAAGATAGAACTTGTCTAATGATATCTAAGAGAGGATTGCTAATCTTAGTTTTATTTAAAGTTTCAAGAATGTCATTATTTTTCACCATTTTAGAAGAATATTGTAATTTTGGGGAAAAGGACAAGAAATGGGGGAAACAAAGTTAGATTTGTCAAGTTCATCACCTTTTTTGGAGTTCAAAGACTCTTTGCATTGAACAACCTTCCTTAGAATGTCTTTGTTAATAATTTTTTTCATTTCTCAAAGTGGTAATTGACTTAACATGCTCTTCTTGTGAACTTAAAGAATTCAAATTTTTAATAACAAATTTATTATTAGGATTTGGTTGAGGTTGAAAAAGAAACTTCCATTTTTCTTGAGTACTCACAGTTGTGGTCAAATAAATGATAGAAATCTTCAAGTCATTGATGGTCTGCATAGTTTAGTCGTTGACTATTATTTGACTCTGCATGAATGCTAGTAATGTTTATTTAAGAGTTTTCTTAAGTGGTAGCACATAAGTAGTGAGGTACATGCACATTAAACTCATTTTTTCAACTAAAGTTAGGATGATTTATCTAATTAAGAATATAAGTTTCAAAATAAGGAGAAGAGAAATATCTTTTGTAAATAAATAAATATATATATATATATATATATATATATATATATATATATATCATTTTATTAAGTATGCAACACCCTTAGAAAGTAAGGATTGTTGGACAACCGTGTATTTGCTACCTATCACTCTCACATATATTATAAATATCTTATATTTTTTTAGAAGCCTTATACATGTTTCTCTTATTTGTTTACATAACCTCAACTTTTAAAGTTAAACTTGTAATTTTTACTTTCACATCATCTACATCGTTAAGAAGGTACATACCCCCCTTAGTTGTCACGTTATATTTTATCTTATTTACCACTTTCAAATTCATTATAATCTTCCCACTATTATGTATTCTTAGCCAATACATAAAAAATTAAAGCATCATACATCATCAGGTTCTTTACTCAAAAACTCTCTATTATATATCATTTTAACAAATTGCTTCATATGAAATGTTGAGTCATTATAAAAGAAACTAATTATATATCACGTTTTATATCCACAGTGTAGGTACAATGACAAATTTCTTTAAATAATTTTCAACATTGAAAAAAAGTCTCATTTTTTGTAAAAAAAATGCAAGATATTCTTTTTAAGTGTATTACTTCTATGGGTAGAAAAAAACTTTTTCAAAAAATTTCTTTGCATTTTTTGTCATGTTCCATGGATCTTAGCTTCAATAAATAAAATAAATTTTTTTATTTTTTATTTTAATAAAAATAGAAAGAATTTTAACTTAATACCATTATTAGAAACATTTTAGTTTGACAAAGTTGTAATAACTTCTTCAAAATCTATTAAATGTAAATATGGGCTTTCCATGTTTAAATCATAGAATTTGGGTAGTAATTGAATTACTCTCATCTTGAGTTCAAGTAAGTTTTTAACTTGTTGCAAATAATCAAGTAAGTTTTTAACTTCTTGATTATTGAATCCATATGATGCAAGGGGACATTGCTTTTGCTAATTCGAATTGAAGGGTGATATCAAATTGGTCTATTTTTGGCTCGTATACATAGTTACCCAAGTAAGCTTACACATTTGATCTTGATCAAGTACTTTTTGGGCCGTCTCATGCCATTCTAACCCTTCTCGGGGGATTCCATCCACAAATGCAAAGTTTGTAGCTGACTGACATTGCTCATTGCACTTCATTAACACCATTATTTACTTATAATCTCATCCAAAGTGTTCAAAGATAAAGAAAACTAAAAAATATTAAGATAAATATCAAAACTTTTTATATTACCGATTTG
The DNA here is from genome assembly GCA_035235625.1 of Saururus chinensis. Lineage (NCBI taxonomy): Eukaryota > Viridiplantae > Streptophyta > Magnoliopsida > Piperales > Saururaceae > Saururus > Saururus chinensis. Next base: position 25,406,040 of record CP141146.1, on the reverse strand, counting down.
GTCATGTTACCATGAGCACATAAAAAGTTATGAAAACTTTTTTTTTAAGAACTAAAACAAAAGAATTAACAAAGTAAAACTAAAAGAAAGAAGATATATGAATTAACCAAATGCAAAATATGCAATTCACACTTGATATTTAAAAGAAACAATTATAAAGAAAAACCTAAAAACAAAAAGAAGTGAAATATAAGAAGTGGAATGAAACAACCCATAATGCTTCATGTGGTCTTCTTTAATTCTACGAGTAACGTTAAGTCCATGAGATCTTTCCAATTAAGTCCTTTAATGATTCTTCATTTCACTCTTCTCACTTTCACTAAAAGAAAAAAGAAAGAAAATAAACAAAAGAAATGAATAGGGAGAATATATTGTAACTGGCGTTCTCCTCACACGTTGTGATCCCCGACAATGGAGCCAAAAACTTGTTACAACTAAATTATTGATTAATTAAAGTTAGCCAAAGCTTTTGGTTGTACTATTTACAAGTTCACAAGTGGATGTAGTCTTCCAAGGTCAAACCACGGGGATTACTTTTGTGTGACTATGACAACTCCTTCTTTATTTGTTAGTTTATCTTTTGAAATTCTTCAACTCATTTAAAGAATTTTGCTGACTCCCCTATGAAATTTGTTGTTTGAAATATTCTCACTTTAGTTGTACATCAGTATGAATTTATCATGAACAATTTCTTCAAGCTCATTTTATAAATTATCAAAGAAAATAATATGTAAAAGACTTCCTTTCTTCTCCAATATTTTTTAAGTTTTCATCTCTTTAATTTTGTCACAACTTATTCTTTATATAGGTCTCTAAATCAAATTGTCTCTTTGACTTCAATTAGGAAAGAAAACTATTTCGAAAAGGCTTGCTTAGAGTAAATAAAACTACCAACAATCAATCGTTTCAAATAGTGATTGATTGTTAATTGTTTTCTTAAGGAAAGACTTCTTGAGTAATCGATCATTCATTAGGGTGATCGATCGATAAACTCTCAGCTTCATTTAATAAATGGCTAATTCAAGTGTCGATCAATCATTTGTCTCTGTGTATTGTCCAATGATCGATTGATGAAATTGTATAATTATAATTTTACCCTAAATCCATTTGAAACATCCAAACTCACTTCTAACACTTCTCTAAGTAACTTTTGTAAGAGAATGTGTACTTAATAAACCCCTTAAACAACTAAAATTCTTTAGTATTATGTCTTGATCAATAAGAACATGTTTACTCTTATTTTTTAAGTCTATTAATTTTAAACCTGACTCGAGCACAACTACATCAAATTAGATTTCTAAGACTAAGTACATACTTAAGGTGCAAGATCTCTATCACTAACTCGGTGTATTTTGATTTAATTGGCCACTTTGTCTTGTTTAGGGGTTAAAGATGGATAATTACATTTTTAAAAACTATTTTTCCTCATTTTTATAAGTTTTTAGGCTAAACACAATTTAGCTTATTTTTAGAAAAAAATTTTGGGATTTTGTGGAATTTTTTTATAAATTTAGGGAGCGGGTCCCACCGTGGGCACCAAGTTTACATTTTGGGGTGAGGGTCCCATAAGACCCTAAACTTGACATATTTCATTATTAAAGAGTTTCAAAAAATTTTAAATTCATTTTAGTCCTAAAATGAGCAAAATTACCTATTTAAACTATAAATTTCAATTTGTACCCCGACTTTTAATATGTATGTCCCATAGGATTTACTATAAATACAAAATCCCAGCCTCATTCACAATTGGGAAAGGGCTGAGAAGCCCTAATCCCCATACCAAAGAAAGAAAGTTGATTTAGGTATGCTTAAGACTAGATTTTTCATTAATCTCTTAGATTTTTCCTTAATCTTTCTTAATCCCATCTTTTCCAAAGTTGATTCTTGTTTACTTTACTAAAGTTGTTGTTTTTAAGCCATATTTCAAACCTCCAAATGAGGGATTTTGGTTTTTAAGAAAAGAAAATTCCAAATCTACAAGTTTTCAAGTGGTTTAAGCTTAAATATTTGAATTTAATGAGGTATTAACTAAACCCTACCTTTGGGTAGGGATTTGTGGAGATTGAAGCTTTGATTTTGGACCAAAAGCTCACTGAAGGTTAAGTGTTTTCCTTCTAAATGGTTTAAGTTTCAAATTTGTGGTTTGGAATGGTTTTATGTGAGTTTTGCTTAAGGTTGTGCTTTAATGGTGGGTTAAATAAAGCATGCTCTATTTAGTGATTTTCAATTGATTTAGTTTAAAAATCACTAAATCTATAATGTCTTTAGCTTGTATTTCAATATTATGAGGTTTGAAGTGATATTGGGATTTTCTTGTCTATTTTGTATATTTTCAGTTTCGGGTTCGCAAAGATGAAGATGAACCATATTTGAACTGTCGAGGGCGTTCAAATGACCCTGCAGTCGATCGAACGGCTAGCATTTGAATGGCTATCTAGCCGATCGAATGACCAGTTGTTTGAGCGGCCATCTAACCGATCGAACAGCCAAACAACAGATTTGCCTTGGTGAGTATTTTGTCCATTTTCATGTTCCTCTTCATAAATCGCAATTATTATGATTATGATGAGTTTTTTTTACTTGGAAATGCTATTGTGAGGGCATGAATATTATCTTGAAAGTTTTGATGTTGTTCAAGTATGAAATTGGTTACATATTCTATTTTAGCATGATATTCTCCTTATCCTAAATTCATGTTTGATGATTCTCCATGTTTTATTCATGATTCCAACAAACTTGAATTGTGAGGATGGGCATGTATGATTTCACATGTTGTGCTAATTATAGGTGAACTATATTTCCATGTCTAGCTTAAGTGTAGTGATAATTATGCTTACCTAAGTCAAGAATGAAGTTGTAATTAGCTTGGACTTGTGTTTTTCGAGGTTTTCACTGTACATTATTCATGATTTCAGTAAGAGGGAACCATGATGAAATCATGAAGGCATGCGTGTAGTATAATGATGGGTTGTTCATGTTGCATATGTCATTTATTAGAATTGAACACTATTACTATGTACTCACTTGTGAAGGTAATTGTGGTGATTATTTGACACAAATGGATTATGAATAATGCACAGATGGATTGATTAGAGCATATCTATTGTATTAGGATACATGTAATATTGCTCAAGTATGTACCATGTTACATGCAACATAAAAGGGTTTATGAACGAAATTTATCATAATTAGCCATGGTTGATAAATTGCATGTAATTGAATGGCATTGATTGACAGATTAATTGATTGGAGGCTTATCGATTCGGTTTTACATCTGAAAGGTTGGGGTTTTACGTCCAATGGATGGGGTTTTACATCCCTTTGAGGATGGGTTTTCCTCCCCGGGTTGAGAAGAGTGGCAATGCTATAAGGAGTTAAATTATTGAGATTATCTGGACCCTAAGAATCCAGGCTGGTTTGTCCGAGTGCACCGGTTTACCAGGGGGTAGTTTCCCCATTAGGGATCTTACCCAAATTGAGACACTCTTTTAGGACTTCGGACCTTCCTTTTGAGGATTGTTGAAAGTGAGCAGGTCTGCTTATGTTTCGGCCGATTAAGCAGGTTTATTTTCTATATGCATGAAATGTTTACTACTTGTTGTGGTTGCATGTGTATGTGATATGATGCTCGATTACACGTTTGTTGAGTAGAAATGAGGGAGCTTATATTACACATGTAAGTGTGTATTTATTTGCATGTTATGCAGGACAGTGTGTTGAGACACTCTTATGAAGGATGAATGTTTGCATTGAGAATGGATTGTAATTGATATCATATTATGATATACCATGTGGAATGGTATGCAGGTTATATGTTAATGATATCATGAGTAGATGTATATGGTTACTAAGTCATGATATAGATGCACAGGTTATGTGAATCTTCCATGATGAACGGGTGTATTTATGTGATGAAATTTATGTGGAATACTTGTGATGAGTTTGGATTTATTCTCTCGTAACATAATAACATTGCTGAGTATATTGCTCACCTCTCTTTTCTCGTATATTTTTGTTTTGGGGTTGCATGGTGTGACCAGGATTCTCTATATGAGGAGCGGGTGGTGGATGATCGGTATAGGAGGGGATGCCTAGAGACATTGTGTTCCATGATCATTTATGTTGCTTGTTATGTTGAGTTTTATGTCATGTTGGTTATGTTATATATTTTACTTGCTGGTTTGGTTTATGACTCATGTTAGTTATGTTACTTAAGCCGTGAGATGGCTAAGTGAACTAAGTATATGAGTATTATGTGGACTAATTCTTATTTGAGGTCATTTATCTTCCTTTTTTTCTCTTGTACAAAGTTTATGGTGCGCTACTCCATTATAAATTACTCGTATGAGGGATTAGGTCTTCTGCAGTCGAACACCACTTCGTTGTGCCATGTGCACCGACCTTCCCTTGGACCAGGTGCAACTCGGGTTGGCAGGTGTCGGGGCTTGACAAGTAAGTTTTTGGTATCAGAGTCTATCTTTGTTCAAGAGTAAATGAGGTTAAGTAATGAGTCGTGAATGATAATGGGGTGTGAGATGATATAAGACTTAGACATAGCTAGCGATGTGGAATTCCGTAAGTTGCATGTCTTAATGTTTGCTTACTGAATTGTGTTGCTTGAAGTTTGTGTTGCATATGTTATTAGGCTGTATGATTAATGTCTAGTTGTTGTGTAGAGTTGACAACATGTTGACTAATCATGCAAGCTCTTATAACCATTGTGGTTCCCGAGACCCTAGAGTTGACAACGTGTTGGTTGCAATCGAGGGGTTAACACAGTTCGTCCAGGCTAAGCATATAGGAGGTAGCGGGTCAGAGTCTCTCTCGTTGGAGGGATTCAAGAAGCTTAACCCCCCCGGCTTCAAAGGAGGGTTGTACGCTTCTAAGGCAGATAATTGGAGACTCCACATGGATAAAAATTTCAGTGTCCGACGATGTGCAAAGGAGGAGAAGACTCGCCTTGCAGTCTTCACTTCTGAGGACGCGACACAACGGTTCCAGGGGCACGTGGATATTCCCTGGGAGGAATTCTTGTCCACTTTCAATGACAAACATTTCTCCCTCCACGTATGGGAAGAGAAGAATAAGGAATTCTTGAGCCTTCAGCAGGGATCCATGATAGTTTTGGCCTACGAGACTAAGTTCATGGAGCTTGAATGCTTCGTACCTCATTTTTTTGGCAATGAGTACGAGCGTGCAAGAAAGTTTGAGGATGGACTGAGGCCCTTCATCAAAGACTGGGCGGTTCCTTTCCAACATAAGACTTTGGCGGAGGTGCTAAAGACTACCATAGTCGTGGAGCAAGACTCGGATGATTGTATGAGGAAGAAGGGGCGGCAACCCAAAAGGCCAAGACAGGTGGATACCCATGGCCGCCGGAGCCATAAGCGCGTGATGGTCATCATGTAAGGAACCACACCACCCACGTGCAGTCGGACAGCCAAGGCCAAAAGGCCAATATCACTAGTTACCTTTGTGGGCAGCAAGGGAATTATAAGAGAGAGTGTCCTCGCAACCCTCAAGGGGGTGCACCAAGGCATCAGGGATGGCCACACGGGAGGCCATAGGGTAGACCTCAAACAGGGCAGCAAGAAGCAAATGGAAAGATGCCGGTTAATGAAGGGAAGGTATATGCTATTTAAACTCACGAGGCGGCCAACTCCTTAGCTATAGTGTAAGGTATGATCATCATTGCCTCTCACTATGCTAAGCTGTTATTTGATACCTATTCTTCTCACTCATTCATCTCTCCGCATTTTTCTTATGAGCTTGATGTTGAACTTAAGATGCTATCTATTCCTTTACGTGTGTCTACTCCTTCATCTTCCCTTCGGGAGGAGGAATATTTTAAGAAGGTCTCCATGTGGATTGATGGACATGAATTGCATGTTGATTTGATTATCTTGCCTATAATTGATTTTGATGTAATTTTAGGCATGGACATGATGTCTAAGTATCATGTACATGTTGGTTGTCGGGGGAAGAAGATGGTGCTTCCTTGCTAGATGTTAAGCCTTTTATCTTCTATGGTATTAAGTGGGCTAGTGGGAAATTCTTGGTGTCTTCTTTTAAAGTCAAGAAGGGGATCAACAAGGGGTGTGAAGAATTCCTTGCAATCTTGGGGAAGAATACGACATTGCCTTCACTTGAGTCTGTGTGGGTAGTGTCGGAGTATGCAAATGTATTTGCTAGCGACTTGTCGGGGTTGCCACAGGAGAGGGAGATCAAGTACCACATTGATCTTGTTCTTGGCAAATCTCCTATCTCTAAATCCCCATGCCGCATGGCTCCAGCCGAGCTCAAGTCTCAAATGTAGGATTTGATGGATAAGGGGTATATTCGACTGAGTGCATCTCCATTAGGCACACCGGTTCTCTTCGCGAGAAAGAAGGATGATTCCCTCCAGCTATGCATTGATTACTAAATATTGAATCAGGTAACCATCAAGATCAAATATCCCTTAACTTGTATTGATGATTTGTTTCATCAGTAGGTGTTCTGTAAGATTAACTTGAGGTTAGACTATCATCATCTAAGTATCCATCCCGACGACGCATCTAAGACCCATTCCAGACTTGATATGGACGCTACGAGTTCTTGATGATGCCCTATGGCCTAACTAATGTGAAGGCATCATTTATGGACTTAATGAACAGAGTCTTCAGGTCATACTTGGATCGGTTCGTGATTATCTTCTTAGATGACACCTTGATTTACTCGGCCAACAAGGAAGAGTACGAGGAGCATCTAAGGATCGTCTTGCATACTTTGCGAGATCACCAACTCTACGCAAAGTTTGACAAGTGCGAGTTCTAGTTGGAGGAGGTGCAGTTCCTTGGCCATGTCATCTCTAAGGATGGTGTGATAGTAGACCCTTCTAAGGTGGAAGCCGTGTTGAGATGGGAGCGACCCAGGAATGCTTCCTAGGTCTGTAGCTTTTTAAGGGTCACGGGGTATTATCGCCGGTTCATTGAGGCTCTAGCATTGCAAACCCTATGACCAAGCTGACAATGAAGAATGAGAAGTTTGAGTGGAGTCAAACATGTGAAGAAAGCTTCCACAAGTTGAAGAAGAGGTTGACTTCAGCTCCGGTCTTGACCATGCCTTCCGAAAGTGGTGGATATGTGGTCTATAGTGATGTTTCACTTCATGGTTTCGGATGTGTACTCATGCAGCATGGGATAGTGGTAGCTTATGCATCTCGTTAGCTTAGAGTCCATGAGAGAAACTATCATACTCATAAATTGGAGTTAGCGGCTATGGTATTTGTATTGAATATTTGACGACACTATCTCTATGCTTGAAGTATCTCTTCACCCAAAAAGACTTGAACATGAGGCAAAGGAGATGGTTGGAGTTCCTTAAGGACTATGGATTCGCTATCTCTTATTATCCCAGGAAAGCTAACATGGTGGCAGATGCCTTGAGTAGAAAATCAACCTCTTTGGTAGCTTATGTGCATGTCCAAGAATGGCTCTTGTATGAGGAAGCTATAGAGCTTAAGCCGGAGTTAACTATGGAAGATGCATGTAGTTGGTTCGCCAACCTTTCCATAAGCTCTAGCTAGGTTGATGATGTACTTAAAGCTCAAAAGAGGGATGAGGAGACTCAAGCCTTTCAGGCTAAGTTGAGGGAAAATGTAGTAATTGACTTTTAGGAGAGGTCCGATGGGAGCTTGATTTATAGAGGCTAGTTGTATGTGCCAAACTCTTTGGAGCTTAAGGAGCGTATCTTATCAGAGGCACACTATTCTAGGTTCTTCATCCACCCAGGGGAACCAAGATGTATCATGATGTGAAGAGGACTTTTTGGTGGAGCAGTATGAAAAGAGGCATCGCTTTGTCAACAAGTTAAGGCAGAGCATCGTCATCTGGGCAGTATGCTATAACCCCTTCTTATCCTAGAGTGGAAGTGCGAGAATGTGGCTATGGACTTTGTTTCCAGACTCCAGAGATCGCCAAGCGGTAATGACACGGTGTGGGTCATCGTGGATAGACTCGCCATTCACTAAGTCTGCACACTTTATAGCGATAAGGATGACTGCTTCCCTAGATGTGCTGGCTGCCTTGTATGTGAAGTAGATTGTGCGGTTGCATGGTGTTCCGGTGTCTATTGTCTCTGACCGCTTCACCTCCTGATTTTGGCAGAGTTTCCAAAAGGCCTTGGGTACATCCTTGCATCTTAGCTTGGTTTATCATCCGTAGGCTGATCGAAAATCTGATAGGACCATCCAAATACTTGGGGACATACTTTGGGCGTGTATACTTGAGTAGAAAGGCAGTTGGGAGTAGCACCTACTATTGATAAAGTTTGCTTATAATAACAATTATCATGTGAGCATTAAGATGACACCTTTTGAGGCACTCTATGGGCAACCGTGTCGATCTCCCCTTTGTTAGAGTGAGGTCGATGAACATCTTCTTACTCGTCCTAATCTTGTGCAACAATTAAGTGGAGAAGATCCAACTCATTCGGGAGAGGTTGCAAATGGCACAATGTCAGTAAAGGAGCTATGCTAACAAGTGGGGGTGAGACTTAGAGTTTAATGTGGGTGATCACATGTTCTTGAAAATCTCCCCTTCCCATGGTGTTGTTCGTTTTAGCAAGAAGGGCAAACTATCACCTTGCTTTATTGGACCATTTGAAGTCTTTGAGCGCATTGGCCCTGTGGCATATCGAGTGGCTCTACCACCTCAGCTTGCAAACATTCATAACATGTTCCATGTTTCACTCCTTCGGAAGTATGAGCCGGATCCATCCCATGTACTAAACTTTGAACCCTTGGAGCTTAGGGAGGATCTTTCATATGTGGAGGTGCCTCTGTGTATCTTAGACAAGAAGGAGAAGACCCTTCGACACAAAGTAATCCTGTTGGTAAAGGTCTTATGGCGGAATCACAACTTGAAAGAAGCTACGTGGGAACGAGAGGACAAAGTAAAGGAGACATATCCCCACCTTTTTACCGTCGATTGTTAGTGAATTTTGGGGACCAAAATTCCTTAAGGAAGTATGTAAGATCTCTAACCCTAACCTGGTCTATTTTGATTTAATTATTTTATTATTTTGTAATTTTGTTTTAATTGGCCGGTTAATCTTGTTTTGGGTATGGAAAATGACGGTTTTATAAAGGTTTTTTCCTCAATTTTATAACTTTTTATGTTAAACTCAATTTACCCTATTTTTAGAAATTTTGGGTATTTTGCGAAATTTTTTCATAAATTTTGGGCGTGACTCCCACCGTGGACTCCACATTCGCATTTTGGGGAGAGGTTCCACGAGACCCTAAATTGACTTATTTCATGATTAAAGAGTTTTAGAAATTTTAAAATTTGTTTAAGATCTAAAATGAGCAAAATTACCTATTTAAACTATAAAATTCTATTATACCCCAACTTTTAATATGTATACCCAATAAAACTTACTATAAATAGAAAATCCCAGCTTCATTCCCAACTGGGAAAGGACTGAGATTTGGGAGGCTGAGAAGCCCTAATCCCCATACCAAAAAAGGAAAGAGTATTTAGGTATGTTCAAGTTTTGATTTTTCATTAATCTCTTATATTTTTCCTTAATCTTTCTTAATCCCATCTTTTCCAAAGTTAATTATTATTTTATCCTACTAAAGTTATTGTTTTTAAGCCCTATTTTAAACCTCCAAATGAGGGATTTTTATTTTTAAGCAAAGAAAACCCTAGAGCTACAAGTTTTCAAATGGTTTAAGCTTAAATACTTGAATTTAATGAGGTATTAACACAACCCTAACTTGGGGTAGGGATTTGTGGAGATTGAAACTTCGATTTTGGACCAAAAGCTCACTGAAGGTAAGGGTTTTTCCTTTTAAATGGGTTTATGTTTCAGATTTGTGGTTTGGAATTGTTTTATATGAGTTTTGCTTAAGGTTGTGCTTTAATGGTGGCTTAAATAAAGCATGCACTTTTTAGTAATTTTCTTTTGATTAGTTTAGAAATGACTAGATCTATCATGTCTTGAGCTTGTATTTCAATATTATGAGGTTTGGAAGTTATATTGGGATTTTCTTATCGATTTTGTGTATTTTCGGTTTTGAGTTCTCAAGGTTGAAGACGAACCATATTTGAATTGTCTAGGGCATTCAAATAGCCCTACAGCCGATCGAACGACCTAACATTTGAATGGTTGTCGGGCCGATCGAACGGCCATCTAGCCGATCAAACGGCCAAATGACATATTTGCCTACTTGAGTATTTTGTCCATTTTCTTGTACCTCTTTATAAATATCATTTATTATAATTATGATGAGTTATTTTTACTTGGAAATGCTATTGTGAGGGCATGAATATTATCTTGTAATCTATGATGTTGTTTAAGTATAAAAATAGTTACATGTTGTTGGATTTTAGCATAATATTCTCTTTATCTTAAATTAATGTTTGAGCAGCAACGTGGAGAGAGATGGGGGCAAAGAAACGCGGGTTCAGTTTTGTCACAAGTCTGCACCTTATAATTTCTGCCTTCAGTAGAAGGCATTTTCTACGGGAACTCTCCTCCCCAAGAGAGTTCTCGTAGAAAGGAAAAACAGCCTTGAAAGCTATTTCTGTCACGATTTTAACCCGAAAGGAAAATTGCCCTTCCATACCGTTTTTGTCTGAGAAAGCGATTTCTACCCTTAACAAATCGCTTTCTGGGGGCAGAAATCGCCTCCCAAATGGCCCCCAAATCTTTTATCCTTACCATTTTGAAAAACCAGCTTTGCCTTATCTATATCTCCAAATTTTGGGAAGCATTTTTAATGCTCCGCGATGAGCATGAGCCGAGCGTAAGGAACACCTATGAGGCATTGATTTTTAAGATCGACGATGCACATAGTGGCACACATTAGTGCAAGTAATACTTATACTAATGTCCACTACTGTGTGCACCGTCGATCTTAAAAATTAACACCTCGCAAGCGTTCCTTACGCTTGGCTCACAGTGAGCGCAGAGCATTAAAAACGCTTCCCAAATTTTGGATACATGTTAGGATTTAATTGGAAACTTCAATATCTAAGTCAAATCCACTTTCTTATGGCAATCCATGGGCCCAATTTTCTTTTCTTATATCTGCACACTCAGCACAAGCTGACAATTCATTCAACTACTTGTTTTGTTAGGTATAATGCCTTCTTCTCGTATATCGGAATAGACTCGTTAGGTGAAGCAACAAAATTGACAACCACTAATCATAACATTATAAGAAATGACAACTCTTTCCTATGTGAGGTTAAACGATATTTTGGCTTCATCTAGCTGATTGCATTTGCAGTACAAATCGATTAGGGCAGTTGAAGCAATGAAGTCAAGATACGCTCCTCTTTTAATCACATGGGCGTGGATGCTTATGCCTTGAAGCATGTCTTTCAATTGTACACAAGCCACAATGACTATTGTGATCAAACTTAATTCTATATTCACTTTCACCATGAGAAAGAACAGTGTCAAAGCCTCTGAAACTTGCTCACATTGCACAAATTAAACAATCAAATAATTCCATACTCCGTATGTTTGTCAACGCAAAAACAGAGAAATTGGAAAAACATTCAAAGCAAAGAGGGGAACCCAGCTTTTAACTCGCCGGCAATGACGACGGCGCAAGTGTATTTGCAAGATGGGGGCATTTGGCTCATTGATGACGCAAGACGCTGTGGAGGAAGGGGATTTTGGTGGCAGAGCAAATTTGGGCGTTGATGGAGAAGAGAGAAGGCTAAGGGTTTCTTTAACTCTTTTCAGGAAGAGTTTTATCCATATTACCTAGCCTAAGATACAAATATTTCATATTTTCTGATTTTGTAAAAAATATTCTATAGAACCTGGGTTTAAAAGATATTTGAAAAAAATTAGACCAAAATACCCTTACAGTAAGGGTTAAGGTTTAAAATTATGTAAACTAGTTGTGACGACGCATAAACAAAGACGAGATCGGAGCTCAGTGACGATTTGTGATTTTTGCCCAGCAGTTTTTATCAACAATAAATTTTAATTTCTATTCGGTGATTGTCAGCCCCCTTCACTTCATCAGCGATCGTTCTTTTCTGATTTTTGTCAAAAAATTTCTATCCACATAAACTATTTATCCCTACAATGGAGATCTAGATGACACTGTAACTCTAAACAACGAATCTTGAGAGACTATCCAAGGAGAAATTAATGTGTATAGAGGAATTTGAGAGAAGAGATTAGTTTTTATGAGAATTAATGTGTATAGAGGAAACGGAGTCTTCTACAGCCTTTTAGTTATCAGAGGTGATATAGCCGACCCAACTATTTCAATTTCCTTCGGAAGAGAGGCCATCAGCAATGTGAAAGTTGACTAAATTAAAAGATTCCTGGTAATTCTATCAGGTTGTATCACCTGGATATCGTCCAAGATAACTGTTGTAACCTTGCAAATAAGCAAGCCTAACAAAAATTTCTTACCAAAAAAAATATTTGAAGATTTTTTATCATGTTATTGAGCAGTCAGAGCAAAAAGGACTTGGAAAATTTTTGTCTTGATTCCAAATGTAATTTGAGATTGAGAGATTTTTACAGCTAGTTTTTATTAATTATTTTCTGTACACCAATGTTTTAAAATCAGGCCCAGACCACAGTATCAACCTAGTTGAACCGTGGGTTAATTAGAGTTGAACTGGATAATGACATCAGCACTCAGGAAAAAAATTGAAAGGACCCCCCTCCCCTATTGCAGAAATTTCTTTGCTTAAACCAGTTCAAATTTTGTTAAAAAAATCACTTCAACATGTTTAGTCATTCAAAACATCGTCATTCCATTTCAATAAATAAATCATCGTTCTAAATTTTCAATATATACAAACTTAACATATAGTAAATTAAACTAAAAATAAAAAATAAACAAATTAAGTGGAAATTACCTTTTATGGGCTCGAATTCTCATCCAAGCTGTGAAAAGGCTTGAAGTAAACTCAAATAGATTCACTGAATCTAGAGCAAATCCTAATCTCTGCATTGAATAAACAATGCTAAGGATTTCTCTGGACGACCTTGATTCCCAGCCCATCATCATAGATGTCCATTACACCAAATCTTTTCTCCTTACCATTTCGAAAATCAGCTTTGCCTTGTCCGTATGCCCAAAACTTGCATACATGTTAGGATTTGATTCGAAACTTCAATATCTGAGTGACAGAGTCAAATCCACTTTCTTATCGCAATCCATGGGCCCAAATTTCTTTTCTTACATCTGCATGCTCAGAACAAGCTGACAATTCATTCAACGAGTTGTTGTGTTAGGTATAATGCCTTCTTCACGTATTCTTCAAAACATCAGAACAGACTCGTCAGGTGAAGCAACAAAATTGTCAACCACTAATCATAACATTATAAAAAAAATGACATCTCTTTCCCATGTGAGGTTAAACAATATTAATATTTTGGCTTCATCTAGCTGATTGCATTTCCAATACAAATCGATTAGGGCAGTTGAAGCAACGAAGTCAAGATACGCTCCTCTTTTAATCACATGAGCGTGCATGCTTATGCCTTAAAGCATGTATTTCAATTGTACACAAGCCATAATGGCTATAGTGATCAAATTTGGTTCTATATTCTCTTTCACCATGAGAGAGAACAGTGTCAAAGCCTCTGAAACTTGCTCACATCGCTCAAATCCAACAATCACATAATTCCATACACCGTCTTTTCGTCAACGCAAAAACAGAGAAATCAAAGAGAAATTGGAAAAAGTTCAAAGCAAAGAGGGAACCCCGCTTTTATAGGATGAACTCACCGGCAACGACGACGGCGCAAGTGTGTTTGCAAGATGGGGGCATTTGGCTCGTTGACAGCGCAAGAGGCTGTGGGCGGAAGGGGATTTCGGCGGCGGAGCAAATTTGGGCGTTGACGGACAGATGACTCACCGGGAGCGGAGAAGAGAGAAGGCTAACGGTTTCTTTGGCCATTTCAGTTCACCCGAGCCCGATGGAGTAAAAAATTAAACGCGTTGTCAAGTAACCCATACCGGACCGGGATGCTGCATTCTTACTGGTTTGACCGTCTGGGTTTTTTTGACCCGGCCGGGTTAAGCTAGTCCAAAGAATAGCATTAACTGGCACGATTTTATTAACGGGTCTAGTCGAAGCCGGTCTGATCTAGTTTTTAAAACACTGTAGGAGCCTCACCATATTTGATGGGTTTCACACTACATTTTAATTACAAAAATGATTCCAAGATTGAATTATCATATTTTTCGTAAAAATAGGTAAATTGCTATTTGATGAGTTCACACTACATTATAATTACAACAATGATCCCAAGGTTGAATTATCATATTTTTCGTAAAAAAATGGAAAATTGCAATTGTGCCTCGGCAAAATAGTATTTACATACTTTGACAATTTAAAAATTGTGCATACACCTCATGTTATTAACAAAACAGTTAGTAGTTATTTTTAAATGATAAAACTACTATTATCTACTTAAAAATATAGTGTGGGCTACAACTGATAGCGAGGTGGGGGAACGAATAAGAGTGTGTTCGACATGCTCCTCATTGAATGTGGTCCCTGACAACCCCCTTAGCGGTAAAGGAAATAGGAGTATATTTATCATTTGAAAATAATTATTAACGATTTTATTAACAATGGGGAATGTATGTACAATTTTTGAAATGTCAGGGTGTAAGTGTCATTCTGCCAAAGGTCCAAGGTTCTAAGTGCAATTTACCCAAAAAAATTAGGATCATCCCATTTTGTTTAAATCCTGATTTGTCCAATGACTGATATGATCTTGTGCAACCAGTTGGGGCACGATGTTCTGAATGTAAAGAAGACAGTTCGAAAAACTGATCTTGAAGCAAGATAGTGTCAAACATAACGTTTGACTGAGTTAACATGTGGTCTATTCCAACATAAGAAAAATCATTTGATGAAGAAATGGTACAAGTCCACAACGAATATAAAGCACCCAAAAAGGTTGGCATTATGCCGAAGAAAAAAAACTTCTTAGTAACAATGCCATAATTTATATGGGCTTGCTGCTCTCTTGCTATGTACATGTGTACATACTATGTAGGTGATATTACTTGTAGAAGCTCCACATTAAGTTCAAAACTTGCACCAGGCTGCAAAATAGTTAATAGAAAATTCAAACGAGATTTTTAACTAAAATTTCCAGGGTGAAAAAAACAGCTTAGCTTTTAGCTATACCTATTTAGATTTCTTTGTAACAAAAATAATGTATTCGCTTTGGAAAATATGAATATTCCCCTAAATCCCTACATGGGGGTTTAAGTTGCAGATAGTCATTGGATAAGTGGTTTATATTTATTTAGGAAAAGATAGCCTTTCCTTCTCCCTCCACTCCGCCCCCCCCCCCCCCCCCCCCCCCTTGCCCCCCATTTCTAGCATCAATTATTTTTCAAAAAATTTTCCTTTCATGTCTATTCCTCTTAAAATGTCCATCTCCTCTCTCGAGGTTGTCTCCTCCAACAACTCTCCCTATCCATTGGCTCCTTTGCTTTTGATGTAGTTCTTCTCCACTACTGGTTTTATCTTCTCCAATGGCTATTCCTCTTGCTTCACTCTCCCTTTAAATGCGTACTTCAATAATTCTATCTTCCTGGTCGTTTTTCTCAACCCTCATTTCTCACTATTATGTTTGTGCACTTTTTTGACCCACGACATCTCTTTCCCATTGGAAAAATGAAATATTATGTCATCAATCAAGTAACAAAGTACATACCACCCAATCTATTAGGCAAGAGGTTCAATAACACCTGATCTATCAGGTCACAGGGCATCTTCACCCTTTGTGTCTCTTAATCCACCAACAACCTAACTTATTTGTTAGTTTAACCCATGATCGATTAAGTAATAGTTGCTTTGATCGTGCTTTATATGACCTACCACAAAATAAATTAGGTGGTAATGGCCCCCTCAGTGACTCTACCATTTTTCCTCCTAGCAGTTTGTCTGCTCTGCTTGATCTCTCCATGATTTTTTTCCCTTTGTAATTCTTCTTCTCAATACAACTTTGCCTTCAGACTCTTCTTCTTTGGTGGCTTTATCCTTGGATGTCGCCTTCCCACACTTAATCAATGTCGCAATTGGCCATCCACCACTTGAATGCCTAGGTGATAGACTACAACCTACTAAACCAAGTGGTTGGCAGCCTACCACCTAAGAAAGTTGTAATGGTTCTTTCACCAACACTCACACATCCCATCTCCCATTCCCAGCAACTCTGCTCGCATGGCCATTTCTTCTACCATCAGAGCTGTGCCCTCTAAAGTTCCTACCCTGTAGAAAACTAAGTATGCCCCTTTGATGGTTCTTCTTTTCTCTACTGGCTGTCTTTCTGTTAAAGAGCTTAACACCTCTATCTTTATGGTCATCTCCTACCATCATGATTGTCCCCCTGCTCTTTCCTTCATCAGCATATATTTCTTAGTTGTCATGTAACTTAACTATACGAACTTCAAAATGATTAGTTTCTCCACCCGATCATCACTCATCCATAAAAATATGGCTTACCCACAATGTCCATCATTAAGACACTAACATCTCATCTAGATAATACTGACTGACTAGACAAGTCATAAAAACACTACAGCAGTTAGGAACAGGTGGCTTCGGTAAAGGAAAGATGCCCAAAGGTATGGAGTGTGGGATAATATAAGGCAAATAAATAAGCTGGCTCACATCTCGATAAAAAGGGTGCGGTGCAGAAAGCACTTGGTTGCTATAAAAAATCCTAGGCTTATAGTCCTACTTGCTTCAGGTGTTAATACTAGAGGGTAATAGAGGAGCGAGATGAGACTCTGTGTGTGTGTCACACTGGAAAGTGTGATTATGGGGTTGGGGAAGGAAGCAGCAAGTGTACGCACTTGGATGAACATTGATGAGGAGAAGGGGTATCAAAGAAGGAAGTTATAGGTGTCAAGAGCTTTTTATAATGCAACTAAGAATGACAAATAAAATAACAGGTACTTACTGGAATTTCATTCATGCCCTTATTGCCATATCCAGCCTCCGGAGGTACAATGACAGTTCTCTGCAGAACAATTATATTTGAAACGAACCGAAGAGGCACACAGAAGGATTCTTACATGTGAAACAATTTTAGTGAACAACATATATGCATATATTAGTTATTTACTCTCATAAGCAAGCATTGAGTCAGAGTGTTGACCTTTCCTCCCACTTTCATTCCTTCAGTTATTGAATACATGGCTGGAGGGGGTTTTGGGGCAGCTTGGGCAGAGAAAAGGCCATTTGCATTGTCTACTAAGTCACGCTTCCGTTCTTTACCGGGTGGTGATCCAACCTTGAATACATACGGCTACTTCAGCACAGAGGAAATGTGTCAGAACCTCAGGCACCTTCACAGTAATAGCCTACAGTTACTGTAGATAATAGATCTCGAATGCATATCCTCTGTGTGCTCTGCTCCTTCAGTAATTGTAACCAACAGATATTAACTTTACTCTTTTTGTTGATAATGTGCTTCTTGAGTCAGAGTAATTGGTTCAATATTAATGTGGGTCAAAAAGTATAATCAAATAGTATATTTAACATGCCAAAAGAAGTCCCCTCAAAGAAAAAAAAACACACACATTATTGTTAGCTCAGAAGGAAGGAATCATGTTTTACAAGGCCATAATGTGTAAAGAAAAGTAGGGTAACCGACTTGCTTCATTTTCTTCAATCAGATATTGAATAAAGTACAAGGAGATAAACAATATTGCATTTCAACAAAACATTATTGCTTCCATTAATGAAATATATCAGTAAAGTTAACAGTTCAATGAGGGAAGTTAATTTGTGCAAGGACTACCTGTGCAATAATCCGATTTCCGGCCAAAAGTTTAGATTCCCGACTTGATACAGCTGTAATACTGCGATATATGCAATCAAAATGCACCTAGAATTGTAACAGGATAAAATATTTATTGTGATGACATACTGCTTTATTCTGGACTAATTCCCCCCAAAAAAGGTAAACAAACTTAATTAAACACAAACCTCGATAGTTGAACCTTTTTCAGCTTTTGGACCCTTGCCCTCAATTAGATCATAGTACTTCAAGCCATCAGCTGCCTTATGAATGGAATTTTAGAGCAGACTTTTAATAAGATAAATTAATACAATGCAACTAAAGTATGAATTCATAATACAATTTCCAGTCAAACCTCAAACATAATACTTACAGTCTCCATAGCACCTACTTCATAGTCATAGAAGATCAATAAACTATCTACTTGTTAGAATGAAATGAAGAAACCATGAAACAAAAGGCAAAAGGGAAAAAAATATATAAAAAAAACCATAATGCAAATTCATTAAGATTGAAAATTCATTAAGATCGGATATTTACTATTTATTGGTAAATGACACCTAAAATGCTCTGCTCTATTTACTGAAACGAAGAATCAAAATTTTTTAAATCAAATTGCTTAACACGTAAAGATGTAAAATAACTTCCTATTATCACTCCAAGAAAGTATTCCAACAAAATCATATACAATTAGGAAAAAAAATATAAACATCGATACAGAGAAAATAACCACTGCAATGGCATCACTTTTTTTGGTTTTATACTGCAATGACATAATTAGTTGAAAGTCTAGTGTTAAGAAGATAACGAAATTGATACCTTCATAGAACCAGTGAACAAGGTCTTTTGGACTAAAATTAATTATTAAAACATCTATCCATAAAGTAGGAATCTTCAAAAACTTCAATTAATGGAAAAAAAAGATGGAGGTAAAATAGATGACTTATTACCCACGCCCCACCACAATTACGAAACACCATGAAAAATTATATCACATAAAATAATAGTGACAGAAAAACTACTGCAAAGGACTGCTAGAGAAATAAACAATAAAAAGCGAAACGAACCAAGCACAGAATCAATCGAGACATTCGCAACCAATTGCTTAAACTGTTATGAACATATAATGGAATAGAACACCAAATTACTATTTCGATATATGACCCCAGAGAAATAAATGGACATCAAACAAGTAATATGGAAAAGCAAAGAAGAACTAAAGATGCTCCTTGAACAAACAACTCAAATGCTTCAACCATTTTCGAACAAGAAAGGGTGAGATAAAAGAATTACGGCTGGTCATGTACTCTTCAATGGGGATGGACTTCCTGTTTCTTCTTTCTCTGGCCAGAGAAGGCAGGGGCGAAACAACGAGGCTCAATGGCGCAACAAAGAAGAAAAGGGCGGCTGACCTTCTCGTAATGGGCGAACAAAGGAAAACTGCATCTGGGTTTTGCTTGTGGCATGGCTTTGATGGAGTACATGGGAGAAGAAGGTTAAAGGCGGGAGCTTGGTAGCAGTTGATGGAAGCCATGAGACAGCGCCAAGAAAGCTGGGAAGCTGAGAGGTGCACAGATTGGCCAATTCAGCATACCTCTATCAAGTTCAAAGTTGGAATGACGAAAGTAACCTTCAGTAATTGGGTTCACGCTGCATGTATGCGTCGGTCTCGGCTATTCTGCAATGTCGGACCCGACCCGCCAACCACAAAATGGAGGCAGACCAGTGTTTTGAAAACCGTACCCGACTAACCGTATCGTTTTCGTGGCCGGGCTGGCCGATTTCAATGTCTTTTAAAACCCGTCCATGCCATAGAGAACCATCCGGGTGAACCAGTGGCCCGGCCCGGAACAGTTCACCTTGATTTAAAAAAGATATATCCCCGACGACTCCTTCCCTTCATCCCGACCCGGACTATTCATGTTCCCAGTATGACCAGAGACCGGAGAAGACACCCGCCACCAGCCCCCTTCGGCGTATCATCCTTCCCTCTCCTCGCTTGAGCCCTCCCCTCTCTTTACTCGGTCCCTCCCACACCCCATGTATGTTTCCTACTTTGTAGTATGTCATGGTCCCTCCATCGTTCCATTCTCCCCTTTGTCCAAGCTCTTCCTTGGTCCCTCCTAGTCCCCACGTCTCTATATCATATTCCATATAATTTATCTATCAAACAATTCACACAATTATGCAAGTATTCACTTAATAATTTTTATATAAAAAATTCTAACTCACGTAAAAACTCACATGAACCTCTCAGCCAAAACAATGCACGAACAATCAAGGACTTACAAGACCCAAAGAACAAGCAACCAACCTCTAGTGATTAGACACAAATGAAAACTCTTTTCTTTGTTCAGTTATATATATTCATTGTTGGCCTTTAAATTTTTCTCTATGTTGAATCCATAAAGCTTTTAATCTTCGTGTTTTTGTCTTCGCCTTCTTTTTAGTTCCTTAATCAAAGATGTCTTCTTTAATTGTTGATTCTACTTAAGTTTCTTTAATCCTCTTTGAAGAATTTGATGTACCTCCTCAAAATGTGTTCATTCACTCATATGAATTTCTCACAAAACCTATTATGAATCTTGAAAAACTCTAAGGCAAGATCTCTCCCTTTTTCTCTTCTTAATTAACGGTTTTCCTCTCTTGTCATTTTGTCCATACTTAGGGCTTTTATAGAGTCTTAAGTCGGTTAGGGTTAAAAGAACCTAAATTAGAAAGGACTATTCTGGAATCCTAAACTAGGTAGTGTTTTCACTAAACAATCGATCTTTTCAACAACCGATTGATCGTTCAACTCTTCACTTTTAACAAAATTCCAAAATGATCAATCCTTTACCCAGGCGATTGATTGCTTGATCCCTTGGGTAGAAAATCATAAAATTGAGCCTCTAAGCAATCAATCCTTCATATGGCATGTTAAAAATGATTGATCCCTTATGAATAGCTTTTCGATTTTGAACCATCTTTCGCTAAAACTTCCAAAATTACTTATAAGGATTATTTCTACTTAAATCTAAGTGATTTGTATATGTAAGTGTGACACCCATAAGTTCTGAAGAGAATTCTCGGACCTTTTAAATTATAATATTATAGAGTAAATTACTCAAGAAAGTAGTAATGATGACAAGTAGGAAGATATGAAAATTATTATTTATTTTGTAGGTCAAAGTTGTGTCGGTACGCACGGACATGTCAATGAACCAGTTGTGAAATTTCACTATCAGGGAGGTTTGACGTGTTGATGTGCCCACCGATGAGACAAAAATTCATCTATCGACAAGGTCTTATATGTCAACGGACTCATCAACGAAGCTATATTTTCTCTATTTGCAGGGTTTCACACTTCAGTGATGCTAGAACAATCTAGCGACAGTTGCAAAACTACAATTAAAATAGTTTTAGACGGTTTTTAGAGTCGATTAAGCACGATTCGCTTTTTAGACTTCCCTATAAATACCTTTGACATATTATTGACCTAAATCTTGCAGACTCTTTGACTTTGGGGGAGAACAATGCATTAGGCCAAGTCAAAGTTTTGGATAAGGAAGCAAGAACTAGATTTATGGAGACTTCTTCATTGTTTGATTAGATGTTAGATTGCAAACCTAAAACTGTGATGGTAAATCATGAAATTTATGCTAATGAATGATAATAGAGTAGTATATGCTTTAAATGCTAAGTTGTAACCATTAATGAATGATATGCTTTGTTGTTCATGATATTTATGAATCATGTATATATATTTCATGTTATGTTGATGAATATCCCTTTAATCCCTCTATGTGATAGTTAATGATTAAATTAAAGTTGATTATATTTGATTTTAGAAAGTTATTTTTATGATGATATTTGATTATGCATTTTTCCTACCGTTCACTGGCACATTTATCGACGAGTTGATGATGCTACCCATGAGAGAAGTAGAAGAATGAATAATACCAGTGAACCTATGGCACATTGGTATGTTACCAATGGATTACCAATAGTGATGTCGACGTGTCAATGAAGACGTCAATGAGGATGATCGTCACACCCCAGCGCCGCCCGAGCCAAACCCGGTCCAAGGGCTGATAAAGCGCACGGGGGCGACAAAACTTGACGAATTAACGTATGGCGGAAGACTTAGCCCCTTGAATGGGCAATTGCATAACGGAGTAGCACACCTATGTCCTCTGAGCAAGAGTAGTAAGGATAACAAAGAGGATAATAAAACTGTCATAATCATCATACAAACCCATATAATAATCTCTTGAGCCTACACATGGCTCGAAATCAGAAAGGTTTAGACAAGTCTAAGAACAACATATAAATTCGAGCATGATACATAATCCACCATATAATGTTCTCTAGTCTCAAGAACGAAAAGATCAGAAATAAAACATCATAAGAATGCCACGAAGGCTAATCCCACGAGTACCCATGTCGTCCTTCATATAAGGTGTCATGTGCATCTACACGTCGCACCGTGCAACCCCAAAACAAATCGCAAAAGAGGGGTGAGTACATAACTAAGTAATGGTTTGAAAACGGTAACATTAATCAGAAAATCATCACGACACAACTGATACACTAAAATAATGTTCAATTAAATATTTTTAAATTTTGAATTGCAATCCTATTTTGTGTTAATTCATTGCTGATTTGGGCTATTTATGTTTTGAATAAGTTAGTTGGACCTTAATTGAGTTTATATGTCTAAACAGGCTTTAACAGGATCTAAGTAGAAGAGGAAGTAAAGCCCATCTACCCAAAGCTATTTGAAAGTCAAGAATGGGCTCCTAATGGTCTAAACATGCATGGAATAGGCGAACACAACCTTGTGGACCTGTTTGATTTGAGATTTGTATGAAGAGGACTAAATTAGGAAAGAAGCTTATTCAGATAGATTGATAGAGCCTTAGTATTTCTATCATATCTTTTTATGTATAATTAGGATGAATACGATTCTAGTGGCATTGGAAAGAAGACTTCCATAGATACAAATGATATTTTAGGAAGAAATTCCAAATTCCGAAGATTCATGGGTCGAATTTGGTATGCAAAGAGACAGCTAGTAAACTAACCCGAGGCCAGCACATAAAGAATATTTTCATTGATTATAATTGATACACATAAGGAAAGACAAAGAGGCTGATTGGTTAACTAAATGAAGATTCAAAGATACTTATTTGCTAAATAAATCATTGATTTATTTAGTATCTAATCATTGTCAAAGAAGCAACCAATCAGGCAATCAATTAGGATGCAACCTAGAGATATGATTTCACTTTCCTCTTTGAAGCAACCCCTTCTATTCCTATAAATAGAGGGGTGGATGTGATAAATGACTCATCCCCTCCTCTTTGGAGCTCTCCTCTCCTATTTTTTTCTCTCATATTGTATTTTTGTTTTAGTTTTATTGTAATGGCTTTCTAAGCTCTTAAGCTAAGGCTAGGAATGAAGCTTGTACTTGATGTTTAATGGATACTTTGATTCAAGTAAGTTCTTT
Organism: Saururus chinensis; assembly: GCA_035235625.1. NCBI lineage: Eukaryota > Viridiplantae > Streptophyta > Magnoliopsida > Piperales > Saururaceae > Saururus > Saururus chinensis. The sequence goes on along the minus strand of CP141146.1, from coordinate 25,382,741 downwards.
CTCATTTAGAATTGATGTTTCATATTTAATGAGTTTATAATCTATATAATTATTTGATTCAGCGTTGACGAAAGGCACGCTGAATGCTTATAATTTCCTGTGATTATATACTTAATGTTTTCACGTAGTAAACAATCAATTACTATTGTTCTATTTCAAAGTTTTTTTTAAAGATAAATTTTCCGATTGAGACAAATTTTCATTTGACCTTAATTGAGTTATCATTTGATTCAAATATACATTGGAGATTTATTATAAGTGGATTTTCGATGCCTTAGCACTTTCTCTTTGATTGTCTCTTATTCTCTATTTCAACTTCCTTCTCTTTTCTATTCTCTTCGTAATAGTTTTCTTTGTCACACAAGGCTTTCCCTGTGGATCGACCTTGTTTACTATAGTTGATAAGTAAAAAAGAAATCTAAACTAGACTAATTCATAGTCTTAGTTTGGATGTAACAACAACAACATCATGGCAATTCAGATCCATAAATGACATGGTATACCATTTTCTTATCATCCCCTTACTAAACCCCTACTTATCTATAAGTAAAGGATCTAGCATGCATATAACACATATATCAAGTTAGGGCATACATGATCATGTTACAATTTAGCATCCATCCTGCATAGGTAGTGATCTTTATCCAATCACAATCAAACATAATATCACACATAATCCGCATGAGAAGTGTCTCTCACACACTTTCTGAACATACAACCATATCACATAAACTTGCATGATAGTATCTCAATCACACAATTCAAATCATGCATTCATATCACATAAACCATTTCATAGCTCATTCACCCTGCACGACAAACATGTCAAACACATGATACACAATCATGCATAATAAATCATATCCACATGTGTCACATTATCCCTACACAACCTGTGCAATCTTGGGCATAATATAATCTCATACACATGCATACTCAACAAATGGTGAATGCCTCCATCAATGAGTGAATACAATCATTGCCACACAGGCAGGACATAGTCAAGGCCACACAGGCGGGACATAGTCCAATTTCCACATAGGAAATATAAAAGTCGGGGTAGTTAGCCCCTAAATCTACTCGCCTTGGAACATCTTCTGCGGTGGGAAGAATCCGAATTCCACACAAGAAACCTAGAACACATGGTAGCCGGTGCACAAAGGCATACGATTCTGGATTCTCAGGGTCCAGATGACTATCTTAAGCAATCTCAACCGTAAGACAAGTACACAACTCGTCCCCACATAACTCAAGTCGACTCAACCCGGGGAGTATACATGTTCCACACAGGAACTCAAATTGTAAAGCACGTCCTTCTGGACCAGCCAAGTTCTGATTAAGCCAACGATTGATTAATCTGGCATGCAATCTCACATCATTGCATACAATTGATCAACCACAGCTAATCATCGATAAATTCTCATTCATGAAGTCCATTTCATGATGCATGCAACATGATACATACGTGAGAAATCTCTACGTGAATTCCAACACATGGAATGTGCTCCCATTAGTCCCCACATGCATCATATTCGAGTCATAAACAACCATGATTTCATAATAATTTCCCCACGTGTGTTTTCATACATTCCTAAGCACATAACCATGCTTTGACCATAGTTCACAAGGCAATACACACATGCTTAGATAAAATCTAAATATATTTCTGAACTAAAATCATGGGAAATCCATTTCAAAACCATCATTTCAATCAGGTGATGTCTAATGCTTAACTCCTACAAGCATATTTAATCCACGCATGAAACTAGAACATAGTATCACCATTCACCCACAATTTATTCATACGATAAGAAGGCACATTAGATCATTGACATACAATAACCTTGCTGGAAGCATGCTTAAACATAAGAAAATCATCTACCATAGATTCAAGATAAATCATACTGGCATGTCTAACCATCAACATGTACTTCAATATAATACTTAAACATGCTTCATAATTCCCAATATAAATAGCATACATTTCCAGTAGCTTATCCTAACTCAAAACACTTCACATGAACATTAGAAACAACATTTGGGAGTAAACATACAGAAATAAGCATAAGAAATAAAATGTCCAAATTCTGTTGTGTAGCCGATCAATCGGCTTGCAAGGTCGTTTGATCAGCTAGCCTTAAAATCGGCCTGCAATGCTGTTTGGCCGATCGATCGGCCTATAAGGGCAATCGATCGCCATAACAGAAGATCTGGTTCATCTTCTCCATTTTGAAAACCAAACTGAGACAACATCAATCGAACTTAAAACCTCCATTCAAAGCCTCAAACATCATAAAAATTTAATCAAACCATCCAAAATGCTATATCTACCCATTTTCAATCAAAGCCCTAAGAAATTAATATGAAATATTATGTTTTTATTAATCTACCATTAGAGCACTAAACGTGAAATCCATTCAAGAAAACACATCAAAACAAGGATTTGAAACACAGCAAGCTTGAGGATTAAACCCATTACCTTTCACCTCTTTTAGGGTCGGATTAGCTCCTTAATCACCTCTGAAACCTACCCAAAAATGTGATTTTTTTAATACCCACCGAAATCTGATTTAGAACTTGGAAATCATTAGAAAAATCTTAGATCTAGAGCTTTAGGGACTCAAAAATGAAAATTTGAAAGCTAGGGTTTGAAGTAGAGATGCAAATCAGTAACTTAATGGCTTGAAAATGAGATTAACCAATTTGAAAGCTAGGGTTTGAAGTTTATGAAAAACCCTAATAATTAAGGAAAGATTAGGAAAATCTCACCTCAAATCACCTTCCACTTTGGGTTAATGGGTATTAGGCCTCTTGATCCTAGGCTCAACCCTTTCCCAAATGGGAAAGAGGCCAGCCCTTTCCTTTTATAGTAAGGAAGGGGTTAGACCTAATAAAAAATGGGGGTGTAAATAGAATTCTAAACTAAAAGTGGATAATTTGGCTATTTAAACCCTAATTAAGACCTTAAAAATTCTAAAAATTTTTCTTATGACTTTTTTTAATGTCAAAGATATTTTGAACCAAAACCCCCAAATTCGACCGTGGGGCCCACAACTCCTGCTAAACCCTAATCTTCGGAAAAATTGAGAAAATACCAAAAATTCACAAATGACTTAAATTTACTTAAAAATCATAAATGTGAAGTTAATTTTGATTATAACCTTTGAAAACCACCTTTATTTAAAAAATCATCGAAATCAATCAGAAATGACTTAAACCACACGATGACCATTAAATAATAAATAAAATTGAACGTAAATTAGTTCAAGATAAGAGTTCTTACAATGATTATGCTATTTATTCCACTGTTGTCAAGGGATTCAGTGCATCAATGAGTTAACAATGATCATCAGTGAGTTGGTCGACACGTTGATGAGTCCACAGACAATAAGTTAGTTTTGGGTGTTTTTAACAGGAATTGCTATGAATATTAGGATATTATTATGAGAAGTAATAGTATATTATTTGATGTATGAATTGTAATTATATGTGATGATATGATAAATTATAATTGGGTGTATGTACCCTTGTGTATGAATATCCTTGTAATGGTTCGCATCCCCAAGATTGATGTTTTTAGTATAAGAGGTCGGAAGAACCTTTGGTGCCTTGGCTCCTCAAGTGAGTATTTAGCCACATAGATGGAAAGGGTTTGATATGAAATAATACTAAGGTCTTCCGGCTCTCTCAGGATAGGAGTTATGTAGAATTGCTTCTCTGGTCAGGGAGTTGTGTTCGAATGGACAATAATATTAAAAGTGACCGGTCTCATGCACCGCAATAAAAGAGGTTTCGATGATCATAGAAACCGAAACTTCAACCACTTAGATCCATGAGCCTCTATGAGCCTTAGCTTCATGGCGTGGATGGAGCAAGTAAACTTCATAGTACCTAAGGTCCAAATGTACATGGAAGTCGAAACTTCAACCACTTGGATCCATGAGCCTCTATAGGCCTTAGCTTCATGGTGTAGATGGAGCAAGTAAACTTCATAGTACCTTAGGTCCAAATGTATGTAGTTCATAATATAGTGAGGTGAGGCCATACTCCTAGACATGGCTACCGTGCCATAGAGACCCTTTGACTTGCACTTAAAAAGTTGAAAACTTCTGAGTGAGAGTTACATGATATTTGGAAGAAAATTTAAGCATGATTATTTGTTATGCCTTTTATGATTTGAAGTATAATATTCATTGAAATAGAATTCATGTCGGTTACTATACTTATTCTTTTGGAATGTTGTTGTGAAATAATTCTTGGAGGTATTATTGTTCTTGTTTACCCATCCCACTTGGTATATTCATATACTCAGTATTCATTTTGATGCAAGTTCTTTAGAAGAATAACCAAGTGGGGGGCTCTTGTGCTAAGAGATGACGTAAAAGTCTTAGTTCTACGTAGGATTTTCTAATCTTGATATTAAACTTTAGTTGGTATGTAGTTTTTAAAATTAGGCTCGAGAGTGCCAATTACTTATAGTTGTGTGTATTATGCAGTTTGGTATGTACTCAAGTAAGACCCTGTGAGATTTGGTTGTGATTTTATCATGTCTTAAATATATAAAGACACGATGGTTTGATTTTTTACATGTTCGAAAATGAGTAACACCTAATTAATATATTTGTCAAAGGATTTGACTATTGAGTTTCTAGGAAAAGAAAAAGAAAAAATAAAATTGTTTATACTAATTTTTAATTCAAATAAGAATTGAGAAAAAAATCGGGGTGTGACAATGAGTGTGTGTATTAAACTCTAAGACTCAATGTAGTCTTCAACATGGAACCTTCAGAACACATCTATTCCTATTTTTCAAGTCTTTCAATTCTAAATCTGACTCAACCTCAACACTTCTCTAATCAGACTTTAAGGCTAACATTGCACAAGAAGTTTAGACATAGTTTTGTTAATTGAAATCAGCCAATTATAATACATATATCATCATATGTTTTAACCATCTCCCCCTTCGGCTATTTTGTGACAAAACACTACAAATATGAAAATAAAAAATTACAATTCAGATAGTTTATCATATTGACTTTCACTTGTATAAATATATTTTTTGACTCAATTAAGAGCATTTGGAATTTGATCTTAAAAAGCCTTGAAACCTGTACTTGATCTACACACTTAAACAAAAAAATTTTGTATAGTATTATTCAATTAAGTATGAAGTAAAGCACTTGATTTTTCATATTCTTTTCCCCCCTTTTCGTCGGAAATAGGTAAAAGGTGAATCCAAATTGAAAAAAAAATACTCAAGTGAAAGCTTATGAATCAAAGAAGCAAATACGACATGAAATAAACATCACATGTCATAAGTATTTTCAAGTTAAACAACATAGTTTCATAATACATCATAATAAAGAAAAAGTAAATATAATGAATCAGTGAAGGTTTTAAAAAGCAATACATCCAAAAAGATCATAAAAAATAAACTCATGACTCTGCATTATTTGGATCATCATCCTCTGCCTCTCCATCAGAATATGCATCTCACTGAAGATGAAAAGCTCCTCAATCTTATCAAAGCACTAATGAATGGTGTCAAAAAGCTCCCGTTGAATAGCCATGCCCTCATCACATGTTAAAATATTGAGGACCATTCCTCTTTGCATTTGATCTTCGTCTCTATGCTAGTCTCTCATCCTCATTAGCATCGGGCATCTCATTTTCATCCTGTGGTTCCTGGACCCAATCTCGAGTGCGTGACATCTTCTAATGAACAATTGCCTCATCAATAGTACTCATACCTATCAATGTGGGCTTTATCTGGGTCATTCCCACTTTCTGAGAAAATAAAATCTGGATAGGATTTTTTAATAAGACAACATCTAGTGGGTGTGGCCATAAAAGAATGTCATCATCTTACCAAAAATGATCGAGGATAGATGTAGCTCAATGACAGGCTCTAACAATAGATATAAGATAAGGGTCATCATCTGATCAACTCTCTCCTTTTGAGCACTCTAGTTGTCGTACTGAGCTATAACATGTAAGAGTTTGACATTGGGAGTCATGTAATAAGCATGGATCACTTTATCGAGCATGCATCCTCTCTCCATGCCTATGACTAGTCCATTAATGACGTCTTCTAGAAAGACAAAACCACCATATGTCGAATATCCCAATTCTCCACATCTATTGCTCTCGCTATGATGTCGGGTGTAACTTGTACTGAAGTACCGCTCACATGCCTATGAGAACTTGTTCCTCACGCAATGATGGATACCAATGTCTAACTAGATCAGGGAATACAAGTGTCTAAGAGGTGGAGATAGTCTAGAAATACAATACCTAATCCGCTCTATTGAATATCCAATCAAGCATAGGATGCAAGGGTATGAAGAAAAGCACTCAAACCTAATGGGCCTCGCTCTCTCGTGTGGTGGAGAAGAACCACTAAGCTCATTTAGATTAGTGGCTGGCTTCTTCCCCCCTGAAATACATTTCTTCTTACCCATCTAAGATTCACAATGAAATCCTAGGGCTAAGACATAGGCTAGGAAGTAAAGTAAACAATTAAAGCTCCTAAAAAGATTCAAAAATTTTAAAATTAAGAAACTTTGCCTAAATTTTGAAATATCCAGTATAGCCATGGGAAAAAATATTCTTATTGATCCCAAATTTTAACACAACGTAGTTATCCATGAATTTCAAAATGCCAATTTTGGGTGTTTTTCAAAGAACTGAAAGTGAAATTTTCGAAAACTCACGATTTAATGGATGAAATCACATAAAAATTGTAAGGATTGTAGATCTAGCAATTCTATACATTCTTTTTGGTTCGAATTCATTGAAAACATAATGAAAAACTTTAAAATCAAAATTTGATAGTGGGGTTTCACCATAGCCACACAAAAAATCCTATTTGATGTGAAAATCATGTGTAAATCCACCCAAACACAATCAAGATCGCCTTTTGTTACCTCTTCTTTGATTCTCAAGGTGTTTATGAGTGAAATGAGAGGAATGGGGCAAGTCGTGTTTAAAAATAAACGTTTGGGGGCATGCTGATCAAAACAACGATTGATCACCCCAGGTGATCTATCATTTTTTAATTTTATTTATATATTTTTCAAAATTTTGGTTATATTACAAAAAATCATAATAAATCCCATAAGCAAAAAACAATCATTTGCAATTGAAATCGCATCCATTTGACCTATAGTACTCAAAATAAAATTAAAACACTAAAAAACAACATATGTAGTGCTCTCTTCTTAATTTTCATTAATTTGGCTTTTTATCTAAGTGCGCCCACAAATTATAGTCATTTATACCTTGCCTTAAAGTAGTTTGCTTGATTAGTTTGTGATTTTTAATTTTAATTTCTATATTTTAACATTTTAATTCTCTTTCATTGAATTTTTGAAGAAACTACCAATGTTTTAACTTTTGTCTTTTTTACTCATAAATCTCTCAAAGGCCTTTCTTCTACAAAAAAGACATATTTATTCAAACTTTAGTAAAGACATACTTCTATGTTTTTTTACTAACTTTAGATAGAATTTATTTACATCGTTTTCTAAAAAAAAGCGGGAAAAAAACTCATAATCATTTTACCCTTGCCTTTTTTTAAGTTATGATACTTTTCCTCAATTCATTATACTAAGGCTTGGCTCTTTCTAAATCCTCTCAATATCACACCCCGCCACCCCTTACCCGAACCCAGTCCAAGGAGTATGCAGTACGTGGCGTGACCAAGTTGAGTTGAAGTGCGGAAGAGTTAACCCATCTTCGGGTGAACACACAATGGAGTAAGTGCACAAGCCCTTTGTGCAAAAGAAAATAGAGAAAATAGACGACTACTTTACAATCTTATTCCATTCGTACCCACATCATCTAGTTATCACATAAAAATAACAAGCCTTCAGGCTAAAAATGTATAAGCCAACAATGGCTAAACATAGAGTGAAGTAGAGTCAAATGTATAAGTTCGTCATAACATAGATCCATACTAACATAAAACCAAGCATCTATAACCCCTCTTAATGAGCGTGGTCATCCTCATGCTCAACATAGAACCTATCCGAAGCACCTTCATTACACAACATGCAACCCCAAAACAAAACCACAAACAAAAAGGGATGAGCATTGCTTAGTATGGGTTTTTAATTCGGAATGTAAACTTATGAAAACATCTCAACCATTCTCGATCTAGCATGCATCATATATTCATACTGTAAACCTATATATCATGAGATAAGTCACATTCCCTATACATATAATCATGCCATGAGTACATCATGACATAACTCATACTCCATAAACACATAATCATGTCACCCGCATATCATGATGTATAACACATTCCATAAACACATAATCATGCCACCTGCATATCATGAAGTATAACACATACTCATGCCACCTGCATATCATGATGTAACTAACATTTCATAAGCACATAACCATGCAACCTGTGCATCATGGTGTAAAATGCATGGTTCATAAAACATATACACCTCACATGTAAATCATATGAATCTCATTATAACAATCACATCCTGCATGAATCAATTCTCAATATTCAGATCATGCATAATCATATCTCAATATACAGAATCACCTTGCAAAATCAAGTGTATTGAACACATACCATCCTATATATTCATGCAAATTTATTCCATAATTACATGTGTAACATAAGCATCATTGTTCCTACACAACTTGTGTCAATAAGCATTATCTCCCATACACATGTAACAATCATTAGGTGAGTATCTCACAATTGAGAAAATTAATCAAACTCACTCGCCGAGGACAATCCTTGTGGGGAAGGTCTAAATTCATAAAAAGGAAAACTAGAGCGATTTGGGTAGGTTCCCTAACTAGGAAGGTACCCCCTACTCACCCAGGACAATCCTTGTGGGGAAAGTCCAAATTCCTAAAAAGGAAAATTAGAGCAGCCTGCTCACTCAAAACAAACCTTGCTGGGAAAGTCCAAATTCCTAGAAAGGAAAACTAGAGCAACTTGGTAAGCCGGTGCACGTTAACGTACTATCCTAGATTCTTATTGTAATGTCCCGGATTTCTATTACAATTTTATGCTATTTGTCCTTAGTATTCATACCCGTAGAGCTGGGTGTGGGGTTCAGTCGTAGGCCACGGGCCCTGAAGCGTGTTTCAGCGTGAAAAATGGATAAATAACGAAGTGCATAGATAAGGGGGAGATAAGAAAAAAAAAAGAGAAAAGAAAAATAAAAATCAGGATCGGGCAAGCCCGATCCCATTCCGGAAGCAGCGAGAAGCCCCGGTCTCTTCCCCCTCTCACTTTGTTCTTGCTGTTGCGGCGCCGGAGGTGGCGGTGGGTTCTGCCCGGCCTCCGTCCAACCAGCCACGGGCCGGCAACGGCAAGGCCGGCGCCCTGGCCAGTCTCGCCGGCTCCCCCACCTGGATCGTCCTGGTTAGCCCCTATCCCCTCTCTCTGTATTGAGTTGATTCCGCCACTGCCGTGGGTCGGCGCTGGCTGACCGACCAGCCACAGCTCCGCCATGGGTTGGCGATGGCGGGAGGCCACCCCTCCCAGCCCCATGGGCCTCTGCTGTACCCCCCGCCCCCTTTTCTCCCCTCTGCCCTATTTTTTTGGCAGTGATCGTTTGGGTGAAATAGTAGCTGCCGGTGGCGAGCCACGGTTGACCAGACCTCCGCCCGGCCCCGCCTTGGTCTCCTCCGCCGCCCCACTCCATCTCCCCCTTCCAGTCATGGTTTTGACGTGTTTTTCTGCCCCTTCGATCGAGCTCGCCGGCCGCCTTTAGCCGCCGTTGGACAGCTCGGCCACACTTGGCCTGACTCACCTTGGTCCGGTGACGGTGATGGGCCACCCCACCATGCCCGGTTCTGCCTCTGCCACTTTCTTTTTCCTCCGACGAGATACTTTTGTCCTTCCATGTTTTGGATCTGGTTGTGACAGATTTTGATGCTGCGCCGGCGAGAGCTAGCTTCTGGCTTGCCTCCGGTCGGCGAGCCTTTGGCTAGCAATGATAGGGCCGTCGCCTCAGTCGAGCCCCACTGCCTTGACCATTTTCTGGCCTCTTTTGCTCTGTCGGAACCATATCTACCCTTGCCCAGTTGTAGTGTTCCATCCGAACAAACCGAGCCTTCGCCCTCCGCTGGACCTAGCTCCGACCGACCGATAGGGTCACGACAGAGCCGGCTATAGGTCTAGTAACCCTTTGCCCCTCCATGTGTTACCCGGCCCCTTTATGTTTTCTACCCGTTTTGTTGTTTTGGGCCACCGTACTGTTGGACGCCGGATGACCTTTAGAGCACTTCTTTCCGGTCGGTTTTAGCTCGAGATGGTTGGGTCACCGCCTTAGCGCGGCACCGCCCATCTTTTTTTGGCATGAGGTAGGTTCCCCCTCTGCCAATTATATGTGTTTGACCGCATTTAGAGTGCCACCGTCTTATCCTCGCCGAAAGCCGATTAGCCTCTAGTCGGCCTACCTTGGCACGGCAACGACAAAGGCCGTCTTTGTTGGTCACCACCCTTGGGCATGGACCTACCACCCTTCCGAGCTTTGGGCCGACATTGTCTAGCCCTCTCCTCCCTTTGGCCGCGTGTGCAAGTAGCCGCGCATGCAGGTTAGGATTTTGGTGCCGTTTTGGCACCGCCTGACCGTCAGATGGCTCCGCCATCATCTGGAGTTGACATCGGAGTCCTCCACCACCTCTCCTTCGTCCTTGAGCATCACCCCATGTCCTCCGCCCTTATGTGGGCCTTGTAAACACGAAATCGACATCATTGGGTGTTGTCCATGGCCGATTTCGACGTCTTGTGACCGGTTGAGTATTCTTCAACCGCCGGTCAAATTTTAGTAAGTACACCTTGCCTTCCGGTCGCACTTGCCACTCGTTGGCACGATCTTTCTCCCGGCTGCCCCTAGTGTGCCGCCGTGGATCACGGATTTTTTGCATTGACATGTGTCACCCCATTTGGCCGTGAGTGCTTCCGGTGTTTCCTAAACCCTCGGGACAACAACTCTCTCGGCTAGGAAAAGCTTTTGGCCACCAACTCCACCACTGACGCCGCCACCGTCGTATGCTCGCCATCAAATGTCATGATTATGAGGTAGGGGAGCTTTGAACTCGTAATTTAATGATAGCATGCTTTCAATGAGTAGCATCATGCTAGGATTGTGTGATTTTATGTTTTGGACATTAAATCATGATTTGTTTGCATGATGTAAGATAATGAATTATGCTATGTTGAGATACATATGATATGTATGAGTTGTACGTATGTTTTATGGATGTGGAATATGTATGCACTAGTGATGGCTAGCGATTATGTTAGTATGCTACGTATGCGTATTATGGACATGCTAGTGATGGCTAGCAATTATGAGTCAGTTACGTATGTGGACTTTGTGTGTGGGCAGAGGTATGGGCGATGGATGGTAAGAAGTGGTAAGGGTTTGGTACAAAGTTGGATGTGGATTGGACGTGTAAGCGTATGACGGAAGACAAAGAAGGTAAGTTTGAGGAGCAAGGATTTGAAATGGATCAGTTTGGTTTGGAGTATATGTCAGGGGTTCGGTAAGTAAGAGGACTTAGGCTTGGAGCCTTATGAGGGTTTATTAGACAGTAAGAGTGTGCATAATTGTACAAGCATAACATACAAATTATAAAGTGAAAAGTAAGTATAATAAGTGAGGTACTAAGTAAGAGGATGATAACGGGGATCTGCTATGAGGAGCTCAGTTTGACGATGTAAGTAAGATGTTTTGACCGTAAGGTGGATGTCAAAGGCTATATGATTATGTAAGGATTTTGTGTACGGTGAGCTATGTTGTGACTTGGATGGGTAAGTGAAGTTTGCTGCCCTGACGAACTAGGGTTTCAATCGGAATCAGCTTCGGTTTGATTAATCGAGGACTGTGAGTTTGTGTGGCATAATTGTACCGCATAATTTACTTAATTCAAACTTGAATTATAAGAAAGCTAATGATAGTGTAGTGAGTTTGAGACCTGAGGGTTCGACGGATTAGGTTTCGTGTTTGAGCTAGCCAATAATGAGTCGGATGAGCATTTATCATGTCTTGCCATGGTGTTTATCCTGCGGGATGTTTGTTATTACGTCTAAACTAAGACTATGAAGTAGTCTAGTTCAGATTTCTTTTTTACTTGTCAACTATAGTAAACAAGGTCGATCCATAGGGAAGGCCTTATGTAACAAAGAAAACTATTACAAAGAGAATAAAATAGAGAAAGAAGATAAAATAGAGAATAAGAAACAATTAAAGAGAAAGTGCTAAGGCATCGGAAATCCACTTGTAATAAATCTCTAATATATACTTCATTCAAATGATAACTCAATTAAGATCAAATGAAAATTTGTCTCAATCGGAAAATTTATCTTTTAAATAACTTTAAAATAGAACAATAGTAATTGATTGTTTACTACGTGAAAGTATTAAGTGTATAATCACTGGGAATTCTAAGCATTCGGCGTGCCTTTCGTCAACGCTGAATCAAATTATTATATAGATTATAAACTCCTTAAATATGAAACATCAATTTAAAATGATAAAGAACTTACTTGAATCAAAGTATCCATTAAACATCAAGTACAAGCTTCATTCCTAGCCTTAGCTTGAGAGCTTTAGAAAGCCATTACAATAAAACTAAAAACAAAATTACAAAATGAGAGAAGAGAATAGGGGAAGAGAGATCCAACGAGGAGAGAATGATCCATCTTTCACGTCCTCCCCTCTATTTATAGGAATAGAAGGGGTTGCTTCAAAGAGGAAAGTGAAATCATATCTCTAGATTATATCCTGATTGATTGTCTGATTGGATCCATATATCTTCAGCATTTTGAATTTCTTCTGAAATAGCACTTGTAGCCACGGCAGTCTTCTTTCTATTGCCACTAGAATCATATTAATCCGAATTATAAATAAAAAGATATGATCGAAATACTAAGGCTATGTCAATCTGTCCAAATCAGCTTCTTTCATAATTTAGTTCTATTCATACAAATCTCAAATCAAACAAGTCCACAAGGTTGTGTTCGACCATTCCATGCATGTTTAGACCATTAGGAGCCCATTCTTGACTTTTAAATAGCTTTAGGTAGTTGGGCTTAACTTCCTCTTCTAGTTGTATCCTGTTGAAGCCTGTTTAGACATATAAACTCAACTAAGGTCCAACTAACTTATTTAAAACATAAATGGCCCAAATCAGTAATGAATTAACATAAAATAGGATTGCAATTCTAAATTTTAAAATATTTTATTGAACATTATTTCAGTGCATCAAATACCCCCAAACCTACGTTTTGCTAGTCCTCGAGCAAAACAAAAATGAAAACAATTGAAAACAAAACTAACTACTCCATTTCCGCAGGAAATCTCGATTGAATTTAGCATATGCAACAAGCCTTTAAACTCCTAGCTTACACTAGTGGACGAGTTGTGTCTCGTGAGGGTTTGCAGTGAATCTACCCATAAAATTCAAAACTAGAATGTTAAAAGAAAATTAAAATTAAAACCACGTCAAATTTACAAATCAACTCCTCCTAAACATGTGACTTCATTTAGTAAAATCAATCATGCATAATATAACTTGTCTTCTGAAACAATAATTCATTCTAACAACTTCACATTGGTGGCAAGTACTCATACATACATAATAGTTTTAGAAAAACAGACATTGCCAAGTAATTATACAATCCCAATCTCATGAATTGAACAACTCAATGTGTCTCATTTCCACTCAGCAATTTCAATTTTAACACTCAAAAATAGACATTGGCATCCATTCATCTTCAAGAAATCATAATAGAGAATCATGCAAAACCTTCCTTAAAAAGTAAAACACCCTAGATCACCTGACAACTCATTCAAGATATAATTGCATAATGTCCTACTAGAATTTTATGCTCATCTCACATGACGTGTAAGGCTTAGCCTTTTAAGCTTTCTATAAGATCTATGTAACAAGTGTTAGACCAGTGACTCCCAATCCAGTTGGCTTAGGACACTAGGTGTTAAAGCACCCCTCAGGCTTAATAACTTGAACCAAATAGGCTTCAAGGCTATGCATGTCATAAATTAGTCAACTCTACCTTTTGACTCGAACACACTATGCTTAGTGAGGCACGCCGAGTCCCGGTCTACTCAATAGAGTGACTTTAATTCTTTACAATTTTTTATTTTTTTCGCATTTTTTTAGCACATTATACAATCAACTTGAATTTGTTGACAAAAAGTCCTCGATTGTTCTACAAAGCAAGAATAGTGAAGCTCAAAGCTCTATTATGATAACATGAATACTAGTAGATCATGCCAAAGTTTTACTCTAATAAGAAAATAATTACTTAGATTCAATGATATCCACCAAGAAGTAAGACCATAATCAAAGGCTTGAATTCTCACTTAGGCAAATGTCTTTCTTAGTTTTTTTTTTTTTTCAAAATAAAAGCACAAGAAACCAATATGAAGTAATCAGAACTCAAAATTATTAAATCTGTCAAGTCATATTCTAAGTAGTCTGATGTCATTAAATAAAGTCACATGTCTAGAATAAGAATCAATGTAAATAAGCAAAAACATAAAATAAAATAAATCTAATTAATTTTTTCAATTTTTAAGTAAACTAAGAAACATAAAAAAATAACTTTCTACACCCCCAAACCTAAACTAAACATTGTCCTCAATGTAAAAATTTATCTTTTTTTTTTGTGTGAAAAATCATGAAAAGAAAATCAACCCTGATAATTTGGATTTTCAAGAGATGTAGACTCAATTTCAGGGACAAAATGGTCTAACAATGGTTTCAAACGTTGGCCATTAACTTTAAAAACATCACCATTTTTTGGGTTTTCAATTTCAACAGTTCTATAAGGAAAAACAATTTTTACAATGAAAGGACATGTCCAACGTGATCTTAATTTTCTTGGAAAGAGATGAAGTCTAGAGTTGTACAATAAAACCTTTTGAAATGGCTCAAAAGTTTTTCGTAAAATATTTTTATCATGAAAAACCTTCATTCTCTCTTTGTAAAGTTTTGAACTCTCATAAGCATCACGTCGAATTTCCTCTGACTCATTGGTTTGCAATTGTCTATTTAAACTAGCCTTATCAAAGTTAAAATTCAAAGCTTTGATTGCCCAATATGCCCTATGTTCCAACTCCATAGGCAAGTGACAAGCTTTTCCAAAAATTAAACGGTAAGGAGACATGCCAATTGGGGTTTTAAAAGCGGTACGATAAGCCCAAAGAGCATCGGTTAGCCGTAAAGACCAATCTTTACCATATTGATTTACCGTTTTATGCAAAATATATTTAATTTCCCTATTAGAAATCTCAACTTGTCCACTTGTTTGTGGGTGATAGGGGTAGCTACTTTATGGGTAATCCCATACTTCCTCATCAAAGCCTCAAAAGGCTTATTGCAAAAATGTGACCCCCCATCACTTATAATGGCTCGAGGTGTTCCAAACCTTGAAAATATATTTTCTTTTAAAAAGCACACAACGACTTTGTGGTCATTGGTTTTGCTTGGAACAACCTCAATCCACTTGGAAACATAATCGACGACAACTAAAATATAAACATAGCCAAAAGAAGGAGGAAAAGGTCTCATGAAGTCAATGCCCCAACAATCAAAAATCTCAATAAACAATATGGGGTTAAAGGGCATCATATTTCGACGAAAAATGACTCCTAACTTTTGACACCTTTCACAAGTTTTGCAAAATTCATGAACATCTTTGAAAAGCGTGGGCCAGTAAAAACCACATTGCAAAATTTTAGCGGTGGTCTTTTTAGAGAAGTGACCACCGCATGATTCAGAATGATAAAAAGAGATGATACTTACTTGTTCAGAATCATGCACACATCTCCTTATTATTTGATCCAGACAGTACTTAAAGAGATAAGGGTAGTCCCAAAAGAAATGTTTTACCTCGATGAAGAATCTCTTTTTATCTTGAGGAGACCAATGGTGGGGAACTTTACCTGTCACCAAGTAGTTGGCAATGTCGGCATACCATGGATGATAAAAAGTTGTTCATCGGGGAATGTGTCTTGGATTGGAATGTTGTCCGAAGAATCGGAAAATTCCAATCTTGAAAGATGATCCGCCACCACATTCTCTACTCCCTTCTTGTCTTTGATTGTGATATCAAACTCTTGGAGTAGGAGTATCCATCGGAGTAATCTGGGTTTTGTATCTTGTTTGCTCAAAAGGTACTTCAAAGCTGCATGGTCAGTAAAAATGATAATTTGAGAGCCAATCAATTAGGATCTAAATTTGTCAAGTGCAAATACTACAACAAGAAGTTCTTTTTCAGTGGTGGAGTAGTTCATTTGGGCACTATTTAAAGTTCTACTTGCATAATGAATTATGCAAGGTTTCTTATCTTTCCTTTGCCCTAAAACAGCCCCAACAGCATAATCACTTGCATCACAGATAATTTCTAAAGGAAGGGTCCAATCCGAGGGCTGCATGATGGGTGCGAACACTAACATGTTCTTAAGCTTTGTAAAAGCTTCTTCACATGCATCCGACCACTCAAAAGAATGCTCTTTAGATAGAAGATTACACAATAGTCTAGATATCACACTAAAATTCTTAATAAATCTTCTATAAAAACCGGCATGCCCTAGAAAGGATCTAACATCTTTTATAGACTTTGGACTAGGCAAATTAGCAATCAAATCAATTTTTGCCTTGTCCACTTGAATTCCCTGCATAGAAACAATGTGACCAAGTACTATTCCAGTAGTAACCATAAAATTACACTTTTCCCAATTTAAAACTAGATTTTTCTTTTTACATCTCACCAAAACTTTTTCTAAGTTATCAAGACAATCATCAAAAGAATCACCAAAAACAGAAAAATCATCCATAAAAACTTTCAAAAACCGTCCACCATGTCACTAAAGATGCTCATTATGCACCTTTGGAATGTGGTAGGGGCATTACATAATCCAAATGGCATCCTTCGATATGCAAAGGTACCAAATGGACATGTAAAGGTTGTTTTTTCTTGATCTTAAAGTGCAATCTCAATTTGGTTGTATCCTGAATAACCATCTAGAAAATAATAAAATTGATGACTAGCCACCCTCTCTAGGATTTGGTCCAATTCATGGTAAGGGGAAGTGGTCTTTCCTAGTGACAGAATTCAATTTCATATAATCTATGCACATCCGCCAACCGGTGGTGACTCTAGTGGGAATTAACTCATTATTAGCATTCTTTACCACTATCACTCCAGACTTTTTGGGGACAACCTGGGTGGGACTCACCCATGGACTGTCGGAAATGGGGTAAATGATACCCACATTAAATAATTTTAGGACCTCTGCTCTCACTACCTCTTTCATGTTGGGGTTTAACTTCCGTTGCATTTGTCTCACAGGTTTTGCATTTTCTTCCATGAAGATCCTATGTGTACAAATCAGGGAACTAATCCCCTTGATATTAGCAATGGTCCACCCAATGGCATTCTTATGATTTCTAAGGACTTCAAGCAACCTGTGCTCTTGCTCCCTATCCAACATTAAAGAGACAACCACATGAAATGTCTCTCCCTCACCGAGATAAGCATATTTAAGTTCAGTAAGGAGGGGTTTTAAGTCTAGCTTGGGTGGTTGGACACTTGAGGGGAGAGGAGCGCTATTAGAAGGAGGTAACTCCTCAAAGCGGGCCTTCCACCTATCAGTATCCAATAATGGAGTTAACTCCAACAAGGAATTTACATCATTAATCATAACATCATCATCAAAGTTAAAATAAGAAAGACATGCTTCAAGAGGGTCAAAAATTGAAGAAATATTAGCCATGTCATCAACAAGACTTTCTAAAAGATTCACTTCATGCACATCCTCATCATCATCTCCTGGTTGCTTGCAAATATTAAAAATGTTCAGTTCCAAAGTTATATTTCCAAAAGAAAGCTTCATAACACCATTTCTACAAATAATAAGAGCATTAGAAGTAGCAAGAAATGGGCGGCCTAATATGACAGGAATTTGAGTACAAGCATTCAAAACTGGTTGTGTGTCCAAAACAATAAAATCAACAGGAAAGTAAAACTTTTCTACTTGTACTAGTACATCCTCAACAATTCCTCTTGGTGTTTTAACTGAGCGATCTGCAAGTTGAAGTGTAATGCTTGTGAGCTTCAATTCACTAAGTCCCAATTGTTTATAAATAGAATAAGGTAAGAGATTAACAATTGCCCCAAGATCAAGCAAAGCCTTTTCAATTCTATAATTCCCAATTATACAAGATATGGTTGGACAACCAGGATCTTTATTTTTGGGTGGGGTGTTTTGTTGCAAAATTGCACTTACTTGTTCTATAAAAAATGCCTTCTTTTGTACATCTAGCTTACGCTTGATTGTACAAAGGTCTTTCAAAAATTTAGCATAAGGTGGGATTTGTTTAATGGCATCTAAGAGAGGAATGTTAATCTTCACTTATTTGAAAATTTTAAGAATGTCACCATTTGGCACCAATTTAGAGGAAGATTGTAACCTTTGATAAAAAGGAGGAGGAATAGGAAAAATACAATTAGAGTTGTCAAGTTCATCACAATGTTTAGAATTGAAAGACTCCTTAGGTTCAACAACCTTCATTGGAATGTCTTTGTTAATAACATTTCCACTTCTCATAGTGGTGATGGACTTAGCATGCTCTTCTTGTGAACTTGAAGAATTTAAATTTTCAAATACAAATTGACCCTTAGGATTTAGTTGAGGTTGAGAAGGAAACTTTCCTTTTTCTTGAGTGCTCAAAGCTGTGGTTAATTGAGTGATAGAAGTCTTTAAGTCATTGATGGCTTGCATTGTTTGGTTGTTGATTGTTGCTTGACTTTGCATGAATGTTTGCAATGTGTCTTAAAGAGTCTTCTTATGTGGTGGAACATAATTTGAGGAAGAAGGGGGTACCAGCACATTAGACTTATTTCTCCAACTAAAGTTTGGATGATTTCTCCAATTAGGAGTATAAGTTTCAGAATAAGGAGAAGAAAATGGTCTTTTGTAAGTATTTATAGCATTTGCTTAAGTATACAACACCTCTTGAAAAGTAGGGATTGTTAGACAATCTTGTGTTTGGTGTCCATCACTCTCACATATACTACAAATATTTTGTGCTTTCTGAGAAGCTTTAGACATGTTTTCCTTATTAATTTCCATAGCCTCAACTTTTCTAGTTAAACTTATAATTTTTGCTTTTACATCATCCTCTTCTTTAAGAAGGTACAAGCCCCCCTTAGTTGCCCCATTAGATTTGGTTTTATTACTACTTTCAAATTAATTAAAATCTTCCCATGATTGAGCATTTTTAGTTAACACATCAAAATAGTCTCATGCTTCCTCAGGTTCTTTACTTAAAAACTCTCCATTATACATCATTTCAACAAATTGCCTCATTTAAGAAGATAAGCCATTATAAAAAAAAACTAATTGTACGCCATGTTTCATATCCATGATGTGGGCATAATAACAAAAGTTCTTTAAATCTCTCCCAACATTGAAAGAAAGTCTCATTTTCTTTTTGTGAAAAATTCATGATGTTCTTTCTAAGTGTATTAGTTTTATAGGTGGGGAAAAACTTTTTCAAAAATTCTCTTTGCATTTCTTGCCATGATCCAATGGATCTTAGCTTCAAAGAATTCAACCAATTTTTTGCCTTTTCCTTTAAAGAAAAAGGAAAGAGTTTTAATCTAATAGCATCATTTGAAACATTTTGGTTTGGCAAAGTTGCACAAACCTCTTCAAACTCTTTTAAATGTAAATATGGGCTTTCCGAATCTAAGCCATGAAATTTGGGTAGTAATTGAATTACACCCGGCTTGAGTTCAAAACCACCCATATTAGTTAGAAAAATCATGTAAGAAGGAGAACTTGATCTAGTTGGTTGCAAATAATCACGCAAGGTTTTAACTTGAATATTTTGTGCATTATTATCCTCATTATCACTTCTTAGTTCCTCATTAGTTCTTAGATCCTTCATTATATCAAAATAAAGATAATTTTCAAAAGATTTGTTCACTCTTTTCAATCGTCCAGAATTATCACGCACCCATGTGAACATCAGCAATAATTTTTTTTTTATATATTTAGTAACAAACGAAAGTAAAAGTGTAAAAATTAAATGACAAAATATAAAAAGTTAGAGAGTTAGAAGTTAATGGACAAAAATTAAAATTACAAAATAAGGCCAAAGGCACTATCAAGGTACACGTTTGATCCCGAAAAATTTTTGGTAGTAACGTGGGTAGTGCCTCCAGTATAAAAAAAAAAGAAAAATTACAGAATTTAAGTACTAAAAGTAAATGACATAAAGTAAATGACTGAATTTAAAGAGTTAGTGTGCAAAAATAAAAGTTAGAGAATTAGTAAAGTTAGAGTGAGTTTTTTTTTTTCGTAACGGATTCTTGTCACATGTTGCAATCCCCGGCAACGGCGCCAATTTGTTGTTATGTCCAAACTAAGATTATGAAGTAGTCTAGTTTAGATTTCTTTTTTACTTGTTAACTATAGTAAACAAGGTCGATCCACAGGGAAAGCCTTGTGTGACAAAGAAAACTATTACGAAGAGAATAAAATAGAGAAAAAAAGTAAAATAGAGAATAAGAAATAATCAAAGAGAAAGTGCTAAGGCATTGGAAATCCACTTGTAATAAATCTCTAATGTATACTTCATTCAAATGATAACTCAATTAAGATCAAATGAAAATTTGTCTCAATCGGAAAATTTATCTTTTAAAAAACTTTAAAATAGAACAATAGTAATTGATTGTTTACTACGTGAAAGTATTAAGTGTATAATCACTGGGAATTATAAGCATTCGGCGTGCCTTTCATCAACGATGAATCAAATAATTATATAGATTATACACTCCTTAAATATGAAACATCAATTTAAAATGATAAAGAACTTACTTGAATCAAAGTATCCACTAAACATCAAGTACAAACTTCATTCCTAGCCTTAGCTTGAGAGCTTTAGAAAGCCATTACAATAAAACTAAAAACAAAATTACAAAATGAGAGAAGAGAATAGGGGAAGAGAGATCCAAAGAGGAGAGAATAATCCATCTATCACGTCCTCCCCTCTATTTATAGGAATAGAAGGGGTTGCTTCAAAGAGGAAAGTGAAATCATATCTCTAGATTATATCCTGATTGATTGTCTGATTGGACCTATATATCTTCGGCATTTTGAATTTCTTCTTGAAATAGCACTTGTAACCACGGCAGTCTTCTTTCCATTGCCACTAGAATCATATTAATCCAAATTATAAATAAAAAGATAGGAAAAAAATACTAAGGCTGTGTCAATCTGTCTAAATCAGCTTCTTTCATAATTTAGTTCTATTCATACAAATCTCAAATCAAACAGGTCCACAAGGTTGTGTTCGACCATTTCATGCATGTTTAGACCATTAGGAACCTATTCTTGACTTTTAAATAGCTTTGGGTAGTTGGGATTAACTTCCTCTTCCAGTTGTATCCTATTGAAGCCTGTTTTGACATGTAAACTCAATTATGGTCCAACTAACTTATTTAAAACATAAATGGCCCAAATCAGCAATGAATTAACATAAAATAGGATTGCAATTCTAAATTTTAAAATATTTTATTGAACATTATTTCAGTGCATCAATGTTGTCTGTGTGCTGTATAGAGCACTAGACGTCTGATGCTCTGTTGAGAGCGATGTATGTTTTCGATTTGGTGTGTGTGTTATATAAGCCTAGACATTTGATGCTCTATTGAGAGCATTGTATGATTCCCGCCCAAGAGTGGCACTATATGTTTCTGCCCAAGAGTGACACTGTATGTTTCTACCCAAGAGTGACAATGTATGTTTCTGCCCAAGAGTGTCACTGGCACTATAAGACCCATTATGGTGGGCAATTCTTTGGCACTATAAGACCCCTTATGTGTGGGCAATTGTATGACCCCTTATGTGTGGGTGTATGTTTGTGCGCTCAGGTAAGTAGTATCATGATCTACTCTTACCTGTTTAATTCTGTGCCTCATGAGCATAGGTGTGCCTTACCTTCGAAAAAGTCCATGGCGTCTAGTCACTCCCCGGAGGTTAAGGTGATGCCCCAATGACATTCTTTTCCTTTTCGACGCTGGAGCTTATTAGTTGTAATGAGTTTCAGTAGTCGATAGTATGTATACGACTGTATGACTGAGTATGTGCATTTCTGAGTAAGCGCATGATTATGAGTATGAGCATGACTGTAAGAGTGAGTATGAACATGGCTGTAAGAGTTTGAATATGAGTACGACAGTAAATGTAACACTGTATGAGTAAGGTCGTACGAGTATGTGTAAGATTGTATGAGTTAGGTCGTACAAGTACGTGTAAGTTGTATGAGTTAGCGTACGATTGTACGAGTAAGTTTGTAAGACCCTAATTAAGGGTGTTTGTGTAAGTTTGGTTTGTTGATGTGTTATGGGTACTTATATGCATATGTATATGATGATTACACGTTGTTTGCTTCATGTTTGAGATGCATGAACGCATGTATTTATGAACTTATTGAGTTCACTGTTTAGGATTCCCCTACTAGGTATTTTCCTATTGAGTATGAAAATACTCATTACCCTACTTTTTAGCCCCATTGTTCGAGAGGCTTTTGTAGGTCATATTGGAGAGCTCCTGGAGACAGATGCTCGATTCTACTGTGGATTGTTGCCCCTTTTGATTCAGGTATATTTGACTTAATGAGAGTATATTTTTGTTTCACGATCTGATGTATTGGGTGAGATGAGATTTAAGTGTTTATATCTTCTGGACTTTTAGTTTGGATCAGAATGTAGACTATTATGAGACTTGTACTCGGGGACGCCTGGGAGTTATTTGTATTTAAAATCCATGATCATGGTAATTTAGTCGTATGTTTGTTTTCGAGTAGCGCCTGAGGATATTTGCTTTGGCCGTACGATGTTTAATCGATTGATGAAAATTTTGGATGGAAAATTGATGTGTGATGTTTTAAATTATAAATTGTTTTCATAGGTTTTGATTTTGTCATTTTCACTCCGATTCACAGACGTTATATTGCAAAAATTTTCAGTGAATTTTAAGGAAAATGTATGAAAAATCTCGCGCGTTACACTCATGGTCTAGACGACTCATCAATTTAAATCATATAGCAATTTGCTCATCTCAACCTAGGGAGGCAATGTCTTCAAAGGAATGCAAAATGAAATCCTGTCCTTTTGGATATAAAACTGATTCGATAAGCCTTCGAACGATTAATCCGACAACCAATGGCATCCAATTATATCTACTAGATCAATTACGACTAATGACAATTAATCTTCATTTATAAATCATTTTGATGATGCATGCAATATGATACAAATGTGAGCCAATAATAAATGAGTACAAGTATAAGTAAATATTCTCTAATCAGTCCATACATGCATGAAACATAGTCCATTTGTGTCAAATAAAATCATATGTCTATTCAAGAGCATACATACATGGAAGTGTATATACCTAGCTAAAACATGTGAAACATAAATAACCTACAATCAATGTTATATATGCAAGCAT
Source organism: Saururus chinensis (assembly GCA_035235625.1). Lineage (NCBI taxonomy): Eukaryota > Viridiplantae > Streptophyta > Magnoliopsida > Piperales > Saururaceae > Saururus > Saururus chinensis. Next base: position 25,359,195 of record CP141146.1, on the reverse strand, counting down.
CCATAATTTTATCATAGTCACATCCTACTAGAATCATGGAGTAAATGTGAAGAAAACGTCGAAATACAAATTCAAGACAAGTATAACATCATGCTAAACCTAGACAAGTATAATATCAATGCTTAAGCTAAATCATATATCAAAGAGGGTCCACATGTAATTACAGTGAAATTTATAGGTAATTATAACTCATCATAGTCATAAAGAATTAAATTTATGAGAAAAGAACAAAACATGGCTGAAAATCCACAAAACATAGGCCAAACTTTCAAACTGCAGTACAACCATTTTTGAACGCCCTCATAGCTTATTCGAAAGCCTAGCCATTTGAACCGCCAGACAGCCTGTTTGAACAGATGACTGTTCAAACGGCCAGATAGCCTATTCAAATGGCTGTTAGCCCATTCAATTGGCTAAAACAATGTATTTTTCTAGTTCATCTTCAACCTTCTGAAATTCAAACTGAAAACATTAAAAAAATCTATATAAATTCAAAAATCACTATAGAACAACATATAATCAAAATCTAACCCTAAAATATGATAGATCTAATCATTCTCATGCTTAATCACTAGAAAATAACCATAATTTGTATGCTTAAATCACTATTAAACCTCAAAATGAAGGAATAACTCAAATAAATCTACGGTCATGCATTCCAATGAAGAAAACCACAAAAGGTAAAACTCCCTTACCTCTTTGGAGCCTTTGAATCCAAGAAAGTGCTTCAATCCTCAAGAAATACTATTCAAAATTAGGGTTTTTGCTAAAACTTAATTAAAATTAGTTAATAGACTCCAATCAACTTGAAAATAAATAGATCTAGGATATCCTTAGGTTAAAAACAAAAATCACTTAATTAGGGTTCTAAATCAAAATTAGAAATAAGATTTTTAATGGAAGAAAATCAAAATCAAGATGGGGAAAATGAAGATAGGAATGATTAAGACGAAAATCGAATGATTAGGGTAAGAAAACACGCCTTCATCAAAGTTTCTCCTTTGGGAAATGGGTGTCGAGCACTTCCTCCCTTCTAATACAGCCTTTTCCTATTTGTCAAATAGGCTAGGGTTTTCACTAAATAGTAAGGATTTTGGGTTGGGTTTAAGAATTGTTGGGCTAAATAATAGGTCAAAATAGCCTAAGTGGCTAATTAAGGTTATTTATGGCTTAAAAATAAATTTAATCATAGCCAAACCTACTGAAATAAAATAATAGAAGATTAAACGGTCAAATGGGTTGTATGCCGTTCAATAGGGACATGAGGCCTGATCATTTATAATTAAACCCTTTGCAAGTGTACAAGGTAATTTGTACTAGGATAAGTATTTAAGGGTTGTTCAACCTCAAGGACGGATGAATTAACTACTAAATCTAAGATAAGAATTTTTTGATTATTAAAACTTAAAAGAAAATATTAAATTAAACAAAGGAAGTAGTCAACTAAACTAAAAGGAAGAGATCAATATGATGAAAATTAATTAAGAAATCGAATCCTCTATATATAGAACCATAACAATTCTTTAACTATTAATCTAAATATAGTGTGAATATGAACAAGTATTCTTTACTACAAACTAGAATTACTTTATAAAAGAATTATTAATTAAATCCATGACATGAACTTGTTATGAACTAAAATTAGGGTTCTTCTTAGTTTCCTTAATTAGGATTTCTATTATAAGTACGTCCTTAGTATTTAATGTTTTATTAGTGGTAATATACTTGTTTTGATTAGTTTCCCTAATTAGATTATATTCCTTAGAATAAGGTGTATTAAGCCTATAAATTGTAGGACTTCTCAAAAGAATTATGCAATGAGAATTCAGAATTAGCCAGTTTATTATTTATTCTTCCTTTTAGTCTTTTCTCCCCTTTCTCCTATGTATAACCCTGCTGTAACAACGAGCTACAACATTGGTATCAGAGCCCTCTTCCTTCCTAAGCATGAGGTTCATGGCATTCGGGACTCGTAGCCAGAAACAAAAACGGTCTGAATCAGCCTCCCACATGGTTGACTCCTCTGCCCTGTCACCATGGCATCACGATCTGGAGTCTACTTGCCATGAGCTTGCCGCACTCTAGACCCAGGTTGAGATGCACACTTTTGACCTCCATCAAGTCTCTAACAGCCTTCTAGATACAACGTGCAAATTGGAGACGGGTCTGCAGAGGGCATTCCAAAAAATTGACGACACTAACCTGAAACTGGATGATCGTCTGGTGGCGCACCACCACCAGTTGACTGCGGAGTTCACCGCTCTCTCTGAGTTTATTTGTGCTCATTGTCTACCACTATCTCCTCATCAAAATCCAATCGGTGGTCAGCCGCTAGTCTTTGGTACGTTCGCAAAGACCTCTTCCATCCTGCCTCCTCACACATCATTATCCTCGGAGGCAAGTCCATCTTCTTTTCAACCATCAACTGCCGGCCACAGTCAGTCATTTTGTTTGCCTGCTGTTTCGCCCACCATCGTCCCACTCGTACCATCCTCTGGTGTGTCTCCACCATACATGGCCTTGGGCTCCACTGCTATTCCGCCGTCAAGCACAACCTCCGCCATCGCATTGCTCGACCAGGGCGTCATCGCCTCCCAAAGTGCCGCATTTTCCCTTCCGCAGCAAGTTGCTCACTCTCTGGTGGCGCCGCCCCAAGCCTTCGTCCATCCTGAGGTGGTGCAGTCGTTGACTGTCTCTAGTTCACCTCTATCCGCGGCCCAAATTGTCCCATCGCCAAGCCTTGATTGCTCCTCACTTACTCCATAGTCGCTGGAGTACCAGTTTCTGTTGATCCTTGCTGCAGACGACATGCCTCCCTTGTCTCCGCTGATCCACCCGATTGGACCTCCAGCTCTCAGATGGGATTCGTGTGTCCAACGCCAGTAGGACACTCTTACCCTTCTCCACTTCCAAATACCACCCATGCGTCCACGTCACATAACCAGCTGGACAACCGGGACCCACGGGGGCATGTTCCGGATCTTCAATTGCTAAGTAGCTCTTATGTGGGTTAACTAGGTCAAATGGGCTCTTCTCGTGTCTCTGGGCCTATTTTTCCCCACTACCACTGGCCCCATGCCCTCAGCAGCCCTGGGCGGCCTTTGCTCATGATCAACCACAACCGCCAGTGGTTGTTCCACAACACAATTCCAACCAGATTTCACGTCCTTCACCATTGCTCAACCAGCCACAGGCAAATGAAGACGACTGACACAGTTTGGAAGATCTCTTCCGTAATGACTATGTCTATCACGAGCGCGATGCTCGTCGCCCTAGGGCACGTGCACGGCATTTTGATGATCCTTACGATGGTTCCCCTAAAGGTCATATCGAAGCACACCCCGCAACGCCTCACATTTCCCATGTTCAATGGTGATGAGCCCTATGAGTGGGTGTCACGTGCCTGTCATTTCTTTTGATTCCACCGTACCCCTGAAGCTGACAAGATTGATATGACTTCATTACATATGGAGGGTCGTGCTCTCCGCTGGCTTGATCATTATCTTCATCACAACGCTATTGCTACTTGGGATGATCTTGAACAAGCATTTATCGCTTTGGGCCTTTAGCATATCAAAATTTTAACAAGCTTCTCTCTCGTGTTCTTCAGAAAACTACCGTCCAAGATTTTGTGGATGAACTTGAAAAGCTGGCCAATTGGGTCCACCATTGGCCTGAAGATGCTTTAGTTGGAACTTTTATTGGAGGATTGTGTGACGATATTGCCAATGGTTGTACCTAGCTTGCCTTGTATATCCCAGGCCTGGCGCCTCCCATCAATGGCCTGGTCGACTGTGCCAAAGCGCACAGAACCATGGGGAAGGCGCGTATCCTTGTCTGTTGGTGCCGGAAGGTCAGAGCCGTGCAGTTTGGGGGCCTGGGATGACCCTCCTTTCTCCATGACAGATGTTGGCGGTCTGGGCAAAAGAGGAGCTATTCGCTCGGCCTGGAGTTGAGCCACGACCAGACCCAGAGCATCGACTTTGGCCATGCACATGCGCAAGGATTTGATCTCCGCCATGATTTGCGCCAGGGTGGGTTCGTCGGTGGTCTCTGGAACTGTCTTCAGGCTGTCCGCTGAGGCAAGAGCCTCCTTCTTAGGTGGAACTTCTGGGGTTGCGACAACTTGTTTGCCTCGTGCCATGGCTGGGGATCATAAAAACTCTGATACCAATGATGTGCCCGAAGTAGCACAATCGGTACCTTAGAGTTTCACGTAGGGAAAGGAAAGGAAGAAGGAAGAAAGGGGAGAGAAAGCTGAATATTCAATTGCATAACCAACTAAAAAGAAAGGGGGTGACCCATATAGGAGCCGACCCACTCACTTAGGGAGTCATGCCAGCTAGTGGGTCTGGCTATCCCGGGGGCCACTGGCTGGCCCAATACAGTTATTTCTTCTAATACATAAGCAAATAAGAGGGAAATATAAAAGAAAGTAGCCTAATATAATAGAATAACAAGAAATTAAAAGTCTAGGTGATCGTGGACAACACTGTGAACAGTTGGTCCGGAACTGTGGATGAGATAAACATAGGAGTGCAAGACAGTGGCCAATACTCAAAACCAATGTGAAGAAGTTAATAGAACATGTAGGAAGTCAAGTTGGTGGATGGAGGCTAAGAAGATAGGGAACCGTGCAAAGTGGGTAACACCACGGACATCGAATCCGAGGGCAAGGGATCTACGTAGTCGGCAGGGATGACTAGAGATGATGGAGGCGGCAGAGCAATGGAACATGATTGACTTGCTGGGTGGGGGACATCATGGATTTCCCTCACAGGTCTCCAACAAGCATGAGGGTGTCCCGAGACAGCCCACAGAGGGCATCAGACAACAGTAGTACTATGGTTAGATAAGTACCAAGGACAACAATCGACACAGGTGGTAAGGGTGTAGAAGTAGGTAGGCTGGATAGTGCAGTGGGTGGGTCAGCTAATGGTAGCAGTAGTGATATTTGGCGCCGTCTGGTTAATGTGTCGGCTAGGTGAGCAACATTTGAAAAGATGTAGAGCTTGGCCCGGCTAAGAAGGTAGGCTGCCACGAAATTTGGGCTAGAATCGTGTGGAGTTTGACACAACCCAGAACGGGTAGAAATAGGCACGTGTGTAATTGACCCACAATGGCTCTGGAGGGCAGATACACTGAAATGGGCAGATAGAGCCACTGCACACCCGTGAGCAGAATCAAGGGCCATCTAGTAACAATTGGACCCGGGTATGGAAAGGGGCTCACAATCCATCATTAATGTTTCAGCATCCAATGGCTCATCTCCAGCGTATGATAAAAGAACTGCCAGAAGAATCTAGCCATGAGAGAATACGACCTTAATCCCACGCCCAGTATGTTTTGCACATGACTTCAATCTACCGCAACGCCGACCAAGATTCAAGGCAGGGAGGTGGTGCCAGTAGTCCATCCAGAAAGTGAAAACCCGACAATTGAAGATTACATCAGACAACAGCAGTGTTCCAGCTAGAGAAATCAGAACTAGATGCCAAAGCTGGAGGTGGTGGCTGGATTCTGTGATGTTGAGAAGCGACCGTAGCAGGAGCCAAATCTGATGTCTGGCACGCTCCCCACAACATGGCAGCAGACCCTCTCGAAAGGTGGCGGCTTGAGGCCAAGCTTTGGCTGCACAGTCAACTGGCCAAACGTGGGAGCACAAGCAGCGACGGAGGAGGCATGAATTCCGGCAGTGGCTGGAGCACAGGCGATCCATGGTGGAAGTCACTGAGGCCCCGGTTGCTTGAAGAGTGCATCCCCTGTTTTTGATGGTGAAATCGGCAGGGTAGTCGAGGAGCGGCAACAGTGAGGAATTCTCAATCAAGAAGCTACCAAGAAATACCTCAGATGTGAGATGCATGCTCCCATACTCAATCCTGTTGTGAACCCCCTTGACGAAGTTTCCGGAGCCAGAGATGAGAGGGCAGGCTGTCAGAATGTGGACGATGCAGAAGGGTCCTCCCTGTGATGCGAGGACGGAAGGAGTTGCCCTCCTCGGTGAATTGCGGTCTGACCCTGCGGCGGTGAGACAGCGGACCAGGAGGTTTCCGTGCAGACACAAGAATGGCCAGGGCCGTAGGCAGATCCATTGACTGCTACAAATGTTCCTTGATCGTGGTGGCACCGTGGCAGAGCATGTATTTGAAATTGAAGATCTGGGAGGCATTGCTTCCCATTGGGTGGATTCCGTCCACCGCAAAAGGTTGTTGCCCGGTTGCACCTTGGCTGCCTTTGATAGAACGGTGTTGGAATTTGGAGGCTCCAACGAAGTCGTGTGGAGTTGTTCTGGCTGAAGCACATTAGGCAGCTTTGGCTGTGGTAGCTTGGGCAGCAACATTAGGCAGCTTTGGCTGTGGTAGCTTGGGCAGCGCGGTCAGATCCGTTGACAATGGCGATTCTAGATGGCCAATCATCGATGAAACTGCTGGTAGTAACCTCGCTGGAATGGTGGCATGGAGGCTAACCATAGTCAGTCGGCCAAGAAAGCAACAGCCAAACTGGTTGATAGAGCAAAGGTGACGATTCCAGGAATTGACTGGTTTGACACCATTGTTGTGGACCGGTGTCCACAATGGCCTAGCAACTTGGGAAGGGGAACGGAGCGGCATAAGATGGCCAGGAAAGGATAGAAGGGGCGGCATGGCTGCCAGAAATTATTCATTCTATAAACCAATTAGGGCATAACCCTTACACTTAAATAAATGAACTACTGGGCTTATTAACAAAATCCTAAAAGCCCACTAAACATTATTAAATAAAAATAAAAATAAACTCTATAATAATTAATAAATAACTATTAAACCCTAAGCAACCCTATGACCCAAGGCCCCCTTAGACAGACTATTTCCGGTGCACAACACTCTCTCCTCTTTCTTCCTCTTTATCTCTCTCCCTCTCCTCTCGCTCCTCTCTCTCTCTCCCTCTCCTCTCGCTCTCTCTCCCTCCCTCTCTCTCCTCTTCTCCCTCTCTAACACTGTTTCTCCTCTAATTTTATTTGTTATAATTTTTTATTTTTATAAAATTATTTTTAAAATAAAAAAGAAATAAATTACATATTATTAGCGACACATAGTAATATGCGTCGCTAATATACAATGTATTAGTGACACATAACTATATGCATCGCGAATACTTGGTCTATTAACTACGCATAATCCTATGTGTTGCTAATAATATTTATTTTATTTTTATTATTTTTAAAATATAATAATTTATAAAACAATCTTAAAAAATTAAAATTTAATTAATCTCCTCCTATCTCATAACACACACACTTTCTCATCCTATATCTCTCTCCTCACCCTCTCTCTCTACTCTCTCCTTCCACCCTCTCTCTCGCACTCTCCTCCCTCTCCCTCTCTCTCTCCCTCCCTTTCTCTCCTCTCCTCCCTCTCTCTCCTCTCGCTCTCTCCCTATCTCTCTACTCTCTTTCTCTCTCTCCCTCTCTCCTCCCTCTCGCTCTCTCCTCTCTTTCGCTCTCCCTCTCTCTCTCCTCTCTTTCTCTCTCTCTCCCTCTCTCTCTCCTCTCTTTCTCTCTCTCTCCCTCTCTCTTTCCTCTCTTTCTCTTTCTGTCTCTCCCTCTCCTCTCTCCCTCTCTCCTCCCTCTCTACACACTATATCTCCTCTAATTTTAAATTTTTATAAATTTATTTTTAAAATAAAAAAATTAAATATTATTAGCGACGCATAGTAATATGCGTCGTTAGTATATAACACATTAGCGACACATAAACTATGTGTTGTGAATACTTGGTCTATTAGCGATGCATAATCCTATGCGTTACTAATAATATTTATTTTATTTTTTTTATTTTTAAAATATAATAATTTATTAAAAAAATCTTAAAAAGTTAAAATTTAATTAATCTCTCTCTCCTCTCTCATAACACACACTCTCTCTCATCCTATCTATCTCTCTTCACCCTCTCTCTCTCTCTCTGTCTCTCCTCTTTCTCCCTCTTCCCTCTCTCCTCACCCTCTCTCTTCTCTCTCCTCACTTTCTCTATCTACCCTCTCTCTCCCTTCTCTTTCTCCTCTTACTCTCTCTACCCTCTCTCTCCTCTTCTCTCTCTCTCTTGCTCCTCTCACTTACTCTACCTACTCACCCTGAAAATCCTTAAAAACGAAGTCCAAATTCCTAAAAGGAAGAGTAGAATAATTTGGGCAAACCTTTACTTAAAATTACCCCCTAATAAGCCAGTGCACACATACATATAAACCTAGATTCTCTAGTCCAGAAAGGCACAATAGTTTATCTCGTTACAACAAAACCACTCTTCTCACTTGGGGAGAAAACATGATCGTTTATAATTAAACCCTTTGCAAGTGTACAAGGTAATTGTACTAGGATGAGTATTTAAGGGTTGTCGAACCTCAGGGACGGATGAATAATTACTAAATATAAAGAAGAATTTACTGATTTAAAACTAAAACAACTTAAACTTAAATTAAATAAAGGAAAAGAAATCAACTAGTTTAAAAACAAGAGATTAATATGATGGATTTTACTTAGGAAATTGAATCCACTATAGAACCATAACAATTCCTTAACTTTTAATCTAAATCTAGTGTGAATATGAACAAGTATTCTCAGCTACAAGCTAGAATTACTTTAGAAAGAATCATTAATTAATTTCCATGGCATGAACTATCTTCGACAATAGCACGAATCATCTACACTAAATAGCTATAGGCATGATCCGTCTAATCTTAGTATAACTCATCCAAGTCCTTAATTATCTGAACATTAAAACTATTGTATGACCATCTCATCTAAATCACAGAAATTAGAATTGATGTAAATATCAAAACCACATCAATCTATCATCTACAAGACAATAAATCAACATAGATTTGAATAAACATTAAAAAGCTCTTCCATTAAAAAGGAAATCCTTATCATACAATTGTCATAATTCACAACTGAGATCTAAATTAAAAAGAAAAGAAACTGAAACTTATCTATAGGTTCATCAACTCCTAAGTAAAAGAATAGTTTAGCCTTCCATGGTAGAAGAAAATAATTCAATCTCCCTTGAAAGCTTTGGCTTTTTCTCCATCTTCTTCTTCTTTCTTCTCTTTAGAAAATCTACTTGTTCTCTCTTAATTTCGTGCCAAATAAGTCTTTATATAGGCATTAGATCCGTAAGAAAAGAGTTGGATATGAGAAGGACTCAAAATTGGGTGAAATAAGGAATCTGCGCGTTATGCCGATCGATCGCCCTGCATGCCCGTTCGAACGCTTGAACTGAATTTTCTTAAAAATCACGTGTAACCGATCGATCGCTAAGTGACCCCGTTCGATCGCCAATGAAGAATCTGCAAAATAAGCCAATTTAATTCAAAACACCATGGAAGCTTTTTCTAACCTAATTAAATTTAATATCTAATAATTTAACCTATATTAACACTTAAATGAGACTAGAAAATAGAATAATTAAGGGTAAAATAACGCATAAATTATACTTATCAAATACCCCCAAACCTATATTTTGCTAGTCCTCAAGCAAAACAAAACAAAACAAAACAAAACAACTAATCTAGAAAAATAAATAAATGAAAGCCACTTTCGTAGGGAATCACGATTGCATTTAGCGTATGCAACAAGCCTTTAAACCCCTAGGTGTCCCTAGTTGGACGAGTTGTGTCTCGTGAGGGTTTGCAGCAATGATACCCACAAACATCTAAACCTAAGAAAATAAATAAAATAAAACAAGAAAATAAAAATTCTAAAAATAATCTTATCTTAAAAACACACAACTATTTTTAAAAGAACAAACCACAAATACTTGACACAAATAAATAATATCGATCTAATCACTTTCAAGTAAGGAATCATCCATTTTATAACCTCATCATAGAAATAATTGTGCAACTACATATATACATTTCGAAAACATGAAGTGTAGAAACTTTATAGTTATACAATTTCATTCTCTATTAACAAGCATATCTTATGTGACCCATTAACTAAGCTCATTAAAGTTCACTAACTCAAAAATATAACAATGACAATCTTTCACCTTTAACATCTCATAATAAACCCTCATGTAATAGCCATCAAATTTAAATTAAATTCAGGGAATATGATCATAATATACCTCAAAATATGACTTGTGCAATACTTAGTTCTATTAAGCTTTCTAAATAGTCCATGTAACAAGTGTTAGGCCAGTGTCCCTAATCCAGTTGGCTCAAGGCACTAGGTGTTGAAACACCCCTCAGGCTTAATAACTCAAACTATAAAGGCTACAGAACCAAGTAAGTCGTAAAAGAATTTATCTCAACTTTTCACCTTTTGACGCGATCCCTTATACTTGCCTAGGCACAAGGTCCGGTTACTCAGTAAAAAGAGAAACAAACCTTCACTTTTTTTTCTTTTTTTTTTTTTTTTTCAATCAATCTATATTTTTTTTTTCAACTTTTTTTTTTTTTCTCATTCTTTTTTTTCATAAATTTTTTTTTCATCACACACTTATCCCATTTTTTTTCAAATAATAGCCAAACATAAAGATCTATCATAAAACATTAAAAATTACTCAATTGTCAAGTTTTCAAAAATATATATGCTTAGTTAAAGATATCCCACTAAGATTACAAGTAATAAATCATAAAATTGTATTCCTACAAGTTTCAAGTGTGTGAAATGTGATTTAAAAATATAAGCACAATTATCCAAGATAAAGAATATAAAATAGAAATTACTCACTTAATCATTTTCATCACTTAATTAATTACTTGAACTTTCTTCATGAAATTGATCTCTTTAAAAACAGACATATGTTTTAAAAGAAAATAAGCGATAAAAACCACATAAAAGAAAACAAAAACAAAAGAAAATCAAAAAAAAATACTCTAAAACATCCTAAAATAAAAATAAGAAAGAAAAATATCTTTATATACCCCCAAACCTAAACTGAACATTGTCCTCAATGTAAAAGAAAATTTGTACTATAATGACAAGAATAAGTAAGAGAGGAAAAGAAAGATATCACCTGAAAGCATAACTAATCCACTAATCTGAAAATGAAGTACATAGGATTGAGAAAACATGAGAAACATACATATAAAGAACAATTTCCCAAACCTAAAATATCAAGCTCCCAGAAAAGAGATAACAACAAAAACTATAATGAGAAAATAAAATAAAATAAAAGCTGAGAAAAATAAGTAAATAAAACCTAAATAAACTAAAGAAGATAAACAAAAGGTAGGAAAAGAAATATATCAAAAACATGGGTTGCCTCCCAAAAAGCGCTAAGTTTATTGTCTTCAGCCAGACAATGCCAACATTCTCAAATATATCAAGGTGGTTGGTAGATATTGGCATTAGCTCTTCTCTTAAGTCTCCATAATGATGGTTCAAAATAATTAGAAGGCACAACTTGATTATGGGCTGATGCTACAAAAGATGGACCTGTATCATAAGCATCAAATCTAAAATTGTCTACCATAAAACATTCAGCATTAGAATTCACAGGTAAATTATTAGACACATCAAAAATATTTAGGTGCACTTTCATGTTCCCAAAGGTCATCTCCATTACCCCCGTCCTACAATTTATGCATGCATTAGCTGTGGCAAGGAAAGGGCGACCTAGAATGATAGGAATCTGATGTGTGGAGTTAGCACCGGTTTCCATATCTAAAACAATAAAATCAATAGGGAAAAAAAAACCGGTCAACTTTCACTAAGACATCCTCAATTACTCCCCTAGGTTTACGCACAGAATGGTCGGCTAGCTGTAAGGTAACTGGTGTAGGCTGCAATTCACCTAACCCTAATTGTTCATACAACGAGTAAGGGAGTAAATTGACACTCGCACCAAGGTCAAGGAGGGCTCTATGAATGGAGTGATCGCCTATGACACAAGAAATAGTGGGCACTCCAGGGTCTTTATACTTAGGTGGGGTGTCAAACTTCAAAAGAGAGCTAACTTGCTCGGTGAGAAAGACCTTCTTAGACACATGGGTCTTAGATTTACGCTTTTGAGTACATAGGTCTTTGAGGAACTTAGCATAAGCAGGGACTTGCTTAATGACATCTAAGAGGGGTAGATTAATTTTGACTTGTTTAAAAGTCTCAAGAATCTCATCAGTCCTAGCTGTGCTTTTTCTAAATAGTGAGGTCATGTCAAGACACTGAGGAAAAGGTGCCTTAGGGATGTAAGATCCCTCTGAAGTGGTCTTAGGCTGTGGCTCTGAGGAAGCAGAAGGAGAAACTAACTCCTTCTCATGTGGTGCACTAACTTCTACTTGAGGCTCATTAGGGGCTGAATTGTCTAACTTCTCACTCCTATCATCTGTAACTAGTGTCCCCCCAACACTCTTATCAACAATCTTCCCACTCCGAAGGGTCATTATAGAATTAACATGTTCATTAGAAGAAGGAGCTCCCTCTACCTGAAATTGACCTTTAGGGTTTTGTAGAGGTTGACTTGGCAATGTTCCCATCTCTCTCTTATTGATAGCATTGGCTAGTTGTCCAATTTGAGCTTCTAACTTTGCTATAGATTGTGTGTGAGAGTGAAGGAGTTGGGATTGTGATTGAATGCCTTGGAGGGCACTCAAGACCTTTTCTTCAAAGCTTGGACTCCTATGAGGTTGGACATATTGATGTTGGATATGGGCTGGTGGGACTTGGAATGGTTGCCTATGAACTTGGTTACCCATAACCCCTTGGTTTTGTGCCCGCCAGGAAAAGTTAGGATGATTCCTCCACCCAGGGTTATATGTGTTTGAAAATGGATTATTTTCAGCCCTAGGGAAGGATTGGATAGCATTTACATGGTCTTGGACAAGCTCAGGAAATTGAGAGGCAGAGGGGCACTCTATAATAGTATGGGCTGGGCTAAGGCATATTGTGCATGCATCTTGAGTGAAGGGAGTGGGCTGATGTGTTGAAGTCATAAGGAGGTCAAGCTTCCTACTTAAAGTATCAACTTTAGAGGAGATGTCTAATGGATTTTTGACTTCATACAAGCCACCCCTAGAGGGGGCATTGTTTAAGGTAGATAGGCCACTCTCATTTCTATTCAACGCAGCATGTTGAAGAGAATTTTCACTCAAGACCTCAAAAAGTTTCCATGCCTCATTTTCATTTTTTAGTAAAAAGGTACCCCCACAACTTGCATCAACGAGATGACGATTTTGTTCAGTAAGACCCTCATAAAAACGTTGCACTAATTGCCACTTAGGGACAGCATGATGAGGACACCTCCTAAGAAGGTCCTTAAGTCTATCCCAACTCTCATGGAACTGTTCAGTGGGAAGTTGGGCAAAGGTGGTTATGGCCTTTCTCATTTGGTTGGTCTTACCTATGGGGAAGTACTTTTTAAGGAATTCTTGTTGCATTTGGGCCCAAGTTGTTATTGTGTTAGGCTCTAAAGAGTGAAGCCATTCCTTAGCCTTATCTTTTAATGTGAAAGGAAAAAGGCGAAGTTTAACAGCTTCATCGGTTAAATTTGAGAGCTTAAAAGTTGTGCATATTTCTAAGAAGTCATTTAGGTGCATATACGGGTTTTCATTATTAAGTCCATAAAAAAATGGAAGCATTTGAATAACATTGGGCTTAATTTCATAATTTTGAGCAGCAACCGCTGGCAACCTAATGCATGAAGGGGAAGTGTACTCATTGGGAGTGTAATACTCCCTTAGAGCTTTGAGTGGTGCATCTAACTGATGTTCAGCCATGATGATGGTAGAGGTAGTGTGGGTGGAGGAATTGGTGGGAGAGTTAGGGGGTGTAGGGATGTAGGTCGAGGGCAACTCAACTCTCCTAGATGTCCGCTCCGGCTCAGGGTCAAACGGTTGTAATCGGGGGAGTAAGGAGCGACGACCACGCATACACAATAAACACACCACACAATTTAAGGTATAAAAAGAGAAAGATGAAGCAAAAATAACTAAGGAAAAAGAATAAAAAGGGAAAAAGAATCTTGCAAACCGAAGAGAAGCTTGTCAATGTCCACTTGTGGCCACAAGTGTAGAGAGCACCTTCAACTCAACCTACAAGATTAAATTAAAAGAAGGTAAGAAACTAAGAATTAACCAAAAAAAAAAAAAAATTAAGTAAACTGAATATAAAGTATTTAGAATTATCCTAAAGCTAATTTAGTAACAAATCAACACCGTCCCCGGCAACGGCGCCAAAAACTTGATCGTTTATAATTAAACCCTTTGCAAGTGTACAAGGTAATTGTACTAGGATGAGTATTTAAGGGTTGTCGAACCTCAGGGACGGATGAATAATTACTAAATATAAAGAAGAATTTACTGATTTAAAACTAAAACAACTTAAACTTAAATTAAATAAAGGAAAAGAAATCAACTAGTTTAAAAACAAGAGATTAATATGATGGATTTTACTTAGGAAATCGAATCCACTATAGAACCATAACAATTCCTTAACTTTTAATCTAAATCTAGTGTGAATATGAACAAGTATTCTCAGCTACAAGCTAGAATTACTTTAGAAAGAATCATTAATTAATTTCCATGGCATGAACTATCTTCGACAATAGCACGAATCATCTACACTAAATAGCTATAGGCATGACCCGTCTAATCTTAGTATAACTCATCCAAGTCCTTAATTATCTGAACATTAAAACTATTGTATGACCATCTCATCTAAATCACAGAAATTAGAATTGATGTAAATATCAAAACCACATCAATCTATCATCTACAAGACAATAAATCAACATAGATTTGAATAAACATTAAAAAGCTCTTCCATTAAAAAGGAAATCCTTATCATACAATTGTCATAATTCACAACTGAGATCTAAATTAAAAAGAAAAGAAACTGAAACTTATCTATAGGTTCATCAACTCCTAAGTAAAAGAATAGTTTAGCCTTCCATGGTAGAAGAAAATAATTCAATCTCCCTTGAAAGCTTTGGCTTTTTCTCCATCTTCTTCTTCCTTCTTCTCTTTAGAAAATCTACTTGTTCTCTCTTAATTTCGTGCCAAATAAGTCTTTATATAGGCATTAGATCCGTAAGAAAAGAGTTGGATATGAGAAGGACTCAAAATTGGGTGAAATAAGGAATCTGCGCGTTATGCCGATCGATCGCCCTGCATGCCCGTTCGAACGCTTGAACTGAATTTTCTTAAAAATCACGTGTAACCGATCGATCGCTAAGTGACCCCGTTCGATCGCCAATGAAGAATCTGCAAAATAAGCCAATTTAATTCAAAACACCATGGAAGCTTTTTCTAACCTAATTAAATTTAATATCTAATAATTTAACCTATATTAACACTTAAATGAGACTAGAAAATAGAATAATTAAGGGTAAAATAACGCATAAATTATACTTATCAAAACACATCCTCAAGGGTATTCAAAACCCTACCAATAGGACAGGAGGACCTACCCAAAGGATAGAAAACCAGTGATTAACCCCGGATATGACCAATACGGCAAACAACTACATCTAATTGGTTAATCACTGTCAATTATGGCTTAAGGGTATGCAAGCATAAGTAATTATATCCCAATCAACCCTATTATGCATGAGACATGGTCCATGAATGCTAAAGAAGGTCATATAAGCATAAGTAAACATAAACATACACGGTCATGTTCATAATTAAGCTAAAATATGTGAAACATGGTTCATATGCAATTAATGTGGCGTGTCTGCAAGCATTCATCTTTCATTATGGTTATAACCTATGAGAGTCACGAAGTAAACATGAATAAATGATCAAAATATGGCCTAAAGACAAGCATGACATCATACTAAGCATAAACACATATAGTCATGTTTATATATAAGCTAAAACACATAGAACATGGTTCATAGCTAATTAATTTGACATATGTAAGTCTTCATAGTTTATCATGATCATAATCTACTCGTAACATGGATTAGACATGACGAAAGAATAAAAAACCCAACTTAACTCAAGGACATGTACATTTCTTGCATAGTCAATTGATCATGTCCTTGGGTTGATCGATCGGGAACAAAGCATTTCACTTTTCCTGTTTGTCATATCAATCGGCTCAAACAGCCTAGAAACAAAACAATTGCCTTCTTCCTCTCGAAACAGAATTGAAATCATTCTAAAAATCCATAATAATTCCAAAAACATCATATAATCACCTCTACTCCAAGTCCAAACCTCAGCACAACCATGGTCATTTCTATGTTCGAGAAGATGAATGCCCAAATTAAGAATCTAACAATGGCCTTTGCCCTACTTTAGTTGGCCTTTTGGCCCCTATCTTGTCTAGCCCTAGGACAACATTAAGGTGCATGGGCTGTCTCAGCTTGGCAGTTCTCATGCCCAGGCTCCTAGAATGTGTATGAGAGGGTTATTCATCCTCCTCCTACCTCTATTTGCTTCAATTCCATTGATGAGAATTATGAAGGAGGTCATTCAAGCTTGGATGAACGAGGCCGGTCAACTATTCAGGGAAATGCACAATGAACCCGAACTTCGGAAACTTGGTTGGAAAGTTGAGGAGGATTGGGAGGATATTTCCAGATCCTATGGAGGGAAAATGGGTGGCATTCAACCCCATTTTGCCCAGCTTTAGTTCCCCCGCTATAATGGGGATGAAGATCTGATGGAGTGGCTTTATAAAGCAGAGAATTTTTTTCACCAACCAAGGGACCACTTTCGATGATGAATGCCTACGCATTGCTACCATCCACCTAGATGGTGATGCTTTAGTGTTGTTCCAAAGTTACAAAATATAAGTCTGCTTCCCGACGTGGGTGTCATTTGCCAATGAGCTCTATGTTTAATTTGGCCCTAATGATCTCCAGGACTTCAATGAGATGCTTTTCACTCTCCGTTAGACAACCACCGTCCGCACCTACTACTCGGAGCCTATGAAGACTACCAACCAGCTGTCGGATTGGTTAGTGCCGGAGTTGTTCAGGACATTCAAGAGGAGGCATAAACTGGATATTATAGACAAGATGCGTCACTTCCACTACCCTTCTATGTGATAGGTGGTGCGACATGCTCGCATTGAAGAGGAGAAGTCAACCCGATAGAGAAGAGAATGGCGGCTTGGAGCCTTCTAGCGGCCAGAACTAGCCCCAATGGCCTCCTCCTCCTCAGTGCTAGGGATAAGTGCCAATAGATACAGCCAAACCAGCCCTTTTACACCCCGGTTTTCTGCCTAACACCAGCCCAGATGGAAGAGGGGAGATCTAAGGGCCATTGCTGCACCATCCACGCAAATGTTAATAGTGAATTCATGAAGATGCAAAACTAAAAGAGAAGATTCCCACAAAACAAACAAAAGAGGAGATACAACAAATTCGTCAAAGGAGTTGAAATTTTTTAAAGGTGAATCAACAATTGAAGAATGAGACTTTGAATGAGTTGCTAGAAGAATATGAAGATAGAAAATGAAGAGAAAAAGCTTCAAGGATTCAAAGGAGGAAGAATTGAAGGCAAACAATGAAAAGGATTGAACAAAGAAGACATTTTCATTTATGTTGAGTCAAAAGGGGTTGATTGATTGTTCTAAGTGTCTTGTAAGTTACTGCTTACAAGTGCATTGGTTTGGCCATGTGAGGTTGTCGTGGTTTTCCACGCAAGTTTGGTTTCCACGGTAAATCTCAATGTTTATATTTGTGATTTGCATGCTTAGATTGGTTTAATACGTTATAGGTTGATAGTTTATGTGTAGTTAGTTCATTTTTGTTGCTTAGTATAAATTCCTCTTCATAGAAGCTTGAACTCTTGATTCTTACTTTTATGAAGTACAAGTTTCAAAAGCAATCTAGTGATCCACTATCTATCATGCCCCAACACAGCCCGACCCGAGACGAACCCGGTCCAAGGGCCAGTCAGCGCATGGGGGTGGCAAGGAATTTATATGGTTTAGCAAATTGCGGAAGACTTAGTCCTTTGAGCAAGAGCAAAATAAGGATAAAGAAGATGATAATAAACTAACATAATCATCCTCACACACAAATCCACATAATCTTTGGAGCCCACACATGACTCAAAATCTGAAAAGTTTAGAGATATCTAACAACAACAAATAAACATGAGTAGCATACATAATCCACCATAGGATGTTATCAAGAGTCAACAATGAGAAAATCATAAAGTAAAACACCATTAGAATATGACAAAAGCTAATCCCACGAGTACCCATATCTGCAAGTCATGCTGTGGAGCCCCAAAACAAATCGCAAAAACGGGGTGAGTACAAAACTCAGTTATGGTTTGAATGCAGCAAAAATAATTACAAAATCGTCACAAAATATCAATATAGCAATTCAGATCCATAAATAACATGATATACCCTTTTCTGATCACTCCCTTGTTAAACCCCTACTTATTCATAAACATAAGAGCTAGCATGCATATGACATACATATCAAAATCATGGAATAAACAATTATGTTATAACCTAGCATCCATCTTGCGTAGGTATTAATTCACATCCAATCAAGTCAGGCATCACACAATGCATAATCCACATGAGAAATGTCTCTAACATACTCTTTGATTATGCATCATACTCTAACATACTTTCTAATTATGCATCCGTACCACAAGACCCTGCATGATGATGTCTCCCACACAATTCTGATCATGCATTTATATCACATAAACATGTGTAATAGTGTCTCAACCACACAATTTTGATTATGCATCCATTCCATAACTCATTCACCCTGCACGACAAACATGTCAAAGACATGATGCACAATCATGCATAATTAAATCATATCCACATGTGTCACATTATCCCTACACAACCTGTGCAATCCTGGGTATAATATAATCTCATACACATGCATCATCAACAAATGGTGAATGCCTCCATCAAGGAGTAAACACAATCATTGCCACACAGGCTGGACATAGTCTAATTTTCCAACCGGAAACCTAGGGCATTGCCCGCTCTGGACATAGTCCAAATTCGACATAGGAATATAAAAGTCGGGGTAGTCAGCCCCTAAATTTGCTCGCCCAGAATGATTCTTGGCTTAGATTGTCCAAATTCCCTCACCAGGAACTTAGAGCATGTGTGTGTTTGCCCGGGACATCTGTGTGGCAGGGAGAGTCCGAATTCCCGTGTAGGGAACCTAGAACACGTGGTAGCCGGTGCACAAAGGCATACCACCCTAGGTGCTTAGTGCCAGGTTTGACTATCTCAAGAAATCTCAACTGCAAGACAAGTCCATCCCTCTTCTCCATATAACTCAAATTGACTCAACTCAACCTGGGGAGTATCCATATTCCACATAGGAACTCAAATCAAAGTCATGTCCTTTTAGACTAGCCAAGTTCCAATTAAGCCAATGATCGATTAATCCGGCACGCAATCTCACACCATTGCATCCAATCGATCAAACATAGCTAAACATCGATCTCATTCATGAAATTCATTTCATGATGAATACAACATGATACATCTGTGAGCAATCTCTACTTGAATTCCAACACATGGAATGTGCTCCAATCAGTCCCCACATGCATCATATTCCAATCATAATCAACCACAATTCATGATAAATTCCCCACATATGTGTGTTCATACATTCCTAAGCAAATGACCATGCTTTGACAATAGCTCATAGGGCAATACACACATGCTTTGATAGAATCTAATCATAGTTACCCACTAAAATCATAGGTGAAATCCATCGTAAACTATCATTCCATTCATGTGAAATCAAATGTTCAACTCCTACAAGCATATATATTCTACACATGAAGCTAGGACATAATATTATCATTCACCCACAATCTATTCTCATTATAAAATGACATATCATATCATTGTCATACAATAACCTTGTTGGAAATATGCTTAAAACATAAGAATTTCATCAACCATAGATTCAAGATAATCAATGCTATCATGTCTAACCATCAACATGTAATTCCACAAATACTTAAACATGCTTCATAAATCCAACATAAAAAGCATACCCTTCCAGTAACTTATTCTAACTTAAAATACTCTACATAAACATTAGAAACATCAATTGGGAGTAAAAATACCGAAATAAATATAAAAACCAAAAAGGCCAAATTTGTTGTTTAGCTGATCGATCGGCCTAGAAAGCCGTTCGATTGGCCCTTAACCCTGATCGATCAGGGTTTCAGCCCTTAACCTTGATCGATCGCCATAAGGGCAGATCAATGTCTTCTTATTCATTTCGAAATCCAAAAACGAAACACCATTAATGGAGCTTAAAAACTTTATTCCAAGCCTTATACACCATAAAAATTCAATCAGACATTCCAAAATGCTAAATCAACCCATTTCAAATTAAAACCCTAAGAAATCAAGGCAAAAGATTAACTTTTTATTAATATACTATTAAAGCCCTAATCATGAAACCCATTCAAGTAAAACACATACAAATCGAGATTTGCAAACATAATTAGGCTGAGATTAAAACCCATTACCTTCCTCCTTGCTCTGAGTCAGATTAGCTCCTCAATCACCTCTAAAACGTCTAATCACTTTCCTTTTTGGGCCTAATGGGGATTAGGTTATTGATTCTCTGGCTCAGCCCTTTCCCCAAATGGGAAAGGGTCAGCCCTTTTCCTTTTATAGGAAATAATGGGATTGGCCTATTTAAAACATGGGGTGTAGATAGAATCCTTAACTAAAAGTAGATAATTTGGTCATTCAAACCCTAATTAAGACCAAAAAAATTCTGAAAAATTTTCTAATGACTTATTTTAATGTCTGTGATGTTTTGATTAAATCATTTGAAAGCCACCTTTATTTTTTAAAATCACAAAATTAAATAAAAAAAAGGCTTAAACCACATGATGACCATAAAATAATAAATAAAATTAAATGTAAACCGGTTTGAGACAAGAGTCCTTACACTATCACCATCTAGTTGTATATTAAACTCTTAGTCAGTAGCACCATTATGTTACTTAAATAAAATTATGAAGAGTTGTAGATGTCACTACCCTGATTTTTAAAAGCATTTTTAAATAGCACGAACGGTAAGTAGCGAATTTTTTTTTTCTTCCTTAAATACAAAACAAACCATTCGATTAAAAATTCAGCATGATAACTAGGGTTCACAAATACGGATATCAAATCACATGATATTATTTAATGTTTGAAAATTCATAAAGAACAGCTCATCCATCTAAGTACAAGTCCGTCATCCGTCTAAAAATAAATAACAAGTTGACTCTCATGGTAAAGGTACACTTACGTACCAGAGTTGCAGACATGAAGAAACTTCATCCTATACGCGTCAATCTTGGTCTCACTCATTGTTGCCTGGAAAACCTGCAACAAAGCAAACCAAACAACAACCACAACCACAATGGAGCATCTCCGCCTTTAGGAGAAGAGCTTCCAAAGGACAAAAGGTTTAATTAATATTTTTCGGATTGGGCTAACATCACCTGATGTTAGTTGCCTACGTACTCATCAGACAACATCTCCAATGTTTCCAACAAGATCGGATCCAAATGTAGTTCTGCCTAGAAACTACTCTATCCTACGAAGCATAGCATCACACATGCAATGCTTAGATATTTTCAACCTACATTTTAGTAAGTCTTTTAATCGTTCCACTTGTCAATTAACAAGCAACAACAATAATGTTATTAATTATCTCACAACTCTTGTTCGACAATTAATACTACCAAATCTGTAACTCAGAGATGACTCGCCCCTCGAGAAATCTCCAAACAAAGTACTCCAACCTTGTAGTAGACTGCTTAATAGTAGGTTGACCCAAATCCCCAGGGCTCTCAATAGCCTGCCACGAATCTGGGGAAAAGGATCCCAATTGTGCTCATGGACACAGATTGGCGAGAAGCACAAGCCTTCCATGATGCTCATACAACTCCGCTTTTCGTACGTACTAAATAGTCCTGGGAAGACCTGCAGGAGACCCGCAGTAAAGATCCTCTGGTCAATACCCAAACCGTCGTGGCGATGAAGAAGCATATCGCAATCTCCAGCATTATCCATAGAAGCCTCAAGTCTTTATGACCATTGACTCAGCCAAATATCTGAACTTTGACTAGATTATTTCCATCCAGTCAAAGTATCCACTCAACCATTTGGGTCATTTGCACCTTATAAATCGACCCAATAAATAGCTCATCCACTGAGCTATGACTCAAATAACAACCCAAAATCATCCTTGGTTCATTAACAAAGGTAAGATTCTATGTCAAGGCCCGTTCACTCCATGAACTAGTCCCAACCCTAAAGAGGGTATTTTAGTCTTTATCTTGATTAGGTGTTCTCCCCCAATCCAATGGCAACCCATGTCTCTTGATTAAACTTCATTAATTTTAAGTTACCGATATAAATTAAAGCATCAACAATAAAAGCATGCACTAGCATAATCAACATAAACAACATACATTCACACCAATGCGTAAAAAACGAATAAAGGCCCGTTGCACTCATTTGCAGGGCTAGGGCATAACTAGTTCAAGCCCAAGAGTGTAACAACTCTAATGGATCCCACGATTTACATATATAATACTCTAGTCGATTAATGTACTCAATTACAGACACGAGTAATACACTGCTTTAAACTTAAGAATTAGGGTTCTACCCCTTATTTCCCCATGATACTATGACCTGTCAAGGTCTTCGTGTCACTTGCTAGTCACACCCCTTTCTTTTGAAGTCATTTAACATCATTCTAGGGCACCCTAATGCTCGATTGCTAGGTTATCCGTTTTAGCAGAAAAAGAACATATTCCCCCCCTAAGGGCATTATGGTAATTCTACCACCACTCCTTTGGTTCATTCTAGTCATTTTACTGCCCCTCTATTAATTTAAGTCATTGACCTCTCACAAAGCTCCACTCTCAGACTGACCCGCGCTTCCATTCACCCGAATGTGGGCAGGTCGACTCTAAGGGGTATTTCTGTTATTTGGTTTAAGGCCTTAATGACATCTAATAGGTCCAAAATTCAACTCAATGGTACTACTAGCCTTCATAGTCTCTGTGTAATTTTCCTAGCATGTGACAGGGTCGTGAACCCCATGAACCGACCCAGGTTGTCTTAACGGTTTATGATTAAACCTAGGGGCAAAAAGGTCAATTATCTACTCACTGAGATTTTTTCCTCACCAAAAGGTATGGTCTATAATTTTTTTACCCATTATACTCTCACTAAGAATTTTCCCAATTTTTAGATCCATTCATATGAACTTGAACTAGAGCCTCGAACACGAGTAAGTTAATATTGTACGATAATTAACTAACAAGGGTAAAAAGGTCATTTCAAAACCTCTGAGATTTTTACCTTGACTGAAACATCTTCATAATACTTCCACACATCATGGGGTCATTGAGTATTTTTTTTTAAATTTTTTTGACATCTTTAGCCCCCTGAACCGGACCCGGTCCGATGCAAAACCCGACGACCCGATGCGGGTCGTCCCCTTCGCTGTCGGCCAGAGGCTGACTGGTCTCTAGCGGCATTGCCCCAGGCCGCCGCTGGGCGGCGAGGGCTGGGCGGAATCGAATCGCCACCTGGAGGCAATTCCGACCAGACCAGCCCCGCCGCCGTCCGGTGGCCGGCCGGAGCACAAAGGGGCTTTTTTTTTCGGATCGATGGATTGGTGTGGCGGCCAGCCGCCATGGCCGGTAAATGCTCCAGGACTGACCGAATCACCGGGATCCGGCGACTCTGGAGGCCCAGGCTCCGCAGCCCGCCCGTGGCCACCTCCGCACTGCCGAGAGCCGGAATCCTCT
This sequence comes from Saururus chinensis, assembly GCA_035235625.1. NCBI lineage: Eukaryota > Viridiplantae > Streptophyta > Magnoliopsida > Piperales > Saururaceae > Saururus > Saururus chinensis. The sequence goes on along the minus strand of CP141146.1, from coordinate 25,335,483 downwards.
GTTGTTCCCTTCTTTTATTTTTTTAAACTGTGACGACCTGGCGGCAGCCAATCCGCCACTGTCAAAGCCACCGTGGCTAGGACCGGCACGCCCCTCCCTCAATTGGTCCAACCACCAGCGGTCGGCCGGCAGTCAAAAAATAAACAGCAGTTTCATTGAAATTACATGAACAGTGATTGCAGAAATCACTATTCACATAATTAACAAAAATGATTTATATTTTAATAATAAAATATTTCTAATCTCGATTCAAAATCCTACCTCGAAGGCCGAGTTGTCGTCGATCCACCGTCGTCAATGCTTCGCCGGAATTTCGTCGAAAAAATTCCTCATTTCCGTCGTCGTCCCAAAAACTCCCCAGTTAATTCTTTTTATAGGCATGGGATTAGGGCTTTTAATCCTAAGAGAAATTGGGCCCTAAAAACTCAATTTCGGAATGCTAAATAATCGGGCCCCGAAAATGACTTAAACGGCCCAGTTGCACGTTTAATTCGGGTAAACGGGCCCTATACAATATGTTCAACTTCGAACGATCGTATCTCCCTCATCCAAACTCCGTTTCACGCATTCTTGGTGGCGTTTTGAAGCTCTTTCCGTCTATTTTCCATCCATATATGATTTAGCCACAACTTCCAAATGATCATCAAGTTATTCTCACGAGAATATCAAGGGGTCCTATACCCTAATTTCCCCATATACGACCTCAGGAATTTAGAAAATTCCCAGACGTTACAGTAGAAGCCCACACCAATCCCACTTGAACTTGAAAAGGATACCAAGGAATGTCTTCAAATAGATTAAATCTCTCCTTCCACATACCAAAAGTCTTCTCTATGATGGTCCGAAGAAAAGAATGAAGTTGGTTAAACTTCTCAACTTAGGGACATGGTACCTCTGGCCTTTGTATAGTCAAAGAAATTTTGTCTTATTAGGATAGCCAGCATCTAGAACAAAATATTTATTGGGTGGGAATCTAGGAAGCCCGAGCTAATCTTGTCAGTGAGCACATCTTCTAACACCTTGGAAGCATGAGCTAACCCCTCCCATATGGCCATAATGTTTTGGGTAAACTTGTCAATTTGTATCTATCCAGCTTTACTACCTAGTAATTGACTCCATATTAAAATATCATACAACTTCATCAACTAAAAAATAAACATAAACTTCATAATCACACACGGGGACACAGTCATCATAAAATTTGTCCCGTACAATCACACCTGATAATCATAAACTTCATAAGAAGCTACACCCACACACATTCAGCTACTTACAATTTTCCCTGTTGGTTCACCTCACACAATTAGAGTCATCATATTTCCCCACATACGTCCATCACATTAGTTTAAAATTTTAGCCATTGGTTCAAATCATCCAATTACATTCATCATATTTTCCTATTTCCATACATCACATAAGTTAAAAAATTTCCCTGTTGGTTTACATCACACAAATATAATCATCATAACTAGTACACATGCACACATCCATCACATAAATTATAACTTGCATGATAACCTCTTTCACATCACACAATCTTAACCTACATAATAACTACCATACACATTCATCACATAAGTAAAATCAATCAAATCACACCAATCAACTTGAACTACTTCATCAAACCATTGCCATAAATCATTGTCATAAAATACTATCATAAATTAAAAAACAAACTATCATAACAAGTGCTCACCCTATGAAATGAAAAAACATAATGCCAAACACTCCAAACAAAAAACAAATACTCTCCGAACTACTTAAGAAAAGGAACTACTGCTTCAGCCCATGCTCCCTAAAGTACACACGAAGCCAAATCTCTATGTAAGCTTTGTGACGGCCCTTCGTAACGACCTAGAATTCTTAGTTTTGACAATTTCAGGCTCATAAGTGAGTTTTCAGCCCAATAGCCATTTTCTTAAAATTAAAATAATTTTGAGCCTGATTTTCTTTAAAGAGTTTTAAGGTACTTTGTAGGGTTATGAGAGATGAATGTATTGAACCCAAGAATGGGTAAATCGGACACTAGGATTGTAGGCAATAAGCTCGAGAAGTGTGTCATAGGTGAGCTCCATTTATTTTTGCGAGATAAGATACCCTTGCATGTATCTTTTGAGGGGCGCTCATCGATACAAGTGTGACGGTATTTACATCACATGAATTTGAATTCGGGTAGGCAATTATGGCCATTTGAAATTCTCATTTCAAATAAAATGAAAAAAATAAAAAATAAGAACATCGGCGGTAATAGTGCTAATGTTTGTTTGGTAGCTGGCCTAAGCTGCACAAGCGCCAGCGTGGCTGGCCTTTATGGCCAGCTAGCCATTGGATGCGCAACATGTGGTGAACATCCCATGGCTCAGAAGTATTATAAAAAGGGGAAGGCGGCTCTTTTCCTTCACACCGTCTCTTCTCCTCACTCTTATTTCACTCGTCTTCAAAACTTTTGCTCCCCATTCTAATGTCATTTCTAGCCCAAATTCGACCATTCAAAGATTGAACTTAGCTAATTTGAGGGTGGTCTATGTCGTGGAAGGGTCTTTTTTTTTTAGTTAACTACTCTAGAGGGGGGAAATAACCCAGGGCAAGAGGTGACTCCATTTGTCAGTTTCGGGCCAAAAGGAGAAATTGTCCTTTTGCAAGGGACATTGTCAGCCACTTTCCAGACAAAAGGAGAAATCTTGTCATTACAAGAGGAGGCTCCCCCCGCAGCTTGAGAGCCAAGAATGAGATTTTGTCCCGGTGCAAGGGGAGGTTTTGTCCAACACTCATGAGCCCAAGAACAAGAGAAGACTCCACCTTTCATCGGTTTTTAAAAAAAAACTCAAAAGAATGAGGGTAGGAGGCTTTTACTTCTAATTCCACGCTACAACTAGGTGTACGGTTTCATAATACGTTTGTTTCTTAAATAAAAGATTATTTAAAAAAGAGTATTATTAGAGGTTGGATGAAATATTATTTGTCCACCTTTTAGTGGGATTTTATTGTGACATAGACTTTGAAATATTATTTCTTGCACACCTTTTACTGGGATTTTATCATGACATAGACTTTGAAATATTACTTGAATGACATTATGAATAATTTTCAATTATCAGATTTGAAGGGTAATTATTTTGTATAGAGTTCAAAAGCTATCAGAGTTATGACTCCTAGACACTACTTATTAAGGCATATGGCGCGCCCATGAAGTGGGATATTATGGGAAGATCTCTTTTATTCTGATCCCATTGCCCAACAAGCACGAATTTATGTCGCTTTGGTATTGGTACCATTATGTAAATTATTATTTTTTACTTTTAATTATTTATCAAATTCTGTGGATGGACTATATCCATTTTATCAGATTTTCTGTGAAAAACTATTTTATCCAACTTTACAATCGGATTTTGTTTAAGTCATCAATGATATTTTTGAGTTATTGAAGTTAACTTTTGAATATTAATTATAAGAATTATTAGAATAATATTTTATTCAATTTTTATTATATTTTATGTTATAGCATGTTGGTATAATTTAATTATACTTACCAAGTATAATTATACTCACACACCCACAGATGTTGTAGGTGCATATGTATAGATAGATTTAATGCCGAAACTATGTATAATTTCATGGATCACCACTTTTGGAATTTTTACTAAGTTCCCCTATTATGCATTTAATTGTGTATGTACATTGTGCTAACTTTTGTCGAAGCATATTAAGCCTTCTCCTATAAACTTTTGGAATATTTTACTTATAAAATTTATCGAAAAGTTACTCGTCCATACATGGTTGATCTTAGCTATTTCTTTTATTATGAATTGATGAGATTCCGACTTTAAAATTTATCTAAATGTTAGGTCTCTACACCGATAGCGAGAAACAAGCCAGACACATTCTTATTTAGGAAAGATGTGCTAGTGGTGTACAATATGTTATCCATGTCATAACTAGGAAGTTTCTACAAATGATTTATACGATTTATCGGATCATGTGAATGATTGATTTATCCGATTCTGTGAATGATTCATCAGATTTCGTGAATGAGTGATTTATTTGATTTATTGATACTTTTATTTTTCTAAGTCGACTTTGAAATTTGAATGTGTATTTAATTAAAAAATAATTAAGCATTCTAGATATGATGTTATGCTTGTTAAAAGGCCTTAGTTATTAAAAAGATTTATGCGTGGATCCAATCTTGTTGGAATAATACAGTACAATAAAATGTATCATTAGTGACGCAAGTTGAAGCATCACTAAAAATTGATATTTGTGACGCATAAATAAGCATCGCATAAAAATTAACTATTAGTGACGCTTTTCTCTAAACGTCGTTAATAGTTATATATTAGCGATGCTTATTATAAAGCGTCGCTATTACTACAATTATTAGCAACACTTAGTAAAAAGCGTCGCTAATTTATGTCTATTAGCGACACATAGAACAAGCATTGCTAAAAGATATTTATTTTTTCAAAAAAAAATCATAAATATTAGTGACGCTTTGTCTAAAGTGTCGCTAATAGTTTTAATAATAGCGACACTTATTATAAAGCCTTGCTAATAGTTATGCTATTAGCGACGCTTAATAAAAGCATCACTAATAGTAATGAGTTTAAATTAAAAAAATTAAAATTTTAGAACTATTAGCGACGCTTTTAAACAAGCGTCGCAAATAGCATTAAAATAGCGAAACTTGTAAACAAGCATCGCTATTAGTTTTATTGATTAATTTTATTTAATAAGTAAGTATATAATAAATAAATATTAAATATTAAATAAAAGGTAGTGTCAATAACATATTAAACTTTTACTATTCATATATGATATAATTTATTTCTTCAATTTTCTTATTAATTTAAAAATATAATTTATAATAAACGAGAGAAAGTGAAGAGAGCAAGAGAGAGGAGTGAGAGAGAGAGAAAATAGGAGAGAGGGTAGAGATAGCGGGGGGAGAGAGAAGGGAGAGTGAGTGAGGAGAGAGAGGGAGAGGAGACAGAGAGAAAGAAACAGGAGAGGAGAGAGGGTGAGGTGAGAGAGGATAGATAGAGAGAGTGATGAGAGAGAAGAGAGAGGTTGCGGAGAGAGAGGGAAGAGAGAGGTGAGAGAGCAAGGAGAGAGATGTATGAGAGAGCGAGAGAAAGAGGAGAGAGGGTGTGTGTTATGAGAGAGGAGATGGAGATTAATTTAATTTTAATTGTTTAAGATTTTTTATAAATTATTATATTTGAAAATAATAACAAAATTTAAAATAAATATTATTAGACTAGGTATTAACGACACATAACTATATGTGTCACTAATACCTAGTCTATTAGTGATGCATATTCCTATGTGTAGTTAATAATATTTATTTTATTTATTTTTATTATTTTTAAATAAATTTATAAAAATAAAAAATCATAAAAAATAAAATTAGAGGAGAGAGAGTGTGTAGAGAGAGGAGAGGGGGAGAGAGGAGTGAGAGAGGGAGGGAGAGAAAGGGTGGGAGAGAGGAGGGAGAGTGAGAGGAGAGAGGGAGAGGGAGGAGAGAGAAGAGAGAGGATAGAGAGACAGTGTGGGGAGAGAGGATAGGATGAGAGGAGAGTGTGTGTTATGAGAGAGGATAGGGAGATAAAATTTATTTTATTTTTTTAAGATTTATTTTTCAAAATTATTATATTTTAAAAAATAAAATAAATATTATTAACGACACATAGGAATATGCATCGCTAATAGACTAGGTATTAGTGACGCATATAGTTATATATCGCTAATACCTAATCTATTAGCAAGGCATATTCCTATGTGTTGCTAATAATATTTTTTGTATTTTATTATTTTTAAAATAAATTTATAAAAATAAAAAATTATAAAATATTAAAATTTGAGGAGAGATACTAGGTAGAGAGAGGAGAGAGGGAGAGAGACGAGAGAGACAAGAGGGAGAGGGAGGGAGAGAGAGAGGCTGAGGAGAGTGTGTGTTATGAGGGAGGAGAGGGAGATTAATTTAATTTAAATTTTTTAAGATTTATTTTTATAAATTATTATATTTTAAAAGTAATAAAATAAATATTATTTCCATATGCATCGTTAATTACCTAGTCTATTAGCGATGCATATTCCTATGCATCGCTAATAATATCCATTTTATTTTTTTATTATTTTAAAAATAAATTTATCAAAAATAAAAAACCATAAAAAAATTAAACTAGAAGAGAGATAGTATGTAGAGAGAGGAGAGAGGAAGAGGGAGAGAGGCAGGGAGGGAGTGAGAGATTTATTTTTATAAATTATTATATTTTAAAAATAATAAAAATAAATATTATTAGTGAGGGATAGGAATATGCGTTGTTGATACCTAGTCTATTAGCGATGCATATTCTTATGCGTAGCTAATGATATTTATTTTAAATTATTTTATTATTTTTTAAAAATAAATAATTTAAATTAGAGGAGAGATAGTGTGTAGAGAGAGGAGAGAGAGAGGACAAAGATGAGGGAGGAGAGTGAGATAAGGAGGAGAGAGAGGGAGGAGAGAGAGAAGGAGGGAGGAGAGAGAGGGAGGAAGAGAGAAAGGAGGGAGGAAGAGAGAAAGGAGAGAGGGAGAGAGATGAGGGGAGAGAGACGAGAGAAGAGAGAAGAGAGATGGGGGAAGAGAGAGGAGAGAGAGAAAGAGATAGAGAGGAGGGAGGAGAGAGAGAGGATGAGGGAAGAGAGAAAGAGGGGAAACAGAGAAGAGAGAGAAAGAGGGGAGAGATGGGGAGGAGAGAGGGAGAGAGAGATGGAGGAGAGTTCTAGAGAGAGAGAAAAAAAAATTATTATTAGCGACACGTACTATATGGGGTCGTACTATGTTTGTTATTAGTGACGTATACGTTTATACATCGCTAATAATCTATGGTAGTACCGGCTGTCATGGACGTGCCTCTTGGGAAGCCGGCCATGCGGCGCTTGTAGGCCAAAGGCCCAACAAGTAAGCCTTTGCGTGGGACGAGAGGTTTGCCTTGCACGGATGCGTTGCGCAAATCACTTGTGGGCGCTCATGCAAAGCAAAAAGGTAGGGGGCAGAATGTGAGTCACATTGCAAGGAAACGAATGAACACAAGCATGGAAAATGGATGCATTCACTATCAACATGTTTACAAGCAATGGGTGCAACAACACTATGACCAACAGCACAACTACTCACTCCCCCCTATATAACATAAGAGATTTTTTGTATATTGCTGGAGTGGCAGCCAAAGTGGCTATACGGGCATGGTGGCACCATAAAACATAAATAAAGAAAATACATGAAAATAACGAAAAGTACATGGAAGTAAAGCAAAAGGGGAATGGGTAGGGTGCCCGGAACGTAGTTCGTGACATACTCCACCACTCAATTCTGTCGACGTCCTCGTGGACGCTTCTCCTGGAGGTAGGCTTGTACTTGATCTACATGGTGGTTGAGGAGTTCTTCTTCTGACTCCCAGCTATGTGGAAGGTCTCGCCACTTGATGAGGAATTCGCAGGTTGTCTCCTTGCCGCCTTCGACTTCACGATCAGCGATGATTTCTTCGAGAACTCTAACATCAGTGGTGACTTTGGGATTGCCGCGTGGAACTTGTTGTCTGGAGAGGTCTTCAGCATCTGCATGGTATGGCTTCAAACAGATGGTGTGGAAGACAGGATGGATCTGCAGCCACGATGATAGTTGCACTTTGTAAGATACCTTCCCGACCCGCTGGAGGATGGGTACGGGGCCTCCATACTTGCGGATGAGACCTTTGTGCAGTTGACGAAACAGCTTCAGTTGAGCAGGGTTGAGCTTGATTAGCACGAGATCCCCCACACTAAAGGTAGAGGGTTGGTGGACTTGATCGGCCCACTTTTTGGCACGGGAAGCGGCCTTTTTGAGATAGGCCCGAGCAATTTCGGAGGTTATGCTCCAGCCTTGTGCAAGGCGGAAGGTAGGGGGGCTGTTGCCAGAATAACCCAGAGCTAGGGTGTGGGGCGTGGCCGGCTGGCGGCCGGTGGCTAACTCGAAAGGGCTCTGGTTGGTGGCGGAACTCTTCTGTAGGTTGTACGAGAACTGGGCAACATCGAGGAGATTAACCCAATTCTTTTGGTTGGCACTAATGAAGTGGCATAGATACTCCTCAAGGAGAGCATTAACGCGCTTTGTTTGTCCATCTGTTTGTGGATGCATGCTCGACAAGAAACTGAGCTTGGAACCAAGTAGCTTAAATAGTTCTGTCCAGAAGCGGCTTGTAAAACGTCCATCCCGATCACTGACAATAGATTGTGGCACCCCCTAGTACTTGACGATATTCTTCAGAAATAAGTGGGTAGATTCTTCGGCAGTACAATGTTTAGGAGCTGGCATGAAGGTGGCGTATTTAGAGAAGCGGTCAACAACCACCAAGATTGATCCATAACCACCAACTTTAGGCAATGCTGAGATGAAGTTGAGAGAAACACTCTCCCAAGGTCCTGGCGGTATAGGCAATGGTTGGAGGAGGCCCCGTGGCTTGTCACGTTCCACTTTGTCCTATTGGCAAGTAAGGCATGTTCGAACATATGCCTCAACGTCGTCGCCCATGTGAGGCTAGAAATAAGCCCGCTCCAGAAGGGCTAGTGTGCGGTGGATACGTGGATGGCCAGCCCAAGGAGTGTCATGACACTCATGAAGGAGTTCTTTCCGTAGTTGATCAGCTTTTGGAACATAAAGCTATCGTCCCTTGGTCCTCAATAATCCATTGTCGAGCCAAAACTTGCGAGTCTTGTCTTCTTTCACTTGCTGAAGGAGGGTGCACACCAGAGGATCTTTCATCATTGCTGTACGGATACAATGTTGCAGATCATTCGACCAAGAAGTGATGCTCGCAAGGTGGAGGGAGGCCAACTCGGTCAATTCGGCCTGTTGACTAAGTGCATCGGCCATGACATTGTTCTGTCCCGGTTTTTACTCCAAGATGTAGTCGAATTTAGCCAAAAAGTCTTGCCACCGAGCTTGTTTGGGAGACAACTTGGGCTGGGATTGGAAGTAACTAGCCGCAATTTGTCGGTTTTGACAACAAAGCGAGAGCCCAATATGTAATGGCGCCAGGTGCGCAGACAGTGAATGATAGCCATCATCTCCTTCTCTTGTATGGTGTAGCGTCGCTCTGTTTCATTGAGTTTACGACTTTCAAATGCAACCGGGTGGTCTTCTTGTGAGAGAACGCCCCCAATGGCATAATCGGAGGCATCCGTTTGAACTTCAAATGGTTTGGAGTAGTCTGGGAGTCGAAGTACAGGTTCTTGTGTGATCGCTGTCTTCAATGCCGCAAAAGCCTTTTGACACTGTTCTGACCAACACCAAGGGCGATCTTTCTTTAGTAGGTCCGTTAATGGGGCAGCTCTCTGCGAATACCCTTGAACAAAGTGCCTATAGTAGTTGGAGAGGTCTAAAAAAGCTCGCAACTATTTAACTTTGGAGGGGGCTGGCCAATCCTCAATTGCACGGATCTTTTCTTGATCCATCCAAACTTGTCCCCTACCGATGTGATGACCCAAAAAGAGAATTTCCTGTTGTGCAAAGGAGCACTTCTCCAAGTTGACGTATAGCTTGTTCTGGCGAAGGACTTCAAACACAGTTCGCAAATGAGAAATATGCTCTGCGAGTGTCTTGCTATAGACCACAATGTCATCGTGGTAGACAACAACAAAGCAGTCAAGGAAGTCATGGAAAATATTGTTCATTAGTGTGCAGAAGGTGGCCGGTGCATTCGTGAGGCCAAAGGGCATGACCAAGAACTTGAACGCGCCATAATGAGTAATGCACGTAGTCTTGGCTTCATCACCGTCAGCAATACGCACCTGGTAGTAACCTGATCGAAGATCCAGTTTAGAGAAGTAGCGGGCAATGCCAAGCTGGTCGAAAAGATCTGCGATGATTGGAAGGGGATACTTATTCTTCACTGTCAGCTTGTTCAATGCCCGATAGTCAATACAAAGACGCAGGCTCCCATCATGCTTCTTCTGGAAGAGAACCGGAGCACCGAAGGGGGCTTTTGAAGAACGGATGAAGCCAGCATCCAGCAGTTCATCAAGTTGTCTTCGTAATTCGGCAAGTTCAGGGGGCGCCATCCGGTAGGGAGCGCGGGCTGGTGGTTTTGCGCTAGGCTCCAACTCAATTTCATGGTCAATGGGTTGCCGCGGAGGCAGACACTTTGGTAGGGCTTCAGGCATAACATCAGCATAGTCATTTAAAACAACTTGAACTTTTGTCAGTAGTGGTTGATCCCCTTGAGGCTGATTTTCCATACGAAGAGCCACAAGGTATGTGGGATCACCTTTCTTCAACCAGTTGTCTAGTTGTATCGCCGATAGATGTGCAGTACTCGTCTTGCCTTTCTGAACAACCGGCGCCATGCAAGGGTTCGTGGCTTCGAACATGCAAACAGACCCCAGATGTGGCATTGGGACAATGTTCACCTTCTGTAAGAATTCCATCCCAAGGAAAACCTGGAAGTCATCCAAGGGGACGGCCATGAGGTTTGTCGAACCGGACTACTTACCGATCTGAATGGGAACATCTTTGGCCAACCCAGTGATAGGGCGAGCTTCAGAGTTCACCGCCTTCATCCGGCTAGAATCTTTGATGAGTTTTAGCCCAATACGTCTTGCCTCATTGTCCGATATAAAGGTGTGAGTGGCTCCAGTGTCTACCATTGCTTTCGTTGGGACGCCCTTTAGGTGGATCTCAATGTACATTAGGCCCTTGCTTGAGGTAATTATGGTGCCGGAGTACCATCAATGGTGTTGAGGAGTCTCAGCGCTCCCATTGTGGGTGCTTCTTCTTCATCGCCGGAGGCCTCCTCATTGCCATCGAGTCGGGCCGACTCTCTTGCAACGAGGGCATTGAGCGCTTTCTTTTGAGGACACTGCCAAGTAAGATGGGGTCCAACACATAACAAGCATGATAACGGACCCCTAGCATAGTTGAAGGGTTGAAACGGCCAAGTGGCAGAAGTGGAGCTATCAGCTCTAGTACCGAAGTCTCTAGAGAAAGGCTTCCTTTCACCAACTTTGCCCTTACCCCTGTCCTAAGACTCGCTTGGGCCACTTTGGTCCCGTTGACCTTGTTGCTGGCCTTGGTCCCTTTGGAAAAATCTGGGTTTTCTTGTGTTGTCTTGGGTAGTGAAGTCAGTGAGACGTTTGGCTTCTGTGATAGCAACAGATAAGTCTCGTACTTTGCGCCGGTTTAGCTCTGTTTGGGCCCATGGTTTTAGACCTTCAAGGAAGTAGAACCGCTTGTCATTTTCAGCCATATTGCGAATGTCTAACATCAGGGCAGAAAATTGTTTGACATAGTCGCGAACGGTACCTGTTTGTTGGAGACGACGGAGGTTCCGCCGGGCAATGAATTCCACATTTTCAGGCAAAAATTGGGTCTTCAGCTGACCCTTCAGGTCTTCCCAAGTGTTAACTTCAAGGCGACCATTCAAAATTTCTTCGTACTTCATCCTCCACCATAGCTTGGCATCGCCGGATAAGTACATTGTGGCCATTGTGACCTTATCTTCTTTGGACTCTGGGTGAACAGCTCGGAAGTATTGCTCCATATCGAACAAAAAATTTTCTAGTTCTTTGGCATCTCGCGCTCCCTGGTAGACCTTAGGTTCTGGTACTTTGGGGCGCTTAACGGCTACAACAGGCTCTTGTTGGGTTGTTGTTGACAGGAGAAGGCTCACTTGTGCAGCCAAGTTTTGTACCTCCTCACGCAATTTCTCAACTTCCGCTTGCGATTCTTCGATCAACATGCAGTTCTCTATACTGACATCATGATTTTGTGATCCAGTCTCGCGATTACGTTTCTCCGCTTTTTCAAGAGATTTCACTCTTTCTTACAATGCAGGTAATCCGCTAGCCAAGGGGGCAACTTGTTCCTCCAAGGCATCAACACGCTCCTGCCATTTGGATGACTTTCTCGGCTGTGGGTCTGGAGCCATATGCTCGGCTCCACTAGCTTCGCCAGCCACATACTTTGGCATTGCAAGGGGAAGCTTGACGGACGGTCTTTCACTTGGCTCTGATACCAACTGTCACGGACGTGCCTCTTGGGCAGCCGGCCGTGCGGCGCTTGTAGGCCAAAGACTCACCAAGCAAGCCTTTGCGTGGGACAAGAGGTTTGCCTTGCACGGATGCGTTGCGCAAATCACTTGCGGGCGCTCATGCAACACAAAAAGGTAGGGGGCAAAAAGTGAGTCACATTGTAAGGAAACGAATGAACACAAGCATGGAAAATGGATGCATTTACTATCAACATGTTTACAAGCAATGGGTGCAACAAAACTATGACCAACAGCACAACTACTCACTCCCCCCTTTATAGCATAAGAGATTTTTTGTATATTGCTGGAGTGGCAGCCAAAGTGGCTGTACGGGCATGGTGGCACCATAAAACATAAATAAAGAAAATACATGAAAATAACGAAAAGTACATGGAAGTACAGCAAAAGGGGAATTGGTAGGGTGCCCGGAACGCAGTCCGTGACACTGTGCAAATCTACTAGTTAGCGTATTAGTGACACATAGCTTATGCACCATAATATGCTAATTTTTCGCCCCTGCGAGTGAAATTTTTGCCTGTGTGGGTGAAATTTCAACTGCATGGGCGAAAATTTTGCTCGCGTGGTTATTTAACCCCTCCCCCTCTCCCCTCTAGTCGCCCACCTCCAATGGCCTCAGGCCTGTAGCTCCGCGCTCTCCATTCGGTCCCTCTCCGCCGCCGCCCTCCCCCTCCCCCTTCTTTCTCTTCTCTGGCCGCTCTCCGCCACCGCATGCTTCCCCCTCCTTGCTCCGGTCGGAGGCGGCCGGAGCCCTCCCTCCCCTACCCCCTCCTTCCCCCTTCTTCTCACCCTCTCCCTTCTTCTCCGCTCCAACTGCCATCGGCCAAAGCCTCCCCCCGTCTCCCTTCTTCTCCACTCCGTCCGCCTCCGGCCAAAGCCCTCCTTCCCTCCCCCCACTCTCCCCTTCTTCTCCCCCTCTCCCTTCATCTCTGCTCCCGCCGATTGCGGCCGGAGCCTCCCACCTCCCCTTCCTCTCTGCACCGCCCGCCATCGGCCCGAGCATCCCCCCTCTCCCTTCTTCTCCACTCCGGCCACCATCGGCCCGAGCCTCCCCACCCACTCCCCCTTCTTCTTCCCTTCTTCTCCGCTCCGGCCGCAATCGGCTGGAGCCAGTAATTTTTTAGTATATTAGTGTGCCTTTAAAAGTGTCACTACATATTTTTTAAATTTTATGAATTTATATTGGCAACGCTTATAAAGCATCGTTAATAATTTTTTATTTTTTTATAAAAGCGACGCTTAGTAAGTGTCACTAATAAAACGTAGCGACCCTTTAAAAGCATCACTAATAAAATTTTTTATAAAAGACTAAAAATTTATTAGCGATGCTTATACAAGCCTCACTAATAACTATATTTTGTTTTTGAATTTCACAAAATTAATAATTGATAAAAACTTTTATTTTTGAAAATATTTTAATATTAGCAACACATAAAGAACATCGCTAATAATAAATATTAGCGATGTAAGTTAGTACGTGTTGCTAATAATCTCTTATATGCGATGCTCATTTATGCGTCACAAAAAATGTTTGATATTAGGGATGTAAATATATGCGACGCTAATATTGCACTATTAGTGACATTTTTGTGTAAGCGTCGCTAAATAATAGTAGCGACGGGACACTTCCATTACGTAGAACACCCTCAATTTTGCTAAGAATGTCTTTTGAATGGAAGAAAACCGATGCAGAACAACTCTAGAAACTCCTCTGGAAGTTTGAACAGAAATGAGTATTTATAGTAGAATGCGTGATAGCGTACAAAGGAAATAAATATATGCTCTCAGAGATGCACGCCATGTGGCGCATTTTGACTGGATCGAGCGCATGGACAATGAGTTCCGATGCGCATGTGATGCGCGGGTCTGCGCACTGCCCCCGTCATGCATGGCGACGCAGCGCGTTGCGGCACGACGCCTGTGTCTGAAGAGCGACTCGCGTGCATCGCACACACGACCTCACTATGCGCGGATGACCACGATAGTGAGGACTGCATCAATCGTGTGGCGTGACTCTACACGTAGACTTGGCAACTCGGCCCATTCAGCTGACGTCATCAATTCTTTATTTTATTATTATTTTAATGTAAATATAATTCCAACTTAAAAACACAATAACTTCTTATCTCGAAGTCAGAATCACGGGTTCTTAGTATCCATGGACTGGGTAGGTTATCTCGCACTTTTTAAGTGGGTCTTGCCCATGTAGCATGCTTCCTGAGGCCCTAACTATCGCTCCCGGCCTCGGTTTTTGCCATTTTTTTTGTTAGTTACGCTCATTACTTCGAGCTCTAACTAAAAATTAATTAAAATTACTTAATTACCCCTAACTTTTTGGTTAAGCGTAATCATAATAACTGGTGATAGAAAAGTGAGATTACATATCATGTGATACTCCAAAAGTATCCAATAATTTCTCCTCCCTGCAGGATAAAATATCTTAGTATAAAGTACTACGTAGTTACGAACAAGTTGTATAGACAAATACAAAGTTATGGACAAATATTCACGCTGACATCTCAATCTTTGTGTTATAGACAAATATGTAAAGAAATAAACGTAGAATAGGGAAAGCAGTAAATGGGAAAGGTAAAACATGTCGTACTTGGCAGTTACATAAAGAGATTGAATGCATGAGATACGATGAGACAATGTTTTGAGAAAGATAGATATTGTCCCAAGGACAGCTGGAAAAGAGGGCGGAATCTCCTTCTGGCTTCTGCTTCTATATGGATAGAATAGATATGATTAGAATAACACAGCCAGGAAAATATCACATCTGGTTAGGAATTGTGAAATCGAAACGTTTCTTTAATTTAATACTCCTTCTGACCTAAATTAATAATTTTATTTAATTTTTTAAAATCAACTAAAATTAGTTCTTAGTGTCTATCATTTCCAAATATGGATCCTTTGACAACAATGAAAATTATTATTTCTTAAAAGATGGATACATGTCCTCACCTTTATATAATGAAGGCATAGGTCTCATCTAACGACCATCTACACAAAATGAGCTCACTTCGACTGGTTCTACATTTCTCTCTTGCCCTCTTCATCAGCCATGGAATTGATGGAAAACATCTCAGCAAGCCTCTAATCACTATTCAGGTCACAATCTTTTCTAGTTCTCTCTAGTATACTAAATCTTCTCTCTTTCTCTGGCACACGTACACAAACAAACACATATGGAATTAGCCTTGGTTATGAGTACACTGCATTAGTGTTAACGAACCAATGTTAATGCAGACAAGTGATGGAGACATAATTGACTGTATTGACATTAACAAGCAGCCTGCTTTTGAGAATCCACTGCTAAAGGATCACAAGATCAAGTAAGACGACTTTCTCTCTCTCTCTATCTATCCTTGTGCTCAACCAAATGTAATTTACCATAAATCAGATGCAACCGAGTGTCATTCCGAAAAGTAGCAGCAACCATACGAATGGCGAAGCCACACCAATCCAATCTGAGCTTGAACGTAGAGGAGGCTGTCCCACGGGAACTGTGCCAATTCGTAGACCCAACAAGGAAGAAAAGGTCGAAGGAATATCTATTGGGAACTTGGATTTTCATCCCAACAATCCTTATGACCCTCATTTTCATGTACGTATAAATTATCTTTTACTTAGCTGATATGTTCAAGATATCTGCAGTTAGGCTTAGCGCATAGTCAGTGAGGAGCTTTAAAAATGTTTCCTAGATCCATAGGTCTCTATGTATAAAAGGGGTGAATCTAACACTTGCTTGGGCTTTTCTGTTTATTCAACAAGAATGCTGGGTGTGCCACAAAAGAATATAAAGGCGAATACCTTGGAGCCAAGGGCATAATCAATGTGTGGAATTTTCATGTGTCAAACACTCAGTATAGTAATATGTGCGTGAAACTCGTGAGCTGGGATGGAGATGATGATCGAGCAAATACTAATGTGATACAAGCTGGATGGATGGTAGGTAACTGTTAGTGTCATTAGAAGTTTCCAATAATTTTACTCCATGACAATTTAATGCGAAATTTATTTAAATCCACCCTCTGAAATTTTTATGTCAGATTGATCCATCGGAGTATGGGGACAGTAAAACACGATTTTCCACATATTGGACAGTAAGATATTATTTTGTTTGATATAAGAACAGCCTTTTTGTTAATAAAATGCTTAATCTGTGAGTTACTCATCCATAGCTTTTCTTGCACATTAGGCTGACGGCCGCAAAAAAACAGGTTGTTATGACTTGAAATGTCCAGGCTTTGTACAAATTGACCGATCCTTCAACCTTGGAGCAACTATACGGCCAATTTCGACTTATAAGGGAGGACAATATGAAATTTCTATAAATATATATAAGGTGAATCATTTTCATGCATTAACGAAGATTTTTATAATTTCACTTTTCCATCCTATTAACAGTAATATGAAAATGTCTTCTAATGTTGTTTTCGTTTCAAATTACAGGATCCAGTAACTAAGAATTGGTTGTTGATCCATGGACGCAATAATAGATATATTGGGTATTGGCCAAAGGAACTTTTTACTAACTTAGCTGAGAAAGCCGATCAAGTTGTATGGTCTGGAACTATTTACAACCAAGCACTAGTGGAGAAGTTTGCACCAATGGGAAGTGGCCACTTTGCAAATGAAGGTTATGGCAAGGCAGCTTTTATAAGAGGAATGGAAGTGGCCACTGGTGGTCATAGCATTCCCATTTCGCAAAAGACTGCTAGACTATTTTGTGATGTACCGACATGTTATCCAGTTGTCTGGGGAACTAATGATGTTAATCGTATCTATGTTGGTGGCCCCAGTGGGCAATGCTAATAAAATGTTGCTCTCACTCTATTAAATAAATAATACACAATGTTTTGCATAGGAACCTTTTTTTTTTTTTATGCTTTGTATGGTTTTACCAAAAAAAGGTCAATATAAGCTTTGAATGAAATGGCATTCCAATTTCCCTTGTGCGTACTAAAATTAGTTCATTTTAAAAAACTAAATAAGATACTTATTTTAAGATAAAAGGAGTATTTGGTTGTATTAAAATCCTATTACTTCAATGTTGCAGTGGCTGGCTTGGAATCAATTGCACCATATGATTATGTAAACGAGGGAACAAATGAATGCTTGCATAGTTCCATGGGTCCATTGGTTGGGTTCAAGATATCTAGAGTTTGGCTTGGTGCATTTTTAGTAGGGAGCATTAAAAGTGCTTCATAGTTCCATAGGTCTATATATAAACGTAGTGAATCTAACTCTCCTCCCTCCTCTCTCTCTCCTCCCCCCTCTCTCCCCTCTTTCTCACTCTTCTCTCCCTCTCTTCTCTCTCTCCTCTCTCTCTCTCTTTTCTATCTTTTATTGAATTTTTTTAAAACAAATTGTAGTAGCGACTAACGACAGTATGTGTCACTACTACACAAGGTAGTAGCGACACACACGGTTATGCATTGCTACTATATATATTTTTATTTTTTAAAATTTTCAAAAATAATTTATTATTTAAAATTTTTTCCTGCCCTCTTTATTTCTCCCCTCATCTCTTTCTACCCTCTCTCCTCTCTTTGTCTCTCCCCTCATCTCTCTCTCCTCTCTCTCCTCATCCCCTCTCTCCCCTCCCTCTTCTCTCACTCTTTCTCTCTCCCCCTCTCTCCTTTCCCCCTCTCTCCTTCCCCCCTCTCTCCCCTCTTTCTCTCTCTCTTCCCCCTCTTTCTCTCTCTTCTCTCTCTCCCCTCTTTGTCACTCTTCTCTCTCTCCTCCCTCTCTCTCATCTATCTCTGTTCTCTCTCTCTCTCCCTTTTCTCTCATTTATTTAAATTTAAAAAAAAATATGTAGTAGAGATGCATAACAGTATGCATCGCTACTATACTCATGTAATAGACGCATACAGTTATGTACTCATGTAATAGATTCATACGGTTATACGTCGCTACTTTTTTTATTTTTAAAATTTTTTAAAAATAATTTATACTTCAATTTTTTCCTCCCTACTTTCTCTCTCTTCTCTCTTTCCTCTCTCTCTTCTCTCTCCCACCCTCTTTCTCTCTCTTCTCTCTCCTCTCACCACGTCTCTCACTCCTCACTCTTCTCTCTCTTCCCTCTTTCTGTTTCTCCTCACACTCTCGCCCCCCTTTTTCTCTCTCTTCTCACTACAACAAATGAGAGTATTAGCGACCCTCTTAAGCGTCGCTAATACTCTCAAACGCGTCGCTAAAGGGTATTTGCGATGCTTACGGAGCGTCGCAAATAATCAGGTCACTAATAGTAAGTTGCGACACAAACACTTAAGCGTCGCTAATAGTAAAGAGTCGCTAATAATTTTAAGTATTAGTGACGGTCTTAATTTGGTCGCTAATAATAAAAACTAGCGACTGTTTTATTACGTCGCTAAAAATAAGTATTAGCGACGGTTTTCAACTGTCGTGAATAATAAGTATTAGCAACAATGTTTGTTATCGTCGCTAATAATAAATGTATTAGCGACGATTTTTTATTAAAGATATATATTAGTGATGCTCGTGAAAAGCGTCGCTAATAATCATATTAGTGACGCTTTGTAAGCGTTGCTATTTAAGATCAACTATTAGCGACGTTTGGTAAGCGTCGCTAATAGGATTATTAGAGATGCTTACAAAGCATCGCTGTTTAGTAAAGGTAAAAGTAAATATTAGTGACGCTACTAGAGCGTCACTAATAGGACCATTAGGGATGCTCTTGTGAGCGTTGCTAATGAATGAAAATTTTAAAAAAAATTGTGCGCTAAATAGAAATGAAAATTACATTTATAATTTCTTATTATATCAATACAATCATATCTAGATTACAATTTAAAATCTATTCTTACAATAAAATTTGAGTTCTTTATTATTAATGGCATATTTAAAGATTAACTATCTTAGCTCAATATCAAAATCTTCACTGCCTCCCCTATGAAGCAAGTATACATCAATATGTTCCTGACTGTGATACATATCTCAGCACGAGATGGAATAAAATGTAAAACCATCCATCTTTTATCATTTTCTTTGGTCAATTATGGGTTTTTGTGGTAGCCACATAAGACAGTTTTCCCCCTGATACATATCTCACCACGAGATGGAATAGTAAGTGGGTCGTAGCCAAGCTTCGAGACCTCCTCAAGACGAATCTCAGTGAACACTGAAGGGGCACCAACCGTTCCAATCAATTTCATGTCATCGGGATAACAACATGATACCGATCCACAAGTCTCTGTCAACCCTATTTATTCAAGCAATATCAGATGAAATAGGCTACTACAAAAAGTATGATTTCCTATATATATTCATTAACATTGCAATTATCAAACTTCAAGCAATTTTGTTCCACTTAACCATAGCCTTGAACAACAAAACTTCAGCTCGTAACCCTAAAAAACTCCTCTTTCTCAATGCTTAAAGGAGCACCTCCAAAAATTATTGGGCGGATCTGCCCTCCCTCCTAATCTTGCCTTGACCTGTATAAACAAATCCTATTGATGGATCAAAGAAGTTTTTAAGGACAGAACAAAACTTAAAAGTAAGGAATTTTGCGAACTAAATGGTACAACAAATACCATATTACGACAATATGGCTGTCAATTCAGTAATCCTTTATATTAGGTACCACAAACCTTGGGCAATCGTGTCTTAACCCTTATCCTATTTTTTCCAATGAATCACGTGCCCCTTTCAAATAAATAAATGGAAGGATATTTTCCCTTACAGAAACTGACTATTTTTGTCTAAAATTAAGACCCGAATACCTGTTTGCAAACAAAAACGTGGTTTACCATTTTTTCCTTTTGTTGAAAAGAAGTATGAATTTCTATTGAAGAGTAAGAAGAGAATTATGGTCAAAAATCCTGTACGACTCCCATTTAGTGTATTTTACAAACATTATAACCTCTTTTGGAAATTATGCTAACTATTTGTATCTAGCCATAAAGATATTAAATAAAGAGCAAGAATAAACCTTACGGAATGCTAACAAATCCGCCAGAGATGATGCTTTTCAGTGCCCATACCCTAATTTCATCCAGTAAAGTTTGCTGATTCACAACAAAGAAAGCAAAAAAGTTAAAAATATATATAATGCTTTCAACTAGGAACAATAGAGAACATTATTATTGAGATCACGTTTTGGTCCATTCGGCATTATGTCTCGGCACTTGAATAGCTTGAAGGCATAAATGGTTGATTTTAAATATTATCCATGTCATATTACAAACCAGGTTCTGATGCAAACAATACGTAAAAAATGATGAAAAATTTTGATCAGGTCACTATGACCTATTACCACTTTAACTTACTACTTGTATAGAAGATCAAATATCTTTCTCTTCCATGGATTCAATTCCTCTAATGCTCTCAGGACGCCTGCAAAACCTTACAAGTGTCCATTATGCCACCATTTACTATGCCACCACAATCCAGTTAAAGCCAAAAGGATACTAACATACCTTCATGAACCTTTTCAAACACTCTAGGCATGCCAACAAATAAGGTTGGCTTCAACTCAATAAGATCATCTCTAATAGAATTCATATCCTTCATAATTGTGTTTTTATAAAATGTCACATTGGCTGGTCGATCAAGAAATTTGAAAGAAAAAAAACATTAAGAAACAATGATTAGAAGTCCAAACCCCTTAATAGTAACCGACAAAAGCACCCTTATGGAAGAAGTATTCTTCTATTGTTCGGTCAAGAATATGAGCCAATGGAAGAAAAGATAGATAGACATCATCCACTGTCATATGTTAAGAGAACAATAAGGTGACTCTGCAATCCAGTCTACATGGAACATTAAAAATAAAGACTAACTGAACACATTACATTGTAACAAGTATGCTGTTAACGTTAGTGCACTCCCAGGATAAGTTGCCGCCCATTTTTTAATCTCCAAAGCAAGGTGGCTTGTAGGAGAATTATGTCCTTGTTTAGCCTCCCGAAAATGCTCTGTAAAGTTGCCGCTCATTTTCAGATCTCCCCTGGTGCCACTTGTGTACATAATTGTGCATATATCATGCGAATGAGGTGGATGTAGTTCTATGGGATTTTCTTTTCCCTGCATGGAAGAATTCTAATAAACTTACAAAATACATATAAACATGCCTGAACAGCTGCAACTTCTATAATAACATCATTACTGTATTTCCCAATAACAGGGAATGAAATTTAAAACCTCAAATCTATAGGATGATAACTAAGAGAAATGATTGAATAAGATGCTAGTTTACATTCTATGTAAAACAACAAAAACAGTGGAAAAGAAGAAATGATATTGTTTTATATAGCTGTAAAAGCAATAAAAAAACTTAGTAAACCAAACCATATTCCGAAATTCATTCCAGGAGTAAGCTCTGATCCCCAGTGTGGACATATTATCCTTCTGCTCCCTTGTAAAATTAGTGAAGCAAACCTCCATTGTCACTGTCCATTCAGGGCAGTTTGAACCATAAATTCCAACACTGGAACCATGTAATACATGTTAGAATCAATCAAACAGCCAAAAAAGAAAAATGGGAAGTTAAAAGGTTTTGTAAATCACTCATGCTTACTGGTTTAGCACCATACGCCCTTAGAGCAGAACCAATGTCAAGAACTTCATATCCACCGCTATATCTATTAAAGTACCTTCATACATATAAAAAGCAGTAAATGTCAGAAAGTTTTCTTTTTTAATCTTATTAATAAAGTGGAATGATTTGCAATTGCTAACTTGCATAAAACAAGGCATAGAGAGGAAAGACAACTGACATAGGTTTTATTCATTATATCACTAGAACAAGTTCAAGTAAAGCTGCTGAATACTGAAAAAAAAAAGAGTAAGAATAGTCCATCTGCATTGGAAAGTTGAAGGTGATCCACTTTTCCCTCATATTTTTTATACTAAAACTCAACTTTAACTTTTGATCACTACGAGAAGGTGATCCACTTTTCCCCCTGATATACACCCTGATTTCCTAAAAATGATTAGGAAGAGCCTGATGCTTATATGGGGAAGAATATAAAAGAATGAAGTAAAGAAAAAGGAAATGGATCCGGAAATTCATCACAGGAGGTTTTTTGCCAAGAGTGGGATTTAAATCAATTTAATATATAAAACAGAGAAGCACCAAAATCTCCAGAAAGGATTGCCAAGCAGTATACAGCTAATTTTCTAGTTTCAATCTGCCAGATAGTCCGAACTCCTTGCCCAATTTAGCCTTTTCTATGATTTTGTAAAGGCCATCATAACTTCATAAGAAACTCAGTTTTTCTAACTACTTTTCAAGTCTGATTTGTCATTAAACTCAGCAGGTAGAGTTGATCTAATTCTTGTAGCAGTTGGAGTCATATTTTAGTGGGATTGCCTAGTTTATGAGTTAGTTAGCACTGTTATAAAAAGGTCCTTTGTCAGTTATATATTCTAGTTCTGATTAATAAAATCACGAAATTCCCTCATTCTCTACTTTTTTTAATTACTGTTCTATCCAATGTTGTGAAAGGTAAGGTGAGGCAAGGGATTTCACCTTGAAAAAGGTGAGGCATAGTTCCTAGCGCTTGAGGCCTAACTTCTTCCACAAATTCTCTTAAACTTTATTTGATGGCATAGTTCCTTTTTCTAATCCCTCATTATTTTTAGCTGTCAACTAATGTCATTTATGCGGTGAAAATTCAGATGGGCATGAAACCTAATCCATCAAAGGAACAACTTCTGCATGCTGTTCAACGACATTTCTGGTTCCAGGTATGCCCCATTCAGCTTAGGATTGAACATCATTAAACTTGGCCAACTACAGAGGATGGAAAAATTAAACAGAAGAACACACATTAGACATTTTGAAAAATAAAACTGATTATATTGGCAATTAAAACACTGCACAAGTTAAAATAATTATTTAACACATGCATATTAATACTATGTCTTAATTATTCCTCATTAAAGGAACACTATCTAAAAAATGGCCAAAAGTCCAGCATAAAGATGCTTAAATCAGTGTTTGGTGTATAACAGAGTCACACCTTACATTACAACAATATCAAAGTTCAAGTCCCCTGGGAATTCACAGAACAACTTACAAACAGAAGAACTGATGTACTCAGAGTTTAATACCATCATATTTAGATTGCAAGATAGTTTGGTGGTATATAACTAAATCTATTCAAAACTTCAAATTCAACGATTAAGCAAAAGAACACACCTCTGTTCCCTGCACTGCTAGTCTTCGATGTAAAGTATAGCCTTCGTAACGTCGACTAAAGAGGAAACGAGCGAGACGAGCTAGACACTCCAGACGACTTTGTTGAATCAAAGACCTGTTCGAGTCTATAGCTTAAGGCCGTGAGACGAGCACTATTATTTAGTTGTCGGAAACCAAAATCGACTCTGAGAATAAATTTCTGACCTTGAAGAATTTCTGGACTCTGAAGAAATCTGGGCTCTGAGAAAACTTGGACGCTGAAAGGATATACGAATTCGCTGGTTTTCTGGCCAATATAGCATATGGAATGAAGATTTAGATTCTACTAGTTGAAAAAGGAAGATTGAAAGACAAAATTTCATGAAAAGTATGAAATTAAAAATAAAAATTTTACCAGAAAACGCAGTCTACTTGCCCTGTTTTCTGGCCGACGTGGAGAAATCCCTCCGCGGCGTGCGACTCCTCTTCGTCGTGGGATTCCAGGGTTAAATTTTATTTCAAGCGATTCTTAGGGATACCATTGGTTACAGGATATAGCGTATCTATTTTCAGTAGATGAAAACGTGAGACGCGAAATGCGGGAGTGGGAGCGGGAGCTGTTTTTTTAGCGGGAAAGATTGCCGATTTATTTTAGGCTTTATTCAGAAAATTTCGAAGGAGGAATTCTACGTGGGCCCATGCATCATTATATTAAAATTTGTCTTTTGATTAAAATCTAACGCTTGTAATGCTGAGCTAATTGTAATATAAATGAGCCCAGGTCATCGGGGTCATATGTGATACGAGTCTTTATGGTCAATATTTAACCATGCAAGATAAATTAATGCTCCAAGATAACACAATACTATTATATTTTATATTAACTATTTTAACCAAGTTCTCTGTTTAAAGAGATTCAACTCGTCACTAATCAATTAAGTATATTTAGGTGAGTTCCGGCTCATGTGCAGTTGCTTGAGCCCAAGCTCTATAGCCCAGCAAATTTAGATTCAATGATACATATTACTGTAAGACTTGAGTAAAGGTAGTACAACTCATATCCTAGGGCATGCACTCACCTAAACTTTTATTTCCAAAATTTTATGTTTTTAATTTAAAATTTTATCTTATATATTTTATATGTGTAATAGATAAATTTCATAAATTTGTATTTATTTTGGTAATTAGTCAATTAATTTTTAAAAATATTTAAAAAAAATCTAACTTGATCCTCACCGAAACGTACAGGCCATACTTTATACATCCACCCAATTATCATCCATACAGTTTATGTATAGTCGCACATAGGCCCATGCATCATAAGTTGTCACATCAAAATCTGATAACATAATTAAGTGTACTACATGTATGAACTCATGCTTTATGGGTCGTTTGATCTAAGGTCCGAAGATACAAGAGATGAGAAGTGCATGCATGCAAATATAACACGTTGTTACATTTTATATTTAACAATTAATTAATTATTCTATTTTTTATATTTTACATTTTATTTTGATAATTATTCTCATAAATTTTACATGGTAAGATATAAATATTAAAACTAATTATATAATTATTGAAGTGAAACATAAATAAGATATGAATTTGGTCAGGTTTAGTTATGCATGGGTCAGGTCAATATGTTATTATTTATTAAAGTAAAACATATATATTTGTGTTTTAAATAACCTAACACAAACTCCACCCGACTTTCTTATACTAATATATATTGAGTACCTGTTGGTATCACTACCCATATGGTCGGGGACATGCTTTAAGCAAACCCCCCCAATTGTCATCATGTACAAAGAATCTTTTTTCTTTTATTTTAAATTTAAAAAATATATTTTGATCGTACAAGGAAGTGAAGGTCGTTGGGTCTGGTTTTGCCAAAAAAGTAATTGATACCTATTAAAATATATTAACCAAGCTCGACATGACCTGCTTATTCTAAACCCTTACATAATCCAAATTTATTCATTTATAATAAATTTATTATTTTTTAATTATTTTAAAAAAATCAATGACGACATATACAAAATATATAAAAAAACAAAAAAATATTTATAAATAACTTTATTTGGGTTGGGTTGGGTTTCATCACCTATAAACCAAACTGAATAACTATTCGGGTTAAATTTAGGAACTCAAACATAATTTTGTATGGTTTGGTCAGTTTGGGTTTTACTGTATACCCGACTCGAGAGACAACCTTAGCTAGTTCGATGAAGGTTTGTGGTTGTTGTAGTTATATATATGTGATCAAGTAAATATGTCACTTATGTAAGTAATCAACTAAAGTTATATATAAATTTGTAATTTTTATAATTTAATTTTTATTTTGATAATTATATTTACTCACAAAATTTTTACAAGTTAATAGGTAAAATTAAAAAATTATTTAAACTTTTTTTGTATTTATTTCCATAATAAGGTTATTTTTTAAGTTTTACAAATATTTAAATTAGGTCATGTTTAGGTATGCATGGATCATGCTGAAGTTACTATTTCTAAAACGAAAACATATTCATGCTTCAGACAATCCAACCCGAGCTCGACGACCCGACTTTCTCACTAACGCCGAGTGTTGATAACAATGCCTCTACTTCAGTGTCATATGCATTTCAATTTTATTACATCGTTTAGAAAATATATTTTGATCATACAAGGAAGTGATTTGTTTTGCCAAAAATTAACTTGATACCTATCGAAAGATGTCGTTGGGTCTCGTTTGTCATTGTTGTAGTTATATATAATTAAAATATATACGTGATCGAGTAAACTTGTATCTGTACTCAAATAAAGTTATATATAATTTTGTAATTTTTATAATTTACTAATTAATTTGATAATGACTAGCTCTCAAAAAATTTACAAGTTAAATATAAGATAAAATAAATATAATTATTTAAAATTTTTTTTTATTTATTTTCATAATAAGGTTAATTTTTAAGTTTTTAAAATATTTGAATTGGATCAGGTCGACAAGTTATTATTTCTAAAATGGAAACATATTTTAGCTTTAGATAACC
Organism: Saururus chinensis; assembly: GCA_035235625.1. Classification (NCBI taxonomy): domain Eukaryota; kingdom Viridiplantae; phylum Streptophyta; class Magnoliopsida; order Piperales; family Saururaceae; genus Saururus; species Saururus chinensis. The sequence continues at coordinate 25,309,228 of CP141146.1, read as the reverse complement.
CAACCCGAGCTCGACGACCCGACTTTCTCACTAACATCGAGTGTCGATGGACAAGAGTTGGAATAACACTATTTTTAAAAATTAATAACGCTATGGTCATAAATAGATTAATAAGTGGAAGCATTCAGGTTACCATAGTAGTAATGTTTTTTATGATATTTATATTAATATAATTTAATAGTACTAGTAAATAGTTATGTTTTTACACATTAAATAAATTTATTATAATTTATTATAATTAAATAAATAATTATTTAATAATTTTATTAAATAATATATTAAATTAATTATTTCATAATTTATACTATTTAATTTTAAGATATAAATTATTAAATTAAATAATAATTTTATTATATAATTACAAAAAATAATTCTTTCATCATGATATATATAATAACACGACCCATTTTAACATATTTCTTTAATAGAAAATATTTAAAATTTTATGTTGTATATAATTAGAGTTTGGGTAAATACAATTATCTATAGAAAGCCATATCAATATGGATGACAATATCGATTATCATATGGGTATGCGTTCAGGTTAAATGTTCAAGTAAATGAATAATTGTGAAGGATTATATTTTTAAAAAATAATTTTCAACATAACATGTGGGTGGACCCACCCATATTCATCTCATAACATTTAAAAAAAATATTTTAAATATAACAAAATCATTTTAATGATCTTTAAATTAACCTTCAAATAGGTTGGGTTTACAATGTGTTTTTATTTTTTTCTAAATAATAAATAATAAATAAATTAAGTATCCATACATATTGGTTGTATCGATATGTTATGGCTTATAGATATTGCATATTAATGTGGGGGCGTACAACCCCTTAAACTATATCGGTTTTAGCCGATAAGGGTACATATCACCCAATATGCTAATTATTTTATTTTTTTAAATATTTTATTTTATTTATGATGTATTTTTTTTAGACGTAACTGATATTACAACTATTACAGACGTTTTAATAAAAACGTCGCTATTATTAGTACTATTTGTGGTACTTTTAGAACAACGTCGTAAATAGTTTTATTTTTTAAATGACACTTTTTTCTAAATACGTCACTACTATTAACGGTATTTATAAATCTATTGAAAATTCATAAGTATTAGTGACACTTTTTTTGTTAAGTGTATCAATTAGTCTAAAATTTTATAATTTTTTTAAAAAAATTATAACTATTAGCGACGCTTTTATATAAGCGTCGCTAATAGTACCAATCAGTTGTGACACTTTACATAAAGCATCACAAATAATTTAGATACTATTAGTGACGTTTTACGTCAGGCGTCGCTATTAATGAATATTAGTGACGTGTTAAACAAAGCGTCACTACTTAATATAAGTTTTAGTGACGTTTTTTAAAATGTGTCGTGAATAGGAAATACTATTTGCGACACTTTATGAAAAGCGTCACTAATAGTACACTTATTCGTAATGCATTATGAAAAGCGTCAATAATAGTATACTTATTAGCGACGCTATATAAAAGCGTCACTACAAGTACTATTTTTTTATTTTACATTTAAAAAAATGTTACTATTAGCGACGCATTCTGTAAAGCGTCGCTAATATTTATATTACTAGCGACGCTTGATAACAAGTGTCACTAATATCTGTATTATTAGTGACGCTTGATAGAAAGCATTGCTAATATGTATATCATTAGCGACACTAGATAGAAAGCGTCGCTAATATCTGTATTATTAGGGACACTTGATAGAAAGCGTCACTAATATTTGTATTACTAGTGACGCTTGATAGAAAGTGACGCTAATATCTATATTAGTAGCGACGCTTTCTATTAAGCATTATTGTGACGTTATTGTAAGCATCCCAAATAGTAGTTTTTAGTGATGCTTTTGTGTGCGTCACTAATAGTGCATTTTGTTGTAGTGTCTCTCTCCCCCTCTTTCTCTCTCTTCTCTCTCTCCCCTCTTTCTCTCTCTTCTTTTTGCTCTTTGGTACGGGATCACCCAACCTCCCTTAGTAACGACTTCCGGCTCGTCCTTGGTCTTTGGTCTACCCCGCCTAGTCGTTAAAGTCAATGTGGATGAAGCAGTATTTTATTCCTTCTCTAGGGCAGGTGTTTGTGGATGGGACTTTGGCGGAACGGTGTTGGCATGAGGTTGCTACATTGGTGCTCCCTTCATCCATGTTGGGGAGGCTGAGGCCTTCGCTGTCTCCAAGGCCATCCTCTTTCCTTTGGAGAAGGGATAGAGGAGGGTTATCATTGAGGGGGACTGTCTCCAGTTTACCAACATTTTTTTGGGGGGGGGGGGGGGGGCTCATGGGAGATTCCTAGGCTGAGCTCCTCCATAATCTTGGCAGTCAAGGCCTTGGAGTGTTTCAAATAGTACTCTTTCTCCTTCATTCATAGGGAGGGGAAGCATGATACACATGTTCTTGCCAGGAGAGCTTCGCTTTTCCCAACCTCGTTGGTGTCAACTAGAGGCACCCCAGATTTCCTATTCTCCTCCTTATGCTTGGAGGTGTTTGGGTTGGTAGCTTAATTTGGGTCATTGTCTCTAAAAAAAATAGGATAGTACTATGTTCCTGAGACACATGAGCTGGGATGGACTTGAGCAGGGATGGGTAACTAGTAGTGTAATTAGAAATTTGCAGTAATTTTTCCCCTTTACATTTTAATGCAAAAATTATTTAAATCCATCCTATGAAATTCCTATGTCAGATTGATCAAACAAAGTATGGGGAACAGTAAAACACGAATTTTCACAACTCATCCATGGCTTTTCTTGCACATTAAGCAGACCACTACAGTAAAACATATTGTGATGACTTGAAATGTCCAGGCTTTGTACAAATTGACCAATCCTTCCACCTTGGTTCTATCTTGTAGCCAATTTCGACCTATAAGCTTGAGAGCTGAAGCAAGGCGCGTCAGCGCTTGTGCGCGAAACAAGAGCGTCAGCTTCAGGCCATCTAAATATATATCAAGTGAATCATTTTCATATATTAACGAATATTTTCATAATTTTGCTTGTCCATCCTAAAAATGCCTTCTAATGTTGTTTTTGTTTTGAATTATAAGATCAAGTAACTGAATTGGACCAGATAACAAATATATTGGGTATTGGCCAAAAAGGACTTTTTACGAACTTAGCTGACAAAGCCTATTCAGTTGTATGGGCCGGAAATAATTACAGCAAAGCACCAATGGAAAAGTTTCCACCAATATTGGGTAGTAGCCACTTTGCAAATGAAGTCTTTTCCAAGGCAACCTTTATATCAACGGTGGTGATAGCGTCTGCCACACTATTTTATGATGCACCAACATGTTATCTTGTTGTCTGGGAACTTTTGATCATAATTATATCTATGTAGGTGGCCCCAGTGGACAATGCTAATAAAATGTTGCTCTCACTCTATCAAATAAATAATACTATGCGCAATGTTTTGCATTGTAACCTCTTTGTTTGATGCTTTGCATGCTTTTACCATAAAAAAGCTCCATATAAGCCTTGAATGAAATGGCATTCGAATTTCCCTTGTGCACGCACTATTACATTTGAACTAATTTCCTTCTTGTATGTACTAAAATTAGTTCATTTTAAAAAAATAAATAAGATACTTATTTTAAGATAGAAGGAGTATTTGGTTGTATTAAAATTCAATTACTTCAATGTCCCAGTGGCTGATGGAGTCAATTGCACCATATTATTATGTAAATGAAGGAACAAATGAATGCTTGTGTCGGGTCCATGCATTACATAACACCATGTTTGTGAGTGTGTTTGTGAGCCTGCCAAGAATACACATGCCTACCATATAGCACCATGAATGTACTGGTCCTTGGGTCTCCCACTCAACCTTGAAGTGGTCATCAGCTTCCAAAAGTATTTCTTTGATCTATGCCTCGCAATCACCAAGCATGATTTAACTCAACTCCTAGTCAGGGCTGGCTCAATATAAATGGGGCCTTAGGCAAAATTTTAAATATTAATTTATATTATTTAATGCAATATGAATATATTAATTAAATAATATTTTTTGTTTTTTGAGAGGCAAATTTACAAGTATTTTTACAAATGTATTTTGTAGTTGAAAATTGCCTTGAGCTTTATCTTTAAGAAAAAGTATATCTTTTTCTTTCATTGGACCTCTTTCTACTAATAAATTTCTCAACTTTGTATCAATATTTTCCCATTCTACTAGATTAAATGTTAATGAGAATTGGATAGGATATTTTATTAAGGTCTTCATCTTGTTTATCTATTTCATTAAGATTTTCAGTTTCTTGTAAATAATTTTTATTTTCTTCATTAGGAATAGTAACTTTTCATCATCTTCATGGCTTTTGGGTTCCAATGGGGTCTACATGTGGGGACACCCTTACACTTGATGGTTTATTATGCTCATCAATATCCTTTTCTTTATCTAGTTCATTATCTTCTAATTTGTAAGATTAGTTGTTACTTACTAAATTTTTGCTTATGCTTCCTGTTATAAAGTCTTGTTTATTATTTGTTACAAATTTATGAAGGGTTTCTTTTGATATTGAATTTACGCTTCTTCTTTTTTTGGTTTTTTGTATCCATATTCTAACATATTTATTATTATATATTCGCAAACAAAACAAGGGGTCCTTTTTTTTTCCTAGTTCATTTTCTTCTAATTTTTACGAATTAGTTGTTTACTTGCTAAATTTTTGCTTAAGCTTCCCATTAAATCTTGTTTATTACTTGTGACAAATTTATCAAGGGGTCCTTTTGACATTAAATTTACTCTTTTTTTTGTATCCATATTCTAATAGACATATTAATTATTATATATTTGCAGACAAAACAATGACCTTGAAAAATAAAACTATGATGTAGAATAAAAATAATATAAACTAAAATTTAAAAATTAAAATGTAAAGGAAAGAATGAGGTGACCCATGGCCTCTAAATTTGAGAGAAGAGAGACCACAAGGGATGAGAGTATTGTTTTGGTTATTGGGAATTGAGAAAGATCAGTGTAATAGGTGGGAGGAGCTTGCCTTAGACATTTATACTGTGCCCAAAAGAAGTGCAGACCTGCATGAAAAATATGAGAATGGAAACTATATTTAGTTGGCTTGCTTTGGGCCTTGGATATGGAAGATTTATGGTCATAAAAAAATCTATTTTAAGCGACTATTGGGTAGTCTGGTGGTTGATTTTGTGGTTTTCTAAAGCTAGAAATGGAAGTCTAGATTTTATAGAAACTAGATAAGGATGAATCTATGCATTTAATAATGGGGATGGAACATAAAGATGGTAACATTTCCCATCAAGGCTCTACATCTTTATTATGTAAATATAATTTTATATACAAGCTATATATATATATATATATATATATATATATGGACCCAATTAATATGCTTTGGATGCATGTGTGCCCGACACATAAGTGCAATTTGGATCATGGGGCCTATGTTACTTTGGGGGTCGGTGGGTTTTTATCATCCACTTGCCTAGGGAGCCGCTGAATTTTGTTCCATTGGCCACATGTGGACTATGTGCATATTATCTTTTTTGCTATATAGATATGGGAATATGGAAATAGTTAATATGCTTCTGGCACATTGGACACTGTCGGATCATCATCCAGCGGCTCCCTGGGCAGGTGGGTGATAAAAACCCACATGTCCCTTTAGTAACATGGATTGTACGATACAAATCGAGTGGCCCATATGCGTCAAGCTCACATGAGCATATCAATGGGATCCTGGAAATATATACAAGGCCTTGACTTTTGGTGAGGCCTAAGGCTCAAGCCGGCCTTGCTTCTAGTCCTCATTATTAGAGAAACAGCCCAAGTTCTCAGTTACCAAAAGTTTCTCAACAAAAAATTAAAAAGGGAGAGTTGGAGGGATAAATCTCGGAAGAGGAAGAAAGGCACAAGTAAAGGACAACGAAAGAGGAGGAGAGGGTAGTCCACCAGCACAACCAGAAGTCTTGCAGCCAACCGGCGAAGCGCTCCACCTAGACAACACTAGAAGTTCATCTCCCTCTTTAGTCATAGAGTAATGCATCTTGTCCTTGTAAATTACATGTTGAAGGTGACTATAGATTTAGTAACATTTTGTTATCCATTGAATTGTTTGGTTCAGTTTCTGCTCCATCATTTAGCTCAATCATTATTGATTTTTTTATTTGTGGCTATTTGGGTGTGGAATTCCTCAAAGATTTCAAATTAATGGAATTGTGGTTGGATATGAAAGTAGTGTGAGGTGTACACTTTGTTAGAAACACAATTGAAATTTATAGGAAATAATTAACCCGATTTAGTGTAAAATCGGAATTAGTTTAAAATGACAAACATACTTTTGGATTAGGAATTATTTTAAGGTCAAAATGCATTTGGGTACCGAATTGTGTTCAGCTTGCAATCTGTGGATCATTAGAGGTGTCAAAGGTCAAGGCTTGGCGTGGTCCCGGAATAGGATCATGCGTCAGCCAAGCAATTCCCAATCTGATCCTAACACAAGCCCACCCCGATGTATCGGGCTGGGATGGCTTGTGGACCTGCAAAAAAAAATGATTTCTAGTTGTGCATGCCCATAAGGCTTGATGGGCTGCTCTGAGCATGATAAGGCCCATGGGCCTCAAATCAAGGCCCAGCCTGGCTTGGGCCCTATCGTGAATGGGCCAAGCTTGAGGGTTGGGTTGTTATGCCCGTTTACCACCTCTAAACACCCCTTGCTTATAGCATTTTCATGTGGGAGGTTCAATACTTTACAACCAAAATAAACATACATATAGGTGGGAGTGATGTCATAAGCATACAAGTGCCCTACATCGACATCGACTACTTACGTTACAAATGGAGGCAATCAATAATGCTTGCCTATTGCATCCCGAAGTTGATCACAAAAATTATTTATTACCCGGTCATCCTAGCCCACAGGTGCATCATCTAGCATGTTGCTATTGACCTTCATCTGACATTGCATCATCATTTTCCCATCTAGCTCAAAGCGAATCTCAAAGATAATGGTTAGTGAAAGAAAATATATGTCACATGTAATTTAATTGGCTAATTTCATTGATCAAAACTATGATGAAACTTGGATTATGTAATTAGTCTTAAGAATCTGACTAGATGCAGTTATGGTTAAGTAAGGTTCGGAATCGATGGACTTAAAAATAGGAGCAGACATGTTCTTATGAATCAAGGTTGAAGACTAAAGAGTATTGAAGGAAAAAGAGATTCATTAATTATACACTCTTATTCAAAAGTCACTTAGAAGAGTTTCAGAAGTGATTTTGGAAGTTTAAGACCGAAATAGGGTAAAACTTTAAATTTAAAGTGCCGTTAATCAATCTTTACAACATGCATAGTTACAGTCGATCGATTGCCACTTGAATCAGACCTTTGTAGAACAACATTGTGAGTTTATCGATCGATTACCCTAATGACCGATCGATCACTATCAGAGTTGTATTGTAAGGAAACAGTGAACGATCGAACGCTATTTGGAACAATCAATCACTAGCAATTTACCTAATTTAAGCCTTTTTGGAATAGATTTTATTCCTAGTTTGAGTCAAAATCTCAAACCGACTTAAAGACCTATATAAATGCTACGGTGTCATGAATTTGAAAGGAGGAAAGACTAGAAAATAATAGAGAAGAAAGGAGAGGTCCTTCATCATTGTTTTCGTTGAGAGTTAATAAAAAAACTTCAAGCACATATTAATGGTGAATTTATGAAAATGCACAATTGTAAGAGAATATTCTCACACAACAAACAAAAGAGTAGGCACAACAAATTCTTCAAAGGAGTTGAATAATCTCATAGATAAATCAACAATTGAAGAAGTCTTTGATTGAGTTGCTAGAAGGAAACAAAGACGGAACATGAAGAGAGAAAACTTCAAGGATTTAAAGGAGGAAAAATTGAAGGCCAAGAACCAAGAGGATTGAACAAAGAAAATGCATTTTCTTTGGTTTCGAGTCAAAAGAGGCTAATTTATTGTTCTAAGTGTCTTATTAGTTCATCTCACTAGTGCATTGGTTCGACCTTGTGAGGTTGTCATGGTTTTTCACTTTAAATCTTTGTATCCTTATGTGTAATTTGCATGTTTGGATTGGTTGAAAACGTTGTAGGTTGATAGTTTATATATAGTTAGTTCATTTTCATTGCTTAGTATAAATTCATGTGCATAGAAGCTTGAACTCTTGATTTTTACTTCTACAAACTACAAGTTTGAATAACAATCTAGTGATCGACATTGCATCTTCATTTTCCCATCTAGCTCAAAGCGAATCTTGAAGATCATGGTCAATGAAAGAAAAATATGTGTTATATGTAATGTAATTGGCTAATTTTGTTCATAAAAACTATGTTTAACTCTAAGTATGTAATTAGTCTTAGGAATATGACTACATATCGTTGTGGTCAAGTCAAGCTTGGAATTGATGGACATAAAAAATAGGAGCAAACGTGTTCTTATAGATCAAGGCTGATGACTAAAGAGTGCTGAAGGAAAAAGAGGTTCATTAAGTATACAATCTCATATGAAAGTCACTTGAAAGAATTTCAAACTTAATTTTGGAAGTTTCAAACCGAATTAGGGTAAAAAGAGTAAAACTTTAAATTTATTGTGTCATCAATCAATTATTGCAACATGCACAGTCACAATCGATTGATTGCCACTTGAGTTGCTAGATTGAGCTGAAGACAGAACATAAAGATGGAAAACTTTAAAGATTCAAAGGCAGTAAAATTGAAGGCTAATAATGAAGAGGACTGAACAAAGAAAATAAATTTTTATTTAATTTCAGTCAAAAGAGACTAGTTGTTTGCTCTAGGTGTCTTGTAAGTTCTTGCTTAATAGTACATTGGGTTGACCTTCGAAGCTATCATGGTTTTTCACCCAAGTTGGATTTTTCACTTTAAATCTTTGTATCTTCATGTGTGATTTGCATGCTCTATTTGGTTGAATACTTTGTTGGTTGATAGTTTATGCGTAGTTAGTTCATTTTCATTGCTTTGTAAAAAATTTTGTGCATAGAGGATATAACTATTGATTCTTTCGTCTACAAAGTAGAAGTTTGAATAGCAATCAAGTGATCTACTATCGCAGTCTATTTGGATATTTAACTCTCAAGTGGTAGCTGAGGATTTTTGGTTTAAAAATGCTTTTGTTCCATGCTATCAATCTATTTTTGCATGCTAGTGTATGTCAAGTTTGGTTAATCTTCATAGTTTTTAATTTCTAGAGTTATATATTTGTTTTAGGGTTGATCTCTTAATTGTTCTTATTTTACCTATTTTTCCCTCAAAATTACTTGTTGAACTGGCTGATTTGTGTGCCCTAATTAGTTATTTTACTTCCTCTTAGAATTATCCTTGCTTTGTGCGCTTAAAAATTGTCGTTTCGATGTGTTAGTCTGTTTAATCTTAATGGTTGTGTCAAATAATTTAATGAGTGAACATGGAGACTTGGGTAATCCCATGAATTGCCCACCATTGTTTGATGGTCAAAACTTCTCATGTTGGAAGAATATGATGAGAGTTTTTATTCAAGCGATGATAGCAATGCTTGGACAACGGTGATTAAAGGTTGGAGTCCTCTTATGACCAAAGACAAATATGAAAATTCTATCTTAAAATACAAGAGTGAATGAGATGAAAATTAGACAAAACTTTAAAATCAAAACATCCCTTAGTGTTATTCACTGCTGTAGGAAAATCACAATATAGGTTAATCTCAAATTGCGCATCCACCAAATTTACTTGAGAAAAACTTTTGAAATACAATGAAGGAACAAAGGTAGTCAAAGTGTCTAGGTTATAGGTTTTTACCTTTGAATTTAAAAACATGATAATGGATGAAGATGAGACGAATATTTAGTATTATGCTAATATATCGGATATAATGAACGCATGTGACCAATGAGGGGAGCTATTTTGGACTACCTTATTGTGAGAAAGTTATTGAAGTCCTTGTCCTCTAAATTTAAAATTAAGGTGGATGCCATTATTGAATCTAAAAAAATAGATACTTAGCCATTAAGGAACTTGTAAGATATCTTAAAGCATTTTAGATGCAAGAGGAGTCTTATGAAAATGAAAAGAAATTACTTGAAAAATCCAAGGGAAAAACAACATGCCTTAAGACATCTAAGAAAACTTCCAAGAAAATTAAAGCTTTGAACACCTTAAGAGAATATGAAGAATCTAAGGATGATGAAGAATTAGTGCTATTGTTAGCCAAAAAGTTCAGGAAATTTATTTAATCTCATAACTTCTTGTTTGGATATAAGGTTCAAATTTAGGGAAGAAATAAGGATATAGGAGTGATGAGAGGAAAAATAAAAAAGAGAAGAAGAATATGAAGTGTTTTAAATGTGGTAAGTTAGGTCATTTTACTATTCATTGTCATAACAATAATTTTGATGATAAGCCTAAGAAATCAAAGAGGTTTGATAATAAGAAAATGGGAAAGGTGCTTTAGGCAACTTACTCTGATGAGAGCTATGTTGAAGACGTTGAAATGTGTATCTGTACTGCCTTCCATTCCAGTGTGAAGGAAGATGGTTTTAGTGAAGAGTCTCATTAGTCCACTTCTCTTGAATAGAAATCAGAGTTTTTCTTTGATTCTGATGAGTACTTTCCTCCAATAATTTTTAGTCTTGACTAGAAACCCAAATACCTTGAGGGAGAATTGAAAAATAAAGATGATGAGTTAGTCTTGTCTTCTCAATTTTGAAAAGGTAGTGAGTAACCTTAAGAATGACATTGATCATGAGATTGAGTAGTCTAGTGCTCTCAATAGAGAACTTATGTCCTCTAAAAAGAAATTAGATGGAACTAGGAGTAGGAAGAAGACATTGAAGACCTTGTTGAGCATAGGTCAAACCAATAAGATGGGTTTAGGTTTTAGGAATCACTTGTCTACCCTCTTAGCAAAACCTACCATATTTAAGATTGACCTAAGATAGTGCCCAACCTACCTAGGTCAAGAGGAAATGGAGTGATGATATATTCTAGAATTGTGGGAGAGTGTGACATATGTCACAGTGATTCCAATACTAGAAGTAAGTGCCTAAAAAGATATTATTTCAAACTTAGGTCAAAGAAGAAGGAGAAGAAGCACACTACCCATGTGACTCTTAGGTTACCCAACCAATTCTATAAGAAGAAGATAGAGTGAAGGTGAGGAAGTTTGATCTTTAAGCATTGAATGATCAATTATGAAGAGTGAGGAAGAGTACTTTAGATTGCCTTAGGATAGGTTGGCTTAGCAAAGCTAAGGAGCTTGTCATCTCTAAATAAATAGATTAATATTTGTATCCATGATTTAATCCTTTTAATCTTTTGGACAACACATGTTTTTAACTTTTTCATGCAAGTTGCTTTGTTTTCATGTCCTTTAATTCATAGGTTTTGAATTGAACGAAAGAAACACAAAAAAATGGAATATGATAAAAAACACAAAACAAATTAGTGTAGCTTTTGCTTTGTTTGCAATTTGCTTTAGTTTATTTTTTTATTGGTTCAGTTCTTGGGACTTATAGAAATTATAAAAAAATTAAGTTGAAAAACAACATGATTTGTGGTCATTATACCTTAACAAAGAGAAAGATATACTAAGGAGAGTGAAGATCAATTTGATTTTCTTTTGCTTGTTGTTGCAATTCTCTAATTTCTAAAGATGCACACGTCATAGATTCTAGAGGAGTCTTAGTGCGCAATTTAGAGGATCTTAAGCTTGATTTCTATTTAGAATTTAATGGAAAAAGTAATTTTCATAAAATGTCATTCAATGATTGCAAGTTTTATTTATATTAATATATTTTAGTAAATGGAATTAACCTCATAAAGATGATGGAGAAGGGCTACTTACTTAGGTTGGTCTAGGTTCGTGTGAAACTCTAATCCGCTTGATATCAAGAAAGAAAAAGAAAAAAAGAAAAGTAAAAATAAAAATAAATGATGTAATAAGAGTGGATTCAGGAAAAGTCAAGTCATAGGAAAATGATTTGAGGAAAAATATTATCTTAGAAAAATGCAAAGGACTTTTTGAGCTTTTATTACTTTATCTTTTTTTAGGTGAATAATGTATTTACATTCAAACAAAAATGAGTTGAAAATTAAGAACTTTTTCTTTACTAGGTTCCGAAAAACTTTGTCTCACTTTGAATAAGAGTGATCTTGCGAGATTTAAGATTAAAATAAACAAAACTTAAAATCATTGGTGGTTTCTATTAAAATTTTAAAAAGAGAATTAAAGTGTCAAAAAGAAGAAAATAAAAATCAACAATTACATACCAATGGAGTTGACAAATCTACGGCAAGGTATAAGGAAAATTAATTTGAAACTCATCAAAAGGAGCACAACTTTGCTTGTTCTTATTGTTTGATTTTTATTTTGAGTTCTTACTTTCAGAAAAATCTTATTTCGATGGATAATGTATTGAAATAAATTTAGAAATTTATTTGAATTTCTACAAAAAAATTTAAACTTTTTAAAAAATTTGAAAATAAAAAATCAGATTTATTTCAAGATCGATTGATCCATCCACATAGCAATCAATCACTGGTCGGTCACAATTCTATGTCGAAGTATTGTTTTACAAAATAGCCGAAGCCCTTACAACTCCTTAATTTGAAAGAAGACTTCCTTCGCTACAATCACTATTTCAGAACAAAAGTCATAATTCTGAAGATATATCTATCAAATCTAACATGCAAATGGACAACTAGTCAATTAACCTTAGGCCAACACATAGAAGATCTTTTCACTAGTTGTGATTGATACACATAAGGAAAAATAATTGATATGAATGATTTTTATTCATTTTATACGGCTATTTACCCTTATTTTTTTAGAGTATGATTAGGTTAATTGAGGATTAATTAGAGTATATTTATGTTAAGATAGATATTAGTAGTGTGATTTAATTATTAGTTAATTTAGTCAATGTTAATTATTTAGGAGTATATTTGACTAAAATTAGTGTTCTGCATATGTCTTACACGTTTGAATTATGACCATTTATATGTTATAGGTGATGCACATTTCCTGAGGCATGTGGACGATGTTTAAAAGTAATTTGGATAGCTTTGTGGAGTTTTGGACTCGATGGAAATATATATAGACATCAATAGAAGAGCTTAATGAACAGAGAAGAAAACTGAACAGGAAAATGGACTGTTCAGTGAACAACTTCACCTTCCCGAACACAAATTTGGACAATAATTGGACAACTATCCATATTGTAGAAAATGTACCTACAAGTATAAAACACCAAAATTGATCACTGTATGGGTTGTAATCACATCAATTATCTTAGGGTTGTTGTTCCCAACTCAAAGATAAAGAAGTGGGATATCTCAAATTCGGATTTTTGGGCCAAAGAAGGTTGAATTCGTGATTGCACAGTGAAGAGTCGACTTGAATTACTGTAACTACGGGTATTATCGAAAATTTGAAGCTTGTATGCTGCTAGAGAGAGCTTGGATTGATGTGAAACTAAAATCCATTTTAGTTCTTATGGTGTTAAACTTGAATCAAACTCTAAATTGAAGAATGGAGACTGATTTGGTGGAAGCAAAACATTTTTATTTTCTGATGTTCCTGTAAACTCGAACTAGAGATAAATAAATAATGATGAAGGAGAAGAGTTTGGGTGGAGCTAAATTGGGAAGGAGCAGAAATTAGAAGTTGGAGTTCCAATTAGAGTGAAGAGGAAGTTTCCTGCTCGAGGAAGAAGTGCAGAAACAGAATAAAAAAAACATAGAATGACATGTTGTTAAAAATAAAAGTGGGCAGCAATTTGGAATCACGCCAGTAAACAATGGGAAAGAAACCTACGTGAAGGCAATACAGAATTCCAATTCCTATTCCACTTATGACTACCAATTAAAATCTATATAAGTTGATCTAATAGAGAAAAAAAGTAGAGAAACACAGAAAATACAAAAATCAGAGAGGACTCCATGTTAGGCTTTTGGGTAGTGAAGAAAAATTCAACAATCGAATTTCACTCAAGGCTAAAGTGGATGGAGCAATCTAAGTTATTTTAGTTTTATTTTTCCTTCAATACTTGTAAGTTCATTTAATTTTTAGTAGAGATTATGTTAATTAGTGCCTCTTATTAATTTTGTAAAGGTGTCTAATCTATATAATTTGGTTAATTTAAAAAGGATTTTATGTTAATTGTTCTTATATCAATTTAATTAGTGGATTAATTTGGTTATGAGTCTAGTCATGTTTTTCTCTTGATTTGAATTAGTTTTCATTGATTAAATGCTAGGTTTAAGATTGATTATTAGTAGAATTAGGTATGAGTTGTGATTTATTCACATGGATATAACTTATGACTTGAATTTATTCCTTTCAAGCAAGGAAGAACATATTTTTAGTATTTTGATTGAAGGCTTAAAAGATGAAATTTTTCGTGATAAATAGAATTGAATTCTAATTTATTGTGAGTTATATTTGGGAAGTAAATTGATGATCATGATGTGATAATTTACAAGTTAATAAGAGGGGATTCTTAAACCATAGTTAATTTTCATTTGATATTTTCTACACTTTTAATTACTTTCTTAGATTAATTAAATTTCAATTTTTATATTTTATTTGAAATTTTCTTTCTTTTGTGATTTAGTTAGCTTTAGTAATTTAAGTATATTCTTGTTTATTATTTGCTTTAATTCTTCTTAGTTAGATTATTTACTTTAGTTATAAGTTGTCTAATAGATTAGAGTTTACTTGAGTTAGATTAAATTTGGTTTCCGATTTCAAGTCTATGTGGGATCGACAATTAATTTAGCCGCTAAACTACTATAGATTTGTGCACTTGTGAATAAACAATTAAAATTTTACAACAAGTTTTTGCGTCGTTGCTGGGGACTTGTAAAGGAAATCAATTTAAATCTAAACTAAGTTTACCCTTCTACTAGTTTTAGCTTAGTGTGTAAAAAAAACAAAAATAAATAAATAAAAAGGGGTAAAAACAAGGGGCATTAGAGAGGGGATTAGTCGTGTATAACCATGTGGCTACATGATCAAACAAATAGGTTAGTTAGAGTAGATTCAAACCCCCTAGAGAGTAGTGAATTTGAAACTGGTCTTCCATTTACAATGGGTGATAACAATGTAGAAGCCAAACCCCTTAGGGAGTTATTTTCACTGATCTCTATCAATCCTCCCTCATGCATAGTGTTGCCCGGTACTACTGCCACACACTTTGAGTTAAAAGCTCAAGTCATTCAACTTTTCCCCACCTTCCATGGTCTTGACAAAGTGGATCTTTACATACATGTAAAGGATTCTTGAAATATGTGCTACATTTAAATTTCAATTTTTTTTTGATGAGTTGGTCCATCTACGCTTGTTTCTTTTTTCATTAAAAGATAAAGCTAAGGCATGGTTAAATTATTTTCCAACAGGGTCTATTAATTCATGGGAGGGACTTGTTAGCAAGTTCCTTTCAAAATTATTCCCAATGTCCAAAACCAATGCATTAAGGAGAGAGATAGCTGACTTTTGTCAAGAGCATGAAAAATTTTATGAGAGTTGGAAGAGGTTTAAGGATTTGCTTTTGAAGTGTCCCCACCATGGTTTTGAAACATGGTGGCTTGTGCAATACTTTTACAATGGGTTAACTCAAACACACCACAATATGATTGAATCCATGAACGGTGGGTGTTTCTTGAGTTTGAATGATGATGCAGCATATAAGTTCTTTGATGGTTTGTCTGACAGTTCCCAACAATGGGATTTTTCAAGCCATAAAGAAAAACCAACCCAAAACCCCATGAAAGGAGGCTCATATGAAGCAAGGGAAGATACTAACATGGAAGCTAGGTTAAACCAGCGAACTAGAAAAGTAGAAGTCATGACGCTTGCTAGAAACATGAATTCTGCCAACAAGATTCAATATGAAGTGTGTTCTCTGTGTGCAAGTCCAATGCATACTACTCAAATGTGTCCTTCCATGTTAGGTTATTTTGAGAGCTTTTCTAAGCAAGCAAATGCATTAAACAATAATGGGAAACCATTTGGTAGCCCCTTCTTTGAGACATACAATCCAAATTGGCAGAATCATCCAAATTAATATTGGAGGTAAAACCAGCCTCCCATAAATGGAGTAGGGCCACCAATGCAACAAATGTCCACTCCATTTAGGCAACCCAAACCCTCCTACACCTCTTTTCCCCAATTAGCTCCTCAAGTTGTTGCACCACCACGTTAACAATCATCACTTGAAGAGTCTCTGAAAACATTCATGCAATCTATTAACTAGGCCATATTAGAACTTAAAAATTCTAGTTAAATGAACACTCAAGCCATGGCTAAACTAGAAACTCAAATTGGCCAGTTAGCAATTCATATAGGGGAGAGAGAGAAAGGCAGGTTTCCCAGTCAGCCTATACCCAACCCTAAAGGTCAATATGTTGTTAGTAATGCTTCAAGTTCATCACAAGACCAGGGGCATGTTCAATCAATCCCCACTCTTTGATTTGGGCGACAGGTTGATAATCATGTAAAAATGCCTGAAGAAGAGAGAATTGAGAATACAAAGTCAGAAAGTGAGAAGCAAGAACCCAATGACTCCCCACCTGTTTTAGTTGACCCCCTAGTTAGAAGTTTTGTGCTTAAAGCCCCATTACCTCAAAGACTAGTCAATCCTAAGAAAAATGCACAATTTAAAGATATTTTAGAGGTGTTTAAGCAAATGCAGATAGACATCCCATTACTTGATGCTATCCAACACGTGCCCTCCTATGCTAAATTTTTAAAAGACTTAGTCACAGTTAAGAGGAAAATAAATATTCCTAAAAAGGCATTCCTAAAAAAGCAAGTCAGCTCTATTATTCAATGCAAATTCCCTGTCAAATATAAGGATCCTAGTTGTCCCATAATTTCATGCAAGATAGGAGATCATCACATTGAGCGGGCTTTGTTAGATTTGGGGGCTAGTATGAATTTATTGTCATATTTTGTGTATGTGCAATTGGGATTGGGAGAGTTGAAACCCACATCAATGACACATCAATTAGCTGATAGATATATAAAAATTCCTCTAGGTGTTGTTGAAGATGTTCTGATTAATGATGACACATTTTACTTTCCAGTAAACTTTGTAGTCCTTGATACTCAACCTACTCAGAATATTAATGAGAAAATTCCTATTATTTTGGGTCGTCATTTCCTTGCTACATCTAATGTACTAATCAATTGATGAAATGGAGTGATGAAGCTTTCTTTGGGGAACTTGACATGTGAGTTAAATGTATTTGATACTAGTAGACAACCATCAGACTTTGATTATACTTTTGAGGTTGACATGATTGAGATTCTGGTTGAGGATGACATGATTGAGATTATGTTAATTAGTGGCTAGTTTTCTTAACTAAGGTTAAGATGAACCACTTATTAATTTTGTAGAGATGTCTAATCTATGAAATTTGGTTAATTTAAAAAGGGTTTTATGTTAATTATTCTTATCTCAATTTAATTAGTGGATTAATTTGGATATGAGTCTAGTCATGCTTTTCTCATGATTCTTATTAGTTTTCATTAATTAAATACTAGGTTTAAGATTGATTATTAGTAGAATTGGGTATGAGTTGTGATTTATTCAAATGGATACAACTTATGACTTGATTTTACTCCTTTGAAGCAAGGAAGAACATATTTTTAGTATTTTGATTGAAGGCTTAAAAGATGAAAATTTTCATGATAGATAGAATTGAATTCTAATTCATTGTGAGTTATATTTGGGAAGTAAATTGGTGATCATGATGTGATAATTTACAAGTTAATAAGAGGGGATTCTTAAACCTTAGTTGATTTCCATTTGATATTTTCTTTACTTATAATTCCTTTCTTAGTTTAATTAAATTTCAGCTTTTATATTTTATTTGAAATTTTCTTTCTTTTATGATTTAGTTAGCTTTAGTAATTTAAGTTTATTCTTATTTATTATTTGCTTAAATTCTTCTTAGTTAGATTATTTACTTTTGTTATAAGTTGTTAACTATATTAGACTTTACTTGAGTTAGATTAAATTTGGTTTTCTGATTTCAAGTCTCTGTGGGATCGACATTCAATTTAGCCGCTTAACTACTGTAGACTCGTGCTCTTGCGAGAAAACAATTAAAATTTCATAACAATAATGAGGCTAATTAGATTACTAAAAGGAGGCTAAAGGATACTTATTTGTTAAATAAATCATGTATTTATTTGATTAATTTAGAATCTAATCATTACCAAAGAAGCAACTAATCAAACAATAAATAAGGAAGCAATCAAGGTATATGATTGGATCTTCCCCTTTAAAGTAACCCTTTCTACTCCTATAAATAGAGGGGTGGATGTAGGAGAGTCATTATGTCCTCCTCTTTGGATTTCTCTTCTCCTATTTTCTTGTCTTCTTTTGTAGCTTTTGTGTTCAGTTTTATTGTAATGCATTTCTAAGCTCTCTAGCTAAGGCTAGTGGTTATTTGTAATAATTTAATGGAGTTCTATTCATATTTCATTAATGATTTTAAGTAAGTATTGGTTATTTGAAGTGATGTTTACTCAATATTGTACTTCTTCTTATTTCTTTATGATCATGATACATATGATGCTTGCAGGCTCTCCTTCTTGATCTTTTGTAGTTTTAATACATTGAACTCTTGAAGAAACAATTTTTTTTATCCTTCATCTATCGAAAGTATTTTCTTTCTTTGTTTTTGCTTTTAATATTCGTATCTTCTGGTTAGAAAGAATCTTCATTCAATTCTAATTGAGATAACATGACACATGAAGAACATCATTAGATGTTACAATGATCCTCAATGCCTTAGTGTTTTATCTTATTGATTTTTTAACTCTTCATTGCCTCATTATTCTTCTACTTTTTTTCTCTTAATTTTACTATACTCCTCTTATTTTGTAATCACTGTGATAGTGACACAAAGGCAATCCTTATAGATTCGACCTTGCAAGACTATACCTACTTGTGCACTTGTAAGTAATATAACCCTAAGTTTAGCTCAATTTAATGAATCAATAGTTTAGGTGTAACATGCATATATACAATTTGATAAGACATGTTGTCGTTCACTTGGGCCGTGACGTGGAGGATTCACTGTATACTCCACATCTAATACGACATAACATATACTTAAGCATAATCCATAAACCTCCATCATCAATTCTACACTTCCAGTAGCCTAACTTCATCATAACACACCTCCCATAACCATTAGAATCATCAAATGGAGTAAAACATTGAAATGAGCATAAATTTTAAAAAAACAAAACCGTTGTGTAGACAATCGATAGGCATGCAGCTGTTCGATTGGCTGCTTAAAAATCTGCCAAATATGTAGTGTAGCCGATCGATCAGCCTGGTAGGCCTTTCGATCTCCAACAAAGCAGTTTCGGCCTTCTTCTCCATTTCGAAAATCAAAACCGAGACACCATGAAAACACCCTAAAATCTTCATTCATGGTCTCATACACTATCAAAATCCCATCAAACCTTCCAAAACACTAATTTAAACCATTCTAAGATAAAACCCTAAGAAATCGAAGGAAAAGATTAACATTTATTAAACCTACCATTAGAGTCCTAATCAAGCAAATCCCATTCAAATAAAATCATGAAAAACGAGATTTTTACCACCTAAAGCAGAGATTGAAGAACCCATTACCTTTCCTTGTTGATTTGGGTCTGAATGAACCTTCAATCTCCTCCAACACCTTCCAAAAACACGATTTTAAGTTAACACGCAACTAATCTCGATTTAGCTTTAAAAATCAAAATTAAACCATAGATCTAGAGTTTTGGGAGCCTAAAAACGAGATTTTGAAGATTAGGGCTTGGAAAAGTGAGGTAAAACATTGATTTTATTGTTTCAAAATGGATTGAAACAATGAAGGAAGTCAAGATTAGGAAGAGTTTAAGAAAAACCTAAAGATTAAGCTAAACTCACCTCTAAGCGTTTCCTTTTCGGGCCTAATTGGGGATTAGGCTCCCAATCTCCTGGCTAAGCCTATTCTCAAATGGGAAATAGAACAACCATTTCCTTTTATAGGAGGGGGTTGGGCTATACCTAATTGAAATGTGAGGTAGAAATAGTGTTTTTAACTAAAATTAGCAAATTTGGCAATTTAACCTAAAATTAAGTCCAGAAAAATTCTGATTCCATTCATGTTTGGGTCATTTTGATCCAAAAAACCCATTTTCGTTGGTGGGGCCCACAAGGGTGTAACGACCCGACCCGAGCCGGGCCCACAAAATCACTAATAGAAAATTTTCCTTTTCCTTAAGCCAGGAATCATCGTTTGTGTGCGAGAGGTACAACGTTCGTCTACGCACTACGAAGCATTAAGGCTTCCTCATACATAGACTTAGGTTGTAATGACTATTCACACACAACGAAGCTTCATAGTTCATCGCGTGTAAAACAGAATAAAACATATTATTATAATAATTTGGATCGGGCCAACGTTGCCTTGCCGTTGGTTGCCTACGTACGTATTGGATATTATTCCAATACGATCGGATCCGAACGTAGTTCTGCCTAATGGCTACTACATACAACAAGCATCACAAAATTATACATATAAAATACGTATATCTGAATATTTAATCGGAAGTATACAAAAACTCGTCATATATCGGAGTAATGCGGAAGTAAATAAATTAACGAAATCGTACATCTCGGTCTACCATAGAGCGGGATTAAAATCACATATACATATCTCACTCCATTACTGAATCGAGACTGAGCACGTCACCCGGCTCGCTCTATCAATGAGCAGAGACCGGACACACACATCACTCCATTACTGAATCAAGACATATAAGCGCACATCATAGCATATAAGCACACATCATAGCATATAAACATGCATCATGGCATAGCACACATCATGGCATATAAATACGCATCATGACATAGCACACATCATGGCATATAAACACGCATCATGGTATAGCACACATCATGGCATATAAATACGCATCATGGCATAGCACACATCATTCTATAATTAAAACGGGAGATAAGAAAAGCTTACTGCCCTCATGTAAGGTAGCGGTATTCGGAGTTGCTCATAAGAGCATCCTCCCCTTCAGATCCGAAGATAGTAGATGGAGCTTCTTCTAGCCTCCATACGTTTCTCGTCTTCTACCGAAAGACTACGTATAAATGTTCTCCTTACCGGAGACTCTTCTCGTTTTCTGCGCCCGTGAGCAGCGGACAGAACCTCCCTTACTTTGGATTACTTATCTTGATGTAGCCCGGAAACTTCGGACAGAACCCCGTCTTGTTCCGGGCCCCTATTTCTTGTTCGGTGCTCGAGGATAATGGGTGGAGCCTCTCGGGGCATTTCCTCCTTATATGGTTTCTGACTCAAAGAATGGACCTCTCCATTGCGTAGAACATACTTGATTTAGTCAAGAACGCCTCTTTGATGGACTAAATCAGAGTTAGGATGCTTAAGAACGGGGAGAAAGAAGTTTGTCTACGCTCGAGGTCAACGGGCAGAACCTCTCCTTGTCTCGGGGCGTTTCCTCCTTATACGGACTCCGACTAGAAGAAAGGACCCCTCCATCGCGTAGAGCATGCTCGATTTAGTAGGGAAAGGGTCTTGAACGGCCTTAATCGGCCTCAGAACGGTCAGAAACGGGGGGAGAGAAAATCTGGTTCAAAAAAGGAACGAATTGGGGTATTTATAGACCCCGAGCCGTGCCGAAACCGTGGTGCCGCGCCGCCAAAACCGGTGGTGCCGCTGGTTTCGGGCGGCAGCACCCACCAGAGCCACGCGCAATGCGGTTCGCGCCCGCGGAAATGAACTGCGGTGCCCGCGGTTTCACAGCGCCGCGCCTCGCGCTGGCCCGCGCCGCGGCGCGCCAGCCGCGCGTCGTAATTTTTATTTTTTTATAAAAATTCCAAATCTTCAAACGCGTGTATCTCCCTACCCCGGATTCGGATTCACACGTTCTAGGTACCGTTGGACTCGTAAAGCCCTTCGATATAAACCCACTTAAAGCAGCAAATCACACTATTTTCAAGTGGGTCCCACCTATTTTCTACTCTCGTCGAGGTCGTAACTTTTGGCCCCGACCTCCGTTTTGAACGTTCTTCGAATCGTTTCACTTGTTAAGCCAAGATCTACCTGGCTACGGGTATTTCATCTAATAAAATCCCTTAACATTAATCTCAAATTACTGAATTACCCTTAACCCTCCCGGGTTAAGCGTAACCGAAAAATGTGTCGTTACATTCTTCCCTCCTTAATAGAATTGCATCCTCGCAATTCGCCTAAACTACTTTTCTAAACACAACAAAATTCAGTCATTATTCAAGCACAAATCACAGATAAAATTCCGATAATCTAATATCGGAGGAAATCATCACAAAGAAAATTTAATAGTTCACAAACGTATGAAATACTTTATACAAAATCTGATAATTTAGATCAGATAAAATCGTCACAACATAATTCGATAACTGATGACTGGATAAAACACTCTAAAACACAATCTGATGCTTATGTCAGAATCGGATAGATTGAAATTCAAACTCAAAACACAAACGGCAATTCTAGATTAATCAAATCCCGTCAAACACAATTCAAAACACTTCCGGATTTCTTTATCCGTTACTCACAATTCGACATTTTGGTCGAAAAATCGTTTCACAAAATTCAATTTAAATCACACTTTTATTTTCAAAAAGACAGTGGATCTTTTTGGCTCAAAACACATACCGTGATACCAAACGGTGTTCCTTCCGATGCTCATGGGGTAATCGAAAGGCTCACAAGGATAGGAGATTGCCCATGTCTCCACACCTGAGTGCATGCGTCACTAGCCGATTATTTTCTATCGGCGGGCATCTCACTAATCACCGCAATGCCCAACGGCCTTCCCTCGCGCTCAAGGGGCAACGAGAGGTCACTAAGAATAGGAGTTTCCCATGATCTCCACATCTATGCACGCTCAACCGATTTCTCGGTCAGTATCTTTTAACGATAGCTTTTGTGCTTTATACCAAATCACTATCTATAGAGCTTGAAGATTCAACAATTTAAAATCACACTTTTCTTTTCGAAAACACAGTGGATCTTTTCAGCTCATACCGTGATACCAAACGGTGTTCCTTTTGACACTCATGGGGAAATCGAAAGGCTCACAAGGATAGGAAGATTGCCCATGATACTCCACACCTGTGTGCGTGCATCACTAGCCGATTATTTTTCTATCGGCGGGCATTTCACTAATCACTTCACACGCCGCGATGACCAACGGCCTTCCCTCGCGCTCATGGGGCAACGAGAGGTCACTAAGAATAGGAGTTTCCCATGATCTCCACATCTATGCACGCACAACCGAATATTTTTCTCAGTCAATATCCACTAACGATAGCTTTTGGGCTTTATACCAAATAACTATCTATAGAGCTTGGAGATCCAAATCATCAGAAAACCTCATATTCAAATCAATTCCAGGGAAAATAATCCCGATTAAACCAGACTCGAAATTGAAATCCATTTCAATACACTAGTGGAATCAACCTTGAAGCTATCCACTAACACCTCATGACCCATACCACGGGTGTTTGATGGTTTCTTCTTAGCAATTTCATAAGCAATTGAGATAAATTTACAAAATTTCAAATCTGTTTTCAAATAACCAAAGAATTGAAATCAAATTTTCACATCAAACCTACCAACAGATTCAACCCTAGAGTAATCTACTAGCACTTTGCATCTCATACAACAAGTATTTAGTGATTTCTCTTTAGAAATTCCACCGTTTTTCAAAATAAATTCACTTCTTAATCAAACACATTTTCTAAAATTAACAATTTGAAATTAAATTTTATTTCAATACTTGAGTAGAATTAACCGTAGAGTTTCCACTAACGCTACATGTCCCATACCATGAGCGGTTAGCGGTTACCTCGTGGTAATTCTACCGTCTTTAAAAACATATTTCAAATCATATTTTGTTTAAATACCCGAGTAGAATTAACCGTAGGGTTTTCCACTAGCACTACATGTCCCATACCATGAGTGGTTAGCAGTTACCTCGTGGTAATTCTACCGTCTTTGAAAACATATTTCAAATCATATTTTGTTTAAATACCCGAGTAGAATTAACCGTAGGGTTTTCCACTAGCACTACATGTCCCATACCATGAGCAGTTAGTGGTTACCTTGTGGTAATTCTACCATTTTTGAAAACATATTTCAAATCATATTTTGTTTAAATACCCGAGTAGAATTAACCGTAGGGTTTTCCACTAGCACTACATGTCCCATACCATGAGCGGTTAGTGGTTACCTTGTGGTAATTCTACCATTTTTGAAAACATATTTCAAATCATATTTTGTTTAAATACCCGAGTAGAATTAACCGTAGGGTTTTCCACTAGCGCTACATGTCCCATACCATGAGCGGTTAGTGGTTACGCTATGATAATTCTACCACGGTTTAAAACACATTGAAATCAAAGTCGTTGAAAATATTTAAAATAATCATGTAGCGAATTCAAAACAAAATTTTCGATCGAGTCGAATTCAAAATCACAATTCATAAAAATCAAGGTTTTCGATTAAATTCAAAGCCATACGAGAAAACAAAATTTTAATTCATTCTCAGTGAAAAATTGAAATTTGGAGAAATTTGAATCTGTCTTAAATTCGATGCAAAACATGCAGAATAAAATTCTAAATTAAATCTAAATCAACTTATTTAGAAAGAATTTTCATATAACTCACGAATAAAAATCAAATTTCATAAAATCAGACTTCATATAAATCACATATACAAAATGAAAAGTTCAAAAGCAAAATTCATATGAAATCCAATTTCTAAATTGATTGAAATTTAAAAATTAAACATGATGCAACAAATTCAGATTTAAGCTATAAATAATTTTCAATTGAAAAATCAAAATAATCAAATTGATGTTTATATCAAATCTCATGCAACACATGGTGATAAAAATTTCAAATAATTCTACGATTAAATCTCATATTAAATCATATGCAACACATTCAAGCAAAATTTTCAAATCAATTCTAATTTAAAGTTGACATCTATAAAGTATAAGCTTGCCATCAATCAGATACACATACATAGTATAAAACTTTAAAATTACTTCTAATTAAATAAATTAGAATTTATCATAATTAAAGTTCGAACTAATTTTCATATCACGTTTGTAGAACAAAATTTAGAATCAAAATCTGATATGACTTGTTCATAATAACGTATTCAAAACATGTTCAATTTAAGATCAAAATTAATAAAATTTATGTTCGTAACAAATCCATTACAAAGCATGTACACAAAATTAAAATATGCTTAGAAATTTAAAGATCACTATTCATTTCAAAATAATCAGAACACATTCAAAACAAAAATTCTATTTATTTCAAAATTTAAATCAAAATACTTATGAAATCAATAAAATATTATACTCTCGCAGATAGAACAACGCTCCGATACCATTTGTAACGACCCGACCCAAGCCGGGCCCACAAAATCACTAATAAAAAAATTTCCTTTTCCTTAAGCCAGGAATCATCGTCTGTGTGCGAGAGGTACAACGTTTGTCTACGCACTACGGAGCATTAAGGCTTCCTCGTACATAGACTTAGGTTGTAACGACTATTCACACACAACGAAGCTTCATAGTTCGTCGCATGTAAAAAAAAATAAAACATATTATTATAATAATTTGGATCGGGCCAACGTTGCCTTCTCTTTGGTTGCCTACGTACGTATTGGATATTATTCCAATACGATCGGATCCAAACGTAGTTTTGCCTAATGGCTACAACATACAACAAGCATCACAAAATTATACATATAAAATACGTATATCCGAATATTTAATCGGAAGTATACAAAAACTCGTCATATATCGGAGTAATGCGGAAGTAAATAAATTAACGAAATCGTACATCTTGCTCTACCATAGAGCGGGATTAAAATCACATATACATATCTCGCTCCATTATTGAATCGAGACTGAGCACGTCACCCGGCTCGCTCTATCACTGAGCCGAGACCGGACACACACATCACACGTCTCACTCTACCCTAGAGCGAGACTACGTACATCAAGACATATAAGCGCACATCATAGCATATAAGCACACATCATAGCATATAAACATGCATCATGGCATAGCACACATCATGGCATATAAATACGCATCATGACATAGCACACATCATGGCATATAAACATGCATCATGGTATAGCACACATCATGGCATAGCACACATCATTCTATAATTAAAACGGGAGATAAGAAAAGCTTACTGCCCTCATGTAAGGTAGCGGTATTCGGAGTTGCTCATATGAGCATCCTCCCCTTCAGATCCGAAGATAGTAGATGGAGCTTCTTCTAGCCTCCATACATTTCTCGTCTTCTACCGAAAGACTACGTATAAACGTTCTCCTTACCGGAGACTCTTCTCGTACTCTGTGCCCGTGAGCGGCGGACAGAACCCCGTCTTGTTCCGGGCCCCTATTTCTTGTTTGGTGCTCAAGGTGGAGCCACTTGGGGCATTTCCTCCTTATATGGTTTCCGACTCAAAGAACGGACCTCTCCATTGCGTAGAACATACTCGATTTAGTCAAGAACGCCTCTTGGATGGACTAAATCGGAGTTAGGATGCTTAAGAACGGGGAGAAAGAAGTTCGTCTACGCTCGAGGACAACGGGCAGAACCTCTCTTTGTCTCGGGGCGTTTCCTCCTTATACGGACTCCGACTCGAAGAAAGGACTCCTCCATCGCGTAGAGCACGCTCGATTTAGTAGGGAAAGGGTCTTGAACGGCCTTAATCGGCCTCAAACGGTCAGAAACGGGGGGAGAGAAAATCTGGTTCAAAAAAGGAACAAATTGGGGTATTTATAGACCCCGAGCCGCGCCAAAACCGCGGCGCAGCGCTTCCAAAACCGGCGGCGCCCACCGGAGCCGCGCGCAGCGCGGTTTGCACCCGCACACGATGCGGGTCACGCCCGCGTAACTGCGGCGCCCGTGGTTTCGCAGCATGCACGCCTCGCGCCGGCCCACGCTACAGCGCACTAGCCGCATGCCGTAATTTTTATTTTTTTATAAAAATTCCAAATCTTCAAACGCGTGTATCTCCCTACCCCGGATTCGGATTCGCACGTTCTAGGTACCGTTGGACTCGTATCGATGAGCCCTTTGATACAATCCCACTTAAAGCAGCAAATCACACTATTTCTAAGTGGGTCCCACATATTTTCTACGCTCATCAAGGTCGTAACTTCCGGTCCCGACCTCCGTTTCGCACGTTCTTCGAATCGTTTCACTCGTTATGCCAAGATCTACCTGGCTACGGGTATTTCATCTAATAAAACCCCTTAACATTAATCTCAAATTAGTGAATTACCCTTAACCCTCCCGAGTTAAGCGTAACCGAAAAACGGGTCGTTACAAGGGGGTCCCGCTAAACACTAATTTTTGGAAAATTAGAGAAAAATCCCAAAAATTCAGGTTTGACCCAAAATTACTTTAAACTCATAAATGTGAAGTTAATTTTGATTAAATACTTTAGAAACACTATTTATTTTTGAAAACTACCGAATTTAATCAAAAAACGCTTACACTACACAATAACCGATAAATAACATTAAAAATAAACCGGTTCAAGATTAGGGATCTTACATGCATATTTCTATGTGTTGCTCATAACCTTGGTATTAGCGATGCATATTCCTATGCATCGCTATTACCTTATAATTTATCATATTAATTTTGAAATATGCGGAGAGAGAAAAAGGAGAGAGGAGAGAGGGGGAGAGAGTGAGGTGGAGAGAGAGAGGAAGAGAGGGAGAAAGCGGGGAGAGAGAGAAGAGATAGAAAGAGGGGAGTGAGAGAGAAGAGAGAGAAAGAGGGGTGAGAGGATAGAGAGAGTGTGAAAATTTTAATTCTAATTTTTTTATATTTTTATTTAAAATAAATAAATAAATGAAAATGTATAAGTGGCGCATATGAATATGCCTCACTAATACTCTTGTTATTAGTGACACATACGAATATGCGTCCCGAATACCCTGGGTATTAGCAACATATATTTCTATGCATCGCTAATAACCTTGGTATTAGCCATGCATATTCCTATGCGTCGCTATTACCTTATAATTTATGATATTAATTTTAAAATATGTAAAGAGAGAAAAAGAAGTGAGGATATAGAGAGAGGAAAGAGATAAGAGAGAGAAAGAGGGGAGATAGAGGGTAGAGAGAGAGGGAGATAGAGTGACAAGAGAGAGTGTAGAGAGAGATTAGAGAGAGGGAAAAATTTAATTCACCCCCTCTCCCCGGTCACCCCCGAAAGAAGGGGGGGGAGAGGAATGCCGGATTCCAGCTCCCCGCCGGAAGTCGGCCCCCTCTCCCCTGTCCAGGATGCCAGAATCCCTCCCCTCTCCCATTCACCCCCTCTCCCTGGTCCCCCCCATTCACTCCTACTCCCCACCTGATGCACTAAAATAATATTCAATTAAATATTTTCAAAATTTGAATTGCAATCTTATTTTGTGTTAATTCATTGCTTATTCGGGCTATTTATGTTTTGAATAAGTTAGTTGGACCGTAATTGAGTTTATATATATCTAAACGGGCTTTAACAGGATCTAAGTAGAAGAGGAAGTAAAGCCCATCTACCCAAAGTTATTTAAAATTCAAGAATGGGCTCCTAATGGTCTAAACATGCATGGAATGGGCAAACACAACCTTGTTGACCCGTTTGATTTGAGATTTGTATGAAGAGGACTAAATTAGGAAAGAAGCTGATTCGGACAGATTGACAAAGCCTTAGTATTTCGATCATATCCTTTTATGTATAATTCGGATGGATACGATTCTGGTGGCATTGGAAAGAAGACTTCCATAGCTACAAATGATATTTAAGGAAGAAATTCTAAATTCCAAAGATTCATGGGTCGAATTCGGTATGCAAAGAGACAGCTAGTAAACTAACCCGAGCCCAGCACATAAAGAATATTTTCATTGATTATGATTGATACACATAAAGAAAGACAAGGAGGCTGATTGGTTAACTAAAGGAAGATTTAAAGATACTTGTTTGATTTATTTAGTATTTAATCATTGCCAAAGAAGTAACCAATCAGGCAATCAATCAGGATGCAATCTAGAGATATGATTTCACTTTCCTCTTTGAAGCAACCCCTTCTATTCCTATAAATAGAGGGGTGAACATGATAAATGACTCATCCCCTCCTCTTTGGAGCTCTCCTCTCCTATTTTCTTCTCTCATATTGTATTTTTGTTTTCGTTTTATTGTAATGGCTTTCTAAGCTTTCAAGCTAAGGCTAGGAATGAAGCTTATACTTGATGTTTAATAGATACTTTGATTCAAGTAAGTTCTTTATCATTTTAAATTGATGTTTCATATTTAATGAGTTTATAATATATATAATTATTTGATTCAGCATTGACGAAAGGCACGCTGAATGCTTATAATTCCCTGTGATTATATACTTAATGCTTTCACGTAGTAAACAATCAATTACTATTGTTCTATTTCAAAGTTCTTTTTAAAGATAAATTTTCCGATTGAGATGAATTGTCATTTGATCTTAATTGAGTTATCTTTTGATTCAAATATACAGTAGAGATTTATTACAAGTGGATTTCCGATGCCTTAGCACTTTCTCTTTGATTTCAACTTCCTTCTCTTTTTTTCTATTCTCTTCGTAATAGTTTTCTTTGTCACACAAGGCCTTCCCTGTGGATCGACCTTGTTTACTATAGTTGACAAGTAAAAAAGAAATCTAAACTAGACTAATTCATAGTCTTGGTTTGGACGTAACAACACCACCCTCAATAGAGGAGGGGAGAGGGATGCCCGATTCCGGCTCCTAGCAGTGTATACGGCTGTATACTTGATGAATAGATACCCAAAAAAGTGGTGGAAAATAAAATACCATTTGAAGCTTGGAGTGGAAGAAAACCCTAGGTGAATCATTTGAAGGTATTTGGCTCTATTTGTTTTGTTCATTTTGTAAAAGAGGTGAGAAACAAACTTGATGAAGCTTGTGAAATGTGCATCTTTGTGGGTTATAGCTCAAAATCAAAGGGCTATAGACTCTTGAGTTTGAAGAGAAATAAAATAATTATCTACAAAGATATTCTTTTCAATGAGAAGGCCTCTGGGATTGGAAAAAAAAAATAGAAAGTTCAAGATCAAGTTATCACTTTTAATGAAGAATTGGAGAATCAAGAAAGTGAAGATGCACAAGAAGCTCCACAAGAGATTACACCAAATGCTAGTTTGCAAGCATCACAACCATCTACATCCAGTTCGAGTTCCTCATCTCCTAGTTCAACTCCAAGAAAAATGAAAAGGCTTATTAGTGATGTGTATGCAAGTTGTAACTTTTGTGCTGTTGAACCGGAGAACTTGGAAGAAGCAATTAAAGAAGAAGCATGGATAAAAGCTTTGGAAGAGGAAATTCATGTAATTGAAACAAATAAAACTTGGGAGTTCATCGATAGACCTAAAAAAAAGTATGTCATTGGTGTAAAATGGATTTACAAAACAAAACTCAACTCAGATGGCTCAATTCAAAAGAACAAAGCAAGATTTGTAGCAAAAGGGTATTCTCAACAACCCAGTGTTGATTTTCAAGACACCTTTGCACCGGTTACTAGATTTGAAATAATAAGTGTCATTATTAGCCACTATAGCAAAATGTACTATTAGTGACGCAAAAACAAGCGTCGCTAAAAACAACTAATTGCAACATAAAAAGCGTCTAAAAAAAAGTCACTATTAGCGATGCTTGATATTAAGTGTCACTAATAGTCATATATTAGCGACGCATAATATAAAGCATCGCTAATACTAATTGTATTAGCAACGCTTTAAATTATGTGTTGCTAATAGTTATGTTATTAGCAACGCTTTGAACAAGCGTCCTTAAAAGATATATGTATTGAAATTTTTTTTTAAAAATTCATAACTATTAGCAACAATTTTTCATAAGCGTCGCTAATAATTTTAACAATCGCGACGCTTAATAATAAGCATCACTAATAGTTATGAATTTAAAATAAAAAATTAAAAATTTAGAATTAATAGCGACGTTTGTAAACAAGCGTCACAAATATCATTGATAATAGCGACACTTGTAAACATGCATCGCTAATATCTTTATTCATTAATTTTATTTAATAAATAATTATCTAATAAATATTAAAAATTTTGAAATAAACTTTTTAAATATAATATATTTTCTTCAAGATTGATTATTTGTATAAATATTAAATTTTTAATAAAAGGCAGTTTCAATAATAGATTAAACTTTCACCATTTAAATATAATATATTTTATTTTAAATATATTATTATTAATTTTAAAATATAATTTATAATAAAAGAGATAGAGTGAAGAGAGAGAAGTGAGGAAGAGAGAGTGCATAGTGAGAAAGATATGAGAAATAGAGGAGAGAGAGTGACGAGAGAGAGAGGAGAGAGAGGGTTAGGGAGAGAGAGACTGAGGGCAGATAGAGAGAGGAAGAGAGAGAAGAGGAGAGAGAGTGAAAGAGGGGAGAGAGGGAGGAAGAGAGAGAGGAGAGAGAGAGAGAAAAGACATGAGAGAGAGGGTGAGGAGAGAGAGATAGTGAGAAAGACATGAAAGATAGAGGAGAGAGAGGGAGAGGAAGAGAGAAAGAGGGAGGAAGAGATAGAGGAGAGAGAGGGGAGAGAGGGAGAGAAAGGAAGATAGAGAAGAGAGAGATAGAGGGGAGGTAAAAAATGAAATTTAAATATATATATATATATATATATATATATATATATATATATATATATATATATATATATATATATATATATATATATATATATATATATATATATAGTAGTGACACATACTAGTATGGGTTGCTACTATACTCAGGTAGTAGCGACGCATAACCCTATCTGTTGCTACTACCCGAGTATAGTAGCAACTCATACCAGTATGCATCGCTACTACCATATGTAGTTGTGATGCATACTGTTATGTGTAACTACTACAATTTTTTTAAAGAAAATTTAAATAAAAGAGAGGGAGGAGAGAGAGCGATGATGGGAGAGAGAAGCGAGAGGAGAGAAAGATGGAGGGGAGAGAGAAAGAGGGAAGAGAGAGAGAGGAAGAGGGAGGGAGAGGGAGAGAGAAAGAGGGGAGGAAAAAATTTTATATAGTAGCGACACATACTGTTATGCGTTACTACAATTTTTTTTTAAATAATTTTAAAACAGAGAGGGAGAGAGGGGAGAGAGAGAGAAGTGAGGGGAGAGAGAGATGAGAGAGGAGGGGAGAGAGGAAGAGAGGAGAGAGAAAAGAGGAGAGAGATAGAGAGAGGGAGAGAGAGAGAGGAGAGATATGGGAGAGAGAGAGGAAGAGAGAAAGAGAGAAAAGGGAGAGAGAGAGGAAGAGAGAGAGAGAAGAGAGAGAAAGAGGGGAGGAAAAAAAATTTAATTGTAAATTATTTTTGAAAATTTTAAAAAGTAAAAAAAATGTATAGAAGCGCTACTACCCGAGTATAGTAGTGACGCTTACCAGTACACGTCGCTACTACAATTGTTTTAAAAAAAATTTAAATAAAAGAGAGGGAGAGAGGGGAGAGAGAGCGCGTAGAGAGAGAGGATATGAGGAGAGAGAGGGAAAGAGGGTAGAGAGAGAGAGGATGAGGAGAAAGAGAGAAAGACGGCGGAGAGATAGGGTAGAGAGAGAATGAGGAGAGGGAGAGAGAAAGAGGGTAGAGAGAGATGAGGAGCGAGAGAGAAAGAAAGACAGGAGAGTGGAGAGGAGGGAGAGAGAAAGGTTGAAGATTTTAAAAGAGAAATGGTGAACAAATATTAAATGAGTGATTTGGGACTCTTGCATTACTTCTTGGGCTTGGAAATTTATCAAAATGAAGATGGTATCTTTATTTGTAAAAGGAAATATGTAAGAATACTTCTTTAAAAGTTTATAATAAAAGATTGCTTAGTCCCATACTCATAACCAAAACATTTTAGAGTTTTCAAACTCATAAAGAATAGTTTTCTTTTAAACACTATATCCCAATGTTTATCTTTTTTAAACTCTTAGCCTCGCCTCTACAAGCCATGAGAGTGTTACTATTAACAACTACAAATGAAAGGTTGGTTGCTTGTTCCAACGAGACAATTACCCCTTCTTTGTCCTATTTCAATGACTCGATCACTATGCTTATATGTATTTTCAAAAATAATCTAAAGAATCCTCCTTTCAATAAGGACGACTTCTCTGTCTTTCAAACATATAGTATTCATTCGCAGTGAAAACAATGGAGAAGCTAGATTGTCTCTATCTTACACGCTTCATGTGTATAAGTCATACCAAATTCTATGGATAAACATTCGATAAAACTATTATATACGAGACAATCGTAAAGCATGCAGTATATAAAACATATCTACTTCCAACGAAATTATATATATGAGGCAATCATAAACTATGCAGTATATAAAATATATCTACTACCAACGGATAATCATTCAGCTAATCGAATATACATAATAGAATTATAAACATATGGTATATAATTCATATCCCATCTCAACGATTAATCATTTGACAAATCGAATATATGTGTAGAAATTACAAATCACAACTTGAAAGTAACTCTAACACATAACATGAAAACATCATATAAATATTAAGTTAAAAAAACAACCACGTTCATGCTTTAAGAAAGGCTAAAAACCCCTACCTTACCCTCTTAGCGAGTTCAAAGATGAGGCATCTGACTCCACGTATTTGGATGTCCACTTTTGGCATTCTAGAGGTCTCCAACCATGAAAAATAGCCTCGCCACGATGTTCGGCATACTCGATTTAGGTAATAACGCCTCTTAAATGTTGTTACGTCTGAACCAAGACTATGAAGAAGTCAAATTCAGATTTTTTTTTTACTTGCCAAGTGTAGTAAACAAGGTCGATCCACAGGGAAAGCCTTGTGCAACAAAGAAAATGGTTACGAAGAAATAGAGGAAGGAAAAATTAAGAAAGAGTGAGTAGAAGAGTATTGAGGCAATATAGAGTCAAGATATCAAGATGAGAAAATACTAAGGCATTAAGGATCATTGTAACATCTAATGATGTTCTTCATGAATCATGTTATCTTAGTTAGAATCGAATGAAAATTTTATTTAACCGGAAGATATGAACATTAAAATTGAAATTAAAGATAGAAAATACTTTGGATAGATGAAGGATACAAATAATTGTCTCTTAAATATTTCTATGTATCCAAATCATAAAAGATCAAAAAGGAGAACCTCCAAGCATCTTATGTATACAAATCACAAAGAAACAAGAAGAAGAACAATATTAAATAAACATCACTTCAAATAAATAATACTTACTTGAAACCATTGATGAAACATGAATTGAACTCCATTAGATTGTTACAAATCACCTCTAGCCTTAGCTTGAGAGCTTATAAAGCCATTACAATAAAACTAAAACAAAAATACAAAATGAGAGAAGAAAATATGAGAAGAGAGCTCCAAAGAGGAGAGGATTATCCATCTATCATGTCCACCCCTCTATTTATAGGAATAGAAGGGGTTGCTTCAAAGAGGAAAGTGAAATCATATCTCTAGATTGCATCCTGATTGGTTGCCTGATTGGTTGCTTCTTTGGCAATGATTAGATTCTAAATCAAGGTATCTTTGAATCTTCCTTTAGTTATCCAATCAGCCTCATTGTCTTTCCTTAAGTGTATCAATCATAATCAATGAAAATATTTTCCATGTGCTAGCCTCGGGTTAGTTAACTAACTGTCTAATTACATGCCGGATTCGACCTATATATCTTCAGAATTTAGAATTTCTTCCTGAAATAACACTTATAGACATAGAAGTCTTCTTTCCAATACCAGCAGAATTGTATCCATCCGAATTATACATAAAAAGATATGATTGAAATACTAAGGCTCTGTCAATCTGTCCGAAACAGCTTCTTTCCTAATTTAGTCATCTTCATACAAATCTCAAATCAAACGGGTCAACAAGGTTATGTTCGACCATTCCATGCATGTTTAGACCATTAGGAGTCCATTCTTGACTTTTAAATAGCTTTACGTAGTTGGGCTTAACTTTCTCTTCCAGTTGTATCCTGTTGAAGCCTGTTTAGACATATAAACTCAATTAAGGTCCAACTAACTTATTCAAAACATAAATAACCTAAATCAGCAATGAATTAACACAAAATAGGATTGCAATTCGAAATTTAAAAATATTTTATTAAACATTATTTCAGTGCATCATTAAACAACTCAAATCGGACTTAAAATAACTCAAAACGAGAGAAATAAAGTTTGAAGAGTATGGGAGAGAAGAAACTAGAAAACTAAAAACAACTAGAGCCTCATGCCTATTTATACACAATATGAGGTTTACGCTCCATGCATCACGCGTACAATGCATGACGCGGTTCCAGCCGCCTAAATGCGTCGCTAATAGTTATTAGCGATGTTTATAAAGCATCGATAAAACTGTCATCGCTACTGCATATTAGTGACGCTTACTTCAAACGTCGCTAAAAGCTAGTATTAGCGACGTTTACAAACGTCACTACTAAAAAAATTAATTTTTTTTAGAAAAAGACTTTTTTTGAAAAAAAATAAATTAAATAAATAATTATTAGCGACGGTTGGTAGGAAACATCGCTAATATGATAGTATTAGTGATGTTTGCTTAAGCGTCGCTAATTTGTATAATTATTTACAAATAAAACAATTAAAAATAAATTATTAGCGACGCTCCTGAGGAGGAGCGTGGCTAAAAAAAATTAAAAAAACAAAGAAATTGGTAATATTTTTTTTTAATTATCCAGTCTGGGCTGGGTTTAAAACCTTACCCGCGCGCGGTCGGGTTAGAAGTGACCCGCGGTGCGGGTCAGTAATGATCCACGCGGGCGGGTCAGTAAGGACCCGCGCGGGCAGGCGAGGGCCTGTTTGGGCCGACCCGCGCGGGTCGTCTTCACCTTCTCGCCATCAGCCACCCACAACCGCCTAGGGTGTTGGAAAAAGGTCTGCCTGTCGCCGGAGGTTGCAGATCCGGCCCCGATACAAGCAGACAGTAGACGAAGGCGAAACGACAACGGACTAGGGCGAGACGACTGAAATCCCCATGCACGGAGATGCATAGGTGACCACGAACGGGCGGCTCGATAACAACGCACGGGTGGTTGGATGACCACGTATGGGCGACTAGTCTGGCTCGTTGGAGACGCCGAACGCATCATCATCTTCAGACCCAAAGTGACACCTTTTCCATCCCTGCTTGGTTCCGAAGTCTCGCCGGAGGTGCGGGATATAAAGCACGGGCGGAAATTCGCCCGAGCGCAAAGTTTTGCGCCCAGGCACGAAATTTTGCGCTTGGGCAAATGTCCGCCCGGGTAAAATGTATAGCGACGCTTCAATGAAGCGTCGCAAACAAATTTCATTTGCAACGTTAGAAACTAAACGTCGCACATTGTAAATATATTAGCGACGAAACAAATATAGCGTCGCTAATACAATATTATTAGCGACGCGCAATTCTCACCATCGCTAAATGTCTTAAATTGTTTTATGAAAAAAACTATTCTATGCACCTTTTCTCTTTCCTCTTCTTCTCTCTCTTCCTCACACCTTCTCTCTCTACCCTTTCTCTCTTCCCTCTCCTCTCTCTCTCCCCTCTCTCTCTCTCCTCCCTATCTCCTCTCCCTCTCCCCCTCTCTCTCTCCTCCCTCTCTTCTCTCTCTCCTCCCACTCTCCTCTCTCCCCCCCTCTCTATTTTATATTCTTTATTTAAAAATTAATGAAAAATAAAAATGTATTCACAACGCTTATACGTCATTACTACATTTGTATTTTTTTATTTTTTAATTAATTTTTAAATAAAAAGAAATAAATTAAAAAAAATTCCTCTCTCTCTCTCCTCTCCTCTCTATCTCATCTCTCCTCCCTCTCTCCTCCCCCCACTCTCTCTCTTTCTCTCTCTCTCTCTCCTCCCTACTCTCTACCCACTCTCTCTCCACCCTCTTCTCTCTCTCTACCCTCTCTCTCTCATCCCTCATCTTCTCTCTCTACCCTCTCCCACTCTCTCCTCTCTCCTCCCTATCACTTAATTTCAAAATTTTAAGATTGTTTATTCTTTAAAATTAATTTTAAAAATAAAAAAAATAATTTAAAAAAATACTAATAGCGACATATAGTTTTATACGTCGCTATTAGGGCACGTATTAGCGACGTATAGTTTTATACGTCGCTAATACATGTATAAAAAATAATTAAATAAAAGTACTAATAGCGACGTATAAAACGATACGTCGCTATTAGTATTTTATTTTATTTTTTTTATTATACAAAAAAAAATTAATAAAAATTTTAAAAAAATCAAAATAAAATTCCTCTCTCTTCCCTCTCCTTTTTCTCTCTTCTCTCTCTTCTCTCTCTCCTCTCTCTCTCTCTCTCTCTCTCTCTCTCTCTCTTTCTCTCTTCCCACTCCTCTCTCTCTTCCCTCTCCTCTCTCTCTATCTCTCTCTCTTCCCTCTCGTCGCTAAATTAATTTTAAAAAATAAAAAAATAATTAAATAAAAATACTAATAGCGACGTATAGTTATATACGTCGCTATTAGTGCACGTAATAGTGACGTATAGTTTTATACGTCGCTAATACATGTACTAATAGCGACATATAGTTTTATATGTCGCTATTAGTATTTTATTTACTTTTATTTTTTAATTTAAAAAAATAAATAAAAATTAAATTTTTTAAAAAATCAAAATAAAATTCCTTTCTCTCTTCCCTCCCCTCTACTCTCTTTCACACTCTCTTCCTCTATTCACTCTCTCCCCCCCCTCCCCACTCTCTCTCTCTTCCCTCTCGTCTCTCTCCCCCCTCTCTCTCACCTCACTCTCTCACCTCCCCCTCTCTCTCTCCTCTCTCTCTCTTTGATCCCTCTCTCTCATCACCTTCTCAATCTCCTCACTCTCTCTCTCAATGCACTTTCTTCACTCTCTCTTTTATTATAAATTATATTTTCAAATTAATAATAAAATTTAACAAATAAAATATATTATATATAAATAATAAAAGTTTAATCTATTATTAATAATAGTTTTTATTGAAATTTTAATATTTATTTATTGTATATATACAAATAGTAAATATTGAATAAAATATATTATATTAAGAAGTTTATTATAAATTTTTTAATATTTATTTATTAAATAAAATTAATTAATAAAGCTATTAGCGACGTTTGTCGCTATTAGAAATGGTATTTGCGACGCTTATGTAAAAGCATCGCTATTAATTTAATTTTTTTTAATTCATAACTATTAGCGACAAAAGCGTCGCTATTGCGAAATATATTAGCGACGCTTAAGAAAAGCGTCGCTAATGGTTATATTTTTTTCTTTCTTTATTTAAAATATATATCTTTTAGTGACGGTTGTATAACACATCACAAATAGAGGAGCGACGCTTATAATAAAGCGTCGCTAATATGATTAATATTAGCGATGCTTTAAACTAAGCATCGCTAATACATAAGGGCTTCAAATATAGGAGATCATGTGATTGTCACGAGGTTAGTGCCGACATTCATGTGGAACCCAAAGGAAGTCAACTAACTGTCCCCTAGCATCACACCTTTGGATAGTGAGAAAATGTTATGGCCTCTTTAAAGACTCTGTGGACATTACACCTAAGAGCATAGCAAGTTATATTTCGAAGCACTGGGGCATAACTGTGAACTACAAGAAATGTTGGCGTGTAGGTAATGCATGAGAAGAAAAAAAGTGTTGATTTAGTGTCACGATATGTTAGTCTAGCATATTATCGTTTGCATGCTTAAACTATATTCGGAATATGCACTCACACGACATACATCAATATCGTGTTACCATAAACACGACTAGGCATCGTGTATGGATTCCGATCACACAAAAACATAAAATGTCGTGCGACCAGGAACACGATGTAAGCCAGTGTCGTATAACATTTACTAAATTATATTTGGTCGTGCAGGTAAAGCTCTGATTGATTTAATAGATGGTGACCCAGACGAATCCTACCACTTACTTCCTTCTTACGGGAGGCAGATAGAATGTATAAATCCGGGAAGTGTAGTTATGCCAGTGAGATCATGTGACATTCCCGGACCTATGGGTGGGTACGATTTCAAAAGAGTATTCTGGATGTTTGGCCCTGTTGTGAGAGCTTTCAGAACAACCTTGAGGCCGTTGCAAACGGTTGATGCAACCTTCTTGAAAGGAAAGTATCCTGGACAACTATTGATAGTGACTGCACTGGATGGGAACAATAATATGTTGTGCGTTGCATTTGCAGTGCTTGAGAATGAATGTGAGAAAACTTGGTGCTGGTTTCTTGAGTTGCTTAGAAATAATCTATTCTTTGATCCTCCAGCCGAGTTGGATACAATCGTTTCAAATAGACAGAAAGGATTGACAAATGTTGTGAATAAGTTTTTCCCATCTACACACCATGGGTACTGCATCGTCACATGGCAGCAAATATGCTAGATAGATTCAAGGACAACTACCTAAAGAATGAGTGCCATGTTGCAGCCGAAATATTCAAACATAATGTGTACGATGAAACAATGAACATCATTAAAGAACATAATCTGGAAGCATATGCTTGGCTAAATAAGATAGGTTCAGATCACTGGGCCAATGTATCATTTCCAAGGAAAAGATATGGGACACTCAACTCAAATAGGTCTGAAAGTGCAAATGTAATGTTCGAAAAATCCAGATCGATGCCTATAACACTTTTAATTGAGCACACGAGGGAGCACACAACGACATTATTTGAAAAATGTCATACAGATAGACAGATTATGATGGAAGAGTTAACCCCAGTTGCCCGAAAACACATCGAAAACAGGCGATAAGAAGCAAGGAATGTGATTGTATTGCATGTGTAACTGTATGAATTCCAGGTTAATTCACTACATCACCAGGTACATTGCATTCATACAGCAATGTACATAGCTTGTGCTCATTTATGCATTAGGGCTTCATATCGTGTTAGCTTACACATGTTATGGTCCTTGAATGTGTAAGTCGATACTACTTACGAAACGATCATAAAGACACGTCGTGTACTCGAGAACACGATAATTTCATTTATCGTGCTATCTTACTCACGATCTTTTCTTCACAGGATATGGAAAACCTGGTTGATCGTACCTACACATGTGGAAAGTTTCAACATCTGGGTCTACCATGTAAGCATGCAATCACAGCAATCGATAATAGACACTTCTATGTGTCTGAGCAAAAGATGGTACTCTACTTAAATGTATAAACTGACCTATCGAGAGCCCTTATACCCAACGAAGGATCGGCACCAGTGGGCACCGGGTGGAGTTATGCCTACATTCAACCCACCTATCCCTCAAAAGCAGCGGGGGCGTCCACGAAAAAATCGGATATAGTCACAACCGCCTCTCAAAGCCCTACGAAAATGTGGAACATGCGGTCAATTGGGTCACAACCTCAAACAATGTACCAACGCACATGGAGAGTCCCCCAATGTGGTAGATGTACCAATGACAAGCCGAAGGAGGTCGAATAATAGCGCACGCAAAAGACGTAAGGAAGGAGAGCTTTGATCAGGCTTATCTTTTCCACCCTCCTTCTTCAGCTGAAATTTTGTGTATATACATCGTGTTATGAACAACACAAAATATGTAATTAACGTGTTTTGGAAAACACGACATGATGTAAATAGGGTATATTATATATGTATATCATGTAATTGACAACACGACCAAAATGGGGTACGTGTTGCTAATTACACGATAATATCAATCGATTATTAATTTTGCAGTCAAGACTGTCTGTTGCTTACACAATATTGGTAATAACGTGTGTTCGAACGCACGACAATGACATGATCGTAATGATCCAATTCCCGATGCATTATGCCCGAAGCACCAATACATTCAATAACCTAGTGTAACCGTCTCACCCTGCCTATAAATATATTTATTAGGGTTAGGGTTTGCAGAACGCTCGCTCACTAGTTCTTCGCGAAAATAGGTCATTCAGGAGATTGTTGTATCGGCGGCCGATGAATCGGCCCTCCCTCTGATAGGGTCCTCACATATATTCATGGGTGGGCAAGATTCGTTGGCCGGCGATATATCAATGCCTCGAATGATCCGTGGAATTCTCAAGGAGATTCTGCAAGGAGATCGCATGCCAACCGTTCTTCGACGAGACAGATCATTCAGGAGATTGATATAGTGCTAATTGGTGAGTTAGCCCTCCCTCAGATATGGTCCTCACCTATATCCGAAGGTGGGCATGACTCGCTAGATGGCGATATATCAATGACTCGAATGATCCATCGATACCTATTAGCTAGGCGACACCTTATTCTTGAACTAATGGGTCCAATAGTATGCTAGGAGATCGCACGCCAACTGATCACTCGCGCCGAGACTGATTGTTATTATCTTTGTCTGGATGATACTTGTTCAAGCGTTTATGCCTTAACACGATCTGTTCATACATCATGTTGCCAACCACGCGACATTTGATCAAATTTGCATTTTCTTTTCAAACTACTTTCGTAAATATCATGTTAACATTCACACAATGAGTTACCAGAACCTAATTATGAGTTGACGACTACAATAATGATTATTTTTCATATCGTGCAATCCATTACAAGATATGGGTCATTTCGTGCAATTGAGCACACGACAATTGCATTAATTTTACCACCCAATTCCCTAAGTGTCACCACAATTTCTGGGATTTCAATTAAATTAGAATCACCAATTCACGAGAAGTCATTTCCAATTTCCAGTTACACTATAACTAGAATATTTAACAATTTGTATCCCTAGCAACCTGCCTATATATATCTAAGTGACCTCTGTGCTTACCCAATCCGCGAAGAGCACGAGACGGAGCCTTTGGGACAGTGAAATGGTGTCTGATGGTTATTCGTCCTGTTTAGTGGCTTCGTCCTAACCAGTCTCTAAAGGGGGACGATTAACTACCAGGCATTATTTCAATGTCTCAAAGGTTCCGTCACAATTGAAGTGAGGGGTTCGTGAATCGGCATGGAGATCGCACGCATACTGATATTTGCGGAGCACAAGATGGAGCCTTTAGGACATTGATATTGCATTGGATGGTTAATCGTCCCCCTTCAGTGGCACGGTACTAACCAGCCACTGATGGGGGGCGATTTACTATCCCGGTGTAATATGAATGTCGCGAATGTTCCGTCACAATTGAACTGATGAGGGCCCGATTCACTATCTTCATAATGTTATTTTATTTGTATTTATAAATTTCTGTAAATATTAGTTTGTTGTATGTAATGAAAGCCCTTTCAAATGAAAGGAAAATATTAATATCAGTTATATCTTTTTTTCCCGTGGAAAGATGTCTTCCTGTATAACACGATCTCAATATTGGTCGTACGGTCAAACACACGATGGGGCACGTCTTTGTGAAAAAAAAAACATGATACATAAATATGTAGATCAATTTTTCAGATAACACGACATACACTATTATAGTAAGATCGATGATACGATGCCCACCAAGTTATTGGAAATAATAAGTCAGCGTTACGAATACACGATTTCTGTGCATAACGTATTAGCAATTACATGACATAATAACATGCCAAAATGGGATACAATTACATGATAATATCTCTGTTGCTTACACGATATTGGTAATAATGTGTGTCCGAACCCACGACAATGATAGGATC
Source organism: Saururus chinensis (assembly GCA_035235625.1). Taxonomy (NCBI): domain Eukaryota; kingdom Viridiplantae; phylum Streptophyta; class Magnoliopsida; order Piperales; family Saururaceae; genus Saururus; species Saururus chinensis. Next base: position 25,266,406 of record CP141146.1, on the reverse strand, counting down.
GTATTGACCCAATTCCCGATGCATTATTCCAGAATCATCAATACCTTCATTTACCTGGCAGTCCGTATCCATTTCACCCTGCCTATATATATATATATATTAGGGTTAGGGTTTTATAACGCTCACTCACATATGGCCGGCGCCAAGACGGATTATTCCGGAGATTGCTTTTGTGCCTGATGGTGCATCTTCTCCTAGTCGAATAAGGGCCTCACCCGCATCTGGTGGGGGAAGTACGCAACTAGGCGTTATATCAATGTCACGAATGGTCCGTCCCATTACATCCAACCCGGCGTGTTCGATCCTGTCTCACTATATATTCGCGAAGACGGATCATATGAGATATTGCTTTAGCAGCAGCTGGTGAATCGGCCCTCCATCGGATACGGTATTCATCCATATCCGACTGAGGGCATGATTCACTAGACGACGATATATCAATGTCTCAAATGATCTATCGCTTTCATGACATATAAATGGATGATAAATTTTGTCTCAAATGATCTATCACCACGACTGTATGCTTACAAACACGCAATCAAAACTTCTTAATCAGGTATACTGTAAATGTGTATCGTGTAATAGACAACACAACCAAAAGGTGTTGCATGTTACTAGTTACACGATAATATAAACCGATTACACAACATATAAATTCAGTGTATGCTACATCAAACTGTAGTGTTCGCTCAAGTCTCACTATATATGAGGGTTTGTGTGTGTGTGTGTGTGTGGGGGGGGGGGGGGGGTGGGGGCGAGGGGGTGGGGGCGAGGGGTGATAGAGCATATTTGATTTGGGTTATGACCAATGACATGTGTCTTTTTCATTTGGTTGATTACACGACATCACAGATGTCCTCATACGAGATGTGAAGTAAATGATAACACGACCTAATACGAGTTGCCGTGTATGCGATAACACGACATAATAGGCGATCGTGAGAACTATAATACGATCTGATATATGTGTACTGCCGGTTTGCGCTATTGAATACACGATATCGATAGAAATCGTTTAATCGATTATACACCATCTTACATTCGTACAACAATTAAGTACAAAAATAATTGGTACAGTCATTAAGTACAAAAATAATTGGTCACAATAATTAATTACAAAATAATTGGTCTTTTTATAATTCATCTGTATCCAGATCAAATTCCTCTTCGATTCAGGCCCGAAGTATAGCAGCGCATATCATCGGCCTGACAAAGCCTGTTATCTCGAGTTGTCTAAAATTTGGCTAAATGACGTCGCCTGCCAGTTCCGCTACGTAGTACATGACGTAGATGCCACAATCTTCATTTGTTTCCTGGTACGAGCATTTGTTGATCTTAGTTAGTGGCCACGTCCAAGTGCGCTTTATCTTAACTACCTTCTCCATTCCATTGGCAACATGTTTCCTGACACTGTCCACCTCGGCGAAGTGGTGACTGTGATCACCCTTTAGAGGATTGTACCACCTAAATCGCTTCTCCCTACAACGGACAATAAGCAAGAGAAAGTGGCCTTTGACATATACAGGAATGAAGCCGCTTTCCGTGATAACATTCAGGCCTCTCAACAATATGCCAGAGAGTTTGCCCTCCTTCTTTGCCGGCCCTTCAGCCGTGCCAACATTAAAGTAGTGCTGAATGGTGAACTTGCCGAAAAAATAGTTGGGGTACCTGCATGGATTTCTTATATTTCGTTCATCTAGGAGTTGGAAGAAGACATTGATGACCTACACAATACCATACTTGTTAGTAATGACACGATAGGCTACCGATCGTCATATGACTTTACACGATAAGTTACTATACCATGTTTACGATCACACGACAAATTTACAAGTCATGTGCACATTAACATGCTAGTTTACATCAGCAATTACAAGATGATAGTTAGCGTATATGAAACCCAACGATATGATCCTATGTCATGTAATCGATAAGATGATAATTCATTGTAATATGCGTAAGATTTTCAGTCATTTGATTGATAACACAATAGAGCTTAAAATGTATGAGTAATGAATAGATATTACCTCATTCGTTATGCAATCCTGCTTTAACAAAGATAGGTAGTCGGTGTATAGGAGGGTCTCTACGGGCCACGACTTGTATGAGTTCGACAGAATTTCCGTGATAATTTCCTTAACTGCCTCCTCCTCAGCCTCCAGGTGGAACACCAACTCTGTGTCAAGATAGTCCTTCAGCCGTAGACTTGTCTCCTCCTTGTTTGTCTTAGTTGCAGTATCTTCTTCGACATCTTCAAAATTGCAGATATTCTCCATTATGTCTGCATCTACTGGAGGAGTATCCGATATAGTGCCTTCACTGGAAACTGCGATTGGGGCTGCTGGTTCGGGGGGGGGGGGGGGGGTGAGACATTGGATGTGCCGGACGGATAATGCTTGGGCCAGGGGCCGATGCCAGAGGTACTTCGTCACCAGGCTTTCCAGGTTGGGCATTGTGTTGAAACTTTGCTAGCTGCTCATCAATGTAGCTACTAAAATGCTTATGCTTCTTCAATACCTGAGCTACAACTTTCTTCACAGGCTCCTAACCTTGAGCAGGTGGTTCAACTATGGTGGACCTCGTCTTCCATTGCGCAGGAGGTACAATGGGAGGGCCAGGAGCTGCTTTCCTCTCCACTTTGATTTTTATTGCTTGTTTGGGTATTGCTCCTTTATTTGCTTGCTGGGGTGCTTCCGGTACCTTCAAGGGTTGTTCCGGAATCTCCAACTGGTCTGCGGGTCCCTCACGGGGTTGTTTCGGCATGTCGCAGACTTGAGCCACGACCTCAGGTGGAAGGTCCAATTCGTCTACCTCCCGGGGTTGTTCGTCGACACATACGAGCGTTAGGTCCGGTTCCTCTAACTCCCGCGGTTGTTCTTCGACATCCCGGGGTTGTTCTTCCACCTCATGGGGTGGATCCACGACACCCCGTAGTTGATGCACGACCTCCCATTATTGTTCCATGAATTCCGATTTTATTTTCGTCAAAAATCTAGGTATTATGGTCCTTTGCAACTTCGGACCAATCTTCTTCTTCGGTTTGGTGGCAGCTTGCTGTTGCCGTTTCTCTGTATATAAGAAGTAAGTGATTATGTGGCAGCCTAATCGTGCTCACGATCACACGACCACACAGAGATGGTTCTCACAACTCTTGCTTCAATGATCGTGTGATCGATGACACAACAATCCAACCATTGTCTTTCTTACTCAACGATATGATTTCTTATCGTGTACTCAACTACACGAATATCCCCTAATGAAACACAATACATTAAACTGTGGTAGTTACTCAAAATGAATCCCTCTTCCACCGGCTGAGGGACTTGTACTGGTTGATGTTCGGGGGCAGATGGTTAGCGATCTGCTCTTGATTTTGAAGCTCTTGCCTTTGAACGAACCGAAGGCGATCCTTCGGTTCTCGAAGGAGGGGTTGATGCTTGGGCGAACACCGGCAGAGTAGGTTCAGGCGGCTGTTCTGTCTCTCACTCCTTGGGGGGTTGCATCTATTCTATGAGTCTAGTTGCCACCTCTAGATCGTCCTTAACACGCTGGAGTGCAGCTGCAACTCGATCCGTGTTCCATCCCTGCTCACCGTATACAACAGCCTTCTCCAAAACAACTTCACAAATTCCCATCATGTCATCAACTGGCATGACGAATGATTCAATGACATCATGGCCGGAATGTACATGCCCCGACATCTCACCATGGGGGGCATGGCCGGGTCTCATTGTTCGGAAAGGCTGCGTACCCGCCTTCTTAGCTTTCGGGGTCACCCTTTGTCCATCCATCAAGTGTGCCTCTTTGGCAATTGGTGTGATGCGCATAACAATTTGCGAGTCTGGCATCAGCCTCATGAAGACATCCTCGTACCACTTCCGCATCCGGTGATGAGCTAGAATCTTCTTCCTCCCCTTTTTGTCAGCCGGGTCAAGTTTATCGGCCTTCTCCACGTCGCTCAAAAGTTGGGTAAATCCGGGCCACCTCTTGCACCTCGGGCTGCATGGAGGACCACTTGGAGCCCATATGGACGTATGCTCATAAAACCATACCTGACAAATAATACAAAAGAATATAAACATTAGTCTAAAAGGTTCAATATCTTCACTATAACAAATTAGTCGTGTTAAAGATAACACGCTAGAAGCCATGTCGTGTTTTCGGTAACACGATAAATTACGATCGTCTAATGTCATATCCACGATATAATACATCATCGTGTTTTCGAGAACACGATATGTCTATGTGCATGTTAAATGTCGTATGTCCGATAACACGATTGAGAGTTCATATCGTGTGATCGATAAGGCCATATTCATCTCTGTAAAACATATCGTGTCATTCTAAATACGATATTAGAATTCGCATATTATAACACATATGAGCGTTACTTGGAGCACTAATGAAGCCCCTACGAGATTTCAGCCATGGCGGAACACTCGTCCTGTCTGCTCATGATGTTCTGGTGAGCTGCCGATATGCCTCTCATAAGCAAATCATGTACGGAGCTAGCCCAATTGTAGCTCCCCACAATCAACATGTCATCTAAGTAATCACACAGAGCTGTGGATACGGCTCTATTGCTCTGCGTAAATAACACGAGGACACCCATGTGCACGATCGCCAACTGTGCTAAGTCCTCATCTGAAACATTCCCTGTTTCTGTAACCACTTCTTTGAACAATTCTTCCAGTCATGTCTTCTCCGGCCGCTTCCCTTGGAAGAACTTCTTGTAGAATTCCCCCTTGCCTTGGGCAGCCTTCCTATAAGATCTCTGATCTTAAACTGGTTTATTTTAATTATTACTTATCGGTTATCGTGTGGTTAACGCGTTTTCTGATTTATTCGGTGGTTTCAAAAATAAATGGTGTTTCTTATGGTTTTAATCAAAATCAACTTTACAATTATTGGTTTTAAGTGATTTTGGGTCAAATCTGAATTTTTGGGAATTTTTTGATTTTTCACTAATTTTCTAAAAATTAGGGTTTGGCGGGACCCCTTGTTGTCCCCACCGTAGAAATTTAGGTTTTTGGACCAAATTAACCCAGACATCAACACAAGCCTTCATAAAAAATTTCATAATTTTCCTAGGTTTAATTAGTGCTCAAATAGCCAAAATACTCATTTTTAGCCTATTTTTCTATTCATACCCTACTAATTACCCATGTACACCCCAAACCCTACTATAAATAGAATGACCTGAGCCATTTCCATTTTGGGAATAGGCTAGGAAAGGGAGGTTAGGCCTAATTCCCCAATTAGGCCTGAATTAGAAGGAGTTTAAGGTATGCTTCCTCTAATTAAGCCCTAAATCTTAGATTTTCTCCTAATCCTTTCTAGATCCATCATTTCCCCTTTGTTTTGATTCGTTTTTAAACATCTAAACTACTGATTTGCATCTTTACTTCAAACCCTAGATCTAAAAATCCATTTTTTATGTTTAACAAGCCCTAGATCTAAGCTTTTCATTAAGGTCTTCTATGTTAAATCGGTTTTAATGGAGTTTAATTTAAACTCTATATCTTTGTAAGGTTTTCAAGAAAGGTGACCATCAAATCCAAGCCTAATCAAGGGATAAGGTAATGGATCTTTGAAATTTCAGTCTTCCTATGGTAAAAATCTCGATTTTATGGTTTATTTGGAATGGATTTACTTGATTTAGTGCTTTAATGGCGAGATTAGTAAATGATTATCTTTCATCCCGATTTCTTAGGGTTTTATCTTGTTATGATGTAGATTAGCCTTCTGGAAGTTATGGTGGAGTTTTAATGACGTTTGAGTTGTTAAATGAAGATTTTAAGTTGTATCAATGGAGTTTCGGTTTGAAAATTTGAAATGAAGAAGATGACTAAAACTGCTTTGTTGGCATTAGAACAGCCCTGCAGGGCTTTGGAACGGCAACACTACAGTTTTGGCATATTTCCTGTGTCGACGATCGAATAGCCCTAGGGTGTTCAAACGACAACACTACAATTGTGACATTTTTCCTGTTTAGCCGATCGAACGGCCCTGCAGGACATTCGAACGGCTACACTGCAGAATTTGACCATTTTATGTATGTTTCTTATTTCAACATATCTACTCCAAAATATTATTTTTATGTCTATGTGGAGTGTTTTGATCTATAATAAGCTACTTGAAGAGCATTCTTTTGATGTTTTGAAGTTGTGGTATATATTTAGAGTTATGTGGAATGGCTTGTGGTTGGATATCAATGTTGGAATTGCTATCTTGAAGTTATGAGTGGTTGATTCTCTATGGTTAAGTATATTTTCAGTAGAGCTACAACATACTAATGGACTAATATGTCATGATAGGATGTGGTTAAATGATGTGTGAATGTCAGTGTTATGTCTTGACTCAAGTATGAAGTGAATGATCTTATATATGTTTAGCTTGTGGTTAGGCTTTGACTTGAGTTATGATTTTAAGGGTTCTTTTCCTATGATTTTTCGATGGAATTCATGATTAGATGTTCATGCACATGTGTAGTGTGATGGTGAGTTAATTACAAGCATGTTGATATACATTGAGTGAAGTGCTTCTACTATGTACACACACACACACACATGGGGGGTTTAATGATGATGATGAGGATTAATATTATGATTATGAATGATGCATGAGGGGCGGATGAGAGCACTTATCATGAATTAGGATTCATGTATGCCTTGCCCACGTATGTGCCATGTTGCATGCATCATGAAAATGGATTTCCAATTGAGGCTTTATCGAGATTAATCGAACTTGATCGATTGGATGCAATGTGGTGAAATTGCGTGCCGGATTAATCGGTCGTGGCTTAATCGAAACTTGATTGGTCCAAAAGGACATGTTTTGATTTGAGTTCCTTCGTGGAACATGTGCACTCCCTGGGTTGAGTCGAGTCAAAATGAGATTATATGAGGACGAGTCGTATACTTGTTGTGGTAGAGATTTATTTATTGAGAATAGTCACATCTGGACACTGAGCACCCAGAGTGGTATGCCTTAGTTCACCAGCTACCATGTGTTCTAGGTTCCCTATGCTGGAATTTGGACTCTCCCCACCGGAAAGATGTCCTTAGCGAACACCCTGCTCTAGGTTCCCTACGTGGAATTTGGACGTTCTTGGCCAGAATTGTCTTTAGCGAGTAGACCTGCTCTAGGTTTCCTTTGGGGAATTTGGATTTCCTATGTGGATTATCCTTGGCGAGCAGAGAAGCTGACTACCCCTACATCTTGGTTTCTCTTATAGAATTCAGACTATGTCCTAAGCGGGCAATGCCTCAGGTTTCCAGTTAAGAAATTTGGACCACGTCCAGCCTTGCGGCAATGATTGTGTTTACTCCTTGATGGAGGCATTCTCTAATTATGTTGATACATGATCTGAAATGTATGTTAGAGATACATCTCATGCAGGTTTATATGATGTTGATGCATGATCTGAATTGTATGTTAGAGATACATCTCATGCAAGTTTATATGATGTTGAGGCATGATTTGAAATGTATGTTAGAGATACATCTCATGCAGGTTTATATGATGTGAATGGCACCATGTAAATTACACACTATGATGCAGGTTTAGGTGATGTGTATGTGTGATTAGAAAATTATACACTATGATGTCGTGTTTCCGATGATTATAATTATATTAAAAACCATTGTTGAGTTTGTTAAACTCACCCATCTTTCTTGTGCTTTTGCTTTGGGGTTGCGTGGCATGACATGCAGATGGACAGGATCTCCTCTATGAGGAAAGGTCGGAGACAACTTGGGAGTGATCGTGGAGACCTCTTATGTGACTTGTTTCCTTGTTTATGCTTTTATGTTTAGAACCTTTGTGTGTGGTTCTCATTTTGGTTTATGCTACATTATACATTTGTGTTGCTTAAGACCTATTTTGGAGCCTAGAGTGGGCTATGGATTAACTTAGCATGTGGGTTTGAGATTTTTGTTTATTTTAGAGTTAAAGTAACTCTTTCATTTTTACTTATTTACTCTTGCTCAAAGTGGTGCGTATACTCTGTAATTTTGTTAGATCGCCCATGATTAGGGCATAAGTCTTCCACTAAATCATTTTTCAATCTCCTTGTCGCCCCCGTGCGCTTGACCGGCCCTTGGACCGGGTTTGGCTCGGCTCGGGCAGTGTCGGGGCTTGACACTTCCCCTCACTGCTTTCCAATTTACATGGGTTCCCTTTTCCACTCAACCTCGTGATCATAGCCACTTCAGCCACTGTAAGGGGTAGTCTTTTGCCCCTTATGTTGAAGACCTCTAGTGAGTCATCCCAACAATCACCAATGAGTACGTCCAACAACGGCATGTAGATGATGATGGGCTCACAATCATATACTGGGTAGAACCCAGACTCCACTAAAATTGCCTTGCATCCCGGACGTGAATCAACAAGGTCTTTTGATAGACGCAGTCCAGCGGGGAAACTATTCATTCCCAGACCCGGTCTTCTCTCGTAGATTCTCTTCTTCTTCTCTTCTGCAACCTTCACTGACTCCGCCATTTGATGTAATACTCTGACTTTACATCTGAAAAATTGGATATATATATATATATATATATATATATATATATATATATATATATATATATATATATATATATATATATATATATGTCAATCAATAATAGGTCGTGTCCATAATCAATAGCCGCGTCTATTCACACTTTCTAACTAACTTCTATAGAGACGATAAGTATATGTATCATGTAATCGAACATACGCTAAGAGGCCCTCGCATACACGATATCATTATGGTTAAACATCGTATTTCCACCATCTTATTGAGAACACGATATATGTCATATCGTCTTTTTGACGCAACGATAGTCTGATTCGACAGCCTATGTCGTGTGTTTGAGTACACGCTAAATAAAAACTCGTGCATATAAATATCCAAAATGCCTTACCACGAAACCTCCGCTATTGTTCTCCGAGCCGGATTTAACACTTGTTCGTCCGTTGCTTTTCCAGAATCGCTGCAAACCCGATCCATGCTACAAACAAGAACTAGCTTTGGGGCTTATAGTTTCAAAACTCAGCTTACGAGAAACACTTGTTCCTAAACTCATTCTTCGCAAACTCAAACTCATTCCAGAATAGAAAATCCCTAATCTTCGATGTTTTGGTCAGATAGATCGCAAAATCTTCTCACACGCCGCTTACACTTTGCTCAAATAGAGGACTTTCCAATCGGAAGTGAGTTTTTAATTGGAACAGAATTTTTCATTGGGAGGAATCGCCGGTGTCTGAAGTCGTATGCCAATGAATGCGACTTTCTGAGGGTTTAACACGATATAAAACCCTACCTCCGATCAGAAGTATTCTAGTCCAAATTTTAGCTTATATCATGTTATTCCAGGTCATATGGCATTTTTGTTTAAAATCTAGGGAATATGGAATATTTCATTCTTTGGCCAGGCAATATGGAAAAAACTCCCATAAATAAAGATTATGAAGTATGTGAAATTACTAAACTGCATTTCGGCTACTTAAGCACAAAAATCACGTGCAACAATTGTGCAATTCTAATATACATCAATTACTTTACAAACAAAAGGCTAGTCATGCAAATACTTATGAAAAGAAACAAATAACCTCAAATATTAAATCTAGCAAGGTGAAATGACCACAATGCCCTTCAAGTCTAATTTTACAAAATAAGTCCCCTTTTGGGTAAAATATAATTATAGAATAATTCTATAATTTCAAATAACCTAATCAAAGTTAATTCCAATGAATTAGGGTCCTAATTAACCCAGGAAAAATACTAGAAAAATTGATTCAAATTTACGAGAATTTGGTCCAAATTGACAAAAATACCATTAATCTTGGGGACAACATTTGGCATGCTTCCTGAGATCAGATCGTGTCCAAATTTGTCTGAGGCCTACTTAAGATAGTAATTAAAAAACCTATTCAAACATAAGTTTAATTAATATCATGATGTGGGAGAAAAATGATGCCCTAGCCGTAACTTACCTAGGGCCAGTAAAGGTCAAAAATGTATTTTTCAGCACTCAATCCAAGAACTAGGGCTCTAAAACCACTGTTGGGTGCCTACAATGGAAACCTCGTGGTGAACCTAGCATGCGGATGTGGAAATACCCCTTTTTCATTTCCCTCACAATCACATACATTCAAACAATAACAAACATATTAGTTGAAGATCAATTCAAAATAATTAAGATTAACACTAATCAAAACATGATTAAGAACTATTAACCTTTAGGGGTTGAGCCCTAAAGATGTGGCCACCTAATTTTAAAGAGCAACATTTCTTTATTTTAATTGTAAATAAGGGGGATCAAAGTTACATATTTGATGGAAGTATGGATGAGATCACTGCTAGCCTTGTTGCATAGAAAGGATGAGAGTTCACCCTTCAATCTCCTCTTGATGTGGTCCACAACCTCTTTGCACGCTGCCCAAGGTGCACCAACACAAGGACGAAAGCTTCTCTTGGTCACCGCTTGGAGAGGGAGAGGATAGCCCCTCTCTCCTTTACGTTCCAAGGGACAGAGAAGGTCAGCTAATCAAAGAGGAGGGCGTGAGAGAGTGGGGAGATGGGCTATAAGGCCCTCTTTTATACTAGGGCATCATCTCTTAAGTTGGGGCTAGGCTTAAGGTTCCAGGCAGGCTTTTCCTATGATGTTGCATTCATAAGTATGGGTGCAAGTCCACGAGTGCATGGAGGTCATGCACATCCCTCATGACCATACTCATTAGGGAAGACGACCCCTAAAACATTCAAAGAGTCCTACATTAGGTTACACAGAATGTGTTTGAGGGCACATGTAGATGTAGTGTATGCAATGCATGTGTGTGTTTATATGTGTATATATATATAGGACTGATATAGTCTGCCGCTCATTTTATCTGCCATTACTGCCGTCCAATTCCTGGCCTTTCATCAGTAAATAGTAATCACACGAACATACTTACGATGCTGGGAACAACGAATAAACCCATTTTATCCGTTATCCCCAGTTTACCCCCGATACAAGCTCTTCCTCTTCCCTCACTCCCCCGAACCCATTGTCAAAAGCCGCCAGCTCCTCACCGCTCCATCTCCCCGATGAGCTCCCATGACCGACTCAACCTCATGGTTCTCCTCCCAATCCGATCTAGTGCCAAAAGCAGCCCAACGCCTCCCTAACCACCAGAGTCCAGCTCCGCTTTGACTGCCTCTCCCTTATCCCTATCCTCCTGATCTCTTCGCTGCAGAGCTCTACCCCAACTTTCAGAACCCAGCCACCCAATCTCCTCGATACGAAGCTCCACCCCAACCGTACCCCTTCCCTCAACCTTCTCCCAACTCATCACTGGTCCTCCACCCCGAGTGCTTGAGGTCACCCAGTTCTTCTCCGACCGCCAGAGACAACACAACCGGAGTAAGAAAACTGCTAATATGAGACATTATCAGAATGATTCAGGCCAGGGTGGAAAAGCTACAAGAATAGAGAAAGAACGATGTAAAGGAATAACTTGGACAAAGGATGAACATATGTATCAGTGTTTTAAAACTAGACCAGACCAGCCACTCCGACCGGGTTCAACCGGATCCGTTGTAAAAAATGGGCCGGTTCAGCTTGATTTTCTAGTCGGTTTAATCCGGTTGGGTTAGCGTGACCCGGCCGGTTACCCAGTGTTCCGGTCCGGTTCTGGAAAAAAAACTTACCAATCACGGTTGGGAATCTGGAGCATCGAGGAACTCGGAGTCGGGAGTCAGGACTGAGCGATTTTGGACAACTGTGAGCGGTGATCTTCTTCGGTGATTCATCCTCTCCACGTTCCAACCGCAACCACCTCTACCTCATCGCCGTCCATGGTCTGCTAGGGAGGACCTCTGGGTGATTTGGGGACGATTTGGGCCAGCGGTTGGCGATCTTCTCATGCAAAAATGCGACGATTCATCCTCTCCACGTTCTAGCAGCAGCCACTCCTCTGCCTCGTCGCTGTCTATCGCCTGAAAGCCAGTTTCTAGGGAGGAGCTCAGGAGTGGGCGAATAGAGGGTGATTCGGGCCAGCGGCTGGCGATCTTCTCCGATGAAAACTCGGCGATTCCTCCTCTCCACATTCCCGCGTCGACTAGCCCTTTTATGCCCAGCTTGAAGGTCAGATTTTTCAATTGTTATGCATATGCGATTTGGGGGCGATTTGGAGGTTAGATTTCTTAACTGATATATGCGACGTTGCTTGAATGCTTGGCAAAGCTATTCCATCTTATTATTGATCATAGCATAATATTTGTGGATTTTTTTAATTACATAGAATTCATGTTGCGTTAATGGTTGAAAGCTTTTGGTTTACTGTAAATGCGTCGACCTTACATTGTGGAATTGGGGAAATTTTTTGCTTCGGGCGATCCACTGCATGAACTGTGACTGATAGATTTTATTATTGTAAACGGGTTTTTGAGTTAGATGACTATAGTTTTGATGCATGATAGCATGTAGGAGTTGCATAAACTTTTACTTGCTGAGAATGAGTGATTTATGGCTTGATTGTGCGCATATAATGTGTTTGGTTATTATGATTTACATGGATTTGTAATGGTAGTGTGGAGATTAAAAGATTGTATTGAGTTTATTGGTTTCATAATTATTCTTTTATTTCAAAGTGTTGTAATTATTTTGTGCCAAAAAAATTTTGGGTGTATTATCTGTTGTGGTTTTTTCTAAAATGATTCTTTTGGATTGTGCTAGTGTGATTTATTTAGTATTTTATTTCTTTCACTATATTAATAAGTAATATATTTTGTAGGAAATTTGGAAGAAGAATTCAAAGTTTGATGATTTTGGCATTTGGAATTTGAAGTTGAAGATTAGGATTTTTCATTTTAAGGAATTTGAAGTGATTTGAGTTATCTAGTTATGTTTGGTGGAAATTGGAGTGGGCAATGAATTATTGTTTAATTTGGACTTGGAACTAAAAAGTAGATGGTTTTTTTAGATTGAAACTATGAATGTTTGTTTATATTTCTAATTGTGTTTGAAACTATAAATGATTTGAAAATTTGAAGTTGAATGTTTTTTTTAAGATTTATGTTGTTTTATGTCAATAGAAAATGTTGAGTGGTAACTTATTGAAATCGGTTGGAATGAACAATATTTTGAATGGTCAAATACGTTCAAGTGAGATTTTGAACAAGATTTGAACAGGTTTAACTAATTTTTTCTTAGTATTACGGGGAAACTCTTGCAAAAAAAAATTTAGGTAATGACATCATTCTCCGGGTCAACCCAGGTAGACCCACGGTTCAACTGGGTCGACCCAGCCCAGCCATTAATCCGGGTTAGGATCCGGGCCGAGTTTTAAAACATTGATATGTATTTCATCATTTTTAAGCACCTATTTTTATAACGAGAATGGTCATATTGTTGATATGGATTGGTTACTGTTAGTTGTATTTTATTGACAAGTGAATGTACATACTTGTAATAATATATATTAATGTTCTTAGAAGTCTGCAGTGCTCATTCAGATGGCATACATGAATATGCCGGGTGCTCTCTTAGTCTAGGTACTGATATTTTAGAAAAACAATGGTTTTTCCTTGAACATTTGGGAGGGAATTTCAGTCTATCACTTTAGGTGTAAGATAGTAGCATTTTTTAGGTATATCCTCCTCGGTAGAAAATTTTAATCTTGATCCTCTTTCTGGTTGTCTACTTCCATTTCTTATGTGTGATGACAAAGGTTTATCTTTTGTTGGTTTTCTTTTCACTCTTCTGATAATACGAACGAAACTGATTAGGGAACATTAGAAAATGGAATTGTGCCTCAATGAAGTGGAAAAAACTTGGATAAACCCCCGGCCCTTCATAAAATCTTACACTGATAATATTATGGTCTCAAGTCCAATGCGGTAATGCACTTGGCATCTCTTTCTGAAGCTTAAAAGATAGCAACCTAATCAGATATTAATAAATAGTATTATAGTTATAGAAATTCAATTTACGCATGACAATGTGGAAACCCTATCACAGCCAAGTACAAAGTTAACTTTCTCAAGCAACATTCTTTTGTGCTTAAATTACTACCCACCAAGAATATTTTAGCTTGCTGCATCAGGACATGAATATTTATCCTTTTAAAACATCATTGTGACACGAGCCTCATTGTGAAGCAGATTATCTATGTTTCAGTATTATAAAGCAAAATACTTGAACATCATAATACTTAATCAGTATACTGCTTCTGTCAGGAGTTAGCTGAATAAGCCATAAACAACTGTATTATGAAGCAGAATATTTAAGCATTATAATATTTGAGCATCATGATACTGAATGTTTAGAGCCTTGTACAACTTGATATGACAAATGGGGGATGAAATGCAGAACAAAGTTGATTGATGTCATATAAATAATATGTATGAGATCTGAGGCAAAGTTCCAGAAGTTAAAATGCATAGGTTTAGCCTCAAGCTTTCCTCAAGGCTGTGTTCTTATATTTCTTGTTTGAAAAAGTTGTCAAATCAACTCAACTGTACCTGGTAACCTGGTCATCAGAATCTCAAATAGACACCGAAAAATCTGAAACCACGAACCTCTGTGTATAGATATATTTAGGATTCACAAAATGGGTCACACAAGTGTAGAGATAGCTTGCCCCTCATTCTATGAATAACTCTCCAACTTTCTAAAATCATCTGTGGTTACAAGTCTATATCATATTGGATTGTGAGTCTCTCCACAGTACTCCGTGAGACAACATGTCTCGATTACAACCAAAAAATTGATCCTTCAGGGCCAGGTATTCAAGCATTGTTAGTATGTTGGTAATCTGAACTCCAATTATCTGTGAACGTCTTCAAGCTAAACCCTGTGATGCTACAACACAAATAGAGAAATCAGTCATTAAGTACCTAACAAGAAAATGGAAGTAAAATCACATAACCTTGTGAAACATATAAATAGGATATAGAATTAAAAAAAAGAAGTAATAATCACAATTTCAATTCACCAACAGGTTACAAATATTAAAGAATAAAATGATAGGGTCCTTTCAAATAATTGGTAGTTCATGATGTAAAAACTTCATCTTCTACACAAAATTCTGCACTAATATATAGAGAACTTTGTATAATCTATCAAATGTGTAGACAACTCATAAAAATACCAGTACTAGGCTGCACCACCCTGGGTTCAATGAGGAAATATGATCCAAAGAGCGACCAATGAGATAATATGGACCACCACCCTGGATTTAATGAGGAAAACGGGTCAAGGAAACACTTCAATACACAAAAAAACAACATCTATATGGTATTGCCTTTATAGCACTATTTGTTGCAATTGCACTTAATGAAATTCCAGTTAGAAAAGTACACAAACCACAAAAAGAAACCAGTATAAGTGACTCTCCAATTCCTGCCATCTGAGTACGTCCCAAATAGCCATTCCAAAAAAGAAACCAGCAGAAGTGACTCTCCAATTCCTTCCATTTGAGTCCCAAATAGCCATTCCAAAAAAGAAACCAGCATAAGTGACTGTCAGGCGGGGGGTTTATACAGGTTTTTTCCTCTTCATTGAGGCACAATTCCTTTTTTCACCGTTCCCTAATCACCCTTTGTATTTATCAGAAGAGTGAAAAGAAAACCATAGCCATAAAATTAATTCATAACCTATCGATTCCCTTGATAGGGGGTCTCTTTGTTAGTTTAGTTTAGTGTACATAAAAATTATAACTTTTAGGATCTTGATGGATTTGAACCACTGTATCTCAAGAGTAGAGTTCACCCCCTCTTGAGTGTTCTATCCATTTGAGCTAAAGATCCAACGGCAAGTACAAAATCTGAAAAAAAATTATAATTTTTCTTCACACTATAATCACATATTATTAAATATATGTAAATCTGGAACTAATTGAGAAGAATGTTGGGACATCATAATCATGCCAGAATATTTGTTTTTTTTTTGCAGACGGTCTTGCTAAACTATCTAGATCACATGAAAACCAAATTGGTAGAAAACGAAATTCGATATGAACAATGAAAATACAAGATGAGAGAGGAGAGAGAGAAGAAGAGGGACCAGTTACCGATCCAACATTGCCGCAATTTGATAGGGCTAGAGATTTTGAGGTGGCTGGTGCTAGCGCTACTGCCACCCCCAGCGACTTGGTTATTCACTTTCAGGAATCTGTTGGACCGATTCGAGATACTCCACGGTAAGGTCGCCAGCTCCCCACTCCTCCATTCAAACCGGTTATTGCGGAAAGAGAGGACACTACAACAAATTGTACTATTAACGATGCATATAAGCGTCGCTAATAGTACTATAAGCGTCGCTAATGAGTATTAGCAATACATAAAAAATATCGCTAAATACGTCGATAAAAGTACAGTCGTTATTGCTAATTAGCGACGCTTACAGTAAGCGTCGCTAATAGTTATTATTAACGACGCATATTAAGCGTCGCTAATACGTTACTATTAGCGACGCTTACAGTAAGTGTCGCTAATAGTTATTAATTAACGACGCATATTAAGCGTCGCTAATACGTTATTATTAGCGACGCTTAATGTAAGCGTCGCTAATAGTTAGTTATTAGCGACGCTTAATATACGTCGCTAATGATAAAACAATGTTTACAAATTAATAAATAAAATAATAAAAATAAATTTCTAAAAAATGAAACAAAAAAATTATTTTTCTATTAGTGACGCTTGCAAAAACGTCGCTAATAATAAAAATTTTTTAAAAATAATAAATAAAATAAAATAAAAAATTTATTTTTCTATTAGAAACGCTTTTGTAAGCGTCACTATTATGAAATAAAAATAAAAATGAAAAAGCCATTAGTGACGCTTAGTCGCTAATGTAAAATAAAAATAAAAAAAATAACAATCATTAACGACGCTTTTATAAAAGCGTCGCTAATGACTTAATAAATTAATTAAAAAACACCCGCCGGCGGCATGAAGCCGCCGACGGGGGAGTGGAATCCCCTCTAATGAGAGGGGGGGAGTAGGGGTTGTAGGTGGGAGAGGGGGAACAGGTGGAGGCTGTGGGGGTGGCGGGCCTGCGGAAGCCACGGGGTGGCGGAGGAGCATCTGCATCACAAATGGGAAAGGGGGACCAGGAGAGAGGAGGGGGAACCGGAGGGGGTGGGGTCCAGGGCAAGGGGAGGAGGAGGCGGAAGAGTCGGGCGGCGGAGGCGGGGTGCGTCACAAAGGGGAAAGGAGGACAGGAGGGAGCAGGGGAAACCAGAGGGGTGGGTCCGGGGCAAGGCCGGGTGAGGGGAGGAGGAGGTAGCAGAGGCGGAGGTGGGGGTGCATCATAGAGGGGAAAGGGGGCCGGGAGTGAGGAGGGGGAACCAGAGGGGGGCGGGGGGGGGTGTTTCCGGGCGAGAGGAGGAGGTGGAGGAGGCGGAGTCAGAGTCGGAGACGGCGGTGGACGAGGCGGCAGGGTGCAGAGGGGTCGGGGGGGGGGGTGCTTAAAAAGGCCCGTGACAAAATTTGGCCGCGCGGGCGTTAGTTCGCCCGAATTTTTTTTTTTAAAAAAAAATTACATTAGCGACGCTCACAGTAAGCGTCGCTAATATAAAACAATAACAATGTATACACTCTACGTCGCTAATACAATCAGTATTAGTGACGTATAAACGAATACATCGGTAATATTAAATTAACAACGTATATCCTGTACGTCGCTACTACTTATATAGTATTAGCGACGTATAGTATATATGTCGCTAATATGACATAGTATTTGCGACGTATATGTCTATACGTCGCTAATACATGTTATATTAGCGACGTATCATTTATACATCGTCATTACTCCTTTTTTTAAAAAAAAGCATTGATATCTCCTCCCTCTCTCTTCCCTCTCCTCTCTCCCTATCTCCTCTCTCTCTCTCCTCCTCTCTCCTCCTCTCTCCTCCCTCCCTCCACCCTCTCTCTCCTCCCTCTTTCTCTCTCTACCCTATCTCCCTCCCATCTCTCTCCTCCCTCTTTCTCTCTCTCCCTCTATCTCCTCTCTCACTCTTCTCTCTCCTCCCTCTTCTCTCTCTACCACCTCTTTCTCTCATTCCCTCTCACCCTCTCTCTCACTCCTCCCTCTCCCGTCTCTCCCCCTCTCTCTATCCTCCCTCTCTCTCTTCTAATTTTAATTTTTTAAGATTTATTATTCTTTAAAATTAATTTTCAAAAATAAAAATTATTATTATTATTATTTTATTTTTTATTTTTTATTTTAAAAATATAAAAAATAGCCAAAATAACTCTCCTCTCTTGCTCCTCCCTCTCCTCTCTCTCTCCCCCCTCTCCTCTCTCTCCCCTTCCCCTCTCTCTCTCCTCCCTCCCTCTCCCTCTCTCTCTCTCCTCTCTCTCTCCACCCTCTCTCTCTCTCTCCTCTCTCTCGTCTCCCTCTCTCTTCCCTATCCTCTCCTCTCTCTCTCTCTTCCCTATCATCTCTCTCTCCACCCTTTCTCTCTCCTCTCCCTCTCTCTCCACCCTCTCTCTCTCCCTGTCTCTCCTCTCCCCTCTTTTCTCCACCCTCTCTCTCCTCTCTTTGTCCTCTCCCTCTCTCTCTCTCCTCTCTATCCTCTCCCTCTCTCTCCACCCTCTCTCTCCTCTCTCTCTCCTCCCCCTCTCCTCTCTATCCTCCCTCCCTCTTTTTTTAATATTTTTTATTCTATAAAATTAATTTGAAAAATAAATAAATAATTAAATAAAAATACTAATAGCGACGTATAACCATATACGTCGCTATTAGTACATCGCTAATACATGCCTCTAATAGCGACGTATATTTCTATACGTCGCTATTAGTATTTTATTATAATTATTTTTTATTTTAAAAATCAAAATAAAATTCCTCTCTTCTCTCCCCTATCCCCTCATTCTCATTCTCACTCTCTCTCTCTACCCTCTCCTCTCACTCTCTCTCTCTCTCTCTCTCTTCCCTATCCTCTCCTCTCTCTCTCCTCCCTCCCTCTTTTTTTAATATTTTTTATTCTTTAAAATTATTTTGAAAAATAAAAAAATAATTAAATAAAAATACTAATAGCGACGTATAACCATATACGTCGCTATTAGTATATTTATTAGCGACGTCTATTTCTATATGTCACTAATACATGCCCCTAATAGTGACGTAAATTTCTATACGTCGCTAGTAGTATTTTATTTTAATTATTTTTAATTTTAAAAAATAAAATAAAAATTTTTAAAATCAAAATAAATTCCTCTCTTCCCTCCCCTCTCCTCTCACACACACACTCTCTCTTCCCTATCCTCTCTCTCTCTCCACCCTCTCACTGTCTCTCTTCCCTCTCCTCTCTGTCTCTCTCTCTTCCATATCCTCTCTCTCTCTTTCTCCTCTCCTCTCCTCTCCTCTCTCTCTCTCCTCTCCTCTCTATCTCTCTTCCCTATCCTCTCTCTCTCTCCACCCTCTCTCTCCTCCCTCCCCCTCTCTCCCCACCCTCTCCCTCTTCCCTCCCCTCTCCCTCTCCTCTCCTCTCCTCTCTCTCTCTTCCCTCCCCTCTCTCCTCTAATTTCAATTTTTTTAGATTTTTTATACTTTTTAAATTAATTTTAAAAATAAAAAAAAATTAAATAAAAATACTAATAGCTACATAGAGTGATATACGTCGCTATTAGTACACGTATTAGTGACATATACTTTTATACGTCGCTAATACATGTACTAATAGCGATGTATATCACTATACGTCGCTATTAGTATTGTATTTTAATTTTATTTTTTTATTTTAAAAATAAAAAAATGAATAATTTTTTTTAAAAAATCAAAATAAAATTTCCCTCTCCTCCCTCCCCTCTCTCTCTCTCTTCCCTCTCCCCTCTCTCCACTCTCTCTCCCTTCTATCTCTCTCTCTCCTCCCTCTCCCCTCCCTTCTCTCTCTTCCCTCCCCTCTCTCCTCCCTCTCCCTCTCTCTTCCCTGCCCTCTCTCTCTTCCCTCTCCTCTCTCTCTCTCTCTCTCTCTCTTCCCTCTCCTCTCTCTTTCTTCCCTCCCCTCCCCTCTCCCTCCTCTCTCTCTCTTCCCTCCCCTCTCCCTCCTCTCTCTCTCTTCCCTCCCCTCTCCCCTCTCTCTCTTCCCTCCCGTCTCTCCTATCTACCTACACACTATCTCTCCTCTAATTTCAAATTTTTAATATTTTTTATTCTTTAAAATTAATTTTTAAAATTAAAAAATTATTTAAATAAATATACTAATAGTGACATATACATGTATACGTTGCTAATAGTACAATTAGTAGCGACATATACAAATATACGTCGCTATTACATGTGCTAATAGCGACATATAGATATATATGTCGCTATTACTACTTTATTTTAATTATTTTTTATTTTAAAAAATAAAAAAAATTAATTTTAAAAAAAAATTAAAATAAAATTTTAATATAAATAGGTATTAGTGACGCATGTAACTATGCGTCGCTACTAACAAGGGTAATAGCGACGCATAGTTCAATACGTCGCTAATACTATCCAGTAATAGTGACGCATAAACATGCGTCGCTATTAGCTCTTAATTTTTATTTTTTATTTTTTTAAAATTGGTAATTATTAACGACGTTTGTTTATAAACATCGCTATAGTTTAAACTATTAGCGATGTTTGAAAAAATACGTCGTTAATGGTTTTAAATTTTTTTTTAAAAAATTTAATAGATATACCTTTTAGGGACGCTTAGATAAGCGTCGCTAATAACCTAAGTATTAGCGACGCATATTTGTAAGCGTCGCTAAAAGGATAGATAGTAGCGACATTTTTATTTATGTGTCGCTAATAGACTACCAGTAGCGATGCTTAAGATTATGCGTCGCTAATAGTAGTTTTTTTTGTGACGTTTTTTTATATGTCGTTATTATCACTTTGTAGTGACACTTATATAAGCGTCGCTAATACCCAATTTTGTTGTAGTGGGACGCTCGTCAAGCTCGCATCTGAGATCTTGTTGGAGATCCTATGGTCCGGCCCATTACGACCGATATTGAGCCTCCCAAGATCTTCCACCAGCGACAAAGCAGAGTGGCCGGCCTGGGCAGGTGAGACATGCGAAATGAAGCTCAGCTGTTTGGCGAGTTCTCCGTTCAGAATTTTCGGAGCCTCGTGTTCTCCTTCCGCATGTAGTAGTTCTCCTCCACCGTATCGTGCAGCTGAGAGAGGCAAATCACATATGTTTTAGCCATCTGTTGGTACTGCAGCGAGAAGCAGCTAAGGTGGAGACGCTACTGGATAGTGTAGGGACAAAATTAGCTGTGAGAGTGAGGAAGAAAGTGGCCATGTAGAGAGAAGGAGAAAGCAGGGGAGGAGTGGGATGTGAGAGAGGCAGAGCCAGGGGCCTCCGACAATCTGGGCAGAGAGGGAGGACAGTGAGTCGATTATGAGAGGTGAGAGCGCGATCGATGGGAAGGGGGTGATAAGTATAATTTATATGTTATTTTACCCTTAATTATTTTACTGTCTAGTCTTATTTAAGAGTTAATATAGGTTAAATAATTAGAAATTAAATTTAATTAGGTTAGAAAAATCTTCTATGATAATTTGAATTAAATTGGCTTATTTTGCAGATTCTTTATTGGTGTTCAAACGGGGTCACTTAGCGTTCGATCGGGTAAACGTGAATTTGGAGAAAATACATTACAGCCGTTCGAACGGGCATGCATGGTGTTTGAATGGGATAACGTGCAGTTTCCTTGTTTAAGCCAATTTCGATTCCTTTTCATATTGGACTCTTTCCTACGATTTTTATGCCTATATAAAGACATATTTGGCTTGAAATTGAAGGTTGACAAGTAGATTTTCTGGAGAGAAAAAGGAAGAAGAAGATAGAAGAGAATTCAAAGCTTTCAATGGAGATTGAAGTGCTTTCTTCTACAATGGAAGGATAAACTTTTCTTTTACTTAGGAGTTGATGAAGCTATAGATAAGTTTCAATTTCTTTTCTTTTTAATTTAGATCTCAGTTGTAAATTATGACAATTGTATGATAAGGATTTCCTTTTTAATGGAAGAGCTTTTCATGTATATTCAAATCTATGTTGATTTATTGTCTTGTAGATGATAAATTGATGTGGTTTTGATATTTACATCAATTCTAATTTTTGCGATTTAGATGAGATAGTCATACAATAGTTTTAATGTTTAGATAATTAATGACTTGGATGAGTTATACTAAGATTAGACGAGTCATGCCTATAGCTAGTTTAGTGTAGATGATTCGTGCTATTGTCGAAGATAGTTCATGCCATGGAATTTAATTAATGATTCTTTCTGAAGTAATTCTAGCTTGTAGCTGAGAATACTTGTTCATATTCATACTAAATTTAGATTAAAAGTTAAGGAATTGTTATGGTTCTATAGTGGATTCGATTTCCTAAGTAATTTCCATCATATTAATCTCTTGTTTTTAAACTAGTTGATTCCTTTCCTTTACTTAATTAAAGTTTAAGTTGTTTTAGTTTTCAATCAGCAAATTCCCCTTTAGATTTAGTAATAATTCATCCGTCCTTGAGGTTCGACAACCCTTAAATACTCATCCTAGTACAATTACCTTGTATACTTGCAAAGGGTTTAATTATAAACGATCAGGGGGCCCTTATCCAAATACAGACAGTCGATGGGGAGAGGGTGGGGAGGCGATGGCCCCCTCTGGATTGGATTGGGGAGAGGAAAAAGGAAGAAAGGGTGATGGGTTACAGAGGGGTAGGATGGGAATATATATATATATATATATATATAGAGAGAGAGAGAGAGAGAGAGAGAGAGAGAGAGAGAGAGAGTGCACTTAGCCTGCGGGTACCTATTGGCTCGGCTTCTGCTAGTGGTTTTATAATGACCGTTGACTTATAATCTCATGTCCAAAAACAATCATCCTTTCTCTAGCCAATGCCTTCTCATGTACCCCTTCTATGACCCCTCCCAACCCGTCGCCCTCATTCCATATTCTCGGCAGCCAGACCCGCCACCAGCCTCCATTGTTCGCCATCATCAACCCTCTCCTTCCCCACGGTTTGCCATCATTTTCCCTATGAGTTTCACCTCTTTCCCGGTCCGCCCTCGTTGCCCCTCCTCTTCTAAGCAACGAGTAGTTGCTAGTGCCCCTCCTCTTATGGGTGATGAGCAGCCGCCAATGCCACTCCCTTTTTTGGGCAACCTACAACCACTAGCCGCCAGTGCCCCTGCCTCTTTGAAGCAACTAGCAGCTGATCCAGCGCCCCTCCATTTTCCCCCGAAACTCGACCTCGCTCTCCTCCATCTTTTCTCCTGATCCAGCATCGACCATCCTCCCTCATTTCACACAGGTGAAACTTGTAAGTGAAAAAATAATGCTTTTTCTCGATTACAAAATTGATTTTTTGGCTAATCATTTTTCTTTCTTTTTTCACAAAATAAACTGTTTGATTTCTATTTAAGCCCTCCTTTTGTCTGTTTGAAGGTCTTTGTGTTCTTCCTCTCATCATTTAAATATTTTTTTCTGTAAAAGTTTCTTCTTTTATTTTGTGCCCAATTGATGTTTGTGAAAATGCTTAATGGTAGAGTTCATTTGTTAGATCTTAAATGTAAATGTAGATCATTTTTTGCATTTGATTTGTGAAAAAAAAAATTGTTAGATGTTTGTCAAAATGCTTAATATTAAATTTAAGTGCTGCCATTTTATTTTGTGCACAATTTGTGTATGCATTTGATTTGTTAAATGTGAAAATACTTAAAATGCATTATAGAATTTTTATGAGTGCTGATTAAAATAGAATTTAGTGTCGTGACTGATGGTGGTCTCTAGCTTCTAGTGCGTGGTGGTGGTCTTTTTCTTAGCAAAGGCACATGGGTATAGTGGAAACTTCAATCCTCCTAGTGCTCTCTGTCATGTATGTATTGTTTCTTGATTCACATAAATCATAATAATTTGTCAATTTGTTTTTTTTTTCTTTTCAGATCACTGCGGATTTTGAAGAAGTTTGAGTCCAAAGTTGTTTTTGTATTCTGGATGTTGGGTACCATTCAAAGGGATTGTATGCTTAAATCCAAATTGCAAATGTGTTATATAATGATTTTTTCTTACTGAAAATGCCATCATCTTATGCTACTATTATAATGCACTATCATCATGCGGAGCACAGATTTATGCTAGACAATGTTAACCAGAGCACTATATGATATTCTCTGTTACCAGGATGAAGCTTGGGCTGCTTTCTAGCTGATCTTTGGTTGTATGATTTATCAGAAATTGCAATTGCTGCAATTAGTGGAATTTGATGCTAATAGATGCCATGATAAACATCACTACAATTGGTTGTAAGACCATGTGTTGAGTCACATGCTAGTAGATGGGTTTAGTTGGTTTAGAAAAGCAATGTAGTAGTTGTTTATATATAACTTGCAATTGTTGGTTTTGAATACTCATTTTTAGCTTTATATGCTCTAATGATAAACCGGGATGATAAGATACTTCTTGTGGTTGCAGGTAGTCTTTTATCTTGAATGAGCAGTTGGCATGCAATAAGACCAACCTTTGGAGTCAGAGACGAGGCCTTGGTACTGCGATGAAGAAGCAGCATTTGAAATATGGCAAAAATTTGGGCTCCTATGTTATTTGGTGCCAGATAGTGTAAATGGAAGACTGTAGGGTTAATTTTTCAAGTTTTATGCATATAATTTACAACATTAACAATTTTTGTATTTTCTATATTGTTTGGGATAATTTGATTGTAACTTTTGTATTGGTTGAGAGATGGGTATATGACCTCATGGCCATGAGACCCATTTATATTACTTGGCAACACTTTATAGTGGCAGCTTTGGCAGTCAGTGCTATTTTTTTTAAAAGATGTAGGACTTTTAGGAGCAGTCAATATGACTGCGACTAAAACCATTAAAATAGATTTCACAAAGCTTTAGTGGCTACCTATAAACCACAGCTAAAAGTGTTCTTTTTAGCTGTAGTTGCATATTTCGCCTCTAAGTTAGCTGCCATGGTTAAAAAATTTGATATAGTTCTATTTAATTGTATTTTATTATGTTCTAATCAAGTTTTGAGTTGAATGCTTGTCCGAGCTAAAAAAGGAAGTTGCACTAGGTAGAACGAAGGAAAATATTGAAAGTAATGGGGAATAGGGTCTTAACCTGGGTATGAGTATGACACTGGCTAGTTGCTTCACAAGTTCTCCAAGGTTCCCATATCCCTCAATGTTTTTTGTTATTCACATTCCAATATTATAATGGGTTTGTAACAAATATTTTAGAGTAATTGACATGTTCAAGAGCATATACTCTTTTCATTCAGCTTAGTTGGAAAATGACATTTAAGTTGTCTCAATGGTGATCACCACAAATAACCATTCATGCCTTGCTAAGTGAGTCCTAACAGTTAAATTGCACACACCAGGGCAGTAATGTATGAAAGACGTTAATGCACAAGAAGACATGCTTCTTTCAATGCTCAAATGCTAACAAGGTTACAATCACCTATTCAAAAGACCTGAATGCGTAATTTCTATTTGCATTATTGGTTACTGCCATTAATAGTACACATCACGAGGTAATATGCAAAGCCCAAATTTACAACCACTAAATTCAATTGTGTTGGTTAGCATATGCAATTGTTTGCTCGACTACCTTTGCCCATGCATCCACAATCTTCTTGGCATACCCCGCCTGCCAACAAACACAAAAAGCATCATATAGTTTTCCAATAATAGGGACCATATAGTTTCCACTCCATAATGTAAAAATTACAGATTTAATGAAATTTAGACTGAGGCTGCAAATGTCACATTTCAGCAAAGGTGTAGAAGTTCTAGACCCTTGCTATGTAACAAACCTCCATATATGTTTTCTATTTTTTTAAAACTCTCCACAATACATATTAAAAATATTGGTGAAGCATTCAAGTTACCTTAAGCCACTTCTAATAGTAACCTAGTGTATCACCACTCAGAAAAACCAAGAACGGAAGTTTGAACAATCAATATGCACTTAATTGTGTTATTTAACAAGGTTTCCATCCTAGTCACCACACAAGATAATAGGAATGCAAAGAAAACGCAGCTGAAAGCACTTCAACACTTCAAACAGGAAACATGTGAGATGCATAATAGAAAGACTTAAGATGTCAATAAATGATGAGAAACATAGGAGCTTAAGCAAACATGTAGAAAATAGGCACTAACTTATGTTATTCATCATTTGACTCAATTCAACAAGGTTTCCATCATAGTTAATAGGTAAAAATATACATAAGACATCTACCACATACTTGTAGCTGGAGACGACAAAGCGAAAGTAGACGCTTCTGTAAAATCCAAAAAAGATTTAGCTCCAGGTTGATGAAGTGCTTGTTGGACATTCAGTAGGTAATTCTTGTAATTTGTGTAACGATGTGCATATGAAGACACAGGAAGTGCTTATCAAACTGCTAGACTTTGTGGAGCTTATTTGCCCAAACAATATAGACCTACCAAAATTGGTCATTTTGAGAGCCAAAAAGTGATTAAAAGGACCTGAGGAAAGCAATGAAAAAGAGTGAAGGACAAAACTAGTCAATATTGTAGTATGGTAAACTAATACTTTCTCTGTCTCATATTCATTATCTGGATTTAAAAAAACTTGTGTAATATTAATTGTTTTATTTTATATTATTTCCATGGCTGAAGGAAAAAAGATCAGTGAATGGAATATCTTGAACATGGATACTTCATACTTGGCTATGTCATCTATGCATGCATGCATTTGTGTGCTTTGTATATATGTACTAACTTTCAAATGGATACAGTTAAAATTGGTCGCAGTCACTATATCCACATGCCCACGAAGCTTCATTTCCCAAAAAATTGCATCTAGAGCCTAATAGAGGGGAAGGGACGGGGAAGATGCCTCAATTGAGTGGGTTAGGGTTTTAAAAAAAAGACATCCATTGGATCTCAACTGATGGATATGCAATAACTCACCCGCACAGAAATAGCAACAAGATGAAAATGCAAATATTAATATAATGAAACTAACACTAAATTTGGCCAAGGTAGGATATGTTAAAAAAACAAATATATTCAATTGTACAGCGAGAGTAAAGAAGATTAAGACGACATGAAAAGAAAACCCAATCACCCAAAATATATCCACCTCTAGGAAACACAAAAGCCAACGGGCATGTAGGACAAATCTTGAAGACAAAAAATTATAAAGCAATAGAATTTACCCATGATGAAATTAAATGAGTAACAATCACATTATTTAGATTATTGCATTCTCCAATGAAAAATAAAATGCACATGTATTAATCCTAATATCATCAACGTGAGCAGCAAGTCATTCTCTCAACCATTTCACTGGTAAGTAGCATCTCATTGATAAGCAGAAAAGTATTTCATCAAACAACTTATTGGCAAAAAAAAAATTTAGCTTATAGATCACTGAAACCAAGAAATAAAACCCACTTTTTCTTTTGCCTAAGGTGTTCATGGGGTAAAACTAACACATAGGGGAAACCCACTTTTTGTTTTGCTGGCCCGCTTTAGGACAAACTATTAGATTTAGCATGAAAGCCTCATGTCAACCTAAGTAGTCAGAAATGTCAGAAATATGTAGGAATTTTGAAACTCATCAGGGAAATGAAATGAGAAAAGAGTAGAATTAAAGAAAGAACATGCAAAGCAATAAACCAGGAAAAGTGGGGAAGGGCGAGCATGATGATTTGGAATGATGATTTAGCTGTTGACGAGGTCCTTATCCTCTCAACGATGTCGATTCCTTTCTAAGTGAAAAGATAAATCATATGAACCTAGCCAAAAGTGTAATCAACAAAAAAATCCTAACTAAAAGTGTAAACTTTCCAAAAAAAAATTGCTGACCACACAGTGTCATTGTAGAGAGGGGACTATAAAGAGTCGATGAAGCCATCGGGGACAAAGGGAAGACTGATGAATGGGGGTTTGCGGCAACTGGCAGCAGCATTTAAGGCTTAATCACGACAGAGAAATTGCCATAGAGGGTCGGGAAAGTTGGCGAAGGGAGGGCTGCGGTGTGTCAGGGTGGCAAGTGGCACAGTTGGAGGTAGAGGGAAGGTTGTGAGCTAGGGCACAATG
Organism: Saururus chinensis; assembly: GCA_035235625.1. NCBI lineage: Eukaryota > Viridiplantae > Streptophyta > Magnoliopsida > Piperales > Saururaceae > Saururus > Saururus chinensis. The sequence goes on along the minus strand of CP141146.1, from coordinate 25,238,347 downwards.
GTGCTATTCAAGCCCGGGGAAAGTTAGTGGCTTTAGGCGGCCAGGCTGGAAACTTGTTCAGAGAGAAGAAATGGCGTAAGAGGGGCAGTGAAGGGATTGATTTCAGGCTGGCCGCTGGAGGCTGATTGGGGAATTTGTTTGCTAGTGATGGAGGGGAAGGGGTCGATTAGCCCTTCCCATAAGCTAACAAGCGATGGAGGAGAAGGGGTTGATTACATGAAGTGGGGGCTTAGGGATTTCTACCCGGGTTTTAAAAAATTGTTCATCGGATCTCATTCAATCTGTTACCTCATTACCTCATGAAGCCACAGCGAGACAGGCTGCCCCAAGGTGGCCACTGGAGCTTGTCAATCCGCTACCTCAAGAATCAAGATGCGGGGCGAGAAGGTTGCGGGCTGGGATCCCCTTCCTCCTGGGAGGTCACCAACGAAGGACTGATGGCTCCTGAATCTTGTCGATATGTTGCCTCTAAGATGTCGTAGTGAGAGGGCATCCAGAGAGATGGAGGGAAAGGGATGGAGAAGTTGCCTCATCCACAGATATCATCCGACAGATATAAAATAGTATACTGTTGTTACATCCAAACTAAGACTACGAACGAGCTTAGTTCATTTTTTTTTTTTTTTTTACTTGTCAACTATAGTAAACAAGGTCGATCCACAGGGAAAGTCTTATGTGACACAGAAAATTATTACGAAAAGAATAGAATAGAGAAGGAAAGTGAAATAGATAATAAGAGCTTGTTAGGGGTTATGGAAAAAAAAATTTCCAGGAAAATCAACTTTCTAAAAAAATTATATTACCATGGAAATAAATTGTCATAAAATTTGAAATTTCTATGGTTAGGGGTTTATTTAAAAAAATTTTCAGAAAATATTTTTAAGATGTATTTTAACAAAAAATACCTGATAAAAAAATATGTGTTAATAGAGAATATTATATTTATGTCTTTTTACACATTTTTTTAATGAGGTAACCTTTTTATTTATGTCCTTTTACACTTTTTTTTAATGAGGTAACCTTTTAGTGCATTAAAAAAACACAATTTACTGCCAAAAAAATATCTTGGACATAAAATTTTTATTTTTTAAAATAAAATTAATAAAAAATTTATATTAACTCAAATACACATTAATTATTGTGCACATGCATCTATATAAAACTATCATTTAGCAATGATTTTATTCTATTAAATATTTTATGCAAAATAATCTATAAAATATTCTATAAAAAATAAAAAATCTATGAACAATACAAATGGCTGCAAGTCCCATAATTCTTTCATTTCTTTGAGAATACCAAACTTATTAAATAAACAAGAAATAAAAACAAGTATTCAACTCTATTACTTAATAACATCTTAAATATCATTGTAATTCCACATATTTGTAGCAAGCTCATCACGAAAATGGCCCATCGTCACTATTCCATTTGCCCATGACTGATAATCTTCTAAATTTGGTGCCTCCGATGGAAGTTCTTCATCATGTAATTCATCATCACTCCACAAATCATCTTTATCTTCTTTCCTAATAAAATTATGAAGAATAGCTGTAGCAACAACAATTTTAACTTGTGTCTCATAAGGAAATTTAGGTCCTTTGTTTGATAATATTTCAAAACGGTTCTTCCATACTCCAAATGTGCGCTCAATAGTGGTCCTCAACGAAGAATGACGGAGGTTGAAGAGCTCTTCAGCATTTTGTGGTGGATTTGGGCCAAACTCATTCAAATGATATCGAGTTCTACGATATGGAGCTAAAAAACCTAGAAGATTTGCAAACCCCACATCCACTAACAAATATTTACCTGTACTCAAGATAATATTACAATAATAAGAAAACAAATTACTATGAAATAAAACAAATAAGTAATTATCAATTTTATTACCTCGAGGGACTTTTAATTTTCGACTTTTACTTTGTGTTGTAATAGCCGTCTTTAAGATAGTGGAATCATTTGCAGAACCCTCCCAACCAGGCAAGACATATGTAAACTCCATATCAAAATTACATGCCATCAACTCATTTTGTGTAACTTTACCCTTCTTATTCCAAAATCTTATTTGATCTTTACCCATTATATGCGCAGCGACATGTGTCCCACCCAATGTACCAACACAATCCCCCAATTATATAAAACTAGTTATCAACATTATAAAATTATAGAAATTTTTTATATTAAAAAAAAATAATTACCTTAAAGTATGGAAAAAATATATCATCATCTCCGATTTTAGAATGGAGGGAAGAGGTAGGCGCCTTCACATAATCTTTACTTAGTGCTAAAATTGCATTTAACACATTGTTGAAATGAGTACTCACTGTCCATGCTGAACGTGCAAAACGCTCCCTTGTCACATTATAATGTTGTCCTTGGCCAAGAGTTATTAATTTTATAGCCACTTGTTCCTCCACAGTAATATATCTAGTCTCTTTTAAATGTTCTTTTTCTTTCAAAATGTGACACAACTTCTTAAATGACATCGGGTACATCCTATATACACCCCTAAACAATTTAACATCAAATACTAAGGCCCTTCTAATATAAGATGTACCCCCTTCCCCAAAACTGTAATTTCTTCGTGTAGGAGGTAACCTCAAATGACAAAAATAATGACCTAATGCAGACAATGCTACACCAAATGCCAACCGAAGCATTTTTTGCGTGTCAAAATCACGTATGTCTATCTTCCTGTAAATCAACATATAACATAATTAATTACATAGTTCCATAAAATTGTATTACCAAAAAAATAAACAACCAATTATAAAAATATAAGCATACAACCAACAATATAAACTTTTAATACAAAGTATTTAACATTGAGTGCATACAACCACCTTTCAATCAACCACATCACTAAAGTGTTCATGAATGAGTACACACAACCACATTCAACCATGATAGTATTTAACAAGTTTTTAACAAATATTGTCATCCTACATAGAAAGTTAATCTAACTAATATTTGTCAACCCAAAAAAGATCAAACTATGGGCAGCCATCAAAGCACCAATGAAGCCACCTCCTTCTCCCTTCCACATCTAACAAAATAAAGTTTTCCTTTGCTTCAGGTGACTTGAGAAATTCCAATGCCCTAATTCTCTCTCTCTCATCTATATTAGGTATCTCATGCAAAGCCCGCATAGCCGCTCGTGTGGAATCACTTTCATGAAACATCTTCATAGTAGATGTCATCTCTCTCAATGCATCAACAATCATAAAATCTGTATCTTCTTGCATTGCTCCTTTACTCCTCTTACGACTACGTGAGGATGAGCCTTCTCCATGCCTTTGCAGAGTTGATTGAGCCTGATTATCCTGCACATCCTCATCATTAGGAAATGACAATGTGTCCATAAATGGGGCAGAAGCAGAAACACCCAAGTCCATATCCCCAATACTATTACGGTGATCACTTTCATCACCATTACATCCAATGGTTGTGCTCCCAGTAGTTGTAGAATCACCAATTACAATAGAATTTTTCCCAAACAATGGACATCCTCTCTCTTGATATTTATGGAAAACTACATCTTCCTACATTCAAATAAAAAATTAACATCTTAGTAGCATAATTCCATGATTAATCATTTATATAAATATTCTATAGAAAACTAGCTTACCGTAATTAGTTCACTCCATTGATACTCTTCAAGAGTAACTCTCCCGGTAGTCGAGTCCCACCCAGCTCCAATCTTTGATAGCCTTTTCATCCCATGTTTGTAAATTTTTTTCCAAGTTTTTAAACGATTGATAACATGGTCTTTTGTTTTCACAACCCCAGCCCTCTCTGTAAACTTTTGCAAAACACTGGGCCACATAGTAGATACCCATGCATTTCCAACTCTAAGCCCATTAATTTTTGCTTCTTCCAAAAGATCAAGCATTGTCTCATCCTCTTGAGTAGTCCATTTCTCATTGCTATTTTTTTTCACCATTGCTTATTCTACCAAAATAAATCACAACACAAAAAATTAAGTAATAATTAAATTAAATATCAATATAAATATAAATAAAATTAAAAAATAATAAAAACCAACAATTTGACAAGTGATGAAAAGAACAACTTAAACAGTGTAAGTATGGAGTATATATTTCTTGGAATAAATAGTTTATACGAATCTGCATATCTAGCTTACACTTCAACATTTTCAAGAACTTATGAACTTACTGCATGATCAATGTATCAGTTATCCAATTACCTTATGAACTTACTGCATGTTACCCTTTTCTTGAAGAGTGAAGAACAACAATATAGTACAAGGTATGTAGCAAGCAAAACAAAAAGTAATGACATTGTGATTTTCTAGCCATAGAGCAGAAAATCCCATATCATGGGGTGACTGGTGATCATATATAACGTAACTGAGTGCCACAATAGAATACTAGAAAATGACACAAAAATCAAATCTTTTAAATAAGCCATTTTCTTATGTTTGCAACAAGCAAGGCACCAAATCTATCAATAGCTGGCAGCAAAATATTGAAATATACCTTGTTGTACTGCTCTTGCAAAGAGCTGTCAGCACCTTCTGAAACTGAACCTATTGCTTTGGCACTACACTGCCAAAATGTACCTGACGGGTTTGTGTAGTATCTGCAAATCACAAGAATTTCTATCACAAAAATGTACAACAAATTAGACTTCCACTAGTAATTTATCTTTAGCAATGACACTTTTCATTAGGCCTCATCCTGCAGATTCTCTGTCCAAAGTATGATCAACCAAGAAACTAATTTTTTTGACATGACTTGCTCCCTAACCCAGTTTGACTCCACCACAGATGAGGGCCTATTTAAAATCCTGATCCTAACACAATAATCTTCTATCATTAAAATGTATATCTCTACTTTTCCGGACAAAATAGAATGCCTATAGGAAGGACACTCAATTTATGAGCACTTCTTATTTAATTAAAACCACTGTTTTACCAAATAGACGAAAAGTGGGGAAAAAAACTTACAAGCTAGGCCCATAATCATCGTGACCAGCGATTAGAAGAGACACTCCAAAAGGCCGAGACTGTGGCAAACACATATTACATGAGAAACAAGAAACAACTGGACTAGAAACTATCTAGAACCATGACATAAAGTAAGCAAAAACAATATCATGTGCACAATAAATTTAGATAACATATACAGATTGAAACTATAAGTAATGTCAACATATTAAAGAAGGTAATCACAGAGCTTCCAATAGAAAGGAATTATCTAAAGAAAGTTACCCGAAACCATAACGATGGCATACCCTTAGTACATTACTAGTGCACTGTATACTGCATACTAACGCAATACACAACTTCAATCGCAATTATTGTGATTATTATCCAATTGCTTTGTTGAAAAACTGATCACGAAGATCTTTATATAATTTACAAAAAAAAGAATGTATAAATAAGATTAGAATGAACAACCGCTGACAAGCTAGTCAATGTTCCAGATTTCAAACGTTCATAATTACCTTCTTCATGAACTGATGTTACACAATGAGATTACAATTCACATACTCAAACAATGTGCTGATTTTATTTTTAATCTATATAGTTCTTAATATGAGTAGAAGCAACAACCATGAATAATGATTAAAGAACAACACCTCAGCTGTTCGGCAGTAGAAAACTCCTTAAGAAACTCACTTACTACAAATTCAAAAAATGAGCTAGAAAGAACTCTGGCTTACATCATGATTGGCACCTTTTTATTTGTCAAGAAAGGTGCAAACTGAAACAGAGCTAGCCCCTTTTGATTCCAAGTGTGATATGAGATAGGACAAAGTAAGCACCTGTATCAATTTTCAGTCTTTTCACAGCCAACTCCAAACCTGCATCACTCTTTATAGTAGCCTGCAAAAAATTATGAGGTGTTTAGTGTTTCTTTCATCAACTTACCAAATTAGTATACATAAATTAATTAGAAAGAAGGCAGTGTATCCTATGGAATTTCAAGCCTTGAAGCAAGCTTGCATACTATCTTTCCCCATCACTAGACAACAATTTATATGCATTGACCATTGTCGTGTAAGGTTTACCATTAAGAAGTTACATTCACATTTTTGTCCCTCAAATGAATAAGCAATGCAATCAGAGAACTTTGAAGACCATATGCATTCATCATAAGACTCAGAGCATTATAACTCATCATTTTTAATAGTATGGCACTGATGTGAAGAAGGAAAAGAAACTTTGGACAATGGCCAAGTAATAATACCAGACATTTTTAATTCTATCAGAAACTGAACAACCCCTCCCCTCCCCTTTCCCACCCTGGGCAAGTCCAACCAAATCCTTTGTTGAAGAAGGTTCCTTAACACTTGATACAAGAACGAAAATATCTATTCTCTCCAACAAAATCAATGATACAATTGTTAACTAGCTTATTAGTAATAAACACCTAGCCAATTTAATAAACCTATCTGCTCACTTACTGTAGAAATATACAGAATGAGACACATTGAATCATCATTTGTATGAAGTCTCTCTACTAATAGATGGGCTAGCCATTAGCAAAAGTCATTTGAACCATGATAAGAGCGTGTTGTCATCATTGAATTCAGAGGATAATAACAAAAAATTGCTTTTCCTTTGAGCTCCTTAAGTCAATAAGTCATGAGGAAAGCAGTGACAAGAAGATGATAGAAACAAAATTGAATACCAATCATTGGTTTTATGTTTAAACGGAGGTAGAACTACTTGGACAATCACACATTTAGAAGAAACACTACACTAGACACATAGCTTATATCGACAACTTGATTAAATTCAATTAAAAGGGTATACATCTACTCTAGCAACTTGAAATTTGAAGTTATATTACATTTGGAAGAATTATCATCAAGCACAACGGACAAAGCCACATTATCAAACGACTAAGAAAACAGTGACAGGGGCACAAATCTTAGAAGATCTAAATGACCATCAAGCACATTCCAATAACTACACATTCAATCCAACCCATAAAATCTAAAGATCTAAACGACCCCAATCATAGAACCCCCGTACAGATCCAAACAATAACAAAAAATCTTTAAAACAGAAAAGACTGGAAAAAAAAACTCACCTAAGGAAGACCTTGGGCTGCTTCAAAAATGCTTTCTCTGTTTGCAGAAACCACGACCACAAATTTCAGCAACAATCCAGAACCCATCACATGCCAATTAAGAAAATGACAGTAAAATCGAGAGGCTTTGGATCCAACCTGTTTTGCCATAATCGACGATTGGGAGAAAGGTGGAAGATAATTTACTGTTGAGGAGGCTTCCCCTCTCCTGCACAAGGAAACTAGCGGCAACTGTTAGCCCACCACAACCTAATCGATAGATCTGTCGGCTTCGATAGATCTGCCGGCTTTGATCATGCAAACAGCTAAAAATGAGATAGAGATGGAGAGAAGCTTGAGAGGGTGGATGGCAGAGACAAATCCCCAGAGGCTAGAGAAATCCAAAGGAAGAAGAAGCGAGACATCGGGGAGGAGGATAGCGATCTGCTTGAGACCAAACCCGACGCTCGGAAAAATAGTTTCCAGAGGGTGGGGAGGTCGGGAAATAAATCCTAGTTTTCCACCCTCTTTTTTGGGGGTCGGAAAATAAAATTTTCTAGTCTTAAAATTTTCTAGAACCCTTAACGAGGTGCAAAGTTGTTTTCTTAGAAAAATTGTTTTCCCACTATTTTTTCCAGAACCCCTAACAAGCCCTAAAAGACAATCAAAGAGAAAGTGCTAAAGCATCGAAAATCCACTTGCAATAAATCTCTAATGTATACTTCATTCAAATGATAACTCAATTAAGATCAAATAAAAATTTGCTCAATCGGAAAATTTATCTTTTGAAGAACTTTGAAATAGAACAATAATAATTGATTGTTTACTACGTGAAAGTATTAAGTATATAATCACAGAGAATTATAAGCATTCGGCGTGCCTTTCGTCAACGCTGAATCAAATAATTATATAGATTATAAACTCCTTAAATATGAAACATCAATTTAAAAATAATAAAGAACTTACTTGAATCAAAGTATCCATTAAACATCAAGTACAAACTTCATTCCTAACCTTAGCTTGAGAGCTTTAGAACGCCATTACAATAAAACTAAAAACAAAAATACAAAATGAGAAAAGAAAATAGGAGAAGAGAGCTCCAAAGAGGAGGAGATGATCCATCTATCACGTGCACCCCTCTATTTATAGGAATAGAAGGGGTTGCGTCAAAGAGGAAAGTGAAATCATATCTCTAGATTGCATCCTGATTGATTACCTTATTAGACCCATATATCTTTAGACTTTGGAATTTCTTCCTGAAATAACATTTGTAGCCACAGAAGTCTTCTTTCCATTGCCACCAGAATCGTATTAATCTGAATTATACATAAACAAATATGATTGAAATACTAAGACTATGTCAATCTGTCTAAATCAGCTTCTTTCCTAATTTAGTTCTATTCATACAAATCTTAAATCAAACGGGTCCACAAGGTTTTGTTCAACCATTCCATGCATGTTTAGACCATTAGGAGCCCATTCTTGACTTTTAAATAGTTTTAAGTAGTTGGGCTTAACTTCCTCTTCCAGTTGGATCCTGTTGAAGTCTGTTTAGACATATAAACTCAATTAAGGTCTAACTAACTTATTTAAAACATAAATATCCCAAATCAGAAATGAATTAACATAAAATAGGATTGCAATTCAAAATGTATAATATTTAATTGAACATTATTTTAGTGTATCACATACCCGCACAAAAATAGCCTACGGGCATCCTGAGACTATATATATATATATATATATATATATATATATATATATATATATATATATGTAAAAAAACGTTTATATGAGCCTAGGCTCACATGTATCTGCGTGAGCCTAGGCTCCATGGGCCATTAGATTTACATTTAACGGTCCATAACACTAAGGGGTTAAAATATCTCTCAGGATTATGGGCCAATGTAAATCCGATTAATCATAGAGCCGGGCTTACGCAAGCGCGCATGAGCCTGAGCTCATATAAACGGGATTCTTTCATTAGTCAAAAATATTAGTCCAATTGCCAAAAACTGTTTTTCAATTTAGTCACAAAGTTTAAATTCAAATAATATTATTTGGTGCAAGGCTCGAACTCAATTCCCAGTTGAATTTTTTTTTCTGTATTTTAAATTTTTTTTAAAGGAACTTCGAGAATATCAGCTGAGAAAAGTTGATTGATAAATGTACTGATTGAAATGAAGTTCTTATTTAGTTTCGAATCTTTTTTCTTTATTTGTTCTTATTCATCTTTGATGCATTTTGTGGATCATAGTATAATATATGTCTGGTATGTAACCGGCACAAATGAATTAGCTATAACGAATAGGCCTTTCGCTTGAGTTTGGTTATGTTGTACTTAATAGTTCTTGTAAAAAATTAAATAGAAAGAGAGAGACTTTAATTGTTATAAATAGTAACACCCGTCCATCTTATTATACAAGACCGAAGTCCAACATCGAACCTAATAATATACTGGTTCCCATAGGGTGAATATCCCCATTCCCTTCATCAAAAAATAAGCAAATCCGACGAGAGAACCTAAGAAAATAATGATGAACAATTTTGCGATACACATCTTCTTCATGTTCAGCCCCAATTTCTTAAGGAAGCAAGTCACTCCTTGCACAAGCTGACACGAGAGGGCGATTGTCATGATCACAGTCCAAGCACAAAAGAAAACCAGCAGCAGACGACGTGCGAACAAGTTCGTCGAGGGAATAATTTGCAACGTAAGAAAGAAATATGCCTTTGCGGTGGCAATAATGGCGACAAACATGACCCTCACCAAGATTGTCATGAGTAACTTCCATCTCGATGGTATCACAATCAATAACAGTATTATGCACAGGGAAGCCGAGAGCCCAATCACATCAAATACCATGAAGACATTGTACAGAGGCGTGCCGCCGATGATCACATGCCCGTCATCGGCATCGGAAGACCCGTCATCTGCTGTATGTAAATAATACCCACCCGGTGGATTCACTGCTGCCGTGAAAGTGATGGTGGCGATCAGTGTGGCCACCACCATGAGCGTGCTGCGTGTATCTTTCAGCCACTTGCTGTGTTGTTTTTTATCTTTCCCGCTGCTTCGCCGGAGGCTGCTCCGCATGGTAGGAGTTTGTACATGACTTTTGGGAAAGGATGGGCTCCTTTCTAGTTTCCCCCAGGCTGCAAGAAGATTCTGCTCCAGTTGCACGTCGCTGTGCCCACGGGGAGACTCCAGTAGCACAGCCAGGGCAGTGGCTCCTCTCCTGTTTGTTGCATTCACGTCGATTCCAGGGCACCTCAACACAAGTCTTGTGGTCTGCACGAAGAACCAAAATTAAAGCTGCTAATAGCAGAATCGACAAGTTAAACCCGTTTAATTCTTACGCTCAGATGGAGAACCGTGTCACCGCCATCGCTTAATTCTCTAATGGAGTCTGGTCTTTCAGTGATCAATTTAGCCAGGACATCAGCCCATCCTTTCCGGGCAGCAACATGAAGTGGCAATCTTCCGCCATTGTCTCGCAGCAAGCAGAGGTCGTTGCCCACCTTCAGGAGCTCTTCAACCACTTGTACGTGGCCATTTGCCGCAGCCAAGTGCAAAGGAGAAGATCCTTGCTCGTTGCAATCACGGGCCAATGCAGGATTTCCAGCCAGCACTGCCCTGACAAATTCTGAGTGGCCAAGCAAAGCTGCAATATGAAGAGGAGTCTCTCCATTGGAGCTGATCACCACTCTATGGAGAGCAGTGGGATCATCTTGAAGTATCCTCTGCAACATGGCCACATCCCCAGCTCTAGCTGCCTCGAACAGCCTAGGATCCATTGCTACTCTTGCAGACACATACAAGGAACTTGAGCTGCTGGGAGGACGTGATATGTATATCAGTATATGAGACGACATATTTTCATATGAAAGTTCCAGGGATGGGTCAAGACAGCAAGGCTTCGGAGTAAACACAGCAAGGGTCTCATTGTTCCAACTTTGGATATTCCGCTATTTAAAGCCGCAGAAGAACAAGAGATTACATAATAATTTGTCGAAGGTTCCGAAGCATTTTCTCTGGCATCTTGTTCCGAAAGATTTTGATGTTTTTACATGTTTATGTGCGAGTTATGGCTTAGGCGAAGTACAATGAGACTTTCATTAGCTGGGAATTCGGAACCTAATTGAGATAATAATCTTTCCGGTTGTATGTGATCAAGCATTTTATAACCCATATTAATTTTTGTGGTTCTTTTTAGCATTTGTTTACTGTAGACATCATCCCTAAGAAGGTACAGAGGGCATGTTGTTACGGTTTGTGTGAAGAAAGGTTACCAGAAGAGCTCTATAAGAAGGTTTCTTATGATGTACTATTATAATAGCCATATTCTTTAAGTTTACGCAATCTCACTAAACTGATTCCAGTTAACGTGTTTGGGTTAATTACAAGCGTCTCATCCAAGTGAAAATGGATGTTCTTTAATGAAAGGCGCATGTTGTGATAAATATGTACTTTATAATAAGAAGGTGGCTATTCATACCCCACTTTTTTCCTGTGTCCCCTTTTCTTCTTTACCCTAACCTCCTTTATTAAAATCTTCCACTTATCCTTCATACTTAAAAAACAAAATTTACCCAACTTCTCCCCCTTCCCCTTGTTCTTCTCCGTTGAAACTTTGGTCATCGACGCTGGTGCCACCGGGGTCAGATCCATGCCGGACTGGCAGTGCTCTAGCATGTGTCGCCAGTTCAGCGTGCGGCCAAATCTAGCAGCGCCACACATAGCCAGCACAGGTTGCGGCCAGATCTGGCTGTAGCGCGCATGGCCAGCACAAACCGTGGTTAGATCTGACTGCGCACGGCCAGAGCTGGCCGCAACGCACACGGCCAGCACAGGCCGCGGCGAGCGCAGCCAAATCTGGCTGCACTGCGCATGGCCAACGTAGGCTGCGCTGGGTCCACCGGTGCGTAGACTGGTTGCGTGGGCACCGGAGTCCATGTCGCCATTGTCGTCGCCATTGCCAAAAGAAAGAAGAGTGGGGTTTAGTGTAGTGGGGGAAGTATAAGTAAAATGATGGGGGAGATATGGGGGAATGAAATAATAAAAAAAAAACACATTTTCACTTTGTTTTGGGGGACACTGGCGTTCTTATAATAAATAGCTTTATTCTTCTTTACTTGTATGTGAAGAGTGGCTCACAAGCTGAAGCGTGGCGGTCCTTGGACCAAGGGGGAGGCACATAGCATAAAAATTGATTCTTTGATTAATAAACTATACAAAGAAACTTACAAATATAATTTCATAAGCAATAATTTATCCAAACAAGAGCATGTAAATAATCAAAATGAAATTTGGGAACAATAACTCATTTACCTTGAGCTGAATAGCCCCAAGCACATCCTCAATCATTCACATGATCATCTGTTTGCAATTGTACAAAATTAAATTAACATAGGATAAGGTTTTTACCTCTTATGTGTAGATCCCTCTTAAGCCTTGATCTTGGCTTGAAATCTCAATAAGGAAGATGTCAACCACATTGTCTTAGAAGCCCAAATCAGTGAGGAGAGTAATCCCCTTCAATTGCCTCTCTAAAGGAGCGGAAGAGAGGCGAAGAGAGGGGCGGCCAGCAGGATTCTCCCCAAAATCACAAGGGAGGCCGCACCAAGGGGGAAGAAGGGGGCTGATTGGGAGAGGGGAGAGGAGAGGAGAGGGGCGGACCACTTAGGGCACTCCTCCCCCCTTCTTTCACTTTTATACCCTCTTTCATTTTCTCTTAATTGGGCTTCATTATTGTGCTTAATTGAAAGGACTTCCTACTGAAATTTTTTGGCTTTTTTTCAAGGGTCTGACACAATGGGAGCGTGCTATGTCTCTTAGAACCTGTGGAGGCCAGCCCGCAACAGGGTCGACCCGTCACTTACCATGGGTCAAACTATCGACACTTAATTCGTGAGTCGGGCCCCATAATGTGTTAATGAACATTCTAGTTATATGCTTAGTGTGCGTGTGTGACGAATATGAGTCTTAATAGAATTAGTATCGCGATGGCTCATGGTCGGCATGACTGCCCCCACTAACCTTAGACCCCGTGGCTCGTGCTGGCTCACTCGGACAATGAATAATATGGACCAAAATGGGCCCGAGCCCATACCCTAGTCCAACATCCCCTACTATATGCATGCTTAGAAAATAGATTCGTCGTTAAGGCCTTAATGAACAGATTCACCAACATCTCAGCAGTAGGAATATAACTCACAATCACTTTTCCCTAATGCAGCATGTTAAAAATATAATAATAATACACTTCAATGTGCTTACCCCTAGCACTGATCTCTCGATTCTTAAGTGTCGACATGATTGTCAGATTATCATAATAAATCTAGACAGGCACATCAATCCAATTTCTAACCCCAATCTTGCGAGAAACTCTTTTATCTATACTGCCTGGGAAGCTGTAATACTGCATATATAAAACTTAGCTTCCATTATAGACTTAGAAACACTCTTCTATTTCTTTCTTGCCTATGATATACCTCACCTCCAAACATGAAGACAAATTCGACAATAGATTTCCTATAATATAGATCCCCCGCATAGTCTAAATCACTACATCGAATCAATGATAGACTCTATGCATGACAAGTGAGTTTTAAACTCTTACACCCTAAAAAGTACTAAAATATTCTCACCACTACTTGTCAGTGTTGAAGTATAAAGTCTGTTTAATAATAGTTCAGCAAGCCTACTATAAAACTTAATAATTAATAATTAAAATTTTTAAATAATTTTAATGAGTCACTTAAACAGTGATATTTACACAATAAAAACCCCACATTTATTTTGGTTGGATTTAGAAGTGATGACCCCATTTGTCAAGTGCAATTAAAACTGATGCGTAAATTTTTATATTTTCCGTTCGTAAGCCCTGTAAGTTGTCGCCATTATGTCATTTGACTGCTGGCAAAGCACTTAACTAATGATCAATATGGTAAGACTAACAAATGATAATTAATCAACCTCTTTTCATAGGCCTGTCTCTTTCCCATCACGTCAGTCCAACATGTCAAACACTGACAAAAAGGTCTCCTTATGTTTAACTTCCCAAGTGCCATATGTCCTTGTTGACTATTTCCGTAATCCATTATATAGACAGAGGTGAAAATATAAACTATAAACCAATGTTTTAAAACCCGGCCCGGACCCTGACCCGGATTAATGGCTGGGCGGGGTCGACCCGGTTGAACCGTGGGTCGACCCGGGGGATGACGTCATCAACTAAAGATAATTTACAAAGAGTTTCCGCGTAATACTAAAAAAAATAGCTAAACCTGTTCAAATCTGGTACAAAATCTCACTTAACCTATTTAACTAATTAAATTATTATTCATTCAAAGTTCAAACTAACATAATTAAGAAACATGAATGCTTCATAGTTCTAACGTCATAGTTTTAACATAATCAGAAATATAAACAAATATTCATGAGTTTCAATCTAATTTTGTCTTTAATTGTTGCGACCCCCTTGTTAATTTCCAACACCACTCATTTTAATTTTATTTACGTAGTATAACTGTAAGAGGAAACACAACAAACATCAATAATAAAAGATTAGATTGTATCTATTAAAGAAGTGCATAAAAAATTTATAAAAAACAATAGTAGAAAATATTGTATTTGAAAATTTTCCATTCACAAGCCCAAATGATATTGTCAAACAAAAAACGTAAGGATTGAAAGAGCCAGGAAGAAAAAAGGCCCAAATACAGTCAAATATAGAACATAAAGACTGAAAGAGCCAAGAAGAAAAAAGCTGACTTTTTAATATTTTAGAAGAATGTTGAGTCCCCTTCCACCTGCACACATAAGGTAGACATAAAGAATGACATACATAAAAGAACTCCGGTTCTCAGAGCGATAGCCACGGCTTGATTATATTGAGGTTTTTACTCCTTAGCCGAAGATGAATACCGCCTGTAGCCAGCCCCTTTAATCCTCAAAGAGACCAGAAGGAGCCAGCCCCTTGAATCCTCAAAGAAACCAGAAGGGAAGAACATCCAATAGATTGCAACAGACATAAAAGTCTCGCTGAATCGAGAAAAAACCCAAGTACTGGGAAATCAAGAACTGTACCATCAACTTCCAGCAGGATCGATCGCTAGCTGCTCACTCTTCTGCGAGGAGCGTTGAGGAAGCTCCGTCGGCCGGCCGCCGGCGACCTCAGATGAGGGTTTAAGGCTATAAACAGCATGTGAAGAATAACCGGCATGGCCATCATTCATCAAAAACAGCAGCGAAGAAGAAGCCGTCAAGCCCGTCAGTGTGAAGGACGAAGTCGTCCTCCATCTCCGAATCGAAAATCCCGCCCGCCTTTGAGCTCCTCGTCCAGACTCCAAATCGAAAATCCCGATCCAGCCTCTGCCTCGCGATTTTGTTTTTTTTTATTCAAAAAACCGGACCGGACCGGAAGACCGGGTTACCGGTTTAACCGGCCGAGTCACGCTGACCCGGCCGGGTTAAACTAACCCGGAAATTCATTTAAACCGGCCCGCTTTTTACACCGGGTCCGGTTGAACCCGGTCGAACCGGCCGGTCCGGTCCGGTTTTTAAAACACTGCTATAAACGCAGTTGAACAGAGAGTAGCATCGGACATAAAAAGTTGAGATAAATTACCTGATATTAAATGGAAAGGAATCAGTTATCATAAAAGCTTTATCCTTAACAAATGCTAAGAGAAAACCTACAAAAATAATGATGAACAGTATTATGATACTGATCTTTTTCATCTTTAGCCCCAATATCTTAAACAAGTCACTCCTTGCACGAGAAGGCGATTATCATGATCATACCCGTAGCATTAAAGAAAACCAGCAGCAGATGACTTACGGACAAGTTCTCACCGGATATAATTAGTAACGCTAGAAAGAAATATGCCATAGCGGTGGCATAAATGGCGACAAACATGACCCTCACCTAGATTTCCATGAGTAACTTCCTCAATGGAATCACAGTCAATAACACTAATATGCCTAGGGAAGTAGAAAGCCCAATCACATTAAATAGCATGAAGGCATCGTAATGAGTCGTATCGCCGATGATCGCCTGCCCGTCTTTGTATTCAAATGCGTAATGAGGAGAGCTACTGAATTGGATGTCATTGTTAGGACTAGTGTTATCTGGTGTGTGAAGATAATACCCACTTATGGTAGCCACAAGTCCCAACAAATGTATTAGCTATAATGAATAGGCGGTTAGATTGAGTTTGGTTATTCTGTACTCAAATGGTTCTTCTAAAAAATAGAGAGAGATACTTTAATTGTTACAAACATTACCCTCACCGAGATTGCCATGAATAACTTCCTCTTCAATGGAATCACAGTCAATAACAGTATTATGCCCAGGGAAGCAGAGAGTCCAATCACATCAAATAGCATGAAGGCATTGTACTGAATCCAGCCACCGATGATCACTTGCCCATCTCTGGGTTGGAATTCGTAACGAAAGTTTTGATCAGGGTAAAAGCCACTGAGTTGGGTATCATTGTTAGAAGTAGTATTATCTGGTGAATGAAGATAATACCCACCCGGTGGATTCACTGCTGCCTGGAAAGTGATGGTAGCGATCAGTATGGCCACCACCATGAGCGTGCTGCGCGTATCGTTCAGCCACTTGCTGTGTTTATTTTTCAGCTGCTTAGCCGGAGGCTGCCCGGTGTGGTAGGAATTTGTACAACATGACTTTGGGGCAAGGATGGGCTCCTTTCTAGTTTCCCCCCCGGCTGCAAGAAGAATCTGCTCCAGTTGCACGTCATTGTGCTCACGGGGGGACTCCAGTAGCACAGCCAGGGCTGTGGTTCCTCTTCTGTTTGTTGCATTCACGTCGATTCTACGGCACCTCAAGACAAGTCTTGTGGTCTGCATGCAGAACCAAAATTAAAGCTGCCAATAGCAGAATCGACAAGTTACACCTGTTTAATTCTTACCACCCCAATCGAGCTTGTGGAGACCATTAAATGTGACTTAAAAAGCTGAGTCACGTTTGCTTGAGAAGTTTCTAGAGTCAAAATTTTGAATTTACACTGTTTTAATCACGAAATTTTGAAGTCGGTTACCTGAACTTGTTTCCTCGCAATTGTCAGATGCAGCATAGTGTTAATATTTTCATCCTGCAAATTCATCAATTCAGTGGCATCCGCTATGCCCAACAGGAAATCTACAACTTGGAAGTGGTTCTCTTTTACTCTCATCCGCCGTCGGTTAATTCTAGAATGGAGTCTGGTTTCTCAGTGATCAATTTAGACAGGACATCAGCTCTTCCTTTCAGGGCAGCAACATGAAGTGGCAATCTTCGGCCATTGTCTCGCAGCAAGCAGTGGTCGTTGCCCACCTTCAATAGTTCTTCAGCCACTTGTAAGTGGCCATTCGCAGCAGCCAAGTGCAAAGGAAAAGATCCTTGCTCGTTGCAATCACGGGCCAATGCAGGATTTCGAGCCAGCACTGCCCTGAAAAATTCTAAGTGGCCAAGCAAAGCTGCACTATGAAGAGGAGTCTCTCCATTGGAGGTGATCACCACTCTATGGAGTGCACTGGGATCATTTTGGAGTATCCTCTGCAACATGGCCACATCCCCAGCTCCAGCTGCCTCGAAATGCCTAGGATCCATTGCTACGATTGCAGACGCGTACCAGGAACTTGAGATATGTATATGCAACGACATATGTTCGAGATGAAAGTTGGAGGAACGCTCGGCTTCCTATCTAAGCAATTGCAATGGGTCAACTGAGGTTTGTATTATCCATGGACTCTCACATACGACGAAATTGCTTTGTCCGTTCACATTACCATAATGAATGACAAGTGGACGTGTGGAGGTGAGATTTCACATTTATCTCCGGCCACTTGTTTGTTAATAACACATTATCGGTCACCACGGTAAAAGAAAAATGATCAGGGTAAACCAAACTCCGTGACCTGCCGACACAGGATGCGAGCATATTACCTCATAGGGAAGCTGCACATAAGTGGCAAAATGATCTATATATGTTCTATGTTATGAGCCTTAGATGGGCTGGTTACATAGCTCAGTTAAACTAGATGTGTCCATAAATGAAAAGGGTGGAATTGTCATCCTATGGGTAGTATTTTTTATCTTCACAAACAATAAGACTGGTATAAAATAAGCCTAGAGTAAGTTACGTATAGGGGCCTTTCATCTATAAGATCGACAATACATACACTAACATAAGCTAGTATATGCACCGTCGATCTTAAATATCAAGGGCTCTTATGTATAGTTTATGCTAAGCTCATTATCAATGGGGAGCATGAAAAACACTTCCCATCCAATAAGAAATTTTTTGAACATGTCTATCAGTCTCAAAGACCATACCCCCGTGACCTATGCACATAAAATTTTAATCATGGTACTTAGAAAGCGTTCACTATCTATGTACATTTGTCTTTTTATGTGCCATATTTGGAGCTCTATGTGGACTAGTCACAAGGCTCTTGTCATTAAGTTGGTCAATAAAATATTTTTGAAGATATTTTAGTTCTCAAGAGTTATATCCACCCTTAAATCCTCTACCGAAAGGCAAACCATTGATAACAAATATGATAGTGTACATACTAAGGCGCATTAATACAAATTGACTACTAGTACACATGTGCATAATGCACTACAACAAAATGTACTATTAGTAATACTCTTATTAGCGACGAAATAAAAAGCGTCGCTAAAAACTATTACTCGTGACACTTAGAAAAGCGTAGCAAAAAATTAACTATTAAGCAACGTTTTATATCAAGTGTCGCTAATAGTACATCTATTAGTGACGCTTAATAAAAAGTAGCGCTAATAATATAACTATTAGCAATGCTTTATAAGAAACGTCACCAATAGTTGTGCTATTAGTGACGTTTTATAAAAGTATCACTAAAAGTTATATGTATTAAATAAAAAAATAAATTATAACTATTAGCAATGTTTTGTTAAAAGCACCACTAATAGTAGCGCTATTAGCAATGCTTAACAAGAAGCGTCACTAATAATTAGAGTTTTTTTCTTTTTTATTTAAAACATACAACTTTTAGTGACATTTTTATAAAGTGTTGCTAATAACATAACTATTAATGACTTTTTTATAAAGCGTCGCTAATAACATAACTATTAGCAAGTTTTTTTACAAAACTTTGCTAATAGTTAAATTATTAGCATCGCTTTTAATGAAGTGTCGCAAATAAAATAAATTAATTTTTTTAAAAATACAGACACTTTGTTAAAAGAGCCGCTAAAAATACAACTATCAGTGACTCTTTTATTAGCATCGCTAATAGCTTTATTAATTAATTTTATTTAATAAAAAAATATATAATAAATAAATATTATAAAATTTTAAAATAAACTTCCTAAATATAATATATTTTAATTAATATTTACTATTTATAGTTATAATAAATAAATATTAAAAAAATTTAAAATAAACTTATCAAATATAATATATTTTATTTAATATTTATAAAATATATTACTAATTAAATAAAATTAATTAATTCTCCTCTTTCCTCACTCTCTCTCCCCTCTTCTCTTCCTCTCTTTCCCCCTAGCCCCACTATGTTTTTGGATTAATAGTGACGTTTGAAATAAACGTTGCTAATAACATTTTAAAAGCAACATTTAAGATGGAAATGTCGCTACAAGTTCAATTTCCGACGCTTTCAAAGTGTCACAAATTTGAAATGATGCATGCGAAATTTACCTCGTAGCGGCCAGGTAAACTTTCGCTTGGCCGCTATTCAAATACCCCGCCCCCCCACCTGAATCCAAGCCCCATCTCTCACCCTTTGCCGTGTCTCCACCCAAAGCCTCCGTTCGCTGCCACCGCAGTCATTCTGCCAGAAATCCTCCCAAAATAGATGGTCATTTTCGTTCTCGACCCTCTCTGACTTCCTCCCAGCCGCACGGTCTATTTCAGGGTGCCGAAGTCTAGCTCCCCCCTCTTCCCGATCCCCACTCCCTCCTCCCTCCTGCTTCCCCTCTCCCCCCTACTCAGTCTCCGCTCCCCCCACCCAACACTATCGCAAGATTATCCAACTGGTGCCAGAAATCCCCCCCCCCTCCCTTGCCCTTGCCGGATCCCGGTGCCCCTCCCGTCAAGGTGGTAATTTTTTTTCTAAATCTTCAATGTTATTAGGAGTGCTTTTTAAAAGCCCCGCTAATAGCATTTTTATTTTTTTTATAATTTTTATAAATTAGCGACGTGATGTGCCCGATGCAGGCACGATCGGTATCTAGGAGGATTGCGCAGGGAAAGGGGAGAATTGTTAAAGAAAGGGGAGAAGTCTGAAATCACCAAATTGCATAATGAAAACAAGAGTACAGGCCACCCCTTATGGGAGACGACCCTCCCTAGGGAACCGAACCAGCTGAACCAACCCAGCCCGCCCGGTTCATACAATTTAATCTAAGATCAGCTGAACCAATAATTAAAAGACTACAATTCAACTAAATAGTCAAAGCAGTAAAGTAATAAAAAGAGTCTAAGCATCGTGTGCAATCGTGCACAACACTCCACCACGCTTCCGCTAGTCGACTTGTCCTCAAGGCGACCAAGCTGGATAATGAGCCAAGAAATCATCCTCAAGCATCCATGTCGCATCCTCCAAAGGCTGACCCTGCCAGGAAACCAAAACCTTAGTAACAATGCGACCCGAATGATGAACCCGCCTCTTCTCAAGCACAGACTCAAGGGGTGGAACAGGACCCATCAGTGGTGGAGGAGACGCATCCACGGCCAAGCTGCGATCACCCACAAACTTGCAAAGGTGGGACACATGGAACACAGGATGAACCAAGGAAGTATTCGGCAAGGACAGACGGTAAGCGACCGGACCAACGCGAGCCTCCACCGGGTATGGACCATGCAACCTAGGAGCGAGCTTGGAGTGTTCGGGCTGGAATAAAGAAGTCTGGCGCTGCGGTAAGACAGAGACACAGACCAAGTCACCAACTTGGAACTCCCAATCAGTTCAGCGGCCATCATAGAGCTGTTTCATCCGATTCTGAGCCTCAGCAAGATTCATCTTCAATTGGCGTAATACCTCATCATGAGTTTGTAGCATATAATCCACCTCAGCCACGGAAGATCTATGCTGCACATACGACAAAATAGTAGGGGGAGGACGGCCATACAACACCTCAAATGGAGTGAAGCCCGCACGCGTGTGATAAGCAGTATTATAGGACCACTCTGCCCATGGGAGAAGCTGCAACCATCGGCGGGGCTGTGACATCGTGAAGCACCTCAAGTACTGCTCCAAACAGCGGTTGACGACCTCCGTCTGCCCATCCGTCTGAGGGATATGTAGTGCTCATATGAAGGGACGTACCCTGTAAGGCAAATAACTCCTGCCAGAATTGAGAAAGGAAGATACGGTCACGATCAGACACAATGGTACGAGGCATACCATGAAGCTTCGCCACCTCCCGAACATACAAGTCAGCCACCGTTTTAGCAGTAAAGGGGTGACCCAACGCACAAAAATGAGCATACTTAGACAGACGGTCAACCACCACCATGATCACAGACTTACCTTGCACCAGCGGCAAGGCTTCCACAAAATCCATTGAGACATCCTCCCATACTTTGTCCGGAATGGGAAGGGGTTGGGGCAGCCCAGCGGGAGAAGTGGTGGCAGCCTTGGCGCACTGACAAATATCACAAGCCGTCACATACTCATGCACAGACCGACGAACCCCCAACCAAAAGAAACTCTGGCTGACCCGCTTGTAAGTGCAGAAAACCCCCTCGTGACCAGCAATCGGAGAGTCATGGAAATGAGATATGATGCGGCGGCGAAGATCAGCAACATTAGGAACCCACAAACGGTCCTTCCAGAACAATAGATCATCTCGCTAGGTGTAAAACGGACGGGCAGTCGGGTCCTGCTGAAGGGCAGCTATCAACATCTGTGTCAAAGCATCAGAACAGTAGGTCTGCTTTAGCTCATCGATAAAAGGACAAGAGAGCATGGAGAGTGTGAGGCACGACCCGGAGGCAGGTATACGGGAAAGAGCGTCGGCCACTGTGTTCTCGGACCCCTTCTTATAAACCACTTCATAATCATAACCCAAAAGTTTACTGACCCAACGCCGCTGAGATGGGGTGGACACCCGCTGTTCGAGGAAATACTTCAATGGTTGATGGTCAGTACGAATCAGGAACCGTCTACCCAAGAGGTACGACCGCCATTTGGTGACGGCATGGATGATAGCCAGCATCTCCTTCTCATAGATGGACAGTGACAAGGATCTGCCTGCCAATTTCTTGCTGAAATATGCTATGGGACGCTCATCCTGTAACAAAACCGCTCCTAAGCCAGTGTCCGAAGCATCCGTCTCGACCACAAACGGGCGGCTGAAGTCAGGCAAGATCAAGATGGGGGCGGAAGCCATGGCATGCTTCAGCCCGTCAAATGCTGCCTACGCCTCTGGAGTCCAAGCTAAAGCTCCCCGTTTGAGCAGCGCTGTCAACGGTCTAGCCAGTTCCCCATAGCGACTGATGAAGCGCCGATAGTACCCAGTGAGACCTAGAAAACCACGAAGTGCTCGAACACTTGTGGGAATAGGCCAAGACAGCATGGCGGTGACCTTGGCTGGGTCGGTGGCGACACCATTTTTTGAGATAATGTGGCCCAAGTAATCCACCTGTCGACTGCCAAAGGAGCACTTCGAACATTTAAGACATAAAAAATTATCTCGCAGAATGGAGAAAACCGACCCGAGGTGTGACAAATGCTCTGTCCACGTTCTGCCGTATACCAAAATGTCATCAAAGAAAACCAAGATATAACAGCGCAGGAAAGGGCAGAAGAGGTCGTTCATGAGGCACTGGAAGGTGGATGGAGCATTAGTCAAACCAAATGGCAT
The DNA here is from genome assembly GCA_035235625.1 of Saururus chinensis. Lineage (NCBI taxonomy): Eukaryota > Viridiplantae > Streptophyta > Magnoliopsida > Piperales > Saururaceae > Saururus > Saururus chinensis. The sequence continues at coordinate 25,215,417 of CP141146.1, read as the reverse complement.
CACGAGGAACTCGAAGTGGCCGTCGTGAGTCCGGAAAGCTGTCTTGTGCACATCGGCAGCACTCATGCGAATCTGATGATAGCCCGAACGCAAGTCGAGCTTACTAAACACCGTTGTGCCGGTCAACTCATCGAGTAACTCCTCAATCACTGGAATCGGGTACTTGTCTTTCACAGTCACAACATTGAGGGCGCGGTAGTCCACACAGAAGCGCCATGTACCGTCCTTCTTGTGCACAAGCAACACCAGCGACGAATAAGAACTTGTGCTGGGCCGGATAATTCCTGCCTGAAGCATATCGGCCATGAGCCGCTCGATCTCAGCCTTCTGAATATGGGGGTAGCGGTATGGGCGCACATTGGTTGGGGCGGTACCCGGTGTAATCGGAATATGATGATCATGGGAGCGGCGAGGCGGGAGGCCCTGTGGTTCAGCGAACAGGTCTTGGTACTATGTCAACAACTCACTAAGGTCGGGTGGCACTATATCTTGAGGAACCTCAATAACTGCATGCTGCTATAAGAGTAGCCCTTGGGGGGCGTACCGGTACAAGCTGCTCGACGAATGGCCGGAGAGAAGAGTGCCCGGCCTAGAGCCTTCCAACCGGACGCGCTGCCCCTGGAATTCAAAATCCATCCACATCTCCCTAAAGTTCCACATGACATCGCAGAGTTCCTGGAGCCACTGCACACCCAATACAACGTCCGCCCCTTTGGTCGGCAACAGGAAGAGATCAGTGACAAATGCATGGCCCTATATAGACAAAATAACCTGCTCACACACCCCATTGCTCCGGAGGTGCTTGCCATCGCCGATCAGTACATCAAAAGGCTTGGAGTCCGATACGAAACACCCAAGACGGTTGGCGACCCTGTCATTAATAAAATTGTGAGTAGAACCACTGTCGATCAGGATAGCTACCTGTTGGCACTTGAGGAGTCCCTAGACACGCATCATGTGGGGTGTAAAAGCCCCAAAGAACGCATGCACCGACATCTCTGGCAAGAGCTCATCACTGGCGGACAAGGCCGAACCATCACAAACTACGTCGCCATCTTCCACTTCTTCCACTAGAAGACTGCCCTTAACGGAACAACGATGCCCAGGCACAAATTTCTCGTCGCAGCGGAAGCATAACCCCTTTGAACGGCGTTCCTCCATTTGAGCCGGAGTTAAACGTCGGACAATCGATCCTGCAGGAGAAGGGAGCTGATTGGTTCGGCCAGGAATAGTACTGCTAGTCGGTGGCTGAGCAAGAGTGGCGCTAGGGGTAGAGCGGCCCAATGGTCCAAGCTGCCCCCCTCTACACTGTCTAGCCAGTTTCTCCTCTTCGATGCGAGCGTGGTGTACCACATCCCGCATATTGGGGCACGAAAAGTGACGCATCTCTTCAGAAATTTCGGGCTTGAGGCCGCGCTTGAAGGTACCCACCAAGGCAGCGACCGGCCAGTCGGGCAGCCGATTGGCCACCTTCATAAACTCAGTGTAGTATGCACGGACGGTGGTAGTCTGGCGCATGGAGGATAGCATCTCATTGAAATCTTGGAATTCGTTTGGCCCAAATTGAACGCAGAGCTCATCGGAAAAGGCCACCCATGTTGGGTAGCGTACCTCTTTCTCAAAACTCTGGAACCACACGGATGCATCACCATCAAGGTGGAAGGCTGCGATGCGCAAGCGCTCTGCCTCTAAATGAGTGCCTTGGTAGGCGAAAAATTTGTCAGCCTTATACAACCATTCAACCGGGTCGTCATCCCCATTGTAGCGAGGGAACTGCAGTCTAGCCAGGCGGGGTTCAGCGCCCGCTCTTTGACCCCCACCATGCTGAGGGAACTCGTCCCAATCCTCCTTAGCATCTTAGAAGTGGTTAGGATGGGGCGGCATCATAGGGGCATTTTCACGAACACCTGGTGTGCCTCGCGTGTCCCAAGCCTGGCGCCTCCCTCCCAACACTGTCTGGCCAGCGCCATAGCCTGCAGGATATGCTCGGCCTCCCAAGTTGACACCGGCAGGCACTGGGGTGGCTGGTAGGGTCGGTTCCACTGCCTGCGAGGGCTCGCCCTTCTCCGGGGTAACAGCAGTTGGTGCAGGCAGAACATGCATGATGCACGCTGCCATGGCGTCCTGCTGTACCTTCACTCTGGCGAGGTCGGCCGCAAGAGCTTGCACCATTGTGAGGATCTCTGACAACTTGGCATTGGTGACAGTGGAATTGGCCTGCGGACTGTCTGTTGAAGTTGGCGCTGGTGCCTCCTTCTCTAACACCGCCTCTTGCACCATAGCCTGTTTACCACGCGCCATGGTCAAGGATCGCACAGGCTCCGATACCAATGATGTGCCCGATGCAGGCACGATCGGTATCTAGGAGGATTGCGTAGGGAAAGGGGAGAAGTCTGAAATCACCAAATTGCATAATGAAAACAAGAGTACAGGCCGCCCCTTATGGGAGACGACCCTCCCTAGGGAACCGAACCAGTTGAACCAACCCAGCCCGCCTGGTTCATACAATTTAATCTAAGATCAGCTGAACCAATAATTAAAAGACTACAATTCAACTAAATAGTCAAAGCAGTAAAGTAATAAAAAGAGTTTGAGCATCGTGTGCAATCGTGCACAACACGATGCTTTATAAAGAATTGCTAATACACTATTTTGATTTTATGAAATTTATTTTTATTAGTGACGCTCTTAAAAAGTGTTGCTAATAATCATATTTTTTAATTTTCTTAAACAAAATTACGTCTCTAAAAGCATGTCCTTTTTATTATGTCTAATAATCTTATTTTTTATTTTTTAAAAGAAATTTTAATAGTAGCAACGTGTCCAAAAGTGTCGCTAATATTACATTAATAGCGAAGTTTAGTTATGAGTGTCGCTAATAATGTAGTATTAGTGACATAAAAACAAGATTAGCGACGCTTTGTCTAATGTGTTGCCAATGAGCATTAGCGATTGGACTTTTATAGATGCTTTTAGCAGAGCTTTGTAAGCGTCGCTAATAGTCATTAGCGACATATTTAGAACTATTAGTGAGGCTTAAAAGCGTCGCTAATTGTCCTTTTTGTTGTAGTGCTTTATGCATTCTCAATCTTTGGATCTTTTAATTGGGGGATTTCCTTAGGGCGCTTCAAATTGGTTGTGAGGCTCTCACACTAAAAATGCTCCCATATTTGATTGGCTCTCTCTTTCTCTTCCCCTTTGGAGTAAGAATATTCAAATGTCCATAACTTCTTTGATAGTGAGAACCTTCAAGTTGCCTTTGGTGCCTTTAATGACACTTAGCATATGCAAAATAACAATGAATCTTAAAATGCATATTTATATCATAGATTTGCATCTCAAATGACCATTGCAAAGCTTGCTTGTATGATAATTAAGCCACAACATATGCAATGACCAAAGAGCAAATGTATATAAATTCTCATTCCAATGAAGGGAATGGATTCCAGTGGGCAATGGGGACACACACACCAGTGGCTTCAAGCTCGGAAGTGTGAGCCCTACTACTTTGGTCATGTCAAGTATTCCACTATTCTCTTCGGTCATGTTTTATGTGTCTTTGCTTATGCATTACGTTATATCATGTTAATAGAATTTAACACCCACCCCCAAACACTACAGGTATGAATGAAGGAGATGATTTTAATAACGTTAGCCAGTAGAACTTCGAAAGATCTACATTTTGGATTTATTTTATCAAGTTCTTTTGTTATGTATTAATTATGCACTTTTGCGCTACTTTGATTTTGTCGAGGCACATTGAGCCTTATTTTGTATGTTCTGTAAATTTTGTAATTATGTAAATTAATGAAAGGATACTCTTCTGTAAGGTTGATCTTGGCCCCCTTTTAATTACGAATTGACAGAACTCTGAATTCTAAGTTATTTATAAAAAGTCAGGGCACTACATTAATGGTAAGGCTACCATGATGAGAACATCTTCAGTGCTAGCGACAACAAGTGTGGATTCCATGCTAGCACCTACTCAATGTGTGGACCAATCTAGATTACAGTTGGGAGGCATCGGTGTTCCCCAATTGAGACAACTTTACTATTTCAAATCATTTTTCAAAACACAGAGGATTCGAAATTAACTTTTTATAACAAATCCACTAGTAGACTCAACCATAGAGTGGTCTACCAACATTGCGTGTCTCATAACACAAACGTTAGGCAGTCCCTCTTTGGGAATGCCACTGTTTTTCAAAACAACTTGGCCCTAAGTTAAAGTGAACTTTCAAACTACGAACATTTTGAAATTGAATTTCATTTCGAAACACTGACAGAACTATCCTTAGAGCGATCCACTAAGACCTCGTGTCTTATACCATGGGTGTTTGGCGGTCCTCTTAGGAACTTCTACTTTATTTCAAAATATTTTTCTTGCTTTTTAAATAAATTCGCTTTTTGAAATGCATAAGTTTTGAAATTGAATTTTATTTCAATTTATTGACAAAACTAACACTAGAGCATTCCACAACACATCCCATACTGTGGGCGTTTTGGTGGTTTCTCATAGGTGGTTTCAGTGTCTTTTAAAATAATTTGAAATAAATTTTCAAATTTCGGATCATTCGAAATCAAAGCTCAACATATTAACCATTCGAAATCAAAGTCACTCAAAATATTTTTATAAAATCATGTAACATGTTTAGAACATATAGTCTGAATTTGTATAAAAATACAATGCAGCAGATACAGATGAAAATTTTAGATAATTTATGACTCAAAATCAAAATTCATAAAATTGATGGTCGCAACAAATCCCTTGCAATATATGTAAGACAGAAATTTTAAATTGAATCAAAAGTCATAAAGTCAGAGTTCGTATTAAATCCGATACCACTCATAAAGAATGGAGGGTTCACAATCGGAATTTTCCTTAATTTTGATATCACATATGCAGAACGGATGTTCACAATCGAAATTCATATGAAATCCGATGACACACATGCAGAATGGCAAAAATCACAATTGGAGTTTATTTTAAATTTGATACAACACTTGTTGAATGGAAACTTCCGATCAAATCGACCCTCATATAACAGAACTTCAAGTTAAATCGAAATTCGAACAATATGAATTTCAACACATGTAAAGTAGACATTTTCAAATTAATTCCAAATTTAAAAAACAACAAGATTCAAATTAAATCCATATACATTTCAAAATATTTTTCCTCTTGCAGGCAGAGCAAAGCTCCGATACCATTTGTAACACCCTCACCTGAGAACTGAGCCGAAGGTTCATAGGGGATAACCCGTACTCTGGGTTCCCTAAAAATTAAAACCAAAACCAGTAGCAGCGGACTCTGAGTGTGAGAGTCATCACGTTCCTCTACGCGCTATGAAATTTCAGTACTCCGTTGTGCGTAGGCCAAACAAACCTAATTTTAATGCTAATTTAGATCGGGCTAACGCTACCTTGCCGTTGGTTGCCTACACACATATTGGATAACAACTACGATGTTATTCTAATACGATTGGATCCAAACATAGTTTTGCCTATCGGCTATTGCATAACTGATTGATCGCCCTTGGAGGCCAATCGATTTTTTACATCGTATCTACAATTAAAAATTACATGTTAAGCCAATCTTATTCAAAACTTCACACAATACTTTTATAACTTTATTAACCCTAATTCTAATTATATAATTTATATTAACTTCTAAACAATACTAGAAAATAAAGTAAATAGGGATAAAATAACATATAAATTATACTTATTAAAAATCTCATGAACCAACCTCCTCTAATCGAAGGTCAAAACTTTTCCTATTGAAAAAATTAGATGAGGGTCTTTATTAAAGCTTTAAATGGTAATACATGGAAAGTTGTAATTAAAGGTTGGAGTCTGCCAGTGACCAAGGATCAAGAAGGGAATCAAATTCTGTAAGATGAATGTGATTGGGATGAGAATTAGATACAATTAGTTAATCATAATAGTAAAGCCTTGAGTGCATTGTTTAATGCAGTAGGGAAACGTCAGCATAGGTTGATTTCTAATTGTACCACTACTAAGGTAGCTTAGGACAAACTTGTGAAGTACAATGAGGGAACCAAAGCTGTTAAGATCTCTAGGCTTCAAATGCTCACATTAGAATCTAAAAAATAATGATGGGAGAAGAAGAAATTGTGTTTGAGTATTATTCAAAGATTTTAGACATTGTTAATACTTGTGATCAACTAGGTGAACTAATAGTTGACCACTTAGTAGTAAGAAAAATCCTTAGGTCCCTTTCTTCTAAATTCAAATTTAAAGTTGCAGCCATCTATGTATCAAAGAAAATCAATACCTTAGATATATATGAACTCAAAGGGAACTTAAGGACCTTGAAGATGCAAGAAGAGTCCTACTATGATGGCCACCATTTACAATAATATAATAAGCATTGTAATTCCATCTGAACACATGTACATCACGTGACCGAACGTGACAGCCATCGGTATATATAGCACACATAAAATACACATAGCATCATTGTAAGATCCCTAAACTAGAATCGGTTTATTTTATTCTATTTAATTGCTATTGTGTGGTTTAATGTTAATTCTGATCGATTTTGACTATTTTCAAAATTTAAGTGGTTAATAAAGGTTTTAACCAAAATTTTCTTCACATTTATGGTTTTTATTTTAATTAAGTCATTTGAAAATTTTCTAGAATTTTCAGAATTTTCACTATTTTTACCCAAAACGTTAGGGGGGCAGTACCCACCATGGGCCCCACGTGCAAAATTGGGATTATTAGTCCCAATGACTCTAACAACATCCTAAGATAGAAAATAATTATTTCAAAATTTTAAAACTTCAATTTAGCTTAAAATAAGCAAGTTTTTCTATTTTTAGTAGTAAATCTTATTTGTACCCCACCACTTTGTTAGGTTTACGCCAACCTTTACTACAAAAGGAATAGGCCAGCCACTTTCCCAATTGGGAAAGGACTGAGACTAGGAGCTTAGGAGCCTAATCCCCATTTTCCAAAAAGGGAAAAGAGATTAAGGTATGGATTTGCTTAATTTTTCACTAATCTCTTAGGGTTTTTCTTTAATCTTCCAAATCTCTTCTTTTACTATGGTTTAATCTCGATTTCTACTAAAAAAACTACTGATTTAAATTTCTATTTCAAACCCTAATTATGGGAATTTCGTTTTTGAGCTTCTTGAATCCTAGATCTACTAGTTTTTGAGGGATTTAAGTGTTTTAAACTGAACTTATGAAGGTATTAATAAAAACCGTATGTTGGGTAGGATTCAAAGGTATTAGAGGAGCTATTTCGAATCAATAAGTTGGTGGAAGGTAAGTGTTTTCATCCTAAACGTGGCTATGATTTCGGATTTGAGTTTTGATAGAGTTTGAAGTAGGTTCCATAGTTATGAGCTTTAATGGCGATTTGAGAAAGGTTTAATCTTTGATGAGATTTCTTGGGGTTTTGTTTAGAAAGGGCTAGATTTGATGTTCTCTAAGCATGGATTTGATTATCATGAAGCTTGGGGATGAGATTTGATGATTTATGACGTGTATGTGAAATTTCGGTTTTGATTTCGAAGTGGGGAAGACGAACCTAGAAAAGCCTGATATGGCGATAGAACGGCCAGGGAGCCGATTGAATGGCTAGGCATTCGAACAGCCCTGCAGGGTGTTCGAATGCCAACACAACTTATTTGGGGGATATTTGCTATTTTGTCCATTTTTTAGTTTTTCCTCTTAAATACTATTTCTTATGTTCATGCTGAGTAATTTATGCTAGAATGAGCTCCTAGAAGGGCATTATATTGATGTTGGAAATTACGAAGAATATTTAAGTATTATGTGAAATTGCATGTTGTTGGCTAAACATGTTAGGATTGCTTATCTTGAATCCATGATTGAATGATTCCTTATATTTTAAGCATGATTTGAGAAAATTATAGCATGAGAATGGACTTGTATGTCTTTTTATAATGAGATTAAATTATGGGTGAATGATGGTGTGATGTCTAGATACAAGTGTGGTGTGAATATGTTACATAGGTTTAGCATAAGGTTGCACTTGACTTAATTGATATTTTCGAATGGCTTTCACTCATGATTTCAGTTAGGAGCCATGATTAGATGTTAAAGAGTATGTGTGTAGTGTCTTATGGGTTATCTACAATGCATGGTTACATGCTTAGAAATGAATGTTTCTATCTTGAACACACACACGCACACACACACACACACACACGTGTGGGGGGAAGTGTTGTTACGTCTGAACCAAGACTATGAAGAAGTCAAATTCAGATTTGTTTTACTTGCCAATTGTAGTAGACAAGGTCAATCCACAGGGAAAGACTTGTGCAACAATGAAAACTATTACGAAAAAAATTGAGAAAGGAAAACTAAGAAAGAAAGAGTAGAAGAGTATTAAGACAATATAGAGTTAAGAAATCAAGATGAGAAAACACTAAGGCATTAAGGATCATTGTAACATCTAATGATGTTCTTCATGTATCATGTTATCTCAGTTAGAATCGAATGAAAATTCTATCTAACCGGAAGATATGAACATTAAAATTAAAAATAAAAATAGAAATGCTTTGGATAGATGAAGGATAAAAACAATTGTCTCTTAAAGATTTCTATGTATCTAAATCACAAAAGATCAAAAAGGAGAACCTTCAAGCATCTTATGTATCCAAATCACAAAGAAACAAGAAGAATAACAATATTAAATAAACATCACTTCAAATAAACAATACTTACTTGAAACCATTGATGAAACATGAATTGAACTCCATTAAATTGTTACAAATCACCTCTAACCTTAGCTTGAGAGCTTAAAAAGCCATTACAATAAAACTAAAAACAAAAAAATACAAAAGTAGAGAAGAAAATAGGAGAAGAGAGCTCTAAAGAGGAAGGGATTATCCATCTATCACGTCCACCCCTCTATTTATAGGAATAGAAGGGGTTGCTTCAAAGAGGAAAGTGAAATCATATCTCTAGATTACATCCTGATTGATTGCCTGATTAGTTGCTTCTTTGGTAATGATTAGATACTAAATAAATCTATGATGGATTTAGCAAATAAGTATCTTTGAATCTTCCTTTAGTAACCAATCAGCCTCCTTGTCTTTCCTTATGTGTATCCATCATAATCAATGAAAATATTCTTTATGTGCTGGCCTCGGGTTAGTTTACTAGCTGTCTCTTTGCATGCCGAATCCGACCCATAAATCTTCAGAATTTGGAATTTCTTCCTTACATAACACTTGTAGCCACGGAAGTCTTCTTTCCAATGCCACTGAAATCATATCAATCCGAACTATATACAAAAAGATATGATCGAATTACTAAGGCTCTGTCAATCTGTCCGAATAAGCTTCTTTCCTAATTTAGTCCTCTTCATACAAATATCAAATCAAACGGGTCTACAAGGTTGTATTCGACCATTCCATACATGTTTAGACTATTAGGAGCCCATTCTTGACTTTTAAATAGCTTTGAGTAGATGGGCTTTACTTCCTCTTCCACTTAGGTTCTGTTAAAGCCTGTTTAGACATGTAAACTTAATTAAGGTCCAACTAACTTATTCAAAACATAAATAACCCAAATCAGCAATGAATTAAAACAAAATAAGATTACAATTTGAAATATGAGAACATTTAATTAAACATTATTTCAGTGCATCAAATACCCCCAAACCTACTTTTTGCTAGTCCTCGAGCAAAACAAAAATTAAAATAATAGAAAACAAAACTAGTACTCCACTTCCACAGGAAATCTCGATTGCATTTAGCATATGCAACAAGCCTTTAAACCCCTAGCTTACCCTAGTGGACGAGTTGTGTCTTGTGAGGGTTTGCAGTGAATCTACCCACAAAATTCAAACCTAGAATGATAAAAAATAAAATAAAATTAAAACCACATCAAATTTACAAATCAACTCCTCCTAAACATGTGACTTCATTTAGTAAAATCAATCATTTATAATAAAACTTGCTTTTTGAAACAATAATTCATTTTAACAACTTCATATTGGTGGCAAGTACTCATACATACATAATATTTTTAGAAAAATAGACATTGCCAAGTAATTATACAATCCCATTCTCCTGAATCGAACAACTTAATGTGTCTCATGTCCACTCAACAATTTCAATTTTAACACTAAAAAATAGACATTGACATCCATTCATCTTCAAGAGATCATAATAGAGAATCATGTAAAACCTTCCTTCAACAGTAAAACACCCTAGATCACCTGACAACTCATTCAAGATATAATTTCATAATGTCCTACAAGAATTTTATGCTCATCTCACATGACATGTGTAAGGCTTAGCCTTTTTAAGCTTTCTATAAGATCCATGTAACAAGTGTTAGGCCAGTGACTCCCAATCCAGTTGGCTCAGGGTACTAGGTGTTAAAGCACCCCTCAAGCTTAATAACTTGAACCAAATAGGCTTCAAGGCTATGTATGTCATAAATTAGTCAACTCTACCTTTTGACTCGAACACCCTATGCTTAGTGAGGCACGCCGAGTCCCGGTCTACTCAATAGAGTGACTTTAATTCTTTACAATTTTTCAATTTTTTTCTTTTCACATTTTTTTTTCTTTTTTTTTTCTTGAGCATATTATACAATCAACTTGAATTGTGTTGACAAAAGGACCTCGACTGTTCTACAAACAAAGAATAGTGAAGCTCAAAACTCTATCATGATAACATAAATACTACTAGATCATGCCAAAGTTTTACTCTCATAAGAAAATAATTACTTAGATTCAATGATATCTACCAAGATGTAAGATCATAATCAAAGGCTCGAATTCTCACTTAGGCAAATGTCTTTCTTTATTTTTTTTTCAAAATAGGAGCACAAGAAACCAATATGAAGTAATCAGAACTCAAAATCATTAAATATGTCAAGTCATATTCTAAGCAATATGATGTCATTAAATATAGTCACATGTCTAAAATCAACATCAATGTAATAAGCAAAAACATAAATCTAATTAATTTTTTTATTTTTTTCATTTTTTAAGTAAGACTAAAAAAAACATTAAAGAAAAATCTCTTTTTATACCCCCAAACCTAAACTAAACATTATCCTCAATGTATAAAAGAAAGCAAATGCAATGCTTAATATAAGAAAAGAGGAAATAAGAGATACTATATCGGTTGACATGCTCATGTACATATCTATCAAAAAATAGTCAATAAAGCACAAACATAATCACATTAGGGTAAAGCAAGAATAAGCACACCCTAATAGTGATTAGAGCAATCGACAAAGACAATAAACTAAAAACTAACTTTAAAAAAAAATAACTATTAAACAAAAATAACTATCAAAATCAAAAGTGGGTTGCCTCCCAGGAGCGCTAAGTTTACTGTCATCAGCCAAACACACCTCCATCTAAACTCATCCAGGGTCCTTCAAAGCAATTATCTTCTCTTTATCAATTCTAATTAAATCAGAATGAATTAAGCAAATATTTAGTGGATCATCAGAATAAATAAAAGAAAAGGCATCCTCCACTAGACTCTCAACCATGTCAACCTCAAAAGTAACATCGAAGTCTGATGGTTGTCTACTAGCATCAAATGCATTTAACTGACATGTCAAGTTCCCAAAAGAAAGCCTCATCACTCCATTTCGACAATTTATTAGAGCATTAGATGTAGCAAGGAATGGATGACGTAAAATCACAGGGATTTGTAAAGATGCATTTGAAACCGGTTGTGTGTCTAAAACAATGAAGTCCACTGGAAAATAGAATTTGTCCACTTGAACAAGGACATCTTCTACTATTCCTCTTGGCCTTTTGATTGAACGGTCAGTAAGTTGAAGTGTCATGTTGGTGGGTTTCAAATCTGCTAGACCTAATTGCTCATAAACAGAAAAAGGTAAAAGATTTACACTTGCCCCAAGATCAAGCAAAGCTTTTTCAATTCTATAATTTTCAATTATATAAGATATGGTTGGACAACCAGGATCTTTATATTTGGGTAGGGTGTTTTGTTGCAAAATTGCACTTACTTGTTATGTCAAAAATGCCTTCTTTTGTACATGTAGCTTACGCTTGATTTACAAAGGTCTTTCAAAAATTTTGCATAAGATGGAATTTGTTTAATAACATCTAAGAGATGAATGTTAATATTCACTTGTTTGAAAATTTCAAGAATGTCACCATTTGGCACTAATTTAGAAGAAGATTGTAATCTTTGAGGAAAAGGAGGAGGAATAGGAGAAACACAATCGGAGTTGTCAAGTTCATCACCATGTGTAGAATTCAAAGACTCCTTAGGTTCAACAACCTTCATTGGAATGTCTTTGTTAATGACTTTTTCACTTCTCAAAGTGGTGATGGACTTAGCATGTTCTTCTTGTGAACTTGAAGAATTTAAATTTTTAATTACAAATTGACCTTTTGGATTTGGTTGAGGTTGAGAAGGAAACTTCCCTTTTTCTTGATTGCTCAAAGCTGTGGTCAATTAAGTAATAGAAGTCTTTAAGTCATTGATGACTTGCATTATTTGGTTGTTGATTGTTACTTAACTTTGCATGAATTTTTGCAATGTGTCTTTAAGAGGCTTCTTATGTGGTGGAACATAATTTGATGAAGAAGGGGGTACCTGCATATTAGACTCATTTCTCTAACCAAAGTTTGGATGATTTCTTCAATTAGAAGTATAAGTTTCAGAATAAGGAGAAGAGAAAGGTCTTTTGTAAGTATTCATAGCACTTGCTTGAGTATGTAACACTTCTTGAAAAGCAGGGATTGTTGGACAATCCTGTGTTTGGTGTCCATCACTCTCACATATACTACAAATATCTTGTGCTTTTTGAGAAGCTTTAAACATGTTTTCCCTATTAATTTTCATAGCCTCAACTTTTCTAGTTAAACTCATAATTTTTGCTTTTACATCATCCTCTTCTTTAAGAATGTACATGCCCCCCTTAGTTGTCCCATTAGATTTAGTCTTATTACTACTTTCAAATTCATTAGAATCTTCCCATGATTCAGCATTTTTAGCCAACACATCAAAATAGTCCCAAGCTTCCTCAGGTTCTTTATTCAAAAAAACTTCATTACACATCATTTCAACAAATTGCCTCATTTGAGAAGTCAAGCCATTATAAAAAAACTAATTGTACGCCATGTTTCATATCCATGATGTGGGCACAACAACAAAAGTTCTTTAAATCTTTCCCAACATTGAAAGAAAGTCTTATTTTCTTTTTGTCAAAAATTCACGATGTTCTTTCTAAGTGTATTAGTTTTATGGGTGGGAAAAAAAAAATTTAAAAATTCTCTTTACATTTCTTGCCATGTTCCAATGGATCTTTGCTTCAAAGAATTCAACCAACTTTTTGTTTTTTCCTTTAAAGAAAATGGAAAGAATTTTAATCTAATAACATCATTTAAAACATTTTGGCTTGGCAAAGTTGCACAAACCTCTTTAAACTCTTTTAAATGCAAATATGGGCTTTTCGAATCTAAGCCATAAAATTTGGGTAGTAATTGAATTACACTCGGCTTGAGATCAAAACCACCCACATTAGTTGAAAAAATCATGCAAGAAGGAGAACTTGATTTAGTTAGTTGCAAATAATCACGCAAGGGTTTAACTTGAATATTTTATGCATTATTATCTCCATTATCATTTCTTAGTTCCTCATTAGTTCTTAGATCCTCCATTCTATCACAATAAAGATAATTTTCAATAGATTTGTTCACTCTTTTCAATCGTCTAGAATTATCACGCACCCATGTAAACATGCAACAACAAATTTTTTTTTTATAACCAAAAGTAAAAGTGTAGAAATTAAATTACAAAATATAAAAAGTTAGAGAGTTAGAAGTTAATGGACAAAAATTAAAATTACAAAATAAGGCCAAAAGCACTATCAAGGTACACGTTTGATCTCGAAAATTTTCAGTAGTAACGTGGGTAGTGCCTCCGGTCTTAAAAAAAAGAAAAATTACATAATTTAAATGCTAAAAGTAAATGACATAAAGTAAATGACTGAATTTAAAGAGTTAGTGTGCAAAAATAAAAGTTAGAGAACTAGTAAAGTTAGAGTGAGTTTTTTTCGTAACGAATTCTTGTCACACGTTGCAATCCTCGGCAACAGCACTAATTTGTTGTTACGTTTGAACCAAGACTATGAAGAAGTCAAATTCAGATTTGTTTTACTTGCCAATTGTAGTAGACAAGGTCGATCCACAGGGAAAGACTTGTGCAACAAAGAAAACTATTACGAAAAAAATTGAGAAAGGAAAACTAAGAAAGAAAGAGTAGAAGAGTATTAAGACAATATAGAGTTAAGAAATCAAGATGAGAAAACACTAAGGCATTAAGGATCATTGTAACATCTAATGATGTTCTTCATGTATCATGTTATCTCAGTTAGAATCGAATGAAAATTCTATCTAATCGGAAGATATGAACATTAAAATTGAAAATAAAAATAAAAATGCTTTGGATAGATGAAGGATAAAAACAATTGTCTCTTAAAGATTTCTATGTATCTAAATCACAAAAGATCAAAAAGGAGAACCTTCAAGCATCTTATGTATCCAAATCACAAAGAAACAAGAAGAATAACAATATTAAATAAACATCACTTCAAATAAACAATACTTACTTGAAACCATTGATGAAACATGAATTGAACTCCATTAAATTGTTACAAATCACCTCTAGCCTTAGCTTGAGAGCTTAGAAAGCCATTACAATAAAACAAAAAACAAAAAAATACAAAAGTAGAGAAGAAAATAGGAGAAGAGAGCTCTAAAGAGGAGGGGATTATCCATCTATCACGTCCACCCCTCTATTTATAGGAATAGAAGGGGTGTTTTAAAGAGGAAAGTGAAATCATATCTCTAGATTACATCCTGATTGATTGCCTGATTGGTTGCTTCTTTGGTAATGATTAGATACTAAATAAATCTATGATGGATTTAGCAAATAAGTATCTTTGAATCTTCCTTTAGTAACCAATCAGCCTCCTTGTCTTTCCTTATGTGTATCAATCATAATCAATGAAAATATTCTTTATGTGCTGGCCTCGGGTTAGTTTACTAGCTGTCTCTTTGCATGCCGAATTCGACCCATAAATCTTCAGAATTTGGAATTTCTTCCTTAAATAACACTTGTAGCCACGGAAGTCTTCTTTCCAATGCCACCAAAATCATATCAATCCGAAGTATATACAAAAAATATGATCGAAATACTAAGGCTATGTCAATCTATCTGAATAAGCTTCTTTCTTAATTTAGTCCTCTTCATACAAATATCAAATCAAACGAGTCCACAAGGTTGTGTTCGACCATTCCATACATGTTTAGACTATTAGGGGCCCATTCTTGACTTTTAAATAGCTTTGGGTAGATGGGCTTTACTTCCTCTTCCACTTAGGTCTTGTTAAAGCCTGTTTGGACATGTAAACTCAATTAAGGTCCAACTAACTTATTCAAAACATAAATAACCCAAATTAGCAATGAATTAACACAAAATAAGATTACAATTTGAAATATGAGAACATTTAATTAAACATTATTTCAGTGCATCAAGAAGTAATCATGGTAATTGTTGATATTCATGGTTAAATATGATGCATGTGGGGCTGATGGGAGCACATTCCATGAATTAGAATTCATGTAGAGATTGCTCACATATGTATCATGCTACATGCATCATGAAACGGATTTCATGAATGAAAATTTGTCGAGATTGGTGGAATTCTGATCAATTGCATGTTGTGTGATATTGCTTGCCGGGTTAATCGATCGTAGGCTTATCGATTCGGCTTTACATATGAAATGATGGGGTTTTACGTCTATTGGATGGGTTTTCCTCCCCGGGTTGAAAAGAGAGGCAATGCTATAAGGAGATAAACTATTGAGACTATCTGGACCCTGAGAATCCAGGCTAGTGTAACCAAGTGCACCGGCTCACTAGGGGGTAGTTTTCCCCGTTAGTGAATTTACCCAAACTACGGAATTCCTTCAAACTTTCCAGTTGGGGATTGTTTGGAGTGTGCAGGGATTGCTTATGCTTCGACCAATTAAGCAGGGTTATTTTTATCAACTTGCATGGTTATGAAATGTGTGTTAGAGACACTTTATATGTAGGTTGGTAGGTAATGTTTATGCATGATCTGAAATGTGTGTTAGAAACACTTCTCATGCAGGTTTATGTGATGGATATGCATGATCTGAAATATATGTTAGAGACACTTCTCATGTAGGTTTATGTGATGTTTATGCATGATCTGAAATGTGTGTTAGAGACACTTCTCATGCAAGTTTATGTGATGGATATGCATGATATGAAATGTATGTTAGAGACACTTCTCATGCAAGTTTATGTGATGTTTATGCATGATCTGAATGTGTGATGATTATGCATGATGTGATTAGGTGAGAGTCACTTATTATGCAGGATGGATGCTATGTCATAATGTGATTATTTATGCCATTATTAGTATGCATGAGATACTTGTATGCAAGATAATTACTTATGGGTAAATAGGGATATCGTAAGGGAATTAATCAGAAATGGGGATATTATGTGAAATGTGGATCTGAATTACTATGTTGATGTATTGTGGTTGTTTTCTGATTAATGTTACCGTATTTCATACCTTACTAAGTTTTACTCACCCCTTTTTTTGTGTTTTGTTTTGGAGTTGCATGGTGTGACATGCAATTAATTAGGATCCCCTATATGACGGAGATCGGGATATGCATGGGAGTAAGTGTGGATGCCTTTGGACCTTATTTTGTCTTCTGATTTATGCTATTATGATGCTAGAACACTATGTATGGATGATTATGTTTCAGACTCGTGTATATCTTATGATTTTATACATGTCTAAGATTTTTTTATTCAAACCCTGTGATTAGGCTCAGGATATTAAGTATGTGGGTTAAGTTTGAGGATTTATTTCAGAGATGCTATCCTCTTTTATTTTTCCCTATTTCTCTTACACAGAGGATTAAAGGTGTGCGACTTTGTGTATGTAATTCACCCGCTAGAGGGGTTAAGACTTCCGCAACGTGTTAAACCAACAATCTTGTCACCCCTGTGTACTTCGACCATCCCTTGGACCGGGTTCGGCTCAGGTCGGATGGGTGCCGGGGCATGACAATCATAATTAAAAATAAAATACATCGGAATAATTGCACAGCCAAAATATTATATGTGATATATATATATATATATATATATATATAAAGTTCACATGGCATAGTAAAATTTAATTTTATATGCCTTAGATCACTGTGTGCATAGCTCATAGTTATACAAAAATTGAGGCGCATTCTTCCTTCTTATAATAGTACAAAATAATTACTAACTATATCGAGAGCAGTAACCAGATAATTTAGCTAGACAGCTCTTCCTCTTTTATCTTTGCTTTGTTTTCGATTCCTGCAGTTTGGGAGTGAGTGAGTATTTTTATACAAAGTAGGTCATGATAATATCTAAAGTAATGCAAAGCAGAAAATTTACAAATTAATTTAAAACTTTATCCCTTTCTAAAAAGATTTATTTCAAAAAAATTATTATGAAATAGAATCATAAAAATGTTGATTCGTCCGATGACAATAAATCTAGAAGCCGTTATACCAGAAGGCATTCCCCCTGGCACTCATGGGGTATTGAAAGGCTCATAATGTGAGGAACCTTCCCATGATGCTCCACACCCATGCATGTGCCATACCGAATATGTTTCTCACTTGGTATCTAGACATAATTTGATAATTCCCTATTTTATTCCATAATTACCCAGAAAGTGCATACACCAAAATGTAAAGCAACGTATGCAAAACATTTCACAAATATAACATATTCATAAAATAAATTAAATAAGCATATTGGAACAAGAATGGTTCAGAAAATTTAATTATACAAGCATAGCATCAGTTTAGAGCTTAAGACTCCCTACCTCAGTTTAGAGCTTAAGACTCCCTACCTCGAACTTGGAATATAATTTCGTAGTTGAAAATAGCCTCCAATGGAAAAACTGACCCCACTACCACGTCTGGAACACTTCATTTTGCTGGAAACGACTTTTAAATGGCTTAATTCGAAGTTAAAATGGCTTAATTCAAAGTTAAAACGGCTTAGAGCGGAAGAAAAGAGGGTTAGGGCGTGGTAGAGGTGAAGGATTTTCACTGGGGTAAATGATATGGGTTCGGAATTTATAGCCGAACCTGTGGGTGAAGGGAACACATCGTGCGCTCATCATCACGTGGATGCTCAGGTGTTCTGCGCAATGGAGGACTGCGTTGCTTATGCAATTCTTGTGTCAGCCCCCCATAAATAATATTTTTTATTTTTTCAAATTCCAAAACTTCAAACGACAATATCTTTTTAACCATAAGTCGGAATCATGCGATCTTGGTACCGATGGATTCATATCGACAAGACGTTTGAAACAAGACTACTTATGGCTAGGTTTTCCTATACGTTTCTCAAGGCCATTACTTTCAACCCTGATGTTCGATTCAAGTGATTCAAGGATTGTTATGCTTGTCTTTTAGAGCTCTACCACAAACTTTTAAAAACTTAATTTAAAACATTATTATACTAATAAAAATATATTAAAAACTCTTTTATTAGTTTTAAAAATCTACCAAAAAATCAAGGTTGTCACACTTACGATCACAAGAGGAATTGTTAGAGAAAGATAAAGGGAAACAAATAGCTCTAAAAGGCTAGGAAAATATCCAAGAGAACTAAAGTATTAAAAACCAAGAAGTATTTGATGAGGATTAAAGTGATGATGAAGAATTAGTCTTGTTGACTTAAAAGTTCAAGAAAGTCAAATTCAGAACTTAAGGGTGGCAAAAAGGGACAATCTTCATGAATAGGAAAACAAGGTGAGAAGAGAGATGACAAGACTAACAAACTTGAGAAAAAGAACATGAAATGTTTTAAATGTGAAAAACTAGGACACTTTGTTGACAACTATTCGAAGCAACAATCTGATAGTTCTTTTGATGATAAACCTATGAAGTTTAACAGTCAGGATAGAAAGAAAAAGGGCTTTAAAATCACCTTTTTGATGATAGCTCATTCAAGGATGAAGAATTATGTAACAATACTATCTTTTATGCAAGTGTGAAGGAAATTAGTTTGCCTGAAGAGTCTTCTAGGAAAAACTATGTGGATTTGAGTTTAGATTCTTCTTTTGACAAAGAATGAGATAATGAGCAAAGGACCTTGATTCAACAAGTCATGAACTTGATTAGGAAAATAAGAAAGCTTGAGAGAGAGGTGAAATTGAACGATGTGAAACTTGAATATGTCTCTCAAGTATCAATCAAGTTGGCTAAGTTGAATAGGAAATTGGTGAGTGAGGTAAGTGTAACGTCCGGGAATTTTCTAAATTTACGAAGTCGACCACGGGAAATTAGAGTGTTGGACTGCTTGACTTTCTCGTTGGAATAACTTAAACAATGGTTGGAATTGGTGGGTAAACCTACATGATTGCCAAGTTGCCCAATTAGCCCAACTCTTAATGGGATTAGAAAACCCTAATCTCGATGGGTATAAAAAGGTTAATTAGGGCTCTTAGGGAGGGGGTTTTTTAGAGCGTAGGAGAACGAGCGGCATTGGATTTTTCCGGCAAAGCTTTGGCGGCGGTGGATCGACAACAAATTGGCGATTAAGGTAGGATCATTACCTTTGTACTCAAGTGAAGATTAATTAAAGCTTATTAAATAAATTCAAATTTCTGTAATTTGTAATTTAGTTGAACAGTGCAAAAACTGTTCTGTAATTTCAGTTCTTTTGTAATTTTTTCACGTATCTGCTGGCCGGCCGCCGATCAGCCAGCATCAACCAGCCAGCCACCGGCCGTCACCGGCCATTGACTGATTAGCGGCAGCAAGTCGCCGGTCCGGTGTATAAAATAAAATAAACAGCAAAATCAGGCGCTGGCCGAGGCCGTGCCGGTCGAGGCCTTGACGGACCCCGCATGGGCCACGCTGGCCAGTTCTATGGCAAAGCACACTGTTTTAAAAAATAAAAAGAAAAGGAAGGCCGGCCTTTTGGCTATCGGCTAGACACCAGACAGCGGTGGAACCATTTTCGTCGGTTCCGCCGTTCGCTGACGGTCCGGGACCCCTGGGCCGCCACCTCCTCTGTCGCGGTTTTGGCAGTGCCGCTAGAGGCTGAACAGCCTTTGGCTAGTAGCGGAGAAGGCGACCTGTGATGGGGGTCGTCGGCTGCTGGACCGGGTCGGGTTTCCCAACCCGATTCGGTTCGGTCTAATAAATAAATATATATATATACTCTATGAACCGGGTCTAATAAAAATGTTAAAATAATTCTAGAAAAATACTCATGGACCTTGAGAGGTGTGAGAGTATTTGGACCTAGTTTCAGACCCAGGAAAAATCCCAGAGATGGTTAAATGACCCTTTTACCCCTTATAGTTAAATTGTTGTGGGTAAACCACTTACCAAACTTCGGGGCTCCGGTTCAGGAGCATTTGAGTTGATATGAAAATTGGGAAAATTCTCAATGAGATTTTAATGTGCAGCATAATTATAGGACAAACTAATTAGTGAGAAAAAATATTAGTGAATGGGTAATTGACCTTTTTGCCCCTAGGATTAATCCTAAATTATTAAATAAACCTAGGTCGGTTCAAGGGGTTCTGATAAGTATGAAATAAATAAATAAATATATTATATACTTTTTTACCTTATTTGCTAGTATAGATTAGGTTAATTTAGAGTTAGTTAAGGTTTATATAGATTAAGATAGCTATTAGTATTTTAGTTTGATTATTAATTAATTTTGAGAGTTATTAGTAGTTTTAGAATGTATTTGAATCAAGTTGGGATCTTAATTATATTCTACATGTCTAAAATGTGATATTTTCATGCTTTGTAGGTAAAATACGCTTATTTAAGTACTTGGACGATGTTTGGAATAATTCAAAATAGTCTTGACATGCTTTAAAGTGATTTGGACAACTTTTTGGATTACAAACATGTTGGAAATTAATATGGACATGAAAGAAATAGCTTAATGAACAGAAATTGGACTGTCCAGAAAAACTGTCCAGACTGTAGAAACAGTGTAGCCGATCAAACGGGGCATTTTTAAGGATCAAACGGGATAACATGATTTCAGAGAAATATGTAGTATAGGCGTTCGAACTGGCATGCAGGGCGATCGAACGGGATAACGCGCAGTTTCCTAGTTTAAGCCAATTTTGAGTCCTTTTCATATAGAATTTATTCTTACAATTCTTATGCCTATATAAAGACATATTTGGCTCGATGAAGGTGGGCTAGTAGATTTTCTGGAGAGAAAATGGAAGAGAACTCAAAGCTTTTAATGGAGATTCAAGTGCTTTCTTCTACAATGGAAGGCTAGACTTTTCTTTTACTTAGGAGTTGATGAAGCTATAGATAAGTTTCAGTTTCTTTTCTTTTTAATTTAGATCTCAATTGTGAATTATGACAATTGTATGATAAGGATTTCCTTTTTAATGGAAGATCTTTTCAAGTTTATTCAAATCTATGTTGATTTATTGTCTTGTAGATGATAGATTAATGTTTAGATAATTAATGAATTGGATGAGTTATACTAAGATTATATGAGTCATGCCTATAGCTAGTTTAGTGTAGATGATTCGTGTTATTGTCGAAGATAGTTCATGCTATGAATTTAATTAATGATTCTTTCTGAAGTAATTCTAGTTTGTAACTGAGAATACTTGTTAATATTTACACTAGATTTAGATTAAAAGTTAAGGAATTGTTATGGTTCTATAGTGGATTTGATTTCCTAAATATATTCCATTATATTAATCTCTTGTTTTTAAACTAGTTGATTCTTTTCTTTTGCTTAATTTAAGTTTAAGTTGTTTTTAGTTTTTAATTAGCAAATTCTTCTTTAGATTTAGTAATAATTCATATGTAGCTGAGGTTCGACAACCCTTAAATACTTATCCTAGTACAATTACCTTATATACTTGCAAAGGGTTTAATTATAAACGATCAGGTTCACGACCCCGTCACACACCAGGAAAATTACACAGAGTCCATGAAGTCAAGTAGTATGCTTGAGTTCAATTTTGGAGCCGTCAGATGTCATTAAGGCCTTAAACTAAATGACAAAAATACCCCTTTGAGTGGACCCGCCCACATTTGTGTGAATGGAAGCGCAGGTCAGTTTGAGAGTAGAGCCTCTTGAGAGGATTATGACTTAAACTAAATAAATGGGCAGTGAGATGACCAAATGGCCCAAGGGAGGGTGGCGTACCCTAGTGGTAAAATTACACTAATGCCCTTAGGGGGTAGTATGTTCTGTTTCCGCTGAAACAGATAACTAGTAACTAAGCATTAGGGTGCCCTAGAATGATATTAAATAGCTTGAAAGGAAGGGGTGTGACCAGTAAAAGACACGAAGACGTTGACAAGTCACAGTGTCATGGGAAACAAGGGGAAGAACCATATTCTCAGGGTTTAATGCAGTGTATTATGCGTGTCTGCAATCGAGTACATTGATTGACTAGAGTACTATATGTAACTCGCGGGATACGTTAGAGTTGTTTACATTCTTTGGCTTGAACTATCTGAGCCCTAGCCCTACAAATGAGTGCAATGGGCCTTTATTCATTATTTATGCACTAGTGTGAATGCATGTTATCTATGTTGATTATGCTGATGCATGCTTTTATTATTGATGCTTTGATTTATATCGGTAACTTAACATTAATGAAGTTTAATCAAGAGACATGGGTTGTCGTTGGATTGAGGGGAGAACACCTAATTAATATAATGACTAAAATACCCTCTTTAGGGTTGGGACCAGTTCATGGAGTGAACAGGGCCCTGACATAGAATTTTACCTTGGTTAATGAACTGAGGGTGGTTATGGGATGTTCTCTATGTCATAGCTCAATGGATGAGCTATTTATTGGGCCAATTTACAAGGTGAAGAGGACCCAAATAGTTGAGCGGATACTTGACTAGATGGAAATAATCTAGTCTAAGTTCAGATGTTTGGGGGAGTCAATGGTCATAAAGACCTGAGGCTTCTATGGATACATTAGTAATGTCTTATAAGATATTTTCTCCCAGATTTGGGATGGTGGAGATTGCAATATGTTTCTTCATTGCCACGATGGTTTGGGTATTAACCAGAGGGTCTTTACCGCGGGTCTCCCGCAGGTCTTTCCAGGACTATTTAGTACATACAAAAAGCGGAGTTGTATGAGCATCATGGAAGGCTTGTGCTTCTCACCAATCTGTATCCATGAGCACAGTTGGGATCCTCTTCTCTAGATTCGTGGCAGGCTATTGAGAACCCTAGGGATTTGGGTCAAGCTGCTGTTAAGCAATCTCCTCCAAGGTTGGAGTCCTTTGTTTGGAGATTTCTCAAGGGGCAAGTGATCTCTGAGTTATAGGTTTGATAGTATTAATTATCAAAAAAGGGATGTGAGATAATTAATAACATTATTTAATATTGCTTGTTAATTAGACAAGTGGAATTATTAAAGGACTTACTAAAATGTAGGTTGCTTAAAAATACCTAAGCATTTCATGTGTGATGCTATGCTTCTTAGGATAGAGTAGTTTTTAGGTAGAACTACATCTAGATCCGATCTTGTTGGAAACATTGGAGATGCTGTCTAATGAGTACATAGGCAACTAACATTAGGTGATGTTGGCCTGATCCGAAAAATATTATAAAACCTTTTATCCTTTGGAAGCTCTTCTCCTAAAGGCGGGGAGGTTCCATTGTTGTTGTGGTTGTTATTTGGTTTGCTTGGTTGCAGATTCTCTAGGCGATGACAAGTGAGACCAAGGCAAGCGAGCACAAGAGATTTTTGCATTTCTGCAACTCCGGTACGTAAGTGTACCTTTAGCGTGAGAGTCAACTTGTTATTTATTTTTAGACAAGTGATGGACTTGTACTTAGATGGATATGCTGTTCTTGTTGAATTTTGAGACGTATAAATATTATATGATTTGATATCCGTATTTGTGAACCCCAGTTATCATGGCCTGGAATTTTAATCGAATGATTTGTTTTGTATTTAAGAAAAAATAATAATTTCTCGCTACTTACCGTTTGTGCTATTTTAAAATGCTTTTAAAAATCTGGGTCGTGACAGTAAGTGACCTCAATGCTAATCTTGAGAAGGAAAAAGAAAGATCGAGTGTTCTCAATAGAGAATCGATGCCCTCTAAATCCTTGGAGACCATGATTAGCATTGGTCAAATGGATAGGAAAGGCTTAGGTTTTAAGGCTTCAATGAACACACCAATAGTTAAACCTACTACTTTTGTGAAAGAAAATGAGAATCATCACACCCCTAAGGTAGTGCCCATCCCACAAATGCCTATGGGAGGGAAAGTGTTTAAATTGAAATCTAGTTTTGTGGGATTCTTTGAAATTTGACATAATGACACCCGTATTCGGTTTGAGTTCCCTAGTAGTCTCCTGCAAAAGCCAAACCATAAAAGAAAAGTGAAGAGAGCTCTTAAACATTTACCCCACCAAGTTTATGCTCTTAATAGGAAGATAGTGTGAGTGAAGAAGATTGATCGTCAATCTTTAAATGATCAAATTGGGAGGATAAGCAAGATGCCCTTTGATTGCCTTAGGATAGGATGACTAGGCTGTGCTAAAGACTCAAATCATCCTACTTGTTGGACAATCACATGTTTTTTTAATTTTCTTTTGAGTTCTTTGTTTTCATGCTTGTTTTTGTTCATAGGTTTTAAAAAATATAAAACAAAAAATAGAAAATTTTCAATAACACAAAAAATTTAGTTGCATCTTTGAGCTGCATAGCAAGTTTTCTAGTTTTTGAAATGTTCAGCCCTTGAATTGAAGTTCATTAACTAACTTTTAAGGTGAAACACCATGAATGTGTGGTCAACATATTTTAATGAAGAAATAAATGTACCAAGAACAGTAATGATCAATTTTAAATTCCGTTGCTTGGTGAGACACACTTAATGTAAGGATTAGATTAATGAAATTTGATCCAGGGGCTCAACATTAGTTTTTTTGTATGCTTTATTTTTCTTTTGAGTTCTAGATACCAAATTAAAGTTATTTCAATAAAAAATAATTATTTTTATTTTTGAAATTTATTATTTTCTTTTTTGAAATTTTCAAAAATATAAATCTACAATTTCAAATATTCAAAAGTGACCTTGCACCATCTGGCAATCGATCACTAGCTTATCGACTCATATCCGAACAAACGTTTTTAAAATGTGACACTTCATCTCCACTCCTTTCACTCCTAAACACTTGTAGAAGTACTAGTGAGGTGGTGAAAGGTGATTTTGGTGGATTCAATTGATGTTGCGGACAAAATTTATGCAAATTTGAAGTTTTGCTCAATAAGACAAAACCAAGTAAGAAACTAATGAGAACAAATTTAAATCATGAGTGAAGCCTGAATAAACTCATATCCAAATGAATCTCATCAATTAAAGAGGTAGAAACAATTAACATTACATCCAACATTAAAAAGAATTAATCAAGTCTGATAATCTAGAAATTCTATAATTTAATCAAGCTTCATCCAAGCCCTAGCAAAGACTTTTAGCTACTCATTAATTTAAGAAATAAAATTTTCATTAGAAGAATTGAAAATAGACTTGCAAGATGTGAAAAAGGTAGAAAATTTTCATAAAACATTGTTTGCTACAGTATCGATGATGGGTTACTGTTTATCGTCTTCAACCTCCGTCTTCTGAACAATGCTGCTACAGTAATTGCGGACTGTGATTTTTTTTTCTTGCTTCTTCTTCGCTCCTCCAGCTTGGGACTTCCATTATCTCACTTTCAAAGTGTTCTCTCATCAATTTTGGAGGATGGAATTGAAGAATTTTGTCTCTAGTTCGTTGTTTTCTCCTCTCCCTTCTTTTGCAATTCTCTACTCTATTTATAAACTTACTCGGCAGAACGATTACTTCCATCTTTAAGCCTCAATTTCGACCAAATATAGTTTATTTTCATTCTTTGATCCATACTTTTCCTTGCTACCCATTTAATTCCTTATTTTTCACTTTCCTTTCTTTCTTTCACTGCTTAAACTATGTTTTCCACTATTACGAATTTCATTCCATGCAATTAACTGTTTCTTCTATTCCTAGACGTTCATTGCTGATTTTGGATGAACTGGTTGTTCCTCTTATAGGTTAATCTTCCCTTGCATTAGCCATAAGCTGCTAGATTTTTTATCTTTCCTTTTATAAGCTGTTGTCCATGCTCTATTTTTTTATTTCCTTTTTGTCGAACTGAACTCTGTGTGTTGTGAACTTGTTGCGTCCTTTCCTTGTTAAGTCTTTTTGTGCAACTAACTTCCAACTCGAACTAACATGAGACAACTTGCATAAAAGTTCACCCTCAATGATCCAAAATAACCTCTCCATGAATTAAGCTCATCAAATTCTATAACACACGATTAAACTCTAATAAGCCAATATTAATATCGAATCAACCTAAAATATATAAAATAGGGATATATAAATGGTTATATTACATGCATATCAAATACCCCCAAACCTATATTTTGCTAGTCCTCGAGCAAAACTAAAATAAAAACAACATAAAACAAAACTAACTACTCCACTTCTACAAAAAATCTTGATTGCATTTAGCATATGTAACAGGCCTTTAAACCCCTATCTTACACTAGTAAACGAGTTATAGTCTCATTAGGGTTTGCAGTGAATCTACCCATAAAATTCAAAAATTAAAAAAAAAATTAAATTGAAACCATAAAAAATTTACAAATCAACTCCTCCTAAACATGTGACTTAATTTGATAAAATCAATTATAAGTGAGTGTAATGCATAATACAAGTTGTCTTTTGAAACAATTATTGATTGTGACAACTTCATGTTGGTGGCAAGTGCTCATATATACATAATAGTTTTAAAAAATGACATTTACATGTAATTATACAATCCCAATTTCATTAATCTAACAACTCAATGCCTCTCATGTCCACCTGGCAATTTAAATTTAACACTAAAAAATTATACATTGGCATTCATTCATCTTCAAGAGATTATAATAGAGAATCATGTAAAACCTTTCTCATAAAGTAAAACACCCTAGATCACCTAACAACCACTTCAGGATATAACCGCATAATTTCTTACTAAAATTTTATGCTCATCTCACATGACATGTGTAAGGCTTAGCCTTCTTAAGCTTTCTATAAGATCTATGTAATAAGTGTTAGGTCAGTGACTCCCAATCTAGTTGACTTAGGGCACTAGGTGTTAAAGCACCCCTCAAGCTTAATAACTTGAACCAAATAGGCTACAAGGCTATGCATGTCATAAATTAGTCAACTCTACCTTTTAACTCAAACACTCTATGCTTAGTGAGGCACGCCAAGTCCTAGTTTACTCAAAAGAGAGACTTAATTTTTAGCTCTTTACAATTTTTTCATTCATTTATTTCTTTACTCAATTTTTTTTCTCTTTTTCTCTTCTTTTTCTTTTCTTTGAGCACATTATACAATCAACCTTAATTGTGATGACAGAAAGTCCTAGACTAATCTACAAACTAAGAATAGTAAAGCCCAAAACTCTATTATGATAACCAAAGTTTTACTCTCATAAAAAAATAATTACTTAGATTCAATGATATCCATCAAGATGTAAGGCCATAATAAATGGCTCAAATTCTCACTTAGACAAATGTCTTTCTAATTTTTCAAAATAGGAGCACAAGAAATAAATATGATGTAATCAAAACTCAAAATGTCATATAAACATGTTCTAAATAGTCTGATATCATTAAATATAGTCACATGTCTAAAAGAAGCATCAATGTAAATAAGCAAAAACCTAAAATAAAATAAAAAAATCTAATTCATTTTATTAAATTTTCACATTTTTTCACTAAAACTAAGACACATACTCTATAAAGAAAATGAAAATCTCTTTCTAACCCCAAACCTAAATTAAACATTGTCCTCAATTTGTAAAGTGAAAATAAATATAATGCTTAAGATAATAAAAGAGGAAAATGAAAATATAGTACCTCTTTTGGCTTGCTCATGTACATAGCCATCAAAAGAAACATTGTCAATAAAGCACAAGCATAATCACATAAGGGAAATCAATAATGAATCATATAAGCACATCCTAATAATAATTAGTGCAATCAACAAAGATAATAAACTGAAAACTAACTAATGAAAATAAAAACACTAACTACTAAATTAAACAAAAAAACCTATCAAAACCTAATGTTGGGTTCCCTCCTAGGAGTGCTAAGCAAATATTTTGTGAATCATCAGAATAAATGAAAGGAGAAGTATCCTCCACCAGACTCTCAATCATGTTAACCTCAAAAGTATCATCGAAGTCTAATGGTTGTCTACTTGTATCATATACATTTCACTCACATATCAAGTTCCAAGAAGAAAACTTCATCACTCCATTTTGACAATTTATAAGAGCATTGGATGTAGCCAGGAAAGGACAACCCAAAATGATAAGAATTCGCTCATGGATATTATGAACAGGCTCAGTATCAAGCACTATAAAGTCCACTAGAAATAAAATGTGTTAACCTTAATCAGAACATCTTCAACAACACGTTGAGGAATTTTTACAAATCTATCAGCTAATTGAAGTGTCATTGATGTAGGTTTCAACTCTCCCAATCCCAATTGCACATACACATAATATGGCAATAAATTCACACTAGCCCCTAAATCAAAAAAAGTCATCTCAATGTGATGATCCCCTATCTTGTATAAAATTGTGGGATAACTAGTGTCCTTATATTTGACAGGGAATTTACATTGAATAATAGAGCTGACTTGCTTTGTTAGGAATGCATTTTTAGGAACATTTATTTTCCTCTTGACTATGACTAAGTCTTTTAAAAATTTAGCCTAAGAGGGCACTTGTTGGATAGCATCAAGTAATGGGATGTTTATCTGCATTTTCTTAAAAACCTCAAAAATGTCTCCAAACTATGCATTTTTCTTAGGATTGACTAGTCTTTAAGGAAATGGGGCCTTAAACACAAAACTCCTAATTGGGGGCTCAACTAAAACAGGTGGGGAAGCATTGGGTTCTTGTTTCTCACTCTCTGATTTAGTATTCTCAATTCTCTCTTCTTCATGCATTTTTACGTGATTGTCAAACCTATCTCCCATATCTAAGAGTAGTGATTGACTGGACATGCCCCTAGTCATGTGATGAACTTGAAGCATTATTAATAACATATTGACCTTTAGGGTTGGGTATAGATTGACTGGGAAACTTGCCTTTCTCTCTCCCCCCTACATGAGTTGCTAGCTGACCAATTTGATTTTCTAGTTTAGCTATGTCTTGAATGTTCATTTGACTAGAATTTTTAAGTTCTAATATGGCATGGTTAGTAGACTGCATGAATGTTTTGAGAGACTCTTTAAGTGATGATTGTTGACGTGGTGGTACAACAACATGAAGAGCTAATTGGGGAAAAGAGGTGTAAGAGGGGTTGTGCTGCCTAAATTGAGTGGATATCTATTACATTGGTGGCCCTACTCAATTAATGGAAGGCTAATTTTGCCTCCAAGAGAAATTTGGATGATTTCGCTATTTTATTGTATGTATCAGAGAAAGGACTACCAAACCGTTTCTCATAATTGTTTAGTGCATTACTTGCTCAGCAAAGCACTCAGAATAACCTAACATAGATGGACGCGTTTGAGCAGTATGCATTGGACTTGCACACAAAGAATACACTTCATTTTGAATTTGATTGGCGAAATTCATGTTTCTAGCAAGGGTCATGCTTTTTTAGTCAGCTAGTCTAACCCAACTTTCATGTCAGTATCTTCCCTTACTTCATATAAGCCTCCTTTCCTAGGTATTTGGGTTGGTTTTTCTCTATGGCTCGAAAAATCTCATTGCTGGGAACTCTCAGACAAACCCTCTAAGAACTTATATGCTACATCATCATTCCAACTCAAGAAACACCCACCATTCATGGATTCAATCATATTGTGATGTGTTTGAGTCGAACCATTGTAAAAGTATTGCACAAGTCGCCATGTTTCAAAACCATGGTGGCGACACTTCAAAAGCGAATCCTTAAACCTCACCTAACTCTCATACGGATGAGATAAGTAGGTTTGCAAATAAAAATTAGTTCTTATTTCTACTATATAAAAATCCTATGCAAAAGAAGTCATGACTCATAATTCTTACTTTGGATAATTACTAGAATTAGGAGCAATATTGTGATTCGCTAGATTTTAGATGGATATTTAACTATAGAGGTTGTGGAAGCCCACCTTACTGATGCCACCACATGCAACTCAACGCATTAGTGTTGGTATTAATTATCTTCCTCCCATCATTGACGAGATCATTGACATGCCAATAATCATCCAATAAGAAAACAAGCAGAGACCACACTGATTCTCTGAACATTTTCATCCAGAAATATATGACAAAATCTTTATAATGATCAAGTTCCTTACAATTTCAACATAAAAATGGATTGTAAGATTATTTAAAGTTCAATTATCATTATTACACTAAACATGGTAAAATCCTCCAGTAATAGGCCATGAATACATGTGAAAACTAATTGAAACTCAAGAAAAGAATAAAGCTAATGAAATTCAAGCATTAAACAAATATAATGTTTGCGATTGAACCTTGAATTTGCACTAATCCTCCCTTCCCAAAATCTTGAAATTTTGTGATCTCCTCCTTTTAAATAGGGTGTAACCGCCTCAAAAAGTCCCAAATCACATATCTTCTTAGGATTTCTGAAACAATAATAACTTACTATTTCACTAACACAGCCACTGACACATCAACATCTATTGACAGTTGAAGCCACTTTTCACTGATGTGGTCATCAACACGTAGGTGGTTGTTGATGGATAATTAGAAAATTTTTAAATAAAGATTACATTTTTCTTGAAAATTATGGGGTGTCAAATCCCAATCATCATACTAACAAAAAATTACCCACTTGTTACTAGAAATCCTCTAAACAACAAAGTAATCAGATTTTAGACTTGAGCTAGTTAAAGGGGTGAATTTTGATGCCCTAGTAGAGTGCAACATACAATATATAGGAGCAAAAAGGTCAATCAACAGGCACATTCCACCATCAACCAGCGCTTTGATACTAGTATTGGGTGGTAGTAGCAAAAGCTTGGCATGAGGTAGGACCCAATAGAGTAGCCAAATTGCAAAATTTTCAGAAATTCCTCGCATACAATATGAAGTATAACATCAATGAGGATTAATTCAATTCAATCAAGCTTGCATTTGTATGTAAATCAAAATAATCATGGAGAAAATAAATACAAGCATTCAGGGGGTGAACCAATAGGATGTTGCCTATGAATCACCCAAAAAGCTTACCTTGATTGTATGTAATTTATAATTGAGATTGGTAGACTTGATATGATCAGCCCCTTTGATCCCTCTTCAGAGTTCATAGAGCAATCTACACACAGCTCAAGGAGAGTTGGCACATAGCACGAGGTGGAGACAATGGAGGGCGATGACCCTTTAGTAATTAGCATAACTACATTAGCTTTTCTAGGTGTCTCATTCAAGTATACGGGCTCAAACACCTTCGACCAATAGAGGACAAGCACACCCCTCATGGCCTTGCTCCATAGGGAAGCCAACCCCTCAGCCCGTTTAAATGGGTCCTACCTATGTCACATACTTGTCAAGGCTCACTAAGTGATATGCATGAGTGATCACCTAAATATATATAACTAATGCATACATACAAGTGGTTGGACGCAAGTGCAACTCGGGCTCACAAACATGTGGCACAACACATAATTAGTCATGGGTTCAACCCCAAATACCTTGAGACCCTTGTGGATGTGCACCAGCTCACTCTAATGGTTATGACAAGCAGGGACGGAGCCAGGGGGCCATGGTTCCCCGGCTACCAAAATTCAATACTACTTTATTAGGTAAGAGCAAATGACCCTATTGGTTGTCTTTTTAGGTGGGACCAAGTGGCCCCCACCATTGATACACAATTCAATGGCCCACCTTGAACTATGTTCCTAGCTCCATCCTCGATGACAAGGCATGTCAATATGGGTCGAATCCATGCCCTGCCCAACAGCAGGCTGTCTCCATGGCCGACTTCAACCAAGGAAACTTGAGAGTTTTCTTTGACAAACATAAATAATTGCACAATGATCCCTTAATTGTGCTTAAAAAGTTCTGATCACAGTAGAAGTCTTAATCAACCACGATCAAACACACAGATGCATAAATTTCCAACGATGCATGCAATCTTACCATACTGAACAAAGAACTGCACACTTCAATTTCAACTGCATACGTATGATTATGTCCATAATAATGACATTCGTCCGGTTTGCAAACCAGTTTACAAACTTGTACTCACGATTTACAACATCAACATGCAGACGCTGTAACAAAGCAAAACCGTAAGCTTTAAACCACTAATTACACATACAGCATAGATTTCTTTAAAATGCCCCAATTCCGTTCATTGCCAGGTACAACATAGACACTGCACCAAATATATAAAGGTCAGAAATATTTGAATCTGCGAGTGTTCTACTTTTTCTGTGATGTCAGAAATATAAAAGAAAATTTTGCATCCAGGTAAAGTCTCTTTCTCTGCCATGTTTGTCCATTTTCAATAAGCCAACCGTTTTTCATTAGCATATCCACGGTCGGTAACTACGGTTTTGAGAAGCTTTAGAACCCTCATTACCTCACTTTGGTAAGAAGAGAGTGGACGAAAAGAGTATGCAGCCATAAAAAAAATCGCTCAATAGTTCCTCAGAAAGAAAAGAGTGATAATACGCAAACCAGCACAAAGACTTACACAGATCACAACATGCCACACCATTAGCTTAAAATAGGCATGTCTGCTGCATTAGTATACAAATGCAATTGGAACTCGATGATCAATTACATGTTCAAAAAATTCACATGTACCGAGATTATTACAGGATATAGGATTCCTCTCCCCACTGAATATCAGCAGCCCATTATTTCATCATAACCAACTCTGCGAACATAGCTGACAATTCATTTTGGACAAAATATATCAACTGATTGAAGGTTCTACAGACCCGACAATCATCCATATAGGTATCACCTCATTCATTAATGAAACGTACTCTTTGAACCCTTTATTTACATGTGCCAAAGATATGCTTCTAACACATCACAGAACCAGTAGTTTCAAAGATGTTTGGACTTCCTTGTAGAGAAGCTCATATATCATT
This sequence comes from Saururus chinensis, assembly GCA_035235625.1. Classification (NCBI taxonomy): domain Eukaryota; kingdom Viridiplantae; phylum Streptophyta; class Magnoliopsida; order Piperales; family Saururaceae; genus Saururus; species Saururus chinensis. The sequence continues at coordinate 25,182,162 of CP141146.1, read as the reverse complement.
CGTCGTGTTGCAACCCAATCAGAAGGAATTTCTCCAATCGTTATAACACCACCATCTGGCATATGATGCTTCGACGCTGGGTCTATGATCATGGATTCTAAAGCAACCGCATTTCTAATTATATGCAATGCAAATTCAACTTCTTTGTGGTTACCCTGAAACCCAGTGAACTGGACCACCTTAAGATGATAATGGACACATTCTGGCAGTCTTCTCATGTTTTCAACTTCAGGTTTCTGCCAGTAATGTAAGCCATGAGAAATCTGCAAGAGAGGAACTGTCAAAGTTTATTTTTAAATATGGCACATAAAATATATAACATTGTAAAAATTTTCATCCTCAATCAGCTCAACGAACAACCATGCAAGGTTGTCATTGAACAATAATTGCATAATGGAGAAGAACGTTCAGACTGCTCTGACACACAAGAAGTCTAAATATACCACGATAGATAAAAGATAGCAAACTTATGAGCTATTAAGAGCAAGGAACACATTAGCAAGAGTACAAAACAGCAATGTACATTTGTGATGCCATAGTCATAACGAAAGAGCCAAGTTATACGGCATCAATAACATGGAACTCCAATAAATATGGTTACTAACTCACTTCCACATGGAAATTACGCAGCAGGGGACAAGCCTCAAGGAAGTAAGCCAGACGAATCAAATCTCCATCCTTGACAGAGACACTGACACGAAGTTGCTTTAGATTGGAAAGTTGTGGAATTCCAGCTGGTCTCAGATTAACCTAACATAAATCACCAAGAACTGAGTTAAACACAGTCATCTCTGGAGAAAATGGCCAAAAAGGAAAGATAAGTACTTTTAATTTCACTCACCAAATTTGGATTCAGGACAAGATTCTCCAGTTGACAGCATAGACGATTTGGAAGCTTGGAAAAATATGGCAGGCAGTTATAAGAGGAGTAATTAACATTCAACGACAAGTCTACAAGATTGGGAACATTTCCGAAAGTAATACTTGACAAACTTCCCCAATACTTGAATGTCTGGAGGTTATGTCCGTTAACCACAACCTGCTTTGGAGTCTTAAAGGAGCTGTATATCTCCAAATATTTTAAGTGAACTGATAAGTGCTCAAAAATCATTTTATCTGGAATGCTCGAGCCTGACAAAGTGAATACTTCAAGAAGACGGCACTCAGATAGAATTTCTCTCAGATCTTCTTCGTCAAGAGTAATATCTTTCAGGGAAAGACTTCTAAGAGCTGCCAACCTTGATATATTTAAATATTTTACTTGTTGGTCTAGGTCCACAATGGTTCTTCTAGCCGGATTTAGAGAAAGGCTCTCCAACTGTGAGCAGCCAGCTAAGAGATCCCCTAAACCACTATCTTCCCAAACTACATCTTTGAGAAAAAGACTCCTAAGACCATTTATACCCTGAAAACCCACTGGGAATTTAAACGTGCATCCTTCCACATGCAAGTTTTCCATGGAAGATCCTTTTCCATCAGCAAAAAGTGAAATGGGGAAAACATAACGTTCATTAATATCAAAATCTACTTTGACAATTCTATAATTCAAAATGATTGAAAAGGGAAACAAGTTTAAATGAAGTTCCTTAACCCCAGTTGAAATCACGAACTCAATCCACTTGTCAATATGGTCAGCATATATGTTGTCCAATGCAAAAGAAACTTGAAAAGACTCAACCATGGTATGGCCAGTATGTCCAATAAGCTGCATGACTTGATGAACTGCTTCAACAAATTTCTTCATCCTTTTTCGTACTTCAATCTGTTCATAATTTTCTCCAAGCATAGTATTGCCATCAAATATGATACGGGATTTAAAGGCTGAGACCCACAAGTGTCTCCATTTGCTTGATAAGACACTGGTCCTAGCAGCTTCTCTCATTGTAAGCCGTGACAAAATAGATATGCGAACATCATCTGGCAGTGTACCAATGGGGTCTGCCATAATACTTGCAGCCTAAAAATTTAGAACAAGCAACAAACAAATATTAATGTAAAATCCAATATTCAAGCTGAAGAGGAAAAATAGAGGCATTCAAAAAAACACAGAAGGTGCTGGGGTAATTGCAATAAAAAAGTGCATCTCAGTTGATAAGAAAATTTTAAAATAGCACTCTATACACTAAAATAATGGAACATACACTTCAAATTGTCAAGCAAAGTACCAACCCACTCATGAAAGCATACGCCTGTAGTCAGATATCAGGATTAGCAAATTTAAGAGAGCAAATTATAAGCTTCTTATTGGAGTCTGGTATCTAGAATGTACCTCGGGTTCAACTAGTAAGTTAGTTCAGCTTGAATCAGATTAAAGATGTTTGGGTCAGGTTAATATAAACCTAGAAGAATAGATGGGTGATATTCATAGCTGGATCTGAAGGGGTGAGCGGCTTCTGGATGGTCCAAAATCAGTGTCCTTCTGATCACAAGTGCTTGATGCCTTGATGTAAAAATGGGTCATACTGAAACCTGAACGGAGAAACTCAAACAAGATGGAAAGGAGGAAGAAGAATAAGAAAAGTGGTCACTTTCCTCGGCCTAACAGACAATACTAGATTAATGTGGACCACTCAATGAACAGAGGCACACTGCTTGGATATACGCTTCATACCATAAGATATAAGTGAACTTTAAAGCAGAATCAATCATGTGTTGCACATTTTTTATACAGCATTATATGGATTTGAAGGTCGTAGAAATTAGAAAACATAATTATACTAGTCTAGAAATTTGTAGTCATAGTCGCCAAGCCAGCCCGTTGAGCAGGTTAGATGCCTTCTGATTGAGGGAGAGGTTTTAAGGTCCAGTACAAATGGCATATACAATGTGTATGGCAAGAGTCCATGAGTTGCAATGGAACCCAAAAGGAATCATAGTGTACAACTTCTTTCCTCAAGTAAAATCTGATACAACATAACATATATTGCCACCTCAGATGAATGTCAGATCTTGGTCGCTTAAAGAAAAAGAGATTTCAGAGAGATTTTAGGGTCAGGATTTCATATATTAGTTTCTTTAAAGGAAACACTAGAATCAATTCAAAAACTCTGAAGTTAGCATATAATAAAGCTTAAAATTAGTGCAAATGAATATGTACTATTAAAAGACCAAATACACACTGTATTATATTGCAATTCATGCTGTATATAACTTATTCAATTCCACTTTAAGCAAACATTTTTCCTAATATCATCTACTTAAGAATCAGTAAATACAATTGTTGGCAATTTGCATGAATACGTTCATTAACTTGACCCAACAATAACACCTTCAATTAAAACTAAAATCACAGCCCATAACTACATTTCGAAATGTATTTGTACAATCTCAAACAATGGAACATTAAATTGATACTTACAAATCAACTGGATGGATGAGTGTTGTGCACTAAATTACATATTAGTTTTCCAATTAACATTTTCACCTTATTCATTTCTAAGTCTACTGTGGTTTTAAAATTTACATCTATGCACAATGATACAGTTAAGTGTATAAAGTGCATTTTTGAGAAAGAAGAATAATTTGTTCTTATTTAGAACCCAACAGTAACTAGGCATGAAGGGAAATCATGGAATTCACATAATTCCTGCGCAGAATGTAATCTTGAACTCCAGGATGGCTTCGTTAATGCAACAAGCTCATTGATATATGTAACCTAGGGAGTTGAGACAAATTATCAATTTATTGATCAGGGTAGTTGACATGCTAGATAGTTTTAGTTGATGTCCATCTTCTAAATCTGCATAAGATATCCTCTCATTTGACTCATATGAGACTATAGAATTTCTTGACTAGAGCCCAAGGTTTGGGTTCAATTCTTGGAGAAGTGGTCCCTGTTGTCAGTGTATTCCCCGTGTGTGTGATTAATGCATCACACGACATATTCACCAAGTGTACAACATGGAACTCTCCAGGAGTACTACCTGTCAGGGTTATAGTACATGGAGTGGGTGTAGGTTGTGGAGGCTAGGCAGCATGCTGTGAAGGAAGAGGAGGGGGTGGGGGCACTGTGGATGGTGTTCAACACTCAGGGTTGAGTCACTCCGTTACTGTCAACAGCATGGGGAAAGGCACGGGTGACACCCTCCCACACAAAAGCCCGCACTGCTGCAGTTTTATCTACCTATCATAGGATATATTACAGAGGCCACATAGGATGCATGATCTACAAATAGGTGTCACAGGTCGTGAGGGGTAAGTACAAGAGTGCCTTAAGGGCCTTCCAGCAAGCACTGTCTGGTTTATACCTATATCCCCTGCTTGAAAAGAAACTGTTTTTGTACATCCTCGTGTCCAACAACAACAGCAGTTCACTACCTAGGAAGTTTCCTTGATTAAGAAGGTCCACTCAAAAACTTCACCTATATTAACGTGGAAAAGAAAGTATCACCTCTAGAGCTAAAAATTTGCAAATTTACAGAAAATCGTAGGATTGAGAATCTTGGGTATTCATTCTTTTCTTTTTATTCAATTAAAGTTTTATGTATTTACTGTTAAGTTGTCAACAAAAATAATTGGAAGGTCTATTTTGGTTAACCAAAATGTAGGGAGACTTAATGGGCACACAAATATTTGCAATTATATGAATTATTTCATCTATTTATATTACTTTGAGCAATAAAATCACCAGCCTCCAAGGCTCATAAGAAACAATTAGGCCTCAAAGCAGAGCACCTTAAGAGACTAGCCTCAATGTGGGCACTCGACAACCTTAAACCTAATTTTATGTTCTTTTCCCTTATCCGTAATTAAGTTGGATTATGGTGTTTTCACATCATGAAGAACTTGCCTTCAGCCTCAATGATGTTTTCCACCAAAAGGCCCAAGATTATCCTCAGCATAATGCAGTTTGATTGCAGTCAGAGCTAACTAATAGGTCTACCACTACCTAAGACCTTAAAGGAAATACCCAGATTTGTTGCGTGTAAAATACATATGAAAACACTCACAACTAAAGCCATCTTGCAACACGGACCAACTTTTTCATCTCAGCCAAAAAAAGGAGAAAAAAATGAAAGTTTTTTCAGACTGGTTTAATGTAGGGAAAAATTGACAAGGTTGGTTTAATTGGTTTGAAGCGGGAGCACGTCGTGTATACAAAAGCTTTACTATTTCCAAAGGAAACCAGTTAACTGAAGCAAATGAACAGATTGTATGTCTTCCATGATAGACAATATCATAAAAAATTGAATTTTAAATTTGGTAAGTGGGACAAATATTCTTGGCGCATGACCAGAAAAGAGCAACCAACAAAGAGAACCGATTTCCATGTAAAGCACTACTTCAATAAAATCTCATTTTAATACTGATCCAATAAAAATTTATCAATTCCATAGTGTCCAAAAGGTTCTGAAACGTGGGGAAAAAACGAGTTTGATTTCTGGGTGTCATGGCGTAGAAGTATATTTGGAGATTAAACGTTCATTGTGCAGAAAATCGAAAAGAAACAGAGCTTACTTGCAGGCGAAGCGCCAGGGCTTGAGATGAAGAGGAGACGCAGGAGAAAAACTGAACAGAAGACTGGAGTAAACGCCTAAACGTGCATTTATAAAAGAAAAAATTATCGCCCCTTGGAAAAATAAAATAGCGGACTGAAAAAATAATTATTAAAATAATATTCATTTTAGCCGTAACCCCAACCCGGATTAGTGACTGGGCTGGGTCAACCCGGTTAAACTGTGAGTCCATCCGGGTTAACCCGGAAGATGATGTCATCACCTAAACAAATTTTACAACAAAAAAAAAATTCATCTGACTCAAAAACTATCACTTCACAGTTCATGCCGTCCATTGCCTGAAGCAAAAAAATTCCCAATTCCACAGCGGAAGGTGGACACATTTAAAGTATACCAAAACTTGCAACCATTAACGCAACATGAATTCTACTTATTTAAAATAATCCGTAAATATATTGCTTTGATGATACCTCTGAGTCCTCCGTGCAGTAGACACTGACCTCATTCCATTCTGCAATGTCAAGCAAACCACACCGAAATATCCACACAACCTTGGACCTCACCAAACTACACTAGTAAAGAAGAGCAAAGTCACCAGGGAAAACCATAATATCCATCATCTTCGCCATCACCAATTCCTCTCTCCTTATGTTCCCACCTACTCCCTTGGAAAGAAGGCCTTTCCATTTTATTGATAATAAGTCAATTTTTTCCCAAGAGCCGGGTTTTTCAATTTCACCAACAACTTCGTAGGGGCAGTCGGCACATCCCTCCTAAACCTTTTGTATTCTGAAGCAGAATTCACTGCTTCCGCTTGGATGGAAACGTACAACTGGGCTACTGGATTTTGCTATGACCATACCTCGGAGTCCATAGCGAGCGGTGATGGGTCTTTCGGCATTCTGGACATCTTTGTCGAGGAATATTCACAACATCTGTATCTACGACAACCGTCTATGCCAAGTTCTCCCTGACTTGCAGCCCGGACGAGACCCTCTCGACCACAATTATGGCTGGTGGTGGCAAAAACCCAAAGTTCAAACGAAGGCCTCTGAATGAAAATAACCCACCATCATGTTGTGCTCAAATGCGAAATCTGGATGCTCAGCCGGGCCAGAAATTTCTTGGAAGATCAGTTGTTGGGATTTGTTCGGAACGTGGAGAGGAAGAATCGCCGGATTTTAGCTGGAGAAGAACACCAGCCGCCGGCCCAAATCGCCCCCAAATCGTATCCAAATCGCCCCAACCAGCTTTCAGGTCATGGATGGGGCAGAGGTGGCTCCGGCCGGATTGTGGAGAGGATGAATCACCGGAGAAGATTGCCGCTCACAGTCACCCTCAGTCCAGACGCCCGACTCCGAACTCCTCCAGAATCCAAAATGGCAAAATCCCGATTGCGATCGAGGAATCGATCGCGATCTGTAATTTTTTTTTAGAACCAGACCGGACCGGAACACCGGTTAACCGGTTCGACCGGCCGGGTCATGTTGACCCGGCCGGGTTAAATCGACCCGGGAATCAAGCTGAACCGGCCCGTTTTTTATGACGGGTCCGGTTGAACTCGGTCGGACCGGCCGGTCCGGTCCAGTTTTTAAAACACTGGTATAAGCACCATCCAAACACTCACGTTTATTTTTTTTTCAGAATTTTTTTTTAGTTTAGCCTTTAGAGGGTTAGTTTTGCTTTTTTAAATTTCATCTATTTAAAGGACAAAATCTACTTAAATTAAGTTAAGTGGATTTCATCCTTCAACCCCACTATAAAGTCATACTTCACAGTTGGTAATTCACAACTTGTGTCACTACTTGAGTGCCTCTCCATCACACTTGACCATTGCGCCCTCCATCCGCAAGTAGTTCCCCTCTCTGTTGCACTCAGCCGTCACCCCTCTATTCACAGGCTAAAAGCGCATTGGTAATTCTGAAATTGTCTTTCCTATGGGCTTTGATTGTTCTAGAGCTCGTCTAATCAGGTAAGTTGGCATGTCCCATTAGTCTTTAGGTTTTTGTGTGGTAAGATGTGGTTAATTAGGTTGATGAGCCTTCCAATTGTGTCTATCTTGTGTTGTGCGATTCAAGGTGTTGTGGTAATTTTTGCATTATTGGTCTTCGAAGACGAACTGTGATTTTTGTCGCCATGCTTGTACTATGTGCATGGGAGTGCTAGCAATTCTTGATAAATTTATGATAATATGTTTAAATTGCTTTATGATTTTTTTATTATTCTGTAAATAAATTCATTCTTTGTTCTCCTTTAACATTATTGACAAACTCTAGAAAAATATTCCATGTTGAATAGAGATGTATTTAATGATCACTACAACAAAACTGGGTATTAGCGACGCTTATATAAGTGTCGCAATACTTTGCGTCGCTAATATATGCTAATAACGACATATAAACAACCGTCGCAAAAAATACAACTATTAGCGACGCATAATATTAAGCGTCACTACTAATAGTCTATTAGCGACGCACAACTCCAAACGTCGTTAATACGTAATATTTTAGCGACGCTTGAATTTATGTGTCGCTAATAGATATATATTTAATTTTTTTTAAAATAAATTTTAACACTATTAACGACGTATACTTACAAATGTCGCTAATAGTTTCAACAATATCGACATTTAAATATGAGCGTCGCTAAAAATTCTCAATTTTTAAAAAAAAATTAAAAAAAAGACCTAATAGCGACGTATATGCATATACGTTGCAACTACCTATCCTAGTAGCGACGCATAATCATATGCGTCGCTACTACCTATTTTTATTAAAATTTTATTTAATTTTTTAAAAATTTTATTTTTTTAAAAAATAAAAAAAATTTAAAATTTAAAATTAGAGGAAAGATATTGTGTAGGTAGATAGGAGAGGGAAGAGAGAGAGGGGAGGAAAGAGAGAGAGGAGAGGGAAGAGAGAGAGGGAGGAGGGAAGAGAGAGAGAGGGGAGGAAAGAGAGAGAGGAGAGGGAGAGAGGGAGAGGCAGGAGAGAGAGAGAGAGAGAGAGAAAGGGTTGAGAGAGAGGGAGGAGGGAAGAGAGAGAGAGAGAGAGAGGAGGGTGGATAGAGAGAAAGGAGAGAGAAATGGTGGAGAGAGATCGAGGGGAGGGAAGAGAGAGAGAGGGGAGAGGGGGAGGGAAGAGATAGAGAGGGGAGAGAGAGAGAGGGGAGGGAGAGAGAGAGAGGAGAGGAGAGGGGGAGGGAAGAGAGAGAGAGGGAGGAGAGAGAGGAGGGGGAAAGAGAGGAGAGGGGGAAAGAGAGGAGGGGGAAAGAGAGGAGAGGGAGAGAGACAGAGGGGAGGGAGGACAGAGGAGGGACAGAGGAGAGGAGGGAGAAGAGGAGAGGGGGGAGAGAGAGAGAGTGATTTTATATTGTTGGTTTTTTAAAAAAGAATTTAATTTTTTTTAAATAAAAAAAATTAATTTAAAATAAAATACTAATAGCGACGTATAGGAATATACATCGCTATTAGTACACGTATTAGCGACGTAGATTATTATATGTCGTTAATACATGTACTAATAGCGACGTATATTCCTATACGTCGCTATTAGTATTTTAAATTAATTTTTTAAAATTAATTTTAAAAAATTAAAAAATCTCAAAAAAATTAAAAAAATTTAAAGAGAGAGAGAGGAGAGAGAAAGGGTGGAGAGAGAGAGGGGTTAGAGAGAGAGAGGGGAGAGAGAGGGGTTAGAGAGAGAGAGAGGGTAGAGAGAGGGGGAAGAGAGAGAAATTTGTTTTAGCGACGAATTTGAGTAAACGTCACTAAAAGTATATATTTAGCGACATATGATCCTAGTGACCGTAGCTAATAATTAAAGTTTTTAAAAAAAAACCCAAAAAATACCTGTGCGGGGAAATTTCGCTCTCAGGCGAAATTTCCCCGCGCCGTATAAATCCCCCCCAGCCTCGTCCTTCGCATTTCACCCTTCGCCCATCTCCCGCTGCCCACCGTTGCGCAGCCCTTGTCGCACCGCCACATCGCTGCGCTGCCGCGCCGTCACCTCCGCCACACTGTCGTGCCGTCACCTTCACCCCCCTCAACCTTTGGCCACCGTCCTCCGCCTCTATCCCCCTCCTGGTCGCCCTTCTTCCGGCCCCTCCTCCCCCCTTCGCAGGTACTGCCCCGTCGGCCTCCGCCGCCGCATAGCCACTCCTCCCTACCGCTCCGCCGCTTTCCGCCCCATCGCTATTAGTATAGGGGAGGGAAGAGAGAGGGGATAGGGGAGGGAAGAGAGGGAGGGTGAGAGGAAATTTATTTTGATTTTTTAAAATTTTTTATTCATGTTTTTTTATTTTTTAAAAAATAAAAAAAATGAATAAAATAAAATACTAATAGCGACGTATAGAAATATACGTCGCTATTAGTACGTGTATTAGCGACATATAAATATATACGTCGCTAATATCTGTACTAATAGCGACGTATAAGAATATACGTCGCTATTAGTATTTACTTTTTTTATTTTTTCATTTTCAAAATTAATTTTTAAAAATAAAAAATTATAAAAAATTAAAATTAGAGGAGAGAGGGGATAGAGAGAGAGGGGGGGAAAGAGAGGACAGGGAGAGAGAAGAGAGAGGGAGGAGAGAGAGAACAGAGAGGGAAGGGAGAGAGAGAGGGGGGAGAGAGAGAACAGAGAGGGAAGGGAGGAGAGAGGAAGAGTAGAGAGAGGGGGAGAGAGAGAGAGAGAGGAGATCAAGAGAGGGAAAAAGAGGAGAGGGGAGGGAAGAGAGAGGGGATAGGGGAAGGAAGAGAGGGAGGGTGAGAGGAATTTTATTTTGATTTTTAAAATTTTATTATTAATTTTTTTAAAATAAAAATTTTTAAAATAAATTACTAATAGCGACATATATGAATATACGTCGCTATTAGTACATGTATTAGCGACATATAGAATTAGACGTCGCTAATACCTATTCTAATAGCAACGTATTTACATATACGTCGCTATTAGTATTTACTTTATTTTATTTTTTTATTTTCAAAATAAAGGGGGGAGAGAGGGAGAAGGGAGAAAGAGAGGGGAGGGAGGAGAGAGAGAGGGAGAAGGGAGGAGAGAAAGAGGGAGGAGAGAGAGAGGGAGGAGAGAGAGAGAGGGGGAGAGGGAGAGGAGAGAGGAGATAGGGGGAGAGAGAGGGAGGAGAGAGGGGGAGAGAGGAGATAGGGGAGAGAGAGGGAGGAGAGAGAGAGGAGAGAGGGAAGAGAGAGAGAGGAGAGAGGGGGAGAGAGAGAGAGGAGAGAGGGGGAGAAAGAGAGAGGAGAGAGAGGGAGGGAAAGAGAGGAGAGGGAGAGAGAGAGGAGAGGGAGGGAGAGAGAAGGTTTAGAAAAAGGGTAGAGAGAGAAAGTAGAGAGAGAAGGAGGTGAGGAAAATATTTATTTTTTACTTTGTATATGTTTTATTTAAAAATTTATAAAATAATAATTTATAGCGACGCTTTATAGTAAAGCGTCGCTAATACGTATGAATTAGCGATGCCTTTGCTAAAACGTCTTAAATGCATTGTATAAGCGACGGTCTTGGAGAAGCGTCGCTAATACTTACGTGTAATTGGGATACTTATTAAGCTCTAGTATTAGCGACGCTTATATGTAAGCGTCGCTAATACATGATATATTAGCGACGTAAGTGTCTAAGCGTCGCTAATACAATACATGATGTATTAGCGACGCTTAGATGCTTACGTCGCTAAACAAAAACCCGGGCTGCACCCGGGCGCGAAATTTCGCGCGGGGTGGGAAATTTCGCGCTCGGGAAATTTTCCACCCGTGTCTTTATATTCCACCTTAGGCCGTCCTCTTTCCTCCATGTCTTCCCCTCCGCTTCCAGCTTCAGCCACCCCCTCCCCGCCCGTCTTTGGGTCCTTATGCCACCCCCTCCCTGACCTACCCAATGCTCCTTCCCGCCGTCCAGCCCCGCGTTGCACCCTGCACCCCGCACCACACCCGCTAGCGGCATGGATAGAGAAGGCGGCGTCTTTGGGTCCTTCAGCCAGCTCCTCTCAGCCCCGCCCAGCACTCCTCGTCGTCTGGCCCCGTGCCGTGCTGCGACGCACCCTGCACCCTATGCACGACGACGAGAACGACTGGGAGGCAATGACCGGGAGGCCACGACCCTGGACCTCGTGTTGGTGATGAAGAGCCTGGAGGATGAGATCGCGCTACCCCTGGCCCATCCTCCATCCGATCTCGTGGAGATAGCGCCCACCTCGGGTGATTTGCAGCTGGGATTGGGTACCTCCTTGAAGCCTCGTACGATGAGCTTGGAGCTACGAATTCAGTGGCCGCCGTCCCGCCCCGTGCCCGCCGTCCTGCCCCGTTCTTGCGGTCCCGCCCCGCACCCGCCGTCCTGGCTTGCACCCGTCGTCTCGGCCCGCACTCGTCGTCCCGCCCACACCTGTCATCCCCACCCGCACTCGCTTTCCCCGCCCACACCTGTCGTCCCGCCCGCACCCGCCATCCTGGCCTGCATCTGTCGTCTCAGCCTGCACCCGTCGTCCCCACCTGCACCCGACGTCCTAGCCGGCACCCGTCATCCCGTCCCGTCGGTGAGCGATGCCATGACCCCCCCACCCGGCGCGGGTGCAGTGACCCGTGCCCCGCGCGTGTGCTGGCCCACGACGCGGGTCATCGCGGGTCAAGTACACCATTCCGTTCCGAACCGGGTATTGACCGGTTTTTTATTTTTTTATTATTTTAGCGACATAATTTTCATACGTCGCTAATTGTGATAAATTTTTTTATTTTAAAATATTTTTTTATTTAATTTTTTAAATTTTTTTAAATAATTATATACATTAGCGACGTTTACAAACGTTGGTAATACTAATTTTTATTTTTATTTTTTAAATTTAAAAAATTTAAAAATTATATTTTAACAAAAAAAATTAAAATAATATTTTTTATTACCAACGTTTGTAAACGTCACTAATACTATATTATTAGCGACGCTTAATAACAAGCGTCGCTAATAGTATATTAATAGCGACTTTTGATATATGTCGTTAATACTACTTTTAGCGATGCTTTTTGGTATGCGTCGCTAATATACAATAGCGACCCCTATTTTATCGATGCCTTTAGCGACGTTTTATATACGTCGCTAATAATCATTAGCGACATTTATAGTATTATTAATCAATTTTCTTGTAGTGGATGTATCTAATATCTAGTTATTTGTTATGAATTAAGTAAATAGGGATGGCATGAGAAATAGTTAGTTTTATACTTCAACATGAAGGGGTATCAGAGGGATTATTCATCAAGAAACTTTCTAATTATGATGAACTTGAGATGCAAGTAGCTAACAAAGTTGGGTGGGATCAAAAGATATAGAAATTATTTTAAAGTGTCACCTTCCAATATTTGGATAGAGATCAACTCTACTACGTGTAGAGGATGGGGCTTCATTTAGACAAATGTTTCATCATTTGTCTCAAATATGCATATTCGAGTTATTTCTAAAAAAAGAAGCCAGAGTGCCTAGTGAAGGGCGTAGTGTAAATAGGAGCTCACACAGGAGCTCTGAAAGAAATGTGAGTAGTAAAAGGCACGTGCAAATGTCAGTGGATAACAATGAAGAAGAGGATAATTTATCCATGATAGTAGCATCAAACGAACACCATAGGCCGTATGCACCTATTGACGATGGAAGTGGACCTAGTTGGAGGTAAGGTTTCTTAAGATTTTTTCGTATGGATCTTTTAATTGTCAATGAAAATTATGTGATTGAATTATGAATTTTGTGTGTAATACGTAAGGTACACATCGTATATACATGAGACATTGAGCCTTGGAATGTCACAAGGCAGTACATGGTTTGGAACTCAAAGCTCGATGGGCTTGTATAGGACATACTAATGTTGGACCATCCAATCCCGAGAGAAATATATATTTATAAACGAATCTAACAATTTTAGTTATTAAACAAGTGTTTTAGGTAATATGAAATTCAATACGTGTGTGCTATTTATGTGTAGGGGAGCCTATGTTGATGATGATGACGTTGATATACATGAGTCCAATGAAGGTGAAGATAATATTAGCGAAGCTAGTGAGGAGTATGATATGAATGAAGATGGTGTTAGAGGTGAAGAAAGAGCTCAATAGATGGTTGACAGTGAGGGGGATGATGCAGTAGACAATGCAATTGTCGCAAATGACATAAATGTGGATGATGGTGAGTCGTGACACTATGACAAGGAGGAACCAATTTATGCACATATCACATATGAGCAAATAGATAAGGTAGTTAATTGAGGTATGAATATGGAGTAATAGAATGAAGAAGAGTTATATCTTGGACAAATCTTTGAGGATAGAGAGACATTTATCATAGCTTTGAGGGATTTTTCAATTGGGAATCATGTCCAATAAAAGGTTTTACATATAAATATGTCAGAATATACAGTTAAGTGCATTGATAGTACTTGCCATTGGAGAGTTCATGGATCAATGAAGAGGGGTGTAGGGTACTTTAAAATGAAGACATACGGACGTGACTGCACTTGTAGGAATGCCCGGCTTAGCATTGATCATAGGCAGTGTAGTGCATTGTTTGTTTACAAGGTCATAATGCCCGTCATCTAAGCTAAATTAATTCTCACACCAGGTGCTATTATTCAAAGAATAAAGGAGAAGTTCCTTGTTGACTTTTTCTTATAAAAAAGCTTGGCAAGAAATATGGCCATAAAAGCCATTTATGCAGATTGGGCTGAATCATACAAATTGTTACCAATGTACCTTAAGGCAATACAAGATGTGAATCCTAGTACCATATATAAGTTGGGAGTATGATCTAGTGGATGGTAGCCCTTGTTAGAGATTTAAGTGGATGTTTTGGGCATTTGGGCTATCTATACTAGGGTTTAGGCAATGCGTCCTTGTGATTGGTGTTAATGCCACATATTTGTACAGTAGGTATCCTCAAGCTCATATGGCTGCAATGGCTACATATGGGAACAATGGATTATTTCCTATAGTATTCGGGATAGTATGAAAGGAAAATTATGAAAATTGAAAATGATTCTTGTCATTTGATGGAGAAGGTACTTATGGATATGAGGAATGTCACAATCATCTTAGATCGACGTAAGGGGCTTCAAAAGGTCGTGCCTGAAAATTGTTTTCCCCTCCATTCTTCTACCATTGATATTGCATCCCTCACATAAAGGAAAATTTTAAAAAGTATAAAAATGATGCACTGATGAACTTGAATGGGGCAACAACATGTGTACTGACAATTGAACATTTTGATGCCAAAATGGACTTGATTAGTAAAGAAAGTCAAAGGGCAAAACAACTCCTCATAGGAAAAGGATTACACCTTGAACAATGGTCTCTTACTCACGATAGTTTTAGAAGATTTTGTATGATGACAACAAATATAACAGAAACTTTAAATAACATCTTGAAGGGGGCACATGGATTACCCATGCAGGCTTTAGTGTCAGCTATTTTTTATCGAGTAATAAAATTCTTTGTGCAATGATCTTGCGCTTTGAAGGCCATGGTCACCCCATATACTCCGAGAGTGGAAAGGATAATAAGGTAACAAACAAATAAAATTGGGGAGTATATAGTTCACAAGAACAACCGCACCCATTACGAAGTGATGACTATGCATGGAAGGAAGTTAGTGGTAAATGCGGTTTATCAAACTTATACGTGTAATTACCCTCAAGTTTACCAATACCCTTGCACTCATCTTCTTGTTGTGTGGGGAAAGCGGCGATAGCCTACACAGGCAGGAGTATGTTATATATCTAACACTTATAGAAATGTGTACTATGCACAATTCTACTCTCCTCGCGATTGGGAGTTTTAGGAAAGAGATAATTCCTTATATTTTATTACAACCAAAATAACCCAGTCACCCATGATCTGTCTGTATTAGGAATATAATGGATAGTGTGACCATGGAGTGAGATGGTAGAGCAAGTTATAAGTGTGGGAGCTGCAAACAATCTAAGCATAATAATAAAAGATGCACTAACCCTCCTGTTGATTGGTAAACATACAATTAGAGTGTGTAACATTTTATTTACTCTCTATTTTAGATATGACTATTTATTCCTAAAGTTCTTATTTCCTCATAGATCATATAGAGCCTTTTTATGGGTCAGGCCCCCTTGATGTGTCTGTCCTTGTGCAATAAGAGTTTCATAGGTCAACTTCTATTTGGCAAGGAGAGATATTCCCACTGTATATGCATTTGATTTAATTTTTATGAAATAGTATGTTGGGATATAATATTTTAACTTATTTTAGGACCCCAAGTGCCTTGAGTGACAGAGCATTTTAGATACATTCGACAATGGCTTATAGATGAGTGTATTCTAAAAACAACTTTCAAAATATAGACATTTCAAAATTGAATATGGTGTCAATATATTGACAGAATTTATCGTAGAGCTATCCATTAACATCTCCCACCCCATACTATGGGTGTCTAATGGTTTCTCCCTTAGTAACTCTACCGCCCTTTAAATAAAGTCATTTTATAAGCAAATAAAAATTTTTAAAGCACACAATTTGAAATCAAATTTTATTTCCAACACACCCACAGAACTAACTCTAGAGCTACCCATGAACACCTCACGTCCCATATCATGTGTGTTTTGTGGTTTCTTCTAGGTGGTTCCACCGTCTTGCAAAACATATCTTTTGAACTTTTAAAATTTAGATATTTTAAAGTTGACTTTTTATTTTAATATATCAGTGGAATTAACTCTAGAGTTTTCCACTAACACCTCGTGTCTCATACCACTGACATTTGGTGGTTACTCCTTAGTAATTTTACCATTGTTTAAAATAAATTTGACAAACTATTTAAAATCGAAGTTGCTAAAATTATTTTTAAAAAAAAATCATGTAATGGATTTAGAACAGATGTTTTCGATTAATTCAAAATTGAAATTTGTAAAATCAAAGTTCAGATCATATCTGACACCACACATATAAAACAAAATTGCAAATCATTCATGAATTACAAATCAAAATTCACCAAAATCGGAGTCCATCTGAAATCCGATGTAACACATGCAGAATGTAATTCCAAATCAAATTTGATACAACAGGAAATTCATAGTGAATCACGTTCTAAAAATCAAGTTTGATTAAAAATTAGAATTCGTAAAATCAAAGTTCGTATTAAATCAGATGTTATATATACAAAACAGAAAGTCCAAATTCAGAACTTGTATTAAATCCACTAGCACAGTTGAAAAAAATTCAAATTAAATTAGATTCAAAATCAAAATTCATATCAAACTAAGATTCATAATAGAATTTTTAAATAATAACCATTTCAAAAGAAAAATTCATAAACTCAAAGTTTATATCAATTCAAAATAATACAAGTAGGACAGAAATTCCAAATCACTTCTAATGAAACAAATAAGAATTTATAAATATATAAGAGTCAAGAGCAATTCTGATACCATACCAGCAAAACAGAATTACAAATCCAAACCCGATATAACTTATTCATAACAAAATTTCTGAATCATTTTAGATTCAGGATCAAAATTCATAAAATTGATGTTCATATCAAATCCATTGGAACACATGGGAAAAATAGAATGTACAAATCTCAAATTCGAGGTAACACAATTGGAACATGATTTGAGATTAATTAAAAATTAGAATTCTAATCAAATCACGATATATTTTTTTAAGATATTTTCCTCTCACACATAGAGAAAAGCTCTAATACAATTTGTAATACCCCAACCTGTAAACCTGACCAAGATCGGGGTTTATTCAAAAATTAAAAAGCGGAGTAAATTAAAATTTCATAAAAATCAAAACAAGACCATCCATCCAGGAACGGTGAACTTTGTGTGCGAGAATCATAATGTTCCTTTACGCACTATGGAGTTTTAATGCTTCGTTGTGTATAGGTCAGAACAAACCTAATTTTATAACTAATTTGGATCAGGCCAACGTTGTTGTACTATCAGTTGCCTACTACATATTTGATAACATCTATGACGTTATTCTAATACGATCAAATCCGAACAAAGTTCTTCCTAATGGCCATTACGTGTATCAGGCATTACAAAATCATATAAGTTAAAATACATACATCTTTATATCTAAATAAATCATTCAGAGTCAGACAGAAATCTCGTAAATCATTAGAATTAAATGGAGGCCAATAAATAAGTGGAACACACATCTCACTCTATCACAGAAATAAGCATAACATACAACATAGCACATTGGATCAATTAGATCCCATCAAATCATATCAGATTTCATCCATTCATAACAGATCAGATTGGAGCATAATAGATTAAAAAGAGTATTTCAAAGTAAAACGAATCAAAGCATATCACAACGGACCGAATCAGAGCGTATCAGAGCCCATCATATCATAGCAAATCATAAATCTTAATTAATACAATAATATTACTTATCAAGATACGCATGCTTATAAATAATATTAAGTCAAAAGGTCAAACGTGATTACTTCCCTGTAATTCTAGACATCATGGCATTCGGTGCTGCTCATTTCCCCTCGGCATCCTTTCCTTCAAGTCCAAAATTGGCTGGCAGAATCTCCTCCGGTTTCGAAAGGTGGCCTTTCTTTAACCCGAGATGTTTCACACTTCTCGTGGTCATAAGAGGCGGATAGAATCTCCCCTACCTGAAGACACTTCTCTCTCTATGCGCCCATAGGCGACTGACAGACCTTACCCTTACCTAGAAAATCTTTCCATGCCAGTAGGCTACAGACAGGACCTCCCCTTAGACCCGGGATGTTTCTCTCACTACATGGCACTTTGGTGGAGAACGAAGCCTCCCCTACTTTGGGCCACTTTCCTTGTAGTGTCCCGACGACAGAGGATGAAGCCCCTTCTTGTACTAGGCCAGTTCTCTCTCCTTGGTGCTCGAGGGTGATGGGCGGAGTCTCCTCTTACCCTAGGGTATTTCCCCCTTATATACTTGCCAACTCAAAGAATGGATGCTTCCATTACGTAGAACACCCTCGAATTAGCTAGGAACGCCTTTTCAATGGACAAAAATGGACTCATAACGATCCTGGAAACTACTTTGGAATTTTCATGGAATTTGGAATTTATAGAAGGCGTGCGAGCATACGAAGGAAAAGGAATACACATGCACAAATGCACGCCATGTGTCACGCACACAAAAAACCACATATTGTGGTCGATGCGTATTGATGCATGCTTAATGCGTATGGCGCGCATGGCTATGCCACGCATACTCGAGGCGAAGAGCGCGTTTGCCACGTGTCCCGCAGGCATTGCATGCTCAGTCATCTGATTACACAACCCTGCATGCACGGATGGCCGCAATCGGGCGACGTGGCATGCTGACAGCTTGGCTTCTGCTGACATCATCTATTTAGTCTTTTTTTTAATATTTTATCAATATTTTATTCAAATACAATTCCAACTTCATAACGCAATAACTTCTTATCCCAAAGTCGGAATCACGTATTCTTTGTACCAATGGACTCATATTGACGAGCCTTTTGAAACTAGACCATATATAGGTAGGTTATTCAATACTTTTTAAGTGGATCCTACCCATGTGGCACGCTTCTTGAGGTCATAACGTTTGCTCCCGAAGTCCATTTCACGTATTCTTTGAATCGTTACGCTCATTACTTCGAGCTCTACTCATACACATGGATTCCATTCCTTAAAATCCCTTAGACATTAACTAAAATTTATGTAATTACCCTTAACCCTCCTGTTTATGCACAATTGGAACAGAGGGTGTGACAAATGGGCCTTCATTTATTACTAATGGAATTGTGTAACTTCATGTTCTTTATGTTGATTACTTTGATGCATGATTTTATTATTGATGTGTTTATTTATAATGGTAACTTTAGATTAATGAAGATTAATTAAGATATATTGGTTGTCACTAGATTGGGGGCAGAACATCTAATCAAAATAAAGACTAAAATACCCTCAATGTGGTTTGGGTATTGGCCAGCAAGGTCTTTACTATGGGTCTCCAGCGGGTCTTCACAGGACCATATTGTGCATATGAAAAGTGAAGTTGCATGAGCATCATGAAAGACTTGTGTTTCTCACCAATCAATGTCCATGAGTATAGTTGACACCCTCTTCTCCAGATTCGTGACTGGCTATTGAGAGCCTTAGGGATTTAGGTCAAACTGCTATTAAGCAATCTACTCTAATGTTGAAGTTTTGTATCTGAGGATTTCTTTGAGAGTCAAGTTATCTCTGAGTGAACAGATATTTATATTATATTAAACCTAAAGAGTTGGGTCAGAAAATGAAGGGTGATTAGTGTCATGTGTCATTTTAGGTTGCATATGATGTGTTTGTCTGTCAACGAGATTGGACAAAGGCATTAATTATTCTGCAAGGGTTGTGAAATAATTAATGATATTGATTTCTATTGATTGTTAACAAGCACAAGTGGAACAATTAAAGGACTTGTATAAAATGTATGCTGATTGAAAATATTTAAGCATTGCATATTTGATGATATGCTTTTTGAGATACTGTAGTTTTTAGGCAGAACTATGTCTAGATCCAATCTTGTTGGAGTAACATTGGAAATGTTGTCTGATAAGTACGTAGGCAACTCACATTGGGTGATGTTGGCCCGATCTAAAAACTATTAATAAAACCTTTTGTTATTTTGGAAACTCTTCTCTTGAGGGTAGAGAGGTTCTGTTGTTGTTTTGTTGTTTGATTTGGTAGGTTGTAGGATCTTCAGGTGAGGACAAGTGAGACTAGGACATGCAAGCATGGGATATAGTTCCTCGTTTCTACAATTCTAGTAAGTGTATTTTTAGCGTGAGAGTCAACTTAGTTATTTATTTTTAGACTGACGATAAACTTGTACTTAGATGAATAGGCAATGTTTTATGGATTTTTGAGATGTGTAATAATATCATATGATTTGATATTCATATTTGTGAACCCTATTTATCATATGATTATTCGAATGATTTATTTTGCATTAAGAAAGAAAAAAAATTCTCATGACTTACCGTTCATGCTTAAAAAGGCTTTAAAAATCCAGACAGTGAGAGAAACTTGTCTTTGTTAATGAACCAAAGGTAATTCTTTCTCTTCACTCAAGTAATTTTATTGCCGAAATAGCAAACCATCTCAGGAGACAAGGCTTTTGGAGCAATGTCAATGGAAAAGAGGTTTCATAGCCCATGAGACGAGACATCTGTTGTTAAGTGAATGTTAATCTTTTGTTTTGCCTTTTATACTCAATTCATTGTTAATTAAATGAAATAGCAGTCGATTCTTAGAAATGTCTATTGCACAACAATCTATTTTAAGAAATCACTAATCATTGGAGAGCAATTTTTTTTTCTACTAATGCATGGGTGAACTCATAATGAAGTTTGCATATGGTTTGATAGAGAGCCTATTGAAAAAGTAGATTTGACTCTATGTTGCTTAAATAAAGAAACTAAAACTGTTTACTTTGTTTTTCATAAAAAGAAGTCAAAATAAGCTCTATTTGATAGAGCATACTCGAAAAGTGGATTCAAACTCTATGCTATTGTTCTTATGCTTTGTTTTTCATCTTATTTGTAGTATACGAAGACACTTACATCTTATTTGTAGTATTTTAGGTTACATAATCTTTTAAGTTTATTATTATTTCTTTATAATTTTTACATTTCCCCCCATTTTTTCCAATTTTTTGCCTCTCCTGTACATCTCTCCTAGCCGTATTATTATCGTACCCTAATGTACTTTGTCATAGCAACATACCCAATAGTGTAGGGCCCACAAAATTTCAGCTGAGCCTGAACCGTCCGCCCATTATTCCAAAATCCAAACAAATGGATATCATAATAACTACGTTAATTCCATTGTACACATATCAGCAAAGCAATTTTACTCGTACTGCTTAAACTTAACTGCTCTGGACATTAAACTTACTCGTACATTCACTGTTTCAGCTTGATTTCCACAAAATTTCAAGCCAATAGCACAAATAATGAGCCAAATTAAAAAAGAAAATAATGGTGGTGGGAGAATTAATGTTGCTGCTTCTTGTTTGCACAATGGTCCTCGAGCATCACACAACAGTTGGTGCCGGTGCGGTAGTACCATCCTTTGTCAGCCACTTCCACACTTTAAGCTGGCCACTTTTATCACCAGTGAAGAAAAGTCCACCTGACCCTTTTTGAATAGACCGTACCTCCTCCTTGGTGAAGATCCTTCCCCTTTCAGCAAATCTAAACACAAAAATCAATATACGGGTTTAAAATCTAATCCTCTTTCGCATTTTTGAAAGTCCAAAAATAAGAAAACAGGACAAAATGAAGCAATGGATACTTACGAAGGTAACTCATAAAGGCGAACTACATTATCATTGCAAGCACACAATATAACTGGTTTCCCTTGTGAATCTTGCATGCCGCAAAGGCTAAGTATACCCTGCCAGAAAAAGAACATAAAAATTACTGGTTTGACCATTTAATAATATTTTAACCAATAACACAATTAAAATTTTTTAATATTGTTTTAATATGTATGTAGAGTAACCTTCCCAGTATACACAATCACAGAGACAATTTTTAAGAATGTGAGAAACATACATGCTCTTCCGTATGGGTATAAGCCACTTCCAAACATCCTTTTTCAGTCGAAGCCCAAACCTGCAAACACAAGTGTGATGAGTAATTTGAAGACTAGACTCATTGGAAAGCAATTAAAACAAAAGGATGCAGCACATAACTGACCCTAATCGTTTTATCCAGTGAGCAGGAAAACAAGAACTGGCCGCTCCAGAGAAGGGACATTACAACTGCTGTATGGTCCGTCAATGTCTGCATACACTCTAAAGTGCCAAGATCCCACACCTGAAAAAGATATATGTCAATTACCAGAGCTAATTATTGATGTAATTGTTCTCAATAGCATAAAGAAAATGCATCCAAAGCTACCATGAGCTACTATCACATTGCGCACACAAGTAAGTCATTTCTTTTGAACCCGTTTACAACTGAACTTGCACTGCTAAAAAGTAAACAGAAATGAGGCGACACATCTCTATCGTGACATGATATTTTAAGGGAAAAAAGAAAAGCACAACAACAGTAACAACTGAACTTGCAGTAAGTCAGTACTCATTTTACTTAAATCTCCGAAGAATAAATATAAACGAGAGTATGCAATTGTATATGCTTTGGAAGTCTTCTTTTACTGAAAGGACACCAAAGTATTGCAAAAGTATAAACCTACCTTTATGGTATTATCCATAGAACCAGAATACAGCCTGTCAGCTCCCACAGTTAGAGATACAACAGCATAGCAATGGCCAGGCATAGAAACAGTTGGCCCTAGAGAGCTTCCAACGGCATTAGATTTCCAGACCAGGATACTTCCATCCTGCCACGTAAATATATGTCATCCTCTGAAAGGTGAGACGGATAAACTATTCAACAGGAAGAAGAATGCAACTTGGGGCTACGTAAATTGAGGGATGTAACAAGGCAGACACAAATTGTAATTTGCCAAACAAGTTACCTGGGTTCCAGCGAAAAGCATATTGTTACCAACAAGAAGCGCGTGTACTTGCCCAACCGGCCCAGTAAGGCTAAATTCAGTATTTGTTTCAACGTTCAATGCCTGCAAAAACCCCAAATCAAGATATAGGAGGAAAAATCAGTATTTATTGATCAAAAGTAATAAAAAATTGCATCCGGATTTCTGAGTATATAAACTGAAAATCCAGTTTTACCTTAACCGCATTGAGAACACCAACGAAGACCCATGGGCCCTCAGTAATCAAACATGCAACTTCAGCACCAAGATTTTTTACACCAGCACACTGCCATATTCATATATACAACAAATTATTAACTAGATCGAAATTTCCAAGTAAAAGACCTCCATAATAGCTAAATATCCATTTAGAGAGATCGTGACAGAGAGACTCAGTCAGAGGTTTGAGAAGAGTCCGTTAACATTTGAGAATAGAAGTCTAGAAAATAAATTCACCTTCCCAGTGATACAGTCCCAAGCACGCAGTGACTCATCCTTGCTACCGGAATAAAGCTTATCAGACCCCTGAGAAAGAGCAATTCCAGTAACAGCCTGCAACAAGACAATTCTCTCTCTTAGTAACAAGAAGAAAGCACAATATACAATGAATGAACCAATGGTAACACGCAAACAACCTTCTGGTGTTCATCAAGTGATATCAAGAAGGTGAAATCCTCCCCCACGAACCAGGAATGCAGGTACCGGCATTTCTCCCCATACAAGCAATTCCCTTTCATCCAGTACTTGCAAACACTCCTAGGCGTCTTGGGAGCATCAGTCAGAACCCCATTTCCATTCACCGTCCCACGGCCTTTTTCCCACTTCAAGTTACCACCTTGGCCTGGGTTTCTACGAGATGGGGCACAGGGATTGCTGCTGCCTTCCGAAGGTTCACTGTGCAGGAAAGGGCAGGGATATCGATAGCATCTTCCATACTGGTAGTTGTAGCACACCTGCTGCCGTCTAGCAACCCCTGCTACCGGTTCCAACTGCCCAAGCCGTTGATGAATGCTTGCGTTTCCGTTTCTATGGCCGCTTTCAATTTCCATTTGCTATACAAAATGAAAAAGAAGAAGAGCAAACAGTTTAAGCCAACAGCCCATGACGGAAAACTCCTCTTTTCTTTCTGCAAAAAGCTTCTTGAATTCTTTGATGTTGTCGCTACAACCAGCCAATGTGCCTATATGCCCCATGTAAGCCAAGAAAGAAGACATAACGAATCTAAAAAGTAACGTCGGACACCCACAATAAACATAGGGAATGCCCAGCTTCGTCTCCAAATTTACTCGGATGGAGAAAGAAATCCATATCGATACACATAATAAACCCTAAACTGCAAATAAAAACCCTAATCCGTCTTGCATACCGCCAAGAACCCATCATCTACAACCAAAATCCCTTACAAGAAACCACAGAATCCCCCCATCCGGAGGAGTAGCCGGCGCGACGTCACAAAGATGAAGAAACATCGACACTCCGGCCGGAAGCCGAGCTCGCCCCATAAAACCCGTCGTCGCAGGCAGCGCGGAATTCCAAAACATCGGCTGCATTTCCCTTTCGCCGACCAAATGCCGGAGGGAGCCGGGAGACAAAAGGAAGAAACCTTGAAGGAAGTTCAAGAAGCGAAAATATACCGAAAGATTGCACCTTTTTCTCTGGCCTCGAACGGGAAGTAATGGCGAGATGAAGATCGTTTGCAGAATCGAACGACAGAAATCGAATCGAGAAGAAGATGACGAGTCGAAGAGCAGGTAAGAGGCGAAGGGGGAGTACGGGGGGTTATTTATAGTCTTGGGTTTGACACCCATGAAATTTGTGCGGCCCGTGGTGATTTTTGTAGTATATGTATTAATATTTCGAGCAATAGCCAATGAACGCCATTCTAGTCTCATCTTCGTATTTCCTTTCCGTCCCATATATTGTTCTGGACCATAAAATTGACGATGTTTAAATGAATTTTTTAGTGTATCCGTTCTTTTATCCTCCCGTTGTGTAAGTTGTTTTTTTCTTTTCTTTCTTTACTAAATGAGTTCTTATGGCTTGTGTATGTATTGTATGCATATGGTTTAAATACTTGACGAAGCAAGGTGATGTTTGAATTAGTATATGCGATTTTTTAAAAATAAGCTTATAAAGCATGAACATGTCGATGGATCCACTAAGGCATGGATGAGTTAAAAAATAAATTTTAGATTTAAATTTATAAAGATTTGACCAATGAAAAGTTATTTCTTTTTTAGACAAAATTCTTTTTAAGGGGGTAGGAGGTAGCACCCCATATTTTTCTAAAATTATTAGTCATCGATAACCCATTATTGTGTCGATAGACTCGTCAATGGAGCTCAAGGAATTTTCATTGGTAGACTTATCGACATGTGGATAGAACCACCGATGGTAACTGCGTACATGCAGTTACTCTGGAATACGAGACAATTGATTAATTTCGGATTTTGTGGGAAGTTATCATAATATTTAAGACGTAGAAATAAAGTGAGAACGGGAATGAGAAGTCCAAGGGAGACTTGCAGTTGGAGAAGAGAACAGCGAATGACTAGGAGTGAGGTGATGCCAGAGAGTGACACTTGCGTTTCAAGGTCGAATGACTTTCTGAACTTAGGATCTTCTCAAATTGATGTAGTTTTATAATTTTTTCATGATTTTCACAATTTGCTTTTAATATAATGTCAACTTGAGTGAAGTTTGTGTGCTTTACAATCTTTGGAGTTAAATTCTATGGTTTCTTCATTTGTATTCAATATATATATATATACACACACACATATATATGGTTTTCTGAAACAAAAGAGAGTATTTGGGCATGATTCATGATTTTGATCATCGGCGAAGTTACTAACTTATCGGTGGTGACATTGATGAAAGGAAGAAAATAAACAATGCTCATGCATGTGTGCATTATAGACATGTGGTTTTTGGTCATCGACATTGTGAATGACATGTCGACGAGGCTTCAGTGAGAATGACACAATAGTGCTGCTCCACTATCGGTAGGGTTCAATGTGTCGGTGAACTCACCAATGGTTATCGGTAAGGGCACTAACCCATCTATAAAGTCATCGATAAGATTTATATCTATTGGTGATAATTGACACGTAGGTGATCTCACCAATAGTTATTGGTGATGGTGCCGACCTGTTAGTGAAGTCATCGATGGAGATTAACATCGATGACCCATCTATAAAGTCATCGATAAAGATTTATATCTGTCAGTGATAGTTGACATGTAGGTGATCTTACCAATAGTTATTGGTGATGGTGCTGACCTGTTAGTGAAGTCATCGATGGAGATTAACATCTCTGTCGATGATAGTCGACGCATTGGTAAACTGAGAGATTCTGTCTGTAAGGTTATCAGTGAGGTACCACCCGTCCATAAGGTCACTAATAAATTGTGTCTATAAGGTTTGACGCGTTGGTGAACTTATCGATGGTTATTGACGAGGTCATTGACCCATCCATCAGGTTACTTGTCACACCCCGGTACCGCCTGAGCCGAGCCGAACGCAGTCCAAGGGCCAGTCAAGCGCGCACGGGCAACATAATTGAAAGATATTAACAGATAGTGGAAGACTCGCCCCTCCTACAGGCAGTTTAATTAGTGAAGTTACGCATCACATAACCTTTGAGCAAGAGTAATAAGTAGAATAAAATATGACTTTAACTCTGAACTAGTCCACAAATCTTATACCCACATACTTAGAATCCTAAGCCAACACACATTGCTCGAATCAAGGTCTCAAACAGATCTAAAAACATAAAATAAACACAAGTTTGAAACAAGAACCACCATACATGATGTTCTATCATCATAACAGGGTAATTAGAAAAAAAAAATATAACAACTTCTAGGGGCCTCCATGCCTAATCCCATGCTCTCCCCGACCGTTCCTCAAACAGAGGGTCCTGCCCGACTGGATGTCTCACCATGCAGCCCTGTAACGACCCTAAATTTCCAGTACGTTTTCTAATAAGTTAATTTTGGAGATGGTAGCATTATTTTTAATTAGTTAAAGTTTGTTACATTTTTAATCCTCACGAGAGTATGGTAGAGTGCGGAAAAGTGAGTGTAACGGCTTTCAAAGAGCTTGATTCGGACACCAGGGCCGAAAGTTATGGTCTCGGGAAACTTGCAATATGGGCAGGACCCACATTGGAAGTGCGGGATAACCTACCCATGTGGGGTCTATTTGGTAGGGCTTGTCAATACGAGCCCAACAGTGTCTATAATGAGTGAATCGGAGTCTGGAAGATAAAGATACACACGTCTAAAGTTTTCGGATTTTTTTAAAAGAAAAAATATTATAAAAAGAGAGGCTGATGCACGCGACTGGCTTTAGCCGCGTCAGCCGGCGCCATGTGGACCCGGGCCCACGGGACCATGGGCCGGGCACGTGGCGCACAGCAGGCCCGTGTGGCGGGTCTGTGTCACACAGGGCCGGGCCCGCGACGATGAGCGCTACGAATGCAACGCTCGTAGCATCGAACGGCGCAACGGGGCCCGGGTGGTGTGGGGAACGTGCGCGCAACACAAGTCACGTGCGTGTCGCATCTGTGTGACGTGCGACCAGCATGCGCGATGTGGCACACGTGGGCCCCACATGCACGCGCCTATAAATAGTGCATCTGATCTAGATTTTTTCTCTGGTTTCTAGTTTTTCACTTTTGAACTTGTTTTCCTCCATTCTCAACCGTTTTAAGTCCGAATCGAGTGATTCAAAAGGCGTTTCCTACTGAATTGAATGTTCCAGACGCTGTGATGGAGTTGGTTTCTTTATTCGGTTCTTCCACAGTTACAAATTTGTAATCAAGGGTTAAGGTAGGGGACCTTAAACTCTAAACGTGTGCTTAGTATAACTTCTTTACGCATGATTAAGCTTATGTGACCGATTTATGGAAGACATGCTATGTATTAAACTATTTTAGCATGGATGTTGATATGTTTGAACGATGTGATGATTAATTCATGGGCTTAAGAACCCGGAATAATCATAGAGTGATGATGCCCGCCGAGAAAAATAAATTGGCAAGTGGCGTGCACAGGGTAGAGCATCGTGGGAAAGCTCTATCCCTAAGTTGCCCTCGTTTGCCCCATGAGCGCCGAGGGTAGGCCGTAGGGTGTCACGGCTTGTGGATTTGTTGTGATTTGGAATTGTGGTGTTTTCTGCATAATTTATCTTGATAAAGGTTTCTAAAGAAAATGTTGTAGGGTTTTCAAAGAGATTTATGTTTAGCATCTCTGTTAGATTTTAAATCAACCTGGTGAGTATTTTAAAATACTCACCCACCCCCAGATTCTGCACACAATGCAGTTAGGGCAAAAGGGAAGGAAGTGTAGTGTCCCAGATCTTTGTTTTTGGAAAATATGTAATATTTATATGACTGCAGTTTAAGGGCATGATGTGCCCGAAGACTTATAAGGCTTGTAAAACTATCAACTCTACGAACCTAAGTCCATGGCTTGTGTGTAAGTTTCTATTAAGTGCATGTATAATATTTTGTTGTGCTATAACTCCGTGGTATGACTATGATTAATATAAGGCATATGTGACTGTGATCCGCATTAACGACCGCCGTGTTTGAACGCGTGTGTGATGGCCGAGCGTGTCGAACATTTATGACGACTATATTTATATGTCGAAAAAGGGGGCAGCCGCCACAAGCCCCAAAACAAAAGCACATAAAATGGGGTGAGTAAAACTCAGTAAGATTTGAATATGGCGACAATAATCAGAAAACCATCACAACATAGTAATATAGCAATTCAGATTCATAATCGACATGGTATACCCTTTTCTGATTATTCCCTTGCTAAACCCTTATTTATCCATAAACATAAAAACTAGCATGCTTATGTGTTGTTATGTCTGAAACAAGACAATGAAAAAGTCAAATTCAGATTTAATTACTTGCCAATTGTAGTAAACAAGGTCGATCCACAGGAAAAGCCTTGTGCAACAAAGAAAATAGTTAACAAGAAATATAGGAACGAAAATTTAAGAAAGAAAGAGTACAAGAGTATTGAGGCAATAAAGAGTTAAGAAATCAAGATGA
The DNA here is from genome assembly GCA_035235625.1 of Saururus chinensis. Lineage (NCBI taxonomy): Eukaryota > Viridiplantae > Streptophyta > Magnoliopsida > Piperales > Saururaceae > Saururus > Saururus chinensis. The sequence continues at coordinate 25,153,096 of CP141146.1, read as the reverse complement.
GAAAATACTAAGGCATTAATGATCATTGTAACATCTAATGATGTTCTTCATATATCATGTTATCTCAGTTAGAATCGAATGAAAATTCTATCTAACCAGAAGATATGGACATTAAAGTTAAAAATAAAGATAGAAATGTTTTGGATAGATGAAAGATAAAAACAATTGCCTCTTAAAGATTTCTACGTATCCAAATCACAAAAGATTAAGAAGAAGAGCCTTCAAGTATCTTATGTATCCAAATCACAAAGAAACAAGAAGAAGAACAATATTAAATAAACATCACTTCAAATAAATAATACTTACTTGAAACCATTGATAAAACATGAATTGAACTCCATTAGATTGTTACAAATCACCTCTAGCCTTAGCTTGAGAGCTTAGAAAGCCATTACAATAAAACTAAAAATAAAAATACAAAATGAAAGAAGAAAATAGGGGGAGGGAGCTCCAAAGAGGAGGGGATTTTCTATGTATCACGTCCACCCCTTTATTTATAGGAATAGAAGGGGTTGCTTCAAAGAGGAAAGTGAAATCCTATCTCCAGATTGCATTTTGATTGATTCCCTGATTGGTTGCTTCTTTGGCAATGATTAGATTCTAAATCAATCACATAAATCAATCACATAAATCAATGATTTATTTAGCAAATAAGTATATTTGAATCTTCCTTTAGTTATCCAATCAACCTCATTGTCTTTCCTTATGTGTATCAATCACAATCAATGAAAATATTCTCCATGTGCTAGCCTCGGGTTAGTTTACTAGCTGCCCATTTACATGCCGAATTTGACCCATAAATCTTCGGAATTTAGAATTTCTTCGTAAAATAGCAATTGTAGCCACGGAATGCTTCTATCTAATGCCACTAGAATCGTATCTAGCCGAATTATACATAGAAAGATATGGTCGAAATACTCAGGCTATGTCAATCTGTCCGAATAAGCTTCTTTCCTTATTTAGTTCTCTTGATGCAAATCTCAAATCCAACAGGTCCACAAGATTGTGTTTGACCATTCCATGTATGTTTAGACTATTAGGAGCCCATTCTTGACTTTTAAATATCTTTGGGTAGTTGGGCTTCACTTCATCTTCCAGTTGGATCCTGTTGAAGCCTGTTTAGACATGTAAACTAAATTAAGGTCCAACTAACCTATTGAAAACATAAATAGCCTAAATAAGCAATGTTTTAACACAAAATAGGATTGTAATTTGAAATATGAGAACATTTAATTGAACATTATTTCAGTGTAACATTATGACACACCTATCAAATTAGGGAATAAATAATCATATCATAACTTAGCATCATCCTGCATAAGTAATGATCCTCATCTGATCAAATCAAGCACAATATCACTATAAACTGCATGAGAAGTTTTTTTTACACACTTTATGATCATGCAACCACATCACATAAACCTGTATAATAGTATCTCGTTCACACTATTTAGATCATGCATTCATATCACATAAACCTGCATAATAGTCTTAATCACACGATTCAGATTTGTATTCATATCACATCAACCTGCATGAAGAGTGTATCTAACACATAATTTAGATCACGCATTCATATAAATCTCATACATTCCATAACTCATTCACGTGCACGACAAGTGTCTAAACCACACTACATCAAGATCATGCATAATAAATCACATCCACATGTGTCACATAATCTCAAATATCTCTACACAACTTGTGTAAATTTGGGCATAATATTATCTCATACATATGCATTCTCATCAAATGGTGAATGTCTCCATCATGGAGAGGAATACAATCATACCAAGAATACAATCATATCACCCGCTTTGGACGTAGTCCAATTTCCTATCTGAAAACCTAGGGCATTGTCTGCTCTGGACACGGTCCAAATTTCATACGAAAAACTAGGGTGTAGGGGTAGTTAGCCCCTTTGTTCACTCTGGACAATCCACGCAGGAGTCCGAATTAACTAGAGCAGGTCTACTTACTCTATCAGTTCGGCCTAGGAATGTCCGAATTAACTAGAGTAGTGTGTTTACTCTGGACAACTCAGTGACAGGGAGAGTTCGATTTCCTCAGGAGAAACCTAGAACATGTGGTAGCCAGTGCACAAAGGCATACCACTTTGGATTCTCAGGGTCTAGGTTTGACTATCTCAATAAATAAATATCAACCGCATTAACAATTCAAATTGACTCAACCCGGGGAGTATACATGTTCTACACAGGAACTCAGATCGAAATCATGTCCTTTAGGAACAACCAAGTTCTAATTAAGTCAACGATCGATTAATCCTGCATGCAATCTCACATCATTGCATACAATTGATCAATCACGACTAAACATCGGTAAAATCTCATTCATAAAGTCCGTTCCATGATGCATGAAAACATGATACATCCGTAAGCAAAATCTACGTGAGTTCCAACACATGGAACGTGCTCCCATCAGTCCCCACATGCATTATAATCGAATCATAAATAACCATGATTTTATAGTAAATTCCCCATAATCCATTCTCATTGTATGTTGACATATCTTATCATTTACCATGTAGTATCCCTGCTGGAAACATGCTCCAATCATAAGAATTTTCATCATCCATAGATTCAAGATAATTCAATGTTAACATATATGAGTATCAACATATAATTCCACATAACAAGTACTTATGCATACTCCATAAATCTCCATCACAATTCTACACCTTCCAGTAGCTTAATTCCAACATAAAACACTCTCCATAAACATTGGAAGCATCAATTGGGAGGAAAACATTGAAATAAACATAAAAATTGAAAATGACAAAAACTACTATGTGGCCGATCGATCGGCCTGGAAGGCCGTTTGAACGGTCCGATTGATTGGCCTGGCAGGCCGTTCAAATGGCCTGATTGATTGGCCTATTGGCCCGATTGATCTCCAACATGCAGTTCGAGCCTTCTTATTCCTTTCAAAATTGAAAACCGAAAGACCATTGTTGAACCATAAAACCTACATCCTAAGCTTCATACACCATCAAAATTCACTCAAAACAATCCTGAAAGCTAATTGAACCCATTCCAGGGTAAAACCCTAAGAAATTACGGAAATAGATTATCATTTCATAAATCTACCATTAAAGCCCTAATCAAGAAAACCCATTCAAGTAAAACCCATAAAAATCGAGATTTTCACCATAACAAGGCTGAGATTTGAAAACCCATTACCTCTCTACTTGATTTGAGTCGGATTAATCCTTCAATCACCTCCAAAACCTTCCAAAAGCTTGTTTTTTTTATATTAATACACATCTAAACTCGATTTAGACTTAAAAATCATAAAGCAAACCCTAAATCGAGATCTTAAGAGGCATAAAAATCAATTTTTGAAGGTTAGGGTTTAAAATAGAGAAGTAAAACAATGATTAAATGGTTTGAAATCGGATTGAATTAATGGAGGAAGATAGATTTAAGAGAGGATTAGGAAAATTCTAATGATTAAGCATGGATTAGGGAAGAACGTACCTCTAATCAGTTCCTCTTTGGGCATAATTGAGGATTAGGCTCTAAACACCCTTGCACAACCTATTCCCAATTTGGAAATGGCTTAGCCCCTTTCCTTTTATAAGAAGGAATAGGGTATACCTAATTAAAACTTGGGGTGAGAATAGAGTTTTTAACTAGAATTAGGAAATTTGGCCATTTAAACCAAAATTAGGACCGGAAAAATTTTGAAATTTTTTGTAGTGATTTGCTTTGTTGTGTGGGACATTTTGGACCAAAAAACCCAAATTTGACCATGGGCCCCTGGCCCCGCCAAACCCTAATTTAGGTAAACTGTCTTGTAAAATCATTTTAAATAGCGATCGATCACTGTTTTCAATGTGCATGACTCTTCAATCGATCAAACAATTGCAAAAGAGATTCGATTGATCACTCTTGACTTCATTTTGCACAGGACTGAATCATCAGACTATCAATTGTTTCTCCTTCTCATTTGTGCAATGATCCATCGTTTTGTCTAGTTTTGACAATTTTGCACTTTTAACCTAAATTCTTCTAAAACCTCTGTCATCAATTCTTAACCTTTTCCAAGTGATTCATGCATTCTAATGTGAACTAGATATGTTTTTAAATCCTTTATATTCTTCAGTCTTTCACCTTGATCAACAAGAACACATATGTTCATTTTTTTTCAAATCTGTCAATTCCAAATCTGACATGACCACAACAACCTCAAATGAGACTCTAAGACTTCTAACATACATATGTTTTCATGATATAATTTTAGCAAAGAAAATAGTCAATAAACTAAACATATGACTCATATGTTTTTACAATGACTCATGTAGAGCTAAAGGAATTAAAGAGTAAATTATATAAGTTATTCAATAAAGGATTTATCCGATCTAGTAACTCACCCTAGAGAGCTCCAGTTCAATTTAGTAAGTAAGGACATATCATTAAGATTATGTATAGATTATCGAATATTTAACTTTTTTATTATAAAGAATAAGTATCATTTACCAAATATTGATGATCTATTTGATTAGTTGCAAGAGGCCAAGTTAAATGTATGGTCTGGTAACCAACAATTGAAAATACGAGATCAAGATATCTCAAAGACAACCTTTCGTACCTGATATGGTCACTATGATTTTTTAGTGATGTCATTTGGTTTGACAAATGCTTCCGCAACTTATATAGATATCATGAATCGAGTTTTTAAGCTTATTTAGATAAATTTGTGATTGTTTTTGTCAATGATAACTTGGTTTACTCTAGTAGTTTGGAAGAGTATTGAGAACACTTACATATAGTTCTATAAACTTTGAGAACCCATAAATTATATGCTAAATTGATTAACTGTGAATTATGGCAAAATGTTTTTTAGGTTATGTTATTTCAAAAGATGGAGTAGCAGTGGACCCTACCAAGATAGAAGCAGTGATGAGTTGGAAAAGACCCAAAAGTGTCATAGAAATTAGAAGTTCTTTAGGTCTTACAAGTTATTAACAAAGTATTATTTATGGATTTTCAAGTATTGCTTTGCCCTTGAAAAAATTAACAAGGAAAAGGGAAAGTTTATTTGTGAAAGGTATGTGAAAATGGTTTTCAAGAACTAAAAGGGAAGCTAACAACCGCACTAGTCTTAGCTTTACCGTCTGGCAGTGGAGGATTCATAGGGAATACTTATGCTTCCAAAAATAGCCTTAGATATGTGTTGATATAGAATGAGAAAGTAATTACTTATGCTTCAAGACAATTAAAGAGACATGAAGGTAATTACCCCACTCATGATCTGGAATTGACAACATTAGATTTTGCTTTAAAATTTTGGAGATATTATTTATATGGGGAGCAGTTTGATGTTTTTATAGATCACCAAAGTCTGAAGTATATATTCTCTCAAAGTGACCTCAAAATGAGGCAAAGCCGGTGGATTGAATATATTAAAGATTTTGTTTTTCTATTCACTACCACTCAGGAAAAGCAAATGTGGTGGTTGATGCTTTGTCACAAAACTTAAGGAAGGGTTGCTCAAATGCTCGCGAAGGAGTGGAAATTGTTTGAAGAGATGATAAGTTTTTGTAATGTCTGGGAATTTTCTAAATTTCCAAAGTTTACCACATGGGAAATAGGGTGTTTGAACCCTAGATTTCTTATAAGAATAACTTCTTTAATATAAGGAATTGATAGCAGAGACATATGGTGATAGAAAGTAGATAGAAAGGGCATCAAAATGCCACCAAGAATGTGCTAATCGGAGTTCGGATGAGGGAGATATAACAGTTCAAAGTTGAACATATTGCGTAGGGTTTATTTACCTGAATTAGACGCACAAATTAGCTGTTTATATTACTGTGCGGGCTTGGTTAATTAGGGTGACAAAAATTAATAAAAATGGCACAGTTAGGCATCATAATATAGGTGTTTTGGCCCATGTTTAGGGGGTTTAGGATTCTCTAATCCCCATTCATATATAAAGGCTAACTGGGACTTAAGGCGGGGGGGGGGGGGGGGGGGGAGCTTTTTGGAGCTTAAAAGGGGAAGCAAGAGGAGGAGCCAAGGAAGAAGGTGATGGACAGGAGGCTCCCACAATGGTGGATCGACAACTCACCAGCAGTTAAGGAAGGAATGCCGAATCGTCCTTCAGTCAAGATTAAATAATAATGATTTAGTGTAGAGTTGGATTGGTTGTTAGAACCCAATTATTTATTAATAATGAATGAAAAGAATAGTGGAGAAGAGGGGCTGTCGGATTGCCGGCCAACTTTTGGGCACTGGCAAGACAAGGTGTTCAAGCCAAAACCCATGTCACCGGTAATTATTAATTGGGGTGCACTGTTTCGTTGACAGGGAGGAAACACACAAGCTTTTCCCCTAGTATGCTCTTCTTCGGCAAAAGGTCTGTGATAGTCACATATCCGGCAAGATTTCTAGTTCTGCTCTCGTGACAACCGCTGAATGACCACTGGCCATAGACGACCACCGTCCTTCACTAACAGTACTTTCCCAGCATCCCTAGCTCCCCTCTCACTGGAATTGAAGATAGGCACAGACGTGGAGACATAAGGGGGAACATATTGTTTGAGTGCTCGATGGCCACCTATTGTGCCTTATGATCACAAGCCACTCTGGGAAAACATTGCCACTATCCGGCCGTGGATCTATGCCTACGATCATAGCCGACTGCCATTGATTCTGGATGCCTCCCACTTTTTTCCACTTGTGAGATGTAGGGGGCAGTGGCGTGGGCCGACATATTGTTGTCGGGCACTCCCAAACTCTCCCCTCTCTAGTTTCAGGATGTCCAGACGGTGTCCTGCTATTTTTTGGTTGGGCACTTTCCCTTTTTGTTTGGGAAGTGGCTGGCTAGTTTAGGGAAGACAAAGTCCCCATGTCACACCCCTGCACATGCTCCTCTGAACCAAACTAGGTCCAATGAGTAAGCGGAACTCGGCCTAACGAAGTAGAGTAGGAGTGGAAAACATAACCCATCATTGGGAAAACATACAATGGGGTAAGCACACAAGCCCATTGTACCAAAGCAAATAGAGCAAAATAAAGAAATACTAATTAATGTCTTAGTCCACACATATCCACATCAACTAGTCATCATATATAAAAACAAGCCACAAGTCTAAGCCAACCAAGGTTAAACATAGTGTGAAGTAAAGTCAAATGTATAAATTCAACATGTCATAAACAAATCTAACATGACTCAAGCAACCATAGTCCCTCTCAGTGAATGTAGTCATCCTCATGCTCAACGTAGAGCCCATCCGAAGCACCTACATGACACAATATGCAGCCCCAAAATAAAACCACAAAATAAAGAGGGGTGAGATTAGCTCAGCAAGGGTTTTAATACAGAAAGTAAACTTATAATGATATCACAAGCATGATTAACATAACAGTTATCTCATATTCATTCACCACACCCATTCATCATGGGACAAATCACATATATGCATGCCAATTGTGCATCATGTTATAATCCACATTCCATAAACATATACTCATGCCACCTGTGCATTATGCAACACATTCCATATACACATAATCATGCCACCTACATATCATGATGTATAACATATACAAATCACATGATTATGTGTTCCCTAATAGGGAAAATGCCCCCTTGTAAGCCAATGCACACTGACAAACCTATCTAGATTCTCAGGGTCCAGATAACTCAACAATTTAACTCATTATAGTACTATTCTCTTCTCATTCGGAGAGAAAACTCATCCATGAAGGAATGTAAAACCTTGTCCATTGCATGTAAAACCCCATCCTTTTGGATGTAAAACTGAACGATAAACCTTCAAGTGGCTAATCCAGAAAGCAACAACATCCAATTGCATCCAACCATTTAATCACCGTCAATCGCAATTAACCTTCGTTGATAAATCATTCAAATGATGGATGCAACATGATACATATGTGAGAAAAGTCTAACGAATGTAAGCACGATTAAACATACTCAAATCAATCCTTATGAGCATGTAACATGGTCCATTTGTGACAAATAAAAATTATGTGGTCATAAGCAAGAACATACCTATGCATGGTGGTGGTCATACTTAAGCTAAAACATATAGAACATAAATCACTGAAAATCAATATGACATGTGCAAGCATACATAAATTATCATGGTTATGAATTACTAGAATCATAGGGGAATTATAGAGAAATTATCATAACATGGATTTACAACCAGTAGAATATCACACTACAAATAAACAAGTATAGTCATAATCATGCTTAAGCTAAATTGTATTTCAAATATGGTTCTTATATAGTCACGGTAGCATTTATAGCTAATCATAACTCATCATAGTCATAAAGAATTAAATTCATGAGAAGAGAGCAAGAAATGGCCAAAAATGACATATTTCACAAAACTACAGTACACTCGTTCGAACCAGTGTTTTAAAAACCGGCCCAGAGGCTGACCCGGATTGGTTGCTAGTCCGGGTTGACCCGTTTTGTTAGATGGTAGATTAAATATAATATTAAGTAAAAATATATGCATAATAGTCATGTAACTCAGCAGGTAAAGTGCATGGTGTATTATATTTACATCCAACGTTCAATCTTGCGGTGAACAATGTTTTTTTCTGGTGCATTATATAGTAGATATTTAAATAAAATGGTTATAGGCATTTGAATAGCAAAATCAACGTGTCCCAGTGTGTAAGGTGCTGATAGATATCAGCATCTTGGGAGTTCGAATCCCGTCCTCGCACAAAAATATTTTTACTTTTTCAACCTGGAAATAATACTGAACCGCCCCAGAATATTAATCGGGTCCAGTTGAACCTGGTCCGCCCGGCCGGGTTGGGCCGGGTTTTAAAACAGTGGTTCGAATGCCCTGTTTGTCCGTTCGAAATCATAAGACAATTCATTTTATGGTTCGTCTTCAACCTTCCAAAATTCAAACAGAAAATATTCTAAAATTCTAGATAAATTAAAAAATCACCATGGAACATCATGTAATCAAAATCTAACTGTAGAACATGATAAATCTAATCATTTTCATGCTTAATCACAAGAAAATAACCATAAATCGCATGCTTTTCACAAACCACCATTAAACCTCAAAATGAAGCAAGAGCTCAAATAAATCCAGTAAAACTTCCTTACCTCTATAGAGCCTTTGGATCCACAAAAAACTTCAATCCTCAAGAAATCCTGCCCAAAATTAGTGTTTTTTGTTAAAACTTAATTTAAAATAGCTAATAGGCTCAAATCGACTTATAAATAGAGATCTAGGATATCCTTTGGTTAAAACAAAAGTCACCTATTTAGAGTTTAAATTGAAATTAAAAATAAGATTTATAATGGAAGAAAACAAGGAGGAATGAAGATAAGAATGATTAAGACCAAAATCAAACGATTAGGGGTGATTAGGGAAGGAGAACATACCTTTATCCGATTTTATTTATTGGGAAATGTGGGTAGAGCTTTCCCTTTGAAATATCCTGGATTTTCTTAGGTTTCAAAAATTAAACACGTGGAAAATAGGGTGTTTGAGCCATTGACCATCTTAGTAAAGTAACTTCCTCATTACATGGAATTTATGGCTGAGATCAATTTGGGAAAGTGCTCCAAAATGCCACTAAGAACGTGCAAATCGGAGTTCATATGAGGGACTTATGACCATTCAAAGTTGAATATATCATGAAGGCATAGTTTACCCAATTTAGACGTGTATTTGGACCCTTTAAGTCATTTTGCAAGCCCGATTAACTAGAGTGACATAAATTATTAAAATATAGCCTAAGTGGTCCACATTGGCCCAACTTCTAAGGGGATTAGTGTAACATCCTGTTTTCTAGTTACGTCTAACCCATTGGGTTAGGGGTAATTATAAAAATTTGGATAATGTTTAGGGGGTTTTATAAGAAGAAATCTCTGTATATGGTAGAGATCAAAGTAATGAACATAACAAAATGAAGAATGCACAAAACAGAGGTCGGGAGCTATAGTTATAACCTTAGGAAGCATGCCATATGGGTGGTATCCACTTGAAAATAGTAGGATAATCTACCTTGAGGATCTAGTATTATAAGGCTTGTCAATACGAGCCTAACGGTACCAAGAATGCACGAATCTGAGTCCTGAGTAGAAAGATATGTGCATTTGAAGTAATAAAGGTTTAAAAAAAAGAAAGAAAATTATGCCACGTGCGATGAACGTGCTCGTGTAACACGTAGATGTGACTTGCATAATGTGCAAACGCAATGCGCGTCACATGCAGGAGCTGAGAGCATAACACATGGGCATTGTGAGACACGCTTGGCACCGATTCGATGGGCGCCACCGCCAAAAATAGTGGTTCTACAAAAAATGATGACACGGTGCCACTATTTCAGTGCGCCACATTCTATTTAAGGACTCCAAGCGGTGTTTTGCATATTAAGACTTCATTTTTTTCGTTTCTAGCCATTCTGAGTTTTATTTAGTCCGTTCGAAAGGCGTTCTTAACTAAATCAATCGCGCTCTATGTAATGGAAGGGCATATTCTTTAATTTGAGCACTCTAGAGTGGAGAAATGGCTCTGGATAAGAGAATGTTCTGTCTACCGCCTATGGGCGTGGAAAGTTAGAAGCATTTCCAAGTAAGGGGCATTCTATCTGGCACTTGTAGGCGCGAGAAGTATCTCTGGGTAAGGGGAGGTTCTGTCTGCCGCCTACGGGCGTGGAAAGTGTGAAGTGTCTCCGGATAAGGGGAGGTTCTATATGCTGAATTTGAAAAGAGTTATGCATCTCTTGGAAAAGGGGAGTTTTTGACTGTCGCCTTTGGGCACAATGAGGAAAATGTTTTAGAGCCAGAGGAGGCTTTGTTCACGATCTCTGGACTTGAAGGGGAGGCTCCCTAAAGAAATGAACAACTTTGAATGCAGCCACTTTCAGTATTTCAAGGGAGTAAGCATTTCTGACCTTCTGTTTTAATATTAGTATAAAAATACATAGAATCCTAAGTAGTTAACTTAGGATGCTAAATGACTTATATGCACACGCATCTTAATTAGTGATATTAATATACTAATTAAGATATATGATTTGCTATGATCTGATGTATTTTGATATGTTTTGACTCGATTTGCTTTGTATGCTTTGCTTTGATCCACCTGCTCTAAAATGCTCTATTTGATCTAATATGCTCCAATCTAATATGATATGATATAGTCGGATGAAATTTGTTATGGTCTGATGGGATCTAATGTGATCCAATCTGCTATATTGTGTTATGCTATGCTATGTGATAGAGCAAGATGTGTAATTCCATATATTTGTTAGCTTCCGTTTAACTTCGATGACTTATGAGATTTCCGTCTGACTCCGATGATTTATGAGATTTTTGTCTGACTTTGATGATTTATGAGATTTCAATTTGACTTTGAATGATGCACTTGGATATGAGGATATACATATTTTAACGTATATGATTTGTGATGCCTGAAGCATGTAATACTCATTAGGGAGAACCACATTCAGATCCAATCATATTGGAATAACATCGTAGATGATATCCAATACGTATGTAGGCAACCAACAGTACTACATCATTGGCCCGATATAAATTAATTTATAAATATATGCATTATTCTGGCTTATTCGCAACAAAACTTTGAAGCACCGTAGTGCATGAATGTTATACTTCTTGCACATAGATGATGTTTCCTTGATTAAAAAAATTTTAATTAGAATTTTTTGGACCAAGGCTCAGGTCAGGGTGTTGCAAATGGTATCGGAGGTTTGATCTGTCTATGAGAGTATAATATTTTATTAAAGATATTAATTTAATATGAATTCTAATTTTAAATTTGAAATAATTTAAAAATTTTGTTTTGAATGTATTGTCATTGATTTGATTTGAATTCCAATTTTGAGCTTTTGGTTATGTATGCGTGATATCGGATTTAATCCAAACTCGAATTTTGAAGTTTTGTTCTGCATGTGTGATGTTGAATATAGTATAGACTCCAATTTTCAGAACTTCGGTTCTCAAGTGGATTTTAATTTGAAATTTTTGTTTGCATGTGTTGCAATTGTTTTGATACACTCATGAATTTTATGAATTTCAATCTTGAATTGAAAATGATTTGAATTGAAAATGTGGCAACGGAATTACTCTGAACTTTGATTTTTTTAATTAGAAGTGATTTAAAATTTCTGTCCAACAGGTGTTGTATTGGATTGAAGGCAAACTCCGATTTTATGAATGCCGATCTTAAATTAGAATTGATCTAAAAATTTTGCTTTTAATGTGAGGCATCTAATTTAAAACGAATTTTAATTAGAAAGTTATTTGAGATTTCTGTTCACAATTTATTGCAAAGGATTTGATGCGAACATCAATATGTTGATTTTGATTTTTGAATCGGAAATTATTTATAATTTTTGTCAAAACATGTTGCAGTGGGTTTGATTTTTTTTTAAATTGGAATTAATTTTAAAAAAAATTGAATTTAGAATTCGGATTTAATACGAGCTCTAATTTTGAAGTTTTCATTAAGTTGATCAGATTTAATACAAACTATGATTTCACAAATTCAAATTTTTATTCGAAAGTGATTTTAAAACTCTATTGTGACTAAGTTGATCGAATTTAATTTAAAATTCCTTTCTGTATGGGTTACATCGAATTTAAGACATATTCCAAATTTACAAATTTCACTTTGAAATTAGGAAGGAATTGAAATTTTGTTTTGCACGTGTGGCATTGGATTTGATCTAAACTCTAATTTTTTAGATTTTGATTTTGAATTTGACTCGATTGAAAATTTGGTTTTGAATTTGTTACATGTTTTTTTTAAAATATTTTCAACAATTTTAATTTCAAATAGTCTAACAAACAAAAAAAACATAATAAATAAATTGTTTGGATGTAAATCAAATATGTTTTGAATGACGGATGAATTGCGAGGGAGTAACCACCAAATGCTCATGGTATGGGACACGAGACGCTAGTGAAAAAACTCTGCAGTTAATTCTCAAAGTTATTGAAATAAAAATTAGATTTCAAATTGTCTCTTTCAAAAAATCTATTTGATTAAGATATGAATCTATTTTAAAAGGCAGTAGAACTAGCTAGGAGTAACCACCAAACACCCATGGTAAAGGAGGTGACATGTTAATGGCTAGCTCTATTGTAAATTTTGTCGATATATTATACAAAGATTAATTTTAAAATATTTGCATTTTGAAAGTTCTCTTTATCTTAAAACAAATCTGGTTTGAAAAAGAGTGGAACTCCTAATGAGAAATCACCAAACACCCATGGTATGAGATACAAGGCATTGGTAGATTGGTCTAAGGTTAAATCTACTGGTGGATTTGATATTAAATTTAATTTCAAATCATCTGTGTTTTGAAAATGGATTTAAAATTTAGTAAATTTGTTTCAATCGCCTATGAAATTTCTAAGATGAAACCATTAAACACCCGTGATATGGGATATGAGGTGTTAGTGGATAGCTTCAAGGTTGATTCCTATTGAAATGAATTTCTATCTTGAGTCTAGTTTAATTGGAAATGTTTGTTCTAAATTTGTTTTGAAGATGATGTTTTTCTATGATTTGAGTCTTCGGACTCTTAGGATAGTTATTTGGTATAGAGCCCAAAAGCTATCGATTCTGGATGCCTACTGAGAGAATTCATCGGTTCTCACATGCACAAGTGTGGAGGATCATGGGAAAGCTCCTATCCTTCTGGCCTCCATGGCCCCATGAGTGCAAGGGTAAGCTGCTTGGTATTACAAATTTAAATAAGGATACCCACTGAGAGAAATAATCGGTTATGGCACACATAGGTGTGGAGCATCATGAGAAAGCTCCTATCTTTCTAGCTTCCATGGCCCTATGAGTGTGGGAGTTAGCTGTTAGGTATCACGACACTCTAAATGAATGATTGATTTATCAAAATTTGAAAGAACGATATGTTTGATTTTGAATGACATATCAGAGTTTCTAAATAATGATTTATCTGACTCTGAATTAATTATCAGATTTCGTTTACGAATGCTTTATCAAATTTCGATGAATGACTAATTTATCAAAATTTGAAAGAATGATATGTCTAATTTTGATTGACATAACAAAATTTCTAAATACTAATTTATTTGACTATGAATTAATTATCAGATTCAGTAAAATATGATAATCAGATTTTGTTTAAAATGTTTTATCAAATTATCAATTATCGGATTCAGTTTATGAATGTTTTATCCTATTTTAAGTATTGGATTCTATTTATATATATTTTACTAGGTTATAATCTTTAGAATTTTGTTAGATATTTATTTTGATTTTGATGTGTTTTAAAGAGTGATTTAGGGCAAATTGCACTGATGCAATTCGTTTGAGGGGGAAAAATGTAAAAACCCATTTTCCGATTCGTCTAACCCAAGGGGTTTGGGGTAGTTATAAAAAATTGGAAATTTTTTAAGGGGTTTTATGAGATAAAATCTTCGTATAGGGGTAGAGCTCGAAGTAACGAGTGTAACTAATCAAAGTACGCACAAAATAGAGGTCGTGAACAAAAGTTATGACCAATGGTAGGATCTACATTAAAATAGTAGGATAATCTACCTTAAGGGTCTAGTATCATAGGGCTTATCGATACGAGCCCAACGGTACCAAGAACGCACAATTCTGAGTGCGGGGTTGAAAGATACGTGTATTTGAAGTTATAAAGGTTTCTTTTAAAAAAAAGAAAATCATATCGCCTGCGATGAATGAGGTAACACTAAATGATGACACACGTAATGTGTAGGCGTCGAGCAACACGAGTAGTGCCGATTCAGTGGGCATCACTGCCAAAAATAGCCGCGTTATGAAAAATGGCTCCTGATATCTAATACGTATGTAGACAATCAATGGTACTACAATGTTGGCCCGATCCAAATTAGTTATAACCATATGCTTTATTCTATCTTACATGCGACAAAGCTTTAAAGCTCCAGAGTGCATAGATGAATGTTACACCTCTCGTACACAGATGATGTTTCATTGATTAAAAAAATTTATAATTAGAATTTTCTGGACCTGGCTCTGATCGGGGTGTTACAAATGGTGTCAGAACTTTGGTTTGTTTGTGAGAGTATAATATTTTATTAAATATATTAATTTAATAAGAATTCTGATTTTAAATTTGAAATAGAAAAAGGGAGCTTCAATGCTCGGCTGGCCACCGAATGGAGGCAAGGCCAGAGACATCGGATTCGTTGTGCGACACTATCTGATAAGCCATGGCCCTCAACCTTCCATGGTGGTGCCGCCATAGGCTTCCTCACCTTTGACCAGATGTGGGGATGACAACCCACATTGCGGGTTGTTAGGAACGGGTTCAGGTTAAGTGACCCGAACCACATTGTTTAAGACCCGGCTGAGGTTCAAAAAAGAAGAAGAAACTGAACTGGTCCGGTTTATATGCACCTTATTTATAGACCAATACACAAGCTGGGGAATTGTTTTTCTTTAGTAAATAAATATTTGGCTGTTTTACCTATAAGGTTAAGGTAAAACTGTTAATTGAACTGGGAGCAGTTCAAGGGTTTTAGGACCCTATTAAATGAAAAAAAAATCACCTTGGGTCCATATGTGAAGGAGTATTCCTGAGATTAGTTTTGGAGACATTAGGGTTCAAAGAAGCTCTGAACGAAATGATATAAATACCCCTATGAGCGGACCAGCCCGCATTCACTTGAATGGAATTAACAGGCCAATTTGATATTGGAACCTCTTGAGAGGTCAAAGACTTACCCGAGAATGGAGAGGACCATACCCAATGTGAGATAATTAGCTTGATGCCTTCAGGTGAATTATGACATAATTTTCGTAAAAGTTTAATTAGCTAACCCAAGGAGGGTTAGAGCACGAGAGCGCATACATTTAATGCCATTATTAAGTTTAGTTCTTGATATTGTGATCTACTTAGACCTATGTGGGTATGTATTGGTTATGTTGTTCATTATTTTGATGTTTCTATTGATGTATGACAGTAATTTATCACTACCTTAAGATTAATGAATGATTAATCAATGGGGTTAGATAGCTTTGGATCGGGCGAGAACATCTAATCAAGATAAAAACTAAAACACCCTCAAAGGGGTATGGGATTAGTTCATAGAGTGAACAAGGCCTTTGACCTGACGATTTGCCTTGGTTAAAAAACCAATAAAAGTTTTGAGTTTTAACCCTAGTCTGAATGTGACTGATAGGCCTTGGGATAGTCATTTGGAATCCTTACTTGCTGATGAGCAGAATAGGGTTCAAAATGGTTTTTATTATTCTTTGCTCTATTGAGGAGGTGTTGATTTGGCTGTGAAGTTGCACCTCCCCGTTAGAGGGAGCTCTGCATAAGTTGGGCTCACCACTGATCTATATTGAGGATCATTTAGTGTACACGCATTTGGATTAGCTGACATCCTGCTTGGTTGGCTTTTCCCACCACTTCTATTCAGGTGCAATTGTCTTCCACTCCAGTTAGGTACTTATGGGCTATGTTGGGTTATGGTATTTCCTAGTGGATTCCGGGTTGCACTATGGATGGTTCCCTTTGGAAGAAGTTCTATAGTGGTTGTATCATTTGTCACTTAGGTTGACATTTCATGAGTATGTCTGTCTTTTAGGTTAGATGGGAATAATAATTATTGAACAATGATTTGAGAGATAATTAATATTATTGTTTGATATTACTTGTTTAATTAGAACAAGTGGAACGATTAAAGGACTTGCATAAAATGTAGGTTGGTTGAAAATACTTAAGCATTGTATATGTGATTCTATACTTCTTAAGATATAGTAGTTTTTAGGCAGAACTACATCTGAATCCGATCTTATTGGAATAACATTGTAGATGTTGTCTGATGAGTACGTAGGCAACTAACATCAGGTGATGTTGGCCCAATCCGAAAAATATTAATTAATAATTTTGATCTTTTGGAAATGCTCCTCCAAGGGGATGAGATGCTTAGTTATTGTTGGTCTTATTTGGTTGTAGGTTCTTTAGACGAGCTCGTAGCAAGATCAAGACGTCGGTGGGTGATTGAGGATAATATTGCAGTAGTGGGATCTAGTTTCTTACTTCTGCAAATTTGTAAGTAATTAAAATTACTGATGTGAGAGCAACCTTTACTTGGTTATTTATTTTTGGATAGATAACAGACTTGTATTTGGAGGGTTAACTTGCAATTTAGTGAATTTGGCATGTGTAATAATATCATATATTTTGATATTCGTATTTGTGAACACTATTTATCATGACCAAGATATTTAATTGGAGGATTTGTTTTGTATTTATGAAAAAAAAATTTTCTTGTGATTTATCACGTGTCCTTTATTAAAAAGGGTTTTAAAAATCTAGGTCGTGACACCCTTCTTCCTAACACAACTTTTCTCCATTTAGGAAAATAGGCTAGGGTTTTTTTAAATAGCAAGAGTTTTGGGTTAGGTAAAGAAACTGTTGGGCTATAAAATAGGTTAAAATGCCCTAAGTGGCTAATTAGGGTTATTTTTGGTCTAAAAATGAATATAATCTCACCCAAACCTACTGAAATAAAATAATATAAGGTTAGAGGGTCAAATGGGTCATAGGCCATCTATCATGGACGACTGCCCCACGGTAGGGTCTGTTCCCATAATTATGAAAAAATTGAAATAAAATATTATAAAATCGATAAAAATTAGATAAATCAAGTTTGACACTAATACCTATAAAGATGAAATTAAAATTTATTAAAGTCATAATTACTAGCACATAACCCCAAAATCAAATCAAGCTGGCAAACAAGCAAAACTACACAAATTCATAGAATTAAAAAGGAAATGAATCCAAATTAAATTAGAGATATTCAAATTTGTGGACCCAACCCGCTATCACCCTAAATCGGGTTTGTGGACTCGGCCATGACTGGACCTATAGGTCTAGCCCGTTGCTGGACTTGCTAAGCCCTGCTTGTCACTAGGCTTCCAGGCTTAGACTATGGCCAGTTTTGTTGGGTCGGGCTTGGTAGCCCTCGCTAGTTGTTGGGCCTTGTGGTCCGAGACTAAGGCCGAGTTAAATAAAAAAAATTGTATCATGGCCAGTGCAGGGTGATAAAATTATCATTAGACTAGGTAAGAGTCATAAGTTCATGAAATTTGTTTTAGGTTGGGGAAAAATCTTAGAATCTATGAAATGACTATTTTACCCTTATGACTGAACTAAATAATATTTAATTATCCTTCTTAGGGGCTCAGGTTTAAAGGCCTATGAGGGGTTTAAAAATTGGAAAAAATCCTAGTGAGAGGTAGTGTAGAACCTAAAGTTAGACCAAACCACATGATAGGTAAAAGTACTAGTAAGTGAATATTGACCATTTTGCACCTAAGATTAAGGGTGAACTGTTAAGAAAACTAGGGTTTGTTCAAGGGGTTACGACCCCGTTAAATGCCAAGAAAATTACCTTGGGTCCATTACATCAAGAAGTACCCTTTAGGTTAATTATAAACCCATTAGAGTTTAGGAAATTATTTAACAAAATATTAGAAATGCCCCTATGAGCAGACCACCCACATTTGTGTGAATGGAACTGTGAGTCAATTTGAGAGTGGAGCATTTGGAGAGGTCAATGACTTGAAATCAATGGAAGAATAGTGATATGACCAGAATGACCCAAGGAAGAGTATCATATACTAGGTAGTAGAATTACCTCAATGCCCAAAGGAGCAATTTACCTCATTTTTACTTAAATTTATAACCTAGCCAAAGGTGAGTTAGGGCACCATAGATTAATAATCGTAAATGTCTTTAAATGGAAGGGGTATGACTAGTAGGTGACAAAAAACCTTTATAGGTTACAATGTCGCGAGAAACAATGGAAAGAACATTCATTCGAGGGTTTAAGGTAGTGTATTATATGTGTTTGCAATGCAGTGCATCAATCTACTAGGGTAGTATATATGTAACTTACATGATGCATAGGAGATATTTACATTCCTAGACTAGAATTTTTCTAGTTCTAGCCTTGCAAATGAGTGCAATGGGCCTCTGTTCATTATTAATGGACTTGTGTTAGCTCATGTTATTTATATTTAAATACTCTGATGCATGCTTTAATTATTTATGTGTTAGTAATGTATTGTTAACTTGAGACTAATGAAGATCAATCAAGAGAGATTGATTAGCTTTGGATTGGGGGGAGAACACCCAATCAAGATAAAGACAAAAATACCTTCAATTGGATTGGAGACTGGTTTATAGAGGAAACAAAGGCTTTGAGATAGAAAATTACCTTTGTTAATGAACTAAGGGTCGTTGTGGGAGTTTACTCTAGTCTCATGGGGACTAATAAGGTTTGGGTTGATTTCTGAGTCATAGCTCATTGGATGAGAATTTCATTGGGCTATTTCATAGTGGGAAGAGGACCCAATGGTTTCCATGAAGACTTAACTAGATAAAACTAATTAAGTCTAAGCTTCAAATATTTGGGAGTTAGTGGTCATAGAGACCTTAGGATTCTATGAGTTACATTATTTATGTCATTGAGGACATTTCTCGAGAGCCAGGGAGGGTGGAGATTGTGATACTTGTACACTTTCTTTATAGCCACGATGGTTTGGGTATTGGCTAGGGAGGCCCTTACCGTGGTTTTTTCGCATGTCTTCATAGGACCATAGAGTGTGTACGAAAGTGGACTTGCATGAGCATCATGGAAAGCTTGTGTTTCTCGCCAATTTGTGTCTATGTGCACAGTTGGGATCTACTTATCCATATTTGTGGCAAACAATTAAGAGCCCTGGAGATTTAGGTCATGCTGCTGTTTAAGCAGTCTTACTCCAATGTTGGAGTTGTGTATTCAGAGATTTCTTCAAGAGTCAAGTTATCTATGAGTAGATACATATTTATATTATATTCCTATTTCCATACATTGCGATTGTAGTGTATTGACCTTCATCAAGAGTTATATTATGTTAAACCTAGAGTTAGGTTTGAACAATGAAGGGTGGTTAGTATCATATGTCTATTTGTCCAAGGGATTAGACAAGGTTATTAATTATTGAACAAGGGTTGTGAGATAATTAATAATATTGCTTGTTATGATTTTAATTAGAAAAAGTAAAATCATTAAAGGACTTGTATAAAATGTAGGTTGGTTGAAAATACTTTATTCTATAATTTGATGTTATGCTTCTTGAGATATCATAGTTTCTTGGTAGAACTATGTCTGAATCCAATCTTATTAGAACTAATATTAGAGATGTTGTCTTATAAGTACGTAAGAAACTAACATCTTGGTGATGTTGGCCCGATCTAAAAAATATTAATTAATCCTTTTGTTCTTTTAGAAACTCATCTTCTAGTGGGGGGGAGGGGTGGGGGGGGAAGGGGGGAAGGTTCCATTGTTGTTTCGGTAGTTTGGATTGGTTGGTTGGAGGTTATTCATATGAGCACTAGTGAAACAAGGACTAACAAGTGTGGGATGTAGTTCCTTGTTTCTACAATTTTGGTATGTATTTGTATCTTTGTCGCGAGAGCTAACTTGGAAATTTATTTTTAGACTACTGGCAAACTTGTACTTAGATGGATAGCCTATTGTTATAGATTTTGAGACATATAATAATATCATATGATTCGATTTCGTATCTGTGAATCCCAGTTACCATGCCATTTATATTTAATCAAACACTTTGTTTTACATTAAGAAAGAAAAAAAATTCCTTGTGACTTACCGTTCGTGCTATTTAAAAATGGTTTTAAAAATCCGGGTCATGACAATTTTTAACATGGATTAAAGCTTGGAAATAAGTGATCTTTTATTGGCAATTTAGAGATGGAATTCCCATTGGTTGATTTTAGTAAAGGCTAGAATGAAGGTGTTCAATTCCAAGAAACATTGGTGGTTCCAGTGATACTCGAGTTAAGGAAAGATCTATTAGATGAAGCACATAGATCTCAGTACAATATCCATTCGGGAAGAACAAAGATGTACCCAGACCTAAAACGAAATTTTTGGTGAAATGAAATGAAAAAGGACATAGGAGAGTATGTTTCAAAATGTTGAACTTATCAACAGGTTAAAGCTAAACATAAAAAACCACAAGATACTCTTCAACCAATTGAAATTCTAGAATGGAAGTGGGAGCATATTACTATGGATTTTGTTTCAGGTTTGCCCAGAACAACGCAGTCATGAATTTATTTGGGTAATAGTTGATTAACTTACTAAGAGGGCACATTTTCTACCTTTAAGAAAGACACATTCTTTAAATTCTTTGGCAAGAATGTATGTGAAAGAAATTACAATTTTACATGGAGTTGCATTGTTGATTATGTAAGATCGAGATAGCCGTGTAACATTTGGGAATTTTCTAAATTACTGAAGTTGACCACGTGGAAATTAGGGTGTTGGACCCCTTGAAATTCTGCTAAGAATAACTTACTCAATAGTTGGAATTTATGGATTAGACTATGACGTTAGAAAGTATATAGAAAGAGCTTCCAAACGCCACCAAGAATGTGCGAATCAGTGTTCAGATAAGGGAGATACAACATTTGAAGCAGAACTTGGCATGCAGGGTCCGTTTACTTCAATTAGACATGCATACGGGCCATTTTAGGCACACCGCAGGCCTGGTATACCTCCTTCCTCTTTGCACAACCCTTCCCCAAATTGTCAAGTGGCTATGGTTTTTCCTTAAATAGTAAGGTTTTCAGCTGTATAAATAAACTATTGGGCTGTAAAATAGGTTAATAGTCCTAAGTGGCTAATTAGGCTTATTTTTTAGCTAAAAATAAATTTAATCATTTAAAAACCTATTGAAATAAAATAATAGAAGTTTTGGGATCAAGTGGGTCACACGCCGTCCAATGTGGAGGCAGGGACCATGGTGGGGTGCACACCCTTAATTAAGCAAAATTATGATAAAATCCCATAAAATCCATAAAAAATAGATAAAATAGTTTGACTAATACTTCTAAAAAATGAAATTAATATTTATTTAACCCATAACTACTAACCCTAAACCCAAAAATAAAATCAAACCAGTAAACAAGTAAAACAATAGAAATTCACATAATTAAAAGGAAATCAATCAGGGTTAAGAGTAGAGATCTTACATCCTACCCACCTTATAGGTATTTTGTTCACAAAATTCTCTATCGGCCATTGGTGAAAAGATGAGGGTATTTCTCCTTTACTTCGTCTTCTCCCTCCCATGTGGTCTCTTCCACATTGTGATTCTCCCATAAGACCTTCTCCAACGGGATCACTTTGTGTCTAAGGGTCTTTTCCTTCTTGTCCATCCAATATACGCACCGGCACCTCTACATAAGATAGATCCTCCTTAAGTTCCAACGGTTCAAAATCTAGCGCGGGATGGATACAACTCATAGTTCTGAAGAAGTTAAATGTGGAACACATTATGAATGTCTGTGAGTTGAGGAGGTAGGGCTACCCGATATGTCACAATGCCAATGCGCTCTAGCACTTCAAAAGGTCCGATAAATCGAGGAGATAGTTTTCCCTTCTTGCCAAAATGTACCACACCACGGGAAGGCAAGAATTTTAAGAATACATGATCACCCACATCGAATTCTGGGTCCCACCGCCTCTTGTCGGAGTAGCTCTTTCGCTAACTTTGCGCCTTTCGCAACCTCTTCCAAATGAGTTGGATCTTTTCCACCTATTTTTGCATGAGCTTGAGATCAGTAAGAAGATGTTCCTCAATCTCACCCCAACAAAGGGGTCATCGGTATGGATGCCTATATAATGCCTCATAAGGTGCCATCTTAATGCTCACATGATAACTATTGTTGTAAGCAAACTCTACCAAAGGTAGGTGCCACTCCCAACTTCCTTTCCCCTTAAGTATACACGCCCCGGAGCATATCTTCAAGATTTTGGATAGTCATCTCTAATTTCACATTGGTCTGGGGTGATAGGCTGAGCTAAGATGCGTCGGTGTATCCATGGCCTTTTGGAAATTCGGCCAAAATCGGAAGGTGAAGCAAGGATTGCAGTCAAAGACAATAGACACAGAAACCCCATGCAGCCTTACAACCTCCTTCACATATAGGGCAGCGAACATGTCTAAGGGAATAGTCATTCTTATCGCGATGAAATGAGCGGACTTGGTGAGTTGATCGACGATGACCCACACTGCATCATTACCACTCGGAGATCTTGGGAGTCCAGAAACAGGATGGGAAGGGGTTGTAGCATATCGCCCGGATAACGATGTTCCATCTTAACTTGTTAACAAACAAGGCATATGGACACAAAGTAAGCGATGTCTCTCTTCATACCACTCCACCAAAAGGTCCTCTTCACATCATGGTAAGTGTAATGCCTCGACCCGCAAAACCCGACCCAGATCGGGGTTAGTTCGGAAAATAGAAATCAGAGTAAATAAAATAAGCAAAAAAATTAAAGCCGATTGACCAAGAGCTGCATACTCTGAGTACGAGAGTCATAATGTTCTTCCACACACTACGAAGCTTTAAAATTTTGTTGTGCGTAGATTGGAACAAACCTAATTTTATAACTAATTTGGATCGGGCCAACATTGCCTTGCCATTGGTTGCCTACGTACATATTGAATGCCATCTATGACATTATTCCAATACGATTGAATCCAGACGTAGTTCTACCTAATGGCTAATACATTCATCAGACATCATAAAATCATATACGATAAAATATGTATACTTTATATCTGAATAATTCATTTGGAATCAGATGGAAATCTTATAAATCATCAGAGTAAACGGAAGCCAATAAATCAATAAAATACACATCTCACATAGGTGAGCAGAACACTAACAAAAACACACATCCCACTTTATCATAGAGCAGAGTAGAACACACTATAGAGCATGTTGGATCATATCAGATTCTATCAGTTCATATCAGATTTCATCCGACCATACCAATCATATCAGATCGGAGTATGTCAAATCACAATAGAGCATTTTAGAGAAATTTGGATCACAATAGAATATATCAAAGTAGATTAAATAGGAACATATCGGCATATATTGGATCAGCAAATTATATATCTTAATTAGTATATTACTAATTAAGATGTGCATTCATATAAATCATATTAAATTAGAAGGTCAGAAAAGCGTACTCCCCTACAGTTCCGGAAGTGGCGACGTTCGGAGTTGGTCATTTCCTCAGAGTGTCCTCCTTTTCATATCCGGAGATGGCGGGTAGAACCTTCTCTAACTCTGGAATACTTTTATCATTCCGTGCCTGTAGGCTACAAACTGAACCTCCCCTTGACTCTGGATCACTTCACCCTTCACATGCTCGTAGGCGGCGGATAGAACCTCCAATTACCCGGAGACACTTTATCCTTCACGTGCCCGTAGGCGGCAGACAGAACCTCCCCTTGCCAGGAGACACTTTAACCTTCCTGCACCAGTAGGCGGTGGACAAAACCTCCCCTTTCCCAGAAACACTTTACCCTTCCCGCACCCATAGGCGGCTGACAAAACCTCTCCTTGCCCGAGGACACTTTACCCTTCTCGCTCCCGTAGGTAGTGGATAGAACCTCCCCTTGCCCGAAGACACTTTACCCTTCCCGTGCCCTTAGGCGGCAGACAGAACCTCCCATTGCCCCAGGACATTTCCCCTATATAGGGTTGCTAACTCGAGGAATGGATGCTTCCATTGCGTAAAACACTCTCGAATTAGCTCAGAACAATTTTTGAACGGAAGAAAATGGACTCAGAACGACAACCGAAACTCCTCCGGAAGAATGAATGGAAATGAGTATTTATAAGAAAATGGCTTGTGAGCGAATGGAAGAAGACAGACATGCGCGCAAGCGCTCGTGCCACGTGGTGCCATTTTACTAAACTGCGCAAGAAGGCGGTGCGCGCCATCGCGTGCGTGGCGCGCGGTGTGCCGTGCGATCTGGTGGTCCCACAATTCGTGGACGATCTAGATCAAGTGGCACGACACGATTTCAATGTGGCTTGGCTCAGCGCTAGTGTGCTGACATCATCTATTCAATAGTTTAATATTATTTTAATCAAATACAATTCCAATTTTAAAACGCGATAACTTCTTTTCCTGAAGTCAGAATCACGCGTTCTTAGTACCGTTGGACTCGTATTGATGAGCCCTTGAAAACTAGACCCCACATGGGTAGGTTATCTTACTCTTTCAAAGTGGGTCCTACCCATGTGACATGTTTCCCGAGGCCATAACTTTCGCTCCTGACCTTTGTTTCATGTGTTCTTAGGTTCGTTACGCTCGTTACTATGAGCTCTAACCAAATATGGGAATTCTATGATTTAAAATCCCCTAAAAATTATCTAAAATTATATAATTATCCCTAACCCTTTTGGGTTAAGTGTAATCGAAACACAGGGTGTCACAGTAAGTCTTGGTTCACCTTGGGTGGATGGAGAACCTTGAGTGGTGTGCCTTTGATAAAATATGCTTCTTAAGCTCCATGGAGTTTGGCACACATAACCATCCCCGATAAGCTAAGCTCCCATCAACCCTCTCTTCAAAGTCGATCACTATCTTCTCTCTCAACCTATCTTTCATGGTTTGGGTTTCCCCATCCCTCTTTTGAGCTTTCACCACATCATTAACTAAGCTAGAGCTTATGGAAAGGTTGGTGAACCACCTACGTGTATCCTCCATAGGTATCTCCAGTTTAAGCTCGATGGCCTCGTCATACAAGAGCCATTCTTGCACGTGTACACAAGCTATCAAAGTGGCTGATTTTCTACTCAAGGCATCTGCCACCACATTAGCTTTCCCAGGAAGATAGGAGAAAGTGAAGTTATAATCCTCAAGGAATTCCATCTTTCTCATTTGCCTCATATTCAAATCTCTTTGGGTGAAGAGATACATCAAGGTCTTGTGGTTGGTGAACACTTAAACTTCTTACCATAGAGATAGTGCTGCCAAATCTTCAATGCAAACACCACGACCGCTAACTCTGAGTCATGTGTAGGATAGTTTCACTCACGTACTCTAAGCTGACGAGATGCATAAGCTACCACTTTCCCATGTTGCATTAACACACAAACCAAACCTCTAAGTGAAGCATCACCATAGACCACAAATCCACAACTCCTCGAAGGCAAAGTCAAGACCAGAGTTGAGATTAACTTCTTTTTCAATTCTTGAAAACATTCCTTACGTGCTTAACTCCATTCAAACTTCTCATTCTTCTTTGTCAACTTAGCCATAGGAGTAGCAATGCAAGAAAAGCCCTCAATAAACTTCTGATAGTATCCCACAAGACCTGGAAAACTTTGAACTTCAGAAGCATTCATAGGTTGCTCCGACCTCAAGACCATATCCACTTTAGATAGATCCACCACTACACTGTCCTTAGAGATGACATGACCAAGGAATTGTACTTCTTCTAACCAAAATTCATACTTGTCAAACTTTGCATAGAGCTTGTGATCTCTCAAAGTTTGCAAAACAATCCTCAAGTGCCCCTCATGCTCTTCCTTGCTAGCCGAATAGATCAATATGTCACCAACAAAGATAATGACAAACTGATCCAAGTAAGGCATCAAGACCTTGTTCATCAAGTCCATAAAAGATGCCGGTGCATTGCTGAGACGACAAGGCATAACTGAGAACTCATAGTGCCCACAATGTGTCCAGAAAGTCATCTTAGATGCATCATCAGGACAAATACGAAGTTGAAAGTAGCCTGATCTCTAGTCAATCTTCAAGAACACCTGAGCTTGCTGCGATTAATCAAACAAATCATCAGTGTGAGGCAAGGGATATTTGTTCTTGATGGTTACCTAATTCAACATCCTGTAATTGATACAAAGCCAAAGGGAACCATCCTTCTTTTTGACGATGAGGACCAGTGTGCCCGAAGGAAATGCACTTGGTCGAATATATCCCTTATCCATCAAATCCTATAGCTATGCCTTGAGCTCCTTAGTTTCAACTGAATCCATGTGGTATGGGGCTTTAGAGATAGGAGATGTGCCCAGAAGAAGGTCAATGTGGAACTCAATCTCCCTATTCGGAGGTAGCCCCGACAAGTCACTAGGAAACACGTCCACATACTCCGACACTACCCACACGGATTCAAGAGAAGGCAAGGCAACACTCTCCCCCAAGATGCTTGTAAGGAATGCTTCACACCCATTGTTAATCTACTTTCTAGTCTTAGAGGAAGACACCAAGAATTTCCCTCTAGACCAGGTCACACCCTGGAAGATGAAAGGCTCAACATCCGGCAAAGCACCACTTTCTTCCCTTGACAATCAACATGTCCATGATATATTGACATCATGTCCATGCCTAAAATCACATCAAAGTCAATCATAGGCAAGATAATCAAATCAACATACAATTGATCATGCCCATCAATCAAGATATTCCTCCACCCGAAGGGAAGACGAAGGAGTAGACACACATAAGGGAATAGACAACATCTTATGCTCAACATGAAGCTCACGAGAAAAAAATGGTGAAATGAATGAATGTGAAGATCCGGTATCAAACAATACTCTAGCATAGTGGGAGGCGATTACAAGCATACCTTCACCACTTCCTAAGAGTTGGCTTCTTTACGAGCTGAAATAGCATAGACTTTCCCTTGGTTGACCGGCCTCTTTTGTTTTCCCTCTTGTTGCCCACCTTGTGATCATCCTTAAGGTCTCCTATGTTGCCCTTCTTACTGCCTTGGGCCTTGATTTGGTAGAATAGACTGACATCTTAGTGCAACACCATCAGTGTTTCGAGGACACTCATTCCAGTAGTGCCCCTTTTTCCCACAAAGGAAGCAAGTGATGTTGGCACGGTGGTTACAATGATTTGGTTGTACATGATTGGTGTTGTTCCTCACAAAGTTACCACCACGAGTTTTTTATTCCGATGTGCATGGGAGTCCTCTTGCCTTGGTTCCTCACAAAGTTACACTAATTTTTTTGTGTTTTTATTATATTCTTTTTTTTTTTCAATTCAAAACCTATGAATTAAAATAAGAAAATAAAGCAAAATAGAATAAAAACTAAACATTTGTGTCCAAAAATAAAAAGAATTAAATCATGGACAAAAACTAAAATTTATTTAGATATGACAAGTTGCTTATCTTTGCCTAGTCAACATATAATAAGGCAATCTAATGTGTTCTTCCTTGCTCTTCTTAATTGATCTTTCAATGCCTGAAGATCAATCTTCCTTACCGATACTCTCTTCATCTTCTTTTCATAAAATTGGTGAGGCAAGTTAGGGATAACAATGATGATGTGCTTCTTCTCCTTCTTCTTTGACCTAAGAGTAAAGGAATAATTTTTTGGGGCATTTTTTTTCTAGTATTGGAATCTCTATAACATATGTCACACACAACCACAATACTAGAATCTATCCTCACTCTTTTCTCTTTTGACCTAGGTGGGTTAGGCACTATCTTAGGCTACTTGTCACTCTCTTTATCCTTCACAAAGAAATTAAGTTTTGCTAAGAGAGTGGTCAAGCAATTCCTAAAAGCTATGCCCATCTTGTTGGTTTGACCAATGCTTAACATGGTTTCCAACTTCTTCTTACCACTCTTTAATTCATTTGATTTCTTTTTAAAGGACATAAGTTCTCTATTGAGAGCACTAGAATTCTCTTTCTCAATCTCAAGGTCTTTCTTAAGGTCACTCACTTCTTTCTAAAGTTTGATGTTCAACTCCACTAACATATTTGCCTCTTAAGAAAACAAAACTAATTCATCCTCTTTCTTTTTCAACTCTCTCTCAATGGTTTTGGTTTTCCTAGTCAAAATGAAGAATTGTTGAAGGAATCCTTTTTATTTATCAGAATAAAAGTTAAACTCTGAGTTCTCTTCAAGAGAAGTGGACTCATGAGATTCTTCTGTAGAACTATCTTCCTTCACACTTACATCAAAAGCAATATAGTCTCACATCTCATCTTCTTCTGAAGAACTCATCATAGTAAGTTTCTTGAAGCACCTTTCACTTTATCTTATTATCAAACCCTCTTTGATTTCTTATTCTTATCATTAAAAGAATTATTAGAATTATTGTTAAGACAATCACTGACAAAATGACATAACTTACCATATCCAAAACACTACATATTCTTCTTATGTTGTTTATTTTTCCTCTCATCTTTCCTATCCCCTATCTCTTTTATGAATCTCCCCCTTATTTTCAAACCTAATGTTCTAATATTTCTTAAATTTCTTGAAGTTTTTAGCCAACAAGAGCATTAATCCCTTATCATCTTCAGATTCTTTTGATGTGTTTAGGCTTTTTTCTTCTTGAAAGTTACCTTAGTTTCTATTAGGGGAGTTTGTTTCTTATTTTTATAAGATTCTTCATCCATCTCAAAGGTTCTAGTGTTCCCAACCAACTCCTCAGTCTAAGGTGTATTTCTTTTTAGATTCGTTAATTGCAACCACCTTAATTTTGAATTTAGATGAAAAGGACCTTAGTTGTTTTCTCACAACTAAGGAAATTAGGAATGGGCTCCCCTAATTGATTACATGTGTTAACTATGTCTAAAATTGTAGCATAATATTTAGAAATAGTTTCATCTACACCAATTATCAGGTTTTAAATTCAAGAGTAAGCATATGTAACCTGGACATTTTGACAACCATAGTTCCCTCATTATACTTCACAAGTTTTCCCATGCAACCTTAGCGAAAATTGCTTTTTGACTTCTCTACAGCATTAAACAAACCACTAAGGGCTTTAAAATTATGATTTACAAGTTTTATTTTATTTTCATCTCATTCACTCTCATCTTTTATGATTAAAATTCCATCTTCGTCTTTGGTCATGGGTGAGATTTTAATACTATCCAGAAGATTATAGCAGATCACTAGATTGCCCTAGGCCGATTATGGAAGAAAGATAAAGACTTCGAGTTCTAGCCTCAATGCACAAAATATTTTATATAGTAGAAACAATAAAACTACTCTCTATGCACACTCACAATTAATCAACCTATTCAACCAAAAAACATAAAATATTAAATCCACACATGAACACAAAAAACATTTAATGTGGAAAACCCTAACTAGGGTGAAAAAACCACGACAACTTCACAAAGGAACCAAATCAATACACTACTAGTAAGAAAGACAATTACATACACATAAGCAAACCCCAAATTCTTGTCGTTGTGGCTTTCAAGTCTTCTCCCTCATGCACTTGAAACTTTAATATGTCCTTCCTTTTCTTGTCTTCATCTAGACTTCAACAAGCTCCTCTTGTTGGATTGACTTTGGCCTTTGGGTTCTTTGATCTATCATTGAAGAAATTATACAACTCCTCTTTGAAACTTCTGTGTGAAATTGCTTCTTAGTTGTGAAATAGCTTTATGAATTTACTATAGATCTCTTCAATTTTTTGTGAATTCCCAAATAAAACATTGAGCAAAGGTCTCTCCCTTATTCTAACATTTTTTCTAGGTTTTTCTCTCTTAAAATTCATCACTTATTATCCTTTTGTTGTAGTTTGGAACACAAATGGTACCTAGATTCAAGTAAGAGAAAGGGAAGAAGAATGGACAATAATCTCTTTTGTCATAAAAACCAAAGGAAGGAGACCCCCTTGTGAGGGAGGGCACAACTCCCTTGGAAACTGCGCCAACTGGCAGCCCATCAGCTGATCTGTTACCCCCCAAAACTAAAGCTTATTAAATCATAAAAAGATAATACTAAAAAGTAAAGTAACCCTAACATAATAAGTCCTAGGAATGGAAAGTAATGCAAAGCAGGATAAGCCAGACCCCTAAGTTGGCGTACATGACACCTTTATATAGGTCTTCAAAACAATTTAGCTCTTTGACTTCAACGAATCCAATATGGGATGGCTTACTTAGGGTACTTAAAACTACTAGCAATCAATTATTTCAAGCAGTGATCAATTGTTCATTATGTTGTGAATACACGATACCTTGAACCATTGATCAATCTATGAAGTGATCAATTGATAAATTCTCGGCTTCGTTTTATATAGGGCTAATTCAGGTGCCGATTAATTGTTTCTGGGGCAATCAATTAATTCTTCAATTTTGTGCAACTGTTCATCATCGATCGATTGATTCAATCGATGCATAATCTAACAATCGATCGATGACATTATTTAATTATGATTTTACCATTTTACCCTAAAACCATTTGAAACCTCTGAAATCACTTCTAAAAGATCTCCGTGTGATTCTTAGTATGAGAATGTGATTTGATTAAGATTCATAACTCATGAACATCCTTTAGTCTTCATACTTGAGTAAAAAGAACATGTCTGTTCTTATTTTTCAAGTCCATCAACTCTAAATCTGACTCGACCGCAACTCATGTAATCAAATTTTAAGACTAAATATATACACAAGTTTTCTAACATAGTTTTGACAAAGAAATTAGCCAATTAACCTAACATATGACACATATGTTCTATCAATCTCCTCTTTGGGCAATTTCTTTTCAAATCACTACATAATTGAAAATCAAAATAAAATTACAACTCTTAACATAGTACATTGACTTTCAATTTGTATATAATAACTTGACATAACATAGACTCAATGGAATTGATCTTAAAAAGCCTTGTATAATGATGCACTTATTCTGCACATTTAAAATCAAAATAAATTTCATAGTACTATTCAATCAAGTGAGCATAAGCACTTTGATATTTATTAATCATTTCTCCCCTTTTTTGACATAAATAGACAAAAAGTTAAACATTAACTAACAAAAATACTCATTTAAGCACAATCAAGTTATCATTATCACCAATGACATGAAAATATATATAAAAATAATCACATAACCATGTCCATCACATCTCATGACAAAATTAGTATCAAAATAAATCCCAGAGTCACATGAAATATAAATTGAACTGAAACAAGTTTTAAAAAAAGGAATACATAAAAAAATAAAAAATAAATATATAATCCAATAAGTTAGCTATTGTGAACCGTTGTCCACAACAGCCTGGCGAGCTAGTAACGGGAAGGGAGCGACTTAGGGAGGCTGGGAAAGGGGAGAGGGAGCGGCATGGCCGCTGGACAGGGAGGAGAGGCAAGGGAGAAGAGAAGATAAGTAGATAGACAATAATTCATTCCATATAGTTAGGGCGTAGCCCTTACATTTAAATAGGCTAACTAATGGGCTCACTAACAGGCACCTAAGGCCCAATAACATAATTAAAAGAAAGCACTAATACCCTAATTAACCTAATTACCTAAATGTCCTTATTACATAATAACATAATCAAAACCCTAATTATCCTAGCACGTGGCCCTAATTACCCTAACACGTTCACAACATTCTACCCCGCTTCCGCATCACCTCATCCTCGAGGTGACCTTAAACTCCAAGCATTGGGCCCACCATAGCTCCGCTGTGAACAGTTGGTCCATAACCATGGATGAGACATGTCGAATGATGGAGATAGTGGGTCACTGCTCAAAAGCAGACGTGCAATAGCCAGCACAAACATGACGGGATTGCAATTAACTGAACCCAAGGGTAAGGTAGAGCTGTGATTTGTAGAGACGGGAGATGATAGAGGTGGTAGAGCAAAGGAAGGGGCTCAACTTGTTGGGTGTAGGACAAAGCAGACTGCCCGCACAGGTCTCTAATAAGCGGGGTCATCTTAGGGACTACAGGGTGCCCCAAGACTGCCCACAGAGGGCCTTAGACAACAGTAGCAATAATGTCAAATAAGTGCAACAATCGACTAGAGATGATGGTGTAGGGTGAGCCGTCGACCAACGTGAAGCGGGCGGATGCATGGAGCAAGAACTATGACCTGGCCTCCAGCGAGGCACCAAGTATGGGCTTTGTCTTTTGATACTTGAAACCGTACCCAACCAGGCCTGTTTCATCTGAAAGCAGTGGTGTGAAAAGGGCATTTGAGGACTTGCAGTCGGTTCATGACCATGCAGATAAGTAGGATGGGTGCGTGTAGGACCCAAACTAATGTGTGCATCAGTGCAACATTTAGGCAGCCAGCATAGAAGGGCTGCACACGACAATTTCTTGAAGAGGCTTCGGTCTGTCAAAAACTGCTAATGGAACATCAGTGAAATCAGATCCAAATGGAACAGAAAATCCTGTGTGATCCGGTCTTCTAGAGCAATCCCGATGGAAAGGAGCATGACGCCTCCAGCAAGAGAGATTTGCAGTGAACTGCCAGAGCAATCTCGTGGGATCAGGCCAACATTTTCTCCACAATGGCCGACATTTTCTTCATCCAAGGAAACTTGCTTCAGATGGCCCGAAGATTGCGGTGTTTCATAGTGCCCAAACGCCGACTGCTCATCCGCTGCTACCACAACAGCTACAGCTATGGCGGAGGTGAATAGGAGGAGGAGGAGGTCACCTCCCCTATTTTTGACAGTGAAATAGGGAGTTCGGGGAATGTTCGCCGTCTTGAGTGGCGACTAGAGCACAGGCCACTCTGGCGGCAAGAGGGCGGGGCAAAGGTGGCAACTTTGTCCATGGCGGCCAGCTTTGATGTCTAGTGTGCCCTCCAAAAACAACTTCTCCTTTACCAAACAAGGAAATCTATTGCCCTCTGCAGAACCAGTGAACCGGCGGAAGTTCTAGCTAGTGCGATGGGAGCCCTGGTTTGATCTTCGCTCACCGGTGAGAGATCCACAATCAAGGCCTGCCCAGGAGAGACCCCAACCCGACCAGATGCCGGCGGGGTTGATTCCAACTCATGGGATCTCCGACGCCAGATATGTCCCAGGTGGCTGGCCATGCTTTGTTGGAGGCTTTGGGAGATACACATTTTTGGAGGCTTTGGGAGGCCCCTGCACCTTGGCCATCCTCAGATTAGTAGGCAGAGCAGCTCCTTGGTTGGTTGTCGACAACAACAATGGGGATGACTTTGGCTTAGGCAATGAAATCACAGATCCATTGTGGAAGACCACCACCCATCTCTCCGTCTTGATCAGATCCAGTGGAATGCACACCCGCCTGGGCAGCTTTCTGGAGTTGACCTCGCAGGTGGTGCTGTGGATATTGTCGCAGAGGACCTACAACCAATTTTGATCTAAAATGTCCAATATTGAAAAATCCCTAAATTTTTGTGAAAGGTTGAAACCACAATGAAGTTTTTGTGATATTTCAGAATTTAAAGGATCAAATTGCATGAAACGTTGGAATAATGTAATTCAAGTTATTTCTAACAATCCTGTTGATTTAAATCTCGCTAAATCTTGTTGGAATAATTGAAAATTTGGTTTTGGTACTCACTTTGGCCGTGATGAAAATCTTGTATTTGATGTGGAAATTTAGTTTTAATCATGCAAAAACAACTCAAATTACCACTAATCTCTCACATGGATTTTTTGAGAGAATTTGGAGTGAATTATAGAGGAAATGTGTTTTGCCCAAATTTAAAACAGTCCTTTAGTGTGAAAACCTAACTAGTGATCAGATATTGAAAAAATTCAAAATTTGAATTTCCACAAATAAGAAAATTTGATAAAATTAAAAAATCCAATAAATTCGTAAAAATATTTCATGAAACTTACCATCAAAAGAAAAAAAAATTGAGAACTAGAACTCAAATTTTAAATCAAAGACTTAAAATCAGCATTGTTAAACTCCTTTTTATATTTTTTAATTGATTCTCCTTTAATCTAAGTGCACCCACATTATTTTTATTAATACCTTACCTTAGATTAGTCAACTGTATTAGCATGTGATTGTCAATTTTATTTTCTTCTTTTGAACACATTAATCCTCTTTTATGGAATTTTGAAGAAACCACCAATATTTTCATGTCTTGTCTCTTTTAATCTTCGCAAAGTTCACTCTTAACCAAACTAAGAGGCATTTTGGGTGTTCAAATAATTGCACTATGAATCGAAATTTGTAGGAATTAATTCATCCAATTTAATATAGATTTGGAATTAGGTTTGGGTAGCAAAGTTTTTAGTGGGAATCATGTTTGGGTAGCGAATTGTGTTTAAAGTCAACTTTTTTAGAATTTTTATGTACATTGACAAGCGTATCCTTAGATTTCCCCTACAACGTTACTTCCCTCACCCATAGTTCCACACTGGCCCTTCAACCCTGTGTGAGAATGGATCATATCAACGATCCAATCCCTTCTGTGATACAGATCTAGCTGATATAGCAGTTAGTGGGCCTTGTGTGGAGCAAGTGGTGGATGACCAGAGGATCGAGTTTGTGGTGGTGCAAAGGCAGCTGGCAACCTGGCAGGTGAGCAAGGACCGCCTGTGTTGCTTAGATCTTCTAGCTTACCTAGAAGCTCGGGCATACGTTCGATGAGGAGACCATCCGGTGGCTCTTGCAGAATGCGGAGCCGGCTATTATCGCTACCACAAGCACAAATATCGTCCCCGCCATCACTACCTCCATGGACGGCATGCTTAAGATTCCCACCCAAATCCATCGATGATTGCACTAGTTGAAGGAATCTCAGCTCTCAAAGTAAAACTGCAAAAACACATGAAACAATAAGGCGCAAAACAATCTCAAGTAGAGAAGCCGGTGGTTGGTGGCCCTGAAATACAAGTACATTTTAATGAATCTAACTCATAACGATTGTATGAGGCATTGCTCCCAACAAGTGCATCTTATTGGGATCACAACATTTGCGAGAAGTATAGTAGCATATATAGCCTTGAAAATATCTCATTCCCTTTAGCCCAACAAAAAAGTTGATTGGAAACTATTCAAACAGGGTATAAAAGACATGAATATTGGCAAATACCTACTCATGAGGATACAAAGACAAATTGTAGTATATCAAATGCATGCATATTAAGCACCAAACATACACGCTTATTTATCTACACATATATAAACCTAACTTGATTAAATCTAATGACCACACAATGAACAAGCCTCCTTACATCTACCAGTTAACGGTTAAGCCCTATCAGTTAACTTTCTCTAATCCATATAAACTAGGTTATACGATCTCCCCCTTGCTATAAATCATATCACATCAGTCAAAACATGGGTAAAACTAATGAGTTATATTCTTCTTATTTAGCCTACTAATAAAAAATACATTCATAGTTAATTACTTTGCTTCTATTAATATCTATCATAGGCATGCATATTAAGCACCAAACACACAAGATATGGTTGACAAAATAACTCATATACACGCTTATTTATCTACACATATATAAACCTAACTTGATCATATCTAATGACCACACAATGAACAAGCCTCCTTATATCTACCAGTCAATAGTTAAGCCCTATCAGTTAACTTGTTCTAATCCATATAACTAGGTTATATGGTCTCCACTTGTTATAAATCATATCACATCAGTCAAAAAATGGGTAAAACTAATGATCTATATTCTTCTTACTTAGCCTACCAATAAAAATACATTCATAGTTAATTCATTTGCATCTATTAATATCTATCAAATACATGCATACTAAGCACAAAACACACAATATATGTTTGACAATATACCTCACATACATGCTTATTTATCTACCCATATATAAACCTAACTTGCTCAAATCTATTGATCACACAATGTACTTTGAAAAAAACCTCCTTACATTGATCAGCCAACAGTTAGGCCCTATCAGTTAACTTCTAATTATCCATATAGACTAAGGTATAATATGATCTCCTCCTTCTTGTTTGTAGGCTAAGTTAGTACACAACCTTCAAAATATGGTCTCCTCCTTGCTAGAAATCAGATCACAACCTTCAAAATATGTGTAAAACAAATGATATATATTGTTCTTACGTAACCTACCAACAAAAAATACATAATCAGTTAATTATGTATTTGGTTGTAATTGAGTAATAGGATAATAAGACATAACATGAAGCCAACATAAGAAAATATTAGAGTACAGAAAGCGTTGGATTGCTATAATTTCTAATACATTCTAGAGGTCACAAATTTTATTCTAGATCATATGAAATAATACATAAACAAGGAAAAAAATGAGTCTAAAAGAAAATATATATTTCACACATATATACCAATTGCTCAAAGAAACAGGAATTCAGTCCAAGAACTAAGAGAAAATAGAATACCTACCTTATATATTGTATATAGTTAACAACTCCCTCTTTAAACTGGGTTCCACCCCGTGGAAAGAAAAGATAGTCACCATATCTTTGCACTCAGTTCTAATCCTTCTTGTGTTAACCATGTTTGTGGTGAGCAACATTATCAAACAAAATCTGCATATCAAAAGTCAACCATGTAATTCATGCTTATCTTGTGTGCAGAAAAATTGCTTGACATAAAATTTCTTTATGCTTGAAAGAAAATGCGAATAGATCAAGACTTCAATTCAATTAAATTACTACAATAATATCATATTACACTATATATAGTTGAGAAAGAATTTGCTTTGAAGTAAGGCAAAAATGGTTCTAAATTTCACCGATAGGGATACTAATTTCCACACCAATGTGCAATTGCAATTGGACAGACAAATGAGCTTAATAGATGGAGCCAAAATGGCATGAAACATTATATACCAATCTCTCCTTTTTGCATCGATATCAAATCACTTTTTGGACATCATGGTGAGCTCCCATCACTCACTTTTTGAAGTGCAAGAACAAAATGGAAACACTCCAATTTAACGAATAGTGCATAGAGGAAAACGAATAGAGTACAGAGCAAACTGGCGACAAGCTAAATATGTGGAGTTTATTGAGTACGAGAGTGCCAATCCACAGAAGGTGATTTCTGGAACTAACTACTCATAGCATACCATATCTTTCATTGGCCCAAGCACTCACGGCTGACCTAAAATCAAGTGGTTGTTGAAACATCTAACAGTTATAATGACACCAAAATGAATTAACCATGCAAAGAGCTCACAAACGGGAGAAAGATCGCCATTTTCAAAGGACCACGGTCACTGAGAACTGGTTATTCCATCTCTATAAACCCACCTCTAAAGTTTCATCTACTCCAATAATCAGGTTCCCATCATATAGAAGCCATTACAATGAAAATTCATCTATTTAATAGGAAGCCACAATCACTAACAATTACAACTGATGCTTACCAAAGAAGCAATCTTACCATGTCCTTGCTCTTTGGCCACAACATGGGCACCTGGTATCCAGGTGGTAGAGGCAGCAGGCATCATAATGGCAGCTTTGGACATTGCCGCTTCCGGTGCTCCATGTGCCACCCAACTGCACCGCCTTGATTACCTGCCAATTGTCCAGGCAGGGTATGTAGTCCACCACCCAAGAGAACCCACAAAGCTTCCACACGAAATCCACCACACCATCCTCTTGAGCGGCCGATGTAGGGTAAACCGTGCATGAGGGAAGAGGGGGAGGGAGGGAAGAGGCGGAAGGGAGGAGCGATACCGGATGGGGAGAAGGCTGCCGGAAGAGATGTCGCCGGAGGGGAAATGATGGCTGTAGGAGATATCGCCGAAGGGGAGAGAAAAGGCACGCAAAATATGGGAACTTTCTCCTATAGTGGTATGCCATCTTTTATATACCATAAAGGGCATTTTGGTCATTTTTTTCACGTGTGTGGGGAGCACACACGCTCTCAAGCCTATTTCTTCAAATTTAAATTTCTTGGCCTAAATTTGTATTTCGGCCAAATGTGAATTCTATTTCTAAATGTTTTTCCCTTTTGACAATAACCTTGAAGTTCAATACACTTAGATTGTTCGTCCTTCAAAAACTATGTTACGTCAGTTTAGAACTAGTTTTTGTAATATGAAACTTAAATAGGACAAAATAAGTTATGAAAGGTTGTAATAAGTCAACAGCCCATTTAAATTTCACCACAATTGTTACCTAAATCAGCCCAAAAGAAGGTTATGACACCTACAAACTGTTGTAAACCTATGTTCTCTTCACGGCTCTCTAACTACACCTCATTAATGAACATCTAAATCTCTTTGTTTCCTTGTCATTGATAAACAATGTCCAATACATTTTTCTTAATTTTATGAGCCCTGTAATTTTATGGTCATCAGTAACATCCTCTTCAGGTTTTAAATTATGAGATAAGATAGAAAGGGAGGGGAGGGGGGGTGTTGTGTATGTGCGGGAAATATTAAACTTGGTTGCACAACAAAGTATGGAAGAAACTGGTTAAAACGCTCGATGAAAATTAGAAAAAAATGACAAACTACCATAGATGCTAGCAGATACAATATACAGTACTGCTCGAGTAAAGATCAAAAGAAGTTAAAAAGTATGGTAGCTAGTTCCATATTTATCTTACAACTAGAGCTATAAACATTTAAAGACAACTCCATTAGTTCCAGAATTCAGAGTCGTAGAAACGAATTAGACCTCAATGTACAAATTCCTTGAGGATAAAGGTACATGGATGGTCTATCTAATTGCGATCCAATATCAAGCAACAAACTTGAACATCAGGATTGCTCCATATTCCGTATTACAAGAGCAATATTTCAAGCCAATCAAAAGAAAAATTCATCCACATTGCCTTCAGAGCAACAGCATAACTTAACATATAACTCACTTCACTGTTCAATGTAGTGGTAGCAGTCAAGAGCTCAACAGAATCAATTGTAAGAAGAGTTTCAATCAGTGGCAATGGTGACGGCAAAAAATCTTTAAATGTCTCTACTATGCATTTCTTGGCAGGCTGTTGAGGCTTAAAAATAGTAGCATGTGGCAACTTTGACCTTTTCCGGTATTCTTCTGTAGGAGAAACACGTAGTATGAAGTTCTTGGGTAGCTCCTCCACCTGATAAATGAGAATTGCTAATTTTCCGTTAGCAGCAGGCATAATTAAGGAAGATTTATTTAAATCAGTATTCAAGATCCAAAGAAATTGGTAACTAGATAATAGAAACATGAAAAATAGATTGTGTTTGTTGTAATTGGTTGAATCATAACAAACCCAAAGTTATTAGCGTAGAATCTCATTTACCATAATAGAGTAGATTTTATATTTAGAAAAGGTAGTATGCTTCCATATGAAGAAAACTTATGCATCTTTCACGTAATAGAATTCTAGAGTTTTTTCCATATTGCCTGGCCGAAGAATAAAAAATTCTGTATTCCCTGAATTTTGAACGGAAATGGAGTTTTTTCCATATTGCCTAGCCAAAAAATAAAATATTCCATATTCTCTAGATTTTAAACAGAAATGCCATATGACTTGGAATAACAAGATATAAGCTAAAGTTTGGACTAAAATACCCCTGACCGGAGGTAGGGTTTTATATCATGTTAAACCCTCACAAAGTCACATTCATTAGCATACGACTTCAGACACCGGCGATTCCTCTGAGTGAAAAACTCCGTTCTGATTAAAAACTCACTTTTGATTGGAAAGTCTTCTGTTTGAGCAAAGTGTAAGCGGCGTGTGAGAAGATTTTGCGACCTATCCAACCAAAACATCGAAGATTAGGGATTTTCTGTTCTGGAATGAGTTTGAGTTTGCGAAGAACGAGTTTAGGAACGAGGGTTTCTCGTAAGCTGAGTTTTGAAACTGTACACCCCAAAGCTAGTTCTTGTTTGTAGCGCGGATCGGGTTTGTGGCGATTCCGGAAAAGTAGCAGTCGAACGAGTGTTAAATCCGGCTCGGAGAACAACGATGGAGGTTTCGTGGTAAGGAATTTTGGATATTTATATGCACGATTTTTTATTTAGCATGTACTCAAACACACGACATAGGCCGTCGAATCGTGTTCTCAATAAGACGATACGACATAATTGTGTTCTCAATAAGACGGTGGAAACATGATGTTTAACCATAATGATGTTGTGTACGCGAGAGCCTCTTAGCATATGTTCGATTACATGATATATATACTTATCATCTTTATAGAAGTTAGTTAGAAAGTGTGAACCGACGCGGCTATTGATTATGGACACAACCTATTGTTGATTGACACACACACACAGATATATATATATATATATATATATATATATATATATATATCCAATTTTTCAGACATAAAGTTAGAGTATTGCATCAAATGGCGGAGTCAGTGAAGGTTGCAGATGTGAAGAAGAAGAGAACTGAGAGAAGACTAGGTCTGGGAACAAATAGTTTCCCCGCTGGACTGCGTCTATCAATAGACCTTATAGATTCACATCCGGGATGCAAGGCGATTTTAGAGGAATTTGGGTTCTACCCAGTATATGATTGCAAGCCCATCATCATCTCCAGGCCACTGTTGGATGTACTCATTGGTGATTGTTGGGACGACTCACTAGAGGTCTTTAACATAAGGGGCAAAAGACTACCCTTTACAGTGGCTGAAGTGGCTATGATCACGAGGTTGAGTGGAAAAGGGAACCCATGTAAATTGGAAAGCAGTGAGGGGAAGGCTGCCCAAGGCAAGGGGGAATTCTACAAGAAGTTCTTCCAAGGGAAGCGGCTAGAGAAGACAGGACTTAGCACAGTTGGCAATCGTGCACATGGGTGTCCTTGTGTTATTCATGTAGAGCAACAGAACCGTATCCCCAGCTCTGTGTGATTACTTAGATGACATGTTGGTCGTGGGGAGCTACAATTGGGTAGGCGCCGTACATGATTTGCTTATGAGAGACATATCAGTAGCCTACCTGAACATCATGAGCAGACAGGACGAGTGTTCTGCCATGGCCGGAATTCTCGTAGGGGCTTCATTAGTACTCCAAGTAACGCTCGTATGTGTTATAATACGCGAATTCTAATATCGTATTTAGAATGACACTATATGTTTTACATAGATGAATATAGCCTTATCAGTCACATGATACGAACTCTCAATTGTGTTATCGGACATACGACATTTAACATGCACATAGACATATCATGTTCTCAAAAACACGACAATGTATTATATCGTGGATATGACATTAGATGATTGTAATTTATCATTTTACCAGCAACACAATGTGGCTTCTAGCGTGTTATACGTAACACGACTAATTTATTTTAGTGAAGATACTGAACATTTTAGACTAATGTTTATATTCTTTTGTATTGTCCGCTAGGTATGGTTTCATGTGCATACGTCCATATGGGCTCCAAGTGCTCCTCCATGTAGCCCGAGGTGCAAGAGGTGGCCCAGATTTACCCAACTTTTGAGTGACGTGGAGAAGGTCGATAAACTTGACCCGGCTGACGAAAAGGGGAGGAAGAAGATTCTAGCTCATCACGGGTTGCAGAAGTAGTACGAGGATGTCTTCATGAGGCTGAAGCCAGACTCACAAATTGTTATGTGCATTACACCAATTTTGAAAGAGGTGCACTTGATGGATGGACAAAGGGTGACCCCGAAAGCTAAGAAGGCGGGTACGCAGCCTTTCCGAACAATGAGACCTGGCCATGCCCCCCATGGCGAGATGTTGGGGCATGTACATTCCGGCCATGACGTCATTGAATCATTCGTCATGCCAGTTGATGTCATGACGGGAATTTGTGAAGTTGTTTTGGAGAAGGCTGTTGTATACGGTTGATAAGTATGAAATATATATATATATATATATATATATATATATATATATATATATATATATATATATTTTATATGCCCTTTTACCTTATTTGTTAGTATAGATTAGGTTAATTTAGAGTTAGTTATGGTTTATATAGATTAAGATAGATATTAGTATTTTAGTTTAATTATTAATAAATTTGTAGTTATTAGTAGTTTAGATATGTATTTAAATCAAGTTGGAATTTAAGTTATATTCTACATGTTTAAAATGTGATGTTTTTATGTTTTGCAGGTAAAATGCGCTTATCGAAGTACTTGGACGATGTTTGGAATAATTCAAAATAGTCTGGACATACTTTAAAGTGATTTGGACTACTTTTCGGAGTTATAAACATGTTGAAAATTAATATGGATATGAAAGAAACAGCTTAATGAACAGAATATGGATTGTCCAGAAAAACTGTCCAAATTACAGAAACAGTGTAGCCGTTCAAATGGGGCATTTTTAAGGATCAAACGGGATAACGTGATTTTGGAGAAAAATTCAGTATAGGCGTTTGAATGGGCATGTAGGGCGTTCAAATGGGATATCGCGCAGTTTCCTAGTTTAAGTCAATTTTGAGTCCTTTTCATATTGGACTCCTTCCTACGGTTCTTATGCTTATATAAAGATATATTTGGCTCGAAATTGGAGGTTAGCAAGTAGATTTTCTAAAGAGAAAAAGGAAGAAGAAGATGGAGAAAAACTCAAAGCTTTCAATGGAGATTTAAGTGCTTTCTTGTACAATGGAAGGCTAGACTTTTCTTTTACTTAGGAGTTGATGAAGCTATAGATAAGTTTTAGTTTCTTTTCTTTTTAATTTAGATCTCAGTTGTGAATTCTGACACTTGTATGATAAGGATTTCCTTTTTAATGGAAGAGTTTTTCATGTTTATTCAAATCTATGTTGATTTATTGTCTTGTAGATGATAGATTGATGTGGTTTTGATATTTGCATCAATTCTAATTTCTGTGATTTAGATGAGATGGTCATATAATAGTTTTAATGTTCAGATAATTAAGGACTTGGATGAGTTATACTAAGATTAGATGAGTCATGCCTATAGCTAGTTTAGTGTAGATGATTCGTGGTAATGTCGAAGATAGTTCATGCCATGAAATTTAATTAATGATTCTTTCTAAAGTAATTCTAGCTTGTAGCTGAGAATACTTGTTCATATTCACACTGGATTTAGATTAAGAGTTAAGGAATTATTATGGTTCTATAGTAGATTCGATTTCATAAGTAATTTCCATCATATTAATCTCTTGTTTTCAAACTAGTTGATTCTTTTCCTTTACTTGATTAAAGTTTAAGTTGTTTTAGTTTTAAATCAGCAAATTCCTCTTTAGATTTAGTGATAATTCATCCATCCCTGAAGTTCGGCAACCCTTAAATACTCATTATAGTACAATTACCTTGTACACTTGCAAAGGGTTTAATTATAAACGATCAACGGTGAGCAGGGATGGACCATGGATCAAGTTGCAGCTGCACTCCAGCGTGTTAAGGATGATCTAGAGGTGGCAACTAGCCTCATAGAATAGATGCAACCCCCCGAGGAACAAGAAACAGAACAGCCACCTTAACCCACTCAGCCGGTGGTTGCCCAAGCATCAACCCCTCCTCTGAGAACCAAGGATCGTCTTCAGTTCATTCAAAGGCAAGAGCTTCAAGATCAAGAGCAGATCGCCCATTTGCCCTCGAACATCAACCAGTACATGTCCCTCAGCCGGTGGAAGAGGGATTCATTTTGCGTAAGTACAACAGTTTAATGTATTGTGTTTCGTTGGGGGATATTCGTGTAGTTGAGTACACGATAAGAGATCATATCGTTGAGTAAGAAAGTCGATGGTTGGATTGTTGTGTCATCGATCACATGATCATTGAAGCAAGAGTTGTGAGAACCATCTCTGCGTGGTCGTGTGATCGTGAGCACGATTAGGCCTCCGTTGTGTTTCTACAAATATGATATGCATCTGTATCGTGTTTGTAAATGACGACTTGTGTGGATAGCGTGTAGTTGTTAACACGATCACTTACTTCTTATATATAGAGAAACGACAACCACAAGCTACCACCAAACCGAAGAAGAAGATTGGTCTGAAGTTGCAAAGGACCTTAATAACTAGATTTTTGATCAAAATAAATGCGGAATTCATGGAACAACAACGGGAGGTCATGCATCAACCAAGGGGTGTCATGGATCCACCCCATGAGGTGGAAGAACAACCCTGGGATGTCGAAGAACAACTGCAGGAGTTAG
The DNA here is from genome assembly GCA_035235625.1 of Saururus chinensis. NCBI lineage: Eukaryota > Viridiplantae > Streptophyta > Magnoliopsida > Piperales > Saururaceae > Saururus > Saururus chinensis. The sequence continues at coordinate 25,108,419 of CP141146.1, read as the reverse complement.
AGGAACCGGACCTTCCACCTGAGGTCGTGGCTCAAGTCCGCGATGTGCTGAAACAACCCCCTGAGGGACCCACAGACCAGCTGGAGATTCCGGAACAACTCTTGAAGGGACCAGAAGCACCCCAGCAAGCGAATAAAGGAGCAGTACCCAAACAAGCAATAAAAATCAGAGTGAAGCGGAAAGCTGCTCCTAGCCCTCCCATTGTACCTCAAGCGCAACTGAAGATGAGGTCCACCGCAGTTGGACCACCTATTCAAGCTCAGGAGTCTATGACGGAACCTTCGCAACATTGAAATAACACTTGGTAGTTAATCGCCCCCCTATAGAGGCTAGTTAGGACAGCGCCACTGAAGGGGGACTAATAACCATCAGGCCCCATATCAATGTCCCAAATGCTCCGTCTTGTGCTCTTCGCGAATTAGGTAAGCATAGAGGTCACTTAGATATATATAGGCAGGTTGCGTGGGATACGAATTGTTAAATATTCCATATGTAGTGTAATTGGAAATTGGAAATGACTCCTCATGAATTAATGGTGACGCTTTGGGATTGGGTGGTAAAATTAATGCAATTGTCGTGTGCTCGATTGCATGAAATGACCCATATCATGTAATGGATTACACGATATGAAAAATAATCATTATCACAGTCGTCAACTCATAATTAGGTACTGGTAACTCATCGTGTGAATGTTAACACAATATTTACGAAAGTCATTTGAAAAGAAATACAAATTTGATCAAATGTCGCGTGGTCGGCAACACGATTTACAAATAGATCATGTTAAGGCATAAATGCTTGAACAAGTATCATCCAAAAAGCTATTCTTTACAAAGGAGTGGAAAAATACAAAGATAATAACAATCCATCTCGGTGCGAGCGATCAGACGGCGTGTGATCTCCTAGAAGATTATCAGACCCATCAGTTCAAGAATAGGGCGTCGCCTAGCAAATAGGTATTGACGGATCATTAAGGAGATCGATATATCGCCATCTAGCGAGTCATGCCCACCTCCGGATATAGGTGAGGACCATATCCAAGGGAGGGCTGACTCACCAGCCGACAATATATCAATCTCCTTAATGATCCGTCTCGTCAAAGAACAGTTGGCATGCGATCTCCTTACGAATTCCACAGATCATTCGAGGCATTGATATATCGCCGGCCAACAAATCTTGCCCATCCTTGGATATATGTGAGGACCCTATCAGAGGGAGGGCCGATTTGCTGGCCGCCGATACAACAATCTCCCAAATGACCAGTCTCCCCGAAGAACCAATGAGTGAGTGTTCTGCAAACCCTAACCCTAATAAATATATTTATAGGTAGGGTGAGACGGTTACGAATCGCCAGGTTATTGAATGTATTGGTGCTTCGGGCATATTGCATTGGGAATTGGATCACTACAATCATGTCATTGTTGTGCGTTCGAACACACATTATTACCAATATCATGTAAGCAACGGACACTCTTGACTGCAAAATTAATAATCGATTGATATTATCATGTAATTAGCAACACGTACCCCATTTTGGTCATGTTGTTGATTACACAATATACATATACAGTATACCCTATTTACATCATGTCATGTTTTCCAAAACACGTTAATTACATATTTTGTGTTGTTCATAACACGATGTATATACAAACAATTTCAACTGAAGAACGGGGGTGGAAAAAGTGAGCCTGATCGATGCTCTCTTTCCTTACGCCATTTGCGTGCACTATTATTCGACCTCCTTCGGCTTGTCGTTGGTACATCTGCCACATTTGGGGACCCTCCATGTGCACTGGTACATCATTTGCAGTTGTGACCCAATTGACCTCATGTTCCACATTTTCATGGGGCTTTGAGAGGTGGATGTGACTCTATTCGATTTTTTCATGGATGCCCCCACTGCTTTTGAGGGCTAGGTGGGTTGAATGTAGGCATAACTCTAGCCGTTGCCCACTAGTGCTGATCCTTCGTTGGGTGTAAGGGCTCTTGATAGGTCAGTTTATACATTTCACTGGATTACCAATTTTCACAGTACTCAGATACATAGAAGTGTCTATTGTCGATTACTGAGATTGCATGCTTACATGGCAGACCCATATGTTGAAACTATCCACATGTGCAAGTACGATCAACCAGGTTTACCACATCCTGTGAAGAAAAGATTGTGAGTAAGAGAGCACGATAAATGAAATTATCGTGTTCTCGAGTACACGACGTGTCTTTACGATCATTTTGTAAGTAGTATCGACTCACATGTTCAAGGACCATACCGTTTGTAAGCTAACACGATATGAAGCCCTAATGCATAAATGAGCACAAGCTTTGTACATCGCCGTATGAATGCAATGTACCTGGTGATGTAGTGAATTTACCTGGAATTCATACAGTGACATAGGCAATACAATCACATTCCTTACTTCTTCTTGCCTGTTTTCGATGTGTTTTCAGGTTGATGGGGTTAACTCTTCCATCATAATCTGTTCGTCCGTCCGACGTTTTTCAAATAATGTCATTGTGTGCTCCCTCGTATACTCAATTAAACGCGTTATAGGCATCAATCGGACTTTTTTGAACATTGCATTTGCACTTTCAGACCTATTTGAGCTAAGTGTCCCATATCTTTTCCTTGGAAATGATACATTGGCCCAGTGATCCGAACCTATCTTATTTAGCAAAGCATATGCTTCCGGATTATGTTCTTTAATGTTGTACATTGTTTTATCATACACATTTTGTCTGAATGTTTCGGCTGCAACATGGAGCTGATTCTTTAGGTAGTTGTCCTTAAATCTTCTAGCATATTTGCTACCATGTGATGGATGCAGTACCAGTGGTGTGTAGATGGGAAAAACTTCTTCATAGCATTTGTCAATCCCTTCTGTCTATCTGAAACGATTGTATCCAACTCGGTTGGAGGATCAGAGAATAGATGATTTCTAAGCAACTCAAGAAACTAGCACCAAGTTTTACCTACACGACCAAATACAATTTAGTGAATGTTATACGACACCGTCTTACATCATGTTCCCGATCGCATGACATTTTATATTTTCGTGTGATCATAATCCATACACGATGCTTGATCGTGTTTATAGTAACACGATATTGACGTATGTCGTGTGAGTGCATATTTCGAATATAGTTTAAGCGTGCAAATGATAACATGCTAGACTAACATATCGTGACACTAAATCAACACTCAGTGTCTTCTCATGCATTACCTGCGCACCAGCATTTCTTGTAGTTCTAAGTTATGCCCAAGTGCTTTGAAATATAACTTGCTATGCTCTAAGGTATAATGTCCACATAGTCTTTAAAGAGGCCATAACATTTTCTCACTATCCAAAGGTGCGATGCTAGGGGATGGTCAGTTGAATTCCTTTGGGTTCCACATGAAGGAGTCGGCACTAACCTCGTGACAGTCACATGATATCTAATATTTGAAGCCCTTATGTACCAGTTACAAGATTCATTGGAGCACTTTGCGGCATATGTATTTTGGTTTTCATCCACAACACGATATGTGAAATTCACCTTTATTGCTAAGTTGATCAAGACCCTCTTGAAATGCAACAGACTTAGAAAACATGCACCCAATTCGAGGAGCTTCTGGTAATCCTTAGCTTGCAAGCTACCCGTCATTAGCTAGCCTTCATCAATATTCAGTTCCAACATGATTAAATCATCGACGATATCCCAATCTGCCTCTGCCTCAACGTAGACGTTACTGGGAACCTCGCTGTTTCCAAATTCTTCGCGGTCAGACATACATTCCATGTCAACTATATCATTATCGTACCACAGATCCTTAGCTCACATATTTTCAACTTCTTCGCCTTGTCCACCGTTGTAATTACAAGGGCTATATGGAGGTTCGTAGTTATCAAATGAAGTCCTTAACCCACCCATCATTGGCGACAATTCCCTTGATCTATTCTGATTGACTTCTATTTCAGGTTCTATACTCGCTAGATTGGTGAAAGATGATTGACGTGGATTTGTTGAGGGCAAGTTTCCCAGTTCTCCCAATTTGCATTGCACATTATCGTGTTAAAAAACCGCAACATCAGTCGACATCGTGTATTCTATTAACAAGCAAACATTTTAAGACGTGTTATCGAAATGACGACATTAATGTATGTCATGTTGTTATATCTATGATGCAACACATAATTGCTCTATTGCATGTGTATATCGTGTAATTACTAATGCGAAATATTACAGGTTGTGTTTATAACTTCGCACACTATGATTTACCCTTAACACGATAAGTTCAATATTGTGGTCTCGAGTACACGAAATATACAAATTGCGTATAATTGAAAGATTCAATATTGTTACCTGACAGTTTCAAATGCAAATTGAGTTTCATTGAATCCGGTATGAAATCTGACATTCGAGCTGGGATGAGCCATTGTGTCGGGTGATTCAGCTCTATTAACTGTCTGGTTCCTTTCAAAGGAGGGTGATGGTGATTTATCTCCGTTGTCGGGTTGTTTCATCTAGGCATACAATGATAACACCTCCTTATTCGCCTTCTTATGAATGGAGAGCACTAATTGGAGGTCATCATTGTCTTGTAATTCATATATCATAGATGATTGGGATGATGGAATTAAATACTTCAAATTGACATTACCATTGACGGAAAGTCGTGCTTTGACTTGCCCTAGCAGCTCGCCGAAGCTCACCGACAGATGAATGTTCATCAACCGTGCCATTTCACCGATATACATACCGTCATTGCCTACCTCTCCATTATAATGGATGCAAATATTGATCCTATCCATGATTAGTGTGAAAGAATGATCGTTTCTGCAAAATGCAGCTTTTGGAGCACTCAAACAGCGTCTGCGGTCTAAAAAATCACTTTTTTCTTATTCATCGACTCTCGCCGATGAGTCACCGCCAGTCAGCTCCCACCGGCAAGTTCTATTCATTGCTGATGACTCCCAGCACACCAGAATTGCGCAACACTGTTTCATTGTGCATTTATTACAAGCTGAACATTTAAAACATGATATAGTGAAACCTAAGGGTATTTTGGTCCACAACCAGGTCATATGGCATTTCTGTTTAAAATCCTGGGAATATGGAATATTTCATTCTTTGGCCAGGCAAGATGGAAAAAACTCACGGAAATGCCATATGACCTGCTTATGGACAAAATTGCCATTAGGTTTCCACCATATCATATGTTATAAAGTAGAGAGTAATAAATGAACACTGGAACAGTGCTATGCTATTCCAGTGTGCTGGGAGTCATCTACGATGAACGGAAGTCACCGGCAGGAGGTGATTGGTGGTGACTCCTTGGCGAGCATCGATGAATAAGAAAAAAATGTTTTTTGACACCACAGATGCTATGTGAGTGCTCCAAAGGCTGTATTTCCCAGAATCGATCCTTCTTTTACACCGATCATGGATAGGATCGGTATTTGCATCCATTATAACGAAGAGAGAGGCAATGATGACATGTATTTTGGTGGAATGACAGGGTTGTTGAACATTCATCCGTCGGTGAGCTTCAGCGAGCTGTTGGGGTAAGTCAAAGCACGACTTTCCGTCAATGGTTCTGTCAGTTTGAAGTATTTAATTCCATCCTCCCAATCATCTATGATATTGTTGTGGACGGATGTCCACAACAGTGTGGCAGCCGACGTAGGGGAGGGGAGCGGCACGGAAAAGACAGGAAAAGGAAGAGGGAGTGGCATGGCCGCCGGACAAGAGGGAGTGGCAAGGGAGAAGATAAGATAATTAGACAGATAATAATTTATTTATAATCTCAATTAGGGCGTAGCCCTTACATTTGAATATGTTAATTAATAGGCTCACTAACAGGCGCCTAAGGCTCATTAACATAATTAAAAGAAAACCTTAATTAACCTATTGACCTAAATACCCTTATTACATAATTACCTAATTACCCTAGCCCTAATGGTAGCCCCTAAACATTCACAACATTCTACTACGCTTCTACATCACATCATCCCCAAAGTGACCTTAAACTTCAAGCATTGGGCCCACTATAGCGCCGCTATGAATAGTTGGTCTAGAAATCTCTGTATTGGCTTTCAAGTTTTGTTAAAGATTCAATATCTTCATATTGCTTCCTCTTGACAGCTTTGCTTGCATCTTCATATCTGACCAAGTTAACTCGGAGGAAATCTCTCTGTCTTAGGTGTTGCATACGTGCGTCAATGTTCTCTGGTTGCTCGAACACCTCCTAAAATTCAGATTGTGAACCCATGCGAGCAAAAAACTGCTCCCTTGCCTGCTGCATTTGTTTAATCTCACGTATTAGCTGATTTCCATCTTTCAAAGCCATCGGCTTGTGTTGTAGCTTGCGCTCCATGTCATCTAGCTCCTCAAATGAAGTGGCACTGTTTAACCTGTTCGTCAGTGCTTGGACAGATTCCAAATCACGTTTCTTTGCTCTGAAAGCATCTCGTAAAGCATTTTCTTCTACCTTTGCAGCAACAACTTTATCTTTACATTCGGTACAGAGTGCCTTCTGTTGTTGCATCACCACTCTTACAACGCCCCTGTCCTGAGTCTTCTGATCAACTTCTACCTGAGCCAATATGATCCTTCCCCCATGATCATCCTCAACACATCTTGGCAGCTTTAAGATGAAAATGGGAGTCTTTTTCTCCGGTTCTCCAGCATATGAAGAACCCGTAGGTCTGTCTTCCAATTCAATCTTTTTTGATGAAGTAATAGACAAGCTTCTACTGTTTGCTAAAGAGAAATCAGCCAGAGCAACTGCCGACGCAAGCTCACCATTATTAACTGCACCGCCGGGATTTAACTCATCTTCAGGGCATAAAAGTTTGCATCTTATATCGTCATGGTGCGTTCCAGTAAGCTTCAAGGTATGTGCGAGTGAGCTCATCTCTTCTGTTATAGCTGCCGGTTGAAAATTTATTTCTGCAAAGCCATTCTCAACTTCAATTTTAGATTCCATGGTAGCTGGATTTATAGGCAATGACCTGGGAAGTTTGTCCAAATTATTGTTTACCTCATCTCCTAGCACAACTGTTCCAGACCTGATTTATGATGTCACATCTTAACTGGGAGAAGAAGCAGATACCAAACTAAAGCGTAAGACATATTCACCAACTCCTGCACCTTCACAAACCTATCCTTTACAAAAGCCCCATTGGGCAGCCCTGCCTCCATTTCAATACTGCTTGTCACACTCATCAGAGCTGCTTATGACCGCACTTGTATCATGGATATCATCCAAAGGGGAGCTCTCCTTCTCCATTAACAGGCCCATCTATACTCTCACATTGACTAAGGTCCTCTTCCAATTTGCTAAGTTTTACTTCTTGATTTGCATGAGAATCATTTGGAGTTTCAGCCTCTAATTTTGAAACACCATTGTCTGTAGTGTCCAACATGACGCAGTCACAATTTCACAACCCAATAATACACCTCGAGATGTAAAATTCAATGTTGCAAAAACCCAGAATTGTATCCAGAAATTGAGAATGAAAATATGCCTGACAGAATTTACAGAAAGATTTTCTTACAGCTCCATTTATACAGCTAAACAACAGATTAACCAATTCTGAGCTGAATTCAAACTAATAGCAACAAAAGACAAATGAAAACTAAACACTAACAGGAATCCACCTGCACTACTTGAATCCACAAGCAATAAAAGTAACCTCGCTGAATCCACAACAAGAAGTTCTCAACTCCATGAGAACAGAGACTCCGAACTTCAGATCCAGAAGTTTCGGGAAAGAAATTTCATCAATTAGTCAAAAAGGTCCCTCAAATCTCCTTCACAAACATATTTATACTGCTGAGATGTATCCTTCCAGATCCGGATGATGCGGAGCACATTTAAAAATTCCCGCTAGTAGCCAAATTCTTCTTTACCTTGCCTTCTCCAAATCCCTTGCTCGAGAAGATGACCAACGAAAATACCGGTTGTTTTAGTTAAACTAAATTGTCACAACTGCCCCTTCACTGTTTCACTTATTTACCCATCAAACCAACACCGCCAGAATTGAAATGTTAGTGATTACCAGAAATACCCCTTCGTATTAATGCCTTGCAACGGGTGTTTGATCAAATGCTTCAATGAACTTCTTCCATTACAATTGTCACACGTCTTAATTCACAGCACTGCGTCATAGCATCCCACCCAAAGAAAGCTCGACCTCGAGCTAAATCTGAAGAGGTGGATGATACGCAAAAAGATTAGAGATATTAAAGGTATTGGAAATTGCAAAGGATGAAGGTAGATCCACGACATAGGCATTGGAATTAATTTTCTGTAAAATCTTAAATGGACCAAACTTCTTCTGAGACAACTTCGAATAACTTCCAGCTGGTAACCTGTCCTTGCACAAATGGACCATAACCATATCACCCTCAGCAAATTCATGAACCCGGCGATGTTTGTCAGCAGCAGATTTGTAGATCTGATTGGATTTCTGGATATTCTGGAAAACTTGTTGATGGATAGCTTGCAATTTTGACAGAATATCAACAGCTTTAACATTATCCCCTTTTTGTTTAGGATGCCCAACAAAGTAAGAGGATGATGGGGAAGCTGGCCATAAATGATTTCAAAAGGACTAAATCCAGTAGATTGATTAATAGAGGAATTATATGCAAATTCTGCTTGTGCTAAATATAAATCCCATTGCTTAGGAGTATCACTGGATAAACATCGAAGTAATGCACCCAAAGACTTGTTTACCACCTCAGTTTGACCATCCGTTTGGGGATGACAAGTGGAGCTGAACTGTAACCGTGTATCTAATCTTTTCCATAAGGTGAGCCAAAAATGGCAAAGAAACCTACTATCCCTGTCAGAAGTGATTGTTCTGGGAATGCCATGGTGTTTAACAATTTCTCTGAAAAATAATAAAGCCACATGTGTAGCATCAATGGTTTTCTTGCAAGGAATGAAATGAGTCATCTTAGAAAATCTGTGACCACAACAAAAACAGAATCGACACCTCTTTGAGTCTTTGGTAAGCCAAGCACAAAGTCCATAGAGATGTCAGTCCATGGAGTAGTAGGAACAGGTAATGGTAAGTATAGACCAGTGTTCTGAACGTGGCCTTTTGATTTTTGACAAACCATGCATTTAGCAACAAACTTGCTGACATCCTTGATAACATTAGGCCAATAATATCTGCTTTCTTGGATCAAAACAGCACCCACTCCTATACAAGATGCATCAGTTTCCACTTCAAAAACTTTGTCAAAATTTGGTAGAGCTAAAATAGGTGTAGAAACTAATTTTTCTTTCAAGAAATGGAAACTGTCTGTTGTTGCTGTGGACCACTGAAACTGATTCTTTTTCAAGCATTCTGTCAATGGAGCAGCTAACATACTAAAATTTCGAACAAACCTCCTGTAAAATGTAGCCATTCCCAAGAAACTTCTGAGTCCAGTCACTGATTTTGGAATTGGCCAATCAACTATAGCTTGTATTTTGGATTGATCAACATGAATGCCTTGAGAATTGATAATATATCCAAGAAAAATCAGCTCTTCAGTCAGGAAGGTACATTTTTTTAAATTGATGATTAAACTGTTTTCCTGTAAAGCTAACAGGACTTGTCTCAAGTGTACTACATGATTTGCTTCACAAGTACTAAAGATGAGGATATCATCAAAGTAAACTACTACGAATTTACCAAGAAAAGGCTTCAAAACCTGAACCATCAATCTCATGAATGTGCTGGGAGCGTTGGATAACCCAAAGGGCATGACCATCCACTCATAAAGTCCCTCTTTTGTCTTGAAAGCAGTTTTCTATTCATCACCACACCGGATCCTTACTTGATGATAGCCACTTTTAAGATCTATTTTAGAAAATAACTTGGCTCCATGAAGCATATCAAGCATGTCATCCAACCTAGGTATAGGAAACCGATATTTAACTGTTATTTTATTTATGGCTCTACTATCTATACACATCCGCCAGCTGCCATCTTTTTTGGGCACTAACAAAGCAGGTACAGCACATGGGCTAAGGCTCTCTCTTATTAGACCCCTTTTAAGCAAATCTTCCACTTGTTCTTGTAGAATTTGGTGCTCTTTAGGTGTCATCCTGTAATGGGGTAAGTTAGGTAAACTTGAACCTGGTATAAGATCAATTTGATGCTGAATATCTCTCCAAGGTGGTAGTTCATTAGGAAGATCATCTGGCATAATTCCCTTAAATTCAGTTAAAAGGGATTTTAACTATTCTGGTATTTTGGAAGCACAGTCTTCAACTCTGTTAACCACTAAAGCCAGCATTGGAATAGTTTTGTCGATATCCTTCTTTAGATTAGAAGTGAGTAAAAAGCCTTTTTACTCTTTGAACCTTCAATAGTGGTTTTGTTACACAGATCTGGCAAAAGCTTAACTGTAATTCCATTAAACTGAAAAGAATATGTATTTTCTTTACCTTGATGTGTCGAATCCACTTCATATTGCCATGGCCTGCCCAATAACAGTTGACAAGCATCCATATCTATGACATCACACATAATGTTGGCTTTGTAATTTTTTCCAATCGAAAATGGAACTAAACACCTCTTTGTAATTTTTATATCACCAACTTCTTTAATCCACCCAATAGAATACGGATTAGGATGTGTTTCAGTCTTTAATTGCAGCTTGTCTACTACACTCTGAGCAATAATATTCTCTGTGCTCCCATTATCAATGATAACATTGCAAATTCTATCTTTAACAGTACCTCTGGTTCAAAACAAAGTATGCTTCTGATTATGATTCTGCTGCTTAGATGAATACATTATCCTCCTAACCACCAAAGCCAAAGAATTATCATCACAGTCCACACCATTGTCACCAGTTACCTCTTCCACTTCAGTTTCATTTTCTTGACTTGAATTATCAGAAAACTCATGACTGTCTTGTTGGTTAGTAGTATTGACTGTCAGATGTGCAACTTTTCTTTGGGGATAGACATTGGATTTATGGCCTGGCTGCCCACATCTGTAGCACTTGATGGGTGGTGGTGGAGCATAAGGGTTTGATTTAAAAGAACTAGTCCCTGGAACATCCTTCTAGAAATGCTTCCCTGTTTCTGTTTTCACTGATTTATTAGGATTCAAGTCAGTCAATACAGATTTGAATTTCTGTTGTTGACTTGCTACATTTGGCACTCTTGAGTTAGTAAAACTCCTGCTGTTTTGCTTCTCCAAATGCAATTCCAACCTGCTGGCTATTTGGATGGCTTCATGTAAAGAATAAACAGTCTGAGCAGCAAATCGATCTTGTAATGTAAATTTCAAACCATGAATAAATCTGGAAACCAACTGAGCTTCTGTTTCCTGCAAGTTATTTCGAGCTGAAAGCCTTAAAAATACAGAAACATAGTCCCTGACATATTTATTGCCTTGTCGACAATTTTGGTATTGCTGAAATAACATATGATCATAGTCTGCAGGCAGAAACCTGGATTTGAGTAGCTGTTTCATTTTATGCCAAGATCGAATAGGTTGTTTACCCTGTCTAGTCCTGCTCAACTGTAATTGATCCCACCAAGCTGAAGCCCCACTGCTCAGCTTATAAGCCACTAATTTTACTTTCTTCATCTCATCAATTTCCATATAGTCGAAAAATTTTTCAACTTCACAAAGCCAATCTAAAAATCTTCTATATGCATATAACTATCAAAAGAAGGCAGGTCCATTTTCATTTTGTAATTTTGAGAATTTGAAAACTCACCTCTTCGATTTGTCCTTCCCACATTGTCCATTTCCTCCTCACTGGAGTCATCTTCTTCAAATGGTGGTACTGTCCCATTCGGATATCTCCAATTCCTTCTCTGACCAGCAGTAATATTTATAGGATTTGAACCAGCTTGAAAGAAAGCTTGCTGTCTTCCTGCTATTGATGCATTCTGTGGTCGAACAGGAGGAACAAATGGTCTTTCAGAAGTCCCCGCAAATGTCGGATGAGCTGGATCTGATGTTTCTGTAAACTGTGGATGAGTTTGATTGAGCATTAGTTGCTGCAACATCTGTTCAATTCGATCCATTCTCTGATTTACTTCCCGCATGTCTACAGGTCCACTGGAGTTTTCACTATTTGTCATGACAAAGTGACGAACTGTAGCTTTGATACCAACTGACGCAGTCACAATTTCACAACCCAATAATACACCTCGAGATGTAAAATTCAATGTTGCAAAAACCCATAATTGTATCCAAAAACTGAGAATGAAAATATGCTTGACAGAATTTACAGAAAGATTTTCTTACAGCTCCATTTATACAGCTAAACAACAGATTAACCAATTATGAGCTGAATTCAAACTAATAGCAACAAAAGACAAATGAAAACTAAACACTAACAGGAATCCACCTGCACTACTTGAATCCACAAGCAATAAAAGTAACCTCGCTGAATCCACAACGAGAAGTTCTCAACTTCATGAGAACAGAGACTCCGAACTTCAGATCCAGAAGTTTCGGGAAAGAAAATTCATCAATTCGTCAAAAAGGTCCCTCAAATCTCCTTCACAAACTTATTTATACTGCTGAGATGTATCCTTCCAGATCCGGATGATGCGGAGCACATTTAAAAATTCCCGCCAGTAGCCAAATTCTTCTTTTCCTCGCCTTCTCCAAATCCCCTGCTCGAGAAGATGACCAACGAAAATACCGGTCGTTTTAGTTAAACTAAATTATCACAACTGCCCCTTCACTGTTTCACTTATTTACCCATCAAACCAACACCGCCAGAATTGAAACGTTAGTGATTACCAGAAATACCCCTTCGTATTAATGCCTTGCAACGGGTGTTTGATCAAATGCTTCAATGAACTTCTTCCATTACAGTTGTCACACGTCTTAATTCACAGCATTACGTCACAACACAGGGTTCCTGAGAGACCCATTTACATCTTCATTCAACATTTCATAGACTGTAGCCCTCAGCCGTGATTCTCCATCATCTTCCCTGTGGGTCACAGCAAGAAAAGCCTCGACAATGTCGTGGAAGTAAGGGGAAAGAGGAGATGATGAACCCACATCCTCGTAACCTTCAGCAAGAAAGTAAAGAGCTCCACAAGCCTTTTTTGCAACATTTGGAACGTCTTTCATGCTTTGCAACAAAACTGTAAGAATCTATTGACAATTGGCCGGGGTGATAATTGGAGTCTCCACAGTGGAATCATGAAGAAAATCAAACCCACCCTCTGCTCCATTAGTAGGATGGAAAAAGACAATGAAGGATTTGCCTGGACCCACTGACAGGGGACAGGTTTTGGCCTGTAAGACCGTTTCAAGATCAAAATGTTTATCAGGAATTCTCTCACGATAGCCTTCATCCCCACAAAGTTTTCTCCATTCAAGTGAGCCTTCTCCAATGAGGCTATTAAATTGAGACTTGATTGGTAGCATGTCGCTATTAGTCTGAAACCAGTCGGCTATAACAGCAACGAGGGCTGTGCATGCATTTCCACCTGCAGCACTCTCACTCCTTTGGTCAATGGAAGCAAAAAATACTTGAGTGGAGAGCTTTATGTGGCCATCTCGGCTAATGACCTCTGTCTGCTCCCAACTTCCAATAGCAAAATTATCATCACCAAATTCAGATATTGAAGACCGATTACTTGTTGCTTCTCCATCGGACTTCTGCCACCCTAAACCAAATGATTCATCTAAGGAACTCAGCTGCCGACGATCAAAATCAATATCATCACCTACTGTTCGAGTCACCAACCCTAAGCAAATACCATCAGCGATTGCAAGGTTCCATGCCCCTTTGTCCTGATCCTGATCCTCTCCCTGCTTAAGGAGCATCTCCAACAACATGGAAACCAAGGCCGGGAGCGGCTGTTCAATAAAATAGAAGCATGGGATTGCAGAATCTCCACTAAACTCCCCGCCGTATTTTTCTAAAATATCAATTTCCTCAGCATGCTTCAGCACAGTCCCATCTACTGCTTGTGCGTTCAAAAGAATTTGGGTAACCTCTATTGTCAGAAGAGTCCAATGGACGGAACCGGCGGCCTGGAAGCTCTGGAGCAATTTGTCGAATAGGTGGTGGGCATAGAGAATACCCCCCATGGCCATGTGACCCTTGCATCTCTCGTCCGGGGTCGATACCGAATTAGCCTAGGCCCTGATTCCATCCAGCTCCTTCAAGACGAACCTAGACTCGCCGGATTTGGAATCACAAGGCGCCACCTTTCTCCATCTCGTCGCTCAACAGAGAGTTTGTCAATGGAGGCGCATCTGTCGAGGATGGCGTTGAGGCTGCGACAGGCAGCAAGGCCGGCATCCGTGAGCTCTCGGCAGGCGCGGAGCTGAAGGCGGGCCAGGTTAGGGAAGAGGTGAGTGACGAGGAGGTCAATGGGTGGAGAAGGATGAGGCTGGGGTCCAGGCGAATGGGTGGAGAAGGATGAGACCGGTGCGGAGATGGAGGCACAACGTACCGGCAACGGGAGCACAAGCCGCTCCGGCGACTGTGGTGCAGTCCCATGGCGTACCGACCTTCTTCCTCCTCTTTGCCTTTGTCAGCGCTAGAAAAGGCAAGGCATATTGGTGAAGCGAAGGGGCGATGGTGGGGCTTCTTCCCGCCGTCGGAGGTCAGTGCAGATTTCCTGGCGGCTAGCTGCCTCCCAGGAGCCTTTCTACACCGACATGATCGACTGGCTTGGCTAGTGACGGATACAGTCGGCAGAATGGGCTGGGTAATATCTGGAATGCAGTCTGGGGTGGAGACGAATAGCCATCGCGTCGGGGAACGCTAGTGTTGACTAGGCTCCTTCATAAATAGAATCCTTGGGGGATACTTTTCGGTTCCTCTTGTAGTGAAAGGCCCTGCAAACTGATTTATCCACTTCTTGCATGCAAACAATGGTGGAGGCATTGCCAGGAGTATTACAAGCCTTGTTAGATTCTCGAGTGTAGCTGTAATCTTCGTGCGTATCTCTAAGAGTAAAGCTGCCACTTCTGCGAATATCTCTGCTCGTTGTCCTATAGAACTTTGGGCTCTGAGTGTTATAGACAAATGTCCACGACGGCTTGGTAGTTGGCGTAGGGAAAGGTAGTGGCGCATGAAAGACGAAAAAGGGGAGAAGGAGCGGCATGATTGCCGAAAAAGAGGGAGAGGCAAGGGAGAAGAGAAGATAATTAGATAGACAGGTGCCTAAGGCTAAGTAATGGGCTCACTAACAGGTGCCTAAGGCCCATTAACATAATTTAAAGAAAACCCTAATTAACATATTGACGTAAATACCCTTATTACATAATTACTTAATTACCCTAGCACATGACCCCCAGTGGTAACCCCTAAATATTCACAACAGATATATGAATTACAAGACGATGAGGACCTCAAATAAGTATTCTCCATTTATAAGAAGGCAAATAAGAAGGTGTTATCATTGAATGCACATGCGATATATCATTTATGAGTTGTAGCATATATATAATAACATGACATGCATTCATGTTGGGGTTTCGATAACACGTTTTGAATTATAAGTGAGTTAGCCAAATACATAATGTCGACTAATGTCGCATTTTTTAACATGACAATGTTAAATGTATATTGGGAGAACCAGGAAACTTACCCTCAATAAATTAATGTCAATCTTCTTTCACCAATTCAACGAGTACATAACCTGAAATAGAAGTCAATCAGAATAGATTAGTGGAATTGTCTCCAATGATGGGTGGGACAAGGACTTCATTTGATAACTACGAACTTCCATACAACCCTTGTAATTACGACAGTGAAGAAGTGAAACAAGTTGAAAATATGTGGGTTGAGGATTAGTGGTACGATAATGATATAGTTAGCATGGAAAGAATGTCTGACCACAAAGAATTTGGAAATTGCGAGGTTCCCTATAACGCCAATGTTGAGGCGAAGGCAGATTGAGATACAGTCAATGATTTAAACATGTTGGAACCAAATATTGATGAAGGCCAGCTAATGACGGGCAGTTTACAAGCTAAGGATTACCAAAAGCTCCTTGAATTGGGTTCACGTTTTCTAAGCCTGTTGCATTTCAAGAGGGTCTTGATCGACTTAGCAATAAAGGCAAATTTTACATACCATGTTGTGGATGAAAACCTAAATACGTACGCCACAAAGTGCTCCAATCATTCTTGTAACTAGTACTTAAGGGCTTGAAATATAGGAGATCATATGACTATCATGAGGTTAGTGCCAAATCATTCATGTGGAACCCAAAGGAAGTCAACTAACCATCCCCTAGCATCGCACCTTTGGATTGCGAGAAAATGTTATGACCTGTTTAAAGACTCAGTCGACATAGCACCTAAGAGCATAGCAAGTTATATTTCAAAACACTGGGGCATAACTGCAAACTACAAGAAATGATGGCGCGTAGGTAATGCATGAGAATAATCGAAGTGTTATCGTTTACATTGTTATACTACAGTCACATTTTATGCTCACACGACTTACGTAAATATCATGTTAACATGATCATGATCAGTCATCGTGCATGGATTCCGATCACACGACTACAAATAATGCCATGTGCTCAGGAACAAGATGTAAGCCACTGTCATATAACGTTTACTAAATTGTATTCGGTCGTGCAGGTAATGCACTGACTGATTTAATAGATGGGGACCTAGACGAATCCTACCGCATACTTCTTTCCTACGGAAGGCAGACAAAATATATAAATTCAGGAAGTGTAGTTGTTCTAGTGAGATCATGTGATATTCCCGGACCTATAGGTGGGTACAATTTTAAAATAGTATTTTGGATGTTTGGCCCCGTTGCTAGAGCTTTTAGAACAACACTGAGACTATTGATAATGGTAGATGCAACTTTCTTGAAAGGAAAATATCCTAGACAGCTATTGATAGCAAGTGCAATGGACGGGAACAATAATATGTTGAGTGTTGCATTTGTAGTGGTTGAGAACGAGTGGGAGAAAATATGGTGTTGGTTTCTTGAGTTGCTTAGAAATCATCTATTCTTTGATCCTCCAGCTGAGTTGGATACACTCGTTTCTAATAGACATAAGGGAATGGCAAATGCTATTAAGCCGTTTTTCCCATATACACACCATGGATATTGCATCCGTCACATGGCAACAAATATGCTGGAGGGATTCAAGGACAACTACCTAAAGAACTAGCTCCATGTTGCCGTCGAAACTTTCAGACAAAATGTGTATGATGAAATAATGAACAACATTAAAGAACACAATCTAGAACATTTGCTTGGCTAAATAAGATAGGTTCCGAGTACTGGGCCAATGTCTCATTTCCAGGGAAAAGATATGGGACCCTCAGCTCAAATAGGGCTAAAAGTGTCAATTCAATGTTCAAATAAGACAGATTGATGCCTATAACTCGGTTAATTGAGCACACGAGAGTGCACACAACAACATTATTTGAGAAACATTGGACGGACAGACAAAATATGATGGAAGAGTTAACCCCATTTGCCCTCAAACACATCAAAAATAGGAGAGAAGAAGCAAGGCATGTGATTGTATTGCCTGTGTTAATGTATGAATTCCAGGTTAACTCGCTATATCACCAGGCACATTTCATTCATATGGCGATGTACATAGCGTGTGGTCATTTATGCGTGAGTTATTCATATCGTGTTAGTGTGTACACATTATTTTAATTTATCGTGTAAGTTGATACAATTTATATAATGATCATATGATACGTTGTATAATCGATGACACGACATATTTGTTTATCGTGAGCTCATACTTACGATATTTTTATCACAGGATGTGGTAAACTTGGTTGATCGTACCTGCACATGTAGAAAGTTTTAACATATGGGGCTACTATGTAAGCATGCAATCGATAATAGATACTTTTATGTGTCTGAGTTCTGCGAAAGATGATACTCTACTAAATTGTATAGAATGACCTATCGAGAGCCATTACACCTAATGAAAGATAGGCACCGGCTTGAGTTATGCCTACATTTAGCTCACCTATCCCACAGATGCACTGGGGCCATCCACGAAAAAATCGGATAGAGTCACAACAAACTATCAAAGCCCCACAAAAATGTGGAGCATGCGGTCATTTCGGTCCCTCTAGGGGTTGTTCCGGTCCCTCCAGGTATTCTGCCGGTCCCTCCTGGGGTTGTTCCCATCCCTCTTGGGGTTATTCCGCTCCATCTCGGGGTTGTTCTGGTTCCTCTACCTCACGAGGAAGGTCCGGTTCCACGACCTCTCGGGGTTGTTCTTCGACCTCTCAGGATTGTTCCACGACCTCCCGAGGTTGTTCCAGGAATTCTTCATTTATTTTAGTTAAGACTCTAGTTATCTGGTCCATTGCAACTTCGGACTAGTCTTCTTCTTCATTTTGGAGGTAGCTTCCGATTACCTTTTCTCAGCATTTAAGAAGTAAGTAGTCACATTAGTAAATAAATGATATGTACGCCAATCATGTTTTCCCTTACATGATGAAACTCCATATCGTATTGATGGAAAAATGAAAAAAAGACTAATCGTGTTAAAATCACACGATTGCAACCAGATTGCTTTCTTAACAAACATTTGGTTCACTGATCATGTGTCGATCACACGACCACAAAGAAATCATCTTTCTTAAAGCACGACCGTTGAGATAATCGTGTACTCGATTATACGAATATCCCTATTCGAACACGATGTAGTAAAATGTAGTACTTACTCAAAAAGAATCCTTCATCCACCGGATGAGGAACAAGTACTGGTTGATCTTCGGGGGCAGATTATTGGCGAGCTTCTTTGGATTTTGATTTAATGGATTGGAGGAGGGGTTGATGCATGGGAAACTTCCATTTGAGGGGGTTCGTGCGGCTGTTCTGTCTCCAGTTCCTCAGGGGGTTCCATATGTTCTATGAGGCTAGTTGCCACCTCCAGATTGTTCTTAACACGCTAGAGTGCAGCTTCAACTCGCTCTGTGTTCCATCCCTGCTCACCGTATAGAACAACCTTCTCCAAAACAACATCACAAATTCCAGTCATGACATCAACTGGCAAGACGAATGATTCAATGACATCCTGGCCGAAATGTACATGCTCCGATGTCTCACCGTGGAAGGCGTGGACAAGTCTCATTAGCTGGAAAGTCTGCGTACCTGCCTTCTTAGCCTTCGGGGTTGCCCTTTTGTCATCCATCAAGTGTGCCTCTTCGGCAGTGTGATTCACATAATAATTTGAGAGTCTAGCTTCAACTGCATGAAGGCCTCCTCCTACCACTTCCTTATCCAGTGATGAGATAGAATCTTCGTCCTCACCTTTTCATCGGCCGAGTCAAGTTTATCGGCCTTCTCCACGTCACTCAAAAGTTGGTTAAATCTGGGCCACCAAAAACACCTCGAGATGCTTGGAGGACCACTGGGAGCTCATATGGACATATGCTCAAATAACTATACATGGTGGACGATACAAAAGAAAATGGTCAACAGTGTAACCAGCAAGTAGCGTAAGTATGACCATTTCGTTGTGTTATCGATAATCAGAGGAGGGGGGAAGGAGGGGTGGCGGAGCAGGGGGAGAGGGGGGACCAGAGCAGGGGGGAGAGGGGGAGGGAGAGTAGGGGGAAGCGGGAGGAAGATAGCGGTGTCGTTGTCCTCCTACCCCACTCCTCAGATAATCCTTTATTTTTTAAAAAAAATATATTATTGGCGACGCTCATTACGAACGTCGCTATTAGTATCTTTATTTGCGACGTACACTATATGCGTAACTAAAACATACCTTTTTAGCAACGCATAGATGTATACATCGCTAAAATATTAGGGAATAGCGACTCATAATATTTTGCATCGCTATTAGTTTTTTTTTAAAAATAATGTATATTTCCCTTCTCTCTCTCCTCTCTTCTCTTCCCTACCCTCTCTTCCATCTGTCTCTCTCTTCTCTCTCCCCTCTTTCCTTCTCTCTCTACCCTCTCTCCCCTCTTTCTCTCTCTACCCTCTCTTCAGCTCTTTCTCTCTCTCCCTCTCTCTTTTCTATTAATTTTTTTAAAACAATTTACACTATTCATGATGCATAACGCTATGCATCACTACTATACGACGTAGTAGCGACGCATAGCTTTATGCGTCGCTACTGCCTTAGGATAGTAGCGATGCATATCGCGAAGCGTCGCTTCTACCCTTAGGTATTAGCAACGCTTCAAAGTATGCGTCACTACTATTATTTTTAAAAAAAATTTAAATTTCTTAAAATAATTTATAAGTAAAATATCTTTTTCTTTCTCTACACTCACTATCTCTTCCTCACTTTCTCTCTTCTCTCTATTTACCCTCTCTCCCCTCTTTCTCTCTCTACCCTCTCTCCTCTCTCCTCTCTCCTCTCCTCTCCTCTCACATCTCCTCTTTTTTCTCTCTCTCTACCCTTTCTCCCCTCTTTCTCTCTCTACCCTCTCCGCCCTCTTCTCTTTCTCTGCTCTCCCCTCTCATTCTCTCCTCTCTCTCTGCCCTCTCACTCTTTCCTCTCTCTCTACCCTCTCTCCCTTCTTTTTCTCTCTACCCTCTCTCCCCTCTCCTCTCCCTCCTCACCTCTCCTCTCTCTCTCCTCTCAACCCACTTTCTCTCTCTTCTCTCTCCCCTCTATCCCTCTCCTCCTTTCTCCCCTCTCACTCTCTCTCTTCTCTCTCTATACCCTCTCTCCCCTCTTTCTCTCTCCTCTCATTCTCTCTCCTCTTTCTCTCCCCTTCCTTCCCTCCCTCTCTCTTCCTCTCTCTCCCCCCTCTCTTTTCTATTAATTTTTTAAAAATAATTTACACTATTCACGACGCATAATGCTATGCGTCACTACTATACGATGTAGTAGCTTTATGTGTCGCTACTACCTTAGTATAGTAGTGATGCATATCACTAAGTGTCGCTACTAAGGGTAGTAGCGATGCTACAAAGTATGCATCCCTACTATTATTTTATTTAATTTTTAATTTTTTCAAATAATTTATAATTAAAATAACTTTCTCTCTCCTCTCTCTCTACACTCACTCTCTCCTCCGCACTTTCTCTCTTCTCTCTCTCTACCCTCTCTCCCCTCCTCTCTCTCTCTCTCTCTCTTTCTCTCCTCTCCTCCCCTCTCTCTCTCTCTCTCTCTCTCTCTCTCTCTCTCTCTCTCTCCTCTCTCCTCTCCTCTCCTCTCCTCTCTCTCTCCTCTCTCTCTCTCTATTCTCTCTCTCTCCTCTCTTCTCTCTCTCCTCTCCTCTCTCTCTTGTCATCTCTCCCCTCTTTCTCTTTCTCTAACCTCTCTCCCTTTTCTCTCTCTCTACCCTCTTCTCTCCTCTCCTCTCTCTCTTTCTCTCCTCTCCTCTCTCTCTCCCCTCTTCTCTCTCTACACTTTATCCTCTCTATCTCTCTCTACCCCCTCTCTCTCTTTCACTCCCTCCCCTCTCTCTTCCCCCCTCTCTCTCCCCCCTTTGTATTTTCTATTAATTTTTTAAAATAATTTACATTATTCTCGATGCATAATGCTATGCGTTGCTACTATATAATGTAGTAGCGATGCATAGCTTTATGCGTTGATACTACCTTAGGATAGTAGCGATGCATACTACTAAGCATCGCTACAACACTTATGTAGAGCAACGCATCAAAGTAATCAATGCTACTATTATTTTTTTAATTTTTAATTTTTTTTAAAATAATTTATAATTTAAAAATATTTATCTCTCTCTCCTCACTCTCTCTATACACTCCCTCTCTCTTCTCTCTCTACCCTTTCTCTCCTCTTTCTCTCTCTACCCTCTCTCCTCTCTTCTCTCTCTCTCTCTCCCCTCTTTCTCTCTCCTTCCCTCCCTCACTCCCTCTCCCTTTCTTCTCTCTCTCCTCTCCTCTCTTCCCTCCTCTCTTCTCTCTTATCTTCTCTCCCTCCCTCTCTCTTCCTCTCTCTCTCTCCTCTCTCTTTCTTCCTCTCTCTTCCCCTCTCTCCCTCACTCACTCTTCTCTCTCTCTACCCTCTCTCCCCTTTTTCTCTTTCTCCTCACCCTCTCTCTCTACCTTCTATTATTAAAACTACATATTATTAAAAATTTAATATTTATTTATTATCTATACAAATAGTAAATAATTAATAAAATATATTATATTTAAGAAGTTTATTTTTACTTTTGTTTAATATTTATTTATTATATAAATATTTATTAAATAAAATTAATTAATAAAGCTAATAGCGACATTTGTAGACAAGCATCACTATTATCAATACTATTTGCGACGCATATTTACAAGCGTCGCTAATATTTCTAAATGTTTAATTTTATTTAAAATTTATTACTATTAGTGATGCTTTTATTAAGCATTGCTAATAGTATATGTATTATCGACACTTAAGAAAGAGTGTCGCCAATATTTATGATTTTTTTTTCTTTTTTTAGAAAATGTATACCTTTTAGCGACGCTTAGTGCAAGCATCGTTAATAGAGTAATTATTAGCGATGCTTACCTTAAAGCCTCGCTAATATCTTTAGTAGTAGCGACGCTTTAAGGTAAGTGTCGGTAATACGTGGCTATTATTGATGCATATGATATTACGTCTCTAATAGTTGATTTTTTGGTGACGATTTTATATATGTAGCAAGTAGTGATTTTTAGCGACGTATGCGTATGAGTTGCTAATAGTTAGTTTTGTTGTAGTGCAAGTAGAGGGACCTCCTCCCTCTAATGAACAAGTTCAATCTATAATGACCCTTAGGAGTGGGAGGCTTGTTAAAGATAAGGTTGGGGTTACACCGGTAAGAGACGATAGGAGTCAGGAGTTAGAAAGGGTAGGCCCTAATGAGACTCATGTGGGAGTGAGTATACCACGTAAGACAGAGCATGTTCCTTGTTCCCCTCCTTTATCCCCATTGTCCCAGTCCACCCATAAGGGATCCTATATCCTTGAGGCCCCATTATCCCAATGCTTAGGTGTGGCCCTGCCATTTGGCAAGTTCTCAGTAGGATGAATGAAATTCTAGAAACCTAAACAAGTTAAAATTATTGTTCCTTTCATTGAGGCTATCAAGCAGGTCCCCACGTATGCTAAATTTCATAAAGACCTTTGTACCCAGAAGCACAAATCTAGAACATGTGTCTAAAAAGGTATTTCTGATCGAGCAAATTAGCTCTTTGCTGCCCCTAACATCCCTACTAGTTTTTGTGTCATGGGTGATCACTCTATCAATAAGGCAGTCCTTCACCTTGGTGCAAGTGTTAACCTCCTCCCTTACTCGGTATATGAGAAAACTAGGGTTAGGTGACTTGAAGCATATGTCGGTTACCTTGCAGCTAGTGGACCGTTCTATGTGTAAGCCTTGATGAGTCATT
The DNA here is from genome assembly GCA_035235625.1 of Saururus chinensis. Taxonomy (NCBI): domain Eukaryota; kingdom Viridiplantae; phylum Streptophyta; class Magnoliopsida; order Piperales; family Saururaceae; genus Saururus; species Saururus chinensis. The sequence continues at coordinate 25,085,136 of CP141146.1, read as the reverse complement.
GAGGATGTCTTAGTGAGGGTCGACCAGTTTTTTTTTTCGAGTTCATTTTCTTGTCTTAGATATAGAACATGTTTCCAACTCCACACATGAGATCCTTGTCATTCTAGGTCTTCCCTTCCTTGCTACATCTAATGCATGCATCAATTGTAGGATAGAGGTAATGAAGATGTCCTTTGGGAACATGAAAGTGCAACTAATTATTTTTAAACAGCGTAACCATTTGCTAGTGACTTGTGATGTTGAATGTTTTATAGTAGACAATTTTAGGTTTGATGCTTTTGATAGAGGTCCATCTTTTGTAGTGAAAACCAATAACCAAGTCAAACCTTGTAGTTTTCCCGTGTCATCCTCTTAGAGATTTAAGAGAAGAGCTCATTCTAATCTCTACCACACACACCTAGACATATCTGAGAGGGAATGCACACAGTCTGGTTGAATACGTTAAACTTAGTGTTTATTGGGAGGCAACACATACTTTAATATATTTCTTTTCCCTTCATTTTGTTTATTTTCCTTCCTTGTTTCATGTTAGTTTATTTACTTATTTTCCAGTTCGTTCATTTCTTTTCTAATTGTAGTTTTTGTTTCTTTTGTGGTATATAGTACTTTAGGTTTGGGGGAATGCTCATTACTTCTATTCATCGGTTATCTCTCAATTGATGTCCTTCACTTTTATATTAGTAGATTAGTTCTTGAGTTGTTGCTCTCAGGTGATGTCTTTCTTTCTCTCTTTTACTTATTTTTGTCATATATGTTATCTTTAACATTGTCGACAATTTTTGGTTTAGGTTTGAGGGTGTAGAAAGATATTGAAACACCCCTAATCCCTAATCGTAGGAATTTTTTTCTAGTATGTGTTTTCTCTATTTGCTTGATTGATTGGAATTGTATGATTATTTTGATAGCCAAATAGGGTATAAGGGGTCTACCCTTGGTGAGAAGGGGGCCACTTCGGAATTTGGGGGTTCGGCCTTGGTAAAGGGAGGACCATTTTGTCAATCAGGCAGTTCGGCCCTTTAGGAATGGAACGTGAGAGGGAGAGAGTCCAAAGGAACTAGGATTAGGCCGAGGGAATAATATTTGGGGAAGTTCCTAGAATGTAGTGGGTGACCCCTAGAAATTAGGGGTCGTTCGTAAGGGCTCTAGAGGGCAGCCCTTAGAAAATAGGAGATGCTATCAAGGACTCTAGAGAGGGGGGACGCACCAGCCCTTTGGTCTAGCCCTCCTGATTATTTTGAGGCCCCTAGAAAGTTGGAAATTGGTTAATAAAAAGATTGGGGGGAGGGGGGGGGCACAAATTTTGTTGGTTCGGCCTCTTCTTTCACCTCTTTCTCCCACCAAAAGACACCACGTCCAGCAGCTTGTGGAGGGGAAATTCAGCACATTTGAACTCAGCTTAGAAGCGGAGGCATAGGAGTGAGGGAGCAAGGTTTTGGAGGCAGTTTGGTAGAGGTAGGATGTAGTTTTTACACTCATAATCATGCTGGTTTTGATGGTATATTTCAGCACTAGTTCGACCTCTTATGATGCTGATTTTGATTATATATTTTAGCTCTAATTTGATCCTCTTATGATGTTGATTTTGATTTTAAGTATCAGCCCTAATTCTTGTCCTTATCTTGCTGATTTGATTATAAGTTTCAGCCCTAATTCGTGCCATTCTCTTGCTGAATTTCATTATAAGTTTTAGCCCTAATTCATGTCATGACCTTGCTGAATTTGATTGTAAGTTTCAGCCCTAATTTGTGCTATTCTCTTGCTGATTATATCAATTTGCTTCAGCCCCAATTCGATTCATTGACATGCTGAATTTGTTAGTTATTTCAGCCTCAATTTGATTTGTTGTCTTACTGAATCAGGTTATTCTATCTCAGCCTCAATTGATTTATTGTCTTGCTGAATTAGGTTATTCTATCCTAGCCTCAATTTGGTTTATTGTCTTGCTGAATTAGGTTACACTATCTCAGCCTCAATTTCATTTATTGTCTTGCTGATTAGGTTAAGTCATTTCAGTCCCAATTTGATTCATTGTCATGCTGAGTTTATTAATTTATTTCAGCCCTACTTTGTCATGATACCATGATGACTAGGTTCAGATGTTTCAGCCCTGATTCATCATGTTATTATGCTGATTTTTCCAATGGGTTTCATGTGTTATATGTTGTGATTAATCTTTAATCTAGTTGCGTCTTTCTATACCTTGTTGTGACTAGTCTATAATACTACTACCATGAGGTTTGTTAGGCCTATACTTGCTGATCCATATGAGTCCATGCAAGAATAGTATTATATGGCTGAATTGCATCATATGGCTGAATTGTATCATGTGTTTGAGTCAGAATCAAGTAAGCTCAATGCAAATAGCCATGGAGGCACTTTAGGCCCATGTGGCCTTGACACTTTCGGGACTTTGGTTCCTAGATCTTTGAGCACCTCGTGCACATCTAGGTTTTTGAGTGTCATGGAAGGCTCATCTACCTCTGGCCAGCATATCCATGAACACAGTTGGTACCTACATCTCTAGGCCCATGCCTGATCCAAGTGGATCTCTAGGGATGCTAGGATTTAATATTAGCATACAGTTTACTCCTTTGAGCACAAGTCCGTATTCGGGTAGCAATAAGTTAAATTGTTACTTGAGCAAAGTCTACTTTCAATTGGGATTTAATGTTAGCATATAGTTTACTCCTTTGAGTGGGAGTCTATTGTTACATTTGAACCAAGACTATGAAGAAGTCAAATTCAGATTTATTTTACTTGCCAATTGTAGTAGACAAGGTTGATCCACAGGGAAAGCCCTGTACAACAAAGAAAATACTTACAAAGAAATAGAGGAAGAAAAAATTAAGAAAGAAAGAGTAGGAGAGTATTGAGGCAATAAAAAGTCAAGAAATCAAGATGAGAAAAGACTAAGGCATTAAGGATTATTGTAACATCTAATGTTGTTCTTCATGTATCATGTTACCTCAGTTAGAATCGAATAAAGATTCTATCTAACCGGAAGATATGAACATTAAAATTGAAATTAAAGATAGAAAATACTTTGGATAGATGAAGGATAAAAATAATTGTCTCTTAAAGATTTCTATGTATCCAAATCACAAAAGATCAAAAAAGAGAGCCTTCAAGCATCTTATGTATCCAAATCACAAAGAAACAAGATGAAGAACAATATTAAATAAACATGACTTCAAATAAACAATACTTACTTGAAACCATTAATGAAACATGAATTGAACTCCATTGGATTGTTACAAATTACCTCTAGCCTTAGCTTGAGAGCTTAGAAAGCCATTACAATAAAACTAAAAATAAAAATATAAAATGAGAGAAGAAAATAGGGGAAGAGAGCTCCAAAGAGGAGGGGATTCTCCATCTATCACGTACACCCTTCTATTTATAGGAATAAAAGGGGTTGCTTTAAAGAGGAAAGTGAAATCATATCTCTAGATTGCATCCTGATTGATTCCCTAATTGGTTGCTTCTTTGACAATGATTAGATTCTAATAAATCACATAAATCAATAACTTATTTAGCAAATAATTATCTTTGAATCTTCCTTTAGTTATCCAATCAGCATTATTGTCTTTCCTTATGTGTATCAATCACAATCAATGAAAATATTCTTCATGTGCTAGCCTCAAGTTAGTTTACTAGCTGTCCGTTTGCATGCCAAATTCGACCCCTAAATCTTTGGAATTTGGAATTGCTTCCTCATAACAAATGTAGCCACGGAAGGCTTCTTTCCAATGCCACTAGAATCATATCAATATGAATTCTACATTAAAAGATATAGTCGAAATATTAAGGTTGTGTCAATCTGTTCGAATCAGCTTCTTTCCTAATTTAGTTCTCTTGATGCAAATCTCAAATCCAATGGGTCCATAAGGTTGTGTTTGACCATTCTATGCATGTTTAGACCATTAGGAGCCTATTCTTGACTTTTAAATAGCTTTGGGTAGTTGGGCTTCACTTTATCTTCTAGTTGGATCCTGTTGAAGCCTGTTTAGACATGTAAACTTAATTAAGGTCAAAATAACCTATTCAAAATATAAATAGCCTAAATAAGCAATGTTTTAACACAAAATAGGATTGTAATTTGAAATGTGAGAACATTTAATTGAACATTAATTTAATGCATTAGAGTTCGTATTTGGGTAGCAATAAGTTAAATTGTTTCCTGAGCAATGTCTACTTTCAATTGGGTTGCTCTTGTCCTTTATTAGTTAGAGGCCATACCCTATGATTTTTGGTTCAAATCAACATTAAGTGTCATATGCAGTGGTGTACTTGTGTCATCGTTTAACTGGTCTCTTGCAGCTCATTATCTAAATGATCCTTTTTTTTTCTATATCCATCTCCATGGTATGACTATGAGTGATTTTCCATGCATCTTACTCAATACTAGTGGAAACGCTCCAGATTTAGAGTAGCAGGTTTCCATTGACAAGTGATACACAATGCTAGTAGGGTAGACTTTTGAAGTTATTAGGAATATAGATTTTATTTTAAATGTTGATTTGTTATAAGGCATTGTGTTGCCCAAAAGAATAGTTCATGCTATTTCATTTATGTTATTGCACTTGCACATGGTTACCATCTTGGATTGTGACAATCATATTTCACTAAGTGGTTTATTTAATGTTATGTGATGTTAGGCCACGTATGATAGCACCCTGAGTTTCGCATTGCTACTATGTCTATAAGAATGTTTCTTTCTTATTTTTCTTTCCTATTTTAAGATGTTTTAGATTTTTTTTTCTTGGTTATTTCTTTCTTTTTTCATATATGTTGTTTTTTCTCTTATGTTTCTTTTGAAAGCGTATGCCTATTTTTGAAAAGATTAGTTTCACGTAGAAAGTTCAAATAAATTAATTAAGGAATGAAAGTGATTGAGTGCTTAATTTTTGTTCTCTTTTCTTTGTCTTGGATAGTTGTGCTTATATTTTTAAATCACATTTCACACACTTGAAACTTGTAGGATTATAATTTCATGATTTATTGTTCGTAATCTAAGTGAGATATCTTTAAATGAGTATATTTTTGAAAACATGGCACATTCGAGTAGTTTTTAATGTTTTAGGATAGGTCTTTGTGCTTAGCTATTGTTTGAAAAAAATTGGGATGTGTATACTGAAAAAATGAATTAAAAAAGTCATTTTTAAAAAAAAAATGGAAAAAAGAGAGAAAGAATAAAAGTTTGTTTCTCTTTTTACTAAGTAACTGGGCCTCGTGCCTAGGCAAGTATAGGGGTATGCATAAAAAGGTAAATAGTTGAGATAAAATTCTTTTTATGACTTGCATGGTTCCGTAGCTTTATGGTTCAAATTCTTAAGCCCGAAGGGTGTCTCAACACCTAGTACTTTGAACAAACAGGATTAAGAGAACTAAGTATTGCATAAGTCATATTTTGAGGTATATTATGCTCTTACTCACTAAAATTGATTGATAATTTAATGTCATTACATGATGATTTATTATAAGATATTAAGGATGTAAAAATGTCATTGTTATATTTTTGAATTAGTAAACTTTAATGAGCTTTGTTAATGGGTCACATTAAGATATGATTGTTAATAAAGATTTAGGTTTATGCACTTTATATTTTTGAAATGTATATGTATAGTTGTGTAATTATTTCCAAGATGGGGTTATAGAATGGATAATTCCTTACTTGAAAGTGATCGGATTGAAATTATTTACTTGTTTCAAGTATTTGAGAATATTTCTTTTTAAAAATAGTTATATGTTTTTATGAGAAAATTGTTTTTAGAGTTTTTGTTTTCTTGTCTTGTTTTTTTTTTCTTCTTAGGTTCAGATGTTTGTAGGTATCATTGCTGTAGACCCTTATGAGGCACAACTCGTTCAACTAACAACACCTAGGGTTTCAAAGGCTTGTCACATATGCTAAATGTAATTATGTTTTCCTACGAAAGGGGCATTTATTTTTTCTAGATTAGTTTGTTTTATTTTTCTTGAGGACTAGCAAAACATATGTTTGGGGGTATTTGATACATATGAAATATCAATTTTATACGCCTTTTTGCCTTATTTGCTAGTATAGTTTTTGGTTAATTTAGGGTTAATTAGGGTTTATTTATGTTGAGATATATATTAATATTTTAACTTAATTGTTAATTAATTTGTGTGTACTATTAGTATTTTAGGCATGTATTTGAATCAAGTTAAAATTTTATTTATGTACTACAAGTGTAATATACGATTTTTTATGTATTGTACATAAGGTGCTCATTTTGATTCCCCTGGGCAATGTGCAAAAAAATTCTCGATATTTGTGACATGCTTTAAAATAATTTGAACAACTTTTTGAGTGACAAACACGTTGAAAATAAATATAGATGTGAATGAAAGAGCTTAATAAATATAGTAAAAAACTAGATAAGAATATGGATTGCCCAATGAACAGACTTTACTTCACAAATAGAAACTAGACATGAAATTGAACAAATTTGTCCAGATTGTAGAAACAGTGTTCCAAATCAATTGGCTTGTTTTGGTGATTGATTGACTGAACATGTAGTTTCCTATTTTAAGTCGGTTTTGACTCATTTTCCAATTGGACTTCTTTCTATGACTATTATAGTTATATAATGACATATTGATATTGAGATTAATAGATTCTAGCCTATTTTTTGAATAGCAAAAGGGGGCAAAGATGGAGAAACATTCAGTGCTTTTAATGGAGATTTAAGAACCTTCTTCTACCATCGACGGCTATTTTGTTTTTACTTAGGAGTTGATAAAAACTATAGATAAGTTACATTTGTTTCTTTTTATTTTTAATTTAGATCTCAGTTGTGAATAATAACAATTGTATAACAAAGATTTCCTTTTAAAGGAAGAGTTTTTATGTTTGTATAATTTTATGTTGATTTATTGTCTTGTAGATAATATATTTATATTGTTTTGATATTTACATTAATACTAATTTCTATGATTTTAATAATATTTTCATGCAATAATTTTTATATTGATATGATTAATGAATTAGATCAGTTATACTAAGATTACACTGAGTCATGCCTGTATTTAGTTTAGTGTAGATGATTAATTCTATTGTCAAAGATAGTTCATGCCAGGATTTTAGTAATGATTCTTTCTAAAGTAATTCTACCTTTTTGTTGAGAATGCTTGATCATATTTTCATGGGATTTAGATTTGAGGGTAAAGAATTGTTATGATTCTATAGTGGATTTGATTCCTAAGTAATTGTCATCCTATTGTTCTCTTTTGTTTAATCTAGCTAATTACTTCCTTAGTTGAATTTAAGTTTAAGTTCTTTTAAAGTTAAATTATAAAAAATCTCTTTTAGATTTAGTAATAATTCATCTATCCATGAGGTTCAACAACCCTTAATACTCATCCTAGTATATTTACCTTATACACTTACAAATAGTTAATTATAAACAATCAAGTTATCTGTAATTTCCTAAACTCTTATATACTTGAGGCATGAGAATGGAAGTAAGTACATGCTTGTAAATCATTATTTTCATATGTTTCTTATATGATCAAATTATGAACAAAGGTAAACCAAAAAAACACATAAATAATGAGAATAGTAGATGCCAAATATCTATTCATTACACAAAAATGCATATATGAGAACGTGTGAAGCAGAGAGAAACACATATATCATTAGGTGGAAGGAAAATCAGAGAACATGCCAATCAACAACATGGTTTTGATATGATGAATCAAAGAATGTGTGGATGGAATCAACCAAATCTAATTTTTTTACAACTCAAGGAAAATAAATTGGATGAGAAGACTTTTTGAGAAACATCAGTGCATAAGATCCAAAAAGAAAGAATTAAAAAGGACCAAAAAAAATAAGTTGTCACTTTGATCCCCAAAACCATAAAAGAATGTAAAATTGTTCAAAATCTGACTTAAAGAATTCAAACTAGAAGAAAGATTTACATACATGTTATAGTAGTATCTAATTAAACAGAGCCATATATTGATTGCCTTGAGCTCTATTATTGCTTCATGTACTTTAGAGCCAAGACACACAGTAGGGAGAAAGGGCCATTTTGGAGTTTTAATCAACGAGGGAGAATCTGGTAGGAGTATTTTACCAAGATTGATTTTGGATTTCCCCCAAAACCCATGCCTTTTCCTCAAGCTTCAGTGGAAACCTTCCAAAATCAAGCACCAAATCCCCATTGTTTATTACTCAATGATTATAAAAAAATATTCTTCTAATCCTTGCTACCCATGGCTAAACAAGATTAACTCTGGCAGGGTATATTCCATTAATTTGTAGTGGAAGAATCCCAAATGAAGTATGTGAAATCCCTCTCATCACTATGCTCAATAGGATATCATGGTGTCTTCACTTATCCAACCCCCGCTAATGAAGACCAACATGAAACTTTAGTGAATTTATCTAGGGAATACGAGTAACCCCCACTATATACCCTTTTTAGTAGGTATATTATTTTACCCTCGCTAAAATGTCCCTACTTAAGGGTACTCATTTTATGGAGTTGGTGATTTTCTTTTCGAGTTTGATCTTAGTCTTCTTTAATAGCACTCGACCAATCGAAGCTCCATTTGATTGTGGCGATGAAGCTTCTACAAAGTTCCTTTATGAATAAGCCTACTTTAACAATTGTTTTGTGTTGTGTATTTGAGCATAAATCTTCAACAACTATTTATGAATTGAATAATTGTGGGTTCTCTTTGGCTAATTGGAATTCTTCTTCAAAGCATATAGCCAATAAAAACCTTAAATCACTCAAAGCTCAATATAGTAGACACCAATCCCTCTATACCCTAATAATGACTTTTCTCTTCTTTTCCCACATATAAAATACTCCTTACTTTGGTTTAGGTAGTAGATTTTGAATAGAAATTAAATTCTACTCAGAATGGCCTATTTTATGAAATTGTGTTTTGACCTAAAGATCACTATAATAACCAATTGCTTGGTTGCTATAGTAACAACTACAATATCCGATTCTATAAGTTGGAACAATCATTCTCTACAATACTCCAATCGTTCATTGAATAGTACGGCTATAGTACAACTATGATACCAAAAATACAATTTTTTTCCCAATCAATCCTATTTCAAATCCGATCGATCACATATGAAAATTTACATACATATGCATTTCACTCTTTTCCACTCATTTTTTAACACTATGATATGGTAAACTCTTTATCCCAAGTATGTGAACATGATGCGTGTGCAAGCTTTTACCTATCAAATCACTTCAAAAATATTGTTTAGTATTCTAATGTACGTTATCTTCACCACGTGATTTTGATTAACAACCAATATATCATGTTACTCAAATTACACATCAATTTGACATTATTTTGATCACCGAAATAATCTAATATACTACATATGAATACATATGTTCTTATAAGAAAGTCAAGTCATATTTTGTCAAAGAGTTGTAATTGTTTATTTTCATACTCGTAGAGCTTTGTCATGAAATAGCCCAAGGGGGAGATTGTAATAACATACATGGTATATGAGTTGTGATTAGCTATATTTTGATAATCAAAACTATATCCATTAATGTGTGAACTTTGATTAGATTAGGGTTGTTCCTAGTTAGATTTGGATTTGAATGACTTGAAGAATGGGAGAAAACGTGTTTTGAAGAATTAAGCATGAAGACTTAATAAAAGTGATATAACTTTGAAAAGTAGGAGCTAAATATCATATACACACAAATCTCAAACATTTATGTTTTTATAGAAAATACCTTATGTGAGTGCTTGGAATAGAATGGATGAAAAGGGACAAAAATCCAACAGAGATAATAAGCGATCAATTCCTTGAATAGAGATAGATCAAGCTTTTATGAATTTTTAGATTTTTTTTCAACATTATACTATCAATTATTCAAGTGAATAAGTCGTTCAAAATGAGTTTGTCAAGCCCAAAATAGTGAATGATCAATTGTATTGTTGAAACAATCGATCAGTTTGTTAGAATTTATGAACAATTATAATGACTGTGAATTTTTGGTACAATTTTCTTTCTCTAAGAAAGCTATTTGACAAGTTTTTAATAACTTCAAATAACTTAGAGGCAAATATTTGGTAAGTTCTTGTATGAGTGTGTTAGAGCTTAGAGAAATGAGCGTCACGAGCCTAAGAATGCATAAATTGGGCACCAGTATCGAAAGTTATAGCCTTATGAAGTGTGCCACATTGGTTGGACCCACTTAAAAAGTGTAGGATAACCTACCTATGTGTAGTGTAGTGTTTTAGGGCTTGTCAATATAAGACCAACCGTACCAAGAACGCATGAATCGAAATCCAACATAAAAAGTTACACTCATTTAATATTTTTAATTTAAAAAAATAAATAAATAGAATTTATATCATCAGCCGTGACATGTGACAGGATTGCGCCCATTGCACATGTGCCCATGCCACGCATTGGTGTGTCACTCACGCTGGATGGGCCACGCACGATCATTCGCTCAGTGGTGTGAGGGGTCCCATTTCGCGTGGTGCACTCAGTGCATTGCATGGCCCCGTGTCACGCATGATGTGCATGGCATTGTGGCATTTCCAAAACCACCTCATGTTGCCTATAAATAGGCATGAGGGGTTTTAGTTTTTCATGTTTTCTCTCCCATGCTCCTCAAACTTCATTTCTCTCGTTCTAAGTCATTTTATGTCTGATTTGAATCGTTTAAGAGGCATTCTTACCTTAATCGAGCATGTTGGACATCATGGTGGGGATATTTTCCTTGTTAGAAACCTCTAAAGCGGCAAAAGTGGACGTCCAAATTTGTGGAGTCTAGTGCATCATCTTTGAACTCGCATGGAGAGCGAGGTTGGGGTTTTTATCATTTCTTAAGGCATGATTATTGATGTTGGCTATCTTTTTAACTTAATATTTATATGAATCTAGCATGATATGCGTTATAGTTAATTTCAAGTTTTGTTTTATGATTTATGCACAAATATTCGATTTGTCGAATGTTCAATCATTAAGATAGGATATGAATTATATATTGTATGTTATAATTCTATTAAGTATATTCAATTAGGCAAATGATTATCCGTTGGAAGTGGATATGTTTTATATATTGTGATTATTATGATTGCCTTGTATATAATATTTTTATTGCATGTTTATCCATAGAATTTGGTATGAATTATACATGTTGAAGCATGTAAGATAGAGAAAATCTAGCCTCACCATTTTTTTCATTATTAATGTATACAATATGTTTGAAAGACAGTTTTAGAGAACTCCTCCTTGTTGAAAGGAGGATTATGAAGATTATTTTTGAAAATATGCGTAAGCATGGTGATCGAGTCACTGAAGCAGGACAATGAAAGGACTGACAACAAAGTCCATAGGATGGAATAGGTGGCTGAGACACTTGTAATGAGCCGTAAGAGCTTGCAAACCCTATGAGCATCTTCGATATGCATGAAGAAGGCCTAGGGGTGGTTTTGGGTGAGAGGCGCACCATGTTTTTATAAAAAATAGTATATATGTTATGTGTTGTAAAACTGCCATGTGTTTATTTAATGACTGATAGTATAAACTCTCCTATTGAGTATTTTTAAATACTAAGTACCCCCTAGACCTTGCAGGACACTTGTAGTGAGCCGTGAGCAGCTTGTTTCTTATTAAAAGTAAATGACCTTATCCAACTTAAATTACAACTATTTAAAGACCTAAAGAGGACAAAATTGAGAATGAAGGAAGGATATTTTGAGAGGAAAAAAATTGAGAGCTTTATGTTTAATTCTTCAATCACTTTTGAGTGAATTTGAGAGAAAATCAATGGAAAGGTGGATGAATGATTCATAGTTAATTTATGAATTAATTTGGTGAGTTGTGAGAGTCATAAACACATTATGCACAAGAGTTGATTGTTGAAGCTAATCATGAAAGACTTTGATTGGAGCTTTAAGTAAATTAAGATGTTGTACTAGTGAAGAAGAAGATAAAGAGGGGGTTTGCAAGCACTGAGATAGACTTTGATTTCCAAGAAATCTAAAGAAGAACTTCTAGTGAGGAGATTAGTACCATTTAGTCTTATAAGTTCTATATTTTCATAGTGCATTGAGTAATCGGCCTAGAGTGGACTTGTGTTTTTTCCAATTAAGGTTTCTATATAAAAAAATTATTGTGTGCACTTTGTGTGATTTTGTGCTTTATTATTTGCACTAGTAATATATTAATTTCCAATGCATGAGATCGCATCTTGTAGCTCTTTACCATCTTTTGTTTTAGGATAGAGGCAATGTTGTAACCTTTTATATTTGAATGGTATTAAACTCACAATATATAATATCTATGTCATGATTTCCAAATATACATGCAACCCAAAGTACCTAATAGGCAATTCTATTGGGAAAGGAAAATCTTATTTGTTTCTTTATAATCAAACACCTTCCCTCATGTGCAAGCATCCACCAAGTGCAATACGTGGAACAAATTGGGTTATAAATGTCTCCAACAAGATTTAAACCCAACACCTCTCATAACATAGTGCTTTGATATCGTTAGGTAGGGAAAATCTTGTTTATATCTTTTATAATCTAAAAAATTCTCCCTCTTGAAAACATGTAAGTACAATAATTGATGCTCTTAAAAAGAAAAATATGTGTCTTTTTAGAGCACTTGTCGTCAACCAAGACATAGTAGAGAATATGCTAAGACTATCCAAAATGCCTTCTTCTAAATTCATATCTTCCTTAAAAAACATTAACCCATCATTGGCAAAAAGAAAATGGGCGATTGTGTTGGAGAGGATGAGAGAAAGAGAAGAAAATGCAAAGGATATATAAATTTTAATAAGAATGATCAAAGGGGTTTGGAAGAGAAGAAGACAGTGACACTTTGTTTTTTTACTATTTTTATAATGGTGGCTTGAGTCTCTCTCGGCCGGATTGTCAATGTAGCAACATTTCAACCCCTAAGATATTACATAAGTTAATTACCCAAGAAAGACATAAAAATTACAAAGTATACCATTGACCTCTGACCCTCTTTTAACACCCCTTCTTAATTTGTAATTTTCATAAGGTTTCTAAAATGTATAAACTTCTCAATTGTTATTGCTTTGGTAAACACATTGGCTAATTGAACAATGGTCTTGATAAACCTCAACTCAACTTCACCTTTTCCCACTAGTTCTCTTATGTAATGATGTCTCAACTCAATGTGCTTTGTTTTTCCATGAAAGATTAGGTTTTTAGTCATTGCAATGGGTGACATGTTGTCACAAAAATTATTGTTGGATATGCTTGCTCACACTTGAGATCTTTAAGAATTCTCCTTAACCAAACCGCTTCACATGATGCACTTAAAGATGAAATATACTCGGCTTTGTCAGAGGAGAGAGCAATGGTGTCTTGCTTCTTTGATGACTATGATATTACCTTACTTCCCAATGTGAAGATATAACCGAAAGTGCTTCTTCTATCATCAATGCTACCGGCCCAATCACTATAGGAATAGCCAATTAATTCATTCTCTTTTTCACATTCATATCTCAGCCCAAATTCTTTGTTCCTTTCACATACCTCAAAATTCTCTTTGCCGCCTCAAGACGAGCTTTACTTGGTTTGCTCATGTACACAATATCGGGTCTTGTGCTTGTCAAGTAGATAAAAAACCACTTCTATAAGAGGATTCATCTACCAATTTGCACTCATCATATTTTGACAACTTCATATTCATAACCATAGGAGTAACTATTTCTTTGTAATTAGTCAAAATAAACTTTTTCAACAAATCATCAACATACTATTCTTGAGATTAAGCATGTTTCACCATCTTTTTGTTTCACTTGAATTTCAAGAAAATATATCATGACACCAAAATTGGTCATCTCATATTCTTTCTTCATAGTATACTTGAATTTTTTTATCATCCTTGAACTATTGCTAGTATAAATCAAATCATCAACATAAAGGCAAACAATGATAAAATCATTCATACCTTTTTTATTTGCATATAGAGATGGCTCACTTGGGCTTATTTTAAATCTATTTTGTTTAAAATACTTATCAATCTTGCTATTCCATGCTCTTGGAGCTTGTTTGAGTCCATACAAGGCTTTGTGAAATTCGTAGACTGTCTCTTCCTTGTCTTTGACTTTGTATCCTTATGGTTGATCAACATAGACTTCTTCTTCAAGCTCTCCATTTAAAAAGATGACTTAACATCAAATTGATAATTGTAATTTCAATTGAACGGTAAGTGCAAGAACAATTCTTATAGTTTTTATTCTTGCAACGGGAGTATAAGTTTCATTGAAGTCAATGTCGGGTTGTTGTGAGTATCCTTTTGCAACTAGCCTTGCTTTGCATTTTTTAATTGAGCCATCTTCATTGACCATTGTTTTGTATACTATTTCAAGTCAATCACTTCTTTGTCTTGAGGTTTATCAACTAACTCTCATGTCTTATTTTTCTCAATCATACTTATCTCACTATCTATTGCTTCATCCAAACTTATTCTCTTAAAACATCTTCAAATTTTGTTGGATCACAAGAAAAAAATATAACATCACACTCATCATAAATTTCTTGCATTGAGCATACCTTTCTTGGAGGTGAATCACTATCCACATTATTTGGATTAATTTGTCATATGTTTGAATCTTGTCTTGCGTCATGATGTGTAGAGGAGTTTCATGCTCTTGTGATTGTGAACCACTTAATGTTTGATGACTTGATGAAGTCCCTTCTTTTTCATCTTCTACTTACACCATTAAAGATCAACCATTGTTTTTTCAAAGTTCTATGAGCGTTCTTCATCAAATATTATATCTCCTAAAATCACCAATTTCTTTGTTTTAAGATTAAAAATCCTATAAGCCTTGGATTCTTCACTATATCCAAAGAAGATGTATTTTTCTCATTTCTCATCACACTTGCTTCTCTTTTGTGTAGGAATATGAGCATAAACAATGCATTTAAAAATTTTGAGGTCACTTACTTGTGATATTTTCTTGTTCCATGCCTCATATAGTGTCATGTTTCAAACCGCCTTTGTTGGAGACCTATTAAGGATGTAGGTGGCCGTATTAACGGCTTCCGCACAAAATTGGTTTGAAAAATTCTTCCCTTTGAGCATGCTTTTTGCCATCTCCACAATGGTTCTATTTCTTCTCTCTGCTACACCATTTTGTTGAGGTGTACTACTAGTTGTTAGGACCATCTTGATGTCATGTTCTTTACAACAATTCCAAAATTCTCTTGATGTAAACTCACCACTACGATTGGTCCTCAAGGCTTTTAATTTCTTTTCACTTTGATTTTCTACAAGTATATGTTGTTTTCCATATATGCACCCCTCACAAATATTTTCTTCTTGATTGAATATTGGAAGTCCAAAGACCATGTTCTTTTGGTCAAGCAAAGTGAGACTTATATAGTTCAAATGCCCAAACCTAAAGTGCCATAATAGAGAGTCATCCATATGAATAGCCTTCATTTTATAGTTTGCACAAATAGACATAACTAATGAAAATACCTTATTTGGTGTCATTTTGACCTTTGCTATCACTTGCCCTATGGTTTTATCAATTATAACACATTCATTTTTGTTAAAATGCACTTTATAACCTCTTTGCATAAGTTGCCCCACACTAAACAAATTTTATGTTAAGCCGAGAACATAAAAATCATCATGAATGAATTTAGACTCAGCTTTCTTTGTTTCGATGGCTATGATTCATTTGCCTTCAACTTTTTTGTATTTTTTTATCTCTTAGCTTTACTTGAGAGTTGTTATTTTGTTCAAGCTTAATAAAGCTTTCCCGGTTGCCCGTTATGTGGTTACTACAACCACTATCCAAATCTAAGCATCCTTTCTTTTTTCTTGTGTGTTCATGGAATAGTAGAACAAATGACTTCGATTATCTTTATCTTTTTCGGTGAAATGTGTTTTGTCCTTGTTTCAAAATTTGCAATCCTTTGGAGCATGACTGTGGTGTTTGCATCTCTTGTACCTAAAATAACAATCATCGGCAACATGATTTGTTTTCTTACAAATAAACCAACAATTGTTTTGTTTCTCATATTTACTTCTTTCATTTTCATTCCCTTTTCCTTTTCCATTTCCTTCGTTTCCCTTTCCTCTACCATTAAATGAATTATTTTGAAAATTTTTCTTTCTTCCATCTTTTTTTCTTTGAAAGTCATTCAGATTGAAAAGCTTACTCCATGGAGGAAGGAGTAAACTTCTTCATTTTTGCTTCATGAGTTTAAAGAGAACTCATCAACTCATTCATGCTCAATTTTGATAAATCATTTGCCTCTTCAATAGCGGCCACAACATGCTCAAATTTGGCTGGCATATTTCTTAACACTTTTTGCACAATCTTCTTATCTGAAATATTATCTTCATATCTTTTAATTTGATTAACAATGGTAACAACTCTAGAATTAAAATCTTGTACATTCTCACTACCTTTCATTGTCAAATTATCAAAATCTCTCCATAAAGTTTGAAGTTTGATAGCAATTACCTTTTTAATCAATTAAAATTCATTTATCAAAATTTTTCGTGCTTCTTTAGATTTTGTAGAAGCCATGATTCTTGGAAAAATTGCTTTACTCACCGCTTGTTGTATATAAAATAGGGCTTTTGCATCTTACTTCTTAGTCTCTTTGTATGGCTTTTTCTTCTCTTCATCCCAAATGGCTAGGTCTTCTCCATTTTGTTGTTCCTAATAGCCTTCTTTAATATACTCTCATAGATCTTTAGATAAAAAGAAAGTCTTATTTGTATGCTCCAAAAGTCATAGCATTCTTTGTCCAACATCGGCAATGAAAGCTTATCCGATGAAGAACTTGAACATGAGACCATAGTTTTTTTTTTAAATCCAATGGATTTGATATTTGCCCTCCGCTACCAAATTTGTTGGAATGGATGAGAGAAAAAGAAGAAAATGCAAAGGATATATATATATATTTTAAAAAGAAAGATTAAAGGGGTTTCAAAGAGAAGAAGACAACGACACTATGCTTTTTTTCACTGTTTTTGCAACTGCGGCTTGACACTCTCTCAGCCTGATTGTCACTGTAGCAATGTTTCAAACCCTTAAAATATTACATAAGTTAATTACCCAAGAAAGACTGAAAAATTATAAAGTATAGCCAATGACTTTGACCTGCTTTTAAGAGATATGAGGAAGGTTATGACCCTGCGAACAAGAATCCTCCAAACTTTCTAAAAGAGTCTGTTTAGCTAAAACAAATAATAATGGATATAAGGAGTATCCTTGCGTCATCCCTTTTTTACTAGAAAAGAAGCCAAAATTTCAGTACTTAATGAGCGCACTGACGGGGGCTACTGTAATACACTCACAAACACAATGAATCAATTGTTGAGGGTAGACAATATCAATTTAAGATTGAGTAATTAATTGAATACGCTGGACTGACTTTATCATAGGCATTACTTGAGTCAACCATTCTTCAAAATTTTTTGGGACTTGATGGGACGTGTTCCTGACTGCGGCACCAACAGCTCAATGGTTGTCTAATATGAGAATTTTTTTTATCATTAACTAATTGGGGATGATGCCCGCTTCCACTAAGCTTAATATTTGCAAAAATTTAAGAGAACTGAAAATTACACTTTCCTTCATTGCATGAGATATGGAAATCCATTTAGATGCTTATTGTGGAGAGGTGAGTAGTACATTTTTGTGCAAATACGTTCTCCATCAGCTCGAGGACTTAAGACTTGTTACAAGCTTCATTATAAAAAAATTGCCTAGTTCTTTCTATGAGAATTAATTCATAAAAATTATTTTGCTCCTATATATTACCGCACTTCTATGAGTTACCCAATTATCAAACTGAATCAAGGCGCGATGACAAAAATATGCACTTTCAAAGAAGGAAAAAAAAATCCAACCATGCATAGTGAAAGGTTAAAAGCCTAAATAAAAAATTATAAGTCAAAAGCAAATATAGTTCAGCTGAAGGGATGATTTTCCATTCAACCCCTTGACATGGGAGGGTTCAAGATCCGATAAAAGAAACACGCAATTGTGTTGTACACTTGTTTCATTAAAATATGTACTCAAGCTAACTGAACCAGAACCGGGAAGAAGAACTAATTTTTTTTCTTTATTGGAAGAACTACTTATCATTAATTTGAAGGACAATATACAAAGAAAAACATATATACAAAATTTTTAGACGTGGGTCGGGAAGCCAAAGGTTGGCGACCCAACGGGCGCCTTCTTTGGATGCTAAAGTGCAGTTTGATATGTCTTTGATTGATTATTGCCTCTAAGCTTCTTGGTTCTTCTTCACATAAAGTAGCTCAAAAAGTTTCAAAGCTAGCGATGCCTACCTTTTGCGTCGGGAAATACAAGAATCAATGACCATGTTTACATTTTCGCCATCAGAACTTGTGCCTGTCCAGTCTGAGGAGCCCTTCTGACAGCTATATGCGTTTGAGCTTGACCATTTTTATCATCTTTCATTAAGCAAAGACGGGAGATGCAAATACGTTCGGATGAACCATTAAACACCAGTTTACCGAATGTAGACAATGTTAAGAACGATGAAATCAACATTGTATAAAGTAATAAATAGTTTACATATTAGAACAACCATGCATAAAAGCTAGCCATACAAATGATAGAATGGTCAGTCAGCAAGAATTGTCATTGTTCGTGACTCCATATTCAAAATATTTCATGAGTAAAACATATTTTTGTGAAATAGAAATGAAAGAAGCAGAAACAAGTGAGCGGAAGTGAAGGAAACCTTCCACCCGCTTGATAGTAGGGAAAAGGATAGTGATGTACTACATATTTTATTGGCAAGTAACAACCTGAAACCCCAACAAAGGGTTCATACAAGTATATCACTAGAAAATTTAATTGTCAGAGTAAAAGCCTTAATGTGGGAGTACGGGCTGGACATTAGTAAAATTGCAACTGACAGAAAAATAGCAAAGGGAAACACACCAACAGATAAAAAATTAAAACAGCCACAACCTTTTAGGAGGTGACAGATAGAGAGTGAGCACGCATAGCTTCAAGCATGCATTTCATGCAAGAAACCCATGTGTGCTCACTCTCTTCTGTCACCCGCAATACAGGTCATCAGGCCAAATAATTTTCTGGCAAAAACTTTAAATAAACAAAAAGAGAATGAAAGAACTTACATTTGGGAATGATTGTCAATATGGGTGTATCCAAACGAGGCCTAACTCTACTGATCCCTATTGTGTTTTAAAAGCAAAAAAATGGACTTAAAAAGAGTGATAAAATAGACAAAACGGAAGGAAGGAAGTCGTCACAGAGCAATAATATGAAACATATTCAGCAGGTGACAGACAGAGAGTGAGCACGCAGAGCTTCAAGCATGACCTTCGTGCAAGAAAACCTTGTGTGCTCACTCTCTTCTGTCACCAAGCAAAACCTGTCACACACATACAACGTGCACAAAGCAATAAAACAATACAAGCAACAGCACATCACAATATTCAAAAAGTGCTCATCAGGATTGTCCTAGTTATTCTGCATAGAGAAGTAGGATTATAACAGTGGCCTGTACTATGAGAGCTGGGAAAAGTGTGTTTTGGCCATTTGGTAGGAAGATCCAATGGAACAGTTCTGGTTTGATGAAATCAGAGGCCTGTGGAGTAGCTATATATAGACATTACTGGGCGAGGTACTGGTTTGAATGGAATAAATGAGGCAGTTTTGATTTGAATCGGTTACCATATTTTATGGAGAAAAGGATATGTTCTCCACAGAACCAATCAGTCTCATTTATTCTAACCTCACCCATTCCACATACCGATGCATCTTGTAATTCTCAATCTTTTCCTGCATCTTTTCAATCCTTATCACTTGATCACCAATCAATTACTCTCCCTTACCTCATCATCAATCTTTTGCCTAACCTCTTTCAACTACTCATTCAATGAGTTGTAGCCTTTTTTTTTTTTCTCCTCTCTCCCCCTCTACCACAAGATGGGCATTGAGGAGGAGATGTTGCTCTACTTTTCCTCTCCATCATGCTAGGAATATTCTCACCTCAAATATTTTAGTATATCTAATCCAACCACAGGGTGGCACAATCTCTCTAAGCTTGGGCCAGTAATGGTATAAGATTCCTACAAAAACATTTCCAAGATACAGGACAAATAAAAAGTTTTATCATGATCTGCCTTTTTGATTAAAATAGAAGTAATCGACACCAACCGTGGTTCAAAATTCCTACAATGGCAAAGTACAATCAGGACTCTTTTGAAAAGTTAAACGCTTACGTATGCCCTTTCTTTAGCTTTTTATGATTAAATGTGGTTATGGGATGGAAAACTGTGTTGTATTTAGTAAGGCCAGCCTTGTTCTATTAACTACACTAGGTTGGCCATCCCCAGGGATTATGTTCAGACTTACTCTGTATCTGTGATATGTGGGCGTTGTACATTCGAAGTTGAAGTCTCCTTTGGCCACCCACACGGACTATGATGGGGCTTATCTGGTGTGAGTGTTGTCTCCCAAAAAAATAATTAACCAAAAAAAAGAAGATATAATTTGACAAAGTTATAAGTTGTTTAATTATTGCTTAATGATGTCATCAGTACTAACAATGTGTTTAATCTTTTTGGACAAGGTTTTCCCATTTGGGAAAGGAAGCTTGGACACAGTCCATGGGAGTGGGACAAATAAAAAATATTACTTTCAAAAACATTCTTATGCTTCTCTTAAAGCAGGGCCTAGTGCGAACCCTTTTTGTATCTAGAATACGTGTTGCATCAGCTTGCAATCATAGAGCATCTCCTTAGGTGGCCTTGAGAGAAGGTTTTACAGAACAAAATGGTCAAATGCAAGCAGTATGGGCTAGGGATAGAAGTAATGAGCAGAAGAATCTGTTGGGGTTAGGAATCCTGAATACACTCTCTCAAATTGAACGCTATGGATATGGTTTATAAGTTCTAGTGTCCATATGAAGAATACCCGCAATTTGTCCGTGAAGATATGGGTCTAATAGTGAAAAAAGTAGGTCTTTAGAATTGGTGGGCAACAGTAGGAACATGTTAATTGCCCTTTAGAGAAATGCATAATGAAACTTGTTGATACGTTAAATTAACTAATCCTAAGTAGAATTAAGTGATTTGTGCACATGAGTTTTTGCAAATAAATTTTTTACTTTGATACTCAGTTTAGTCTTCACTCTTGATTTTTAAAAACATAATTAATCTTATTTTTCTAAATTAATCTTGACTCAACCACAACTAAATCTAGTTAAATTCCTAAGGATAAAATGTATATAAAGTTTAGACATCATTTTGTGAAAAGATTAAACATATGAGGCATATATATTGTAATTGACTGATTTTGATAATTAAATTTTTTTCTAAATTTTATATATGTTTTAGTCTTAGGAATCTACCTAGATTTTATTGTAGTCAAGTTATATTTATAATTAACTTACTTAAAAGAGTAGATATGTTCTTATCAATTAAGGTTGAAGACTAAAAAAAATATAAAAGATTAATTTACACACATTTGTACACAAAATTCACTTAGTTAACTTAGAGTGCCTTAATTGGGTGAATCTAGAAGTTTTAAACTGGATTATGGTAAATTGGGAAATTTCATTGTACATCGATCAATTGTTGCAAAATGAATTGAGTCAATCAATTGATCGATAGTTCAATAGGACTGTGTAAAATTTAATTGAAGGTTTATCGATTGGTCGCTATATCTATAGATCAATTGTTTGAATAATTATACCTTAATTAGAATATTGAATGTTTGATTGTTGTGTCAAACGATCTTTCGTTATCGATATTACTTACCTAGTTTAAGCATTCTAGAAGCTAATTCATTCCTAATTGAAGCATAACTTAGTACAACTTATAAATGAACTTAATAAACTATATAAAGGCTAGATAAACACAAAGTTGGAGAGAGAAAAACCTAGAAATTGGCAGATAAAAAGGGAGAGATCCTTTCTTTATTATTTTCTGAATGAAATCATTGTTGTGCATCAAGTTCATGCGAACAATGATTTCTTGAGAGACATACAATTAAAGAGAAAGACTCTTACACTCACCAAATCAAAGAGGAGCTATAGCAATTTTCATTGGAAGATTGAAGACTCAAGGTTAAAGTCATAAATAAGAGGAGTTTTTTTTAGAGGCTAGAAAAAGACAAAGACAAAGGAGGAAGAATGCTTCAAGACTTAGAGGAGAAGACTTAAAGGCCAGCAACAAAAGAAGAGCAAAATCTAAACAAAAGTGGAGAGTTTGTGTTAGAGACTTTGAAAATGGTTGATGGTTTGCTTATGTCATGTATAGTCTTGCTTAGGTAGTACATTTATTTTAGACCAAGTAACTGGAGTGGTTTTTTACCCTACTTGGGGCTTTCCACATAAAAAGGCTTTTGTCTTCTTGCATACTTTGTGTTTTGATTTATGATATATTATTCATGAATGCACATAGAGATTATGTTTTTATTGTTTTCTCTATATAAATAAATTCTTGCACATAAAGGCTAGAACCGTTAATTTCTTACTTGTTGAAGTTGTAAGGTAAGAGCAATCTAGCGACCCAATAGGTCAATTCGATGAATATTAAACTCTTTAGTAGTAATTGAGAATTTTTATAAAAAATTTACTTTTGATTCATACTATCAATCATATTTTGCAAGCTAGTGTGTGTCAATCTTTCTTAAATTTTCTAATTTTTCATTCCTAGAAATACTTTTTTTGTGTTAGGGTTTGATCTTATAAGTTTGGTTTGATTTACTTATTTTTCTATTCAGAATTACTTATGAAACTGGCTGATTTGTGTGCCCTAAGTAGTGATTTTGCTTGCTCTTAGATTATTTTTTTACCTTTTGTGCTTAAAGTTAGCTGCCCGGGTGTTTTTAGTTTGTTTAATCTCAATAGATGCTTCAAATAAGTTAATGGCCAAGTAAGGACTTAAAAATCACATGATTCTTCTACTAGTGTTTGATGTCAACATTTTCTTTTTAGCAGAATAGGATGAGAGCCTTTATCAAGCTTTTAATGGCAATGCCGGGAAAGTTGTGACTAAAGGTTGGAATCCTCCAACAACCAAAGACACAAATAAAAATTCAATTTTAAAAGATGAACGTGAATGGGATGAGAATGAATCTAAGCTTACAAATTAAAATAGTACATTACTTAATGCCGTAGGAAAATCTCAGCATATGTTAATATCTAGTTGTACTTTAGTAAAAGTAGTATGGGAAAAATTTGTTAAATATAATGAGGGAACCAAAGCTATGAAGGTGTCTTAGGTTACAAATACTCATACTAGAATTTAAGAACATCATAATGATTGAAGAAGAGACAATTTCTAAATATTATACTAAAATATCGAACATTATTAGCACATGTGATAAACTACGAGAGCCTATATCGAATTACCTTGTGGTTAGGAAAATCTTGACTTCCTTGTCCTTGAAATTCAAAATTGAGGTAACTACAATTAATTAATATAAGAAAATTGACACCTTAGGCATTGAGGAACTCAGAGGACACTTAAGAACCTTTGAGATGCAAGAGCCTTATGAAAACAAAAGGGAATTGTTTAAAAAATCAAAAGAAAAATAAATTGCCCTTAGAACATCTAAGAAATCTTATAAGAAGTCTAAAGCTTTGAACACCTTAGAGGAATCTAAAGAAAGTGAGGATGAAGATAAACAAATGTTTTTATTGACTAAAAATTTTAAGAACTTTTTGAAAATTTAGAATTTTAGAGTTGGGAATATCGGTTAAAATTAAGAGAATAGATAAGGGAAAGAAGAGATGAGAAACAAAATAAATAGGATAGGAACAACATGAAGTATTTTGAATGTGGTAAATTAAGTCATTTTGTTGTTGGTTGCCCTAACAATAACTCTGATCGTCTTCTGATGATAAGCCTAGGAAATCAAAGAGGTTTAATAAAAAAAAGGGGGAAAGTGCTTCAAGCCACTTATTCTAATAAGAACTATTTTGGAGAAGAAGAATTGTGTAACTATAATGCCTTCAATGCAATGTACAAGAAGATGGTTCTAGTAAAGAGTTTCATGATTCCACTTCTCTTGAAGAGAACTCATATCTGAATTAGATTCTGATAGGTACAAAGGCTTCCTCTAACAACTTCTAATTTTGTTTTGAAAGACAAAATATCTGAGAGAGAGCTCAAAAAGAAAGTTGATGAGTTAGTATATTAGCTTCTCAAGAGTGAAATAGGTTAATAGAGTTTAACATTAAGCTTGACAGGGAGGTGAATGACCTTAAGAATGACCTTGAACAAGAGAGTGAGAAGTCCAATGCTATCAATAGATAACATATGTCATTTAAAAAGGAATTAGATGATTTCAAGAGTGGGAAGAAAACATTGGAGACCTTATTGATAATAGGTCAAACCAATAAAATGGGTTTAGCTTTTAGGAATTACTTATCCACCTCCTTAGCAAAAATGACTATCTCTGTGAAAGTAAAAGAGAGTAATCAATAACCTAAGATAGTGCCAGCCCATCTAGGTGAAATGGAAAGGAGCTGAAAATAGAATCTAGAATTGTGGGAGTATGTGGCGTGTCATAGAGATTTCCCATACTAGAAGAGAGTGTCCTAACAACCACCCTTTCAATATTAGGTCAATGAAGAAGAAGAAAAAACACCTACCCATGTGACCAAGAGTTTAATATCACTACAAAATTAGAACCCTTTAGTAGGGGTATTTTAGTGAGGGCCAAAAATATTTTTTGCTGAAAAGGTTCTATAGCGGGGGTTTTTGATTGGGCCATCGCTAAAGTCACTTAGAGGATTTGTTGCATTTATTAGCGGGGGTAGGAAATACAAAGCTGCCGCGGGAGAAGATGCGAGAAAAGGGAGCATTCGACGTAGCCAAGAGAAGCCGCTACCGAAGATCCTAAATTTGTCATTGGCGGGAAGCATTGAGCGAAGATTTTTCATCTAGCTGCGAACTGCGGGATTTGGTGTTGGTTTAATGGGAAGGTCTCTGTTGTAGCTTGTGAAAGAGGCGTGGGTCGTGTGGGGAAATCCAAACTAATCCCGGTAATACCTCCCGCCATATTTTCTATCCTCCATTAGGGCTAAATTTCCCCTTTCTCCCTTTGATTAAGACTCTCTCCCTGCTCTCTCCCTGCTGAAGTGTGAAATTATGGAGCAGTGAAGACCGCCGATAGTATTTTTTTGACTTGTATGCATAGAGGGTTCTAGTTGATGAGGTAATATTTTGAGGAAACAATGTTTTTTTTTGTCTGTTTACTTCCTCTCCTTCTATTTCGAATGCCTAGAGGGTTATATTTAAATCTTTTTTTGCAATGCATTACTCTTCTAAGGTTCACTGTGATTTTTCTTTTAAAAACTGACACTTTCATATATATTTTCTCAAATAATTAATTATACCAAGTATGCTGTTATTATTTAGATTTCGTTAGTTTTGAATGATCGTTTACAGCCCGCTCTATTGCCTTTCTCGGGGAAAAGTTCTCCTTTCCTTCTCTTAAGTCAACTTTCCTCTGAAAAAAAGTGAAACTTTGTTTCTTTTGAGTGGAAAGTGCCCTTCCAAACATGTTTTGTAAAGTGACATTCTGCAAGTGGAAAGGTGCATTGAAACAGTCACTAAATTTAGACAAATAAGATAGGACCTGAAGTAGTAAGTCTAATCCGAGGTGTACAAGGGAATTACTTGGTTGCTTTTGAGTAATATATATGGAGGTTTAAGAGAAATAATTGTCTGAAATATGCATTAGGATCAGTGGATGAAGTCATTGTATATACTTTGTAGCAAGAGATGCCATCAATGTATAGCCTCATTAAAGGAAAGGAGTAGCAACGATCATTGTTTTTGTTTTATTTTCCCTTGGTTCTAACAATCAGTGTCTCTATTGCTTAAGCAGTTCTCAGTTCAGTAAAAAATTGCTTTGTTCTATTTTTTACGTTAGGAAATTGATCATCATGTGGATCACTTTATACATATTTTAAACTAATGTGAAATTTCCTACCTCATTTTGATAGAGGATAGATTGACTTGAATTTACTTATGTGCGGGTAAGTGTAACAGAAAGTTGCAAAATTTTATTTCTTCTAGGCATCCATGCTATTTAGTCAACTTTTTGGACAAAATAGTGCATTACAAGTATTCTCATTTCATTGGTAGATTTCCAAAAATACTACTCCAGGTAAGCTTGAATTTGGCTGAGTTGGTTTAGAGATTGACGATGGAAAACATGAAAAATGCAGACATACACAAACATTACCTGTATCTCATGAATCCAAGGCGCATTGTACAGTAGTTGTCTTGAATGGTCACCTATTAATTGAGATCCAAGCTAGGAAACCCTTATATGGTATGAAGCAACTATGATATGACTATTTCTTTTGATATTTTGTTATTAAAATGACTGTCTCTAAAAAAACTACCCAATATTAAGTTGAAATGTTGATTTATTTGAAAAAAAAATCACACTATTAAGTTGGAAAAGTTGATTCTTAAGGAACATTATTTGGGTATGGTACTTATGACGAGCTCATCAAATTATCTGACAATTTGATTTGATTTTCTAGTCCACCCTAAAAACTAATGTTTTGGGGAGATTCATATATAAATACTCTAGTAGTTGGTCATTTGCTTTTACATTTTTACATAATTTTCAGAATTTCCCTGTTTCTGTGTTTGGTTTTCAGCTAGTTATCCATTTTATGGTGTTGCACTTATTGGAAGATAGGAATGTTGTGTTCTAAAATCTGAAATGATTGCTTTTGTTGAGATCTTTGTATATTGTGATTTTGTTTTTTTTCTTCTTATTTGAGATAAGAGCATTTTTTTTCAATTTATTGCCACATTTTTGTTCAGTTTGTACTTACTCCCTCGGTCCTATATTTATAGTTCCATTTTAAACAAATAGTGGTTTTTATTGAATAGTAAAACCCACATCAAATAGAAAGAAAAATAAGCTTATGATACTCTTTTTTAAGTTTCCTATCACTTAAATTGAACAAAATGAAGCTACTAATATGGAACAAATTTTTTTGCCAAATGGAGCTATTAATTTAGGACGAAGGGAGTATCATAGTACACAGCTGAAGAAGAGCAAACACTTGGACAAGTAACCATGACTTAGGTAGAAAAGAGAAGAAAAACAGAAAATAGTGATGAAATTTATAGAGACTCAAAAATGCATATGTTCCAACTTTCAAGCCCCTCTAGTAATCAAGAACTCACATTAGTGTTCCTTTTCTTGGGTTTAAAAGGATAACAGTTATTGTTAGTGGATCTTTAATATAGAGGTTAATATAGAGGCATACAGTAAAGCTTTAAAAAAATGACGCGGGTTCTTTGCAAGTTGATTCCTTATAGAACGTGCCATCACTAGAGCCTAATCATAGGTTATACACAAACTGTGAGACTTAGGAATGCAAGCCTTTTGCAATACTTGCTGGATCTCTAATTCTTCATATATGCACAATATTTGTAAAAAAGATATAGATTAAATTATGATACCTTTGAGAAATGCCCCAAATTACTTCAATTGAATTCCCAAGCACATGAGGTTATCAATTTCTTGAACACCAATCATATGACACTAGTAGGAAGTTACAACTTACACATATCCATATCTATCTCTTTGCTTTACCATGTAGCCATCTAAATGAAGGTTGTTTAGAAATAAAATGGAGACCAGAAGTTTAACGATTCTTTTACCTGAAACATTTGGTGAAAAATGTCGTCTGAAAGTTTGATGCTTGAGATTTGAATAAATAATTTCTTGCATCAATTTTCTGATATATTTGGTGGATTCTTCTCCCATTAGTTTGTAGAGAGAGAGCCTTTAGATGGTAGTTGAATCATGTACTGGTGATAGGTCATGTGGTCATGACTCATGTTGAATTTTCATTTCACGCTTTAGTGTCAATAGAAACTGGTAATATTGGACTAACTAGGAATAAAACGTTATTATATGTGCTTCAGCTCGTTATTGGCAATAGTTTTTTCACAGCTTGTGAATTCTTTATTTAGTTCATCAACCTGCTTAGACTTGGATGCATGTATTCTCACCCTTTTTGCTCTTCTTTTTCCTCTTAAATGATCTCTTATAATCACTAAGTTTGAATAGTTAAGCATCCATATTGATAAGGTAACATATTATTGGTTAAAGTTCTTGCGCAGCCAGTTGCATAACAGGCGTAGTCCTTAACTATCACTCAGACCAAATTCCAGGAACAACTAAATCCTCTACCATGGTGGGTTTTGTATTTTCATAATCGGTAGATTTGTCTATAACCTTTTTAATCATTCATGATTCAAAATTTTAACGATCACTTTGTTATTATGATAGCACGCATATTATAAGCAAGAACTAGTAAGACTTGATTATCATGACAAATTATAAGCATATTATATCTTTTATCAGCATATTATATCTTTTATATCATTTTCCTTTTTTTATTGTTGTTTGGTTCACTGTTTGTGCCAAATTGTACTGGCCAAGTTGAATGGTATGCGGTTTGACTTAGTATTGTACATATGTCTAATTCATTAGAGGATCTACTTTCATCCACTTCTTTTCTTATTCTTTTGGTCTTGTATTATTATTAATTTTTACTAAACTAGTATATAAAATTTTGTAAACAATGCATTTGATGGATAAGAGTTGGATTAATAAGTCTAGAGCTTCTTCTAAGTACATTATAGGTGTGAAAAGATTCATAGAACTAGCCATAGAGCGTGGGGCATAGATAAATGGGAAGTTGAAATACCCATGTAATAAATACAACAATGTGTTGTATCAAGATCGTGTTACAACATTTGAACACTTGATATGCATATTATACAAAGCTACACCATATGGGTTTATCATGGGGAGAACTCACCAAACCAAATAGGTAGTTCAAGCTACGAAAATTCGGTGGATGCTGGAGTCAGTTTATGTGACATGGGTGATGATATGCGGCCAATGTTGCATGATGCATTTGGAGTTCATGAAGATCCAATATATAGTTTTGATAATGACACTAATGACATACCCATGGTACATTGACCCAACTTTTGTAAATTGGTAGAAGAGGTTGAGAGTGAGGTGATTCCGGGGTGTACAAAACTCACAAAGCTATCTTTTGTTCTTAGACTATGGCATGTTAAATGTTTAGGTGGATGGAGTAGCAAGTCAGTCACTATGTTGCTTGACTTGTTACTGATAAGCATGAAATAAATATCTATTTTATATGTCTTTTTACCATACTTGCTAATATAGATTAGGTTAATTTAGAGTTAGTTATGGTTTATTTAGATGAAGATAGATATTAATATTTTAGTTTAATTATTAAATAATATTGGGAGTTATTAGTCGTTTAGGCATATATTTGAATTAAGTTGGGATTTTAATTATATTCTAAATGTCTCAAATGTGAAGTTTTTATGTCTTATAGATAAAGTGCACTTATTGAGGTACTTGGACAATGTTTAGAATGATTCAAAATAGTCTTGACATGTTTTAATATGATTTGGACAACTTTTCGGAGTTATAAATAAGTTGGAAACTAATATGGACATGAAAAAAAGAGCTTACTGACTAGAAATTGGACATGAAACTGAACAAAACTATTTAGAGTGTAGAAACAGTATAGCCGATCGAATGGGGCATTTTGATGATCAAACATCTAACCTTTATTTGGAAGGCAATTACAATACAAACGATCGAACGAGCATGAAAGGCGATCGATCGAGATAACACATAGTTTCCACGTTTTAAGCCAATTTTGAGTCTTTTTCATATTTGACTTCTTCCTACATTTCCTTGCCTATATAAAAACATATTTGGCTTGAAATTTAAGGTTTTGAAGAGATTTTCTATAGAGAAGAAAGAAGAGGAAGATGGAGGAGAACTTAAATCTTTTAATGGAGATTGAAGAGCTTTCTTCTACCATGCAAGACTAGATTTTTCTTTTACTTAGGAGTTCATGAAGCTATAGATAAGTTTTTGTTCCTTTTATTTTTAATTTAAATCTCAGTTGTGAATAATGACAATTATATGATAAGGATTTCTTTTTTAATGGAAGAGTTTACCATGTTTATTTAATTCTATGTTGATTTATTATCTTGTAGATAATACACTACCACAAAATGTAGTATTAGTGATGCATTTATTAGCGACGCAAAGCTAAGCGTCGCTAAAAACAACTATTTGTAATGAATGAAAAGGTGTCGCAAAAAAATAAACTATTAGCGACCCATTTTCGTATGTGTCGCTAATAGTTATATATTAGCGACACTTAGTTTAAAGTGTCGCTAATACTAATCATATTAGAGACACTTTATTATAACGTCGCTAATAGTTCCTCTCTTTGCAACATTTTAAACAACCATCGTTAAAAGATATATATTTTAAATAATAGTGTTCGCAATAGTGACACTTTTGAATAAGCATCGCTAATAGTGCTACTATTAGCGACGCTTATAAAAGCGTCACTAATAGTTATGAATTAAAAATAAAATAAAAAATTTTAATTATTAACGATGCTTTTAAATAAGTGTCGCAAATACCATTTCTAATAGCGGCGCTAATAGATTTATTAATTAATTTTATTTAGTAAATAAATATTTTAAAAATTATAACAGACTTCTTAAATATAATATATTTTATTCAATATTTACTATTTGTATATACAATAAATAAATATTAAATTTTCAATCAAAACTAATGTTAATAATAGATTAAACTTTCACTATTTATATATAATATGTTTTATTCTTAAATTTTATTATTAATTTAAAAATATAATTTATAATAAAAGAGAGAGTGAAGAGAGGAGAGAGAGAAGGTGAGGAGGGAAAGGGATCGAAGAGAGAGAGAGGGGGGAGGTGAGACAGGGATCGAAGAGAGAGAGGGGAGGTGAGAGAGAGAGGGAGGAGAGAGAGAGAGATATATATAGGAGAGAGAAAGAGAGAGAGGGACGAGAGAGAGGGTGGAGAGAGAGAGAGAGTAGAGAGAGAGGAGAGGGAGGAGAGAGAGAGAGAGAGGGTAGAGAGAGGGGAATTATATATATATATTTTTTATTTAAAAATTATTTAAAAAATAAAAATATATTAGCGACATATAGGCATATACATCGTTAATACCTTTGTATATTAGCAACGTATATGCCTATAGATTGCTAATACCATTGAGTATTACCTTTGAATATTAGTGACGGATATGCCTATGCGTCGCTAATAGATTTTTATTTTTTATTTTTAATTACTTTTTAAATAAAAAATATAAAATAGAGAGAGAGGGGAGAGAGGGAGGAGAGAGAGAGAAAGAGAGAGAAGAGGATGGAGAGAGGGAGAAAGAGAGAGAAGAGGGTGGAGAGAGGGAGAAAGAGAGAGAAGAGGGTGAGGGGAGAGAGAGAAGATGGTGTAGAGAAGGAGGAGAGGGTAGAGAGAGAGGAGAGAGATGAATTTTATTTATATTTTTTAATTAATAATTAATTAAAAATATATAAAAAATGTATTAGCGCCATATAGGCATATACATCGCAAATATCTTTTATTAGCGACGTATACGCATATAAGCATATACGTCACTAACACCGTTGAGTATTAGCGACATATAAGCATATACGTCGCTAATACCCACCCTCTCCTCTCTCTCCACCTTTAGTATTAGCGACATATTAGCCTATGCATCACTAATACATTTTTAGTTAAGTAATTTTTAAATAAAACATATAAAATAGAGAGAGGGGGAGAGAGGGGAGAGAGATTGAGAGATTGAGGTAGGAGAGAGAGGGTGGAGAGAGAGAGAGTAGAGAGAGAGAAGAGAGCGAGAGAGGGATTTTTTTATTGTATATTTTTATTTAAAAATTATTTAAAATATAAATATGTATTAGCGACGTATAGTTATATATGTCTCTAATACCTTTAAGTATTAGCATCATATATGCGTTTAGTATTAGCGATGTATAAGCATATACATCGCTAATACCCATAGTATTAGCGACGTATACGCCTATGCATCGCTAATACATTTTTATTTTTAATTAATTTTAATAAAAATATAAAATAGAGAGAGGAGGGAAAGAGAGAGGAGAGAGGAGAGAGAGAGATAAGGAGGAGAGACGGAGAGTGAGAGAGGAGAGAGGGAGGAGAGAGAGGGTACAAAGAGGAGATTTATTTTATTTTATTTATTATATATTTTTTATTTAAGAATTAATTAAAAAATAAAAAAATAAAAATGTATTAGTGACGTATAGGCGTATATATCGCTAATACTAAGGGTATTAGCGACGTATATGCCTATGCATTGCTAATACATTTTTATTTTTAATTAATTTTTAAATAAAAATATACAATAGAGAGAGGGAGCAGAGAGGGTGGGAGAGAGAGGAGAGAGGGAGAGAGAGAGGAGAGAGGGAGAGAGGGAGAGGAGAGAGGGAGAGGAGAGAGGGAGAGAGGGAGAGAGGAGAGAGGGAGAGGGAGAGGGAGAGAGGGGAGAGGAGAGAGAGAGAGAGGGAGTGAGGGAGAGAGGGAGGGAGGGAGGGAGAAGAGAGAGAGGGAGTGAGGGAGAGAGGGAGGAGAGAGGGAGAGGGAGGAGAGAGAGGGAGGAGAGAGAGGGGTTTGAGAGGATAGAGAGAGGGATTGAGAGAGAGAGGAGAGGGATAGAGGAGAGGGAGAGAGGAGAGGGAGATAGGAGAGAGAGGGGAGAGGGATTTTATTTTTAAAAAAATAGTATTTGCGACACTGATGAGTAAGCGTCGCAAATACGAGTGTTATTTGCGGCATAAGAGAGAGAATGTCGCAAATATAAAAGTTATTTGCGACGCTTAGAAACATGCATCTTAAAAAAGTTAACTGTCGCAACATGGCTTAATTTAGTCACGCTTAATGTGTGTTGCTAAAACACCCATTTTTTCCGTTTGCCCGGGAGGTTGATGTTTCGCCCATGCAGGTGAAATTTTTGCCCGCGCTCGCGAAGTAAAATACCGTGAGGGCAAAATTTGGCCACGCGATATTTATCCCGGTTCGCCCTGTCTCTGTTATCCCCTCCCCCTGGCCAGCTCCTGCTCCGCCCTGCCGCCTCCTCCTCTGACTCCACCCCACAGCCTCCTCCTCCTCCTCCACCCCGCTGCTGCAGTCCCTGCTCAACCACAGCCTCCCCCACAAGCCGCTCCTCCTCCCAGTCCCCTCCCCCTCCCCGGTGCCTTCTTTACCCTGGGATCCCCACAAAGCTGCATCTGCCTCCGCCCTGCATCATTCGACTCCTCCCCGCCTTCTTGGCTCAGAGCCCCTGCCCCGCTCTGTCTCCGCTTCCCCCCTCTCCCTCCCCTGTTCTCTTGAATCCCCCTCTAGCCGCCAAGATTCACCTCTGGCTCTGCCCTGCTGCCTCTGTACGGTTTCCGCCCCACTGCCGCCATACCGGATCAGCCACAGCCAAAGCTGCCCCCTGCCCCCCGGTCTTCCCAACTTCTCTAGAATCCCTAAGCAGCCACCCAGAGCCGCCATCGGCTCTGCCCCACTGCCGCCTCTGACTCCACCCTGCAGTCGCCGTCATGGATCAGCCACCACCAGAGCTCACCCTTACCCCCCCTATGACGGCTTCCCTGCCCCCCTTTTCTATGGAATCCCCACGCCTCCGCCCAGAGCCGCCTTCGGCTCCACCCCACTGCCTATGCCTCCCCCCTCTCCCTCGCCAGTCCCCCCTTTTCTATAGAATCACGCTACCCCTCCGGCTCCGCCCTGCTACTGCCATCCCAACTCAGGCACCACGAGGCCCCCTTTGCCCAGTGCCCCCCCACCATACACCCCCTCCTCTGTTCAACAGATTGCTTTGCTACTGGAATCTGGCTCCCCACCGGATTCCGGCACCACTTATGCCCTCTCCCCGGTCAACCCCTCCCCCCCCCTCAGTATCCCCCACCGGTGGCTCCTCTCGCCGGTGGTGGGTTTTTTTTAACAATTTTTAAGTCATTAGCGACGCTTTCAAAAGCGTCGCTAAATGGTTTCTATATTTTTTTATTCCTACTTTATTTAAAATTTTATTTTTTTAAAAAAAAATTATTATTAGCGATGCATACATATGCATCGCTAATAGTTATGTATTAGCGACGCTTGCATATGCATCGCTAATAATATAATTTTTAGTGACACTTAGATAAACGTCGCTAATGTTAAGACTATTAGCGATGCATAATAATATGTGTCACTAATAAGCAATAACGACTATACTTTTATTGATGAATTTAGCGACATTTTTTATGCGTCGCTAATAAGCAATAACGACTATACTTTTATTGACGAATTTAGCGACATTTTTTATGCGTCGCTAATAATTAGCGACGCTTAGAGACGAATTTGACAAATTATTAGCAACGCTTAGAGACTATTAGCGACGCTTATAAGCATCGCTAATACTACAATTTGTTGTAGTGATAGATTGATTTGGTTTTGATATTTACATTGATT
This sequence comes from Saururus chinensis, assembly GCA_035235625.1. NCBI lineage: Eukaryota > Viridiplantae > Streptophyta > Magnoliopsida > Piperales > Saururaceae > Saururus > Saururus chinensis. The sequence goes on along the minus strand of CP141146.1, from coordinate 25,050,695 downwards.
CTCATTTCTGTGATTTAGATGAGATGGTCATGAAATTGTTTTAATGTTCATATAATTTATGAATTAGATGAGTTATACTAAGATGAGACGAGTCATGCCTATAGTTTAGGTTAGTGTAGATGATTTGTGTTATTGTCGAAGATAGTTTTGATGTGCCCGATGTGGGCACAATCGGTACCCAAGAGTTCTATGTAGGGAAAGGGAAGGAAGACAGAAGAAAGGGGAGAATAATTAGAGTCTTCTATTGCATAACCCGAACCCGGGAGGGAGACGACCCTCTTATGGGGAGTTGCACCCTCCCACATTGGGAAACATGCCACTAGTGGGCCCGGCTATCCCGTGGTCCACTAGTGCGCCTATCAAAGTTGAATAACCAAATACAAATGTAAATTATCCACTAACATAAGGGAAACTAGCCTAATGTATTGAAATAAAGATAATAATGTACTGAAATAAGGATAAATGACAAATCGTGTGAACGTGCACAACACTACACCATGCTTCTGCTACTCACCTTGACCTCAAGGCGACCAAGCTAGGTAGCGAGACATGAACTCATCCTCAGGCATCCATGTGGCTTCCTTAAGTGATTGTCCCTGCTAAGAAATCAGAACCTCTGTGATAATGTGACCTGAGCGGCAAACCCAGCGCTTATCGAGCATTGAGGCATGAACCACGTCGGAGGAAGTAACTGGGCCCATCAGGGGTGGTGGCAAAGCAGCGGTGGCCAAAGACGTGTCACCTATGTAGCGGCATAGCCTAGAAACATGAAAGACAGGGTGGACCAAGGAACCAGGCGGCAGGGCAAGGCAGTAAGCCACCAGACCGATACGCTCCTCTATAGGATAAGGCTCATGAAACCGGGGGGCGATCTTGGAATGCTCGAGCTGGAACAGGGATGTCTGGTGCTAAGGAAGAACAAAGACATACGCCAAGTCACCCATAGTGAACTCCCTGTCCGTGTGATGGCCATCGTAAATCTACTTCATCCTGTTCTGAGCAGAGGACAAGTTCTCCTTGAGCTGCCGAAGAACCTCGTCCCGTGTTTGGAGCATATAATCCACCTTAGCCACAGAGGAGTGGTGAGGAACATAAAATAACATAGTTGGGGGTAGACGAACATACAACACCTCAAAAGGAGTGAAACCAGCACGTGTATGATGAGCGCTGTTATAGGACCACTTTGCCCATGGTAGAAGCTGAAGCCATTGGCATGGCTGAGACATCATGAAGTGGCAGAGGTACTGCTCTAAGCAGTGGTTGACCACCTTTGTTTGGCCATCCGTCTGAGGGTGATAGGCATTGCTCATGTGAAGAGAAGTGCCCTGTAAAGTGAAGAACTCCCGTCAAAACTAAGATATGAACATTTGGTCACGATCATAGACAATACTGTGAGGCATGCCGTGTAGCTTGGCCACCTCCCAAGTATAGAGCTCCGCCACTATCTTGGCGGTGAATGGATATCCCAGAGCAAAAAAGTGAGTGTACTTGGACAGCCGGCCCACCACCACCATAATCACCGACTTGTCTTGCAGCAACCCAACAGGAGAGGTCGTGGCGGCCTTAGCTCTTTGGCAGACATGACAAGTGGCCACATACTTCTGTATTGCCCGTCGAATACCCGACCACATAAAGCTCTGGCTGACCCGCTTAACAGTACGAAATGCTCGCTCATGACCGGCCACTGGAGTGTCATGGAAGTGGGAGAGGATGCACGTATGAAGATTAGCAACAATGGGTATCCAAAGGCGGTCCTTCCAAAAGAGAAGGGCATCCTTCCATGCAAAGAATGGACAAGCAGCTGGGTCGGTCTGGAGAGTTGTAATAATGGCATGCGTCATAGAATCAACAATGTATGCCCGCCTCAACTCATCAATGAAGGGGCAAGAGGGAGTGGAAAGGGCCAAGCAAGATCCTGGAGTAGAACTGCGAGAGGGCGTCGGCCACTGTGTTCTCGGACCATTTCTTGTAAATGACCGCATAGTCATAATCAAGTAACTTACTGACCCACCGTTGCTGAGACGGAGTGAACACCCGCTACTCGAGGAAATACTTCAGGGGTTGGTGGTCAATACGGATCAAGAACCGGTGGCTAAGTAGGTACAGATGCCACTTATTGACGGCGAGGACAATAGCCAACATCTCTTTCTCATACATGGACAGGGATAGAGATCAGCCAGCCAAAGCCTTGCTAATGTACGCAATGGGGCGCTCATCGTGTAGCAAAACCACCCCGAGTCCCGTATCTGAAGCATCTATCTCCACCACAAAGGGCCGGCTGAAATCGGGCAATATAAGAACAAGGGCTGATGCGATAGCCTGCTTCAGTTCGTCAAACGCTGCCTAGGCACCCTTATCCCAACCGAAGGCCCCCTTTTTAAGAAGCTCTGTAAGAGGCTGAGCAATCTCCCCATACCAGCTAATGAACCATCTATAATATCCAGTGAGGCCAAGAAAACCCTGTAGCACCCGTACACAAGTAGGCGACGGCCAAGAGAGCATGGCGGCCACCTTGGATGAGTCAATAGCAACGCCGTGCCGTGAGATAATATGGCCTAAGTAATCCACCTGCGGGCTTCCAAAGGAACACTTCGAACGCTTAATTAATATAGAGTTAGCTCTCAGAACAGAAAAGACATACCTGAGGTGCACCAAGTGCTCCACCCACGACTGACTGTAAACAAGAATGTTGTCAAAGAAGACCAATATACAGCGGTGGAGGAATGGCCTGAAGAGGTCGTTCATGAGGCATTGGAATGGGGAGGGGGCATTGGTGAGGCCAAACATAATGATGAGGAACTCGAAATGGCCGTCATGAGTCCGGAAGGCTGTCTTGTGCACATCGGCAGGCTACACCCATATCTGATGATAACCCAAATGAAGGTCGAGTTTACTGAAGACCGTGGCACCGGATAGCTCATCCAACAACTCCTTGATCACCGGAATAGGATATTTGTCCTTGACGGTGATGGTATTCAGGGCACGATAGTCGACACCGGATCGCCACATACCGTCTTTCTTCCGAACCAGTAGCACCAGAGATGAATAGGAGCTTGTGTTAGGCCGAATGATCCCAAACTGAAGCATGTCGTCAGCCATGAGACGCTCTATCTCCGACTTCTGAATATGAGGGTATCTGTAAGGGCAGACATTGGTTGATGCCGCCCCAGGAATGATCGGAATATGGTGGTCGTGAGGCTGCACGGGAGGAAGCCCAATAACTCCATAAGATCTGGGGGCAGATCCTCCTGAGTTACCTCGATTGTTGCTCGCTGTTGCAAGAGAAACCCTTGGGGTACGAACCGGAAGAAGGAACCCACAGGCTGGGCTGAGAGCAAGGTGCCCGGCTGAGAGCCCTCGATTCGAACCCACTATCTGATGCACTGAAATAATGTTCAATAAAATGTTTTCAAATTTTGAATTGCAATCCTATTTTGTGTTAATTCATTGCTGATTTGGGCTATTTATGTTTTGAATAAGTTAGTTGGACTTTAATTGAGTTTACATGTCTAAACAGGCTTCAACAGGATACAACCGGAAGAGGAAGTTCAGCCCAACTACCCAAAGCTATTTAAAAGTCAAGAATGGGTTCCTAATGGTCTAAACATGCATGGAATGGTCAAAAACAACCTTATGAACCCGTTTGATTTGTGATTTGTATGAATACAACTAAATTATGAAAGAAGTTGATTTAGACAAATTGACACAGCCTTAGTATTTTGATCATATCTTTTTATGTATAATTCGGATTGATACAATTCTAGTGGCAATGGAAAGATGACTTCCGTGGCTACACGTGTTATTTCAGGAAGAAATTCCAAATTCCGAAGATATATGGATCCATATATGGATCCAATCAGACAATCAATCAGGATGTAATCTAGAGATATGATTTCATTTTCCTCTTTGAAGCAACCCCTTATACTCCTATAAATAGAGGGGTGGACGTAATAGATGGATCATTCTCTCCTCTTTGGAGCTCTCTTCTCCTATTTTCTTCTCTCATTTTGTAATTTTGTTTTTTAGTTTTATTATAGTGGCTTTCTAAAGCTCTCAAGCTAAGGCTGGGAATGAAGCTTGTACTTGATGTTTAATGAATACTTTGATTCAAGTACGTTCTTTATCATTTTAAATTGATGTTTTATATTTAAGGACTTTATAATCTATATAATTATTTGATTCAGCGTTGACGAAAGGCACGCTGAATGCTTATAATTCCCTTTGATCATATACTTAATATTTTCACAAAGTAAACAATCAATTACTATTGTTTTATTTCAAAGTTCTTTAAAAGATAAATTTTCCGATTGAGACAAATTTTCATTTGATCTTAATTGAGTTTTCATTTAAATGAAGTATACATTATAGATTTATTGCAAGTAGATTTTCGATGACTTAGCACTTTCTCTTTGATTGTCTCTTATTATCTATTTCACTTTTCTTCTCTATTCTATTCTCTTCGTAATAGTTCTTTGTGTCATACAAGGCTTTCCTTATGGATCGACTTTTTTTACTATAGTTGACAAATAAAAAAAAGAAATCTGAACTAGACTACTTCATAGTCTTAGTTTGGACGTAACTACAAATTGGCGTCGTTGCCGGGGATTGCAACATGTGACAAGAATCCGTTACGAAAAAAAAACTCACTCTAACTTTACTAATTCTCTAACTTTTATTTTTGCACACTAACTTTTTAATTTCAGTCATTTACTTTATGTCATTTACTTTTAGTACTTAAATTCAGTAATTTTTCTTTTTTTTTTTAGACCGGAGGCACTACCCACGTTACTACCGAAAATTTTTCAGGATCAAACGTGTACCTTGTTAGTGTCTTTGGCCTTATTTTACAATTTTAATTTTTGTCCTTTAACTTCTAACTCTCTAACTTTTATATTTTGTCATTTAATTTTTGCACTTTCACTTTCGTTTGTTACTATAAAAAAAAAATTGTTGATGCATGTTCACTTGGGTGCGTGATAATTCTAGACAATTGAAAAGAGTGAACAAATCTTTTGAAAATTATTTTTATTTTGATACAATGGAGGATCTAAGAACTAATGAGGAACTAAGAAGTGATAATGGTGCTAATAATGTACAAAATGTTCAAGTTAAAACCTTGCGTGATTATTTACAACCAACTAGATCAAGTTCTCCTTCTTGCATGATTTTTTCCAACTAATATGGGTGGTTTTGAACTCAAGCCGGGTGTAATTCAATTACTACCCAAATTTCATGGCTTAGATTCGGAAAGCCCATATTTCCATTTAAAAGATTTTGAAGAGGTTTGTTCAACTTTGCCAAACCAAAATGTTTCAAATGATGTTATTCAATTAAAACTCTTTCTATTTTCTTTAAAAGAAAAAGCAAAAAATTGGTTGAATTCTTTAAATCCAAGATCCATTGGAACATGGCAAGAAATGCAAAGAGAATTTTTAAAAAAGTTTTTCCCCACCCATAGAACTAATACACTTAGAAAGAACATCATGAATTTTTCACAAAAAGAAAATGAGACTTTCTTTAAATGTTGGGAAAGATTTAAAGAACTTTTGTTTTTGTGCCCACATCATGGATATGAAACATGGCGTACAATTTGTTTCTTTTATAATGGCTTGACTTCTCAAATGAGGCAATTTGTTAAAATAATGTGTAATGGAGAATTTTTAAGTAAAGAACCTGAGGAAGCATGAGACTATTTTGATGTGTTAGCTGAAAATGCTCAATAATGGGAAGATTCTAATGAATTTAAAAGTAGTATTAAGACCAAATATAATGGGACAACTAAGGGGGTCATGTACCTTCTTAAAGAAGAGGATGATATAAAAACAAAAATTACAAGTTTAACTAGAAAAGTTGAGGCTATAAAAATTAATTGGGAAAACATGTCTAAAGCTTCTCAAAAAGCAGAAGATATTTGTGGTATATGTGAGAGTGATGGACACCAAATACAGGATTGTCCAACAATCCCTTCTTTTCAAGAAGTGTTACATACTCAAGCAATTGCTATGAATACTTACAAAAGGCCTTTTTCTTCTCCTTATTCTGAAACTTATACTCCTAATTGGAGAAATCATCCTAACTTTAGTTGGAGACATGAGTCTAAAGTGCAGGTACCCCCTTCTTCCTCAAATTATGTTCCACTACATAAAAAGACTCTTGAAGACACTTTGCAAACATTCATATAAAGTCAAGCAACAATCAATAACCAAACAATGCAAGTCATCAATGACTTGAAGACTTCTATCACTCAATTGACCACAGCTTTGAGCACTCAAGAAAAAGGGAAGTTTCTTTCTCAACATCAACCAAATCCTAAAGGTCAATTTGTAATTGAAAATTTAAATTCTTCAAGTTCACAAGAAGAGCATGCTAAGTCCATCACCACTTTGAGAAGTGGAAAAGTCATTAACAAAGACATTTCAATGAAGGTTGTTGAACCTAAGGAGTCTTTGAATTCTAAATATGGTGATAAACTTAACAACTCTGAATGTGTTGCTCCAATTCCTCCTCCTTTTCCCTAAAGATTACAATCCTCCTCTAAATTCGTGCCAAATGGTGACATTTTTGAAATTTTCAAATAAGTGAAGATTAACATTCCTCTCTTAGATGCCATTAAACAAATCCCATCTTATGCTAAATTTTTGAAAGACCTTTGTACAATCAAGTGTAAGCTACATGTACAAAAGAAGACATTTTTGACAGAACAAGTAAGTGCAATTTTGCAACAAAACACCACACCCAAATATAAAGATCCTGGTTGTCCAACTATATCTTGTATAATTGGGAATTATAAAATTGAAAAAGCTTTGCTTGATCTTGGGGCAAGTGTTAATCTCTTACCTTATTTTGTTTATGAACAATTGGGACTTGGTGAATTGAAACCCACAAGGATTGCACTTCAACTTGCAGATCGCTCAGTTAAAACACCAAGAGGAATTATTGAAGATATGCTAGTACAAGTAGAAAAGTTTTACTTTCCTGTTGATCTTATTGTTTTGGACACACAACCAATTTTGAATGCTTGTACTCAAATTCCTGTCATATTAGGTCGCCCATTTCTTGCTACTTCTAATGCTCTTATTAATTGTAGAAATGGTGTTATGAAGCTTTCTTTTGGAAATATGACTTTGAAACTGAACATTTTTAATATTTGCAGGCAACCAGGAGATGATGATGAAGATGTACTAATAAGTACGAAATATATATCTATTTTATATGCCTTTTTACCTTATTTGCTAGTATAGATAAGGTTAATTTAGAGTTAGTTATGGTTTATTTAGATTAAGATAGATATTAGTATTTTAGTTTAATTATTAATAATTTTGTAGTTATTAGTAGTTTAGATATGTATTTGAATCAAATTGGGATCTTAGTTATACTCTACATGTCTAAAATGTGATGTTTTAATGCTTTGTAGGTAAAGCACTTATCAAATTACTTGGATGATGTTTGGAATAATTCAAAATAGTCTTGACATGCTTTAAAGTGATTTGGACAACTTTTTGGAGTTATAAACAAGTTGGAAATTAATATGGACATGAAAGGAATAGCTTAATGAACAGAAAATGGACTGTCCAGGAAAACTGTCCAGATTGCAGAAACAGTGTAGCCGTTCGAACGGGCATCCAGGGCGTTCGAACGGAATAACGTGATTTTGATGAAAAATGCAGTATAAGCGTTCGAACGGGAATGCAGGGCGTGCGAACGGCATAACGCGCAGTTTCCTTATTTCACCCAATTTTGAGTCCTTTTCATATACAACTCTTTCTTACGGATCTTATGCCTATATAAAGACCTATTTTGCTCAAAATTGGAGGTTAACAAGTAGATTTTCTGAAGAGAAGAAGGAGGAAGAAGATGGAGAAAAACTCAAAGCTTTCAATGGAGATTGAAGTGCTTTCTTCTACCATGGAAGGCTAAACTTTTCTTTTACTTAGGAGTTGATGAAGCTATAGATAAGTTTCAGTTTCTTTTTTTTTTTAATTTAGATCTTAGTTGTGAATTATGACAATTGTATGATAAGGATTTCCTTTTTAATGGAAGAGCTTTTCATGTTTATTCAAATCTATGTTGATTTATTGTCATGTAGATGATAGATTGATGTGGTTTTGATATTTGCATCAATTCTAATTTCTGTGATTTAGATGAGATGGTCATACAATAGTTTTAATGTTCAGATAATTAATGACTTGGATGAGTTATACTAAAATTAGACGGGTCATGCTTATAGTTAGTTTAGTGTAGATGATTCGTGTTATTGTCGAAGATAGTTCATGCCATGGAAGTTAATTAATGATTCTTTCTGAAGTAATTCTAGCTTCTAGCTGAGAATACTTATTCATATTCACACTAGATTTAGATTAAAAGTTAAGGAATTGTTATGGTTCTATAGTGGATTCGATTTCCTAAGTAAATTCCATCATATTAATCTCTTACCTTTAAACTAGTTGATTTCTTTTCCTTTGCTTAATTAAAGTTTATGTTTTTTTAGTTTTTAATTAGTAAATTCCTCTCAAGATTTAGTAATTATTCATCCGTCCCTGAGGTTCGACAACCCTTAAATACTCATCATAGTACAATTACCTTGTACACTTGCAAAGGGTTTAATTATAAACGATCATGTACATGACGTGAATCTTTTAGAAAGTCTTGTTGATGACATGGCTACTATTTCTTCATTTTCTGACCCTCTTGAAGCCTATCTTTCTTATTTTAACTTTGATGATGATGTTATGATTAATGATGTAAATTCCTTGTTGGAGTCAACTCCATTATTGGATACTGATAGGTGAAAGGACCGCTTTGAGGAGTTACCTCCTTCTAATAGCACTCCTCTCCCCTCAAGTGTCCAACCACCCAAGCTAGACTTGAAACCCCTCCCTACTGAACTTAAATATGCTTATCTTGGTGAGGGAGAGACATTTCCTGTGGTTGTCTCTTCAATGTTGGATAGGGAACAAGAGCACAAGTTGCTTAAAGTCCTTAAAAATTACAAGAATGTCATTGGGTGGACCATTGCTGATATCAAGGGGATTAGTTCCCTAATTTGTACACATAGGTTCTTCATGGAAGAAAATGCAAAACCTGTGAGACAAATGCAACGGAGGTTAAACCCCAACATGAAAGAGGTAGTGACAGCAGAGGTCCTAAAATTATTGGATGTGGATATCATTTACCCCATTTCTAACAGTCCATGGGTGAGTCCGACCCAGGTTGTCCCCAAAAAGTCTGGAGTGATAGTGGTAAAGAATGCAAATGATGAATTAATTCCTACTAGAGTCACCACCAGTTGGCGGATGTGCATAGATTATAGGAAATTGAATTCTGTCACTAGGAAAGACCACTTCCTCTTGCCATTCATGGACCAAATCCTAGAGAGGGTAGCCAGTCATCAATTTTATTATTTTTTAGATGGTTATTCAGGATACAACCAAATTGAGATTGCACTTGAAGATCAAGAAAAAACAACCTTTACATATCCATTTGGTACCTTTGCATATTGAAGGATGCCGTTTGGATTATGTAATGCTCCTGCCACATTCCAAAGGTGCATGATGAGCATCTTTAGTGACATGGTGGAGCGGTTTTTGGAAGTTTTTATGGATGATTTTTCTGTTTTTGGTGATTTTTTTTATGATTGTCTTGATAACTTAGAAAAAGTTTTGGTGAGATGTGAAGAGAAAATTTTAGTTTTAAATTAAGAAAAGTGTCATTTTATGGTTACTACTGGAATAGTACTTGGTCACATTGTTTTTGTGCAGGGAATTCAAGTGGACAAGGCAAAAATTGAATTGATTGCTAATTTGCCTAGTCCAAAGTCCATAAAAGATGTTATATCCTTTTTAGGGCATGCCGGTCTTTATAGAAGATTTATCAAGAATTTTAGTGTGATATCTAGACCATTGTGTAATCTTCTATCTAAAGAGCATTCTTTTGAGTGGTCGGATGCATGTGAAGAACATTTTACAAAGCTTAAGAACATGTTAGTGTCCACACCCATCATGCAGCCCCCGGATTGGACCCTTCTTTTTGAAATTATATGTGATGCAAGTGATTATGCCGTTGGGGCTGTTTTAGGGCAAAGGAAAGATAAGAAACCTTGCGTAATTCATTATGCAAGTAGAACTTTAAATAGTGCCCAAATGAACTACTCCACCCCTAAAAAAGAACTTCTTGATGAAGTATTTGCACTTGACAAATTTAGATCCTACTTGATTGGCTCTCAAATTATCAATTTTATTGACCATGCAGCTTTGAAGTACCTTTTGAGCAAACAAGATACAAAACCCAGATTACTCCGATGGATACTCCTACTCCAAGAGTTTGATCTCAGAATCAAAGACAAGAAGGGAGTAGTAAATGTGGTGGCGGATCATCTTTCAAGATTGGAATTTTTTGATTCTTCAGACAACATTCCAATCAAAGACACATTCCCCGATGAACAACTTTTTGCCATCTCACATCCTCCATGGTATGCTGACATTGCCAACTACTTGGTGACAGGTAAAGTTCCCCACCATTGGTCTCCTCAAGATAAAAAGAGATTCTTCACTAAGGTAAAGCATTTCTTTTTAGACGACCCTTATCTCTTTAAGTACTGTCTGGATCAAATAATAAGGAGATGTGTGCCTAATTCTGAACAAGTAAGTATCATCTCTTTTTGTCATTCTGAAGTATGCGGTGGTCAATTCTCCTCTAAAAAGACCACCGCTAAAATTTTGCAATGTGGTTTTTACTGGCCAACGCTTTTTAAAGATGTTCATGAATTTTGCAAAACTTGTGAAAGGTGTCAAAAATTGGGAGTCATTTCTCGTCGAAATATGATGCCCCTTAACCCCATATTGGTTATTGAGATTTTTTATTGTTGGGGCATTGACTTCATGGGACCTTTTCTTCCTTCTTTTGGCTATGTTTACATTTTAGTTGCCGTCGATTATGTTTCCAAGTGGATTGAGGCTGTTCCAAGCAAAACCAATGACCACAAAGTCGTTGTGCGCTTTTTAAAAGAAAATATATTTTCAAGGTTTGGAACACCTCGAGCCATTATAAGTGACGGGGGGTCACATTTTTGCAATAAGCCTTTTGAGGCTTTGATGAGGAAGTATGGGATTACCCATAAAGTAGCTATCCCCTATCACCCACAAACAAGTGGACAAGTTGAGATTTCTAATAGGGAAATTAAATATATTTTACAAAAAATGGTAAATCCAAATGGTAAAGATTGGTTTTTACGGCTAACCGATGCTCTTTGGGCTTACCGTACCGCTTTTAAGACCCCAATTGGAATGTCTCCCTACCATTTAATTTTTGGAAAAGCTTGTCACTTGCCTGTAGAGTTGGAACATCAGGCATATTGGGCAATCAAAGCTTTAAATTTTAACTTTGACAAGGCTGGCTTAAATAGAAAATTACAAATCAATGAGTTAGAGGAAATTCGACGTGATGCTTATGAGAGTTCAAAACTTCACAAAGAGAGAATGAAGGTTTTTCATGATAAAAATATTTTACGAAAAACTTTTGAGCCCTTTCAAAAAGTTTTATTGTACAACTCTCGACTTCATTTCTTTATAGGAAAATTAAGATCACGTTGGATAGGTCCTTTTATTGTCAAAACTGTTTTTCCTTATGGAACTGTTGAAATTGAAAACCTAAAAAATGGTGATGTTTTCAAAGTTAATGGCCAACGTTTAAAACCATTTTTAGACCATTTTGTCCCTGAAGTTGAGTCTACATCTCTGGAAAATCCAAATTATGAGGGTTGATTTTCTTTTCAAAACAAAAACAAAAAAAAAAAAATTTACATTGAGGACAATGTTTAGTTTAGGTTTGGGGGTGTAGAAAGTTATTTTTTTATGTTTTTTTTAGTTTACTTAAAAAATGAAAAATTGAAAAAATTAATTAGATTTATTTTATTTTATTATTATTATTATTATTATTTTGCTTATTTACATTGATTCTTATTCTAGACATGTGACTTTATTTAATGACATGAGACTATTGAGAATATGACTTGACAGATTTAATGATTTTGAGTTCTGATTACATCATATTAGTTTCTTGTGCTCCTATTTTGAAAAAAACTAAGAAAGACATTTACCTAAGTGAGAATTCTAGCCTTTGATTATGGTCTCACATCTTGGTGGGTATCATTGAATCTAAGTAATTATTTTCTTATAAGGGTAAAACTTTGGCATGATCTAGTAGTATTCATGTTATCATAATAGAGTTTTGAGCTTCACTATTCTTGGTTTATAGAATAGTTGAGGACTTTTTGTCAACACAATTCAAGTTGATTGCATAATGTGCTCAAGAAAAAAAAAGAGAAAAAAATGTGAAAAAAAATATGAAAAATTATAAAGAATTAAAGTTACTCTATTGAGTAGACCGGGACTCGGCGTGCCTCACTAAGCATAGGGTGTTTGAGTCAAAAGGTAGAGTTGACTAATTTATGACATGCATAGCCTTGAAGCCTATTTGGTTCAAGTTATTAAGCCTGAGGGGTGCTTTAACACCTAGTGCCCTGATCCAACTGGATTGGGAGTCACTTGCCTAACACTTGTTACATTGATCATATAGAAAGCTTAAAAGGCTAAGCCTTACACATGTCATGTGAGATAAGCATAAAATTCTACTATGACATTATGCAATTATATCTTGAATGAGTTATCAGGTGATCTAGGGTGTTTTACTTTTCAAGTAAGGTTTTGCATGATTCTCTATTATGATCTCTTGAAGATAAATGGATGCTAATGTCTATTTTTGAGTGTTAAAAATTGAAATTGCTAAGTGGACATGAGACACATTGAGTTGTTCGATTCATGAGAATGGGATTGTATAATTACTTGGCAATGTCTTTTTTTCTAAAACTATTATGTATGTATGAGTATTTGCCACCAATATGAAGTTGTTAGAATGAATTATTGTTTCAGAAGACAAGTTATATTATGCATGATTGATTTTACTATATGAAGTCACATGTGTTAGGAGGATTTGATTTGTAAATTTGACGTGGTTTTAATTTTAATTTTCTTTTATCATTCTAGTTTTGAATTTTGTGGGTAGATTCACTGCAAACCCTCATGAGACACAACTCGTCCACTAGTGTAAGTTAGGGGTTTAAAGGCTTGTTGCATATGCTAAATGCAATTGAGATTTCCTGTAGAAGTGGAGTAGTTAGTTTTATTTTTTATTGTTTTAATTTTTGTTTTGCTCGAGGACTAGCAAAAAGTAGGTTTGGGGGTATTTGATGCACTGAAATAATGTTCAATATAATGTTTTCAAATTTTGAATTGCAATCCTATTTTGTGTTAATTCATTGCTGATTTGGGCTATTTATGTTTTGAATAAGTTAGTTGGACCTTAATTGAGTTTACATGTCTAAACAGGCTTCAACAGGATACAACTGGAAGAGGAAGTTAAGCCCAACTAGCGAAAGCTATTTAAAAGGCAAGAATGGGCTCCTAATGGTCTAAACATGCATGGAATGGTCGAACACAACCTTGTGGACCAGTTTAATTTGAGATTTGTATGAATATAACTAAATTATGAAAGAAGCTGACTTGGACAGATTGATATAGCCTTAGTATTTCAAACATATCTTTTTATATATAATTCGGATTGATACAATTCTGGTGGAAATGGAAAGAAGACTTCCGTGGCTACAAGTGTTATTTCAGGAAGAAATTCCAAATTCCGAAGTTATATTGATCCATATATGGATCGAATCAGACAATCAATCAGGATGTAATCTAGAGATATGATTTCATTTTCCTCTTTGAAGCAACCCCTTCTACTCCTATAAATAGAGGGGTGGACGTGATAGATGGATCATTCTCTCCTCTGTGGAGCTCTCTTCTCCTATTTTCTTCTCTCATTTTGTAATTTTATTTTTTAGTTTCATTGTAATGACTTTCTAAAGCTCTCAAGCTAAGGCTAGGAATGAAGCTTGTACTTGATGTTTAATGGATACTTTGATTCAAGTAAGTTCTTTATCATTTTAAATTGATGTTTTATATTTAAGGAGTTTATAATCTATATAATTATTTGATTCAACATTGACAAAAGGCACGCTGAATGCTTATAATTTCCTGTGATTATATACTTAATATTTTCACGTAGTAAACAATCAATTACTATTGTTCTATTTCAAAGTTCTTTAAAAGATAAATTTTTCGATTGAGACAAATTTTCATTTGATCTTAATTGAGTTTTCATTTGAATGAAGTATACATTATAGATTTATTGCAAGTGGATTTTCGATGCATTAGCACTTTCTCTTTGATTGTCTCTTATTATCTATTTCACTTTCCTTCTCTATTCTATTCTCTTCGTAATAGTTTTCTGTGTCACACAAGGCTTTCCCTGTGGATCGACCTTGTTTACTATAGTTGACAAGTAAAAAAAAGAAATCTTAACTAGACTCCTTCATAGTCTTAGTTTGGACGTAACTACACTATCCATGAACTTCAAAGTCCATAACCATGTCCCTGAAGTTCCAAATCACATCGCCAAGCTCCTGCAATCACTGAACACCTAACACCACGTCCGCCCCCTTCTTAGGAAGAAAGAAGAGGTCGATGACGAATGTATGTCCTTAGACAGAGAGCATAACCTGAGCACACATCCCGGAGCTCCTGAGGTGCTGTTGTGTCCGGATCGGACACAAACGGTACCTAGCTTCACGAAGGAGAAAGGGAAGAAGTTTGGATGAAGGAAGAAGAGAAATAATTTTGAATTGCATAAACGTCCAAGGAGGAAGACAACCTCTTTTATAGGAGGCGACCATTACAATCCCCTTAATTACGGACCACTATCTGGTCCGTTACAATCATTAACGGACCGTTACAATCATTAATGGTCCGTTACAATCATTAAGGGTCCGTTACAATAATTAATGGTCCGTTACAATCATTAACGGACCGTTACAATCATTAACTAAATCCCCTTGATTATGCTTTATTACATCACAAAAGGAAATGACCAAAAAGTAAAGTAGGCCATAATATAGTAGGTCCTAAAATGGAAAGTAGTGCATGGTGGGGAAGATGTCTCGTGGCGTACACAACAGGTGCTTTCCATCACCAATCAGCACGTGAAAGGGCTTCGAATTGGAGACAAAACAGCCGAGCCGATGGGCGACCTTGTTATTAATGAAACTATGGGTAGACCCGCTATCAATTAGAATAGCCACTTGTTGCCACTTGAGGTAGCCTTGGACTCGCATCGTGCGTGGAGTGAATGCCCCTGAGAAGGCATGGATAGAAATCTCGGGCAACACATCCTCAGCAGCCAACGAATCTGGGTCGTCAGCCCCTTCTCCGTCATCATCAATCTCCTCCACGAGAAGGTTGCCCTTGACAGTACAGTGGTGCCCCAAAACGAACTTCTTGTCGTAGCAAAAACAGAGACCCTTAGCATGATGTTCCTCCATCTGGGCTGGGGTGAGGCAATGAACCACCTAGCCTCAGCGCAACCTACTGCCAGGTTGTTGGTGGGGGCAGAAAAGGGGTTGGCGCTGAGGGCAGGCTGAGACAAGGGCCCAAGCCGCCCCCCTCTCCACTGCCTTGCCAGCTTCTCCTCCTCTATGCAAGCATGGCGCACGATGTCCCTCATGCTGGTCCAAGGAAAGTGGCGCATCTCCTCAGAAATCTCCGGTTTAAGCCCATGCTTGAACGTGCCCACCAAGGCAGCCACCGGCCATTTGTATAGGTGGTTGGCCACCTTCATAAATTCCATATAATAGGTTTTGACCGTGGTGGTTTGGCGTAGTGATGAGAGCATCTCTTTGAAGTCTTGAAACTCGTTCGGGCCGAACTTAATGCACAGCTCATTGGAGAAGGCAACCCAAGTGGGGTACCGTACCTCCTTTTTGAAACTCTGGAACCAGATTGAAGCGTCCCCGTCGAGGTGGAAGGCCACTATGCACAATCGTTCAGCCTCCAAATGCGTCCCCTGGTAGGCAAAAAACTTTTCCGCCTTGTACAACCATTCCACGGGGTCATCATCCCCATTGTAGCGTGGGAAATGTAGGTGGGCCAAATGAGGTTCAACCTCTCCTCGTGGTCCACCGCGGGGCCCTGGGTACTCCTCCCAGTCTTCCTCCATCTCCGGAAATAGGTTTTTAGGAGGCAGCATCACTGGATCATTTTTTCGAACACCTGGTGTGCCTCGCATATGCTAGGCCTGGCGCCTACCATCCATAGCTGGTTTGAACATGCCAAAGTGCACCGGGCCTTGGCAAACTCTTATGCCGCTGTCTGCCGGTTCGAGAGGCTGGGACGGTCCTCCCTTCTCTAGGACATCAGGGGGCAGCCCAGGCAGGAGAGGCGCTGCGTGCTCAGCCTGCAACTACACAACCGCCAAGCCCAGCACCTCCACCTTGGACATACCCACGCTCAAGGTTTTCAGCGCCGCCATGATCTGTATCAGAGTGGGTTCACTGGCTGTCATGGACACAGCCTTCAGACTGTCCACTAAGGCAAGAGCCTCCTTCTCTAGAAGAACCTCAGGGGCCACGACAGCTTGCTTGCCTCATGCCATGGCCGAGAATCGTAAGAGCTCCGATGCTAATGATGTGCCCGATGTGGGCACAATCGGTGAGTTCTACGCAGGGAAAGGGAAGGAAGAGGGAAGAAAGGGGAGAATAATTAGAGTCTTCTATTGCATAACTCAAACCAGGGAGGGAGACGACCCTCTCATGGGGAGTCGTGCCCTCCTACATTGGGATATGTGTTGCTAGTGGGTTCGGCTATCCCGTGGTCGACTAGCGTGCTTATCAAAGTTCAATACCTAAATACAAATGCAAATCACTCACTAACATAAGGGAAACTAGCCAAATGCACTAAAATAAAGATAATAATGTACTAAAATAAGGATAAATGACGAATCGTGTGAACGTGCACAACAAGTTCATGCCATGAATTTAATTAATGATTATTTCTGAAGTGATTATAGCTTGTAGCTGAGAATACTTTTTCATATTCACACTAGATTTAAATTAAAGGTTAAGAAATTATTATGGTTCTATAATGGATTCGATTTCCAAAGTAATTTCAATCATATTGGTCTCTACCTTTTAATTTAGTGATTATTTTCTTTGCTTAATTAAAGTTTAAGTTCTTTTTGTTTTTAATAAACAAATTCTTCTCTTCTCTTTTGCACACTTGTCAATGGTTTAATTATAAACGATCAAGTTTTTTGCGCCATTGTCGGGGACTGTGTTGATTTGTTACTAAATTAGTATTAAGATAATCTAGCTACTTTAGTTTCAGTTTACTTTAGTTATCAACCTAATACAAGATTCTTTTTTCTTTAATTGTAGTTTTTTTTCCTTAGTTTTTGCCTATTCTTCCCCTTTTTACACTTAAAATTGTGTGGTGTGTTTGTAGTGTATGCATGGTCGTCGCTCCTTGCTCCCCCGATTAGTGCCATTTGACCCTGAGCCAGAGCGGACATCTAGGAGAGCTGAGTTGCCATCGACCTACATCCCTACACCCCCAAACTCTCCTAACAACTCCTCCACCCACACTACCTCTACTCTCATTTAGCTGAACATCAGTTAGTAGATGCGCCACTCAAAGCTCTAAGGGACTATTACACTCCCAGCAAGTACACATCTCCTTCATGCATTAGGCTGCTAGCGGTCGCTACTCAAAATTATGAAATTAAGCCTAATGTCATTCAAATATTCCATCCTTTTATGGGCTTAATAATGAAAACCCGTATAAGCACCTGGATGATTTCTTGGAACTATGCACAATTTAACTGATGAGGCTGTTAAACTTTGCCTTTTCCCTTTCACATTGAAAGATAAGTCTAAAGAATGGCTTCACTAATTAGAACCAAACACCATCACAACATGGGTCCAAACACAACAAGAGTTCTTCAAAAAGTAGTTCCTCCATAGGTAAGACAAACCAAATGAGAAAGGCTATAACCACTTTGACCAACTTCCCACTGAACAATTTCATGAGAGTTAGGATAGACTTATGGACCTTCTTAGGGTCCTCATCAGGCCCCTAAGTGACAATTAGTGCAACATTTTTATGAGGGTCTTACTGAACAAAACCGTCATCTTGTTGATGCAAGTTGTGGGGGTACCTTTTTGCTAAAAAATGAAATTGAGGCATGTAAAATTTTTGAGGACTTGAGTGAAAATTCTCTTTAACATGCTGAGTTGAATATAAATGAGAGTAGACTATCTACCTTTAACAATGACCCCTTTAGGGGTGGCTTGTATGAAGTCAAAAACCCATTATACCTCTCCTCTAAAGTTGATACTTTGAGTAAGAAGCTGGACTTCCTTATGACTTCAACCCATCAACCCACTCCCTTCACTCAAGATGCATGCACAATATGCCTTAGCCCAGCCCATACTATCATGGAGTGCCCCTTTGCCTCTCAATTTCCTGAGCTTGTCCAAGATCATGTGAATGCGACCCAATCCTTCCCTCGAGCTGAGAACAGTCCATTTTCAAACACATATAACCATGGGTAGAGGAATCATCCTAACTTTTCTTTGCAGACACAAAACCAAGGGGTTGTGAGAAACCAACCCCCTCGGCAACCATTCCAAATTCCACAAGTCCCTATCCACCAACCTCAAGTGCAACCCCCATATGTCCAACCTAGTAGGAGTCCAAGTTTTGAAGAGAATTTCTTAACCGCATTACAAGAGTTATAATCTCATACTCAAATCCTTCATTCCCACACACAATCTATAGCGAAGCTAGAAGCCCAAATTGGCCAACTAGATAATGCTATTAACAAGAGACACTACAACAAAACTAACTATTAGCAACGCTTTTCAACGTCCCTAATAATACCATATACGTCGCTAATAATTATTAGCGACATATAAAAAATGTCGCTAAATACGTCGACAAAACTGTCGTCGTTATTACATATTTGCGACGCATATTAAAAAACGTTGCTAAAAGTATGTATTAGCAATGTATAATAAACGTCGCTATTAATATATTATTAGCGACGCTTAATTATACGCGTCGCTAATAATATACTAATAGCGAAGTTTATTATACGTCGCTAATAAAAAAATTTTTTTATTTTTTTGTTAAAATATAATTATTTAAATAAATAAAAAACTTACTTAAAATAAAAAATAATTTATCATAATTAGCGACGCTTAGAGATACGTCGCTAAAAGTATTTAAAAAATAAAAAAATAAAAACCCTATTATCATATGGAGTGTCGCTAAAATAATTAAATAAATAAAAAAACCAAACCGGGTCACTACCCCAGTGACCCGGTTGGAAGATTAACCCGGGTCAGTAGTGACCCGGGTCGCAGGTAACTGCACCCCGTGCGGGTGCTGCTGCATCTGTGCAGGGAGCGGCCGGGTCATGGCGGGACGGCAGCACCGGCACGGAGCGGAACGCTAGGTTGTGGCGGGACAGCGGCACCGGCACGGAGTGGAATGCCGGGTCGTGGCAGGACGGCGGGCTCGGGTCGGGGCGGCGAGCGCGTGCGCGGGGTGAAGTGCGGCGAGGACCTGCGCAGGGTGAAGTGCGGCAAGGGTGTGCGCGGGGCGGGACGAGACGGCAGGTGTGGTGCAAGCCGGCATGTGCGGGGCTGGATGACGGGCGAGGGCTGGGACGGCTTGCTTGGGGCGGGAAAGCGACAGCGCGGCGCGACGGGACGGCGGGGAGCGGCAGAACTGAGGCATGGCGCGGGGCCGAGTCGGGACGGTGGCGGAAGGGGCTGGACGATGGGCGAGAGCCGGGACGGCATGCTCGGGGCGGAAAAACGGCAACGGTGAGATATTGTGCGGCGGGGCTCAGCCGGGGACTGCTAGGCGTGGCAGGACAGCGGAATGTGGCATGGCGGGATGGTGGCGGAAGGAGCTGGAGGCGGCGGAGACAGGACGACAGCGGAGATGGGATGGTGGCGGAGACGGGATGGCGGCGGAAGGATGGAGGCACGACGAAGGCAGGGTGGAAAAACTGTGGAGGAGGTGGAGATAAATACCGCGCGGGCGATTTCTCCCGCGCGGTATTTTTATTTCGACCGCGCGGGAGAACGAAAATTCCCCGCGCGGTATTTCGTATTAGCGACGTTTCCTTGGGAACGTTGCTAAAACACATGCCTATTGCGACGTTGCTAATGAAACGTCGCTATAATATTTTCTTATTGCACGCAAACGTAGCTAGATATTTCACGTATTGTGACGTTTGTAACCAAACGTCGTAATTGGCCACTATTTGCGACGCATACTATCCGTCGCAAATAATTTGGTCTTTTCTCTCCCTTCCCCTCTTCTCTCTCTACCCTCTCTCTCCATTCTTCCCTTTCCTCTCTCTCTCTTCCCTCTCCTCTCTTTCTCTCTCCTCCCTCTCTTCCCTCCTCTCTCTCCTCCTTCTCTCCTCTCTCTCTCTCCTCCCCCTATCTCTCTCAACCCTCTCTCTCTCCACTCTTCCCTCTCCTCTCTCTCTCTTCCCTCTCTCTCTCTCCCCTACCTCTCTTCCCTCTCCTCTCTTTCTCTCTCTCTCCTCCCTCTCTTCCCTCCTCTCTCTCTCTCTCTCCTCTGTCTCTCTCCTCTGTCTCTCTCCTCCCCCCTCTCTCTACCCTCTCTCTCTCCACTCTTCCCTCTCCTCTCTCTCCCCTCACTCTATCCACCCTCTCTCTCTTCCCTCTCTCTCTCCTCCCTGTCTCTCTCTCTCTTCCCTCTCCTCTCTTTCTCTCGCCTCCCTCTCTTCCCTCCTCTCTCTCTCGCGCCTCCCTCTCTTCCCTCCTCTCTCTCTCTCTCCTCCCTCTCTCCTCTCTCTCTCTCTATCCTCCCCCTCTCTCTCCTCCCTCTCCTCTCTCTCTTCCCTCCCCTCTCTCTCTCCTCCCTCCCTCTCTCTCTACCCTCTCCTCTCTCTTCCCTCCCCTCTCTCTCTTCCCTATTGTCTCACTCTCTCTCTCCTCTAATTTCAAATTTTAAAGATTTTTATTAATTAAAATTAATTTTAAAAAATATAAAAATAATTAAATAAAAATACTAATAGTGACGTATAGAAATATACGTCGCTATCAGTACACATAGTAGCAACGTATATCAGTATCCGTCACTACTACGTGTACTAATAGCGATGTATATTTCTATACGTCGCTATTAGTATTTTATTTTAATTATTTTTTTATTTTAAAAAATAAAGAAAATTAATAAATTTTAAAAAAAAATCAAAATAAAATTCCTCTTACCCTCCCACTCTTCCCTCCCCTCTCCCTCTCTCTCTCTCCGCTCTCCTCTCTCTCCCCTCTATCTCTCTCTTCCCTCCCCTCTCCTCTCTATCTCTCTCTCTCTACCCTATCCTCTCTCTCTCCACCCGCTCTCTCTCTCCCTTCTCTCTCTCCCTCTCTCTTCCCTCCCCCTCTTCTCTCTCTTCCCTCCTCTCTCTCTCTCTCTCTCTCTCTCTCCTCCCTCTCTCCCCTCTCGCTCTTCCCTCTCCTCTCTGTCTCTGTCTCTCTCCCTCTCCTCTCTCTCTCTCTCTCTCTCTCTCTCTCTCTCTCTCTCTCTCTCTTTCCCTTCTCTCTCTCCCTCTCTCTTCCCTCCCCCTCCCTCTCTCTGCCCTCCTCTCTCTCTCCTCTCTCTATCCTCCCCCTCTCTCTTCCCTCCTCTCTCTCTCCTCCCTCTCCTCTCTCTCTCTTCCCTCCCCTCTCTCTCTCTCCTCCCTCTCTCTCTCTTCCCTCTCCTCTCTCTCTCTTCCCTATTGTCTCACTCTCTCACTCCTCTAATTTCAAACTTTAAAGATTTTTTATTATTTAAAATTAATTTTAAAAAATAAAAAAATAATTAAATAAAAAACTAATAGCGACGTATAGAAATATACATCGTTATTAGTACACGTAATAGCGACGTATATCAGTGTATGTAGCTACTACGTGTACTAATAGCGATGTATATTTCTATACGTCACTATTAGTATTTTATTTTAATTATTTTTTTTATTTTAAAAAATAAAAAAATTTAATAAATTTTTTAAAAAAATCAAAATAAAATTCCTCTCACCCTCCCACTCTTCCCTCCCCTCTCCCTCTCTCTCTCTCTCTCTCCCATCTCCTCTCTCTTTCCCTCTCTCCAAATATCTCTCTCCCCTCTATCTCTCTCTTCCCTCCCCTCTCCTCTCTGTTCTCTCTCTTCCCTATCCTCTCTCTCTCCCTCTCCTCTCTCTCTTTCTCTCCCTTCTCTCTCTCCCTCTCTCTTCCCTCCCCTCCCTCTCTCTCTTCCCTCCCCTCTCCTCTCTCTCTCTCTCTCTCTCTTCCCTCCCTTCTCTCTCTCTCTCTCTTCCTTCCCCCTCCCTCTCTCTTCCCTCCTCTCTCTCTCTTCCCTATCATCTCTCTCTCCACCTCTCTCCTCTCTCTCTCTCCCTTCTAGCTCTCCCTCTCTCTTCCCTCCACTCTCTCTCTGTTCCCTCCCCTCTCCTCTCTGTCTCTCTCTCTCTTCTTTCCCCTCTCTCTCTCTTCCCTCTCCTCTCTCTCCTATCTACCTACACACTATCTCTCCTTAATTTCAAATTTCAAAATTTTAATATTTTTTATTCTTTAAAATTAATTTTTAAAATAAAAAAATAATTAAATAAAAATATTAATAGCGACGTATATTGATATACGTCACTATTAATGTTTTATTTTAATTATTTTTTTATTTTAAAAATAATAAAATAATAAAAAAATTAAAATAAATTTTTAATAAAAATAGGTATTAGCGACGCATGGAAATATGCGTCGCTATTACAAAGGTTAATAGCGACGCATTTAACATGCGTCGCTATTAGTTCTTAATTTTTTTATTTTTTTTAAATTAAGAATTATTAGTGACGCTTATTTTTAAATGTTGCTATTGTTGAAACTATTAGCGACATTTGTAAAAATATGTCGCTAATAGTTTTTAAATTTTTTTTAAAAAAATTTAAATATATATTTTTTAGTGATGTTTATAAAAGCGTCGCTAATAATGTAAGTATTAGAGATGCATAAATATAACGTTGCTAAAAGGTTATGTATTAGCAACGTTTATTGTAGACGTCGCTAATAGACTATCATTAGCAACGCTTACTATTATGCGTCGCTAATATTGGTATTTTTTGCGACAGTTTATTATACGTCGTTATTAGTACCTTTTAACGACGCATAGGATTGCAACGCTTATATAAGCGTCGCTAATACCCAATTTTGTTGTAGTGAGAGAGATGGGGATGTTTCCAAGTCAACCTCTACAAAACCCTAAGGGTCAATTTCAGGTAGAGGGAGGTCCTCCCTCTAATGAACAAGTTCATTCCATAATGACCCTTTGGAGTGGGAGGATTGTTGATAATAATGTTGGGGGGACACCAGTGAAAAATGATAAGAGTGAGGAGTTAGAGAGGGCAGCCTAATGAGCCTCAAGTAGAAGTGAGTGCACCACATGAAAAGGAGTTTGTATCTCCTTCCCCTTCCTCAGAGCCATAGTCTAACACCACTTCCGAGGGATCTTATATCCATAGGGCACCTTTTCCTCAGTGTCTTGACATGGCCCCACCATTTTAAAAGAGCATGGCTAGGACTGGTGAGATTCTTGATACTTTCAAGCGAGTCAAAATTAATCTCCCCTTTTTAGATGCCATTAAGCAAGTCCCTGCTTATGCTAAGTTCCTCAAAGACCTATGCACTCAAAAGTGTAAATCCAAGAGCCATGTGTCTGGGAAGGTCTTCCTCACCGAGCAAGTTGGCTCTCTTTTGAAGTTTGACACCCCACCTAAGTATAACGACCCTGGAGTGCCCATTATTTCTTGTGTCATAGGTGATCACTCCATTCATAGAGCCCTCCTTGACCTTGGTGCGAGTGTCAATCGACTTCCCTTACTCGGTGTATGAAAAACTAGGGTTAGGTTAATCGCAGCCTACATCAGTTACCATGTAGTTAGCCGACTGTTCTGTACGTAAGCCTCAAGGAGTTATTGAGGATGTCTTAGTGAAAGTTGACCAGTTCTTTTTCCCTGTTGATTTTATTGTCTTAGATATGGAATATAACATCCGGGAATTTTCTAAATTCCTGAAGTCGTACACATGGAAATTAGGGTGTTGGACCCCTTAAGCTTCTTGTAGGAATAAATTAATCATCAGTTGGAAGTTTTGGGTAAAGTATGCATGGATGGAAAATAGACAGAAAGAGCTTCGAAACGCCACCAAGAACGCATGAATCAAAGTCCGGATGAGGGAGATACAACTGTTCAAAGTTGAACATATCGTGCATCACTCGTTTACCCGAAATGAATGTGCGAATTGTCCGTTTAAGGGTCGATACAGGCCCGATCAATTACTGTTCCGAAATTGGGTTTTTGGGGCCCAATTTCTCATAGGATTAGGAGCCCTAATCCCATGCCAATAAAAAGAATTAATTATGGCTATTTAAGGGGGAGCTTTGGGGGGACGATAGGGAGGAGCGGCCGAGGAAATTTTTCGGCAAAGCTCTAGTGAGTCTTCAACAACGGTAGATCAATAACAACTCAGCCTCATAGGTAGGATTTCAAGTTGTGATTAGTGAAGAATTTGTTAATTAATTTAATTAAAATTTATGTGGATCTCTGCAATTACTGTTCACACGTAATATTGTGAACAGTGATTAACTTTCCCGTTGGCGGAACAGCCGACGGAAGTGGACTGCACTCTGAGGCCGCAGTGGCCTTAGCTGTGGCGGCTCTGGCTCTTGCTTTGGCCACCCGCCAGACCATTTATCCCGGTCAGCAGTGGGGCAAAGGTGGAGTCTTGTCTTCTCTGTTGATCGGCCAGCAGGAGGCGGAGCCTCGCCGGAAGTTGGGAACACTGCTTCGCTACGCCCTTGCTTCTTCTTGAGTTCTCTCTAAAATCACAGAGGAAAGAGGGTGGAGACGTTACTGCCAGTGGCGGACCTACGGCTGGACCAGGGGGTTCTAAATCGCCGCTGGACAGCGAATCGAACGGCCCCGGCCCATGGCTGGGCGAGGCGGCGGTGTCAGTGCAAATCACAGGTGGAAGAAAATCTGGCCACTTTGCAGACCACTCGGTAGCCACCGTGCGCCGATGGACTAGGTCCAACGGAACCGCCTCCCGGAGGCGATCTTATTGGCCAAGCCCGTCGGCTAACAGTGGCGGCCGGCGGTGGCTGCCGGAGGCCTGCAGGTGTTCCTGCTGGCCGGAACCAAAGAAGACGGGACTAGGTCCAACATGGCTGGTCCGGATCCGATTGGTCTGGGCCTGGCCAGGATCTGGTTTGGGTCAGCAATATTAATAATAAGAGGAATAAAAGTGGGTGTTGAACCGGGTCCGGTTCAAGGGTCTTTACTTGTTCTAAAAAATTAGAAATATTACCCATAGACTTTGAGATGGATACGAGTGTCTTGACCAAGTTTCAGACCTGGGAAAAATCCCAGAGATGGTAAAATGACCCTTTTACCCTTGTAGTTAAATTATCGTGTGAAAACTATTTACCCGAATTCAGAGCTCCGGTTCAGGGTCCTATGAGTTGGTTTAAAAATCAAAAAAATTCTCAGTGAGAGTTTAATGAGTAAGTTAATTATAAGACAAATCTCATGGTGAGGAAAAATCCCAGTAAGCGGTTACTTGACCCATTTGCTCTTAGGGTTTATCATAAACCGTTAAGACAACCTGGGTCGGTTCAAGGGGTTCACGACCCTGTCACATGCTAGGAAAATTACACAGGGTTTATGAAGTCAAGTAGTACCCTTGAGTTTAATTTTGGACCCATTAGATGTCATTAAGGTCTTAAACCAATTGATAGAAATACCCTTTGAGTGGACCCGCCCACATTCGTGTGAACGGAAGCATGGGTTAGTTTGAAAGTGGAGCTTTCTGAGAGGCTTATGACTTAAAATAAATAAAAGGGTAGTGAGATAACCAAATGAACCAAGGAAGGGGTGGTGGAATTATCATAATGCCCTTAGGGGGCAGTATGTTCTATTTTCGCTAAAACGGATAACCTAGCAACTGAGCATTAGGGTGCCCTAGAATGATTTTAATTGGCTTCAAAAGGAAGGGGTGTGACCAACAAGAGACACGAAGACCTTTGTAGGTCATAGTGTCACAGGAAGCAAGAGGAATAACCCTAATTCTTAATGTTTAGGGCAGTGGATTACTTGCGCCTGCAACCGAGTACATCGATCAACTAGAGTATTAAAAATGTAACTCGTGCGATGTGTTGGAGTTGATTACACTCTCGGGCTTGAATTCTCTGAGCCTTGGCCCTGCAAAGGAATGCAACGGGCCTCCGTTTATTATTTATACACTTGTGTGACTGCATATTATATATGTTGATTATTCTGATGCTTACATTTATTATTGCTATGTTAAGTTACATCAGTAATGTAAGGTTAATAAAGACTAATCAAGAGATTTTGGTTGTTGTTGGTTTGAGGGGAAAACACCTAATCAAGATAATGACTAAAATACCCTCTTTAGGGTTGGGACCAGTTCATGGAGTGAACGGGGCCCTGACATAGATCTTACCTTGGTTAATGAACCGATGGTGGCTATGGGATGTTCTCTGAGTCATAGCTCAGTGGATGAGCTATTTATTGGGCTGATTCACAAGGTGAAGAGGACCTAAATGGTTGAGCGGATACTTGACTAGATGAAAATAATCTAGTCTAAGTTTTAGATGTTTAGGGGAGTCAATGGTCATAAGGACCTGAGGCTTCTATGGATTCATTAGTAATGTCTTATAAGACATTTTCTCCTAGAGTTGAGGAATGGTGGAGAATGCGATATGCTTCTTCATCGCCACGACGGTTTGGGTATTGACCAGAGGGTCTTTACCGCGGGTCTCCTGCAGGTCTTCCCTTGACTATTTAGTACGTACGAAAAGTGGAGTTATATGAGCATCATGGAAGGCTTGTGTTTCTTGCCAATCTGTGTCCATGAGCATAGTTGGGATCCTTTTCTCCAAATTCGTGTCAGGCTATTGAGAGCCCTGGGGATTTGGGTCAAATTGTTGTTAAGTAGTCTACTCCAAGGTTGGAGTACTTTGTTTGGGGATTTCTCGAGGGGCGAGTCCTCTCTGAGTTATAGATTTGATAGTATTAATTATCAAACAAGGGATGTGAGTTAATTAACAACATTGTTTGATATTGCTTGTTAATTAGACAAGTGGAACGATTAAATGACTTACTAAAATGTAGGTTGAAAATACTTAAGCATTGCATGTGTGGTGTGTTATGCTTCTTAGGATAGAGTAGTTTCTAGACAGAACTATGTCTAGATCCGATCTTGTTGGAAACATTGGAGATGTTGTCTAATGAGTACGTAGGCAACTAACATCAGGTGATGTTAACCCAATCCGAATAATATTAATTAAATCTTTTATCCTTTGGAAGCTCTTCTCCTAAAGGCGGAGATGCTCCATTGTGGTGGTGGTTGTTGTTTGGTTTGCTTTGTTACAGGTTTTCCAGGCGACAGCGAGTGAGACCAAGACTGACGTGTATAGGATGAAGTTTCTTCGTGTCTGCAACTCTGGTACGTAAGTGTACCTTTAGTGTGAGAGTCTAACTTGTTATTTATTTTCAGACGGATGATGGACTTGTACTTAGATTGATGAGCTGTTCTTTATGAATTTTTAGACATTAAATAATATCATATAATTTGATATCCGTATTTGTGAACCACAATTATCATGACCTGGATATTTAATCAAATGGTTTGTTTTGTATTTAAGAAAGAAATTTTTTTTTGTTGCTTACCGTTCATGCTATTTAAAAATACTTTTAAAAATCCGGGTCATGACATGGAAACCGTTGCCAACTCCATGCATCGGATTCCTATCATTATAGATCGCCCTTTCCTTGCCACAACTAATGCATGCTAACTGTTTTTTATGTGTCTAACAATTTACCTGCAACTTATGATGCTGAATGTTTTATGGTAGACAATTTTAAATTCAATGCTAATGATAGAGGTCCATCTTTTGTAACATCAGCCCATAATCAAGTCGTGCCTTCTAACTTTTCTAAATCATCCTTTTGGAGACTGATAAGAATAGTCAATGCCAATATCTACCACCCACCCTGACATATTTGAGAATGTTGGCATTGTCTGGCAAAAGACAATAAAATTAGCGCTTCTTGGGAGGCAACCCATGTTTTTGATATATTTCTTTTCCTTTATTTTGTTTATCTTCTTTGTTTCATTTAGGTTTTATTTACTTAATTTTCTCTACTTGTGTTTTTTTTTTCATTATAGTTTTTGTTCCTTTGTGGGATAGAGTACTTTAGGTTTGGGGAAATGCTCATCACTTATCTTTATCTCTTTTCTCCAACCCTATATATTTCACTTTCAGATTAGTGGATTAGTTCTACATTCATGTGATATCTTTTTTTCCCTCTCTTACATTTCCTTATCATTGTAGAAAAATATTTTATTTCTTTCTTATTTTTCTTTTAGGATATTTTAGAATATTTTTTTTCGTTATTACTTTCATTTTTTTCTTTTATGTGGTTTTTATTGTTTAATTTCTATTAAAAGCATAGTCTGTTTTTAAAGAGATCAATTGCATGAAGAAAGTTCAAGTAATTAATTAAGTAATGAAAGAGATTGCGTGAGTAATTTCTATTTTATTTTCTTTATCTTGGATAATTGTGCATATATTTTTAAATCACATTTCACATACTTGAAACTTGTGGGAATATAATTTTATTATTTAATATTTGTAATCTTAGTGGGATATCTTTAACTAAGCATATTTTTTAAAACATGACAATTGAGTAATTTTTAATATTTTATGATTAATCTTTCTGTTTAGCTTTTATTTGAAAATAATTTGGGATAAGTGTATAATGAAAAAAAAAGAGATGAAAAAAAGGATGATGAAAAAAAAAGTTGAAAAAAAAACAAAAAAAGGAAGATAGATTGATTAAAAAAAAGTAAAGGTTTGTTTCTCTTTTCACTGAGTAACCAGGCCTTGTGCCTAGGCAAGCATGAGGGATCGTGTCAAAAGGTGAAAAATTGAGATAAATTATTTTATGACTTGGTTTATTTGTAGCCTTTATTGTTTAAGTTATTAAGCTTGAGGGGTGTTTCAACAACTAGTGCCTTGAGCCAACTAGATTAAGGACACTAGCCTAACAAGTTACATGAACTATTTAGAAAGCTTAATAAAACTAAGTATTGCACAAGTCATATTTTGAGGTATATTATGCTCTTATTCCCTGAATTTAATTGAAATTTGAAGGCCATTACATGAGGTTTTATTATAAGATGTTAATGATGAAAGATTGTCATTGTTATATTTTTTTAGTTAGTGAGGTTTATTTATCTTGGTTAATGGGTCACATAAAATATGCTTGTTAATAAAAAATAAAATTGTATGGCTACAAAGTTTCTACACTTCATGTTTTTGAAATGTTTATACGTAGTTGCACAATTATTTCTAAGATGGGGTTATAGAATAGAATAATCCTTACTTGAAAGTGATCAGATCAAAATTATTTACTTGTTTCCGCTACTTGTGGTTGGTTCTCTTCAGAAATAGTTATGTGTTTTTAATAGAAGATTGTTTTTGGAATTTTTATTTTCTTGTTTTGTTTTATTTCTTTTCTTAAGTTTAGATGTTTGTGGGTATCATTAGTGCAAACCCTCACAAGACACAACTCGTCCAACTAGGGACACCTAGGAGTTTAAAGGTTTGTTGCATAAGCTAAATGCAGTCGTGATTCCCTACGAAAGTGGCATTTATTTATTTATCGTGTTAGTTGTTTTATTTTGTTTTTGTTTTGCTCGAGGACTAGCAAAATATACGTTTGGGGGTATTTGATAAGTATGAAATATATATCTATTTCATATGCCTTTTTACCATACTTACTAGTATAGATTAGGTTAATTTAGAATTAGTTATAATTTATTTAGATTAAGATAGATATTAATATTTTCATTTAATTATTAAATAATTTTGGGAGTTATTAGTAGTTTATGCATATATTTGAATCAAGTTAGGATTTTAATTATATTCTACATGTCTCAAATGCAAAGTTTTTATGTTTTATATATAAAGTGCGCTTATCGAGGCACTTGGATGATGTTTAGAATAATTGAAAATAGTCTTAACATTCTTTAAAATGATTTGGACAACTTTTCGTAGTTATAAAAAAGTTGGAAACTAATATGGACATGAAAGAAAGAGCTTAATGAACATAAATTGGACATGAAACTGAATAGAACTGTCGAGAGTGTAGAAACAGTATAGCCGAGCAAACAGGGCATTTTGAGGATCAAACGGTTAAACGTGATTTGGAAGAAAAATATAGTACAGGTGAGAGAACGGGCATCCATGGAGATCGATTGAGATAATGCGCAGTTTCATAGTTTAAGCTAATTTTGAGTCCTTTTCATATTAGACTTTTTTCTACGGTTCCTATGTCTATATAAAGACATATTTTGCTCGAAATAGAAGGTTTTGAAGAGATTTTCTAAAGAGAATAAGGAAAAAGAAGATGGAGGATAACTTAAAGTTTTCAATGGAGATTGAAGAGCTTTCTTTTACCATGCAAGGCTAGATTTTTCTTTTACTTAGGAGTTGATGAAGCTATAAATAAATTTCAGTTTCTTTTATTTTTAATTTAGATCTCAGTTGTGAATAATGACAATTGTATGATAAGGATTTCCTTTTTAATGGAAGAGATTTTCATATTTATTCAATTCTATGTTGATTTATTGTCTTGTAGATGATAGATTGATGTGGTTTCGATATTTACATCGATTCTAATTTTTGTGATTTAGATAAGATGGTCATAAAATAGTTTTAATGTTCATATAATTAATGAATTGGATGAGTTATACTAAGATGAGATGAGTCATGCCTATAGTTTAGTTTAGTGTAGATGATTCCTAATATTGTCGAAGATAGTTCATGCCATGGATTTAATTAATGATTCTTTCTGAAGTAATTATAGCTTCTAGCTGAGAATACTTGTTCATATTCACACTAGATTTAGATTAAAGGTTAAGAAATTGTTATGGTTCTATAATGGATTAGATTTCCTAAGTAATTTCGATCATATTCATCTCTACCTTTTAATTTAATGATTATTTTCTTTGCTTAATTAAAGTTTAAGTTCTTTTTGTTTTTAATAAACAAATTCCTCTCTTAGATTTAGTAATAATTCATCTGTCCCTGTGGTTCAACAACCCTTAAATACTTATCCTAGTACAATTACCTTGTACACTTGCAAAGGGTTTAATTATAAATGATCAGTTACATGAACTACATCTGAAAGACAACAACGTACCTATGATATTTGGATAATGTAAGGAAATTATATCAATGTTGCGACTTGAGTACAACAAGATTGCGGCATGCCCAAACAATTGCATGTTGTATTGGAAGGACATGGCTGACCAAAATGTTTGTCATGTATGTGAGGCACTTCGTTGGAAGACTTCAAAAGGTGATTAAGACAGTACTAAAAGGAGGATCCCAGCAAAAATACTTCATCATTTTCCCCTAAAGCCAAGGTTGCATAGATTGTATATGTCATCCAAAATTGCAGGTGATATGTGATGGCTTGACGAGAAGCATAAGAGAGATGGGTCCTAAGACACCCAGTTGATTCTTCAGGTTTAAAACAACTTGGTTCTATCTATCCTGCATTTGCTTTAGAGCCACGTAATGTTAGACTTGGGCTAGTAAGTGATGGCTTCAACCCATTTAGGACATTGTCTCTTTCACATAGCACATGGCCTGTAATTCTAGTTCCTTATAACTTACCTCCATTATTATGCATGAAACAACCAAACTTTATGTTATCATTGCTGATCCCAGATGACCCTGGTAATAAGATTGACATATTCCTTAGGCCATTGATAGAAGAATTAAAATAATTATGGGATGTTGGTGTGGAGACATATGATTCATCAAAGAAAGAGATATTTCAAATGCATGCTATGGACCATAAGTACTTCCTAGGGTACACGATGTTATCGGGTTGGAGCAAAAAAGGGAAGCTAGAACGTCCCTCATGTCATTAGGAAACTTTCTCATTATGTTTGAAAAATAGTAGAAAATGTTGTTATATGGGTTATTGCCGTTTCTAACCTAGAGACCATAAATTTCACAAGAAAAAGCACTCTTTTGATGGATTAATTGAAGATAGAGAACCCCTGGTTCAACTGACAGGGTCAAGTATATGGCATAAGTTAAGAAGTATTGAACACACATTAAGTGTTGAGAAAAAGTGTAAGAGAGCAGGCACTCGACAAAGTATTTGGAGGAAGAAGAGTATATGTTTTGAATTACCTTACTCAGAGCATAATTTAATAAGGCATAACTTAGATGTCATGCACCACATTGAGAAGAACGTATGTGATAATGTACTGAGGACTTTATTAAATTTAGAAAAAAATCAAAGGATAACTTAAATGTGTGTCTTGATTTAGTAGACATGAGAGTGAGGAAAGATCTACACCCACAGTGGCAAGCAGGGGGTAGAAGTGTTTATCTAACACCTGCACATTATTCTATGAACAAAGTCGAGAAACAAATGTTTTGTAGGGTTTTGAAAATTTTGATGACTCTTGATGGCTACTCATCTAATATATCAAGGTGAGTAAATACTAAAGAGTGTAAGATTTTTGGGAGTAAAAGTCATGATTCTCATGTCATTATGCAACATTTTTTGCCCCTTGCCATTCAAAGAATTTTGCCCAACAATGTAAAGTATGCACTTATAGAGTTGAGCAACTTCTTTCATGAATTTCTCTAAAGAGTGTCATGTTGAAGACCTCAAATGCATTGATCAACACATTGGAGTTGTCCTTTGCCATCTACAAAGAATCTTTCCTCCGACATTTTTTTATGTTATGGAGCATTTGCCTATACATCTAGCTTCAGAGGCCCTTATAGGAGGACCAGTTCATTATCGATAGATGTACCCAATTGAAAGGTAATCATTTATTTTTACGACTTTATTATTATAAGTAAAATGTAAATTTATGTGATAACTTACATAAAATTATATTTGTGATGTGTAGGTACTTGTGTACTTTAAAGTCGTATGTACGTAATAGGGCTCAACCAGAGGTGTCTATTGCTGAAGCATACATTGCTGATGAATGTATTTTATTCTGTTCAAGATATTTTGACAATGTTGAAACACGTTTAAGTCGACCCCAAGGTAGAAAAAGGAAGATATGTCGTGTGGGTCACAGTTCTTTCTAAGCAAAATTGAATTGGAGCAAACACATCGTTATGTGTTGTTCAATAATTATGACATTGTTGGACCTTATATAAGGTGAACTTTAAATCATGACATTGGTTCTACACCGTTGATGAAATTAATGTCTACATATATTCAATACATGAATAGTTGATAGTGACATCTGCATAAAATGTGTGCATACAACACATTAGTGTTCTTAAACTAAGATAGAGGAGAGCAAATCCACGTGAGATTCAAAAAATGCACAATGAACAATTCAGTGATTGGTTAAAGCAAGAGGTATGTTACAAAACAAACATTTGTTGGCAAACATGTTTCACTCAGTCAGTACAATAAAGTGATTTTTATTATTTTTCCCATGATTGTAGTTTCGACGAAGGGTGAAGGGAAATATTAGTATTGAAGAAGGAGTCGACTTGCTTGCATAAGGCCTACATCCTATTGCATATAGATTTAGTGCCTTCACAACCAAATCTGGGTTTAAATTTCAAATATTAGATAAGGATAGGAGAGCTAAAACTCAGAATAGTGGTATTGCAGTTACAACATAAACTATAAGTTATGCAAGCTCGAGGGATAAATCTCATGTTTCATTGCCCTCAACTTATTATGGTCGCGTAACTGATATAATTGAGTTGAAATATTCCGATGACTTTAGGTTTGTTGTTTTCTGGTCATAGTGAGATAGATGAGCTATGTATTAGCATCTCAGGCAATACAAGTTTTCTATGTTGAAGATCCAATTGTACTTGATTGGCATGTTGTTGCGAAGACCATGCGGAAAGAAATTGGTGATGATGATGAATCAGAAGTGTCAATAGATGCAATGATTGGCCAACAACCTCGAGGAAACTTTGAAGATGAATATACAAAAGTTGTAAACTGGTTGAAACCAAATGCCGAGGGAGCCACTATCAATACATTTTTAGAAGATTTTGCCATACGAACAGATGACATATCAATTTTTGGAGATGATAATGAAACTAATTTTGATGATTAATAATATAATATTTAGTTTTTTATTACAATTTTGAATTCCTTTCTCTTATAAGAGTCTTATATTTTTATTCAACTTTTTTCTTTCACTATGCCATAGTCCCCTTCTTTATTCTTATTACCCTTACCTAATTTCTAGTTTTGTTCACATTTCAGTTGCTTTTCCAGCTTTTTGTTTTATATTAAGTTGTTTGATTTACTAGCCAATCTAAAGGAAGCCACTATCATTAACTGTTCCATGTCATTATTAATATTTTTAAATATGTTTATTTGTCTTATTAATTACTGGTTATGCATTTTATTGTATTTTCAGAACAATTATTTAATACTTAAGCAAATAAAA
Source organism: Saururus chinensis (assembly GCA_035235625.1). NCBI lineage: Eukaryota > Viridiplantae > Streptophyta > Magnoliopsida > Piperales > Saururaceae > Saururus > Saururus chinensis. The sequence continues at coordinate 25,016,179 of CP141146.1, read as the reverse complement.
AGGTCTTCTTCTGAGAGTTAATTTCTATTAAACTTCTCTGTTTATCACTGTATTGTTATAATTCGTTGTCTTATTCATTATTTCCTACATTTTCTTTGCTTTGATTAGGTTGATGGAATCATCAAAACTTGCAAGTTTTTTGGACAAGTAGTAGAAGGGTCAAATAAAACTGGAAAAGAAATATGTGGTAAAAACTACTAGCTCTTTACTTTCTTTACTCAAGTCTAGCTCGCTCTGCTTGAACCTTCAACTTTTCTGAAGTGTCTTTCAGAATTATCCCTGCTCTAAGGTTGACATGTCATTTACGAAGTCGTGACAGAAAATTCCAGAAAATTTTCTTTTTTGTTCCTCTGCTTGTATTGATTCTTACCTAAAAGTTCCTATAATTAGAGGCATTATTCAAATAAAAATTATGCTGCTATTTCTCGCTTAGACAACACTTTGGCTGGTTAGAAGGCTCAACTTCTAAGCCAAGCTGGTAGGGCTCTGCTGATCCTAGGTGGTTTAAACATGGTGGAGAGTTGTTTGTCAAAGTTCCATTTTTTGGAGTCGTATCATACCTTACACTTGACATACTTCCCTTTTGCATAGTCTTTGATGTTATTTGGGCAGTCCATTGACGAAGTAAACTTGCCTGGATAGGCTAGGACATTCTTGTAAGTGTTCCTTTGTCTTTCAATTTGTTTGGCTGGAACTAATTGTTTCTTTCTTTGCTTCGTCAATGTTGAAGATTTTTAAGGATATTGAAAGCATGAATGTCTATGGTTTTTCTTCTCAGTTTGATTCTGTCATTATTCATTATCATAGGCATTTGATGTGTTGAATGCTCTGAATCGTAAGGTTTGTTTTGTCTTCATATAAGTATTTCATTATATCCTAGTTCCTCTGTTTGTTTCCTTTGTATGGAGATATGACATTTTTCTTTCTATCTATCATTTTTGTTTACGAAATATTTTGCTTTCTTAAAACTACATTTTGTTGTATTTCCTCATTTATTACTAATTTTTCTATTTAAAAAGCAAGAATTGGTTTATATACATTTAGTTTTACATAGGCACTATCTTGTGGGTTGTTCACAGATGTTTTCTTTCTATATATATCTATACTAGAATGTGTCTCACTGCCTTAACATTTTATCCTTGTTTAAAATCGAGCCAATTTGTCTAAAAAATCATGTTTAATTTGATGTTCTATGGTGATTAAGAGACGAAAGTTCTTTAATTATTGTCGACTCAAAACTACCAAGATTGAACTGAGGATTAATTTGGCAACTGTTTCTTCTCGTATCCATATTTTAACCAGAATTTAACAGCTATTACTAAAACTTTAACAATTATTACTAAAATTGTTCCTTCTGGTATCCATGTTTCCAGACAATTTTCTTGATTAAAATACCGGAATGAACAATTTTAGTAATAGCTATGTAGAAGAAGCATGCATTAATGGCTTGCTGTCTTATAAGATGAGAAAAAGGATTCTTGTTGTCTTCACTTTTTAGATATACTAAAAATTATTTAAGTGAACTCTGATATAAAAGAAACTTGAGTTTACCCTATCTAAAAGAGTATTCTAGAGATATATTAGATATAAGATAATTACCAAAACATTATACACAGTTATATGGGTCGCAATGAAACAAAAAGTGACTAACAATTTGGTAAGTAAGTTTTGATTTACAAGTAAAGTAATGATCTCAAACTAATGATATATTTATAAACTAGTTAACTGATTAAATGCAGAAATCCTGTTAAAGCATAAATACACTATGTTGAAGCAGGTAATTAAAAATGCAGAAATCAAGTTAACATTGTTGTTTTTTATGGTTTTTAATATATGATGCAATGAGGTCAATTGAAATCCATTTATTTGATCCAGTAAAATGCAAACAAATTGAACAAAAATGATAATAAAGATTTTTGGTCCAGTGGTAATTCTATTACATAGTAATATAACTTCTAAGAATACAAATAAAACCTGAAATTAGGAAATTTGTTCTTCAACTGATATATGTTACTTGTTCTGTATTTGCACAATAATATGAGCATGTGGGTTACTCAAGGTTATTGCTTTTATTTTGGATGGTGGTGACTGGTGACTTTGTATTTTTCTCCTCCTTTTTCAATTCCTTATATGAATATATCAGTCTTTTGCTCATCATCTGGTCTTGTTTGTGTAAGATTGTTTTGAACTAACTCAACTCGAAGTTACAAATTTGTGGGGCTTTTAGAAGTACGATAATCTAGTCATGGATTAGTGAAGTACTTTGATGTATAAATTTTCACGCTCAAGGTTTTTCCACACATTTACTTTAAAATTTTACTAAAATTATATTTCCAAATACGGATGTAAATCAAATTAAAAAACAAAATTCAAAACATGTGAAAATAATTTTCATAAATTAATTCATCACACAACAAACCAACATTCTCAGGCATGACCTGAAATGAAAATATAAACGTAAAACCTTCCATGGCCATGGGCTTTAAAACAAAAACCTCCCAAGCATCTCTAAGTACAAGTTCTTAAACAGTCTGAATTCTAATTCATACATATATACACAAGTCAAGAAAATAATACATTTCTTTCACCTTAATCAATCCATGAGATCGTGGCACTAAAATCCACAAAGCCTCACTATGATTTCGCTGCACTCCATGTTGAGGAAAAATAGCCAACCACGGGGAATAGTCGAGACCAAGAAGTTATCAAACAACCTACAAAAGCCTCCAGATGAAGAGGCTAAAAAAATAGGGTGAGTATTTTCATACTGAGTAGAAGAATACCTAGTATGGGAAATAAATCAATGAACTTCGCAAGTTCATATATAGATGCATTCAAGCAATCACACATGACCCAAAAAGTGCATGCAACATACGTAATATATCTTACACACATACAGTCATACTGGCTGAAGTTACACTTACTCTTGTAGCATACACTTACACTTACACAAATGCTTACACTTACAGTCTGAATCAAAGTCTCACCAACTTACTTGTACACCTTAACGTTTTCTCATATAACTTACACCAATTCATACAAACTTTCTTATACAATCTTACTCTTACTCATAAACATAACCTTACTATCTTCCTTAGAAGCTTACACTTACACTTACTCTGGGTCTTACACATACAACTTACTCAAAATCGAATACATATAACTTACCCTTACAATCTTACACATATTACCGACAACTGAAGCTCATTACAATTAATAAGCTCCAGCGTTGGAAAGGAAGGGAATGTCACTGGGGCATCACCTTAACCTTCGGGGAGCATCTAGACGTCATAGACTTTTCCGAAGGCAAGGCACACCTATGCTCATGGGGCACAAGATCAAACAAGTAAGAGCAGGTAAATGATACTACTTACCTAAGCATGCAAATGCCCATTCTTTGGGGCCATACAGTGCCAACAAGGGCCATACATTGCCAAGTAAAGGCGAAAAACATACGGTGCCACTCTTGGGCAGGAATCTTACAATGCCACTCTTTGTCAGAACATACAATGTCATTTGTAGGTAGAAATACATACAGTGCCCACGAAGGGTGAAAACTTATAGCGCTCTCAATAGAGCATCAAGCATCTAGGCTGAAATACAACACAAAGAGTAAATCCCACACGATAACACCATGGCTAGACCAGGAAAGATGCTCAGTCGATTACTTATGAACTTGCTCAAAAATAGAAGTTAATCTGTCAAAACCCTCAGTCTCAAACTCGCAACGTTATCAAATTAGGGTTACTTACAATTCAAGTTCACATTAAGTAATTTATGCATGTACAATTATGTTCAGAGCTACTTCCGTCTTACATTCTTCAATCGACCAGGCTTGAACCACACTGGTTCTAAAGCCTTGGTCCACAAGGGTAATATACTTCATCTTAACTCATCCAATCATACTTAAAACTCACTCTTACCCTTATAGTCTTACAGGTCTCTACATAACCTTACTTGTCAAACTCGAATTCCATGTCGGCATATGCAAACCATGATATACTTACAGCCTTACATCTTGCACCGTCCTCCTTAAAACCAAAGCATCTTACTCGAACTCCTCAAATGGAATCTTATAAACCTAAATTCTATCATCAAATCCTTATTAATTCCTTAGTCATTATTCTTTCATTACAATTCATATTACGTACATTATGCGGGTACAATTATGTTGTCCACTCTCACTAATTCACAAATTCCCATAAACATTAAGAACCTTAAATCTTCCAAATCCTTACATCGCTTAGGTCTTCTTCTCATTGCTCCAATGTACCACCCGACTCAATCCAAACCAATTCTTCAATCTCATCAAGTCCAACATTCGCCTGTCAATCTTATGTCTTTCCTCACCCAACATATGATCACAGTTTCCACGTCATAGCCCATGAAGTACCCCTTCGACAAACTTACAATCAAACACTCCTACTCGTGCTCATCGATCACACACCACCAGCCCACAACGAATATCTATCTCATGCTCTGATCACATACATATAATTCATAACTTACTACCGTACCCTTAGTCTTCACTAACATACGCACAATTCACATCCATATAACATGCTTATTTAATCAGCATAATCATGCAAAGAATTAAGTTATAAACTCCTAGCATGCTACTACACAATCAAAGCATGCAATAATGAAATTACGAGTTCAAGGTCCCCTACCTCATAATCCACGTGAGTTTGATAGCGAGCACACGACTGTGGCAGCATTGAGGGCGGAATCAGCAGCCAAAAGCATTGCACTGAGAGAGTTGTTGTCCCGAGGATTTTCAAAGATGCTAGAATTAATCTCGATAAGGTTAGACTAATTTCACTCGAAACAAAGGTTGGGCGCACTAAAGCGGCTAGACATAAGGTCGTGCCACTAGAAATGGCAAAAGCAACCACAGAATGGGGGGTGACTCGTAGGAGGTCGGCCAACGGTTAAAAAAACTTTGTTGGCCACCAAACGTTAAAATAGACCACTGACCACATCCAGCGGCAACAATTCTACATTGTCAAAGCCTCACAACATGGTGGAGGACTTGGTTGCGTACTCACAAACATAAGCGAGACAGAGGAGGGCTTTAATGGCCATATTGCCTAGTGGTGGAGTCATTCCATAAACATGCGTTGAGGCACTAAGGCCTGGCATAGGTGGCCAACAAAGGCGGCATCATTTCTAAATGCTACCCACAACCAAATCATCGTACAGATGGATGTGCATCAAGCACGGCTTACGGTGGAGGATATGGACACGACATCGGTCAAGCCTTCAATGGACTGAGTCTAATGGCTGATAATTTTACTTCCTCTCTGGAAAAATTGGAATTTGGGAACTCTTTCCCGTAGGTTTTGGATCATGCGTAACATAAGTGGGGGTGCAGAGGTAGAATCGAGCCAGAAGTAATGGCCCTAGCCATTGCTAGGCTGGGGCAGAGCCCACAACATTAGACATGCAGCCCAAGTACGCGCGGTGTCAAGCTGAATAGTTAGCCCTAGGTTGGGGTGGGTCTCGCGGCGGTGCTAAGAAATGTACCCCAAAGTTTGGGGGCATGGTTTGGGCAGCAGACGTGCAGGGCAGAGGAGCATGGGAGGCCATGAACAGTAGCCTCATGTCCTTGGGTCAATCGGGAGTTCGCGGTTGTCCATTGGCTGACGTAGGTGGCGGTAAAACTTCTGGTCAAAAGGAACAAAGGGATTCAATCAAGACAAAGGCGTCGAAGTGTCGGGCCAGGGGGTGGACACGCCATCAACGACCACAAATGGTCAAATGGGGGCCGAGGGACAGACCTAGAAGACCGCGGCGATTTAGTAATCGCTGGACCACGTGATTCGAATAGACATCCGCCCAATGTCATGCGATGTCTATCAATGGAGAACGGACGCTGTTAGAGAAGAAGAAGAAGAAACAGATTGTCTGGAATCAAAAAACAAGGGAAGGAGGGGTGCTGGACCGGGGGAGGCGGCCGTTTAGGCCAGGGCGGCGGCCTTGCCGTTACCGGTCCGGGAGAAGGCCAAAGGCCAGTCACGGGGGCCGGCCACCGGCAACCACAACACATAGTGAAGAAAAAGAAAACATGGGGCTGTGGAATTTTACCTCATGACGTGAAAGTAGGGGCAGGAAGGCTGGAACGGCGGTGGTAGGAGGTGCTCATGGCTGGGGCATAGCTGTGGCGGAAAGTTGGAGGCCATGCAACTGCCGGTGGTGGCAGCAGCCGGCAAGGCCAGGTTGGGGAGGCGGTGACGGTGTCGCCAAGCCAAGGCTAGCCAGACGAAGGCTAGCAGCCAGCGGCAGCACCGCCTCTGGCCTCACAAAGTGAAGGGGGCTTCCCCCCTTCACTGTTCACTTTGTGGGGTTGGGCGCGCTTCTATATATTTTTTTTCTTTTTCTTTTTCCAACTCTTCCTTTCTTCTTGATTCTGTTATCTTGTGTCTCGTCTAATTTTTCGCCAAAAAATTTATGGGATGCGTTAAGGCCTATGACCTGCGACTAAACACTACTCCCGAATCTTACGGTCACGAATATTACAAATAAGGATACGCCGAAGCATCAAATTTCTTCTTTGAAAATACGAGTAGAAAACTGTAGAACATTGGAGAAAATTATAGAAATATGCAAAAAAATTACAGAAAAATCGGGGATGTTACATAAATTATGGTGATTTAGAGTTTCTTGATCATTTATTTTTCTCTCTTATGGAGCCTAGAGTTTTTGTGAATTGTTTTCTTTAGTTGCACCAAGATTCAAGAGGTAAATCCCAAAGGAAGAGGTCATAGTTGTAATGGGTCCAAGCTGTGATTCCACACTAATTAGTTCAATGATTAACTTAATCTATAATTAATCTCCTCACAATTTTTAGCTCAGTAATAGTATTTTAAATAATTGGAACATGTTAATTAAATCAAACACCCACACTTACAGGAAATAAGTGCCTCTCATTGAAAACAATTGCAACATTTTTATAAATTATACAAAAGAACAACACAAGGACTAAGGATAATATTATTGCCCAAAATAAGTAGAATCTCAGTGTCATTTCTTCAAAGTAATCAGAATCTTTATCTGATTGTTCATGATCTATGCCTACTTTTGGTTTTGACTGGTCTCTGGTTCCTTCAAACTTATTAACTTCATTGGAAACCAAATCTGCAAACCACAACAGGAAATCCTTCAAGAGATCTTGTGAGGATGAATAACTTTCACTAAACTTATTACAAACACTTGCTGAACAAGACATGTTTGGAGAGGGAGAGCAACCCTTGTCTGATTTGTCATGAAAACTTGCTGAAATGGCCATGATACTTTCAGCTACTGATTGAATAAGTGTTGCCTCAAGGTCTCTCATTTCTGAATGCAAAAGTTTATTAGGAGCGATGAATTTGTCCCTAATCTTATACTCTTCCTCCCATGTCATCATGTCCTCGTTCATAGGAGCCTCCAAGTCTATGTGAGCTTTAGTCTTCACAGAAGCTTCAATAACATCTGATGTTGAAACCTCCATGGCATTTTGCTGGTTTCTCTGTTCTGTACATGTAGCAGCAGCAACATTCAAATTAATGTTAAGTGAGGAGCTAATGCCTTAGCAAAGAAAATTTCCTTTTGTACCAGTGTTGTTATTGTCATCATGGGAGCCCGTTTATATTGAAGGCATTCCTGCCTTCTGCAGCACAGTATATGTTGCATTCTTTGCCATATATTGGGTGATCAGCCAAATCAGGATCTATATAGATCTGCAAATTACTGTCCTGTAGTTTGGAAATATGATGAAACTTTTAGTTTCTTATGGAGTCTATGCTTTGAGGGTGGGAAAAAGTCTAAAATATTTCTCTTACAAAAGCAAAATGCAAGAAAAGCCAGTAGCAAAGCTACTAAAGAATATAAAAGAACTTGCTATGGAAACAAGGTTGATATTTGTTAGGACTACTGGCATCAATTACACCATACAAGGAGGCAAGCACATGATTATCCATAGTTTCATAATTTGTGTGATTTAGTTAACACTGCTGATATTCTGCTCTTGATATTATCCTGGGTGGTTTTAATATATCCATGAATTTTCTGCCTTAATTTTTATGCATGCAAATGCAGCTTTAGTCAAATGATTAAACGTTTCTTGCTCAAAAGATATGTAACTCATAGAATTGTTTGCTCCATTGTATTTTTCCTGTTAATTTATTCCTGCTTTTCCTCTTTTTTTCTATGGACTCAAATCTAATGCATAGACAAATGACCAAAAGATAAATGGAGGAAAGAAAACCTAGACTATGTTTTTGGTATGATCTGCATCCATGAAATTCTTATGGTATCCTTTGGATATAATCCATATGTACTAACATATTTGAAATGGATACATCCTTTGGATATAATCCATATGATTATTAACATATTTAGCGATCCTCGTATTTAAGTGTATGTTTGCTCTGTCCAAGTAACCTCTGGGGAATTAACCTCAATAATATTTTCCATCAAGTTGTTATCGTTTCCAGATCATTTTTTTTTTACAGATCATTTACGTAGTCTATTTGGTAAATTCATTGTTATTGGACAGGAGTTTATTTTTAGATAGAAGGCTAGTTGTTCACTGGAATAACATGCGTTAAGTCTCATATGAGGCTTTGTGAGTATCTTTCTTACAAGAAAACATAAGGGATGGGAGGTTTGGAATCATCTAAGACTAAGAGTAGGGGTATATAGTGAGATATAAATTGGTGCCTCTCGTGCCCTGCTTGTGCACTCATGAGCATGGAGCCCACGGAAATGCCCCTGGTCTGACGGGATTTCAGAGAAACTGCTGAGATCTCTAAGCAGTTGAAAAGCCCAAGTAAAAGCAGACAAAAAAACATTGTAGTTTTTAGTGAATGATTTTGCCGCAATTGAGAAACTCACTTAAAAGCATAAAATAAGAGAACAAATTATCCTATCTATTTGCAGCAGTGAATCAAAAACTGCAGCTTTTAGTTTTGGCAATATGTAGGTCAAATAACTATAGCAAGAATAAACATATATGCCAAATAGTAGAACCATAAAGACTTTTATAAAGATTAACTTATTCTTACATAAGTTTTGGCCATTTCTCATGGAAAAGAATAAATGAATTATCGAATCTTAGCTGTTAAAATAAATTTTCACATAAGTATTGGCCATTTAGCTGTAAATCATCATGTTCTCTACTTAATTAGTACAATCATCTTCATACTCATTCTTCTCTGTCATTTGACATCATGTTTCTACTTAGGGGATTTCTTCACAGCTCACTGTTATTCCTCTCCAGCACCTTATAAGCTTTGTTCTAAATCTTGTCAGCCGAGCATTTGAATTCTAGGTATATGAACTCTTACTAATATGTGCTGTCATTTTGTAAGTCATTTCATTTTCTATGATATTTGATGCCTTTTCTTTTGATGAATGAAATGAGTACTTAATGAGAAGTTTATCTTTTTCTGAATTTGGTATTTGGTAGGGTAATGCCATCACCATTGATCTGAGACAATCTCTATAGTGATATTGTCTTATTGTTGTTTAGTTAGAGCTGTATCGTTGAAGATTTGTCTATAGCTTTTAGATTGATTTACCATGATGAATTTATCAAATACATTTGGGAAATATATGTCTCTATTTTCTTTAGAAAAGCACTTCAGCTGGAGTGGAACTTCAATCTTACATGGTATTTATTTATTGCTATATTTCTTCACCCAGCACCTTATAAGCTTTGGTGTAAATCTTGTCACCAGAGCATTTGAATTCCAAGTATATGAACTCTTACTGTTATGTACTACCATTTCCTACTTGTTTATGTCTGCATGTTTTATAGGGAAAGAGATGAATGTTCTAAATGGCATCAATTGTGACTCAAAATCAAAAGAGGCAAAAAAAGTCTAGCAAAAAGAATACGAAACATTTTTCGCAATGCGTTTGATCTCTTGCGTCTTCTCTCCAAATAATATTGTCAATCTTAGTTAGAAATCATTAATGAATTTTTGGATTCATCTGTATATGACTTTTTGGAAGAGTAAGTATTTTTATGGTGACTATTAGCTTCATTTTAGATGGGCTTTTAAGCATGAGTAGTTGATCTGATATGACTGTACTCGTCAAATTTGGCAAATCGTGGACATATGGGTTTTGCAAGTTGTGGGGGAGGGGTTGTTTATGAAGGCTAGTCATTTTCTAGATTGACATGTTGTCATTTAATTATCACTCTCTACTACTTTTGTAGCAATTAAGTGGATGGCACCATTTGATGATAGCCAGCTTACTAGAGTATTTAGACAAAAAATGCATGGATGTGAACAAAATTATTAGTCTATATTTTGATAATCAACAAGTGGCCTATGAGTGACTTCTTTTTTGGTTTTAGATGCAAGAAGGAATTTCTTTAATACAAAAGTTGAAACTTAGCCAAAATTTCTAACAAGTTCGAGCGACCAGTCTTAAAAGTGACTTGAGAGGATGCATCAAATCTACATGTCAGTATAGAAAAATGGTATACAAATAGCAACATGTAGATCAAATCTGACTAGTGATTACTTCTGAGTAATATAGGAGGAAGACGATGGAACAAGTTTTGGAATGTGTGGATGAAAGTAGGCCTTAAAATGAATGCATTTTTCCTAAATAAGGACACTTTTTTGAAAGAAAATATTATTGGAATAAAAAAAGAAGCTACAAATGGGGAGAACAAAAGAACTTTACTCCTAAAAATTACAATAGAAAGTTGATTGTTGTAGACTAATGTCTACAAGGGAGATTAACTTCGGAGAAAGGGAAGAAGAGAGCTAGGAGAGAGAGAGAATTTATTAAACTATGTTTATTTCTCAACTTCTCAATTAACTTTACTCCTACTTGTTTGATTTGTTCTGTTGTGGATGAGTTTTCTGTGCACATTTAAAACTTGTTGTTTGAGCAACCATTTACTAATGTCATTTACTATTGTTTGTTCCTATTTTGAGAAGGTGCATATGGATGACCAGTATATGTTTCATGATGATGATGTTTTATCACCACCAAGGAAGAATAGAAGAGGACCCACGACATGTAAATTTTTACCGGAAGGAAATGGAGATAAATATCATGTGAGGTTTGATCAGGGCCAACCCTATGGAGAGCATGTTAGATGGTTTACCCAGTCTTTGGGTCCTTTGGCAAGGGATCCATCCAAATTTCCCATAGATGTTGCTACATGGAAATTAATGAGTAAATATAACAAAGACAAAGGGTGGGAAGAAGTTTTGGTAAGCATTATCCTTTTAGCTTTTATTTGTTGTGATCTAAATAGAAAATGATTATGTAATAGATTATAAAGATTTAGATTTTTTGGTATTTGTAATGTTTTAGGTCGCCCACTAATTGATGTTAAATTTGTCTATATATTATAAATAAAATCAACTTAAACATGAGGCCAAGTCTAATGCTATTTTGGTAATTCTTGTGTGATGCATAAGTATTTTAAATTTTATGAGGACATCATATTTCATGCAAAAACATATGTTATGTCCGCTTTAAATAAGAAATGGGTTGACTTCAAGAGCAAGTTGAAAACTAAATATTATGATACTAAGCTTGTAGGTGCGCGACCAAACATTGAGGCACTTATTGAAGTGGATAAGGACCAATGGAAAACTCTTTTGAGTTATTGGGAACTAGGAGAAGCAAAGGTAAACTCTATAATAGTGAATCATAATGATCTTCAATTAAAAATTTTTGTTGTGTTATAAGCTAACAAAACCAAATGAAATAATATAGGTAAGGAGTACTACTAATAAAAGTAATCGTGCAAAACAAACATTCCACCACACGACTCGAACTAAAAGCTTTAAGCAAATATAGTCTGACGAGGTAATTATCATATTTTTTGTCACATGTATACTTTATTTATTTTGTACTTCACTTTTTATTAATTAGTGTAAAATTTTCTATTTTATTTATTTATTTTTCAAGTAATTGAAATGGAAAACTGATATCCCAATCCCACGATGGGATCTTTTTATTTTAACATGTACAAAAAACGATGGCCAGTATGTCAACAAAGATGCAAAAAATAAGATTGTAAGTTAAACATTCTCCACATTTGGACTAATTGTTTTAACCATTATGTATGTTTCATTTTATTTATACATAGACCTTCAAAAATAATATTACGAAATAAAAGAATTCATGAATTGCAAAAAGATATTGAGGCTTGCATAGAAAAAGATTATCTTCAGGATGCATCACTTCTTGCACCAAATGATATATTTTCTATTTCCATGGGAATTGAGAAACCAGGACGTGTTTGGGGTTTTGGTCACATTGTAACTCTAACTAGTTTATGGGGGGAATCATCTAAGCATGCAAGATCTTCCTTAGTAGCCAAATATAATTCTATGAAAGAAAAATTGTCAAATATAGAAGAGGACAATTTAAAATTAAAAGATGAGAGCTCAAAGTACAAGGAGGAAATAGTACAACTTAAAGATCCACAAGCAGAATTATTATCAAAGATAGATCAAATGATGAGTTTCTTTCATTCTCAAATAAGTCAGGTAAAAGCATACAAAGTATAATTATATTTTTTTATTAGTTCAACAATTTCGTAAGCTAATTTTGTTTAATTCCATTTTTGTGTAGGCTAATGGTGAATGATTTTAAATTGACAAGTTGCACTAACGAATCTAAGTCTTAACAAAGACTTTTCCTTCTTCTTCATATTAAATAATCTTGTCATTAGTACTTAGACATTGTAAATATTTGGAACTATTGTATTTGCAAGCTTCTTTTTCAATATTTATTGTATTACATATTTGATTTAAATAATTTTGTTATTTTAAGATCTTTTATGTTGTTATTATTAAAGCGTCAAATTATAGTTATATGTAAAGTGCAAATTGAAGCAGTGTGTTTGAAAATACATAAATGTGCAAGTGAGAAAAGAAAAATTAATCAAATATTTGGGTAAATAAAAAATTATTTGTAGCGACGGTTTTGACTTTAAGCGGAGGTGTCTCAAATAGCCGCTAAAAGGTTTCTCATATAGACCCCCCGATAAAATGCTTTAGCACGGGTTTTGAAAAACCTCCCCTAACAAAATTAAGCTTTCAGCAGGGGCTAATCTAGCCGCCGCTAAAAGAGTTTGATTTTTGAAACTTATTAGTAGTGGCTACCAAAATCGTAGCTAAAAAGCATACATTTTAGCGGCGGCTCATAAAACCGCTACTAAGTTCCCCACAAAAACTTTCTGTGTAGCTCTTTTCAGCAGTATCCTCAAAACTGTCACTCAAAGTTTTAGCAGCGGTTCTGAGACTTGTAGCGGGGGTTTAAAACCCCCACTAATAGTTTTTTTTTGTAGTGATAGATCCAACTAAATGGTGATAGTGGATCACTAGATTGCCCTCAGTATGATTATCATACAAAGATAAAGACTACGAGTTCTAGCCTCTATGCGTACAAATTTATTTTGAAGTAAAAAATAATAAAAAACCTAATCACTATGCACCATTCATGATCAATATATCTATCAAACTAAACATGAACAACACACAATAATCACGTAGAGATTTAACGTAGAAAACTCAACTCTAGAAAAAAACCACGATAACCTCACGAGGCCAAATCAATGCACTAGTAAGATGTAGAACTTACACAACAAAAAAACAACCAACTAACCTCTAGACTTGACACAAACTCCTATGTTCAATCTTCTTCATTGTTGACCTTTAATTTTTCCTCCCTTGATCCTTGAAGCTTTCCCTCTTTGGGGTTTTGTTCTTCGTCTTCTTCTTCTAGCAACTCAAACTTTCACTCTTTGAGACTCCTCGACTCTCTCTTGAAGAATTTACTGTCAATGCTCTTGTATTTTATATGTGAGAATCTTCTCTTTCGATTATGCATCACCATGAACAATAACTTGAAACTTTTTTATGAACTCACTAGGAAAACAATGAGCAAATGACTCTTCTTTCTTCTCCAATATTTTCATGGTTTTCTTCTCTTCAAATTCGTCATGCCTTAACCATTATATAGGTCTCCATGTCGGTTTAGCTCTTTGATTCCAACTAATAATATAATCTCACCTAGAAAGGCTTAAAGTAGGCAACTAAAATTGTTCATAAATAATCGTTCCAAACAATGATTGATCATTCATTGTTTTCTTTAGGCATGATACTTCGATCAATCCATTTATCGACAAAGTAATTAATTGATAATCTTTCAGCATCATTTTAGAAAGGGATGTTATAGGAGGCGATCGATCAATTATGATAGTGTATCTTGCAGTGTTCAATCAATGACACTGTTTAATTATAATTTTACTTTTTTTACCCTAATCAGTATGAAACCTCCAAAATCACTTTTGAATCTTTTCCAAGTGACTTTTGTATGAGAATATATGCTCAATGAACCTCTTTTTCATCAACATACTTTAGTCTTCAATTTTTATCTATAATTCTACTCCTATTTTTCATGTCCATTAATTCTAAACATGGCTCAACCACAGCTAAATCTAATTAAAATCTTAATACTAATTACATACTTTAAATTTTTGACATTATTTTGATCAACAAAATTAACCAATTACATAACATATGACATATATGTTCTTCCAATCTCCCCCTTTGACTATGTTCTGACAAAACACTACAAGATTAAAAATCAAAATAAATTTACAACTCATGACATAGTGCATGAACTTTTGATTTATATAAATAACTTGAAAACACTAAGACTTAGCACAAACACATTCGAATTGATCTTGAAAGGCCTTGTATTAACTCGTACTTATCCTACATACTTACAAGCAAAATTATTTGCATAGTACTATCCAAATAAGTATGAAAATAAGTACTTTAATTTTCATTTATCATTTCTCCCCCTTTTGCACAAGTAGCTAGTAAATTAAAAAAATACTCATTTAAGCACAACCTACCAAGTCATAAATATAACCATAAGACATGAAAATAATTAATCCTCAAAATAATACATGTCCATCAGATATTTATAGTCACGTAATCAGTTTCAAAATACATCCCATAGTCAAATGAAACATAAAACAAACTAAAAAAAGGTCTAATAACATAAATACATGAAAAAGATATAAAGAATATAAACTCAAGCATCTCCTACATCATCATCATCAGAATGCTCCCAGAATGCTCCCCCACACTCTCTACTCATGGAAATATGTCTCTAAGCTTCCTCTTGATATCTACAAGACCTTGATGCATCTTACCTATGAAAGAACTAAACTGTGCATATGTCACTGGTCTGTCAGGATAATCTATATGAATCTGTTATGCTCAATCATTTACGAGTTCCTGTTGCTCCTCCGAATTTACTTCATATTTTCCCTTGGTGTGAGACATCATCCATCTAACGGCAGCAACAACAATAGAACCCATCCCAACCATCGTCAGCTCTGATTGTGGGATCATAAGATGAATGGAGGTAAATATGCTACACAAAATGAAAGGATATGGCAACATCTCATGTGTATGTGTGAAGAAATGTCATAGTAGGACAAAAAATGATCGATGGGAAATCTAACTCCAGCTCTGGATCTAACAAAGGAAACAATAACTTAGCCATCGTACGATCCACTTACTTCTTCCTCAAACTTTGTATGTCATACTGAGCTCTCACAAGAAGAAGTCGATAGCCCACTATATGATAGAAAGATAAATCCATCAAAGTGTGGATATTTGAGTGGTCTCCTCTTGCACTGCATAGCATCAGCAATGATCTAAGGCATAACATGAACATGTGCAACTCCTAGCAATGCATCTTCATCATTTAATCTAAGAGATGAAAACCACTATTTGACTACACGAGGGTATATGCACTGATTTGTGGTAGATATAGTCCTAAAATATTCCATCCAATACGGACGAGCCTCTATCCACTCCATGGTGTTCTCTAAGGGCACATGGACTAATCTATGCTCACTTGTATTGATCTAACACTCACTCCCACACTACTAGATGATCTAGGATCCCCTGAACCCAATGCATTGGACACCTTCTGCTTCTTTACACTCTCCGTCTAAATTGAATGGAAAGAAAGAAAATATATGGCTAGACATCACTAGGAACTATTCATAAGACATAAATAAAGTCCTAGAATTTCTAAAATAGTAAAGCTCTTTATTCAATTTCATAGGAATCACAACATAGGTTAATCTCAAATTGCACTTAGCTAAAGTTGCATAGGAAAAACTTGTGAAATAGAATAAGGGAATAGAGGATATCAAAGTGTCCAGGTTATAAATGCTTACTATCGAATTTGAAAACACAATAATGAGTAAAGATGAGACGATTTGTGAATATTATGCAAAAATATAAAATATGGTCAACACTTGTGACAAATTAGAGGAGCCTATTCCTAACTACCTTGTTGTGAGAAAACTCTCACGCTCTTTGTTCTCCAAATTCAAAACTAAGATGGTTACTATTAATGAATCTAAGAAAATAGACACCTTAGACATTGAGGAACTTGTTGGGAACCTAAGAATCTTTGAGATGCAGGAAGTGTCTTATGAAAAATAGAAGGAATTGTTTGAAAATTCCAAAGGAAAACAAAATACCCTTAAGACATCTAAAAATATTCCAAGAAAACAAAAGCTTTGAACACCTTAGGAGAATCTTAAAAATCTAAGGATGGGGAAAAACTAACTCTCTTGTTAGCAAGAAAATTTAAGAAATTTTTGAAAAATTAGAACTTTAGATTTGGGAATAAAGGTCAAATTTCAAGGAAGATACAAGGGGATAGGAGAGATGAAAGGCAAAGTAAACAAGATAAGAAGTACATGTAGTGCTTTGAATGTGGTAAGTGAAGTCTATTTGCTACTAATTGTTCTAACAATAACTTTGATAGTTCTTTTGATAATAACCTTAGGAAACTAAAGGGGTTTCATAACATGAGAAATGGAAATGCTCTTTAAGTAACTTACTCTGGTGAGAGCACTTCTGAGGAAGAAGAATTGTGTAACTATACTACTTCCATGCAAGTGTGAAGGAAATGAGTTCTAGTGAACTATTTCAAGAGTCCACTCTCTTGAAGAGATCAGATTCTGATTTTGAATTTCATTATAAGGGTTCCTCCAATAATTTCAAGTCTTTTAAGAAAAACCAAATACCTAGAGAGGGAGTTGAAAAAGAAAGATGATGAGTTAGTCTTGTCTTCTCAAGAGACATATAGGTTAGTGGAGTTGAACATCAAACTTAAGAGAGACATGAATGACCTTAAAAAAGACCTTCAACATGAAAAAGAGAAGTATTATTCTCAATAAAGAACTTATATCTTCTAAAGAGAAATTAGATGGCTTCAAGAGTGGGAATAAATGTTGGAGACCTTGTTGAGCATACGTCAAAGCTATAAGACGGGCTTAGACTTTAAGAATTGCTTGTTTACGGCCTTAGCAAAAACTACTACCAAAAAGAGTGATAAACAACCTAAGATAGTGCGCAACCCACCTAGGTCAAGAGGAAAGTAAGTGAAAATAAATTCTAGAATTGTGGGGGTATGTGAAATTTGCCATAATGACTCCCATACAAGAATAGTTTGTCCAAAGAATCATCCTTCTTTATAGGAGTAGAAGCACGCTACCATGTGACCCCTAGGCTATCCCACCAAGTCTAAGATAGGTTAACTAGGCAAAGCTAAGGAGTTTGTCATATCTAAGTAAAGAGATTGAGTCTTGTGTCCATGCTTTAATTTTTTCTATTCTTGTAAAAATGGTGGGGAAGGGTTAAACATATTGTAAGTTTTATTACTTAAATATCTTCTGGCTAAAGTGAGTTAAAAACTGAGATCTTTTTCTTTATTGAGGTCTAACAAATTTGTCGCAATTTAAATACGAGTGGTCTTGCGAGATTCAATATTAAAAGAGATATTAGTCAAAAACATTGATGGTTTCTTCTAAAAATTAATAAAAGACGATTACAATGTAAAAAATAAAATAAAAATTAAAAATTACATACCAATGGAGTTGACTAATCTAAGGCTAGGTATGAGTTAAAATAATCTATTGATGCACATAGTTTAAAGGGAAATTATTTCAAACTTAGTCAAAAAAAGCTCAGCACGGCTTGTTTGATTTTTTTAGTTGTGATCGTTAGAAAATAAAATTTTAATAGATAATGCCTTGAATTAATTTATGGAATTTATGTGTTTGTAAGTTCTTACTTACTAGTGCATTGATTTAGAATTGTGAGAATGATGTAGTTTTTCATCCAAGTTGGTTTTCCACATTAAATCCTTGTGTGTTCTTGTGTGTTTTGCATGATTTGATTGATTGAATGCTTGATAGATTGGTAGACATTGTGCACAAACATTAGGTTTTAATTGTTTCCACTATATAAGAAAAAATTTCACATAGAGGCTGGATCTCTTGATTTATACTTCTACAAAGTAGAAGTTTGAAGTGCAATCTAGAAATCCACTATTGCCATCTGGTTGGATATTAAATTGTCAAGGTTGACAAGGAAGTTACCTTTCTCACTTTCATTCATTAAAGTTGCCAATTCTCTACCGATAGACTCAAGTCTTGTATAGCCTGAGAGGTGGATTGGTTTGTCAAAGATTGAGCTACAATGAATTGTTGGAGGGTCTCCTCCAATGAGAGTTTCTTTAGCAACAACTAGGAAAAATAGTTGCTGCATTGAAGGGCTCATAGGTGGCCCTCCTTAAGTCGCCTTAGGTACGTAAATCGTGTCACTAGAAGAAATTAGGGTGGTGACAATAAGCTTTTGCAAAGAAGGGATAGATGGGCACTCTTGTATAGTGTGTGAAACTCTTCACACATGAGGCACGTGACATTGGTTGTGTCCTTAGATGCGCTACCCACTTTGCCTAATTCAATGGCTTCTACCTTCCTTCTCAAATTAGATAACTTCTATACCATATTTATATCCTCTTTCACTTCATATTGCCCACCCCTAAGAGGAATAGTTTTGTACACCTTTCCTAATTATTCCCATTGTTGAAATTTATCTAATAATGCATAAGAGAAATTCCATGCATGTTTAGAACTCTTGGCCCTAAATTCCTCATTGCGCATTGTTTCCACTAATTGATCTCAAACCTTCATAGAAGAAGACGACTAATGTCCAGACCTCACAATCATGGTGAGGGAATTCAATTTACAAGTCCTTATACCTCTCCCAACAATGATAAAAAGAGTCAACCTCCTTTTAGGGAAAGCTCATGATGTTTTTACACAAGTGTTGGTTTTGTGTTTTGGAAAGATTTTAAAAAAAAACCTCTTAAATCATTACATTCCAAGTGGTGTTGGGTTGTTGTTTCAAGGCATGTAACAATGATTTTTTCCTTTTTTTAAAATAGAAGGAAAATAATTGGAGACTAAGAGAACCCTCAATTTTCCCACTAAAATTTAAAGTATCACATATCTCATTAAACTCATTTAGGTGAAGATTAGGGTCCTAAGAGACTAGGCCATGAAAGTTAGGGAGAAATTGAATGACTCCATGGGCTCAAAGTGATTTGCAATGGTTTTTGGTAAAACAATGCACAATAGGGTGCTAGACCTTGTTAGTATCAAGTAATCCTTAAGGCTTTTTAGCTCTTCGACCCTACCCACTTGTTGACTGGCAACTAAGTTAGGGTTCTCAATGTCAATTATTTCAACTCTAACTATGTAATATCCCAAATTTTTCTAGGTTTCAAAAATTAAATATGTGGAAAATAAGGTGTTTGACCCTATCACATTATTAGTAGAATAACTTCCTCCCTAGGTAGAAATTGTGATGTAAGTCAATGTATTTAGAAAGTAGATAGATAGAGCTTCGAAATGCCACAAAAAATGCGTGAATCAGAGTTTGGATGAGGGAGATACAACTGTTCGAAGTTGAACATATCGTATAGGGCCCATTTACCCGATACAAATGTGTATTTGGGTCATTTAAGTTGCTTTGCAGGCCCGATTAATTGGAATTCTGAAATTAATTTTTAAAGTCCCAATTAGGTGGCTTGAGGATTGCCCAAATTTTAGGGGGATTAGGAACCCTAATCCTCATGCTTATAAAAAGGCTTTTGAGGGCACAATTAAGGGGAATTTTTTGCTGAGAAAGGAGAGAAGGCAGAAGTGGCGAAGAAGGTCGTAGAGGCAAGGCTCCAGAGAGGTTCCGACAACGATGGATCGACAACAAACCGGGAATTAAGGTAGGTTGGTTGTCTTAGCTTTGAGTCGAATAAATCTGCAAACTGTTGTGTAATTAAAATCTCTGCGATGGTTTTAGAATTTTTTTAAATTCTCTTCTGCATAGATCATTGTTCCCGTAACTACAAGGAACAGTGAATCTATAGTAAGTAAAAAAAAAAAAGTTGCACTGCAATTGACCGCATTGGCCCCGGCTGTGCTGGCCCTGGCGGCGGCGGCCCAGGCTTCTTCGGCCAAGGCTGCGGCGGCCCTAGCCGCAACGGCCCCGCCTCTTGGCCGCCAGATGGCAGCAGGACCAACCATTTTAGTTCCATGCTCCGGCGGTCCGGGGGTTGTGTTCCCCGCAGGTCGTCTATGCTCCCAGGACCGGGTCAGCTAACCCGAACCGGTTTGGTCCGACTCTGTTAAATATAAATATATATATATATATATATATATATATATATATATATATATATATATATATATTACACTCTAACACTGAACCAGGTCCGGTTCAATGAGATAGAGTTGTCAGATATTTTGGGAAAAAATTATGAATGACTAGTAATGTATGCTGAGTGCTCCAACTAAGTTTCAAACCCGGGTAAAATCCTATAGTCTATAAAATGACCAATTTACCCTTGTAAGTTGACGTGTAGTATAATGATTAATAATCAGACTTCGGGGCTCTGGTTCAGGGGCCTATGAGTAGATTGAAAAAGTGAGAAAAATCTCACTGATATTTTAATGTGTATCCTAGATTTGAACCAAGCCATAAGCTAGGTAAAAAACCCGGTAACTAGATATTTGACTGTTTTACCCCTAGGGTTAAGGTGGGATGGTTAATTAAACCGGGGTCGGTTCAAGGGGTCAGTTCAAGGGGTTTACATCAAGGTATAACCCTGGGATTAATTTTGGAATCGTCAAGGTTTAGGAAGGCCCTGAATAAAAAGATAGAAATACCCTTATGTGTAGATCGACCTGCATTCACGTGAATTGAATTAATAGGCCAATGTGACACTGAAACCTTTTGCGAGGTTAAAGACTTACCCGAGATTAGATTGGACCATATCCAATGTTGGATAATTACTTTAATGCCTTAGGTGCATTATGACCAATTTTCATAAATATTTAATAAGTTAACCCAAAGGAGGGTAAGGGCACGAGAGCTCAAACAATCTAATATCATTATTTAATTTGGTTATTGTTATTATGATTTGCTTGGACCTATGTTGTCACGCCCCGGCACTGCCCGACCCGAGCCAAACCCGGTCCAGGGGCCAGGCAAGTGCACGGGGGTGACAAGCAGATTGAAAACGAGTAGCGGAAGACTTATGCCCTAATCACAGGTGATCTAAAATTTACGGAGTAAAAGCACTACTTTGAGCAAGAGTAAATAGGTAGAACCAAAAGAGTTACTTTAACTCTAAATTAAACCACAAATCTCTAACCCACATACTAATTAATCTATAGCCCACACTAGGCTCCAAAACAAAGTCTCAGACAATCTAAAGATATAATGTAGCACAAATCCAGAACGAGAACTACTCCACATGGGTTCTAACATCATAACAAAAATCAAAGAAACATGCAACATCTAGAGATCTCCACGTCTTCTCCCAAGCTTTCCCCAACCTTTCCTCAACAGAGGATCCTATCCATCTGCGTGTCATGCCACGCAACCCCAAAACAAAAGCACGAGAAAGAGGGGTGAGTATAAAAACTCAATAATGGTTTTAATATAACTATAATCATCAGAAACACGACGGCATAGTAATATAACAATTCAGATCAATGATTGACAAGATATATCTTTTTCTGATCATACATACATATCACCTAAACCTGCATAATAGTGTCTAAATCACACTTTTTGATTCAAGCATTCAGATCACATAACCCAGCATATAGTGTCTCAATCACATTTTCTGGTCATGCATTCATAACACATAAACCTACATATAGTGTCTCAATCACATTTTCTGATCATACATTCATAACACATAAACTTGCATATAGTGTTTCAATCACATTTTCTGATCATGCATTTATAACACATAAACCTGCATATAGTGTCACAATCACATTTTCTGATCATGTATTCATATCACATCTCATACACTCTGCACGACAAATGTGTCAAATCACATGTCACACAATCATGCATAGCATACATCATATACATGTATCAACATAAATGATGAATGTCTCCATCCAGGAGTAAACACAATCATTGCCGCAAAGGCTAGACGTGGTCCAAATTTCCTAACCGAAAACCTGGGGCATTGCCCGCTCAAGATACAGTCCGAATTCCATAAGAGAAACCAAGATGTAGGGGTAGTCAGCCCCTCTATACTCGCTAAGGATAATCCACACGGGCAATCCAAATTCCCCAAAGGGAACCTAGAGCAGGTCTGCTCGCTAAGGACAATTCTGGCCAAGAACGTCCAAATTCCACGTAGGGAACCTAGAACAGGGTGTTCGCTAAGGACATCTTTGTGGTAGGGAGAGTCCAAATTCCCGCATAGGGAACCTAGAACACGTGGTAGTCGGTGCACGAAGACATACCACTCTGGGTGCTCAGTGCCCAGATGTCACTATTCTCAATAAGTAAATCTCAACCGCAACAAGTATATGACTTGTCCTCATATAATCTCATTTTGACGTGACTCAACCCGGGGAGTGCACATGTTCCACACACAGGAACTCAAATTGAAAACATGTCCTCTCAGACCATCAAGTTTCAATTAAGCCAACGACCGATTAATCTGGCATGTAATTTCACAACATTGCATCCAATCAATTAAACTTGGCTAATCTCGATAAAGTCTCAAATCGGAAATCCATTTTCATGATGCATGCAACATGGTATATACGTGGGCAAGGCATACATGAATCCTAATTCATGATAAGTGCTCTCATCAACCCCTCATGCATCATTTATAATCATAATATTATGCGTCATCATAATCATTAACCCTACATGTGTGTGTATACACATGGTAGAAACACCTCATTCGATATATATATATCAGCATGCATTGTACTTAACTCGTCATCACACTACACATACACATTAACATCTAATCATGGATTCCATCGGAAATCATGGGTGAAGAACCACTAAAAACTATCAAATAAGTCAAAACATAACCACATGCTAAACATATGTAAACACATTCACCTCATACTTGAGTCTAGGCATAGCACTAACATTCACCCATCATTTAACTACATCCTATAATGACATATCAGTCCATTAGCATGCTATAATTCTACTAAAAACATGCTTAAACCATAGGAAATCCACCACTCATATCTTCAAGATAGCAATTCTAACATATATGTCCAACTACAAGCCATTTCACATAGAATTTAAATATACACCATAAATTCTAAACGTCAATAATATGCTCTTCAAGTAGCTTATTCTAGCTCAAAACACTCCACATAAACATAAAAATGATATTTTAGAGTAGAGATATCGAAATAAGCAATATACATAAAATAGTCAAATTCTTCAATATAGCCGTTCGAACGCCCTGTAGTTCGATCAGCTACACATAAAATATGCCAAAATTGTAGTGTTTCCGTTCGAACGCCATGGTAGGCCGTTCTAATGCCAACAAAGCAGTTTTGACCTTCTTCTTCATTTCAAATTTCAAAACTGAGACTTCATTAAAGCAACTTAAAACCTTCATCTATAGACCCAAACACCATTAAAACTCCATCAAACTTTCCAGAATTCTAATCTATACTATCTTAAGACAAAACCCTAAGAAATCAGAATATGAAATTAACATATATTAATCCCACCATTAGAGCACTAAATCAAGTAAACCCATTCCAAATAAACCATAAAAATCGAGATTTTACCATAAGAAAACTGAGATTTTGACGACCCATTACCTTGTCACTTGTTTAGGTTCGGATTTGACCTTCACCCTTCTTAGAAACCTTCCAAAAACATAGTGTCTAAGTTAAACTCCATTAAAAATAGGTTTAACCTTGAAAACCTTAAAGAAATCTTAGATCTAGGGTTTGTTAAGCATAAAAAATGAATTTTGAGAAGTAGGGTTTGAAGTAAGGGAGAAAATCAGTGATTTTGATGCTTGAAATCAAATCA
This sequence comes from Saururus chinensis, assembly GCA_035235625.1. Classification (NCBI taxonomy): domain Eukaryota; kingdom Viridiplantae; phylum Streptophyta; class Magnoliopsida; order Piperales; family Saururaceae; genus Saururus; species Saururus chinensis. Next base: position 24,991,934 of record CP141146.1, on the reverse strand, counting down.
AATCAAAGGGGAAATGATGGATTACGAATGGATTAGAAGAAAACCTAAGGTTTAGGCTTGATTAAAGAGAACATACCTTAATTTCCTTCTAATTTGGGCCTAATTGGGGAATTAGGCCTTAATCACCTCCCTGCAGCCTATTCCCAAAATGGAAATGGCTCTGCCCTTTCTATTTATAGTAGGGCTTGAGGTGTATATAATTAACTAGTGGGGTATGAATAGAAATTTAGGCTAAAAATGGGTATTTTGATCATTTGAGCACTAATTAAACTTGGAAAAAATTTGAAATTTTTTACATAAGCTTGTGTTGATGTTTGGGTTAATTTGGTCCAAAAACCTCAATTTCATCGGTGGGGCCCACAGGGGGTCCCGCCAAATCCTAATTTTTGGAAAATTAGTGAAAAATCAAAAAAATCCCAAAAATTTAGGTTTGACCCAAAACCACTTAAACTAATAATTGTAAAGTTGGTTTTGATTAAAACCAAAAGAAATCCTATTTATTTTTGAAAACCACCGAATTAATCAGAAAAAATTAATCCACACGATAACCGATAAATAATCATAAAAATAAACTGGTTTAAAATCAGGGATCTTACATGTGTGGTTCTGATTGTCTATGTTGATTATTGATTATGGTTCTGTGTGGTTCTATTTAATCATTGATTTACATTATATAAGTAAAATATACAAGCAATAATACAAAATTCTATTTATATTGTTGTCATTCTTTATGCCCTTTTCCTTTTTCAAATTTTAGCATTATCATTCTTTTCAAAAATAAGCTTTTAATTGCTTTTTCATAGTTTTCTTGACCTTGCACTATTAAAATTTTCCATTTTAAGCCTTTTTTAGTGTCAAGGGGACAGTAGTTTTCACACTAACACAAAATTTCTCATATAGGCAGCCTTTTCCATTATCTTTATGTGAATTATTAATTACAATGTATACATTAAAATTTTTTATAAAAACATAACATATCAATTCTCATCCAGCATCTAAAGGAATCTAAACTGCCCAACTACCTTATACAACCTCATAGCATCAGAGTTGAGAAGTAAATCAACCATATTATAAATTTAACCCAATAGATGATATTAAATTCCCATAGAAAGTACTAAGCCTTTAAGTAAATCAACAATGTATAAAGTATTATTTTAAATCTTAATATTCTAATCAATTGATATTTAACGAGTTCTCTTGAGTTAAAAATTTATTCATTGTCCACTACATATGTGACCGACTATGTGCAATATTTCACAAGTCAAGTATGTTTTATATAATATTCTAGCTATATGTTTGAAAACACACAACTTAATTTTGTTTTTCTAAACTTTTTTTTTAAAACAAATCAACCAATCACTAAACAACCTAAACCAAAATACGTAGCTGAGCAGAGCATTCCATCACATTCTTTTGCTCATGACACTTTCCTTCAAATGGAGCATCGTCTTCGAGCACATATCGATTCTTCTCAGGCACAACTTCAGACGAGGCTTACTGCACATATAGATGCTCAAATGACTAAGATGAGAGGACTTATACAAGGACTCGTTGATTTGATTCGTAGAGCTCCGACAGATGCGGATGATAGTGACTAGAGTTCTACTGATGCAGATGATTCTTATGATGCTACTAATTAGCTATGCAGGGGTTATTTTTTCTTTCTTAATTTTCTCTTTTCTTATCTTTTATTTTCTTTATTTTTTTTTTCTTATCTCTTTTCTAAGAGCTTGGTATTTTAGGTTTGGGAAATTGCTCTTTATATGTATATTTCTCTTGTTTACTCAATCCTATGTACTTCAGTTTCATATTAGTAAATTAGCTCTACATTCTGGTGATAACTTTCTTTTCATTCTCTTACTTATTCTTGTCATTATAGTATATATTTTCTTTGCATTGAGGACAATGTTCAGTTTACGTTTGGGGGTATCGAAAGATATTTTTCTTTCTTCTTTTTCTTTTAGGATGTTTTATAGTTTTTTGTTTTTGTTTTTGTTTTTGTTTTGTTTTTGTTTTCTTTTTCTTTTAAGTGCTTTTTATCGCTTATTTTCTTTTAAAAGCATACGTCTATTTTTAAAGAGATCAATTTCATTAAGAAAGTTCAAGTAGTGATGAAAGCGATTGAGTGAGTAATTTCTGTTTTATTTTCATTATATTGGATAATTGTGTTTATATTTTTAAATCACATTTCACACACTTGAAACTTGTAGAAATATAATTTTATGATTTATTACTTGTAATCTTAGTGGGATATCTTTAATTGAGCATATTTTTTAAAACATGACAATTGAGTAATTTTCAATGTTTTATGATAGATCTTTATGCTTCGCTTTTATTTGAAAAAAATGGGATAAGTGTATAATGAAAAAAAATGAAGAAAAAAAAGAGTTGAAAAAAAAAGATATATTGATTGAAAAAAAGAATGATGAAATGAAAAAAAAAACAAAGGTTTGTTTCTCTTTTCACTGAGTAACCGGGCCTTGTGCCTAGGCAAGCATATGGGATCGTGTTAAAAGGTGAAAAGTTGAAATAAAATCTTTTATGACTTACTTGGTTCTATAGCCTTTATAGTTCGAGTTATTAATCTTGAGGGGTGTTTCAACACCTAATGGCTTGAGCCAGCTAGATTAGGGACATTGGCCTAACGCTTATTGCATAGACTATTTAAAAAGCTTAATAGAACTAAGTATTGCATAAGTCATATTTTGAGGTATATTATGCTCTTATTCCCTGAATTTAATTGAAATTTGTAGTCCATTACATGAGGTTTTATTATGAGATTGATAAGTATGAAATATATATCTATTTTATATGTCTTTTTACCTTATTTGCTAGTATATATTAGGTTAATTTAGAGTTAGTTATAGTTTATTTAGATTAAGATAGATATTAGTATTTTAGTTTAATTATTAATAATTTTGTAGTTATTAGTAGTTTAAATATGTATTTGAATCAGGTTGAGATCTTAATTATATTCTACATGTCTAAAATGTAATGTTTTAATGCTTTGTAGGTAAAACGGACTTATTGAAGTACTTGGACAATGTTTGGAATAATTAAAAATAGTCTTGACATGCTTTAAAGTAATTTGGACAACTTTTCGGAGTTATAAACAAGTTAGAAATTAATATGGACATGAAAGAAAGAAATTAATGAACAGCATATGGACTGTCCAGAAAAACTATCCAGATTGCAGATACAGTGTAGCCGTTCGTACAGTCCTGTAGGGCGTTAGAACGGGATAACGTGATTTTGATGCAAAATGCAGTATGAGAGTTCGAACGGGAATGCAAGGCGTTCGAACGGGATAACGCGTAGTTTCCATATTTCAGTCAATTTTGAATTTTTTTCATATTGGACTCTTTCTTACGTATCTTATGCCTATATAAAGACATATTTGGCACGAAATTAGATGATAGCAAGTAGATTTTCTGAAGAGAAGAAGGAAGAAGAAGATAGAGAAGAACCCAAAGCTTTCAATGGAGATTCAAGTGCTTTCTTCTACATGGAAGGCTAGACTTTTCTTTTACTTAGGAGTTGATGAAAGTATAGATAAGTTTCAGTTTCTTTTGTTTTTAATTTAGATCTCAGTTGTGAATTATAACAATTGTATGATAAGGATTTCCTTTTTAATGGAATAGCTTTTCATATTTATTCAAATCTATGTTGATTTATTGTCTTGTAAATGGTAGATTGATGTGGTTTTGATATTTGCATCAATTCTAATTTCTGTGATTTAGATGAGATGGTCATGCAATAGTTTTAATGTTCAGATAATTAAGGACTTGGATGAGTTATACTAAGATTAGACGGGTCATGCCTATAGCTATTTAGTGTAGATGATTCGTGCTATTGTCGAAGATAGTTCATGTCATGGAAATTAATTAATGATTCTTTCTGAAGTAATTCTAGCTTGTAGCTGAGAATACTAGTTCATATTCACACTAGATTTAGATTAAAAGTTAAGGAATTATTATGGTTCTATAGTGGATTCGATTTCCTAAGTAAATTCCATCATATAAATCTCTTACTTTTAAACTAGTTGATTTCTTTTCTTTTGCTTAATTTAAGTTTAAGTTGTTTTAGTTTTCAACCAGCAAATTCTTTTGTATATTTAGTAATAATTCATCCGTCCCTGAGGTTCGACAACCCTTAAATACTCATCCTAGTACAATTACCTTGTACACTTGCAAAGGGTTTAATTATAAACGATCATAGATGTTAAGGATAAAAGAATATTATTTTTATATTTTTTAGGTTAGTGAACTTTAATGAGCTTGGTTAATGGGTCACATAAGATATGCTTGCCAATAAAGAATGAAATTGTATGACTAAAAGTTTTTACACTTCATGTTTTTTAAATGTATATATGTAGTTGCACAATTATTTCTAAGATAAGGTTATAGAATGGATGATTCCTTACTTGAAAGTGATCGGATCGAATTATTTACTTGCTGCAAGTATTTGTGGTTGGTTCTTTTTAAAATTAGTTGTGTTTTTAAGAGAAGATTGTTTTTAGAATTTTAGTTTTCTTGTTTTGATTTATTTCTTTTCTTAGGTTTAGATGTTTGTGGATATCATTACTGCAAACCCTCATGAGACATAACTCGTCCAACTAGGGACACATAGGGGTTTAAAGGCTTGTTGCATACGCTAAATGCAATCGTGATTCCCTACGAAAGTGGCATTTATTTATTTTTCTAGATTAGTTGTTTTGTTTTGTTTTGCTCGAGGACTAGCAAAATATAGGTTTGGGGGTATTTGATAAGTATAATGTGTATGCTATTTTACCCTTAATTATTCTATTATCTAGTCTTATTTAAGAGTTAATATAGTTTTAATAATTAGAAATTAAATTTAATTAGGTTAGAAAAAGCTTGTCTGATGTTTTGAAGTAAATTGGCTTACTTATGTCAATGTTGTGCAGATTCTTCATAGGCGTTCGAACGGGGAGTTTTTAGTATCAAACGGCTAACCGTTATTTTGAAGATAAATGTAGTACAGGCGATTGAACGGGCATGCAGGGCGATCAATCAAGATAACACGCAGTTTCCTAGTTTAAGCTAATTTTCAATCATTTTCATATTAAACTTTTTCCTATGGTTCTTATGCCTATATAAGACATATTTGGCTCGAAATTGAAGGATTCTAATAGATTTTCTAAAGAGAAAAAGGAAGAAGAAGATGGAAGAGAACTCAAAGCTTTCAATGGAGATTCAAGAGCTTTCTTCTACCATGGAAGGCTAGACTTTTCTTTTACTTAGGAGTTGATGAAGCTATAAATAAGTTTTAGTTTCTTTTCTTTTTAATTTAGATCTCAGTTGTGAATAATGACAACTGTATAATAAGGATTTCCTTTTTCATGGAAGAGGTTTTCATGTTTATTCAATTCTATGTTGATTTATTATCTTGTAGATGATAGATTGATGTGGTTTTGATATTTGCATTAATTCTAATTTCTGTGATTTAGATGAGATGGTTATACAATAGTTTTAATGTTCAGATAATTAATGAATTGGATGAGTTATATTAAGATTAGACGAGTCATGCCTATAATTTAGTTTAGTTTAGATGAATCATGCTATTGTCGAAGATAATTCATGATATGGATTTAATTAATGATTCTTTCTGAAGTAATTCTAGCTTGTAGCTGATAATACTTGTTTATCTTCACACTAGATTTATATTAAAAGTTAAGAAATTGTTATGGTTCTATAGTGGATTCGATTTCCTAAGTAAATTCTATCATATTTATCTCTACATTTTAAATTAATTGATTACTTTCCTTTACTTAATTTTAGTTTTAAGTTCTTTTAAGTTTCTAATCAACAAATTCCTCTTTCAATTTAGTAATAATTCATCTGTACCTGAGGTTCGACAACCCTTAAATACTTATCCTGGTACAATTACCTTGTACACTTGTAAATTGTTTAATTATAAACGATCAGTGACGCATAGATAAGCATCGTTAATAAGATGTTTTTAATTTTTTAATTTTTTTATATATTAGTGACGCTTTTATAGCGTCGCTAATAATTAATTATTAGAGACACTTAGAATTAAGTGTCACTAATAATTTACTATTACCAACACATAATTAAGCATTGCAAAAAGTAAATTAATCAGTGAAGCAAAAACAAGCATCGCTAATAGTAAACTATTAGAGACGCTTTATCATAAGCATCGCTAATGAGCAATAGCGACTTCATTTTTATCGACGCATTTAGCGATGCTTTTTAAGTGTCGCTAATAGTCATTAGCGACTCTTATATGACTATTAGTGACGCTTTTAAGGAGATGTATACCCTTATGGCGCCAAAGTGGATGTAACTTTTATTAGTAAGGCAATAATGTCTTGATGCTTTAACCTTCAATTTTCATTGGAATATCTTCAAGCATAGCCCCTAAGACTAATACAAATATTAACATGAAATTGAAAACATATGGTGGTGGACCAAAAACTCTACATTTTATTTTATTAATTAAACTGTTGAGGAGATTGTCTTCGTGTTACTACTAGCAAATTACTACCTATTTACTCGATGGAGAGTGGGGAAAAAGTAGGGTGTGGGTAAACATTGGAAATAGGTTAGGGTATGGGTGAAAATAAGGTAAGCACGTAAGTAAGTAGGTAAAGCCCTACCCAACCCATACTTGAACTATTGACAGCCCTAAGTATGAGTGTGATCTGGCTTTGCAATCCCCTTTGGAAGGGCTCGATTGGCATTGGTCATGGATTTTTCCACTTCTTTTGGCTAAAATATTAGCATTTATGCCAATAGAAATTACATCAAGATAGCCCCCCTTAGTACATTTGAGAAAAAGGGACGACCTTCAAGCATAAACAATTTCCTAATAAGGGAGTGATCTTGTAAGGCAATCAGCAACTTGTTACCTTCCCTGAAGATATGTTGCATGAAAACAGATAGGAACTTAGCGAGAATTTTTTTTTTCACCAGGCATGGGTATATTAATTTAGGGCAGAATGTATTGGCTCATGTAGTCCTTCAGTGATATAGGTTGCTAATTTGCTGAATGGGAGAAAATTTCAGAAAAGGTGGGAAAACAATCACTTCGGCGCATTTTTATCCAAAAGACTTCAAATGTAACAAAGGAAATTTTTACTGGGATATTTTGGATGAGATAGTTATACAGAACATTAAAGATACCCTCTATTTGCCGAAGAAGTAGCTCTCCCTTGTTCTTACTGTCAACCTCAACAAGGTTTGTTGATGGGTCAACGGTGTCGCACACTGGCTAACGTTGCAAGAGCTCAAAGGCAAGACTCTACCATGGTCGTGACCGTTTGACATTGAATGAGGCCGGACCCTTTGCTTACATCCCCTGCCCCTCCCCATAAATGACAATTTAATGTTCCAGATTCGATTCCATCCACCTTTAAATTAAATTCTCTAAACTTCCACTTTGTCTTTATTTTGTTGTGGGTCGTTGAAGACCTTTAAATACTTAATCGAGGCCCTCCCATTTTCATCCCTCCCCACTTCTTTTCTCCTCATTTTTTGACTCTTTTCTCTATGTCCCTTCTCAATCTTTGTTCTATGGAGGAAAAGGAATGTTTCCTTATCCCCCTGGTTCAATGTTGTCTAGTCTGGTTCTTTGAATGTGGCGTTCAATTAGTTACGCCTACTTTCCGGTATTAAGTGTCCGATTAGGAAACCAAATCAGTTCATTTTGTTTTCTAATTCAGACACTTATTATAGGACGGAGGGAGTAACATTTGACATTCCTGTAGTGTAAAATTTTCTGTGTGTAACTGCAGCAAAGTTTGTTCATTTCGCAGCTTTTACAATGACAGCAAAAATGGAGTGTCGAGCTTCTCACAGGTGGTTCTGTGGTTGAACGGGATATTGGTCCGGTTCAATCAGAAAACATAGCTACACAGGTGTTGGGTATGCAATTTGATTGAGCCGTGCCAATATCACGTGCCACACTTAACTTCTGCCGATGCAGCATCAGGTATTGTGAGTAATCCTGGTTTGGTTTGTTTGGTGTTATTTTCCTTGCATCCCACTTTTATAGTAGACTGGGCATGCAAGGAATGTTTGTTTGTCTTCATCAGTTTATAAAATTGAGGAAGGGAAGTAGATGGTGTAGTCATGGAGACATTAAACTGAAAAGATATTCAAATGTTAAAGGGTCTTCAGCCGGACCATAGTAGCTGCCTGATCCGGATGCCAGTGAACCAGAAACTTTCTTTCCTTAGAAGAAAAACAAATAATTGATGTTGTTGGCTTGCCTAGATTTGTAGAACATGTTGAAAATGTTGGTGTGTAAAATGGGTTTAATTTCTTTGGGGTCAAAACGAGACAAAATTTTAAAATTAACAAAAAGCCGGTTATTACTTAGTTCCCTGTAATCAGTTAGGCAAGTTTCATAAATGAATCGTGCAATTCTCTAATTATTGGTTATAAAGGTGTAGTGCCTACGGTTGCACATGGGGCCTGTGTGCACCGCCGGATTGCATGGGTGGGCAATTAGACAAGGACTTGTCTAGCTTGAGCAGTTTTCATAACTAAGACTTCTACCTACGCAAACTCCATGCTTCCACCCACCACGTCCATTAGTCGTTGAATCTGGTCATTCAATCTAGTGTTGAAACCATTTTTCAGTAGACAATACGTTGACGGTGTTAAATAGTCGACCATGCTCGACTGTTTGATTGTCTAAATGTCAGAGTGATCACTTGTATTTTTGTCCATTTGACTGTTGGCTCAATTATTAGGCTACGTACCAATGTTTGATTGTTTGTTTGACCAGCTTGCCTGATTATGGTATTTAATTGTTATTGTCAATTACTAATTGGTATCTTATTTAGCTATATTAACTTGAAGTATAAATGGAGGTATAAAAAAGAACATGAAGCATAAACGTGTTATGGGTCCCCAAGTACAATAAATTATAGAAAAATGTTCTAATGTGATTTGGTTTCATTGCAGCACCTCATGGGATACATATTGGTTGTGAACTCAATTAACATCCAAAATATAATTGATACTTTCTTGATCCTATATTAATATCTTCATTTGAAAAATAATTTGTCTCATATTAATAGCTCTTTTTTGTTCTCGCCACTTAATAAAAATTATTAATTTTTAAATACAACTATTATTATGAAACGGAGAAAATACTTTTTCTTTGTTATTACCGGTTAAGCAACATATATGTCAAAATGAGAAGCCTTCTTACCTTTGGAGAAAAGAATTCCTAAGGCGCACAGCCACTAACACCACTATTTTTGTGCTACGTGAGTTACAACTAGATCAGCTACCAAATGAATCCGTTTGACCTGGGCAATGAGTACAACATGTAGATAGCATGTATGAGGGAAAACAAAGGTTTCTGATTGATCTCTTGCTAAGCAGGTTAAAAAAGAGGCATGATATCTATATCATTATAATTCTCAAAATGTTCGAAAGTACTTAAAATGGGGGACGTTGTCAATGAGGGTTTTATGAACTTTAGGGAGAAGAAGAAGAAGAAGAAGAAGAAGAAGAAGAAGAAAACTTTGCCATCTCCTACCAAAACTAACTAGATAACTCCTAATGTGAAAACACAAGTGCGGATTTTGCCTTAAGTCATTGCCGAGGTTATTCGATGTGAGAGGAGACCACTCACGAATCCACATTTTGCTGGATATGTTTTTCCATAAGGCAATGAGATGATTGGGAGATTGACTAGACTTCCCAAAGGCATAGAACTAGATGTTTCACTTCTTACATATTCTATGATTGCCAATTTTCTCTATTGCATGTCATTGCTCAGTATGACATTAAGAGTACTAGGAAGGAGAGAGTTGATCGTACGATGGCCAAGATTTTATACCTCTTAAAATAGCTAGAGCTAGAGTTAGATCTATCGTCAATCTTTTTTTGTTGTATCATGACTTTTCTACATGGACATAATGCACGAGATGATGCCCTATCCATACATTTTGTGTAGGATTTTTACATAAGTTCATGCTAGGATCCCACAAAGTGAGTCGACAATGGTTGGGATTGGCCCTATCAATGTTGCATTTGTTCATCGTATGATGTCTCATTAGAGGAGATAATACGGAGATCTAGAGGAGCTTCAAGCACAAGAAAATGTGTAAGCCCAACAGGATCAGCTAGACTGACAAGTTACATATATAGAGTTTTGTGCATTTTACGATGTTGTACTTCAGGGTCTTGCAGATGTTAGACTGATGCTTCACGATGGATTTCTAGGAGCAGAGAGTGAGGGGGAGTAGTATAATGTTGATGACGATGTTGGAGATGATTGATGTTTTTTTTTCACTTTGTTATATGTTCTTGGTCTTAAACTTGTTTCTATTTAATTAATTTTTTATTTGAATATGAGATGTATTTTGAATCTGATTATATGTTTATGGATATGTGATGGACATGTTTTACTTTGTGGATTATTTATTTTCATGTCTTATGGTGATATTCATAACTTAAATTTGATGGATATGTTAACTATTACTTAACGTTTTGTCTATTCTTGTCAAAAAGTAGGAGAAATAATTAATGAAAATCAAAGTGCTTATTTTCATACTTGATTGGATAGTACTATGCAAATCATTTTGATTTTAAGTTTGTAGGATAAGTATAGTATTATACAAGGCTTTTCAAGATAAATTTCAATGTATTTATGTTACATCTTAGTGTTGTTAAGTCATTTGTACAAATTGAAAGTCAATGCACTATGTTATGAGTTGTAATTTTTATTTTGGTTTTCAATTATGTAGTATTTTATCATAGAATAGTCAAAGGGGAAATTGTAAGAACATATGTATCATATGTAATGTTAATTAGCTAATTTTATTTGTCAAAACTATGTGAGAAACCTTGAGTATGTAAATAGTCTTAGAAATATGACTAGATGTAGTTGAGGTCAAGTCAAATTTAGAATTGATAACTTGAAAAATGAGTAGATGCATTCTTATGGATCAAGATTAAAGACTAAAGAATTTGGTTTAAGAGGTTTATTAAGTACATATTCTCATACTAAGTAACTTGAAGAAGTTTTAGAAGTGATTTTAAAGGTTTTAGATGGATTTAGGGCAAAAGGGTAAAACTGTCCCTAAAAAGTGTCATCAATCAATCACTGGACAATACACAGAAGCAAATGATCAATCAGCACTTAAATTAGCCATTTGTTAAATGAAGCCAAGAATTTATTGATCAATCACTTTATAGAGTGATTGATCAGTCAAAGAGTCTTGCCTTAAGGAAACAATGAACAATCAATTGATATTTGAAACGATAGATCGCTAGTAGTTTTAGTTGTCCTAAAAGCTCAATTGTGATGAAATTAAAGAAATGAAAATCTAAAAAATATTGGAGAAGAAAGGGGAGTCATTTGCATATTATTTTCCTAGAGAATTAACAAAGAGCTTGAATAAATTGTACATGGTGAATTCATGTTGATGCACAACTAATGTAAGAAGATTTCACACAGTAAATTTTAGTGGAGGGTAATCAAAATTTTTCAAAGGAGTTGAAGAATCTCAAGAGTTAAATCAACAAACAAGGAAGGAGACTTTGTTTAAGTCACTAGAAGAAGAAGACAAAGAACAAAAAGAAGCATTGTCCCAATATTCTATTTTTTGTCATCAGAGACGTAATGAATAGGTGGTTTTATTTATAACTGCCTTAGCCCACATAGTTATCCTACTTAAATTAGAATTGGGCCCACATAATTTCCTCCTATCACATATCTCTCAAACCGGAACCAGACTCTTCTTTCCCAGTTTAAGTGGGTACAACGCCCACAACCCAACATCCCCCACTTGGGTGAAGTGCCCACGAACCAAATAGCAACTTGTGCACCTAGTTCTGTCTTAGTCCAACCTATAGGCAAAAATGTTTATACTGAACTCCATAGGAGCTAGCACCCTAGCCTTGTCGAAGTCATATACTATGAACATGACGCACAAATTGATCCATTGTTAAAGCCTTAGTTAACAGATCTGCTAACATCTCAGAAGTAGGAAGATGATTTACTACCAACTTTCCTTTCTGTAGCATGTCAAACACAAAGTAGTAATTTACTTCAATGTGTTTACCTCTGGCGCTAATTTCTCCATTTTTAAGTGCTGACACAGTAGCCAGATTATCACAAAACATCTAGACAAGACAATCAACCCAGCTCTCTAGCCTAAGTTTGGCTAAAAAGTCTTTAATCCACACTGCTTCTAAAGCTGCTAAATTCAGCTTCCATGGTTGACTTTGCTACGCTCTTTCGCTTCTTACTAGCCCAAGCTATAGCACCGCCTCCAAATATAAAGACATAACCAATAGTGAATTTTCATCATCTGGGTCCCTAGCATAGTCTGAATCTCTATACCCAGCCAATGACAGTTCCTCAGCCTGATAGGTGAGTTTCATACATTTGGTTCCTAGGAGGTACCTAAAAACTCGCTTCATTGCTTACTGTGAGGCATACCTGGGTTTGCCTGGTATCTACTCAAGAGCCCTACAACATAGCTCAAATCAAGTCGAGTACAGGTCATGGCATACATTAAGTTGCCAATAGCCTGTGCATAAAGCACTGACTCCATTTTGAGTCTATCCTCATTAGAAGATGGTGCCTAACTTTTAGATAAAGTTGTACCCTTATAGATAAGAGATTCTATTGCTTTCCAACCAATCACACTGAAGCATTTCAAGATGTTTTCTATGTATAATTCTTGAGATATACTAAGCAACCTTGTTTTTCTATCTCTGTCAATCTTTATACCAAGTATGTTGGAGGCCTCACCCATGTCTTTCATTTCAAACTGAGTCTTGAGGTACTCCTTTAGACTAACTATTAAGCTTAAGTCATTTTCCATCAAAAAGATATCATCTACATAGAGAGAGAGTAACATAAATCTATTTTCATCCTTAAAGGAGTAAACACAATGATCACATTCATTTGCTATGAACTCATACTCACTAATCACCTTGTGAAAAGTGAAGTACCATAGCTTAAGAGACTATTTAAGGCCATATAAAGGGTTTATGAGTTTGCACACTTTGTGTTCCTCTCCAAGAACAACAAAACCCTCAGGTTGTTCCATGTAAATCTCCTCGTCTAAATAACCATTTAGGAAGTCAATTTTTACATCCATTTGGTGCAACTATAAGTATAAATGTTCCACTATAGCCAACAAGCACTTAATAGATGTAAATCTAGTCACAAGTGAATAGGTTTCCTTAAAGTCAATTCCCCTAACTTGGTTGAAACCTTTAGCTATCAGTTTTGCTTTATATTTATCTATAGACCCATCTGCCTTGAGCTTTTTCTTGAAGATCCACTTACAGCTAATAGGCTTTCTTTCATTAGGCAAGTCAACAACTTCCCAAACTTGGTTCTTCATAATGGAACCCATTTCCTCTTGAATAGCTTATTGACATTCCTTGGAATCTGGACTATCCATTGCTTGCTCATAGGTCAAGGTATCATCAGATAAAAGTTCGTCTATTGTTACTTCATCCTCCTAACATGGCATAGAAGTCCCGCAACAAGGTCGAGAGTCTTCTATCTCTTACCTCCCTTACTTTAGACACTCCCCTAGGTTCAGATCATATAACCACCTCTATAGAACTAGTAGTGTTTTGCTCTTTTTCTACTTCAAACAGCTCTTTTACTAGGAATTTTAGCGTCTAAGTCTTCTTCTAAGAAATAAGCATCCCTAGATTCAATAACCCTCATTGTCCCATCAGTATGGTGCACTACAAACCTGTACCCCTTAGAGTATTCACTGTACCCTATAAAGTTATACTTTATTGTTTTAGGGTCTAGTTTGCTTCTATGTTAGTCAGACACTTTTACATGTGCCTTAGACCCCCACACTCTAAGATGAACTAAGTCTGGACATTCGCCTGTCCATAACTCATAAGTTGTTCTCTTGACAGCCTTAGTGGGTACATAGTTAAGCACATACACAGCTGTGTCTAATGCCTCACCCCAAAAATTTACTCCTAGCTCTGAGTGGTTTAACATGGATCTAACCATATCTAAGAGGGTTCTATTTCTCCTTTCAGCAACTTCATTTTGCTGAGGAGTATAGGGCATAGTGTATTGGTGTATAATTCCTAGGTTGGTGAAATAGTCCTTAAACTTATCAGAGGTGTATTCTCCACCTCTATCCATTCGTAGGACTTTAATTAACCGACCTAATTGAGTCTCTACTTCAGCCTAAAATTCTTTGAATTTTTCAAAGGCTTCAGACTTTTGCTTTAGGAGGTATATATAACCAAACCTAGAGTAATCATCTATGAATGTAATAAAATACATCATCCCTCTATGGGTTTGTACATTCATAGGCCCACATATATCTGAGTGAACGATCTCAAAAAGGTTTGTAGCACTCTTACCCTTTGGGAAGGACTGCCTACTCATTTTGCCTGCCAAGCAGTCTTCACACACACACATATCCCTAGATAACTTAGGGAGGAGTCCAATGTTGGACATTCTGTGTAATTTGTTAACATGCATATGACAAAGCCTCAAATGCCACATCAAAGAATCAACATCAGACAAACACACCACATAATCAAACTTAGCTACTGCATTAATAGAAGAGTCATCTGCTACATCTAACTTAAATAAACCATCAACAAAAGAAGCAATAAATAAAATTTTATTATTCTTGCCAATTGTTGCATTTGACCCTTTAAACCTAGTCTTAAACCCCTTGCTAGTGAGGAGGGGAATTGAGATAAGATTCCTTCTGATGGTAGGGGTAAAGAGGACATCTGTCAGCACCAAGTTCATCCCTTGAGGAAGAGGGATCATGTAGGTGCATGTAGCAGTCACATCAAAAATGTGTTGTTTCCCATGTAGATCTTGTACTGCCCTGGAGGCAGATCGGTCATCCTGTTACCCCTAGTCATAGCCATATGCTTCGTAGCTGCAGAATCCAGCCACCAGCTCTTCTCATTGAAGTTAGCAATCAAAACCACTGAAATCGTGCAAATGATATCTTTCCCTTTCTGATTTGCCTTGCTTCCAGCTCCCTGATCCCCATTAGGGCAGTTATTTTTAAAATGACCCATCTGGTGTTGTGCTTGACGTAGGCACAATTGATATCAAGGAGATTCACACAGTGAAAGAGGAGAAACAAGGAAGAAAAGGGAGAAGTGCTGAATAATCTTAATTGCATACCTTAAATAAAGAAGGAGTTTGCCCCTTATAGGTGACGACCAATCTCCTAAGGAGTCGCGCCAAGCCCCAATCAGGCCAACCCAGTTCCCTAGGCAGACACGTCAGTTAGCGGGCCAGGCTAGTCCGGGGCCACTAGCTAAACCAATAACGACTTACATAATCAAATAACAAACAAATACTACGCTATTACAAAGGGAAATAGTTCCAATGCAAAGAAGTAAAAGAAATAAAGTAAAATCTAGGAGTCTGGGTGATCGTGCACAACACTCCACCATGCTTTTGCTGATCGCCTTGTCCTCAAGGCGACCAAGCCAGATATCGAGCCATAAACTCCTCCTCAAACATCAATGTGGAATCCTCTCGTGGCTGTCCCTGCCAAGAAATCAAAACCTTGGTAAGAATGCAACTAGAGTGATGGACACGCCGCTTCTCAAGCACCAAAGCAAAAACATATTCGGACGGCGGTACCGGGCCCATCAAGGGAGCCGGTAAAGCAGTAGCAGCCAAGGACTTGTCACCCACAAAACAGCCCAACCTGGAGACATGAAAGACAAGGTGAATTAAAGAGGCAGGCAGCAAAGCAAGGATGTAAGCCACCGGACCAATACATTCCTCGACCGCATAGGGACCATGAAAATGAGGGGCGAGCTTGGAATGCTCAGGCTGAAACAAAGATGTTTGACGCTGAGGCAGAACATAAACATAAACCAAGTTACCCACTGCGAACTCCCGATCGGTATGGCAGTCATCATAAATTTGCTTCATCCAGTTCTGAGAAGAAGACAAATTCTCCTTGAGTTGACATAGGACCTCGTCTCAAGTTTGGAGCATATAGTCCACCTCAGCCATAGAGGAGAGGTGAGGTACATACGACAACACCGTCGGTGGCGGATGTCCATACAGCACCTCAAAAGAAGAAAAGCTGGCATGCGTATGATAGGCGATATTATAAGACCACTCTGCCCATGGAAGAAGCCGAAGCCACCTGTGGGGCTGCGTCATGGTGAAACACCAAAGATACTACTCTAAACAACGATTAACCACCTCGGTCTGACCATCCGTCTGAGGGTGATAAGCAGTGCTCATATGAAGAGAAGTCCCCTATAAAGTAAGGAACTCCCGCCAAAATTGAGAAATGAATATCCGGTCACGATCAGAAACAATAATGAGGGGCATATCATGGAGTTTTTCCACCTCCTGAACATAAAGTGCAGCCACTACCTTGGTGGTGAAGGGATGTCCCAGTGCACAAAAATAAGCATACTTGGACAGCTGATCTACCACAACCATAATCACTGGCTTACCTTGCACCACAGGCAAGGCCTCCACAAAGTCCATCGAAATATCCTCCCATACCTTATCGGGAATAGGCAAGGGATGCAACAAACCGGCGGGAGAAGTCATGGCGGCCTTAGCCCTTTGACAAATATCACAAGCGGCCACATACTCTTGGATAGCCTGGTGAACACCCTGCCATAAGAAGCTCTGGCTGACCCGCTTATAGGTGAGAAAAGCCCCTTCATGACCAGCCACGGGAGAGTCATGGAAGTGGGAAAGAATGCGGTGGCAAAGATCAACAACATCGGGTACCCACAAGCGGTCCTTCCAAAAGAGGAGGGCGTCCTTCCACATAAAGAAGGGCCGAGTAGCAGGGTCGGTCTAAAGGGCAGCAATCACAACCTGCGTCAGAGGAACATCAAGGTAAGCCTTCTTCAACTCATCAATAAATGGGCAAGATAATGCGGAGAAAGCCAAGCAAGAGCCCGGATGCGGACTACGAGAGAGAGCGTCAGCCACGGTGTTCTCGGACCCTTTTTGTACACGACCTCATAATCATAGCCTAGTAACTTACTAACCTATCGCTGCTGGGATGGTGTGGACACTCACTGCTCCAAGAAATACTTCAGGGGCTGATGGTCTGTACGAATCAGGAACCGGCGACCAAGTAAGTAAGGCCGCCACTTATCGACAGTGAGGATGATGGCCAACATTTCTTTCTCGTACATGGATAGGGACAAAGAACAGCCAGCCAAAGCCTTGCTGAAATAAGCAATGGGGCGCTTGTCCTACAGTAGAACCGCTCCAAGCCTCATCTCGGACGCATCCTTCTCCACCACGAAAGGACGGCTAAAATCAGGAAATATCAAGACTGGGGCCGTGGCCATAGCCTACTTCAGCCCTTCAAATGCCTCTTGGGCAACCGCGTTCCATGCAAAAGCCCTCTTCTTGAGCAGCTCTGTAAGAGGCCAAGCCAGCTCTCCATACCGACTGATGAACTGCCGATAATAACAAGTGAGACCCAGAAATCCCTAGAGTGCCCGGATGCATGTGGGTGGTGGCCAAGACAGCATGGCAGCCACCTTTGCTGGGTCTGTGGTGATGTCGTTCCATGAAATAATACGGCCAAAGTAATCAATCTGCGGGCTGCCAAAGGAGCACTTCAAATGCTTAAGGAATAAGGAATTATCTCGCAAAATAGATAAGACCAACCTGAGATGCGATAAGTGCTCCACCTATGAATTGTTGTACACCAGGATGTCTCAAAGAAAACCAAGATATAGCGGCGAAGGAACAGCCTATAGAGATCGTTCATGAGGCACTAGAGAGTGGAGGGAGAGTTGGTCAGCCTAAACGGCATGACGAGGAACTCAAAATGGCCGTCATGAGTCCGGAAGGCAGTCTTGTGCACATCGGCTGGCTGCACCCGAATTTAATGATAACCCGAATGAAGGTCGAGTTTACTGAATACCGTGGCACTAGTCAGCTCATCCAACAACTCCTCAATCACCAGTATGGGATATTTGTCTTTGACTGTGATTGCATTCAAGGCATGGTAGTCGACACAGAACCTCCACGTACTATCCTTCTTCCGAACCAGCAACACCGAAGACGAGTAGGAACTCGTGCTCGGGCAGATGATCCCGGACTAGAGCATGTCAACCATGAGATGCTCGATCTTTATTTTTATATATGAGGGTAACGATAAGGGCAGACATTGGGTGGGGTTGCGCCAGAGATGATGGGGATATGGTGGTCGTGAGGCTAGACGGGAGGTAGACCCTACAGCTCAGCAAACAAGTTCTGATGTGCTACCAATAACACCTGGAGATCCAAGGGTATCTCGTCCTGAGTCACCTCGACGGTGGCTTGCTACTGCAAGAGGAGCCCTTGGTGGGTGAACCAGAAAAAAGAATTCGAAGACTGGGCACAGAGGAGAGTGCCCGGCCTGGAGCCTTCAATCCGAACCTACTGCCCCTGAAGCTCAAAGTCTATCACCATGTCTCGGAAGTTCCAGACTACATCCCCGAGCTCCTGAAGCCACTGCACTCCTAACACCATGTTCACCCCCTTCATAGGCAGCAAGAAGAGGTTGGTGACGAATGTGTGGCCCTAGACAGAGAGCGTAACCTGAGCACACATCCTGGAGCTCCTAAGGTGCTTTCCATCACCAATCAGCACGTCAAATGGCTTTGAATCAGAGACAAGATAGACTAGCCGATGGGCTACCTTGTCGTTAATGAAATTATGGGTAGACCCACTGTCATTCGGAATAGCCACTTGTTGCCGCTTGAGGTAGCCTTGGACTCTCATCGTGCATAGAGTGAATGCCCCCGAGAAGGCATGGACAGAATCTTGGGTAGCACATCCTCAGCGGCAAACGAATCAAGGCCGTGGGCCCACTCTCTGTCTTCATCAATCTCCTCCACGAGAAGGCCTCCCTTGACAGTACAATGGTGCCCCAAAACAAACTTCTCGTCGCGGTGAAAACAGAGCCCCTTAGCACGGTGTTCCTCCATCTAGGCCGGGGTGAGGCGACGAACAACCTGGCCTGCCTGGGTGGGTTGCTGGCCAGAGCAGCCTGCTACCAGGATGCTGATGGCGGCGGCGGACAAGGGGTTGGTGCTGAGGGCAGGCCGAGGCAAAGGCCCAAGCCGCCCCCTGATCGTTTATAATTAAACCCTTTGCAAGTGTACAAGGTAATTATACTAGGATGAGTATTTAAGGGTTGTCGAACCTCAGGGACGGATGAATTATTACTAAATATAAAGAGGAATTTTATGATTAAAAACTAATAACTTAAACTTAAATTAAGCAAAAGAAAAGAATTAACTAGTTTAAAAGGTAGAGATTAATATGATGGAATTTACTTAGGAAATCGAATCCACTATAGAACCATAACAATTCCTTAACTTTTAATCTAAATCTAGTGTGAGTATGAACAAGTATTCTTAGCTACAAGCAAGAATTACTTCAGAAAGAATCATTAATTAATTTCCATGGCATGAACTATCTTCGACAATAGCACGAATCATCTACACTAAATAGCTATAGGCATGACCCGTCTAATCTTAGTATAACTCATCCAAGTCCTTAATTATCTAAACATTAAAACTATTGTATGACCATCTCATCTAAATTACAGAAATTAGAATTGATGCAAATATCAAAACCATATCAATCTATTATCTACAAGACAATAAATCAACATAGATTTGAATAAACATGAAAAGCTCTTGCCTTAAAAAGGAAATCCTTATCATACAATTGTCATAATTCACAACTGAGATCTAAATTAAAAAGAAAAGAAATTGAAACTTATCTATAGCTTCATCAACTCCTAAGTAAAAGAAAAGTCTAGCCTTCCATGGTAGAAGAAAGCACTTGAATCTCCATTGAAAGCTTTGAGTTCTTCTCCATCTTCTTCTTCCTTCTTCTCTTCAAAAAATCTACTTGCTAACCTCCAATTTCGAGCCAATTATCTCTTTATATAGGCATAAGATCCGTAAGAAAGAGTCCAATATAAAAAAGACTCGAAATTAGCTTAAATAAGGAAATTGCGTGTTATCCCGTTTGAACGCTCTGCATTCCCGTTCGAACGGCTATACTGCATTTATCTCCAAAATCACGTTATCCCGTTTGAACGCCCTGCATGCCCGTTCGAACGTCTACACTATTTCTGCAATCTGGACAGTTTTTCTGGACAGTCCAATTTATGTTCATTAAGCTCTTTCTTTCATGTCCATATTAATTTCCAACATGTTTACAACTCCAAAAAGTTGTCCAAATTAATTTAAAACATGTCAAGACTATTTTGACTTATTCCAAACATCGTCCAAGTACTTCGATAAGTGAATTTCCTACAAAATATAAAATATCACATTTTAGACATGTAGAATATAATTAAGATCCCAACTTGATTCAAATACATATCTAAACTATTAATAACTATAAAATTATTAATAATTAAACTAAAATACTAATATTTATCTTAATCTATATAAACCATAACTAACTCTAAATTAACCTAATCTATGCTAGCAAATAAGGTAAAAAGGCATATAAAATAGATATATATTTCATACTTATCACCCCCCCTCTGCACTACCTCGCCAGTTTCTCCTCCTTTATGTGAGCATGGCGCACGACATCCCTCATGCTGGTGTAGGGAAAGTGTCGCATCTCCTCATAAATCTCCAGTTTGAGCCCTCGCTTGAACATGCCCACCAAGGCAGCTACCGGCCAGTCAGGAAGGTGGTTGGCCACCTTCATAAATTCCGTATAATAAGCCCAGACAGTAGTGGTTTGGCGCAGTGATGAAAACATCTCATTGAAGTCCTGAAACTCATTCTAGCCAAACTAGATGTACAGCTCGTCGGAGAAGGCAGCCTAAGTGGGGTAGTGCACCTCCTTCTCAAAGCTATGGAACCATACAGATGCATCTCCTTCTAAGTGAAAGGCCGCGATGTGCAGACGTTCAGCCTCAAAATGCATTCCCTGGTAGGCGAAAAACTTCTCCGCCTTGTACAGTCATTCCACTGGGTCGTCATCCCCATTGTAATGTGGGAATTGGAGGCGGGCCAAACAAGGTTCAGCCCCTCCTCGTGGTCCACCGCGGGGCCCTAGGTATTTCTCCCAGTCATCCTCCATCTCTGGAAACAGGTTTCTAGGGGGCGGCATCACTGGGGCCTCGCATTTCCAAGGTCTAGCGCCTCCCATCCATGACTTGGTCAGTTGTGCCAAAGCGCACAAGGCCATGGGGAACTTTCGTGTTGCTGCCTGCCGGTGCTAGAGGGCCAGGAAAGGTTGGTTCGGGGTGCTGTGACAGACCTCCCTTCTCTAAGACAGCAGGGTGCAGCCCAGACAGGAGAGGCGCTGCGCAATCAGCCTGCAACTGCACAATCGCCAAGCCCAACACCTCCACCTTGGCCACGCCCACACTCAAGGTTTTCAGCACCACCATTATCTCTATCAAAGTGGGTTCGCTGGCTATCGCAGGCACGGTCTTTGGACTCTCCTCTGAGGCGAGAGTCTCCTTCTCCGGAGAACCTCAGGGGCCGCAGCAGCTTGCTTGCCTCGTTCCATGGCCGGGGATCGTAAAAGCTTCGATACCAATGTTGTGCCCAACGTATGCACAATCGATGTCAAGGAGATTCACGCAGTGAAAGGGGAGAAATAAGGAAGAAAGGGGAGAAGTGCTGAATAATCTTAATTGCATACCTCAAACAAAGAAGGAGTTCACCCCTTATAGGAGACGACCAGTCTCCTAGGGAATCATGCCAAGCCCCAGTCAGGCCAACCCAGTTCCCTAGGCAAACACGTCAGTTAGTGGGCCAGGCTAGTCTGGGGCCACTAACTAAACCAATAACGACTTACATAATCAAATAAGAAACAAATACTACGCTATTACAAAGGGAAATAGTTCCAATGCAAAGAAGTAAAAGAAATAAAGTAAAGTCTGGGAGTTTGGGTGATCGTGCACAACATCTGGCCACATTTAAAACAAGCCCCTTTGGGTTTTTTGCCATTGTTGCCCTTTCCACCACCTTGGAGTTTCTTGCTCTTTCTCTTGAAGTTCTTCTTCCTTTGATCTTGACCACCAACCTCCTCCACCTTTCTTAGAGCCACCATGCTGGGCAAGGTTGGCAGATGCACTCAGAGCACTCACATAGTTCCTCCTCTCCTGCTCTAAGCCACACTTGGCAGTGAGAACATCCAGTGTGAGTTTATTATCAGAGATGTTTAATACAACAACCACACACTCCCAAGACCTAGGGAGTATTCAAAACAGTTAAAACTTAGATCCCCTCATTTATGGGGTTTTCAAGGATCTCCAAATCACTTGCAATGATGGACATGATGTTAATGTGCTCAAGTACATTATCTCCTTCCCTCATGAGACTGTTTTGATAACGGGTCTGCAACATCCTAATATGAGCCTTTGTGTGATTTCCATACTGCTTAGCTACTGCCTCCATCATTTCCTTAGCAGTCTTATGCTTTTCAAAAGCATTTCAATGTTTGGCTCCATGAATGTAAGCAGGGTAGTCCTTGCTTTGGCATCTTCCTCCTTAAACTTTTCATAAGCTCTCGTTTGAGCCTGAGAGGTCCACACACTGGTCCAAAACATGGGCTAGGTTATATAGGAAAAGAATATATCTAATCCTCCTCTTCTAGGTGAGGTAGTTGGTGGAGTTGAGCTTTTCAGTTTTGCTCAACTCACTAGCAACCATATGGGACATAAATAATACTGCTAACTTATTTAGATAGATATAAAAGGAGTAAGACTCTATCTAATCTCAACGACAAGCAAGTTCACTCCCAAGAATAATCTTGGTGTGTGTGGGTGAAAATGGAGTAAATTACTATTTTACCCTTATACAGGGTTATTTATAACAATAATCCACTCAATTAATCAAGTAAGCAATGTATGTGTGCTTACAATGCTAAACAAGCAATGAAAAGGAGTGAACTTTATAAATAAAGATAATATACACTTCTGTCCAGAAAACAAAAGTGTTAATTGTGTGAAGGTACTAAACTACCCTTGGGCTAGTTAAGTACAATAAATCACATACAACAATTGTGCACTTTATATCATGCATCAATTACTTCACACAAGTGATTATACATGTAATCACATCTAAACAGCATATAAAATAAGCCTCAACAATAGAATTTAGCAAGGTGAATTTTCAATGATGCCCTTGAAATCAAGTCTTACAAAAATAAGTCTCTTTTAGGGAACAATCTATTTATAAAATAAATCTATAATCCAAATTTATCAAATCAATGAACATTTTAGCCAATTAGGGTCCTAAAGAACCCAGTAAAAATGCTGAAAAAATTCAATTCGAATTCGGCGAATTTGGTCCAAATTGACCAAAATACCCCTACTCTTAATGGTAGCATTTGGCATGCTTCCTGAGATCCAATTAAGCTCAAATTTGGTAGAGACCTACTTTGGATAGTAAATAAAAATCTTATTCAAATGGAATTTAAATTACTATCTTTATGAGAGAGAGAAAGAGAGATATCAAGCCCTAGCCTTATTAGGGATGGAAAGGGGCAAAAAGGTAATTTTTAGCACTCAATCCACGAACCAGATCTCCAATACCACTGTTGGGTAGCACAGAGGAAGCTTAGTGGTGAGCCCAGCCTTGTGGATGTGCAAAAATATCACATTTATGTCCCTCTCAATCAAATTACATGCATATACACATAAACACAAATAAGCAATAGTAAATTCAAATTAATTTAAATTAATATAAATTAAAGTAAGGATAAAATATTACTAACCTTTAGGGGCTGATCCCCAAGGACGTGGCTAATCACCCTGCACAACCTTTTTGTTATATCAAGTATAATGATGGGGAATTAGAATTACCTCTTGTGATGAATCCTTCTCTTGAAAGTCAAGAGAGAAAGCCCTTCTTCCTCTTGCTAAATTGCTGGGAATTATTAGCTTCAATAGGGATTTTCCTGATTCTGTCTCGTGCAATTCAATGAACTCATGAGAGAGAGAGAGAGAGAGAGATTATTGAAGCCTTGTTCTCTTCTTTCTGTTTTTTGTCCTAGGAGAGAAAAAGAGAAGCGTTGTACTTTTCTATTTTTTGTCTCGGAGGGAAGATAGAAGCACCGTCCCAATATTCAGTTTTTCATCATCAGAGACGTAATGAATAGGTGGTTTTGTTTATAACTGCCTTAGCCCACATAGTTATCCTACTTAAATTAGAATTGGGCCCACTTAATTTCCTCCTATCACATATCTCTCAAACCGGAACCGGACTCTTCTTTCCCGGTTTAAGTGGGTACGACGCCCACAACCCAACAAAATATGATCCGGTGCCAAGTGCAATATAGAGAGGGGCCAACCAGAGATTGAGAAGGCAAGGTTTTCACTTGAGGTTTGCAATGTTTGAGAGTATTTTCATTTTGTTTCTTTTTGGAATGGGGGGTAGCTTGGGTCATTTTTTCACACATGTGACTCACATGTATGTTCATCTACTTTGGCAATTTGAATAGACTTGCACACGTTTTAGGTGTTACCCTTGAGTACAAGTCTATTTTTGTAAATCCTAAAAAAATGAAATGTATTGGCAATTATGATATCTATTTTATAACCATCAAGTTGCATATCAACTGATTATTATCTTGTTTTATAAATGCAGGGCTTATAAATCAAAGGTTATAACTAAGCATTATATGTTCATTTTATGGATTGAATAGCTTCAATGTAGCATTACTCCCTAATCCAAATTAATAGGGATTACCACCATTTTTGGTTATAGGGATCGGCTGGATGGCCAACCTCATGTCATGAGGACATTCAAATCGGCCATCGCAGAAAAAGTAAGAGCACATATTAATAGATGTCCCAAAAGAACAGGTCAATAGCTGAGTCCTACAAACAAGGGCAACGCCAACCAAACTCCAAATGACCTAGTGTCATGAGCTTGTAGGGTGTGTTTAATACCCTTTAAATATAGAGGGTCACCAAAGCATCTCTAACCCAAAACTTAAAAGGTAGAGAGCTACAAGATGTGACCTCTTACACACGGAAATTAAAGTACAGAGTCCACACACAAAAAAAAAATTACGTAGAAATCTAATGAGGAAGAAACTACCCGACCATTCTAAGATAATTAATTAATGCATTATAAAGATATAGAACTTACTAGACTCAATGTTATCAATCCCCTTACTAGAAGCCTATCTCTTAATCTCTTGGTCACCAAAGTCTATCTTTAGGGTGTTCACGGACAAATACGAACGCGGACAGAGCTATGTCTGTATCCGTCCGCCAATTAGCTAAGTGTTATCCGCATTCTTCCGTGTCCGCTAATGTCTGTAGCATCTATTGTCCAAGTCCGTCCGTTACGGACACGGATGGACGAGGACAATTAAGCCAAATCCCTATTTTTACATGTATAGTCCTAATGTAGCATGTTAGAACTGTCCTAACATGCTACATAAGGTCTGTATTTATATTTTTACCTAAAAAATACATATACAAAATGCTAAAATAAGTTAAAAATCACCCATAATTAAACAATACTAAAATTTTAAAATTCTTATCATCAATTATAACAAAAACAAAGTCTTCTTTGTAATTAAGTCAACTATAACTATCAAGTACTTAATATAACCATAATCCAAATTTTCAATTAGATGGCAGACGCGGACGTCCGCAGACACAGACAACAGTTTGTCCACGTCCGCAGGCACCTACAAGGACAGACAAATTTAATGGTCCGTGTCCGTGTCCGCGTCCACCCCGGACTAAAAAATTTGTCCGCTTTATGTATTTATGGACACGGATACGGACACGGACGTTGGACGTCGGTGAACACCCCTTTTGGGCACTCTATTCTTGTCTTCTTCTTCTTCACTAGTGTAACCTCTTAATCTTCTTAAAGCTCCAATCAAAATCCTTCTTAGTTCTTTTTTACAATCAACTCTTGTGTATGATGTATTGTGCCTGTTACAACTCATCAAATCAATTCATAAAGAAAGTATGAATCATTTACTCACCTTTATATTGATTTTCTCTCTAATTCACTCAAAGGTGTTTAAATAAATTAAACATAAAGCTCACAATTTTTTTTCTCGTGAAAATATCCATCCTTCTCTCTCACTTTCATCATATTTAGATCTTTTAATAGCAATGTAAGTCGGTTTAGGGTATTAACTTTTAATCGGAACCAAACCACTCTCGGAATGATTTATTTTAAGTAACCACATTACAATCTAATAAATTATTCCACAAGGTGATCAATCATTCTCTATATAATTCAAAAACCTTAGCAAACCGATTGAAATAATGCGATCGATTATTTACTATTTTGAACCTAAGGAAACTCACTATGACTGATCTTTTCCACTAAAAAATAGATCATGCAATGTTCTAGAAAAAGTCTAAAACATTATTCAAATCCAATCCATCAATCACTTATGAACTCTTTTACAATCACTTGTGAACTCTTTTACAATTTTTGTCTTTTTTCATCCATTTTTTTCTTACCACTCACATGGTTTTTTCGATAAAAACCTAAGTATTTATAACTTGTGTATATGATATTTACCTTATACTCTTCAAATTTTAATTACTTTGATTAAGACTTCCAACTCGAAACTACTCTAATTTATTACATTCTAAGTCTAATTCAACTCACTAATTTAGTTAAACTTCACAATACTTAGATCTATGAATAAATAAATATAATTTTATTCATCAAAATATACCGCATAGTTCTTACACATGGATGGCCACCGTCAGGCAGGCTAAGAAACATTTATACTAAAGTGAACCTCTGAGATCTTGAACACCGATATAAGTTTGCGTGACAAGGAAAGCTGGATGGCTTAAGGAGCAGACTGAAATTGTCCGTTTCCGCGGCCATGTCCACTATAGACAAAGAGAGTCCATTTCAGCTTTACATGTCCGCTACAGACAGAGAGTCCATTTCAGCTTAACGGGAAGTAATTAATACCAACGGCTCACTTATAGCAAGTGTATTTAGAGGAAGTAGTACTTTCTGCCACATGATAGCCTATAGACATTGTAATAAATTGAAATTTATTAGTTTCCATGCGTAAGCAAATGAAACTTAGACAACTGACATTATCATAAAATGAAATTTATTCGCTCCATGCATAAGCAAAAGTTCACTTACATTCAATATCCACTCTAAATATGCCACTGGAGTAACATGCTTTCGTACGAAGGCATGAACAATTACAACAGATAATATTAAATGCATCTGCAAAATCTCCGGAAATTGCAACAACTCCACTGAGAAAGATATAATACAATGAATCCAGAAAATGACGCACCCTGTGCCTTCTTAGAAGAAGATTTTCAAATTTACATCTCTAGAATATGAAGACAACACTATCATGGACCCTGGATTTCTGGTTCTGTGCCACACATTCAGAGATCCACATCATGTTTCGAATCTCCTGTTCTCTCAATCTCATGTACGCAAAAAATACACCATAATGGAACTGCACATAGAGAAACAAAGCACAAAGAGAAAAAACAAAGTCCTTTAAATGAATTCGGCGTAGGAAAAATGAAAGCCAAGCTGATTTTGGATTGGCAACAAGAAACGGAAATTATATTAGTTCTGGGACCATGTTTGCAAACCTGTTGTTCAAATGCCAAGCAGAGCCTTTTGACCTCTTCTTCATAGAATGCCTTGTCCAGCATCTGACTCTCACCATATGACATCTTTGCAAAAATAGACTGGTAGGGGGGATACTTCTCCATGACAGCACGAACCTGTGACCGCCACCCACGACACAAAGTCACAAGAAGACAATGGTTTATTTTCCATTCTTTGTTCAAGTGAAGATATAGAAAATAAGCCCATTGTAGTGGACACCACAAATTGCAATTGAGGATACATATACTCGCCATGTACATTGCTAGAAATAACACTCAGGTCATTCCAGCACATGTACCTTTTCAATATAGGCATGGCAGAATCCAGCACATCTAATTTTTGCAGGCTACGAAAAAATCCCTCTCACGCTACATAAGTCATTTCATTGTCACAGCATGAGCCAAGAGGAACAAACTCAAAGCCAGGCTGTTCAATGATGAAAACCAAAGGGTAATAAGCCAACTTTCCTATGATTAATGAAGTAGGTGCCTCCTGTGATTAAGCATGGATATGAGGAAATGCATGTTACCTTTTCCCTTTTTTACCTCTGTCACTGGATCTACTAAGGACCCAAAAGTGGTTCTTATCAATATACGTATTACTATCTGATACTGCTAAGTACATATATTCATCAAACAAAGAAATATTTAGAACGAAAAAAACTCAGTAAACTCACTGTTCAAGTGAAAATTTATAGTTTAGAAATTGAATGACTTCTATATCATACTAGAAAGAAAATAATTACTAGATATTTATATTCAATGATAATGGATGACAAGTGTTACTCACAGGACTAGAATCAAAGGCCCTAATAGCTACCTAATGTTCCTGACCAGTATTTTGAAGAACTGGTCACATACATTCAACCAAGAACTTAATAAGTAAAATCTATCATATGTTTTCACACATACCCCAAAGAAATAGCCATCTTCAATTATACATGTAAAAGAACTTCTATAAATCACTTGATCTTAGGCTGACAGGATTACTTAATCTAGAGTCTGGTACTTATTCTTCTTGCAGACCTCAGAAACTAGTAATTAATTAATTTTACAAGTATAATCAAATTCAAAAATCTTCACTCATCAAGGAGATTTTCAAATTTCGTAAAAAACTAACAACTAGCATATGTGGCAACAATGTCAATTACCTGATCGATGTCCTCACAAACAGAAAGCTCTTCATGGCCATAGGGATACCTATGAAGCACAAAGTTATTAGCCAAACAATGTAGGAAGGCAACATGGTTGGCATAAACCCCCAAATAAGAAAATTGAAATAAAGAAAACTTACAGCAAACCAAAATTTGAATAGAGCTTCTTACGGTCATCTCTTGTCAGTTCAGTGCCTATACTGCAGAATAATAAAAAAGGATATTATTAATGTGATATCATTAGATATCTTCGTGGCTTTCGTATTTTCTTTTCTATGGCACTCGAAGAAACAAGAATAAACACAACAGTTCACATATCTCCAAAATTATGTACCTGTTTATTGTAATATTGACGGCCCTTCGGTCAGCTTCAAAGGCAAGGAGGTCTGACATGATTTCTTCAGTAGCACCACCTAGTTTCTGATAATAACACAAAATTAGACCCCTAAGATAGACAACCTTTGTCATGCATACTTGAAAAGGACGAAAAAAATATACATCAATCAACTCATCAAAGAATACCTGGCAAAACCTGTAGAAATCTTCTAGATATGCCTTGTAAAGTGTGTTTCTCATAATCTCAATATTCATGTCATCCAAATCCTACAGGCATTAACTTAAATTAGGGTGAAAATCCCACAACTTGCTTAAAAGGAAATACTTCTTTTGTTTAACAAAAAAGGAATGAGAACTTATCAATCTAAGACATATAACAATATTGAAAGAACTGGACAAATGTGTCACAGATTTTAAAAGAACATTTTCCATATAAAACCAAATGACGCAGATGGTTTGCAACTTAGTCTCTTGTTTTACAATTTAAGTTGTCAGTCATAGAATAGCCAACAAACTGAAAGTTCAAAAAACACAAGGAAAAAGGAGTACATACCTCTGACGTAATGCATTCAGAGAAATATGGAGCCAATGGTGTGTCAACAAGCACTAATCTGTAAAGTTCTCGCATATTCTGGGCAACTGCTAAAGTAGCAATGCTGAGAGAAAGACATAAACAACTTACCTTCACATCCTAAAATAACTTACAACTTTAAGACCAAGTCAAACAAGTGGTACCTGTCAAACATTCCTAAAGGATGGCATTTCTCTAAGAGTTCTTGGACATCTCGTTCATGCAAAGTGCCCGTAACAATAAGAACTACATTGTCAATCATGTGACCATATCTGAAGAGAAAAAATAGAAACTTGGTCATCAACATTCTTAAACGTATACGCAAATGCTATAAGAAAAATAGTATTTAAAAAAAGTCATAATACACACGTGATATACTCAAGGAAGGTAGATAATGGCTCTGTTGCTTGGCACAACATATGCTTATAATCATCAACAAGCTTAAGGGTACACTTCTCCACAATCGTTGTTGTATGCAATGGTGAAGGTTCTGAAAGCATTTCAAAATTGAAATTCGGTTATCAATGCAGGCCTCAGTTGAACACAGACCAATAAGCTAGTCCCTTAAAGGACAATCATAAATAAGACATTCATTGCAAACATTTGGCATCCAAACCCCAATCTATATAAAAACAAAGATAAGCCCAACTTTGTTATGACCTGCCCAAGGGGTCGGTGTACCTTTAGTAATTAAGATTTAATTATTAGTAATTGTATTTTAGAGTAGTTAGGATTTTATTGGGCTTAGGCTTATGCTAGAGGCCCATTCTAGTTAGAAGTCTATTTCAATTAAGAATTTTAATAGCATAAGGATTAGGAGGCTTAATTGCCTATAAATATGTAGAGGCTATGCCTATTTTAGATTATTACATAAATTAGAAACAAGTTAGTTTATTTTTATTTATCGTTCAATTATTTTTCTTATGTTTTTAATTTAATTTTGCTTGTGTAGACATCGGTCTACATCATTGGTAGCTGAGGCATGTTAAGGCTCGGGCAAACATGAAATTAGCAATTTGACCATGAGTGTGAGGGAGTCTAGGGCAGCGATAACTTCTTTAGTCTCATCAATAAGCCCATCAAAACGGCGGATCATTTCGGCTTCATTGGCAGCCATGATAAGTTGAAACTCTAATAATTCTGAGTGGGGTGAATCCATCTGTGTAGTAAACTAGAAAGAGAGAGAGAGAGAGGGTGGGTGGTAACAGGGAGCAGAAACGATCCTCAGCTACCAATGATGTAGACCGATGTCTACACAAGCAAAATTAAAGGAAAAACATAAGAAAAATAATTAAACAATAAATAAAAATAAAATAACTTATTTTTTATATCTGTAATAATCCAAAATAGGCATAGCCTCTACATATATATAGGCAATTAAGCCTCGCCTCTACATATGACCCGCCCAAGGGGCTGGGTGTACCTTTAGTAATTAGGATTTAATTATTAGTGATTGTATTTTATAGTAGTTAGGATTTTGTTGGGCTTAGGCTTATGTTAGAGGCCCATTCTAGTTAGAAGTCTATTTCAATTAAGAATTTTAATAGCATTAAGATTAGGAGGCTTAATTGCCTATAAATATGTAGAGGCTATGCCTATTTTCGATTATTACAGAAATCAGAAACAAGTTAGATTGTTTTTATTTATTTTTCTAATGTTTTTCCTTTAATTTTGCTTGTGTAGACATCAGTCTACATCAAACTTATAAAAACCTACTTCTAACAAAATAAAAGTAATAACTTAGCAGCCCAGTGAAGCATATAACTTTAAGGGGCATGCATTTGTAAAATCAGAAAATGCAACTAATTCTTCCACCTATGGCATCAAAAACAAATTATCCAACTTACTCATCTAGCAGCAGCCCCACTATGAAACTTAAAGCATAAAAAAGAATTTCATTCAAATACTACATAATCAAATGTTCAGTTCAATTCAATGAGTCATTTAATTTCTCCACACAGGGTTAAGAAGTTAATTCAATACATTAGAAATCTCTTTCAAAAACCTAAAAAGCTGTTGGACACCCTTTTTTTTTTAAAGTTCAAACTTTCTAGAAGTAAAAAACAGATTTTTAAGCTTTTTGACATATTAAGTAACAAATTTTGAGGATATATAAACCATCCTGTTACATTAAAAATGAGACCCAAATTAGAACTCGTGCTAGAAATCTATCTGGAATATTCCTGCAACAAGAGTGAACGATAGTTAAGTTGTTGGAAAGCAAATTTGTGCTTTTAAAGTTTTGGACTGAGTAAATCTTTTCTAGGGTTCTTTTAAGGATCTAAGAAAGGATGGAGGCTATCATCACACGTTAATTTAATTTTAGAGAACGCGTAAACCCTTAGCAATTTTTAATCTTCGGAAACCAAATTCAATCAGAACAGTAGCACGAATTATGCAGGTGCCCACAGGCATAGATGATGGACTCTAGGCCAAAATTCCTCAAAAGAGGATCCCCAATTAATCACCAACAACAATGGGCACTCAAACAAGCATTAAGCATAAAAAACAGAACGGACCGATAAAAATATCATAGAAATTTGTTCAAAAGATCAAGTTAGTCATGAATTCGGAATTATTTGCTAAATTCCCAAAAAATCTCAGAACACAATTGAATGGAACAGAAACTACAAGTACAATAATCAACAATGGGAAGAAAAAAAGGGAGGAATTGCAGGGAATCATATCAAATCACGCGTAGGCAGTAGCAAGAAGATACCGTTCTGGAGGTAAGAGCCGTAGTCGGTGGCGGAAAGATGCATTTTGATGTCCTCAAGGGTCTCGCACTGGCAGAGGTTGTTGTAGTCGGCGGCGGTGAGGAGGCCGGCGCGGTGGCCACGCACGATGGCCTCCAGGTACCCGCCATGGATGTTGAAGGTTAGCGCCTCGAACCCGTACATCGCTGTTGAGCCACCAACTGATCGGTCCCCAGAGAACGGATGGATTGAGAGGGGGAATTGGGATCCGATCTGAAGCTTGAAGAAGATGGATGTCTTGGGTTGTGGCCCTCGAAAGGCTCGAACTCAACGAGTCCACAACTCAGCATTCAGCAACGTTACGGCTGATCGCGCCCATGCTGAGCGGGCAATACGCGCGCGGCCGGTTCTGTGACGCGGGCCCTGCAATTATACCGTAACGCGCAAGTCGAGCGGTCCCGGATGCAAGCCGTTGTAGTACTTTCATTGTAAGTTTCATTGTGAAGTAGGAACGCGTGTGAGCATTTGATACATGGAATCGATGATGTATAATAAATTAGTGCATATTAATGTCAATTTAATGGCATTAATATATACTAGCATGTGCGTCGTTAATCCAGGGATAAAGGTTTTTCTGCATATTTTATGTTGGATTTAATATTAGAGTAAAGTATTAAAAATATATTTCTCATTGTGACCTCTATTGGGCCTTGTTTCTATTTACGTTTGCCAAGTTTTTACTTTCACTACTTATTAAAATAATTACTTTTTTTTTCTTTTTTACTACTTTTTCTCTTTTACCTCCTCGATCCCTCCTCTTGCCACCACAGCTTCGTGTTCGTCACCTCTTGCCACTATACTATTTATAGGTTTTGAAGGTAAGTGCATTGGTCTTAAACGTTGTTGTGATTTCAGATTTAATTTTTGTTAGTTTTGAAATAGTTTCCATGGTTAGATTTTTTAGGGTTTTTGCTTAAATTTGATATTCTATAAGCATTAATCTGATTATTATGAAGTCTAAGGATGAGATTTAATGAATTATGAAGTTTATGTGCAGTTTTGGTTTTAATTTTGAAGTGGGGAAGATGAATCAGGAACTGCCGTTATGGCAATCGAATGGTTGGACGGTCCTGCAGGGCGTTCGAACACCAACACAGCAAATTGAGGGTTTTTACCAATTTATCTATTTTTTGAATTTTTACCCTTAAATACTATTTCTTATGTTAATCTTGAGTAATTTGAGCTAGAATGAGCTATTAGAAGGGCGTGATATTGATGCTAGAAATTATGAAGAATATTGAAGTATTGTATAAAATTGCATGTTATTGGCTACACATGTTAGGATTGCTTATCTTGAATCTATGATTGAATGATTCTTTATGTTTTAAGCATGATTCCAACAAGATTATAACATAAGGATAAACTGGTATGTCTTCATATAATGTGATTAAATTATGGGTGTATGATGGTATCATATCTAGATTCAAGTGTGATATAAATATGCTTACATAGGTTTAACATGAGGTTACACTTGACTTAATTGATAGTTTTCAATGGTTTTTCACTCATGATTTCAGTAAAGAACCATGATTAGATGTTACTGAGCATGTGCGTGGTATGATATGAGTTATTTACAAGGCATGTCTATATGTTTAGAATTAAATGTTTCTACCATGTATACACACACTTGTGAGGGATGATTATGATGATATTTAATATTATGATTATAAATTATGCATGAGGAGCTGATGGGAGCATGTGTCATGAATTAGGCTTCATGTATAATTTGCCTACATATGTACCATGTTACATGTATCATGAAAACATATTTTCAATTGAGACTTTATTGAGATTAGCCGTGGTTGATCAATTGGATGCAATGATGTGAGATTGTGGGCCAGATTAATTGATTGTGGGCTTATCAAAAATTAGTTGGTCCGAAAGGACATGATTTTGATTTAAGTTCCTGTGTGGAACATGGATACTCTCTGGGTTGAATCAATTTGAGTTGATGTTGAGTTGAGTTGAATAGAGATGTGTTGTGTACTCGTCTTACGGTTGAGATTTCTTAAGATAGTCATTTGGACCATAAGAATCAAGAGTGGTATGCCTTCGTGCATCGACTACCACATGTTATAGGTTCCCTGTGTGGGAATTTGGACTCTTCCCGCCTCAGCAGATGTCCAAGGTGAATACACTTGCTCTAGGTACTCTGTGTGAGATTTGGATATCCTTTGCCAGGATTGTCCTAGGCGAGCAGACTTAGGGAATGACTACCCCGAATACTTTATGTTTCCTTTTTGGAAATCTAACTATGTCTAGCTTTTATGACATGATTGTATTTCTCTCTATGATGGAGATATTCACCATTTGTTAATAATGCATGTGTATAAGATAATATTATGCCCAAGTTACACACATTGTGTAGGGATAAACTAGATTATGTGACACATATGAATATGATTTATTATTCATGACTTAGTATCATGTGATTGAGACTCTTATCGTGTAGGGTGAATAATCTATGGATGAATGATATGAATATGCATTATGAGATTACATGTTAGAGACACATGTTATGCAAGTTGAATGTATATGAAGGAGAATGGTTTATTATGCATGATCTGAATGTGTGTTAGAGATACTACTTATGCAGGTTATATATAATGTTTATGCACAATATGATTGAATGAGAATCACTTATTATGCAAGATGAATGTTATACCATAATGTGATTATTCATGTCATGAATAGTATGTATGAGATACTTGTATGCAGGATTATTACTTATGGGTAAATAAGGGTATATTAAGGGAATTAATCAGAAATGAGAATATTATGTGAAATGTGGATCTAAATTATCATGCAAGTTATAGTAAGGTATTTCAAACCTTACTGAGTTTTACTCACCCCTCCTTCTGTGTTTTGTTTTTGAACTACATGGCGTGACATTTAGTTGATCAGGATTCCCTATATGAGGGACGACTGGGATATGTGTGGGACTAGGAAGGGGATGTTATTTTGTCTTCTGATTTATGCTATCATGATCATAGAATACTTTATATGGATGACTATGTTTCAGACTCATGTTTATCTGATGCTTTTAGACTTATCTAAGATTTTCTGATTCGAGATAAGTTTAAGCTCAGGATGTTATGTATGTAGGTTACATTTGAGGATTTATTTCAAAGATGTTATTCTCTCTTATTTTACCTTATTTCTCTTGCACAAAGGAGTTAAAGTGCGTGACTCTATGTTAGCTATTCACCCGCTAGAGGGGTTAAGACTTCCGCAATATAGTTTAGTCGCCCCCATGTGCTTAGACTGGCCTTTAGACCAGGTTCGGCCCCATGACATAGAATGTTCATAAGAGAAAAATCGAAAATCTACATGGAGTCCTCCGGTTGTATAGAGGAGAGTTAGACCACCAGCGGCCTTATCAGGTAATTTTATTTCATTTTCAAATTTCAAACAATGATTATAAGACATGTAAGGTAATTTAAACTTAATTATCTTTATAAAATGTATAGGTTATTTGGCAGTCGTACTCGCCAGAGGTTTTGGTTGTGTTACCCCACTTCTCTGCACCGAGGGTCAAGATGTGTGGCTCTTGCAAACGCCACTCATATGTTTTAAGATTATCGAGATGTATGTGCCGGATCATGTGATGCTTTAGTTTAACTTAGAGCAAGAGGTCCCACCTCGTACCGTCGAGTTTGTCCATCGCATCACTCGACAAGACTGCCATATTACCGACTGGGCTATACATCATGCAACATATATCGCTCGATGGGATGATAAGAGAGCTACTATTATCCAAGGGGAGATGGCTACAACATCACGAGATGTTTGTAGCCCATATATGCAGTGGTATTTACCCATTACGCGATGATATATTTTATCGTACAATGATGTAAAGGAGAAGACATATCAGCTTAGGGGTGCGTCTGAGGCAGCTTTGGTAAGTATATCTTTGTTAATTATATAATAATATTTTTTTATTTCTCATTTATTATTTATCTAACTTTTAATTTAATTTTTATATAGCTTGGATTAGTGCGACATACACTTGCATATTTGATTGACGCCGTTAACACATACTTTGGGTGAGATTTTATTAGCATCATGTAAGTCAATGATCAGGCAACATCAGGATGTCCTTATAGCTTATCACTCCTTCAATTGGTGATTACAGATGTTCATGGGCATTATCATAGTGACAAAGAAGCTCATACACAGCTAAGGCAAGATCCATTCGTTGATATTCCACGTTCATCTGCAACACCTTCCTCTCCTCCACGTTCATCATTTCTGGATACTCCACATGTAGCTTACCCCTAGCCAGATCCGATACTCTATTATAGATGACAGCGTGTAAGGACTCTTAATTCTAAACCGGT
This sequence comes from Saururus chinensis, assembly GCA_035235625.1. NCBI lineage: Eukaryota > Viridiplantae > Streptophyta > Magnoliopsida > Piperales > Saururaceae > Saururus > Saururus chinensis. The sequence continues at coordinate 24,955,173 of CP141146.1, read as the reverse complement.
TTTCATTTCATTTTAATTATCGGTTATTGCGTGGTTAACTCATTTTCTTATTAATTCGGTGGTTTCGTGAATAAATAGTGTTTCTTATGGTTTTAATCAAAATAAACTTTACAATTATTAGTTTTAAGTAATTTTGGGTTAAATTTGAATTTTTGGGATTTTTCTGAATTTTCACTAATTTTTCAAAAATTAGGATTTTTTGGACCAAACTAACCCAGACATTAACACAAGCCTTTACCAAAAATTTTCATAATTTTCCCAGGTTTAATTAGTGCTCAAATAGCTAAATTACTTATTTTTAGCCAATTTTTCTATTCATACTGTCACGACCCGGATTTTTAAAAGCATTTTTAAATAGCACGAAAGGTAAGTAGCAAAATTTTTTTTTCTTTTTCTTTAAACACAAAATAAACCATTTGATTAAATATCCAGGTCATGATAACTGGGGTTCACAAATACGAATATTAAATCGTATAATATTATTATGCATCCAAAAATTCATAAAGAATAGCTCATCCATCTAAGTACAAGTTCATTATCTGTCATTTGGTTTAAGGCCTTAATGACATCCAATGGGTCTAAAATTAGGGTCAAGGGTACGACTATCATTCATGGACTCTGTGTAATTTTCCTGGCATGTGACGGGGTCGTGAACCCCTTGAACCGACCCAGGTTTTGACTAACGGTTTACTATAAACCCTAAGGGCAAAACGGTCAATTAACCACTCACTGGGATTTTTACTCACTATGAGATTTGTACTATAAATATTTTACCCAATAAAATATCATTGAGAATTTTCCCAATTTTTAAATCAACTCCTAGGCCCCTGAACCAGGGCCCCGAAATCGGGTCAATAGTTTTCACACGATAATTTAACTACACGGGTAGAAAGGTCATTTTATAATCTTTGGGATTTTTCCCCAAGATGAAACTCAGTCAGAATAATCACAAACCTCTCTAGGTCCAATATTAATTTTCTACGATTTTTTTGACATTTTTAGCCCTCTGAACCGGACCCGGTTCACTCCCCTCTTTCTTCCTTTATTTTTTTATAAAAACAAAGCCGACCTGGGCCGGTTCGGTTCGGGTTGATGACCCGCAACGCAAGTCGTCTTCCCCGCGTCCGGCCAGAGGTGGAAACGCCTCTGGCGGCGCCGCCCCTAGCCACCACGGCCAGGCGGCGGACTGGGGTCCACCGGATCGCCGCCAGGCGGCGATCACAATGGGCCTGGCCCCCGCCGTCACCTGGTGGCCGGCCGGGGCCAAACTCTCCGTTTTCCTTTTTTTTAAAAAAAACGAACTGATTGCCATGGCGGCCAGCCGCCACGGCCGGGCAACATCCCAGAACTGACCGGATCGCCGGGATCCGGCGATTCCAGAAGCCTAGGCTCGCCGGCCATCCCCTGCCGTCCCCTGCCGTCTCCGCCCATCTCTGTTCTGCCGACCAGAAAACTTCTTTTTCTTTTATTTTAATTACTGTGCGGCAGCGGCAGAAGCCGCCGCCGCCGCCGCCGCGCATTCCCGGCCGGCACAGCCATTGCTAGGGCCGATGCGCCGGTCCAGCCATGAATCCAGCCACCAATGATCGGCCGGTGGCCGGCTGGCAGTTGAACAGTAAATAAATAACCCTTTTTTTTAAAGAAAAATTGCATGAACAGTAATTGCAGAGATTACTGTTCATGCCGATTACAAATATGGTTTATTTTCGAATTTACAAATCTATGCTAATCTCGATTCGAAATCCAACCTCAATGGCCGAGTTGTCGTCGATCCACCACCGCAAATGCTTCGCCGGAGTCTCGCCGGAAAATTCCTTCATGTCTTTCACCGTTAAAAACCCCTTTTTTTCTGCTTTGATTGGGGAAAAGACCCCCAAAAAGCCCTAATTAATTCTATTTATAGGCATGGGATTAGGACTCCTAATCCCATGAGAAATTAGGCCTCAAAAAACCTAATTTCGGAATAGTAATTGATCGGGCCTGCATCGCAACTTAAACGGACAGTTTGTGCGTTCAATTCGGGTAAACGAGTCCTGCACATTATGTTCAACTTCGAACGATCATATCTCCCTCATCTGAACTCCGTTTCATGCGTTCTTGGTGGCGTTTCGAAGCTCCTTCCGTCTATTTTCTATCCATATATGATTCAGCCACCACTTCCAACTAATAATCAGGTTATTCTCATGGGAAGATCAAGGGGTCTTACACCCTAATTTCCCCGTGTACGACTTCGGGAATTTAGAAAATTCTCAAATGTTACACATACCCCACTAATTACCTATACACACCCCAAACCCTACTATAAATAGAATGACCTGAGTCATTTCCATTTGGGGAATAGGCTGGGAAATGGAGGTTAGGCCTAACTCCCCAATTAAGCCCGGATTAGAAGGTGTTTAAGGTAAGTCTCTTCTAATTAAGCCTTAAACCCTAAATTTCCTCCTAATCTTTTCTAGATCTATCATTTCCCCTTTGTTTTGATTCATTTTTAAACACCAAAACTACTGATTTGCATCTTTACTTCAAACCCTAGATCTAAAAATCTGATTTTTATGTTCAACAAGCCCTAGATCTAAGTTTTTCATTAAGGTTTTCTATGATAAATCGATTTTAAAGGAGTTTAATTTAAACTCTATGTATTTGCAAGGTTTTCAAGAAGGGTGACTATCAAATCTAAGCCTAATCAAGGGATAAGGTAATGGACTTTTGAAATTTCAGTTTTCTTATGGTAAAGCTTTTGATTTTGTGGTTTATTTTGAATAGATTTACTTGATTTAGTGCTTTAATGGCATGATTAGTAGATGGTAATCTTTAATCCCAATTTCATAGGGTTTTATCTTGTTATAATGTAGATTAGCTTTCTGGAAGTTATGATGAAGTTTTAATGGTATTTAGGTTGTTAGATAGAGATTTTAAGATTCATCAATGGAGTTTCGGTTTGAAATTTTGAAATGGAGAAGAAGGTCGATTCTGCCTTGTTGGCATTCGAACGGCCTTCCTGCGTGTTCAAACGGCAACACTGTCAATTCGACAGATTTCCCGTTTAGCCGATCAAACGGCCCTACTGGGCGTTCGAATGGCTACACAACAGATTTTGAAATATTTGCATGATGTTTATTCCAGTGATTCTACTTTGATATATCAATTCCATATGTAAGTGGAGTGTTTTGAGCTATATAGTATGCTACTGGAAGGGTATATCATTAGGGTTATGAAGTTGTAGCATATATTTAGAGTTATGTGGATTGGCTTGTGGTTGGTTATATGATGTGGGAATTACCATCTTGAAGTTATAAATGGTTGATTCTCTATGGTTAAGTATATTTTCAGTAGAGCTACAACATACCAATGGGCTGATATGTCATGTTAGGATGTGGTTAATTGATGTGTGAATGTTAGCGTTATGTCTTAACTCAAGTATGAAGTGAATGATCTTATATGTGGTTAGCTTGTGGTTAAGCTTTGATTTGAGTTATGATTTTGATGATTCTTCTCCTATAATTTCCGCTGGAATTAATGATTTGATATTAATGCACATGTGTAGTGTGATGGTAAGTTAATTGAAAGCATGTTGATATGCATTGAGTGAAGTGCTTCTACTATGTACACACACACACATGTGGGGTTAATGATGATGATGAGCATTGATATTATGATTATGAATGATGCATGAGGGGCTGATGAGAACACTTATCATGAGTTAGGATTCATGAATGGCTTGCCCACGTATGTACCATGTTGCATGCATCATGAAAATGGATTTCAATTAATGCTTTATCGAGATTAATCGAGTTTGACCGATTGGATGCAATGTGGTAAAATTGCGTGCCGGATTGATCGGTTGTGGCTTAATCAAAACTTGATTGGTCCGAAAGGACACATTTTGATTTGAGTTCCTTCGTGGAACATGTGCACCCCCTGGGTTGAGTCTTGTTAAATGAAAATTATGTGGGGATGAGTTGTGTACTTGTCTTGCGATTTGAGATTATTATTGTCTTATGGACCCTGAGAATCCAGTATGGTATGCTTTGTGCACCGGCTACCATGTGTTCTAGGGTTTTCTGTGTGGAAACTCGGGCTCTTCCCCATCACAGGAGATGTCCCAAAACGAATACCCCTGCTCTAGGTTCTCTTCTTGAGAATGTGACATCCTTGGCCAGGATTGTCTAGGGCGAGCAACTTTAGGGATTGACAACCCTGACCTTCTTAAATTCTTGTGTAGAATTTGGACCATGACAGGCCTTCGTGGCCTTGTCTGTGTCCCCATCTGTGTGACACTAATTGTGTTTACTCCTTGATGGAGGCATTCACCATTTATGTTGATGTATGTATAGGATGTATGTTATGCATGATTGTGTATCATGTGATTTGACATGTTGGTCGTGCAGGGTGAATGAGATGTGTTATGAATGCATGATTAGAAAGTGTGATTGAGACACTATATGCAGTTTTATGTGTTATGAATGCATGATCAGAAAGTGTGATTGAGATACTATATGCTTGTTTATGTGTTATGAATGCATGATCAGAAAGTGTGATTGAGACACTATATGCAGGTTTATATGCTATAAATGTGTGATCAGGAAATGATACATCTTGTCAATCTTTGCTTTGACTAGTTATGTTGCTATGTCGTTGTGTTTCCGATGATTATAGTTATATTAAAAACCATTGCTGAGTTTGTTAAACTCACCCCTCTTTCTTCTATTTTTGCTTTGGGGCTACGTGGCGTGACACGTAGATGGACAGGATCTCCTCTTTGAGGAAAGGTCAGAGATGACTTGAGAGTGATTCGTGGAGTCCTCTTATGTGACTTATTTTTCCTGGTTTATGCTTTATGATTAGAACCTTTCTATATGGTTCTCATTTTGAATTATGCTAGTTTATACAGTTGTGTTGTTTAAGACCTATTTTGGAGCCTTGAGTGGGCTATGGTTGACTAAGCATGTGGGTTTGAGACTTTTGTTTATCTTGAGTTAATGTAACTCTTTCCTTTCTACTTATTTACTCTTGCTCAAAGTGGTGAGTATACTCCGTAACTTTGTTAAATCGCCCGTGGTTAAGGCATAAGTCTTCCGCTAAACCGTATCTCAATCTCCCTTGTCGCCCTCATGCGCTTGATCGGCCCCTGGACCGGGTTCGGCTCGGGTTGGGCGGTGCCGGGGCGTGACACAGCGGCTAGCTCATGTTGAGCCATTAGTTACTTATGCACAGCCGGAGCCGGAACAAGTAGACCATGAGGAGCAGGAGGAGCTAGTACATCACCATCTGGGTTAGGGTCTAGGTCGAGGACGTAGGAGTAGAAGAGATTGAGTGAATTAGAATTGTCATATGTTTGTTTTGAACTAACATTTTATGAACGTATTTGATGTTAGGTTTATATGTTTTATAAACATTTTATATCTTATGCTTATTTGTATGTTGTGTGGATGATAGTTGATGTGGATAAATTTGATGTTGTGTTGATAAATTTGATGTTGTGTAGATTATAATTGAAAATTGATGTATGGAATATATAGGGGCGTGTTAATTTCAGTTCTAAGTTATCATAAAAAGGGGGAAATTATTTAAATAATAAATAAAAAAATTTATTTACCAATTCCCAAAGTGGTGTTGGTTTTCGCCACATAGGCGCCAGCCAAGCTCTGGCACTTGCGTGGTTTTTTTTTTTAAATTTTAATTGATTTTGTCCTTTAGAACGACGAAATCAAATTTAAGTTGATTTCGTCAAGTTTAAGTTGATTTCATCGTTCTAAAGGACGAAATCATATGAATTTTTAAAAAAAGTGCATAGAGTTGTCGTTGCTCTATCAGATAGACGTATGCATGATCTCGCTGGCATCGTCGGGCGGACGAGAGCAGAAGGGGTCACAGTCGTAGATACGGAAGCCATGGTCAATGCTAACGGTGAAACAACTGTGATCCTGATTGAAGGAGAGGAGGGTGGGGGAGAGAAGAGGAGTCGGAGTCGTAGTTGGGGGTAGAATTTTCGGGGGAGGAGGGGAGGTGCGGATGGGAGGGGGGATGGAGAAACTCGATAGCAAGGAATATGAGTCCTTGTCATTGGAGTCCGGAGGATCGAGCTGCATTGGGTTAGAGAGGAAGCTACCTGGGTCCAGGTTGGGGTTGGTGGGTTCGGAGCATCGAGGGAAATGGGCATTTAGAGGGGGGTGCATCAAGAAGCATTTAGAGGGGGTGCATTGAGTGGAGGTGGGCAGGAGTAGGAGGGTGGATATGGAGGATTTAAAAAAATTAAGTAATATATAACTATAGTTAGTTGACCCCTCCAATTATGTTGACATATGTGTATTTTTCAATTACGTCATTTCTATATGTGTTTTTGTATTTTTTGTCATGATCATTTGCACCTATACTGTAGCAATATGTTTTTTTATATATAAGTGGCCTGTTGTTTTATTTTATATGTAAGTGATATTTTGTTTGACTTGCATAGTCCTGATTTTTTACTGTTTGACGTGGAGAGTGCTAATTTTTGACGTGCAGATAGTAATGATTTTTTACTGAATGCTTTTTATTGTGCAGAGTTTACTAAGTGTTTTTTACTATGCTTTTTATTGAGTGCTTTTTACTGTGTAAAGTGCTGAAAATCGGTCTAAGTATCGTGATTTCGTCATTTTGAACGATGAAATCACACAAAATTTAAGTATGGTGCTCAAGATGCTTAGTGGATTGAGCACCTAAATTTTTTTTATTTAGTATGGTTTAAGTGAACGATTGCCTAAGTGACGAGGATCTTGTATAAAAGAAGCTTTAATTCGTCCCTCCCGTAATTTTGCCTTTTTTAAAAAAATTTATGTGAAGGACGAAATCAACTTAAATTTTTTTAAAAAAGACAAAATTACGGGAGGGACTAAAGGACAAAATCAACTTAACATGATTTCGTCGTTCTAAAGGACGTAATCGCTTAATTTTTTTTAAACGAATTCGTCATTTAGAATGACAAATCAACTTAAACTTGATTTTGTAGTTCTAAATGACAAAATCAATTAAATTTTTTTAAAAAAAGCCACGTAGGAGCCAGTGCTTGGCTGATGCCTACATGGCCAAAACCAATACCACTTTGGGAAATATTTCCCAAAGTGTGTGATTTTGGTAATTATTTTTTTGAATATTATTTAAATAATTTACCATATTTTATTTGTGATGCTTTTTTATAAGTCACAAACAATTATTTTTTTGCAACACTTTTTTATGCATAGTAAATAGTCATTTTTAGAGACGCTTTGTATTACGTCACTAATAAAAGTGTCGCTAATAGTTCTTTTTGTTGCAGTGTCCATCTGTATATACCCTAATCTATATCATACTTTGTCTAAGTTCATCCACAACATACACCAAAGGACATGGACAAATACTTAAACATTTAAATCTTATCTCTATTCAAATTATCTAGTTGTTATGTAGCATGTTAAAACTATCCTAACAAGCTACATATGTACTAGATTCATGTTTACAACTGGTCTAGTACCTATGTAACATATTAAGACTGTCCTAACATGCTATAGAGGTTTTGGTCCATATTTTTAAGCTATGTAGTGCATATGTAACATATCAGTACTGTTCTAAAGTGCTGGATTCACTTTATTTTTTAAGTTTTTAAGTACTTCTGCAGCATGGTAAAACTATCCTAACATGCCACATAAGTCTTAACTTCTATTTTTTTTTCTTAGTATTTAATAATAAACTAATAATTATGGGAGTATTGGGAAATATTGGTAGACACAGATGTTTGCGAACATAAATTAAAGGGTATGTCTATGTCCATAGATCCCTTTTAAATTAGACGAAAAAGTAAATCTATATCTATCCCCGGACAAAAAAATATATATACTCTATATAAAATATAGATATAAATATAGATAAACATCCAAAATATATACGTCCATCAACAACCCTAAGGTAGGTTAAAAAAATTTAAGACAGCCAACCCGGTTCACTACCTATACAAGAGAGATGGCGTGAGTACTTGACAGCGGAACGCGCGAGCCATGGGTCGTCTCATGTAAAGTGGGAAACGCTAAAATATTTCTCCTTTTCACCGTGCTAAAATTGCTCGTGACCCACAAAACCGATCACAAGTTCACACGCACAACTGGACCCCAACATATCCATATAACCTACTTTTTCACACTTTCGCCAATGACAACCTGCCTCGTGGACTCCCTAGATTGTCAGTGACCGTTCACTCGCCCCGCCTCCCTCTTTTCCAACCACTGCTCTCTATCTCCTCTCCCATTCTCTGTCTTTCTCTCGCCAAGCTAACACTCAGGGTCTCTCTAGAAGCTCCTCTGCCCCACTCTGTCTGTCTAGAATCTTGGCTCGCCTTTTCTTAACATATATGCACTCTGAACCAGCAGTCTTTGGTGGCGTTTGGCCCTGTCTCTTGTGTTTCTGATGAGGCCAATGGCTTGCAGCATCAGCTCCTGTCCGGCAGGGAGCTTCTTCGTCCGGCGTAAAAGGCTGGCCAGACGTCAGCAGGCGGTAGAGCGGCGGCGGCTTACATGGACGGCAGTGGTGGCTGTCCAGCGGGGGGAGGAGAAGTACGGGGCGATGGCAGCAGCGGCAGTGGCGGTGGAAAAGGAGTACGCGGACGAGGAGGACTACCTCAAAGCCGGAGGGAGCCTGCTGAGGTTCGTCCAAATGCAGGAGCGGAAGCCCATGGAGGCGCAGACCAAAATCTTGGATAAGGTGAGTTCATTGGAAACCTCCGTGCCTCTCCGCCACACACACCTTTTCGGCCTGCGTGATTTGTGGGACCCACCTTCGGAAAAAAGTAGCTATGGCTCGTGAAGTGCTAAGATTAGATAGACATGGGCAATGCGCAATTAAGGTTCATGTCGTCGCCCACGGCAGTCTTCGATCTTTACATACAACTAAGGTGGGGCCCACACTGAAAATTTAAAATAAAACAACTTTTTAGCTTATATTTAGTCTTCTAATCGTTGGGGTGTTATAGAGCTTGACTATTGTCAAGTTTTAAAGTATTTAAGCTTGAGCTTGAAATTTTAATTTTGAATCCTATTTGAATTCGAATCGAGTTCGAGCCGAATTGAGTTACTATGCCTTTTGATTATTATTTAATTTTATAATTGGTAATCTAGAAGTATTTAAAGAAAAAATATTAAAAAATACATGGTTTAATAATTGGTCTAATGTTAGATTAGAAAATTAAATGAACTTGATTTTGATTTTCTAATTTAGACTATTAGTACATGACACAGGGAGTAAAGTTTCGTAGAAGATGGTTCTAGATCTAAGGAGACATATCATATAATTTCTCTTAATAAAAACTCTCATGTATACATGGAAAAAGTAAAAATGATATATTCTATGAAAATAGTTAAAAATTGGGAGACATGAAATCTATATATAATGTATAATATATATATGTGTACATTTGAAAAAATAATATACTTAATGTGAGTTTAAGTTTTTGTCAAGCTTCGAACTGAGCTCAACACAGGTTTGTTTGTGCTCAGTTGGCCAACTTCGAGTTCGAGCTCAAATGCAAATCGAGCAGAGTCGAGCTTTCAAGTTTACTTTAACACCCTTACTCTCGGAGCACCATGTGCATTTATAGGATTAACGGCTCATTTACTCTCACTTAAAGGATCAACGGCTCACGTCCTAGCACAAATGAGAGAAAGAAGAAATGATGATTCTTAGAGCACAACATGGGATTTCTTATGATTGGCAATGCAGGCACTCCCCTTGTGCTAACTTGTGATTATATATCCATCATTGGTCTTAAAGATCAACAATTGATATAAAATGGGAATATTAGTGAGAGTAAATAAAATTTCTCATTTAATGGGTTCTAAAGGACAAGAGTAAAAAAAATTTCTCATACAATGGGTTCTAAAGGAAAAATTAATGCCCAATGTTACTCTCGTCCATTACTCGTTTGCCAAGTAAATAATATTCTACTTTACATGTGTACAACATATGGCAGTACTCTATCTAGCCTACATTAATAGTTATATTTAGAAAAATTATACTCCAAATTTCTTATATTAATAGTTATAATTAAATAAATAATAATTTTTATTTAATAGTGAAGCCCTTATTTAAGAGAAGGGAAAATAAGCTTAGAACACTTATTTTTAAGTACCCAACTACTTAAATTGAACAAAATAAAGTTATTAATATGGAACAAAGTATTATTTTACCAAATATAACTATTAATATGGGACAAAGGGAAAAAAATTTTTTAATGATGAAACCCATATCTAAGAAAAGGAAAAAAAAGCTTAACTCTTTTTTAAGTAGTCAACCACTTAAATTAATAAAATAAAATTATTAATAGAATAAAATTTTTAATCAAATAGAGTTATTAATTTAAAACAGAGAGTAATATTTTAACCTAGCAGATGGCTACCCGTAACATGCGGATAATTTCTCGTTTTGAAGGCACCTACTTTGAATGTTGGGCTGACTAATGTGTGGGCCCAGACAATGCCCGATTTGGATACCATATCAGCAGAGTCAACTGCTGGTTTAGCATTAGTCAAGAAAAATATATTGGGTCAGTTGTATGCCATGCCTTGTTTGTGATAAAAGAAAGCTTTTATTAGATTTTGGAATGGCAATCCTGAACATCTTTCACATCAAAATTAACTATTTGAGAAAATGAAGATAAGTGGCTGAATTTGTGATACCGGGAAAACATGTTTTAAGCCCATAACGAGCTCTATATAGGCAACATCGTCAAATACGTGAATGGCTTAAATTTTCTTAAGTTACTGCTACAAATTGAATAGAATGCTTTGTACGATAAGAAAATTGTTTATCTCAATTCCTTAATTGTATTCGTCTGATTTGAAATGTGTATTCATCTGATGCATTTTGCAGTTAAAGCCATTATCCACTGTAGATTCCAATTTGGATTTGGTAGTGATCGGTTGTGGCCCAGCTGGTCTATCTTTAGCTGCAGAATCTGCCAAAAAGGGATTAAAAGTTGGCTTGGTGGGTCCTGATTTGCCCTTTACAAATAATTATGGTGTTTGGGAGGATGAATTCAAAGGTACTCAATTCTTCCATATTGGAGGAACTAATTAATGTTAATTTTGGATGCTCTTGTTCCCTATGTTTATATATTACTTTTCTAGCCTTACATGTTGCTGCTCTTAGTTTGAAGGCTTCACACTAAATGAACTCACATTTGTTATCTATGTCTTAGCTTCCTTTTTTCCATGGATATTAATTGGGAATTCTAATATGTCCTCTTGGTAGCCATTACATACCTAGTAGTGTAGTTAATATAGAATGGTTGAATGTTTCCTTCTTTATTTAGTATATTAACTGTGCCTTCCATATAACTCTAGTTACCTGAGAGAAAACGTAGATAAACAAAGCTTATTTTCACCAACAGATGCCTTTAGTTTCTTCTATGCCTTTATGTGCTTCACTTGTTTTGTAATAAACTATACAAACAGTGAGATCAACAGGTTGTTGGGTTTTATAATTTTTTGTGTTGTTTTGTTGACTCTCTTCCAATGTTAATTAGGAAACTGATAGTGCTCTAAAGGGAGTGTGCTCCCTTGTTTTTACTTAATGAATTTAATTGGTAATATTACAATTGAATACAATAAACAAGATGTGGACTAGAAAACACTAGGCATGGTACTTACAAATTCTATTTAGTGTTGCCCTTCATGTGTTGACTTCTTTGTTTCTCATGGGTATTCTGGCTTATTTTCTTCATCTATATTGCTACAGTAGTTAGACTCGCTGACATAAACTATGTTTCAATCTTATTTATGCAATATTTTTGTTTATTGTAATCTTTTTTTGTACTAAGCTTTCACTAATGAAGGTTTCTTATTTGCTATATCTTCTACATTTTTATATGCTAAATTAATTATTGGAAACATCAGCACAAGTAAATCAAAATATTAAAATACAAGGAACAAATGAAGAAGTAGAGAAAACATGGAAAACAAATGAAACTGGGGTGAGTAGATTGCTGCCAATCGTTGCCTAATTCTGTGATGGGATTACACAAACAAATAAGTAAACATTTACTAGAAAACTAGATTGTTAGATCCCTTGGAAACTATTTATATTTGCAAATTGATTAAAAGCAACTACGTTTTTCTAAGCATTGTGTATATGCTACTGAGAACAATATAGAAATCATTATAGACAAATTAGCACAGAGTCAATTGTCATGCCAAATGTCTCAAAACCATCCATTTAATGAGTTTCATCATTTTATTTCTAACTTTGGACAGCCCACTACATGTTTCTCATCATCAATACAATGAAAAGATGCTTACCGGCTTGCCATAAAATCTCTAGCTTGTCTTTTTACTCTGCATTTTTTCAGTCTAATGCATAGAATATATAAGCTTGTGTGTACAAAGTTAAATATTACATTGGTCCTTCCTTTGGCCGTTCCTATTTTATCATCATGAGTTCTCAACATGAGAAAATTTAGCTAATTTTTTAGAAGCATACTTTAGAGCATATAAGCAGTTAAATCATTAAAAGACAAATCATATGACAAATAATGACTACCTTGAAGAAAGGTTACAAATCTGGGTCTTGATGCCTATCTTGGTTGACAAAAAATTAGAAAATTTGAAGATATCTTGGAGAGATTGACAAAATGATCTCGATGATGAGAAAATGTTGATCCTATACAAAAATTGAATTGTTTTTATATCTAACACCTATAAAATTTAATAAAGATAAAATGTTGAAGCAAACTTTGAAAAAAATGTGCATATAACCCCTAGTGTACATCATGGTACCTAAAGGGGAATGAGATGCACATTTTCTTGCTTGGGAAATAAGAACGAATTTGCAATTTTTTATTTTTGAAATTAGTTGCACCGGTCAATAAGTCACATGAGATCTTTAAGTTATATATGCACATGTAAATAATGTATTTAAGTATGCCGATATCTATGAAGGTGTTGGTAATGTTTTTGTCCTTGTATACATATGCAAGCACCCCTTTTCACATCATTTGCTTGCTTGTAGTAAATAAAACTTTCATTATTTGTTTGAGATTAACATTTATTGTAAATAAAAGGAGCAAAAGAAGCAAACAAAATTATTGTTTAATTTAAGAGAAAGTAATTGATGCGCAGGCACAAAAGTGGGCCGAGATGCCAAAAACAAATTCATTGATAGAAGATTTTCTAAGCACATTTAGGACTTTCAATTAGTTAAATTTTTTATTTGGAAATTACTTTAGTGAGAAGAATAAATTTTACATTTGTTTTTGTTTACCCAAGTTTAGAAAGAACTTATCCCTTTATTTTATTTCAAATTATAGAACTAATAAATTACTAAATTACCTATTTTATTTGTAAATTACTTAAGTTTAAAAGGTCTTGATTTACATTATCCGTACTTGTTGTTTGAAGATTTTTCTAGTTCATTGTTGATGTTGAACAACTGTGCTGTTGATTCCATTACTATGTGGTGGTGAATGTAGAGAAAATTTATCCTTGTCACTTATTTCCGTTATTCTCTCTTGTAATTCTCCCTAATTTCATATAATTTTCCCTTCTTCTCTACATTATCCTATATCATTAATTAACATATATAAGTAAGGATATAGAAATCATCACCCTATTTAGAAAGCATCAAGAATCACATGAGAATGGAAAAAAATAGAGTAACAAAATATAAAAGATCTCGATGAGATTTGAAAAATTACTTCCATATAAGAATATTGAGATCTTTCCAAGATATGGAAAGACACCAAAATTATCTCATATAAGACTATTTCCTTAGTTTGTTTTTCTTGGTGACTAGCAGATATGTAAGATCTCGATGAGATTGTAAACCATGCCATGAACCCTTGATATAAAATATTATCGGTTTTATGCATATTGACTTCCAATATTGTGGACTTAGCAACCCTATTAATAATATCAAGCAATCAAGTGTGGCTATATTTTAGGAATTTTGAGTTTTTTCGGATCCTTTTTAAGCAGTTTACAGCTTACAGATCTGGGGTTGGAAAGGTGTATAGAGAATGTATGGCATGATACTATAGTATATCTTGATAATGATGTTCCCATCATGATTGGGCGTGCATATGGCCGAGTTAGTCGTCACTTGCTACATGAAGAGCTATTGAATAGGTATGTACATTTCTTCACCATTCCAGGTTTGAAATATTCTAGAAAGAGTTTTAGTAGAAGTTTAATGCATGTTGATTCCCTTCAGATGTTTTGAGTCAGGTGTTTTATATTTAAATTCAAAAGTGGAACACATTTTCGAAGGCGATGATGGTCATAGTGTTGTCGCTTGTGAAGGCGAGATAATGATTCCTTGCAGGTAACTATTATTTTTTGCATTACGAACAACATTTTCTTGCCGAAATTATAATATGTTATACAAGTTTTGATAGAGTTTCTTCTCACCATTCTAGGCTCGCAATTGTAGCATCTGGTGCAGCTTCTGGTAAATTATTACAGTATGAGGTTGGGGGCCCACAAGTTACATTGCAGACAGCTTATGGTGTAGAAGTTGAGGTAGAATATTAATTCCAATTATGTGAACATCCATATTACATGTTCATATTTTATCAACTTGAGTGTTATAAAGTAATTTCCTTATTTTTTCTAAAAGAATATTCTACACATGACTAATGCTCATAACTTATATATTGTTGGCATTATAGGTAGAAAAATGGAAGATGAGTGGCTCTACCATAACTATCAAGTATATATCCAATGCCTAAAAAAGTGTACATCCCAACATAACTAAATAAGAATTTTTTATTGGGGGCTAGGCAACATATACATACCTTTTTCTGGAAATCCAGCTGCCAAATGATACTCTAATGGTGATCATGCATTTTGACAAAGTTGATGCTATTACCATACCATGTTTGTTATTACTTAGTAGCGTGAGTATAACTGAGTTTAATTGTGTAACAATTGTTTTTTCCAAAATTGTGGATGTTTTTAACATTCACTATAAATGATGCTTGCTTTCACATTATGAAGTTAACTACTTATTATGAGAGATTCCACTAGTTTACAAGTTATTGTTGTGCATAAGTTGGTTCAACTACGATTTCTTTTTATTTTGCAATTGGAGAAATTGTGGGTTTGAAGTTGTAGAAAATTGGGATACAAATGATAGAAATTTCTATATTAGTGTAGTTTAATTACATTTTCATTTTTGTAGTTAGCAGATAGTTAAAGTAATTGTCTTGACTTTTGTGTATAACATTGTGGGAGTACTTAAATATCAATGTTAGTCCTTACCTCATACTTTTATTTGGATGGAATGCATCCATTTTGGCATAAAGTATGACAATGGAATTTTCGACAAGAATTTCTATTGCACATAAACCATTAAGGTTTCTCGTGCACTTTCAAACCAGTTTGAAATTTAATAATGAGTAGATGTGAACCATTTTGAGTGATGAGCTTGGGCTTATGCTCCTAAATAGGGCATAACATTCACTTGACTAATATACAATCTTATTTCTTTTCTCAAACAACAAAAGTTACTTTTTTTGTTGTCAGTGGATAAACATTATATACAAGGTGTCCTCATATATATATATGCACACGATGTTATTATAACTTCAGTTACTTTTATCTTTATTTTAGGTGGAAAACAGCCCATATGACCCGAACTTGATGGTTTTTATGGACTACAGAGATTATACTAGAAACAAAGTACGATTGCCAGAAGAAGAATACCCCACATTTCTTTATGTCATGCCTATGTCACCAACTCGAGTATTTTTTGAGGTTAGGTAACTATTTTTTTCTTCTCTAGCTTATTATATTTTAATATCATATTTTAGTGTTCTAACACATTCACTAATTGTAGGAAACTTGTCTTGCATCAAAGAATGCCATGCCTTTTGATGTATTGAAGAAGAAACTGATGTCACGATTGCATACCATGGGTATCAAGATAACAAAAGTCTATGAAGAGGTTTGCAATCAATAATTTAGTACATGAGCAATCATAAGTTGTTGACAAACTATTTACGACTTTGAGTCATCTTTGCATACAAACCCAAGTAACATAAATTTTTGCAATTGGTGGATGAATATAATGGTTGGGTCTGTTGAATGTGGTAAAACAACCATTAACGTATGGTCTTACTTTGATGTTTTAACAAAATGTGCAATAAATTAATTTCTAGGAAGTGCACACAAAATATAAATAAAATTTCCAAGAAATAGATAAGTGTCTATGGGTCTTGATTAGTTAATAGACTATAGGGTCATGTTCTTGCCTTTTAGGTTAGCTGCATGGAGGTTGAATCCTCTCTGATATGAAACATTTCTTAAGTATAAAGTTTTGAGTTTCTAATCTTAATGGTAATCATCAAATGGGCAAAAACATAGATAAGTGTTGGTAACTATAGAAAATTTTAGTGATATTCTCCATTATCAATATTGCAGGCTTTCTTTGTTATCTTAAAGTTTCCTTATTTTAAACTTTTAGAGGGATGTTTTTGTCTCCAATGCCTGATTGGATGCATGAGATGATGATTTAGATTTATTATGCAGGAATGGTCTTATATACCATTAGGTGGATCTCTACCAAATACATACCAGAAAAATCTTGCTTTTGGTGCTGCAGCAAGCATGATTCACCCAACAACAGGTAAGAGAAAGCTTATCCGTATGATAGTTTTAATGAATTTTGCAAAAGTTGCTTTAATTGTCAATATTGGTCAATAGTAGCAATTTTGCATTTCTTATAGTTGTATTTTATTATGACATTTGTTATGCTCAAGGCAACTTGAAAGGATGTTTTATATATAATATACACCCACTAGGTTGTTGTATATTGTAAAAGTATATCAATGAATTGATCGATGTTGGAAATTTACCTAGTGCTAATTCAATGTGTAGTCAAGAATATTTTGCGCAAAATTATTGTATTTAATGAGTAACATGGGCTAATGTTTATAACAAATGATTGGAACAGGGTATTCAATTGCACGATCATTATCAGAGGCCCCATCATATGCTTCTGCTATTGCTAGCATTTTGAATAGAGGATTTCAAAGTGAGTTGACACTTCCATGGAAGAAGACTATTGAGAATGCCTCACTGCAAGGTAGCGAGGTCAATTTATGAAAACTCCATAACCACCTTTAGTACAAAATTAGTGTATACTTTGCAATTATGCTTTTTAGACATGGTTATCATGCTTGGTTGATAAATTCCTTTATTATGGGAGTGCATTGTAAATGAAAAGGTATCGACAACTTTGTTTATCATTAGGATAATAGAATAACATTCATAAAAGGTTTGATTGACACTTTGTGTTTGGATTGGACCAAATGAAACAACTATATAATTATCTTAAAATTCATGGTATTATGGAACTTCTTGAACTTTATGGAGAGAAATTTTCTACAAAATCATGCTAGTTTTTAAATAAAAGCTATATATTAATTCATAGTCACCTATGGACTTTCATATTGTGATAGAACATTTATGCTGCACAGCTGGATTGGCCTCTTCAACTTTGACTATGATATTGGCTTTGAAGCATTGGTTATACCAATAAATTAAGTGAATATGCAATTTTCAGTCAATGAAATGTCTACAAGGTCTACTAGTGACAATTATGGATAGTGTGTCATCTTCTCTGAGCTTAAATTACATTTACTATGGCTCCAATGTATTTTATATTGAACTTAGCATAACTATCTTTTAATAATTCCCATGCATTTAGATATTACAAATACTCCAATATTTGTTTTGACTCTTATTTACATGCTTCTATTCCCAGCATGGAATACCCTTTGGCCACCAGAAAGGAAACGTCAAAGAGCATTTTTTCTATTTGGATTGTCATTAATTTTGCAGTTGGATATTGAAGGAGTCAGGACTTTCTTTCACACGTTTTTTCGATTACCTGATGGGTAAACATTCTTCCTCACTTTTCTCATAAAGAATGCATTTGAAGCATTTACATTATGTTCTTGTGGAACTATTCTCTTATTACAATGTGCTTAAGTACTCTAAGCATTTTATCACTAAAAAATGCTCTTGGTTTGCTCAACACTATTTTATCCTTGCCCTTTTTGATTCTAATATTGTATCTAGTATTAGTGTAAGAATTGACATTTGGGTATTGGATAGTAACTAGCTTTATAGCATTTAGGCTATGTAGGATAGTGAAAATTGTATCAATATTTCAATTATACATGGAAAATGTTATTTAATTGAACAATGCTTTTGTATAAAGGGCAACATATCTTGTAATTGTCTTTCGGCTTCTACTTAGCATGCATACCCATTTTTTTAGATATACTTATGTTCATGCCTTACTCTAAGTATTTAAATTATATATGCTTGCAAGAGACTTATCCGCATTTTGAGAAACAAAATTGCATTAAGGATCCACAATGTGGACACCAAAACTTTTGAATTAAAGTCATTATAGTAAATAAAAGTAGACCAACCATTATATATAAGATCGACTTGATAGCCATCACGAATGAGTAATTTGATTTCTATGAGCGAAAAGACAAAGCAAAAAGGTATGTGTATGTTTGTCTTCATCATTTTAGTCTTGATATTGAAGATGCCACATTCTTTTTCTTTGTTGGATCCTAAATTTAGACTTTAGGCAAGTTGTATGATTAAGATAACATTGCATTATATAGATCAATGTTCATGTTTTTTTTGGCAGAGTCTATTATTTGCTTCTAAGTTTAATGATGGGTACATGTATGTTATTGACAGGATGCTGCATGGGTTTCTTGGATCTACTCTCTCATCAGCTGACCTCATATGGTTTGCCTTATACATGTTTGCCTTGGCACCAAATAGTATGAGAATGTGCCTTGTAAGGCATCTCTTTTTACATCCATCTGGTGCAACCTTGGCAAGAGCATATTTCACGCCATAAATAGTTCTTTTTTATCAAATGATACCTATTTCTCAAAGATGATATGTAACCACTGCCAACACAAACTAGTTGAATATGATTTTTGTACATATTTTCTCCTTAAAGATGCAATAGTAAATTTTATCTTTAGATGATAATGGTTTTTCTTCATCTTGGAGCTCAACATTATATTTTGAATATTACAGGTCAAGGGATAGAGATGTGGGAAGTATATGATATCTTATATTGGTGAGAATGCATTTAGTTGATAGTCAAATCCTTTTTAATATGTTTTACTTTCATGTCGTGAGATTAATCTTGAAATCAATAATATTCTCTGCTACCATGCTTGCCCATTGACTCAAATGTAGTTATGAACAAAATAGGCTGACTATTATTGGCAGCTCTTTAGGCACCTCTAAGCGATGACTCTTCATTAACTATTCAAATAACTTTGTATAATACTAAAGTGATATGTTCGATGACCTTATGTTTAAACTATGCCTTTTTTGGACTTTTTTCCCATTGCTGATTTTGTTTATGAAAAGTTATGTTGCCAGGGCTTCATGTTTTTTTGTTATCCACTCGTCCATCATACATGTACTACAAATGTTAAGCCCTCTCATTTAGTAGGGAAAATATTACATTAACCACTTGAGAATAAAATCTAACATTATAAAACGCACAATTGATTGCACCTTGTCCCATTGTATTATCATCATCTTTAATATGATCTTCATTTGTGTCATTTCATTGTATAAAAACCTTGTAATGATAAATATTGTGCCTTTTGTTTTCCATGTGATGTTAAATGCATATAAATGCTTAAATCACACATATTGCTATTTTTTCAAAATTTAAGTATAATTAAATTAATCGTGCTTAGAAAAAATAATTTAATAACTCAATTATTTAGATGATGACTAAAAATCACTTGTGCTTGAATCATTCATGGATTTTTTCAAATATATAACATAGTTATGAAGTGATGATCAATTATGCCATATGTTGTTAAGTGTGAGGAAATATTTCTTAATCAATTGAGTTATCCTTCCTATTGATATGTATAAATAGGTCTACAAGAGGTATTTTGGGATGACATAATATCCTTGTGATTATTGTATTTGCTATGCATAAAATATATATAATCTATAATTAGAAGAAACAAGGATCGGGAGCTTGCGTTGGAGACATCCAAAGGTGTACGAAATTTTGGCACACAAGTTTGATATTAAATACCCTTATCCTCATATCCCCCCTCAAGCTCAAGAAGGAATGTCACACAAATTGAGCTTGTCCTGAAGATGGAGAAAGCGTGGGCTTGGCAAGGACATAGTGAAGATGTTTGTAATCTAGGCTATTCCTAGAACATGGGAAACGTGTATAGTGCCATTGAGAACTTGCTTTGAAATAAAATGAACATCAATGTTATTTGTTTGGTCCAACTATGAATGATTAGATTCTTGGACAAATATACAACACTAACATTGTCTCAATATAGCATGGGAATGGTTGGGAAAGGAACCTGAACGTGTTGAAGTAAATGTAGAAACCATAGAACCTTGAGTGGTGGAAGCAAGAGGTCTGTATTTTGCTTCTTCACTTTAGCAAGAAATATTGGGCTATTTCTTGGCTCTTCACGAGGGAAGGTTGGGCCACGTAAAGCAACATAACTTGCAGTGGATTGATTGCTATTAGAGCAGGCAACACAATCGGCATAAGGAAAGGCTTAGAGATAGAGGTTAGGGACTGCTAAAAGAGGTGGCCATAGAATAGGGTCCCTTTGACAAAGTAAAAAATCCATTTAATGCCTCAAGATGAATAACACATGGCTTTTGCATGAATTGGAATATGTGGTTGACATCAAATGCTAATTCCAGCTGATTCATGGTGAGAGACTGCAACAAACCGACCATTTGCCTCTAGAGAGAAGGATTAGGCAGTGGTGTATAGCCATGTACTAAGATATGTAGGCTGAAGCACATGGGCTTTTGGCTAGTTGAACCTTATAAAAACCAAAACGGTCCAAAAGTTGAATATCATACTAGGTTTGAGAAAGGGTCAAATAAGAAGAAGATCACTTTACTTTCATATTATAGAAAATATCTAAGGGGATGAGGTCCTTCATGTTAAATTGCTAGGACAATCATTTGATAAAACATTGAAGAAGAGGAAGATCACTAACTATAAGAATTAGATCATCAACATATATGAGGAGAAAAATAACATCGAACCTCACTGCTAGATGAAAATGGCAAGTCTGGATATTGAGGCAAACTAGATAGGCAATGAACTTTGTGTACCATGCCCAAGGAACCTGCTTAAGTCTGTGTATGAGTTCAAAGAGTCAATGATGTTATGACCCACAATTAGGGAGAATTTTTAGTTTTTTCTTTCCATTTGTTCACACACATAATATGTATATAACATTAAATAAAGCAATTACATGAATTTGTTGCCACTAAATATTTTAAAACTCTATAGTTTTTTATACCTCTAATTTGAGGTAATGATTATCTTTGTAGGATCTCTAGTCAAGGTGAATCATTCACTAGCTACTCATCATTGTAGGTCTTTACCTACAACTCTGTACTCCAATGCAAACAACAAGTCAGCATGTATGTTTGGATCAGACTAACATTGCTAGATGATGCTAGATGCCTATGTATTAGTTACACCTCAATTGGATTAGATTTGAGTGTAGTTCCATTGGTCCTAACATGATACTAGGATGGAATGCAACATAACTTGTTGCAAAACTATCTAACATGCAACTACCACATATGAGCATGCCAATGCTAGAAGTTATGGGTATATGTCTTGTAATTGACTTATTTTGTTGAATGAAATATGATAACATATATATGTTATCATATTTGAAGTATTGGCTTATTTCTATTATCAAAATAATGTTATAAATATGTGTAATTTTGAGTCATGTTATGTCTAAAGATCAGCTTCTAAACATGAAGCTTATAGAAGACTCAAATTTGTGTTTCAACAAGTAAAAACATATATACACATCACATTCACACACTTTAGGGTAAAAGACATATCATTTGGGTTTGTGGATGAGTAATGAAGACGTTTTGAATGAAATTTTAGTTCAAAGTGATTGATTGCCTAAAGGATGGATCGACCAGTCTTAAATGATTTACACAAGGTTATTTGAAATCATAACCAAACAATCACCTGTTAGATCTATTGATCAATCACATAAAAGATTGTTCAATATTTCTAACTGAGAGGCAGATCTGTCAATTGCCTCTTCAAAGGATCAATCATTCGCTTTGTCAAAAAATTGATTGTTTCAAGTAGTAGATACTTGAATTAGACCATTCCAGTTTGATTTAGATTCCTAGTTCCTTTTTGGACATGGAGGGTCTATAAAAAGAGGTCAAAATTTAAGGAGACCAGAGAGAAGGCTTAGAAAAATTTTGAGAATATTGGAGAAGATTCTCTAATGGTGTTTATGAAGAATTAATCTTCTAGCTCATGTGTTTTGTCTACCTTAATCAAAAGAGTGATTAGTGAGAGGATTTGAGCATAAAAACACTTGAGTGGCAAAGTAGTTAATGAACATTGTTGCTTAGAAGATCAAGTGCAAGGAGATTCATGTCAAGGATAGAAGACATGAAGACCTTGATTATTTTAAAGCACAAGGAGGCTTGAAGACCAATTGGATGCCAGTAAACAACCAAAGAGTTGTTGATTCAGAGTTTGAGTTGTGGAAAGAACTAACCAAATTGAAGAAAAATGAGCATTTTATCTTGTTAATGGTAACTCTATAATCTTAACTTTGTGTAGTACATAGTTAGCTTAGACAAAGTGTCTCGTGGTTTTTCTAGTTGAGGGTTTTCCTATAAAAAATCCAGTGTGTTTGCTTGGTAATTGTTTTGTTTATTTTCCATTTAGAACACATTGGAATAGCACACCGACTTAAGTAAAATAAAAAGCTTGATTTTTCATTATTTTTAGAAGAGGAAGATATACCTTGTAACTTGAATATGGGTTTAGAGCACTTTATTCTTTTAGGTTTGTTTTCTACGCTTCGTATTTACAAACCAACAAATGGTATATGAGGGTTTTATATTTATTTTGTGCAGTTTATTTTTTTTATTTTGTTGCCATAGAATTCAAAAGCATAATTAGTTTGTCTATTTTTGTGTTCAAATTTCGTTGTTATAAGGAATAATCATTTTTTTGATGAATTAAAGTTTATTAGATAAAATTTTTTAACATGAAACATTAAAACTCTAAACTTTTAAATGATAAATTTGTGTGATAATAAAATCCATGTTCTACTCTTGAAATTTGACAAACTTGAAAAAGAATTGAAGGTTTCTATTGCTAAATTGAAAGAGTTTGTTAAAGACAAAGAAAAACTAGACAAAATTCTTTTTATTGGTCCTAAGAATTCTAATTCCCTAAGGTGCACTAAGTTTGCTATGGCTAGTAAACTTGAAGTTGATGATGCTAGTTCTTTTACTTCTTAACCCATGATTAGAATACAATTGTCTAAGAATGAACTAGCGACTAAATTTGAACCTAGTAAACACAAATTAGTGAGAAGACTCAAAATTTGAGGGAGTGTTCAAAATGACTTGTTGAAACAAATAACATGGATGAGTAGAAACCTAAGAGAACTTAGTAAAAAGGTTCAAAACCAAGGATATTGGGCTCACGCAGAAGACTCACTAAGAAATTTTCATAGGCGGAATACTCGTAATGCTCATCACAAGTAGACTTAAAATTTGAATACAAAACAAAGTAAAAATGATGATCTTGTCAAAACCACAAGTGCTCTTCAAGAAGTTGTGAGAACTAAAACAATTTGGGTGAAGAAAGAACATTTAAAATACAATGTTATTCACATAGTCCTGAAAACTCAACACTCCAATATGTGGTATCAAGATAGTGGTTGTTCAAAACATATGACTTTTGACAAATCTAGGTTCACACACTCGATAGAAAAATGTGATGGGAGAGTTACTTTTGGAGATGGGAGTACAAATAAAATTAATGGGATAGGCACACTAAGAGTCCCTAGATTACCTGACTTTGACAATGATGTGTATATGAGTTGTTTGAAAGCTAATATTTTTAGCATTAGCCAAATATATGATTCTGGATTTGTTGTGAAATTCACTAAGAAAGCCTAATTTTTTATTGATAAATCTAGAATGACATGTATTAAAGGAATTCGAACTCATGATAATTGTTGTCTTGATCCGTGTATTTTGTTAACTTGTCCTTGCTTGATAATACTGATTTATGACATTATAGACAAGACATGTTAATTTTGGAGACTTGACTAAGATAACAAAAAATAGAATCATTAAAGGTGCCCCAATCTTGAAAGGACCTAAAAGCCTTGTATTTGATGCTTGTTAAAAGGGTAAATAGTCGAAATCCTATCACAAGAAGTTGAAATATATTAGGAGTAAACAACCCTTTAGAGCTAATTCATATGTGTAAGAACTCTTGTCTTAAACCGATTTATATTTAATTTTATTTATTATTTAATGGTCATCGTGTGGTTTAAGCCTTTTCTGATTGATTATGATAATGTTTGAAAATAAAGGTGGTTTCCAAAGGTTTTAATCAAAATTAACATCACTTTTATGAGTTTTCAGTGAATTTAGGTCAATTGTTATTTTTTTGAAAATTTTGGAATTTTCTCATATTTTTTCAAAAATTAGGGTTTGACAGGACCCCCCTGTGGGCCCCACGGTTGAATTTGGGGTTCTTAGTCCAAAACATCCAGACATTAAAACAATCCATTAGAAAAAAAATTAGAATTTTTCTGAGCTTAATTTGGGTTTAAATGGCTAATTACCCACTTCTAGTTAAGAATTCTTTTACACCCCAAGTTTTAATTAGGTCTACCCATTTCTTTCCTATAAAAGGAAAGGGATGACCCCTTTCCCAAATGGAAACGGCTGAGAATGGAATCAAGAGTCTAATCCCCAATTAGGCCAAAAGATGAAGGTGATTAAAGGTAAGATTTTCTTAATTCATTTTTAATCATTAGAGTTTTTCATAAACTTCTTCTAATCTCATCCTTTTCCATTGATTCAATCCATTTTCAAGCCATTAGGTCACTGATTTACACCTCTACTTTAAACCCTAGCTTTCAAATTTTCGTTTTTATGTCTCTAAAGCTCTAGATCTAAGATTTTTTCAATGATTTTTAAGTTCTAAATCGGATTTAGGTGGGTATTAAAAAAAATTATATTTTTAGGTAGGTTTCAGAGGTGATTAAGGAGCAAATCCAACTCAAAACAAGGTGAAAGGTAATGGGTTTTAGTCTCAGTCTCACTATGTTTGCAAATCTCAATTTTTATGTGTTTTGCTTAAATGGGTTTCATATTTAGGGCTTTAATGGTAGCTTAGTAAAAAGCTAACATTTTGTATTAAAAAATGGGTTGATTTAGCATTCTGGAATGTTTGATTTAATTTTATGATGTTCGATTCCATTAATGGTGTCTTAGTTTGAATTTTGAAAGGAAGAAGAAGACTCATATCTGCCCTTATGGAGATCGATCGGGGTTAATGGCCGATTGATCGGCTACACCGCAGATTTGGTCATTTGGGGTTTTGATGCTTATTTCGGTATTTTTACTCTTAACTGATATTTCTAATGTTATGTGGAGTATTTTGAGTTATAATAAGCTACTGGAAGGGTATACTATTTAGGTTGGGATTTATAAAACATGCTTACGAATTATGTGGAATTACATGATTATGGTTTGACATGTTAGCATTGATTATCTTGAATCTATGGTTAATGAAATTCTTATGTTTTAAGCATTTTTTGATCGTTTATAATTAAACCCTTTGCAAGTGTACAAGGTAATTGTACTAGGATGAGTATTTAAGGGTTGTCGAACCTCAGAGACGGATGAATTATTACTAAATCTAAAGAGGAATTTATTGATTGAAAACTAAAAAGAACATAAATTTAATTAAGCAAAAGAAAAATTAAACTAGTTTAAAAGGTAGAGATTAATGTGATGGAATTTACTTAGGAAATCGAATCCACTATAGAACCATAACAATTCCTTAACTTTTAATCTAAATCTAGTGTGAATATGAACAATCTAGTGTGAATATGAACAAGTATTCTCAGCTACAAGCTAGAATTACTTCAGAAAGAATCATTAATTAATTTCTATGGCATGAACTATCTTCGACAATAGCACGAATCATCTACACTAAATAGCTATAGGCATGATCCGTCTAATCTTAGTATAACTCATCTAAGTCCTTAATTATCTGAACATTAAAACTATTGTATGACCATCTTATCTAAATCACCGAAATTAGAATTGATGCAAATATCAAAACCACATCAATCTATCATCTACAAGACAATAAATCAACATAGAATTGAATAAACATGAAAAGCTCTTCCATTAAAAAGGAAATCCTTATCATACAATTGTCATAATTCACAACTGAGATCTAAATTAAAAAGAAAAGAAACTGAAACTTATCTATAGCTTCATCAACTCCTAAGTAAAAGAAAAGCCTAGCCTTCTATGGTAGAAGAAAGCACTTGAATCTCCATTGAAAGCTTTAGGTTTTTCTCCATCTTCTTCTTCCTTCTTCTCTTCAGAAAATCTACTTGTTAACCTTCAATTTCGAGCGAAATATGTTTTTATATAGGCATAAGAACCATAGGAAAGAGTTGTATATGAAAAGGACTCAAAATTGGGTGAAATAAGGAAACTGCGCGTTATCCCGTTTGAACGCCCTGCATGCCCGTTCGAACGGCTACACTGTTTCTGCAATCTGGACAGTTTTTCTGGACAGTCCAATTTCTGTTCATTAAGCTCTTTCTTTCATGTCCATATTAATTTCCAACTTGTTTATAACTCCGAAAAGTTGTCCAAATCACTTTAATGCATGTCAAGAATATTTTTAGTTATTCTAAACATCGTCCAAGTACTTCAATAAGCGCATTTTACCTACAAAGTATTAAAACATCACATTTAGACATGTAGAATATAACTAAAATTCCAACTTGATTTAAATACATATCTAAACTACTAATAACTATAAAATTATTAATAATTAAACTAAAATATTAATATCTATCTTAATCTAAATAAACCATAACTAACTCTAAAATAACCTAATCTATACTAACAAATAAGGTAAAAAGGCATATAAAATATCTATATATTTCATACTTATCAGTTTCCAGCAAGGTTATTGTATGACAATGATATGATATGTCATCTTATAATTTGAATGAATTGTGGGTGAATGGTGATATCATGTTCTAGCTTCATGTGTAGAATAATTATGCTTGTAGGAGTAGAGCATTTCATTTCACATGAATGGAATGATCGTTTACGTAGATTTCACCCATGATTTCAGTTGGTAACCATGATTAGATTTTATCAAAGCATGTGTGTATTGCCTTATAAGCTATTGTTAAAGCATGGTCATGTGCTTAGAAATGTATGAACACAGACTTGTGGGGAATTTATTATGAAATGATGGTTATTTATGATTCAAATATGATGCATGTGGGGACTGATGGGAGGACATTCCATGTGTTGGAATTCACTTAGAGATTGCTCACGTATGTATTATGTTGAACATCATAAAACAGATTTCATGTATGATACTTTACTGATGTTTAGCCGTGTTTGATCGATTGTATGCAATGGTGTGAGATTGTGTGCCAGATTAATCAATCGTTGGCTTAATTAGAATGTGGCTGGTCCGTAAGGACATGATTTTGATTTGAGTTCTTGTGTAGAACATGGATACTCCCCGGGTTAAGTTGAGTACTTGAGTTATGTGGGGACGAGTTGTGTACTTGTCTTGGGGTTGAGATTTATTGAGATAGTTATCTGGACCCTGAGAATCTAGAGTGGTACGGCTTCGTACATTGGCTACTACGTGTTCTAGGATTCCCTATGCGGGAATTCAGTTTCTCCCCACTACAAGAGACGTCCCAGGGTGAACACACTTGCTTTAGGTTCTCTATGTGAGAATTGGACATCCTTGGCCAGGATTAACCTGGGCAAGCTGACTTAGGGGCTGACTACCCCAATTTTTATATTTTGTGTGTGGAAATTGGACTATGTCCCGCTTGTGTGGCCTTGACTATGTAGAGCCTGTGTGGAAATTATTGTATTCACTCGATGGAGGCATTCACCATTTGTTGATGATACATGTGTATGAGATTATATTATGCCCATGATTGCACAAGTTGTGTAGGGATAGCGTGACACATGTGGATATGATTTATTATGCATGATTGTGTATCATGTGTTTGACATGTTTGTCGTGTAGGGTGAATGATGTATGGAATGGATGTGATATGAATGCATGATCGGAATCGTGTGATTGAGATACTCTCATGCAGGTTTATATGATATGAATGCATGATCAGAAAGTGTGGTAGAGACACTTCTCATGCTGATTATGTGAGATATTATACATGATTGTGATTGTGTAAGAGTCACTATTTATGCAGGATGGATGTTAGGTCATATTATGATCGTTATGCCCTGATCTTGATATATGTGTTATATGCATGCTAGATCTTTTACTTATGGATAAGTAGGGGTATAGTAAGGGGAAGATCAGAAAAGGGTATACCATGTCATTTAAGGATATGAATTGCCATGATATTGTGTCGTGATGATTTTCTGATTAATGTTACTATTTTCAAACCATTACTGAATTTTGTACTCACCCCTTTTTTGTGATTTGTTTTGGGGCTGCACGGTGCGACGTGCAAACGTGCAGGACACCTTATTTGAGGGATGATATGGGTACTTGTGGGATTAGCCTTCGTAGCGTTCTGATGATGTTTTATTTTTTGATTTTCTCTTGGTTGACCTTAGAGAACATTATATGGTAGATTTTGTATTATGCTCGAGTTTATCTGTTGTTCTTAGACTTGTCTAAACTTATCTGATTTCAAGCCATGTATAGGCTTTGGAGATTATTATGTGGGTTGTGTGAGGATTTATGATAGTTTATTATTCTCTTCTTTGTCCTTATTTGTCTTGCTCAAAGGATGTGAGGTGCGCTACTCCGTTAGTTGAATTGCCCATTAGAGGGTCTAAGTCTTCCACAATACGATAATCTGTTAAATTTTGTCACCCTTGCACGCTGACCGGCCCTTGGACCAAGTTCAGCTCAGGTCTGGTAGAGCCGGGGCATGACAATATGACCTTTTGGGACCCATGCAAACAACTAGCTTAGGTGAGAAAATGTACATCTTGATGACAGTGGATGACCTATTAAGATTTACTTGGGTAGATTTTCTATGAGAAAAGTCAGATGCTCTTGAAGCATTTAAAAACATAGTGATGACCATCCAAAACCTAAGTGGGTTGAAAATCAAGTCCATTAGAAGTGATAAAGTGATGCAGGAGTATATTGTTTTGGCAACTGAAACTGTGTTTCAATCAGACATTTCTTCAAACATTCGTAATAGATTTAAATAGTCTGAGGGGTAAAAACGGTAATCACTAACTATAAGGAAATCAGTACGTTGGTATATTGGGTAATTCCAAGAAATGTGAAAGGGCAGTTAGACTTTATAGTTTAATCACATATTCGAGTTAAGTCGTTAGCCTTCTTCTTCCTTTGGGTTTATAAACTGTAGCTGATTACAGAGGAGATTAACGTCTTTTCTGCAAGAATGATTACTGTCATTGGAACATTCGAGAACCTAAGTATTGTTGAAGTATAAATAGCATTACAAAAGTATTAGAAAGGGACTTTTTGTTGTTAGTTTGAAATTTGAACTTGTTGTTCATTTTGGGTAATTCCCTGGGCTCTGTTTTGAGCTGGAACTTTGAATTCAACGAGAGGTTGAATTCTCTATTTGTTCTTGTATTTTGTTGATTGAAATGAAATTCAGAAAGGTTCTACAAATTTGTGAATTCAATTGATCGTCTGCATCACAAAGGGGATGAATTTTTAGACTTTAAATTTAAAGAGTTTTGTGAAAAAATATGGTATTCACCATGAGTTTTCAGCCCCAAAAACTCCACAACAAAATGGAGTGGCTAGGAAGAAAAATAAGAACATTCAAGAAATGGCTACAGTGATGTTGAATAAGGAAAAATTAGCCAAACTTTTTTAGACAGATCTGTAAGCACTGCAACATACACATTAAATAGACTCTATTTGAGACCAGACACTATCCAAACCCCTTATGAGTTATGGAGATGACAAAACCCACTCTTAAGCACTTTAGAGTTTTTGGAAGTCTATGTCAAATCTTGAGAGATAGAGATACCTTAGGCAAATTTGATAGCAAGAGTGATGATAGGATCTTCGTTAGATATTCTTTGACAAGTAGGGCATATAGGGTGTTTAACAAAAGAACTTAATCGGTGATGGAATCCTCTAATGTCATTGTTAATGATGCACATTTTTTTTGAAAATCCCAAAATGATAAAGGAAAACAAAAAGTAATGAGTGTTGCAATGATTATGATGCACCTAATTTTTTTAGTAATACATAAAATGAACAGATTTAGGTGGTAGAGCACAATAATGATTACATTCATAATCATGGAGAATTAGAAGTTGCACAAGATGATGATGAAGAGCAAGTGGAACAACATGCTGAACAAGGTTAAGTACTAAACTAGGTTTAGAAGGATAATTGATACCCATAAAATAAATATATTTTACATGTTTTTTTACCTAATTTGCTAGTATAGTATTAGGTTAATTTAGGGCTAATCAGAGTTTATTTATGTTAAGATAGATATTAATATTTTTATTTAATTATTAATTAATTTGAGCCCTATTACTAGTTTCGGTATGTATTTGAATGAAGTCGGAATTTTATTTATGTACTACATGTCTAAAATAATTTTTTTTATGTTTTATATGTAATGCACAGTTCTTGAGGTCCTTGGACAATGTGCAAAATAATTCAACACTCTTGACACACTTATGGGTGCTTTGAACAACTTTTTGGAGTTACAAACACATTGAAAATTGATATGAACACAAAAGAAATAGCCTAATGAACAGAGCAAAGAACTGGACATGAATATAGACTATCAAATAAAAAAACTTTATCTTACTAAATAGAAATTAGACATGAAATTGGATAGATTTATCCATATTGCAGAAACAATGTTCCTGATCGATTGGGAGTTAGGGCGATCGATCGGGTTAACATGTAGGTTCATATTTTAAGCCATTTTTTAGTTCTTTTCCAATTAGAATTTCTCCCACGACTCTAATATTTATATAAAGACATATGGGGCTCGAAATTGAGGGATTCTAGTTATTCCTATATGTTCTAATGGATAATGGTGTCAAAATATTTTAACACAACATTAAATTTTTTTAACAATAATGTTATAACAAATTGAAAATAGTGTTTAAATGGTTTGACACTATTGTCAAATCATTTTAACACTATTATTTTCACAACGCTCTAAGATTTTCACCTACTAATAAGAATGTTTTAACAATAGTGTTAAATCATATGACAACAGTGTCAAAATGTTCAGCACTGTTATTTCTTAGGTCAATAAAAAAGAAACATCAAATTCAAAATATTTTATCTAAACATTTTTGAAGAACAAAATAATTTTTTTTTTAATATACCTTTTAGAAGAAAAATCAAAATATTTTAACCATACTGTTCAAATGTTTTGATAACAACATCAAAATAAAAAAGTTCAAATTTTTTAAAAAATATGTCAAATGTTTTTAACCCTAGTGTTCAAATGATTTGTAAAAAGTTCAAAACATTTAAATGTATTGTGTAAAATTTTATACATTAATATTATTATAGAATTTTCCCCCAAAACCTATATACTCAAGATGATGGTCATTTCCCATGGCTCTTTTCTCATACACATATGTTGATTTTTTTGGCATTTCCTTTAATTTTGAAGAAGTGATGAAGTAGATGAATAATATTGCTGATGACGAGATGATGAAGCCTGAGGACAGGATTGGCGATGACCATAAAATATGATGAGGTGAAGGGCGATGACCAGAAAACATGATGAGGCAAAGGGAGATGGGCAATATTGCCAATGAAGAATCTTGTGTGGGGGGAGTATTACCATGCCACATTTGTAATGATAGTTTGCCTCCCAAAGTATGCTCATTTATTTTTTCTGGTCTCGACTTTGTCATTGTTAAACACTGCATTATACAGACAGATGCATGAGGTGGTGAAGGCAAAAACATCATAAGAAAGCGCCAAGCGGAAAAATGAAAATTATTGCCAAAAACACCAAAAAATCACTCTAGTTTGGTAACTCCAGTGATTCTCTATGATTGCCAAACATTTCTCTATTAACTTATTTTTATGTCTCATTCACCACTTTTTTTCAGCTGAACATGGATATTTGGACTCCAATAAACTCCTCACTACCTCATTAACCATCTACCCTTTGGTATCATTTCTTGGGGTACCGAGGGTTTTCATGGGTTCAAAACAGCTATGCTCTTTTTTAGCTGTCTTTTTATTAAACTTTTTAGCCAATTTAATTGCTCTTAAAAGGTCGGTGGATATCTACCATCACCCTATTTCCATTTGCTTGATATCTACCACTACTGTATAAAAAGGGTAACTAAGTTAATTACCAAAAGATGCATCAAATTGAAGAATTCACATGTCTTTCTTGTAAATCAGCTAAATGCCTCCTTAAAAGATAAGGTGGAATGTACATCTAAAGAAAAGAAAACAAAGTGCAGGTGCGCCAATGCGGAAGGCCTGCAACACTCTCTTAAAGAGAATAGCAGCAGTACATGGGAAATTTTATCAAGTTTAAAGCAAGTTCTCGGCTGCACTTATTCTCATTCTTTTGACCTATTTCAGGAAAAATTCTTCCTTCATCCCAGTTATAATCTTCACCCACCCTTTCTTCCTTTTCAATTCACCCACTTTATTCTTGCTTCCTCCTTCAAAATCTGCAACAGCTCTGGCAAGTACAAAAACACTTTGTCTGTTACGACGACCAGCAGAAAGCAATTGCTTGTGTTTTACAGATATGAGGTACAATACACCAAACAATTATTAGATTATCATAAAGAAATGGACTCCAGCAACCTTTGATCAGCTCCTTTAGAAATAAAACAATGGCTTCTCATGGCTTTAATGAATGTGGCTTTTGTTGCATGCCCAACTTTTACCAAAGCTCAATTGAAAGAATATAAACAAGTGGAGAAAGTGATTCACCGTATGCAACAGTGAAAGTGTCTTGTCTGATTTTTGTGCTAGTCGTCTTTCCCAGGAAGTAAAATTTGTGATTTAATACCTCCTCTGAAACTCTACATAAAAACTGGCCAAAAGAGGTACCTCTTTCAAGTCAATTTTGCAGACAATTTTTATTTGTTTAGTTTACAACAGAGGAAAGCACAAAGTATCTATATACAAGTACAAAAAAATGTGAGTTCCATGCAAGCAAGAGGATCCAACTTCAAAAATTAGGCTTTTAGCCGTGTCTATCAGCCAACAATGATTTCTGCTGCGGATGCCTACCATGTGATTGAAGCTATTGTCCCCCTGTACGTGATTATGATCTTGGCTTACATCTCGGTAAAATGGTGGAAGCTATTCACGCCAGAAGACTGCTCAGGAATCAACAAGTTTGTAGCGAACATAATAATTCCAATCCTCTCATTCCGGCTGATCTCCAACAACAATCCGTATGACATGAACTTAAAGCTTGTGTTATCTGACATATTACAGAAGCTATTGGCACTCCTTGCACTAGCATTCCCCACAAAACTGATATCTAAGGTTCACTCAGATTGGTTGATTACTGGATTTTCTGTCTCAACTCTTCCCAACACTTTAATTTTGGGAATCCCATTACTGGAGGCCATGTATGGATATAAGGCAGCTAAACTACTGTCCCAGATTGTTGTTTTACAAAGTGTTATATGGTATAACCTGTTACTATTCATGTTTGAGTACAGAGCTGCCCAGGCTGTAGGGGAACCAGAAACCAATGAACTTACAGGTAAGACTTCTTATTTACAAAGTACTCCCTGTATTAGCATTCAATACTTTTTAGTTCAAGAGACATATACTAGTATTGAATTAGATGTAAGTAGGAATATTTTCACAACCACAAATCAGTTGAGCAATAAAATTCAAGTTGCAACACCAAATAAATTAGGTGGCCAGAACATTCTTGGATCATGAAGTTGATGGTGATTATATTTAGACCACTTCTTTTAATGAAATTTCTCTAGTGCAGATATATTAGAAGCCCAAGAGAGGGCAGTAAATACTCAAGGAAGAGAGGCAGTTAAAGCCCCTAGAAGTTTCAAAATGAAGTTTATTTTGTTGATGTGGAGGAAGCTCATGAAAAACCCCAACTCTTACTCAACTCTAATAGGGCTAATTTGGGCTGCCATCTGCTTCAGGTAATTCATGTTTGATTTCAGAGTTTGAACCTGGTAAGCCTGCAAAATGTCCCAAATCATGAATTTAACAGTTGCTGTATTGAGATATTTGAGCTAAATTGCAGGTGGGGTCTCAAACTACCACACGTAGTTGATAAATCCGTGTCACTTCTTTCTGATGGGGGACTGGGCATGGCCATGATCAGCTTAGGTTCGATGTTTTTTATGCCAGTTTAAGTACAATGGATGTAATATTAGCGGGCAGTTCTGACTATTGCAAGCATTTGACAGGCATTTTCACTGCATCACAAAGAAAGATAATTGCATGTGGAAGCCGAACAGCTGCTATTTCTCTGGCAATAAGGTTCCTAGTAGGACCTGCTTCAATGGCAGCAGCTTGTTCTGCCACTGGACTGAAGGGCCAAACACTGAGCATCGCAATTGTGCAGGTGGGTCAAATGCATAAGGAAGAAAGTATATGTATGTACTGCAGATCTAAATCATGAGTACGCATGTCTTCCCACTCACCACACTAATAGAATTTTAGAATGAAAAGAATCACCAAGTAAGAAAAAAAAATGAGACCCTCTGTACAAATTTATCTAAAAAGTCATCAAAGGCTAGCTGCAAGGTTTCCCTCTTAATTCATAAAGATTTCAACTCATGGTAAAAAGCTAGCACAGTCAGGATTTTTAAAAGCCTACTACATGTTGACTTTCAAACTGACAAGCCTTATATTATTCAACTTATGGTAAGAAAGGCTACTAAAAAAAACTCTATGGTAGGAAGCGATCACTGTCAGGATTTGTAAATGTCTACTCTGAGGTTGAGATTCTCAAAATGACATGTTATATATAGTAAGAGCATAGGCTCATGCATTACTAGCTACTGATCGATTTCGATCCAACAGCGCACATTACTCACGAGAAACAAGTTTGAATTACTTGCCTGCCTCATGTTGAGGCTCACAGTGGCGTGCATGAGCTTAGGTTTGTGTTATCTTAATGCTATAAATGTTTACTTTGTTTGCTTTGTTTCAACTTATTAAGAATAATCACCCTTAGAATTTGAAATGCCACCCTGCAAAGAATTTCATTATTGCGAAATGACACTAGCATTCTTCACAATGTTGTTAACTAAAAACAAATATTGCAAATGCGTTCATTAACACCAAATCACAACGCTTCATGATCTAGCTATTATTCCTTCCCGGGCCGCTCCATATAATCTTTTTTTTATTTTGGAACCTCACTCTATATTGGCTTATGTCATTTCTAAAATGTGACAACATAACAAAGCTATTTTCATTCATTGTCTTTTGCAGGCAGCACTGCCCCAAGGAATTGTGCCATTTGTGTTTGCTAAAGAGTATAACCTTCATCCTGCCATCCTAAGTACAGGGTATAAAGAACATTAATTAGCCTTTGTTCACAAGCATGACTGTCACACTCTTTAAATTTTATATCATCAGTTTAAAAGGTCTGTCAAGTTTACTATATAACACATGCTTTTGTTTGTTCATAGGGTTATACTTGGAATGCTTCTCGCACTTCCAGTTGCACTTTCCTACTACATCCTTCTAAAAATATGAAGAAGTATGCATCAATGGAGAACATACATGACAGAATTGAAGCAACGATATTTGGCTTTGCTTTTTCATGTATACATATTATGCTAAGTCTAAAACTTGTCGTAATAATATAGCAAATTAAATGGATGAAAATAATGGAAAGAATATTGTAGCTCATTCACAAAAGATGCAACTTGCTCACTTGCCTTTATTGCACCCAAACACCCCACATTAGTAAATCAAAATTTTAAATCAAATGTCGTTTGTTGTTGTCCCTTGGGGAGCCTTGCCTAGAAGAGGTAGGTCCTCTTCTCTACTATGCCCTCCCAATGTGATATAATAATATTGCTTAAACAATATAACAATATTTCAAAAGTGATTCAACAACAGTGTTAGATTGATTGTGCAATATTGCCGAATCACTTTTACATTATACACTCTTCCCCAATTTCCAAGTTTGCCTTATGGTCGTTCCTCTCCTACTCCCTCTCACCCTCTTCCTACTTTGCCCCACCTCATCTCTTTCCTCTACCTCTACCCACGCTACAACAAAATATACTATTAGCGACATATTTAATAACAACGCAAAAACAAGCATCGCTAAAAACCACTACTTACAACGCATAAAAAAATATCGCAAAAAATGAACTATTAGCGACGCTTGTTATTATGTGTTGCTAATAGTCGTATATTAGCAACACTTAATTTAAAGTGTCGCTAAAAGGTATATGTTTTAAATAAAAAAGAAAAAAATTATTATTATTAGCAACACTTTATCTTAAGCGTCGCTAATAGTTTTAACAATAGCGGCGCTTGTTAGAAAGCATCACTAATAGATGCCATTAGCGATGCTTAATAAAAGCATCAATAATAGTTATTAATTTAAAATAAAAAAATTTAGAACTATTAGTGACGCTTCAAAACAAGAGTCCAAATAGCATTAATAATAGCGACACTTGTTTACATGCCTCGCTAATAGCTTTATTAATTAATTTTATTTAATAAATAATTATATAATAAATAAATATTAAAAAAATTTAAAATAAACTTCTTAAATATAATATATTTTATTTATTATTTAATATTTGTATATATAATAAATAAATATTAAATTTTTAATAAAAGGTAGTGTCAATAATAGATTAAACTTTCACTATTAATATATAATATATTTTATTTCTTAAATTTTCTTATTAATTTTAAATATAAATTATAATAAAAGAGAGAGAGAGTGAAGAGAGAAAGAGGAGATAGGAGGGAGAGAGGAGAGCGAGTGAGAGAGAGAGACAGAGAGGGGAGAGAGGAGTGAGTGAGTGAGAGAGAGAGTGAGAGATAGGGAAAGAGAGAGAGTGAGAGGAGAGAGGGTAGAGAGAGAGGAAAGAGAGAGAGGGGAGGGAAAGACAATTTTAATTATAAATTATTTAAAAAAAATTAAAAATAAAAAAATTATATTAGTGACGCATATACGTATGCGTCGCTACTACCACAGGTTAGTAGCGATGTATAAGTTTATGCATCGCTACTGCCCTTGTGTAGTAGTGATGCATACAGTTATGCCTTGCTATTACTTTTTTATTTTAAAATAAATTAAAATAAAAAAGATAGGGGTAGAGATGAAAGAGATTGAAGGGGAAGAGAGAGGGAGAGGGGAGGAGTGTTGTAGAATTTTAATTGTTTACTCGCAAGCGCAAGAATTTATAGTAGTTAAGGAGCTAAATCGAGTGTCGATCCCACATAGACTTAAAATCTAACTAGACTAAAGTAACTAACAAAAGCAAATAAGAGTTTAAAAGTAATTAAACTATCCAAATCAAAATTCTAAAGATTTAATCTACGATTAAGAAAACAATGCAAAGTAACTGAAATATCAAATAAATAAATAAGTATGATTATTAATCATTTTTTCACATTCATCTCATAATATTGTAGAATTCAATCTTCGTTATTATGGAAAATATCATCATTAAGATCTCGTGCATAATAAAAAAAAAATACATTGTTCCTCCTCACCTCAACGGATTAAAATCAAGTCATTAATTGTATCCACAATTTACAAATCATAACTAATACCAATTTCAATATTCAACAAGACAAAACCAAGTAAAAAACTAGCGAAAACCAATTTAAATCATGTGAGAAGTATGACTTAACTCATATCAAAATCAATCTCATCAATCAAAGAGGTAGAAACAATTTACATTAAATCCACTATTAAGAAAAATTAATCAAGTTTCATAATCATGAAATTCTATAATTTATTGAAGCTTCATCCATGCCCTAACAAAGAGATTTAGCTACTCATTAACCTAAGAAATAAAATTTTCATTGATAAAAAGAAACTTAAGAGAAATTAAACATGAAGAAAATAAAAACTCTCACTTGGCTAACTTGATCTCAGCTTCATTCTTCTCTTTGGTTTGTTCTTAGCTTAATCTTGCTTCACATTGGAGCTTCTTGAAGGAAGGTGATGGTTGGACCCTTCTCTACAATTGGCTGCACTCCCTAGGTCGTTTTATGCCTTTTTATACTATTAAGAGCAAGTTTCAATAAAGTAAGTACCTAAGTTTGTCTTTCCATTAATGAGAATGGGCCCCACTACTACAACATTCTTGCCAAACTTAATTGATTTGCTGCCTTCTCAATTTCATCCTTTCCTCTTTTGGCCTTCTGGTTTGAGCCTTCTTCTCTTGTTTCCTAATTTGTTGCATTCTATCTTTGGCACTTTCCTTAATTAAGACATTCCATTCTCACTCCATCACGTCCTTCACCTTGTTATTTTTTTCTCATTCTTTGTCCTTACTACTTCTAAATACTTGGCTAACCACTTAGTTCTAGTCGAGAAATTTTCCAACTTGAAATAATTCTTGCACAAAAATTCATCGTGAATGCTCCAAAATAGCAATTTCATCGATTAAGCTCATCAAACCCTATAAAATTAGAATTATACTCTAATAAGCCAATGGTAACATAAAATCAACCCTAAAATGCATAAAACTAGGGTATATAAATGGTTATATTATATGCATATCAAGGAGAGAGAGAAGAGAGAGAGAGGGTGGGGGAGAGAAAGTGTGTGTAGAGAGAGAGGGGAGAGAGAGTGAGGAGAGAGAGATAAAATGAGGAGAGAGAGAAGAGAGAGAGTGAGGAGAGAGAGAGAAGAGAGATAAAGTGAGGAGAGAGAGAAGAGAGAGTGAGGAGAGAGGAGAGAGGGAGGAGAGAGAAGAGAGAGGGAGGAGAGAGATTGAGGAAAGAGAGTGTAGAGAGAGGAGAGAGAGTGAGGAGAGAGGAGGGAGAGAGAGAGACGTAGAGGGGAGAGAGGAGAGAGTGACAGATAGGGAAAGAGAGTGAGAGGAGAGAGAGGGGAGAGGAAAGAAAATTTTAATTATCAATTATTTTTA
The DNA here is from genome assembly GCA_035235625.1 of Saururus chinensis. Taxonomy (NCBI): domain Eukaryota; kingdom Viridiplantae; phylum Streptophyta; class Magnoliopsida; order Piperales; family Saururaceae; genus Saururus; species Saururus chinensis. The sequence goes on along the minus strand of CP141146.1, from coordinate 24,915,961 downwards.
AAATTTTAAAAAAATAAAAAAAACAATATTGGCGAAGCATAACCATATGTGTCAATAATACTTGAGAGTAGTAGGCGATGCATAAGGTTATGTGTCCCTAATACCCTAGGGTTGTAGCGACACATGCATATCCGTTGCTACTACCTAATGTAGTAGCGACACATACTACATCACTAGTTTTTTTATTCTAAAAAAATAAAAGAGATAGTAGGGAGAGAAAGAAGGGAGAGTGAGGGAGAGAGAGGGAAGAGAGAAATAGAGGAGAGAGAGAAAGAGGAGAGAGAGAAGAGAGAGAGGAGAGGGAGGGTAGAGAGAGTGAGGAGATATGTGTGAGGAGAGAGAGAGAAGAGGAGAGCGAGGGTAGAGAGAGAGGGTGAGGTGAGAGAGAAGAGAGAGGGTGAAGAGAGAGAGGAGAGAGGAAGAGGGGAGAGAGAGAAAGAGGGAGGAGAGAGAGAGGGAGGAGAGAGAGGGTAGAGAGAGAGGAGAGGATGAGAGAGAGTGAATGTAGAGAAAGATAAATTATTTTTATAAATAAGACTATTAGCGACGCTCTATCAATGTTGCTACCACTCTACTTATTAGCGACGTTCTTTTATGAGCGTCGCAAATAGTTTTTCTTTTTAAAAAATATTAGTCTTTTAGGGATGCACAGAATTGAGCGTCACTAATAGTGGAATAGTAGCAACACTTGTATTTTAGCGTCACTACTAATATACTTATTAGCGTCGCTAATAGACTTATTTTTTTTTAAAAAAATTTCTCTCTCTTTCTCCATTCATTCTCTCTCATCCTCTCCTCTCCTCTCGCTCTTTCTCTTTACCCTCTCTCTCTATCCTCGCTCTCTGTACTCTCTTTCTACCCTCTCTCTCTCTCCTCCCTCTCCCTCTCTCTACTTTCTCTCTCCTCACCCTCTCTCTCCTCTTTCTCTTTCACTCTCTTTCTCTCTCCTCCCTCTCTCTCCTCACCCTCTCTCTTCACTCTCTCTCTCTCCTCACTCTCTCTCCCTTCTATGTTTTCTCTCTCTTGCCTTCTCTCTCTTTAGGGAAGAGAGAGCTAGAAGAGAGAGGGGGAGGGAGGGAGGGAGAGAAAGGAGATAGAAAAGTGAGGGGGAGAAGAGAGAGAGGAGAGAGGGTAGAGAGAGAAGAGAGGGAAGAGAGAGAGGGTAGTGAGAGAAGAGAGGGAAGAGAGAGAGAGAAAGGAGTGGTGAGAGAGGAGAGAGGAGAAGAGAGTTAAGAGAGAGTAGATAGGGTAGAGAGTGAGTGAAGAGAGAGAGAGAGAGGAGAGGTGAGAGATAAAGGAGAGAGAGTGTAGAGAGAGAGGAGAGAGAGGAAAAAGGGGATTTAATAAAACTTTTTATGAAAACTATCTATTGTGACATTTTGTTTAAAACATCGCAAATAGATAAGCCTTCTGCGACACTTTTATAGAAGTGTCGCCAAAAGGATATAATTTCGCCATGCTTAGCCAAAAATTCTCGCGTGTGGGCAAAATTTCGCCCGCGCATTTATAAAACATGCCCCTCCTCTCCGCTTTCTGCTCTGCCACACTACACCTCCATGACTTCCGACACGCTCCCCCTCCATGACTTTCGCCACGGCCCCCCTCCATGACTTTCGCAGTGCCGCACCGCCACCCTCCATGCCGACATGAACTGCCGTTCGGCCTCCTTCTATCCCCCGGTGCATCCATCTTCATTCTCCGGCTCCCCCCTTCCCTGCTACTCCCCTCCTCCCTTCGTAGCCTTAGGCCCACGTTAGTGGTGGAGGGGGACCGGACCCTTGTTTGGGTGACTGATTCCGGGTGGGAGAATTGGGCCCCCCACACCCTCCTCCCTCCCTCTCTCCCCAGGTCTCCCCACCCAACCCCCACCCCGCCCCCCAAATTCCCTCTCTGTTTACACAGAGGGGAAGGAGGAGGGACCTCCAGAGAGAGGGGGCAGCGGGAGGGGGTGGCAAGTGGGAGGGGTGTGGAGGGCCGGATTCCGGCGGAGAGAATCCGGCCTGAGAAGCCCCCACTCTTGCTGCCCCCTCTCCCGTCCGCCCCCAATGCAGTCCCTCCCTCCACTGGTGGTTTTTTGTTTAAATTTTTATAGTTTTTAGCGATGCTTCTAAAAGCATTGCTGGAGACATTTTTTTTTTTTGCCGTATTAGTGATGCTTTATGAAGCATCACTAATACTCTAATTTTTTAAAAAAATACATTTTATCTTTAGCAGCACTTTTCATAAGTGTCACTAAATACTATTTTTAATTATTTTTTCAATTTTTTTTATTAGTGACGCTTATACAAGCGTAGCTAATAAGCAGTTTTTAATTTTTTAAATGTGTTTTATATTAGCGATTCTTTATTTTAAGTTGCAAAAAAGAAATTATTTGGGACAGATAAATAAACGTTGCTAATGTCACACTATTAGCGATGCTTTGTGTTAAGCGTTACTAATGAGCATTAGCAACTCCATTTTTATCGACGCTTAGATGCCTATTATAGATGCTTAAAAGCGTCATTAATAGTCTTTTTTGTTGTAGTGCTAGCCTAACACTCCCTCTACACCTCCTCAGTTTCCACTCCCTGAGTTAGTCAAGCTTGGGGGAAGTAAGTCCTCCACTCCACCATTCCCTACCACTGCAATATATTTTTGAATTGAATTGATTCAACAATCTTGTAGAAGTGATTTATAATGATAGTATTGTAGAATCAATTCAGTATTATTGTTGAATTACTTCTACATTATACACTCCTTCCTGCCTCCCAAGATTGTTTTTTGGTCCTTCCTCTCCCCCTCCCTCCTTGGCCTCTTCCTCTTCTACCCCACATTGTCCCCTTCCTCCGCCTCCAACCTCACTCGATGTTCCCTCCGCACATCTTCTACTATCCTCCTTTGGGGCAGCCCCGCCCAAGAGAAGCAGGTCCACCGCTCCCTCCCGACGAGGTGATCAACTGTAAGAGGTTGGGTTTCGGCTACCAGAGGTGGTGGATCGGCTTCCAAAGTCAAAGGAGTAGGTGGATGAGTGGGAGAGGTTGCTCTCAATTGTTAGATATCGGGTTGTACAAACAACGGAAGGAGACATATTTTTTGTTGAATAATTTTGTCGTTAATATGGCAGGGACTTGTGGTGGTATTATCTAAGAAGGGAAATAGTAATTTGGACCTAAATTAACCTTAAAGTAGGTAATTTGTACTACATAAGAAAAAACTAATTAATATAAAAATAGTCTATATTTGAGCAGGTACGTGTAAGCCACCATAGGGTTTGAACTTTGATACAACCACCCATTAATTTGTTAATTTCTTAAATATAAATCAAATGCATCAAGTAGACTTCTCTAGTTCAAGTTATATTTTTGTATCCATTGAACTAGTAGATGAACAAAGCATTGGATCTCATAAATAATGTGCAAGTACACTAAAAAAGCCGTTAACAACAATGCACCAATAGCGACGGCTCATGGAGGGCATTGTTATTATTATCTATCTAGAATGTGCAATGCCTTTAGCCATCACAATTATTAGTTATGTGAGATGGTAAGTTGTCACTCATATCACACCATGCCGACTTTGAGCTCGTGTTGCCACATCAGTGACAACTACTTAGGGCTGGGAATCGGGTTGGGTTGACCTTGACCCTCACTGAAATCGGATCGGGTCATGACCCGACCCTATTTTTAAATCTGATCAAAAATCCAAACCCTAACCCTACTTGAGTCGGGTCGGGTTGGGTATGCGGGTAACCCTACTTTTTTTTCACAATTTTTTTGTTAGAGTCATATTATATACCTTCTCTTTTTGCAAAGGTCTTCATATAGGCATAAGGGTTGTTGAAGGAGTTCTATTTGAAAAATGACTCAAAACTAGCTTAAACTATAAAATTTCACATTAAGTCGATCGATCACCCTACCTAACCGATCAATTGGGCAAATGATGCACTAAAATAATATTCAATTTGATGCTTTGAATTCTTTAATTGCATAATATTTTATGTTAATTCACTACTTGTTTGGGCTATTTATGTTTGAATAGGTGAGTTGGACCTTAGTTGTGTTTACATGTCTAAACAGGCTTCAATAGGATCCAAGTAGAAGATGGAGTAAAGACCAACTACCAAAGCTATTTAAAAGTCTTGAATGAGCTCCTAATGGTCTAAACATGCTTAAAATGGTCGAATACAACCTTTTCGACCCATTGGATTTCAGCTTTGCATCAAGAGAACTAAATTTGGGAAAAAACTAATTTGGACAGATTGACACAACCTTAGTATTTTGACTATATCTTTCTATGTATAATTCTGATTAATACGTTCTGGTGGCATTGGAAAGAAGACATCCGTGGCTACAATCGATAGCTTGTGATAAAATTCATAATTCCGAAGATATATGGGTCAAATCTGGCATTTAAAGGGACAACTAGTTAACTAACCCGAGGCCAACACATGGAAAATCTTTTCATTGGTTGTGATTGATACACATAAGGAAAGATAATGAGGTTGATTAGATAACTAAAGGAAGACTCAAAGATACTTATTTGATAAATAAATTATTAATTTATTTAATTAATTTAGAATCTAATCATTCCAAAAGAAGCAACCAATCAAGCAATCATACAATCAATCAGGATGAAATCAAGGGATATGATTGGACCTTCCCCTTTGAAGCAACATCTTCTACTCTTATAAATAGAGGGGTGGACGTGGTAGAAGCATCATCCCCTCCTCTTTGGAGCTCTCTTATCCTAGTTTTCTTCTCTTCTTTTATATTTTATATTTTTAGTTTTATTGTAATGACTTTCTAAGCTCTTTAGCTAAGGCTATTGGTAATTTATAACAATATAATGGAGTTCTATTCATGTTTCATCAATAGTTTCAAATAAGTATTGGTTATTTAAAGTGATATTTATTTATAATTATTTATCTTCTTGTTTCTTTGTGATTTGGATACATAAGAAGCTTCAAGGCTCTCCTTCTTGATGTTTTATGATTTTGATACATAGAACTCTTGAAGAAATAATTGTTTTTATCCATCATCTATCCAATGTATTTCTTATCTTTATTTTTTCTTTTAATGTTCATATCTTCTGGTTAGATAGAATCTTCATTTGATTTTAACTAAGATAACATGACACATGAAGAACATGACTAGATGTTACAATGACCCTCAATGCCTTAGCGTTTTCTCTTCTTGATTTCTTAACTTTTTATTACCTCAATACTCTTCTACTCTTTCTTTCTTTGTTTTTCTTTCATCTATTTTTTGTAATTATTTTTTTTATTGCACAAGGCTTTATTTGTGGATTGATCTTGTCTACTACAATTGGCAAGTAAAACAAATATGAATTTGATTACTTCATAGTCTTGGTTCAGACGTAACAACAAATTGGTGCCGTTGTCGGGGATTGCAACGTGTGACAAGAATTCGTTACAAAAAAAAACTCACTCTAACTTTACTAATTCTCTAACTTTTATTTTTGTACAATAACTCTTTTAATTTAGTCATTTACTTTTTATATTAAAATTCTGCAATTGTTCTTTTTTTAGACCGGAGGCACTACCCACGTTACCACTGAAAATCTTTTAGATTCAAACGTGTACCTTGATAGTGCCTTTGGCCTTAGTTTACATTCTATCTATTAAGTTCTAGCTATCTTACTTATTATATTTTTTCATTTAATTTCTGCACTTTTACTTTCATTTTTTATAACAACAACAAAAATTGTTGCATGTTCACATGGGTGCGCGATAATTTATGACGATTCAGAAGAGTGGACAAATCTTTTGAAAATTCTCTTTCTTTTAATATAATAAAGGATCTAAGAATTAATGAGGAACAAAAAAGTGATAATGGGGATAATAATGCACAAAATGTTCAAGTTAAAACCTTGCGTGATTATTTGCAACCAACTAGATTAAGTTGTCTTTCTTGCATGATTTTTCCAAACTAATGTGGGTGGTTTTGAACTCAAGCTGGGTGTAATTCAATTACTACCAAATTTTATAGCTTAGATTCAGAAAGCCCATAATTGCATTTAAACGAGTTTGAAGAGGTTTGTGCAACACTGTTAAACCAAAATGTTTCAAATGATGTTATTAGATTAAAACTCTTTCCATTTTCATTAAAGGAAAAAGCAAAAAATTGGTTGAAGTCTTTGAAGCCAAGATCCATTGGAACATGACAAGAAATGCAAAGAGAATTTTTGAAAAAGTTTTTCCCCACCTGTAGAACTAATACACTTATAGAAAGAATATCATAAATTTTTTTACAAAAAGAAAATGAGACTTTCTTTAAATGTTGGAAAAGATTTAAAGAACTTTTGTTGTTGTGCCCACATCATGGATATGAAACATAGAGACAATTAGTTTCTTTTATAATGACTTGACTTTTCAAATGAGGCAATTTATTGAAATGATGTGTAATAAAGAATGTTTTAGTAAATAACCTAAGGAAGCATGAGACTATTTCGATGTGTTGGCTGAAAATGCTCAATCATGGGAAAATTCTAATGAATTTGAAAGTAGTAATAAAACAAAATCTAATGTGACAACTAAGGGGGGCATGCACCTTCTTAAAGAAGAGGATGATGTAAAAACAAAAATTGCAAGTTTAACTAGAAAAGTTGAGGCTATGGAAATTAATAAGGAAAATATGTCTAAAGCTTCTCAAAAAGTACAAGATATTTATAGTATATGTGAGAGTGATGGACTCCAAACACAGGATTGTCGAACAATCCCTACTTTTGAAGAGGTGTTGCATACTCAAGTAAATGCTATCATTATTTACAAAAGGCCTTTTTCTTCTCCTTATTCTGAAACTTATACTCCTCATTGAAAAAATCATCCTAACTTTAGTTGGAGAAATGAGTCTAATGTGCAGGTACCCCCTTCTTCCTCTTCAAATTATGTTCCACTATATAAGAAGACTCTTGAAGACACATTGCAAACATTCTTGCAAAGTCAAGCAACAATCAACAACTAAATAATGCAAGTCATCAATGATTTGAAGACTTCTATCACTCAATTGACCACAACTTTGAGCATTCAAGAAAAAAGGAAGTTTCATTCTCAACCTCAACTAAATCCTAAAGGTCAATTTGTAATTGAAAATTAAAATTCTTCAAGTTCACAAGTAGAGCATGCTAAGTCCATCACCACTTTACAACTATAGGTGTTTGTTGAAGACTAAAAGAAGACAGAGACAAGGCAAGGAGGAGAAAGTTACAACTACCTGAGGGAGAATACTTGAAGGCCAGCAACAACGATCTAAACAAGAGAGGATTGTGTTATAGTCTAAATAAGGTTTTTGGTTTGGTTGTGTCAATGTAAAGTCTTAGTTTCTAATATATTGATTTGGTTCCTTTGGAACTACCGTGATTTTTACCGATGTTAGGGTTTTCAATGTAAAATTGTTGTGTTCATGTGTGGATTAAATGATGATGACAATTGCTAATTCATGAGTGAAATTTGAGAGAATATTAGTTTAATTATTCTACGTGTAAAATTTTTTGCACAAAGAGGCTAGAACTTATAATCTTTATCCTTATTGATAATCAGACTAGTGTCAATCTAGCGATCCGCAAGGTTATTAGATGGATATTAAACTCAAAAGTAGTAGTTGAGGTTTAATAATTAAAAATTTGATTTTGCTACATGATATCAATCAAATTCGTCATTTTATTGCTTTATAACCTTGTTTAAATTTCCGTAGTTTGACTTCTTGTGCTAGATTTCTTCTGCTAGGATTTAAATTCTGAATTTTGATTAAGTTTACTTATTTTTCTCTTATAAATACATTATTATACATTGTTTATTTGTGCTCCCTAGAATAGTAGTTGCTTTTCCAATAATTTTCTTTAATTTAAGTGCTAAATTTGTTGTGCTTGGGTTATTGTTGATTGATTGAATTCAATGGTCTATTTGAATAACTCAATAAATGAACATGGAGACTTGGTAAATCCAATGAATAAACCTCCTTTGTTTGATGAGAAAATTTTCTTATATTGGAAAAATATGATGAGAGCATTTATACAAGCACTTGATGGGAATGTCTGGAAAGTGGTTGTTAAAGGCTAAAGTCCTCTAATGATGAAAGATAAGGAAGAGAACTCAATTATAAAAGACCAAATTGAATGAGATTAAAATGAGACTAGACTTGCTAATCAAAATAATAAAGCCCTTAGTGCATTATTCAATGCTGTAGAAACATTACAATATAGGTTGATCATTAATTGTGTGTCTGGGAAAGTTGTTTTGGAAAAATTGGTAAAACATAATGAGGTAACTAAGGGTGTGAAAGTGTTTAGGCTTTAGATGTTGACTCTTGAGTTTGAAAACATTATAATGAGTGAAGAAGAAATAATTTCTTAATATTATGTTAAAATTTCTAACATAGTCAACACATGCAATCAACTAAGAGAACCTATACATGAATACTTTATTGTGAGCAAACTTTTAAAGTCCTTATCCTTAAACTTTACGATTAAGGTGGTTGTTATTAATGAATCTAAGAAAATTAACACCTTAGACATAAAGAAGTTGGTTAGGAACCTTGGAACTTTTGGGATTCAAGAAGAGTCCTATGAGAACGAAAATGAGTTAATTGAAAAGTTTAAGGGAAAATATGATGCCTTAAAAGCATCTAGAAGAACTTCCAGGAAAAAAAAGTATTAAACACTTAGATGAATCAAGAGAATTTAAAAATAATGAATAACTAATGCTTTTATTGTCTAAGAACTTCAAGAAATTCATAAAAATTTAGAACTTTAGATTTGGTAATAGTGACAAAATTCTAGGAAGAAACAATGAGAGAAGAGAGATGAGAGACAAACTAAACAAGATAAGAAGAATAATTTAAAATGCTTTGAATGTGAAAAGTTATGTCACTTTCCTGTTGATTTTTCTAACTTGAATTCTAAAAAAACATTTGATGATAAGCCCAAGAAGCAAAATGGGTTTGATTATAATAAAAAGGGAAAAATGCTTCAAGAAATTTACTCTGACAAGAGCTCTTAAGAAAAAGAAGAACTATGCAAATATACTACCTTCTATGCAAGTGTGAAGGATAGTTTAGAAGAAGATTCACATGAGTCTTATTCTCTTAAAGAGAACTCAGAGTCTAAGGTTGATTATGATGAGTTTAAGGTATTCCTCCAACAACTCTTGGTCTTGACTAAAAAAACATAAAACCTTGAGATATAGTTAAAGAAGAAAGAAGATGAACTATATTTTTTTTCCTTCTTAAGAGCAAATAGGTTAGTGGAGTTGAATAACAAAATTGAAAAAGAGGTCAATGACCATAAATAAGACCTAGAGAGTGAGAAATAGAGATCTAGTGTTCTCAATAGAGAACTCATGTCCTCTTAAGAGAAATTAGATGGTTTTAAGAGTGAGAAAAAGAAGTTGGAGACTATACCTAACATTGGTCAAACTAACAAAATGGGCATAATTTTTAGGAACTGCTTGTCTATCCTTTTAGAAAAACCAACTATCTTTGTGAAGACAAAAGAGATTGAGAAAGACCCTAAGACAATGCCCAACCACCTACGTTAAAAAGAGGAATGATAGGTTCTAGTATTGTGGGTATGTGTGATATTTGTGATAGTGAGACACATGCTAGAAGAGAATATCCTAAGAATTATCCTTTCAAATTTAGGTCAAACAAGAATGAGAAAAAGAATACTACCCCTAAGTTGCCCCACCAAGTGTATGAAAAGACGATAAAGAAAGTGTGAGTGAAGAAAGTTGATCTTCAAGCCTTGAAGGATCAATCAGGAAAAACAAGAAACTCTACCTTAGGTTGCCTTAAGATTAGTTGGCTAGGCAAGGCTAAAGAGTCTTGCATCTCAAAGTAAGATATTTTGATTTGTGTCCATAGTTTAATTCTTTATATCATTTTGATATTCATGTTTTTTAATTTTATTTCATTTTACTCTATTTTTACATTATTTTAATTCATTGGTTTCAAATTAAAAAATAACAAAAAAGAATAGAATATGATCAAAATTATAAAAAAATTAGTGTAGCTTTTACTTGGCTTTGTTTTTATTTTTAATAAAGTTAAGCTCTTGAGATATTTTAAGATTAATTTTTTTTAAGCTAAAAAGCAACATTATTATTAGTAAAAAATTCCCTAACTAAGAGAAAGATACATCAAGGAGAGAGGAGATCAATTTGATTATTTTTTGCTTGATGTTGCAATTCTCTAATTTTAAAAACGTGTACACATCATGTTGAGACTTAAGTCACTTTTAAGTATAAACATAAAGTAAAAATTTTTAAATATAAGTTGACTTACGCGTTTACATTTTAGTGGAGACTAGGTGGTCAAGTTAGAAAATATTTGGCTAGATTTCTATTTAGAATTCAAAGAAAATAAAATTTCATGTAATATTGTTTAATCTTTATGAGTGTTATGTACTTTAATATCTCTTTAGATAATGAAATTGTCCTTGTAAAGATGATATGGAAGGGCTACCTAGTTAGGTTGTCCTAGGCTAGTGTAATGTTCTCATCCTTTTGACATCTTGAAAAATGAAAGAAAAGAAGGAAAAAAAATTCAATGATGCAAGTAGAGAATACTCAGAAAAAGGTATAGGCATGTTGATTATGAGTTTTTTATTATTTTTATTTTTTTAGGAAAATCATGTACATAGATTCTAGCTAAAGAGAGTTTAAAAATGTGAACTTGGTCTTTACTATTGTTTAAATAATTTTGTCTCAGTTTGGTTAAGAGTGATCTTGTGAGATTAAAGATTAAAAGAGACATGAGTTCACTACACTGATGGTTTTTCTTCAAAACTAATAAAAGAAGATTAATGTGTCAAAAAGAAGAGAATAAAATTGACAATTACATATCAATGGGTTTAACAAATCTAAGGTAAGGTATTAATAAACATAATCTATGGATGCACATAGATTAAAAGAGAATTAATAAAATATCATAAAAAATAGCTCAACTTTGTTGATTTACAATATTTGATTTTTAATTTATGTTTTGAATGTTAGAAAAATTTTATTTTAATGGAAAATGTCATGAAATATTTTTAGGCATTTATCATAATTTTTCTTTGATTTTTTTTAAAATTTATTTCATTTATCTTATTTTTGGAAAATAAAAAATTTGTATTTATTTTAAGAACGATCGATCAACCCTAGTGAATCAATCGATGGTTGGGTTTTTTGCACCGAAGCTTGGTTTTAAATTTTATTTGATTTGATTTCAAGTCTATTCCACTTTAAACTCTTCCAAAGAGAAGTTAGAGGCGAATAGAGGAGATTTGAGTAGATTCTGGGCAAAAAACAAGTGATTTTCATTGCTAAACTAACAAATTTCTCCATGGCCAAAGTATGTTCCCAACCCAAAATTTTCAATTTTTAATTGTTTTCAAAGGTTTTTCATGCAATTTGAACTGGGAGGAATGTTAGAAATAGGATGCTCTAGCTTCGATTAAAGTTTCACGCATTTTGATTCATTAGAATTCAAGATTTCACAAAATATCAGTGGCAGTTTCAAGCTTTTTTATCAAATTGGGGATTTTTTAAAATCAAGGGTTTCTGGTCAAAAATGGTTGTTCGTCGAGTAGAAAAGTTTGGTCACTCATTAAGATCTACCTTAGGTTTAAATTTGGAGTCATTCTAACATAAATTTTTTTTAGCATTTATTTTAAATTCACAATTTCAATTTTTGGTGCAGATTTCAATACAATTTGACATTGTAGGCTGGGGTCATCTAGCAAAGGGTTAGACAGGGTAGGACTTATTATATGTGAGCAAATTTTAGTTCACATACCTCTACTGACTATAGTAGGTTGGATTGAGGCTTGACCTTACTGGATGGATTACTTTTCCACCATTTCTACATCAGGTCAGCAGGTTTACCCTGGGTTAGTTCAGCAGTGGTATGCATCATTTGTTTAGGTGAGAGTGACACTTGACATTATTGTTGATGTAATTGGTTGTGAGAGAAGAGAGCTCACATTCCCATAGTTTGCTAGATATGACTTCCCACCAAACAGTGAGTTAGCTGCTACATTGTTAAGTTTACCAAGAGGACCGGAGCTTGAGGTATCTTTGTTAGCACATTCTATGACAAGTGACTTTAGGATTCTATATGTCATTGTTCAGTACCATATTTGGAGTCCTAAGAAGGAGAGAGTAGATAGAATGATGGGACGACTTCTACACCTCCTTGCACAAACACATTTGGAGTTGGATCTGCCTTTAATCAATTTTTGGAGGATTATGACATTTTAGAATGGCCACACACATGAGATGTTCCCATATTCTTACATCTTATGTCGGATTTCCATAGTGGTGCACATCAAAGTACCTAGAGCAGAGCCTACTATGACTGGGATGAGACCAATTGACCTTTGAGTGATTCGCATGATGTTATTTCACCATCAAGGTGAAGATCATGAGCCACATAATGTATGAAATACAACATTAGAACCACCAACACCTACAGATGATTCAGATCAACTTGTCACTATGGCTGAGTTTAGATTATTTCAGGATAATGTATTCCAGAGGTTTATAGACCTTGATCACTTAATCATATCTAGATTTTCACGAGTAGATAGTGAGAGGGAGCAGAATGGCGATGATGATGCAGCTGGTGATTGATGTTTTTATTCATTTTGTACCACTTTTCATGCATTCTATTGGTTAGAAACTTTGTCAGTTCATTTATGCTTCATTGTGATGATGAGATGTACTCTTAAAATTAATTTTATTATGTGATATGTGATTGACATGTGAGGTTTTGATGATTTAATTTATTTTCATATCTTTAAGTGCTGCTTATAACTTGATTTGGCTTTAATGAGTATTTTTATTAATTATTGCTTCAACTTTTTGTCTATTTATGTTAAAAAAGGGGAGAAGTGATTAATGAAAATCAAAGTGATTATATTTATAATTGATTAGATAGTACTATACAAATCAATTTGATTTTAAGTGTGAAGGATAAGTACAATGTCATGCAAAGCTTTTTGGGCTTAATTCCAAATTAATGAGCTTAAGTTAATTGAGTATATGCTTAGTCTTTGTAGTGCCATGTTATTTTATCCAATTTGAAAGTCAATGCACTATGCAAGAGTTGTAATTTTATTATAATTTTCAAATATATACTGTTTTACTAAGAAATAGCTAAAGAGAGAGATTGTAAAAATGTATGAGTCATTTGTAAAGTTTATTAGCTGATTTTTTTGTTAAAATTATGTCAAGAAACCTTGTGTATGTATTAAGTCTTAGAATCTGATTTGAGGTTGTTGTGGTTGAGTCATGTTTGGAATTAACAGTCTTAAAGAATAAGAACAAACACATTCTTATTGATCAACACAGATGACTGAAGAATGTTGAAGGTTTTTGAAGTTTATTTAGATCATATTTGCATATAAAAATAACTTGGAGAAGTTTGAGAAGTGATTTCAGAAGTTTCAAAAAGATTTAGTGTAAAAAGTGTAAATGAGTAAATTATTAGGCAAAACGATCAATTGCTACGTATAGAGAAGAACTAAATGATTGATCGCTCTTTGATTCAGCCCTGTCCAAAAGGAAGCTACTAGTTATCGATCGATCACTCTCTCAAATTGATCAATCGCTTGAAGAATCGTGCTCTAAATAAACAGTGAATGATCGATCACTATTTAGAATGATAGTTTGTTTCAAGGATAGGTTACACTAATTAAGACATTACAATTTCAATCATTCCTTATTCAAGTACATGTCCTAAACTAGCTTAAGGAGCTATATAAGGGTAAATCACAAAATTTGAGAGAGGAAATCCAATAGGAGTTTAGAGAAAAACAGTTTATAGCTTTGCTTATTATTTTTCAATAGAAAATATAACAATGACAATCTATCACCCACAACATCTCATAATAAAACTTCATGCAATTGAATTTTTTCAAATTTTTAATCAATTTTAGGGAATAAGAGCATAATGTACCTCAATTATGACTCGTGCAATACATAGTTCACTTCAAATTTTAAAATAGACCATGCAACAAGCGTTAGTCTAGAGTCCCTAATCTAGTTATCTCAAGGCACTAGGTGTTGAGATACCTCTTGGGTGAATAACTTGAACTACACAGGCTACAGAGCTAAGCAAGTCATAAGAAAATTATTTCAGCCATTCACCTTTTGACTTAAACCCCTATGCTTGCTTAGGCACGAGGCCCAGTCACTAAGAGAAAAGAAAAATGAACTTTTATTTTTTCTTCTTATTCTTTTCTATTTTTTCCTTTTTTTCTTCTCAATTTTTTTCATTTTTTTCATTGGCATATTATACAGTCAAGCCAATTTTATTTCAAACAATAGCCAAGCATCAATATATGTCATAAAACATTAAAAATTACTCGAATTTACCATGTTTTCAAAAATATGCTCGGTCAAAGATATCATACTAAGATTACAAGCAATAAATCATGAAATTATATTTCTACAAGTTTCAAGTGTGTGAAATGTGAGTAAAATGTACGAAGCAACGTGTCAATGGGACCTCTTTAGCTCATGTTGTGTATTTGTTTTCATTCAACTATTTTATGAACAAAGCATCGAAGCTCGTCCAGATTCTACACAACTTTCAAAATATGGATAGTGGATTCTATGATTTCAAGAATATGCACATTGTAGCACACTGTTTAATGTTATTAAGTCCTCCCACTCATTCATTATGTTCTTAAATAGGAATCAATGCACAAAGCAATACAAGAATCATACTGATCTAGCGCAAGTTATGTCATTTTATTCATTTAACTAGTTTAGTAACAAAATGTCAAATCTCATTAAGAATGTGCAAAATGTATTGTAGGGTTTGACGTGATACAACCACCTACTCATATCTTAAATTCGTATATATGAATAAAATGCACCAAGCAACTAGTGAATCCGAATCTCTCTAGCTAAAATTATGTCCCTGTATTCTTTGAATTAGTATGGGAACAAAGCACTAGAGCTCATCAAGAGTTTGCACAAGCATTGTCCTATTTGATATTTAAAGAGACGTCTCACTCATTTATTATGTTCATAAGTATGAATAAATTACTGAAAGCAATGCACCAATCATACCACTCTAGCTCATATTATGCCCTTTCAATCATTTAACTAGTTTAGGAAGAAAGCATTGAAGCTCATGAGGAATGTGTTCAACGTGTTGTATGCTTTGAAGTTTTAAACAACCAACCACTCATTTTAATGTTCATAAATGTCAATCAAATGCATAAATTGACGTGACAATTGGACATTTTTAGTTCTTCTTTTGTCCTTGTTTTTATTGAACTATTTTATGTTATGTCAATCAAACTATTTTATAAATAATTGGGCTTGAACTATTATGGGAATAACTCAATGAAGTTTTTCATGAATGTGTGCGTGTTGATGGTTTGAAGACTAGTACAAACACCCTCACCATTGCATTTTGATACTCAAGGACAAATGATCATAATGTCTGATTGGCTTCAAAAGTAAGTAGTTGTAGCCACAAAGAAGAAACGGTATGGCATTAAAAAGGATCACACTTGGATTAGGCTTTTCTAGTTTACTAAAAGTACGATTTATATGTAGAGCCACTCCCATGGCCTAGGAGTTTGATTTGAATAGATCATAATATTAAAAGATGAATAGTCCAACTTAGTACAATACAAGAGGTTTATGTGACGACCTGACTTTCCAACTGAAATTAAAAGTTGGATTCTCATCATTTAAGTTAAAAAGGGGCCAAGATCAACTATGTACAGACGAGTAACTTTCCTATTAATTTTCATAATTACAAATTTTACATGAATAAGGCTTAATGCACCCTAACAAAAATCAATACAAATAAAATTCATCATTATTGTTTCACACCTGCAATATGTGGAGGTGGGTGAGTATATTGTTATGACCAACCTAAGGGGTCAAGTCTACGTTTAGTATAATTAGAATTTATTTATTAGTAGTTATATTTTAGAGTAATTAGGATTCTATTGGGCTTAGGTTTATTTATTAGTAGTTATATTTATTGTGATGGCAGAATGAAACCGAACGCAAAATCGTGTTCATGCATGAAACTTCAAAAGACCAACCCAGAGAAGTCCCGAGTAAAACATGGAACACAATCCTGTTCAGTGGAAAAGAAAACATAGAGCTGGAGACGGAATGTTGGCCCGAACCGGCATAGAACCATGCGCAGCCATGAAACTGGGCAGTCGGGAAGGAGACAAGATACTAGAGCTGGAGAGGACGGAAGCGGGGCTGATGGCGGCGTTTTTGTAGGTACGACGGCTGGACGAGATTTGTCGTGGACTCGGAGAGGAGACAGACATCTGCAGAGGGCCGGATCTAGAAAAGTGGCATCAGCGATTGCAAAAGGTGGTGGCTTTCTGGGCAGACAGTGGTAACCCAATCCACGGATTGATTGCCGTCGGGTTTGAATGGGAAGAAATAAAGATCAGTGATGTAGTGGATTGTAGTGGTGAGGCGGGGGTCGTACATGGCAGCAGAGCA
Source organism: Saururus chinensis (assembly GCA_035235625.1). Classification (NCBI taxonomy): domain Eukaryota; kingdom Viridiplantae; phylum Streptophyta; class Magnoliopsida; order Piperales; family Saururaceae; genus Saururus; species Saururus chinensis. Next base: position 24,899,490 of record CP141146.1, on the reverse strand, counting down.
AGGCCAACAAGGAGGATGTCAATTGCGGTGATCCAGGCGATGGCAACGGCGGCGATCCCTGTTAGGTGGTGCGCGAACTGGTTGTGGGCGGTGGAGAAAGCACAGACCCTATAATGGAAGATGAAGGAGTGGGTGTTGGACCCTGGTATGGGCTTGGACCTGGTTTAGTCCAACGATGTAGCTGTCCGGGTGAACTGGTATGGGCCATGGGGTCCAAGGGTGGTGGGGGCGGTCGCGCCGACCCCACATGTGCCTTCGTTACACATAATTCGATTGGGAACTGCATACGTCACACACGTGCACTAGGCATTCATTAGGGTATGCATTGACACGTTGTGGGGCCCAGACGCACGAATTAGGTGTCGAGGGTGGGACCCATTGTTAGCGAGGGGTCAACCCTATCGTGGGCTTGGCCGTGTGCAAGGTGTCCAGGCCTTCACTGGCTCTAAGAGACAAAGCCCACTCCCATTGTGTATGACCCTTAGGTTTAAGCCGGAATTTCAGCATGTAAGCCCATTGACTAGAGCTCGTTTAGTGAGCCCACTTAAGAGGAATAGAAGAGGGTATTTAAGGGAGAAAGGGAGAGGAGGATGCCCTAATTGCTAGCCACCCCACTCTCTCCTCCTCTGTCCCCAATTCCGCCCCTCCTCTATTGGTGTGGTGCGGCCTCCCCTTGGTCTAGGGCTGGCCGCCCCCCTCTTCTCCCTCTTGCTCCTTCCTTCCTTCTCCTACGGTGTGTGATGCAAGCTTGGAAGAGGTACTCACTGTTTGGGGCTTCAAGGAGAGGCTTCACTGTGATTGAATCCAAGTTCAAGGCTATAAGGGATCAATACATAAGAAAGATCATTAGAGGTAATCCCTTCTCTATTGCTTGATTAGATCTTGTGATTGGCATGAAAGGATTGCTTGTTGGAGGGCATGATAGGGCTAAAAACGCCCAGGTCAGTTTGTCTTCATTCCTATTTCAATTCTTCTTTGCTTGATTCATGATTGGGATATGTGTATCTTGCTAATTGAATAAGTATTCTGCATGATTACTTTAGATTGATTTTAAAGATTGGATCTTGATTGGTGTGCCAACCCCCTCCCACTACACTTCTGTTGGTCCGGCCACTCTATAGTGGGGATGGAGAAGTGCTTGGGATCACACTATCACGAATGACACAAAGGGTGACGGTGTGGTCGTAGGAACTGGTGGCGAAGACTAGAGCGGAATTGGGGACGACTGAACTACGGTTGGAGCAGGACCATCCAAAAAAATTGTCTAAAGGATTGTCCGACAGCAGAGGAGGATGGCCATGGGATGGTGGGGCTATCCCAGTTCTGTGCAGTCACAGGGGCGGTATGCTTTGATACCAATGATGTAGATCAATATTTACATAAAAAAATTAAAGGAAAAGTAAAAGAAAAATAACTGAATAATAAAATAAAAATAACTAAATTCTGATTTCTGAACTTTCGTAATTCAAAATAGGCATAGCCTTTACATATTTATAGGCAATTAATAAGCCTAATCCTAATACTAATGAAATTCTTAATTGAAATAGGCTTCTAACTAGAATGGGCTTCTAACATAAACCTAAGCCCAATAAAATCCTAATTACTCTAAAATATAACTACTAATAAATAAATTCTAATTATACTAAATGTAGACTTGACCCCTTGGGTTGGTCATAACATATATTTATACTTAGTAGGTAGAATAGAATTCTACTAACATGCTACAAAATAAATTATAATTAAATGTGCATAAAACATTCTTTTAATCATCCATATAATTAATATTAAAAACTCACCATGAAATAATCCATCATATTATTGCCATTCACACAAAATCTGAATAACTCATTTACAAAAAATCGGATAAATTAGTTTTCACATAATCGACCTAGCGGATCACTAGATTGCTCTTAAAACTAATACTTCGACAAGTAAGAATTAAGAGTTCTAGCCTCTTTTTTCACAAATTTTTTTTAATAAGAATTAAATTTATATTCTCTCAAATCTCACTCACGATATATCAATCAATTAACCATTATTCAATCCACACATGAACACAACAATCTACGTGGAAAACCCCAACTAGGGTAAAAACCATAGTAGTTCCAAACGAACCAAATCAATATACTATAAACCAAGACATTACATGGACACAAGCAAACTACAAATCTTGTTTAGATCTTTGTTATATGCCTTCAAGTCTTTTCTAAGCACTTGAAACTTTCTCCTCCTTGTCTTATCTCTTTCTCCTTCTAGTCTTAAACAATCAACTCTTGTTGTCTTAACTTTGGCCTTGTGGAAATCTTCAATATCTCATCAGAAACTTGCTACAACACCTCTTTAAAATATTTGTGAATAAACTCGTTTAGTTGTGTATTATCTGCTTCAATTCACCATGGATCTTCAACTCAAATTTCTATGTGAATTCTTCTTTTGAAAACAATAAGCAAAGGTGTAAACCCTTTTTCTCTTTTATCCTCTAGGTTTCTCTCTCTCAAATTTCATAATTCCATGACCTTTATATAGATCAATAGTCGGTTTAGGACTTGTACTGGGATAAAGAATAAAATTGAAATCAAAATGTTTTAATTAAGGTAACTAGTCCTTGAAATTATCAATCATTCTAAACAGTGATAGATCGGTTACTATATTTAATGTACACGATACTCCAAGCAATTGATCAATTACAAGAGTGGTCGATTGATAACTCTCAATTTCATTTTACACCTAGCTGAATCAATGGGTGATCGATCATTTTTGTTGTTATTTGTAGCGATCAATCGCTATGCCTATAATTTTACTATTTTACCCTAAAATCTTCTAAAACCTCTGAACTCACTTATGAATTTTCTCTAAGTAATTTTTGTATGCAAATATGATCTGAAAATGTTTCAAAACCATTCAACATTCTTCAGTCTTCGGCCTTGGTCAATAAGAACATGTCTGCTCCTATTTCTCAAGTCTGTAAATTCCAAATCTGACTTTACTACAACAACCTCAAATCATATTCTAAGAATCAATAAATACATAAGGTTTCTTAACATAATTTTAAGAAAGAAATCATCTGATAAACTAGACAAATAACTCATATGTTCTTATAATATCCCCATTTGGCTATTTCTTGTCAAAACACTACATATTTTAAAATCAAAATAAAATTACAACTCTTCACAAAGTGCATTGACTTTCAAATTGTACAAAATAACTTGACACTATAAAGACTCGACATAGACTCATTAATTTGGAATTGAGCTTGTAAAGTCTTGTATAAATATGCACTTATTCTGCACACTTAAAATCAAATTGATTTTCATAGCATTGTCTAATAAACTATAAAGATAAACACTATGATTTTCATTAATTGCTTGTCCCTCATTTTGACATAAATAGATAAAAAATTAAAGTTAATAAGTAATAAAAACTTAAATTTAGCATATTAATCAAGTACACAATTATCGAGAGATTTAATTGAAATAATCTTAATGAAAATCCAATTAATTATTGCTTTAACTTTGAAATACTCCTTCCACAAATATCTTTTAAAAACTTTGAGCAATCAAAATTATTGTTTTCAAAACATTTCAAAAACAAATCAAATGTAGAAAAAATATTGAATTCTTTCTTAAAGCACTTTAATTTGAGATCAAACAATCAAAAATAAAAATTAAACAATGAAAATCAGCAAAGTTGATCTCTTTTTGACAATTGTTTATTCAATTCTCTTTTAATATAAGTTCAAACACATATTATGTTTGTTAATACCTTGCCTTAGATTAATATAAGTCCAAAGTTGATTATCAATTTTACTCTCTTCTTTTTAGCACATTAATCCTCTTTTATTAATTTGAAGAAAAACTAAAAAAACCACCAATGCAGTCAACTCTTGTCTCTTTTAACCTAGATTCTCTTTTAACCAAACTGAGAGAAATTAGTTCAGACCCTAGTAAAAACTAATTTCACATTTATTAATGCTCTTTAAGTGGAATTTATGTACATGATTTTCCTAAAAACATAAAAGTAATCAAAAGGCTGATAAACAAAATACCCGTGCCTTTATCTAAGTTATGATATTTTTCTTCAATTCATTTTCCTAGGGCTTTGCTTTTTCTGAATCCTCTCTACTTGCATCATAATTTTTTCATTCTTTTCTTTCTTTGTCTTTGATTTTTATTCTTCTATTTATTTGTCTTTATTTCTCATTCATTTGTCTTGATGTTAAGTGGATGAGAACTTAACACTAGCCTAGGCCAAATTAAAGAGGTAGCCCTTCCCCATCGTCTTTACGAGGACAATTCTATTATCTAAAGAGACATCGAAGTACATAAGACTCATAAGCATTGAATACATTACATGAAATTTTCTTTTCTTTAAATTATAAAAAGAAATCTAGCCAAAGATCCTCTAATTTAATCACCTAGACCCTATTAAAATCCAAATGCTGAAGTCAACTTATGTTTAATAATTCTTGCTTAATGTTCATACTTAAAAGTTACTTGATTCTAAATAAGATGTGTGCAAGTTTTTAAAATCAGATAATTGCAACATCAAGCAAATGAAACTCAAATTGATATCCACTCTCCTTGGTGTATCATTCTCTTAGTTAAGGCATATTTGACCACTAATCATGTTATTTTTTAGCTTAAAAAAAAATAATCTGAAAATGTCTAAAGAACTAAACTTCATAAAAAAAAAAAACAAATTGCAAAACCAAGCAAAAGCTGCACTATTTTTTTGTGTTTTTGATCTTATTTTATTTTTTAGTTTTTTTAATTTAAAACCTATGAATTAAAATCATGTATAAAGTAATAAAAAAGGACTCAACAAAAAGAAAATGAATGCCACAATGATAGAAAGATTTAAATCATGGACATAAATCAAAATATCTTACTTAGAGCTGTAAGACTCCTTAGGCTTGTATAACTAAGCAATCCTAAGGCAAGCTAATGTAGACTTACTTGTCCTATCAACTTGAGATCTAAACTTCTCTAGGACATCTTTTTAAATCCAAACTTAAAGAGTTTTCTTAATATTTTCTTGAGTAACCTTCTTTGGTGTGAGTTTGGTGTATGATTTCTAATCTATGTGCTTTTGACTCAAGGTTTCTTATGATTTAAATGAATTTATTTCCTCTTCTCAAGCAAATTGTTCAAGTATAAAGCACCATAATTCTCCTTAGTTTCTGATTTGTTCACGACATATTGACTAAGGTAATTTATGTTGTGTTTCACAACTTTAATTTATGCAATTAAGGATTTATGATTATCACTATTTGGATGTCTCTTCCTATTGTTAGAATTTGGACTTTGATTCTAAGGAGAATACTTAGGTTTTGACACATTATCAATTTGTGGAACAACCTTCCTTCCTAGTGTGTATGGGTTCTTAAGCTTTAACAAACTTAGTGACACCCTTGTAACTAGTAGAATTTGACTTTCTAATCCTTAGTCCTCATTTATCACTACAATCTTATCTCATGTACAATTTTTTGTCCAACTTCTCTTGCCCTAAACTAAAAGATTTTAATTTTTCTTAAAAAAATTTCAATTCATTCCCTAGATCTTCAATCTTCTTTAAAGAATCCTTATTTGCCTCTACTCTTTGATGAACTTCATTCTTTAAGAATTTTATCTTGTCTAGAAGATTATTTTTGTCATATTTGAAGGCATTGACTGTTCTCATATTTGAAGTTATTTTTCAAAAAATTTAGATTTTTTTTTTCACAAGTTCACTTCTCAAAGTTTGAACCTGATTCTCTAGTTATTCTTTATCTTTAGTAAATTGAAATTTTTTATAGAAATAGATTTAATTGTCTCTGCATTAGCTTTGACAATTTTCTCTAACTTTTTACACTTTTTACTCGATTCAATGGCTTGTCTAAGAATAATTTTAAAATCTAAATCCTCATTATCGCTAGAAGAATTAGAACTAGACATGATGAATTAAATAAGCACAAGTAAACAAATTCAACAAAATACACCTTTTGGGGAAAACAAGCAAGATTAATCAAGTTAATAAAGCACTAGCATGCCAAATCATATTTATATCATGTAGCAAAATTAGATTCTCTTAAAACTAGTACTACGACAAGTAAGAATTAAGAGTTCTAGCCTCTTTTGTACAAATTTTTTTATAAAAAATTAATTTATATTCTCTCAACTATCATTGATGATATATCAATGAATCTCAAATATCATTGATGATATATCAATGAAACAACCATTGTTTAATCCACACATGATTACCACAATTTACGTAGAAAAACTCAACTAGGATAAAACACCACACGAGTTTTAAAGGAACCAAACCAATGCACTAGAAACCAAGACTTTACATGGACACAAGAAAACTGCTAACCTTGTTTAGACTCTAACATAAGCTCCTCTTATATAGATTGTTGTTGTTGACCTTTAAGTCTTCTCCAAACACTTGAAACTTTCTCCTTCTTTTCTTGTCTCAATCTCCTTCTCGTCTTCAACAAGCACCTTTTGTTGTCTTGACTTTGATCTTATGCAAATCTCCAATCTCTCATTGAAGATTTGATGCAACACCTCTTTGAAATCTCTATGTATAAGCTCATTTAGTTACGGATTGTCTTCTTCAATTACCATGGATCTTCAACTCAAAGCTCTATGTGAAATCTCCTTTGAAAAATAATATTTTCTCTTTTCTCCTCTAGGTTTTTCTCTCTTAAAATTTGTGATTCATAACCCTTATATAGTTTCTTATGTCGGTTTAGGACTTGTACTTAAATAAGGAATGAAATTAAAATCGGAATTTCTTAATCATGATAACTAGTTCTTGAAATGATTAATCGTTCTAAACAGCGATCGATCGGTCACTACTTTTAATGTGCACAATACTTCTAGTGATTGATTGATTATGAGAGCAATCGATAGATAACTCTTGGCTTTTGCACTAGCTAAATTAGTGGGTGATCGATGGTTTTTTTCTTTTTTTTATAGTGATCGATTGTTCTATTTGTAATTTTACCATTCTGCCCTTTTTAATTTAAAATCTTCTGAAATCACTGAAATTAATTCTCAAACCTCTCCAAGTGATTTTTGTATGCAAATGTTATATAAATAAGTTTCAAAACCCTTCAACATTCTTTAGTCTTCCGCCTTGATCAATAAGAACTCGTATGCTCCTATTTTTCAAGTCTGTCAAATCCAAATCTGACTTGACCACAACAACCTCAAATCAGATTCTAAGACTCAATACATACAAAAGGTTTCTTGACATAATTTTGACAAATAAATCAGCCAATAAACTAGACACATGACATATATGTTCAGACACAGGTATCCATAGTAATACAATTATGGTTTTATACCAAATAACTACCCTTAAAATCCGATCATTTAAATTATTTGAAATCTCATTCAAATAATATATTACTATTTAAAAGTAAATATCATGATAAAATCCCATTAAGAGGTGTAACAAGACGCTATTATTTTAGCTTTTGTCTGACCCCAAATGATACCTTTTTTCAAAATAATCTTTTCTTCACAATACAAAAGGACTACAGAAATATACAGCCTAATCATTGCATTGCATTAGAAGCTAAGACCACCTACATTGACTCTTCAAAATTTTTGGAAAGTAGATGGTGGATGGAGCCTCCCCTTGTCCATGAGATGTTCTCTCTCCAGGCTTGGAAGCAAAGTGCATAGCCTCCCCTTGCACCGGGACAATCTCCCCTCCTGAGCTCGGTAGCGGTGGCCAGAGCCTCCCATTGCCTTGAAAAAATTTCCACCATCTAGAAAGGTTATCTTAAGAAACAAACCCTCTCATGGAGTATAGCACACTCGATTTAGCAAGGCTCACATTTTTAGCGGACCAAAACAGGTTAGAAAAGGCTCTGGAATGGAGAAGAGAAGGTTTGGAAATAGGGGGAAAATCCATAGGAAGAAGATGGAAAAGTGAAAAGAAAGGAAAACCCAACCCCTTTTTATAGTTGGACAAGGGTGCAGGATCGGGAGCCAAAATGGCGCAGCATTGCCAGCCATGCTCAGATAGTATCAGTATGGCCAGCCATGCTGCTCGCCATGTGCAGATGGCGTCAATACAGCTAACACTAGCATGCCAGCTCACTATCGTTAGTTTTCTAATAATCTACATTCTTTTCTTTTTAATCCAAATCTTATTTCAAAACTTAAACAACCATAACTCCTTACCTCGAACTCGGATTCACTCATTCTTGGTACATAATTAGGGTAAAAGGCAAAACTATAAAATTATTGTGTAATCGATCGCTACAAATTACACTGGATGTATCGATCGATTGGCCCTTGAAATGGTCCTTTGTAAAAATAGACCAAGAGTCTATCGATCGATCACCCTCTTGATGGACTAATCGCTAGCCGAGTCGTGCCCTAATGAAACAGTGTATCATTGATCGTTGTTTAGAATGATTGATCGCTATCAGTATTGATTGCATAATTAAGCCTTTTTAGAATAGATTGTATTCCTAATTGTAGTCAAATTCTCAAACCTACATAGAGCACAAAATTGAAGAGAGGAAAACCTAGAAAATCATAGAGAATTGAGGAGAATTCCTTATTCATTGTTTTCCTAGAGAGATCACCAAAAAAACTTCAAGCTCATATTAATTGTGGTTTCATGAAGACACACAACTGAGAGAGAAGAATCTCACACAACAAATAAAATAGGAGTTGCACCAAAGTCTGCAAAGGAGTTGAAGAAAACTTAAGGCGAATTAACAATTGAAGAATGAGTCTTTGATTGAGTTACTAAAAGGAGACAAAGATGGAACACGAAGAGGGAAATCTTCAAGGTTTTGATGGAGGGTGAAACTTAAAGGCCAACAATGAACATAACTGAACAAAGAGAATGAGTTTTTGTTTGTGTCAAGTCTAAAGAGGCTGGTTTGTTGTTCTTTGGGTCTTATAAGGTTTTGTTTATTAGTGCATTCATTTAGCCTTGTGAGGTTGTCGTAGATTTTTGCCCAAGTTTGGGTTTTCCATGTTAAATCCTTGTGTTCATGTGTGTTTTACATGCTTAGGTTGATTGAGTGCTTGATAGATTGATAGTTGATGCACATAGACATTAGGTTTTAATTATTTTCACTATATAAGAAAATTTTGCGCAACGAGGCGATAACTTGTAGTCATTATCTTTATTAGATAATTAGACTAGGGGCAATGTGGTGATCCTTTAGGCTATTAGATGGAGATTAAACTTTCAGTTATTTCACTTTTTTAAAGTGGACCCAAAATTTTAAGAAAAATGGTTACTAGACCCAAAACTTGCTTATGCTCACAAAAGTTCTATATTAGAAAACTTTAAAAAATTCCATGTTGTTACTGTTTTGATGATCATTGAAGTCGAGATCTCGACCAGTTAGGCCTATTAGCCTTTGAGGCCATTGCTTCATGGCGTGGATGGAGGGGGGCATGACTTCAAGAAAAGGCTATAGCTGAGTGTGTGAGTAGTTCATGGTCGAGTAAAAGATACTGGACTCCTAAGCATAACTACCTTGTCATAGATACCCTTATGGCATGCACTTCAATGATAGAAATGGACTCTTTGGTGTAATCATGGTGTTAAAATGGTTATCACCCTTTGCTATTATTTATTTATGACACTGCAAATACTTGTTGAATGCTTGTGTTGCTTGAATTGTTGTTATATTATAATTCAAATTGTTGTTATATTTCCATAGCTTATGGTTATTGTTTAATCATCCCACTTGGTATATTCATATACTCATTATCCTCGTAATGCAGGCTTGCTTAAAGAGTGAATGGGTAGGAGGCTTGGGTGCGGGGGGAGGACAACGAGATGCATACATAGCAAGTATAGAGTTTTAAGTGCTTCCATTAACTAAACTTTTAGTTGGTGTGTGACCATAGGAGTGCGAGTGCCAATTTGTTGACATTTGCTATATAGGGGAGGACAACGAGATGCATGCATAGAAAGTATAGACTTTTAAGTGCTTCTATTAACTAAACTTTTAGTTGGTGTGTGACCATAGGCACGTGTGTACCAATTTGTTGACATTTGTTGTATATTGTGTGTTGTGGACATGTATTGAGTTGTGATGCAGTTTAGCCTTGAATGTTATGGTACTTTCATTTGATTATTATTAAGTTAAAAAATGAGTGGTTCACACTCCGAGATATCTTGTCGGAAGATTTCATAAAATGTTTAAAATTTTATTTATGCTATTGGATACATGGAAAACGAGTTTGAAAAATTTATTGATATAAGACAACATGATATTCGTTATATTGTGATAATGATAACATAATATGTGTTATTTGAACCGGTGACCCATAATATGATATGCTCCATATTGCATTACAATAATATAGTATTTGATATATAGTGTTAATCATAAAACAATATGTGCTCTATAAGCTAGCAACCCATAATTTGATGTGACTTATATCAAATACGATAACATGACACTTCAATAATATAAATTATTGATACAAGTGTTTATAAAGTCGGGGATGAAATTTTCTAAAATTGCGTACATACTTATATAAGATTTCTTATACAATAAAACTTGCATATGAAAAACCATACTAGAGTCCCTTTTTGCATAGTAGGGTATGAGGCCATCATGGCCATTACACAGAGTCCTTCATTAGCATCCACATCCCTCTCCATTCTTTTATAGCCATGTTCTCCCCAGCTAATCCCCCATAATTCTTGTTTTGAGTTGCATGCGTCATCCTCTCCTTTGTAGAGATAAGTGGCTTATGTGGTAGAAAAAAATTAAACAGAAATTGAAGAAGTGCGATCGTTGATGAAATGATGAGACCGACAATCACCAGATGGAGATAAGAATTTGTTGCTAACAAGAATCACCGATCAAAAATTGCAAATCACCGCTGAGTTCTGATTGCATCTTCATTTATGCTCCTTCGTTATCGAGTTTACACAAATTTAACCCCTAATGCTTTTTACAAGGATATTTGGGTCCGAGTTTTGAAAATTTTGCATAGACCCCAGTTCTATGGAATATTTTTTACAAAACTATAGAATATGAAATATTTGCATCTTAGACCATGTAGTATGAAAAAACATCATGTTTGTTTTGGTAAAAATATGTTTCATATGTTGGTTTATCTTTACTCTCTTTCTCTCCTCATGCCCGTGGCTAGATTGGCTCAGCAGATTGTCACCAGTAGTGAAGCGTACTATCCGTGATACCTGTTGGGGCCCACACATGTGTGGAAGTGTTGCATACTAAGTGTACATGCTTTGCAGGATAACCCGCAACGTTGCACACCCAGTATGCAGGCATTGCAAGGAAGACCCTCAACATTGTGCAACATGTGTGCACAACGTTGTGCAAAATGCACATAGCGATGTGCACACATAGTTGGCCATGTTGGAGCGAGCTAAAATGTATGAGTTGTGGGTATCGGAGCCAAGCTTCTATCTTGTTGGGTGATTGAGATGAACATTTGGGCGAAGAGATGGAAAGTACTGAATGTGAAGTTCTTCGAATTTGACAGTGCGAGGAGAATGAATGAACATGTGAAATACTTGACTATGGAAATGTGTGCTAAAATGGATGTGTATAGAGGATGGATAATTGGGTTCCCTTCTTTGTTTTGTACTGATTGAGTAGCATTTGTCATCAAGGGTGCAGTTTTATAAGGACCGAGTGTAGTTGTGTTCTTGTTCCCTAGATGTTGATGTAGAATGATATTAAAGAACTGAAGAGTCATGTTGGGACTCAAAAATGGTGCAAATGGCAGCGAGCTCTTGCTAATGGTGTGATATGGGATGTATCGGCGGCAGGAAGCCTTGTGAATCTTGAGACATATCTACTCGATGATGTTGTGGGTGGAAGGGCATATTGAAACTAAGGTGATGTGTATGCAGCCAACTATCTATACAAGTGAAATGCGAGACTCCTCGATGTGAGGATGGGCTGAGATTGGGCCCTAAGTGGGGCATTTGTGTTGTGAATGAACGCACAACCCATTTGAGGACAAAGTGTATAATGAATGTTAGTCGGGTTCTTCTTTCTAACGAGGTATGGGACTCGTTGGTGGGTGGTTTCAAGCTGAACTTGCGCAAAGAGAAAAGGCATCTAGAAAGCCATGGGTCCTGGAAACGGAATTCCTAGACCGACAAATTGAGGAATGTTGGACATTAGCATAGTGGAACCAATCGACTCTAAGTGATGAAAATGGAAATAGTGAAGTGGAATATGCCATTCGGCATGCAAGTGTGCATCCGAAGTGTGGACAAGAAAATAGAAAAAGAAAGAGCTGACACCTGATGGCGATGGACAATTGTGCCTTTGATTGGGAGTTGTTGCAACAAGAGTCAGCACAGTTCTTTAGGTAAACAGGAGTAAAACACTCCCACCCTTGGGTACTTTGGGTTAGCATGCAAGTGGTGCATTCATAGCATGTTTGATCGGGGTGAACAAGAATAGATGTTCCTACCCCTAGGTTGCTAAACATGGACTTGTATGCCACACTTGTTTGGCAGGAAGGTACCCATGGTTCTTTTCTAGTTTTAAGTAGTGGCCTAACTAGCTGGGTGAAGTGGCCTTCATCCGCCAGTAGGCAACATATGCAAAGAGATTGCTGCATCATGAGGGTGTAGTAGTTTGGTGATCATGTCGGTTATACGAAGCTTGTGTAAATTTGATGCTCCTAGGGTGGAGTAGACCTCTACAAGAGATCGCAAGAGGAAACTTGATGGTATGCTACATCAAGAGTGGTATAGTAGTTTGGTAGCTATACTATTCACACGAAGCTTAAACAAAGTTTCTCCTCCTTGGGTTGAGCAGACCTCTAGAGGGGATCACAAGAGGAAGCATCATGGTATGTTGTATGAAGAGTGGTGTAGTAGTTTGGTGACCATACCGGTCACGCGAAGCTTAAGCACAATTACTACTCCTAGGGTGGAGTAGTCCTATGGAATGTATCGCGAGGGGAAATATGACTGACTCAGATTGTCAGAACTTTGTAAGTGGTGGCGACCTAGAAGTTACTGGAGATGACAAGGATGTTGTTTTGCTAGACTCTTGGTTGGTGAAGGTTCAGTCTAAAACTATCACTGCAATACATCAACAAGCTTTGGTATAAGTGGAGGGCGACATTAGATTATTGAGAGACGATGTTGAAGCCCAATGTCATGGTATCAACTTGTCGGTGGGAGTTGCAAGGTGTGGCCAAAGTATAGGCAAAATCTATCTAAAATGTAAGCAACTTGCTAGTGTCTCAAGTGTAGGGCCAGCTTAAAGAGAGGATCATGGGTAGGATTTGGTTTATCCTTTCTAGGTTGATGTGCAACACCAACACAAATGGAGTATTTGAGTGTACCTTCTTATCAAAGTAACCATTACTGCAAAATAGTATTTCCTTTGCCAATGTGGGTAAGATTCATTGAGCAACAGAGTTTTGTCATGCAAATGTTTAACATAGTCAAGGGACCGAAGGGTGGACATTGGTTTTTCCAAAGCATGCAATTCATGAGATTATCTAAGCCATGGTGTAAACAAATTTCAAGCGTCACACGACAGGAGTTAAACATTCATCACAATTTTGTTCCATGGTTGGAGACAAGAATAAGACCCACTGGAGGAGCACCGTCCATGAGGGCGTCAATGAAACAAGTGGAGGAGAGTATCACGAGGTAGTAATGTAAAATCTCTAAACTCTAACCAGTTCATTTTATTTGATTTAGTAATTATTGTGTGGTTTAATGTTAATTTTGATCAGTTTTACCTTATTTTTTAATTAAAGTGATTAACAACGGTTTTTGATCAAATTTTCTTCACTAATATGGTTTTTATGTTAATATAAGCTAATATAATTTTTTCTAGATTTTTTGGAATTTTTTACTATTTTACTCGAAAAGTTAGGGGAGGACCCACCGTGGGCCCCACTTACAAAATTACGATTATAGGTCCCAAATAATCCTAATAATATGTTAAGATAATAATTAAATATTTCAAAATTTTTAGACATCGATTTGGGCTTAAAATAAGCAAGTTTTCTACTTTTAGCGTAAACCCTATTTATACCCCACATATCTATTAGGTTTACCCCAAAGCCTTCAATAAATAGAAAGGCTCAGTCACTTTCCCAAGTGGGCAGGGCAGTAAAACGCCAACACTACAAATTGATTACTTTTGTGTATTTTGCTTCTTTTTCGTGTTTTTTCTCCTAAATATCATTTTTTTATGGTTATGATGAGTAATACATGTTAAGATAAGCTACTGGAAAGGTATGAATTAGATATTGGAGGCTATGAGGAATGTTTACGTGTTAAGTGGATTTCATGTTAATTGGTTAAGCATGTTATCAACTCTTGTCTTGAATCCATGTTGAATGATTCCTCATATTTTAGTATGATTCCAGAAAAGTTATAGCATGAGATTGGAATTATATGCCTTCAAATATCATAATTAAATTATGGGTGAATAATGGTGTCGTGCCTAGCTTCAAGTGCGATATGCATATGCTTATATAGGTCTAGCATGAGGTTGCACTTGATTGGATTTTGTGTTTCTCGATGGTTTTCACTCATGATTTCAGTAAGGAACCATGATTAATTGTTAAAGAGCATGTGTGTGGTATGATGATGAGTCATTTACAAGGCATGTCTATTTGCTTAGAATTGAATGTTTCCACCATGTACAAACAAATGTGGGGGATGATTATGGTAATGGTTGATGTTATAATTATAAATAATGCATGAGGGGCTGATGGGAGCATGTATCATGAATTAGGATTCATGTATATAATGCTCACTATGTACCATGTTGCATGTACATGAAACGGATTTCCGAATAAGACTTTATTGAGATTAGCCATGGTTGATCGATTGGATACAATGGTGTGAGATTGCGTGCCAGATTAATCAATCATTGGCTTATCAGAAATTGGTTGGTCCGAAAGGACATGATTTTGAATTGAGTTCCTGTGTAGAACATGGATATTCCCCTGGTTGAGTCGATCTGAGTTGATGTTGAGTTGAATAGAGACGAGTTGAGTACTCACCTACGGTTGAGATTTCTTGAGATAGTCATCTGGACCCTAAGAATCCAGAGTAGTACGCCTTCATGGAATGGCTACCACATGCTCTAGCTTCCTTTAGTGGGAATTCGGGCTCTTTCCGCCGCAGGAGATGTCAAGGGCAAACACACTGCTCTAGGTTCCCTGTGTAGGATTCAGATGTTCTTGGCCAGGACTATCCAGGGCAAGCAGATAGAGGGGCTGACTACCCAAAACACCTTAGTTTTCCTTTGTGGAAATCGGACTACGTCTAACCTATGTGGCATTATTGTATTTCTTTCTATGATGGAGACATTCACCATTGTTGATAACGTTAATGATGTATGTGTATGAGATAATATTATGCCCAGAATTGCATAGGTTGTGTAGGGATAATTGAGTTTATGTGACTCATGTGGATATGTTTTCATATGAATAATTATGAATTAGTGTGTGGAGACACTATTACGTAGGGTGGATGTATGCAATGAGTAGGAATCATGAATGAGATGATATTGTGACTTACTATGTGAAATAGTATGCAAGATGAATGAATGCTTTGGAAATGAATCATGAATGAGATGATATTGTGATATACTATTTTTAAATGAATCATAAATGAGATGATATTGTGATATACTATGTGAAATGGTATGCAGGATGGATGAATGCATTGGAAATGAATCATGAATTAGGTGATGTCACAATATTATGTGAAATGGTATGCAGGAGATATGTTGATGATTTTATGAATATATGTATGTGATGAGTAGTCATGCACAAGTTATACTAACATATCATAATGAATGCATGTCATTTATGTGATGAATTCTAGGGGAAATATATGTGATGATTTTGAGTTTACTCTCTCGACATATAAAACCTTAGAGTTTTACTCACCCCTCTTCCTGTGTTTTATTTTGGGGTTGCATGACATGCAGTTAACTAGGACCCTCTATATGAGGAATGGTCGGGGAGATCATGTGTGGATACCTCTGGACGTTGTTATGTTTTATGATTCATGCTGTTATGGTTATAGAACATCACGTATGGTAGTTCTTATTTCATACTCGTGCATGTCTTCTATTTTTAGATTTGTTTCAAACTTTCTGATTAGAGCCACGTGTGTCAGCTCAAGATTCTAAGTTTGTAGGTATATGCCATTTGGACTAATTCAGAGTTAAAGTCCTATTTTATTCTCCTTATTTCTCTTGCACAAAGGATTAAAGGTGTGCACTCTATACGTGAAATTCGCCCGATTAAGGGGTTAAAGTCTTCCGCTATTTTAAACTAACCAACTATGTCGCCCTCGTGCACTCAGACCATCCCTTGGACCGGGCTCGGGTTGGGTTGGGCGGGTGTCGGGGCGTGAAATATAAAGCATACTATTCGTGACATGTGCAGAGGCACATAGACGTATGTAAGTTTTGTATACTAAGAGCGCATGCATTACAAGAATTGCTCGAAATGTTACTTACCATGTATGCAAGAAGTTGTAGGGAAGCCTGCAACATTGTGCAACATGTGTATACAACATTGCGCAGAAAGCACACAACAACAGGCACACATAGTTGGCCATGTTGGGACACTTGGTCATCTAGTAAATATTTGGAGTCTTAAGATGTCCCCCCCCCCCCCCTCTCTGCTAAATAGTATTGAAGAGTCTTGTGGAGTGTTTTGGGGCCGTTTGGTAAACTTTGGAGGGACCATACACGTACAACCATTTTGGCTGCCACTTTAGCAAAATGTAAGAATTCTCTTATGCTATATAAGGGGACTTGGTGAGCTAAAATGTATGAGCTTTTGGTATGATGTCTAGCCTTACAACTGGCTATCTTGGATGATAAGGAATGCTTACTAAATTGCTAGCCATCATGCCTAGAGCCCCGTCCACTAGGAATGGGGCTCCTCGACCTATGGGTCGGCCATCCAGCCTTATAGCGTTATTCTAAAGAATGACCTTTATGTGCACTTGGATGAGATAAAATGTTCTGATGTCTGAGTTGCCTAAGTTAGATATGTGTATTGTAAAGCTACATCTCCCTCCACCTAGCTCACTTGGGAAATGACCCAACACGTCCACACATCCGCCTTGGAATGGGTTTGTTGCATGGCTTTGCAAGCTAGACGCTATGTCGAATGGCACAAAGCTATGACCTTGACACAAAAGGCCTATTCCCTTAACTATTAGTCTTGTGAGTATTGTACGAAGGGTATTTCTAAAGCGCCTCCCTGACAAGAGGCTATATGGCTACTGTTAGCCCCTTAACTTGACGGATCCAGAAAGGGGGCGGCTAGCCCCATACTTGGCAGTAGACAACCAATTTTTGCTAGGCGACGAATAGCCTAGGCAGCCTCTAGGCCACGGACGGATGCTGGGATAGCTCGGGAGGTGTTCCGTATGAGCTACTCGCCTTGTGGAGCAGGCTGGGTAGGAGTCCTTGCACGGGCAGGACTCTAGTAGCGAAGCTGGGCGCTGCTTGGACTTAGGGGAGGACTCCTAAGGTAGATGGGATTCACCAATGCTGGATGGCTGCACTCCTAGTTGGAGTAGGAGTCCGGGTAGCATGTTCTTAGGACGGACAGGACTCACACAGGCAGGCTGGTCACACTCTTAAGGCAGATGTGAGTCGGAGTGGCTGGTTTCCTCGGATGGGCTGACTCTTGGAGGCAGCATGGCGATGAATTTCTAGCAAAGGACGAACTCTTGAAGATTTCCTAATCTATGCTGAGGTAGAATGGCTTTGGGCTGAGAGTTGGACAGGGTGAGGACTCTTGTATTGGGTGGGTTTTGTACTTCAGGCTGAGTCTTTATAAAGGGATGAGCAAGGCGACCATGGCTGATTGGAATCTGATTTTTTTTTTGCATAGCGAACCAGAGAGTTAAGAGGAGAGCTCTCAGCCTAGTGGATCATCCCTTGCCCTCTCCCTACTTTATATTTCAGCAGATAGAAATATAGCTTGGGCAGAGACCCTTGCACCAGGTCGGGCTGTGTTACTGTTTTGCTTGTGTTTCCCTTGCGCATACGAGTGGAAAAGGAAAAGAGTAGTTGCTCGTTGTGTCGCGCCCGCAAGAGCTACCATGTCTTTGTGAAGTAAAAAGGAACAAAACCGAACATATATTCATTCACATAAAACTTATGTCAAACAGAATATTCCGCACACAATTTAAAACCACATGTCGAAGTTATACTTCAGATGATTCTTATAGA
Organism: Saururus chinensis; assembly: GCA_035235625.1. Lineage (NCBI taxonomy): Eukaryota > Viridiplantae > Streptophyta > Magnoliopsida > Piperales > Saururaceae > Saururus > Saururus chinensis. The sequence continues at coordinate 24,881,276 of CP141146.1, read as the reverse complement.
ATCAGCTCTGTATTCTTATTCTACAAGATTTCGTAATAAATAAGAAAAAAGAATTCAGAGCATGGAAGGAGATCCCATGACGAAATCCCGGACGTCCTCCAGCAGCTGTTGACTTGTCTCCGGGTCAAAGAGCTCCACCGCATGGAACCCACCCTTTTCGAACCGGGCTACGACCCGGACCCCGCACCCCTCCAGCATTTTGACCAACTGCTTCTGCCGGTCCACTAGCGGGTCTTTCCCGTAGCCTCGGACCAGGCACCTGGGCAGCCGCCCGATCCGGTCCCGATCCTCCTCACGGAACGAACCCATTGGGTTGCAGAACTCGTGCTCCCGGTCCGAACTAGGCGGGAGGGAGAGCTCCCACATCAGGTCGTTGATCGGCAGCGGCAGAATCCGGTCGTTTATATGTCGGAGCTCCGATTCCGTTCGTTTGGACCCGCCAAAGTACGGCTCGTTGAGTATCAGGCCACGGATCAAGAGCTTGCCGAGGTCTAGGCGCTGCGCCAGGAGGGCGGCATGGTAGGCGATGTTGGCACCGGCGCTGCTGCCGTCAAGGAAGCACTGGCCGGGGTCCACGAAGTCGCGGAGCCAGGCGTCATGGTCGGCGTTATCACGGAGCCATTCCAGGGCCTCTGCGGCATCGTCATAGGCAGCGGGGAGGCGGTGCTCCGGGGCGAGGCGGTACTCCACGGATGCAACGACGGCGGGGAGCACGGCAGCGACACGGGCGCAGAAAGCATCAAAGGGAGCAGAGGCAACACTGAAGAGGATGAAGCCGCCGCCGTGAAAGTGAACAATGAGTGGCATCTTGGGGGCGCCAAGTGGAGGCGGTGGGCGGTTGGGGCGGTACAAGCGGAGCCAGGTCTTGTTGGCTTCATTCAGGGTCACGTCCTTGGACAGCGAAGACGACTTCGCCTCGCCAGTTTCGCCATAGCCGTCGGCGGAGGAGGCTGTTGGAGGTACCACCGGGAACGTTGGAAGTCTGGTCAGAGACCCATCTGGGTTTTTAATGATCTTGAGGATTTCATATGGATCTACGGCGACGCTCTTCCCAGCACCCGGTGCTTCTTCTGCCATTTCTTTGGTGTCTTCCCTTCTCTTCTGATTGTTTTTCACCCTCTTATGGCCAGGTTGCTGATAAAAGACAGGTGGAGAAGCAATCTTTTGTATATTAAAACTTCTCTTTCTCCCTGTCTCTAGGACGAATTGATTGAAGGGTAGTTTTCCACTGTTTCTGTCTTGTCTATATCCTCTGCTACAGCCCCCTCCTCAAGTGGTTGGGTGAGTGAAGTAATGGAGTTGCAGGGGCATTTATGTTGGAAGGACATGGACATGGACATGGACATGGACATGGTTATAGGGAGAGGAAAGAAGTGGCGGAGATGGGAAGATTTGTTAATGTCCCACTCGCTTTGAGCCAAGCTTAAGGAATGCCTAATTACCGTTTGCATATCAATGTGATCGATGGCGTATATATTAATATCATATTAAGCATCAATATCATTGATATCATTGATGTTAATGTGCTTACGTATCTATTAGTTTTAATATTATTAATATTAATATATATATATATATTAATATATACATCATCTATCTTAAAAATAAATAATTCTCGTATATTTTTTTAGTTAAGCACCATGAAAAATTCTCCCTTTGAATGATAGTGGCGGTGGCCGGTTAAGATAAGCTGGGTGGGGACTCCCACCACAACTAGTGGGAGTGCCTGATTAGAGCCCGTTTAAGCAAAACGCGTCTAGGTTCATCTTAAAAATAAATAATACCCATCTATTTTTTAGTTGAGCCATGAAAAACTCCCACCGTGCTCATCCCACCCAGCTGATCTCAACCGGTGTCGGTGATGCACGGTTTTTCTCGTTTTTTAACCGCAAGTATTCCAACCCTGAGCAACAACTTGTGCCAACAATAAATAATCACTGCCAAAGTTCAGCGAAGAACAGGTGAGAAATGGCTTCTTTATAGAAGCTTGAAGAGACAGAGCCACGGCAATTAATGCCGGCCGGTACTAACTTCCAGCTAGTTTTATACTGCAGTTGGGACTTCGTTTAATTCTTCAACCGATTCAATGCGGTTGCCATTTATTATGCGAGATGGAGAGAACTTTGACAGTTCGGCTTTCTTCATGTAAAACGTACTTATATTTTTTTATTTGTTATTATATTAAAAAGGATGACAACATCATTTGTTATCACTGGAAACTATTTTAATGTATGATACAGGTGGGAGATTGATTATTAGATGGTATTTTGTGGGGTGTATGCTCGAGCAAACGGAATAAAAAATTCAACTGAGAAGATTGTGTATCCACCATGGGATTGGGGGAATTTGATCATACTCCCCCTTTAGGATTCCTATAATAAAAATACTTACAAAATTTTACACTTGATTTTTAATTAGATTAAATACGTAAGCCTCACATAAAGTTTACTTAGGCCTAATTATCCAATCCCATCAAAACATAAGTTTTTGTTGTATATTTTTATGTGAAAATATAGTTTTTTTATCTTATATTAATAGTTAGTTTAAAAAATAATTTTTATTAAATAGTAAAATTTATATTTAGGAGAACATAAAATAAACTTATGATACTATTTTTTAAATATCTAATCACTTAAATTTAACAAATGAAACTATTAACACATAATAATTTTTTTTATAAACAAAACTATTAATTTAAAATAGACTAAATACTTTAAAACGCATACTTTCATCTTAGAGACCCTTTGATGGATGTTTCATGATAAAGCTGAATATTATATATAATTTTTTAATTATATTTTCTTGGTTTACGTTGTGGCATGTGGCCAACAACTAAGCCGGCAAAGGTGGACACTAGGCACAAATCACATGATTGATGTTGTTGTAAATTTAGGTCAAACTGAGAAGTTAGGGGTGGCCTACATGGACTCACCAAAGGGTTAAGTAAGAGGTGTTAAGTCGTTTTCGTGAATGTAGTTTCAAATAATCAAGTTGCCTGCTGCTTCTTGCGTGAAACTAAAGGCACATTATTCATAGAAAATAGAAATAATATAAAAAAATCAACTAAAATTTTCAAACGAGGTAATAAGTTGAGAGCCATCACTATGAGCCTGGGCTCCCCGAGATGAAAAACACTTGATTTTATTAAAATAACATATTATTCAGCAGCTGGTGCGTTTGAATCACTCATATGTACACTTTCTTAATGTGTGCTGTTATATCTTGATTTATGGTTCGCAATGTAATACCGGTACCAGCCTTAGCCCGGGCTTATGTTATATCTTGATATTTATAAAAGATAATATTTTTTTTAAAATCAACTAATATTTTCAATCATGATGAGAGCATTTCTTTCTTGTTCTTCTCAATTCAATTATGTAGAGTATTTTTAAAATATGACAAAATGTTTAAATAAAAAGAATTATATTATCAATTAATCATCCAACAAATTCGAAGGCTAGTCCATTTCTAATACAACTTATCCAAATGAAATATATTTTTTAAAGAGTTTTTGCCATATTACCTAACTAAAGAACCCAAATTTCATATTCCCTAGTTTTGACTATTAAATGTCACAAAACTCAGACTTACACGATATTCAAGAAAATTAGACTAAAATACTCGCGAGTTAGGGTTTAAGGTTTTATATCATGTAAAATGAACAAACTGTCATATTTACCGAGAAACGACTGACTGTGGAGTGCAAGTACCGATTTTTGGCGAGCGATTTCCAAAGTCTAACCAAAGAGAAATGAAAATGCAGTAGGAAGTCTAACTTCCGACTCCACATTTCCAAAATCTGACCTGTCAAGTGAGGTTATGGCCGTGAAGCAAATTTCTGCCGTGAAGTGACGTTCAGCCCAAGGGTATATTCACACACCTCTACTAAAAAACTAATTTGTGATAAAGGTCAGCAACCCAGCGAGGGGTTAATCCAGTGAGGCTTAGTGGCATCAACGAATTGGCAATTTCCATGGTAATGACCTAATATTCAAACTCTAGATTTTTCGTTGGTTCGAATACACGATTATTCATATATCTTGTTATGGTGCACACAATAGGTAGTTCTTGTATACACACACAATTACTACAATTAAAAGGACTATTACCGACGCATAAAAAGTGTCGCCATTAGCATCAAAAAAAGTCCATTCCCTAATACTATTTAGCGACGCTTACACAAAAATGTCGCTAATATTGTACTATTAGCGACTCTTATATTTGCACCTTTAATATCAACCTTTTTTGCAATGCATAACCGAGTGTCGCAAATAAGAAATTATTAATGACGTATACTAACATACGTCACTAATAATTATTATTAGTAACGTATACTAACATATGTCGCTAATAATTATTATTAGCGACACTCTTTATGTGTCGCTAATATTAAAATATTTTGAAAAAAAATTAGAACTTATTATCGACTGTTAATTTTTTTGTAATTAAAAAATAAAATATAGTTATTAGCAATGCTTATATAAGCATCCCTAATAAAAAAGAAAGAAATTTATAAAAAATAAAAAAAATATTAGCGACTCTTTTGTAAGCGTTGCAATTAACAAAGAAAAAATAAAAAAATCTATTTATGATGGTTCTAAAAGCATCACTAATAAAAATTGATAAAAAAAAATATTAGTGACGCTTTTAAAGAGTTGCTAATATAAAAAATAATTAAAAAAATCCACCTGTGGTGGGATTCCAGGGGGGCTCTGGCCGATGGTGACTGAAGCGGAGAAGAAGGGAGAGGGGGGAGGGAGAGCTCCGACCGGAGTAAAAGAAGAAGGGGAGGGGAGAAGGGGGAGGGCTGCGGCCGGAGGCGGCAGAGCGAAGGAAGAAGGGGGAGGGGGATAGGAGTGGCGGCGGCAGGGCACGGCTGGAGAAGAGAAAGAAGGGGGAGGGTGACGGCGGAGGGGGCCGAATAGAGGAGGGGGTGGCACTGCAGAGAGAGGGTTGGGGGGGGGTAAATAACCGCGCAGGCGAAATTTTCACGAGCACAGTTAAATTTTCACCAGCGCCGGCAAAAATTTCACCTACTCAGGCGAAAAAAATTATATTAGCGACGCATAAAGTATGTGCCACTAATACACTAATTAATAGCGATGCATAAGGTATGCGTCACTAATACATTAGGCTAGTAGTGACGCATACACATATACGTCGCTAATAACTACTATAGTAACGACACATGTATTATGCATTGCTAATGATAATTTTGTTTATTTTGAAAAAAATTAAAAATAATTCATAATAATATTTCAATTCTCTCTCTCCTCTCTCTCTACCTCTTCCTCTCTCTCTCTCTTCCTCTCTCTCTCTCTCTCCATCCTCTCTTATCCCTCACTCTCTCTCCTCTCTCTCTCTCCCTCCTCTCTTCTCCCCCCCCCTCTCCTCCCTCCCTCTCTCTCACTCTTTCCTCTCTATCACTTCTCTCTCTCCTCCATCCTCTCTCCTTCTATCTCTTTTAATTTAAGTTTTTTTTAAATATAAAAAACTATTAGCGACACATAATGTATGCATCGCTACTACACTCGTTAGTAGCGACTCATACGTGTATATGTTGCCACTACAATAGGCTAGTCGGGACGCATACACGTATGCGTTACTACTACCCAAAGTTAGTAGCAACACATACTTATATGCGTCAGCACTAAGAAATTTTTTTATTTTGAAAATTTTTAAAAATAATTTATAATAACAATTTTAATTTTCTCTCTCCTCTCTTAATCTCTCCTCTTTCCCTCTTCTTTCCCACACTCTCTCCTCTCTCTCTCTTCTCTCTTTCACTCTCTCTCTCCCACTATCTCTCTTCCACTATCTCCCCCCCTCTCTCTCTTCCTCTCTCTCTCTACTCCTCTTTCCCTCTCACTTCCCCTTCAACCTCTTTCTCTCTCTCCCCTGTCTCTTCTATTTTAAAAGAAAAAACTAGTAGCAACACATACATCTACTACACTTGTAGTAGCAACGCATAGATGTATGTGTCGCTACTAACTTAGGGTAGGGTAGTAGCAACGCATAACACTATGTGTCGCTACTACCCTGGGCTAGTAGCGACGCATACTAACATGCGTTGCGAATATATTATTTTATTTAAAAAAAATTTATAATTTTAATTTTTTCCTCTACCTTCTCCCCTCCCTCTCTCTCCTCTTTCTCCCCTCACCCTCTCTCTCTCTACCATCTTTCTCTCTCTTCCCTCTCTCTCTCTCCTCTTTCTCTCTTCCTCGTCTCTCCTCTCACACACACTCTCTCTCTCCTCACCATCTCTCTCTGCCCCCTCTCTCCTCACCCTCTCTCTCCTCACTCTCTTTGCTCTCTCCTCACTCTCTACTCTCTCTCTCTCCTCACTCTTCTCTCTCTCCTCTCACCCTCTCTCTCTAGCTACCCTCTCTCTCCTCTTTCTCTCCCTCCTCACTCTCTCTCCTCTCCTCTCTCTATCTCCTCTCCATCTCTCTCTCTCTACTTTCCTCTTTCTTGCTCTCTTTACTCTCTCTCTTTTATTGTAAATTATATTTTAATAATTATAAGAAAATTTAAGAAATAAAAATATATTATATATAAATTGTGAAAGTTTAATCTATTATTGACACTACCTTTTATTGAAAATTTAATATTTTTTTATTATATATACAAATAGTAAATATTGAATAAAATATATTATATTTAAGAAGATTACTTTAAAAATTTATTTATTTTGTAATTATTTATTAAATAATATTAATTAATAAATTTATCAGCAACGCTTAATTACATGCGTCACTATTAATATCAATATTAGCGATGCTTGTAAACAAGAGTCGCTATTATTACTAATATTTGCGATGCTTATAATTAAGTGTCGCTAATAGTTCTAAATTTTTGTTTTTTGATTTTAAATTTATAACCATTAGTGATGCTTTGATTAAGCGTCTCTAAAAGAGTAACTATTACCGACACTTAAGAAAAAGTGTCTCTAATGTATTATTTTTTCTCTTTTTTATTTAAAATATAGATCTTTGAGTGACGCTGTTGAAAGCATCGCTAATATCATAATTATTACCGACTTTTATTAATGGAAGGCCGTATTCGCCAATACGGCCCAGTATCGACTGATACGTACCCGTATCGGTGGAGACCGATAAGGGTACGGGGGGTGGTACGCCCCCCACACCAAATATGGATATGCATAAGCCTTATCAGCTGTACTGTATTGATACGGCTGATACGTATCGATACCATATTTTAAAAATTATTTTTTAATTCAAAATTTTATTTTTAAATAAAAAAAAATAAAAAAAATTGAATAAAAAATTTTTTGAAATTTTTTTCATAAAAACAAAAACATAATCCAAACCCAACTTCTTTGAAAGTTTAAGTTTTTACTATATTAAAAATAATATTTTTAAAGTTATATGAGATCAATACGGGTAGGTCCTTGCAATTTACATAATTATTTTTTTACACATAGTGCTCTATAAATATATATTTATTTAAGCATATAACTTAGACTCATATTAAGCATAATATTTATTTTTAAAATAAACTAATTTTAGAGCATTTAATATGGGAAAGAATGAGCAATAATTTGTATGGGACAGAGAGCATAATATTGTATGGTTCTAAATGAACTAATTTTAGAGTACTCGTATCGGTTGATATGGTATTATATGATCTTAGTATGCTCTAAAATAATATTAGTTATACTATTTTTTTATGTTTGTAAAAGGGTTTATGCCCATTTCGGCATGTACCAAGCATATCATCGGCGCTACTCGTATCCATGATCATCGATATTGCCTTCCATGCTTTTATTATAAAGCGTCGCTAATAGTTTTAATATTAGCGACATATTGTGTTATGCGTCGCTAATGTATTACTGTTAGCGACAATTAATAAAAAGGTTTGCTAATAGGTAACTTTTTGCCATGCTTTTTTATGCATCGCAAGTAGTTGTTTTTGCGACGCTTGTATTTGCATCGCTAATAAAAGCTTCACTAATAATATATTTTTTTGCAATGAATACATTGTCATATTATCAATAATACAATACACAAAATATTGTGTTATCTATAATACGATTACAATATACGACATTGAGAAATTGTGTATGGGTGGCATACATATCGTGTTATCAATGATACATTATACAATATATTAGGGTGTATATGAATGTTATTTGGTCAGTTAAATAATGTTAATCAACGTGACTCTTTGATTTTGTCCATGACCCATTATTGATATATATATATAACATCTTTTATAGACAAATTGTAACACCCCGACCCAGAAACTCGAACTAAACTGGGGGTTATTCAGAAAATGATGCACTAAAGTAATGTTTAATTAGATGCTTTGGAATCTTAAATTATAATCATATCTTGTGTTAATTCACTACTTGTTTGGGCTATTTATGTTTGAATAGGTGAGTTGGACCTTAGTTGTGTTTACATGTCTAAACAGGCTTCAACAGGATCTAAGTAGAAGAGGAAGTAAAGACTAACTACCCAAAGCTATTTAAAAGTCTTGAATGGGCTCCTAATGGTCTAAACATGCATGTAATGGTCAAACACAACCTTTTGGACCCGTTGGATTTTAGATTTGCATCAAGAGAACTAAATTCGGGAAGAAGCTGATTTAGACAGATTTGCACAGCCTTAGTATTTCGACCATATCGTTCTATGTATAATTTGGATTGGTACGATTCTGGTGGCATTAGAAAGAGGAATTCCGTGGCTACAATCGATATTTTATGACAAAATTCATAATTCCAAAGGTATATGGGTCAATTCTGGAATGCAATGGGATAGCTAGTTAAATAACCCCAGGCCAACACATGGAGAATCTTTTCATTGGCTGTGATTGATACATATAAAGACAGACAATGAGGCTGATTAGATAACTAAAGGAAGACTCAAAGATGCTTATTTGCTAAATAAATCAATGCAACAATCAACAACCAAACAATGTAAGCCATCAATGACTTGAAGACTTCTATCAATCAATTGGCTACAGCTTTGAGCACTCAAGAAAAAGGGAAGTTTATTTCTCAACCTCAACCTAATCCAAAAGGTCATAATGTGCAATCTTTAAATTCTCCAGAGAATGTCAACTTAGTCACCATCTTGAGAAATGGAAAGGTCATAAACAAAGATACTCCAAAGAAGGTAGCTCAACATGAGAAGGAGTCTTTGAATTATGAAAAATGTGATAAAGTTGACAACTCTGAGCACTCTGAAAATGTTTCTCCAATTCTTCCTCATTTCCCCAAAAGACTACAATCTTCTTCTAAATTTGTGCAAAATGGTGACATTCTTGAGATTTTTAAACAAGTGAAAATTAATATTCCTCTCTTAGATGCCATCAAATAAGTTTCATCATATGCAAAATTTTTGAAAGACCTTTGTACAATTAAACTCAAGTTAAATGTACGAAAGAAGGCATTTTTGACGGATCAAGTGAGCTCATTTTGTAACACTATACCCCACCCAAATATAAGGATCTAGGTTGTCCAAACATATCTTGTGTAATTAGGAACTTTCGAATTGAAAAAGCTTTGCTTTATTTAGGGGCGAGTGTCAATTTCTTACCTTTTTTGTTTATGAGCAATTAGGTCTAGTGGATTTGAAACCCAACAACATAACACTTCAACTTGCTGACAGCTCAATCAAAAAGCCAAGAGGAATAGTTGAAGATGTCCTTGTTCAAGTGGACAAATTCTATTTTTTGGTGGACTTCATTGTTTTAGACACACAACCAGTTTTAAATGCATCTTCTCAAATCCCTGTGATTTTGAGTCGTCCATTCCTTGCTACATCCAATGCTCTAATAAATTGTCGGAATGGAGTGATAAGACTTTCTTTTGGGAACTTGACATGTTAGTTAAATGTATTTGATGTCAGTAGACAACCATAAGACTTCGATGATACTTTTGAGGTTGACATGATTGAGAGCCTGGCGGAGGATGCTATTCCTTTCATTTATTATGACGGGCCATTAAATATTTGCTTAACTCACTCTGATTTGATAAGTAGAATTGATAACAAGAAGATAATTGCTTTAGAGGACCCTGGATGAGTTTAGATGGAGGTGTGTCTGGCTGAAGACAGTAAACTTAGCGCTCCTGGGAGCCCACTTTTGGTTTTGATAGTTATTTTTATTTAATTTAATAGTTAGTTTTTTTATTCTCTTTAGTTAGTTTTTAGTTTATTATCTTTGTCGATTGCTCTAATCATTATTAGGGTGTGCTTATATGATTCATTATTGATTTACCCTAATGTGATTATGCTTGTGCTTTATTGACTATTTTTCTTTTGATAGCTATGTACATGAGCACATCAACCGATGTACTATCTCTTATTTCCTCTTTTCTTATCTTAAGCATTGCATTTGTTTTCTTTTATACATTGAGGATAATGTTTAGTTTAGGTTTGAGGGTGTAGAAAGAGATCTTTCTTTTATGTTTTTTAGTTTTACTTAAAAAATAAAAAAATTGAAAAAATTAATTAGAAATATTTTATTTTATGTTTTTGCTTATTTACATTGATGCTTATTTTAGACATGTGACTGTATTTAATGACATCAGATTACTTAGAACATGACTTGATAGATTTAATGATTTTGAGTTCTGATTACTTCATATTGGTTTCTTGTGCTTCTATTTTGAAAAAAACTAAGAAATACATTTGCCTAAGTGAGAATTCGAAGCCTTGATTATAGTCTTATATTTTGGAGGATATCATTAAATCTAAGTAATTACTTTTTTTATGAGAGTAAAACTTTGGCATAATCCAGTATTACTCATGTTATCATAATAGAGTTTTGGGCTTGACTATTCTTAGTTCGTTGAATAGTCTAGGACTTTTTGTCAGCACAATTCAGGTTGATTGTATAATGTGCTCAAGAAAAAAAGAGACAAAAACTGTAAAAAATAATGAAAAATTGTAAAGAGCTAAAAAATTAAAGTCTCTATATTGAGTAGACCGGGACTCAGCGTGCCTCACTAAGCGTATTTGAGTCAAAAGGTAGAGTTGACTCATTTATAACATGCATAACTTTGAAGCCTATTTGGTTCAAGTTATTAAGCCTAAGGGGTGTTTTAACACCTAGTGTCCTGAGCCAACTGGATTTGGAGTAACTGGCCTAACACTTGTTACATGGATCTTATATAAAGTTTAAAAAGGCAAAGCCTTACACATGTCATGTGAGATAAGCATGAAATTCTAGAAAGACATTATGTAATTATATCCTAAATGAGTTGTCAGGTGATCTAGGGTGTTTTACTTTTCAAGGAAGGTTTTGCATGATTCTCTATTATGATCTCTTGAAGATGAATGGATGCCAATGTCTATTTTTGAGTATGAAAATTAAAATTGCTGAGTGGACATGAGACACATTGAGTTGTTTGATTCATGAGATTGAGATTATATAATTATTTGGCAATGTCTATTTTTTTTTAAAACTACTATGTATGTATGAGTACTTGCCACCAATATGAAATTGTCAGAATGAATTATTGTTTAAGAAGGCAAGTTGTATTATGCATTATTGATTTTACTAAATGAAGTCACATGTTTAAGAGGAGTTGATTTATAAATTTTATATGGTTTTAATTTTAATTTTTTTTATCATTTCAGTTTTGAATTTTGTGGGTAGATTCACATCAAACCCTCACGAGACAATAACTCGTCCACTAGTGTAAGCTAGGGGTTTAAAGGCTTATTGCATATGCTAAATGCAATTGAGATTTCTTGCGGAAGTTGAGTAGTTAGTTTATTTTCTGTTCTTTATATTTTAGTTTTGCTTGAGGACTAGTAAAATGTAAGTTTGGGGGTATGTGATGCACTAAAATAATGTTCAATTAGATGCTTTGGAATCTTAAATTACAATCATATTTTGTGTTAATTCACTACTTGTTTGGGCTATTTATGTTTGAATAGGTGAGTTGGACCTCAGTTGTGTTTACATATCTAAACAGGCTTTAACAGAATACAAGTAGAAGAGGAAGTAAAACCCAACTACCCCAAGCTATTTAAAACTCTTAAATGGGCTCATAATGGTCTAAATATGCATAGAATGGTCGAACACAACCTTTTAGACCCATTGGATTTCATATTTGCATCAAGATAACTAAATTCGGGAAGAAGCTGATTTAGATAGATTAACACAACTTTAGTATTTTGACCATATCTTTGTATATAGAATTCGTATTGATACGATTTTGGTGGCATTGGAAAGATGACTTCCGTGGATACGATCGATATGTTAGGACAAAATTTATTATTCTGAAGATATATGGGTCAAATCTTGCTTGTAAGGGGACAACTAGTTAAGTAACCCAAGGCCAACACATGGAGAATCTTTTCATTGGTTGTGATTGATACACGTAAGGAAAGACAATGAGGCTGATTGGGTAATTAAAGGAAGACTCAAAAATACTTATTTTCTAAAGAATCTAATCATTTCCAAATAAGCAACTAATCAAGCAATCAATCAAAATGTAATCAAAGGATATGATTGGACTTTCCCCTTTGAAGCAACCCCTTCTATTCTTAGAAATAGAGGGTTGGGCGTGGTAGAGACATCATCCCCTCCTCTTTGGAGCTCTCTTCTCCTATTTTTCTTCTCTTATTTTGTACTTTTGTTTTTAGTTTTATTGTAATGACTTTCTAGGCTCTCTAGTTAAGGTTAGAGGTGATTTGTAACAATCTAATGAAGTTTTATTAATGTTTCATCAATGATTTCAAGTACTGGTTATTTGAAGTAGCGTTAATCTAATATTGTTCTTCTTGTTTCTTTGTGATTTGGATACATAATATGCTTGAAGGCTCTCCTTCTTGATCTTTTATGATTTTGATACATAGAACTCTTGAAGAAACAATTATTTTTATCCTTCATTTATCTAAGGTATTTTCTATCTTTGTTTTTGCTTTTAATGTTCACATCTTCCGGTTAGATAGAATCTTTATTCAATTCTAACTGAGATAACATGACACATAAAGAACATCACTAGATGTTACAATGACCCTTAATGCCTTAGTGTTTTCTCTTATTGATTTTTTAACTATTTATTGCCTCAATACTCTTCTACTCTTTTTTTCTTAATTTTTATTTCCTCTATTTTTTTTCGTAGCCATTTTCTTTGTTGCACAAGGCTTTCCCTGGGGATCGACCTTGTATACTACAATTGGCAAGTAAAACATACATGAATTTGACTACTTCATAGTCTTGTTTTAGACGTAACAACAGAAAACAAAATTGAAGTTAAATTAAATTGAACAAAAACATTAAAATAAGACCAACTAGGAGCAGCGGACTCTGTGTTTGAGTGTCGTAATGTTCCTCTACGCACTACAGAGCTTTAGTGCTCCGCAATGCCAATATTTTATAATTAATTTGGATCAAGCCAACGTTGTTGTACCATTGGTTGCCTATGTACGTACTGGATAACATCTACGTCATTATTCCAATACGATATAGGTCACTAATAGTTCTTATTAATGACATATGTATGTGTGTCACAGATATATGCGTCGCTAAAAACAATATTTGTTGTAATGTGGATTATACTTTGGTGAATCGATAATTAATAATCGTTCGCAAACAAGTAGACTGACAACAAAACAAAATCTGATAAATTATAATTGGATCAAACACTTATAAATAGAATCCAATAGATAAGAAAAATCAAATGTCACGTTCTTAAGCAAGATCCAAAAATATAAAATTGGATAAAACCATCATAATGTAATCCGATAGTTGATAATCAGATAATACACTTTTATCGCCATCTGATTATTACTTTAACAATTAGATAGGTAATTATTCAGGGTCAAAATAGAACATAGCAAAGCAAGGATAATGAAATCATATGCACAATTCCAAAACCTTTTCGGAAATTTAATTAGTAGATAATTCATGCAAAATCATAATTTGATAATTTATGATGGACAAAACAATTGAAATAAAATCCTATAATTTATGATCGAATAAAATAGTGTAAATAAAATTTGATTATTAATTTTAAATCAAATAAATCATATCATATAGAATTCAATTATGATTTTAAAATCAAATAAATCATTTTTCAGAATAAGAGGAGATCAAATTAGAGTAGAGTAGACAAATTAATCTAAAAAACAAATCTTGAAATATTTGGTATTAAATCATCTGATAGATCCCATAACCAGAATTTGAGAATTTAAGATCGAATAACAAAATTGAAAAACAATCAAATAAAATTTCAAAATAAAAAATCATCAGTTCGTCTGATGACGATAAATCAAATAGCCACGATACCGAACAACGTTCTCCCCGACACTCATGGGGCATCAAGAGACTCGTTTAAGCGATGAGCTTTCCCATGATGCTCCACACTCATGCACACGCCGTTGCCATATAACTACCAGTCAAAATCCAGTAGCCGTGATACCTAATGACCTTCCTCCCAGCGCTTATGGGGTATCGAGAGGCCCGTTTGAACAAGGAGCTTTCCCATGATGCTCCGCACCCCTGTGCATGCGCTATTGCCAATTATTTTTCTCGACAAGTATCAAGGAGCTATACTTCGATAGTTTTTGGTCTTATGCCAAATAACTACCCATCAAAATGATAGTTTTTGGTCTCATCCCAAATAACTACCTATCAAAACAAATTGATATTTTCCAAAACAAGTGCACAATAAAGCTACGTATGCACAACATATCATAATCATAATATTCTCCAAAAAAAAACCCGAAAAAGAAAAAATGGAACAGGAACATATTAGAAAAAGTAACTATATGGGCAGAGCACTAGTTCAGAGCTTAAGACTCCCTACTCGTCAAATCCGATCAAAATTTTAGAATCGAATTTCCTTATTAGAAATAGATGCAATCAAAATCTTCTCACAGAGGCAGTAGAAAATTAAAACATCCGGTAGAAAAGAGATGTGCAACATTTAAGTCAGATTGTACATTCCATATTCACATCACACTCATAGCAAACATTTCAAAGCAAACTAGACTTGAAAATGAAATTCATCACAATACACTAGCAGAATCAGCCTTGAACTATCCTCTAACCCCCATGCCCATACAACAGGCATTTGATGATTTCTCCACAGTAATTCTACTAGCCATCGAGACAACTTTTCAAATTTCAAATCCACCAGCCGACTCAACCTTAGAGCGGTCCACGAATACCGCATGTCCCATACCACGGGCATTTAGTGGTTTCTCTTAGGGAGTCCACTACTTTTCTAAAAACAACTTTCAAAATGTATACATTTTAAAAATGAATCTTAAGTCAATATATTGGTAGAAATTACTGAAGAGTTTTCCATTAACAATGCATGTCCCATACTGTGGGTGTTTCGTGGTTTCTCCTTGGCAACTTTACCGCCTTACAAAATACAATTCTCTTATAAGCAAATAAATATGTCGAAACAAACCATTAGAAATCAAATTTTATTTGCAATACACTAGCAGAACTAATCCTAAAGCCCACTAACACGTCACGCCCCATACCATGGGTGTATGATGGTCTCTCTTGGGTGGTTCCACCATCTTTCAAAACAAATCTATTGAAATTTTAAAATGTAAGCATTTTAAAGACATATATAGATATTATTTATTTATTATTTATATTTTTTTTATATAACGATATAACAAACTCTAGAGTTTTCCATAAACACTCACGTCCCATACCGTGGGTGTTTCGCGGTTACCCTTGGGTAGTTTCACCGTACTTCAAAATAGATTCATTTCTTAATCAAATATATTTTCTAAATAATTTGATATTCTATTTTTATTTTAATACTCTCATAGAATTAACCTTAGAATCTTCCACTAGCGCCTTGTGGCTCATACCACGGGCATTTAATGATTACTCCTTAGTTTTTCTATCAGTATTTAAAATAACTTAATAGACTGCTTGGAATTGAAGTTGCTAAAATCATTTAAAAAAATTATGTAACAAATTTTGAATAGGTATTTCGGATTAATTCAAATTCTAAATCAAAATTCGTAAAATCAAACTTCAAATCATATCCGACACCACACATACAAACCAAATTACAACTCATTCCTGAATTACAAATCAGAATTCACCAATTCAGAGTTCGTCTGAAATCTGATGCAACACATACAAAACGGAATTTCGAATCAGCTTCGATACGACTTATTCAGAATAAAATTTTCAAATCACGTTCGATTAAAATTTAAAATTCATAAAATCTGAGTTCGTATTAAATTTGATGTCATACATATAGAACAAAAATTCAAATTCATAATTCATATTAAATCCACTATCACAATTGAAACAAAATATCAAATTAATTCATATTCAAAATTGGAATTTGTATCAAACCAAGATTTAGAACAGAATTTTTTAAACAATAATTGTTTCAAAATTAAAATTCATAAACTCGTAATTTATATCAATTTGATATAGTACAAGTAGGATAAAAATTCCAAATCACTTCTAATTAAACAAATAAGAATTCATAAATATAAGAGTCTAGAGGAATTCCGATACCATACCAGCAAACAGAATTACAAATCCAAATGCGATATAACTTATTGATAACAAAATTTCCGAATCATTTTAGAATTAAGATGAAAATTCAGAAAATCGATATTTGTATCAAACCTAATGCAACATATATAAAATAAAATGTACCAATCTTGAATTTGATATTCACAATCCGAATGAGATTTGAGATTAAATAAAAATCAGAATTCAAATCAAATTATGGTATATATTTTTAAGATATTTTCCTCTCACATACAGAGAAAGGCTCCGATACCATTTCGTAACGCCCCGACCCTGAAAACCGACACGGACCGGAGGTTATTCGAAAAACATCATTGGAGTAAATTAAATTTTACATAAAAATAAAAAAACATACAAACCAGGAGCAGTGGACTTTGTGTGTGAATCATTATATTCATCTACGCACTACGGAGTTTTAGCGTTCCGTTGTGCGTAGGATAGAACAAACCTAATTTTATAGCTAATTTGGATCTGGCCAACATTGTTGTACTATTGGTTGTCTACGTACGTATTGGATAACATCTATAATGTTATTCGAATACGATCAGATCCTAACATAGTTCTGCCTAATGGCTATTACATGCATCAAGCATCACAAAATCATATACGTTAAAATACATCCTCATATCCGAACAAAACATATGAACTTAGACGGAAATCAAATAAATCATCGGAGTTAAACGGAAGCCAATAAATCAGTTGAATAAGCAGAACACACAAACAAGCAGATTAGTCTATAGTAGATCCCATTAAATTATATTATATTATAACAAATCAAATAAGAACATATTAGATTAACAAAGCATTTCATAGCTTATCATATAATACTAGATCATGGCATATCAAAGCAGCTCAGACCAGAGCATAACCTATATAGTAAGTAAAACATGTATTCATATAATCATATACTTTAACTAATATTATTAATTAAGATACATATGCATAAATCATTCATATCAGTCCAATATGCATTCAATTTATATCATAAGCCCTATGGATGGTACTTATCGATTAACCAATTTTTTGATTTCACCTTTTTTACCATACAAAACCCTAGATTGGATAAATCAAAATGACTTTTAATTAAATCAGTGACCAACGACCCCAACCTAGGAGCTGATACCACTGTAGAGTGGTCGGCCCAGCGGAAGCATGACGTTTAGGGGGTGGCGTACTAACCAAAATTCAAACTATAAGATTAACCTAGCCAAACATGCAAATTAACTCTAATCAATAAGCAATATAAACCATCCAACTCAAAGCAAGGATAAAAGAAATCAAATTGGAAGCCAAAACATATTGACCTTGGGCTGTCCAGCCCTTGGCATACCCTTGAATCCTTCAATTCGCTCTTCCAAACACAAAGGAATCAGGTAGGGAGAGGAGAAATACCTTGTATGTGTTGATTCCTCACTAGCCTTGAACTTGGCTTGATATCTCAGCAAAGAACGCCCCAAAAGCCTCTTTTTTGATGCCCCAACCAGCAAGGAGCACAATCCCTTTCGTTTGCCTCGTCGAGGAGTGGTAGGGAGGAGAAGAAGAGGGCGGCCAGCAAGGTTTTCCACCAAAACCTAGTGGAGGCCGAACTTGAGAAAGAGAGAGGGGCAGTTTTGGGAGATGGAGAGGATAAAGGAGGGGGGGGGGACCACTTAGTGCAGTAGCCTCTCCCTCTTCTTTCCCTTTGATACCCTTCCTCCTTCCCTCTTTAGTTGGGCTTCTAATTGGGCTTTCTTATAATGGGCTTTCCCTGTTAAGATCTCTGACTTATATTAAGAGGGTCATATGCAACGGGAGCGGGCTCTATCTCTCAGAGCTCACGGAGGTCTGGACTCCTTACACACGGCCAAGCCCACGATAGGGTTGATTCCTTGCTACCATAGGTCCCACCATCGACACATAATTCGCGCGTTTGGGCCCCACGATGTGTTAATGCACATGAAGTCACGTGCTTAGTGTGCGTGTGTGACGTAGGCGGGTACCAATGAGATTAGTGTAACGATGGTTCATGTGGGGTCGGCATGACCGCCCCCACCACCCTTGGACCCTGTGGCCAGTACCGGCTCACCCGGACCGATCAATGTGGACCGAAATGGGCCGGAGACCATACCATGGTTCAACAAGCTTTTGTAACAAATAATACGGATTTACCATGTTTTGGTCTTCCATATATGGGCGTGGTGGATTTTCACCAGAGATGGCTGTCTTATGGCCAACCTGTTTCATGGGTGCCCGCCCCCATTGGTTTATGAACTGACAGGAAGAGGTCTACGGGAGTCTTGGTCGTGGCTCTTTGCTATGGAGGGCATGTGCTCAGTGCTCTCTCGCATTGTGTGTTGCTTCACCTGCTTATCTAGGCGGCGGCTTATATATTTCCCCCAAGGGAGACTCTTGATCAAGCACTTATTGGCATTCGGCCCCTTCCTGGGAGTTTGATCATGGTGCTTTGTCTACTTTCGGGTAGACTTTTTACCACTGCATTACAACATTGACTGGCCCAGGTCCTCTATAGCAATGGTGGTCTTCATTGTTATCATTGGCACAATCGGGCTTGCTGTTCTTTGCTAATGAGCTTGACATGATAAATATAAATTCGTCATATGTTGTTCTGTTGTATTGTAATGAGTATGCCTACTGGAAATTATCGTATATGGCTTCTCGCAATCTTCATCTGTGAAGCGAGGAATGCTTGTAAGTTTGGGTGATATTTATGGAAAGTTGCAAGAAAAAAAAGGAGCTGAGTATAAGAGACTTCATTATAAATAATTCTTTAATTTCTGTCTCTCCCGATGAAGTAATTAAATAACATATATCCTTACGGCTTGAGGAAAATGTCGATTGAAGGATTTAAAATGATGTGGCTGGCGGGGGTCTCAACTCTGAGAGCCTTGAAATATGAACAGAGGATTCATTTAGAGTATGAACAAGCCAATAAAATGTGTGTACTGTTTTAAGTTTTCTTAATCGTTCAGCAGATGTTGTGCCTGTTGACATGTGAAATACCTCTCTTCTGCATTATATCGAGGAGCCTCCCATGAACATCAGCCACGAAATAAAAGAATGTCTAAGAATACAGTGCTTGTACCATACCAATTGAGTCTAATGAAGAGGATAAGCTTTTTCCATTAAATGGTTTCCATAACTTCGTTAACAGACTCAAACCGGTGTCCTGAAACAAATTACTCTAAACTAATCTGCTGATCTACAATATATAACTAGTCCGTTTTCCAATTTCCCCCTCAAGTTGATTTCGAAGGGCATTTTCCAGAGGGAGGAAACATTTTTTTCTAAAATAGGTGAATATCAATCATCTAGCTCTGCAATTAAATCCTTTATTACCATTTCACATGGAAAAACAATCTATTTACCTAAGCAATTATTTCTAATTATTATCTCGTTTAAAAGCTCGATTATTAACAAACAACTCTTCCCATAATTAAAGAGAATATAGCTTTACTGATAAGTTTTTTTTTTTCAAATGATATCAAGATTATTAACTAAATTTCTGTCACCTTCTCTGTCGACATCTCCGACATGCATCTTAAGTGGAAAAAGATATAAAGCGCATTGGGCATAGTACTCTATCGTCATACCCCTCAGTGTAAGACTCTAAGAGATGACCAGGCCAATTAAAGGATGATTGGTTTTCCACCCCATCTTTTACGCACTCCACCCCAAATTGCTATTATCGTCTAACTCAAATGCATGCCTTGAAAGATGTCCTCCTTTCTTCATGTCTACCCAACCCAACAGAACCATTCTTACACTCTAAAGACTATTTCACCCAACTCCTCACCATCTGGCACCGATGACCGTGTCTGGATTCATGCCGGCGGCCGCCGGTACCGATTCCCCATGATCTACCATTGTTTCCCGCCTTTGTCAAATTTTCTATCTTGTAGATCACATCAACTACCGAAGAAAGTTCAGGCCACCGTTCAGGAAGGGAGACCACCTCTGCATAGGAAAGGAGCCATCTTTGATGCTTGGAGCCTCCCTACAGTCTTGTTGCCCCTGGATATTTTGCTTGACTGGATTGTGCCCTGTAACGACAATTGGATTTTGCTCAAGGGAGTGCTTGCGGCTGGTGCAGCTTCGAGTCAAAAGAGCCGACGAGCCATTGAAGCTCGACCTCATGTACCCCAACTCCCATCTCTAGCTTTGACAAAGCCCGAAAAGTGGAATGGATTGTTGGACCATGGTACAGGCTCGGGCCCGTTTTCGGTCCAACGTTATCGCGGTCCAGGTGAGCCGGTATGGGCCACAGCGTCCAAGGGTTGTGGGGGAGGTCACGCCGACCCCACATGTGCTATCGTTACACTAATTTGGTTGGGACTCGCCTGCTCACACACGCACACTAAGCATGTGACTAGGTTGTGCATTAATATGTTGTGGGGCCTAGACGCGTGAATTATATGTCAATGGTGGGACCCGTGGTTAGCAAGAGGTCAACTATGTCGCGGGCTTGGCCGTGTGCAGCAGGTCCAAGCCTCCGCGGGCTCTGAGAGACAGAGCCCACTCCCGTTGTGTATGACCCTCTAGTTAAACCGGAAGATTAAAAGCAGGAAAGCCCAATTAGAATAGCCCACATTAAGAGCCCACTAAGGGGTATAAAAAGGGAAACATGGGAGAGGAGGGGATGCCCTAGAGCAGTTTGCTCCCTCCTATTTTTTCCCTCCTCTTTCCCAAACAGCCGCTCCCCTCTATTCCCTTCGTTTGGCCTGCTCATTGCTTGGGAGAAATCCCTTGCTGGCCGCCCCTCTCCACTCTCCTCTCTCACTCCTTTGGCGAACAAGATCAAGGAGAAGGCTCTCTTCATTGTATGGGATGTGGAGGCTGATCCATTGGGGCGTTCCTTGCTGAGATCTTCATCTAAGAGCAAAGGTTTTGAGGGATCAACACATCTAAGAGGTAATCCCCTTCTCTACTCTTTTTTCTTGTGATTTTGGAGTG
This sequence comes from Saururus chinensis, assembly GCA_035235625.1. Lineage (NCBI taxonomy): Eukaryota > Viridiplantae > Streptophyta > Magnoliopsida > Piperales > Saururaceae > Saururus > Saururus chinensis. Next base: position 24,859,817 of record CP141146.1, on the reverse strand, counting down.
CGGGTTTATTGCTTCAAGGGCGTGTAAGGGGCTGGAATGCCCAAGGTCAGTACGCTATCGCTTCAAATTTGATTTCCTATATGCATGCTTCGTGATGGATGGTTTATATTGTTCATTGATTTGAGATTATGTGCATGTTTGTGTAGATTAAATTGTAAAGATTGAATTTTGATTGGTGCGTCACCCCCTACCCACCATACTTCCACTAGTCCGAGTACTCTACAGTAGTATCAGAGCCTAGGTTGGGGTCGTTGGTCACTAATCTAATCAAAATTTGTTTTTGATTTTCCCGATCTAGGGTTTTGTATGGTATAATTGGGGAAATTGGAAATTGATTAATCTATATGTTCCATCCATAGGGATTTTGATATAAAGTTGAAATTGAATGCATATTGGACTGATATGAATGATTAGTATGCTGTAAATTGTGTGACTAAGAGTTTAATTATATTTTGTACAATAGGAAGCACATAGGGGCAAAAAGGTCATTTTTTCCTTATGATTTTTGCTCAATTTTATTCTCTGATCACATTCTGCCCACACACTCACTTACTGGTCAGAAAGAGTAAATAAATTTATCTTGATTAGATTTAATTAATTTTGTGGTTTAAAAGTGGTGTGAATTGACCGTTTTAGCCCTAGGGGCACTTTGGTCAATTCACATGAGCTGTGTGTGCTACTGTTTTTCTGTCCTGAATTGTTTTTCATTGTGTTAAATACTCATTGAAAAGTTTCTGGGTATAAGTTTTTTGGTGTGTCTTTAAGGGTGAAAAGACCAAAACAACCCTAGGACTATTTTCGTAATATCGCACCAAAATTGTTTTGGACAGAAAATAAAAATTTCAGAAATCTTTAATATTGTTTATTTTCTATTTTATATGCTGAGTTGGGTTTTTAGGGGATTCTAAAAATCATAAACACTAAAATAGCCTATTTAGGGCAACTTCCTTAAGGGTTAAGGGGTAGTTGAGGTTTATACTTGAAAGTGACCCAAACCCTAATTAAAGTGCACCTAAGTAAGTAACTCAGTATATTATACTCAATTATCCATTTTCCTTATTCCTTAAGAAGTTGTTAGCCTACTATAGTATTAATTTCGTGTTCTCTGTCTTTTCCTTTGTAGTTACATCAGAATTAAGAAAGACTAAGAAGCTGAATGCTGACAACTATCTTGTGTGGAAGAGAAGGATACACCATATCCTAACTCTTTCAGATCTTGCTCATGTCATTGAGCAGATCATTGAGCCATTGCTATAGGGTTCTTCAGTAGCTTAGAGGAAAGCTTATGAAAAGCTAACGGGTGATGACAACAAGGCTAGGTCCACTATACTGACTTTCATGGAGCCTAAGATGGAAATGCTCTTTGAGAAGTACAAGACTACTAGAGAGATAATGGAAGTTATTTCTATTAGGTATGAGGAGCAGACAAAAGCTCATAAGAGGATGCTACACTCCAAGTACTAGAACTTCAGGATGAGGGAGGGAGATGATCTGAATGAGCACTTGAGTGCCATGTCTATTATTGCTGATGACCTGGAGACACTAGATGACCCCATCTCTGAGGGAGTCCAAGTGTCTACAGTGTTGGACAGCCTCCCCATGTCCTAGGAGAGTGTGGTAGTCTACCTCAACATGAGTGACCAGAAGATCACAATGGGGGCTCTGACTACCAAGCTTAGGCTTGAGCAAGAAAGGAGGAACCATGTGAAGACTTATGGGCCAACTTGGCACAGAACTCTAGTGGAGGCAAGAAGGGTGGAGAGGGGCCTAGTCCCTCTAACAAGAGAGCTTTCAAGAAGAAGGGGAAGAAGCCTCAGAACAAGGGCACTGGAAAGGGGAATAATAGACCCCAGGGTGCATGCTTCAACTGTGGCTAGGTAGACCACTTCAAGGCTAATTGTCCCTAGAAAGATGACTAATTAAGCAACGACAACAAGGGCAAGAGCAAGGAGATTGTGTATGTTGTCTTATAGGTGATGATTGCTGACATCAAGGAAAAGACTTGGTGGTTGGATTCAAGGGCTCTAGTTCATGTTTCTCACTCTAGGGGAAGCATGGGAGAGATGATTAATCTGATGTCAGGCCAGAACAAAGGCTTCATGGGCAACAACACTCACTGTGAGGTGGTGGTTATGGGGAACTATAGGATTCCTCTGAAGGATGGGTCTACATTAGTGCTCAATAATGTGCTCTTTGCTCCCTCCATCAGGAGGAGCCTAATTTCAATCCCTGTTCTGACCAAGAAGGGGTTTGAAGTTAGGTTCAAGGGGAGAAAGGCCACTGTTGGCAAGGGTGGGACTTTATTTTTTACTGCTTCTTTGGTAGATGGTTTATATTGCTTAGATGTAATGAACTCTCCAGAATCTAATGAAATAAGTGCTTCTGAGTATATTGTGTTGTCTGTGCATGATGCCCTGCTGTGGCATATGCATTTGTGTCATGTTAATGTAAATAAACTACATAGGATGTCGAACGCTGGGTTGTTCCCTAAAATATCTAGAGACCTACGTGTGTGTATGGATTGCTTATCGGGAAAGATAAGCAGGCAATCCTTCCAAAAGGGACAAAGGGCAAATGAATTGTTAGGGGTGGTTCATTCTTATATCTGTGGGCCCTTAAATGTTCAGACCCACAGAGGGATGACTTACTTCATCATATTTATACATGATTATTCAAGATACGGGTACATATATCTAATAAACAGGAAATCTGAAGCCTTAGATAAATTCTAGGAATTTAAAGCTGAGGTAGAGAATCACTTAGGCAGGAAAGTAAAAATCCTGAAGACTGAGAGGGGTAGCGAGTACACATCTGACCTGCTTAAAGACTACTGTATTGATCAAGGAATAGTTCATTAGTACACCCTACCGTACACTCCACAACAAAATGGAGTGGTAGAAAGGTGTAACAGGACGCTTATGTACATGATAAGGTCCATGTTAAATCACTCTGAGTTAGGAACCAACATCTGGGGTGAGACTCTAGACACCACCATGTACATACTATGTACCTGCTAAGGTAGTCCAACAAACGCCTTATGAGTTATGGATGGGTTGACGTCCGAAATTAGGGCAACTTAGAGTGTGGGCGGTCAGGGCACACGTAAAGGTGCCTGACTAGCACAGGTCAAAGCTAGACGCCAAGACCATAAAGTATAACTTTATTGGTTACTGTGACCACTCTAAGGGGTATCGATACGTGGTTCACCACAAGGATGGGACAGTGGGGGTAATTGAGTCTAGAGATGCTTATTTCTTAGAGGAAGAATTAAACCCTAGAATACCTAACAAAAGAGTCAATTTGTTTGAGGAGATTAAAGAGGCTGGTCCTAGCACTTCCCTAGAGGAACCAATTGGATCAGATCAAAACCAAACCGAACCGGAACCCAGGGCATTCAGGGAAAGAAGACCTTCAACCTAGTTGAGGAACTTCTATACAATGCTAGGGGAGGACAATGTCACATTAGATGAACCCATTCTATTTGGCCCGATTACCCTTGAGCAAGCTTTAAGTCTTCTAGATGCTCAAGAATGGTAGAATGTTATTCAGGAAGAGATGAACTCTATCCTATAGAATAAGGTCGGGAGATAGTGGATCCACCTGAAGGGCGGAAGTCCATTGGGTGCAAATGGATCTTTAAAAAGAAGCTTAAGGCCGATGGTTCTATAGACAAGTACAAAGAGAGATTAGTGGCTAAATGGTTCACCCATGTATATGGGATGGACTTTAAAGAGACATACTCACTGGTGTCAAGATTTCACTCGATTAGATGTCTATTCGAATGAGTTTCTTACTATGATTTAAAGCTACACCTAATGGATGTAAAGACTATTTTCCTAAATAGAGATTTAGAGGAAGAGATTTACATAGAACAACCTAAGGGTTTCGTAGTATCTGGAGAGGAACATAATGTGTGCAAGCTCATAAAATCATGGTATGGCCTAAAACAATTTTCGAGGCAATGGTACTTCACTTTTCACAATGTGATTAGTGAATATGGGTTCATAGTGAACGAACATGATCACTGTGTTTATACCTTCCGAGATGGGGCTAGGTATATGATGTTGTCATTGTATGTAAACGACATACTCTTGATGGGGAATGACCTAAGTATGATTGTCAGTTTAAAGGAATGACTCAAAACCCAGTTTGAGATGAAAGATATGGGTGAGACATCTTACATCCTCGGGATGAAAATTGACAGAGATAGAAAGGCTAGAAAGCTAAGTATATCTCAAGAATCATACATAAAGAGTGTTCTCAAACGCTTCAATGTCATTGGTTAGAAAACCATTGAGTCCCCTATTTAGAAGGGTACAATGTTATTTAAGAGTATGGCTCCTTGGACTGAGGAAGACCGACTCCGGATGGAGTCAGTGCCATATGCACAGGCTCTAGTAGCTAGATGTATGCCATGACCTGTACGAGGCCTTATTTGAGTTTTGTGGTAGGCTTCTTGAGCCGTTACCATGCAGACCCTGGACTTTAGCACTGGCAAGCGATGAAGAGGGTATTTCGGTACCTTTTAAAGTCTTAGAGTTTAAAACTCACCTATCAGGTGAAAATTCTATTATTGGCTGGATATAGTGGTTTAGACTATACGGGGGATCCAGATGACAGGAGATCCACTGCCGAATTTGTCATCATGTTTGGACGCGGGGCTATATCGTGGGCAAACAAGAAACATAAGAGTGTTTCTAAGTCTACGACGGAAGCTGAGTTTTATGCATGCAGTATTGCAGCTTCTTAGGCTGTATGGATAAAGGAGTTTCTAGCAAGATTGAGGCTAGAAGACTGGACTGATGCTCCTGTCCAGATTTATGCCTGCATTATTACAGCTTCCTAGGCAGATTGTAAGCTGAGTTTTATGCATGCAGTATTGCAGCATCCTAGGCAGTATAGATAAAGGAGTTTCATGTAGGCGTCGCAGTCGAAACCAGTGGGTGCCTCCGAAAACGGCCGCCTGATAAGTATGAAATATATATCTATTTTATATGCCTTTTTACCTTATTTGCTAGTATAGATTAGGTTAATTTAGAGTTAGTTATGGTTTATTTAGATTAAGATAGATATTATTGTTTAGTTTATTTATTAATAATTTTGTAGTTATTAGTAGTTTAGATATGTATTTGAATCAAGTTGGGATCTTAATTATAATCTACATGTCTAAAATGTGATATTTTATGCTTTGTAGGTAAAATGCGCTTATCAAAGTACTTAGACGATGTTTGGAATAATTAAAAATATTCTTGACATGCTTTAAAGTGATTTGGACAACTTTTCAGAGTTATAAACATGTTGAAAATTAATATGGACATGACAGAAAGAGCTTAATGAACAGAAAATGGATTGTCCAAAAAAGCTGTCCAGATTGTAGAATTCGAACGGGGCATTTTTAAGGATCAAACGGGATAACGCGCAGTTTCCTTATTTCAGCCAATTTTGAGTCCTTTTCATATTGTACTTCTTCCTATGATTCTTATGCCTATATAAAGACATATTTGGCTCGAAATTGAAGGTTAGTAAGTAGATTTTCTGAAGAGAAGAAGGAAGAAGAAGATGGAGAAAAACTCAAAGCATTCAATGGAGATTCAAGTGTTTTCTTCTACCATGGAAGGCTAAACTTTTCTTTTACTTAGGAGTTGATGAAGCTATAGATAAGTTTCAGTTTCTTTTCTTTTTAATTTAGATCTCATTTGTGAATTATGATAATTGTATAATAAGGATTTCCTTTTTAATGGAAGAGCTTTTCATGTTTATTCAAATCTATGTTGATTTATTGTCTTATAGATGATAGATTGATATGGTTTTGATATTTGCATCAATTCTAATTTCTGTAATTTAGATGAGATGGTCATACAATAGTTTTAATGTCAGATAATTAATGACTTAGATGAGTTATACTAAGATTAGACGGGTCATGCCTATAGCTAGTTTAGTGTAGATGATTCGTGTTATTGTCGAAGATAGTTCATGCCATGGAAGTTAATTAATGATTCTTTCTGAAGTAATTCTAGCTTGTAGCTGAGAATACTTGCTCATATTCACACTAGATTTAGATTAAAAGTTAAGGAATTGTTATGGTTCTATAGTGGATTCGATTTCCTAAGTAAATTCTATCATATTAGTCTCTTCTTTTTAAACTAGTTGATTCCTTTCTTTTACTTAATTAAAGTTTAAGTTGTTTTAGTTTTCAACTAGCAAATTCCTCTTTAGATTTAGTAATAATTCATCCATCCCTTAGGTTCGACAACCCTTAAATACTCATCCTAGTACAATTACCTTGTACACTTGCAAAGGGTTTAATTATAAACGATCAGGGTTTTGGCGCCGTTGCCGGGGACGGTGTTTATTTGTTATTAAATTAGCTTTAGGATAATTCTAGATACTTTAGTTTCAGTTTACTTATTTTTTAGGTTAATTCTTAGTTTCTTACCTTCTTTTAATTTGATCTTGTAGGTTGAGTTAAAGGTGCTCTCTACACTTATGGCCACAAGTGGACATTGGCAAGCATAGTGTTTCTCTTTGGTTTGCAAGATCCTTTTCTTTTTTTTATTCTTTTTCCTTCAGTTATTTTTACTTCATTTTTCCTTTTTTATACTTAAAATTGTGTGGTGTGTTTGTGGTGTATGCGTGGTCGTCGCTTCTTACTCCCCCGATTAGTACCATTTGACCCTGTGCCTGAGCGGACATCTAGGAGAGCTGAGTTGCCCTCGACCTAAACCCCCAAACTCTCCCACCAATTCCTCCACCCACACTACTTCTACCCTTATTATGGCTGAACATCAGTTAGATGCACCACTCAAAGCTCTAAGGGAGTATTACACTCCCAATGAGTACACCTCTCCTTCATGCATTAGGTTGCCAGCGGTTGCTGCTCAAAATTATGAAATTAAGCCCAATGTTATTCAAATGCTTCCATCTTTTTATGGACTTAATAATGAAAACCCGTATAGGCACCTAAATGACTTCTTAGAACTATGCACAACTTTTAAACTCTTAAATTTAACCGATGAGGCTGTTAAAGTTCGCCTTTTTCTTTTTACATTAAAAGATAAGGCTAAGGAATGACTTCATTCTTTAGAGCCAGACACCATCACAACTTAGGCCTAAATGCAACAAGAGTTCCTAAAAAAGTACTTTCTCATAGGTAAGATCAACCAAATGAGAAAGGCCATAACCACTTTTGCCCAACTTCCCACTGAACAGTTCCATGAGAGTTGGGATAGACTTAAGGACCTTCTTAGGAGGTGTCCTCATCGTGCTGCCCCTAAGTAGCAATTAGTGCAACGTTTTTATGAGGGTCTTACTGAACAAAACCGTCATCTTATTGATGCAAGTTGTGGGGGTACCTTTTTGCTAAAAAATGAAAATGAGGCATGAAAACTTTTTGAGGACTTGAGTGAAAATTCTCTTCAACATGCTGCATTAAATAGAAATGAGAGTGGACTATCTACCTTGAACAATGCCCCCTCTAGGGGTAGCTTATATGAAGTCAAAAACCCATTAGACATTTCCTCTAAAGTTGATACTTTATGTAGGAAGCTTGACCTCTTTATAACTTCAACACATCAGCCCACTCCCTTCACTCAAGATGCATGTACAATATACCTTAGCCCAGCCCATACTATCATGGAGTGCCCCTCTGCCTCTTAATTTCCTGAGCTTGTCCAAGACCATGTGAATGCTACCCAATCCTTCCCTACGGTTGAGAATAATCTATTTTCACACACATATAACCCTTGGTGGAGGAATCATCCTAACTTTTCCTGGCGGGCACAAAACCAAGGAGTTATGGGTAACCAACCCCCTAGGCAACCATTCCAAGTCCCACCAGCCCATATCCACCAACCTCAAGTACAATATCCATATGTCCAACCCAATAGGAGTCCAAGTTTTAAAAAAAAGGTCTTGAGTGCCCTGTGTTGTTACGTCCAAACCAAGACTATGAATTAGTCTAGTTTAGATTTCTTTTTTACTTGTCAACTATAGTAAACAAGGTCGATCCACAGGGAAAGCCTTGTGTGACAAAGAAAACTATTACAAAGAGAACAGAAAAGAGAAGGAAGTTGAAATAAGGAATAAGAGACAATCAAAGATAAAGTGCTAAGGCATCGGAAATCCACGTGTAATAAATCTCTAATGTATATTTGATTCAAATGATAACTCAATTAAGATCAAATGAAAATTCGTCTCAATCGGAAAATTTATCTTTTAAAGAACTTTGAAATAGAACAATAGTAATTGATTGTTTACTACGTGAAAGTATTAAGTGTATAATCACAGGGAATTATAAGCATTCAGCGTGCCTTTCGTCAATGTTGAATCAAATAATTATATAGATTATAAACTCCTTAAATATAAAACATCAATTTAAAACTATAAAGAACTTACTTGAATTAAAGCATCCATTAAACATCAAGTACAAGCTTCATTCTTAGCCTTAGCTTGAGAGCTTTAGAAAGCCATTACAATAAAACTAAAAACAAAATTACAAAATGAGAAAAGAAAATAGGAGAAGAGAGCTCCAAAGAGGAGAGAGTAAGTCATCTATCACGTCCACCCCTCTATTTATAGGAATAGAAGAAGTTGCTTCAAAGAGGAAAGTGAAATCATATCTCTAGATTGCATCCTGATTGATTGCCTGATTGGTTACTTCTTTGGCAATGATTAGATAAATGATTTATTTAGCAAATAAGTAACTTTGAATCTTCCTTTAGTTAACCAATCAGCCTCCTTGTCTTTCCTTATGTGTATCAATTATAATTAATGAAAATATTCTTCATGTGCTGGCCTCGGGTTAGTTTACTAGCTGTCTGATTGCATGCCAGATTCGACCCATATATCTTCAGAATTTAAAATTTCTTCCTGAAATAACATTTGTAGCTATGGAAGTCTTCTTTCCAATGCCACCAGAATCGTATCCATCCGAATTATACACAAAAAGATATGATCAAAATACTAAGGCTCTAGTAATCTGTCCGAATCAGCTTCTTTCCTAATTTAGTCCTCTTCATACAAATCTCAAATCAAACGGGTCCACAAGGTTGTGTTCGACCATTCCATGCATGTTTAGACCATTAGGGGCCCATTCTTAACTTTCAAATAGCTTTGGGTAGATGGGCTTTACTTCCTCTTCCACTTGGATCCTGTTAAAGCCTGTTTAGACATGTAAACTCAATTAAGGTCCAACTAACTTATTCAAAACATAAAAAGCCCAAATCAGCAATGAATTAACACAAAATAGGATTGCAATTCAAAATATGAGAACATTTAATTAAACATTATTTTAGTGTATCAAATACCCCCAAACCTACTTTTTGCTAGTCCTCGAGCAAAACAAAAATTAAAACAATAGAAAACAAAACTAACTACTCCACTTCCGCAGGAAATCTCGATTGCATTTAGCATATGCAACAAGTCTTTAAACCCCTAGCTTATACTAGTGGACGAGTTGTGTCTCGTGAGGGTTTGCAGTGAATCTACCTACAAAATTCAAAATTTAAAATAAAATAAAAAAATTAAAATTAAAACCACATCAAATTTACAAATCAACTCCTCCTAAACATGTGACTTCATTTAGTAAAATTAATCATGCATAATATAACTTGTCTTCTGAAATAATAATTCATTCTAACAACTTCATATTGGTGGCAAGTACTCATACATACATAATAGTTTTAGAAAAAACAGACATTGCCAAGTAATTATACAATCCCATTCTCATGAATCGAACAACTTAATGTGTCTCATGTCCACTCAGCAATTTCAATTTTAACACTCAAAAATAGACATTAGCATCCATTCATCTTCAAGAGATCATAATAGAGAATCATGCAAAAACCTTCCTTGAAAAGTAAAACACCCTAGATCACTTGACAACTCATTCAAGATATAATTGCATAATGTCCTACTAGAATTTTATGCTCATCTCACATGACATGTGTAAGGCTTAACATTTTAAGTTTTCTATAAGATCCATTTAACAAGTGTTAGGCCAGTGACTCCCAATCCAGTTGGCTCAGGGCACTAGGTGTTAAAGCACCCCTCAGGCTTAATAACTTGAACCAAATAGGCTTAAAGGCTATGCATGTCATAAATTAGTCAACTCTACCTTTTGACTCGAACACCCTATGCTTAGTGAGGCACGCCGAGTCCCGGTCTACTCAATAGAGTGACTCTAATTCTTTACAATTTTTCAATACTTTTTTTTTCACATTTTTTTCTTTTTTTTTTCTTGAGCACATTATACAATCAACTTGATTTGTGTTGACAAAAATCTTCGACTGTTCTACGAACCAAGAATAGTGAAACTCAAAACTCTATTATGATAACATGAATACTACTAGATCATGCCAAAGTTTTACTCTCATAAGAAAATAATTACTTAGATTCAATGATATCCACCAAGATGTAAGACCATAATCAAAGGCTCGAATTCTCACTTAGGCAAATGTCTTTCTTAGTTTTTTTTCAAAATAGGAGCACAAGAAACCAATATGAAGTAATTAGAACTCAAAATTATTAAATATGTCAAGTCATATTCTAAGCAATATGATGTCATTAAATATAGTCACATGTCTAAAATAAGCATCAATGTAATAAGCAAAAACATAAATCTAATTAATTTTTTTTATTTTTTCATTTTTTAAGTAAGACTAAAAAAAAACATGAAAGAAAAATCGTTTTCTATACCCCCAAACCTAAACTAAACATTGTCCTCAATGTAAAAATTTTTTTTTTATTTTTTTTTTACTTGGAAAAAAAATTATGAAAAGTAAATCAACCCTCATAATTTGGATTTTCAAGAGATGTAGACTCAACTTCAGGGACAAAATGGTCTAAAAATGGTTTCAAACGTTGGCCATTAACTTTGAAAACATCACCATTTTTTGGGTTTTCAATTTCAATAGTTCCATAAGGAAAAACAGTTTTTACAATGAAAGGACCTGTCCAACGTGATCTTAATTTTCCTGGAAAGATATGAAGTCGAGAGTTGTACAATAAAACTTTTTAAAAGGGCTCAAAAGTTTTTCGTAAAATATTTTTATCATGAAAAGCCTTCATTCTCTCTTTGTTTAGTTTTGAACTCTCATAAGCATTACGTCGAATTTCCTCTAATTCATTGATTTGCAATTTTCTATTTAAGCCAGCTTTGTCAAAGTTAAAATTCAAAGCTTTGATTGCCCAATATGCCCTATGTTCCAATTCCACAGGCAAGTGACAAGTTTTTCCAAAAATCAAACGGTAAGGAGACATTCCAATTGGAGTCTTAAAAGCGGTACGGTAAGCCCAAAGAGCATCGGTTAGCCGTAAAGACCAATCTTTACCATTTGGATTTACCGTTTTTTGCAAAATATATTTAATTTCCCTATTAGAAATCTCAACTTGTCCACTCGTTTGTGGGTGATAGGGGGTAGCTACTTTATGGGTAATCCCATACTTCTTCATCAAAGCCTCAAAAGGTTTATTGCAAAAATGTGACCCCCCGTCACTTATAATGGCTCGAGGTGTTCCAAACCTTGAAAATATATTTTCTTTTAAAAAGCGCACAACGACTTTGTGGTCATTGGTTTTGCTTAGAACAGCCTCAATCCACTTGGAAACATAATCGACGGCAACTAAAATGTAAACATAGCCAAAAGATGGAGGAAAAGGTCCCATGAAATCAATGCCCCAACAATCAAAAATCTCAATTACCAATATGGGGTTAAGGGGCATCATATTTCGACGAGTAATGGCTCCTAACTTTTGACACCTTTCACAAGTTTTGCAAAATTCATGAACATCTTTGAAAAGCGTCGGCTAGTAAAAACCACATTGCAAAATTTTAGCGGTGGTCTTTTTAGAGGAGCAGTGACCACCGCATGCTTCAGAATGACAAAAAGAGATGATACTTACTTATTCAGAATCAGGCACACATCTCCTTATTATTTGATCCGGACAGTACTTAAAGAGATAAGGGTCGTCCCAAAAGAAATGCTTTACCTCGGTAAAGAATCTCTTTTTATCTTGAGGAGACCAATGGTGGGGAACTTTACCTGTCACCAAGTAGTTGGCAATGTCGGCATACCATGGAGAATGTGAGATGGCAAAAAGTTGTTCATCGGGGAATGTGTCTTGGATTGGAATGTTGTTCGAAGAATCAGAAAATTCCAATCTAGAAAGATGATCCGCCACCACATTCTCTACTCCCTTCTTGTCTTTGATTGTGAGATCAAACTCTTGGAGTAGGAGTATCCATCGGAGTAATCTAGGCTTTGTATCTTGTTTGCTCAAAAGGTACTTCAAAGCTGCATGGTCAGTAAAAATGATAATTTGAGAGCCAATCAAGTAGGATCTAAATTTGTCAAGTGCAAATACTACAGCAAGAAGTTCTTTTTCAGTGGTGGAGTAGTTCATTTGGGCACTATTTAAAGTTCTACTTGCATAATGAATTACGCAAGGTTTCTTATCTTTTCTTTGCCCTAAAACAGCCCCAACAGCATAATCACTTACATCACACATAATTTCAAAAGGAAGGGTCCAATCTGGGGGTTGCATGATGGGTGCAGACACTAACATGTTTTTAAGCTTTGTGAAAGCTTCTTCACATGCATCCGACCACTCAAAAGAATGTTCTTTAGATAGAAGATTACATAATGGTCTAGATATCACACTAAAATTCTTAATAAATCTTCTATAAAAACAGGCATGCCCTAAAAAGGATCTAACATCTTTTATGGACTTTGGACTAGGCAAATTAGCAATCAATTCAATTTTTGCCTTGTCTACTTAAATTCCCTGCACAGAAACAATGTGACGAAGTACTATTCCAGTAGTAACCATAAAATGACACTTTTCCCAATTTAAAACTAGATTTTTCTCTTCACATCTCACCAAAACTTTTTCTAAGTTATCAAGACAATCATCAAAAGAATCACCAAAAACAGAAAAATCATCTATAAAAACTTTTAAAAACCGCTCCACCATGTCACTAAAGATGCTCATCATGCACCTTTGGAATGTGGCAGGAGCATTACATAATCAAAACGGCATCCTTCGATATGCAAAGGTACCAAATGGACATGTAAATGTTGTTTTTTCTTGATCTTCAAGGGCAATCTCAATTTGATTATATCCTGAATAACCATCTACAAAACAATAAAATTGATGACCGGCCACCCTCTCTAGGATTTGGTCAATGAATGGTAAAGGGAAGTGGTCTTTCCTAGTGACAGAATTCAATTTCTTATAATCTATGCACATTCGCCAACCAGTGGTGACTCTAGTGGGAATTAACTCATCATTAACATTCTTTACAACTGTCACTCCAGACTTTTTAGGGACAACCTGGGTGGGACTCACCCATGGACTGTTAGAAATATGGTAAATGATACCCACATCCAATAATTTTAGGACCTCTGCTCTCACTACCTCTTTCATATTGGGGTTTAACCTCCTTTGCATTTGTCTCACAGGTTTTGCATTTTCTTCCATGAAAATTCTATGTGTACAAATCAGGGGACTAATCCCCTTAATATCAGCAATGGTCCACCCAATGGCATTTTTGTGATTTCGAAGGACTTCGAGCAACTTCTGCTCTTGCTCCCTATTCAACATTGAAGAGACAACCACAGGAAATGTCTCTCCCTCACCAAGATAAGCATATTTAAGTTCAGTAGGGAGGGGTTTCAAGTCTAGCTTTGGTGGTTGGACACTTAAGGGGAGATGAGCGCTATTAGAAGGAGGTAACTCCTCAAAGCGGGCTTTCCACCTATCAGTATCCAATAATGGAGTTCACTCCAACAAGGAATTTACATCATTAATCATAACATCATCATCAAAGTTAAAATAAGAAAGACAGGCTTCAAGAGGGTCAGAAAATGAAGAAATAGTAGCCATGTCATTAATAAGACTTTCTAAAAGATTCACTTAATGTACATCCTCATCATCATCTCCTAGTTGCCTTCAGATATTAAAAATGTTCAGTTCCAAAGTCATATTTCCAAAAGAAAGCTTCATAACACCATTTCTACAATTAATAAGAGCATTAGAAGTAGCAAGAAATGGGCGGCCTAATATGACAGGAATTTGAGTACGAGCATTAAAAATTGGTTGTGTGTCCAAAACAATAAAATCAACAGGAAAGTAAAACTTTTCTACTTGTACTAGTACATCCTCAACTATTCCTCTTGGTGTTTTAATTGAGCGATCTACAAGTTGAAGTGTAATGCTTGTGGGCTTAAATTCACCAAGTCCCAGTTGTTCATAAACAGAATAAGGTAAGAGATTAACACTTGCCCTAAGATCAAGCAAAGCTTTTTCAATTCTATAATTCCCAATTATACAAGATATGATTGGACAACCAGGATCTTTATATTTGGGTGGGGTGTTTTGTTGCAAAATTGCACTTACCTGTTCTGTCAAAAATGCCTTCTTTTGTACATGTAGCTTACGCTTGATTGTACAAAGGTCTTTCAAAAATTTAGCATAAGATGTAATTTGTTTAATAGCATCTAAGAGAGAAATGTTAATCTTCACTTGTTTCAAAATTTCAAGAATGTCACCATTTGGTACCAATTTAGAAGAAGATTGTAATCTTTGAGGAAAAGGAGGAGGAATTGGAGCAACACAATCAGAGTTGTTAAGTTCATCATCATGTTTTGAATTGAAAGACTCCTTAGGTTCAACAACCTTCATTGGAATGTCTTTATTAATAACTTTTCCACTTCTCAAAGTGGTGATGGACTTAGCATGTTCTTCTTGTGAACTTGAAGAATTTAAATTTTTAATTACAAATTGACCTTTAGGATTTGGTTGAGGTTGAGAAGGAAACTTCCCTTTTTCTTGAGTGCTTAAAGCTGTGGTCAATTGAGTAATAGAAGTCTTCAAGTCATTTATGGCTTGCATTGTTTGGCTGTTGATTGTTGCTTGACTTTGCATGAATGTTTGCAATGTGTCTTCAAGAGTCTTCTTATGTGGTGGAACATAATTTGAGGAAGAAGGGGGTACCTGCACATTAGACTCATTTCTCTAACTAAAGTTGGGATGATTTCTCCAATTAGGAGTATAAGTTTCAGAATAAGGAGAAGAAAAAGGCCTTTTGTAGGTATTCATAGCATTTGCTTGAGTATGCAACACCTCTTGAAAAGTAGGGATTGTTGGACAATCTTGTGTTTGGTGTCCATCACTCTCACATATACTACAAATATCTTGTGCTTTAGGAGAAGTTTTAGACATGTTTTCTCTATTAATTTCCATAGCCTCAACTTTTCTAGTTAAACTTGTAATTTTTGCTTTTACATCATCCTCTTCTTTAAGAAGGTACATGCCCCCCTTAGTTGTCCAATTAGATTTAGTCTTATTACTACTTTCAAATTCATTATAATCTTCCCATGATTGAGCATTTTCAGCCAACACGTCAAAATAGTCTCATGCTTCCTCAGGTTCTTTACTCAAAAACTCTCCATTACACATCATTTTAACAAATTGCCTCATTTGAGAAGTTAAACCATTATAGAAGAAACTAATTGTACGCCATGTTTCATATCCATGATGTGGGCACAACAACAAAAGTTCTTTAAATCTTTTCCAACATTGAAAGAAAGTCTCATTTTTTTTTTGTGAAAAATTCATGATGTTTTTTCTAAGTGTATTAGTTCTATGGGTGGGAAAAAACTTTTTCAAAAATTCTCTTTGCATTTCTTGCCATGTTCCAATGGATCTTAGCTTCAAAGAGTTCAACCAATTTTTTGCTTTTTCCTTTAAAGAAAATGGAAAGAGTTTTAATCTAATAAGATCATTTAAAACATTTTGGTTTGGCAAAGTTGCACAAACCTCTTCAAACTCTTTTAAATGCAAATATGGGCTTTCCGAATCTAAGCCATGAAATTTGGGTAGTAATTGAATTACACCCGGCTTGAGTTCAAAACCACCTATATTAGTTGGAAAAATCATGAAAGAAGGAGAACTTGATCTAGTTGGTTGCAAATAATCACGCAAGGTTTTAACTTGAATATTTTGTGCATTATTATCTCCATTATCACTTCTTAGTTCCTCGTTAGTTCTTAGATCCTCCATTGTATCAAAATAGAGAGAATTTTCAAAAGATTTGTTCACTCTTTTCAATCGTCCAAAATTATCACGTACCCATGTGAACATGCAACAACAATTTTTTTTTTTTTATAACAACAAAAGTAAAAGTGCAGAAATTAAATGACAAAATATAAAAAGTTAGAGAGTTAGAAGTTAATGGAAAAAAATTAAAATTATAAAATAATGCCAAAGGCACTATCAAGGTACATGTTTGATCCCGAAAAATTTTCAGTAGTAACGTGGGTAGTGCCTCCGGTCTTAAAAAAAAAAGAAAAATTACAGAATTTAAGTACTAAAAGTAAATGACATAAAGTAAATGACTGAATTTAAAGAGTTAGTGTGCATAAATAAAAGTTGGAGAATTAGTAAAGTTAGAGTGAGTTTCTTTTTCGTAACGGATTCTTGTCACACGTTGCAATCCCCGGCAACGGCGCCAATTTGTTGTTACGTCCAAACCAAGACTATGAATTAGTCTAGTTTAGATTTCTTTTTTACTTGTCAACTATAGTAAACAAGGTCGATCCACAGGGAAAGCCTTGTGTGACAAAGAAAACTATTACAAAGAGAACAGAAAAGAGAAGGAAGTTGAAATAAGGAATAAGAGACAATCAAAGATAAAGTGCTAAGGCATCGGAAATCCACGTGTAATAAATCTCTAATGTATATTTGATTCAAATGATAACTCAATTAAGATCAAATGAAAATTCGTCTCAATCGGAAAATTTATCTTTTAAAGAACTTTGAAATAGAACAATAGTAATTGATTGTTTACTACGTGAAAGTATTAAGTGTATAATCACAGGGAATTATAAGCATTCAGCGTGCCTTTCGTCAACGTTGAATCAAATAATTATATAGATTATAAACTCCTTAAATATAAAACATCAATTTAAAACTATAAAGAACTTACTTGAATTAAAGCATCCATTAAACATCAAGTACAAGCTTCATTCTTAGCCTTAGCTTGAGAGCTTTAGAAAGCCATTACAATAAAACTAAAAACAAAATTACAAAATGAGAGAAGAAAATAGGAGAAGAGAGCTCCAAAGAGGAGAGAGTAAGTCATCTATCACGTCCACCCCTCTATTTATAGGAATAGAAGAAGTTGCTTCAAAGAGGAAAGTGAAATCATATCTCTAGATTGCATCCTGATTGATTGCCTGATTGGTTACTTCTTTGGCAATGATTAGATACTAAATAAATCAATGATTTATTTAGCAAATAAGTATCTTTAAATCTTCCTTTAGTTAACCAATCAGCCTCCTTGTCTTTCCTTATGTGTATCAATCATAATTAATGAAAATATTCTTAATGTGCTGGCCTCGGGTTAGTTTACTAGCTGTCTGATTGCATGCCAAATTCGACCCATATATCTTCAGAATTTAAAATTTCTTCCTGAAATAACATTTGTAGCTATGGAAGTCTTCTTTCCAATGCCACCAGAATCGTATCCATCCGAATTATACACAAAAAGATATGATTGAAATACTAAGTCTCTGTCAATCTGTCCGAATCAGCTTCTTTCCTAATTTAGTCCTCTTCATACAAATCTCAAATCAAACGGGTCCACAAGGTTGTGTTCGACCATTCCATGCATGTTTAGACCATTAGGGGCCTATTCTTGACTTTCAAATAGCTTTGGGTAGATGGGCTTTACTTCCTCTTCCACTTGGATCTTGTTAAAGCCTGTTTAGACATGTAAACTCAATTAAGGTCAAACTAACTTATTCAAAATATAAAAAGCCCAAATCAACAATGAATTAACACAAAATAGGATTGCAATTCAAAATATGAGAACATTTAATTAAACATTATTTCAGTGCATCACCCTGCAAGGCATTAAATCTCAATCCCAACTCGTCCACTGTCACACACAATCTATAGCAAAGTTAGAAGCCCAAATTGGGTAACTAGCCAATGCTATAAATAAGAGAGAGATGGGAACATTGCCGAGTCAGCCCCAACAAAACCCTAAACGTCAATTTCTAGTAGAGGGAGCTCCTCCCTCTAATGAATAAGTTAATTCCATAATGACCCTTAGGAGTGGGAAGATTGTTGACAAGAATGTTGGGGGGACACCAGTGACAGATGATAGGAGTGAGGAGTTAGAGAAGGCAGCCCCTAATGAGCCTCAAATAGAAGTTAGTGCACCACATAAGAAGGAGTTTGTATCTTTTTCCCCTTCCTCAGAGCCACAACCTAAGACCACTTCAAAGGGATCTTACATCCCCAGGGCACCTTTTCCTCAGTGTATTGACATGACCCCACCATTTAGAAAGAGCATAGCTAAGATGGATGATATTCTTGAGACTTTCAAATAAGTCAAAATTAATCTCCCCCTCTTAGAAGTCATTAAGGAAGTCCCTGCTTATGCTAAGTTCCTCAAAGACCTATGCACTCAAAAGTGTAAATCTAAGACCTATGTGTTTAAGAAGGTCTTCCTCACCGAGCAAGTTAGCTCTCTTTTGAAGTTTGACACCCCACCTAAGCATAAGGACCCAGGAGTGCGCACTATTTCTTGTATCATAGGTGACCACTTCATTCAAAGAGCCCTCTTTGACCTTGGTGCGAGTGTCAATCTACTCCCTTACTCGGTGTATGAGAAACTAGGGTTAGGTGAATTGCAGCCTACATCAGTTACATTGCAGCTAGCCGACCATTCGCTGCGTAAGCCTCGGGGAGTAATTGAGGATGTCTTAGTGAAAGTTGACCGGTTCTTTTTCCCTGTTGATTTTATTGTCTTAGATATGGAAACCGGTGCTAACTCCACACATCAGATTCCTATCATTCTAGGTCGCCCTTTCCTTGCCACAACTAATGCATGCATAAATTGTAGGACGGGGGTAATGGAGATGACCTTTGGGAACATAAAAGTGCAACTAAATGTTTTTGATGTGTCCAACAATTTACCTACAACTTGTGATGCTTAATGTTTTATGGTAGATAATTTTAGATTCGATGCTTATGATAGAGGTCTATCTTTTGTAGCATTAGCCCATAATCAAGTTGTGCCTTCTAATTTTTTTGAACCATCATTTTGGAGACTTAAGAGAAGAACCAATGTCAATATCTACCACCCACCTTAACATACTTGAGAGTTGGCATTGTCTGGCTGAAGACAATAAACTTAGAGCTTCTTGGGAGGCAACCCACGTTTTTGATATATTTATTTTCCTTCCTTTTATTTATTTTCTTTGCTTCATTTAGATTTTATTTACTTATTTTTCTCAGCTTTTATTTTCTTTTCTCCTTATAGTTTTTGTTGTTATCTCTTTTCTGGGAGCTTGGTATTTTAGGTTTGGGAAATTGCTCTTTATATGTATGTTTCTCGTGTTTTCTGCAATCCTATGTACTTCATTTTCATATTAGTGGATTAGTTCTTCATTCAGGTGATATCTTTTTTTCCCTCTCTTACTTATTCTTGTCATTGTAGTATATATTTTCTTTTACATTGAGGGCATTGTTCAATTTAGGTTTGGGGGTGTAGAAAGCTATTTTTCTTTCTTATTTCTTTTAGGATGTTTTAGAGTATTATGTTTTAAACTATTTTTTTTGTTTTTACTTTTGTTATTTCTTTAGTTTTGTTTTATGTGGTTTTTATTGTTTATTTTATTTTAAAAGCATATGTTTGTTTTTAAAGAGATCAATTTCATGAAGAAAGTTCAAATAATTAATTAAGTGATGAAAGTGATTAAGTGAGTAATTTATGTTTTATTTTCTTTATCTTGGATGATTGTGCTAATATTTTTAAATCACATTTCACACACTTGAAACTTGTAGGAATATAATTTTATGATTTATTACTTGTAATCTTAGTGAGATATCTTTAACTAAGCACATTTTTGAAAACTTGACAATTGAGTAATTTGAATGTTTTATGATAGATCTTTATGCTTGGCTATTATTTGAAAAAAAAAGGGATAAGTGTGTAATGAAAAAAGAATGAAAAAAAAAGAGAGTTGAAAAAAAAAAAGATTGATTGAAAAAAAATGTTGAAAAAAAAGAGAGTAAAGGTTTGTTTCTCTTTTCATTGAGTAACCGGGCCTTGTGCCTAGGCAAGTATAAGGGATCGCGTCAAAAGGTAAAAAGTTGAGATAAATTCTTTTATGACTTATTTGGTTTTGTAGCCTTTATAATTCGAGTTATTAAGCATGAGGGGTGTTTCAACACCTAGTGCCTTGAGCCAACTGGATTAAGGACACTGGCCTAACGCTTGTTACATGGACTATTTAGAAAGCTTAATAGAACTAAGTATTGCATAAGTCATATTTTGAGGTATATTATGATCTTATTCCCTGAATTTAATTTAAATTTGATGACCATTACATGAGGTTTTATTATGAGCTGTTAAAGATGAAATATTGTCATTGATATATTTTTAAGTTAGTGAACTTTAATGAGCCTGGTTAATGGGTTACATAAGATATGCTTGTTAATAAAGAGTGAAATTGTATGACTACAAAGTTTCTACACTTTATGTTTTTGAAATATATATATGTAGTTGCACAATTATTTCTAAGATGAGGTTATAGAATAAATGATTCTTTACTTGTAAGTGATCAGATCAAAATTATTTACTTGTGTAAAGTATTTGTGGTTGGTTCTTTTTAGAAATAGTTGTGTGTTTTTAAGAGAAGATTGTTTTTTTTTTGAAATTTTGTTTTTCTGTTTTGTTTTATTTCTTTTCTTAGGTTTAGATGTTTGTGGGTATCATTGTTGCAAACCCTCACGAGACACAACTTATCCAACTAGGGACACCTAGGGGTTTAAAAGCTTGTTGTATATGCTAAATGCAATCGTGATTCCCTACGAAAGTGGCATTTATTTATTTTTCTAGATTAGTTATTTTATTTTGTTTTCTTTTGCTTGAGGACTAGCAAAATATAGGTTTGGGGGTATTTGAAAAGTATGAAATATATATCTATTTTATATGCCTTTTTACCTTATTTGCTAGTATAGATTAGGTTAATTTAGAGTTAGTTATGGTTTATTTGGATTAAGATAGATATTATTGTTTAGTTTAATTATTAATAATTTTGTAGTTATTAGTAGTTTAGATATGTATTTGAATCAAGTTGGGATCTTAATTATAATCTACATATCTAAAATGTGATATTTTATGCTTTGTAGGTAAAATGCGCTTATCCAATTACTTGGACGATGTTTGGAATAATTAAAAATATTCTTGACATGCTTTAAAGTGATTTGGACAACTTTTCAGAGTTATAAACATGTTGGAAATTAATATGGACATGAAAGAAAGAGCTTAATGAACAGAAAATGGACTGTCCAAAATAACTGTCCAGATTGCAGAAACAGTGTAGCCGTTCGAACGGGGCATTTTTAAGGATTAAATAGGATAACGCGCTGTTTCCTTATTTCAGCCAATATTGAGTCCTTTTCATATTGTATTTCTTCCTACAGTTCTTATGCCTATATAAAGACATATTTGGCTCGAAATTGAAGGTTAGCAAGTAGATTTTCTGAAGAGAAGAAGGAAGAAGAAGATGGAGAAAAACTCAAAGCTTTCAATGGAGATTCAAGTGCCTTCTTCTACCATGGAATGCTAAACTTTTCTTTTACTTAGGAGTTGATGAAGCTATAGATAAGTTTCAGTTTCTTTTCTTTTTAATTTAGATCTTATTTGTGAATTATGACAATTGTATGATAAGGATTTCCTTTTTAATGGAAGAGCTTTTCATGTTTATTCAAATCTATGTTGATTTATTGTCTTATAGATGATAAATTGATGTGGTTTTGATATTTGCATCAATTCTAATTTCTGTTATTTAGATGAGATGGTCATACAATAGTTTTAATATCAGATAATTAATGACTTGGATGAGTTATACTAAGATTAGACGGGTCATGCCTATAGCTAGTTTAGTGTAGATGATTCGTGTTATTGTCGAAGACAGTTTATGCCATGGAAGTTAATTAATGATTCTTTCTAAAGTAATTCTATTTTGTAGCTGAGAATACTTGCTCATATTCACACTAGATTTAGATTAAAAGTTATGGAATTGTTATGGTTCTATAGTGGATTCGATTTCCTAAGTAAATTCTATCATATTAATCTCTTGTTTTTAAATAAGTTGATTCCTTTCCTTTACTTAATTAAAGTTTAAGTTGTTTTAGTTTTCAACTAGCAAATTCCTCTTTAGATTTAGTAATAATTCATCCGTCCCTGAGGTTCGACAACCCTTAAATACTCATCCTAGTACAATTACCTTGTACACTTGCAAAAGGTTTAATTATAGACGATCACCGCCCTCCTCCCCTATAAATACACCACTCTGGCCAGTTTTTTTACACAATCCATTTCTTACCCTCTTACTATTTTCACTGTTCCCGACCCATTTTAAGTTTGAATTACACAATCCAAGACCCGTTTCCTACTAAATCAAGGGTGCTCTACGCACCGAAAGGGTTATTTTCTCAATGTGACCTCTCTAAAATCCAGAAAACCCTACCATGTCCCTAATACTCCCCTTTCTTCTTTTTACTATTTTTGGACCGTTTCAAACCCTTTTCAGCTCGTTCAAAAGCCGTACCCCACTAAATCGAAGGTGTTCTATGCGTTGGGATAGTTATTCTCCTGAATTTCCCACTCGAAGGAAGGATCTTCTTTATATTCTACGAGGGGATTTCTTATACTCCGCACACGTTTTAGGTAGGTAGTTTTAAATTCTAATAGTATACTGAGATTTTGACTCGCCAAAGTTCTGCTAAAAGTTTTCTTCTACTTATTCTAAGAAACTTTATCTTTAAAAGCATCTCCTCTTTTCACAAACTTCTCTGAGTTTTGGGTAACCGTACCCTCTGGATAATTCTTGATCTTTCGAAACTGAGGATTATTTTGATGATGATTATGAGTACCATAAACATTTGTCTCTAGCGCGCATACAAGACTGAGATATCATGGGAAAATCCCTTTCCTTTCGTCTCCCATTGCCCCATGAGCACAGGTGTAAGTCGTCTGGTTTCACGACATTTATGGACCGTGTTTTCAGACTTATTTTCTGAATGATTTTAAAATAAGGATGATAGATTTTTACATCCTTGAAGCATATTCTTAGAACTTAACTCAACCTACTGAGTATGAATTTACTCATCCATCATCAGATTCTGCAAGTGTGTCACTCGAATCTAAAGTAGCTGACGAGGAGTTTTCTTAAATTACAGTTTCTGTACTTTCTTTTTGTACTTTATGTAATGTTTATACTGACCGATGTATAAAGGCATGTTATGCCCAAATTTGGATATCTTTGTATAATACAAAGTGTTTTGTAATTCTCTTTTGGTACACGGTGATCCTTGGCATTAGGAATTAAATTTTGTTACGTTTCCAAAATTTATTTTCTTTTATTCTAGAAAATTCGAGGGGCATTACATAAGTAAAAAAATATAATATTTATTTATGATGTAAAATGAGACTGAATAAAAGTATTATTTATGTAGAAAAATCAAAACTTATTTAGATATAAAATCTAAAAATTAGTAAAGCTAATGACATAAGACTAAGAATTGATTTAAGTAGAGCATCTAATGAAATACTAATTTTTTCTGTCTCTCACTTTCCTCTCCTTTACAATGGTTGGATTGCTTAATTGGTCATGACCCATGATCAGAATCATGTGTAGCATGAGAAAACCATCTTCCTCAGTGAAAGCCAAAGGGGTCATGTTAAATCCTTCATTTTGATTAGCCTCATTCCCTTCGAGAGTAGTGTGTCTGCCACTATCATTTCCATCATAATCTCTTCCACATTGGAGATTTACAAAAGTAATTTATATGCTTCTGTAACTTTTTATTTTATGTCACCACATTTTTGTCTGGCATTTTCTCAAAGAGTTCCCATGCATTTGCAATATGGCTTGCTTTCATATAACTAGAGATCAAAGCGGAGTATGATATCACAATTTTGAGGCATATTATGAAACAACCTCATTGCTTCATGAAGTTATTCATTTTTATGAAAGCTGACATCAAAGAAGTTATAGTCTCTATTGTTTGTTCAGGCATTTTCTTGAACAACGCAATAGCCTCATATGTTCTATTACTCTTCAAGTACTCATCAATCATTGAGTTCTAGGTAACTTGGTCTCTATCATTCATGTGATCAAATAAAATTTGGGCATTATCAATTCAGTGATCACAAATACATCCAGAAATTAGTGAGTTCCATACTCTCTATAGTTGCCTTCAAATTTATCAAACTCCATCCTCACTTCATCTATGTTAAGGCACTTTCTATACATGCAAACTAAACATTTCTCCACTGCTTTATCAAGATTATGGCCTAGTTTTGTTGCAAATGCATGAAACCTTTTACATTGTATACAATTCCTCAGGTTTAAAATTGCACTAGTTACTATTATAATGCTATTTAGGCTAGCCTCAACTCCATTATTTAGCATTTCAATGAAAAGCTCTAGCGCCATATCGTATTGTCCTGCATTGACAAACCCACCTAGTATTACAGACCATGTCACCAAATTCTTCACTGGCATTGATTTAAATAACTCATACGCATTCCTTATCTTCTTAACCTCAAAGTACCCATTTATAAGAGAATTCCAGGAAATGACATTACGTGTTGGCATGCAATTGAAAACACTATGAGCATCATCTATCTGGTGGTTCACAACATAGCCTAAGATCAAAGCAATCCATGAGACTAGACTTGGGCAGTTCATGTCATCAAACACTCTACAAAGGCAAACAAACACCTTGCATTTAGAATAAAAGTTGTATAAAGAGGTTCCCACAAACACATTGGCAGAATAAGCTTTCTTAAGTGACAGCCCATGTACCATTCTTAAGTGCCCATGCACTCACCACATGAAGATATTGCAACTGAAATTGATTTCGGGCTGAGTTGAAGTGTAATATCCTGGATTTCCCTATGTTTCGAAAATTAAATACATGGAAAATAGGGTGTTTAAACCATTGATATTACCTATAGAATAACTTCCTCCATATATGTAATTTGTAGCTAAGACCTATGTGGTTAGAAAGCAGATAGAATGAGCTTCGAAATGCCACCAAGAACATGCAAATCAGAGTTCTGATGAGGGAGATACGACTGTTCAAAGTTAAACATATTGTATAGAGTCCGTTTACCCGATCTAAACGTGTGTTTGGGCCGTTTAAGTCATTTTGCAGGCCCGATTATTTAAAGTTCCAAAATTAATTTTTAAAAACCCAATTAGGTTTCCTAAGTGAGGGGATTTAGCCCAACTCTTAAGGGGATTAGGAACCCTAATCCCCATCCTTATAAAAGACCTTCTTAGGGCCCAATTTGGAGGGTCTTTTGCCTGAAGGGAGGAGCATTGACCGTTAAGGGAAGGTGGAGGAGCCGCCGATGGATTTCTACGACAAGGCTTCAGAAGCAGTGGATCTACAACAAATCGGCAAATAAGGTATGATCATTGTCATTGTCTTCAAGTTAAGATTAATGAAGTTTTTATAAGATGAATTTGAATGAAAATTAGATATGTGCAATTTGTAAATTACATGAACAGTGATTGCAGAAATCACTCTTCTGTAATTTCATAAAAGAGTGTAGCTTTTCTGTAAAATTTTCAGTTCCTGCTGACCGACCGCTGACCAATCAGCTACTGGCAGGTCATTTCGCACTAGACCCATTCAGCCAAGGGTTAGGCTCTGGCACGTGGACCGGTGAACAGAAAAAAAAAAGAGGGCAATCACTGGCTGCGCTGGCCGTACCAATCCAGGCCATGCCGATCAAAGCCATGATGGCCCCAGCCGTGCTGGCTCCGACTGTGGCGGCTTCACTGCTTTGTTATAAAAAAGGGGGCAGCCTTTTGGTTGTCCGCTATCCACCGGATAGCTGTGGGACCAATGTAGGCAGTTCCACCATGTGCTAGCGGTCTTGAAGTCCTGAGCCGCCCACCCCTCTGCCGCGGTTAGGGGTGTTGCCTCCAGAGGCTGTATGGCCTATGGCCAGTCGCAGGGAAGATGACCCACAATGCGGGTCGTCTGCGTGCCCTGGATTGGGTCAGGAACCCGACTCGGTTCGGTCCAGCTCAATTAAAAAAAATGAAGTATACCAATAGAACCGGGTCCGGATCAGTAGGAGAAATAGTCAAAAAAATGTGGGGCAAATTTCAAATGACCATGGGAGTATGGAGAGTGCCCTAACCAAGTTTCAGAGCTGTGAAAAATCCCAAAGTCTCTAAAATTGCCAATTTACCCTTATGAGTTGAAGCGTAGAATAATAATTCTTGAATAGACTTAGGGGCTCCGGTTCAAGGACCTATGAGTGGATTTAAAAATTAATAAAAACCTCAATGATATTTTAATATGTATTATAAATTTGGACGAAACCACAAGTTTGGAAAAAATCCCAGTAAATAGATAATTGACTAATTTACCCTAGGGTTAAGGTAAAAAGGATTAATTGAACCGGGGGGTCTGTTTAAGTGGTTTATGACCCCATTAAATTGAAAGAAAATTATTTCCGATTCATAACATCATGGTGTACCCTTGAGATTAGTTTTGGACATAGTAGGTGTAACACCCTGCTTTTCTAATTATGTTTAGCCTACGGGGTTAGAGGTAATTAGATAACCTTTCAATGAGTCTTAGAGGGTTTCAAAGGTTGAAACCTCCATTTATGAGTAGAGCTCGAAGAAACGAGTGTAACGAATCAAAGAACGCGTGAAACGGAGGTCGGGATTGAAAGTTATGACCTTAGGAAGCATGCAATATAGGCAAAACACAAATTGAAAAGAATGGATTATACTATTTTGAGTGGGCTAGTATCGAAGGTCACATCAATACGAGTCCAATAGTACCAAGAACACGTGAATCCGAATCCGGGGTAGAAAGATACGCATGTTTGAAGAGATAGATTCAAAAAAAGAAAAGCGAAGAAACAACAGCGCGCGATGCAGCGAGCAGCCAGCACGGCACAACACGCACCCTGCCCCATCATCCTCGAGTACTTGAGAAAGAAAAATGGGCCACGAATAAGACGGAGTTCTATCCATAGTTGCCGAGCCACAACGAGAGAAGCGATCTGGAGTAGGGTAGGCTCTGTCCTCCACCAAAGAGCCACCCAGTAAGAGAGACATCTCGAAGCTAAGAGGAGGCTCCATCCATAGTTCACAAGCACGGAAGGAGAAAAGAGGTTGTTCTATCCGTCACCTCTGAGTACAGACATTAAGGAGCATCTCCAAGCTAAGTAATGCTATGTCCACCTACTTCAAACGAGATTCTGCCCGCTATATCGCTCTGAAGAAACAAATAGTTCTAACTACCGCCGCTTCCGATGTCTCCTATAGGTAAGTATACCTAATCTTCTGTATGAGACTACATATATATCCTAAGTAGTTAACTTAGGATGTTAAATTACTTATATGTTTTCACATCTTAATTAGTGATAATAATATAATAATTAAGATGTATGATTTGTCATGATTTAATATGTTCTAATTTGAATTATTTTGTTATGCTTTATTCGATATGATTTGAAGTATCCTACTATGCTTTGATCTATTTTGTTTTGATATATTGTGTTTTGATGTGACATGTTTATATTCTGTCTTGTTCTAGGGTAAAGTGAGATGTGTGGTGTATGTGTCCAATCTAGGCTCAGTGATAGAGCGAGATAGGTGTTGTTCTTAGTCGTGGCTCAGTGATAGAGCGAGACGTGTAAATGTATTATGTTCCGCTCTGTAGTAGAGCGAGATGTGTGAATTTGTTGATTTATTAACTTATGCTTGACTCCGATAGATTTCGAGTTTCAGTATAACTCCGATTGAATATTAGTATATACGTATTTTAACATATATGGTTTTCTGATACCCGATGTATGTAATAGTCGTTAGGCAGAACTAGGTTCGGATCCGATCGTATTGGAATAATATTGTGAATCTTATCCATTACGTATGTAGGTAACCAACGGCAAGGCAACGTTGGCCCGATCCAAATTAATTATAGTTATGTTTTATTGATTTACGCGCGACGATTTATGAAGCTTCATTGTGTGTAAATGAACGTTACAACTTCAGTCTATGTACAAGGAAGCTTTGAAGCTCCATAGTACGTAGATGAGCGTTGTACCTCTTGCACACAGATGATGATTCCCTGTTTAAGGAAGAAAATTTTTTATTAGAGAATTTCTCGGCCTCGGCTCTGGTCGGGGCATTAGAAAATGGATCAGAGCATTGATATGTCTGCGCGAGTATCATATTTTATTTATTAAATTAATAAAAAATTGATTTAAAATTTGAAATAATTGGAAATTTATGTTTTGAATGTGTTGTGATTGTTTTGAAATGAATTTTGATTCTAAAGTTGAAGTAAAATTTTGTTTTGGATGTGTTGTTGATTTGAAATTAATTACAACTTTGAACTTTTGGTTATGCATATATGATATCAAATTTAATCGAAAATCTAATTATGAATTTTCTGTTATGCACATGTTATATTGGATTTTAATGCAGACTAATTTTGAAAACTTTGCTTCTCAAGTGGATGTTAAATTTATAATTTTGTTCTCATGCTTTACAATGAGTTTGATACAAACATCAATTTTATAAATTTTGATCTTAAATCAAATATGATTTGAAAATATCGTTATGATTGAGTGATAAGTATAAAATATATATATTTTATATGCCTTTTTACCTTATTTGCTAGCATAGATTAGCTTAATTTAGAGTTAGTTATGGTTTATTTAGATTAAGGTAGATATTAATATTTAAGTTTAATTATTAATTAATTTGGGAGTAATTAATAGTTTAGGCATGTATTTAAATCAAGTTGGGATTTTAATTACATTCTACATGTCTAAAATGTGATATTTTTATGTTTTGTAGGTAAAGTGCATTTATCGAGGTACTTGGATGATGCTTGGAATAATTCAAAATAGTCTTGACAACTAATATAAAGACAATTTTATATTAGTGATTTGACAACTTTTCAGAGTGATTTAAAGTGATTTGGCAACTTTTCAGAGTTATAAACAAGTTGGAAACTAATATGGACATTAAAGAAAGAGCTTAATGAACATAAATTGGACACGAGGCTATCCAGAAAAACTGTCCAGATTGTAGAAACAGTGTAGCCAATCAAATGAGACGTTTTAAGTATCAAACGGCTAAACGTGATTTTGAAGAACAATGCAGTACCGGAGATCGAACGGGCATGCATGGTGATCGATCAGGATAACGCGCAGTTTCTTAGTTTAAGATAATTTTTAGTCCTTTTAATATTAAACTTCTTCCTACGATTCTTATGCCTATATAAAAACATATTTGGCTCAAAATTGAGGGATTTCAGTAGATTTTATAAAGAGAAAAAGGAAGAAAAAGATGGAGGAGAACTGATAGCTTTTAATGGAGATTCAAGTGCTTTCTTCTACCATGGAAGGCTAGACTTTTCTTTTACTTAGGAGTTGATGAAGCTATAGATAAGTTTAAGTTTCTTTTCTTTTACTTAGGAATTGATTTAGACAAGATGGTCATGAAATAGTTTTAATGTTGAGATAATTAATAAATTGGATGAGTTATACTAAGATTAGACGAGCCATGCCTATATCTAGTTTATTATAGATGATTCATGCTATGTCGAAGATAGTTAATGCTATGAATATAATTAATGATTTTATCTGAAGTAATTTTATCTTGTAGATGAGAATACTTGTTCATATTCACACTAGATTTAGATTAAAAGTTAAGGAATTGTTATGGTTCTATAGTGGATTCGATTTCCTAAGTAAATTTCATTACATTGATCTCTTCCTTTGAAACTAGTTGATTCCTTTCTTTTGCTAAATTTAAGTTGAAGTTCTTTCTAATTTTTAATCAGCAAATTCCTCTTTAGATTTAATAATAATTCATCCGTCCTTCAGTTTCGACAACCCTTAAATACTTATCTTAGTACAATTACGTTGTACACTTATAAAGGGTTTAATTGTAAACGATCATTGAGTTATATCAAATTTTGACTTGTAATTCTGTTCTACTAGTGTGATATTAAAATAGCATTGAACTCTAATAAATTCTGATTATTTTTCTTTGAAGTAAATTTATATTTTTATCCGACATCTATGTATCAGATCAAAGGCAAACTTAGACTTTACAGATATCGATTTTAAAATACAATTGATCTGAAAATTTTGCATTGATTATGATCATATTTAATATGAATTTTAATCGAAAAATTATTCAGGATTTTTATTCGCCATGTGTTGCATGAGATTTGATGTGAACATCAATTTGATGATTTTATTCATCAGGTGCTGAATCATGTTTAATTTTTATTTTTGAATTAATTTAGAAATTAGATTTAATATGAAGATTGCTTTTGAACTTTTCATATGTGACATCGGGATTTATATGAATTTCGATTTTTTGAATTCTAATTTTTAATCGTAAGTTATATGAAAATTCTTTTTTGAATAAACCTATTTATATTTAATATAGAATTCCATTCTACATGTGTTTTGTCGGATTTATAACATATTCCAATTTTTCTGAATTGAAATTTTAAATTGGAAAGAATTGAAATTTTGTTTTGCAAGTGTGGTTTTAGTTTTAATCTGAGACTTTTATTTTTGCGAATTTTGATTTTGATTTTGACTCGATCGAAAATTTTGTTTTGAATTCGTTATTTGATTTTTTAAAAATGATTTCAGCGACTTTGATTTTAATGTTTTTTAAAGTACAGTAGAATTACCACGGAGTAACCGCTAACCGCTCATGGTATAGGACATGAGGCACTAGTGGAAAACTATACGGTTAATTCTACTTGAGTATTGAAATAAAATTTTGATTTTGAACTATTCATTTTAGAAAATGTTTTGGGATTCAAAAATTAATTTGTTTTCAAGGTGGTAGAATTACCACGGGGCAACCACCAACTGTTCATGGTGTGGGACATGATACGCTAGTGGAAAACTCTACGGTTAATTCTACCAGGGTATTGATATAAAATTTTGATTTTGAACTATTCATTTTTGAAAATATATTTTATTCAAAAATAAATTTATTTTCAAAGGTGGTAGAACAACCTAAGAGTGACTACCAAACATCTATGGTACAGAAGGTGAGGTGTTAGTGGATAACTTTGTGGTAAATTCTACCGATATATTGATACAAAGTTCAATTTTGAAATATGAGCATTTTGAAAGTTCTGTTTAAAATATGTTTTGAAAAACAGTGGAAATCCCGAAGAGAAATCACTAGACACCTATGTTATTAAATATTAGACATTAGTGGATTACTCTAAGGTTCAATCTGCTGGTGGATTTGATATAAAATTTAATTTCAAATCCTCTGTAATTGGAAAATGGATTTGGAATTTAGTAAATTTATCTCAATGGCCTGTGGAATTGTTAAGAAGAAACCATCAAACACCCATGGTATGGGACATGAGGTGTTAGTGGATAGCTTCAAAGTTGATTCCACTAGTGTACTGAAATAAAATTTGATTTTGAATCTAGTTTATTCAAAAATGTTTGTTTTGAATTTGATTTGATGTTTAAGATTTGAATGATTTGGGTCTTCAGACTCTCTATATAGTTATTTGATATAAAGCCCAAAAGCTATCGATTCTGGATACCTATTGAATTATATCATCGGTTCTAGCGTGCACATGTGTGGTGCATCATGGGAAAGCTCCTATCCTTCTAGTCTCCATGTCTTTATGAGTGTGGGGGTAAGACGTTTGGTATCATGGATTTAAATAAGGATACCCACCGAGAGAAATAATCAGTTCTGGCACGCACATGTGTGGAGCATCATAGGAAGGCTCTTATCCTTCTGTCTTCTGTGTCCCCATGAGTGCGGGAGTAAGCCGTTAGGTATCACGGCTCTTTGATTGAAGATTGATTTATCAACTTTTGAAAGAACGATATGCCCGATTTTGAGTGACATATCAGAATTTATGAACAATGATTTATCCGATTTAGAATTAACTATCAGATTTCTTTTATGAACGATTTATCAGATTTTGATGAATGATCAACTTATTGAATTTTAAAAGTGTGATACGTCTAATTTTGAATGACATATCAGATTTCTAAACGATGATTTATTCAACCCTTAATTAAGTATCAAAATTTGTACAATATGATTTATCCAATTTTTAATTAAAATCAGATTTTGCTTAAAATATTTTATCTGATCACAAATTATCAAAATTTGTTTGTGAATGTGTTATCCAATTTTAAGATTAGATTTTGTTTATATATGATTTATTTGATTATGATCTATTGAACTCTGTTTATGATTACTTATCCGATTAATTATTGGATATTATTAGAAATTTACTTAGAATTTGATGTTTGTTTATGAATATTTTGAACGAATTGTGATGACGCAATTCGTTTAAGCGGGGAAGAATGTAACACCCCGCTTTTCTAATTACGTTTAGCCTTTGGGGTTAGAGGTAATTATATCCTTT
The DNA here is from genome assembly GCA_035235625.1 of Saururus chinensis. Lineage (NCBI taxonomy): Eukaryota > Viridiplantae > Streptophyta > Magnoliopsida > Piperales > Saururaceae > Saururus > Saururus chinensis. The sequence continues at coordinate 24,827,300 of CP141146.1, read as the reverse complement.
CAATAAGTCTTAGAGGGCTTCAAAGGTTGAAACCTCCGTTTATGAGTAGAGCTCAAAGAAACGTGCTTAACGAATCAAAGAACGCGCGAAACAGAGGTCGGAACCGAAAGTTACAACCTTAGGAAGCATGCAATATAGGCGGGACCCACTTGAAAAGAGTAGGTTATATTGCTTTAAGTGGGCTAGTATTGAAGGTCTCATCGATACGAGTCCAACAGTACCAAGAACGTGGGAATCCGAATCCGGGGTAGAAAGATATGCGCGTTTGAAGAGAAAGATTCCAAAAAAATAGAAAAAAGAACAAAAAATGGCGCGCGCTGCAGCGAGCAGCTGGCGTGGTGCAGCGTAATGCGTGCCTATGAAATTACAGGCACCACATTTCGATGGGCGCCGCAAACGTGTGCCTGCGAAACCACGGGAGCTGCATTTTGATAGGCGTCGTGGGCGCGCGTCATGTTGTGACTGGTGCTGCCAGTCGAAACCAGCAATGCCACTGTTTCTGGTGCTGCGGCTCCACTGTTTTGGCGCAGCGGGTGGCTATAAATAGCCTTTTTCTGTTATTTTTGGGGGAGACCTTCATTTCTTCCGTTTCTGAGTGTTCTGAGTCCGTTTAAGGCCGTTTAAGAGGTGTTCTTTAGTAAATCGAGCGTGTTCTACGCAATGAAGGGGTCCTTTCTTCAAGTTGGAGACCATATAAGGAAGAAACACCCCAAGAGAAAGAGAGGTCCTGCCCATTGTCCTCGAGCACTGACGAACTTCATTTTCTCAATTTTTGAGCATCCAAAGTCTGATTTAGTCAGTTCAAGAGGCGTTTGTTACTAAATCGAGCGTGCTCTACGCAATGGAGTGGTCCTTTCTTCAAGTTGAAGACTTTATGAGTAGGAAACGGCTTGATATAAGGAGAGGCCTTGCCCCATCATTCTCGAGTACTGGAGAAAGAAAAATGGACCACGAATAAGACGGGGTTCTATCCACAGTTGCCGAGCCACAATGTGAAAAATGATCTGGAGTAGGGTAGGCTTTGTCCTCCACCAAAGAGCCACCTAGTAAGAGAGACATCCCCGAGCTAAGAGGAGGCTCCTTCGATAGTTCACAAGCACGGAAGGAGAAAAGGATCTCTGAAAAGAGGATGTTCTATCTGTCACCTTTGAGTACGAACATTAAGGAGCATCTCCAAGCTAAGGAATGCTACGTCCCCCTACTTCAAAAGAGATTCTTTCCGCAATATCGCTCTGAAGAAAAAAATAGTTCTAACTACCACCGCTTCCGATGTCTCCTATAGGTAAGTATACCTAATCTTCTATATGAGACTACGTGTACATCCTAAGTAGTTAACTTAGGATGATAAATTACTTATATGTTTTCACATCTTAATTAGTGATAATAATATACTAATTTAGATGTATGATTTGTTATGATTTAATATGTTGTAATTTGAATTATTTTGTTATGCTTTATCCGATATGATCTAAAGTATCATGCTATGCTTTGATCTATTTTGTTTTGATATACTATGTTTTGATGTGACATGTTTATGTTCCATCTTGCTCTAGGGTAGAGCGAGATGTGTGGTGTATGTGTCCGGTATCGGCTCAGTGATAGAGCGAGATAGGTGATGTGCTCAGTCTCGGCTCAGTGATAGAGTGAGGCATATGTTATGTTTGGTCTCGGCTCAGTGATAGAGCTAGATGTGTAAATGTGTTATGTTCCGCTCTGTAGTAGAGCGAGATGTGTGAATTCGTTGATTTATTAACTTCCTCTTGAGTCCGATAGATTTCGAGTTTCAGTATAACTCCGATTGAATATTAGTATATACATATTTTAACATATATGGTTTTGTGATGCCCTTTGTATGTAATCGTTATTAGGCAGAACTACGTTCGGATCCGTTCATATTGGAATAATATTGTGAAAGTTATCCAATACGTACGTAGGCAACCAACGGCAAGGCAACGTTGGCCTGATCCAAATTAATTATAATTATGTTTTATTGATTTACATGCGAGGAGTTATGAAGCTTCGTTGTGTGTAAATGACCATTACAACTCGAGTCTACATACAAGGAAGCTTTGAAGCTCTGTAGTACGTAGATGAGCGTTGTACCTCTCACACACAGATGATGATTCCTTGTTTGAGGAATAAACTTTTTTATTAGAGAGGTTCTGGGCCCCGGCTCAAGTCAGGGCATTACAGTAGGGTTTAGGGAAAGCCTGAACAAAAAGATAGAAATACTCCTATGCAGATCGGCCTGCATTCGTGTGTATGAAATTAACGAGCCAATGTGATAATGAAACCTTTTGAGAGGTTGTGACTAACCCTAGAATGGAGAGGACCATGTCATATGTTGGAGAATTACTTTAATGCCCTTCGGTGCATTATGACCAATTTTCATAAAGTTTAATAAGTTAACCTAAGGAGGGTTAGGGCACGAGAGCTCGAACAATTCTAATATCATTATTGAATTTGGTTATTGATATTATGATTTGCTTGGACCTGTGTGGTTTTGATTGTTTATGTTGTTCATTGTTTCTATCTTTTGCTATTGATGTTGTGATAATAATTTATCATTAGTTTAAGATTAATGAAAGATTAATCAATGTGGTTAGATAGCTTTGGATTGGCGAGAAAACCTAATCATGATAAAGACTAAAATACCTCAGAGGGGTTTGGGACTAGTTCATAGAGTGAACAAAGCCTTTGACCTGATAATTTTCCTTGGTTGATGAACCGATGGCAGTTTCAAGTTTTAAACCCTAATCTAGAAGGGACTAATAGGGTTTGGGCTAGTCATTCGAAACCCCTGGCTTATTGATGAGAAAGATAGGGTTTAGAATGGTTTCCTGAGTTTTAGCTATATTGAGGAGTTGCTGATTTGATCGTGTAGTTGCACCTCCCCGTTGGAGGGAGTTCTGTGTGAGCAGGGCTCACTTCAGATCTATTGAGGATTATTTAGAGTACACGCATTTGGATTAGCTGACATCCTACTTGGTTGGCTTTTCCCGCTACTTCTGTTCAAGTGCAGTTGTGGGCTATGCCCTTCCACTCTGGTCAGGTCCTTTATGGGCTAGGATGGGTGATGGTATTTCCTGGTAATTCCAGGGGCCTGGTGTATTCTAGGGTTTTTTTCATGGATTTACCTTTGAGGGTGGTCGATGGTGAATATATCATTTGTCACTTAGGTTGACATCGGATGAGTCTAATTGTCATTGGGATTAGACGAAGATATTAATTATCGAATGATGGTTCAAGAGATAATTAATAACATTGTTTGATATTACTTGTTTAATTAGAACAAGTGGAACGATTAAAGGACTTGCATAAAATGTAGGTTGATTGAAAATACTTAAGCATTGCACGGGTGATATTATCCTTCTTAGGATAGTGTAGTTTTTAGGCATAACTACGTCTAGATACGATCTTGTTGCAAACATTGGAGATGTTGTCTAATGAGTACATAGGCAACTAACATCGGGTGATGATGGCCTAATCCAAAAAATATTAATTTATACTTTTGTTCTTTTGAAATGCTCTTCCAAAGGGAGGAGATGTTTGGTTGTTGTTTGGTCTTATTTGCTTGCAGGTTCTTTAGTTGGGGACAATACAAGATCAGGACGTTGGTGGGTGCTTGAGGACGATATTGCATTAGTGGGATCTAGTTTCTTACTTCTGCAACCTTGTAAGTAATTATTATTACTAGCGTGAGAGCCAACTTTACTTGGTTATTTATTTTCAGGTAGTTGATAGATTTGTACTTAGAGGGTTAACCTACTATTTATTGAGTTTTGACACGTGTAATAATATCATATGTTTTTATATTCATATTTATGAACCCTAGTTATCACGGCCTGGATATTTAATCAAATGATTTATTTTGTGTTTAAGAAAGAAAAAATATTTTTGTCATGATTTATCACGTGTGTTATTTATTTAAAAAGAGTTTTGAAAATCCGGGTCGTGACAATAAGGCTATGACTCTACATCACTGGAAAGATGGAAAAAGCTTGCTCTGGTTGCCCATTATGCAACTATGCAAGCAAGCAGACATGATATAATTCCATAACACAGTGTCTCTTCGCAGCATTTTGTTGAACAACCAGCATGCATACGCCAAATCTCCACTTGTCGACAACTTCGTAATGAATGAGTTTGTAATGTCCCTGATTTTTCTACGATTTTTTGTGATTTTCATGTTATTGTTTTGGTCATTTTAGGCTGGAAAATACGATGCATTAGCATATTCGTATTTGTGTATTTCCCCCCGTATTTATACTCATAGGTCGGGTGTGGGGCTTAGTCGTAGGCCGTAGGTTTCGCCGCGCGCTTATGGTGCAAATTTTGGAGGTACAACGCGAAACCGGAAGGTTAACGAGTATTAGGGACATGGATGTAAAAATTAAAAAGAGTTATATAAATATCAAATCCGAAGTTCAGATTCAAAGGAGCGATTCCAGTAAGTTTTTTTCACGTCCAGTAGCATTGTGAGAGAACCCGAGCTCGATTCCGGTCGCTCCGTTCTCCCTCCTCCGTCGTCGGATTCTGCCGATTCTTGTCAAGATCCTCCTTGCCTCACCACCACTAGTCCATAGGTACTGGCTATGACTGCTGCCGTGGCCTCTTCGCTCCCCCACAAGGTACCAAACCTTTTTTTGGGTTTTTCCTCCTTCAAATACCGTTTTTGAGATGTGGGGGTGCGATTTTGATGTCATTTGCGGCCGCCCTCAACTTAGATTTATGTTTGTTTGGCCGGTAGGAACCCATAGGCTCTAGCTAGAGCCGCCGCCGTGCTTTCTTTGCTCCGCTGTGAGCTACCGGTCTTTTGGTCGGGTTTTTGTTACTTTTTACATCTCACTGTCCGTGGGATTTTTTGGACGCCGGAGTGTTTCCGGGCGTCGTCCGGCCGTCGGTAGGACTCTGTCCAGCCTACCTTGACCCAGTGTTGGTAGGGGGTTGCCGTTTCCGACCCCACCTCGCCCTATGGTCTTGATCCGCTTGATTGGACACTTTGGGTGAGTCTCAGGTTGTTGCCATTGGCGAGCCGTGGGCCATTTGTCCATCGTGGGCTTTGCCCCGGCTCGGTGGCAGTGAGGGCCAGCCCCAATTGGCCGATTATACACTCCGCCCGGAATGGGCCGTTTATCATTGTCCTATACCATGCGAGATGCACAGCCGCCCACACCAGGGTGTTGGTTGTGGGTGGCGATCGGCGATGTTGCCACTTCGATCGGCCACCATGTCTTGGCCTTAGCTCGACCACCCTTAGGTGAGCCTTGGGCCGCCACTGTCCGACCCATCTCCCCCTAGAGTGGCACTTTTTGGCCGCGTGTGGTCAAGCGTCCGTTTCTAGGTTTAGGCGCCATATTTGTGCCGCCTGACCGGCAGATGGCTCCATCACCATTTGAGTTGACCACTAGAGCCTCCTCCACCTCTCCTCTATCCTTGAGCCTCGCCCCATGCCCTCCGCCCTTATGTGGGCCTTTGTTGACACGAAATTGCCATCGTTGGGTGCTGTCCACGGCCGATTTCAATGTCTTGCAGCTGGCCGAGTACTTCTCAGCCGCCGGCCGACCATTAGTGAGTAACCATCGACTTATGGTCGCACCGCCACTTATGTTGGCACGACCTTTCTCCCGGCTGCCCCTAGTGTGTTGCCATGGATTGCGGACTTTACCGCTTTGACATCTAACACTCCATTTGGCCGTGAGTAGTTCTGGCGCTTCCTAAATCCTCGGGACGACAACTCTCTCAGATAGGCAATGCCTTTGGCTGCTAACTCCGCAGCCAACGTCGCCACCGTTGTGTGCTCGCCATCAAACGTCATGATTACGAGGTAGGGGAGCTTTGAACTGTTAATTTCATGATAGCATGCTTTGAATGAATACCAGCATGCTAGGACTATATGATTGAATGCTATGGATGTTAAATCAGGTCCGTTTGCATGATGTAAAAGGGATAAATTATGCCATGCTGAAATGCTATGACGTGCATATGGGCCGTAACCATATTTGAAGTATGTATGGAATGTGTATATGTGCGAGTGATGGCTAGTGTGTATGTTTGAAGTATGTATGTATGTGTTAGTGATGACTAGCGTGCATGTTTGAAATATGTATGTATGTGCTAGTGCTAGCTAGCATGTATGTTTGAAGTATGTATGGATGCGTATGTATGTGCTAGTGATGGCTAGCGTGTATGTTAAACGTATGTGTATGTATGTGCGCTAGTGATGGCTAGCGAGTATGATAGTAAGCTATGTATGAAAGTATGTGTATGTTATATGTATGTGTGATGGACATACGTATGTATGATGGCTAATGGCCTATGCTATGGATATGTGTAAGTGTATGTGGGCAGAAGTATGGGCGATGGACAGTAAGAGGTGACAGAGGTTTCATTTGGATTTGTTGTGTACGCGTAAGCATATGGCGGATAACGGAAGATATGAGTATGATGGGTGATAATTGGAGTGGATTGTTTTGGATCAGAGCGTATGTTGGGGGTTGTCAGACAGTAAGAGTGTGCATAATTGTACAAGCATAACGTACAAATTATGAAGTGAAAAGTAAGCTCAATAAGTAAGGTATTAGTAAGAGGTTGATAACTGGGTTTGGCTCTAAGGAGCTTAATTTGATGATGTAAGTGTAAGACAATTTGGCCATAAGGGGACGGCAGAGTATGTAAGACTATAAGATTTTGGTGTATGATGAGTTTTGATCATGATATGGACAGGTTAAGTGAAGTCTGCTACCCTGACGAACTAGGGTTTCGGATCGGGCTCAGCTTCGATTTGATCAATCCAGCATGGTGAGTGCTTGTGTGGTATAATTGTACCGCATAATTTACTTAATTCAAACTTCAATTATAAGAAAGCTAATGATAGCGTTGTGAGTTTGAGACCTGAGGGTTCAACAGATTAAGTTCCGTGTTTGAGCTAGCCGATAATGAGTCGGCTGAGCATTTATCATGTCTTTCCATGGTGTTTATCCTGGGGGATGTTGTCTGTGTGTTGTATTGAGCACCAGACATCTGATGCTCTGTTGAGAGCAATGTATGTTTTTGATTTAGTCTGTGTGTTGTATGAAGCCCCAGATATTTGATGCTGTCTTGAGAGCTATATATGCTTTCGATTTGGTGTGTGTGCTGTTTTAAGCCCAGACGTTTAATGCTCTATTGAGAGCATTGTATGATTTCTGCCCAAGAGTGGCACTGTATGTTTCTGCCCAAGTGGCATTGTATGATTCAGCCCAAGAGGCACTGTATGATTCTGCCCGAGAGTGGCATTGGCACTATAAGACCCATTTGGTAGGCAATTCTATGGCACTATAAGACCCATTACGGTGGGCAATTCTGTGGCACTATAAGACCCATTATGGTGGGCAATTCTTTGGCACTATAAGACCCATTATGGTGGGCAATTCTTTGTCACTATAAGTGTAACGTCCCGGTTTTTTATTACGATTTTTGGTAATTTTTCCGATAATTTTCGGTGAGAAAATGTGACGCTTTGGCGTATTTGGCTTCGGTATTCGTACCCGTAGACAGGTGTGGGCCTTAGTTATAGGCTACGGGCCTGGTTGTGCATTCCGGCACGAAGAATTGATGAAGAATGGAAGTGCATAGGATAAGTGATAGAAAAGGAAAAGAAGAAGAAGAAGAAGAAATAGATAAAACGGGCTCGGGCTCGGCCGAGCCCAATCCAGAGTTTTCTGGAACAGTGCACAACCTCTGTTTTTGTTTTTCTGTCCCCCTTCGATCGAGTTCGCCGGCCGGCTTCGGCCGCCGTTGGATGGCCCGGCTATGCTCAGTTTGACTCGCCTTGGTCCGGCGACGATGATGGACCACTCTTCCCGGCCTCGGGGGCCTCCGCTCCGCCGCCCCTGTCGTTTTCCCCCTCTGCCCTATATTTTTCCGCCAGTGCTCTGTTCGGTGAAACAGAGGCCGCCGGCGGGGAGCCACGGCCGACTTGACCTCGCTCCAGCCTTGGCTTGGTCCGGCAAAGGCTATGGACCACCCTGCCTAGCCCGGCTCCATCTCCTCCGCCGTCCTCTACCCCCGACCCGTACGTTTTGCCCGTATGAGTTTCCAGTGGATTGCCGCCGCCGCCGTTGGCTGGTGAGGGCAGCCCGGCTATTGTGGGCTCCGCCCCGGCCTGGCGATGGCCCAAGGCGGCCCCACCTAGACCGGTTCGGCCTCCGTCCCCTCCGTATCTCCTTTGCTTAGATTGGTCGTCCCCTATTTTTGGTGTACGTCCGTTTTGGACATTGTGACTACCGTCATCAGTCGGACGCTGGGCTTGACCTAGTGGACCTTCGTCCAGCTCCATCCCAGCCCAGTGATGCCAGTGGGCCACCCCTTTGGGCCTTGTTCCGCCTTTGCTTCGGAGCCATGTTTTGAACGTGATGCGTTTTCGGTCGATTTGAGCGAGAGGCTCTATTTTGGCTGCCATCGTGTCATCGGTGATTTGTTGGGGCTGGTCAGCCTTAGTTCGGCTCTACCCCGACTTGGTGATGATGGAAAGGGCCATCCTAGCTTGGCCCCACCTAACCTGGTGTGATCGCCTCTGAACCGTGCTCTTCCTTGTGGCCCGTAGCCGCAACTAGTTCCGCTGACTGACATTTTCGATCATTGAACCCTCTTGCCTATTTTACGCTGTCGGTGCCGGATGGCCTTTGGCAAGAATCTGTATGGCTTATCTTGACCGAAGGTGGACGAGTTCACCAACTTAGGCCTTGGCCAATGACGGCCTCACGGCCTTTGCTCGACCCTAAACCTTTCCCCCGTCCTCTGCTGTTTGAGATGTGCCCGCACCTATTGTTTCGGTTGTGGGTGGTGATCGGCGATGTCACTGTTTCGATTGGTCCCCACTAGGGCCTTAGCCATGTCAGACCTGAGCGCACCGTCTAGCCCTCTCTCCCTCCCTTTTGCCGCGTGTGCAAGTAGCCAAGCGTGCAGGTTAGGGTATTGGTGCCGCTTTGGCACCGCCCGACCATCAGACGGCTCTGCCATCATCTAGAGTTGATGTCAGAGTCCTCCACCACCTCTCCTTTGTCCTCGAGTGTCGCCCCACGCCCCCCCCCTTATGTGGGCCCTTGTGAACGCGAAATTGACGTTGTTGGGTGTTGTCCACGGCCGATTTCGACGTCTTGTGACCGGTTGGGTATTCTTCAACCACCGGTCAAATTTTAGTGTGTGCACTTGGACCTCTGGTCGCACCTGCTACTCATTGGCACGACCTTTCTCCCGGCCGCCCCTAGTGTGCCGCCGTGGATCGTGGATTTTTCGCATTGACATGAGTCACCCCTGTTTGGCCGTGAGTGCTTCCGGCGTTTCTGAAATCCTCGGGATAGCAGCTCTCTCTATTTGGCAAAGCTTTTGGCCGCCAACTCCGCCACCGACACCGCCACAGTCATATGCTCGCCATCAAACATCATGATTACGAGGTAGGGGAGCTTTGAACTCGTAATTTCATGATAGCATGCTTGAATGAGTAGTAGCATGCTAGGAATTGCATGATGTGCATATAAACATGATTATATGGTATGTTTAGATACATATGGCAGGCGTATGAGCTGTAAGTACGATTGATGTATGTGTAATACGCGTGCTAAGTATGATTGATATGTATGTTTTATGGATGTGGAATTTGTATGTGCTAGTGATGGCTAGCGATTGTGTTAGTATGCTATGGATGCGTATTATGGACATGCTAGTAATGGCTAGCGATTTTGAGTAAGATACGTATGTGGATTGTGGGGGCAGAGGTATAGGCGATGGACGGTAAGAGTGGTAAGGGTTTGGTATGAAGTTGGATGTGGATGTGTAAGTGTGTGATAAAAGACGACAGACGTAAGTGTGACAGGCAAGGAATGGAGCGGATCGGTTTGGAGCGTACGCCAGGGGTTCAGTAAGTAAGAAGACTTAGGCTTGGAGTCTTATGGGGGTTATTAGACAGTAAGAGTGTGCATAGTTGTACAAGCATAACATACAGATTATGAAGTGAAAAGTAAGCATAATAAGTGAAGAATTAAGTAAGAGGGTGATAACGGGGATTTACTATGAGGAGCTCAGTGTGATGATGTAAGTAAGATGTTTTGACCATAAGGTGGATGACAGAGGCTGTATGAGTACATAAGGGATTTGATGTATGGTGAGTTTGATCATGATATGGACATGTTAAGTGAAGTCTGCTGCCCCGACGAACTAGGGTTTCGATCGGCTCAGCTTCGGTTTGATCAGTCGAGGACTGTGAGTTTGTGTGGCATAATTGTACCGCATAATTTATTTAATTCAAACTTGAATTATAAGAAAGCTAATGATAGCGTTGTGAGTTTGAGACTTGAGGGTTTGACGGATTAAGTTCCGTGTTTGAGCTAGCCGATAATGAGTTGGCTGAGCACTTCTTGTGTCTTGCCATGGTGGTTATCCTGCGGGATTTTGTCTGTGTGCTATATAGAACACCGGACGTCTGATGCTCTGTTGAGAGTGATGTATGCTTTGTTTTGGTCTGTGTGCTGTATTAAGCCCAAACGTTTGATGCTCTGTTGAGAGCGCTGTAAGTTTCCGCCCTTCGTGGGCTCTATATGTTTCTGCCTATAGATGGCACTGTATGTTTCTGCCCAAGAGTGGCACTGACACTATAAGACCCATTATGGTGGGCAATTGTATGGCACTATAAGACCCCTTATGTGTGGGCAATTGTATGACCCCTTATGTGGGTGTATGTTTGCGCGCTCAGGTAAGTAGTATCATGGATCTACTCTTACCTGTTTGATCCTGTGCCCCATGAGCATAGATGTGCCTTACCTTCGGAAAAGTCCATGGCGTCTAGTCACTCCCCGGAGGTTAAGGTGATGCCCCAGTGACATTTTTTTCCTTTTCAACGTTGGAGCTTATTAGTTGTAATGAGCTTCAGTGGTCGATAGTATGTATACGATTGTAAGAGTAAGAGTATGACTATGAGTAAGAGTTCACCGGGGCTTCAGTCGCCGGCTCCCCTGTGTATGAGTACGATTGTAAGAGTATGAGCACGACTGTAAGATGATGATACGAGTAAGACTGTAAGTGTATGTTTGAGAAAGACTATAAGAGTACGGTTCTGAGTAAGACAGTAAGTGTACGACTATACGAGTAAGGTCGTACAAGTAAGAGTATGATTGTACGAGTAAGGTCATACAAGTACGTGTAAGTTGTATGAGTTAGCGTGCGATGGTACGAGTATGTTTGTAAGACCTTGTCTAAGGGTGTTTGTATGAGTTTTGTTTCATGGTATGCTACGCATGATTATATGCATATGAGCATGATTATGTTATATGTTGTTTGCTTCATGTTGAGTTGCATGACGCATGTTTTTATGAACTTATTGAGTTCAATGTTTGGGATTCCCCTACTGGGTATTTTCCTACTGAGTATGAAAATTCTCACCCTACTATTTTTAGCCCCGTTGTTCGGGAGGCTTTTGCAGGTTGTGTTGGAGAGCTCCTGGAGATGGATGCTCGTTTCTGCAGGGGATCGTTTCGCCTTTGACTCAGGTGTACTTGACTCAATGCAAGTATCTTTTTGTGCCACGATCTGATGTATTGGGTGAGATGAGATTTAAATGTTTATATCTTCTGGACTTTTAGTTTGGATCAGAATGTAGACTGTTATGGGACATGTACTCGGGGACGCCTGGGAATTATTTGTATTTAAAATCCATAATCATGGTAATTTAGTCATACGTTTGATTTCGAGTAGCGCCTGAGGATATTTGATTTAGCGGTACGATGTTTAATTGTATGATGTTTTAAATTATAAACTATTTGTACAGGTTTTGATTTCATTCTTTTCCTCCGATTTATAGTTGTTAAATTGAAAAAAAAAATTCCGTGAATTTTAAGGAAAATGTATGAAAAATCTCGGGCATTACAATAAGACCCATTATGGTGGGCAATTCTATGGCACTATAAGACCCATTATGGTGGGCAATTGTATGACCCCTCATGTGTGGGTGTTTATGTTTGCACGCTCAGGTAAGTAGTATCATGGATCTACTCTTACCTGTTTGATGCTGTGCCCCATGAGCACTGGTGTGCCTTACCTTCAAAAAAGTCCATGGTGTCTAGTCACTCCCTGGAGGTTAAGGTGATGCCCTAGTGGCATTCTTTTCCTTTTCGACGCTGGAGCTTATTAGTTGCAATGAGCTTCAGTGGTCGATAGTATGAGCACGACTGTAAGATTATGATTATGAGCAAGACTATAAGCGTAAGTTTCTGAGTAAGACTGTAAGTGTAAGACTATACGAGTAAGGTCGTACGAGTAAGTATTTGATTGTACGAGTAAGGTCATACAAGTATGTGTAAGTTGTGTGAGTAAGCGTACGAGGGTACGAGTAAGTTTGTAAGACCCTTATTAATGGTGTTTGTGTAAGTTTAATTTGATGGTATGATTTTGGCATGATGGTGCATTTGGTATGTTTTTGGCTCGATGGTGCATTCAGTATGTTTTTGGCTCGATGGTGCATTCAGTATGTTTTTGGCACGATGGTGCATTTGGCATTGATTGTATGTGTATGAGCATTTTTATGATATGCCTGTTTGCTTCATGTTTGAATTGCATGAAAGCGTCTATGTATGGATTTACTGAGTTCACTGTTTAGAACTCCCTTACTGGGTATTTTCCTACTGAGTATAAAAATACTCATTACCCTATTTTTTTAGCCCCGTTGTTCGGGAGGCATTTGCAGGTTTGTGATGGAGAGCTCCTGGAGATGGATGCTCATTTCAGCGGTGGATTGATTCCCACTGACTCAGGTATATGCTTGACTCACTGCAAGTTTATTTGGGCCACGATCTGATGTATTGGGTGAGACGAACATTAAGATGTTTATTCATTCTGGACTTTAGTTTGGATTAGACTATGGACTGTTATGGGACTTGCACTCAGGGATGCCTGGGAGGGATTTGTATTTAAAGTTTATGATCATAGCAATTTATTCGTACGACTGTTTTTGAGTAGCGCCTAAGGATATTTGCGTTGGCCGTATGATGGTTAATCGAATGAGTAAAAATTTGTATGGGAAAACCATGTGTGTGATGTTTTAAATTATTTAACTGTTTTATCAGGTTTCGTATTCGTCATTTTCTCCGATTTATAGCCGTTATATTGCAAAAAATTTCCGTGAATTTTGAGGAAAATGTATGAAAAACACCGGGCGTTATAGAGTTATAGGCAAAGATGTTCTTAGATGATATTGCAACTTTTAAAGTAAAGGGAAGACATGTTCCTTGATTTGGTTTGTGGGCATTGCCATGAAATTGAGAAGAACAAATAAAGAAAGAAGAATCAGATTGGGAGCTCGGAGGACTGCAAAAGGAAGATGGGTGTTTCAGGATCTGGGTCATCCTCAAATTAATTAGAAGGATTGTTAGAAGTGAGCATCATATACAGGTCAGAGCGGCTCAATGCTGGTCGGCATTGAGGCTCCAAGCTCTGTGGGAAGCGGCGGCCCTACTGTCTCCAGCTAGTGGCTGGCCAGATGGAGTTTCGCAAGAGGCCATTGGCTAGTGGTGCCGCCTCTGACTGATGAACGAGAGAAGATGGGGAGTGGGGTGGGGCTGTGGGGGCTATACTCATCCTTCTGGATTGGTTTAACCCAATCCCGAAACTACCTCTTGTCGGATCTTGGCTATCTCGGCGAGATTTGGCCGGGATCTCACCGAAATGATTTAAACAGAGTTCTACTAGATCTCATGGCTCAGTAGAGATCTCGAGTTCTACTAGACCTCATGGCTCAGTAGAGATCTCGAGACAGAGATCTCAGCCAGATTTTGTTGAGATGGCGAACCATAGTTGAGAGGGGAGGCTAAAGCCAGGAACCCCGCTACAAAGTTAGTGGGTCAAACACCGGTTCTAGGGTGAAGTTGGAGCCAAGGGCGGGGAGGGGGTGGTAGTGCTGACATTGGAAAGGTATGTAGTCATGGCATAGCGGAGACATGGTGGGAGCATAATTAGTGATGTCACCTAGGGAATAAAAATTGTCCTTTTAATTCTCAAGTTATTTGCAATTTATATAATTTATGTATGTAAGCGATATATTATTTAATTAACTATTTGATGATATGATATAATAACAAATTATAGAGATTAGTAAAAATGCATATGCATTAAGTGTATAATATAGATTAATTAAGATAAAATAAATAAAATTAAAAATAAAATATATATTAAAAAAAGGACTCTCTTGCATGCTATAAGGAAGTTAATATTTTGACTTTACTTTCTTTACACTAAAGGCTTTATACCATGTCTAATTGGATGGGAAGGTGTGACAAGGTGAGTCAAAATAATATGGAAAATCAATTTTCCCTATCCAATTGGAGGTAGTGTAAGACCTTTTCCATATAGAAAGTGGAGTAAGAATACCATTTTTCATCATCATAATACATTGTTTGAGTATCACAATGATTAACAATCATATGCACAAGATCTGTATTAACCCATATACATTTGTATTAGGCAATTGTATATTAAAATCCCATAATTTAAATATTATGTAATAGGTTGGTAAAGACAATGGTGTCGAATGACTTTGCGTCATGAAACATGTTATTTATATATATAATTATAAAATATTATTAAAAATGTGTTATATATAAACATAGTCATGTCAGATCTCATTTGATAGATCTCGTTGAGAGCTTTCTAATGATACCAAAAACGCAAAAATTCGAGTTTGGGAGGGTAAGATATAATACTATAAAGTTAAAATGAACATAAACTAAATAATAGAGATTAGGATTCTAATATTTTTAAGTTTTTAGGGATTAAAATGAATGAAATAGGGGTAAAATACGGATTAATGGTATAAAACATGGGTCAAACTATCCATTTTAAAAGTTCTATAGTACATCAATTGGCTTTATATTATAGTTTGATTAGGGGCTGACCTATTTAACTTTCAAATATAAGGATTTGCCTCCATTTAAATAATGAACAAAGATTTCTACTTTAATCACTACATAGAATAAGGTTAGAGAGACATACTTTATATATACTATAGGGTTATGTAAGAGAACATCATAGGCTTATTTGGATGGAATAAATGGATTGCCCATAGTTTCTTCAAGTCACACATCATCATGCCCATTTGCTAACAAGGCATCTCAAAAAGTCTAACACACTTCTCAAAGTGTGGAAAAGGAATGGTGTTATTTTGTCTTCTTGTGTAAGAGATGTAAGGAAAATTGTGTAAGGAAAATTATTTTGTCTTCTTGTGCAAAGGAGATGGGTCAAACTATCCATTTTCAAAGTTCTATAGTACATAAATTTACTTTATATTATAGTATGATTAGGGGCTGACCTATTTTGCTTTCAAATATATGGATTTTCTTCCATTTATATAATCAACAAAGCTCTCTACTTTAATCACTACATAGAACAAGGTTAGAGAGAAATGCTTTATATAAACTATACCGTTATGTAAGAGAACACCATAGGCTTATTTGCATGGAGTAAATAGATTGCCCATAGTTTCTTTAAGTCACCCATCATCATGCCCATTTTCTAACAACGCATCTCCAAAAGTCTAACACGCTTCTCAAAGTGTAGAAAAGGAAGGGTGCTATTTTGTCTTCTTGTGTAAGAGAATGTAAGGGAAATTATGTACTTTTTGTCTTTTTGTGCAAAGGAGAAGTGCATAAGAGAGATTGAGATTCCTTTCCTAAGGAGAAAGAAAAATAGGGTGATTGCTAGGTTATGGAGATGGGTATTTATGGATTCTCGAACACTTTTTTATACAAATTTTATTTGTCATTCGTCAATCCCAAAGTGGGCTTGTGCTTTTCAAACCCTATATGCTTCTTCCAAGCAAGTCCAAGTCAACAGGCCCACGAAAGCCTTGCACACTCCTCATGGCCACGCACCATGAGAGGGTTGACCCGTACTTATCCAAAATTAAGGGTGTCAATAGGTTGGGTATGGATCGGGTAAGGCTTTACCCACATCCATACCCACTTCAAAAATTTTTACTCATACCCAACCCGTTACCCATCTTCCCATTCATTACCCATACCCTACCCATTACCCCTTACCAATTAGGCAAATGGACGGCTAACAGGTAAATAACCAACCAATTAAGAAACAAAAAATAATAGCAAATAATACGAAACAAAATTATTGTAAATAATTTATATTTTTTAATAGGCTATCCAATGTATTACAAGTTCAATTCAATAAGGATATGAGCGATATTGCATACACAAACCTTACAGTTCATACTAAAAAAAACATAATAAAAATATGAGACCTTATATAAACTTATATAGAAAAGATGAAGACTTGAAAGTAATTTCATTACTAAAAAGTCTCTCGTTGATCATACTAAAATACTACATGATACATGACTAATCTTGTTATATATACAAACCTTACTCTTCCAATAAGCTATATTAAAGTAAAAATTGGCTACGTATCAAAACCAAAGAAAACATGACATCAAAAACTAAGAAATAAAATTCCCATTGCTCAGTCAATGCAAAATTCTCTTGCTCATCATTCACTCTCCTATTGTAATTCAACGAAGATAAAACTTATATTTACTCTTCAAGATACACACTTTATGCAACACGCATAATATGAGAAGACACATAAGATTAACCACATTCTCTTCTATTTTCTCTATTATAAGTATGCAAGAAAAAATGTTCCATATACAAAACATTTTCCTTAGGAAGCATATGCAATTGTGTCTTTATCTATGATTTAAGTCACGGGTAATGGGTATGGATAAGGGGTTACACATACCCTACTCGCATAATAATTGGGTGGGTAAAATTACTCACTAATTTTACCCATTACCCATTTATTAATTACCTTCCGACAAATTTCGGATTGGGCGAGTGGATGAGGCGGGTAAATAGTTACCCATTGACATCCCTATCCATAGTGGTTCCCCACACACGGCCACATTAAGTCCATCCTATATAGTGCATAATGCAATTCTTAATTATATACAACTAGTACATAATATAATATGTGTATGCAAATGTTAAAAAGTGATCTAGCCCGCATACATGTTTACCGTTTATTATAGGGTTGTGGGTTTGCCCCAACATTCCCTTGGATCTTCATGACCACACCGACTCATATCAAGCTAGACTAAGTGATTCAAAATGGGTCAACCCATACCTTGAATCAACAAGATAAATGCAGCCAGCAACAATACTTGAGAAGAGGGAGGAATGGGGCTGAACATTTTTTTATGTTAAGGAGGTGGGGTGGGAGTAATACTTTTCTCTCCTTTAGGGGTGGAGAAAAAAATGAATGGAGTAGGCTCCCTAAAATGGGGCTGGAAATCAGTCATCCCCAATTAAAAGATCTTAAAAGGTTTTCTACAAATCTTGGCCACAAAGCTTTTCATATGTACAATAGGTGTCTCCCAAGCTTATTTTCCGAACTTTACATGAATTCCCATTGTTTGGGCTTAAAGAGCATAAAGAAAGGGCAGCAACTTACATTTCAGTCTCAAATACAAGAAATTTTTCATTTTAGTGCTAAGTATTGTAATAACATTTTGATACAGTAAGTTACTATTTTGAAAAGTTATAAAAATACAAAACATATCCAACATACTCTTGACTTTTTAAATAATGAAAAGACTAAAATGGTCATATTACGTCTACACATGATATGAAAATATGTCAAAATGCATTTAATGCTGCAATTAATGCATAACCGGTACTTGAATACCCCTCATCCTTCCCTGCTATTCTACTATCTTCTTCCCCATTTGGAATGATTTTCTTTAGTTCTTCATATTTTTCTGGTGTAATCCATTAGAAAAGTTAGGCTGGGCATTACAATGGCAGTCTTCACCTTTTGATGGTTAGTTCTTCGAAGATTTTTGTGCATCATTTGTACTCATATCATCCTCAATCTAGTTGACCTACGAAGTGGACATCATCAAGCTTTTGGGCAGTATTATAGATTATCCCAGTATAAAGGCATGTATAAAGAGGCAGAAAAGGTAGGTAAGTTTGTCCAGGACCCTTATATTACATGCAGAAAGCTTATATTCCTAGATGTTATACTAGGTAGGTTAAGTAGTAGTTAAGTGATGGTCATGCATTTTAAAGGAATAGGTAAGTAAAAACAATAAGCATAGTTAGGGCTTTTTACTGAAGAATGAGGGTCTACCGAAAGTGGCACCAAAACAAGCCGAAATTTACATTGAAAAAGGAGAATAGTGCTGCAAATAAGGACCAAAATATGAAGTGAAAACTGGAAAAAGTGAAGTGAACAAAATGGAAATAGATATCAAAATGATGATATAGTTAGTAGGTGAAAAGAATAATGAAAATTAGATCTTGAAACTACAAATATATGGCACCAAAAAAAGTACTGAAACAAAGGAAGGATGCTGAAAATATGCATCAAAATGTGAACTCGAAATAACCCAAAATTGAAATAGAAAGAAGCCGAATTTGAACTTCGAGTTTGTTGAAAAATGAACTTGAAAAAAGGGGAAAATGAACTCAAAATAAGCTGAAATATGAACTTGTAAAATGCCAAAATTGAACACAAAAGAAGTAGAAATTGATATAGAAATGATGTATGTTTATTATTCTTTTGGGAGAGATCTTTTTTTGAAGGTAGATATACTTTCATGTGCCCGATGTAGGCACAATCGGTACCTTAGAGATTTACGCAGGGAAAGGGAAAGAAGAAGGAAGAAAGGGGAGATAAACTAAAATTTTCTATTGCATAAGACGAACCAAGGGAGGAGATGACCCTCTTATGGGGAGCCGCGCCCTCCTTCCTTGGGAAACATGACTCTAGTGGGCCCGGCTATCCCGTGAACCACTCACGCTCCTAACACATTCTAATAATAAAATACACAAGCAAATACTAACTGAATATAAATTGAAAATAGTCTAATGTGCTGAATTAAAGATAAAGGAAGTCGGATGAACGTGCACAACACTCCACCACACTTCCGCTATTCCCCTTGTCCTCAAGGTGACCAAGCTGGGTTGCGAGCTATAAACTCCTCCTCGGGCATCCATGTGGCATCTTCAAGTGACTAGCCATGCCAAGAAATCAAAGCCTCAGTGATAATGCGACCTGAGCGACGAACCTGATGTTTATCAAGCACCGAAGCAGGAACAGAGTCAGAAGGTGGAACCGGGCTCATCAAGGAGGGAGGTGGAGCATCAGTGGCCAAAGATGAGTCACCTATGCAACAGCACAGCCGAGAGACATGAAAGACAGGGTGGAATAAGGAATCAGGTGGCAGAGCAAGGCGGTAGGCCACCGGACCAATACGTGCCTCCATAGCAGAAGGCCGATGGAATCGGGGAACGAGCTTGGAATGCTCGTGCTAGAATAGGGATATTTAGCGCTGAGGGAGAATAGAGACATACACCAAGTCACGCACCGTGAACACCCAGTCCGTATGATGGTCATCATAAATCTACTTCATCCTGTTCTGAGCAGAGGACAAGTCCTCCTTAAGCTGCCAAAGAACCTCGTCCCATGTCTAGAGCATATAATCCACCTCAGCCATAGAGGAGTGGTGAGGAACATAAGATAACATGGTTGGGGGTGGACGGCCATACAACACCTCAAAAGGAGTAAAACCAGCATGTGTGTGATAAGCGGTGTTATAGGACCACTCTGCCCATGGTAGAAGATGAAGCCATCGGCGGGGCTGAGACATCGTGAAGTAGCGGAGGTACTGCTCTAAGTAGCGGTTGACCATCTCTGTCTGGCCATCCATCTGGGGGTGATAAGCAGTGCTCATGTGAAGAGAAGTGCCCTGTAAAGTGAAGAACTCCTGCCAAAATTGAGATATGAAGATCCGGTCACGATCAGAGACAATAGTGCGAGGCATGCCATGTAGTTTGGCCACCTCCCGAACATAGAGCTCCACCATTGACTTGGTGGTCAATGGATGTCCTGGAGCACAAAAGTGAGCGTACTTGGACAGCCAGTCCACCACCACCATAATCAACGACCTGCCTTGTACCAAGAACAATGCCTCCACGAAGTCCATCGAAACATCCTCCCAAACCTTATCGGGAATCGCCAAGGGTTGCTGCAAATTGGCAGGAGATGCCGTGGCAGCCTTAGCTCTCTAACAAACATCACAAGTGGCCATATACTCCTGTACTGCCCGTTGAATACTCCTATACTACCTGTCAAATACCCTACCACATAAAGCTCTGGCTGGCCTGCTTATAAGTATGGAATGCTCCCTCATGACCAGCCATTGGAGTGTCATAGAAGTGGGAGAGGATGCGCCTACGAAGATCAGCAACATCGGGTACCCAGAGGCGGTTGTTCCAAAAGAGAAGGGCATCCTTCCATGCAAAGAATGGCTAAGCAGCTGGGTCGGTCAGAAGGGAAGTGATCAAGGTGCGGGTCGGAGGGTCATCCATGTACGCCTATTTTAACTCATCAAGGAAGGGGCAAGCCGGATTGGAAAGAACCAAACACGAACCTGGGGAAGAATGGCGAGAAAGGGTGTTAGCCACGGTGTTTTCCGATCCTTTCTTATACACGACCTCATAATCATAGCCCAGAAGCTTGCTAACCCACCGCTGCTGTGACGGAGTGGACACCCACTATTCAAGGAAATACTTTAAGGGTTGGTGGTCAGTGCGAATCAGGAACTTGCGGCCAAGCAAATAAGGCTGCCACTTGTGGACAGCGAGGACGATGGCCAACATCTCCTTCTCATACACGGACAAGGATAGGGAGCGGCCAGCCAAAGATTTGCTGAAGTAAGCGATGGGGCTCTCATCCTACAGTAACACCGCCCCAAGGCCGGCATCAGAAGCATCTGTCTCCACTACGAAGGACTGGCTAAAATCCAGAAGGATCAGAATAGGGGTGGATGCCATATTCCGCTTCAATTCCCCAAAGGCCGCCTAGGCAGCCTCAAACCAGCTAAAGGCCCCCTTCTTCATGAGCTCTGTAAGGGGTTGAGCAATCTCGCCATAGCGGTTAAGGAACCTTCGATAATAGCCAGTGAGGCCGAGAAAGCCCCGAAGCGCCCGTACACAAGTAGGTGCAGGCCAGGAAAGCATGGCAGCCACCTTTGAGGGGTCATTGGCGACGCCATCACGAGAGATGATATGTCCCAAATATTCCACCTGTGGGCTACCAAATGAACACTTCGAACCCTTAAGAAACAATGAATTATCTTTCAAAATAGCGAAGACAAACCTGAGATGCTCCAAGTGTTCCGCCCATGACTTGCTATAGACAAGGATATCATCGAAGAAAACCATGATGAAGCAGCGGAGGAAGGGCCTGAAGAGATCACTCATGAGCCCAAATGGCATGACAAGGAACTTGAAGTGACCGTCATGAGTCCGGAAGGTGGTCTTGTGCACATCTGCTTGCTGTACCCGTATCTGATGGTAACCCGACCGGAGGTCGAGTTTGCTGAAGATAGTCGCTCCAGCCAGCTCATCCAGAAACTCCTCAATCACCAGTATAGGGTACTTGTCCTTAACTGTGATAGCATTCAAGGCCCGGTAGTCAACACATAATCACCATGTGCCATCCTTCTTGCAAACTAGCAACAACAGAGAGGAGAAGGAGCTCGTGCTCGGACGAATGATCCCAAATTGAAGCAAGTCAGCCACAAGACGCTCATCTCTGCCTTCTGAATGTGTGGCGCACAACATCCCGCATGTGGAGTAGGGAAAGTAGCGCATCTCCTCAGAGATCTCCGGTTTGAGCCCTCTCTTGAACGTGCCCACCAAAGCGGCCACCGGCCAGTCGGGAAGGTGGTTGGCCACCTTCATAAACTCCGTATAATAAGCCCGGACAGTGGTGGTTTGGCGCACTGTAGAGAGCATCTCCTTGAAGTCTTGGAACTCATTTGGACCAAACTGAATGCCTAGCTCGTTGGAGAAGGCGGGTTAAGTGGGGTAGTGCACCTCCTTCTCAAAGCTCGGGAACCACATGGACGTGTCCCCGTCTAGGTGGAAGGCAGCTATATGCAGCCGTTCAGCCTCAGAATGTGTTCCCTGGTAGGCGAAAAACTTCTCTGCTTTGTACAACCATTCCACTAGGTCGTCATCCCCACCGTAACCTGGGAACTGGAGGTGGGCCAAACGAGGCTTAGCCCCTCCTCGTGGTCCATCGCGGGGCCCCGGGTACTCCTCCCAGTCTTCCTCTATCTCCGAAAACAAGTTTCTAGGAGGCGGCATCACTAGGACATTTTCCCGAACACCTATCGTGTCTCGCATATCCCAGGCCTAGCGCCTACCATCCGATGCCTGGTCGAATGTGCCAAACCGCACCGGACACTGGGGAAACCTCTTATCTTTGTCTGCCAGTGACGAAAGGTCAGGGGTATGTGGTTCGGGGGCCTGGAACGGACCCCCCTTCTCCATAAAAATAGTAGACGGCCTGGGCAAGAGAGGCACTGTGCGCTCTGCCTGAAGCTGCGCAACTGTCTGGTTCAGCGCCTCCACCTTGGCCACGCCCATGCTCAAGGACTTCAATTTAGCCATAATCTGTGCCAAAGTAGATTTGCTGGAGGTCTCTAGAATGGTCTTCGAACTGGCTGAGGTGAGCACCTCCTTCTTTGGAGGAACTTCTGGGGCCACTGCAGCTTGCTTGCCTCGTGCCATGGCTGGGGATCATAAAGGCTCTGATACAAATGATGTGCCCGATGTAGGTACAATCGGTACCTTGGATATTTATGCATGGAAAGGGAAAGAAGAAGGAAGAAAGGGGAGATAAACTGGAATCTTCTATTGCATAAGACAGACCAAGGGAGGGGACGACCCTCTTATGTGGAGCTACACCCTCCTTCCTTGGGAAATGTGCCGCTAGTGGGCCCGGCTATCCCGTGGACCACTAGTGCTCCTAACATAGTTTAATAATAAAATACACAAGCAAATACTAGCTGAATACAAATGAAAATAGTCTAATGTGCAGAATTAAAGATAAAGGAAGTCGGAAGATTGTGCACAACATACTCGCATGCTATGGAGTAGAGGTAGAAATAAGTCCTGATGGTACACAGAGGATAGTTGGATGAAACACGCACATTGCATCTTTGCAGCCGATAATCCGAGTTGTTATAGAAAGGTTGGCTGCATCATTCAACCTCAAACCTGTAAATGTCACATTAACATACTTTTACCCCAGCATGGACAATGTGATGGTAGTGGCGAATGACATTGGCTTGTCTCAGTTGGTCGACACGTTCACCCCCTTGGAGGGGTGTGCAAGATATTGGTAAGAGAGGAAGCAGCAGTTGTGAGAGTAACCACGTAGGTAAGTGCAAACGACAATATGATTGATCTCAATAGTTTGCCCTCAGAAACCCATGTCAAGGAGGCAGCGGTGTTGTATTTGCGCTTTTCGGAAAACCACATCAAGGGAGATGGTCATCAATTCAAGGACAAGTTTGAAACATGGAAGGTATTAAGGCAATATGCAATTGCACACAATTTTGCCTATAGATTTTTTAGAAACATAAAACATAGAGTTGTTGCAACGTGCAAGGTAGAAACCTGCAATTTGAAAGTGGAGATGGTGTTGGACATGAAATTCAGTTTATTTGTGGTGAAGGACTTAGGCCCCAACCATAGATGTGGTGGGGGAACAAAGACGGTCTTGTGGTGGGGGAACAAAGATGGTCCACAATCTGCACGCGTCAAGCTCGATGTTATTGGAGTTGATTTTGTAATGATTGCGGTATATGCCTAAATATCAGGCCACCGAAATAAAAAGGGACATGAGATGACAGTATGGGGTGTCTGTGAACTATATGAAGGATTGGCGTGAGAAGGAGCAAGCAGAGCATACATGGAAACTGCATGGACTCATACAATGGCATACTTTGGTATTGCTACAAGGTGAGGGCTACAAACCCTAGTAGTCAAGCAAATTTCGAGGTGAAGCTCACCAAGTGATTTTTTTTAGATGCTTTATTTCCATAAATGGATGTATTGTAGGGTTTCATCAATGTTGACTATTACTTTTCCTTGATGGCACACACAACCACAATCGGGCATACGGGGAATCTTCTGGCAGCGACTGCTGTTGACGGGGGGATCACATTTTCTCACTTGCTTACGCACCTGTTGATACAAAAAATGAGGCAAACTGGACATGGTTCCTCATGGAGATACATACGGTCATAGAGGAGGGTATGTAAATCATGTTCGTGTTGGACAAGGAGAAGGGATTGATAAATAGTATAACAATGATATTCCTGGACAGATTCCACTCCTATTGCCTATTGCATTTGGAAAGCAATCATCGAGATAGAGGGTTGAAGACTCCATTAAGAAAGGGAAGAAAAGCCCAAATAGCAAATATGATCTTTCCACTAGCCAAAGCTTCAGACAAGAACGGGCTTGATAATGCCATGTTACAATTGTGCCAGGCATTGCATGAGGCCTACCAGTGGGTCCCTAAAAATGAACCCAATCATTGGTGTGATGCCCTATTTGAGGGGGAGCAGTATGTCCTCTTGACCAACAACATTGCAAAGAGTTTCAATAGTTGGATCCTCCGGGAGTGAGAGTTTCCCATTGTGGGACTTCTTGATGGAATCCAGATGAAGAAAATGAAGAAGATGTGCAACTCACGAATGGCGTGCATGGATTGGGAGCACACCTTATACAGGAGATCAACGATGAGCTAATCAAAGTCATACAATGATCTCAAGATCTTCCCATGCTGGTCAAATGGGGATGTGGTGGCAATAGTTGACTCAATACATTCCTTGGTAAACATAAATACTCGAACCTACACATATAGAAGATGGGAGCTGATGGGGCTTCCTTGTGTCCATGCATGTATAGTGCTTGGCTGGAGGAGTGAAACCCCTGCACATTACTGTCGCAATAATTATTGGACTACATAGTTCTTTCGGGTAACTTAAGCTGCATCTGTTATGTCGGTATTACAAGACGATATGTTTGTTGTTGGACTATGTGTGTGGCATAGACAAACCAAGAAAATAAAGTGCCTCTAACTTACAATTAATTTATAATATTTATTTCCCCCTTTAAACAAAATATACCTAGAATTTGTTTAGTTTAACGTACCTGATTCTAATATGTTCTAATGAGAAATTTGCAATCAAATCATTAAATAAAACACACACAAAATTTTACGTGGAAACCCAACCATGACTATGTAAACTATGACTCTTTTTTCCCTTTGAACACTCTGTCTAGATCAACTATGACTCTGTAAACTTAAGATTACAAAATTAGTGATTACATAGACAAAATACTCCTTTTTTCTTTCAAACCGACTTGATCTTCATACCACTCTTGAATTTTGAATTAACTAGTCCATGGTTGTTTACCGGCCATAGCTTGTTCTTCTTCTCCTTTATGATCTTTTGTTCAACATAGATATTTCATCTCCCCCTTTGAATGAATCTTCTATTCACTTAATCTTCTCATCAACAAGCTTTAGAAAATACCATGTGTTTTGTGCTCTAATCTTACCTCTAACACTCTTTTTAATTTATGGTTGTGATTTTCTCCAAATAGAAGACAACTCTCTCAAAACTCCATTGAAGAGACACCACACCAGCTCTTTAGGTTTTCTAGGTTTTTTCTCTTTCTTCATCAAATTCCAATCTTTTAATATAGATTTCCAAACCCTAAAAAGAAAAGCTCTCCAATTTGGAAATGTAATCAAATTGGAAAATCTTAATTTAGGCAACCAGCCACTCTAGGAATTGATTACTCCATGTATTTTCTTCATAAATTCTCATCTGATCGAATGTTTCATCAAGCGATCAATTTCTAACTCATGGTTATGTTTTACACCTCTATTTCAGATACTGATCGATCATTTTGTCAATTATTTATTTTTTATTGTTAAAATTTTTAAACTTCATCATTCTTTCACCTTAGGTGTCTTTTACTTTAAAGTTGGTGAATGTGATGTGTGTGTGCTTTTTCCTAACAAAAATATGGAGTTTGAGTCTTGTAAGATCTCTAACCCTAACCCGGTCTATTTTAATTAATTAAGTTGTTGTTAAGTGGTTTTGGTGTTAATTGGCCGATTTGTCTTGTTTTGGGGTTAAAAGGGGATAATGATAGTTTTATTGAGGTTTTTATTTGATTTTATAAGTTTCCATACTAAACTTAATTTATGTGATTTTTAGGGAATTTTTGGGATTTTTCTATAAAATTAGGGCCGGGTTCCACCGTGGGCCCCATGTTTGTGTTTATGGGGTAAAGGTCTCACGAGACCCTAAACCCGACTTATTTCATCATTAAAGAGTTTTAAAATTTTCAAAATTTGTTATAGACCTAAAATGAGCAAATTACCTATTTTAATATGAAATTCTATTTGTACCCCAATTTTTAATATGTATACCCTATAATTTACTATAAATAGAAAATCCCAGCTCCATTTCCATTTAGCAAGGGCTGAGATCTGGGAGGCTGAGAAGCCCTAATCCCCATACCAAATCAGGAAAGAAGATTTAGGTATGTTTTAGTCTTGATTTTTCATTAATCTCTTAGGTTTTTGGTTAATCTTTCTTAATCCCATCTTTTCAAAGGTTGAATCTTGTTTTACCCTACTAGAGTTTCTGTTTTTAATCCATATTTAAAACCTATAATGAGGAATTTTTGTTTTCAAACAAAGAATGCCCTAGATCTACAAGTTCTCAAGTGGTTTAAGCTGAAATAATCGGATTTAATAAGGTATTAACGAAACCCTAACTTTGGGTAGGAATTTGAGGGGATTGAAGCTTCTATTTTGGACCAAAAGCTCACTCAAGGTAAGGATTTTTCTTCCAAAATGGGTTTATGTGTCGGATTTTTAGTTTGGAATGGTTTATGCGAGTTTTTCTGAATGTTGAGCTTTAATGGTGGGTTAAGTAAAACATGTTCTTTTTAGTGATTTCCTTGTGTTTTAGTTTAGAAATAACTATATTTATCATGTCTTAAGCTTATATTTCAATATTATGATGTTTGGAAGTGATAGTGGGATGTTCTTTTTGATTTTATGTATTTTCGGTTTTGGGTTAGCAAAGGTTGAAGACGAACAAGAATTGAACTGTCCAGGGCATTCGAATAGCCCTACAAGCATTCGAATGGCCTAGCATTCGAACGGCTATCTGACCAATCGAACGGTCATCTGGCCAATCGAACGACCAAACAACAATTTTTCCATCTTGAGTTTTTTATCCATTACCATGTTCTTCTTCTTAAATCTCATTTATTATGATTATGATGAGTTACTTTTACTTGAAAATGCTACTGTGAAGACATGAATATTATCTTAAAAGCTATGATGTTATTCAAGTGTGAAATTGGTTAAATGTTATTATATGTAGCATGTTGTTCTTCTTATCCGAAATTCATGTGGAGTGATTCTCCATGTTTTACTTAGGATTCGAGCAAGTTTAAAGTATGAGAATGGGCATGTATGCTTTCACATGTTAAGCTAATTATGGGTGAACTACATCTCCATGTCTAGCTTAAGTGTAGTGATGTTTATGCTTACCTAAGTCTAGAATGAAAATATAATTGACTTGGACTTGTGTCTTTTGAGTTTTTTTTCGGATTTTATTCATGATTTCAGTAAGAAGAAACCATGATATAATCATGGAAGCATGCATATTGTATAATGAGGATTTGATCATGACACATATATCAAAGCCTAGATTTGAGCATTTTTGCTACGCACACACTATGTGAAGGTAATTGTGGTGATTATTTGAACATGTCGCTTAGGAATGATGTATATATGGACTTATGGGAGCATATGTTATGTATTAGGATTCATGTGGTGTTGCTCACATATATACCATGTTGCATGCATCATAAAAAGAATTTTATGAATGAGATTTATTGAGATTAGACATGATTGAATGATTGGATGCAATTAGGTGATATTGCTTGCCGGATTAAGCGTTCAATGGCTTTATTGAACTGGTTGGGTCCGAAAGGACATGATTTCATTTTGAGTTCCTTTTTTGAACATGGTACCACCCCAGGTTGAGATGAATTAATTGTGGTTGAGATTAATTATTGAGTTACCTAGACCCTAAGAATTTAGAATGGTATATCTAAGTGCGCCATCTTGTCATGTGCTTTAGATTTCCATATAGGAAATCAGACTCTCCCCCACAAGAGAATGTCCTTGGCGAGCACAGTGCTCTAGTTTTCCATTATAGGAAATCAGAAGTTCCTAGCCAGAAATGTCCTTAGCGCGCACACTGCCCTAGTTTTCCTTTATAGGAAATATGACCTTGTCCTTAATAGGCAAACTACCCTAGTTTTCCTTTATAGGAAATCAGACATTGTCCTTAGCGGGCAAACTACTCTAGTTTCCCTTATGGGATTCAGACCTTCCTTTTAGGATTATCCTTGGCGAGCAAAGGGGTAAATACCTCAACGCCTAGTTTTCCCTTGTGGATTTTAGACCTTCCCCACGAGGGATTGTCCTTGGCGGGCGGTATGATTGTTATTTCTCTCCAAGAAGCAGACATTCACTATTGTTGATAATACATACGTATGTGATATTATCATACCCAGTTACATGGGTTGTGTAGGGATAATTAAGTTTATGTGACACATATGGATATAGTTTAATATGCATGATTATGGTTAGTGTGTTAGAGACACTTCTCATGTAGGGTGAATGCTTATTATTCAAAAATTAAAAATAATTATGCATACTATGGATAGTGTAATTGAGACACTCTTATGCAGGATAAATATATGCAATGAGGATGGATCATGAATGAAATGATATTGTGATATGCTATGTGGAATGATATACAAGATGAATATATGCATTGAGAATGAATCATGAATGGGATGATATTATGACATGCCATGTGGAATAGTATGCAGGAGATATGTTGATGATATCATGAGTATGTGTATGTGATGAGTAGTCATGATATAGAAATGCACAAGTTATACAAATGTCCCATGATGAATGGTCGTGTTTTATGTGATGAATTCTTCGTGAAATATTTTTGATGATTTTGGATTTAATCTCTCAACATCTAAAACCTTGCTGAGTATTTTTACTCACCTCTCTTTCTTGTGTGTTTATGTTTTGGGACTGCATGGTGCAACATGCAGGTGATTAGGACTCCCTGTATAAGGAGCAAGTGGTGGATGGTTTTGTATAGGAGAGGATGCCTAGAGACTTTGTGCTTCCTGTTTGTTTATGCAGCATGTTACCTTGAGGTTTATTCCATGTTGATACTATTATATACTTTATTCGCCAGTTTGGCCATTGACTCATGTTGACCTTATGACTTAAAGCTATGAGAGGGCTCAGTGACTTAAGCATGTGGGTGTTTTTGTGAGGACTAATTATTATATGTTGTCCTTTATTTTTCCTTATTTTCTCTTGTACAAAGTGTATGGTGCTCTACTCCGTAACCTTTCACCAGTACAAGGGGTCAAGTCTTCCGTGTACATCGCTACACTGCACGCACTGACCTTCCCTTGGACCGGGTTCTGGCTTGGGTTGGGCAGGTGCCGGGGGGTGACAAGTCTTCTTTTCATTCCACCTTTTGAAATCCATCTTTATACTAGAACTTGACTGAAAATACACATTTCAAGACATTGTTTTGACCATGACAATATGGCAAGACATAACGTGATACTTATGTGCTTACAATCTCCCCCTACTGCTTTTTCATGACAAAATAATATAACCCATCATTTGAAAAATAAAAATTATAACTCTATAATGCATGGTAAGATTTAGACAAATTATCCAACAATGACTCTTCCTCTTCATCTATAACTCTCTAATCCTATTGTGGTGTAGTCTTCAACTTGTACATAAAAAACTAGAACATCCATTCATAATATTCTTCAAAGAAATAAGCAAATACAAAATTTAAATGCTCAAGTAAGTTAAAGATTAATCAAGTCATAACCAATTAATAAATTTTATATTTTCATCGATTCACCCTAGATCTTCTTTAACAAGCTCTCTACTAGTTTTTTACCCTCAAGATTAATATAAGATCATGTAATTCTTGTGTCCAATTGTCTTATTTGTGGTGACTTGTAGAAATTTAAGGAGTTTGACACTTTAGCCTTATGAGTTAGATAACTCGCTGAATAGATTAAATTTTGGAATGAGACTAGTATTGTTAAAAACTAGATAAAAAGAACTTTAAAACACCACTATTAATGTGCAAATCAGAGTTCGGATGAGTGAGATATGATTCGAAGAAGTTGTATTAGATGCATTGTACATGATTTAAATATAAATTTGGGCTTTTTACTTAGCCTTTTAGACCCATTTAAAGTGAGTTATAGGAATAGTAGTTTAAGGGCCAATTTCAGTGGCTGAAGGTTGGTTTAGTAGCCCAAAGTATAGGGGGATTAGGAACCCTAATCCCCACTCTCTATGAATAGGTCATAAGAACAATAATTAGAGTGTTTTGAAGCTTTTTAGATTTGGCTGGACTTAGTGGTGACTTAACCTCCCTCAAGGTGAGTAATTTGATTATTTTCTCCTCAATCCTTAGATTGTTAATGAGGAATTGATTGTTCTTCATGTTTAATTATATTTCTCATGTCTTCATCTACTAAAGCCCCCAAATTTTCCTTATTCCATGAACCCTACAACCCCTATTTTCATGGTGATTGTAGTATAAGCCTCTAGTTGGTAGAGATTACATTTCATGCCAATATCTAATGAAAAACCCTAATTTTGTTGAATAGCGATATTTTTGGATTTATGAAGATTTGAGGAGTTGCTTTGCCCTAGAGGTGAGGGGTTTTTGTTTGATAAGGATTTATTTGCATTAACACCATATTAGTGGGTTAAATCATGTTCTTGAAGAATGATATGACTTGAATCGTATTTAGTCTCTGTTTTGGATTCACGATAATGTTTCAAATACTTTTCTTTGATATTTGCTCTCAAACTTTTTATGGGAGAAGATTAGCATGTTTAGATCATATCCTTAATTTTTTTATATTTTTCTAGAATAATATATATTTATTATATTTTTTGGAATACATTCTATACAGTAAAATAATTCTCAAATTTTGTGTTTAGAAGCATGTTTACGGATGAAAACGTAGGATTTTTGGCTCTTTCTTATTCTGATGGGTTGATATATGTCTAATGAGCATTCTAGAAACATTTCAAGTTATTTGGAGCATGATAAGTCAATGATATAGTCGTAAATTTGAATATTAATAGTTCTAGCAGAATTGCAGAGTCTCATTAATTAAATAACAAATTTTTTTGTACTTATTTTTTTTAAATATATTTATATTTTAATTAAGACTATGATGTAGGTTTTTGTAAATTTTTGCATTGATTGGACTTTATTTGCTATTTTTACTAAAATATACGAGTCTAATGCTATGTTTACGCAAAAACATCTACTTCAGCTAGTACAAGAATAATTGAGGTATTTTATTGTTGATTGTGCTACTTTGATACTTTCAATATCTTTAACTTTACTAAAGATATACATGCATGTATCTAAATTTAATTTAGCAAATCATTGTTTCATGCATATCTTTTTTACTTGTCTTAGTTACTCATTTGTAGACAATGGAACCATGACTTTGATACCAAATGTGGTGCCCCAACTTTTTAAATAACTTAGATCAACCATTTAAGAAGAGTAACTTTTCATTAATATACATATTTGCAAAAACATACAAAATATCAGAGGGCTTGATGACCCTAACAAAATCGAAGCAGCACAAAAGAATATAATTATTACAAAATAAATCAAAATGTATATTTTTGAAGTTCTATGGTCTATCTTTATTAACATCATCTTCTTTGTTTATACCTACAGCATCTAGGGGTGGGTGAGTATAATTATACCCGGTAGACAAGATTAAATTCTATTAACATGCTATAACATAAAACATAAAAAAAACAATGAATAAAATATTCTTCTAATAATTCATACTTGAAAGTTAACTTAAAATAATTCGACATTCTTTCCTACTTAAACGAAATTTGAATGTTTTTCTTTCATCATTTAGAGAATGCCACCGATACCGAAGCGACATATACCCATGCTCGCGGGGCAATGAGATTAGAATGAAAGAGATCTTCCCATGACATCTCATGTTATGTGTGTCATGCGCATTAATAGGTGGTACTATGATTGATAACTCTGATAGCTTTTGAGCTGTATACCAATCAGCTACCCTTTAAAACTGATGATCATTATTGGGATTTATACCAATTAACTACCCTTCAAATTTGTTAAAAATCATTCACAAATGTCATTTAAAGAATAATATTATTTTAAAGTCTATCATGATGAAATCCCACTAAGAGGTGTACAAGACGCTATTATTTTCGCATTTGCCTTACCGATAGTAAATACCATCTTTTTCAAATATTTTTTTATGAAAGAATTATGAAGTTGTATGGTCTAGTCGTAGCACTGAATTAGAGTTTAAAGCCACCTACACTTCATTCTTGAATTTGACGGAAGTCACAGCTGGCGGTCAAAGTCTTATCATGTTCCTAGCTATAAGAGCGGTGGGCGGAACCTCCCCTTGTGCCAGGACAGAATCTTCTTCTGGGCTTGGAAGCGGGAGACGAAGCCTCCCCTTGCGCACGGACAAATTCTCCTTTCGAACTGGAAGTGGCAGACAAAGTTTCTCCTTAAACTGAGATGTTTCCTCCTTTCGGCCCAAAAGCAGTGAACGGAGCTCCCCTTGCTTGGGTCATTTCCTCCATTTAGAGTGGCTAACTTGAAGAATGAACCCCTTTACAATGTAGATGCCCTTGAATTAGATATGTTTGATTTTTGAATAGAGAGAATCGAATGAAAAGCAGCTCAAAAATAGGAGGCGGAAGTTAAGAGAGATGAGGAAAAGAAATGGTGTGAATTGAAACCCCCCTCATCCACCTTTTATACACATTCGATGTCATTCGATGAGCACCACGTGGTGTGCAACCAGCTGCTACAAAGTTGTCGTCATCAGCACTAATGCATTCGTAGTGTGTGCGTCAGTGTTGATGTATGTAGGCCCCATGGCTGGCTTGTAGTAGTAGTGTTGTTGATGCCCTTTAGGCCCCATGGCATGCCATCGTACAAGCCATGGCTGACCTATAACAGTAGCGTTGTTGACGCCAAGCGCTAACACAATTTTTTTTTAGATATTTTGTTTTTGGATTAAAACGAAACTTTAAACTTCAAACAGGCGTAATTCCTTACCCCAAACTTGGAATCATACATTCTTTGTATTGTTGCACTAGTATCGACAAGCCATTCGAAACAATACCATGCAAGGGTATGTTTTCTTTTGAATCTAAAGTAGGTCTGCCCATGTCACGCTTCTTAAGACCATTGACTATGATCCTAGTGTCCGATTGATATGGTCTAGGGCTCGATACATTCATCTATCATAGCCCTACGAAAACCTTTGGAGCTTCTTTGAACAAATGGAGATGAAAATGGTTCAATTTTAAGAAAATTGGCTATTGAGCCCTAATACTCGCTTATGGGCCCAAATGTTTCAAAATTTTGAAACATTAAAATTTTGGGGCGTTACAAACTACCCCCTAACAAAACTTTCGTCCTTGAAATTTGTACAAAATAATTATAATAACTTATTCATAAAATCACGTTAATATGCATAATGCTTAAGAAAATGAAAAATATGATTAGAGCTTAGGGTCATTACCCCTAGTAGCTATACATGTATCTCTTGGAGAAAACCATAGAGTAATAATGGGTAAACTAA
Organism: Saururus chinensis; assembly: GCA_035235625.1. Lineage (NCBI taxonomy): Eukaryota > Viridiplantae > Streptophyta > Magnoliopsida > Piperales > Saururaceae > Saururus > Saururus chinensis. The sequence goes on along the minus strand of CP141146.1, from coordinate 24,793,599 downwards.
TTTATAAATTATTTTCTCAATAGAAAACAAAAAGAGCTAAATCATCTTATTTTTTTAAAAAGAAAGTACCTTCATTTATATCATTAGATGACTAAGCGCCCTTAACGGTGATTGCAAAAACTCGACCCTCGGCCCTAGGTTTTTGCTCAAGCTTAGGCTCTTCTTGATTTTTCTTTTTTGGGCAATCCCGAGGCTCATGGCACAGAAAACAACATCCTTCAAAAAGTAGCAAGGTTGTAATCAAATTGGAAATCCTAAAAGTTAAAAGTTTCAAATCAAAACTTCACCTGTCACATATGTGTATCTATTTAAATAAAAGATAACTACCAAAATTAATGAGGTAAAAAGAAAATAAAATAAACATCCTCCAGTAATTGTAAGGAAAACAAATTATGCATATGATAATTTATTTAGCCTAAAAGACGTAGTTACTTATCTATAGAGAGTGGAACCTCGACATTGATACATTGATACAAATTGTAGTGCCCCGACTTTTAAATAACTTAGAAGTCGGAGTCTATCAATTCATAATTAAAAGGCACCCAAGATACACCATGTATAGAAGAGTAACTTTTCAGATAAATTATCATTCACATAATCCAATAAATAATTCATAGTTGGATGAATCATACTCACAAAATGTCACCGAAACCGAAGCGACATATACCCCTGCTTGTGGGGCAACAAGATCAAAATTAAAGAGATCTTCCCACAATATCCCATTTCATGGGCATGTAAAATGTCTTAATAGGCAGTACCTAGAAGTCATAACACCGATAGCTTTTGGGCTTTATACCAAATTATTACCATTTAAAATAGATGATAGTTTTCAGGATTTATACAAAATAACTGCCCTTTAAATTCGATCAAAATCATTATTAAATGTCATTCAAATAATAATTTTATTTTAATGTCTATATCACAATGAAATCCCACTAAGAGGTGTACAAGACGTTATTATTTCTGCGTTTGTCCAACCCCTAGTAAATACCATCTTTTTTTAAATAATCTTTTACAAAAGAATTCCAAAATCTTATGGTCTAGTTGTATCACATAATTAGAATTTAATTCCACCTACACTTTGTTCTTTAATTTGACCAAAGTCACGATTGGCGGTCAAAGCCTTATCTTGTTCCCAAGTTTATGAGCGGCGGGCGAAACCTCTTATTGTGTAGGGACAAACTCTTCTTTTGGGTTCAGAATCAGTGGACGGAGCCTCCCCTTGCATTGGGGTGAATTCTCCTTTTAGACTCGAAGTGGCGGACAAAGTTTCCCCTCGAAATGGGACATTTCCTCCTTTCAGCCAAAAAGCTTCAAATGGAGACTCCCCTTACCTCGGGTTGTTTCCTCCATTTATAGTAACTAACTCAAAAAAGGGACCCCTCTACAATATAGAGTGCCATCAAATTAGCGTAGATTGGTTTTTGAATGGAGAGAACCGGGCCAGAAATGGCTTAGAAATAGGAGGCGGAAGTTAAGAACATGGACGGGAATCAGAAGTGAGAGGAGGAGAAGAAATGGTCTGAATTAAAAGCCCCATCCCTCTTTTATACACATTCGGCGTCGTTGGATGCATGCCACATGGCATGCACCAACGGCTACAAAGCCATTGTGCATCGACATTGACGCATGCGCAGCGCTGAAGCACGCAGGCCATGGACTACCGTTGTGCATGCCGTGCTACCATGGCATGTTGTTTTAGGCGCTGACGTAGTTACATTTTTTTAAAATTGCTTTAAAATCAAAATAAAACTTAAACCTTCAAAGAGGCGTAATACCTTGCCCCGAACATGGAATCTGCATTCTTGGTTCGGTTGCACATTTGTGCGTTCTTAGTACCACACAAGGGTATGTTTTCCCATGAATTTAAAGTGGGCCCCACCCAAAACACATTTCTTGAGGCTATAGCCAACAACCTCGGTGTCTGATTGATGCGTTCTTAGGCTCAATACATTCATCTCTCAGAGCCTTACGAAAAACCATAAAGCTCCTTTTAACAAATTGAGCTCAAAATGGTTCAATTTTTAGAAAAATGGCTATCGGGTGCAAAAACTCACTTATAAGCCCAAACGTTCAAATTTACATTCAATTTTAAGAAAAATGGCTATCAGGCCCTAAAACTTACTTATGGGCCCAAACATTCAAATTTTCTAAACATTAAAATTCTAGGGAGTTACAATTGTTGCTTGCTTTTGTGTTTTATTTGATACTGGTTCTCCTATCTTTGCTAAAGAGCTCACTATTGAGCCAAAACTTTTATTTACTCATTTGCGTGTTTCTACCCCTTCGTCCTCTCTTAGGGCAAAGGAATATCTTAATGAAGTTCCTATTGTGATTTAGGGTCAAGAATTGGTTGTTGATTTGATTATTTTATCTATAATTGATTTTAATATGATTTTCGGCGTGGATATGATGTTGGTGTATCATAGTCATGTTGATTGTTGTGGAAAAAAGGTAGTGTTTACCATGCCAAATTTAGAGCCTTTTGTTTTTGAGGGTATGAGATGGGTTAGTAGCAAGTTTTGGGTGTCTTCAACTAAAACAAAGAAGTGGATCAACTACAGGTGCATGGCTTTTCTTGTAAGCATTTCTGTGGAAGGGGTTGAACCAACTCCTATCAAATCTGTCCGGTGGTGTCTGAATTTGTTCTCTTTCCAAAGGACTTGCTACATTTACCTCCTCATAGAGATATCGAGTTTTGTATTGATCTTCTTCCAGGAACTTTACCAATCACAAAGGCTCCTTATAGAATGGTACCAGCTGAACTAAAAGAGCTTAAAATCCTTCTGCATGATTTACTAGACAAGGGGTTCATTAGACCTAGTGTATCTCCTTGGGGTGCACCGGTTCTCTTTGTCAGAAAGGATGGTTCTCTCAGACTGCATTGCTTATAGGTTGTTGAATCAGGTTACAATAAAGAATAAGTATCCCCTACCATGTATTGATGACTTATTTGATCAATTACAACAAGCACAAGTGTTCTCCAAGATTGATTTGACGTTGGGCTATCATCATCTTAGTATTCGACTTGAGGATGTGTCATAGCCTGCTTTCAGGACACGCTATGCACCATCATCCTTACGGATCTAATGAATAGGATCTTCAAGCCTTTCTTTGATCAGTTTGTTATCATTTTTTGTGGATGACATATTAATCTATTCAGCTAGCAAGGAGGAGCATCTCAGAATCACAATGCAAACTTTTAGAGATCACAAACTCTATGCAAAGTTTAGCAAGTGTGAATTCTGGTTGGAGGAAGTAAATTTCCTTGGCCCTATCATATCCAAGGATGGAGTAGCGGGGGATCCAACTAAGGTGGAAGCAGTTTTGAAGTGGGAGCATCCTAAGAATGCATCTAAAGTTAGAAGTTTCTCAAGCCTTGAACGGTATTATCGACTATTCATTGAAGGTTTTTCCCATAGTGCAGCTCCTATGACAAAGTTGACAGAAAAGAATATAAAATTCAAATGGAGCTAAGCATGTGACCATATTTTTCAAGAGTTGATGGAGTGACTTACTTTAGCACCAGTGTTGGCTTTACCACCAGGTAGTGAAGGAGTGACTTACTTTGGCACTAGTGTTACCTATAACGATGCTTTGAAGAAGGGGTGGATTATGTGTTAATTCAGCATGGGAAGGTAGTCACTTATGCTTCTCATCAACTTAGAACGTATGAGTAGGACTACCTAACACATGACTTGAAGCTAGCAGTGGTGGTCTTTGCACTAAAGATTAGGAAGCATTACCTTTATGGTGAGAAAGGAGATGGTTGGAGTTCCTTAAAGATTATGATTTCACTAGTGCCTATCACCCAGGAAAGGAAAATGTTGTGGCAGATGCGTTGAGCAAAAAATCAACAACTATAGTGGCTTGTGTATAGGTTCAAGAGTGTCTTTTGTATAAAAGGTTGTTGAACTTAATCCAGAGATAGCATTAGAGGATACCACTAGATGGTTTGCCAATCTTTCCATAAGTTCTAATATGGTCGACATAGTGATTGAAGTACAAAAGGGAGATGAAGAATTTCAAGAAATAAAAGCCAAGTTGAAGGAGAAGCCAGTGAATGACTTTGAGGAAAGGGCGGATGGAAGCTTAGCTTTTCATGGGTGATTATGGGTACCAAACTCTCAGGAGTTGAAGGATCATATTACTACTCTAAGTTCTCCATCCATTTAAGGGGAACTAAGGTGTACCATGATTCGTAGGTGACTTTTTTGTAGAATGGATTAATGAGAGATATTGCTTCATTGTATCTAAGTGTTTGATTTGTCAGCAAGTTAAAGTAGAGCATTGTCATCCTGGAGCCATGCTACAACCTCTACCTATTCTAGAATGGAAGTGCGAGAATATAGCTATAGAATTTGTTTCAGGACTTCCTAGGTCGCCATGTGGCAATGACTCTGCGTGTGTTATGATTGATCGACTCACCAAGTCAGCATACTTCATTGCTATTATGATGACCACATCCTTGGACACCTCGGCAACACTTTATGTAAAAATGATTGTTCGATTACATAGAGTTCTTGTGTCAATTGTATCCAATTGGGATCCTCGTTTTATATCCAAGTTTGGGAAAGTTTCCAAAAAGCTTTGGGCGCAACAACTCACCTTAGTTCAGCATATCATCCTCAAACAGACGGACAACTTGAGTGGACTATACAGATTTTAGAGGACATGCTTAGAGCATGCATCCTCGAGTGGAAGGACAGTTGGGAGGAATATATGTCCTTGGTGGAGTTTGCCTACAACAACTATTGTTAGGCTAGTATTCAAATCATACCTTTCGAAGCATTATATGAACATCTTTGTTGATCACCACTTTGTTGGGATGAAGTGGGATGACATCTTTTGACAGGGTCAAAAATAGTGCAACAATCTTTGGAGAAGATTCGACTTTTTAGGAATTGATTGTAGACTACTAAGAGAAAACAAAAAGAGTTTTGCATACACCCGTCAAAGAGAGCTAGAATTTCAAGTGGGAGATCATGATTTTCTGAAGATTTTGGCATCAAAAGGTTAGTGAGATTTGGCAAGAAAGGAAAATTATCTCCCAGTTTCATTGGACCATCCGAGATATTGGATGAGATTGGAGCAAGGGCGTATCGTGTGGCTTTCCTGCCACAACTTGCTAACATTCATGATGTGTTCCATGTTTCACTTTTCCTAAAGTATGAACCAGATCCATCCCACGTTCTCAACTTTGACTCCTTTGAACTAAGGAGCGATCTTACCTACATCAAGACGTCAGTGCAGATCTTAGACAGAAAGGAGAAGATGATTAGGACCAAGGTGATTCTATTGGTGAAAGTTCTTTGGCGAAATCACAAGGTGGAGGTAGCAAGGGCTGGAAGATGAAGTCAAGGCAAAGTAACCCATCTCTAAATGTTGGGTAGTTGTGAATTTTGAGGACAAATTTCCTATAAGGTGGGTAGGGTGTAAAATCCTGTAATTCTTGTTTAACAATTTCTTATTTGTTGATTACTGGTAGAAATTAATGGAGCTTGATCCTTTAGCCTTATAAGTTAGATAAATATCTAAATTGGTTGAATTTAGCACTTAGAGTAGTATGGTTAGAAATTATATAAAAAGATCTTCGAAGCGCCACCAAGAATGTGCAAATTGGAGTTCGGGTTAGTGAAATATGACCGGTTGAAGTTGCATTAGATGCATTATACCCGATTACCCGATTTAGACAAAAAATTGGACCTTTTACTTAGACTTTTAGGCCCATTTAAAGTGAGCCCTGAGAATAGTAGTCTAAGGGCCAATTTGGGTGGACCAAATTTGGTTTAGTAGCCCAAACCCTAGGGGGTTTAGGAACCCTAATCCTCACCCTTATAAATAGATCATAATAGCCTTAATTAAAGAGTTTTAGAGCTTGTTAGATTTGGCAGAGAATTGGTTGTGCCCTAACCTCCCTTAAGGTGAGTATTTAAATTATTTTCTCCTTAATCCTTTGATACTTAATGGAGAATTGAAGGTTTTTCATATTTAATTATAATTCTAATGTCTTCTTTTGTCAAAAACCCCAAAATTTTCTTATTTAATGAACCGTAGAACCCTTGTTTTGATTTAAGGCCTTGTGCTTTATGGTTAGGAGTCATTAGACTCAAGAAAGCACTTGCAATTACATGGTGATTGTAGTTATAAGCTTCTAGTTGGTAGAGATCATGTTTCATGCCTAGATTGAATGAAAAGCCTTAATTTTGTTGAATAGGGATCTTTGGATTTAGGAAGATTTGAGGAGTTTCTTTGTCCTAGAGGTAATGGTTTTTGTTTGGTGCATATTTACTTGCATTAACACCATGTTTGTGGGTTAAATCATGTTATTGAAGAATGGATATGACATGAATCATTTTTAGTCTTTATTTTGGATTCACGACTATGTTTCATATACTTTTACTTTGAGCTTTGCTCTCAAACTTTTATTGGGAGTAGATTAGCATGTCTAAATCATTTTCCTAATTTGTTATATTTTCCATGTTTAAAAGCATGTTTAGAGATGAAAACATATGATTTTTGGGTTCTTATTCTGATGGTTTGATTATACGTGTTATGAGCATGCTGTAAAAATTTCGTGTTGTTTGGAACATGTTACGTTCAAACCAAGACTATGAATTAGTTTAGTTTAGATTTCTTTTTTACTTATCAACTATAGTAAACAAGGTCGATCCACAGGGAAAGCATTGTGTGACAAAGAAAACTATTACGAAGAGAATAAATTAGAGAAGGAAGGTGAAATAGAGAATAAGAGACAATCAAAGAGAAAGTGCTAAGGCATCGGAAATCCACTTGTAATAAATCTCTAATGTATATTTAATTCAAATGATAACTCAATTAAGATCAAATGAAAATTCGTCTCAATCGGAAAATTTATCTTTTTTAAAAAAAACTTTGAAATAGAACAATAGTAATTGATTGTTTACTACGTGAAAGCATTAAGTATATAATCACAGGGAATTATAAGTATTCAGCTTGCCTTTCATCAACACTGAATCAAATAATTATATAGATTATAAACTCCTTAAATATGAAACATCAATTTAAAATGATAAAGGACTTACTTGAATCAAAGTATCCATTAAACATCAAGTACAAGCTTTATTCCTAGCCTTAGCTTGAGAGCTTTAGAAAGCCATTACAATAAAACTAAAAACAAAATTACAAAATGAGAGAAGAAAATAGGAGAAGAGAGCTCCAAAGAGGAGAGAGTGATCCATCTATCACGTCCACCCCTCTATTTATAGGAGTAGAAGGGGTTGCTTCAAAGAGGAAAATGAAATCATATCTCTAGATTACATCCTGATTGATTATCTGACTGGACCCATATATCTTCGGAATTTCTTCCTGAAATAACACTTGTAGCCACGGAAGTCTTCTTTCTATTGCCACCAGAATCATATCAATCTGAGTTATACATAAAAAGATATGATCGCAATACTAAAGCTGTGTCAATCTGTCCAAATCAGCTTCTTTCATAATTTAGTTCTATTCATACAAGTATCAAATCATACGGGTCCACAAGGTTGTGTTCGACCATTCCATGCATGTTTAGACCATTAGGAGCCCATTCTTGACTTTTAAATAGCTTCGGGTAGTTGGGCTTAACTTCCTCTTCCATTTGTATCCTGTTGAAGCCTGTTTAGACATGTAAACTCAATTAAAGTCCAACTAACGTATTTAAAACACAAATAGCCCAAATCAGCAATGAATTAACACAAAATAGGATTGCAATTTGAAATTTGAAAATATTTTATTGAACATTATTTCAGTGCATCAGAGCACGATAAGTAAGTGTCATAGTCGTAAATTTGTAGGTCAACAATTGTGGCAGAGCTGCATTAATTAAATAACAAAAAAATTGTACTTATTTTCATATGATATATATTTATTTTTTAATTAAGAATATGATGTAGGTTTTTGTAAATTTTCACGTTGATTGGAATTTATTTGCTATTTTCCCAAAATATATGAGTTACATGCTGTGATTATGCTAAAACTTCTGGTTAATCTAGTACGAGTATAAATGAGATATTGTATTGTTGATTGTGCAACTTTGATACTTCCAGTATATTTAACTTTATTAAGGATTTGAATACATATATCTAAGGTTAATTTAGTAAATCTCTATTTCATGCATGTGTTAGTACATATGATCTTATATACTGAATTATGTCTTGCATAAGATAGTATGATTACTTAGGGTTGCAGTTGTAACTATCCTTATATTTCATGCATTAAGAAAATAATTTATAAACTATGAATCAATAGTGGTTAGTTGAGGTTTCTATGGTCACTGAATTAGTCGTCATAGAGGTTTATCGAATCGGTTTTACGTTTAAAAGGATGGGGTTTTACAGCCCATGGACAGGGTTTTACGTCTGATAGGATGGATTATTCCTCCCCCAGGCTGAGATGATTGAGACTATTTATAATTGAGACTTCTAGAGTTTGATTCAGGTTGGTCAAGGCCGTTGTGCACCGGCGTGACCAAGGAATTCTGGTATTTTTTGGCCAGGTTGTGTAAATACTTTCCTTTGAATAGACTCATTTGTTAGGGTGTTAATCCAAGTATTTCAAAGCCTTACTGAGTTTATATTCACCCTTTCTTGTTTTTGGGTGTCCTTTGGAATCCCCTATGTGATAGTGTCACGCAAGTGCTCAGGACAGCTTGTTTTGCAAGCAAAACGATAATTGACGAGAAACTTAGAAGGGGATTACAATTTAGTAAGGGATAATTAGTAGGAAATAAATAAAGATACAAACGACAGTTGATGCAAGTATTTCATTTTTATTTGGTAGCTTGTTTTCTTTAGTTTGAGGCATATGTTTATGCCATTGCACTCTAACTCTAGTAGATGGATGTTTAATCATAGTTTTGATAAAAATATTTAAATTTCTATGTTACATTATTATCAGGATTGTTTTTAAGCAAAACAATGGCTCAATTGCACAATTTTGATCTAATTCAGGGTTAGGTTAGGAATTGTTGCGTCCTCTAGCCGATTTTAGGTTTGGGGGTGTGACACTTAACGTTTTCTATAGCCAATTTTTTTTCGTTTTTTATCACAAACAAACAAATGGAAATCGAGATTGTAACAATTCGTTTTTCAATTACATCTAACTTGAAGGGTTAGGCCTAATTGGATAATTTTGAGATAAATTTTAGAAGGCTTCGAAGGTTGAAACTATCATATATGAGTAGAGCGTGAAGAAATGAGTCTAACAATTCAAAGAATGCGCAAAACGGAGGTCAGGACTGGAATTTATGACCTCGACAAGCTTGTAATATAGGCAGGACTCACTTGGAACGAGCACAATATACTGCTTTAAGTGGGTTAGTATCATAGGGCTCGTTGATACAAGTCCAACGGTACTTAGGACGCGCGAATCCGAATCCGAGGTAGGAAGTTACGCACGTTTGTAGATTTGTATATATTTAAAATAAAATAAAAAAGAAAAAGAGAAGGCACAAGTGACGCACACGCGACCGTGGCGAGCGTAATGGCACATGCATTGTGCTGCACGTGCATAGCACGTAACGGTGGGTGCTGCCATTTTTGGCGACGCAACGGGTTTAACGGGCTGGCACCGCGGATTTCGGCTCCGCTCGGCTTATTTATACCCCATTTGGATTCATTTTTCAGGGAGACCTTCTTCTGCCCCATTTCTAAGCATTCTGAGGCCGATTAAGGCCATTCAAGACCCGTTCCCCACTAAATCGAGCATGCTCTACGCGATGGAGTCCGTATAAGGAGGAAACGCCCCAAGACAAGGAGAGGTTATGCCCGTTGTCTTTGAACACCGACCAACTTCATTTTCTCTATTTCTGACCATCCTAACTCCGATTTACTCGATTGAAGAGGCGTTCTTTACTAAATCGAGTGTGTTCTATGCAATGGAGGGGTCTATTTTCTAAGTTAGAAACCATATGAGGAGGAAATTCCCTGAGACAAGAAGAGGCCCTGCCCGTCATCCTCGAGCACCGAAGAAAGAAAAAAGGGCCAGGAGCAAGACAGGGTTCTGTCCGAAGTTGCCTGGCCATAACAAGAGAAGTAATCCAGAGTAGGGGAGGCTCTATCTTCCATTGAAGAGCCACGATGTCTGAGGAACATCCCCGACTAAGGAAGGTTTTGTCTGCCACCCATGGGTGCAGAAAACGAGAAGAGTCTCCAACAAGGAGAATGTTTATACGTAGTCTTTCAGTACAAGACAAGGAATCTATAGAGGCTAGAGGAAGCTATGTCTACTGTCTTCTGATCTAAAGGGGAGGATGCCCAGAAGGAATGCGCAACTCCGAATACCGCTACCTTACGAGACATGAGGGGAGTAAGCATTTCTAACCTCCCGATTAAATTATAGAATGCATGTGCTGAATTAGGATGTGTTCTATGCCATGATCCTTTGTGTTCTAATCTGCTATGCTTGATGTGACTTGCTATGTTCTATCTCGCTCTAGGGTAGAGCGAGATGTGTGTGTTCGGTCTTGTCTCAGTGATAGAGCAAGACATGTGGTGTGTTTTCCGTCTCGGCTCAGTGATAGAGCGAGACTGTGTATGTGGTTTTGATCCTGCTCTGTGATAGAGCGAGATGTACGATTTCATTGATTTATTAACTTCTGCTTTACTCCAATAGATTACGAGTTTTAGTATGATTTCGATTCAATTTTAGTAGATACGTATTTTAATGTATATGGTTTTGTGATGCCTGATGTATGTTTTAGCCGTTAGGCAGAACTACGTTCGAATCCGATCGTATTGGAATAATATCCAATACATACATAGGAAACCAACGACAAGGCAACGTTGGCCCGATCCAAATTAATTATAATAATATGTTTTATTCTATTTTACACGCAATGAACTATGAAGCTTCGTTGTGTGTAAATGATCGTTACAACCTAAGTCTATATACGAGGAAGCCTTAAAGCTCCGTAGTGCGTAGACGAATGTTGTACCTCTCGCACAGAGATGATGATTCCTGGCTTAAGGAAAGAGAAAATTTTCTATTAGTGATTTTGTAGGCCCGACTCAGGTCAGGTAGTTACAGAGATGAAAAAGAAAAAAAACTTGTAAATTAATTTGAAACCATAGTTAGAATCCACTTGAAAGAGAATCAGGGAAACAACATTTTTCATTGAAAGCAAAGTGTGTTGGTAACCATATAGAATTATCACTTGACTAACATATCTTCCATGATTCAGCTTATCACAACATGTGCATCCCATATTAGCATAACATAATCTCATTAGCCACTCAACCAAATAATTAGAATTTTAAATTTTAAGCCTCATATAAAGAGAAGATTTAAGAATGTTTTACTTCAAGTCCATGACTATTTGATAATCATTCAAAATAATCATCAGAATATCAATAGATAATATAGTCAAAATTAACAATTCACCTCCACTACTTTGGCAAATGAGTCCATCGAGAAACTTGGCCCATGCTCGTATACTATTTGATCATTGATATACATTGAATAAGTGAGATATACAAGCAATGATACAAAATTCTATTTATGTTGTTTCATTATCCATGCCCTTTGCCTTGTTCAAATTTTGGCTTTTTCATTCTTTTAACAAATGCATTTTTAATGGTTTTTTGTTAGTTGATCTCTTGGCCTTGCATTATATATTTTTTCAATATAAGCCTTTCTCAGTGTAAAGGGGATTAACATTGACATTAGATATGTAGGCAGCTTTCTCCATCATCTTTATGAGAACTATCCATGATAATGTTTACATAAAGTATTCAAAATGAAATATAATCATATCAATCCTCATTCAGCATACAAAAGAATCCAAGCCGCACACTAACCTTATACTACCTCATAGTATCAGAGTCAAGAAGTAAATCAACTATATTATTCATTTAGCTCGATAGCTGATCTCAAATTCCCATAGTAAATAGTAAGCCTTTTAGTAAATCAATAATGCTTTATTATGAATCTTAGAACTTTAGTCAATTGATATTCAACTAGTCCTCTTGACTTAAGATTGTATTCATCATGTATTGCATGTGTGACCCACAATTGTGCAATACCTTCACAAGTCAAATGTGTTTCATATGATATGTCACTATACGCTTTACAACACACAAACTCATTTTTTTTTAATTTTACTTATTTTTCTGAACATTTCTGAAAACAAATCAAACTAAACTCGAAACAAACTAAATCAATCCAAACTATCAAAAACTTAAAACGTGAAAATATTTTTGTAGTGTTTCATGTCCTCAAAAGAATTTTCAATCAAAACAAGGAAAAAAGATCTCTTATGAAATTACTCTAGGCAAGTAAGTCTAATGACTTTTCAAAGGTTAATGAACCTATTGAAATCTAAAGGTTTTGCAAAAATATTAGCCAACTGAAACTCTGTTAAAATACATTCTAAGTTAACAGTTTGATCCTCAACCAAATCTTGAATAAAATAATGTCTAATATCAATATATTTTGTATGAGAATGTTAAACATGATTATGAGAAATTTTTGTTGAACTTAGATTATTTCAATTCAAAGTCATCTTGCCCTATATCACACAATTGCATCCAATCGATCAACATGGCTAATCTCGATAAAATCTTATTCATAAATCCATATCATGATGCATGCAATATGGTACATACGTGAGTAATAACTACATGAATCCTAATTCATGACATGTGCTTCCATCAGCCATACGTGCATCATTTCTAATCATAAGTGTCAATCAATCACTATAATTACTCCCACGTGTGTGTATATGGTAGTAGCATTCAATCCTAAACGTAGGGATATGCATTATGAACAACCCATTGACGTACTACACACATGCAATCATAATTTAAACATAACTCCACCTTACTAAAATCATGGGTGTAAACCATCGAAAAACACAAATCCAAGTCAAATACCACTTCATGCTAGACTTAGGTAAGCATACTCATTACTACGCATAAGCTAGACATGGAACTATCATCCACCCATAATTTAACATCATATGTGAAAGCATTCAAATCCATTCTCATGTTGTAAACTTGCTGGAAATCCTAAGTAAAACATGAAGAATCAACATGAATTTTGGATAAGAAGTCATAACATGTTAAACTGAATAACATGTAATCCACTTCACACTTGAACATCATCATAGTTCTCAACATAATATTCATGTCGTCACAGTAGCATTTCTAATTAAAAATCACTCATCATGATTATTATATATGATATTTAAGAAATAGACGTGAAAATGGTAAAAAATGACCCAAGTGGAAAAACTATCATTTGGGCGTTCAATTGGCAAGAAGGCCGGTCGAACGCCTGGCCATTCGATCGGCCTATATGGCCATTCAAATGCCAACACAGTGGCTCTAGTTCATCTTCTTCCTTCCAAACTCAAAACCGAAACTTTACAAAAACAACATGAACATTCAAATCTCCCACTCAAACATCATAATAATGAAATTAAGGCTTAGGAACTGATAAATCTAGTCATTTATCAACTAAAACACGAAGAAATTACAAGAAAGATTAAGCTTTGCATAACCCACCATTAATGCTAAACTTCATGCAAACCCACATAAACCTTCACCAAACTTCAAATCCGAAAACACAAATCTATTTTGGAAGAAAACTGTTACCTTCAATGAGTTTCTTCGTCCGAAATCGACACTCCAACCTCTTCAAAACCATACCCACATTAGGGTTTTGTTAATACATGTATAAATCCAATTTAACAATACCTAAACTACTTGAAAACTTGTAGATATAGGGCTTGCTTAGTTCCAAAACGAAAATCCTCATTAGAGGTTTGATATAGAGGTCAAATTCAAAAACTTTAGTGGTCAAAATCAAGATTTTACTTTGGAAGAGATGGTATTAAGAAAGATTAGGCAAAACCCTAGGTGATTAATGAAAAAATCAAGCTAATCTTACCTTAATCGAACTTTTCTCTTATGGAGTGGGGATTAGGGCCTCTTAGCCTCTAGATTCTAGCTATTCCCAAATGGGAATGAGCCAAGTTTTCTATTTATAGTAACTCATAGGGTATACCTAATAGGATTTTGGGTACAAATAAAATTTAACACTAAAAATAGGTAATTTATTTATTTTGAGTCTAAAATGAAGTTTAAAAATTTTAAAACATTTAATTACTGAAATTTTAAAACATTTAATTTACGAATGTGGGACACATGGCAGGACATGCACCCTAACTTTTTTGAAAAAATAGCCAAAAATTCCATAAAATTTTAAATTAACTTAGTTTTACATAAAAACCAATAAAATGAAGGAATTGCTGATTAAAACCATAGTTAACCAACTGAAATCCCAAAACAAGTCAAAACTGACCAAATTTAACACTAAACCACACAATATTAACAAAATAAATTAAATAAACCAGTTTAGGGTTTAATGATCTTACATTCAGAGTTCTTCCCATTCTAAACAAACTGAAGAAAAAAATCAAATAGAAAAAATAAAGTCAGAAATGAAGTCATGGTGCACCACAGATGAAATAAAGTCAGGGTGCACTACATAAGATATAAAGTCAAAAGAAATAAACAAAAAAAAAAAAGTTAAGATGCAACATAAAAGAAATAAACTGGAAATATAAAGTCAGGGTGCATCAAAGTTCTTCTCGTTTTAAGCAAACAAATGAAATAAAATTAAACAAAAGAAAGAAAGTTAAAAATAAAGTCAAGGTACACAACAGAAGAAATATAAAGTCATGGTGCATCATAATTCTTCCCTTTGAAAAAATTGAATAAATAAAATAAACTACATATATTGTAGATGTGTATTTAAATTTCTTAACTACAAATGTCATGACCAGAACTATTAGAAACATTCAAATGCCGAGAGAGATACAAATAAGGAAGACAATATAGAAATGAAATTAGTCCTATCAGAAACTTTAAAAAATGGCCAAAAATGGTCCAAATAAAGCACATTATGAGAAACATTAATGGATTTGACTAACCTATTGTAAAATGAATAAAAACATATATGATAGAACACTTATAATAGATGGTTTTTAATTTTGATCTAGATTGGCTAATTGTTGGACCAGGGTATGGGCTTGGGCCTATGTCGTTCTACTTTGTTTGTAGGTATGGGCCACGACGTCCAAGGTTAGTGGGGGGGTCGCGATGACCCCCCATGAGCCATCGTGACATGAATTCTTATGGGAACCACATCCATCACACACGCACACTAGGCATGTGACTAGGGTGTGCATTAACATATTGTGGAGCCCAACTCATAATTAGTGTCGATAGTTGGACCCGTGGTTAGCGAGGGGTCGATCCTGTCACGGGCTTGGCCGTGTGCAGGGGGTCCAATTCCCCGCAGGCTCTAAGAAGTAGAACCCGCTCTCATTGTGTGAGAACCTCCAAGAAAAACCCAGTGAAATAGAAAGGATGCCCGTCTAATGAATCCCGCTTAAGAATAGATTGGGAAAGGTATAAAAGGGAAAACAAAAGAGAGGAGGAAGCCCTAGAAGTTGCTGGCCATCGCCCTCTCCTCTCTCCCATTCCGCCCCCCTCTCTCCCTTTGGTGGTACGGCCCACTTGCTTTTTGAGAGCACAAAGGGCTAGCCACCCCTCTCCTCTCCCTCTATTCTTCTTGGTGCATGGTGCAAGATGGGAATCATCTTCCTCTCTGATTTGTGGCTTCAAGAACAAGGGATTGGATGCCACCTTGCTGAGTTCTCCATCGAAGAAGGGGTTGGTTGAGGGACCTACACATAAATAAAGTAAACTTCTCCCTTTTCTTAATTGATTTGTGATTCAATTGAGAATGAATGTCGGTGTCAAGGACAGAGGATGTCCCGGGGCTGATCAGCCCACATGTCCTTCCATATCTATCCTCTTTTTCATTTTGATTCATTGTATGCCCTGATTTGCATGTATATTGCTTATGGTTTTGCATGTTCATACATCTTGTGTAGTGAAATTGATTTAAAGTCGGGATTTTTATGCTTTGTGCCTCCCACTGGGCTCGCCCACCACCATGCCTCTGCTGCGCCGCCACTCAACACTACGAATGGTGTAGTTGTCAAAGGTGGTGATGTTGATGGAGGATTGGAGGTACTGCTTGTGCTACCACCACAGTTAACAACACAACAAATTAGTACTTTACTCTTCAATACTATTCAAAACTAAAAAATTATCCCTTCAACATGTTATTCGCCCAACATTGGAAGAAATTATCTCCATAATGATTAAAAAATATAACTTTGCCTGTGAAAATAAAAGGGATTTGACATAGAGAGGAGATGAGAGAGATGGGTGTTCTAATGAGATTTGGTTGGAGGGGACGAGGGAAAGATGGAGAGGGGGTGTTTTAGTAGAGGAAGAGAATTGAAAATGTCACTACTTCAAGGAGCTATTAGTCGCAGCATTCAGTTCTGGAAGGTTTCAGAGTAGAATGTGCCACACCCCGGCACCTGCCCAACCCAAGCCGAACCTAGTCCAAGGGACGGTCGAAGTGCACGGGGGCTGTGCAAGACTTGACCCCTCTAGCGGGTAAATTACACATACGGAGTTGCGTACCTTTAAATCTTTGTGCAAGAAAAATAAGTAAAAATATAAATAACTTTAAATCGAAAATAATCCTCAAGTCTCAACCTGCAACATAGATCACTGAGCCGACAAACATGGCTTGAATCAGAAAGTTATAAATAGGTCTAAAACCACAAGGGTTACAAGAGTCTGGAACAAGATCAACCGTACATAATGTTCTAACATTATAGCAGAGTAAATTAGAAAACATAAAAGAGTCTTGAGGCATCCATGCCTACTCCAAAGTACTCGCCAACAATCCCTCATACAGAGGATCCTGATCTACTGCATGTCGCACCATGCAGCCCCAAAACAAAACACTAAAAAGTGGGGTGAGTATAAACTCAATAAAGCTTTGAATATAGAAATGGTAAATCAGAAAAACAACTACGACATATCAACATGGTCTATCAAATCTACATATCACATAACATCCCATTTCTGATTACTTCCCTTACCATAACCATACTTACTCAGAAGTAGTTATCCTACATGCAAGTATCTCAAACATACTCTTCCTAGCATGAATAATTACATTATAACATACATATCATCCTACATGAAGAGTGTCTCAAGTACACCCTACACATCTATGCATACCCATTCTCCTTCATAACATTCGATTTGCATGAGAAGTGTCTCTTAACACATAATCACATCATGCATATCTAATTCTCATTCATTCATAAATCATTCACCCTGCATGACAAGTGTCTCAATTACACTATGCCAAATCATGCATAATAAATCATATTCACATGTGTCACATAATCTCAATAATCCCTACACGATCTGTGTAACATGGGCATAATATTATTTCGTATACATGCATCATCAACAATGGTGAACGTCTCCATCCTGGAGAGATATACAATCATACCACCTACTCTGGATATCATCCGATTTCCTACATGGAAACCAAGGGCATTAACCCAAGCTGGACATCAATCCGATTTCCTAGTTGGAAACCTAGGGTGTTTGAGGTAGTCAGCCCCTTTGCTTGCCTGGGACTATCCACAAAGGGAGGTCCGATTTCCTTACAGAAACCGAGAGCAGTCTGCTCACCTTAGACAGTCTTGGCCGGGATCGTTTGATCTCCTCACGAAGACCTAGAGCAGTGTGTTCGCCCTAGACATCTCTTGCGGCTCGGAGAGTCCGATTTCTACAAGGGAAACTTAGAACACATGGTAGCTAGTGCACAAAGGCATACCACGCTAGATTCTCAGGGTTCAAATGTCTCTATCAAGAAATCTCAATCGCATTCAAATCAACTAGACTCAACTCAACCGGGGGAGGATCCATGTTCCAAGTAGGAACTCAAATCAAAATCATGTCCTTTCGGACTACCAAATTTTTGATAAGCCAATGATCGATAAATTCGCAAGCAATCTCACACAATTGTATCTAATCGATTAACCACGGATAATCTCGATAAAGTCTCATTCATAAATTCATTTCATGATTTATATAACATGGTACATACATGAACAATCTCTACATGAATCCTAATTTCATTGAATGTGCTCCCATCAGCCAAACATGCATCATATCTAATCATAAGTATTCACAATTACCATGATTACTCCCCTACATGTGTGTGTACATGGTATAAATATTCAATTCTAAGCATATGTACTTGCATTATAAATAACCCATCAACATACTACACACATGCTCTTTAACATTTAATCATGGCTCATTACTGAAATCATGAGTGAAAACTATCGAAAAACATAATTCGAATCAAGTGCAACCTCTAGCTAGACTTAGGTAAGCACATTCATACCACACTTGAAGCTGGACATGACACCATCATTCACCTATAATTTAATCATAATATGTGAAGGCATACAAATCCATTCTCATACTATAACCTTGCTGGAATCATACTTAAAGTATGAGGAATCACTCAACATGGATTCAAGATAAGAAATCATAACATGCTTAACCAAATAACATGCAATTCACTTAACACTTAAACATTCATCATAGCTTACAACATCAAATTCATGCCCATCCAGTAACTCTTCCTAGCACAAATTACTCATCATAATCATAGGAAATGGTACTTAAGAGGAAAAACATAAAAGTGAGAAAAAGAACAAAATTGGCCAAAACTGTAGTGCTGCCATTTGAACGCCCTGCATGGCCGTTCGAATAGCTTGCCGTTCAATTGGCCTGCATGGCAGTTCAAACGGTTTGCCATTCGATTGGCCTGCATGACCGTTCAAATGCCAACATAGTGGCTCTGGTTCGTCTTCTTCCTTTCGAACCCAAAACCGAAAATGCACATAAATATCATAAACCTTCAAATCTTACTCCCAAATTTCATAATAATGAAATTCATGCATAGGAAATAGTAAATCTAGCCATTTATAAACAAAAACACCAAGAAATTGCAAGAAAGATTAAGCTTTTTTAAATCCACCATTAACACTCAACTTCAAACAAACATACATAAAACTCCACCACATTTCAAATATGATATCACATACCTATTTAGGACAAAATCCCTTACCTTCAGTGAGCTTCTTGACTTGAAATCAACACTCCAACTCCTTCAAATCCTACCCGCAATAGGGTTTCGTTAATACTTGCATAAATCCACTTACAAATACCTAAATCTCTTGAAAACTTGTAGATCTAGGGTTTATTGAGTTCAAAAACGAAATTCCTTTCGTAAGGGTTTGAAATAGAGGTTAAAATCAATAGCTTTATGGGTATAAATAAAGATTAAACCTTGGAAAACGAAGAGATTTAGAAAGTTTATGAGAAACCCTATGAAATTAGTGGAAGATTAAGCTAATCTTTACATTAATCACCTTTCCTTCTTTGGAAATGGGGATTAGGGCCTCCTAAGCTCTATATTCCAGCCCTTCCCAATCGAGAAAGTGGTTGTGCCATTCTATTTATAGTAGGCTTTGGGGTAGACCTAATAAATAGGTGGGGTATAAATAGAATTTAACACTAAGAATGGAAAACTTGCTTATTTTAAGCACAAATTGCTGTCTAAAAAGTTTGAAACATTTAATTACTATCATCATATGTCTTTAGGGTCTTGTGGGACCCATCATCCTAATTTACGAACATCGGGCCCACGGCGGGTCCAGTCCCCTAATTTTTGGGAAAAATAGTAAAAAATTTTAAAAATTCTAGAAAAACATTGTATTGACTTATTTTAACATGAAAACCATCAAAGTGAAGAAAATTTTGATTAAAAACTTAGTTAACCACTTTAAATTCTAAACTAAGTAAAAACCAATCAAAGTTAACATTAAACCACATAATAACAACTATATAGAATAAATAAACCGGTTAGCTTATAGAATGGCCTTGGTCGGAGAAGGCTATTGGAGATACATTAGGTAGACTAGAACTTTGAACAATCTTCTTGAACGTCGAAAAACAAAATTTTCCAGATCGAGGGTGATGTGGGGCTATTTGGCTTTATACAGAGGGGGGGATAGAGAGATTCCTACTAGGAGGAGGAGACCTAATTGGGAAGGACTCTCCTCCCCTCCCAGAGGGATTCATACCGAGGAGTCTCAGAACTCCTCATCATTCTCAAATATCCCATCTTCCATACCCCCCTTCTAAAATATTTGGGAGTTGAATTAGGGGTAATTTAGGTATTACAAAAATCATTCCACCCGGAGCTACTGGCCGCAGTGTTCAATCATTGAAGTTGTTGGAGGAGAATGCCCTTGGTCAAAGAAGGCTATTGGAGATGTGTCAAGTAGATTGGAACTTCAAAAAATCTTCTTGAACACCGACAGATGAAATTTGCCGGATAGACGGCTATGTGGGGTTGTTTGGCATTATATAAAGGGAGCATTGGAGGGATTCCTACTAGGAGGAGAGTCCCTGTTGGGAAGGACTCTCCTCCCCTCCCATAGGATTCATTCTGAGTCCCAAACGCCTCCCTCATCTCAAATATCCCCATCTTCCAACTCCTCCCCCATCTCAAATATTTGGGAGTTTAATTAGGGTTAATTTTGGTATTACAAAAAATATCCACCACCCTTCTGCCTTTAATAATAGTACTAGTAGAACTGCACATGCAAAATGCAAGCACCGCACTCCAGAGATTTAGATTACTATTATGTTTGTATCTTAATATATATATATATAAGATCATTCATACTGCTATCTTGTTGTCTAGCATGTGATCCACATTTGAAATTTTGAAAAGGTAATTACATTTAAATCATAAACATAAAACTCAATTGTAGTATAACTTTATAGATATGGTAATGTAAAATGATTTTATGTTTAAAATCATCAATATTCTTTTATTGAAAGGACACATTCATGTGTAACTATAATCATTGCTTTCAATCTTTAGTAAGAATTTGACTTAAACCGTTAGCTACTTTCCTCCATTTCCTTGTTAGTAATTTAAACAATGTTATTATTTATAGTGAATAATAAATTGTCAACAAAAATGAAATCAGAAGAGATTGATTGGAGCTTTATGTATGTTTTACCTTGATGAATCTTGTACACCGTGTACACCTTGTTGAGTAAAAATTTTGTTCTTCAATTTTGTTCTATTCATTTTTCAGGATAAATATGAAAGGTTTCCACAACATATTAAAACCCTTCTTCATTAAACATCTACATTTGTGTGAATATAACTTTGAACATATTAAATGAAGTTCACAACTAATATTAGAAATATTAATACTCTTATGTTTGGTTGTTTACCTTTATCTTGTGCAATTGATCTGCTGTATACCCAAGTAATTTTTGTCCTTCTTGGTTGAAAATTGAAACCCACATATTACTCCTATTGCTATCTCATGGTAGAAAATACAAAATATCTAAATTTTCATATCTACTAGACTTTTTTCTCCACTCGTCACCATCTCCTCTCCATGTCACTTCTCTCCACCTTCTCCCTTTGCTCCTTCTTTCTCCTTATACTAGCTACAATTAGTTTTGGTGTAGCCAGATCTTGTTGGAGGTGCTCTAATTATTAGATTTGGCTGCAGTTAGGTTGCAAATTATGAGCCTCTAGCACTAGGCTTGGATGCGACCAATACTCACAGTTATCACCTGCTTGCTGTCAACGATAGTGGACGGGTTGGGGCTGAGCGGCACATGAGAAGGATAGGGGTTAAGGGTAGGAAAAAATTTTCATGCTCCCCTTTTACAATGAGCCCAGCATAAGGAAAGCATAGGAACTATTGATATTTGAGATCTACGAAGCACATACTAGTGCATGTTAGTGCCAGAGTCGCTAATGCTAATGTGCACAAGCTTGTGTGTAGTCGATCTCACCGATAAAGGGTTCCCCAGGTGTTCTTTACGCTGAGCTCATTGTCAGTGTAGAGCATTAAAAACG
Organism: Saururus chinensis; assembly: GCA_035235625.1. Lineage (NCBI taxonomy): Eukaryota > Viridiplantae > Streptophyta > Magnoliopsida > Piperales > Saururaceae > Saururus > Saururus chinensis. Next base: position 24,771,714 of record CP141146.1, on the reverse strand, counting down.
CTTTCAAATGGTAATGGGTTGGAAATTAAATAATAAGAAAATTATACTTTTTGTCCTAATAAAACTTTTAGAGTTAGTGCCAAATTTACTACTTTTCTTGTAGTTAACACCCAAAACCCCTTAAATTTTTAGACCATACACGTACATGCATGATTTCGATGGGAAGGTTAATTTGGTTTTAGATTCAGACGGTTGAAGGGCTTTGTGTAATTTAAAGCGCTTGGCCAGATCACGACTACTTACCATTGTAAACTAGACCTCTAAGTTGAAGCATATACGTTGCCCACAAAAACTCTGTAGGACCCACCAATTCAATCCTTACGAAGACGTGTTCATATGCACTGTAAACTAGTGTTTTAAAAACCCGCCAGGCTCGGAGACGGTTTTCCAGGTCGAACAAGCAGGTCTTTATTACTAAATGAACCAGCCCCAAAAACCAAATTGGGTCCGGTCGGACCGGGTTTGACAAGTCAGGTTGGTTTTAATACACTAATCTAAATATGGAGACTACCTATGATTAATTAGGAAAATTAGAGTTCTAATTGCTATCTGCTAAGTTGAGATTGATCTATATAATTACAATAGGTACCCAATTATATTGAAATTATCTTCTTACCCGTCTCCACCAAATGTTGGAGACCTAATTGAACTAGAAGTAGTAAAATAGTAAAATACATACCTACCGTTGGAGACTTGTTATCATGAGAGTGAAATTAGGGATTTCATCATCAATAACGTATGAAGATCAACAAAACCTGAGCTTATCTTATGTTCATTGGTTCGAACTTTAAGATCTCTATCAATCTAAATAAATCAAACTTCATGTATCCATGCACACAACGAGTCTTTATAAATGATATATTAGCTTTGGACTTTTTATTGTCTTCTCTAGTTACTTTCTTGGAAGCCATGGCAGATTCTAAACTGATGCACCCATTCTTCTTCTTCTTTTATGTGATCATCTTGGTTCATGTTTCACCCATTTCTGCACAGAACAAAACTTTTGAAGCCATTTATGCCTTTGGCGATTCTTTGACAGACACTGGAAACCTTGTCCGCGAAAGTCCTATGGGGGCCTTCATGCCCATCGCAAGGCTACCTTATGGGATGTCAATGGGTGGTCCTACAGGCCGCTGTTCGGATGGGCTGCTTATGGTAGATTTCATTGGTAAGGACACATTCTAATCCCATCTATTAGTATTTTTCATTATAAATTGTAACACCCATGTTCTATATGTCATTTGGGTGTTCGATTTAGTGAATTAATGGGACTTGAGAACAATCTGTTTCCGTGCTAGGAAAATGAAAAAAAAAAATAGTTCTTTTAAGATTTTAGCGTTGTATGTTGGAAATGGATTATGTTCTAAGTTGCCATTAGATTAAGCATGAGAAGCCAATTTGCATTTGGTTATTACATCTTTTTAGATCTTCTCTAGGATGATCTATTTTTTAATGGCACTTTTTTGTCAAGATGATTATTGGTACTTCCAAGTCTATGATGCACATATATATTGCTACAAGACTTTTATGCAGTTGAAAAGATGAAATATAAAAATAAAAATTCCCTGAATATATTTACTATGATTGACGGATCAATTTTTGTATGGAATGGTATTGAATGTTGAGTCCGGTTATTATGGGCCGTAGATTATGCTTGACAGCATGAGCAAGGGCATCATGGGCCGTATTTCAATCGAACGGTGTGTGTTTACTAAATGGGCACCATGGGATCTCCATCCGACGGCTCAGGATGCCTCGGCTAACTTGGTCATGTGTAAGGCTGGGGTCATGTTAATTGTTTCCTTAAAAGTTTATTTATATTATGCCATTATTTCAGGAAAAAATCTGGTATCATATGATTGTATGTAAACATTCCAAAGGAACAAAATCCAGTGTCATAACATTGATTATCCTTTTCAAAAATATGGTGATTTTCCTAAATAATATCTTATAGGTATGTATTTAACTTGAACAGCCAATCACTTCGGCCTGCCCCACCTCAATCCGTACCTTAATCGAGCAACGTCATTCGCAAATGGGATAAATTTCGCAGTTGCTGGAGCAACAGCCCTAGTGAGTTCATCCACTACAAACACACTCAATGTTCAGCTGGATTGGTTCAATACCCATCTCAGATCTATTTGTACATCAGATGCAGGTAATTAGGCAGTAGTTCAAAAAGTTGAGTACTTAAAGATTTCTATAACTCCTAACAAATGAACTCCTTATTTTGACGTTCCTTTTTTTTTCTCTTCCTAAACTGCAGCATGTAAAGAGAGGATTGGGAACTCACTGCTTTTGCTAGGAGAGATTGGAGGGAATGACTATAATTATGCTTTTATGGGAGGGAGACCCATGCTTGAACTGACCCAATCTATTCCTGCTGTTATTGGAGCAATTGAAAATGCTGGAAGAGTAAGTTTCCTAAAATTTGGTGTCTGCAAGATTTATTATGATAATTTAAATGGCCAAATAGAAGTTATCTCAATGACTAATATGTTATTATTTTAAAATTTCAGACCTTAATACAAGCTGGATTCAAACATGTGGTTGTACCTGGGAACTTTCCTATTGGGTGCTTCCCAATCTACCTTACTAGGTTTCAAACAGGTAATCCTGCAGCTTATGATGAGAGGGGCTGCCTCAGATCTCTGAACCAGTTCTCAGAGGAGCACAATTCACAGCTCCAATCTGCAATTCAACGTTTGAGGGCGGAATTTCCTGGTGTGGACATCAGATACGCAGACATTTACAATGCTGTCTTAGAGAGGGTCAGCACAGCATCGGCTAGACTAGGCAAGTTCACCATTTTGGCTTAAGGCTCTAATTGCTGTTTATACATAAGCTCATACTAATGCCATGGATTAGTTTTAAAGAGAAATTATTAGGTAAGTGGGAAAATCGTGCTTATCACCCATCATTGATGGACATGATATAAGGGTCGTTTTAATTATTGGTCCACGAGGTGCTGCATGTGTCAAATCTCAATACGTGATTAGCACTATTTTCTCTTAAGCATTGCATTCCTAATAATTTCTCAGTATTAAGGGGTTGGATCACAGGATAAGCAAACAGTTATAAAATTCTCAATTGAATATATTCTTACTTAAAGAAATACTGCAACTCTATGATTAAGCAGTGTAGACTCTTAGATTTGGCAAGTTCAACAAATCGGTTAGAGAGTCTAATTGCTATTTGTTATTTATTTACTCTTATTAATGAGGTGGATTAGAATTAAGGGATTAAATAAGCAAGCAGTCTATGAAAGACCCACTGACTATATTTAATCTCTATGATTAAGCAGGACCCGGAATGACTCTTACGGCCTGCTGTGGAGTTGGAGGGAGATATAATTTTGATTCAAGCATGATGTGTGGAACAGAGCGAGCTTCTGTTTGCAGAAATCCTTCTGAACGCGTCCATTGGGATGGAATTCATTTGACACAAGAGTCATACAGAGAAGTAGTCAATAAGCTTAACGCTGATGGTGTTTTTTTGTAAAGGCGAATAGAAGAAAGTTTCACTGTTCGATAGGATAATCATGAGATTTGGTTTAGGCGAATGAAGGGGCATTTTTTTCCTTTTCGAGTCTTTTGAAAAGGTAGTGATAAATACTATTAAGTTTCCTGTTTTTTTTTTTCTCCGTAGTGATCAATATCAAGTTGTTTCAGTTGACTGTTTTTTTTTATTTATAGACATCAATCTGCTTGGTTTTTGCAATGTCTGGCGTACCATATTTCTCATGGTGTCATTTGTTTAAGAACGCAGCTATTTCCCCCCAAAATTTACTCAAGCCCCCCCAATACTTTACATACCCCAACAAAATTTAATAAATTACTAAATACCCGCTATCTCCTACTATTTTTTTAACTCTATTTTTGCTCTTCAATTGCCATGTTCACAATCTTCCTTCTTCGGCATAAGCTCTTTCATTTCCCTCGTCGCTTGTAGCTCCTCTTCCCCAACCATTTTTCTTCTTCTCCCTCGCTTGTGACTCTTCTTCCACAATCTTTTTCCCTCTTCCCCTCGCCTTTTTGCTCTTCTAGAAAACTTCTGGGTGGTTTCTGGTGGGTGGTGGGCACCACAAAAATATAAAAATTTTGACAGTAAACTAAGGTTTTCATCAAAATAAATTTTATTTGGCAGATGATATCTCACACAAAGAAACCTCTGATGGTTTCTAGCAGGGAGAGGTCACCGCCACAATATATAAACATTGACGGAGACCTTTTGTTTAATGTATAATATAGTTTTATTTGTCGGGGGGTACCCCCTGCCACGATTCTTTCAAAAGTTTTTAAACTTCTGAAAAACTTCTGGCGAGGGGTGGTCACCGCCATAATATATAAAGTTTGACAGGGACTTAAGGCCTCCGCCCAAATCAATTTTGTTTGGCGGAGGGTACCACCCACTAAAAAACCTCCAGAAATTTTGGGGTATTGGGGTGTCATGAGTAAAATTATAGGGGGGTGTGGGGGGTACTGAGTTGTTAAAATATGCAGGTTATTTTTGAGTGGTGGGGGCTCTAGGCATTTTGCGGGGGGGGGGGGGAGGGGGGGAAATAGCCATGTTCTTTGTTTAATGAATGTTTATTATTTTTATTCTTAACAATTGTTGTTAATATCATCAACATCAACCTCAACAACAAATAATTTTTGCGGTTTGTCAAATAATTTAAACAATAATATGTGCTCCTTGTATGTATTAATATTATAAAACATGTTTGATTTATCGTTGTTTATTATTATGATGATTATTACATTATTTTTATCACTAGTAAGTGTGCATGTGCAACAGGATGCAAGGCTTTATTTGTATGTTGACATCATAAACAACATGCATTTGATTTTGGGGAAAAAATGCATTTGGCTTATAAACATTCTCATGTGTTGCAAAAATATTTTGCAAAGTTGTAGATTATGTGTGTAATTAAAGAGAATAATGATAAAATTTTCAGAGGTACTTAAAAAGAAAGAGAAATGCTGCACACACTTTTTCAGCGGCTCACTCTATCTCTCGGTAATGGGACAAAGGCCATATTTTTCTTTTCTTTGCATGCTTTTTATTTTTCAAGTATACTAGTCAGCATGCAGATGCAACTGAATTTAAGGCCTTAATTTGTATGTTAATTTGATATCATAAACAACATAGATTTGAATTTGAAAAAAATAATCCATTTGAGTTATAAACATTAGTATCATGACCTGCAAAATTAATTTGGTCAACTATAGATTATGTGTGCACAAATTAGTTGAGTAACTATAATTAATTTAATTAAGATCTCTACTTATTTAGTATCTATTTATATATTAAATAATTTATTTTATAATTAAAATAACAAATATTAAATTTAAAATTTATTTACAATGTATATAAGTATATATCGCAAATGAATAGTGTATTTGTATAAGTATATGTTGCATATTATTTGCAACATTTTTATAAGCATCACAAATAACCTTAAATATTTAAAACATCGCAAATAAACTTCGTGGTGGGGACGCAATGTCACAAATAATAAAGCTTTTAGTGACACATTTGTTAGAGCATCACGAAAAGGGTTTTTTTAAATGATGTTTTGTGAAGCATCACAATTATTTAGTTTAGCGACACTTTCTTGTATCTTGCTAAAAGTATTTTTTGTTGTAGTGAATGTGAACACCTTGTAAAAGAACAAATAGCCACTACAACTCATTACAAGTGGAGGACATGGTGTAATACTTGATTTTAGTAGAGTATAGAGAATTAGTGGATTATTTTTTTGTTTTCCATAAAATAGGAGAAGTATCTAGCAATATACAATATTCAGTGATAGATCAATGGGTCTCATGAGTAGCTAGCCAAATTCAATTCACAATAAGCTCCCAAAAAAATTATAGCCAAATTCCTTGTTCTCGTGTTTTGTTGAGATAATGAAGAACACAATGGGCAGCATTAAAATGAGATTGACGAGACTTGACTTTGAATTAACAAACAACTTGAAAAATGTATGCAATGTCAGGTCATGTAATAGCAAGATAAAGGAGCCCTCCAATCAGCCACTGATTACTACAAGGATCGAAGAGCAAATTACTATTAGAAGAAGATAATTTCAATTGTTGTCCCATACATGGTGTGAAGGAGGGCATGTGATAGTTTGGCAAACCATTAATGAGATGCTTGTTTGAGGCTTGATTTATTTAGTTTATAAAGAATACTCTCCCCTATCGACTGAAATCCGGAGAAAGCTCCCGACCGAATTCTTCATCAAAATCTCCATGTAAAAAAGCATTATTAACATCAAGTTGATGAAGGGACCAATTTAATTTGGCGGCAATAGCGAGGAGGCAACGAACATTGACCAAGTTTGTGAAATGTGAAAAAATTTCATGATAGTGAGGCAACATAAAAGGGTTTCACTCGTGCATTTTCAATTCCCTTATTGATTCATGTGGTGTTTGAACTCCGTATTTTAAAACAGGATTTAGAAGATGGCCATCTGCCTCCTCCCTTCTCATGTGCTATGTGGATTCAATGTCACATGACTTACAAGTGCAGGCTTTTTTGAAGTTGTATGCATTTTCTTCTTTCTTTGTTTCCCCTGAAAGAATCTACTATTGATAGTTGTATTTTCATTGTTCGTAATTCTCAGGCATTAGGAACCTCTTGCGTTGAAGGATCATTATCGAAACACCCTTGTCTAATTCATTCCAATTTGTTCTCTAGCCTTTAGATGAGTTTGAGGTGCTCAACTATATGAAAAGTTGATGAACTTTTGAAATAGTCTACTTGTCCAATATGCAATGCAGATGAATTGCTTAAGTTTTTTGAGGATTTCTTCTCTATTCTTCATTTACAAACTATAGCCACTCCCCAACAAATCAGAGAAGTCATATTACAGACAGGTTGATGTACTCACTAATGATGGAGAGAAGAGTCATCTACAAGTGGACTAAAATTCTTTGATCTAATGATCTCACCTTCAAAAAATCTCAAAAGTTTCATCTTGGGCAACTATATGTTAGATGATAGTTCTCTTTATCTCTCTCATATGCAAAGTATACATGCCAAGTGACTTCCTATATCTGCATCAATTTCCAAAATTCATCTGCATCTATAGACCACATGAAGGGAATCAAAATAGAAGTTAGGCCACTTCGGCCGGCAACTTACATTTTACCTTCATGATTAGATTGAAATTTGATTAATTGAATTGAATATTAGAAAACTTATAAATGGCCAGTATTCACTCTTCAAATTGAAGTTGTCATTGTCCCTAATAGCAAGCCAATAATTCACTTTGTCCATTAGGCCTTAGCTGAAATTTAGGATCCTAATAGAAAGGAATCCAAATTATAAATGGAAGTTCATTATTACAGCAATAACAATGGCCGTGTTCCCATTTAAAAGGAAAGAATACTTATTTGATTCCTTGGTCCTTTTTAATTAATTCAATTTAATCACTTTTATTGCCACTAGTCTATGTGCACATGCATTAGCGCGTTGTTAACAAATAGCAATGACTTTCAGTTGGCATACAAGTGGATGCATGCTATGGTCATTTTCCTATTTTTACCTATAAATGATAAATGGAAAAATGGTTGACATGGAGGTGATGTGTTATCTATTTAAGCTCAATTCAAATGAGACAATTTCACATCACAAATACTACTAGATAATAAAATTTTCTTTGCATTTTATATTTCTAGCTATTTCATAGTTTTTTGCAAAATAAGAACAAATATCATTTACTTTCTTTCACACTTCACTTAAAAATATTATGTATTATTAAGATGAACATTGAAAAAAGATAACAATGCCCACTTACACAAACAACCTATGATAAATTCTCACATATAAAGAGATACCGATAATGCGTAGCTTACTACCCAAAAACCTAACTCTCAAAGGCCCAACACTACTCTTTGCAAATACCCACTTATTATGTCTCTTTCACCTCCTTCCCCATTTGGGACTTCTCTTCTTTAAGGAAACCTACTTAACCGAGGACGCACTTGTTACGACTTTGGATGACACTTGGATGGGCATACATATTAAGGCCCTAGAAATTGCAAAAGATATAGATATAAATATTATCATCTTAGGAGGGTAATATAGGCATAGTGTGGTGGTACACATTCCAGAAAAATATTATGCCTACATTGTTACCTCTCAAAGGTACCCATGTTAGATCAAATATGGTCAGGAATCTATTAGGAATGGGGTGCAAATTAGCTGTTTTTACTTTTCACTTATTTGTAAGCTTACAACAATTCCCATACTCCACAGCAAGATCTGGTTTCACCTATGCAGAAAGAATGACAACAGTCTTAAATAACCTCCTGTGAAATAACCTTTACGCTATAGTAGTTTGATTGACAGGTCCACCCAGATGCATTACTAAAACAACATTCCCAAAGTTCTTCCTCTATCGTATAAGATTTTCAATTGCATAATTCATTGTACCAGCCAAGGACGGACCAATGTTGTGGGCATGGGGTCAGATGACCCCCTTAAGTTTGGAGTTTTGTTAATACATCATCTTATGTATGCATGTTTCTTGGGTTGGGCCAAGAAAAGAAATGGGTTAACTAAATAACCCCTATCACAAATCCATTTACCCATTTTGGGTCGGGTCAATTTATTTGCTCCCAATAATTTGACCCAATAAATATATACTCCCATTGAACCCTTGGAAAATATTATAGATCGACCCTATTTTATGTGATGTCTTTTGTTTTGGTTATCTAATTTTTAAGAGACCAAAACCCTATATAGAAATAATCAAACCCAAGTTACCTAGTCCATCTCTAATTGCCCATACGCCAAAATTAATTAATTTTTTTGTCAAAAGCCGTGAATATATAATTAGTATTAAAATTTGATTAAATGTAGTTGTGGTCGTCTGGTTGAGTCATGTTTAGAATTAATGGACTAGAAAAATATGAACAAACATATTCTTATGGATTAAGATAAAAGACTAGATGTTGATGGCTTAAGAAGGTTAATCAGTTCACATTCTCATACCAAAATCATTGAATAAGTTTTAGAAGTGACTGCTAAAGTTCTAGAAGATTTTAGCATAAAATGACAAAATTATCTGTGTACAGTATTATCGATCAATCACTGAAAGAGCATATTGAATGAATCGTTCGATCACTAATGAACAGTTGCACGGAATGGAAGAATCAATTGATCCCCCTTGGAAATGATCAATTGGCATCTAATTTAGTTCTTTGTAAAGGAAAGTTGAGAGTTTATCAATTGGTCGATAAGTAGATAGATCAATCACTCAAGGAGGCATATGTTAAGAAAATAGTAAATGATCGATCGATAGTAGTTACCCTAAAAAACCCTTTCTGAATTAGATTTCTTTCCTTGTTGAAGTCAAAATGTCAAATCGTTTTGAAGACTTATATAAAAGACAAGAAGTGATGAAATTGAAGAGAGAAAAACCTAACAAAATATTAGAGAAGAAATGAGAGACATTTTCATATTATTTTTCTAGAGAATTCACAAAGGAATTTGAAGAGATTATCAATGTTGAATTTATGTTGATGCACAACTAAGGCGAGAAAATTTCACACAAAAATTTCAAACAGAGGAGTTAGCAAAATTCTTCAAAAGAGTTGAAGAAATCTCAAGTGGTAAATCAATAAGTAAGGAAGGAATTCTTGGTTGAGTTGCTAGAAAAAAAAAGACTGAGAGCAAAATACGAAGAGAAAAAGCTTCAATTATTCAGAGGAGGAAAAGCTGAAGGCCAACATTATCAACAAGAGAAGATTGAACAGAGGAGTTTGTCTCAAATAGTCTCACTCAAACTTCGTAAATAATTTCACACAAAATGGGACTGAAAAATTAATTTAATTTTTTTTAAATTCAACGTGGTAAGGGGGCATGTAACCTGCCTGTCCCATGAGTTATGTGCATTGTGTGATATATATATATATATGACGGCCACAAAGATTGGGTTCACACTAATGTGCGTGACTGAAGAAATAATTTTAACTTTTTTATGTAATTATATATTATGTATTTACACATTAAATAATATATTATATAATCTAATAAATATATTAAAATAATAAAATATTATGTGCAACTTACATTAGTAAATGTCGCAAATACCACATGGTATTTGCGACATTTACTTCTTTACGTTGCAAATACATTAGTTATTAGTGACGCTCAAGTAAAAGCAAATAACAAAAGTACTTATATATTGAATATTATATTAAATAATTTTAATATATGCAATATTTTATTGACTATATTTTTTAGTAAGCGTAGCAAGTATTATATATTATTTATGACATTTTTTACTAAATGTCGCAAATAAGCATAAATATTTGTGATGTTTAATAAAAAAGTGACAAAATCTATTTTGCAACATTTTATTTTAAAGTGTCACAATACTAATATTAATAGTGACACGTTTATAAAGGATTGTAAAAGTGAAATTATCAACGATGATTTTTTTAGAGTCGCAATTACTATCTTTTATAAAAGCATTGCAAAAAATACTTTTTTTTGCAGTGAAGACTAGACGATGGTTTTATAAAGGTGTCGCTAAAAGTGAAATTATTAACAATGATTTTTTTAGAGTCACAATTACTATCTTTTAGCGAAGCTTTTTTCGTGCATTGTTAATAAAAGCATTGCAAAAAACACTTTTTATTGTTGTGAACATTGGACTTTGGTTAAAGTTTCACAAGGATAAAGAAAGACTTTGATTAAGGTTGTGTTATTGAAGAAGAAGATGAAGATCAAATTCAAAGGGAAAAATAACAAGGATTTTAGAGACCAATACAACGGGAGAAGAATTTCTAGGTTGGGAGTGGTTGGTAACTTTTAGTTTTGTAAAATCTATATCTTCATAGTGCATTAGTTTTGGCTAAAAGACAGGGTGTGTGAATTTTTTCCTAGGTTGGGTTTCTACGTAAAAAATCTCTAATGCTAATTTTTGTGGTAATTCATTTATGTTTTATGTAAGCATTAAATTTTAATTTCTACATAATAAAGGCTACATATTGACGTTTTTTTTCCTATTAAGGTATTTAGATTAAAAGTACTATGGTGACCCTAAAGTGTTAAAGGGTATTAAACCTGCAAAAAGTAGATTTTGTGTCTTCTTTTTTGAAATAGTTTTCAATAGTCATCTTATAATATGATTTTTTTTCTTAGTTTGAATTTGTTGTTGTAGTTGTGGAGATAAATATCATCTGGTTCTATTCCCACTATAAATTATAATTTGTTGTGCTCATTGTTTCTGTTAACATGGGTTGTACTACCAATTGTGTGTATATTAAGCACTAGTAGTTGATTGGGGTTAGAGTTTGGAAAGACCTTGAGAACCGTAGCAAAATAACCAGGAGGTGTTGGTGGGTGCTAGTACCACACTTAGGAAGCAGAGGACCTTAGTTCGAATCCCCACTAACTTGGCCACCCACTTGGGACTATATTTTGATTTACATGGTACATATGATGGGTATGCATTGTACCCCAGGAGATTAGTGACAGGATAAAGTGCTCTAAGAGGTAGATTCCACTAAAAAATACATAATATAGAGAATTTGTCTATATCCACCCCAATAATCCCCCTCAATATGTTGTTCCTTATTTATTGCATGTAAAAGGCTTTAAAATTTTTCATATTTAGCATGTATTATGTGAATTTGTTTATCCTTGCCTTTACCCCCTTCCTCCTTTTATCTTTACTAGCGCCAGCATCGGTGCCACCAGGTGGCATAAATTCGATGATGAATCACTCATTGACTCAAAATTAACCAACTCTGAAACAACTTGAACACGAGGAACATTAATAAGCTAGTTTAATAACTTAAGCAACTATTCTAATATATGAAGATTGAGGCCCGTAGTAATTAAAAGTCACTTGTAATTGCCTAAATTCTGAACAACATATTTGCACACTAGCAATGGATATATAAATATGCAAGAAAATAATATAGCAAAGGCGATATGCAATTGGCCTGTTTCAGTTATGTCCAGTATCATATAGCTTGTTCTTGATCAAACCCCAACATTGTCATTGAAAAAACTTACATTATTTTCTACAAAGAAAGAGAGGTTCTCCTACTAGTAAACTGCTTGCTAGAGCTCCTACGAGGTTATTACGGATGTAAACCCTAATATAGAGTGCATATACGAAGCCGACGAACAACATAGTCAAAAGCATATTGGGGCGAGGGTCGAAAGGAACATTATATAGTTCTCGCAAACATCGTCGGCCTAGTAGAACGCAGTGTAAGCAGTGTATGTAGCAGCAGCCCAAAGAACACTTAGAACCAGAGGGAGAGGCTCGAGGTGTCTTGCAAACCAACCTAAGAAGATGAAGCCGAGCAATGACCATGCCACAAACAGAAAGAAACCGTCCGCGAACAGACGGTTGAGCCGAATCCATTGCTTGGGCGGTTGGCGACGAGCGATCTTCTCCTTCTCAGGCTTCGGCTGGGGAGAGTTTTGGTCGGGCTGGGAACGACTGTTGGGCGGAGGGCGGCGAGCCGATGGATCTGGGAGGCGAAAGTTCTGGTCGGGATTGGTAAGGTTGATGGTGCAGTAACGCATTGTGGAAAGAGAAGAGAGGGAGAGCTATCTCAAGTGAAGCAAGTTCGTCAGGCGCAGGGCATGTTCGGTGCTTATTATAGTTGTCGGAAGTTCTAAATTAAGGGGTTTCTAATGGGTGGGGAAACTCTCTCCAATTTTATGAGATTACCTCGAAGAGAAAGCATATTCAATTCAATTCAACCCAAACTAGGATATCATTCCAACTTTGAGCCACAAAAGAACTCAGGGAATGAGTTCGCATGCAGCACTGCCCAACTCCTCCTAAGCGCCACCGTAATTAGAGAGACGAGTCTACTAAAAGAAAGACAGGTGAGAGCCCCATCCACCGTGCATGCCCACTATTTAGCACGCATTCGCAATACATAAGTGGGTTCTGGGTTATTAAGGGAAAACTTCTTTTAGATAATGTTTCATATGGGATCAATTTGGGGCTATGGTTAAAACGATTGTTGCCATCATTCTAAATGGCGAGCCTGTTAAATCTAACGGTTTGGATGTGCCTCTCATGCGGAATGACAATTAATGTCAGCCTAGCTAGGTTCTTGTTAAAAATCCCTTGTAGGAAGAAATTATTTAGTATTTATTAAATATTTGGAGTTACTCCCACTTTACATAAAGTTAGCGTGAGAGTAATCCCACACTACAAAAAAATTCGTCAACAGCAACGCCTCAAAAGCGACAACCTCCATAATTTGTCCTCTCGGAGTACTTAATAATTTGTCCTCTAATAAGCTTCGGGTCCATAGTTTGTTAATTAGTATTTTCTTATATTATTTAATTAAGGGTAGTCTATTAATTTTTTTTTATAATTTAATTTTAATTAGTTCTAATATGATTTAAGATAAGAAACTTAGGCACATTAAACTTTTGTTATTTAAATGTAAGGACTACACCCTAATTAATTAGAGATGGATTAATATCGAGGTAGAAATAGTTTAATAGAGATCTTTCCTTGACCATAATTAGCATTCTCCCCTTTCATTCTCAACGTTATGATACATTGGTCGGCCGGACTCGGGCGCTCTTGTACTTGTGACCGCATCAAAAGAATCATCATTTCTTTCTTTAGGTTATTTACACATTACTACATCAATGTTGATGAATTTACACATTACCTAGATTTTCCTTTTAAAGTTATAAATCACTTGGATTTGGGTCATTTTTTATATATAAAATCTAATTTTCATTTTAGTGAATTCCACATGTGTTCCCATATATTCAAATTAAGACACAAAATTGTGAGAGTCATTTCCCCTTTTATTAGTAACACATCTACAAAAAAATTAATTTTCAGCGACAGTCACCAACCGTCGCTAAAAACCACCGTGACTGTTGCTAAAGGTATTAGCGACTGTCAAGGCTCCATCATTACAGATAGCGTCACAGATAGTATTTGTGACAAACGATTTGGTTTTCAGCGACAGAGATAACCATCCGTGAATATCTTCCCTACATGTCTCCATTGAGTTTATAGTGATGTTTTATGTGACTTTAGCAATGGCTATAACCGTTGCTAATGTATATGCTTTTAGCGACCACTAGAAAAGTTGTCGCTAAAATATATTAATTTTTAAAACAAATTGTTAAATTTTCAGCGACGACTTTGACTGCCATTGTCGGTGCCACTCACAACCTTTGTTGCTAGCTTCTCCTTCTCCTCTTCCTCCATTTTTGATGCCACCATAGAGCTCCACCCACACTTCGTCACCAAATCCAACCCCTTCCTCCTCTTCCATTCTTTTGCCAAGGGCAAGCTTCATCCCCACTTCCCAATTGGCTTTGCCCCACTTCCCACAAAAGCTAAGGCATCGACAATTCTATTTAACAGTATGTTCTTCCCCTACAACTTATTATTTTATTTTTTTAATGGATGTTTCCTTGTCCCCCTTTTTTGTGCATCTTTGTAAAGAATTAAAACGATTAAAGGATATCTTCCTTTCCCCCTTTTTAGCATTTTTTAATGCATGCTTCACTATAACAAAATGACTATTGCAATGCTTTTATTAGCAACACAATAGAAAACATCACTAAAAACATCTTTTTATAGTGCTTAAAAAAATCACCAAAAAAATTAGTATTTGCGATGTTTACGAATAAACGTCTAGAATAGGGCTCCTATTTGCGCTATTTATATTCAAACGTCGCAACTAGTTAACACTATTTGTGACATTTGTAAATAAATGTCGTAAATACTTTTTATTAAAAAAAATATGAGAGAATATTTGCGATGCTCATGAGAAGTGTCGCAAAAAGTTCATAACTATTTGCGACGTTCACTCCAAAAAGTCACAAATAGTACAAGTAAAATGTCGCAACTGTTATGCACTAGTTGCGACACTTCTAATGAGTGTTGCAAATAGTCCATGATAACTCTTTTTTTAAAATAAATAGTAACCATTTGTGATGTCTCTTCATAAACGTCTCAAATAGAACAGGTAGTTGTGACATTTTTTGTGTGGAAACACTATAACTGGTATGCACTATTTGCAATGCTTCTAATGACAGTAGAAAATAGTCCATCATAATTTTTTTAAAATAAACAATAACTATTTGCAATGTTTCTACAAAAGCATTGCAAATAGTACAAGTAATTGCAACATTTATGTAGAAACGTCACTACTGCTATGTAGTATTTGCAACACTTCTAATGAGCGTTGCAAGAAATAGTTCATCACACACACACACACACACACACACACACACACACATATATATATATATATATATATAAACAGTAATTATTTGCAATGTTTCTTCAGAAACGTCACAAATAGTACAAATAGCTGTGATATTTCTAAAGAATCATAACAAGTGCTATGCACTATTTACAACATTTCTAATAAGTGTTGCAAATAGTCCATCATAATATTTTTTGTTTAAATGGAAAGTAACTATTTGCAACCTTTATGAACAAACGTTGCAAATAGTTAGACTATTTGTGACATTTGTTCATGTACATCGTAAATACTATTATTTTTAATATTAATTTTTATTTAATATATGTTTATGTGAGACTAGGCTCAAGCCCCAATTCAGTAAGCCGTTGAATTTAAAAAAATTAATTAATTTTTTTAGTTCCAATTGCATAAGGCACGACTCTATGGGTTGTTGGATTTTGATCCGTTAACGCAGATAATTCAGGGACAAGTAGGTTGCAACCCCCTTATGCCGTTGGATCTAGAAAACATAATTTCTTTAGTCCCATTTTTGTTAGACTAAGTTGATGCCCCAACTCTCTAGGCCATCAAATTTCAAAAAAATTAAATTAATCTATTTAATCTCATTTGTGTAAGATGGGTTTCCGCATGTCAACTTGAGTGCAGGCTATGTGGGCCATTGGATTTTGATACGATGACACACATAACTTATCCCTTTGCTATGTTAGAACTTGATTCGACGACTCTTAAAATTCAAACTCATTCATACAGTAATAAAGAATATAATTTATTTTTTGAAAATAATTTTTTGCCCAATATATAATTATTCATATATGGAAAAGTGAACGTAAGCCTGGCTTAAGCTATAGATTTGTGTTGAGAAAAACTTTTGACCATCCAATGACATCTAATATTATTGGATCATTGAAACAGACCGAATACGACTTAACTAGAGAAAGGGTCTTTCCCTGCCCACATTACCCACCCTCAATCATTTTTTGTCGCCTCGATGAAGGAAGAAGCGGGATCTCCTCCTTACTTCTCCAACCATTGCCGCCTCTTAGTTTCCCCGACTCGCCGCTGCCTTACTTCCCCTATCATGGCCGCATACTTGCTTCACATCTCATCCCCACCTACGTGATTCCCGGCCCATCTCCTTCCCTCCAGGCGCCCTTGCATCAATCTTCATCACCTTGAGGAGGGAAGAAGCGCATCTTTGTTGCATCTTATATATTGGTCCAAAACCCTAGCCCTTGTGCTTGGTCTGGAGCTCCGAAAGTTGTCATCATTGGCAACAGTGGGCGTGCGCGATGATTCTACTTTGGCAGCCATGTCGCTTCTCGACTCCTAGTCCTTAGCGCTGGCACCGGTCCGGGACGTTGTTGCCGCGCTATCGTGCGAGGCCATAAGGGCTAGCCTGGGCAGGTTCAATTGCCCGGATATGGGAGACGACACTATAAATAAAGACCGCACCCATTTGGCGAGCAACTTGAAATATCTTCTCCGGGGCTCGAAATTCATCGCCTCCAGGTGGGATGCGAGGCCCACAGTGTTGGACATTCCAGATTTCCATGGGAGCTTCAGGTACGCTATGAGGTTGGTCCACAATAGGGCTCGGGAGGGGCTAAATTCCATGGCCTTGTAAAGCCGAAGGAGATGCTGGCCACATCACTACTCGTGGTCTCAATTGAGGCGGTCGGTGAGATTACCAGATCCACGAACTCTCGCTAGTGTGGGAGCTAGGATTCAATCTCTTTCAGTGGAAATCTTTGTAAGGAAATGACATGATATTGTTGGGCAACTCCATGAATTGCATATGTTGCTCTAAGCCAGTTGAGAACTCTTCTCGCCTAGGAGGCGGCATTGGCTCTGTTTTCCTTGGAGTTGAGGGATGCGGTGATGATTGCAATAAGGAAACCCAGGTGGCTACTGGAATGAATGGGGAAGGCGCAAATTCTATTGCTAAGAAGAACGATAGTAATAATAAGAAGAAAAAAACACAAGGTTCTTTGTAGGGGTACTACATTCATGAGAGCATTTTTCAAAGAGAAGCTCGAGGGAACATCTGCGGGAGAGAGGCTGCAGTTTTGATTGATTGGCGGCCAATGACTTTAGGCCCATACCGACACGTGGTCAAGTGAGATAGGCAACAGATTTAGTAGATGGGCCTTATGCCCAAGCCCATGCGAGGAAATTAGGTTAAGTAAGGCTCTTAGCCCTAATCCCCACTAATTCCACTAATTCATCCGATCTATTTGCTTCACCCTCTCTCGTGACGGCTGCTCCTTCTTCTTTCTCCATGAAAAAGAAAAGGGGCTCGTACGCCTATCTCTCTTTACATAAGGTTGTGAACAGCAAGGAGCTTGGCTTCGAAGGGAATTAATCTCGTAGTCCTATCCAAAAATCAATTCTTGACGAGCATTGGTGTTCTCATACATAATTATTAAATTAACAAGATACTTATCTCACATCTTAATAAATTATTATATTTTCTACTTTATCATATATTGGATGGATCTGTTGGAATTGCTTTATTGCTCATATATGAAAAGAGACAATTTTTAAACATGCACAACCCACAATATAAACCTACTTTAAAAACATTTTTCATTGATATATATATACAAAATGCAAGTTACTAGGAAACCAACTACTTCGAGAGTAGTACTTTTTCCTGCTAGTAAACCGACCAAAAAAAGCCCTGACGACACACAAAAAAGTTGCGTATACAGCTCGCAGTGAATACCATAGCTTTTGCAAACTTCAACTGCACATAAAAACGCAGAGAATGAAGCAAGAATCCATGCGTAGACAATGGCGTGTAGAGGTACTACGTGTCCTGCATATTGAATTAAGAAGAACAAGCTGACGAAGCTCCATGCCGCAAAGAGCAAGACACTGGTAGCGAACAGAAGGAAACATCGAATGCAGGGCTTTGATCGTCGACAACAGACGGCCTTCTTGGGATCCGGCCTGGGAGAGATCTGGATGGTGCAGTAGGCATTGTGCAACGAAGAGAGGATATCAAGTGATGCAAGTTGGTCAGGTGCTGAGATGCTGGTGCTCTCCTTGGTATAGTAGTGGGAAGTTCTAAATTAGGAATCTCCTTAATTCTAATGGGAAAACTAATTCTATTTAGGGCGGAAAACTCTATTTCCAAATTTATACGCGGAAGAAGGGCGTATGGAGTTTAACCCAAATTAGGATATCATTCCAACTTGAGTTACAACTCAGTTTATGATTTTGCACGCAGCAATGCCCAACTCAAGAGGATATGCACAATGTGAAGAGCGACTACAATCTGGAACGTGATTGGGTACGTTGATTTGCTTAACCACTTCAAAACACCACCAGCAAAACAAGAGACATGTGGGGCAGTGTCTTCTTTTTTGCTATGTGAGAAGAAAACTCTTACTTTTAGTGCCATATAAATAAGCCTGCAGTATGACCAGCGAAGCATGACTAGGGATGCTAATGAGCTGAGCCAGTTTATTGAGCAAAGGTGTTTCGACTTGACTCAAATATGACTTGATTCGAAGTGGCTTTGCTTGAATTTGACTTGAACTAGAACTTTAATAAAATTTATAAATATATTTTTATAATATACATAAATACATATTGACATTTATGTATACATATGCACAATTATCAATCTCAATTTATATTTATAACATATACACACACATATATATACATATATAATAAATTTATATATTATTAATAAATGTATAATATATGTATTTAGTATTAGCTTATATCACACATCATATATATTTTTTGAGAAGTAAACATTTAAAAACACATTATACTTTTTTCCGATAGGCCACAACCCCTCCATCCCATGTTTGGTCGGATCGACCTCTTATGCACCTTCTGCTCCTCTCCTCCACCCTGTTCTACCTCCGCCTCACTGTTCCTCTATTTTTTGGCTCGTCAATGCTTTGGGTGCGTCTCTGGTCGTTTGTACCAGTAAGCCGTGGGTCATTTGGCCATCGAGGGCTTTGCCCCGGCTTGGTGACAGTGAAGGCCAAACCCACTTGGCCCAATTACGCCTCCACCCGGAATGGGTCGCCTGCCTCTTACCCTATACCTTGCTAGAAGCACAACTGCCTACACCATTGCTTTTGGTTGTGGGAGGCGATTAGTAGTGTCATTGTCTCCATTGACCCTAACATTGTTGCCCTTTTGTGGGCCTTGGACGGCCACCGTCCAGCCCCTCTTCCCCTCATGTCACCTTTTGGCCACATGTGCATGGGGTCACATTTGCGGTTTAGGGTTTAGGCGCCACATTCACGCCGCCTAACCATCAGATGGCTTTGCAACCAAATAGATTTGACCCCAAAGCCCTCCTCCAACTCTCCTCCGTCCTCGAACCCATGCCCTCGGCCTTTATGTGGGCCCTTGTAGATGTGAAATTAGCTCATTTCGGTGTTGTCTATGGCTGATTTCGACGTCTTGCAGCCAACTAGGTACTTCTCAGTTGCTAACCGACCTTCAGTGAGTACACCTTGACTTCTGGTCAGACTTGTCATTTCTGTTAGCAAGATCTTTCTCCTAGCCGCCCTTAATGCGGATCATGGATTTTGTTGCGTTCATTTGTGTCACTCGTTTGGCCGGGAATGTTTCTGGCGCTTCCTAACCCTCAGAACAATAGCTCTCTCAACTTAGCAATGCTTTTGGCCACCAACTCCATCGCTAATGCTCCACCGTTGTATACTCGTCATCAAATGTTATAGATTATAAGGTAGGGGATCTTTGAACTTTTAATTTTATGATAACATGCTTTGAGTGAGTAGTAGCATGCTAAGATTGCATGATTCAATGATTTGTATGATAAATCATAATCCGTTTGTATGATGTAAGAGGATAAATTATGCCATGTTGAAATGCTTATTATATGCATGTGAGCTCTAAGTATGGTTGATATATGTGTGTGCTAGTGTTGGCTAGTGGGTACGTTGGTAATCTATACACTTTATAAAAAATGTCGCTAATTGTACTACAATTAGCGATGCTTTATAAAAAAGTTTCAAATAGTTGTAGTATTAGCGAACTTTTTTTAAAAATGTCACTAATAGTAGTATTATTAGCATCACTAATAGTTATAAGATTTAATTAAAAAATAAAAAATTTAGAATTATTTGCGGCTCTTTCACAAAAGTGTCGCAAATAGTGGTAATATTAAAAGAGTCGCTAATAATTATTTTATTACCAAGCATCGCTAATAGGTATAAGTTCTAGATAAAAAATAAAAAATTTAGAACTACTTGGGGTGCTTTTACAAAAGCATCACAAATAGTGTTAATAATAATGACGATTTTAGAAAAGTGTCGTTAATAGTTGTACCATTAGCTACGCTTACAAAAATGAGTAGCAAATAAAATAAATTTATTTTTAAAAAAGTAAAGATGATTAGCCATGCTTTTTCAAAAACGGCACTAGTAATACTACTACTAGCAACACTTTTAAAAAAGCATCGCTAACAATCTTTATTTTATTTATTTTATTTAATATTTATTATTAAAATATATTATATATAATAAATAAATATTAAAAAATTTAAAACAAACTTCTCAAATATAATTTATTTTATTTAATATTTATTATTTTTATATATAATAAATAAATAAAATTCCCTTACTTTATCCCCACTCCTCCTCAGAGCTAGGGCTCACATTCACGTGCGTAAGTCACGCCCCGGCACTTGCCCAACCTAAGCCGGTCCAAGGGAATATCGATGTGCACGGGGCCAACAAAATGTTGAACTATGTGGAAGACTTAACCCCATAAACGAGTGAAACAACACGGAGTAGTGCACCACATTTACTTTGTACAAGAAAAAATAAGGAGAAATAAATGCCAACATATTCATACTTAGTCCTCAACAAATACCCACATCCTTAAGTTACCAATCCCTCACACGGCTTAAGTCATAATGTCAACATGAGTCTGAGGCCAAAATGGCAAAAAAAGTATATAACAGAGCCATCAAGACATAAAACTCCAAACAACAAGCCACATAAATAAGGACAGAACATAGGGCCTCTAGGCACCCTCGCCTACTGTAGACCGCCCACCAATCACTCCTCATAGAGGGAGTCTTGGTCGCCTGCATGTCGCACTATGTAGCCCCAAAATAAAAACACACAAGAAAGATGGGTGAGTAAAAACACTCGGTAAGGTTTTTATACTTCAAGAAGATAAATCTGAAATCATCATAGGTATTTCATACACTATCCATCACACATGACATATCATAATATCATCTCCTTTGTGATCACACATTCTCAATGCTTACATTCATCCTACATAACAATGTCTCAAACACACTATCCATAGTCATGCATAACCATAGTCAATCATAAGTAATTATCCTACATGAGAGATTCTCAACACATTATCCATATCATGCATAACCATTCTCGATCATAAGCATTCATCTTGCATAAAAAGTATCTCTAACATACTAACCATAATCATGCATAATTATTCTCAATAATAAGCATTCACCCTGCATAAGACGTGTCTCTAACAGACTAATCATAATCACATGTGTCACATAAACTCAATTAACCCTACACAACATGTGTAACTCGGTATAATAATATCTCATACATATGCATTATCAATAATGGTGATCTTCATCATGGAGAAAAATACAATCATACCACCCACCCTAGACATAGTCCAATTTCATAAACGGAAACCTAGGGCATTATGGTAGTTAGCCTATCTACTCACCCTGGACAATCCAAAAAGGAAGTTCCAATTTCCTCATGGAAACATAAAGCAGTCTGCTCACCCTGGATAGTCATGGGCAGGAATGTCTGATCTCCTCACGGAAACCTAGAGTAGTGTGTTCACCCTGGACATCTCTTGTGGGGGAGAGTCCAATTTTCATAAGGAAACCTAGAACACATAGTAGCCGGTGCACAAAGGCATACCATACTAGATTCTTATGGTCTAAAAACACAATAATTTAATCTCAACCGCAATAACTCATCTCAACCCGAGGAGGAACCATGTTCCAAATTGGAACTGAAAATAAAATTATGTCTTTTCGGGCCAACCAATTGGATAAGTCATCGATCAATTAATATGACAAGCAATATCACCCAATTGCATCCAATCGTTCAACCACGGCTAATCTCGATAATTCTCATTTGTAAACCATTTTCATGATGCATGCAATATGGTACATATGTGAGCAACTCTAAATGAATCAAAATCCATGCGACATGCTTCAATCAGTCCATATGTGCATCATTTTTATTCCATATATGTCAAATAATAACCACATTTTCCATCACAAGTGTGTATATTGATGCACTAAAATAATGTGTAATTAAACATTTTCAAATTTTTAATAGCAATCCTATTTTGTGTTAATTCATTGCTGATTTGAGCTATTTATGTTTTGAATAGGTTAGTTGGACCTTAATTGAGTTTACATATCTAAACATGTCTAAACATGCATGGAATGGTCGAACACAACCTTGTGGACCCGTTGGATTTGAGATATGTATCAAGAGAACTAAATTATGAAAGAAGCTAATTCGGACAGATTGACACAGCCTTAGTATTTCGACCATATCTTTCTATGTATAATTCGGATTGATACGATTCTGGTGGCATTGGAAATAGGGCTGGGAAAATCACACCCGACTTGTTTACCCGAACCCAACCCGTCTAACCCTGCACCCGACCCAACCCAATTACAGGTAGGGTCAGGGTCAAGGTTTAGGCTTTTGACCCGTTGTGAATTTAGGGTTGGGACGAACCCGACCCGCACAACCCGACTTTTACCCTATTACAAATAATAATAAAATTATTATTATTGTTGATCTATTGTACTTACTTATACCATTATTATAATACTTGTTTAGTGTATAGTATGTTGAACTAGAGGTGATGAAATATAAATTTGGGCATATATTTTGCTTTGTAGTAAATATCTATTTTGGAATGATAGGAGATGATATCTTCAAGTTTTAGTTAATTTCTATATAGTTTTTTTTTTTTTGTTACTCTTTTGGGTATGGTGAGTAGAATGAAAATATGTCATATTTTGTTATAGTTATTACCAATCTTCTCTTCTTCAGAAGAACACATCACACACTAGATTCAGCTCTGTGTGAAAGGCCTGACAGTCATAATAAGGAGCAAGTTATGAACATGTAACGAGATAGGCGGATAATAAAACACAATAAAGGAGAGCTTTTGTAGGAAGAAAATTATAACTAAGTGTCACTCGTTGCTGAGGAGGGTCAGGCTAATCGCATGATCCTCTCTGCCATCAAAGAAATAATTAATGTTTAATATGTTTTATGTTTATATGTGAGTTATCGAAAGCCAAGTGGGCCAATAATGAGTAAATAAACGTCGAATGTCTGTTTTGTTATTCTTTTCTCAGAATGAAAGAAATGTAGCACTACACCTCTAAGGTATTCATTGATGGCTACTATAACAACGTGTCAACCACAGATTAGCCAAAGAATCAAACATTACAAATTAATGTTGTAATGTATTGAATTTCTTTTGTGTTTGGCCTTTTCAAAGAGAAGGTATATAATATGAGTCTAAAGAAAATTGAAGGAAAAAAGTAGGGTTACCCACATACCCGACCTGACTCAAGTAGGGTTAGGGTTTGGATTTTCGACCCGATTTAAAAATAGGGTCGGGTCATGACCCGACCCAATTTCAGTGGGGATCAAGGCCAACCTGACCCAATTTGACCCGACCCGACCCGATTCCTAGCCCTAATTGGAAAGAAAACTTTTGTGGCTATAATATTTTTTTAAGAAGAAATTCATAATTCCGAATCTATATGGGTCAAATTCGGCATGAAAACGAACAGCTAGTAAACTAACCCGAGGCCAACACATGAAAAATATTTGCATTGGTTGTGATTGATACACATAAGGAAAGACAATGAGGCTAATTGGATAACTAAAAGAAGATTCAAAGATACTTATTTGCTAAATAAATTATTGATTTACTTGATTGATTTAGTATCTAATCATTGCCAAAAAAGTAATCAATCACGCAATCAATCAGGATGCAATCCAGAAATATGATTTAACTTTCCCCTTTGAAGCAACCCCTTCTACATCTATAAATAGAGGGGTGGATGTGATAGAAGCATCATCCCCTCCTCTTTGGAGCTCTCTTCTCCTATTTTTCTTCTCCTATTTTGTATTTTTATTTTTAGTTTTATTGTAATTATTTTCTAAGCTCTCAAGTTAAGGCTATAGGTGATTTGTAACAATCTAATAGAGTTCAATTCATGTTTCATCAATGGTTTCAAGTAAGTATTATTTATTTGAAGTGATGTTTATTTAATATTGTTGTTCTTCTTGTTTCTTTGTGATTTGGATACATAAGATGCTTGGAGTTTCTCCTTCTTGATCTTTTGTGATTTGGATACATAAAAAACTTGAAGAGACAATTGTTTTTATCTTTCATCCATCCAAAGTATTTTCTATCTTTATTTTCAATTTTAATGTTCATATCTTCTGGTTAGATAGAATTTTTATTCGATTCTAACTGAGATAACATGATACCTAAAGAACATCATTAGATGTTACAATGATCCTTAATGCCTTAGTGTTTTCTATTCTTGATTTCTTAACTCTTTATTGCCTCAATACATTTCTACTCTTTCTTTCTTAATTTTTCTTTCCTCTATTTTTTTTGTAATCATTTTCTTTGTTGCACAAGGCTTTCCCTGTCGATTGACCTTGTCTACTACAATTGGCAAGTAAAAGAAATTTGAACTAGACTAATTCATAGTCTTGTTTCAAACGTAACAATATATACATAGTATAGTGTTCAAATCAAAGCATAAACATATGCATTATGAACAAACCATTGTTATACTATACACATGCTCTCATGATGTCATCATGGTTCCTCCTTACTGAAATCATGGATGAAACATAGTGAAAACCTCGAAAAACACAAGTCCAAGTCAATTACAACTTCATGCTAGCTACTACAACAAAACTAACTATTACCGACGCTTTTAAGTGTCACTAATAATATTGTAAATGTTGCTAATAATTATTAGTGAAGCATAAAAAGCGTCGCAAACTGCGTCGATAAACTACCGTCGCTATTGCATATTAGCAATGCATACTAAAAAGCATCGCTAAAAGTATGTATTAGCGACGTATAATAAACGTCGCTATTAGTATACTATTAGCGACACTTTTTATTAAGCGTTCCTAATAATATAGTATTAGCGACATTTACCAAACGTCACAAATAAAAAAAATTATTTTGAATTTTTTTTGAAAATATAATTTTTAATTTTTTTTAAAACATATAATTTTAAAAAAATTTAAAACTATCATTAGCATCATTTATGTAAATGTCGCTAACGTGTATAATTATTTATGCAAATAAAAAAATTATTTGTAAATAAAAAATAATTTATCACAATTAGCGACATTTACCAATGCGTCTCTAAAAGTATTACAAAAATAAAAAAATAAAAAACTCTATTAGCGACACTCCACAAGCGCGTTGTTAAAATAATTAAATTAAAAAAAACTTACCAAACCAGGCCACTATCCAGTTTGGAAGGTCGCGGGTCATTGCACCCCATGCGGGTGCTGCTGCACCCGCGCGGGAAGCGGGACGGGGCGTGGTGCTCGAGGCCCTACGCAATGGCACGGGGAGGGACGGCAAGCTCGGGGCTGGATGGCGGGCGTGGTGCGGGCTGGCATGCGCGGGGCAGGACAGCGGCTGCAGTTCGATGTGCGGCATGGCACGGGACGGTGGGCGCAGTGGGGGGTGCGGCGCGGCGCTAAGGCCGGGAGGGGTGGGATGGCTGGCGCAGTGCGATGTGTGGCGCGGCAGGAGTAGTGCTGGTGTGGCGTAGGCCGAGGCGGTGTGGGGCACTGGGCAGGGTGCGAGGAAGGGGCAGTTGAGCCGGGACGGCGGCGGAAGGGAGTAGCGGTGGATGAGAGGTGGAGGAGCGGTGAAGGCGGAGGCGGAGGAGGGTTGTGGGATGGAAGAAAAACATTTGGGCGGGGGGGGGGGAGTGAATAAATACCGTGCGAGCGATTTCGTCCGCACGATATTTTTATTTCACCCACGCGGAAGAACGAAAATTCCCCGCATAGTATTTCGTTTTAGTTATGTTTCCTTGGAAACGTCTCAATGTTTACCTATTGCGACATTTCTATAGAAATGTCGCTAAAACATTCCCATATGGCGACGTTTCTTGCAAACGTCGCTACCACTTTCACATGTTGCGACGTTTGTTTCAAAACGTCGCAATGGTATTTGCGACGCATATTGTGCATCGCAGATGATTTGGTCTTTCTCTCCCTCCCTCCTCTCTCTCCCTTCCCCCCTCTCTCACTCCCCCGCTCTCTCTCCCCCTCTCTTTCTCCACTCTCTCCCCTTCCCCTCTCTTTCTCCACTCTCTCCCTTACCCTGTTCTCTCTCTCTCTCCCCTCTCTCTCCCTTCTCTCTCTCTACCCTCTCTCCTCTCTATCGCCTCTCTCTCCTTTCTCCCTCTCTCTCTCCTCCCTCTCTCCTATAATTTTAATTTTTATAATTTTTTTTTAAAATAATTTTAAAAATAATAAAATAAATACTATTAGCGACATATATGTCTATATGTCGCTAATACTTAATACCATAGAGTATTAGCGACATATAGGGCTATTTCTCGCTAATACCTTTCCTATTAGCGACGTATATTGTTATACGTCGCTAATAGTATTTATTTTAATTTAAATTTTAAAAATAAAAAATTTATTTTTTAAAAAAAAATCAAAATAAAATTACTCTCCCTCTCTTTTCTCTCGTATCTTCTTTATCTCCTCTCTCTCTCCCTCTCCTCTCTCTCACCTTCAATTTCAATTTTTATAATTTTTTATTTTTGAAAAATAATTTTAAAAATAAATAAAATAAATACTATTAGCGAGGTATACGTCTATACATCACTAATAGCTTTCCTATCAGCGATGTATAATCCTATACGTCGCTAATAGTATTTATTACAATTTAAATTTTAAATTTTAAAAAATAAAAAATAATAATTTTTTTTAAACAAAATCAAAATAAAATTACTCTCCCTCTCTTATCTCTCCTCTCTCCCCTCTCCCTTTCTATCCTTCTCTCTCTCCCTCTCCTCTCTTTCCCTCTCTCTCCTCTCTCCCCTCTCTCCATCTCTCTCCTCTTCCTCTCTCCATCTTATACCTCTCTCTCTTCCCTCCCCTCTGTCTCTTCCCTCTCCCGTCTCTCTCTCTCTCTCTTCCCTCTACTCCCCTCTCTCTCCCTTCTCTCTCCTCTCTCTTCCCTTCTCTCTCCTCTCTCTCCCCTCTCTCTCTCTTCCTTCCCCTCTCTCTCTCCCTTCTCTCTCTCTTTCCCCCTCTCTCTTCCCTCCCTTCTCTCTCTTCCCCCTCCTCTCTCTCTCTCTTCCCTCTCCTCTCACTCTCCTCTCTCCCTACACACTATCTCTCCTCTAATTTCTTTTTTATAAGATTTTTTTCTTTAAAATTAATTTTCAAAAATAAAAAAAGAATTAAAAAAAATCATATTAGCAACGTATAAAATTTTACATCGCCAATACGTAACGTATTAGCAACGTATACTTTTATATGTCACTAATACATATACTAATAGCGACGTATAAAAAAATACATCGCTATTAGTATTTATTTTTATTTTATTATTTTATTTTAAAAATATAAAAATAAATAAAAAATTAAAAAATATCAAAATAAAATTCCTCTATCTTCCCTCCCTTTTCTATCTCTCCCTCTCCTCTCTCTATCTCTCTCCTCTTCCTCTCTCCATCTTATTCCTCTCTTTCTTCCCTTCCCTCTCCTCTCTCTCTCTCTTCCCTCTCCTCTCTCTCTCTCCTCCCTTCCCTATCTCTCTCTCTTCCCTCTCCTCTCTCTCTCCCCTCCCTCCCGCCCTCTCTCTCCTCCCTCTCTCTCACTTCACTCTCTCACCTCCCCCTCTCTCTCCTCTCTCTTACTCTTCGATCCCTCTCTCTACTCACTCTCTCTTTTATTATAAATTATATTTTAAAATTAATAATAAAATTTAATAAATAAAATATATTATATATAAATAGTGAAAGTTTAATCTATTATTAACACTAGTTTTTATTGAAAATTTAATATTTATTTATTGTATATACAAATAGTAAATATTGAATAAAATATATTTTATTTAGGAAGTTTATTATAATTTTTTAAATATTTATTTATTAAATAAAATTAATTAATAAAACTATTAGCGACTCTTGTCAACAAACGTCGCTATTATAAATGGTATTTGTGATGTTATTCAAAAGCGTCGCTAATAATTTAAATTTTTTTATTTTTTTAAAATTTTAATTCAAAACTATTAGGGACGCTTTTGTAAGCATCGCTAATAGCAACACTATTAGCAACGCTTTCGGATAAGCGTCGCTATTGCGAAAGCTATTAGCAACGCTTACGAAAAGCATCGCTAATAGTGATATTTTTTTATTATTTAAAACATATATCTTTTAGCGACAGTTGTATAAAGCGTCGCAAATAGAGGAATTATTAACAACACTTTGAACTAAGTGTCACAAATAGGTTAGTATTAGTGATGCTTTGAACTAAGTGTCGCTAATATATGACTATTAGCGATGCATACGAAAATGAGTCGCTAATAGTTCTTTTTTTTTGCGACGCTTTTTTATACGTAGCTAATAGTTATTTTTAGCGACGCTTAGCTAAGCGTTTCTAATAAATGCATTGCTAATACTACATTTTGTCGTAGTGTAGATTTAGGTAAGCATAATCATCACTACACTTAAACTAGACATGGAAATATAGTTCACCCATAATTAGTACATCATGTGAAAGCATACATGCCCATCTTCCAAATCTATACTTGCTATAATCATGAATACATGTAGAATCACTAAACATCGATTCAGGATAAGAAGAACAACATACTAAAATCCAATAACATGTAACAAATCTCATACTTGAACAACATCATAGCTTTCAAGGTAGTATTCATTAGGGCTGCAAGAAAATGGGCTGGCCCCTAAGCCCGGCCCATAAATTTGCAGGCATGGACTTTGAAATATAAACTACGGCCTGGGCTTGGGCCGAGACGAAAAATTTACAAGTCCAGCCTGGCCCGGCCCGTAAAGTTCAGTCACAACTACCGTATGTGTTGTGTTGTTAAGTTCTCTTCTGTAAAACCCTAAGAAGGATCAAATCTCCCGGTCGCACTCCCCCAAATATGAACTAAACATCCTCTTCCTTGGGTGTTTGACACCTTCAAGCTCCTCCAGCTCGAAGCCAAGTTCCACTTCCTTTCCTTTGCCCGCTCCGTCGTCAACCTTTGCACTGCCCCGGTAGCTGGTTCCAAGTTGCCGTAGCCCACATACTCATCAGCTCCTTCCTCCTCGGCGTTGACCTCATCCCTATCCGCCCCATCTACGACACGCCTCCATCAAGCACCTCATGTCCTAGCACAGGTGCTCTGCCTTTGACATGGTCCTCCATGATGTCTCCCCCAACGTCGGTGGCTGTTGAGCCCAGGAGGCTGCCGGCCAGGCCGTCCTTGTACACTACTCCGTCAAGCTCGCCTTAGAGTTCCTTTGTCCCAACAGCACCTTTGTCACCAAAGTAATTGGATTTTTACTTACCCATTACTAGTGTCTATGATTATTAAAAATCCGTTTTGTTTTTTGCTTATAAATTCTTCTTAGAACTCCAATTTTTGGCTCCAAACATTCTTATTTTGTTCCTCTATTCGTGCTATTATGATTTTACATGTTGAGTTGAATTTCACGGCAAAGCAAAAAATAAGTATTTTTTGTTTGAACTTGAAGACAAATTCAAGGTTTTGATTCATTCGTGTGCACTTCATGTATGTCCACCCATTGAAGGTGGTACCGATTGAAACAGGTATAAGCCCAAAAGCCTGTGGCCCGGCCTGAGCCCATCTAAATTTTGGGCAGGGCCAAAATTTTAGCATTAGCTCCGAGCTCGGGCTGGGCCTTGGAAGTTATTGTTTTCTTTTGGGCTGGGCCTAGGCCTACCCATACCCGTAAGGACCTGGCTCGTTTACACCCCTAGTATTCATGTCTTCACAATAGCATTTCTAAGTACAAATCACTCATCATGATCATAATAAATGAGATTTAAGAAGAACATAGAAATAAAAAATACTAAAAATGACAAAACTATCGTTTGGTCTTTCAATCAGCCAAATGATGGTTTGAATGCCTGGCCGATTGATCGGCCAGAAATATGTTTGATCACCTAGTCATTTGTACGCCTACAGGGCCGTTCGAAAGCCTGTACAGTAAAACCTGGTTCATCTTCAACCTTGCGAACCCAAAATCGAAAATACACAAAATCGACATGAACAATCAAATCTCACTCCCAAACATCAAAATATTGAAATATAAGCATAGGAAATGATAGATCTAGTCATTTATCAACTAAAACACAAATAACTTACTAAAAAGACCATGTTTTACTTAAACCACCATTAAAGCTTAACTTTAAGCAAAACCCTCATAAACCATCTCAAACTTCAAATCCGAAACATAAACCCATTTTGGAAGAAATAGTCTAACCTTTAGTGAGATCTTGGTCAATAATTGAAGCTTGAATCTCCTCAAATCCCTACCCACATTTAGGGTTTAGTTAATACCTTGATAAATCAGATTATTTAAGCTTAAATCACTTAAAAAGTCATAGATCTTGGGTTTTCTTTGTCTAGAAATGAAAATCCCTCATTAGAGGTTTGAAATATGGATTAAAGTCAGAAACTTTAGGGGAATAAAACAAGATTCAACTTGAAAAAAATTGGGATTAAGAAAGATTAAGCAAAATACTAATAGATGAATGAAAAATCAAAACTAATCTTACCTAAATCAAGCTTTCCTCTTTTGGAATGGAGATTAAGGCTTCTTACCCTCCTAGATCTCAGCCCTTCCCAAATGGGAATGAAGATGAGGCTTTCTATTTATAGTAAGTTATGAGGCATACGAAATTGAAAATTGGGGTACAAATAGAATTTTGTTCTAAAAATAGGTAATTTGCTAATTTTATGCCTAAAATAAAATTTAGAAATTTTGAAACACTTTAATGATGAAATAAGTTGGGTTTAGGGTCTCATGGGACCTTAACCCCAAATATGCGAATGTGGGGCCCGCGGTGGGACCCGTACCCTTGCCTAAAAACTAAAAAAATGAGGAAAACTATCACTATACCATCTTTAATGCCAAAACAAGACAAATCGACCAAATTAACACCAAACATAATAACAACATAATTAATTAAAATAAACCGGATTAGGGTTAGGGATCTTACAGTATGTGTGTGAGAGAGAGGAGTGAAGAAAGAAGAGAAAGAGAGGAGAGAAGAGAAAGAGGAGTGAGAGAGAAAGAAGAAGAGAGAAAGAGGGGAGGGAAAGAGAAAAGTGGGGGAAGAAATTAATTAATATTTTTGGGATTTTTATTATATTATTATATTTTAAAAATAAAAATTTTAAAAAAGATATTAGTGATGCTTATGGAGAGAAAGAGTTCCTAGAGAGAGAGGAGAGAGAGAAGAAAGAGGAGAGATGAGAGAGAGTATAAGATCCCTAACCGTAACCCAATTTATTTTATTTAATGATGTTATTATGTCGTTTTGGTGTTAACTAGGCGGTTTGTCTTGTTTTGGGATTAAAGATGGTTTTAATAAATATTTTTCTTCATTTTATTAATTTTTATGCTAAACTAAATTTATCTAAATTTTTATGGAATTTTTGGGATTTTTTTTGTAATTTTTTGAAAAAGTAGGGTGCAGATCCCACAGTGGGCCCACGTTCGTAGTTTGGGGTGATGGGTCCAACGAGATCCTAAACCTGACTTATTTCATCATTAAAGTCTTTCAAAATATTTAAATTTTATTTTAGACCTAAAATGAGTAAATTACGTATTTTTAGTACAAAATTATATTCATACCCTAATTTTTAATACATATACCCCATTACTTACTATAAATGGATAACTCGAGTTTCATTCCCATTTGGGAAGGAATGAGATCTGGGATGCTGAGAAGTCTTAATCCTCACTCCAAAAGAGGAAAACTTGATTTAGGTAAGATTAGTCTTGATATTTAATTAATCTCTTAGAGTTTTGCTTAATCTTTCTGAATCTAATATTTTCAAAGGTTGAATCTTGTTTTACCCTACTTAAGTTTCTGATTTTAATTCATATTTCAAACATCTAATGAGGGATTTTTGTTTTTAAACAAAGAAAGCCATAGATCTATGAGTTTTTAAGTGATTTAAGCTTAAATAATCAAATTTATTAAGGTATTAACTAAACCCAAAATGTGGGTAGGGATTTTAGGAGATTGATCGTTTATAATTAAACCCTTTGCAAGTGTATAAGGTAATTGTACTAGGATGAGTATTTAAGGGTTGTCGAACCACAGGGACGGATGAATTATTACTAAATATAACAAGGAATTTACTGATTGAAAACTAAAATAACTTAAACTTAAATTAAGTAAAAGAAAGGAATCAACTAGTTTAAAAAGTAGAGATTAATGTGATAGAATTTACTTAGAAAATCGAATCCACTATAGAACCATAACAATTCCTTAACTTTTAATCTAAATCTAGTGTGAATATGAACAAGTATTCTCAGCTACAAGCTAGAATTACTTCAGAAAGAATCATTAATTAATTTCCATGGCATGAACTATCTTCGACAATAGCACGAATCATCTACACTAAATAGCTATAGGCATGATCCGTCTAATCTTAGTATAACTCATCCAAGTCCTTAATTATCTGAACATTAAAACTATTGTATGACCATCTCATCTAAATCACAGAAATTAGAATTGATGCAAATATCAAAACCACATCTATCTATCATCTACAAGACAATAAATCAACATAGAATTGAATAAACATGAAAAGTTCTTCCATTAAAAAGGAAATCCTTATCATACACTTGTCATAATTCACAACTAAGATCTAAATTAAAAAGAAAAGAAACTGAAACTTATCTATAGCTTCATCAACTCCTAAGTAAAAGAATAGTCTAGCCTTCCATGGTAGAAGAAAGCACTTGAATCTTCATTGAAAGCTTTGGGTTTTTCTCCATCTTCTTCTTCCTTCTTCTCTTCAGAAAATCCACTTGTTCACCTCTAATTTCGTACCAAATAAGTCTTTATATAGGCATAAGATCCGTAAGAAAGAGTCCAATATGAAAAAAATTCGAAATTGACTAAAATAAGGAAACTGCGCGTTATGCCGTTTGAACGCCAATGAAGAATCTGCAAAATAAGCCAATTTAATTCAAAACACCATGGAAGCTTTTTCTAACCTAATTAAATTTAATATCTAATAATTTAACCTATATTAACACTTAAATGAGACTAGAAAATAGAATAATTAAGGGTAAAATAACGCATAAATTATACTTATCAGAGATTCAAGCTTTGATTTTGGAGAAAAATCTCACCAAAGGTAAGGGTTTTTATTCCAAAATGAGTTTATGTTTCAGATTTTTGGTTTGGAATGGTGTATGTGGGTTTTGCTTAATGTTGTGCTTTGATGGTGGGTTAAGTAAAGCAAGATCTTTTTAGTGATTTCCTTGTGTTTTAGTTGATAAATGACTAGATCTATTATTTCCTAAGCTTATAATTCAATATTATGGTATTTGGAAGTGAGACTTGAATGTTCTTGTCGATTTTGTATAATTTTGGTTTTGGGTTCTCAAGGTTGAAGCGAACCAGATTTTACTATATAGGCGGTCGAATGGCCCTGTAGGTGTTCAAATGGTCAGGCAATCAAACAGCTACCTGGCCGATCGATCGGCCAGGCGATTGAACCGCCATCTAGCTGATCGAACGGCTAAACATCAGCTTTTTCATTTTGAATATTTTGTTCATTTCTATATTCTTCTTCCTAAATCTCAATTATTATGGATATGATGAGTTATGTTTACTTAGAAATGCTACTCGAAGACATGAATATTACCTTGAAATCTATGATGTTGTTCAAGTATGAGATTAGTTACATGTTATTAGATTTTAGCATGTTATTCTTGTTATCCTATATCCATGTTTATTGATTCTACATGTTTTATTCACGATTCCAACTAGTATAGATTATGAAGATGGGCAAGTATGCTTTCACATGATGTGCTAATTATGAGTGAATTATATTTCTATGTCTAGCTTAAGTGTAGTGATGATTATACTTACCTAAGCCTAAGATGAAGTTGTAATTGACTTGGACTTGTGTTTTTCAAAGTTTTTACCATGTTTCATCCATGATTTCAGTAAGGAGGAACCATGATAAAATCATAAGAGCATATGTGTAATATGATGATGGTTTGTTCATGATGCATAAGTCTATGCTTAGAAGTGAACACTATTACTATGTACACGCATGTGCGGAGGCAAATGTGGTGATTATTTTACACATATGGATTAAAAATGATCCACATATAGACTGATTGGAACACGTCACATGTATTTGGATTTATGTAGAGTTGTTTACGTATGTACCATGTTACATGTATCATAAAAATGGTTTTATGAATGAGATTTAATTAGATTAGCCATGATTGATCGATTGGTTGCAATTGGATGGTATAGATTATACATGATTCCAACTATTATAGATTATGAAGATGAGAAAGTATGCTTTCACATGATGTGCTAATTATGGGTGAACTATATTTCCATGACTAGCTTAAGTGTAGTGATGACTATGCTTACCTAAGCATAGGATGGAGTTGTAATTGACTTGGACTTATGTTTTTCGAGGTTTTCACCATGTTTTATCTATGATTTCAGTAAGGAGGAACCATGATAAAATCATGAGAGCATATGTGTAATATGATGATGGTTTGTTCATGATGCATATGCCTATGTTTAGAAGTGAACACTATTACTATGTACACACTTGTGGAGGCAAATGTGGTGATTATTTGACACATATGAATTAAAAATAATGCACATATAGACTGATTGGAGCACGTCACATGTATTTGGATTTATATAGAGTTGCTCACGTATGTACCATATTACATGTATCATGAAAATGATTTCATGAATGAGATTTAATGAGATTAGCCATAATTGATCGATAGGTTGTAATTGGATGGTATGGCTTGTCAGATTAATCGATCGAAGACTTATCGAATTGGTTGGGTCCGAATGAACATGATTCTGCTTTGAGTTCCTTAGGGAACATGGTACATCCCCGGGTTGAGATGAGTTTATTGCAGTTGAGGTTAACTTATTGAGTTATCTGGACCATGAGAATCTAGTATGGTATGCCCTTGTGCACCGGCTAGTATGTGTTCTATGTTTCCTTTTTGAAATTGGACTCTTCCCTACAAAAGATGTCTAGAGTAAACACACTGCTTTAGGTTTCTGTGAGGAGATCAGACGTTCCCTGCCAATACTATCCAGAGCGAGCAGACTGCTCTAGGTTTTTATGAGGAAATTAGACCTTCCTTTTTAGATCGTCCAGAGTGAGCAGAGGGGTTAACTACCCCAACGCCTTAGGTTTTCATTTAGGAAATTGAATTATGTGTAGGGTGGGTAGTATAATTGATATTTCTCTCCATGATAGAAACGTTCACCATTGTTGATAATGCATGTGTATGTGATATTATTATACCCCGTTGCATAGGTTGTGTAGGGATAATTGAATTTATGTGACACATGTGGATATGGTTTAATATGCATGATTATAGTTAGTGTGTTAGAGATACTTCTTATGCAGGGTGAATGCTTATGATTGACAATAATGATACATACTATGAATAGTGTGATTGAGACACTCTTATGCAAGATGAATGTATACAATGAGGATGGATCTTGAATGAGAAGATATTGTGTTATGCTATGTTGAATGATATGCAGGATGAATGTATACATTAATAATGAATCATGAATGAGATTATATTATGATATGCCATGTGGAATGGTATACAGGAGATATGTTGATGATATCATGAGTATGTGTATGTGATGAGTAGTCATGATATAGAGATGCACAAGTTAAGCAATGTCCCATAATGAATGGGTGTGTCTTATGTGATGGATTCTATGTGAAATATTTGTGATTATTTTGGATTTATTCTCTCGACATATAAAACCTTGCTGAATATTTTTACTCACCCCTCTTTCTCATGTAATCCTGTTTTGGGGCTGCATGGTGCAACATGC
Organism: Saururus chinensis; assembly: GCA_035235625.1. Taxonomy (NCBI): domain Eukaryota; kingdom Viridiplantae; phylum Streptophyta; class Magnoliopsida; order Piperales; family Saururaceae; genus Saururus; species Saururus chinensis. Next base: position 24,735,275 of record CP141146.1, on the reverse strand, counting down.
AGGTGACTAGGACTCCCTTTACGACGAGTGGTTGGTGGACGGTCTAGCGTAGGAGATGGTCCCTAGAGACCCTATGTTCCTTGCTTGTTTATGCAGCAAATTGTTTTGAGTTTTATGTCTTGATGATTTTATTATGCACTTTATTCGCCAGTTTTGGCCTTTGACTCATATAGACTTTATGACTTAAGCCATGAGAAGGCATAGTGACTTAAGGATGTGGGTGTTTTGTGAGGACTAATTATTTTATGATATCCTTTATTTTTTCTTATTTTCTCTTATAAAAAGTATATGTGGTGCGCTACTCCGTAATAATTCAACCGTTTTAGGGGTTAAGTCTTCCGCGTAGATCAACACTTTGTCGCCCTTGTGCGCACTGACCTCCCCATGGATCGGGTCCGGCTCGGGTTGGGCAGGTATCAGGGCATGACAGAGAGGGTAGAGAGACAGTATGTGTAGCATGAGAGAGGAGAGAGAGAATGTAGAGAAAGAAGAGAGGAGAGAGAGGGTAGAGAGAGAAGAGCAAGACTAGAGAGGGAGAGAGAGAAGAGAGAGAGAGAGAGTGAGTGAGAGAGAGGGGAGAGGGAGAGAAAAACAAGGAAGGAAGAGAGAGGAGCGGGAGTGGGAGGAGAGAAAGAGAGGAGAGAGGGAAGAGAGAGTGTAGAGAGAGAAGAGGGAGTACTACCATCCCCCTCTCCCAACCCCTTTTCTCTCCCCTCTCTCTCTACCAACTCTCTCTCTTCACACACACTCTCTGTAAGATCCCTGAACTTGAACCGGTCTATTTTATTGTATTTCTTTTGTGTGGTTTAATGTCAATTTTGACTATTTTTGAAAATAAAGTGATTAACAAAGGTTTTAACCAATATTTTCTTCACATTTCAGGTTTTTCAGTTAATTTATTTCATTTGGAATTTTTATGGAATTTTCTAGTTTTTTACTATTTTTCTCGAAAAGTTAGGGTTAACGGGACCCACCGTGGCGTCACGGATGAAATTGGGATTTTTATTACTAAATGACCCTAACATTAAACTAAGACACTAGGTAATTATTTCAAAATTTTTAGACATCAAATTGGGTTTCAAATAAGCAAGTTTTACAATTTTTAGTATAATACCCTATTTTTACCCCATTAGTTAATTAGGTCTACCCCACCATTTACTATAAAAGGAAAGGGTCAGCTGCTTTCCCAATTGGGAAAGGGCTGAGACCTGGAGTTTAAGAGCTTAATCCCTATTTTCCTAAAGGAGAAAGGAGATTAGGGTATGATTTTGTTTAAGCTTTCATTAGGGTTTTGCTTAAATCTTTCAAATTTCTTCATTTGCTTTGGATTAATCTCGATTTTCACTCAAAAACTATTATTTTGGGTTTCAATTTCAAAACGTAATGTTTGGAATTTCTTTTTTGGGTCTCTTGAACCCTAGATCTACTTGTTCTTGAAGGTTTTAAGTGTTTTAAAATCGGATTTGATAAGTATTAATAAAGATCATGTTCTTGGGTATGTTTTGAAGGAGTTTAAGGAGCCATTTCGAATCAAGAACTTGCTGGAATGTAAGGGTTTTAGTCTCAAACATTGTTGTGATTCGGATTTAAGTTTTGATGTGGTTTTAAAATGGGTTCCATGATTATGAGTTTTAATGGTGATTTGAGATGTGTGTTTTTTAATGAAATTTCTTAGGGTTTATTTTTTGTAATGGCTAGATTTGATGTTTTGGAAGCATGGATTAGATTATAATGAAGTTTGGAGATGTTATTTGATGATTTTTAAAGTGTATGTGAAGTTTTGGTTTTAAATTCAAAGTGGGGAAGACAAACTAGGATCTGTCGTTGTGTTGATCAAACGACATTGCAGGCTAATCAAATGGTTGTACTATAGTTTGATTATTTTTTATTCTTTTGCTTCCTTTCATGTTTTTACTCTTAAATACTATTTCCAATGTTCATATGGAGTAATTTGAGCTAGAATGAGCCACTGGAAGGGCATGTTATTGATGTTGAAGGTTATGAAGAATATTTATGTATTATGTTAAATTGTATGTTGTTGGTTACACATGTTAGGATTGCTTATCTTGAATCTAGGACTGAATAATTCCTTATGTTTTAAGCATGATTTCAGTAGGAATATATCATGATAATGAGTTGATATGTCTTTATATAACGTGATTAAATTGTGGGTGAATGATGGCATTATGCTTAGATTTAAGTGTGGTGTGAATATGCTTGCATAGGTTTAGCATGGGGTTACACTTTACTTGATTGATAGTTTTCGATGGTTTTCACCCATGATTTCAGTTGGAAACATGATTAGATGTTAATATGCATGTGTAATATGATGATGAGTTAATTACAAGGCATGTTCATATGCTTAGATTTAAATATTTCTACCATGTACATACACATGTGGGGGAATGATTATAATGATGTTTGGTATTATGATTATAAATGATGCATGAGGGACTGGTGAGCGCACTTATCATGAATTAGGCTTCATGTATGCCTCGCCCACATATGTACCATGTTGCATGCATCATGAAATGGATTTTCGAATGAGACTTTATCGAGATTTAGCCGTGGTTGATCGATTGGATGCAATGATGTGAGATTGCGTGCCAGATTAATCGATCTTTGGCTTAATTGAAAATTGGTTGGTCCGAAAGGACCTGATTTAGATTTGAGTTCTTGATATGGAACATGGATCCTCCATGGGTTGAGTAAGTCATTTTGATGCAGTTGAGATTTTCTTCAGACAAGCAAACTTGGACCCTGAGAATCCAGAGTGGTATGCCCTTGTACACTGGCTACCACGTGTTCTAGGTTCCCCGTATGAGATTCGGACTCTCCTATCGCAAAGATGTCCATGACAAACACACTGCTCTAGGTTTCCGTAAGGAATTCGGTCATTCTCGTCCAGGATTGTCCAGGGTGAGCAGACTGCTCTAGGTTTCCATAAGGAATTCGTACCCTCCTTTTTGGATCGTCTAGGGCGAGTGGAGGGGTTGACTACCCCACACACCCTAGGTTTATGTAAGGAATTCAGACTTTGTCTAGAGCGGGAAATGACCTAGGTTTCCAGTTAGAAAATCGGACAACGTCCAGAGCGGGTAATATGATTGTATTTCTCTCCATGATGAAGACATTCACCATTTATTGATGATGCATGTGTATGAGATAATATTATGCCCAGGTTACATAGATTGTGTAGGGATAATTGAGATTATGTTTTACACATGGATATAATTTATTATGCATAATTTAGTATAGTGTGATTGAGACACTTATCGTGCAGGGTGAATCATTTATGGATGAATGATATGAGTCTGCATTATGTGATTATGTGTGTTTTAGACACTATTATGCAGGGTTATGTGATGAATGTGCATGATTTGAAAGGTGTGTTAGAGACACTTCTCATGGAGGTTTATGTGATATTTATGCATGATCTAAATGTGTGTTAGAGACAATACTTATGCATGATGTGATTGCATGAGAATCACTTATTATGTAGGATAGATTTTATGCTATATTGTGATTATTCATGTCATGATTAGTATGTATAAGATACTTGTGTGCAGAATAAGGGGTATGAAAGGGAATTAATAAAAAAATGGGAATATTAGGTGAAATGTGTATCTGAATTACCATGTTGATGTGCCGTGTTTGTTTTCTGATTAATGTCACCATATTTCAAACCTTATTGAGTTTTACTCACCCCTCTTTCTGTGTTTTGTTTTGGGGCTGCATGGCGCGACATACAGTTAATCAGGATTCCCTATATGAGGGAGATTGGGATATACATGGGAGTATGATGGATGCCTTCAGACATTGTTTTGTCTTCTAATTTATGTTATTATCTTTATAAAATATTTTGTATGGATGATTAAGTTTTATACTCGTATATACCTGATGCTTTTAGACTTGTCTTAGATTTTTTGATTTCGAGCCATGTGTTGGTTCAGGATATTAAGCATGCGGGTTATGTTTCAGGATTTATTTTACAATTGTTATCCTCTTTTATTTTACCTTATTTCTCTTATACAAATGACTAAAGGTGCGCGACTCCATGTTTGTGTTAAATACCCGATTAATGGGTTAAAGTCTTCTGCAATCCAATCTAGTCGCCCCTGTGCACTTCAACCAGCCCTTGGACAGTGTTTGGCTCGGGTCAAGCAGGCACCGAGGCGTGACACTCTCTCCCTTCACTCTCTCTCTCTCTCTCTCTTCACAAGCACACTCTCTCTCCTCTCTCTACACACACTCTCTCTCCACTCTATTCTTTCTCTCTCTCTCGTCATCCTACCTCAAGTAGCATTTTTTAATTTTTTTGTTATTAGCGATGCTTGCAAATGCGTGGCTATATTTTTTAAAACTTTATTTTCTTATTAGCGATGTATTTTAAAGCGTCACTAATAAGGTTTTATTTTAAAAAATAAAATTTTTTTAGCGATGCTTATAGAAGTGTTGCTAATAAGTTTTTTAAATTTTGTTAAAAGTAATAATATTTTTTATTAGGGACGCTTTCATAAGCATCACTAATAATTTCTTTATTATTTTTATTATTAGCGACACATAGACAAGCGTCACTAATAAGGCATTTTTTACTTCTTTCTTCAAAAATATTTTATATTACGAAGTGTCATTAATAATTAATTATTGAAGAAGCTTAGAATTAAACATCGCTAATGATTTACTATTAGCAATGCTTAATAAAGCATCACAAAAGTAAAATAATTAGTGATGCAAAAGTAAATGTCGCTAATAGTAGACTATTACGACGCTTTATCATAAGCATCACTAATGAGCAGTGGCAAATCAATTTTTATTGACGCATTTAGCAATACTTTTTAAGCATCACTAATGGTCAATAGCGATGCTTGTATGACTATTAGAGACGTTTAAAAGCGTCGCTAATAGTTTTTTTGTTGTAGTGAGATAGTCTCCCTCACCTCTCTCTCTACCCTATCTCTCTTCTCTCTCCTCCTCACTCTCTCTCTACCCTCTCTCTTCTCTCCTCTCCTCTCCTCTCTCCTCTCTCTATCTACTCTCACTCTTTCTTATCGCTCCACTCTCTCTTCTCTAGATCTCTCTCTTCAGTACTCTCTCCCCTCTCTCATCTCTTTCTCTTCACTCCTCTCTCTCTTTCTCTCTCACACCCGAGTAAAAGTGAGCCCCAGCTATGAGGAGTGGGGATTAAGTAGGGGAATTTTATTTATTATTTTACTATTTATTTATTATACATATAAACTTAATATTAAATAAAATATAATATATTTTAAAAATTTGTTTTAAAATTTTCTTCTATTTATTTCTTGTATATAAAAATAATAAAAATTAAACAAAATATATTATATTTGAGAAGTTTATTTTTAATTTTTTTAATATTTATTTATTATATATTTATTTATTAAATAAAATTAATAAATAAAGCTATTTTTAAAAAAAAACATCGCTAATAGTGGAGTTAGTAGTGACGCTCTCTTAAAAGCATCACTAATAGCTGTATTATTAGTACTGCTTTTAACAAAACGTCGCTAGTAAGCTTAATTTTTTTAAAATAATAAATTTATTTTACTTACAACATTTTGTTAAAAGTAGCGCTAATAATACAACTATTATGGACTCTTTTAATAAAGCATTGCTATTACTAATAATGTTTGCGACACTTGCATAAAAGTGTCGTTAATAGTTCTAAATTTTTTATTTTTTATTTCAAATTTATAACTATTAGTGACGCTTTTTAGGAAGCATTGCTAACATTACAACAATTAGCATCATTGTTTTACAAACGTCGTTAATAATACTGGTATTTGAGACTCTTTATTAAAAGCATCGCTAATAGTATTTTTTGGCGACGCTTTATAAAAAACATCATTAATAGTTAAATTTTTTGCGACGCTTTTATATGTGTCACAAATAGTAATTATTAGTGATGTTTTTCTTTGCATCGCTAATAGTACTTCTTGTTGTAGTGTCACTTGGCCACCCACTTGGGACTATGTCTCGATTTACATGGTACATATGATGGGTAAGCATTGTACCCAAGGAGATTAGTGACAGGATAAAGTGCTCTAACAGGTAGGTTGCACTCTCCCTTCTTCTCAGGTCACATGGACTAAAACATACATTGTTATTAAAAAATACATAATATAGAGAAGGTGTTTATATGCACCCCAATAATCCCCTCATTATGTTGTTCCTTATTTACCTCATTTAAAAGATTTCAAATTTTTTCATATTTAGCCAGTATTATGCTAATTTGTTTATCCCTACGTGTACCCCTTCCTCCTTCCTTCGTTACTAGCACTGGCATCGGCGCCACTAGGTGGCAATAAATAAAGTCACAAGTTGTTTGGATGCAATTGCTTTAGTCGAGGACTGCAGTCAGATCTAGACCAGTCTCAGCTTGATCGAAGCCTAAGCTTGTTTGGCTGCAATCGCTTCAGTCGAGGCCATCCATGGTTTGGTAGTAGGTTGGCCGTATCTGAGCTGTGGACAACGACATCCCCTTTTTAATGTGGAGGTGGCATGGTTGTTCCTACACATTGCCAAATATGAAGGAGGAGGGAGAAGAAAAAGAAGGAGAGGGGGACGACAAAATAGGGCCGCTGTTGAAATGGAGTTGTCACCGGCAACTAAGATATCGCCGCATTTGCTAGAATTGGAGAGGGAGATTACTGTTATTTTGGGTTGAGGTTTACTGAGGTTAGAAGAGTAATAAGAAAATACTGAATTTTTTAGTGAAACCGGTATTGAGGGGTTTATTGGGGTGTATATATATATGTTCTATATAATTTATCTAGTCTAGTACATGGAGAAGATGTTTTCTTGCAAGGACTTTATTCTATGTAGGCAAATCTAAAAAGCGACCCGCCAGATATGATCGATTCTAAAGAACTTTATAAACTAGAATTAATTATGACTGTATTTTGATCATGAACTGCTAATTTACTCAAAATTAACCAACTCTGAAACAATTACTCAAACACGATGAACGCTAATAAGCTAGTTTAATAGCGAAGGCAACTATTCTAATATGAACGCGGCTATTCCCCCCCCAACATTCACTCAGGCCCCCCCACACTTTGCACACCCCACATAAATTACTATTTTTACTTCCCTACACCCTACCCTCAACCTAATACTGATTTTTACTCAGTACGCCCCCAACCCCCCCATTCGGACTGTGCCCCCCACTTTGTCTTCTCCATTTCCGTCCACTCTCCCCCGGTGAAATCTCCTCTCCTCCCGTGAAATCCCCACCCCTCCATCCCCTCTCCTCCGCTGAAGTCCCCACCCCTCCCGTATTTTCATCTCATCCGGTGAAGTTCCCTCCCCTCTCCTCCGGTGAAGTCCTCTCTCCTCCGGTGATGTCCCCTCTCCTCCGGTGAAGTCCCCTCTCCTCCCCTGCCTTCCTGTCTTGTCTCCTCTCCTCCCCTCCTTTCCCCTCCCATATGGTCTCCTCCCCTCCCCTCCCCTCCCCTCCAGGCCCGTCCTGTCTATTCGCCTCACCTTCTAGACGAGTTTTTGAGGGGAGAGGTCACCGTCAAATTGGGAATAATCTTACGGGGACATACATCTCCGTATACATGCATTGAATTTGGCGGTGGGTACCCCCCCGCGAGACAACTTCCAGAAGATTTTTGATGGTTTAAAAGCTTTTGGACGAGTTCTTGCAGGGAGAGGTCACCGACAAATTGAGAATAATTTTACGGGGACATATGTCCCTGTATGAATGCATTGAATGTGGCAGGGGGTACCCCCCGCCAGATAACTTCTAGAAGATTTTCTTATCCATTAAACCTTCTGGACGAGTTCTGACGGGGAGAAGTCACCGACATATTTGGAAGAAATTGACAGGGACATTTAGTCCCCGTATAAATCAGTTTGTAATGGCGGGTGGTAGCACCCGTCACGAGTTATGGTGGAACGACGCTTTGAAAACTTCGTGCACGTTAAAGTTCAGTTAGCCATGGCGCATTATCAATCCAAATCCTATTTGTTGAATGCCCAGAAAATCAATAAAGATTGACTTGCTAATCACCCAAAGAAAGGAATTTTTTGAGTTTGATGGGAAGCAAAGATTTTTAAGTGCATGCAGAGGAACGCCATTACAGTAATTGGGATGGACTTCTGTAATCAACGTTATTTTCGTGCATTAAGAAGCAATTGGGAGGGATGGCCATTATAGGTTGGGAGAGACATTACCTTGTACAATTTTGGCACTCACAAACTTTCTTACCGCCGGCGAGAAGTTTATGCACGTCGAATACAGTGAAGGGGATACCAAAGGGTTTTTTTTTTCCTTTCTTAACTAGGGTGCCTTAAGAATAGTGTGGGGGGTGCTGAGTAATAAAAAAACTACCCACATATTTCTTATTTGGGGGGCCCTGAGTGAATATTGGGGGGGGGGGGGGGGGAAATAGCCGCGTTCTTCTAATATATGAAGATTGAGGCACTTAGTAATTAAAGGGCACTTATAATTGCCTAAATTCTGAACAACATATTTGCACACTAGCAATGGATATATAAATATGCAAGAAAATAATATAGCAATGGCGGTATGCAATTGGCATGTTTCAGTTAAGTCCAATATCATATAGCTTGTTCTTGATCAAACCCCAAAATTGTCATTGAAAAAACTCACATTATCTGCTACAAAGAAAGGGAGGTTCTCCTACTAGTAAACTGCTTGCTACAGCTCCTACGAGGTTAGTACGGAAGTAAACCCTAATATAGAGTGCATATACGAAGCCGACGAACAACATAGTCAAAAGCATGAAGGGGCGAGGGTCGAAAGGAACATTATAGTTCTCACAAACATCGTTGGCGTAGTAGAACGCGCAGTATGTAGAAGCAGCCCAAAGAACACTAAGAAACAGAGGGAGAGCTTCGAAGTGTCTTGCAAACCAACCTAAGAAGATGAAGCCGAGCAATGACCATGCCACAAACAGAAAGAAGCCGGCCGCGAACAGACGGTTGAGTCGAATCCATTGCTTGGGCGGTTGGTGATGAGCGGTCTTCTCCTTCTCCGGCTCCGGCTTGGGAGAGTTTTGGTCGGGCTGGGAACGACTGTTGGGCGGAGGGCGGCGAGCCGATGGATCTGGGAGACGAAAGTTCTGGTCGGGATTGGTAAGGTTGATGGTGCAGTAACGCATCGTGGAAAAAGAAGAGAGGGGGAGCTATCTCAAGCGAAGCAAGTTCGTCAGGCGCAGGGCATGGCCGGTGCTTATTATAGTTGTCGGAAGTTTTAAATTAAGGGGTTTCTAATGGGAGGGGAAACTCTCTCCAAATGTATGAGATTACCTCGAAGGGAAAGCATATTCAATTCAATTCAACCGAAACTAGGATATCATTCCAACTTTGAGCCACACTACAACTCAGGGAATGAGTTCGCAAGCAGCACTGCCCAACTCCTATATGCCATTCCCTCCTAAACGCCACTATTAATAGACCAGTCTACCTTTTATGTTGCTAGAAATAGAGGGACGAGTCTACTAAAAGAAAGACAGGTGAGAGCCCCATCCACCATGCATGTCCACTATTTAGCACGCAATAGACATGTGAGTTCTGGGTATTAAGGAAAAACTTCTTTTAGATAATGTTTCATACGAGATCACTTTCAGGGTATGGTTAAAAGGATTGTTGCCATCGTTCTAAATGGCAGGCCTCTTAAATGTAACGGTTTGGATGTGCCTCTCATGCAGCAGAATGAAAATTAGAGTTTTTTCCATATTGCCTAATTGAATAACATAATATTTTATATTTTCTAGATTTTAAACACAAATACTATATTACCTATTCCGATGTGCTGGGATTCTTCGACGGCAAATAAAATTTGCCAGTAGGAGGTGACCGGTGGTGACTCTTTGGCAATATTCATTGTTCATTAAAAAATTAATTTTTGACACCCCTAGAAGTTGTTTGAGGGCTCCGAATGCTTCATTTCCTAGATTCGATCACCTTTTACACACATTATAGATATGATTGGTATTTACATATATTACAATGGAGAAGTAGGTAATAATGACGTGTATATAGGTGGAAAGGCAAGATTGATGAACATTTATCATTCTGTGAGGTTCGGAGACCTGCTGCTTCAAGTCAAACCACGACTTGCCATAAATAGTAATGTGACTTTGAAGTATTTAATTCAATATTCTTCTCAATCATCCATGATATATGAATTACAAGACAATAAGGACCTGCAATCAGTGTTCTTCATTCATAAGAAGGCAAATAAGGTGTTATCATTATATGTTGAGATAAAAGAGCCTAACAATAGTGACAAATCACCCTAAGTAGAAAGGAACCAGACATTTAATTGAGCTAAATCATCGGTCATAATGGCTCGGCCCAGCTCTAACTTTAGATTGCAGACGGGAGTCAATGGTACACAGTTCACTTTTGAAACTGTCAGGTAACAATAAATTTTTAGATTACACAAGATTGTACATTATTGTGTAGTTGAGCACACAATATCGAACATATTGTGTTAAGTTTAAAGCATATTGTGTGATGAAAAAAATACAATTTATAATATATCGCATAAGTAATGATATGACATAAACATGCGATATACCAATAGTAATTTGTAATGTCCCTAATTTTTCTATGATTTTTTTGTTATTTTTTTTATCATTTTCGGCGAGAAAATGTGACGATTCAATGTATGTGGCTTCAGTATTATACCTGTAGAGTCGGGTGTGGGTCTGAGTCGCTTGCTGCGGGTCTCGATGCGCACTTTTCGGCATAAAAAAGTAAGATTGTTAGAGAAAAGAAAGAATATGGAAAGTGTAAGAAGAGAAGAAAAAAATGAGGAGAAAATGGATCGGGCTCGTTTGAGCCCGTTCCAGAATGTTTTAGACACCCCGGTCTCTCTTCCCTCTCACTCTGTCTCGTACTATGGCAGCGTTGGCGGTCGGTGGTAGGCTGCAGCTATGGGCCGGCGATGGCAGGCTGCTACCCTTGGCTAACAACGCCAGCTCCCCCGCCCGATTCGCCCTAGTTAGCCCCTCTCCCCTCTATCTGTGTTTGATGTTTCTGCTGCCACTGTGGATCGGCACGGGCTGATCGGCTGCCCAGCAACGGCGATGGGCCACCCCTCCCGGCCCCACAAGGCCTCTCCTCCGCCGCCCCACTTCTCTTTCTCCGTCTGCCCAGTTTTTTGCCGGTGCACTGTTTTGATTAAATAGTGGTCATCCATGGTGCGAACCAGGGCCCTTGATCCAGAGAAGACTGTGGGCCACCCCACTTCGCCTGGTTCCTCCCCCATCCCTTCTCTTCTCCGGTCAGTTTGATTGGCTCCCCTATTTCCACCCATTTTGTTGCATCCACAGGCTGCCGTCAGACGGATCGGCCAAACTTCATTTGGTCGGCAGTGGCCTGGTGAAGACAGAGGTGGTTTCCATCATGGATTGTTTAGCCACTTCGGCCCTCCTCTACTCTGCCCTGATCGTTCCGCCCCTCTGTTTGTGGGTTTTATTCAGATTTCTCCGTTTGGGACTGATGGCGCCGGAAACTACCGCCTTTGGCCGAGGACAGCTCCACCTAGCCGCCAAGGCCACCACCTTCCCTTCCCGGCCCGCTTTTCCTCCCTTGCGTGTCATTCCTCCCATCTACTCGGTTGATGTCCCCGTTCGCGAAAACCGAGCCTTTGCCCCCATTGTGTTTTGATTCTCCAATGAGCCACCGAAAACTGTCATGTGCCATTTAGTTCCGCCTCGTATAGGCAATGACGACATGACCGCTCCGGCCTAGACCCGTTGACCCTATCTGCCCCCCCATCTTCGTCTACGCTCTAAATGGACTGCTTTCCCCTCTCCTTGTTTCCTAGCGTGTGCAGCGTGAACCGGTCAAAGGAGGACTAGTCTGTTGATCCTGTGAGCTATTTTCAACCAACCATGGCCCTTCCGCCCCTTATGAGCCTTGGGCCGCCTCCATCCAGCCATCTCCTCCTCCCCTTTTTGGCCGCGTGTCCATATGGCCACACATGTGTTTTAGGGTTTATGCATTGTTTTCGTGCCACCTAACCATCAGCTGGCTCTGCTACCGAATAGATTTGACACTAGAGCCCTCCTCCACCTCTCTTCTATCTTGGAGCATCGCCCCATGCCCTTCGCCCTTATGTGGGCCCTTCATGATGTGAAATTGATGTCGTTGGGTGCAGTCCACTGCCGATTTTGATGACTTGCGGTTAGCCGAGTACTTCTCAGCAGACTACCGACTTTCAGTGAGTACACCTCGACTTTCGGTCACATCTTCCACTCGCTGGCACGACAATAGTATACTTTTATTATTGTCCGCTTACGACAATAGTAAATTATAGATAACCAATATGTCTTAGCAAGAGATTGTCTTATAACTTCTCATTTATTATAGCTTAGGCCTTTATAGTAAATATCGGTGCACAAATTTATTTTTTCTATATTTTTAAAGAGAGAGAATTACTTTATGAGCAGTTTGGGAGTTATAGGGGGTCCTTGGGCTCTCTTACTAGTCACGATTGGCTTCACAAGAGAATTCATCGTAAGCGGATAATAGTAAAATTTTACTAGTATGCACAATATAATTTTAATGTAAACTTATTAATAAATTAATTAGGCTATTTGTCCTTATTGGGAAGAACTCCCTTAGAATAAGAGAAAGCTCATTATTATAATTATATATAAAATATTAAGTACCAATCTTTTAATAATAGGATCAATGGGCTCACTCTCACTCTAGATTGAGAATAAAATAGCTTAAATGAAACACAGCCTAACTCCAAGTCCAAAACGTACACACCATTCATTGTCAGATGAGCCAAACCCATACCTACGACCAAGGACTTTAAGCCATTGATCCCATTGACCCACGTACCTTGATTAGGGTTAGCACTCTTGAGGAGCATGGCCCAATGACTAGGCCCGTACCGATACAAGGTCAAGTGAGATAGGCAACAGATTTAGTAGATGGGCCGTAAGCCCAAGCCCATGAGGAGGAAATTAGGTTAAGTAAGGATCTTAGCCCTAATCCCCACTAACTCCACTAATTCAGCCAATCTATTTGCTTCCCCTTGGCTGCTTCTCCTTTTCCTTTTTCCATGAAAAAAAGGGGCTGGTATCCCTATGGAAAAATCAACAATTTTTCAATAAATACTAAATTAACTCATATTAATAAATCACAAAAAATCAATGATTGACGAGCACTGGTGTTCACATCAATAAATGCTAAATTAACTCACATCTTAATGAATTATTATATTAAATTAATGGTAAAAGGTCTCTCACCCCTTTTATAGCTAGCTAAAACAGGTGGTAGTAAACTTGTTATCCTTAAATTAAAAATGTGTATATTATCTACTTTATCATAGAATTGTTTTATTGCTCATATATAATTTCTTTTATTGTTCAATTTGGAAAGAGACAATTTTTTAACATGGCTGACACACCCAGGCACAACCCACAATACCAACCTACTTTAAAAACATACTCCCTCCATTCTATATTAATAGCTGCATTTGGTCTTTTAAAATGAACTAATTTTAGTTCATTTTAAAAAATAAAATGTAGCTATTAATTTGGGACAGAGGGAGTATTTCATAATACATATTCAAAATGCAAGTTACTAGGAAACCCATTACTATTTCGAGAATAGTAATTTTTCTTGCTAAAAAGATCAAAACAAGCCCATATGACGCACAAATAAAAAGTTGCATAGATAGGTCGCTGTGAATACCATAGCATTTGCAAACACCAATTGCACATGAAAACGTAAAGAATGTAGCAAGAATCCATACGCAGAGAATGGCGTATAGAGAAGTTAGCATTACGAGAGGTAGGAAGTGTCTTGCATATTGAATAAAGAAGAACAAGCTGAAGAAGCTCCATTCTGCAAAGAGCAAGACTCTAGTAGCGAATAGAAGGCAACATCGAATGTAGTGCTTTCGTCATCGAAAACAGATGGCCTTCTTGGGATCCGGCCTCAGAGAGATCTGGATGGTCTAAGCCTGGCTCTGAGAGATAGAGCCTGCTCCCGTTGTGTATAACCCTCTAGTTAAACCGGAAAAATCAGCAGGGAAAGCCCATTAATGGAAAGACCGTATATTGGCCCGCTTGAGAAAGGAATAGAGGAGGATATAAATAGGGAAAGAAAGGGGAGAGGATGACCTAGAGCAGTCTGCCCCCCTCCTCTCCTCTCCCTTGTGAAGTTCGGCCTCCCTCTAGGTTTTCCTTGGGAAAACCTTGTTGTCCGCCTCCTATCTCCTCCTCTCCTCCTTCTTGGACATGGTGCAAGAGAGGGATTGGATCCATTGCTAGTTGGTCCTCGAAGAAGAGGGCTTTGGGACGCCATCTTGCTGAGTTTTGCATCCAAGAGTGAAGGCTTTGAGGGATCAACACATACAAGGTATTTATTCTCTCCCCACTTGATTCTTTTGTGTTTGGAAGAGTGAAACTAAGGATTCAAGGGCATGCCAAGGGCTGGACAGCCCAAGGTCAGTATGTTTTGGCTCCCAATTTGATTTCTTTTATACTTGCTATGCGTTGGATGGTTTATATTGCTTATTGATTAGAGTTAATTTGCATGATTGTGTAGAGTAATCGTAAAGATTTAATATTGATTGGTGCACCACCCCCACACCACTGTGCTTCCGCTGGGCCGACCACTCTACAGTGGTATCAGAACCTAGGTTGGGGTTGTTGGTCGTTGTTTTTGATTTAAATTCATTTTTTATTTACCCAATCTTAGTTTTTTATTTAAATTCATTTTTGATTAATCTATAAGTATCATCCATAGGGCTTTTGATATAAAGTTGAAAGTGAATGTATATTAGAATGATATGAATGATTAGCATGCTAAAAATTGGGTGATTAAGAGTTTAATTGTGATTTGTGCATTTGGAAGCATATAGAGGTTTAACGGTCATTTCGGCCTTGTTATTTTGCCCAATTTAATTCTCGGAACACGTTCTGCCCACACACCCACTTGCTGGTTAGCAAGAGGAAATTAATTTATCTTGATTAGATTTAATTAAATTTGTGGTTTAAATGGTGTGTGAATTGAACATTTTAGCCCTAGGGGCATTTTGGTCAATTCACATAGGCTGTGTGTGTGCTATTGTTTTTCTATCATGAATTGTTTTTCGAGTTTTTTCCATATTGCCTGGCCAAAGAATGAAATATTCCATATTCCCTATATTTTAAACAGAAATGCCATATGACCTGGTTGGGTAAATCATATTGTGCGAAGTTATAAATGACCTGTAGTATATCGTATTAGTAATTACACGATATACACATGTGATAGAGCAATTATGTGTTGCATCGTAGATATAACAACACGACATACATTAATGTCGTCGTTTCGATAGCACATCTTGAAATGTTTGCGTGTTAATAGAATACACGATGTCGACTGATGTTGCAGTTTTTTAACACGATAATGTGCAATGCAGATTGGGAGAACTAGGAAACTTGCCCTCAACAAATCCATGTCAATTATCTTTCACCAATCCAGCGAATATAGAACCTGAAATAGAAGTCAATTAGAATAGATCAAAGGAATTGTCGCCAATGATGGGTGGGTCAAGGACTTCATTTGATAACTACGAATCTCCATACAACCCTTGTAATTACGACGGTGGACAAGGCGAAGAAGTTGAAAATATGTGGGCTGAGGATCTATGGTACAATAATGATATAGTTGACATGGAAAGTATGTTCGACCACGAAGAATTTGGAAACAACGAGGTTCCCAGTAACATCGACGTTGAGGCGGAGGCAGATTGGGATACCATCGATGATTTAAACATGTTGGAACCGAACATTGATGAAGGCCAGCTAATGACAGGTAGCTTGCAAGCTAAGGATTACCATAAGCTCCTAAAATTGGGTGCAAATTGTCTAGGTCTGTTGCATTTCAAGAGGGTATTGATCGACTTAGCAATAAAGGCAAATTTCACATATCATGTTATGGTTGAAAACCGGAATACGTATGCCGCAAAGTGCTACAATGAATCTTGTAACTGGTACATATGGGCTTCAAATATAGGAGATCATGTGACTATCACGAGGTTAGTGCCGACTCATTCATGTGGAACCCAAAGGAAGTCAACTGACCATCCCCTAGCATCGCACCTTTGGATAGCGAGAAAATGTTATGGCCTCTTTAAAGACTCTATGGACATTACACCTAAGAGCATAGCAAGTTATATTTTGAAGCACTAGGGCATAATTGTGAACTACAAGAAATGTTGGCGTGCAGGTAATGCATGAGAAGAAACAAAGTGTTGATTTAGTATCACGATATGTTAGTCTAGTGTGTTATTGTTTGCACGCTTAAACTATATTCGGAATATGCACTCACATGACATACATCCATATCGTGTTACCATAAACACGACCAGGCATCATGTATGGATTCCGATCACACAAAAACATAAAATGTCGTGTGATTGGGAACACGATGTAAGCCAGTGTCGTATAACATTTACTAAATTGTATTTGGTTGTGCAGGCAAAGCTTTGACTAATTTAATAGATGGTGACCAGACAAATCCTACCGCTTACTTCCTTCTTACGAGAGACAGATAGAATATATAAATCTGGGAACTGTAGTTGTGCCAGTGAGATCATGTGACATTCCCGAACCTTTGGGTGGGTACAATTTCAAAAGAGTATTCTGGATGGTTGGCCCCATTGCGAGAGCTTTCAGAACAACCTAAAGGCCGTTGGTAACGGTCGATGCAACCTTCTTGAAAGGAAAGTATCCTGGACAGCTATTGATAGCAACTGCACTGGACGGGAACAATAATATGTTGTGCATTGCATTTGCAGTGGTTGAGAACTAATATGAGAAAACTTGGTGCTGGTTTCTTGAGTTGCTTAGAAATCATTTATTCTCTAATCCTCCAACCGAGTTGGATACAATCGTTTCAGATAAATAGAAGGGATTGACAAATGCTATGAAGAAGTTTTTCCCATCCACATACCACAGCTACTGCATCTGTCATAGGGTAGCAAATATGCTAGACAGATTCAAGGACAACTACCTATAGAATCAGCTCTATGTTGCAGCCGAAACGTTTAGATAGAATGTATATGATGAAACAATGAACAACATTAAAGAACATAATCCAGAAGCATATGCTTGGCTAAATAAGATAGGTTCGGATCACTGGGCCAATGTATCATTTCCAGGGAAAAGATATGGGACACGCAGCTCAAATAGGTCTAAAAGTGCAAATGCAATGTTCAAAAAAGCCAGATCGATGCCTATAATGCGTTTAATTGAGCACACGAGGGAGCACACAACTGCATTATTTGAAAAACATCGAACAGACGGACAGATTATGATGGAAGAGTTAACCCCATTTGCCCAAAAACACATCGAAAACATGCGAGAAGAAGCAAGGAATGTGATTGTATTGCCTGTGTCACTGTATGAATTTCAGGTTAATTCGCTACATCACCAAGTACATTGCATTCATACAGCGATGTACATAGCTTGTGCTCATTTATGCGTTAGAGCTTCATATTGTGTTCACTTACACACGTTATGGTCCTTAAACGTGTAAGTCGATACTACTTACAAAACGATCATAAAGACATGCCGTGTACTCAAGAACATTATAATTTCATTTATCATGCACTCTTACTCACGATCTTTTCTTTACAGTATGTGGTAAACCTAGTTGATCATACCTTCACATGTGGAAAGTTTCAACATCTGGGTCTACCATGTAAGCATGTAATCGCAACAATCGATAATAGACACTTCTATGTGTCCGAGTACTGCAAAAGTTGGTACTCTACTGAAATGTATAAACTGACCTATCGAGAGCCCTTACACCCAATGAAGGATTGGCACCAGTGGGCATTGGCTGGAGTTATGCCTACATTCAACCCACCTATCCCTCAAAAGCAGCGGGGGTGTCCACAAAAAAATCGAATAAGAGTCACAACCGCCTCTCAAAGCCCAACAAAAATGTGGAACATGCGGTCAATTGGGTCACAACTGCAAACGATGTACTAGCGCACATGGAGGGTCCCCCAATGTGGCAGATGTACCACCGACAAGCCGAAGGAGGTCGAATAATAGCGCACGCAAATGGCGTAAGGAAGGAGAGCATAAATCATGCTTACCTTTTCAACCCATGTTCTTCAGCTGAAATTTTTTGTATATACATCGTGTTATGAACAACATGGAATATGTAATTAACGTGTTTTGGAAAACACAACATGATGTAAATAGGGTATACTGTATATGTATATCATGTGATTGACAACACGACCAAAATGAGGTACGTGTTGCTAATTACATGATAATATCAATCGATTATTAATTTTGTAATCAAGAGTGTCTGTTGCTTACACGATATTGGCAATAACAAGTGTTCGAGTGCACGATAATGACATGATCGTAATGATTTGATTCCGATGCATTATGCCCAAAGCACCAATACATTGAATAACCTGGCGGTCCGTAACCGTCTCACCCTGCCTATAAATATATTTATTAGGGTTAGGTTTTGTAGAACGCTCACTCAATGGTTCTTCGCGGAGACAGGTCATTCGGGAGATTGTTGTATCAGCGGCTGGCGAATCAGCCCTCTCTCTGATAGGGTCCTCACATATATCCGAGGGTGAGCAAGATTCACTGGCTGGCTATATATCAATGCCTCGAATGATCCATGGAATTCGCAAGGAGATTCTGCAAGGAGATCGCACGCCAACTATTCTTTGACGAGATGGATCATTTGGGAGATTGATATAGCGCCGGCTGGTGAGTCAGCTCAATAGAACATCAAACGTCTGGGCTTATATAGCACACAGGCCAAATCAAAAACATATATCGCTCTCAATAGAGCATCAGACGTCTAGGGCTCAATACAACACACAGACAACATCGAAAATATACATCGCTCTTAACAGAGGATCAGACATCTAAGTGCTCCATATAGCACATAAACAATATCCCACAGGATAAACACCATGGCAAGACATGAGAAATGCTTAGCCGACTCATTATCAGCTAGCTCAAACAAGGAACTTAATCCATCGAACCCTCAGGTCTCAAACTCACAACGCTATCATTAGTTGTGCTTATAATTCAAGTTTGAATTAAGTAAATTATGTAGTACAGTTATACCATGTAAGCACTCAAACATACCGTGCTCCAATGATCAAACCGAGGCTGAGCCCAATCTGAAACCATAGTTCGTCAGGGCAGCAGACTTCCTTAACCTGTCCATATCTCAACAAAACTCATCGTACACCAAAATCTTACAGTCTTACATACTCCGCCATCCACCTTATGGTCAAATCATCTTACACAAACGTCATTAAACTGAGCTCCTCAGAGTCAACCCCAGTTATCACCATCTTACTTAAAACTCACTTATTATGATTACTTTTCACTTCATAATCTGTACATTATGCTTATACAATTATGCACACTCTTATTGTCTGACAATTCCCCAATATACACTCTGATTCAAACAAACCGCTCCAATCCTCGCCCATCATACTCATATCCTCTGGCATCCGTCATACACTTACACATTCACATCCATACAAAACCTACTGTCACTTCTTACTGTCCATCACCCATACCTCTACCCACATACACTTACACATCCATAACCAAATCCATACCAAACACTATCACTTCTTATCGTCCATCGCCTAAACTTCTACCCCCACACGCATACACATATCCATCAGATAGGCATATAGCCATCATACATATGTATGTCTATCATATATACGTATAACATACACATACTTTTATACATACTTAGCTTACAAACATGCTCACTAGCCATCATTAGCACATACATACACATACAAAACTTACCAACAAACACGCTAGCCATCACTAGCACATACTCAAACCACATACGAAGCTTACCAACGAACATGCTAGCCATCACTAGCACATACTCAATCAACATATGAAACTTATCGACGAACACGCTAGCCATCACTAGCACATACTCAAACCACATACGAAGCTTACCAACGAACATGCTAGCCATCACTAGCACATACATACACATACGAAACTTACCAAGAAACACGCTAGCCATCACTAGCACATACTCAATCAACATACGAAGCTTACCAACAAACACGCTGGCCATCACTAGCACATACTCAATCAACATACAAAGCTTACCAACAAACACGCTAGCCCTCACTAGCACATACTCAATCCACATACGAAGCTTACCAATGTACTTTAAACATACATACATACAGCCCACATGCATGTCATATGCATTTCAACATGGCATAATTCATCATCTTACATCAAGCAAACGAATTGTGATCTAACATCCATAGCATTCAATCATATAGTCTTAGCATGCTGCTACTCATTCAAAGCATGCTATCATGAAATTACGAGTTCAAAGCTCCCCTACCTCATAATCATAACATTTGATGGCGAGCACATGATGGTGACGGTGGAGCTGGCGGCCAAAAGCATTGCCTAACTAAGAGAGCTACTGTCCCGAGGGTTTAGGAAGTGTCGGAACTACTTACGGTCAAATAGGGTATCAAAAGTCAATGTGGTAAAATCCGCGATCCACGGCAGCACACTAGGGGTGGCCGGGAGAAATGTCATACCAACATAAGTGGCGGTGCGTCCAAATGTCGATGGTGCACTCACTGAAGGTCGGCCGGAGGGAGAGAAGTACTTGGCCGGCCGCAAGACACCGAAATTGGTCGTGGACAACACCCAATGACAACGATTTTGCATCACAAGGGCCCACATAAAGGCGGAGGGCATGGGGAGACGCTAAAGGACATAAGAGAGGTGGTGGAGGCTCTAGTGGTCAACTCAAATAGTGACGGAGCCATATGATGGTCAGGCAGCACGAATGCGGTGCCTAAACCCTAAACCGCACATGTGGCTACAAACTCACGCGACCCAAAAGGGGCGGGGAAGAGAGCTGAACGGAGACGACCCAAGGCCCACAAAAGGCCGACAGGGCTAAGGCCCTAGTGGTGGCCAATCAAAGCGGCGACATCACCGATAGCCACCCACAACCAAAACCATGGTGCGGGTGGCTGTGCATCTCGCACAGTATAGGGTAATGGCAAGTGGCCCATTCCATGCAGAGTGTATAATCGAGCCAATTGAGGCTGGCTGTCACTGTCGCCGAGCCAGGGCAAAGCCCACGATGGCCAGATGGCCCATGGCTCGCCGATGCCAATGACCCAAGACGCACCCAAAGCATCTAATCGGGCGGAGCAAGGCAATAGGGGCAAGGCGGGGTCAGAAACGACAAACCCCTACCGACACTGGGTCGAGGTAGGCTGGATGGAGTCCATCCGGTGGCCGGATGACGACCGAAAATACACCGGTGTCCAAAAAAATCCCACAGACAGTGAGATGAAAATAGGAACAAAACCTAACCAAAGTACTGGTAGCTCACCGCGGAGTGAAGAAAGCATGGCAGAGGCTCTAACCAGCGCCTATGGGTTCCTAGCGGCCAAACAAACATAAATCTAGTTGAGGGCGGTAGCAAATGACATCAAAATTGCACCCCCACGGCTCAAAAACTGGATTTGAAGGAGGAAAAACCTGAAGAAAAGTTTGTTACCTCGTGGAAGAGCGAAGAGGCCATGGCGGCGGTCATAGCCAGTACCTATGGACTCGTGGCAGTGAGGCAAAGAGGATCCTAACAAGAATCGGCGGAATCCAACAATAGGCCCAAGTCCATACTATGGTCCAACATCTCCCACTATGGGTGAAGGGCTCATATTGTCCAACAACGACTTGCGCTAGTCCTATCGAAGACCAATGCTATGAGCATGCTTAGAAAATAGATCTGTTGTTAAGGCCTTAGTGAACAGATTTGCCAACATCTCAATAGTAGGAATATGATTCACAGTCACTTTTCTCCTTTGTAGCATGTCAAAGATGTAATAGTAATGCACTTCAATGTGCTTACCTTTGGCACCGATCTCCCATTCTTAAGTGTAGACATTGTTGTTAGATTATCACAACATATCTGGACAGGAGCATCAGTCCAGTCTTTTAGCCCCAATCTTGCTAGAAACTCCTTTATCCATACTGCCTGGGAAGCTGCAATATTGCATGCACAAAACTGGGCTTCCATCGTAGACTTAGAAACACTCTTCTATTTCTTGCTTGCTCACAATATAGCCCCACCTCCAAACATGAAGACAAACCCTGTAATGGATTTCCTGTCATTTGGATCCCCCGCATAGTCTAAATCATTATATCCAGCCAATGACATACTTTTTGCCTAATAGGTGAGTTTTAAACTCTTAGACCCTAAGTGGTACTGAAATACCATCTTAATCGCTTTCCAATGATGGAGACCAGGGTCTGCTTGGTAACGGCTTAGCAAGCCTACCACAAAACTCAAAAATTAGGCCTCATACAGGTCATGGCATACATAAAGCTATCAATAGCCTGTACATATGGCACTGACTCCATCTAGAGTCGGTCTTCCTCAGTCCGAGGAACCATACTCTTAGACAACACTGTATGTACCCCTGTAAATAAGGGACTCAATGGTTTTCCAACCAATTACATTGAAGCATTTGAGAACGCTCTCTATGTATGACTCTTGAGATATACTAAGCTTTCTAGCCTTTCTATATCTGTCAATTTTCATCTTGAGGATGTAGGATGCCTCACCCATGTCTTTCATCTCAAACTGGGTTTTGAGCTATTCCTTTAAACTGACAATCATACTTAAGTCATTCCCCATCAAGAGTATGTCATCTACATACAGTGACAACATCATATACCTAGCCCCATCCCAGAAGGTATAAACACAGTGATCGTGTTCGTTCACTATGAACCCATACTCACTAATCACCTTGTAAAAAGTGAAGTACCATTGCATCGGAGATTGTTTTAGGCTATACAATGATTTTATGAGCTTGCACACCTTGTGTTCCTCTCCAGGAACTACAAAACCCTTAGGTTGTTCCATGTAAATCTCCTCTAAATCTCCATTTAGGAAGGCAGTGTTTACATCTATCTGGTGCAGCTCTAAATTATAGTAACGCATGCTAAGAGATATCTAATCGAGTCAAATCTTGACACTGGTGAGTATGTCTCTTTAAAGTCCATCCCATACACTTGGGTGAACCCTTTGGCCACTAATCTCGCCTTGCACTTATCTATTGACCCATTTGCCTTAAGCTTCTTTTTGAAGATCCATTTACACCCAATTGGCTTCCGCTCTTTAGGTGGATCCACTATCTCCCAAACCTTGTCCTTTAGGATAGAGTCCATCTCTTCGTAAATAGCATTATGTCATTCTTGAGCATCTGGAAGACTTAAAGCTTACTTAAGGGTAATCGGGTTATATAGAACAGGTTCATCTAAAGTGACATTTTCTTCCCTTAGCATTGTGTAGAAGTCCCTCAACTATGTTGATGTTCTTCTTTCCCTCAATGCCCTAGGTTATGGTTCAAATTGTCTTTGATATGATCCAATTACTTCCTCTGGGGAAGTGCTAGGACCAGCCTCTTTAACAACCTCAAACAAATCAACTCTTTTGTTATGTAGTCTAGGGTTTAATTATTCCGCTAAGAAATAAGTGTCTCTAGACTCAACTACCCCCACTCTCTCATCCGTGTGGTGAACCATGAATTGGTACCCTTAGAGTGGTCACAATAACCAATAAGTCACAATTTATGCTCTTGGGGTCAAGCTTTAACAAATGCTGGTTAGGCACCTTTACATGTGCCCTGGATCCCCACACTCTTAGATGCCCTAAGTTCGGACATCGATCCGTCCATAACTCATAAGGTGTCCATTGGACTACCTTTGTGGGTACACGATTTAGGATGTACACAGTGGTGTCTAAAGCCTCAACCCAGAAGTTGGTTCCTAACTCAGAGTGATTTAATATGGACCTTACCATGTCCATAAGCATTCTGTTTATGCTAGGGTGTACTGATAAACTATTCCTTCACCAGTACAATAGTCTTTAAACACGTCAAAGGTGTACTTGCTACCCCTGTCAGTCCTTAGGATTTTTACTTTTCTGCCTAACTAAGTCTCTACTTCAGCTTTAAATTTCTTGAATTTATCTAAGGCTTCAGACTTCCTATTTTTAGATACATGTACCCGTATCTTGAATAGTCATCTATAAACGTGATGAAGTATGTCATCCCTCTATGGGTCTAAACATTGAGGGGCCCAAAAATATTAGAATGAACCACCGTAATAGTTCATTTGCCCTTTGTCCCTTTTGGAAGGATTGCCTACTCATCTTTCCTGATAAATAATCCTCACACACACGTAGGTATTTGGATATTTTGGGCAATAACCTTATAATGTCCCTGATTTTTCTACGATTTTTTGTGATTTTCCTACTATTTTTCTGGTCATTTTAGGCAAGAAAATATGACGCTTCGGCGTATTCATATTTGTGTATTTACCTCATATTTATACTCATAGAGTCAGGTGTGGGACTTAGTCGTAGGCCGCAGGCCTCGCTGCACGCTTACGGCCCAAATTTTGGAGGTACAACGCATAATCGGGAGGTCAACGTGTGTTAGGGACGTGGATGTAAAAATTAAAAAGATTATATAAATCTGGAACCCAAAGAACGGATTCCAGAAACTTTCGCTTCCAATAACTTTTTCACGTCCAGTGAGTTGGGAGAAAAACCCGAGCTTGATTTCGGTCGCTCCGTTCTCCCTCCTCCTAGACCACATTGATCGGTCTAGGTGAGCCAGTATGGACCGCGGGATCCAAGGGTGGTGGGGGCGGTCGTGCCGACCCCACATGAGCCATTGTAACAATAATTTAGTTGGGACCCGCCTACTTCACACACGCACGCTAGGCATCTAACTAGGATGTGCATTAACATGCTATGAGGTCAAAACGAGCAAATTATGTGTTGATGGTGCAACCCGTGGTTAGCGAGGGGTCGACCTTGTCGCTGGGTTGGCAATGTGTAGGGGGTCTAGGCCTCCGCAGGCTTTGAGAGACATAGCCCGTTCCCATTGTGTATGACCCTCTAGTTAAACAGGAAAAAACAACAAGGAAAGCCCATTAATGGAAAGCCTGTATATAGGCCCGCTTGAGAAAGGAATAGAGGAGGATATAAACAGGGAAAGAAGGGGGGGAGAATGCCTTAGAGCAGTCCGCCCCCCTCCTCTCCTCTCCCTTCTCCCAATCTGCCCCCTCTCCCTTGTGAAGTTCAGACTCCCTCTAGGTTTTCCTTGGGAAAACCTTGCTGGCCGCCTCCTATCTCCTCCTCTCCTCCTTGGACGTGGTGCAAGAGAGGGATTGGATCCCTTGCTGATTGGTGCTTGAAGAAGAGGGCTTTGGGGCGCCATCTTGCTGAGTTTTGCATCTAAGAGTGAAGGATTTGAGGGATCAACACATACAAGGTATTTATTCTCTCCCCACTTGATTCCTTTGTGTTTGGAAGAGCAAATCGAAGGATTCAAGGGCGTGCCTAGGGCTGGACAGCACAAGGTCAGTATGTGAGAGTGAAAGGATAGATAACATATAAAGAGAGAGGAGAGAGTGAGGAGGAGGGAGAGGAGAAAATGTAGAGAGATAGAGAGTAGGGATAGGGTGGAATCTAATTTTAATTTTTTAAGATTTTTAATTACATATTATATTTAAAAATTAATAAAAAATAATAAAGTAAAATATATTAGTGACGCATAGAAATATGCATTACCAATACCCTTAGTATTAGTGGCGCATAGAAATATACGTCAGTAATACCCTTAGTATTAGTGACGCATATGCGTCACTAACACCCTTGGCACTAGTGAAGCAAATGCATATGCGTCAGTAATATATAGTGTATTAGCAACGCATTTTGCTATGTGTCACTATGACCTTTTAATTTATTTTTATTAATTTTAAAATATAGAGAAAGTAGGAATGTAGTGAGAGGATATAGAGAGAGAAGAGAGAAAGAGAGTGAAGAGGTTAAGAGAGGAGGGAGAGCAGGAGAGAGAAAGAGAGGGAGAGGGAGAGGGAGTAGGAGAGTGAGAAGAGAGGGTGTAAAGAGAGCAAGAGTTTAATATTTTTTGAAAATTTTTAATATATATTATATTTAAAAATTAATAATAAATAAATAAAATAAAATATATTAGTAACGTATATGAATATGCACCACTAATACTCTTATTATTAATGATGCTTATCAATATGCGCCATTGATACCCTTGGTATTAGCAATGCATATGCAAATGCATCACTAATACCGAGAGTATTTGTGACACATTTTCCTATGCTTTGCTATTACTTTTTAATTTATTTTTATTAATTTAAATATATTGAAAGAATGAATGGAGAGGGAGTAGGAGGAGAGAGAAGAAAGAGTGTGTAGAGAGTGAGGGATTTAATTTTGATTGTTTTAAAATTTTTAAATATATATTTTATTTAAAAATTAATAAAAAATAAAATGTATTAGTGACACATAGGAATATGTGTCACTAATACTCTTGGTGTTAGAGACGCCTAGGAATATGCATTAATAACACCCTTGGTCAGTGCATTTTTCTATACATTGCTATGAGCTTTTAATTTATTTTTATTAATTTTAAAATATATAGAGAGAGATAAGAGAGAGGGTAGAGAGAGTGAAGAGAGAGGGTAGAGAGAGAGAGAAGAGAGAGAGGAGAGAGGGAGAATGAAGAGAGAGGATAGGGAGAGGAAGAGAGAGAGGAGAGTGGGTAGAAAGAGAGGGAAGAGAGGAGGGAGAGGAGAGAGAAGTGAGAGAAGAGTGAAGGGATGGTAGAGAGGGAGAAGAGAAAGATCATAAAAAATTAGCCTATTTGCAATGCTCATTTAGGAGTTGCAACCCTTTTATGTAAGTGTCACAATTGTTATCCTATTTGCAAATGAGCGTCGGAAATATTACATTATGTACAAAAAAATAGTTTTCTCTTTGTGACACTTACAAGAAGTGTTGCAAATAGTTAAAATAGTAGCGATGTTGAATCATAAGTGTTAGTACCATTTATACTATTTGCAACACTTACAAGATGTGTTGCAAATAGTTAAAATAGTAGTGATGCTGAATAATAAGTGTAATATCCCGGATCTTTCATAGATTTCAAAATTTAAATACGTGGAAATTAGGTTGATTTACCCCTTGACCGTCTCAGGAGAATAACTTTATCATTTGTTAGAATTAATGACTAAAATCTATGTTGATAGAAAGTAGACAGAAAGAGCTTCGAAATGCCACTAAGAACGTAAGAATCAGAGCTCGGATGAGGGAGATACGACTGTTCAAAGTTGAACATATCGTATATGGCCCTTGTACCCGATTTTGACGCGTATTTGGCCTGTTTAAGTCGTCTTGCGGGCCTAGTTAATTAATGTGATGAAATTAATTTTTAGAGGCCCAACTAGGTTTCCAAAGTGAGGAGGATTGGCCCAACTTCTAGGGGGATTAAGATTTCTAATCCTCATGTTATAAAATGGGATGCTTATGGCACAAGGAGGGGAGCTTGGACCGTTAAGAGAACGAGGAGGAGCCACCGATGGAATTTTTTAGTGAGGCTCCGGCGGCGGTGGATCGACAATAAATTGGCGATTAAGGTAGGATCATTGTCGTTAATTTTATTTAATAATTTTGAATGTAAATTAGACTTCTGCAATTCTGTTTTTTGCAATTTACATGAATTGTAATTGGTGTTCTGTAATTTCGTTAAATAGTATAGCTTTTTTGTAATTTGTATTGATCCTGCTCACCCGCTGCCGATTGGCAACTAATAGGATAGCGACTGGCCAGTCCTTGTCACACCATACTCCCTCAGTGGAGGGCTAGGCTCCAGCATGCGGCCGCAGTCGTGCCGGTGCGCAAAAAAAAAGGGGCACAGGCCGCGCCGACTGTGGTCGTGGCTGTGCAGGCCTTCGCCTCTCCGGCCCTGGCCACGACAGCTTCGCCACTCCATTTTAAAAAAAAAACAACAAGAAAAAGGGGCCTTTTGGCAACTGGCCGGCCACAGAACAACGGCGGAACTGACGGCGTCAGTTCCGCCGTGTGCTGGCAATCCAGAAGCCATGGGCCGCCCCCTCCTTTGCCGCAGTAATGGCAATGCGGCCCAAGGCCAGTCGGCCTCTGGCTGGCCACGAAGGAGATGGCCCACAATGCGGGTTGTCGTTGTGCCCTAGAAGGGGTCGGGTAACCCAACCCAGTTCGGTCCGACTCAACTTAAAAAAAACAAATACATAACATACCAACTTAACCGGATCTAGTTCAATAGGTTAAAATAGACAGAACAATTTAGAAAAAGTTACAAATGACCTTGGGTGTAAAAGGAGTGCCGTAATCAAGTTTTAGATTGAGGAAAAATCCCAAATGCTTTAAAATAACTAATTTACCCTTGTGAGTTGATGCATAGAATAATGATTAATGACCAGACTTAGGCGCTCCGGTTAAGGGGACTATAATTGGATTCAAAATTTAAGAAAAATCTCAGTGAGATTCTAATGTGTATCCTAAATTTGGACCAAGACACAAGTCAGGTAAAAATCCCAATAAATAGATATTTGACTATTTTACTCCCAATGTTAATGTAAGATGATTAATTGAGCCGGGGTTGGTTAAAGGGGTTTACGTCCCCGTTAAATAGCAAGAAAATTACCTCGGGCTCATAATATCAAGGTGTAACCATGAGATCAATTTTGGACCCATCAATGTTTAGGGATGCCATAAATAAAAAGATGGAAATACCCCTATGTTGACCGGCCCGCATTTACGTGAACGAAATTAACGGGTCAATGTGATATTTAAACCTTTTGAGAGGTTAAAGACTTAATCGAGAGCAGAGAGAACCATGATAATTACCATAATGCCCTTAGATGCATTATGACTAGTTTTAATAAAGATTTAATCAGTTAAGCTAAGGAGGGTTAGTTAGTTAGGGCTTGAGAGCTCGAACATTTTTAATATCATTATCAAGTTTGATTCTTTATATTATGATTTGCTTGGACCTGTGGGGGTCTGTATTGTTTATGTTGTTCTTTGTTTTGATGATTACTATTGTTGTTATGATAAGATTTTATCATTAGCTTAAGATAAATGAAAGATTGTTCAATGAGGTTAGATAACTTTGGATTGGGCGAGAATACCTAATCAAGATAAAGACTAAAATACCTCAGAGGGGTCTGGGACTAGTTCATAGAGTGAACAAAGCCTTTGACCTGACAATTTGCCTTTGTTAATGAACCGATGGCAGTTTCGAGTCTCAACCCCTGTCCAGAAGGGACTAATAGGGTTTGGGATAGTTATTCGAAATCCTATCTTATTGATGAGCAAGATAGGGTTCAGAATGGTTTCCTGAGTTTTAGCTCTATTGAGGAGCTACTGATTTGACCGTGTAGTTGCACCTCCCCGTTAGAGGGAGCTTTGTGCCAGCCAGGCTCACTTCCTATCTATTGAGGATCATTTAGTGTACACGCATTTAGATTAGCTGACATCCTACTTGGTTGGCTATTCCCGCCACTTCTGTTCAGGTGCAGTTGTGAGTCATGCCCTTCTACTCCGGTCAGGTCCTTTGTGGGCTAGGAGGGGTGATGGTACTTCATAGTGGATTCCAAGGGCCTGGTGGATTCCAGGGTGTTTTATCATGGATGTATCTTTGAGGCTGGTCTTTGGTGAGTTTATCATTTTGTCACTTAGATTCACATCTGATGAGTCTATCTGTCAATGGGATTAGATGGGGATATTAATTATCGAACAATGGTTCGAGAGATAATTAATAACATTGTTTGATATTGCTTGTTTAATTAGAACAAGTGGAACGATTAAAGGACTTGCATAAAATGTAGGTTGCTTAAAAATTCTTAAGCATTGCATGTGCGATGCTATGCTTCTTAGAATAGTGTAGTTTTTAGGCAGAACTACGTCTGGATCCAATCTTGTTGAAAATATTGGAAATGTTGTCTGATGAGTACGTAAGTAACTAACATCATGTGATGTTGGCCCAATCCAAAAAATATTAATTAATACTTTTGTTCTTTTGAAATTCTCCTCCAAGGGGAGGAGATGTTTTGTTATCCTTTTGGTCTTATTTGCTTACAGGTTCTTTAAATGGGGATGTTGCAAGATCGGGACGTTAGTGGGCATTTGAAGACGACATTCCACTAGTGGGATCTAATTTCTTGCAAATGCAATCTTGTAAGTAATTGTGATTACTGGCGTGAGAACCAACTTTACTTCATTGTTCAATTTCAGATAGATGATATACTTATACTTAGAGGGTTAACCTGTTGTTTATTTAATTTTGACACGTGTAATAATATCATATGTTTTGATATTCATATTTGTGAACCCTAGTTATCATACCTGGGTATTTTAGTCGATTGATTTCATTTCATTTAAAGAAAAAAAAATTATCGTGATTTATCACGTGTCCTTTATTTAAATAGGGTTTTGAAAATCCGGGTTAACAATAAGTGTCACTACTGTTTATATTATTTGCGATGTTACATTTGAATGTCGCAAATAGTGTAAAGCTGTTTTTTTTAACAAACAGTACTTTTTGTGATGCTAAGGAAAGGGTCTCGCAAATAGTTATAGTAGTTGTGACGCTAATAAAACTAAGTGTCGCAAATAGGCTTATTTTTTAAAAAAATCGCTCTTCTCTCTTCACTCTCTCTCCTCCCACTCTCTTCTCTCTCTACCCTCTCTCTCCTCTCCCCCCTCTTTCTCTACACTCTCTCTCCTTCTCTCTCTCTTCACACACTCTCTCTACCCCTTCTCTGTCTTCACTCTCTCTACCCTCTCTTGTCTCTCTCTTCACTCTCTCTTCACTCTCTCTTTCTCTACCCTCTCTCTCTCTCTGCACTCCCTCTCTCTTGCTCTCTCCTCCCTATCTCTACCCTCTCTCCACACTCTCTCTAGCTTCTCTCTCCTCTCTCTACCCTCTCTCTCTTCACACACTCTTTCTAGCTTCTCTCTCTACCCTCTCTCTCCTCCCTATCTCTACCCTCTCTCCACACTCTCTCTCTCTAGCCTCTTTATACCCTCTCTTGCTTCACACACTCTCTCTAGCCTCTCTATCCTCTCTCTTCACTCTCTCTTCCTCTCTCTATCCTCTCTCTCTCCTCTCTCTCGTCACTTTCACCCTCTCTTCTCTCTCTTCGCCCTCTCTTCCTCTCTCTCACACTCTCTTTACTCTTTCTCCTCTCTCTACCCTCTATCTCCTCTCTATCTCTCACCTCTCTCTCTCTTCACACTCTCTCTACCTGCTCTATCTATCTTTTTACTCTCTACCCTCTCTCTCTCTATTCTCTATTCTCTCCTCTCTCTCTCTCTTTGCCCTCTCTCTATTCACTCTCTCTATTCTCTCCTCTCTCTCTTTGCCTTCTCTCTATTCACTCTCTCTCTCCTCTCTCTACCCACAACTGACATGGATCTGTTGCCAACTCAGCCCGCCCTCTCTTCTCTCTCTCTTTACCTTCTGTCTCTTCACTCTCTCTCTACTCATAGCTGACATGGATCCGTTGCCAACTCAGCCCACCCTCCCCCTATTGTTTCCCACACATTTATGTTTTTGGCGCAAGACATTGAAATTTTTGAACCAGTGCTCACCCGCCCAGCTCCTCTCCATCCTCCCCTGTCGGACACTCGCGACATCCCTCATTGGACTCCACCCATCCACCATTGGCCTCCCATCTCCATCCTCCCCATTGGGCTATGAAAATTTTGCAGTTATATTGCTAACTATTCACAAATTTGTTATAGAAAATTGGCTTGCAGATATATTTCTAACTATTCAAAAATTGGTTATAGAAAATTGGTTTGCAGTTATATTGCTAACTAGTCACATGAAATCCCATGGGTGGGAATAGGAGGGGCCAGGATTTACGGTCATGTCAAACAAAATGACACATACGTCATGAGAATTTAAAGGATGTTTGAAGGGATTTATTAGTTTTGTTAAAAAAAATGGAAATCAGATGGTTCTTTTTGATTTATAGTAGGCTTCAGGATAGACCTAACAAATAGGTGGGGTATAAATAGAATTTAACACTAAAAATGAAAAACTTGCTTATTTTAAGCCCAAATTGATGTCTAAAAATTTTGAAACATTTAATTACTATCATAATATACTTTTTGGGTCATTTGGGACCTATCATCCCAATTTCAAATGTGAGGCGCATGGCGGGTCCCGCCCCCTAACTTTTTGGGAAAATAGTTAAAAATTTTGAAAATTCTAGAAAAAAATTGTATTAACTTATATCAACATAAAAACCATTAAAGTGAAGAAAAATTGATTAAAATCATTATTAACCACCTTAATTTTAAAAATAAGTCAAAACGAACCAAATTAACATTAAACAACACAATAACAATTAAATAGACCGGTTTAGGATTTAGGGATCTTATATGGGCCACCTTGACATCGGCGCTAGCATGCTTCAGCAGATTCACCCACATGCCAGGCATTAGTGCCGCCACCGGAAATGGAGATAGAGAAGAGGTCGATGGGGGGAATGGGTGGAGGGAGTCATAGTTTGGGAGCCACCACTGTGATGATGAAGTTCTCTACACAGAAGAAGGTGAGGAAGGGAGATATGGCCTTGGGGAACTATTCTACGGAGAAGAAATGAGGAAGGGAGATCTAGCCTCTAGGTTCTATTGCACGGAGAAGAACTGGGAACAGGTCTTGCTTTGAATTTTGAGTTTTTAAGCTAGGTAAGAAACATGATGATGGTAGATGGGTAAGATGAGATGGTGGTGTTAGAAGTGGGTATAATATTTAATGTTGTATTATTAATGTGTGCATAATATTTACATGGGTTAAGCCCATGTTATTTATGTAGGTCAAGCCCATATAGTAGAGAACCCAAGCCCACTTTGTATTGAATGAGAATCACACATGTGAATTTGTTGAAGGAGTGAATAGTCCCACATCGCCTAGAAGAAGGTGATGGAGTTGGTATATAAGGCACAAGTTTGGCCTTTCAAGTTAAACCCTTGGGCCAACCCACTTTTGTGGGGGAGTAATATGTTGGACCCATGCACCTAAGTGGGCTAACCCACACGTTCGCCGCCGCCATCCGGCTAGCTCGGTTCGGTTTGCATGAGCGGCCGGCCAAGTAGGGTTGGGTTGGGTCAACAAGATAATTATTTTTGGGACAAATTCATTTAGTTTGGTTTTCACTTAACCCAATTTTATTTGGTTTGGTTTTCTCTTATTTGGTTTGGTTTCTATTAACCCAAAATGGGTTCGGTTTGATTTCACTAAAAGGTGTTTGTTAATGGATGGACACATCTGTTGAATGGGACGGGTTGTGTCTTCAACGGAATTTCTTATATATTCCAGAAAAATAGTTTATGCATAATCCTTTTCTCGATTTCCGTCTCAATCTTTTTCTAGAATTCCTTCTCCATCCTTTTCTGTGATAGTTTTGTGAGAACATTCCATACCGTGGTTCACTGCATGTACTGTGTTGAAGGTGCTTCTATAGTACATGGTTGATCGTCTTATCCTGGGAGGCAGACGCCCAAGTGGATCCTAAGCATTGTTAAGGAGGGCGAATTTTGTCTTAAGGACAAAGCGATTTACTTGATTCGATCAAAATTATTCCAGTAAGACTTCTCATCAAAATACTTACAAAGGTACAAAAATAATAGGTGGTACACGCTGGCTATGAGAGGAAGTGATGTGAATATTTGTTGTGGTTTTCTTCGATGATATCCTTGTCTATAGTAAGTCATGGACGGAACACTTAGAGCATCTTAGGTCTGTCTTTGGTATTCTAAAAGATAATTCATTATTTCTTAAGCTTTCAAAGTGTTTGTTTCACAGCCCACAGGTGGAATATTTGGGACATATCATCTCTCATGACGGCATCGCCACTGATCCCTCAAGGTGGCCGCCATGCTTTCCTAGCCGGCCCCTACTTGCGTCCGGGCATTTCGGGGCTTTCTTGGCCTCACTGGCTACTATCATAGGTTCATTAACCGCTATGGCGAGATTGCTCACCCCCTTACAGAGCTCTTGAAGAAGGGGGCATTCAGCTGGTTCGAGGCTGCCCAAGCGGCCTTTGCCGAACTGAAGAGGGCTATGGCGTCCGCCCCTATTCTGATCCTTCCAATTTCAGCCAGTCCTTTGTGGTGGAGACAGATGCTTCTGATGTTGGCCTTGGGGCGGTGTTACTGCAGGATGAGCACCCCATTGCTTACTTCAGCAAAGCTTTGGCTGGCCGTTCCCTATCCTTGTCCATGTATGAGAAGGAAATGTTGGCCATCGTCCTTGCGGTCAACAAGTGGCGGTGTTATTTGCTTGGTAGCAGGTTCCTGATTCGCACTGACCACTAGCCTCTGAAGTATTTCATCGAACAACGGGTGTCCACTCCATCATAGTAGTGGTGAGCCAGCAAGCTTCTTGGCTATGATTATGAGGTCGTGTACAATAAAGGATCGGAAAACACCGTGGCCAACGACCTTTCTCGTCGTTCTTCCCCAGGTTCGTGTTTGGTTCTTTCCAGTCTAGCTTGCCTCTTCCTTGCTGAGTTAAAATAGGCGTACATGGATGACCCTCCAACCCGCACCTTGATTACTTCCCTCCAGACTGACCCATTTGCTCGGCCCTTCTTTGCATGGAAGGATGCCCTTCTCTTTTGGAAGGACCGCCTATGAGTACCCGATGTTGCTGATCTTCATTAGCACATCCTCTCCCACTTCCATGACACTCCCATGGCCGGTCACGAGGGAGTACTCCGCACTTATAAGCAGGTCAATTAGAGCTTTATGTGGCAAGGTATTCGCCGGGCTGATACTGAGTATGTGGCCGCTTGTGATGTATGTCAGAGAGCTAAAGCTGCCACGACATCTCCTACGGGTTTGCTTCAGCCCTTGCCTATTCCCGATAAGGTTTGGGAGGATGCTTCCATGGACTTCGTGGAGGCCCTACCCTTGGTGCAGGGCAAGTCGGTGATTATGGTGGTGGTGGACCGGCGTCCAAGTATGCTCACTTTTGTGCTTTGGGACATCCCTTCACCGCCAAGTCAGTGGCAGAACTCTATGTTCGGGAGGTGATCAAATTACACGGTATGCCTCGCACTATTGTCTCTGATTGCGACCGGGTTTTCATATCTCAGTTTTGGCGGGAGTTCTTCACTTTACAGGGCACCTCTCTTCATATGAGCACCATTTATCACCCTCAGACGGATGGTTAGACAGAGGTAGTAAACCGATGCTTAGAGTAGTACCTACGATGTTTCACTATGTCTCAGCTCCGCAGATGGCAAATTTATGATGGTCATCACACTGATCGGGAGTTCGCGGTGGGTGAGTTGGTTTATGTCTCTGTTCTTCCTCAGCGCCAAACCTCCTTGGTTCAGCCCGAGCATGCCCAGCTCGCCCCCTATTTCTGTGGCCCCTATGTCGTAGCAGTGCGTATTGGTCCGGTGGCTTACTGTCTTACCCTGCCGCCTGGTTCCATGGTCCACCTTGTCTTTCATGTCTCTAGGCTGCACCCCTGCATAGGTGACACGTCTTTGACCACTGATGCTCCACCACCACCCCTGATGGGCCTAGTTGCTTCCTCCGACCCAGTTCCTGCCTCGATGCTTGATAAGCGTCGTGTCCTCTACTCAGGTCGCATTATTATAGAGGTTCTAATTTCATGGCAAGGACAGTCACTTGAAGAGGCCACATAGATGCCAGAGGATGAGTTCATGTCTTGCTACCCAGCTTGGTCTCCTTGAGGACAAGGCGTGTGCAGAAGCGAGGTGGAGTGTTATGCACATTCACAGAATTCATCATTTATTTATCTTTATTTAAGAACATTAGGTTAGTTTCCCTTATGTTTGAGGATGATTTGCATTTATATTTGATTATTGTACTGTGTAATAGGTGCACTAGTGGACCATGGGATAGCCAGGCCCACTAGCGGCACGTTTCACAATGTGGGAGGGTGTGGCTCCCCATAAGAGGGTCGTCTCCCTCCTTGGCTCGGGTTATGCAATAGAAGATTCTAGTTTATCTCCCCTTTCTTCCTTCTTCTTTCCCTTTCCTTGCGTAAATCTCCAAGGTACCGATTGTGCCTACATCACGCACAACATGTTTATCATCTTAAAAGAAAATTAATTTCATTCTATCTCAAGAGCTAAACCAATGAAAGACCAAAATCAAAGCAATTTGAAAAAATAAACAAAAGCTACAATAAAAAATTTTGTGTTTTTTATCATATTTTATTTTTTTGTTTCTTTTTTCAATTCAAAACTTATGAATTAAAGTACATGAAAATAAAGCAAAAATGCGATAAAAACTACAAAATGTGTTGTCCAGGAAATTTAAAGAACCGTATCATTAAAATAAATTAATCTCTTTACTTAGAGGTGACAAGCTCCTTAGTTTTGCCTAGTCATCTTATCCTAAGCCAATCTAAGGTGTTTTTGCTTACTCTTCTTAATTTATCCTTCAACAGTTGAAGAATATTTTTCCTCATCCACACCCTTTTCATCTTCTTCTTATAAATTTGGTAGGGTAGCTTAGGGGTCACATGGGTAGTGTTCTTCTTCTCCATCCTTGTTGACCTAAGTTTCAAGGGATGATTCTTTGGACACTCTCTTCTAGTATGGAAATTGCTATAACATAGACACTCCTACAATACTAGAACCTATTTTCACTCTCTTTCCTCTTGACCTAGGTGGGTTAGTTTCATAGTCTCTTGAGGAGTCTGAAAGTTTCACAATGATAGTTTTCTCTGACATCTCTCCTTTATTTCTCTCAGCTCGCGATAACCCAACCAATTTTTTGGTTGGCGAGTAGTGCAATGAGCTAGGGATATGTGTCTTCTCCGAATTACCAGTCATCTTACTTATACTATTTTAGAAAACAAAGAATCGGTCAAACCACATAAAACAAACTAGTAATTATTTATGTGACCAATTAAAACTATCGTTGTACTAACAGTGATCCTTAGGCTCCGATACCAAATGCGGCGATTGCCATTTTAAAATGATATAATAAATATCATTATTACGTCCAACATGTGTAAATTATACTCATGTGATGGCTTTCGGTGCATATAACATGTAAAATTAAACATGACATCATATGTAGTATAAAAAAATATCGGAGTAATTGCATAGCCGAAGTATTATAAATATCAAGTTCACGGATCATGGTAAAATTTGAGTACATGCCTAGGATCACTGTGCATAGAGCTAATAATTGTACAGAACTAAGGCATATCTTTCCTTTACATACAGGACACAAAATAATTACAAAGATTATATATAAAGCAGCAACCAAATAAATCGTTTGGATAACTCTTCTTCTTCTACCTCTGTTCTAGTTGTAATTCTTGCATAATCTAGGGGTGGGTGAGTATATTTATACTCAGTGGGTTGTGTTAATATCTAAAATAATGCTAAGATAAAATTTCATGAAATAATTTAAAACTTAATATGTGCCTCAAAATAATTATGTTAGAAAACAATTCAGAAACAAAATCGTAAATCATCGGTTCATCCAATTATGATCAATCCAAAAGTCATGATAGCCAATGGCGTTCCCCGGGTACTTATGGGGTATCGAGAGGCGTAGAAAGGGAGGATCTTTCCCATGATGCTCCACACCCTCGTGTGCACCATACCAATTATTTTTCTCCGCAAGTATCAAGAAGCTATGCTGCAATAGTTTTTTGAATTTATGTCAAATAACTACCCTTCAAATCCAAAGCACATACCAAAACATAAAATGGAGCATGCAAAACATTTCGCAGATATAACATTCCTTAGAAATAAACCAAATAAGCATAATTGAAAAAAAATGGTATGGAAAGATTATTTCTATAGGCAGAGCATCAATTTAAAATTTAAGACTCCCTACCTTGAACTTGGAGTATGATTTCGTAGTTGAAAAAAGCCTCAAACATAAAAACTGACCCCACCATCATGTCTGGCATGCTCAATTTAGCTGGAAATGGGTCTTGAATTATCTGAATTGGACTCCGAACAAAGGAGAAATGAGAAAGAGAAATTTCATGGGCGTGTAAAAGAAAAAATTGGCATGTTGGGCCTATTTATAGGCAAAGCGCGCCAGTCAGCGCATGACGCATCAATGGGTGCGCGTTGTGCATCTCGTCGATGCACTATGTGGCGTGGCGGCTATCGCAACACGGGTGTGCGCTGTTGCATGCTGCCATTATTATTTTATTATTATTTATTTTGTTTATATTTTTTTAATTGAATCTAAAACTTCAAAACTCTATTATCTTTATACTCCGAAATCCAATTCGTGTCTTCCAAGTACCGTTGGGCTTGTTTTGACAAGCCCTAAGAAACTAGATCCCCATGAGTAGGTTATTTTGTACTTTTAAAGTGGTCCCGCCTATGTGGTATGCATCCCGAGATCATAACTTTCCACCCCGTTGTCTGTTTTACACGATTCAAGTACCGTTACATTCATTTTTTGAAGCTCTATTATAAACTAAAACTTGATATAGAATCTTACTAGAAGTTTAGGGTCGTTATAGATGGATAGGCTATTTTTTATGTATTTTTGAGGCGTGTAATAATATAATATGATTTGATATCCGTATTTGTGAACCCCAGTTATCATGACTTAGGTATTTAATCGAATCGTTTATTTTGCCCTTACAAAAAATAAAATTTGTGACTTACCATTCAAGCATTTTTAAAAAAAGCTTTTAGAAATCTTGGTTGTGACATATAAATAATACATGCCTTTCATATTAATCATTCCATTTGTAAGGAGAACTCTTCCTAAAGGTTCTCTAGACACGATGACCTCATCTAGAAGCTTCACACTCCAGATCTTAGGCCATCACAAAATGATCTTTATGTTTTTAAATTTGGCTCTCCTCATCCAGACTATGAAGTAAAGGCTCACTACGGCTTATGGACCCTAGTGTATAGATTCCTACATTCCATGATCATCAAACCCTCCTATATTATATTGCACATAACCAATAATCTTTTAATGCGCTAGTCCATTTGAAAACGACTCCTAGGCCAAGGAAGCAGTTCTACATAACTCCCATTTTTAGAGAGTCAGAAGACTTTGGACATTTTTCTTACTAACCCCCTTCCGTCGACGTGGCTAAAGACTCACTTTTGAAGTTGAGACATCGAGGGTTCCTACGACCTTGGTTGTCGTATGCATATTCTTTTGGGTACCAATTCATCACAATCAATAGTCTCATATACATGCGTTGTGGATTCTAACCCCTAAGTAATATGTATGTAAGTGACCTTTTATCCACATCACATATCACATAAAAACCATGCAATAACAATTATAAATACCACAACATACATTAGCTATAATCCTAATAAAATCCAAAATCAGATATTCCATCCGCAGCCTTGCCGACATGTCGATGACCCCATCGATAACCATCAGTGAATTCATCGACATGTTGAACCTTGCTGACAGTGACTATGAGGTCCATCGGTAACCTCATGGACGGGTCAATCCCCTCACTGATAACCATTAGTAAGTTCACCGATGCATCGAACCTTACAAACAATCTATTGATTACCTTATGGAGGAGTTGTACCCTCACCAATAGCCATCGGTGAGTTTCCTGATGCATTGACTATCACTAATAGAGATATTAATCTCCATTGATGACTTCACTTACAGGCCGGCACCATCACCAATAACTATCGGTGAGATCACCAACGTATCAACTATCACCGACAGATATAAATATTTTATCGGTGACTTTATAGACGGGTCGGTGCCCTCACCGATAACCATCAATAAGTTCACTGACACATTGAACTCTACTGATAGTGAAGCAACACTAATGTATCATTCTCACCGATGCCTTGTCAATGTGTTGTTCACATTGCCGATGACCAAAAACTACATGTCTGTAATGCACACATGCATGAGCACTGTTCATTTTCTTCCTTTTGTCGATGTCACCATCAACACGTCAGTAACTTCACCAATGATCATAATCATGCCGAGAAGCTTTCTTTTGTTTTGGAAAACCATATTTATATATACACACATTGAAAATCTTTCACAAAAGAAGTAATTGTAGACCCAAGCTATGGTTTTACTCCCTAATACATTAAAAACCATGAATTTAACTCAAAAGACTGTAAAGCACATGAACTTCACTCAAGTTGACATTATATTGAAAGCAAATCACGAAAATCATGAAGAAAATCCAAAACTACATCAATTTGAAAAGATCTTAAGTTTAGAAAGTCACTCGACCCTGAAATGAGAGCGTTACCTGATTCTCTAATGTTCACCTCACTCCCAGTCATTTGTTGTTCTCTTCTCTGGCCGCAAGCCACCCTTTGGACCAGTGTTTTAAAACCTGGCCCGGCTCAGCCAATCGGACCAAGTTCAACCAGACCCGGTTGATAAACTAGGCCAGTTCATCCATATTCCGAAGCAATTGCATGTATATAGTTACCATCGGCAGTTCCATCGACAGATCGATGAGTATACCGATAGAAATTCCTTGAGTTTCATTGGCAAGTCCATCGACACACCATGTTTTAAAAATCAGCCCGGCCATTGACCAGGAATGGTCATCGGGCCAGGTCAACTAGGTTGAACCGTGGGTCAACTTGGGTTGACCTGGTTTTCCTATATATTAAATTTAATATAAAGTTACATGTAGAATTCACACAAAAATCTTTATAACTCAGTTGGTAGAGTCGGTAAAAGCAATCATATAACAGTATGGGTTCAAACCCCGCCTTTGAAGAAATTTTTTAGGAGCGTTATAAAGTACATGATAATACATTAAATAAAATAGTTGCATAGGATATATAAAGTAAAACCGCCGTAGCCTAGTGGGTTAGGTATGGTCAATCGTTGAAAGGGTTTGACCTGGATTAGCGGATCGCTAGTTCAACCAGCGAGTCGTGTTGACTTGGCCGGGTCATCAAACATTAACTTGGATAAACCGAGCCCATTTATCAACTGGGTCCGGTTAAACCCAATCCAACTGGCTGGGCCGGTCCGGTTCTTAAAACACTGTTGACTTGTTGATGGGTTACTAATGACTAATAATTTTAGAAAAAATATGGGGTGTTACCTTTACCCCTCTTAAAAAGAATTTTGTCCTTAAAATTTGAAAAAAATGACTTGATCGGTAAAATTTTTATAAATTTAAATCTAAAACTTTAATTTTAACCCATTTAACGTGTTAGTAGATCCATCGACATGTCGATGGTTAGTAAGTTTATTTTTAAAGAATTACATATGGTAACTCAAACTTCACCTTCCTTTATCTAAGTATTTAAACCATATGCATACACAACTTACATAAACGATATGACCTAATTAGTAAAAAAAAAGAAAAAAACAACTTGAGGGTAAAAACACTAAAAAATTCATTAAATAGTGTCAATTTTGAGGTCAAGAACAATATATGGGACGAAAAGGAAATAAGAAGATGATACTAGGACGCTGCTCATTGGCTATTGCTCGAAATATTATACAAATACTTCTTTTTTTCAAATAGGGTGCCACCTACAAAAATCACTTCCGGCAATGGGTGTCACGATTAGGAATAAGTCGGCTCCCTGGTGGGGCCCGCCGGGGTAGAAGACTATAAATAGCCCCCCGCACTCCCCCTTCGCCCCTTACTTGCTCTTCGACTCGTTGTCTTCTTCTCGATTCGATTTCTGCTTGAATCGTTCGATTCTGCAAACGATCTTCATCTCGCCATTACGTCCCGTTCGAGGCCAGAGAAAAAGGTGCGATCTTTCGGTATATTTTCGCTTCTTGAACTTCCTTCAAGGTTTCTTCCTTTTGTCTCCCGTCTTCCTCCGGCATTCGATCGGCGAAAGGTTAATGCAACCGATATTTTGGAATTCCGCGCTGCCTGTGACGACGGGTTTCATGCGGCAGGCTCGGCTTCGGGCCGGAGTGTCGATGTTTCTTCATCTCTGTGACGTCGCGCCGGCTACTCCTCCGGATGGGGGGATTCTGTGGTTTCTTGTAAGGGATCTTGGTTGTAGATGATGGGTTCTTGCAGTATGCAAGGCGGATTAGGGCTTTTATTTGCACGGGTGTCTGACGTTGCTTTTTAGATTCGTTACGTCTTCTTTCTTGGTTTACTTGGGGCACATAGGCACCATGGCAGGTTCTTGCGACAACAAGAAGCTTTTTGCAGAAAGAAAAGAGGAGTTTTCCGTCATGGGCTGTTGGCTTAAACTGTTTGTTCTTCTTCTTTTTGATTTTGTATAGCAAATGGAAATTGAAAGCGGCCATAGAAACGGAAAGGCAAGCATTCATCAACGGCTTGGGCCGTTGGAACCGGTGGCAGGGGTTGCTAGACTGCAGCAGGTGTGCTACAACTACCTGTATGGAAGATGCTATCGATATCCCTGCCCTTTCCTGCACAGTGAACCTTCGGAAAGCAGCAGCAATCGCTCTGCCCCAGCTCATAGAAACCCAGGCCAAGGTGGTAACTTGAAGTGGGAAAAAGGCAGTCGGACGGTTAATGGAAATGGGGTTCTGACTGATGCTTCCAAGACGCCTAGGAGTGTTTGCAAGTACTGGATGAAAGGGAATTGCTTGTATGGGGAGAGATGCCGGTACCT
Source organism: Saururus chinensis (assembly GCA_035235625.1). NCBI lineage: Eukaryota > Viridiplantae > Streptophyta > Magnoliopsida > Piperales > Saururaceae > Saururus > Saururus chinensis. Next base: position 24,692,754 of record CP141146.1, on the reverse strand, counting down.
TCATTCTTGGTTTGTGGGGGAGGATTTCACCTTCTTGATATCACTTGATGAACACCAGAAGGTTGTTTGCGTATTACTTTGGTTCATTCATTGTATTGAGTGCTTTCTTCTTGTTACTGAGAGAGAGAATTGTTTTGTTGCAGGCTGTTACTGGAATTGCTCTTTCTCAGGGGTCTGATAAGCTTTATTCCGGGAGCAAGGATGAGTCACTGCGTGCTTGGGACTGTATCAGTGGGAAGGTGAATTTATTTTCTAGAGTTCTATTCTCAAATGGATATTTAGTTATTATGGAGGCCTTTTACTTGGAAATTTCAATCTAGTTAATAATATGTTGTATATATGAATATGGCAGTGTGCTGGTGTAAAAAATCTTGGTGGTGAAGTTGCATGTTTGATTACTGAGGGCCCATGGATCTTCGTTGGTGTTCCCAATGCGGTTAAGGTAAAACTGGATTTTCAGTTTATATACTCAGAAATCCGGATGCAATTTTTTATTACTTTTTATCAATAAATACTGTTATTTTGGGGTTTTTGCAGGCATTGAACGTTGAAACAAATACTGAATTAAGCCTTACTGGGCCGGTTGGGCAAGTATACGCGCTTGTTGTTGGTAACAATATGCTTTTCGCTGGAACCCAGGTAACTTGTTTGGCAAATTACAATTTGTGTCTGTCCTGTTACATCCCTCTATTTACGTAGCCCCAAGTTGCATTCTTCTTCCTGTTGAATAGTTTATCCGTCTCACCTTTCAGAGGATGACATATATTTATGTGACAGGATGGAAGTATACTGGTCTGGAAATCTAATGCCGTTGGAAGCTCTCTAGGGCCAACTGCTTCTATGCCTGGCCATTGCTATGCTGTTGTATCTCTAACTGTGGGAGCTGACAGGCTGTATTCTGGTTCTATGGATAATACCATAAAGGTAGGTTTATACTTTTGCAATACTTTGGTGTCCTTTCAGTAAAAGAAGACTTCCAAAGCATTTACAATTGCATACTCTCATTTATATTTATTCTTCGGAGATTTAAGTAAAATGAGTACTGACTTTTACTGCGAGTTGAGTTGTTACGATGGAGATGTGCTGTCTCATTTCTGTTTACTTTTTAGCAGTCTGTAAAATGAATATTAACTCAGTACATGCTACAAGTTCAGTTGTAAACGTGTTGAAAAGAAACGCCGTACTTGTGTGCGTAATGTGATAGTAGCTTTGGATGCTTTTTCTTTTTGCTATTGAGAACAATGACATCAATAATTAGCTATGCTAATTGACATATATCTTTTTCAGGTGTGGGATCTTGGCACTTTAGAGTGTATGCAGACATTGACGGACCATACAGCAGTTGTAATGTCCCTTCTCTGGAGCGGCCAGTTCTTGCTTTCCTGCTCGCTGGATAAAACGATTAGGGTCAGTTATGTGCTGCATCCTTTTGTTTTAATTGCTTTCCAAAGAGTCTAGTCTTCAAATTACTCATCACACTTGTGTTTGCAGGTTTGGGCTTCGACTGAAAAAGGATGTTTGGAAATGACTTATACCCATACGGAAGAGCATGTATGTTTCTGACATTCTTAAAACTTATCTCTGTGATTGTGTATACTGGGAAGGTTACTCTACATACATATTAAAACAATATTAAAAAAAATTTAATTGTGTTATTGGTTAAAATATTATTAAATGGTCAAACCAGTAATTTTTATTTTCTTTTTCTGGCAGGGTATACTTAGCCTTTGCGGCATGCAAGATTCACAAGGGAAACCAGTTATATTGTGTGCTTGCAATGATAATGTAGTTCGCCTTTATGAGTTGCCGTCGTAAGTATCCATTGCTTCATTTTGTCCTGTTTTCTAATTTTTGGACTTTCAAAAATGCGAAAGAGGATTAGATTTTAAACCCGTATATTGATTTTTGTGTTTAGATTTGCTGAAAGGGGAAGGATCTCCACCAAGGAGGAGGTACGGTCTATTCAAAAAGGACCAGGTGGACTTTTCTTCACTGGTGATAAAAGCGGCCAGCTTAAAGTGTGGAAGTGGCTGACAAAGGATGGAACTACCGCACCGGCACCAACTGTTGTGTGATGCTCGAGGACCATTGTGCCAACGAGGAGCAGCAACATTAATTCTCCCACCACCATTATTTTCTTTTTTAATTTGGCTCATTATTTGTGCTATTGGCTTGAAATTTTGTGGAAATCAAGCTGAAACAGTGAATGTATGTCAATCTTTCGTATCAATGATAATTTTTTATTTCAATGTCCAGAGCAATTAAGCTTAAGCAGGATGAGTAAAATTGCTTTTGCTGATATGCGTACAATGGAATTAACGTAGTTATAATGATATCTATTTGTTTGGATTTTGGAATAATGGGCAGACAGTTCAGACTCACCTGAAATTTTGTGGGGCCCTACTCTATTGGGGGTATGTTGCTACAAAAGTGACAAAGTACGTTAGGGTACGATAACAATACACCTAGGGGAGATGTAGGGAAAGAAGGGCAAAAAAATGGAAAAAATGGTGGGGAAATGTAAAAAATATAAAGAAATAATAATAATAATAATAATAATAATAATAATAATAATAATAATAATAATAATAAATGTCTTTAAAATGCAACTTAAAATATTACAAATAAGATGTAAGTGTCTTCATATACTACAAATAAGATGAAAGTGTCTTCATATACTACAAATAAGATGAAAGTGTCCTCTTATAAAATTATTTAGCTACTTTGTAAGTGTCTTCATCTCTCTATCCATTAGAACAATTGTAGAGAGTTTGAATCCACTTTTCGAGTATGCGCTCTATAAAAAAGAGCATAGAGTTGGAAAGACAAAAGTAAACAATTTTAGTTTCTCTATTGAAGCAGCATAGAGTTGGATCTACTTTTTCAATAGGCTCTCCATCAAACCATATGCAAACTTCATGATGAGTTCACCCATGCATTAGTAGAAAAAAAATTGCTCACTAGTGATTAGTGATTTCTTAAAATAGATTGTTGTGCAATAGACATTTCTAAGTACCAACTGATAATTCATTTAATCAACAATGAACTGATCATAAAAGGTAAAACAAAAGATCAAAACTTTCACTTAACAACAGATGCCTCATCGCACAGGCTGTGAAACCTCTTTTCCATTGACGTTGCTCTAGCAGCCTCGTTGCTCTAGCAGCCTCGTCTCCTGAGTTGGTTTGCTATTTTGGCAATAAAATTATTGGAGTGAAGATAAAGAATAACTTTTGGTTCATTAATCAAGGTAAGTTTCTACGTCAGGGCCCCTGTGTCATGGGGTAGCAAAGTATACTATCTATAATATGTACTAGGGCACGTATGTGTGGGTGTATTATATATTATACATATACGTCGCTACCACCCAAACTATTAGCGACACATAATAAATTATTATGTGTCGCTAATAATTTATTATTATTTAAAAATAATGTATAATTCTCTTCTCTCTCCTCTCCTCTCTTCTCTCTCTCCTCTATTTTCCCTCTCTCTCTCTCTCTCTCTCCCTCACTCTGCTCTCCTCTCGCCCCTCTCCTCTGTCCCTCTCCTCTCCTCTCTCTCCTCACACTCTCTCTACACTCACTCTCTCTCTTCTCTCTCTACCCTTTCTTCCCTCTTTCTCTCTCTTCTCTCTCCCCTCTTTCCCTCCCCCTCTCTCTCCTCTCTTTTCGCAGTCTCTCTCTACACTCCTTCCCTCTCTCTTCCTCTCTCTCCCTCCCTCCCTCCCTCTCTTCTCTCTCTCTCTCTCCCTCTTTCCCTCTTTCTCTCTCTTCTCTCTCCCCTCTTTCCCTCTCCTCACTCTCTTTCTCTCTCTCTTCTCTCTCTACCCTCTCTTCCCTCTTTCTCTCTCCCCTCTTTCCCTTTCCTCTCTCTCTTTCTCTCTCTCCCCTCTCTCCACTCTTCTCTCACTCTCTCTCTACACTCCCTCCCTCTCTCTCCCCCCTATCTCTTTTCTATTAATTTTTTTAAAAATAATTTACACTATTTGCGACGCATAACGCTATGTGTCGCTACTACACGATGTAGTAGCGACGCATAGTTTGATTTATCGCTACTACCTTAGGGTACTAGCGACGCATATCACTAAATGTCGCTACTACACATAGGTAGTAGTGACGCTTCAAAGTATGCGTCACTACTATTATTTTTATTAATATTTTAAATTTTTTAAAATTAATTTATAATTAAATTTTTTTATCTCTCCTCACTCTCTCTCTTCCCTCTCCTCTCTCTCTCTCTCCTCTTTCTCCTCTTTCCCTCTCCTCTCTATCTCCTCTCTCTCTCTCCACTCTCTTTTCTATTAATTTTTTAAAAATAATTTACACGATTCGTGACGCATAACGCTATGCTTTGCTACTACAAGATCTAGTAGCGACGCTTCAAAGTATGCGTCGCTACTATGATTTTTTATTTTTTTAAAAAACAATTTATAATTAAAAAATTTTCTCTCTTTCTCTCCTCACTCTCTCTCTTCTCTCTTTCTCTCTCTCTCTACCCTCACTTCCCTCTTTCTCTCTCTTCTCTCTCTCTCTCTCCCTCTGTCTCTCTCTTCCTCTCTCTCTCCCTCTGTCTCTCTCTTCCTCTCTCTCCCTCTCCCCCCCTCTCTCTTTTCTATTAATTTTTTTTAAAACAATTTACACTATTCACGATGCATAATACTATGTGTCACTACTACACGATGTAGTAGCGACGCATAGTTTGATTCGTCGCTATGACACATATCGCTAAGCATCACTACTATTATTTTTATAATTAAAATGTTTTCTCTCTCTCTCCGCACTCTCTTTCTCTACACTCACTTTCTCTCTTCCCTCTTTCTCTCTCCTCTCTTTCCCTCTCCTCTCTCTCTCTCTCTCTCTCCTCTCTCCTCCCTCCTCTCTCTCTTCTCTCCTCCCTCCTCTCTCTCTTCTCTCCTCTCTTCTCTCTCTCCCTCTCTTTTTCCCTCCTTCCCTCTCTCTTCCTCTCTCTCCTCTCCTCTCTCTCATCACTCTCTCTTCCTCTCTCTCCCTCACTCTCTCTCTCCTCTCTCTCCCCTCTTTCTCTCTTTCCTCACCCTCTCTCTACCCTCTATTATTAAAACTACATTTTATTAAAAAATTAATATTTATTTATTATGTATACAAATAGTAAATAATTAATAAAATATATTATATTTAAGATGTTTATTTTTACTTTTGATTAATATTTATTTATTATATAATTATTTTTTAAATAAAATTAATTAATAAAGCTAATAGCAACGTTTGTAGACAAGCATTACTATTATTAATACTATTTGCGACGCATACTTATAGACGTCGCTAATATTTATTATTTTTTATTTTTTTCATTTGAAATTTATTACTAAGCGTCACTAATATTATACGTATTAGCGACACCTAAGAAAAAGCATCGCCAATAGTTATGATTCTTTTTTTTTTTAAAAAAAATGTATATCTTTTAGCGATGCTTAGTGCAAGTAACTATTAGCGACGCTTACCTTAAAGCATCGCTAATATAGTTCATATTAGCTTTAAGGTAAGCGTCACTAGTACGTGACTATTAGTGACACGTATGATTTAGCATTGCTAATAGTTGATTTTTTGGCGACAATTTTATATACGTCGTAAGTAGTTGTTTTTAGCGACACTTGTGTATGCGTCACTAATAGTCAATTTTGTTGTAGTGGATGCTTTGAAAAATGTTGCTAATAAAAAATAAATATAAAAAATATTAATAGTGATGCTTTTAAAAGCGTCTCTAATGAAAAAATAAACATAAAAAATATTATTAGTGACACTTTTAAAGCATCAATAATCAATAAAAAAACATAATCTAAATGGTTATTAGCGACGCTTTTAAAAGCGTCGCTAAAAGAAAACAAAATAAAAAAAATGAAATCCCACATCTGATGGGATTTTGGGGAAGGGCGCCGGAAAGGGGTAGGATCCCCTCCTCTTCCGACTGGAGGTAGCGGAGAGGGGGGGGGGTGTGAAGAAGGGGCTCCGGTCGGAGGAGTTGGACCCCCTCCTCCAGTCAGCTCCTCCGCCAAAGGGGGGGAGAAGGGGGCAGGGGGAGGAGAATAAGGGGCTCCAGTACAAGGAGCCAGAGCTGTAAAGCGCCGGCTCCATCCGACCTGAGCCGATCTAGATACAAGGGCCGGTCAGTGCCTGGGGGCGACATAAATTGATGGATTATCGTATTGCGGAAGACTTAGCCCCTCTAACATGCGATTCAACTAACGGAGTAGCATACCTCACATCCTTTGAGTAAGAGAAATAAGGATAATAAAGAGGATAATACACTAACATAATCCTCACACAAACCCACATAAGAGTCTCCAAAGCCTACACATGGCTCAAAATCAGAAAAGTTTAGACAAGTCTAAGACCAATAGATAAATGCAGGCATAATACATAATCCACCATATAATGTTCTCTAATGTTAACCACGAGAAAATCAGAATATAAAACATCATCAGAATGCCACGAAGGCTAACCCCATGAGTAACCATGTTGTGCCTCATATAAGGTGTTTTGCACATCTAAACGTTGCACCGTGCAGCCCCAAAACAAATCACAAAAGAGGGGTGGGTATGAAACTCAGTAATGGTTTTAAAGCGGTAACATTAATAAAAAAATCATCACTGCACAACATCATGGCAATTCAGGTCCGTAAATGACATGACATACCCCTTTTCTGATCATCCCCCTTACTAAACCCCTACTTATCCATAAGTAAAAGATCTAGCATGCATAAAACACATATCTCCAAATCAGGGCATAAATGGTCATAATATGACCTAACATCCATCCTTCATAAATAGTGATTTTCACACCATCACATTCATAATCATGCATATCAAGTCATTCTCCTTCATAGCATTCAACCTACATAACATGTGTACACAACACGCACTCATATAATACATATTCATATCAATCATCCATAGATCATTCACCTTGCATGATAAGAGTCTCAATCACATGATACCAAATCACGTATAGCAAATTATATTCACATGTGTAGCATAATCTCAAATTATCCCGACATGACCTATGTAACATTGGCATAATATTATCTCATACACATGCATCATTAACAAATGGTGAATGCCTCCATCAAGGAGTGAACACAATCATTGCCACATAGGCTGGACATACTTAAGGCCACACAGGCGAGACATAGTCCGATTTCCAGACAGGAAATATAAAGGTCAGGGTAGCCAGTCCCTAAGTTTGCTCACCCTAGACAATCCTTGCCAAGGAATGTCCGAATCTCACACAGAGAACCTAAAGTATGTATGTTCGCCCTGGAACATCTTCTGCGGTGGGATGAGTCCAAATTCCATACAGGAAACCTAGAACACGTGGTAGCTGGTGCACAAAGGCATACCACTCTAGATTCTCAGGGTCCAGATGACTATCTCAAGAAATCTCAACCGCAAGACAAGTACACAACTCGTCCCCATTCATCTCAACTCAATTTAGATCGACTCAACCCGAGGAGTATCCACGTTCCACACAGGAACTCAAATCAAAATCATGTCCTTTCGGACCAGCCAAGTTCTGATTAAGTCAACGATCGACTAATCCAGCATGCAATCTCACATCATTGCATCCAATCAATCAACTATGGCTAAACATCGGTAAAGTCTCATTCATGAATTCTATTTCATGATCATGCAACATGATACATACATGAGCAATCTCTATGTGAATTTTAACACATGGAATATGCTCCCATTTGTCCCCACATGCATCATATTCGAGTCATAAGCAACCATGATTTCATAATTAATTCCCCCGCATGATTGTGTTTAAAATACAACATATATTCCTAAGCATATAACCATGCTTTGACAATAGCTCACAAGGCACTACACATATGCTTTTTCTAACATCTAATCATAGATCCACTGTAACACCCCGACCCGGATAACCCGACCCGGACCGAGGGTTAGCTCGGAAGACAGAATCGGAGTGCGTTAAAATAAGCAGAAAAATTAAAACCGTCGGACCAGGAGCTGCAGACTCGAGTGCGAGAGTCAAAACGTTCTTCCACACACTACGAAGCTTTAATGTTCCATTGTGCGTAGATCAGAACAAACCTAATTTTATAACTAATTTGGATCGGGCCAATGATATTTATCGTTGGTTGCCTACGTACATATTGGATACCATCTCTGACGTTATTCCAATACGATCGGATCCGAACGTAGTTCTGCCTAACGGCTAATACATGCATTAGGCATCACAAATCATATACGTTAAAAATACATATATCTTTACATCTGAATAATCATTCGGAATCAGACGGAAATCTCATAAAACATCGGAGTTGAACGGAAGCCAGTAAATTAGCGGAATACACATCTCACATAGGTGAGAAGACACAATCACACATCCCACTCTATCATAGAGCGGAGCAGAACACATTATAGAGTATGTTGGATCATATCAGATTATATTAGATTGTAGTATGTCAAATCACAATAAAGCATTTTCGAATAATTCGGATCACAACAAAAGATATCAAAGTAGATCGAACAGGAACATATAAGCATATATCAGATCGTGGCAAATTATATATCTTAATTAGTATATTACTAATTAAGATATGCATGCACATAAATCATATTAAATTATAAAGTCAGAAAAGCGTACTCCCCTGCAGTCCGAAAGTGGCGACGTTCGGAGTTTGCTTATTTCCTTAGGGCGTCCTCCCTTTCTGATCCGGAGGCGGCAGACAGAACCTCCCCTTACCCGGAGACACTTTTCTCTTTCCGTACCCGTAGGCGGCGGACAGAACCTCCCCTTACCCGGAGTCACTTTTTCCTTTCCGCGCCTGTAGGTGGTGGACAGAACCTCCCCTTACCCAGAGACACTTTTCCCTTTCCTTGCCCGTAGGCGGCGGACAGAACCTCCCCTTAGCCGGAGACACTTTTCCCTTTCCGTGACTGTAGGCGGCGGACAGAACCTCCCCTTAGCTGGAGACACTTTTCCCTTTCCGTGACCGTAGGCGGCGGACAAAACCTCCCCTTACCCGAAGATACTTTTCTCTTTCCGTGCCCGTAGGCAGTGGACAGAACCTCTGATAAGTATGAAATGTATATCTATTTTATATGCCTTTTTACCTTACTTGCTAGTATAGATTAGGTTAATTTAGAGTTAGTTATGGTTTATTTAGATTAAGATAGATATTAGTATTTTAGTTTAATTATTAATAATTTTATAGTTATTAGTAGTTTAGATATGTATTTGAATCAAGTTGGAATTTTAATTATATTCTACGTGTCTAAAATGTGATGTTTTTATGTTTTGTAGGTAAAATGCGCTTATCGAAGTACTTGAACGATGTTTGGAATAATTAAAAATAGTCTTGACATGCATTAAAGTGATTTGGACAACTTTTCGGAGTTCTAAACAAGTTGGAAATTAATATGAACATGAAAGAAAGAGCTTAATGAACAGAAAATGGACTGTCTAGAAAAATTGTCCAGATTGCAGAAACAGTGTAGCCGTTTGAACGGTCCTGCAGGGCGTTAGAAAGGGATAACGTGATTTTGATGAAAAATGCAGTTCAAGCGTTCGAACAGGCATGCAGGGCGTTCGAACTGGATAACGCGCAGTTTCCTTATTTCAATCAATATTGAGTTTTTTTTCATATTGGACTCTTTCCTACAGATCTTATGCCTATATAAAGACATATTTGGCTCAAAATTAGGAGTTAGAAAGTAGATTTTCTGAAAAGAAGAAGGAAGAAGAAGATGGAGAAAAACCCAAAGCTTTCAATGGAGATTCAAGTGCTTTCTTCTACCATGGAAGGCTAAACTTTTGTTTTACTTAGGAGTTGATGAAGCTATAGATAAGTTTCAGTTTTTTTTCTTTTTAATTTAGATCTCAGTTGTGAATTATGACAATTGTATGATAAGGATTTCCTTTTTAATGGAAGAGCTTTTCATGTTTATTCAAATCTATGTTGATTTATTGTCTTGTAGATGATAGATGGATGTGGTTTTGATATTTGCATCAATTCTAATTTCTGTGATTTAGATGAGATGGTCATGCAATAGTTTTAATGTTCAGATAATTAAGGACTTGGATGAGTTATACTAAGATTAGATGGGTCATGCCTATAGCTATTTAGTGTAGATGATTCATGCTATTGTCGAAGATAGTTCATGCCATGGAAATTAATTAATGATTCTTTCTGAAGTAATTCTAGCTTGTAGCTAAGAATACTTGTTCATATTCACACTAGATTTAGATTAAAAGTTAAGGAATTGTTATGGTTCTATAGTGGATTGAATTTCCTAAGTAAATTCTATCACATTAATCTCTACCTTTTAAACTAGTTGATACTTTTCTTTTGTTTAATTTAAGTTTATGTTCTTTTTAGTTTTTAATCAGTAAATTCCACTTTAGATTGAGTTATAATTCATCCATCCCTGAGGTTCGACAACCCTTAAATACTCATCCTAGTACAATTACCTTGTACACTTGCAAAGGGTTTAATTATAAACGATCAACCTCCCCTTACCCGGAGTCACTTTTCTCTTTCCGCGCCCGTAGGAGGCGGACAGAACCTCCCCTTACCCGGAGACACTTTTCCCTTTCCGCGCCCATAGGCGGTGGACAAAACCTCCCCTTGCCCCGGGATGTTTCCCTTCTATAGGGTTGCTAACTCGAAGAATTGACGCATCCATTTGGTAGAACACCCATGATTTAGCTAAGAACGCTTTTTGAACGGAAGGAAACGGACACAGAATGACTCCCGAAAGTTCTTCTGAAAAATGAATAGAAATGAACTATTTATAAGAGATTGGCGTGCGAGCGGACGGAAGAAAGGGAATACGCGCGCACAGACGCGCGCCATGTGTCATACGGTGAGTGGACCAAAAAGGAGGTTGGCGCGTGTGCCGTCATGGCGAGCACGGTGAGCGTTGCCGTGCGGCTGACCGCGCAATCGCGCAGGACCCGCGTTGCGCGGACGGTCGCGATCGCGTGGCCCGCGGCTCCGCGGCTTGGCTCTGACGTGGCTCGGCTCCACTCGGCTGGATGACATCAGCTATTCCGTCCTTTTCTGAATATTTTATTATTATTTCCTTTAAACACAATTCCAACTTCAAAACGCGATAACTTTTTATCCCGAAGTTGGAATCGCACGTTCTTAGTATCGATGGACTCGTATCGATGAGACCTTCGAAACTAGACCTTACATGGGTATCTTATCTCAAACTTTGAAAGTGGGTCCCACCCATTTATGGCACGTTTCCCGAGGTCGCAACTTTTGTTCCCGACCTCTGATTCGCGTGTTCTTTGATTCTTTACGCTCGTTAGTTCGAGCTCTAACCAACTACAGGAATTGCATCCCTTAAATCTTCTTAAAATTTAACTAAAATTACATAATTACCACTAACACTCTTAGGTTAAGCGTAATCGGAGCACGGGGTGCCACATTCTTCCCCCCTTAAACAAATTGTGTCCTCGCAATTCTCCTAAAATACTTTTCAAAAGACAATAAAATGAAAAGAAAATCCGACCGTTAGTTGGATAACAAACATGAATCCGATTGATTTATAATCAGATACAACATTCAGAAACACAATTAACTAAGCTATAATCGGATAACATAATCCGATAACTTATCAGATAAAACTCATAAGTCGATAGTTTAAATTTAAATATCACAAAAAGAGACCCGATAAATCATAATCGGAGTAAATCATTTGGAAACAAAATCAGATAAAATAATCTCCTTATTATTTTAAAATCAGATAAGTTATTATTCTTAAATATAATATAACAAAGCAAGATTAATGAAATTTCTTTACAAAATTTCAAAACCTTTCATATGTACAATTTGATAAGTTATAATCAGATAAAAATACGTTCATGTTAATCTAATAAATTCAGATAAATCATATCATATAGAATCCGATGATTAAAACCATTGGATAGATTCAGAGTAAATCAAATCAAAGTAGAGCAGATAGATCAATTCAAAAAGTTGCGGAATTAATTCATCCGCTAGATCATATAACTGAATAATAAATTTTATGTATTTATTTTTTTTTGAATCAACACAGGATAGAGAGATCAGAGCCGTGATACCAAACGGCGTTCCCCTCGACACTCATGGGGTAGCGAGAGGCTCAGAAAGTAAGGAGTTTTCCCATAATGCTCCCCACCTATATGTGCACGACAGTACCGATTATTTTTCTCGGTGGGTATCCAGAGAGTGCTTTGATAATCCCAGGTTTTACCCCAGAACTATCCAGAAAGTGCACGTATGAAAAATACAATGCAACATATGTAGTTCCTTTCGAAAATATGATATTTTTCCATGGCGATGAAGCATAAATCTAGAATTTAAAACCCCCTACACTGTAGGTTGAGTTAAAATCTAAAATAATGCTAAGCAAAATATATGAAAACGATTATGATCTTTTTCAAGAATTCATTTGTTAGAAAAAGAATCCTGTTCGAAAATAATTTGATGCAGAAACATATGCACAAATCATCGGTTCGTCCAAGTGACGAGAAAACCAGAACCGTGATACCTAACGGTGTTCCCCTCGATACTCATGGGGCATCGAGAAGCTCAGTAAGTGGGAGCTTTCCCATGATGCTCCACACCCATTCGCACGCCAGTATCGATTATTTTTCTCGGTGGGTATCAAGGAGTCATGCTCCGATAGTTTTTGGATTTTATACCAAATAACTATTTGATAGTCCTGGACTTTATACCAGATAACTATCTTTCAGAAGTTCGAATAGAAATCAATATTAATAATTGTTTTACGGAATCATTCAGAAATTAAAACATACGACAAAAAATAGACTTTTTACGGAATCTAAATCGTTAAAAAGAAAATATATTAGAATTCAATCACACTCTTTTTATTAGACGGAAGAAAACTTAAAATAAATGTGTCACACATTTAGGTCGAAGCGTATATGCCAAAGTCACATCATACTCAAAATAAATATTTTAAATCAAACCAGACTTGAAATCGAAATTCATCTCAATGCACGAGTGGAATCAACGTTGGAGCTATCCACTAACCCCCATTTCCCATACCACGGGCATTTGATGGTTTCTCCGCAGTAATTCTACTATCCATCAAGACAACTTGGTAATCATTTTTCCAAATCACAGAGCATTTGAATTTAATTTCTTTCTTAAATCCATTGGTAACCTCCACCTTAGAGTGGACCACTAATACCACGCGTCCCATACCACGAGTAGTTAGCAGTTTCTCTAAGGGAATTCCACTGTCTTTGAAAATAGTTGAATTACATTTCAACACACCAGCAGAACTAGCCAAGAGTGATCCACTAAAAACTTGTGTCCCATACCACTAGCGTTTAGTGGTTCTTTCGAGGTAGGTCCACTGTTTGTCAAATAATAATTTTCAACATGCAGATATTTCAAAAGTAAATCTCGTATCAAAATATCAGCAGAATTTGCCGTAGAGCTATCCACCAGCACCTCACGTCCCATACCGTTGTGTGTAGCAGTTGCTCCTTGGTAACTCTACCGTTGTTTAAAATAATTTTGACAGACTATTTGCAATCGAGGTTGCTAAATAATCACACAACGAGTTCGAAATAAATATTTCTGACTAATTCAAAATAGAAATTCGTAAAAATTCAGATCAAGTCTGACACTATACTGATAAGATTTTCAAATCATTCTTGAATTATAAATCGAAGTTCATAAAATCGGAGTCCATCAAGAATATGATGTAATAAAATTTTAAAATTCCATATAACTGATTCAGAACAAAATGGTCGAACCACTCTCGATTAAAACTTAGAATTCATTACATTGTAGTTCGTATTAAAGCTGATATCCTATAGACCAAACATAAAGTACAAACCCGGAATTCGTATTAAATCCCATATCATAGTTAAAACAAAATATCAAACTAATTCAAAAATTAAAATTTGTAGTAAACTGAGACTTGGAAAAGTAATTTTAAATAATCACAATTCCAATGCAAAATTCATAAAATTGGAGATTATATAAATCCGATACAACACAAGTACAACAGAAATTCGAAATCCAATATCATAGGAATAGAAATGTAATTTAATTCGTATCGAAAATCGAAATTTGTATCAAAATGAGATTCAGAACAGAAATTTTAAATAATAACCGTTCAAATACGAATTGCATAATAACAATCCAATACTACATAAGTAGAACAAAAATTCTAAATTACTTATAATTCGACAAATCAGAATTTATAAATTTTAAAGTTAAGAGTAATTTCAATGTCACACTCGTAAAACAAAATTACTAATCAAAACCCAATACAATTTATTCGTAGTAAAAAAATTTCAAATCAATTTAGATTCAAGATTACCAATTTATAAATTGGGTTGTCGTATCAAATTTTTATATAACAAATTCAGTCATTCAATAATTTCTGACTTGAAATCAAAATTTATAAAATTTATATTAGTATTAATTACTTGCAGAACTCGCAAGACAAAAATTTAAAATTATTTCTGATTCAAAATCGACAAACGAAAAATTAAAGTTCATATTAAATCGAATGCAACACTCAGAGAACAAAAAATTCATATTTGGAATTCATCTTGATCCGATACAACACATGTGGAAGTTCAAAAAAAATTGGAATTCTCAAACCCGATATCACACGTCAAGAATGAAAGATTCACAAGAGGAATTTTTATTTAATTCAATATAAGACATGTGGAACGGTAAAAACATAATCAGAGGTTATTTGAATTCCGATATCATAAATGCAGAACACCACATTCAAAATAACGGTTTGTCATAAAACCGATGACATATGTGCAATACGGCAAAAATTACAATTAAACATTATATTAAATCCGATAATACATTTGTTACAAAGAAATTCTAATTTAAAAATTGGAATTTGAGACAACTCAAAATATATTTTAAAATAATTTTCTCTCGCAGACAGAGTAATGCTCCGATACCATTTGTAACACCCCGACCCGGATAACCCGACCCGGACCGGGGGTTAGCTCGGAAGACAGAATTGGAGTGCGTTAAAATAAGCGAAAAAATTAAAACCGCCGGACCAGGAGCCGCAGACTCTGAGTACGAAAGTTAGAACGTTCTTCCACACACTACGAAGCTTTAACGTTCCGTTGTGCGTAGATCAGAACAAACCTAATTTTATAACTAATTTGGATCGGGCCAATGTTATTTATTGTTGGTTGCCTACGTACATATTGGATACCATCTCTGACGTTATTCCAATACGATCGGATCCGGACGTAGTTCTGCCTAACGGCTAATACATGCATTAGGCATCACAAAATTATATATGTTAAAAATATGTATATCTTTACATCCGAATAATCATTCGGAATCAAACAAAAATCTCATAAAACATCGGAATTGAACGTAAATCAGCGGAATACACATCTCACATAGGTGAGAAGGCACAATCACATATCTCACTCTATCATAGAGCGGAGCAGAACACATTACAAAGTATGTTGGATCATATCAGATCATATTAGATTGGAGTATGTCAAATCACAATAAAGCATTTTCAAATAATTCGGATCACAACAAAAGATATCAAAGTAGATCGAATAGGAACATATAAGCATATATCAGATCGTGGCAAATTATATATCTTAATTAGTATATTACTAATTAAGATATGCATGCACATAAATCATATTAAATTATAAGGTCAGAAAAGCGTACTCCCCTGCAGTCTAAAAGTGGCAACGTTCGGAGTTTGCTTATTTCCTTAGGGCGTCTTCCCTTTCTGATCCGGAGGCGCCAGACAGAACCTCCCCTTACCCGGAGACACTTTTCTCTTTCCGTACCCGTAGGCAGCGAACAGAACCTCCCCTTACCCGGAGTCACTTTTTCCTTTCCGCGCCCGTAGGCGGTGGACAGAACCTCCCCTTACCTGGAGACACTTTTCCCTTTCCGTGACCATAGGCGGCGGACAGAACCTCCCCTTACCCGGAGACACTTTTCCCTTTTCGCGCCCGTAGGCGGCGGACAGAACCTCCCCTTAGCCGGAGACACTTTTCCCTTTCCGTGACAGTAGGCAGCGGACATAACCTCCCCTTACCCGAAGATACTTTTCTCTTTCCGTGCCCGTAGGCAGTGGACAGAACCTCCTCTTACCCGGAGTCACTTTTCTCTTTTCACGCCCATAGGCGGCGGACAGAACCTCCCCTTACCCGGAGACATTTTTCCCTTTCCGCGCCCGTAGGCGGCAGACAGAACCTCCCCTTTCCCCGGGACGTTTCCCTTCTATAGGGTTGCTAACTTGAAGAATTGACGCATCCATTGCGTAGAACACGCTCAATTTAGCTAAGAACGCTTTTTGAAAGGAAGGAAACGGACACAGAATGACTCCCGAAAGTTCTTCTGAAAAATGAACAGGAATGAACTATTTATAAGAGATTGGCGTGCGAGCGGACGGAAGAAAGGGAATATGCGCGCACAGACGCGCGCCACGTATCATACGGTGAGTGGACCAAAAAGGAGGTTGGTGCGCGTGATGCACGCATCACACGCGCACCGTCACGGCGAGCACGGCGAGCACTGCCGCGCCGCGCGTGTTCGCCCCGCGTCCTGCGTGTGTCGCACAGCTGACCACGCGATCGCACGGGACGCACGTTGTGCGGACGGCCGCGATCGCGCGGCCCGCGGCTCTGCGATTCGGCTCTGACGCGGCTTGGCTCCGGCTCGGCTCGACTCGGCTGGATGACGTCAGCTATTCCGTCCTTTTCTGAATATTTTATTATTATTTCCTTTAAACACAATTCCAACTTCAAAACGCGATAACTTTTTATCCCGAAGTCGGAATCTCACGTTCTTAGTACCGATGGACTTGTATCGATGAGACCTTCGAAACTAGACCCTATATGGGTATCTTATCTCAAATTTTGAAAGTGGGTCCCGCCCATATGGCACATTTCCCGAGGTCGCAACTTTTGTTCCCGCTCTGATTCAAGTGTTCTTTGATTCTTTACGCTTGTTACTTCGAGCTCTAACCAACTACAGGAATTGCATCCCTTAAATCTTCTTAAAATTTAACTAAAATTACATAATTGCCACTAATACTCTTAGGTTAAGCGTAATCGAAGCACGGGGTGCCACTTCTGCACTGGAATTCATGAGTGGAAAACCATCGGAAATCAACATTCAAATCATGGATTCAAGTTAACAAATCTAACATGTTTAACCAATGTCATGTAATTCCGCATAATTCCCAATTAATCTTCATACATTCCAACATCACAAGCATAGCCTTCCAGTAGCTTATTATAACTCAAATCAACCCATATGAACATGAGAAATAATATTTGAAAGTAGAAATATCAAAATAAATAAAGGAATTAAATTGACCAAAATTTGTTGTATTGCCAATCGATTGGCTAGCCTTAAAATCGGTCTGCAATGCCGTTTGGACAACCAATCGGCCTATAAGGGCGATCGATCGCCATAATGGCAGTTCTAGCTCGTCTTCTCCATTATGAAAACCAAACCAAGACACCAACAATCGAACTTAAAACCTCCATTCAAAACCTCAAACATCATAAAAATTTATTCAAGCCTTCCAGAATGCTAAATCTACTCATTTTCAATCAATTCCCTAAGAAATTAATACAAAAGATTAAGTTTTTACTAATCTACCATTAGAGCACTAAACATGGACTCCATTCAAGAAAAGACATCAAAAACCAAGATTTCAAACACAACTAGCTTGAGGATTAAACCCATTACCTTTCACCTCTTTTTGGGTCAGATTAGTTCCTTAATCTCCTCCAAAACCTACCCAAAAATGTGATTTTTGTTAATGCCTACCTAAATCCGATTTAGAACTTGAAAATCATTTGAAAAATCTTAGATCTAGAGCTTTAGGGACTACAAAACGAAAATTTGAAGACTAGGGTTTGAAGTAGGGATGCAAATCAGTGACTTAATGGCTTAAAAATGAGATTAACCTTTGGAGAAAGATGAGATTAGAAGAAGTTTATAAAAAACCTTAATAATTAAGGAAATATTAGGAAATCTAACGTCAAATCTCTTTCCTTTATAGGCAAATGAGGGATTAGGCCTCTTGATCCCAGGCTCAGCCCTTTCCCAAATGGGAAAGGGGCCAGCCCTTTCCTTATATAGTAAGGAAGGAGTTAGATCTAATAAAAAATGGGGGTACAAATAGAATTCATTACTAAAAATGGGTAATTTAGCCATTTAAACCCAAATTAAGAAAAAAAAATTATGAAATAATTTTCTAATGTCTTAGTTTAATGTTTGAGACATTTTGGTTTAAAAATCTCAATTTCGGTCGTGGAGCCCACATGGGGGTCCCGCCAAACCCTAATTTTCCTAAAAATTCAAAAATGACTTAAATTCACTTAACACTCATAAATGTGAAGATGATTTTGTTTAAATCCTTTGGTAACTTCTTTAAATTTTCAAAAATCATCAAAACTGATCAAAAATAGCTTAAACCACAAAATGACAATTAAATAATAAATAAAAATGAAAGTACGGTTCAAGACAAAAGTTTTTACAGAAGCCCCTCCTATCGCAGGTGGGGGTTAGGGGGGAGAGGGCCGGGGGGGGGAGCCAAGGCAACGGGCTGAGCAAGGGGAGAGGGTGTCTAGAGGTAGGGACGGCGGGTGACTAGCAAAGACCAGGGGAAACAACAGTCGAAAGCAGGAGAGAGGGTGGGGGGGGGGGGGTGGAATAAGGGTGCAGCGGCGGAGGGGAGGAAGGGGCGCATGACAGCTAGTAGAGCACACGCAGGGGGGTTGAGCCAAGGGAGAGGGCAGCTGGAGGTAGGGATGATTGGCGACTAGCGGAGACCGAGGTAGACAGTAGCCAGAGGCAGGGCAGTAGGGCAGAGAGCAAAAAATATTAGGAATACTTCTAAAATATATTTACGACGCTTCCTTATAACCATCACAAACAATATTATTTAAAATAAAATAAAATCCTCTCTCACCCTCCTCTCTACCATCTCTCTCTTCTCTCCTCTCTATCCTCTCTCCCCCTATCCTCTCTCACTTTCCCTCTCTCCTCTCTACCCACTATCTCTTGTCTCTCTCTATCCTCTCTCCCCCCTCTTTCTCTTTCCCTCTCTCCTCTCTCTACCCACTCTCTCTCCTCTTTCTATCCATCATTTCTCCCTCTCTCCTCTCTCTCTTTCCCTCTCCTCTCTCCTCTCTCACTTTTTTATTCATAAAAGTGACTTGAGTCTAATTTTAAAAATTAGATAATTACAACATTAAGTAAAAGAAAATCAAATTTATCTTCACTCGCCTTGGTGTATCCTTCTCTTCGTTAAAGTACAGTTGACCACATATCATGTTGCTTATGTCAAGAGCTAAACCAATCAAAAACCAAAATTAAAGCAATTTGAAAAGATAAACAAAAGGTACAATAATTTTTTGTGTTTTTTATCATATTTTATTTTTTGTTTTTGTTTTAATTCAAAACCTATGAATTAAAGTATATAAAAACAAAGCAAAAATGCGATAAAAACTACAAAATGTGTTGTCAAGAAGATATACAGAATTAAATCATTGAAACAAATCAATCTCGTTACTTAGAGATGATAAGCTCCTTAGCTTTGTTTAGTCATCTTATCTTAAGGCAATCTAAGGTTCTTCTGCTTACTTTATTAATTTATCCTTCAACAATTGAAGATTAATTTTCCTCATCCACACCCTTTTCATCTTCTTTTCATAAATTTGGTGGGGTAGCTCAGGGGTCACATGGTTAGTGTTCTTCTTCTCCTTCGTTGTTGACCTATGTTTCAAGGGATGATTTTTTGGGCACTCACTTCTAGTATGGAAATCACTATAACATATGTCACACACTCCTACAATACTATAACCTATTTTCACACTCTTTCCTCTTGACCTAGGTGGGTTGGGCACTATCTTAGGTTGTGTATCACTCTCTCTTTGGCCTTTACAAAGATAATAGGTTTTCCTAAGGGGGTAAAGTAATTCCTAAAACTTAAGCCCATCTTATTGGTTTGACCTATGCTCAACATGGTCTCCAATGTCTTATTTCCACTCTTAAATCTATCTAATTTCTTTTTTGATAACATAAGTTCTCTACTAAGAGCACTAGATTTCTCTCTCTCATGCTCAAGATCATTTTTATGGTCAACTCCACTAACCTCTCTCTAATTTGATGTTGAACTCTACTAACCTATTTGCCTCTAGAGAAGATAAGACTAACTCATCATCTTTCTTTATCAATTCTCTCTCAAGATGTTAGGCTTTTTTAGTTAAGACTAGAAATTATTAGAGGAACCCTTTTTACTCGTTAGAATCAAAGTTAGACTCTGAGTTCTCTTCAAAGAAGTGGACTCATGAGATTCTTTGCTAGAACCATATTCCTTCACACTTGCATGGAAGACAGTATAATTATACATCTCACCTTCAGCAGAAAATTTGTCATCAGAGTAAATTGCTTGAGACACCTTTCCTTTTTCTATTTATCAAACCTCTTTGATTTCTTAGGCTTATCATAGGAAGAATCATTAGAATTGTTGTCAGGAAATTAGCAGTAAAATAACCAGACTTTCTACATTCAAAGCATTCCATATTATTCTTGTCTTCTTTATTTTTCCTCTCATATTTCATATCCCCTTGTTTCTTCCCTGAATTTTAACCTTTATTTCCAAACCTAAAGTTCTGTTAATTCGTAAATTTCTTGAATTTTTGGCAACATGTGCATTAATTCTTTATCATCATCCTCAGATTCTCCTAAGGTACTAAAAGCTTTATTTTCTTGGAAGTTCTCTTAGATGTCTTAAGGGCAATTTATTTTCCCTTAGTTTTTTTAAATAATTCTTTCTTATTTTTATAAGACACTTCTTGCATCTCAAAGGTTCTAAGGTTCCCTATAAGTTCTTCAATATCTAAGGTGTCTATCTTTTTATATTCATTAATCGCCACCACCTTAATTTGGAATTTAGAAGACAAAGACCTTAAAAGTTTTCTCACAACTAGGACATAGGAATGGGTTCCCTCTAATTGATCACAAGTGTTGACTATATCCGATATCTTAGCATAATACTTAAAAATTGTTTCATCTTCACCCATTATCATGCTTTCAAATTCAAGGGTAAACATTTGTAACCTAGAGACTTTGACAGCCTAAGTTCCCTCACTATATTTTACAAGTTTTTCCCATGCTACCTTCGTGGATGTATAATTTGAGATTCACTTATGTTGTAATTTTTCTACCGCATTAAAAATTGTACCAAGGGCCTTACTATCTTGATGTAAAAGTTTTATTTTGTTTTCATCAAATTCACTCTCATCTTTTAAGATAAAATTTCTATCTTTGTCTTTGGTCATGAGAAAATTCTAACCTTTAATCACCATTTTCCAAGCATTATTGTCAAGCACTTCAATAAAAGCTTTCATCTTATTCTTCCAATAAGAAAAGTTTTGACCATCAAATAATGGTTGACGATTCATTGTATTACCCAAATCGCCATATTTATTCATTGAATTATTTTATGCAGCCATTAAGATTAAACAAACTTAAACCACCCAAACATGAATTTTTAAGCACTCAAAGCAAGGAGAAATATATGAGCAAGTGAAATCACTAATTAGGGCACACAACGTAGCAAGTTTATCATGTAATTCTGAGAAAAAAAAAGTAAACTAAGCACAATTAAGAGATCAAATCCTAACACAAGATATAAAACCCTAGAAATAAAAAACTAGGAAGATTAACCAAACTAGACATATAATTGCATGCAAAAAAATATTGATAGCATGAAACAAAAGCAACTTTCAAACTAAAATCCTCCGCTACCACTTAAGAGTGGAATATCCGTCTAGATGAGGATAGTGCATCATTAGATTGCACCTAGTCTGATTATCTTACAAAGATAAAGACTATGAGTTCTAGCCTCTATGTGCGAGAATTTGTTTTAAAGAGGAATAAAGAAACCCTAATATCTAAATGTCATTTATGACTAATCTATCTATCAAATGAAGCAACATAACCCACAAAACATAAAGATTTAATGTAGAAAACCCAACTTGGGTGAAATACTATGATAGCCTCAACAAGACCAAATCAATGCACAAGCAAGATATAAATTACAAGACACAAAAAAACCATCCAACCTCCAGTCTTGACACGAACACCTTTGTTCAATCATCTTATTGTTATTGTTGGCCTCCAATTCTCCCTCCTTGAATCCTTGAAGTTTTCCCTCTTTTTATTTTGTTGTTGTTCTTCTTTTAGCAACTCAAGCAAATACCCATTCTTTGTTTGATGATTCACCATAGATTTTTCAACTCCTTTGAAGAATTTGCTGACAATCCTCTTGTATTTGATGTGTAAAAATCATCTCAATTTAGTTTGCATCACCATGAATCCATCATCAACATATGCTTGAAGATTTTGTGGATTCTCTATGGAAAATAATGATGAAGGACTTCTCCTTTCTTCTCCAATATTTTTTAGGTTTTACTCACTTCAAATTCGTCATATCATAGAATTTATATAGGTCTCTAAGTCAGTTTAAGTCATTGGCTTTAACTAGGAATGAAATATCTTCCAGAAAAACTTATCTTAGGTAACTAAATTTTTTAGCAATTTATCATTCACTATTTTCATTAGGCATGACTCTTCAATCGATCAATCTTTTGACAAAGTGGCCGATCGATAAACTATCGGCTCTGATTTACAAAGAGCTAATTTTGGTTTCGATAGTTCTCTTGTCCGTGCAATCAATCGATTCATCCTTTCTGTGCAAGAGTTCATAAGTGATTGATTGATTTATCTTAGTGTTTATTCCAATGATAAATTGATGATACTATTTTTTTATAATTTTACCCTTTTTACTCTAAATCAGTCAAAAACTTCTAAAATCAATTTTGAAACTTTTCCAAGTTACTTTTGTATGTAATGTAAGCTCAATGAACATTTTTTCATCAAAATTTTTTAGTCTTCAGTCTTAATCTATAAGAATATGTTTACTTCTATTTTTCAAATCCATCAATTCTAAACCTGACTTGAACCACAACTACATTTGTCAGATTCCTAGACTAATTACATATTTAAATTTTGTAACAAAGTTTTGATCAACGAAATTAGCCAATTACATAAGATATGACCCATATGTTCTTTCATTCTTTTATTTACATGCATATAAATCACTCAAAATTATATAAATAGAAACCTTCATAAAAGAAGTGTTCTTGACCCTTAGTATGCATCCAAAAAGAGAAATAGTCCAAAACATAGGTTGGTCCCATAGTGGCATGCACCAATGCTTCCACTCTTGAAAAAATGTTTTAAGTGTTATTTTCTAAACTCACCGGAAAATGAGAATTTTCTTTTGGAAGAGTTCTTGGGTTTCTTAGTGTGATATCATGTTGACCATCTCTTCTATATTAATAGCTCCATTTGATTTTTCAAATGCACTAACTTTAGCTCATCTTGAAAAACCAAATGGAGCTATTTATGACAAAAGGAGTATATTAGCATATGTATTACCAAATTTTTTACTTTTAAAAAACATATATCATGCTTAGAAATTAAACATCCATTGTAATTTAATGAAGATATATATCATATATTATACATATATGATACATGATATTGTTACATACGTGTGATTATATGTCTTGTGTATATATATATATGTCATAAATGCATATTTAAATTAATAATTATGTCCATATAATATATGCATATACATGTATTATTTATTTTATATATGCATTATTTATATACAAGAGCTTGGGCTCTATGGGCCTTCGGATTTACATTCGACGACCCATAATATTCACTAGGCATTAAACCCATGAGTATTATGGGTCATCGAATGTAAATCTGACGGCCCATAGAACCCAGGCTCAAGTAGGCACGCGCGAGCCCGGGCTCACGTAGGCACATGTGAGCCCGGACTCACGTAGGCATGCGTGAGCCCAGGTTCATATAAACGTTTTTCATATATATATATATATGTATATATATTTGTATATGTATATGTATGTATGTATATTGTTGCTTTTGATTTGCAAATTTACTGGCATTATTTTGGTTCTTGTTTAGCCATCTTGCTTGGTATATTAGTATACACAACATCCTTGTGATGATTGTCTGTAGGACAAGTGATCGAGTTGGGTCTAGGTGATTGGAAAGAACAACAAGTGACTTTGTAGATTGATATTAGGCTCTTGATTTTCTTAATTAATCTTTTAGTATGTGAGTATTTGACTTTGGGCATATGAGTGCCAATTACTTACATTGTTGTATATTATGTATCTATGATATATAGTCGGGCTAGACCCTGTTAGATTGTAACATAGTTGACCTTGTTTTAATATGTGCTCTTGATTTGCAAATTTGCTGGCATTATAGTGGTTTTTGTTTAGTCATCCCACTAGGTATCTTAGTATACTCAACATCCTTGTGATGCTTGTCAGTAGGACGAGTGAACGGGTTGGGATTTGGGTGATTTGGAAAGAACAACAAGAGTCTCTGTAGATTGATATAAGGCTGTTGAATTTGTTGATTAAAATATTAGTATGTGAGTATTTGACTTTGGATACATGAGTGCCAATTACTTACATTGTTGTATATTATGCATCTATGATACGTACTTAGGTTAGACCCTATTAGATTGTAACATGGTTGACCTTGTTTTAATATAGAACTCTGATTTTAATATGCGTATATATGTTCAAAAGCCAGTGGATCGTATCGAGATATCTTGTCGAATGATTGATGAAATGTTTTGAAAAATATGTTTATGTTGTTTTATGGAAAACGAGTTTAAAAATATTGGGGTGTGACATGTATAATGCATGCAAAATGAAAGAAATTATTAATGAGAAGTATATTGTGTATAGGTTAATTGAAGATGGTCTTTGTGATTTTTATTTTTGTAATTTTTCATGAGACCCATTTATATGTGCCCAATTGTGTAAGCTTGGGCATTGTCCACCATCTGAGTTCAATTTGATGGTACATATAACTTAAGAGATAGATTAGTTTATGATGAGTGGCTGGCCGGCAGAAGTGTAGTGGTCATGAGCCTGTGAGGGTGGTACACCAATTAAAAATCAACTCTTTAAACACAATCTACACGTTAAGCACATGTATGCACAAAAATAAGCAATAATCTATTCACCAAAGAGGAATCAAGAGATCAAAATGAAATTTAGGAGCAAGGACATACTAACCTTGGGCTATCCAACCCTTTGCACGTCCTTGAATCAATCAGCCCGTCCTCCAAAAACACAAGAAACGATTACCTTTTCTATGTGTTGATCCCTCTACACCTTAGTATTGGATGCAATTTTCAGAAAAGAAGAAGCCCCAACGACCCACTAACATGTTCCCCACCAAGAGGAGAGTATCCTCCTTCAGTTTGCTCGCCAATGGAATGAGAGAGGAGGGTAGAGAGGGGTGGCCAGCAGGGTTTTCTCCAAACCCTATGCAAGCCGCACCAAAGAGGGAGAGAGGGGGGTGGAATTGGGAGAGAGGAGACAAGACGACGGGGCAGCCCAAACTTAGGGCATCTCATCTCTTGTTGTCCCTTAAATACCCCTCTCTAATCTCTCTTAGTTGGGCTTATTGAGTGGGCTATTCTAATTGGGCCATCCTGCTTAATCTTTCGGTTTAATTAAGAGGATCATATACAACTGGAGGAGGCTCTGTCTCATAGAGCCCACGGAGGCTTGAACCCTTTGTACACGGCCAAGCCCGCGACAAGGTTGACCCCTCGCTATCCATGGGTCCCACCATCGATATATAATTTGTGCATCTGGCCTTACAATGTGTTAATGCACATCCTAGTCACATGCTTAGTGTGCGTGTGTGACAAATACCGGTCCCAATCAAATTAGTATCACGATCGCTCATGTGGGGTCGGCGTGACCGCCCCCACCACCCTTGGACCCTATGGCCCGTATCAGCACACCCGGATTGCGAATACATTGGACCAAAATGGGCCCCAACCCATACCCTGGTCCAACAGGTTTTCCCCCTTTACCCTATCGATCTCGATTTAATGACCCATGATACCTAAGTTTACGCTGACATGCAGACATGCATGTGCCAAGGCTCATTATTACCTTTTCCATTTTCCATACTCTTGCATCATGAAGCAATTTGTTGCATATCATAAGTTACCTTGTTCATTCTAAGACCATCGACTTCAATGAGATTTGTATACTTACTAAATAAGATGGTTGCATACTAAGAAAGCCATTAATTTAACAGGCAATCTAACATATCTACCTGAGGAAAACTCACATGATCAAATTTCCGAAACAAAATTGTGTCATACATTCCATACAAATGTTAATCATTTTGATAAAAAATAGATTGAAAGAGAGAGCAAGTGCCAGAATTCCATTATAAGAAAGAATTTTCTTGTGTATATGTGATGGTAAGTTGGAAACACAAAAAGTTCAAACCACTAGTAGAATAACAAATTGTAGTTTATAAGAAAGAGAAATAAACAAGCTGCAGCTAAAGCTCCAATATTCATGTCGATCTCTCCCAAGCTTGACTTCACATCTCTCGCACTCTTCTCTCTCTAACTTCGCCCTCTCTCTATATTCCCATTTCTTATCTGATTATCTCCCTCTTTCTTCGAGATCATTTTCCTATTCAGGCATTATCAGCAATACAATTAGCATTTCCGGCCAACCCTGCAGTTCAGTGAACCGGCAAAACGGGTTAGCCTCTTCACATATGTCCCAGGCTTGGCCTTGATGAAGCCCTTCTTGGAATAGTGTGGCCTAATCCTCGGCGAGCCAGATTGCCGGAAGTAGGCACCGTTCATCAGAAGGTCACCCTCTGATCTCCATGTCCACTGGGTCCATTCACTCTCCGTTGCATAATCCCTCTTTGTCACCTGCAACACCATCACCATTGCAAAATATTAGCAGTGCATTTACCGCACACTGCAGTATGTCCTTACTTTTCTTTTTTCTCTCTCAATCAATGACCATGAAATTAAAAATGTCAAGAACAAGCATCAAACAAAATCATTGGCTCTTTAATGCCAAAATTAAGTCCCATCTCCACAATTTCATTTTTATTATTATTAGTTTTTTAAGTCATGTTTGAATGAACCCGGGTTAAGGTCACCGTCGGTTTTAAAATTTATAGAGCTCAAAGGTTAAAATACCGGCCCTGCCCCCTCACTGAATGCTCGCAACCCAATGGGACTCGACGGCTTGCATTGCCAGGCTCATGTGGCCCCGGTCATTTACAATATTGTTTTTTATAAGGGCTCAATTAAGGTAGATCTATGTATATAAAGAAAATGATATTTACACACCAAATTTACCTATAAAAATTCATATTTAAGTTTTAATTAGATAAAATAAGTTAACCCAAATGAACTTTCTTTGAGACCTACATATTTGATCTAATTAAATTTTAAAACTGAGTGTTTTTTAAGAGATTTGGTATGTAATTTTCAAGAAAATAATAATTTTATATAAAAATATACATAAAAACTTTGAAGTTTGATTGATCCAGACAAGTGAGCCCATATGAAGAGGCCTACTTGTAAAGTCTCATCAAAACTCTTCTGTAATATGTATAGGTATTTTAATTGTGAGAATATTAATATCCCAAATATTACTATCATTATATATAGTGGGTTCTCATATAAACATGACAGCATGAAATGGAAGGACAAACGCCAGAGACAAAGGTAGGGCACTCTTACCTCCTTGGCAGCGAGGTTATGTGGGGCTATATAGCGGTTCCCCTGGCTGATAATAGTGGGGTGCTGGCTCCCACCGACGGCGTACATTTGCCAATGGGTGTAGTCATTGTTGAGCACATGGAAGAAACCCCACCTGCACCTGGGCATCCTCTGAATCAGACCCCTGCCAAAGTGGTTGAATGCCACAGTCACTTGCATTACGGCATCGTCCGGATTGGAGTCACTGGCACCCATCAGCATGACCTCGTTGTGGTTAGTGAAGTGGTTGTTGGAGACGGTTATGGCCGTGGACCCTTCAATAACGTCAATCAGCCCGTCCTTGCAATTGGACATAGAAAGATGGTCGACCCATATGTTGTTGGACCCAAAGATGGACACGCCGTCGCCGTCGCTCGGTCCCCGGAGGCCGAAGTGGTGCTCGGAGTCACGGATCAGGCCGCCGGAGCCAGTTGTGACATCGTGGATGTGGAGGCCGTGGATGATCACATTCCTGATGAATTGGAGGGTAAGGCCGGCCCCTCCCATGATGTGTACGTTGGTCCCTCGGGCATCGATGGTCTTGTGGCTGTTCATGAGCAGCTCCTGATTCAGCCGGATGACCATGTCCCGGGCAAAGACAATCCACAATGGCTCGTCCTGGGTGACGGCATGCCGGAGGGTTCCTGGCCGAGGGTTCACCATGTCATTGTCCGATGCATCTGTTACCACATAGTAGCGGCCGTACTTGCCTCCGACGGTCTTGCGGCCAAAGCCGAGGACGCAATCCGCTAGCCGCTTGCGACGTTGTGCCCAATTGGCCCGGCAGCGCCAACATCGATCGATAGGGTTTGTGGCCATGCATGGGCCGGCGTACTTTTGCAAGTGCCTCCTTGTGCTATTTGCGGACAGTGACCTAGATAGTGATTAAAACAAAGTATTGCCTTATGAGTTATGACATATGTATCGCAGAGAAATAAATGCCTCTATCCCTTTTAATTATGAAGAGTTTTTTCTGCTCTTCATAACAATAGCACCTATATGTAACTTATGTTGAGGGAACATGAGAAACGCCTGAGTAGAATTAGATTGAATGCGTTTTTCTAACCAGATGTAACCATATTCTACACACTATTTAATTTGCAACACTTACGAATGGACATTTTCGTTGATGTGGTCTGTAACTTCATCGGGGTCATTGTGGTATGCCTCAAGGGAGGCGGCTCGAGCCTCCTCTGCTCGCTTCTTCCAGACGTCGTCAAAGTCGGCAATATGCGCACGAATGGCGGGTACCAAGGCCAAGCCTAAGCATAAGAGCAGCAGCAAAACTGGCCTACTTTTGCTTCCCTCCATGGCTCAGTTTTCTTTTCTTTTTCTTCTTTCCTCTTCTTCTTGATCTTCTTGATGATAAAGCAATAACACCTTTCCTCTATTCTCCTTTAAATTTCGTAATATAGATGGATAATTTGGGTGGTGAGAGGCAAGGTCTGGAGGGTAGGAAGAATTACACCTCAGAGACAAGACCAGACCCAACCGAACCGAGCCCAAGGGACATTTTCTACAAAGAATTTCTCATGGTTCGCTCGGTCCGCATGGAGGCTGAAATCCAAGCAGAGATGGGGCCTTTATAGGAAGCTGACAAAGAGTTAAAAATGGTGGGAATGAGAGCGAGGAGATAGGCGAACCCCATGATTCCCCAACTGCTGACCCCTTGAATCGGACTGGTAGGGGCAAACGGGCTTCTCTCCCCACCTCTTGTCTTCATGCTAATTAGGGTTTGTGGGAGGGCCTTTCCAAATAGAGACCGCGTTAAAAGATAAAAATGTGGTTTTAAGAAATCGGGTCCAACATGCCTGTTAAAAGACTGGGGAGACTAAACTGATACATCGCCATGTGGTCAAGATGAAACTATCAAACAAATAGATACTTAATTGCCACTCCAAGAATCTCTCTCTCTGTTAAAGATATTTTCCCTATTTTCTCCAATAGAATCTGGATGGTTAACGATTTTTGTAATTTCAAAACGCATAATTTGGAATTGGACCGTTGACTTACAGTTAATTAGCCATAGCTCCACATAATTTTACATTGGTTGATGGCCTTCATTAAATATTCTTCAGTGTTTCAAATGGGACAATTTTATTACTATAATGCTACTGCATTTATTTTGATGACTAAAGTATATGTCCCTCATTCCTTCCTCCTCTGCCATTATGGTGCTTCCATTATATTAATGTTGGCATTGCTAATGTTGCTACCTTCTCTTTTGTTGCCGCCCTACCCCCACCTTGCCCTCTAGGTGACTACCAGGCTAACAGCTTGCAGTTTAGGCTGACTATCTATCCACCCTAATGGTTGGCCTTCTTTTGTTCACCCCAACAATGCCTCCTCCGACCCTTGCAGCCCTTACTCTCATGCATGCTGCTTTTATTTTTGAAAATTTGATGTAAACTACAGGGCAATTTCTCTAATTCAACTAATTGTCCTCAATTAATTAGCAAAAATTGTTTGGAGTTATCCCTCACTAACAACTATGGATGGTCTTTATCTCATGTTGTCCCTAAATTATACTTCAAACCTTCACATATGTTCAAATTAGAAATAGAGCCGTCATGTTTTAAAAACTCCACTTACAATGATATCCCTTAGACATTTACATAGTCATTAATAGAACATTTCCAAAAAATGAATGGACCATTTCACTTTTTTTTTTTTGTAAACACCCTATTCACTTATGCCAAATATAAAGGATACATTTTATTTTCATTTAACTAGATCATAAAAGAGTTTTTGTTGACAAATAAAACGTTTTCTCCTCGGGTGAATCTTTTACATTATAGTTGTGAACAAGGTACTAGGGAAAAAGTGATAGAGGCATCTTTTGTAGACATCTATTATCGGTTATAATATTGTATATGGGTCAAACTCAGGTTAGGATGTCAATCCCTCAATTTTTTTTTCCTTTTCCTTTGTTTATTTTGGGGATTTCAAATAATTTCTAGAAATTGCTAATTTCTATCTTCTAGCATTGGTTATTACCTACTCAAAATTTTCCACATATTTAGTAGGTATTTTAGGGAGGCGCAATTTATATGACCTAGGGATATTTCTATTTTAATATATGGTTAATGCTATGCATGCTCGCCATACACTTGCATCAATGCCACCCATATACTAGTTGTAAATTGTGAAAGATCTCATTTGTTACACTGCTTCTTATAAAAAATAAGATAGATGCTCGGTGGGCTTATGTACAAAAAAACTCCTAGAATTGATTACAAACATAATATAGGAAATGAGTACATCGTTGAATAGAAACAAAGAAGATTGTCCAAAGTACGTTATTCATCCTATGTAGGTCGCCTTTATATATCATCTTTATGAGAATTTTCCTTTTTTTTACTTGAACACAAAATTCTATTATATAAAGAAAAATTACATCCAAATTTGATTATCAAGCTTCTCTATTTCAGATTTCCTACATTATACTCAAATCTAAACTGCCAAGTCTTCAAGATTCATAGAGAGTTCACATTCAAGTTCTTCTCTAAAAATTGACTTAGAGTTTCATGATATGTACAATGACATAGAAAAACATAAACTTACAACATTGAGATGAAGAAAATTAATATAATCTTTACTCACATTGTTGCATTATTATCTTATTTAAAGAACAAGAGTAATTATCATGGTGTGTTTCAGTAATGTCCTTAATTTTTCTACAATTTTGTAATTTTTCTATTATTTTTTTGATAATTTATGGCATAAAAATGTGACACTTTGACGTATTTGGCCTCAATATTCATACTTGTAGAGTCGGGTGTAGGGTTCAGTTGTAGGCCGCAGACTCGATGCACGCTTACTACGCAAAAAAGAGAGAGTATGAGAGAAAGGATAAGAGAGATAAAGAAAAATAAGAAAAAAAAGGGAAAAGATTGGATCGGGCTCGACCGAGTTGATCCAGAAACATCTAAAACATAGCACACCCCCCCCCCCCCCTGTTTGTCTAAGTCAAACAGGATAATGCCAAACCCTCGAGAGAAGGACAACGAAGGTTGAACCCTAACATGCGGGAGGTAGTCATGAAGGAGGTGGTTAAGCTTTTAGATGCAGGTATCATATACCCTATCTCTGATAGTGAGTGGGTGAGTCCTACCCAGGTTGTTCCCAAGAAGTCTAGATTTACTGTTTAGTCAAATTCATCAGGAGAGTTAGTCCCTACTAGGGAAACCACAGGGTGGAGAGTGTGTATAGACTACCGGAAGCTGAATTCCATGACCCAAAAGGACCATTTTCCCTTGCCATTCATTGACCAGATCTTAGAGAAACTAGCAGGTCAGGACTTCTATTGTTTTCTAGATGGCTACTCAGGGTATAATCAGGTACCTGTGTTTCCGGGGGATCAGGAGAATACCACCTTCACTTGTCCGTTTGGTACATTTGCTTATAGACGTATGCCATTTGGTTTGTGTAATGCTCCTGCTACATTTCAGCGCTGTATGATGTCCATATTTTCTGATATGATTGATAAATTTTTAAAAGCTTTTATGGATGATTTTTTTGTTTTTGGTGCTTCGTTTGATGAGTGTCTCCATAATTTATCTCTTGTGCTTAAACGTTGTGAGGAGACTAATTTGGTTTTAAGTTGGGAAAAGAGTCATTTTATGGTTCAAGAGGGCATTGTTTTAGGTCATATTGTTTCCAAACGTGGTATTGAAGTAGACAAGGCCAAAGTTGACCTTATAACTAACCTGCCTCCCCCCACTACAGTAAGACAGGTATGTTCCTTTCTTGGCCATGCCGGTTTCTATAGGCGATTCATTAAGGACTTTAGTAAGATTTCTCAGCCATTGTGTCATTTGTTGTCTCATGATGTATCTTTTGATTTTGATGATGATTGTATGAAATCTTTTACAAAGCTTTGTACACTCCTCTCTACCACACCTATCATTCAGCCCCCTGACTACTCCCTACCCTTTGAGATTATGTGTGATGCCTCTGACTATGCTGTGGGCACAGTCCTTGGCCAAAGAGTGAACAAAGTCCCCCATGTCATTTATTATGCTAGCAAGACCCTTTCTGATGCCCAATTGAATTATACCACCACAGAAAAGGAATTGCTAGCTGTTGTCTATGCCCTTGATAAATTCCGATCGTACCTTTTAGGATCCAAAATCATTATCTTTTCTGACCATGCAACCTTACGCTACCTTCTTTCTAAGAAGGATACCAAGCCTAGGCTCATCCGATGGATTTTGCTCCTTCAAGAGTTTGATTATGAAATTAAAGACAAGAAAGGTGTTGAGAATGTTGTGGCTGATCACTTGTCTAGGATCTTACTTGAGGAACCTTCCCACCCTGAACCACTTCATGACTCTTTCCCCGATGAGCAACTCTTTGTTGTCTCTACCCATACACCCCCCTGGTTTGCTCATATTGTTAATTATCTCGCTGTGGGTCGCATTCCCTCTAATTGGACTAAACAAGACAAGGATTTATTCTTTTCTTATGTTAAGCACTATTATTGGGATGACCCTGATCTTTTTAAGTTTTGTTCTGACCAGATTATTCGTTGATGTGTGCCTGATAGTGAATTCCATAGTATTCTCACATTTTGTCACTCTCACGCCTGTGGCGGTCATTTTGGGGGAAAGAAAACAGCTGCTAAGGTTCTTCAAAGTGGATTCTACTGGCCCACCTTGTTTAAGGATGCTCATGAGTTTTGTAAGTCTTGTGATAGATGTCAGCGACTAGGGGCCCTTTCTCGGAGAGACATGATGCCTCTCCAACCCATCCTCATTGTAGAGATTTTTGATGTTTGGGGAATCAATTTTATGGGGCCATTCCCATCCTCCTTTGGCTACACTTATATTTTGGTCGCCGTCGATTATGTCTCCAAATGGATTGAAGCCATAGCGACGAAAACCAATGACTATAAGGTTGTGGTGGCATTTATCAAGGAACATATTTTTTGTCGATTTGGTACACCTAGAGCAATTATTAGTGATGGGGGTAGCTACTTTTGTAACCGTTATTTTGACTCTCTTCTTCGAAGATATTCTGTCACACATAAAGTTGCCACCCCCTACCATCCTCAGACCAGTGGTCAAGTAGAGGTGTCTAATCGTGAGATTAAGAGAATCCTTGAGAAAACTGTGGGCCCTGATCGAAAAGATTGGTCCATGCGTCTTAATGATGCCTTATGGGCATATCGGACTGCATATAAAGGTCCCATTGGCATGTCTCCTTACCGTCTTGTTTATGGTAAGGCATGTCACTTACCCGTTGAGTTGGAGCACCGTGCTTTTTGGGCCATTAAATCATTTAATTTTGACATGGACAAAGCCGGTACCCACCGCAAACTCCAACTCAATGAATTGGAAGAGATGCGTCATGAAGCTTATGAGAGTGCCAAATTGTATAAACAAAGGACTAAGACTTTACATGATTGCTTAATCCATCGAAAGTCCTTTGAACCTAACCAGAAAGTTTGGCTCTTTAATTCTAAATTACGCCTCTTTCCAGGTAAGCTTAGATCTCGCTGGGATGGCCCCTATGTTGTTACTCAGGTTTTTCCTCATGGAGCAATTGAAATCTCTGACCCACGAGATAATCGAGTTTTTAAAGTTAATGGTCAGAGACTTAAGCCTGTCATTGAGAGAGATATTGAGAGGGGTGACATTGACTCCATTGATTTGATTGCTCCATTAATACATTAAGGGAGTACACACCATCTGGCTAAAGACGATAAACTTAGCGCTTCTAGGGAGGCAACCCTTGTTTTATTTGGTTTGTTTTTATGTTTCTTTTATCTCTTTTTGTCTCTAGTTTTAGTTAAATTTCCTTTATTTAATTTATGTAGTGATATTTTTTTTATTTTTTATTTTTAAGTAGTTTTAGTTGATTAACTGGATTTTTTATTTTATTTTTATTCAAAAAAAATAATTGTGTTTACCCGTTCGATCGGGGTTACACCCGATCGATCAGCCCGTTCGATCAGTAAGTAGGCCGTTCGAACGGTCGAGTCATCACTTTCAACTCGCGCCGGCCAGTTCGGTTCCGCAGTGTTTCCTCCGCCGCGCGTCGAGCTTTTCCTCCGCCGTCTTCCGTACCTTGTCCGGCGAGATTTTTGTCCGAAAATCATCCCTCTTCTCCGATTTTTCGTGTAGAATCCATTTCCGGAGTCCATTTGAGCCAAATCGCCCTCTATTTCACACTGTTCCTCTGTTTCACCGGTAAGTCCCAAATTCGATTTTTGAAATTTTCTTTCGATTTTTGACCAAATCAGGTACAATTTTTTGTGGAAATTTATTAGAAACATCTTGTATATCTTATTTTGATGATTTGGTTCAGTTTGATTGACTGATTACTGCATAAATTATGGTGGATTTCGGATTTTTCAGTACGCACTATTTTTGTCGAAAATTTCAATTTTTGATGCCTTAATGAACCAATTTATATGTACTTGCTTTATGAGAGATGCTCAATGTTTAATTGTACATATCATACTTTACTTTGGGACATTTCTGATAATTTTTTTACAGGGGTATTTTTGTAATTTGACATTATTGGGCTGTACAGAAATTTTTTTTTTCCCTTGCTTTTGGTCGCTTCACTATCACTTTTAGCACTTCTATTTGAGCTTTTTGCAGACCTATGACACACGGTTCTCGTTCTAAAGCTCCGAAGAAGAGGAAGGGCGCCCCCTCTACTTCGCGTGCTTCATCTTCCACTACCGCCGCTGCTGATCAACCTCTTCGTGCTATTGTTTATGAGCGACAGGTGGAGTTTGTCCCCACCATTACTGCTACCCAGTCATGGCTTATGGAGCGAGATGATTGGCGCTCATTTTTCTCAGAGATTGCAGCCCCTGATGCTCGCGTACATCATGAGCAGGTCCGATCTTTCTATGCATCCGCTTTTCTTAATGAGATGGGATATGTTGTCAGCACCATTGGAGGTATTACGATCACTGTCACACCAGATCTCATAGCTTCAGTGATGGGTCTCACGAGCTCCAGTTTCACCTATCCATCTTTTGCTGATTTTGCTTTTCCCGATGAGTATACTATCACGGGAACTCTTATCGGGCAGGAGTGAGGCCCATCCCTCACATATGGATTACCAGCTTCTCTCATGACTCGGGACTATCGTTTTGCACATTTGATATTGGAGTATGACATATGGTTCCGCCGTCATGAGAAGGTTGACTACACCTTAGCTCGCCTTCTTTATGTTCTGGG
Organism: Saururus chinensis; assembly: GCA_035235625.1. Taxonomy (NCBI): domain Eukaryota; kingdom Viridiplantae; phylum Streptophyta; class Magnoliopsida; order Piperales; family Saururaceae; genus Saururus; species Saururus chinensis. The sequence goes on along the minus strand of CP141146.1, from coordinate 24,656,814 downwards.
TCGTGCGGAGCGGATTCACATCGATTTTCCCTCCTTTGTCTTCGCATGGATGGCAGATATAGTCTCTGGACCAGTGGATTCTCGATTAGCTTTTCCTTTCCTTTTGGAGCGGATTTTTGTTCACTTTCAATTGAATTTTCCTTCATATGCACCCACGAGCGGAGGTTTAGGGATCATTTCCCAGGCGACCCTAAACCGTATGATTACACATTGTCCTCCTCCACCAGCATTCGACGAAGAGAATGAGGAGGAGCCAGCCACAGAGGGTGTACCAGAGGTTGCAGCTGAGCCGCACATTCCAGCACATGCTACTGACTCTTTCCTTGAGATGGAGCATCGTCTTAAAGCACATATTGATTCTTCTCAGGCACAGCTTCAGACGAGGCTTACTACACATATAGATGCTCAGATGACTGAGATGAGGGGACTGATCCAGGGATTGGCTGATTTGATTCGTAGCCAATTAGCTCCGGCAGATGCGAATGATAGTGATTAGAGTTCTATTGATGCAGATGATTTTCATATTTAGCTATGCAGGGGCTACTTTTCTCTTTTCTTATCTTTTCTTTTCTTCGTTTTTTTTTTGCTTTGTTTTGTTATCTCTTTATTGGGAGCTTGGTATTTTAGGTTTGGGAAATTGCTCTTTATATGTATCATGTTTTCTCTCAATCCTATGTACTTCATTTTCAGATTAGTGGATTAGTTCTGCTCTCAGGTGATATCTTTCTTTCCCTCTCTTACTTATTCTTGTCATTGTAGTACATATTTTCTTTTACATTGAGGACAATGTTCAATTTAGGTTTGGGGGTGTAGAAAGATAATTTTTCTTTCTTATTTTTCTTTTAGGATGTTTTAGAGTATTTTTTTCATTTTTACTTTTATTTTTCTTTTCTATTAAGTGGTTTTATTGCTTATTTTCTTTTAAAAGCATATGTCTATTTTTAAAGAGATCAATTTCATGAAGAAAGTTCAAGTAATTAATTAAGTGATGAAAATGATTGAGTGAGTAATTTCTATTTTATTTTTTTTATCTTGGATAATTGTGCTTATATTTTTAAATCACATTTCACACACTTGAAACTTGTAGGAATATAATTTTATGATTTATTACTTGTAATCTTAGTGGGATATCTTTAACTAAGCATATTTTTTGAAAACATGACAATTGAGTAATTTTTAATAATTTATGATGGATCTTTATGCTTGGCTATTATTTGAAAAAAAAATGGGATAAGTGTGTAATGAAAAAAATGAAAAAAAAGATTATGAGAAAAAAAAAGTTGAAAAAAAAATAGAAAAAAAATACGATGAAAAAAAAAAGAGTAAAGGTTTGTTTCTCTTTTTACTGAGTAACCGGACCTTGTGCCTAGGCAAGTATAAAGGATCGTGATAAAAGGTGAAAAGTTGAGATAAATGCTTTTATGACTTACTTGGTTCTGTAGCCTTTATAGTTCGAGTTATTAAGCCTGAGGGGTGTTTCAATACCTAGTGCCTTGAGCTAACTGGATTAGGGACACTGGCCTAACGCTTGCTACATAGACTATTTAGAAAGCTTAATAGAACTAAATATTGCACAACTCATATTTTAAGGTATATTATGATCTTATTCCCTGAATTTAATTTAAATTTGATGGCTATTACATGAGGTTTTATTATGAGATGTTAAGGATGAAAGATTGTCATTGCTATATTTTTAAGTTAGTGAATTTTAATTAGCTTGGTTAATGTGTCACATAAGATATGCTTGTTAATAGAGAGTGAAATTGTATGACTATAAAGTTTCTACACTTATGTTTTCGAAATGTATATATGTAGTTGCACAATTAGTTCTAAGATGAGGTTATAGAATGGATGATTCCTTACTTGAAAGTGATCAGATCAATATTATTTACTTGTTTCAAGTATTTGTGGTTGGTTCTTTTTAAAAATAGTTGTGTGTTTTTAAGAGAAGATTATTTCTAGAATTTTTGTTTTCTTGTTTTGTTTTATTTCTTTTCTTAGGTTTAGATGTTTGTGGGTATCATTGCTGCAAACCCTCACGAGACACAACTCGTCCAACTAGGGACACCTAGGGGTTTAAAGGCTTGTTGCATACACTAAATGCAATCGTGATTCCCTACGAAAGTGGTTTTTATTTATTTTATTTTTCTAGATTAGTTGTTTTGTTTTGCTTGAGGACTAGCAAAAGATAGGTTTGGGGGTATTTTTCTAGATATACTTTTTTCCCTTTGTGTTCTCAGATTGAGGTGGGTGAGCCATAGCTGGCCAATGGCTGCTAGTCTCCGGCAGGGCTTTGGTTAGCTAGTCTTAGCCCGATTATGCTGGTACAACCACCTTGGCCCAGCTCCATGATAAGTATAATTTATTCGTTATTTTACCCTTAATTATTCTATTTTCTAGTCTCATTTAAGTGTTAATATAGGTTAAATTATTAGATATTAAATTTAATTAGGTTAGAAAAAGCTTCCATGGTGTTTTGAATTAAATTGGCTTATTTAGCAGATTCTTCATTGGCGTTCGAACGGCCTCACTTACCGTTCGATCGGGATAACGTGTTATGGAAGAAATTTCAGTTCAGGCGTTCGAACGGGATAACGCGCAGTTTCCTTATTTCAATCAATTTCGAGTTTTTTTCATATTGGACTCTTTCTTACGGATCTAATGCCTATATAAAGACATAATTGGCTCAAAATTGAAGGTTAGCAAGTAGATTTTCTGAAGAGAAGAAGGAAGAAGAAGATGGAAGAGAACTCAAAGCTTTCAATGGAGATTCAAGTGCTTTCTTCTACCATGGAAGGCTAAACTATTCTTTTACTTAGGAGTTGATGAAGCTATAGATAAGTTTCAGTTTCTTTTCTTTTTAATTTAGATCTCAGTTGTGAATTATGACAATTGTATGATAAGGATTTCCTTTTTAATGGAAGAGTTTTTCATGTTTATTCAAATCTATGTTGATTTATTGTCTTGTAGATGATAGATTGATGTGGTTTTGATAACTAAGAATTAAACTAAAAAATAAGTAAACTGAAACTAAAGTATCTATAATTATCCTAAAGCTAATTTGATAACAAATCAACACCGTCCCCGGCAACGGCGCCAAAAACTTGATCGTTTATAATTAAACCCTTTGCAAGTGTACAAGGTAATTGTACTAGGATGAGTATTTAAGGGTTGTCGAACCTCAGGGATGGATGAATAATTACTAAATATAAAAAGGAATTTACTGATTTAAAAGTAAAACAACTTAAACTTTAATTAAGTAAAGGAAAAGAAAACAACTAGTTTAAAAACAAGAGATTAATATGATGGAATTTACTTAGGAAATCGAATCCACTATAGAACCATAACAATTCCTTAACTTTTAATCTAAATCTAGTGTGAATATGAACAAGTATTCTCAGCTACAAGCTAGAATTACTTCAGAAAGAATCATTAATTAATTTCCATGGCATGAACTATCTTCGACAATAGCACGAATCATCTACACTAAATAGCTATAGGCATGACCCGTCTAATCTTAGTATAACTCATCCAAGTCCTTAATTATCTGAACATTAAAACTATTGTATGACCATCTCATCTAAATCACAGAAATTAGAATTGATGCAAATATCAAAACCACATCAATCTATCATCTACAAGACAATAAATCAACATAGAATTGAATAAACATTAAAAAGCTCTTCCATTAAAAAGGAAATCCTTATCATACAATTGTCATAATTCACAACTGAGATCTAAATTAAAAAGAAAAGAAATTGAAACTTATCTATAGGTTCATCAACTCCTAAGTAAAAGAATAATTTAGCCTTCCATGGTAGAAGAAAATAATTGAATCTCCATTGAAAGCTTTGGCTTCTTCTCCATCTTCTTCTTCCTTCTTCTCTTCAGAAAATCTACTTGTTCTCCCTTAATTTCGTGCCAAATAAGTCTTTATATAGGCATTAGATCCGTAAGAAAAGAGTTGGATATGAGAAGGACTCAAAATTGGGTGGAATAAGGAATGCACGCGTTATGCCGATCGCTCGCCCTGCATGCCCGTTCGAACGCTTATACTGCATTTTGCATCAAAATCACGTTATCCCGTTCTAACGCCCTGCAGGGCCGTTCGAGCGGCCACACTGTTTCTGCATTACGGGCCGGTTTTTCCGGACGATCCGTTTTCTGTTCATTAAGCTCTTTCTTTCATGTCCATATTAATTTCCAACTTATTTATAATTCTTAAAAGTTGTCCAAATCACTTTAAAATATGTCAAGACTATTTTCATTTATTCCGAGTATCGTCCAAGAGTTCGATAAGCGCATATTACCTACAAAGCATAAAATATCTCATTTTAGACATGTAGAATATTACTAAAATTCCAACTTGATTCAAATACATATCTAAACTACTAATAACTACAAAATTATTAATAACTAAACTAAAATACTAATATCTATCTTAATCTAAATAAACCATAACTAACTTTAAATTAACCTAATCTATACTAGCAAATAAGGTAAAAAGGCATATAAAATAAATATATATTTCATACTTATCAAATACCCCCAAACCTATATTTTGCTAGTCCTCGAGCAAAACAAAAACAAAACAAAATAACTAATCTAGAAAATAAATAAATGCCACTTTCGTAGGGAATCACGATTGCATTTAGCGTATGCAACAAGCCTTTAAACCCCTAGGTGTCCCTAGTTGGACGAGTTGTGTCTCGTGAGGGTTTGCAGCAATGATACCCACAAACATCTAAACTTAAAAAAATAAATAAAACAAAACAAGAAAACAAAAATTCCAAAAACAATCTTCTCTTAAAAACACAACTATTTTTAAAAAGAACCAACCACAAATACTTGACACAAGTAAATAATATCGATCTGATCACTTTCAAGTAAGGAATCATCCATTCCATAACCTCATCATAGAACTAATTGTGCAACTACATATATACATTTCGAAAACATAAAGTGTAGAAACTTTATAGTCATACAATTTCAGTCTCTATTAACAAGCATATCTTATGTGACCCATTAACCAAGCTAATTAAAATTCACTAACTCAAAAATATAACAATGACAATATTTCATCTTTAACATCTCATAATAAACCCTCATGTAATAGTCATCAAATTTAAATTAAATTCAGGGAATAAAAACATAATATACCTCAAAATATGACTTGTGCAATACTTAGTTCTATTAAGCTTTCTAAATAGTCCATGTAACAAGTGTTAGGCCAGTGTCCCTAATCCAGTTGGCTCAAGGCACTAGGTGTTGAAACACCCCTCAGACTTAATAACTCGAACTATAAAGGCTACAGAACCAAGTAAGTCATAAAAGAATTTATCTCAACTTTTCACCTTTTGACGCGATCCCTTATACTTGCCTAGGCACAAGGTCCGGTTACTTAGTAAAAAGAGAAACAAACCTTCACTTTTTTTTTTTTTTTTTTTTTTTTTTCAATCAAACTATCTTTTTTTCTTTTTCTTTTTTTTTTTTCAACTTTTTTTTTTTTCATAAACTTTTTTTTTTATCACACACTTATCCCTTTTTTTTTTCAAATAATAGCCAAACATAAGGATCTATCATAAAACATTAAAAATTACTCAATTGCCAAGTTTTCAAAAATATGCTTAGTTAAAGATATCCCACTAAGATTACAAGTAATAAATTATAAAATTGTATTCCTACAAGTTTCAAGTGTGTGAAATGTGATTTAAAAATATAAGCACAATTATCCAAGATAAAGAATATAAAATAGAAATTACTCACTTAATCATTTTCATCACTTAATTAATTACTTGAACTTTCTTCATGAAATTGATCTCTTTAAAAACAAACATATGTTTTTAAAAGAAAATAAGCGATAAAAACCACATAAAAGAAAATAAAAACAAAAGAAAATCGAAAAAAATACTCTAAAACATCCGAAAAGAAAAATATCTTTCTATACCCCCAAACCTAAACTGAACATTGACCTCAATGTAAAAGAAAATATATACTATAATGACAAGAATAAGTAAGAGAGGAAAAGAAAGATATCACCTGAAAGCATAACTAATCCACTAATCTGAAAATGAAGTACATAGGATTGAGAAAACATGAGAAACATACATATCAAGAGCAATTTCCCAAACCTTAAATATCAAGCTCCCAGAAAAGAGATAACAACAAAAACTATAATGAGAAAAGAAAATAAAAGCGGAGAAAAATAAGTAAATAAAACCTAAATAAACCAAAGAAGATAAACAAAAGGTAGGAAAAGAAATATATCAAAAACATGGGTTGCCTCCCAAGAAGCGCTAAGTTTATTGTCTTCAGCCAGACAATGTGCCAACAGTCTCAAATATATCAAGGTGGTTGGTAGATATTGGCATTAGCTCTTCTCTTAAGTCTCCAAAATGATGGTTCAAAATAATTAGAAGGCACAACTTGATTATGAGCTGATACTACAAAAGATGGACCTGTATCATAAGCATCAAATCTAAAATTGTCTACCATAAAACATTCAGCATTAGAAATTGCAGATAAATTATTAGACACATCAAAAACATTTAGGTGCACTTTCATGTTCCCAAAGGTCATCTCCATTACCCCCGTCCTACAATTTATACATGCATTAGCTGTGGCAAGGAAAGGACGACCTAGAATGACAGGAATCTGATGTGTGGAGTTGGCACCGGTTTCCATATCTAAGACAATAAAATCAACGGGGAAAAAGAAACGGTCAACTTTCACTAAGACATCCTCAATTACTCCCCTAGGTTTACGCACAGAATGGTCGGCAAGCTGTAAGGTAACTGGTGTAGGCTGCAATTCACCTAACCCTAATTGTTCATACACCGAGTAAGGGAGTAGATTAACACTCGCACCAAGGTCAAGGAGGGCTCTATGAATGGAGTGATCACCTATGACACAAGAAATAGTGGGCACTCCAGGGTCCTTATACTTAGGTGGGGTGTCAAACTTTAAAAGGGAGCTAACTTGCTCGGTGAGAAAGACCTTCTTAGACACATGGGTCTTAGATTTACGCTTTTGAGTACATAGGTCTTTAAGGAACTTAGCATAAGCAGAGACTTGCTTAATGGCATCTAAGAGGGGTAGATTAATTTTGACTTGTTTAAAAGTCTCAAGAATATCATCCATCTTAGATGTGTTCTTCCGAAATGTTGGGGCCATGTCAAGACACTGAGGAAAAGGTGCCCTAGGGATGTAAGATCCCTCTGAAGTGGTCTTAGGCTGTGGCTCTGAGGAAGAAGAAGGAGATACAGACTCCTTCTTATGTGGTGCACTAACTTCTACTTGAGGCTCATTAGGGGCTGAATTGTCTAACTCATCACTTTTATCATCTGTCACTGGTGTCCCCCAAACACTTTTGTCAACAATCTTCCCACTCCTAAGGGTCATTATGGAATTAACATGTTCATTAGAAGAAGGAGCTCCCTCTACCTGAAATTGACCTTTAGGGTTTTGTAGAGGTTGACTTGGCAATGTTCCTATCTTTCTCTTATTTATAGCATTAGCTAGTTGTCCAATTTGAGCTTCTAACTTTGCTATAGATTGTGTGTGAGAGTGAAGGAGTTGGGATTGAGATTGAATGCCTTGGAGGGCACTCAAGACCTTTTCTTCAAAGCTTGGACTCCTATTGGGTTGGACATATGGATGTTGGACTTGAGGTTGGTGGATATGGGCTGGTGGGACTTGGAATGGTTGCTTAGGAACTTGGTTACCCATAACCCCTTGGTTTTGTGCCCGCCAGGAAAAGTTAGGATGATTCCTCCACCCAGGGTTATATGTGTTTGAAAATGGATTATTTTCAGCCCTAGGGAAGGATTGGATAGCATTCACATGGTCTTGGACAAGCTCAGGAAATTGAGAGGCAGAGGGGCACTCCATGATAGTATGGGCTGGGCTAAGGCATATTGTGCATGCATCTTGAGTGAAGGGAGTGGGCTGATGTGTTGAAGTCATAAGGAGGTCAAGCTTCCTACTTAAAGTATCAACTTTAGAGGAGATGTCTAATGGATTTTTAACTTCATACAAGCCACCCCTAGAGGGGGCATTGTTTAAGGTAGATAGGCCACTCTCATTTCTATTCAACGCAGCATGTTGGAGAGAATTTTCACTCAAGTCCTCAAAAAGTTTCCATGCCTCATTTTCATTTTTTAGTAAAAGGTACCCCCACAACTTGCATCAACAAGATGACGATTTTGTTCAGTAAGACCCTCATAAAAACGTTGCACTAATTGCCACTTAGGGACAGCATGATGAGGACACCTCCTAAGAAGGTCCTTAAGTCTATCCCAACTCTCATGGAACTGTTCAGTGGGAAGTTGGGCAAAGGTGGTTATGGCCTTTCTCATTTGGTTGGTCTTACCTATGGGGAAGTACTTTTTAAGGAATTCTTGTTGCATTTGGGTCCAAGTTGTGATAGTGTTTGGCTCTAAAGAGTGAAGCCATTCCTTAGCCTTATCTTTCAATGTGAAAGGAAAAATGCGAAGTTTAACAGCTTCATCGGTTAAATTTGAGAGCTTAAAAGTTGTGCATATTTCTAAGAAGTCATCTAGGTGCCTATACGGGTTTTCATTATTAAGTCCATAAAAAGATGGAAGCATTTGAATGACATTAGGCTTAATTTCATAATTTTGTGCAGCAACCGCTGGCAACCTAATGCATGAAGGGGAGGTGTACTCATTAGGAGTGTAATACTCCCTTAGAGCTTTAAGTGGTGCATCTAACTGATGTTCAGCCATGATGATGGTAGAGGTAGTGTGGGTGGAGGAATTGGTGGGAGAGTTTGGGGGTGTAGGGATGTAGGTCGAGGGCAACTCAACTCTCCTAGATGTCCGCTCAGGCTCAGGGTCAAATGGCACTAATCGGGGGAGTAAGGAGCGACGACCACGCATACACAACAAACACACCACACAATTTAAAGTATAAAAAGAGAAAGATGAAGCAAAAATAACTAAGGAAAAAGAATAAAAAGGGAAAAAGGATCTTGCAAACCGAAGAGAAGCTTGTCAATGTCCACTTGTGGCCACAAGTGTAGAGAACACCTTCAACTCAACTACAAGATAAAATTAAAAGAAGGTAAGAAACTAAGAATTAAACTAAAAAATAAGTAAACTGAAACTAAAGTATCTATAATTATCCTAAAGCTAATTTGATAACAAATCAACACCGTCCCCGGCAACGGCGCCAAAAACTTGATCGTTTATAATTAAACCCTTTGCAAGTGTACAAGGTAATTGTACTAGGATGAGTATTTAAGGGTTGTCGAACCTCAGGGACGGATGAATAATTACTAAATATAAAAAGGAATTTACTGATTTAAAAGTAAAACAACTTAAACTTTAATTAAGTAAAGGAAAAGAAAACAACTAGTTTAAAAACAAGAGATTAATATGATGGAATTTACTTAGGAAATCGAATCCACTATAGAACCATAACAATTCCTTAACTTTTAATCTAAATCTAGTGTGAATATGAACAAGTATTCTCAGCTACAAGCTAGAATTACTTCAGAAAGAATCATTAATTAATTTCCATGGCATGAACTATCTTCGACAATAGCACAAATCATCTACACTAAATAGCTATAGGCATGACCCGTCTAATCTTAGTATAACTCATCCAAGTCCTTAATTATCTGAACATTAAAACTATTGTATGACCATCTCATCTAAATCACAGAAATTAGAATTGATGCAAATATCAAAACCACATCAATCTATCATCTACAAGACAATAAAACAACATAGAATTGAATAAACATTAAAAAGCTCTTCCATTAAAAAGGAAATCCTTATCATACAATTGTCATAATTCACAACTGAGATCTAAATTAAAAAGAAAAGAAATTGAAACTTATCTATAGGTTCATCAACTCCTAAGTAAAAGAATAATTTAGCCTTCCATGGTAGAAGAAAATAATTGAATCTCCATTGAAAGCTTTGGCTTCTTCTCCATCTTCTTCTTCCTTCTTCTCTTCAGAAAATCTACTTGTTCTCCCTTAATTTCGTGCCAAATAAGTCTTTATATAGGCATTAGATCCGTAAGAAAAGAGTTGGATATGAGAAGGACTCAAAATTGGGTGGAATAAGGAATCTGCGCGTTATGCCGATCGCTCGCCCTGCATGCCCGTTCGAACGCTTATACTGCATTTTGCATCAAAATCACGTTATCCCGTTCTAACGCCCTGCAGGGCCGTTCGAACGGCTACACTGTTTCTGCATTCTGGACAGTTTTTCTGGACAGTCCGTTTTCTGTTCATTAAGCTCTTTCTTTCATGTCCATATTAATTTCCAACTTATTTATAATTCTTAAAAGTTGTCCAAATCACTTTAAAATATGTCAAGACTATTTTCATTTATTCCGAGTATCGTCCAAGAGTTCGATAAGCGCATATTACCTACAAAGCATAAAATATCTCATTTTAGACATGTAGAATATTACTAAAATTCCAACTTGATTCAAATACATATCTAAACTACTAATAACTACAAAATTATTAATAACTAAACTAAAATACTAATATCTATCTTAATCTAAATAAACCATAACTAACTTTAAATTAACCTAATCTATACTAGCAAATAAGGTAAAAAGGCATATAAAATAAATATATATTTCATACTTATCACATGCCTATAGCTATTTAGTGTAGATGATTCGTGCTATTGTCGAAGATAGTTCATGCCATGGAAATTAATTAATGATTCTTTTTGAAGTAATTCTAGCTTGTAGCTGAGAATACTTGTTCATATTCACACTAGATTTAGATTAAAAGTTAAGTAATTGTTATGGTTCTATAGTGGATTCAATTTCCTAAGTAAATTCCATCATATTAATCTCTTACCTTTAAACTAGTTGATTTCTTTTCCTTTACTTAATTTAAATTTAAGTTATTTTTAGTTTTTAATCATAAAATTCCTCTTTAGATTTAGTAATAATTCATCCGTCCCTGAGGTTCGACAACCCTTAAATACTCATCCTAGTACAATTACCTTGTACACTTGCAAAGGGTTTAATTATAAACGATCACTCCACTACTATAGCTCCATTCCCTCCTGTTTCGACCTCGGTTCGCCCGGACACCTCTGCATGTTGTGTCATCTCTGACAACTATTTTTGGTTGGACTCAGCCAATCGGATTTCCGTTCGGCTCTTTTCCTACCCATTGATAGCAAGTCCATTGCCAACGCCCAGCCATTGGCCAATCGGCCTAATGGTTAGGCAATGATTAGGGCCACCAGTTTTTGGCCGCTCTCTGTTTGTCAGTTTCATACGCACTATTGATTGCATATCGGCCGTTTTTTGTCACGGGCTGTAGGATGGCCTCTGGCCAACTTGGTCCGGTTTGCCTCGACCTGGCGATAGTCGGGGTTAGCTCCAAAGTCCATGGAACAACGAAGGCCCCTCTACCCTTGATATGCCCCTCTTCCCCTCAAGTCACCTTTTCGTTGTGGCCACACGTACATTTTATGGTTTTGGCACTGCATTCGTTCCGCTTGACCATCGGATGGCTTTGTAAACATTTGTGTTGACCACTAGAGCCCTCCACCTCTTCTTCGTCCTTGAGCGTCGTCCCATACCCTCTGCCCTTATGTGGACCCTTGTTGATGCAAAATTGCCGCCATTGAGTACTTTCTGAGGCCGATTTTGACATCTTGTGGTTGGCCGCGTACTTCCCTGGTAGACCTTTAGTGAGTACACTTTAACTTCTGGTTGCACCTTGTCACGCCCGAGGATCCTCTTTATATTTAATTGAAAATCTTACAAATACTTTATTTCAAAATATAGATGTAAATTAAATAAACCGACAAAATATCAGGTGTGACCTAATACAAAAGCATACGAATAAAATCTACCATGGCAATGGGTTTCGAAAACAAAAACTTCCCAAGCATCTCTGAGTACAAGTTCTTTCACAGTCTTAAAAGCATTCGCAGATACATACACAAGTCCAGTACATAATAAATTTCTCTCACTTTAACCAATACATGAGATCATGGCACTAAAATCCACGGAGCCTCGCTACAATTTCACTACACTCCAGGTCGAAAAAGAATTGTCCACTACGGGAAAAGTCTAGTCTCAACAGCTAACGATTGACCTGCAAAAGCCTCTAGTCGAAAGGGCTAAAAAGATGGGGTGAGTATTTTCATACTCAGTAGGAAAATACCCAGTAGGGGAAAATAAATCAATGAACTTCGTAAGTTCATTCACAGATGCATCAACCATGCAATCACACCTGAAGCAATTACATGCATCATAAATAAAATGTCTTACACACATACCATCGAACTGGTGAACTTACACTTACACATAGCATACTCTTACTCTTACATTCTGAATCAAAGTCTTTCTCGTACCATCGCACACTTACACTTACAACACATACATACTCGTACGACCTTACTCATATGAACTTACTTGTACGACCTTACTCGTACAATCTTACTCTTACGTATAAACATACTCTTACGTCTTCCTTAAAGGCTCACACATACACTTACCTTGAATCATACTCGTACAACTTACTCAGAATCCGAAACATACTAACTCTTACTATCGAACACATACTACCGACCACTAAAGCTTATTACAATTAATAAGCTCCAGCGTCGGAAAAGAGGGGAATGTCATTGGGGCATCACCTTAACCTTCGGGGAACAACTAGATGCCATGGACTTTTCTGAAGGCAAGGCACACCTATGCTCATGGGGCACAAGATCAAACAGGTAAGAGTAGATCCATGATACTACTTACATCAGCGTGTAAATGCCCACTCTTTGGGGCCATACATTGCCAACAAGGGCCATACAGTGCCAACTAAGGGCGAAAAACATACGGTGCCACTATTGGGCAGAAATCTTACAGTGCCACTCTTGGGCAGAACATACAGTGCCATCTATAGGCAGAAAACATACAGGACCCATGAAGGGCGAAAACTTACAGCGCTCTCAACAGAGCATCAAATGTTTGGGCTGAAATACAACACCAAGACTAAATCCCCCAGGATGACACCATGGCTATACCAGGAAAGATGTCAGTCGATTACTCATCGACTGGCACAAAATGGAACTTAATCTATCGATACCCTTAGTCTCAAACTCACATTGTTTGAATTAGGGTTACTTACCATTCAAGTTCATATTAGGTAACTTATGCATGTACAATTATGATCGGAACGACTTCCATCTTACAATCTTTAGCTAACCAAGCTAGAAAAACATATGTTCTGAAGCTCTAATCCACAAAGGTAGCATCCTTTACTTAGCTCATCTCCCACACTGACACTTACAGCCTTACCAATCTCTGCATAGTCTTACTTGTCGAACTCAAATTCCATACTCGCACTCTTACCATCAAATACTTACAACCTTACATCTTACACCATCCGCCTTAAAATCAAATCGTCTTACTCAAACTCCTCAAATGAAACCCTTTAGACCTAAGTCCCGTCATCAAACCCTTACTAATTCCTTACTCATTATTCTTTCGTTACAATTCATATTATATACATTATGTATGTACAATTATGTTGTCTACTCTCACTAATTCACAAATTCCCCCTGACGTTAAGAACCTTAAATCTTCCACATCCTTACATTGCTTACGTCTTCTGCTCATTGCTCCAACATACCACCCAACTCAATCTAAACTAATTCTTTAATCTCATCAAATTCAACCTTCACTTGTCAATCTGACGTCTTTCCTCGCCCGACATACAATCACAGTTTTCGCTTCATAGCCCACGAAGTACCCCTTCGCCAAACTTACAATCAAACACTTCTACTCGTGCCCACCACTCCACAACGAAGATCACACACTCTGGTCACATACATACGATTCGTAGCAACTTACTACATGCCCTTAGTCTTCACTAACATACGAACACAATTCACATACATAGAACATGCTTTTATAATCAGCATAATCATGCAAAATATTAAATTATAAACTCCTAGCATGCTACTACACAATCAAAGCATGCTATAATGAAATTACGAGTTCAAGGTCCCCTACCTCGTAATTCATAAGAGTTTGATGGCGAGCAAATGACGGTGGCGGCATCGATAGCGGAATAGGTAGCCAACAGCATCGCACTAAGAGAGTTGTTGTGTCCCGAGGATTTTTAGAGATGCTGGAATTAATCTCGATAACATTAGATTAATTTCACTCGAAGCCAAAGGCTTGGATGCACTAAGGCGGACAAACACAAGGTCGTGCCACTAGAAATCGCAGTGACCACAGAATGGGGGCTGACTGATTGGAGATTGACCAACGGTTTAAAACACTTTGCTGGCCACAAAACATTAAAATGGACAGCGGACCACATCCAATAACAACAATTCTGCATTATCGAAGCCTCACAACATGGCGGAGGACTTGCTTGCGTACACATGGACATAGAAGAGACGAAGGAGGGTTTTAACAGCCATATTGCCTAATGGTGGAGACATTCCATAAACATACGTTGAGGCACTAAGGCCTAGCATAGGTGGCCGATAAGGGTGGCATCATTTCTAAACACATACCCACAACCAAATCATAGTGCGGACGGTTGTGCATCAAGCACGCCTTACGGTGGAGGTTATAGGAATGACATCAGTCGAGCCTTAGATGGGTGAGTCTAATGGCTTACAATAATACTTCCCTTTGGAAGAATCAAAATTCGGGAACTCTTCTCCGTAGGTTTTGGGTCATGTGTAACAGGAAGTGGGGGTCAGAGCTCGAATTGGGCTAGAATTGTTGGCCCTTGTTGTCACTGGGCCGGGGCAAAGCCCACATCGGTCGGACATATGGCCCAAGTCCACGCAACATCAGACGGGACGCTAGGTTGGCCTTAGGTTGGGCTCGACAGTGGTCAGGGGTGTACCCTGAAGTTTAGGGGCGTCTGGTGTGTGCAGAAGATGTGCAAAGGAGGCCGAGAGCGGCGACCCCTTGCTGTTATTGGGTCAAGCCGACATCAGCAGTTGTCTGTGGCAGAGCAGCCCATCAGAGAATTGAAGAGACCCAATTTAATCGGGGTGACAGTGCATCGAGTTACGACGGTAGACACGCATCGCTGAGCTATGAATGGCCATACATGGCCGAGGGTTAAATCTGGAAGAATACGGCACCTAGCAGTCTCCGGATTGTGGCAAGTCAAATGGATGTCGGTGTGATGACATCCGACGTTCGACAATGGAGAGTGGACCCCACTAGAGAAAATGGTAGATCTTTCTCTGGCACGGGTCAACCGGTCAAGCAAAACGGGACCGCTTGGGGTAAGGGAGGCTAGACCTCGGCACCTTGTTGTTGACGGCTCAAGGTGGCATACTGAAGGTGAATCGGTGATTTGCAGACGATAGTAGAAACATAAATCAGAAGACTACGACGGAATTTGTGTCCGGATTGAAATTGGGCGGAGGAAAGGGTCAAGGGAAACGGTGATTCAGGCTAGGGGTTGGCTGAAGGCGGTGGTATTTCCATCACCATGCCAATGTAGGTCCATAGACCAAACACTAGCAGCTGGCCACTGGCGGCACAATCGGCGGCCACAACACAGAAACAAAGCAAAACTAAAAACTAAAACATACATTGTCTGAATTGGAATTGAGTAGAGGCTGAGGGAGATGGCGGCCAGGGTGGCTGCCTTGCCATCGCTAGGCTAGGGGATGGTAACGACAGGTGGCAGTGGCTGGCCACCGGCAGCACAACCGACAGCCGTAACTCGAAGAAACAAAACAGAACAACAACAAAAAAAATGGGCGGCAGAGTGTTACCTCCCAGTGGTGTAGGAGGGTTGGGAGGCCAGGATGGAGGTGGCTGGAGGTCACACTAGCCAGGAAGGAGCGGTGGCGGTGAGCTGGAGGCCGTGCAGTTGACGGTGGCGGCGAATCTAGCAAAATCGCAATTGAAAGACCGAAATGGGGAAGAAGGAAAGGAACGGCGGCGGATGGCGGGGAGGTGGGATGGCATAGGCCAAAGGTAATCCTTGTCGGGGCGGAGCTGTGGCGGTGAGCTAGAGGGCATGCAGCTGGTGGTGGTGGAGGAACGGGCATAAACTTTTCAAAAATGGGGTTATGGGCCGAAACTGGAGAAAGGGGGAAAAGAGCGGTGGTGGCCAGCAGAGCCAGGCCTGGGAGGCGGTGGCTTTGTTGCCAGGCTGAGGCTGGTCGGGCAGAAGCCGGCGGCCACCGGCAGCGCCGCCTTTGGCCTCACATAGTGAAGGGGGGACTTCCCCCTTTCACTATTCACAAATGGTTGGGCACGTGATCGTTTCTAAATATATATTTTTTTCTTTTTTTTCCGATCACGTCCTTCGCATCTCGTCTTTTTCTCTACCATTTTCATGTCGAAAAATTATGTGATGCGTCGAGGCCCATGACCTGTGACTAAACATCACTCCTGACTCTTACGGTCACAAATATCAACATCTATTATAAATACGGATACACCAAAGCGTCAAATTTCTTCATCGAAAATACGAGCAGTAAACTGTAGAACATTGCAAAAATTGCAAAAAATTACAGAAAATTGAAGAAACATTACAGAAAGACCGGGGATGTTACACACCTCCCACTCGTTGGCAAGACCTTTCTCCCTACCGCCCTTAGTGCGCCGTCGTGGATTGCAAATTTTGACACGTTGATTTGTGTCACACAGTTTTGTTGTGAGTACTTTTGGAGCATCCTAAACCCTTGAGACAACAACTATCACAACTTAGCAATGCTTTTGGCCATCAACCTTGTCGGTGATGACTCCACCATCATGCGCTCACCATCAAACATCATAGATTACGAGGTAGGGGAGCTTTGAACTCATAATTTCATGATAGCATGCTTTGAATGCATAGTAGCATGCTAGGATAGTATGATTCAATGCTTTAGATGTTAAATTAGAATTTGTTTGCATGATGTAAGTGGATAAATTATGCCATGTTAAAATGTATATGACATGCATGTGAGTTGTAAGTACGTGTGATGTATGTGGAATATGTATATGCTAGTGATGGCTAGTGTAACGCCCATGATTTTTCATACATTTTTCTCAAAATTCACGAAAAAGTTTTGGCAATATAATTGCTATAAATCGGGAAAAATGACGAATATAAAACCCGTGAAAATAGTTTTATAATTTTAAATATAAAACATCAGCTTTTCCCATCCAAATTTTTACTAATTCGATCAAACATTGTATGGCCAAACCAAACTTCCACAGGCACTACTAAAAAATAAACGTACGAATAAATTGCTATGATCATAGACTTTAAATACAAATCTCTCCCAAGCATCCCTAAGTGCAAGTCACATAACAGTCCACAGTTTAATCCAAACTAAAGTCCAGAATACATAAACATCTTATGTTCGTCTCACCCAATACATCAGATCGTGGCACAAATACTACTCGTAGTATGTCAAGCATATACTTGAGTCAACGGGAATCAATCCACCGCTGAAATGAGCATCTATTTCCAGGAGCTCTCCATCACAAACCTACAAAAGCCTCTCGAACAACGGGGCTAAAAAATAGGGTAATGAGTATTTTCATACTTAGTAGGGGAGTTCTAAACAGTGAACTTATTAAATCAATACATGGATGCGTTCATGCAATTCAAACATGAATCAAACAGGCATATCATAACAATGCTCATACGCATACAATCAATGCCAAATGCACCATCGTGCCAAAATCATACCATCAAATTAAACTTACACAAACACCCTTATCCAGGGTCTTACAAACTTACTTGTACTATCGTACGCATACTCATACAACTTACACATACATGTATGACCGTACTTGTACAATCATACATGTACTTGTACGACCTTACTCGTACATCATACACTTATTGTCTTACTGAGAAGCATACGCTTACAGTCTTGTTCAGAATCACACTCTTACAGTCTTACTCATACTCATACTCTTACAGTCATGCTCATACTCATACTCTTACAGTCATACTCATACTCATACTCTTACAGTCATACTCATACTCATACTCTTACAGCCTTGCTCATACTCATACTCTTACAGTCATACACATACTCATACTCTTATAGTCTTGCTCATACTCATACTCTTACAATCGTACTCATACTCTCACAGACATACACATACTATGAACCACTGAAGCTCATTACAACTAATAAGCGCTAGCGTCGAAAAGGAAAAGAATGCCACTAGGGCATCACTTTAACCTTCAGGAGTGACTAGACGCCATGGACTTTTCCAAAGGTAAGGCACACCAGTGCTCATGGGGCATAGGATCAAACAGGTAAGAGTAGGTCCATGATACTACTCCCTTGAGCGCGCAAACATAAACACCCACACATAAGGGGTCATAGAATTGCCCACCATAATGGGTCTTATAGTGCCTTAGAATTGCCCACTATAATTGGTCTTATAGTGCCAATGCCACTCGTGGGCAGAAACATACAGTACCACTCTAGGGAGGAAATCATACAGTGCTCTCAATAGAGCATCAAACGTCTGGGCTTAATATAGCACACAGACCAAATGGAAAACATATATTGCCCTCAACAAAACATCAGATGTCTGGTGCTCTATACAGCACACAGACAACATCCCGCAGGATAAACACCATGGCAAGATATGAGAAACGCTCAGCCGACTCATTATCGGCTAGCTGAAACACGGAACTTAATCTGTCGAACCCTCAGGTCTCAAACTCACAACGCTATCATTAGTTGTTCTTATAATTTAAGTTTAAATTAAGTAAATTATGTAGTACAATTATGCCACACAAGCACTCAAACATACCGTGCTCTACTAATCAAACCGAAGCTAAGCCCAATCCAAAACCATAGTTCGTTAGGGTAGCAGACTTCTTTAACCCGTCCATATCTCAACAAAACTCATTGTACACCAAAATCTTACAGTCTTACATACTCTGCCATCCACCTTATGGTCAAATCATCTTACAATGACATCATCAAATTGAGCTCCTCAGAGCCAACCCCAATTATCACCGTCTTACTTAAAACTCACTTATTATGCTTACTTTTCACTTCATAATCTGTATGTTATGCTTGTACAATTATGCACACTCTTAGTACTGTCTGACAATTCCCCAACATACACTTTGATCCAAACAAACCGCTCCAATCCTCGCCCATCATACTCATATCCTCTATTATCTGTCATACACTTACACATCCATATCCAAATCCATACCAAACACTGTCACTTCTTACCGTCCATCACCCAAACTTCTGCCCCCACACGCATACACATATCCATCAGATAGGCATATAGCCATTATACATACGTATGTCTATCACACATATGTATAACATACACATACTTTCATACATACGTAGCTTACAAAAATGTTTGCTAGCCATCACTAGCACATACAAAACTTACCAACAAACACGCTAGGCATCACTAGCACATACTCAAACCACATACGAAGCTTACTAACAAACACGCTAGCCATCACTAGCACATAATCAACATACAAAGCTTACCAACAAACATGCTGGCCATCACCAGCACATACTCAATCAACATACGAAGCTTACCAACAAACACACTAGCCATCACTAATACATACTCAATCCACATACGAAGCTTACCAACATACTTCAAACATACATACAGCCGACATGTATGTCATATGCATTTCAATATGGCATAATTCATCCTCTTACATCATGCAAACGAATCATGATCTAACTTCCATAGCATAAAATCATATAGTCCTAGCATGCTGCTACTCATTGAAAGCATGCTATCATGAAATTATGAGTTTAAAGCTCCCCTACCTCGTAATCATGACGTTTAATGGTGAGCACACTACTGCAGCGGCGTCGGTGGCGGAGCTGGTGGCCAAAAGCATTGCCTAACTGAGAGAGCTACTGTCCCGAGGGTTTAGGAAGTGCTGGAAGACTCACTGCCAAACGTGGTGACACGGGTCAATGTGGAAAAATCTGTGATCCACGGCAGCACACTAGGGACGGCCGGGAGAAATGTCATGCCAACATAAGTGGCGATGCGACCATAAGTCGATGGTGTACTCACTGAAGGTCGGCCAACGGCTGAGAAGTACTTGACTAGCAGTAAGACATTGAAATCGGCCATGGACAGCACCCAACGGCGGCGATTTCATGTCAACAAGGGCCCACAATAGGGCGGAGGACGTGGGGCAACACTCAAGGATAGAGGTGAGGTGGTGGACGACTCTGGTGTCAACTCCATTCGGTGGCAGAGCTAGCCGATGGTCAGGCGGTGCGAATGCAGTGCCTAAACCCTAAACCGAATGCATGGCTACACACACACACGATTCAAAAAGGCGGGGGAGAGGGCTGAAAGGAGGCGGCCCATGGCCCACAAAAGGCCAACGGGGCTAAGGCCCTAGCGGTGGCTAATCAAAGCGGCGACATCGCCGATCACTACCCACAACCAAAACTAATGGTGCGGTTAGCTGTGCATCTCGCACGGCAGAGGGCAGGGGGAAGGTTCAGGGTCGAGCAAAGGCCATGAAGCTGTCATTGGCCAAGGCCTGTGCAAGTGAACTTGTCCATCTTCAGTCAAGATAGGTCCTACAAATTCTTCCCAAAGGCCATCTAGTACTGACGGCATAAAATAGGCAAGAGGGGTCAACAACTAATATGCTGCTAAGGCGGAACTAGTTGCGGCTACTAGCTGCAAGGAAGAGCACGGTTCAGAGGTGATCACACCGGGTTAGGTGGGGCCAAGCTAGGGTGGCCGTTGCCATCATCACCAAGCTAGGACAGAGCCGAACAAAGGCTGACCAGCCCCAGCCAACCACCGACGACACAATGGCAGCCAAAAATAGAGCCTCTCGCTCGAATCGACCAAAAAACGAATTGCGTTCAAAACATGGTTCCAAAGCAAAGGCAGAACAAGGCCCAGAGGGGTGGCCCACTAGCATCACCGGGCTGGGGCGGAGCCAGATGAAGGTCCGCTAGGTCAAGTCCAGTGTCCGACTGATGGCGGCAATCACAACGTCCAAAACGGACGTAGACCAAAAACAGGGGACGCCCGGACTGAGCAAAGGAGAAATGGAGGGGGCTGAGGCTGAACCGGTCCGGGTGGGACCGTCCCCGGGCCACCACCAGGCCGAGGCAGAGCCCACAGTGGCTGGGCTGCCCTCACCAGCCAACGGCGGCCGCGACAACCCACTAGAAAATTGCAACACAGTACGG
Organism: Saururus chinensis; assembly: GCA_035235625.1. Taxonomy (NCBI): domain Eukaryota; kingdom Viridiplantae; phylum Streptophyta; class Magnoliopsida; order Piperales; family Saururaceae; genus Saururus; species Saururus chinensis. The sequence continues at coordinate 24,635,632 of CP141146.1, read as the reverse complement.
GCAAAATGCACTGGCCGGAGCAGAGGATGGCAGAGGAGATGGAACCGGGCTAGGTGAGGTGGTCCATAGCCCTCGCCGGACCAAGGCGAGACTGGAGGGAGGTCAGGTCGGCAAGGGCTCGCTGTCGGCGACCTCCGTTTCACCAAAATAGAGCATCGACAAAAAAATAGGGCATATGGGGGGAAAAGTATGGGGTGGCAGAGAAGGCTCACTGGAATCGGGAGGGGTGGCCTCCTGCTGTCGCCGGCCCAGGACGGAGCCATGGGTGGCCGTCCGGCCCTTGCCGGCCCACGGCAGCAACGGTACAAATGAAATAGAGAAGAGAGAGGGAAAACCGGGGAGGAGGCAGCATGGCCGGGGCAGTGGCACCGGCGGGGCAGAATAGGTGGTGGTGGCCCGGCGTCCCACTGGTGGCCGCCGGTCGCCGGAGAAGAGACAGCAAATGGGGGGGCTCATACTGTCCAGACGTTTCTGGATTGGGCTTGGCCGAGCCAGAGCCCGATCCTTTCACTATTTTTTTTTCTTCTTTTTTTTCCACTTATATCCCCATTACACGCTTACCTCCTGTTTACACGTTGTATGTCTAAAATTCGTGCCAAAAGCACGTAGCACGGCCCATGGCCTGAAACTAAGCCCTACACCCGACTCTATGGGTATAAATACGAGGTAAATACACAAATATGAATATGCCGAAGCATCATATTTTCCTGCCAAAAATGACCAGAAAAATAGCAGGAAAATCATAGAAAATCGTAGTAAAATCAGGGACATTATAGCTAGCAAGTATGTTGATAAGCTATGTATAGAAGTATGTGTATGTTATATGTATGTGTGATAGACATACATATGTATGATGGTTATATGCCTATGCAATGGATATGTGTATGTGTGTGTGGGTAGAAGTATGGGTGATGGACAATAAGAGGTCACAAAGTATTTCATGTGGATTTGGATGTAGAAGTGTAAGCTTATGACAGAAGATGGTGGACATAAGTTTGATGGGGGAGAATTAAAGTGGATTGGTGTGCTTTGGACTGGAGTGTATGTTGGGGATTGTCAGACAAAAAGAGTGTTGCATAATTGTACAAGCCTAACACACATATTATGAAGTAAAAAGTAAGCAAATAAGTGAGGTATAGGTAAGAGAGTGATAACTGGAGTTGACTCTAAGGAACTAAGTTTGATGACTTACAAGTAAGGTCGTATGAGTAAGGTTGTACGAGTAAGGTCATACGAGTAAGACTGTACAAGTAACGTCATACGAGTAAGACTATATTGGTAAGGTTGTACGAGTAAAATTATATGAGTAAGGTCTTATGAGTATGTGTAAGTTGTATGAGTAAGTGAACGATTGTACGAATAAGTTGGTAAGACTTTGATTAAGAGTGTAAGTGAAAGATTGGTTTAATGGTATGTATTTGGTATAGTTGAATGCGTATGTGCATGATTATTATATGCCTGCCTGCTTCATGTTTGAGTTGTATGAACACATTTATGTATGTACTTACTTAGTTCACTATTTAGAACCCCTCTACTGGGTATTTTCCTACGAAGTGTGAAAATACTCACTTACCTTATTTTTAGCCTCGTTGTTTGGGAGGCTTTTGTAGGTTTGTGTTGGAGATTTCCTAGAGATGGATGCTCATTTCCATGATAGATTGATTTCCTTTGACTTAGGTATATCTTTGACTCACTACAAGTATTATTTTATGCCACAATCTGATGTATTAGGTGAGATGAGAATTAAGGTGTTTATGCTTTCTGGACTTGTAATTTGGATTAGATTGTGGACTGTTATGGGACTTGCACCCTGGGATGCAGGGGAGAGATTTGTATTTAAAGCATATGATCATAGCAATTTATTTTGTATGTTGTTTTCGAGTAGCGCCTAAGGATGTTTGGTTTGGCTTTACGATATTTGATCGAATGGGTAAAAACTTGTATGGGAAAAATTGATGTATGATGTTTTAAATTAAAAAATTGCTTTCATAGGTTTCGTATTTGTCATTTTTTCTAAATTTACAGTCATTGTATTGCTAAAAATTTTAATAAATTTTTAAGAAAATATGATAAAAAAATCTCGGGCATTATAATTGCTATCAAAGCCTAGGCAATTTGACTGCAAGTCCATAACAGTTGCAAGTTTGGATTAGTGGCATGTAAGAGTAAGTTGAGAATTGGTTTTGGAAGGAGTCAGGGTGAATGTTTTCCCTTGATTCCATTTCTTTATGCATTTGGGCAGAGTTGAGCCGAAGTGCCTATGCCACCTAGAGATTTTGGGTGTTGGATCGCATGTTTATTGGCTGAAGAGAGTCGTGGGCTAGTAAGGATTGTTTTGCTTTTCAGAAAGATTGGCTAGTTCCTTTAATGGCTATTAGAGATTCAAAAGTTTCTAGTGTCGAATTGAGATTACGAAGACAGGAGAGTGGTTACGGCCAGCTGAGTTCTAACTAGTGAAAATATGTCACACGTATCCTTCCTAATTGGTTAGCTTATGACCTTTTGATGTACGCAAGGGAATTTGTACGTAGTGGAGTATGAGACTTTTTTCACCTCATTTCGAAGATTCGTGGTTAAGAGCAGTTTAAAAGTAAGTTTCCGAGCATGCAAGATTGTAGACGGCCTTTGAGGTAATAACTTGACAGTTGTGAGTGTTGTGCTTACCACATGAGATTTTGGGAAGGAAGGTGTGAGTTTGGTGTGGATTTGATGATTGGTGGCCCCCTCAAAGAGTAATCGCAGACCATCATAAGAAACAAGTGAGGTGTGTGTACCCTGAAGGTTTGAATGTTGTATTCATAGTGTTTTAAAATGGCCAGCTATTTGTTTTGAGTGAATAGTTAAGGCTAGGTGATACATGACTAAAGGTTGCAGTGCCTTTTGGCAGGTTGTTTGAGAAGTTGTCTCAAGAATTAGCCCTAGAAGAGCTAGACATTGTCTGAGATTTACTTTGGTTCATGTTAGGATCTCACGAGAAGAGCCAATGATGGTTGGATGGTTCCTATAGATTAGCTATTTTTCGACATATGATGACACATCATTGAGGTCTAGATGGAGGCATAGAGGAGCCACATGCACCAATACCATAGGATGAGCCATACAGACCTGTTACCATAGCAGAGTTCAGTGCTTATCAGGATGCAGTGTTACATAGTCTCATAGAAATCAAACATATGCTCATAGACAAATTCCCACGAGCTGAGAGTGACGGGGAGTAGTTTGATTAAGATGATGCTGGAGCTTACTGTCTATTATTATTGTATCACTATTTTATGTATTCCGGTCTTCAACTTGTTCAATTCAATTTATATTTCATTTGACTATGGGATTGTTGCATCTTGAAACTAATTGTGTGATGGATATATGATTATAGACCTGGTTTATATTAGGGAATATTTATTTTCATGTCTTATGGTGATATGTGTGTCTTGATTCTACTTAATTGGATATTTTTATTAATTATTGCTTGACATTTTGTTTATTTATGTCAAAAAGGAGGAAAAATAATTAATAAAAATCAAAGTATTTATCTTTTGACTTGATTGAACAATACTGTACAAATCATTTTGATTTTAAGTATGCAGGATAAGTATAGGTTTATTGATACAGAAAGAGAGGTGGGGCCTAAGTCATGCATGGTAGAATGAACAAGGTAGCTTATGCTTTGTTATCAATGTCATTCGCTACACTTTGGATCAAAAGTGAAGGTCTACCATTACCAATTGTGTAAGTGGTCTAGTCTTCTCGTCCTTTCACTATTGTGGTTCCTTTCACCAGTGGTTAGTCTGGAGCGAACTTTCTTTGAGTTTGAGTTTAGATTTGGGAATACATAGGTTTATACAAGGCTTTTTAAGATCAATTCCAATGAGTCTATGTAAAGTCTTCGTGTTGTCAAAATATTTTTACAAATTGAAAGTCAATACACTATATCAAGAGTTGTAAATTTATTTTGATTTTCAACTCTGTAGTATTTTGACAGGAAATATCTAAAGGGGGAGATTATTAGAACATAAGTGTCATATGTTAGGTTTATTTGTTGATCTCTTGGTCAAAATTATGTCACAAAACTTAAAAATCTGCCAAGATATAACTATGGTCGAGTTTGTTTTGGAATTGATTAATTTAAAAAATAGGAGCAAACATGTTCTTATATATCAAGACGGAAGAGTAAAGAAGTTGATGAGTTATGAAGCTTATTTAGTTCACATTCTCATATCAAAATTACTTATAAAAGTTTTAGAAGTTATTTTAAAAGTTTTTGAAAATTTTAGGGTAAAAAAGATAAAATTGTCATTAAACAGTGTCATCGATTGATTACTAAAATCATGTGTTGATTGAATCTATCAATTGTTGATGAATAATTGTATGAAATTGATGAATTGGTAGATTGCCACGGAAATGATCGATTAGTACTTAAATTAGTCATTTGTAAAATAAAGCTAAGAGTTTATCGATCTATCTCTTTCATGGATCGATTGATCGCTTAAGGAGTTGTGTGTTCATAAATCAATAAACGATCGATTGTTGTCTGAAACAATCAATTACTAACATAAGCCTTTCTGGATTGGATTTTTTCCCTTTTTAAAATGAAAGTGCCAAATAGTTTTAGACACTTATATAAATGATAAGAAGTAACGAGATTGAATAAAGGTAAACCTAGAAAAATTAGACAAGAAAGGAAAAAAAAATATATTAATGTTTTCATTGAGAATTTACAAAGGAGTTTGAAGAGAATATCAATGGTGATTTTATGATGCTACTATACAACTAAAGAGAAGATTTCACATAGACATTTCATTAATAATAGTTAGCAAAGTTCTTCAAATAAGTTGAAGAATCTCAAGAGGTAAATCAATAAACAAGGAAGAAGTTCTTATTTAAGTTAATAGAAGAAGAAGATAAAGTTCAAAGACTCAGAGATAGAAAGCTTCAATAGGTCTTCAAGGAGGGAGAGCTTAAAGACTAACAACAAGATAATATTGAATAAAGGGAGTTTGTGCCAATTCTTAAGGTTGATTGATTTTTAGTCTTTTAAGTTCAAAATCGTTCTAGTGTATTAATTGAGCATTTAGTTGAAGCTGCAATAGTTTTTAACTGAAGTTTGAGTTTTTCATGCTAATCATTTATGTGGTTGTGTGGTTTATATGTGTAATTTGATGATTGATTGATTGAGGATGGAGCTTCATACTTAGATTTGTTTATTCTATTGAAAAAAAACTTTCTATATGTCAAGGCTAGAATTTGTAATTTTTATTTTTGTTAGATAATTAGACTAAGGACAATTTAGTGATATGTTATAATCCTATAGATATATATTAAACTCATAATACTTATCTTTTCATTTTGGAACAATAGTTTGGAGTGGTAGCTTGTGACCCAGGAGTTGAGTTTCCAAAGCATGCATCTTTGTCAACCAGCGCAGGGGAAATTGACAGGGCTGCTATGTGGTGGATGGTCACCCATAGACAGCCACTTGTACTTGTGGTGGATGGAAATTGAGAGGCTTGGGATGTTCTGCTACCACCGGCACCGCCTAGAGGTCACCGGTGGATGTAGACGGAGCACCGCATTCTGGCTCATGTGGATGTGAGGTTTGCTTGCTACGGACTTGTGTATTGATGCTTCCAGGGTGTATATAAATGTTTAATTCAATGAGCTTCAGGTTTCATTTGGTCCTTTTATGATATGGTTAGCGGATTAGGAAGGTTTCCACCACAAGATGGTGATGATTCTCGAGCTGACTGTGATGCATGTGTAGTTGGCAAGGCTCTTTTAGTCTCTGTTACTTTTAGGTTTCTTATTTATTTTCTCTAGAACACGGCTATTTCCCCCCCAAAAAATGCTTAGAGCCCCCCACTACTAAAAAATAATTAGCATTTTTTAACTATCCAGTACCCCCCACACCTCCTTATAATTTTATTCATGCCAACCCAACAACCCAAAACTTCTGGAGGTTTTTTGATAGGTGATACCCTCCACCAAATAAAATTAATTTGGACGGAGGTCTTAAGTCCCCGTCAAATTTTACATATTGTGGCGGTGACCGCCCCTCGTTAGAAGTTTTCCAAAAGTTTTTTAAACTTCTGGAAGTTTCGTGGCAGGGGGTACCCCCCGACAAATTAAACTGCATTATAAAGGAAACAAAGGTCTCCGTCAATGTTTGCATATTATGGCAGTGACCTCTCCCCGCTAGAAATCATCTGAGGTTTCTTGGTGCAGGATATTATTTGCCAAATAAAACTTATTTGGATGTAAACCTTAGTTCCCCGTAAAATTTTGCATATTTTAGTTGTGCCCACCTCTCGCTAGAAACCATCCAGAAGTTTTCTAGATGAGTAGCCAGGCGAGGGGAAGAGGAAAAAAGATCGTGGAAGAGGAGTCACAAGCGAGGGGGAAGAAGAAAAATGGTCGGGGAAGAGGAACCACAAGTGACGGGGAAATAGAAGAGCTTACGCCAAAGGAGAAAGATTGTGAATAGGGTCATGAAAGAGCAAAAATAGAATTAAAAAGAAATAATGGGAGGCAGGGTATTTAGCAATTTATTAAATTTTGTTGAGGTGTGTAAAGTATGGGGGCATTTAAATAAATTTTGGGGGGGAAATAGCCGTGTTCTTTTCTCTAAATGTGTACATTATTTTAGGTTTGAGGGGGATATCTATGTACTTATTTCCAATTTCTTCTCACTTTTGTGCCCATATTTTTTGATGTAATAGATTGAATTTGTTTTGATACATTATAATATATATTTTTTTATTATAATAATTTTTTTATACATCAAAGAATGTCCTTGACACCCTTTATTGCAAAAAAAAATATAAAACTATATAATATGCATTGTATTGTTAATCCGAAGACTATTTATACAGTGTATATATATATCACATCAGCCGCTTGACCTGAGCTTCCGAGACACATAAAACCCTATTGTAAAAGCCAGTATTGCTGTAGCTATAACCTCTTTGTTCTTCCTCGCCATATCCAAGAAACTCTCACCAATGCCTTCCTCCAAGCCTAGGCCTCCCTTCAGTATATCATTGATCGGGATCGAACTCCATACTTTTTCTCCCATTTTTCCATCACACTCCCCGTCTTTCTTCTCTCTACCGTCGCCGGCACTTTCAGCTCTACTCGGTAGACGTTCATGCTCTTCAGAAGCACTTACTCTAGAGCTATTCCTTTCCTCCTCCCTCTCCTTCTCACTGAATCTTACTTTCTTTTCATGTTCTTTAATCTGATAATCGCCTTCAAGGCTACCTTTTCCATTCCCGCGGCTATCTTCTGCACCACACACATCTTGATCTGCTCCTTGATCCTTGGCATTTTGTACCTGAAGTGGAGCTTCTTTTCCCTTAGCAATAGCAGTATCTCCAATACCTTTAGCTTTGCTCGGTAGAGACTCTTCTTTCTTGGTAGAAATACCAGTAGAACTTGGAATCTCTTCCTTCCTATCTGCTTTCTCAGCATGAGTACTGCTCGCCTTTGGTGCTTCGCCCTCATCTGGTTGTGCTTTCTCTTCAATCTTCTTGGGTATGGTTATGAAAAGAATCTCGTCTTCAAATTTCGCAGTGGTTTTGTCGGTGTTCGAATCCTCCGGCGCGGTGAAGATATGCTTGAACCTCTTATATCTGCCTTCAGCAACTTGTCTCTCACCGTAGGCCGTCAGTTTGCTCTTGTTGTCTACTTGCACTTTCAAGTCTTCCTTCTTAAAACCTTTGCAGATTAACATCAGCATGTCAAATGCATTTATACAGATTGTTATATGACCAGACTCGGTCTTGAATTCTTTGAACCGGGATAACTGAAAATGATTCTAGAATCCAGCTAGAATGCAACCACCCAATGTCTCGCTTTCTCCAAAATTTAAATATTTTTTTATTGCTCTCTTCTTCCATGCGTTTTCCACTTTTCCCTTGTTGCTTTGTACATACCCCCATATGCACCCTTCCCCTTCCCTCCCCCCCAAAAATAAATTTTTTTACTTTCCCAAATTTTATATGTTTTTTGTTTTTTATTCTTATATTATCCATGTGTACCCTTTATTCCCTCCATATTACCCCATATATCTCCCTTTATTCTCCTTCTCTTCCTCCTTTGGGTGCCGTTGGCAACGCTGGCCACACCTCCAACGACATTGCCAGCTATGTTTCCACCCTACATCCTTGCCCAACCCTGGCTGGAATGTACTGCCCCATCCCACCAGCTACATGGAAGGAGTATTAAAAAAAAGAAGAGGATGAATGAGAAGTAAAAACAGGAGGACGACAACAAGAGGAAGATGGAGAAGGAGAAGAGTAAGGGGCGGCACAAATTGCCTGAGTCTCAACCATTTCCGTTGTACTGGTCGCAACCTAGCTAGATCTTTTCTTGTTGTAGTGAGGGCATCCAAAAGGTTGTGGTTTTGCTGTTTACACGACTAGTTTGTGCCACGTCGACTAGCCAACTAGTGGGGTGGATATGTGAGACAAATTTGTACAATGGGGAAACACAAAGGGTGAGTATGAAAGATTTTGTAATATTTATTTAGTTGGGGAAGGTGAATAATGGGGAAGTCAGACATTGTTGCGGTGGCGACAGAAGGGTTCTTTTCTTTCAACTCTTAACACAAATGCAAGTGCTAATCAATAGAATTTTTTTTATTTGATTGCTACTCATTTTGAAGAATGCCTCAAATCTCAGTCATGTACATATCGGTGCAGACGTGAATAATGCAAGTATAGATAAATTTCTAACTTTTCAGAAGCCAAAACTTTAAATATTAATAAATTTTTAGCATAAATAAGGAAGATGATGATAACGGAGGTCAATGTGTCTGGATCGTGCTTTGTAAAATAGCACCAACTTTTATACCAACAAGAAACAGTTAGGCAAGAAGAAAAGGAAAAGAAAAATACCAGGGAGATGAATGATCAGCCTATGGGCATTGGAGTCATGTGCCCAATCCATTGAAGGTTTGAAGTCCTCATACATGAACTCGGCCTGAGTGTTTGGTCCGGGTACCTTTCGCCCTCTCATGTTTTGCATGTTTACCGGTAGCAATTATTCTGAAGAAACTTCTATTTGCGAGAAGAAAATGGAGTTTTCTCACAAAAGCAATAGCTCCTTTTGCAAGGGTTCGTTTATTCGCCTTTCTTACGGAATTTCACTTAATATAAGCGCAGCACACAACGGAATTCTTCGCCGTAAGAACTACTTTTCCCATGGAATGGTTTTAGGTTATGCTGATTCGAGGCCCATTTGACTTGCTTTCTCTTCGACAGATATTGAGCCAAAGCCAAAAGCATATTCCTTCCTTGCCCTACACAATAATGAACCCCTTTACTGCCAAAATCCGTTGCCAATTTAAAAGGGTGTATAGAATCTAGAAAACAGCAGGTTAAAATACAATTTTTTGATGAATGTGGCTATTTAGACTCCACTTTTTTTCCGGGTGTCCCCCAAGCAAAAGCAAAAAACTCAATATTTTTTTTACTTCAATACCCCACTTATCCCCCATTAGTTTAGTCTTCATTCCGTCATTCGGCTTACTCTTCCTTCCCCCATGACTTAACCTAAAATATTCTTATTAGTCTTCCTCATTCTCCTCTAGGGCAAATCAGAGCTATCGGCGAACACTGTAGATTCGACGACCCTCCATTTTCTTCCTTTTCTCCGTCCCTCTTCTAGCATTTGGCATATGGCGATATAACTCTGGCAGCAGCTAGAAAAGCTCCAGTGGCGGGTAGAAAAGCTCTGGATACTAAAAAGTTTAGCCCTTTCTATAAGTTCATCTTCCCCTTAGCCATGATTTTTTTGGTGTAGTTGGGTTGTTTGTTCAACCATGAATTTTTTAATGTAGGTAGGTTGTTTGTAATTTTATTCATCTATATTCCTATGTGGATCTATTATGATAGTGTTTCTTCATCAAAGACTTCTTTGCACCTCCCGAGACAAATTTATTAGCCACAATATGCATAAGTTCACAGGGACTTCCCCCTGCCACATACAAAATAGTTACACTAGGTCATGTAGATCAAAAAGTATAGCTCAAATCAAGTAATGTACTATAATATGTATTTCACCATCTTTTGAAATATATCTTCTCCTTTACTATTTGTGAAGGTTGTGAGGAATATATTAGATTATATAATTGGAGAAATGTCAATATTGATATACTTTTATTAACTTGCACATTCCCATTGTGAGAGGCTTTGGTAAAATGGGCCAAAGAAATTTGTATGAGATATGTCACGGTGCTTATAGTCATAAAATTGGATGCCCAAAAGCAGATACCACGAGTTACTCTAGTTTGTGAAAGGATGCGCCGCTACAAAAAGAGTATTATTTTAAATTCCAAGTCTGATATTCACAATTGTAGAGAAACAACTACAAAGAAATGTGAATACTCAATTAAGTTACAAGCAAGGGAAATGTATATTGACAGTGGTGCTGGGTGAAAATTAAAAGTAATTTGTTGTAGTGACAATTACCCTCCTGGCAATTTGGAGAAGGGCACTCAATTTTTGATAGATAATACAATTGGGGTGGAATGTATAGAAAGTTTTTTGTTTCATTCAATTTTTGATAGATTATACAATTAGGGTAAAGCTATAGATGTTCATGATTTTTTGTCACTAAACTCTCGACAAGTATCAGTAAACTTTCAATCTCTTTAAGAATCATTTAGTTCAAAAACCAAAGGGAATCGTGATATATGAGAAACGCTTATAGTTTCACAGGCAATTCAACTCCACACTCCCCTAAAAAGAACTACTCTCTAATTAAAAATCCAGGAAGATGTCAAATTGGGTTCAATGCCAACTCCCTCAAAAACCAATTTCAACCGGTCAAAACCAATATCCCCGACCGACAAATCCAATATTTCTCCCCATCCAGCCCGCAAGACCACAAAGCAGCAAGGACCTAGATCACAAACCATAGAAAGACCAACTAGGTAACTGTCTAGGATAAATGTTTCAAGATTTCCACCTCAAAGAATGACATAACAGTTATCTCTCTAGCGTGTTTCCTAAGTCAATATACAAGGCACATATTCAACACTACGAGAACAAGGAAATCAATCATCCACGATCAAAGAAAACACAAATTCTCATTGTCATCACTGTAAGTCTTTCAAAATAGCTCCAAACGTACACCAAGTGTTTTTCACACTACCTTTACAAAAGAAGCACTAAGGCAACTAAAATAAAAGTGTCTCTACAAAGCACAAATATTCTTGTCTTCCTTCTCCCCTAAATAATTGCATTCTTATTTGCCCTCTACGACATTAGTTTCTTGATTTATTTCTTGTCTTTATTCTTCTTGCGCATTTACATTTACTTTAACATCTCCATGCACCTCTTCTCCAACATCTCCTTCCTTCTTTTCAGCTCACCGTCTCCTGTACGATGTGGTTGGATGTGGCCTCATCATCTAGCGTATGGAGATTAAAACCAAAGGTTAGTCTCAACAATCCGTATCTTAAGCCAAAGGTTAACCCCAAACAGGTAACATCCATTGAACACCTCCAATTCGAAGATATGAAACCCATTTTTAGTACTCCCTTTGAAGCACTCAAAATAATTAAGCTAAATACATAAAAATAGAAAATAAGCAACCAAACATAAATCTAAAATAAACAATAATAATACTCATAATAAACGAACCCTGGAAGTAACCTGAAATGGAAGAAATTTTCAAGGAAAACCAAAGTGCACAACTTGGAAAAATATATGAGCATGAACGTTCCAACACATACAATATAAAACAAGAACGCCATGTATATAATCACTTGAAAAAACTAAAATGAACATATAACAGTACCAAGAGCATATCTCAACAATACCCACAAAAAGAAGCAAAAAGACGATGAGACCTAAAGAAGAAGTGACGGTGGTGTGCTCCAGAGAAACACCGGTATTGACACACAGTGGGTCTCTGGAAGCTCAGAGCTTCCACATTCTCCTAGATTCATATCCTCTGTGGCAGAACGTAAGTAAGAGATGGAGCCTAGATTTCAAAGGAAAATGACTTAATTTACGGAATATACAACAACTCATCCAACAAGCAAGTATAAAAGAATCGTCCTATTAAATTAAAGGGAAATAACAGGAATTACAGTATTTACAAAAAGTCATCCAAAAAGCAATCGCAATAGAATTTTCTGACTACTCACTTGAAACAAGCACAAGAAAGAGAAATTTGGTCTTGTTATTAAGAATTCAAAACTCCCCTCCAAGCCAAAATTGCACATACCCAAAAAGCAAACTAAAAGAAATTTACCATACTTGAACAAGCAGCATTTCAATCAATCTCAATATCCAAATCACCCAACAATCCAAATTTCCATCCAAAAGCTCACACTTCCCATCAAAATCTTGAGTAGGACTGAGAAATCTTACCCGAGCCGAACCAATCCAACCAGTCTGTGCCAGATCTAAATCAGAACAGAGGAATCTGGATCACAATCTGATCATGTGCACTGGATCACTAGGAAAAACACAGCAAATTTTTTTTGAATCTTGGGTAGGTGGAGGAGAAATGGTTGGTAAATTAACAGCAAGAAGGGAGGAGCGAAGGAAGGGCAAAGATGGATTTGAGGGGGTTGAGAACTTGGACTCGGACAAATCAAATTTAGGGGAAAAAATGTGACACTACAATAAAAATGACTATTAGCGACGCTTTTAAGTGTCATGAGTAGTACTGTAAGCGTTGCTAATGGTTATAAGTGCCGCATAAAAAACGTCGGTACATGCGCCAATAAAATTGCAGTCGCTACTGCTCATTAGTGACGCTTAACTAAAAACGTCGCTAATAGTCTAACATTAGTTACGTTTATTTATATGTCTCTAATAATTTTACTTTTGCGACACATATTAAAGCGTTGATAATATTAAATTATTAGCTACACATAATTCTAAGTGTCACTAATAATTGGTTAATAATGATGCATAATTATACGTCGCTAATATAAAAAATATTTGTAAAAAAATAAAAAACAACTTATTAGCGACACATAATTATAAGTCACTAATAATTTCTTATTAACGATGCTAAATTATGCGTTTGTAATGTAAAATATATTTTTTTAAAAATAAAGAATATATTATTAGCAGCTTTTAGAAGCGTCGCTAAAAACTTAACTTTTTTTAAAGAAAAGCCCGCTGGTGGAGGGCCTAGTGGGGAAGAGGGAGGTGGCCAGCTTCCAGGGGGATGCAAAGACGGGCCGGATTCCGGCCCCCTCTCTCTTCCGCGTCCCCCCTCTTCCCTTCCTCTATTGGGGTGGGGTGGGCGGGCGGAGGGGGACCAGGGAGAGGGGCCGGATTATGGCCCCATCCTCCCTTTTCTCTCCCCATGTCCCCACACCCCCTCCTTCCCCTCTATTTTTCACAGGAGGGGAAGGAGGGGGGACCCTCTCTTCTCTCTCTCCTCACCCCCTCTCTTCCCTCTATGTCCTCATCCTCTCTCTCTCTCCTCACCCTCTTTCTCTATCTCTTCTCTCTCTCCTCACCCTCTCTCCCCTCTTTCTCTCTCTCTCTACCCTCTCTCTTCTCTCTCTATCTACCCTCTCTCCCCTCTTTCTCTCTCTTCTCACCCCCTCTCTTCTCTCTCTCCTCACCCCTCTCTTCTCTCACCCTCTATCTTTCCTCTCCTCTCTTTCCTTACCTGTCTCTCTCTTCCTTCTCTCTCTCCTGATCACTCTCTCTTCTCTCTCTCCTCTCTCTTGCTTTCTTTAATCTCTCTTTTATTATAAATTATATTTTAAAATTAATAAGAGAATTTAAGAAATAAAATATATTATATATAAATAACAAAAGTTTAATCTATTATTGACACTATCTTTTATTAAAAATTTAATATTTATTTATTTTAAATACAAATAGTAAATATTAATAAAATATATTATATTTAAGAAGTTTATTTTAATATTTTTAATATTTATTTATTAAATAAAATTAATTAATAAAGCTAATAACGTTGCATCGCTATTATTAATGTTATTTGTGACGCTTGTTTAAAAGTGTCGCTAATAGTTCTAAATTTTTATTTTTTAATTTTAAATTTATTACTATTAGGGACACTTTTATTAATCGTCGCTAATAACATAACCATTAGCGACGCTTTGTAACAAGCATCACTATTGTTAAAACTATTTGCGACACGTAAGAAAAAGCATTGCTAATAGTTATAATTTTTTTTTAAAATAAATATCTTTTAGCGACACTTGTTTAAAGTGTCGCTATTAGCGTAGTTAATTAGCGACGTTTATTCAAAAGCATCGCTAATATGGTTAGTATTAGCGACACTTTAAATTAAATGTTGCTAATAGGTGACTATTAGCGACACATATTATTATGTGTTGCTAATAGTTCATATTTTTGCGACAATTTTGTATGTGTTGCAAGTAGTGGTTTTTAGCAACGCTTTTGTTTGCTTCACTAATAATACATTTTGTTGTAGTGTGACCAGAAATGACAATTGGTCAAAAAATGAGGTGGAGGAAGTGTCAAGCACTCTTTGTGACGGGCGTTCTCAATGACAAAGCTAATGAAGTCGTTGGAGCTTTGTAAGGGCGACAAATAGATAAGGTGGCTGGGTGAGGCTATAAGATCTTTTAATTCTTTCCATTTAATTGTGTGGTTTACTTGTTTGCCAGTTTGATTTAACTTTTGGGGTTATGGGTTAGTTAATTATTAATTTCTTGTGGTTTAATTTCATTTTAAGAGTTCTAGTATTAAGCTTGATATACACAATTTTTACCAATTTAATGGTATTTTCTTATAATTTTTTTTCTTAATTAAGGGAGTGGACCCCGCAATGGGCCCCATGTCCGTTTGGGAGATTGTGGGTTTGGGTATAATTAAATTTATTTTTAAGTCAAAATACCCTTAATTAGCCACTTAGTGCATTTTACCCAATTTTTTAGCACAGCAGTTCTTATTTTCTCTTGCGCCCCGAGATTTTTGAAGCATAAAAATTTTCTTTCCACAAAAAAATCGGAGTTTACCAAGGCCCGCAACTGGAGCCGCTGGCATTATGCGATATTAAAATAGTAGTATCCCCAGGAATCATGGTCCGTATACAAACACACAAGAGAAAAATAAAAATAAAAAGTTCTTACTCAATTCGGTGTGGTTGAAATCCTCGAAATCACGTTAATAAAACTTGGAGTAGGCCCTTCTACCCGCACACTAAGCTTCGTCAAGTCCTGCAAAGTCCGGGGGGCTTGTGAATATTTTAAAATACTCAGTAGGGGAGTTTATACTATCAGGCATGAATAAACACATGGCAATTTCACAACACATATCATATATAATATTTTTCATTAAAACATAGTGTTCCTCTCACACAAAATGATCCCTAGTGCTTCTTCCTATGTATCAAAGATGCTTCTAGGGTTTGAAAGCTCTCAAGGCTCCCTACAAATACCCCAGACATATATATTAATAATAGGAATTTGCTGCGGGTACAAAGCAGCGACCTCTTACTCCTCCACAAATCATCTCAAAATAATTCGTGTTTATGGATAGAAGAGCCACCCGTGCTCATGGGGTGTCGGGATCTAGAGAGTATAGAGTCTTCCCATGATACTCTCTACCCTAGCTCGCGTAGCCTTGATAGTTGCCCATCGTTAGGAGCGAATCAGGGGTCTTGCCCTTCGCTAGGGGCTCACCAGGCTAAAATAGGTACCATGCATCCGATTCCAAACCGGATTAATATTGTGCCCTTAATTAGTCAATGGAGCTATATTGGGGGGCCCAACAATAGCTCTGAACAACCAAAACACTTATGAGTCCCAGACTCATAGTCTTGAGTCCAAGACTCATAATCTTGAGTCTCATACTCAATCAAAATATCCTAGAGTTCACAGACGACAAAAAGGGCTATTTTCTTTTAAAACATTCTATCCCAATGTTTATCCTTTTGAAAACCCTAGCTCCGCCTCTACAAGCTATGGGAGAGTCACCATCAACAACTACAAAGGCAAGGATGGTTGCTCATTCCAATGAGACAGTTACCCCTTCTTTGTCCTGTCTTAGTGACTCGATCACCATGCTTATACGTCTTTTCAAAAATAATCTTGAGAATCCTCCTTTCAATAAGGACGAGTCCTCTAAAACCGTCTTTCAAACATACTGTATTCATTTGCAATGAAAACAGTGGCGAAGCTAGTTTGTCTCAATCTCACACGCTCCAACGTGTATAATTTATATCAAAATCCACGGATAAACACTCGGTGAAACTATCATATATGAGGCAATCGTAAAGTATGCAATGTCTAAAACATATCCGTTTCCAGCGGCAAATCATTCGACTAATCGAATATACATAATAGCATTATGAACATACAATATATAAATCATATTATATCTCAACGATTAACCATTCGACCAATCGATTATATGTGCAGAAATCATAAAGCATAACTTGAAAGTAACCTCTAATGCATAACATTCTAGATTCATATAAATAATAAGTTAAAAACAAAACCAAAGTTTATAATCATGCCTTAAGGAAGGATAAAAGCCCCTACCTTGCTCTCCGCATGAGTTTGAAACTGATAAACCGGACACCACGAAATTGGATGTCCACTTCTGGGGTTCTAGAGGTCTCCAAATAGGAAAATAACCCCGCCACGACATCCGGCACGCTCGATTTAAGTAAGAACGCCTCTTGAATTGAAGAAAATGGACTTAGATCGACTCTAGAAACTCTTGTTCCATACCCGTAGGCTATGGACATAATATCCCCTTTACCGGGAATACTTTTCTCTTTCCTTACTTGTGGGCTACGGACAGAACCTCCCCTTAACTTGGAATACTTTTCTCTTTCCGTTCCTGTAGGCTACGGACAAAATCTCCCCTTTTCTAGACACACATTACCCCTCACGCGCCCGTAGGTAGCAGATAGAATCTCCCCTTCCCTTGGGATGTTTCCCCTATATAGGGTCACTAACTCGAGGGATGGACACTTCCATTATAGAGAACACCCTCGATTTAGCTAAGAACGTTTTTTGAACGGAAGAAAACGGACTCAGAATGACTGCAGAAATTTCTCCGGAAAAAATGAATCGAAGTTTCAATTTATAAGAGAAGCACTACGAGCTGAGGGGAGCACGCGACATGTGTCGCTCCACAATTGGCCACAAACGTGGCATAGCCCGCTTGACGTGCACGCGGTGCACACATTTGCGCAGACCTGCTGCACATTTGACGTGTGTCGTTTCGCGCGGCGTTGCTCGGCTCGGCATCATCATTGATGCAAGCTATTTTGTCCATTTCTTTTTTTTTAAGAATATTTTATTATTATTTTAATCAAATACAATTCCAACTTCAAAACGCGATAATTTCTTATCCCGAAGTCGGAATTGCACGTCCTTAGTACCAATGGACTTGTATTGATGTGACCTTCAAAACTAGACTCATCTTGCACTTTTAGAAGTGGACCCCGCCCATGTGGCACAATTCCAGAGGTCGTAACTTTCACACCTAGCCTCCGTTTTGTGCGTTCTTAGGTTCGTTATGCTCATCTCATTGAGCTCTATCACACCCAATAAAAACTCTCCAAATGTTTTCCTCTAAATAATTTAAAATAATTAAAAACTCATAAATTAGTTTTATTAGAGGCAAGAAATCATACTGAAAATTGGCGGTCGTTACAATCTACTCCCCTTATAGAAATTTTGTCCTCGAAATTTGTACATTGTACTCATTGAAAAGTTCAGGACACTTCTCCATCACTTTTCTTCTAACTCCCAAGCTTCTAAGTCGCCTCCTGTGATAGTGGTGCTACCCTAACCCTTTCCATAACGGAATCTCTTTTGCTCGTATAATCCAAACTTCTGATCGATCTTTCCTCGAATGATAATTCAATTCAGGTTCTAGGGCAACTGTTGTCTAGTCCAAGACACATCTCACTTGTTCTTCCAAAGTATAGACACCTGAAACATGTGTTAACCACCATAAAGTTGAGGAATGATGCTAGTCTTTAAGCCATCATGTCCTATTATGTCCAAGCTTACAAAGGTCCTACCACACTTCATCTACGCAATCTGATTATCTTCACTGAATCTAATTAGTGTCACAATGACTTAGGCTTAACCAACCTACCCTTCAACATGTCAGTGCTCTCTGTCTAATCCATCGCATGGCTTTGTTTAATGGTGTTCTCTCGAATCCATCGCACGAGCATACAACATATCTTCTTTGTCTAAATCTTCCTCTCTTACCAACTTTCTGTACGTGAATGGAACATCGTACCGATCCTTAGGTTGGTACCAAATTCTTCTTTAAGTCTCTGCTACAATTTGAAATATAAACTGACTATCTTTCATCGAGATAATCGATGATGGCATTCTTTGCCGACCTATCATTTCTTTCGCATATCTCCTTATGTTGTCCTTGACAAACCTAAAATCAAATCCATAGCAATGTACTCTTGGTTTCATTCTGGAATTTCCATCGATTAAAGAACACCTGAACATTCCTACCGTTCGGCTTTCACTTGCTGACAATTAAACACCTCAAAACATCCTCTCTATATCCCCTTTCATTTCCTTCCATCCTACTGGACATTCCTTTTCAGTTCTTGATACCTCTTCTTTCCTCCTGACTGGATAGTATACTGAAATTTATGCACTTTACGTGATAGCTCTTACCTCGACTATTGTCATCCTTTTCCGAATCCAACACTTTCATCATAGCCTTGTTAAGGTTAATCTTTCCACATAATGCTTGTACTTCATCATCTTCTTTCTATGGATTTGAAAAACGGTCATCTACTGTCGACTTCGCCTCTAAATTAACCACGAGAATTCTCTTATTTCTAGGTTACACAAAAGGTTAAAAACTTACCATTTCCCTCCAATAACTTCTTGTCTTCTTGAGCATTTGAGCAATCCTTCTTCGGTCTTGTGACTCAACGCATACGATACTACTTTCTCAATCCACATCCACACACCAAATGTGAAGCACACATCAACACTATCTAGAAAACCTCAACCAATCATCTAGATACACTAACTACCCTTCACCCATTTCTCCTCATGTCATGATTCATATTTGATAAAATAGTACAATGCCTAGTCCAATCAACAAACAACAATCCACACACATCTATGGCTTTTCCCAAAACCTTGACTCTACACTATTATCTTCTTTCCCATAGCTTGTAGAGGAGGAGCTAGGGTTTTCAAGAAAAATATTCCGAGTTAAGGGGAGGTTCTATCTATAGCCTACGGCCACGGAAAGAGAAAATTGTTCTGGGTCAAGGGGATATTATGTCCATAGCTTACGAGTACAGAACAAGAGTTTCTGGAGTCGATCTAAGTCCGTTTTTTTTTCATTCAAGAGGCGTTCTTACCTAAATCGGGCATGACGAACATCGTGGTGGGGTTATTTTCCTATTTAGAGTCCTCCAAAACCCCAGAAGTGGACATCCAATTTCGTGGTGTCCGGTTTATCAGTTTCAAACTCGCGCGGAGAGGCATGATTATAAACTTTGGTTGTGTTTTTAACTTATTATTTATATGACTCTAGAATGTTATGCATTAGAGGTTACTTTCAAGTTATGCTTTATGATTTCTGCACATATAACCGATTGGTCGAATGGTTAGTTGTTGAGTTATAATATGATTTATATATCATATGTTTATAATGTTATTATGTATATTCAATTAGTCGAATGATTTGCCGCTGGAAGTGGATATGTTTTATACATTGCATACTTTATGATTGCCTCATATATGATAGTTTAATCAAATATTTATCCGTGGATTTTGATATAAATTATACACGTTGGACCATGTGAGATAGAGACAAACTAGCTTCGCCACTATTTTCATTGTGAATGAATACAGTATGTTTGAAAGACGGTTTTAGAGGACTCATCCTTGTTGAAAGGAGGATTCTCAAGATTATTTTTGAAAAGATGTATAAGCATGGTGATCGAGTCATTGAGACGGGACGAAGAAGGGGTAACTGTCTCATTGGAATGAGCGACCAACCTTGCCTTTGTAGTTGTTGATGGTGACTCTCCCATAGCTTGTAGAGGTAGAGATAGGTTTTTTAAAAGGATAAACATTGGGATAGAATGTTTTAAAAGAAAATAGCCCTTTTTGTTGTCTGGGAACTCTAGGATATTTTGATTGAGTATGGGACTCAAGATTATGAGTCTGGGACTCAAGACTATGAGTCTGAGACTCATGAGTGTTTCGGTTGTTCGGAGCTATTGTTGGCACCCCGATATAGCTCCATTGACTAGTTAAGGGCACAATATTAATCCGGTTAGGAATCGGATGCACGGTACCTATTTTAGCCTGGTGAGCCCCTAACGAAGGGCAAGACCCCTGATTCTCCCCTAACGGAGGGCAACTATCAAGGCTATGCGCGCTAGGGTAGAGAGTATCATGGGATGACTCTCTACTCTCTCGATCCCGGCGCCCCATGAGCATAGGTGGCTCTTTTATCCACAAACACGAATTATTTTGAGATGATCTATGGAGGAGTAAGAGGTCGCTGCTTTGTACCTGCAATAAATTCTTATTATTAATATATATGTCTGGGACATTTGTAGCGAGCCGTGAGAGCTTTTAAACCCTAGAAGCATCTTTGATACGCAGGAAGAAGCACTAGGGGTGGTTTTGGGTGAAAGGCACACCCTGTTTTAATGAAAAATATTATATATGATATGTGGTGTGAAACTACCATGTGTTTATTAATGCCTGATAGTATAAACTCTCCTACTGAGTATTTTAAAATACTTACCACCCCCCAGACTTTGCAGGACTAGACGAAGCTTAATGTGCGGGTAGAAGGGCCTACTCAGAGTTTTATTAATGTGATTTTGAGGATTTCAATCACACCAAAATGAGTAAGAACTCTCTTTGTTATTTTTCTCTTGTGTGTTTCTACACGGACCGTGATTCCTAGGGATACTACTATCTTAATATCGCATCAGGCGAGCGGCTCCAGTCTTTAGCCCAGGTAAACTCCATTATTTTTGTGAAAAGAAATTTTTTTATGCTTCCAAAAATCCAGGGGCGTGACATTTTCAGCCCAAAACCATAACTATATGAGGAAAAACCCTTGCCATTTGCCAAATGAGGAAGGGTTGTATTAGAAGGGAGGAAGTGCTCTACCCCTATTTCCCAAAGGATAAGCTTTGATTAAGGTGTATTTTCTTCCCTTAATTGCCCATAATCTTTCGATTTTAGTCTTAGGGGCTGTTTGGATACAAATTATTGGGTGTAGTAAATATTGATTTACCTTAATCTGATTAGTTATATTCATCAATAAATCACTTTTATGTTTGGTAATGTATATTATGTGAATCTGATTTATAAGAGATTTGTAGATGAATTATGTAAATCTCCTTAGGAGAAGATTACTTGGGAAACTAAAAATTAACCCAAAATCTTGATGAATCTAACAATTCATCTTGAATTTGATACATTTAAGAATTTTTACATCTAAACATAATTTAGAGGATTTATGCTTAATTTAGGCAATTTTTGTTTTTAACCTAAGGATGTCTTAGATCTATCCTTTTGCAAGTTGTTTTGAGTCTATTAGCTAATTTTAAGTAGGTTTAAGTAAAACCCTAATTTTTTGGTAGGATTTCTTAAGGTTGAGGATCATTCAATGGATTCAAAAGCTTGTTAAAGGTAAGGGTTTTTTTTTCCTTAAGTGGTTTTATTCATTGGAATGCATGATTATAGGTTTATTTGAGTTCTTGCTTCATTTTGATGTTTAATGGTGATTTGTTAAGAACATAAAATTTATGGTTTTTTTGATATGATTAAGAATGAAAATGATTAGATCCATCATATTCTAGGCTTAGATTTTAATTATATAATGTTCTATGATGGTTTTGATTTTATATGGAATTTAGGCATGTTTTTGGCTTAAATTTCAAGAGGTTGAAGACGAACCAGAAAAGTGGATTGTTATGACCGATTGAACTGGCTAACAACCATTTGAACAGCTAGCTGTCTGGTAGTTTGAACGGCGAAGTGTTTGAACGACCAAATTGCATAATGGTTACTTTGGCCATTTTTGTGGATTTTTAGGTCATTTCTTCTTCTTTTCTCATAATTCTAATTAATTGTGACTATTATGAGTTATGATTACCTACAAATGTCACCTTAATTTCATGTGTACTTTATTTGAATTACTATTTAGCTTAAGCATGATGATAACTATACTTGTCTAGGTTTAGCATAATGTTCTATTTGTTTTAAATTTGTATTTCAATGATTTGTTCGCATTTACTACATGATCCCAATAGGATATGACCATGATAAATTATGGATGCTTGAACATGTCACATTGATTATAAGTGATTCATGTTCCACATGTTTTAGATTAAGTATAAACGCAACCATGTTTGTACATGCTTACATATGCTTATATGATTTTATTTGTCACAAATGGACTATGTTTCATGCACATATGGATTGATTAGAGTATGTTTACTTATGCTTGCATTAATTTAACATTTGCTCACGTATGTATAATGTTGTATGCATCATACAAATGATCTATAAATAATCGTGATTAGCTATGATTAATCGATTGGATGTAATTTGATGTCATTGCTTTCTGGATTAGCTGTGATTAGCCTCTTGGAGGTTAACAAATCAGTTTTACGACCCTTGTGGATGGGTCTTTTGTCCAATGGACATGGTTTTCATCCCTTGTGGATGGTTCCTCCCTGGGTGCGAAGTGCAATTTGCTATAATGAGTCAAATCGTTGTACATTCTAGACTTAAGAATCTAGGTTGGTTTGCCCATGTGTACTAGCTTACTAAGGGTACTGTCCCCATTGGGGAACTTACCCAAACTGCTATAGTTTCCTTTTTTGAAGTTGGACTTTCCCTGTTAGGGAATGTGTAAGAACTCTTATCTTGAACCAGTTTACGTTCAATTTTAATTATTATTTAATGGTCATCGTGTGGTTTAAGCCATTTTTTATCAATTTCGATGATTTTCAAAAATAAAGGGGTTTCCAAAGGTTTTAATTAAAACTAACTTCACTTTTATGAGTTTTAAGTGAATTTGGGTCAATTATGAATTTTTGGTATTTTCTCAAAAATTTCAAAATTTACGGTTTAGCGAGACCCCTTGTGGGCCCCACGGTCTAATTTGGAGTCTTTGGTCCAAAACATCCCAGACATTAAAACAAGTCATTAAAAACAAAATTTAGATTTTTTCTGGTCCTAATTAGGGTTTAAATGGCCAAATTACCTACTTTTAGTAAAGAATTCTATTTATACCCCAAGTTTTAATTAGGTCTACCTCATTCTTTCCTATAAAAGGAAATGGGCTGACCTTTTCCCATTTGGGAAAGGGCTGAGTCAGGGAATCAGTAGCCTAATCCCCATTAGGCTAAAAGCGGAAAGTGATTAGAGGTAAGATTTCCTTAATCTTTACTTAATCATTAGGGTTTTTCATAATCTTCTCCTAATCTCATCCCTTTCCATCGATTCAATTTGTTTTTAAGCCACTAAATCACTTATTTACATCTCTACTTCATGCCCTAACTTTCCAAAATTCATTTTTATGTCTCCAAAGTTCTAGATCTAGGATTTGTTCTATGATTTTGAAGTTTAAATTAGGTTTAGGTGTGTTTTAACGTAAAAATAATATCTTTGGAAGGTTTTAGAGGTGATTGAGGAGCAAATCTGACTCATAATCTCAGCTTTACTATGTTTGAAAAATCTCAATTTTCATGTGTTTTGCTTGAATGGGTTTCATGTTAGGACTTTTGTAAGATCCTTGATCTTGAACCGATTTATTTTAATGATTATTTATCGGTTATAGTGTGGTTAAAGCGTTTTTTGATTTATTCGGTGGTTTCAAAAATAAATAGTATTTCTTATAGTTTTAATTAAAACCAACTTTATAATTATTAGTTTTAAGTGGTTTTGGGTCAAACCTGAATTTTTGGGATTTTTCTAATTTTCCACCAAATTTTCAAAAATTAGGGTTTGGTGGGTCCCCCTGTGGGCCCCACCAAAGAAATTGAGGTTTTTGGACCCAATTAACCCAGGCATCAACACAAACTTATATAAAAATTTCCAAATTTAATTAGTGTTCAAATGATCAAAATACCCATTTTTAGCCCAAATTTATATTCATACCCCACTAGTTAAATATGTACACCCCAAGTCCTTCTATAAATAGAAAGGGCAGATCCATTTACCTTTTGGGAATAGGCTGAGAGAAGGTGATTAAGGCCTAGTTCCCCAATTAGGCCCGAATTAGAAAGGGATTAAGGTATGTTCTTCTTTAATCAAGCCTAAACCCTAGGTTTTCTTTTAATCCATTATTAATCCATCATTTCCCTTTTGATTTGATTTGATTTCAAGCATCAAAATAACTGATTTACTCCCTTACTTCAAACCCTACTTCTGAAAATTCATTTTTTATGCTTAACAAACCTTAGATCTAAGATTTCTTTAAGAGTTTCAATGTTAAACCAATTTTTAATAGAGTTTAACTTAGAAACTA
The DNA here is from genome assembly GCA_035235625.1 of Saururus chinensis. Classification (NCBI taxonomy): domain Eukaryota; kingdom Viridiplantae; phylum Streptophyta; class Magnoliopsida; order Piperales; family Saururaceae; genus Saururus; species Saururus chinensis. The sequence continues at coordinate 24,611,144 of CP141146.1, read as the reverse complement.
TGTTTTTGGAAGGTCTCTAAGAAGAGTGAAGGTCAAATCCAAACCTAAACAAGTGACAAGGTAATGGGTCTTCGAAATCTCAGTTTTCCTATAGTAAAAATCTCGATTTTTATGGTTTATTTGGAATGGATTTACTTGATTTAGTGCTCTAAGGGTGGGATTAGTATATATTAAATTTTTGTCCCGATTTCTTAGGGTTTTGTCTTAAAATGGTGTAGATTAGCATTCTGAAAAGTTTGATGGAGTTTTAATGGTGTTTGGGTTGATAGATGAAGGTTTTAAGTTGCTTTAATGGAGTCTTGGTTTTGAAATTTGAAATGAAGAAGAATGTCAAAATTGCTTTGTTGGCGTTCGAACGGCCTGCCAGGGAGTTCAAACGGCAACACTGCAGGTTTGGCATTTTTCCTGTTTATCCGATCGAACGGCCCTGCAGGGCGTTCGAATGGCTACACTGCAAAATTGACCATTTTATGTATGTTTATGTTTATGTGGAGTGTTTTGAGCCAGAATAAGCTACTGGAAGAGCATATTATTGATGTTTAGAATTTGAGGTGTATATTTAAAGCTTATGTGAAATGACTTGTAGTTGGATATATATGTTAGAATTGCTATCTTGAAGATATGAGTGGTTGATTCCCTATGGTTTAAGCATGTTTTCAGTAGAATTACAACATGCTAATGGACTGATATGTCATTATAGGATGTGGTTAAATGATGGGTGAATGTTAGTGTTATGCCTAGACTCAAGTATGAGGTGAATGAGCTTATATATGTTTAGCATGTGGTTATGTTTTGACTTGATTTATGATTTTAATGGTTCTTCACCTATGAGTTCCGCTGGAATCCATGATTAGATGTTAATGTGCATGTGTAGTGTGATGGCGAGTTAATTACAAAGCATGTTGATATACATCGAATGAGGTGTTTCTACCATGTACACACACATGTGGGGTTAATGATTATGATGATGCTTGGTATTATGATTATGAATGATGCATGAGGGGCTGATTCGAGCACTTATCATGAATTAGGATTCATGTATGCCTTGCCCACGTATGTACCATGTTGCATGCATCATGAAAACAGATTTCCGATTGAGGCTTTATCGAGATTAACCAAGTTTGATCGATTGGATGCAATGTGGTGAAATTGCGTGCTGGATTAATCGGTCGTTGGCTTAATTGAAACTTGATTGGTCTGAAAGGACATGTTTTCGATTTGAATTCCTGTGTGGAACATGTGTACTCCCCGAGTTGAGTAGAGCAAATTGAGTTATATGAGGACGAGTTGTATTCTTATTTTGCGGTCGAGATTTACTTATTGAGATAGACACATCTGGACTCTGAGCACCTAGAGTGGTATGCCTTTGTGAACTAGCTACCACGTGTTCTAGGTTCCCTAAGCGGGAATTTGGACTCTCCCCACCGCAGAGATGTCCTTAGCGAACACTCTGCTCTAGGTTCCCTACGTGGAATTTGGATGTTCTTGGCCAGAATTGTCCTTAGGGAGTAGACCTGCTCTAGGTTCCCTTTGGGGAATTTGGATTTCCCGTGTGGATTATCCTTAGCGAGCAGAGGGACTGACTACCCCTACATCTTGGTTTTTCTTATGGAATTCAGACTATGTTCTGAGCGGGCAATGCCCCAGGTTTCCAGTTAGGAAATTTGGACCACGTCCAGCCTTGCGGCAATGATTGTGTTTACTCCTTGATGGAGGCATTCACTATTTATGTTGATGCATGTATATGATGTATGCTATGCATGAGTGAGTAACATGGGATTTGTCACATTTGTCATGTAGAAAGAATGAGATGTGTTATGAATGCCTGATTAGAAAATTGTGATTGAGACAATATACGCAGGGTTATGTGATCTAAAAGTGTGGTTTAGACACTAATATGCAGGTTGAGGTGATGTGTATGTGTGATCAGAAAATGATATATCTTGTAAATCATTGATTTGAATTGTTATGTTAGTATATCATCGTGTTTCTGATGATTATAGTTATATTAAAACCATTATTGAGTTTTTTATACTCACCCCTCTTTCTTGTGCTTTTGTTTTGGGGCTGCGTGGCGTGACACGCAGACGGACAGGATCCTCTATTTGAGGAAAGGTCGGGGAGGACTTGGGAGTAGACATGGAGATCTCTAGATGTTGCTTGTTTCTTTGATTTTGTTATGATGTTAGAACTCATGTGGAGTAGTTCTCATTCTGGATTTGTGCTACATTATATCTTTAGATTGATTGAGACTTTTCTTGTTTTGGAGCCTAGTGTGGGCTATAGATTAATTAGTATGTGGGTTGGAGATTTGTGGTTTAATTTAGAGTTAAAGTAACTCTTTTGGTTCTACCTATTTACTCTTGCTCAAAGTATTTGCGTTTACTCCCTTAAGTTTTTAGATCGCCCGTGATTAGGGCATAAGTCTTTTGCTAATCATTTTCAATCTCCTTGTCGCCCCTGTCCGCTTGACCGGCCCCTGGACCGGGTTTGGCTCGGGTTAGGCAGTGCCGGTGCGTGACAACTTTAATGGTAGATTAATAAAAAGTTAATCTTTTGCCTTGATTTCTTAGAGTTTTGATTTGAAATGGGTTGATTTAGCATTCTGGAATGTTTGATTCAATTTTTATGATGTTTGAGGGTTTGATTGAAGGTTTTAAGTTCCATTAATGGTGTATCGGTTTGGTTTTCAAAATGATGAAGATGAACCAGATCTGCCGTTATGGAGATGGACCATCCTTACATGCCGATCGATCGGCCAAACGGCATTGCAGGCCGATTTTAAGGCTAGCCAATCGAACGCTCTTATAGGCCTATCGAACGGCTACACAGCAGATTTTGGGCATTTCATTTCTTATGCTTATTTCGATATTTTTACTCCTAAAAGTTGTTTGTAATGTTTTTGTAGAGTGTTTTGAGTTGGAATAAGATACTGGAAGGGTATGTTATTTATGTTAGGATTTATGAAGCATGTTTAAGTATTATGTGGAATTACATGTTGAAGGTTAGACATGTTAGCATTGATTATCTTGAATTTATGGTTGATGAAATTTTCATGTTTTAAGCATGTTTCTAGCAAGGTTATTGTTTGACAATGACCTAATATGTCTTCTTATATTATGAATGAATTGTTGGTGAATGGTGATATCATGTTCTAGCTTCATGTGTAGAATAAGTATGTTTATGGGAATTGAGCATTTGATTTCACATAAATGGAATGACGGGTTACAATGGATTTCACCCATGATTTCAGTTTGTAACCATGATTAGATTTTATCAAAGCATGTGTGTATTGCCTTGTGATCTAATGTCAAAGCTTGGTCATTTGCTTAGGAATGTATGAACACACACACACATGTGGGGAATTTATTATGAAATCATAGTTGTTTATTATTCTAATATGATGCATGTGGGGACTGATGGGAGCACGTTCTATAAATTAGAATTCATTTAGAGATTTGCTCACATATGTATCATTTTGCATGCATCATAAAGCGGATTTCATGAATGAGAATTTGCTGAGGTTTAGCCGATGTGGGTCCATTGGAATGCAAATGTGTGAGAATTGGTTGCTAGATTAATCGATTGGAGGCTTAAATCGATTTGGTTTTATGTTTGAAAGGATGGGGTTTTACATCCCTCAAGGACGGGTTTCGTCCCCCGGTTGAGAAGAGTGGCATGCTATAAGGAGATCAATTGTTTTGAGACCATCTGGACCTAAAAATCCAGGCTAGTGTGGCCATGTTCACCTGCTCACTAGGGGCTATTCATTCCCCATTAGGGAATATACCCAAACTACGAAATTCCTTCGAAGTTTCGCATTGGGGATAGCTCGGAGTGTGTGGGGACTACTCATGCTTTGGCCGATTGAGTAAGATTATTTTCATCGACTTGCATAGATATAAAATGTGTGTTAGAGACACTTATATGCAGGTTGATAGACGCAATGTTGATGCATGATTTGAAATGTATGTTAAAGATACATCTCATGCAAGTTTATGTGATGTTATAAATGATCTGAAATGTATGTTAGAGATACATCTCATGTAGGTTTATGTGATGTTGATGCATGATCTGAAATGTATGTTAAAGATATATCTCATGTAAGTTAATGTGATGTTGATGCATGATCTGAAATGTATGTCAGAGATACATCTCATGCAGGTTTATGTGATGCTGAAGCATGATCTGAATGTGTGTTTGAGATACTTCTCACGCTATGTCATAATGTGATTATTTATGCCCTATTTTTGGATATATTTGATACTTGTGTGCATAAATATCTATTCAAGGGTAATTAGGGGTTTGGTAAGGGAAGTAATAAGAAATGGGGATATCATGTGAAATCTGAATTTGAATTGCCATGATGTTGTTCCATGATGATTTTTTTATTAATGCTACCGCTTTCAAACCTATACTGAGTTTTGTACTCACCCCTCTTTTGTGATTTGTTTTGGGGCTACATGGTGCACTGTGCAGACTCCTAGGATGCCTTATATGAGGGATGACATGGGTACTTGTGGGATTAGCCTTTGTGGCATTCTGATGATGTTTTATTTTTTTATTTTCTCGTGGTTAACATTAGAGAACATCATAAGGTGGATTACGTATTATGCTTGAGTTTATCTGTTATTCTTAGACTTGTCTAAACTTCTCTAATTTCGAGCCCTGTGTAGGCTCAGAAGATTGTTATGTGGGTTTGTGTGAGGACTATGATAGTTATTATCCTCTTCTTTATCCTCATTTCTCTTGCTCAAAGGACGTGAGGTGTGCTACTCTGTTGGTTGAATCGCTCATTAGAGGGGCTAAGTCCTCCACAATACTTTAATCCGTAAATTCATGTTGCCCCCACTCGTTGACCGGCCCTTGGACCGTGTTCGGCTCGGGTCAGGCGGAGCCGGGATGTGACAGAATGTCCAGGTGAGCAAGTCTACTTATGTTTCAGCCAATTAAGCAAGGTTATTTTCTCAATTGTGAGACATTCACTGGTTGATTATACATATGTATTGCATATAATGCTCATTGACACAGGTTGTATAGGAACAATTATGCTTATGTTACATATAGTGCTTATGGAATGATGATGAACACGAAGAATGGAATGTATTTGGTACACTTGATTATGCAGGGTAAATGTAGACATTGAGACATGATTATGGAGGATGTGAATATTGATACTTGGTTCATGCAGGATGTGAATGATATGATGAGATTCATATGATTATACATGTTGAGTATATGTAATATGAACTATGAATGAACCTATGATGCACATGTAGCATGAATCTGTTTATGGATTGTGATTTATCTCATGATGCACATGTTTAGAGAATGGATATGTGATAAGTATGAAATATGTATCTATTTTATAGGCCCTTTTACCTTATTTGCTAGTATAGATTAGGTTAATTTAGAGTTAGTTATAGTTTATTTAGATTAAAATAGATATTCGTATTTTAGTTTAATTATTAATAATTTTGTAGTTATTAGTAGTTTAGATATGTATTTAAATCAAGTTGAAATTTTAGTTATATTCTACATGTCTAAAATGTGATGTTTTTATGTTTTGTAGGTAAAATGCGCTTATCGAAGTACTTAGACGATGTTTTGAATAATTTAAAATAGTCTTGATATGCTTTAAAGTGATTTGGACAACTTTTCGGAGTTATAAACATGTTAGAAATTAATATGGACATGAAAGAGCTTAATGAACAGGAATATGGATTGTCCAGAAAAATTGTCCAGATTGCAGAAACAGTATAGGCATTCGAACGGGCATGCAGGGCGTTCAAAAAGGATAACACGTAGTTTCCTAGTTTAAGCCAATTTTGAGTCATTTTCATATAGAACTTCTTTTTACTGTTCTTATGCCTATATAAAGACATATTTGGCTCGAAATTGAAGGATTCGAGGAGATTTTCTGAAGAGAAAAAGGAAGAAGAAGATTGAAGAGAACTCATAGCTTTCAATGGAGATTCAAGTACTTTCTTCTACATTAGAAGGCTAGACTTTTCTTTTACTTAGGAGTTGATGAAGCTATAGATAAGTTTCAGTTTCTTTTCTTTTTAATTTAGATCTCAGTTGTGAATTATGACAATTGTATGATAAAGATTTCCTTTTTAATGGAAGAGTTTTTCATATTTATTCAAATCTATGTTGATTTATTGTCTTGTAGATGATAGATTGATGTGGTTTTGATATTTACATCAATTCTAATTTCTATGATTTAGATGAGATGGTCATGCAATAGTTTTAATGTTCAGATAATTAATGACTTGGATGAGTTATACTAAGATTAGAAGAGTCATGCCTATAGCTAGTTTAGTGTAGATGATTCGTGTTATTGTCGAAGATAGTTCATGCCATGGAATTTAACTAATGATTCTTTCTGAAGTAATTCTAGCTTGTAGCTAAAAATACTTATTCATATTCACACTAGATTTAGATTAAAAGTTAAGGAATTGTTATGGTTTTATAGTGGATTCGATTTCCTAAGTAAATTCCATCATATTAATATCTTGTTTTTAAACTAGTTGATTCCTTTCTTTTGCTTAATTTAAGTTTAAGTTCTTTCTAGTTTTTAATGAGCAAATTCCTTTTTAGATTTAGTAATAATTTATTCGTCCCTGAGGTTTGACAACCCTTAATATCCTAGTACAATTACCTTGTACACTTGCAAAGGGTTTTATTTTAAACGATTAAGTTTTTGGTGCCGTTGTCATGGACGGTGTTGATTTGTTACTAAATTAGCTTTAGGATAATTCTAGATACTTTAGTTTCAGTTTACTTATTGTTTAGGTTAATACTTAGTTTCTTACCTTCTTTTAATTTAATCTTTTAGCTTGAGTTGAAGGTGCTCTCTACACTTGTGGCCACAAGTGGACATTGGCAAGCATAGTGCTTCTCTTCGGTTTGCAAGATCCTTTTCCCTTTATATTCTTTTTCCTTAGTTATTTTTGCTTCCTCTTTCCCTTTTTACACTTAAAATTGTGTGGTGTGTTTGTGGTTTATGCGTGGTCATCGCTCCTTACTCCCCCGATTAGTACCATTTGACCCTGAGCCTGAGTGGACAGCTAGAAGAGTTGAGTTGCCCTCGACATACATCCCTACACCCCCAAAGTCTCCCACCAATTCCTCCACCCACACTACTTCTATCCTCATCATGGCTGAACATCAGTTAGATGCACTACTCAAAGCTCTAAGGGAGTATTACACTCCCAATGAGTACACCTCTCCTTCAAGCATTAGGTTGTCAGCGGTTGTTGCTCAAAATTATGAAATTAAGCCTAATGTCCTTCAAATGCTTCCATCTTTTTATAGACTTAATAATGAAAACTCGTATAGGCACCTAGATGACTTCTTGGAACTATGCACAACTTTTAAGCTCTCAAATTTAACCGATGAGGCTATTAAGCTTTGCCTTTTTCCTTTAACATTGAAAGATAAGGCTAAAGAATGACTTCACTCTTTAGAGCCAGACACCATCACAACATGGGTACAAATGCAAAAAGAATTCCTCAAAAAGTACTTCCCAATAGGTAAGACCAACCAAATGAAAAAGGTCATAACCACTTTTTCCCAACTTCCCACTAAATAGTTCTATGAGAGTTGGGATAGACTAAAGGACCTTCTTAGGAGGTGTCCTCATCATGCTGTCCCTAAGTGGCAATTAGTACAACATTTTTATGAGGGTCTTACTGAACAAAACCGTCATCTTGTTGATGCAAGTTGTGGGGGTACCTTTTTGCTAAAAAATGAAAATGAGGCATGAAAACTTTTTGAAGACTTGAGTGAAAATTCTCTTCAACATGCTGTGTTGAATAAAAATTAGAGTGGACTATCTACCTTGAACAATTCCCCCTCTATGGGTGGCTTGTATAAAGTCAAAAACTCATTAGGCATCTCCTCTAAAATTGATACTTTATGTAGGAAGCTGAACCTCCTTATGACTTCAATACATCAGCCCACTCCCTTCACTTAAGATGTATGCACAATATGCCTTAGCCCAGCCTATACTATCATGGAGTGTCCATTTGCTTCTCAATTTCCTGAGTTTGTCCAAAACCATGTGAATGTTACCCAATCCTTCCCTAGGGCTGAGAATAATCAATTTTCAAACACATATAACCCTGGGTGGAAGAATCATCCTAACTTTTCCTGGCGGGCACAAAACCAACGGGTTGTAGACAACCAACCACCATTCCAAGTCCCACCAGCCCATATCCATCAACCTCAAGTCCAACATCCATATGTCCAACCCAATAGGAGTCCAAGTTTTGAAGAAAAGGTCTTCAGTGCCCTACAAGGCATTCAATCTCAATCCCAACTCCTCCACTCTCACACACAATCTATAGCAAAGTTAGAAGCCCAAATTAGACAACTAGCCAATGCTAGCAATAAGAGAGAGATGGGGACGTTGCCAAGTCAACCATTACAAAACCCTAAAGGTCAATTTCGGGTAGAGGGAGCTCATCCCTCTAATGAACAAGTTAATTCCATAATGACCCTTAGGAAGGATTGTTGACAAGAGTGTTGGGGGGACACCAGTGATAGATGATAGGAGTGAGGAGTTAGACAGGGCAACCCCTAATGAGCATCAAGTAGAAGTTAGTGCACCACAGTAGAAGGAGTTTGTATCTCATTCCCCTTCCTCAGAGCCACAGTCTAGGACCACTTTCGATGGATCTTATATCCCTAGGGCACCTTTTCCTCAGTGTTTGGACATGGCCCCGCCATTTAGAAAGAGCACAGCTAGGACTGATAAGATTCTTGAGACTTTCAAATAAGTCAAAATTAATCTCCACCTCTTAGAAGCCATTAAGCAAGTCCCTGCTTATGCTAAGTTCCTCAAAGACCTATGCACTCAAAAGCGTAAATCCAAGACCAATGTGTCTAAGAAGGTCTTTCTCACCGAGCAAGTTAGCTCTCTTTTGAAGTTTGACACCCCACCTAAGTATAAGGACCCTGGAGTGCCCACTATTTCTTGTGTCATAGGCGATCACTCCATTCATAGATCCCTCCTTGACCTTGGTGCGAGTGTTAATCTACTCCCTTACTCGGTGTATGAGAAACTAAGGTTAGGTGAATTGCAACCTACATCAGTTATATTGCAGCTAGCCGACCATTCTGTGCCTTAGCCTCAGGGAGTAATTGAGGATGTCTTAGTGAAAGTTGACTGGTTCTTTTTCCCTGTTGATTTTATTATCTTAGATATGGAAACCGGTGTCAACTCCACACATCAGATTCCTATCATTCTAGGTCGCCCTTTTCTTGCCACAGCTAATGCATGCATAAATTGTAGGATGGGAGTAATGGAGATGACCTTTGGGAACATGAAAGTGCACCTAAATGTTTTTGATGTGTCCAACAATTTACCTGCAATCTCTAATGCTGAATGTTTTATGGTAGATAATTTTACATTTGATACTTATGATAGAGGTCCATCTTTTGTAGCATCAGCCCATAATCAAGTTGTGCCTTCTAATTTTTTTTAACATCATTTTGGAGACTTAAGAGAAGAGCCAATGCCAATATCTACCACCCACTTGATATATTTGAGAATGTTGGCATTGTCTGACTGAAGACAATAAACTTAGCGCTTCTTGGGAGGCAACCCATGTTTTTGATATATTTCTTTTCCTTTCTTTTATTTATTTTCTTTGCTTCATTTAGGTTCTATTTACTTATTTTTCTCAGCTTTTATTTTCTTTTCTCATTATAGTTTTTGTTGTTATCTCTTTTCTGGGAGCTTGGTATTTTAGGTTTGGGAAATTGCTCTTTATATGTATGTTTCTCATGTTTTCCCAATCCTTTGTACTTCATTTTTAGATTAGTGGATTAGCTATGCACTCAGGTGATATCTTTCTTTCCCTCTCTTACTTATTCTTGTCATTATAGTATATACATTCTTTTACATTGAGGACAATGTTCAGTTTAGGTTTGAGGGTGTAGAAAAATATTTTTCTTTCTTATTTTTCTTTTAGGATGTTTTAGAGTATTTTTTTCATTTTTACTTTTATTTTTATTTTCTTTTATGTGGTTTTATTGTTTATTTTCTTTTAAAAGTATATGTCTATTTTTAAAGAGATCAATTTCATAAAGAAAGTTCAAGTAACTAATTAAGTGATGAAAATGATTAAGTGAGTAATTTCTATTTTATTTTATTTATCTTAGATAATTGTGCTTATATTTTTAAATCACAATTCACACACTTGAAACTTGTAGGAATATAATTTTATGATTTATTACTTATAATCTTAGTGGGATATCTTTAACCGGGCATATTTTTGAATACATGACAATTGAGTAATTTTTAATATTTTATGATAGATCTTTATGCTTGGCTATTATTTGAAAAAATGGGATAAGTGTGTAATGAAAAAAGAATGAAAAAAATTATGAAAAAAAAAGAATAAGAAAAAAGTTGAAAAAAAGGATAGATTGATTGAAAAAAAAATGATGATAAAAAAAAGTGAAGGTTTGTTTCTCTTTTTACTGAGTAACTGGGCCTTGTGCTTAGGCAAGCATAAAGGATCGCGTTAAAAGGTGAAAAGTTGAGATAAATTCTTTTATGACTTACTTGGTTCTGTAGCCTTTATAGTTTGAGTTATTAAGCCTGAGGGGTGTTTCAACACCTAGTACCTTGAGCAAACTGGATTAGGGACACTGGCCTAACGCTTATTACATGGACTATTTAGAAAGCTTAATAGAACTAAGTATTGCACAAGTCATATTTTGAGGTATATTATGTTCTTATTTTCTAAATTTAATTAAAATTTGAAGGCTATTACATGAGGTTTTATTATGAGATGTTAAAGATGAAAGATTGTCATTGTTATATTTTTTAGTTAGTGAACTTTAATGAGCTTGGTTAATGGGTCACATAAGATATGCTTGTTAATAAAGAGTGAAATTGTATGACTACAAAGTTTCTACATTTTATGTTTTTGAAATGTATATATGTAGTTGCACAATTAGTTCTATGATGAGGTTATAGAATGGATGATTCCTAACTTGAAAGTGATCTGATTGATATTATTTACTTGTTTCAAGTATTTGTGGTTGGTTCTATTTAAAAATAGTTGTGTGTTTTTAAGAGAAGATTATTTTTGGAATTTTTTTGTTTTATTTTATTTCTTTACTTAGGTTTAGATGTTTGTGGCTATCATTGCTGCAAACCCTCACGAGACACAACTTGTCCAACTAGGGACAACTAGGGGTTTAAAGGCTTGTTGATACGCTAAATGCAATCGTGATTCCCTACGAAAGTGGCATTTAAGTATTTTCTAGATTAGTTATTTTGTTTTGTTTTTGTTTTGCTCGAGGACTAGCAAAATATAGGTTCGGGGGTATTTGATAAGTATGAAATATGTATCTATTTTATATGCCTTTTTACCTTATTTGCAAGTATAGATTAGGTTAATTTAGAGTTAGTTATGGTTTATTTAGATTAAAATAGATATTCGTATTTTAGTTTAATTATTAATAATTTTGTAGTTATTAGTAGTTTAGATATGTATTTAAATCAAGTTGAAATTTTAGTTATATTCTACATATCTAAAATGTGATGTTTTTTTATTTTGTAGGTAAAATGCACTTATCGAAGTACTTGGATGATGTTTGGAATAATTTAAAATAGTCTTGACATGCTTTAAAGTGATTTGGATACCTTTTCGGAGTTACAAACATGTTAGAAATTAATATGGACATGAAAGAGCTTAATGAACAGGAATATGGACTGTCCAGAAAAATTGTCCAGATTGCAGAAACAGTATAGGCGTTCGAACGGGCATGCAGGGCGTTCAAACGGGATAACACGCAGTTTCCTAGTTTAAGCCAATTTTGAGTCCTTTTCATATAGAACTTCTTTCTACTGTTCTTATGCCTATATAAAGACATATTTGGCTCGAAATTGAAGGATTTGATGAGATTTTCTGAAGAGAAAAAGGAAGAAGAAGATGGAAGAGAACTCAAAACTTTCAATGGAGATTCAAGTGCTTTCTTCTACAATGGAAGGCTAGACTTTTCTTTTACTTAGGAGTTGATGAAGCTATAGATAAGTTTCAGTTTCTTTTCTTTTTAATTTAGTTCTCAGTTGTGAATTATGACAATTGTATGATAAAGATTTCCTTTTTAATGAAAGAGTTTTTCATGTTTATTCAAATCTATGTTGATTTATTGTCTTGTAGATGATAGATTGTTGTGGTTTTGATATTTACCTTAATTCTAATTTCTGTGATTTAGATGAGATGTTCATGGAATAATTTCAATGTTCAGATAATTAATGACTTGGATGAGTTATACTAAGATTAGACGAGTCATGCCTATAGCTAGTTTAGTGTAGATGATTCGCGCTATTGTCGAAGATAATTCATGCCATGGAATTGAATTAATGATTCTTTCTGAAGTAATTCTAGCTTGTAGCTGAGAATACTTGTTCATATTCACACTAGATTTAGATTAAAAGTTAAGGAATTGTTATGGTTTTATAGTGGATTCGATTTCCTAAGTAAATTCTATCATATTAATCTCTTGTTTTTAAACTAGTTGATGTCATTCTTTTGCTTAATTTTAGTTTAAGTTCTTTCTAGTTTTTAATGAGCAAATTCCTCTTTAGATTTAGTAATAATTTATCCGTCCCTGAGGTTCGACAACCCTTAATATCCTAGTACAATTACCTTGAACACTTGCAAAGGGTTTTATTTTAAATGATCAATATGTGATGCATGTTTAGATTAGGAACATATGTTATGTTTTCATGACTTTATATTCCATTTTAAAACCCTTGCTGAGCTAAGCTCAACCCTCTTTGTTTGTGGTTTTTGTTTTGGGGCTGCATATTGAGCCAAGCAGGTGCTTTGGATGAGCTCTACATTGAGCATGAAGATAGATACGCACCATGAGAGGGGCTAGAGTTGTTCTGTTATGTTTGATTTGTTTTATGACGTGTTGAACTTATATTTGACTTTACTTTACACTATGATTAGCCATTGTTGTCTTAGACTTGTATAGCCCTTGAGTCTTGCTATTATATGTTAGCTAAATGATGTGGGTATGTGTGGACTAAGATTGATAGTTAGTCTTCTTTTATATTCCTCTATTTGCTTTTGCACAAAGGGAACGTGTGCTCACTTCAATATGTGTTTCACCCAAGGATGGGTTAAGTCTTATGTATTTCCACTTCACTTTGTTGCGTCGTGCACCGCCCCCTATTTAGACTGGGTTTGGGTTAGGGGTGGGGTGTGCTGGGGTGTGACAGAGGCCATGAGGGAGGTGAAGGGGGGTACACATGAGTGAAAGAAAAAAATCTTCTAATTATTTTTAAGAACCGGGGTGTAAGTGAGAGATTGGGTAAGTTGAGTGTGGGGTGCCCAAGCAATGCGGGATATAGTGAAAAAAGGGGTGTGAATAGCCACGTTCAATTTCCATTAGTCAGTAGAGTGGAGCTGCATGTTGGTTTTGGAAATTTGAATTATATTTCCTTGTAAATTTTTAATTTATTTAATTCTAAATATCATTTTGACATACGGGAATAAGATGAGCTTATGCATGAACCCATGCTTGGGCACACATGAGGCCGTTCATCACTAGGAGCATTCTACACGAGTGTGTGAAGGCCGAGCTGATCCATGCTCTAACTTATATCATACTATTATATAAAGCAAAATGGGTGACTTTATAATTTTTATTTTCATACTATTTACCCATGTTTTTACCTTTAAATCATATTTTACCCATACTTTATATCCTTACATTTTTTAAATCTAGTTTGATTAGCATGTGATTTGAGGATATTTTAGTAAAATTATTTACTTAGATCAATTTAAGTATCTTGCCACATGTTAACATAATACTAGGGGAAAATATGTTAAGGACCATATTTTTTAGATTATGTTGATTTTGACTTTGCAATGTTATATCTTATACTCTTGAACTCAGATTTACGTATTATTAGTATCACTAGAAAGCTCTCAATAAGCTCTATCAAATGATATTCTCATGACTATGTATACTTCAATTTTTTTGTAACATCTACATATACAACACGCTTTTTAATAAAATAATTATTTTATTTTTGCCTATATTAAGTATGTTTAGATTCATGTATTTTTAATGCCCTTGGAAAACTGCTGAAGAGAACCATCAAACTAATCTTGAATATGATAGTGTGCTCTAGAACACAAAGTCCTTCGACACCATTGTCTTCGCCAAACTATATCATCACATTTAGCCAATAAGATTTGGAGTCGCAGTTGTCTATTATGAGTGTATTTGGGTCAATACAGAGTTTGTGTATATAATTTATAGTCATTATGATCTTGAAGGCATGTATTGCTATTATAACAACTATAGCATGAAAGGGGAGATCTTGGTTCAATACATACTTTATTTTTAATTTATCTAATGGATGCATTATTCATGTGTATTCATGCTATTATGCTAATTGAACTTATTCCATTCAAGCGAGAGAAAAATGAGAAACAAATTGCCTTAAAATGCGTGTTTTGTGCCTCCGAAGAGGTGGGAGCCTTCATTTCATTGTGGGACATACATGATGTAATGCCTCCCCCAAGAGCACATACTAAACACATAATATTTGAGCATGGGGTTTATCAGTTCTACATGGGCAGTATCACAAAATCGTGACACTATTTCATTTTGGCAGGCAAAGTGGGGGGGAGTGGTGACAGGACCACCATTAAAATCGGCCCTATCAAACTAGCCCACAAACTTCTATGGTTTCCTTTTCTTCATAATGCATGGGTGGGAAATGGCTACTGTTTTAGAACAAATTCTTAAATTCACATAAAATTTTAGATAAAATCATAAAAATTAAAATTTAGGAGGTAGAATAATATTCACGAGATAAATCGTTTGAATTACAATTTAGAGAATTCAAATAAAATTCATTAAAATATTGAGAAATTTGTTACAGTAAAAGAGAAAAGAAACATGTTTTAAACCTCATCATATACATTGCAAAAGATGAAGGAATTTTTTACTTGTCATAAAAAGGTAGGATTAGTCATTCTTTTATATCCCTTGAGGTATGAAGCTGATGCCAATTTTGTTCAAAGATATTTAGTGTTTGATCTAATTGAGGAAAATAACAAAGAAATTATCACCTCTCTGCCACATACTCACTATCATCTCTCACGTGCAAACATGAGTTGGGAGATTGGTGAGCGCATGTAGAATTCCTTTACATACACTTTCACATGCGGATTTTCACACAGGAATGATTGTGGGAGGGGTGGAACCCAAATTCACTCATGAAGTTTAAACGATGGAGCATGTGCTAGTGTACGTGTTGTCACGTGCCGTAGCTATCAACTTGCCCTAGCATGTGCGCCATTGATGCTGATATAAACACTTGCCTCTCTACCATGTGATGCATTGAAATAATGTTGAATTAAATTATTTTTAATATTGAATTACAATCCTATTTTATCTTAATTCATTACTTATTTTGGCTATTTATATCTTGAATGAGTGAGTTGGACCTCGGTTGTGTTTACATGTCCAAATGGGCTTTGACATGATCTAAGTGGAAGAGGAAGTAAAACCCAACTACCTAAAACTATTCAAGGGTAAAGAATGGATTCTTAATAGTCTAAACATATGTAGAATGATTAAACACAACTACGTGGACTCATTTGATTTTAGATTTTTATCAAGAGAACAAAATTTAGGAAGGAGCTAATTAGGATAGGTCGACACAACGTTAATATTTCTGTCATATCGTTCTATAGAAAATTTGGATTGACATGTTGTTGGTGGCATTAGAAAGAAGCCTTCTATAGCTGCAATCCTTATTTTAGGCAAAAATTCACAGGTTTGAAACTTTATGGGTCAAATCAGATATGCAAAGGGGCAACTAGTCAATGAACCCAAGACCAATACATTGAAAATCTTTTCATTAGTTGTGATAGATATACATATGGAATAATAATGAGGCTAATTAGATAACAATAGGAAGACTAAAACATGCTTATTTGCTAAATAAATCTTTAATTTATTTGATTAATTTAGAATCTAATCATTGCCAAAGAAACAACCGATTAAGCAATCAATCAAGAAGCAATCGAATGATGTAATTGAGCCTTCCCCTTTGAAGCAACCCCTCTACTCCTATAAAAATATGGTGAACATGGGAGAAATATTATCTCCTCCTCTTTTGAGCTCTCTTCCCTTATTTTTCTTCTCTTCTTTTGTAACTTTATATTTAAGTTTTATTATAATGACTTGCTAAGCCCTCTAGTTAAAACCAGCGGTGATTTATAACAATATAATGGAGTTTTATTCATATTCCATCAATGATTTCAAGTAAGTATTGGTTATTTGAAGTGATATTCATTTAATATTTTTTGTTTACTTTTTTCTTTGTGATCTTAATATATAAGAAGTTTGAAGGCTCTCCTTCTTTATTTTTTATGGTTTTGATACATTGAACTCTTGAAGAAACAATTATTTTAATCCTTCATCTATCCAAAGTATTCCATATCTTTGTTTTTGCTTTTAATTTTCATATAGTCCAGTTAGATAGAATCTTCATTTGATTCTAACCGAGATAACATGACACACAAAGAACATACTAGATGTTACAATGATCTGTAAAACCTTAATATTTTATATTATTAGATTTTACCTTAACACTTTCATTGTCTCAATACTCTTCTACTGTCCCAAATAATTTTTTCTTTACTCCTCCTATTTTGTAATCATTGTGATAGTCACACAATGGCAATCCTTGTGGATTCGACCTTGTAAGACTATATCTACTTGTTGTTGACCAGCGAAACCCAATTACGGGTTAACTGAAGGGCAATTTTGTCTTTGTGGCCTTGAGACCTAAGTTATAAATAGAATCATAAAGGAGGCTGACGTGAAGAGGATTAAGAGAGAGAAGAATTATAGAGACCAGAGCCGCCATTAACCCAGAACGAGAAGCCGACGCAGAGTAACACATAGAGAAGGAAAACAAGAATTTCTGGGAGGAAGAAGTTGGAGTTTTCTTCTTGTATCTTGCATGAGGAGTGTTGCTAAGAGATATTTGTAATTCTCTTGTACATTGATTCTCTATCTAATGGAATTGTGTGATCCCGTAGATGTAGGCAGTAAGGGCGAACCACATAATTTCCTATGTTGTTTTGCTTTCCTGTTGGCATCTCTATGATCTTTATTCCGCAGTACATGTAGAGAACAGTAGAATTACACTCTGTTCGCCCAGAACTAGAGAATAGTAGATTTATACTATGTTTGGCCAGACCTTGAGAAGAGTAAATTTATACTTTTTCTCGCGAGGGCCTGTTATTTTTTGTTCCCCACAATTGGTATCAGAGATCCAGGAGGAGATGGCCAATGATAGCAAGTTCAAGATAGAGAAGTTCAATGGCCAAAATGACAGATTTTGGCGGATGCAAATTGAAGATTACTTTTACAAAAAGGATCTTTATCAACCGTTGTTTACAACCAAGCCCGTTGGTGAAGACAAGGTGGAAGAGATTGCAAGGTGGGACTTGCTTGATTGCAAGCCTCTAGGAGCGGTCAGATTGTCTATTTCTTCGTCGGTGGTTTTGAACATCACGAAGGCTAAGACCACGAAGGAATGCTTTGATCTATTGGAGCAATTGTATGCAAGTCTCTCTTCTCAAATAAGGTACATCTTGTGACCAGTTTCTTTGATTTAAAAATGCTTGATGATGAGACTGTGGCCAATCACTTGAATTCGTTCCATGCTTTGGTTAATCAACTTGAGGCAGCGGATGTTAATTTTACTGAAGATATACAGTCTATTGCTTGGCTTAAGTCTTTTCCATCTGATTGGGAATGATTTAAAGTTGATGTTCATAGTTCCCATAGTACAGATAAATTTAAGTTGAATGATGTGTGTGGAATAATATTGGCTGAAGAAACACGTCGTAAAGGTGGTTCTTCTTCATTTGGTTCAGCCTTATCTGTGGAGGAAAGGGGGTGGCGACCTCAAAGAGGCACACCAGGATGGAGAGGGAAGTTTAGGAGGAGGTGGTCCAAGTCTAAGCACCGTAAGGGTGATGGGGCTTGTTGGCAGTGTGGGCAGAAAGGCCACTTGAAGAAAATGTTAATGTTGTTGAAGCTGATTGCATGTTATTGTCTATGGAAAGTAAATGTGATGCTTGGATTATTGATAGTGGTGCCTCATTTCATGCTACTTCTAGAAAATACTTGATACTAGAAAAGGAAGAAGATGTTACAGGCTAAGGGGAAGTTACCTAGTTTGAGATGTGCAGATTTTGATTTTTGTGAGCATTGCATCATGGGCAAGCAACACAAAGTATCATTTTCTAGAGCTACCTTGGAGCGTAGGTCTAAGCGTCTTGAGCTAGCTTGTACACACTGATGTTTGGGGACCAGCACAGGTTCTATCTCTTGGAAGTGCATCTTACTTCATTACTTTTATCGATGATGCTTCTCACAAGTTATGGGTTTACTTTGCTAAGAATAAATTTGATGTATTTTCTATATTTGTGCAATGGAAAACACTTGTTGAGAATGAGATAGGATTAAAATTGAAGTGTTTGAAGTCAGACAATGGAGGTGAGTATTGTAGTTGGGAATTTCAGTCCTACTATGACAAGCATGGCATTCGACGGTTGCTTACTACTCCCAAACAGCCTAGACAGAATGGTGTTGCTGAGCTGATGAACAGGACCATCATTAAGAAGGCACATAGTATGCGGCTACACTATGGCCTTCCGCTCTCATTCTGGAGTTATGTCATTGACACTGCAACATATTTGATCAACAGGTCTCCATGTTACCCCCTAGATGGAGGCATCCCTGAAGAGGCCCGGTCAAAGAAGGAGGTAAAGATTGTTCACTTACGTGTCTTTGGTTGTGCTGCTTATGTACATGTTGATACAGAGCACAGAGGGAAGTTGGATTCTAAATCCAACAAGTGCTAATTTGTTGGCTATGGTGGAGATGCTTATGGTTATAGGCTGTGAGATCATAAGAAGGTTGTCCGGAGCATTGATGTTGTGTTTCATGAGATAGAGCTGTATAAGCACCATCAAGATCTACAAAAGGGGAAGATGAAACAGGTTGAAATTGAGTTTGTAGAACTTGAGGCTGAAACACATAGTGGGGCCAGTCCATTTAGTCATGAATAGGTAGCTGAGACTTCTTCACACACAGTTCCATAGGATCTAGCTATTTCCTTAAAGACACCACTTGGTTGGACCAATTCCAGGCAGATTAAGAGGAAGAGGATATTTGATCACTCCAACTCTGAGAGCACATATGGTATGCATTCCATATTTGATAGTAGTCTGAATCATTTTCTTTTGACTGATAGTGGTGAACCAGAAAGCTTTGAGGAAGTTTGCAGAATAGACATTTCAGTTCAGTGGGAGCGTGCTATGGAGGATGAGATGGATTCATTGACATCTAATCAAACTTGGAAATTAGTTCATCTACCTTTAGGTAAAAAGGTATTACATAACAAGTTGGTTTACAGGCTGAAACATGAAGCTGATGGAAGCAAGAAGTACAAAGCTAGACTTGTTGTCAAAGGCTTTCAGCAGAAGTATGGAGTAGATTATATAGAGATATTTGCTCCTATTATCAAAATTGCTACCATTAGAATGGTGTTGTCCATTGTTGCAGTTGATGATCTTAACTTAGAGCAGTTGGATATTAAAACAACTTTCCTACATAGTGACTTGGAAGAAGAGATCTATATGCATCAACCCCAAGGTTATGTGGTAAGAGGAAAGGATAATTTGGTGTGCAGGTTGTCAAAGAGCTTGTATGGCCTCAAGTAAGCTCCAAGACAATGGTACAAGAAATTTGATGGGTTCATGCTATCCATTGGATTTTATCATTGCTACTCTGATAATTATTGTTATTATAAAAGGTTGGGAACCTCCTACTTGCTTTTGCTATTACATTTAGATGACATGTTGATTGCAGGAGAAAATTTTGGTGAGATTAAGATGCTCAAGAGACAGTTATCTTCTAAATTCGCAATGAAGTATCTTGGACCAGCCAAGTAGATCCTTGGTGTGTGAATTGTAAGAGAAAGAGAGGAGAAAATGCTGAAATTATACCAAGAAGAATATGTTAAAAAGGTCTTGATGAAATTCAACATGTTTGGTGCCAAACGAGTTGGTACTCCCTTGGCAACTCACTTTAGGCTTTCTAGTGAATAGTCTCCTAGCACACTGTAAGAAATAACACACATGAACAAGGTTCCTTATGCATTTGCTATAGGTTCATTGATGAATGTAGCCACATGCACTAGACTAGATATTTCTCATGTTGTGAGTCAGGTTGCAAGGTTTATGGCAAATCCAAGTGAAGAACATTGAAATGTAGTGAAATGGATTCTTAGATATTTGAAGGGTTCCTCAGGTATATCTTTACACTTTGGTGGGAATTCTAAGATTAACCTAGTTGATTTTGTTGATTCAGATTATGGAGGTAATCTAGATAACAGGAGAAGTACCACAAGTTTTGTCTTCACATTGGGCAGTGGTGCAGTTGCTTGGCTGTCCTAATTGCAGAAAACTATGACAAACTCATTTGTTGAAGAAAAGTATATTGCGGCCACTAAAGCTTGCAAGATAATGATGTGGTTAAAAGCGTTCTTGAAGGAGTTGGGAAAATCCCACTAGAGAGATGTGTACTCTATTGTGATAACAAGAGTGCAATTTATATGGCAAAGAACAGTGTGTTTCATTCTAGAATAAAACATATTGAAATCAAGTATCATTATTTGAGAGAACTTGTTGAAGAGAAGAAGGTCTTCTTGGAGAAGATTCATACAAAGGAGAATTTAGCGGATATGTTTACTAAAGTGGTGACAATAGAGAAATTGAGATTTTGCTCAACCTCCATCGGTCTTCTACACTAGAAGAATGGTGGTGATCACGTAGTTGCATTGGATATGAGTGAAGCAATTGTCTTGCTTGCAATTAGCTCTATTTGGAAATTGATTCGACATGGATCAGTTTGAGAGGGAGAATTGTTGCTGAAGATTTTTAGCAATTAGGTTTCAAGTGGGAGATTGTTGACCGATGAAACCCAATTACGGGTTAAGTGAAGGGCAATTTTGTCTTTGTGGCCTTAAGACCTAAGTTATAAATAGAATCATAAAGGAGGCTGATGTGAAGATGATTCTGAGAGAAGAATTACAGACACCAGAGCCGCCATTGACCCAGAACGAGAAGCCAACACAGAGCAATGCAAAGAGAAGGAAAACAAGAATTTTTGGGAGGAAGTTGGAGTTTTCTTCTTGTATCTTTTATGAGGAGCGTTGTTGTGAGATCTTTGTAATTCTCTTGTGCTTTGATTCTCTATCTAGTGGAATTGTGTGATTCTGTGGATGTAGGCAGCAAGGCCGAACCACGTAATTCCCTATGTTGTTGTTTTGCTTTCTTGTTGGCATGTCTACGATCTTGATTCTACAGTAAAGGAAGAGAATGGTAGAATTATACTCTGTTCACCTAGAACCAAAGAATAGTAGATTTATAATGTGTTTGGCCAGACCTAGAGAAGAGTAAATTTATACTCTATTCAGCGAGGGCCTGTTACTTTATTCCCCACACTTGTGCACTTACAAGTAATATAACCCTAAGCTTTGGCTTAAATTAACAAATCAATAGTTTAGGTGTAACAACTTTTTGGCGTTGTCGCTGGGGATTGCAACATGTGGTGAGAATGACGGTTACAAAATATTCTCCCTATTCATTCTTTTTTTTGCTTGTTTTTTAATTTCTTTTTCTTTTGCTGAAATGAGAGTAGTAGATGAAGAATCATTGAAGAATCTCAACTGGAAAGATCTCTTGGATATATAATTGCTCAAAGAACTAAAGAATACCACTTGAAGCATGTCAAGTAGTTTTATTCCACTTCTTGTACTTCATTTCTTTTAGTTATTAGATTTGTTTAGAAATGTTTCTTTTATATTTCAAGTTTGAATTGCAATATAAACATTTTACCTTATAGTGCCAAGTACAAGTCCCATAACAGTCTACATTCTGATCTAAATTAAAAGTGCAGAATACATAAACATTTTACTTCTCATCCCACCCAATACATTAGATCGTGGCACAAAAATATACTCACATTGAGTCAAATATACTTGAATCAAAAGGGGAAACAATCCATAGTAGAATTGAGCATCCATCTCTAAGAGCTCTCCAACACATACCTACAAAAGCCTCCCGAACAATGGGGCTAAAAAATAGGGCAATGAGTATTTTCATACTCAGTAGAGGAATTCTAAACAATGAACTCAGTAAGTTCATAACCGCATGTGTTCATTCAACTCAAACATGAAGTAGACAACATATAACAATCGTATACATATGCATATAGTCATACCAAATACACACCATTAAACCAAACTTATACAAACACCCTTAATCAGGGTCTTACAACTTACTTGTACAATCATATGCCTACTCATATACCTTATACACACTCATACAACCTTACTCGTACAATCTTACACTTACAGTCCTTCTCAGAATCATACACTACAGTCTTACTCAAAACATATGCTTACAGCCATGCCTATACTCATACTCTTACAGTCGTGCTCATACTCATACTCTTACTGTCGTACACATACTCATAATCTTACAGTCATACTCATACACTTACAACCATACACATACTATTGACCATTGAAGCTCATTACAACTCATAAGCTCCAGCGTCGAAATAGAACAGAATGTCATTGGGGCATCACCTTAACCTCCGGGGACTGATTAGACGTCATGGACTTTTCCGAAGGTAAGGCACACATATGATCATGGGGCACAGGATCAAACAGATAAGAGCAGATCCATGATAGTACTTACCTGAGTGCACAAATGCCCACTCTCTGGGGCAATACAGTGCCAACTAAGGGCAAAAAACATACAGTGTCACTCTTGGGCAGGAATCTTACAATGCCACTATTGGGCGGAACATATAGTGTCATCTGTAAGCAGAAATACATACAGTGCCCATGAAGGGCAGAAACTTATAGTGCTCTCAACAGAGCATCAAACGTATGGGCTGAAATACAGCACCAAGACCAAATTGAAAACATACATCGCTCTCAACAGAGCATCAGATGCCTGGTGCTCTATACAACACACATACAACATCCCGTAGGATAAACACCACGACAAGACACAAGAAATGCTCAGCCGACTCATTATCTGCTAGCTCAAATAGGGAACTTAATCCGCCGAACCCTTAGGCCTCAAACTCACAATGCTACCAATAGCTTTTCTTATAATTCAAGTTTGAATTAAGTAAGTTATACGGTACAATTATGTCCTAACACCTCACAGTCCTTGACTAATCAAACTGAAGCTAAGCCTGATCGAAACCCTAGTTTGTCAGGGCAACAGACTTCACTTGACCCATTCAAGTCACAACATAGCTCACCATACATAAATCCTTACGTATTCATGCAATTCGTGCCATCCTTACTCAGCATCATCAAACTGATCTCCTCATAGTAGATCCCCGTTATGCCCCTCTTACTTAATACCTCACTTATTATGCTTACTTTTCACTTCATAATTTATATGTTATGTTTGTACAATTATGCACACTCTTACTGTCTAATAAATGCTCATAAGGCTCCAAACCTAAGCCCTCCTACTTACTGAACCTCTGACATATACTCCAAACCAAACCAAACAAATCCACTCCAATCTACGTCTGTCAAATTTACGTCCTCTGCCTTCCGTCATTTTCTTACACGCCCACATTCAATTCCATATGAAAACCTCTCTCTCTCACCTCTTACCATCCATCGCCCACACTTCTGCCCACACACATAGTCCACATATGTAACTTACTAATAGACTTTCTAGTCATAACTAGCACATACATATTCCACATGCATCAACCATACTTATAGCTCATATGCATATCATATGAATTTCAACATACCATATAATCATGTTTTCATGCACATCATGCAATCAGATCATTATTTAGCATCCAAAACATAAAATCATACAATCCTAGCATGTTGCTACTCATTCCAAGCATGATATTATGAAATTATGAGTTCAAAGCTGCCCTACCTCATAATCATGACATTTGATGACGAGCACATGACCGTGGTGGCGTTGGTGGTGGAGTTGGCAGCCAAAAGCATTTCCTAGCTGAGAGAGCAGCTGACCCGAGGTTTTAGGAAGTGCCAGAAGTACTCACGGCCAAACAGGGTGACACGGATCAACGCAGCAAAATCCACAATCCACGGCCGCACACTATGGGCGGGTGGGAAAAAGGTCATGCCAACGAGTGGCAGGTGTGACCAGAATTCGAGGGTGTATTAAATGAAGGTCGGTCGGCAGCTGAGAAATACTTGTCCGGTAGCAAGATGTCGAAATCGGCCATGGACAGCATCCAACGGCATCGATTTCGCATTTACTAGGGCCCATGTAAGGGCGAAGGGCGTGGGGCGACACTCGAGGACGAAGGAGAGGTGGAAGACTCCGATGTCAACTCCATTTGATGGCAGAGCCATCTGATGGTCAAGTGGCACAATTATGGTGCTAAAACCCTAAACTGCACACATGCCTACTTGTACACGCGGCCAAAGGGAGGGGAAGAGGGCTGGACGGAGGCGGACCGAGGTTTAGAAAGGTCGGTAGGGCCATGCCCATCAGTGGTGACTAATAGGACGGCCTTTGTCATCGCCGTGCCGAGGTAGGCAGACTAGCAGCCAATTGAAGCCCAGAAGGGGTAGGATGGTAAAAGGGCAAAACATGGTTCTCTCTATGGCAGTCAGACACATAATCGGCAGAGTGGGATCCTAGCTCTTGCCGAAACAATAAGGGTGGTGCCGCACTAGGGCGTCCATCTATCACTAGGCTGAGACCGACTGAACTAAGGTTGTCTAGGAGTGTTCGGCGTCCAACGATGCTACGGTGGCCCAAAACGGGTGAAAAACCTAGGAGCAAATGGATGAGCAAGGAATTACCGACAGCTTTGGCCTGGTCCGCTATGGCCTTGATGACCAAGTGGAGTTGGGTCACATGAAGGGGTAGAGGCTCCTGGTGGTGGCAGCCCTCCGGTGGCCCAACATAGTGAGAAAACCCAATCAAGGGGAGGGGGCAGAACCTCAGCAGAGGAGAGATGGAGGGGACATAGGAAGAACTGGTCTGGGGAAAACATCCACACGTTGTCACCTGGACGGGGCAGAGCCAGATGAAGGTCCAATCGTCTAAGTCTGGTATCTGGCTCATGGCAATAGTCGGAACACCCAAACAAGCATAGACAATAAAAATAGAGGACCGGAAAATGGTCACGGATGGCAGGGCTGGGCAGAGGCCACAATAGGGCAATTGCCAACCCAAGACTAACCGACCGGATGTGAGCCGGAGGCTAGCTCTCACCAGGGCATCAACAAATTTCCATTACAAACAGAAACAGGGGAGGAGAAGGGTCTGGCTGGAGGAGAGAGGAAGGGCGGAGGTGGAGTCAGGCAGGGAGGGGTGGTCCACTACCTTCGCCGGACCAAGGCGGGGCTGAACGGAGTTCCGGTCGACCGTTGCTCTCTGTCGGCGGGCACTGTTTAACCAAAATAGTAAGGCGGCAAAAAATAAAGGTGAAATGGGAGGAAGCAAGGGAGACCGAACCATGAGAAACGGGGCTGGGTACAGCCTTCCCTGGCCGTCGCCAGGCCAGGGTAGAGCCCACGACGGCGGTATATTGAAAACACAGAGGGGAGATGAGCTAACCAGGAAAAACAAAGCATCAGAGGGGGAAAGAGGAGAGCGCGGTAGAGGAGGCCAAGTGGGGCCAGGGAAACGTCCCCCTGCCATCGCAGGCCTAAGGCAGAGCAATTAGTAGCTGGCTAGCGCTTGCCGGCCCTCGACGGCCGTGGTAGATCCAAAATACGGAGAGGGGAGAGGGCAAACCGGGGAGGAACTCACGAGGTTCAAACCGGGCTGGGGCGGCGCCAGGGAGGCGGCCAAATAGCAGAAAAATTACATGAAATCATAGAAAAATTAGGGACATTACAATGTGTGCCTGATTCTGAGCATATGAATGGTATCTCCTTCTGCCATTGTGAAGCTTGTGGTGGTCATTTTTTCGCTAAAAAGACTACTGCCAAAATTTTACAATGTGGTTTTTATTAGTTAACTCTTTTCAAAGACACACTTAAATTTTGGAAAGCATGCGAACATTGTAAAAAGTTAGGAGTCATATCCCGTAGGAACATGATGCCTCTTAACCCAATTTTGATTGTTGAATTTTTTTATTGTCGGGGCTTTGATTTCATGGGACCTTTTTGTCCCTCTTTTGGCTATCTTTATATTATAGTAGTTGTTGATTATGTGTCTAAATAGATTGAGGCTATTCAATGCAAAATAAATGATCACAAAGTTGTTGTGAAAATTCTAGAAGAGAATATTTTGTCCAGATTTGGAACACCTTGAGCCATTATAAGTAATCAGGGTACACATTTTTGCAATAGGTCCTTTAAGGCCTTGATGAAAAAATATGGAATCACACATAAAGTTACTACACCTTATCACCCACAAATAACTGGACAAGTAGAAACTTCAAATCAAGAAATCAAAAATATTTTGTAAAAATCGGTAAATCCAAATGGTATGGATTGGTCGTTAAGACTAAACGATGCTCTTTGGGCTTATCGTACTACTTTGAAAACCCCAATTGGAATGTTCCCTTATTGATTAATTTTTAGAAAGGCCTGCCACTTGCCTTTGGAGTTAGAACATAGGATTTATTGGGTAATCATGGCTATCAACTTCCATCTTGACAAGGATGGGTTGCATAGAAAATT
The DNA here is from genome assembly GCA_035235625.1 of Saururus chinensis. Classification (NCBI taxonomy): domain Eukaryota; kingdom Viridiplantae; phylum Streptophyta; class Magnoliopsida; order Piperales; family Saururaceae; genus Saururus; species Saururus chinensis. Next base: position 24,584,332 of record CP141146.1, on the reverse strand, counting down.
AAAGCTAAATGAGATTCGACGTGATGCTTATGAGAGTGCTAAAATGTATAAGGAAAGCATAAAGGCATTTCATGATAAGAACAAATTTTGTAAGACTTTTAAACCATCTTAAATATTTCTTTTGTATAAATTTAGGCTCCATCTTTTTCTAGGAAAATTGTGATCTAGTTGGACAGGTCCTTTCATTGGAAAAATTGTTTATCCTTATGGATTTATTAAAATTTAAAACCCAAAAAATTGTAATATTTTTAAAGTTAATGGACGATATTTAAAACAATTTTTAGAAGATTTTGTCCATAAAGTTGAGTCCACAACTCATGAAGATCCTAATTATGAGGGTTGTTCTTTTCATGATGTTTTCTAAAAAAAGTAAAAAAAACCAAAAAATAAAATAATTTTTTCCAACATTGAGGACAATGTTTTATTTGGCTTGGGAGTGAGTTTTAATAATTTATGTTAATAGTGTTGACTTTGAGAACCTTCATCCTTTCTTGGTATTCTTCTTCTTTGCTTTGATCTCTATATAATGATGGTACTAGGATATTTTTAATTAAACTTTCCTTTTGTGATGAGTCTTTTCAATTCACTTTCATGAAGAGGATCTTAGAAACTTATGTTAATGTTTAAAATTTTACTCACACTTGACTAATTTTTAGAGTTAAAGTTGAATTACGTCGTTGTTGCTCTAATAGTCACCAAGAATATCGATAGTTAGACACTAAATTCAATGAACTTTGACCTCCTTATTCACTTAGTTGGTTAGGAAAGAAATAAAAAGTAGTGGATTATTTTCGTCATGGAAAGTAATAAATGAATTAGACCGGGTACTTTGAAAAGGGCAGCCTATAAAAAAACAAAAACAAAAGGAAAGAGAGGGAGTAAAAAAAGGTGATGGAGATCATATGGAAAAAAGGGGAAAAAAGAAAACTTTTTAAATAATATTTTATTTTGTAAGATAGGGCAAAGCCATTGTTGTAACAACACAAAGCACGCTGGAATATCATAAATAAAGCCCACTAGGTATTAGAGTAAACATCCAACTGCTTGTTATGTTGGACAGGTTGTTAAGTTTTATATTGGTTCTTTTGGCTATCTAAATATCTTTTGCCGAGTATAAGAGCATACTACTTTAGGAGACCGATCGTCTAATTATCTTGTCAAAATTTTACATGGACTCACTAACACATTACTTCAAAAGTTCCAATACATAGAAATTTAATAGTTTGGACTTTAATGAATATTTTTTTTAAACTTAATCTATGAAAACTAGTGCTTAAGTATTTTAGAGTTAATTGTAAAGTTTGATGTTTATTAAGTGGGGATGCAGGGGGTTCTTTGGTCTTGCTTTATAGTTATTATCTTAGTCGTTACTCCCTCAACATAACTTGATAGCATTGTCACTCATAGTTTTTTTTTCTTCTTTACTTATTTGCCTTGTTTGGCTAAAGTTGTAAAACTTAGTACTGCTTAGGAGGCAACCCATGAGTTTTAAAATTTTGTGGGTAGTCAGTACAAACCCTCACAGGACACAACTCGTATACTAGCGCAAGTTAGGGTTTTAATGGCTTGCTACATGTGCTAAATGTAGTCGCAATGGCCTATGCAAGGACATGTTTTCTTGTTTTCTTTTTAATTATTTTTCTTTTCAAAATCATGGATTGCTAGAGACTAACAATATGCTAGTTGAGGAGCACTTGATGCACTAAAATAATGTTGAATTAAATAATTTTTAATCTTGAATTACAATCCTATTTTGTGTAAATTCATTACTTATTTGGGTTATTTATATCTTTAATATGTGAGTTGGACCTCCGTTGTATTTACATGTCTAAATGGGCTTTGATAGGATCTAAGTGAAAGATTAATTGAAGCCGAACTACCTAAAGCTATTCAAAGGTCAAGAATGGGTTCTTAATGGTCTAAACATGTATAAAATGGTTGAACACAACTATGCGAACCCATTGAATTTTAGATTTGCATCAAGAGAACTAAGTTCGGGAAGGAGTTAATTTTGATAGATTGATATAACCTTAGTATTTCTGTCATATCTTTCTGTAGAAAATTTGGATAGACATGACACTAGTAAAAGTGGAAGGAAGTCTTCTGTAGGTACAATCTATGTTTTAGAAAGAAATTCATAATGCCATAGATTTATGAGTAAAACCTGAGGCCAGCACATGGAGGATCTTTATAATGGTCATGATTAATACACATAAAGAAAGATAATGAGGTTGGCTAGATAAGTACAGAAAATCTAAATAAAACTTATTTGCTAAATAAATCTTTAATTTATTTGATTGATTTAGAATCTAATTATTACCAAAGAAACAACCAATCAAGTAATCAATCAAGAAGCAAGCAAAGGATGTGACTGGATCTACCCCTTTAAAGCAACCCCCTCTACTCTTATAAAAAAGGGTGAACGTGGGAGGCATCATCTCCTCCTCTTTAGATCTCTCTTCTCTTATTTTTCTTCTTTTCTTTTGTAACTTTTGTATTTAAGTTTTATTGTAATAACTAGCTAAGCCCTCTAGTTAAGGCTAGAGGTGTTTTATCACAATCTAATGGAGTTCTATCCATATTTTATCAATGGTTTTAAGTAAGTATTGGTTATTTGAAGTGATGTTTATTTAATATTATTTTTCTTCTTGTTTCTTTGTAATCTTAATTCATAAAATGCTTGATGGCTCTCCTTCTTTATCTTTTGTGGTTTTGATACATAGAACTCTTGAAGAAATAATTCTTTTAATCCTTCATCTATCCAAAATATTCCCTATCTTTGTTTTTGCTTTTAATGTTCATATATTCCGGTTAGCTAGATAGAATCTTCATTCTATTCTAACCGAGATAACATGTTACATGAAGAACGTAACTAGATATTACAATGATTCTTAGTCCCTTAATATTTTATATTATTGCATTTCATCTTAATACTTTCATTACCTCAATACGCTTCTACTCTCCCACATGATTTTTTTCTTTAATCATCCTATTTTGTAATCATTGTGATAGTCACACAAAGATAATCTTTGTTGATTTACCCTTGCAAGACTACCTCCACTTGTGCCCTTGCAAGTAATATATAACCCTAAGCTTTCGCTCAAATTAATGAATCAATACTTTAGGTGTAACACAATGTGCTCAATATAAAATCTCACATGCATACGAGAGTTGGCAAATGGGTGAGTGCCTATAGGATTCCTTTATGCACAATTGCACATGTGGATATTTTGTGTTTGTGTGTGTGTGTGGGATGGAGGGAATCCAAATCTACTTGTGACATTTCACAAGCTGCTGATTTACATAATTGATGGTCCATACGCTAGTGCATTTAATCTCATGTGTGCTGGCTACTAAATTGCTCTAGCATGTGAACTATTAATTTTGATGGATTGATGCTAATGCAGCTTGATTGTGGTTTTGTAATTCATTCGTAAAGTTTCACCCGCATAGCCTTCGATGAAGCTTCATAGGCCATTGATCTCTCATACAATGCTAGCACATATGGAACATTACGGGCCTTCCTCTAACAACTACGCTATTGATCTCCCATATTGTATACCCGATGAATGTTCATTGGCATATTACATTTCCACATTAACCTACACTACAAAAAAATAGATTCAGCGATGATCTAGGTCACTGAAAGTTACTATGTTTGCCGCTGAAGATTTTAGCAGCAATTACTAGTTCATTATAGCGGGTCTCGTCATTGTTGGCTTCAGCAATGGTTGTGACCACTTTATGCGACGATTTGAGACTGCCGCTAAGAGCGCGTGAATAAATTGCCTATAAAGAGGAAAGGAGCCAATTCACAACTTAGGGAACCACAAGCAAAAAATATGTGGATTAGAAAGCACACACCCAAGTCCACACTAAAGAAGGTTAATCAAGTACTCAATAAGAAGAAAACTATGATGGTTTGGATAAGAAAAGATAATTTAGTGATCCTTAGGTCTCCATTTAGTACATATAATAAGAAATCCTTAGAATGCTTTAGGATAGTTTGGCTAGGCAAGACTAAGGAGGAGAAAATCTTTACTTAGAGATGATGTATTTTGTGTCCATATAATAATTTTGCCTATACGTTGGACATGATCATGTTTTTTTTTTGTTTCATTTACTTATTTTTATGGTTGTTTTTCTTCAAAGTTTTTGAATAATAAAACAAAAAAATGGAAAAAACAAAAAACAAAAAAAAATTAGTTGATGATTTTGTTTCGTAGGTTACTTTTCAATGTTCAACACAAGGATTAAAGGTTGTTAATTGTCAATTAAGATAAAACACTATGATGTGTGATCAATGTACTTTAACTAAGAGAGCAATGCATGAAGGAGTGTCAATATCTTTTTTTATTTTCTTTTACTTGATATTGTAATTCTCTATTTTATAAAACTGGTACACATCATGATTAAGTTATGCTAAATTTAAGATTGAAATTCAAGAGAGAATTTTTAAACACTTGTTGACTTGTGAGTTTATCTAGTGGAGTATAAGTAATCTCAATAATGGAGCTTGCTAGACTTCTATTTAGGAAATTGAAGGCATAAAAATTTCTTGTAATGTGTAATGTATTTGTTAATGATTTATATTTTGCTTTTACAATAGGATTGTCCTTGTAAAGATGTTGGGGAAGGGTTACCTACTTATGATGGCCTAAGCTAGAGTAGAGCTCCCATCCGCTTAACATAAAAAAAATGTCACACAAAATGGAAATTAAATGATATAAGTAGAGAGGATTCATGCAAAGCCAAATCCTAGAAAAATAAATAGAAAATAAAAACCAAAATTAGCAATATGCATGGGCAAGAATTTGTTCTTAATGTTTTATTTTTAATTTTAAAAGAATTGATGTACAAAGTATCTAGTTGAGTAAAAATGAAAGTTGTATCCTTGCTAGAGTCTAGAAGATTTTGTCTCTTCTAAATAAGAAGGAACTTAAGAAGACAAGGGTAGTTGATGGTTTCTTTAAAATTCATCAAAACAGAATTCAAATGTTAGAGTGAAGAAAGGATAATTAAGATTCACAATCTAATGAAGATGACTAATCTAGGAAGAGGTACATTTGATCATTAATATTTGGATGTATAGAGATTTAATGTCCAATTAGCAAAATTCAATCAAAGAGCTCTACCTTTTTTTACCATTGTTCTTTTTTTTCCTAGTACTATAACTCTTTGTGAGGTGCTCTTAATGGATTACTATTGTTTTTATCATTATAATTTATTGCATCTTTTATTTTAAATTTTTTCTTCAAATGTCTCTCAAAATTTGAAGCCTCATTTCACCCCCATCTATATCCAAACTGTCAAAGAGGTAAGGGTGGTGTGTTAGAAGGCAAATTTGCACATATTGGACTATTTGTTCATTGATTTCATATGAAAATTTTGTGTTTTAGGAGATTTTAAACCATGTTCAATGACTTTAAACTACTATGATTATTCTAAATTGATAGATTTACATTATTGTGAAATTACAAACAATTTCATTTGTTAAAACTTGAGATTTCAAAAATTTTCCACATTAAGGTTTGATAACTAGGCCAAATTTGGGGATTTTGAAATTCATGAGTTTCTGGTCAAAATTGACAACAGTTGTGGTTGTGATTGTTGTTTGGCTTATTGTTGTCTATAACACTTTCAAATTTGGGATCATTTTAAGATGAATTTTCACCAAGGGTATTTTGGTAAATTTAAAATTTTGGCACAAATTTTCTAATTAGAAAAAATTAGAACATTGTTCAAAGAGTATTAAAGCTTACATGTCCAAAGGAGTAGCTCACATGTTCAAAGGAGTTACTTTTCTATCTTTTCAATTTGATCATACTTTTATGAGTTCTTGATATGTATTCATTTAACTATTCTCATGTATTATGAAACTCATGCATGGTTGATGGATTATATATTTTTAGACATTGGATATTTAAGTTTAAAGATATGTCTTCATGGATGATTACTCTACTTATGAGCTTTAAAGTTTATTTCCTATATTTTAATTCCCTTTTTGACAATTTCAAACAAAAGGGGAGAAGAAATTACGAAAAAGTAAATTATTTGTTCCTATTTAATTATTAAAGTTTCAATAGTCATTGATTCACATAGTCAATGGAACATGTGCTAGTAAACATAATGCCACGTGCCCTAGCTACTAACTTGTCGTAGCATGTGCACAATTAAAAAGTTCAAGGAGGAAAATGCTACGGTCAGAACAACCATCCTAACCACCATAGGGTCCAATACTGAAATATTGTTTAAAAAGCATAAAACTGCTAAGGAGTCAAGATGAGGGCAATAGCTAAGAAGTATGGGAGCATACAAAGACTCATATCAAGATGCTTCGTACTAAATATCAAAACATGAGGATGAAGGAGAAAGATAATATGTTTGAATGCATACACTTCATGTCCAACATTACTAATAATCTAGAGATACTTGAAAACTCCATTAATGATAGTGTTCAAGTGTTTGCTGTTCTAAACAGTCTCCCTAGATCTTGGTGGAGTGTTATGATTGCTCTAAATAACTATCTTAAGAAGCTTGTGTTGGATGATCTCACTACTAAACTTAGCTTAGAGCAAAAGAGAAGGTGTCATGTGAATGCCTCTTGGTGCATCTCCTAACTTGGCCCAACATAGTGGGTCTCAAAGAGGTGGGCTGGTCAGGATGGCCAGGAAAATGAACGTCATGAAAAGGGAAAAGAACCTCAAGGTGTATGTAATGATAAGAATAGCAAACCAAAAAGGGCATGTTTCAAGGGTAACCTGGTGGGTCATTTTAAAAACATTTGTCCTCGCCGTGACTAGAGAATAGGTGGCAAAGGAAAATAGAACTGGAACAATATAGCCTGCATGATCTCTAAAGCTTTAATTTCATACATAAATGGCAAGAGCTAGTAGATGGAATGCAGCCAAATAAGCATGTGGATGTGGTCAAGGGAGATAACATGACAAATTTAACACCAGCGTAGCACAAGATTTGTATGGGGTTAATTAACATTCATTGTGATGTGATTGCTTGTTTGTGTTAACAATGACTCCAAAATGCCATTGGATTGTCTAGGGCATTGGGCATGATTCCCTATGTCGAAACTACTCCAACATTTATGGAGACATGTTGATTAACAATTTTAATAATTCTATTTAAGCATAATTTTGAAATGATTAACCTAGATGGAGAAAAATCAAACCTAGTTCTGGTCACTATGATGTAGGTAAGGACTAAACATGAATTTGACTGGCATCTTCTCTACCAGCCTAGGCTTAGATGCCACCGTTGGGTAGTAGCATCAGAACCTTGGTGGTGTAACCCATCCGGTGGAGCTGCCAAGGGGTGATTTTCCCTCTTTTAAGAGTGTAGATCACATAAAACAAGCATGTGAAAAATAATCATAAGCAAATTTTGACTTCCATGTCATAATCATAACATAAACATGAAATTACCAAAGAATAACATGCACTAACCTTTAAGTGCTTTGCCCCAAGGACTTAACCTTTGCAACACCCTTGATAACACGACCCTTTATTATATATGTTATAGATTATTAAAGTAAGGGAGTACCTCTGTTTGTGACTATATTAATAAGTTCCCCACTTGCCTTTGTGTATGGAATTGAGGAGAAATCAACCCATAAAAACCTCCTTGTAGAATGCCCTAGCCACTGCTCGTCTTAATCCTCTAAGCCACATGCATCCCAAGGGGCAGCAATGTTGTTCCCAAGGTGAGAGAGGGGGGAGGCAAAACCCTCTACTTTGGTGTGCAGGAGAGCAAGGAGGGAGAGGAGGAGAATGTGGATCAATCCAGTGGGAGCTGCAACCTATAATGGAAAAGGGAGAAAGGGGGGCAGCCGGTCTAGAGAGTGGAGAGAGAGGAGAGTAAGCATTAGGGCTCCTTAGCCCTACATAGGTGTGCTAATAAGCCTAGTTGAGTTTTTACCTTACGCAGCTCAAACTCGAAGTTGGAATAATTGGCACGAACCCGACTCGACGCTCAAACTCAACTCAAACCAAAAACATGAGCTCAAACTCATTCTATTATAATAGCTAGCCCAGCTCAAATTGAGCTCGATCTGTATATAAAAATAAACCTAATTTTGAATTCAAATATTCAAACCAATATTCAATAAATAAATTAATCATATAGAATGAGTTGATCACTTTAAAATTATATAAAAAGTTACAAATAAAAGTTAATATGTACTCAGAGAAAACTTGCTCAAAACCTCAAACTACGCTGTACTAAAGCCTTAGTTCCTATCAACTCTCCAAGATATATAATATCAAAATGTGGCAAGACGACTTTATTTTCAGGTTATGACTACCTTCAATAGCTAATTGTATAATCAATGTTGTCCCTTCTTTAGGATTTTATTTTCAAGTTATGACTACCTTCAATTTTGGTCTCAGTATGTGGCAAGACAACTTGGGTATGTTTAAATCTCATCCTTTGAATAATGATTACAAGCAAATCATGTTGTATTGGCAACAAGAAACTTGGAGTATTGTCATCTTTGACCAATCCTAAATAAATATAACTTGCATTTATCTTATGAAATAAAAAGATACTCCAAGAGTCAATGCTAAATAACTTTTAGAAAATTGTTGTAAAATTTTAATTTCTAAGGATTCCAACATTAGTCTCTATATAAATTTGAAAAAAATATATATAATGTATTTGACTGTAGATATGGTAGATAATATTAACAATAAATTTTTTGTGCGAAGACTAGCATATAGTTTGAGATGTATTATAGTCTATAGTATATCTCATTTTTTATTGATTGTACTATATATGTATATATACTTTATTAAATCAACTTTCTATGATACATCTAAATTTCAACACTTTAACTTATCAATCTCTCTCTATGCATGTATACACACCCAATACATAGACATTATTATATATATTATAATGTATAAAATATAAATTTGTTGTATATATATTTTGGGATTGATAATTGTGCATATGTACAAATAGGTTAATATATTTTTATTATATTATAAAATACCTTTATAACCTTCATTTGAGTTCGAGTCGAGAACAAGTCAAGTTTGAACCAAGTTTGAGTTTTATTTGAGTCGAGTTAAGCCAAGGTATGCTCAAGCTCGACTCGAATATGTTTAAGTTTGAGTCAAGCTCAAGTAGAGTATTATTTGCGGTAAGTCAAGTCGAGGTACCCTTGCTCAACGAGATGGCTCTGCTTGTTAGCACCTCTAGCCCTTTATAAGGTGGAGTCTCTTATTCTACACGGGCTAGGACTCTTGGGCCCAATTTAAAACTCATTTATGAGCTGAATCTATGATGTCTTATACATGGGTGTGGGTTTAATCCTATGAGCCGATGGAGGCCTAACACACCCCTTATGGTGATGCCCATAGGGAGCCAACCCCAAGAAGTTTCACCCGGGTCCCACATGCTACATGCACTAGTCTAGTGCTCAAGAAGTGCCATATGCACGTACACACTCCTAATAAATAACTAATATATTTATTGGTATAAGTGAGTTTAGGCCACATCACGTGTACATTGACAAGTAAGAGGCTATCCACTCCACGTTCTTAGACCCTTGTGAACAAGTACCGGATTATCCCAACCGGATTTTTACATGTAAACAAATGAAAAAACTTACATCTACTCCGATGAGCAAACTTTATCTGATGGAAGGTTACACAACTTTTTGAATTACCCATAAAGTGCATATAATTTATATTTTTAGACAAATTTACCCTTCTATTTTTTTCTTCTTCCTTTCTTCTCCTTTTATTCTTCTTCCTTCTTTTTCTTCCTCTGCCCTCTCTTGCTCTATCTAGATCTTTACTCCATGCTCCATGCCTTTTTCTCCTCTGTTTCCCTCTCCATCCACAACAGCTCTAGTGCTATATCGTGGGCAAGCAAGAAACAGAAGAGTATTTATAAGTCTAGGATTGAAGTAGAGTTTTATACATGCAGTATTGTAGCTTCTCAGGCAATATGGATAAAGGAGTTTTTAGCAAGATTGAGGCTAGAAAACTGGACTGATGCTCCTGTCCAGATTTATTGTGATAATCTGGCAACCATGTCGACACTTAAGAATGAGGACATCAGTGTCAGGGGTAAGCACATTGAGGTGCATTACTATTACATTTTTGAAATGCTACAGAGGGGAAAAGTGATTGTCAACTATATTCTTACTGCTGATATGTTGGCAGATCCGTTCACTAAGACCTTAACGACGGATCTATTTTCTAAGCACGCTCATAGCATTGGTCTTCGACAAGACTAGCGCATGTTGTTGTTGGTCCATATGAGCCCTTCACCCATAGTGGGGGATATTAGACCAAGGTATGGGCTTGGGCCCATTTTGGTCTGACATTTTCACGGCCTAAGTGAGCCGATACGGGCCACGAAGTCCAAGGGTGGTGGGGGCGATCACACCGACCCCACATGAGCCATTGTGACACTAATTTGATTAGAATCTAAATACTAGGCATGTGACTAGGATGTGCATTAACACATTGTGGGGCCCGACGCGTGAATTATATGTCGATAGTCGGACCAGTGGTTAGCGAGGAGTCGTCCCTTTTGCAGGCTTGGCCATGTGCAGGGGGTCTAGGCCCCCGTGGGCTCTGAGAGATAAAGCCCACTCCCGTTGTATATGACCCTCTAATATTAAGCCGGAAAACTCAGCAGAGGTCCATTAAGTTAAACCCATTTAGAGAAGGATTAGTGAGGGGTATTTAAGGGAGAATAAGAGAGGAGAAGCCCTAGCTTTGGGCAGCCCCCTCTCATTCTCTGCTCTCTCCCAATTCTGCCCCCATCTCTCCCTCTAGGTGCAGCTTCCTCTTGTCTTTGGAAGAATGGTGGTCACCCCTCTCTATTCATCCCTCACGCTCTCTTGGTGAGGTAATTGAAGGAGAAGACTCCCCTCACTATTTGGTCTGCCAAGGTGGGGCATTGGGACTCCATACTTGCTCAGCTTTTCATCCAAGAATAAGGTGGTAGAGGGATCAACACATACAAGGTAAATCCCCTTCTCTTCTTGATTATATATTGAGATGAATTGCATCCGGATGATGGTATGAAGGTTATGATGGCATGCTAGGGGCTGATCAGCCCAAGGTCAGTACATCTTGGTTCCTTAATTTCGTTTTGATTTATACATGCTCTAAGTTGGATAGTATATTGCTTATTGATTTGCAATTATATGCATGTTTATTTAGAGAATTGAATAAGGGTTTGATTTTTAATTGTTGTGTCATCCCCTAAGGGCCTAGGACCGCCATGCTTCCGCCGGCCAGCAACTCTACACAGCCCACCTCCAATTGCAAAACCGGCATTTTTACTCTTGCTTTCGCTTGCATTGAGCTCGGTACTGGCTGACAAGGGAGAAGACGGCGACCTCATGTGGGAGACATGTTTGAGTGGGAAGGAAAGAACATAGAGCGATGGGTGATTTATGAAGGAGGATCGGAGGGTTTCGAGAGGGATAGGAACGGGTGGAAACGAAGGGAGAGCTAGATTAAGAAGGCGATGACTAAGGTGAGGGAGTTAGGCGGTGGGCGCGGGATGAAAAAAATAATGTTTGCCCTAATAAGAAGAGAGGGAGGGTAGTGGGTTAAAAATTAAACATTGATAAAGGGGCATTTTTGTTTGAATACAAATTCTAATGTTAATGGCAGACTAATCTTTTTATGTTGATCTATTTATTTCAATTTGCATTAGGCAGTCATGCATTGAAGCCAATATCACAACAGCTCTCAGCATTTACAGTAACAGTACTGTTTGTTATTTTTAATCACGCAGTGGCCGCCCTTGTGACATCCTTTGAGGCACTTCACCATGCACTCGTCCATCTTCCCAGGCGACGCAGGATCGCATGCCTCTTGGTAGTACGTGCAACATTTGGGTTTCTGGGACAAGGTCGAAGATGGATCTGGCTTGCAGCCTGCAATAAAATTGTTTATAGTCATCGTGAACATTTCCCATATTCACAAAGCAAAACAACATACAAAAAATCAGGAAACTTTTTCTTACTTGCAGCCATGATCATGCAGAGGAAGATGAGGCCCAGAACGCCAACTCTTGCCATTCTGACTCTGCGCTGTGTTCCTGTCTTTGCTTGTGTAGCGTTGTAATATAAGAAGGCTTACTGTTGAGGCTACTTAATTGCATCTGTCGTTTCACTGAGATAGTAATTCTGATTTTATCATCGTCGCCTTGCATGTGTTGAAAATGCAAAAGGAAAGAGAAAAGTTTGAAGTAAGGGAGGAAAAAAATTTCTCCATTTGGAGCTCCTCTTGCTGGATGAATTTCTTAGATGTCTCCAAAAAGTACGAGGGACCCCTTCAACGATTGACTTTCTATATATGGACGCAAAGACATTAACGCGTGGGATCCCGGTCATATCCTTTTGGACTCTTGTCCAAATGAGGAAGCAGATATGGGCCCATCTAAGGATCGGATAATTTCCACAACCAGGCCAACAGACCTGTTTTACCTGATGGTTCTGATAGAGCAGCGCTAGCCTAGACGGTTAAAACAGTGACGCACTAAACCGGGCGGGTCTGGCTTGGATTATTGCACATGATCTCTACTAAGGGTTCGAATTTAAATGCCATCAATCTCTGGATTCTCTGCACGTGTGCATTCAATCAACCGAGCCAGAGTATTTTGTAGTATACAATTGCCCAATTATCCATAAATTGTAGTTTTATTTAGGAGGGGGTTCGTTTATTTTATTACTAACATCATCAATGCGTTGATCCCTGGTTTAACCACGTTGACTCAGCCTGGCTACCAATATGGGTTGATGGTCATTTTTATTATTCAATACAAAATATTTTATGTTGGACAAGGGTATAGACTCAGGCCCATGTCGGTCCACTTTGTTCGCGGTTCGAGTGAGCTGATATGGGCCATGGGGTCCAAGGTTAGTGGAGGTGGTCGCACCGACCCCACATGAGCCATTGTGACACGAATTCTCATAGGACCCACAATCGTCACACACATACACTAGGTATGTAACTAAGGTGTGCATTAACACATTGTTGGGCCCAACTCATGAATTAGTATTACATATAAAAACTATTTACGAGTATACATATAAAAACTATTAGCTAAATTACAATGATAAAGTTTTCTTAACATTAGCTCGGTTTTATTCATGTACATACCATATAGCACAGTGTTATAGACATATTCCACTTTCCTAATTTTGAAATAGCTTCCTACATTCATTAGACAATCATTAGACATTAGTAATCTTATTTGATTGAAGTTACATTTTGAGTAGTTTTCCTATTCAATTAGGATTATTTTAGAACTTCTCTATAAATTTAGTAATTCTGATAAAACATAATTTTAGTGGTAGTTAATTTCATTTTTGCATCTTCCTATTTCACTTTTCCCTTATTTGAGAATTTTCTTGTGTAGATTGTTTTGCCTACTCCTACTCCTCCATATGCCATTTCCTACTGCGACTATGAAAGGTCTATGCCAGAAAAACACTAATCACTAAAAAAAACATATAGAGGTGGTCCTAAAACCATTGCTAATAGCCTCTAAACCACTACTATAAGATATAGTGGTGGTTTTGGTGTTTCCACAACAAAAGGTCCTGTTGAACACTATATTGGGGAAATTAGCGGTGGCAAAATTGGTCGCTGCTAAAGATGTACTTATAGCTGTAGTGTTTGCAATTGCCACTAATTGGTTTCACTTTTTGTAGTGCTTATGGCAGCTACTCGATAACCACTGCTAAAAGATTTATACGGCGTTTACTTAACCACCATTGTATACTCTGCGCACAACAATCAGAATATAATGGTAGTTTGACAACCATTACTAAAACTGTTTTTGCGGCATCTTGTAAAATGATGTTCTATATGTGGCTGTTTTAAGCCATTTAGCCGGATTTTTAAAACAGTTATAGAACTAATATAAGATAGATAAGTAAGCAATTCAACTTCACATTGATCAAAATAATCTAAGATTTCCAAGAATAGATATATGCAAACAAGAAAAAAAAATTAATACAATGGGCAAAAACATATAGCATAGACTTTGTAGACAACAAGATTCGAATGACACTAACACAAGGGTTAGAAAATGAATGCATTCCTTTTGTCCTCCTTATGGCCCTTAGACTAATTAAGAAGAAAAGAAAAAAAAAGATGAAAGTACTATAAATGCAATTAATCAAAGCTATTTCCTTCATTTTGAGACAAGGACAAGATGTTTTTTGCCACAACCATGGTCTTTTCATAGCAATTATCATTCATCAAGTATAATCCTTGTAAAACATTCTTCACTTAGATTCCTATGTATTGCTGATTAAGAAGGCATGGTCTATAGCTATCCTAAAAAATAAGAGGCTTTTGTTATGCTTAACTCTTAAAAACAATGACACATCAAAGTTTTGTTCTTCACCTTATACATTAACATAAACATTTGTCAATCTTCATTGTAGATTACTTTCAATAAATTTCAGCTAGAGAATAAGGAAATTGTATAAATTTTAGTCTGCCCAAGATCAATTCACCAAATTCCTTAAATTGTCCATAGTTTTAAACTCCTATCTTTTTTTTGTCCTCCTGATCAATGAAATCAATCATCCAAATTGATTCTATAGAATCCCAAGTAATATAATTTAAAAACATATACAAATAAGAAAAGCACTTAACAACTTCTTTCCATGCATCACATTCTCACTGACAACACTACTTACAATCCACCTTCGGACCATCAACCTTCTCAATCTTGAATTTCTCTCACAATAGAAAAGTAAGAAAAAAAGCTACAAACACAAGCTATTGCCAACCAAATTGAATATGTTTTAGTAAAAAATTCATATAATAGACCTTCAACGTTGGATGTTGAACTTATCAACTCATATAATAGACCTTCAACACTGGATGTTGAACTTATGAACTTAAGCAACATGTTTGATTTTCCAACCATTAGTCGAAACTAAAGCAAATTACAACACCAAACACTTGTCCATTGCAATGGTGGAGCTGAATGAAAAAATTAAAAAATTACAACTTTGAAATGATAAAGGAAAGAAAGACAACAGTTTCCCTCATTATTTTGCAATTGGGACTTTCAAAGGAGGGGTTGGAGGGATATGTCCTAAGCATTACACATGTTAACCCAGACAAGAAGCTGAGCAGGATGTAGGGCTGATCTAGGAGTTGATGTTGTGCTATTTGCCAATTGGACATCAATGGAAGCTGCCCTATATGACAAAAGGACAAAAGTTTAAGGTGGCGTCAATGGAAGTTGGGTGGAGAAATGTGCCCTCTTGAACAGTAGCCAACCATTCCTTGGAATTCAGACCATCCATTGCCTTCTCATAGGTTGAGGGTCTTCTTTCTCTTTCCTCCCTTTTACTGAGTAAGTCTTGCTCTTTCACTACTTTAAGCAGTTCTACTCTCTTAGTAGGAACTTTTGGGTCTAGGTCTTTTGCTAGGAAATAAGCACCCCTAGATCCCATGACCCCCACTATCTCATCATAATGGTACATTGCAAACATGTACCACTTAGAGTGCTCATTGTACCATGTAAAGTTACAATTTATTATCTTAGGGTCAGTTTGATTGTATGCTGGTAAGGCATCTTTACATGTGCATTAGACCCCCACACTCTTAAGGTGATTTAACTTTGAACATTTACCTATCTATAACTCATAAATTGTCCTATTGATGGCCTTAGGAGGTACACAGTTTTGTACATATACAATGGTATCTAATGCCTCTCCCCAAAAGTTTATCTAACCATATCTAGAAGCACTCTATTTCTCCTTTCAACAACTCTATTTTGTGGAGAAGTATAGGGAAAGATATATCAGTGCCTAGGTTGATAAAATAGTCTTTAAACTCATTAGAGGCGTATTCCCCACCTTTGTTCTTTCTTAGGACTTTAAGTGACCTTCCTAATTAAGTTTCTACTTCAACCTTAAATTCTTTGAATTTCTCAAAGGCTTTAGGTTTTTGTTTTAGGAGGTACGCATAGACAAACCTAGAATAGTCATATGAATGTAATAAAATACACCATTCCTATATGGGTTTGAACATTAATAGGCCCACAAATGTTTGAGTGCATGACCTTTAAAAGGTATGCAGCGTGCTTAACCTTCGGGAAGGGATGCCTACTCATCTTGCTTGCCAAGCAGTCTTCACACACACGTAAATTCCTAGACAATCTAAGGAGAAGTCCATTGTTGGACATCTTGTGCAATTTATTCACATGCACATGGCATAGCCTTAGGTTTCCTAATAGTAAATCCAAATTAGAAAAACACACAACATAGTCAAACTTAGTTAATACATTAAATAAAGGGTCATCAACTACCACTAGTTTAAATAAGCCATCAAAAAATGTTGCAAAAAAAAAATATTATCTTTGCCTAATGTGGCCTTGTTCCCCTTGAACATAGTCACAAACCCCTTACTAGTGAGGAGGGGAATTAAGATAAGATTCATTCGATAGAAGGGGCAAACAAATCATAAGTGATCACCAAGTTCATCCCCACAAGGAAAAGGGATCCTATAGGTTCTTATAGCAGTCACATCACAATAGATGCTTTTTTTTTCATGTAGATCTTGTGCTACCTTGGAGTTAGATCAATTATTTTGTCTCCCCTGACCATTGCCAGATGTTTGGTGGCTCCAAAGTCAAGCCAATACCTCTTTCCTTTTGAATAAGTAATCAATGCTTCTAAAATCATACAGACTATGTCCTTTTCTTTTTTATGTGTCTTGCTACCTCCTCCTTGGTCATTAGAGCAATTGCTTTTGAAATGAGCCATCTGACCAAATTTAAAGCAAGCCCTCTTGGGTTTGTTGTCACTGTTGTTGTTGCCTTTTCACCTTAGGATTTCTTCCCTTTTTCTTGAAGTTTCATTTTCTGGGTCTACCTTGACTACCACCTCTCCTGGAGCATCCATATTGGGTGAGGTTGGCAGATGCATTCATATGGTTTTTCCTCTCCTTATCCAAGCCAAGTTTGGCAATGAGCTCATCTAATGTGAGCTTCTTATGTTTGATATTCAGAGGTATGACCACACTCTCTCAAGACTTTGAGAGATTGTTCAAAATAGCACACTTGGATACCCTCTTTAATGAGGTTTTAAAAAATTTTAGGTCAGTGGCAATGACAAACATGGAGTTATGCAGTGTTTTAAAAACCGACCCGGATTAGTGTCCCGGTGAAAAGAATGAAATATATATCTATTTTATATGCCTTTTTACTTTATTTGCTAGCATAGATTAGGTTAACTTAGAGTTAGTTATAGTTTATATAGATTAAGATAGATATTATAATTATTAATAATTTTGTAGTTAT
Source organism: Saururus chinensis (assembly GCA_035235625.1). Taxonomy (NCBI): domain Eukaryota; kingdom Viridiplantae; phylum Streptophyta; class Magnoliopsida; order Piperales; family Saururaceae; genus Saururus; species Saururus chinensis. Next base: position 24,567,010 of record CP141146.1, on the reverse strand, counting down.
TAGTAGTTTAGATATGTATTTGAATTAAGTTGGGATCTTAATTATATTCTACATGTCTAAAATGTGATGTTTTAATGCTTTGTAGGTAAAATGCGCTTATCGAAGTACTTGGACGATGTTTGGAATAATTCAAAATAGTCTTGACATGCTTTAAATTCATTTAGACAACTTTTTGGAATTATAAACAAGTTGGAAATTAATATGGACATGAAAGAAACAGCTTGATGAACAGAATATGGACTGCCCAGAAAAACTGTCCAGATTGCAAAAATAGTGTAGCCGTTCGAACGGGGCGTTTTTAAGGATCAAACGGGATAACGTAATTTTGGAGAAAAATGTAGTATAGGCGTTCGAACGGGAATGTAGGGCGTTCGAACGGGATAACGCACAGTTTCCTTGTTTAAGCCAATTTGAGTCCTTTTCATATAGAACTTCTCCCTACGGTTTAGGATAATTCTAGATACTTTAGTTTCAGTTTACTTATTTTTTAAGGTTAATTTTTAGTTTCTTACCTTCTTTTAATTTCATCTTGTAGGTTTAGGTGAATGTGCTCTCTACACTTGTGGCTACAAGTGGACATTGGAAAGCATAGTGTTTCTCTTCGGTTTGCAAGATCCTTTTCCCTTTTTATTCTTTTTCCTTAAGTTATTTTTGCTTCCTTTTTCCCTTTTTACACTTAAAATTGTATGGTATGTTTTTTGTGTATATGTGGTCGTCGCTCCTTACTCCTCTGATTAGTACCATTTGACCCTGAGCCTGAGTGGACATCTAGGAGAGCTGAGTTGCCCTCGACCTACATCCCTACACCCCCAAACTCTCCTACCAATTCCTCCACCCTCACTACCTCTACCCTCATCATGGCTGAACATCAGTTACTAGATACACCACTCAAAGCTCTAAGGGAGTATTACACTCCCAATGAGTACACCTCTCCTTCATGCATTAGGTTGCTAGTGGTCACTATTCAAAATTATGAAATTAAACTCAATGTTATTCAAATGCTTCCATCTTTTTATGGACTTAATAATGAAAACCTGTACAGGCACCTAGATGACTTCTTGGAAATATGCACAACTTTTAAGCTCTCAAATTTAACCGATGAAGCTGTTAAACTTCACCTTTTTCCTTTCACATTGAAAGATAAGGCTAAGGAATGGCTTCACTCTTTAGAGCCAAACACCATCACAACTTGGGCCCAAATGTAACAAGAGTTCCTAAAAAAAGACTTCCCCATAGGTAAGACCAACAAAATGAGAAAGGCCATAACCACTTTTGCCCAACTTCCCACTGAACAGTTCCATTAGAGTTGGGATAGACTTAAGGACCTTCTTAAAAGGTGTCCTCATCATGCTGTCCCTAAGTGGCAATTAGTGCAACATTTTTATGAGGGTCTTCCTTAACAAAACGGTCATCTTTTTTATGCAAGTTGTGGGGGTACCTTTTTACTAAAAAATAAAAATGAAGCATGAAAACTTTTTGAGGACTTGAGTGAAAATTCTCTTCAACATGCTGCGTTGAACAGAAATGAGAGTGGACTATCTACCTTGAATAATGCCCTCTCTAGGGGTGGCTTGTATGAAGTCAAAAACCCATTAGACATCTCCTTTAAAGTTGATACTTTAAGTAGGAAGCTGGACCTCCTGATGGCTTCAACACATCAGCCCACTCCCTTCACTCAAGATGCATACACAATATGTCTTAACCCATCCCATACTATCATGGAGTGCCCCTCTGCCTCTCAATTTCCTGAGCTTGTCCAAGAGCATGTGAATGCTACCCAATCCTTCCCTAGGGCTGAGAACCATCCATTTTTAAGCACATATAACCCTGAGTGGAGGAATCATCCTAACTTTTCTTGGCAGACACAAAACCAAGGGGTTATGGGTAACCAAACTCTTAGGCAACCATTCCAAGTTCCACAAGTCCCTATCCACCAATCTCAAGTCCAACATCCATATGTCCAACCCAATAGGTATCCAAGCTTTGAAGAAAAGGTATAGAGTGCCCTGCAAGGCATTCAATCTCAATCCCAGCTCCTTCACTCTCACACACAATCTATAGCAAAGTTAGAAGTCCAAATTGGACAACTAGCCAATACTATTAATAAGGGAGAGATAGGAACATTGTCGAGTCAGCCCCAACAAAACCGTAAAGGTCAATGTTGAGTAGAGATAGTCTCTTCCTCTAATGAACAAGTTTAGTCCATAACTACCCTTAGGAGTGGTCGACACATTGATAATCAGGTTGGAGGAGAGTCCTTGGGTACCACAAATGAAGGGTTAGACAATCCAGCCCCTAATGAGCCTCATGAGTTAGAGAATGAGCCAAATTCAAAGGAGTCAGTCTCTCCTTCCCCTGCCTCAGAGCCACAGTCTAAGACCACTTCCGATGGATCTTATATCCCTAGGGCACCTTTTCCTCAGTGTCTTGACATGGCCCCACCATTTAGAAAGAGCATAGCTAAGATGGATGATATTTTTGATACTTTTAAACATGTCAAAATTAATCTCCCCTTCTTAGATGCCATTAAGCAAGTCCCTGCTTATGCTAAGTTCCTCAAAGACCTATGCACTCAAAAGCATAAATCTAAGACCCATGTGTCTAAGAAGGTCTTTCTCACTTAGCAAGTTAGCTCTCTTTTGAAGTTTGGCACCCTACCTAAGTATAAGGACCCTGGAGTGCCCACTATTTCTTGTATCATAGGCGATCACTCCATTCATAGAGCCCTCCTTGACCTTGGTGCGAGTATCAATCTACTCCCTTACTCAGTGTATGAGAAACTAGGGTTAGGTGGATTGCAGCCTACATCAGTTACCTTGCAGCTAGCCGACCGTTTTGTGCATAAGCCTCGGGGAGTAATTAAGGATGTCTTAGTGAAAGTTGACTAGTTCTTTTTCCCTGTTGATTTTATTGTCTTAGATATGAAAACCGGTGCCAACTCCACACATCATATTCCTATCATTCTAGGTTGCCTTTTCTTTGCCACAGCTAATGCATGCATAAATTGTAGGACGGGGGTAATGGAGATGACCTTTGGGAACATGAAAGTGCAACTAAATATTTTTGATGTGTCTAACAATTTACCTTCAATCTCTAATGCTGAATGTTTTATGGTAGATAATTTTAGATTCGATGTTTATGATAGAGGTCCATCTTTTGTAGCATCAGCCCATAATCAAGTTGTGCCTTTTAATTTTTTTGAACCATCATTTTGGAGACTTAAGAGAAAAACCAATGCCAATATCTACCACCCACCTTGATATATTTGAGAATGTTGGCATTGTCTGGCTGAAGACGATAAACTTAGCGCTTCTTGGGAGGCAACCCATGTTTTTGATATATTTCTTTTCCTACCTTTTGTTTATATTCTTTGCTTTATTTAGGTTTTATTTACTTATTTTTCTCAGCTTTTATTTTCTTTCCTCATTATAGTTCTTGTTGTTATCTCTTTTCTGGGAGCTTGGTATTTTAGGTTTGGGAAATTGCTCTTGATATGTATGTTTCTCATGTTTTCTCAATCCTATGTACTTCATTTTTAGATTAGTGGATTAGTTATGCATTCAGGTGATATCTTTCTTTCCCTCTCTTACTTATTCTTGTCATTGTAGTACATATTTTCTTTTATATTGAGGACAATGTTCAGTTTAGGTTTGGGGGTGTAGAAAGATATTTTTCTTTCTTATTTTTCTTTTAGGATGTTTTAGAGTATTTTTTTTCATTTTTTACTTTTGTTTTTTTTCTTTTATGTGGTTTTTAATTTTCTTTTAAAAGCATATGTCTGTTTTTAAAGAGATCAATTTCATGAAGAAAGTTCAAGTAACTAATTAACTGATGAAAATGATTAAGTGAGTAATTTTTGTTTTATTTTCTTTATCTTTGATAATTGTGCATATGTTTTTAAATCACATTTCACACACTTGAAACTTGTAGGAATACAATTTTATGATTTATTACTTGTAATCTTAGTGGGATATCTTTAATTGGGCATATTTTTGAAAACATGGCAATTGAGTAATTTTTAATGTTTTATGATAGATCTTTATGCTTGACTATCATTTAAAAAGATAGGATAAGTGTGTAATGAAAAAAAAATTATGAAAAAAAAAGAATGAAAAAAAAAAGTTGAAAAAAAAGATAGATTGATTGAAAAAAATGATGAAAAAAAAGAGAGTAAAGGTTTATTTCTCTTTTCACTGAGTAACCGGGACTTGTGCCTAGGCAAGTATAAGGGATCGAGTCAAAAGGTGAAAAGTTCGAGTTATTAAGCCTGAGGGGTGTTTCAACACCTAGTGCCTTGAGCCAACTTGATTAGGGACACTGGCCTAACGCTTCCTACATGGACTATTTAGAAAGGTTAATAGAACTAAGTTTTGTACAAGTCATATTTTGAGATATATTATGTTCTTATTCCTTGAATTTAATTAAAATTTGAAGGCCATTACTTGAGGTTTTATTATGAGATGTTAAAGATGAAAGATTGTCATTGTTATATTTTTGAGTTAGTTAACTTTAATGAGTTTGGTTAATGGGTCACATAAGATATGCTTATTAATAGAGAATGAAATAGTATGACTACAAAGTTTCTACACTTTATGTTTTTGAAATGTATATATGTAATTGCACAATTAGTTCTATGATGAGGTTATAGAATGGATGATTCCTTACTTGAAAGTGATCAGATCGGAATTATTTACTTGTGTCAAGTACTTGTGGTTGGTTCTTTTTAAAAATAGTTGTGTGTTTTTAAGAGAAGATTGTTTTTAGAATTTTTGTTTTCTTATTTTATTTTCTTAGGTTTAGATGTTTCTGGGTATCATTGCTACAAACCCTCACGAGACACAACTCGTCCAACTAGGGACACCTAGGGGTTTAAAAGCTTGTTGCATACGCTAAATGCAATCGTGATTCCCTACAAAAGTGACATTTATTTATTTTTTAGATTAGTTATTTTATTTTATTTTAGTTTTGCTCGAGGACTAGCAAAATATAGGTTTAGGGGTATTTGATAAGAATGAAATATATATCTATTTTATATGACTTTTTACCTTATTTGCTAGCATAGATTAGGCTAATTTAGAGTTAGTTATAGTTATTTAGATTAAGATAGATATTAGTATTTTAGTTTAATTATTAATAATATTGTAGTTATTATTTTAGATATGTATTTGAATTAAGTTGGGATCTTAATTATATTCTACATGTCTAAAATGTGATGTTTTAATGCTTTGTAGGTAAAATGCGCTTATCGAAGTACTTGGACGATGTTTGGAATAATTCAAAATAGTCTTGACATGCTTTAAATTCATTTAGACAACTTTTTGGAATTATAAACAAGTTGGAAATTAATATGGACATGAAAGAAACAGCTTGATGAACAGAATATGGATTGTCCAGAAAAACTGTCCAGATTGCAAAAACAGTATAGCCGTTCGAACGGGGCGTTTTTAAGGATCAAACGGGATAATGTAATTTTGGAGAAAAATGCAGTATAGGCGTTCGAACGGGAATGTAGGGCGTTCAAACGGGATAATGTGTAGTTTCCTTGTTTAAGCTAATTTTGAGTCCTTTTCATATAGAACTTCTTCCTATGGTTCTTATGCCCATAAAAAGACATATTTGGCTCGAAATTAAAGGTTGGAAAGTAGATTTTCTGAAGAGAAGAAGGAAGAAGAAGATGGAGAAAAACTCAAAGCTTTCAATGGAGATTCAAGTGCTTTCTTCTACAATGGAAGCTAGCTTTTCTTTTACTTTGGAGTTGATGAAACTATAAATAAGTTTTAGTTTCTTTTCTTTTTAATTTAGATCTCAGTTGTGAATTATGACAATTTTATGATAAGGATTTCCTTTTTAATGAAAGAGCTTTTCATGTTTATTCAAATCTATGTTGATTTATTGTCTTGTAGATGATAGATTGATGTGGTTTTGATATTTGCATCAATTCTAATTTATGTGATTTAGATGAGATGGTCATGCAATAGTTTTAATGTTCAAATAATTAATGACTTGGATGAGTTATACAAAGATTAGACGGGTCATGCCTATAGCTAGTTTAGTGTAGATGATTCGTGCTATTGTCGAAGATAGTTCATGCCATGGAATTTAATTAATGATTCTTTCTGAAGTAATTCTAGCTTGTAGCTGAGAATACTTGTTCATATTCACACTAGATTTAGATTAAAAGTTAAGGAATTGTTATGGTTCTATAGTGGATTCAATTTCCTAAGTAAATTTCATCAAATTAATCTCTTGTTTTTAAACTAGTTGATTCCTTTCTTTTACTTAATTAAAGTTTAAGTTGTTTTAGTTTTCAACCAGTAAATTCCTCTTTAGATTCAGTGATAATCCATCCGTCCCTGAGGTTCGACAACCCTTAAATACTCATCCTAGTACAATTACCTTGTCACTTGCAAAGGGTTTAATTATAAACGATCATCGGGCTGGTTCAACCCGGTTCAACCAGGGGTCAACCGGGTTGACCCGATCACTATACAACTTCTTATTCACTCCTCCGCTAACCCTAAACCTCTCCCTACCGTCCTACTCCTCCTCCCTCTCGCCGGTAGCCAGCCTCCGACGGTCACCTCCTCTCCACAACTCCACCCCAACCGGCAACCACGACTCCACCCCGACAGGCGAGCTCCTCTCTACAGCTCCCTCTCAATGGCTCCCTCTCCATCCCGGTGGCCCAGCTCGACCGCAAATGGCGATGAGGCACGAAGGCAAAAGAGATAAGAAGGATTGGACGGCGAGGCAGAAGAGAGAAAAAAAATGGCGACGAGGCAGATGAGAGAAAGGCATGGACGAGAAAAAAAATGGCGACGAGGCAGAAGAGAAAGGAGGGATTTTCGCAGGAGAGGCAGACGCCAGTCCAAATCGCCCAAAGTTTCTCCCTTTCCGTTGAGCAAAATTTTCTTTTTCTCGGTCGATGTTTTTATCTGGCTTTCTTATGTAGCTGGAATCGATTCCAAATTTTGCAGCTCTTTGGGCAAATTCTGATTTCTGGGTATATTGAAAGCTGCAGATCTGAAATGAGGAAGAATAGAGTAGAGATCTAATTGGCGGTTGATATTGACATTTGAGTTTCAATTTGTTCATTCCTTCTGCCCATTTGATCTCATGATGAAACTGATTGAGTAATAAGGATGATACTTTGGGTGACCAGTATTCTTCTTCTGCTTTATCTCTTTCTCGCTTATCTGTGCGTATGAAGACGAGATAGTTCGTGGCGACCGAGAGGGATTTTTGCCCTGAATTCGCATCTAACGACTTATTTTTTATTTTATTTTTCAAAAACCGAACCGGACCGGAACTCCGGGTTTACGGTTTAACCGGTCGGGTCATGCTAACCCGGCTGGGTTAAACCAACCTGGAAATCTACTTGAACCGGCCCATTTTTTATAATGGGTCCGGTTGAACCTGGTCGGATAGGTCGGTCCGGTCCGGTTTTTAAAACACTGGAGTTATGTGCTCATGCAGATTGTCTCCTACGTTCGTCCTCATGTTATGATAACGGGTCTGAAGCATAATGATGTAAGTCTCTGTGGTCGCTCCATACTGCATTGCCTCTATCATTTCCTTGCTAGTCTTTTTCTTCTCAAAACGTATTTCAATATTTGGCTCCATAAAGGTGAGGATAGTGGTCCTTGACTTTGCATCCTCCTCCTTGAACTCGTCGTAAGTTTTTTCTGTGTTGTAGTGGATGATTTAGTAAGTGCGTCCACTACTTAGTCTAACATGTGGGCCAAGTTATCCATAAAAAGATTATGTTTGATCCTGCATTTACAATTGACGTAGTTTGTGCTATTGAGCTTCTCAGTCTTGCTCAACTCACTTGCAAATAGATTCCATAGATAATTAAGAATCTATAGCCACATAATTTCAATAAGGATGTAAGCAATATCAAGAAATATTATGCAAGAAATTTGATGTCCTACAAGTTGGGGTGAAACTTTTGAGGACTCGCTCATAAAAATGTGTTAGGGCCAAACAATTTTAGGCCTAGTTTTAGAGCCGGGACTAAAAAATTTAGGCTAGCCTTAAATTTGGTCCATTCAGCCCGACCCTAAGTGTAAAAAATATTATTTTACATTTTATTGATAGTCTCACAACGGAGGAAAGGGAAGGAGAAAGAAAAAATGAAGTAAATTATATTGAAGTTTAGGATTGTCTAACCATTTATATATCCCTATTTTATTCATTTTAGGATTTTTTTATATTATTATTGGCTAATTAGAGTTTAATTCTATTTTATAGGGTTTGACATGCTTAATCAATGAAGTTGGTATTTTGGAGCATTCAGGATGAATTGCTGTGCAAGAACTTTTTCAAGATGGAAAACTCCTCTTCTAGAATGAAATGGGTAGCCAAGTGTTTAGAAATAGCAAGGACAAAGAATTGAAAACACACAAAAAATAATGGGAAGGATGTGGTGGAGTGAGAATGGAAAGTCTTAAATGAAGAATGAGCCAAAAAGAGGAATGAAGCAGTATGGAAAGTAAAAGAAAGGAAGGGAATCCAGGCCGGAAGACTAAATCAGCAAATGACCAAATTAGGGAAGGGCAAACCACTCTTATTTTGAAGGGATATTGCTGATTTAAAATTTAAATCAGTAATATTTAAATTTTAAATATTGGTAAATCTCATGGTCATTAATAGAAATGCTAACTTAGGAAGTTACTTGATTGAGACTTGCTCCCAATGGAATAAAAAGGCTAGCAAGGAGGACAACCTAGAGGGGAGTTTTTAAAGAAAAGAAGTCCAAAACTAGCAAAGGGACGAGAAGAACAGCAGCCAGCAAAGCTCAGAACAAACCAAAGAGAAAGAAGAAGGAGAAGCTAGTTCATCTTGTTGTCAACAACATGTGCACAGTCAATGTCTTCTCCAAATCAACTCTCTTCTCCAACATTCATGGCTAGCTAAACTCATAGCTAAGGCTTAGATGAAGCCTTAAACATATTTGGTTCTACTCTTTATTATTTTTATTTAAGTTTTGAATTGATGTAAGACTTTATTCCGAATGATTAATGAAAGTTTCATTATGTTCAATTCTAAGCACTCGAAAGAGGGTAGGGTCGCTTAGTAGATGAAATCAAACTAACGAATGCTCATGTCTGAGAGGAATGAGTGCACAATGAGGTGCTTTATTTTGATAAAGTTTTTATTTTTATTCAAAATCTATGCTCGAGAGATATAGGTTTTTCTAATTTGTTTTAACCGATTTAGATGCATACGTCTGAGAGGAGTATGTGCAATTTTTTATGCATGTGTCCGAGAGAAACATGAGAGATACATCAATTTAAGATTTATAAATTCAAGTAAGTATATAATTAATTTGTTTAAGATTGATTCAATGTCTTAGTGTTCTTTTATACTGATCTTTCATTATGCTTTTAGTAGCTTTAGTATACTAAAATCCATTTATTTACTTGAATTAGTTAAGTAATCTTTTATATTTAGTTGAATTAAATCATTATGGGATCGACCTCGTTTAGCCATTTTTCTACTTTTGATTCATGCTCTTACAAGTATATACTTTATTTGACATGACAAATTGGCAAGGATTCTTTATCTCCTTGCTCAGCAAGAGCTTCAGCATGATCTTCTATTTATTATATTTGGTCAGATGATGACATTTTATATGGTCATACACACAAGATGCTACCCTACCCCTATATCTTGTGTAGGATTTTGACTTTGGTTCATATTAGGATCTCACGAGGAGAGCCGACGATGGTTAGGATGGGTCCTATAGATGCAACTGTTGTTTGACGTATGATGACACATCATAGAGGTCCAAATGGACAAATGGAGGAGCCTCGGGCACCAACACCACATGATGAGCTAGACGTACCTAGTACCATTACAGAGTTTAGAACTTATAATGAAGTAGTGTTATAAAGTCTCACAAAAATCATATGTATGCTCAAACACATTCCCGCGTGCTAAGAGTGAGGGAGCAGTTTGATGATTAGGTTAAAGTTAATTGATTTTTATTATTGTATCATTTTTTCTTGTATTCTGATCTTAAACTTGTTTCAGTTCAAATTATATTTCATTTGACTGTGTTAAGTCTTTCTGTTGTCAAGTCATTTATACAAATTAAAAGTCAATGCCCTTTGTCAAGAGTTGTAATTTTATTTTGATTTTCAATTGTGTAGTGTTTTGGCAAGAAATGGCAAAAGGGGGGATTTCTATAACATATGTGTCATATGTTAGGTTTATTGGCTAATTTTTTGTCAAAATTGTGTCAGAAACCTTGAATATGTATTTAGTCTTAAAATATGATTAGAAATAGTTGTAGTCGAGTCAGGTTTGGAATTGATGGACTTGAAAAATAGGTGCAAATTGTGTTCTTATAGCTTAAGACTGAACACTAAAGGATGTTGATGGGTTATGAAGCTTATTTAGTTTGCATTCTCATATCAAAATCACTTAGAGAAATTTCAGAAGTTATTTCAAATGTTCTAGAAGGTTTAAGGGTAAAAAACTATCAATAAATAGTGCCATTGATCGATTGATAGAATAATATGTTCATTAAATCGATCACTTATGAACAGTTGCACAAAATTGATGAATCGTTTGATAGCCCCCAAAAAAATAGATTTGCACCTGAATCAGTCCTTCGTAAAATGAATCTGAAAGTTTATTTATCGATCGCTTCATAGACCAATCAATTGCTCATGGAGTTGTTTGTTGATAAAACATGATTGATAGATTGCAAGCAGTTTTAGTTGCCCTAAAAAATGCTTTTCGGATTGGGTTTCTTTCCTTATTGAAGTCAAAGTATCAAATCGTTTTGGATTCCTATATAAAGGACAAGAAGTGACAAAATTGAAGAGAGGAAAACTAGAAAAAAAGTAGAGAAGAAAGGAGAGACCTTTTCATGTTGTACTACAACAAAGTGTAGTATTAGCGATGCTTTTCTAAGCATTGCTAGTAATTATTAGTGACACATAAAAAACGTTGCTAAATTTGTCGATAAAACTACATTCGCTATTGCTTATTAGGAAGCATATTATTATGCGTCGCTAATAGTCTTAACATTAGTGACGTTTATCTAAGCGTCACTAAAAATTATATTATTAGCGACGCATATGCATGTGTCGCTAATACGTAACTATTAGCGACGTTTATAATTAAACTCGTTAATAGTAAACTATTAGCGACGCATATGTATGCGTCGCTAATAATAAATATTTTTAAAAAAATTAAATTTTTGAATAAAAATAGAATAAAAAAATTATTTTGCTATTAGCGACGCTTTCAAAAGCGTCGCTAATATAAATAAAAAAATATAGAAAGCCTTTAGCTTTTTAAAGCGTCATTAATGACTTAAAAAATGTTAAAAAAAAAACCACCACCAGCAAGTGATACTGAGGGGGGAGGGGTGGACGGGGGAGAGGGCATAAGTGGTGCGGGAATCCAGTGGGGAGCCAAATTCCGGCCCCAAAGCGATTTGTTGAATAGAGGAGAGGGTGTAGGGTGGGGGAGCGTTGGGCAAAGGGAGGCTTGCGGTGCCTGGGCTGGGACGGGGGTAGGGGGGGGGAGTCAGACGCCGTGGGGTGGAGCCAGAGGCGGTGGAGTGGAGCCGGAGGTGGCTTTGGGCGGAGCAGGGTGGTTCTAGAGAAAAGGGGGACCGGGGGGGGGAGATGAAGCCGTCGGGGGGGAAGGGTGGGCTATGGTGGTGGCTGATTCGGGACAGAGGCGGTGGGGCTCTGGGCGGCGTCTTAGGGATTCCAGAGAAGAGGGGAAGACCAAGGAGAAGGGGGCGATCTGGTTGATTTGGGACATCGGGGCGGAAACCGAGGAAGAGGTGGCGGGGGAGCCGGCGCCTGATCCGGGTGGCTAGGGGGATTGAAGAGACCAGGGGAGGGGAGGGAGGGAGGAGGGGGAAGCGGAGCCGGAGCGGGGCGAGGGGGTGGGTTTGAGCCAGGACAGCGCGGCGGAGCCAAATGCTGCGGGGCAGAGGCAGAGGCAGATCTGGGGGGGCGGGGATTCCTGGGAAAAGTGGGGACCCGGGAGGGGGAGGGAGAAGGAGCGGCACATGGGGAGAATGTGGTTGAGCAGGGACTGTGGCGGGGAGTGGAGCAGGAGGAGGAGGTCGTGGGGTGGAGCCGGACGAGGAGGTGGCGGGGCAGAGCAGGAGCTGGCTGGGGGGAGGGGAAAACAGAGACAGGGGGGACTGGGATAAATATCGCGAGGGTGAAATTTCACCTGCGCAGGCAAATAGAAAAAAAACCAGGCGAATTTTAGCGACGCACATACAGCGTCACTAAACTAACGCATCTTGCAACATTTATAAAAAAACGTCGCAACAATTACCTTATTTGCGACGCATGTTTCTAAGCGTCGCAAATAACTTTTATATTTGTGATGTTCTATCTCTTCTGTCGCAAATAACGCTCGTATTTGCGATGCTTATGAGTAAGCGTCGCAAATACTATTTTTTTAAAATAAAATCCCTCTCCTCTCTCTCCCTCTCCCTCTCTCTCCTATCCCTCTCTCTCTCTCTCCTCTCTATCCTATCCTCCCCTCTCTCTCTCCTCCCTCTATCTCTCCTCCTCCTCTCTCTCTCCTCCCCGCGCTCCCTCCCCTCTCTCTCCTCCCCCCTATCCCTCCCTCCCTCCCTCTCTCTCTCTCTCTCCCTCGCTCCCTCCCTCTCTCTCTCTCTCTCTCTCTCTCTCGCCGCTCTCTCTCTCTCGCTCCCCCTCTCTCTCCTCCCTCGACTCTCTCTTCTCTCTCTCTCTCTCCCTCCCTCTCTCCTCTCTCTCTCCCTCTCTCCTCCCTATCTCTCTCTCTCCTCCCTCAACTCTCTCTCTCTCCCCTCTCTCTCCTCCCTCAACTCTCTCTCCTCTCTCTCTCCCTCTCTCCTCTCTCTCTCCCTCTCTCCTCCCTATCTCTCTCCTTCTCTCCTCTCTCCCTCTCTCCCTCCCTCTCTCCTCTCTCCTCTCTCCCTCTCTCTCTCCCTCTCTCCTCTCTCCCTCTCTCCCTCTCTCTCCTCTCTCTCTCTCTCCTCTCTCCCTCTCTCTCTCCCTCTCTCCTCTCTCCCTCTCTCGCCCGTCTCTCCTCCATCTCTCCCCCTCTCTATTTTATATTTTTTATTTCAAAATTAATTAAAAATAAAAATGTATTAGCGACACATAGTCATATGCATTGCTAATACTAACGGTATTAGTGATGTATATGCTTATACGTCATGAATATTGAATGGTATTAGCGACGTATATGCATATACGTCGCTAATACTCAAAGGTAATAGCGACGTATATGCCTATATGTCGCTAATACATTTTTATTTTTTACTAATTTTTAAATAAAAAATTCCTCTCTCTCCCTCTCTCTCTCTCCTCCCTCTCTCTACCCTCTCTGCCTCTCCCTTTCCCTCTCCCTCTCTCCTCTCTCACCTCCTTCTCTCCTCTCTCTCCTCCCTCCCAACCCTCTTTTCTCTACCCTCTCTCCTCTCTCTCTCCACCCTCTTCTCTCTACCCTCTCTCCTCTCTCTCTCCACCCTCTTCTCTCTACCCTCTCTCCTCTCTCTCGCCTCCATCTCTCTACCCTCTCTCTTCCTCTATCTCTCCTCCCTCTCTCCACCCTCTTCTCTCTCTTCCTCTATCTCTCCTCCCTCCCTCTCTCTCTCTCCTCTCTCTTCCTCTCTCTCTCCTCTCTCTCTCTCCCTCTCTCTCTCTCTTTCTCTCCTCCCTCTCTCCCCCCTCTCTATTTTATATTTTTTATTTAAAAAAATAAAAAATAAAAATGTATTAGTGACACATAGGCATATACGTCGCTAATACTCTAATACATTTTTATTTTTTAATTTCTTTTTAAATAAAAAATATAAAAGAAATAAAAAATTCTCTCTCTACCCTCTCTCTCCTCTCTCCTCCCTCTCTCCACCCTCTTCTCTTACCCTCTCTCCCCTCTCTCCTCTCTCTCTCCCTCTCTCCCTCTCCCTCTCTCCTCCATCTCTCCTATCTCTCGCTCTCTCCCCTCTCCCCCTCTCTCTCCCTCTCTCCCCCTCTCTCCTCTCTCTCCTCTCTCTCTCTCTCCGTCTCTCCTCTCTCTCCCTCTCTTTCTCTCCTCCCTCTCCTCTCTCTCTACTCTCTCTCTCGTCCCTCTCTTTCTCTTTCTTTCTTTCCCTCTCTCTCACCTCCCTCTCTCTCCTCACCTCCTCTCTCCTCTCTCCTCTCTTCACTCCCTCTTTTATTATAAATTATATTTTAAAATTAATAATAAATTTTAAGAAATAAAATATATTATATATAAATAATGAAAGTTTAATCTATTATTAACATTAGTTTTTATTAAAAATTTGATATTTTTTATTGTATATAAAATAGTAAATATTGAATAAAATATATTATATTTAGGAGGTTTATTATATTTTTTATGTATTTATTTATTAAATAAAATGAATTAATCAAGCTATTAGCGACGCTTGTAAACAAGCGTCGCTATTAGAAATGGTATTTGCATCACGTATTTAAAAACGTCAGTAATAATTTTAAATTTTAAATTTTGTTATTTTTAATTCATAACTATTAGTGTCATTTTTATAAGTGTCGGTAATAGCAGCACTATTAGCGACATTTATTCAAAAGTGTCGCTATTAGCAACGCTTAAGAAAAGTGTCGCTAAAAGTTATATTTTTTTCTTTTTTTATTTAAAATGTATATCTTTTAGCGACGGTTGTTTAAAACGTCGCAAATAGAGGAATTATTAGCAACACTTATAATAAAGCGTCGCTAGTATGATTAGTATTAGCGACGCTTTAAACTATGTGTCATTAATGTATGACTATTAGCGACGCATACGAAAATGTGTCGCTAATAGTTCTTTTTTTTTGTGACACTTTTTCATTAGTCGCAAATAATTGTTTTTAGCGACGCTTAGCTTTGTGTTGCTAATAATTGCGTCGTTAATACTACATATTGTTGTAGTGTTGTTTTCCTTGAGAATTCACAAAGGAGTTTAAAGAGAATATCATTGGTGAATTTATAATGTTGATACACAACTGAAGAGAACATTTAACACATCAATTTTAGAGAGAAGAGTCAAAAAAATTCTTCAAAGGAGTTGAAGAATCTCAAGAGGTAAATAAAGAAGCAAGGAAGGAGTGTTTGTTTAAATTACTAGAAGAAGTAAACAGAGATCAAAGACACGAATAAGGAAAGTTTCAAGATTTCTACCAAGAGGGAGAAACTTGAAGGCTAACAATAAGAGAATATTTAATAAAAGAAGTTTGTGACAAGTCTTAAGGTTGGTTGGTTATTTTTTAGTCATGTAAGTTCAAAATCATTCCAGTGCATTGATTGAGCCTTTGGTTGAGGCTACCATGATTTTTTACCCGAGTTTAGGTTTTCCACATTTAATCCTTGCATGGTTGTGTGATTTTCATGTGTAATTTGATGATTGGTTGATTGAAAATGGAGCTTGATACTTAGATTTGTTTGTTATAGTTTTAAAATAAATTCCTACGTATCGAGGCTAAAACTTATAGTCTTTATCTTTGTTAGATAATCGGACGTGGGACAATTTAGTGATATGTTGCGGTCTTCTAGAAGGATATTAAATTCTCAGGTGCTTTAAGCAACTTACTTCGATGACAGTTCTTCTTATCATGAAGATGAAGTGTAACTATATAACCTTCCATGCACAAGTGATGAAAGATAGTTTTAGTGAAGAGTCTCATGAGTCCACTTCTATTGAGGAGAACACAATGTTTAACTTTGATTTTGATGAATAAAAATGATTTCTCTAACAATTCTTAGTCTTGACGAGGAAAACCAAAAGCCTCGAGAGAGTTAAAAAAGAAAGAGGATAAATTAGTTTTGTCTTTTCAAGATGCAAATAGGTTAGTATAGTTGAATGTCAAACTTGAGACAGAAGTGAATTACCTTAAGAAAGACCTAAAGAGTGAAAAAGAAAAATCTAGTGCTCTTAATAGAGAACTAATGTTCTCTAAAGAAAAATTAGATGAATTTAAAAGTAGAAAAAATAAGTTAGAAACCATGTTAAGCATTGGTCAAACCAACAAGTTGGTTTAGGTTTTAAGAATTACTTGCCTGCCCCCTTAGATACTATCTCTGCGTAGCTAGCGTACGTCTACGTGACAAAATATAACACCACTTTGAGAAATATTTTCGAAAGTGGTCTAAATTGGTAAATATTTTTTTTAAAATTATTATTTAAATAAATTTCTCTTCTCTTTTTATACATGACAGATAATATTAAGTAGTTTGTTAGCTTGGAAGATGTGCCCGCTGCTTCTAGCGGGGTCCTTAATTAGACACCGTTTATTATAAAAAAATGTAAAACTATATAATATGGATTATATTGTTAATCCAAAAGGCTAGTTACACAGTGTATTTATCACATCAGCCGCTTGACCTGAGCTTACGAGACAGATAAAACCCTATCGTAAAAGCCACAATTGCAGTAGCTATAACCTCCTTGTTCTTCCTTGCCATATCCAACAAGCTCTCACCAATGCCTTCCTCCAAGCCCAGGCCTCCCTTCAGTTTATCATTGATCCGGCTCAAACTCCATACTTTTTCTCCCATTTTTCCGTTACTCTCGCAGTCTTTCTTCTCTCTACCGCCCCCAGCACCTTCAGCTCTACTCGGCAGTCGTTCATGCTCCTCAGGAGCACTTACTCTAGAGCTATTTCTTTCTTCATCCTTCCCCTTCTCACTGAATCTTACTTTTTTTTCATGTTCTTTCATCTGATAATCGCCTTCAGGGCTACCCTTTCCATTCCCGCTACGATCTTCTGCACCACAAGCTTCTTGAGCTGCTCCTTGATCCTTGGCATTTTCTACCTGAAGTGGAGCATCTTTTTCCTTTGCAATAGCAGTATCTCTAATAGCTCCAGCTTTGCTTGGTAGAGACTCTTCTGTCTTTGTAGTAATACCAGTAGAACTTGGAATCTCTTCCTTCCTGTCTGCTGCCTTGGAATGAGGACTGCTCGCCTTTGGTGCTTCGACATCATCTCGCTCTGCCTTCTTTTCAATCTTCTTGGGCATGATTATGGAAAGAATCCCGTGCTCAAATTTTGCAGTGATTTTGTCGATGTTCGAATCCTCCGGCGCGGTGAAGATATGCATGAACCTCTTATATCTGCCTTCAGCAACTTGTCTCTCACCGTAGGCCGTCAGTTTGCGCTTGTTGTCCACTTGCACTTTTAAGCCTTCCTTCTTAAAACCTTTGCAGATTAACATCAGCATGTCAAATACATCTATACAGATTGTTTTATGAGTTAATTTGCATTCCCGATGGAATATATATATATTGCGTTTTCACGAGTTTGTTAGTATAAGGTAAATTGGTGTTAAAGGACGAAATTATAATTTTTTTTTAAAAAAAAGTCACATGGGGCAAAAGAACACCGCATAGGTAAATATTTTTCTCTCTCAGTTATAATTATTTATTTTTTAATATTATTTATATAATTTCTCTTATATGCTATCAATTGCAAGCCGTAATTAAACACCAATATAACTCGTTAATAAAATTGAACGTTTAACTTACTGTTATAAGATGATCATGAGTTGAGAACTTGAGACCAAATAAATGATGATAATTTAAAGACTTGAGAAAGCGGTATATGCAGTGCAAGTGTTTCCACTATTTAGTCCAGACTCGGTCTTGAATTTTTTGAACCAGGACAACTGAAAATGATTCTAGATTCCAACTAGAATGCAACCACCCAATGTCTCCCTTTCTCCAAAATTTAAATATTTTTTTATTTTTTTTTACTCTTTTCTTCCATGTATTTTTCCTTTTCTCTATGGGCATTACCCCATATACCCCCCCTCCCACCGAAGAAAAGTTTGACTTCCCTAAAATTTAAATATTTTTTATTTTTTTATTCTTATATTATCTCATGTGTACCCCTTTATTCTCTCCATACTACCTATATATCTCCCTTTATTCTCCTTCTCTTCCTCCTTCGGCGCCTGTGGTAAAGCTGGCCACAACTGCCACGACGGTGCCAGCTATCCTTTCATCCCCATCCTTGCCCAACCCCGGCTAGAATGTGCTGCCCCATCCCATAAGGAGGATAAGGAGAGGAGAAGAAGATGAAGAATGAGGAGTAAAAGGAAGAGGACGACAACAAGAGGAAGGACGAACAGAAGAGGATGGGCCGGCAGAAACTATTCGTGAGTCTCAACCATTTCGGTAGCACTGGTCACAGCCTAGCTATATCTTACCCTTGTTGTAGCGAGGGCATCCAAAAAGGTTTTGGCTTTGACGTATATACGACTATAGCTTATGCCCCGTCGACTCACCGAATGGGGGTAGAGGAGGAGGCAGAGGCAGAGGCAGAGGCGGATGATGTTGTGGAGGTGGGGGAGGTCTGGATCATGAAGAGAACGCTCGTGCCACATCATGCTGACAACAGCTTTGACATGGTTGTGGGCATAGGAAGGGTGGGGTGAATATGGAAGACATATTTGTATAATGGGGAAACATGGAATAACTAGGGTGAGTATGAAAGATTAAGTGATATTCTATTTATATACTTGGGAGAAGTGAATAATGAGGGGAAGTCACACATTGTTGGGGTGGCAATAGGAGGTTTCAAGTAATGACACAAATGCAACTGCTAATCAATTTTTTTTTTTTTATAAATTGACTGCTACTCAATATGAAAATTCCTAAAATCTCAGTCATGTATTTATCAGTGCAGATGTAAATAATGCAAGTATAGATAAATTTCTAACTCTTCAAGATGTGAAAATTTTAAATATTTATCAATTTTAAGCATAAATAAGGAAGGTGATTATAACGGAGCTCAATGTGTCTCGCGCTTTGTAAAATAGAACCAACTTTTCTACAAACAAGAAGCAGTTAGGCAAGAAGAAAAGAAAATAAAAAATACCAGGGAGATCAATGTTCAGCGTATGGGCATTGGAGTCATGTACCCAATCCATTGAAGGTTTGAAGTCCTCGTACATGAGCTCGGCCTGAGTGTTTGGCCCGGGTACCTTGCGCCCTCTGATGTTTTGCATGTTTACCGGTAGCAATTAGTCTGAAAACTTCTATTTGCTAAAAGAAAATGGAGTTTTCTCACGAAAGCAATAGCTCCTTTTGCAAGGGGTGGTTTATTCGCCTTTCTTCAGGGATTTCACTTTATATAAGCGCAGAACACAATGGAATTCTTCGCCGTAAGATGTACTTTTCCCATGGAATGGTTTTAGGTTATGCTGATTCGAGGCCCGTTTGACTTGCTTTCTCTTGGACAGATATTGAGCAAAAAGCCCATTCCTTCCTTGCCCTACACAATAATAAACCCCCTTAAGCTTACTGCCAAAATCCATTGCCAATTTAAAAGGGTGTATAGAATCTAGAAAACAGCACATTAAAATACAAATTAGAATCCGATTAGTCATTAGGGTGGAGCTGCATGTTGGTTTTGGAAAGTTGAATTATATTTCATGGTAATTTCTTAAGTTTGTTAATTAATTCTGAAAATCATTTTGACATTCGGGAATAAGATGAGCCCATCCTTGGGCACACATGAGGCTGTGCATCATCACTAAGAGCATTCTACACAAGCGTGTGAATCTGAGCGGATCCATGTTCCAACTTATATCATACTATTATATAAAGCAAAATAGGTGATTATATAATTTTTATTTTTTACTATGGGAAAAATATTTAAATAATATTAAAAATAAATATGTACAAAAATCAAGCAAATTTTCAAAAATGATGTTGGTTTTGGCAATGTAGGCGTCAACCAAGTTTTGGCAGCTACACGGCTTTTTTTATAAAATTTTTCAGATTTTATCCTTTCGAATGACAAAATCATGTTTAAGTTAAATTCATCCTTTTAAAGGATGAAATATTGGTGGTGTCTTGACAGTTATCCCTTCCAAGTGAACAAAGAAGTAGGTGGCAAAAAGATTTTGTCCTTTGAAAAGACAAAAATCTAATGAATTTTTTTTAGATTACTTAAAATTAAAAACAACACTTGTCATTGTGTAACATCAAATATCATCCACACAAAACAAACAAATTTATCCCGGTATAAGTGTCAGATATGTTCCACACAAAATATATAAATCGATCTTTGTATAATATCACATATGTTCCACAGAAATAATATATAAAACACAATAATATAAACACATCAAATTATATACAATGTTCATAAAATGTTTTAGTTTACAAAGCAAACATATCACCAAGATGCAATGTCAAAACCCTACTATAGATGGTCCAAATGTAAAAAATATCCACTTAATTCTCCTATACGGGCCACCATCTTCAACAGTTACTTCATCAGACTCCAAGTTTTAGTAAGTGTCGAGATTCGCATCTTGCACTGCCCTGAGGTACATTGGTAACAATTTGTATGATTCAACCCAATCCCCATAAATGACTTTTATGGTCATATTCCTTGCCCCCATGCTTTCTTATAAGAAATATCAATGTGGAACCTCTCCTTTATTCTTTGCATAAATATCACATGGTGTGAGAGTTAATTTGGCTTGGATGGTGGGCATTATGTCCTTCAAAGCAAACGATGCACTACACTTCCTACAAGTGTGATCACCTCCATATGTCTTCAATTTAAAGTACTATATACCCTTCTTCATTGATCCATGAACTCTTTAAGGAAAAAACTATCAATGCACTTCATTGTATACACTATCATATTTGTGCATAGAACCTTGTATTGGACATGATTCTTAATTGAAAACTCTCTCAAGGCTATGAAAAATGCATCTTTATCCTCAAAGATGTAGCCAACATATAACTCTTCTTTGTTTTGTTGGTCCATATCGATGGCATAATTAACTGTCGTATCTATCTTTTCATCTGTGATATGTGCATAGAGTGGCTCCTCCTCGTCATAGTATGGGGGCTCTTCATCATCCACACTCATGTCATTTGCAGTAATTGCATTGTCTACTACATCATTCCCCTTGCCATCCACCATCTGTTGAGAGCTTTCTTCACTTGACACCATCTTCGTTCATGTCATACTCTTCTTCACTTACTTCGCCAATATTATCTTCACTTTCATTGGCCTCATTTACATCAACATCATCATCATAGACATAGGCACCCCTACACATAAATATTACATATGTATTCAATTCCATATTTACTTAAACCCTTATTTAAAACCTAAAAATATTGGATTCATTTATAAATATATATTTTACCCTAGATTGGCAGGTCCAACATCAGTATGTTCAACACCTGTGTAGGGGTAATAAATGCCCATAAAGCTTTGAGTTCCATACCATGCATTGCCATGAAACATTTGAGGGCTAAATGTCTCATGTGCATGTGTACCTTCCACAATACACACAAAATTCATTCACTACAACAAAAACGACTATTAGTGACGCTTTTAAGCATCACTAATAGTCGTAAAAGTATCGCTACATGCGTCGATAAAAACGGTGTCGCTATTGCTCATTGGTGACGTTTATAATTAAACGTCGCTAATTGTCATTACTAGCGACGTTTATTACTGCATCTCTAATAAATGAAATGTGTCGCAAATAATATAGTATTAGCGACGTTTAGGGCATATGTCGCTAATAATAAAATATTAAAAATTAAAAATATTTTTTAAATATAATTTATCTAAAGCAATTATAAATACAAAATAATTATTAGCAATGTTTATGATTATACGTCGCTAATAGTATAATATTAGTGACGTTTATGAAACGTCATTAATGTAGATTAAAAAAAATAAAAAAAATATTTACCACTATTAGCTACACACTTGAAGTGTGCTGCTAAAAAAATTTTAAAAAAAATAAAAAATTTATTTACAACTATCAGCAAGTGTGTCGCTAAAAAAATATTTAGAAAAAAATAAAAATAGACCAAACCAGGTGACCTAGTTTGGAATCGCTGCTGACACGTGACGGACGTGGATGGCTACGAACCCGAGCGGGCGGCAGCGGGGAGCAGGAGCAGGGTGCAGGAGGGGGGCGCGGGGGGCGGATCAGTGACGACCTGCAGAAGCGGGTCGTCTTAACCCTCTCGGTAGAGAGGTTTCAACCTCTTGACAAAGAGGTTGAAGGTGAGTCTGGAGGCGAAAAATGTCCCCTTCCTCTGTCCGGCGAGGCCCGCCGGCTCCCATCCTCCAAAAGAGCTTCCGCCCACTAGCAAGCACGCAGTCGCCTCCAGATAATTTTCGCTTCCTCTGTCCGGCTTGTATGAGATTGCCCTGAGAGAGGTAGCTTGAGGGTGGGGGAATCGAGCAGAGAGACAGCGAGGAGAAGACAGAGCCAGGGTCAAGGAAGTTGCAGGCGAGGAGAGGACGGCCGCCAGAGGTTGAAAGGCACGAGCGGGGGCAATCCTGTCAGTGGATGGAGGGACGGCGAGGCGGCAAGTGGTTAAGGCAGGGGGAAAATTTGCCCGAGTGTGAAATTTGGCGCCCAAACGCGAAATTTTGCGTGCAAGTGAATTTCCACTCGTGTAAGACGTTTAATGACGCTTCAAAAGAAGCGTCGCGAGAAACATATAAATTAGCGATGCTAAAATATTTGCGTCGCTAATAATAATAATATTAGCGATGCTGAATCGTGAGCATCACTAATATGTTTGAAAATTTTATTTGAAAAAAACTATTACCAACGCTCCATCATAAAACTCTGCTAATTGGTTACTTATTGGCGATGTGTAGGCATAAGCATCGCCACTAATGGTTCTATTAACGACGCTCTTAATAGTATTTTTTATAACTTTCCCCACCTTTCTCTTCCTCTCTCTCTACTCTCCCACTCCTCCCTTTCTCTCTCTCCTCTCTCTCTCCTCCCTCTCTCTCACTAACCTCTCTCTCTCTCCACTCTCTCCCTCTCTCTCTCCTCACTTTCCTCTATCTTCTCTCTCCTCTCTCTTTCTCTCTCCTCTTTTTTTCTCTCTCTCTCCTTTATCTCTCTCTCCTCCCTCTCTCTCTCTATCTCTCCTCCCTCTCTGTCCTCTCTCTCTCCTCCCTCTCTCTCCCTCCCCCCTCTCTCTCCTCTCCTCTTTCTCTCCCCACTCTCTCTATATGCTCTCTATTTTGTCACTCTACAAATTTTTTAATTATAATTACAAATTATAAGGTAAAATTGGCGCATAAGAATATACGTTGTTATTACCAATGTTATTAGCAACACATTGGAATATGCATAGCTAATACCAAGGGTATTAGCGACGTATATTCCTATACGTCGCTAATAATAAGGGTATTAGTGACACATACCTATGTGTCACTAATACATTTTAATTTGTTTATTTTTTAATTAATTTTAAAATAAAAAATTAAATTAAAATGTTCACTCTCTCTCCTCCCTCTCTCTACTCTCTCTCTTTCTCTCTCTCTCCTCCCTCTCTCTCCCTCTCTCTCTTCTCTCACTCTCCCTCTCTCTCACCCTCTCTCCCCCTCTCTCTATATCCTCTCTATTTTATATTTAAAATTAATTAAAAATATATAAATAAAAATTTATTAGCGATGCATAGGGATATATGCGTATATTGTGGGTATTAGCGGCATATATGCGTATACTCGCTAATATTCTAAGGTATTAGCGACATATTTCTATACGTCGCTAATACATTTTATTTTTTATTTTTTAATTAATTTTTAAATAAAAAATATAAAAAAAAATTTCCTCTCTCTCCCTCTCTCTCTTCTCTCAATCTTCCTCTCTCCCTCTCTCTCTCTCTCCCTCTCTTCTCCCTTGCTCTCTCTCCCTTTCTCTCTCCTCCTCTCTCCCCTCTCTCTATATCCTCTCTATTTTATATTTAAAAATTAATTAAAAAATAAATAAATAAAAATCTATTAGCGACTCATAGGGATATACGTCGCTAATATATTTTTTATTTTAAAATTAATTTTTAAATAAAAAAATATAAATCGAATAAAATAAAAAAAATTTCCTCTTTCTCCCTCT
This sequence comes from Saururus chinensis, assembly GCA_035235625.1. NCBI lineage: Eukaryota > Viridiplantae > Streptophyta > Magnoliopsida > Piperales > Saururaceae > Saururus > Saururus chinensis. The sequence continues at coordinate 24,543,098 of CP141146.1, read as the reverse complement.
CCCTCTCTCCCCACCACTCTTTCTTGACCCTCTCTCTCCTCTCTATCTCTCCTCCCTCTATCCACCCTCTTCTCTCTCCTCTCTCTCTCTACCCTCTCTCTCCTTCCTCTCTTTCCTCACTCTCTCCTTCCTCTCTCCTCTCTTCCTCTCACCTCTCTCTTCCTCTCTCCTCTATCTCCCTCTCTCTCTCTCCCTCTCTCCTCTCTCTCTCCCTCTCTCTTCTCTCTCTTAATATAAACAAACAGTAAATATTGAATAAAATATATTATATTGAGGAAGTTTATTATAATTTTTTAATATTTAATTATTAAATAAAATTAATTAATAAAGCTATTAGCGACGCTTGTCAACAACCGTCACTATTAGAAATGGTATTTGCTAATAATTCAATTTTTTTTTTATTTTTAATTCACAACTATTAGTGATGCATTTGTAAGTGTCGTTAATAGCAGCACTATTAGCGACGCATCGCTATTACGAAAGCTATTAGCGATACTTAAGAAAAGCGTCGCTAATAGTTGTTTTTTTATTTAAAATATATATCTTTTAGCGACCGGTTGTATAAAGCATCACAAATATAGGAACTATTAGCGTCACAAATACGATTAGTATTAGTGACGCTTTAAACTAAGCATCGCTAATATATTACTATTAGCGACACATACAAAAATGTAGTGAACTAATCGTCGCAAATAGTTGTTTTTAGCGACGCTTCTAAGCATCGCTAATACTACATTTTGTTGTAGTGATTATTGAACATCCTAATTTTTAGTGACAATTATAAGATTCACATAGAATTCATATCTTAATAAACCTTATCTCCAATTAGGTCCACTTCCATTGTCAATAGGTGATGACGACCTATGATATTCATTTGAAACTACTGTCATCGATAAATTTCCTTATTCTTCATCATTCACTGACATTTGCATATGACTTCCACTGTTGACATTTCTTTCACTCTTGTGTGAGCTCCTTGATAAGTATGAAATATATATCTATTTTACATGCCTTTTTACCTTATTTGCTAGTATAGATTAAGTTAATTTAGAGTTAGTTATAGTTTATTTAGATTAAGATAGATATTAATATTTTAATTTAATTATTAATAATTTTGTAGTTATTAGTAGTTTAGATATGTATTTGAATCAAGTTGGGATCTTAATTATATTCTACATGTCTAAAATGTGATGTTTTAATGCTTTGTAGGTAAAATGCGCTTATTGAAGTACTTGGACGATGTTTGGAATAATTTAAAATAGTCTAGACATGCTTTAAAGTGATTTGGACAATGTTTCGGAGTTATAAACAAGTTGAAAATTAATATGGACATGAAAGGAACAACTTAATGAACAGAATAAGGACTGTCCAGATTGCAAAAATAGTGTAGCCATTCGAACGGGGCATTTTTAGGGATCAAACGGGATAACGTGATTTTGATGAAAAATGCAGTATAGGCGTTCGAACGGGCATGTAGGGCGTTCGAACGGGAATAACGCACAGTTTCCTTATTTCAACCAATTTTGAGTCCTTTTCATATAGAACTTCTTCCTACTGTTCTTATACCTATATAAAGACATATTTGGCTCAAAATGGGAAGTGAGCAAGTAAATTTTCTGAAAAGAAGAAGAAAGAAGAAGATGGAAGAGAACTCAAAGCTTACGATTCAAGTGCTTTCTTCTACAATGGAAGGCTAAACTTTTCTTTTACTTAGGAGTTGATGAAGCTATAGATAAGTTTCAGTTTCTTTTCTTTTTAATTTAGGTCTCAGTTGTGAATTATGACAATTGTATGATAAGGATTTCCTTTTTAATGGAAGAACTTTTCATGTTTATTCAAATCTATGTTGATTTATTGTCTTGTAGATGATAGATTGATGTGGTTTCGATATTTACATCAATTCTAATTTCTATGATTTAGATGAGATGGCCATACAATAGTTTTAATATTCAGATAATTAATGACTTAGATGAGTTATACTAAGATTAGACGGGTCATGCCTATAGCTAGTTTAGTGTAGATGATTCGTGCTATTGTCGAAGATAGTTCATGCCATGGAAATTAATTAATGATTCTTTCTAAAGTAATTCTAGCTTATAGCTGAGAATACTTGTTCATATTCACACTAGATTTAGATTAAAAGTTAAGGTATTGTTATGGTTCTATAGTGGATTCGATTTCATAAGTAAATTCTATCATATTAATCTTTTGCTTTTAATTTAGTGATTATTTCTTTTACTTAATTTAAGTTTAAGTTGCTTTTAGTTTTTAATTAACAAATTCCTTTTTAGATTTAATAATAATTCATCCGTCCCTGAGGTTCGACAACCCTTAAATACTCATCCTAATATAATTACCTTATATACTTGCAAAGGGTTTAATTATAAACGATCACTCCCATGTGAGCTTTTATGTGAGCTCCTATGTGACCTAATGTGCCCTTCACTAGGCACTCGGGCCTCTTTTTCGAGAAATAGCTTGGAAAAAAATATGTAAGACAAATGGTGAAACAATAGCCTTAATGAGCCATCATCATCTATACATATTAGTCCCGATCTCCATTGAAATATCGAATATTACATTTTATAGTAATTTTTTATCTCCTTTGATCCCACCCAACTCTGCCAGCTACTTGCATCTCAAGTTCATCATAAGTAGATGGTTTCTTAATTGAATAATACATCTACGTATCTTTCATAGTGAAGCATAAAACTAACCATTTCTTCTACCATCTCTATTCACTTAATTCATATAAAATATATTATAAAAATAATACATTAATCAATTACTTCAAAATAAATACTTTACTTAACAAAATATGAGATTGCTCGAGCTTAATATAGAAACCAGAAGTAAATAAATCAATTATATGCTATTAAAATCTATTTTTTAAGATAGAAACCAGCAACATAATTAAAAAAAAATAAAATTCTTTAAACAAATAACCTCAATATATTCCCCTTAATAACAAATCAAGCTATTTTTAAATTTTAGTTCCTGACTATGCCAATCAAACTGCATCAACCTTTGAAACTCAAAAATGCACATTGCAAAAGATACATAATTTTGCCACACTGAAAACTAATATGGACATCATCAACAACACAACAACTTTCCTTGCAAAGACTCAAAACATGGTATATGAACTACAGAAGCAAAAACAACAAAGAAATCCTTAGGAGACTAGAAAAATAACCATTACAAGCAGGTCTAATATATTTAGATACATGGATATAAACATAAAACAAATACCTCAATCCTTCCTTAAACCATACTTAGTGGCAGTTGATTACCATATCAGAACATCAACAGAAAAAAAAGCAAAATCAGTTTCCCAACAAGGAATAAAATCGATACGCATAACCGAAAAAACAACACAAAATAGAGCTGAGCATCACAAAAAATCAGTCGTTACAGACAAAAATCTGAGGATGAAAACTCACATAAAAAATCATATCAAAACTAGCAAACTAAAAACCATATGAAGGTAACAAAAACAAAAGAAAACTAGATCGTACACAAATTGCAGCAGTTCATATCATCCATGGCTCAATAAGCTTTACGACAAAGACTTGCTTAATTGATGCTCAACGTTGTGCAATTAAACCAACTACAGTGCTAAAAAGGGTCAAGGAATTTTACCTATGTCTGCGGTTTCTCGGTGTAGGAATTGTTTGTGTGTGACCTAGGTTGAAGATCTAGATGGTGCTTGCTTGATGGATGGCGGAGTGAGGTGGATGGTGGTTTTGAGTCACTTGGTGGCGGATCTTGGCTGAGCGCAGCTCACATGGATGCGAAATAAAATGGGAGACGAACTGGAAACGGAGGAGTGGCAGGGGTAAGTAGCGCGAGTTTCATCCTTTGGAAGGAAGAAATCAACTTAATTTGATTTCATTCTTCAACTTAAAGCCCCTACACCCCAAATGAGTGTCTTCGAGTGTCAGTCCTTTAGAAGGACGAAATCACTGTAAAGGGTATTTTGTCATTCACAAGGATGAAATCAATCTAAAGAGGATTTTTTCCTTTGGAAGGACGAAATCAACTTAAACATGATTTCGTCCTTCCAAAGGACAAAAGCAAAAAAATTTTAAAAAAAATGCCATGCAGGCACCATCGCTTGGCTGGCGCCTACATGGGCAAAAGCAATACAACTTTGGAAAATATTTCCTAAAGTGCGCAATTTCAATAAATATATTTTCCTTATGCTATTTTACCCATGTTTTGTATCCTTATATTTTTTAATACAAGTTCGAATTATTTACTTATATTCATTTAAATGTTTTATCACATGTCAACATAATACTAGGGGATAATATGTCGTGGATCATATTTTTAGATTATGTTGATTTTGATTGGCGTGATGTTATGTTTTATGCTCTTAAACTTAGATTCATGTGTTCTTAATATAGCTAGAAAGCTCTTGATGACCTTAATATAGCAATGTTATGTTCATTCACAAATTACATTCCACATTCCAATACACTACAAAAAAAGGGATTTGGCGATGACCCGATTATGTCACTGAAAGTAATTATGATTTTCACTGAAGATTTTACTAACAATTACTAGTTTACCATAACAGATCTCATCGTTGTTGTCTTCAGCAATGGTTGTGACAACTTTATGTAACGATTTGAGGATATAGTTAAAGGCATGTGATTAATTGCCTAAGAAGAGGAAATAAGTCAATTCCCACCAGAGGGAACTTCAAGCCAAAGGTACGTGGATTTGAAAGCACTCACTCAACTCAACACTAAAGAAGGTTAGTCAAGTCAATGGAAATAAAATTGTGATGGCTTGATTAAGAAATGATGACATAGAGAACCTTAGGTCTCAATATAATGGATACAATAAAATACCTTCAGAATGCCTTGTGTCAATGTATTAATTTTGTCTATACTTTGGACATGATCATGTTTTTTTATTTTATTTACTTTATTTTTCATGGTTTTTTTCTTCAAAATTTTTGAATGATAAAAAATAAAAGTATGGAAATTTTTAAAAAAATGTAGTTAATGATTTTGTTTCATAGTTTGTTTTTGAATGTTCAACACAAGGATTAAAGGTTGTTAATGGTTAATTATGCTAAAAACACCATGATGTGTGATTAGTGTACTTTTAACTTAGAGAGGAATGCACCAAGGATAGTCAAGATTTTTATTATTTTCTTTTACTTAATATTGCAATTCTCTATTTTACGAAACATACAACATTTAGATTAACTCAAGTCAAATTCAAGATTGAAATTTAAGATAGAATGTTTAAACACTTGTTGATTTTCGAGTTTAGATTCAAGTGGAGTAAGTAATCTAAATAAAGGAGCTTGCTAGACTTCTATCTAGGAAATTGAAGGCATAAAAATTCCTTGTAATGTGTCATGAACTTGTCAATTATTTATTTTTTATTTTTACAATGAAATTTTCATTGTAAAGATGATGAAGAATGACTACTTACTTAGGACGACCAAGGCTAGCTTGAAGCTCCCATATGCTTAACATAAAAAAATGGCATATAAAATGGGAAAAATTATGTAAGTAGAGATGATTCAAGCAAAGCCAAATTCCTAGAAAAGTGAATTGAAAAGAAAAGGCAAAATTAGCTATAGGCATGGGCAAGAATTTGTTCTTAATGTTTTATTTTATTTTTAGAAATATTGATGTATATATAATCTAGTTGAGTCGAAAATGAAAGATTGTATCTTTACCGAGTCTAGAGGATTTTGTGTCTTTTGAATAAGGACCTTAAGAAAACAAGGGTTTCAAATGATGGCTTTTTTAAAAATTCATCAAAAGAGAATTCAAATGTTATAATGAAGAAAGAATAATTGAGATTCACAATCTAATGGAGCTGACTAATCTAGGTAGAGGTACATCTGATCATTAATCTTTTAATGTATAGAGTTTTATTGTCCAATTAGAAAAATTCAATCAGAGAGCTATACAATTTTTTTAATATTGTTCCTTTTATTTGAGTTCTGCAACTCTTTGTGAGGTGCTTTCAATGGATTATGCTTGCTTTTTATCATTAGAATTTAAGGTATTTTTTATTTTTTTCAATTGTTTTTAAAAGTAGCTCAAAAGTCGAAGCCTCATTTCACCTTATCTATATTCAAACTCTCATAGAGGTAAGGTGGTATGTTAGAAGGCAAATTTGCACAGTTTGGACTAATTTTTTGTCACGCTCTACTGCCACCCTTGACTCGAACCTGGTATAAGAGAGTGGGATGCGATGCGACGAAGTGGAGTAGAAGAATTACGAAAGACTTAACTATCCTTGGTTTTAATAACTGAGTGTGCATATGTACCATTTGTGCAAAAGCAAATAGAGGATGATAAATGAGGCTACTTAAAAATATTAGTCCATACAATACCCACATTTTCTAAATAACCACATAATCTCAAGCCTCAAGGACTACACAAGTCTAGAGCCAACATGGGCTATCCATAATATATAATAAAGTCGAGTATGAAACTATCACAACAACAGACAAGTCTATGATAACCCAAACGACTAGCCCCTCTCATTACACGTGTCCATCCTCATGCTCAATATAGAGCCCATCTGTAGCATTTGCGTTATACAACATATAACCCCAAAATAAAAATAACAAATAATAGAGAGGTGAGCTTAGCTTAGAAAGGGTTTTGAAATGGAATATAAATTTACAAAAATACCACATGCATTCTCAATCTAAACATGCATCATATATCCTTTTTACACCAATGCATCATGAGATAAATCACATTCCATAAACACATTCGTCACTACAAATAATTAGAGTATTAGTGACGCATGCAAGCATCACTAATAGTGCCTTAAGCGTCGCTAATGGGTATTAGCGACGTTTAAAAAGCGTCGCAAAAACTGTCATCACTAATACTTATTAGCGACACTTATGATTAAACGTTGGTAATAGTCTTAACATTAGCAACGTTTAAGTAAACATCACTAAAAAATATTATCTATGACGCAAAGATAAGCATCGCTAATACATAACTATTAGCGACGCTTACAATTAAACCTCGCTAATAGTTACGTATTAGTGACACTTACATATGCTTCGCTAATAATAAAAAAAAAATTTAAAATAAAATTTTGAATAAAATAATAAAAAATGTCACTAATTAAAAAATTGAAAAAATTTTATTTTTCTATTAACGACGCATAAATATGCATCGATAATAAGAAAAAAAAAATACATAAAGTCTTTAGCGACGCTTTCCATAAGCATTGATAATGACTTAAAAATTTTAAAAGAAATAACCGGCTGCCGGCGAGTGGGCGCCGGCGGGGGATACTGACAGGCGGTAACCGGGGAGAGAGAGAGGGGAGCCAGAGGCTGTAGGGCAGAGCCGAAGGTTGGGAGATTATAGATAAAACAGGGGACCGGGGAGGGGGAGGGAGAGGAGGAGGGGGAGGTGGATCCGCACGTGTGGGGGGGGGGGGGGGGGGGGCGCTCTAGCGGTGGATGAACCTGATTGTGGAGGCAGCTGCTCTCGGGGGATTACACAGAAAAGAGGGGACCACGAAGGGGGCGCAACCGGAGGCGGCTCTGGGGGAATACGAATTAAAGAGGGGACCGTGGAAGGGGAGGCGGAGCTTGCCAGTAGCATGGAATTCGAGAGAAAAATATTTGGGGGGGGGGGGATAAATTCCGCGTGAGTGAATTAATAAACCCCACGAGATTCGATTGCACGGGTAGAAATTTTAGTGACGCACCCTTAAACATCGCTAAAATAGACCCTGTTGCAACGTCTACGTATAAATGTAGCAATATGGTACGTTACTTACGATACATAGTTTCAACATCGCAAATATTTTTCCTATTTGCGACGTTTGTTACAATACATCGCAAATAAGCCTCATATTTCATAAATTGTTTTAAAAAAATATCCTCCCCTCTCTCCTCTCACCTCACCCTCTCTCTCCTTTTTCCCTCTCTCTCTCTCTCCCCTCTCCCTCTCTCTCCCCCTTCCTCACTCTCTCACTCTCCCTCCCTCGTTCTCTCTCCTCTCTCCTCTCTCTCTCTTTCCCCTCTCACTTACCTATCTCCCTCTACCTCTATCCCTCCCCATTCCCTCCTTCTCATACATTTTTCATTTATTTTTTTGATTAATTTTTAAATACAAAAATAATTTTTTTCCTCACTATCTCCTCTCTCCCTCTCCTCTCTTTCTCTCCGCTCACTCTCCTCTCTCTCCCTCTCCTCATTCTCTCTCTCTCCTCTCTCCCTCTCCTCTCTCTCCTCTAAATTAAACTTTTTATCATTTTATATTTTTAAAAATTAATTTTAAAAAATAAAATAAAATAAATACTATTAGCAACATATAGAAATATACGTTGCTAATAGTGTATGTATTAGAAACATATGTTTTTATACGTCACTAGTACGTATACTATTAGTGACGTATATTTCTGTACGTCGCTAATAGTATTTATTTTATTTTTTATTTTTAAAATATAATAAGATATATTTTTTTAAAAAAATTAAAAATTTATTAATCTCTCTCTCCTCTTTCTCTCTCTCTCCCTCTCCTCTCCTCTCTCTCCTCTAATTTTAATTTTTTATGATTTTTTATTTTTAAAAATAAATTTTAATAATAAAAACTAAAATAAATACTATTAGCAACGTATATAAATATATGTTGCTAATTGTGCATGCATTATCGATGTATATTTTTATACTTCGCTAATACGTTTACTATTAGCGACGTATATTTCTATATGTAGCTAATAGTATTTTTTTAAAATATAATAATATATAAAAAAATTTAAATAATTAAAAATTAATTAATCTCGCTCTCCTCTCCCTATCTCTCCTCTCTACCTCTCCTCTCCTCTTTTTCTCTCCCTCTCCTCTCTCTCTCTCTCTCTCTCTCTCTCTCTCCTTTCTTTCCCTCTCCTCTCTCCTCTAATTTCAATTTTTTATGATTTTTTATTTTTAAAAATTAATTTTAAAAATCAATAAATAAAATGAAATAAGTACTATTAGCGACGTATAGAAATATACGTCGCTAATAGTGTATCTATAATCTCCCTCTCCTCTCTCTCTCTCTCCTTCTCCTCTCCTCTCTCTCCTCTTTCTCTCTCCCTCTCCTCTCTCTCTCTCTTTACTCTTTCTCTCTCTCTCTCTTTCCTCTCCTCTCTCCTCTCCTCTAATTTCAATTTTTCATAATTTTTTATTTTTTAAAAATAATTTTAAAAATAAATAAATACTATTAGCGACGTATAAATATATACATCGCTAATAACTATTTAATCATATTAGCAACGCTTTATATGAGCTTTGCTAATAGTTAACCTATTTGCGACACTTTATTAGGTTGACTATTAGTGACGTATATATTTCTGCGTTGCTAATAGTTGATTTTATTGCGATGCTTATATATGCGTCGCAAATAGTTATTTTTAGCGACGCTTAATTTGGTGTTGCTAATAAATACATCGCTAATACTACATTTTTTTGTAGTGCATGTCACTTGTGCATCATGTGATTGATCACATTTCATACAAAAATTCAAGCCACTTGTGCATGATAGGTTCATTCATAGTTCATAATGCATGCACATCACATGTAATCATATAAATCTCATTATAGCATTCACATTTTTTATGAATCTAGTATCAATATTCACATCTTGCATAAGCATGTCTCAATATCCATATTAACCCTACATAATCAAATATATCAAACCACATTCCACCCTGTATCATATGTACCATGTGTAACATAAGTATCATTGTTTTTGCACAACCTGTGTCAATATGTATTATATTCCATACACATCTTAAACCATCCGGTGATTGTCTCACAATAGAGATAGTAATCATGTTTAATATGGCCGAAGCATAAGCAGACCTACTTACCTAGGACAATCCCTAATGGGGAAGGTATGAATTTCTAAAAAGGAAAACTAAAGCAGTTTGGATAAATTTCGTAATTGGGAAAATACCCCCTACTCACCTAGGACAATCCCTAATGAGAAGGTCCATATTCCAATAAAAAGAAATCTATAGCAGTTTGAATAAGTACTCTAACTAGGAAAATAGCCCTGGTAATCCGGTTCACACAAATATACCAACCTAGATTCTCATATCCAGATAACACATCAATTTCTCATATACCAAATCCGCTCTTCTCGCCCGGGGAGGATCGTTCACATGTAATGTCCCTAATTTTTCTACGATTTTATGTGATTTTTTTGCTATTTTTTTGGTCATTTTCGACTGAAAAATATAACGCTTCAATGTATTTGTATTTATGTTTTTCCCCGATATTTGTACCCGTACAGTCAGATGTGAGTTCAATCGTAGGCCATGGGCCTTGATGTGTATTTGTGGTGTGAAAAAAAAAGAGAGATTAGAAAGAGCACAGGATAAGGGAGCAGAGAGAGAAAAAGAAAAAAAAGAACAAGAAAAAAACAGAGTGGGCTTGGTCCAGAAGAGACCAACACAGAGAACTTTTCTCCCTTGGCTTCGATCTCTCTTCCTGTGACTACCGGCAGCCAGTTGGATGCCGGACCACCACTATCGGCTCCGCCCTGGTGGTGCGACGCCAAGGGGCCACCGCCCCGGCCCCCACATCTGCGCCACCCTCCTCTCCGGTTTGTCCTCTCCCCTCTCAGTTTCTTTTTGTGTCGCCACCGCCCTGGGCCGGCAAGGGCTGGCCGGCTACCCACGGCTCCGCCATAGGCCAGCGACGATATGAGGCCTTCCCTCCCGGCCTCTTTGGTGTCTCCTCCATCGCCACATGCCTCTTTTCCCCTCTGCCCCTATTTTTCCGCCCCTCAGGTTTTAGTTTCTGCCGCCACCCCCGGTGGCTGGCTGTGGCCGGTTGGACTTCATCCGGCCCACCTCGATCCTACAACGGTGGGGAGCCACCCCTCTCAGACTAGCTCTGCCCTCTATCGGTTTTCCCCGGTCAGTCCCTTTCTCCCCTATTTTTAGTCTGACGGGAATTTGTGGCCGCGCCGGTGGGAGCAAGCCTTTGCCGAGCTTATGACCGGCCAGCCTCGACCCGGCGGCACCGGTGTAGCCACCTCCATCCAGTCCCGCCTTGGTCCAGAGAAGTCGGGGGGGCACCCCACTTAGTCTATTCCACCTACCCTTAGGTCTCTTCTTTTCTCAGGACTGGACGCCCCTCCCTGATTTTGGTTGTCACTATTTTGGGCTACCGGAGGGTTGCCATTGCCGTTTGCCATTGTCCTCCATCGAATCTAGCTTCGACTGGCTGCTAGGGTGACAACGGAGCTGGCTAGAGCCGCTGGTAACCCTTGCTCCTCCCTGTGTCCCCCGACCCCTCTATGCTTTATGGCCATTTTTCTGTTTTGGGCCATCGTAGCACCTTTGGACACTGGATGACTTTAGAGCACCTTGTTCCGGCTGGTTTTAGCCTGAGATGGCTGGGTCGCCGCCTTAGCATGGCACCGCCCCTCTTTGTTTGGCATGAGCCAAGTTCCCCCTTTGCCGATTATGTGTCTGACCGCGTTATAGAGAGCGCCATGCGTTGCCCTCTTATTGTCCTACCTCCACCTGACACCGTTTGGCCACTGGTTGGTCTACCTCGACACAACAACGACAAAGGCCATCTTTGTCGGTCACCACTCTTGGGCATGGCCCTTCCGCCCCTTCCGAGCCTTGGGCCGACACTGTCTAGCCCTCTTCCCCGCCCCTTTGGGCAGCGTGAGTATGTAGCCGCGTGTGCGGTTTAGGCACCGAATGCGCACTGCCTGATCATTGGATGGCTATGCCATCTAATAGAGTTGACACCAGAGCTGTCCTCCACCTCTCCTTTGTGCTTGAGCATTGCCCCATGCCCTCCACCCTATTGTGGGTGCTTGTTTACATGAAATCGCCGCCGTTGGGTGTTGTCCATGGCCAATTTTGATGTCTTACGGCCAGTCGAGTACTTCTCAGCTGCCGGCTAACCTTCAGTAAGTGCACTGCAACTTCCGACCACATCTGCCACTTTTTGGCACGACCTTTCTCCCGGCCGCCTCTAGTGTGCCGCTATGGATTGTGGATTTTTCCACGTTGATTTGTGTCACCCCGTTTGGCCGTGAGTACTTCCGATGCTTCCTAAACCCTTGAGACAACAACTCTCTCAACTTGGCAATGCTTTTGGCCACCAACTCTGCTGCCGCCGCCACCACCATCTTGTGCTTGCCATCAAACGTCATGATTACGAGGTAGGAGAGCATCGAACTCGTAATTTCATGATATTATGCTTTAAATGAGTAGCAACATGCTAGGACTATATGATTGAATTCTATGGATGTTAGATTATGATCCGTTTGCATGATGTAAGAGGATGAATTATGCCATGTTGAAATGCATATGACATACATGTTGGCTGTAAGTATGTTTGAAGTATGTATGTGCTAGTGATGGCTAGCGTGTATGTTTGTAAGCTACGTATGTGGAAGTATGTATGTGCTAGTGATGGCTAGCGTGTATATTGGTAAGCTACTGTATGGATGTGTATGTTTGTGCTAGTGACTGCTAGCGAGTATGGATATGTATGTATGTGCTAATGATGGCTAGTGAGTACGTTGGTAAGCTAGTGTATGTGGACTGTGTGTGTGCTAGTTATGGCTAGCGAGTATGTTGGTGAGCTATGTATAGAAGTATGTGTATGTTATACGTATGTGTGATAAACATACATATGTATGATGGCTATTTGCCTATGCTATGATATGCGTATGTGTATGTGGGCAGAGAAATGGGCGATGGACGGTAAGAAGTGGCAGTGTTTGGTATGGATTTGGATATGAATGTAGATGAGTAAGTGTATGACGGAATACAGAGGATGCAAGTTTGATGGGCAAGGAATGGAGCAGATTGGTTTGGATCAGAGTGTATGTTGCGAATTGTCAAATAGTAAGAGTGTGCATAATTCTACAAGCATAACGTACAAATTATGAAGTGAAAAGTAAGCTCATTAAGTGAGGTATTAGTAAGAGGGTGATAACTGGTTTTGCTCTAAGGAGCTTAGTTTGATGACATTTGTGTAAGATGATTTGGCCATAAGGTGAATGGCGGAGTATGTAAGAGTGTAAGGATTTGATGTATGATGAGTTATGATCATGATATGGATGGGTTAAGTGAAGTCTGCTGCCCTGACGAACTGGGGTTTTGGATGGGGCTCATCTTCGGTATGATCAATGGAGCATGGTATGTTTGAGTGCTTGTATGGCATAATTGTACCGCATAATTTACTTAATTCAAACTTGAATTATAAGCACAGTTAATGATAGCGTTGTGAGTTTGAGACCTGAGGGTTCGACGGATTGAGTTCCATGTTTGAGCTAGCCAAAATGAGTCGGCTAAATATTTCTCATGTCTTGCCATGGTGTTTATCTTGCGGGATGTTGTCTGTGTGCTGTATAGAGCACAAGACGTTTGATGCTCTGTTGAGAGCGATGTATGTTTTCGATTTGGTCTATGTGTTATATTAAGCCCAGACATTTGATGCTTTGTTAAGAGCGATGTATGCTTTCGATTTAGTCTTTGTGTTGTATTAAGCCTAGACATTTGATGCTCTATTGAGAGCGCCGTATGATTTCTGCCCAAGAGTGGCACTATATGATTATGCCCAAGAGTGGCACTGACACTATAAGACCCATAATGGTGTGCAATTCTATGGCACTATAAGACCCATTATGGTGGGTAGTTGTATGACCCCTTATGTGTGGGTGTTTATATTTGCACGCTCAAGTAAGTAGTACCATGGACCTGCTCTTACCTGTTCGATCCTGTGCCCCATGAGCATTGGTGTGTCTTACTTTCGAAAAAGTCCATGGCGTCTAGTCACTCCCCGGAGGTTAAGGTGATGCCCCAATGGAATTCTTTTTCATTTCGACGCTGGAGCTTATTAGTTGTAATGAGCTTCAATGGTCAATAGTATGTGCATGACTGTAAGAGTATGAGTATTAGCACGACTGTAAGAGTATGAGTATGAGTAAGACAGTAAGTGTATGATTTTGAGTAAGACTGTACAAGTAAGGCCGTATGAGTAAGAATGTACAAGTAAGGTCGTACTAGTAAGATTGTACGAGTAAGGTCGTACAAGTATGTGTAAGTTATATGAGTAAGCATATGATTGTACTAGTAAGGTTGTACAAGTATGTGTAAGTTGTATGAGTAAGCGTACGATGGTATGAGTAAGTTTGTATGACTCTGATTTTGAGTGTATGTGTAAGTTTTGTTTGATGGTATGAATTTGGCACGATGGTGCATTCGGTATGATTTTCTGCATATGAGCATGATTATGATATGCTTTCTTGAGTGCTTCATGTTTGGGTTGCATTAATGCATCTATTTATAGATTTACTGAGTTAACTGTTTAGAACTCCCCTACTGCTTATTTTCCTACTAGGTATGAAAATACTCATTACCCTACTTTTTAGCCCTATTGTTCGGGAGGCTTTTGCAGGTTTGTGATGGAGAGCTTCTAGAGATGGATGCTCATTTCCATGGTGGATTGATTCCCTTGGACTCAGGTATATGCTTGACTTACTATGAGTATTATTTGTGCCACAATCTAATGTATATGGTGAGATGAGAATTAAGATGTTTATGTATTTTGGACTTTAGTTTGGATTAGACTGTGGACTGTTATGGGACTAACACTCAGAGATGCCTGGGAGAGATTTGTATATAACGTCCATGATCAAAGCAATTTATTCGTACGGTTGTTTTCGAGTAGCACCTGAGGATATTTGCTTTGGCCATATGATGTTTGATCGAATGAGTAAAAATTTAGATAGGAAAAACTGATGTGTTATGTTTTAAATTATAAAACTATTTTCACAAGTTTCCTATTCGTCATTTTTCCCGATTTATAGCAGTTATATTGTAAAAAAAATTTGTGAATCCTTTGGCAATGATTAGATACTAAATAAATCAATGATTTATTTAGCAAATAAGTATCTTTGAATATTCATTGAGTTAACTAATCAGCCTCCTTGTCTTTCCTTATGTGTATCAATCATAATTAATGAAAATATTCTTTATGTGCTGACCTCGGGTTAGTTTACTAACTGTCTCTTTGCATACTGAATTCGACCCATGAATATTCGGAATTTGGAATTTCTTCCTGAAATATCATTTGTAGCTATGGAAGTCTTCTTTCCAATGCCATCAAAATCATATCCATCTGAATTATACATAAAAAGATATGATCTAAATACTAAGGCTCTATCAATCTGTCCGAATCAGCTTCTTTCCTAATTTAGTCCTCTTCATACAAATCTCAAATCAAATGGGTCCACAAGGTTGTGTTCGCCCATTCCATGCATGTTTAGACCTTTAGGAGCCCATTCTTGACTTTCAAATAGCTTTGGGTAGATGGGCTTTACTTCCTCTTCTACTTAGATCCCGTTAAAGCCTGTTCAGACATATAAACTCAATTAAGGTCCAACTAACTTATTCAAAACATAAATAGCCTAAATCAGCAATGAATTAACACAAAATAGGATTACAATTCAAAATTTAAAAACTTTTAATTGAACATTATTTTAGTACATCAAATACCCCCAAACCTACTTTTTCCTAGTCCTCGAGCAAAAACAAAAATTAAAACAACAGAAAACAAAACTAACTATTCCACTTCCGCAGGAAATCTCGATTGCATTTAGCATATGCAACAAGCCTTTAAACCCCTAGCTTACACTAGTGGACGAGTTGTGTCTCGTGAGGGTTTGCAGTGAATATACCCACAAAATTCAAAAAAAACTAATGGGTTGCCTCCCAAGTAGCACTAAGTTTTATGTCTTCAGCCAGACAAAACAAAAAAGAAGAAAAAGAATATGAGTTACGATGCTAACAGTTTTGGACTGGGTATATGAACTATTGGGTTAGAAAATAGGGAAGGTCACCCTAAGTGATCAATTAAGGGTAGTTTTTACTAAAAAATAAATTTAAGCACACCCAAACCCACTTAAACAAAATACTCGCAGGTTAAAAGTCCAAATGGATTGCCTGCTATCCAACACAAATGTGGGTCCCATGGTGAGGTTCGCTCCCTTGACTAAGAAAAAAATATGTATATATAGGTAAAAATTTGGGTAAATCAAACTTGATACTAATACTCATAAAATAAAATTAAACCTTAATAAATTTATAATTAAACTATCCCATCATACCCAAAATCAAACTAAACTGATAAAACAACACAATTCACCCAATTAAAGAACAGAAGTAATAGATCTAACATTTTTTTTTATTTGACATGAAAATTTAGTGTTTTCTTTATGTTGGAGGTATGCACATAAAATAAAAAATAGGATCTTTTAAACCATTTTCACTGATTTTAAACATATTGTTGTAAATTGATAGATTTATATTAAACAATTTCATTCGTTAAAACATGAGATTTCAAAGTTTTCCCACATTAAGGTTTGAAAACTCGCCGAAATTTGAAGATTTTAAAATTCATGAGTTTTAGGTCAAAATTGACAGTTGTCGTAGTTATGATTGTTTTTTTTTCTTATTGTTGTCTACTACACTTAAAATTTGCCTATTCAAAAATTAAAAAATTTGGGCAAACTTTAAAAATTAGAAAAAAGTTTTAAATTGGTCAAAGAGTATTAAAGCTCACATGTTCAAAGGAATTTATTTTCTATCTTTTCATTTTGATGATATTTTTGTGAGTTCATGATATGTATTCATTTGACTATTCCCATGTATTATGAAATTGATGCATGGTTGATGGATGATATATTTTGAGCCACTGGAAATTTATATTTTTGTCTTTAATTGTCGTCATGGAGTATTAATCTACTTACGAGCTTTAAAGATTATTTCTTGTATTTTAATTCACTATTTGACTATTTTCGACAAAAGAGAATAAGAAATTATGAAAGATCACATTATTTATGCTTATTTCACTAATAAAGTCTCAATATTCGTTGATTCACATAATCAATAGAGCATGTGCCTGCGTGCATGATGCCATGTGCCCTAGCTACTAACTTGTCGTAGCATGTCCAACATAACCGCCATAGAGCCCAATATTGAAATGTTTTTTGAAAAACATAAAACTGCTAAGGAGTCATGACGAGGGAAATAGCTAAAAAGTATGGGGAGCACACAGAGGCTCATATCAAGAAGCTTCATACAAAATGTCTAAATGTAGCACCCCAGCCCGTATAACCCGACCCAGACCGGGGGTTGGCTCGGAAGACAGAATCAAAGTGTATTAAATAAGCAGAAAAATTAAAACTGACGAACCAAGAGCTGCAGACTTTGAGTGCGAGAGTCATAACATACTTCTACCCGCTACAAAGCTATCATGTTCCATTGCGCATAGATCAGAACAAACCTAATTTTATAATTAATTTGGATCAGGCCAACGTTGTCATACTGTTGGTTGCCTACATACATATTGAATACCATCTTTGACATTATTTCAATACGATCGGATCAGAACGTAGTTCTGCCTAACGGATAATACATGCATTAGGCATCACAAAATCTTATATGTTAAAATATGTATATCTTTATATCCGAATAATCATTCGGAATCAGACAGAAGTCTCATAAAACATCGGAGTTGAACGAAAGCCAGTAAATAAGCAGAATACACATCTCACATAGGTGAGCAGACACAATCACACATCCCACTCTATCATAGAGCGGAGCAGAACACGCTACAGAGTATGTTGGATCATATCAAATCCTATCAGATCATATCAGATTGGAGTATGTCAAATCACAATAGAGCATTTCCGAGTAATTTGGATCACAACAAAATATATCAAAGTAGATCGAATAGGAATATATAAGCATATATCAGATCGTAGCAAATTATAAATCTTAATTAGTATATTACTAATTAAGATATGCATGCACATAAATCATATTATATTAGAAGGTCAGAAAAGCGTACTCCCCTGTAGTTTCGGAAGTAGCTACGTTCGAAGTTGCTTGTTTCCTTAGAGTGTCCTCCCTTTTTGATCCGGAGACGGCGGTAGAACCTCATTTCACCATTCACGCGCTCGTAGGCAGTGGACATAACCTCCCCTTACTTGGAGACACCTTACCCTTTCCGTGCCCATAGGCAGCAAACAGATCCTCCCCTTACCCAGAGACACTTTACCATTTTCGCGCCCATCGGCGGCGGACAGAACCTCCCCTTACCCGGAGACACTTTACCATTTTCGCACCCGTAGGCGGCGGACAGAACCTCCCCTTGCCAGGCGACACTACCCTTTCTGCACCCGTAGGCGGCGGACAGAACCTCCCCTTGCCAGGCGACACTACCCTTTCTGCGCCCGTAGGTGGTGGACAGAACCTCCCCTTGCCCGGAGACACTTTACCCTTTCCATGCCCATAGGCGGTGGACAGAACCTCCCCTTGCCCAGAGACACTACCCTTTCCACGTCCGTAAGCGGCGGACAGAACCTCCCCTTGCCCCGGGACATTTCCCCTATATAGGGTTGCTAACTCGAAGAATAGATGCTTCCATTGCGTAGAACACCCTCGATTTAACTAAGAACACATTTTGAACGGAAGGAAACGGATACAGAATGACTCCAGAAAGTTCTCCGGAAAAATGAACGGAATGAACTATTTATAAGAAAAAACATGCGAGCGAATGATGGAAAAGAATAGCTGCACGCACCTGCTTGTGCCATGTGGCATGAGAAGAGTAGACCAAAATTTTGGTCGGCGCAAACTGACGCATGCCTAACACGCGCGTTATGCCGCTGCGCTCGGTGCGCACCGCGAGTTTGCTGTGCATCCCGTGCGCATTGCGCGGTCCACAGAGCGATCGAGCAGGCCCCGCATCGCGCAGATGGCCGCGATCGTGCGCCGCTACACATCCCGCGGCGCGGCGGCTCAGCTCAGCACGGCGTGGCTCTAATGACATCAGCTATTCTGTTATTTTCTGAATATTTTATTATTATTCCATTCAAATACAATTCCAACTTCAAAATGCAATAACTTTTTATCCCGAAGTTGGAATAGCGTGTTCTTAGTACCGATGGACTCGTGTCGATGAGACCTTCGAAACTATACCCCACATGGGTATCTTATCTCGAACTTTCATAGTGGGTCCTGCCTATATGGCACGCTTCCTGCTCTAACCAGATACAAGAGTTTTATCCCTTAAAGCCCCTTAAATTTTAACTAAAATTATATAATTACCCTTAACCCTCTTTGGTTAAGCGTAATTGGAACATGGGGTGCTACACTAGACAAGAGGATGAAGGAGTGAAATAATGTGTTTGAGCCCATACACTTCATGTCCAACATCACCAATGATATGAAGATACTTGAGAACCCATTAATTATGGTGTTCAAGTGTTTATTATTCTAAACAGTCTCCCTAGATCTTGGGAGAGTGTATGATTGCTCTAAATATCTATGGTAAGAAGCTTGTCTTGGATGATCTCACTACAAAATGTGGCTTAGAAGAAGAGAGAAAGTGCCATCTGAATGCCCCTAGTGCATCTTGCTAAGTTGGCCCAAGATAGTGGGTCTCATAGAGGTGGGCTTGGTGGTTAGGATGGACCCAAGAAAATGAACTTCAAGAAAAGGGAAAAAGAACCTAAATGTGTAGGTAAAGGTAATAATAACAAACTAAAATGTGGCATATTCCAAGTGTGGCCAGGTGGGTCATTTTAAAAACATTTGTCCTAGCAGTGACTAGGGAATCAGTGGCAAGGGCATCCTAACTACCATAGAGCCCAATATTGAAATGTTGTTTAAAATGCATAAAACTGCTAAGGAGTCATGTGGAGAGCAGTACCTAAGAAGTATGAGGAGCACATAGAAGCTCATATCAAGATGCTTCATACTAAATATCAAAACAAGAGGACGATAGAAAGAGATAATGTGTTTGAGCACATACACTTCATATTCAACATCACCAATGATATGGAGATAATTGATAACCCATTAATCATGGTGTTAAAGTGTTTGCTATTCTAAATAGCCTCCCTAGATCTTGGGAGAGTATTGTGATTGCTCTAAATATCTATGATAAGAAGCTTGTGTTAGATGATCTCACTACCAAACTTGGTTTAGAGCAAGAGAGGAGGTACCATGTGAATGCCTCTGGTGTATTTGTTCACTTGGCCCAACATAGTGGGTCTCAAAGAAGAGGGATTGCTGGTCAAGATGGACGTAGGAAAAGGGAAAAAGAACCTCAAGATGCAGGTAAAGGTAATACTAACACACCAAAAAGGGCATGTCTCAAGTGTGGCCGAGTGGGTCATATTCAAAACATTTGTCCCAGTCGTGACTAGGGAACCTGTGGCAAGGGAAAGCAAAACAAGAATGGGATAGTCTGCTCGATCTTTGAAGCTTTAATTTCATATATAAATGGCAAGAGCAGTAGATGGATTATGCAACCAACAAGCATAAAACTATGGTCGAGGGAGATAACATGACAAATCAGCATAAAACTATGGTCGAGGGAGATAACATGACAAATCTAACACTGGGGTAGCACAAGATTTATATGGAGTTAAATAACACTTATTGTGATGTGAGTGCCTGGTGGTGTTAATAATGACTCCAAAATGCCATTGGATTTGTCCAGGGCATTGGGCATGCTTCCCCATGTCAGAACTACACCAACATATATGGAGACATGCTAATTAACAATTTTAATAATTCTATTTAAGCACAATTTTGAATTGATTAACCTTGATGGAGAGAAATCAAACCCAGGTACGACCACTATGATGTAGGTAAGGGCAAACTAAGAATTTGACTAACATCTTCTATACCAACCTAGGCTCAGATGCCACTGTTGGGTAGTAGCAGTAGACACTACAACAAAATGTAGTATTAGTGACGTATTTATTAGCGATGTTTAGCTAAGCGTCGCTAAAAACAATCATTTGCGACGTATACAAAAGCGTCGCAAAATAATGAACTATTAGCGATGCATTTTCGTATGTGTCGCTAATAGTCATATATTAGCGACGCTTAGTTTAAAGCGTCGCTAATAATAATCATATTAGTGAAGCTTTATTATAAGCATCTCTAATATTTTCTCTATTTGCGACGCTTTATGAAAACGTCGCTAAAATATATATATTTTAAATAAAAAAGAAAAAAATATAACTATTAGCAACGCTTTTCATAAGCGTCGCTAATAGCTTTAGCTATATCGACACTTACACAAAAGCATTGCTAATAGTACTGCTATTAGCGACACTCAAACAAGCGTCCCTAATAGTGATCAATTAAAAATAAAATAAAAATAAAAATTATAAATTATTAGCGATGCTTTTGAAGAAGCGTCGCAAATACCATTTCTAATAGTGACGTTTATTATCAAGCATCGCTAATAGCTTTATTAATTAATTTTATTTAATAAATAAATATTAAAAAATTATAATAAACTTCCTAAATATAATATATTTTATTCAATATTTACTATTTGTATATAAAATGAATAAATATTAAATTTTCAATAAAAACTAGTGTTAATAATATAAAAGATTAAACTTTTTTTATTTATATATAATATATTTTATTTGTTAAATTTTATTATTAATTTTAAAACATAATTTATAATAAAAGAGAGAGAATGAAGATAGTGCATAGAGAGAGAGAGTGAAGAGAGTGCATGGAGAGAGAGTGAGAGTGAGGAGAGGGAGAGAGAGGGGAGGGAAGAGAGAGGAATTTTATTTTAATTTTTAATTTTTCATTAATTTTTATATTTTTAAAATAGAAAATTAAAATTAAAATAAATACTAAGAGTGACATATATTATTATACGTCGCTAATATATGTCCTATTAGTGACGTATAATTTTTTACATCGCTAATATGATTTCTTTTAATTCTTTTTTTAAAAAAATTAATTTTAAAGAATAAAAAATATTAAAAAATTAAAATTAGAGGAGAGATAGTGTGTAGGGAGATAGGAGAGGAAGAGGAGAGGGAAGAGAGAGGGGGAGGGAGGAGAGAGAGAGAAGAGAGGGAAGAGAAGAGGGGGGGGAGAGATAGAGGGGAGGGAAGAGAGAGGGGTGAGGGAGGAGAGAGAGAGACATGGAGGAGAGAGAGTGGGGTGAGGGAGGAGAGAGAGAGGGAGATGGAGGAGAGAGAGAGAGGGAGAAGGGAGAGAGGATTTTATTTTATTTTATTAGTTTTTTATTTTTTATTTATTACTTGATTAAAAAATAAAAAAATAATAAAGGTATTAGCGACGTATAGGCCTATACGTCGCTAATACCTTTGAGTACTAGGAACAATGCACGTGCAAAAGTACGTGAAATTTTTTATATAAAATAAAAAAATACAATATTTTGTTGTTGTACAAATATAACAAAATTTACCACATAGAAATATATTGCACATTCCAAAAAGTTAGTGTATTGTTGAATCAAATTTAATTTCAAGAACACAATGCGATAAGTTTCACCTTAATTCAGTCAAACTAAAGAGCGAATTAAAAATATGTCTTTAATACAACTGATTATAACTATTGTATTAACAAAATCGATTGCACATTATTTTGGCAAGTTGCTTTAAATTATTTTATTTGTAATAGAGTTGCATATAAAATGAAACCTAATGCATAAGTAAACATCTAAAGGTTCTATTATTTTGATAAGCAGACTAACACCAATACATTGAAACTAATATTTTTTTGTATATAAATATATATTGTATAAAATAATAATTATTCAAACATGATGCACAATCATCAGAGTTATTATAGTATTGAATAGTATAAATTTTCATAAAAGAAACTTGCCTAAACATGTAATCTTGAAATCGCATTCACACATGACCATCATAGAAAAACAATCATAAACCCTAAACCCTAATCTTTAAATCCTAAACCCCAAACCATAAACAAAAAATGGACAAAATAAGTATGTAATATGCAAGTCTTTAAAACAACATGTTGTACACGATCACCCTGATTACCAGACTTTACTTTATTTCTTTTACTTCTTTGCATTAGAACTATTTCCCTTTTGTAATAGCGTAGTATTTGTTTGTTATTTGATTATGTAAGTCGTTATTGGTTCAGTTACTAGCCCCGAACTAGTCTGGTCCACTAACTGACGTGTCTGCCTAGGGAACTGGGCCAGCCTGACTTGGGCTTAGCGTGACTCCCTAGGGGACTGGTCGTCTCCTATAAGGGGCGAACTCCTTCCTTGTTTGAGGTTATGCAATTAATACTATTATGAAATTCTCCACTTTCTTCCTTGTTTCTCCCCTGTCCCTACGTGAATCTCCTTGATATTGGTTGTACCTGCATCGGGCACATCATTGGTATCAGAGCTTCATCGATCCCCAGCCATGGTGCCAAGCAGATTGCTTCTGCCCCTGAAGCACATGCCACGAAGGAGGCTGACATCTCAACGGACAACCCTCCGGTCACGGCCATTGCTACTTCTATTGCCGCTCCGGCAGCTATGGATGGTCCTATGCTGGCGCAATTCATGGCCAAGATTGATTCATTGACCATGATGGTGGCGCAGATTCAAATAGCACAGTTAGCACTGGGAGCGCCTCTTCTCACCAGACCCCAGGCTGCCCCCATGGCAGTTGGGGAACCCTCTCAGGTACCTGATGGGTGCGGCCCTGGCCTCTAGACCATGGCGGATGCAAAGGTAAGACAGGCCCAGGCCCCCCTGCCCTTCAGGCAGGCCAAACATGTTGTAGATGGGCGGCGCCAAGACTGGGCACCGCGAGGCCCTCCAGGTGTTTGGGAGAATGCCCTAGTAGTTCTGCCCCCCAGGAACTTGTATCAGGGGATGGATGACGACTAGGAGGCCTACCTAGGCCCTCATGGTGCTCCTCGGGGTGGGGTTGAACTTCGTTTGGCCTACCTACAGTTCCCACGTACGATGGGGATGATGACCTAGTGGAGTGGGTGTACAAGGCTGAAAAATTCTTCGTATACCAGGACACACAGTCAGAGGCTGAACGACTACGCATTGCTGCATTCCATCTAGACGGAGACGCTTCTGTCTGGTTTCAGAGTTTTGAGAAGGATGTGCGCTACCCCTCCTCGGCTGCCTTCTCCGACGAGCTCTATATTCAGTTTGGGCCGAATGAGTTCCAAGACTTCAACGAGATGCTCTCCACTCTGCATCAGACCACCACAGTTCGTGCCTATTACATGGAGTTCATGAAGGTGACCAACTGCCTCCTTGATTGGCCGATGGCGGCCTTGGTGGGCACGTTCAAGCGCGGCCTCAAGCCTGAGATTTCTGAGGAGATGCGCCACTTCCCTTGTGCCAGCATGAGGGACATCGTAAGCCATGCTCGCATCGAGGAGGAGAAGCTGACTAGGCAATGTAGAGGGGGGTAACCTGGGCCTTCGCGTCAGCTTGCCCTCAGAGCCATACCTCTGGTCGCGCCCACTAGCAGCCTGGTAGCCGGCTGCTCTGGCCTACAGGTCACCCGAGAAGGCCAGATTGTTCGTCGCCTCACTCCGACCTAGATGGAGGAATGCCATTCTAAGAGGCTATATTTTTGCTGCGATGAGAAGTTCGTTCCGGGGCACCATTGTTTTGTTAAGGGCAGCCTTCTCGTGGAGGAGGTTGATGATGATGGAGAGGGGGCAGACGGTGCTGCCTCATTTCCTACTGAGGATTTGCTACCCGAGATTTCTGTCCATGCCTTCTCAGGGGCATTTACTCCACGCACGATGTGAGTCCAGGGCTACCTCAAGTGGCAACAAGTGGCTTTCTGATCCACAGCGGGTCTACCCATAACTTCATTAATGACAAGGTAGCCCATCGGCTGGGCTGTTTTGTCTCCGATTTGAAGCCATTTGACGTGCTGATTGGTGATGGGAAGCACTTCAGGAGCACCGGGGTGTGTGCTCAGGTTACACTCTCTTTCCAGAGCCACACATTCATCACCGACCTCTTCTTGTTGCCTACGAAGGGAGCGGACGTTGTGTTAGGAGTACAGTGGCTTCAGGAGCTCGGTGACGTGGTTTGGAATTTCCGCGACATGTTGATGGACTTTGAGCTTCTGGGGCAGCAGGTTCAGCTTGAAGGCTCCAGGCCAGGAACCCTCCTCTCCGTCCAGCCTTCGAGTTCTTTATTCCAATCGCCCCCCAAGGGCTCCTTTTGCAGCAGCGCGCCACCATCGAGGTGACTCAGGACGAGATGACCCCAGATCTCCAAGAGTTATTGGCAGCACACCAGGACTTGTTCGCTGAGCCGCAGGGTCTTCCTCCCATAAGGCCTCATGACCATCAGATCCCTATCATCCCTGGAGTGGCCCCGGCCAATGTCTGCCCTTACCAATACCCTCACATACAGAAATCAGAGATTGAGTGTCTCATGGCTGACATGCTCCAGTCCGGGATCATCCGCCCTACCACGAGTTCCTACTCATCTCCGGTACTGTTGGTTCGGAAGAAGGACGATACATGGTGGTTCTGTGTTGACTACTGCACCCTGAATGCAATCACCATCAAAGACAAATATCCCATACCGGTGATTGAGGAGTTGTTGCACGAGCTGACCGGTGCCACGGTCTTCAATAAACTTGACCTTCGTTCGGGTTACCATTAGATTCGGGTGCAGCTGGCCGTTGTGCACAAGACCACCTTCCGTAGTCATGACAGCCATTTTGAGTTCCTCGTCATGCCGTTTGGGCTGACCAACACCCCCTCCACCTTCCAGTGCCTCATGAATAATCTCTTCAGGCCGTTCCTCTGCTGCTATATCTTGGTTTTCTTTGACGATATCCTAGTGTACAGCAGCAGGTCATGGGCAGAGCACTTGTCGCACTTAGGTCGGTTTTCTCTATTTTGCAAGATAAATCCTTATTTCTTAAGCGTTCGAAGTTCTCCTTTGGCAGTCTGCAGGTTGACTACTTGGGCCATATTATTTCACGGAACGGCGTTGCCACAGACCTAGCAAAGGTGGCCACCATGCTGTCTTGGCCGCCACCCACATGCGTCTGGGCGCTCCGTGGTTTTCTAGGCGTCACTGGTTACTATCGGCGGTTCATCAGTCGGTATGGAGAGTTCGCTCGGCCTCTTTCTGAGCTACTCAAGAAAGGGGCGTTTGCTTGGAACGCGGCTGCCCAAAAGGCATTCGAGGGGCTGAAGTAGGCGATGGCCACGGCCCCTGTCTTGATCTTGCCTGATTTCGGTCGACCTTTTGTGGTGGTGACAGATGCTTCAGATATGGGGCTTGGGACGTCCTACTACAAGATGAATGTCCCATTGTTTACTTCAGCAAGGCCTTGGCTGGCCGCTCTTTGTCCCTGTCCGTGTATGAGAAAGAAATGTTGGCTATCATCCTCGCTGTTGATAAGTGGCGGCCTTATCTACTTGGCCGCTGATTCTTGATTCGCATAGACCACCAACCCTTGAAATATTTCTTGGAACAGCTGGTGTCCACTCCATCTCAGCAGCGGTGGGTCAGCGAACTACTTATCTATGACTATGAGGTCGTGTACAAGAAGGGTTCTAAGAACACCGTGGCCGACGCTCTCTCTCGCAGCTCTCTTCCGGGCTCCTGCTTGGCTTCCTCCACTTTATCTTGTCCATTTATTGATGAGTTGAAGCAGGCCTACCTTGATGATTCTTCCACACAAGCTGTGATTGCAGCCCTCCAGACTGACCCTGCTGCCCGACCCTTCTTTGTGTGGCGGGATGCCCTTTTCTTTTGGAAGGACCGCCTGTGGGTACCCGAAAGGACCTTGGTATGCCCCGCACTATTGTTTTTGATCGTGACATGATCTTCATTTCTCAGTTTTGGCGGGAGTTCTTTACTTTACAGGGTACTTCTCTCCATATAAGCACTGCGTATCACCCTCAGACCGATGGCCACACCGAGGTGGGTAATCGTTGTTTGGAACAGTATCTTCGATGCTTCACTATGACGCAACCCAGCAGGTAGCTGTAGCTTCTTCCATGGGTGGAGTGGTCTTATAATACTGCCTATCATACGCATGCCGGCTTTATTCCTTTTGAGGTGCTGTATGGCCACCCACCTCTGACCATGTTATCGTATGTCCCTCATCGTTCTTCTGTGGCTGAGGTGGACTACATGCTCCAAACACGAGATGAGGTCCTGCGTCAGCTCAAGGAGAATTTGTCTGCTGCCCAGAACTAGATGAAGCAGATTTATGATGGCCGCCATACTGACAGGGAGTTTGCGGTGGGTGAGTTTGTTTATGTTTCAGTTTTGCCTCAGGGCCAGACATCCTTGTTTCAGCTTGAGCACTCCAAGCTCGCCCCCTGTTTCCATGGTTCTTATGCTGTTGAGGAGCGTATTGGTCCGATGGCTTACCGACTTGCTCTGCCGCCTGACTCCTTAGTTGACCCTATCTTTCATGTCTCCAGATTGTGCCGTTTTGTGGGTGACAAGTCTTTGATTGCTGCTGCTTTACCGCTCCCCTTGATGGGCCCGATACCATCGTCTGACCCTATTCCTGCTTCGGTACTTGAGAAGCGGCATGTCCATTGCTCTGGTCACATTATTACCGAGGTTCTGATTTCTTGGCAGGGGCAGCCGCGAGAGGATTCCGCATGGATGCCTGAGGATGAGTTTATGGCTCGATATCTAGCTTGGTCGCGTTGAGAACAAGGCGATTAGCAGAAGCATGGTGGAGTGTTGTGCACGATCACCCCGATTACCAGACTTTACTTTATTTCTTTTACTTCTTTGCATTAGAACTATTTCCCTTTTGTAATAGTGTAGTATTTGTTTGTTATTTGATTATGTAATTCGTTATTGGTTCAGTTAGTGGCCCTGGACTAGCCTGGCCTACTAACTGACGTGTCTGCCTAGGGAATTGGGCATGCCTGACTTGGGCTTGGCATGATCCCTAGGGGACTGGTCGTCTCTGATAAGGGGTGAACTCCTTCCTTATTTGAGGATATGCAATTAAGACTATTTTGAAATTCTCCCCTTTCTTCCTTATTTCTCCCCTTTCCTTGCGTGAATCTCCTTGATATCGATTGTGCCTGCATTGGGCATATCATAACAAGTCTAATCAAATAACGTAACAATGTAAAGTTATAAATTATGTAGATCGATTGTAAGTCATCATAATCCTATGTTGTACAACCTAGTTCGTCCAATTTAGAGAGAAGAGAAGTATATGATAAGCCTAGTCTATAAAAGTAAGGAAGGATAAAGAAGTTATATAGTTAAAATTAATAAAGTATAATTTATTTTGATGTAGAAGCATTCTCATCTTCATGTTCAGGTGTACCTGCAAATAAATACCAATCAAAGATTTTTAAAAAGAACTTCGACATACACTCATAAAAGAATATGAGCAACAAACATTTTGGTGAACAAAAAATGCCCTTTTCAGTTCTTGTAACCGAGACACATGTAGTTGACATAACAACTTCTTCTCCAATAATTTTTTGATCCATTTTGAGGATAAAGATAAATGATTTCCAAATGAGTTCATCTACAATTGCTCTGAAGCCACGTTCATTGGATAGCTTCACAATATAAAAAATGCACATATTAACTTTTCATACCATAATTTATCATTTCAATGTAGGACATTATTCAGTATCATAAACATTTCATAGATGTTACCCTTAAATTATGAATTGCATTAGCTGAGTATCCAAACATTTTTTTTGCTTGTGTATCAAAAACAGTTATCCACATGTTACCAGTACTGTTTCCTATATTTGCTCAAAAATAAAACCTATGTACAAATAATAACAAAATAGTTATGAGCGTTACAAAACGATTTTAAATGGACAAAGCTATATATGAAATATACTTGTGAACTCTCACAATTGGAGTACCATGACATTTGTAACATGCATCAACATTACGAGGATTGCAAACTTTTTTGTTGCATTTTGAACATGCAATGTACCAAATATCTTGATCCAAACTTTTCTTTAGAACCCACGCATCAATTGCAAAAAATTCAGGCTAAACAATGAAATCAATGTTTAGTTAAAAATTACAAATATGTTTATCTATTTATTTGTCTATATAAATATTGACATATATATATATTTATTTATAACAAAAAATCAATATTTTATATAGGTGATTAGTAAGAGGAAATAACATAACTTAAATCAATTCTTCTTTAATGTTCACAATATTTATAATTTGTTTCACAGGTGCTTTCAAACTGTTTCAACGCGAAATCTCTACGTCCACTGTATTTGAAACTTGTTGCATATTCTTCAAGTATCTAAAACATTTTTTTAATCAAAAAACATATGAATACAGATGTTTGCTTACAAACAATTATGTGGTTACATTTTAATTAAAGGCATAACTATTTATGAAAAATCTTACCAAGTCTTAAGTTCTGCAGCTGCTTCAAACCTTGGGTCAATGGTTATTTTTGTACCAGTTGTTGAGGATAAGGTTAGTCGATCTACAAATATAAGAGTGAAAAAATAATATATACATATATATATATATATATATATATATATATATATATATATATATATATATATATATATATAAGAGTTGTTTATAAAACACATAAGATAATTAATCCAAAAAACTTGCTTAAAATTTGGGCAAAAAAATTAGCATACCTCGGAATTCTTGGACTCGCACTGCTGTTAAATGCACAACTGGGTAATCGCCAAGACATTGCTGAAGAGTTGGTACATTATTTTCCACGATATCTCCCGATAAGCTTATTGAAAGTGACATTATACACCTACAAACGAAAGTGTTTACAAAACAACCTAGCATAAACTATGAACTAAGTTTGTGAGTTTACTTTTTATCAATCAACTCAAGGGATTGACGATTAACTTGAGTTCCATTACGCCTGTGTACAATCGTTTGATTACCAATGCTAATTACAACTCCAAGGATATCTGTCAACAAATATGGATACAAAATTTATTGAATGCATACATGTGAAGATTTTGTTTTTCTAGTATGCATTCTTACTGATTGTTTCTTACGTGTTTTTGTGACTTGAAGTGTGTCAACCCAATAATTCTACAAGTGTCATAACTCGTTATAGCAAATTCATCTAGCACAAGAACAATTATTGTATGTTTCTAAACAATGATCTCATAGTCGGTTGTACCCCATCCATATGTAGCAGCTGGACATTTGATTAGTCCATTGGATGTGTAATATGTTTTACCATCCAAGATTGTTCTCTTGAATGCTTCAACTAACTCATTGAACACCGACAATTGAATTCTAGAACCCTATGACAATAGATAAACAATAAAATACCAACACACATTCATATACTTATGAAACAATTCAATCAAATGAGGACTAATATAAATGTAATCATTACATATAAGAACGATAAATGTATTTTAGGTACTAACCTCTTCATCAACAACGCATATGTTCATAACAATCCCAGAACCCTTTGAGTTGGCAAACGACCATATTTTGGTCTTTTCCAATATTAAACACTTTATCGTCATTGAACCTTACTCGTTGACAGTTTAGATATTGGAATGCTAGTCAATTCCATTGTAAATCTAGAGAAATAGTAACGAGTACAAACATTAGTAACAAAAGATAATCTTTATAAACACAAACAAATTTTAAGATCAATTATTATGCAACTCACAAGCTATTTGATAAACACTTCTTTAAATACAACATTTTGTGTCGATCCATGTGGTATTGTCTTATCCAAAGAATGTTTGATCAAGATTTTTGTTTTCAATTTAGAAGTACCTCTCGATAAAGCAACATATAAGTGGCCATGAGAAAAAATAGGTTCAGGTAAGTACAAGCCGACATTTTCAATGGTTTGACCTTGAGCTTTATTTATAGTCATCGCAAACGCCAACCTTATTGGAAATTGTTTGCGTTTAAATCTAAATGGGCACTTTTCATTATCTGTTGGCATCATAGGAATCCTTGGCAAAAAAACATTTCTTCCCTTATATTCCCTTGTTGCAATTTGAGCGTGTATAACATTACAATCAAAATTGATACAAATCAACTGTGCTCCATTACACAATCCATTCCTTGGATCTAGGTTTCACAATAGCATGATTGGGCAATTTTC
This sequence comes from Saururus chinensis, assembly GCA_035235625.1. Lineage (NCBI taxonomy): Eukaryota > Viridiplantae > Streptophyta > Magnoliopsida > Piperales > Saururaceae > Saururus > Saururus chinensis. The sequence goes on along the minus strand of CP141146.1, from coordinate 24,512,142 downwards.
CTTGAGTACCAATTTATGTGGAGGTAGGCCATTAGGAGTAAGTGTTTTAAGGAACTCATGTGGATAGAAATTATTTGTATCATCAATTGCCGTGTCATAACTGTAGTATGTTACTGCATTGCCACTGCACAACAAAACAATTCTTGCATTTATTTGATCAACATATTCATTCTTAGTTGTCAAAAAGCACCTCTCGCCCAAGTAACTTGGTTCCATAACTCGTGTTCTAAAGATGGAAATATTTTTGCAATCAATGTGAAAGTTCCTATTTCAAAATCTGAAGCTTGAATCAACATATTTGATGGAATATGAATGTAATCATCTTGAACACATGTTTCATCTCCATCGCCAATCCAAAGTAAATATGAACAAAAATCTGGATCATTTTTTGCTCGCATATTTATAGTGAGAGGCAATATCTCAACGGTTTGCCAAAGCCTTGACCACACCAAACTTGCATCAACTATCTCTTCTCTTGTACCTTTAGGGACCACTGACAATACTTGTCGAAAATCCCCACCAAACACAACCACTTTTCCACCAAAAGGTTTTGAACAATCTAGTATATCTTGGAGAGTGCGTTCTAAGGCTTCAAATGCATACCTTTTTTGTCATTGGTGCTTCATCCCACATAATCAAAGCTGTTTGTGCAAGTAATTGTGCTAGCCCACTCTGTTTTGAAATATTACAAAAACTATTAACACCAATCTCAATCGGTATCTTAAATCTAGAAGGAGCAGTACGGCCTCCTGGCAAGATTGATGCGGCAACCCCGGAGGTTGCTATTGCAAGCGTGATCATTCCTCTTTGTCTAACTATTGCAAGAATAGCTCTATATAAAAAAGTCTTACCCGTCCCACCAGGGCCATCGACAAAGAAAACACTGGGTAATCTAGATTCAACTCGTACAATAATTATGTCATATGCTTTTCGTTGATCTTCATTCAAATAATTAATAGCTTCCAAATCTTGATGCGATATTGGAATTAATCCCTCCTCATTGACCTCTCTTGTTCGACTATACCTAAAAGAATCAAGTTCAATCTTCTGTAAATTGAATTCATCCAAAGAACGTCCTAAATTTGCAAAACACTCTCGAATTTCTTTTAGAACATAAGTAGCACGTACGGTGTCCAAAACTCCACTTGCAAAAAAAATAGTCATTAGACATATCCAAAAGCATAGTGTCCCGTAATTTTCACACATTAACTGGTTCGCAGAATACCAAAATTGTTGCAAATAGTGTTCTTAATGAAGCAGGCATTGAGAACATTGATGCCTCTTCCATACATAGCAATATATCATTGTCATCAAGCTATAATCCCATCATTTGTGCCGCCTCACGAAATGTTTTACAATGTGTGTCGTTAACATGTAGCAAATGTTCAAATGACTATATTCCACGAACGTGATTCAATAAAAGTCTTAAATAATACCTTTTCCTTCAACTGGATTTGCAGCGTTTATTCTGCCAATTGCAAAACCAGATTTTCTCGGATCCCATGAATGGTTTTGATCATTATAAACAAAAAAGGTGGGAAATTCTTGATAGAGTTAACGCTCAAGCATTTGAATCAACCTTGTTTTTTTCAAAGAAAGCTGTCAACATTGTTTGGTAAGTGAAGTTGCAAATTTTGACCTCGTTATCAAGAAAATCAGCTAAATTTTGACCATCATAGAAAGAGACTATATGCTTATTTGGTAAGTGAAGTTGCAAATTGATAACAGCTGGACGATTATCACTAAGGCTGAATGCAAAAATTCGCCAAGCTGCCTCGGGTGGAGATACCCACCGTGCGTTTTGATAAGTCTTTATCTCATCAACTTCATCAACATGTAAATTGTTCATTAATTGCATAGAGATACGATCATGATGCTTATATATATATATATATATATATATATATTTATATATATATATATATTTATATATATATATATATATTTATATATATTTGTAAAGGTACTTTACTGCCTTAATACTTGAACATACCTCAACATTCATGTGACAATCATAACGTTTCAGCAAAAAAGGATTGTAAGGAACAACCCATCGATTGTCTAAAGCGTGACCATGCACATATATAGACAAACCATTGTTTCGTCTCCTGTATACTGGATATGAATCATCACCTTCTATAGTGACATCTGTAAATCTTCTATGATATTTAAAATGGCAACATCCATTTGTCCTGCATGGAGAGTTTATTCTTAAAATCCCACAAGGTCCACGCTTCATGTGTTTCATCACACGCCTATGTAATAAAGCATCTTCTTCAACATTTGGAATTTTAGCACAAACAAATCTGTCAAATGTATTGGCACCCACAATCATGTCTTCTCTAGCCAGTATGACCAATAAATGCATATGTGGTAACCCTCGTTTTTGAAATTCTATCACATCAACATGGGCAATAACCCTACCCATGAAGCTTTCTTTTATAATAAGTTCCTTCAAATCATCTATCTTGGCCTTAAAAACTCGCGAAACAATATTAGGTCTATTGGACGCAACTTCTCCATGTTTCAATTGGCTAGTAATCTCAGGCCATTCTGGGTTAAATGTCATTGTAATAAATAAATCTGGTTTACCATATGTTTGAACAAGAGCCATGACATCCAAATATCTTCGCCTCATATCACGTGGTCCACCAATGAATGATGCTTGTAAGACAACTAGTTTACCTATTCTTAAAGCACGTTGATTTTGTTTTATAATGTTCAATCTATTTGTCTCAATTTTCACATACATGTCAACTATATATTGTTGAAACAATCGCCCACCATTAATAATACTCCACGAAGGGTTAGGCCTAATTCTGAATAAGTAGGAATAAGATTCCCTACAAGTCACATTAGTGCGCCGTCTTTGAAGTTGGCCTTGAATTTATAATTCTTGCTCAAATTGTTCTATGTTATTTGGATAGATTGAATTTGCCAAACAACCACATCTAATTCCAGCATGCCAACCAGTCTCACCGCTTGGAAAAAACAACGAGTATTGTAAAGGGTCATAGCATCCATAATAAGGTTGAACTTTATAAGATTCACCTTGTTTTCCATGAACAATAATTTGCCTTTCTCGCTAACCTGTTTCATCATCTCCTTCGATCCAAATAGCAGCCACTTGAGATGAAGATGGTGCATTGTAGACACGCTGATCATGAGCACAACTTTTTTGAATACCAATTCTCAAGTCACAAACATCACCCATATGTTTAAGTTGCCGTAGAAATTGAGCATAAGGATTGATTTCAAGAATTTTGATAATCTTTTGTACCAATGTTGGTGACAAGTTCGACATTAGACGCATGCGATTTTCTACCTCATGATCTGTGTCATAAAAATACAGTTGCAAGAAGCGTGGACCCAAATCCATTGGTTGTAGAGAGTGGAGGGAATGATAAATTTGACCATGGATTCGATATGTATATGTTCCAACCCTCATATTATTGGCACTCTCATCGACCTCAGCACCAATTGATGTGAAAGAAAAAAGGCTATTATAAGCTCTGAGTTAATCACGGAAAGCCTTGCACTCATCCGAGGTTCCAAGATAAAGTTCTTCTAACTCTATGGAATTCCATTAAGATTAATCATAACACCCACATTTTGACAGCAAAATGCCTTTGTCTCCGTCTTGAATTTTTTTTGCTCTGCAGTGCACGCAATCATCATCTAGTTCTATACGATGAACTCTAGCTTTCTTTCATAAAAACTTTGACATTGAGGGCAATCAAAATGATTCCATTTCCAAATGACTATATCCAATGTTAGTCAATTCCGTATGGGTAGTGAGACAATCATGAGTAACAACAATTTGACCACCCACTTGGTCTGCCAATAGGAAAGAGCTAAAAACGTTATCCCAAAAGCAAGTGCGAAAAATTTAAAAGAAAGCCATCAAATGTAAGTCAATTTACCATTGTCTATATCTAAAAGTTGATCATTAGGGTTTGTTAAAGCACTGCCTCTATTGGAATCCCCAACTGAGCTCGATGAAGTCCTATTTTTTAGATTCAAACGTTCCTTTGCAGCAATCCTATTTAAAACCCTCTTCTAACGTAACCGATCTTTTTCTCTAGTAGATAGTTGAGCAAACCCAAATAAAAAATTCCCTAATAACATACATATCACATATGTTTTAGGTAATATAATTTAAATAAAGGGTGAGCAATTTATATATTAAAGTTCCAACCTATTTAATTGACGTAAAAAGATTTTTTGTTTTTTTGTATACGAATAATATACGATTTGGTATTCCATACGAAACAAATAAAAAGAGAAGTATACAAACATATTTATATAGAAGTGAATGCAACCATTAATACTTAAATTTTTTTAAAACAAAGCATGATAATCAGATAAGAAGAAATGAAAGAATATCTAATCTATAATAACAAGTAGGACAACTATATAGTTAAGCATATTTAAATAAAAAACCAAGCTGATTCCCATGAGGAAATCCATATTCAAATCTCTAAATATATATTGATTATTTCACATGTAATAACGAGCAATTGCTTTTCCCATATGAACAAAAAACACAACTGTAGAAGGGAGAATAACTATATGTAAGCAAACAAAAGTATCATATATATTAATCTAACTTATATGGATAGGCTCTTGAACATATATTGTCACATATAAGAAGAAGTAAGAGCAAAACGTACCTATCCAACATAGTTAAAAATAGCGACCACAAGTAAGAATTTGATTGTATGTCAGCGAACTATAAGAAAATGAAGTAGAGATGAAGTCAACAAAGGGCATATGCTCTTTAATGCATACAAATGTTTAGAAATTTGAGTTTAAGACATATGTTGGTGATTAGAACATTTGTTAAAACAATTATTCAATGGTTGGATGAAAACTTTATAAGTAAAAATGTAGTCACAATGAAACTGAATGATGTGGTATAAAGTAGTGTTATCAAAAGATGATATAAGTATTGTTTTTTTTAAAACTCAATTCTTTGGATAAAACATAGGTACAACAATAAGGAAGAACTGGTTGAAAAAAAAGGAATATTACACCACTGAATCACACGTTTATATAATCACTATGTCGATCTTGTAAGGAAAAACTTTGAAAATTTCAAGAAGTTTAAAACCTATACAATAGATTTATTTCGAGTTTGAGTGCAATACCTCTTATAAGACACCAAAAGAAGCAAAGAAACCTGATTCAACAAAGTGTAGGGGTGAAACTTCTAAGTTGTGAAGACATGTACCAAATGAAGAGCACATAGGTGTGGCAACGAAGAGTTTGTACCCTATTCAATTACCATAAATTATGCATTTATTGTATGTCATAACTTATAACATTAATTGATGAGTAATTGATTGTCATGGATCATGGTGAAACTATCCAACTTCCATTATTAATAGAAGGTGTGGTTTAGAAACTGTAATTATTATCATTTAATTTCTATTCATCACATTAAATGATACACTAATTGTACCATGACTATTCATGATAAAGTTAGGATTAAGCCATATTTGAAGTGTGCACCGACTATATATTCAATAATAACCAATTGCAACACATTAAATAAATATACTTTTGATTACATACTATCTCAAATCAAAAGTATTAGCAACATCATGTATATAAAATAAGTCGAACAGTATACATAGGTGCTTATAGATAAAATTAATGCTAAAATGGCATCTTTTGCAAAGCTATTAAAAATAGTAATTAAAACTTACTTATAGGTATTACCAAATATTGGAAACATTTAGTTAAATAGGAGGATTACTATGACGAATTGATAGTAACATTCCATCTATTTAATCTAATGTGTAATTATAGCATGTATTTTAGTCCCACGCACACTTGGTATTTATATTATTTCCCTTGAAACGTTCATAATAAAGATCATTTTTTAATTCAATATAATTTATTTCTACGCCAATTATGGTTCTCTTATTTATGCAACATTCATTGGTATTTAAATACATATAGTAGTGGGCATTTTGAAAATTTTAATCATAAGTTACATAAATGTCTGTTCATTTCCCAAGTCATTACGAACAATGTTTGCAGAATTTTTTGGAATAAATATCTAGCATGCCATTATGTAAATGTAATAGATTGAGAGAACCTTACATGTTACCAAGAAATAATTTACCATTCGCATTTGGAGACAAACAATTGCTAGGTAACCCAATTGTAGCTGATTGAAAAGAATCCACGTCAAACACAAAAACTTTAGTTGAATCAACCAACATGAAAACTAACGATCCAACCATAACAGGTGGTTCTCTCCCAAAAGAAGATGTACATTGGAGGCATGAGACCCCAGCCCAATACCAACACCAATTGGTTGAGTCAAAGCATTTAACACAATAATTTCTAAAAATGGGTGAAAGCCAAATTAACCGGAGAATCTTATACCACCAATTATGAGATGGATTGACAATTAACATGTATTTCACTGTTGAAGCTTGAATTGAAGGATAAGGAATCAAAACCCAATCATGTGTAGTTGGGCGGGATATATAATATCTTCTTCGAACTCCCCTCAAACCTTTCAACAATACATAACCATGCAAAGACGATGCAATCATTGAGATAGGCTCAGGTAAATAAAATTCGTATATATCGCTTAGCTGTAGCATTGAATGAATCAAGACAAAATCTCTAACCGTTAACCCAGAACAAAAACGTTGTAAGAAATAACCAGATGTACCACCATATCGAAGACATTGTTCTATAACATATTCTAACGTCCCCAAAATATACCTCCACTTTGAAGATACACACTTGCACTTAGAGGCTGATTCAGAATCCACCCTAATGAGAATTGTTAACAATATGTCATGCGGAAGGTTAACCCATAAATCATCACGGCTCATGTCGACTAACCAAACTTAAACCAAAGGTGACGATGTCAACCTACAAACCACGGAACAAGTAATAGACTGATAAGAAAAAAACCATAAGCAATCTAGGAAGTCATAGAACAGAAACATTTACCAATTAACAATAATGTCGAATAAATTCTAATCAAACATAGTTTATACCCCTCATGGTACAACTATTTATACATTATCCACCATTCCAATAACCACGAAATTCAGATCATCTAAGTTTTGACAGATTGATCTTTATAAATGTGTAGTAAACAATTTAGGTTATTTTCTAATGTCCCTAACTAACCAAAAATATCAATATAATATTAGGAATATGTAGAAGAAAATTTGAATTATTTGAAAATATGTACGATTCAATTGAATGTGCAAACAAGAAACTAATTTCTATACTATATTTATAATAAAATATATAACACGAAAATTTATAAAAAAATGAACAATACTCTGAGGGAAAACTATGAGGCATGTCAATAATATATTAGGTTATCCTTCGAGACTCCACTAAAGAACAAGGTAGAATTTGCCTAAATTAATATGAGAATAACATATCAAGATAAACAATGAACTTACAAATTATACACATGGAATCCACGGAAATTGAATCACCATTTTAGAACAAAGAATACTAATCTCAAAATGTGAGAAGAAACAGCATATATAGGTATCTAAAAAGTCAAAAGTACAATGTATTTATGGACACCGAAAATCAATTGGAGATGCAATATTAGAGCACTTGCTCAAATAGAGAGTAGCATAGTTACATCTTTTTCCTATATGGTTAACACAAAATATGTTAACTTACACATGTTGTTTACACTCACAACATGAAATAATTCAACAACGTCATAATCAGAATAATAACAAGCATACGATTCAATGCAACAATGACTAAATACTTGCTTACAATAAGATGTCCATGTAGCCACATAAACAAGACACAAAGAAAATAGGAAAGCAAACCATAAAATGTTGGACTTATGATAAACATCTATATACGACACACGTAGAACATAGGAACACTGAAATGTAGCCACATAAACAAGACACAAAGAAAATAGGAAAGCAAACCATAAAATGTTGGACTTATGATAAACATCTATATACGACACATGTAGAACATAGGAACACTGAAAAAAATATTATGGGGACACATTTGTGGACTAAAACACTTTAAGCCTATTACGTAAATGAGTTTCTTGCTCATCAAAATGTGCATTTTCAAATTGGAGTTCTTGCTTTCGTTGGACAATCCAAGCATTTTGGCATCTATGTCATTTATCTCACAAGTTAATTCCACTCTCTTCTTACAAATGCCTGCACTTTGAACAGCTAGTAATGTTGTTTCATAGCCGCTATCAACACCATCGACTGGATATTTGTGCAGCTCTTGAATACGTTTCCTTAGATGATACAAATCAAAGCCATTTGCCTCAAACTCTATTATTTTGGCATTGTTAACTTCCGAGATAGAATCAACACCCATGTAATTGATCACAGTGAAAAGTATGGGCAATAGCTATGTAATCAAGCATGAGCATTATTCCCTTATCTTCACATTCTTTCACATCATACAATATTAACGGTTCGAAGTGGGGTTGTTGTGGATGAGCCTTGAATAAATCCATTGAACTGAAGACCTCCAACATTGGATTTGTCTTGTTGACATGACATACATGACCACCACAATGAGAACTCTCTGTAACCATTGTAACCATTAAGATAAATAGTTCCAACATAGTTAAAAATATCGATATAAAAAAGCAAGTGTATAAGGGAAATATAGTCTATGTAATTTGTGTAATAAAAACAAGGAAAGATTAGACACTTGCATATGGATTACCAGGCTTGAGACCAACCCGTGCTTTGTCAACTGAGTCGTAACAATTACCATTGGTCCTACACAACTCATCGTCTGAATCACTAATAACAACAACAACATTCTTTTCCTCATTAGCTACAGCGGTCACTGACATCGAGGTGTTGTGAGGAGATGCATTGTTTAAATTGTCTTGAGTCGAATCATAAGTACTGACCATACACCCCACATCAGAACTAATTTCTGTTGGTTCATCTGACTCAAGATAAGAATCAACCTCAACTTCAAGAGAACTATAACTTGGAGTAGACATCGGTACAATACTAATAGGCATGTTCAAATCAAAGGAAACGGACCGTGATGTGTTCTTTGGAGCTGCTCTAAAAGCACGAACCATTGCCTGAACAAAGCATCAAGTTCTTAAAAGGCTTATTGTGTGGTTGATAAAATAACAAATACACAGAAGCATAATCTAAAAATAGCGAACAACTGAAAATAACAGGAAGATAAAATAAGTGTAAATCAATGATAGGTGGAACATAAAATTCAAACAAAGCAGGAGCATTCCATGCATAACCAAATAGAACACATAAGAATAGAGAAATGAAAAAAATTACCAAGAAAATGTACCTTGATTGGTGTGCACACCTAGATAAAGGAAGGAAATTCAAAATATATATACCATATCATCTAGGTGACCTCACACTTTATATCTATTTCAAATAATGACTTGGGCAATGAACATACACTTCTGTTACTAATGATTAAAATTATCTAACTGCCCAGTACTATATATATTTAAATACCAATGAACGTTGCATAAATAATAGAACCATAATTGGTGTGGCAATAAATTATAATGAATTAAAAAATGATCTTTATTATGAACGTTTCAAGGTGGGAAAATAATATAAATACCAATTGTGCGTGGGACTAAAATACATGCCATAATTACACATTGGATTTAATAGATAGAACGTTACAAATCAATTCAATTCACACATTAACTATGATTGGAAAACTGCTGAAGATGAATATGTAATGAAGACCAATAAAGGCAATTAAATAAATTGGACAACTGTGCAATTTAATTTACACATATCCATGATTCAATGATATAGACTTTACTCATTGAATGAACATATTTTGTAAAAATATAAGATTCTAACCAATACATCACTTTTACTATACACGATATTACTATCTAGACATGGATTTTTATTAGATTTATACTACGTGTAACTATTTTTCTCACATTTTTAGTCAATAATAAGATTGATAACGTACAACTACTAATCTGAAAGAAATGCACTTATACTATAAATGTATACATATAGTTCAAGTATGTATAGATATTTATTTCAAAATAATATGAAAATTCATTTAGTATAATCTATCTATTCAATTCAGATAAAAGGAAGACATATTCAATATATCAATAGTGAACACCAAAAGTGGCACAAACAAACAATGTCAAGTTTAGAATAGAATTAAACAAGAATGATATAATACGGAACTATCGAACAAAACAAATTAAATGGAAGACCTTCATATAACTCTAAGAATTGAAGAAAGGGGTGTGACACATAGGAGGACACTAATACGTTATCTAAAGATGTAAAATATATTAGACTCCTAAACTAGCTCATATGACGGCCTAAGATGAAAAAAATGCAATACCATATAATAAAAGATAGTGTCATTTATCAATGACAGCCGAATGAAGAAAAAAAGCTAATTTATGTGGTCCCACACACCTCAATCCGATCATTGGATAAAACTTTTAATCCAAACATAAGCCAGTTAACTTAATATGGCCAGAAATTTTAACATATGAATAGGTAAAAAAAATGATTTGAACAAAGAAGAAAACACTAATATACATACTACATATGCATAGTAAACAGTAGGCTTGTAGGCCCTACGTGGAAGGAAAATTTTTCTTATTAAACATTAATTATTAAACCTACTTGAAAAAATAGTTAACAATGTTGAAAACTCAATCCACAACCAAATGGATACATTATGTGTATCAATAGATCGGCATGCCAAATGGATATGTGGTGCAGAGCTGGAGCATAGATTTAGTCACAATTCCGAGTAAAAAACCATCTTACCGTGTAACATAAAGTTTATTCAAGTTATAATATACAAATATAGGGAAATTTGTTCTTCCTGTTCCATACAAGGTAACGAAATTTCGAATAAGTTTGATAAGAATGATGCTTGATGGGATAGCAAAATTCCCTCATGTTCACAAAGTGCATACATGGCAATAATATAGGGAGCAACGCATGCATCAAGGATGGCTTTCGTCTCAACAAAGCATCATAATACGAAGAACGTTCCACAAATAAGCTGCTACAAGTTCCACCAGCATAGAGGATACTAAAGCAGTACGTGTATTGGTTGCGCGTATTATTCCTAGGTGAAGTGCTGGCATAAACAAGCTTCAAACGTACATGAATTTATAACACAAAAGAAGTGTCTAAAATAAACTATGTAACAATGCCAATGAGGTCGATATTCCGTATTCCATAGTTGCTAACATACACACCGAGGTTTACAAATTATGGACAAGTGTGCTAATGATTAAGCGATTTAAAGTGACAACGAGGGGTTTCTCATGTGAACAATATGACATTACGAATGAAGGACGCTGGATGATTCAATGGCAATGACTAAAATACAAAGGGCTATGAAGAAGAACAAATCATAGACAAGAATCAACTTATCTATATATAATATGTACTAAGCAACAAAATCATTCAAGGTTACACAAAGATATGCAAACATATAGTTGAACAAAACACTATTATACTATAGTCGTTCTGTCAAACAAAGTAAAACATGATATTTCAAGGCTATTGGCAAGAGTAGCGCCATGCACACCATAAATATGTCTGGTATGAGGAGCTAAGCTCAATTTATTTGTACACACCTTCAATTAATTAATCCACAAATTACATGAAGAAGTTGTTTCCATATTAGAAAATAATTAGAAAAATAGCTATTTACCTTGGAACACCGTGAACAGTGCAATAACAAAATTCAAGTAACATGCTAAGGTAAAAACAAGTTCAAATAACATAAAGTTTGCATTTTTTTTTTACATATGCATTTCTTGTTTCAAATAAAACAAACTACATAGTTACATACTACTTAGTTATATTGTTGTTTACATGTTCTCGTACTATACCTAAACAAAGCAAAAAATGATTTCAATCCAATGGTTGAAGATGACCATCTATTAAAGTCCACTCTGTGTAACAATTGCAAGGCTTGCGACCATTGTGTTGAATAGGCATGCTTGTCATAGCACTTTGGTATAGGAAAATAGTAGAACTGAACCTTTTCATGCCAATGCCAACAACTTCAAAAATCTCTTCCTTGACAACATCCAATACACAGTTGTTCCGTGGTCCAAGCAAAACAATTTTATCAAAAGTATGAAATAAGAAGCAAGATACCCTAGGTAAGATCGATGCAATTGGGTCCATCAAAAGCCTAGCAGTATGAGTCCAACGTCGCCTAGGATAGGTAGATAGTGTATAGATGTCTAACACATTGTGACACACATATAGTTGATCTAAAGATCCCTCTCTACTGCCAAGGAAAACTTTCCTACCAACTCTTGGAGGATTAGTCTCATACGGTAAAGCAATCAAATCAAATTCAAGGCTTTGAGCATCAAAGGCAAAGATCCACGAGCAACTAATAAGCACGTATGCAACTCGGCCAACGACATCAGGTGGTTCCCTCCCAAAAGAAGATGGCGCTCGAATGCAGGTTGGCCCAACCCAAATCCATCTCCAAATCCATGAATCAAAGCATTCACAACAATCTGACTCTTATCCTTGTCTCTTTTTATGTCTCAGGTTGGAACAAATTACTATAATGCGTCCATGTCTACAAATTAAACAACATTTTTCACAAATTTTACAAACGGAGGCCCTTATTTTCATATTTTTCATTCCTTACCTTAATTCCGAATCTACTCCTTAGAAGAAAATAAGTTTCTTGAAATTTGGAACCTCGAATTGGATCCCGGTTGACCTCCTGCAGATAAAGGAGGAGGTCAATCAAAAAAAAGAGATATTACTCAATCAAAGGTCCAAGTGATCACCACGTTTGTATTGTAAATATGCAGTTACGAATAATCCGGCCAAAGTAATAGGAATTAGACCTAACACGATTCCAAATAGAAAAACTTCAATCATTTCAATTTGTTTGAAAGGGGATAAAATTAAGGTAATATCTATCCCTAAATACTAATCCCAATCACCCATGAGTCTTCCTTTCCCCCTAAAGTAGCTCCCTACTACAAAAGGCAGTATTTGACCAAATGAAACGAAGAATCCTATAATGCCACCCGTCAATTGGATTGACAATAAGTATGTATTTAGAAGATGTGAAAGGAATTGCAGGACGTGGAATGATTGTCCATTTTTTTATAGTTGGACGATATATATAGTACCTTTTTCGAGCAGCAAAAGAAGATTTCAAGAGAAAATGACCATAAATGGATGATGCAACCAATGACATAGATTCTGGAATATCGAAATCGCAAATCTTGTTTATGTGTAACCGTGGATCTATGGGTATAAAGCGTCTACCTATTGAAATTGACCTTTGTAGATGAAGAAAGTAGCCAAACGTCCTAGATGAGCGAATGCATCTTTCAACAATGAACATTGAAGTCGAAACTGCATGTCTCCATCTCCAACATGTGCGCCGAGTTAGTGCGAGTGCATCCACTGTCATCATTGTAAATATGATGAAAAGGATATCATGAGGAATTTCAAAACCCCCATAAATTTCATTTCAATTTGCTAGGAACAAAAGAGGGAGAACCATCTTAACCTAACGAAAAAAGACAATGTCATAAAAAAACATGTCTATCACGACATGGTACCATTTTGGTTCATAATAAAAAAAGTATAAAGCCCAAACAAACACGTCCAAAACAAAATACGAGATACAATAAACTGGATGAAAGCACATATTTACACGAACAAAGTGCCACTCAACACAAAAACAACCACACGGCTTGCGAACCTAAATTCTTAACTTGCACAACCAAAAATATGGGATATAAATTAAACAAAACCATTTGGTCCATACAAAGATTTATATATGACTATGATATACTATACAATTAATTGTAAAACGAATTTCTCTTTTTAAATTTAAATTAATCTTACCAACAAGAAAAAACATGTGCTTACTACCAAGTACACGGTTGAACTTGAGAGTCCTAAAAAATCATATCTACACCATGTTAGTAACCTACGGCACAATTTCTTTGAAATGTTTTTTAAATTACATTTTTTAATATTCTTCAAAATGGGACACTTTTACATTTATGGAATTAACAATGATAAATCTTGGGGGGGAGAGACAAAAAAGTTTATTCTACAAGTTCATGCATATAAAAGGTATTGTTACCATAAGGAATATTAAAATATACTAAAATGAACAACAATAGTTATTTCAAATTTTAATCTATTGAATCATGTTACTATTCCATGACTAGAAAAATAATAGATCCGTTACTGTCTAACTAATCAATTGTCAAATACAAGTGTTCTTATAATTAAACAACTCTAAAACCACTCAAACTTGTCACATCTAAATTTAATTAAAACAATCATAGGCAAAACTACTTGTCAAACAGAAACAAAGATAACAAAAAGAAATTGGGATGAACCTTGAAAGGAGAAAATCTTTTTGAAATCTCAACCAAGCTCATACTACAATACAAATGATTCCACAATGAGCTCGCCAAGACTAATTGGAAGCTTATGAAATAGTGAAAATAATGTATTTATACATATTATTTATATCCAATGACATGATTATATATTTACTAATGGTTATTAATCAAGATTTGGAAGTCCAAAGGGGAAGAAGTTAAAGTATTACCTATCAAGTAACCTACAAATAATGTGACCTTTCATAATGACAAGCCATAAATATTAAACAACATACAACCTTTCAGTTACCAAATATTAAATAACAACCATATGCTATTCATAAATGCGTTGTAATTTAACACATTTATTTAACATAGCACACACATACAAATAACATAATTAGAACCTTCTAATCATTTGAGCCATTTAAAGATTTATCTACGACTACATATAGTATACAACTAAATTTAAGACCAATTTTTTACTTTAAATTTAAATTAATCTTATCAAGAGGAAGACCAGGTGTTATTACCATGCACAAGGTTGAACTTCACAGTCCTAAGAAATCATATGTACACCACGTTACTAACATACGACGCAATTTATTCGAACCATTTTTTAATATTCTTCAAAACGGTATACTCTTACATTTATGGAATTAACGATGATAAATCTTGGGGGAGGCCAAAAGTTGATTTTCCAATTTCATAATTTTAAAGGTATTACTGGCATAAAAAATATTAGAATATAATAAAATAAAGAACAATATTTATTTCAAATTTAAATCTATTAATTCATGTTACTATTCCATCACTAAAAAAAATAGATCCATTATTGTCTAACTCATCAATTGTCAAATATAAGTCTTGTTATACTTGAACAAATATTATGCCAATCAAACTTGTCATATCTAAATTTAATTTTTAATTGAAACAACCATAGGAAAAACTACATGTGGGAGGGGGGGGAGGCGAGCAAGGGGGCGAGCAAGCAGTGAGGAGGGGGGGATGCAGGGAGAGAGGGGGTCTAGAACAACGGGGAGGGGCGGAGAAGGGGGAGGGGGAGAGGGAGGTTGCGAGCAGGGGTTGAGGAGGGGGGGGGGGGGATGCAGGGGGAGAGGCTGGGTCATGCAGGGGGGAATGCAAGGGGGAGAGGATGGGGGCGCCAATAGTAAGTGGAAGCTCAAGAGATAGTAAGAACAATGCATTTATAAATATCATTTCTATCCAATGACATGATTATATATTTACTACCAGTTATTAATCAAGGTGTGCAAGTCCAAAGGAGAAGAAGTTAAAGCTGAATCATATCAAAGTAACTTACAAATAATGTGACCCTTCATAATAAGAAGCCATAAATTTTGAATAACATACGACCTTTCGGTTACCAAATATTAAATAACAACCTTATGCATTTCATAAATGTGATAGCATACAATTCTGTATTTATGTTCTATTGAATATCTATATATAATTTTTGAACTCCATCATTTTGTGGTGTTATATTATATAAAAACATAGTCTCTATGTATCATATATATATATATATATATATATATATATATATATATATATAATCAAATTTGTTAATTTAAATAAAATGTTGAAAAAACGCCCAACAAAATAACAATAGATTTACAATAAACAAGTTTAGATAGTTGATCACTTAGTATATAAGAATTGAATCCCATAGTACAAGGGGTTTAAAAGACCAAACAAAATTAACCATGGTTAGCTAAAGAAAAGCCTACAAACACATTGTTATTATTACAAAATAAAGATACGCTAAGAAATTAAAATAAGCACTAAGCAAGTATCTTCCTAAGATACACTCGAGAAGAGTAATCTAAAAACAGTAATGCGAAACAAAATAAAATTTAACACATCATTTCCACAACCTCCCCACATTAAATAATATTATAATTTAATCAAGGGGCTCCAAGTGACCATCGATTATATGTCAATCAACATTACAGTTGCAAGGTCTACAATGACTATGTGGCATCAGAGTATCTGTCATAGCAGTCCAACCAATAGAATCCTATCAACAGTGTGAAACAAAAAACATGCAACTCTAGGAACGATAAACTCAATAGAATCCATAGAAAACCTGCATGGGACACTCCATGAGCGAGATGGATAAGTTGCCAACGTATAGACATCCAAGACATTGTCATGTATGTGTAGTACATCCAAAGACCCTTCTCTACTTCCAATAAATACACTTCTTGGAGGATAAGTATTATCAGGCAAAGCGATCGAGTTAGATTTAAGATTACTAGCATCAAATTCAAGAATCCAATAGTAAATAATTAATATGTAACATAAACTGCTAGCAACAATAGGCGGTTCTTTACCAAATGAAGAGGGTGCTTGGACGCACGTTGAACTACCCCAATGCCACTTATAAGTCAATGAATCAAAATATTAAAACCAATAATGACTATTATAAGAATCTGGCAAAAACAAAATGTATAATCCTATAGCGCCATTCTTCAAATGGATTCACAACCATAATGTATTTAGCAATAGGGTACAATATATGCTAACGTGGGAGAACTGCCCACCTCTTTGTGGTAGCACAATAGACATAATATCTTGGCAGCAAAGACTTAGTAGATTTCACCAACAATTGCCCATGTATAGATGATGCAACAACAACAATAGGCTCAGGAATATTAAAGTTGCAAATACTTTCTACTGCTAAATGTGGATCGATTGGAAGAAACCGTCTTGACAACGAAGAAGACCTATTCCTTTGTATAAAATGACCGAATGTGCTTGAGTACCGAATACACCGCTCAATAATAAACATTGAAGTACCAAGTCCACGCCTCCACCTCCATGCTCCACACCGAATTAGTGAAATCCCATAAATATCGATCATCAAAAATATTAAAAATAATATATAACTCGGGATATCAACTGCGGTGAAAATGGGGGTCCATTCATATTCACCGTAAACATCCAATTCCAAATAAAGAAGTGCCAACATTATTTAAATCTACAAAAAAAGTAATTTGAACTAATATATCAAAAAAATAAATGGATAAAACAAAATTTGATTGAGACTATAAAGGAAATAACAAAGTGATATTAATAAATAAAATATATCAATTTTACCATAAAACATGGTAAAATATGGTATTTAAAACTAACTTGAAACTATCATTTTCGAACTGGCATACATATAATTTCAATAAAATATGGACAAACTAAATTGATTGAAATTCTAAAACATACAACAGTAAAATAGTAATTCTTATGACCATGAAAATCATAATTGTTGTCTATCTACTATAATAAAGTTAAATATAGATGGCTAATCATTGTTATAACCCTACAACTACTTTCCCCAATTGCATATAATGGCTCTGTGCATGTTGACTTGCTAGCACGTACATGTCGGCCAAAGAAAATTGCTATGAGTGGAAAAATTCAAAGTTATCCACAAAGACAACAATACGAGGGAAAAATTAATAAGATTATCTACGCTAATATTTACGATTTTATGTATTATAGTTTTCCCAGTGATATGCAGAGTCAAAGAAAATAGTAGCTAATAACATTACATGTTTGAATATATGTTTTTTATCATAACCATACATTGTGAGCAGTGTTTTCACACTTTATATTTATTTGTGAAAATATAAAGCACACACACACATATTGTTAAACATTTGTCAACATTTCATGGGGTACAAATACCAAATCACAATATAATATTAAGTATACCCAACCACAACATAAACTAACGTGTCCTACGACAGTACATTTATGAGAATCATAATAAAAACCAATTGAAAATAAATAGACATTAACGTGCCTATAATCATTTACACATAAGTCTAATAATAATATGTTGAATAAAGAAAAAATTACATGATAAGTGGCACAAAACTAACGTCCTCACCATACCTAACAATTACCCAAAGGAAGCTCTCTACTCTAAAGTATCTGTTCCACCTAGATTTTGAGTGCATTCTATTATTTTTAAGGTGAATGTCATGCTAATCTAGCAGCGTCACCATGAAGGTTCCTTTTATCATTTACATTATCATTATAGTAGTAAACAAATTGATAAATAATCATTCATGACCCATTCATTTATTTCTAAAGTGACATGTAATACCAATGTTGTGACAACATCAAGGATCTTCTTATTGTTTAGCACTCTATAAAGAACCTTTATACTCTTGTCAACTCTATTTATGGCACAAAACTAACACTTACATTAGCTAATGAACCCATGTAGTTGAAAAATTCAACGTACCATTTTTATTGAAACCCCACTCATTCACACGCACTGTGTAGGAGTTATATCTCTTTTAAGACTATAAACTTGATTGAACCCGAATAGAGGGCCTATATACAACAAACTCCTAATCTTGAGGGAGAAGAAAACCCATCATCCGTTTTTTATATCGTGAACTTCCTTTCTATCACTAAATGAACTTACACTTGGGACTTAGACTAACACTTAGTGCTCATGGCCTTAAGTGTCAGACAACATTGCAAGGTGAAGGCCAATACCTTCTTTGTATTCCCAAACCTAGTGTCTAGTTTACATTTTTTTTTTTACTTAATCTTTGTCACATGTTATAGCATTTACTTACATTGATAATAAAAATAAAATTTAACAAGTGTTTAATAATATTTGTTATTACAATTGGAGATGATTACTAACTAATCAAGTAATCATTTTTTATTTTCCCTTTTTAATAAGTGAATTGTTTATCTATCGTATACTTCTAGCTAAGACTAGTTATTTTTATTTGGGCTTTTAATCCCTCGTCTTATGGGGTTCGACTCCAATATATTGAATAATTTAATGTCTAAACTTATTTATTACGAAAACACAATTTATGTATATTAGACACACGTGATATTAGCTAGTGTTATAAAGTAGAACCTGCGCAGATTTAGCATACAAAATTTATATTATTTTAGAAAACTAATTGTAAAAATATTAGTTATTTATGATTTGTATAGTTCTAATACTTAAACATTATGATCCTTAGCAACTATATAAATTGAATAAATTTATCATAAAATTATGACTGTGTCTTTTGTCCATTTCCTCGCTATATTTTATTAACTTATAATCGCCTAATTCTTGTGGCTTTAGCCACTTATTTATCATCCTACATTAATATTTACATGTAAGTGTAAAGTTAAAACCACACAAATTATTTGATATAACAAATTCATTTAAAATTTTATAATGTTTGGTTATCCAAATATTGGGTAATCGGATACCATGACTTCAAGTTTTTCATAGAGAAATTTATCAGAATAATCAAGCTTATCCTTCGACACATTAAATTCGAAGTTTAAACATCTGATATTCAAATGAAGTATATATTCAAAAGTGCAACATTATTGATTTTTGAATAACTTTAAAAAAAGTTTGAAACAAAACTAATTTAGAGAGTTTGAGCTCGAATGCATTTTTTTTATGAAGATGAAGCTTCGACTTACACAATTCAAACATTCAACCTTGAGTTTGAAGAATTATAGAATCTCTATGGAGCACTCAAAATTATTTATTGTGTAAAATTTTAAAGTAAAAGGTACGATAGAAACTTGGATTCATTTGACCATGAAGGCAGGGAAAAGTCTAATTATTTAGGGGAAAAAATTTCATATGTTTGTTCCAACTCAATCTAATACAACTAACAAAGGAATATAAAAATAGATCTTCCCTATGTTAGTTCTAAGTAGTAAAAAGTCATAATACAATCTTTGGAAGCTTCGTTTTGTTATGAGAGTTGTCTTCATTTCTTTACTTTTAAGTTCCTTGAAAACATCATAATTCGTATTTGCTCTATAGTATTATTTAATTATAGTCAAGTTTCTAAGTCTACCGAGTTTTCTCTTCGAACTTAATCAAAGCTTGTTTATAGACCATAAATAATTTTATTTCAAACTTATGTCCTTGAGCTACATGCTAGAAAATAAGTTCACTCTGGAATCATGGACACTTTTGCAATATAATATTAATACTTCAATGGATTCAATAGTATAGAAACACAAACTTTGTATCCAATTTTGCATAGTGAATCTTTTCCTCTAACCTAAGTGCCGAAGACCCCACTAAATTGCAACACCCAATTTTTCTATAGGAAATGGACATACATTTCTTTAGTAGAGATTGTTAAAATAAATTAACATTAGACCTAAATGTGGCTACCAAATGCATATAGAGAAACTTACCTTATGTATCAATACAATATATTAACGTTATGGAAATATGCAAGTTGACACAATATAATTTAATATTTCTTTCTTAGTTCTCCTTATCGGGATTATCTTCTTGTTTCCTATATTTTTCCTACCATACAAAGTCTACCATAATTTTTTCGAAGCCAATATAAACTTACTAAATCAAGCTCCTTTCATACAACTTTCACAAATTTTTTTAACTCCGATAATCAAGAGAACACTCTATTTGTTTTTTCAAGACAACCAACTCTCCTATCTCTCACCCTCGCTGGTTTTATACTATTTTTTCTTATACGCATAGAATTGAATTTTAAGGTGTTTCCTTTGCTTGAAAATACTTTTACAGTCAAAATGACTACTAAACATATATATGAGTGTGGATATGAAAAGCATAAACAAGTAGACAAATTAACTCAATCACAAAAATGATGAATAGAGAATATAAATTTGAATACAAATATGAGTAAGTATCAAACACTTAAAGATGATTATTTAATCAAAATACTATATTATATGATAGTTAAATTCAGAAATAATTTACCTATATAATAGCCTTTTATGAAGGCAATTTTTTTCTTAAGTGTAGGTTTTATTAAATAAGTTTTTTTTTTAACGCAATCATTAATATGGGACAAAGAGAGTATCAAACAAATTTATTTAAGATTTGTGTAAATAACAAATAAAAATCGAGATAATTTTTTTTAATCGACAAACATAAATATATATGAATATGGAAAAAGAATTTAGAGTACTTGTCAAGAACCATATTTCAACCAAAAAAAACCATATAAACCAACCATGACAGTGATAGAACCAAAACCTTTACCAAACCATAATTACACCTAGTAAATTACGATAAGTCATATGCTCTGCCACTCATTTTAGAAGTATTAATATCTTATTGTTTGTATCTAACGAAGACAATCAAGTAAATAATGCACCTCTGATGAACCCCTATAACCCCTAAGCCAATAGATATTATTCTAGGATTAGACTATTCAAGCTTAACACATTTGCACCGGCTAAACCAAACTGTATGAATAAATAAGAAGTAAAAAACAAGACAAATTGTTTCAAAGGATAGACGAGATGATAGAGAAGCAGGGCAATGTCTTCCTCATATTGTGCCTGATTGGGTATGGGTTCTACATATTCACGAGAAATCAGTTAGCAAAGAATCAAAGAAAATGTTATTGCATTTTGGTATGAGCACATCATGTGATATGATAACATTAGCCGATGTAGTTTAGTTTATATCCATGCCAAAGTTGGTAGTCCGCACTCAGGTGATGATAGGACTTGGGAAACTGGAAATTTGTGTAATAAATATTTATCTTAATCTTCAAAATCGCATTTGACTAGTTTGTCTAACTGGTTCCTCGTAACTCAGTAGTTGGCATATAATCTACTGCTGGAAGCTTATAAATAGAACTGAAGTAGCAGTTAAGTCCTGCCTGATATATGGGATAGTTCATAATTTTTTTAACTAAGCTTCTTATGTTGACAAATAAAATTAACACCACTGTTGACATGAACATGTATATTCCAATAGATGAGCAAAAAGGAAATCAATCCTATATAATTGGAACCAAATAAACCTAGATAAAAAAATGCATGCATAAATTAGTTAACTAAATATGATAATCAAACCACAGGAAATTATGAAATAGAACTGCGTCTTGCAAGAGGAGAGGGGAAAACTGCATGGAACTTTCAAAAAACATCAATAGAACTGTTCTGATAACCTTCTTTGACATGAGTGCGAAACTACATTGAACTTTCGTCAATAGACCCAAGCAAAACACAAAGAGTACAAGTATATGAACAACATACGCAAAGAAAATAATTAAATAGCAAAAACTAATAACATGTAAAAGATTGGAAAACTGTAATATACATAAAATTTAACTGAAAGATATGTTTGATAAGAGACGCAGATCTATATGCACAGGCCTTCCTCGAGATTCTTTACTAGGTGCACAAATACTAATATGGTTTTATACACATATGTTTAGCATCAATTATGTAATGTTTTCTACAGAATAAATAGTAAAATATTCCATCCACCACGTTACACAGCAAATTGTGCAAATTCCCAAATGAAGCCACCGTATTATATTTAAACGAGCATCAGCAAAGATTACTTAGCATATCTCTCATTTTTCCTTAAGCAAGTATAGATTTTTCCCAATATTACGTGACAAAATTATGGATTTTGAGAATATGTGAATGAAGGATACACACAGCCTCATAATCACACCACTAACAAAATATGGAAATTAAATCTATTCTCAATAAATAGAAATCTAGCCTAACAAACATAGACATACCCCCATAATTACCCCATTTGAAATAGGCTTCAATTAGTATAGAACAAGAAAAGTACCATCGATGCAGGTTATATAAACTTCATCACCATAGCTATAAGCAGCTTCCGCTACTCCAAATACAATTACATTAATCAACAGCCAGACGAAGGTCCCAAAAAGGCAAGGTCAGCTAAACAGCTAACAAATTTAATGCGAGTATCAATATTAAATATTTATACTGCAGTCAACTAATTTAGTATGGGTAGCAAAATTAAATGTTTACTTTATTAACATATATTTACCTCTTAGAAAATGACTCATTGACATTTACGAAAATTAAATATATGTCTATCACATCACGTAATTCTGCTGAGTTATTCTTTTTTTTTAAGTAAGTATTTGAGAACACCAACCTGCTTATGCCAGCAACAACTTATGCCGGCAATAACCATACATGCAGAGCTTGCACACATGGCCACTTCTATTATTGAAGGGGAACTACACCAGAACGAACTCTCTTGAATTATTGTAATTGCATACAGCCACATGGGAATTTTAACATTAAGACAATGCCAGTCGGAGAAAACAATAAATTCCCTACGCCATCTCTAAGTAAAGACACTACCTTAGGATAGGTTCGCTACCCAACACTAAGAAATTAGCCATCTCTAAGTAAACAGATTGACTTGTTGTCCATGATTGAATACTTTCCATCTTTTGGTACACACATGTTTTTAGTTTTCATTTCATTTTTCTTTTGTTTTCTTGTTGAGTTCATTAATAGGTTTTTAATAAAAAAATGAACATGGTCAAACAAAAAAAATGTGTTCTTATTTATTGCTATTTAAAATATGCTTGTCTTAACAGGATTATAGCCGTGTGATGATCAAGAAATTATCAGTTTTATATGATTCAAGGTGGTAAATTTATGGATGTTTCTGCTATGGGAGTAGGGGATATCCTCTGCCCGATACACATAAGTAAAATGGAGGGCACCCACGTTCAATTTTGCAAGGGATGCTGCCACAACCTAGGTAGTAGTGTTCTGGTGTTTTTAACAAGAAGATACAAATGAATTAGTCGGGGAGGCCCCATCTAATTGAGTAGCATTTTCTTGGGGGGCGGGGGGCGGGGGGGGGGGGTGACCCCACCAAATACAGTTGAATTGCATAGGGCCTTCGAGTCCTCATGGTGATCCCCAATCAAAAATCTCCATAATAGTCTAGGTTCTGGTAGGGGCACCCCCCATAAAAAACTGCATATATTTCTTGTTTCCAGTCATGGTTATTTATATTTGAATTTTGCCAAATCTGTTACTGCAATAAAAGATTTAACTTTAGATTCTTAGTTTACCTATGTTTTGTTTATATTTGAATTTTGCCAAATGTTGCATACGATGATACGTTATTTACAACTTTAACTTTCAAATGTGTTGCCTTACACTCAATGCAAGATAGAATGGCTTATATAAGTCAAATCACATACGCAAAACACTAAATCAAGTCAACTTGTATCATTTGTGTTGCTTATGCAACGAGTACCAATTAGGGCCATACGATGCATAGCCATCTCAGTACAAGGTGACCCAAAAGCTACACCCCCATTGATTTAATAATTCAATTGTTGTGCCTACACCCTAAATTTTCATTTTCAATGTAGCACGCGCAAAAGTGGCCTACACTAGATGACTTTTCAAATTAAAACTACCCCAAAGGTGTACAATTTGAATTAAGGTACATAATTTTTTTTAATTAAGAGTGAACTTCAGATTATGTTACAACATATATCTGTATCATGCTAGTGGGTACACATTATCATAACCCAAAAGCAAATGATATCACCTAGTATATAATCATTAATAAATTAGTTCTATGCATTATTTGGCACACATTTATCAGTTATTTTTTTAAAACAAAATTAATAATAAAATGTTCATCCATACAATCAGAATAACATAGGCATAAAAGAAAACAAGAACATGAATATGGGTAAACAACTAATACATATAATATACGGTTGTTCATACCAAGGATATAATAAACATTAATATTTAACGCCATTTCACATGGAGGAATCTACACGTTGAAACCTTTTCAACTTACTACGCAATTGAGTTTCTTGCTCACTGAAGTATGATATTTGAGTTTGCAGTTCATTCTTACGTTGGGACAATCCCAATAGTTTGGAATCTATCTCACAAGCCTCCCGAGTATAAGCCGCCCTCTTTCTCTTAATCCCTAATATTTTAGCATTTAGTAAAGATGCATCACAACCAGTTTCACCACTTTGCAACCCAAAGCCACCTATTTCAGGTCCTTGTTTTCTTATGTGTTCCATATCAAAACCATGAGCCTCCAATTCAAACACCTTGGCAGCGTTAGTTTCTACTGCATAGTCCACACCCAAGTAGTTACTCATATAGAAACTATAGACAAGATTCAAGTAATCTAGCATGAGCATTATTCCCTTGTGCTCACGGTCTTGCATATCAACCATTTGCATGGGTCCGAAGTGCAGTCGCTGTGGATACATCTTGAACAAATCCATTGAACGAAACATCTCCCACATGGGATTTGCCATATTTAAATGACACGCATGATCAGTACATTGAGAGATCTCTGCAGCGAGTATGAATAGGCAATTAAAACATATAAGATTATAATTTACTAAAAAGCTGAGATATATTACATGAAACTCGTGTGAGCATAAACTAAAAAAATTATTTACATGTATTAGAATTGCAAATTCTAAGGGAATCATGTTCTTTGTGAGGTATAGATTCACTCTTGCCACTGATTATACACAAATCATCGTCTAAATCACTAATAGCAACAATATTATTTGTTGCCTCATTTTCCACTATCGTATCTAACATTGAAGCGCACTCTAAATATGGCTCATCCAAAATTTCTTAGCTCATAACAATCATATTGATTATCTACACAATATCAGAGGCAATTTCAGTGTGCTCATCTAACTCAATGTCTAATACATCATCAACACCAAGAGAACAAATTCTTGTCATAGACATTGCCACAATAGGAACACTCGTATTCAAAGCAAAGCACAGAGAACGTGACATTTTCTGGTGGCATGCACTAAAAGTTCACCAACCACATCTAGAACCATCATGGGTTTCTAAAATTCATCGAACATGTAATGCAATACGCAATGTACAATAAATGCATATCTGTTATAAAATAATCAATTTATTCTACATAGTAGCTAAAGATGCAAAACCTAGCAACGAATAAAACATACTCTTCAAATAAGTCATGCATAGGACATTCAAAGTAAATTGTAACACATTGGAAAGAAGAAATATTAAAAATAATACAAAATATACACACCTTCAATGGCACCCACACCGTAGTAAAGCAAAGGCAATTGCAAAAAATCCACACTATCATCTCGACAAGATTAGACTTTATAGGTCTTATAGCAGGGGCATGGCAAACGAAAAGACATATTTATTATCAATGAATCAGTAGATCTAAATGACCAGTACCCTACATAAGTCACTACCACTTAATGGGATAACATTAATACAACCAACATTGAACAAGACACAACATGAAATTAACATTCACAATCAATATAGTCATTAGGCAATGCTATAAAAATAAATAAGAACACCAATAAGTATTTAGGTCAAAACGAAATTACATTAATTGAATATGATATTTACTAATCAAAATATTATAGTTCATAAATATAATCACCTACTATAAAAAAAGCATTACACGACCATATGTACATAAAACCAAATGAAATACATTAAATAAATAAGTTATTTTCTTAATATAAATTTATAATTCATAAATGCAATTATTTACTATGAACAAAAACCGACAAAAAAATCATTATTCGGTAACGTCAATCATCACAAATAGTAAAATTGTCGCATACCAACGAAAAGGTAAATCTTCTAAAACTGAATACATAGTTCTCAATACCCACTTCCTTTACTAATTAAATACCTATAAATGCAAACGAATTTATGGGAGCCTCAAGTCACACACTCACAAAACGAAATGAACACACATAAGCAATAATTTGCAAAGTGTAACAAATAACAATTTGTAAACAGTCATAGCGACACACATTTAATTTACATATCTTAATTACATTACCTATTTGGGTCCCTTACGTTAAGATCACTTACATTTCATAAATAATCTCTGCCCGGTTGTTCAATCATTTTATTAAGCCTTTCTCTAACTACATATTTTCTTCTCAAACCTATGGATATGTTATATAATACTAATCTATGGAATAAATTGGATGACACTATAATAATATAAAAATTAGAAAAATGAGCACGAGCTGGCCTCAATAAGAATTGAACAATCCAGTTTTCCTTGATAAATTGAAAGTTGTAACAAAAATCCTATATCCTCACCATCAATCGAATCATCAATGTGAGCAACCTAACTTTGTCATTTTAAAAAAATTGCGACCTTCTTAACAGTTTAAGATCAGATTTTTCAAATTGTTCGCTGTCAAGAGCAGTTGGCTATCTGTTGCCAAGCCTAAGAGGATGGTAACCTTGAACAATACATTGAACAGAAGACAACCCAAATTGGAGCAGTCATATTCACATGACACAAACGACCACCACAACCAGAACTATCTGCAACCAATGAGGCAAAGAGGACGAATATATTTAAATATATATCTATATATATATATATATATATATATATATATATATAAAAGCAAATGTAGTAATGAAATATAATCGTCTGTTTGTTCACTGGCAAGAGTAAGTGGCTACTGTTGTCAAGTCTAAGAGGTTGCTAGGCCCTTTGGCTAGGCCATGCGTTGAGGGCTAAACAGGGCTCCCCGACCAATTCCTTCAATACCCCCATCATGGCTACCTACTCGTTCACCATGTCTCTGAACTACCACAATGCCATGTTTCACTCCAAGATATTCTTTGACAGAGGAAGGGCCCACCCACTTCTTTAAATAAAAATAGAAATGTCGTATTGTATTGGCATACAAAAAATTAAAAAATATTATCAAACATATATCTGCACCATCAAAACACACAATCATAATACCAATATTCGCCAACAAATAACTACAAATGAACGGTCTATCCCACACATCTTATTTTCAAAGTCTAAAGTACAATAATCCTTATATGTTAACCATATAAAAGAACTACATAGAAAAAATCTCTAAGCATATAAAAAAACTGCAGCAAGGTATAATAATACCCCTATCTGATTATAAACATATTATGCAAGACATGACGAAATATACATAGATTTTGCTGAAGCAAGCATCATCTCATAATGTGGATCAAGAAACCATAGGCAAAGACGCAGTCAAACAGACTGTTATTTGCACAGCACAGAAAAACAAATGGCCATATGAACATAAACAATCCTTACCAAAGCAATGAATAACCTAGAAAATCTATATTAGAAACCTTAAACCAATAAACTAAAAGCTCAATATCCTACATGTATAACATAGCAAAAAATAACATAATTCCAAATTTGAAAACTAACTACATACCACATTCGTTGTCACAAACTATACAATATTGAGCAAATGGAAAGAAGTTTCAAAATCTCTCAACTACGAAATGATAACGGCCGAATATAGTTAGGTTCCCCTCATTATTTGACGACAAAGACTATAATTTCTTTGGTCCAAATTTCCACTTACCTACAAAATAAACGATCCACAAAATGTGACAATTAGTAACAGCAATATTGCATATCACATAAAATAGTAACCCCAATATCACTGATGAGCACAAGAAAATAATATTTGAATAGACGCACTTCAAATTTAAAGCTTACACTTATATATCAATAGTTGTAAATAACCACTCAAAAAAACACTAAATATAATAATGCACAACCCGAATCCCACAAAATGAGACAGTTAGTAACAACAATATTGTAGATCAAATAAAATAGTAACACCAATATCACTTATGAGCACAAGAAAATAATATTTGAATAGAAGCAACCATTCGGGCACAACAAAGATCTAACTCCTTATAAAAAAAAATATAGATGCACTTCAAATTTAAAGCGTGCACTTATATATCAATAGCTCTAAATAACCACCCAAAAAAGCACTAAATATCATAAGGTACAACCCAAATCCGAGAATTACTATTAACAAAATAAACTCAACAAGAAGTCACGAGGAACGCCATCGTTGCTTGAAAAAATTACAACCACTGAACCTAAAAAGAGGAACAAACATGTAGGTCATAGACGGTGGGCAGCGGTGAGAGAGGTAATAACAATATTGCAATTTACATAAAATAGTAACCTCAATATCACTGACGAGCACAAGAAAATAATATTTGAATGGAAACTACCATTCGGGCACAACAATGATATGACTCCTTATAAAAAAAATATAGATGCACTTCAAATTTAAAGCTTACACTTATATATCAATAGCTCTAAATAACCACTAAAAAAAATACTAAATATCATAAGATACAACCCAAATCTTAGAATTACTATTAACAAAAGTAACTCAACAGGAAGTCACGAGGAACGCCATTGTTGCTCAGAAAAATTGCTAGCACTGATCCCAAAAAGAGGAACAAACACGTAGGTTGTAGACGGTGGGCAACGGTGAGAGAGGATTTGTGCTAGCCATGCCTCAATCCAAAAATCACATAAACCTATGTAAAATTCTATTTAGATTGAACGAAGTTGAAAAGGAAGTTTAAAACATGCACCAATCAAATTGAATGAAATTGAAAAGGCATGAACAATTTGACACACGAAGAAAAGGAGCTTAAAAGGCATGAAATGTTTCCTTAATAAATGTAATCCAACTTAAAAGGCAGGAAACACCCCCCTCTTAATTTGAATCCATCGTCCAACCTCAGCCAAAAATGGCGTCCATTAACATGCCATAAAGTATTTAAATCAACCTACCAAATAAATCACTACACATAAAGATCACATTAATTATTGACAACCGATAACAATGCAAATACCAAAAGTATCCCCAAAAACAAATCTCAATAACGAACATCATACTACAAAACCAAAACACAAGTATGAAGGACATTCGTGATAAATTTATTTATCCTCAATCAGTATCAATAATTACTAAGACCCCATACCTTAAATATATTGATAAGTATAATTTATACGTTATTTTACCCTTTTTTTTATTATTTTATTGTCTAGTCTTATTTAAGAGTTAATATAGGTTAAATAATTAGAAATTAAATTTAATTAGATTAAAAAAAGCTTCTATGATCATTTGAATTAAATTGGCTTATTTTGCAGATTCTTCATTAGCGTTCGAATGGGGTCATTTAGCGTTCGATCAGGTAAATGTGAATTCGGATAAATATGCAGTATAGGCGTTCGAACGGGCATGTAGGGCATTCGAAAGGGATAACGCACAGCTTCCTTGTTTAAGCTAATTTTGATTCCTTTTCATATTGGACTCCTTCCTACGGCTCTTATGCCTATATAAAGACATATTTAGCTCTAAATTGAAGGTTGGCAAATAGATTTTCTGAAGAGAAAAAGGAAGAAGAAGATGGACAAGAACTCAAAGCTTTCAATGGAAATTCAAGTGCTTTCTTCTACAATGAAAGGCTAGACTTTTCTTTTACCTAGGAGTTGATGAAGCTAGAGATAAGTTTTAGTTTCTTTTCTTTTTAATTTAGATCTCATTTGTGAATTATGACAATTGTATTATAAGGATTTCCTTTTAAATGCAAGAGCTTTTCATGTTTATTCAATTCTATGTTGATTTATTGTCTTGTAGATGATAGATTGAAGTTGTTTTGATATTTGCATCAATTCTAATTTTTGTGATTTAGATGAGATGGTCATGCAATAGTTTTAATATTCATATAATTAATGAATTAAATGAGTTATACTAAGATTAGACGAGTCATGCCTATAACTATTTCGTGTAGATGATTCGTGCTATTGTTGAAGATAGTTCATGCCATGGATTTAGTTAATGATTCTTTCTAAAGTAATTCTAGCTTGTAGCTGAGAATACTTGTTCATATTCACACTAGATTTAGATTAAAAGTTAAGGAATTGTTATGGTTCTATAGTGGATTCGATTTCCTAAGTAAATTACATCGTATTAATCTCTTGCTTTTAAACTAGTTGATTCCTTTCTTTTGCTTAATTTAAGTTTAAGTTTTTTCTCGTTTTTAATCAGCAAATTCCTCTTTAGATTTAGTAATAATTCATCCGTCCCTAAGGTTTCACAACCCTTAAATACTTATCCTACTTCAATTACCTTATACACTTGCAAAGGGTTTAATTATAAACGATCAAGTTTTTTGTGCCGTTGCTGGGGATGGTGTTGATTTGTTACTAAATTAGCTTTAGGATAATTCTAGATACTTTAGTTTCAATTTATTTTAGTTTTTAGATTAATTCTTAGTTTCTTACTTTCTTTTAATTTGATCTTGTAGGTTCAGTTGAAGACCGTGCTCTCTACACTTGTGGCCACAAGTGGACATTGGTAAGCATAGTGCTTCTCTTCGGTTTGCAAGATCGTTTTCCCTTTTTTTCTTTTTCCTTAGTTATTTTTGCTTCCTCTTTCCCTTTTACACTTAAAATTGTGTGGTGTGTTTGTGGTGTATGCGTGGTCGTCGCTCCTTACTCCCCCGATTAGTACTATTTGACCCTGAGCCTAAGCGGACATCTAGGAGAGCTGAGTTGCCCTCGACTTATATCCCTACACCCCAAACTCTCCCACCAATTCCTCCACCCGCACTACTTCTATCCTCATCATGGCTGAACATCAGTTAGTAAATGCACCACTCAAAGCTCTAAGGGAGTATTACACTCCCAAAGAGTACACCTCTCCTTCATGCATTAGGTTGCCAGCGGTCATTGCTCAAAATTATGAAATTAAGCCCAATGTTATTCAAATGCTTCCATCTTTTTATGGACTTAATAATGAAAACCCGTATAGGCACCTAGATGACTTCTTGGAAATATGCACAACTTTTAAGCTTTCAAATGTAACCGATGAAGCTGTTAAACTTCACATTTTTCCTTTTACATTGAAAGATAAAGCTAAGGAATGGCTTCACTCTTTAGAGCCAGACACCATCACAACTTGGGTCCAAATGAAACAAGAGTTCCTAAAAAAGTACTTCCCCATAGGTAAGACCAACCAAATGAGAAAGGTCATAACCACTTTTGCCCAACTTCCCATTGAACAGTTCCATGAGAGTTGGGATAGACTTAAGGACCTTCTTAGAAGGTGTCTTAATCATGCTGTCCCTAAGTGGCAATTAGTGTAATGTTTTTATGAGGGTCTTACTGAACAAAACCGTTATCCTGTTGATGCAAGTTGTGGGGTACCTTTTTGCTAAAAAATGAATATGAAGCATGAAAACTTTTTGAGGACTTGAGTGAAAATTCTCTTCAACATGGTGCGTTGAATAGAAATGAGAGTGGACTATCTACCTTGAACAATGCCACCTCTAGGGGTGGCTTGTATGAAGTCAAAAACCCATTAGACATCTCTTCTAAAGTTGATACTTTAAGTAGGAAGTTGGACCTCCTTATGACTTCAACACATCAGCCCACTCCCTTCACTCAAGATGCATGCAGAATATGCCTTAACCCAGCCCATACTATCATAGAGTGCCCCTCTGCCTCTCAATTTCCTGAGCCTGTCCAAGACCATGTGAATGCTACCCAATCCTTCCCTAGTGCTGAGAATAATCCATTTTCAAACACATATAACCCTGGGTAGAGGAATCATCCTAACTTTTCCTGGCGGGCACAAAACTAAGGGGTTGTGGGAAACCAACTTCCTAGGCAACCATTCCAAGTCCCACCAGCCTATATCCACCAACCTCAAGTCCAACATCTATACTTCCAACCCAATAGGAGTCCAAGTTTTGAAGAAAAGGTCTTGAGTGCCCTGCAATGTATTCAATCTTAATCTCAACTCCTCCACTCTCACACACAATCTATAGCAAAGTTAGAAGCCCAAATTGGACAACTAGCCAATGTTATCAATAAGCGAGAGATGGGAACATTGCCGAGTTAGCCCCAACAAAACCCTAAAGGTCAATGTGGAGTAGAGATAGTCCCTTCCTCTAATGAACAAGTTCAGTCCATAACTACCCTTAGAAGTGGTCGACACATTGATAACAAGGTTTGAGGGGAGTCCTTGGGTACTACAAATGAAGGGTTAGACAATCTAGCCCCTAATGAGCCTCATGAGTTAGAGAGTGAGCCAAATTCAAAGGAGTCAGTGTCTCCTTCCCTTGCCTCAGAGCCATAGTCTAAGACCACTTCCGATGGATCTTATATCCTTAGGACACATTTTCCTCAGTGTCTTGACATGGCCCCACCATTTAGAAGGAACACCGCTAAGATGGATGATATTCTTGATACTTATAAACAAGTCAAAATTAATCTCCCCCTCTTAGATGCCATTAAGCAAGTCCCTACTTATGCTAAGTTCCTCAAAGACCTATGCACTCAAAAGCGTAAATCTAAGACCCATGTGCCTAAGAAGGTCTTTCTCATCGAGCAAGTTAGCTCTCTTTTGAAGTTTGACACCCCACCTAAGTATAAGGACCCTGGAGTGCCCACTATTTCTTGTGTCACAAGCAATCACTCCATTCATAGAGTCGTCCTTGACCTTGGTGCGAGTGTCAATCTACTCCTTTACTCGGTGTATGAACAATTAGGGTTAGGTGAATTGCAGCCAACATCAGTTACCTTACAGCTAGCCGACCATTCTGTGCGTAAGCCTTGAGGAGTCATTGAGGATGTCTTAGAGAAAGTTGACCGGTTCTTATTCCCTATTGACTTTATTGTCTTAGATATGAAACATGTCTGCAGTACCACACACCAAATCCCCGTCATTCTAGATCGCCCCTTCCTTGCCACTGCTAATGCTTGTATCAATTGTCGAATGGGAGTGATGGAGATATCCTTTGGGAATATGAATGTGAGGCTCAATGTGTTCCATGCATCTAACCAGCCACCTGTTGAGTGTGACTTTGAGTGCTTAATGGTTGACCATTTAGATGACCTAGTCAATGAAGCGCTCCCACTTACCCTAATGAAAGATGCTCTTGAAATGAATTTACTACACCCAGGGTTAGAGGAGTCCACTATTGATCCATCTTTGGAGGAGGCCCATAGCCAACTAGCGGCTGCTAGTGTTCCCGAGTCTTCCTCTTGGACGCTCCAAGAAGAGCCCTTACCTAAATCAGCCTCCACACCTCTTAAGCCCTCCATAGAGTCACCATCTAAGCTTGAATTGAAACACTTACCCAATTCTCTCAAGTATGCCTTCTTGGGACCCAAGGACACTCTTCTAGTCATTATTTCCTCTAGTTTGACTAGTGACTAAGAGAGTAGATTGCTTACCGTCCTTGTCACACATAGGAGAGCCATAGGATGGACGGTAGCTGACCTTAGGGGGATTGACCCATCCATTTGTATGCACAGGATCCACTTAGAGGATAATGTCAAACCCTTGAGAGAAGGACAACGAAGGTTGAACCAAAACATGCGGGAGGTAGTCATGAAGGAGGTGGTTAAGCTTTTAGATGCAGGTATCATATACCCTATCTTTGATAGTGAGTGAGTGAGTCCTACCCAGGTTGTTCCCAAGAAGTCTGGATTCACTATTAAGTCAAATTCATCAGGAGAGTTAGTCCCTACTAGGGAAACCATAAGGTGGAGAGTGTGTATAGACTACCGGAAGTTGAATTCCATGGCCCGAAAGGACCATTTTCCCTTGCCATTCATTGACTAGATCTTAGAGAAACTAGCAGGTCAAGACTTCTATTGTTTTCTAAATGGCTACTCAGGGTATAATCAGGTACCTGTGTTTCCAAGGGATCAAGAGAAGACCAACTTCACATGTTTGTTTGGTACATTTGCTTATAGATGTATGCCATTTGGTTTGTGTAATGCTCCTGCTACATTTCAACGTTGTATGATGTCCGTATTTTCTAACATGATTGATAAATTTTTATGGATGATTTTTCTGTTTTTGGTGCTTCGTTTGATGAGTGTCTCCATAATTTATCTCTTATGCTTAAACATTGTGAGGAGACTAATTTGGTTTTGAGTTAGGAAAAGAGTCATTTTATGGTTCAAGAGGGCATTGTTTTAGGTCATATTGTTTCCAAACGTGGTATTGAAGTAGACAAGGCCAAAGTTGACCTTATTAGCTAACCTACCTCCCCCCACTACAGTAAGACAGGTTCATTCCTTTCTTGGTCATGTCAGTTTCTATAGGCGTTTCATCAAGAACTTTAGTAAGATTTCTCAGCCATTGTGTCATTTATTGGCTTAGGATGTACCTTTCGATTTTGATGATGCTTGTATGAAATCTTTTACAAAGCTTCGTACACACCTCTCTACCACCCCTATCATTCAACCCCCTGACTACTCCCTACCCTTTGAGATTATGTGTGATGCCTCTGACTATGCTGTGGGCGCAGTCCTTGGCCAAAGAGTGAACAAAGTCCCCCATGTCATTTATTATGCTAGCAAGACCCTTTCTGATGCCCAATTGAATTATACCACCACAGAAAAGGAATTGCTAGCTATTGTCTATGCCCTTGATAAATTCCTATCGTACCTTTTAGGGTCCAAAATCATTATCTTTTCTGACCATGCAGCCTTACGTTACCTTCTTTCTAAGAAGGATACCAAGCCTAGGCTCATTTAATGGATTTTGCTCCTTCAAGAGTTCAATTATGAAATTAGAGACAAGAAGAGTGTTGAAAATGTCGTGGCTGATCATTTGTCTAGGATCTTACTTGAGGAACCTTCCCACCCTGAACCACTTCATGATTCTTTTCCCGATGAGCAACTCTTTGTTGTCTCTACCAATACACCCCCCTGGTTTGCCCATATTGTTAATTATCTCTTTGTGGATCGCATTCCCTCTAATTGGACTAAACAAGACAAGGATTTATTCTTTTATCATGTTAAACACTATTATTGGGATGACCCTGATCTTTTTAAGTTTTGTTCTGACCAAATTATTCGCCGGTGTGTGCCTGATAGTGAATTCCATAGTATTCTCACATTTTGTCACTCTCACGCCTGTGGCGGTCATTTTGGGGGAAAGAAAACAACTGCTAAGGTTCGTCAAAGTGGATTCTATTGGCCCACCTTGTTTAAGGATGCTCATGAGTTTTATAAGTCTTGTGATAGATGTTAGCAACTAGGGGCCCTTTCTCAGAGAGACATGATGCCTCTCCAACCCATCCTCATTGTTGAGATTTTTGATGTTTGGGGAATCGATTTTATGGGACCATTCCCACCCTCTTTTGGCTACACTTACATTTTTATTGCCGTCGATTATGTCTCCAAATGGATTGAAGCCATAGCGATGAAAACCAATGACCATAAGGTTGTGGTGCCATTTATCGAGGAACATATTTTTTGTCAATTTGGTACACCTAGAGCAATTATTAGTGATGGGGTAGCCACTTTTGTAACTGTTCTTTTGAATCTCTTCTTCGAAGATATTCTGTCACACCTAAAGTTGCCACCCCCTACCATCCTCAGACCAGTTGTCAAGTAGAGGTGTCCAATCGTGAGATTAAGATAATCCTTGAGAAAATAGTGCACCCTAATCGAAAAGATTAGTCCATGTGTCTTAATGATGCTTATGGGCATATCGGACCGCATATAAAGCCCCCATTGGCATGTCTCCTTACCGTCTTGTTTATGGTAAGGCGTGTCACTTACCCGTTGAGTTGGAGCACCGTGCTTTTTGGGCCATTAAATCATTT
Source organism: Saururus chinensis (assembly GCA_035235625.1). Taxonomy (NCBI): domain Eukaryota; kingdom Viridiplantae; phylum Streptophyta; class Magnoliopsida; order Piperales; family Saururaceae; genus Saururus; species Saururus chinensis. The sequence goes on along the minus strand of CP141146.1, from coordinate 24,475,448 downwards.
AATTTTGACATGGACAAAGCCGGTACCCACTGCAAACTCCAACTTAAAGAATTGGAAGAGATGCATCATGAAGCTTATGAGAGTGCCAAATTATATAAACAAAGGACTAAGGCTTTACATGATCGCTTAATCCATCGAAAGTCCTTTGAACCTAACCAGAAAGTTTGGCTCTTTAATTCTAAATTATGCCTCTTTCCAGGTAAGCTTAGATCTCGCTGGGATGGCCCCTATGTTGTTACTCAGGTTTTCCCTCATGGAGCAATTGAAATATCTGACCCACGAGATAATCGAGGTTTTAAAGTTAATGGTCAGAGATTGAAGCCTGTCATCAAGAAAGATATTAAGAGGGGTGACATTGACTCCATTGATTTGATTGATCTATTAATACATTAAGGGAGCACACACCGTCTGGCTGAAGACGATAAACTTAGTGCTTCTAGGGAGGCAACCCTTGTTTTATTCGGTTTGTTTTTATGTTTATTTTCTCTCTTTTTCTCTAGTTTTAGTTAACTTTAATTTATTTAATCCATTTTGTGATATTTTTTATTTTTAGTTTTGTAGTTTTAGTTGATTTACTAGATTTTTCTTATTAAAAAAAAATTTCCCATTCAATCGGGACTGTTCCTGATCGATAGGTAAATCTGCCATTCAAAAGGTTGGGTCATCATTTACTACGCACGCGCTGGCCAGTTCAGCTTCCGCCATGTTTTCCTCCACCGCGTCTTCTCTGTTTTCCACCGTCTTCCGTAAGTTGTCCGGCGAGTTTTTTGGTCTGAAAATCATCCCTCCTCTCAAAATTTTCATGTAGAATCTATTTCTGGTGTCGATTTGAGCCGGATCGGCCTCTATTTCACATTGTCCCTCTGTTTCACCGGTAAGCCCCAAATTCAATTATTGACTAAATCAGGTGCAATTGTTTATGAAAATTTGTTAGAAACGTCTTGTGTCCCTTAGATTGATGGTTTGGTACAATTTGATTGAATGATTAATGCATTATGTACGGTGGATTTCGGATTTTTTAGTTCACCCTGGTTTTGTCAAAATTTTCAATTTTGGACGCTTTCATGAATCAGTTTATATGTACTTGCTTTACTAAAGATGCTCAATTTTTACTTGTACATATTATACTCTGATTTGGGGCATTTCTGCTATATTTTTATTTCTCGGGGTATTTTCATAATTTGACATTATCGGGCTTGTACTTTTTTTTTATGCTTTCAAGTCGCTTCCTTATCACTTTTAGCACTTCTTTTTGAGCTTTTTGTAGATCTATGGCGCATGGTTCTCATTCTAAAGCCCTGAAGAAGAGGAAGGGCGCCCCTTCTACTTCACGTGCTTCATCTTCTACTATTGCCGCTGCTGATCTACCTCTTCATGCTATTGTTTACGAGCAACAAGTGGAGTTTGTCCCCACCATTACTGCTGCCCATTCATGGCTTATGGATCACGAGGATTGGCACTCATTTTTCTCATAGATTGCAACCCTAACACTCACGTACATCATGAGCAGGTTCGATCTTTCTATGCATCTGCTTTTCTTAATGAGAGAGGGGATATATTGTCAACACAATTGGAGATATTACGATCACTGTCACACCAGATCTCATAGCTACAGTGATGGGTCTCACGTGCTCCAACTTCACCTATCCGTCTTTTGCTGACTTTGCTTTTCCTGATGAGTATACTATCACGGGGACTCTTATAGGGCAGGAGCGAGGCCCATCCCTCACATATGGATTGCCAGCTTCTCTCATGATGCAGGACTATCATTTTGCACATCTGATATTGGAGTATGACATATGGTTCCGCCGTCATGAGAAGGTTGACTACACTTTAGCTCGCCTTTCTGGGTCGTGCGGAGCGGATTCACATTAATTTTCCCTCCTTTGTCTTTGCACGGATGGCAGATATAGTCTCTAGACCAGTGGATGCTTGATTAGCTTTTCCTTTCCTTTTGGAGCAGATTTTTGTTCACTTCCAATTGGATTTTCCTTCATATGCACCCACAAGCTGAGGTTTAGGGCTCATTTCCCAGGCGACCCTAAACTGTATGATCACAAATTGTCCTCCTTCACCAGCATAAGATGAGGAGTCAGCCACAAAGGGTGTACCAAAGGTTGCAGCTGAGCAGCACATTCCAGCACATGCTAACGACTCTTTCCTTGAGATGGAGCATCGTCTTAGAGCACATATTGATTCTTCTTAGGCACAGCTTCTGACGAGGCTTACTGCACATATAGATGCTCAGATGACCGAGATGAGGGGACTTATCCAGGGATTGGCTGATTTGATTCATAGCCAATCAGCTCTGGCAGATGCAGATGATAGTGACTAGAGTTCTACTGATGCAGATGATTCTCATATTTAGTTATGCAAGGGCTACTTTTCTTATCTTTTCTTTTCTTTGGTTTTTTGTTGTTGTTATCTCTTTTTTGGGAGCTTGGTATTTTAGGTTTGGGAAATTGCACTTTATATGTATGTTTCTCATGTTTTCTCAATCCTATGTACTTCATTTTCAGATTAGTGGATTATTTATGCATTCAGGTGATATCTTTCTTTCACTCTCTTACTTATTCTTATCATTGTAGTAAATATTTTCTTTAACATTGAGGACAATGTTCAGTTTAGGTTTGGTGGTGTAAAAAAATATTTTTCTTTCTTATTTTTCTTTTATTATGTTGTAGAGTCTTTTTTTTGTTATTTCTTTAGTTTTGTTTTATATGGTTTTTATCACTTATTTTCTTTTAAAAGCATATGTCTGTTTTTAAAGAGATCAATTTCATGAAGAAAGTTCAAGTAATTAATTAAGTGATGAAAGCGATTAAATGAGTAATTTCTATTTTATTTTCTTTATCTTGGATAATTGTGCTTATATTTTTAAATCACATTTCACACACTTGAAACTTGTAGGAATACAATTTTATGATTTATTACTTATAATCTTAGTGGGATATCTTTAACTGAGCATATTTTTAAAAACATGGCAATTGATTAATTTTTAATGTTTTATGATAGATCTTTATGCTTGGCTATTATTTGAAAAAATGGGATAAGTGAGTAATGAAAAAAAAATTGAATGAGAAAAAATTTGAAAAAAATAATGATGAAAAAAAAGAGTAATGTTTGTTTCTCTTTTCACTGAGTAACCGGGCCTTATGCCTAGGTAAGTATAAGGGATCACGTCAAAAGGTGAAAAGTTGAGATAAATTCTTTTATGGCTTACTTGGTTATGTAGCCTTTATAGTTCGAGTTATTAAGCCTAAGGGTGTTTCAACACCTAGTGCCTTGAGCCAACTGGATTAGGGACACTGGCCTAATGCTTATTACATGGACTATTTAGAAAGCTTAATAGAACTAAGTATTGCACATGTCATATTTTGAGGTATATTATACTCTTATTCCCTGAATTTAATTGAAATTGAAGGTCATTACGTGAAGTTTTATTATGAGATGTTAAAGATGAAAAATTGTTATTGTTATATTTTTGAGTTAGTGAACTTTAATGAGCTTGGTTAATGGGTCACATAAGATATGTTTGTTAATAAATAATGAAATTGTATGACTACAAAGTTTCTACACTTTATGTTTTTGAAATGTATATATGTAGTTGCACAATTAGTTCTAAGATGAGGTTATAGAATAGATGATTTCTTACTTGAAAGTGATCAGATCGAAATTATTTACTTGTGTCAAGTATTTGTGGTTGGTTCTTTTTAGAAATATTTATGTGTTTTTAAGAGAAGATTGTTTTTGGAAATTTTGTTTTCTTGTTTTGTTTTATTTCTTTTCTTAGGTTTAGATGTTTGTGGGTATCATTGCTACAAACCCTCACGAGACACAACTCATCCAACTAGGGACACCTAGGGGTTTAAAGGCTTGTTGCATATGGTAAATGCAATTGTGATTCCCTACAAAAGTGGCATTTATTTATTTTTTAGATAAGTTGTTTTGTTTTGTTTTGTTTTGCTCAAGAACTAACAAAATATAGGTTTGGGGGTATTTAATAAGTATAATTTAAACGTTATTTTACCCTTAATTATTTTATTGTCTAGTCTTATTTAAGAGTTAATATAGGTTAAATAATTAGAAATTAAATTTAATTTAGTTAGAAAAAGCTTCAATGATCATTTGAATTAAATAGGCTTATTTTGCAGATTCTTCATTGGCGTTCAAACGGGGTCAATTAGCGTTCGATCGGGTAAACGTGAATTCGGATAAATATGCAGTATAGGCGTTCGAACGGGCATGTAGGGCGTTCGAACGGGATAACACGCAGTTTTCTTGTTTAAGCCAATTTCAATTCCTTTTTATATTGGACTCCTTCCTACGGTTCTTATGCCTATATAAAGGCATATTTGGCTCAAAATTGAAGGTTGGCAAATAGATTTTCTGAAGAGAAAATGGAAGAAGAAGATGGAGAAGAACTCAAAGCTTCCAATTGAGATTCAAGTACTTTCTTCAACAATGGAAGGCTGGACTTTTCTTTTACTTAGGAGTTGATGAAGCTATAAATAAGTTTCAGTTTCTTTTCTTTTTAATTTAGATCTTAGTTGTGAATTATGACAATTGTATGATAAGGATTTCCTTTTTAATGGAAGAGCTTTTCATGTTTATTCAATTCTATGTTGATTTATTGGAGTGTAGATGATAGATTGATGTTGTTTTGATATTTGCATCAATTCTAATTTTTGTGATTTAGATGAGATGGTCATGCAATAGTTTTAATGTTCAGATAATTAATGAATTTGATGAGTTATACTAAGATTAGACGAGTCTGGTGCTATTGGCGAAGATAGTTCATGCCATGGATTTAATTAATGATTTTTTCTAAAGTAATTCTAGCTTGTAGCTGAGAATACTAGTTCATATTCACACTAGATTTAGATTAAAAGTAAAGGAATTGTTATGGTTCTATAGTGGATTCGGTTTCCTAAGTAAATTACATCATATTAATCTCTTGCTTTTAAACTAGTTGATTCCTTTCTTTTGCTTAAATTAAGTTTAAGTTCTTTCTAGTTTTTAATCAGTAAATTCCTCTTTAGATTTAGTAATAATTCATCTGTCCCTGAGGTTCGACAACCCTTAAATACTTATCCTAGTACAATTACCTTGTACACTTGCAAATGGTTTAATTATAAACGATCATATACCCCGGAAACTAACCAAAATTACATATAAACGTGTAGGAAAAGGAAGGATATGAATAGAGGGCATTTTTGTCTACCTGTGGCAAAGTGTCTCAGACGCCATTAATTTTGACCCCAAATTCCCGGAATACCCCTATAGAATACCTATACTTTATGGAAAATAAACTACATAAGCATGTAAATACTCACTCCTTCATGGCCTAAACTGTCATTCGGCAGTTAAAAAAAGTCAAATTGTTCGCGGCTCTTTTTATGGAGAAGGTAAGGGCATTTTCATCCAAAAGTGGCAAAGTGTCTCGGACACCATTAATTTTGGGCTTAAATACTTAGTATACCCCTGCAGATTACAAATTATTGCATAAAACATCAATTAAGTAAACATGTAAGTACCCATTCCCCTTGTGGACTAAATTGTAAATTGTACATTAAAAAGTCAACCATTAGTCAAACTCGCCGCGGCTCTTTTAGGGTGGAGGATTAGCAATGTAATACCCTTAGTATTAGCGATGTATTTGCATATACCTCACTAATACATTTTTATTTTTATTTTTCATTAATTTTTTGATAAAAATTATAAAATAGAGAGAGGGGGAGGGAGAGAGAGGAGAGAGGGAGGAGAGAGAGAGGAGAGAGGGAGAGAGAGAAGGAGAGAGAGAAGGGAGAGAGGGGGAGAGAGAGAAGGGAGAGAGGGGGAGAGAGAGGAGAGCGAGAGGGAGGGGAGAGAGAGGGTAGAGAGAGAGAGGGAGGGAGAAGGGAGAGGATTTTATTTTATTTTATTAGTTTTTTATGTTTTATTTAATACTTGATTAAAAAATAAAAAAATAATAAAGGTATTAGAGACGTATACGCCAATACGTCACTAATACCTTTGAGTTTTAGCGACGTATAGACCTATATGTCACTAATACCCTTAGTATGCATATGCGTCGCAAATACATTTTTATTTTTATTTTCATTAATTTTTAGATAAAAATATAAAATAGAGAGAGGGGGAGAGGGAGAGAGTAGAGAGGAGAGAGGAGAGAGGGAGAAAGAGAAGGGAGAGAGAGAGAGGAGAGAGAGAGAGGAGAGAGGGAGAGAGAGAAGGGAGACAAAGAGAGGATAGAGGGGGAGAGAGAGTGGGAGAAGGGAGAGAGAGAGAGAGAGAGAGGAGAGAGGGAGAAGGGAGTGAGAGGGTAGAGAGAGAGGAGAGAGGGAGGGTAGATAGAGAGGAGGGAGAGAGAGGGAGGGGAGAGAGAGAGGGTAGAGAGAGAGAGGAGAGAGGGAGAGAGAGGAGGGAAGAGAGAAAGGGGAGAGGATATGAATTTAAAAAAAAAATAGTATTAGCGATGTATACGACGTATATGTGTATATGTCGCTAATACTACGTTGTATTCATGACGTATAAACTATATGTCGGTAATATTGCATTGTATTAGCAATGTATAATTTATACATCCCTAATACTACGTTGTATTAGCAACGTATAATTAATACGTCGCCAATATTTGTATTATTAGCGACGCTCAGTGTGAGCGTCGCTAATGTATATTTTTTTTAATAAAAAACAAAACCACTGGCGAAATTCTGCTCCCTATAAGTAAGCAAGGCCCCCTCCCCCCAGCCTCCTCCTCCACCTCCCCCCCCGCCAATGGCGTCCCGTCCTCCGGCCCCCCACCCCCTCCGTTGCCCCCTCCTTCCTCTTTCGCTCCTCCCTGTCGCCCGCGTCCTTCGTCCACGGTGTGCCGCCCCCCCCGGTTCCCCCTCCCTCTTCTCCGCCCTACACTATTCCCCTTCCCCCTGCTCATGCCGCCCCGTCGCCCGCCGCCACGCCGCTCATGGCCTGCCGCCCTCCCACCCCTCCGGTCCCCCCTCACCCTTGTCCATCCTGCCCTGTTCCCCATCTCCCTCTCGCTCCAGCCGCCCTCCCACCCCTCTGGTCCCCCTCCCCCGCTCCCGGTCCCCCACCCCCCCCCTCAACCCCCTCGGGAGGAGCTAGGGTCCACCCTCCACCTTCCAGCCCCCTCTCCATTCCTCGGTGGGCCTGAGGCCGTGCGGGGAATTTTTTTTATTAGCGGGGCTTAAAAAGGGTTGCTATTTGATTTTTTTTTTAAAAAAAAACTTAATTAGTAGCGACGCATAGAAAGCGTCGCCATTTGATTTCTTTTTAAAAAATACTTTATTAGCGACGTTTGGAAAGCATCGCTAATAAGTTATTTTTTATTTTTTTTAAAAAATATTTTATTTATTAGTGACGTATATATAAGTGTCACTAATAATTCCTTATTAGCGACTGTTATAGATATATGTCGCTAATAATTTATTTTTTTAATTTTTTTTCTTTTAGCGATGTATATCTAATCGTCACTAATAGCTTATCATTAGCGACATTATAAATTATGCGTCATTAATAAGTTACTATTAGTGACGCTTTTATTATACGTCGCGAATTGGTAATAGCGATAGCAATTTTTTCGACGCTTATAGCGATGTTTATTCTACATCCCTAATAGTCATTAGCGACGATGATGGGACTATTAGCGACGCATAAATGTATCGCTAATAATCCTTTTTGTTGTAGTGAGAGCCTTGGTGGTGTAGCCCATCAGTTGAAGGTGACGAGGGGTGATTTTAGTCTTTTAAGAGTGCATATCAAATAAAACAAGCATATGAAAAAAAGTCATAAGAAAAATTTTCATTCCATGACATAATCATAACATAAATATGAAATTAGCATAGAATAACATGCACTAACCTTTAAGGGCTTCACCCCATGGACTTAACCTTTGCAACACCCTTGAAAACATGACCCTTTATTATATATGTTATAGACAAATAAAGGGAGTACCACTATGTGTTACAATATGAATAAGTTCACCACTTGCCTTTGCAGAAATCAACCCATAAAAAACCTCCTTGCAGAGTGCCCTAGCCACGGCTTGTATAAATCCTCTATGTTGCATGCACCCCAAGGGTTAGCGACGTTGTTCCCAAGGTGAGAGTGGGTGGGAGGAAAAACCCCTCCTTTGGTGCACAAGGGAGCAAGGAGGGAGAGGAGGCGAGCGTGGCTCAACCCAGTGAGAGCTCCAACCTGCAAAGGAAAAGGAAGAAAGGGGGATGGCTGGTCTAGAGAAAGGAGAGAGAGGAGAGTAACCATTAGGGCTCTTTAGCCCTATATAATCTGGAGTCTCTTATTCTACATGGGCTAGGACTCTTAAGCCGAATTTAAAACTCCTTTAAGAACTGAATCTATGATGTTTTATACATGGGTGTGGGTTCAAGCTCATAAGCCTATGGAAGCCTAACACACCCATTGTGACAATGCTCAGATGTATATATGTATATACTCTAAGAACTGACCCTAGAAGTTTCACCCGGGCAAGAAGTGTTATATGTATCTATATACTCTTAATATATAACTAATATATTTATAGGTATGAGTGTAGGTCATGATCATGTGTACATCGACAAGTAAGAGGCTATGGACTCGACGTTCTTAGACCCTTGTGAACATTGAACATGTACCGGTTCAACCCAACAGGATTTTCACGTGTAGACAAATATGGGCCGAACACAATCACCCACCGAACAATTTTGTAATGTAAAGTAACGCGTATTGGACATGGCGGCAGATTTCATTTTACCAGACAATGACGATCAGGTTCACAATGATGCATAATCTTTTAATCTCAACAGCTGATTTATTTTATTTCAACACAAAGGAAATCAGAGCTAATCTATCACAGCAGCTCTCAGCATTTACAGTAACAGTACTGTGTGTTATTTTTAATCACGCAGTGGCCGCCCTTGTCACATCCTTTGAGGCACTTCACCATGCACCGGTCCATCAGCGCAGGCGACGCAGGATCGCATTCCTCTTGGTAGTACGTGCAACATTTGGGTTTCTGGGATAAGGTCGAAAATGGGTCTGGCTTGCAGCCTGCAATAAAATCGTTTCTAGTCATCGTGAACATTTCCTATATTCATAAAGCAAAACAATATACAAAAAAATCAGGAAACTTTTTCTTACTTGCAGCCATGATCATGCAGAGGAAGATGAGGCCCAGAACGACAACTCTTGCCATTCTGACTCTGCTCTGTATTCCTGTCTTTGCTTGTGTAGCATTGTAATATATATAAGAAGGCTTACTGTTGAGGCTAGTTACATCTGTCGGATCTCTCAGATATTATCTGCCCTCCCTCCTCCGGGATATTCTCCATTTCCTGCTCCTCTTGCTGGATGAATTTCTTAGATATCTGCACAAGGTACAAGGGACCCCTTCAACGATTTACTTTCTATATATGGACGCCAAGACTTTAACGCGCGGGATCCTGGTCATATCCTTTTGGACTCTTGTCCAAATGAGGAAGCAGATATGGGCCTGTCTAAGGATCCGATGATTTCCACAACCAGGCCAACAGCGAAAACGATGGTCCTGATCGACTAGCGCTAGCTGCTGGATGGTTAAAACAGTGACTCACTAAACCGGGCAGGTTTGGTTTGATTTTTTCACATGATTTTTGAAAACAGATAAAGATAGTATTTTCATTCACAATATAACTATTTATATATACAAGTATGTATTTTTCATTGGGAAATACACAGGGGATACAGGAGTGTATTTCCACAGAGAGAGGGTGTAGTGACACATGGACAGTGGTGATTACAAGTAGAGGGGAGTCCAGGATTGCTATGGTGGCAATGGAGGAGGTGGCCTTAACAGCCCCCGGCAAACTTATGGTGGAGGTAGAACCATGAGTTTGGAGCATAACTGCTGAAACCGCTCGATGGAGAGAGGCTTGGTGAGGACGTCGGCCACTTGCTGAGTGGAGGGAGTATGCTGGACATCAAGCTTGCAGGCTAAAACCTGCTCCCGAACGTAGTGATGATCAAGTTCAATGTGCTTGGTTTGGGCGTGGAACACCGGGTTGGCCGAGAGCGAGATGGCGGATTTGTTGTCACACCATAAGGTGGGGGTGGAGGGGAGGGATACTCCAAGGAAAGTGAGGACCATGCAGGCCCACGTGATCTCAGTGGCTGTGTTGGAGAGAGCCCGATACTCTGCTTCAGTGGAGGAGCGGGCCACTGTGTCTTGCTTCTTGGACTTCCAAAGAATGGGGTTGGGACCGAGATAGAGGCAATAACCGGAAATGGACCAGCGATCAATGGGGTCACCTGCCTAATCGGAGTCAGAGAAGGCACAGAGAGCAGGATTGTCGGGTCAAAGGAGGAGCCCATGAGTGAAGGTGCCTTTGACATAGCGAAAGATTCTTTTAACGGCCATATAGTGAGAAGTGGAGGGGTTGTGCATGTGTTGGCAAACGAAGTTGATGGCATAGGCAAGGTTGGGACGGGTGGAAGTGAGGTATTGTAAGGCGCCAACAATGCTTTTGTAGTGAGTGGGGTTGGGGAAGGGTCATGGGGATCGGGGAGAGGGCGTTTGTAGGTGGTGGGGGTCGGGGAAGCTTTACATTGGGACATAGAGGCACGGGCAAGGATATCAAGGGCATATTAGGGTTGAAAGAGGAAGAGGCCATTGGGGGTGCGAGTAACTTTAATGCCAAAGAAGTGATGGAGGTCACTGAGGTCTTTAATTGCAAAGGTGGAGCTGAGGAGGGAAATGACTTGGTGGATGTGGGGAGATGGTTACCGGTGATGAGGATGTCGTTGACGTATAGGACAAGGATGGTGATGTGGGAGCCTTGGGTGTGAAGAAAAAGGGAGGTATCGGCATGACAAAAGGGAGGTATCGGCATGACAAGAGATGAAGTCAAGGGAGAGAAGGTAGGTGGAAAGGCGAAGGTACCAAGCACGATGGGCTTATTTGAGACCATAGAGGGCTTTGTGGAGGCGACAGACATGGTTGGGCCGAGTGACATCATGGTAATCTGGGGGTTGTGCCATGTAAAGTTCTTCAGAGATAGTGCCGTGAAGGAAGGCATTGGAGATGTCAAGTTGCTTGATGGGCCAAGAGCGGGTGATAGCGAGGCTTAGAACAATCCGAACCGTGTAAGGTTTGACCACGGGGCTAAAGGTCTCATTGTAGTCAAGGCCTTCTTCTTGATTGAAACCTTTGGCAACCAGGCAGGCCTTGTAGCGAGAGATAGTCCCATGGGCATCACGCTTGACTTTATAAGTCCAGCGGCAACCAATGACATTGGAGGAGGGCGGGGGAACCACTAAGCTCCAAGTACCTTGTTTGTGGAGGGCTTTAATTTCCTCATCCATAGCGGCACACCATTCAGGAATGGAGGAAGCTTTGAAGGAAGAGGGTTCGGTTTGAGGTGGAGAGATAGTGAGGAGGGAGAAAGGGACACAGGGACTTATGATCCCAGCTTTGCTACGAGTGATCATAGGGTGAGGGGGAGGTGGGGGAGCAGGGGAGGAAAAGAGGGAGGGGGAGGAGGGGGTGTTGAGAGGAGTGGGGCGGGGAGAGGAAGGGCGAGAAGAAGGAGAGGGAGAAGGGGAGGGGAGAGAGGGTGGGTGGGGGAAGGGGTAGGGATGGGGGGAGGGGAGGGAGTGATGGAAATAGGGAGGAGGAGTGTGGTGGGAGGGTGTGGGGTAGGGAGGTGGTCGTGGTAAGGGAGCTCATTTTCACGAAAGCGAACCGAGAAATATGCATGGGATGGCCCGGGGGAGAGTTTATGGGAGGAGTAGGGGCGGGTCCAGGGGAAGTAGCGACAGCCGAAGGCTTTGAGGTGAGAGTAGTCGGGGGGTGTGTGGAAGAGGTGTTGGTAGGGGGAGAGGTTTTGTAGGGAGGGAGAGGGTAGGCGGTTCATAAGGTAGATGGCGGTGCAAGTAGCATCTACCCAATAGGAGAGAGGCATGTGGGCATGGGAGAGGAGGGCGAGGGTAGTTTCTATGATGTGTCAATGTTTTCGTTCGGCAACGCCATTTTGTTCGGGGGTATGAGGGCATGAGGTTTGGTGGGAGATGCCATGAGAGGAGAGATAGTAAGAGAGGTGGTGGTTGAGGTATTCACCGCCATTGTCGGTGCGGAGGGTGGTGAGGGTGTGGTGGAGGGTCCGTTCGGCCATGGCATGGAATAGGCAGAAGCATTCGGTTACATCGGATTTGAGTTTGAGGGGGTAGAGCCAAGTGTAACGGGAGAAGTCATTGACGAAGATCACATAATAGCAAAAGCCAAGAAAGGAGGGGACCGGAGAGGGGCCCCAATCATCCGAGTGGACGAGCTCAAGAGGGCGTGAGGAGCATTTCGGGGAGGGTGAGAATGGGAGTTTGTGCACTTTACTAGTGAGGCAACTATTACAATCTAAGGACGACATTTTTTGGATTGGAGGCGACAAAGTAGAAGCAACTAAATTAAACATAGTAGACGACAGATATCCAAGCCGATGATGCCAAAGGCGGGAGGAGGCACAAGCAAGTAGGGCGGTGGGAGACACGGTAAGGGCAGAGGACACTGGATAGACACCATGTCAACACGGTCCTCGAAAGAGTATGCGCCGAGAGCTAGTGTCCTAGATGGTAACATGAGAGACATCAAAGGTTAGTGAACAATTATTATCAAGAGCAAGTTTATGAACAGAAAGGAGATTATGAGAGATAGATGGAGTATGTAAGACATTGCAAAGAGAAAGGGTAGAGGGGCCAAGATGGAGGGTGGTGTGACCCATGGATGAGATGCGTAGGGCTGCACCGTTCCCAACGTTGACGTGGTCGGACGTCGAGTGAGGCACATAGAAGGAGAGGTTACCGCGATCTGCTGTCACATGGTCCAAGGTGCCACTGTCAAAGAGCCACTCCGTGGGAGTTGCTGAGGAGGAGGCGCCGGCGGAGAGGGCCAAAGCACTGGAGGACGAACCCCCAGGGCCGGAGTAGTGCTCCCAACACGTTTTGGCAGAGTGGTTGGTCCCACCGCAAATCTGACAAGGGGGGCGGGGACCGCGACTGCGAGGACCGGAGTGCCAACGTCCACGAGGAGAGCCACCGTGTGGGCCGGGTGCCCCACAGCCAGTGGGAGTGGGGAGAAGGCCCCTGGCAGCCCCTCCCCCATATGGGGCAGCAAGTGCAAGGGTGGGGCCCCCGACAGGAGGGGCAGTAGTGAGGCCGCTGAGGGGAGCAGGCGGGGAAGAGCACGGGACCGGGGGAAAGGGGGAAAGAGGTTGGCCGGCAAGAGGGACGCCCTGGAAACGGGAAACAGAGAGGGATCAAGCCATTAGGCAGAAGACTTTGATACCATAAAAACAGATAAAGACAGTATTTTCATTCACAATACAATTGTTTATAGATACAGGTATGTGTTTTCCATTGGGGAATACACAGGGGATACAGGAGTGTATTTCCACAGAGAGAGGGTGTAGTGACACATGGACAGTGGTGATTACAAGTAGAGGGGAGTCCAGGATTGCCATGGTGGCAATGGAGGAGGTGGCCTTAACAATTTTTACTAGGATGGAACTCAAAAATGAACGTTGAACATAAAAAATATTTCCCTGCGCGAGAGGTCAATAAGAGCTAGGCCTGGTTTTTAAGAAGTCAATGTGAGGTCATTCAAGCGTATATTGAGCAATAAGAGCTCTTGAAGATGAATATGGGTGATAGCTAGAAGCTGAGACCATTAGAGACGGTGTGATTAGAAATGGGAAGACAGATTTATAGTTATTATAACAGCCTTGATTTTTTTATTTCGGATTGCACAAATTTGCATTAAAATGTTTCCTTTTGTTTGAGATACAAAAAGCAAAGCACCATACCTAGAAAATCAAGAACTATGATCATTATTTATGAGTATACATATAAAAACTATTTACTAAATTACAATGATAAAGTTTTCTCAACATAAGCTAGGTTTGATTCATGTACATACCATATATCAGTGTTCTGCGGAACACTTTCCAAATTGTGAAACAAACTTCCTACATTCATCTGACATTAGTAATCTTATTTGATTGAAATTACATTATGAGTAGCTTTCTTATTCCATTAGGATTATTTTAGAACTTCTCCCATAAATTTGTAATTCCGATTAGATAACTATTGATAAAACTTAATTTTAGAGGTAGTTAATTTAATTTTTGCATCTTCATATTTCTCTTTTCCCTTCTTTCATAATTTTATTATGTAGATAGTTCTGTCTACTCTTTCTCCTCCGTACACCATCCCACCCTCTGTGTTGCCACTATGAAAGGATGTCAGAAAACCTTGATCACTACAAACAAACAAAAAAATATATAGAGGAATTTTTTTTAGAAATAGAGATCATAATTGGCCTAATTACAAATTTAGGCCAGGTAAATCGATTTTGTACAATTAGACTTACGCACATTTGACTTTCCCATACGCGCGTTTAAATTGCCGATAATACCCTTAGGGTAATCGAAATGAAAAGTTACGACCCTACTTCACCAGTTGCATCCCAAATTCAGATTTGGTTTTCCCTCCGGCGCTCTCGACCATTCCCAGATTTCCACTTCCTTCAGGCAGCTCCTCATCACCTTCTTCTCCACCGGTGCTCTCGACCGTTCCCAGATTTCCCCCCAGTCACCTTCTTCTCCTCCAGTATAGCTCCTCCAGTCACATTTTTCGCGTTTGAAAGTTCCTATCCATTCTTCGCTCTCAACCCATCCCGGCTTTTATCTATCCTACGACGATCACTCATCTGGCCGAATTCCCCCCCCCCCCTCCCGGCGACAACCATACCAGTCAAGCATTCTCCTCCTACAGCGTCTATCATCTAGTGGAACTCTTGACTCATAGAAAGTTCCAATTTTTTCCCATCATTCGCTCTCCACTTCGGCGATCTCTCACTCCAGCAATCATTTTCCAACTGGAGACATCTATTGCGGCCACCTCTTCCCCCTCTAGAAAGCAACAATACTAACTTGGCGTCTTCCTGCCGTCCTTCTCATCCAGCCGGCCGTATCCTGAATTTCAGTGTTTGGCCCTAGTCTCCATTCTGCCTCTTCACTTAGCCATCTAACCAATCTCCCCAGCAGTTGATCAATAGTAGACGATATAAATGGCAAGGTAAAATCCTACAACACTGGTTGGTTAATTGAAAATTTGAATATCTTGTTTCAGTGTATTATATGGTTTGTTTTGAAATTTAATGAGATTGTGTGATGAAATGTTAGGTAGATCTTAATGGAAGTTAAATGAGCAATTTCATAATAGGTGTATAAATTGGACGTATGTACTGCTATGATTGGTTAATTTGATGTCGTAAGATAAATTTGATTTAAATATTTGAAGGATGTGATCTGATTATAAAAGATGAAAAGGAAATCTCTGATTATATAAATATTGTAGGTAGGCTAAGGAAGAAAAATATAGCTGATTAGTTTAGTTAGAACCGTGCTATGTTATATGTGATATGATGAATACCAAGGGGGAGACGCTACAACAAAACTGACTATTAGCAACGCATTTATTAGCGACGTATATGCAAGTGTCGCTAAAAACAACTACTTGCGACGTACATAAAAGCGTCGCAAAAAAATGAACTATTAGTGATGCATTTTTTTATGCATCGTTAATAGTCATATATTAGCGACTCTTTATAATAAATGTCGCTAATAGTTCCTCTATTTGCGACGCTTTATACCAAAGTCGCTAAAATATATATATTTTAACTAAAAAAAGAAAAAAAAAGCATAACTATTAGTGATGCTTATCACAAGCATCGTGAATAGTCCTGCTATTCGCGACGCTTATGCACAAGTGTCGCCAATAGTTCTGCTATTAGCGATGCTCTTGTGACAAGCGTCGCTAATAGTCCTGATATTAGTTATTAATTTAAAATAAAAAAATAAAAATTTTAGATTATTAGAGTCGCTTTTAAGCATTCGTAATAGCGACACTTGATTAATTAATTTTATTTAATAAATAATAAATATAAATAAAAAAATTTAAAAAAACTTCCTAAATATAATATATATTTTATTCAATATTCACTATTTGTATATATGATAAATAAATATTATTTTTTTAATAAAAAGTAGTGTTAATAATAGATTAAACTTTCACTATTTCTTATTAATTTTAAAATATAATATATAAAAAGAGAGAGAGAGAAGAGAGGGATCAAAGAGAGAGAGAGAGAGAATCTAGAGAGTGGGGGAGGTGAGAGAGTGAGGAGAGAGAGAAAGGGAAGATTGAGATGGAGGAGAGAGAGGGTTACGAGAGAGAGAGTGAGGAGAGAGAGGGAGGAGAGAGAGAGGGAGAGGGAGAGAGAGAGTGAGTGAGGAGAGAGAGAGTGAGGAGAGAGGGTAGAGAGAGGAGAGAGAGAAAGAGAAAGGAGAGGGAGAGAGGGAGGGAGAGTAGAGAGAGAGAAAGGAGAGATTTTTTTTTAAAAAAAAAGTATTAGTGACGCATATGCATATGCGTCGCTAATAATATTAGGCATTAGCGACACAAACATATATGCATCGTTAATAGTCAAGTGTATTAGCGATTAGTACGTGACGGCAAGCTTGAACTTGCCAAAAAGCGACCCTGCAGAGCCGGTCCAGAAATTGGGTACTGTAGAGCGATGCCCCCGCTTCCTCCTCCTTACACTTAGAACACAAAATCCCTGAACCGCCCAAGTCCACAACCATGTTGAGAAGAAAATTTGGGAACTGGATCAAATAGTTCCTAGGGTTCCCCATCTAGATGTCCACTAAACATGCATGGTCATGAAAATATTTTTTATTATAAAATTAAAGGACGAAACATCAAACTGAATTCCGACAGTGAGCAATACTTAAGAGCTGCCTGCAATGCTTGCTCAAAATGAAAGCCCAAACTTGAGATTATAAACTCATCTAATTTCCTTGCAAGGAGGATGAGTCAGGCAATCATGGCCAGGGAGAGCATCCAGCCACGGCTAAAAATCCTTGCCCCCATGTTTTATAGGAGTCAGGGCGGAACAAGAAGTTTGCTTCTATGGTCTCACTACAACAAAAGGGACTATTTTCACTAAACGTTGCTAATGACTAATCGCGGCGCATAATAAACGTCGCTATAAACGTCGAAAAAAGTATCATCGCCCAGTTTGTATGAGTCCAACTTTCATCTTGTTTCCTATTTTTGGTAATCCGGAGCGAGATTGGTCATTAGAAATTTATCCATTCTGCTTTTATGCACATCTCATATGTTATGCCCATTAGGGCCAAACTGATTTTAGATTGGCCTTGGATAATTGCGGGGACGCAATTCCTTGTAAGAAGGGAAGAATGTAATGACCTGATTTTTAGGATTTTAATTATTTAATTTCTTTATGTATGCTACTTAAATTATAAGTTGCAATTGATGTGGTTTGAAAGGGGTAGAATGACGACTTAAAGGCCGATCTTGTAAAGGGTTGGCCATGGTGAATTGCGAGGATGAAATTCTTTTAAGGAGGGCAGAATGTAATAACCCAAATTTTCTTAGGTTTCAAATATTAAATACATGGAAATTAGGTTGTTTGACCCTTTGACCTTCTTAGTAGAATAACTTCTCCTTAGATAGAATTTGTGACAGATGACAGACTTGTACTTAAAAGGTTAACCTGCTATTTATCGAATTTTGACACTGTAATATATATCATACGTTTTGATATTCGTATTTGTAAACCCCAGTTTTCATGACATGGATATTTAATCGGATGATTTGTTTTGTGTTTAAGAAAGAAAACAAAATTTGTCGTGATTTATCGTATATAATTTATTTAAAAAGGGTTTTAAAAATCCGGGTCGTGACAATTAGCGATGCCTAATCATTATGTGTTGCTAATAATTTACTATTAATGACGCCTTATTATGCATCACTAATACTAAAATAATTAGTGACATATTAATAAATGTTGCTAACATGCACAATTAGCGATGCTTTACATAAGTGTCACTAATGAGCAATAGCGACTCGTGTTTTAGCGACGTATTTAGCGACACTTTATAAGCATCACTAATAGTCATTAGCGATGCTTATACTATTATTAGCAATGCTTATAAGTGTTGCTAATAGTCTTTTTTGTTGTAGTGAACATGAAAACTTGATTGTAAAGTTGAGGATAGAAGAGGACAATTGTGTTTCTTAAAAGAAAACCGGGGTCATGGCATGGAAGTCAAAGTCAATGTTGTAGAACAAGAGCTTGAAAACGACAACTTCAACAATAAGAAGAGGAAAAATCTTGGAGGACAGTCAAACAATGACTCCAACAAAGCCAAGCTCAAGGGCAAGTGGTATGTGTGTGACAAGCAAATTTACAAGGCTAAGGATTGTTACAAGAAGAAGAAACAAAAGGGTTCCAAGAAGACAAATGCACAAGCCAATGTGACCGAAATGGAGAATCTTTCCAAAAATGTAAATGACATCAGCCTTTTCATTGTAATTTCTGAAGTGAACAAGATCACTAATGCAAGATAATGATGGGTGGACACCGGAGCCACTCATCATATGTGCTTAAATAGAAAAATGTTCTCCACTTATCAATCGGTGGAAAATGGTGAGCAGCTTTTCATGGGCAATTCTTCTACCACCAAGGTTGAAGGTACTGGAATGGTGGTGCTCAAGATGACTTTGGGCAAGGAGTTCACTCTTAACAATGTGTTGTATATGCCAAAAATTTGAAAGAATTTAGTGTCACAATCATTGCTGAGCAAAAATGGTTTCAAATTAGTGTTTGAATCGGATAAGTTTGTCTTGACTAAGAGTGGGATGTATGTGGGAAAAGGAATGAGGAACTTTTCGAGCTCAATGTATTACTATTGTGCTTATTGTTATTATTAAGAATCCTAGTGCTTCTTCTTCTTATATGATTGAGTCATGTAATGTGTGTCATGGCAGATTAGGACATGTTAATTATGACGTTATGTAAAGATTAATTAATATGGAATATCTGCCTAAATTTAAAATTGACTCTCATCATAAATGTGTGACTTGGGTGGAATCAAAATTGATAAGAGAATCATTCTAAAGCATTGTGAGAAGTACTAAACCTATTGAGTTAATTCACAATAATGCTGTGACTTATACTTGTTTGAACTAAACCTATTGAGATAATTTACAACGATCTTTGCGACTTAAAACTTGTTCAAACAAGAGGAAGGAAAAAATACTTTATTACAATTGTTGACGATTACAGTCGATATTGTTATGTGTACTTGCTGAAAAGTAAGGATGAGGCTATAAACATGTTTGTACTATGCAAAACAGAAGTTGAGAGTCAACTTGGTAAGAAAATAAAAGTTTTAAAGAGAGATAGAGGTAGGGAATATGAATCACCTTTCGGTGAATTCTGTTCACAACATGGAATTATATACTATACTACAACACCCTATTCATCTCAGAAAAATGGAGTTGTTGAATAGAAAAATAGAACTTTAAAAGAGAAGATGAATGTCATGTTAATAAGTTCTAGATTGCCCCAGAACATGTGGGGGGAAGCTTTGTTTTTAGCAAATTATACTCTCAATAAAATACCTCATAAGAAAACCTTGAAGACATCCTATGAATTATGAAAAGATTGAAAGCCTTCATACAAATTCTTAAAGGTGTGGGGGTGTTTACAAAAAGTAGTTGTCCCTAATCCCATGAGGATTAAGATTGGACCAAAGACCATTGATTGTGTATTCATTGGTTATGTCAATCATAGTAGTGCATATTGCTTTCTTGTTCATAAATTAGAGATTCCCGATGTAAATGTCAATACTATGATTGAATCCAGGAATGTTTCATTTTGTAAACATTTTTTTCCGGGGAATTCTACACAAGAAAAAGTTCTCTTAAAAGAACTTTGGATGTTGCATAGGATAATAGTGAAGATTAAGTGGGAGAAGATGATGAACCTAGATGTGGAAAATGTGCTAGAACATCAAAATCCTTTGGTCCGGACTTTTTGACTTATTTGTTAGAAAATGAACTTTAAAACTTTAAGGAAGTCATGTCCTCTCCTAAATCGCAATAATAGAAAGAAGCTATAAATAGTAAATTAAATCCATTATGCAAAATCATACTTGGGAGCTGGTGGACCTTCCACGATGAAGTGAACCTCTAGAATACAAATGGATATTCAAGAGGAAGATGAAGGATGATGGATCAATAGAAAAATACCAAGCCAAACTTGTTTTTAAAGTATACAAGCAAAAGGAAGGTCAAGATTACTTTGATACATATTCATTACCCAGAAGGATAACTTCTATTAAAATGTTAATCGTTATTTTTGCTTTGTATAATCTTGAAATACATCAAATGGATGTGTAAACCGCATTCTTGAATAATGACTTTAATGAGGAAATATATATGTAACAACCTGAAGGTTTTGTTGTACTGGGTCATGAAAATAAAGTATGTAACTTGTTAAATGAATGATGTCAAATGAATTCAAAACAATGAATGTGACAAATGTGTTTATATCGAAGAAAGACCTAATGGCTATATCATTGTATGTCTATATATAGATGATATGCTCATTATTAGTAGCAATGATAATATCATTAAAGCTGTAAGAGGATGCTAAAATAAATAATTTGACATGAAAGACATGAGTGTTGCAGATGTTATACTAAGGATGAAAATCTTTAGAACATCTAATGGATATGCATTGTCTTAGTCTCAATACATTGAGAGAATCTTAGAGAAATTCAATAAGAATGATAATTGTCCAGCGATAATATCTGTGGATGTGACATTAGATTTAAGCAAAAACAATGATAAGAGTATATCACAACTTCAATACTCCCAAATTATTGGCAGTCTCAATTACATAATGAATTGTATGAGAGCAGACATGGCATATTCAATAAGTTAACTGAGTAGATATAATAACAACCTAAGGGCAAACCACTCGAAAGATGTAGTCAGGGTTCATCGATATATAGATAGTTACTGTGATGCAAACTGGATATCTAATTCAAAAGACTCAAAATCCACAAGTGGCTATTTCTTTACTCTTGGAGGTGCATCATTGTCTTAAAAATTCTCTAAACAAATGTGCATAGCATGATCCACAATGGAATCTTAGTTTATTGCACTTGATAGAGAAGGTGAAAAGGGTGATTGGCTTCGTCAATTTTTAGAGGACATTCCAATGTGGAGGAAACTTGGGCCACCTATTTGTATTTATTGTAATAACTAATCGGCTAAAGGAAGGGCACAAAGTAACTTGTATAATGGAAAGTATCGACATATAAGTTGGAGATATAATACTATAAAATAATTGCTCTCTAGTGTAATAATTTTCATTATGTTAGGTCAAAAGAAAATATTACAGATCCGTTTATTAAGGGTTTGACCAAAGAACAAGTGAGCAATTTATCGAGGGGAATGTGCTTGAAGCCTATACATTAAGAGTCACCATAATGACAACCTAACCTAGTTGACTGGAGATCCCAAGAACTAGGTTCAAAGGGACAACCTAATTGTGGGGGATTTAAGGGGAATCACTATTGAGATAACATCTCATTACCATTCCTATGATGAGATAGTGATGTCTACAGAGTGAATTCGTAGTATTTAATGGTTCTTATAACTTGAATTAATTTAAGTGGGGTATGACATGATACTCCTAATAAGAATCGCCTATATGACTGTGAAGGGGCCGCTTTTATGTTGATTTTAAGGCTAAATCTTCTAGAGCTCTTATTAAAACAAGGTTTGTTGAAGGTTGAAATGAACAAAATCATGAGAACTACATTGTATCTCGTAAATGACTGTGTGAATTCTATTATCTTTGTTTACACAAATGGCTAAACAATTCAAGACATCACATTCATTAATAAGCTAGTAGACCCAATAGTTTTTACAAAGGAAGGTTCAAAGCCAAAAGCTACACTTTCCTATGCATGAAATTTTCAATATTTACTTTCACATTTTATCTGCATTGTTTTGCATAGTTATCTAGACAATTCTTATTAATGTGGAAGATTGTTAGAAAGTGGGTATAAGGGCTAAGCTCATTTGGTTATTGAGAGCCCAAGCCCACTTTTAAGTGAATAAGAATCACACATGAGAATTGATTGAAGGTTGTGAATAGTCTCACATCGCCTAGAAAATAGTGATTGTGTTGGTATATAAGGCATAAGTTTGGCCTTTCAAGTTAGACCTTTGGACCACCCTACTTTTGTGCAGGAGATACGTGTTGGACTTATACACCTAGGTAGGCTAACCCACACACGTGCGCACCATTGATCTCGCCGTCTAGTCGGCCGGTGTGGCCGGGTTGGGTTGGATTGGGTCCACAAGATAATTATTTTTGAGACAAATTCATTTAGTTTTCTCTTAACCCAAAATGGCTCCAATTTTCTTTTCACCAAAATGTGTCCGTTTAAGGGCAGACATGTCCATTTGAACTATATGGGTTGTCTTCAATGGGATTTCTTATAAAACACTACAATCTAAATATAGTTTACTAGATTTCATTAGCGTCTTCTGTGAGAGCAACTCCAAAACGCTGGTTCACTACCTAAATTGTGTGAAGGTGCTTCTATAGTATGTTGTGGATTATCTTATCCTGTAGTGCCTGGGAATTTTCTAAATTCCTGAAGTTGACCATGTGAAAATTAGGGTATTAGACCTCTTGACCTTCTCATGGGAATAACTTACTCAATGCTTGGAATTAGCTAAAATCAATATGGATGGAAAGTAAACAGAAAGGGCTTCGGAACACAACCAAGAATGCGCAAATAGGCATTCAAATGAGGGACATACAACCGTTTGAATTTGATCATAACTCGCTGGGCCCATTTACCCGAATTGGATGCGCAAATTGTCCGTTGAAGTCACTATATGGGTTTGATTAATTAAAGTGACGAAAATCATTTCTAGGGGCCTAATTAGGTGGCCTAAGTGGAGAGGTTTGGACCAATTTCTAAAGGGATTAGGGTTCCTAATCCCATGCTTATATAAAGGAATTTCTAAGGCTCAATAGGGGAGCACTTTGGCCAAAAGGAGAGGAGAATCCACATAGAGGTAAGATACTTAGTCTTCATCTAGTTTTATTTACATCGAGTTGTTCTCCTTCTAAATCAATTAGATGATTGTAAACATAGTTTTTTAATTATCTCTTTCGAATAATTAACATGTGCATAGAAAGATTATCGTGCACATGTTGTGCAACGACTTCATTTGCCAAAGCCGGAGGGCATATTCTTAGGACAGTAAGGAACTAAGCTCTGGTTATGCTTAATACAAAGGAAGAAAATAATGAAGAATTGGGGCAGCCGGCTTGATAGCCCACCAGCTGTCGCATTTGCTGTCTCGGATAGTTCCGGTCAAGCCCGAGAGGAGGAGGACGGGTAAGGCCAAATAGCCTTCCTTTTCGCCTCTCTCTTGTCTCTACTTCCAATGAAGGATGGAGGTCATGGCTGCTGGAATTCGTCAATGAAATAGCATCATCAGTGTTGGTTGCCGAGGGAAGGAAAAACAGCGCCTTTTGGTCCTCAAGGAGAACCACCCATCCCTTGGCCGGTGGTTGAGTTGCTGCTCTCAGAATCGCAACTGTCCAGCGATTCAAACGAGCTAAGCCTCCCATCCATGGTGGCCGGGCCCAGTAGACACAAGAAGCCATCAGTTCCTGGCTCGCCGGCATCTCCTTGGATGGCCATCGAACAGACGCAGAATAGGGGTGTTCAAATTCGCAGACCCAAGACAATCTGGTGAGGTCTGGCCCCTCGGCTCGCCGTGGTAGCCAAGTGCAATGCTGGCCGTGACCATGCCCCAAAAGAGGGTGATAGGACTCGGAGAAGATGACTCAGTGTGGGTCTGATTTTGGGTCCCGGTTGTGTGACCCTCCGTTTTTGCCAAAACCTAACCGAGCTATGCCTGGCCCGGTCTATTCGAGTTCAATTTTACTAAAAAAAAGGGGTATCAAACTGTGTTCGATTTAGGGAAGTGTCCAAAAAATTTAGAAAGCTTACCAATACACCTTGAGAGGGGTTTAAGTGTTTTGACCAAGTTTCAGGTTGGGGAAAAATCGTACGTGCTATAAAATAACTATTTTACCCTATAACCAAGCCATAGTTTACTTACCTGACTTAAGGGCTCTAGTTCATTGGCCTATGAGTGAAATTAAAAATTAAAAAAATTCCCAGTGATATTTTAAATATATACCCTAAATATAGACCAAACTTCATAGTGAGAAAAAATCTCAGTGAGTGGATAATTGTATATTTTGCCCCTAAGGTTAATCTTAAATTGTTAAGTCAACCAAGGTCATTAGAAGGGGCACACGATCCCGGTAAATGTCAGGAAAATTACCCCGAGTCCATGACGATAATTAGTAACCTTCATCCAAATTTTGGACCCATTAGATGTCTAGAGGGGTTAGAATATAATAACAAAAATACCCTTATGAGCGGCCCGCCTACATTCGTGTGAATGGAATCGCGAGTTAATTTGAGTGTACATCCTTGGGAGAGGACAATGACTTAAACTTAATAGATGGGAAGTGAGATGACCAGAATAACTCAAGGGAGGATACCATACCTCGGGTGGTAAAATTACCCTAATGCCCTTAGGGTAGTATATTCCATTTCTGCCGAAATGGATAACCTAACTAACCAAGAGTTAGGGTGCCCTATAAGGGTGTTAAATGCCTTCAAATGGAGGGGGTGTGGCCAGTAGGTGACACAAAGACCTCTACAGGTCACAGTGTCACAGGAAACAAGGGGAAGAACCCTAATTTGCAAGGTTTAAGGTAGCATATTAAACATGTCAATAATGTAATGCATCAATTCACTAGGGTATTATATACATAACTCGCTTGATGTGTTAGAGTTATTTACATTCTCGGGACTTGAATTCGCTGAACCCTAGCCCTACAAATGAGTGCAATGGGTCTTTGTTTATCATTATGGAATTGTATGACTTCATGTTATTTATGATGATTATTCTGATACATGCTTTTATTATTGATGTATCTAATTATAATGGTAACTTTAGATTAATGAAGATTAATAAAGAGATATTAGTTGCCGTGGGATTGGGTGCAGAACATATAATGAAGATAAAGACTAAAATACCCTCATTAGCATATGGGACAGGTTCATGGAGTGAACTGGGCCCTGGCATCAAATGTTACCTTGGTTAATGAACCGAGGGTAGTTATGGGATTTTACCCTAGTCTCTTGGAGACTATTGGTGCTTGGGATGTTTTTTGAGTCATAGCTTAGTGGATGAACTATTTATTGGGACAATTCACAATGTGAAGATGACTCAAATGGTTGGACTGAATATTTGAATGGTTCGTTTTGTACTTCAAAAATTCTAGCGACTTGCCGTTCATGCTATTTCAAAAGGTTTTTAAAATTTTGGGTTGTGAAAATTTGTATTAGAGCTATTTATCTAACTGCAAGTCTGAAGCTATCTAAAAATTTATGATTTAGTTGAGGTGGATGGGCTTTGGGTAAGAAGTAGCTCTTGGTGTCCATGGCAGAAGAGTTGTGAAACGGCCAAGGAAAAACCATTAGATTCTTATGGTATGGAACACATTCTATCAATTGATAGCTCCAAGGTTTGTTGCGCTAGTGCTTAATTAAATTTGCATTTGTGGCATCGCGAATAGTCATGGGATGGCATGTGAGTACTAGTGTCGACATAGAGGTATTTTTATGTGCACACTCCGAGTTATGTTACCTAGTGGTGATTCTTTTAACTCGAGTGCACAGCGGAAGCTAGCACTAAAGTGGGATTTATGTGAAACCCTAGAGGGGGTGAGTGTGCCCTCCAAGGCCAAGCTTGTTTACTATTGGCTTTGGAGAATTTGGACATAGTTCCTTTTAAGGGGGGAAGGATGTAACGTCTAAGAATTTTCTAAATTCCTGAAGTTGACCACATGGAAATTAGGGTATTTGACCCCATGACTTTCTCTTGAGAATAACTTACTTAATTGTTAGAATTGATGATAAAAAGTACATAGAAAGAGCTTTGAAACGCCACCAAGAATGCACGAATCGGAGTTCAGATGAGGGAGATACAACCATTTGAATTAGATCATAACGCGGAGACCTCGTTTACCTAAATTGGACGCGTGAATTGTCCGTTTAAGTCACTATACGGGCCTGATTAATTAAAGTGACAAAAATCATTTTTAGGGGCCCAATTAGGTATTCTAAATGGAGAGGTTTGGCCCAGGGGATTAGGGTTCCTAATCCCATGCTTATAAAAAGGAATTTTTAGGGCTCAATGGGGGAGCTCTTTGGCCCAAAGGAGAGGAGGAACCACATGGGGAAGTTTTTCGGCGGCCATCGATGAAGGCAGAGAGGAGTATGCATGAAGAGGAGAAAGACATAGAGGTAAGATACTTAGTCTTCATCTAATTTTATTTACATTGAATTACTCTCCTTCTAAATCAATTAGATAACTATAAACATAGTTTTATAATTATCTCTTTCAAATAATTAAGATGTGACTAGAAAGATTGTCGTGCACATGATGTGCAACAACTTCATTCGCCCTAGTCGGAGGGCATATGCTTAATACAGTAACGAACAAAGCTCGTGCTATGATTAATACAATTACGAACTAAGGAAGAAAATAATGAGGAATTGGGGAAGCCGACTTGCTAGCCCATCATCTATAGCATTTGCCGTCACCGATAGTTCCAATCAAGCCTAAGAAGAGGAGAACATATAAGGCCAAACGGCCTGCCTTTTTGCCTCTCTCTCATCTCCGCTTCCGATGAAGGCTGGGGGTCATGGCTGGTGGAATATGTCGATGAAATAGCATCATCAGTGTTGGTTGCCGAGGGAAGGAAAAACAATGCCTTTTGGTCCTCAAGGAGAACCGCCCATCCGCTGGTTGGTGGTGGAGTTCCCGCTCTCAGAATCGTAACTAGCAGGTGTTTCAATTGAGCTAAGTCTCCCAGCCGTGGTGGCCGGGCCTGACAGACACAACAGGCCATCAGTCCTTAGCTCTCCGGCATTTCTTCGGCTGACCACTAAACGGATACTAGACCGGGGCCTTCAGATTTGCTGCCCCAAGGCGATCTAGTGAGGCCTGGCCCCTCGGCTCGCTGTGACAGCTGACGGTGACACCGGCCGTGGCCGTGGACCAAAAGTGGGTGACCTTGCGGGGAGAAGATGACTTTGTGTGGGTCTGGTTTTGGGTTCTAGTTGTGTGACCCGCCGTGTTCGCCTACACCCGACTAGGCTATGTCAGATCGGTCCGTTCCAGTTCATTTTTTTAAGGATCCGGTTCAAGGGGTTATAAGTGTCCAAGAAATTTAGAAAGTTTACCGGTAGAACTTGAGAGGGGTTTGAGTATTTTGACAAAGTTTCAAGATGGGGAAAAATCTACATTCTATAAAATGACTTTTTTACCCTTATAACAAATTCACGATTTACTTACCCAATTAAGGGGCTTCAGTTGAGGGGCCTATAAGTGAAATTGAAAATGAGGAAAATTCACAGTGTGAGTTTAATGTGTACCCTAAATATTGATTAAAATGAATAGTTAGGAAAGATATCAGTGAATGGATAATTAACCATTTTGCCCCTAGGGTTAATTGTAAATCATTAAGTCAACCAAGGTCAGTTCAAAGGGCACACGGCCCCGGTAAATGCCAGGAAAATTACCCCAAGTCCGTGATGATAATTAGTAACCTTCATCCAAATTTTGGACCCATTGGCTGTCAAAAGAGCTTTGAAAATAATGATAAAAATACCCTTATGAGGGGGCAACCCATTTGTGTGAATGGAAGCACGAGTCGATTTGAGAGTGCAGCCTTGGGAGAGTGCAATGACTTAAATTCAATAGATGCGAAGTGAGATGACTAGAATAACCCAATGGAGGACACCATACCTTAGGTGGTAAAATTACCATAATGCCCTTAGGGTAGTATATTTTGTTTCTACCGAAATGGATAACCTAGCTAACCAAGAGTTAGGGTGCCCTATAAGGGGGTTAAATGGCTTCAAATGGAAGGGGTGTGGCCAGTATGTGACACAAAGACCTCTACAAGTCACAGTGTCATGGGAAATAAGGGGTAGAACCATAATTTTTAGGGTTTAAGGCAGCATATTACATATGCAACGCAATGCATTAATCCACTAGGGTATTATATACATAACTCACCTGATGTGTTAGAGTTATTTACATTCTCGAGGCTTTAATTCGCTGATCCCTAGCCCTACAAATGAGTGCAATGAGCCTCTGTTTATCATTATGGAATTGTATGACTTCATGTTATTTATGATGATTATTCTGATGCATGCTTTTATTATTGATTTATTTAATTATAATGGTAACTTTAGATTAATGAATATCAATCAATAGATATTGGTTTCCATTAGATTGGGGGAGAACATATAATCAAGATAAAGACTAAAATATGGTGAATATGGTTTGGGACCGGTTATTGGAGTGAACTGGGCTCTAACATCGAATGTTACCTTAGTCAATGAACCAATGGTAGTTATGGGACTTTACTCTAGTCTCATGGGGACTATTATGGTTTGGGATGTTCTATGAGTCATAGCTCAGTTGATGAACTATTTATTGGGCCAATTCACAATGTGAAGAGGACCCAAATGGTTGAGCAAATACTTGACTGGATGAAAATAATCTAGTCTATGTTTTAAATGTTTGTGGGAGTCAGTGGTCAGAAAGACTTTAGGCTTCTATGGTTTGCATTAATAATGTCTTAGAAGACATTTTCCCCCTGAGTTGGGAGGGTGGAGATTGTGATACTTGTACACTTTCTTCATTGCCACGATGGTTTGAGTATTAGTGAACAAGGTCCCTACCACATGTTTCCCGCAAGTCGTCACATGACTATATAGTGTGTATGAAAAGTGGACTTGCATGAGCATCATGGAAGGCTTGTGTTTCTAACTAATCTGTGTCCATGAGCACAGTTGGGATCCTCTTTTCTATATTTGTGGTAGACTTTTAAGAGCCATGGGGATTTAGGTGAAGTTGTTGTTAAGCTATCTACTCCAATGTTGGAGTTCTTTGTCTGGGGATTACTTTTAGAGTTGAATTATCCCTCAGTGAATACATATTTATATTGTGTTAAACCTAGAGTTGGGTTAAGACGATAAAGCATGATTAGTGTCATGTGTCATTTTAGTTGGCATATGATGTGTCTATCTGTCCAAGAGATTGGACATGGGTATTAATTATTAAACAAGGGTTGTGAGATATTAATAATATTGATTGTAGTTGATTGTTAACTAGCGTAAGTGGAACAATTAAAGGACTTATATAACATGTAAGTTGATTGAAAATACGTAAGTATTGCATGTTGGATGCTATGCTTCTTGAGTTACTGTAGTTTATAGGCAAAACTACATTTGGATCCGATTTTCTTGGAAACATTGGAGATGTTATCTCATGAGTACATAGGCAAATAACATCGAGTGATGTTGGCTTGATTCGAATAACAATAGTAAGACCTTTTGTTCTTTTGGAAACTCTTCTCTCCTGAGGGTGGAGAGGTTCCGTTGTTATTTTGTTTGGTTGGTTGCATGTTCTTTAGGCAAGGACAAGTGACACCAAGATTGAAGAACAAGGGTTGTAGTTCCTCGTTTCTGCAATTCTGATACGTAAGTGTATCTTTGGTGTGAGAATCAACTTAGTTATTTATTTTTAAACATATGACGGACTTATACTTATATGGATATGCTATTCTTTATTAATTTTAGAGATGTGTAATAATATCATATGATTTGATATTCATATTTGTGAACCCCAGTTGTCATGATATAGATATTTAATCGAATAATTTGTTTTGTACTTAAGAAAAAAAAATTCTCACGATTTACCATTTATGCTATTTAAAAAGTCTTCTAAAAATCTAGGTCATAGCATATCCTCAAGAGGGTATTGATCAAAAGGGCTGGGTCGCCTATTATTTATTACATTGCTAAGGGGAACTACTCTTTTGCCCTAACTATTCCAAGGTCACCAATTGGTCTAATTTTGAGACAAAAGCGAGAACTTTTAACATTCCCGATCTAGAAACTGTTGCAGTGGGAACTCCACTTGCCATTCCTCCTTCAGAAGTAAAAGTATTAATTCTCTCTTTTTCCGTGATTGATCACTTATCTACCCTTTTCCTTAGAACTCCACTTTTAACATTACGAATGGAACAAACATAATTCGAATGCTTATGTATCTTACAAATAGAAGGTTGATCGCTTCTTGTTGTATCATTCATTTGATTGGAAATGGATCAAAGACCAACATCTGGTTGGAAGCTTGGTACCCCTTCATCCGCCTTAAAAACAAGTTTGCGGTTGTAACCCAGTTCACCTTTCGGTTACATCCAGAGCTGAGCCTCAAGCCCCGTTGGATCCATTTTTAAGAAAGTCTGTGCTTCTTTGTGTTCAAACGTTTTCCTTATTATCCATTCGATGCCCATAGACCTAGAGTTGCTGCTTCCATCCTTTTTTTAAGGACTTGTAGCTGTAGCATAGGAAGGAATTTACGCCCAGAAAATACCAAGCATTAGTGGGGTTGGTTTCGCTCATTCTTGCATTATTATGGCTAAGCTTATTAATGATTTACAAAACCCAGTCATCCAAGCAAGCACAAAAGGTGACAAGACTTTCTAACAGAATTCTACTTCGTCTTATAAGTCAGGCCAAAACTATGTGGTGGTTGATGCCCTTAGCCAAAAAGTAGAGCTTTCTTCATTGAAGTTGGAGATTGCTAACTCATGCAGATAGAAGACCTACAACAAAAAAGGAGTTACTATCAAATTTTAATAGGCTTTAGAAAAGGCTACACATGTAAGATAAGAATCACATGCAAGAATTGGGGTAATCGATGTTAAACACAAACAAGTTGACTTGTCCAGACCTTCCGCTGCCATTAACATCAGTAGTGGCATTAGGGCTAAGAGGTGTCAATTGGTTCTAAATTGACAATTTTGCCATTACGGGCTGATTGCATAGGGAATCATTAATTAAGCCCCAAAATTCCTTTCACAATTAGATTATACGATTGATTAAGGCACTGATTGAAGTACGTACTATATTATTTTTTCCTCTAATCAAATTTATATAACAATGAATTTAATATTTTACCCTTGGTGGAAGATATATAAATTTTTTTGTTTTTACCCAAATTAGGTTTGCATTTGGGTAAAACTATTTTACCCAAATTAGGTCTGCTTTCGGGTGGCAGCCTGGACCCTTTTGAGAAAAGCCCGCACCTCCTTAACCCACTCAGCAGCTGCCCGAACTGTGACATCCCGCTCTACTAGATTAGCCCGCCTGGTAGCAACCCTCACCACCTTAGTTGGTTCTGCCGGCTCAGCCCCCTCTACAATCATCTATGCCTCAACCCACTCCACCATAACCCTATGGGTGGTATCTACCTCTACTTGCAGCATGACATCATCCTCTACCCTCTTTGGCTCAGCATTAGCCTGTGCCTCCTTGATAGCAACTCAGGAAGGACCAATTCATGGCATGCAAATATGATAATAAAAAAGCTACTATTATAATTCTCCCAATCGTGAGAAAACAAAATGTTTGCTCTCGATAATATATGATGGCCATGATATCTATTAATATTTTGGTAATGGTAGATCAATTTTATTTAATTCTTCTTATTAAACTACCAAAGATAGAGACTCCCATAAATAGTTATCACCATGGCCAACTAATAAAAGATTTTAATTTAACTCACTTTGGTATCACCATGGATGATATAGTTGTTGCAAATATAAGTATCAGACATGTAAACATGAAACACAAAGTCCGAAGACGGCTGGTAGTTGCCTTCATGGGCTTCTTGTTCAAGCTCTGGTAAAAACTTCTCATGAATAAACAAGCACCAATCAAGAATCGGAGACAATACCAAAACTACCAATATCAAATAAAGACCATATTTGTGATTGCCGAATATGTTCTGGCTATTCTTGAAGAAAGATGTGCTAACAAAAACATTAATAACACAAAAAATTTCATCCCAACACTGGTAGATAGGGTAATTCTTGTGTCATTTGAGAATTTAAACTCCATTAATAAAGTTCTAATACTTGAAATGAAATGAAGCACCTTTATCCCAGTAGCTATTATCTCTACATTTCAAATAAGAAAAGTCAAGTGTTAACCAACTTTCTCTTAACTTTGTTTAGCATAAAAAAAAACTTTTGAAACATCCTCATATAATTCATAAGCTGTAATAATCTTCTTTGATATCTCTAAACGCACCATTTAGTTAGCTTTAAAGGACTTCCCTCCTTTGAATAGTGGCTCAATGTAGTGATTTGTCAAACTCTGTAACTGCCTTAACTTCTTAATCATCATAGAGGCCACTAAGGTTGGTTAAATACATTAAAGTAAAACTAATCAAAAGATGTGATTTAACTAATTTTATTTTTAATATAAATGTTATAGTGACTCCAGTGACAGTAATTAAAGAGGAGTACATGTTAAGTGTTATGATATGCGACTCGATCGTGTGAGCAAACTGCTCGTCGCTTACTGCGTGGGCTTCTTGTGTAGGCTATGGGAAACTATTTTTATTTTTGAACATAGCCTAGTAAAAAATGAGAGACTAACACAAATACAATGTCACATAAAGATTATAGTTTTCCTTATAATTGTCCTTTCTAATATTTATTACGATAACTATTACGTCAGTGGAAATATATACCAAAGACGTTAATTTATTATATTATTATATATATTACTATTAATGTGAAAAGTGGGACTAAGATTTTTTCTAAATATCCTAAATTTTCCTTGCGTTTAGGAGTTCACATTGTGTTTAAGATTCCAACAAATACTTAAATTACTATGACTACACATCTCTAAATTTTATATACAAAGTTGCAAACTTAATAAAAGTCCTAAAAAACTATTTTGGCCTAGTTTAAGATTATACTACTAAAAGTTTTAAAGTACACATAACTATTTTTTATGTGGAAACTTAGTTAATAATCATAATATGTTTAAATTTATATTAAAACATAATTAAATGTCCTAAATTACTATTGTTGCATGTTTTCGAGTTTTATATGAACATTTAATTTAAAATCCTAACTTGCTATGGTTGCATATCACTTAAGTTTTATAAGTAAACTAAATTTTGGTTGAATTCAAAGTCCTAATTTATTATAAGAGAGCCCTTTATGAGAGAGACTACATATTGGTTTCTAAACAAATCCTAAAAAAATGGTTAGTAACTGAAAAGTCCTAATTAATAAAGAGGGAGTCTACATATTTTTTAAGAGGGAGGCGGAGACCGGATCCTATAATTGTTATTGAAGATGAAACTCATATTGAAGTTTTGTTTTTCTAATAACTCATAATTTTTATATTTTTTTTACAATTACAAGGATTGTTGTTTTTGTTGAACATGTTGTCTACATTTATTTCTTATCACATAGAAAAATACACCCTTCGTCCTATATTAATAGTACAATTTTGGAAAATATCTTTGTTCTATATTAATAGCTTCATTTTGTTAAATTATAGTAGTTGGGTACATAAAAAATAGTATCATAAGCTGATTTTTCATTCTCTTAGATGTTGGTTTTACCATTCAATAAAAACTACCATTTTTCCAAATCTAGCTATTAAATCGGGTTCGGAAATCGGGTCGGGTCGGCCTTTACC
Organism: Saururus chinensis; assembly: GCA_035235625.1. Taxonomy (NCBI): domain Eukaryota; kingdom Viridiplantae; phylum Streptophyta; class Magnoliopsida; order Piperales; family Saururaceae; genus Saururus; species Saururus chinensis. The sequence continues at coordinate 24,441,822 of CP141146.1, read as the reverse complement.
CAACTCTTAAATCGGGTTGAAAACTCACACCCTAACCCTACTTTGGTCAAGTTGGGTATATGGGTAACTCTACTTTTTTGTCATTTTTTCTTAAATTAATATTTTATATGTTATCTTCACATTGACTAAACATAAAAAAATTAGTTAAAACTATAAAAATTCTATAGAAAATTACTAATTAACTATTAAATAAAATATATGAAAAATAGAATTCTAAGAGAATTGCTTTCTTATCTCTTCCCCTTTGGTTATTACATCATTAAATAATAGAATTGAGGTTCATTTTTTAGGTTGTGGGTAAATCCCAACTCAACCCTACTTTTAAAATGGATAAAATTTTAAAACCATAATTATGATCCTAACTATGTTTGGGTAAGTTCAGGTGCAGGGTTAGGCAGGTCAGGTAAACGGCTTGGGTAGAATTTAAATGTTCCGAGAGAGTATTATGTTATGCATGTGCTTATTAATTATTTTATTAAAAATTAATAAATATGTTTCATGTCTAACATTTCCTTTAATGCAGCGCTGCTTGAGCCATGGCCATGGCAGCACTGCGAAGCCATGACGATGCAAAAACTTTAGGCTTTGGTACTAGTGTGCCAATGGCTAATGTTAAAATAAAATGGTAAACTTGTAATTTTCATGACCTTTACGAGGTTGTAGACATTGTAATATCTTCCTTCCTATAGCCAGGTTTTTGATTCACTACAGTAGCCAACCACTATAGTAAATTCTCTTAAGAGTTTTTTCCATATTGCTTGACCAAAGAATGAAATGTTCCATATTCCCTGGATTTTAAACGAAAATGCCATATGACCTGGTTGTGGACCAAAATACCCTTAGGTTTCACTATATCATGTTTTAAATGTTCAGCTTGTAATAAATGCACAACGGAACAGTGTTGTGCCGTTCCGGTGTGCTGGGAGTCATCGGCGGTGAACTGAACTTGCCGGCGGGATCTGACTGGCAGTGACTCACCAGCAAGAGTCGATGAACAAGAAAAAAGTGATTTATGAGACTGCAGACACTGTTTGAGTGCTCCAAAAGCTGCATTTCGCAGAAACGATCATTCTTTCACACCAATCATGGATAAGATCGGTATTTGCATCCATTATAATGGAGAGGTAGGCAATGATGACATGTATATCGGTGGAATGGCACTGTTGATAAATATTCATTCGTCGGTGAGCTTCGGCGAGCTGCAAGGGCAAGTCAAAGCACGACTTTTCGTCAATGGTAATGTCAGTTTAAAGTATTTAATTCCATCATCCCAATCATCCATGATGTATGAATTACAAGACGATGAGGACCCCCAATCAGTGTTCTCCATTCATAAGAAGGTGAATAAGGAGGTGTTATCATTGTATGCCGAGATGAAATAGCCCGACAACTGTGATAAATCACCATCACCCTCCGTTGAAAGGAACTAGACAGTCAATAGAGTTGAATCTCCCATCATAATGGCTCATCCCAGCTCTAATGTCAGACTTCATACCGGATTCAATGAAACTCAGTTCACCTTTGAAACTGTCAGGTAACAATATTGAATCTTTAGATTATACGCAATTGGTATATTTCTTGTACTCAAAACCACGATATTTAACTTATCGTGTTAAGGGTAAATCATAACGTGCAAAGTTATAAACACGACCTGTAATATATCGTATTAGTAATTACACGATATACACATGCAATAGAGCAATTATGTGTTGCATCGTAGATATAATAACACGACATGCATTCATGTTGTGGTTTCGATAACACGTCTTGAAATGTTTGCGTGTTAACAGAATACACGATGTCGACTGATGTTGCATTTTTTTAACATGATAATGTGCAATGCAAATTGGGAGAACCGGGAAACTTGCCCTCAACAAATCCATGCCAATCATAATACATGATGTCGGTGTATAGGAGGGTCTCTACGGGCCACGACTTGTATGGGTTCGACAGAAATTATGTGATAATTTCCTTAACTGCCTCCTCCTGAACCTCCAGGTGGAACACTAACTTTGTGTCAAGATAGTCCTTCGGACGTAGACTTGTCTCCTCATTGTTCGTCTTTGTCACAGTATCTTCTTCGACATCTTCAACATTGCAAATACTCTCCATTATGTCTGCATCTACTGGAGGAGTATCCGATATAGTGCCTTCACTAGAAATTGCGATTGGGGCTGCTGGTTCCGGGGGGGAGACTTTGGATGTGCCGGACGGATAATGCTTGGGCCAGGGGCCGATGCTAGAGGTACTTCGTCACCAAGCTTTCCAGGCTGGGCATTGTGTTGAAACTTTGCTAGTTGCTCATCAATGTAGCTGCTGAAATGCTTCAGCTTCTTCGATACGTGAGCTGCAACTTTCTTCACAGGCTCCTAACCTTGAGCAGGTGGTCCAACTGTGGTGGACCTCGTCTTTTGTTGAGCAGGAGGTACAATGGGAGGACCAGGAGCAGCTTTCCGCTTCACTCTAATTTTTATTGCTTATTTGGGTAATACTCCTTTCTTCACTTGTTGGGGTGCTTCTGGCCCCTTCAAGGGTTGTTTCGGAATCTCTAGCTGGTCTGTGGTCCCTCACGGGATTGTTCTAGCACAATGCGGACTTGAGCCACGACCTCAGGTGGAAGGTTTGGTTCCTCTACCTCCCGAGGTTGTTCGTCGACACATACAAGCGTTAGGTCTGGTTCCTCTAACTCCCGTGGTTGTTCTTCGACATCATGGGGTTGTTCTTCCACCTCATGGGGTGGATCCACGACAACCCGTGGTTGATGCACGACCTCTCGTTGTTGTTCCATGAATTCCACATTTATTTTCGTCAAAAATCTAGTTATTACAGTCCTTTGCAACTTCGGACCAATCTTCTTCTTCGATTTGGTGGCAGCTTGCGGTTGTAGTTTCTCTATATAAGAAGTAAGTGATCGTGTTAGTAACTACACGATATCCACACAAGTTGTCATTTACAAACACGATACTGATGCATATCGTATTCGTAGAAACACCACAGAGGCCTAATCGTGCTCACGATCACACGACCACGCAAAGATGGTTCTCACAACTCTTACTTCAATGATCGTGTGATCGATGACACGACAATCCAACCATCGTCTTTCTTACTCAACGATATGATCTCTTATCGTGTACTCAACTACACAAATATCCCCTAACGAAACACAATACATTAAACTGTTGTACTTACTCAAAATGAATCCCTCTTCCACCGGCTGAGGGACTTGTACTAGTTCATGTTCGGGGGCAGATGGTTGGTGATCTACTCTTGATTTTTAAGCTCTTGCCTTTGAATAAACCAAAGGCAATCCTTCGGTTGTCAGATGAAGGGTTGATGCTTGGGCGACCACCGGCTGAGTGGTTTTAGGCAGTTGTTCTATCTCTCGTTCCTCGGGGGGTTGCATCTGTTCTATGAGGCTAGTTGACACCTCTAGATCGTCCTTAACACGTTGGAGTGCAGCTGCAACTCGATCCGTGTTCCATCCCTGCTCACCGTATAGAACAACCTTCTCCAAAACAACTTCACAAACTCCCATCATGACATCAACTGGCATGACAAATGATTCAATGACGTCATGCCCGGAATGTACGGCGCCACCCTTTGTATCCGCCTTCTTAGATTTCGGGGTCACCCTTTGTCCATCCATCAAGTGCGCCTCTTCGGCAATTGGTGTGATGCGCATAACAATTTGTGAGTCTGGCTTCAGCCTCATGAAGACATCCTCGTACCACTTCCACATCTGGTGATGAGCTAGAATCTTCTTCCTCCCCTTTTCGTCAGTTGGGTCAAGTTTATCGGCCTTCTCCACGTCGCTCAAAAGTTGGGTAAATCCGGGCCACCTCTTACACCTCGGTCTGCATGGAGGACCACTTGGAGCCCATATAGACGTATGCTCATAAAACCACACCTGGTGGACAATACAAAAGAATATAAACATTAGTCTAAAATGTTTAGTATCTTCACTATAACAAATTAGTCGTGTTATGGATAACACGCTAGAAGCCACATCGTGTTTTAGGTAACACGATAAATTACGATCGTCTAATGTCATATCCACGATATAATACATCGTCGTGTTTTCGAGAACACGATATGTCTACATGCATGTTAAATGTCGTATGTCCAATAACACAATTGAGAGTTTATATCGTGTGACCAATAAGGCGATATTCATCTATGTAAAATATATCTTGTCATTCTAAATATGATATTAGAATTCGCATATTATAACACATATGAGCGTTACCTGGAGAACTAATGAAGCCCCTACGAGAATTCCGGCCGTGGCAGAACGCTCGTCCTGTCTGCTCATGATGTTCTGGTAGGCTGCCGATATGCCTCTCATAAGCAAATCATGTACGGCGCCTGCCCAATTGTAGCTCCCCACGACCGACATGTCATCTAAGTAATCACACAGAGCTGGGGATACGACTCTATTGCTCTGCGTGAATAACAAGAGGATACCCATGTGCACGATTGCCAACCGTGCTAAGTGCTCATATGAAACATTCCTTGTTTCTGCAGCGAATAATTCTTCTAGTCCTGTCTTCTCCGGCCGCTTCCCTTAGAAAAACTTGTAGAATTCCCCCTTGCCTTGGGCAGCCTTCCCCTCGCTGCGTTCCAATTTACACGGGTTCCCTTTTCCACTCAACCCCGTGATCATAGCCACTTCAGCCACTGTAAGGGGTAGTCATTTGCCCCTTATGTTGAAGACCTCCAATGAGTCGTCCCAACAAGCACCAATAAGTACATCCAACAACGGCCTGGAGATGATGATGGGCTCGCAATCATATACTGGGTAGAACCCAGACTCCACTAAAATCGCCTTGCATCCCGGACGTGAATCTACAAGGTCTTTTGATAGACGCATTCCAGTGGGGAAACTATTCATTCCCAGACCCGATCTTCTCCAGTAGATTCTCTTCTTCTTCTCTTTTGCAACGTTCACTGACTCCGTCATTTGATGTAATACTCTAACTTTACGTCTGAAAAATTGGATATATATATATATATATATATATATATATATATATATATATATATATATATATATATATGTCAATCAACAATAGGTCGTGTCCTTAATCAATAACCGCGTCGGTTCACACTTTCTAACTAACTTCTATAGAGACGATAAGTATATGAATCGTGTAATCGAACATACTCTAAGAGGCCCTCGCATACACGACATCATTATGGTTAAACATCGTGTTTCCACCGTCTTATTGAGAACATGATATATGTCGTATTGTCTTTTTGATGCAACAATAGTCTGATTCGACGCTCTATGTCGTGTGTTCGAGTACACGCTAAATAACAAATCGTGCATATAAATATCCAAAATGCCTTACCACGAAACCTCCGTTGTTGTTCTCAGAGCCGGATTTAACATTCGTTCGGCCGTTGCCTTTCCGAAATCGCCGCAAACCCGATCCGCACTACAAACAAGAACTAGCTTTGGGGTGTACAGTTTCAAAACTCAGCTTACGAGAAACTCTCGTTCCTAAACTCGTTCTTCGCAAACTCAAACTCGTTCCAAAACTAGAAAATCCCTAATCTTCGAAGTTTTGGTCGGATAGGTCACAAAATCTTCTCACACGCCGCTTACACTTTGCTTAAACAGAGGACTTTCCAATCGGAAGTGAGTTTTTAATCTGAACGGAGTTTTTCACTTGGAGGAATCGCTGGCGTCTAAAGTCGTATGCCAATGAATGCGACTTTGTGAGGGTTTAACACGATATAAAACCCTACCTCCGGTCAGGGGTATTTTAGTCCAAATTTTAGCTTATATCGTGTTATTCCAGGTCATATGGCATTTCCATTTCAAATCCAGGGAATATGGAATATTTCATTCTTTGGCCAAGCAGTATGGAAAAAATTCATTCTCTTATTGGATCTCTTACTGTCTTACCCACAAATATTTATTATTATTATTCCTATATTAACCTAAGCATATATGCTCCCATCCTCTCCATTTTTTCTCCTCTTCAAAGGTCCAACTCTTAAACGTGTACCAAAGAAGTCTAGTAAGTGAATAAAAAAAATAGTCCAGTGAAGTTTAGAAATTAAAAGTTGGGCATGTGCCAAATTGGGATGACTCTCAAGTATGAAAGCGGAGGTCTAGTTTCTAAAACAAGACCAATCATGACCTAGAAAGAAACACATATTTGTATTGTGTTCTCCATAAGAGATTACGTTGTCTGGACTTGGAATTCTTCCTATGTTACGAGATCGTGATTCCAACCATTCTAGTTCTTGATAGGTGTAATGTTTCATATCAAGAACCGTCGTTGTGGCTCCTTTCTATACTCCTATATGTGATGAGGGTAAAGTCAAAAGTATCTAAAAATGATGATGATAAATAGTCTTTATTGGGAATGCAAATAATTCTCTACTCCTATATGTGATGAGGGTAAAGTTAAAAGTGTGTAAAAATGATAATAATAATAATAATAATAATAATAATAATAATAATAATAAACAGTCTTAATTGCGAATGCAAATACTGACGAAAGCTCTTGATTTGTAAGAATCATTTCCATAATATTGAGAACATATCTGTTTACATGTTTTAAGCAAATGAAGATGCCAAAAATTATAGAAAATGTTTTTGCACAAAAATTAACAGGAAAACTAAGATTTACATTAAAGTAAAAGTAAAATAATAGAAAATTATAAGATAGACAAAGCTCGATTAGTCTTTGATCTATGGGATGTGCACATCGGTCTAAGTGCATGTTTTGTTAACATGACTTCCTACAAGGAACCAACACAACTACCACCTTCTGTAAATAGCAGTGAAAAGGTGTTCAAAATAATTAAAAAATTTAAGAGTAAAATAGTCAAAAATAAAAAGTTATGTCAGTACCCCTTCTCCTTCTTAAATAAAGTATGATATACTAGGGGAATTTACTATTAGCCAATTGCAGTGCTCTTTTGATTATCACTTTTGTAGTCTCAAGCACTAAATGTTACCACCTGTCTGTGTATAGTGTTAGAAGTGGGTATATGGGCTAAGCCCATTTGGGTATTGAGAGCTGAAGCCCACATCCATGTGAATGAGAATCACACATACGAATTGGTTGAAGGTTGTGAATAGTCCCACACACCTAGAAAAAAGTGATGGTATGGGTATGTAAGACATAAGTTTGACACGTTAAGTTAGGCACTTGGGCTACCCCACTTTTGTGGGGGCATACATATTGGACCCATGCACCTAGGTAAGATAGCCCACACAAGCATGCCGCTACCATTGTCTGTTCAGCTGGCTCGGTTCGGTTTGCACATGCGGCTGGTCGGGTTGTGTTGGGTCAACAAGATAATTATTTCAAGGTAAAATAGTCAAAAATAAAAAAGTTCTATTGTACCCCTTTTCCTTCTTAAATAAAGTATGATATACGAGGGGAATTAACTATCATCCAATTGCAATGCTCTTTAGATGATCACTTTTGTAGTTACAAGCACTAAATGATACCAGTATTTGTGTGTAGTGTTAGAAGAGGGTATATAGGTTAAGCCCATTTCAGTATTGAGAGCCCAAACCCACTTTCAAGTGAATGAGAAACACACATGTGAATTAGTTGAATGTTTTGAATAGTCCCACATCGCCTAGAAAAAAGTGATGGTATGGGTATGTAAGGCATAAGTTTGGCCTTTATAGTTAGGCCCTTAGGCTACCCCACTTTTGTGGGGGGATACATATTGGACCCATGTACCTAGGTGAGCTAGCCCACACACGTGCACCGCCACTGCTGTCTATTCGATTAGTTCATATCGGTTCACACGTGCGGCTGGTCAGGTTGTGTTGGATCAACAAGATAATTACTTTTGGGACAAATTCATTTGGTTTTCTCTTTACCAAAAATGGATCCAGTTTTCTTTTCACCAAAATGTGTCTGTTTGAACAAGACGGGTTGTCTTCAATGAGATTTCTTATAAAACACCAAAAGTTATTTTTCTTAACTTGATTTCGTCTTGTCTTCTATGAAGGCAATTCCGTATCGTTGGTTCGTTGCATACGCTTGTGAAGGTGCTTTTACAGCATGTGGTGGATTGTCTTATCGTGAGAGAGATGCACAAGTGATTCCTAAGCACTACTAGGGAGGGTGAATTATGTCTTAAGGATAGAGAGTACATGCTTGATTCAATCATCTTCTTTTTGTGAGTTTCATGCATCACAACACTTACTAAGGTACAGAATTAACAATTTTAAGACATAATATTTTTTTTCGTACTTTACTGTTGTGACTATTATTTTGAATGTGTGTTCTTAATATTTTGGAACTGAAATTATTTTCTATTCATCGGAATAGAAATGTCTGCAGAGGGTACCAATATGACTTTTGTCATAATTCCCACTACGGTGAATGCTCCTATTCAAGTTAAAGGGGAGAAACCAAAAAAATTCAGTGGTGTAGATTTTAAGAGATGGCAACAGAAGATGCTATTTTATCTTACCACACTTAATTTGGCTCGATTTCTATAGGAGGATGTTACTGTTCTCACTAAGTTGAAAAGGGAAGATAAACATGCTATTGCGGCAGATGATGCATGGAAACATGTATATTTTCTATATCATAATTATATTCCCAATTGGCTGGACAAGACACTATACAACGTGTAAAGTCTGATGAAGAGTGCTAAAGCATTGTGGGAATCTTTAGATAAGAAGTATAAGACAAAGGAATCTAGAACAAAGAAATTTGTTGTAGAAAAATTCTTGAACTTCAAGATGAAGAATTCTATGACAATGATTAATTAATTCCAAGATCTCCCAGTGATCCTGCATGATATACATGCAAAAGGTTTGACTTTGAGTGAGTCTTTTCAGGTGGCTGCTATAATTGAAAAATTACCACCTTCCTAGAAGGACTTTAAGAATTACTTGAAGCAACATGAAGACTTGAGTATAAGCTTTAGGATAGAAGAGAACAACCATGATTCTGTAAAGAAAACCGGAGGTCATGACATGGAAGCCAAAGTCAACGTTGTGGAACAAGTAGCATAAAAACGACAAGTTCAACAACAAGAAGAGGAAAAATTTTGGAGGATAGTCAAACAACGACTCTAGCAAAGCCAAGTTCAAGGGCTAGTGCTATGTGTATGACAAGCAAGGTCACAAGGCTAAGGATTGTCGGAAGCAGAAGAAACAAGAGAATTCCAAGAAGAAAATTGCACAAGCCAATGTGACTGAAATGTAGAATCTCTCCCACAATGTGAAAGACATCAGCCTTTGCATTGTGATTTTTGAAGTGAACATGATTACCAATGCAAAAGAATGATGGGTGGACACAACACTTGTCATCTGTGCTTAAACAAAAAAATGTTCTCCTCTTATCAACTAGTGGAAAATAGTGAGCAACATTTCATAGGCAATTCTTCTACCACCATGGTTGAAGGTAATAGATAGGTGGTGCTCAAGATGACTTCGAGTAAGGAACTCACTCTTAACAATGTGCTAGAAATTCGAAGGAATTTAGTGTCAGGATCATTGTTGAGCAAGAATGGGTTTGAATTTGTGTTTGAATCGGACAAGTTTGTATTGAATAAGAGTGGAATATATGTGCGAAAAGGGTATCTTAATGAGGGGCTTTTCATGCTCAATGTATTAGCTATTGTACTTACTAATATTAAGAATGTCAGTGCTTCTTCATCTTATATGCTTAAGTCATGTAATGTGTGGCATGGTAGCTTAGGACATATTAATTATGATGGTATGCGAAGATTGATTAATATGGAATATCTTCCTAAATATAATATTGACTCTCATCATAAATGTGAGACTTGTGTGGAATCAAAATTGACAAGAAAATCATTCTAAAGCATTGAGAGAAGTTCTAAACCTCTTAAGTTAATCCACAACAATGTATGCGACTTAAAAATTGTTCAAACAAGAGGGAGTAAAAAATACTTTATTACATTTATTGACAATTTCATTCGATATTGTTATGTGCACTTACTGAGAAGTAAAGATGAGGCTATAGACATGTTTGTACTATAGAAAATAGAGGTTGAGAGTCAACTTGGCAATAAAATAAGAGTTTTAAGGAGTGATAGAGGTGGGGAATATGAATCACCTTTTAGTGAATTTTGTTCAAAATATGGTATTATACATCAAACTACAGCACCCTATTCATCTCAGTAAAATAGAGTTGATGAATAAAAAAATAGAACTTTAAAAGAGATGATGAATATCATGTTAATAAGTTCTAAATCCATAACATATGGAGGGGATGCTCTGCTTTAAAAAATTATATTTTCAATAAATACCTAATAAAAAAACCTTAAAGACATTGTATAAATTATGAAAAGGTCGAAAGCTTTCTTATAGTTTCTTAAAGGTGTGGGGGTGTTTAGCGTCCTCTTTGCTGCTATTCAAAATTACCATTAGAATGAGAATCGATTATTCCTTGACAATCACATAGTAGAGTAAAGCACCTTCCCATCAATGAAAGGAAGTAAGTGACAAGGGATCCACCAAAGTACCTTTATAGAGGTTAACTCTAATACTGTGACTTGCCATATAACACAGAGATCCATAACGACACGTTATCGTGGACCAGACTACTAATGTTACCGGTTTTTAGAAGGCTTTCTCACTCTTTTGGCTTTAGGGCTTGTACACATAAGACAATAATTCTAGTTCATCATGCCGAAAGGGCGACGTTTCTTTTCGGGGACCACAAAAAAAGGAAGGTCTCGATCAATGATCCAAGGAATGGAAACATTCTAATTGAGAATATCTTTTTAGAAATACATTTATTCCCACTATAATTTAAACGCTTTTCCCTAATTGTATTGCCATGATTCTCTTCCCTTTGATCCCATACCGTACATTCCTATTATTTGAGACCTTCCATTCCCATTGCATCCCATATATTACCTTCTTGCCCATTATCACCCGCACCCACCTTTCTTTCTTACCTTTGAGGTTAGGATACCAATTGGGGTATATCTACATATGTTTTGTTGAAGCAGGTAACCCTAAAAACAAAACAACTTCCTTCACCAAGCCTTCCTTTCTTACAGCATTCAAATCATGAAAAGCCTTTTTGCCTTTTATAATGTTTTCACTTTTTTTTAGAATGTCTTAAATATTCTATAAAAAGAAATAATCCATTCAACTGAAATCTCTAACCCGACCATATAGAAAACGCCCTAACCTGAAAGTCCATCCCAGGAACTAAAAAGAATAAAAGACAACTAACAACAGCTATATTCGCACCCGGGTGATCTACTTACACAGCATACCGCGGCACCACTTTATCTTAAAGGCTTCTTGCAAGGAAGCACTTCGAGTCACTAGACAGTCAGTTCTCTAAATAAATTAAAAAGACAATTGTAATATATGATCGAACATGCATAATGGATCAAGAAAAGAGGGCAGTACAAGCCCTCTTCCCCGCGCATCCTTTGATGCTTGTGTGGTTCACCGGTTCCGAAGACTAGACCCTTAGAGCGATTCAGTTTATACAGAGGTGCATGCAAATTAGGGGGGGTGTTGTATAGTATTGATTGGGCAGGCCCTTCCCCATAAGGCCCCACCGTCGGGGCATAAGTGCCCTCTTGCTACCCATATGCGAGGCAATATCTTAGCCTTCTCTGACCAGGATCGCTCCCACACCTGTAGCTTCCATGACCAGCCTTCTCAACAATGTATTGATCGAAAGGGATGGGCAGCCTATTACTTATTACATTTCCAAGGGGGGCTACTCTTTTGCCCCAACTATTCCAAGGTCATCAATTGGTCTAATTCTGAGACAAAAGTGTGCACTTTTAACATCCCTGATTTGGAAACTGCTGCAGTGGGAACTCCACTTTCCATTCCTCCTTTCGAAGTAAAAGTGTTAATTCTCTCTCTTTTTCCTTGGCCGATCGCTTATCTACCTTTTTTCCTTGGAACTCCACTTTTATCATTACGAATGGAACAATCATAATTCGAATGCTTATCTATCTTACAAATAGAAAGCCGATCGCTTCTTGTTGTATCATTCATTTGATTAGAAATGGAGCAAAGACCAACATCTTGTTGGACCCCTTCGGCCTTAAAAACAAGTTTGCCATGGTAACCCAGTTCACCTTTCGGTTACATCCGGAGCTGAGCCGCAAGCCCCGTTGGATCCATTTTTAAGTAAGTCTGAGCTTCTTTGTGTTCAAATGTTTTCCTTATTATCTGTTCAATGCACACGGACTTGGAGTTGCCATTTCCACCCTTTTTTTAGGGACTTGTAGCAGTAGGATAGGAAGGAATTTACGCCCCGTAAATACCAAGCATTAGCAGGGTTGGTTTCACTCATTCTTGCATTATTATGGCCAAGCTTATTGATTAACAAAACCCAGTCATCCAAGCAAGCACGCATGGTGGCAAGACTTTCTAACTGAATTCTACTTCGTCTTGGAGTATAAGCCAGGCCAAAACTATGTGGTGGCTGATGCCCTCTGCCAAAAAGCTAGTATAGCTTGCTACATTGAAGTTGGAGATTGCTAACTCATGCGAATAGAAGAATTACGGCAAAAGGGGGTTACTATCGAATTTGATTAGGCTACACATGTAAGATAAGAATCACGTATAAGAATTACGGTAATCAATGTCAACCACAAACAAATCGACCAGTCTGGCCCTTCCACAACCATTTTGTGCTTATGTTATAAACTCTACTTATGTAATTTGTTATATGTCATAGGCAGAGGTGGTAAAGGGCTACACCCGGGCCTATAAGTTCGGCTGGTGAGCTTGACATTTAGAAAAGGTTGCATGTGTAAAATAAGAATCACATGAAAAAATTATGGCAAAATTAACAATTTTGCCCTATGGCCTAATTACATAGGGCATTATCATTTAAGCCCAACAATTTCTTTTTGTAATTAGATTGTAAAACTAATTAATGTACTAATTAAAATACATACTATATTATTTTCCTCTTTAATCGAATTTATATAGTCACTGAATTTATCATTTTACCCTCGATTGTAAATCTGTAATTTTTTTGTTTTTACCAAAATTAGGTATGCATTTGGGTAAAACTATTTTGTTTCTTTATAATATTAATTAATTTTATTTTATATTTAGAATACATATATAGAGTTTTATAGCGATTGAATTTTTAATTAGGTGAAAATTACTGCTTTTCCCTTTAAAGATTTTTGGCATTTCAAAAGTTGTAAGAATTTTTAGGCGAATTGTTTCCATGAGTTAATTAATGTTGTTTATAGGATTGCTAGGTACTTAAATACTTCTAGATTATTGTGTTTTTATGCTAAGATTGTAAAAATTGTAATCTATCTCAGCTAATTAGTAATTTTACATTTGTTATAATTTGTGGTGGTCTTTTCCATTATTTAGTATAACATTAATTCATATTTAAATATTAGTATATAGCCAATTTGTTTTTAATATAAATGTCGTAGTAACTCTAGTGGCAGTTATTAAAGAGAAATACATGTTAAACGTCATTATATTCGACTTAATCGTGTGAGCAAACTATTAGTTATTTACACTATGGGCTTCTTATGTAAACTCTCGGAATAATTTTTATTATTAAACATTACTTAGTCAAAAATAAAGACATTAACATAAATACAAATGTCACATAAGGATTATATTTTTCCTTATAATTTTCCTTTACAATATTTATTACGATTACTTTAACGTCAATCTAAATTCATACCAATGTCATTAATTTATTATATTATAATTATCTATATTACTATTAATGTGAAAAAGATGACTAAAATTTTTGTTAAATATCCTAAATTGCCTTTATGTTTAGGAGTTTACATTGTGTTTAAGATTCTAACATTGCTATTTATAAATTTTAGTTACATAAAAATTACTGATTTTCCCTTTATGACATTTTTAACACTTTAAAAGTTGCAAAAATTGTAAGCGAATTATTTCTATAAGTCAATTTATGTTGTTTATAGTATTGTTTAGTACTTAAAAACTTCTATTTTGTTGTGCTTTTGTACTAAATTTATAATAATTACCATCTTACTAGGCAAATTAATAATTACCCATTAGTTATAATTTGTAGTAGTCCTTTTAATATTTAGTATGAAATTAATTATTATTTCAATATTATTATATAAATTATAATTACTAATGCCTTAAAATCGAATCTTCGAAGGTAGTCTTTTTTTATAAATAAACTTTTAAACATATTCACCATTAATAATATAGTAGTTACAAATATAAGTATTAGATATGTAAACATTAAACACAAACTCATCATCTTAACAACATAAGATAGCCGGTCGTTGCCTTCGTGGGCTTCTTTTTTAAGCTATAATAAAAAATTATTACAAACAAATAAGCCTTAGTTAAGAATTAAAGATAATACTATAACTATTAATATTAAATAAAGGTTGTATTTGTAATTACCGAATATGTTTTAGTTATTAAAGTAAAAAGTGTGATGAGAAATATATTTATCTCAACACTGGTAGATAAGGTAATTCTTACGTCATTTGACGATTTAAACTATGTTAATAAAGTTCTAATACTTAAAATAAAATAAATCACCTTTATTTAGGGACTTATTATCGACAATCTTTTAATTTTAAATAAGATAATTCAAATATTAATAAATTTTCTCTTAACACTATTTAGTATATAATATTTATAATTTATGTTTATGTTATAAACTCTACATGTGTAATTTATTATATTAAATAAATAAAAGTAGTAAAGGGCTATGCCCGAGAATATAAGTTGGGCCGACTAAGCATTGATAATAAAAAGGCTATAAAAATAAGATAAGAATTATATATAAAAATTACGGTAATTAATGTTAAATCAACAAAATTCGACCAATCTGTCCTTTTTATTATTTGTGTTAGCTCCGAGAGGTATATAATTAATTATGAATTATTAAATTCGCCCTTATGGCTTAATTACATAAGACATTATCATTTAAGCCCAAAATTTTGTAAATTATATTGTATAACTAATTAAGGTACTAATTCCAGTACATATCATTTTTTTAATAAATTTATATATTTACTAAATTTACCGTTTAACCCTTATAGGTAGATTTTTAATATTTTTTTTTACCAAAATTAGGTATGCATTTAGTTAAAACTATTTTTTTGTAAAATGATTACATCTTTATCATATTAATAGGTGTTATTTTATTTTTAAAATACATATATAAAGTTTTATAACAATTCGGAATTTTAATTAGGTGAAAATTCCTAATTTTCCCTATGGGGAATTTTAAGCATTTCAAAAGTAATTATAATTTTTAATTGAATTGTTTCCATGAGTAAACTAATGTTGTTTATAATATTATTTAGTACATAAATAATTCTAGATTGGTGTTTTTTTGTGAAAAGTTTGTGAAAATTATAATGTGAGTAGGCAAATTAGTAATTTTACATTAGTTATAATTTATGGTGGTATTTTCTAATATTTAGTATTATAATAATAATAATTAATATTTCAATATTATTATGTAATTTATGATTGTTAATGTAATATTAGCAAATACTCGAATATAGTATTTCTTTTAATTAAACTTATAAACATCTTCACATAATTTATAAGCTGTAATAATATTTTTTAATAGAAAATTTATTTAGATATAAAGGACTTCCCTTAAAAGACTTCCCTCCTTTAGATAGTGGCTTAATATAGTTATGCGGCAAACTCCTTTATAGCATAAACTTCTTAATAATTATATAAGGAACTAAGGTTAGTTAAATATATTAAAGCAAAACTAATTAAAAGATATAATTTAATTAACTCTTTTTTAATATAAATGTTATAGTGACTCCGGTGACATTAATTAAATAAGAATATATATTAAGCGTCATAATATGCGACTCAATTGTGTGATCAAACTGCTTATCGTTTACTCCATGTGATTCTTATGTAGGCTATGGGAAACAGTTTTCATTGTTATACATAATCTAATACAAAATGAGAGACAATAACAAAAAATACCTACGTCACATAAAGATGGTATTTTTCTTTATAATTGTCCTATATATTATTTATTACAATGACAATGATGTTAATGTAAATAGAAACAAATGACATTAATTTATATAATAATAATAATTATTATTATAATATATATATATATATATATATATATATATATATATATTACTATTACTATTAATGTGGAAAGGGGGACTAAGATTTTTTCTAAATATCATAAATTGCCCTTATGTTTAGGAGTTTACATTATGTTTAAGGTTCAAACAAATTCTTAAATTCCTATGACTACATATCTCTAAATTTTATATATAAAGTTACAAACTTAATAAAAGTCCTCAACAACTATTTTAGCTTAGTTTAAGATTACTAAAAGTTTTAAAGTACACAAAACTATTTTGGATGTGGAAACTTAGTTAATAATCCTAATATGTTTAAATTTTATATTAAAACATAACTAAAAGTCCTAAATTACTATTGTTGCATGTTTCCACGTTTTATATGAACATTTAATTTAAAATCCTAACTTACTATGGTTGCATGTCTCTTAAGCTTTATAAGTAAACTAAATTTTGGTTAAATTCAAAGTCCTAATTCATTATAAGAGATCCTTTATGAGAGAGACTAGATATTAGTTTTTAAGCAAATCATAAAAAAAAGGTTAGTAACTAAAAAGTCTTAATTAATTAAGAGGGAGGCTACATATTTTTTAAGAGGCGGAGAGCGGATCTTATAATTGTTATTCAAGACAAAACTAAGATTGAAGTTTTGTTTTTCTAATAGCTCATAATTATTATATTTTTTTACAATTACTAGAATTGTTGTTTTTGTTGAACATGTTGTTTATATTTATTTTTTATCACATAGAAAAATACTCCCTTCATCCTAAATTAATAGTTCAATTTTGGAAAAAATGTTTGTTCAATGTTAATAGCTTCATTTTGTTAAATTATAGTAATTGGGTACTTAAAAAAAAGTATCATAAGCTGATTTTTAAAATGGGTAAAATTTTAAAACCATAACCCTGATCCCAACTGTGTTTGGGTAAGGTCAGGTGCAGGGTTGGGCAGGCCAGGTAAACAGGTTGGATAGAATTTAAATGTTTAGAGAGAGTATTATGTTATGCATGTGCATATTAACTATTTTATTAAATATTAATAAGCATATTTCATGCCTAACATTTCCTTTAATGCAGTGTTGTCTGAGACATGGCCATGGTAGATCTGCGAAGCCACAACAATGTAAAACTTTAGGCTCTGGTACTAGCGTGCCAATGGCTAATGTTAAAATACAATGGTAAACTTGTAATTTTCATGACCTTTACAAGGCTGTAGACATTGTAATATCTTCCTTCCTGTAGCCAGGTTTTCGATTCGCTTCAGTAGCCAACCACTATAGTAAATTCTCTTATTGGATCTCTTACTATCTTACCCACAATATTTATTATTATTATTATTATTCCTATATTAACCTAAGCGTATTTACTCTCATCCTCTCCATTTTCGCTCATCTTCAAAGTCCAACTCTTAATCGTCTTCCAAATAAGTCCAATAAGTGAATAAAAAAAATAGTCCAGTGAAGTTTAGAAATTAAAAGTTGGGCATGTGCCAAATTGTGATGATTCTCAAGTATGAAAGCGGAGGTCTAGTTTCTAAAACATGACTAATCACGACCCAGAAACAAACACATATTTGTATTGCGTTTTCCATAAGCAATTATGTTGCCTGGACTTGGAATTCATCCTTTGTTACATGATCGTGATGCCTGTCATTCCAACTCTTGATAGGTGTAATGTTTCATATCAAGAATGGTGATTGTGGCTCTTTTCTCTACTCCTATATGTGTGACGAGGATAAAGTCTAAAGTATCTAAAAATGATGATAATAAATAGTCTTTATTGGGAATGCAAATGATTCTCTACTCCTACAAGTGATGAGGGTAAACTTAAAAGTGTGTAAAAATGATGATAATAAACAGTCTGAATTGTGAATGTAAATGCTGATGAAGGCTCTTGATTTGTAAGAATCATGTCCATAATAATGAGAACATATCTATTTACATGTTTTAAGCAAATGAAGATGCACAAAAAATAACAGGAAAACTAAGCCTTACAATAAAGTAAAAGTAAAATAATAGAATATTATTAGATAAACAAAGCTCGATTTTTCTTTGGTCTATGGGATGTGCACGTTGGTCTAAGTGCATGTTTTGTTAACATGACTTCCTACAAGGAACCAACACAACTACCAACTTCTGTAAATAGCAGTGAAAAGGTGTTCAAAATAATTAAAAATTTTAAGAGTAAAATAGTCAAAAATAAAAAGTTTTGTCAGTACCCCTTCTCCTTCTTGAATAAAGTATGATATACTAGGGGAATTCGCTATCAGCCAATTGCAGAGTTCTTCAGATGATCACTTTTGTAATCTCAAGCACTAAATGTTACCACCTGTCTGTGTAGTGTTAGAAGTGGTATATGGGCTAAGCCCATTTGGGTATTGAGAGCCCAGGCCCACATTCATGTGAATGAGAATCACACATGCGAATTGGTTGAAGGTTGTGAATAGTCCCACATCGCCTATAAAAAAGTAATGGTATGGGTATGTAAGGCATAAGTTTGACACTTTAAGTTAGGCCATTGGGCTACCCCACTTTTGTGGGGAAATACATATTGGACCCATGCACCTAGGTAAGATAGCCCACATAGGCATGCCGCCACTGCTGTTTGTTCAGCTGGCTCAATTCGGTTTGCACGTGCGGCTAGTCAGGTTGTGTTGGGTCAACAAGATAATTACTTTTGTAACAAATTCATTTGGTTTTCTCTTAACCCAAAATGGTTTCGTTTTCTTTTCACCAAAATGTGTTTGTTAAAGGATGGACACATCTGTTTGAACAGGACGGGTTGTCTTCAACCAGATTTCTTAAAAAACACTAAAAATTATTTTTCAGAATCATCATTTACTTGATTTCATCTCGTCTTCTATGAAAGCAATTACGTATCGTTGGTTCACTGCATATGCTGTGTGAAGGTGCTTCTACAACATCTGGTGTATCATCTTATCTTGAAAGAGATGCCCAAGTGATTCCTAAGCACTACTAAGGAGTGTGAATTATGTCTTAAGGACAGAGCATACATGGTTGATTCAATCATCTTCTTTTTGTGAGTTTCTTACATAACAACACTTACTAAGGCACAAAATTAGCAATTTTAGGACAATTGTTTTTTGTACTTTACTGTTGTTACTAGTATATTGAATGTGTGTGCTCTTAATATTTTGGAACTGAAACTATTTTAAATTCATTGAAATAGAAATGGCTGTAGAGGGTACCAATATGACTTCGGTCATAATTACCACTACGGTCAATGCTCCTATTCAAGTTAAAGGGGAGAAACCAGAAAAATTCAGTTGTGCAAATTTTATGAGATGGTAACAAAAGATTCTATTTTATCTTACCACACTGAATTTGGCTCAATTCCTACAAGAGAATTTTCCTATTCTCACAAAGTTGAAAAGGGAAGATAAATAGGCCATTGCGGTTGTCGATGCATGGAAACATGCAAATTTTCTATATCATAATTATATTCTCAATTGGCTAGACAACACACTGTACAACGTGTACAGTCCGATGAACAGTATTAAAGCAATGTGGGAATCTTTAGATAAGAAGTACAAGACACCAAGGCAAGAGAATGGTGGGTGGACACAGGAGTCACTCATAATGTGTGCTTAAATATAAAAATGTTCTCCACTTATCAACCGGTGGAAAATGGTGCACAACTTTTCATGGGCAATTCTTCTACTGCCAAGGTTGAAGGTAATGGAAATGTGGTGCTCAAGATGACTTCGAGTAAGGAACTCACTCTTAACAATGTATTGTATGTGCCAAAAATTTGATTGAATTTAGTGTCAGGATCATTACTGAGCAAGAATGGGTTCAAATTGGTGTTAAAATTAGACAAGTTTGTATTAAATAAGAGTGAGATGTATGTGGGAAAATAGTATTTTAATGAGGGGCTTTTCATGCTCAATGTATTGACTATTGTACTTGCTAATATTAAGAATGTGAGTGCTTCTTCATCTTATATGCTTGAGTCATGTGAAGTGTGGCATGGTTGATTAGGACATGTTAATTATGACGGTATGCGAAGATTGATTAATATGGAATATTTTCCTCAATATAATATTTACTCTCATCATAAATGTGAGACTTGTGTGAAATAAAAATTGACAAGAAAATCATTCTAAAGCATTGAGAGAAACCTCTTGAGTTAATTCATAGTGATGTCTGCGACTTAAAAATTGTTTAAACAATATGAAGTAAAAAATACTTTATTACATTTATTGACGATTGCATTCGATATTGTTATGTGCACTTACTGAGAAGTAAGGATGAGCCTATAGACATGTTTGTACTTTACAAAACATAGATTGAGAGTTTACTTAGAAATAAAATAAGAGTTTTAAGGAGTGATAGAGGTGGGGAATCTGAATCACCTTTTAGTAAATTCATTTAACAACATGGTATTATACACCA
The DNA here is from genome assembly GCA_035235625.1 of Saururus chinensis. Taxonomy (NCBI): domain Eukaryota; kingdom Viridiplantae; phylum Streptophyta; class Magnoliopsida; order Piperales; family Saururaceae; genus Saururus; species Saururus chinensis. The sequence goes on along the minus strand of CP141146.1, from coordinate 24,421,349 downwards.
AACTACAACACCCTATTCATCTTAGAAAAAATGGAGTAGGTGAATAGAAAAATATAACTTTAAAAGAGATGATGAATGTCATGTTAATAAGTTCTAGATTACCTCATTACATGTGGGGGATGCTTTGCTTTCGGCAAATTATATTATTAACAAATACCTAATAAGAAAACCTTAAAGACATCGTATAAATTATGAAAAGGTCGAGAGCTTTCTTACAAAATTTTAAAGGTGTAGGGGTGTTTAGCGAAAGTAGTTATCCCTACTCCCAAGAGAATTAAGATTGGACCAATGATCATTGATTGTTTATTCATTGGTTATGCTAATAATCGTAGTACATACTGCTTTCATGTTCATAAATCGGAGATTAGTGATGTAAATGTCAATACTATGATTACCGAATATGTTTTAACTATTCTCATATAAAGATGTGCTGACAAAGATATCAATAATACAAAAAATATTCATTTCAACACTAGTAGATAAGGTATTTATCACGTTATTTAACAATTTAAACTCTCTTAATGAAGTACTAAAACTTAAAATGAAATAAATCACCTTTATTTACGGAGCTATTATCCACAATCATTTCATTTCAAATAAGATAATTTAAGTGTTAATAAATTTTCTCTTAACTATATTCAGCATATAATGTTTGTAAATTATGTTTATGTTATAAACTCTACATGTGTAATTTATTATATAACATAGGTAGAAATGGTAAAGGGCTACGCCCGGGCATATAGGTTAAGCCGACTAGGCATGACTTTTAGATAATGTTTGACATGTAAGATAAAAATCATATGCAAAAACTAAGATAATTGATTTCAACAATAAACAATTCGACGGGCCCGACCTTTTCAACAGTGGCTTTAGGTATGAAAGGTGTATAATTAGTTGTGAATTATTAATTTCTCCCTTACGGCTTAATTACATAGGGCATCATCATTTAAACCCAAAAGTTTCTTTTTGTAATTAAATTATACGACTAATTAAGGTACTGATTAAAATACATACTATATTAATTTTATTTTTAATCGAATTTATATAGTCACTGAATTTATTGTATTACCCTTACTGGTAGATTTGTAAATTTTTTTTATTTTTACCAAAATTAGGTATGTGTTTAGTTAAACCTATTTTATTGTAAAAAGATTTCATCTTTATGATATTAATGGATATTATTTTATTTTAGAAATGCATATATGAAGTTTTATAGCGATTTAGAATTTTAATTAGGTGAAAATTACCGATTTTCCCTATGAGAATTTTTGGCATTTCAAAAGTATCAATAATTTTTAAGCGAATTGTTTCCATGAGTAAATTAATGTTTTTTATAGTATCGTTTGGTACTTAAGTACTTCTAGATTAGTATGTTTTTGTGCTAAGATTGGAAAATTATAATATAAGTAGGCAAATTAGTAATTTTACATTGGCTATAATTTGTGGTGGTCTTTTCTAGTATTTGGTATAATAATAATTAATATTTAAATATTATTATGTAATTTTTGATTGTTAATGCCATATATACCGAATACTTGAATGTGGTCTTTCTTTTAAAAAAACTTCTAAATATCCTCATGTAATTCATAAGTTGTAATAATATTCTTTGATATCTCTAAACGCACCATTTTGTTAGCTACAAAGGACTTCCCTCCTTTATATAGTGGCTCAATGTAGTGATTTGTCAAACTATGTTACAGCCTCAACTTCTTAATCATTATAGAGGCCACTTACATTAAAGCAAAACTAATCAAAATATGATATTTAACTAACTCTATTTTTAATATAAATGTTATAGTGACTCCGTTGACATTAATTCGAGAAGAATACATGTTAAGCATCATGATATGCGACTCAATCGTGTGAGCAAACTGCTTACAGTTTACTCTGTGGGCTTCTTATGCAAGCCATGGGAAATAGTTTCATTGTTAAACATAGCCTAGTCCAAAATGAGAGACATTAACAAAAATACCAATGCTATATAAATACCGTATTTTCCTTATAATTATCTTTTCCAATATTTATTATTATGACTATGACGTAAATGAAAATGCATACCAATGATGTTAATTTATTTTATTATTATTATATATATAACTATTAATGTGAAAAGGGGGACTAAGATTTTTTCCAAATATCCTAAATTGCCCTTGTGTTTAGGAGTTCACATTGTGTTTGAGATTCCGACAAATTCTTAAATTAATATGACTACACATCTCTAAATTTTATATACAAAGTTGCAAACTTAATAAAAGTCGTAAACAACTATTTTTGCCTAATTTAATATTCCTAAAAGTTCTAAAATACACAAAATTATTTTTTATATGGAATTTTAGTTAATAATCCAAAAAAATTTAAGTTTTATATTAAAACATAATTAAAAGTCCTAAATTGCTATAGTTGCATGTTTCCAAGTTTTATATAAAAATTAAATTTAAAATCCTAACTTACTATGGTTGCATGTATCTTATGTTTTATAAGTAAACTTAATTGTGGTTGCATTAAAAGATCTAATTTATTATAAGAGAGCCCTTTATGAGAGAGACTAGATATCGGTTTCTATATAACTCATAAAAAAAGGTTAGAAACTAAAAAGTCCTAATTAATTAAGAGGGAGGCCACATATTATTTATGAGAGAGGTTTCTATACTTATGTTGTTGGAGAGCGGATCCTATAATTGTTATTCAAGATGAAACTTATATTGAAGTTTTTTTTTTCTAATAGCTCATACTTATTATATATTTTTTTACAGTTACCAGGATTGTTGATTTTGTTGAACATGTTGTCTATATTTATTTCTTATCAGATTGAAAAATACCCCGTTCGTCCTAAATTAATAGTCCAATTTTGGAAAAATATTTCTTACATATTAATAGGATCATTTTGCTAAATTATAGTAGTTGAATACTTAAAAAAGAGAATCATATGCTGATTTTTCATTCTCTTAGATGTTGGTTTTACCATTTAATAAAAACTACAATTTTTCCAAATGTAGCTATTAATACAACTTATAGGACGGAGGGGGTTGGGTTTGGGAATTGGGTCGGCCTTGACCCAACTCTTAAATTCGGTTGAAAACCCAAACCCTAACTCTACTTTGGTTAGGTCGGGCATACGAGTAACTCTACTTTTTTGTCATTTTTTCTTAAACTAATATTGTATATGTTATCTTCGCATTAGCCAAACATAAAAAATTTAGATATATTGCAACATTATAAGTACACGTCTAAAACTATAAAAATCTTATAGAAAATTACTAATTAACTGTTAAATAAAATAATAATATAAAAAATAAAATTCTAAGAGAATTTCTTTCTGATCTCTTCACCTTTGGTTATTACATCATTAAATAATAGAATCTATGTTAGTTTTTGAGGTTATGCAGGTAATCCCAACCCTACTTTTAAAATGAGGAAAATTTTAAAACCATAACCCTGATCCTAATTGTATTTGTGTAAGGTCAGATGCAGGGTTAGGTAAACGGGTTGGGTTGAATTTTAATTTTCCCATAGAGTATTATATTATGCATGTGGATATTAACTAATTTATTAAATATTAATAAACATGTTTCATGCCTCACATTTCCTTTAGTGCAGTGCTGCCTAAGCCATGGCCATGGCAGTGCTGCAAAGCCCTAATCATGTAAAAACTTTAGGCTCCAACACTAGTGTACCAGTGGCTAATGTTAAAATACAATGGTATAACTTGTAATTTTCATGACCTTTTTGAAGCTTTAGACATTGTAATATCTTCCTTCCTATAGCTAGGTTTTCAATTCGCTAGAGTAGCCAACCACTATAGTAAAATTTCTACTACTGCAGTAAAAACGAAAAACAGTGAAACAGAGTTTCTCTTCCCTTTCGTTGTTCATCTACCAAATAGTAAAAATTCTTAATTTTTCTTATCATAAACTTTACATCTTTCATTTCTCCCCTCCTTTTCAATCTATTCCAACAATCAAGACTCTTCCGGAGCGATGACAATGTTGTGCAAGAGCCATGGCAACGCTGCATGTGCTGTCTATGCCATGGCAGTTGCCAGAATAGCCCATCTCTATCCTCCACCAAAGACTAGCCAAATACTGTAGCTTTTACCATTAGCGCATATTTTCCCACCTTCACTTGCTTAGCCCGTAGGCCACGCTTCTCGACCCCTTCTCCTGGTCTATGTCAACCCTCTTCCCCTCCCTCATGGTCTCACTAGGTGGCACCCCTCTCCCCCCTTCTTCTAATCTTCCCCACCCCTCTCCCCCTTCCCTCCTGATCTACCCCACCCCTCTCCTCCCTCCATCCTAATTTACCCCACCTCTTTCTTCCTCTCCCACCAGATTTGTTTTTTGCTTGTATATTCCCAAGTCACCAATCCACAAGCAAAAGGAATGCAAATCAGCGAGGAAGACGATGACTTCCTGACCCCTGAGGGGATACCCCCTCAGTCCAAAAACACCATTTTTTCGCCAAGAAAAAACAGAGCCTACTCCTGCTGAGTCAGGCTCTCTAGGTTTATCCTTTGAAATTCAGATTAGAGGGTCTTTTATTAAAGCCCATGTAGGGTGAGGATTTGATATAGAGTTTAAATAGAGACCTAAAGTGAGAAAGAGGACAAAGTTTTGCATGTCCCCCTCCTATTTTCTCTCCCCCATCATGTCCCCTCTCCTTGGAGTTTTCTCATCTCCTCTCCTGTGTGAAGCACGAAATAGAGAAAGAGGAAGAGAAAAAGGGGCTGGCCACCCCCTTCTATCATCTCCCTCATTGATCTCCTATCTAGGCGATCTTCTTGGGGATTGTGGCATCACAAAGATGCATCAAAGCAAGGGCTATGACACTCCATCAAGGGAATTCTACAATCCAAAGCAAGGATTTTGAGGGTTTTACACATAGTTAAAGGTAACCCCCTTCTACCTTAATTGAATCCTTATTCAATTGATCAATCGGGTGTTGGAGTGAAGGATTTAACTGTCTAGGTGCTGATCAGCCCCAAAGGTCAGTTTGTATCACTCCTTTATTCAATTCTAATTGATTAATTGTCTCATACATGTGATTATTGCTTATGAATGGTTTTATCCATGTGAATGTGTAGAGATTTATGATTAAAGTTTTGATTTTTACTCAAGGCGCGATCCCAAGGGCTTGCCTTTTACTCAAGGTGCCACCCCAAGGGCTTGCCCCACCACATGCTTCAACTGGCACGCCAATCAACAATGGTATCAAAGCCCATATTTGGGGTATAGGTCGCTAATTTGAGAGAAATTGAATAGCTACCCGATTAAGGGTTTGTGTGTGTAGATTTGTGGAAAACCCTAAATTAATTTATCTATGTTTGATTCATGATGGGGCTTTTGTGATTAGAGTGAAACTGAATGTTATATATACTGATTTACATATTTACTCTACTAGAATTTTTCATTTTGATCATCCAATTGGGCCTTGACTCACCCAATGTGCATTTTGGTAAATTTGCCCCTTGTGTTTTGTGTTCAAATTAAAAATTCCTATTCACTCTATATACTTAGATTCGTTTATGATCCATATTGTATAATTGTTTACATTGAGGATGATTAATTAATTTATTTGGATTAGATATTGGTGGAAATTGATCAAACTAGCCCTAAGGGCATTTGGTAAATTCACATGGCTAATTTTTTGTGCATGATTATTTAATATCCAGAATATATATATATTCATCTTTTATGCTTGTTTATGTGATGTTTGGGTGATTATTAATTAATTGTGGTTGGTGTGAACTCAAGGGTGAAAAGACCAAACTAGCCCTAAGGCTATTTTATTGATTTTATACCAATTTTTGCTTGAACAAATAAGATATTTTTCTTCAATATTTATATGTGTTTTCTTACTAAAATATATGCCTAAGCGGTAGAATAAGACATTTGCATAAATAATTGCGCGTTGGATCAAACTTACCTTAAGGGGTTAAGGGTAATTTAGACAATTCACTTGCTTATAGTTTAAGCTTTGGATTATATGTAATTTCAGTGTTTGTCTCAGCATAAAATACACTTGATTCTTGCTATGATTTATATTAAGTGAGTCATATCCCTCATTAATAAAGTATATTGTAGCCATATCGTTTTATTTACATCTTTGTGGCACTGTCTTGTCTTTGTAGTTTATTTTCTTGCATCAGGGCTAGTAAAAGGGTCATTTCTGAGTTTGGAAAGACTAAAACGTTGAATGAAGACAATTACCTAGTGTGGAAGATGCAAATATGCTATATCCTTACTCTCTTTGACTTGGCTCATATAATCGAGCAAGTCATTGAGCCCTACCCAGAGAATTGCATTGCTGATCAGAAGAAAACTTATGAAAAGCTGAAGGATAATGACAACAAGCCTATGTTCACCATTCTGACAAAGGCTCATAAGAGGAGAGGCTTTTTGAGAAGTTTAAGACCCTAAGATGGAGAGGCTTTTTTAGAAGTTTAAGACTACAAAAGAGATGTTTTGGGCAGTCCCTGTGAGGTATGGGGAGCAGACAAAGGCTCATATGAGGATGCTACACTCTAAGTATCAGAACTCAAGGATGAGAAAGGGGGGTGATGTAAATGAGCACCTAAGTGTCATGTCCAACATAGCTGATAACCTGGATGACCCCATCTCTGAGGGAGTTCAAGTGTCAAAAGTGTTGAACAACCTCCCTAGGTCTTGGGAGACTCTGGTGATTTACCTCAATATGAGTGACTAGAAGTTGACAATGGAAGCTTTGACTGCCAAACTTAGGCTTGAGCAAGAAAGGAGGAACCATGTTAATGCTTTAGAGACTACTACGGCCAACCTAGCATGGAACACTTGAGGTGGAAAAAAAGGTAGACATGGGTCTGGACCTTCAAAGAAGAAAGCGTTCAAGAAAAGGGGAAAGAAGTCATAGAACAAAGGCAATGACAAAGAGAATAACAAACCTCAAGGTGCCTGTTTCAAGTGTGGTCGGGTGGGCCACTTCAAAGCTGTGTCCTAGAAGGATGACAAGACCAATAACAACAAGGGCAAGAACTAAGAGATAGTTTGTTTTATTTCTAAGGTAATAATTGCTAATGTTAAGGAGAAGACTTGGTGGCTAAACTCTAGAGCCACAATCCATGAGTCTCACTCCAAGGTTCTAGGGGTAAAATCACCAATCTCCTCCCTAGACGAAACAAGATCTACATGGAAAACAACACCTACTGTGTTGTGAAGGCCGTGGGGACATAGTATCCCTCTGAAGGAAGGGTCAACTGTAGTCCTAACTGATACAATGTTTGCTCCCTCCAGCAGGAAGAATCTGATATCCATCCATGTTCTCACCAAGAAGGGATTTGCGGTCAAATTCAAAGGGAACAAAGCCACTGTGGGAAAGGGTGGGTTTGTTTTATCTACAACTACTTTAATTGATGGACTATTATGCCTTGATGTTTCTGGCTCATTTATTTCTAATGAATTAGCATTTTATGAGTATTTTGTGTTGTCCGTGGATAATGCATTACTTTGGCACATGCATTTGTGTCATATCAATATAGATAAGCAACATAGAATGTCAACTGTGGGGTTATTACGCAAGATATCCAAAGACCTACGTGTGTTTGAGGATTGCATATCGGGGATGATGAGAAGGCAATCCTTCTAAAAGGGACAAAGACCTACGTGTGTTTGAGGATTGCATGTCGGGGAAGATGAGAAGGCAATCCTTCTAAAAGGGACAAAGGGCAAATGAACTATTAATGGGTAGTTCACTCAAACATCTATGTGACCCTGAATGTTTCTAACTCATTTATTTCTAATGAATTAACCTCTTCTATGTATTCTGTCTTGCCTGTGGATGATGCATTACTTTGGCACATGCATTTGTGTCATGTCCATGTAGATAAGCTACATAGAATGTCGAATATGGGGTTTTACCCAAGATATCCAAAGACCTATGTGTGTGTGAGGATTGCATGTTGGGGAATATGAGCAGCCAATCCTTATAAAAGGGACAAAGGGCGAATTAACTATTAATGGGTAATTCACTTAGACATTTGTAGGCCCCTGAATGTTCAGACCCACATAGGCATAACCTACTTTCTAACTTTTATAGAAGATTATTTAAGATATGGGTACTTGTATCTAATAAACAAAAAATCTGATGCCCTAGATAAATTCAAGGAATTTAAAACTAAGGTAGAGACCCAATTAAGCAGGAAGGTCAAAATCTTAAGAACTGACAGAGGTGGCAAGTACAATTCTTATCTATCTAAGGATTATTGTACTGATCAGGGAATAGTGCATCAATACACACTCCCCTACACTTTAAATTAGAACAAATTTTTGGGGTGAGGCTTTAGACACCGTTGTGTACATCCTTAATCATGCACCCACAAAGGTAGTCCAATGGATACCTTATGAGCTATGGACGGGTCAACGCCCAAGCTTATGACATCTTAGAGTGTGGGAGTCTAGGGCACACATAAAGGTGCCTAATCAGCATAGGCCTAAGCTGGACCCTGACCATAAAGTGTAACTTTATTAGTTACTATGATCACTCTAAGGGTACAGATTTGTGGTTCACCACATGGATGAGACAGTGAGGGGTTATAAAGTCTAGAGACACTTATTTCTCAAAACAAGAATTAAGTCCTAAAATAGTTAATAAAATAGTGGATTTATTTGAGACAATAAAAGAGACTGATCCTAGTACTACCCCTGAGGAAATAATTAAATCAGGTGAAGATCAAACCAACCAGGAACCAAGGGCATTGAGGGAAAGAGACCTTCAACACAATTGAGGGACTTCTATACAATGCTAAGGGAAGACAACATCACATTAGATGAACTTGTTCTAGATGACCCAATTTCCCTTGAGAAAGCTTTAAGTCTTCTAGACGCTCAAGAATGGTAGAATGCTATTCAAGAGTAAATGGATTCAATCTTAAAGAATAAGATTTTTGAAATAATGGATCCTCAAGAAGGCCGGAAGCCAATAGGGTGTAAATGGATTTTCAAAAAGAAGGTTAAGGCAGATGGGTCAACAGACAAGTAAGCAAGATTAGTGGCTAAAAGGTTCACCTAAGTGTAAGGGATGGACTTTAAGGAGACAAACTCACTTGAGTCAAGATTTGACTCAATCAGATATCTCTTAGCAATTGTTGTTTACTTTTATTTTGAGTTGCACCATATGGATGTAAAGACTGTCTTCCTAAATGGACATTTAGAGGAGGAGATTTATATGGAAGAGCCTAAGGGTTTGGTAGTTCCTGAAGAGGAACACAAGGTGTGCAAGCTAATAATATATTTGTATGGCCTTAAACAATCTCCAAGGCAATGGTACATCACATTTTACAAGGTAATTAGTGAATGTGGGTTCATAGTGAATGAAGATTATCATTGTGTTTATACCTACTAGGATGGGACTAGGTATATGATATGGTCACTTTATGTAGATGGCATACTCTTAATGGGGAATGAATTAAGTATGATTGTTGGTTTAAAATAATGACTTAAATCCTAGTTTGAGATGAAAGATACGGGTGAGACATCCCACATCCTTCGGATGAAAATTGGCATGGATAGAAAGGTTAGGAAGGTAAGTATATCTCAAGAGTCATATATTGATAAGTGTTCCCAAATGCTTCAATGTCATTGGTTGGAAGACCATTCAATTCGCTATATACAAAGGTATTGTGTTGTCTAAGGGTTTGGCTCCTTGGACAGAGGAAGATAGACTTTAGATGTTGTCAGTGCCATATGCACAAGCTATTGACAGCTTAATGTATGTCATGACTTGTACTAGACCAGACTTGAGTTTTGTAGTATGCTTGCTGCACTGCTACGAAGCAGACCCTAGACTACAACACTAGCAATCAGTGAAAAGGCTATTTTGGTACCTTCTAGGATTTAAGAAATTAACTAAAACTTACTTATCATGTAGAAAGTATGTTATTAGCTAGATATAGTGATACAGACTATGTGGGGGATCCAGATAAAAGAAAAGCCACTGTCGGATTTGTCTTTATGTTTGGAGGTGGGGCTATATATATCATGGGCAAGTAAGAAACAAAAGAGTGTTTCTAAGCCTACGATGGTAGCTGAGTTTTATGCATATAGTATAGCAACTTCCCAGGTTGTATGGATAAAAGAATTTCTAGCTAGATTGATACTAGAAAATTGAACCAATACTCCTGTCTAGATTTATTGCGATAATCTAGCAATTGTATCGACATTTAAAAACAAGGAGATAAGTGCTAGAGGTAAGCATATTGATGTGCATTACTACTATATATTTGACATGCTACAGAGAGGAAAAATGATTGTGAGTCATATTCCTAATATTGAGATGTTGGCAGATCCATTCACTAAGGCCTTAATGATGGATCTATTTATTCAATATGCTCATAGCATTGGTCTTCAATAGGACTAGCGCAAGGCGTTGTTGGACCATATGAGTCATTCACCTATAGTGGGGGATGTTAGACTATGGTATGGGCTTAGGCCAATTTGGTACACTCTTGTTTGCCGTTCGAGTGAGCTGGTATGGGCCATAGGGTCCAAGGATAGTTGGGTTGTCGTGCCGACCCCACATGAACTATGGTTACACATATTCTCTTGGGACCCACATCTACCGTGCATACACTAGGTATGTGACTAGGGTGTACATATTCACTTTGTGGGGCTTGACCCTTTAATTAGTGTCGATGGTCGGACCCATTGTTAGCGAGGGGTCAACGTTGTTGTGGGCTTGGCTGCGTGCAAGGGCCCAGGCCTCTTTGGGCTCAGAGAAACAGAGCCCACTCCCATTGTGCCAAGATCTCTAGGTCGGGTACCATCTCAGGGTGGGTAGGGTTTGAAAAAAAAATGCATCATTTTCAGGTTAGGTCGGGTTTAACACAAAAAACCCAAAACCCAACCCAAGCCGACACGATTCGACATTACTCTAGTTGCTTTGGATTGGCATCATGATGTGGCTAACCACATATAAGTTTCTAATATGTCCTATACAATTGTTATTAAGGAATAGTAGTTTATTACAAGTAGTAATTCTTTTTTTTTATAAGCAAAAGGTTTAATGATACTATGTGATTGTAGATTTGTTATTTAAATTGCCAAGTTTAGTAGACGATTAATTTGACCTAGGTTTTATCTCGGGTTCTCAAGTTAGGTTTTGTCTCCGGTCGGGTTGGGTATTGGTATTGCGGGTTTTATTCAAGTAGGGTCAGGTATAAGAATCACGAGTTCTATCTCAGGTAGGGTCAGGTATTGCATCCACCCTAACCAAGATACAGCCCTAACATCCCCGTCCGACTTTCTCTCCCCCATCACGCCCCCTCTCTTTCTTGGGGTTTTCTCCTCTCCTCTCTTGCATGTTGCAAAAAATAGAGAAAGAGGAAGAAAAAAAGGGGCTGACCGCCCCCTTCTCTCCTCTCTCCCATGTCGATCTCCTCTCTTGGAGATCTTCTTGGAGATTGTGGCATCACAAAGAGGCATCAAAGAAAGGGATAGGGCACTCTATCAATAGAATTTTACAATCAAAACTAAGGATTTTGAGGGTTCTACACATAGTTAAAGGTAATCACCTTCTACCTTATTAGAATCCTTATTCAATTAATTAATTGGCCATTGGAATGAAGGATTAAAGCATCTGGGGGTTTATCAGCCCCAAATGTCAGTTTGTATCACTTTTTTATTTAATTTTAATTTATTAATTATCTCATATATGTGATTATTGTTTATAAATAATTTTATCTATGTAAATGTGTAGAGATTTACAATTAAAATGTTGGCGCCACCCCTAAGGCTCATCCCACTACATGCTTATATTGATATGCCATTTAACAATGACAGCACTGCCGGTGCCATGGCCACACTGCGGAAGCCTTCAAAATAAAATGACTCAACGAGGTTACCTCGGAATATGAGCTTCTAAGATGAAAAGCATTGAGTTTCCAAGACAAAAAAGCTGAGTTTCTGAGATAAAAAAAGAGAATAAGAGAGACGGGAAAAGTCCCCCTTTCTCTCTTAAAGCACCCGTTTTTTGGCTTGATCTGCCATATAAGTTTAAAATAGCCTTTTCAGTCTCCTTGGCTTGTTGCATCTATTTAGGCACATGCTCTCGAAGAGCGCAAATTTGCTAGGCAGTTTTCTTCCCTCAGCACCCGTTGGCAACAGTAAAATATTGACACGTCACAAATTAAAAAAAGACTTATGTTCCTATGTTTCCTCTTACCCCCATTAAGTGTACTCATTTCAAATGATGATGCAAGTTCGACTCTTTGTTTCCCTCCTTCCCTTCTCATCCCGCCATGGACTCTCCTTTTCCTGCCTTCCCCTGCTCAGCCCGCCAGACCAGCTGGTCTCTATCCTCCTCCGTCCGGATCTCTACAAACCAAAGACCGCAGATTTTCCCATCAGCGTTGGTTTTCCCGCTTTCCCTTGCTAGCACATAGGCCACACCTCTCTTCCCCTTCTCTAGGTTTTCCCCTCCTTCCTGATCTACCCCACCCCTCTCCCCCCTCCCTCCTAATTTACCCCGCCTCTCTCCCTCTCCCACCAAATTCGAGTTCTGCTTGCAAATTCCTAGGTCAAAACTAGTCCACAAGCAAAGGGAATGGAGATCGACGAGGAAGACGACGACTTCCCAACCCACAAGGGGATCACCCCTCAGTACAAAAACGCCATTTTCCAAACCCACACCCAGAAGGTCCTTACTCTCTCTCTTTTTTCCTCGATTTCCAATTCATTTTCCAGACATTGTTTGATTGATCTTTTACTCTTATGTTCTGTCGTGTAGATTTGTTTGCTCGAATTCAGTGACACCCATGTTTTCAATTTCCGTATATTATGTACTATTAAGATTATTTTGGCTCCTGGGCTGTGTTCTTTGTTGTACTTTCTGAAGAATGTGATGGACCCTTTTGAAATCTGCATTTATTGAGGTCATTTATTTGGTGGATTTGAATTATAAATTATAGTAATTGGAATTATAAGTCATTGATTTTGTGGAACTGTTGCAGTTTGTTAAATTGCAAAATATGATCTCAAGATGTATATCTTTGTTTCTAGATCCAACACTGGTTATCTCTAATGTACAACCATTTAAATAAAAATTTCTAATAGACAAAAATTATTTTCCTTTGACTAATTTTTTGTAAATTTGGTAGATTGAATTTTATATGATGTTTTAATGTATGACCAATATTGCATTGAACGTGTTAATCTATGTGATTTAAAAAATCTATTGTTTTTATATTGCTTTGACTAATTATGCTGTTGGGAATATGGAAGGTCGAACTTATAAGATGTCTCATTGCATGAGGCTTACCCATATTGCATCAATCATGCCATTTTCATTGGTTTAAGATACATAGGATTCTATAGTTATCACTCATTTTCTTGTTGCTGGACTTCATCACAGGTCTCATAGCGAAGGGAGTCATGTTGTTATCCTAAATTGTACTTTGTGCTTATATGTCTCGTTGGTCTTCAATAGGACTAGTGCAAGGCATTGTTGGACCATATGAGCCATTCACCCGTAGTGGGGGATGTTAGACTATGGTATGGGCTTAGGCCAATTTGGTACACTCTTGTTTGCCGTTCGAGTGAGCTAGTATAGGCCATAGGGTCAAAGGATAGTTGGGCTGTCGCGCCGACCCCACATGAACTATGGTGACACATATTCTCTTGGGACCCACATCTACTGCGCATACACTAGGTATGTGACTAGGGTGGCATATTCACTTTGTGGGGCCTGACCCTTTAATTAGTGTCGATGGTCAGACCCATGGTTAGCAAGGGATCGACGCTATCGTGGGCTTGGCTGCGTGCAAGGGCCCAGGCCTCTATGGGCTCAGAGAAACAAAGCCCACTCCCATTGTGCCAGGATCTCCAGGTTTATCCAGTGAATTCAGATTGGAGGCCTGTTTATTAAAGCCCATGTAGAGTGAGGATTTGAGATAAGAGTTTAAATAGAGACCTAAAGAGAGAGGGGACAGAGTTTGGTACGTCCCCTAGGGCTGCACAAAAAACCCTAACCCGACCCGACCCGACTCGGGTGGAACCGAACTGAAATTGATTGGGTTCGAGGCAGGTCGGGTACAATCTCGGGGTGGGTAGGGTTTGAAAAAAAAATGCATCCTTTTCAGGTCGGGTCGGGTTTAACACAAAAAACCCAAAACCCAACCCAAGCCGACTCAATTCGACATTACTCTAGTTGCTTTGGATTGGCATCATGATGTGGCTAACCACATATAAGTTTCTAATATGTCCTACACAATTGTTATCAAGGAATAGTAGTTTATTACAAATAGTAATTCTTTTTTTTATAAGCAAAAAGCTTAATGATACTTTGTGATTGTAGATTTGTTATTTGAATTGCCAAGTTTAGTAGACGATTAATTTGACCTAGGTTTTATCTCGGGTTCTCGGGTTGGGTTTTATTTCGGGTCGGGTTGGGTATCGATATTGCGGGTTTTACTCGGGTAGGGTCAGGTATAAGAATCACGGGTTCTATCTCAGGTAGGATCAGGTACTGCATCCACCCTAACCGAGATGCAGCCCTAACGTCCTCGTCCGACTTTCTCTCCCTCATCACGCCCCCTCTCCTTCTTGGGGTTTTCTCCTCTCCTCTCTTGCGTGTTGCAAAAATAGAGAAAGAGGAAGAAAAAAAGGGGTTGACTGCCCCCTTCTCTCCTCTCCTACGCCGATCTCCTCTCTTGGAGATCTTCTTGGAGATTGTGGCATTACAAAGAGGCATCAAAGAAATGGCTAGGGCACTCCATCAATGGAATTCTACAACCAAAACCAAGGATTTTGAGGGTTCTACACATAGTTAAAAGTAATCCCCTTCTACCTTATTAGAATCCTTATTCAATTAATCAATCGGCCGTTGGAGTGAAGGATTAAAGCATCTGGGGGCTCACTTATCAGCCCTATATGTCAGTTTGTATCACTTCTTTATTAAATTTTAATTTATTAATTATCTCATATATGTGATTATTGCTTATGAATAATTTTACCCACGTGAATGTGTAGAGATTCAAAATTAAAGTTTTGGCGCCACCCCTAGGGCTCACCCCACCACATGTTTCAGCTGATATGCCATTTAAATAAAATGACTCAATGAGGTTACCTAGGAATGTGAGCTTCTAAGACGAAAAGTGTTGTTTCCAAGACAAAAAAGCTGAGTTTCTGAGATAAAAAAAGAGAATAAGAGAGGGGAAAAGTCCCCTTTCTCTCTTAAAGCACCCATTTTTTGGCTTGATCTGCCATACAAGTCTAAAATAGCCTTTTCAGTCTCCATGGCTTGTTGCAGTCTGTTCAGGCACATGCTCTCAAAGAGCGCAAATTTGCTGGGCAGTTTTCTTCCCTCAGCACCCGTTGGCTACAGTAAAATATTGACACGTCACAAATTAAAAAAAGACTTACGTTCCTATGTTTCCTCTTACCCCCGTTAAGTGTACTCATTTCAAACGAAGACGCAAGTTCGACTCTTTGTTTCCCTCCTTCCCTTTTGTCACGGGTGCAGAGCTTTGCCTAGCGTCCGCACTCGTGATGGCCTGGCTACACCGTGCAACCAGCAGCCACTCTCTTCCCTTCCCACTCGTATGCGCAAGGGAAAATAAGCAAAACAACCACAAAGCAACACAACCAACCTAGTGCAAGGGTCTCCGCCCAAGCCATGTAAATCAGTCCGTCGAAATACACAAGTAGGGAGAGGGCTAGGCTGAACCACCAAGGCTGAGAGCTCTCCTCTCTTTCTCCCTGGTTCACTGTGCAGGAAAAATCACCAATCAATCAGCCATGGCCGCCCCATCCTTCTCCCTTAAATAGACTCAGCCATAGGCTAGCCGTCCTAGAGCAACTAGAAGTACAGAACCCACCCAATACAAGTGTCCTCACCCTGTCCAACTCTCACCCCAAAGCCATTCCGGGCCAGCATAGATAAGGAAGCCTTCACGAGTCCGTCTTCTGCTAGAAGTCCTTCACCATGCTGCCTCCAAGAGTCAGCCTATCTGAGGGAACCAGCCAATCCAACTCCCATCCGTCCTAGGAGAGTAGCCAGCATGCATGTACGAGTCCTGTCTGTCCTAGGAGTCTGCTGCCCGGTCTCCTACTCCAACTAGAAGTGCAGCCAACCAGCATCGCTGAATCCTATCTGCCTTAGGAGTCCTCCCCTAAGTTCAAGCAGCGCCCAGCTTCGCCGCTAGAGTCCCGTCTGCGCAAGGAATCCTTCCCAGCCTGCTCCGCAAGACGAGTAGCTAGTCCGGAATATCTCCCGCGTTGTCCCAGCATCCATCTGTGCCCAAGGGGCTGTCTAGGCTGTTCGTCGCCTAGCAAAACTCGGTTGTCCGCAACCAAGTATGGGGGTAGCCGCCCCCTTTTCGCATCCGTCAAGTTAAGGGGCTAACACCTTCTCATCCCGCCATGGAATCTCCTTTTCCTGCCTTCCCCTGCTCGGCCCGCCAGACCAGCCGGTCTCTATCCTCCTCCGTCCGGATCTCTACAAACCAAAGACCGCAGATTTTCCCCTCAGCCTTGGTTTTCCCGCTTTCCCTTGCTAGCCCATAGGCCACACCTCTCTCCCCCTTCTCCAGGTCTGCCCCTCCCTCCTAATTTACCCCGCCTCTCTCCCTCTCCCACCAAATTCGAGTTCTGCTTGTAGATTCCTAGGTCAAAACTAGTTCACAAGCAAAGGGAATGGAGATCAACGAGGAAGACAATGACTTCCCAACCCACGAGGGGATCACCCCTCAGTATAAAAACGCCCTTTTCCAAACCCACACCCAGAAGGTCCTTACTCTCTCTCTTTTTTCCCCCGAATTCCAGTTCATTTTCCAGACATTGTTTGATTGATCTTTCACTCTTATGTTTTGTCGTGTAGATTTGTTTGCTCGAATTCAGTGACACCCATGTTTTCAATTTCCGTATATTATGTACTGTTAAGATTATTTTGGCTCCGAGGCTGTGTTCTTTGTTGTACTTTCTGAAGAACGTGATGGACCCTTTTGAAATCTGCATTTATTGAGGTCATTTCTTTGGTGGATTTGAATTATAAATTATAGTAATTGGAATTATAAGTCATTGATTTTGTGGAACTGTTGCAGTTTGTTAAATTGCAAAATATGATCTCAAGATGTATATCTTTGTTTCTAGATCCAACACTGGTTATCTCTAATGTACAACCATTTAAATAAAAATTTCTAATAGACAAAAATTATTTTCCTTTGACTAATTTTTTGTAAATTTGGTAGATTGAATTTTATATGATGTTTTAATGTATGACCAATATTGCATTGAACGTGTTAATCTATGTGATTTAAAAAATCTATTGTTTTTATATTGCTTTGACTAATTATGTTGTTGGGAATATGGAAGGTCGAACTTATAAGATGTCTCATTGCATGAGGCTTACCCATATTGCATCAATCATGTCATTTTCATTGGTTTAAGATACATAGGATTCTATAGTTATCACTCATTTTCTTGTTGTTAGACTTCATCACAGGTCTCATAGCAAAGGGAGTCATGATGTTATCCTAAATTGTACTTTGTGCTTATATGTCTATTTTTTTGTTTTTTTTTTAAATTATTCTAGATAAATCAAATCACTGATCTGGTGGAAGATGCTACATATAAGGATATTTGGATGGCAACTGCAAAGGTAAAGATAGAAATGAAATCCACCAAAAAAGGATATGTATTTTGGTGACATTTTTTGTGGGCATAGAGAATGGAACATTAATATCTAGTTTTGTGAGCAAAGGTTTAGACTATAGTAAATTAGCATTCTTACTTGTGGACTTGGAGCAGAAATTTATAGAATCTGAAGTTTGGTTGACTGGCTCACTACATTTTAGTAATTTTGTTTCCATTTAAGAAATGATAATTGATAACTGTGGCAATCGCCATATCCCCAACTAAAATGATACTAAAAATAATCTCAAAGTTTTACCCATGGGGAATTCAATTTCATAGATCATCTCAAACTTTTGGCATTGCCTGTTTAATGGGGAATGCAGTTTCGTGTGCCACTATTATATCTTACTTTTGCTTCTTATTTGTGGCAATCTCTTGATATACCTGGATGTATTTGCATGCATTCCAAATGATCTAATTCATTTTAGGTAAAACTGCACTATGCAATTTCTTTTCTTGCAATTTCCTCCATTTTCTAAGAATGCTACTTCTCCATTCTTTTTTATGGGAGCATTTTACATAATCACATAATAGCCCTCGGGCAAAGCATGGCATATTGGAAACTTGGGCACACTACTATTGATATGGGATATCCTAGTTTGCATCGAATGGCCAGGTTCACATGTTAGTCAGAAGCCCACAAGCCAATCTCCCCTCTAAAACCAGTCCAAGGCATACCTTCTTCCACTTGTGAATCAGTAGTCCAAACTAGGAAGGGACACACAGCTACAGAGAAGAAGAAGAAGAAGAAGAAGAAAGAAAACAAAACAAAACAAAGTCCACAAGAATGAAGCAACAAATTAAGCGGTTACGTATGAGGGTGCACTATACTTGGATGGGAAGTGGGGAAAATGAATGAACAGAAGAGACAGCTCAGACAAAAACGAACTCAAATGACAGTTGTCTTCGTAGACTTAATATCATTACTATTGTCACCATTAATAAGTTGTTAGCACGAGATACATGGTTGATGGCTGATACAAGGCACGGTCAAGAGTGTTACTCTTTTTTCGTTAGATTTTTGAAGGAGGAAGAAGGCTTTTAATAACTTTGTCATGTGTCTTTGATGTATTGGAAGACCAAATATTACTTGGAATTACTATATCACTTAAGCATGTGTTAATTTTGAGGTTCATTATTTATAGTATCTCCTCAACCGCAAGATTAGTTTCTTGTGGTTGTTCGACGTCCAAAAGGGTAGTGTGCTTGCTTGTCTTCCAAGAAAAACATACATGGATTGCCTCTTACTTCGACTGAGATAGCATTTTTCTGGACTGTTGCTTGAGAATTTTATATCACTATTATATTAAACTTATCTACTACTTATTTCTCAACATGTTGTCTGGCCATTTTTTTATTGCATAATCAATTACTTTGATAATGAAATCTCCACAGCAACATCCCTTATATGGAGTATATATTTTAAAATTTTAAATCATTTAACACTAGAAAATAAACTATTGCATCATTTTCATTTTTTTGGAGTGTGTTTTTGATGGCCTCTAATTAACAATCTTGATCTCCTTTGGACATTAACATCTTTATCTTATCATGAGATTGTTAGATTCTTGAATAGCAGGAAAATGTCTCATGTTGCACTAGATTTTATGAAATATGTGTTTCTGATCATAGCCGCTTATATAAGTTATTAAATCTATTTTTACGTCCACATTATCTTATTTTCTTCATATTTATTCTACTTCTATGAATTCATGTTTTTTGGCATTTTGTAGAATGTATCTCATCAGTTCATGAATCCTACAAACCGCCTTAATGAAGCCTTCTCCATTGTTAAGCGCGTACCAATCATCAGGTCGTCACTACTAACAATCAGAGTGGTGAGCCTTGCAGTAGCAATGAGATGAGGAATTGCACACTCGATCAATGGAGAAGTTCCTACAACGAAGACAGTCTAGTCATTGCCATCTCATCTCACAACAGGCATAGTATTAGCGGGAACACTTCATCACCACTACATATGGACAATTTTTTTCCTGAACTATTCACACATATATTTAAGAGAACATTCTGTTTGCGTGTTTGTAAGTAGTAAATAGTTTGCCCCCAAGGCTTATAATAATATGTTGCACTTCTTATCCTATGCATCTTCTGGCTGATGACAGTGTGGAAAAAAGCAGCCCAAACTTCAGTGATGGGCGTGGGATCTCGGAATAGTTTGGTGGATGAGCTACATTACTTCCTCACAACCATATGATCTGATCTTCTAGGGATAATCTTATTTAGGTACAACTAGGCCTAGTCTAGCGGCCACTCCGGAGCCTTGCTGCAGCGGCTTAGGAGTCAAAAGCTCAAACACACCAAAACAGTACTTTTGTTTTAGGACGGGCCAAATCTCAATTTTGTTCCTATGTGGGCCTGTATCTTTTTCTCAGCTATCAACAATCTTCTAACAATTTTGTGATGCCAGTTCTAAGTAATTCATCAAGTTGGCCTAGCAAAAAATGCCATCATCTATACAAATAATTAGGTTCATCAATAAACATTCCTTTAGGGTAAGGGTGGTAATCGGACAATGTCAAGTAGTGAGTCATGTCTATACATTTGATTTTTTATTTGGCCTATTGTTTGGTGAAAAACATCAAATCAGAGAGAAATGGAGTTTGAGAGAAGAGGAACCAGGGTGAAAGTGCAAGTATCAAAACAAAAAAGAAAATGCTCTGCCGGCCTACTTGGAGATGGCTCATATTCGACTTTTTGCTTTGGTAGCTTGCTCAAATAGATTTAGGTAATGATTGTTATTGAAGATCACGACTTTGGAACCATATCACTTTTATTTTTTAGTGCAAAAATTAGGAGGTCAAATAAAAAAATGAGCTCCGTCCGTGTGGAATTATTCTACTCATAAACCATAAATTTTATACACCAACAAGGTTGCATTTGGCATAAACTAGGCAGAAATATAAAAAATGAACAGATCGTGACCATCAGACCATCGGTCACGGTCATGACCATAAACAGTTATAATAGTTTGTCACAGTCACTGAATGATCGATTATCACCCCTAAATATTCAAAAGCAAGGTCCTTTAAGAATAGTTGGTGAGGGTAATATTGGAAAAGAATTGAAGGTAAGATAATAAAAAATAAAAAGATCTATTTTACCCCTTCTCCTTTTTAAATATAATATGATTAGACTTTTATATAAAGCGTGAAAGGGTGAGGACAGATTTTTGGATCTCTTACTGTCTTACCAACAAATATTTATAATTATTATTCCTATATTACCCTAAGCGTATACATTCCCATCCTCTTTGTTTTTCCTCCTCTTCAAAGTCCAACTCTTACATGTCTACCAAAGATGTCCAGTAAGTGAATAAAAAAATAGTCTAGTGGAAATTAAAAGTTGGGCATGCGCGGAATTGGGATCATTCTCATGCATGAAAGCGGGGGTCTAGTTTCTGAAACATGACCAATCACGACCCAGAAACAAACACGGATTTGTATTGCATTCTCCATAAGAGATTATGTTGTGAGGACTCAGAATTCATCCTATGTTACGAGATCATGATGCCTGCCATTCCAGTTCTTGATAGGTGTAATGTTTCGTATCAAGAACTATGGTTGAGGCTCATTTCTCTACTCCTATATGTGATGAGGGAAGCGTTTTTCATGCTCCCTCTTGAACGTGAGCTGAGCATAAGGAACGCTTAGGAAGCGTCGGATTTCAACATCGACAGCGCACACGCTAGCGCACATTAGCACAAGTAATATTAACGCTAATGTGCTCTAGCATATGCGTCATCGATCTTGAAATCCGACGCTTCCTAGGCTTTCCTTATACTCGGCTCACAGTCATAGCTGAGCATAGAAAACGCTTCCTATGATGAGGGTAAAGTCAAAAGTGTCTAAAAATTATAATGATAAATAGTCTTTATTGGGAATGTAAATATTTCTCTAGTCCTATATGTGATGAGGGTAAAGTTAAAAGTGTGTAAAAATGATGATAATAAACAGTCTTAATTGTGAATGCAAATACTGAGGAAAGCTCTTGATTTGTAAGAATCATTTCCATAATATTGAGGACAAATCTATTTACATGTTTTAAGCAAATGATGATGCCAAAAATTATAGAAATTGTTTTTCCAGAAAAAATAACAGGAAATTATGCCTTATAATAAAGTAAAAGTAAAATAATAGAATATTATTAGATAGACAAAGCTCGATTTATATTTGGTCTATGGGATGTGCATGTTTGTCTAAGTGCCTATTTTGTTAACATGACTTCCTACAAGGAACCACCACAACCACCACCTTTGTAAATAGTAGTGAAAATGTGTTTAGAATAATTAAAAAAATTTAAGGGTAAAATAGTCAAAAATAAAAAGTTCTATCATACCCCTTCTCCTTTTTAATATAGTATGATATACTAAATGAATTTACTATCAGCCAATTGCAGGGCTCTTCAGATGATCACTTTTGTAGTCTCAAGCATTAAACGTTACCACCTGTCTATGTGTAGTGCTAGAAGTGGGTATATGGGCTAAGCCCATTTGGGTATTGAGAGCCCAATCCCACTTTCAAGCAAATGAGAATTAATAACACATGTAAATTAGTTGAAGGTTGTGAATAGTCCCACACCGCCTAGAAAAAGTGATGGCGTTGGTATATAAGGCATAAGTTTGGCCTTTCAAGTTAGGCCCTTGGGCCACCCCGCTTTTGTGGGGGAGATACATGTTGGACTCATGCACCTTGGTGAGATAACCCACATGCGCATGCTACCGCCGTCCGACTGGCTCGGTTCCATTAGCATGCACGGGCGGTCAGGTTGGGTTGGGTCAACAAGATTATTATTTTTTGGACAAATTCATTTGGTTTTCTGTTAGAGCAATTCCATACCATTGATTCACTACATATGCTGTTTGAAGGTGCTTCTACAATATGTGGTGGATCGTCTTATCCTGGGAGACATGCGCCCAAGTGATTCCTAAGAACAAGTAGGGAGGACAAATTTTATCTGAAGAATAGAGCATAAAGGCTTGATTCGATCATCTTCTTTCTGTGAGTTTCTTTCATCACAACACTTACTAAGGTACAAAATTAACAATCTTAAGACATAATTTTTTTTCGTACTTTGCTGTTGTGACTAGTATTTTGAAGTGTGTGTTCTAAATATTTTGAAACTGAGATTATCTTTTGTTCATTGGAATAGAAATGGCTGCAGAGGGTACCAATATGGCTTCGGTCATAATTCCTACTACGATAAATTCTCATATTCAAGTGAAAGAGGAGAAACCAGAAAAATTAAGTGGTATAGATTTTAAGAGATGGCAACAGAAGATGTTATTTTATCTTACCACACTAAAATTGGCTCAATTCTTGCAAGAGGATGTTACCATTCTCACTGAGGAGAATAGGGATGACAAATAGGCTATTACGGCAGTCGATGCATGGAAACATGTAGATTTTCTATGCCATAATTATTTTCTCAATGGGCTAGACAACACGTTGTACAACATGTACAGTCAATAAAGAGTGCCAAAGCACTATGGGAATCCTTGGATAAGAAATACAAGACAAAGGATGCTAGAACGAAGAAATTTGTTGTAAGCAAATGCTTGAACTTCAAGACGATGAATTCTAAGATAGTGATTAATCAAGTCCAAGTGCTCCAAGTGATCTTGCATGATATACATGTAGAAGGTATGACTTTGAGTTAGTCTTTTCAGGTGGTTGCAATAATTGAGAAATTACCACCTTCCTGGAAGGACTTTAAAAAATACTTGAAGCATAAGCATAAGGAGATGAACATGAAGACTTGATTGTAAGGTTGAGGATAGAAGAGGAAAACCGTGCTTCTAAAAAGAAAACTGGGAGGTCATGGCATGGAAGCCAAAGTCAATGTTGTGGAACAAGAGTATAAAAATAACAACTTCAACAACAAGAAGCAGAAAAATCCTGGAGGACAGTCAAACAACGACTCCAACAAAGCTAAGTTCAAGGGCAAGTGTTATGTGTGTGACAAGCAAGGTCACAAGGCTAAGGATTGTCGCAAACGAAAGAAACAAGAGGCATCCAAGAAGAAAAATGCACAAGCCAACGTTACTGAAACTGAGAATCTCCCAACAATGTGAATGACATCGGGCTTTCCGCTGTGATTTCTGAAATGAACATGATCACTAATGCAAGAGAATGGTGGGTGGAAACTGGGGCCACTTGACATGTGTGCTTAAATAGAAAAATGTTCTCCACTTATCAACCGATGGAAAATGGTGAACAGTTTTGCATGGGTAACTATTCTACCATGAAGGTTGAAGGTACAAGAAAGGTGGTGCTCAAGATGACTTTAGGCAAGGAACTCACTCTTAACAATGTGTTGTATATGCTAGAAATTCAAAAGAATCTAATGTCAGAATCATTACTGAGCAAGAATGGGTTCAAATTGGTGTTTAAATCGGATAAGTTTGTATTGACCAAAAGTTGGATGTATGTGGAAAAATGGTATCTTAATGTGGGGCTTATCAAGCTCAATGTATTGACTATTATACCTATTGCTAATATTAAGAATGCTAGTGCTTCTTCTTCTTATATGATTGAGTAATGTGATGTGTGGCATGGTAGATTAGGACATGTTAATTATGAGCTATGCGAAGATTGATTAATATGGAATATATGCCTAAATTTAATATTGATTCTCATCTAAATGTGAGACTTGTGTGGAATCAAAATTGACAAGAAAATCATTCTAAAGCATTGAGAGAAGTACTAAGCCTCTTGTTAATTTACATCGATGTCTGCGACTTAAAACTTGTTCAAACAAGAGGAAGTAAGAAATACTTTATTAAATTTATTTACGATTTTATTTGATATTATTACGTGTACTTGCGGAGAAGTAAGGATGAGGCTATAGACATGGTTGTATTATATAAAACAGAGGTTGAGAATCAACTTGGTAAGAAAATAAAAGTTTTAATGATTGATAGAGGTGGGGAATATGAATTACATTTTGGTGAATTTTGTTCACAACATGTATTATACACCAAACTACAACACCCTATTCACCTAAACAAAGTGGAGTTAGTGAACGGAAATATAGAACTTTAAAAGAGATGATGAATGTTATGTTAATAAGTTTTGGATTACGCCAGAATATGTGGGGGAAGCTTTGTTTTCTATAAATTATATTCTCAACCAAATACCTCATAAGAAAACCTTGAAGACATTAGATAAATTATGAAAAGGTCAAAAGCCTTTTCACAAATTCTTAAAGGAATGGTGGTGTTTAGTAAAAGTGGTTGTCCCTAATCCCAAGAGGATTAAGATTGGACAAAAGACCATTGATTGTGTATTCATTGGTTATGCCAATAATCATAGTACATATCGCTTTCTTATTCATAAGTCGGAGATTCCTGATATAGATGTTGATACTGTAATTGAATCCAAGAATGCTTTATTTTTTAAACATTTTTTTCTATAAAATTCTACACAAGAGGAAAGTTCTCTTAATAGAACTTCAGATGTTGCATAGGACAATAGTGAAGATCAAGAGGGAGAAGATGATGAACCTAGACGTAGCAAACATGCTAAAACATCAACATCCTTTCGTCTAGACTTTTTGACTTATTTGTTAGAAAATGAGCCTCAAAGTTTTAAAGAAGTCATGTCCTCTCCTGAAGTGCAATATTGGAAAAAGGTTGTAAATAGTGAATTGAATCCATTATGCAAAATCATACTTGGGAGCTGGTGGACCTTTCACCAGGAAGTAAACCTCTAGAATACAAGTGGATGTTCAAGAGGAAGATGAAGGTTGATGGATTAATTGAAAAATATAAAGCCAGACTTGTTATTAAAGGATACAAACAAAAGGAAGGTCAAGATTACTTTGATACATATTCACTAGTAACAAGGATAACTTCCATTAGGATGTCAATCGCTATTGCTGCTTTGTATAATCTTCAAATACATCAAACGGATGTAAAAATTGCATTCTTGAATGGTGACTTGAATGAGGAAATATATATGCATCAACCTGAAGGGTTTATTCTACTAGGTCAAGAAAATAAAGTATGTAGACTTGTTAAATATCTCTATAGACTTAAATGAGTGCCAAAACATTGGCATAAAATTTTTGACAAAATGATGATGTCAAATAGATTCAAAATCAATGAATGTGACAAAATGTGTTTATGTCAAAGAAAGACGTAATGACTATGTCATTGTATGTCTATATGTGGATGATATGATCATGATTGGTAGCAATGATGATATCATTAAAGCCACTAAGAGGATGCTAAACAAATAGTATGACATGAAAGATATGAGTGTTACAGATGTTATACTAGGGATGAAAATCACTAAAATATTTGATGGATATACATTGTCTCGATCTCAATACATTGAGAAAATTCTAGAGAAATTAAATAAGAATGATAATCATCCAGCGAGAACACTTATGGATGTGAGATTGAATTTAAGCAAAAACACTAGAAAGAGTATATCATAACTTCAATACTCACAAATTATTGGCAGTCTCAATTATATAATGAATTGTATGAGACCAGATATAACATACTCAATAAGTAAACTGAGTGGATATGATAGCAACCTAGGAGCAGACAACTGCAAGGCTGTAGTTAGGGTTCTTAGAAAGCTAAGATATACATTGAATTATGGACTGCATTATACAAGGTATCCAATAATACTAGAGGGATACTGTGAAGTAAACTAGATATCTAATACAAAAGACTCAAAATCCCCAAGTGGGTATGTCTTTACTCTTAGAGGTGCAGCAGTGTCATAGAAATCATCTAAGCAAATGTGCATAGCAAGATCCGCAATAGAATATGAATTTATTGCACTTGATAGAGTAGGCAAAGAGGCTAAGTGGCTTTGTCAATTTTTAGAGGATATTCAAATGTGGGGGAAACTTGTGCCACCTATTTGCATCTATTGTGATAGCCAATCGGCTATAGGAAGGGCACATAGTAACTTGTACTGGACATATATGTCGAAGACATAATACGATAAAACAACTGCTCTCTAGTGGAATAATTTCTATTATGTTAGGTCAAAACAAAATATTGCAGATCTGCTTACTAAGGGTTTGACCAAAGAACAAGTGAGCAATTTATTAAGGGGAATGAGCTTGAAGTCTATTCATTAAGAGTCTCCATAATAGATACAAAAAATTATAGACAATATTTTTGCACCGAAACTAATAGGAAAATTAATCCTTACAACAAAGTAAAACAAAAATAATACAGTATTATTAGATAGAGAAAGCTCGATTAATTTTTGGTCTATGGGATGTGCACGTCGGTCTAAGTGCCTGTTTTGTTAACATGACATCCTTCAAAGGAACCACCACCTTCTGTAAATGGCAGTGAAAAGGAGTTCAAAGGCAAGGATGTTTAGAATAAATGATTAGGGTAATCTTGGAATAATTAAAAAATATTGAAGGTAAAATAGTTAAAAATAAAAAGTTCTATCATACTCCTTTTCTAATATAGTATGATAAACATGGTGATTTTGCTGACAACGAATTGCAGGGCTCTTCTGATGATCACTTCTATAGTCTCGAGCACTAAACGTTACCATGTGTCTATGTGTAGTCTCTAAAATGCATATCTTGCTAGAAGGCCATGGACATGGCAAATGTAAGTGTTGTAATAGTTAGCTTACCATGCACACATGCACACAATACTGCCTTCAATTATATTTTGTTTATTGCCTAATGCGAATGAGAATATTTATGTGCTGGCATGTTTTATATATATATATATATATATATATATATATATATATATATTATCCTTCATTAGATCTTGCAAACTTTGTTTCTACGACTATTTGAAGACTTCTCAGTTGGATGATTTTTGTTGTTTTGGCATTGATGGATTGGTATCATCAATTGCTACTTCTCTACCCAAGCTTGAGCTTCTACGGAGGGTGCCCACTTCTCCTTGGTGGGTCATTGAAAGGTACAGTGCTTTCAGCTGAAACTGACGAGCAGGAGAAGAGAATATGGTGGTTGCCTATGCTAGCAACAACCTTGCTCAAGTATTGAAGGGGAGAGCAGTGGTGGGAGGTTCTATCTAAACTTCATTGGCTTTCCTTTCCCCCTCAGCCCTTTTCTCAACAGGTGTACCATCAGGATTGAGGTGAGTTGTTGAATTTGCTATATTCATGTTTTTGTTCCATTGACCAACAATGCTATAGGAGCAATGCAATACAATGGCTGAGGTTCTTTAAGTGTGTTAATGTTTGGATCATGGAAAATTTTCTGTTTTGTTAGTGGTTGTGCCTTTTCCATCCGTTTTTTTGCCAAAACTTGGAACCTTCATTAATTTATTGGTACATGACAAGATCATGTGTAGATTTAATTGTTGTGTTTATTTTTCTTCATAAGATGAAATGCATTTTTATTTTAAATTTTCTCTATCCCATGAACTTGTCTACTTTGGACATTAATTAATAGTGTTGTACATATAGTTATAATATTTATTTGTCTCCAGATTTTTGTGTATGAGAAAAAGGAGTGGTTGTAATTTGCTTTTTCTTTCCTGAGTACCTAATACTGAAATTATGCATTGGTTTGGCATGCTATTGATTATTCTTATATTTTTTCTTGTTTCTTTACATTGTTGTAACATTATATTATTTTTTATTCCATTTACATTGTTAATCTAATATGCTTCTTCTTTAGAAAAGTTTCCTTGGAATTTCTCATTTCGACTGAACATCATAATGGTTAATTTTGAGCTATTATTCGCAAAGTAGATACAGGGAGTACTCATACTCTGTCTTTCATCATTTCCATTTGCATAAACACATGGCTCGAATCAGAAAGTCTGAAACATATCTAATAACATAAGATATATATGAATATGAAATAAGAACCATCATACATGATATTCTATACTCATAACAGCGTAAATAAAAAAACATAACAACATCCAGAGGCATCCACGCCTAATGTCATGCTCTCCTCGACCGTTCCTCATACAGAGGATCCTAGTTAACTGCATGTCACACCATGCAACCCCAAAATAAAACACAGAAAGAGGGGTGAGTAAAACTCAGTAAATTTTTATATGTCGAGAGAGAGAAAAAGAGAGTAAACTCAAAATCATCACATATAATTCACCTAGAAATCATTACATAAATCTCATGCATTCATCATGATATATTAGCATAACATGTACATGACTACTCATTACATGCATATACTTATAAGATCGTCAACATATCTCCTGCATACAATTTCGCATAGCATATCATAAAATCATCTCATTCATGATTCATACTCATCGCATACATTCACCCTGCATAATAGTGTCTCAACACACTAATCCATAATCATGCATATCAACCCATTCTCCTTCATAACATTCAACCTGCATAACACGTGTCTCTAACACGCAATCACATAATGCATATTCATATCATTCATCCATATATCATTCACCCTGCATGATAAGTGCTTCAATCAGACTATACCAAATCATGCATAATAAATCGCATTCACATGTGTCACATAATCTCAATCATCCCTACACAACCTGTGTAATATGGGCATAATATTACCTCTTACACATGCATCATCAACAAATGGTGAATATCTCCGTTATGGAGAGAAATACAATCATACTACATAGGCTGGATGTAGTCTGATTTCCACGAAGGAAACCTAAAGTGTTCAGGGTAGTCAACCCCTCTGTGTGCTTGCCCTGGGCAGTCATGGCCAAGAACGTCTGAATCTCACACAGAGAACCTAGAGCAATGTGTTCGCCCTGGACATCTCCTGTGACGGGAAGAATCTGAATTCCTACATAGGGAACCTAGAACACGTGGTAGCCAGTGCACGAAGGCGTACCACTCTGGATTCTTAGGGTCCAGATGACTATCTCAAGAAATCTCAACCGCATGTGAGTACACAACTCGTCTCCATTCAACTCAACTTAACATCAACTCAGATCAACTCAACCCAGGGAGGATCTATGTTCCACAAAGGAACTCAAATTGAAATAATGTCCTTTCGGACCAACTAATTTTTGATAAGTCAACGATCAATTAGTCTGGCACACAATCTCACATCATTGCATCCAATCGATCAACTACGGCTAATTTCGATAAAGTCTTATTCAAAAATCCATTTCATGATACATACAACATGGTACATACGTGGGTAATACATACATGAATCCTAATTCATGATATGTGCTCCTATCAGCCCCTCATGCATCATTTATATTCATAATATCAAGCATCATCATAATTATCCCCCACATGTTTGTGTACATTGAAGAAACATTCAATTCTAAGCATATGAACATGCCTTGTAAATAACTCATCACCATACCACGCACATGCTCATTAACATTTAATCATGGTTCTTACTGAAATCATGGGTGAAAACCATCGGAAAGCACCGTTCAAATCAAGTGCAATCTCATGCTAAACTTACATAAGCATATTCATACCACACTTGAAGCTAAACATGACACCATCATTCACCCATAATTTAATCATGATATGTGAATACATATAATTAATTCCATTCTCATGCTATAAACTTTTTTTGAATCATACTAAAATATAATGAATCACTCAATCATGGATTTAATACAAGAATTTATAACATGCTCAACTGAATAGCATAATATCCACTTAACACTTAAGCATTCATCGTAGCCTCCAACATCAATTTAAACCCTTCCAGTAGCTTATCATAGCATATATTACTTATCAAAGTCATAAGAAATGACACTTAAGAGTAAAAACACTAAAATGAGCAAAATACATAAAAAAAATAGCCAAACTGCAGTGTTGGCGTTCGAACGCCTGGTTGTTCAATCGGCCTATCTAGCCATTCGATCGCCATAACTGGAATTTCTGGTTTGTCTTCCCCACTTCGAAATCAAAACCGAAACTTCTCATGAACATCTTAAACTACCAAATCTCACTCCCAAACATCACCATAATTAAATCCATGCTTGGAAAATAGTAGATCTAGCCATTAACAATAAAAAAACACAAAGAAATTATAAGAAGGATTAAACTTTCCTGAAACCGCCATTAAAGCTTAAATCCATGGAAACTACTTCAAACTCAATCAAAACTCAAATATGAAATCACAGACATGTTTAGGATAAAAACACTTACCTTCAACAAGCTTCTTCACTTGAAATCGCTCCTCCAACACCTTCAAATCCTACCCAACATAGGGTTTTTGTTAATACCTTCATAAATCCAGTTTAAAACACCTAAATCTCTCAAAAATTAGTAGATATAGGGTTCCCTGGGTTCAAAAATGAAATTCTTTTCTCAAGGGTTTGAAATAGAGTTTCAAATCAGTAGCTTTCTAGGTAAAAATCGAGATTAAACCTGGTCAAAAGAAGGGATTTGAAAAGTATAGAAAAAATCCTAAGAAATTAGTGGAAAATTAGGCTAATCCTCACCTTTCCTTCTTGGAAAATGTGGATTAGGGCTCCTAAGCTCTAGATTTTCAGCCCTTTTTAATTGGAAAAGTGGCTGAGCCTTTTTATTTATAATATGGGTTGGGGTAAACCTAACAAATAGGTGGGGTATAAATAGAGTTTTACACTAAAAATAGAAAAACTTGCTTATTTTAAACCCAAATTAAAGTCTAAAAATTTTGAAATAATTATCTACTGCCTTAGGATGTTGTTAGGGTCATTTGAGACTAATTATCTCAATTTCGTACATGGGCCCCCTAACTTTTCGGGTAAAATAGTTAAAAATTCTAGAAAAATTCCAAATGACTTATATTAACATAAAAACTATAAATGTGAAGAAATTTTTTGGTTGAAACCTTTTTTAACCACTTTAATTTTGAAAATAAACAAAAACCGATTAGAATTAACATTAAACCACATAATAACAATTAAATTAAATAAAATCAACCAGTTCAAGTTTATAGATCTTACATCCTCCTTCTCTACCTCCTCCTCCTCCCCACATGCCAAGTGGAGGGAAATTTTGTTCACTAAGTTGGTAGAGTGGAATGGAAGAAAAGAAAGGAGGGATAATTTATATATTTTCTATCATTGGTGTGGGGGTTTCACATATGGGGGAGCTATTTCGAGGAAAACTAAGAAGTTGATAATATTTTAAAGAATACATTGTAGTTGAGGATTTTACATAAAATGCTCAATTAATTTCACAAACAATGGCACTTTGTCTATATGCCATTGACTTCTTGTTCCACCGTGACCCCTATAAAACATGGGGGTAAGGATTTTTAGTCCTGACTGGATGCTCTCCCTGGCCATGATTGCCTGACTTATTTTCATCCTCCTTGCAAGGAAATTAGACGAGTTTATAATCTCAAGTTCAGGCTTTCATTTTGAGCAAGCATTGCAGGCAGCTCTTAAGTTTTGCTCACTGTCGGAATTCAGTTTGATGGATCACCCTTCTATTTTATAAGAAAAAATATAGATAGGGGAACCTTATGAACTATATAATCCGGTTTCCAAGTTTTCTTCTCACTAATTTCTTAGTCATGTAGCAGCAGCCTCTTATTATTGGTCACTATAGTCATGAAAACTGGTTATCTTAGACAAAGTCCTTTTATTATCTAATTCTCTTCTCCATTAGACTTGGTGTTCGGGGCCGAGACCACACATCAGAATGGGCCGAGAATCACACATGGAAGTGGCCCCAAAAGTTAAGGGGCCTTTTTCGGCCATCCGCGCACACCTTCATGGGACCCGATGGTGGGCCGTGGCAGACATAGACCAGAATCTGATTCTGAGAAACCAGAGAGAAGCAGGTGCCCTTTCCAGGCGCCACACCTTTTATTCCCCGCCCAGCCCCTACCTCTCCATCTTCAAGTTCAACGAAACCATAGAAATTCGGCGTCCCAAGGAGGGTAGCCGGAACGCACACCCATCTACCTGCCGGCCTTATTGTACGCTTAAATTGCGATTCTTACGACTTTCTGGGCTTCTCTATTTTAGTTCTTTTTGTATGCTTAGATTTGACAGAATTTGTTCTCTGTTGGATTCAATCTCTGAAACTACTGCTTAATCTATCTGCTTTTGTTTATTTATGAGTTGTTGTCTTGCAATGGGTGATGCCAGTTTTCGCGTTGCTGTTGGGAGGTTATTGCAATCGTTCCATGCCTTTCTGCTCTTGTTTCAATTTTTCATAATGCTGTTTTTTCCCTTATGCTTCCTGCGCTATAATTTTGGTCTTTAATGCTAAAACTAAGTTCCTCTACGTAGGAAATGTCGTTTTCCAATTTTACAAATTTTTAATTATTCAGATTGTGTTGTTTATTATGCGTCTTATGGCTCCCCCGTTTTATCTGTTCATATTACCATTAGTACGTTCTTTTCCTGCTACTTCTAGCTACTTATGGGCCGAATATGCATAATGCTTTTATTATGGTAGGTGGTTGTCCAATAATTAGATTCAGCGTTGGGTTTGTAGTTGTTATAAACTAAGTTTAGTAAGATACATTTGATTTCTTCCTTCTCTTTTTTCCATTTTATATCAACTTACTCTTTGAAATGTTTTATTTTTCTTGTTCAAGACTTTTGAGGGAAATTATATTTGGATCTTCAAATTGTGGCCTCTTTTATAATAGCTTCTTTTTTTAAAAGTTATTTGCTATGTGTTGTTACAGCCTTTGACAGTGAATTATAAGAGAAGCTGCATGAGAAAAAGTGTACTCCGTGTAATTATCTGTTTTGACAATGAGAGATGTTTTATGGCACTTATTCCCTGTTTTTGCTTTGAAGATTCGTTAACCTCATGTTCATTTTCGCCAAATGGGTATTACTTAATGTTGAATAGTAGAAGACTCAGGTTTTCTGAGACCATTCTTTGACCTTGTGGTGTATAATTGTCTAAGTAGTGATTTTGATTGCCATCAACGCTTAATTGGAGACTGTAGGAAAAATTGCTAACCTAATATGTTACCACTGGTTGCTTCATTTTTTGTTTCGGTTCTTTCTTCCCTTTGTTGGTGTGACCGTAAGTCATGTCAGCCCTGTGAATCTACTCATTGTTCCTTCTCTTTCTTGACTCCAGTTATTAGTATGACGTGAATTGATTTTTTTCTCTTCAAGCTAAGAGTTACAGTGACAATACAACACAAAGAACATATCGAAGATGTTTTACTTTTATGTAAGGATGCATTGTTAATCTGCGAGTGTTTCTCATTTCCTTTTCTTTTCTAGCATAATATCTGCTGGACAATATAATTTGATAATTGTACTGACAAGTCAACAGTATATCTTGTCCTAAACTGCTCACTGGCAATCATATGCAGAATGAGTATTTGGTTTACCCTCTTGGACTTTATTTTGGTTTTTTGTACGGATATCCTCATTTCTGTTTTCTTTATGTCATTTGGGTGCTTAATATAATTCTTTGATGTAATATAAGATGATGCATACATGAAAGATGATGCATACATGAAAACAAGGCCCCTCTGTCTGTTCCTGTTCTTATAGACTTGCAGTTTTGTTTGCCTTGGTAATCCATACATAATTTTTAGTCCTGATTATAGGCTAATGGTTTATGTTTTGCTCCTACAAAAATTGAAATGTGAATGGCTTTATATACTTACTCATTGTTTTTTGCAGTCTAATAACAGAGGAGATGCATCCTCCTTTGGCGTTGCACAGACACCCAATGTGTGCAGAAGTACGTGTTGCTTGTTTCTCTGTGGTTGATATTTCTATATTTCTTATGTCTATATTTACACTATATCTTTATTTGGATCTATGAAGCACATCTCAAAGTAAACACTTGACCTTTTTAACTTTTTTTTTCTTGTTCTTTTTTGGTGAGTTTATCATGCTGACTTCTACATGGATATCTTAACTGTTTGGATGATTTAGTCCTTGTGGATGCCACAGGACATCTCAAGGCATTTTAGAGGGATTTCAGATGCTTGACCTTCTCTCCAACTTCCCAACTAATTTCTGACCTTCATCAATTAGAAAATGATTAATAATTGCTATAAATTATGTTTTACTGTTTTTTTCATAACGTTATAAAATAGAGAAATGCTATGATTCCTCCAGCCCAACCAAGAACATGGCACTCTGTCCTCCAAGGGCACAGCCAGGGTTGGGCAAGGTGCCTCATTTGAGTTTTAGACAAGTATGTTTTCTAGGCTACTTTAGGTCTTGCCTAATCATTATCCCCTTCCTTTTATACCATTACCCTTATTAAATAGAATCACCTATTACCCAATGGTGGTGGCATACTGATATTTTACATGACCATGTCCATTGACCATAGTGAGTGCTTCATATAAACGGAACCCATATCTCTATTACATTAGTGCTGACTTTTGCCTTTTAAATTACCATTTTGTATTTAACCAGTGAAATCTTTGGACTGATTGATTGGTTTTACAAACAATTGAAAGCTCTGGCTTATGGAAGTCTCTCTGACTTTCAAACAATCTTCTGTTGCACTATAGTTGTTAGAAACTACCTGATTAGTTTTTTAGAATTTTCATTAACTTTATGTTTCTAGTATATCATTATCCTCAGATCTTGTAATTTCATTGTTACTTAGGTTTATCCAATCATAGTATCATGTTTGTCAAATCATTCATTTTTACTTAGGTTTTTCCAATCATAGTATTAGGTTTGTTCAATCATAATATAACAAATAAGAAGAATTTCTCTTTCTATGTAGGATTTGTTAATGTTCTTGTGAGGTACTTACGTAAGCCTACTACAATCTAATGTGGATACTATTCTCTATTAAGGAGTATCAATCCTAAAATACTTAGAAACAAGGAATATATTTTGTATTACTGAGGACAGTCATCACAAAGTTGAAATTTGCTGGTTAAGATAGACTGATATTATTGTCTTGCACACCAACCATGTTAGTAGAAACTATAACATTAATTCTCAGACACTAAAAATAACTGAGATAATGTTTAGCCAAAAAAAATTACATTTTCTTTATTTGGCTTAAATTATCCCTCAAATTAATAAAATATAAGTTAATTTTTTATCATCACTTTACTGTTTTCCATTTTTCTTCAATGCAAATAGTTTACATGTGTTAAGCATTGTAAGTACATAAAACTCTTGAAATTCACAACATATTCTCCTTTTGGGGGTAAAAGGATTGTTCATGCATGCCCCACCTCACCCAAAATCATAGCTCTCCCCTGGTGTCCTCCACGAATGTGGATCTGACATGGCCTGATTTGATAGGCTTTTTTCTGTCAAAAGCCAGATGGGACATGTGATTAAAATGGTGGACATACAATGCACATATTAGATGCTTGTCTTTATCCTTTACTAATTACTGTCTTCTGTCCTATCCAATCTTGAAAATTTCTTTCTATGGATATATTGTTTTGGTTGTATTTTGTGGAGATGTATAGTTAATGGTTTCATCATCTTTTTCCATCCTTATCTCATCCAATGTGTAGGTCCTGTCAGTTCTAAGAATTGTTTTGCTGTTTGATCATTGTTTTAGATAATTGAGCAATTTCAAAAATGTCACGTGGATCATCCCATTGCAAAATTCTTTGGTGAATGCACAGAACTGAAAATAAAGCTTGATCGCTGTTTTCGGGAAGAAGTGAGTGATCCCGTTTCTGGGCATGTCCTTTTGGATAACTAATTAGGTCTTGGTGGAGATTAATCCAGCAGCCTCAAGGGAGTTTGTGTTATCTCTTTGGTTTCTAAAATTTATTTTTGAAGGGTTTAAATCTGACAGCTCTCTCTATTTCCCATTGATTGTTTCTTAGGCACTCCTCCCCTTGTCTTCCTACATCCATTACAATTTTTTTAGCTAGCTGGAAAATTTAAAACTGAATCTCTTTTCTGTTGCAGAAAGCTTTGAAACGGAAAGCAAATTTTGAAGAGAGTAAAAAGTTGAAAGAAAGAATTAAAGCTCATCGAAAAGCAATTGCAGAGAAAAAGGAAGAATGATGTCATAGGTTCACCAAGATAGAGTTACATGTAAACTATGCAAAAATTTCTGTATTTTGTTATTTATAGTGATATAGCATAACAAGTTTTCCGACATGAAAACTTAGACGGTCATGTTAAATTCCAATGTGCTCTTAGATGGACATGGAATCATCATTTTAATCATGACGAGTCAAATGGTGGTTTAGAATCACATTTGACTTGTTCATTTTTTGTGAGTCCTCGTTAATAGGTTTATAGTTAATCCAATCACTTGTTGCACAAAATGATAGGAAAATCACAAAAAATTTAATTTCTAACACAACATTGATTAAAAATTATGCAAGATATTTGTGTGTGGAAAACCCTATCAATGTTAAAAGCTATGTGATCACTCTAGGCCGATTAACTAGACACAATTATTAGTCTAATTGCTCAATCTTTTAACCTCACCCATGTTATCATAGATGTGTCTGCCGGGCATTTGACTATGTAGTGCTTGTAGGTTTGATGCCTAGCAAGCAAGCTTTTGAGTGGAACAATGGTGTTGCTT
The DNA here is from genome assembly GCA_035235625.1 of Saururus chinensis. Taxonomy (NCBI): domain Eukaryota; kingdom Viridiplantae; phylum Streptophyta; class Magnoliopsida; order Piperales; family Saururaceae; genus Saururus; species Saururus chinensis. The sequence goes on along the minus strand of CP141146.1, from coordinate 24,384,259 downwards.
TGCATGGATGCCCAACACAAATCACATGTGGGCACTTGTGAAAAGTAAAAGGTTAGGGGAATGAGAGTGATACATTGTAGCTAAACAAATGAATATAAGCAAGAAAATAAATTGTATTCATTATCAATGTGTAATGCAAAGTGCAAGATGAGTGTAGCCTCAACCCCCCCACCCCGATATAATATTAGATAATTATTGCATGTGAAAAGTGAAAATATAATGAAATAAAGGAAAATGACAATTGGCAGGGGTTCCTAGAACGCAATCCATAAAATATTCTCTCACTCAATTTCATCGATGTCCTCGTTGATGTTACTCTCTGATGTAGGCTTTAACTTGATCGACATGTTGGGGAAGAGCTCTTCTTTGGGCTCCAGCTATGTAATATGCCATTCCATTTGATGAGGAAATAAAAAACTTTCTCCTCACCATAGTTAACTTTGCAATCTATCATGATCTCCTCCAGGACTCGAACATTGGTTGTGACTTTTAAATTTCCATGAGCAAGGTAGTTTTTTGAGATGTCAATTGTGTCAACGGGATATGACTTCAAGAAGTTGGCATGAAAGACGAGGAGGACCTGCATCTAGGGTGGTAGCATTTGAACTTTGTAAGATACCTTCCCGAGGATGGGTGTGAGGCCTTCATACTTGTGGACAAGGCCTCAATGAAGTTGGCAAATAGTCATAGTTGGGTAGGATTCAGTTTGTCCAATGGGTGGTCCCCAACACTAAAAGTGCAAGGTTGTTGGCCTTAGTTAGCCCACTCCTTCGCCCATGTAGTGGCCTTGTCAAGGTAGGTACGATCAATGTCTAAGTTGATGTGAAACCTTAGCTAGGCATAAGGTTAACCCAAAGTTAGGGTGTGGGGCATTGCAAGTTGGCAGCGAGTTGTTAATTCAAAGGGGCTCTGGTTGATGGTGGAGCTCTTCAGCAGGTTGTAGGATAACTGAACAATGTTGAGGATAATAATGACCCAATTCTTTTGGCTTATACTAATAAAATATTACAAGTACTCTTCAAGAAAACCATTGGCACGTGCTCTGTTGGCCTTTTCTTTGAGGATGCATGCTAGAGGATAAATTCAGTTTTGAGCCTAGTAGTTTGAATAGTTTTGTTTAGAATCGGAAAATACAATGCCCATCTTGATCACTCACAATTGTTTGGGGTGCACCTGAATAATTATCAATGTGCTTGAGAAACAAGTGGTTGGCTACTTTAGTTGTACAATGCTTGGGATCCGACATGATGTGGCATAATTAGAGAAGTTATCAACTACGACCAGGATTGATGTGTATCCACCTATTTTTGGCAATACCAAGATGAAGTCTAGGGAGACGCTTTCTCAAGGTCCTTGAGGCACTAATAACGCTTCAAGGAGGGCCCCCAACTTGTGTTGTTCCAGTTTATCTTATTGGAAAATAAAGCAAGTTCAAACATAAGCCTTGATGTCATTGATGCACTGAAATAATGTTCAATTAAATATTTTTAAATTTTGAATTGCAATTTTATTTTATGTTAATTCATTGCTTATTTATGCTATTTATGTTTTGAATAGGTTAGTTGGACCTTAATTGAGTTTACATGTCTAAACAGGCTTCAATAGGATCTAAGTAGAAGAAGGAGTGGAGCCCAACTACCCAAAGATATTTAAAAGTCAAGAATGGGCTCCTAATGGTCTAAACATGCATGGAATAGTCAAACATAACCTTTTGGACCCGTTGGATTTGAGATTTGCATCAAGAGAACTAAGTTAGGAAAAAAACTGATTCGGACAGATTGACACAGCCTTAGTATTTCGACAATATCTTTCTATGTATAATTCAGATTGATACAATTCTAGTGGCATTAGAAAGAAGACTTCCTTGGATACAAGTGTTATTTCATGAAGAAATTCATAATTCCAACAATTTATGGGTCAAATCTGGAATGAAAAGGGACAACTAGTTAACTAACCCGAGGCTAGCATATGGAGAATCTTTTCATTGGTTGTGATTGATAAATATAAGGAAAGACAATGAGGCTGATTTGATAACTAAAGGAAGACTCAAAGGTACTTATTTGCTAAATAAATCATTAATTTATTTTATTAATTTAGAATCTAATCATTACCAAAGAAGCAACCAATCAGGCAATCAATCAGGATGCAATCTAGAGATATGATTGGACTTTCCCTTTGAAGCAACCCCTTCTACTCCTATAAATAAAGGGGTGGACATGATAGAGGCATAATACCCTCCTCTTTGTAGCTCTATTATCCTATTTTTCTTCTCTTCTTTTGTATTTTTATTTTTAGTTTTATTGTAATGACTTTCTAAGCTCTCAAGCTAGTGATTTGTAACAATCTAATGGAGTTCTATTCATGTTTCATCAATGATTTTAAGTAAATATTGATTATTTGAAGTGATGTTCATTTAATATTGTTCTTCTTCTTATTTCTTTGTTATTTGGATACATAAGATGCTTGAAAGCTCTCTTCCTTAATCTTTTGAGATTTGGATACATAGAACTCTTAAAGAAATAATTGTTTTTGTCCTTCATCTATCCAAAGCATTTTCTATCTTTGTTTTTTTTTTTAATGTTCATATCTTCCAGTTAAATAGAATCTTCATTCAATTCTAATTGAGATAGCATGATACATGAAGAACATCATTACATGTTATAATAATCCTTAATACCTTAGTGTTTTTTCTTCTTAATTTCTTAACTCTTTATTGCTTTAATACTCTTCTACTCTTTTTTTCTTAATTATTCTTTCCTCTATTTTTTTTCGTAACTATTTTCTTTATTGCACAAGGCTTTCCCTATGGATCGACCTTGTCTACTACAATTGGCAAGTAAAACAAATCTGAATTTGACTTCTTCATAGTCTCATTTTAAACGTAATAGCAATCATCCCCCATGTGTGGCTAGAAGTATGCCCACTCTAAGAGGGCCAATCACAAGTGCTCTTCTTTCATAATATTGATTTGTTGACCCTTGGTCATATGTGATCCATTGTTAAGTCAAAACTTATAGGTCTTGCCTTCTTTCACTTATTGAAGGTTGCACACCAAAATAGTTTTTTTCCTTTGCAGCCCGGATGCTATTTTCCAAGTCACTAGAGTAGGTACCTATGCTAGGGAGCTAGAAAGATGCAAGTTTTGTTAACTCAACTTGTGACTAGGCACATTAGCAACTATATTGTTTCTCAAGCGCTTATACTCCAATATATAGTAAAATTCGACTAGAAAGTTTTGCCACCTATCTTTCTTAGGCCACAACGTAGGTTGAGACTAAAAGGAACTAGTTGCAATAATGTGTTTGACCACAAGATACGAGCCTAATAAGTAATATCACCAGGTGCACAGACAACGGATGACAACTTGTGAGTAAAATACCTTTCAAAACTTGAGGATCATATTGTGCCTCTAGCCCAAAACCAATGGTTACGAACTGCAAGATTGCGGTCTTGTTTCATAGGAAATTGCATTTACTACGAAAGAAAAAATCAGCTGACCAATCACATAAAAATATGCAAGTGACTTTTTTAACATGAAAACTTAACTTGGAAAAAAAATCACTTAGCATGTCCTTAAGCGGAAGAATCAATGGACTAAGAATTTAAGACTTACAAAGACTCGGTTGTTACCAACGTCACGAATTATAAGTCCATCTCTAGATGATCAAAGTCCTTCTTCATACTTACAAACTTGATCTTTAATGTTCTCCTTAGCTCAAATATCATGTACTTCAAGCTTCAATCAAGGTCCATTATGATTTGCTCCATCATCAACTTGTGTGTTATGTGATGTGTTGTCTCTCACAACTCAATTCAATTCATAAACAACTTATGAATCAAATAGACTTAATTCTCTATTGATGTCTCTCATAAAATCATCAAGTTGTATGAAGGAATTTAGAGTAAATGTTCTCTCTTTTCAATCAATGAATAGCCTTCCTTCTTATTCAATTTCTTTACGTCTTAGGACTTACATAGGGTTTTAAGTCGGTTTAGGTCTTTGTCAAGTTGTATGAAGGAATTTAGAGTAAATGTTCCCTATGTTTTGTTCAGAAACACAATAGACCAAGATGATATTGTTTGATTATTCCACTATTCAATCAATTGTTTTGGAAAACCGATGTTTTGTTATGTAAGTTGTTCATTTGTGTGGCTCATGATCAAAAATATCAATTATCATTCAAGACCAATCAATCGCTATTCAATGACAATCAATCTCTTATGAACAAATTTTGGATGTTTTCTCTTTTTCTTTCGTTCTTTTCCTAGCACTCTCATATGATTAAAAACATTAAAATCCTAAGTGTGTGTGATAGTGTGTGCATGATTCTTTACCTCTTTTCCTAAAAATGTTTAATTACATTTCATAAGTCTTAAACCTTGAATCCTTGAAATGTGTCTGCTATAATTTTCCAATTCTTTCAAGTCCAAATCCAACTTAACTCATCACTAATCAAACAAGACTTCACAAGACTTAACTGCATACATTGAATGGACATAGTTTTGATCCACAAAATAAAGTCAATACAATTACATTTGTCACATATCTTCTAACACATCCGTCATCTCTTTCCCTTGTACAGTGGATCGTAATTCTGCTTAATTGAGTTTTTGACTTTTGAAGGTGATAGGGTAAGCTTCTTGTGATAGGATGCCCTTGATGGAAAAATCGAAGGAATACATTTGCAATTCAAATAGTTTGGAGTAGTCAGGGATTCAAAGAACAAGTTCTTGCATGAAATCTGTATTCAGCTCGGCAAAGGCTTTCTGACATCTTTCAAACCAACACCAAGATCAGTCTTTCTTGCATAAGTTGGTTAGAGGGGTATCTTTCTCATACTACCTCTAGATAAAATACCAGTAATAACTTCAGAGGCCTAGGAAAGCCCATAGATGTTTTACTTTGGTTGGGGTTGGCTAATTGTCAATGGCATGAACTTTCAATTGGTCCAAGTGAACCTTTCCGCTACCATTATGGGGTCCCAAGAAGTGGATCTCCTCTTTGGCAAAGGAGCAATTCTCAAGCTTGGCATATATTTGATTCCGCTAGAGAACCTTGAACATTGCTCTCAAGTGGTTGATATATTCATGAACTAACTATTTATTACCAAAATCAAATTTCTACAAGATTTCAATGAATCGAGTTCTGACTTAAGTTTCGGGACCAATTATCAGAGACTATTTATTGCCTAGGAAAATTATCAGAGACTCCTGACATAACTATTTTATCTTAAATTTTTGGGATTTTTTTCATAATTATTTATTTCTAAAATGTTTTAGAATAAAAAAAGGTTTAGAATTCTAGATTATGTGTTCTCTAGTTTTTTGCAATTCTCGAGGACGAATTGGTGTTAGACCGCCTCAAAATTTCTAGACATGAAGCCCTTTGAATCCCAGTTCTAGTGCAAAAACCTTGAGTCCATCTAGGTTTGAATTGACTAAGATATCATTTTAGGAACCCTAACTGCTTTGGAATTTCTACATTGTGCAATAATTTCCATAAATCTGGGAAAAATAGTTCTAATGACTAGACCATACCCTCAATTTAATTTTGGATCGTAGACCTATAGGATTTCCTGTGGTCCAAATGTCAAGTCAATCAGACTTATTTTGGTATTTTTCCAAAATTATAAAATTAGAACAAAAAGGGATTAGGTATATTTACCCTATAAGAGATTTAGGCGGGCAATTCGTTGCATTGAATGCCTGATTAGACTAGTCTTCTCCATTCTAAGTTGTTTTGAATGCTCTTTTCATAGACTGAGAGGACTCTATAGTAAGCAGGGAATTGTATGTGTAGAGTACTACTTGGTTAACGAATGTGAAGTACATAGGGTAGGGGGAAAATAATCATTTGCATGTTATTATGAACTACCATGTTTAAGAGTATATAGAGTAAATTGCCTTTCATATGGAATTCATGGGTATGGGGACTAGACTAAGAGTGATGCATGTTGAAGTGTGATAATGGTGCGCATAGGGTAAGAGATACTCTTGTCATAATTGTGTCATATGCATGCTAAGTATGTAATGCGTTGATGGCATTATGGGTCATGTTTTATTATGAGATATGTGAAGAAGACATAAAATGTGGGCCACTAAAATATAGGTGGTAGGTGGTACTCGCCTCTGTACATGGTAACATGTACATGGAAACACTTCTACAAAGAACCTTTAGGGCCTCTAATATGAGACATGAGTATCGGTGGGGACCATAGGGTTGATGTTTCCCCTACATGTCAGTTAGGTTCACTATTTAGCAAGATTGGTATAGTCGAGTCAGTTAGGTCGTGATGTTATCTCTGTTGTTCTGAAATAGGTAAATTTAGTTAATAAGATTGCTTATGATGAACGTATTTGTTATGAGAAATATCGAAATATGTAAACAAGATAAAAACCAAATGATTTTGGTTGTAAACGCGATGATGGTTATAAAGGGGATGGGGTGACATCTCATGAATAATTAATTATGTGTCTAGTATACACCTAGAAAATTAGCAATATAGTCGAAGTGGTCTCCTGAGGACTTTATGGTCAAGCAATATGTAATGCCATCAAGACTAATGTCAGCTGCAAATACGCAGTTCATTACATGCCCTTCGGCTAAGATTGTTGGGAAAAGTGGAAGAAAGTTTGATTTTATTTTTGTAAATCATGGTATGCAACTTACTTAAATACGTTTTAGGCTGAATGCCTTAGTTTGTTTCAAAAATGCTCTTACTATGATATAAAGGTAGTCAAGATTGATTTCAGGGCAATGACTTATGGCTACATATTCTTGGTATGGTAAGAATCTTTTCAATAAAGGAAGATGATTCTGAATTGGTTATAATTAACTTCTAGTTACATATTCTTGATATGGTAAGAATCTATTCGATGAAGGAAGATAATTATTAATTGGCTATAATTAATATGTTGCACATATGGTTCCTTTGGTTGAAATGCATAATGTGTAGGTAGTTCATATGATTTCATTTAATGGAATATGGTGTAATATCCCGAATTTTGCTTGGTTTCGAAAATTAAATACATGGAAAATAGGGTGTTTGACCCTTTAACTTTCTTAGTAGAATAACTTACTCTATAGACAGAATTTGAAGCTAAACCTATGTGGTTAGAAAGTAGATAGACAGAGCTTCGAAACGCCACTAAGATTGCGTGAATCAGAGTTCGGATAAGGGAGATACGACTCTTCAAAGTTAAACATATCGTATAAGGCCCGTTTACCCGCTTTAAACATGTATTTGGGCCGTTTAGGTCATTTTGTGGGCCCGGTTAATTATAATTCCGAAATTTATTTTGAGAGGCCTAATTAAGGGGATTGGACCAACAGGGATTAGAAACCCTAGTCCCCATTCTTATAAAAGGGGTGATTAAGGCACTATTAGGGGGGCTGGACCGTTGAGGGAAAGAGGAGGAGCCGCCGATGGAATTTTTCGGCGTGGTTCTGGCAACAATGGATCGAAGAGAAATTGGCCATTAAGGTAGAACTTTGAGTCGAGATTAATAGATCGTTACAGAAATTTTAATGTACATTACTTCTAAAATCTCATATTTTATAATTTACATCTCTCCAATCCCTATTTCGTAATTAAAAGGAACATTGATTTTCGCACTGTTATTATTTTAAATCTACCGGCCGGCCGGCTTGTTGTCGGAACCTTCATGGGAGAGGAGCCGCCTTGGACCTAGCCACGGCGGTCCTGGCCGCAGTGGCCAGGGCTGCTGTGGCCGTGGCCGTGGCAGTCAGCCGCTAAGCAAAAAAAAAAAGAAAATAAAAGAGAACAAGCGGCGGCGGCATGGTGCAGAACTTGGCCGGAGGCAGGACCAAGGTTCCCAAGATCGCTAGACGAAGGCAATCCCGGTCGAGCCTAGCCATCGCCCGGCTGTGGCGGCTTGCCGCCATGGCATCTTCTATAATGACCCTAATTTCTTGACACGATCTTTTTATAAAGTTTATTTCTTATAATTTCCTAAGTTCAGTTAGAGTTCGTAGAGATGAGCATAACAAGTCGAAAAATGCATAAATCGGAGGCCGGGAATGAAGGTTATGACCTCGGGAAGTATGCTCTAAAAAAAACCAGCGGGACCCACTTTTAATATGCGGGTAAACTGGTTCATAAGTGGTCTAGTCTCATAGGGCTCATTAATACAAGCTCAACGGTACCAAGAACGTGTGAAACTGAGTTCGGGATAAGAAGCTACGTTTATTTGAAGTTTAAGGTAAAAAAATAAAAAAATTTAATATTATTTGGTCTGGCTCGGCGCGGCATGGTGCGCAGCTCAGCCATGCAGTGTGCACTAAATGTGCATGTCATGCATGACGAGCGCGCATGACGAGCGCGCATTCATCACGCGGTTCGTGACGAATGCGCGTTCGTCACACCCGCCTGCCGAATTCGGCAGCGGCATTTCCGGCAGCACACCACAGCCCTCCTCCCCTATAAATTCACATTTTGGCCAGTATTTTTACCACAATTCATTTTCTTACCTCTCTCACTATTTTCACTATTCTATACCAATTTTAAGTCCAAATTACACGATCCAAGACCCGTTTCCTACTAAATCGAGGGTGCTCTATGCACTGGAAGTGTTATTTTCTCGAGGCGACCTCTCTAAAATCCAGAAAACCCTACCCCGTTCCTAATCCTCTCCTTTCTTCTTTTTACTATTTTCGGACCGTTTCAAACCCTTTTCAGCCCGTTCAAAAGCCGTACCCCAATAAATTGAAGGTATTCTACGCGTTGGGACCATTATTCTATCAAATTTCCCACTCGAAGGAAGGATCTTCTTTATATTTTACGAGGGGATTTCTTATACTCCGCACGTGTTATAGGTAGGTAGTTTTAAATTCTAATTGTATGCCGAGATTTTGACTCGCCAAATTTCTACTGAAGGTTTTCTTCTACTTTTTTTGAAAAAAAAACTTTGTCTTTAAAAGCATCTCCTCTTTTCAGAAACTTCTCCGAGTTTTGGGTAATCGTACCCCTTGGATAGTTCTTGGTTTTTCAAAACTAAGCATTATTATGATGATGATTCTGGATACCACAACATTTGTCTCCGGCGCGTACACAGGACTAGGATATCATGGGAAAATCCTTTTCCTTCCATCTTTCGTTACCCCATGAGCGCGGGTGTAAGTCATCTGGTATCGCGACATTTCTGTGACCGTGCTTTCAAACTTGTTTTATTTTCTGAATAATTTTAAAAGAAGGATGGCACGATTTTTATATCCATGAACAAATGCATTGAGTCACAAGATCGAAGAATGGATTGCTCAACTATTCGTGAAGGAGTGGAAGTTATTGGAAGGAAAGGACAAACTAGAAGTGCAGTCAACATTGGATGAGTTCACTTCGAAGATACAGAAAGAAGATAAGGAAGCGCGAGCATTATGTGGAAAGCTTAACCTTAACAAGGCTATGATGTACGTGTTGGAAATGGATTAGAGATTTCAACAATACTCGAGGTAAAGAAGGAGCTATCGTGTGAAGTGTATTGATCTCAGTGCACTATCCAGCCGAGAGGAACAAAGAGGTACTAGGACCTAAAATGGAATGTCCAGTAGGATGAATGGTAATGAAAGGGGTTATAAGAGAGGATGTTTTGAAATCAACAAGTGAAAGCCAAAATGTCAAGAATGTTCGAGTGCTCTTCAATTGATAGAAATTCCAGAATGGAAGCAAGAGTACTTTGTTATAAATTTGATTTTAGGATGACACAAGGTCAAGAATTCATTCGGGCAATAGTAGATTAAATAAGAATGTACATCTTCTACCTCAGAAAAGGATGAGCTTTGTAAATCTCAGGTAAGGACGTAAGTGAAAGATTGATCGACATGAAGTGCAATCAACGATTATCTCAGAGCAAGATAGTTAGTTTATCTCTCAAGTCATAGCAGGGATTTTAGGAAGAATTTGGTATTGACCTAAGGATTGGTATGACCTTCCGTTCATGGATGGGTAGTTGGCCAGAGAGGATGATTCAGACAAAGAAGATATATTGTATGTTCATGCAATGAATTAGAGAGAGAGCTCCAACATGTTGAAGCAAAGTCGTACGATGGATTAAAGAAAGGACACTGACATGTTGAAGGGTAGGTTGGTGAAGCTCAGTGATTGCAACATTGATTAGATTTAGTAAAAGTACATCAGAGTGTGTAGCAGAAGTGTGGTAGGACCTTTGTAAGCATGGACATAGTAGGACTAATGGCTTAAAGACTAGCATCATTCCTCAGCTTTATGGCAGTTAAGATGTGTTTCAGGTGTTCATACTTTAGAAACACAAGTGAGATGTGTCTTGGACCAGACAACAGTTACCCTAGAACCTAAATTAAATTGTCTTCGAAGGAAAGTTCTATCAAGAGTTTGGATGGTAAGGAACCAAGGTTGGACATAACAAATTTCATTATGGAAAGGGTTAGGACAACACCACTCTCGGAGGAAGTGACTTAGAAACATGGGAGTTAGAAAGAAAAGTGATGGAGAAGTATTTTGAACTTTTCGATGAGAACAAGGTACTAATTTTGAGGATGAAATTTCTTTAAGGGGGGTAGATTGTAACAACCGGGAATTACCGGTATGATTTCTTACCTCTAATAAAACTATTTTATGAGTTTTTAATTGATTTAAAATTATTTAGAGACAAATATTTGGAGATTTTTTATTAGGTGTGATAGAGCTCGGTGAGACGAGCGTAACGAATCTAGGAACGCACAAAACGGATGTCGGGAACGAAAGTTACAGCCTTGAGAAGCGTAATATATGGGTAAGACCCACTTTGAAAGTATGAGATAAACTACCCATGTGTGGTCCAGTTTTGAAGGGCTCGTCGATACGAGTCCATCGGTACTAAGAACGTGCAATTCCGACTTTGGGATAAGAAGTTATCGTGTTTTGAAGTTGGAATTGTATTTGATTAAAATAATAATAAAATATTATTAAAATATTCAGAAATGGACAAAATAGCTGGCGTCACTGTTTACGTCAGCGGCTGAAGCCAAGCCGCACCGCGGCTTAAGCCGCGGTTGGCGAGCTGCGCCGCGCAGAACGACGCACGGACGAACGCGCAGTTCGTGCGCACCGTGCACGCACCAGGCGTGGCGGTGCTGCTGTTTTGGCCAGTAGGAGTGCAACACATGTCGCGCACACATGTGCGCGCATGTCATCAGCTCGCGGGTTTTTCCTATAAATTGAAAGTTTCGATTCATTTTTCCGGAGAAGTTTCTGGAGTCGTTCTGTGTCCGTTTCATTCCGTTTAAAAAAACATTCTTAGTTAAATCAAGGGTGATCTACGCAATGGAAGTATCCATTCCTCGAGTTAGTGACTCTTTATGAGGGAAACGTCCTGGGGTAAGGGGAGTTTCTATCCGCCGCCTACGGGCGCATTAGGGGTAAAGTGTCTCTGGGCAAGGGGAGATTTTGTCCGTCGCCTACGGGCGTATTGTGAGAAAAATGTCCCGAGCTAAGGGGAGGTTCTATCTGTAGCCTACGAGCATGGAAAGAGAAAAGTATCCCGGGTTAAGGGGAGATTATATCCATAGCCTATGGGCACGGAAAAAGAGTTTTTGGAGTCGATATGAGTGTGTTTTCTTCCGTTCGAGAGGTGTTCTTACCTAAATCGAGCGTTCCGAATGTCATGGCGGGGTTATTTTCCTAGTTGGAGACCTCCAGAACCCCAGAAGTGGATGTCCAAGTGCGTGGTGTCCAGTGTATCGTCTTCGAACTCACACGGAGAGCGAGGTAGGGGCTTTTATCCTTTCTTATGGCATGATTATAAACTTTGGTTGTGTTTTTAACTTACTATTTATATAACTCTCACATGTTATGCATTACAGATTATTTTCAAGTTATGATTTATGACTTCTGCACATATATTCGATTTATCGAATGATTAATCGTTGAGATAGAATATGAATTAGATTAGCCGCTGGAAAGCGAATATACTTTATATACTGCATGCTTTATGATTTCCTCATAGATATGATTCTGTTGGAAACAGATATGTTATATATACTGCATGCTTTGTGATTGCCTCATATATGATAGTTTAATCGAATGTTTATCCGTGGATTTTGATATAAATTATACACAGTGGAGCATGTGAAATAGAGACAAACTAGCTTCGCCACTGTTTTCATTGCGAATGAATACAATATGTTTGAAAGACAGTTTTAGAGGACTCGTCCTTGTTGAAAGGAAGGTTCTCAAGATTATTTTGAAAAGACGTATAAGCATGGTGATCGAGTCACTGAAGCAGGACAAAGAAGGGGTAACTATCTCATCGGAATGAGCGGCCAACCTTGCCTTTGTAGTCGTTGAGAGTGACACTCCCATGACTTGTAGAGGTGGAGCTAGCGTTTTCAAAAGGATAAACATTGGGATAGAATGTTTTAAAAGAAAACAACCCTTTTTGGAGTCTGGGAACTCTAGAATATTTTAATTGAGTCTGGGACTCAAGATTATGAGTTTGGGACTCAAGACTATGAGTCTGGGACTCATGAGTGTTTTGGTTGTCTGGAGCTATTGTTGGGCACCCCGATAGAGCTCCGTTGACTAGTTAAGGGCACAAAATTAATCCGGTTCGGAATCAGATGCACGGTACCTATTTTAGCCTAGTGAGCCCCTAACGAAGGGCAAGATCTCTGATTTGCCCCTAACGAAGGGCAACTATCAAGGGTACATGCGCTAGGGTAGAGAGTATCATGGAGAGACTCTCTACTCTCTAGATCCCGGCGCCGCATGAGCACAGGTGGCTCTTCTATCCACAAGCACCAATTATTTTAACATGATCTGTGGAAGAGTAAGAGGTTGCTGCTTTATACTCGCAACAAATTCTTATTATTAATATATATGTATGGGACATTTGTAGCGAGCCGTGAGAGCTTGCAAAATCTAGAAGCATCTTCGCTACGTAGGAAGAAGCACTAGGGGTGGTTTTGGGTGAGAGGCACACCCTGTTTTCATGAAAAATATTATATACGATGTGTTGTGAAACTGCCATGTGTTTATTCATGCCTGATCGTATAAGCTTCCCTACTGAGTATTTTAAAATACTCACCACCCCCCAGACTTTGCAGGACTCGACAAAGCTTAGTGTGCAGGTAGAAGGGCCTACTCCAAAGTTTTAACGATGTGATTTTGAGGATTTCAACCGCACCGAAACGAGTAAGAACTTATTATTTTTCTCTTGTGTGTTTGTACATGGACCGTGGCTCCTGGGGATATTATTATTTTATTATCGCATATGGCGAGCGGCACCAGTCGCGGGCCAGGGTAAAACTCCGATATTTTTATGAAAAGAAAATTTATATGCTTTTAAAATCTCGGGGCACGACATCTACTGTCTACCAAGAAGTAATTAAATCAGTCAATACAAATATTAATATTTTACTGTACATTTTCCTTTTCAAGGATTTCTTAAATGATTATTTTTTTATGTGAAATTAAAGTAGATGTCACTGCTCAAGACATATTTGTCGAATAACCTATATCATTCTACTGCTCATAAATTGCCGCTTCCAATGGAAGGAAGTTGTAGCATGAGTATGCACTATAAGGGTAAAACACCCATCGAAATTTCAAACTTAGAGGATTCTGAAGTCTCTTACATCCCTGGTTCACCTATGAATAGTGACGTGGACGAAATAATAATTATCCTGGACTCGCCTACTCCAGGAGAAGAGCCTAATGAAGACCCCTCCTTGGAAACCGGAAGGCATGGAATGCCCGAGCAGTGCACCTTTTATGGGAATATGATCCACTTTTTCTTTGAGTATCCAAAAGCAAAGACCTTTCCTCTCTAAAGTCTTAACTACTTAGAGAAGAAGGTTTGTAAAAATCTCGAGTAAATAGTTTTGATGTGTATAACAGTTTTGATGTGAGTTGTTATGTAAATAGTTAACTTAGCCTTTAGGTGATGTAAATAAACTACAAGGTTGCTATGAAGTAGGCTTGTTTTTATTTAAAGATCTTGATGTTATTAATCCATGTTTAGATGATGCACGTCTGTGGTAACGATGCCCAACCGGCAAGTAGTTCTACTCCACCAGATGTTACTACGTCAGTCACTTTGACAATGGGGGATCCTTTGACACATTTTCTGGACTTATTAATGCAAAGAATGACTCGACACCTTCAGGCTGAAGGATTCCAATCGAATCATTCTAATCATTCGACCAGTTCGGGAGAAAATATTCACAACGAAAAGGATAATCTGTTGGAACATTTTAAGAAGCTTGCACCAGCGTTTACGGGGAAGGACGGCCTTGAGGCCGCTAAAAAGTGGACCTTCGAGGTCAAGCATATTTTTAAAGCTATGAAGATTCCCGATGATCGTAAGGTGCCACTAGCCACTTTCTCTATGATGGGCGAAGCTGCTTTTTGGTGGCCTACAGCAGAAAGAAATTTCTTCCTAGATGGTGATCATATTAAGTGGGAAGAATTTAAAGAAGTGTTATATGATAAATATTTTCCTCCTCACATCCAAGAAAAAAAGGAAAATGAGTTTTTAGATCTGCAACAAGGAATCTTAACAGTGGTTTAGTACGAAAATAAATTCATACAATTATAGCATTTTGCCCCAAACTTTTGTACGACGGAATTAAAGAAGGCACGGAAGTTTGTGAGGGGCCTAAATAATGGATTGCGAGGCAGAATTATTGACCATCAACCTACGACTTTATCCAAAGCAATAGAACTAGCCTCTATCCTGGAACATGACTACCAGGAGTATGTGGTCGGATGTAAAGATCGAGGGCAAAACAATGGTTTTCGACCTGATGAAAGGAAAAGGAAGCTTACGTTTAACAATCAGAATAAACGTAAGTTTCAAAAACCCTCAGAGCCACCTTCACAATTAAGGGGAGAGAAGAAGCTAGAAAAATGTCCTTAGTGTAACAAAATTCATCCATCAGGATCATGCTACCTTAGTGATGCAAAGAGCTTCTTTTGTGGTGAACGTGGCCATCGGATTAGTGTTGTTACGTCTGAACAAAGACTATGAAGAAGTCAAATTCAGATTTGTTTTACTTGCCAATTGTAGTAGACAAGGTCGATCCACAGGGAAAGCCTTGTGCAATAAAGAAAATAGTTACGAAGAAATAAAGAAATGAAAAATTAAGAAAGAAAGAGTAGAAGAATATTGAGGCAATATAGAGTCAAGAAATCAAGATAAAAAAAACACTAAGGCATTAAGGATCATTGTAACATCTAATGATGTTCTTCATGTATCATGTTATCTCAGTTAGAATCGAATGAAGATTCTATCTAACCAGAAGATATGAATATTAAAATTGAAATTAAAGATAGAAAATACTTTGGATAGATGAAGGATAAAAATAATTGTCTCTTAAAGATTTCTATGTATCCAAATCACAAAAGATCAAAAAGGAGAGCCTTCAAGCATCTTATGTATCCAAATCATAAAGAAACAAGAAGAAGAACAATATTAAATAAAAATCACTTCAAATAAACAATACTTACTTGAAACCATTGATGAAACATGAATTGAACTCCATTAAATTGTTACAAATCACCCCTAGCCTTAGCATGAGAGCTTAGAAAGCCATTACAATAAAACTAAAACAAAAATACAAAATGAGAGAAGAAAATAAGAGAAGAGAGCTCCAAAGAGGAGGAGATCATTCATCTATCACGTCCACCCCTCTATTTATAGGAATAGAAGGGGTTGCTTCAAAGAGGAAAGTAAAATCATATCTCTAGATTGCATCCTGATTGATTGCCTAATTGGTTGCTTCTTTGGTAATGATTAGATTCTAAATCAATTACATAAATCAATGATTTATTTAGCAAATAAGTATATTTGAATCTTCCTTTAGATATCCAATCAGCCTCATTGTATTTCCTTATGTGTATCATCACAATCAATGAAAGATTTTCCATGTGCTAGCCTCAGGTTAGTTAACTAGTTGTCTGATTGTATACCTGATTCAACCTATATATCTTCAGAATTTGGAATTGCTTCTTGAAATAATACTTGTAGCCACGGAAGTCTTCTTTCTAATGCCACTAGAATCGTATCCATACAAATTATACATAAAAAGATATGATCGAAATACTAAGGCTCTATCAATCTGTCCGAATCAGCTTCTTTCCTAATTTAGTTCTCTTCATACAAATCTCAAATCAAACGGGTCCACAAGGTTGTGTTCGACCATTCCATGCATGTTTAGACCATTAGCAGCCCATTCTTAACTTTTAAATAGCTTTGGGTAGTTGGGCTTCACTTCCTCTTCCAGTTGGATCCTGTTGAAGCTTGTTTAGACATGTAAACTCAATTAAGGTCCAACTAACCTATTCAAAACATAAATAGCCCAAATAAGCAATGAAGTAACACAAAATAAGATTGCAATTCGAAATACGAGAACATTTAATTAAACATTATTTCAGTGCATCAATTAGAGACTGTCCAAAAAGAAAAATGCAAGAAGAATCAAAACTAGAGCACAAACCAAAAGCTCAAGGTCGGGTCTTTGCAATTACTGCTAAAGAGGCTCAAGCGTCGACCGTTGTCATTCAAGGTACACTTCTGGTCTTGAATAAAATAACAAAAATCTTGATAGATCCAGGGTCAACACATTCTTTCATATCGTTCAATTTTGCTTTGAGAATTGGCTATCCTATTTTAAATTTAGGATATGTCTTAGAAGTATCCACCCCAATGGGAAAAGCATTTTTAGCTCGTGAATTTCTTCAAGGGGTACCTATCTCCTTAGAGAAACGTCAGTGGGAGGCCAACCTCATTCTCCTAAATATGACTAACTTTGATGTCATTTAGGTATGGATTGGTTAGCCGATAATGGGGCGTTAGTAGATTGTAAACAGAAGAAGGTGATCTTTGATCAAGGAGAGAAGAGTTTTACTTTTCAAGGACTTAAGGATCATTCCAAGTCATGTATCATCTCGGCGGTCAAGCCTCATCGGCTTTTAACCAAAGGATGTCAAGCTTATCTTGCTAGTGTGGAAACTATAGAGACTACATCAAATAAGCAAGAAAGTATTGAAGTAGTACAAGACTTCTCTGACGTTTTTCCTGATGATCTCTCTGGACTACCACCAGAAAGAGAAATAGAATTTTCTATTGAGTTGATGCCGGGAACAAATCCTATCTCCAAGGCACCCTACCGCATGGCTCTTGCGGAGTTAAAAAGTCAATTGCAGGAATTGCTAGAGAAAGGATTTATCCAACCCAGTGTCTCTCCTTGGGGAGCACCGGTCGTATTTGTGAAAAAGAAGGATGGGTCGTTGAGGTTATGCATTGACTACCGACTTCTCAATGTCGTCACCGAAAAGAACAAGTA
This sequence comes from Saururus chinensis, assembly GCA_035235625.1. Classification (NCBI taxonomy): domain Eukaryota; kingdom Viridiplantae; phylum Streptophyta; class Magnoliopsida; order Piperales; family Saururaceae; genus Saururus; species Saururus chinensis. The sequence goes on along the minus strand of CP141146.1, from coordinate 24,366,939 downwards.
TCCCTTGCCACATATAGATGACTTGTTCGATCAATTGCAAATGGCCAAAGTTTTCTCCAAAATAGATCTACAGTCGGGTTACCATCAGTTGAGGATACGAGATGGGGATATCTCTAAGACAACTTTCCTCACCCGGTATGGCCACTATGAGTTTTTTAGTGATGCCATTTGGATTAACAAATACCCCGGCTGCCTTCATGGATCTCATGAATAGAGTTTTTGGCCCTTTTTAGATAAGTTTGTAATCGTATTTGTTGACGACATCCTAATTTACTCTAATAGCTTAGAAGAACACTGAGTACATTTGCAAGTAGTTCTACAAACGCTGAGGGATCATAAGCTATACGCCAAGTTTAGCAAGTGGTATTTCAAGCATTGCTTTGCCTCTGACAAAATTGACAAGGAAAGGAGTAAAATTTGTTTGCGATGAGGCTTGCGAAAAGAGTTTTCTAGAATTAAAGAGAAAATTAACAACTGCGCTTGTTTTGGCATTGCCGACTGGCAGTGGAGGTTTTGTCGTGTACATCGATGCTTCTAAAAGAGGCTTAGTATGCGTATTAATGCAAGACAGAAAGTGATAGCATACTCTTCACGACAATTAAAGAAACATGAAGGTAACTACCCTACTCACGATTTGGAATTAGCAGCGGTAGTTTTTGCACTAAAAATATGGAGACACTATCTATATGGGGAAATGTTTGAAGTTTTCACCGATCATCAAAGTTTAAAATATATCTTTTCCCAAAGTGATCTTAATATGAGGCAAAGACAGTGGATTGAATATCTTAAGGATTATGACTTTTCTATCAAGTATCACCCTGGAAAAGCCAACGTAGTAGTTGATGTTTTAAGTCGTAAATTTGGGGGATTAGCCTTCATGCTTGTTAAGGAGTGGAAACTGTTGGAAGAAACAATAAGTTTCCACCCCGAGCTGCAATCTAGAAACAAGAAATCTTTCATTGCCAACCTAGAAGTGAAATTGGTACTAGTTGAACATATTCTTGAAAGTCAAAAAGGTAATGAAGAAGTCCAAACTTTACTCGAAAGATCTGACTTTATCAAAGGCTCGGATGGAGGTATTCGATTTCGAGGGCGATTAGTAATACCTGAAATACCTAAGCTAAGGGAAGACCTATTACATGAAGCACATCGGTCTCAATACACCATCCACCCAGGAGGAACAAAAATGTATCAAGATTTAAAAAGGAGTTTTTGGTGGAATGGGATGAAGAAGGATATAGGAGAATATATTTCAAGATGTTTAACTTGTCAGAAAGTTAAAGCCGAACACCAAAAACCTTCGGGGTACCTTCAAACGATTGAGATCCCCGAGTGGAAGTGGGAACACATTACTATGGATTTTGTTTCGACACTACCCAGGACCACGCAAGGACATGAATCCATTTGGGTAATCATAGATCGACTCACGAAGTGTGCACATTTTCTTCCGTTAAGAATGAAGCAATCCTTAGTTCTTTGGCAAATTTATACGTGAAGGAAATTGTGAATCGGCATGGAATTAGGTCTTAAGTTTAGCACTGCTTTTCACCTACAAACTGACGAACAATCAGAAAGAACTACTCAAACTTTGGTAGATATGTTACGGGCTTGTTCAATGGATTGGAAAGGTAGCTGGGATGAACATTTACCTCTAGTCGAGTTCGCCTACAACAATAGCCATCATGGCAGCATAGGTATGGCACCCTATGAAGCATTGTACGGATGACCTTGCCGATCGCTGACGTGTTGGAGTGAAGTAGGAGAACGAAGATTGATTAAGTTTGAACTTCTGTAACAGTGTGCAGATAAGGTGAAACTTGTCAAGCATTGTCTAATGGAATCCCAGAGTCTCAAAAGAGTTATGCTAATTAGAGATGGAAAGATATCAACTTTAGCGTGGGAGATCAAGTATTATTAAAGGTTACTCCAACCCGAGGAGTCATGAGGTTTGGAATTAAAGGCAAACTAAGTCCTCGCTTCGTAGGACCGTTTGAAATCTTGGACAAAGTAGGAGTAGTGGCTTACAGATTAGCCTTGCCTCCACAGCTCAACAATGTCCATGACGTATTTCACGCGTCTATGTTGAGGAAATACGTTCGAGACTCCTATCATGTTCTTGATCAGAGTTTAATTACTCTTAAGCCTGACTTATCGTTTGAAGAAAAACCAGTTAAAATTTTGGATCATAAGGAATAGATCTTGAGGATGAAAAGGATTCCTTTAGTCAAAGTGCTATGGCAGTATCATTCTTCAGAAGAAGCCACTTGGGAGCTTGAGAGCGAAATGAAGAAGAAGTACCCTAAATTATTCAACGAGTGAATAATTTAAATTTCGAGGAAGAAATTCCTCAAAGGGGGGTAGAGTGTAATGATCCTAATTTTCTGACACGATCTTTTTATAAAGTTTATTTCTTATAATTTCCTAAGTTCGGTTAGACCTTGTAGAGACGAGCGTAACAAGTCAAAAAATGCATAAATCGGAGGCTGGGAACGAAGGTTACGACCTCAGGAAATGTGCTCTACTGGCGAGACCCACTTTTAACATACAGGTAAACCAGTTCATAAGTGGTCTAATCTCATAGGGCTCATTAATATGAGCTCAATGGTACCAAGAACGAGCGAAACTGAGTTCGGGATAGGAAGTTACGTTGATTTGATGTTTAAGGTAAAAAAATATAAAATAAAATTATTTTGATCTGGCTTGGCACGGCGCGCGGCTCCGCCGCGCAACGCATGCCAAACGCACGTGATGAGCGCGCATTCGTCACACATGCCCGCTGAATTTGGCAGCGCCCATTGGAATAGCGGCAGCGCCAGAATAGTCCTAATTACATGATCCAATACCTGTTTCCTACTAAATCAAGGGTGCTCTACGCACCAGAATAGTTATTTTCTTGAGGCAACCTCTCTAAAATCCAAAAAACCTTACCCCATTCCTGATCCTCTCCTTTCTTCTTTTTACTATTTTCGGACTGTTTCAAACCCTTTTCAGCCCGTTCAAAAGCCCTACCCCACTAAATCGAAAGTATTCTACGCGTCGGGACCATTATTCTATCGAATTTCCCACTCGAAGGAAGGATCTTCTTTATATTCTACGAGGGGATTTCTTATACTCCGCACGCATTATAGGTAGCTAGTTTAAAATTCTAATTGTATGCCGAGATTTTGACTCGCCAAAGTTCTGCTAATGGTTTTATTCTACTTTTTATGAAAAGAAACTCTGTCTTTAAAAGCATCTCCTCTTTTCAAAAACTTTGCCGAGTTTTGGGTAATCGTACCCTCTGGATAGTTCTTGGTTTTTTGAAAATAAGGATTATTATGATGATGATTCTGGATACCACAACATTTATCTCTAGCGCGCACATGACTAGGATATCATGGGAAAATCCTTTTCCTTCTGTCTCCCGTTGCCCCATGAGCGTGGGTGTAAGTCATCTAGTATCGGGACATTTCTGTGACCATGTTTTCAAACTTGTTTTATTTTCTGAATAATTTTTAAAAAAAGATGGCATGATTTTTACATCCATGAAACATATTCTTAGAACTTAACTCAACCTACTGAGTATGAATTTACTCATCCACCCTCACATTCTGAAGGTGTGTCACTCGAATCTGAAGGAGCCGATGAAGAGCTTTCTTAAATTATAGTTTATGTACTTTCTTTTTGTACTTTATGTAATGTTTGTACTGGCTGATGTATAAAGGCATGTTATGCCCAATTTTGGATATCTTTGTATAATACAAAGTGTGTTGTAATTACTCTTTTGGTTCACGGTGATCCTTGGCATTAGGAATTAAATTTCGTTACGTTTTCAAAAATTATTTTCTTTTATTTCAAAAAATCGAGGGGTGTTACATATTCGGTCTAACGGTAAAAAATGAAAAATGAGAAAGGGAAAGTGGCTTTTTTGGCCACCGTACAGCGGTGAGATTGAAGTCATCAGTTCCACCGCGCGCCGGCGGTCGGGAAACCAGTGGGCCACCCACCCGTCTGCCGCGGTAGGGGGTGGCACCGCCGGTCGCAGGAAAGATGACCTGCTCACGAGTGGTTTGTTCCCTGGACCGGGTTGGGTAACCCGATCTGGTCCGGTCTGGTTAAAAAAACAACAACAATACACACTCTCTGAACCGGGTCCGATTCAGTACGTTCGAGTAGTCATGAAAATTTAGAAAAAACTATAAATGACCTTGAGAATATGTATGATTCCTTGACCAAGTTTTATACTGGGGAAAATCCCAATCTCTGAAATGACCAATTTACCCTTATAAGTTGAAACGTAAAATAATGGTGGTTAATGACCAGACTTAGGAGCTCTGGTTCAGAGACCTATGAGTGGATTCAAAAATGGAAAAAACTCCTAGTGATATTCTAGTGAGTATCCTAAATTTGGACCAAGCCATAAGCTAGGTAAAAATTCCAGTAAGTAGATATTTGACTATTTTACCCCTAGGGTTAAGGTAAAACAATTAATTAACCGGGGTCGGTTCAAGGGGTTTACGACCTCATTAAATAGCAAAAAAACTACCTTGGGTTCACAACGTTATGGTGTACCCATGAGATTAGTTTTGGACCCATTGAGGTTAAGGGGAACCCTGTACAAAAAGACAGAAATACCCTAATGAGCGTACTGGCCCGCATTCACGTGGATGAAATTAACAGGCCAATGTGATACTGAAACCTTTTTAGAGGTTAAAGAATTACCTGAGAGCATAGAAGACCATATCTAAGGTTGGATAATTACCTTAATGTCCTTAAGTACATTATGATCAGTTTTCTTAAATATTTAATAAGTAAACCCAAGGAGGGTTAGGGCACGATAGCTCGAATGATTCTAATATCATTATTGAATTTGATTATTGATATTATGATCTGCTTGGACCTGTGTAGTTCTGATTGCTTATGTTGTTCATTGTTTCGATATTTGATATTGATGTTGTGATAATAACTTATCACTAGCTGAAGATTACTAAAAAATTAATTGATGGGCTTGATAGCTTTGGATTGGGCGAGGAAAACCTAATTAAGATAAAGACTAAAATGCCTTAGAGGGGTCTAGGACTAGTTCATAGAGTGAACAAAGCCTTTGACCTGATGATTTGCCTTGGTTGATGAACCAATGGCAATTTCGAGTTTTAAACCCTGGTCTAGAAGGGACTAATAGGGTTTGGGATAGTTATTCAAAATCTTGGCATAATGATGAGCAAGATAGGGTTTAGAATGATTTCCTGAGTTTTAGCTCTATTGAGGAGCCATTGATTTGATCGTGTAGTTGCACCTCCCCATTGGAGGGAGCTCTACGTGAGCCGGGCTCACCACAGATCAATTGAGGATCTTTTAGTGTACACGCATTTAGATTAGCTAACATCCTGCTTGGTTGGCTTTTCCCGCCACTTCTGTTCAGGTGCAGTTGTGGGCTATGCCCTTGTCACACCCGAGGTTTTTCCACACATTTACTTTAAAAACTTTGTTAATATTTTATTTTGAAATACCGACGTAAATCAAAGAACCAACAAAATTCAAAATCATATGCAAACAATTTTTGTAAATAAATTCATTTTACAACAAACAAACGTTATCAGGCGTGACCTAATACAAAAGCATACAAATAAAATCTACCATGGCCATGGGTTTTGAAAACAAAAACCTCCCAGGCATCTCTGAGAACAAGTTCTTTCACAGTCTTAAAATCATTCATACATACATACACAAATCCAGTACATAATACATTTCTCTCACCTTAACCAATACATGAGATCATGGCACCAAAATCCACGGAGCCTCGCTATGATTTCACTGCACTCTAAGTCGAAAAAGAATTGTCCACCACGGGAAAAGTCCAGTCTCAACAGCTAACGATTGACTTGCAAAAGCCTCCAATCGAAGGGGCTAAAAAGATGGGGTGAGTATTTTCATACTCAGTAGGAAAATACCTAGTAGGGAAATAAATCAATGAACTTCATAAGTTCATTCATAGATGCATCATCCTTGCAATCACACATGAAGCAAGTACAAGCAGCATAAATAAAATGTCTTACACACATACCATCGAACCGGTGAACTTACACTTACTTTTGTACTTACCCTTGTCGCATACTCTTACACTTACACTTACACATAGCATACTCTTACTCTTACTCTTACTCTTACTCTTACATTCTGAATCAAAGTCTTTCTCGTACCAACGTACACTTACACTTACAACACATACATACTCGTACGACCTTATTTGTACGAACTTACTTGTACCACCTTACTCATACAATCTTACTCATACTCATAAACTTACTCTTATTGTCTTCCCTAGAAGCTTACACTTACCCTGAATCATACTCGTACAGCTTACTCAGAATCCAAAACATACTACTTACTCTTACTATCGTACATATACTACCGACAACTAAAGCTTATTACAATTAATAAGCTCCAGCGTCGGAAAGGAGGGGAATGCCACTGGGCCGTCACCTTAACCTTCGGGGAGCAACTAGACACCTTGGACTTTTCCGAAGGCAAGGCACACCTATGCTCATGGGGCACATGATCAAACAGGTAAGAGCAGGTCCATGATACTGCTTACCTGAGAGCGCAAATGCCCACTCTTTGGGGCCATACATTGCCAACTTAGGGCTGAAAACATACGGTGCCACTCTTGGGCAGGACATACAGTACCATTAGTAGGCTAAATACATATAGTGCCCATGAAGGGTGAAAACTTACAGCGCTCTCAATAGAGCATCAAACATCTGGGCTGAAATACGGCACCAAGACTAAATCCCGCAGGATAACACCATGGCTAGACCAGGAAAGACGCTCAGTCGATTACTTATCGACTGGCTCAAAATGGAACTTAATCCGTCGAAACTCTCAGTCTCGAACTCACAACGTTATCAAATTAGGGTTACTTACCATTCACGTTCATATTAGGTAATTTATGCATGTACAATTATGATGAAAATGACTTCCATCTTACAATCTTTAGCCAACCAGGCTAGAACTACACCTGTTATGAAGCTCTAATCCACAAAGGTAGCATCCTTTACTTAGCTCATCTCCCACCCTAACACTTACAATCTTACGAATCTCTGCATAGTCTTATATAAACTCGAATTCCTTACTGATAATCTTATCATCATACACTTTACATCTTACACTATCTGCCATAAAATTGAATCATCTTACTCGAATTCCTCAAATGACACCCTTTAGACCTAAGTCCCGTCATCAAACCCTTACTAATTCCTTACTCATTATTCTTTCGTTATAATTCATATTACGTACATTATGCATGTACAAATATATCGTTATCTCTTACTAACTCACAATCCCCCAAAAGCACTCTGAATCTTAAGTCTTCAATTCCTTGCATCCCCCACGTCTCCTACTCGTCACTCCAATGTTCCATCTAACTCAAACTAAACAAATTCTCCAATCTCATCAAATCCAACATTCATCTTTCAATCTTGTCTTTCCTCGCCCGACATACAATCACAGTTTCCATGTTATAGCTTACGAAGTACCCCTTCGGCAAACTTACAATCAAACACTTCTACTTGTGCCCATCTATCACATACCACCAGCCCACAAAGAAGATCACACGCTTTGGTCACATACATACAATTCATTACACTTACTACGTGTCCTTAGTCTTCACTAACATACACACACAAGTCACATACATTCAACATGCTTTTATAATTAGCATAATCATGCAAAACATTAATTATAAACTCCTAGCATGCTACTACACAATCAAAGCATGATATAATGAAATTACGAGTTCAAGGTCCCCTACCTCGTAATCCACAGGAGTTTGATGGTGAGTAAACGACGTGGCGACGTCGATAGCGGAATAGGTGGCCAAAAGCATCGCACTGAGAGTCGTTGTCCCGAAGATTTTCAGAGATGCTGGAATTAATCTCGATAAGGTTAGATTAATTACACTCAAAGCATAAGATTGCCCGCACTATGGTGGGCGGACACAAGGTCGTGCCACTAGAAATGGCAAGAACGACCACAGAATGGCGGCTGACTGATTGGAGGTCGGCCAACGGTTTAAACCACTTTGTTGGTGACAAAACATGAAAATGGACAGCGGACCACATCCAACGGCAGCAATTCTGCATCGTCGAAGCCTGACAAGGTGGTGGAGGGCTTTAACGGCCATATTGCCTAGTGGTGGACACGTTCCCTAAACATACGTTGAGGCACTAAGGCCTGGCGTAAGAGGCTGACAAAGGCGGCACCATTTCTAAATGCTACCCACAACCAACTCATTGTACGGACAATTGTGCATCAAGCACGGCTTACAGTGGAGGGTATGGCCATGACATCGGTTGAGCCTTCGATGGACTGAGTCTAACGACTAACAATTTTACTTCCCCTTGGAAAAATCAGAATTCAGGAACTCTTTCCCCGTAAGTTTTGGGTCGTATGTCATAGGAAGTGGGGGTCAGAGCTGGAATTGGGCCAGAGTTATTGGCCCTTGATGTCATTGGGCCGGGGCAAAGCCCACGCGGTCGGACATATGCCCAAGTCCACGCACGTCGGTGGGACACCAATTGGCCTTAGGCTGGGTGGGTCACTCGACAGCAATCAGAGGCGTACCTCAAAGCTAGGGGGTGTACGTTTTGGGTAGAAGGCGTGCAAGGGAGGCCGGGAATGGCAGCCCCTTATCATCATTGGGACAAGCCGGCTCACGGCTATCCGCTGGCTGATGTTGCCAGTGGCAAAATTGCCGGTCAGAAGAAACAATTGAACTTGATTTAGCTGAGGTGACCATGTGCCAAGTTAGGGCGACATACACATATTGTTGAGCCACAAATGGCCAAACGGGGCCTGTGGACGGACTTGGGATATAGTGGTGACCAAGCAATTGCAAACCACAGTGAGCTAGATGGATACCGATTGGTGTTCATCTGGAGTCTAGCGGTGGCGAATCAAAACCACAAGACCGAAACTGTGTTTCGGACCCAGCGGAGCAATGGGGTGGAAGAGAGGAAAAATGCATGAGGGTTGTTACCTATTGTCATCGGCTTGAGACGGAGCTGGCGACAGTGAGCCGAAGCTCTTGTGGTTACTCACAGCCAAAGAAAGACAAAACAAAAACAACCAAAAGAAGGGAAAAATGATCTCACCGGATCGGAAAATGATGGAAGGAGAGGTGACTGGCCAGGAAGACGGCAATCCAATTTAGGGGTGGTGGTCTTGTCGTCACTGGGCCGAGGTGGGGCCAAAGGCCATTTGGCGGCGGCCGGCCACCAGTGGCATGGCCTGCGGCCGCAACACACCGACAGAAACAGAACAGAAAAATGGGGAAACGGTTATGTCTGGACCGGAAAATAGGAGGGGCCACAGTCCGGGGAGGCTGCAGTCCAGGCCACGGGGTGGTGGCGACCAGCTGCTCTGTCGGCTGCCACAACGCACAGAAACACATAAAAATAGTAAAATCAGGAATTTTACCTCACGTCGGCGACAGAGGGGTGGGGAGGCTGGGACGATGGTGGCTGGAGGTTGCTCTGGCCTGGGCGGAAACTATGGCGGTGGTCTGGACACCATGCAACCGCCGGCAATGTCAATTGGAGCAAAACAAGGGTGCGGTTCTCAGTTGGGCTAAAACGGAAAAGAGGGAGAGGGGCGGCGGTGGCCGGTGGTGCCAGGCCAGGGAGGCGGTGGCGATGTCGCCAGGAGAAGGCCGGCTGGGCAAAAGCCGGCAGCCAGCGCCAGTAGCCCTTCCGGCCTCACACGGTTAAGCCCCATTCACTGTTCGCAAAGCGGAGGTCGGGCGTGCTGAGGCGCACCTGATCCGTTTTATACATTTTATTCTCTTTCTTTTCTTCTCGTTACAACTCTCCCGCGTTTCGTCCAAAACTTTGCCGAAAAATTTATGGGATGCGTCGAGGCCCATGACCTGCGACTAAGCACGACTCCCAACACTTACGGACACAAATATTACAAATACAGATACACCGAAGCGTCAAATTTCTTCATAAAAAATACGAGTAGAAAATTGCAGAAAGTTGTAGAAAATAATAGAAAAATTACAGAAAAATCGGGGATGTTACAGCCCTTCCACTCTGGTCAAGTCCTTCGTGGGCTAGGAGGGGTGATGGTACTTCCTGGTAGATTCCAGGGTGTTTCATCATGGATTTACCTTTGAGGGTGGTCTACGGTGAGTTTATCATCTGTCACTCAGGTTGACATCTAATGAGTCTGTCATTAGGATTAGACGGGGATATTAATTATCGAACAATGGTTTGAGAGATAATTAATAACATTGTTTGATATTGCTTGTTTAATTAGAACAAGTGGAACAATTAAAGGACTTGCATAAAATGTAGGTTGCTTTAAAATACTTAAGCAGTGCATGTGCGATGTTATGCTTCTTAGTATAGTGTAGTTTTAGGCAGAACTACGTTTGGATCCGATCTTATTGGAAACATTGGAGATGTTGTCTGATGAGTACGTAGGCAACTAACACCTGGTGATGTTGGCCCGATCCGAAAAATATTAAATTTTACTTTTGTTCTTTTGAATGATCCTCCAAGGGGAGGAGATATTTTGTTGCCTGTTTGGTCTTGTTTACTTACAGGTTCTTTAGATGGGGACGTTGCGAGATTAGGACGTTGGTGGGCATTTCAGGACGACATTGCACTAGTGGGACCTAGTCTCTTGCTTTTGCAATTATGTAAGTAATTGTGATTATTGGCATGAGAGCCAACTTTACTTGTTTATTAATTTTTAGACAAATGATAGACTTGTACTTAGAGGGTTAACCTGCTATTTATCGAATTTTGACACGTGTAATAATATCATATGTTTTGATATTCATATTTGTGAACCCCAGTTATCATGACTTTGATATTTAATCGGATGATTTGATTTGTGTTTAAGGAAGAAAATAAAATTTATCGTGATTTATCGCTCATCCTTTAACCAAAGGGTTTTAAAAATCCGGGTCATGACATATGGTATGCCCACTTAACTCAAGAATTTGGAATGAACTGCATTAATGTGGTATGATGCATATAGTTTCATGAGCATGCTTAGGATGCATGTAGATTGCATTTTTTATGTTCTAGTGTAACGTCCCAGAATTTTCTACGATTTTCTGTGATTTTTTTGCTATTTTTTGGCAGAAAAATATGATGCTTCGGTGTTTGTGGCCTCGGTATTCGTAACCGTAGAGCCGGGTCTTGGGTCAGTCGTGGGCCACGGGCCTCGACGCGCGCTTCTGGTGCGAAAAATTGTTAAAGAAGAAGACTGCAGAAGATAAAGGAAAAGAAGATTGGGCTCGGCCCGATTGGGAAATTTTCGGAACAGTGTTTTCCCCCCTTCTCCGGCGTCTCTCTGTCTCAGCCGTCGCCGGCCGCCGGTGGGCCGCAGGGCCGCCGCACCAGCTCCGCCCCGGCCGTGCGATGGCAAGGGGAGGCCGTCGTCCCGGCCCTACGGCCGCTCTGCCGTCCGCCCCGTGCTCCTCCCTTGTTCCACCGATCACTCTGTTTTCTCTCTGATTGTGCTGTGACGGCACCGGCGGTGGCCGGTGGGCTTCGCCCGGCTTCCGTCCGGCCAGTCTCAGGCTGGCGACGGTAGGGCCGCTGCCCTGCCCAGTCCTGCAAGCTCCTCCCCTTGGTTTTCCACGGTAAGCAGTCTCTCTCCCTCTCTCACTGTGATCCGATTTGAGCCGCCGCCGTGGGCCGCCAAGGGCTGGCCAGCCGGCCACGGCTCCGCCCTGGGCCGGCGACCGTGGGAGGCCACCCCTCCCAGCCCAGTGGGCCTCCGTTCCGCCGCCCCGTCCTCATCCCCTTTCTGCCCTGTTTTCCGCCGACGCACTATTTTTGGTGAAATAGTGGCCGCCGGCAGCAATCCATGGCCGACCGGACCTCCGTCCAGCCTTGCCTGAGTCCGGCAAAGGTGGTGGACCACCCCACTTAGCCCGGTTCCATCTCGTCCGCCGTTCTCTCCTCCACCGGTGCATTCCGGCCCTGATTTGTGCCAGAACGACCCAAAGCCCCCCTTGGTTCTGGTTGAGCCTGAGGAACGATGTGGGCAAGCCGCTGGCCGACTCCAGCCTGATGATGGCTAGGTGACGGCCAGGCCACCTCCCCGATGTTGTCCCAGCTCAGGTTCACCGACCTTAGCACTATTCCGCCTCCGCCCTCCCTAGCCCCTATTTTTGGGCTACGTCCGTTTTGGACGTTGTGACTGCCATTGCCAGTCGGACGTCAGACATGGCCGTGTGGACCTTTGTCCGACTCTACCTCAGCCCAGTGATGCTAGTGGGCCACCCCTTAGGGCCCTATTGAGCGTCTGTTCCCTCTGCTTTGTCGGAACCCGATCCGCATCCCTTTCTCCGGTACTCTCACTTGGAAAAACAGGGTCTATGTCCCTCACTGTGCTGTCTGTCCGGGCTGTCGCCGTTGACTTTGGCCGTCACCTCTAGCTGGAGATAGCTCCTCCTAGCCGTTAGGGCCACGATGGAGTCGGCCAGAGCCGCCAGTAACCCCTACTCCTTCATGCCCCAGGGTTTTCCACCACTTTTGGGCCATTGCGCGTTGTTGGATGACGAACGCCCTCTGACCACTTTTGTGTGGCAGGTCTCAGCCTAGAGATGGCTGGCCGCCCTAGTGCGGCACCGCCCTCTTCTTCGGCATGAGGCAGGTCCCCCCTCTGCCGATGATGTGTTTGACCGCGCCATTCAGAGCGCCACCATTCTACCATCGCCGAACGCCGATTGGCCTCTAGTCGACCTGCCTCGGCACGGCAACAGCAAGGGCCATATTGTTGGTCTCTGCCCTTGGGCATGACCCTACCGCCCTTTCAAGCTTTGGGCCGATACCGTCTAGCCCTCTCCCCTCCTTTTGGCCGCGTGTGCAAGTAGCCACGCGTGCGGGTTAGGGTATTGGTACCGCTTCGGCGCCGCCCGACCGTCAGATAGCTCTGCCATCATCTGGAGTTGACATCGGAGTCCTCCACCACCTCTCCTCCGTCCTTGAGTGTCGCCCACACCCTCCGCCCTTATGTGGGCCCTGGTAAACACGAAATCGACGCCGTTGGGTGCTGTCCATGGCCGATTTCGATGTTTTGTGACCAGTTGGGTGTTGTTCAACTGCCGGTCATATTTTAGTGAGTACACCTAGACCTTCGGTCGCTCCTGCCACTCGTTGGAACAATCTTTGTCCCGGCCGCCCCTGGTGTGCCGCCGCGGATCGCGAATTTTCCGCATTGACATGAGTCACCCCTGTTTGGCCGTGAGTGCTTCCGGCATTTCCTAAAACCTCGGGACAGCAGCTCTCTCAGCTAGGCGATGGTTTTGACCACCAACTCCGCAACCGACGCCGCCACCGTCGTGTGCTCGCCATCAAACGTCATGATTACGAGGTAGGGGAGCTTTGAACTCGTAATTTCATGATAGCATGCTTGAATGAGTAGTAGCATGCTAGGAATTGCATGATGTGCATATAAGCATGATTATATGGTATGTTTAGATACATATGACATGCATATGAGTTGTAAGTATGATTGATATGTATGAGTTGTACGTATGTTTTATGGATGCGTATTATGTACGTGCTAGTGACGGCTAGCAATTGTGAGTAAGTTACGTATGTGGACTGTGTGGGCAGAGTTTTGGCGATGGACGGTAAGAGTGGTAAGAGTTTGGTACGAAGTTGGATGTGGGTTGGATGTGTAAGCGTGTGACAAAGACGGCAGACATAAGTATGACAAGCGAGGAATGGAGCGGATCATTTTGGAGCGTACGTCAGGGGTTCGGTAAGTAAGTGGACTTAGGCTTGGAGCCGTATGAGGGTTTATTAGACAGTAAGAGCGTGCATAATTGTACAAGCATAACGTACAAATTATGAAGTGAAAAGTAAGTATAATATGTGAGGTACTAAGTAAGGGGTGGATAACGGGGATTTACTATGAGGAGCTCAGTTTGACGATGTAAGTAAGATGTTTGGACCGTAAGGTGGATGGCAGAGGTTGTATGATTACGTAAGGATCTTTGTACGGTGAGCTATGTTGTGACTTGGATGGGTAAGTGAAGTCTGCTGCCCCGACGAACTAGGGTTTTGATCGGGCTCAACTTCGGTTTGATCAGTCGAGGACTGAGAGTTTGTGTGGCATAATTATACTGCATAATTTACATAATTCAAACTTGAATTATAAGAAAGCTAATGATAGCGTTGTGAGTTTGAGACCTGAGGGTTCGACGGATTAAGTTCCGTGTTTGAGCTAGCCGATAATGAGTCGGCTGAGCACTTCTGTGTCTTGCCATGGTGGTTATCCTGCGGAATTTTGTCTGTGTGCTATATAGAGCACCGGACGTCTGATGCTCTGTAGAGAGCGATGTATGCTTTGTTTTGGTCTGTGTGCTGTGTAAGCCCAGACGTTTGATGCTCTGTTGAGAGCGTTGTATGATTCCGCCCAAAAGTGGCACTGTATGTTTTCTGCCCAAGAGTGGCAATGGCACTATAAGACCCATTATGTTGGGCAATTGTATGGCACTATAAGACCCCTTATGTGTGGGCAATTGTATGAACCCTTGTGTGGGTGTATGTTTGCGCGCTCAGGTAAGTAGTATCATGGATCTACTCTTACCTGTTTGATCCTGTGCCCCATGAGCATAGGTGTACCTTACCTTCGGAAAAGTCCATGGCGTCTAGTCACTCCCCGGAGGTTAAGGTGATGCCCCAGTGGCATTCTTTTCCTTTTCGACGCTGGAGCTTATTAATTGTAATGAGCTTCAGTGGTCGATAGTATGAGTATGAGTAAGAGTATGAGTATGTACGTTTCTGAGTAAGCATATGATTATGAGGATGAGCACGACTGTAAGAGTGAGTATGAGCACGACTGTAAGATGATACGAGTAAGACTGTATGTGTATGTTTGAGAAAGACTGTAAGAGTAGGGTTCGGAGCAAGACAGTAAGCGTATGACTGTATGAGTAAGGTCGTACGAGTAAGTGTAAGATTGTACGAGTAAGATTGTACAAGTACGTGTAAGTTGTATGGGTTAGCGTATGATAGTACGAGTACGTTTGTAAGACCCTAATTAAGGGTGTTTGTTGTAAGTTTGGTTTGATGGTGTGCTATGCGTTATTGTATGCATATGTACACGATTGATATATGTTGACTGCTTCATGTTTGTGTTGCATGACACATGTTTTTATGAACTTATTGAGTTCACCGTTTGGGATTTCCCCTACTGGGTATTTTCCTACTGAGTATGAAAATACTCACCCTACTATTTTTTTAGCCCCGTTGTTCGGGAGGCTTTTGCAGGTTGTGTTGGAGAGCTCCTGGAGATGGATGCTCATTTCTGCGGGGGATCGTTTCGCCTTTGACTTGGGTGTATTTGACTCAACGAGAGTATTTGATGCCACGATCTGATGTATTGGGTGAGATGAGATTTAAATGTTTATACCTTCTGGACTTTTAATTTGGATCAAATAGTAGACTGTTTATGGGACTTGTACTCGGGGACGCCTGGGAGTTATTTGTATTTAAAAATCCATGATCATGGTGATTTAGTCGTACGTTTATTTTCGAGTGACGCCTGAGGATATTTGATTTGGCGGTACGATGTTTAACCGTATGATGTTTTAAATTATAAACTGTTTATACGGGTTTTGATTTCATCAGTTTTACTCCGATTTAAAAAAAAATAAAATAAAATTTCTGTGAATTTTATGGAAAATGTATGAAAATCTCGGGCATTACATCTAGTATAGTAGTAGGCAAACCTGCTGAGCTTTGGCTCATCAGTGGTTTGCCACTAGGCATATTTTGTATGTACAAATTTTTTCAAGGACGATAGAAGATCGATACATATTGTTCTTCGTTGTTCAATGATCATGCACCTCAAACTCACAGCTGCAATGTCCCAAGATTTTAAATTATTTGTATTTATTTAGAAAAAAATATGTTTAATTTCAGAAAAAACATTTGGGGAGCTAGGTCATAACAAATAGAGTGTTTTGTGCTAAATTCCTTCATATGCCTTTAGGAATTTTGAGAGATATCAAAATAAAGGTGAGAGTAGTTGATTCACAAAACTTTTATGAATTAAATTGAGTTTTGTGAGAGAAACAAACCACATCACGCATGCTAAAGGATGGAGCAAATTAAGACGAACTTTCATTAAAGCTTCAAGGACAAAAGATTGTAGTAAGGAAAAGAAAACAACAGGCTCAAAATTGTAAGCAATAAGGACTTTGGTGGCCAAGATAGCTGGAGATGGACTTTTAGTGTTTTAGGTTGGTACAAAAAACTGAGCCTTCATAAAGTCTTGATTCCTAGTGCATTGGTGTTTTAGATAATGGAGAGGTTATGTGGTTTTTTTCTTGTGTTTGGTTCAAAGTTAAAAATCATTTGTCTGGATTTTCTTTGTGACTGATTAATTTAATTTTCTAAATATTAACAAATTAACTCTTGTGAAAAGAGGCTGCATCTTGTAGTCCTATACGAATTATTGTTTTGGGCTAGAGGTTTTATGGTGACTCTCATAGTTTGGAGAGTATTAAACTCACACTACCAATGTTGCATCCCAAGAATATAATTTCTTCCCTAACAAAGAAGCATTTGTCCAACTTGACATATAGTTGATTGTGTCATAGTACTTCGAATACCGCCTTTAAGTGGATAACATGTTCCTCTAAGGTGTGGTTGTATATGACAATGTCATCAAGATAAACAATAATAAACATATCAAGAAAATCATAGAAAATATCGTTCATCAGGGTACAGAAAGGTAGTCAAGGCCTTAATCAATCCAAAAGGTATTTCAAGGAATGCAAAAGCATTATATTAGGTGACACATTTGGTCTTGGCTTCATCTCCTTTGGCTATCCGCACTTTGATATTACCCCTATACAATCCACTTCTGAAAAGTATCATGCTTCCCCAATTGATGAAAGAAGTTTGCAATGAGTGGAAGGGATTTTTGGTTTCTTAACCATCAACTTGTTAAGAGCATGATAGTAAATACATAAACATAATCTCCTATCATATTTCTTCTAAAAGTGGACTAGGCGCCAAAGGGTGCTTTATAGGAGTGAGTGTGTAACACCTCGTATTTTTCCAAGAAAAATATAACTTTCATTTTTGAAATTTCCTTTTTCATCAGTAAGCCTCATATATGTCAGTGCACACATTGGTGAAAATGGGTAGGCACCAACGTATTGGTGGGTGCATTGGTGAAATTGTGAGATACAATTACATCAGGAAATGTGGGTAGTTAAGCAATTCTAACTTTGAAAAGCAATTGCATCCTTTATAAAGTGAAAGAATCTCATATTTCCAATTGATTTGGAGTTTCAAAGAAGTCTAAGGAAGAACGAAGTGCTTCCAGCTTGGAGTGTAGATGACTTCGTGCTAGGAAAGGAGAAGTTGTGCATGATTGAAGGACGAATTGCTAACCTCGTAACCATATGATGGTTGAAATAGATATTCTTAATTTGATTGCAAGTGTGTGATGTGTTTTTATGCATGATGTAGTAATTTTCTGATATTTATGCCATGTTTAGAGCAATAATGGTAATTTTGAATCATGCAGGTTATATTTCCCTATTCATGTTTTAAATTGTAATATTGACGGTATAGATATTGATATTATCATGTTTTATGGAAGGGGATTCTTGGAATGCCATACAGCTTTTGTTTGTTTTCCAACTCTCTCATCGAAGTGGTTTCCAACATGTTCGTGATGGCTTTGGAAGATGAACAGTATCGGCATTGACATGTTGCATCATGTCGGTGTTGTACTGGACATTGACATTGGGATCATTGCATCAATGATGACATCGGCAAGAGGGGTCCCATAGCCTAGCCACTATTGGTTGGGGTTCGATGCATTAATGGGGATGTCGATGGTCATTGACACCTCGGCCAACAAGTTGTTGGTTTGTGAACTATATGTGTGGCATAGAGAAACTGAGAAAAATAAAGTACATCTAACTTGTAATTAAGTTTTATCTTCTCTTTTTTAAACAAAATAAACACAGAGTTTGTTCAAATTAACATGCATAATTCTAATGTGTTCTAATAAAAATTTTGCAACCAAATTAGAAAATAAAGACATAAGAATATTTTATGTGGAAACCCAACCAAGGAAAAACTATGAGACACTCTGTCCAAATCAACTATGTACTATGTAAACCTTATATTACAGAATTACTAATTACAAAGAAAAAAACTCATTTTTTTTTCAAATGGTCGGTTCTTCACACCACTTTTGAATTCTGAATCAACCACTCCTCGGTTATTTACTGGCATAGCTTAATCTTCTCCTCTTTTGTACTCTTTTATCAAAGTAGATCTTGCAACTCCTCCTTTGAAATGAATCTTCTATTCTGTTGATCTTCTCAGCAACAATATTTAGCAAACACCATGTTTCACATGTATTTCTATGCTCTCATCCCACCTATAATTACTCTTTTTTATTTATGGTAGAGATGTTCTCATTCTAGAAAATAACTCTCTCAAAACTTCATTAGAGCCACTCCACACAAGCTCACTAGGTTTTATAGATCTTCTCTCTCTCCATCACTACCCAATCTATTTATATAGACTCCCAAGTCCTAAAGAGAATAAGACTCTAACTAGGAATCCAAACCAAATGGGAAAAGTTTAATTTAGGCAACTTGTCGCTCAATCGATCAATCATTTTATAGGGGGATCGATCAATCCCTACTCATTTCCTTCATGACTCATCATCGATTGATTGTTCAACCCCTTGATCGATCGCTAAACTCTCGGCTTCATTTAACACTGAGTATTTTCAGGTGTTGAATGATCATTCAGAGAAGTGATTGATCGCTCATATTGTTTTCAAAGATTATGCTATAGTTCATCAACGATCAATCAATCTGACCAAATTTTTTATTTTCTCAATATTCAAACCTAAATTCCTCACCATTCTTTTACCTAAGGTCGCTTTTATTCTAAAGTGTGTGAATGTGATGTGTGTGCATGTTTGTACCTGTCAAAAACACAAATTTGAGTCTTCCTTTCATTCCACCATCAAAAATCAATCTAGAAACCTCAAACTAACTCAAAATACACATTAATGACATTGTTTTGATAAATAAATAAGTCAATGCATGACATAAGGGCACTTATGTTCTAACACACATCAATAGGCTATATATGATGCATCAATTCATAATTTTTAAGCATGATTTACACTCAATAGTGTAAGTTATTTATGAAATATAGAATAGCATGGTTTTTGTGCTTGATGAATGATTGGTTACATGATAGAATTACATGTATAATATTGGGGTAAGTAAACCCCATGTAAATATTGTAATGGATAGATGTCCCCCGGCCATTGAATTTGACACTTGAGGACATATGGGCTTAGTGTCGGGTTGACTCCAAAAGATAATCTTTTTAGCCATGTGTAAGAGACCTAAGATGGAGGGCTGACTCATGAGTCTCCAGCTTCCCAAAAGTCAGTTGTTTTTGTTTGTGGAGCCGCTCTCCTTGCATCGGAGTTGGGTTTAAATGAGTCATAACATAAAAAGATGAAGGATTGAACACAACACAATGCAGGAGGTTTTGAAGATCATAGAAGTTGAGAATCTTGACCACTAGGGTACAGGAGCCCTTGTGGATATTTGCTTAATGGCATGAATGGAGCAGACAAGAGTCTGCAGCAAAAGTCATAAGCTAAGTAGTGTGGTGTACATATATACTACAGAGAGGCGAGGTTGAACACCTAGATGCAGCCATCGAAATTAAATTAAAAGGACTACAAGATCACATATTGGCAACTTGTCTGTCAATGCACTACTTTGACTAACAATTGAAATAAATAGCACATTGTGTGCCTACATAACTTTCTTAAAAGAAAGAGGAAATACCTATACAGCAAGAGGGTCAGCTCTCCAACCTCCCCTTCCCATGATGCTAATGATCTCTACTTACAATACATGTCATGCACTACAAGGATGCTGAGTATATGAATATACCTAGTGGGATGGCTAAACAAGAACTAAATTAATAGATAGATCAACAAATCAAAAAATAAACTTATTCAAGTTAAATTATACCTTTGATTCTTCTCATAGTCTTATCCTGACAAAGAGGATTGAAAGCCAAAATTTCACTAAAACTCGATGGCTTCATCTAGGAGTTCAACCTCACCGAGGGGGGAGAGGGGGGGGGGGGGGGGGAGGGTTGATAAGGGCCACGAGTTGAAGGTTTAGCACTGGGCACCAACTCTATTTGGTAATCAATTGCCCTCCTTGGTGGGAGGCACTTGGGAAAAGCCTTAGGCATTACATCTGCATGTCTTTCCAAGATAGCTTTGACTTGCAAGATGGTAGTCATTTCATTTAATGGTTGGTCTTCCATGCAGAGGGCTATGATGTATGTAGGCTCCACTTTTCTCAAACCCTAGTCTAGCTATAGAGTCAACCAATGTTCAATCTCCATATTTCTTTTGTGGGGCATTATGACAACACTCGCACCTCGCAAAAAGTTAATCTTGAGTATTACCTAAAAATCATCTAAGCTAATGGTCATCAGATTAATTATACCAGACCAGCTCCCTATATGGATGGGAATGTCCTTAGCCAATCCAGTAATAGGGCAAGCTTTGGAGTTCATCACCTTCATTCATATCATATCTTTCACCAATTGTAGTCCAAGTCACTTTATCTCCTCTTTGTTGGATACAAAACTATGGGTGGCCCATGTGTCCGCCATTGCTTGAGTTGGGACTCCATTCAATAGAGGGTTTTGCCAAATTTTGTCCCTTGAGTGCATTGAACAATTGTAGTGCCCCCATCTTAGATTCCTCATCCTCATCACTAGATGTCTCTTCGTCTCCTACTAAAGGAGGCACTTGCTTGGCAACTAAAGCACTGAGCAACTGCTTCTTTGAAAACTCTCACATGGCGGGGACCATTCCATAGTAAACACTCAATCTTTTGAGTTCAAGGCCCCAACTTGTCTCCCCTTGGTCCATCACCTCTGTGAAAGGGTTTTCTATCCCCCATTCTTGCCTTTGCCTTTATCTTGCCCCTCAGTACATGTGTCTTTTTCTTTTTGACCATGACTTCAATCTTTCTCACTGATGTTACCCCTCTTGGAACCACTATCATTAGTATAGTCAATGAGGTGTTTCGCTTCTATAATGGGAGTAGCCAACTTTCTTACATCCCACCTATTGAGTTCAATTTAAATCCATAGCTTGTGTCCCTCCAAAAAGAATAATAAATTGTATTTCTTGGACAAGTTGTGAATGCCCAACATAAGGGCCAAAAACTGTTTAACATATTCACAAATAGTCCCGTTGTGTTGGGGGCATCTAAGGTTCATCATAGCAATTTCCTCGGCATTTTTGGTGAGGAATTGAGTCTGGAGTTGATTCTTTAGGTCCTCCCATGTGTTTATCCAGATTTGGTCTCTCATTATTTCCTCGTATTTGGTCCTCCACTGTGTTTATCTTGACATCATCAAACAAATACATTGTGGCCATGTCCACCCTTGCCTCCTCAAATTTTGGATTGATGACCCAAAAGTACTATTCTATGTCGAACAAAAAGTTACCAAGCTATTTAGCATCTTGCACACCACTATATCTGGTGCAATCTGGCACTTTGGGGTATCTCAGTCCCCCCATAGGGCATGGACATGCCAGATTCCTCAAGAGGAGTGATACTTGGCAATCAAGCCACATATCTCTTCTTGCAAAGAATGTGCATAGACTTGCACATCATCTTGGAGTTTGTTGATCAATTCATGATTCTTTGTACACACATCATGGTTCCATTTCTCTTGTGTTTTGAGGGAGTTCAACTTGTTTTCTAACTTGTCAAAGCTAGTCACAAGCATGGAAGGCCGTATCGGCCGAGACCGATACGATACGGGGGGCGATACTCCCCCCACATGTATCTACGATACATTTTGGCCGTACCATATCGATACGGCCTATACGATATTAAAAAAAAAATTTATTTTAAAATTTATTTTAAAATTTTAAAAACTATTTTTTTGAATTTTTTTTTTTCTTAAAAACAAAAACGCAATTCAAACCCAACTTCTTTAAAAGTTTATGTTTTTACTATATTAAAAATAATATTTTAAAGTTATATGAGATGAATACGGGTAGGTCCATGTAATTTACATAATTATTTTTTTACATATCGTTCTCCACAAATATGCATTTATTTAAAGATATAATTGTGACTCATATTAAGCATATTATTTGTTTTTAAAATAAACTAATTTTAGAGCACTTAATATGGGAAAGAAAGAGCGATAATTTGTATGGGACGGAGAGCATAATACTGTATAGTTCCAAATGAACTAATTTTAGAGTACCCGTATCGGTTGATATGGTGTTATATGGTCTTATTATGTTCTAAAATAAGTATTATAATGATATATTATTAGTTATACTATTTTTTTATGTTTATAAAAGGGATTATGCTCGTTTCGGCGCGTACCAAGCGTATTATCAGAACATACCCTTATCCATGATAATCGATACTGTCATCCATATCGATACTGCCTTCCATGGTCACAAGTGATGCTAAATGATCCGCCATGACATCATCCATGTGTACAATTGTTTTGGATGTCATTGCTGGCAATAAGGTGAGCTCTTTCGCACCACTTGCCTTAGCAACTAACTTCGACATCTCTTGCGAAGTTTGTTTGATGGTTGTCACATGAACCTTAGGCTTTGATAACAACTTTCATAGCCCTTCTCGAAGGACTTGTGCTACTGTGTGACACTTATGAGGCTTCGTGCCCAACAAGTTAGCCTTTTGAGTACTATGAATGTTCTTGCTTTGTGAAGGGTGATGCACAAATCACTTGCAAAGGGATGTGAAAAACAAATACTAAGGGGAACAAGTATAACGGATTGAAATAAAACAAATGAACATAAGGATTATGTTACAATGTGACATATGAAAATTATATCAGCATATGAAATTTTCTTGAATATTACTGCAATGGCAGTCAAGGTAGCTATACCAATATGGTTACATAAAAATTATAACAAAATACCTAAAAACATAAAGAAAGAATTAAAAATATTTATAAGGGTTTACATAATTATAAACTTATATTTAACTACTCTACTTTTTATGTACTAAAACCATACCTCAGCTTTCAATTGGCTAGAGAAAGGTGGGTCTCACCGAACAATAATGGTAGGGGTGTTAATGAGCCAAGCTAAGCCGAGTATTGGGCTTGCTCGGCTTGAACCTGAACTGTTGAAGTTTGGCTCGAAGCTCGAATAACTCAGCTCGAATTGGAAATCCAAAGCTTGGCTTGAGCTTGAATTGTAATAAGTTAATCATGAGCCTAGGCTCAAATTGGGCTCGAACTAATATATATATTAATCTAAAGTATATGAAGTATCATACATACTAAGTTGCTTTCAATATTAAATATTAATAAATACACTTCAACAAGTATTACG
Organism: Saururus chinensis; assembly: GCA_035235625.1. NCBI lineage: Eukaryota > Viridiplantae > Streptophyta > Magnoliopsida > Piperales > Saururaceae > Saururus > Saururus chinensis. Next base: position 24,343,497 of record CP141146.1, on the reverse strand, counting down.
ACTACACCTCTAACATTTGACTATAGTCACTAGGAAAGAAGAAAACTATGATAAATGAGTTTTAGTTACATATGCTCAATAAAAGTAGCATTGCCATTTTCCACTCTTTATGTGCATATAATCACTAAAAATGATCCAAAAAATAAAACTCACTTAGGCAGCATTACCATCTACTTCTTTGTATCTTTTTTTTTACATGCATATAAATTACTCATAAAAGAATTATTCTTTAGCCTTAGTATGCCTCTAAAATATTCTAAGTACATGTAAAAAGAGAAACATTTTGTAAGTTGAGGCTAATCCTCGTGTCATGCTTCAACTTTTGAAAGAATATTCTAATCATTCTTTTGTAAACTAAGGTTGGTCCCCCTAGTCTTATGCTTCTTTTAAAGAGTTTTTAGGTATATTAATGTGATGTCATGTTGACCCTCCATCATATATTAATAGCTCCATTTGGTTCTTCAATTGAACTAATTTTAGTTCATCTAGAAAAACCAATTTGAGTTATTAATTTGGGACATAAGGAGTATATTAGTATTTGTTTCTTCAATATTTTTATTTTTAAAAAACATATATCATACATAAATTATACATTCATTACAATTCAACGAGGATATATATTATGAAAAAAATTTATATGAGTTTGGACTCACGCATGTTAGTATGAGCAAATGCATCATGGGCTATTAGCTCGAGATCCAAGGATGCAAGGGGACAGAAACCAATCAGCTCCCTGAGTTATGTGTATTGTTGGATCAAAATCTGAGGGTGCATGATGCCAGGGCTCATGCAATCATGAGTGAGCCTCGACTGTATAAACGGGTCTCATATATCATACATGATACATAGTTTTGGTACATATATGTAATTATATATCTTTTTATATACTCACTCTGTCCTATATTAATAACTCTATTTGATTTTTTAAAATGAACTAATAAAAAAAGCTATTAATCTAAGATTGAGTGAGTATGTCATAAATATATATTTAAATTAATAATTTATTTATATAATATATATATATATATATATATTATTTATTTTATATATGTATTATATATAATTTAAAAATTATATTCGAGTTCAAGTTCGAGCTTGAGCCGAGTAGAGTCGAGTTTAAGTTTTATTTGAGTTGAGTTGAGTTGAGCAGGAGAATGCTCAAACTCGGCTCGAACCTGTTTGAGCTTCAATCGAGTTTAAGCGTAGCCTAATTTGAGTCGAGCTTAGTTTGAGCGGAGGCCTACTAGATGAGTTAGCACAGCCCATTAACATTCCTAAATAAAAGATTTATATTTTCTGTTAATAAAAAAGTTGAAGTATAATTTTAATATAATGAAAGTGGAATAGGAATATATTTTTTAGAGGGAGAAAGACAGGTCTCACTGAATGAGAAGGGCATTTGAAGAATTAATTATAAAACTTTTGATCATTAAATAATTGGTGGGCGGAGCGTGGATATTTTAATGCATGATGAAAGACTAGCATATCAAATTTAATTATGAGTTAATCCCGTCTATAGAAGTTTCGCACTATGTCAAGTACCTTGTATTATTTTAATAACCAATGTCTATTATTTCAATCGTGGCTTTTTTTGGGACAATCGCTTTAGTCATGACTTTACTTTTCATTTTTCTAGCCTCTCTCAGCCCACCAAGTTCCAGGTGTTCCAAAAGACGATGGCTTTACAAAAAGTCCAACTGTTGGAAGTCCCACTTTCTGTGTCCTTTCGCCGGCAGAAATGAATGCAAATGCAGAACCATCCCAATTCCCATGCCTGGATTTATCGTCTCCCGCACTCCCCTCAGGCATCTCCCCCTCCCCAATTCTTTCGTCGGATAAATGGTGAAGACCAGAAGGTCCGCCCCGAGCCTCAAGCTCTCTCTGCCATCAAGCGACGAGGACTCTGTTGCCAAATTCTTGTATTCCCAGCCTCCCTTTCTTCTTCCGGCCCTTGTATTATTCTATCCTTTTCACTTTGCCGTTTGATTTCTTGATTTTACTTTGTGGGTCTTGCAGAACTCAGAGCGGGACATTCAAGGATGGGGACCTCTTGGTTAACAAGGATGGCCTTCAGATTGTCACTCAAAACGAGCTACAAGAGGTACATTTTTCTTTTCGGGAACCTCTGAAACATTTTCATTGTTTTTTTTTTTGGTTTCTACCGTACTTGTTTTACTTCTCTCGTTGCCATTTGGTTCTGAATTGATCATTGTTTTGAATGGAATACTGGAACGTCTAAATCTTGTTTAAGGTGATGAAGAGTATCAGGTAGTTACCTTGATCAAACCATGATTTAGGGCGTGTTGCATAGACTATCAAGGTCCCAGAAGCATGATAGCTCTATGTTCAGTATGTTGTTGTCCATGCTTAGCTGTAGCAAAATAAGAGACTTCATAGGAAACTGTCTACCTAAGCTAAGCATGGACAAGAGACACCGTCTTAGGTAGACAGTTTCTGTGTATCTTTTGGGAGCGCATATTCAGTGAAGGTTACTGTTCTTTTCACATATATGTTATGATTATACTCTGTATTATGGTTTTGTGTTCCAGCATCCATGAAGCTCAGCTATTTTTTGGTTGGTTTTGACTCCTGCTTTTACCTATAGACCTTCCTTGTAAAGCCATGTGACAATCATCTGACATTAGCTGACCTTGATGCTATCAAAGTGATTGGGAAGGGAAGTGGTGGCATTGTGCAACTTGTTCGTCATAAATTCACTGGCCAGTTTTTTGCTATGAAGGTACATTCTATATCTGACAACTTGCTTTAACCACGTATTGTGAGTTCAAACTTAATTGCAAAGAATATGCATCCACAATAACTTAAATAGTGTTTGGATTAGGTGATCTTGCAAAATTTCTTTAACTTGAGCCTATGGAATTAACAATTTCCTATAACAATTGAGCCTTGTTTTCCCCATACTAAACAGCTTGAAACTAGGTTGCTTCTTTGTTGGATTCTTCTCCTATTACATATCCTGTGTTTAAAGTGATGAGGTATGAATTAGAGGAAAGGATCTTAGTGAATTGTTAAAAACTTCTGAAAGTTTGACCGATATATGTGCAAAGATGTTGTGAAACATGATTGAGATTAGTATGCCTCATGTGGGTTTTAGTGTCTGAATGTATGAAAGAAGAATGGGCATGGTTTTGTTTGGGCGAAGTTGATATGGTGGCACCTTCACCTAACTTAGGTGAGGTCACTTTTTGGTGTGGGCCTGAAAAATTATGGTTATTAAGGGACATCCATGAAATTCGGGCAGATTTTGATGTATGAACCCACTCCATAAAGCCACTTGAATTTCCACCCTATTTGAATGGCTATATCCCCTTTTGATGCCTGTGCGACAAGCAGCTAGTAGTAACCTCATTAAAGTTAGATGAGGGCACTCAGTTGATGAAAAGCATGGACAGTTGGTAGAAGATCTTTTACACAAGCAATATTTTAAAATTGCCAATTTTTTCGAGTGGCATTTGCTTCTGAGCTCTGAGTATGAAAATAATAACAATAATGATAATCTCTAGCTACACTAATGATGCTTTCCTTTCTACTAATTTTCTTGGTAAAATAATTGAAAGATGTATTCTGGTATACCCTAATTTCTATGATACATTTATGTGATGGAAATTTGTCCCATGGTCATCTGACAGAAAGTAGGCCCAAACATGTCCTATAGCCTACAATTTTTCGATTCCACTCCAAGGGCAAATTTCAGAATATTATGTGGGACCTATCATATATAAACACATGCATTTCTAATAGAAAGAACAAAATTTATTTTATGGAATTCATGGGACTCAGGAGGGAGCTGGCATGTCCTGGATGGCACTTAGATCTTAGGCTATGTAAGCTAGCATAGTGGCTTACTTCTTAGTACTAATTCTACTCTCAAAAATTGCCACAAATGAAGACTAGTAAATTACAATCTTTAGGGCACGAGGTGATGTAGAAGCAAAAATTGAATAATAGGGACTAGGAGTTTATGTTCTGTAGGAAGTTGTCAATAATAATGAATTCTCGAGGAGATATTTGTGATCTTCAAACAGTCATGGGGAATTTATTGGAATTATACTATGATAAGAAGTGGTTGAAAATTAGAAGAGAAGAATGTTAAGTTGATTGGAATGGGATACAGATTGTTATGTTGTCATAGGTTGCTAATTAATAGAATAGTGTGATTGGATTATTAACTAGTTATTGCCTCTCTTCTCTGTCTTTCTTCTCTACAATTCTTCTTTTACTTTCTCTCATCTCCTCCTTTTGCTGGTCTCTCTAACCTTAGTTGTCCTATACACCTTATTTTTAATAGAAATCCTGCCTTATTCATTGTTGTTTTTATAAAAATAAAGCTCTTCTTGTGCTATTGTGTGTTTCTATCTATCTATCTATTCATTGTTATTTGTCCTTGAAGAAGAAATATCTCCCAAGATCCCCAGCTGAGACTGCTGATTTCCTTGATATCTCTCCATGATCTCCTTTTGTTGGCTTACCAATATCTCACTGAGATCCAATGAGGGAAACTTTCCTCCACAAAATTTAGATCTGTTGATTTTTTCTGCAAAATGGGGATCATTAACATATGCATGTGCACTTTACTGGATAAGTAGTTGTTGTGATCTTTCGTATCTCCTTCCTTTCCTCGATGAATATATTTTGTTCACTTTTTTTGCTTTCCTGATGCTCAAAAGTCCCTTGAAATCAAGAATGGACCGAGCAATGACAAACATTTCTTCTGCAAATGCAGGTTATACAGATGAATATTATAGAGAGTGTTAGGAAGCAGATAGCCCAGGAACTGAAGATCAATCAATCATTTCAATGCCCTTATGTCGTCATTTGTTACCAATCTTTCTATGATAATGGTGTCATATCCATTATCTTGGAGTACATGGATGGTGGTTCTCTTGCAGATTTTCTGAAGAATGTCAAATCTATCCCAGAGGCATATCTTGCTGCTATTAGTAAGCAGGCCAGTTTATACACAAAATAATAAAATATATTTCTGTTTTCCATTCTAGGATGCATCTGACCTAATCTGAACTGCATGAGGGTTCTGTGTGAATATGTGGAATTTCAAAAATCCGACAGATGGTATTTGATAACATCTCTTAACATGTAGATAATTTGAACTATATTTCTCTACACAAATTTGACATGAGGGAGAGGGAGCGAGAGAGAGAGAGAAGAGAACATAGGACAGAACATTGTATCAATTATGGTCACCTCCAAGCACTCTGTGAACAATAAACTACATGGGTGTTTGGACCAAGAAATCTAGGGACTGTACTATAAAAAGTTTTTTCAATTAAATGATTTTTTGGATTCCAAATTGTTTATTGAGTCGTCTCCTGCAGGTTCTCAAGGGTATGGTCTATCTTCATCATGAGAAGCATATAATACACAGGGATTTGAAACCATCTAATCTTCTAATCAATCACAGTGGAGAAGTCAAGATAACTGACTTTGGTGTGAGTGCCATACTGGCAAGTACCTCTGGTCAACGTGATACATTTATTGGAACATTTAGCTACATGTCGGTGAGTATTATTAGTTGTTTAAATTTGTTTCATGTAATGTCTTTCCAAATGCAGTCTGCTTATTTTGTTAAAGCTTAAATATCTGTACATAGTTGATTATGTAGAACTTTTTCCCAACAGCCAGAGAGAATTAGTGGTGGCACATATGGCTACAAGAGTGACATTTGGAGTTTGGGGATAGTCCTCCTTGAGTGTGCAACTGGATGTTTCCCTTATTTACCACCTGAAGGACGTGGTGAATGGATCAACTTCTACGAACTTCTGGAAGCAATTGTGGATCAACCAGCTCCTAGTGCTCCTTCTGACCAATTTTCACCTGAGTTCTGCTCGTTCATTTCTGCCTGGTAAAATAGGGTCTAAGATGTCCATGCACAAATATTATCCTTCTACTAATTTTGTGTCCATCATGCAATCTGATTTGCTTGTCTAAAATCTAATATTGGTGAGTGGCCACTTTCATTTTACCAGAGTATTTGATGTAGAGGTTACTATTTCAGATTTTTTTTGTGTAAACTAAATTTCGTGTTCATGCTGCAATGGTTAAAGTAAGCTCTTTGGGATAGACTGGTACGTTAGTGAGGCGGGATTCACAAATACTTTTGTTTTTCTTCTCTCTATCCTTTCTTTGGAGGTTTCTGCATGTAGCAATTAAAAAGCCTAAAATCATTCTGATAATAAAGTTAGCATAATAAGAAGAAAGCTCACTTTAAGCGGCAACATAATCCGCAACTTATTTTGTGTAAAAAAACTTTTAGACTAATATGTGCAAAACATAAACAGTTTTGGATAAAAGCATGCATGATGCATGGGAATTATCCACTCTCTTGCTAAAAGAAAAATGGAAAGTTGTAAAGAAGAACATTGAGAACTGATGGTTGTGTGTGTATTCTTCCTCTGGTGTCACATTTTGTTAATTAGACATCCAAAGTAAACAAGGGGGCACAGATAGAGGCTGGCTGCAAGTCTCCTCGAAGAAAATTATCGATAACTACATACTTCTTTATAAAACTAGTTGATTGGAATGTTCAAAATATAAAGTGAGACACCTATAGGATTGCTTTAAGTCTCTCCTATGAAGATTTCTAGGCTCAGATATTTCTCTATATAACTAGCTGATTACAAAGAATCTTCATAGCTGGCAAGGAGAATTTATACTAGTACTATGCTGGAAATGGCCATAATACCCCTCACGGATTAAAACTATACAGTATACATCAGATGATATGTGCTGATACCTTTCTGATGACTGAATATACTGGTTCAAACTATCTCTTATGGATTTTATACATAAACTCAATATGCTGTGTGTTTTGTCAAGATGTTTTTTTTATTTATCTATTAATTTCTGGGATTACTTTTGTTGTCATTGTCAATTTTTTTTAAACAATTAAGCTGCTGCAAGCAAATAATGATGAGGATGGTGATTCTGGTGGTTGCATATGGATTTTTGCAACGTTCTGTTTTGTTGCATTTTCCCGTTTATATTACATTAGAACATAGGGAGGACTGGCAACCATTCTGTTTTATTCAAGCACATTTTGAGCTGCTCAAACTGGGCCTAACTGAACTATTCAAATGTTCTCCTGCAAAAATTTGAGAAATGGAAGAGATTGCACATCTATTACATTACCAACTTGCTTTTGGCATAAATTAGAGCCAGTATTGTGTTCTAATTGGTTTAGTTCTCTTTTACTCTCGGTTACCTTTGGTAGTGTACACAATTGTTGTCTCTTTTTTGTAATTTGTTGTATTTACTTCCACATTCAATAGTACTCCACAATCCTTGATAAAATATAACGGAATGGTCCTTGTAAGCTAAGCTTGATCTCCTCGTTCCTCAAATATTCTGCTTCTTCATGTGCAAGATTTTGCAATGGCCTTGAATCAGTGCTTCTGTTGTGTTGTTCTAGTGTGACTTTATGAATATGTAAAGTGCTATTGGCTTATGTCTGACTAAGTTTGTTTTCTTTTGTGGAGCTACTTGAATAAATTCCTCCACACTTACTTAGACAATTTTGTTTGTGCTACAGAACAGTCATTTAGAGCACATTTCAATGCATAACTATTTATTGCTGTTTTCAAAAATTTGTTATCTGCTGTTGGCTTCTCATATGTTTTGTTTCTCTGGTAATTGTTTTCTCTAGTTGACTAGATATTTCAAGTAATTTAATGTTTATTCCAGTCACCGATGTTATTTGGAGCCACTTATGCCAACACATTAATAAGCGTGTGCTTCATATTTTGCAGTGTTCAGAAAGACCCAAGCAGTAGAAAATCAGCAGAGGAGCTTTTGGTATGGTTGCTTCCTTTATCTCATGTGATACAACTGTGCTTGTCTGCAGTATCTGAGAATAATTTATTTCTGTGGGTCAGAATCATCCTTTTCTAGACCTTTATGAAGATATAAAGGTCGACCTTGTATCTTACTTCAGAATTTCAGGGTCACCACTTGCCACCTTTCAGACTTCTTTTACTTGGTAATTTATCTAGACTTTCAAGTTTTTCATCTTTTTTATTTTATGATGGTTTTTAGATTTACTGGTTACCAATTTTTTTATACTTACAAACTCGTACTTTCAGATTGTACCATCAGTTTATTCCTGCCGCATTTGCTATGGATTTCAATATGTATCCGCATTTTAAATGAGGCTGGATGGTTGCGTAAAGCTCATGTCTTGATTTAATTATCATTTTTCTGATGTCTGATTGTTTAATGCAATAAGACTGTCAATGAACCAAGCAAGCAGCGAATAAAAGCTCAGTTTCAGCGTGCATGATACTCCCTCCATCCCATATTAAGTGTCCTATTTATTTTTTCAAAATGAACTAAAATAGGACAAATAGACTAAAAGCTTATATGACAAAATCTGGTAAAGAAAGTAAAAGAAGATTTTTGTTTCTATGGGACTTCTGAAAGAGGTATTTATAATCACATTTGTAAAATGCATAAATCACATATTGAGGCAAGCACAAACTGGAACCTAAAGAGTAGTTTTAGCTTGTTGAGCTGAGCTAATCCAAGCCTATTCTGAGGCACTGAGGTTTGCTATCCGAGCCCAACCTTGACTGATTGTGCATCTGAGCCAAGCCCCTACAATGCGATGTGGGACATGTAGTAATTAGATTTACAAGAGGCAGAAACAACAAGCCTAAAATATGTCAGGTTTTTCTGGAATTTCTGAGAGAGTCAAAGGCATTTTTGCAGTTTGAAAAATATTTGCAAAAATTGAGGAAATCTTCTCAGCATGATCATGGATCATCCAGGAACAGTTATGGCGTGAAAGTAAAATGCAGGAGCAGTTTTGGGTTTCATTTGGAATGATGCGATGGTTTGAAATATGTTACTATTGTATCTTCTGAAAATAATCTTGGCATTTGATCTTTTTTTTTTATCCAACAATTCCCAGAATTGGTTGGTTTTTTGTCATTGGTTTTATCATTACTCTTATAAAACAGGGTATCACCAGGGCAGTCTGGTTATTAATAAAAGTTGCAGCTTTTATACAGTTTCTTCTTGTTGTTACCGTCATATTCTTTATTTTTCTTTCGCTTCACATCAGATTTGGCTGGAATCAAACCTTGCCTTTCTAATTTCTGAAATATTACTGTTTAACACAGTTACGAATTTTCCAGCAAGAAATTGAGTCCTAGACAAGGTTAGTTGGGAAATTTCTGGTCCTCTCCATTGACACCAGAGTTGAATCATGGACAAGAGAGTTATGACCCATTCCGGGTCATCTAATAGCTTAGTTAGTTGGTTAGGGACTTAGTGGTAATTTGTTTATTTATTAGAGACTCAATGTAATTTTTATTAATTAGGATTAATGGGTTTTTATATTTATGCCCGTTTGATTTAAGTTTCCAGTATAAGGAGGTTTGCCCTGATTTGCTTATGGAATGAATAATCTTTTGCCCTAGTATCCTATCTCCCCTGTTGCTTCCTTCCTCTCCTTTGGTCCCGCTCTTGACGTGCCTGTCTCCAGACTCCACCCTTAGTACGGCATTACACAAATATTCCGCCTAGATGCTACCTGTGCTCTACAGGGCACAACAAAAAGCTTCATCCTTAAGGCAATTGTGCCTTTAAGCTTGATATGACTTTGCTTGTCGACAGTCCTAACAGTAATTTTACAATGTTCTCATCTAATGAAAGCTTTATCATGCTTTTGATTGGTTTCCATGTATAAAACAAAAGGCTAAGTTACTCAGAAGGGGTTGGCATGCTTTATTACGTTTTCATTATAGATTCGGTTTAGTTATTCAAATGGGGCTAGCATGCTTTATTACGTTTTCATTATAGATTTACAGTAATTTTTCATGAATTTGATTGAGTTTTCATTTCATATAAAGAAACTAAATTGATAATGCTCTGTAATAATGCAGACTTGAGGTAAGTCTTATAAATATCTTGGTCATCGGAGCAAAAGAGCTTGGCAATGGCACGACACAGAGCAAGCGGTGATTTGAAGATACCTTATGCACTACTTGTATGAATGAGTTGTAACAATGCGCTGGGTCGGGATTCACTGCAGTGACAAATATAAGCATCTGCATTTTGATTTGGTTTTTCTCACACAACATTTACTAAATGCGGAAAAGTTTCGACCATTACAACTTTGTAAGTAGAGAAAGGGATAAATGAACATGTCAGCAATTGGGCTAGGATGCTTGTCAGAGAACCTTAGGTTAAGTAGTTCAATTGTGAGCAGGTTGTCTTCATTCAAGAATTAAATCAAGCACATGAATATACTCAAATCAGAATTCTGTATATTAAGATTGGTTTGACAGAAAGAGCTATATATACCCAATTTTTTGTGTCCCCTTCAAGGGATGATGACTATTCAACCAATGTTGGGATAATAAATTTCTATCCGATAATAATCATAATAAAATCAAATAGGAGGTTTGGCTTGGCACAATTCTTCTCTTATTTATTTATTTATGTAGATATAGAATATTTTATTAAGTGTATAGTTAATAGCAATGTTTTAAAAATTGGCCCGGCTATTGACATGGATTTGTGGGTTGGATCAATTGGGTTTTGTTGACCCAATTGATGATGTCATTAAATATAGTTATAATTTTGAATTAAGTATAATATTAGGTAAGTGTAAAATATAACACAAAACCAATATGGCCTTGTGGGTTAAGTGTACACGTAATAAAACTTACTTCCCTATGGAGTCCTGCGGCCCAGGTCAAAAGATCGGTGATTCAACCAGCCAAGTCAAATTGACCTAGCGACCATTATAAACTGGTTCGGTTGAACTCAATCCGATTGGCTAGGCCAAATTCGGGTTTTAAAACACTGGTCAATACTGCAATGTAAAGAAATTTTTATCTCACGACTTATGGTATATTCTATTCGATTTGCTTTGATTTATTTTGTTTTTTAATTATTAAAATTGGGGTGGAGGGTTTTTCATTCTACTGATTCAATACATAGACTAAAATGAGATGCAAGAAGCATTGGTTACTAATTTGAAATTTCAGCACCTAACAACTGCATGGTCTGGAAAGAACTGCATACAACTCATTATTTTATATGTATATCCGTAGCCTAATTTTGGGATGCTTCTTCATGCATAAACCGAAAACATATGGTATATGTATGTTTTTTCCATCCCTCTAGATCCTTCGAAAGTTGAAATTTACATTTAATTTGAATATTCTGGGTGCAAGAAAATAAGCTTTCTTAAAAAGAACATCCGGAAATCAAAGCTGATAGTTTTTATCAAAAACATCAATATTTGTTTTCTGACATTTGATTTCATCAAACTTACGTGTGAAATAAAGAAACGAAAAATCTGAAGCTCTTAAAATGATTAATTGTTTCTTTTAGGTTTTTTTCTTACAATTTAACTTCTTCATGAAAGTTAAACCAGACTGATTCAAGTTGGTTCAATATTTCTTTGACCAAACTCGATTCATCTTAAAAACTAGTTTGGGATGCATTTTTTGTGGATAAATAAAATGAGCTTTGAATGACTTTTCTTTCTTTAAAGAAAACTAAAATATGGTCATGTTTGTTTTTTTTTTAAATATATTTTAAGATAACTTTTACTTTTGGTATGTAAAATGACAAAAAAATCCAACTACATGTAGAGGTGAATGAGTCAGATGAAGGTTGTTATGTCTTTTCATAACATTAAAATAAAAACTTTCCTTTCCCATGTAAATGACCTTTTGAGTTAACTCAAGCATAATTAACATTAAATGAGCATTTCTTTAGAAAAGGTAGTTTTAAGCTGAAATGATCCATCCGACGAGCTCTAAAAGTTAAGGAAAAATGGCATCCTACCGAGCCCTAGACCTATCATATAAGATTCAGCAAAAAAAATTGTGATGAACTGCATATTTGATCATTAATTACAGATAAAATAATCTAACTACCTTTTTGAGTAGAAAGAATCCCTACAACAATTTTATGCTTTGGCCAGTTACACAACCACTAAAATAGCTATCATAGACCATAGTGTATCGCTGTGAGAATCCACTCCTAATGGGGCCAAATAGTTGCAATTGTTGTATAAAATCGTCACTAATTTGTATTTATACAATTATTAAAGTAAGAAAAAGGCAATTTTTATTATAAAAGTACTAAACCATCCCTAATATGAGTAAATATTTATCTACTCATTTTTATAACGGAATATTTCAAACATGCACCCGAGCACTTCTCAATTAGCAGATCACAATCCGTTGGATAATGATAGAACGCGTCTAACCCCAGTATAACTTAAAATTTTGCTTATATGCAATGCACCCCCTCCCACCCAATAATATTTTCACCTTCTTCTTTGTAGCCTACAACACGATGAGTTGCAGTGCCGCCAGCTAAATGAGGGATGGTTGTGCGGCCAGTGGCCTCACTCGCACCTAGACTAGGTGCAGGCCATATTTGGTCACGAGGCGATGCATGTGCCATATTTGGTATGCGTATTGGTCTGGACGACCGTTGCAAAGTCAGGCGTGGTTTGGCTAAGGTCGTTGAGATGGTGACGATGAGGATGACGATCATCGGAAACCCACTACCACTGTGATCATTCCCGCTACCACTGTTTTTTTTTTTTTTGCTAGAGAAGAAGAAAGTTTTGGGTTTTGTTGGTTAGTGGTGTAGGCAGTGTTTTAAAAACCAGACTCGATTGGCTGGTTTGACCGGGTTCAATCGGACCCGTTACAAAAAATGGGCTAGTTCAATTTAAATTTCGGGTCGATTTAACCTGGCCAGTTAGCATGACCCAGGCAGTTAAACAGTTACCTGGTGTTCTGGTTTGGGTTTTGAAAAAAATATTATTCGAGTCCTCGTCCATAGCTATTACTGGGTGATTTGTAGGCGACTGTGAGTGGCTAAGTGATGCGATTCTCTGGCGATTCATCCAGCCATCGCAACATTCCGTCCGTAACCACTTGATCAGTATCGGACATGGAAGACCGTATCGGACGGTACGGGTGTGTATCAACCGATACATACTCGTGTCAGCCGAGACCGATACGATACTGGGGGTAATATGTCCCCATATGTATCAGTGATATGGATCTGTCATACTGTATCGATACGGCCGATACATATCGATACTCTATTAAAAAAATAATTATTTTATTTTTAAAAAAATTTTAAATTTTAAAAAATAATTTTATTTTGAAAAAAATATTTTTCTTAAAAACAAAAACACAATTCAAACCCAACTTCTTTGAAAATTTAAAATTTTGTTATATTAAAAATAATATTTATAAAGTTACATGAGATCAATATGGGTAGGTCTATACAATTTGCATAATTATTTTTTTAAATATAATTCTCCACAAATATGTATTTACTTAAACATATAACTATGACTCATATTAAGCATATTATTTATTTTTAAAATAAACTAATTTTAGAGTACTTAATATGTGAAAGAATGAACAATAATTTATATGGGATGGAGAGCATAATTGCTTTAAAATAAGTATTTTAATAATATATTATTAAGTATAATATTTTTTTATGTTTATAAAAGAGTTTATGCCCGTTTCGGTGCGTACCCGTATCCATGATCATCGATACTGTCATCCGTATCGATACTGCCTTCTATGGCTCTAACTAGGACTACGATAGGGTTTACAGGGAGAAGCCACATAGGTAGGGGTTGCCAGTGAAGGTAGTAGGCCACTGGTTGAGCAGTGATCCAATGAGCAGTGATCCAATATGGGGAATGGGATTGTTTTGGCAGAAGTTAAGGCTGATGGAGACAAGGAAGCAGCCAAAGGTATGTAGAACTAGGCTAGAGAAATAGTTGTAGGAGAGATTGAGGGAGCTAGAGAGGGTGGAGAGCTCAACGAGAGAATTGAGAAGAGCCCATTAAGTGAGTTGGAAGAAAGGTCGAGGAAGGCCAAGTTCTTGAGACCCTGGATATGAGGACATGACCAGTGTTTTAAAAACCAGATCGGACTGGCCAGTTCGACTGGGTTCAACTGGACGTATTATAAAAATGGGCCGGTTCAATTTAAATTCCAGGTCGATTTAACCCAGCCATGTCAGCATGACCCAAGTGGTTAAATCAGTTACCCGATGTTCCGGTCCAGTCCGGGTTTTGAAAAAAATGAATTGAGTCCTCGTCCATCGCCATTACTGGGCGATTTGGAGGCGACTGTGAGAGGTAAGCAAGGTGATTCTTCGGCGATTCATCCAGCCATCACAACATTCTCTCCGCAACCACTTGGTCAGTACTGGACGGTAGAGATATTGCGTTTCTTCCCCCTCTTCTTCTCCTCCTCTCGATGTTGTGATCGTGAAGGGCGCCTCCACCTTGTACATCTCTGTCAAACTTCAGAACCATAAGTTTGTCATCGCCGAGTGGCTGCCTCATCAGATGGCGGCGACAGATGGCGGGGAGGACTCCATAGAAGAGTGGAAGAGCCATCTTGGGGTGAGTGGATTTCAATTGGTCGGAGCTCGGAAGGAATGTGCTCAGCGGTGCCAGCTTAAGTTGAAGAAAGGTTGGGGCTTTTGGCCAAGCCATCTAGGAAGAGACAGAGGGGAAGGGGGAAGAGGCCATTGGGTTTGTGGTTGATCCGGCCCGGACACCAATCCGGGTCAGTGTCAGGGCCGATTTTTAAAACACTGGATATGACCAATGAGGGAGTTGTGGGAGAGATCAAGTAAAGCAAGGCTGGTGATGGCGAAGAGGTGAGAGGGCATGGGATTGGAGAAGGTGTTGCGGTAGAGGGAGAGGTGCTGAAGGTGGCGAGGAAACCCAGCTCTGATGGAATGTAGGAGGGATGCGATCCTGCTGGTTGTGCCTTGCAGTAGGAGCCGTGGCTTGAAGCAGGGCAGTGGTCATGCTGACCGCGACTTATAGTAGAGTAGTGGCCCCACTAGCTGCAATGCCGTTGCAGCCGTCAGTTCGAGATCGCACCAGCTAGGCAAGATATGGTCCGACTTTGACTGCCATTAGTGGCTTGGTCCCAACTCTAAAGGTGGCTGGTTGTTGGCAAAAAAAAGAGGGCATGGGTAGCCGCTAGCTCCAATGAGAAGAAGGGGTGAGGTGTTGGGTAGGCAATCACAAAATCGTAGTGTGTGAAGGGTATTGAGCTGATAAAAAATGTCACTCATTTTTCTTTGGTGGGGCTCTAAGTATATGTATTTAGGAATTTTTTACAGGCATATTAAGGCTAAAGAATAATTCTTTTACAAGTGATTTATATGTATGTAAAGGAAAGAAGATACAAATAAGTAGATAGTAATGTTGCACATAAAAAGAGGAAAATGTTAATGCAACATTTTTTTAGTATATGTAACTAAAACTCATTTGTCATAGTTTTCTTCTTTCTTAGTGACTATTCTTAGACATTCGATATATAATCATAATACTTGTTGCAGTATATTTATTAATATTTAATACTAAAAGTATATTAATATGTGTGATACTTCATGTACTTTAGATTTATATATCTTATTTTTATTTTTTTTAGTAAAAGCCTAGGCTCATGGTTCATTTATTGAAGTTTGAATTCGAGCTATTCGAACTTTAGCGGTTTGAGTTTAAGCCGAGCAAGTCTAATACTTAGTTAAGCTTAGCTCATTAACACCCCTAACAAAAACTTACACAAATATTTTAAATTTTTAATAAATTAGCCCCATAAAAGGCTCATTTAAGACGAATCAAAACTTATCATTAGGGTTGCAAATGGGCCTGGCCTTGATTGGCCAAGGGTAGCCCAGGCCCGGCCCAATAAATCAAGCCTGGCTTGGCCCAAACTTTCTTTCTAGAAAGCTGGCCCAGGCCCGGCCTGTAGCTGGGCCGGGCCACGGGCTTACGGGCCAAAAGCCCTAGTCCTCCTCCCATCCCTCCGCCGGTACTTTTCTAAACTTTCGAAAAATCCCTCCGCCATTCCCGGATCCACCTCCACCATTGCCGCATAGACGAAGGATTCTTAGTCTGCCTCCTCTTCAAAACGTGCCCGGCTGTTGTTGGCTTGGCCTACTGATGGTGGTCAGCCACAGTTCTACCATTCTTGCGAAGTTATTGCTGGTGGCGGGAGTACAAGGTGAAAGAGATAGATCTGGTCAAGGTCGAGAAGGCTGAGCTAATGTCTTGCTGCACCGAGTTCAAGGCCTAGCAGCCCTTCCTCACCGCCATGGATTTTGCTGGAGGTGTATGCCATGACAGAGGCGTCTCACCAGTTGGCCTCGAATCCACTGCTGAAGGATGAGCCACACAAGGCCGGATCGGTAGGGAGGCCAGTTGGGTTGGAAATGGTGGTTATGAGGCAAGGGAGTTGTCGGAGAGGGAGAGGACACAAAGGCTCCATGATGGAGCTGGTCGATTTGGAGAGCCAGACGTAGAGAAGCCGGCAAGTTGCACTTGGGGCAATGGAGGGGGAAGTGGAATCACTGAAGTCTGAAGCACTGAAGATGGAAGCGGCGACTCTGGAGATTGGAGTTAGGGTTACTGTTGAAGTAATGAAGTGAAGAGCAAAGAGGAGATGAACGGCTATAACAAAACGAGGTAGTGATAAACGATTGTAATAGGCTTATTTTATGGGCCAGGCCGGGCTTTTCCCCTTTTTTGGCCCAGGCTTGAGCCCGGCCCGATTTGTAACAGGTTTGCAAATAATTTTCAGCCCAAACCCGAATATTTACGGGCTGGGCCAGGCCGGGCTAACGGCCCGGCCCGTAAATTTGCAGCCCTACTTATCATTTTCCTTTTATAGACCAGGTAAAATTACACAAGCAACATCCATTCATCCAACTTCGTAGTGCATCATGTGCGGGCACTTCCACTAGGAAGAAAAAAAAAAAAAAACATTGATGTTTGGTCTGATGCGCCGATTTTTTCTGACAAAAGGTACAGTAGCTTTTTAAATTATTTGTAAAGTCTAGTATTAATTTTTCAAGACAAAATTACCCCTATTATTTCCTTCTTCTTCTTTCTGTATCTTTTTCGATCTTCTTCCTCTCCCGATCTCTTTCTTCCGTCCACTTTTGGATCCAAAATTCCTCCGATAGTCCCCTCTCCCTCCTTCATCTGCCGTGTCCATGACTCTGACGACCTCTATGTCATGCCTGAGGTTTTTCCACACATCTACTTTAAAAACTTTGTTAATATTTTATTTCGAAATACCGATGTAAATCAAAGAACCAACAAAATTCAAAATCATATACAAACAAATTTTTTTTTTGTAAATTAATTGATGTAACATCCCCGATTTTTCAGTAATTTTCTATATTTTTTTGCTATTTTCTGCAATATTCTGTAATGTTCTGCAGTTTTCTGCTCATATTTTCGATGAAGAAATTTGACGCTTCGGTGTATCCGTATTTGTAATATTCGTGTTCATAAGTGTTGAGAGTCGTGCTTAGTCGCAGGTCATGGGCCTCGACGCAACCCAGAAATTTTTTGGCTCGGAAATCAGATGAGACATGGGAGAACAGAAACGAGAAGAAAAGGAAGAGATGGGAAAAAAAAGAAGAGAAAACAAAAAAGAAAAAAATATATATTTAGAAACGATCGGGTGCATCTTAGTGCGCCCGACCGTTTGTGAACAGTGAAAAGGGGAAGTCCCCCCTTCACTGTGTGAGGCTGGAGGAGGCGCCGTCGATGGCCGCTAACTTCTGCCCAGCCGGTCTCGGCCTGGCTTCGCCACCACAGCCTCTCCGGCCTGGCCTTGCTGGCCGCCGCCGCTCCGTTCCCCTCTTTTCAGTTTTAGCCAACAGAGACATTTGGTGTGGATTCCACCCCGATTCGCCGATGCCAGCGGTTGCATGGGTTCCAGATTGCCGCCAGAGCTCTGCCTCGGCCAATGTGAACTCCGGCCACTTCTGTCCCGGCCTCCCCACCCTCTTTTACCGGCATGAGGTAAGATTTTCTCCACCGCCCATTTTTCCTCATTTTTCTGTTTGTTGCGGCTGCCGGTGGTTGGCCGCCACTGAATGGCCATTGGCCCTCCCCTAGCCTGGCGACGGCAAGGTTGCCACCCCGGCCACCACCCAGTCTGTCGTCCTGGCTGAACCATTGCATCCCTTGGCCCTTCACCCTCCTTCCGCCCCTTTTTCGATCTAGACAAAATGTGTTTTTACCGCTGTTTGTTTTTTGTGATTGTGAGTAGCCAGAGGAGCTCCTGCTCACTGTCGCCGGCTCCGCCTCGGGCCAACGATGGCAGGTAGCCACCACTCTTGCGCCCATTCACCTCTCTTCCGTCCCATTGCTCTGCTCAGTCCGAAACACAGTTTCGGTCTAGTGGTGTCGATTCGTCACCACTAGACTCCAGACAAACACCAATTGGTGTCCGTCCAACTCACTGTGGTTTGCAATTGCTGGGTCACCACTGTATCCCAAGTCCGTCCCCTAGGCCTCGTTTGGCCATTCGTGGCCTGACGATATTGTGTATGCCGCCCTAGCTCGGCATGCTCTCGCCCCGACTAAATCGAATCCCTTTGTTATTTTTGTCGACAGTTTTGCTACCACTGGCGTCGACCAGTGGACAGCCGCGACGCAAGCTTGACCCAGCGATGGTAAGGAGCCGTCGTTTTTGGCCTCCCCTACACGTGTTCTGCACACACCAAACGCCCCTAAACTTTGGGGTACACCTGTGACCGTTGTCGAGTGACTCACCCCAGCCTAAGTCCAACATGGTGTTCCGCCTGACGTAGCGTGGACTTGGGCAGTATGTCCGACCAACGTGGGCTTTGCCCCAGCCCAGTGACATCAAGGGTCAACAATTCTGGCCTGATTCCAGCTCTGACCCCCACTTTCTGTTACACATGGCCCAAAACCTACGAGAAAGAGTTCTCGAATTCTAATTCTTCTAGGGGGAACTATTATTGTAAGCTATTAGAGTCAGCCCATCGTAGGCTTGACCGATGTTGTGCCCATATCCTCCACCGTAAGACATGCTTGATGCACGATCATCCGTACGATAAATTGGTTGTAGGTAGCGTTTAGAAATGATGCCGACTTTGTTGGCCACCTACGCCAGGCCTTAGTGCCTCAACGTATGTTTATGGAATGTCTTCACCATTAGGCAAAATGGCCGTTAAAGCTCTCCTTTGTCTCTCCTATATTCATGTGTACACAAGTAAGCCCTCTGCCATGTTGTGAGGCTTTGATAATGCAGAATTGTTGCCGTTGAATATGGTCTGCTGTCCATTTTAATGTTTTGTCACCAACAAAGTGTTTTAAACCGTTGGCCGACCTCCAATCAGTCAACCCCCATTCTGTGGTCGCTGCCATTTCTAGTGACACAATTTTGTGTCCATCTGCCTTAGTGCATCCAAACCTTTGGCTTTGAGTGAAATTAATCTAACGTTATTGAGATTAATTCCAGCATCTTTGAAAATCAAACTCTTGTGGACAATGACTCTTAGTGTGATGCTTTTGGCCGCCTATTCCGCTATCGATGCTGCTGGCCGTTTATAATTAAACCCTTTGCAAGTGTACAAGGTAATTGTACTAGGATGAGTATTTAAGGGTTGTCGAACCTCAGGGACGGATGAATAATTACTAAATATAAAAAGGAATTTACTGATTTAAAAGTAAAACAACTTAAACTTTAATTAAGTAAAGGAAAAGAAAACAACTAGTTTAAAAACAAGAGATTAATGTGATAGATTTTACTTAGGAAATCGAATCCACTATAGAACCGTAACAATTCCTTAACTTTTAATCTAAATCTAGTGTGAATATGAACAAGTATTCTCAGCTACAAGCTAGAATTACTTCAGAAAGAATCATTAATTAATTTCCATGGCATGAACTATCTTCGACAATAGCACGAATCATCTACACTAAATAGCTATAGGCATGACCCGTCTAATCTTAGTATAACTCATCCAAGTCCTTAATTATCTGAACATTAAAACTATTGTATGACCATCTCATCTAAATCACAGAAATTAGAATTGATGCAAATATCAAAACCACATCAATCTATCATCTACAAGACAATAAATCAACATAGATTTGAATAAACATTAAAAAGCTCTTCCATTAAAAAGGAAATCCTTATCATACAATTGTCATAATTCACAACTGAGATCTAAATTAAAAAGAAAAGAAATTGAAACTTATCTATAGATTCATCAACTCCTAAGTAAAAGAATAGTTTAGCCTTCCATGGTAGAAGAAAATAATTCAATCTCCCTTGAAAGCTTTGGCTTCTTCTCCATCTTCTTCTTCCTTCTTCTCTTCAGAAAATCTACTTGTTTTCTTTTAATTTCGTGCCAAATAAGTCTTTATATAGGCATTAGATCCGTAAGAAAAGAGTTGGATATAAGAAGGACTCAAAATTGGGTGAAATAAGGAATCTGCGCGTTATGCCGATCGATCGCCCTGCATGACCGTTCGAACGCTTGAACTGAATTTTCTTAAAAATCACGTGTAACCGATCGATCGGTAAGTGACCCCGTTCGATCGCCAATGAAGAATCTGCAAAATAAGCCAATTTAATTCAAAACACCATGGAAGCTTTTTCTAACCTAATTAAATTTAATATTTAATAATTTAACCTATATTAACACTTAAATGAGACTAGAAAATAGAATAATTAAGGGTAAAATAACGCATAAATTATACTTATCAGCTGCCACCATCATTTGCTCGCCATCAAACACCTGTGGATTACGAGGTAGGGGACCTTGAATTTGTAATTTCATTATAGCATGCTTTGATTGTGTAGTAGCATGCTAGGAGTTTATAACTTAATGTTTTGCATGATAATGCTAATTAAATGAGCATGTTTTATATCTATGAATCATGCATATGCTAGCGAGGACTAAAGGTATGAGAGTAAGTAATGGGTGAATTATATGTGTGTGATTTGAGTATGTGATAAATATGTGTGGTCGATGAGCATGAGTACATGTGTTTGTTTGTAAGTTTGTCAAAAGGGTACTTCATAGGCTACAACATGGAAATTGTGATTGTATGGCGGGCGAGGAAAGATGTAAGATGAACCATCGAAGGTTGGATTTGATGAGATTAAATAATTGGTTTGGATTGAGTCGGGTAGTACGTTGGAGTAGTGAGCAGAAGACCTAAGCGATGTAATGATTTGGAAGATTCAAGGTTCTTAACGTCTTTGGGGGATTGTGAATTAGTGAAAGTGGACAACATAATTGTACCGCATAATGTACGTAATATGAATTGTAATAGAAAAATAATGAGTAAGGAATTAGTAAGGGTTTGATGTCGGGACTTAAGTCTAAGAGTTTAATTTGAGGAGTTTGAGTAAGATGATTCGGTTTTGAGGCAGATGGTGTAAGATGTAAGACCGTAAGTATTAGATGGTAAGAGTGTGAGTATGGAATTTAAGTTTGACAAGTAAGGCTATGCTGAGATTTGTAAGATTGTAAGTGTAAGGTGGGGGATAAGTTAAGTAAAGAATGTTACTTTTGTGGATTATAGCTTCAGAACGAGCGCAGTTCTTGCTTAGTTGGCTAAAGAATGTAAGATGGAAGTAGTTTCGAACATAATTGTACATGCATAAGTTACCTAATATGAACTTAAAAATAACCCTAATTTGATAACATTGTGAGTTTGAGACTGAGGGTTTCGACGGATTAAGTTCCATTTTGTGCCAGTCGATAAGTAATCGACTGAGCATCTTTATTGGTTTAGCCATAGTGTTATCCTGTTGGATTTAGTCTTGGTGCTGTATTTCAGCCCAGATGTTTGATGCTCTATTGAGAGCGTTGTAAGTTTTCTCCCTTCATGGGCACTGTATGTTTTTGGCCTACTGATGGCACTGTATGTCCTGCCCAAGAGTGGCACTGTAAGATTCATACCCAAGAGTGGCACCGTATGTTTTCTGCCTTTAGTTGGCACTGTATGGCCATTTTTGGAAATGTATGGCCCCAAAGAGTGGGCATTTACGCGCTCAGGTAAGCAGTATCATGGACCTACTCTTACCTGTTTGATTTTGTGCCCCATGAGCATAGGTGTGCCTTGCCTTCGGAAAAGTCTATGGCGTCTAGTTGCTCCCCGAAGGTTAAGGTGACGCCCCAGTGGCATTCCCATCCTTTCCGATGCTAGAGCTTATTAATTGTAATGAGCTTCAGTTGTTGGTAGTATATGTACGATAATAAGAGTAAGTAGTATGTTTCGGATTTTGAGTAAGTTGTATGAGTATGATTTAGGGTAAGTGTAAGCTTCTAGGGAAGACAGTAAGAGTAAGTGATAAGTACGAAATATATATCTATTTTATATGCCTTTTTACCTTATTTGCTAGTATAAATTAGGTTAATTTTGGAGTTAGTTATGATTTATATAGATTAAGATAGATATTTGTATTTTAGTTTAATTATTAATAATTTTGTAGTTATTAGTAGTTCAGATATGCATTTAAATCAAGTTGGAATTTTAGTTATATTCTACATATCTAACATGTGATGTTTTTATGTTTTGTAGGTAAAATGCACTTATCGAAGTATTTAAACGATGTTTGGAATAATTAAAAATAGTCTTGACATGCTTTAAAGTGATTTGGACAACTTTTCGGAGTTACACGCATGTTGGAAATTAACATGGACATGAAAAAAATAGCTTAATGAACAGAAAATGGACTGTCCAGAAAAACTATCCAGATTGCAAAAACAGTGTAGCCGTTCGAATGGGCATGCAGGGAGTTCGAACGGGATAATGTGATTTTGATGAAAAATGCAGTATAAGCGTTCAAACGGGCATGCAGGGCGTTTAAACGGGATAACGCGCAGTTTCCTTATTTCAGCCAATTTCGAGTCTTTTTCATATTGGACTCCTTCCTACAGATCTTATGTCTATATAAAGACATATTTGGCTCCAAATTGGGGGTTAGCAAGTAAATTTTTTGAAGAGAAGAAGGAAGAAGAAGATGGAAAAAAATTCAAAGCTTTCAATGGAGATTCAAGTGCTTTCTTCTACAATGGAAGGCTAGACTTTTTGTACTTAGGAGTTGATTAAGCTATAGATAAGTTTTAGTTTCTTTTCTTTTTAATTTAGATCTCAGTTGTGAATTATGACAATTGTATGATACGGATTTCCTTTTTAATGGAAGAGCTTTTCATGTTTATTCAAATCTATGTTAATTTATTGTCTTGTAGATGATAGATTGATGTGGTTGTGATATTTTTATCAATTCTAATTTCTGTGATTTAGATTAGATGGTCATACAATAGTTTGAATGTTCAGATAATTAATGACTTGGATGAGTTATAATAAGATTAGACAGGTCATGCCTATAGCTATTTAGTGTAGATGATTCGTGCTATTGTCGAAGATAGTTCATGCCATGGAAGTTAATTAATGATTCTTTCTGAAGTAATTCTAGCTTGTAGCTGAGAATACTTGTTCATATTCACACTAGATTTAGATTAAAAGTTAAGGAATTGTTATGGTTCTATAGTGGATTCGATTTCCTAAGTAAATTTTCATCATATTAATCTCTTATTTTTAAACTAGTTGATTTCTTTCCTTTACTTAATTAAAGTTTAAGTTGTTTTAGTTTTCAACCAGCAAATTCCTTTTTAGATTTAGTAATAATTCATCCATCCCTGAGGTTCGACAACCTTTAAATACTCATCCTAGTACAATTACCTTGTACACTTGCAAAGGGTTTAATTATAAACGATCAGTAAGTTTATGAGTATGAGTAAGATTGTATGAGTAAGGTGGTACAAGTAAGTTCGTACAAGTATGTATGTGCTGTAAGTGTAAGTATATGATGGTACAAGAAAGACTTTGATTCGTAATGTAATTGTAAGAGTAAGAGTAAGAGTATGCTATGTGTAAGTGTAAGTGTAAGTGTAAGAGTATGCGACAAGGGTAAGTACAAGAGTAAGTGTAAGTTCACCAGTTCGATGGTATGTGTGTAAGACATTTTATTTATGCTGCATGTACTTGCTTCATGTGTGATTGCATGGATGATGAATCTAGGAATGAACTTACGAAGTTCATTGATTTATTTCCCCTACTGGGTATTTTCCTATTGATTATGAAAATACTCACCCCATCTTTTTAGCCCCTTTGACTGGAGGCTTTTGCAAGTCAATCATTAGCTGTTGAGACTGGACTTTTCCCGTGGTGGACAATTCTTTTTCGACCTGGAGTGCAGTGAAATTATAGCGAGGCTTTGTGGATTTTGGTGTCATGATCTCATGTATTGGTTAAGGTGAGAGAAATGTATTATGTACTCGACTTGTGTATGTATGTACGAATGATTTTAAGACTGTGAAAGAACTTTTACTTAGAGATGCCTGAGAGGTTTTTGTTTTCGAAACCTATGACCATGGTAGATTTTATTCATATGCTTTTGTATTAGGTCACGCCTGAGAATGCTTGTTTGTCATAAAATAAATTAATTTGTATAAAAAAATTCACACGCTTTGAATTTTGACGGTTTATTTAATTTACATCTGTATTTTGAAATAAAATATTTTTAAGATTTTTAATTAAATGTAAAGAAAAACCTCGGGCGTGACACTCCGCAAGGTGTTCTACCAGTTCGACTCCAACCGCAATAGAAAGATCTCCTTGTCTGAGATGGAGTCCATCCTCTGTTGCCTTGGTGGCGCTGCTGTTTGCCCGACAGAGGAGGTAGAGGTAATGATGCGTTCTGTGGACTTGGACGGGGATGACTTCATCAGCTTTGAGGAGTTCTTGTAGGCCAACACCACTGGGGCCAGCTCTGGTAGATACCTGGAGGACCCGAGGAACGCTTTCTCTGTCTACGACTGGGACCGCAACGGGATAATTTTGGCGGAGGAGCTCCACCATGTCCTCCGGTCTATGGAGAATCCGTAATCTGTCTAATAAAAATAGAAAATATTTTTTTTTTGTAATATACAAAGAGATCAAATTTACTCTTTTTATATCTAATAAAGTAAGTAAATATTTATAGTTTTTATTGTTGAATCAAGATAGAGTTGTTCACAGACTGATAGTTGCCGTTCACATAGGTGCCCACCTTCTCATCCTCACCACCCTCTGATACCTTTGTGCTCTGCCCACCTTCTCATCCTCGCCACCCTCTAATGCCTTTGTGCTCTCCTCCAAGTTTGCTTTGAGGATGACCCTATTGCTCCTGCGAGATTGACTATGCTCAGGCTATGGTCATCTTCACCGTTAATGCTACCACTGCAACTACCATGGTACGTGATTGGGTTGGAATGGCGCTTGGATTGGAGGTTGTTAAGGCGGTCGGTGAGGTGGATGACTGTAGATTTGTTTTTTTTGATCCGTTCTCATTTTGTTGCAATGGGTGGGAACTAGAGGTGGGGAGATCAGTACTATCTATGAATGGCAGTTATAGAAACACTGGAGTAAAATGAAGGAGCAGAGCAAGCGTATCATAAAGGGAAATGTATTTTATATTTTTATCTAAATATAAAATTAAAAAAATATTATATTAATAAATTCTTTTATAGTTAGCGCCTAAAACCCCAAAAAAATAAACACCGCGAGGCGGATGCTACAGCCCCCCGCTTGTTTCAATCGGGACAAGTTTCGACCACATCTTGCAACCGACTCCGCCGCTCATATGGCTGACGTGACCGGACCACCACTTCCCTGTCGGGGGGCTTCCGCCGATGAGGAACCTGGGATCGCCGCTGACGAGGACCACTGTAGATGTGATCGCCGCCGCTTGAGGAAGTGATAGACGTGGCCGCGCGACAGGGACCGACCGTGGACCCTTCCTACAACCGCAGCCACTTCCGGTCTCTGCTTGCACATCTCTCTCTCTCTCCCCTGCGTGGACTTAGCTACTTGCTTCACACATCAGAAGGCTTCTCGTATTTCATATTTGTCTCAATAAAAATTCCTTAAAATGTGCGGCAACAACTTGCATAACATATGCTGCCTCGCTCTCATTAGCAAAAATGATGCATGCGTGAAGCTTGTCATTAGCATTTTTCACAAATGGCTATTGCATGGAAGAAAATTTAGTACATGTCCATGTATTTTTATAACGTTCAAATGATGAATAGGATAGAATCAACAATTTTTGGGATCAGGAAATTCCAGGTTAGTTAATATTTCCATTACTGATTTTTGACTTGTCAACTTTTTCTTTTTAATATTCACGTGGTAGCAGCTACTATAAAAATCAGCTCTATATTTGTGATTTGTTTTGCTTTTTTGAAGGACCATGCACACTGGAGTATGATACTAAATGCCCCTTTGCCTGTTCTTATTAACAGGGAATTCTTGATAATCGTTCAAGCCTCCTGAAATTGAGAAGTTTTAGCCATCCTTTTGAGTGCGTAACAGAAAGAATGTTCCAAACCCAGCACCACATTCTTGCTATCTTACCCAAACTGGTTAAGATCCCACCTCTCGAGGCTCTATCTGTCTTCACTTCCTCAACTCTGCTTGGCCTCCAGCACACTCATGTGGACATCCCTATTTTCTGTTTCAAACAAGTAATTGAGAGTGGAATGTTGCCTACTATGAACACATTCAATAATATTCTTAATCAACTCCTGAAATGTGGTCTTTTCAAAAGTGCTTCCCAGTTATTTGATGAATGGCGTGGTAAACTGGACTATGATGAGTACACTTTTGGAATCATGATAAGGGGCTGCTGTGAGTGTGGTAATATGGGGAAGGCATTTCAGCTGTTCTCTGAACTGAAAGGTATTGAATTGGGTTGTGCACCAAATGTTGTTGTGTATACGACTTTGATCAATGGGTATTGTAAGAACGGTGATTTAGATGTAGCTAGGCAGTTGTTTGAAGAGATGGGGAAATTGAATTTGGTCGCTAATGTGTTCACTTACACTGTAATGATTAATGGTTTTTTCAGAAAAGGTTGCAAGAAATATGGATTTGAGCTTTACAATCAGATGAGAAATGAAGGAATTCTTCCAAACCTCTATACATATAATTCTGTAATGAGTGAGTACTGTAAAGGTGGCGGTTTCTCCCAGGCAATCGAATTGCTTAATGAGATGACATATAATGGAGTTGCTTGTAATGCTATGACGTATAATATATTGATTAAAGGGTTGTGCCAGTGTGGGAAACTTGTCGAAGCAGAGAAACTGATGATTAGGATGCAAGAAGTTCGACTCAGTCCAAATTCTGTAACTTATAATACACTTATTGATCAATTTTGTAAAGTGGGTAAAGTAGATAAGTCCATGAAATTATTCCATCACATGAAGGCAAACGGTCATAACCCATCTTTGTTTACTTATAATGCCCTTATTGATGGTTTTGCTCAAGCAGGTAAGTTTATTGAAACAGCCACTCTCTTGAGAGAAATGGAGGAAAGAGGGATTTCTCCTTCTAGAATAACCTATACCATTCTTATTAGAGCTTTTGTTAGAGCAAATAATTTCGAGAAAGCATTTGAGTTGAGTTCTTTGATGGAAAGATTAGGTGTTACTGCTGATGTTTATACTTATGCAGTTCTGATACATGGGTTATGTTTGGGAGGTAGAATGAAGGATGCAGTGAAATTGTTCAATGCAATGGCTGAGAAGGATGTGAAGCCAAATGATGTTATATACAATACATTAATTTATGGCTATTGCAAGGAAGGAAGCTCTTATAGAGCTTTACGGTTGTTGAAGGAGATGGTAGAAGAGAAGATGCTTCCTAATGGAGCCAGTTACAGGCTAACCATTGACGTTCTCAAAAAGGATGGGAAGTGGCATGAGGCAGAGCATTTATTGGGTGAAATGTCAATCTTAGGTTTGGGTGCTCATGATTCATTTGATTACATTGATGCTAAACCTGAGCTTGAAACTTTGACTATGGAATGCAATGATGTGTCAACATAAACTTTGAATATGGACGGAATTTATGATATGTATTGCCAAGGACTGTTGTACTAGTTAATTGAGTCTGAACTTCTCGACATGCCTGCTGCTTCCAACCCGGTAAACCATGATGTATATTATACAAGAACATTAATGGCTTATCAATTGGACTTCCAGCACTTGATGTAACTATCCTCAAGCAACAACAGCATCAAGGTTTCTGCTATGTGTTTCAGATTTGCAAAAGCATTATAAGGCTCATTAATTGGACTTCAGCACTCAATGTATCTAAAGCATTTCTTCAAGCAACACCAGAATCAGGGTTTCCTGTATATGTTTCGGATTATTCTCACCTTAACAATTGTTAACTCCTGGGGAGCAATCTCTTTAAAAGAAAATTCAGCAAATATGGAAGAATTAGCTCCTGTTATGGAATGGAGAAAACTGAATTTCTATTTTACAAAATCACAAAGAAAGCTTCACTAAACAAGGCTGTTGGATCAGTAGGGGTTTTGGGCGCTCGCGGTTACCTTTAGTGCCATCAGCCATGTCGATCAAAAGTAGCTAAAATTGATGATAGCTGCTAATTTTGATTTTTGTTCATTCATCTGGGGGATGCTTACGATCTCATTTTTTGGGTCTGAGGATCGGAAGCTTAAATTCTTTCATTTTTTGGCACCATTAGATACTGTAGCCTGTGGGATGTAGAATGAGTTTGACAATGGAACAACTGCCACCAAGATGTCACGAGGTTGGCTACTTACTGGCCGAAGGGGTGGATAGGAAAAAGCTGCTTTGCTCAAGTACTAGTTATCTTTATTTGGAATGAAATAATGAGTCAGAATAGTGGATTCATTGTGAATTAGGTTACCTGAGGATTGTAGGCAGCCAAAATGGAATACCAAGTTGGCTTCTCTTCTGATTCTTTACCCAAAAAGTTTTGGAATGTTTTCTTGGAATTTTGAATTTTCCTGGTGACCTGTAGAGAACATACTTGATAGTCGTCAAGGAAACCAACCTCCTTCACTACTGACAATGTTGACACCACCCACGTTGCTGCCTCTTTGCTGCTTCCTTGGGCTGCCAGAGGCTTTTCCTAGTTATTTTATTTTTTATTTAAAAAAATTTATATAATATCCATTTGATAATCATTTCCAAATTTCTCAATTGCTTAAATATAAGTGGGTGATTTATTTTTATAGATGTGTGATGTTTGGGTAAACAGCAGATTATATCATTTCCTTGTTAACTGTTGTGATAATGAGCAGGCTTTGTGATGGTTTTAAGTTTATTAAGTAAATTTGGCAATGATTTTGATGCATTCAATTTTTGGGTTATGGATGTGGATTATCGAAGGATGGGGTTTGAAGGACGAGTAAATTGGAATCAAAAGCTATATCACAGCATTACTTCTACTCAGGGAATCTATTCTCATTGCTGGACACGAATCAACATGAGCAGAATTTAAAATTATACTTAATTTGTCTGCGTGAATATGAACTATAAATTTGCTTAATCAATACTAACTTTTCAACTGGCCAATGCTGAGATTAAAGAAGGGAAGTAATGTGTTTAGGTACTGAATTACAGGGAACTGTTAACTAGGTTTTATCAATTGAGAGAAGTATACTCTTAAGTCAGCCGGTGGCTTATGTTGCCTTGTACATTCCCTGGTAAAAAACACGGTCAAAATTTATCTATCTAGGAATAAAGAGGTATTATATGCGGAAATTGCTTAGTAATTAAAAGCTACTTAGACGACGTAGCTGACTGTGACTAATCAATAGAAAGGATGATAGTTTTTCTGTTCATATTGCTTATTAGAAATTTTCAATATTCTTTTTTTTCATTGCTATTGAACATAGGTCATTGCCTTTGTTAATGAATCTAACACATTGGCAAGAATATTGTTGATCAAAGTATACTTCTGAATTGTGGTGAAGTTTGGTTCATGAAGCTTACACACGTGCATGTGAGGCTCCCACTAAGATGTTACTTTAAGATTAGCTGCCTGTCTTAGGGAATTACCATCCTCAGCCGTAGCATTTGGAAACGCAAACTGAAGGTTGAAATGCCATCTGTAGCCTTTCTAACAACTAATGATACGTTCTGCTAATAGGGCTCTCTACTTGCTAGCAACGGCTCGTACTCAATACCGACTGACTCAATTTTTATTGTAAGAGTTCTGAATGGTGCTTGTCTTCTGGCAATTCACAGCCTTTTCATTCTGCTAATAGGAATCTACTTGCATAGCAAGTGCTCGCACTCAATACCAACTAGCTCAAGTTTTATTGTAAGAGTTCTGAATGGTACTTGTCTGCTGGCAATTCAGAGCTTTCACCTTTAGTTATGCGTGTTTTTCAATTTGGCATGGGAATATCCTTAGAATTTTGAATACATTATTACATTAGATGTTTGTGCATAGCTAATTCATTTTGTAATCACTGTTATACGCGTACTAAGTGTATACGCTTACTAAGGAATTTTGCTGGTCTACATTCAATTTCACACTAGGCATAGCCTGGGAGTAAAATTTGTACTTCCGTGTCCAAGCCACATTATTGTAGGTGGCAGTGTGTTAAAATCTTGTATCTCCATTTTTCTTCTTTAGAAGGAAGAGTAGGGTCGATCAACTGTTTCTCTTAACCCTGATCAACCTGAAGCCCAGGCTCCAAGACGCATGAAAGATCGTTCTTTTTGCAATCTATTATATATGAAAGCCACACTTGGGACCGTGCGCTCAAGGCCACTCAACTGTAGTTGGAATGTTTGATGTGTATTTCTCTAAAAAACAGCATTCTACCTAAAAGTATTTGTTTGCTTTTGACCTATCCTTTACATTGTATTTTTTGTTAATCAAGTGATCAAAAGTATGACCATAATGGTTAATTTTGATTGACAAAACACCGTCAGTTTATGAGTAATTATTTAGTCATTGGTTGAGTTATTCGTTGTACAATTAAAGACTCAAGACCAAGAAAATTCAGAAAGTGATCACATTCTTTGTCAAGTTTTGAAAGGTAAAAAGATTCCAAACATCACACTTAAAGTTTATAGTTGAAGAATTTATTGTGTAAAAATTTGGAGACAAAAACCAAGTTTTAATATTATGATCATACCGGTTATACTCTTTCAATGACTGCAATAGCTTGGTTTGAAAATTGATCACTTTAAATCTCTAGCTTTCACGAACTATATTGCATTTTGTTATTGATCAAAGATGAAGCACAAATTGCTTGCCATATTAGTTCAATCCGAAATTTGCCTAATTTGAGTGGTAAACGATTCATAATTGAGAACCAATTTATGCTAACCCTGTATTTACAAATAGGCATAAAAGGTGTCTAAAAACGAGAGATAAACCCTTCTAAAGTCTCTATTGGAGATGGGAGTCCAAAGTTTCATGCTTTGGTCTTTGTGAGTTTTTTAATTCAATTGGATTGATTATAAAATGAGTTTGGATCAAAGTTGTGAGTGCTTTTTATGCCTTTTCAATTGGAAATATTTGAGAGAATATTCACAAGTGTGTGCATGTAACAACTTGAATTTATAAGGTATTTTATGTGATTAGAATGTTGGAATTATTTGAATTTAAAATAATAATTAAATGTCATTGATGCTAACATTCACACATTGTGGGCACATTGATGAAATCACTAATTAATTGTAGGTATTGACATTGGCAGTTCTTCTTACTCATTGGTGGAACCACTGACACATTGGTGAATGAAAATAATTTTGCCAAAACTATTTAGAGCAAATTGTTATATGAAGCTACAGACACGGTTATGCACTTGATTCGCTTACCTTCTGCCCCTATAAATACTCTTTAATGCCTTACGACTTGAATCTCTTGAGAAATTGACTTCAAGTCAAGGAAGAGACCTCATCAAAGAGCAGAGAAAGAGGGAGAAATAGATTGAACACTGGAGATCTTGTTCCCTACTAATGGAAAGATATTGTCGGATTGCTAACCTTGTAATCAAATGCTTTATTAGTCTTATTGTTTATAGTTAGAAAACATGTTGGGTGATGTAATAAGATAGATGTTTTGATTTTAGGAATTATCTATGAGATTTTTACCATGTTTTAGAGTATTGATGGTAATCATGAATCCTGAAGATTAAATGATTGTAATTATTGTTTAAACTAAAGATTTGCTAGTCTAGATGTTGTGGTTTTATAAAGGGAAATGTTTTGAACACCTATATAGTTTTTGTTTTTCTTCTAACCAGATCATCTATGTGATCATCGACATATTGGTGATGACGTAAGTGGTTGGAAGAAGATGAATAATACCTACATCCACATATTGGTATGTGTCAATCCGACTTGTCGGTTACGACATCAGCAAGTTAGACTCTAATAGTCCACTCGTTATTGGCAAGAGTTCAATACGTCGATGAGGGTGTCAATTGTATTGCCTTATTTTTATGATTAAAACAATGTCATATATGTATAATTTTAAGTCATGATAAGTCTAAAAATCATATTCTAAAGATGGAGATGAAGGAAGACTCAAATCGATGTTCCATAAGGTAAAAACACACATCACATTCACACACTTTAACATAAAAGATACCTTTGGTGGAAGTGTGGGTGAGAGATGGGGACTTTTTAAATAAAAATGGAAAATTTTGTTTAGAGTGATTGATTGTTTGATTGTCACGATCAATTTTCCTTGAATGTTCGAAGGTTCTATGAAAAATTATTGAACGAGCAATTGCTTACATTGGATCAATCGATCAGTAGGTTGAAATCTTACATAAAAATTTTAGCTGAGATGGTCGTGATCGATCACTAGGTGAGACTGATCGATCATTGTGTGAAATTGAGAAAAAATACATGGAACTGATCAATCTCCTTATGGACTGATCGATCATTGTAACTCGAAATTGCCTAAATTAGACCTTTCTAAGTTGATTTAGATTCGTAGTTAAAGTCACATTCTTTTTGAAACTTGGAGAGTCTATAAAAAGGGCTAGGAACATTAGTAGAGAAGACAAGAAAGCTTAGAAAGCTTAGAGAACTTGTGCGTAGTTGCTAAAATTAGTCTTCTAATTTTATGTTTTGTCTATCTTAATAAAAAAATGATTAGAGGTGAGATGAATGCACAAAAATAATTGTGTGACATGGTGTTTTGGTTGAAGATTGTTGCTGAGAAAATCAAGGAGAAAGAAGATTCATTTCAAAAGGAGATAAAAGATCTAGATTGATCGAAGAGCACATGGAGGACAGAAGATAAAACTTATGCTGGTAAATAACCAAGGAGTTGTTGATTCAGATAGAGTGGTGTGAAGGACCAGCTTTGTGGAGAAAAAAAGAGTATTTGTTCTTTATAAACAATTATTTTATAATCTCTTATTTACATAATACATAGTTGATCTGGACAAAGTGACCCGTAATTTTTCTACTCTTGGGTTTCTATGTAAAAATTCTTGTGTGCTTCCTCGAAGATTTGTTTGCAAATTTTTGTTAGAAGACATAGGAATTGTGGACGTTGATTAGAATAAAATATTAATTTATTTTATTTTAAAGGGGAAGATAAATCTTTTAACTTATTTGCGGGTTAGAGACACTTTATTTTTCTTGACTTATGTTTGCCACATATATAGTCACAAACTAACAAGTGATAGCTGAGGTCATTTTAGTATTTGTGTGGTTTGATTGTGCTTTTGGTTACCATAGAATTTAAAAATATATTTAACTTATCTTTATTTGTTTCAAATTTTGTAGTGACTAGGAATAATCACGATTTTGATGAATTGAAAGTGCTTAAATCACAATTTTGTGCTATGGAATATGAAAATTCTCAACTTGCGTATGATAAATTTTTGTGTGATGACAAAAACCATGAGTTGTTTAAAAAAATTACAAAATTGAAAAACTTTGTTAAAGACAAGGAAAAACATGATAAATTATTCTTATTTGGACAATTTGGAAGTGATAAGAGTGGAATTGAGCATATTGAAAATTTTGTTAAGGCTAGAAATATGATAGATAATGATGTTAGCACTACAAATTATAAACCCTTGGTTAGAAAATAATTGCCTAAGAATGAGCTATGGACTAAATTTGATCATAACAAAACAAAATAGTGAAGAAGCCACCAATTGTTAGAGTGGATGTTAAAATTGCTTGCTATGACAAATCACATAAATGCATAGAAACTTGAGGTAACTTAGTGCAAATATTCAAAATCTTAGACATACGGTTCACACATATGATTCACTAATAAACTCCCATAAATTTAATACTTATAATGGTTATCACAAGAAGGAATAAATGGTACAATCTGGGTGAAGAAAGAGGATGTGGAATATGTAATGTAGTGCACACCGGTATGAATACTCACCACTAACATGTGGTACCTACATAGTAGATGTTTAAAATATATGACTAATGACAAAGCTAGGTTTACAAACTTGATAAAGAAATATTTTATGAAGGTGATTGTTGAAGATAAGAGTACAATAAAAATAGATGGGATATACACATCAAGAGTTTATGGTTCGCCTGATTTTGATAATATTTTATATGTAAGTGGTTTGAAAACTAATATTTTAAACATTAGTCGAATTTGTGATTCTAAATTTATTGTAAAATTTACAAAGAAAACATGTCTTATCATTGATAAATATGAACTTGTGTTAAATGTATGAGAGCTCATGATAATTGTTATTTGTTTGATCCTGCTTATTTTGCTAACTTATCCTTGCTTGATAATACTTATTTGTGACATCAAAGGTTAGAACATCTTAATTTCAGAGATTTGATAAAGATAATAAATAATATAATCATTAGAGGTGCCCTAATTTCGAAAACCCTTGAAAACATTTTAGATGATATTTGTTAAAATAGTAAATAATCAAAACCTCATCATAAAAAGTTGAAACATATGAGAATATGAGAATTGAGAGACCTTTGGAATTGATACAAATAGACTTAATGAGACCTATGCAAATAGCAAACTTAGAAGGAAATAAATACATCTTGTGATGGTGGATAACTTATTAAGATTTACTTGGGTAGATTTTTTTGGAGAGAAGTTAGATGTTTTCTAAGCATTCAAAACCATTGCCCTAACTATTCAAAATTTGAGTGGACTAAACATCAAGGCCATCATAAGTGATAGAGGAAGTGAATTCTCTGATTTTAGGTTTACAAAATTTTATAATAAAATTGGAATTCACCATGAGTTTTTAACATCTAAGACCCCACAACAAAATTGAATTGCTGAAAAGAAGTATAAGACTATCCAGGAGATGACTAGAGTGATGATTAATGAGAAAAACTTAGTTAAACCTTGTTGGATAGAAGCTCTTAGCATGACTATATATAACCTTAATAGAGTTTCTTTAAGACCATACATAGTTCAAACACTTAATGAGTAGTGGAGAGGTAATAAACTCACTGTCAAACACTTTAGAGCCTTTTGAAATCCTTATTATAGCTTGAAAAATAAAGGGGCCTGATGAAAATTTAATAGTAAGAGTGATGATAAAATATTCTTTGAATATTCTTTGACTAGTAGGACATATAAAGTGTTTAATAAAAGAAGTTAAACTGTCATGAAGTATTTTAATGTGATTGTGAATGATATACAAATCTTTGAGGAAGAAAAAGTTTGAAATGTGAAAGAAAAACAAAAAGTTGATGATTGTTATAATTATGATGACCCACTTAATGTTTTTAATGATGAAGCTAAAAAAAGAATTAGTATAGGTAGAAATTCATGATGATGATCATATAGATGAATCTGAAGCTTATGATGATGCTCAAGAACCACAAGTTCAACATGGTTAAGTACCTGATTGGATCTACAAGAATAAAACAAATAAACAAAGTAATGTGGTTAGAAAAAAAACTTGTTTGATTGCTCAGGGGTGCACACAAGTAGAAGGCTTTGGTTTTGATGAGACATTTGTTCCTGTTGATAGACTTGAATCTATCAGATTACTTATTTATATATCATATCATTTAAAATTTAAGGTGTATAAAATGGATGTTAAGAGTTAATTTCTGAATGGGAAATTGAAAGAAGAAGTTTATATTGAACAACCTAAATGTTTTGAAGACCCTTACCATCCTGATAATGGTATAAGTTGAAGAAAGTTTTTTATGGATCGAAACAGGCTCAAAGAGCATGGTATAACAGGTTAACATAATACCTAATAAAGAAATGTTATACAAGAGGTGGTGTTGAAAAAATATTATTCATCAAGAAATTTAGGAAGAATGTAGTGATAACACAAATTTATGTTAATGATATTATTTATAATCTACAAATGATAAGTTTGCTAAAGTTTTTGTAAAAGCAATTAGTTAGAAAATTAAAATGAGTATAGAAGGATTACTTATTTTTTTGGTTTGCATGTACAACAAATAGAGTCAGGAATCTTCATCTCACAATCAAAGTTGACAAAAGATATTGTAAAGAAATTTGGATTATAAGATGCAAAAAATGCTAAGACACTGATGTCCCCTTCTATTAAGTTAAGCAAGGATGTCTCAGGTAAATATGTTGAACAAATCATGTATAGATGATAGGTAGTTTCTTGTTCTTAACTGCTATCCACCCAGATATTTAACTAAGTGTAGGGGTATGTGCTAGATATCAAGCTGATCTTAAAAAATTACACATGGTAGCAGTAAAAAGAATAATAAAATATATGAGTGGATTATAGGATGTGGTTTATGGTACCTATTTGACACTACTTCTAAGTGACTAGGGTATTCAGATATAGATTGGGCAGAGAATGTAGATGATAGGAAGGGTACCTCAGGAAGTTGTTTTTATGTTGATAATTACTTAGTTTCTTAGCACAGTAAGAAGTTTTACTGTGTTTTGTTATCAACTAAAGAAGATGAAAACATAATTACTGGTAGCAGATGCACACAACTAATGTAGATGAAAAAAATGTTAATTGATTATAAAATCTATCAAAGCATGATAATTTTATATTGTGACAATTTAAGTTCAATTTAAAATTCACAAAATCCTATCCAATACTCTTGTACAAAGAACATTGATATTATATGTTATTTTATTTGAGATTTGGTTAAGGATCAAATTATTAACTTTTAACATATTTTAATAGAGTTTCAATTGACAAACCTTTTTACAAAGTCATTGGATTTCAATAGGTTCATTAATCTTACGAAAACAATTATACTTGCTTGCCCAAAATAGTTTTATAGTTGTTTTAAACTTTTTCGTAGTTGTTTTTTGGATTGTTTGTGAAAAAGAAAAGAAAACAAAAATATTTTTTGTGTTTTCAAACATATAGCAACAAGATTAGGAGAAAAACACTTGAATAGTAAAATATTGTACATCGTGGGTTACAGTCGAAATGCATAATGAGTAGAATATTAAGTTAAGAGGGCTACTTGTACATCATTTGAGTAGAGTTCAAAGATTCATGATAGTACTATATATTGTTGATTTTCTGATAAACTTAGTACTCACTATGGGAAATCGATATGATCTATCGGGTTAAATGTTTAATATAGTTGATTTATTTTTAGACTCTGATGCTATAAGGTAGTATAAAGTAGTTAGTTTCCTCTGCAAACTAAATAAGATTTGATATGTTTATAATTTAATTTAATATTTTAAGTAAACATTGTCAATAATAGTTCTAATAAAGAAGATGAGGAAGGTTGCTTGTATGAAATATCTTGTGTTAGTGTGAAAACTACTATCTTATTGACATTGAAAAAGATATAGAATAATAAAAAATTGATAAAGTGTAAGGTCACAAGAACTAAAAAATAAATTAATGAAAGCCCATAATATGAAAAAGTTAAAAAAACCAAATTATAGAAAAAGGTAAAGGGCAAATAGAAATAAAATATTTGTATTAATGATTGTAAATATTTCTTATTCAATGTAAATCAATTATCAAATGGAATACAAACATGGTCCAAGTTTCTTGACGGAGTCTTTTGCCAAAGTAGTAGAGAG
Source organism: Saururus chinensis (assembly GCA_035235625.1). Lineage (NCBI taxonomy): Eukaryota > Viridiplantae > Streptophyta > Magnoliopsida > Piperales > Saururaceae > Saururus > Saururus chinensis. Next base: position 24,305,768 of record CP141146.1, on the reverse strand, counting down.
AAAAATTATTTTTACACTAGCATTTATTACTATTATGAAACTTGGAACTTAAAACTATAATTCTTTAGTCGAGTGGAAAATGAGATTATGTTATGCTTATGTGGGAAACACATAATGTTTCATTATCAAACTTGGATAGTGTGTTAACTAATAATGTTGCTATATAATTTTAAACCCACTTGGATTTCAATGTGATGTTTCAACATTTTGATTCTCCTTACAAATGTCTTAATGTGTTTTGAATAGTTTTCAAAGTTTTTTCTCTTATTCCTTGTCTTTTTTACCTCATTTTTCCTTTGTCTATTCATGACAAAAAGGGGGAGAAAAAATTTGCTTCTAACCTCTTTAGTGAAAATGTTAATAAACTTGAAGGAAGATAGCTAGTAGAGTGTTTGAAAAAGAAGATCTAACTTAATTTTAAAAAGATAAATTCTTGTTTTGGTTACAACTTGCTTAATCTTACACTTGAACATTTAAATTCTACATTCACTTGTTTTTTGAAACAGTATTATGCGAGTATATTCTTGTTTGTAATGTGCAGGTTAATTACAGAATGAAGATGACATCACATTAGGCTTTATGAGTTATAGATTAAGGGGGAGAGTCATTTTCATTGTTGGATAATATGTCTAAATCTAAATAGGAACTATAGAGTTGTAATTTTTCATTTTTTAGAGGATTGGTTGTAGTGTTTTGTCATGAAATAGCCAATGGGGAGATTGACCTAGGGTCTATGCAGTAAGGGACTTTTTTATTTGTTTTCAAGTTTTTGAGGATTCATTAGAGAGGTAAGTGATCTACACTCTAAGAGTTACATGCTTATAGCTAATTTATATGTTTGATTTGATTATCATGAAATTAGGGTTTTATCTTTTAGAATATATTGGGATATGTGTTCTCATTTGATGTATTTTGATAATCAAAACTATGTCCAAATGTCTATGCTTAAGTCTTTAGAATCTAATTAAGATTAATGACGTGATAAAAGTAAGGTTTGGAATTGATTGACTTGAAAAATAAAAGTTGACGAGTTTTAAAAGTTCAAGGTTGAAGACTAAACATAGTGTTATGCTTTAAGGTAAATTTTACACACACTCACATGCACAAAACACTTAGATTTTCATTAAAATAACCTTATAAAGTATTTTTGAGTATTTTGGATAAATTTTTAAAAAAATACAATAAGTGTTCATAAGTGAGCTTTCTGTTTAGAGCAATGGAACGATCAAGTATGAATGATCTTGGGTTTTTCACAAATGGCAAATTGATCAAACGATTGTCTAATAGATCGACTAGTTTTAGTATTCGTCCATCACAGTAACCTGAGTGATTGATCACTTGTTCAATGGATTAATGATTTTGAGACATGCGGGTTACAATGCATTGATCGAGATCGTTTGATGGAAAGGATAGATCGATTGGGTGTCTGGATTTGAACAAATATGGAACTAACTATTACCCTGTAGAATGATCAATCTATGAAATAGTTACATAGTTTAAGCAATCCAGAACTAATATCTATCAAACTAGGAGACTATGACCCTAGCCTCCTTGGGATACTATATAAAGGCTAGTTTAGGACAAAAGAAAATAAAGATTAGAAATATTTGTGTGAGAAAAATAGTGTTCGCCAAAATATTGATTCTTCCCTAATTCACTTAAGAATTTGATAGAAAAATAAGAGAGGTAAAAACTTTGATTTATAGTCACTTTATGAATCTGAGTTTGATTGATTCACATACATTACAACACAACAAAGGTGCTGAAGAAGTTCTTCACAAGGGAGATTGAAGGAGATCTTTATCAACAATCAAAATGGGTTTTGATTGAAGTGCTTTGGAGAAAATGAAGGACAAGCTCAAAGGGGAAAATTGGTAGCTTTATGTCTTGTAAATTCTAATAATTAGTACATTAAATTTATTCAGAGAGAGGCTATCGATGGTTTTTGCCCATGTTGGGTTTCTACATAAAAATACTTGTGTGATGGTGATTGCATGTTTTTGTGATTGTTATTTCTTTAGTTGTTGTTTGCTTCCCAATTCTACATAGAGGCCATATCTTATAGTTTGTTGCTTAATCATTTAAGTTTTTGAGCTATGAGCATTGTGTTGATCCACTAGAGTGACAAATATTAAACTAAGAATTACTAGCTAAGGGGATTAGATCTTATAATTGTGTTTGCTATCAATTTGCATGATTTTCTTACTGATTTTTTCTTAGGTTTGCTTGTTAGTGATATATTTATTTTGGTAGAAAATTATCACTTGCTTTTGTTTTTCCTCGTGATTGTGTGTCATGTCTAATTTGAATTCTAATATGGCTGTAGATGGAGATTTAGAGAATCCCATGAATAAACCACCCTTGTTTTATAGTCAAAATTTCTCTTATTGAAAGAATAGGACGAGGGCCTTTATTCAAGCATTAGATGTGAATGCTTGAAAAGTTGTGAGTAAAGGTTGAAATCCTCTCATGACCAAAGATAAGGATGACCTAGAAAATTTGAAACTTGAATATGATTGAGATGAATCTGAACTTAATTTGGCTAATAATAATAGTAAAGCCTTGAGTGTACTATTCAATGTGGTAGGAAAAGCCAACGTAGGTTAGTGTCTAATTGTACATTGGCTAAAGTTGTCACGTCCTGGCACTGCCCGACCTGAGCCGAACCCGGTCCAGGGGCCGGTCAAGCGCACAGGGGCGATAAAGAGATTGAAAATGATTAGCGGAAGACTTATGCCCTAATCACGAGCGATCTAAAAATTTACGGAGTAAATGCATCACTTTGCATAAGAGTAAATAAGTAAAACTAAAAGAATTACTTTAACTCTAAATTAAACCACAAATCTCCAACCCACATACTAATTAATCCATAACCCACACTAGGCTCCAAAACTATGTCTCAAACAATCTAAAGGTATAATGTAGCACAAATCCAAAACGAGAACTACACCACATGAGTTCTAACATCATAACAAAAATCAAAGAAAATATGCTACATAAGAGGTCTCCATGTCTACTCCCAAGTCCTCTCCGACCTTTCCTCATAAAGAGGATCCTGTCCATCTGTGTGTCACACCACCTAGCCCCAAAACAAAAGCACAAGAAAGAGGGGTGAGTATAACAAACTCAATAATGGTTTTTAATATAACTATAATCATCAGAAACATGACGGTATAGTAATATAACAATTCAGATCAATAATTGACAAGATGTATCGTTTTTTTATCACACATGCACATCACCTAAACCTGCATCATAGTGTCTAAACCACACTTTTAGATCGCATAACCCTGCATATAGTGTCTCAATCACACTTTTCAAATCAGGCATTCATAACACATCTCATCCATTCTGCACGACAAATGTGTCAAATCACATGTTACACAAACATATATAGCATACATCATATACATGCATCAACATAAATAGAAAATGCCTCCATCAAGGAGTAAACACAATTAGTGCCGCATAGGCGGGAACACAGACAAGGCCACAAAGGCGTGTCATAGTTCAAATTCTACACAAGAATATAAGAAGGTCAGGGTTGTCATCCCCTAAGCTGCTCGCCCTAGACGATCTTGGCCAAGGATGTCCCATTCTCACATAGAGAACCTAGAGCAGGGGTGTTCGCCCAGGGACATCTCTTGCGATGGGGGAGAGCCTGAGTTCCCACATAGAGAACCCTAGAACATGTGGTAGCTGGTGCACAAAGCGTACCACTCTGGATTCTCAAGGTCCAGAAGACAATCATAATAATCTCAATCAGCAAAACAAGTATATAACTCGTCTCCACATAATTCCATTTAACTAGACTCAACCCGGGGAGTGCACATGTTCCACACAGGAACTCAAATAAAAAACATGTCCTTTTGGACCAACCAAGTTTTGATTAATTAACCGATCGATTAATCCGGCACACAATCTCAATCATTGTATCCAACTGATCAATTCTGATTAACCAACGGTAAAACCTCATTCATGAAGTTCAATCCATGATGCATGATATCATGATACATCCGTGAGCGAGATCTACGTGGGTTCCAACACATGGAACGTAGTCCTAATCAGTCCCCTCATGCATCATAATCACCTCATAATTAACTACAATGCCATAGTAGATTCCCCATACGTGTGTATTCATGCATATCTTAAGCATACAATCAATACTTTGATATAAACTCATAAGGCAACCTATGCATGCTTAAGACATTCAAAATAATGAATTCTAACTGAAATCAAAGTGAAATCCACCATAAAACTTAAATCCATCAATGTAAAATCAAACGCTCATTCCCACAAGCATGATTTTCTACACAATAAGCCACAACATGATCACATCAATTACCCATAAACCATCCTCATTATAAGAGAACACATCTCACAATTTGCTATATCACATCCCTGCTGGAAACATATTCTAATCACAACAATTCCAACATTCCAAGTCATATATTCAATATTGTAATTCTAACATATATATCCAACTATAAGCTACCTCACATAAACTTTAAATATGCACCTCAAATTCTAAACATCAATAGTATGCTCTTCCAGTAGCTTACTCTATCTCAAAACACTCCACATAAACATAAAAATGATATTTCAGAGTGAAGACATCGAAATAAGAAACATACATACAATGGTCAATTCTGCAGTGTAGTCGTTCGAATGCTCTGCAGGGCCATTCGATCGGCTAAATAGAAAATATGCCCAAACGGTAGTGTTGCAATCCGAATGCCCTGGTAGGCCGTTCGAATGCCAACAAAGCAGATTCTACATTCTTCTTCATTTCGAATTTCAAAACTGAAACTCCATTAATGCAACTTAAAACCTTCATCTATCAACCCAAACACCATTAAAACTCTATCAAACTTTCCAGAATGCTAATCTACACCATCCTAAGACAAAACCCTAAGAAATCGGGCCAAGAAATTAACATATACTAATCCCACCATTAGAGCACTAAATCAAGTAAACCCATTCCAAATAAACCATAAAAATCGAGATTTTTTACCATAGGAAAATTGATTTCGAAGACCCATTACCTTGTCACTTGATTAGGTTCAGATTTTCCCTTCATCCTTCTTGGAAACCTTCCAAAAACATAGTGTCTAAGTTAAACTCCATTAAAAATCTGTTTAACCTTTAAAACCTTAAGGAAATCTTAGATCTAGGGTTTGTTAAGCAAAAAAAATAAATTTTGAGAAGTAGGGTTTGAAGTAAGGGAGTAAATAAGTGATTTTGATGCTTAAAATCAAATTAAATCAAAGGGGAAATGATGGATTAAGAATGAATTAGAAGAAAACCTAGGATTTAGGCTTGATTAAAGAAAACATACCTTAATCTTCTAATTCGGGCCTAATTGGGGAACTAGGCCTTAATCACTTTCTCCCAGCCTATTCCCAAAATGGAAATGGCTCAACCATTTTTATTTATAGTAGGGCTTGGGGTGTACGTAATTAACTAGTGAGGTATGAATATAAATTTGGGTTAAAAATGGGTATTTTGATCATTTGAGCACTAATTAAACCTGGAAAATTATAAATTTTTTTATAAAAGCTTGTGTTGATGCCTGGGTAATTTAGTCCAAAAACCTCAATTTCGCGGGTGGGGCCCCAGGGGGTCCCGCCAAACCCTAATTTTCGAAAAATTAGTGAAAAATAAAAAAAATTCAAAAAATTCAGATTTGACCCAAAAATACTTAAAACCAATAATTATAAAGTTGAATTTGATTAAAACTATAATAATTAGTATTTATTTTCGAAACCACTGAATTAATTAGAAAACGTGTTAACCACATGACAACCGATAAGTAAAATGAAAAGAAAACCGGTTCAAGAATGAGAATCCTTACAAAAGTTGCATGTGATAAATTAGTTAAGTAGAATGAGGGAACCTCAATAAAAATCTCTAGGCTAAAAATGCTTACACTTGAGCTTGAAAATATCATCTTGAAATAAAATGAGAATGTTTCTAATTAATATGCTAAAATCCCTAACATTGAGAACAATTGTGATCAACTAGGGGAACTCATTGCTAAGCATTTAGCTCTTAGAAAAATTCTTAGGTCCTTATTTTCAAATATGAAAGTTAGTGGCTAGAATTAATGAATCTAAGCGAATTGACTCCTTAGGTATAGAGGAATTGATTGAGACCTTAAGAACATTGAAAATGCAAAAGGAGTTCCATGATCATAAGAGGGTGTTTGAAAAGAGCAAAGGGAAACAAATTCCATTAAAACACTCAAAGAAAATGTCAAAGAAAACAAAAGCCCTAAAGACTCTTGAAGAAGAAGAGATTGATAATGAGCAAATAGTCTTGTTAACGTAACAATTCAAAAAATTCTTAAGAAATCAAAATTTTAAGGAGGAAAGGTTAACATCATGGAGAGGAAAACCTTTTGAAGTGAGAAGAAAAAACTAACAAAATTGAAAAGAAGAACATAAGAGTTTATTGTATGGTAAATCAGGACATTTTGCTACTGAATGCCCTAATCAAAATAAAGATAGTTCTTCTAATGACAAGCCTAAGAAGTTTATGGGTCAAGAGAAAAAAAGGGTAAGGTTTTTCAAATAACCTTTTCGATGATGGCCGATCTGATGAAGATAAAATGTGCAATTGTACTCCCTTCTATGCAAGTGTGAATGGCGAGAATCTTGTGAATCAAATTCCTTGGATTTGGTTGCAGATTCTTCTTCTAAAAAAGAGTTAGACAATGAGCAAAAAAATTTGATTCAAAAAGTCATGTTCCTCACTAGAAAGTCTAGGAAACTTAAGAGATAATTGAGGAAGATAGGTGAGAAACTTGAATTGCTTCTCAAGAGTCCAATAAGTTTCATGAGTTGAACTCTAGGTTGGTGAGTGAGTTGACCTCAAGGCTAACTTAAGAGTGAGAAAGAAAAATGTAGTGCTCTTCATAGAGAACTTGTGTCCTCAAAAGAGAAACTAAAAGGGTTCAAGAGTGGGAAGAAGGCCCTTGTGACCATAATTAGAATTGGTCAATGGGATAAAAAAGGTTTAAGGTTTAATCCATCCATGCACACACCCAAGGCTAAACCAACTCCTTTTGTGAGAGCTGAGACTATTCACACACCAGGTAGTGCCCATCCACAAAAGCTAAGAAGAGAGAAAGTGATCAAATTAAAGACTAGTGTTGTGAGGATTTGTAACATATGCCATAAAGATAATCATACTAGGTTTGAGTGCCCTAACAACCACCCCTACAAGCCAAACCCTAGAAGAAAGTTGAAGAAGCAAACCCCTAACAAGAGAACCCTAGGTTTCCATGTCATGACCCGGATTTTCAAAAGTATTTTTAAATAGCACGAATGGTAAGTAGCGAGAAATTTTTTTCTTTTTCTTTCTTAAATACAAAATAAACCATTCGATTAAATATCCAGGTCATGATAACTGGGGTTCACAAATATGGATATCAAATCATATGATATTTACACGTCTCAAAATTCATAAAGACCAGCTCATCCATCTAAGTACAAGTTTGTCATCTGTCTGAAAATAAATAACAAGTTGGCTCTCATGCTAAAGGTACACTTACGTACCAGAGTTACAGACACGAAGAGATTTCATCCTATACACGTCAATCTTGGTCTCACTCGTTGTCGCCTGGAAAACTTGTAACAAAGCAAACCAAACAACAATCACAACCACAATGGAGCATCTTCGCCTTCAGGAGAAGAGCTTCCAAAGGACAAAAGGTTTAATTAATATTTTTCGGATCGGGCTAACATCACCCGATGTTAGTTGCCTACGTACTCATCATACAACATCTTCAATGTTTCCAACAAGATTGGATCCAGACGTAGTTCTGCCTAAAACTACATTATACTAAGAAGCATAACGTCTCACATGCAATGCTTAAGTATTTCAGGCAACCTACTTTTTATGGAAGTCCTTTAACCGTTCTACTTGTTCTAATTAAACAAGCAATGCCAATCACTGTTAATCTCTCGAACCATTGTTCGATAATTAATATCCCCGTCCAATCCCAAAGACAAATAGACTCGTCAGATGTCAACCTAAGTGACAAATGATAATGAAACACCCTGGAATCCACCAGGAAGTACCATCACCCCTCCTAGCCCATGAAGGACCTGACCCGAGTGGAAGGGCATGGCCCACAACTACACTTAAACAGAAGTGGCGGAAAAAGCCAACCAAGCAAGATGTTAGCTAATCCAATTGCGTGTACACTAAAAGATCCTCAATAGATCAAAAGTGAGCCTAGCTCACGCACAACTCCCTCCAATGGGGAGGTGCAACTACACGGTCAAATCAGCGGCTCTTCAAAAGAGCTAAAACTCAGGAAATCATTCTGAACCCTATCTTGCTCAACATTAAGCCAGGATTTCGAATGACTATCCCAAACCCTATTAGTCCCTTCTAGACTAGGGTTTAAAACTCGAGACTACCATCGGTTCATCAACCAGGGCAAATCGTTAGGTCAAATGCTTTGTTCACTCTATGAACTAGTCCCAGACCCCTCAGAGGTATATTAGTCTTTATCTAGATTATGTGTTCACACCCAGTCCAAAGCTATCAAACCCCATCAATTAATCTTTCAATAATCTTAAGCTAGTGATAAGTTACTATCACAACATTAATAGCAAATATCGAAACAATGAACAACATAAACAATCAGAACCACACAGGTCCAAGCAAATTATAATATCAATAATAAAATTCATTAATGAAACTAGAATTATTCGAGCTATCGTGCCCTAACCCTCCTTGGGTTATCTTAATAAATCTTTATAAAAACTGGTCGTAATGCACCTAAGGGCATTAAAGTAATTATCCAACATTGGATACGGTCCTCTCTACTCTCGGGTAAGTCTTTAACCTCTCAAAAGGTTTCAGTATCACATTGACCCATTAATAACATCCATACGAATGGGGGCTAGTCCACTCATAAGGGTATTTTTGTCTTTTTGTTGAGGACTTCCCTGAACCTCTATGGGTCCAAAACTAATCTCAGGGTTACACCTGGACGTTATGAACCTGAGGTAATTTTTCTTGTCGTTTATCGGGGTCGTAAACCCCTTGAACCAACCCCGGTTCAAATAACTATCTTACCTTAACCCTAGGGGTAAAATGGTCAATTATCTATTTATTGAGATTTTTCCCTAACTTGGGGTTTGGTCCAAATTTAGGATACGCATTAAAATCTCACTGAGATTTTTCTCTATTTTTAAATCAACATGTAAGCCCATGAACCGGAGCCCTGAAGTCTGGTCACTAATCATTATTAGTCTACATGTCAATTCACAAGGGTAAATTGGTCATTTAACATACTTAAAAGTTTTCCCCAGCCCTGAAACTTGGTCAAGACACTCATCATATGCTCATGGTCCTTTGTAATTTTTTTCAAATTATTCTAACTATTTGAACTTACTGAACCGGACCTAGTTTAGTTGGAGTATAAGTTTTTTTTTTCTAGATCTTGGGCCCTGAAACCCGGTCCACTGGACCGGTTTCGGGCTGGGTCGCTATCTGAAAATACAAACCAGTGGACCGGCCTTCTGCTTCATCTTCAACCTCCTGACCCTTTCTTTTTAATTTTTTTTTTCGACGGGAAGTTTTTACAGGGCACGCCGGCGGGGCTCTGGCTGGAACACGCCGGCTTGCTCCAGATCCACCTGAAACAAAGGAGGCGGAAGCTTGGAGTGGCTGGTCACCGTCAGTCGGCAACCACCGCCGCTCCCTTCTCAATCTCTCTTCAATGATAATCATAGATGCGGCCGGGAGTAACTGCGGTCGACCAGGATTAAGCACGACAAGGCTCTAGTCCGACGGCGGCGAGATCTGCCGGAGTGGGACGAGAGCAGAGGGCAAAAGGCGCCCAGCATTGTCCCGCCTGTCCATCCTGCGGCCATTTCACTGTAACCCACAATAAAAAAAACTAAATTGGGGAGCAATTCTCCGCCGGAAACCACATGGTGAAAGCGGCCGTTGGAAATCTTCATCTCACGCATGTAAAGCCAGCAACTTGGCTTCTAATAGCAGTAAGAAGATTTCAATCCAGCCAAAAACTCATTGCCGGAGAAAAATAGATCTTGCCTGGAACGCTTCGCATTCATCTCTCTAATTTCCCCCCCCCCGGCGATTGGACACACCAATCGGTCCTTCTGTCGGCCGTTTGGCCAGAAGAGATCAACGGACCATCTAGTGAAAGGACCGGACAACCGGCCGGCGGTAGTCAAGAAAAGCTGCAGATTCACTGTTTCTTGTAATTACAGAAACAGTGACTCTGCAGAGATTACTGTTTATACTAAATACCTAAACAGTTTGTATTAATTACACAATAATAAATTATATAGATCTCTAATCATATAATTTATATTATTATTTACTCAATAAAATATTCAAAAATAATCCTACCTTAATCGCTAGTTGGTTGTTGATTCACTGTCACAGGATCCTTGTCGGAGTCTCACCGGAGCTTCACCGACCGCCTTCTCTCCTCCATCAGCCCAAACCCCCAAATTGTGCCCTAAGAATGCCTTTTATAAACATGGGGATTAAGGTTCCTAATCCCCCTAGAATTTTGGTCAATTCTCCTTACTTAGAGACCCTAATTTGGCCTCTAAAAACTAATTTCTGAACTCTAATTAACTGGGCCCGCAAGACGACTTTAACGAGCCAAATACACATCTAAATCGGGTAAATGGGCCCTATACGATATGTTCAATTTCGAACAGTCGTATCTCCTTCATCCAAACCCTGATTCATGCGTTCTTGGTGGCGTTTCGAAGCTCTGTCTGTCTACTTTATAATAGAATTAGTTTCAGCTACAAATTCTATCTATAGAGGAGGTTATTCTCCTAAGAAGTTCAAAGGGTTAAACACCTTATTTTCCACGTATTTAATTTTCGAAAGTTAGGAAAATTCGGGATATTACATTCCACACCAAGTCTATGATCACAAAATGAAGGATGTATGGATTAGAAAGATTATCTTTAAGCTTTGAAGGATCAAATAGGAAAACTCAACAAGAAGCCCTTAGATTTCCTTAAGATCGGTTGGCTAGGCAAGGCTAAGGAGGAAAAACTCAATACTTAGAAGTGATATGTCAATTCTTTCTATCTTTTGGACATGCACATGTTTTTAGCTTTTTCCATTTACTTTGTTTTTCGTGGTTGTTTTTATTCATAGGTTTTGAATTAAAAAAAAAACAAAGCAAATGGAAAAGGTTAAAAAATACAAAAATTTAGTTGTTGATTTTGGTTTTCATAGCTTGTTTTTGCGATTTTTTAATTTTTAGCTCTTGGTTTTTATGATTGTTAATTGTCAATTAAGCTTAAATCACTATGATGTGTGGTCAAATTACTTTAACTAAGAGAGGAATGCACAATGGAGAGTGAAGATCTTCTTATTTTCTTTTGATTGATGTTGCAATTCTCTTATTTTTAAAACTCGCACATATCATGTTTAACTCAACTCAAATTTATGATTGAAATTCAATATAAAATTCTAAAATATTGGTTGACTTAATAGTAGTGATCTAATTAGCGAAACTTGCTAGACTTATATCTAGGAATGGAGTGCTTAAAATTCCTTGTAATGTGTCATGAGCCTATAAATAATTTACATCTTTTTATTTTTACAACGGAATTGTCCTCGTAAAGATGATGGGGAAGGGCAACCTATGAGAGTTTAATATCCATCTAATCGACCTAGCAGATCACTAAATTGCTCCTAACCTTATAGCTTAATAAGAGCAAGAATTAAGAGTTTTTGCCTCTATGTGCAAGAATTTGTTTATAGCATAAATAATAAAACCTAATCTCTATGTGCATTCATAATCCATCTATTAACAATTCAAACCACAAACATGTAAGATCTCACAAGATTTTTTATGTAGAAAACCCCAACTAGGGTAAAAAACCACGACAACCACTCTTGGCCTAAAATCAATACACTAACAAGCAAAATTTTAGAAGACATAAGAAAACCACTAACTCTTATGAATACTCTAATACAACTCATCTTATTTAGATCTCCTTATTTTGTTGTTGGTCTTTAAATCTTCTCATCTAAGCCTTTAAACTTTCTCCCTCCTTGCTTTATCTTTGGCTCCTTCTAGTCTCCTTAATGAAGCTCCCCTTGATCATTGATTTCGCTTTGAGTCTCTTAAATCTCCCATTGAAACCAATTGCAGATTTTGTGTGTGAAAAATACTCTTTGTTGTGTCAATCTTACAAATCAAACACCATTAAAACTAATCACTCAAGCACAATGATGATATTCATGGAAAACTAATGCAAATAGACTTCTTTCTCTCTATCAAATTCTAGGTTTTCTTCTATCCAATTTTGTGCTTACCTAGCCCTTATATAGGTCATTAAGTTAGTTTTGGTCAAAGAGTTCAATTAGGAATGATCTCTATTATGGAATGCTTAAACTAGGTAACTTTGGCATACAACGATCGATCGGTCATTGCTTCTGTTAAGGTCAAATTTGTGAAACGATTAATCAGTCCTATATAGCGGTAGATCGGGAAACTCTCGGCCAAAAATTACAAAGACATTTTCAAGTGCCAATCGATCAATCTCATAGTGTAAAATTTAGTGATTGATCGATGCAGTATTGAATTTCTAATTTTACTCTAATTTTGCCAAATAGTTCCAAAATCACTTTTATTAATTATTCCTAATCAAAACCGAGTGATTTGTGTATGTGAGTATGTGAAAATAAACTTTTTACCTTTAGCACACAACTTAGTCTTGAATATGAACTTTAAGAACACGTTTGGTCCTATTTTTCAAGTCATTCAATTCCAAATCTGTCTCGACAATAAAAATATTTAGTCAGACATCTAAGACTAAAACATACATAATGTTTTCACATTATTTTGATTATTGAAATTAGTAAATTACTTTACATATGCCTCATATATTTTTACAACCTACTTAGGTCGGCTTAGGCTAGTGTGAAAGCTCTTACCGAGTTGACATAAAAAATAACATATAAAAAAATGATCCAAGTTGAACAATTCAGAAAAAACCATGCCCTAGAAAAATGAATTGAAAAAAAAAATAAAGCAGAAAATATACATGGGCTAATATCTATGATTCATATTTTATTTCTCTTTTGAAGAATTTTTCTAAATAGAATCTGCTAACTGAATAAAAAATTATAACTTTTCCTTTGCTAGAATCTAGAGGACTTTGTCTCTTTTGAACTTTTGAATAAGAAGGTCCTTGTGAAATTCATGATTGAAATAGACAAGAGTTATATTGATAGTTTTTTTAAAAAAATAAAAGATGATTAAAATGTTAAAATGAAGAAAATAGAATTAAAATTCACAAACGAATGGAGAAGACTAATCTAAGAAGTGGTATAACTTACCATCAGACTATGGATGTATTTTGTTTAAATAACCAATTAATAAAATTTAATGAAAGAGTTCAACATTGTTTATTTTTTCTTGCTTGATTTTTATTTTGAGTTCAAGATTTCCAAATAAGGTGCTTTTAATGGAAATTGATTGTTTTTAACGTTGAAATTTACTGGAATTTTTTTAAAATATTTTTAAAAATGTTCAAAAGCAATCAATTGCACCTATTGGGTGATCACTCCCTGGCATCGGAGTTCATGCTCGAATGAACATTTTAAAAATGATCGAAGCCTCATTTCATACTAGGATGTTTAATTGCTTTATTTCTTGTTTAGTTTTAGCTTTAGCCCAAGATTTCTTGTCAAAATTTTAGATGGCTAGAAGCAAGGACCCACCCTTACCAGTTGAGCATGTCTCACATGTCATCCTCAACTCAGCCGAAGGACATGCCCATTTGATTTGAGTGGTCAGTAATCTTTAGAATGTATTTAGATGGGATTACATCACTTAGAGTCCGACCACATTGGATACCTTATCTCAAGTCCATTTCCACTACTCCACCATTTATCCACCCCCGCATTATTCAAAAGTGGTTGTCCTCTATGAGGAGAGAGGGAGAGTTGACCCTTGTTAGAGTGGTCAATGAGGCTGCTGTCATGGTCATCCCCGACACCATAGTGTAAGTGTTCAATGTATATAGAGGAGAGACTCACTATTCTACATACGAGGGTTTTGAGTTTCCAAAGGATAGTCTAGTCACTGGGAGATTTCAGGGCATAGAGTGTGGTCATTTGCTTCACACGTCCCTCTAGACACACACCATGATTCCCACATTTTGCCACCTGCACGTAGTAGTACAATATGACATATGGAGTGCACAAAAGGAGAGAGTGGATCAGAAGATTACGCAAATTCTTTATTTGACTTCAGTGACTGAGGTTGACTTAGACTTGCCCTCATTCATTTTTGGTAAGATTATGATGTTCTAGCATTTCCTCATATTTTGTTTACTATATTCCAGGCGCAACACGTTTATATTGTGAGGACAGAGCCTACTTAGATTGGCATGTCTAATTGATGAGATTGTAGTTTGCCAAATTCATTCTCATAGCAAGGATCATATTCCTCATGAGGATGAGCATATGCTTGACACTCATGATGAGCAACCTGCTCAGAGGAGATGTTCTAATGCTGATACAGACGCCCCATGCTACATGACTTACGATGAGGGTATGGTACTCCATCGATAGTTGTTAGAATATCCACCAGCATTTTGATTAGCTCGTGGAGTTAATTTGCCGTTGTTATAACACCCCGGTCTCCAATTACGTCTAACCCAAGGGGTTATGGATGATAATAGAATTTTGGATAAGTTATAGGGGGAGTTTTAAGAGATGAAATCTCCTTATATGGGTAGAGCTCAAAGAAGCGATCATAACCAATCGAAGAATGCACAAAATGGAGACCAGGATTGGAAGTTGCAACCTGAGGAAGCGTGTTCCATACATGGAACCCAATTAAAAAGAGTAGGATAATCTACCCTGAGGGGTCGAGTATTGTAGGGCTTGTTGATATGAGCCCAACGAAACCAAGAGCGCACAAATCCTAGTCTAGGGTAGAAAGATACGTGCATTTGAAGATAAGTATAAAAAAAAAAAGAAAGAAAAAGACTGCACGTGCGTGCGTCATGGGGTGGACCCATTCCGGCAGTGCGTGGGCATCACACCCATGAAGCGTGGATGCCATGCACACGCTACCATTTTGGGCAGCACCAAAGCCTATATAAAGGCTCTAGAGGGCTTTTCTTCATATGAGACTTCATTTTTTCTGTTTTTGGTCCTTCTGAGTCCGATTTTGTCAACCCAAAATGAGTCCTTAACTAAATTGAGTGTGCTTTATGCAATAGAAGGGCACATTCTTTGATTTGAGCACTCTAGAGGGGAGAAATGGCTCCGAGAATGAGGTGGCTTTGTCTGTCGCCTATGAGCACAGAAAGTGAGAAACATCTCCAAGTAAGGGGAGATTTTGTCTGTCGCCTACAGGCACGAAGAGTGAGAAGAGTTTCCGAGTGAGGGGAGGTTTTATTCGTTGCTTATGGGCGCAAAAAGTGAGAAGCATCTTTGTGTAAGGGGAGGTTCTATCCGACGCCTTCGAGCATGCAAAGAGTAAAGAACCTTGGGAAAGAGGAGTGTCTGTCTGTAGCCTTCAGGCGCAATGATAGAAACATTCTGGAGCAAGATGAGGCTTTGTCTGTTGTCTCCGAACCTAAAGGAGAGGACACCCTGATGGAAGGAGCAACTCTGAATGCCGCTACTTTGGAGGAACTTCAAAGGAGTAAGTGTTTCTAACCTTCTGATTTAATCTGATTATATGAATGTATGTACTAATTAAGATATATGCTATGCTCTGATTTGATTTGATCTGCTTTGATATGATGTGTTGTGATCTGAAATAATTTGATATGGTCGGATGAGATCCGATGTGATTTGATGGGCTCTGATATGATCCACTCCACTTTGTTGTGTTCTATTTCGCTCTATGATAGAGCAAGATGTGTGATTCCTTTGATTTATTAGCTTCCGTTTAACTCTGATGATTTATGAGATTTCCATCTGACTCCATTGATTTATGAGATTTCAGTATGACTCCGAATGATGTATTTGGATATAAGGTATACATATTTTAACGTATATGATTTTGTAATGGTTTTGCATGTAATAGGCGTTAGGCAGAACTATGTTTGAATCTGATCGTATTAGAATAACATCGTAGATTATATCCAATACGTACATAGGCAACCAATGGTACTACAATGTTAGCCATATCCAAATTTCTTATAATTATAAGTTTTATTCAAACCTACATGTTGAGAGCTTTGAAGCTTCATAGTGCGTAGATGTACAACTCTTGTACACAAATGGTGTCTTCTCGTTTAAGGAAGAAAATTTTAATTTGAAATTTCTAGACCCCGGTTCAAGCCGGGGCATTATAGTTGCTCCTTCTATTTCGAGTCCTTAGATGATGATACAGTTGAGGGGGGATGCAATTGATGATGTGGATGCTAGAGAGGATGGAGGAGATGCTATTGCTGATTAGTTTTATGTATGTTTCATTTTTATGTATTTCTGGTTAAAACATTGTTTAGTTCATGATATGTACTTGGATGTTTATTTTTATGTATTGTGAAATTGATGAATGTTTGACTAGTGGTTGTTTCTTGACATATATGCTTCATTGAATTTATTTTGTTTTTAGCTCACTTTTTTACTATCTCAGACAAAAGGGGGGAAAAATAATGGAGAATCAATATGTTGGTGCTTCATTCACACTTAAATGAGCATTGATATGCAAACCATTTTTTTATAAGTGTGCATGCTAAGAATAAATTCAAGGATTTTTAAGATCAATTCCAAATGGTTTTAATGAGTCTTAGTAGTGTCAAGTATATGTTTTGTACAAGTGAAAGTCAAAGCACTAAATTGTCAAGAGTTGTAATTTTTTATTTTCATATCTTGTAGAGTTTTATAATGAAATAGCCAAAGGGGGAGATCGTTAGAACATATTGGGATATGTCTTGTAATTGACTATATTTTGATGATCAAAACTATATCCAAATATGTATATTTAAGTCTATAGAATCTCATTAAGATTAGTAATGTGATCGAAGTCAGATTTTGAATTGATTAACTTGAAAAATAGGAGTTGATGAGTTCTGAAAGTTCATGGTTGAAGGTTGAAATGAGTGATATGCTTCAAGGTAAATTTTATACATATTCACATGCACGAAACACTTAGATTTTCTTTAGAATAACCTTCGAAAGTGTTTTTGAGTATTTTGAATAAATTTGAGAAAAAAATGCAATAAGTGTTTATAACTGTTTGAACAGTTTAGAGCAATGGATCACTCGGGTATGAATGATCTTGTCATTCTTTCATAGAAGAAATTTCGATCAAATGATTATTTGATAGATCTATTGGTTTGAGTATTTGTCCAACATAGTAACCTAAATGATCAATAGCAGGTTCAATGGATCGATCAGGTTGAGACATGTGTATTATGGTACCTTGATAGATAGATCTTTGATGGAAAAGAGAGATTGATTGGGTGTCTCGATTTGAACAAAACCGGGAATGATTGATCACCCTGTGGAACAATCGATTGATTTGTGAAATAGTTACCAAGTTTTAGGAATCCGAAATGAATCTCTTTCCAACTAAAAAACTATAACCCTAGCCACCTTAGGAAACTATATAAATGCTAGTTTATGACAAAATAACATAAGGGAAAGCAATATTTTTCTGAGAAAAATAGAGTGCTTCAAGAGATTAATTTGTAACTAACTTACCTGAAAATTTAAGAGAAAATTAAGAGAGGTAAATACTTTGATCCATAGTCACTTTATGAATTAGAGTTTGATGGATTCACACAGATCACAACACAACAAAGGTTCTGAAGGAGTTCTTCACAAGGGAGATTTAAGGAGCTTTACAATAACAATCAAAATGGGTTTTGATTGATGTGCCTTGGAGAAGACGAAGGACAATCTCGAAGATGAAAAACTTTAAGAATCTAGGTGGAGACTTGAAGGCTAGCTGTAACACCCCGACTTGAGCCGGGGTCTAGAAATCTCGAATAAATTTTTTTTTTTTTAAACAAGGAAACATCATCTGTGTGCGAAAGGTGTAACATTCATCTACACACTACGGAGCTTCAAAGTTTCGCCGCATGTAGGCCAAAATATATTTATAATTAATTTGGAAAGTGATATTCATGATTTTTATATATTTTATACACCTATTTACCTTATTTTCTAGTATATGATTAAGTTAATTAAGAGTTAATTAGGGTTTATTTATGTTAAGATAGATATTAGTAGTATGATTTAATTATTAGTTAATTTAGGTAATGTTAATTGTTTAAGATTGTATTTGAATAAAATCAGTGTTCTCCAAATGTCTTATACGTTTGAATTATGACTGTTTATGTGATTTAGGTAATGCACGTTTCTCAAGGCATGTGGACGATGTTTAGAAAAATTTACAATACTCTATACATGCTTAAAAGTGATTTGTACAATTTTCTGGACTTGTGGATAGGTTGGAAATATATATGGACATGAACAGAAGTGTTAATGAGTAGAGAAGAAATCTGGACGAGTTCTTGGACAGAAATTGGACAAAAACGTCCAGATTGCAGTTACTTGATTTTGAGTGAAATTGAATACGAATTTGAACAAATAAATTAGGCATTTCAATACCCATTTTAACTTAGTTAATGAATAACGTGTTCAAAGTGTATAATTGAAGAATGAGAGCTGATTTTCGTAGTTGACATTGTTGAACACGAACAAGAGAGAATGAAGAAAGGAAATCGGAAATAAAGTGGGAAAGAATTGAGCAACAAGAAAGCTTATTACAGGAATGTTTAAACATAGCAAGGAGCTCTTATTTTGGGGCGGAATTGAGACTTAAACAAGGAAAATAGTTGTTGTCCAAAAATTTATAAAAAGGCAGAGAATTGCAGAGAAGGAGAGAGGAAAATAGAATGAACCAGAGCCAAATTCCTTGAATCCCATCCTCTGAAATTGATGAGAGAATACTTTGAAAGTGAGAGAGTTAAAGTCCCAAGCCAGAGGAATGAAGAAGAAATAGAAACAAAAATCACAGTTCGCGGGGTTACAGTAGCAGATACTGTTTACGGGTTGGAGGTTGAAGACGATGGTACTGTAGCAGTTCTCAATTTTTTATTTTTGCTCAATTTTCTTCTAAATTGTAAGTCTCTTTTCATTTGTTCTAATGAAGATTTTATTTTTTAGATTAATGAGTAGCTATATTTCATTGCTAAGGCTTGGATGAAACTTCATTAAGTTATAGAATTTCATGATTATGAAACTTGATTAATTTTTCTTAATGGTGAATTTAATGTTATTTCTTTCTACCTCTTTAATTAATGAGATTGATTTGGATATGAGTTTAGTCATGCTTCTCTCATGATTTAAATTGGTTTTCATTAATTTTTTTTACTTGGTTTTGTCTTGTTTAATATTGAAATTGGGTATTAGTTGTGATTTACAAATTGTGGATACAATTAATGACTTGGTTTTAATCCGTTGAAGTGAGGAGAAATAAAGTATTTGTTTATAGTACATGAGAGCTTAATGATGATATTTTTCATAATAACAAAGATTGAATTCTAGATTATTATGAAGAATATGGAAAAATTAATTAATGATCATGCTTATGAGTTTCTATGATTTAATGAATGTGGATTCCTATGCCTTAGTATTTTGTTTGATTCTTAGTGTTTTCCTTATTTAAATAGTGTTTTGTTTATTTTGCTTTGCATTCTTATTCTTAAATTAAAGTTTTAGAATTTTGATTTAGATAGTTTAATTGCCTTGAACTCTTATTTGCTTTTGTTAGTTACTTTAGTCTAATTATTAATTTTATATTTGTTAACTAGATTAGAGTTTACTTGAGTTAGATTAAATTTAGTTTTCCGATTTCAAGTCTCTTTGGGATCGACACTCAATTTAGTCACTTAACTACTATAGATTCGTGCGCTTGCGAGTAAACAATTAAAATTTAACAACAGATAGGCCTATGTTATTGTACCATTGGTTGCCTACATACGTATAGGATAACATATGCGAAGTGATTCCAATACAATCGAATTCGAACGTAGTTCTGGCTAACAACTATTACATACATCGGGGAATACAAAATTATATATATTAAAATACATATGTCCTTATATCTAAGTACATCATTTGGAGTTAGAGTCAAATCTCATAAATCATCGGATTCACACAGAAAATTTCATAAATCATCGGACTCAGACATTGTCACGCCCGAGGTTTTTCCACACATTTAATTGAAAATCTTACAAATATTTTATTTCAAAATACAGACGTAAATCAAATAAACCAACAAAGTTCAAAATGTGTGAAAACGGTTTTTGTAAATTAATTTATCATACAACAAAAATAACATTCTCAGGAGTGACCTAAAACGAAAACATATAAGTAAAACCCACCATGGCCATGGTCTTTAAAAACAAAAACCTCCAAGGCATCTCTAAGTACAAGTTCTTTCACAGTCTGAAAATAAATTGTACATATGTACAAAAGTCCAGTAATTAATGCATTTCTCTCACCTTAATGAATACATGAAATTGTGGCACCAAAATCCACGGAGCCTCGCTACAATTACACTACACTCCAGGTCGTAAAAGAATTATCCACCACGGGAAAAGTCCAGTCTCAACATCTAACGATTGACCTGCAAAAGCCTCCAGTCGAAGGGGCTAAAAAGATGGGGTGAGTATTGTCATACTTAGTAGGGGAAAAAAAATAAGTCAATGAACGCCGCAAGTTCATACATAGATGCTTTCATGCAATCACACATGAAGCAAACAAAATAATAAACATGAATATGGTCACCCATACAATCATCGTACAACCTGACTTACACTTACACGTAATACACTTACATTCTTAATCAGAGTCTTACTCGTACCATCTCACACTTACACTTATGGTACTTACATACTCGTACGACCTTATTCGTACAAACTTACTTGTACGACCTTACTCGTACAATCTTACTCTTACTCATAAACTTACTGTTACTGTCTTCCTTAGAAGCTACACTTACACTTACTCTGGATCTTACACATATAACTTACTCAGAATCTGAAACATACTACTTACTCTTACTATCACACACATACTACCGACAACTGAAGCTCATTATAATTAACAAGCTCCAGCATCGGAATGGAAGGGAATGCCACTAGGGCATCACCTTAACCTTCGAGGAGCAAAAGACGCCATGGACTTTTCCGAAGGCAAGGCACACCTATGCTCATGGGGCACATGATCAAATAGGTAAGAGTAGATCCATGATACTACTTACTTGAACGCGCAAATGCCCACTCTTTGGGGCCATACATTGCCAACAAGGGCCATACAATGCCAACTAAGGGTGGAAAACATACGGTGCCAATCTTGGGCAAGAATCTTACAGTGCCACTCTTGGGCAGAACATACAATGCCATCTGTAGGCAGAAAACATACAGAGCCCAAGAAGGGCTGAAACTTACAGTGCTCTTAACAGAGCATCAAACATCTTGGCCAAAAAACAACACCAAGACTAAATAAAAAAACATACATACAATTGCTCTCAACAGAGCATCAGACGTCTAGTGCTCTATATAGCACACAGACAACATCCCGCAGGATAAACACCATGGCTAGACTAGGAAGGACACTCAGTCAATTACTTATCGACTGGCACAAAATGGAACTTAATCCGTTGAAACCCTCAGTCTCGAACTTACAATGATACCAAATTAGGGTTACTTACCATTCAAGTTCATATTAGGTAACTTATGCATGTACAATTATGATGAAAACGACTTCCATCTTACAATCTTTAGCCAACCAGGCTAGAACTGTACCCATTCTAAAGTTCTAATCCACAAAGGTAGCATCCTTTACTTAGCTCATCTCCCACCCTAACACTTACAGTTTTACAAATCTCTACACAGTCTTACATAAACTCGAATTCCATACTAATAATCTTATCATCATACACTTACGGCCTTACATCTTACACAATACGCCATAAAACTGAATCATCTTAAACTCCTCACATGATGCCCTTTAGACCGAAGTCCCGTCATCAAACCCTTACTAATTCCTTACTCATTATTCTTTCATTACAATACATATTATGTACATTATGCATGTACAATTATGTTGTCCACTCTCACTAATTCACAAATCCCCCCTGACGTTAAGAACCTTAAATCTTCCACATCCTTTCATTGCTTACGTCTTATGCTCATTGCTCCAACGTAGCACCCAACTCAATCTAAAATAATTCTTCAATCTCATCAAATTCAACCTTCACGTGTCAATCTTATGTCTTTCATAGCCCAACATACAATCACAGTTTCCGCTTCATAGCCCACAAAGTACCCCTTTGCAAACTTACAATCAAACACTTCTACTCTTGTCCATCAATCACATACCACCAATCCACAATGAGGATCACACGCTTTGGTCACATACATACGATTCATAGCAACTTACTACGAGCCCTTAGTCTTCACTAACATACGCACACAATTCATATACATACAACATGCTTTTATAATCATGTAAAACATTAAATCATAAACTCCTAGCATGCTACTACACAATTAAAGCATGCTATAATGAAATTATGAGTTCAAGGTCCCCTACCTCGTAATTCACAGGAGTTTGATAATCAGTAAACAATGGTGGCGGCGTCGATAGCGGAATAGGTGGCCAAAAGCCTCGCACTGAGAGTCGTTGTGTCCCGAGGATTTTCAAAGATGCTGGAATTAATCTCGATAAGGTTAGATTAATTACACCCAAAGCATAAGACTGCGTGCACTAGGGTGGGCGGACATAAGGTCGTGCCACTAGAAATGGCAAGAATGACCACAAAATGGGGGCTGACTGATTGGAGGTCGGACAACGGTTTAAAACACTTTGTTGGCGAAAAAACATAAAAAATGGACAGCGAACCACATCTAACGGCAGCAATTCTGCATCGTCGAAGCCTCACAAGGTGGCGGAGGGTTTTAACGGCCATATTGCCTAGTGGCGGAGATGTTCCCTAAATATACGTTGAGGCACTAAGGCCTAGCGCAAGTGACCGATAAAGGCGGCGTCATTTCTAAATGCTACCCACAACCAACTCATTGTACGGACAATCGTGCATCAAGCACGACTTACAATGGAGGGTATGGTCACAACATCAGTCTAGCCTTCGATGGATTGAGTTTAACGACTGACAATTTTACTTCCCCTTGGAAGAATCGGAATTCGGGAACTCTTTCCCGTAGGTTTTGGATCATACGTAACAAAAGTGGGGGTGCAAAGGTAGAATCGGGCCAGAAGTACTAGCCCTAGCCGTTGCTAGGCAGGGTAGAGCCCACGACATTAGTCAGGTAGCCCAAGTACGAGCGATGTTAGGCTGAATAGTTAGCCCTAGGATGGGGTGGTTCTTGTGGCAGCACTAAGAAATGTAACAAAGGGATTTGATCAAACCAAAGGCGACGGAGTGTCGGGCCAGGGGTGGACACGCTGTCATTGAGCCACTAATGGTCAAGCAGGAGTCGAGGGATGAACCTTGAAGACACTGGGACCTAGCAATCGCCTGATAGTGACAAGTCAGGTGAACGTCGGCCCAATATCGTCCAACGTCCGACTACGGAGGATGGATGCAGCCCGCAAAAAGTGCAACTTTGCTCTAATACGGGTCGACCAATTGAACTAATCGGGGCCGATTGGGAGGCCGAACCTTGGCACCTTGCCGTCATAGGCTCGAGGCAGCAATTCAAAGGCCGATTAGTAGGCGGCAACCGACAATCAAAATAATAGCAAAAACCCATAGAAGAAATTCCGTCCAGATCGGAATTGGGCAGAGGGGTAGGGGGAGATGCGACGATTTGGGCCTGGACAATGGCCTCGCCATCGCCAGCCAAGGGAGGGCTAAAGGACATTCGGTGGCGACCGGCCATCAGTGGCATGGCCGATGGCTACAACACAATTAGAGAAAACAAAACAAAAAATGGGGGGGGGGGTCACGGCCCGGGGAGGCGGTGGTCTGGGCCAAGAAGGAGGCCTGGTTGGTAGCCTGACTGTCGCCAGGCTACTGAGGCTAGGGGAACGCTAACGGCCGGTCGATAGTGGCCGAAGACCGGCGGCATGGCCGTGGTTCACAATGCACAGAAACAGGAAAAACATAAAAGGCGTTAAATTTTTACCTCGCGCCGGCGAAGGAGGGGCGGGGACGCTAGTGCCGGAGGTCATCCTTGCCAGGGCAGAGCTAGGGCGGTGAGCTGGAGGGCATGCAATCTCCGGCGACGGCGAATTGGGGCAAAACCAGAGCACGATTCTCTATTTGGCTGAAACGAAAAAAGAGTGAAAGGGGCGGCGGGGCCAGGGTAGGAAGGCGGTGGTGGCATCGCCAGGCCAAGACAGGCTAGGCGACCACCGGTGGCGCCGCCTCCGGCCTCACAGTGAAGGGGCCCGTCATTGTTCAATACGTGGGTAGGGTGTGCCTCAGTGCGCTCAATCTGCTTTATAGTTAATTATTTTTATTATTATTAATTTCTTCATCGAAAATAGTAGCAGAAAACTGCAGAACATTGCAAAAATTGTAGAAAATAGCAAAAAGATCTAGAAAAATTACAGAAAAATCAAGGATGTCACAGACATAAATCTCATAAATCATTGGAGTTAAATGAAAGCTAACAAATTAATAGAATTGTTCATCTATCTCTATCACAGAGCGGAGCAGAACACAACAGAGCATACTGGATTATATTAGATCCCATATGATCATATTAGATTAGATTGGAGCATATCATATCTAAACAGAGTATATCAGAACTTATTATATCATATCAGATCAAAGCATATTAGAAGACCTCAGATCATATCGGATCAAAACTGAGCATAAAATATGTATGATTTAACATCTTAAGTATATCTTAAGGACATATGTTAAAATACATATATCCTTATATCCAAGCACATCATTTGGAGTTAGAGTCAAATCTCATAAATCATTGGATCCACACAAAAAATTTCATAAATCATCAAATCATCGGAGTTACACGAAAGCTAACAAATTAATGAATTGTTCATCTCTCTCTATCATAGAGCGGAGCAAAACACAACAGAGTGGACCGGATTATATTACATCCCATCTGATCATATTAGATCAGATTGGAGCATATCAGATCATAACAGAGTATATCAGAACTTATTATATCATATCAGATCAAAGCATATTAGAACACCTCGGATCAAAACAGAGCATAAAATATATATGATTTAACATCTTAAGTAACAACTTAAGATGCACACGTGCTGATATAATTACACACACACACAGATATATATATATATATATATATATATATATATATATATATATATATATATATATATATATATATATATATATATATATATATATATATATATATATATATATTAAATCAGAAGGTTAGAAACACTTACTCTCTTGAAGTTCTTCGGAAGTAGTGGCATTCAAAGTTGCTCCTTACATCAAGGTGTCCTCTCCTTCAAGTCCAGATATGGCAAACAGAGCCTCCTCTGGCTTCAACACGTTTCTTTCATTGTGTCTGAAGGCTACAGATAGACCCTCCATTTTCCTAGGGTTCATTACTCTTTGCATGCTTGAAGGATTTAGACAGAACCTCCCCTTACCCAAAGATGCTTCTTACTTTCTGTGCCTGTAGGCAACTAATAGAACCTCTTCTCACTCGAAAATGCCTCTCACACAACATATCCTCTTACCCGGATATGCTTCTCACTTTCTGTGCCCATAGGCAACAGATAGAATCTCCCCTAAATTGGAGACGCTTCTCACTTTACATGCCCGTAGGTGATGGATAGAATCTCCCCTTATCCGGAGACGCTTCTCACTTTTTGTGCCCATAGGCGATGGACAGAATGTCTTCTTATCTGGAGACACTTCTCACTTTCTTCACCTGTAGGCGATAGGCAGAACCTCCCCTTACTTGGAGACACTTCTCACTTTCCGCATCCTTAGGTGATGGACAAAACTTCCTCTTTCTCGAAGCTATTTCCCCCTTTAGAGTGCCCAAATCAAAGACTTTCATTGTGTAGAGCACGCTTGATTTAGTTAAGAACACTTTTTGAATGGACTAAATCGGACACAGAATGACCAGACATAGAGAAAATGAAGTATCCCCTTACAAAACCCCCTCGAGCCCCTTATATAGGGCAAAAAGCAGCACCGCGTAGCCAAAATTGGCAAACCTCCATTTAAGATGGCACAACTTATGTCACACATGCATTTTTTTGGGTCACCCCGCTTGTCACACATGCGAGTTCATTGCGCACACGCTATTTGCTTTTTGAAAAAAAAGTTTATAACTTCAAACGCTCGTATCTTCCTACCTCAGATTTGGATTTGTGCGCTCTTGGTATCGTTGGCTTGTATCGATGAGCCTTATGATTCTAGAACCCCCAAGCAGATTATCCCACTCTTTTCAAGTGTGTCCCACCCATGTGGCACACTTATTGATGTTATAACTTTTGCTCCCGATCTTTGTTTTGCGCATTCTTTGATTTGTTATGCTGGTTTATTCAAACTCTATCCGTATATGGAGATTTCAACCTTTAAAATTCACTAAAACATATCTAAGAATTATATAATTACCCCTAACCCCTCAGTTTAGGCATAATCGAAAAATGGGTCGTTACACCAGCAACTTCACAAAGAAAAGGAATTTTTGTGTTGGGTAGAGGTTGGTAAATTTGTGTCTTGTAAGTTTTAATCCTTAGTGCATTGATTTTAACTAAGGAGAGGCTATCAATGGTTTTTTCCCATGTTGGGCTTCTACATAAAAATCCTTGTGTGATGATGATTGGATGCTTATGTAGTTGATGGTGTTTTAGTTGTTTTTTGCTTCACAATTCCACATAAAGGCCATATATTGTAGTTTGTTGCTTAATCATTTAAGTATTTGAGCTATGAGCAATGTGGCGATATGCAAGAGTGACGTATATTAAACACACATTATCTACATAAAAATCTTTGAACTTCTTTATTGATTTCATGAAACTGGGTTTATATGATGGATTAATGTATGTTTCTCATGTTGGTTATGATTAATGTTATATTGAATTCTTGCTTATTGTAGTCATCTTCATGATGTTTCTATTGAGTTTAATTGGTGAAAATTTGTTGCTAATATGTAATTCAATTTCTTCTTGAATTCCTAGTTTTATTGGAATTTATTGTGCACCAAGAAAGCCAATTTGATTTTAGGTTTTCTGGTTATCTTTTTGACGTGAAATTTCTCTAGGATTTAGCGGACATCCTCAAGTTCTTCTAGTAAAATTGATAGCTTCCTCTAAGAAGTAATCATAGGCCAACCATTTCAGTTTTCCCTAACTCAATTTCTGCTAGTTGGCACATTCCTAGATTTTGAACTATGTTTTGCGATCTTTTCTTAAGAGTTTATCCTTAGCAACATTGCTATGATTCTATGAATATTTTAGTTTCTCACCCTAATTTTGGGGATTTTCTTCTTAGATCCTTGATTTATTGGAGTTACCATAAAGCACAAGGCTCGGATTTCACAATTATCTGAATTCAGGTTCAAATGCGCCTTCTTCCTTCAAAATGTGCTAGTCTACTCTCAAATTTATTGGAGATAAAACTTATGAGTGTCAACTAAACGAAAAAGCCCTATTTTATTTGGAGTCTCTATCATTGAGTTGTGCTATTTTGATTCAGATTATTTAGATTTTCTAGAATGGGCAATAATATTTGGAATTACAAATTAAATATGTGAAATCCACTTGGCTCCATAATTTAAGTCATTAATTATCTAAATTGACTCTAGTCAAAATTTCATGTTCATGTTAGGCTCTGAATATTTTTCCCAAAACTGAAAATTTGTCACCATGGCAAAACAAGGGTTTCAAAGGTTATATGCATTGATGGGTACAAACTTTGCACATTTGTTTATGGATATTATATCATTTCCAGTATGTTTTTCTTCCATTTGGTTATATCTTGGGATGGAAATGGTTTCATGTTGGGTAACAAGATTAGAAACAGGCTAACTTCAGTGCACCTATGGGTCACAAGGAAATTGTACATAAATAGTCCGAGCAAGCTTAGGGGACTTTAGAGGAGTGGTAATGCCTTCAAGACTAGTGCCGGACACATACAGGCAGTTTAGGACTCGACCTTGGAGAGGTTCAATAAAATGAAAGTAGTGTTCACTAGAGAGGGTGATCCCGAGGAGGCGAAAAAGTGGATTGAGGAGGCCAAGAAAACCTTTGAAGCTATGTCTGTTGGGCGCCACCACAACGTGAGCATGGCTGCTTTCATTATGGTGGGGAAGCTCACTTTTATTGAAAGATGGCTGGGAACTCTCTTTTAAAAGGCAAATAGAATATTTCTTGGTAAGTGTTCTTTTAGATGCCTTCAACCAACAATATTTTTCTCCTCACTCCTGAAGGCAAAAGGAGATCAAGTTCTTAGACCTTCAACAAAGAGATATGACTGTAGTTTGTTCAACTCCAAAGGTTTGTCAAATATGTAGTACCAAAAGAAGAGAAAAAGGTGGAGCCTTTCATTTGAGGTGTGAAAAAAATGGACTTCAGTCCAAAGTGCTTGCTACAAGGACTACCTCCTTTGTTGATTCAATGAGTCAAGCCTCTATTATGGAGGATTAATAGAGGAAGACTTTGTTAGATGTGGAGTACCCCAAAAGAATTTTGAACAAGCCAAAACCTTTGAAAAATGGCGATATAAGAAAAGGGCTAGAGGAAGTAATGTTGGAGACAACAAGCCTTTCGAGCAAATGAGGAATTATGATCCCTTGGCCAGGAACTATGCACCTACTAATAATAAGAAACTAGATGGCAAATGTCAACTTTGTGCTCAACATCATCCTAGAAAGACATGGAGGAGAGGTTCACTTATGTTTCACCTAGAGACAGCTAGAATTGCTTGACCTTGCCCACAAAAGTCATCAGGGAACCAAAATGAGGATAATGGAAAGAGGACTAGTGCTTGAGTTTTTCCTATGATATCTTAAGATACTAGGGATAATTCCATGCTGGAAGGTACACCTCCTATCCTTAACCAATTTGCTAGAATACTATTTGATCCTGGGTGTACATATTCATTTATTTCACAAGTTTTTCAAGGGTATGGGATACCCTAAGAGTCATTTAGAAACTCATTATGTCGTCTTCACAACTATAGGAAAAACAATTTTTATTGATGAATATTTGAGGGATATACTATAGATTTTAGAGGAAGAATATTAACTGATGACCTCTTGATTCTCAAGTTGGTAGAATGTGATGTGATAGTAGGGATGGATTGGTTATTGGCTTGCAATGATGGATTACAATTTGAAAAGGGCAAATTTGTAATTGCTGGAAAAATAGGTGTTTAGGTTCCAAGGAATAGTATGAAGGGAAAATTCCCACATATTATTAGCTACTAAGGCACAATGACTTATTTCAAAGTTTGTATCGCCTTCTTAGCAAGTATTGTAGAAGTAGAGAAGAAGAAATTGAAACTAGAAGAAATAGTGGTCATTAATGAGCTCTAATATCTTTCATGAGGAATTATTGGATTTTCCTCCAAGGAGAGAAGTCGACTTTACCATATGGTTTGATGTTAGGAACCTCACCCATATCTAAGGTACCCTATAAAATGGCTCCGTTTGAGATTAAGGAGTTGAAAACCCTAGACGTAGTGTGCCACCTTGGGGTTCACCTATTTTATTTGTAAAGAAGAAAGGCAGATCAATGAGATTGTACATTGATTATAGATTGATCAACCAACTCACTATCAATAACAAGTTTCCACTTCCAATAATAGATGACTTGATGCAATCAGCTAAGGGGGTCACTAATGTCACTGCAACATTTATGGACCTAATGAACTGGATTTATAAATTTGCCTTAGACCAGTTTGTCATTGTATTCTTTGATGACATATTAATAAATTTATATATAATTGAATATCATTAAAATCAACTTAGGAGATACTTACTATTCTTCACAAGACCCAGTTATATGCCAAGTTAAGTGTGGTTTTTGGACGGTGAGCATTAACTTCTAGGGGCATGTAATTTCAAACATGTCAATTGATCCTTCAAAGGTTGATGTAGTGGTAAATTAGGAGAGGCCTAAGAATATGATAGAAGTAAGAAGCATGTTGTGTTTTGTAGGGTATTATCTGGAGATTTATCAAGGGTTTTTCATCAATTGCGTTGTCTATGACAAAATTGATGAGAAAGAATGTGAAATTTGATTAGAATAAAGAGTGTGAAAGTAGTTTCCAAAATTTAAATAAACAACTCACCCATGCTCTAGTAGAATTAGCACTACTTGAAGAAGAGGAAAAATATGTGTAGTTTTGAGAGATGCATCTAAAAAGGGAATTGAGTCCACTATTTGTTGGACTTTTTGAACTATAAGAAAGAATTGGTCCCGCATCATACACATTTTCTTTTCCTCCTACCTTAGAAGAAGTACATGGTGTTTTTCATGTATCTATGTTAAGGAAGTATATTCCTGATCCTACCCACGCTTGATGTAAATAGTGTAGAGCTTCAACTCGATTTGACCTACAAAAAAGAGGTAGTAAACATTTTGGATAGAAAAGTTGTGATTTTGAGGAACAATGTCATACCTATGGTTAAGGTGCTTTGGAGAAGTCAAGCTAGAAAAGAAATTTCTTCGGGGAGGCAGAGAACGAACTGAAGAAAGCATACCCCCAATTATTCACCGAAGAGTCTACTCGGAATTTTCTCTAAAGAAGGAAAGATATGACACCTTGAATTTATAAGATATTTTATGTGATTCTAATGTTGGGTACTTGAATTTAAAAATAATAATCAATAGTGTGATCGATGTCGACACAAACACATTAGTGGGTGTGTAGATGAAATCACTAATTTACTGTTGACGGACATTGACACGTCAATCGGCGTGTCCATGAAATCACAATTCTACTATCGGCAGGTACCAACGCATCAGTAGATGCATTGATGAAGTCATGAATCTAGTGTTGGTAAATAACGATGTGTCGGTATTGGCATTGGTGTTTCAACTGATTCATTGGTGCAACCACCGACGCCTTTGTAAATGAAAGTAGTTTTTCTAACATGATTTGAAATTTTTCAGAGAAAGCGATTACACAGACAGTTACACACCAGATTTAATTATTTTGCATCTTTATAAATATCCTTTGATGCCCTAGAACCTGAATCTCTTTAGAAACTCACTTCAAGTCAAGGGAGAGATCTAGGGCATGTCAAAGAATAGAGAAAGAGGGAGAATAAGATGGAATGTTGGAGAACTTGTGTTATGAAAATAGAAAATAAAAGTTAGATTGCTAATCTTGTAACCATATGCTTATTAGTCTGATTTCTATTATTTTCTAGTTAACTCTTAGACTAGATGATTGTTGGCACATGAGTGCCAATTTAATTTCATTGATGCATATAATGTTCCTAGACATATACTTGGGCAAGACCTGTTTCCTTTATGCAATGGTTTGATGACAGATATTTATGTACTTTGATTTGGTATTTGTAAATTTGAAAATCAAGGAATTCATCCCAAAGATATTCCTCATATGTGTTTTGATTTATCTACATTATTGTTGATTTTTTGCTATGAATTTTATGAAAATAAATTTTAAAATCTTGTGGTGTGACAATGCACGCACTCACACGCATCATTGGATCAAAGTTTGTTTGTAGTTGGTGGATGCAGATTTCTACAACAAGGTTGAAGAGCTCATTGGTGTTGATCACTAAAACACTGAAGGAGTTGGATGTTTGAAGCTGTAGAGAAGTATGAAAAGTTGAAGCGGTGAGGAGATGATCAAGGATGCTATTAATGTATGGTAACTTGTTGTATTCTCAATTTTTTTTAGCATTGTTTGACCAAAGTGTTGGTAACGTGGTCTTTTACCCGATTTGAGATTTTGACATTAATAGCATCCTTGTCTTCATGGTTGATTGTTTGCTTGCTTAATTTACTCTATAACTACTTAGTATTTAATACTGCTACATATTCTTAGTTATTTGCATAATTTCTTTGGTTAAAGTTTGCATCTTTAAGAAGCATAGAGAAAAATATCCATACTCGGTAGTTTAGGTAGGTCATTAGATCATTGTACCCAGACCAATAGTTTAATTTCTTTTAGTTTTTACTTAATCTTAGTGTTCTAGTGTCTCTGAGTGCATAGTTCGAATCTCTCTTCTTAGCTAGACTGTTTTGATGTATTTTCTCTTCATCTGGCTCATTAAGTATCGAGTGAGATTTACCTACACCCAAAAGAGTCTCAATTAAGCTTCTTTGATGTTTGAGTGTTTTGATTCAGAATGTTCTTGAGCATTGCTTGTGAAGACTTTCTAGTGGAATCTTGATAATTTTGCTAAGGTTGTGATCATGGGAAATTGAAGTGAAGTGAAGAGAATAAGACCAAATGTCTTGCTGAGGTAATTTTTACTATAACTTCTTCTTAGTGGATTGTATTGATGAGAACTCATGATTTTTCTCGCAAGGGTTTCCATGTAAAACTTCTTGTGTGCATTGTGTTTGCTTGATTATTTAAGTTTTGCATTAGAGAATATTTAATCCTCTAGGCATGGTATACACTTGCTTGTTCATCACTTCTATTAATTTATAGTTTAATTCAACGTTGTAAGTTGGCTATAATATGGAATCTTTCGTGAGGTAGCTTAGCAATTTACAATTAGAAAAGTAATTTGTGTGCTAAACTGATTTTTAGTTCATATTGCTTCCACAATGAACTTTCAACCTACCCTCTCTATCCCTCATTTCTTACTTGATCAGTTGGACGCCATCACCTTTCACCCTTGTCATCCCCAAGCTATTTGGAGCTCACTTATATGTTACAAGAATCACATACCCAATTATTCTTTTATTGCTTGGTTTATGTTCAATGGAGGACTGCTCATCCTGGACTATCTAGCATATCCTTGGTGAACAAGTGCATCTTAAGTACGAGTGGCATGTAATCCATCCCAACCACTTCTTTGAATTCTCATACAACAAATACATAGCAACCAATATCATGAGCATTTGTGTATTAAAAATTCAAAGGTCACAAATTTGGCTAATCTCATTCTCCATCATTTAGATAGACAACCATCTCTACGGGTTATCATGAAAATATTCACTAACATTGCTATCTTTTTCATTTATCATGAATGAAACAACCATGTTTTCTAAGGCATAAGGGTATTTTTTTGGTGATGCACTTACCTTATCGCTTATCCAAATCATTTTTTGTTAATCTTTGAGTTGAGTTTCATTTTATTAGTAATAGTTGGAGATTACATTGGTATATTTACTTTTATCTCTCTAAGATGTGTGATCCCCTTCTTGAACATGAATAAACTCAATTCACCGAACAAAACATAATTTTAAATAATGTCAGTAGTAAAATAAGTTAGTAATGTGAAGTTTGAAGTATTAGGTGTTAGTGTGTCCCCACATGTGGATCTCATTGGAAACCCAAAAGTTATGAAAAAAAAAAGCCATTTAGAAACCAAAAGTCATTTTTTGTATTATATAAACATTAATTAAAATAGAAATTTAGAATTAATTTGATTGGTTATTAATGTCTAAGGGATGTATTTGAGGTTATTTATTGGTGTCTCATTAATATAAAAGGTCATTATAAGGCTATATATATTTGGTCCCTTCACTCATCAATTTTGCATTCCTCATCTAGTTTTGTAGACGAGAGTGAAGAAGACTTGATATTATTTATATTTGGTGGATTTCTATGAGATATATATATATATATATATATATATATATATATATATATATATATATATATATATATATATATATATATATATATATATATATATATATATATATATATATATATATATATATATATATATATATATATATATATATATATATATATATATATATATATATGTCAAGTGAACAAGGTATGCCTCTTGTCTCGCCATTGTGCCTATGGATTTTGTGACCCTATACACTTTTTACGTGTGGCTTTAATCATCTATTTGCCACTTTATTAGTTGAAGGGTCTAGATTGATTCCCTCTTTTAGTATTGTGGGCTCATGTTGGCTTCAAAACTATGTAAGGCCATTAGAACAGTTAATGAAGATTTAGATCTCCTCTAAACACTCTCCTATGTCCCCTTGGATGTCCCAGGCCCTTCCCTTTCACTCCCTTCGGTCGTGCCAACAGGGTGTTTGATGGTAGTTCATTATCCCCTTCCTCCAAAATTCACCTCTGCCTCATACCCTAAACCACACGCCACTAGCGATAGATTGGAGGGTTGATGTGGTTGACCCAGCCATGATTGTCAGCTCTTCGAACTATATTCATTTTCAGTTACTATTTCGGAACAGAATTGATAGAAGAAAGACCCACTATGTGGGGTTTTGGTATCAGGCTTGGGCTATGGAGTTTCTCATACCAAGCCCAACTACCCATTAGAAAATTTTATAGAAGCATGCAAATCCAAATGGAAGATCTTGCAACTAGCACGCTATGGATGTACATGTGATGCTCGCTTTGGATCTGCACATGACATGTGAATGGGATATGCGCAAATCTAGATTCAACCCATGTGTTGGTTCCATTTGCCAGACACATGTTCAATCTGGACTTGTGCGATGACTACTGTAGTGGTCAGCCCAGTGGAAGCATGGTGGGTAGGGGGTGGCGCACCAATCAAGATTCAATCTTTTTAATTAATTTACACAATCATGCAAATAATCTCAAACAATGAGCAATATAAACCATCCAACATAAAACCATGCACAAAGGAAATCAAATTGGAAGTAAAAACCTAATGACCTTGGGCTGTCCAGCCCTTAGTAAGCCCTTGAATCCTTTGATTCGCTCTCCACAATCACTGGATATCAAGGGAGATAGAAGATTACCTCTTAGATGTGCCGATCCCTCAAAACCTTTGCTCTTAGATGAAGATCTCAGCAAGGAACGCCCCAATGGATCAGCAGCCACGTCCCACACAAGGATGAGACCCTTCTCCTTCAATTGGCTTGGCAAGGGAGTGAGAGAGATGAGTGGAGAGGGGCAACCAGCAAGCTTTTTCCCAAACTATGTGCATGCCGCACCAAGGGAAGAAGAGAGGGGGCGGCTGATTGGGAGAGAGGAAAGAAAAAGAGGGGGGGGGGGGGGACTGCTCTAGGGCATCCCCTCCTCTCCCTTGTTTCCCTTTTTATACCCTTCACTTTTGTCTCTTAATTGGGCTCTCAACATGGAATTTTCTTATTGGACTTTCCTGCTTCTATCTTACGGTTTAATGAAGAGGGTCATATAGAACGGGAGCGGGCTCTGTCTCTCAGAGCCTGTGGAGGCCTGAACCCCCTGCACATGTCCAAGCCCGCGATAGGGTCGACCTCTCGCTAACCATGGGTCCCACCATCGACATATCATTTGTGCACTTGGGCCCCACAACGTGTTAATGCTCATCCTAGTCACATGCCTAGTGTACGTGTGTGACGTAGGCGGGTCTCAACCAAAGTAGTGTAATGATGACTCATGTGGGGTTGCTCGTAACCGCCCCCAACACCCTTGGACCCCCTGGCCCATACCGGCTCACCCGGACCGCGATAGCGTTGGATCCAAACGGGCCCGAGCCCATACTCTAGTTTAACATCCCCCACTATAGGTGAAGGGCTCATATAGTCCAACAACGACTTGCGCTAATCCTATCAAAGACCAATACTATGAGCATGCTTAAAAAATAGATCCGTCGTCATAATAGAGGTAATTAGGATTTATAGATGATATAGGAATATTAAGGGTATTGCAAATTGAAAAGTTCATTATCAAATAGTTGATAACCAATGAGGACATCTTTCCCTTCATGAGACGAGTTGGATTGAACATGGTGGAAAATGATGTGAACATATAAAAAAATTGGAAAGTGTATTCTCATTTTTTTAAGATTCATGCATTGATAAAAAAAGCACCTAGGAGGGACTAGTCTCTTCTTGGGAGGAACTGGCTCTTTTCAGGTGGGACTGATCCATATCGTGAAGGGCCTGGACTCTCTCCCTCACCCAACTACTTCAACCCTTTTACTTCAGCAGCTATGTCCATGAGCCTTGGCATAATGTTTGCATATGGTGTCCAAACCAACTCCACATAGACTAATCATGCCTCAATCAAGACACCCCAAGACTAGGGTAGCACCCTTTGGGTTGAACCTAGACCTGCTTCCTCCCTTGCTTCCAACTGATGATTGGTCCCATTGACGATTCGAAAGAGATCTTACTCACTCTCAACAAGTGTAAGATCCAAAATAACCTGACATATCATGAACAATGAAGTAAAATTAGTAACAAAAACTGCATGTTGCAAGTGGTTCCCAAATGTTTTGACATAGTTGTCTAAACATATTGACACATTTGTCAAATGAACATTTTTTGACACATTTATCAAAACATTTTAACAAATGTGAAAATGTATTATCACATTTGTCAAAATGTTTTCGCACATTTGAAATAACATTTTCACCACAGTTTTGAAACATTTACAAAAGGCAAATTTGGACAACCAAAATAAAAAATGTTACCATATGAGAAGTCATTGAATCAATAACATTTTTGTAAAAGAACCATCTCCAACTGATGTCGGTCACCACTTCCCCAATTGTTCCTCTATCCTCCTTCCCCATCACCAACTTCACTAACCTCGGCAACAGATAGGGGACAACTAGTATAGAAGCAGTTGCATACTCTAATAGTCATACCTAGCACAAACCATTTCAAAACAAATGAGTAACTAATTGGAGCACACCTAAAGAGTTGAGCATATCAATATTTATATACAAAACAAAAGAATAACTACCAAAAGCACAATTGTGGCCCCAATGAGTGAGCTGGAAGATGTTCCTCTTCCATCCATCCTCTTATTAATGGTGATATGGCAATCTGTGATGGACTCCCGGAGGAAATCATATACAATTTCTACCTAGTTGTAATTGTTGAGAGAGGAGAGCTCATCGAGATAGCAACACAAATCCCTCCATACTGAGTTTTGCTCGAGGGAAATAGTACAGTGCAAAACATGTGGAGGTTGAGTAGACAAAGTAAGTCATCTACATGGTCATCCTCATCTTCCTTTGTTACATCTCCACCCTCTTTGTCTCCGGCTTCTCCCAAAAAAAATAGCTCTCAAAGGTTGTACTTTGAGAAGGATGTTTCACTTTCGAGATACACACCAATTTCCCCGCCAAATGATCAGCGCAACATCCTTCGCGGTAAAGGGCACCATCTTCCCCTTAACCTTAAAAGGGTTGGACTCTTCACACCAACTCAATATCAAGTGCTCCAACAACTCCCTGTCACTGCATAGAACTTGTAGAATGGCCCAGCTTCCATATTCTCGGCTATAAGTTTGTTGCTAGTTATTATTGGCCTCGTGTTGTCTAGCCTGTGTGGCATGCATGGTACCATTATCATCTTTATTCTTTTACTATGTTGTCTTCTCTTATTCAACTTTGCACAAGATCTATTTAAATCTGTTTAAATCTTCACTTTTCAAACATTTTGACTACCGTGTCAAAACATTTTGACAATTTTGACTACTGCATGAAAACATTTTAACAATTTTGATGTGTTGCAACGCCTTGACATATACTTATAGAATTATTTTGATCCCTTTTTTCAAAATGTTTTAACATATTTGTTAAAATATTTTGACCCATATGTCAAAACGTTTTGACACCATCGTCAAAACATTTTGAAACTGGTGTCAAAAGCATTTTCACAATTGTGTTGCAACTTGTTGATATATACTTATAGAATTGTTTTGACCCTTTTTCAAAACATTTTAACAACTACATGAAAACGTTTTGACCCATATGTCAAAACAGTTTAATAACTATGGTAAAAAAAAATTACACTATTTGTGATGACTACTTAACACAATTGTCTAGGGTTTAGGGATATGTTAGACCGTTTCTTGGTGTTGTTCATTGCATTGTTTTGATGGATTCATCAAAATGTACAAGCTTAGAATTAAATCTTGTGATAAATTTTGTGAAAACAAAACTTTTAGCATAATGAACAAACCATTCTCACCACATTGTTCAAACAATTTGATATATGGTGAGGTCTTGTCTCAAGCTTAACACTTCATATCATTTTTTTTAAAAACAAATAAGTTCGCCAAGAAGCATCAAAACTTTTTAACCCTACTGTTCAAATGATTGAAAAAAGTTTATAACATTATAACTCATTTGTCAAAACTTTTATACATGGAGACCATGACAATAGTTTTCCCCCAAAATCTACCTACTCAAGTAGGGAATCCTTGTTGTTTCCCTTGCTGATGATGTCGATTCTCCCGCCATTCCATTTGGCTCAAAAAAGAGGAATAAGGAGATGAAGAAGAATGCCGAGGACATGGTGATGAAGCTGGAGGAAAAGATACAAGATGACCGGAGGACAAGAAGAGGCGATGCTAGGTGGCCAGAGTATAACAAGAGGTGATGCGTGAAGATGCAAACGTGAAAGAGGAGTGGAGTATAGTGGCGTTGACACCTTTATATGTACCAGTCCAACATCTTCCACACCTTTTCCAATTTGAAACAATGAGTTCAACGAATGGGGCAATTGGGGGTAAGGGCAAAAAGGTCAGAAAAGGCAGCAAAGCTTAGAAATGAGAATTCTATCTTCAAATACTAAAAAATTAGAATTTCTTCTACAATGACCGAAAGTTCGGTAAATCACTCGAAGTACCAAGTACTTGAGTTCCTAGATAAGTGGTTATGCAATCTGATCACTTATAAGGTGTTGACTCCCCATTCCAATCTATATCACTATATTTAAACTTGTGGGTGAGTGACATGATTGATCATACTACCATCTGTTGGAGGGTTGAGGTTATTCAGAAGTTGTTTTTACCAAATGTTGAACTGACTATTTTTTGGATCCCCCTTTTGATGCCTTGTCCTCATGACGCTTTTGTTTGGACTCGATCTAAATTTGAAGTTTTTTCAGTGAAGGATGTGTATAATCTTGCTCTCAAACTTCACTCAGCGGTTCTATACCCCCAGTGAAGGATGTGTATAATCTTGCTCTCAAACTTCGCTCAGCGGTCCTATACACCCAGTTGATGGTAGCCCACAAAATATGCCTTTTAAAAAATTAACAAAAGAATTTTTCAGGTTGACATGAGAGTACCACTTCTCTCTCTCTTATATGCAAGATTTTTGGCATAGGATTATCAGCTGACGGCCCTCTTTCACTCTTCCCATAGATGCCCTAAACCATACTTGTCAGCAAATCCAACTTCCGTGTTTTCCCATCATCCTCCTGGAGCCCAATACGGACATAGCATTCTACGCCAGCTAGACACCAACTTCTGCCCCAATTCTCCACGCCCATCCCTTGCCCCCGGTGATGTGGCACTCTTCCCACACAGATTTGAGGAAGGCCCATTGACCAAGAACAGCTCGCCCCTGTGCCCCTAGCCCTGGCTTGTTCAACCCCTCTACCTTCAACTTGATTGAACTGGCCTCTACTTTCAAGTCCGCTAAGCCCCAACACTCTGCCCTCAAGTCCATTGAGCCCTCCCCGCTTACCTAACCTTGCCTCACCCCTTTGTCTTCAAGTTTGTTGAGCTTCATCCGCAATGCATTTTTGTTTTAAAAAAATAGTTTTTTATTTTAGAAAAAATTATATAAATAATATTAAAAAAATATTTATCAAAATAGTGTAGAGAGGAAAATCATTACTAAAATGATGCTCATTTTTTCTTATAGGCCAAGTGTTTGTCCAATGCGTGGCTTTTTTAAAAAAAATTTAAGATTTCATCATTCTGAAGGATGAAATCAGCTTTTAAGTAATTTCCTCCTTCTGAAGGACGAAATACTCTTTAGGACGATTTCATACTTAACAAGGACAAAATCAGGCGGATTTCATTGAAAGATTTTGTCATATAGAATGACAAAATCTACTCAAAGGAGATTTCATCATTCCTAAGGATGAAATCACATACCTTGGCCTTTATTTCGGTATAAATTAGAGTTTACATTAATTTTGTCCTTGTAAATAATTTAATAAAATTAATTTTTTTTTAAGATTCATTGAACCCGGAAGCAACCCCGTATAACCATCATATGTAACACACTAATATCCACACAACCAACATATAGATCACATGAATATCCATACATCAAGTGATTAGAAAATCTATATAATATATAAATTAGATACAGTGTTATCAAAATGTTTAGTTTACAAAACAAGTATATAACAACTCTAATTAGCTCTACCTCTCTTACCCCTACGACCTCAACCTCGACCCTGACCCCAATCCCAACGTGCTCTATTGGCTTCTCTTGATCCTCCTAGTCTGCATAAGTAATAGATGGTTCACCCAAACATGCAGCTGAAGATAATGGGATAGGATCCGCATGAGCTGCCCGCTGTTATCTAGTATATACTATCGGATTAATCAGTATCTCAACTAGTTGGGGATGGGTTAGATCTAGAGCAACCAAAGATGATCAACGTGGATAATCATGCGAAGCTGAAGCTCGTGAAAATAAAGGAGGAGAGCTAGGTGCTACAAATGAAGATAGAATATCCATGTATGGAACATGCTTTGGCGGTGTCTAAGCTGCCCGAGATAATGTCCATGAATGTCTGTAATAACTGATTAAAGTAGTGGAAAGCTACGAAGGACATCTTCATGGTGCCAAATGATCGACTAACATGATACTAATAAGACTTCACCTAGAGTATAGGTGTTAATTGTGTCATTCAAATGTGTATATGTCTATCGCACTAAACTAAACTATAAAAAATAAAATAAAAATTATATAAATAAAAAATAAAAAATTATTATGATATAATTAATTAAGATATACTTACCAAAGCTGCCTTTGGATCACCCCTAGGCTGATAGGTTATCTCCTCTGAATCATAGCGTGGTAAAATATATCTTCGTGTAATAGTCAAATACCATTGCATAAAGTGATGCAGCCATCTCGCCTTGGATAATAGTGGCTCTCATGTTATCCCATCGAGCGATATATGCTGCATGATGGGTAGCCCAGTCGGTAATATAGCAGCCTTGTAGAGTGATATGATGGATAAATTCTACTGTATGAGGATGAATATCTTGCTCCAATTTAAATTAGAGCATCACACTATCAAGCACATGCATCTCTACAATCTCAAAACATATGTGCGGCGTTCTAGATAGCCAGCCACACATCCCTTCCTTCTGTACAAAGAGTAGGTAACTCAACCAATGCCTTAGACGAGTATGGCTGCCAAATGACCTACACAATTTATAAACATAATTAGTTTTTAATAACCTTACATATCTTATTTTCATTATAATAAATGTGACAATGAAATGTAATTACCCGATAAGGGCGTTGGTGGTCTAACTCTCCTCTATACAATCGATGGACTCCTTGTAGATTTTCGGTTTTTCTCCTCCAAACATTTCACCTTAAAGAGTCAAATTTAACACAAATTCAACATATCCATATAAAATTATATTAAAAATATAACAATGTAAAAAATATATACCTGGCTCCTAATGGAGTACCTTTTACTATGTGCCCCATCTCAATCGTTGGTCAGCCGACAGGTAAATGCTCCCACGACCATAGCTGTTACAAAATATCATAAAAGAATTATTAAAAATGCAAAGTAGAGCGGCTCATCATCATCCACATTTATGTCATTTGCGGCAATTGCATTGTCTATTGCATCATCACCCTCGCCGTCAACTATCTATTGGCATTTATGATAGATGGAGACTTATTACCTCTCCATGTTGATCGTGGTATTACCACTCTATGTTGATCATGATCGCTGCTTCAACAGGAAGAAAAGGGGACCGTGCAATGGCGCATTTCAAAGGGAGTAGGTTGTATGGATCAATGGGCAGTGACAATTTAGAGCGCTACGGCTAGGGAACGGGCGACAACCATAAATTTCTTGTTGCATTTGCATACGCCTATAACAAGCACATAGGGGAAGGGGAAGGGACACTGTCAACTTTGGTGTTTGGGCAAAAAAATTGTTTGGGGGTGTAAGGCACATGCTTCTTTTTGTGCCACCTGTGTGAACACTCCCATGTGTGAGACGGTGAGTCTAGTTGCGTCATTTTGCACATTCTAGGCATTTATGATATTATGGAGTCTAGTTACATAAAATGCCAATATTTATTCACACTCAAATTAAATCCATCATAGGCTTAACAGCTACTGGGTTTACAATACTCGTAGGTAGTCTGGAGATGAAAAGTCATGGCATATGAGAATTTGTGTGAAAAGAAAGTGCATTCATACGAAAGATGCATGAATGGACCTCGGCCCACACTAAGAATCTTAGAAGTCGACGATTAGACCGGCATATTGCCTAGATTTTGGTCTGAACTACCATTTGAGGAGGATGGTCAAATTTCTTTGGGTACAGTATGAACTGATACAAGGTTGTAGAAGATTGGACGAATTAACGAGGTGGGATACAGGCAACAGTGGACCCAAAAATCACAATTCTGAAAACTTCACGGTGGAGATTTATTCCACCCCTCCTATTGCATCCCAAAAAGGCATCAACCAGACTGCCTAAACCCCATAAAAAATTGTCGTGAAAACACAGTAGAAAGTCCTGTTCGACAGTCAATAGCAAAAAACGTTCCAACAGTTGCTTGATTCAGAGGCAAAAAAATACAATAACTTCTATTTATCGCATACATCTGATACAAGGACTTTCAGCTTCTATAGATATATATCATGACGTAGAACACCTCAAGATCACAACAAATCCGTCCAACACATTCGCTTAGATTAAAAAACCTACTTGTACCATGAAAACAAGAACGCTGAAATTACACAATTGGCAAGAAAGAGACTGGCTATCTAAGTTTGGAAATACAGGATATTAACTGAAGAATTATGGTCAAGTAACTTGTTCGCTAAGTTAAAATCATTGTTAGA
Source organism: Saururus chinensis (assembly GCA_035235625.1). NCBI lineage: Eukaryota > Viridiplantae > Streptophyta > Magnoliopsida > Piperales > Saururaceae > Saururus > Saururus chinensis. The sequence goes on along the minus strand of CP141146.1, from coordinate 24,262,803 downwards.
GGACATCCACGAGCTGATGATTCCACCAGGGCTGTTTGCATTTACAGCCGTGCTCCATTTATCAATGAGCCGGAAACCAAACTGAGAAGCAGTAAAAAGAATTGATTCTTCATGTACTCTCCTAACAATATGGCACAAAATCAGTGCCGCCCTTGCATTGTTACTACCTCCACAGGAGATCAGCATTCTCGCAGTTTTGAATAAAGGAGATATAGCCTCGGGGATATATGTCACATCGGTGCCAAGAATAACTTCAAATCCATCTGTATTCAGTTCCAAGATAGACTTTATATGTTCCTCATCACCCCAATCTAATCGTCTGGTTACCAAGTTCTTTAAGACAACTGGCTCAAGATTCAAGGCCACATTGTCATCTAGCAACTTCAATGCCTTGGGATCTCCATCAGTTGCAACAACAAGACTGGCAGATCTGGCAGCCAACATTGAGCAGATTCCTGCAGACCCACATCCTAATTCAAGTACAGTTTTCCCTAAAACTATTGATGAATTTTCAGCCAATATCATAGACATAACATGAGCCGATTCCCACAGCATCAGGCCAGTTGATTTGCATGTGTGTTGAAATTCTTTGGGAAGAGCTTTGATCATAAATTTATGGTCTCTCAAGTCGATCTCCAGAGTCTAAGAAGGAAATAGAAGTGTTACAAAGAGTAATTTTTGGAACAATTGATCTATACATAACAAACAGAAAACATATTCCAAATTCATTCTCATACATAAAACGCTGACAATTTCATTTACCATATAACACCAATGCTGAGAAGAGGATAAGTTCTACCATATTACAACTTCATGTTTAATATAGAATGCATGTAAGATGTTCTTAAATGGACTATAAACGCAACAAATACAAAACACAAAGGATTGCAGAGAGATCCGATTTTTTGCCAAAGGGAAAATAACTATCAACTAACATCCACAGTCAAAATGGAGATATCAGGTTACTTGGAATACAAAAAATCAAGGTGGATATTGCACAATATTTTTTTTTTTTGCTGAATTAAACATTCATAGAAGGAAGAAAGTACACACAAAAGGAGGAATCCACCACATTTCTACAAAAGGGAGGGGGATCCTCGCCAGACCGATAGGATCTAACAGCTTGATCCTGGATTCCCACAGATGGACAAGATAAGCTACAACAATCCTCAAGAGGCAGATCCCTTACTATTCAGGACAAAATAGAGGCAAAGATAGCAAACAGTAAACCTAGGCAACAAAATTCCAACGTGAACCAAGCCAAATCATGTGCATTGTACCACTTGTACTGAGAATATACCCATATTCCTTTCTCTTCTGCACGGGTCGATCAAACTCCTGACAGTAGATGGTCTCCATGTGGGGGGTTCGGAACAAATTTGATTGTTGGTTTCTTTATACAACCTCCAGTGTGGAGGCAAAGATATAAAACTTGTAACCAAATCTGGGAACAGGGGGGAAGGCTGCCAGTACATTTTACTGCCTGGCATGCATGTCCCAAGAGAATCAACAGCAACCCACCATGCAAAGATAGATAATTGAACTCGTACTCTAATCAGCTTCAATATTTCTGCCCCTGGGGCCAAGAAACCCTTAACCTAACTAAGCCACTATCGTCATCTCCAATATCCACCAGACTCTAGAACACTACAGTCAAGCATCATCCCGACAGCAAAACATGACAGAACTCCTCAGCTTCCTTCTCGCTATATAACCCATCAACGCCAGCCCTATCCATCTTTTTAGGCTGTTTGAGAAGGCTGAGAGATGTGCGGCTATTTCAAACACCCTGGAAAACGTGGAATTCTGAAGTTTGCGCCTTTGCAAGAAGTATGCCTTCATCACTTTAGCCCGTCTTTCTTTCACAATGAACTAAGCCCATTTCACAGAGTTGTCGGTTCAATTTGTTGAGAAACACAGACTGGCGAAAGAGTTGAACCAAAAATAACTAAACTTGGTAGTGATGCTTATTTGCTTAGTGTAGTATCAGTTGCTAAACAAAGCAAGGATTGGAAATAAAAACCAGGCACTGATGCAGAGCAGGGGGTAAATATTGGCAAAGAAGGAAGAAACAAAGGATTCACAGGCCCCAATAACACAATAAAAAACCACTTGCAAGAAACCTCCAAATGCCATCAAAAAGAGGGGATGCATGGTAAACCCAGCTGCATGGCCAACCCCCACCCAGAAAGATAAAATCCCCCACGAAAACCCAGGAACAGAACCTGAAATAAACAGTAAGCCTCTTCCCAATTTTGTTTGCATATAATTCAGTGATATGGAGGCAAATTCTATCAGATCGAATCTACATTTTTTCTTTTGCTAAATAATCTACTAAGGTTATGTTTTAAATGTGGTGCATATTATGATACATATAATCTGCCGACAGTTTATTATAAAATATAACATTTTCAAAATAGAGGTCAATGTTCTTATTAGAAACATGACTTCATCATCAAGGAAAGCTCTGGGATTTGTAGTTGAAAATTTGCACAAATGGCCTAGGAGACTGGCAGTTCTGATGCTTTGCTATTCAACTATGCAAATTTTCTTTTCTTACACTTAATCCTTGACTGCTTAACTTAACTTACTTGGAACTATATGTAAAGTGAAATTGAAAAGCAGCGTTAACGTTTTACCTCATAAGTAAGCTCTGAAAGGCCAAACATGTCAAAGGCAATACTATCAGACATGTCAATTTCAGTTACATTTGCAGGGTCCATCTTACTGTAATCATCTTTAAGCTTGGCTTCAGAAACTTTTTGACCAGAAAAATCCACCTTGTTCTCAGATTTTGAATCATATGAAGAGTCTGGACAAATAGAATTGCAGAAAACTGCTTGAATCCAACGTCTGCAATAATAAATAATCGAAGGCAACTAAGCAACTTTGAAGAAACTGTATATTAAAATTTATCCAGTAGCATCAAATATGAATTGATCCAAATTATACTGTTCAATATCCATGAACCAACATCTACTATGACTTTAGTGCTCTTAAGAACTCATGTTCCATTTCTTATGTGCCCCTTAACCACCCTTGCTGTAGAGTGTGCCACATTTTTCCCATGCATATAATGGAATGCATAATATACATCAAGGGAATTTCACATATTCCACAAATGAGCAGGGCAATTTTGTAAAGCTGGCACAGCCTACAGATAGGGTCTCTCATAAGTTGTAGGGCAGGAATAGGTTGTTTCCTACGTTGGGATATGCACCTATTCAGTGGCCAGGTCGAAACAGCAAGGATATTAAGCAAGAATTTTATTCACCTTGGACCCTCAAGTGCTTTTAAAACCATCACAATAAATGATAGAAAGGAGAGGATAACTAAAATTAAAGACAACCAATTTCAGCAATTTTTAGTATTGATGGGATAATAGCTCCAGAAATTGTCTTCAATGAATTAGAGTCTCACAACAGTTACTCTACTATTTGGAATAATATGTTGATTGTTAACAAAGTAAATAGATGAAACCTAGAGTGTTAAAGAAGACTCATAGGATATCTCATAATTGACAAATAATAATAAACTAATATATAAGAGACCAATTCACTTGCAGAAAATGACAAAGGAATTTCTACTGCAAATATAAGTACTAAGCTCCATAACAAAATACCCTTGAAGAAAATTAGTTACCAATAAATTCACTTAAGATATTCATGTGATGCAGAACACAATTTCAGAAAAGGGAAATAAGAGGAAAAAGGATAAAGGGTTGTGGGCAGGGGGGGTGGGGGTGTAACCTTTCTCTGGAATCACCACCAGAGAACACTGCTGGAATCGACAGCGGACAGCAGGTAAACCGGAATCATCACCCGGTATTGCAGGAATTAACACCAACCAAAATCTCTTTCAGCAGAGAACACAGTATTTTTTTTCTGAAATCATCGTAGACTATTTCCATTAAGGACTTAAGCCTCTTAAATAGGCTTTACAATAGGAAATTAAGTATCGTACAAGAGTTTCTAAACTTGGGAAAACCAAATCAAATCCAAGGTTCTCAATCAAATAAAATCTCTAGTTGAACTCTTACTTAATTTAAACTCTTTAATAACCTAATTCCTAAATAATAATGATGAATCAAATCAAATCTCTAAGCCCATATATTCACATTAGTTGGGGCCCACGTATGCATCCGCATCATCATGGTTACCATAAACAGAAATGGTCAAGTTAGAATACCTATTCATCACTAAATCTCGGGCTCGGTTCTCAACTAATTTACAACACATTCCAATTTTCTCCACATCAAAGCCATTGCTTTTGAACAAATCAGTCAAGAAGTCTTCAGAGAAGTAAAAAGCACGCTGCATGAGCAGTAATGAGCCAGCTTAAAAACAGTTCCAATATAGTGGAAAAGAATTTAGTTATTGCAGATAACTTACAGTACCATCTCCCCTGACATAAAAGTTCTCACTAATCTCTTGATCTTTGCTCGTGAACCTTTCCTGCCAGTTTCATATAAAAAAACCATAGTTTGTACATCAAAAGATCAGCATACAAAACAGAAAGTGCACAAGGAAAGGAAGGCAGCAAAAAAAATTCCACTACAGTTCATAATAAAAGATTATTCTGATCAAAATTGGAAATTGCAAGCACTAGACAATATAACCACCAAAGATCATGAAAACTTTTCTATCGATAAAAGATCAACCCTATGATAATGGTCTACTTAATTGATTATTCTGTAGCTAGATTAAAATGATAAATGTATATACAATTAGATCTGTCAACAATCAACTAAGAATACCTATATTTTTCATGTTATGTCAAAGAATACCTGAAGATGGGGCATTCAGATTAGATATAGAAACACTCAAAAATATCCGAAGTAGCATCCAGACCAGAGATAATATGCATTTATTACAAAAAAAAAATCAAAATTCAGTAGATTTATGTATAATTTCAGATAAACATGGATATGATATGTATACTCTTTCCATTATTACTCTTGCAAGCTGCTATCATTAGATAGCAGCTGTACAATTCGTAACTCCAAAATGTATCACCAGAGGTCTAGAGGTGTAGCCAAGCATGCATAATTGGAAAAAACTAATCAGCGCTTAAGGCCTTGCCAGCCAAATGCAGTGGAGGAATGCGGTGGCCGGCCCACCAGTGAAGAGTGAAGGACGAGGCAAACAGGGCAGCTGGCATGCGAGGGAGGTATTTACTTCCTTGCCTCTGTTTCAAAGGCCTTCTCCGATAGTGAGGGAGGAGGTTTGGAGAAGATGGCTGAGAGCCGCCAGATCCCTTAGCCCAAGCAGTGATCTGACAGACCTTAGCCAAAGCAGTGATCTGATGGATTTTAGACTAAGTGTTGACACCTAGTCAGAGTGTGGTCTCTTCAAAATAATATTAGTAGTTTAATCTTTGAGACTAGCAAATGTAGGAACTTGAATGGGGAGGAAATAAATTCATCACCGTCATCAAAACCTTATCCATTTATAAAGGGCCAGCGACATGAATTCCAATCTGTCATTTGTCCCTCTCATAGTCTATTTCCATGTCCACGTCATATATAGGCAAGTCTTTCCTTACTAACTGTTTCCGAGTCATCTTGGGTCTTCCTCTTTTTCTTCTAAGGAAAATGATATTTCTACTCCACTTTCCCTACAACAAAAGCCTACTCCACCTCTGATTGGATGAGAAAAAGTGAATGCTGACGTTGTCACACCTTCTCCATCCAATCAGATGGAATAGACTTTTGGTGTAGGAAAAGTGTAGTAGGAATATCAGCTTCCTCATAGCCTATACAGGTTACTTGTCACATCTTTGAAAATGACTATGTACCATCTCGATTTGCTTTCTCTCAAATTGTTACTGATTAGGGTTACTCATAAGTATTCTAAACATGATCATCCTAATACAATCACCAATAATTTTCCAACGCATCATCTTACCATTCACATCTCTATGACACTCATCCTATCTATGTCTTTTATTTTTTGGCCAACATTGTGGGCCATAGGGCACTGCATGTACCATTAGTGTGTTGGAGAATATACATTTTAATTTATTAAAATTGTAGATCAAAAAGCATCCCTGACTTTCTTGTCTACTGCAACTAGTCAGCCCTTATCCTATGGGCAACATAATCTATTTCTCCATCTGTAAAGTGCCTAATCTTTGAGCCAAAATATCTAAACACATCTAGATATTTCTCCCACCTAATTTACCAAATTCATTCTAAGAATCTTTACAGTTATATTTTTAATCCATATATTTAACAGTTCTACTAATCCCTAAAACCCTTAATCCTAGTTATTCCATCCACAACTCCAACTTCCTATTTACTACTCTAGACATATTTAGTACAACTATGCTATGAATAAAAAAAATCCAATAAGGGACATCTTCTTGAGTATGAGTTGTTTGTTAATTCCTGAAAGACATAAGATATATGGGATTAAAGTCAATCCTTTTTAAAAAACTACAATTACTATTTATTCTTGGGTCCCCTCTTTTTAGAAACTACAATTACTATTTATTGTTGAGTCCCCTCGGTAGTATTTCTTACACTAGTCATAGCATCCGCATTTATGTCTCTAACAATATCTGCATAATCCTTTAAAAGTCCCTTGCTCTCTAGCATATTCCAAATGATACGCCTTGGCAAAACGCCTGCCTAAGTAAAAATATAGCTTGCATTGTTGACCTTCCAGGCATAAATTGGTCTTCAAATTTTGTTTTTTCCTAATCTTGTTCCAAAAAGCTCTTTCCACACGTTATATTAACTTAACATCTCCATATCCGTTGCAACATTAACATTATTCATATATAAACTTACTACCAAAGTCCTCCACTTCTTAGGTATTTAGGAAACTGTATCATGAAATAAATAAAATATTGGACCCTCCAATCCACTAGGGCGTACCTAGCCACTCCACTTGATCAAAGACCATATTAATGTTCAAACTAATCATCTGCATTTCTCATAGATTTCCATCTGTGTTCTTCTTGGACTCCCTCTTTACCTCTTTAAACCCTCCACAAAACTTTACAAATCTTTTGATTGCTGTCGCTCGGTCTCTTTTGCATATGCCTAATAACCATCCCACTCAACCAACCCCCCGGATCTCTCCAATGCTATCATAAGAGAATCAGTTTCTTTTTTCCCACACATCCATCTCATTAAACTCATCTCAGCTGCACCAGTCTTCTCAAGCATTCAGCTTCAACATTCAAAGTCCCTTCTTTGCTTCTCAACATTCAACTCCATAAAGCATGTTTCATTTAATAGTTGACCTAAAAAATTTTACCTACAATTCAACAGCAATACAAATATCTAAAATGATTACAGAAGATACTCTCAAATTGATCCAAGGTACCGTAATTCTACAGGTATATCCCAATTACTGCTACTAGCTCCCTCCAAATCTAGTAGAGCCACAATATATAAACGAATCTTATCTAGGTATCTCTTAATAATCTAATTTAACTATCTCATTGCATTCCACATACTTGTTTCTGGTCCTCCATATTTCAATTCCCTTTCATTCCAAAGCTTCTCTCCATACTTCTAATTCGATATCAACCATGATGCCAATGCAGTCTTTTTAAAACCTTAGGAGGCGTAGCTAGCACACTTTCAAGATAGTAACTCAATCATTACTATACAGAGATTATGAATTCCGTTTTCACCTCAATATGTGCAAGTTGTCTCCTTTTATTCAACATGAATAGAGTAGCAAATCCCGGTTTTCTTGCTCTTAATTTTATATGTGCTTGTTTTAGATATATATATATATATACACACACACACACACGCATATATATATATACACACACACATATATATACATATACACACACACACACATATATACACACATATATATATACACATATATACATAGTTTAATCTCTTCACATCGTGTGCTTAATTATAAACATTATAGTCACTAACAATAAACCTTAGCAGACCAACAATAAACCTTAACAATAGCCAATAAAAATGACATGACCTTTTCCTGTCCTGAGACAGGCGTACTATTTCCAAAGGTAAGGGACAATGCACCAACACATTTCCCTGGTAATCTGTATATTCAGGGGAAATGTGAGCATTTGCATCTACTCATTCTCTTTGTTTTAGTTCCCCCCTCTCCCTTTCTCTCTTTTAGCACCAATTGACAAGTGTAAAGGAAAAATTTGTCCTTGACAAAAATAGTGTGAAATCAGATATGTAATGCAAACAAAGAAGCGAAGAGTCAAATATTGATTTGAGATCAAACAAAAAAAAAATCCTGCCATTTGGTATTCAATCAATAGGTCATATCTGTTTCCTCTGCAAGTATTATCATTAGAAAGTTATTCACTTTATGTATACACAAAAAAATGCAGCCATATAGACTATGAAAGGATTGCATTCTTATTCAACCTGAGCAAGGTCTCCAATAGCATAATCACGAAGCAGCACGTAACCATTTGGCTGCAGAAATAAAAACAATGATTAAGAAGAATGTACAAATGATGCGGTGCAAGAATTTAAAACAGGGGGGGAACTAATGATTCATAAAAGAGGAGCAACCATTGCATACCTTAAGGACTCTTCTCACATTTTGCAATACTAATGGCATCTTTTCAGGAGATATGGCAGACAAAACAAACACCTGCTCAAAAGTTTAATGGGAAAGGACTATAAACACATTCAATTTCCTTACAAAAAATGTATAGAGAAGAGATTTCCGGACATTTGGGTAAGACATACAAGAAACTGGTTAAAGAAAGTTTTCCCGATAAAATATACCAGCAATAATAAAAGCCCAGAATTAAGATGACAACTAATTTTCCTCCATTCAAATGTCCTAATATATATTATTAACTCGAACAGAAATTTTCTCAAATGTAATTTCATGTCTCATGTACTTAAACATGTAGAAAATCTGTACATTTATGTTTACATGCAAATAACCCTGCCCCCAAAACACACACATGTAAAGACACGTATATGTAAGTATATATATGTGCAAAATTATACAGTGAGCTGCAGCCATTTGGTGATCTACCATCCACCCATCTCGCAGATTATTAACTCGAACAGAAACTTTCTCAAATGTAGTTTCATGTCTCATGTACTTAAACATGTAGAAAAACTGTATATTATGTTTATGCTTACATGCAAATAATCCTCCCCAAAACACACACATGTAAAAAGACGCATATGTAAACATATATATGTGCAAAATTATACAGTGGGCTGCAGCGGTGATCTACCATCCACCCATCTTGCAGTGTGCGCACTCTGCTGGATTGGAATGTGGCAGAAAAGATGGTATTGATAGGAGACGTGAAAAATGCTGGCTTGCCAAACTTACTTCCATTCTCGTGCATGGGACCCTTCCATTAGATTTATTTCTCTGCCACCTCATTGATTACTGAGAATACTTGTTGCTATGTCTAGATCCAATCATAGGTTGCCACCAAGGGCGTTTTAAGAGGACACTTCAGGGTGATGGCCTGGTAGACCTAGGGCCATTCCATGGCGTGGGGTCCCTCTATCTGAGCTTATGATTTTTCAGCCGCAAGGGATTAAACAATTATGGATGGGAACCAAACTTCATGAAACCCTGACCTTTTCCACGAATACCCAAAGACCCACCACCACCTTGCACACACAAACACACACACCACAAACCCTATTCTTTCTCCGTGTGCTTGCTTCCCACCAGATACTTGCAGGTCACAATAGAAGCTCCTAACACACATGCAAGCACCACACACAAGCCCTCATGCGCGCGTGCACACATGCAAATCATGAAATACATTAAGAGGTAACCAACATGTTTAAGGCAGGATTAAAAATAATTGGCCACAGATAATGGAGATCAAAATTTCATGAAGTTTGGGCCCATCCTGGTATGTGAAGCCTAACGTAGATTGCTGTTTTCACACTCAAAGCAATGGCCAAAATTTGACTGGCTTAGACAGAGGGGTCCAAATGTAAGAATGGGCCCAATTGTTGCTTCACCATCTCTAGCCTGCCTCTTCCAAATCCCCTTATCCTCCATCCATCTGACCCCTATGTGACCAACAATTCAATAACACTAACAGGTAATTTAATTTTCAACAATCATAGATTGGGGCTTTCCCATATGTATAACCTGTGGTCAGCAACAGGATGCCTTCCTGCAATCAAATATATGGCCCAGTTGCCCACTATGTAGGGCCCATGATGGTCTATCACAGGTGGAATCAGAAGCAACTTTGGCAAATCATAGAGTTTATCCGTTATCGTTTTATGAAGTTTAAGCCCTATTTACTGTGAATAAGACCCACATTAAAGCCCAAAATTTTATAAGCCTAAAAAATACATCCCACATGTCAGAAAGATTAGTTGACCCAATGCCAACATCAAAGATCCTCTTTCAAACCATTTCCGTCAGAATACTCGGGTCTGTTTGCATATATGTAATCACATTCTCCAATTTGACATTAACATGATGCGATGAAGCCACATGTCCGAATGGAGCCAAAATTTTGGTGGAACGACCATTTCAATGTCCATTTTCAATTTTTCTTGGTCCCATATAATAGTAATGACATGCATTGGAAAATCAGGAATCTCGGGTGTAAATTTACAATTTTACCATGAGAAACATGACAAACTTCCCATTGTCAAATTATTGAGAGAGAGAGAGAGATGTATTCAAAACATTATTGAGAGAGTGTATTGCCATCTATCTGTTCCTATTGTCCCTCCATATCATCCCTCACCTTCAACCATATCAGATAGTGTAGGTGATTTCCTGTCAAACTGACATCTGACATTAGGTGGAGGTGGGGAGACGAGGAAAAAGGACCAAGAGTAATTTTGAGGGAAGATGAAAAGCATTTCCCTTCAGAAATTTAATTAGCATGTTGCAAAAAATCAAACTTCCCAAAAATAAATTCCTAAAGAAAAAATCAGAAAGTTTTGCTATACCAGAGATACAATGTCAACAGAAGATGGTAAGATCTTGTCATCCAGCTTATCAATTGTGAGATCACAAGCAAATGCATTAACCCGATCCTCTGTGAAATCCTTGTGAGCCTGCGGCAATATATATACAATTCTTGCATATTTATGTCAGACTGAACACATTGATGTTAGCATAAAAAACAAATTACAACACATTTTCCCTTAAATCATACTTAATTTTGAACAAAAAAAAACAAGATGAAGCCACGAACCTTCACCAAATCAATAGCACGTGGTGAGAAATCACAGGCATAAAAAAATATATTTGGATACGACACAATCAGTGGAAATATGGTATTTCCCGCTCCACAACCAACCTGTAAACAAATTAAACCAAATATTTTCCCACATTCAGAAGAACAAAACAGAACATATAATCCTGACACAGTTAACAAGGTAGGATGATGATATTCTCTATATGGATGCTGGACTTCATTGAGAAAAATGCTCTAGAAAATTGGCACTTATCAATGTAGAAGTCTGCAATGAAAGCACATTGAGAAAACAAAAATGAAAAGGAGGCCAACTTGTCATTAATCTAAGCAGGCTTCACACTAGATACATTGAAGAGGATCATTATTGCAGCAGCTATATGCTGTTGCCAATTCTTTTTTTCGATCATGTTGAGTAAATACGTTAGTTATCATACATATCCTTTCTAAACCATGGCACTTATTCTGTACTAGCAAAAATGCATGCATAGTATGCATATAAAGTACTTAATGTGACATTAAAAGATTCAAAGTACATAAGAATGTGGCCCCTCATAAGATTGAGAAAATATGTTAGTTATCTTCCAATCAGATGTGAAAAATAGTCAATATTCCAATAGTGGTCGTTGTCTCTAAAAATTAAGCTCAATTTTCATTTACAGAACCCTTTATGTGCATTTTTGCTAAGGTAACAAGAATGCGCCAGTCTGACCATGTGTAATATAGGCAAAAATACAAAAAACTATTGTTGGGAAGCTCATTGTATGCATGGGACCCGCAAAAAAAGTTGGAGAAAATATACTCATATGGGTCTCATTAGATAAAGCTCATCGAGAGCTTTCCAACAGTGCCAAGAACAAGCAAATTCAGGTTCGAGAGCACAAGATATAACCTCACAAAATTGGAAATAACACTATCAAAAGTGGGGCCCATGACCTGCCACTACAACTAGTACATGTGAAAGAATCTGGTTGAAGAGGATAACTTTGAAATCTAAGTAAAAGGTTTTACTAAACTACTCCCAAACTACACAACAATTTAAACTTATATTTATGGACATTATAGGAGATTTGAGGGCAATTTAGGAAGTTTAGCAAAAATCTATCATCGCACTTAGCTCTTTATATAGTAGTATGATATGATTTGGAATAATTCTTTCGATATTAATCGAGCAGCATCACCACCAAAGATATATAGAATGAAAAAATAAGAGAGCCAAAATCCTATTACAGTTTTAATAGAAGCAAACTAACCATATATGCTTATTAAATATTAATTCACTTGTTTAAATAAGTATGAAGTAATTTAGCGGAAGTGCAAGTTAAAAAAATCTGCCTAGAAGATCACTCCAATTTTGTAAGCGACAAAATGTAATGTTGATGGAGTGCAAGTTTTGAGTAATTTACACTGAAGGGTATTCAGCTTCAATATTCAATCTCAACATTTTAGAATTTTCTGTGAAAGTGTTTTGTTGTAAATTTGGGAAAGGGGTACAGTTTGTATTGGTGAAAAAGTGTCCTAAATTGACTTCATAAAGGTTTTCGGTTTAGTACATGATATTGAATATCTAAGGGGTAGATGTTATAATGAGTAGATATTAGACCTGTTAGAAGGTATTTTAATATTAAGCCATGCATTTTGAAATGGTGGTTTGGAAACCCAGGATTCTAGTCTGCATTCTCAAATACAGGAGTCTAGTGTGGGTTTGAAACCATGAATTTACAGAACGACTAATCCCCTGTTAGCGACATCAGAGTCAGGAGATGATTTAGTGCTTGATTAAAATTTTAACTCATCCAATATTCTGTTATGACTCAAAATTAGGATTCCTTGATTAGACTTTAGTTTCCTTGATTATGATTTCTATTATAAGTAGGTTTCCTAGTACCTCATGTTTTATTAAAGGTACGATGCTTATTTTGATTAGTTTCCTTAATTAGATTAGATTCCTTAGAATAAAGGGGCTCTTAAGCCTATAAATTGTAACCCACTTTTCCTACTGGAAGACAAGCAATGAGATTTCAGTAGTAGTTCAGTTTTATTATCCTCTCCCTTCTGATCTTTTCTCCCCCTTCACCTACGTTCTACCCCTTGTAGCCAAGATCTACAAAATTTGTATCAAAGCCCATATTTCCATGGCCTTTCCACCATGGAGTCCGACACTAGGGATGCCACTCAGGTCGGGTATATGGTAAAACCTGACCCGACCCCAATGGGTCTAATGGGTCGAGTTTGGGTTTTCAAATTCAACCAGAATAGCTATTCAGGTCGGGTTCGGGTTTTAGGAGATCCAAATCAACCATACCCGATTAAGGTTATAGATTTAAATTTTTTTATATTTTTCTTTATATTTGAATACAACCCAACCCGAAAGGGCCGGGTTTGGGTTTCCAAATTCAACCCGAATAGCTATTCGGGTCGGATTTGGGTTTACAATTTCTTAAATAGTATCGGGTTCAGGTTTGGAAAAACCCAACCCGAACCTGACCCGGTGGCATCCCCATCTCGCACTCGCCAACAGGAACAAAGATATTAGAATCGGCATCCGAAATGGCTGATTCCTCTTCTTCCTCAACATGGCAGTCTGACTTGGATGCACTTGCCCAAAACCTGGAGCACTACACTGACAATCTCCAATCGACAACCTACGGCCTCCAGGAATCCACGCAGGCAACCACAAACAGTATTTTAGAAGATCGAAGAATCAACCTGCATCTGGACGAACGTGTAGGGGAGCAGAACAAGCAGTTGGCTGACCTAACCTGGCTGATTGAGGAGCGTCTTCCATAGTGGCTGCTTTCTCCACGGCTGGTTGTTCTAGAGCCAGACGCGTCACAAGCCCCTCCACCACCTTCTTTGTCCAACTCTCTCTGCGTCCATACAGTTGCCTCCTTCCACCATGATCAACGACCCCACTGTCTCTCCGACTGCCGGTACCACAACCTTCACACCCTTGAGATTTGGGACTTTTGCAGATTCCACATCCTCCGCCGGCCTTCCACACCCAAGATATAACTCAGCTGCGTTAGAAGCCGCTTTGTTCATGGCATCACTGTCTACTGTCATCCCCACAACCCATGTTATCACCTTTTCACGTTCACAGCCAGCGATCACTCCTTCAGCGCCATTGCAGTTGGCTGGACCTTTGTCATCAGTTGTGTAGCCAATTTTCTCCTCCTCAGCTGTGCTCAGCTCGCCTCACAACCCAGCTCAGAGACCCTTGTCGCCGCCTGTTTTCTATCCGTTGTCCAGACGACCTCCTACAGCACCAGGCCTCGATTGCTCTCACTCCCCTGCGCAAAACAGCTCTGGGTTCTACACTACCAATTGCTCTTAAGCGCATGCGGACCATCAATGGCTCCGCAATCCTCTTGCGGTGGAACCCATGGGCTTGCATACACAATACTTGTCTGGATGGGCCTTGACTTCGCTAGTCAGGTCTTACATGGGTTCTGCCATCCCTATGGTCATTCAAGCCACAACTGGACAGTTTAGCACTTCCATACGAGACCCGCCTGCCATTCTGCCTGGACAGTGGCCTCCGGGTGATTTTTCTCAACCACAACCACCTCTGCAAGTAAATGTTCCTCCAGTGGGATTTATCCACCACCACCTTCAACCTGATTAGGGCCCACGCCGACATGATGCTCCTTTCTACGGTGACTATCAATACCCTTGACAGGATGATCATCATCCTAGGAGTCATGGTTGCCACATTGACTATCAGCCCCAGTATGAATCTGATAATGGGTGTGTTCAAGCCCGTTCCACCCAGCTCACCTTTCCCATGTTCAAGGTGACGACCCAGATGAGTGGGTCTCTCATGCATGCCATTTCTTTCGTTTCCACCATACCCTTGAGGCTTACAAGATTTATATGGTTTCGTTTCACATGGAGGGTCGCACCCTCCGCTGGCTCGACCATTATCTTTATCGCAGTTCCCATACTACATGGGATGATCTTGAGCAGGCCTTGCTTATCCACTTTGAACCTTCCGCCAACCAAAACTTCAATAAGCTAATCTCTCGAGTACGCCAAAAGACTACCATCCATGATTAGCTGAAAGATGCATTATTGGGAACCTTTATTGGGGGATTGCAGGACGACATCGCCAATAAGGTGGATACTCTCAACCCTTAGACCTTAACTAAGGTTATTCGTGTTGCTCGCACCTGTGAAGAGAAAGTCAATAATAAGCGGCGTCAGCTTCAGCTTCCTGCCATGCTCTCCTCTTCTATTACTCCTACAATGATGTCCACTGCCACCGTTCATATTAAAAAACTCTCTCAAGCTGAGATGAATACCAGACATTCTAAGGGGCTTTGTTACCATTGTGATGAGTAAAACAGTTCACATGTTTATTACTAAGGATGAGGGCCCCGTTGCTGAGTTTGATGCAGATTCAGCCATGTTGGTCAATGACATCCACCCTATGATATCCTTCCATGCACATGAGAGTGTCAATGCTCCTTATATTATGCGCGTTAATGGCCAAGTGGCAAAACAACGGGTCCTTGTGTTGGTCGACATCAGAAGCACTCATTCCTTCATGAACGAGGGTCTTGTCCGCACATTGGAACTGCCATTTTTTATTGCTCTCTATTTGATGTTATGGTTGGTGATAATGCCAAACTACGTTGCTTAGGCAATTTCCATGGTGCCACTTTATTTGCCCAGGGTATCCCTATTATTGCAAACTTCAAACTTCTCCCTTTGAAGGAGGCCGATGTGGTTCTCAGGATTGATGGGCTCCGTACCCTCGGGAAAGTTGAATGGGACTTTGATAAGATACAGCTCACTTTCCAACATGCGAGTGAAAAGCGTCGTCTTACTGCACAACCACCAGTCAACAGCCTTGAGGACAAGGCCAAGAGGAAGCAATGGTGGATTGTTATGACTCAAACTTAGGATTCTTTGATTAGACTTTAGTTTCCTTGATTAGTATCTCTTTATTAAAGGTAGGATGCAAATTTTGATTAGTTTCCTTAATTAGATTAGATTCCTTAAATTAAAGGGGCTCTTAAGCCAAGAAATTGTAACCCACTTTTCCTATGGGAAGACAAGCAATCAGATTTCAGAAGCTGTTCAGTTTTATTATCCTCTCTCCCTTCTAGTCCTTTCTCCCCTGTCACCTACGTTTTATCCCTTGTAGCCAAGAGCTACAACATATTCCCAAGGGTTAGCCATTTAGTATTTCAAACTGTTGCATTTAAAATCATGATTTCAAACCCACACTAGAATCCTTCCTTTGAAAACTAAGATTTTAACTGTAGACTAAAATCCTAGGTTTCCAAACCACGGTTTTAAAATGCATAGGCTTAGATATGTGGAGGACAAAAGAAAAGGGTTAGAGGGGAGGAGGTTAAAGGTACTCCGATGGCAGTCCAGAAAACTCCGACGGACTTCAGGTGGTTCAATGGACTCTGACAACAGACAAACGGACTCTAGTACAGTCTTGCGAATTTGGGAAATACAATGGACTCCAGTGGAGGGCAAGCAAACTCTAACAACAATCTGACAGACTCTGAAGGCGGTCCAGCGGATTCCAATGATGGTCCAATGGACTCCAAAAGTGGTCCCACAAACTCCAGTGACTGTCCAATGAACTCCGGAGATAATCCAAAGGACTCTTTGACAAACTCCGGCGACAGTTGAGTGGTAGTCTGCCACACTTCAAAAAGGTCTGGCAAACTGTGACTATGATTTGGCAGAATCCCGTGGCAGTCCGCAGCACTTCCGTTGGGTCTGGTAGACAATGACGGTGATCCTGTGGTCTACCACACTTTGAAAATATCTTGCAAACTGTGGCAGACTTCAGTGGCAGTCCAGCACTTCGGTTGGGTCTGGGGACCATGGTGGTCCACCGAGTTTCCGGATAGACAAACTCCAATAGTTAGTGCTGGTTGTGGACATCCATAGTCCGACATTCAGACCATGTTCATGATTGTGTCCAGCCAATTTTTTTCCTCTAATTTTTTGACACAGCCACAGACGAAGGGCCATGGCATGCCATTTGTTTAAGGTCTGAATATTTTTTAATTATAGTTTGCACTCTTACATAGAGGCCATTTTTTTTTCTCAATTACCCTTACGCATCATTTCTTGAACCTAAATTCTTAATAATTTAAAAACAATCATGTTAATGTTAGATTTGAGTACTTCCTTAGAATTAATAACTAGATATATGCAAACCAAGTTCACTCTACTACAAATAAAGAAGATATCATGTATAAGTCTAAATTGTCATTATATACTAATTAACTTAATATACATATATCCCCACCCCTGTTGCCACACTTGGTCACAGACGCTGATGCCTCTCCCAATGTCTCCAACCACCACAACCCTCATCCAATTGCCTACGCGACTATGTACACTAACAATGGCTATTTCCATCAAATAAGAGGCTTTGCCGGCGGACAAAGCACCAAATGACAAATTGTTAGCGGACATAGATGTGCACAAGACTTGTTCACTGGCTATTTGGTCAATTACTAGCCCTACTTGACAACAGCTTCACAGGCTAGTAGTAGACTGCCAGACTATGGTAATGTGCTCACAGGAAATGGGTGGATGGCAGGGGAAGAAGCCATTGCAGGAGCAAGGAGGAGATGAGAGGTGGATGAGTAAGATGAGAGGAGCTTGTGCATTTCCAATTCTAGGAAGGGGGAGGTTATAATTGGAAATGCATAGGTTGGGCTTTTTGGTTGTAAGCTTGCATTTTGAAGTTGGTGATTTTAAAACCTGGCATTGTGCCCACACTATAAGCACGTCTAGAATGTGGTATGTAGTATGCTAAACAATTACAAACTATGTATGGCCATATAAGACTGGTCACTGCGCCCACTTTTTCAGACCTCTAACTTGCATTGCAGAGTAAAATCAATGACTGATAACCGAAAGAGGCAAACAATTCTACAGTTCACTAATTTCCAAGTTCCTTCTAACTAAAACAACTACTTGCAATCCAGAAACAATAATATTTATTTGTAGGAAAAACAGTCTCATAAAATATGGAAAATCTTTCTTCTAAACCTATTATATTCAGCTGCTCAAACATGCATGAAAACAGATTCATAAGAGCATTCTTATATTTTCTCAAACAATCAGGCAGCAATATGAAATTTGTAAGGAGCAGAACATTTGCTTAAAATTCGAAAGCATTAGTATCCCAGCCTCAAATATGAAACTTATTATGCTATATTTACAAAGCCATTGTCAAGCATATAGTAAAAAAAAAAATTCAAATACTTATAAATATAACAAATGATCTAGCATAAAAGTATTAATAGGGAAAGGGCATAAAAATTCTTACCTCCAACACAACCTTTCTTTCTTTGCTCTACAAAATAAACCAGACAATGAGATATAAGAAATGTATCAAGAGATGTTAAAATCCTGTATGTAAATGACTCCAAGTACCATCATTGACTTGTCTCACATTGAAATAATGACCCCACTCCTTGTCCAAATAATGCCTGTCCTTGAAAAACTAGCAATCAAAAGCAATATCAAATCATTAAAGATTGAATAACCCAAGTTAACAATAAAAACGAAGAAAAAAAAGGTAAGAAAATAACAAAATCAGGAAAAAGCATATTAAACCTTGTCCTGATGCCGCTTGTAAAAGATGTCCCAATACTTTCTAGCATCTCTTTCATATCGTTCTGTCATATAAATATATATACAATGATCAAAATAGTTAACTTCTAGGCAAGAAAATCTAATCTATCCCAGAAATTCGGAAAAACCATACCTCTCCAATAAGGGCTTATTTTGGAACTGGAAGGATTGTAAATTTGCATCTTAAATCTGTCCAAAAAATGAAACTTTGAGAATTTTCAGCAAAATAGTTACTAAGTTTTTTGTTACAGAAAATTTTCTAAATTTTCTTGATCAATTAAAAATGTATTATGTTTTGAAGTTTGAACATACATGACCATGCCATTTACAATAACACCAACAACAAAAAGATGGGGACTAATCTTGCCGCCACTTAGTCTCAGAAGAAACAACTAGAAGTGGCAATGGGCACATATCCTTGAGAAAGGGCCAAAAAGCTTTTCTGGGTAGAAACGACCCAACACGTCCCTTCAACTTTTAGTAGTGAATATTACTACCTTTTGGATAAACTGCTCAAAAATTTGTACATTATTTTTTTAGCTAACAGTTCATGCGCACAACAAATTTTGTGAACGTCAGCCAAAATGTTTGAGTAAAATCTTACAAACTATGTAATTATCAAAAAACATGCAGTGAATTCTAATTTGATGTGAAGATTCATGAAAATAATCAAATTCATTTCATTCGTTGCGGGTGCAACAGAAGAATGAAGTACAGTCGTGGCAATGGGCATAAAAGAGATGAGAGAGAGAGATGCCTGGTCGGGAGGGACGGTGCTAGGTGGTGGGATGAGGCCAAGCATGCCGCGCTTGATTTTGAGCCCGACGATGCTCAGACCTCAGATTCACGAGGTGACCGCCAGGGAAGGAAGCGATGACAGCAGTCTCCGCATAAGTCAAGGGTGTCTCCAAAATGGAATCCACGTGAAGCTGTTTGTGTACTGAATTTGGGTAAGATTTCGCTAATCCGGTTTGAATTTTCAATAAAAGTGGCTGAATTAAAAATTCAACATTAAAGTTAATTTTAAACCATTTTAAATTAGAATGGGCCGAAATTACAAAAAGGAAATTTATTTAAATAATATTTTAAAAAAATAATTATCAATTTAGACCACTTTGGAAAATATTTTTCTCAAAGTGGTGTTCTTTTTTGCCACACAGGCCCCAGCCAAGCACATGGTGTTGGTGTGGCTTTTTTTTTTAGTTGATTTCGTCCTTTAGAATGACGAAATCTGATTTCGTTCTTTTAATGGACGAAATCGATTTAACTTTTTAAAATGACTTCCACCTAAAGGACAAAATCACTTTAAGGTAATTTTATCTTTTTAAAGGACGAAATCACCGTTTCTCGTAAATTTTGACGTGCTAAAACTTTAGGCTCGATCTTCTATGCTTTTCTTCTTCATTGTGCTCTACTGGTTTGTTGGTGTGTGCCTTGCATTGTCTTCTTCGCTGTATGGAGCTCCCAATAAACTTCTTGGAGCTGATGGCAGCTGATTCAAGTAAGATTTTCTTGTTTGTCCTACAAACTTGTTGTTCAAACCTGTAGATAGATTAGTATCTTAGTTTATTGTGACTTCGTAACTTCTATTATTATTCTAACTTATAACATGAAGAATACGACCACAAAGCGTACAGCTTCCAGTATTCAGAAATTGCTAATCTCAAAGATAGCTGACTAAGTTATACATCCATCTAAGTATCTTTCAGCATGCCTGATTTGATACAAAGGCACAAATGACTCTGATTGAACAAAAATGAGGTCAGCTAAAAACAGAACATCATGCTGAACATATCATGCATTTTGGACAAGAATTTTGATGGGGTTGACACTAGTTGGCATGATGGTGAGGTCAGATGCCATCAGCTCCAAGAAGTTTATTGGGAGCTCCATACAGCGAAGAAGACAACGCAAGGTACAAACCAACAAACCAGTAGAGCACAATGAAGAAGAAAAGCATAGAAGATCGAGCCTGAAGTTTTAACACGCCAAAATTTACGAGAGGTGATTTTGTCCTTTAGAAGGATGAAATTGCCTTAAGGTGATTTCGTCCTTTTAAAGGACGAAA
This sequence comes from Saururus chinensis, assembly GCA_035235625.1. NCBI lineage: Eukaryota > Viridiplantae > Streptophyta > Magnoliopsida > Piperales > Saururaceae > Saururus > Saururus chinensis. The sequence continues at coordinate 24,241,937 of CP141146.1, read as the reverse complement.
TCGGGTCGGGTTGAAGTCATTTTAAAAAGTTAAATTGATTTCGTCCGTTAGAAGGACGAAATCAACTTAAAGCAGGTTTCGGCCTTCTAAAGGATGAAATCAACTAAAAAAATAAAAAAAAAGTTATGCAGACGCCAGCTGCTTGGCTGGTGCCTGCATGGCAAAAAGGAACACCATTTTTGAAAATATTTCCCAAAGTGGTCCAAATCGGTAATTATTATTTTTTAAATATTATTTAAATAAATTTCCCATTACAAAATCACCTCTTAAAGTGATTTCGGACTTTTAACCCTATTTTGAAAATTAAAAATTTTATTATTTTTTAATAATCACCTCAAGAAATGTGTTATATATATAAGGCCCATTTTAAAAGTTCTAAATTACCTAGTCTTTTCAGATTTTATTTAATAGATCTCAAATTTAGGAGTGTAATATTATCAAAAACGTGCATATCTGAGTTCAAAAGAGAGAGTTATATTAGTATGAAGTTTTAAAATTGGGTTTGATGCGACATCCAAATTTATTCTAAAAAAATTTATTATCAACTGTAATCCACATTCAATGGTGAATTCTGGAATTAATTCCTAAAAATTCCACATCCGTTTCTGAAAAATCCAACACCCAAACAGCGGAATTTTAGCAAGTTGGGAATTAGGTTATTTTCTCGTTTCTATCAATATGGACGAAATAACTTTTCATAGTGCCACTATCTTAAATAAATTTTGACTTTGGGGCTATTTGGGTATAAAATTTGTGTAAGATTCTAAAGATTCTATTCTAATTTTATCCGAATTAATCGAAATTGTAATTTTATTTAAATTAACTAAAATTATAGTTGTGTGTAGAAGGTAGGTAAATATTTTTATTTTACTCAAAAGTTAATTCTAGTCTATTTTCAACTGTAATTAATCGAAATCACCAAATCACTTTGCGAGCTAATTCTGTCATTTCTAACTCCCATACCACTATTTTGGAATAAAAGATTATATTATTTTTAATTATTAGCCTTCATATCAATTTGAACATCACTAAGTGTTCTATATAAGTAGGCCTACTTTAAAATTTCAAAATTACCTATCTATGTAAGATTTTGTTTAATAGTACCAAGAACGTGCATATCCAAGTTCAAGAGAGAATTTTATATTAATTAAAAATTTTTAAAATGGGATTGACGTGACATTTAAATTTATTCTAAAAAATTCTTATACCAACCGTAAACCCAAACATCTCCTTAATAGGCCATTTGACAATGCCGAGAAGGATTTGGAAGCGAAATAAGAATATTGGCTTCCTTGTTGTTATCATATTTAGCCGTAGAAAAAGCTAACATGTGTTGGGTTATATGTATGCTAGCATGGCAATGTGGAATTGAGATTTGATTGCATGTGCATTATAGGGTAGGTGGGCACTGTCACGGAGGCACCGGGGAAACGCCTACCATGCAGCATTCGCAAGGCCAAATAGCCAAGCAAGTAAGCCATTTCTCATCAAGGTTACGGCCTTGTGCCATTCGACCAAGCGTCTAGCCCGCGAACCCAGACAATGAACTCGTCCCAAGGTGGACATGTGAACGTGCCGTGACATTTTCCAAGCGAGCTAGCCGAAGGGGGACACCTCCTTGCAATGCACGGATCCAACTTAGGCAACTTGGACATCTGAACAATCCATCTCATCCAAGTGCATGCAAGGGTCTTTGTATCCAACACGGCCATAAGGCTGGACGACTGCCCCATAGGTCAGAGAGCCCCATCTCCTAGCGGACGGGGCTCCTAGCATGATGGCTAGCAACACAACAAGCCTTCATTGTCATTTGAGACAGCCGGTTGCAAGGCTAGGCATCATACTAACTACTTATCATTTCAGCTCACCAAGTCCACCCCTATATAGCATAAGAGATTTTCTCCATTTTGCTGGAGTGGCAGCCAAAGTGGCTGTACGGGCATGGTTCATCCAAAGTTTGCCAAACGGCCCCAAAACACTCCAAAGGACTCTCCAACATTATTTAGGGGGAAGGGACATCTTAAGACTCCAAAGATGTGCTAGCCAACCATGTGTCCCAACATAGCCAACTATGTGTGCACATCATTGCATGCACTCTGCACAACATTGCGCACACATGTTGCGCAACGTTGCACACACATGTTGTGCAATGTTGTGGGCCTTCCCCGCAATGACTGCATAGGCAGTTCCCTCAATACATACACACAGTATACAACACTTCCACATGTGTGTGCGCCCCAGCACGTGTCACAGATAGTCCGCTTCGCTACCTCGTGATACTCTCCCCCACTTGACTCGTCGATGGTATAGCTCTAGGGGGTCTTGCTCTAGTTTCATACCATGGCACGGAATTGCAACGTAGGGTAAACTCTTTTCTTGCGACGCTTGAAATCTATTCACACCACAGCTTGGATAATCCCATAGATTGTATGCTTTGGAAAAACCAACTTCTACCCATAGGCCCACGACTCAGTTAAACCATTGCATGACAAACTTTTTGCCCAATGTGCCTTTCGCATTGGCACAGGCGAAGTACTCTACAGTTGTGATTGCTTCAATAAGTAGGTGCGCCCAACTGCTACATTTGAGTTGGTGTTGCACATGACCGGGAAAGGATATACCAAATAATGCCCAACTTCCTCTCTTGAAGCCGGTCCTTCACTCGAGATGCTGGCAAGTTGCCTACACTTCAAACAATTTCTGCTTACACTTTGGCCACACCTTACAGCTCCCACCAACAAGTTAACACCATGACATCAGGCTTCAACACTCTTATCTCCTCCCATTGACGTCTCCCAAGAATCAAATGTCGCCCCCACTTATAACAAAGCTCGTTATAACAATGCAGCGACATCCTCGTTGTGTCCCGTAACTTCTGGGTCTTCACTTCTTACAAAGTTCCTAGCCACCCGATTCAATCAAGTTTCCCCTTGCTATACATTTTAGAGGCCTACTCCACCCTAGGAGCATCAACTTTGCTCAAGCTTTGCATGACTGGATGGTCACCAAGCTACTACTCCACTCTTGATGTAGTGTACCATCAGGTTTCCGCTCGTGATATAGTCTAGCGGTCTACTCCACACTAGGAGAAGTGACTTTGCTCAAGCTTCGCGTAATCAACTTGGTTACCAAACTCCTATACTGCTCGGGATGCAGCAATCTACTACGTATGTATCCCACCGACATATGAGGCTCACTGCACCTCACTAGTTAGACCGATGCCTAAAACTAGTAATCCAAGATGGGTGCCGCCCTACCAACCAACCCAGGGGTGTGAACACGTCTATTCAATCACCACAATCAACCATGCTTCGAATGTGCCGCTTGCAATTCTCGTCCTAATGTGCCAAACTCATTTCTTTTTCTTTTCCATGTCTTTTTCTTTTTTTTTCTTTATCTTTTTTTTCCACTTGGACCAGATAGTATCCACTATGCTCGAGTCCCATAATTCACTACTTATCGGCCCAGGAAGTTCCATTCCCAAGATCAATGGCTTTCAACACGCCTTTTCTCTTTTGTGCCAAGTTCAGCCTGAACTGCCCGCCAATGAGTCCCATACCTCATTAGCAAGAAGAACCACTGACCTTGGTGATACTCTTTGTCCACAAACGAACTGCATGTCCATTCACAACACGAGCGCCCCACATAGGGCTCAATCCCAACCCATCTTCACTTTGAGGAGTCTCGTATTTCACTGGTATAGATAACATGTTGCATACCTATAAACTTGGTTCAATATGCTTGTCCACCCACAACATTGTCGGGTAGAGAGGGTACAAAGATTCACAAGGCTTCCTTCCACTGATACTTCCCATACCGCACTGTCAGTAAGAGCTTGCTGCCATTCACATCATTTTCGAGTCCCAACACAATTCAACATAGCTTCGGTAACATTGTTGCACCAACGACCAAGGAACAAGAACACTATTGCATGAGGTCCTTGTAAACACTATGCTTGTGATGGAAGGGACCCAATCAGCCATCATACATACACATCCGTTTCAGCCCACACTTCCACCAAAATATGTTTCCCATGGTAGTCCATCCGCCTCGCTCTGCCAAGGTCGAAGAACATTGCATTCCGCACTTTCCATCTCCTCGTCCAATGTTCGTCTTGGTTGCCCAACAAGATGGAACCTTAAATTTGATACCACTTGTCATGGAAGCACCCGGGAAACGGCTACCGTGCAGCACTCGCAAGGCCAAATAGCCCAGCAAGTAAGCCTTTTTCTCGTAAAGGTCACAACCTTGTGCCATTCGACCAAATGTCTAGCCCGCGAAGCCAAGCAACAACCCCATCCCAAGGCGGATGTGTGAACGTGCCAGGACATTTTCCAAGCGAGCTAGCTGCATTGGGGACACCTCCTTGCGATGTATAGATCAAACTTAGGCAACTCGGACATCCAAATTATCCATCTCAGCCAAGTGCATGCAATGGTCTTTGTATCCAACACGGCCATAAGGATAGACGGCTACCCCATAGGTCAGAGAGCCCCATCTCCCAGTGGATAAGGCTCCTAGCATGATAGCTAGCAACACAACAAGCATTCATTGCCATCTGAGATAGTTGGTTGCAAGGCTAGGCATCATACCAACAACTTATCATTTCAGCTCACCATGTCCCCCCCCTATATAGCACAAGAGATTTTATCCATTTTGCTGGAGTGGCAGCCAAAGTGGTTGTACAAGCATGGTTTGTCCAAAGTTTGCCAAACGGCCCCAAAACACTCCAAAGGACTCTCCGACATTATTTAGGGGGGAGGGGACATCTTAAGACTCCAAAGATGTGCTAGCCAACCATGTGTTCCAACATAGCCAACTATGTGTGCGCATCGTTGCATGTATTCTGCACAACATTGCGCACACATGTTGCGCAACGTTGCAGGCCTTCCCCGCAATGCCTGCATACAAGATGTGCAACACTATGGGCAATTCCTGTAATGCATACACACATAGTATACAACACTTCCACACATGTGTGCGCCCCAGTACATGTCACATATAGTCCGCTTCGCTACCCCGTGATAGTGCAAATATAAACCCACATGTAGCTAGCTATAAGTAACATGGGTCATGATATCAAAATTGCGTGCGCATGTCAAGTGCTTATAAATTGTACCTATTCGTAATAATGAATTAATATTTGTATAAGCTTACACATGAGAAAAAGAAAACTTCACTTAGAAAGAATCCTTCATACTCCTCCATCCCATATCAATAACTCCATTTGGAAAAATGTTTGTGTCAAATTAATAGCTTTATTTGGAAAAATTACTTGTCCCATATTAATAGCTCAATTTGGATCAATTTAAGTAATTAGACACTTAAAAAATAATCTCAAAAGCTTAATTTATATTCTCTTAATTATGGGTCTCACTATCTAATAAAAATCACTATTTTTCTAAATGGAGCTATTAATAATGGATGGAGCGAATATAAAGCAAGAACAATCATGTATTTGGAAAGAAAAAAACCATCATATTGAAAAAAGGCATGGGCATAAATTGAAATATTTTAATGCTTTAGATTAATTGATATAAATAAAATCTAGCACCTTAGTTGAAAAAGAAAACTTGATAATTTTGTCTTTCTTGGATTAGATTGAACATGAGATTTTATAATTGAAAGAGATAAGGGTTAATTGTCACAACCCTGACCCGGTGTGCCCAAGGCCGCGACATGGATACATGCAAATACATTGTGGCACACGTGAAGATACCAATTATTGGCAAACAATTATGCTCCAATTAAATAAATCATGAATTCAAGAGTAAATAAGTCTAACCACATGAAATATCATATGGTAGAGTTATTACAATTATCCAAAATAAAAGAATAACTAAGTAAAGTCTCATCACCCAACAAACCTCTACTGTTATTATCCTTGTCACTCAAGACAATTATTATTTCATGTGCTCTCATGAGTACTGGTGTATCTTGCCTTCAAAAACTCCATAGCATGTAGGAACTCCTTGAAACTTTAGGTGATGCCCTTGTGACGACTTATGTGGTGTTGTGTTATGAGACACAACTCAATCTAAGATATCATAGTACCAATTTTATGATTGTGGAATGGTACTTGGCATAAACATTTATGAGTGGATTATTAATTATAAGATAGTGGTGTACTGATTTCATGTACTTATACCTAGTGTAAGCCCTGGTTAGCTTTCATCTAAAGATCATGGCCATGAAACTTGTTATTGAATGTGGAGTTTCACACCAAGGGTATTAATTTCCTTGAATGAGATTTATTATTTTCAAAAAGGATATCCCCTCGTTTTGGGTCCAAAGAGTAACAATACTCTCATTCGTATTCTAGGTGGGTTGGAGCTTCATTTAGATTCTTTAATTTGAAATAGATCCATTTTTTTGGGTAAATGGAATTCAGAAAAATACTTTTGCTTTGACATATTTTAAGAGGTTTTCAAATTTCTAAGTTCAAAAATATGGCTCACATATTACAAAAAAATTTCTTCAATTTTGAATAATGTCTATTCAAAACTTGGGTGTGAAAGTTGATTGCTCAGACGATCTACTTGAGTCTAGGATTGATTGACTGAAAGTTATTGGAGTTTATCATGAACTTGGGCGATTGATTGACTTGCTAAAATTTTCATGCATTTTAGACAAAATTTTGACACTTTTTGACATTTTGAGAAGCTAGAATATGACATAAATAACATTGAAAATGACTAGAATTAACCTTCTAAGATGTATAGATCAATGGATTACATTCTTTTAGGTAGAATCTTTACAAATGGTTTTAACTTGACTTCCTTCATCTTGAATCTTCAATCTTTTTTGATAATTTTGAAGCAACCACATTTTCACTTTGTCTTCTTAAACAACCCTATCAGGTCTAATGTATAAAGTAGATTCTCCGTCCACATATACTAGTCATTTTCTCTTGAGATTTGTCAATATATATATAATCCTCTACAATCTCCCCATTTGGCAATTATGTGAAAAAACACTTTACAAGATCTTATAATTTAAAAACCATAAAATTCTAGAACCAAGACATGAAGAACTTTCATCAAGATAATCTCCACCCCTATGTGTTGTAATATGATTATCTGTTATAGTATTGCACTCTATCACAAACAAACAAGACCCCCCCCCCCCCCCTCCCCTCCCCGCCCCTGTCACAAATTGAAAAAGGTAAATCATAGAAAGAACAAAAGAAAGAGAAGAAAAATCATTCAAACAAAGAAGATTTGATATAACAAAAAATCATATCAAGGATCACACACAATAAAATATAATCCAATGTAAAAATAGATATGAGATCATACTAATCATTCTATAATATGGATTATGATATTCTTGATATAGACTTCATAGTAGTGTCATATGTAGTAAAAAGACATTAGAAATTTTTGAAAAACCATTTAATCTTCAATAGTGTTGTACATAGAATAATATCAATGTTCAAATAACTCATCATGAAGAACTAAATCCATGGAGACTTCATAAGTATAAACAAAAACATTTGGAACAAGATGAAGATTTCTGTAATGTGAATTTAGCAAACTAAGAGAACAAGTTATATTACATAATCGTGAAATTGCTATGTTTGTCTGCACTAGGCCCATTGTGAGTTTAATATCCTTTTACATGTAGAGGATCACCACAGTACACCTAGTTCAAATACCTAACAAGGTTAAAGAACTACAAGTTGTGGCCTCAATGTACAAGAAATATAAAGTAGAATAAACTAGCGCAACCAATGATCTATAAAGCATGCAAACAACCAACACAATAATTTTTACTTGAAAACCCAAATTGGGAAAAAATCATTGTCAGTCCATCCCTTTTGCAGAATCAATTCACAAAGAAGTTAGAGCTTATAAGACTAAATACTAGCAATCTCTACCCTAACCAGAAGTCTACATGAATTGTTAGCCACCAAGACACCTCCTTAATGTTTTTCCCTTCAAATCTAATCTTTGTCCTCTTCAATAGTATCCTCAAGTCAAAACCCTTTTCGATTGTGTTGTTGAAGCCTCTTCAAGATCCCTTTATGAATAAGCATCACCAACAACTTATATTGTATTTGTGATATGTTTAACCACTCAACTTTACTTCATAGAGTGTTCATGAAATAAAGCACCAACCTCTCATGTTTTTCTCTCAAATTTGTAAGGTGAATTAGGGAAGAACTTTATGCATAAAGTTCACTTTTTCTCTCCAAAATTTTGCTTCTCCTCTCTCTAATTCATCACATTAAATCCCTTAAATAGTCTTTCAAGTAGGCTAGGGTTTCAATATTCTATTAAGAAAGAAATTGATTCCACATTGAATTAAACTAGGCAACTAAGATAGATCGATCATTCCTCAAGGCAATTGATCGTTCCTTATTATGTTCAAATGCAGGCAATCAATTGATTGATCCTTTATCCAAATGATATATCGATAAAGTTACTAGAATCCATCTATCAGGCATCAATTGATCCTTTCAAGCCTACAATCGATCATTCAAGTAACATCGACTAATTAGACAACCGGTTGATCTTTTCTCATAACAGACGATCAACATGTCAACTGTTAAAAAACCCAAAAAGCCATTCATATCGATCAATTCTTAAGGATGATCAATTGCTTTTGAACACTAATTATGATTATTGTTGTTTTTGTCCAAAGCTCAAATATATTTTCTAAAGGTTTTATAAGTTAAAACTAAGTGTGTGTTCATGTGATTATGCATAAAATTTACCTTTGAGGCTTATCACTCTATTAGGTCTTCACCTTGAAAATTAAAACTCATCAGCTCCTCTTTTTCAAGTCTATTAATTCCAAATCTGATTTTGAGCACATTACTAATCTTTATTAGATTCCCAAAACCTAAACCATATACCACTTGGACATAGTTTTGTTCATCAAAATTAAGCCAATTACAATACATTTACTGTAACACCTGAGATTTTTCATAAATTTTTCTTAAAATTTCACGGAAATTTTTTGCAATATAAAAGCTGTGAATCATGGGGAAATGACCAAATACAACACCTGTGAAAGCAGTTTTAGAATTTAAAACATCACACATCAATTTTTCCCATACAAATTTTTACTTATTCGATCAAACATCATATGGCCAAACCAAACATCCTCAGGCGCTACTCGAAAACAAACATATGAATAAATTGCTATAATCATAGACTTTAAATACAAATCTCTCTCAGGCATCCCTGAGTGCAAGTCTCATAACAGTCCACAGTCTAATCCAAATTACAAGTCCAAAAAGCACAGATAACTTAAGTCTCATCTCACCCAATACAAGAGATTGTGGCATAAAATAATACTCGCAATGAGTCAAGGATATACCTGAGTCAAAGGGAAATAATCCACTGCAGAAACGAGCATCCATCTCCAAGAGCCTTGATAAGTATGAAATATATATCTATTTTATATGCCTTTTTACTTTATTTGCTAGTATAGATTAGGTTAATTTAGAGTTAGTTATGGTTTATTTAGATTAAGATAGATATTAGTATTTTAGTCTAATTATTAATAATTTTGTAGTTATTATTAGTTTAGGCATGTATTTAAATCAAGTTTGGATCTTAATTACATTCTATATGTCTAAAATGTGATATTTTTATGTTTTGTAGGTAAAGTGCTCTTATCGAAGTACTTGGACAATGTTTGGAATAATTCAAAATAGTCTTGACATGCTTTAAAGTAATTTGGACAATTTTTCGGAGTTATAAACAATTTGGAAATCAATATGGACATGAAATAAAGAGCTTAATGAACAAAAAATGGATTGTCCAGTGAAGAGCTGTCCAGATTGCAGAAACAGTGTACCCGCTCGAACGGGGCATTTTGAGGATCAAATGGGTAAATGTGAGTTTGGAGAAATATGCAGTATAGGCATTCGAACGGGAATGCAGGCTGATCGATAAGGATAACACGCAGTTTCCTTGTTTAAGCCAATTTCGATTCCTTTTCATATTGGACTCCTTCCTACAGTTCTTAAACCTATATAAAGACATATTTGGCTCGAAATTGGAGGATTCTAGTAGATTTTTTGAAGAGAAAAAGGAAGAAGAAGATAGAGGAGAACTCAAAGCTTTCAATGAAGATTGAAGTGCTTTCTTCTACAATGGAAGGATAAACTTTTCTTTTACTTAGGAGTTGATGAAGCTATAAATAAGTTTTAGTTTCTTTTCTTTTAAATTTAGATCTCAGTTGCGAATTATGACAATTGTATGATAAGGATTTCCTTTTTAATAGAAGAGTTTTTCATGTTTATTCAAATCTATGTTGATTTATTGTCTTGTAGATGATAGATTGATGTAGTTTTGATATTTACATCAATTCTAATTTCTGTGATTTAGATGAGATGGTCATGCAATAGTATTAATGTTCAGATAATTAATGAATTGGATGAGTTATACTAAGATTAGATGAGTCATACCTATAGCTAGTTTAGTGTAGATAATTCGTGCTATTGTCAAAGATAGTTCATGCCGTGAATTTAATTAATGATTCTTTTTGAAGTAATTCTAGTTTGTAGCTGAGAATACTTGTTCATATTCACACTAGATTTAGATTAAATGTTAAGGAATTGTTATGGTTCTATAGTGGATTCAATTTCATAAGTAAATTCCATCATATTTATCTCTACCTTTTTAACTAGTTAATTTCTTTCCTTTGCTTAATTTAAGTTTAAGTTCTTTCTAGTTTTTAATCAGCAAATTCCTCTCTAGATTTAGTAATAATTCATCTGTCCCTAAGGTTCGACAACCCTTAAATACTTATCCTAGTACAATCACCTTGTACACTTGCAAAGGGTTTAATTATAAACGATCAGAGCTCTCAGTCACAAACCTACAAAAGCCTCCCGAACAATGGGGCTAAAAAATAGGGTAATGAGTATTTTCATACTTAATAGGAAAATACCCAGTACGGGAGTTCTATACAGTAAACTCAGTAAGTCCATACATAGATGTATTCATGCAACTCAAACATGAAGTAAACAGGCATATCATAATGATGCTCAAACGCATATAATCATACCTAAATCATACTATCAAACTAATCTTGCACATACGCTCTTAATCAAAGTCTCACAAACTTACTCGTATAAGTCGTACAAACTTACTCATACAATCGTATGCTTACTCGTACAACTTACACATACTTGTTTGACCTTACTTGTACAATCATATGCTTACTCATACAACTTACACATACTTGTACGGCCTTACTCATACAATCATACACTTACTCATACAACTTACACATACTTGCACGACCTTACTCATACAATCTTACTCGTACGACCTTACTCATACATCCTTACACTTACAATCTTACTCAGAAACATATGTTTACAGTCTTGCTCAAAATCATACTCTTACAGTCTTACTCATACTCATACTCTTATAGTCTTGCTCATGCTTATACTCTTACAGTCGTGCTTATACTCATACTCTTACAGTCGTGCTCATACTCATATTCTTATAGTCGTGCTCATACTATCGACCACTGAAGCTCATTACAACTAATAAGCTCCAACGTCGAAATGGAAAAGAATGCCACTGGGGAATCACCTTAACCTCCGGGGAGTGACTAGATACCATGGACTTTTCCGAAGATAAGGCACACCAATGCTCCTGGGGCACAAGATCAAACAAGTAAGAGCAGTTCCTTGATACTACTTACCTAAGAGCGCAAACATAAACACCCACACATAAGGGGTCATATAATTGCCCACACTTTAGGGGTCTTATAGTGCCATACAATTGCCCACCATTATGGGTCTTATAGTGCCAGTGCCACTCTTGGGCAGAATCATATAATGCCACTCTTGGGAAAAAATATACAACACTCTCAATAGAACATCAAACGTCTAGGCTTAATTTAGCACACAGACCAAATCGAAAACATACATGGTTCTCAATAGAGCATCAGATGTCTGGGGCTCAATACAACACACAAACAACATCCCATAGGATAAAGACCATGGCAAGACATGAGAAATGTTCAATCGATGCATTATCGGCTAGCTCAAACACAGAACTTAATCCGTCGAAACCCTTGAGTCTCAAACTCACAAGGCTATCATTAGCTTTCCTTATAATTCAAGTTTGAATTAAGTAAACTATGCGGTACAATTATGCCACAAAAACTCTCAAACATACCGTGCTCCACTGATCAAACTAAAGTTGAGCTCGATTCAAAACCCTAGTTCGTCAGGGCAGCAGACTTCACTAACCCATCGATCTCATTATCAAAACTCACTATACCACAAATCCTTACGGTTTTACATACTCCGCCATCTACCTTATGGCCAGAACATCTTATACAAACATCATCAAACTAAGCTCCTTAAAGCCAAACCCAATTATCACCCTCTTACTAATACCTCACTTATTGAGCTTACTTTTAACTTCATAATTTGTATGTTATGCTTGTACAATTATGCACACTCTTACTGTCTGACAAACCCTCAACATATGCTCTAATCCAAACCAAACAAACCGCTCCAATCCTTGCCCATCAAACTTACATCCTCTATCTTCCGTCATACGCTTACACATCCACAACAAATCCAGGCGAAACCTTCTGTCACCTCTTACTATCCATTGCCCACATTTTTGCCCCCACACACATACACATATCCATCCAATAGGCATATATAGTCATCATACATATATATGTCCATCACACATACGTATAACAACATATATTATTCCATACATAGCTTACCAACATACTCGCCAGCCATCACTAGCGCACACACAATTCACATACATTAGCTTACCAACGTACTCGTCAGCCATCACTGGCACATACATACACATCCATACATGTAGTGTACCAACATACTCGCTAGCCATCACTAGCGTATACATACACATTCATACATGGAGCTTACCAACATACTTGCTAGCCATCACTAGCACATACAATCCACATACATCATACAAACTTACAACTCACATGCATGTCATATGCATTTGAACATGGCATAATTCATCCTCTTACATTTGCAAATGGATCATGATTTAACATCCAAAGCATTGAATCATATAATCCTAGCATGCTGCTACTCATTCAAAGCATGCTATCATGAAATTATGAGTTCAAAGCTCCCCTACCTCGTAATCATGACGTTTGATGGTGAGCACATAATGGTGGCGGTGGCAGTGGCGGAGTTGGCAGCCAAAAGCATTGCCAAGTTGAGAGAGTTGCTGTCACGAGGGTTTAGGAAGCGCTGGAAGTACTCACTGCAAAACGGGGTGACCCAGATCAACGTGGAAAAATCCGCAATCCACGGCGGCATACTAGGGGAAGCCGGGAGAAAGGTCGTCCAACATAAGTGGCGGTGCGACCAGAAGTAGAGGGTGTACTCATTGAAGGTTGGCCGGTGGATGAGAAGTACTCGGCTGGCCGCAAGACCTCGAAATCAGCTACGGACAGCACCCAACGGTGGCGATTTCGCATCAACAAGGGCCCACACAAGGGCAGAGGGCATGGGGTGATGCTTGAGGATAGAGGAGCGGTGGAGGAGGGCTGTGATGTCGACTCCATTCGGTGGCAGAGCCAGCTGAGGGTCAGGCGGCACAAATACGGTGCCTAAACCCTAAATCGCACACGCGGCTACTTGCACACGCTATCGCAAGACTCTGAAGGGGCGGTAGGGCCATGCCCAAGGGTGGTGACCAACAAAGACAGCCTTTGCCATTGCCGTGCTGAGGTAGGCCAACTAGAGGCCAATCGGCGTCTAGTGGGGTAAGACAATGGCGCTATGAATAGCGTGGTCAAACACATAACCGATAGAGGGGGAGTCTGGCTCATGTAGGACAAAGAGAGGCGGTACCATGCTAGGGCAGCGACCCAGCCATCTCAAGCTAAAACCGGCTGGACAGAGGTGATCCATAGGCTGTCTGGCATCCAACGGTGCTACCATGGCCCAAAACAACAAAACGACAGAAAACATATAGGGGCCAGGGGACATAGGGAGGATCAAAGGGTTACTAGTGGCTCTAGCAGGCTCCATCGTGACCCTAGTGTTCGGTTGGAGCTGGGTCTGGATGAGGGAGAAGACTCCCATTGGCGATAGCCCTCCGGCAACCCAACACAGTGAAAAAACACAAATCGGGGAGGGGGGGGGGGGGGCAGAACCTCGCAGAGGATAGACAAAGGGGACGAAGGCTAAACCGGTCCAGGTGGGGCCATCCTCGAGCCATCACCAGGCCAGGACGGAGCCCAAGATGGCCGGGCTGCCTCACCAGCCAACGACGGCAGCGACAACTCATTGAAGAATCAAAATGGAGGAAGGGGCAAAACGAACTGGATGGACTAGAGGAGGGCATAGGAGATGGAACCTGGCTGGGTGGAGTGTCCCACCTCCTTCGCCGGACCAAGGCGGAGCTGAATAGAGGTCCGGTTGGCTGTGTCTCGCCGCTGGTGGCCTCCGTTTCACGAAATCATAGCACCGGTGGAAAAATAGGGCGGAGGGGAAAAAAGGATTGGGGTGGCGAAGGAAAGGCCCTCTAGGGCCGGGAGGGGTAGCCTCCCGCTGGCGCCGGCCCAAGGCAGAGCTGTGGGTGGCTAGCCGGCCCTTGCCGACCCACAGCGGTGGCAGCACAATCAAAACACAAAGGGGAGAGGGAAAATCGGGGAGGAGGGCGGTGCGGCCGTGGGGGCCGGGACGGTGGCCCCTCTTGCGTCGCATCACCGAGGCAGAGCCGGTGGTGGCGGCCCTGTGGCCCACCAGCGGCTGGCGGCGGATGGGCAAAGGAAATGAAGGGGGGGCGTACTGTCCATATGTTTCTGGATTGGGCTAGGCCGAGCCCAATCATTTCTTTCTATTTTTTTTCTTTTTTTTTCTCACTTTTCACATCTCGTGTTGTTTCCTTTTCTCCCTCTTTTTTGCGCCTCAAACGCTCGTCTAGGCAAATGGCCTACAACTGAACCCTACACCTGACTTTACAGGTACAAATATCGAGGCCAAATACGTCAAGTGTCACATTTTCCTACCGAAAATGTCCAAAAAAATAGCAAAAAAATTACAGAAAATCGTAGAAAAATCAGGGACATTACATTTACCCATATATTCTAGCAATTTCCTCCTTTGGCTATTTCATGACAAAGCTCTACAAGTTATAAAAATAAAAAATTACAACTTATGATAATATAGGGCATTCACTTTCAACTTGTACAAAACATATACATGATGACCAAAGGATTATTAAGACAATTTGGAATTGATCATGAAAATCCTTGAACTTGTACTTAAGCTACACATTTAAATTTAAAATATTTGCATAACACTACTCAATTAAGAATAAAGTAAATGCAAACAATTTGATTTTTCAAAATTTCTTCTTCCCCTTTTTCTCTAAAATAGTAAAAAGGTGAATCAAAAATTTATAAAATAAACATTAATGTTCACATGTAAGGTAAATTTCCATAAAGACATTAAAAAGATCAAGCATAAATTAGTTTCATTATACATGAAAATAGTCAATAAACATCATGAACTGACAAAAATTTTAAACAAGGATGACCTAAAAAGAAAAGAAATTCATAAAAAAACATCACTCCTTATTAGCAGATGGAGCATAACTAACTGAATGTTAGTGAGCTAGGTCCTCAATCCGATGTAGATGATCAACAATTTGATGATGCATAGCATGGCCTCATCATATCTAAGATGCCGTGGAGTAGCAACAACATTTTGAGTAGGTATATTCTCGGCGTCCAGCATCTACTCATCCTCCTATGTAGTAGCATACTCTCGAAACTAATCTCAGCTATGAGAACACATCTAATAAACAAGTACTTCATCAATCAATCCCATGCCAGTCTACGACACCTCTTCACGAGGAATCCTAAGTCTCTGTGACTGGGCTAACATCATATGAGTATGGCTATGAAGAAAAGTCATAAATTTTCCAAAGATAATGGAAGGCATATCCAAATCGAGCTCAAGCTTTGATAGAAGATAGAGAATATGTGTCATAGTCTAGTTGATTCTCTCCTTTCTCACACTCCATGTGTCGTACTATGCAACCATGTGTTTAGCTATGAATGTCGGAATCATAAAATGTGCCATGATGCATCCAACAATATGCCCCTCTAACCCTTGAAGCTACCAATAATAATGTCATAATCTGACATCTCAAATCCTGCGTAAAAGGGGGTACCAATTCTATCTTCTCTCTACACCAATAACAATAGATATGATAATCTGTCTTCTCTCTACACCAATAATAATAGATATGATATTTGGGGTTACTATAACAATAGTCCCATTGACTTAGCCAATCAAAGTCGTCCTCAGACTATCCAAAGATGCATAACACTGCCTGATAAGTCTAGGGTATATTGAGGGAGGTGTGGTAGAAATAGACTAAGTAGGCACTCCGTTGTGGTCGGACACACAAAAATCTAATACCCTTTGATTATGTACGATGAACTACTGAGCACTCAAACGTAATAGTCTAACCTTAGATTGGGCAGCTGATGAAGATGCACTCGATATGATAGCTTGTGCAAAAGCGACAACCTTCTTCCCTCTAGCAAACTAAAATTAAACAAAAACCTATGTCTAAAGCTCGAACTAGGCAGAGAATAAAACAATAAATCATCATATAAAATTTTAAATTCTTTGAAAACAAAAAAATTTGCCCATATTTTAATTTACAAAAATGTCGTTGGTGAAGACAATCATCTCTAATTGATCCCAAATTTCAGTATATTGTAGGAATCAATGAGATAAACAATAACTATAACTAAAGCAATTATCAATTTTAAAAAGTAATGCACAAATTTCAAAATCCCTAATTTTGAGGGAGTTTTTAAAATTTCATTTGAAGTATCTTTGATATCTTGAATTTTAACAAATGAAATAATGTGAAACTTCAAAGGAATGTAGATATAAGTATTTTATACAACCCTAGAGGTTCAAAATCATTGAAAACAACTTGAATTCCACTAAAAATAAAAAAATTGTGTTTCAGGTACATACCTTCAACATGAGGAAATCCCAAAATCAATGTGCAAAATCCACTGGAAATCGATCCAAATCATGTTGAATAGCCTTTCGCTGTACCAACCTAACTTCTTTGAGAGTATGGAAGTGAATGAGGGTGAAATGAAGCTTTGAGAAGTTCAAAAACCGAGAGTTTTGGCATAAGCTGTGAGACCAGCAATTGATTGACTAATAGGTGCCGATCAATCGCTTTTGAACATTTTTAAAAAAATTTTCAAAAAATCCAAAAAATTATAATAAATTGTAATGCTAAAAAAAATCATTGGAAATTGAAAGCACCTCAAAAAAGATGTAAAACTAAAAATAAAAAAAGAATAAGCTATTTAAAAAAACAATGTTGAGCTCTTCGATTGAATTTTACTGATTGGACAATTAAACTCTATACATCCAAGGATTAATGATCTTACAAACTTCTCCCTTGATTAGTAAGCTTGATTATATTGTGAATCTTAATTTTATTTTTTTTATTTTAACATTCTAATTCTCTTTTATTGAATTATGAAGACACTATCAATTTTAACATGTCTCTTTCAATCGTAAAATTCTTAAGGTCTTTCTTAATGACAATAGACAAAATCCTCTAGACTCTAGCAAAAACAAAACTCTCATTTTCGACTCACTTAGCTAAATTCTATGAACATCAATTTCTTATATAAAGAAAAGTAAAACATAAAGAACAAATTCTTGCCTTTGCCTTTTTATTGTTTTTGGCCTTTTCATGTCAATGTTTTTTAGGGCTTTGGCTTTTTCAGAATCCTCTCAACTTGCATCATTCATCATTTTTTTTCATTTTGTATGCTATATATTTTTTCTTTCATGTCAAGTAGATGGAAGATTCACATGCTAGGCTACCTAAGTAGGTAGCCCTTTCCCATCATATTTATGAGGACAATCCTATTGTAAAAGTAAAAATAAATCATTGATAAGTACAAGACACATGACAAGGAATTTTTAAGCCTTAATTACTTAAATTGAGCCTAGGAAACTCCTCTAATTATATTACTTGTACTAGAATCTAAACTATTAAGTCAACATGTATTTAAGAATTCTTTCTTAAATTTAATCTTGAATTTGACTTGAGTTAATCATGATGCGTGAAAGTTGTGAAAAACAAAAAAATGCAATATCTAGCAAAAGAAAATCTAAAAGATATTCACTCTCTTGTACATTCCTCTTATAGTTAAAGTACATAGACTACACATCATTATATTTTTTATCTTAATTGTGAATTAATTAACCTTTAATCTTGAGTTGTACGATAAAAAACAACCTATGAAACCAAATCATCAACTAAATTTTTTGTGTTTTTCAAAATTTTCATTATTTTTCTTTCAAAACCTATGAAGAAAAACAACCATGAAAAACAAAGTACATGAAACAAAACTAAAAAATTGATCTTGTACAAAGTATAGAAAGAATTAATGCATGGAAATAAGACCATCATCTCTAAGTAGAAAATTTCTCCCCCTTAGCCTTGTCTAACCATCCTGTCCTAAGATATTCTAACAGTTTCTTACTAAAATTTTGAACTTGATCTTTCAAATTTTGAAGAACAATTTTCCTAATCCACACTCTCTTTCTTATGCTCATATATTGGTGTGACAACCTAGGGTTCACTTTCTTTGGGGTGGCAATCCACTTCTTCCTCCTAGGGTTTGGCTTGGGTGGGTAGTTGTTATGGCACTCATACCTACTGTGATTCTCCTTATGAAAAAAGTCATAAATAATCAAGGCACTAGATTTCATCTTGATCACTCTCCCTCCTCTTGGCTTTGGTGGGGTGGTCACTACCTTAAGGGTGTGATTACTCGCTATCTCTCACAAAGGCAGTGGGCTTAACACACTATGTGAGCAATGATGGCTTAAACCCTAACCCTTTCTTATCCCATTGACCAATGCTAATTATAGTCTCTAATAATTTATTCCCACTCATGAACCCATCTAGCTTCTCCTTAGAGGACATAAATTCTCTTTGAAGTGCACTAGACTTCACTTTCTTATTCTCAAGTTCAGCCTTGTTGTCGCCCTTTCCACACTCCAACATAGCATTCAACTCATGCAATCTATTTGACTCTCTAGAAATAAGATCAATTTTCTCATCTTTCTTCCTCAACTCTCTCTCAAGCTTCCTAGTCTTTGTAGTAAGTAGCATGACTTGTTGAATTAGATTGTTTTGCTCATTATCTGACTCTTTTTTTGAAGAAGAATCTAAGTCTGATTCCAAAGAATTTGACTCGACTTCACATTTGCATAAAGGCAATGTAGTTACACAATTCAACCTCTTTATCAGATGAGCTTCCATGCCCCCATTTACACCTTCTTTTATAAAGCTTTCCTCTTCCAATGAAAATCAATGACATGCTACTGTTCATAATATGCAGTGGATGAAACCATTACATGAGATATAAAGCATTGAACAAGCAATTTGGAGACATGAGTATCATATCTTTCACAAACATTAGTTGTAATAATACCATAGAAAGCTGTTATGTATCTAATTTTATTAAAATATTCACAAGATCCACAATATTGTATTGTCTATTACATATACATATGCTAGTGAAATGACAAATGAAACTCTCGCATGCATAAAAGAAAACCTATAGGTATATAACAAATCTACAAGTTGAAAGGTAGACTCCACTCTATAGCTATGACCTTCCTGATACCTCTAATGATCTTCTCCTTGAAGATCTTGCACCACAAAGGATGTTGAATATACAGGTATACCCAGTAAAATTGTCATCCAATTGAAAACAAATAGTTTGATAAACAAAATGAGAAAGATTATGTCGTCAAAACACATATGAATGACATAAAAATTAGATTCACGCATACATTTTAGTGATGAGCATACTTACAATAGAGAACTCCACTTCGTGGTTCAGTAGACATGAAACCTCATTAAGGAGTTCCCACTTGACTAGATATTGGACTACTAAAAATTCGACCTTAGTCTCTTCCTCAAACCTACCCTACCCCATCCATGCCATGAAATAAGGGCTCATTGACCCTAGTGCAAAGATCTTGACTGCAATGATCTTCGAAACCTCCTATATTGCATTGTGTAGGACCAATAATCTTTTGATGCGCTAGTTCATTAGAACCTAACTCCCAGGCATATAACTCCCTCCCTTGGGGAGCTAGAATACCATAATCCTGTTTCATATCATGCCCTTCCTTTCTACATGGCTAAATGACTAAATTGAGGAGCCAACATGACATTAAGAATTTACAACCTTATGTGTCAAATGCATTAGTTCTAGGTGAACAATCATCACATCCAAGGTCTTATACACATACATTAGGCACTATCCCTTACATAATACATGTTTATTCATCATCCCACAAGGATCTACAAATCCTTCTAAATCAGGCAATTATATTTAATTGCTAAATAGCTTACTTGTTTCTATAAATCAAAATAAAAGATCTTCTATCTTGACATACTAATAGTAACCTCATCAATGTGTTTGCCAAATCATCAATACCATTGGTAGATCCATCGACCTGTCAAACACTCACCGACAATGGGTTGGATGGGAATGTCCACCTCACCGATGCCATACTGACACATTGGTCTCACTGTTGATGACCAATTAACATGCATGCAAGGGGCACTATTCATCCTCTTCCTTTTGGTGTAGTCACCAACACATTTACCCACTGATGATCAGGAAAAGCATGATCAAAAGCTCCCCATTCTTTGCGAACGCATTTTCTTTCATAAAAACTAGTGAAAATCATTCTCAAACAAGTTATAAACCATTTGGTTTCACAATCCAGCATTAAGCCAGTTGTAATCCGAATTTACCATCAAAGTATAATCTTGCATGGCAGAACTCAAGGTAAATCACATACATACATTCAAGATCATCATGAACTTGAAGAAAATAGAAATCTACAATATTTTTCTTTATTTCAAAAGTAGATAGCAATCTTACCTATACCGATGTGAGATTCCCCTCTCTCCGACACACAATCCTGCCAAATTGCTCTTGGACTCAAACTCAATGGCTCTAGGACTCCTTCAAGAGTCTCTTCCTCTCTCAATTCCAAGTTTTCTCTATTTATACTGGGATAACTATGTACGGAGCCTCACAACTTCAAAACTACCTCATTTTTTGAAATAACTGACGCGCAATTATCATCGGCAGAACATTAACGCATTGATGCCCGCTAACAATAACATTACAGTATTCCATCGGTAGGTCACCGATGTGTCGGTGGCTTGCTGGTGATAAAAAATAGACTTTAATAAATAAAATAATAATTTTATTCTTGAAAATATGGGTGTCACATGAGCTGCCATCTGATAAACTTGTTTGGAGAACTTTTGCCTTTTTCTTCTTAACCTAACCCTTGAAGCTCCTAGGTTCTTCATCTGAAATGGTATCACTAGCTTGAATGGGACATTTAAAAGAAAAATGACCTAATTTACCAAATCAAAAGCATATCATGCTCTTTTTATCTCTCTTGTTTGGTTTTTATCTCTCTTCTCAAAGTATTTTTCTTTTCTTGATATTTGCCCTTTCCTCTTACCCTTAAAGTTGTAAGTTTTTAGTAACTTCCTACATTGCTTCGTCAATATGACTAGATGGTGATTTTACTCTTTTCCTCAAAATCTTCCTCATCTAGGGTTTTTAAAGCCTTGGTGTTTTTAGTAATTTTCTTTGAAACTTTCAATGCTGTTTGTTTACCCTTGCCCTTCTCAAACATACTCTTTTTTTGTCATACGACTCTTCTTGTATTTCAAAAATTTTCAAGTTCCCTATCAACTCTTGAATTTCTAAGTTGTCAATCTTTCTCCACTCATTAATGGCAACTAACTTGATTTTGAATTCAGAAGACAAGTAGCTAAGTATCTTCCTAACTACAAGATGATCAACAATCGGTTCACCTAATTGGTCACAAGTCTTAATTATGTCTGAGATTTTGAAATAGTATTCAACTGTAGTTTCATCCTCACCCATCATTATGTTCTCAAACTCTAGCATTAGTATCTAAAGCCTATAAATTTTCATAGCATTTTTTCCCTCATTGTAATTAACCAATCTATCCAAAATAATTGTGGCAGAACTATAATGACAGATTAATTAGTGTTGGCTCTTTCCTACAACATTAAAAAGAGTACTCAAGGCTTTACTATTGTAATTTGCTAACTTCCACTTTCCTTCATCCCAATCAGATTCAAGTTTGAGAATTTCAATTTCATCTTTGTCTTAGGTCATGGGGGGATTCCAACCTTTAATCATAACCTTCTAGGCATTGCCATCAAGAGCTTGAATAAAAGCCCTTATCCGATTTTTTAAATAGGAAAAGTGTTGAACATCAAACAAAGGAGGTTGATTTATGGTATTACCCAATTCACCATGCTTAGCTATATGGATATTAAGATTAGACATGGGAAATCAAGAGGAAGAAAACAAGCAAATAAGCACCAAACAAGAAGAGATAATTCTATCATAAGAAAAACTACTTCTAACAAGGAAATTTAAAGTATATTGGCAAGAAAGCATGCAATTTTGATAGCACAAAATATTATAAGACTATAAAAACCCTTAGCTACCAATTGTGAGTTTATTATCCTTTTACATGGAGAGAGTTATTATAGTGTTTCTAGTCGTCATACCTAACTCGGGTAAAGAACTATAAGTTGTGGCCTCGATGCACATAAAATTTAAAGCGGAATAAACTAGTGCAAACCAATGACTATCAAGCATGCAAGCAACCACTACAACAAATTTTACTTGGAAAACCAAATTGGAGAAAAATCATGGCCAGTCAACTGCTTCGGCTACTAAATCAATGCACTAAGAAATAAAAGCTTATAAGATTAGAGACTACTAATCTCTACCCAAACTAGAAGTCCCTTCTCTAAATGAATTATTGGCCACCAAGACACCTCCTTAGTGCTTTTCCCTTTGAGTTTAATCTTTGTCTTCTTCAATATATATAGGGCTTTATATTATTAAACCTAGACTAATGTATTAAGAAATAAATTAAGGGTCTAGAGTTGTACTACTTGCAAGTGCCATAAGTGGTTGTAGTCTTACAAGGTCAAATATATAGGGATTGCTCTTATGTGAATATGAGAATGGTTACGAAGTAGAAAGATAAGATAAACTAAAAATTGAGACAGAGATAGAGGGAAAGAGTATTAAGGCAATGAAGGTATTAAAATGAAAATGAATACGATAAAACACTAAGGTATTGAGAGTCATTGTTACATTTAATGATGTTCTATCCCTGAGATTTTGAAATGACCAAAATGTTATTAAATAGTACCAATTTTAGATTTGTCTCAAATTTTCAAATGTTGGTTGAAATCAAGCTTTGAAAAACAACATTCTTAGAATAAGTCAAAATTTGCATCACCCATCCTTTTTTTGGTTCACTAAGTTCCAAATCAAATCAAAAGTTTAAATGCATATAATTCGAAGTTAACCAATAAAAATTCTTGAAACCAGAAGTCAATGTAAATCTTGGCTAATCTAGCAACCTAGTGCAAACATCAATAAAGAAAACAACCTAGAATTGACTAAAATTCGAAGACTTAATGAAATAAAAAACATGTTTAGTTTGTAGTGTTATCTTGTCAATATCATAGCTCAAGTATCACACAACCAAAGATTTATGTCATGTGTTCCCTTACCTTGATTACTCAGCTCCTTGGTTTGTTAATTTTAAGTTTATCCTGTTCATATTGATATTCTAAGCTCTTTGTATGAAATTTTAAAATGCATAAATTAACTCTTGTCTCTCTCAAAATCAAAACTCTCATGATCAACCTAATAAAGATGAGATAAAGTTGTTTAGAATCTAGCATAGACAAGGTTCTCTTTTTCAACTCACTTGCTAGACTCCATTTCATACAAACATAATGACAATTGTGTAAACAAAAAAATAAATTTATTTATCATTTTTATGCCCTTGCCTTTTTCAATTTTCCCTATTTCATATTTGAATCTTTTTCTAGGGCTTGGCCTTTTCTAAATCCTCTCTACCTACATCCTTTTCTTTTTCTTTTTCTTTTGTGCCAATTTTTCTTTTTGGATGTCAAGTGGATAAAGGCTTTCACACTATCTTAAGACATCCTAAGTAGTAGCCTTTTTCCATCATCTTTACGGGGACAATATTTCTTCTATTTTTTTTCTTACAAAATGAAACGTCATTGGTATTGAAAGAGTAAAAGAAAAATTGCATCAATTTCTTTGTAGGTTTTTGCAAGTTTTTCTAATTCAAATTTCCTAATTCATACTAAACTCTAATGTTGTGTACGCATAGCAGAGACCACTCGGAGACAGCTCCCACCCTTGATTGCCCTTATGTTACTTTCCATTTATAGAACTTGCTATGTTTAGGACTTTGCTTTGTACTACTTTACTTTTTAGGTTTGATAAGCGGGAACATAGGTGAATAATGGATTCCATATTGTAATAGACTGGTTGTGGGTCCACCTAGTTGGCTAGCATCCCACTGGCACTCACTCTCTTTGGGAGATCTGCCACCCTTATAAGGGGGTCTTTTTTATTTTTATGGAAAGAGAATATAACTTGCTTTCTTCCCACTTCATCTACTTACTCCCCTTTCTTTCAATCCAAATCAAGGTACTGCTTGTGTTCCAATCTGGGACACAACATTGGTATCAAAGTCTCTAGATGGAGCCATGGCTAGCAGCAAACAGACTACAATAGCTCCAGGAAACCAGGCCGAGAAACCCACTGATGCCATTCAAGAGCAGCCACCTCAGATTGCTAGCATGGATGCTGTGACAATTTTGGTGATGTTCGAATAGATGAATGCGAACATCTAGCAATTGTTTGCAACTTTTGTTCAGCATCGACCAACTCCCTTGGCTCCATTCATGGCCATGCCACACCAGATTGCCATTGAGATGGGTGGACCTTCTTAAACACCTATTCCTTGCACTCCCAGCCTCCAAACACCGACTGACAAGCTTGTTCGACCTGCTCCATCAACTGTGTAGTTTGGCTTTATCGAGCAGATTCAGGAAGAAGGTCGTACAACCCAGGTAGAATGAGGCAAACCAAGTGTTCGGGAAAATGCCCCAATGAAAACCCAGTTCTGAAACTTGGATGGGGAGTATGAAGATGATTGGGAGGACTTCTTTGGTCCTCGTAGAGGGCAAACTGGTGGTGTTGAACCTCGTATGGCCTGGCTACAAATCCCTCCTTACAATGGGGACGAGGATCCCATAGAGTGGCCATACATAGCGGAGAGATTCTTTGCTTATCAAGGCACATATTCTGGCAATGAATGACTTCGGATAATGGCTTTCCACCTAGATGAAGACGCCTCAAAATGGCTCCAAAGCTATGAGAAGGAGGGTCGCTTTCCAACATGGGTCTCTTATTCTGATGAACTCTATATTCAGTTTGACCCTAACAAGTTCCAAGATTTCAATAAAATGTTGTCTACCCTCCATCAGACTACTTCTGTGTGTCCTTATTACTCAGAATTTATGAAGATAGCCAACAATCTACCTAACTGGCTAGTTGTAACTTTGATAGGAACATTCAAAATGGGGCTTAGGACAAAGATATCCAACAAGATGCACCACTTTCATTGCACCTTTATACTTGAAGTGGTGCATCATGCCCGGATTGAAGAGGAGAAGTTGTCCTGCCACATACAGGGGGGGACATCCTGGCCCATTTTAGCAGCCGGGCCTGCCTCGGTACTAGTGCCTGGGTCCTCCTTAGTGTAAGGCCTCCTTGTGGAATGACCTAATCCATCCCTTGCCATGAACCCTCCAGTTCACAACCTTACTCCCAAACAAATGGAAGAACGACATGACAAAGGCTTATGCTTCAAGTGTTACAAAAAGTACATACCGGGTCATCGCTGCTCAGTTACATGCAGTTTACTTGTAGAGGAGGTGGAGGATGAGAGTGACCACATGGCCATTGATGACTCACCTGTATATGACAGCTTCCTTCCTAAGATTTCAGTAGATGCCTATTCTCTAGCCTTCATTCCCCCATACTAGGAAGATTTAGGGCTATCTTAAGCAGCAACAAGTCACTATTCTCATTAACAGCGGCTCCACTCACAACTTCATCAATCACAAGGTGGCACAATGACTTGGATGCTTCGTCTTTGACTCAAAACCATTTGATGTTCTGATAGGGTATGACAAACACCTTCGGAGCACTGGTATGTGTACAAACATCCATATCCATATAGGAATATACTTTTGCCACCAATTTGTTCTTGTTGCCCACAAAAGGGGCATGTGTTGTGCTTGGGGTCCAGTGGCTATAGGAACTTGGGGATATCGTTTGGATATTCAGAGATATGATTGTGGACTTTGAGGTGAGAGGCCAGCAAATATGCATTCAGGGCTCCCAACCTGGGACATTATAGTCAGCCCAATCAATGAGCTCTCTCTTTTGTTTCACACCTCAGGGCCTCTTTCTACTGCAGTGTGCCTCTACATAGGTGAGCTAGAATACCTTACTAGATGATCTGCTAGCCCTTTTGGTCGATCGTGAGGATATATTTGTTGAGCCACATGAGCTACCACCCTTGCACCACCATAACCATGTAATCACCTTAGTGGCCAAAGCTTTCCCCGCTAATGTCTAGCCTTATCATTATCCCCATGTTCAGAAGACTGATATTGAGCAGTTGGTGCAAGAGATGCTCCAAACAAGTATTATCCATTTGAGTACCAGATCCTATTCCTCTCCTGTGCTCTTTGTCCAGAAGAAGGATGGCTTGTGGCACTTCTGTATAGACTATAGAGCCCTCAACACCATACTATCAAAGATAAGTATCCCATCCCTGTTATTGAAGAGTTACTTAATGAGTTAGCAGATAGTTTTTAGAAAGTTAGACCTTCATTTGGGTTATTTCCAAATTCGAATGAATACAACAGATTTTCATAACATGGCCTTTTGTACTCATGAGAGTCTTTTTGAGTTCTTGGTCATGCCATTCGATTTGACGAACACCCCTCCTCATTTCAAAGCCTCATGAACGATCTATCCTATCCTCTTCTATGCTAGTTTGTTCTAGTTTTCCTTAATGACATCTTGATCTATAGTGCCTCATGGGAGGACCACTTGGAGCACCTCTGGTCTATTCTCTCTATTTTGTGAGTTAACTCCTTTTTTCTTAAGCGCTTGAAGTGTTATTTTGGTAGCAAGCATGTGGAGTACCTTGGCCATATTATATCTAATCAGGGGGTTGCTACTGACCCTTCGAAGGTGGATGTTATGTTATCTTGGCTGACTCTCACTTGTGTATGAACACTCCAAGGCTTTCTTTGGCTTAGCAGATATTATCGATGCTTCATCAGCCAATATGATGCTATTGCTGGCCCCCTCACTGCTTTGCTCAAGAAGGAGGGATTTGTATGGACAAAGCTAATTGGAGTTGCCTTCAACAGGTTGAAGCAGGCCATGGACACTACTCCCCTATTGATTCTACCAGATTTCTCCTGGCCCTTTGTCATGGAGATCGATGCTTTTGATGGCAGTCTTGGGGCAGTTTTACTTCTGAATGAATGATCTATTGCCTTTTTCAGCAAGGCACTTTCTTGCCAATCTTTGTCTCTGTCGGCATATGAGAAGGAGATCTTAACCTTCGTCCATGTCGTCACCAAGTGGCAGCCTTACTTGCTCAGCTGCCATTTCCTCATCCATACTGATCATAGGCCCCTAAAGTACTTCTTGATATCACGTGTCTACTCTGGCACAACAGTGTTGGGTTAGCAAACTCCTAGGCTATGACTATGAAGTGGTGTATAAGAAGGGTGCAGGGAACACAATGGTTGATGCCTTATCTCAATGGCCATTTGACAACTCTTGCATGGCATTGTCCCTACCCTCTTGCCCATTCCTTTCAGATCTATGGCAAGCCTGTGAGCTGGTTGCTCAGATTCAGCAGGACCTTGTCCCCTTACCATTCTTTGTTTTGCAGGATGATCTCCTCTTGTGGAAGGGACGCTTATGGGTGTCGGATGTCCCTGATCTCTACCACTGCATTATCTCTCATCTCTCACTTCCAAGATACTCCTTTTGCTAGTCATGAACGTTCATTCTGCACCTACAAGAGGGTGACTTAGAGTTTTTTATGGCAGGAATTTGATGGGTGGTCGAGGAGAATGTGGCCACTTGTGACATACATCAGTGTGCCAAGGCTGTGACCACATCCCTGGTAGATCTCCTTTAGCCTCTTCCTATTCCGGATAAGGTTTGGGAGGATGTTTCCATAGATTTTGTCGAGGCCTTACTGGTTTTGCAAGGCAAGTCAGTGATTTTGGTGGTTGTTGATTGGCTCTCTAAATATGCTCACTTATGTGCACTTGGTCATCCATTCACTGCCAAGACAATGGCAGAACTCTACGTTGAGGAGGTGGCAAAACTGCATGGGATGCCCCACACTATTGTCTCCAATAGGGACTAGATCTTTCTATCCCAGTTCTGGTAGGAGTTCTTCAAGCTTCAGAGAACTGACCTGTATATGAGCACTGCATATCACCCTCAGTCACATTGTCATATAGAGGTTGTTTACCATTGTTTGGGACTATATTTGTCACGCCCCGGGATTTTAAAAGCATATAAATTTTCTTTTCACAAAAATATCGGAGTTTACCCAGGCCTGCGACTGGAGCCTCTCGCCATATGCGATATTAAAATAGTAGTATCCCCAGGAACCAAGGTCTGTGTACAAACACACAAGAGAAAAATAATAAGGAGAGTTCTTACTCGTTTCGGTGCGGTTGAAACCCTTGAAATCACATCGATAAAACTTCGGAGTAGGCCCTTCTACCCACACACTAAGCTTCGTAGAGTTCTACAAAGTCTGGGGGGTGGTGAGTATTTTAAAATACTCAGTAGGGGAGTTTATACTATCAGGCATGAATAAACACATGGTAGTTTGATATCACATATATATAGTATTTTTCATGAAAACGGGGTGTGCCTCTCACCCAAAAACCATCCCTAGAGCTTCTTCCTACATATCGAAGATGCTACTAGGGTTTGCAAGCTCTCACGGCTCGCTACAAATGTCCCAGACATATATATATTAATAAGAATTTGTTGCGGGTACAAAGCAGCGACCTCTTACTTCTCCACAGATCATCTGAACAACATTTCGTGCTTGTGGATAGAAGAGCCACCTGTGCTCATGGGGAGCCGGGATCAAGAGAGTAGAGAGTCTTCCCATGATACTCTCTAACCTAGATCTTGCCCTTCGTTATGGGCTCACCAGGCTAAATTAGGTACCGTGCATTCGATTCTGAACTGGATTAATTGTGCTCTCATCTAGTCAATGGAGCTCTATCGGGGTGCCCACCAATAGCTCCGGACAACCAAAACACTCATGAGTCCCAGACTCATAGTCTTGAGTCCCAGACTCATAATTTTGAGTCCCAGAGTCAATCGAAATATCCTAGAGTTCCCAGACTCCAAAAAGAGCTGTTTTCTTTTAAAACATTCTATCCCAATGTTTATCCTTTTGAAAATCCTAGCTTCACCTCTACAAGTCATGGGAGCGTCACTATCAACGACTACAAAGGCAAGGTTGGTTGCTCATTCCAATGAGACGGTTACCCCTTATTTGTCCCGTTTTAGTGACTCGATCACCATGCTTATACGTCTTTTCAAAAATAATCTTGAGTATCCTCCTTTAAAAAAGGACAAGTCCTCTAAAACCGTCATTCAAACATACTATTTTCATTCGCAATGAAAACAGTGGCGAAGCTAGTTTGTCTCTATCTCACATGCTTCACCGTGTATAATTTATATCAAAATCCATGAATAAATATTCGATCAAACTATTATGTATGAGGCAATCATAATGCATGTAGTATAAAACATATCCGCTTCTAGCGGCAAATCATTCGACTATTCAAATATACATAATAACATTATAAATATATGCTATATAAATCATATTCTATCTCAATGATTAACCGTTCAACAGATCGGATATATGTGCAGAAACCATAAATCATATCTTGAAAATAATCTCTAACGTATAACATGCGAGAGTCATATAAATAATAAGTTAAAAACACAACCAAATATTATAATCATGCCATAAGAAAGGATAAAAGCCCCTACCTCGCTTTTCGCGCGAGTTCGAAACTGATAAATCGGACACCACGAAATTGGATGTCCACTTCTGGGGTTCTGGAGGTCTCCAACCAAGAAAATAACCCCGCCATGACATCCGGCACGCTTGATTTAGGTAAAAATATCTCTTCAACAGAAGAAAACGAACTCCGAACGACTCCAGAAACTCTTTTTCCGTGCCCATAGGCTACGGACATAATCTCCCCTTACCCCGGGGTGTTTCCTCTATATAGGGTCACTAACTCAAGGAATGAATGCTTCCATTGCGTAGAACACCCTCGATTTAATTAAGAACACTTTTTGAACCAAAGAAAACGGACTTAAAACGAGTGAAAAAAGGAAGAAAAGAGATTTTGGAATGAATTTCCAAATGAGAAAGAACGGGTTTATATAGTGGAACGCGTTTGATGTGCATTTGACGCGTGTCATACACACTTCACACGCGAAAGACGCATCTAATGCATGACTGACGTGCATCAGACACGCGTCAGACTTCTGACCCGTGCGTCCTGACGCATTGCGATAAAACATATTTTTTTGTTTACAATTTCAAAATAGCATATCTTCCTATCCCGAAGTTGGAATTACGCGTTCTTAGTACCGATAGACTCGTATCAATGAGCCCTTCAAAACTAGACCCCACATGGGTAGGTTATCTCACACTTTAAAAGTAGGTCCAGCCCATGTGGTACGCTTCCCGAGGTCGTAACTTTCGTTCCCGACCTCCGTTTTGTGTGTTCTTAGGTTCGTTACACTCGTCTCACCGAGCTCTATCAACCCATATAAAAAATCTCCAAATATCTACCTCTTATTAATTTAAAACAATTTAAAAATTATAAAATAGTTTTATTAGAGGTAAGAAATCATACCAAAATTTCGTGGTCGTTACAATATTTAACATGCTTTGCTAGGGAACAGCCTCGCCAGTGGCTTCACCTACTTCCTTGGGGGTTGTGGTTGTATTGTATGACCTATCACACATGTGCCAAATTCATGCAATTCAAGGTTGTTTATGGCCACCCTCCCCCTACAGTATTGTTCTATGTACCTCAACGTTCGTCTGTGACTGAGGTTGATTATATGTTGTAGACTTGGGATGAAGTTCTCCGCCATCTTAACATTAATTTGGCTACCACACATAGCTGCATGAAGCAAGTGTATGACAGGAGGCATTTTGACAAGGAATTTCAGGTGGGCGATTTACTTTATGTATCAGTCTTGCCCTACCTCCAGACTAGTTTGTTTTAGGCAAAACATGCTAAGTTGGCCCCACATTACCATGATCCTTATCCTATTTTGGAATGGATTGGGCCAGTGACTTATCACATTGACTTACTGGATGGCTGTTTAGTACATCCTGTATTTCATGTCTCCCACCTACGACATTTATTGGTGATTCATCCCGAGTATCTCAGGTTCTAGCACCACCATTCATGGGCTCTCTTGCGTCAGTTTCTCCTACGCCTGCTTCCATTGTTGATAAGAAGCAGGTGCATTGCTGAGGTTGTATCGTTACAGAGGTTCTGGTTGCGTGACAAGGCTAGCCCTTAGAGGATGCGTCCTGGCTGCTCGAGAATGAGTTCTTGGATCGGTTTCCTACATGGTCACCTTGAGGACAAGGCAAAAACGGAGCATGGTGGAGTGTTTTGTACACCTAGCAAAGACCACTCGGAGACAGTTCCCCGACCTTGATTTCCTTGATGTTACTTTTCATTCATAGAACTTGCTATGTTTAGGACTTTGCTTTTTAGTACAATCCTTTCTAGGTTTAATAAGCTATAACGTAGGAGAATATTGGATTCCGTGTTGTAATAGACTAGTAGTGGGCCCACCCAGTTAGCTAGTGTCCTATAGTTGGCATGCCCTCCCCTTGGGAGATGTGCCACCCTTTTCTTCCTTTTGTTTTAATGAAAAGAGAATCTAACATGCTTTCTGCCCCCTTCGTCTAATTCCTCCCCATTCTTTCAATCTGAAGCTAGCTACTGCTTGTGTTCCAATTCCTAACACAACATCTAAATTCTCAAGTCTTCAAGTTTCTTAAATTTTGCACTTAAGTTCATCTTTTGAAATTGATTTGAGTCTCAGAATGTGTGCAATGTTTAAAAAATCAAAGATATATAACATCAAGATGAAGAAAATTATCATAATCTTCACTCACCTTGGTGCATTATTCTCTTAGTTAAAAACAAAGAACACTTATCATGGTTTTTATCAGCCTTAATTATGATTTTTCAAGAATTAAAGAGATTGAGCTGAACATTGTTACAAGATATAAACCAAATACTAATGCATTTACTTGAAAGTGCATAAAACCTTTTTTTTGTGTTTTTCAAAAATTTTTTATTTTTTTCATGTGACTTTATGAAAAACATCAATAAATAAACCAAAAAATCAAAAACAAAAATCTTGAAAATTTGTTCCAAATGTTTGAAAGAATTAACTAAAGAACAAATTTGAAAATTTATTTATTTTGAAAAATAAACACTTCAATGAAAATGGCATGGGAAAAAATATGAAGTTTTTATTTCTTTTGGATGAATTGATTAGAATCAGCTAGTGAGTTGAAAAAACTAGAACTTTCTTTTTGCTATAGTCTAGATAACTTTACCTCTTTTGAATTAGAATGATCGTGTAAATTTTATAATTAATAGAAGAAAGGGTTTTAGTTTCTTTAGAAAATTAATAAAGAGGATTAATGTAAGAAAATTAACTTTACCTCTTTATCCTATTTAATTATAAATGGTTGGTTTAATGCTAATTCTGATCGATTTTGACTATTTTTAAAATTTAAGTAGTTAACAAAGGTTTTAACCAAACTTTTCTTCACATTTAAGGTTTTTAAGTTAATTTAAGTCATTTAGAATTTTTTTAGAATTTTTAAAATTTTTACCATTTTTCCCGAACAATTAGGGAGCGGGACCTATCGTGGGCCCCACGTGCAAATTTTGAATTTTTAGTCCCAAATGACCATAACATCAACCTAAGAAAGAAAATAATCATGTCAAAATTTTCAGACTTAAATTTGGGTTTAAATAAGCAAGATTTTCTATTTTTAGTGGAAAACCCTATTTATACCCCACAAACCTCTTAGGTTGCGTAATTCATTATGCAAGTAGAACTTTAAATAGTGCCTAAATGAACTACTCCACCACTGAAAAAGAACTTCTTGCTGTTGTATTTGCCCTGGACAAATTTAGATCCTATTTGATTGGCTCTCATATTATCATTTTTACTGACTATGCAGCTTTGAAGTACCTTTTTATCAAACAAGATACAAAGCCCAGATTGCTTCGGTGGATACTCCTACTCCAAGAGTTTGATCTCACAATCAAAGACAAGAAGAGAGTAGAGAATGTGGTGGCGGATCATCTTTCAAGATTGGAATTTTCTAATTCTTCGGAAAACTTTCCAATCCATGACACATTCCCCAATGAGCAACTTTTTGTCATCTCACATCATCCATGGTATGCCGACATTGCCAACTACTTGGTGACAAGTAAAGTTCCCCATCATTGGTCTCACCAAGATAAAAAGAGATTCTTCACCGAGGTAAATCATTTCTTTTGGGACGACCCCTATCTCTTTAAGTATTGTCTAGATCAAATAATAAGGTGATGTGTGTCTGATTCTGAACAAGTATCATATCTTTTTATATTCTGAAGCATGCAGTGGTCACTTCTCGTCTAAAAAGACCACCACTAAAATTTTGCAATGTGGTTTTTACTAGCTGACTCTTTTCATAGATGTTCATAATTTTTGCCAAACTTGTGAACGGTGTCAAAAGTTAGGAGCCATATCCCATCGAAATATGATGCCTCTTAACCGCATATTGGTTATTGAGATTTTTTATTGTTGGGGCATCGATTTCATGGGACCTTTTCCTCCTTCTTTTGGCTATGTTGACATTTTAGTTGCCGTTGATTATGTTTCCAAGTGGATTAAGGCAATTCCAAGCAAAACCAATGAACACAAAGTCCTTGTGCGCTTTTTAAAAGAAAATATATTTTTAAGGTTTGGAACGCCTCGAGCCATCATAAGTGACGAGGGGTCACATTTTTGCAATAAGCCTTTTGAGGCTTTGATGAGGAAGTATGGGATTACCCATAAACTAGCTAGTCCCTATCACCCACAAACAGGTGGACAAGTTGATATTTAGAATCGTGAGACTAAATATATTTTGGAGAAGACGGTAAATCCAAATGGTAAAGATCGGTCTTTATGGCTAACCGATGCTCTTTGGGCTTACCGTACTGCTTTTAAGACCCCAATTGGAAAGTCTCCTTACCGTTTGATTTTTGAAAAAACTTGTCACTTGCCTATGGAATCGGAACATATGATGTATTGGGCAATCAAAGCTTGCTTAAATAGAAAATTTCAAATCAATGCGTTAGAAGAAGTTCGACGTAATGCTTATGAGAGTTCAAAATTTTACAAAAAGAGAATGAAGGCTTTCCATGATAAACATGTTTTATGAAAAACTTTTCAGCTATTTCAAAAAGTTTTATTGTACAACTCTAGGCTTCATCTCTTTCCAGGACAATTAAGATCACATTGGGTAGGTCCTTTCATTGTAAAAACTATAAATCCTTAAGGAATTGTTGAAATTGAAAACCCAAAGAATGGTAATGTTTTCAAAGTTAATGGACAACGTTTGAAACCATTTTTAGACCATTTTGTCCCTTAAGTTGAGTCTACATCTCTTGAAAATCTAAATTATGAGGGTTGATTTTCTTTCCATGATTTTTCCCAAAAAAATAAAAATCATAAAAACAAAAAAAATCTTTTTTTTTCCAAACATTGAGGACAATGTTTCATTTGGGTTGGGGGTGAGTTTTGATAATTTTTGTTAATAGTATTGACTGTGATGACCTTCATCCTTTTCTGGTATTCTTACTCTTTACTTTCTTCTCTAGATAATGATGGCAATTGGATATTTTTAATAAAACTTTTTTTTATGAGTCTTTACAATTAACTTTCATGAAGAGGATTTTAGAAACTAATGTTGGTATTCAAAATTTCACTCACACTTGACTAATTTTTAGAGTTGAACTAGAATTATGTGGTTGTTGTTCTAATACTTACCCGGAATGTCAAGAGACACCAAATCCAATGAACTTTGACCTCCTTCTTCACTTGGTTGGCTGGGAAAGAAGACAAAATTAATATATTATTATTGTTATGGAAAACAACCAATGAATTAGACCGAGTACTTGGAAAATTGATGCCTATGAAAAAAATGAAAAAAAATGAAAAAAAAATGAAAAAATGAAAGGAAGTAAAAAAAATGAGATGGACATCATATGAAAAAAAAAATAAAGTTGCTAAATAATGTTTCATTTTGTAAGATATAACAAAGCCATCATTATAACAATGCAAGCATGCTGGAATATCACAGATAAAGCCCATGAGGTATTAAAGTAAACATCCAAACCGTTTGTAATCTTGGACAGGTTGCTAAATTTTGAATTGGTTCTTTTGGATATCTAAACATCTCTTGGTGAGTAGAAGAGCATACTACTTTAGGAGACTGCTCCTCTAATTATATTGTCAAAATTTACTTTGACTCACTAACGCATTGTTTTAAAAGTTCTTCTACATAGATATTTAATGGTTTAGACTTTTATGAATATTTTTTTAATATTTAATCTATGAGAACTAGTACTTGAATATGTTAGAGTTAATTGTAAAGTTTGATGTTTGTTGAGTGGGGATGAAGGGATTCTTTGGTCTTGCTTTACAATTATTATCTTAATCTTTACTTCCTCAACACAACTTGTTAGCATTATCACCCATATTTTTTTTGTCTAGCTAAAGACATAAAACTTAGCGCTACTTAGGAGGTAACCCATTAGTTTTTTTAAATTTTGTGGGTATATTCACTGCAAACCCTCATGAGACACAACTCGTCCACTAGCGCAAGTTAAGGGTTTAACGGCTTGCTACATATGCTAAATGTAGTCATGATGGACTATGAAAGTGGCATGTTTTCTTGCTTTCTTTTTAATTTTTTTTTTTCAAACGGATAGATTGCTAGAGAGTAGCAATATGCTAGTTGGGGGGTATTTGATACACTAAAATAATGTTCAATTAAATATTTTTAAATCTTAAATTGTAATCCTACTTTGTGTTAATTCATTTTTTATTGGGTTATTTATATCTTTAATAGGTGAGTTGGGCCTTTGTTGTGTTTACATGTCCAAATGGGCTTCGATAGAATGAAAGCTTCCATGTCTATAATCACTATTTCCGGAAGAAATTCACAATTCCGAAGATATGTGGGTCAAATCTCGCATGCCAAAGGGTAGCTAGTTCACTAACCTGAGGCCAACACATGGAGAATCTTATCACTAGTTGTGATTTATATACATAAGGAAAGATAATGAGGCTGATTGGATAACTAAATGATGACTAAAAGATACTTATTTACTAAATAAATCAATGATTTATTTGATTGATTTAGAATCTAATCATTGTCAAAGAAGCAACCATTCAAACAATCAATGAGGATGCAATTAAGGGATTTGATTGGAATTTCTCTTTTGAAGCAACCCCTTCTACTCCTATAAATAGAGGGGTGGATGTGGTAGAGGCATCATCTCCTCCTCTTCGGTGCTCTCTTCTCCTATTTTTCTTTACTTTTTTTATATATTATTTTTAGTTTTATTGTAATGACTTCTAAGCTTTCTAGCTAAGACTAGAGGTGATTTGTAATAATTTAATGGAGTTCTATTTATGTTTTATTAATAGTTTTAAGTAAGTATTGGTTATTTAAAGTGATGGTTATTTAATATTATTTATCTTCTTGTTTCTTTGTGATCTTAACACATAAGATGCTTGAAGGCTCTCATTCTTGATCTTTTGTGGTTTTGATACATAAAACTATTGAAGAAACAATTCTCTTTAATCATTCATCTATCTAAAGTATTTTTTATCTTTATTTTTATTTTTAATGTCCATATGTTCTAGTTAGATAGAATCTTCAGTCAATTATAACTGAGATAACATGATACATGAAGAACATCATATATGTTACAAAGACCGTTAATGCCTTAGTGTTTTATCTTATTGTTTTCTTAACTATTTATTACCTCAATACTCTTATACTTTTTCTCTCTTAATCTTTCTTTACTTCTCTTATTTTATAATCATTGTGATAATCACACAAAAGCAATCCTTGTGGATTTCACCTTACAAGACTACATCAACTTGTGCACTTGCAAGTAATATAACCCTAAGCTTTGGCTCTATTTGATGAATCAATAGTTTATGTGTAACATAGGGGAAAGATTTAGGTGGAGGAGGCGGATGGAGGGGGAGGCAACATAACTAGGAGCACTAGAGAGGAGGATTCCTGCGGTCGAAGATATGGAGATGGAACCTGCTCTTTGAGCCCGATGAAGCATGCATTTTTAAATCTCATGGGTAGGGGATGAAATTGAAAATGCACAACTAAAGTTGTTTTATGTTGTGGCATGTGGTTTGAGATGTAGGGGTTTCAAAATTGACGTGTAGATTGACTAACGGGGTAATGAAAAATATGGCACATTTCTGATTAGGACTAAGTTTAGTAGTTATTTATAATTAAGTGCATATTATAATAGATTTATCAATAAGTAATGTAGTTATATGTACACTAAGTAGTAGTGACGTGTACGGTTATGCGTCGCTACTACCCTACATCTCAATTATACCCTAGGGTAGTAGCAACGCACACCCTTATGCATCGCTACTACCCTAAGGTAGTAGCCATGCATATACCTATTTGTCGCTACTACCCTAAGGCAGTAGCAACACATATGGATATGCATCACTACTATAAATTTTTTTATTATTTAAAATTTTTAAAAATAATTTATAATTAAAATTTTCTTTCCTCTCCCCTCTCTCTCCTCTTTCCTCTCGCTCCCTACCCTCTCTCACTCTCTCCCTATCTTTCTCTCTGTCTCTCTCTCTCTACCTATCTCTCTCCCCTGTCTCCTTTTCTCTCTCCACACTCCTTCGCTCTTCTCTCTCTACCCTCTCTTGACCTCTCTCTCTCTCCTCTCTCCCTCCTCTCTCTCTACTTTCCATTCTCCCCTCTCTTCCCCTTCTCTCTCTTTCTCTATCTCCCCTTAATCACTTTTATTTTAAATTTTTTTAAAATAAAAAAAGTAGTGACGTATAACAGTATGCTTCGCTAATATAAATTTTTTATTTTTAAAAATTTTAAAAATAATTTAAAATTTTCTTTCCTCTCTCTCCTCTTTCCTCTCTCTTTTTCTCTCTCTCTCCTATCCCTCTCTTGGCATCTCTCTTCTCTCTCTACCCTCTCTCTCTCCTCTTTCCTCACTCTCTCTCTTTCACTCTCTATCTCCCTATCTCTCCCTCCTCTCTCTCTCTTTTTCTCTCTCCCCTCTCCCTCTCTCCCTATCTCTCTCTCCTCTCTCTCTTTTTCTATCTCCCCTCTCCGTCTCCCTCTCTCTTACCCTTCTCTTCTTTCTCTCTCCCCACTATCTCTTTTATTTTAATTTTTTGAAAATAAAAAAATAGTAACGACAAATAACAATATGCGTCACTACTATACTAGGTAGTAGTAATGCATATGTGTATGCGTCGGTAGTTCTAATTTTTTTCTTTTTTATTTATAACATAAAATTATTAGTGACGCCTATTTAAAGTGTTGCTAATAGCTAAATTTTTTGTGACGCATGTAGTTTTTGGCGATGATTGTTATTGTGTCGCTAATAAAAGCGTCGCTAATACTACATTTTTTCATAGTGTCTCTCTTTCTCTCTTCACTCTCTCTCTCTCTCTCATCACTCTATGTCTCTTCACTCTCTTCCTCCTCTCTCTCTTTCCTCTTTCCTCACGCTCTTCTCTCTCTCTTTCCTCTTTCCTCACTCTCTCCCCTCTCTCTCTATATTCTTTGTCCTCTCTCTTCTCTTTCTCTCTCTCCTATCTCATCCTCTCTCTATCTCTCCTCACTCTCTCTCTCCCCCTCTCCTCTCTCTCCTCTTTCCTCTCTCCCCTATTTCCTCTCTCTCTTCTCTCTCTCTTTCTCTCATTTTTCTTTTCTCTTATTTTTAATCTTTAGCAACATTTCCATACAAATGTCAATAATGGTATGCTTATTGCAATGTTTATACACAAACACCGCAATAAGCTTCATTTTTGACACTTTCAAAAAAAATGTGGGAAATTTCACCCGTGTTTCTTCCCACACGCAGTTGGGTGAAAATGTGTTTGAATCCCCTCGTCCCCACTTCCTCCTTCTGCCACCACCCTCCTCCCATTCCTCCGTGGCTGGAATCCGGCTTCTGCCTAGATTCCCCCCCCACCCCTCCTCCCTCACACTCCCCTCTATCCCTCCACAGCTGCTCTATCCCCCTCCAATATGCCCTCCACCCACTCTGGCTCCGGTCTAGGCCTCCATCCCCTCCAGACTGCTGGAGGAGGAGGAGGAGACTAGGGGAAGGCAACATGAGTTTTTTTTTAAATAAAATTTACTGACACTATATTAAGTGTCGCTAATAAGGTTTTTAGCGACGCTAATGAAGCATCACTATTTTTTTTAAATCAAGTGGTAATAGTGACGGTTAGTTTAGAGTCGACACTTGTTTTAATTTTGATTTTTATATTTTATTAGCAACGTTTAAGAAAATGTTGCTAATATCATTTTTTATATTTTTTTCAAAATTTGTTAATGTTATTAGCGACATTCTTAAAAGTGTCACTAAAAAATGTATTAGCAACCCTTTACAAGAGGCATTGCTAATAGTCTATTGTAAGTGATGCAATCTAAAACGTTGTTAGTAATCTACTATTATCGACGATTGTTAGAACGTCACTAATAATAAGATTATTAGCGATGTTATGTAAAGCATCGCTAATAATAGATTATTAGTGAAGTTTTTGAAGGCGTCGCAAAAAAATTAATATTAGCAACTAAAGGGAAAAGTGTTGCTAATATAATAATATTAGGGATGCTTGTAGATAAGCATTGCTAATGAGCAGTTGCGACGCGACTGTTATGGACGATTTTAGAGACTGTTGTTACGTCCAAACCAAGACTATGAAGTAGTCTAGTTCAGATTTTTTTTTTACTTGTCAACTATAGTAAACAAGGTCGATCTACAGGGAAAGCCTTGTGTGAGAAAGAAAACTATTACGAAGAGAATATAATAGAGAAGGAA
The DNA here is from genome assembly GCA_035235625.1 of Saururus chinensis. Taxonomy (NCBI): domain Eukaryota; kingdom Viridiplantae; phylum Streptophyta; class Magnoliopsida; order Piperales; family Saururaceae; genus Saururus; species Saururus chinensis. Next base: position 24,201,639 of record CP141146.1, on the reverse strand, counting down.
GGTAAAATAGAGAATAAGAGACAATCAAAGAGAAAGTGCTAAGGCATCGGAAATCCACTTGCAATAAATCTCTAATGTATATTTGATTCAAATGATAACTCAATTAAGATCAAATGAAAATTTGTCTCAATCAGAAAATTTATCTCTAAAAGAACTTTGAAATATAACAATAGTAATTGATTGTTTACTACGTGAAAGTATTAAGTATATAATCACAGAGAATTATGAGCATTCGGCGTGCCTTTCGTCAACGCCAAATTAAATAATTATATAGATTATAAACTCCTTAAATATGAAACATCAATTTAAAATGATAAAGTGCTTACTTGAATCAAAGTAACCATTAAACATCAAGTACAAGCTTCATTCTTAGCCTTAGCTTGAGAGCTTAGAAAGCTATTACAATAAAACTAAAAACAAAAATACAAAATGAGAGAAGCAAAAAGGGGAAGAGAGCTCCAAAGAGGAGGGAATGATGCCTCTATCATATGCACCCCTCTATTTATAGAAGTAGAAGGGGTTGCTTTAAAGATGAAAGTCAAATCATATCTCTAGATTGCATCCTGATTGATTGCTTGATTGGTTGCTTCTTTGACAATGATTAGATTCTAAATAAATCAAATAAATTAATGATTTATTCAGAAAATAAGTATTTTTGAGTCTTCCTTTAGTTATCCAATCAGCCTCATTGCCTTTCCTTATTTATATTAATCACAACCAATTAAAAGATTCTCCATGTGCTGGCCTCGGGTTAGTTTACTAGTTGTCCGTTTATATGCCGAATTCGACCCATAAATATTCAAAATTTGAATTTATTCATGAAATGTGGCGATTGTAATAAAATAATATACGCCATAATTCGCGTAATTATTATTTCGCTCGGCACGAGTTACATCGCATGTGAAACCGAATGTGATGGCGCGCCATACAAATCCAAGAAAAATAACAAAACATAAACATAATAATTTATAATACTTTGGAGTTGACGCACAGCCAAGATATTACATATGACATAATAGCAAATTAGGACCTAGTCCAAAATACACTTTATATAGAGAAGTTAGATTACAAAATACATGCCAAACAAGCCTTTCATAAAAGTCATAATATTACAGAGATTGATGAAAATATTTAAAGAAACTAAGTCAACAATTCCTCGATTGACACTTCCGGTTTGATTTTACTACCTGCAGAGTCTGGGGGTGGGTGAGTATTTTTATACTCAATAGGTGGAATTAAAATCTAATTTAATGCTAAGTAAAAGACAATAATAATTTTTGCTAAACATAATAATTCCGAAAAAACACCGGTTCATCCGGTGACGATAAATCCAAAACCGTGATATCAAACGGCGTTCCTCCGATGCTCATGGGGCAATAAGAAGCTCAGAAGGCAGGAGTTTTCCCGTGACACTCCATACCTATGTGCGCGCGCCAAATATCGATAATTTCCTCAGTAGGTATCCAGAAAACATATAGTTCTAGGTATAACCCTAGAACTATCAAGAAAATATACTTATCACATCATAATTTTCATTAAATAAAATATAATTTAAATAGAACATTTCTTTTGAAAACATAAGCAAAGAAGTATAACTGAATAAAAACGGTATATAAAACATCAAGTACACATGCAGAGTATAGATTAGAGTTTAAGACCCCCTACCTTAGAGTTGGGGTAGAAAGTTTGTGGCTGTAGAGTTCTTGTACGGAAAATATGGCCCTGTCACAGCGTTCGGCACTGTCGATTTAGTTAGAAACACCTTTAACGGGTCAAATCGGACTTAAAACGGCTCGAAACGGAGGGTCAGAAGTTTTTGACTCGCCGTGAAAGTGAATAGTAAAAATGGGATGAATGGGTTTTTATAGCTGACGTGAACCGCGTGACGCATGTCTGCCACGCATCGCGTGGTGGCACTGTGCGTGTCGCACAAAAGCCGCGAGGTTCAGCGCGGAATTGCAGGACCCGACACTTGGGTCCCGCGGAACCAAAGCACGGCCTGCGTCGCGGGCCACGAGGTTTCGTGAGCCGCGGGGCATACCCACGCGGTGTGGTCCTGCAACACAGACCGCAGGCCCGTCGCACGGTAGTACTGTGCGACACCACGTCATCATGCATCAGCGTCGGCTGACGCAATGTTTGCATCAGCCGACTTAAATATAATATTATATTTTTTTTTTCAAAACTTTGAATCGTTATAACTTTTTAACTATACGTCAGAATAATACGGTCTTGGTACTGATGAACTCGTATCGATGAGCCTTTCGAAAAAAGACCACTCAAGGATAGGTTTTGCCATAGTTTACTGTGGGTGCCGCCTATGAAGCATGTTTCCCACGGTCGTTACCTACAGCCCCGACATCCGTTTCAAACGATTCAAAAACTATTATGTTCATCTTTTAGAGTTCTACAATAACTCTTCAGGTACCAAATCTAAAATAGTTCTCTATTAAAATTATACTATTAAAAATGTACAGAAATATGGGTTGTCACATTCTTCCCTTCTTATAGAAATTTCGTCCTCCAAATTGAACTTACTAGTCATCAAATAGTTCTTGATATTTCTTTAATATATCACTTTCTAATTCCCATGTGGCTTCCTCCGAAGAATGCTGCTGCCATAACACTTTGACTAATGGAATTCTTTTTCTCCTCAAGATTTGTTCTTTTCTATCCAAAATTCTGATCGGTTTTTCTACAAATGTCAAATCCGGTTCTAGGGTGACCATTGTCTGATCTAAAACATGAGAAGGATCTTGCACATATTTGCGAAGCATTGACACATGAAACACATTATGGACCTTGTCCAACTGAGGGGGCAATGCTAATTTGTAAGCCACTGGTCCTATTTTATCAAGAATTTCAAATGGTCCTACTAATCGAGGACTTTGTTTTCCTTTCATACCAAATCTCATAACTCCCTGAGTTGGTGATACCTTTAGCAGCACATGATCACCTATGCAGAAGTCGAGGTCTTTTCTTCGTTGATCGGCATAGCTCTTTTCACGACTGAGCTATTTCTAGTCGACTCCGTAAAAGCTTTATTTTATCCACACACTGTTGTAAGAGTTTTGATTTTACTAATTTTCCTTCCCCAACTTCACTCCAACAAGTTGGGGATCGACAGGGTCATCCATAAAGAGCCTCATATGGTGCCATACCAATACTGGAATGATAACTATTATTATAAGAATATTCGATTAATGGCAAGTGTTCATCCCAGTTACCTTTCCAATCTATGGCACATGCCCGCAACATGTCTTCTAATGTCTGAATAGTTCGTTCAGACTGACCATTAGTTTGCGGATGGAATGTTGTACTAAATCTGAGATTAGTACCTAATTCTTCTTAGAGTTTCTGCCAAAAGTGCGAAGTGAACCGACTATCCTGATCTGAAATGATCGACAACGGTACTCCATGCCGACTCACAATTTCCTTCATATACATTCTAGCCAAAACATTCAATGTTTGAGATTTCTTTAAAGGAAGAAAGTGAACACTCTTAGTGAGTCTATCCACTATGACCCAAATAGATTCATGACCTGTTGATGTCTTGGGTAAGCTTGAAACAAAATCCATAGAAATGTGCTCCCATTTCCATTCTGGAATTTCAATAGGTTGAAGAGTACCGGATGGTTTCTGACATTCTGCTTTAACTTGCTGACAAGTTAGGCATTTAGAGACAAATTCTTCGATGTCCTTTTTCATCCCCTTCCACCAAAAATTTCTTTTGAGATCTTGGTACATTTTTGTTCCTCCCGGGTGAATAGTGTATTGAGACCTATGAGCTTCATGCAACAGTTCTTGTTTTAATTCAGGTACTGCAGGGACTACCAACCGTTCTTTAAATCTTATTCCATCATTAGAACTTCTATTAAAGTCAGGCCTATCTTGGAAGGTTTGTACCTCTACATCCTCTTTTCCCGCCTCCAAAATGTGCTCAATGAGTTCCTATTTTATTTCCAGATTAGCTACGATTACCTTCTTGTTTCCTGATTGTAATTGAGGTTGTATGTCTATTACCTCTTCCATCAATTTCCATTCTTTTATCAACATTTGAGCTACCATCCATGTGGCATTCCTACTCAAGGCATCAGCCACTACATTGGCTTTTCTGGGGTGATATTGAATAGAGAAGTCATAATTATTCAAGTATTCAATCCACTGTCTTTGCCTTAAATTTAAATCCCTTTGATAGAAAATGTACTTCAGACTCTGATGATCTATAAAAACTTCAAATTTCTCTCCATATAAATAATGTCTCCAAAGTTTTAAGGCAAAAACTACTGCTGCCAATTCAAGATCATGGATGGGGTAATTACCTTCATGCTTCTTTAATTGTCTTGAAGCATAAGCTATTACCTTCTCATTTTGCATCAAGACACATCCAAGACCCATTCTTGAGGCATCACTATAAATTACAAACCCTCCACTACCAGTTGGTAAGGATAAAACTGGTGTGGTGGTTAATTTTTGTTTCAACTCCTGGAATGCCTTCTCACATTCCTCATTCCATAAAATCTCACTCCTTTTTTGGTTAGCTTTGTTAAAGGTAAAGCTATTTTTGAGAAATCTTGGATAAATCTTCGATAGTAACCAGCAAGTTCTAAGAAACTTCTAATTTCTATGATGGTTTTGGGTCTTTCCCACTTCAAGATTGCTTCTATCTTGGTAGGGTCTACTGATATTCCATTGTTAGAAATGACATGACCCAAGAAAACAACCTTGTCCAACCAAAACTCACACTTACTTAACTTAGCATATAGCTGATGGTCTCTAGGATTTGAAGAACTATTTGTAAGTGTGTTTGATGTTCTTCAGGAGTGGAAGAATAGACTAATATGTCATCAATAAAAACAATCAAGAATTTATCCAAATAAGGTCGGAAAACTCGGTTCATAAGATCCATGAATGCTGCAAGAGCATTCATTAATCCAAATGGCATCACTAAAAATTCATAGTGTCCATATCTGGTACGAAATGCTATTTTTAGAATGTCTTCATCCCGTATTTTCAACTAGTGACATCCAGATCTTAAATCTATTTTTGAGAATACTTTTGCTTCTTGTAATTGGTCAAACAAGTCATCTATCTGGGGTAAAGGATACTTATTCTTGATAGTTACCGAGTTAGTCATTCTATAGTCTATGCATAGTCTCAAAGATCCATCCTTTTTCCTGACAAAAAGGACTGGAGCTCCCCAAGGTGAGACACTCGGTCTGATGAATCCTTTATTTAATAATTCATGCAATTGATTCTTTAATTCCTTTAGTTCTGCAGGAGCCATTCTGTAGGGTGCCTTGGAGATAGGGTCTGTGGCTGGTAATAAATCAATATTAAAGTTTATCTCTCTCTTTGGTGGTACCCCAGGAAGATCGTCAGGAAATTTATCTGGGAAATCCCTTATAACTTCAATATCTTCTATTTTGGAGGATGATGACTCCTCCAAAATTAAACTTGCAAAATATGCTTGACATCCTTTTGATATCAATTGTTGTGCCTTCACAGCAAAAATGATGCATATTCCTAAAGGGTCTCTGTTTCCATGAAAAGTAAATTTTTTCTCTCCTTGTTTATTGAATATGACCTTCTTCTTCTTACAGTCTACCAATGCTTCGTTGTCTGCTAACCAATTCATTCCTAATATAACATCGTAGTCGGTCATACTTAAGAGTATCAAGTTAGCCTTCCATTTTTGGTTTTCTAAGGACATGGACACCTCTTGCAGAAAGTTTTGAGCTATAAAAGTTTTTCCTATAAGAGTTGACACTACTAGGATATATCCTGGTTCCATAATTGGATAATCCGTACTTAAAGCAAAATCACAGGATATGAAAGAATGCGTTGATCCTGGATCTATTAAAACTTTACCAACTTTATCCAAAATTAGAAGTGTACCTTGTATAACTCCTGCTGAAGTTTGAGCTTCTTTTGCAGTAATAGCATACACTCGCCCCTGAGCCTTTGGTTTTTGCTCCTGTTTGATTTCTTCTTTGATCTTCTTTTTGGTCCATTCCTTGATCTGGTGCCTAGGATCTCCACATGCGATGCATCATCTTTCAGCAAGGTAACATATCCCTGATGGATGAAATTGGTTGCATTTGGAGCACTTTTCTAACTTCCTCTCTTTTTGGTTTTGGGGCGGTGGTCCAGAGGTTCTTTGAAATTTTTGATTATTGAACTGATTAGGGGCCATATATTTTCTTTTCCGGTCTTCCATCCAGCTTCCTTGTTCACGATCTTTTTTCTCAGCTAAGAATTCATGATATTCTTGCTCCAACAATGAAGCTAATTCCACGGTTTTAACCAAAGTAGTAGGTTGAAATCCTACTATTCGACTACGAAGCCCATTATGCAAACCTGTTATGAATTTTTGGGCTCTCTTTAGGTCTGTTGAGCAGATTTCAGGAGCGAAGCGTAGTAACTGAACAAATTTGTTTTCATACTGAAAAACTGTCATATTCCCTTGTTGGAGATCTAAAAATTCTTTCTCCTTCTTTTCCTGAACATGAGGTGAGAAATATTTGTTGTACAATACCTCTTTGAATTCTTCCCACTTGATATTTCCTCTATTTGGAAAGAAATTCCGTTCAGCTGATGGCAACCAAAAAGCAGCTTCTCCTGTCACAGAAAAAGTGGCTACATCCACTTTCCTATCTTCTGGAACTTTCAATGCTTTAAAAATTCGGAACGTCCACTTTTCAGTAGCTTCTGATCCATCTACTCCAGAAAAATTTGGAGCGATTTTCTTAAAATGCTCAAGCAAATTATCCTTTTCACTATGACTACTTTTAGTCAGTTCTCTAGAGTTACTTAAATGATTAGGGCTGGGTTGGAATCCTTGAGTCTGTAGATGTTGAGTCATTCTTTGAATCATCAGGTCAAGAAAATTATCCATGTGATTTTCAGGTGTTGCCGCATCCTCACCAGCATTCTCGGCTTGGGCAGAATTGTCAGACAATTGTACTTCTTTGTCAGAAGACATTTCGGGTAGATTGTAATAACCTTAAATTCACAAGAAATTTTTTGTAAAATAAAAGTATATATATATATATATATTTATTCTCATATTTACATCGTACAGAAGAAGAACACACTTGTCAAGCCCAAAAGACTATTTACATCAGACAACAAAAGTGTGTTAACTACACTTGAGACAGCAACCAAAAGAAAGTTTAAACACAACCACACACATTCAGATGTTTAAGGGAAAAATTTCCTAAAAGGGCACTGGAAGAAGTAGTGTTCATCCTTCTCACAGATAGGGCATAGTTCGGGCAGTGCTTCAGTGTACCATGGGCACTGACAAAAGTAATGCCCTCTCTGCTCGCACAGTACACAGATTTCTGGTAGCTAGTCTGTGTACCATAATATTCCCTTTCCCCTATCTCCCCATCGTGCACTCTTAGCTTCCGCCATTTCTTCCGCTTCCGGGGGTAAGACATTCATATCAACATCTCTCATAGGGTTATTTATCCCTTCATCCCTAATCATATTTTCCCTCACATCTTCCTCTCCTTGGACTTCCATCATCTCCTCTCCGCCTACATTCTCTACTATTTCTCCCTCCTCCAGAACATTAATCAACATTTCGTTCCAAAAACACTCATCATCCACTGGATTTGCTTCCAATGGGTCTTCTTCCACCGGGTCCTCCTCCAACTGATCCTCATTGACTGGGTCTTCCTCCAATGGGTCCTCCTCCACCGGGTCCTTCTCCTCTAATGTGTCCTCCTCCACCAGGTCCTCTTCTAACGGGTCCTCCTCCACTGGGTCCTCTTCTGTTAGGTTATCATCTAACTGGTCATTTTCTAGTGAGTCTTCCTCTTCAGTGTCCTCAACTTCAACGGTTGAGTCGGAAATGTTCACTAATTCATCTACTTCTTCTAACGAAAGAGGCGTGTCGGGAATATTGACTACCTCCTAGACATCATCGCTACTCTAGGGAAGGGCGGTAGTAATTTCTGAGTTATTTGAAGACTCTGCCATACTGCGACTCTTTTTGTCTTTTCTCGGTGGTGGTTTTTGGGCTGACATATGATATAAAGATCCCGAAATAAGTTTCATTTTCAATTTTCCCATTAACTGAATTAACATTTCAAAACACAAAACAAAATATATCATTGCATAAGAAAGCATTGAATATAATTACTATGATATTATATATATATAAAAAATGACTGCTCTATGAACAGTGGAGTCAAGTGCTCCAATACCAAGTGTGGTCACCGTCATAAAATATTATATGCCATAATTCATGTAATTATTATTCCGCTTGGCACGTGTTACATCGCACGTGAAACCGAACGTGACAGCCCGCCATACAAATCTAAGAAAAATAACAAAACATAATAATTTATAATACTTTGGAATTGATGCACAACCAAGATATTACATATGACATAATAGCAAATTAGGACCTAGTCCAAAATACACTGTATATAGAGCAGTTAGATTACAAAATACAGGCCTAACAAGCCTTTCATAAAAGTCATAATATTACAGAGATTGATGAAAATATTTAAAGAAACTAAGTCGACAATTCCTCGGTTGACACCTCTGGTTTGATTTACTACTTGTAGAGTCTGGGGGTAGGTGGAATTAAAATCTAATTTAATGCTAAGTAAAAGACAATAATAATTTTTGCTAAACATAATTTATTACATAAACAGATTCAGAAATAATTTCAGAAAAATGCCAGTTTGTCCGATGACGATAAATCCAGAGCCGTGATACCAAATGGTGTTCCTCTGATGCTCATGCGGGAACAAGAAGCTCAGAAGGCAGGAGTTTTCCCATGACACTCCATACCTATGTGTGCGCGCCAGATATAGATAATCTCCTTAGTAGGTATCCAGAAAACATATAGTTCTCCCTAGAACTATCCAGAAAATATACTTATCACATCATAATTTTGATTAAATAAAATATAATTTACATAAACATTTCTTTCAAAAACCTAAGCAAAGAAGTATAACTGAATAAAAACGGTATATAAAACATCAAGTACACGTCCAGAGCATAGATTAGAGTTTAAGACCCCTTACCTAAGAGTTGGGGTAGAAAGTTCATGGCTGCAAAGTACTTGTACGGAAAATCTAGCCCTGTCATAGTGTCCGGCACTATCGATTTAGTTAGAAACGCCTTTTGAATGGTTCGAATCGGACTTAAAATGGCTCGGAACGGAGGATCAGAAGTTTTTGACTCGTAGTGAAAGTGAATAGTAAAAACGGGATGAATGGGTTTTTATAGCTAATGCGAACCGCGCGACGCATGTTTGCCATGCATTGCACGGTAGCACCGTGTGTGTCGTGTGGAACCCGTGTGGAACTGCGGGACCCGACACATGGGTCCCACGTGGCATGCGGAACCGAAGCGTGGCCCGCGCCGCGGGCCACGCGGTTCCATGCGCTACGCGGTGTGGTCCAGCAACGCAGACTGCGGGCCCGTCGCACGGTTGAACCGCACGATGCCATGTCATCATGCATCAACATCGGCTCTTGCGTCAGCCGACTGAAATATAATATTATATTTTTTTGTTTTTTTAAACTTTAAATAACTTTAAATTGTTATAACTTTTTAACTATACGTTAGAATAATACGTTCTTGGTACCAATGGACTAGTATCGACGAGCCCTTCGAAACAAGACCAATCAATGATAGGTTTTGTTGTAGTTTACCATGGGTCCCGCCTATGAAGCTTGTTTCCCACGGTCGTTACCTACAGCCCTGATATCCGTTTCAAACGATTCAAAAACCATTTTGTTCGTCTTTTAGAGTTCTACAATAACTCTTGAGGTACCAAATCTAAAATAGTGATTTATTAAAATTATACTATTAAAAACGTACCAAAAATCTGGGTTGTCACATGAAATAATATTTATATCCAAGGAAGTCTTCTTTCCAATGCCACCAGAATCGTATAAATCTGAATTATACATAGAAAGATATAGTCGAAATACTAAGGCTGTATAAATCTGTCTGAATCAGCTTCTTTCCTAATTTAGTTCTCTTAATGCAAATCTCAAATCAAATGTGTCCAAAAGGTTGTGTTCGACCATTCCATGCATGCTTAGACCATTAAGAGCCCATTTTTTGACTTTTAAATAGCTTTGGGTAGTTGGGCTTCACTCCTTCTACTTAGATCCTGTTGAAGCTCATTTAAATATGTAAACACAACTAAGGTCCAACTAACCTATTCAAAACATAAATAGCCAAAATAAGAAATGAATTAACATAAAATAGGATTGCAATTCAAAATTTAAAAATATTTAATTGAACATTATTTTAGTACATCAAATACCCCCCAACTAGCATATTACTCGTCTCTTGCAATCTATGCGAAAATAATTAAAAAGAAAATAAGAAAACATGCCACTTTCGTAGGCCGTCACGACTACATTTAGCACATGTAGCAAGTCGTTAAACCCCTAACTTGCACTAGTGGATGAGTTGTGTCTCATGAGGGTTTGGAGTAAATATACCCACCAAATTCAAATAAAAAAAAAACTCATGGGTTTCCTCCTAAGTAGCGCTAAGTTTTATGTCTTCAGCCAGACAAAGCAAAAAAGAAAAAGAATATGAGTTACAACGCTAACAAGTTGTATTGAGGAAGTAAAGACTAAGATAATAATTGTAAAGCAAGACCAAGGAACCCCTTCATCCTCACTAAGCAAACAACAAACTTTACAATTATCTCCAAAATACTCAAGCACTAGTTTTCATAAATTAAATATAAAAGTCTCAACCATTAAATTTCTATGTAGAGGAACTTTTGAAACAATGTATAAGTGAGTCCAAGTAAAATTTTGACAAGATAATTAGAGGATCAGCCTCCTAAAGTAGTATGCTCTTCTACTCACCAAGAGATGTTTAGATGGCCAAAATAACCAATTCAAAAGTGAGCAACCTGTCCGAGATAACAAGCAGTTTGGATGTTCACTTTAATACCTCATGGGCTTTATCTGTGATATTCCAGTATGCTTGCGTTGTTACAACGATGGCTGCGCCCTATCTTATAAAATGAAACATTATTTGACAACTTCATTTTTTTCTTTTTCATTTTTTCTTTATATATGATGTCCATCACTTTTTTTTCATAGGCAGCCCTTTTTGAAGTACTCGGTCTAATTCATTGGTTGCTTTTCATAACGATAATAATCCCAAAATTTTTTTCTTATTTTCCAGTCAACCAAGTGAATAAGGAGGTCAAAGTTCATTGGATTTGGTGTCTCTCGACATTCCGAATGAGTATTAGAGCAACACCACATAATTCGATTCAACTCTAAAAATTCGTCGTGAGAGTGAAATTTTGAAAACCAACATTAGTTTTTGATGCACTAAAATAATATTTAATAAAATGTTTTCAACTTTCGAATTGCAATCATATTTTGTGTTAATTCATTGTTGATTTGGGCTATTTATGTTTTGAATAAGTTAATTGGACCTTAATTGAGTTTACATGTCTAAACAGGCTTCAACAGGATACAATTGGAAGAGGAAGTTAAGCCCAACTACCCAAAGCTATTTAAAAGACAAGAATGGGCTCCTAATGGTCTAAACATGCATAGAATGGTTGAACACAACCTTGTGGACCCGTTTGATTTGAGATTTGTATTAATAGAACTAAATTATGAAAGAAGCTGATTTAGGCAGATTGACATAGCCTTAGTATTTCGATCATATCTTTTTATGTATAAATCGGATTGATACGATTCTGGTGGAAATGCAAAGAAGACTTCCGTGGCTACACGTGTTATTTTAGGAAGAAATTCCAAATTCCAAAGATATATGGGTCCAATCAGGATGTAATCTCGAGATATGATTTTCATTTTCCGCTTTGAAGCAACCCCTTCTATTCCTATAAATAGAGGGGTGGACGTGATAGATGGATCATCCCCTCCTCTTTGGAGTTCTCTTCTCTTATTTTCTTCTCTCATTTTGTAATTTTGTTTTTAGTTTTATTGTAATGGCTTTCTAAAGCTCTCAAGCTAAGGCTAGAGGTGATTTGTAACAATCTAATGGAGTTCTATTCATGTTTCATCAATGGTTTCAAGTAAGTATTGTTTATTTAAAGTGATGTTTATTTAATATTGTTCTTCTTCTTGTTTCTTTGTGATTTAGATACATAAGATGCTTGAAGGCTCTTCTTCTTGATCTTTTGTGATTTGGATACATAGAAATATTTAAGAGACAATTGTTTTTTTTTTATCCTTTATCTATCCAAGGCATTTCTATCTTTATTTTCAATTTTAATGTTCATATCTTCCAGTTAGATAGAATTTTTATTCGATTCTAACTGAGATAACATGATACATAAAGAACATCATTAGATGTTACAATGATCCTTAATGCCTTAATGTTTTCTCATCTCGATTTCTTAGCTCTATATTGCCTCAATACTCTTCTACTCTTTCTTTCTTTATTTTTCTTTTCTTTATTTTTTTCGTAATTATTTTCTTTGTTACACAAGGCTTTCCCTATAGATCGACCTTGTCTACTACAATTGACAAGTAAAATAAATTTGAATTTGACTTCTTCATAGTCTTAATTCAGACGTAACAGTTTTGAAAATCCTCTTCATGAAAGTTAATTGTAAAGACTCATCACAAAATGAATGTTTTAATAAAATATCTAAGTGCCATCATTATCTAGAGACTCATCCTAACTTTTGACACCGTTCACAAGTTTTGCAAAATTTATGAACATCTTCGAACAGCGTTGGCCAGTAAAAACCACATTGCAAAATTTTAGTGGTGGTCTTTTTAGAGGAGAAGTGATGCACTGAAATAGTGTTTAATTAAATATTCTCATATTTCGAATTGCAATCCTATTTTGTGTTAATTCATTGCTGATTTGGGCTTTTTATTTTTTAAAATAAGTTAATTGGACCTTAATTGAGTTTACATGTCTAAATAGGCTTTAACAGGATCCAAGTAGAAGAGGAAGTAAAGCCCATCTACCTAAAGCTATTTGAAAGTCAAGAATGTGCTCTTAATGGTCTAAACATGAATGGAATAGTCAAACACAACCTTGTGGACCCGTTTGATTTGAGATTTGTATGAAGAGGACTAAATTAGGAAAGAAGCTGATTCGGACAGATTGACAGAGCCTTAGTATTTTGATCATATCCTTTTATATATACTTCGGATTGATATAATTTTGGTGGCATTAGAAAGAAGACTTCCGTGGTTACAAGTGTTATTTCAGGAAGAAATTCCAAATTCTGAAGATTTATAGGTCGAATTCGACATGAAATCAGACAGCTAGTTAACTAACCCGAGGCCAGCACATAGAAAATCTTTTCATTGATTGTGATTGATACACATAAGGAAAGGCAATGAGGCTGATTGGATATCTAAAGGAAGATTCAAAGATACTTATTTGCTAAATAAATCATATCTAATCATTGCCAAAGAAGTAACCAATCAGGCAATCAATCAGGATGCAATCTAGAGATATGATTTCACTTTCCTCTTTAAAGCAACCCCTTCTATTCCTATAAATAGAGGGGTGGACGTGATAAATGAATGAGGCCATCCTCTTTGGAGCTCTCTTCTCCTATTTTCTTCTCTACATATTGTATTTTTGTTTTAGTTTTCTTTTCTTTATTTTTTTCGTAATAGTTTTCTTTGTTGCACAAGGCTTTCCCTGCTGATCGACCTTGTCTACTACAATTGGTAAGTAAAACAAATCTGAATTTGACTTCTTCATAGTCTTGTTTCAGACGTAACAACAAATTGGCTCCGTTGCCGGGGATTGCAACGTGTGACAAGAATTCGTTACGAAAAAAACTCACTCTAACTTTTATTTTTGCACACTAACTCTTTAAATTCAGTCATTTACTTTATGTCATTTACTTTTAGTACTTAAATTCTGTAATTTTTCTTTTTCTGAGACCGGAGGCACTACCTACGTTACTACCGAAAATTTTTCGGGATCAAACGTGTACCTTGATAGTGCATTTAGCCTTATTTTTGCAATTTTAATTTTTATCTATTAACATCTAACCCTCTAACTTTTTATATTCTGTCATTTAATTTCTACACTTTTACTTTTTGTTATAAAAAAAAAATGGTTGTTGCATGTTTACATAGGTACGTGATAATTCTGGACGATTGAGAAGAGTGAACAAATCTTTTGAAAATTATCTTTATTTTGATACAATGGAGGATCTAAGAACTAATGAAGAACTAAGAAGTGATAATGGAGATAATAATGCACAAAATATTCAAGTTAAAACCTTGCGTGATTATTTGCAACCAACTAGATCAAGTTCTCCTTCTTGCATGATTTTTCCAACTAATGTGGGTGGTTTTGAACTCAAGCCGGGTGTAATTCAATTACTACCCAAATTTCATGGCTTAGATTCGGAAAGCCTATATTTACATTTAAAAGAGTTTGAAGAGGTTTGTGCAACTTTGTCAAACCAAAATGTTTTAAATGATGTTATTAGATTAAAACTCTTTCCATTTTCTTTAAAGGAAAAAGCAAAAAATTGGTTGAAGTCTTTGAAGCCAAGATCCATTGGAACATGGGAAGAAATGCAAAGAGAATTTTTTAAAAAGTTTTCCCCCACCCATAGAACTAATACACTTAGAAAGAACATCATGAATTTTTCACAAAAAGAAAATGAGACTTTCTTTCAATGTTGGGAAAGATTTAAAGAACTTTTATTGTTGTGCCCACATTATGGATATGAAAGATTGCGTACAAATAATTTCTTTTATAATGGCTTGACTTCTCAAATGAGGTAATTTGTTGAAATGATGTGTAATGGAGAATTTTTAAGTAAAGAACCCGAGGAATCATTAGACCATTTTGATGTGTTAGCTGAAAATGTTCAATCATGGGAAGATTCGAATGAATTTGAAAGTAGTAATAAGACTAAATCTAATGGGACAACTAAGGGGGGCATGTACCTTCTTAAAGAAGAGGATGATGTAAGAGCAAAAATTACAAGTTTGACTAGAAAGGTTGAGGCTATGGAAATTAATAGAGAAAACATGTCTAAAGCTTCTCAAAAAACACAAGATATTTGTAGTATATGTGAAAGTGATGGACACCAAACACAGGATTGTCCAACAATCCCTGCTTTTCAAGAAGTGTTACATACTCAAGCAAGTGCTATGAATACCTACAAAAGGCCTTTTTTTGCTCCTTATCCTGAAACTTATACTTCTAATTTGAGAAATCATCCTAACTTTAGTTGGAGAAATGAGTTTAATATGTAGGTACCCCCTTCTTCCTCAAATTATGTTCCACCACATAAGAAGCCTCTTGAAGACACATTGCAAGAATTTATGCAAAGTTAAGTAACAATCAACAACCAAATAATGCAAGCCATCAATGACTTGAAGACTTCTATCACTCAATTGACCACATCTTTGAGCATTCAAGAAAAAGGGAAGTTTCCTTCTCAACCTCAACCAAATCCTAAAGGTCAATTTGTAATTGAAAATTTAAATTCTTCAAGTTCAAAAGAAGAGCATGCTAAGTCCATCACCACTTTGAGAAGTGGAAAAGTTATTAACAAAGACATTCTAATAAAGGTTGTTAAACCTAAGGAGTCTTAGAATTCTACACATGGTGATGAACTTGACAACTCCGATTGTGTTTCTCCTATTCCTCCTCCTTTTCCTAAAAGATTACAATCTTCTTCTAAATTAGTGCCAAATGGTGACATTCTTGAAATTTTCAAACAAGTGAAGATTAGCATTCATCTCTTGGATGCCATTAAACAAATTCCATCTTATGCAAAATTTTTGAAAGACCTTTATACATTCAAGCGTAAGCTACATGTACAAAAGAAGGCATTTTTGACAGAACAAGTAAGTGCAATTTTGCAACAAAACACCCCACCTAAATATAAAGATCCTGGTTGTCCAACCATATCTTGTATAATTGAAAATTATAGAATTGAAAAAGTTTTGCTTGATCTTGGGGCAAGTATAAATCTTTTACCTTTTTCTGTTTATGAGCAATTAGGTTTAGTAGATTTGAAACCCACCAACATGACACTTCAACTTGCTAACCGCTCAATCAAAAGGCCAAGAGGAATAGTGGAAGATGTCCTTATTCAAGTGGACAAATTCTATTTTCCAATGGACTTCATTGTTTTAGACACACAACCGGTTTCAAATGCATCTTCTCAAATCCCTGTGATTTTAGGTCGTCCATTCCTTGCTACATCTAATGCTCTAATAAATTGCCGGAATGGAGTGATGAGGCTTTCTTTTGGGAACTTGACATGTGAGTTAAATGTATTTGATGCTAGTAGACAACCATCAGACTTAGATGAAACTTTTGAGGTTGACATGGTTGAGAGTTTAGTGGAGGATGTTTTTCCTTTTATTTATTCTGATGATCCACTAAATATTTGCTTAACTCACTCTGATTTGATTAGAATTGATAAAGAGAAGATAATTGCTTTAAAGGACCCTGGATGAGTTTGGATGGAGGTGTGTCTGGCTGAAGACAGAAAACTTAGTGCTTCTGGGAGGCAACCCACTTTTGGTTTTGATAGTTATTTTTGTTTAATAGTTTGTTTTTTTTTCTTTAGTTAGTTTTTAGTTTATCATATTTATTGATTGCTTCAATCATTATTAGGGTGTGCTTATATGATTCATTATTGATTTACCTTAATGTGATTATGCTTGTGCTTTATTGACTATTTTTCTTTTGATAGCCATGTAGATGAGCACATCAACCGATATATTATCTCTTCTTTCCTCTTTTCTTAGATTAAGCATTGCATTTGCTTTCTTTTATACATTGAGGACAATGTTTAGTTTAAGTTTGGGGGTATAGAAAGAGATTTTTCTATCATGTTTTTTTTTAGTCTTACTTAAAAAATGAAAAATTAAAAAAATTAATTAGATTTATATTTTTGCTTATTACATTGATGCTGATTTTAGACATGTGACTATATTTAATGACATCATATTGCTTAGAATATGACTTGACATATTTAATGATTTTGAGTTATGATTACTTCATATTGGTTTCTTGTGCTCTTATTTTGAAAAAAAAAATAAAGAAAGACATTTGCCTAAGTGAGAATTCGAGCCTTTGATTATGGTCTTACATCTTGGTGGATATCATTGAATCTAAGTAATTATTTTCTTATGAGAGTAAAACTTTGGCATGATCTAGTAGTATTTATGTTATCATGATAGAGTTTTGAGCTTCACTATTCTTGGTTTGTAGAACAGTCGAGGACTTTTTGTCAACATAATTCAAGTTGATTGTATAATGTGCTCAAGAAAAAAAAAAGAAAAAAAAAGTGAAAAAAGAATGAAAAATTGTAAAGAATTAAAGTCACTCTATTGAGTAAACCGGGACTCGGAGTGCCTCACTAAGCATAGGGTGTTCGAGTTAAAAGATAGAGTTGACTAATTTATGACATGCATAGCCTTGAAGCCTATTTGGTTTAAGTTATTAAGCCTGAGGGGTGCTTTAACACCTAGTGCCCTGAGCCAATTGGATTGGGAGTCACTAGCCTAACACTTGTTACATGAATCTTATAGAAAGATTAAAAAGGCTAAGCCTTACACATGTCATGTGAGATGAGCATAAATTTCTAGTAGGACATTATACAATTATATCTTGAATGAGTTGCCAGGTGATCTAGGGTGTTTTACTTTTCAAGGAAGGTTTTGCATGATTCTCTATTATGATCTCTTGAAGATGAATGGATGCCAATGTCTATTTTTGAGTGTTAAAATTGAAATTGCTGAGTGGACATGAGACACATTGAGTTGTTCGATTCATGAGATTGGGATTGTATAATTACTTGGCAATGTCTATTTTTTCTAAAACTATTATGTATGTATGAGTACTTGCCACTAATATGAAGTTGTTAGAATGAATTATTGTTTCAGAAGACAAGTTGTATTATGAATGATTATTTTTACTAAATGAAGTCACATGTTTACGAGGAGCTGATTTATAAATTTGATGTGGTTTTAATTTTTAATTTTCTTTTATCATTTAAAATTTGAATTTTGTGGGTAGATTCACTCTAAACCCTCACGAGACACAACTCGTCCACTAGTGTAAGCTAGGGGTTTAAAGGCTTGTTGCATATGCTAAATGTAATCGAGTTCCTGCGAAAGTGGAGTAGTTAGTTTTGTTTTTTATTATTTTAATTTTTGTTTTGCTCGAGGACTAGCAAAAAGTAGGTTTGGGGGTATTTGATGCACTGAAATAATGTTTAATTAAATGTTCTCATATTTCAAATTGCAATCCTATTTTGTGTTAATTCATTGCTGATTTGGGATTTTTATGTTTTAAAATAAGTTAATTGGACCTTAATTGAGTTTACATGTCTAAACAGGCTTTAACAGGATCTAAGTAGAAGGGAAGTAAAGCCCATCTACCTAAAGCTATTTGAAAGTCAAGAATGGGCTCTTAATGGTCTAAACATGAATAGAATAGTCAAACACAACCTTGTGGACACGTTTGATTTGAGATTTGTATGAAGAGGACTAAATTAGGAAAGAAGCTGATTCAGACAAATTGACAGAGCCTTAGTATTTCGATCATATCTTTTTATATATACGTCGGATTGATATGATTTCAGTGGCATTAGAAAGAAGACTTCCGTGGATACAAGTGTTATTTCAGAAAGAAATTCCAAATTCTGAAGATTTATGGGTTGAATTCGTTATGAAATCAGACAACTAGTTAACTAACCCGAGGCCAACACATAGAAAATCTTTTCATTGATTGTGATTGATACACATAAGGAAAGGCAATGAGGCTGATTGGATATCTAAAGGAAGATTCAAAGATACTTATTTACTAAATAAATTATTTAGTATCTAATCATTGCCAAAGAAGCAACCAATCAGGCAATCAATTAGGATACAATCTAGAGATATGATTTCACTTTCCTCTTTGAAGAACCCCTTCTATTCTTATAAATAGAGGGGTGGACGTAATAAATGAATGAGGCCATCCTCTTTGGAGCTCTCTTCTCATATTTTCTTCTCTACATATTATATTTTTGTTTTAGTTTTATTGTAATGGCTTTCTAAGCTCTCAAGCTAAGGCTAGATGTGATTTGTAACAATTTAATAGAGTTCAATTCATGTTTCATCAATGGTTTCAAGTAAGTATTGCTTATTTGAAGTGATGTTTATTTAATATTATTCTTCTTCTTGTTTCTTTGTGATTTGGATACATAAGATGCTTAAAGGCTCTCCTTTTTGATCTTATGTGATTTGGATACATAGAAATATTTAAGAGACAATTGTTTTTATCCATTATCTATTTAAAGCATTTCTATTTTTATTTTCAATTTTAATGTTTATATCTTCCGGTTAGATAGAATTTTCATTCAATTTTAACTGAGATAACATGATACATGAAGAACATCATTAGATGTTACAATGATCCTCAATGCCTTAGTGTTTTCTCATCTTGATTTCTTGACTCTATATTGCCTCAATACTCTTCTACTTTTTTTTATTAGTTTTCTTTTCTCTATTTTTTTCGTAATAGTTTTCTTTGTTGCACAAGGCTTTCCCTATGGATCGACATTGTCTACTACAATTGGCAAGTAAAACAAATCTGAATTTGACTTCTTCATAGTCTTGTTTTAGACGTAACAACAAAAAGTGACCACAACATGAATCAGAATGACAAAAAGAGATGATACTTACTTGTTTAGAATAAGGCACACATCTCCTTATTATTTGATCCGGACAGTACTTAGAGAGATAGGGGTCGTCCTAAAAAAAATGCTTTACCTCGGCAAAGAATCTCTTTTTATCTTGATGAGACCAATGAAGGGAAACTTTACTTGCCACCAAGTAGTTGGCAATGCCAGCATACTATGGAGGATGTGTGATGGAAAAAAGTTGTTCATCGGGGAACGTGTCTTGGATTGGAATGTTTTTCGAAGAATTAAAAAATTCGAATCTTGAAAGATAATCTGCACCACATTCTATACTCCCTTCTTGTCTTTGATTGTGAGATCAAACTCTTGGAGTAGGAGTATCCATCGGAGCAATCTGGGCTTTGTATCTTGTTTGCTCAAAAGGTACTTCAAAGCTGCATGGTCAGTAAAAATAATAATTTGAGAGCCAATCAAATAGGATCTAAATTTGTCAAGTGTAAATACTCCAGCAAGAAGTTCTTTTTCAGTGGTGGATTAGTTCATTTGGGCACTATTTAAAGTTGTACTTGCATAATGAATTACGTAAGGTTTCTTATCTTTCCTTTGCCCTAAAATAGCCCCAACGACATAATCACTTGCATCACACATAATTTCAAAAGGAAGGGTCCAATCTGGGGGTTGCATGATGGATGCGGACACTAACATGTTCTTAAGCTTTGTGAAAGCTTCTTCACATGCATCCAACCACTCAAAAGAATGCTCTTTAAATAGAAGATTACACAATGGTCTAGATATCACACTAAAATTCTTGAAAAATCTTCTATAAAAACCGGCCTGCCCTAGAAAGGATCTAACCTCTTTTATGGACTTTGGACTAGGCAAATTAGCAATCAATTCAATTTTTGCCTTTTCCACTTGAATTCCATGCACAGAAACAATGTGACCAAGTACTATTTTAGTAGTAACCATAAAATGACACTTTTCTCAATTTAAAACTTGATTTTTGTCTTCACATCTCACCAAAACTTTTTCTAAGTTATCATGACAGTCATCAAAAGAATCACCAAAAACTGAAAAGTCATTCATAAAAACTTTCAAAAACCGCTCCACCATGTCACTAAACATGCTCATCATGCACCTTTGGAATGTGGCAGGAGCATTACATAATCCAAACGGCATCCTTCGATATGCAAAGGTACCAAATGGACATGTAAAGGTTGTTTTTTCTTGATCTTCAAGGGCAATCTCAATTTGATTATATCCTAAATAACCACCTAGAAAACAATAAAATTGATGACCGCCCACCCTTTATAGGATTTGGTCCATGAATAGCGAAGGAAAGTGGTATTTCCTAGTGACAGAATTCAATTTCCTTTAATGAATGCACATCTGCCAACCGGTGGTGACTCTAGTGGGGATTAACTCATCATTAGCATTTTTTACCACTATCACTCCAGACTTTTTGGGGACAACCTAGGTGGGACTCACCCATTGACTGTTAGAAATGGGGTAAATGATACCCA
The DNA here is from genome assembly GCA_035235625.1 of Saururus chinensis. Taxonomy (NCBI): domain Eukaryota; kingdom Viridiplantae; phylum Streptophyta; class Magnoliopsida; order Piperales; family Saururaceae; genus Saururus; species Saururus chinensis. The sequence continues at coordinate 24,180,492 of CP141146.1, read as the reverse complement.
GATCTAATAATTTTAGGACCTCTACTCCCACTACCTCTTTCATATTGGGGTTTAACCTCCTTTGCATTTGTCTCACAGGTTTTGCATTTTCTTCCATGAAGATCCCATGTGTGCAAATCAGGGGACTAATCCCCTTAATATCAGCAATGGTCCACCCAATAGCATTATTGTGATTTCTAAGGACTTTGGGCAACCTGTGCTCCTGTTCATTATCCAACTTTGAAGAGACAACCACAGGAAATGTCTTTCCCTCACCAAGATAAGCATATTTAAGTTCAGTAGGGAGGGGTTTCAATTCTAACTTTGGTGGTTGGACACTTGAGGGGAGAGGAGCGCTATTAGAAGAAAGTAACTCCTTAAAGTGGGCCTTCCACCTATCGGTATCCAATAATGGAGTTGACTCCAACAAGGAATTTACATCATTAATCATAACATCATCATCAAAGTTAAAATAAGAAAGACAAGCTTCAAGAGGATCAGAAAATGAAGAAATAGTAGCCATGTCACCAACAAGACTTTCTAAAAGATTCACTTCATGCACATCTTCATCATCATCTTCTGGTTGCCTGCAAATACTAAAAATGTTTAGTTTCAAAGTCATATTTCCAAAAGAAAGCTTTATAACACCATTTCTATGATTAATAAGAGCATTAGAAGTAGCAAGAAATGGGCGGCCTAATATGATAGGAATTTGAGTACAAGCATTCAAAACTAGTTGTGTGTCCAAAACAATAAAATCAACAGGAAAGTAAAACTTTTCTGCTTGTACTAACACATCCTCAACAATTTCTCTTGGTATTTTAACTGAGCGATCTACAAGTTGAAGTGTAATGCTTGTGGGCTTTAATTCACCAAGTCCCAATTGTACATAAAGAGAATAAGGTAAGAGATTAACACTTGCCCCAAGATCAAGCAAAGCTTTTTCAATTCTGTAATTCCCAATTATACAAGATATGGTTGGACAACCAAGATCTTTATATTTGGGTGGGGTATTTTGTTGACAAATTGCACTTACTTGTTCTGTCAAAAATATCTTCTTTTGTACATTTAGCATACGCTTGATTGTACAAAGGTCTTTTAAAAATTTATCATAAGATGAAATTTGTTTAATGACATTTAAGAGAGGAATGCTAATCTTCACTTGTTTGAAAATTTCAATAATGTCGCCATTTAGCACCAATTTAGAAGAAGATTGTAATCTTTGAGGAAAAGGAGGAGGAATAGGAGCAACACAATCAGAGTTGTCAAGTTCATCACCATATGTAGAATTCTAAGACTCCTTATGTTAATGACTTTGTTAATGACTTTTCCACTTCTTAAAGTGGCGATGGACTTAGCATGCTCTTCTTGTGAACTTGAAGAATTTAAATTTTCAATTACAAATTGACCTTTAGGATTTGGTTGAGGTTGAGAAGGAAACTTCCCTTTTTCTTGAGTGCTCAAAGTTGTGGTTAATTGAGTGATAGAAGTCTTCAAGTCATTGATGGCTTACATTATTTGGTTGTTAATTATTGCTTGACTTTACATGAATGTTTGCAATGTGTCTTGAAGAGTCTTCTTATGTGGCGGAACTTAATTTGAGGAAGAATGGGGTACCTACACATTAGACTCATTTCTCTAACTAAAGTTAGGATGATTTCTCCAATTAGGAGTATAAGTTTTAGAATAAGGAGAAGAAAAAGGCCTTTTGTAGGTATTCATAATATTTGCTTAAGTATGCAACACCTCTTGAAAAGCAGGGATTGTTGGACAATAATGTGTTTGGTGCCTATCACTCTCATATATACTACAAATATCTTGTGCTTTTAGAGAAGTTTTAGACATATTTTCCCTATTAATTTCCATAGCCTCAACTTTTTTAGTTAAACTTGTAATTTTTACTTTTACATCATCCTCTTATTTAAGAAGGTACATGCGCCCCTTAGTTGTCCCATTAGATTTGGTTTTATTACTACTTTCAAATTCATTAGAATCTTCCCATGATTAAGCATTTTCAGATAATACATCAAAATAGTCTCATGCTTCCTTAGGTTCTTTACTCAAAAATTCTCCATTACACATTATTTCAATAAATTGCCTCATTTGAGAAGTCAAGCCATTATAAAAAAAACTAATTGTACGCCATGTTTCATATCCATAATGTGGGCACAACAGCAAAAGTTCTTTAAATCTTTCCCAACATTGAAAAAAAGTCTCATTTTCTTTCTAAGTGTATTAGTTTTATGAGTGGAGAAAAACTTTTTAAAAAATTCTCTTTGCATTTCTTGCCATGTTCCAATGGATCTTGGTTTCAAAGAATTCAACCAATTTTTTGCCTTTGCCTTTAAAGAAAATGGAAAGAGGTTTAATCTAATAATATCATTTGAAACATTTTGGTTTGGCAAAGTTGCACAAACCTCTTCAAACTCTTTTAAATGCAAATATGGGCTTTCTGAATCTAAGCCATGAAATTTGGGTAGTAATTGAATTATACTCAGCTTGAGTTCAAAACTACCTATATTAGTTGGAAAAATCATGTAAGAAGGAGAACTTGATCTAGTTGGTTGTAAATAATTACACAAAGTTTTAACTTGAACATTTTGTGCATTATTATCCCCATTATCACTTCTTAGTTCCTCATTAGTTTTTAGATCCTCCATTGTATCAAAATAAAGATAATTTTTAAAAGATTTGTTAACTCTTCTCAATCGTCAAGAATTATCACGCACCCCTATGAACATGCAACAACCATATTTTTTTTTGGTAACAAAGAAAAGTAAAAGTGTAGAAATGAAATGACAAAATATAGAAATTTAGAGAGTTAGAAGTTAATAAAAAAAATTTAAATTACAAAATAAGGTCAAAGGCACTATCAAGGTACACATTTGATCCCAAAAAATTTCTGGTGGTAACGTGGGTAGTGCCTCCTGTCTCAAAAAAAAGAAAAATTATAAAATTTAAATACTAAAAGTAAATGACATAAAGTAAATGACTAAATTTAAAAAGTTAATGTGCAAAAATAAAAGTTAGAGATTTAGTAAAGTTAGAGTGAGTTTTTTTTTTCATAACGGATTCTTGTCACACATTGCAATCCTCGGCAACGGCGCCAATTTGTTGTTACGTCCAAACCAAGACTATGAAGTAGTTTAGTTCAGATTTCTTTTTTACTTGTCAACTATAGTAATTAAGGTCGATCCACAGGGAAAGCCTTGTGTGACAAAGAAAACTATTACGAAGAGAATAGAATAGAGAAGGAAGGTAAAATAGAGAATAAGAGACAATTAAAGAGAAAGTGCTAAGGCATTGGAAATCCACTTGTAATAAATCTCTAATGTATATTTGATTCAAATGATAACTCAATTAAGATCAAATGAAAATTTGTCTCAATCGTAAAATTTATCTCTAAAAGAACTTTGAAATAGAACAATAGTAATCGATTGTTTACTACGTAAAAGCATTAAGTATATAATCACAGGGAATTATAAGCATTCGGTGTGCCTTTCGTCAATACTGAATCAAATAATTATATAGATTATAAACTCCTTAAATATAAAACAATAATTTAAAATGATAAATAACTTACTTAAATTGAAGTAGCCATTAAACATCAAGTACAAGCTTCATTTCTAGCCTTAGCTTGAGAGTTTAGAAAGCCATTACAATAAAACTAAAAACAAAAATATAAAATGAGAGAAGAAAATAGTAGAAGAGAGCTCCAAAGAGGAGGGAATGATGCCTCTATCACGTGCACCCATTAGGTACTCATTCTTGACTTTTAAATAGCTTTGGGTAGTTGGGCTTCACTCCTTCTTCTACTTAGATCCTGTTGAAGCCTATTTAAACATGTAAACACAACTAAGGTCCAACTAACTTATTCAAAACATAAATAGCCCAAATAAGAAATAAATTAACACAAAATAGGATTGCAATTCGAAATTTAAAAATATTTAATTAAACATTATTTCAGTGCATTAGAGACGCTTTTTAAGCGTCGCTAATACTAATTAGCGATGCTTGGGGAACTATTAGTGACGCTTAAAAGTGTCGCTAATAGTCCTTTTTATTGTAGTAATTCTAGCTCCCCCTCCTCCCCCCTATCCCCAGTCACCACCCCCTTCCCCTTCAACCCGGTCACACCCCCTACCAGTGAATCGCCCCTCCCACCCCAATTTTCAGCCCCCTCCTCTCCTCTCGTCCAACCGGAGGATGGGATTCCTGCTCCACATCGGATTCCGGATCGCCCTCCCCCCTTTCCACGGTCATCCCCTCCCTCTTTGTTCCCCCTTCCCCCCTCCCCCCTCCCTCCCTCTGTCAGACTGGAGGGGGTTCTAGGGAGCGGATCCAGCTTCCCCTCCTCCTTCCTCTCCCCGGTCACCCCCCAGCCCCCCTCCTCCTCCATTTACCCACCACCCCTACCCTAGCCGGAGGAGGGGCGCTAGCGCCCCTCCATACATGCTGCCTTAGGCGGGAATAGTTTTAAATTTTTTTCAAGTTGTTAGCAATTCAATAAAAAATGTCGCTAATAGCTTTTTTTTTACTTTTTTTTTTACAAATTAGCAATGCTTTATAAAACGTCGCTAATAAACACTATCTTTTTTAAAATATATTTTTTATTAGCAACAGTTTTTGAAAAGCATCGCTAATAATTATTTTTAATTAATTTTTTCAAATTTATTCTTATTAGCAACATTTTCAAAAGCATCGCTAATAATTTCTGTATTAATTAAATTATTAGTGAAGCATAGACAAGCATTGCTAACAAGACATTTTTTTAGAATTTTTTATATTAGTGACGCTTTATGAAGTGTAGGCAAAATTAATTATTAGAGATGTTTAGAATTAAATGTCACTAATAATTTACTATTAGTGATTCTTAATAAAGCGTCATAGAAGGAAAATAATTACTAACGCAAAAAAAAATGTTGCTAATAGCAGACTATTAGTGACGCTTTGACATAACGTAGCTGATGAACAATAGCAACTCCATTTTTATCGATGCATTTAGCGACACTTTTAAAACATCGCTAATAGGCATTAGCAATGCTTATATGACTATTAGGGTCGCTTAAAAGTATTGCTAATAGTTCTTTTTGTTGTAGTGTCTTTAGCAAAGGTAGTGGCCATAGGGAAAGCACCGGTTTTGGGGGTTGATGGGGCTGGAGGTGGAAGAGGCCACTACTAGCCATAGATGGTGGTTGGCAAGAAAAAAGCGGCCTCATCTCCATGCTATTATCTGTTGAGGGGCAGAGGAGGTGTGAGATTCAAACAAGCTGAGGAAGGGGGTCGGAATTGAAAATGCATGCACTGTGTACAAATTGATCGCTCACTCGCATTTTAGATGTAAGGATTTTAAATTTATAATTTAATTGACTCAATCCCAAACAACTAACACCACATTTTAAAATATACTTACAAAATCCTTAATGATTAACCCTACATTTTTAAATTGGTGAATTGTAATATAAAATACACAACAACTAACCCCCTATAAGCTCATCCCTCTTTGTTGTGGATTTTGTATTTGGGCTGCATGTTGTGCCATGTAGGTGCTTAGGATGGTCTCCATGTGAATCATGATGATGGACTCTCTTAATGAGAGAGGCTAGTTATTTGGGTTATGATGGACTTGTTAGGTATTATGTTGAACTTATACTTGACTTTAATTAACTGTATGTTTAGCAGATGTTGGCTTTAGACTTGTGTAGCTCTTTAGGCTTGCTATTATGTTCTTATCTAGATGATGTGAGTATGTGTGGACTAAGATTGTTAATTAGTCTCCCTTATATTTATTTATTTATTTTTTCACAAAGGGCACATTCACTCACTTCAATATGTATTTCACCCAAGATTTGATTAAGCCTTCCTCATTTCCAGTTCACTTCGTTGCACTGCATACTGCCTCCTCATTGGACCGGGTTTGGGTTATGGATCGCGTATACAGGGGCATGATAAGTCGAGGGGAGAAGACAAGGGCACAAATCTTCAAATCCTTCACCTCTCTTTCGCAAGACAAGGGCAATTCTCTCATATTGCAGAACTGGATGGAAGGGGGAACTACAAAGTGCATAAGTAGAACAGATTTTGTCCTTGTGAAGGTTTGAAGGACAAAATCTTCTTTAAGAGGAGATTTCATCCTTCTCTGAAGGACGAAATCTAAACATACATAGATTTTGTCCTTCTAAAGGATGAACTTATAAAATATTTAAAAAAAACAAAGCCACGCCACCAATGCTTGGCTGGTGCCTACGTAGCGAAAATGAACATCATTTTTGTAATTATTTTTATTTATCCGCTATTTTGGTAAATAATTTTTAATATTATTTATATAATTTTCCCTTGTGCAATCGATTACACAATATGAAACTTACTTATCAAGTCCCAGAGTCCACACGGATTATCCATCTTCTACGACTCTTTAGTAGAGGTGGTAGCCCAAGGGAGTGCGCCGCTTTTGGGGGTGGAGGTTGAAGAGGATGCTACTAGCCATAGATGGTGGTTGGCAAGAAAAAAGTAGCCTCATGTCCATGCTATTATCTATTGGGGGGCAGAGGGGGTATGTGATTCAAACAGACTGAGGAAGGGGGTGGGGTTGGAGGAGGCTATGCATGGAGAAGAATGGGGGTGGATCTGCTCAGGACTAGTTATGTGACGAAGAGGATGGGGATGGAGTAGTCCTTGATGGGGGAGGAAGGTGAACGGAAGTAGAGGCGCATGAGTGGAGGAGGCCGCCTTGGATTAAGTGTTAGGAGACTTTCCTCGTTTGAGTTGAAGAAACTCAAATCTCACGTGATGGTGACTTTCCTAATTTAGTTTCGTCTTTTAATTTAGAAACCTCTCCACGTCCAGCTGCCTAATTAGCTAAAAGAAAGGAGGGTATTTCACTATTTTTAGAAGCAGTGTATATATAACTACATTACTTATGTAAATCTATTATAGTCTGGACTTAATGATAAATAACTACCAAACTTAGTCCTAATAAGAAATGCACTATATTTTTTATTACCCCCTTAGTCAATCTACGCGTCAATTTTGAAACCCCTACATCTCAAACCACAGGTCACAACATAAAACAGCTTCACTTGTGCATTTTCAATTCAACCCCCGATCCATGAGATTTAAAAATGCATGCATCATCAGGCTAAAAGAGGAGGTGCCTTCTCTGTATCTTCAACTGCAGGCATCCTCCTCTCTAGCGCTCCCAGTTATTTTGCCTCCCCCTCCTCCCTCCTCTTCCCTCCTCCTCCTTTCCCCCTTCCTCCACCCTCCCCTAGGTTTTCTTCTCTGCCCGGGCATGCGGAGAAAGGCGGGGTTCGGGACAGAACCAGTTCGGGCAAGTGGGTGAGGATGTCGGCCACCACCAGCTCTTCCTCAGTGAATAAATCCTCCTCCCCGTTTCCTGCTGATTTTGTTTGTTGCTGCGTTATATCACTGCCACAGTGCCACTGCACACTATCCACCACAACACATTGATTAGATTAGCTTAGGGATATTTCATATCGATATTGCATCTATTAATTCATCAGATGGATATTGGATGTTTATATATTATTTGAATGCGGATATTTTCCCCCCAACAAAAGCTCATCACCCCCCATGCTTTTCCCACCCCAATTAAAATATTGATTTTACTTCCCTACACCCCACCCTTACCACATCATTTATTTTTTCTCAATACGCCCCCAACCTCCTGCCCTCCGGTATTTTCTTCCCTAGTTCCATCCCATCTCCTCCGATGAAGTCCACTCCCCTCCGGCCCCTCTCCTCCGGTGAAGTCCCCTTCCCCTGCCCTCCAATCTTGTCTCCTACCATCCCCTGCCCTCCCATATTGTCTCCTGCCCTCCCCTCCAGGCCCACCCTATCTACCCGCCTCACCTCCACTCCCCTCCCGTATTGTCTCCTCTCGTCCCCTCCCCTCCCCTCCCGACCCCTATTCCCTCCAAGTCCTCTCCGTAAATTGATGATTAGTTCACTCCGAAAGAGGTTAGTGCTTGGTTCCTATATTACTTTAATTTGTCTTTGTAATGTGAGCATTATATGTAGTTTATGTTGTTAATGTATGATTGTATCTAAGTGCGCATGTAGTGTTTGTTAAAATGCTTACTAATCTGTAGGCTAATGTATGTAAGGGCTTTGTAGGCTAATGTATCTAAGGGCGTTGGACTGATTAATATTTTGACTAATGTAAAAGAGAAATTTTTACTGAAATGATTTTACTGAAATGACTAAGATTTTATGGTACATTTCAATAAATGTATATCTCTTATAGCTGCATTTCATAAATGGGAATGTGATATTTTCGTGGTCATGTAGTTATAAGTAAATTCATTATTCATTTTGTTCATATTGGCTGTGTGTAGGAGGGATTCTTTTATTGTTTGTCTGAACTTGTGTGGTAGTGTTCTTCCAATACTTTTTTGTGGTTTTCCTTATTCTCTTGTCTAGCTATCGTTGTCTATTGAGTATTTTGATGATACCCAGATCCCAAAGCCTAGGACGGATCCAAATAAATCTTTAGAAATATTGAAATATGTTGTTCATTTGTAGCTCACTCCTTTGAGTAGGAGTTCATGCACTCTTAGCATTGCAGCTTGTTGCTCTAAGCTTATAGTATGTTTACTCTTAGTGTTAGAGTTTGCCTCTCAGTATAATTGGAGTTAGTTACTTTGGGGTGATATTTCAATTTAAATTGCAATATATCATTCCCTTCATTACTTGCGTTATTATTTGGCTATTATTAATCTTCACATTATTAGATGTTCATGTTGCACCATTTCAATATCCAAGGCATGAATATGAGTGATTTTTTTATATCTTATTGAGTATTAGTGGTAATACACGTATATCTTTGTAATGTGGGTTTTTTTTTTATCAAATTCATAGCAAGTTGCTTATAGCAGAATTAGTCAGTTGGTAGCAGAGCAGATTTTAGTAATAAATTAAACTTCGAACATCTTTAGTTGTAATTTGTAATAAGGCATTTAGTTAACAATCGATTACTTCAAGTTATTTCATTCATATTAGTCACATTTCATTTGATGGTTCTTTTGTAACCTCATCATGAACCATAAATCAAACAATTTATCCTTCTTGAATATTTGATTGTTTCAAGCACATGCTACTATAATTTTCATTTTTGCTTTTGAATTTCGATGATGTATAGCCCTGAAACCATTGTACTGATTTCTATGTTGCTTACCATCATACTTAATCTGCAATATTAATTTGAGGTTGTATAACCACTTAAGGAATGTAAGAAGATTGATTTTGTTATTATTTATATGGTTGAAGCTGGACTGAAACTGCAAATCTCGTCATTAATTATTTCTGATACTTTCCTCCTTTGCGAATCTCGTCAACTTGTGTAAGGCATCTTGCCAACTTGGCTACTTATGCTGTGTTGTTTCATTATATTTTTGTTATAATTTCCCCTGGTTTATCCAATCTGGAGATTTAGAGGGACATTATATTAACAGTTGATTGTATTTGATTATTATTTGTTATTGTCTTTTATTATTTGATTATATTTTGTTGTTTTAAAGGCAAGCTGAGAAGATGCCAAGGCCTCACCCAACTACGTCGTATAGGAGACGACAAACTGAAATGAAGGAAGGAGAAGTTCAAGGAGATGTGGAAGTAGATGCTAGATTAAATGAGCAACATGAGCCTGCTGAAACAAATATGCATGAAACTAATGAAGAAGAGAGGGAAGAGGATGACAATGACAGAGGAGAGGGAGAAGAAGAAGAAGATGATGATGATGAAAATAATGGAGAAGAGGGAGAGGGTGAAGCAGAAGATGATGAAACATTCCCCTTCCCAGGAGGGCCCATGGAAAGTACAATTTTAAGTAATTATAAGACCCATGTTGCAAATGCCATTTGGAAAAGCAAAGTAAGTCGGTTAAACTTTATCTTTTTACTTTACAAGCATTTTACTCTATGTTTGATAATATAATTCATACTTATAGGACCATGGGCCTCTCCGGTGTATTCATCATCATAAGAAGCTTATAGCTTGGGATGTGGAGGACAGTGTTATTAGTCCACTAATAAAGGCAAGTGGTTTGTTTCCGTTGACATATGTTTCATACAAGACCATCAATAGAATGTGGATATTGTCTTTAGTCGAACGGTGGTATCCGGAAACAAACTCTTTTCATATGCCTTTCGGAGAGTTGACAATTACATTGGATGATGTGCAACAATTGATAGGGGTTCCTGTGAAGGGACATGCAGTGGTAACCCCTGACGTTGATGGCGAGGGGTTGGTTGATTTGTGTGTGAATGCCTTTGGGATTGATAGGGAAGAGATTGCAGAACAAATGTAAAGGGAAGGGGTTGTCACTAAATTGGTTGCGCAATAAATTTAGCCAATTACCAGAAGATGCAACCGAAGAGGATGTGCATTGTTTCGTGAGAGCATACATCTTATATTTGTTAGGATGTACCATCCTCTGTGATAAATCTGGAACAAAGGCGCCTGCGAAGTATTTGAATTTGCTTATGGATATAAATGGCATCGACAAGTACGCATGAGGAGCAGCTACACTTGCCTACTTATATCATCAATTGGGTATTGCATCTAGAGCTGAAGTGCGACAAATTGGCAGATATCTTACGCTGTTAGAGGTATAGTAAGATTTGAATTATTTATAAACTTATTTGGTATTTGTTTCTACCTCACATATTGCACTTTATATTAAACGATATATGATGTCTTTTATGGTAGGCATGATCATATGACCATTTCAAAATAGAGAGACCAGTTCCTAGCAGTACTTATGAAAGAGGGCAGCCACGAGCCCTACTTTGGAAAGGGATAAACTCACAACCAATTAATCCTGCGCATAAGCTTATAAAGTTTAGGGAGGCTCTAGAACATTTGGATGCTTGTCGGGTAAATTTTGTTTATTTAGTTATTATCTTACAACTATAAGTACGTAAAATTACACTAAACTCAATCACATAGCTGAATATGACAATTACTAAAACCGCAATGCATTTTTTTGTAGGTTATATGGCAACCATATAAAGAAGAACGAGTGCATCATCCAATAGCTGCAAATGCCATGTATTCGGGGATCCTCTTTTGTTTTCAAATTAGGGAACCCTACAATTCGGAAAGAGTTCTAAGGCAATTTGGATTTGTACGAACAATCCCTCCACAACCACCTCAGCCTAATCCCCGGGGTTCTAGTAGGTGTGCGCATGCAAAGGGGTATAAGCTTGTATATGACGCAAACATCAACCTTTGGAAGCATAGCAATAGGCACATCTTGCCGTCAAAACGATGTGGAGACATGGTGAGAAATCCATGGGATTGTACACATGACTACATGCAGTGGTACAAAACAATTTCTTACCCCCTGGTGCAAAATCCAGATGGGCAATTGTATGCAATAGACTACGTAGGGCAAAAATCAACTGAAGAAGAATGGGTATGTATGTTATTGAAATTGTGAAATTTTTTTATGGTTAGATATTTGACTACAAAATTATTATATGCAGCTTGCCCACAAGCATAAGGCTATTGCTTTGTTAGAAGAATCTTTGAATGGACTTGAGGACAACGAAGACAAAAGAAAAGTGAGTTTAGCTCTGGAGGAACTTCTTTATGATGATCCTACTCATAGCAACATTGTCATTGGGAAAAGAAGTTCAACTCAAGGACGAAAGCCTGCACTGAAGGGAAAGGGAAAAAGAGATTCTAAATAGGCCTACTTACGAATATTCAATCTTGGACAAAACACTATGTGTGACTTTTAACTCTTTTTTGCATTGTAATACTATACTCAAAAAAGAAGTATTGTGTGTGAATACTTTTGCTATGTGATGATCGTGTGTGGTACGATTGTAATTTACTTTTTTGAAGTCAATAGTTATGATGATTGTGTGTGGTATGATGATTGTGTGTGCTACGATGATAATTAAGCAGGTATGAGGTAAATGTTGTAGACATGTTGAAGTCAATATTTCCCTTTATGATGAAATTGGTGAATGATGTTTTACAATCAATAGTATTTGAATAGAAGCAGCAAAATTTGTGCATACGGTCATAAGGCAGTGAATGCTTGGACGAATATGAAAAAGTTTGTCATACCTGTAGGTTGAATACAGCTTCTAAATTGAATCATGAAGCAGCAAAAAATTTCTTCTTTTCATTCTTTTTTTAGGTGGTTTTTTTGTCAATATGAAGGGAAGAACATTTTTTATGGTTTAGCATTCTGGAGGAGTTCTGGCGGGTTCCCATCACCGCCCAAATATGAGAATAAGACGGGAACATACTGTCCCCGTATGCATGAATTTAATGTGGCGGGGGGTACCCCCCGCCAGACAACTTCCAGAAGATTGTCGAGGGTTTTGAAACCTTCTGGAGGAGTTCTGGCGGGTGCCTATCACCGCCCCATTATGAAGACGTTGACGGTGACATACGGTCCCCGTATGCATGCATGTAATATGGCGGGGGGTACCCCCAGCCAGACAAATTCCAGAAGATTGTTGAGGGATTTGATACTTTCTGGAAGAGTTCTGGCGGGTGCCTGTCACTGCAACATAACGAATCATTGGTCGGGGACACACGGTCCCCATATATGTCCATTGAAGGTTGCGGTGGGTAACCCACGCCATACAATTTCCAAAAGAATCTCGAGGGTGTTGAAACCTTCTGGACGATTGTTGGCGGGGAGAGGGCACTGCCAATTTGGGAATAATGTGACGGGGACATTTAGTCCCCCGTATATAGCCATTTAAAATGGCGGGGTTTAACCCCCGTCATGAAACCTCCATAAGCCAATAATTCATTATAGATCTAAAATATTATGGCGGGGTTTATACCTATTGAAGACATTACTCACAAAACACATTCATAAAATAAAATTAAAATATGTGTTCAAAATTTAATAAAAAGTGTCATGTACATGTATTAAAAAAACTAAACTAAAATTAGACTACTATCTTCAATGATATCACCCGACGGTCGGACACTAATATCTTCTTGCATATCAACAACCCGATCTTTGTATAAACTCTCCCATCCATCTGCACATGCATTGTGGTACTTCCTCCAAGGTGGTGCAATAAATGGAATAGGGGCATTGTTAGGTATATGTATCCCTATGAAATGATTATCATCAACGTGAGCCATGCAGATTTTTTTATGCTTTGATGTAGGAGCTGTCCTAAATGGGAATATGGTCATGCAAAGACTCCTCAAAATCAGAATCACAGGGACATTGTAGCAAGAGGCAATAACATACCCCATGTCTGGCATTGTCATCCAATGTTTTTGGGGGGCCACATCTCCGAAGAACTTCAAACAATCGAAAAGTTCATCTACCCTACTAGATCCACTTAAAATATTTTCATATTCGTCCCTATGAACTAAAATTTCATATATCAAATCTGTTCTCGTTGTTTTCCACCCAGGTTCCCTGAGTTCTAAGAAAGATGAAATGACATGGAACCCACAATGGCCATCTGCAGGGACGTCGAAGATGCCCTTCACATATGACTGCATGACTGTGGGAAGGCAATGCACATACCTTTCTTTCACATCATTATTCTTTTTAGACTTATTCCCTGTTTATCAGCTTCTTCATGCCAGCTTTGTGTTGAGCTCTTAAATCAGCAACTACATACTCAAAACTGGAGGGATCTCTTTTGGTAGAACTGTCCCGCTTGTTTTTACTTCCTTTTGGCCTACCACGTTGCTTCGTACAGTTTGACGGCATTTCCATCCAAATTGCCGAAGGATTTGCAATTTGTTTACATTGTGATAATATTTGTATTTTCACCCCCTCATTGGACATTTCATATCGTTCATAAATTTTATCAAAGCAATCAACTAATTCATGTCCCATTGAATAAGTTGTTTTGCTCACAACATAAAGTGTCTTCCAATGATCATGTATTTCATGCAATGGCAGCGGACAATCTTCAAGTAACCACTTTATCAATTGGTGCTTACATGGAAGGCCATGTGTTTTCCTCAATTCATGCATACAATGTGTTTCTTCAATTGGAAACTGCTCAATTTTTTTCCTTTCATCATTTATCAATTTCAATGCAGCCCTTGACACTAACCCAACTACTTCTTTGTAGAATGGATTTCTGAATTGGTGGCACCGCTTGTATCTACTTTCTTCAAATGACTTCCTCACTTCATCAAGTTGAAGGTTGACAATTTCATCAATATTGGACCATGATTGAAGTATGTCAACCATTGATGAGCATAGTTGCATCTTCAATTTAGCATGCAGGCTCTCAACTCTATTAGTGGTCTTGTTGCTGAAATGCATATAATTATCTTTCCAAGCGCCTACAAATTGCTCCTTGAATGGCTCCAACCAAGTAGGATGAAGATAAGTCAACACCTCCTTAAAATCTTTGTAGTCTATGTCCAAAATATGAAGTTGTTCATTGTACTCACTCTCCTCTGATGAATGTACAATTCCATTCCAACGCCGCATGAAGTCAACCCATGCAGCCTCGGTATTAAATGCTTTTCGACAATTTCTCATTACACATGTTGAAATATGCCATTTACACAATATGTTCTTTGATGTGGGGAAAACCACCTGAATTGCATGCATCAAGGCTTGATCTCTATCTGTCACAATTACTCCCGGAAGATCACCTGCTGTCAACAAAGACTTCAAACAATTTAGTGCCCACTCATATTCACTTTCTTTCTCATAGTAGATAAATGCAAATCCAGTGAAGAATGACTTATAAGTTGAAGTAACTCCAATAATTGATAGAACCAGGAGACGATATATGTTGGTCTTATATGTGCAATCCATAATAAACACATGTGGGAATAGATTTGCAAGCCTAACAGACATCAGATGAGCAAAAAATAAATCCGTTATTGTATCAGTCTCATCATTATTTCGATGGTAGCAAACATAACCAACATCTTTGATACGCTTCATCATCTCTTGCAATACACTTCTACCTTCTCGTTGTGTCAAATGAATACGAGAACGAGCATTGTATATTGTTTTGATGGTAGAGCAGTTCGAAGGATCCTTTTCCTTCAATGTTAGCAAGATGTCACGTGCTTTCACTCCCGTCTTCGATAAATCTTTCAAAAATTCTATCTCTCTGTTTTTTAGACGGCCTGCATATGCGTGACCTTCTCCAAATTGCAAGGGGGGGCGATTGTGACTACCACATATGACATGCAATTTCCATTGTTTGCCACCATTAATGCTCAATTCAATACCATATAACTTAAAGGGGCAACTACATTTCTTTGTAGATACTTCTCTAGGAATCCTTTCTATGTCCACATTAGCCTCTTTAATCGTCCTCTTTCTGTATTGACCGGACCTTTCACATGCTGATAAAACTCATGGCCTTCTTTTTCTAGCATCTGATTTTAGAACAACAAGAATTGTCCCATACTTCTTACATGTTTCTTTTGCCCATGATTCCATCATCTCTCGTGATTCAAACACCTACAAATGATATCCATGTTGTAAGCTCAACATATAGTAAGCTATGCACCTTTCAACTTTACATAAGGAAAAAAAAAGGACCATTACCTTATCATCATCGAATGCAAATGAAATATCAGTATTTAAAATGTCGTCATGGCTTTGTCGTTCCATTGGTTCCT
This sequence comes from Saururus chinensis, assembly GCA_035235625.1. Classification (NCBI taxonomy): domain Eukaryota; kingdom Viridiplantae; phylum Streptophyta; class Magnoliopsida; order Piperales; family Saururaceae; genus Saururus; species Saururus chinensis. Next base: position 24,164,892 of record CP141146.1, on the reverse strand, counting down.
ATTATAAGAGTACGTGACATCATACAAGATTAACCTAAAAAATGAACAATATACATATTTATAAAAGTATTTGAAGCATATTTTCAAATATACCTCTTCAGAATATTCATTTTCTTCGCCATTAGATAGTAAATGCTCCTCCATCTGATCTAATGAGCATGGAACAAGCTCTTCTATTGAGGAAACCGGTGAAAGAAGTTCTTTTTTTTGCATCATGGATGTCATTAAAGATGTAAAGGATGATGTATCCCCAATAAAATTATCCATCCTAGTTAAGACATCCACACAAATAAAATTTTAAATATATTACCAATAATGGTTTAAATTCAAAATAGAAAACCAACATAAATGATGCTCTACAAATACGTATCTTACCACTACAGAAACTACTAGCAGGGGGTACCATCTGCCATATATGACAAAATCATATGGGTACTAAAAGTCCCCGTCAACGGATTTCTATTACGTCGGTGAGCACTCCCCGCCACAACTCATCCAGAAGATTTTAACTCCTTACAAAACCTTCTGAAGTTATCTTGGCATGGGATACCCCCTGTAACAAGAAGAATATTTATAAGGGGACTGGGGACTACATGTCCCCATCAAATGCTTCATAATTAAATGGTGATCTCCCCCCGCCATAGCTCATCCAGAAGGTTACAACACCTTCTGGAGTTTTCCTGACGGTGGGTATGCCCTGCCAAATAAAACAACATTTATACGGGGACTTTATGTCAATGTCAAATTATTCATAATGGAATGGTGATCTCTCCCCGCCAGAACTTATCCCGAAGATTTCAACTTGTTCGGGCGATTTACTGGCGGGGGTACCCCCCGTCACGACAAGCAGAACAATGTTTTGAAACCCTCGAGCACGTTTTGCCATGGCGTACTATCAACCCAAATTCTATTCGTTGAATGCCCAGAAAATCAATAAATATTGACTTGCTAATCACCCAAAGAAAAGAATTTTTTGAGTTTGATGGGAAGCAAAGATTTTTAAGTGCATGCAGAGGGATGCCATTACAGTAATTGGGATGGACACCATTATAGGCAGGGAGGAAGATGGGATGAACTCCTATAATCAACGTTATTTTCATGCATTAAGAAGCAATTGGGAGGGACGACCATTATAGGTTGCCGCCGGTGAGAAGTTCATGCACGTCCAGTATAGTGAAGGGGATACGAAAGGGTTTTTTTTTCTTTCTTAACTGGGGTGCCTTAAGAATAGTGTAGGGGGTGCTGAGTAATAAAAAAACTACCCACATATTTCTTATTTGGGGGGCCCGGAATGAATATTGGGGGGGGGGGGGGGGGGGGGGGGGGAATAGCTGCGTTCATATTATTTACCAATGACTTGGAGTTGGGGTTTTAGGAGCTTCTAATGCCCTTGGAAGTCTCATTCCGGGAGTGAGTTTTTAAATCATGAACTTAGGATCTTCACTCTAATTCTTTTTATGCTTCTTATAGCCATGCTTACCTAACTTGATATGCTGAATGTATTATCCATTATGAAAATCATGGTTAAATTTAAGTGATGTATTGTTAATTATAAAAATCATAGTTTAATATATTGAGGTGTCTAACTAATATTGTACGTAGCACGTCCAAACATGTACCCTTCATGTTTAACTATTTGGATCTTTTTACAAATAATAATAGAACGCGGATATTTCCCCTCCACAATTTACTCAGCGCCCTCCAAACTTTACACACCCCAAATAAAACACACAATTTACTTCCCTACACCCCACTCTCACCCTGAAAATGATTTTTACTTAGAACCCCTCTATGTCCCCCACCCCCCCCAACTCATCTGGCCCGTGCCCCCCACCTTTCCCCTCCCGTCTCCTTGCCTCCCATCATTCCATCCCCTCTCCTCCCGTCACTTCCCTTCTCCTCCCATCCCCCCCCCTCCCCTCTGCCTCCATCGCATCGCCTCCCGTCCTATCTCATCTCCTCCCCTCCCGTCCCCTATACCCTCCAAGTCCTCTCCGTTTGTTGATGAAGAGTTTACTCCCAAAAAGGTTAGTGCTTGGTTCCCATATTTCTTTAATTTGTCTTTGTAATGTGAGCATTATATGTAGTTTATATTGTTAATGTATGATTGTATCTAAGTGTGTATATATTGTTTGTTAAAATGTTTACCAATCTGTAGGCTAATGTAGTTCACTTTACCTTGCAACTCGTGGTGACCAAAAGGGCTTTGGAGTGATTAATTTTCTGACTAATGTAAAATAGAAATTTTTACTGAAATGAAGTAAGTAGTAATAGGTTAACCTAGTAAATTTTTGCTTGATGAACTAGTGGAATTTTTTTTCTTATCATAATTTTACTGAAATGACTACGATTTTATGATACACCCTCCTTACCCTTCCTAGTACTATCACCATAAAATGCTGGAAAATGATTTTGTAGAGTTTGAGTACTACTTGTATTGAGCTACACAACATTTATTGTGTGTTTGTTGTTTAAACTGACACTGATACACTTGTATGCTAGATTCACATTCTATCCTTGATATAAAATTTTCCGGATCTGTAATTGATCGGATTTCACTTTCTTTAAACCACTTTTTATTTTTCAATAAATTAGACAATGTAGATTTGCAAGTTAGATGCACTTGAGAGTCACTAAGTGCATACTATTTACTGGTGGCTACCAACATAGATATCTCTCAAGTATATTTTATTCTTGATTAGTACATTTTGGAGAGCTTTTACCTATCATCATTTGGTCTGATCATGTCTTTGTTCTATTGCTAATATATAATAATGATCATGATGCTAATCTTTTCCAGAGGTCATTAATGGGTCAGTAGTGAACAAAATTTTTTTCATCCATTTTCTATATGTATTTTCATTCTACTTTAGATACATTTTTCTCTTACTTTGCCTAAGGCAGAGTAAACATCAACTAATTTTCTTTAGCATACCCTCAAGTTAATTTAAGTTGTTATTGATGTGTTAATGTGTTGATTGATTGTAAATAAATACTAGATTTAATATTATTGTTTCTTTAATTTTTCTTGAGTTTGACTCACATGGCATTTACTTGTATTGCAATAAAATGATGTACTAAGTTTAGTCCCACATGATTGAGAGCTTTTTGCTTTTTCTTTTTTTTAAAGCTTTTCCAATCTAGAGATTTAGATTGCACTTATATCAACAGTTGATTGTCTTTGTCAAATTAAACAATACATTGGTAGAAATCATTTTATTATTGTCCTTTATTGTTTGATTATAATTTATTGTTCTAAAGGCAAGCTGAGAAGATGACGAGGCCTCACCCAACTGTGTTGTATAGGAGACGACGAACTGAAATGAAAGAAGGAGAAATTGAAGGAGAGGTGGAAGTAGATGCTAAATTAAATGAGAAACAAGAGCCCATAGAAACAAATATGCAAGAAACTAATTAAGAAGAGGGGGAAGAAGATGAAAATGACAGAGGAGAGGGGGAAGAAGAAGAAGAAGATGATGATGAAAATAATGGAGAAGAGGGAGAGGGTGAAGCAGTAGATGATGAAATATTCCCCTTCCCAGGAGACCCCATGGAAAGTACAATTTTAAGTAATTATAAGACCCATGTTGCAAATGACATTTGGAAAAGCAAGGTAAATTGGTTAAACTTTATTTTTTTAATTTAAATGCATTTAATCTATGTTTGATAATATAATTCATACTTATTAATAGGACCGTGGACCTCTCCGGTGTATTCATCATCATAAGAAGCTTGTTGCTTGGGATGTGGAGGACAATGTTATTAGTCTACTAATAAAGGTAAGCGGTTTGTTTCCATTGACATATGTTTCATACAAGACCATCAATAGAATGTGGATATCGTTTTTAGTCGAAAGGTGGTATCCGGAAACAAACACTTTTCATATGCCTTTTGGAGAGTTGACAATCACATTGGATGATGTGCAACAATTGATACGGGTTCCTATGAAGGGACATGCAATGGTAACCCCCGATGTTGATGGCGAGGAGTTGGTTGATTTGTGTGTCAATGCCTTAGGGATTGATAAGGAAGAGATTGAAGAACAATTGAACAAATGCAAAGGGAAGGGGTTGACACTAAATTGGTTGCGTAATAAATTTAGCCAATTACCAGAGGATGCTACCGAAGAGGATGTGCATTGTGCCACAAGAGCATACATCTTATATTTGTTAGGTTGTACCATCCTATGTGATAAATTTGGAACAAATGTACCTACAAAGTATTTAAATTTGCTTATGGATATAAATGGCATCGGCAAGTATACATGGGGAGCAGCTACCCTTGCCTACTTATATCGTCAACTGGGTATTGCATCTAGATTTGAAGTACAATAGATTGGAGGATATCTTACGTTGTTAGAGGTATAGTAAGATTTCAATTATTTATACACTTATTTGGTATTTGTTACTACCTCACATATTGCATTTTATATTAATCGATATACGATGTCTTGTATGGTAGGCATGGTCATAAGACCATTTCAAAATTGAGAGACCAGTTCCTAGCATTACGTATGAAAGAGGGCAGCCACAAGCCCCACTTTGGAAAGGGAAAAATTCACAACCAATTAATCCTGCGCATAAGCTTATAAAGTTCAGGGAGGCTCTAGATCATTTGGATGCTCGTCTGGTAAATTTTGTTTATTTAGTTATTATCTTCCAACGATATCAATTATCTAGTATGGAAAAATACACTTTACTAAATCACATAGCCGAATATGACAAAAGCTGATACCGTAATGCATTTTATTGTAGGTTATATGGGAACCATTTAAAGAAGAACAAGTGCATCATCCAGTAGCTACTAATGCCATGTATTTGGGGATCCTCTTTTGTTTTCAAATTAGGGAACCCTACAATCCGGCAAGAGTTCTAAGGCAATTTGGATTTGAACAAACAATCACTCCACAACCACCTCAGCCTAATCCCAAGGGTTCTAGTAGGCGTGCACATGCGAAGGGGTATAAGCTTGTCTATGATGCAACCATCGACCTTTGGAAGCATAGCAATAAACATATCTTGCCTTCAAAATAATGTGGAGACATGGTGAAAAATCCATGGGATTGTGCACATGACTACATGCAGTGGTATAAAACAATTTCTCACCCCCTTGTGCAAAATAAAGATGGGAAAGTGTATGCAATAGACAACGTAGGGCAAAAGTTAACTGAAGAAGAATGGGTACATATGTTATCGAAATTGTGAATTTATTTATGGTTTGATATCTAGACTAAAAAAATTCTTTTATGCAGCTTGCCCACAAGTGGAGGGCTATTGCTTTGTTAGAAGAATCTTTGAATGGACTTGAGGACAATGAAAGGAAAAGAAAAGTGAGTTTGGCTCTGGAGGAACTTCTTTATGATGATCCTACTCATAGTAACATTGTTGTTGGGAAAAGAAGTTCAACTCGAGGAGGAAAGGTTGCACTGAAAGGAAAGGGAAAAAGAGTTTCTAAATAGGCCTACTTACAACTATTCAACGTTGGACAAAACACTATGTGTGACTTTTAACTCTTATTAGCATTGTAATAGTAGACTCAAAAAAGAAGTATAGTGATGTGAATACTTTTGCGATATGATGATTGTGTGTGGTACGGTGGTAATTTATTGTTTGGAAGTCAATATTTATGATGATTGTGTGTGGTATGATGCTGATTAAGCAGGTACAAGGTAAATGTTGAGGACAGGTTGAAACCAATATTTCTTTTTGTTATGATTTTGGTGAATGATGTTTTACAATTAATAGTATATGAATCAAAGATTGATTTAGCATAAGTGTGCAACCATCATAAGACAGTGAGTGCTTGCATGAATATGAAAATTTTGTAATACCTACAGGTTGAAGATTGCACCTTTGACAGGTTAACGACTTTGAGATTAGGAGATCAGCAAAAGTGCTACTATTAGTTAAAATAATACAGCTTGTTGATTGAATCATGAACCTACAACAATTTTCTTCTTTTGATGCTTTTTTGGTGGTTTTTTCTCTTTATGAAGGGAAGAGGGGTGGGGTATGAAGGGTAATGCACTTCATGAGTTTGCAGGATGTAGACATGTGAGGAATAGAAAGAAAAATAAGTGTAATTTGATCAGATTTGATTGCCTTGGCATGGCTTTCTTTTTTACTTTAAATTCTTAGTAGTAGGCTTTCTAAATCATGAACAAAGAAGAAAAGAAGACACTAATGGACTTCATGTAGCCAATAGGCAAAAGCAACATTTCTACTGCCAATGTGGAATACTGGATGCAAATACACTTGCACATTGAAACAATATAATCTGTTGGAAAATTATCAAAAGAAAATTTACTGCCCAAATTTTTACACAAAAAAAAAAAATCATGTAAGACAAAGAAAACTCATGAGGTGAAACAATAATTCTTCCCATATCTAGAGTGATAATGAAAATATGATTTTTCTTATGCATTACCTGAAATTGAGATTTTACATGAGCCAAAGTGAGATCTTTTACATCCATGAGCTCAAGAACCTTTTGGAGGAGTTCTGGCGGGGAGCAATCACTGCCAAATTAGGAAGCAGTTGATGGGGACATGTAGTCCCTGTATGCATACATTGGATGTGGCGGGGGGTACCCTTCACCAGACAACTTCTAGAAGATTTTTGAGGGTGTTGAAACTATCTGGAGGAGTTCTGGTGGGGAGCAATCACCGCCAAATTAGGATGAATTTGATGGGGACTCCTTGTCCCCGTTTGCATACATTGTATGTGGAGGGTTGTACCCCCTGCCAGACAACCTCCAGAAGATTTTCGAGGGTGTTGAAACCTTCTAGATGAGTTTTGGCAGGGAGCAATCACCACCACATTAGGAAGCAGTTGACAGGGATATGTAGTCCCCGTATGCATACATTGGATGTGGCGGGGGGTACCCCCCACCAAACAACTTCCAGAAGATTTTCGAGGGTGTTGAAACCTTCTAGAGGAGTTCTAGCGGGAAGCAATCACCACCAAATTAGGAAGAATTTGACGGGGACATATAGTCCCCGTATGCATACATTGGATGTGGTGGGGGGTACCCCCCCCCCCCCCCCGCCAGACAACCTCCAAAAGATTTTCCAATGTGTTGTAACCTTCTGGAAGAGTTTTGGCAGGGGGGAGAGGTTAGCAACAAATTTTGAAGAAGTTGACGGGGACGTCTAGTCCTCGTATAGATCATTTTGTTGTGGCGGGGGTAACCCCCTTCATGAAACCTCCAGAAGCCTATAAATCATTATAGAGATAAAATAATATCTATAACTACATAATCTATATTTTTACTCAAAAAACACATTCATAAAATAAAATTATAATATGTGTACAAACTTAAAAATAAAATGTCATGTACATGTATTAAAAAAATTCAACTAAAATTAAACTAGACACAATAGGAGCCCCCCATTGTTTCACATGAACTCACTAGATCAATGATGTCACCCGACGGTCGGACACTACTATCTTCATGCATATCTACAACCCGATCTTTGTATAAACTCTCTCAAGCATCTCCACATGCATTGTGGTACTTCCTCCAAGGTGGTGCATTGAATGGAACAGGTGCATTGTTACGTATATGTATCCCTATGAAATGATTGTCATCAACATGAGCTACGCAAAATTTTTTATGCTTTGATTTAGGAGTTGTCCTAAATGGGAATATGGTCATGCAAAGACTCCTTGAAATTATAATCATAGGAACATTGTAGCAAGAGGCAATAGCATACCCGATGTTTGGCATTGCCATCCAATTTTTTTGGGGGGCACATCTCCAAAGAACTTCAAACAATCCAAAAGTTCATCTACCCTACTAGATCGACTAAAAATATTTTCATATTCGTCCCTATGAATTGAAATTTCATATATCAAATCTGTCCTCGCTATTTTCCACCCAGGTTCCCTAAGTTCTAAGAAAGATGATATCACATGGAAACCACAATGGCCATCCGCAGGGACGTCGAAGTTGTCCTTCACATATGACTACATGACTATGGGAAGACAATGCACATACCTTTCTTTCACATCGTTCTTTTTAGACTTATTCCATGTTTTCAACTTCTTCATGCCAGCGTTGTGTTGAGCTCTTAATTCAGCAGCTACATACTCAAAACCGAAGGGATCTCTTTTAGTAGAACTATCCCACTTGTTTTTACTTTCTTTTGGCCTACCACATTGCTTCGTATCTAATGAAGGCATTTCCATTCAAATTGCCATAGGATCTGCAATTTGTTTGCATTGTGATAATATTTGTGTTTTCACTCCCTCATTGGCCATTTCTTGTCATTCATAAATCTTCTCAAAGCAATCAACTAATTCATGTCCCATTGAATAAGTTGTTTTGCTAACAACATAAAGGGTCTTCCAATGATCATGCATTTCATGCAATGGCAGCGGACGATCTTCAAGTAACCACTTTGTCAATTGGTGCTTACCTGGAAGGCCATGTATTTTCCTCAATTCATGCCTACAGTATGTTTCTTCAATTGGAAACTGCTTAATTTTTTTCCTTTTCATCATCTATCAAATTCAATGCAGCCCTTGACACTAACCCAACTACTTCTTTGTAGAATGGATTTCTGAATTGGTGACACCTCTTGTATCTACTTTCTTCAAATGAATTCCTCACTTCATCAAGTTGAAGGTTGAAAATTTCATCAATATTGGACCATGATTGAAGTATGTCAACCATTATTAGCATAGTTGCATCTTTAATTTAGCATGCATGCTCTCAACTCTATTGGTGGTCTTGTTGCAGAATTGCATATAACAGTCCGTCCAAGCACCTACAAATTGCTCCTTAAATGGCTCCAACCAAGTAGCATGAAGATAAGTCAACACCTCCTTAAAATCTTTGTAGTGTCCAAAATATGAGGTTGTTCATCGTATGCACTCTCCTCTGATGAATGTACAATTCCATTCCAACGCTGCATGAAGTCAAACCATGCAACCTCGGTATTAAATGCTTTTTGACAATTCCACATTACACATGTTGAAATATGTCATTTGCACAATATGTTCTTTCAAGTGGGAAAAACCACTTGAATTGCTCACATCAATGCTTGATCTCTGTCTATCACAATTACTAGAAGATCACCTGCTGTCAAGAAAGACTTCAAACAATTTAGTGCCCACACATATTTACTTTCTTTCTCAGAGGAGATAAATGCAAATCCAGTGAAGAATGAATTATAAGTTGAAGTTACTCCAATAATTGATAGAACTGGGAGACGATATTTGTTGGTCTTATATGTGCAATCCATAACAAACACACGTGGGAATAGATTTGCAAGCCTAACAGACATCGGATGAGCAAAAAATAAATCTGTTTGTGTATCTGTTTCATCATTATTTTGATGGTAGCAAACATAACCAGCATCTTTGATACGCTTCATCATCTCTTGCAATACACTTCTACCTTCTCGTTGTGTCAAACGAATACGAGTACAAGCATTGTATATTGTTTTGATGGTAGAGAAGTTTGAAGGATCCTTTTCCTTCAATGTAAGCAAGATGTCACGTGCTTTCACTCCCGTCTTTGATAAATCTTTCAAAAATTCTATCTCTCTATCTTTAGACGACCTGCATATGCGTGTCCTTCTCCAAATTGCAAGAGGGAGTGATTGTGACTACCGCAGATGACACACAATTTCTATTGTTTGCCACCATCAATGCACAATTCAGTACCATATAACTTGAAGGGGCATCTACACTTCTTTATAGATACTTCTCTAGGAATCCTTTTTGCGTCCACATTGGCCTCTTTAATGGTCCTCTTTCTATATTGACAAGCCCTTTCACATGCTAATATAACTCGTGGCCTTCTTTTTTTAGCATCTAATTTTAGAACAACAAGAATTGTCCCATACTTGTTACATGTTTCTTTTTCCCATGATTGCATCGTCTCTCGTGATCCAAATACCTACAAATTATATCCATGTTGTAAGCTCAACATATAGTAAGTTATGCACCTTTTAACTTTAAATAAAGAAAAAAAAAGACCATTACCTTATCATCATCGAATGCAAATGAAATATCAGTATTTAAAATGTCGTCATGGCTTTGTCATTCAGTTGGTTCCTATAATAAGAGTACATGGCATCATACAATATTAACCTAAAAGATGTACAATATACATATTTATAAAAGTATTTTAAGCAGAATTTGAAATATACATCTTCGAAAGATTCATTTTCTTCGCCATTAGATATTAAATGCTCCTCCATCTTATCTAATAAGCATGGAACAATCTCTTCTATTGAGGAAACCAATGAAGGAATTTCTTTCTTTTGCATCATGGATGTCATACAAGATGTAAAGGATGATGTATCCCTAACAAAATTATCCATCATAGTTAATACATCAACACAAATAACATTTTAAATAAATTATGAATCATGCTTTAAATTCAAAATAGAAAACCAATGTAAATGATACTTAGCAAGTACTTATCTTACCACTGCAAAATATACTGGTGGGGGTACCCCCCACCATATATGATTGAATCATATGGGTACTAAAAATCCCTGTCCAATTCTTTATATTTGGCGGTGAGCACTACCTGCCAGGACTCATCCAGAAGATTTCAACTCCATAGAAAACCTTTTGAAGTTTTCTTGGAAGGGAATCTCCCCCGCCACAAGAAGCATATTTATATAGGGACTACATGTCCCTGTCAACTTCTTCATAATTGAACGGTGATCTCTCCCCACCATAGCCCATCCAGAAAGTTTCAACACCTTCTGGAGTTTTCTTGGTGAGGGATACCCCGCCAGAGAAAATAGATTTATACAGGGACTACATGTCCCTTTCAAATAATTCATAATTGAATGGTGATCTCTCCTCGCAAGAACCCAGCCTGAAGGTTTCAACCCTTTCTGGAGATTGCCTGGTGGGGGTACCCCCCATCACATAAAATAGAACCATGCTTTGAATCCTTCATGCACGTTGAAGTTCAGGTAGCCATGGTGTACTTTGAACCCAAATTTTGATCATTGAAGGCCCATAAAATTAAAAGAGATGACTTGTTAAGCAGCCAAAGGAAGGATTTTTTCAGTAGGATGGGAAGCGACGGAATTTTTAGTGCATGCAAATAGTTCTGTAATCAGGGATGTGGGAGAGAGGCGAAACTTCTGTAATCAGCGAAGTCTTCATGCATGGAGACAAAGATGGGAGGGAAGAACATAATAGGGAGGGGGGAAGATGGGAGGGATGTTACATTGTAGAACTCCGGCGCTCACAGCCTACTTGCCGTCGGCGAGACCTTCATGCACGTCGAACATAGTAAAGGGATTACGAAAGATTTTTTTTCCCTTTCTTTATTCATTGGGGTGCCTTGTACTAGTAGTGTGGGTGGGAATTGGGGGGTTCTAAGTAATAAAAAAATAGCCCACATATTTCTTATTTGGGGGGGCCTAAGTAAAATGTGGGGGGAAATAGCCATGTTCTTTGTTGTATCAGCAAAGCATTTAAGTCCAGCAGCAAGGTAGCCCAAGTCCCTGCATTGGAGCGATTTAGACTGATCCTTACGAAGAAGGGAATACAATGAAAAACTAATAGCTATAGATAAAGAGGTCAAGGATGTGAACATAGATACTATTGTTCTATGGGATTTTATCACTTTAGGACATAATTGTAGAGCGGCTGGTTAGCGGAAGTGTGGCTGTCCCAGGGCCTTGTGGATGGAGCGCCGATTAAAAATTAAGACTTTAATCAATAATCTACATAAACATGCATATAATTGCAAATCAATAAGCAATATATTATCCAACTTAGAGCATGCATAAGTCAAAATGTAATTAAGGAGCAAGGATGTACTGACCTTGGGTTGATCAGCCCCTAGCACGCCATCATAACCTTCATACAATCATTCGGATGCAATAGATCTCAATATAATCAAGAAGAGAAGGGGATTATACCTTGTATGTGTTGATCCCTCTACCAACTTGATCTTGAATGAGAATCTCAGCAAATATGGCGTCCCAAAGCCGACGTCCCAAACAGTGAGGAGAGTCTTCTCCTTCAATTACCTAGCCAAAAGAGCTTGAGAGAGGAATAAAGAGGGGCGGCCAACAACTTTCTTCCAAATACAAGAGGAGGCCGCACATAGAGGGAGAGATGGGGGCGGAATTGGGAGAGAGGAGAGAAGGAGAGGGGGCAGCCCAAAGCTAGGGCTTCTCCTCTCTTATTCTCCCTTAAATACCCCTCACTAATCCCTCTTTAATTGGGCTTAAGTATGGGCTTAACTTAATGGACCCCTCCTGAGTTTTTTCAATTTAATATAAAAGGGTCATACACAACGGGAGAGGGCTATGTCTCTCAGAGCCCGTGGGGGCTTGGACCCCCTGCACACGGTCAAGCCCACAACAAGGTCTGTCACGCCCCAGCACTGCCCGACCCGAGCCGAACTCGGTCTAGGGGCCGGTCAAGCGCACGGGGGCGACAAGAGAAATTGAGATACGGTTTAGCGGAAGACTTAACCCTAATTACGGGTGATTTAACACGATTACGGAGTATGCACACCACTTTGAGCAAGAGTAAATAAGTAGAAAAGAAAGAGAGTTACATTAACTCAAGATAGGTCTACACTCCAAAATAGGTCTTAAACAACACAAAAGTGTAACAAAACGTAAATCAACATGAGAACCATACACAAAGGTTCAAAGCATAAAGCATAAACCAAAGATAATAAGTCTCATCAGAGAAATCCAAGATCACATCCATGCCGACTCCGATCTTTCCTCGAAGAGGAGATCCTGTCTGTCTGCGTGTCGCACCACGCAGCCCCAAAGCAAAACACAATAAAGAGGGGTGAGTTTAAACAAACTCAGCAATGGTTTTTAATATACTATCATCATCGGAAACACGATGGTCTATCAACATAACTAGTCAAAGTAAAGATTGACAAGATGTATCATTCCCTGATTACACATTCATAACACATAATCCTTCATATAATATCTCAATCACATTTTCTGATCATGCATTCATAACACATAATCCTGCATATCATATCTCAATCACATTTTCTGATCATGCATTCATAACACATAATCCTGCATATAATATCTCAATCACATTTTCTGATCATGCATTCATAACCTATAATCTTGCATATCATAACATATATCTCATCCATTCTTGCATGACAACGTGTTAAATTTCATGTTACACAAACATGAATGACATAAATCACATACATGCATCAACATAAAACAAGAATGCCTCCATCAAGGAGTAAACACAATTTGTGTCACATAGACAGGGACACAGACAAGGCCATGAAGGCGTGTCATGGTCCAAATTCTACACAAGAATTTAGTGTCACGAAGACTGGGACACAAACAAGGCCACGAAGGCGTGTCGTGGTCCAAATTCTACATAAGAATTTAAGAAGGTCGGGGTTGTCAATCCCTAAAGCTGCTTGCCCTGGACGATCGTGGCCAAGGATGTCCCATTCTCACGAAGAGAATCTAGAGCAGGGGTGTTCGCCCTGGGACATCTCCTGCGGTAGGGGAGAGCCTGAATTCCCACATAGGGAACCCTGGAACACGTGGTAGCTGGTGCACAGAGCGTACCACTCTGGATTCTCAGGGTCTAGAGACAATCATAATAATCTCAATCCGCAAGACAAGTACATAACTCGTCCCCATATATCTCAAATTTAACTAGACTCAACCCGGGGAGTGCACATGTTCCACACAAGAACTCAAATCAAAACGTGTCCTTTCGGACCAATCAGGTTTTGATTAAGCCACGACCGATCAATCCGGCAAGCAATTTCACCACATTGCATCCAATCGGTCAAACTCGGTTAATCTCGATAAAGCATCAATTGAAATCCATTTTTATGATGCATGCAACATGATACATACGTGGGCAAGGCATACATGAATCCTAACTCATGCTAAGTGCTCTCATCAGCCCCTCATGCATCATTCATAATCATAATATCAATGCTCATCATCATCATTAAATCCCACGTGTGTGTACATAATAGAAGCATTTTCCTCAATGCATATCAACATGATTATAATCCACTCACCATCACACTACACATGTGTATCACCTAATCATGAAATTCCAGCGGAAATCATAGGTGAAGAATCATTAAAATCATAACTCAAATCAACGCTTAACCGCAAGCTAAACACATATAAGATCATTCACTTCATTCTTGAGTCATGACATTCACTAACATTCACACATCAATGGGATACCCTTCCAGTAGCTTACTATAGCTCAAAACACTCCACATAAACATAAAAATGATATTTTGAAGTAGATATGTTGAAATAAGCAACATACATAAAATTGTCAAATTCTGCAGTGTAGCCGTTCGAACGCCCTGCAGGGCCGTTCTAATGGTTACACAGGAAAATTGCCAAAATTGTAGTGTTGCCGTTCGAACGCCCTGCAGGACTGTTCTAATGCCAACAAAGCAATTTTGGTCATCTTCTTCATTTTAATTTTTCAAACCGAAACTCCATTGATACAACTTAAAATCTTCATTTAACAACTCAAACACCATTAAAACTCTACCATAACTTCCAGAATACTAATCCACAACATAACAAGATAAAGCCCTATGAAATCGGGATTAAAGATTGTCATTTACTAATCATGCCATTAAAGCACTAAATCAAGTAAATCCATTCAAAATAAACCACCAAAATCAAGAGTTTTACCATAGGAAAACTGAAATTTCGAAAGTCCATTACCTTATCCCTTGATTAGGCTTAGATTTGATGGTCACCCTTCTTGAAAACCTTGCAAATAGAGAGAGTTTACATTAAACTCCATTAAAACCGATTTAACATAAAAAACCCTAATTAAAAACTTAGATCTAGGGCTTGTTGAACATAAAAATCGGATTTTAAAATCTAGGGTTTGAAGAAGAGATGTAAATCAGTAGTTTTGAGGTTTAAAAATGAATCAAAACAAATGGGAAATGTAGATCTAGAAGGGATTAAGAAGAAAGCTAGGGTTTAAGACTTAATTAGAAGAGGCTTACCTTAAACACCTTCTAATCCGGGCCTAAATGGGGAATTAGGCCTAACCTCCCTTTTCCCAGCCTATTCCCAAGATGCAAATGGCTCAGGTCATCCTATTTATAATAGGGTGTGGGGTGTGTGTAGGTAAGTTGTGGGGTATAAATAGAATAATAAGCTAAAAATGGGTAATTTGGCTATTTGAGCACTAAATAAACCTGAGAAAATTATGAAATTTTTTGAGTTGATGTATGGGTTAATTTGGTCCAAAAATCCAAATTTTGACTGTGGGGCCCACAGGGGGTCCTACCAAACCCTAATTTTCGGAAAATTAGTAAAAATTCAGAAAAATCCCAAAAATTCAATTTTGACTCAAAATCACTTAAAACACATAATTGTAAAGCTGATTTTGATTAAAACCATAAGAAACACCATTTATTCACGAAACCACCAAATTAATAAGAAAACGAGTTAACCATGCAATAACCGACGATTAAAAAGAAACGAAAACTGGTTTAGAATTGAGAGTCCTTACAAGGTCGACCCCTCGCTAACAATAGGTTCAACTATCGACACATGACTCGAGAGTAGGACCCCACAATGAGTTAATGTACATCCTAGTCACATGCTTAGTGTGCATATGTGACGAATGCGAGTCCCAATCAAATTAGTGTCACGATGGCCCACGTGTGGTCGGCGCGACTGCCCCCACAAACCTTAGACCTCATGCCCCATACTAGTTCACCTGGACTGGAATATATTAGAAAAAAATGGGCCCGAGCCCATACCATGGTCTAACATCCCCCACTATGGGTGAAGGGCTCATATGGTCCAAGAGCGACTTGCACTAGTCCTGTCGAAGACCAATGCTATAAGCATGCTTAGAAAAAAGATCTGTCGTTAAGGCCTTAGTGAACGGATCTGCCAACATCTCAGCAATAGGAATATGACATAATCACTTTTCTCCTCTGTAGCATGTCAACAATTTAATAGTAATGCACCTCAATGT
Source organism: Saururus chinensis (assembly GCA_035235625.1). Taxonomy (NCBI): domain Eukaryota; kingdom Viridiplantae; phylum Streptophyta; class Magnoliopsida; order Piperales; family Saururaceae; genus Saururus; species Saururus chinensis. The sequence continues at coordinate 24,148,909 of CP141146.1, read as the reverse complement.
GCTTACCTCTGGGACTGATCTCCCCATTCTTAAGTGTCGACATTGTTGCCAGATTATCACAATAAATCTGGACATAAGCATTAGTCCAGTTTTCTATCCCCAATCTTGCTAAAAACTCCTTTATCCATACTGCCTAGGAAGCTGCAATACTACATGCATAAAACTCAGCTTCCTTAGTAGACTTAGAAACACTCTTCTATTTCTTGCTTACCCATGATATAGCCCCGCCTCTAAACATGAAGACAAATCCGGCAATGGATTTCATGTCATATGGATCCCCTGCATAGTCTAAATCACTACCAATGATAGACTTTCTGTATGATAAGTGAGTTTTAAACTTTTAGAACCTAAAAGGTACCGAAATACCCTCTTCATTGCTTGCTAGTGTTGAAGTCCAAGGTCTGCTTGGTAACAGCTCAACGAGCTTACCACAAAACTCAAATTAGGCCTCATGCATATCATGGCATACATCAATCTGCCAATTTCCTATGCATATGGTATTGACTCCTTCCGGAGTCTGTCTTCCTTAGTTCGAGGAGCCATACTCTTAGACAACACTATACCTTTGTAAAAAAGGGACTCAATAGTTTTCCAACCAATGACATTGAAGCATTTAAGGACGCTGTCTATGTATGACTCTTGAGATATACTAAGCTTTTTAGCCTTTCTATCTCTATCAATCTTCAACCCAAGGATGTAGGATACCTCACCCATGTCTTTCATCTTGAACTGGGTTTTGAGCCATTCCTTTAAACTGACTAGCATACTTAGGTCATTTCCCATCAAGAGTATGTCGTCTACATACAATGACAACATCATATACCTAGCCCCATCCCAGAAGGTATAGACACAATGATCGTGCTTGTTCACTATGAACCCATACTTACTAATCACCTTGTGAAAAGTGAAGTAATATTTCCTCAAAGATTGTTTTAGGTCATACAATGATTTTATTAGCTTGCACACTTTATGTTCCTCTTCAGGAACAACAAAACCCTGCAGTTGTTCCATATAAATATCCTCTAAATCTCCATTTAGAAAGGCAGTCTTTACATCTATTTGGTGTAGCTCTAAATCAAAGTAAGTAATGCATGCCAAGAGACATTTGATTGAGTCAAATCTTGACATAGGAGAGTATGTCTCTTTAAAGTTCATCCCATACACTTGGGTGGACCCTTTGGGCACTAATCTCGCCTTGTACTTATCTATTGACCTATTTGCCTTAAGCTTCTTTTTGAAGATCCATTTACACCCAATAGGCTTACGCCCTTCAGGTAGATCCACTATCTCCCAGACCTTGTTCTTTAGGATAGAGTTCATCTTTTCCTTAATAGCATTCTGTCATTCTTGAGCATCTAGAGGACTCAAAGCTTTCTTAAGGGTAATCAGGTCATCTAGAATGGGTTCATCTAACGTGATGTTGTCCTCCCCTATCATTGTATAGAAGTATTTCAACCGTGTTGAAGGTCTTCTTTCCCTTAGACAAGTCAGAGGACTCGCCACCCCTGTCAGTCCTCAAGATTTTTACTTTCTTGCCTAACTGGGTCTCATCCTAGCTTTAAAATCCTTACATTTATCTAAGGCATCAGACTTCCTGTTTATTAAATACATGTACCCGTATCTTGAATAGTCATCTATAAATGCGATGAAGTATGTCATCCCTCTATGGGTCTGAACATTCAGCGGCCCACAGATATCATAATGAACCACCCCTAACAGTTTATTTTGCCTTTGTCCCTTTTGGAAGGATTGTATGCTCATCTTTCACGATAAGCAATCCTCAAACACTCGTAGGTCTTTGGATATTTTGGGTAACAACCCCGTGTTCGACGTCCTATATAGTTTGTCTACATTCACATGACACAAACGAATATGCCACAACAAGGCATCATCCATAGGCAGTACAAGATACTCAGAAGAGTTTATTTCATTAGATTCAAGAGAGTCCATTACATCCAAATAATATAAACCATATACTAAAGAAGCAGTAAAATATATAGTTCTACCCTTACCCACAGTGGTCTTGCTCCCCTTGATTCTAACTTCAAACCCCTTCCTACTCATAATAGGGATTGAAATCAAATTCTTCCTAATGGAGGGAGCATAGAGTAAATCAGTAAACACCAGGGTAGACCCTTCCTTCAGAGGAATCCTGTAGTTCCCCATGGCCTCCACCTAGTAGTATGTGTTATTGCCAATGAAGACTTTGTTGTGACATGGCATGAGGTTAATCATCTCACCCCTGGATCCCCTTGAATGAGACACGTGGACAGTGGCTCCAGAATCCAGCCACCAAGTCTTCTCCTAGATGTCAGATACCATCACCTCTGAGACAGCACACACAATTTCCCTATTCTTGCCCTTGTTGTTGTTGCTTGACTGGACATCCTTCTGGAGACAAATAGCTTTCAAGTGGCCCACCTGGCCACACTCGAAGCAAGCACTGTGAGGTTTGTTATTCCCTTTGCCATTGTCCTTGTTCTGAGGCTTCTTCTCCTTTTTCTTGAAAGCTCTTTTCTTTGAAGGACCTGGCCCTTGTCCACATTTCTTGCCTCCACCAGAGCTCTCTGCCAAGTTGGTAGTAGCAGCACCTGAAGCATTCACATAGTTCTTCATTTCCTGCTCAAGCATAAGCTTTGCCGTCAGAGCCTCCATTGTAAGCTTCTGGTCACTCATGTTGAGGTAGACCACCACACTTTCCCATGACTTAGGAAGGTTGTTCAACAAAGTAGACACCTAGACTCCCTAGGAGATGGGGTCATCCAATGTATCCAAGTCATCAGCAATGATAGACATGACACTCAGATGCTGATTCACATCATCTTCCTCCTTCATCCTTAAGTTCTAATACTTAAAGTGCAACATCCTCTTATGAGCCTCTGTTTGCTCCCCATACCCCATAGAGACAGCCTCTAGCATCTCTCTAGCAATCTTGTACTTTTCAAAGAGCCTTTTCATCTTTTTCTCTAGGAAAGTTAGAATGGTAGACCTACCCTTGTTCTCATCATCCTTCAGTTTTTCATAAGCTTTCTTTTGAGCAGCTGAACAACTCTCTAGCAGTGGCTCAATAATCTGCTCTATGACATGAGCAATATCAGAGACTATGAGGATATGATATATCCTCCTCTTCCATACCAACTAGTTATTAGCATTTAGCTTTTCAGTCTTCCCTGATTCTAATGTGACCATCTTTGAAGCCATTGTGTAACTACAAAGAATAAGGTAAAGAAAACATTAAATGTATACTCTGGTTGGGCAAAAGCAGAGAAAATTAAATGTATACTCTAGTTGGCCAAAAGCTTCTTAGGTAATTATTATTTAGACTTTCTTAATCTAACAACAAAGAAAAGGGAGAAATTATATTATGCTGAGTTACTTTACTTCATTGCACTTAAATTAGGTTTGAGTCACTATAAAGTGAAAACCCCTAACTACCCCTTAAGGAAAGTTGCCCTAATTAAGCAATTAGGTGTTTATGATTTATGAAATCCCTTGAACACCCCACTCATCACAAAAAACAGAAAATAAAACCTCTTGAGGTTGCTGGAATTTTAATTTTCTATCTAGAAAAATTTGGTGCAAAATTACAAAAATAGCCCTAGAGCTGTTTTGGTCTTTTCAACCTTGAAAGACACACCAAAACTATACACTCAGCAACTATTTAATGAGTATATAACACAAAGAATACAATTCAGTATAGAAAACAAATAGGCACATATGCAGCCTAAGTAAAATTGACCAAAATGCCCCGAGGGCTATAATAATCAATTCACACAATTTTTAATTCACTAAATCAATTAAATCTAAAAATAAAAATTAATTTAATCTTGCTACCAGCAAGTGCATGTGTGAGCAGGAAGTGATTAGAGAAATTAATTTCGGTAAAAAACCACAAGGGCAAAATGACCCTTTTGCCCCTACAAGTGCCCAAATGCACTAAATGCAATTAACAATCTAATCATCCAATTTCCAACAAACAAATTATGAAAAATAGTCTCAAATACATTCAATTTTAACTTAATTATAAAATCCCTATGGATAACACATGTAAATTGATCAATTTAAGGTTTCCCCTTTTCGAACATCCAAAACCCTAAATCGGGTAAATCGATTTGATTTCTAATCAAATCAGCGACCTAAACCCCAATCCTAGGCTCTAATACCATTGGAGAGTGTCTAGCCGGAGAAAGTGTGGTGGTCCCAGGGCCTTGCAGATGGTGCACTAATTAAAAATCAAAACTTTAATCAATAATCTACACAAACATGCATATAATTGCAAATCAATAATCAATATACTATCCAACTTAGAGCATGCATAAGTCAAAATGAAATTAAGCAGCAAGGACTTACTAACCTTGGGCTGATCAGCCCCTAGAATGCCATCATAACCTTCATACCATCATCCGAATGCAATAAATCTCAATATAATTAAAAAGAGAAGGGGATTTTACCTTGAATGTGTTGATCCCTCTACCACCTTGATCTTGGATGAAAATCTTAACAAAGATGGCATCCCAAAGCCCTTCCTTGATGTCCCAAATAGTGTCGAGAGTCTTCTCCTTCAATTACCTCACTAAGAGAGCGTGAGAGAGGAATAGAGAGGGGCGTCCAACAGCTTTCTTCCAAAGACAAGAGGAGGCCACACCTAGAGGGAGAGATGGGGGGTGGAATTGGGAGAGAGGAGAGAAGGTGATACACTAAAATAATGTTCAATTAGATGATTTGAAATCTTTCATTGCAATCATACTTTGTGATAACTCATTGCTTATTTGGGCTATTTCTTTTTTGAATAGGTTAGTTGGACCTCAGTTGTGTTTATATGTTTAAATGGGATTCAACAGGATCTAAGTAGAAGAAGAAGTGAAGCCCAACTACCTAAACTTATTTAAAAGTCAAGAATGGGCTCTTAATGGTCTAAGAATGCATGGAATGGTCAAACACAACCTTTTGGACCCGTTGGATTTGAGATTTGCATCAAGAATACTAAATTTGGGAAGAAGCTGATTTGGACAGATTGACATAGTGTTGTATTTTGACCATATCTTTCTAAGTATAATTCAGATTGATACGATTCTGGTGGCATTAGATAGAAGACTTTCATGGCTACAGTTGTTATTTCAGGATTAAATTCAAAATTCCAAATTCCAAAGATGTATGGGTCGAATTGGACATGAAAAGGGACAACTAGTTAATTAACCCGAGGCCAGTACATGGAGAATCTTTTCATTGGTTGTGTTTGATATACATAAGGAAAGACAATGAGGCTGATTGGATAACTAAATGAAGACTCAAAAATACTTATTTGCTAAATAAATTATTGATTTAGTTGATTCATTTAACATCTAATCATTGCCAAAGAAGTAATCAATCAAGCAATCAATCAGGATGCAATCTAGATATATGATTGGACTTTCCCCTTTAAAGCAACCCCTTCTAATCCTATAAATAAAAGGGTGGACGTGGTAGATGGATCATCCCCTCCTCTTTGGAGCTCTCTTCTCCTATATTTCTTCTCTTCTTTTGTATTTTTATTTTTAGTTTTAATGTAATAACTTTCTAAGCTCTCAAGCTAAGGCTAGAGGTGATTTGTAACAATCTAATAGAGTTTTATTCATGTTTCATTAATGGTTTTAAGTAAATATTGGTTATTTGAAGTAATGTTCATTTAATATTATTTTTTTTCTTGTTTCTTTGTGATTGGGATACATAAGATGCTTGAAGGCTCTCCTTCTTGATCTTTTGTGATTTTGATATATAGAAATCGTGAAGAGACAATTGTTTTTATCCTTCATCTATCGAAAGCATTTTCTCTCTTTATTTTTAATTTTAATGTTCATATCTTCTGGTTAGATAGAATCTTCATTCGATTCTAACTAAGATAACATGACACATGAAGAACATCATTAGATGTTACAATGACCCTTAATGCCTTAGTGTTTTATCTTATTGATTTCTTAACTCTTTATTGCCTCAATACTCTTCTAGTCTTTCTTTCTTAATTTTTCCTTCTTCTATTTTTCGTAATAATTTTCTTTGTTGCACAAGGTTTTCCCTGTGGATCGACCTTGTCTACTATAATTGGCAATTAAAACAAATCTGAATTTGACTTCTTCATAGTCTTGTTTCAGACGTAACAACAGAAGGAGAGCAGCCGGCCCAAAGATAGGGCTTTTCATCTCTTATTCTCCCTTAAATACCCCTCACTAATCCCTCTCTAATTGGGCTTAAGGATGGTCTTAACTTAATGGACTTCTGCTGAGTTTTTCAAGTTTAATATAAGAGGGTCATACACAACGGGAGTGGGCTCTATCTCTCAGAGCCTGCAAAGGCATGGACCCCTTGCACACGGCCAATCCTGCAATAGGGTCAACCCTCGCTAACCACGGGTTTGACCATCAACACATAATTCGTGAGTCGGGCTCCATAGCCTGTTAATGCACATCCTAGTCATGTGCCAAGTGTGCGTTGTGATGAATGAAGGTACCAATCAAATTAGTATCAGGATGGCTCACGTGGGGCCGGCACAACCACCCCCACCAACCTTGGACTCCGTGGCCTTTTCCGGCTTACCCGGACATCGAATATATTGGACCAAAATGGGCCCGAGTCCATACCCTTGTCCAACAATAATTACGTAAGAAAATATAGTTAGGTTCCACTGTCATAAATCCTTTCATTTAAAGAAAGTAACAATAAAAAGACTACCATGCCCCCTTTGTAATAGAATTGAACGTCTACCCTTTGCCCCATTGGGCAATCGAGGCCAAATGTCTCTGGCAATGCATGGCCATGGCCAACATCAACTGTGGCTAGCGCAAGCCATGGCTAGAGCCAGCAGATGCTGGCCATGGTCAACATTGATCTCTCTGGGTCTTCATCCCACCTCTCTGCAGGTTGAACCAGCCGCCAGCATCGCCGAGGTAGCTGGTCACCATAAGGGGCTAGTGGGAGCTGATGGAGATGGTGCAGAACATGCCGGAGTCGGCATACGAGCTGTCCCTTAGTTACATTGTGGACCTAGCCAAGGCTTCTTCGAACAGTTCAACTCAGGAGATGGGGTTGTTCGGCCCTACAACGAGTAGGGTGGTGTTGGTGGAGAGGAGGAAAAGTGATGGCAGGGCTGAGATGAGGTAGAGGTTGATAGTGAGTGATGTCAGGGTGCAAATAAGAATTGCAACAGAGGAGTCAATGGAGTACGTTCATGCTCAAGATGTCATTCCCACCATCATTTGGAGTGAAGAAGTCTATTAGGGAATGGGAAGGTCTCTCCCTAAAAAAGGTAGTGGTGTAAGAAGATGTCTTCGGGGACCGGGGTGAGTGGTAGAAGCGAAAGTATAAGAGTAAAACAGTAAAAAAAAAAAATTATCTATGCATGAAAAGAATGTGTCTATTTGCACCCCAAAAAACTCCTTAATACCCCATAAGTGAAGAAATTCTAGTTATTTTTTTGTTTCTCCTATACCCCATCTACCCCAACGAAATCTCTCATCTCATTACCCCAATTAAACCCAGAACAAAACAATATCTCTCTTGTCATGGATCTATAGTCACCGGCCTTCTTCCCTGCATTCACGACAGCAAAACTTCAGAGAGTGGTATTTTACCTCTCCTAATCTTATTCCAAAGGTGGCATTTAGTAACAGATTCGCAGAAGATTTGTCAGAAGGAATGCAGGGCAAACCTTGTAAAACCAGTGCTACTTTTAAGATTTTTATTGCATGTGCCAAAAAAGTGCTACTTTTAAGATTTTTATTGCATGTGCCAAAAAAAACCTAGGCAACTTTGCAAGTTCTTGTAAGGATTTTCTGTATCATTAATTAGTTGTTCACATTCACCCATTTTCTCTTGTTGTTTGTAGAAAGTTTTTAACTTTTATATAAATGGTTGTGCTCATAGCATTTGTTCTTCGGTTCATGAGTTTGGTCACGTTCTTGAACAATGTCAATGCTCACAATGATTTTTTATGACCGATAAGAAGCTTAATTTGTGTAATTTATCTTCTAGAAGTTGCACTCTGTGTTTTTTTTTTTTACATTTTGCATCATGCAATGTGTAATCTTAGAAATCTTACTGAGTACCGAGGTCCTTCATTTTTTTATGTAAGGTTTTAGCTCAGAAAGCATTTGTGGAACAACGGGAGACTCTACAGTATCATAGACATGATCATTTCTATGGAAGAACTTTTTGAGCGACGCTCATAGTGGGCACCCCTCGAGGTGCCCACTATGAGGTAATAAGGCCTCTGCACATTGCACAGGATAACTTCTGGAATGGTTCTCAAGGCATGCACACCCCTCCCCCCCCCCCCCCCCCCCATCTTCTGGACAATGTATGAAGTTATATACAGGGGTGTCCACCATGAGGGAGTAAGGCCTCTATGTAGACCATGGGAAACTTCTAGAATGGGGCATACGGTGGGCACCCCCCGACAACACATGAAGTTATATACAGTGGGTGCCCACCACGAGGGAGTAAGGCCTGTATGTGAGCGAGAGAAAACTTTTGGAATGGCTTTCACAGTGGGCCCCCTTGACAACTTATGAAGTTATATACGGGGGTACCCACAACGAGGAAGTAAAGCCTCTATGTGAACTACATAGGGGAACTTTTGAAATGGTGCTCATGGTGGACTCCTCACAACAACAAATGAGGGGGAGTAAAACCTCTATGTGAGCCAAGGAGAACATCTAAGATGGCTCTCACAGTGGGAATCCCCTGACAACGTATGAATATAAATATAGGGGGGTTCCCACCAAGAGGGAGTAAGGCCTCTATATGAACCACAGGGGGAACTTCTAGAATGACGCTCACGGTAGGCACCCCTCGATAATGTATGAAGGTTTATACAATGGGTGCCTACCTCGAGGGAATAAGACCTCTACATCTTGCACGTGATAACTTCTGGCATGGCTCTCATGGTGGGTGCCCCCCGACAATGTATGAATATCCTAATGTGAGCCCCTACCGCGAAGGATAATTTCTTGATCTTTATTATGAATAGTGCTACGAAATATGAGAGTTGGTTTCGAACAGCTCCCTCTTAATAAAGATATTGTGAAGAGAGCTAGGGACAAAACGAATTCATTATACCATAAGGTTGTACTTGATTAGGATGGTCACACTAAGTTGTTGCAAGGACGGAAGGATGCAATCTACAAGATACATTTTCTACTTCACCATAAGCAATAGCAACAGTTCCTTTTGCTAGCTAGCTAGATTACAAACTCTATGTTACTAAAAAGAGATTGTTAATATCAAATTGGCCAAAAAAACTTCAAAATGGAGATTAATTTGTTATTAAACATATGAACTTTTATAATGCAGAAGGATGACGTGCTAGCTTCATCCATCTACAACCTATAAATGAGATTCAATTCAATTTAAGCCTTCAACATTAGTAAAACGGGAAACATCTATTACTTAACTCCATCAGGACAGTCTCACCACACTGTAGTATCACATGTATTACAATCTATAAAATAGCACAACTGAGCGTCCACTAATCTAAACATCATTGAAGCTGATATAATCGGCAAACAATGTCATTATACAAGAATTTTTAAAGGGTTCTTGGTGGAATAATCTTAAAAAGCAATCACCTAACCTCTTCATTGTCTTGCCCATCTGTAAACAGTCTCCACAATGCCAATGGACTCTTGCTTGTCTTTGAGGGCCCAATTGATCTTGTTGTTATTTACGATGCCAAAATCAATCTTAATATGCTTGTTATTGAAGAAAAAACATCACAGTTGAGGGGTCGTACAACTCATACATCAGCAACTATCTAATAATAACAAGATAAATCAGGATAAGAAGTAGGTTAAAAAGAATTGACTCAAATAAGTATCAATACTTAAAACAAAGATTACAAAAAAATGAGGGTGGACAGAGAACCCAAACACAGAGTACAATACTGACAAAATAAAAGTAACTAAGAAAAGAATAACAACAATAAACCTTCAACAATAGACGACAGTGAATATATTCATAGAAGTGTGGCCACAGTTGAATTGAAGACTGGATTGGCATCAACTCCCCATCCTTTCTGCATCAGCCCAAGTCCAGTCGCATAGAAAATTCAACACAACTTTGAGCCAACAATCCATCACCCCAACCCTCATTCATTCACAGGATTAAATGGCCACAATAGAAACCATTGAGCTACTAGCTGAAATGCACGGTATTCAATACTTGGGTAATGCCATAAATTTTTTGCTTGCATACATTGCACTTCTCATAGGCTTAAACAATTACTTCTTTTGGGTAGGGCAACATCAAAAAGAGAAAATACCAACATGAAAACGGTTTTTTATATATAGAGAGATATCAAGACCGTTACAAAGTTCTTTGAAAGGTGGAACTCCATCCATAAGCTGTAATTAAATAGTCCGTCACCTTCCTCCCCTTACCTAGAAAGCCTACAACACCTAATACTCCAGAATCTGGTGACCCTTTTTTCTTCTGCTAATAGATGAACACCACTAGAACTTCCAAATGAAGTTTGGCGCCTGATCAACCTAAACAAATAAAAATTAATACCAGCAGCCATGAGTTTGGCCTAATTACCCCAAACTCAAAAATCTGCACTTTAGATTGCTAATTGAAGCAAAACCTGAGCAAGTAAACCAAAAAGGAAAACAATAAGATGCAGATAATTTATTTAGCCATATATCCTACTAATAGCAACAATTATGCATACATGAACATTAATGAACATTAAAATTAACGTGTATATGCATGTTCCATTCCAAAGAACTCTCCAAAAAATGGATTTTCCCAAAACTAGAACTTTCTCTCACCAACAACTAACAAAACCTATCTTATTTGCCAATTACCCTAAATTTAAAGCACTTTGAACCTATTTGAAATCAATACAAGTTGAAGGGACAAAAACACACAATTTCATAATACACGGCCAAAAAATATTGTGTTCACCATAAAGTACAATCATTCTTCTTGAGATCCAAACTTATTTTTCACCAACCAGAACATGCAAATACACCATTCCATTTCACATGATGCACATTACAACATAACTAAAGCATAAACCCCAAACAGAAGCCATAAGTACAGCTATGCAAACACTAAATCAGCAAGAACACAAACTTAGTATATCAAATTTAGAATTGCAGAACCCACATATCAAAACCAGCCCAACATGAGTAAAAGTATAAAAAGTCTAAGATGAAGACCGAATGGAAGACATGTCCAGCGGCAGTGTCTTCACTGGCACGGTGCCTGCGGTATCATTACGAGCATTGTCTCCACCACTTCCCTGCCGCATGTTTGTCAACCAAGTCATTGGCACGGCCATGGACTACATCATTGCACCCTGTGTTCTTGATCTTCTCCAAGGCCTTCCTTCTCGGTGATAAAACAGTGCCTACCTGACGCCATCTACAGGGGAATTTCACTTTTGGGCGTTGAAGGTTTCTCGTCTCTCCCAAAGAACTGCTTCATTCTCTTCCTCGTTTTTTTCCTGTTGTCATTTGCCATGAACCTCTTGAGAGACCTCTTGAAGTGGGGCAACATGAAAGCATACAAGTTTGTCCCCAGTGCACTAGCCATGGTCAGTAGGTATGCCTGCTGGACATGGCCAGCATAAGGCTAGTGCCCTGGATATGGCCAACATCCATGGCGGTAGCCCGGTGATGTGGGGTTACATTGACGAGATAAACTTCATTTGACAAATCGGTCTTCAAGTACACTTAACCTTTCTCTTTCACAAATTTGAATAGAAAATTTATACAAAATAAAAGAAAAAAAGAAGAGAAATAATAATTCCTTTTCTTGGGGGGGGTGGGGAGCGGGAGGGAGGAAGGGGCTTCCAGTGCCAGATTCTGGCTCCCCGTTGGATTCTAGCTCCCCATGTAGTCATTAGCGATGTTTAAAAGCGTTGCTAATAGTCTTTTTTTGTTGTACTTATCCAAAGATATTTTTCATCAAATGTAAGCTAAATGAAAAATCAAAATATTGCATTGCATCTAACAAGTTACTATTCTTTAGCACTTTGATTGAACTTGAACCATCCTCCAAAATAATCTCAAATACAAGAATAACAGAAGAGAACATTAATATAAAACTCAACAAGTTTCCATAGAGCGAACTCCAACGTGTATCACTTGCTCGTTTGAGAGTAGTTTCTTGATTTCAACCCTTTTCACTTAAAAGTTCTCTCGTACTTAATGCCCCAACAATTATGCTAACATTTATATCTTGAAGAGTATCATGACACTTGAGGCTCCCACAATATTCACCACATTTCTTACAAGATTAAAAGGTAAAACAATTTGAATATCCAATCTGTGATGATCATCTCATTCATGCAACACATACCATCGAATAACACCTGTGCATTAAGATCTTTATCATATTTCATAATCACAAATGCACAACCTATACATTTATTCAAATCTCATAATATATTTACATGTTTCAAGAACAAGTAATATAATTCACATTCATCTCACATATCCAAGTATAACAAACCACATTCATCTTACATGTTCAAGAATCTTCATTTACACAACGGTGCAAATATAAGCATATAATCTATATACAACATGTGCAAATACCACTATAAATATTTCTTAATAAAAAATCAACCCACTCACCCTAGCCAAAGCCAGAGCAGACCTGCTCACCCTAAAAATCGTAAAAGGAAGCTTGAATTTCTATAAATAAAGACCGAGCAGTTGAAGTCCCAACTATAGATTACCCCCTTGTAAGCCAATGCACACGAACATACCAGTCTAAATTCTTAAGTCCATAAGGTCACAATGGTTTATCTCATAATATTAAATCCGCTCATCTCACTAGAGGAGGAAACTTGCCCTCAAGGAACAACAAAACCTATCCAATGGACAGAAAGATCCACCCTCAAAGAATGTAAAATCGACAATTAAATCTCCAATATGAGTAATTCAAAAAAATCACAACACCTATTTATACCTATATTTTATTTTTTAATTTCACAAAATTAATAGTCAATAATAACATTTAATTTTTTTTCAAATTTTTTTAATATTAGCAATGCATAAAGACTGTCGCTAATAATAATTATTAGCGACGTAAGTTGGCATGCGTTGCTAATAAAATATTATTTGCGACGCTTGTTTATTCATTGTAAAAAAGGTTGATATTAGAGGCATAAATATAAGCATTGTTAATATTGCACTATTAGCAATGTTTTTGTGTATGCGTCATTAAATAGTAGTAGCGACTGGACTTTTTTCGACGCTTATGGCGATGTTTTTTATGCGTCTCTATTAGTCATTAGCGATGCTTATGGGTCTATTAGCGACGCATAAATGTGTCGCTAATAGTACATTTTGTTGTAGTGTAAGTATGTGATGTGTTTTCATAATCTTATCTATGTCATTCATCCTTGAATTGTTCTCTTCATGGAACTTTCATCTGCATCTTCTACAATTGGTCCTGCATACAAGGCAATGGAATATGCCAATACACAAATTCTAAACTAACAACACTGAGGAGCAAGACATGGACCCTCAATGTCTCAACATGTGAAGGGAAGAAGTTGAGCTGGCCATGGGAGAGATGAGGAAGGGATGGCCCGTAGGGGTGAAACTTTTATTGTAAAAATGTGGGTTAAGGCAAGAAAATTTTAGGCCTAATCTTAAGTCTGAGACTAAAATTAATAGGCTCGTCTTTAATTAGACCGGCTAGGGCTAAGAGGCTCAAAGCCTACAATCCTGGCCTGACCTTAAATAATAAAAAGATTATTTTTAATTACGTAGATATTTCCACATCAGCTAAAAAGTAAGGAGAGCACCTAAAAGTCATGAATTTTACTTTTCTTTCATACAGTAAAAAATAACTTATCCTTAGCCCACCATAACCCGGCCCAGTCTCAGAGTAAAAACTATATATTAATAAGAGACTCGTTTATATGAGATTGGGCTCATATACGCCAACATGAACCCGGGCTTTATGGGCCGTCGAATTTACATCCAACGGCCCATAATACTCATAGGTTTAAATCCGACGGCCCATAGAGCCCGGGCTCACGTAGGCATATATGTGCCCAGGCTCATAAAAACTTTTTCTTATTAAATAATTAGCATGGGATGCAGGAATTATTAATTAACAAGGCGTGTGTATGTATATATTAATAATTACGTGTCTATTACTTTCTCAGATAGCGGCTGAATTTTATATCTCAGCCCATAGAGAGTAATCAACCCATGGAAAATAATCAAATACCGGAAACGCTGCGGTCACAAGCACGAGCATGGAAAACAGAAAAATACCTGTTTTTGTTTTGGGTGCGTCGAGTCGTTCCCTGTACGAGGGTTCATAATTTGTCTCAAATAGTTACATGTTGTCATTTCCTTTGAAATACTCTTAAAGTAGTCAATGAAGTCTTCTTTTTATATCATTTTGTGCAGGAGCACATTCCCTAACATCTATTCCTTTATGGAACTTAAATGAAAATCCGCTGAAAGAATTCACGTGAACATGTCTTTGACAAAATTTGATTGAATAATGAAATAATTCCTTGTCGCAGCCATGGCCAGTGCGCACGAGACAAATTTGGCTGGCGACTTCTTTTTTCCCCCAAGAGATTGCATTTGATCAAAGGGTCCAAGAATTTATATATATAGGAGTATATAATAGAGGGAATCCGTGTGTTTGGCTTTTATAGTTGACAAGTACATAGTACGTTTACTTATTGATGCATTCATGCACAATGAGATGCACTTAAAAGTATTGATCCTCATCCAAACTTTTAATCAAATGGTCAAATTCTATGTTATGTTGTTTTTTTCAAAAATAAAACAAGAATTCAGATATGAATAAGACAAGTATAGCGGATAAGTCTACTTGAGCATTCATAAGATAAGGGCATTTGATGTAAATAGACTCCAACTCTCATGTATTTACACAAATTTGTGCAAGTCTTGCTTATTAATTCAAATAAACTTATACACATGTCTATGGGGCTGTATGAAATGACCTAACTATTACCTTACTCTATTCTTCTTCTACTTTATTTCTAGCAACCCACTTGAACCAATTTTATGTCTCTCATATTTAATAATGAGAAGGGATAGCTACAGCTACAGCTTAGTACACTCTGGCAGACCATGATCTAAGGGCCCATAAGTCAGAGCTGCACTAAGCAGCTATGACAGGTTTTTTTCTTTATAAAATTCATTAATTAAGTTCTAACATGTACTGGAATTCATGGAGGTTATAGTGATGCCCGATATGGCCTAGTTGGGGCTAGAACAACCGAAAGGTGTGGATTGCGTCTCAACCTATTGAATGTCCGGCAAGAAGAAGAGTAGAAGGACAATGACAGAAAAAGATGGAGAAAGAGGAGAAAAATGAAAAAGGAGGAGGCGACAAGAGATGAAATAGAAAAAGAATTGGTTCAAAGTAGAATACGTGAGAATCTATTACGTAGAATATAGGAATTCTTATTAATATTATAAAGTTTTGAGTGACGAAAAAATGTAACAATGTGAGTTTCCATCAATTTCCCTTAAATAACAAGGACAATATAACAATTCATCCCATTTGATATGGGTCGGTCAGTATCCACCTGGAACCGATACGGTCTCCCCTTGTCTTGTCCTGTTTCCACCTCTTTTCTTCCGCATTTCCAGTGAAGTTCTTCTATGCATGGAATTGAAACTTACGCAATTATAGAGTACTCCATGTCTCCTTATTCTCCTTTCTGAGCATTTTGAAGCTGTCCTTTTCATGGGTCAAAGAATGTGATAAATGACTCCAGGCGGTGTCACTTTCCATAGGAACACGGCATTATTATATATAGTACTCCTTGTGTGTTCATTTGGTTCCATAGTCTTATATAATTAGTATCTAAAAAAGACACTCAGTTGGGGACTTCAGATTGTGCAAAAATGGTTAGAGCTCCATGCTGCGATAAGGTAGGGCTCAAGAAAGGAGCTTGGACTAAAGAAGAAGATCAAATATTGAAAGCTTATGTTGAAAAACATGGTCCCGGGTACTGGCAGATCCTACCCAAGAAGGCAGGTGAGCAGCAAGTTCACAAATTGGTTACCTTCATTCTGATTTTAGTAAATTAGCAAACACTTTGCAGTAGTGCTCCTAACAAGAATCTCTATCCAAGATTTATATGATAATTCAAATGGTAAACAGTAGATAGAAAAAAACTTTTTAATGTATTCTCATTTTCAGTCTTCTGTAAAAATTGTTCTGCAATTCAGGCCTGTTAAGGTGTGGGAAGAGCTGCAGATTCAGGTGGACAAACTATTTGCGGCCAGACGTCAAATTAGGAAATTATAGCAAAGAGGAGAAAGAATCTATAATCAACTTGCATGCTAAATTTGGCAACAGGTTGAACTTTCATTTGAATTCTAGAAGAAAGCATTTTGAGTCACTTTACAAAGATTGCACGTCCTCAATATTCCATAGACCTAAAAGTATCTTTTTGATCTGCTGAATGACTTGTGCCCGATTTTTAAAATTTCTTGTATGTAAAAGAAGATCAGTTAGTGTCCTCCAATGAAGAGAGAAACCATTGATTGAGGCCTCTTTTATGAAACTGAGAAGCTATAATCATTGAGCCAAGTGAAACCAAGACCTTCCTCAATCTCGTAACTGTTTTCTTGATATTATTTGCAGATGGTCACAAATAGCAGCAATGCTGCCAGGAAGAACAGACAATGAGATTAAGAACGTATGGCACACCCACCTCAAGAAACGCCAGAAGCAAAGCACAGTTCCACCGGAAGGATCAAGCGCCTACCTTGAACCAGTGCCCAAGCCTGACATTCCAACCAAAAATACCAACTGGGCCTCAACGCTGGAATTGTGGGAATTCGATTCAATGATCACTGACAGTCATAGCTTGTCAGATCATAACACCAGTCGTGTGTCTGATATAAGCAGCTGGATCAGTTCGGCACAAACAGTAGAACAAGAAGTTACCGGCATACAGGCGGATTTCCTTTCAGTATCAGCACAACAGGCTCACCAAGTGCAACTTTTTCAATCTCTGCAGGTTGGAGAAGTACCTAGATTCTCAAGAGAGCATTATCATGATCAGGATTATTACAATAGTAATGACGATGACGTCTCAAACTTTTGGATGAACATTCTCATGAAACTGGATGAGCTACCAAAATGACAAGGAAAATAGTCTATTGTGTTGGTGTAAGTAGGTAGAGATGAAGAAGGATGCAATAACGAAAGAGTGAAACTTTTATTCGAAAAGAAATATAGAAGGGGACGATTTTGTTACTATGGAAATTGAAGAGATAAGGTTTCTAAAGTTCATAAATTTCTTAATTGTTACCTTTCTCCATTAACTCAATTTCTATCGAAAAGAAATATAGAAGGGGATGATCTTAATAAACGTCAACTCAATTTCACCTTTCTTCGTTGACTCTCTTATTTAGTGATATCTCAACTCAATGAGCTTTGTTCTTTCATGAAATATGGTTTTTTTATCATTCAATAGGCTAACATGTCACAAAATACGATTGTTGGGTATGTTCGCTCAAACTTAAGTTTTTTTAGAATTCTCTTTAACCAAACTACTTCACATAATGCACTTGAAGATGAAATATACTATTACTTAGCTTCCCAAGAAAAAATTGTAATTAGAATTGGTTCTTCTTGTTAATTTCGTACCTTAGTAGTTATTGCGACGAAGAAAACTTACAGAAAGTCAAGAACTTGAAGCTTGAATCGAGCGTTGAATGTTATGTCCTTAAGACATAATTACGCCCACCCTAATAGTGCTTTGAATCACTTAGTCGTCTGTGTCTCAAGATAAGACGATCCCCTACACACTGTAGAAGCACCTTCACTCAGCATATGTACCGAACCACTATTATCTAATCACTCTCATGGAAAGACAGCAGGAAAATCCAATTTTTTGATGATGAAGAAAAAGTTTTTTAGTGTTTTATAGAACACAGAAGAAATCTTGTTGAAAACAACTTGTCCCATTAAAACGTACGTGTCAACTTATTAACAAACACATTTAAGTTAAGAGAAAATCAGACATATCTTGGGTTAAGAGAAAACCAAATGAATTTGTTCTAAAAATAATTATCTTGTTAAGCTAACCCAACCCAACTTGGCATGTGTCACAGGTGCGAAGCTTTGCCTAGCGTCCGCACTCGTGATGGCCTGGCTGCACCGTGCAACCAGCAGCCACTCTCTTCCCTTCCCACTTGTATGCGCAAGGGAAAACAAGCAAAACAACCACAAAGCAACACAACCAACCTGGTGCAAGGGTCTCTACCCAAGCTATGTAAATCAGTCCGTCGAAATACACAAGTAGGGAGAGGGCAGGGCTGAACCACTAAGGCTGAGAGCTCTCCTCTCTTTCTCCCTGGCTCGCTGTGTAGGAAAATCAGAGCTTTCTCATGCCTTGGCCTCCCCAAACCAGTCCCTTAAATAGACTCAGCCATAGGCTAGCCGTCCTAGAACAACTAGAAGTACAGAACCCACCCAATACGAGTGTCCTCACCCTGTCCAACTCTCACCCCAAAGCCATTCCGGGCCAGCATAGATAAGGAAGCCTTCGCGAGTCCGTCTTCCGCTAGAAGTTCTTCTCCATCCTGCCTCCAAGAGTCAGCCCATCCAAGGGAATCAGCCAACCAACTCCCATTTGTCCTAGGAGTCTAGCCAGCATGCATGTACGAGTCCTGTCCGTCTTAGGAGTCTGCTGCCCAGTCTCCTACTCCAACTAGGAATGCCGCCAACCAGCACCATTGAATCCTATCCGCCTTAGGAGTCCTCTCCTAAGTCCAAGCAGCGCCCAGCTTCGCCGCTAGAGTCTTGCCCGCGCAAGGACTCGTACCCAGCCTGCTCCGCAAGGCAAGTAGCTCGTCCGGAACATCTCCCCCACTGTCCCAGCATCCGTCCGTGCCCAAGGGGCTGTCTAGGCTGTCCGCTGCCTAGCAAAACTCAGTTGTCCGCTGCCAAGTATGGGGGTAGCCGCCCCCTTTCCGCATCCGTCAAGTTAAGGGGTAACAACATGCCACGCGTGTGAGCCAAACCCAACCAAATTGTGCTAAGCCAGCCGGAGAAAAGGCACGCGCGTGTGGGCTAGCCCACCTAGGTGTACATGGGACCAACATATATTTCCCCCACAATAGTAGGGTGGCATAATGGCCTATTTTGTAAGGCGAAACTTAAGCCTTATATGCCAACACCATCTCCATCTTCTAGGTGTTGTCAAACTATTCATAACCTTCATAAGCAATTCACATATGTGTTCTCATTCACATGAAAGTGATATTTAACCCACTTTTTAACAATCCCCCACATGAATAAGAATTAGTTGGATAACTATTCAAAATAATGCAGATAAAACGTAAGAGCAAAATATTAAAAAGTTTCTATATGGAGGAAAGGTAGCTTTTGGCTTTAAATATCACTATTGAGTCTACTAACTATTGAAAGGAAAGGTAACAATTCCCTTGTGAAAACTATTGAGTCTACTAACTAATCAGTGAATGTGATATCTTGAACTATTCAACTATTTGTGTAAACTAAGACAATAAAATTCACACACTCACTTCCCAGATACAATGTGGTTCTCATTATTATGTTCATTTCAGCCTTAAACAAAGCTAATTTTTATGGGTGCTCTAAAAGATTTTGCCTTAAAATCCTTATAGAAGTGGCTCATTTACACTCATATAGGGAATTCTTATTAGGAGGATCCTGTCATACCCCACTTGAATTAATTCAAGTTATAAGAACTATCTTAATTCACTCTGTAGGCGTCACTATCTAATCATAGAAATGGGACAAATGAAGTTGGTTCAACAAGATAATTATTTTTAGAACAAATTCTATTGGTTTGGTTTCCTCTTAACATAACTTCATTTGGTTTAGTTTTATATTTATTTGGTTCTCTTAACCCAACTAAAGAATATGTCTGTTAACAAATGGACGCATCTGTTTGAACGGGACGGGGTGTCTTCAACGGGATTTCCTATAAAATCATTTAAAACGATCTCTACAAAATTTTTTTTTTGGATTTCCATCTCCATACTTTATGTGAGTGCATTCCATACTATGGTTTGTTGCATGTACTGTGTTGCTTCTACAATACATGGTTGACCGTCTTATCCAGGGAGGCAAACGCCCAAGTGAATCCTAAGCACTGTTAAGGAGCTCGAATTCTATCTTATGGACAGAGGGATTTACTTGATTTGATCATAATCATTTCAGTAAGATTTCTCATCACAATACTTGCAAAGGTATGAAAATAACAATCTTAAGACATAATTCTTTACATATTTTCGTACTTTACTATTTTGCATGTAGAATAGTAAATTTCCAAATTATATTATGTAAATTTCATAAATTTACTATTCATTTCAAAAAAAATTGAATTTGATTGTTATGTGCATAAAGTTTTGAAATTTGACTATTTTGTGCATAAATTTTTGAAATTTTACTGTTCTGTGCGTAAAAATTTGAAATATTATTGTTTTGTGAGTAAATGTATGAAATTTTACTATTTTGTGTGTAAAAGTTTTAAATTTTACTGCTTTGTGCTTAAATTTTCTAAAGTTTATTGTTCTATATGTAAATTTTCTGCATATTACTGTTTTGTGTGTAATTTTTTGAAAATTTACTCTTCTATGCGTAAATTTTCGATCATTTACTATTCTATGTGCAATTGTTCAAATTTTACTATTCAGCATGCAATTTCAAAATTCTATTATGTAATTTTTTGCACTATATTGTGCTACATGTTATTTTCGAATTTACTGTGCTACATGTAATTTTTGAATTTTATTGGGTGTAATTTTTTGAACTTTACTCAGTTATACGATATTTTTTGCACTCTACTGGGTGTAATTTTCCAAACTTTACTGAGTTATATGTAATTTTTTGATCTTTACTGGGTTGCGTGCAATTTTGAAAATTATGATATAATTTTGAAACTAAGATTATCTTCTATTTATTGGAACAGAAATGGCTGTTTAGGGTACCAACTTGACTTCGGTCATTATTCCCACTCCTATGAATGCTCCTGTCCAAATTAAAGGGGAAAAACCATAAAAGTTCAGTGGTGCGGATTTCAAAAGATGGCAACAGAAAATTTTGTTCTATCTTACCACAAGACTGAGGATGCTGGAACGAAGATATTTGTGGTCGGCAAATTTCTGGACTTCAAAATGATGGACTCTAAAATAGTGATCAGTCAAGTTCAAGAAATCCAAGTTATCCTGCATGATATTCATGTAGAGGGTATGACTTTAAGTGAGTTTTTCCAGGTGGCTGCAATAATAGAAAAATTATCACATTCCTAGAAGGACTTTAAGAACTACTTAAAGCATAAGCGTAAGTAGATGAACATGAAAGACTTAATCGTACGGTTAAGGATTGAAGAGTACAACTATGCTTCTAAAAAGAAAACCAGGGGTCATGGCATGGAAGCCAAAGTCAATGTTGTGGAACAAGGGCATAAAAGCAATAACTTCAACAACAAGAAGTGGAAGCATCCTGCTGGATAAGTCAAACAATGACTCCAACAAAGTCATGTTCAAGGGTAAGTGCTATGTGTGTGACAAGATAGGCCATAAGGCTAAGGATTGTCGCAAACGGAAAAACCAAGGTGATTCCAAGAAGAATAATGCACAAGCCAACATGACTAAAGTGGAGCATCTCTCCAACAATGTGAATGACATCACCCTTTCCACTATGATTTTGAAAATGAACATGGTCACTAATGCTCAAGAGTGGTGGGTGGACACCGGGCCCACTTGTCATGTTTGCTCAAATAGGAAAATGTTATCCACTTACCAACTGGTGGAAAATGGAGAACAACTTTTCATGGGCAATTCTTCTACTGCTAAGGTGGAAGGTACTAGAAAGGTGGTGTTCAAGATGACTTCGGGCAAGGAACTCACGCTCAACAATGTGCTATATGTGCTAGCAATTCGAAAGAGTTTTACGTCAGGATTATTGCTGAGCAAGAATGGGTTCAAATTAGTGTTTGAGTCAGATAAATTTGTCTTAACTAAGGGTGGGATGTATGTGGGCAAAGGGTACCTTAATGAGGGGCTTTTCAAGCTCAATGTACTAACTATTGTACCTGTTGCTAATATTAAGAATGTTAATGCTTCTTCCTCTTATATGATTGAGTTATGTGATGCGTGACATGGTAGATTAGGACATGTTAATTATAATGCTTTGCGAAGATTAATTAATATGGAATATTTACCCAAATTTAATATTGACTCTTATCATAAATGTGAAACTTGTGTGGAAGCAAAATTTACATGTAAATCATTTCAAAGCATTGAAAGATGTACTGAATCTCTTGAGTTAATTCATAGCGATGTGTGTGACTTAAAACTTGTTCAAACAAGAGGAGGTAAAAAGTACTTTATTACATTTATTGACGATTGTACTCGATATTGTTATGTATACTTACTGAGAAGTAAAGATGAGGCTTTAGAATGTTTATATTTTACAAAACAGATGTTGAGAATCAACTTGGCAAGAAAATAAAAGTTCTAAAAAGTGATAGAGGTGGGGAATATGAATCACCTATTGGTGAATTCTGTTCACAACATGGTATTATACACCAAACGACACTACCATATTCACCTTAGCAAAATGGTGTTGCTGAATGGAAAAATAGAACTTTAAAAAGATGATGAATGCCATCTTAATAAGTTCTGGGTTACCCCAGAGCATGTGGGGGGAAGCTTTGCTTTCAACAACTTATATTCTCAACAAAATACCTCATAAGAAAACCCTGCAGACACTATATGAATTATTGAAAGGTCGAAAGCCTTCCAACAAATTCTTAAAGGTGTTGGGGTGTTTAGCAAAAGTGGGAGTCCCTAATCCCAGAGGATAAAAATTGAACCATAGACCATTGATTGTGTATTCATTTGTTATGTTAATAATAGCAGTGCATATCACTTTTTTGTTCATAAATCGGATATTCCTAATGTAAATGTTAATACTGTGATTGAATCTAAGAATGCTTCATTTTTTGAACATATTTTTCTGTGGAATTCTATATAAAAGGAAAGTTTTCTTAAAATAACTTTAGATATTGCACAGGGCAATAGTGAAGACCAAGAGGGAGAAGATTATGAACCTAGATGTAGTAAATGTGCTAAAACATCAAAATTCTTTGGTCCAGATTTTCTAAATTATTTGTTAGAAAATGAGCCTCAAAGTTTTAAGGAAGTCATGTCCTATCCTGAAGCACAATATTAGAAAGAGGCTGTAAATAGTGAAATTGAATCTATTATGCAAAATCATACTTGGGAGCTGGTGGACCTTCCACCAGGGAGTAAACCTCTAGGATACAAGTTCCTCAATATGTAAGGTGTTAATTATCTTTGATTCATTAATTCAATCCTTTAATCACAGCTTTTGAGGCATTGCAATCAAGAACCTAAATAAAGGATTTCATCCTATTCTTTTAATAAACAAGTTTTGACAATCAGACAATGGTGGACAATTTATGGCATTTCCTAACTCTTCATGTTCAGCCGTTGAATAATTTAACGAAACCATTAACAAACAAACTATAACCACCCAAGCAACAATTTTTAAGTAGAGAAGGCAAAGACAATTCTACGAGCAAGCAAAATACCTACTTAGGCACACAAATAAGCAAGTTTAATAAGCAATTCTAAAAGAAAAATAAGTAAATCCAACACAATTATAAAATCAAACATTAAGACAAGAAATATAACTCTAGGAATAAAAAATTAGGAAGTTTAAGCAAAATTGACACACACTAGCATGCAAAATCAGATTGATAGTGTGAATTAAAAGAAAATTTAACCAAAAACCTAAGGTACCACTTGATATGACGAAAGCGGATCACTAGATTGCTAATCAAACATGTACTTCGTAGAAATAAGAATCAAGAATTCTAGCCTCCATGGATAAGACTTTCTATTAAGCAACAAAAACTAAGTATCTACGCATTCATTATCAATCTATCAACCATTGAATCAAACCAAGGACGCAAATCACACAAGGATTTAACGTGGAAAATCCCAACTAGGGTAAAAAACGACGGCCACCACTTTTGGCCCAAAATGAATGCACTAGATAGTATGACACAACACAAACACAAGCAAATCACTAACCTTTGTTGTTTGACTCTAATCTAAAAACTCATTTTCCCTTAGATCTTCAACAAACTCTTTTCATTGCTAGCCTTCAAGTCTTCTCCTCCAAGGACTTGAAACTTTTCCTCTACTTACTTTGTCTGTGTCTCTTTCTAGTCACAACAACAAGCTCATCTTGTACTTTGGCTTTAGTCTTGATCTTCTTCAACTCTTTTGAAGATTTTACTGCAACTGCTCTTTGAATTTTTGTGTGCAATTCTTCCATTTCAGTTGTGTGTCTTCATGAAATCGCCATTAACAAAAGCTTAAAGCTCAAGGATGATCTTTGTAGGAAAATAATGGAAAATGAACTCTCCTCTCTTCTCCCTAATTTTCTAGGTTTTCCTTTATTAAATTTCATGATTCACCAAACTTTAAATAGAACACTAAGTCTATTTAAGAGTTTGACTCCAACTAGGAATAAAATCTCTTTCAGAAAGACTTAAATTAAGCGAACATAATAGACAAAAATCAATTGTTTCAAATAGCGATCGATCGTTCCACTCTTTCATGAGGGTACGACACTACTAGCGATCGATCCATCAATCTAGTGATTGATCGATAAACTCTAGGCTTTGTTTCATGAAGAACTGTTTCAAGTAGAGATCGATTGAAGGAATAGAAAAATTATACTTTTACCCTAATTTAGTTAGAAAGTCCTAAAATCACTTTATTTACTCATTCTAAGCTAATCTAACTTATTGGTGTATGTGAGTGTGTGAAAACTAACCTCTTTACCTTCAACACACTTAGTCTTCAACCTTGATTGATAAGAACATGTTTGCTCTTAGTTTTCAAGTCAATCAATTCAAAATTCGACTTGACCACAACTACATGTAGTCATATTCCTAAGACTAAAAATGAACATGAAGTCTGAACATAGTTTTGATCATTTAAATTAGCACATTACGATACATATGCCTTGTATATTCTTTCATGTTAATCATATATAGCAGTATCAAGTGTTAACATACTATCAAAGTTTCATAATAACATACTATGTGTTTCCCACAAAACTATAACATAATCTCATTTGCCACTAGACTAAAAAACAAAGATTTTAAGTTCTAAGCCTCTTAATAATAAGAGATGCAAATCTATTTTCTCTTAAGTTATAGACTATACCATGATCCCGCAAAAATAGTCATTAGGATGTCAATGGATAATATAGTCAAAAATAACGTTTCTCTTCCACTACTTTGGCATATGAGTCCATCGAGAAACTTAGCTCATGCTTACATTCATTTTGATCATTGATGTATATTAAATAAGTACAACAATCAATAGATGTAGTAGTAAAATTATACTTTTACCCTAGTTCAGTTAGAAACTCCCAAAATTACTTAATTTACTCATTCTAAGCTAATCTAACTATTTTGTATATGTGAGTGTGTGAAAATTAACCTCTTTTACCTTCAACACTCTTAGTCTTTAACCTTAATCAGTAAGAACATTTTTGCACGTACTTTTCAAGTCCATCAATTCTGAATCCGACTCAACCACAATTACATCTAGTTAGATCCCTAAGACTAAAAACATACATGAAGTTTAGACATAATTTCTGTCATTTATATTAGCACATTACGATACATATGCCTCGTATATTATTTTATGTTAATCATCATATAGCATTATCAAGTGTTAACATGCTATCCAAGTTTCACAATAACATACTATGTGTTTCCCACATAATCTCATTAGCCACTAGACTAAAAAACAAAAATTTTATGTTCTAAGCCTCTTAATAATAGGAGATGCGAAACTGTTTTATCTCAAGTTATAAACTATACCATGATCACACAAAATAGTCATCAGGATATCAATAGATAATATAGTAAAAAATAACATTTCTCTTCCACAACTTTGGCACATGAGTCCATCGATATACTTAGCTCATGCGTGCATTCAGTTTGATCATTGATGTATATTAAATAAGTACAACGATCGATAGATGAAATAGTAAAAGTATACTTCTACTCTAATTCAGTTAGAAACTCCCAAAATCACTTTATTGACTCATTCTAAGCTAATCTAGCTGATTCGTATATATGTGTGTGTGGAAATTAACCACTTTTACCTTCAACACTCTTATTCTTCGACCTTGATTGATAAGAATATCTTTGCTCCTAATTTTCAAGTTAATCAATTCTGAATCCGACTTGACCAACACTACATCTAGTTAGAATACTAAGACTAAAATCGTACATGAAGTTTGGACATAGTTTTGATCATTTAAACTAGCACATTGCGATACATATGCATCGTATATTCTTTCATGTTAATCATCATATAGTTGTATCAAGTGTTAACATGCTATCCAAGTTTCTAATAACATAATATGTGTTTCTCACATAAGCATTACATAATCTCATTAGCCACTAGACTAAAAAACAAAAATTTGAATGTCGAAGCCTCTTAATACTAAGAGATGCGAAATTGTTTTATCTTAAGTTACAGACTATACCATGATCACACAAAATAGTCATCAGGATATTAATGGATAATCTAGTCAAAAACAACATTTCTCTTCCAATATTTTGGCATATGAGTTCGTCGAAAAACTTAGCTCATGCTTGCATTCAGTTTGATCATTGATGCATTTTAAATATGTACAACAATCAATAAATGTAATAGTAAAAATATACTTTTACCCTAATTGAGTTAGAAACTCCCAAAATCACTTAATTTACTTATTCTAAGCTAATCTAACTAATTTGTATATGTAAGTGTGTGAAAATTAACCTATTTTTCCTTCGACACTCTTAGTCTTCAACCTTGATCAAGAAGAACATATTTACTCCTACTTTTCAAGTCAATCAATTCCAAATATGACTCGACCACAACTACATCTAGTCAAATTCATAAAATATAAAATGTAATATAAGTTTCAACATAGTTTTGATCATTTAAATAAGCGCATTACAATACATACGCCTCATATGTTCTTTCATGTTAATCATCATATAACTGTATCAAGTGTGAACATACTATCTAAGTTTCATAATAACATAGTATGGTTTTCCCACATAAATATAACATAATCTCATTTGCTACTTAATTAAAAAATTAAAATTTTAAGTTCTAAGCCTTATAATAATGAGAGATGTGAAACTGTTTTATCTTAAGTTATAGACTATACCATGATCACACAAAACAATTATCAAGATATTAATCGATAATATAGTCAACAACAACATTTCTCTTCCACTACTTTGGCATATGAGTCTATCAAGAAACTTAGCCCATACTTACATTCAATTTGATCATTGATGTACATTGAATAAGTAAAACTTACAAGCATCAATACAATAAATCTAGTTATTTTGTTGTCAATCTTTGTTCACTTTGCCTTTTCAATAATTTGGCTTTTTCTACATTCTCGTGACCTTGAAAGCTTCAATTTTTCCATTCTATGCCTTTTACAGTTTTGAGGGGATCATATCTTTTACACTAACATAAGATTTCTCATGTAGTCAGCTATCTCCATAATTTTTATGAGAATTATTTTTGACAATGTTTAGATAAAGTCTTCAAAGAAAACATAAATATATCAAATATCATTTAGTTTGAAAAGGATTCCAAACCACTCAAATACCTTATACTAGCTCATATTATTAGAGTCTAGAAGTAAATCAACCATGTTATACATTTAACTCAATTGATGATCATGAATTCCCATAGTGGGTATTAAGTTTTTTAGCAAATCAACATTACATAAAATACTATTATGAAACTTAAAACTTTACGCAAATGATATCCAATTAGTCTTCTTGACTTAACATTGTACACATCATGCATTACATGTGTGACTCACTATGTGCAATACATCATAATTTAAGTGTGTTCCTCATGATATTCTTGCTATATGTTTGAGAACCAAATACTTGTTTCTGCTTTTCTTTTTATTTTTTTGAATAAATCAAGATAAAACAAATAAATCTAAAGCAAAACAGTAAACAAAAAACTACTACAAAGCAATTGAAAAAATCATTTTTCTTGTGTTTTATGTTTGAAAATATTTTGAAGTAAGAACATGGGACAAAAATCTCTTATAAAACTATTCTGGGAAAGCAAGTCTAATGGCTTTCCTAAGGTCAATGAGCCTCTTGAAATCCAATGGTTTTGAAAAAAGATCAACCAATTTAAACTCTGTTGAAAAATATTCCAAGTTAACAATTTGATCCTCAAGCAAATCTTGAATAAAATATTATCTAATATATATGCGCTTTCTAGAAGAGTGTTAAACATGTTTTTGTGAAAATTTAATTGAACTTAGTTTATCATAGTATAAAGTCATTATGGCCTGATAAATTCCATAATCAATTAACGTTCTTTTCATCCATATTAGTTGTATACAACTACTACCAGCAGCTATGGATTCGGCTTCTGCAATTGATAAGGTAACACAAATTTTCTTTTTACTGTGCGAAGAAACTAAATAATTTTTGGCATAAAATTAACCTCCTGAGCTACTCTTCCTATCATCTACATATGAATATCCTAATAGTTTAGAAGTAGTGTCAAATTGGTACCATAAGCCATATCCCGTAGATCCACTTACATATTTTACTATTCTTTTTACAACAATCTCGTGTGATTCTTTAGGATCAGATTGATATCTAGCACATATTCCTACACTCAAGTAAATATTTAGGCGACTATTAGTTAGTACAAGAGACTACCTATTATGCTTCTATACAAAGTTTGTTCAACGGATTTACCTGAGGCACCTTTTCTTAACTTGATGGAATAGAACATCGGTGTCTTGGTATGTTTTAAATCTTGGTATCCAAATTTCTTCACGAGATCTTTTGCAAACTTTGATTGTGAGATGGAGATTCCTAAATTAGTTTGTTCTTATAGATCCATTCGGTACCTACTACATTGCATTATTTAGGTCTAGGAACAAGATATCAAACATCATTCCTTGTGAATTGGTGCAACTCTTCTTGTATTGCATTTATCCAATTTTTATCTTGAAGAGCTTCATCAATTTTCTTTGGTTCTATAAGTGACACATAATAAGAAATTTTTATTTATTCTTCTAACTGATGTCTTGTTGTCACTCCTTCATTGATATCACCAATCACTTTGGCTTTGGGATGGTCCTTATCACCAATCACATTACTTTTAGGATGGTCCTTTTGAACCCAATTAGGTACTTAACCATTCTAAACTCGTAGTTTCCGCTCCTCCTCATGAGCTTTAGTTTCATGTATATGATCATCATCATAAATTTAACCTATACCTCTTATTTTTTATCTGCATCACTAAAACTATTAGATGACTCATTATAATCATAACAATATCAACCTTTTGATTTCCTTTCTTATATTGAATATTTTGATTCTCAAATATTTGTGCATCATTTACAATCACATTGGAATATTCCACCACATTTTGAGTTCTTTATTAAATACTCTATATACCCTACTTGTCAAAGAATATTCAAGGAAGAACCCATAATAACTCTTGATATCGAATTTCCCTAAGGCTTATCTATCTCTCAAGATGTGGCAAGGACTTCCAAAAACACTAAAGTGTTTGACAGTGGGTTTGTTGCCTCTCTAAAACTCATAAGGTATTTGGACTATCCCAGGCCTTAAGTAGACTCTATTAATATGTAGTAGTGATACAATTTCTGCCAAAAAAAGTTTAGCTAAGTTCTTCTCATTGAGCATCACCTTAGCCATTTCCTGAATACTCCTATTCTTTCTTTTAGCAGTTCCATTTTATTGAGGGGTTTTAGGGTCTAAAACCTCTTGATGAATCCTAGACTTTTCACAAAACTCTTTTAACCTAAAGTCAATAAATTCACCTCCTATGTCAATTCTTAAAGTTTAAATGTATAGACCACTCTTATTTTATATGGTAAGGGCAATGGTTTTCAATAATTCAAAAGCATCATACTTCTCTTGAAGGAAATCTTACCAAGTGAATCTTTATAGGTCATCCACCTAAACTTGCTGTTTGCATTCGTTTTATAGGTCCGTGTGTATCAACTCAATTCACAAAAGAACCATATACAAAGTTTTCAAGGGTTTTCAAGCTTGGGGCACCTCTAATGATCATATTCCTTGTTATTTTTGTCAAATCTATGAAAATAATATGTCCTAGCTTTTGATGCCACAAATACATATTATCAAGTGAGGACAAGTTTATAAAATAAACTAGATCAAACAAATAATAATTATCATGAGCTCTTAAACTTTTAACACATCATTCCAGATATATCAATGATAAAACATGTTTCTTAGTAAACTTCACAATAAACCTAGAATCACAAATTTGACTAATACTTAAAAGATTAGCTTTCAAACCACTTACATATAAAGCATTATGAAAATCAAGCTATGTAGAAGTGCTTAGTGTAACTATCCCATCTATCACTATGGTACTCCCATCTCCAAAGGTAACTTTTCTATCATATTTCTTTACCAAGTTAGTAAACCTAGATTTGTCATTATTCATATGTTTTGAAGATTAATTATCTTAGTACCACATGTTAGAATGTTGAGTTTTAATGGCAGTATGCACTACATTGCATTTCACATCCTCTTTCTTTACCAAAATTATTTTGGTTTTAACAAACTCTTGAAGATAACTCAAGTTCTTATCATGTTTTTCTTTCCCAAGTGTTGTTGCATTCGTCCTTTCTTCCTTCTTGTGATAACCATTATGAGTAAACTTATGAGAGTTTATTAGTGAATCATGTGTGTGCGCCCTATGTCTAAAATATTAAACCTTGCACTAAGTTCCATCAAGTTTTTGCCCATCCATGTGATTTATTTAAGCAAGTCAGTTTTAATATCCGCTCTCAAAATTTGTGGCTTCTTCACTAATTTATTTTTATAGACTAAAATTCATTCACTAGTTCCTTCTTAGGCCATTGTTTTCTAACCAAAGATTTCAAATTTGAGGTAATAGCAACATTATCATCTAAATTTCTAGCATTAATAAATTTAGTGCATTCCAATGAATTAGAGTTCTTATGTTCCACACACCCTAAATGACTTTTATAACTTCCAAATTGTCTAAAAGAGAATATTTTACCAAGTTTTTCCTTCCCTTTAACAAACTCTTTCAATTTTGCATTAGAACTTTTCAATTCATCTTCCAATTTTTGTTATCACACTAAGATTTATCATGCACAAGTTGGGAAATTCATGTTCAGTAGCATAAAATTTTGCATTAAGCACTTTTATTTCATCTAAAACATTATTATTTATAGCCACAACAACATTTGAAACAAATATTTTTTTTAATTCCATGACAACTAAAAGTACAAACAAATCTCAAAAACACTAAAATAATCTCAAAAATACTAAAAAGTCCTTAGCTACCACTTGTTAGTTTGTACTCAATGTGTGTGGCAAACACAAACCAAGAAAAATAAAGTGTCTCTTATCCACAATTGAGTTACAAGATTTATCTTCCATTTTTTAAACAAAATAACTCATATTTTTGTTCTATTCAACGTGCCTAATTCTGATGTGTTCTAATGAAAAATTGCAATCAAATCACAAAGAAAACACACTAGAATTTTTACATAAATATCCAACTAGGGAGAAATCATAGAACACTATTTCCAAACCAACTATGAAATATGTAAACTAGAAATTACAAAATTACTGATTACAAAGAACAAAGACTCCATTTTCTTCAAATGACTGCTTCTTCACACCACTCTTGTTTTGAATCAAACACTCCTTAGTTGTTTACGAACAATAGCTCGATCTTCTCTTCTCTTTGTGTTCTTTCCTCAATGTAGATCTTTCATCTCCTCATTTGGAATGAATCTTCTTTCTCCTTGATCTTCTCAGTAACAATCTTCAATAAACACCATGCCTCATATGTGTTTTTATGCACTCATCTCACCTCTAAACACTCTTTTAATTAAGGTAGACAAAACTCAAAACTAAGAAGACTAATTCTCTCTATAAACCATTCGAGAAACTCCACAAAAGTTCACTAAGCTTCTAAGCCTTCTCTCTTCCTCTCCTCAAGTTTCTATCCCTTTTTATATAGATTGTGTAAGTCTCTAAAGGAATATATCTTCAACTAGGAATCTAAATCAAACTAGACAAGTCTAACTTAGACAATTCTATGTTCCATCGATCAATCATTCCATAGAGCGATCAATCGATTCCGTATTTCCTTCTATCAAATTTTTCGCATTGATTGATTGACTAACCAAGCGATCAATCAATTTCATCTCTATTAAATTTCCAGCATAGGTTTTCAACTTGATGTTTAATTATTTAATTCTAGCTATCGATCAGTCAATAATTTTCTTGCAAAACCTTGCTATAGTCATGGTCAATTGATTGTTCCTATGCTACAATCAACTCTGAACAAAAATCAAAATTTTCATTCAAAGAGCCTCCAACTTTTATCATTCTTTTACCTAAGGTCTCTTTTATCCTAAAATGTGTGAATGTGATATGTGTGCATATTGTTATCTAACAAAACACATATTTGAGTATTTCTTTCACTCCATCTTTTGAATATGATCTTCAGACTTAAATTGACTAAAAATTACACACATTCATGACATTGTATTGATCACAGAAATAAGCCAATAGACGACATAAGGAAACTTGTGTTCTTACATACATTAGATATGACCATATATTTTCTAACATGGAGCACACATATCAATATGAAAGTTTGTCATTAGTTGTGTATAGTGATTCTGACTATATGTTGAACCTAAATGATAGGAAGTCTACTGCCATATTCGACTTCATGTTTGGAGGTGAGGTAACATCGTGGGATAGCAAGAAATACATGAGTGTTTCTAAATCCACTATGCAAGCTGAGTTCTATTCATGTAGTATTGCAGCTTCTCACGTAGTTTAGATTAAAGATTTTCTACCCAGGTTGGAGTGAGAAGACTAGACTGATGCTCCTTGAAAGAACATATGTGTCATATATTACGTAACTGGCTAATTTTCTTGCTCAAAATTATGTTGGAAACATCTAGTATAAAATTAGTCTTAGGAATTTGATTATATATAGTTGTGGTCGAGTCAGGTTTGGAAATGATGTTCTTGAAAAATAGGAGCAAACATATTCTTATAGATCAAGACTGAATACTAAAGAGTGTTTGATTGAAAAGAGGTTCATTAAGAATACATTCTCATACATAAGTCACTTGAAAGAGTTTCAGAAGTGATTTTGAAGGTTTTAGACAGATTTGGGATAAAAATGTAAAAACTGTAATTAAAGAGTGTCATCGAACAATCCTTGGAAAATACGTTGAGACTAATCAATCGATCGCTGATGAAGTGTAGCACAAAAGAGTTTCATTGATCGATTGCCTCATCAAAAGATTGATAAGGACCTAAAATAGCCCTTTGTAAAAACACACTGAGAGTTTATTGATCGATCTCTTAAAGAGTCGTTCCCTAAGAAAACATTGAACAATCAATTGCTAGCAATTTTAGTTATCTTACAAAAGCCTTTATAGAAGAGTTTTCATTCCTAATTGGAATCAAAGAGCTAAACTAACTTGAAGACCTATATAAAGGCTAAGGTATGACCAATTTAAAAATAGGGAAAACCTAGGAATACATTAGAGAAAAATGGAGAATTCTTTACTCATGGTTTTCCAAGATAATCCACAAAAAGCTTCATACATATGGTGATGATAGCTTCATGATGATGCATATCTGAATTTAGAAGATTTTCACACAGAAAATACATGAGTGTCAACAAATTCTTCAAAGGGAGCTGAAGAATCTCAAAAGGTGAATCAATAAATGAAGGAGTCTTTGCTGGAGTTGCTAGAAGAAGACAAAGAACAAAACACTAAGAAGATTGACCAATGGTGTTTGTGTTAAGTCTAAAAGTTGGTTGGTTGTTTTGTGTCTTGTAAGTTATATATCTTACTAGAGCATTGATCTAGCCTTGATTGAGGTTGTTGTGGTTTTCTTACCCTGGTAGGGGTTTTCCACATAAAAATCCTTGTGTGATTATGTGGTGTGCATATTTTATTTGATAGATAAATTGATCATGAATGGTGTTTAATTATTAGGGTTTGTTTATTCCGCTTCAAAACAAATTCCTACCCATGGAGCCTATAACTTATAGTCTATATCTTTGCAAGATAGTTAGACTAGGGGCAATCTAGTGATCTGCTACCCACATCTAAATGGATATTAAACTCTCAAGCTGTAGTTGAGGATTTTTGTTTGAAAAGTTGCTTTTGTTTCATGCTATGAATTTGTATTTGCATTCTAGTTCATCTTAAGTTTGCTTAATCTTCCTATATTTTTGTTTCTAGTCTTATATTTTGTGTTAGGGTTTGATCTTTTAATTGTGCTTAGTTTACTTGTTTTTCTCTTACTAAACTTGCTGATTTGTGTGCCCTAATTAGTGATTTGTCTTGCTTCTTTATTTCTCCTTGCTTTTAGTGCTTAAAAACCGTTGCTTGGATGGTTTAAGTTGTAATGGCTGCGTCAAATAATTCAATGGATGAACATGGAGATTTGGGTAATCCTGTGAATTGTCCAACATTGTTTGATGGTCAAAACTTCTCTTATTGGAAGATTAGGCTGAGAGCTTTTATTCAAACATTTGATGGCAATGCTTGGAAAGCAGTGATTAAAGGTTGGAAAAGGTTGGAATCCTTCTTTGACCAAAGACAAAGATGGAAATTCTTCTTTAAAAGACAAGAGTGAATGGGATGATAATGAAATAAAACTTGCAAATCAAAATAGTAAAGCCCTTAGTGCATTATTCAATGTCATAGGAAAGTCATAACATAGGTTAATCATAAATTGCACATTTGGCAAGGTTGCATTGGAAAAACTTGTGAAGTATAATTAGGGAACTAAGGCTGTTAAAGTGTTTAGATTACAAATACTTACCCTTAAATTTGAAAATATAATAATAGGTGAAGGTGAAATGCTTTCTTTGTATTATGCTAAGATTTTGGACATAGTCAACACTTGTGAACAACTAGGGGAGCCCATTCCTGACTACCTACTTGTGTGGAAATTGTTAAAGTACTTTTCTTCTAAATTTAAAATTATGATGACGGCGATTAATGAATCTAAAAAGATAGACACATTAAACATTGAGGAACTTGTAAGGACTTAGAACATTTGGGATGCAAGAAGAATCTTATAAAAACAATAAAGACTTATTTGAAAAATCCAAGGGAAAACAAAATGACCTTAAGACATATGAGAGAATTTCCAATAATATTAAAGCTTTGAACACCTTAGGAGAATATGAAGAATCTAAGGATGGTGAAGAATTAATGCTCTTGTAAGC
The DNA here is from genome assembly GCA_035235625.1 of Saururus chinensis. Classification (NCBI taxonomy): domain Eukaryota; kingdom Viridiplantae; phylum Streptophyta; class Magnoliopsida; order Piperales; family Saururaceae; genus Saururus; species Saururus chinensis. Next base: position 24,113,489 of record CP141146.1, on the reverse strand, counting down.
AAAAAACTTCAAGAAATTTATAAAATCTCAAAACTTTAGGTTTGGGAATAAGGGTCAAAATTCAGGGAAGAGATAAGGGGATAACAAAGATGAGGGGCAAAATAAACAAGACAAGGAAAATGTGAAGTGCTTTGAATGTGGTAAGTTAGGTCATTTCATTGCTGCGTGTGCTAACAATAATTCTAATGACTCTTCTAATGATAAGCCTAGAGAATCAAAGGGATTTAATAATATGAAAAGGGAAAGGTGCTTCAAGAAACCTACTCTAATAAGAGCTCTTATGATTAAGATGAGATATGTAACTATACTGCCTTCCATGCAAATGTGAAGGAAGATGACTATAGTGAAGAATCTCATGAGAACACTTCTCTTGGAGAGAACTCATGAGTCTGACTTTGATTTTGATGAGTATAAAGGGTTCCTCCAACACTTTCTAGTCTTGACTAGAAAAACCAAATACCATGAGAGAGAATTGAAAAAGAAAGACAATAAATTAGTCTTGCCTATGAGTTTAATATCTGTCTAGAAGAATATAGCGGATCACTAGATTGCCCTTAGTCCGATTATCAACAAGGATAGAGACTACAAGTTCTAGCTTCTTTACATATAATTTTTTATTAAGTGGAAATAAATAATTATTCTTTCAAAGAGCAATTTCACGATGTACAAATCATTCATCCACAATCATTCAATCCACATATGAACACATAAATTTAACGTGGAAAACCTTAACAAAAAAAAAACCACGACAGTTCCAAAGGAACCAAATCCATGCACTAAAACCAAGACATTACATTGATATGAGCAAACAACCACCCCTATTTAGACTCTAACATAAGTTCCTCCTATTTAGATCATTGCTGAACTTTAATTCTTCTCCCTCAAGCACTTGAAACTTTTCTTTCTCCTTGCCTTATCACTTTCTTCCCACCTTCAACAAGCACGTCTTGTTGTATTGACTTTGGCCTTGTAGAATCTTCAATCTCCCTTTGAAGATATGTTGTAACTACTTTGAAATCTTTAAGTATAATCTCCATTAGTTGTAGATTAACCTCTTCAATTCACCATTGATCTTCAACTCAAAGCTTCATATGAATCCTCCTTTGAAAATAATAGGCAAAAGGTATAAACTTTTTTCTCTGATTTCATGTAGGTTTTTTTCTCTCAAATTTCATGATTTCTTTACCCTCAATAAAGATAGAAATAGAAATCAGAATGGCTTAATTAGGGTAACCTATCCTTGAAGCGATCAATCATTCCAAACAATGATCGATCAATAACTCTTGGCTTCGTTTTGCATAGAGAGAAATCAAGTGTTGATCAATTGTTTAATTATCCTTATTTTGCAACAATCGATTATTCCTCCGCCATTTTACCATTTTTACCCTAAAACCTTCTTAAACCTATGAAATCCTTATTTTGCAAGTGATTTTTGATGAAAATGTGATCCTAATAAGCTTAAAAAACCTTCGTCGTTTTTCAGTCTTTTATCTTGATCAATAAGAACATGTCTGCTCTTATTTTTCAAGTTTGTCAATTCCAAATCTGAGTTGACCACAATAACCTCAAATCAGATTCTAAGACTTAATACATACACAAGGTTTCTAGACATATTTTGACAAAGAAATCAGCTAATAAACTTAACATATGACTCAATGTTCTTACAATCTCCCCCTTTGGCTATTTATTGCTAAAACACTACATATTTAAAAATCAAAATAAAAATTACAAATCTTGACATAGTGTATTGACTTTGAAATTATACAAAACATAACTTGACATTACAAAGACATAACATACTCACTTAAACTGATTTCTTTGGAAATGAGCTTGAAAACTCTTTTATAACCTTGTACTTATCTCACACTCTTAAAATCAAATTGATTTGCATAGTATTGTTCAATTTATTATAAAGATAAGCACTTTGATTTTCATTAATCACTTCTTTGATTTTCATTACTCACTTCTCCCTTTTTTTTACATAAATAGACAAAACGTTAAAGCAATAATTAATAAAAGTACTCATTAAATCCCAAGCAAGTTATAACAATTACTTAAATATGTGAAAATATATAAAACCATCACATGCCATCACATATCCCAACATAAAATCAATTTCAAGGTACATCTCATTATTACAGTGAACCATAAATGAATTGAATAAGTTTTAAACCAAAGGACTATAGGAAAAGTGATACAAAAATAATAAAAACATCAGTCAACAGCCTCATCATCATCACTATGCTCCCCCTCACCATCTACTTGAGGAAGTCGGAATCTTAGTAAGTGATCAAAGTCTATAAGCCTAAAAAACATAGCATCTTGAAATAACCTAAATTCAACCATAGTCATTGGTCGATCTGAATCATCTATCGGTGTCGGTGGCTCTACTATTGCTCTCTATGGCTCTTGATCTTCACCCTAATGGTGAGATAACATCCTCTGAACTACTCCAAGATCCATCAATCTTATCCCAGTCATAATGGGCTCTGCTCTAGGTATCCTCACATGAACTACAGTGAAAATCCGACACAAGATGCATGGATAAGGCAACATCTCATGTGTGTGGCCATGCAGACATGTCATGTTCCAACAGAAAATGATCAAGGGCAGATCCAACTTAAGTTGTGGTTGTGCCAGGAAGTGTAGTAGTTGTGCCATCGTCCTATCTACTCTCTCCTCCTAGCACTCCATATGTCATATTGAGTAATGACATGAAGAAGCCTGAAGTCCTATATCATAAAATATGCAAGCAAAGACACGTCAAGCTTTGGTCCTCTCGGTAGACCAAGCAAACTCCATGTGATCTCACTGTCAGGTAGAAATATATATCAATCAAACTAAAGATATATGAGCTATCTCCTCTCATACCAATCACATCAGCCATGATGTCAGGTGTCACTCTCACCTAAACTCCTCCTACAACTCCAATGAGTGCACAATCATCTTCAAAACAAAGTGATGCATACCACTGCCTGAATAATTTAGGGTACACATGTTGACCCGATGTAGAGATTGCAAAAAAATAATTCATCCAATATGGTCTAGCTTCAATCCACCTTATGGCTATCTTTTGGGTGTATAGACAAAACTCTGCTCACATCTAGTCAGTCACACCCTATCGGACCCACTACTTGATAGCCCTGGGTCCCACTACAAGAAAAAATACTATTACAGACACTTTTAAGTGTCACAAATGATTATTAGTGTCACTTAAAAAGCATCGCTATTAGTCCCGTCACAATGGCACATTTTCAACGCATATAAAAGAGTGTCGCTAACAATAATGCTATTAGCGATATTTTTTTTGCATCACTAATATATTCAATTATTAGTGATGCCTTATAAAGCGTCGCTAATATAAATAAATTGAAAAAAAATAAAAAACCTTATTAGCGACGCTTATTTATACGTCGCTAATAAGAAAATAAATTTTAAAAAATAATAACCTTATTAGTGATGCTTTAAAAAGCTTTGCTCATAAGGAAAATATAAAAAATAATAATAAATGTTATTAGTGACGCATTTACAAGCGTTGCTAATAACAAAAAAATTAAAAACATCCCGCTTGAAGTGGGATGACGAGATGCGCACCAGAGTCTTGAACCCCTCCTTCAACAGTGGCAGGGGAGGGGGGACAAATGAAGCAGAGGTGAGGGACTAGGGAAGGGGGAAGATGGGGACGGTGTCGAGAATCCAGCGACAGAGCAGGATCCGGTAGTAGGGGGCGGGCAGGGGGAAAACAGATGAGGGGGGGAACCGGGGATAGAGAAGGGAGCTAGGGGGAGGACGGGGTGGGGAGCCGAAATCTAGCGAGGGAGCCGGACTCTAGCAGCTAGAGTTCCCTCCTTTGGAGGCGGCAATGGAGAGGGGGAGAAAGGGAAACAAAGGAGACGATGGGAGATACGAAGGGTTGCGGACCTGGACTCCGGCACCTGCCCCCCCCCCACTACAGCTGCTGGGGGGGGAGAGAAAGGAAAAGAGAGGAGGGGACTGGAGGGAAAGGAAAAGAGAGGAGGGGACTGGAGGGAAAGGGGGAACCAGGGAGATAGGGGAGGGAGTGGGGGAGGCGGAGGGAGGAGGGTGTGGGTAGCTAGAGTCCAGCGGGGGAGAAAGACTCCAGCACCCGGAGTCTCCCTCCTTTGGTCGCGGCAATGGAGAGGGGGAGAAAGGGAAACGAAGGAGACGATGGGAGATACGAAGGGTTGCGGACCTGGACTCTGGCACCTGCCCCCCCACCCCCCCCCCCTCCCCACTACGGCTGGGGGGGGGAGAGAAAGGAAAAGAGAGGAGGGGACTGGAGGGAAAGGGGGGAACCAGGGAGATAGGGGAGGGAGTGGGGGGAGGCAGAGGGAGGAGGGTGTGGGTAGCTAGAGTCCAGCGGGGGAGAAAGACTCCAGCACCCAGAGTCTCCCTCCTTTGGTGGCGGCAGTGGACGGGGGAGAAAGGTTACAAAAAGGAAAGGAGGAGAGGAAGGGGGGACCGGGGAGAGAGGGGAGCTGGATGGGGTAGGGGGTTGGGTGCAAGAATCCAATAGGGGAGCTGAAATCCTGCGGGGGAGCCAAGCTCCAGCACCCGAAGCCTCCTCCTCTCGCGGCTGTAGTGGATGGGGGAGAGAAAGGGAAACATAGGAGGGGAGGGAGGGTGGACCAAGGACAGAGGAGGGGGTGGGGAGCCGAATTCTAGCACCTGGAGCCCCCTCCTCCGGCGGTGGCAGTGGAGAGGGGGAGAAATAGAAATATAGGAGACGAGGGGGAGGACGGGGGAGGAGGAAGGAAGGGACACGGCGAACTAGAAGCAATAGTGGCATGGCGGATGCTTGCGAGGGGCAGCATGGTGAACAGTCATCTGGAGGGCAGATGGAGGGGGTGATGGGCTTTAAGCATGGTTGGGTGACAATTTCACCCGGCCGCACGCTGTAAAATTTGTGCCCGCATAAATTTCATTTGTGATGCTTTCTAAGCGTCGCAAATTCTCCTTGTAGTGACGTTTAGCTATAAACATCATTGTAATTAAATTAATAGCAACATTTATTTCTAAACGTCATTAATAATCAGAGATGAGACACATAGAGAGAAGAGGAGGGAGATAGAAGAGCGAGAGAGAGAAAGAGAGGGAGGGAGGGAAAGAAAGAAAGGAGAGAGAGGAAGGGAGAGAGAGATAGGAGATAGGAGATAGGAGATAGGAGAGAGAGTGAAGAGAGGGGAGAGGAGGAGAGAGGAATGAAAGAGTGCAGAGAAAGTGAAGAGGGAGAGACGGGAGAGTGAAGAGACGGGAGACAGTGAGGAGAGAATGTGAAGAGAGGATAGAGAGAAGAAAGAGAGAGGAGAGTGAGAAGAGAGAGTGTGTGAAGAGAGAGAGGGAAAGAGAAGTGTTGAGCGGGAGAAGAGAGAGAGGTGAGAGACAGGAGACAGGGAGTGAGAAGATAGTGAATAGAGAAGAAAGAAGAGAGAGGGAGGAGTGAGAGGAGAGAGCGAGTAGAGAAAGGGAGAAGAGAGAAGAGAGAGAAAATGAGTATTTAAAACAAAGATATTTTAGCCCATTTGTGGCACTCCCTTGAGAGAGTCGCAAATAGTACCATTTCTTAAAAAATATTTTTTAGACTATTTGCGACGCTCATAAGATGCATAAAAAATAGTACTAATAATTGCCATGATTGTGATTTAGTGATGCCTCTATTAGTATTATTTGTGACGCTTCTTATAAACTGGCGAATAGTCTAAAACATATTTCTTTTAATAAACAGTACTCTTTGTGACACTCAATACACAACGTCACAAATAGGCTGATTTTTTTAAATACTATTTTTTCTCTCTCTACTCTCTCCCCTCTCTCTCCTCTCTCTCTTCTCTCCCTTCTCTCTCTTCTCTCTCTCCTCTCTCTCGTGTGCGTCAGCATGGAGGAGGGGGGAGAGAGTGTAAGAATTTATTTATTATATATTACATTTTAAAAAAATAAAAATAAAAAATGTATTATTGACGCATATTCCTATGCATCGCTAATCAAGTATTAGCGACACATATGAGTTTGCATCACTAATACCTATATTTTATTTTATTTTTAAAATATAATATATAATAAAAAAATTTTAAAACATTAAAATTAAATTCTCATTGTCTCTCCCCTCTCCACCTCCTCTTGTGACTGTTCGATGACTTTCATGTCTCTCTATTTTGGTCTGTGTCGAATTTATTACATTCACATCTACTCTATCTCTCTTTGCTTTCTTTCTCTTTCTCTCTCCCTCTCTCTCTTATCTCTTTGACACACACACTTTCTGTCTCCACTCTCTTTCTTCTCCCTCACATATTCTCTCTCTATCTTCACTCTCTCCTTCTACTCTCACTCTATCTCCAGTGTCTTCTCTCTCTCTTTTCTCTCTCTTCACCTACTCTCTCTCCCTCCCTCTCCCTCTCCCTCTCTCTATCTCTCTTTCCTCCTCTCTCTCTCACGCATGGCAGAATGAGCCCCGGCTCTAAGGATGAGAGGGGAGAGTAGGGGAATTTAAATTTCTAGGAATTTTTGTTTTTATTATATTTTTAAAATAAGAAAAAAAATGTAGTAGTGACGCTTAAGAATATGTGACGCTAACACACTAGGTATTAGCGACACATACGTGTTTGCTAAATTAATAGCTAGTGTATTAGTGACACATATTCCTATGCGTAGCTAATACTTTTTTTAATTTTTTTATTCTTTTTAAAATATAATATATAATAAAAAATTCAAAAAATTAAAATTAACATCTCATGCCCTCTCCCCCATCCTCCAACTCTCACCCGAATCCGGTGACCCTCCCACTCTTTCTATTTTGGTCTGTGTTGAATTTCTTATTTTCACATCTACTCTATCTCCCTCTTCGCTTTATCTGTCTATATAACTCTCTCTCACTCTTCTCTTTCCTCTTGTCTCTCTCTTCACCTCTCTCTCATATCTCTCTCTTCACTCTCTCTCTCTCTCTCTCTTCTTCTCTCTCTTCTCTCCTCGACTCTGTTCACTCTCTTTTTTTTCTCTCTCTCTCTCTATCGTCTCTCTTCTCTCGGTTTACTCTCCCTCTTCTCTTTTTTCTCTCCTCTATCTCACTCTCTGTGTCTCTCTTTCCTCTCTCTCACCTCTCTTCTTTCTCTCTCCCCTCCTCTTTCTCTCTCTTTGTCTCTCTCCTCTCTCTCACGCCCCTAGCTTTGACGAGCAGGAGAAGGTATAGGAATTTAATTTAATTTTTAGTTATTATATTTTTAAATAATAATTATTACATAAAAAATAATAAAGAAATTTATAAATATTTTCGATGGTTATAGCAAAGCGTTGCAAATAAAAGAAGTTGTTTTTATAATTTTTTAATACGATTTGCAATATTTTCTATATGTGTTGCAAATAGTACCAATATTTCCGATGCTTATAAAAAAGCATCGCAAATAAAATAATATTTTTTTAATTTTGTTAGGACTAATTTTGATTATTTTTTACTTGCATCACAAATTGTCTTAATTTTTATTTTAAATTAAACTTTGTTTTATTTGTGACGCTTTTAAAAAAGTGTAGCAAATAGTTAATTTTTTGCGACTCTTTGTATTTCGTCGCTAATAGTCCTTTTTGTTGTAGTGTCCCCTGAGCCTCACTCGTTAGCTTTTGCTTCTTAGCTCTCACTATCTAAATTATATGATAAAATAACCTAGGGCTAAGCATAAAATAAGAATAAATAAATTACAATAATAAATATCTTACAATTTTAAAAACACTTTCAAAAGCGTGCCAAAAATTCAAATTTTGATTTTTAAATAAACCTATAAAAGTTTTATGTTAGAATGTCTCTAAATTTGAACATATGGTATATCTCAATTAGTGGATTAAACTTTCTAACTAGATCAACTGACAAATTTGGTCAAAAACATGAAACTGCCATTGATTTTTCATAAAACCTAAAGTTTTAACAAACTAAATTTCATGAAATTTTAAGCAAATTTAGATGAACCTATTTCAAACATTCCTATCGGTTTAAATCACATGGAAAACCATTGAAAAATAACTAAAAATCAAAATAATAGTTTCGGAACTCACCTTGGCCGAAATGAAATTCTTGATTTTGATGTGAAATGTCGAATTTGATTGTGCCAAAACACTTCAATTTGCCTATATTCGCCCCTAAGCACTCTTTGAAATAGTTTGGACTGAAATAGACTTGAAATAAAATTAAATGAAATTTAAAACAAAGCTTTGGCGAGATGATAGATCAATCATTCTTGAATGAATTTGATTTTCCAAAAATAATTAAAATTATAAAAATAAAAAGTAATCCAAAAAAATCTTATAAATTCCTGAAAATTGCAAGACATTTCCCATCAAAATAAAAAAAATTGACACTTAAAACTCTTTTTAAAACTGAAACACTAAAAATCAACAACGTTGAACTCTTTTGATGATTTTGTGTTCAATTCTGTTTTAATCTAAGTGGATCCACAAATTATTTTTATTAATATTTTTCCTTAGATCAATTTTATTCTCTTCTTTTTCATGCATTAATCATAGTTTATTAGTTTTTGAAGAAAAATCACCAATGTAATAAACTATTGTCTATTTTAATCATGAATCTCGCAAGATCACTATTATAAAAACTAGCACCAATTTGTACAAACCCTAGTAAATACGAAGTTCACATTTTTCAACTCTCTTTAGCTAAAATCTATGTACATGATTTTTTTAAAAAGATAAAAACAATCAAAATCTCGTAATCAACATGCTTATGGCTTTTTTAAGATATGATATTTTTCTTCAATTCATTTTCTAGTGCTTAGTTTTTTCTATATCTGTTCTACTTGCAACATAATATTCTTTTTTTTATTTATTTTTTTTAGTTTCAAGCAGATGGGAGCATCACAGTGCCCTAGGTTGACCTAAATAGCTTGCTCTTCCCCATCATCTTTTCGAGGACAATTCCATTATCTAAAGAGATATTAAAGTATATAGGACTCATTAACATTGAAGTATATTACATGGAATTTTCTTTTCTTTTAAATTCTAAATAGAAATCTAGCCGAAGATCTTCTAATTTGATTACCTAGACTCAACTAAAATCGAAATGCATAAGTCAACTTATATTTAAGAATTCTCTCTTCATGCTCATGAATAAAAGTGACTTGAGTATCAACATGATGTGTGCAAATTTTTAAAATTTGAGAATTGCAACATTAAGCAAAAAAATCAAATTGATCTCCACTCTCCTTGTTTTGTGTCCTTCTCTTAGTTAAAGTATGTTTGACCATTAACCATGTTACTTTTTAGATAAAAGAAAATTAATCTCAATATATCTGAAGAGTTGAACTTATCAAAAACAAAACAAAGCCAATTGCAAACTCAAGCAAAAGCAACACTGATTTTTTTGTGTTTTTTATCATATTCCATTCTTTTTTGTAAATCTACAAGAATAAGACAGATGAACAAGCATTGTTGTCTGCAATAAAGCCTGATTGGTTGCTCAAGGATATACACAAGTGGAAGGAATAGATTTTGATGAAACTGTTGCTCCAATTTCTAAACTTGAGTCCATTTGGATGTCAAGAGTGCCTTTTTGAATGGGAACTTAGAAGAAGAGGCCTATATGTATAGCAGCTATTACACTTAAACTATTGACTCATTAAATTGTACCAAATCTTATGGTTGCATTACTTGCATGTGCATAAGTAGATGTAGTCTTCCAAGGTCAAATCCACAAGGATTGCCTTTATGTGACAATGACAATGGTTACAATATAGAATGAGTAAACAAAAATAAAGAGGGGGAATGAAAGAGTATTTAATCAATGAAAGTATTAAGGTGAAATTTAATAATATAAAACACTAGGACATTGAGCGAGATAGTACCATCTAATGATGTTCTTTATGTATCATGTTATCTCAGTTAGAATTCAATTAAGATTCTATCTAACCGGAAGATCTGAACATTAAAAGAAAAAATAAAAATAGATAATACTTTTAATAGATGAAGGAATAAAATAATTTTTTCTTCAAAAGTTCTATGTATTAAAACTACAAAATATCAAAAATGATAGACTTCAAACATCGGATGTATTCTGATCATAAAAAAACAAGAAGAAGAACAATATTAAATGAACATCACTTCAAATAACCAATACTTACTTGAAAATAATGATGAAACATGAATAAAACTTTATTAGATTGTTACAAATCACCTCTAGCCTTAGTTAGAGAGCTTAACAAGTCATTGCAATAAAACTTAAAAACAAAGAACTACAAAATAAGAAAAGAAAATAGGAGAAGAGAGCTCTGAAGAGGAGGGGGTGATGCTTCTTCCATGTTATCCCATCTTTTATATGAGTAGAAAGGGTGGCTTCAAAGGGGAAGGTCCAATCACATCCCTTGATTGGATGTTTGATTAGTTATTTCTTTGAAAATGAATATTTTTTTATCAAATAAGTATTTTTACTCCTTTTATAGTTATACAATCAACCTCATCATCTTTTCTTATGTATAGCAATCACAACCATAAAAAAGATCCTCCATGTGTTGGCCTATAGTTGATTGACGAGCTATCCCTTTGCACGTCTTATTCGGCCCATAAATCTTTGGACCTATAAATTTCTTCCTAAAATAATGATTATAACCATGAAAGTATTATTTACAATGGCACCTGAATCATGTCAATCATAAATTTATATGGAAAGAGATGACAGAAATACTAAAGTTGTATCAATATATCCAAATAAGCTCCTTCTAGAATTTAGTTCTCTTGATGCAAATATGAAATCCAATGGGTCTACGTGGTTGCATTTGACCATTCTATGCATGTTTAGACCAATAAGAAAAAATTCTTAACCATTGAATATCTTTAGGTAGTTGGGCTTTACTTCCTCTTCAAGTTTGATCTGTTGAAGCCTGTTTAGACATGTAAACATAATTGAGGTCCAACTCACCTATTCAAAATATAAGCAGCCCAAATAAGTAATGAATTAACACAAGTTAAGATTGAAATTCAAGATTTGAAGACATTTACTTCAACATTATTTTAGTGCATCTAAAACCTAAAGGGCTTATTGATCATCACCATTCGGATTATGTATTCAAGTTTAAAAAACCTTTGTATTGATTGAAACAAGCTCCAAGAGCATGGTATGAACAAATAACACAATATTTTGCAAAAAAAGGCTATACATTAGGTGGTGATAGAACACTTTTCATCAAAAAGTTTTGGGAAACATGTTATGATGGCTCAAATCTATGTAGATGATATAATTTCTAACTCTACCAATGACAAGTTGACCAAGTCTTTTGCAAAGGAAATGAATAAAGAATTTGGAGTGAGTATGAAAGGTTTACTGACCTATCTTTTTCGTTTGTAGGTACAACAAATATAGTCAAGAATCTTTATATCACAAATAAAGTTTGTAAGAGAGCTTGTGAAGAAGTTTGGACTTCAAGATGAAAAATATGTTAAGACTCCAATGTCTCCTTCCAACAAGTTAACCAGGGGCACCTCAGGTAAATTTGTTGATCAACTAGTATATAGGAGCATGATAGGTAGTCTCTTATATTTAACTGTCAGTTGCCCAAACATTTCACTTAGTGTAGGAGTCGTGCTAGATATAAGGTTGATCCTAAAGAGCCTCACATAATGTATATGATCATGATAGGTAGTATCTTGTATTTAACTACTAGTTGCCCACACATTTCACTTAGTGTAGGAGTTGTGCTAGATAATAGGCTGATCTTAAAGAGTCTCACATGATGGCAGTAAAAAAAATCATAAAATATGGGAGTGATTCTATGAGATGTAGCTTGTGGTACCAATTTGACACTACATCTGAATTAGTAGGGTACTCTAATGCAAACTAGGCTAGGATGATAGGAATAGTACGTCAGGAAGATGTATCTATGTCAAAAATTGCCTTGTATCTTGGCATAACATTAAGCAAAATTGTATCTCATTATCAACCGCTAAGGTTGAATACATCGCTTTTGGAAGTGGTTGGACACAATTGTGCATGAAAATGATGCTAATTGACTATGAATCTTTTATTGTGATAACCTAAGTTTAATTAAAATTTCACACAATCATGTCCAATACTCTCAAACTAAGTATATGGACATTAGACATCACTTTATTCAGGATTTCGTAGAGGATAAAATAATGAACTTAGAACATATTTCTACTAAGTTTCAATTGGCTGATCTCTTCACAAAACCTTTTGAATTTCAATAAGTTAATCAACCTTAGGAAAGCCATTGGGATTTCTTGCCAAGAGTAATTCCACAGGAAAAGTCATGTCCCTTGTCTTGAAAAAAATTATTTTTGGGGACACAAAACAAAATAGTTTTTTTGTTACTTTTAGTTTTAGTTGTTTTGTTTTGATGTACTTTTTGTTTTCAAATTAAATAGCATGGATATCATGAATCACACTATTAACTATTAACCCTTTGGACAGGGTGGGTTACACATTCCATGCATAGCGATGAAAATCTTAAATCAAGAGGACTAATTGTAAATATTTTAATTTAAGTCTTAAGATTCATGTTATTAATTTATATACTATTAAGTTACTAATTAACGTCGTACTCACTTTTAGAATTCAAAACCTTCTACAAAGTTAAATGTATAATAATGTTGATTTACATCTAGACTTTGATGCTATGAGGTAGTATAAGGTAGTTGGCCATTTGGATTCCTTTGCGAACTAATTGAGATTTAATATATTTTTTTATCTCTTTGAATATCTTATGTAAAGATTGTCAAAATAGTTCTAATAAAGATGACGAAGAGGGCTTCCTACATGAGTTATCTTGTGATAACCCTTAACATTTGAAAAGGCATAGAATTAAAAAAATTGAAAAGTGCAAGTTTATGAGAACTAAGACAAAGCCAAGCCTTATAAAATAAATTAAAAATTTGGAAAAATGCATTAAATGAAAAGGTGAAAAGGACAATATTGGCAAGACACATGCACATTGTACTTATTCTTATTTGATGTAAATCAATGATCATATAGTGAGCAAGCATAGGCCAAGTACTTGATGGGGATATGTGTTTTTAATGTTATTATCCATTGATATCCTAGTGTTATTTTTGAATAATCTTCATATAATCATTAAGATAATGTAAAACACTTTTGCATATCCCACTATTATTAGTTTTATCCTTAAAATTTTGATTCTTTAAGTCGAGTGATTGATAAGATTATGTTGTGCTTCATGTGGGATACACATGTTATGTCAAATTGAAACCTTGATATTGTTTTCATTCATGATAAAGCTATATATTTTCAAACACATAGAATAGTTTTGACTTTCCTTCAAATTCAAATCATTCATGTGGTTTCAAAATGATTTGACAAATTTTCTCTTAGTTTATCTCCTTTCCTTCACTTTAAATTTGTTTATTCATGATAAAAAGGAGGAGAAAGTATTATGATATCCTTAAGGTTAAAATAATAGAATTGAGGGAAGATACAACTAACAAAAAAATTAACAAAGAAAAATTGTGTTCATTGATAACAAGAATCTTGTATTGGTTGACTTGTTTAATCTTCCACTCGACATACTTGTTGCTTGGAATAGTATTATACCTGTATGTTTGTGTTTGTTGATGTGTAGGTTAAATGCCGATTGAAGACATCAACACATTAGAAATTATGGTATCATATATAAAGGGGGAGAGTCTATGAATGTTTGGACAACCTTTTTAAATCTATTTATGTATTATAGAGTTATATTTTTATTTCAAATGATGGATTGTAGCGTTTTGTCAAGAAATTACCAAAGTGGAAGATTGTAAGAATATATGAAATCATATGTCACACATTGGCTTATTTATGTGATCAAAACCATGTCATAAATGTGTGTAATTTTTTAGTCATGTTATACCTAAAGAACGGTTCCTAAAGATAAAGTTTCGATGGATAAAAAGACACACACATATCACACTCAAACACTTAAGGGTAAACGAAGTTGTGTAGATGTTTTGAATGAAATCTCACAATTTTGTTCACAACAATCGATTGCCAAATGGAAGGATTGATCGGCCTTGAATGTTTTACACAAGGTTCTCCGAAATAATAAACGATCACCTATTAGATCAATTGATTAGTGACATGAAAGACTATTCAATATTTTTAACGAAGAGGAAGACCGAACAATTGCCTTTTCTAATGATCGATCAGTTTAAGAGACTTGTATGAACAAAACTGGCAAGGGATCGATCACTCTCTCAAAATATCGATCGTTTCAAGCAACAATTACCTAAATTAGACCATTCTAGTTTGATTTAGATTCATAGTTTAAGTAAACTTCCTTTGTGGACATGAGATTCTATAAAAAAGGTTTAAGAATCTGAGGAGAGAAGAGAGAAAACTTAAAAAATTTAGAGAATATAGGAGAGGATTCTATAATGGTGTTTAGGGAAAATTAGTCTTCTAGCTCATATTTTTATATACCTTAATCAAAAGAGTGATTACTTGTGAGATTAGAGCATAAAAACAATTGAGTGGAAAAGAGGTTTATTAAATATTGTCACTAAGAAGATCAAGTTCAAGGATATTTATGCCAAAGAGTGTAGACATAAAGACCTTGATCATTCTGAAGCACAAGGAGGTGTGAAGACCAATTGGATGCTGGTAAACAACCAAGGAATTGTTGACTCAGAGTTAATGTGGTGTGAAGAACAAACTAGATTGAAGAAAATGGAGTCTTTTGACTTATAAATGATAACTTTGTAATCTCCTGTTTACATAATGCATTGTTGGCCTAAACACAGTGTCTTGTCATTTTTCTCGTTGAGGGTTTCAATGTAAAATTTTGGTGTTTTTTCTTGGTGATTGTTTTGTTTGTTTTATGTTAGAACACATTGGAATAGTGTGCACTAGCTTAAGTAAAATCAAAAGTTTGATTTTAAAAGAAGAGAATATATCTTGCAACTCGAATATAGGTAGGCACACTTTATTCTTATAGGTTTGTTTACCATGCTTCGTATTTACAATCCGACATAGTTATCACAAAACTTTTTTTTCAACTACATCAAGTGGACATATCACAACTTTTAAGACTACAAATTCCAGTTGATATCCTGAGGGGGTACCATTGGTTGAACTTATGGATATAGGTAATGTTTATATGGTTCATGTGTGCAATGTTGATATGATTCTCGTTGGATAGAGATTGATGTATGATATATTTTTAATCGTTAGATGGTCGTATGAAATATTTCTTAATTGATGGATGACTGTAGAACATACATTTTAATCATTAGGTGACTATTTGACACATTTCTTAATCCTTGGATGACTATATAACATAACTATTAATTATATGTAAAATGTTTATAGAGATATGTGAAAACATTTCCATTTATATGTTTGAATTGTTGTGCACATTGTTCATCTCCTTTCATCACATATGTCAATACAATTCTATGACTATATGTTTGAACATTTTGACATGTATCTTAACGATTTGAAAAATATAACCAAAAGTTGTTACATTTGTGTCAAAACATTTTGACATGTGTGCCAAAATTTATATTGATCACAATTTTCAACTCATTGGAACACATACCTTAAAGCAATTCTATGAGTATATATTATTGGAAGAGATATATGTGATGAACAACTTATTGGCTAATTTTGATGATGAAAACAATGCCAAAACTTCATGTACATTTTAGTCTTAGGAGTCTGACTAGATGTTGTTGGTCAAGTCAGATTTGAAATTTGTGGACTTGAAAAATAGGAGTTGTGTTATCAAGTTAAAAGATTTAAGACTACGTTGAGTGCTCAAGGTGAAAAGTTTAATTTTACATCCTCATGTACACAAATCACTCAATTTTAATTATGAATAGTTATTTAAAGTTACTTTGAAGTTCTTTTGAGAAACATTGGAAAATAAGTACTTCATCAATCAATCGCTGGTTTATATATTAGGAGGATCGATCGATCAGCTCTTGAAAATGACTTTGTAATTTTAGCCGATAGTTTTTCAACCGATTGATATCTGGGAGAGATTGATTGTTGTTGGAACCGATCGATCACTATCTATCAAAGTTACCTAGTTTAAGCATATTAGGAAAGAGACCATTCCTAACTAGACTCTATGATATAAACCGACTTAATGACTTATATAAAAGCTAATTAAACAAAAAATTGATTGGAGGAAAACCTAGAATTTCAAAGAAGAAAAAGTGACAGTCCTTTTGTATTTGTTTTCCACAAAAATTATCATTGTGTTTAAGTGAATAGTTTTAATGGTAATTGATTCATAAAAGAGATACAACAAAGAGTATTTTTCACACACAAAGTTGAGGAGATTGAGTGTCAACCAAGTCTTCAATGGGAGATTAAAAAGACTCAAAGTTAAATCAATAACCATGAGGAGTGATTGAGGTGACTAGAAGAAGACAAAGACAAAGTAAGAAGGGAAAAAGCTTCAAGACTTGGGGAGAAGACTTGAAGGCCAATAGCAAAATGAGAAGGAGAACCAAACAAGAGGGAGTTGTATTGGAATTTTCTTTAGAGATTGGTGGTTTTCTTGTGTCCTATAAACAGTCTTGTCAGCTAGTTCATTGATTTTAGGCAAAGAGTGGTTGTCGTGGTTTTTTACTCTAGTTGGGGTTTTCCACAAAAAAATTCTTGTGTGAATTTGCGTGATTGTAGTTTGACATTTGATTGATAGAATAGTAATGACATATGCTTATGGTTAATTGATAATTTCTGCTATATAAGAAATTCGTTCATAAAGAGGGTAGGACTCTTAATTCTTGCTCTCGTTAAGTACTAGGGTTATGGTAAATCTAGTGATCCCCTTAGTTAGAGATAGATATTAAAATCTCAATTTGTAGTTGCGGGTATGTATTTTGAATTGTGTCTTACTTGTTTTTTGCTTCCTAGAGATAAATTCACACAAGTATTTTTATGTGGCAAACCCCAACTAGAGTTAAAAACAATGGCAACCTCGATCAAAGGTTAAATCAATGAACTATAATGATATAGATCTTACAAGACTCAAAATTAACCAACCAACCTTAAGACTTGACACAAAATCCTTTTCTTCAATCTTCTCTTCAATTATTTTGGCCTTCAACCTCCTTGAATCCTGGAAGCTTTCCCTCTTCGTATTTTGCTCTTTGTCTTCTTCAAGCAACTCAAACAAAGACTTCTTCCTTTTTTATTCATTTGCCTCTTGAGTGTCTTCAACTCCTTTGATGAATTTTGTTAACTCTCCTATGAAATTTTCTATGTAAAATCCTCTTACTTTAGTTGTGCACCAGCATGAATTCACTATGAACAATTTTTTAAAGCACCTTTGTGAATTCTCTAAGAAAACAATTTGTAAAGGATTGTTCTTTCTTCTCTAATATTTTCTAGGTTTATCTCTCTTTAATTTCATCACAACTTAGCCTTATATAGGTCTCCAAGTTAAATTGACTATTTGACTTCAACAAAGAAATAAAACTATTTTGGAAAGACTTGTTTTTGGCAACTAATACTGCTAGTGATCGATCGTTTTAAATAGTGATTGCTCGTTCACTATTTTCTTAAGAAACAACTCTTTGAGTGATTGATTAGTTTATGAAGCGATCAATTAATAAACTCTCAACTTCATTTTACAAAGGGTTGATTCAAGTGTCGATCGATCGTTAACTTCTGAGATATGTCCAGCGATGGATCGATTGTACCATTTAATTATCAATTGATTGTACTGTTTCGAGATGATGTTCATTAATATCTTGCTTTAGATTAGTCAACTCCATTGGTAAGTGTTTGTCATTTTTATTTTCTTGTTTTTGACACTTTAACTCTTGTTTATTAAGTCTTGAAGAAACTACCAATGTTTTTAACTAGTCTCTTTTAATCTCAAATCTCACAAGATCACTCTCATTTAAACCCTAGTAAAGACAAAGTTTTCATTTTTCAACTCACTTTATCTAGAATCTATGTACAATTTCTTCTAACAAATAAAAGACCAAAAAGAATATGCCCATGCCTTTTTATGAGTAATGATATTTTTTCTTAAATCATTTTTCTAGGGCTTGACTTTTTCTTAATCCTCTCTACTTTCATTCATTTTTATTTATTTTTCTTGATGTTAAGCGGTTGGGAGCTTCACATTAACCTAGGATACCTAAGTAGGTAGCCCTCCCCCATCATCTTTATGAGGATAATTCAATTTTTAAAAAAAGTATTGAAGTACATAGAACTCACAAATATTGCAGTATATTACATTAAATTTTCTTCTGTCTTTCGTTTTCTAAATAGAAATATAGCAAAAGATCCTTTAATTTGGTCACTATGACTCTACTAGAATTGAAATGCCTAAGTCAATTTCTATTTAGTAATACTCTCTTGATTTTCATACATAAAAGTAACTTGAGTCTCAACATAATGTGTGCAAAATTTTAAAACAAAGAATTGCAATATCAAGCAAAAAATATAAATTTGATCTTTACTCTCCTTGGTGTATCATTCTCTTTATTAAAGTATGAATAACTACAAATCATGTTGTTTTTCAACTTAAAAGAAAATTAATTTTATTTTGTCTTAAGTGTTTAACTAATCAAAAACTGAATCGAAGCCAATTGCAAAGACATGCAAAAGCTACACTAATTTTTTTTAATTGACATATTCTATTTTTTTGTTTATTGTTTCAATTCAAATCTATGAATTAAAGACATAAAAACAATGCAAAATGCAATAAAAACTAAAACATTTGTATCAAAAAAAAATAGAAAGAATTAAATCATGAAAAAAAATCTAAATCACTTTAGTTAGAGATGACAAGTTTCTTAGCCTTGCCTATCCAACCTATTATAAGGCAATCTAAGGTGCTCTTGCTCCCTTTATCAACTTGTGATTTAAAGTTCTCTATGACATCTTTTCTAATCCAAATTTGAAAAGTTTTCTTCATATTGTCTTGAGTAACCTTCTTTAGTGAGGTACTTTGTGTGTGCTTTCTAATTCATGTGCCTTTCGTCTTGAGGTTTCCTATGATGTGAATTGATTTCTTTCCGCTTCTTAGGTCAAGTGTGATCCATGATAACTTTCCTTAGTTTCATATTTGTTCATGACATATTGACTATGACAATTTATCTTGTATTTTATAGTTTTAATTTGTCTAATTAAGAACTTTTGATTATTACTTTTATGTTGTCTCTTCCTAAAGTTAGACTTTGGACTTTGATTCCTAGGAGGATTCTTAGGTTTTGACACATTGTCAACTTATAAAACTACATTCCTTGTGGGCATAGTTTCTTTATCTTTGACAGACTTAGTAGCACCCTTAGACATTGTGGAATTAGTCTCATTAAATCCTAGTCCTCTTTTATTACTACAAACCTTTCCCATGAATCTTGTCCAATTTTTCTTGAGAAACCTTCAAATTATTACTTAGATCTTTAATCATTTTCAAACAATCCTTATTTGTCTCTACACTCTCATTAATCTCATTCTCTAAAAATTGTATCTTGTCTAGAAGACTATTTTACTCATATTTGAAGGCATTAACTTCCTCATTAGTAGACACAAGTTTATCTTAAAAATATAGATTTTCTCCTCTCTTTCGCAAGTTCACTCTTTTCAGTTTGAACCTCTTTCTCTAATTCTTATTTTTCTTCAACCAATTGACATTTTTCAATAGAAAGAGATTCAATTGTCTCCTCCTTAACTTTGATCATTTTCTCTAACTTTTTACTCTTTTTACTCAATTCAATGGCTTGTCTAAAATAATATTCAATATCAAAATTCTCATCATCACTAGAAGAACAAAAATTAGACATGATGAACCAAATAAGCAAAATGAAAGAAGTTCAAACAATCACAAAAAATCATCAAATACACACCTATTGGAAGAATGAGCAAGTTTAAGCAAGGTAAACACACTAGCATGCAAAATAAGATTGATAGCATGAATTAAAAGTAAATTTTAAAGCATAAATCCTAACTACCATTTGAGAGTTTAATATCTTGGATCACTAGATTGATCCTAACCCTGGTACTTTTGTAAGTAAGCAATTAAAAAACCCTAAATAGGGTAAAAAACTACAACTACCTCAATAAAAGGCTCAATCAATGCACTAGAATGATATGGATCTTACAAGGCTTAAAATAACCAACTAACCTTAAGACTTGACACGAACTCCTCTTATTCAATCTTCTCTTGATGATATTGGCCTTCTATTTTTCCACTTTTAATCCTTGAAGTTTTCCTTCTTTATGTTTTTCTCTGTCTTCTTCTTGTAGAAACTCAAACAAAGACTTATTCCTTATTTGTTGAGCTGACTCTTGAGATTATTCAACTCTTTTTGAAGAATTTTGCTGACTCTCCTATGAAATTTGCTATGTGAAATCCTTTCACTTTAGTTGTGCGTCAGCATGAATTCACTATGAACTATTTCTTCAAGTTCCTTTGTGAATTCTCTAGGGAAGCTATATGTAAAGGACTCTCCTTTCTTCTCCAATATTTTGTAGGTATTCCTCTCATCAATTTTGTGACAACTTAGCCTTTATATAGGTCTCCAAGTTGAATTGGCTCTTTGACTTCAACAAGTAAATTAAACTATTCCAGAAAGGCTTGTTTAGGGCAACTAAAATTGTTAGGGATTGATTGCTTTGTGTTATGACTAACAATCGATTGATTATACTGTTTAATTATAATTTTACCCTTTTTACCCTAAATCTATTTGAAGCCTCCTAAATGACTTATGAAACTTCTCTAAGTGACTTTTGAATGAAAATATGTACTAAATAAACCTTTGAACTTTCCAACATTCTTTAGTTTTCAATCTTAATCCATAGGAACACATCAACTCTTATTTTTCATGTCCATCAATTCCAAACCTGACAACCACAACTACATCTAATTAGATTTCAAGACTAATTACATACTCATGGTTTCTGATATAGTTTTTACAACCAAAATTAGCTAATTAACATTAAATATGACACATATGTTCTTATAAAAGAGAGTAGTCAAAACCCTATGGTAGTGCCCAATCTACCAAGGTCAAGTGAAAAGAAGGTGAAATTGAATTTAAGGATTGTGGGAGTTTGTGAGTTGTGCCATAGAGACACCCACACTAGAAATGAATGCCAAAATAACCATCCTTATAAACTTGGTTCAAGAAAAAAGAAGAAGACCCCTACACATACAACCCCTAGACTACCCTACCAAGTGTATGAGCATAAGATTTAGAGGGTGTGGATGAGGAAGATTAATTTTCAAGCCTTGAATTATCAATTAGGTAAGATGAGTAGGTCTACCTTAGATTGTATTAGGATTGGTTGGCTAGGCAAGGCTAAGGAACTTTACATCTCTAAGTAAAGAGATTGATTTGCTTTGTCCATGATTTAATGCTTTCTATATTATGGGGCACACATGATTTATGTTTTATTTCATTTTTACTTTTTTTATGTTAATTTTCTTCATAGGTTTTGAATGAAAAAAAATGGTAAATTCTCATAACAAAAAAAAATAGTTGTAGCTTGTTGCTTGCTTTGTAATTTGGTTTTTTATGTTTTTGATAAGCTCAACTCTTGAGATTGAAGATCATTAATTATTTTTTAACCTGAAAAAGCCAATGTACCTTAACTAAATGAAGGATACACCAAGGAGAGTCCGAAGATCTTTTTTTTTTCTTTTTGCTTGATGTTCAATTCTTTGTTTTTTAAAACTTGCACACATCATGTTTATACTCAAGTCAATTTTAAGAGTGAAGGCCAAGAGAGAATTCTTAGACATGAGTTGATTCGGGAGTTAGGATTCTTGTGGAGTCAAGGTAATCAAATTATAAGAACTTAAGCTAGACTTCTATTTAATATTCAATACATTAAAATTCCATTTAATATGCTTTTAATGGATGTAAATTTTGTGTTACTTCATCAAATTATTCAATGGAATTGTCCTCACAAAGATGATGGGTAAGGATTACCTACTTAGGACGGCCAAGGCGAGTGTGTAAATGAATGAGGAAAACATATAATGAAGCAAGTTGAGATTATTAATAAAAAGGCATAACTCCAAAAAAAGGCATGAACATATTCCTTTTGAGCTAATATTTTCTATCTTTGTATAAAATAAGGTGCATAGATTCTAGATAAAGTCAATTCAAAAAATGAGAACTATTTATTTACTAGGGTCTTAACTAAATTGTCTCAATTGAATAAGAATGATCTTTCGAGATTCATAAGTGAAAGAGATAAGAGTTAAAACATTGGTAGTTTCATCAAAAATAAATAAAAGAGAACTAAAATATTAAAAGGAAGAAATAATTAGGAATAACAAACAAATGGAGTTGACTAATCTAAGGTAAGTTATAATTGAACATAATATATGGATGCACTTAGATGAAAAGAAAATTAATAAATTTTTTTCAAAAGAGATAAACGTTGCTTATTTGATTATTTCCAGTTCTAACAGTAAAATTAAAGTTATTCTTACTGAAATTACTTGGTTTTAAATTATGGAATTTCTTAGAATTTAAAAAACAAAATTCAAAACTGATCATTAACTTGGTCGGGCGATCGATTGTTGGCCTCATTTTTGTTCCCGAACATTCAGTTTTAAAATGTTTGAAGTTACTTAAACCCCTCATTTGCTTCCAAAACACTTTAAGGAGGTCAATAGAGGCAGTCTAAGGCAACTTCAACTGATTTTGCATGAAAGTAAACAAGATTCAAGCGCCAATTTCAACAATTCAATTGCGGCCATGTTACCCATAACCCAAAGTTTTTTTAGAGTTTTTGGAAGGATTTTCAATTATTTTGAACCAGTGGGAATGTTTTCATTGCCTAGATCTACATTTTTGAAAAGTTTCACATGATTTCAACCGCTAG
Organism: Saururus chinensis; assembly: GCA_035235625.1. NCBI lineage: Eukaryota > Viridiplantae > Streptophyta > Magnoliopsida > Piperales > Saururaceae > Saururus > Saururus chinensis. Next base: position 24,090,664 of record CP141146.1, on the reverse strand, counting down.
AAATTGAGTTTTCAATGACTTTCACTTCAGCTTATTAAAAACTTGCCCAAAATTGAGGATTTTAAAACTTGTGACTTTGTGGTTCAAATTAGCAGCAGCTCTAGGATTAATTTAAATCTAGCTTGGGTTAAATATTGGAATCAATTGGGCCACAAACATTTTTAGGGTAAATTTAAATTTAAAAAATTTGGCAAATTTTGTTTAATTTTAATTTTTTTCAATTTTCAGGAATTTTTTACTTTTGTATGTTTAGTTCCTTGCTTGTGTTTAGCCTTAGGATTTTCTTTTGGCTCAATAAAAGGGGTGCTTTGGACATGAAAAAAGAGGCGGGAAGTCATTGTTAGTATAGAGGAATTGGTATGTCTACTCTATTGAGTTTTGAGAGGATAAAGCTTTCTTTTGGCTAGATGCTTTAAATACCAATTCAATTAGCCAAAAATGAAGAAAATTTCACAACATAAGGGCTTGAGGAGTTGTAATAAATTTTTTCATCAAGGAGTGATTGAAGAAGCTGAAAGGAATATCACCAATCAAATATAGTCTTTGATTGAGTCTCTAAAAGAAGATTATGACGGAACATGAAGAGGGAAAACATCAAGCTTTTCGCAGAGGGAGAAACTTGAATGCAAATAATGAAGAAGTTGATCGTTTATAATTAAACCCTTTGCAAGTGTACAAGGTAATTGTACTAGGATGAGTATTTAAGGGTTGTCAAACCTCAGGGACAGATGAATTATTACTAAATCTATTAAGGAATTTGCTGATTGAAAACTAAAAAGAACTTAAATTTAAATTAAGCAAAAGAAAAGAAATCAACTAGTTTAGAAGGTAGAGATTAATATGATGGAATTTACTTAGAAAATCGAATCCACTATAGAACCAAAATAATTCCTTAACTTTTAATCTAAATCTAGTGTGAATATGAACAAGTATTCTCAACTACAAGCTAGAATTACTTCAGAAAGAATCATTAATTAATTTCCATGGCATGAACTATCTTCGACAATAGCACGAATCATCTACACTAAATAGCTATAGGCATGACCCGTCTAATCTTAGTATAACTCATCTAAGTCCTTAATTATCTGAACATTAAAACTATTGTATGACCATCTCATCTAAATCACAGAAATTAGAATTGATGCAAATATCAAAACCACATCAATCTATCATCTACAAGACAATAAATCAACATAGAATTGAATAAACATGAAAAGCTCTTCCATTAAAAGGAAATCCTTATCATACAATTGTCATAATTCACAACTGAGATCTAAATTAAAAAGAAAAGAAACTAAAACTTATCTATAGCTTCATCAACTCCTAAGTAAAAGAAAAGTCTAGCTTTCCATGGTAGAAGAAAGCACTTGAATCTCCATTGAAAGCTTTAAGTTCTTCTCCATCTTCTTCTTCCTTCTTCTCTTTAGAAAATCTACTTGTTACCCTTTAATTTTGTGTCAAATATGTCTTTATATAGGCCTAAGATCCGTAAGAAAGAGTCCAATATGAAAAAAACTCGAAATTGATTGAAATAAGGAAACTACGCGTTATCCCATTCGAACGCTTGAACTGAAATTAATTCAAAAACACGTTATACCGATCGAACGGTAAGTGAGGCCGTTCGAACGCCAATGAAGAATCTGCAAAATAAGCCAATTTAATTCAAAACACCATTGAAGCTTTTTCTAACCTAATTAAATTTAATTTCTAATTATTTAACCTATATTAACTCTTAAATGAGACTAGACAGTAAAATAATTAAGGGTAAAATAACGTATAAATTATACTTATCAGAAGCCTCAACAAAGAAAAGATGTTTTTGTTTGTGTCAATTCAAGAGGTTGGTTGGTTTTTCTTGGGATTTGTAAGTTCTTGCTTATTAGTCCATTGATTTGACCTTTGAGGTTATCATTATTTTTTACCCTAGTTGGGGTTTTCCACCTGAAAATCCATTTGTGATATTGCATGATTGGTTTGATTTTTTATAGATAGATTAAGCATCAATGTGCATAGTCATTAGGTTTTTATTGTTTTCACTACAGGAAAATTTCTTGTGCATAAAGGCTAAAACTCTTAATTCTTACTTGTCGGATGACTAATTTTAGGAGTGATCTAATGATCTGATAGGTCAATTAGACGGATATTAAACTCAAAACACACATGCGGACAAATGCCCAAGCCACAAGAGGAGAAGGATGTAAATGACGAGGAGGATGTTGGTGCTGCTAGACCATCTGCTTCTTGGACTTTGACATATATATGGTGATTTGATGGCATTTCATTGGGAGATTATTGATGAGGTTTGTCAGGGTTTCATGGACCTTCATAGACTTATTCGTGATCGATTGTCATCTACTGACTATGAGGGAGAGCTAGATGATTATGATGGTGGTGCTGCATGATTATATTTTTTAATTTTTAAGATTTTTTATGTATTTGATGGTTTGAGACTTGTGACAGTTCATGATATGTTTTTTTTTACTATGACATTGTTTATGTTATTCGTGATCGATACATGATGGGCATGCCATGTCTGATGGATTATTATATTTTCATGTAATTTGATGAATACTTGACATGAATGTGTTTAAATGAAATTTTTATTAATTATTTATTCACTTTTTGTCTATTAGTGTAAAAAAGAATGGATAAATGGTTATCAAAAATCAAGTGCTTATTTTCATATTTATTTGAGGAGTGTTATGTAATTAATTTTTTTTGTAAATGTGCAGGATAAGTAGAGGTTTTACAAGGCTTGTCAAAATCAATTTGAAATGGTCTTAGTTGAGTTTAAGTTGAGTCAATTCATATGTAGAAATGAAATTCTATGCACTAAGTCAAGAGTTGTAATTTTTGTTTATTTTCATTCTTGTAGTGTTTTGTCACAAAATAGCCAATGAGGGAGATTATTAGAACATATGGGCCATATGTAATGGAATTGGCTATTTTAAATTATCAAAATAATGCCTAAACATCATGTACATTCTAGTCTTAAGAGTCTGAGTAGATGTTCTAGTCATGTCGGATTTAGAATTGATGGACTTGAAAAATAAGTGTAGACATGTTCTGGAAGTTCAAGATTGAAGACTATGCTAAATGCTAAAGGTAAAAGGTTTAATTCCATACACTTACATACAAAAATCACTTAGTTTATAGTAAGAAAAATTATTTAAAGTGATTTTGAAGTAATTTTAAGAAAAATAGGAAAAACATAGAAAAATAGTACTTCATCAATCGATCACGGATTTATATATTGAGAGGATCTATCAATCATCTCTTGAAAATTTCTGTGTAACTTTTGGCCGAGAGTTTTCTAATCTATCAAAAGTTGGGAGAGATCATAGCTAGGAGAGATCGATCGTTGTTGCAACCAATTGATCTCTATTTGTCAAAGTTACCAAGTTTAAGCATTTTTGGGAAAGTGACAATTCTTAATTAGACTCTATGATCTAAACCGATTTAATGACATATATAAGGGTTAGATAAATACAAAATTAAAGAGAGAAAAACCTAGAATTTGAGAGAAGAAAAATGAACTCTTATTGCTTTAGTTTTCCACAAAAATCATAATTGCAATTGAGTGAATAGTTTTAATGGTGATTGATTTATAAGAGATACACAACAAAGAGTATTTTTCACACACAAAGTTGAGAAGAGTATCAGTCAAGTCTTCAATGGGAGATTGGGGAGACTCGAAGCTAAATCAATAATCAAGATGAGCTTGATTGAGGAGACTAAAAGAAGACATAGACAAAGTATGGAGTGATAAAGCTTCAAGACTTGGGGAGAAGACTTGAAGTCCAACAATAAAAGGAGAAGGAGATCTAAACAAGTGGTAGTTGTGTTAGAGTTTTCATGAAAGTTTAGTGGTTTGCTTATGTTATGTAAAAAGTCTAGCTAGCTAGTGCATTGATTTTAGGCAAGGAGTGATTACCGTAGTTTTTTACCATAGTTCAGGTTTTCTACATAAAAATTCTTGTGTATATTTGCATGATTGTGGTTTGATGTTTAATTGAGTAGTAATGACATATGCTTAAGGTTAATTGATAGTTTAGCTATATAAGAAATTCTTTCATAAAAAGGCTGTAACTCTTAATTCTTTCTCTTGTTAAGCTCTATGGTTTGGACAATCTAGTGATCCGGTTAGTTGGAGTCATATATTAACTCTGAAATGCCAAAACATTTTTACATATGTGTAAAACAATTTGACAAATGTATCCCAAACCTCTAACACCAGTGTCAAAATATTTTGATTTGTATGCCAAAATTTTCTAGAGCATATTGCTCATCTCCTTTTAGCACATACATCATGAATCGCCGTAAGGTTCCATAATCGGCCCTTTCTTATCTGCTATAAAAAATACATGTCAAAACGTTTTAATAACAATCTAAAAATATTTTAACATTGTTGTTAAAACAATTTGTATAATACCAAGAAGTGCCAAAAAGATTTCACAACAAGTATGCATCCCTACATTTTAACACTAGAAAGGCTAAATATAATTTGAATAAATTAGAACTTCCAAGATAGCAGTGAAAATAGGATTAAAAAAACCAATCCATAAGAAATATTTTAATAAAAAACATATGTAAGATGTAATATATTTGTAAATCTAGTGAGGATGACGATCGTAAGTTTAGATGGGAAACCCAAAATAAAAAGCAAAGCCTTCTCACCCAAATATCTAGTGGAACCCATCTTCAATGGGCTATACAGAAGGTAGAGCTGAGAAAGCAGAGAAAACTTATTACTAGAACAAAAGGTAAGCGGGCGAATGGACAAATTTGCAGATATCCTTCCTTCTCACATCAGTAATAATTAAGCATCTTTCTTGAAAGGCAGATTCATTTCTGATAATATCCTTCTTGCTCATGAGTTGCTTCACAATTATCACATTAAGAGACATGTTAAGGAGTTATGTATAAAAGTGGACCATAAAGCTTTAACTGATATTGGTTGTCCCTCAACTACAACCTCTTTTAGTGTTTTCATTAATGGATCTAATTATGGTTTTTTTCCAAGTAATTGTGGACTGCGCCAAGGTTGTCCTCTCGCCCGCTTACTTTTTGTTCCTGATGCAATCTCTCTCCAATATATTACCAAGAGCATCCTCCTCAGGATGAGAAAGCAGAGAAAACTTATTAGGCAAGGATAAAGTATTGGACGAAAAAAAACGGTACAAATTGTACTTTTCTTAGGGGACATAGGAATTTTGTCGGGTGCAAATAGCCATGTTATATCCAAAAATTTTCGTACTTATGAAGACGCTACTCAAGCTCAAAATTTAAGACTTGGATGATAAATTGAATTTAGTGTATATGTTTTCCGTTGCAACATATGTTGACTTATAGCATGAAAATATTATAATTGTGTTCAATGAAGATTCGACTTTTTCACGACCATGCTCTTGCATGAGATGTACTACATGACTCTTCTCCAGAAAAAGTGAAAGTAAACTGAAACATAAGGTAAGACAGACAAACGAAAACATCCCTAGCAAAGCTTAGAACTTAACTGCATGGCCTTACATTTCTGGAAAATCGTTGAGCTTCATTAAGAGATCAAACCAAAAGGCCATGATGTCTTCTTCACCATCATCTGGTCCGGTACTTTCAGGTTCCAGCAGTCCTACTTGGGGAAATGCGGTGGGTTGCACCAAGTCCACTGGCTTAGATGAACACTTTTCTGGCTCCAACAACTCCTGTTGGATAACGTTGCCCAACATGACTGCTTGTGGGAAGTTGATAACATTTTTTTTATCAGTTGCAAAGCCACTCTTATCATATATGAACATGTCGTTGGTGCGAGCAAGATCAACCTTAGTGAGATAATCATCTCTCCTCATCAACATGTAGATAGAATCATCAACTCTCTTTCTATCTGAAATATCCATCTCCGCTACCGAAGCGGTCTCAACTCCAGTTGCTTTGGTGTTGAGAGAAACTTCAGGCCGAACTGGAAAGTGCTTCTGCTGGCGCTTCTTCAGGTGGGTATGCCACACATTTTTTACTTCATTGTCTGTTCTTCCTGGCAATCCTGCTGCTATCATAGACCATCTGCTAAACACCGTATGCCAGTTTCACTAACATATCCATTGATCAATCGTAGAAGTAAGTATTGTTTTATATGATTTGTTTGGATGACGAAAAATTATTGGTACCATTAAGCCTCATGTAATATTAATGCTTCAACAATAATATTGGCTACTTATATTTGTAAAAGGTAAATTCTGAAAAATAAAGAAGAATAATTTTTTTAAACTTTTTCAATGTTAGAAAATGGTCATGTATCATGGGTACGTTTTTGTGACAACTGAAGTTCTGTTTGCACCTGTTGCCGAATTTTGCATGTAGTTTGATGATGGTTTCTTCCTCATGCTTAGTGTAATTTCCTCGTTTGATATCCGGATGCAAGTAGTTTTTCCACCGAAATCTACAGCTCTTCCCACACCTGGCTAGTCCTGAAATGAAGTAAAACAGACATGAAGGAACCAAGGACAATATATCCTCCGTCAAGGATGGTCTTGTCTCAGTTTAGAAATCTATTCATAATCACAAGCATGAGTGATTATGTTGATTATAAACTCTTGTTTCTTCGTCTCCCCCATTTTAAACAATCATATAAGATTAAAACGTGAATTCAATAGAAGAGATAAAATTAGGAATTAAAGGTTTGGTGCACACCATTTGTTCTTTTATTAGTTCATATGAAATCAAGAAGAAACTCTAACAGGAAGAGTTGATTATGTTAGTTATGAATTCTTGTCTTTGTTTTTTCTTCCCTTTTCCCTTCCAAATATCATATAAATTACAAAATGATGTCAATTTAAGAGGTGAAAGTAGAAATTTGATTAAAAAGTTTGGAGTAAACCATTTATTTATTCATTGATCTATATGAAACCAAGGAGAAACTTTTAAAGGTGGTTGTTTTTACCGGCCTGTTTAGGGAGGGTTCGCCAGTTCCCAGGGCCATGCTCCTCAACGTAGGCCTTCAATATCTGATCTTCTTCAGGAGTCCATTTTCCTGTCTTCACTCTCATCTTGTCACAGCAAGGAGCTCTCACCATGATAACTTGCTGATTCTTCTCCTCGCTTAATATCCATCTCAGTCAGTCCTTCACTATTTATATCTAATCTTTAGGCCCGGGCAAGGACTTCTTCTGCAAGAGATTAGCACATAGGAAGCTTCCAATTCAAAAATGACAAAGATTATCTGGGCTCTAGGGGGGCCAATGACAGCGATTTGCTTTCTTACTCACCAACTTGCCCTCCCATAATTTCCAATTAAAATATCATTACTCCTTAATCAATATGGGAACTATGTATGGGAATGTTTAGAAATAGTTAGCTAGTAAGCTATTAATGTGCCTTTAAAATAATGGTCGTTAAACTACTATACTAGAATTGTTTATGACATGTGTCATAGATCATAGATAACAATCACTGATTGATTGGTCTTGTTATGTCCCTGAGGTAGGTTAGTTGTAACTCTTTGCAGTAATATGGTATTAATAGAGTCTTAAGGAGCACGAGATTCATAACTTGGGCAACCTACTTCACTAATTTATTTCTGCTGTACCCAAAGTCCATGCTCCCAAGAAATTAATTGATCAACATGAATTTTCAAAGTTCCCCAAGGCTCCGATTTATAAATGTTCAACTGAAAATCATCAGTGATAACGAGTACTGTAGTACTATTCATTTTTTTGGGAAATATATTTAAATGGGGAAAATTAGTTTGCAGCTATTGCGACTATTCAAAATTATATTATATTTCAAAAAATAGCCCTGGACTTGTGTATATCTGAAATTTATGCAAGTTTAGGTTATTCGTAATAATGGCTTTGTGCACGTGAAACCTCCACACGTATGGCTAAATATTAGTCAAATGCACACGCCCCCCTTCTTCCATTTTGACTGCACCAACCTACTGAACCAGCCCTATCCCACCTCCGCTCCAGCACTGCACCACCTCCTCCTCAGCCATTGTTGCCTTTCCTTTTAGACCTCTTCCTCCTCCTCTGCATGACTGGCCGCAAACCAGCTTAGAGCTATCTAAAAATTGATTTATTTCCTTAGAATACCCAAGCTCTAAAAATCAACCGATAAACATATTCAACTACTTAAAATCAATAATGAGTTTAATTTATACTTGATTTTGAAATATTTTCAATATGAAACAAACTTCAGACTTTCATTACTAGTGGCTTGCAATAACGTGTAGTTTTCAATCAATAGCTAACAGCTAACAATAGGTCTTTGACAATTTTAATGTTGAAAAAAGTGTAATAATATAGTCGGTATCTCCCTCCATATGCGCAATGACACATATGAAAAATACCAAGAGAAAAATAAGGAAAATAAAATTACTTTAGACCAAGCAATAGTCCACTGTCGACTATTTATTGTCGGCTATTGGGTGTTCGCTATTTCCTAATATCTTCTTCACCCAACAACCTCCTTCTCTAACGTTGTAGAAGGAGGCTATCAGAGAAAGAGCATAGTTGATGGCTAACAAATGCTAGATTTAAGCTTCCCCTAATTCTCTCTAGTGTATTTTCAGATGATTCACTACATATATTGAGAGAGATAAAGTCACACAATATGTTATGTTATTGTCTTTTTTTCTACATTAGATTCTGCGAGTAGTCGATTGTCAGCCATCAGCTATCAGCTATTTGTTATCACAAATAATTAATGATAGAAGAATGAGGTTTCCTCGGAGCTTAAGATAGCTTTAAATTAGTAAAAATAAAACTTATTGTTAATTTCAATTAATTAAACATATTTATAGGTAATTTTTAGACAATGGAACTTGTAAAGAAAAAAACCAATTATTTAAATAGCTCTACGCATGGGCCCAAGAAAGGGAAATTGCCCCTATGGAGACGTGACAATATTATTAGGACTTCTTACTTATTAAGAATTTTTGGTACATAAGTTGTATAAGGATTGTCCCTCCTCAATACTATTTTGTCTTTTCTTTTGGTAGTTAGTACTAAATGGACCCCACAAGAATATTGTCTTTGTAAATATTATATAAGCTTCTTTTTCCACATCTCTTAAGTAAACCTGATATATCTTTAAAGAAAATAGTAACATAATAAGTAAGCCCTACATGGATTCACCTTGTGGTGCATAGAAGGAATCTTCTTCCATGTCTTGCTGCTATTGACTACATCGTCCTTGTTATGAAAATCATTGTCGACAATTGTAAAAATTCTATGTATATTTTTTTTATATAATTTATTTGACAAAATTTTAAAGCATATTTCTTCCCCGCACCCCCGCCCACAAGGAAAAGTTCCTGGCTGTGCCCTTGGCTCTACGGTTGTTTCACAGCTAGTCCCAATGGATTCCAGTGAGCAAGAGGAGGAGATAAAAGAGATGAAGATTGAAATGGAGGAGAAAAAGGAGAAAAATATTGAAAACGAGGAGGAAGAGGCAAAGGGGGAGGAAAAGGAGAGAAGGCAAAGCGGGTAGAGGAGGAGCTAGGCAATGGCGATTGAGGTGGGGTATGGCTGGCTCAATTGGTTGCTAGAGATAAAGTGGAATAAAGGGTGAGGCATTTGGGTAATTTTCAGCCATATTTGTAGAGTCATTTCTAATAATATCAAAAAATTGTAAACATTTTTAATAATACATATAACTCTAAAGCTAGATTTGAAAAATATTCCAAAATTAAACCTGCCTTTCACGTGTATTGGGTTGGCCGCGGGTCCGTCAACCACAGTCTATTCGGTTTATTGTTCTTTAACCTTATACTCCATTTTTCTTGGTTTCACATTTTTACGTACTCCATTGGTCATTTTTGGCGACTAAGATTGGCATAATATCAAAGCTAAAAGATTATGGAAAGGATGTTTAAATAATTTTTGTTAACTTGATTCTAAATTTTACGGTTGGATCAAATCCAATCGATCAGTATTTGTCATATCATCCAAGGAGCACATGAACATTCGCAGACAGGAGCATGTAGCAGTGAACATGTCATGAAATTGTTTCCATATGCAATATCGTCGATTCGATTCACACATGCAAAGTTACAAACCATGAATGATTCCATCACATACATCGTTTAAGTTCCGAAAACATGAAGACCGCCGACATGCAAGTCATGGGGCAAATCAAATGACAGCATGAGTTCCAATCAAATCAAATTTGTCGTCAGGAATGACTCCAAGTATTTTCTTATGGAAGGAAGACTTCAATAGTAATTTGACAGATGAACCTCCCGTCGTTACGAAAATTTCTTAAAATATATACATGGGTCTGCACTTGATTTTATCGCCTTGTTCTTGACGGCACTGATTATGTTTTTACAAAGAAACTGGAACTGGATATAATTTAAATTAATAAGTACATGAGGTCTGCAATTGTGCTTTTTTACCATTCTATAGAAGAAAAAAATTAATAAAAAAAATGCATGGAAGACAAATATATTTAGGGAATTGACTTCCACTAGAAACGATAAATTCTTACCCAAAAAAAAAAAGATTAGACAAACCATAAGTCGTTTAGTGAGAGATATGTGTCTCCATGTATTCTCTGTCCAAGGAGATGAAAATTCTGGTCCAAATATATAAGGCAAGAAAAAATGGGCCAGATAAGTATGATCAAATGACTATAACTACCACATCCCTATAAGCCCTGAAAAAACATTATCACATAATCAAAATTTTGGTAATAACACAATAGTTCTTTATGTGGAGCTATGAACCCCATAGTGACCTTTTGTATGATTCACCTGTTAAAAATGACTTAGAATGCTTTTACTACTTTTAAGTCATCTCAACGGGCTAATTTGTTCATATTACCATCTCATATATTAGCCCAAGGTCAAGGAGTCTAGGAAGAATATTAAGATAAGTATAAATAATTATCAAACCATAAAAAAATAAATAAATAAAATTGGTAAGGCCCTTTTCATTAATATTGTTAATGGCTTTTGGGATTCAGCCAACGGTTCCCATCATCACACACCACAATCTATATAATAGAGTCCACACCCCATGTATATTACTTTAAAAAATGTACAAGTTAGAAGCACTCAAGCCAGCATAAGCGAGTGGAGACAGACCCAAATCTGTTGGTCGACCTCAACCACTTGACAGAGAGGTTGCAGATGGCTGCCAGAGAAAAAACATGTTGCACCGAGTCATTTAACAAAGCCCTCCATCGGACCTAAAGACTGGAAAACTTCCGCTGAACGATGATGATCCGAAAATGGCCGGAGAAACCTAGAAATGGTGGTTTGGTGGCAAGTTTAAAAAATGAACCAATCGAAAATAATGGAAGTGTGGTGGCTCTATGCACAATGGTGACTTCGGTGAGCACTCAAATGCCACAAGGCTGCCGAACAAGACCAAAGACTGGTCCAACTACTGGAATCCCAAAGAAAAGGCCTAGAAATAGTAAAAAAATGGTTTTTTAAGGTGTCAAATTGTGCCCTTGCAGCCAAAGGGCAAGCCAACCAGAGCCTAATACATGGTCGTGGCAGCTCTGGCCCACAGTCCGACGGCCACTAGAAGTCCTGTGGCCGGTCGAAAATCTAGCGGCCGTCTAGTGGCAATGTTGGCCATCGACCAAAAATCTTGCATCCGCAGGTCACCGTCGCCACCAACCTAGTCTATAATACCAATTGATGGAATAAATTGTGAGGGATTTAGGCTTACCTATAGACATTCAAGCTTGAACAAATCTTTATCTTCCCTAATCAAAATTTTCCTTTATTAATGTTCTAAAAATCCTCACAATGTGTTCCTAGTTTAGAATTTGGCCGAGATTAATTCTCGCTTAAGACACTGGATTAGGATGGCTAATGGTGTATTTATAACTAAAGTAAGACATCATTGTTAAGAATCCTAGAATCTTGACCATCCATCTAGAGGTCAAGCAACGATCCAAATTTGACACTAAAACCATAGTTGAATGGGTATCATGGCTAAGACCCATTACCCATACAGTTTTGAAAGCTCAAAAACAAGTGTCAATTGAGACAGTTGAGCCACCTTTTGTTTTAATTTAAAGCAAGCCCAACATAAGGTGGCTACGTAGTAGGTGGGCCAGCTCTTACTTATGGATTAAGTGATGAAAAGTGGCTGCCTTTTTAAAAATTTACATCATATATGCATATAATAATATAAACAATGTGTATTAGGAATAATCAATTATGCATTCAATTAACAATAATAGAAGAATAATCAAAAGCAATACGAACTGAACTTTGAGCATCGTGCTCCGAGACACTGCCTTTATTCTTTCACCAATGCCCCATGATAAATTAAAGAGGGGATTTGCCTTGATCGATATAAAGATCCCTCAATCTGCTCACTTGAAAATTACAATAAAGTAGTAGGAGTTCCCTAGCATTGATTGTGTGTTGTCAAGCACCAGATTCGATCCAAGGCATTGTGCACAAGGAGGAGAGAATGAGAGTGACCAATCACTTTCCTGGGGAGGTGATGTGGACGGTTGTCCACATGCATGGAGCAGCACAGGGAGACCGGGAAAGGGGAGGGCGGATGGCGTGGCCATCGGACAGAAAGGGGAGAGGCACAGAAGAAATAGGAGAAGACGAGACAATGATTAATCATTCACTGATTAACTTAGGGCCTAACCCTTACATTTAAATAGACTAGCTAAGTGGGCTCACTAACAAGCGCCTAAGGCCCATTAGCATAATTAAAATAAATAACTAATTACCTAATTAACCAAATTACTTAAATACCCTTATTGCATAATACTAATTAAAGCACTAATTACCCTACTACTTGGCTCCAATGGCAGCCCCTAGCATCCCCTAAAACATTCACAACATTCCACCACGCTTCGCCTGCGCATCACCTCGTCCTCGAGGTGGCCTTAAAACTCGAGACATAGAGCCCACCCAAGCTCCCTGTGAATAGCCGGTCCGGATCTGTGAAAGCAGTTGAGTGCTTTGGAGTACAAGCAGCCGAAGTCGGAAAAGATAGCCTCCTAACACATGCTGAATTCAAAGAGCTGAACAAGTGGCTGAACACATGGTTGAGAGCGGTGAAGACGGAGAATCAGTCCAGTCTAGCAGCCAACAATCAGTGGTTGTACCATTAGTTGGGCAGTAAGACGGCGCGTGTCACCAGTAAGTTGGAAAATGAGCTACATTTGATTAAAGTCCCATTCAACTTTTCCAAGGGTACGGAGCCAATCGATCCCAAGAACAACATCAGCCCCCTTCAAAGGAAGAAGGTAGAAATCCAAAGTAATAGGGATACCCTGGGCAAATAAAGTGGCACTGCGACAAAGACCAGAACAATGGAGCTTGGCACCATCACCGACCATAACTTCAAATGGAGAACAATCGGAAATTGGCAATCCCAATGTGCGGGCAACACCCTCATTGATGAAGGAATGAGTACTCCCGGTGTCGATCAAGACAAGGATGCGTTGTCTTTCCATTTGGCCATTTACGCGCATGGTGTAAGGTGCATCAACACCCTGGTGGGCATGAAAGGATATGAGAGGATGGATGTCATTGACCAACATGGCCAAATCAGCATCGAACTCGGCGACAGGGTTTTCATCCTCCTCGGTAATAAACATGTGCACTGTTTTGCAACGGTGGCCAGGAGCATATTTTTCATCACAATTGTAGCACAAACCCTTAGAACGGCGGGCAGTCATTTCAGCTTGGGATTGCTTTTTAACCGGAATGGTGACAGTAAGGCCCGTGGAGGTGGGAGTACTCGAAGACGAGAGTAGGGCGGGAAGCCGAAGATGACGCCGCTGACTATTGACTTTCTCTTCACAAGTGCGAGCGACACGAATAGCTTCAGTTATGGTCTGCGGGTTGAGAGTATCCACCTCATTTGTGATATCGTCATGCAATCCTCCAATAAAGGTTCCAACTAAAGCATCTTCAGGCCAATGGCGGACCCGATTGGCTAGCCTCTCAAATTCATCCACAAAATCTTGGACAGTAGTTTTCTGACAAACGCGAGAGAGGAGCTTGTTAAAATTTTGATATGTTGAAGGCCCAAAGCGAACAATCAATGCTTGTTCAAGGTCATCCCAAGTAGCATGAGCGTTGTGATGAAGATAATGATCAAGCCAGTGGAGAGCACGACCCTCCATATGGAATGAAGCCATATCAATCTTGTCAGCTTCAGGGGTACGGTGGAATCGAAAGAAACGACGGGCACGTGAGACCCACTCATCGGGCTCATCTCCATTGAACATGGGAAACGTGAGGTGTGCAGGACGTGCTTGGACATGGCCGTCGGCAGAGCCATCTCGAGGTTGATCATCAAAACTCCGTGCACGCACCCTAGGGCGACGATCATCACCCGCTTAACAAACATAGTCATTACTTGAGAGATCATCCACCCCGTGTAGGCCGTTGTCATTTGCCTGTGGCCGAGTAAGTGGGGTATAATGATGAGAAATCTGGTTGAAATTGTGTGGTGGTACAACCGTAGGCAGTCGTGATTGTTCATGAGCAAGGGCTGTCCAAGGTGGCTGAGATAGGAGAAAATGGGCCTGCGGACGTGGGGCCGACGGGAGTGGCACAAAGAAGGGTCCAGAAAGCATATTGGACCTGCGGAATCTACAGTAAACCCGTCGGACAAATGAGGGCAGAAAAATAGGAACACGTGGGTCCCACTGGTTGTGCGCTGGGAAAGATCGTCTCGCTGGCGATGGGAGCCTAATGCCCGTCAAAAAGTTGGCAGGCAAAATCACGAAGCCGGTGGCTGACTCCAACGGTGACCGGAGCTCCACGGCTTGCTGGGCAAGGGAGGGCCGATCGAGGTAGGGTGACTTGGCAAGGTTTGTCGGGGATGAACTGGAGGCGGTCGAAAGCTGTGGAAAGGTTGCTGCGGAGTGGAGGGGACCGGCATGGAGTGACAATGCCGGAGAGGAGGCGGCGACCTGGTTGAGTAGTGCGATGGCGGAGGGCTCATGTGAAGGCGGAATGGCGTTGAAATCCAAGGTCATAGATTGCGGCTGCACACTAGAGGACGGCACGGGCGGGGTGATGGCAGACAAAACGACTGGCAGAAAAGAATCCGCTAGAGTTACCTCGGTTGAGAATGATGCATGAGGAGGTAAGCTGGAAGACGCCTTTGCAAACATTCCAAAGACCAGTGGCGGACCACCGGTAGGATTCTGATGAGGAGATGGCGGAAGAAATTGTGCACGGACTAACGCGGAGAGAGCAGCGAACTCCACGGTCATCTGTTGGTGTTGCGCAACCAGACGTTTGTCCAGTTTCAAGCTAGTATCCTCGATCTTTTGGAATGCCTTTTGCAGTCCCGTCTCCAATTTACATGTCATTTCTTGAAGGCTAAAGGAAAGCTGATGGAGATCAGCCGATTGCGTCTCAATCTGGGTTTGGAGTGTGGCAAGCTCATGTCGAGTAGACTCCAGATCATGGTGCCATGGCGGCAGGGCAAGGGAGTCAGCTGTGTCCTCCGCTGACTCAGTCCGCTTTTGTTGCTGGCTTCGTGTCCTGGATGCCATGAACAGTAGGCTCAGGAGCTAGGAGCTCCGATACCAATGTTGTAGCTCGTTGCTACAACAGGGTTATACGTAGGAAAAAGAGAAGAAAAGACCGAAAGGAAGAAGAAATAACAATCTAACTACTTCTGAATTCTCATTGCATAACTCCTTTTTTTTAGAGGAAGTGTCCTACAATGTATAGGCTTATTAGCACCTTATTATAAGTAATATAATCTAATTAGGGAAACTAATCAAAACAAGTATACTACGACTAATAAAACATTAAATACTAAGGAACATAATTAAAATAGTAATCCTAATCAAGGAAACTAAAATCTAATCAGAGAACCCTAATTTTAATTCATAACAATAATGTTGTGCCCGAAGTGGCACAACGGCCTGGTTAGCCGGTAACGGGAAGGGAGAGACGCAAAGAGGCTGGGAAAGGGGAGAAGGGATGGCATGGCCGCAGGATAAGGAGGAGAGACCGGGGAGAAGAAGAGACAATTAAGCAAGTGATAATTCATTTCATAATCTCAATTAGGGCGTAGCCCTTACATTTAAATAGACTAGCTAAGTGGGTTCACTAACAAGCACCTAAGGCCCATTAGCATAATTAAAATAAATCACTAATTACCTAATTAACCAAATTACCTAAATGCCCTTATTATACAAAAATCCTAAATACCCTAATACGTGGCCCCAATGGCACCCCCCAGCAGCCCCTAGGACATTCACAACATTCCACCACGCTTTGCTTACGCATCACCTCATCCTCGAGGTGACCTAAAACTCCAAGCATCGGGCCCACCAAAGCTCCACTGTGAACAGCCGGCCCGGAATGGTGGATGAGACACGCCGAAGGATGGAGATAGTGGGTCGCTACTCAAAAGAATATGTGCAAAAGCCTGTACAAACATGATGTAAATGTAGTTAACAGAACCCAAGGGTAGAGCAAAGGAGTGGCCTCGACTTGTTGGATGCAGGACAAGGCAGACTGTCCGCACAGGTCTCCAACAAGTGGGGTCATCCCATAACTACAGTGCGCCCCAAGATGGCCCACAGAGGGCATCAATAGACAGGATCATAGTCGGCCCATAGAAGGCATCAGACAGCACGAGCAAGGTCGGCCCACAGAGGGCATCTGACATAGACGATAAAGGTGGAAAAATAGGTAAATGGGATAGTGCAGGGCATGGGTCAGCTAACAGTAGCATTAGTAGCATGTGGCACCGCTTGATTAAGGTGTCAGCCAGCTTAGCAAAAGTAGGGAAGATGTAGTCCAGGGCATGGTTAAGAAGGCCGGCTATCACGAGGCTGCGGCTACAGCCATATGGAGCTGGACACAGCCCAAAATGAGGAGAGATCAGCACGATGTCAGTTAACCCACTATGGCCCTGAAGGACAAATACGGTGGTGGACTGTTTGGAATGGGCACATGCACTCACAACATACCCATAAGGTGGATGTGCCGAAATCTGCCGTGGGTACAAGAGAAGAAAATATACCTTATGCGAAAAGGGATCCTGGGGAAATCTTGCGGCCGTGCAAATCATCGAGCAAAATTTTTTTTCCAATAAGCCCAAGTAGCAACAAGATGGTGATGAGGAGCCAGAAGTGATCAATCTCCCAGCGAAAATCCTGCTCAGAAAATTTGTATCGAAGGGCAGTAGAAATGCTGTCACCAAAGTCCAGATTTTTCGTTCTGATGTAAGATTTGGAATTACCAGTCGAAAAATGCCCCCAACGAGTAGAATCCGCAGTAAATTTCCAAGACATTCCCGTGTGATCAGGCTATCTTCTTCTCCGACAAGGCAAGTCTACTCCCGGCCCAAAGATTGTGACGATTCTAAGAAAGGAATCGCCGACTGCTCCTTCGGCGCAAAAATGACAGAAATCAGATGTTGCCAAATCCCGGATCGCTCGCAATTGCCAAAATGGACGTTGTTGGCTGGAATCCATGAGGTTGAGCAGCGATCGCGGTGGTTGGATGGGTGGCCACTAGAGGCTGATGGTGGCTGGAAGTTGTTGAGGCCCCAACTGCAGCAAGATCGCCTTCCTTGTTTTCGACTGTGAAACAAGGAGTTGATCGGATGGAGGAGAAGAAATCGACCGGGTTGCCGGCGTCCGAAACTCTGGCGGAAGGTGGAGCACAGAGGGAGGCGGCCATGTTCTAGGCCTCCAGCTTCAGACGGAGCAGAGAATTCACGAGGGAGCTCTCACTGTCGACGAGCTTGTCGCCTGCAAGGCGGCTCATGCGCTTGGAGTCGAACTCGAGGAAGAGGCAGCCGATGGACGCGGCCTTGCTTGCGGGGGACCAGGCGGCTCCCGTTCGGCGCAGGAGGAGCCGGTCCCTGAACATCTTCCGCCACTGGAGGATGATGGGCGAGGTAACCATGGCGGCCATTACAGCCGCCTCGAATGCTGGGAGGCCGGAATCTTCCACCATGTCCAGCATCCCGACGAGACTCGGGATTGCTCCGAGCAACACCAGCGTCTCCCGGGCATTAGAGTCGGTCGTGGAGAGCCTCCGCACATCCATCGTCGTCTGCTTCTTCTTCCCACCATGAAGATTGTCCCTGCCGTGAGAATGCTCAGCGAAATCACCAGCGCGCCGCTTCCCACACCGCTGACCCACATCAGCACGAGGCCCTGCGGCTGGGCCGTTGCTACCCCCACGGGTGCAAGGCCGGACGCCACCATGCCCTTGGCCTGGATGGGAAGTTGGGTCTACACGCTGTAATAGGAGGTGGTGTTGGCGCCTCGCTTCTGCTCCTTCCCGTCCCCATTGGTGGAGGAGTCGAGCAAACGTGGGCGCTGGCAGATCAACAAAGGGCTGAGCATCAAGCAACAACGGTGTAGGATCCAGCGGCTTTGGCACATGTGGTGTCCGGGGATCAATGGCTCCGATACCAATGTACCATTAGTCTAGCCTCGGGGAAAAGTTGCATGTACCATTAGTTTCATGGGCGCTGCAAGATTTTGACTAACCACACTGTCGCAAGTAGTCCTTATTCGTGAATCCGAGCAGTGATCACTACGCTATGCATTATGAGGAGTAGAGTTCCTGCCCTTCTCAAGCTGCTTTCGAAGGGAGTTTTTCTCACTCAATAAATCCCTTGGAGATGTAAGGAACAAGCTCAAAGCCACTTCTGTAATCGCATCCAATTCCGAAATTTCCACTGGATCAGTGGCCAAGTTATCTGGATAGAGTAACAATAGTAATATCTTGTCAGCCGTGTCTTCTGATGAATTCAGTGGGAACCGAGCAGTGCTAAGATGGATGACAACTTCAGAGATCTGAGAGGCTAAGGGATGTAGAACCATATCCTGCATCTGGCGCCGACTGACTTGCGTAACTCTCTTTTGTGGAAACCCGGTGATAACAGGGAAGCAGCCCAAGATTTTCACTATGGGAAAAGGGAAAGAAGATCTCAATGTGAGCGTGACTCGATCGGAATCCAGCACATCCGGGGCAAGTACCGGAATTCCTGTAACACCGGAATCTCCTTCACTGGTGATTCGCTAGAGATTGTGAGGGCGATTGGTGTAAAACCTCCAACTGCTTCTTGTGGAAATAAGACCCGCATAGGAAAGCAAATCCCGATAGCCTTCATTCCCACAGAGGTTTCGCCATTCAGGGGAGCCTTCTCTATTGATCGAACTAGAGTGGCGAATCCTCCGTATAATCCGCCGGAGACATGAAACCTTCCCCAATAGCCAAAATTGACTGAGATTCCTTACGAAAATCCAGGAATGCAGTGTATCCTCAATAGCCACGATTGGAGGAATTGATGTCAAGGGAGCCAAGCGAGAGATTTTCACAAAGACAGAGCAATCGCCTGCAAAAATCGCGCAATAGAAGATCTTTCCTGAATGGAGCGGTGTGATAGTCAGCAGAGGAGTTCGTCTGGGAGGAGAGGATGGAGACAACAGTGACGGCGGGCGGAAATAGGGGGCTGGTGAGAATGACCAGCGCCTAGGCTAGTGGCGCGGCGGGAGGCGAGAGAGATGACAGGCGGAGGAGAACTAGGCAGTCGGGGTTTTGGCAGATGGAAAAGGCCCAAACTTTGGAAACTTGGTCGCTTTTCCCTTGTTTTTGATAGAGAAACAGGGCATTGATCCATCGCTGGAGGATGAGGTGAGCAGAGACCGCCCATTCCTCAAATGAAACCGGATCGGCACCTCCCTGTCGGACTCGGGATTGTAGGCATAGAGAGTCTTGAGCCCGTGCTTGACCAGGCCCTTCCCCCAGCGATACAGTCGAATCTCCACCTCCAGGACCTTCGTCTTTACTGTCTTGTGGTCGGGATTCAGGTTTAGGGGGACCTTCATCTCCTCCTCCGGCCGGCCGCTGCTGGTCTCAATCTCCACCATCGTTGATGGAACGGCCTGGGGCGGGCGGAGGATCGCTGCACCGTTTGGTGCGCTCACCATATACGTCGTTAGGACTTCCAATGCAGCCAGGATTTTGTCGAGCTTGAGTTCCATGGCTATCGCAGGATTTGCGTTCGAGCTGTCCACGGTTGCTAAGATAGGAACCATGGCTGGGGATCGTAACAGCTCCGATACCAATGATGTGGACGGTTGTCCACATGCATGGAGCGGTGCAGGGAGATCGGGAAAGGGGAGGGTGGATGTCGTGGCCATCAAACAGAAAGGGGAGAGGCACAAAAGAAATGGGAGAAGACGAGACAATAATTAATCATTCACTGATCAACTTAGGGCCTAACCCTTACATTTAAATAGAGTAGTGTTAGCCCCTCCACTTTTTTCTTAGACAAGGGGGCAGCTACCCCCTATGCTTGGCAGCGGACAGCCAAGCAAGCCTTGGTGACGGACAGCCTAGGCAGCCCCTTAGGGCACGGACGGATGTTGGGACGGCATTGGAGCAGTTTGGATGAGCACTCGCCTTGCGGAGCAGGTTGAGGCAGAGTCCCTGCGTGGATAGGACTCCTAGAGGTGTGCTGGGCGCCACTACACCCTAGGGACGGACTCCTAGAGGAGCTGGGATACTTGGAGGCAGTACAGCGGACTCCTAGTGTGAGTAGGAGCAGAGGCAGCCGACTCCTAGTGCGAGTAGGAGCAAAGGCAGCCGACTCCTAGTGCAGATAGGAGAGCATGCAACTGACTCCTAGCGAAGATAGGAGCAGAGGCAGCATATTCTCTCTGGACGGATAGGACTCGAGAAGCTTAAGGGAGCTGGACTTCTAGTCTGAGACGGAATCCTTCACAGGTTTCCTAACTTGGCTGGGACGACCTGGGCTGGGAGAGTTTGGGACAGCGAGGGATGTTGTATTTGGGCTGGGCTAAACTTGTATTTCCTAGCAGGACTCGGATAGGCTATGCTGAGTCTATTTAAGGGAGAGGGATGGGGCGGCCATGGCAGACAGAAATCAGAGAGAGGACAAACCAGAGAGCTTTGGACTGCCATTGGCTTGTCAGCCCCGGCCATCTCCCTGCCTTTGTAACCCAACGGATTGAGGATACAAGCATTAGGCGGAGTCCCTTTGCACCAGAGGCGGCCATTGTTGGCTGATTTGTTGTTTCCCTTGCACATACGAGAGGGAAGGACGCTAGAGTAGGCTGCTAGCTGCGCAGTGCAGCCAGGCCATCACGGGAGGGACGCTAGGCAAAGCTCTGCGCCCGTGACAACTAGCTAAGTGGGCTCACTAACAAGCGCTTAAGGCCCATTAGCATAATCAAAATAAATAACTAATTACCTGATTAACTAAATTACTTAAATACCCTTATTGCATAATACTAATTAAAGCACTAATTACCCTACTACTTGGCTCCAATGGCAGCCCCTAGTATCCCCTAAAATATTCACAACAGGAGGCAAGCCAACCACCAGAGATGGAGGGGTATGGATTAGAGAGAGGGAGTGTGGGTGCTCCTTGTTGAGAACTAGTTAATTGAGTCAGAGAGGTGATTAGGGCTCCCTAATGACATTTATTTATAACTTTCTTAAGCAGTCTTAGGGCTACATGGGCATCTCATCTAAACTATGTGTCAAACCTCTAGAGGGACTACTACAAAGGGTTATAGGCTAAGTCATAGTGAGCCCACAAAGGCCCCTCAACTATCCATGTGGGTCCCACTGCATGAATGCAAAACAAAATTGGGACCCAAAATGTGCACTTGTCAAAACCTAAAATATTCCCAGTGAGTGTGTGCTAAGATGATGTGGGTCCTAAAAAAATGTATGCTACAGTGCAAGTAAGGTTGGTGTGACCACCCCTAGTAACCTTTGACCCAGTGGACCCCTTTTGGCTCACCCGAGCCGCATAATGTGAACTATATGGGACTGAATCCATATCAAGGTCCAACATCTCCCACTATAGGTGAAGGGCTCATATAGTTTAAATAGCTACTTTGTGATAATCTTGTCTTAAGCCAATGCTATGAGGATGTCTAATAAATAGATCCGTAGTTAAAGCCTTTGTGAACAGATCATTCAACATTTCAAACATAAGAATATGAGTCACACTCAACTTTCCCCTTTGTAACATGTTGAAAATCTAATAAGAATGCACCTCTGTGTGCTTATTTCTAGCACTGATCTTAACAATTTTAAGTGTCAATACTATTGCCAGATAATCGTAATAAAGCTACATCTTGTCTCTTAGCCCCAACTATCACAACCGAACTCCTCAAATGTTTTTTGGAAATTAAATAAAATAATCTTGACAATTTTATACAAAATAATTCAAGAAATCTCAAGGTACTATGGTGCTGAATTTGAGGCACATGATCACTGAACAATGAGAAATCTTCTGTATGCATCTTCTATCATCTCTTCGCATTCCTTTATATACAAAATAAGCGCAATGACAAACCATGTATGAGCCAAACCTCAATACACTTTCTTACAACTACTATATATATCATAATAAATATGCATTTACATGTAACTTAGAGAATGCTCATGCAACTATATGCATCATGTTATCATGTATGTAATTCATTTTGTGATGTTATTTTTCATGGCATGCAATGCGATGAAATGAACTATCTTAGTCACAATTTTTTCAAGCAAAGCAAAACTCTTGTATATCCCAACAAATATAACCAAATTAAAATTTATTTGATTCAATAGAGATATCATTACCAAATACAACTTAAATACATAATCCAATCTAACGAGACTATTCACACATCACAGTTAGAATACACAACAAAGTAAACATGAGGCGTTCGGCCTCTATCCATTATTTGAATGAACCAAATGACCATGATTTACATAAAGTATAAAGAATCAAGTTTCACTTTTCTCATACACACTTCACCTAAGTAACCGCATTCCTTGAATCATCAATTTGCAATTGCACTGACCCTAATGGCATTACATGTCATGCCACCAAAAGTCCTTATATAGCGGTCACCTTATCTACAACCCAAATTGTTCCCACTTATTATCTTCTTTATACATTAGGAAATATCTCATACCTAGCACATCGACAATATAACAAGTTTATTAACTAAATTTCCCTATATTGGAACAACATACCCAAAACTACAACTTGATTGGCTTGGCTAAGCTGATATTGCCAAATAATGTTCCTAACAATCACATAGGGGAACATCAATCTAGAAGAGTATAGAAGATCACTAAACTGCCCCTAGTCCAATTATCTACGAAGATAAAGAATACGAGTTCTAGCCTTTTTTGTTCTAAATTTTTATATGTAGCGGAATGAAATATGTATTTACTCAAACCTCACTCACGTTGTATAAATCATTCAAACCATAAGCATACAATCTACACATGAACACAACAATTTAACTTAGAAAACTGAAACTCAGGTAAAAAACCATGACAGTTCTTCACAAGAACCAAATCAATGCACTACTAGCAAGCAAGACAATTTTCATTGATACAAAGAAATCACCAACCTTTGTTTTGACTCTAACACAAGCTCCTCTTGTTTAGATCACCACAAATCTTTGTTATTGCTGGCCTTCAAGTATCCTCCCTCAAGTACTTAAAAGTTTCTTTTTTTTCCTTACTTTGTCTTTGTCTTTTTCTAGCTTTCAACAAGCACCTCCTGTTGTATTGAGTTCGGCCTCCTTGGAAATCTTCAATCTACCATCAAAGATATGCTGCAACTCCTTTAAAATCTCTATGTGAAATTTTATTTTAGTTGTGCAATAACTTCATGAATTCACCATTGATCTTAAACTCAAAAATTCATGTGAATCTTCTTCGTAAAGCAATGTGCAAAAGGTATAAATCTTTTGTCTCTAATCACCTCTAGGTTTTCCTCTCTTAAATTTCATAATTTTTTAACCCTTATATAGAATTTTAAGTCAGTTTAGGTCTTTACTTAAATATGAAAATAAATTGAAATCGGAATGGCTTAGGTAACCTTTGCTTGAAGCAATCGATCGTTCACTTTTGTTTTGTGCACTATACTTAAAGTGATCAATCGATAACTTCGGCTTCATTTTACATATGGCAAAATCAAGTGTCCAATCGATCATTTTGTTCTACATATTGTGGAACAATCGATTATTCTATCTGTAGTTTTACCATTATGCCCTTTTTACCTTAAAACCTTCGAGACCTCTAAAATAACTTCTAAACTTTGTCTAAGTTATTTTGGTATGCAAGTGTGATCTAAATAAGCTTTAAAAACCTTCAGCATTACTCAATCTTTTGTCTTGATCCATAAGAACATGTCTGCTCTTATTTTCCAAGTCTAACAATTCTAAATCTGACTCAACTACAGCAACCTCAAATCAAATTTTTAGACTCAATACATACACAAGTTATCTCTAGACATAATTTTGACATAGAAATCAGCCAATATCCTTGACATATGACTCATATGTTCTTACAAACTCCCCCTTTAGCTATTTCTTGTCAAAACACTAAATATTTAAAAATTAAAATAAAATTACAATTTTTGACATAGTGAATTGACTTTCAAATTGTACAAGCTATAACTTGACACTACAAAGACTTAACACAAACTCATTTAACATAAACTCATTTGGAATTGAGATTGAAAAGACTTAAAATAAAATTGATTTGCATAGTACTTTTCAATCAAATAAAGATAAGTACTTTGATTTGCATTAATCACTTCTCCCCCTTTTTGACATAAATAGACAAAAAGTTATAACAATAGTTAATAAAAATACTCAATAAATCACAATCAAGTTATAACCATCACTAAAAGACATAAATGTATAGAACAATCAAACCATCACATGTCCATCACATATCCCAACATAAAATCAGTTTCAAGGTACATATCATAAAAATGAAACATAAATAAACTAAACAAGTTTTGAACCAAAGGAAAATATGAAAAGTGATACAAAAATCATAGAAAAATCAATCAGCAGCCTCATCATCATCAATTTGCTCCCCTACACTATCTACCTATAGAAGTTGGACTCAAAGCAAGCGGTCAATGTCTGTAACCAATTGAAATACCAAATCCTAAAATACTATAAACTCAACAATAGATACTACTCGATCTAGATCATCCATCTGTGTTGGTGCCTCTAGTGCTACATTTGCACTTTCTGTGGCTCATGATCATAACACTGATGGTGAGATAACATCCTACAAACTACTGCAAGGTCAATCGATCACATGCCGATTATAGTGGGCTCTTCTCTACGCACTCTAACATGTACCACAGTGAAATCCGGCACAAGATGTATGGATAAGGCAACAACTCATGTGTGTGGTCATGCAAAAATGTCATAATTCTATCAAAAATAATAGAGGGCAAATTCAACTCTAGTCATGGCTGTGCTAGGAGGTGTAGAAGTCGTGTGTTGTGCACGATGACCAAATTCCCAAAGGACTCACCCAGACTATACTCTATTGCTTTTACTTAGTTGCATTGAACTATTTATTATTGTAATAGTTTAGTATTTGGTTTGGCTTGGTATTTAGGTATAAAGCTATGTTGGTTCAATTAGTGGCCCGGGCTAGCCGACCCACTAACTGGCATGTTCACCTACAGAACCGGACCGCCCTGGGTTGGGTTGATACAACTTCCTAGGGGACTGGTCGTCCCCTATATGGGGTGGCCCTCTCTTGTTTGATTTTATGCAATTGGAATTACTCATATTTTCTTCCCTTTCTTCTTTACTTCTTCCCTTTCCCTGCGTAGATCTCCTAGGTACCGATTGTGCCTACTCCAAGCACATCATTGGTATTGGAGCATTTACGATCCTCGGCCATGGCTCAAGGCAAACAAGCTGCCGTTCTAGAGGTTCCTTCAGAAAAAGAGGTCCCTGCCTCAGTGTCAGCAGATAGCCCAAAGGCTGTTCCGGTGGCAATTGAAGCCACGCTGTCAGAGATCATGGCTGCGCTTCAGACACTCACCGTGCGCGTGACAAGCATGGAGATGAAGCATGAGGCACATGCACAACCCATGGCTACACGCGCAGCGCCCATCCTGCCTGGGCCGTCCGCCGCTGCCCAAGAAAAGGGTGGGCTATCGCAGCCTCCCGACCCCCCAGCTCCGGCCGGCCTCGACCTGAGGGTATTCCCATGCCCAGCGCGCCAGGCCTGGAACATGCGAGGCATACCAGGTGTTTGAGAAAATGCCCCTATGATGCCGCCCCCTCCAAATCAATTCCTAGACATAGAGGAGGAGTGGGATGAGTATCTCAGGCATCGTGGCGGACAACACGGGGGGACTGAGCCCCATTTGGCTAGCCTACAGTTTCCCCGCTATAATGGTGATGACGATCCTATAGAATGGCTACACAAGGCTGAGAAGTTCTTTGCCTACCAAGGGATGCATTCTAAGGTCGAACATCTACACATAGCTGCCTTCCACCTCGATGGGGACGCTTCCGTCTAGTTCCAGAGTTTCGAAAATGAGGTGCGCTACCCCACCTGGGCAGCCTTCTCCGACGAGCTCTGCATTCAGTTTGGGCCGAATGAATTCCAGGACTTCAACGAGATGCTTTCCTCCCTGCTCCAGACCACCACCGTCCGTGCATACTATACCGAGTTCATGAAGGTGGCCAACTGACTCCCAAATTGGCCAATGGCCGCCTTGGTGGGCACATTCAAGCGTGGTCTAAGGCATGAAATATCTGAAGAGATGCACAACTTCCCTTGCACTGCATAAGGGATGTCGTGCATCATGCCCGCATCAAGGAAGAGAAGCTACCTTGGCAACGTAGAGGCGGGTGACTTGGACCTCTTCCCCGGCCTGTTGTGAGCGCCAACCCACTTGCAGCGCCCACTAGCGCCCCGCCACCAGGCCATCCTGGCCAGTAGGCCGCACTGCCCAACCAGATTGTCTGACGCCTTACACCAGCCCAGATGGAAGAGCACCAGTCAAAAGGGTTGTGCTTTTGCTGTGACGAGAAGTTTGTTCCGGGGCACCGTTATTCTGTTAAGGGTAGCTTGCTCGTGGAGGAGGTCGAAGAGGACAGCAAGGGAGGGGCCAAAGTTGATTCTTGTTCCCAGGAGGATGTGCTGCCCGAAATTTTAGTCCATGCCTTTTCGGGGGCATTCACTCCACGCACGATGCGAGTTCATGGATTCCTTAAGCGAGAAAAGGTGGCTATCTTGATCGACAACGGGTCTACTCATAACTTTATTAACAACGGGGTTGCCCATCAGCTGGGCTGTTTTGTCTCGGACTCGAAGCCATTTGATGTGCTGATTGGCAATGGTAAGCATCTTCGGAGCTCAGGGGTGTGTGCTCAAGTTACGCTCTCAATATAAGGCCACACGTTTGTTACCGATCTATTCTTGCTACCCATGAAGGGGGCAGATGTGGTGTTGGGCGTACAGTGGTTGCAGCAGCTTGGGGATGTGGTTTGGAACTTCCGGGACATGGTGATGGATTTCGAGCTGAATGGGCAATAGGTTCGGATCGAAGGCTCGCGACCGGGCACCCTTCTCTCAGCCCAGGCCGTGAGCTCCTTCTTCCAGTTCGCACCCCAAGGACTTCTCTTGGAGCAACGTGCCACTATCGAGGTGCCTCAGGACAAGCTGCCTTCTGATCTCCAGGAGTTATTGACCTCCCACCAGAACCTCTTCGCTAAGCCATAGGGTCTTCCTCCGGTCCGGCCTCATGACCATCATATTCCTATCATTCCAGGTGCAGCCCCTGCCAATGTCCGCCCTTACCACTATCCCCACATCCAGAAATCTAAAATTGAGAAGCTTGTGGCTGACATGCTCTAGTTTGGGTCGTGGCGATTCTGTGTTGACTATCGTGCTTTGAATGCAATCACCGTCAAAGACAAGTACCCCATACTGGTGATTGAGGAGCTGTTGGATAAGCTAACAGGTGCCACGGTTTTCAGTAAGCTCGACCTCCGTTTGGGCTATCATCAGATTCGGGTGTAGCCTGCGGATGTGCACAAGACGGCATTCCAGACTCATGACGGCCATTTTGAGTTCTTAGTGATGCCATTTGGGCTGACCAACGCCCCCTCCACCTTTCAGTGCCTCATGAATGATATTTTCCGGCCGAAACTGCATCGCTATATCTTGGTCTTCTTTGATGATATCTTGGTATTCAGCCGCTAGTGGTCGGAGCACTTGATGCATCTCAGGTTGGTCTTCTCTATCTTGCAAGATAACTCTCTATTCCTGAAGCGTTCGAAGTGTTCCTTTGGCAGTCCGTAGGTTGATTATTTGGACCATATTATTTCAGGGAACGGTGTTGCTACTGACCTGGCCAAGGTGGCCGCCACCCACATGCGTTCGGGCACTCCGTGGTTTTCTGGGCCTTATAGGTTATTATCGGTGTTTCATCAATCAGTAAGGCGAGTTGGCATGACCCCTTACAGGACTGCTTAAGAAGGAACCTTTTGCGTGGTCCACGGAGGCCGAAACAACATTTGAGGGTCTTAAGCAGGCTATGGCCTCCACCCCGGTTCTTCTATTACCTTATTTCAGTCTGCCATTTGTGGTGGAGACCGACGTGTCCGAGTCGGGCTTGGGGGCGGTTCTTTTGCAGGACGAACGCCCCATTGCTTATTTCAGCAAAGCATTGGCTGGCCGCTCCCTGTCCCTGTCTGTGTATAAGAAAGATATGTTGGTCATTATCCTCGCTGTTGACAAGTGGCACCCTTACTCGGTTGCCGGTTCTTGATTCGTACTGATCACCAGCCACTGAAATACTTCTTGGAACAACAAGTGTCTAACTCCCTCTCAGCAGCGGTGGGTAAGCAAGTTGCTAGGCTATGACTATGAGGTCATGTACAAGAAGGGGTCTGAGAATATTGTGGCCGACGCACTCTCTCACAGTCCGGCGTCGGGCTCTTGTTTGGTTTTCTCTACTCTCTCTTGCCCCTTTATTGATGAGATACAACAGGCCTATGGTGAGGATTCTTAGGCGCAGGAGGTGATTGTCGGCCTGCAAACCGACCCTGCTGCCTATCCTTTCTTTGTATGGCGGGATGACCTTCTCTTCTAGAAGGATCGCTTTTGGGTTCCTGATGTTGCTGACCTCTGCCGCCGCATCCTGTCGTACTTCCATGACTCTCCTATGGCTGGTCACAAGGGCGCCTTCCGTACCTACAAACGGGTCAGCCAGAGTTTTCTATGGCATGGCATACGTCGGGCAGTCCATGACTACGTTGCCGCTTGTGATGTTTGTCAGCGGGCTAAAGTGACCTCGCCCGCTGGTTTGTTGCAGCCCTTTCCTATTCCAAATAAGGTTTGGGAAGATGTTTCAATGGACTTTGTGGAGGCTTTACCCGTGGTACAGGGCAAGTCTGTCATTATGGTGGTGGTGGACCAGCTGTTCAAGGAAGCTCATTTCTGCACGTTGGGCCATCCCTTCACCGCCAAGACTGTAGTTGAGCTCTATGTTCACGAGGTGGCCCGACTTCACGGTATGCCCCACACGATTGTTTCTAATCGTGATCGGATTTTCTTTTTGCAGTTGGTAGGAGTTTTTTACTTTATAGGGGACCTCTCTCCACATGAGCACTGCTTATCACCCCCAGACGGATTGGCATACTGAGGTAGTCAACCATTGTTTGGAGTAGTATCTTCGATGCTTTACTATGATGTAGCCCCACCGATGGCTTTAGCTTCTTCCATGGGCCGAGTGGTCATATAATATGGCCTATCATACGCGCACTGGGTTCACTCCGTTTGAGGTGCTCTATGGCCGGCCGCCACTGACCATCTTATCCTATGTACCCCACCATTCGTCTATGGCAGAGGTGGACTATATGTTGCAAATGCGCGATGAGGTCTTACGCCAGCTCAAGGGGAATTTGTCGTCTGCCCAAAACAGGATGAAGTAGAGTTATGATCGTCGCCATACTGGTCGTGAGTATGCGGTGGGTGATTTGGTTTACGTGTCAGTCCTTCCTCATCATCAGGCCTCCTTGTTTCAGCCTGGGAACTCCAACCTTGCTCCCTATTTCCATGGTCCGTATGTTATTGAGAAGCATGTTGGCTCTGTGGCCTACTGCCTGACTTTGCCCCCTAACTCCTTGGTTCACCCTGTCTTTCATGTGTCCCGTGTAACGCCCGAGATTTTTCATACATTTTCCTCAAATTTCACGGAAAATTTTTGCAATATAACTGCTATAAATCGGAGAAAATGACGAATACAAAACCTGATAAAATAGTTTTATAATTTAAACATAACACATCAGTTTTTCTCATCCAAAGTTTTACTCATTCGATTAACCATCGTACGGCCAAAGCAAATATCCTCAGGTGCTACTTGAAAACAACCATACGAATAAATTGCTATGATCATAGACTTTAAATACAAATCCCTCCCAGGCATCCCTGAGTGCAAGTCCCATAACAGTCCATAGTCTAATCCAAACTAAAATCCAGAAAGAATAAACATCTTAATGTTCGTCTCACCCAATACATCAAATTGTGGCATAAATAAACTCGCAATGAGTCAAGCATATACCTGAGTCAACGGGAATCAATCCACCGCTGAAATGAGCATCCATCTCTAGGAGCTCTCCATCACAAACCTGCAAATGCCTCCCGAACAACGGGGCTAAAAAATAGGGTAATGAGTATTTTCATACTCAGTAGGAAAATACCCAGTAGGGGAGCTCAACTCTCCTAGATGTCCGCTCAGGCTCAGGGTCAAATGGCACTAATCGGGGGAGTAAGGAGCGACGACCACGCATACACAACAAACACACCACACAATTTAAAGTGTAAAAAGAGAAAGATGAAGCAAAAATAACTAAGGAAAAAGAATAAAAAGTGAAAAAGGATCTTGCAAACCGAAAAGAAGCTTGTCAATGTCCACTTGTGGCCACAAGTGTAGAGAGCACCTTCAACTCAACCTACAAGATAAAATTAAAAGAAGGTAAGAAACTAAGAATTAAACTAAAAAAAAAAATAAGTAAACTGAAACTAAAGTATCTAAAATTATCCTAAAGCTAATTTAGTAACAAATCAACACCGTCCCTGGCAACGGCGCCAAAAACTTGATCGTTTATAATTAAACCCTTTGCAAGTGTACAAGGTAATTGTACTAGGATGAGTATTTAAGGGTTGTCGAACCTCAGGGACGGATGAATAATTACTAAATATAAAAAGGAATTTGCTGATTTAATACTAAAACAACTTAAACTTAAATTAAATAAAGGAAAAGAAATCAACTAGTTTAAAAACAAGAGATTAATATGATGGAATTTACTTAGGAAATCGAATCCACTATAGAACCATAACAATTCCTTAACTTTTAATCTAAATCTAGTGTGAATATGAACAAGTATTCTCAGCTACAAGCTAGAATTACTTCAGAAAGAATCATTAATTAATTTCCATGGCATGAACTATCTTCGACAATAGCACGAATCATCTACACTAAATAGCTATAGGCATGACCCGTCTAATCTTAGTATAACTCATCCAAGTCCTCAATTATCTGAACATTAAAACTATTGTATGACCATCTCATCTAAATCACAGAAATTAGAATTGATGCAAATATCAAAACCACATCAATCTATCATCTACAAGACAATAAATCAACATAGATTTGAATAAACATTAAAAAGCTCTTCCATTAAAAAGGAAATCCTTATCATACAATTGTCATAATTCACAACTGAGATCTAAATTAAAAAGAAAAGAAATTGAAACTTATCTATAGATTCATCAACTCCTAAGTAAAAGAATAGTTTAGCCTTCCATGGTAGAAGAAAGTAATTGAATCTCCATTGAAAGCTTTGGCATCTTCTCCATCTTCTTCTTCCTTCTTCTCTTCAGAAAATCTACTTGTTCTCCCTTAATTTCGTGCCAAATAAGTCTTTATATAGGCATTAGATCCGTAAGAAAAGAGTTGGATATGAGAAGGACTCAAAATTGGGTGAAATAAGGAATCTGCGCGTTATGCCGATCGATCGTCCTGCATGCCCGTTCGAACGCTTGAACTGAATTTTCTCACAAATCACGTGTAACCGATCGATCGGTAAGTGACCCCATTCGATCGCCAATGAAGAATCTGCAAAATAAACCAATTTAATTCAAAACACCATGGAAGCTTTTTCTAACCTAATTAAATTTAATATTTAATAATTTAACCTATATTAACACTTAAATGAGACTAGAAAATAGAATAATTAAGGGTAAAATAACGCATAAATTATACTTATCAGGCATAAATAAACTCGCAATGAGTCAAGCATATACCTGAGTCAACGGGAATCAATCCACCGCTGAAATGAGCATCCATCTCTAGGAGCTCTCCATCACAAACCTGCAAATGCCTCCCGAACAACGGCGCTAAAAAATAGGGTAATGAGTATTTTCATACTCAGTAGGAAAATACCCAGTAGGGGAGTTCTAAACAGTGAACTCGGTAAATCCATACATAGATGCGTTCATGTAATTCAAACATTAAGCAAACATGCATATCATAACAATGCTCATACGCATACAATCAATGCCAAATGCACCATCGTGCCAAAAACATACCAAATGCACCATCGTGCCAAAGTCATACCATCAAATTACACTTACACAAACACCCTTATCCAAGGTCTTACAAACTTACTCGTACCATCGTACACATACTTATACAACTTACACATACTTGTACGACCTTACTCGTACAATCATATACTTACTCGTACGACCTTACTCTTACATCTTACACTTACTCGTGCGACCTTACTCGCACATCTTACACTTACTGTCTTACTCAAAAACATACTCTTACAGTTGTGCTCATACTCATACTCTTACAATCATACACATACTCATACTCTTACAGTCGTGCTCATACTATCGACCACTGAAGCTCATTACAACTAATAAGCTCTAGTGTCGAAATGGAAAAGAATGCCACAGGGGCATCACCTTAACCTTCGGGGAGTGACTAGACGCCATGGACTTTTTCGAAGGTAAGGCACTTCAGTGCTCATGGGGCACAGGATCAAACAGGTAAGAGTAGGTCCATGATACTACTTACCTGAGCGCACAAACATAAACACCCACACATAAGGGGTCATAGAATTGCCCACCATAATGGGTCTTATAGTGCCAATGCCACTCTGGGGTAAAAATTGTACAGTGCCACTCTTGGGCAGAATCATACAATGCCACTATTGGGCAGAATCATACAACGCTTTCAATAGAGCATCAAATGCCTGGCTTAAACACACAGGCCAAATCGAAAGCAAACATTGCTCTCAACAGAGCAACAGAAACTCCGCCATCCACCTTATGGTCAAATCATCTTAGACTGACATCATCAAACTGAGCTCCTCAGAGCCAACCCCAGTTATCACCGTCTTACTTAAAACTCACTTATTATACTTACCTTTCACTTCATAATTTGTACGTTATTCTTGTACAATTATGCACACTCTTACTATCTGACAGTCCCCCAATCATACGTTCTGATCCAAACCAAACAAACTGCTCCAATCCTTACCCATCATACTCATATCCTCTGTCCTCCGTCACACGCTTACACATCCACATCCATATCCAAATCCAGACGAAACCTCTGTCACCTCTTATTGTCCATCGCCCATACTTCTGCCCACATACACGTAAACATATCCATATCATAGGCAAATAGCCATCATACATACGTATGTCTATCCCACATACGTGTAACATCTACATACTTTCATACTTACGTAACTTACAAACATGCTCGCTAGCCATCACTAGTGCAAACATACACATCCATACTCTCTAGCCATCACTAGCACAAACATAAACATCCATACTCGCTAGCCGTCACTAGCACAAACATACGTACTTCAAACATGCATGCTAGCCATCACTAGCACATACATTCATACTTCAAACATACACGCTAGCCATCACTAGCACATATATACACATACTTCAAACATACACGCTAGCCATCACTAGCACATATATACACATACTTCAAACATACACGC
Source organism: Saururus chinensis (assembly GCA_035235625.1). Lineage (NCBI taxonomy): Eukaryota > Viridiplantae > Streptophyta > Magnoliopsida > Piperales > Saururaceae > Saururus > Saururus chinensis. The sequence goes on along the minus strand of CP141146.1, from coordinate 24,056,821 downwards.
TAGCCATCACTAGCACATATATACACATACTTCAAACATACACGCTAGCCATCACTAACACATACACACATTCCATACATACTTCAAATATGCTTATGGCTCATATGCACGTCATAGCATTTCAGCACGGCATAATTTATCCTTTTACATCATGCAAACGGATCTGATTTAACATCCATAACATTGAATCATATAGTCCTAGCATGCTGCTATTCATTCAAAGCATGCTATCATGAAATTACGAGTTCAAATCTCCCCTACCTCATAATCATGACGTTTGATGGCGAGCACATGACGGTAGCGGCGTTGGCGGCGGAGTTAGCGGCCAAAGGCATTGCCTAGCTAAGAGAGTTGTCGTCCTAAGGATTTTAGGAAGTGCTAGAAACAATCACGACCAAGCAGGGTGTTAGAAGTCAATGCGGCAATATCTGCGATCCACGGCAGCACACTAGGGGCAGCCGGGAGAAATGTCATGCCAACATAAGTGGCAGTGCGACCAGAAGTCGATGGTTACTCACTGAAGGTCAGCCAGCGGTTGAGAAGTACTCGGCCGACCACAAGACGGTGAAATCAGCCGTGGACAGCACCCAAAGGCGGAGATTTCGTGTCAACAAAGGCCCACATAAGGGCGGAGGGCATGGGGCGCCACTCGATGACAGAGGAGAGGTGGAGGAGGCTCTAGTGGTCAACTCAAATGGTGACGGAGCCATCAGCCAGTCAGGCGGCACAAATATGACGCCTAAACCTAGAAACGCATGCGTGGCCACATGTACACGCAACTACATACACACATGGCCCAAAGGGGCGGGGGAGAGGGCTGAAAGGAAGCGGCCCATGGCCCACACAATGGCGGTAGAGCTAAGGCCAAGATGTAGTGGCCAATCGAAGTAGCGACATCGCCTATCGCCACCCACAACTAACACACGTAGTGCGGGTGGCTGTGCATCTCGCACGATATAGGGCAGTGCAAGTGGCCCATTCCGAGTGGAGGTGTAATTGGCCAAGTGGGGCTGACCCTCACTGTCGCCGAGCCGGGGTAGAGCCCACAATGGCCAAATGGCCCACGGCTCGCCAATGACAACGACCCGAGATGCACCCAAAGCGTCTAATCGGGCGGAGCAAGACAATAGGGGCTAGGCTGGGTCAGAAATGGCAACCCCCTACCGACACTGGGTCGAGGTAGGCTGGACGGAGTCCTACTGGTGGCCAGGCGACTACCGGAAACACACCGGCGTCCAAAAACTCTCACGGACAGTGAGATGCAAATAGTAATAAAAACCCGACCAAAAGATCGGTAGCTCACAGCAGAGCAAAGAAAGCACGGCGGCGGCTCTAGCCAGTGCCTATGGGTTCCTAGTGGCTAAACAAACATAAGTCTAGTTGAGGGCGGCCGCAAACGACATCAAAATTGCACCCCCATGGCTTAAAAACGGGATATGAAGGAAGAAAAACCCGAAGAAAAGTTTGGTACCTCGTGGAGGAGCGAAGAGGCCACGGCGGTGGTCATAGCCGGTACCTACGGACTCATGGCGGTAAGGCAAGGAGGATCCTGACAAGAATCGGCAGAATCCGATGACGGAGGAGGGAGAACGGAGCGACTGGAATCAACCTCGAGTTTGCTCACAATGCTAATGGACGTGAAATGTTACTGGAAGTCGCTCCTCAATACTTATATACATATTCTTTTTTTTCTTTTTACATCTATGTCCCCAACACGCATTCACTTACCGTTCACGCGTTGTACCTCCAAAACTCGCGCCGTAAGCACGCAACGAGGCCCGTGGCCTGCGACTAAGCCCCACACCCGACTCTATGGGTATAAATATGGGGGAAATATATAAATATAAATACGCTGAAGTGTCACATTCTTCTGCCAAAAATGACTAGAAAAATAGCAGGAAAATCATAAAAAATCATACAAAAATCGGGGACATTACATCCCGTCTGCGGCGATTTGTGGGTGACAAGTCATTGGCTGTGGATGCTCATTGGCTGTGGGTGCTCCTCCTCCTCCCCTGATGGGACCTGTTCCACCATCCAACCCTGTCCTTGCTTCAATGCTTGAGAAGCGTCGGGTTCGTTGCGCTAGTCGCATTATTATTGAGGTCTTGATCTCTTGGCAAGGGCAGCCTTTCGAGGACTCTACGTGGATGCCTGAAGATGAGTTTATGTCTCACTTTCCAACTTGGTCGCCTTGAGGACAAGGCGAATAGTGGAAGCGTGGTGGAGTGTTATGCACGATGACCAGATTCCCAGAGGACTCACCCAGACTATACTCTATTGCTTTTACTTAGTTGCATTGAACTATTTATTATTGTAATAGTTTAGTATTTTCTTTGGTTTGGTATTTAGGTATAAAACTATGTTGGTTCAGTTAGTGGCCCGGGCTAGCCGACCCACTAACTGGCATGTTCACCTAGGGAACCGGGCTGGCCTGGGTTGGGTTGGCATGACTTCCTAGGGGACTGGTCGTCCCCTATATGGGGCGGCCCTCTCTTGTTTGATTTTTTGCAATTGGAATTACTCATATTTTCTTCTCTTTCTTCCTTATTTCTTCCCTTTCCCTGCGTAGATCTCCTAGGTACCGATTGTGCCTACGCCAGGCACATCATCGTGTCATCGTCCTATCTACTTTTTCCTTCCAAGTACTCCAAATGTCATGCTGAGCAATGACATATAGAAGCCTAAATTCTCATGCCATAGAATGTGCAAGTGATGACAACTCTAGCTTTGGTCCCCTTGGCAAACTATGTAAACTACTAGCCATCTCACTATCATGTGGAAAAATGTATCCATCAAACTATGAAAATGTAAGTTGTCTCCTCTTACAACCATTAACATCAACAATGATGTCAGGTATCACTCTCACTTGAACCTCCAACAAGTGCTTCATCATCCTCTGAATGGAGTGATGCATACCACTGCCTTACCAGTCTAGCGTACACACTTTGACATGATGTAAATATAGTACTAAAGTACTTCATCCAATATGGATGTGCCTCAATCCACCCTATCATTGTCAATAGGAGTTCACGGAATAAACTCCTCTCATATCTAATTGGTGTCAATCTATCTGACCCACGGTTGGATGCCCTTGCATCCCTTGAGCTTGACTCGACTATCTTTTGTTTCTTAGCTCTCCTCATCTAGATTAAATGACAATAAAACAACCTAAGGCTAAGCATAAACTAGGAATAAATAAATGACAATAATGAAAAACCTAGAATTTCAAAAACTCTTTGAAATGCATGGAAAATTTCAATTTTTGAATTTTAAATAAACTCTAAAAAATTTGTGTCAGATTGACTCCAAATTTGAACCCAATGTAGTGATAAGTATAATTTGTATGACATTTCACCCTTAATTATTTTATTGTCTAGTCTTATTTAAGAGTTAGTATAGTTTAAATAAATAGGAATTCAGGTTAATTAGGTTATGAAAAGCTTGTATGATGTTTTGAAGTAAATTGGAAAAGTTGTATTAATTTTGTGCATATTCTTCATTTCTATTCGAACGGGATATAATGGCGTTCGATCAGTTACACGTGATTTTGGAAAAATAAAAACAGTACAGCCATTCGAAGGGTTATTGGGCGTTCGAACGAGATAGCGCGCAATTTCCTATTTTGAGCCTGTTTTGATTTCTTTTCCTATAAGACTTCCTCCTACGATTTTTATGCCTTTAAAAAGCTATAGTTGGCTCGAAATTGAGGGATTCCAATAGATTTTCTTAAGAGAAAAGGGGACAAGAAGATGAAAGATTATTCAAAGTTTTTAATGGAGATTTAAGAGATTTCTTCTATAATGGAATACTAGATTTTTTTTTTTACATAGGAATTGATGAAATTATAGATAAGTTTCAGTTTCTTTTTCTTTTTAATTTATATCTTAGTTGTGATTAATGACAAGGATTTCCTTTTTAATGGAAGAGTTTTTCATGTTTATTCAAATCTATGTTGATTTATTGTCTTGTAGATGATATATTAATGTTGTTTTAATATTTACGTCAATTATAATACATGTGATTTAGATGAGATGGTCATGCAATAGTTTTAATGTCTATATAATTAATAAATTGGACGAGTTATACTAAGATTAGACTAGTCATGCCTATAGTTAGTTAAATGTAGATGATTCGTGCTATTTTCGAATATAGTTCATGTCATGGATTTAATTAATAATTTTTTCTAAAGTAATTCTAGCCCGTAGCCAAGAATACTTGTTCATATTTACATCATATTGTTCTCTTTCTTTTAATTTAGTTGATTATTTCTTTTGCTTAATTTAAATTTAAATTCTTTTTAGTTTTTAGTCAATAAATTTCTCTATTAGATTTAGTAATTAATTCATCCGTCCTTGAGGTTCGACAACCCTTAAATATTTATTCTACTACAATTACCTTGTACACTTACAAATAGTTTAAATGTAAACAATCAAGTAGATCACAATTTTGATAAAAAAAAATATCTAATTTTGTAAAACCACCAAATTTTGTGTAAAAAACTTGAAACCTTAATTGACTTTTTGTGAAATCTCGATTTTCAACAGATCAAATTGCATGAAATTTTAAAAAATGCTAGATCTACCTATTTCTAACAATCCTATTAGTTCAAATCTCATGGAAATTCAATAAAAAATAATCTTTAATTTTGGAATTCACCTCGACCATAGAGAAATTCTTGGATTTGATGTGGAAAATCAGTCTCTAATAGTGAAAAAGCACCTCGAATTGCATTTATGAGTTTTGAGTGAAATAGACTTGAACTGAAATGAGATAAAATTTAAAATCGAGTTTTGGCAAGAACAACCCAACCAGCAATCGATCGCTAGAATCGATTGATTGATCTTAAAATAAATACAATTTTTATTTTCCAAAAATAATAAAATTTTGAAAAGGTTCAATAAATTTAAAGAAAATTCCCATCAAAATAAAAAAAATTACACTCAAAACTAAAATTAAAAATTAAACAATAAAAATTAGCAAAGTTGGGCTCTTTTTGATAATTTTGTAATTATTTCTCTTTTAATCTAAGTACATCCACATATTATGTTGATTAACACATTTTCTTAGATCAATCAACCCCATTGATATGTGATTCTCAATTTTATTCTCTTCTTTTTGATACATTAATACTCTTTTAGTGATTTTTTAAGAAAAACCACTAATGTAATCAACTCTTATCTCTTTTAATTTTGAATATTGTATCATCACTCTTAACCAAATTGAAACAAATTTGTTGAGACCATAGTAAAGATTAAGTTCATATTTTTAAATTATCATTAGCTAGGATATATGTATATATTTTTCTAAAAAGATAAAAATAATAAAAAAGCTCATAATCAACATGTGAATGCCTTTTTTTGAGTTATGATATTTTTCCTCAATTCATTTTTTAGTACTTTACTTTTTCTAAATCATCTCTATTTGCATCATTCATTTTTTCCATTCTTTCTTTTTCGTTCATTCATTTTTGTTGTTTTTTTCGTGTCAGCGAATGAGAGCATCACCCTAGCCTGGGCTGACCTAAGTGGGTAGCCTTTACCTATCATCTTTACAAGGACAATTCCATTATCTAAAGAGATATTAAAGTACATAAGACTCATAAGCATTGAAGCACATTACTTATAATTTTTCCTTTTGAATTTTAAATAGAAATCTACCTAAAGATCCTCTAATTTGATCACTTAGATTGTACTAAAATCAAAATGCTATAAAGTCAACTTATGTTCAAGAATTCTCTTTTGGTGTTCATACATAAAATTGAATTAAGTCTCAACATGATGTGTGTAAGTTTTTAAATTCAAAGAATCACAACATTAACCAAAAGAAAATCAAATTGATCTTCTATCTCCTTAGTTTATCCTTCTCTTCGTTAAGGTATATTTGATCACTAATCATGTTACTTTTTAGCTTAACAGAAAATTAATCTTGATATGACTCAAGAACATAACTTATCAAAAACCCAAACAAAGCCAATTGCAAAACTAAGCAAAAGCTACACTATTTTTTAGAGCGGACACCAAGGAGAGCTAAGTTGCTCTCGACCTTCATCCCTACATGCTCTCCTACCAATTCCACCACTTATACCATATCTATCATTACTTCTCCCATCATCATGGTTGAACATTAGTTAATAGATGCACCTCTCAAAGCTCTAAGGGAGTATTACACTCCCAACGAGTACACGTCTCCTTCATGCATTAGGTTGTCGGCGGTTGCCGCTTTATGAAATTAAGCTCAATGTCATTCAAATGTTTCCATCTTTTTATGGTCTTAATAATGAAAATCCATATAAGCACCTAGATGACTTCTTGTAACTATGCACAACTTTCAAGCTCTCTAACTTGACCGATGAGGCTGTCAAACTTTGGCTTTTCCCTTTCACATTGAAAAATAAGGCTAAAGATCCACTCATTAGAACCGGACACCATCACAACATGGGCCCAAATGTAACAAGAGTTCCTCAAAAAGTACTTCCTCATAGACATGACCAAACAAATGAGAAAGGTCATAACCAGTTTTGCCCAACTTCCCACCAAACAGTTCCATGAGAGTTTAATTTTAAAATGAGAAATGTCATAATTCAAGTTGGGTCTTAAGCTCTTTTAACTTTGTCAGAACCATCCGGTAAAGACCTTTTAAAATAGGTAGTATTCTTGAAACTAAATCTACAGTAAAGTCTACTTCCCTCCTTCGGGGTAGACTAGGTAATTCCTCTAGAAAGACATCTAGAAACTCTCTAGCTATAGCTATCTCTTCCAACTTGCCCCTCTTTTTATTCATCTCTATTAAAGTAGTCAAGAAAGCAAAACATCATTTTTAATCAATCTTTAGGCTTTAACCATAAAAATGACAAAATAATTTTCTATCATAATTATTCCTTGAACTTTCAATTTTGACCTTTTCGATACACAATTATATTTTTTTCAGCTTATAATCCACCATAGCATTGTACATAGAAAATCAATAAATTCGCAAAATGACATCATAATCTACCATATCCGAGATGAGTAGATTAGCACACAAATTCTTTCCATTCAAATTAAAAATCACGTTCTTCAAACATTCATCTACTAGTATCACTTTCCTAATAAAGTACAAACAACAAAAGACACATCTAACTTACTTTTACGATGCTTAACATCCTCAAACATTTTAAATATAAATGAATGTGAAGCACCCGGGTCATACAATATTCTAGCTAATTGGTTAAAAATGAGAAGAGTACCTTCAAGTACTGTGCAATCTCTCGCATCCACAGCCAACAAAGAAAACACACATGCTCCCATCCTCTTCTTTCCATCCTCATTTGCATTGCCTTATGCACCTTGATTTCCTTAAGGACATTGTCGAGCAATGTGGCTAAGTTGCTTACAAGTGTTGCATAACTTGATCTCTCCTTTATATGATTTACCCAAATGATTTTGACCACGTAGTCTACATTTTCATTCATTCTTTTTGTTCTCAAGTGACACAAAATTCTTAAAGGACGGTTCAACATTCTTCACTTTCTTGAAGGGATGATTCCCATTTGCATTTCCTTTTTTACCCCTCTTGTGGTCCCCTTTTCTACCATTCTTATTATGTTTAGTGTTCTTTGTTGATGCCCTAGACCAGCTGAATCTTCCTCTAAGATGGATGTTTGTGCCACTGTATCTGCAAATAAAGTAGGTCTAGATGACAAAACTTTAGAACATGGCCCACTGTTTAAACCCCTAACAAAGTTATGCACTTTCTTTTTTTCGGTGGGAAAAACATATTGAGCAAAATACTGAAGTTGAACAAATTAGTTCTCATATTTGATCACCGATAAGTCCTTTGCTAGAGATCAAGAAACTCCAATTCCTTGAGCCTTCAGATATAAGAAGGAAAGTATTTCTTATTAAAGGCTTCAAGGAATTCTTCCCAAGTAATCACCTCCTTATCTTTCAACAAGGAATTCTTCACCATTTTTCACTAGAAAAAATATTTCTCTATCCATTATGAAAGTTGTAAAGCTCACCTTTTGATTTGGTCTTAAATCATTGCTTCAAACACCTTTTCCATTTCCTCTATCCACTTTTCAGCTTCCTCCAGCTCACGTTCACCATTAATGGTTAGAGTCATCTTCTTAAAGCTTTTTAATGTGGCTAAATTTATCATTTCATTTCCACTTCTTTCTTTTGCCCTAGGGTTATTCAGATTACCCTAAGCTTGAAGTTGAGTCTAGATTGTATGGGCTTAAATGGCTTGAGTCATGTTATGAAACATGTCCATCATTTCCATAGGGGTTAAGGTAGCATTAGTAATTCCCACTGATGAAGCTGCAAAGTTATTCCTTTGGTTCCCTTGTTGAACACCCCTATCTAAAAAATGGGTGTCACAACCACAAGCAGTAGCAGTTACATTTGTAGTTAACGGATCACTAGCTCAATTGTTGTCTACCTCACATAGTTCGAGGTAGTGGGTGTCATAGGGTATTGCAAATCAAATATGTGCACTAAATAAGTTCCTAACTCTACCTCATCTAATTAATTACAATTGTAATATATCATGGTTCCTGGCATGTAGACCAAATAAAGCTCGTCTCATATACCAAGCAATATCACCTTAAGATTTTCAAAACTCTTTTATCATATTAAAATCAGAGAAAACAAAAGTTTCTTTTCCAAAACTCATTTTTGACAATTATTCAATAAAATTATCTTTAGGGTGATTCACTTATTTTTTTCACTTTATAAACAAGATCAAATTACACATAAATCACACAAGGTCCTACCAAAGTGTATACCAAATCAATTATAAGTAATTGGTACTCACATGTCAATGTTAAAATTACACACCATACTAAAAGTTTTTCTATCAAAGATAAAAAAATTCTACCATTTCTTTTAGAGTTTGACATCCTTCCCTTACTCAACAATCCCAACCCGGCTACTCTTCCGAAGAACCTGTATTATGAGGATGTTGAGTATATACTCAATATGATGGCTAAATAAACACTATATAATAACAATGCACATGATTACTATACACCATCACAAAATCAACAACTATCATATCTAATAGTAAACATTATCATCACTGCACATAAATAGAATAAGTACAATATTATTACAAATGCTCTCATGATTTTAAAAATAAATGCGAACATAATGTGACCTCACTTAAGAGCCTCTTGTTCCCTAAGTGTAAACCAAAAGGTTCACTATGACACGGTAGTCACGTCCGAGAGCACAACCTCGCCTTACTGGACCATAAACTACTCACATTGAACCTAAAGTATTCTAAAGTATGCCCATTTCATTTATGCCATAAAGCTAAGGCCCACAAGGGCTCATATACCAAAGTAGTTAAAACTTCAACTTCCATGATCATCAAAACCTTTTATATTTCATTGCGTAAGACTAATTATATTTTAACGATCTAATCCATTCAAATACATCTCCAGGGTTAGGAAAACTATTCTACATAATTCTCATCCTAAAAGAGCAAGAAGACCTTGGTCATATTTTATATCAAATTTTTTCTATCTACGTGGCTAAAGACTAACTTGAAGAGTCATGTCGACAAAAAGATCTTTCGTCCTTAAGTGCCTTTATTTAATAATCTCGGAGTGTGATCTATTATAAGGATTTCTACACATACAAGAGTACATATACTCAAACATCATCAATTACAATAATAATATAATTAAATTTCAGGCATTCAATATTATGCTATTATGTCTCATAATAATAGCCTGACATATATATCATTCATTGTTAGAAATTACCCCAAAACAAACTTCTTGTTTGTAAATTCATCGACATGTCAACTAGGTCACTAATGCCCATCAGTAACCCACCGATGCATCGAACCCTGCAGACAGTGGGAATGGCTAAGGAACACCTTCCTCATCGACACCACACCAACGTGTCGACCTCATTGCCTATGACCTATCAATAGCACTTTGGCGTGTAATCAATATCCATAATTTTATCTTCTCTATCACATTGGTATGGTCGTTGGCATGTCAGAAGACTTGCTGATGGTGAGAATAAATAATAGAACTATCATCTTTGATCAAAGCATGTCGTAACATAATCATTTACATTATCCATCAATAAGGCAATAAAGTGGTTTCATGGAGTTAAATACACATTTAACATAAAATTCATGATCATCATCGTAACATGAACACTACAACAGTTCATGCTTTCACATCCAATAATTTTGTAATTCAAATTATACATGTATATCTCATGTTAAATTACAGTATAACAATCTGACCTTTTTTCTATAAATAAAATGAGGTCTCCACGAACACTATCCCTCTTCCCTTTTTGTTGAACTTTAACATGCCTTAGTCCCCTATTTCCTTCCAAAGCGAGATAATTCGTAGAATTTGGGTCAAAATTTTATCAAAGGTATTTATATGAGAATTTAATAACCGAATTTTGGTGCATAGCTGCTACTAAAACCGCTTAAAACTGCTTTTACGTGCAATTCCAAACACATTAGTACAACTAATCTAAGATCATTGACATGTCGAAGGTTGCCGACAGTGTCTTTAGTACTTCATCAGTAAGTTAGCTGAGATGTCAAACTTTACAAGAGTGTATTATAGTTTCATTAGTAGGTTCACCGATGTACCGATGCCTGCCGACATAACTTTTTCCTCTAAAATAAAATTAAAAAAACTTTATCTTTAACTAAATAATCAGATATTTATCAGAGTTCATCAATTCAAATATCACTAAGCCCTCTAACACAAAATTCACAAACAAACTATGAGGATGAATCATGAATAATAGCATATAAATTGCCCAATGAAATTACGAGTGTCACATACAAAGCATCTTAGAGAAGGGTCAATCACACGATAGCATTTCTTATTCTATATACTAACAAAATGATGCTAACAAATGACTATACCATAAGGCTTTTCAAAGCAGAGAAAATAATACGATAGTACTTCTTAAAGCCTACTATTCATATAATACTATGTTATATCGTATATACTAACAAAATAACAGTGGTAAATGACCCTATGATAAGGCTTCTTAGCACATAGCCGATCACATGATAGTTGTTCCATTATATATACCAACAACCGTACCAGAGTAGATAGTGGTGCAGGTCAACGCAGGATATAATTGCCTTACATCGTTTTCGCGAAGATGTTGGAGATGATGGGAATTTTATAGTAAACAAAATTTGGAGCTAGAATGTCTTCTAGAGATGGGGACATAGATGAACACATAGATGGAAGGGGTGAGCGGACTAGAGGTGGTGGACAAGAGAGGCAGAGGAATGTCCATATGAAGGGTAAAAATTAGTCCCACCTGATATCCAATTATAAGTAGTGTGGCCTATGGGTGCAGAGAAAGTAGTGTACGAATATTACTATCCTTTTAAAAAAAAAATGTGGTAAATAGCCTTTCAATGCCAAACAAAATTTGCATCCAAAAGATCTCCAAGTACTAATCAACAAAGATTTGCTAAATGAAAATCAGTTCTTTGAAGTTTGAAACCAAAGTAATATACGTGAAGACCCTACCCATCCCCCAAAGGTGCCACAGGCTCAACTTGAACCTGAGACCCCTCCCACCTTATGGAGGGGTCCCATCCAACATGCCTGTGGCTTGATTGGCCATTATTTGCTCTTAGTACATGGGAAAAAATGCTTGATTTTTTAAAAAACTATCATTAGATAGAACTTCATGAACTCCTTGGAATGATGATAGAAGCATCAGGCAGTGTTATATGCTGCAGTTGCAGTAGCTTATAAACCTGCGGTATTAAGGCATATAGTAGTTTTTAAACATGGTTAAGAAAGTGAGTGCTGTTAAACTAAGTTTCAAGGTAGTACGGAATCCAAACCTGTTTGGGTAGGCCATTACGTCAGACCCTGGTAATATCAATATTTCCACCGGGAAATGCACAATTGATCTCTTTCACATTCGCATCAAGATGGTGAAACTAATCTCTTTGATAGAAAGAGATGTAACAAAATTAGTGCAACAAAAACTGTGAACCAAGAGAAAGCACATTTGCCTAAACAAGGGACATTTTGACAGACCAGTCCTTCTGAAGTGAATTTCTGAGCAATGTGAAATTAGGCCCAAAACTTATGACGATATTGCACCTATACAGTTGGTATAGTGGTTATTAGTATCAATTAGCCCACACGGCTTATTAGTCCTCAATTAGGTATCTGTTTCTCCTGGCTCCAAAAGCAAGCCTCTGAAAAAAAAAATATGCATGAAAAGAAAAAAAGGTTAGCTGCGACCGATTCCCTGTGCCTGTACTTAAACCATCATGATGGCAAAGCTGTGAATCCTAGGCTTTCAGATGAAAAAAGAAAGAGAATAGAAACTGCAAACGTATACTTCACTGAAAATATCTGGGAATATGCCTTCAAACCGGTAAGGAAGCGAATATATGATGGTCTCATGGACCCATTATTGACAACTGATCTGACTGAAGGAACAAGATATTCTGCCACCTGTCAGAACATCAATATGTATCAGTTATGGCATGCATATCAATTTGTCAGTAGTCAAAAACAAAAAGTGAATTTTATGACATTTGGAGGAAATTAGAGAGCATATTGAAGCATATGTACAAAATGCGGTACATGGACAGCAACCATGAGTATCAGCTAAGATGAACATACAAGAGAGTACAATTTGGTGCCGATAACAATGTGTAACATGATAGTCTTCAAGGTATTGTAAAATGAAGATGACAACGCAAAGTGGTTGATGCATGCCTGTTATCAAATTGGATCACTTTGCACATGCATTTTTCAATAATGCATTCTTATCACTTATGACAAGAAAGGTGCATGTACACCCGAGTACAAGCGCAAACCACAATGACAGAGAGCAGTGCTATGACTGCTCACAGCACAACTTGCATTGATGGCACGGACCACATGTGGGTCCAGGCGTGGTGCCTGCACCGTCAGTGTGAGCATTCTGAGAGCATCACTGTCAGTGACCTGCCTCAGCATTTAATATGACAGAAATGTTCACAAAATACAATAAAAAGCAGGAGTGCTTACCACTTCAGCTGGCTCTGCCAGTACATTTATGAAAAATTTGGCCTGCAGTGCACATAGTTAGTGCCATCAGGAGAGTAGAGATAGAAAATTTTATGGAGATTGTTGCAGCATTACACCTGCTTAGTGTTAGCTCCTGACATAAGGAGGTCAGTTGTGACCATACCAGGCTGCAAAACAAATTAAAACATGTTTAAGTGATATGAGAAATATAGCCTTCTACATGTATAATGTGAATATGCAATGGGCTGTATTTACTTTTTTTGACCATCAGAATGACACAACCTTAGCAAAAGAGTCGAAGCCTTTATTAATAATTTGAAAAATATAAAAATATTGCTAGATGCTTTCTTAACATAAAATGACTACATCTTCCTGCAGTGAATGCCTAATGGCAACTTGGAAGAAACACAAAAAGAACAAATACCATACACTCAGAATGAGCATGCAGAAATGATGCAAAAGCACAGAGCTTTTGCATCAAGAAAATCCCATCGTTATGTAGATAGAACCATTGAGTTGACAAGAAAGAAGAGAAAAAAGAACTCAATACCTTAATATTTTGTCTAAGAAAAAGAAACTTAAATTTTCATTTTCAATTCCTCCAATGCTGTCCAAAGGGTCTGGTCCACTACCTGTAGTGGTCCACATGCTAGTATATTAGGATTAAATTATGTTATTGTTTAATAAGGGCATTTAGGTCATTAGGTTAATTAGGGTTGTTAGTACTTGTCTTTAATTAAGGTATTGGGCATTAAGCGCCTGTTAGTGAGCCCATGCGTTATTATATTTCAGTGTAAGGATTATGCCTTAATCTAGTGAATGAATGAATAATCTTTGCTTTAATCTCTATTCTCCTTCCCCAAGTCTCTTCCTTTCCCAGCCTCCATGCCGTTGTGGTCACCGGACCACAATGTGTAATGAGTTCTCCAATACAACAAAATTCCCATAGAATAATCAAATATTAGAAAGAAGCAGGACATACCGAAAGATTATGGACCATAACATTTTTCACCTCCTGCATACGGAGCTCAGCCTGTTTCCAAAAAAACATTTTTTATATCAGCACCATACTTCATAATGTTGGTAGTAATCAACTCAGCATTCTGCATTCCAGATCAAGGACTTCGAGGGTATAATCTGCAAGCACTCTTATATCAGTCTTCACATAGGCCTCAATATCAAACCTAATATTTTGTTTAGTCCCTGGATTAGCTGGTACCAACTAAAGAACATTTGGTATCACATACTTTTTATTTATGTTTTAGAAGTTGTGAAGACCACCTAGTATTATGCCTTAACGTAAGATTCAGTTAAAATTTATAACTACAACCATGAAAGAAACAAAAAATAAATGAGCAAATAAAATAATATTGAATAAAGTAAAGATGAAACACAAAGTATATCAAATAGAAAACATGGAAAAGTTTTACCTAAAAAAGCATGAAGGTATGGAAGAAAAGTGAAAGAAAGCATCATCATTATCCAGATTCCAGCAATTTGGGGTAAGCAGAATGGATTCTATATCACCATTTGTCTCTTGTTATAATGCAAAAGATGATACAAAATTCATGCAGGAATATAGTAGCAAGATTCTATACCAGATGCCCTCCCTAGGACAACCCTCTATGGCTGAAATAATGAGATGAAGGTTCAATACCAACATGATCATCATACTCCTATTCCAATTATTTGGGAGTGGCACTCTGAGACTAGCACTTCAAAGGAAAGATCACTTGATATGATTACAACCTATGCTTTTTATAAAGCAAGCTTTGGAACATTTCACCTCCAAAACTGAGGCATGAGAAGTTATTATCATTTGCATTAGTTTTAAATATAATGAAGATACAAGTATCAAAAACAACAGCAAAAAAGAGAAAATACTGTGCACATATAAGAAAGAGTAATGTTAGTATGAGCCCGGGCAACATGGGCCATTGTATTTTGATCCGACGTCAAACATTAATCAAGGGGCAGACTCATTTGAGTCGCCCACCCACCCCCTCAATGTGTGCCATCAGATCTTGATCTGAGGAATCGTGATGCCCTGGCACACACTGGTGCACATGAGCCTAGGCTTATGTTAAATTTTTCTATAAGCAATGTTATGCCTAAGTGGAAAGCATGAAACCGAAAAGACTACAAATTTGAACGAAATAAAACAAGAAAACAGAAGTACTGGATATTAGAAAAAGATGACTCACTCACATTTCAAGTGCATGATGTTGCAAAACACCCACCTTATGATTTGTGAGTACATCATGAATTTTTGGCAACAAATAATCTTAAAAATTCTTGGTTCAACATTTACAAGGAATGGTGTTCACACTTGTATTAAGGTGCATCAGAAAAAGTTTTCTAAACAATGCTCATACAGACATACAGCCAGCATCAAATGTATTGTAATATGTTTGTACAATAGCTAATCTGTCCCACAGTTTTGTGAAGCTTGCCAGGATGCATTCATATCAAACTTTTACAAGTGTAGAAATAAATCAACTTACAATCATAGTTAATTACAGTGAGCAGCTTTCTGAGATATCAAGTCACTGAAGTATGTGTGCAGTCATTCATACTGACAGCTAGTCAAATGCCTCTAAAGTTGCGGTACGGAAGATAGTGAGAATGTACAAGGGATAAATTCGTAAACAAACACCTGTAACGATTTTGTTAGATGCACAACACTCCTTTTTGTTGCTCCATAAGCAGCGAATCTGGAAAACAGCAAAATCAGCTAAAGGCAATTTAGCAAGTGAAAGAATATGACATGGAAAAAATAAGATCCCTGTTTAGTAAATATAAGATGAGAAGAGACGGTAGCTACGATCAATGCACAATGTAGCAGGGATGTGAGAAGATGCCATCAAGTTACAAATTCTATTTTTATACTTATTATATACTTAAGCCATTATGACACCAAAAAATGCAGGAGCTAAATGTCAATATGTAGATCCTAGTCAGGTTCTAATGTTTGAAATAGACATTATATTGATTATTGGTCAGTCTTTCATTTTCAAATAAGCTAACATATCGGAAACGTCATATGTAAATGAGAGTTAAAACACGATTTGTTAATATTTGCTATTGTAGTCCACACCTCTACTCTAGCTCTAGTGAAACAAGTCTAATTTGCAAATAAAGACTGGGCAATTTTTCCGATCAGCATTCTTGGTAGAAGTTTCTATTATAGCCAGTTGTTGCCAAATCTATAGTAAATAAATCTAAAACTAGTTATTTAATAAAATAGTCACCATATACATTGTAGTATACAAAGACTACAAACATGCAACAGGTCTTCATAGGTCATTCTATTCATTTGCATGCAAGCCTCGTCCTGACAGTCTTTTATTAAGGAAAAGAGACCACAAATATTATGATTTCTTCTTTTTTGTTTCATCTACTCACCACATATATGTAAGTTGTTTTGAAATACATGACATCTTTCACTTTCAAAGACAGAAAAAGATAACAAAAGAATTTTGCATGTATATGGATATGTATATAGAATAAACCATGACATATAACATGGAAACTAGTTATGTTTCCTGACAAAATGTGGGGAAACAAGCTATACCTTGGAGTTGGCCTTCCATCAGATCCTGCACCGTCAATGTTGAAGACGTGACCCCCTCGAGGCTGGTGTAACATCATCTTTATGGCCTTAGGTAGTACAAGGAAATGTAAAGGTAAATACCTATCAATATTAGTTTTCAACATAGAACAACTAAATTCAGTATGCAGGTTTACTTCTCGGCAACATATCATCAAGCCAAGAGTGTTTGTAGAAACAACCTCCCTACAAAAGCATTGAACATGTTAGAGTAGAATTTGCTTTAAAGGTCGGAATACTTAACAAATAAATAAAACAATGTCAACAAGCTTCTGTATCTTACATGAGATCCTCATCAGAAACTTCAGCCAGTGGTTTATAGCTGTAAGCATTTGATCCAGCATTATTAATCTGTATCCCTTATACTACCAAAGTTAGATACAGATAAAAGGGATTTAACATCATCGATATGCATTAAAGCCTATATATATTATACAGTGGACTTTTCCCCGTGTCAATGAGAATTAAAGTATGGCTAATCCTCAACTTTCAATCCCCCAAATCATAAAACTGTTAGAAATGGTTGATAGGCAGGGATTGAGATTAAATTTTCTTTTGCTGTTTAGTATTACATACACATACGAAAAAGCTTAACTGAACATTTTGTTAGGTCACATACCCAAATATCTATGTAATTTAGTTTTTCTTGTGCATAAGCAACTAAGGCTTTGACCTCCTTCCCTTCCCTAACATCACAGACAGTACCCTGCAATGGGAAAATATTTTTGAAAATTACTTAAACTGCATAAAATAATAATTGTGACTGCAATATGCTGGTGATGTATGTGTATAAGTTTTTAATGCAAAAGAAATTATATAGAAAGCTCTAAGATGTCTACCCAGTACCCACAAATGAAGATCCCCAAATTCTCGCTTCAAATTTTGAAGTGCCAATTTCACACGCTCATCTGCTTGAGGTCATTGGAAAAAAACAATGTCATTGACATCAACTGCAAATGAGTATTTTCAATAGAATTTCTAGTAACTGAAAAAAATAGTAGCATTTTGGAGACCGAACAAAGGAACTGGAAGAAGATTAAATCCAACAGATGTTTCCATGGGTTTCCAAAGGAATATGAGGACTACAAATGTCAACAACCACTGTTAGAATTGATCATTCGTCAGGACCAACATGTATATGTATATGGCCTCTGGCATATTTGCAAACATGAGAACATATCTAGGAAAGATGATGTTTTTGGAATTGATTGCCGGCCTCAAATAGTTGAAAAAAGGCACTACTTGATGATGATTATGTTTCCCAAATTGGAGCATTTTCAAAAGGAACGTGAAAAGTATGGGTTAGTCCAATACCATTCCTTGGCCACTAAATGATAAGGCAATGGAGCTGTGCGGAATGAGAACAAATACCTGATCTTGAGCATATAATAACATTGTCACCTGCCTTGAGGAATTCTTTAGCCAGAGCAAATCCAATACCTTCATGAAACATTTACAAAATAAATCGATAAAGGATCATAATATGCATATAGATGCGAGTAAACTATAAAAAGTTACGCATGCATGGTAAAGCTGAGATACCAACCGCTGTTACTGCCAAAAAATAAAAAGAGACATAGCAAGTGCTATTGCTGCTAAAATTCCAGTTAGCACCAGTTTTTTTACAATTAAATAGCACATAATCACGTATGAACCATTAAAAGATGATTTTGATACCTGAAATAGGATAAGGATTTAGGTAATACTGATGAATCAGTCTATATAAGTGAAAGCACAAGCAACAGCACATTGCAGTATAATTTATAAATATCCGAGTAGTGACAAAAAAACTTCAATTATTAGAATCGTGGAGCCGTATATCCAATAGGCTCGCAGCCTTGGAAACATAATGGCATGAAGCAAGAAAGCTACATGGAAACTAATTTCAGGCAAGAAAGCTACATGCCCTACTCAAAAGGAAGTAGCTAATATATACTATATACGGCCCATCTCAAACAACCTAAATGAAGTGAAAGAAAGTAATTCCAAACAACCATTACTCAGAAGTCAGAACGTTGTGGAAGACGATCTATCAAGCAACCAAAGAGAATTCCCAAAACCCATTTTTACAGCATAACTAAATGAACATTAAAAAAACACCAGTTGGGGGAGAATAAATCCAAAAGAGCACTCACTGAAATAATGAACTTAAAGAGTTTTCCAATTGAGGAGTTAAACAGACCTTTTGTCGAGCCGGTGATGAGCACATTGTAAGGAGGGACCATGGGCTGGCTCTTCTTCTCCAGAGTCTCCGCAGCAGAAGTGGCACCTTGAGAAGCCCGGCATCTTCTCCACCTGCATCGGCTGTCCTCGGCCGGAAACAGAGGGTAGAATCGGGGGAAGACGTTGGGGCTGAATACTGAAGTCGGGGGAGTGGTGGAGGAGAAGAGGGAGAGGGAGTTCAACCTGGTTGGTTGGGTAAGGGGAAGCGGGCGAGGGAAGGAAGAGAGTGGGGGGAAAGCGGGAAGACAGTGAAGGGATGCCATTGGGCTGCTGGCCGCAATTCTAACGCCACCCGTGGATAAGTTGAGAAAATGTTATATTTATGATATGAAAACTGTTTTTCACGAGAAAATATCAGGTATTAACTTTTTTTAAAATAACCTATTTAATACGGTAATATATTAAAAGAAATTTTATTTAAACAATAATTTTAAAAAAATATTTATCAAATCAATTACTTTGGAAAATATTTTATTAGGTAGTGTTGCTTTTTGCCATGTCGGTATGGTTTTTTTAAAAAAAATTTATATAATTTCATCATTTACAAGAACGAAATCATGTTTAAATTAATTTTGTTATTTCAAATGACGAAATTGGTTTATAACGGTTAACCCGATTTCTTCGTTTAGAATAGCGAAATCACATTATAGTGATTTCATCCTTCTAAACGACGAAATCACCATATATAGTAATTTCGTCGAAATCACGTTACTTTGTCACCCCAAGAAGATATGAGCGGCTCACACTTTATCCTTTTAAAGGACGAAATTTAATTAATTTTTTTTTAAAATACTATTTTAAACTAACTTTAACACCAGTCTCTATTCATTTAACATATTACACAATCACCCTGCTTATTCATACCACACATTCTATGCATAACAAATATAACATTAAACTTATTGATATCAACTAATAAAAATCAACATAAAATATAAATGTTTATCAAATATATCACATCGCATGTTAATAAAATATTTAGTTTAAAAGAAACATATAACAAATCTATACTCAATGTCACAATCTCCTACGTCTTCGACCTTGACCTCGATGGTGTTGTACGTGTCGCGCCCCGGGATTTTGGAAGTATAAAAATTTTATCTTCACAAAAATATCGGAGTTTACCCAGGCCCACTACTAGAGCCGCTTGCCTTATGCGATAATATAATAATAATTTTCCCACGGTCTGTGTACAAATACACAAGAGAAAAATAATAAGGAGTTCTTACTCGTTTCGGTGAAGTTGAAATCCTTGAAATCACATTGTTAAAACTTCGGAGTAGGCCCTTATACCCGCACACTAAGCTTCGTCGAATCCTACAAAGTCTGGGGGGTGGTGAGTATTTTAAAATACTCAGTAAGGGAGTTTATCAAGCATGAATAAACAGATGGCAGTTTCACAGCACATATCATATATAATATTTTTCATGAAAACAGGGTGTGTCTCTCACCCAAAACCACCCTTAGTGCTTCTTCCTATGTATCAAAAATATTTCTAGGGTTTGCAAGCTCTCACGGCTCGCTATAAATGTCCTAGACATATATATTAATAATAGGAATTTGCTGCGGGTACAAAGCAGCGACCTCTTACTCCTCCATAGATCATCTCAAAATAATTCGTGTTTGTGGATAGAAGAGACACCCATGCTCATGGGGTGCCGGGATCTAAAGAGTAGAGAGTCTTCCCATGATACTCTCTACCCTAGCGCGCGTAGCCTTGATAGGTGCCTTTCGTTAGGGGCTAATCAGGGGTCTTGCCCTTCATTAGGGGCTCACCGGGCTAAAATAGGTATTGTGCATCCGATTCCGAACCGGAGTAATTGTGCCCTTAACTAGTCAATGAAGCTCTATCAGGGCACCCAACAATAGCTCCAGACAACTAAAACACTTATGATTCCAGACTCATAGTCTTGAGTCCTAGACTCAAATCAAAATATCTGAGAGTTCCTAGACTCCAAAAAGGGCTATTTTAATTTAAAACATTCTATCCCAATGTTTATCCTTTTGAAAACCCTAGCTCCGCCTCTACAAACCATGGGAGCGTCACCATCAACGACTACAAAGGCAAGGTTGGTCACTCATTCCAATGAGACAGTTACCCCTTCTTTGTCCCATCTCAGTGATTCGATCACCATGCTTCTATGTCTTTTCAAAAATAATCTTGAGAATCCTCCTTTCAACAAGGACGAGTCCTCTAAAACCGTCTTTCAAACATATTGTATTCATTCACATTTAAAACAATAGTGAAGCTTGTTTGTCTCTATCTCACACACTCCAACATGTATAATTTATATCAAAATTCACGGATAAACATTCGATCAAACTATTATATATGAGGTAATCATAAAGCATGTAGTATATAAAACATATTTGCTTCCAACGGCAAATCATTCGACGAATCGAATATACATAATAGCATTATAAATATGTGATATATAAATCATATTCTATCTCAACAATTAACCACTCGACAGATCGAATATATGTGCAGAAATCATAAATCATAACTTGAAAACAATCTCTAACGCATAACATGCAAGAGTCATATAAATAATAAGTTAAAACCACAACTAAAGTTTATAATCATGCTATAAGAAAGGATAAAAACCCCTACCTCGCTCTCCGCACGAGTTTGAAGTCGATGAACTGGACACCACGAAATTGGTTCGCCGCATCTGGGGTTATGGAGGTCTCCAACCAGGAAAATAACGCCTCCATGACGTTCGGCACACTCAATTTTGGTAAGAACACCTCTTTAATGGAAGAAAACATACTCATATCGACTCGAGAAACTCTTTTTCCATGCTTGTATGCTACGGGCAGAATCTCCCCTTAACCCAGAACATTTTTCTCTTTTTGTGCCTGTAGGCTACAAACAGAACCTCCCATTTACCCGGGACACTTTTCTCACAACACGCCCGTAGGTAACGTACAGAATCTCCCCTTGCCCAATGTCACGACCCAGATTTTTAAAAGCATTTTTAAATAGCACTAACGGTAAGTAGTGAGAATTTTTTTCTTTTCTTTAAACACAAAGCAAACTATTTAATTATATATCCAGGTCATGATAATTGGGGTTCACAAATATGAATATTAAATCATATAATATTATTATGCGTCTGAAAATTTATAAAGAACAGCTCATCCATCTAAGTAAAAGTCCATCGTCCGTCTGAAAAATAAATAATAAGTTGACTCTCACGCTAAAGGTACACATACGTACCGGAGTTGTAGAAATGTAACAACTTCTTCTTGTACTTGCCTGTCTTAATCTCACTTGTCGTCGCTTGGAAAACCTGCAACAAAGCAAACCAAACAACAACCACAACCACAATGGAGCATCTCCGCCTCCAGGAGAAGAGCTTCCAAAGGACAAAAGGTTTTATTAATATTTTTCGGATCGGGCCAACATCACCCGATGTTAGTTGCCTACGTACTCATCATACAACATCTCCAATGTTTCCAACAAGATCGGATCCAGACGTAGTTCTGCTTAGAAACTACTCTATCCTAAAAAGTATAGCATCACACATGCAATGCTTAGATATTTTCAACCTACATTTTAGTAAGTCATTTAACCGTTCCACTTGTCTAATTAACAAGCAATATCAAACAATGTTATTAATTATCTCACATCTCTAGTTTGGTAATTAATACTATCAAATCTATAACTCAAAGATGACTCGCCCCTCGAGAAATCTCCAAACAAATGACTCCAACCTTGGAGTAGACTGCTTAACAGCAGCTTGACCCAAATCCCCAGGGCTCTCAATAGCCTGCCACGAATCTGGAGAAGAGGATACCAATTGTGCTCATGGACACAGATTGACAAGAAACACAAGCCTTCCATGATGCTCATGTAACTCCGCTTTTTGTACGTACTAAATAGTCCTGGGAAGACCTGCGGGAGACCCGCAGTAAAGACTCTCTGGTCAATACCCAAACCGTCGTGGCGATGAAGAAGCATATCGCAATCTCCAACATTATCCATAGAAGCCTTAGGTCTTTATGACCATTGACTTTGCCAAACATCTAAACTTAGACTAGATTATTTTCATCCAGTCAAGTATCCACTCAACCATTTGGGTCCTTTTCACCTTGTGAATCAGCCCAATAAATAGCTCATCCACTGAGCTATGACTCAAAGAACATCCCATAACCATCCTCGGTTCATTAACCAAGGTAAAATTCTATGTCAAGGCCCCATTCAAATCCATGAACCAGTCACAAACCTTATTGAGGGTATTTTAGTCTTTATCTTGATTAGATGTTCTCCCTCCAAACCAACAACAACCCATGTCTCTTGATTAATCTTCATTAATCTTAAGTTACTGATATAAATTAAAACGTCAATAATAAAAGCATACAACAACATAATCCACATAAATAATGTGCATTCACCAATGCATAAAGAATGAATAAAGGCCCGTTGCACTTATTTGCAGGGCTAGGGCTTAACTAGTACAAGCCCAAGAGTGTAACAACTCTAATGCATCCCGCGATTTACATATATAACACTCTAGTCGATTGATGTACTCAGTTGCAAACAAGAGTAATCCGCTGCTCTAAACCTTGAGAACGAAGATCATTCCTCTTGTTTCCCGTGACACTATGACCTAACAAGGTCTTCGTGTCACTTACTAGTCACACCCCTTCCTTTTGAAGTCGTTCCATGTCACTATAACATACCCTAACGCTTAGTGGTTAGGTTATTAGTTTCGATAGAAACGGAAAATACTGCCCTTAAGGGCATTAAGGTAATTCTACCCCTTAGGTTATGCTACCCTCCCTTGGGTCATTCTAGTCATCACACTACCCTTTTATTTATTTTAAGTCATAATCCTCTCAAAAGGCTCCACTCTCAAACTGACTCGCGCTTCCATCCACATAAATGTGGGCGGGTCCGCTCGAAGGGTATTTCTGTTATTTGGTTTAAGGCCTTAATGATATCTGATGAGTCCAAAATTGAACTAAAGGGTACTACTAGACTTCATGGACTCTGTGTAATTTTCCTGGTGTGTTACAAGGTTGTAAACCCCTTGAACCGACCCAGGTTGTCTTAACGATTTACGATTAAACCTAGGGGCAAAAAGGTCAATTATCCACTCACTGGGATTTTTTTCTCACCAAACGGTGTCTTATAATTAGGTTACCCATTAAACTATCATTGAGAATTTTCTCAATTTTTAGATCCACTCATAGGCTTTTGAGCCGGAGCCCCAAAGTCGGGTAAGTTAATATTGTACAATAAATAACAAACAAGGGTAAAAAGGTCATTTCACAACCTCTGAGATTTTTACTTGGGCTGAAACTTCGTTGGAATACTCCCACGCCACTCAAGGTTCAACAGTAATTTTCTAGGATTTTTTCCAAACCTAAACCCTACTTAACCGGACCCGGTTTAGTGGGTATTAAATTTATATTTTTTTTTATCAAATTAGACCGGACCGAATCGGGTTGGGAAACCCGACCCGGTCCAGCAGCTGATGACCCGCACTGCGGGTCATCTTCTCCGCGACCGGCCAGAGGCCGTTCGGCCTTTGGCAGCGCCGCCCGCACTGCGGCGGAGGAGGGGCGGCCCAGGTGTTCCCGGACCACCGGCGAATGGCGGAACTGACAGCATATGTTTCGCCGCCGCCCTTTCTCTTTTTTGTCCTTTTTTTTAACTGCGAGGCGGCAGCAGAAGCCACCGCAGCAGCCGGGGCCGAAGCAGCCCAAGCAGCCGCAGCCAAGGCGATCGCGGCCAGACCTGCGCAGCCCCGCCTTGTCCCTTTTTTTATTTATTTATTTTTTTAAAACAACCGGTGGCCTGCACAGCGGCAGGCGAATCTGCCGCCGCTAAGGCCGCCGGAGCCAGGGCCGCCGTGGTCTGGGCCAGGGCCACCACACGGCTCCTGTCCGACCACTGATCTGGTCACCAGAAAAATCAAAATACTGTTCACGTAATTACGTGAACAGTATAAGAAGAAATAATTGCAAAAATTACGATAATTTTCATACAATTCAGTTAATAAAATCCATAATAATCGCAACCTGAAATCCTACCTCCGTAGCCGAGTTGTCGTCGATCCACCATCGCTAATGCTTCGCCGGAGTATCGCTGGAGCCTCGCCGGAAAAATTCCCTCGGCCGCTCCTCCTTCTCTCTCCCCAAAAATCCCCATTCTTTGCTCTGATTGGGCAAAAGACCCCCAAAAAAGCCCTAATTAATTCTTTTTATAGGTATGAGATTAGGGCTCCTAATCCCAATAGAAATTGGGCCCTAAAAACCCAATTTCGGAATGCTAAATAATCGGGCTCGCAAAACGACTTAAACGGCCCAGTAGCACGTTTAATTCGGGTAAACGGGCCCTATACAATATATTTAACTTCGAACGATCGTATCTCCCTCATCTGAACTCCGTTTTGCGCATTTTTAGTGGCGTTTTGAAGCTCTTTCCGTTTATTTTCCATCCATATATGTTTCAGCCACCACTTCTAACTGATTACCAAGTTATTCTCACAGGAAGATCAATGGGTCCTACACCCTAATTTCCCCGTGTACGACTTTGGGAATTTAGAAAATTCCCAGACGTTACACCCGGAGACACTTTATCCTTCACGTGCCCGTAGGTGGCGGACAGAACCTCCCCTTACCCCAGGATGTTTCCCCCATATAAGGTTGCTAACTCGAAGAATGAACGCTTTCATTGCGTAGAACACCCTCAATTTAGCTAAAAACACTTTTTCAACTGAAGAAAACGGACTAAGAATGACTCCAAAAATTTCTCCGGAAGAATGAACAGAATTCTCTATTTATAGAAAAGACCCGGGAGCCAATGACTTGCGTGCATGTGTGCGCAACATGTGTCACACCACAATTGGCCCAAGTCACGGCACCGCTGCGCTAGATGCGCACATGGTGTGCGCGTTGGCATGGACCCGCTACGCATCGCGTGTAGGTCGTTTTGCATGGCGCGGCACACCAGCCACGGCTTACGCCGCGATGTGGCTTGGCTCGGCGTTAGCAGTGACACCAGCTACTTTGTTCGTTTCTTAATTTTTTAATAATATTTTATTAAAATTCCAACTTCAAAATGCGATAACTTCTTATCATGAAGTCGGAATTGCATGTTCTTGGTACCGATTGACTCGTATTGATGAGCCCTTTGAAACAATACCCCACATGGGTAGGTTATCTCGCACTTTTAATGTAGGTCCTGCCCATGTGGCATGCTTCCCGAGGTTGTAACTTTCGCTCTCGACCTCCACTTCATGTGTTCTTAGGTTCATTATGCTCATCTCACCGAGCTCTATCACACCCATATAAAAACTCTCTAAATATTTGCCTCTAATAATTTAAAAATCATCAAAACTCATAAAATAACTTTATTAGAGGCAAGAAATCATACCGAAATTTTGCAGTTGCTACAATACGAGCTCCTCTTCATGATTTGTCTGCTCCTACTCTAGCTCTGGCTCTGGATGTGGCTCTAGCTCCGATATCTGTTTAGGTGGTTGACCTGATATATTGATTTCGTTAAGTGGTGCGATTTCGTCGTTTAGAAAGGTGATTTCATCATTTGAAAGAACGAAATCAACTTAAACTTGATTTCGTCCTTCTAATGGACGAAATCATTTAAATTTTTTTTAAAAAAAATTACGCAGGCTTCAGTTGCTTAAAGACCAGTTCTGTGAATAAGTTGGTACCCTATTTGTACCTAATATTTTTTAATTTTTCAGGCCTATTTTAAAGACTAATTCTGTGACTAATCCACGTCGGGTTTTGGATATGATGAGGCTCAAAACATGGTACATATGGAGGCTCTAATTCTTATAGATCAATGTCAGTCGTATATAGGTTGGTCATGGGTCATGAAAACCGATTAGTTAAAATATTTTCATGATGACACAGTATAATTAGATGTGGTAAAGGGTTATGCCAAGCCTTGAATTGAGACCTTTGCAGGGGCTGATACTTGGACCGACACCCTGAAGAAGCCCAAAAAGGCCTCATAAACTTGATTTTTAAAAATGGCAGGCCAATGGGTTCGCCCAGCACATCGGATCCTTGGCAGGGCTGTGCCATGCCACACTTTGGACCAAGTAGGGCTAGGCCTAGCCCTTTACTATTACTTACCACAATGCATGATCTATAGACATGTAGAGGGTCTAGTGAAACGGTTCCACAAGCCACATAGTGGATATGCTATTCATTGTTTGACATGTTTTAATATTTTTTACATGTCTAAACATCAGAAAAATCAAGTGTTAATGTGAGTTTACATGTTAAAACATATGAATGAACCTATGCACGCCAACATTGTAGAATCATTCCACTAGATACCTAAACTTGTTGGATTTAGGTCCTAAAGTGTCGATGCCACCATTTTCTTGGTGACCACTTTCTTGGTGATATGACATTCTTCCATTGTTGTATGAAAATGTCAAAACCAATGGGTGAGACTTATGGAAGCTTAATCTAGTTTTCATAAGAGTGCAGACACAATTCTCTTATTTGGCTGACTAAATACTCGAGTCAATTTAATACATGGGAGAACAACTCTTTGTGAATTGAAGTGGACTCTTCTTTATATTTCCCCTTTTCTGCCTATGGGTTGCAAAATAAACAAAAATTAATTGAAAATGTGTAAAATTAGGTGTGCCCTCAACTACTGTATGAATATTTACAAACATGTTATAAATCGATAGCAGATTCAATTCAAAATAAGTTGTAGAAGTAGATGACTTATATATGTTTTTAAGGAATTGGAAATCCTTCCAAAGAAACTAGAGATCTCATAGTTGTATACACTTCCAAGTTTGATAAGCTATCAAACCACATAATAAGAAGCAAAAAACATAAAGGAAAAACATAATGATCCCAACATTCTATTCCGGTTAATCAGCTAAAAAAACACACTATTTTCCATCAAATGTTAAATATATATTGGGAACCCAACCGTACAAAACATTGTTGCATAGTTATAACTCATACATCCACTAAAGATTTGAGAGTTTAATATTCATCTAAGCCTAGTAAATAACTATATTACGTATAGCCTAAATACTTAATTAATAAGCAACAAACTACAAGATATGACCTCAATTATAGAATTGTAAAACAAAAAATAATAGAAGTACTACCAATCACACAAGCATGCAATTACCATAACACAAGAATTTTACGTAAAAAAAACATGGGAAAAAATAGAGATAGACATTCATCCACTAAAATCAATGCAAATTAGGATGGAACTTTAAACCCATTTCCAAAACTTTTAAATATATGTAATTTTTTCTTCCAAACTCATATATATATATATATATATATATATATATATATATATATATATATATATATATATATATATATATATTAGGTACCATTGTACTCCTATCGACAAGTCCTATCAAATAAGATCCAATGTGGATAGGTTATCTTAGGCTTTTCAAATGGGCCTTACCTATATAACACACTTCTTGAGGCTTAAATTAATATGAGAGGTAATAGCTAAACAATAATAGAATCCAAAATTATGAAGTGGGAAGTTGGGAGCCAGAATCGCTAAAATCATCTCACGAGGTAATTTGATGATTTGGCCAAAAATAAGCATGAATCTTCCTTTTAACAGAATTTATAACTTCCTGTTATTTTTATATCTAACCACACTTCCATTAAATTGAGGCAAAATTGTGACAAAATCCTTAAAATTTAACAAAAAATTTATACCCAAACAACCCAAATCTGTGAGAGATGAAGAGTTGTAACTTGTATAATTGCACTTAGAGGCCTCTCCGTAAATCCTCTGGATTTAACGTGCCCAGTACGAAAGTTAACCTTTCATTGGGTGACACGAGAGACTTGTGGCTTGCGAGAAGGTGACAAGAGTTTTTATGGGCAAATCAGATAATTTTTACCCGACAAAAAATTTTCAACACTAAGACAATTAAAGCGGGACGGAGAAAATCATCTACGTGCTCGGAAAAGAAAACAAGCACATGTACACGGATCCGATCTGACGTCATTGGTTTCACAATCAGCTGGTGTGGATTCCCTTGTTACTTGTATGGTCCCAAGAAAGGCGCCAAAGAAGGTCGTTCTGACAAAGAGACGAAGAATAAAGGAGAGCTTGGAATCGCTTTCTCTGCAACAGCCACTTACAATGGCCCTTCTCTTCGTTGGCTCCCGAATCCAATCCACCCACAGAGCCAAAAAAGAAATTCTGCTGTTCTTTATCAAAGCAAGAAGGAAAAGAAAGAAAGGATAGAAGTGATTCGGATCTGAGCAAGCGTCAGATTTCTCAGCACTGACTGGCATTACATGTCCACAGCTCCTCTGTAGATAAGAATTACCCAGATGACAATTCTGTTTCCATTTGGCTTTTTTGTATCTGTTCATTCCTTTGGGTAACTTGGATGTGTACTGATGGAATTGAGTTGATAGATACCTGTAAATGTTGGAGATTTTTGAAGTTCTCAAGATATCGGTCTTGTGGTTGTGTTTGGGAACTGGAAATGGGCGAGGTAAGCTGGTTCAGGAGAAAAAAAAATATCTATCTTACCTGGATTTGTAATTTATTTAATGATGGTTGTGGGGAATAAGACATGAGATCAACAAATATTATATATATTATTACCGTACACATATCGAGTAGACATTCTCAAGTTGGGAATTGGGATTGATCTCATCTGTCGCCCATTCACTTGTATCTTTCTTTATAAAGTTCCTCCAAATTTATATTCATTGTGTGAGTCCATGAGCCATTTGTTAATACATACTAAATATTTCCTGTCCTCTCTCTCTCTCTCTCTCTCTCTGTGCTAGTTTGTTACACTTGCTTTTATTGTTGCAGTCCTTGAATTGTGCCGACAGCTGATTCTGTCCTCTTGTGGGCCTGTACTTCTTTACTTCATCTTTACTGAGGCATTGCAATTGAGGGTCATTCAAAGCATAACTGTCGTATAGCATTTTTTAGTCCAAGCAATCAAGGTGAAGGAGAAAGAATACAACAATATCTAAGCTTTCACTTTCGCAGGAGTCTAAAATCTTCGGAGTATCCCCCTCATTCTAATTTCCTGATAGTTCAGTTTAAAACATTTGTATTTTCTAGAATGCCCCTGCACTATTTGAAGTTAAATCTCTTCGAATCCTGAACATCACCTACAAATCTTGGCAGTGTCATAGGCTCCCAGCCAAAATGGGTAAAGGATTTTCTGATTCAGCTGTCTTCATTTTTGTGTTGCTTTTGCTTGTGATCCCTTCTTACCAGCTACAGTCATCCCAAACACAAGTCCTCTTGAGAATTCAGCGGCTATTAGCATATCCAGCAGTGTTGAGTAGCTGGAGCTTCAAAACAGATTTCTGCAATAGTGATCCCTCTCCAGCAGCTACAGTGGTTTGCTATGAAGATACCATCACCCAAGTGCACATCATTGGAAAAGAGCGAAAGCCTTTGCCGTTCAATTTCTCCATTGATTCATTTTTTACAACTCTGGTAAAGCTCCCCAATTTGAAAGTACTCTCCTTAGTTTCTCTTGGATTGTGGGGTCATCTTCCCTCCAAAATTGCGAGATTTGCATCTCTGGAAATCTTTAATGTAACTTCCAATTTCTTCTATGGAGTCATTCCTCCTGAAATTTGGTCCCTATCAAGCCTTCAAACTCTCATTCTAGACAATAACATGTTCACTGGTCAAATTCCTGCCTGGGTGGCTGATCTCCCAGGCTTGACTGTGCTGAGCTTGAAGAACAATTCCTTGAATGGGTCCTTACCAAATTCATTAGGTGCATTGGAGAATCTCAGAGTGATTGCACTCTCCAACAATCAATTTGCTGGAGAAGTGCCTGATATTAGCAGTCTGACCAACCTGCAAGTGCTTGATCTGGAGAATAACTACTTTGGACCACAGTTTCCAGCCTTGGGCAGCAAGGTGGTGACACTTATATTACGGAAGAACAGGTTTAGCTCTGGCATTCCTTCTGATATGAGCTCCAGTTATCAGCTCCGAAAGTTTGATATTTCTTTCAACAGATTTATTGGCCCTTTTCTGCCATGGCTGTTGTCGTTGCCTTCAATCCGCTACCTAAATATTGCTGAAAACAGATTAACAGGAATGCTTTTTGAGAACATGTCTTGTAATACCCAACTGGAATTTGTCGACTTGTCTGCAAATCTTTTGAGTGGTAGCTTGCCTACCTGTCTTCTATCAAATGTAAGCAATAGAATCATTGAGTACTCGAGGAATTGCTTGACAAATAGTGCTCAAAATCAGCATCCACATTGGTTTTGTCAAAATCAAGCTTTGGCTGTAGGGATTATACATCATGAGCAAAGAAAGGTTCCACCTAAGAAGGCAGTTGTGTCAAGCATAGTGTCAGGGGTTGTTGGTGTTATTGCACTGGTTAGTGTCTTGCTATTCCTGGTCAGGAGAAGAATGAAAAAGAGAAATATGATGAGAAAGGCACCAGCAAGTTTAATTACAAAAAATCCTTCAAATGGAATTCCGTCAAAGCTTCTCTCCAATGCAAGTAAGAACTTATTTCCTGTCTTCTCATTCGTATGCAAAAATGTGTTGCTTACCTCTAAAAAGGGTATGAGATTGGCTGATGAAATTTCCTTTTTTTTGTCTTGAAGGATATATATCACAAACAGTAAACCTGGGAGCACTATGCCTTCCATCATATCGACCCTTTTCTTTGGAAGAACTTGAAGAAGCCACTGATAACTTTGATACA
This sequence comes from Saururus chinensis, assembly GCA_035235625.1. Lineage (NCBI taxonomy): Eukaryota > Viridiplantae > Streptophyta > Magnoliopsida > Piperales > Saururaceae > Saururus > Saururus chinensis. The sequence continues at coordinate 24,025,242 of CP141146.1, read as the reverse complement.
TCTACTTTTATGGGTGAAGGTTCTTTTGGTCAGGTATTACTTCTATAGTTCAACTGTATATTCATGAAACTTACTCTACATTTCCTCTCCATTTGATTTTTCATCTGTTGCTGAACGAAGAAAATGCAGATTTTAAGGTCGCCTTTTTTTCTTTCAATTTAGTCTGTATACACCATTAAATGACAAAATTTTATGAATATCCACCCAACTGATTTGAACACATACTTTTGTTAAATTAAGTACGCCTTCTCTATGTTAGGTTTTTTAAGGGATTCTACGAGCAATAAAACGAGTTTATACTGTTAAAAGTATTTTCTGCTAATTCTTTTCTTGAAACCAAGATGCTAGTATAACCTCCTACCTTCTCTATTACTATTGCCTTTTTAAAGTTTCAGCTCTTAAAATTTATGAGTTAAAAATCAACTATGACAAGAAACTCAATCTGAACTCAATCTGTTGTTACAAATACATATTTTCTTAAAGTCAACCTACTCTGCAGTACACAACAGAGTGAGGACTCTGCAGTTTGGGGGGTGGGTGGTGCCCAATTTTCTTAGGGACCTTTTTAAATTCAGGGACACGTAGGTTTTGAGGCTACTTCCTGCCCCCTTTTTCATTTGCTCCTTGGATTTAAATCTGACGGTACAGTGCCCCTCTACCATGGAAAAAATAAATTACTAATTTTTCCCATTCTTGTAAATGGTAAATTTATCATCAATATTGTTGAAATCTTCGCTACAAGATTTGAATTGAATAAGTTTTCCCCTTTCAATGGAAATGACAAATAGTTATTGATGCAAATTAGAAAAATATTGTCATCTTTTGAATTTCACTTCTACGCTGTGGATTACAATGATATGTTTCATTTAGCTCGACCCTGATTATTTACTCTGTATTCTGCTTCATATCATGAGAATCGTCTCTAATTTCTTGTGTTTCATTTTTACAGATGTATAGAGGCAGGTTGAGTAATGGGTCCCTTGTTGCAATAAGATGTCTAAAACTAAAAAGGCGGCACATCACTCAGGACTTTGTACACCATATTGAATTGGTCTCGAAACTCAGGCATCCCCATTTGGTCAGTGCACTTGGACACTCTTTTGAATGTTATCTTGAAGATTCCACTGTGAGCCGAATATTTATTGTGTTTGAATATGTATCCAATAAGACTCTAAGAAGTAGAATTTCGGGTAAGTAAAGGGCCTTTCCAAGTGATTATGTAAACACTACGCTTCCCTCATCTATCATTGTCATGTTCTTTTACTATTCTTTGGCAGAAGGAGCTTCAAAACGAAGGTTGTCCTGGACTCAAAGAATATCAGCTGCTATTGGTATAGCAAAAGGCATTCACTATCTTCACACAGGAATAGTACCAGGCATATTTGGACAGATTTTGGCAAGTTCAAATGTGCTATTGGATCACAATTATCTGGCAAAAGTTGGCAGCTACAATTTGCCAGTACTGGCAGAGAATATGCCAATGCAGGTAAAAAGGTTCACTAAACTCACTTTTATCTAGTTGCTTTTGTATGGCAACATCTTCCTGTGTGTTTCTTTGCTTATATCAGTTATTATCTACTTTCCCAACGTTGGCAGGTGGGAACAGGTGATCCTAATGCATCCAAGGAAATTTGTATACCTCAAAGGTAAAAACTTAGTTACTTTCATCTCAAAATTAGGTTTTTGAAAGCACAGTGGTAAAGATGTGTGCTCTTATTTCAGTGACAGGATTAAAGTAGGCGTTTTAAGTTTCATTCTTTAGATTTGTCTAAACTAAAGATAGGCAAATTGCATCTGTAGCTAGAATATATACATAACCAACGGGATTGGTGGGATGCCCTCAGGAAGCGGAGATCCCGAGTTCAAACCTCTCTCTGTTGGCCACCCACCCTGGATTGCATCAGGTGGCCTATGTACATGCCCCAGAGGATTGGTTGCAGGAATGTGGTATACGGTACTCTAAGAGGCTGGTTGGACTGCCCCTTCTAGTCGGGTCCTATGGGCTTAACCACTCCTCGTTAACCTAAGAAACTGATGCATAGCTTTTACGGAAACTTGTTTGGGTAAAACTACCACTGATATAAGCTAGCTTCCTGGGCTTGTTCAGCATCTTGGCTTGGTATATTGGCGTTTATGAGCTTTAGGATCAAATATAAAATCTTAGCCCCATAGAGCTTGGCACTTAGCCTTCCTTGATGAAATATTTGTCTTGCTGTTGGATTTTCTTAATGATGTAAAATTGCTCTATAATTGACTCGTTTATACCACACTATATGTTGCTCATTTTTCATTGATAAGAATATTGCAATATCAAGTAATTTTGCTTTGCGTACTTAGAGATTTAAATAAGAATATGTATAGGAATTGTTCCAATTCAAAGCTTATACTCTTTTATGTTGCAGGACTCAACAGGATGCTAAAACTGATGTCTATGACTTTGGAGTTATATTACTAGAAATGATCACAGGAAGGCTAATTACTTCACAAAGTGATGTAACTGCAATAAAATGCCAGGTATTCTTTTTCGTCTTGCATTTTTTTTTTTGTTAACAAGGGATGTCCGAGTCCGTCGTACCTCACTAGAATCCGCAAGGCAACCAGCCTCTTAAATCTCTATATCCCGCTGCCCATCCCCTCAAGTATGTACAAGGCCCACTCATCATATACAAAATTGGGATATAATCCCAGGAGGGTGGCCAACAGAGTGTGGTTGGAACCCCCATGACCGCTGCTTCCTGAGGCTTTATCAGCTCACAACCTAGGTCCTAAGCCAGATCTGAGGCTAATGTGCATCTTTCCAACATAGCTATTTTTTTTTCCGGTTCACTGTACAAGAAAAACGAGATCTTCAGTATTGTTTTCTAGGCACATAATCCTGTTTGCATCTTCTCCTCATTTTTAACTTGAGGTGATTGAATTATCTTGCCAGTTACAATCAAGTGGCATCACAGATGAAGTTGCTCGAAAGAGCTCAGTTGATCCAGCAGTTGCCACTGCTTGCTTGGATGTGTCATTGAAAACAGTCATGGATATCTGCATGAGGTGTCTGTCAGAGGAGCCAAGGGAGAGACCTTCATTTGAGGACGTGCTATGGAATTTACAGTTTGCCGCCCAGGTCCAGGAGACCTGGAAGGGAGAATCTCAGGGCAGTGAAGGATCCCCCATTTCTCCTTTATAGCCTCCACGCATGCAGCTTGTTGTTCGGAAAAAGAACGATCAGACTAATGTAAGCTTTATGGAATCTCAAGCAGCAACACCAGATAGCCACCTTGCTGCGGTGATTATATTGAAAATCAGATTTCTTCTCATATTTCGTAACTGTTGCGTTATCTGGAACTGTTCTTCTCTTTTTCCTATTGCCTAATGGTGGAGCAGTAACTGTTTTCTTCCCATAAAGTGATGGTAATCGGTCAGCCGGATACAGTCAAACACTGAGCGTATACTTTTATTCTGACTGTTTATTTTATTTTTTTTAAATTTTAACCTCTACCTGAGTGACTCACGTAATCTTGTATTTCAATATACAAAATCTTGTTCATAAAAAATATATAAAAAAGCAGTCTCGGCTACTCCAACCTGCTTGAGATGTATGGCTCATTAAAACCTTGGCCCAACCGACGGCCCAGATGAACTGTGCATGCATTTAACTGTTCACATGCACTCGGGAAGTTAGTCTTGGGATTTAATTGCATGGGGAGATCTTTACACCTCTTGTCTCCCAGTTTGGAGCTGCTATTTTTTGGTGTAAAAAGGATTGAAGCATTGAACGCCCATTAATAGGTTTTTCGCTGTCTTTGGTGGATACCCATTTGGGCAAATAAATGGGAATGTCTTATTAATAAGTTTACAATAGTAAGCAGCCCCTGATTTTTTCGCCGTCCATTTTTTAATTAGTTAAGGCATTATATTGCGGCTCGCTTTTTGTCATCCTTAGTTCAGATAAATCATACCATATGGTAAGCTTTTGCGATTAGATATAAACAGGATTTGAGCAGATGATGAGATTAATATATTTGCAACATGTTGATTGAGTAATTTAAAACAAATAATTAATATTAATAGCTTCATTTGATTTTTCAAAATGAACAAATATTAATTTACTTTGAAAAACTAAATAGACCTATTAATTTAGAACCGAAGAGTATTACATAAAAGTTTTTTTTTAATTACGAGAGCATGATTCTAAAGCATTTATCAACAAACCCATTTTAAAATTACTGCCATTCTGATGGGTCTTTGAGCACTCTACCTATTGGTCAATAGATAGGAAGCTGAGATCTCTTGGGCAATAGCCAAGTGCTAGCTACAAAAATTTATATACTCCAGTAAAAGACAATTCTAAGGGTTGTTATAATATCTCGGAAATTTGAGGTAAATTTTAAGAAATTTTTTTTTAATTTTTAATTGGGGTTTATGGTGTAATTCTTGGGTTGTGCTGAAAGGTTTTTGGCCCCACTTGGTGGGCCAGCAAGCTGGGAACCTCCTCCCAATTTTGGGAGGTACAACTTTGGAGAGGAAAAGTGTCACGCCCGAGGTTTTTTTATATATTTACTTTAAAATTTACTAAAATTTTATTTCAAAATACGGATATAAATCAAAGGAAACCACGGAATTCAAAACATGTGAAAATATTTTTTTTATAAATTAATCCATTGTACAATGAAATCAACATTTTCAGGTGTGACCCAAAACAAAAATGTAAAAGTGAAACATGCCATGGTCATGGTCTTTAAAAACAAATATATCCCAGACATCTCTGAGTACAAGTTCTTAAACAATTTGAGTTCTAAATCATATATATACACACAAGTTCAAGAAAATAACACAATGAACTCTCACCTTACTCAATACATGAGATCATGGTATAAAAATAATATAGTCTCACTACGAGTCCACTGCACACCAAGGTCGAGGAAGAACAGTACACCACAGGGAACAAAGTCCAAACCAAAAGGCTTTCCATTGAACCTGCAAAAGCCTTTGGACCAAGGGGAAAAATGAGTATTTTCATACCAAGGAGGGGAAACAAATTAATAAACTCCGGAAGTTCAAACATAGATGCATTCATGCAACTACACATAAAACAAGAAATATATGAAACATAAACAGTGTCTCACACACAAACTATCGCACTAGATGAACTTACACTTACTCTTATAACATACTCTTACACTTACACTTTAAATCAAAGTCTTGCCAACTTACTCGTTCAATCGTACGCTTACCCGTACAACTTACACATAGTTGTACGACCTTAATCGTACAATCTTACCTATATGACTCGCATAGTTTTACTTGTATGCCCTTACTTGTACAGTCTAGCTTTTACTCAGAAGCTTACTCTTATCATCATCCTTATAAACTTACACTTATACTTACTCTGATTCTTACGCATACTATTTACTCAAAATCTGATACATACAACTTACTCTTACTCTTGTATACATACAATTGACAACTGAAGCTCATCACAATTAATAAGCTCCAGCATTGAAAAAGAAAAGAATGTCATTGGGGCGTCACCTTAACCTCTGGGGAGCAACTAGATGACATGGATTTTTCCGAAGGCAAGGCACACCTCTTATCATGAGGCACAAGATTAAATAGGTAAGAGGAGGTCTATGATACTACTTACCTGAGCGCGCAAATGCCTACTCTTTGGGGCCATACAGTGCCAACTAAGGGCAAAAATTATACGGCACCATTCTTGGGCAGGAATCTTATATTGCCACTCTTGGGCAGAACATATAGTGGCATCTATAGGCCGAAAGATATACAATGTCTACAAATGGCAGAAACTTAAAGCGCTCTCAACATAGCATCAAACATCTAGACTGAAATACAGCACCAAGACCAAATCCCGCAGGATAACACTATGGCTAGACCTGGAAGGACGCTCGGTCGATTACTTATTGACTGGCTCAAACACGGAACTTAATTTGGCGAAACCCTTAGTCTCAACTCACAACGTTATCGAATTAGGGTTACTTGTAATTCAACTTCATATTATGTAACTTATACATGCATAATTATGCCCAAAACTACTTCAGTTTTACATTCTTCAGCCATCCAAGCTGGAATTGACTCATCAAACCCCTACTCATAATTATGAATGGAATTATGCTGTCAACTCTTACTTATAGTCCCCCACGGATGCTTCGAGAACTTTAAGTCTTCTTAATCCCTGCATCACCTAGGTCTCCTACTCATTGCTCCAACCTAGCATCCGATTTAATCCCAACCAATCCCATCAAATCCAACCTTTTCTAACTAATCTTATGTCTTCCGTCACCAGACATACTACTACAATTTCCACACCATAGTCCATAAAACACCCATTTGACAAACTTCGAATCAAATGAACATACACCTGCCCAATGACCACACACAACCAGCCCACCTACGAAGATCTATCACAAGCTCTAATCACATACATATAAATCCTCAACCACTTTCCATCAAATCCCTTAGTCTTCACTAGCACATGCATAGTTCACATATATAAAACATGTTCATTTAATCGGCATTTATCATGCAAAACATTAAGTTACAAACTCCTAATATGCTACTACATAAGCAAAACATGCAAGCATGAAATTATGAGTTCAAGGTCCCCTACCTCGTAATCCATGTGAGTTTGATGACGAGCACACAACAGTGGCAGTGTCGAAGGCAGAATCAACTGCCAAAAGCATCGCATTGAGAGAGTTGCTGTCCCGAGGCTTTTCGAAGGCACCAAAATTAATCTCGGCAAGGTGGGGCTGATTTTTCTTAAAGTAATTTATTTGGCGCACTAGGGTGGCCAGACACAAGTTCGTGCCACTAGAAATGACAAAAATGACCACAGAATGGGGGTGGCTAATTGGAGGTTGGCCTAAAAACACTTTGTTGGCACAAGATGCTAAAATCGGTTGCAAACCACACCTAGAGGCAACAATTTTGCATTGTCGAAGCTTCACAAAAGGGTGGAGGGCTTGGTTGCGTACTCACGAACATAGGAGAAACGAAGAAGGGCTTTAGCGGTCATATTGACTAGTGGTGGTGTCTGCCAATCATCAAACACCGCAAAGGCGGTGCCTTTAACCTAAATGGCAATACGACCACAAGCGTGCATGGAAAAAGAGCAACCATAGGGATGGACAAGTTGTTGGTGTGTCCCGAAGTGACTCAAGCTGGTGGGAGCAGGATCCAACCACTCATGGGTGGGATCGGCTATCGAACTGCATATACACGTGCTATCACGGCCAAACCCTAAAAAGGGTGGATTTTTAGGGGGTTGGGGGGTTGGTCAAGAAAGAGGTGGAGTTCACCAGTGGCAGTCCCCCAAACAAAAGCTGAGGCACTAAGGCTCGGAGTAGGTGGTCGACAAAGGTGGCGACATTGCCAATCACTACACACAACCAAACCATTGTATGAGTGGTTGTGCATCAAGCATGGCTTATGGTGGAGAACATAGTTACGACAGCAGCCAAGCCTTCACTTGCCCGAGGCCAATGGCCGATAATGCTATTTCTACTTGGAAGGACCAGGAATTGAGGACTCTTTCCTTCAGGTTCTGGGTTGTGCTTAAGGAAAAGTGGGGGTGCATAGGTGGAATCGGGCCAGAAGTGCCGGCCCTTGCCATCACTAGACCGGGGCAAAGCCCACGTCGGTTCAACATGCAGCCCAAGTCTGTGCAATGCCATGATGGACAAGTTGGTCTTGGGGTGGGGTGGGGAGCACTGTGACAGTTAGAGGTGTACCCCGAATTTTGGGGGCATCTGGTTTAGGCAGAGGAGGCCGGGAGCGATGACCCCTTGTCGTCATTGGGTCAAGCCAACGTCTGTGGTTGTCTGCTGGCCAATGCTAGTGGCAACTAAACTGCCGGTCAGAAGGAGCAAAGGGACTCAATTTAGCCAGGGATGATAGTGTGTAGAGTTGGGGTGACAGACACACTATCGCCGGGCCACAAACAGCCGGATGGGGCCAAGGGCCGGACCTGGAAGATGGCGGCAACCTAGCAATTGTCGAATTACGACAAGTCAAATGGATGTCGGCTCCATGTTGTCCAATGTTCGGAAGTGAAATTGGACACCGCTAGAGAAAAATGGCAAACTTTACTCTAGAGCTAATCGGGATCTAATCAGGGCAAGGGAGGCCAGACCTCAGCACCTCGCCATTACTGGTTCGAGGTGGCAAATCCGGAGGCCAATTAATGAATGGCGGCCGACAGTGAAAACCAGCGATAAAAAAATCAACGGCAGGGGGGAAATTTCACCAAAAATTTGAGTAGGGCAGAGGAGGGGTTGGGGAAAGGCTAGCCGGAGACCGGTGGCAAAATGTGGCTGAGAGTTATCGATCACCTAATGATTTAGCCTTGTGTAAAATGCGGCTGAGAGTTATCAATCGTTTGCTCTTGCAATCGATCAATCAAATGAAGAATCATGCACACTAAAATTAGTGACCAATCGATCCTTGTTAAAGCAATTGACCATTTCAAAAATAAGTTACCTAAATTAAGACCTAATTTCTATTTCATTTCTCATTCAAGTACAAATCCTAAACCGACTTATTGAGCTAACAGGGTTATGAAATCATGAAATTGGAGAAAGGAAAACCTAGAGAAGAAAAGATAAAAGAGGGTTTACACCTTTACTTATTATTTTTCGAAGGTGAATTCACTTGAGCTTTGTATTGAAGATTTATGATTAATTGAAGAAGGCAATCTACAAGTAAAGAAACTGATACACAAAGTATTCAAAGAGGAGTTTCAATATGTCTTCAATGGGAGATTGTTGAAGACTAGAAGTAGACAAAGACAAGATATGGAGGAGAAAACAGACAAAGACAAGGCAAAGAGGAGAAAACAGATAAAGAGAAGGTAAGGAGGAGAAAATTTCAAGTGCTTGGAGAAGATGTGACGGTTAGCAATAACGATCTAAATAAGAGGAGCCTGTGTTAGAGTTTAAACAAGGTTGGTGGTTTCCTTGTGTCTACGTAAAGTCTGAATTTTAATGCATTGATTTGGTTCATTTAGAATTGTTGTGGTTTTTTACCCTAGTTCAAATTTTCCATGTAAATGGTTGTGTCAACTTGTGGATTGATTATTGATAATTCGAGAGTGAGATTGAGTGAATAATTTGGTTTTAATAATTTTTGCTTAATAAATAATTTTGCGGAAATAGGCTAGGACTCTTAATTCTTACTTATTGAAAGTATTAATTTTAAGAGCAATCTAACGATTTGCTAGGTCGATTAGATGGATATTAAACTCTCAATTGGTAGCTATGAATTAAATTTTATTAAAAAATTTGTTTGCTACTTGATATCAATTAGATTTGACATGTTATGCTTTATTATCTTTCTTAATCTTGCTTGATTTACCTAATAGATGTGTTTTGTTTAATTATTTGACTTGTACTTATTTGCTTCATCATATTTAGTTCTTATTCTTCTAGTGATAATGAGGATTTAGATTTAGAAAGTCTTTTTAGACAAGTTATTGAATCGAGTAAGAAGTTAAAAAAATTGTCAAAGCTAATGCAGAGACAATTGAAGCAATGACTATTAAAAAATTTCAAGTGGTTAAAGATAAAGAAGAACAAGAGAAAGAGGTTCAAACTTTGAAAAGTGAACTTGAGAAAGAGATGAGAAAAACTAAATCTTTAGAGGATAAACTTGTGTCTACTAATGAAGAAGTTGGCGCCTTCAAATTTGAGAGAAGTAATATTCTAGAACAAGATAAAATTCTTAGAGAATGAAGTTCATGAAAAGGTAGGGACAAATAGGGCTTATTTGAAGAAGAAAAAAGATCTAGGGAATGAATTGACAATTTATGAAGAAAATTTTCAAATTTTCACTTTAGGCCAAGAGAAGTTGGACACAATTTTGTACATGAGACAAGATAGTAGTGATAAATGAGAACTAAGGTTTAGAGAGTTTACTAGTTTTAAGGGTGTTAATAAGTTTGTCAAAGATAAAGAACCCATGCACATTAGAAAGATGGTTCCACAAGTTGACAATATGTCAAACCTTAAGAATCCTTGTAAGAATCAAAGTCCAAATTTCAAATGTAGGAAGAGACATCAAAAGAGTGATAATCATAAGTCCTACTTAATTAGACAAATTCAATCCATAAAACACAGCATAAATTGCCTTAATGTATTATGAACAAATCAAAAACTAAGGAAAGTTATGTTGCTTCATACTTGAACAATTTGCCCAAGAAGAAGCAAAAAATCCATTCAAATCGTAGGAAACCTCAAGACAAGCATATGGATGAGGAAGTACACAACAAACTCCATACCATAGAAGGTTACTCAAGACAATAGGAAGAAAAATATTCAAATTTGGATTAAAAAAGATGTCTTAGAGAACTTTAGATCTCTAGTTGATGGGATAAAGATGTCTACCTTACGTTGCTTTAGGATTAGTTGGCTAGCAAAGGCTAAGGAGTCTTATATCTCTAAGTAACAAATTTTATTTTTGTCCATGATTTAATTCTTTCAATTTTTTGGACACACATGTTTTAGTTTTATGATATTTTACTTTGTTTTCATGCCTTTTTATTCATAGGTTTTAGAAGAAGAAAAAAATAAAAAAATAAAAAATGATAAAAAACACAAAAAATAAATTATTGTAGCTTTTGTTTAATTTTGCAATTAGCTTTGTTTTTGTTTTTTATGAAGTTCAGTTTTTGAGATATTTTGATATTAATTTTCTTTTAAGTTGAAAAACAACATGATTAGTGGTCAAACATATCTTACTATGAGAATGATACACCGAGGAGAGTGAAGATAAATTGGATTTTCTTTTGCTTGATGTTGCAATTCTTTGTTTTAAAATTAACTTGCACGCATCATGTTGAGACTTAAGTCACATTTAAGAATGAATATCAAGAGATAATTCTTAAACATAAGTTGACTTAGGTGATTAGATTTTAGTGGAGTCTAGGTGATCAAATTAGAGGATCTTTGGCTAGATTTCTTTTTAGAGTTCAAAGATAAGAAAATTACATGTACCCATCTTTCATTTAACTACGCTCCTAGTCCCTTTAGAAGTCTTCTTGTAGTTGCCTAGCCTTGTCCATCTTTGATTAGGAATCCAGCTCTCCATTGCCAACCTGAAGTAGGAGTCCAACCAACCTAATTGAATAGGTCCCTGTATGCATAGGACTCTAGCCCTATGTTGTGGTGCCCAGCCCGCCACAGTCTTTTTAGGAGTAGGACTTCTCCTAACATATCCGCCCAACTCACCAATGCTATTGTCGACTTGTGCAATTGCCCTGGAATACACTTGCCTTGGTTGTCTACTCACCTAAACTAAGAGAATGCCTGACCCCCTTGTTTAGGAAAGGGGTTGAGGGGCTAACAACAGCCTAATAAGATTTAAGTTTGTTAGAATGCAAAACTTTTAGTACAAAATTTACTATTTAAAATGCTATCTATGACAATTTTATCTGATTTTTATCCATAGGAAGCATGAGATTGCTTGGAAAAAGAGCTTTTTCTCCGGTCTTGCTTCACACTTCCCGTTTGTTTTCTTCTTTTTGGGTGCAAAAGATTTTGAACTAAAGGAGCCTATATCAAGTGATTATGTGATGACTGTGGATCCTCCAAAGATTCCAGAGTCAAAACTAATAAATGGGGCTAGTGAGAATTTGGATGTGAACTCTAAGGAACTTGAAGCCATGTTGAGTGTTGACTTTAATGGCATTCTCTTAGAGACACATTCATTTTTTAAACCTTGCTTAAATGTTAACTACATACCTTTACTATCATTGAATGTGTTTCTACATCAAAACTCACACTATGTTGTGATTCTAAGAACTTAAATGATGAAGATTTTAGACAGTGAGTTGGATTTTCATAGGTTAATGATGAAACGAATTACATGGAAAACCTGGCTGTAAAAGGATTCCATTATGCATGTATTTTGATGTTACCATTTTCAGTCTTTTCTTGTATTTTTAGTCCATCAATAATGTCATGTTAGTAAGTCTGAACTGTCCATGTCTAGGAGAACCTATTTTCTAGAAAGAGGCACTGTTGAATTGGAATTTTGGTCTTGGATTATGCATTTCATGGCAACGGCCTTCTTCATCTGGAACATTTGCCAAAGTTGAGAAGATGAATACCTACCCTATGCTAGTTGGTGTGAAATCAGTGAGAAATTCTACAGATGGTCCACACTCATCAAACATATCACGACCTATAGAAAGAGAATCTAAGGAGATGGTAGTGGAGAATTGACTGCTACTGCAAAACCGCAACCTTTTGATGTACTCTCTGATACTGGTCTAATGGCTGTAGTTGACATTTACAATGCTACATCAACAATTGTTAAGGGGAAATATTCAAAGGTGCTAATAAAACTAGGTTTGCTTTCTGCACGTGCAGTATCAATGACCAAATGAAGACAATGTATATGTTGAGCTCAAAATCATTTAGATTTATAGTATGAGAGGAAAAAATTATACAGGAAGCTAAAAGGGGCTCCCATAATAAATAGAGACATGTGATGGAAATGCAATACAAGGGAGGAATTTATAGTGGACGTAGCCAAGGTGGCCTTCCAGAGGGAAAGGTATTGTGTTAAAGTTTTAGTACTACTCTTAAGGGCCTTTCTATGTCTTTTATCAAGATTGATTAGCAGACACATTTTTACATTGTATGGGTTAAATAGATTGCCCACCTGTACATGTTGATGTTTTGGTGATTTATTTGCAGGGTCGTTTAATCCTAACATGTGGAAGTTCCTATGATGGCATGTGGCGGTAAGGTATGAGATCAGGTTTAGGCACATTCTGCTACCCTAACGGGGATGTGTTCCAAGGATCATGGAGAGATGACCTTATTCATGGAAAGGCTGATGTGACCTAAGTCTGTTGTATTTACTCTACTTTGTGTTGAATGATATTATTACACTAGAAATGTAATTGAAAACACCAAGCTTGTTCCTAGAACTTATGCAAATTTCGTACTTGCAAGAGTAGTTTTGCTTCTTTTTTCTAGAATGAAAGTACCGTGAAATGTCAAAGACTTAATGAAACAAAAAATTTACATTAGGCACAGAACAATTCAAATCATACCACTTCAGTAGCAATAAGCTTAAGTTGATTATTATTGTGCTAGTATATCAACAACCTATCTCAATGCAGGTTAACTATAGATGCACCATAGATATGGTAAAATAGATTTGTGCCAAAAAATAAAAAAATACAAGAAAATTGAGTAAGCATTACAAGGTCAGAGACCTCTAGTACTTCTGCATGTCACATTGGCAAACTTTTTGCTCTTGATGAAAACACAAAGAGGCGAACTCTCATACAACCCTATTTAATTTCATTTAACTAGCCATGGGGCTTTGCACGACCTAACTACATCCTCTACCAACATAGCTGAATCCTCTCCCATAGTAGGATCCATGGCCTCGGCCTCTATGGGGAAGGCCACAACCACCACGACTCCCTCTATGCCCTGAAAAATTGCCAAATTACTACATACATATAAAGAACTCAACAAATGTCAATAAATTCAGCTATTGAGAGGAGAAGAAACATACTTAATCAAACTTAGTACCTCAGTGTTAATTTTCAACTGTTCAGATAAGTTAGTCCTTCCATTTTGGGTTCCACAATCTAGGGAATTACAAGAAAGAGTATCATAGAAGTCATCTTTAATGTAAAAAGGCTGCAGAATATAAAAAAAGGATACTTTAAAAATAGATTACATGCCTTTGGAATTATAATAGTTAATACTCTTTGGAATTATAGAGAATATAACCGGTAATGGTGTAACACGTATTCATCATGTATTTAATTAGATGGAAAACAAATGCACGAGCTCAATAAAAAAGGCATGCCTACAGCCGAAGATAATCAGATATTGATTTTGAATCAGCCCAAAAGATGTAAACACTATTTACGCTTTGAGTGAATGTGATTTAGGTGATCTTATGGAAGAAATCCTAAGCATTGTGCTCCCCCTGTTTGTCTACTCATAAAGTTATAAGCAACCTTTGGTTTCATTCCGGACTATTCCGCTAAATCAATAATAGACTCCCATGTATACCCCACTTTTTCGGTGTGACCTCAACATAAATGCTTGATTTGGAGGTAGGAGTGTATGGTTATGCTTTACTGTAAAATGTTTCAACTTCAACAAGGATGCTTCAATTAATTCTATTCCAATCATAGCCATGCATCTTGTTTTTGTCTACAACCTTCGATTCTTATCATCTTGATCTTGTGACTTTGTCTTCACTCCTTCATTTGAACAACAAATACTTCTGTAGAATCTCAACCCATTTTGCCACCATGTTTTATACCATCTAATGCTAAACCTCTTTTTAAGAGCATAATCATTATAATAAGCATATGCATTCTTCATATATGAAGCACATCCCTCGGATTGCAATGTCAATCTCCTCAATCGAAATCTTTGATATTGCTTTACATTGTCATTGTTATCACATGTCTCAATAACATCCTCGTACGTGCATTCTGGATCACTTTCACCCACATTCATACATGCATGGTTCTTCGTCGCTTAAGGTTTTTTCATCATCTAATAACCTATAACATTTATATAGGAAAATATGTGAAATGCTTAAGAGCACTTTTAAAATTTAAATTAGAAAAAAGAAACTTATACCCATCTAATGTCGGAATTTTCTTGTTGTATCAGACTAGCTACGTTGGGAAAACATCCAATATCTACATATATAACTATCATAAGATGTTTGCCTTATGGCTACTAATTCCCTATTCTAAGAAACTTGTTCACATCATTAATATGAGGACTTGAGGCTACTAGGGTAGGTGACCATAAAAACTAATCTATAGAAGAGAGTACTACTTTGTGCAATTCAAATAACTAATATACGAATCAAACACTTAGGGATACAAGATGATTATAGGAGCCTCCTATTGCTTGCACCAAAACCATCACAACTTTTAATAATTTAGCAAATATTACTAATTTACACTTCATAATACAACATTATTTGCTAATATAAAATGTCTTATATATATCCACCTTCCTAGCAAGTGTGTATACTCACAATCAACTATGACACACCTTGTGAAAATTCCTACGATATAAACAATCTCTTTTTTTTGCCTTGTTCACAATACATGACCAATGATAAGTAACAAAATAATGGCAATTTAGTTCTATAATCACAATCC
The DNA here is from genome assembly GCA_035235625.1 of Saururus chinensis. Lineage (NCBI taxonomy): Eukaryota > Viridiplantae > Streptophyta > Magnoliopsida > Piperales > Saururaceae > Saururus > Saururus chinensis. Next base: position 24,010,073 of record CP141146.1, on the reverse strand, counting down.
ATTCATGCTACAAGCAAACACAAGCAACAATAATTGTTCCTCCAAAACCAATAAAAAAATCACTACTCCTAATAATCATCTAAACTATATATGCCCACTTAGACTTTGTCGGTTCTTTGACAAGAAAATATTACCTTTACTCAGAATCCTATTTCGTTCGCTCAATAGGCGTGATGGTTTCAATGCAATGAGCATCCAAGACAAAGGTTGTGGCCTCCACTAAGGATCCTGGCCTTCCCCTCCCTCTAAGAAGAAGTCCCTTCTGCTTTAAGCGTTGATTCCTCGTGACACATGAACATAGAGGACATCATTGTCATTAACCCCCCTCAATCCTTACTGCAAAACCATTGGAGCCAAGTCCCTCTCCTTGAGCATTACTCTTGATAAAGAGTGGTAGCTGCAGGCTTGGATGTAGGAATTGAGGCATCCCAAAATCACCGTGGAGTTGAGGGCCTTGCTGCTACACATAAGTGAGAGATGGCTCCATCGGGGTAGGGACGATGGTCAGTGCTTGCAAGAATGTGTTGTGGGATGGGGCTACTGAGGCTTCTAAGTGGTCGGGCTGGCCTCTAGTTGCAACCTCGGTTGTGAATGTTGAGGCAGCCCATAAACAAGAAAATAACTATGTTCTACAATATGATTTAAGTGAGCATGATTGCACCTACAAGACTTTATAAGATGTCCGTTGCAGCAGTCGGCTACTATTGATCTAGCGAGTGGATGATTTACATGGTGGAAGCTGTTGATATAAGTCAACCTGTTCATTATGAGGCAATGTGTAAGTTCCAACAACCGTAAGCCCTCATATAACATTGTCCTTGCTTTAGCTAGGGATTGATCAAGGAAGGGCTTCTCGTGTTAAACAAATTGGCAACCTGTCTCAGATGAATTCCAAGTTCATATGTCAATTTGATGTAATAAGGACTAGGACATATCACAACATAGGATATTATATATGTATTTTTATGTATGTGCAGAAATTAATTAGTTGAATTAATTTTCTTGTACTAGGTGTAAGTTCTATAATTAGTTGGGAGCAAAATGATAATAACCGAAGTATTTGAGTACAAAGCTCTGGCAAAAGATAAACTTCAAAAGATGGTTTATGACTATTATTCTTATGACCCCTAGAGAGAACTGAAATGCATTTTGAAGGATCTTGTGAGCTTTCCATCTTTTCTGCTCCTTTTGCTTTGATGTGTCTATTTTTCAGTTTTACACAGTCAAATATGTGTTTAAAGTCCAATTCTTGCTTTGTTTTTGTAGAAGTCTATCTGATATGATTGGTTGAGCTATTGTTACCAAATACAAAATGCCTAGATAAATTATAAGAATAGTTTGTTATTGTGCACATATATTAAACATATGATCACAAAGTAACACCTTATTTAGCTGCAAAACAGAATACAAGTTTATCTATCTCTTGACCATAGAAGTGGCAACTTAATCAAATGTTACTAAACAAATACTATGTTTCTATGTTACATAAAGTGGTTCATGTTGAAATTAATGTTTTTAGAAATTAAAAACATCTAGTGAAGCGATAACAACTTCCATTAGTGATTACTGAATTTACCACTGCGTGTTTTAAAACCCGTGAAATTGTTTGATCAAATGACTGAACCACTTCATTTCTTCACCCATTTAACACACACTTCCTGCATCACAATCGGATTGGTAATGAAGTTTTAGAAATTGATGTTGGATGAGGCATATGAGTGTTACCAGTGTTCTTTGTGGTCACATAACCAATGATATTATCCTCGTCTTGTTCTTATAGGTACTGAGTTCGAGAAATTGGCCGAAGAAGTTGAATTTAGAGGGCTGAACATTATGAGATCGGTGCAGGCTTGATGGGAGTCCTGGTAGCCACTCGATAGTACACTTGCATGTGTGGTATTGATGCTTGTCCTAGAGCTTTTGCTGATTCATTTATTGCCCCAAGTAGCAGCAACTCCTGAAATGTGTGAAAGTTACATCATCGGCCAGATTTATCTTCATTTCTATAGTTACTCGCTATCTCCCGGAGAGAAATAAGGTCTCTACTCTGCTATCTTTGTTGCCTCTGAAATCAGAATGGTCCTGATCGTGTCCTAGAAATTTGTGATCTTTATTCATATAACAGTAAATAAAGATTTACTTCAAAATTCTGTTGCCACTGCTCGTTGATTGTTTTTATTTTTAGGATTTTGCCAAATGGCCGTAGGATATATTGTATTACACAAAAGAGTTTTTATTTTTATGTAATACAAAAAATAGCTCTATGCACGTGGTAAATCCAGCACATGTGCTTAAAAAAGACTCAAATGTCCCTGATCATACCCAAAAATAAAAAGTGGATAGCCCTCTTGTTTCTACTCGAGTTTATAATCCAATTGGTTTGCAAGCTAATCAGTTTTCCATAATTCAAAAAATGAATAATAATAATAACTTCTTCTCATGCCAACTCATTTGAACATAAACATATACTTGTGCATGTAAAGGGGATGAAAATGAAAATTGGTTATCAAACTCATTTAGTTAAAAAAAAGGTGAACAAACACAGGGTATATGAGAAGAAACTCATATCATTATTTATCATATTTTTTAATAAAATAAAATTTAAATTAATATATGGTAAACCATTTTTTTACTCATAACCATGCAAGTGACTTAACTAAAAAAGATCACTTAACCGAACAAAAAATAAGTATCAAATGACCTAAATATGTTATTACTTATAAAGGCTTTGTTTTTAGCTAGTTTATTTTTAAAATATACATTAATAAAGTTTTCCAGAATTTTTTTTCAAAATGGACCCTTAACCATGGAAACATTTATTTCTATGAAAATTTAATTTTTTAGAAATAAAATTTTCCTATAAAATTGTTTTTCTTAGAAATTTTATTTTTCCAAAACCCCTAAGACGCCCTACAGGAAGAAGTATATTTACACTGAATCTTATATTTTATGACAATGTCCACATTGCTTGACTGAACCCAATATAAGAAGCATGAAGAAGGACAACTACATCTCTCGTCATCCATAAAAGTTAACAGACACAAATTACAGGCACACTTTTTTTTTCTTTGACAACTGATTACAATTGTACGAGCGATGAATCGCCCCTCTATACCGATCCATTGCACTTTGTAACTGTCAACATAATAGGACGAAGAAGAAGAGAAAATCTCAGATGAGTTAGCCTTCCAAACGGTTCTATCAGGACTCTTACCAACAATTCCGGTTAACTTCCGTCAACTAAAGTTGAGGAAGACGACGGTCGTCTTGATGTTGTAGTGGGATTTGTATTTACAGGCAGCTCCAGTCTAATGCGGACTTTGTTGTGAATAAAAACCGCTTGCTTTACGAAAGTGAAAACTAGAATGCTAATAGAAAGAGGGTTCAGAACTGTTACCTTGCCAAAAGGGAGACTTCGAGTTGAACTTAGTTCATTGCACTTAACGTGAAGACCAGTCTTCTTCTGAGTACTAGTCTTATACGGACATGGAACTGAATAAGAAACCGACTCAGAAGATCCAACCGACAATTCATCTCTATATTTGTCAATGAGTATCATGTTTTTCTTCACTTGTTTCTTTCCAGTCTAGCTTCAGCAATGGCCGTTCTTCGTCTGCTTCGCGGTGTTGGCTTCTTCGTTACTGTCTTCTTATTGCTTTTTGCTGTTCCTGGTGCTTCACAAGCCAAACAGTTCGATTCCATCTACAGCCTCGGTAACTCGCTGACGGACACGGGGAACTTAATAAGGCAAGGCGACCTGGGACAGTTTCAGGCCATCGCAAGCTTGCCTTACGGGATGAGCATTGGCAAGGCTACAGGAAGGTGTTCTGATGGGCTACTGATGATAGACTTCATTGGTAATGAACCTATGCTTTGATTCCTTTTCTTCTTTCGCTGATTTTTGTTTTCCTTTTAGATGCCTTTCTTGTTTCTGATCTCTGATTTTATTTTTCATGTTCGGTTTGAAAGACATATTTACTGATCTTATTTGCATGATTTTATAACTGCAGCATGTGTAGTTACTTTCGCCATTAATTAGGATAGTCTACCGAGACATCTTAAATCCTATATGAGCATCTAACAAACCATTAGATTACTTTCCTGACTGTGTGTTCCACTTTCCACAGCCAAACACTTCGGTCTCCCCTATCTCAGCCCATATCTAACTCAAAACGCAGAGTTCAAGAATGGTATCAACTTTGCTGTTGCCGGTGCCACTGCCCTTGATGCTTCAGACCTAAACAGTAATGGCATCCAAACTCCTTACACAAACAGCTCTCTTAATGTGCAACTTGCCTGGTTCGATAACTATGTCAAGTCCATCTGTTCTTCAGATTCAGGTATACATACTGAATATTTACAATGCCAGCTCTTATTGTTTTTTCCCCCTCATAACTATATAGCCATCATATTTGCAGAGTGCAAGGAGAAGTTTGCCAATTCCCTCTTTATGTTAGGCGAGGTAGGAGGTAATGACTACAATTACGCATTTGTTGGGGGAAAGAAAATTGAGGAGGTGATTCAATTGGTGCCATCAGTAATACAAACTATAATTGATGCTGCTAAGGTAAGTTTGTACGTCTTTTTTTTTAAATTTGTATCATCATAATGTAGCATAGCTACAATCTTCTTTAACAAATCATTACATCTTCATTCAATTTTATTCTTCTCCTTGTAGAAATTGATTAATTATGGGGCTAGGCATTTGGTGGTACCTGGAAATTTCCCCATTGGATGTTTTCCTATCTACCTCACTCAGTTTCAAACCAATGATACTTCGGCTTATGATCAAAGGATGTGCTTAGTTGATTACAACGCTTTCGCCGAGATTCATAACAAACAGCTTCAGATGGCCCTAATGCGCCTTCGTGCGGAATTTCCAGATATTGATATCAAGTATGCTGACCATTATAGTGCTGTCTTGAAGCTGGTTGATAATGCAGTGTCTGGTCCAGGCAAGTTTCCAACACCTCCAATTAATTTCTCTCATAGTTACTGGTATGGGTTGTTCTCATAATGGTATGCCTTCTTTTTTGAATGCCAGGATCTGAAAAGGCTTTAACTGCTTGTTGTGGAGCCGGAGGGAAATACAACTTCAATCCAATCAAAATGTGTGACTCTTCGTCTTCAGTTTGCGAGGATCTATCATCGCATATCAGTTGGGATGGCATTCATCTCACACAACAGGCTTATAAGAAGATAGTGCCACAGCTGGTTGCAGATGGCGTTTTTGACTAATTTTAGATATTTGTGCTGTCTAATGTACTAGCTTTAGGTGGTTTATTTGTAGGTATTCATTCATGATCATAGTATTCATGAAGCAAAATCAGAGTTGTAGAAGCTCATTGCAAGTACTGTTTGCAGCAATTATGTTTTATTTCTGTATTCAATTCAGCAATGTATAAACCGGTTTCATGAAGTTATGTTTTAATTGAGTGACCTGAGTTTTTATGCCATTTAAACTATACTTGGTTGTGCTCTAGGCTTAAGGTCCTCGTTTGTTGGGCACCCATTATAACATGCGCCAATATGGATCTCTAAAACTTATGCTAACTGCCTTGTTAGCTATTAATTAAGCTTTATCTATGCATATAAAAGAACCAAAAAAATTTTGCTTTCCCTCAGTCGATGATAAGTTACGCCGTCCAAAGCATGTCTAATGCTATAATTCATTTCTTAAAATGGAATAAATTTTCACTTGCACCCTTGTAGTCGTAGATCAGTTTTTGGTAGGCTCACCCATTGGGATCCATGAGGACCACACATATGGAGGAGGCCACACACGATACCATGCGAAATTCTATGAAAAGCAAAGTAGAAACCAATCATAGAATGTAAGAAGTGGAAGAAAATACTTCGCATATTCCACTATCTTCTGGCTTATCTTATTTAATCCCAACCACATAATGATTTACCAAAATGGCCCTAGCATATGAAGTTAATCTAGCTTATGATCAGGTGGTCTACGAAAGGAATTTAGATAGAACGAGGAGAGAAGAATTGACATAGCAACAAAAAGTTAATCTAGCTTATGAAGTTGGATTTCTCATCCTTAATCTTCTGCGAATAACAGCATATATGGAGGATGTCTAAACTAATTATAGTGGGATAAGGAAACCACCCTCAATACAATTATGATTAAATAAGATGATTAACAACTAATTAATTTAGGAATCAAAGGCAAAATAGGAAACTATATCTACATCAGGGTCATAACAGTATTACATAAAATGTCTCACATTTCCCCATTATACACAAAATAACCCTACGGATGTAGATCCGCCGGCACATGTCCCAGAACAAGATAAAAATATTTGTGACCAAGCACTACCAATTTTCATTGTTGCACTTCCATCGGTATCAACATTCCCTCCTCAAGGATTATGACTTCGCTATTTCCTATCATCTCAAAAAAGCTAATGCAGTGGCAGATGCCCTGGATGGAAAATCAACTACTTCGTTAGCTTGTGTGCATGTGCAAGAAAGACTTATGAATGAAGAGGCTATTGAGCTTAAATTGGAGTTAGCTTTGGAGGATAAAAACAAGTGGTTCGCTAATTTTTCCATGAACTCTAGTTTGGTTGATGAGGTGCTCAAAGAACAAAATGGAGATGAGGAAATCCAAGTCATTATTGCTAAGTTGCAAGGGAGAGCGGTGATTTGTTTTGAAGAGATAGCCGATGGGAGTCTTAACTTTTCGGGGGAGGTTGTGTGTGCCAAACTCCGTAGAGCTAAAGGGCCACATTCTTTCGGAGGCAATCACTCTACGCTCTTCATCCATCCAGGAGGAACTAAGATGTATCATGATGTGAAGCAAACTTTTTGGTGGAGATGAATGAAGAGGGACATTGCTTCCTTTGTGTCCAGGCTTCCCTTTACCACCTACGAAGTGTTTTTATATTGTTCTACGAGAACTCTTAATATTTGAGATTAATAGTGCATATGTTAGCGCATATTCATACAAGTATTGTAAAATCAATAGTGTATACTAGCACTAATGTATGCTACTGTGTGTACGGCCGATCTAAAATATTAAGGATTTTTATGTGTTTCTTATGCTAAACTCATTGTGAGAATGGAATATAAAAACGTTTCCTAAAGGCTTTATTCCTTCAATTGCATAGCAACACCTTCCCTTGCACTAAAGTTTTTATCTATGGTGCATGGCAGACAAAAGTGCTTGACTCGTTGTCCTTCCCATCACTGACCTTGTAGTTGAGGCGTTGTATAGTGATACACTTTAAAAACTCTTCTTGCAAGTATACACTCTGACACAAGGGAGATGTTAGTAATTATGAGTCTTTATTGGAGGGAAATATAATCATTTTTTTTCCAATGCATAGGCCCTTGCAAACAATGAATAAGGTAAATGGGTGCCCTGCAACTTCTTTTAGTGTCACAGGATAGGTGGCCACTCTTATAGGGTAAATATTAAATACCTGTTGCGCATGCTCATCGTTTCCTCTAACACAATATATTTATATCTATATTTATTTAATAATAATAATAATAATAATAATAATAATAATAATATTATTATTATTATTATTATTTATTATTATTATTATTATTAAAGTGAGAAGGCGGATGGATATTTTTTCCATGCTATGCCTATATTGCCCTTTTAAAGAAACTCTTAATTAACTTAAAATTCAATAGACTAAAAATATTATAATAATTTCTCAAATAAATATGTCTTTGTAAGCAGACAAAAATTTTATAATCATAATTTGTTTAAAACTTATTAAAGTGAGAAGGGGTAGGGTTTTTTTTCGTAAAAGTCCTAAATTAATCCTAATTTACACTGTTATTAAAGTGATAATCAAATTTGTGCACAAAAAAATTATGTACATGATCAACTACTAAAGAACAAACAAACAATATGAACATATATATTAGTATTCACCTGATGTTTGTAGGCATTGTCTACACATAGAAATTAAAGAGGGGAAAGAAGAAGAATAGAGTGATGTAGGAAAATTAAGTTAACTATTACTGAAATTTGTTTTTGTTCTTCTATACTTTGTTTTGATCAATTACAAATTTAGAAAGGATTTCTAGACTTATCCTAATCTAATATGGAAACTATCTTTAATCCAAATCTAAAGGTTTAAGGATTTCTAGACTTATCCTAATCAAATATCATGATATTCCTCTGCTAAAGGTTTAGCCTCTTTGGAAACATCCTCAGCTTCATTATCCTCCTTATAAACTAAAGCATATACAACATTATCTCCCTTTGATTCTTCAAGAAATGTTCCCCTAAACAAAAGAGTCACCTCCTTGTTATTTTAGGGTTTAACCACTAATGCGTTGGCATTGACATATATTGTCACGCCCCAGCACTGCCCGACTCGAGCCGAATGTGGTCCAAGGGCCGGTCAAGCGCGCAGGGGCGACGGAATTAAAAGAGATTAATAGAAATAGCGGAAGACTTAGCCCTTGATACGGGCAATTAATCTAGCGGAGTTACGAACCACAAAACCTTTGAGCAAAAGTAAATAACGATAAAGGAGGACTTTAACTCTAATCTAGTCCCCAAGTCTCATACCCACGTACTTAAAATCCTGAAGCAACACACGTGGCTCGAACTAAGGGTCTCAAACCGATCTCAACACATATGACATACATGAGTCTTAAATAAGAACTACCATACATGGTGTTCTAAACTCAAAATCAAGTAAATCAGAAAACATAATAAAGTCTAGAGGCCTCCATGCCTAATCCCATGATCTCCCCGACCTTTCCTCATACAAAGGGTCATGTGCATCTGCACGTCGCACCGTGCAGCCCCAAAACAAAAGAACAAGAAAGAGGGGTGAGTAAAACTCGGTAAAGTTTGCATATGATGACAATAATCAGAAAAATATCACTGCATGCCAATTTAGCAATTCAGATTCAAAATTGACATTATATACCCCTTTTCTGATCATTCTCTTGCTAAACACCTGATATTCATAACATAAGAACTATAATGCATATGACACCTATCAAAGTCAAGCAGACTACTCATATCATAACTTAGCATCCATCCTGCATAAGAAATGATCCTCATCCATTCAAAATTAAGCATAATAGCATGCATGAGAAGTGTCTCTAACACACCTTTTAGATTATGCACATTCATCACATAACCCTGCATAATAGTGTCTCGATCACAACTAATCAAATCATGCATTCATATCTCATTAACCTGCATAGTAGTGTCTCATTCACACATAATCACATAATGTAGATCCATATAATTCATTCATAAATCATTCACCCTGCACGATAAGTGTCTCAATCACACTATTCTAAATCATGCATAATCAATCGCATCCACATGTGTCACATAATCCAAATATCCCTACACAACCTGTGTAATCTGGGTATAATATTATTTTATACACATGCATTATCATCAAATGGTGAATGCCTTCATCAAGGAGTGGAATATAATGATAACATATCATATCATATCACCCGCTCTGGACGTAATCCGATTTCCTAACTGGAAACCTAGGGCATTGCCCGCTTTGGACACAGTCCGAATTCCATATGGAAATCTAGGGTGTAGTGGTAGTCAGCCCCTCTGCTCGCTCTTGACTATCCATACTGGAAGTTTGAATTAACTAGAGTAGGTCTTCTCACTCTGGACAGTCCGGGCCAGGAACATCCGAATTAACTAGAGTAGTGTGTTTACTCTGGACATCTTTGCAGTGGGAGAGTTTGAATTAACTAGAACACGTAATAGCCGGTGCACAAAGGCATACCACTCTGGATTCTTATGGTCTAGGTTTGACTGTCTCAATAAACAAATCTCAACCGCATTAACAATTCAGATTGACTCAACTAGACTCAACCCGGGGAGTATACATGTTCCTCATAGGAACTCAAATCGAAATCATGTCCTTTCGGGCCAATCAAGTTCCGATTAAGCCAATGACAATTAATCCGGTATGCAATTTCACAACATTGCATCCAAATGATCAAACTCGGCTAATCTCAATTAAGTCTCAAATGGAAATCTGTTTTATGATGCATGCAACATGGTACGTACATGGGCAATTCATGATAAGTGCTCTCATCAACCCCTCATACATCATTTATAATCATAATACTACACATCATCATAATCATTTCCCCCACATGTGTGTGTGTACATGGTAGAAACATTTTATTCTAAGCATATTAACATGCCTTATAATTAACTCACCAACACACTACACATGCACATCAACATCTAATCATGGATTCCATTGGAAATCATGGGTAAAAATCATTGAAAATCATCAAGTAAGTCAAACGTAGCCAAATGCTAAACATATGTAAGCATATTCACCTCACACTTGAGTCTAGGCATAGCACTATCATTCACCCATAATTTAACCACATCATATAATGACATATCAATTCATTAGCATGCTGTAATTCTACTGAAATTATGCTTAAACCATAGGAAATCATTCACTCATATCTTCAAGATAGCAATTCTAACATGTATATCCAACTACATGCCATTTCACATAGACTTTAAATATACACCATAAATTCTAAACATCAATAACATGCTCTTCCAGTAGCTTATTCTAGCTCAAATCACTCCACATAAACATAAAAATGATATTTGGGAGTAGAGATATCGAAATAAGCAACATGCATAAAATGGCCAAATTCTGCAGTATATCCGTTCGATCGGCCTGCAGGGCCGTTCAAACGGTTGACCTAAAAATCAGCCTGAAAACCCATTATGTCGTTCGATCGGCCTGCAGGGCCGTTCGATCAGCATAACAACAGTTTCTGGGTCGTCTTCTCCATGTTGAAAACCAACCCGAACCTCCATCAATCAAACTTAATACATCAAATCCAAGCCCCAAACTTCATCATAATTAAATCAAAGCTTCCAGAATATTAAATCTAATCATTATTAAGCAAAGCCCTAAGAAAATAACACCAAAGATTAAGCTTTTATAACATCACAATTATAGCACACATGCATGCAACCCACTTCAAAATACTTCAAATCTTAGATCTGAAAATCATAGCAAATTTAAGATACAAAAACCCTTACCTCCTAGCAAGTTCTTGATTCAAAATGGTTCTTTAAACTCCTCTAAAACCTACCCAAAACATGATCTTTTTATCAATACCTTCATAAAATCAATTTAGAACATCTAAACCTCTTTAAAAACCATAGATCTAAGGTTCAAGAAACCAAAAAACGAGATTCCTAACATTAGGTCTTGAAATAGAAACCCAAATCAGTAGTTTTATGCTTTGAAATCGAGAGTAAACGATAGGATAAGAAGGGATTTGAAAAGATTTATAAAAACCCTAATGGATTAATGAGGTATTAAACAAAATCTCACCTTAATCTCCTTTCTCCCTTAGGAAATTGGGGATAAGGCTCAAATGCTCAAGGTCTCAGCCCCTTCCCAATTGGGAAAGTGGTTGTGTCTTTCCTTATATAGTGAGGGTTGGGTTAGACAAAAATAAATAATGGGGTACAAATAGAATTTACAACTAAAAATGAATAATTTTGGTATTACAACCCAAATTAAAATCTAAAAAATTTTGAAATAACTTCCCAATGTCTTAGTTTGATGTTAGGAAAATTTTTGGGTTAAAAATTCCAATTTTGGTCATGGGGTCCATGATGGGTCCCGCCAAACCTTAATTTTTCTGAAAAAATAGTTAAAATTTCAAATGACCTAAATTAACTTAAAAACTTGAAATGTGAAGAAAATTTTGGTTAGAAACTTTGTTGACCACTTAAATTTCGAAAATAGCCCAAAACCGATTCGAAATAACATTAAACCACACAAAAGTAATTAAATAGAATAAAGTAAACTGGTTCAAACTTAAGGATCTTACATATATGGAGCATTGGGATCGTATAAAGAAAAATCAAAATTTGCTCTCTTGTGATCGATCGACACTTACAGACGATCTATCTGGCAAATGATCAATCGATTTCTTAAAATGATCGATCGGGATGTGAAATCGTTTAGTGTAAAACAAAGCCGAGAGTTGGCAATAGATCGGCGTATCTCCGTGGTCGATCGTTTCATTTGTGATACTATTTTCAACTTTATTTTGGATTAAAATTTGATTCTAAATTAGTTTTTTTTTCAGTATTATACTTTCCTAGGTGTCTTTATTCTATATTCACTTAATTATGTAGGGATTTTCTCTTTGGTTTTCCATAATTTTGATTGGTTAGTCAAAAGGTAGTTAAAAGTTAGATTCTTTATTTGTAGTTATGTCACTATGGGTTGCATAAATATTTGGCTCTTCCATATAGACCAAAAGTTTTGTGGTTTTTTTTTAGAGATATTAAAGAAGAGGAAGAAGATATTATTCTTTCTCCCACTACAATAAAAAGGACTATTAGCGAAGCTTTTAAGCGTTGATAATAGTCTACAAGCGTTGTTAAATGCATCAATAAAATGGAGTCGCTATTGCTCAGTGTCGCTAATAGTATGCTATTAGCGACATTTACTTTTGTATCACTATATTTTTTTTTTCTTACGAAACTTTATTAGACGTTGCTAATAGTAAATTATTAGTGACGCTTAATTCTAAGAGTCTCTAATAATTAATTACTAACGATGCTTCATAAAGAGTCTCTATTATAATTTTTTTTAAAAAGTAAAAATGTCTTATTAGTGACAATTGTCTATGCATCGTTAATAATAAATTTAAAAAAGAAATTATTAGTGACTCTTGAAAATGTCCCTAAAAAAATTAGAAAAAATTAATAAAAAATAATAATTAGCAATGCTTCCAAAAAGTGCCGCTAATAAAAAAAATATTTAAAAAAATAAATATTGCGTGAAAGCGTCGCTAATATGTACAAATTTTTAAAAAATAATAAAAAAGTGATTAGCAGCGCTTTTGATTGTGTCGCTAATAACTTAAAACAATTTAAATTTTTTTTGCCATAAGTGAGATGACTGGAGGGGCACCAATGCCCCCACCTCTTGCAGGGTAGGGGAGGTGGGAAAGTGGAGTAGGAGGGGGACCTGACTTGGGGGTGGGGGACTGGGGTGAAGGATGGGGGCAGCACCAAAATCCACTGGAGGAGCCGTATCCGGTGTCGGGGGGGGGTTGAGGGAACAGAGAAGGAGGGAGGTGACTGGGGAGAGCGGGGATGGGGTAGTGACTAGGGACAAGAGGGGGGGGGGGGATTTCGGCAATAGAGGAATGGGAGGGGGGTAACTAAAAACTCATAATGCCAATACCTAGTCCTAAAGGCTATTTTAGATATATCCTCCTCCCGGATTCTCAACTGGTGGTAACTAGACCTTAAGTGAGATGACTGGAGGGGCACCAATGCCCCCACCTACTGCATGGTAGGGGAGGTGGGAAAGTGGAGTAGGAGGGGGACCTGACTTGGGGGTGGGGGACTAGGGTGAAGGATGGGGGCAGCACCAAAATCCTTTGGAGGAGCCGTATCCGGTGTCCGGGGGGGGGGGTTGAGGGAACAGAGAAGGAGGGGAGGTGACTGGGGAGAGCGGGGATGGGGTAGTGACTAGGGACAAGAGGGGGGGGGGGGGGATTTCGGCAATAGAGGAATGGGAGGGGGGTAACTAAAAACTCATAATGCCAATACCTAGTCCTAAAGGCTATTTTAGATATATCCTCCTCCCGGATTCTCAACTGGTGGTAACTAGACCTTAAGTCAATCCTCGAAGACTTTGGCTGATTGCAATTGATCAATCAAATCATCAATCCTAGGAAGAGGGTACTTGTTCTTTATAGTGACCTAGTTTAGTATCTAATAATCTATGCACAGCCGCAAGGATCCATCCTTCTTTTTCACAAAGAGGATAGGTGCTCCCCAAGGTGAAACACTGGCTCTGATGAAGCATCTTCTCCAACTGCTCCTTCAGTTCTTCCAACTCAGCTGGTGCCATCCTGTAGAGTGCCTTAGAAATAGGGGAAGTACCAGGCAGTAGGTCAATAACAAAATAATCTCCCTTCTTGGAGGCAAGCCAGGTAACTCTTCAAGGAAAACCTCAGGAAAGTTGCATACCACTTCAACTTCCTTGACGATTCTGGTGCTTCTATCTTTAGAAATTACATTGGCTAAGAATGTTTCACAACCCTTAGATAGAAGTTTAAATGCCTTGAAGGGTGAATTAAACAACATCTACCCTTCTCCAAAACAACCTGGAAAATGATCTTTCTCTCCCCAGGAATCCTAAAAGACACCCTCTTTTTATGACAATCAACTATGGCCCAGTATTTAGACAACTAGTCTATGCCCAAAATGACATCAAAATCATACATCTCAAGTAACACAAGATTAGCCAACAAGACTACATCCCCAACTACAATAGGGACACCCTCTCAAAACTGTTTGGCTAATACAGAGTCTCCTAATGGAGTTGCCACACTCAAGTCATACATAAGATTAGAAAATAATTTCCCAAGACTCAATGCAAACACACTAGCAATAAAAGAATGAGAGGACCCTACATCAATTAAGATTCTAGCATTTTGACCAAAAACAAGGAGAGTACCTTCCACCATAGCATTGGAGGTTTTAGCATCCTCTAAAGAGAGAGCAAACACTCGTGCCTGGACCTTCTTCCTCTGCTCTAGTTTATCTGAGTCGCCTTTGTTGGGGCAATCTCTAGCAATATGTCCCTTCTCTGAGCATGCATAGCACCTCCTATCTCCTTGCTGGCAGGATGTGCTTGCTTGTCGCATGATTGACATTTGCCATTGTTCTTAAAGAATGGCTAGGCCGGCTTGCTCTGCTGGAGTGGCTTCTGTTGATTCTGCTGATTCTGTTGTTGAGGCTTCTCCTAGCTCTACTGACTCTATTGGTGAGGCTTCTGCTGTTTGCTTGGACGATTGTTATCATCCCCTCCAGCCCTCTTGTTGTCTCCTTGCTTTGGATTAACCTTGGTTCTTGTTCGTGCCTTTCTTTCTATCCTGCACCTGCTGGTAGTCTTCCTCCATCATGGAGGATAGCTCTAAAACCTTGGCCACAGTAGTGGGCTGAGAAGGGAGTACCTTTGTCCTCAGCCCATCCATGAGGCCCCAAACAAATTTTTCTACTCTCTTCAGCTCGATAGGACAGGAATGAGTGGCAAATCTCAGAAGTTGGACGAACTTGGTCTCGTACTGTAGAACAGTCATGGAGCCCTATTCTAAGTCAAGAAACTTCTTCTCCTTCTGCCTTTGGATATGAGGAGGGAAGTACTTAAAGTAAAATAATTCCTTGAACTCCTCCCAAGAGATTCCCTGCCTATCATGAAATTCATTCCTCTCAACAAACTCCCACTAGAAAATAGCTTCACCCACCAATCCCAAGGTAGCGAATGTCACCCTCTCATCATCAGGCACTTTTAGTCCCTTGAATATCCTCTCCACCTCTGTGATCCATCTTTCAGCTAGCTCTGGGTCAGCCTCTCCTGTGAAGGAAGGTGCGACCTGTCTAAACCGCTCCAAAGTGGGTGGCTTCGGATTAGGACTGCCTGCCCTCTGTCCAGACCCCTCTTGGGATCGAATGGCTTGGGCGATCTCCTGAAATAAAATCCTCACATCGGGCTATTCTCTTGCAGAAGAGGCACCAGCAACAGGATTCCCTCTTTAACTCCTAGAAATGAGTACTGCATACTAGCAAGGAGTTCCTAGCATCTCTAGAGATCCACTTAGATCAGCCATGGGCCTAGAAATGTAGGTACCAACTGTGCTCATGGGCACATTGGCCAGAGGTCGTTGAGCCTTCCATAATGCTCAAAAACCTAGTTTGCGCATTTGCTCAAAGAGCAGGGAACCAAAGTCCCAAAGGAGCAGAGACCACACAGGTCTGAAAATTACCACCATGGCTATTACTGTGAACTTATGCAACTCTGCCCCAGCAGATGATATGATACAACCACCTAACATGGGGGGAATAGAGACCATTCACCACAACCCACATGTACACCCAGCAGACCCCATTCAACATGTAAGCATACTAAATTAAAGCTGAGACATGAAAACCAAATCAGCATGACAACTAATAGACTTAGGCTGGAATAAAAAGGTCAATTAAATCAAGGTCATGACTCGAGTTGGGGCTGAGATAACTATTGAAATCAGCAACCAAACACCACAATCCAAACTAAAATACTCAGCAACCCACCACATTGCCCATGATCATAACTTACACACGGTGGATATGATTAAATCAAACAACAAGACATATATCTAATTAGGGCTGATACATTATATCTAAATTGAATAAGTCAAGAGTCCAGTGAAAACTGAAAAAGGGATAACTAAATTCAGCAAAAGTATGGTACTAACTTGACCTAAAACATGAGATTGAATTCAACAAAACAGGGTACATATTAGATCTAAAGACATGAGATTAAGTTCTGCAAATCACGGGATAAATTTGATCTAAAAACCTAAGATTAAGTTCAGCAATTCAGGGCACAAATTGGATCCAACAACCTGAGGTTTGATTCAGCAAAATAGGGCACAAGTTTGATCAAAAACCTGAGATTAAATTCAGCAATTCAAGGCGCAAATTGGATCTAAAAACCTGAGATGAGATCGGTCAAAATTTCATATACAAAACATGCAATTGGAGGGGATTGAATTCAGATTCATATATGCACAACTTAGGCCAAACACATAGGATCAAATTCAGCATGGAATAAGTACAGATTAGGGCACCACATATGATTAATTTTCAGCAAGGGGTGTTTGTGAATTTGGCAAACACATGCTGCCAGAATAAAGCAAGGTGTGGGTGCGAATTAGGGCAATTATCCATGGTTAAAAATCAGGATGGTTAAGGTACGAAATTAGGGCAAAACCTTAAGATCAAAATCAGCTTGGTAAAGGTATGGATTAGGGCAATTCCTTAAGATAAAAATCAGGAACATATATGTATAAATTAGGGCAATTGCTTAAGATCAAAATCAGCAACATATATGTATAAATTAGGGAATTCCTTAAGATCAAAATAAGAAACATATATGTATAAATTAGGGCAATTCCTTCATATCAAAATCAACATTCATACATGACTAATTCCATTTAAAACAAGAGACCTAAAATCAGCACTTTAGGGGTCGACTTAGGGCAGAACTTCATCACCAAACCATGTTGATTAAGAGTAAAACAAATGCACCTAGCTCTACCAGCCCGCCCCCAACCTTCAAGCTCTTGCTCCTATGCTTCTTGCCCTTTGATTTACTCCAAAAAGGTTGCAACTTTCCCCCTTATTAGTTGTTGGTTGTGGAGGTCCATGAAGGGAGAAGGAAGAGAAGGGAAGAGTGGGGAGAGAGAGGAGGTTGAACTAGACAAAAAAAAAAGTGTCCGCCCCCCTCTATTCCCTTTTATAACACCTTCTACTATTTAGGGTTCCCCCTCCTCAACCTCCTCTAGCTTAGTCCTTCCCCTCTAAGACTCTCTCTCTCTTTCAATTCTTAGTTCTTTTAAGACTTCCAATTCCTAGTTCTTTTAGGACATCCAATTCCTAGTTCTTTTAGGACTTCAAATTTTTAGTTTTTTTAAGACTTTCAATTCGTAGTTCTTTTAGGACTTCCAATTCCTAGTTCTTTTTAGGACTTCCAATTCCCATGTGGTCCCCTTACAACCAAGGTTGGACCCCTTATACCATATTTGGTTCACCCCTATTCCAACATACGATTTGCAAGCAATGCATCACACACACTTGTGAGTAAAAAAAAAAATTTAACTAGAATCTGGGGTGTTACACCAATTATTAGTGACATATAGATCTATGCATCACTAATAATTTAATATTATTGACACTTAATTATGTGTTGCAAAAGAAAAATTATTAGTGACATATAAATGCATGTTGCTGATGTTAGATTTTTAGCGACGCTTTAAGTTAAACATCACTAATGCGCAGTAGCGACTGCAGTTTTATCGACACATGTAGCGATGCTTTTTATGCGTCACTAATAACTATTAGCGAAGCTTAAAAGCGTCGCTAATAGTCAATTTTGTTGTAGTTAATGTTGGAGTCCTATGTCTGGGGATTTCTTCGAGAGTCGAGTTATTTATGAGTGAACATAAATTATATTATGTTAAACCTACAGTTGGGTTAAAACAAAAAAGGGTGATTAATGTCATACATCATTTTAGTCGGCATATAATATATTTGTTTGTCCAAGAGATTGGACAGGGGTATTAGTTATTGAACAATGGTTCGAGAGATAATTAATAATATTGTTTGATATTGTTCGTTTAATTAGAACAAGGGAAACGAATAAAAGACTTGTATAAAATGTAGGTTGATTAAAAATACTTAAACATTGCATGTGTAATGTTTTGCTTCTTAGGATAGTGTAGTGTTTAGGAAGAATTATGTCTGGATCCGATCTTATTAGAAACATTGGAGATGTTGTCTGATGAGTACGGCAACTAACATCGGGTGATGTTGGTCCAATATGAAAAACATTAATAAAACCTTTTGTCCTTTTGGAAGCTCTTCTCCTGAGGGAGGAAAGGTTTTGCTGTTGTTTTGTTTAGTTGCAGGTTCTCCAAAAGTTGATAAGTGAGACCAGGATTTACGAGCATGAGATGTAGTTTTTTGTTTCTATAATTTCGGTATGTAAATATATCTTTAGCAGGAAAGTCAACTTAGTTATAACAAGTATGAATTAAAGTGTTTTGGTTTGTTATGATAAGTACATGCTTTTTCCCTAATTGTTTTAATCTATGTTGTCCACAATATTATGCTTACGACACCAATGTGTTGCATATGTTTGTGGTAGCAAGTGGATTGCCTCTACATGACTAGAAGGAGTCAACTATTAACTTTAAGGTGCATTAGGATTTTTTTTCAATAAATTTTATTAATATTTGTGTATTGGATTAGTTAGTTTTAGGGATAGGAAGACAAAGAAGCATATTTATAACATATTTCATGAAAATGGTTCGTTTATGTTGGGTGCTAAGTATGGTCTGCATTGATATAAAGTAACACTAGAGAAGTATGGTTAATAATACATGGTTATTGGGTATTTTGGTTTGGTATGTTGAGTATGTGGTTTCCTATGATTGGTGTGGGTTATGGTCTGCGTGTTTTGCTTTAGGGTGAATGAGATGAATTTTTTTGTCTGTGTGACCAAATATCAACTCTAAGTTGGAAACTTGAAATACCTAACAGTTAACTTTAAGTTGGAAGTTGTTTTTGGTTTAGCTGAAATCATGATAAAGGTATTTTCAAGCTTCTTCTAGTTGCATGCTTCCCAAACGCCTCATCATATTGCTTCACAAAGTCTATCCTGAAATGTAGAGTTTTATTGAAATTATTTATGAATTGTACAATTTATCATATAAAAGGAATAACCGAATATTAAAAAATGAATGTCTTCATAAGCGAATTATTTAGATGGTGTGAATCCCAAGTCAAAACCTGTCTCTACAAATTCACATTTCTAGGATCATCCAAGAATTTCCTTTTTATTATTGAAATATGACAATTATAATTTCTTTTTAATTATTTTTTCTTTATAATCTATTTTATTTTAATTGAAGGGAGGTTTTTCCCCTTTTTTATTGTTAAAAATAATGTTGGCTAGCCAAGTCGTCATTATCATAATTTGGAAAAAAAATTATATTCTACTTTTATAATGAAATTAGCATAAAGAATACATAAAAATATTGATATTTGAGATTAATGGCTACTCGTGCTAACGTGTGCTCTTATGTATTCTTTACGCTAGCTCATTATTATTATTATTAGAAAGGATCATTAAAAAAACTTCTTTATATTTTTTTGTAAAAAAGGTCTGCCACATCACCACCCAGCCTATACATAGATATCCTGCGATAGGGTTAAAAGGAGCAGGCACAAGCAATTTAGATTAAACTAAATTAGGGCAAAACCTTAAGATCAAAATCAGCTTGGCAAAGGTATGGATTAGGGCAATTCCTTAAGATAAAAATCAGGAACATATATGTATAAATTAGAGCAATTCCTTAAGATAAACATCAGGAACATATATGTATAAATTAGGGCAATTCCTTTAGATCAAAATTAGCAACATATATGTATAAATTAGGGCATCATACATGACAAATTCCATTTACATCAAGAGACAAAAAATTAGCACTTTAGGGGTCGACTTAGGGCAGAACTTCATCACCAAACCTTGTTGATTAAGAGTGAAAAAAATGCACCTACCTCTACGAGCCCGCCCCCAACCTTCAAGCCCTTGCTCCTATACTTCTTGCCCTTTAATTTACTCCAAAAAGGTTGCAACTTTCCCCCTTATTGGTTGCTGGTTGTGGAGGTCCTTGATGGTAGAAGGAAGAGAAGGGAGGTCGAACTAGTAAAAAAAAAAAGGGTCTTCCCCCATCTTTTCCCTTTTATAACAACCTTCTCCTATTTTCTAGGGGTGCCCCCCTACTATTTAGGGGTTACCCCTCCTCAACCTCTTCTAGCCTAGTCCTTCCCCTCTAGGACTCCCTCCCTCTTTCAATTCCTAGTTCTTTTAGGACATCCAAGTCCTAGTTCTTTTAGAACATCAATTTCTAGTTCTTTTAGGACATCCATTTCCTAGTTCTTTTAAGACTTCCAATTCCTTGTTCTTTTAAGACTTTCAATTATTAACTCTTTTAGGACTTCAAATTTCTAGTTCTTTTAGGACTTCCAATTCCCAAGTGGTCCCCTTCCAACCAAGGTTGGACCCCTTATACCCTATTTGGTTCACCCCTATGCCAACATACGATTTGCAAGCAATGCATCACACACTCTTGTGAGTAAAAAAAAAGTTACCTAGAATTTGGGGTGTTACACCAATTACTAGCGACATATAGATCTATGTGTTACTAATAATTTAATATTATCAACGCTTAATTATGTGTCACAAACGAAAGATTATTAGCAACGTATAAATATATGTCGCTAATGTTAGATTTTTAGCAACACTTTAAGTTAAGCATCGGTAATGCGCAGTAACGATTGCAGTTTTATTGACACATATAACGATATTTTTTATGCATCACTAATAACTATTAGCGACATTTACAGTACTATTAATGACACTTAAAAGCGTCGCTAATAGTCAATTTTGTTGTAGTTAATATTAGAGTCCTATGTCTGGGGATTTCTTCGAGAGTTAAGTTATTTCTAAGTGAACTTAAATTATATTATGTTAAACCTAGAGTTGGGTTAGAACAAAAAAGGGTGATTAGCGTCATACGTCATTTCAGTCGGCATATGATATATCTGTTTGTCTAAGAGATTGGACATGGGTATTAGTTATTCAACAATGGTTCGAGAGATAATTAATAATATTAGTTGATATTGCTTGTTTAATAAGAAGAAGTGAAATGATTAAAAAACTTGCATAAAATGTAAGTTGATTGAAAATACTTAAGCATTGCATGTGTAATTCTATGTTTCTTAAGATAGTGTAGTGTCTAGGAAGAATCATGTCTGGATCCAATCTTATTGGAAATATTCGAGATGTTGTCTAATTAGTACGACAACTAATATCAGGTGATGCTGGTATGATTCGAAAAATATTAATAAAACCTTTTATCCTTTTGGAAGCTCTTCTCTTAAGGGATGAGGGTTCTGTTGTTGTTTGGTTTAGTTTGATTGGTTGCAGGTTCTTCAAAAGATGACAAGTGAGAGCAGGACTGACGAGCATGAGATGTAGTTCTTTTTTTCTATAATTTCGGTATGTAAATATATCTTTAACATGAAAGTCAACTTAGTTATAACAAGTATGAATTAAAGTTTTTTGGTTTGTTATGATAAGTACATGTTTTTTCCCTAATTGTTTTAATCTATGTTGTCTGCATTATTACACTTACGACACCAATGAGTTGCATATGTTTGTGGTAGTGGATTGCCTCTACAAGACTGGAAGGAGTCAATTATTAACTTTAAGGTATATTAGGATTTTTTTTAAAAAAGTTTTAATATTTGTGTTTTGAGTTGGTTAGGTTTAGGGATAGGAAGAAAAAGAAGCATATTTATAACATATTTCTTGAAAATGATTCGTGTATGTTGGGTGTTAAGTATGGTTTGCATTGATATATAGTAGCACTAGATAAGTATGGTTAATAATACATGCTTATTGGGTATTTCGGTTTGGCATGTTGAGTATGTGGTTTCCTCTTATTGGTGTGGGTTATGGTCTGCTTGTTTTGCTTTAGGGTGAATGAGATGAATTTTTTGTGTGTGACCAAATATCAACTCTAAGTTGGAAACTGGAAATGCCTAACAGTTAACTTTAAGTTGGAAGTTGTTTTTGGTTTAGCTGAAATCCTGATAAAGGTATTTTCAAGCTTATGCGAGTTGATATATCTTGTCAGCATGCTTCCAAAACGCCTCATCATATTGCTTCACAAAGTCTATCCCGAAATGCAGAGTGTTATTGAAATTATTAATGAACTGTACAATTTATCATATTGGAGGAAAAGGAATAACCGAATATTAAAAAATGAATATCTTCATAAGCTTATTATTTAGATGGTGTGAATCCCAAGTCAAAACCTGTCTCTACAAATTCACATTTCTCTAAGATCATCCAAGAATTTCCTTTTTATTATTGAAATATGGCAATTATAATTTCTTTTAAATTATTTTTTCTTTATAATCTATTTTATTTTAATTGAAGGGAGGTTTTTCCCTTTTTTACTGTTAAAAATAATGTTGGCTAGCCAAGTCGTCATTATCATAATTTAGAAAAAAAAATTATATTCTACTTTGATAATGAACTTAGCATAAATAATACATAAAAATATTAATATTTGAGATTAATAGCTACTCGTGCTAACGTGTGCTCTTATATATTCTTTACGCTGGCTTATTATTATTATTATTAGAAAGGATCATTAAAAATACTTCTTTATATTTTATTGTAAAAAAAAGTCTGCCACGTCACCACCCAGCCATACATAGATATCCCGCGATAGGGTTAAAAGGAGCAGGCACAAGCAAGGGGCGGGAGACTTCTCGTACAAAAGTCGTCGTTCTCGTATTCTCTGCTTTAAAAGAATGCGTCATGTGGAGAGCGGAGACGCAGTAAGATGAAGATGCAGGGAATGTATTTGCCGGTGATTTTGATGCTCTGCCTGAGCACAGTCGTGGCCAGCTCTGAATGCCAAAGAGAGTGCGGAAGCGTCTTCATACCATACCCCTTCGGCCTTAGCAACGGCGGGGGTGGCAGCGAAGGCTGTTTCAGAGACCCAGCTTTCAATCTCACTTGCAACACTACCTTCCACCCACCCAAAATCATCTGGGGCCATCTAGAGGTCACTAACATCTCACTAGATCACGCAGAAATGACCATCAGTGCCTACATGAAGTATGACTGCAACAACAGCTCATTCTCCATGAATAAAAGCAATGACTCCTATGACTATTTGAATCTCAACTCACGCTGGCCTTTCACCTTCTCCCAACGCAACCGGTTTACGACGATCGGCTGCGACGTCCGGTCTTCGCTGATGGATCCGTATCATGGACTGCAACCGCTCTACACCTGTGCCACTTACTGCTCCAAAGTCCAGCTGGTGGACGGCATCTGCGACGGGGCCGGCTGCTGTCAGATGCCGATTCCTAAGAACGTTAAGACTTTTGGGAAAGACATTCGCAGGTACTCGGACCAGTGGTTCCGTTGGTACCCCTGCGGCTTTGCGTTTCTGGTGGCTCAAGATCAGTTTCAGTTCAAGACGTCCTATCTATCCATTTATAGTTTTTACAATGAAGCAAATAAAAGCGCCCCAGTGGTGCTGGACTGGGCGATCAGCAACAAAAGCTGCGATTTAGCCCAATACTCCCGCGACTACGCATGCCAAGGCCAGAATACCAAGTGCGTCGACGCCAAAGTTGACCCTGGATACCTTTGCGCTTGCAAAGAGGGATTTACTGGAAACCCTTACGAAGGATGCAGCGGTAAGTGTGAGAATGATGCTTTATTGATAATTTCTCCCCATGATTGGAGGATATAGCTTTCTTACTCGCAGTGAGCATAGCGTAAAGAGCACAGAGTGGTTGATAATTGAAATCGATGGGCGTACATGTTAATGCATATGAATAATATTGGCCATGACAGTACTAGTGTGCTCCCTCGATTTTTATGGATGGATGACTCTCATGCGTTCTTTACACTAAGCTTGCTGTATGTAAATGCATAAAAAATACTTCTATGATATACTATCACATTAGTGGTATTGACACCATCTAAGATGCGAAGGGATAATAAGTGTACACCTTTTTAATTCAATGCTTTTTATCTGTAAATGCAGTTCCAATAGCAGCTATACTGCAGAGTAAAGCAGTAGGATGTTGGTACAAAAAATGGTGTTTTTGTACAAAAGTAATATTTAGAAACTAAGTAACAAGGTATAGGTTTTATACCCATATATCTCTGGCCATATTATTAGCTTTACAATTATTACATATTTTTCCTGTATAATGCATATTTTTCTTGTTTAATATGCATTTTTTTAATAATACACATTTTTACTGTTACATAATCTTATGGATACTTCTAAAATTTAGTTTTTATATTTTACTTTTTTTATTTTTATTATTTTTCATAAATATTTTTCACAATTTTCATTTTTTTGCCAATTTTTTCCTGTACCTTACCCTTGCCGAATTATTGCCGTACTTTGTTACTTTTGACGGGAAAGGCAAGAACCAATTACCTGAAAAAACAACATATGTAAACTGTTTTTTGTAAAAGCATAGTTGATTTAATTGCATTATTTGGCAATGTGTAGATATAAACGAGTGTGATGAACAAACGAAGAACAATTGCACACATGCTTGTCATAATGATGAAGGGTCATATCATTGCTCTTGCCCTCGAGGCATGGTTGGTGATGGAAGAAGCGACGGAAGTGGTTGTAAACTTCCAGTAATTCAACTTGTTCTTGGTAAGAACCTGGACCAAAGGCAACGTTCTCTTACTGCGAGCTTGTAGGTCCACAGATGCCTTTCACATGAATTTCTTCTATCTGACTGTGTACGTGCTTGTGTAAGCATTAACTTGAGTGTCTTGATTTTAGTCATCGTTGGGACGTTATTCTTCTTGCACTTGCAAAAGACTAAGCTAGAAAAACTCAAAGCGGAGTATTATTATCAAAATGGAGGCCCCATATACAATAGCCTCTCCTCAAGAGGTGCAGTGGACATAGTCAAAATCTACGACGAGCACGAGCTTAAGCAGGCAACAAGCAATTACTCCGAGATAATTGGTGAGGGAGGTTATGGTGTAGTTTACAAAGGATACCTACCACAGCATGGTGAAGTTGCAGTTAAGAAGTCTAAAACAGTGGACCAGAATCAAGTTGAAGACTTCATAAATGAGATCTCGGTCCTATATCGGATGAACCACAGAAATGTGGTAAAGCTTCTGGGATGTTGTCTGGAATCGAAAAGTCCAATTTTGGTGTATGAGTTCATCAGCAATGGAACCCTCGCCCAGCGTCTTCATAACAGGGATTTTGCTGGTTCCATTTCATTTGCAAATCGTCTGAAGATCGCATCAGAAACTGCAGGAGCACTCGCATACTTGCATTCAGATGCCTCAGTGCCAATTATCCATGGAGATGTCAAATCTGCAAACATCCTCTTAGACTCTAACCTGAATGCCAAAGTGTCGGATTTTGGAACATCAAAGCTAGTTCCATCAGATCACCAGAAACAAATTGGAACTATAGTGAGAGGAACTCCCGGATATTTGGATCCCGAATACTTGCAAACATGCCAATTGACAGAGAAGAGTGATGTGTACAGCTTCGGGGTGGTACTTGTCGAGCTGTTAACCGGGCAGAGACCCATATAAAATGGAGGACCTCGGAGAAAATCATCAGTGAACCATTTCATTTCTGCGATGAGGGAGAATCGGCTCTCAGAGGCATTAGAGGTACGAGTTCGGATTGAAGGAGTGGATGATCAAGTAATGGCAGTTGGTCATCTTGCAGAGAGGTGCCTGAGAGTCAAAGGCGACGATAGGCCAACAATGAGAGATATTGCAACGGAGCTGCAGCAGTTGATCAGGAGGTGCACTCAGCATCCTTGGGCACCAAAAAACTTAGACGAGAAGGAGACATTGCTAGGTCCATCTTGGGAGGAATGCAGTGACTCTGCAACTGCTGAAGTTACCGCAGAGAGATGGGTCAGCCTTGAAATAGAGATGGCCGCTGGACGATGATGTCTTCTTTACCACCATTCTTCAGAACCACAAGATTCTTGCTGCCCTCCACCCCTTCCCACATGCCGGATCTCCCCGACAACCCTCTCTCAATAGTCGGTGGACATACCTCCCGGCTACACAAACCCTCCATGGCTTGTCGATTTGTTGGCCGCTCTGCCAACGCGCTCTCCGTGGGTTCACATATAGATGGCACACATGTTAGATCCAATATCATTGGTACTAATGTGTGATAATATGTGGGCCATTTGATGGGTGAAAGGTTTCCAAATGTGTTCTTTATGCTTAAGGCTCATTGTCAAGCATTAAAAATGTTTACTAAGGATAGATACTATTATAATATAAGATTTTATCAATTAAAGACATAATGACTTAAAAAAATATAGTAAGGTCCACCTGTCATAAAAAAAAATTCATTCAATGATAGTAACAATAAAAAGACTATCATACCCCCCTCCTAATCGAAATGAAAGTCTGCCCAGGCCCCACTGGGCAGACAAGGTCAGACGTCTATGGCCATGCATGGCCATGGCCAGCATGAGTCGTGGCCAGTTCAGGCCATGCCTAGGGCCATGCATGGCCAAAGAAGAGTTGCCAATGGCTGGAAAAGATCTCGCCATGTCCAGCGTTGGACATTGCCAAAGAAGAGCTGGTCATGGTTAATGTCGGTCTCTCTAGATTATAGCCCTCGCCTCTCTAGAGGCTGAATACACAGTCAGCATCACCAAGGTCACTGGCTATCGGGAGGCGCTAGTGGGAGTTGATGGAGATGGTGCAAAACATGCCCGAGTCAGTGTACAATTTGTCCCTAAGCGACATTAATGTGGACCTACCCAAGGCTTCTTCCCACGATTTGACGCAGGAGATGGGGTTGTTGGCCACTAAAATGGGCAGGCAAGTGCCGGTGGACAGAATTTTATAGGCTCTAATACTTTTATAAAATATATAAAGAATTAAAAATTATAATTAGAGCTTGCTTGGGTCGCAATCGGTAAATATATAACCATAACGTAATATATTATATTTTATTTCTCAAAAAATATATTATTTGTGTACAAACATACAAGTAAAGATATAAATAAGTCTTCTCAAACCAAAAGAATGAAAGTGTGCTTAGGAAACTACTGGTACAATTGTAGACTCCTTTGTCACCACTTGAAACTCCCAAAAAGTGTCTTTACTATTCTCTTCTACTCACGTCTATTTCACACTGGGTCCTGCAAGGTTTGGGGGTGGTGAGTATTTTATAATATTCAGTAGTAGTACTTGTTCTATCAGACATAAATATAACATCTGGTAGTTTTTAAATCACACGATCAAGTAAATAGATAATATTGTTCAAAATAAGTAGTAAGGTTGTGCCTATCACCCAAACACTTTTCCAAGGCTTCTTCCTATGTATCGAAGATGCTTCTAGGGTTTGTAAGCTCTCTTAGCTTACTACTAGTGTCCAAAATACTTATTATATTATAAAGAATTTGTTGCGGGTACAAAGCAGTGGCCTTTTACTCCTTGACAGATTTTCTGCAAAATACTCTGTGCTTGTAGAGGGAAAAGCCACTCATGCTCAAGGGGTGCCTGGATCTAGAGAGCAAAGAGTTTTTCCATGATACTCTCTACCCTAACGCACGTAGCCTTGATAGTTTCCTTTTGTTAGGGGCTAATCAGGGGTCTTGCCATTTGTTAGGGGCTCACCATGCTAATTTGCTTAACATGTATCTCATTCGAACCGGATTTACCTGTGTACTCTCAATTATGGAACTCTATCTATATGTCTACCAATTTGAGCTGCAGACAATTAAAATCTCTTATATGCCCGACTCAAATGGGAATTTCCTTCTCTTTTTCTTTATGTTAAATAATCTTCCACAAAGATCATCCTTTCAAAATCCTAGCCTCGCCTGTACAAGTCATGGTCGTGTTACTGATAACGATTATAAAGGTAGGGTTAGTCACTCGTTACAACAAGACAATTACCCTTTCTCTATCTCATCTCATCAACTCGGTGGTCATGATTGTACGAATTTCCAAAATCATTTTGATAGAGCAATAATTCTATAAAACCGTCTTTCAATCTTACCATACTCAAGTATAATGAAAATAATGGTGAAGCTAGATTTTCTTTATATCACATATATCATAAAGCCTAATTCATAATTAAATTTAAGAAATAAACACTCGATAAAATAAGTATATGAGGCAATCCCAAAATATACATGAAAATTACTCAAGTATTTAACTAAAATTAAATATATAAACTTTCAAAGACAACCAATTTAAGTATTTATGTCTTAAGAGAGGATAAAAGCCCCTACATTGCTTCCCGCACGAGAAAATAAGCGATATGCCGGATACCCCAAAATTAGATGTCACATTTCTGGGCATAGAGATCTCAAAATAAAAAAATAACCCTGCCACGATGTCCGACGCACTCGATTTAGGTACAAACGCCTTTTAAATGGAGGAAAAATGACTCAGAACGACTCCAGAAACTATTCTGGAAGTTTGAGCGGAAATGAGTATTTATAGGAGATTTTGTGTGAGCATACGGAAAAATAGAATCACGCTCGCATGGACGCGTGCCACTTGTCATGTGTTTGTTGGACGCGCATGTATGCGCGCTGCGCACTGTGTTGATGCGCGTCTCGCACATGTATCGCATGCTGCACCGTACTATCACGCGACGCGGACAACCGTGATTATGCGGTTCGGCGCAGCACGTCGACCCGGCGCTCGGCTTCGACTCGGCTCACGTCATCCTCCATTATTTTATTATTTTTCCTTCAAAACACATTTGCAACTTCGAAAACAAAATAACTTTTTATACCGAAGTCAGAATCACTCGTTCTTCGTACCAATGGACTCCTATCGACGAGCCCTTCAAAACCAGACCCCATAGAGGTGGTTTACTCTACACATTTCAGTGGGTCCTACCCATATGGAACATTTCCCAAGGTCGTAACTTTTTCTCCTGACCTTCGTTTCAAGTGTTCTTGAGTTCGTTATGCTCGTCTCACCGAACTCTATTCAATACACCTAACTTTTATCATAAAAAAATAGTTTAAAAATTACAGATGTTACATTCTTCCCTCCTTGAAGAAATTTTATCCCCAAAATTTCCTAGACGTGAAATAACTTAGGGTACTTCCTTCTTATATCAACTTTGGTTTCCCATGTTGCTTTCTCCAATGAGTGGTGTTGCCACAAGATCTTTACTAATTGAATTTTCTTTGTTCTAAGGACTTGCTCCTTTTTATCCAAGATCCGAATTGGCTTCTCTTCGAAAGTTAAGTCCGGTCTTAGCTCCCTTGGTATCATATCTAGAACATGGGATGGTTCTCGAACATACTTCCTAAGCATGGAGACGTGAAAGACATTATGAATATCTTCAAGCTGAGGAGGTAACACCAATCTATAAGCTACAAGTCCGATCTTTTCCAATATCTCCATTGGACCTACAAAACGAGGGCTTAACTTATGTTTCACCCCAAATCTCATAACCCCTTTGGTTGGTGATATCTTCAAGAAGACATGATCACCTGCTTCAAACTCAAGATCTCGACGTCTTTTATCTGCATAGCTCTTCTGTCGATTTTGAGCTGTCAACAATCGTTCCTTAATTAGCTTAACTTTATCAACACATTGCTGGATCAACTCTGATTTGACCAAATGACACTCTCCAACTTCACTCCAACATGTCGGTGCTTGACAAGGTCATCCGAACAATGCTTCATACGGTGCCATACCAATACTAGAATGGTAGTTGTTATTATAAGCAAATTCTACTAATGGTAGGTGTTCATCCCAATTACCTTTCCATTCCAAGGCGCAGGCTCGCAACATATCTTCCAATACTTGGATGGTTCTTTCTGGCTGTCCATCTGTTTGCGGGTGGAAAGTTGTACTGAATTTTAATGTAGTACCAAAGCCTCTTGTAAACTTTGCCAAAAGTGTGAAGTAAATCTGCTATCCCTATCTGAAACAATGGACATAGGAACTCCATGTAAACTAATTATCTCCTTAATGTACAGTTGTGCCAAACTATCCAATGAGTGCTTCTTTCTAAGTGGAAGGAAATGAGAGGACTTAGTAAGCCGATCAACTATGACCCAAATTATGTCGTTATGGCTTGAAGTCCTAGGTAGTCCTGATATAAAATCCATTGTTATATGCTCCCACTTCTACTCAAGGATATCAAGAGGTTGAAGCAATCCAGAAGGTCTCTGATGTTTTGCCTTAACTTGTTGGCATATTAAACATCGGGAGACACACTCAGCCACAGCTTGCTTCATTCCGTTCCACCAAAAGTTCTTTTTTAAATCTTGATACATCTTGGTCCCTCCGGAATAAATAGTGTATTTTGAACTATGTGCTTCATCTAGTATTCTACGCCTTAATTCTGGAATGGCCGGAACAACTAATCTCCTGAGAAAGTGTATACCTTCATCACTTCCATGAGTGAAATCCGACCGTTCTAACAAGGCTTGAGTCTCCATATCTGTCTTCTGAGTCTCCAATATTTGCTCTATTACCACAGACTGTAGCAACATGTGGGCGAAGAATGACTTTCCTTGTCCAATCTCAAGCTCAGGTAAGACTGTTATTACTTCTTCAAGTAATTTCCATTCTTTCATCATTAAATGTACCATGAACCCATGAGATTTTCGACTCAAGGCATCTGCTACTACATTCGCCTTCCCTGGATGGCAAAGTCATAGTCTTTCAAGTATTCCATCCAACGTCTTTGATGCATATTCAGATTTGGTTGGGAGAAGATATATCTTAAACATTTATGATCAGTGAACACCTCAAATTCCTCTCCATAAAAATAATGTCGCCAAATCTTTAATGCGAAATCAACTGCAGCAAGTTCTAAATCATAAGTAGGGTAGTTAGTTTCATGAATTTTTAGCTATCGTGAGGCATAGGCTACAACCTTTCCACACTGCATGAATACACAACCCAAACCCTCTCGTGAAGCATCACAATACACTACAAATCCATTGCTTCCACAAGGTAGAGTTAACACTGTGGCGATGGTAAGTCTCTTCTTTAATTCTTGAAAATTCTTCTCGCATTCCTCATTCCCAATAAACTTCAAATCTTTGCGGGTTAGTTTGGTCAGTGGCAGGGCAATCTTTGAAAACCCTTCAATAAATCTCCTTTAGTACCCTGCCAAACCTATGAAACTACGAATTTTAGACACTGTTTTAGGCCTCTCCCATCTTAGCACTGCTTTGACCTTAGCTAGATCGACCATCACTCTGTCCTTCGAAATAACATGACCAAGAAAGTTTACTTGATCCAACCATAATTCACAATTCCTGAGCTTGGCATAAAGCTTGTGTGTATGAAGTATATTCAATACTATTTGAAGATGTTTCCTATGATCATCAATACTTGTGGAGTAGACTAAAATATCATCTATAAATACTATAACAAATCTATCCAGATAAGCATTGAAAATCCGATTCATTAGATCCATAAAAGCAGCTAGGGCATTAGTCAACCCAAAAGGTATAACTAAGAATTCATAATGCACGTACCTTGTTCGGAAAGCGGTTTTTGAGATATCTTCATCTCAAATCCTCAACTGATGATATCCTGATCTTAAGTCAATTCGAGAGAAAATTTTGGCCAACTGTAGTTGGTCGAAAAGGTCATCAATATGAGGAAGAGGATATTTATTTTTTCTTGTCACTCCATTCAACATCTGATAATCGATACATAATCGGAGAGACCCATCTTTCTTCTTCACAAAAAGCAGTGGTGCTCCCCAAGGGGAGATGCTTGGACGGATAAATCCATTGTCTAGAAGCTCTTGAAGTTGTTCCTTCAATTCTCTAAGCTCGGCCGGACTCATTCTATAGGGTGCCTTCGAGATAGGAGTGGTACCTGGGAGAAGCTGAATACTAAACTTAACTTCTCTTTCAAGTGGTAGACCGGGCAATTCATTTAGGAAAACATCAACAAAGTCCCATATTGTGTCTATCTCATCCAAAGTTATCTCCTTTACCTCGTTTGTGATAACGGTAGCAAGAAATGCCCAACATCCTTGGCTCATTAATTTTTGTGCTTTAATGACTGATATAATACAAGAGCTTGATTTATCCTGAATTCCTTGGAACACAATGTTTCCTTTTCCAAAAACTACTTCTTTTTTACCACAATCTACTACGGCTCTATGTGTAGCTAACCAATCCATGCCCAGGATAAGATCAAAGTCAATTATCTTTAGTAAAACTAGGTTAACACTCAGCCGATTGTTACCTATCTAAACTAACACCTCTTTAAGAAACTCATGTGTTAACAAAGAGTATCCTATAGGTGTAGTGACTTCTAGTATAAAGTAGGGCTGCTTCGAAAACCCGGACCCAAACCGATCAGGATGGAACCGACCCGAAATTGACCCGGGTTGGGTCAGGTCGTGTCCTATCTCGGGTCGGGTCCAGTATGTAAAAACCCAAGAACCAACCCGAACTGACCCAAGTTCCTAATTAACTTATAAAATTATATTTTACCTTAGTTATATGAATTTTTATAGATAAAATCAATTCATTATATGGTCAAATTAGATTAAAATATTAGAACCAACCGACCCAAGATATAATGTCGGTTCTTATTTCGGTTCTCGCGTTTTTTGGGTTTTATTTCGGGTCGAGTCGGGTTAAAAAAATTTCAGTTCTTATCTCGGGTTGGGTCGGGTCCAGGGAACTCGGTTCCTATCTCGGGTCGGGTCGGGTCCTGCAAAACCCGACCTAACCCGACCCAAGAAGCAGCCCTAGTATAAAGGGTAACTTCAAAACTTGATCTTCTAGATTTAAAGCAATTTCAAATAATATAAATGAATGTGTAGAGCCTGGATGTATCAAAACTTTAGCTAATCAGTCAAAGACAAGAAGAGTATCTTCCACGATAGCATTTGAGGCATGAAAGTCCTCACTTGTAATGGCATATACCCGCCCCAAAATTTGGCCTTTTCTTGTATGCTTCCTTGGGCAGTCTCGGGCAAAGTGATCCTCAGGTCCACAAACAATGCATAGGTTATTCCCCTACTTGCAGGGTTGCCCAGGGTGAAATAATTTACATATGGGGCATGGGGTCCCTCTCCTGCCCTGCTGATATTGTTGTTGTGGCCTTCTCTTAAAAGCTTGTTGTTGTGGTTGCAACTGATATGGTCGAGCTGGCTGGGTAGGGGCACCGCCAGAGTAGTTATAGCTTCTCTTGGTGTTAGGGCATCTGAAACCACCATTTTGCCAAGCCTCCTTCCGTTTTGCCATTGCTCTCTGTTGATCACGCTCTACCACATAGGCAATCTCCACTACTCGACTCAAGGTAGCAGGTTGCAGAATTACTACTTGAGCTCTTAGTTCAGGTTTTAATACCTAAACAAATCAAGTAGCACGAGATAATTCTGTAGTGCACGCACCCAAGGCAAAGCGCCACAACTCTGAGTAAATTTGGTCACATACTCACGTACTGACAAACTTCCTTGCATCAGTTCCATGAACTCCAACTCTTTTTGTTGCCTCATATGGAGTGGAAAATAACTATCATAGAAAGCTTCTTTGAATTCATTCCAAGAAACTGGCTGAACTTCCTCAAATTTTGTCTCCTTGATTATGGTCCACCAATGATCTACCTCTCCAGAGAAGACAAATGTGCCAAGGGCAACCTTTATACTCTCAAGTACCTCCATTGCTTCAAAATTCTTTTCAATTTCTTTTATCCATTTTTCTGCCTCCTCCAACTCTCCTTAACCCAAGAAGGTGGGGGCAATCTTCTTAAACCGTTTAGCCAAATTATTCTCACCCTTACTCTTGCTAGATGAGCTTTCACTCAAGGGAATCGGAGAAGGTTGTGCTGGTGGCAAAGAAAGAGCAAGATGATAACCTTTCTCAGCTAAGCGTTGAGCAAGATTTTGCAGCAACACACTCATAGCTTCGGGTGCTACTCCCCCTCCTGATTCAGATAAGTTGGTCCAGCCAAATCATTGTTAAGAGTTCGCGGACCTTGACCAGGTTGTTGTGATGACGACATCTAAATTCAAAAAGATGGTCTAAAGTTATGCTAAGTCTACTTATCTAAGTGAATTATAGAGATAGAAATCATTTATTTCTTCACTTTATGCATTTGTAAATAGAATTTCCTGGGCTCTAATACCAACTGTCACAACCCGCCTTTTTATACAACATATAAAGAATGAAAAATTATAATCAGAGCTTGCTCGGGTCACAACCAGGAAACATATAACTAAACGTAACATGATATACTTTATTTCCTAGGAAATATGTTGTCTGTGTACAAGCACACAAGTAAAGATATAAACAAGTCTTCTCAAACCAAAAGAATGAAAGTGTGCTTAGGAAACTACTGGTGCAATTGTAGACTCCTTCGTCACCGCTTGAAGCTCCCAAAAAGTGCCTTTACTGTTCTCTTCTACCCATGTCTATTCCACACTGGGTCATGCAAGGTCTGGGGGGTGGTGAGTATTTTAAAATACTCAGTAGGAGTACTTATCCTATCAGATATAAATATAACATCTCGAAGTTTTTAAATCACATGATAAAGTAAATAGATAATATTGTTTAAAATAAGTAGTAAGGGTGTGTCTATCACCCAAAACTTCCCCAAGGCTTCTTCCTATGTATCTAAGATGTTTCAAGGGTTTGTAAGCTCTCATAGCTTACTACTAGTGTCCCAGATACTTATTATATTATAAAGAATTTGTTGCGGGTACAAAGCAGTGACCTCTTACTACTCGACAGATTTTCCGTAAAACACTCCCTGCTTGTAGAGGGAAGGCCACCCATGCTCAAGGGGCACCGGGATCTAGAGAGCATGGAGTTTTCCCATGATACTCTCTACCCTAGCGCGCATAGCCTTAATAGTTTCCCTTCATTAACGGCTAATCAGGGGTCTTGCCCTTTGTTAGGGACTCACCAGGCTAATGTGCGTACCATGTATTTGATTCTGAACCAAATTTACCTGTGTACTCTCAATTATGGAACTCTATTGGTACGTCTACCAATTTGAGCTCCAGACAATTAAAATCTCTTATGT
This sequence comes from Saururus chinensis, assembly GCA_035235625.1. Classification (NCBI taxonomy): domain Eukaryota; kingdom Viridiplantae; phylum Streptophyta; class Magnoliopsida; order Piperales; family Saururaceae; genus Saururus; species Saururus chinensis. The sequence goes on along the minus strand of CP141146.1, from coordinate 23,974,854 downwards.
GCCCGACTCAAACGGGAATTAACTTCTCTTTTTCTTTACTTTAAATAATCTTCCACAAAGATCAAGCATTCAAAATCCTAGCCTCGCCTCTACAAGTCATGGTCGTGATACTGATAACGATTATAAAGGTAGGGTTAGTCGCTCATTCCAATGAGACAGTTACCCCTTCTCTATCTCATCTCATCAACTCAAGTATAATTAAAATAATGGTGAAGCTACATTTTCTTTATATTACATATGTCATAAAGCCTAATTCATAATTAAATTCAAGAAATAAACACTCAATAAAACAAGTATATGAGGCAATCCCAAAACATACATGAAAATTGCTCAAGTATTTAACTAGAATTATATATATAAACTTTCAAAGATAATCAATGTAAGTATTTATGTCTTAAGAGAGGATAAAAGCCCCATACCTTGCTTCCCGCTTGAATAAATAAACGATACGCCGGAAACCCCAAAATTAAATGTCACATTTCTAGGCCATAGAGATATCAAAATAGAAAAAATAACCCCTCCACAACGTCCAGCACGCTTGATTTAGGTAGAAACGCCTCTTGAACGGAGGAAAACGAACTCAGAATGACTAAAAAAACTATTCCGAAAGTTTGAACGGAAGTGAGTATTTATAGGAGATTTTGTGTGAGCGTACGGGAAAATAGATTCACGGTTGAATGGACGCACGCCACATGACACGCATCCATTGGACTGCGCACGTGGTCGGTGCGTGCCTCAAGCAAACGTCACTCGCGCGTATGCATGCTGCATGCGTCGATGCGTGTCCCGCGCGCGTCTTACGCTACACCTCGTGATCACGTAACGTGGATGGTCATGATCTCGCACTTCGGCTCTGGGCATCGGCCTGGCGGCTCGGCTCCGACTCGGCTGACGTCATCCTCCATTATTTTATTATTATTTTCTTTAAAACACATTTTCAACTTCAAAACGTGATAACTTCTTGTACCGAAGTCGGAATCGTGTGTTCTTGGTACCGATGGACTCGTATCGAGGAACCCTTCAAAACTAGACCCCATACGGGTAGTTTACTCTACAACTTTCTGTGGGTCCCGCCCATATGGCACGTATCCGAAGGTCATAACTTTTGCTCCCGACCTCCATTTCACGTGTTCTTGGGTTCGTTATGCTTGTCTCACCGAGCTCTATTTAATACACCTAACTTTTATAATAAAAAAATAATTTAAAAATTATGGATGTTACAAGGCTTCTTCCCACGATTTGACGTAGGAGATGGGGTTGTTGGGCACTACAGTGGGCAAGAAAGTGCCACTAGAGAGGAGGATGAAAAGTGATGGCGGGGCTGAGATGAGGCAGAGGTTGATATGGGGTGGTGTCGTGGTGGAAATAAGAATTGTAACAGACGAGTCAATGGAGTGCGTTCATGCTCAAGACATCCTTCCCACCATCATTTGGACTGAAGTAGAGCCGGATGGGGAATGGGAGGGTCTTTCAATAAAAGATTGTGGAAGAGGAGTGTTAGAAGAAGATGTCTTCTCGGACCGAGGAGAGTGGAAAAAGTGAAAGTATAAGTAAAACTAAAATAGTAAAATTTTGAACGCGATTATCGACACCCCAAAAACCTCCTTAATACCCCGTATCTTCTTTACCTCATGATTATTAATATTTTTTTCTCAAATATACCCAAACATTGAATTTTATTTTATTTTTACTTTATTACCTCTCATACTTAGTCACTCTATACCCCTCCAGTTAACTCACACGTACTTTTTGTTTGCCCTAACCTCTCTCCCTCCCCATCGTTGGCAACTAGAGGTTTGGAATTCTTTCACCAGAGGGACCAATGAGAGTCACTTTTGATCTCCACCATTTCTCGATTCCTGAAGGTTACTACTACTCGAACCTTCTCCTTTCCCAGTCCACTATTCCCTTGTCTATCATCGAGTTTGTCGGTGTTGTTTTCTACAAAAGAAATACTTTTATGCTCGGGAGATGATTCTACTGCCATTTCCCTATCTATCATGGTGTTTTCCCTTCAATTTTGGATTTGTGTTTGATAGAAATTTTGGCATTTTATCCTAAGTGGAGCCTTTTATCTTTAGGAGACCATTCACTGCTTTCTTTAGCAATTGGATTTTCCTTTTCTCAGTGAACTGGTAAGCTTCTTCTTTTAATTCATGCATTTGGTTAAATTTTCTATGAGTTAAAAGATCTCTTCTTAATGGACTACATGTTATCTGCCCATGTAGTTAAAAATATTTTTCTATGAGTCGTTCGGTTTGAGATGAAATATCTTCTTCAAATCAAAAAATTTGTTTTGCATATGAAAATTACATGTCTGGTCTGATTTGATTCCCATGGATTTTTTTTATATTTCATATGTTGTTAGGGGGAGCTCACCATGAGAGCCATTCTAGATGTTCTCCCGGGCTCACATAGAGGTCTTACTCCCTCGCAATGGGCACCCCCCATATATAACTATACGTTGTCAGGGGGCTCCCACTATGAAAACTTTGTAAAACTGAAAAGTCGCTTGGGTCTGCCTCTTTTTCTTAGTTTTAACTGCTGAAGGAAATTTTTTCTAATTATTCTATGTGTTTATCTCTACACAAAGAATTAAATAAACAACTCATTTTTTAAATTATTCAAAAAGTTCTCCATGAGCGCCCACTCAAATAAACAACTTTGTTTATGCTAAAGGCCAATCAAATATATGTGGAGCTAAAAATGTAGAGAAATCAATCCCAATCGACCAATAATACCCTATGTCATGCAATAGTTATTCATCATCTACTAAAAGATCTTCGGATAGAAATTATTAGCCTTAATGCCCTGAGGATTTTTATAGCTTGTATAGAAGAGTGTAGACATTTCTCTTGATTAGGCATTGACAACACTAACCTATACCATTTTGGAAATTGCCATGCCGATGATACTATGGAGTCTCTTGTTGTTCCACAAATGCTATCTGAGATAAAATTTTCTGTCAAGAATTGAAGGACCTTGGTGCTTAGCAAGATATCTAGGATAGGACATCGTAGGATACAAAATGGAAAAAAAAAGACATGGAGCTCGACTTCTAGAGGATACATTACACAGAGCTTCTTATCGGTTATAAAAAATCATTGTGAGCATCAACATTTGAATAAGAACATGACCAAATTCAAGAATCAGAGAACAAATGTTATGACCTCACCCATTTCCATAAATGCTAAGAACTTTCTACAAATAGCAAAAGAAAAAGGGTAAATGCGAATACCTAATTAATGATGTGAAAAATGCCTACAAGAACTTTCAAAACTTTCTTGGTTTTTCTAGGAGCCCAAAATCTTCAAAGTATTCTTGTTTTTCTAGGTGCATGCAATTAAAATCTTCAAAGCAGCATTGGTTTTTCTGGGTTTGCCCTGTATTCTAACTAACAAATTCTCCATAAATTTGTTGTTAAATGTCACCTTTGGAATGAGATCAGAAAAACACTACTCTATGAAGCTTTGCCATCGTGAATACAGGGAAGAAGGCCGGTGGGGGTAGGAGATGCATCGGATGAGAGACACTGTTTTGCTCTGGGTTTTATTGGGGTAATGAGATGAGAAATTTCTTGGGGAAGATGGGGTTCCACAGAAACAGGAAAATACCCAAAATTTCTTCACTTATGGGGTATTGAGAGGTTTTTCAGGGTACATATATACCCATTCTAAAATTTTATTGTTTAAAATAAAAGGGGCATGCGACCGATAAGGACAAAATTAACTTCTAATATTTGATTAGTCCCTACAAAACTTTATTAAACTAAATAATCCCGAGACTAATCAAATATAAGTAATGTACAATATTACCCCTGTAATTTAATAACCGATCGGTAGCGCGATTTCATTTATAACACTGATCGGTTGCTCGATTCTCATTTAATACCTCTCTCTGTTGCTCGATTCTCATTCAACAACTTTCTCCATTGCTTGATTCTCATTTGATACCTTTCTCCTTCGCGCATCCATTTCCTTTCTTCCTGGCGAGTTAGGTTATCATCAATAGCGGAGAAAAAGGGATTCCTGACGAAGAAAAAGATATTTCAGCCGGAGAAAAAGAGGAAAAGTGATTCTTACCGCACTTTCAACAACAAACCACTTTCAACAAGAAAAATAAACAAGTGATCGAGTTTCTTCAGAAAATCTGACTGTCATTGCTCTTGATGGCGGTTTTTCTTTTTAATCCTTCTTCTTTTAACTTATTTTCTTAGGTTTTTTTAATATTGATTTTGATTTATATTTAAAGTTTGTTTTCTTAGTATTTTTTTGAGTGTTAATTTTTTATGTTAAAAGTAAAAAGATTATATAATTTGTTTAGAATTTTTTTCATTTTTACATAATTTAATATATCATATTTGGGATTTTCTTATTAATCAACATGTAGTTCTAGAAAGAATATTTTTAAAGTATGATTATAAAATGATTTTATAATTTTATAAATCTATTATTGAATGTAAATGTTTTAAAAAAATAATAATACAAGAATATAATTTTATTTTGCATGTATGTTGAAAATACATTTCATTTGCAAATTTAATTTAAAGTGTATAGTTTTACTTTTGGTTTAATAACCTAAAGTATTAGTAAAGAGATATTAATCTATGAATAAAATAGAAAGAAAGAAATTGAGAAAAAAATAATATCGTATGTATTTCTATTTTTTTGGCATGAAAATTTTTTATGCTCAGAAGTAAATAAAATATTTGTAGTGTATTATTATAATTTGCAGTGTATTATTATATTCTTATTTTGAAGTATATAATTTAGTTTCAGAAAAATACATTTAGGTTATTAATATCATCATAGTAATAATATTTGGAGACTATAAACTACTTTTTTTTAGATTATAAAATATAATTATACTTCACATTATTTTGTTAAAAGTATAATTCAACTTCATGTTATTTTCTTTAAATAATTATATGATTATTTAGGTCTTTAATTATATTTATATTTCAAATTGTATAAATCTAATTGTATAATAATACATTTAGGTCCTTTATATTATAATAGTAATATTTGCTGACTGTAATAATACTTTTTGTTTCATATTGTAAAATATAATTATACTTCATGTTGTTTGATATTGTAAAATATAATTATACTTCATGTACAAATTTTAATGTTTGTAATGTTGAAATTGAATTATAAAAAGAGTATAATTTTATTGTGCATGTATGTGACATTTTCTTATAATTGAACATAAATATAATTTGCAGTGTATGCTTATAATTTTAATTTTGAAGTATATAATTTAGTTGTATTATAATACATTTAGGTCCTTTATTTCATAATACTAATATTTGCATACTATATTTATACTTTTCATTTGAGATTGTAAAATATAATTATACATGTTATTTTTATTAAAAGTATCATTCAACTTAAAGTATAATTAGGTTATTTATTATGCTTTAATGATTGCAGGAAAGAGTTCAGTACAAATCTACATTATGTACGCTCTCCAAATTTTTTGAAAAGAACATATAATATTTTAATAGAGACAAGATTGGTATTTTGGAGAGAACACCTTTTCGATGTATTTTTAAGGTCTTTTTAGATAATGAAATTAGCTTTTTTGATTGCAAAAAGGTAGATGAAAATTGCTTACAATTGAGCAAACTATATGACAAGAATGTCCATAAATTTAAGATAGCATCGAAGTATATTGAAGTGACAGACATGGATATTTAAGTTATTTTTGGAATACCAATGGGAGAAGTTAAAATAGTACTGAAACCTAGTAAAATGAAGCCTAATTTATGTTTTGTACAAAGGAGATTAAAGATGAAACATTTGGAAAAAAATTTCATACAAAAGTCACTTGAAGAGGTAGTCAAATCTAAAAGTAAACTTGACAATGAGGATGTAGCTAGGCTACTAACCCTTTATACAGTTGTCACTATTTTATGCCCCACAAAGGCTTTTTTCAATTCCTTGGTCTTATATAGAATTTGTGAAGGATATAGACAGGATGTCTACATATGCTTGGCCGTAGCATATGAAATTAAATTTGATGGCATCTATTGAGAGACAGCAAAATCCGAAAGATGTGATAGGTTGTGTAGCACTTTTATTGGTAAGAAAAGTTTCTATTTTAATTTAGTTTTAGAATCAATTATATGTAAATTTTAACAAATATATTTTTTTCAATATTTTTTCTGTGAACATACTAATGTTGTTGAAAGAAAAGCATCAACATACTCATTTCCAAGATTTGTTAAGTGGAGCACGAGAGAAGTTAATAAAGCATTCTCTAGTGGAAATTTTTGATATATTAAAGTTGAAATGGTAATGATTTTTTTATAAGAAAATTTTCTTTTTTGTAGAATCTTAAATTAATGAACGTGTTCTTATTAATATATAAATAAAGGTTATGGAAAGTAGTGTACAATTGACTCCTAAGGGGAGGTTGTTTTTGAATAAGAAAGACATGTAGAGGTCAAACAAGAAGGAGTAATTTTGTAATTATTAATATTTTTTAGAATATGATTGTACTTCAAGGTTATAATTATACTTCATATTGATTGCTATGTCCTCAAGACTATAGGAGAGACATAGGGATTGTTCTATTATACTTTTAGAACTATAATAATACATGATTTATTTTACTTTCACGTCACCCCTCGGAAAACAAGAATAAAGAAGAAATGTTTTAAAAACAAGATGAAGATAGTATATGAAGATAAAGAAGGTTGTATTCTCTTTCTTTATTTCTTTTAAATATATTAATATACTTTTGTAGAGAATGTGATTTATATTCAATTATTATTTTTGTTTAAAATATATTTTTAGAATTAATTACAAGTTACGTTATATTTTATTCAGATTTTATTATGAAAAATTATAGTATATAAATATGGCATAAACTATATATTCTCCAGGGTCAAAGAATCAGGATGATAAAAGGTATTATTTTTCATATAGTTTTGGTAAGTTAATCCATACTATGCTAATTTCATTAGTATTGCAAAAGAATATTTATATAAAAATACTATATGATTGTTTTGTAGAAGACTCACCTATGACAACTTTAAAAATTGAGATTGAGACACTCAAAACTGAACTAGACCTTGAAAAGAAGAAAACAAAATTCCATGAAGAAAAAGTTTGTGAAGAAAAACAAGAAAAAATGGAGCTCAAAATGAAGATAAAAAATCAATGTAATGTACAATTTTCACTTTTGAAACTTGTATCATATTATGTTATACAATTTTTTTTATATATAGTTGAGTAATTACATTTGTATATTATAATTTTTATCTATATTTTATTATGATATCGTATTATATAATTCTGGCTTTTGTATAATGATAAAAATCATTTTTGATTTTGTAGCTGAAGAAATAGCTGCATAAAAAAAGTTACAATTTCATTGAATGTAGAAGTTGACTTACTTCGAGAACAAATGGAAGAAGAAAAAAAGCATCTGAATATTCTTAATGAACAACTTCAAAATCAAGAGAAAAAAAAAAGAAACAGATGGATTTGAATCACATTTCCGAAATGAAATTGATACAAGAAGAAATAAACTGTTTGAGGAAAAAAATAAATCTCTTGGAGAAAGAGAAGTTGGATTTAGATGACAGTTTATTTTCTTTGGCAGCTGAACATATGGAAGAAAATGTTGGTTTGAAAGGAAATATTAGTACACAAATAATAAAAGAATGTCATCTTTCAGAAACACCCATGTTAAGGCCTTCTTCAACAAGAGTGGAAGGCATATTAACGAGGAAAATGAGGGAAGGAAAGAGAAAGATAGAAAAGAAAAATGAAATGAAAAGTTCTTTGGTGAAAGGTGTAAAGACAGGACTAGAGGACCAAGAAAAACTGAAAATGAAGTCTTTGTTTATAAATATGACAAACTAGTCAAAGGAGAAAGGATCCAGAAAAAAAGAAAAGATATGGGCCCATCGAAAGAAGAGACATCAAAGAAAATAAAAATAAACAAAGGAAAATAGTGGTCAACCTTGTCTAAAGACAATCAAAAGATATTTTTGGAAGCAGATGGAAATCAAGAGTAGTTTATATTCCAAAATAAATTCTTATTATACTTTTTATTATAAATTTACAATAACTTTAACTGTATAAATTTACTTTACTTTTAACTGTGTAATTTAACTCTAGAAATTTACTCTTTAGTTTAGTTCTCTTTAGAATATCAAAATTTTATATCTTTAATATCAATAGTACAATTATACTCATTCTATTTATCAATTTTTGTACTTTCAACTTCTTTTTTTCAAATGGAGAAGATGTGAAGGAAAAAGTACACATTTCTGATATGTGTACTTTGATTAATGATATGGAAGTAACTTTTAATGTAATTATTTATATTCAAAATTTGATTTTATTTTTGAAATTTTTGAATATAAATTTACTTTTAAAATCTACTGACTTGGAAAATGCACAGATCATAAATGCATTTTGTATTGTGTTGCATAAACAATTAAAAATTGATACTAAAGAGGAGAGAATTGTATCACAAAATGCAACATATTACTTCTATCATGCTTTATCCTTTGTAAGTGTGCTTAATAAAATTAAAATTTAAATCTTATTTATTATTTATTTTAGTACTGACAAAATATATATTTTATTGAAACAACACAACCTTATAGATCCAATTGAAAGAGAAGAACTTTGCAAAGAATTCATAAAGAGAAAAGAGCAAATCAAGGTTTCAAATATTTCTAATTGCATCGAAATCATATGACAACGAGGAAGGAAATTATCACAGGCATTTGCTAGTGTATAACAATGAGGAATGATGGAGTCATTATAATTCCCTTCTATCACAATATGATTTTGTGGACAAATATGAACAAGATGTAAAGAAAATGGTAATTCTTTTACAGGGGGTTAGTCAATTAGGATTTGAAAATAAAATGCTAGTATTTTAAAATATCATGTTAGTCATTTAGAATTCTCAATGCCATATTTACAATCAAGTGTTATTACATTGAGATTTGAAATTCAATATTTTAAATAGAGTGTTAGTGGGTAAACAATTGATTCCTGTATTTGAAATAGAGAGTTGGTTAAAAAACTTAGAATTTTGAACTTAAGAGGATTTGGCTGGATACTTATAACCTACACGTGAGATTTTACAACACCACCTCCGGAGGTGATGTTGTAAAATCTCAGAAAGCTTACCTTATTAGGGCTTTGGAAAAGAAAGACCGCCACCGCCATACGTCTAGAGGACACCGTTCTCACCGCGCACTTGGAGGAGGTTGTGGTGAATGAAATTTGGTGGTGGCTGCGACAACTGGAGCTTGGTGGAGGCTGCGACGATGGAGCTTATCCCTACCGGAGGTAACATCTTCTTCATCTCCTCTCACGCTCCAACCGCCGCTCTGTCTTCCTTTCTCTGTTTTTGATTTTTTTCTTCCGCATACCATCTTGCCTACTCTGCTCATGACTGCCTCTCGCTCCGACCCGACCTTGGCCATCCTCTCTTCTTGCTTTTTGATATGGTTTTTCCCACTGTTTTCGATCTTGCATTTTTATGCTTTTTGGCAATTCTCAATTCGGGAATTAGTTGTAAGCATACAAAAATCAGATAAAAAACAGTGGGAAATTCCAAGTATTTCGATATGGTTTTTACCACTGTTCTCTATTCCTGCCCTTGAAATTGACCACCAAAACCCTTTAGCAGTGATGGTCTACCAGCTAATCCTCTCTCGGGACAGTTTTTTATATTTAATTTTCTATGTAGTCTTCATTTTCTAAAGTTAGCTGGAAATCTTCGATTTTTTCAAAGCTACAAGTTTTTTCATTATATATAATGAGATTTTCCGATTTAAATTCAGGGCTTGGAGTTTACTTGTGCATAATTTGCACCTAAAATTTGTATTGGCATTCATAATTTGTTTCCTTGTGCATAATTTGCTTCTAATTTATTCCCTAAAATTTTGGTTCTTGAGCAGTGATTGGCATTTTTGTGGTTTGGTAGGACAAATCTATGTCAATTTAGCCACACCTATACTCTGTACGAAGTGAATGTAAATACATACTTTGGGTTGTTTTTGGGTTTCCTATTTTCTGCTATATATGACATAAGAAGATGTTCTTCAAGGGTGCTTCAAGTTTAAAAAATTACCTCATAATTTAGGCAAAAGTGCCTTTTGTAGTTCTGTCGAGAACTTGCCCATGCTTATGGAAAGAGTGTTTTACTCTTTATAATTGATAAGTTTAATGGAGTTCAATAAGCCTATTTGTGATTTTTTTTAACTCTTCTAACAGACATGGTACACAATAAAATAAAATTGGCTCTCTTGTTGTGGTTTCATACAGACAAGAAAGTGATAAACAAGTGTGCTATGAGTTGGTCTGTTGCATAGCCCTAGCAACTATATCTGTTTATTGTTTTAGTTGTTATGGTTTGTCATTGTTAATTGTTTTGAATATATCCATGTCTAAAATAGCTTGAAGGCACACTGGCTTACAATAAAAGCAAACATCCCATAGCCGGTTGTGGCTTGGGTTTGGCATTGATGTGCATTCAATGTGATGGTATATTTTTATTAGTCGTTTATACTAGCTTTTATATTTCTGTGCAGGAAGCTCCATGTGGGGAGATCCATGAAAGGTCAGGGAATACCTCACATGTTGATATGAAAATTTCTATCGTCACTACCCCTCCAATTTAGACTATGGAATCAACTTACCAGCAATCATGATCCATTATTATCCCTCTCCTGGGTTCTATATATAGTTTACAATTCATCCCCTCTTGGTTGGTGGAGAGCAATCCATTTGATTGTTAATCGAGCGGAGTGAATCAAATACTTCAGGTTGAATAGGAAATTAAATTCATAGTTTGTAGCTAAATGACTAGTTGATAATTGATGAGTAAGGTGGGAGGATTGAAATTAGTTTAGGATATCTTCTAACATGATAGGGCTATTGTACTTTCAATGTAAGCAATCCATCCTGAAGCCTGACATCTCAATGCTCAAACAGAAGCCTACTTCTGTATTGCCTTCTTGTTCACATATTACTAGTTCTTGTAATGGCCAAAGATGATGACGAGGATGACTAACTTGTGTTCTCTAGTTTATTTTTTATCCATAACATTATGTGCAAAAAGTATAGAAGAGAAAAAAGGATTATTCACGAGATTTGCAAAACTGCACTTTGGAAATTGCTGAGGTTTTTTTTTTCCAAATATGGATAGGTAGGAGAATTTTTTCCTAGGACCTGTCTGCAAATTTATTTTCTTGTATTTGTTTCTATCAAAACTGCATGCAAAAGAGCTATGCTAAACATATGAGTGGGAATTCTCAAAGTTATTTCACAAAAAAAATGTAATGGGGAAGGGTTTGTAGCAATCATTGGATTTTTTAATCTAGAGTATTGTTCATTCGATGGAATTATTCAGTGACACTATGATATTCTTAATCTAATTATGTCATGTCCCTTTGTTATGTGTGTATTTAGGTGTTATGTATTGTGTTTCTTCTTAACATGGGCTATGTTAGTTTTTCTGTAGAGTTTTCGCGGCCGACCTTTTAATAGCGGCCACATGTATCTTCTGTTACAATAATTAATCTGCCTTTGCCCTATCCTCATGGAGTCTCTTTAATGCTCTAATTGTGCTAAATTGAGTTTCCCATGATTTAGTAGTATGAATCATTATTGTATGTAGTTTTTTTATTAAAAAAATTCATTTTATAATATTAATATTTTTATTTGATATGTTAATAACATGTTTGAATTTATTTAACTCTAATAATTTATATATTAGTTACATTTGAAATATGTAGATTAATTTTTTTAAGAGTCAATTATTTTGAAATACAACAATTTAAATCCAGGGATTTTAGCAATGCAAGATTTCTATATCCAAATATTTTAAAATCTTACTGCTCAAATTCAAGAATTTGGCATATATTCTAAAATTTCATATTTTAAATCCTATATTCTAAAATCTTGATTGACTAACCACCTGTTAATGCACATTATAAATTTATAATTTACTATAAAATTTATAAATATTGATTTTTATGTTTGACTCTCTCTTTTAATAGAAATTTTTCTTATCAAATTAAGGAAAAATGTGATTGTAATTAAAGAGAACCTTGGCCTATCTACTCAGGAATTTGAAGGACCATTTTTTACAATTAAAAATATTCCGAGACAAACAATAATTTTGTAAGTTTATCATATCTAAATAATATTTAACCAAAAAAAATATATTTTTATTGTGTATTTATAAATTTTCTTTCTTTGCAGGGATAAATCTGGAATATTTCTTTGTTACTACATGCATCATGTAACAAGAAAATTTTAAATGTCCAAAAAAGTTGATAAGAAAAGCATTCAAATCTTTTTAACTTCAATGATATCTATGTTGCTGACTCGTAAAGAAAATCCATATTAAAACATCATGTAAGTTTGTTTAATTGCTTATAACATTAGTTATTAATTTACAAGTTTTAAATTTAGGTTTTGTACTGATTAATTTGTTATATTTAGTACACTATGATTATACTTTGTATTTTTATTACAAAATATACTTTAAGTTTTAATTGCATAATACACTTTAGGTTTTTTTAGTAACATTTTTTAGGAGTGTTATTTTATTTTAAGTTTTTTATTAATTTTATTATTTAGATTTCACTATACTACAATTTTTTATTGATTTTGTAGATTATAATTTTAATTGTAGGATAGAATTTGTAATAGTAAAAAATTTCGACATATTAAAGATATTGGATTTTATAAGTTGTATAGTGCAACTTGACTGGTAGATTTTTGTTCTATACAGATTTATCATCAAATGTGAAGTAAAGTTTAAAGGTTTATTATAATATCCTAATGTAAAATTATACCATTAGTTATTAAGTTAAAAGTTTTTAATTTAGGTTGTGTACTAATTAATTCGTTATATTTAAAGTACAATATGATTATACTTTGTATTTTTATTACATACTATACTTTAAGTTTTTTTTGTAGAATATACTTTAGTTTTTTTTAGTTCAGATAGGTCCTATATGAGTTCAATTAAGAATTGATTACATCAATCCGCACCCAATACTTTTTTTTTAAATTATGATTAATAAAAATAAAAATTTTTAATTACCTATAGTGAAACTAATGTAAGCTTTGATTTTTATTACTATTTTTTGCTCGGTAATTCATGACACATAGTAGTAAATTATTTATATGGTTTGGTTTGTGTTTCAATTTTTATTTAGTGCGTCAATGTATGTATTTGGACAGTATCATTATAGCTTAGGTATGAAAGTAGGATATCATATCTTTGATTTAGCATACACATCCAAGCATATTAATTAACATATTTGTTGCTTGTTGTTTTTCGGTTTGTTTCAGTTTGAAGCAAAGGACAAAGTCGAAATCTATTACGACAAGGAGAATGAGAGGAAGATGTCATAGATGCTGGAAAATTGCTTGCCTTCATGCAATACACAATGTCCTAAATTCAAAGGGGATATCTTTTTATGTCTTCACTACTAAACATCTAGAGAGAAACATGACATCCTTATTGAAGTTTGTAATTGTAACGACTCATTTTTCGAGTACGTCTATCTAAGGGGTTATAGGTAATTAGATAAGTTTTAAATAAATTTTAGAGATTTTTAGAGGTAAAAACCTCCATACATTGGTAGATCTCGAAATAACAAGCGTAAAGAATCGAAGAATGAGTGGAACGGAGGTCGGGACTAAAAGTTACAATCTCAGGAAGCATATAATTTAGGCTGGACTCACCTGAAAATAGTGAGATAAAGTTATTTAAGTAGGCTAGAATTGAAGGGCTTGTCGATACGAGACCAATGGTACCAAGAACATGTGAAATTGAGTCCGGGGTAAGAAGTTATGCGTGTTTGAAGATTGGTGTATATATAAATAAAAAAAGGGACGCACGCACGATATGTGCACGTTGCCATTTTTGGCTGCACAACAGTTTGGCGCGGCACGGCCCAGTGGTTTTGTGGCACCGTGGTTTAATTTTAGTGGCTCAGGGGGCTATAAATACCCCATTCTGGTCCATTTTGAAACACGAACTTCATTTTCTCTGTTTATGAGCGTTCTGAGTCCGATTAAGGCCATTCAAGAGGCGTTCTTAAGTAAATCGAGCGCGCTCTACGCAATGGAGGGGTCATTTTTTTGAGTTGGAGACTGTATAAGGAGGGAATGCCCCAAGACAAGGAGAGGTTCTACCATCGTCCTAAAGCACAAAGAACTTCTTCTCCGTTTCTGATCATCCTAACTCCGATTTAGTCCGTTCAAGAAGCGTTCTTGACTAAATCGAGTGTGTTTTGCACAATGGAGGGGTCTGTTCTCCGAGTTGATGACTGTATAAGAAAGAAACATCTTAAAAAAAGAAGAGGTCCTGCTCGTCATCCTCGAGTACTGGAGAAAGAAACAGAGTCTAGGGACAAGAGGGGATTCCATCCTCCGTCACTGAGCCGAACCAAGAAAAGTGGTCTGAAGTAGGGGAAACTCTACCTTTTACTGAAGGGCCATGATGTAAAAGGAACATTCCCGAGTAGGGCAGGTTCTGTCAGCCTCCCATAGGCATAGAAAATGAGAAGAGTCTCCGGGAAGGGGAGCGTCTGTGCATCATCTTTCGGTGCATGGTGAGGAACGTATTGAGGCTAGAGGGGGCTCCATCTATTGCCTTCGGATCTGAAGGGGAGGACGCCTAGAAGGAACAAGCAACCCCAAATGCTGCTACCTTGCGAGACATTAGGGGAGTAAAAGTTTCTAACCTCCCGTTTAAATTATAGAGCTGCATGTGCTAAATTAGGATGTGTGCTATGTCATGATACTTTGTGTTCTGATATGCTATGTCTTGATGTGACCTATTTATGTTCCGTCTGGCTCTAGGGTAGAGTGAGATGTGTGGTGTGTGTGTCCAGTCTCTGCTCAGTGATAGAGCGAGACATGTGAATGTGATTGATTTGCTCTGTGCTAGAGCGAGATGTGTGATTTCGTTGATTTATTAACATCCGCTTGACTCCGATAGATTACAAATTTCAGTATGATTTCGATTTAATGTCAGTATATACATATTTTAACGTATATGATTTTGTGATGCTTGATGTATGTAATAGCTGTTAGGCAAAACTACATTCGGATTTGATCATATTGGAATAATATTATAAATGTAATCTAATGCATACATAGGCAACCAACAACAATGCAACGTTGGCCCGATCCATATTATTTATAATTAAAAGTTTTATTCTAATTTACAAGCGATGAACAATAAAGCTTCCTCATGTGTATGTGACCGTTACAAATGAGTCTACGCATAGGAAAGCTTTGAAGCTCCATAGTGCATAGATGAACGTTGTACCTCTCGCACACAGATGATGATTCCTGGCTAAAGGAAAGAATTTTTTTTATTAGAGAATTTCTAGTCCCCGGCTCGGGTCGGGGTGTTACAGTTACTGATAATTACTTCGGATAAATTAGATATTAATAAACTTTCTTGAATGTGGTGCTTGACAAACTAATGATTCGTGGAGAAGTTTAATTGCTTTAGTAAATCTCAGTTTATGGCATACAGATTCTACTTTTGATTAAATAGGATTTCTGAATATTGGCATATGGAATTTTATTCATTATGTTCTATCTTTATTTTCTTAAAGCAAGAGATGCTATATGATTATGAGTTATGGAGATTTTATGTTTTCTGGAGGATGTGATTCTTGTTTCTATTTAAGTGAATGTTTCTACAGTATTTTGTTAACTAACATGCAGTATGATTTAATTTCTTAATCTAGATGGGAAGCTTGGTGCTTCGATGAGATTTTAAGTTCTTTGGCGTTATGGGTATTTTTCTACTAGTAGTTGCAACTGGGAAAGACTTCAAGATCCAAGACTTTAGGTTCTATATTTTTGTGTGTATTTTTCTGTCGGGTAGTTACAATTGAGAAAGGCTGATCATTTATAATTAAACCCTTTGCAAGTGTACAAGGTAATTGTACTAGGATGAGTATTTAAGGGTTGTCGAACCTCAGGGACGGATGAATTATTACTAAATCTAAAGAAGAATTTGCTGATTGAAAACTAAAACAACTTAAACTTAAATTAAGTAAAGGAAAAGAAAACAACTAGTTTAAAAGTAAAAGATTAATGTGATGGAATTTACTTAGGAAATCAAATCCACTATAGAACCATAACAATTCCTTAACTTTTAATCTAAATCTAGTGTAAATATGAACAAGTATTCTCAGCTACAAGCTATAATTACTTCAGAAAGAATCATTAATTAATTTCCATGGCATGAACTATCTTCGACAATAGCACGAATCATCTACACTAAATACCTATAGGCATGACCCGTCTAATCTTAGTATAACTCATCCAAGTCCTTAATTATCTGAACATTAAAACTATTGTATGACCATCTCATCTAAATCATAGAAATTAGAATTGATGCAAATATCAAAACCACATCAATCTATTATCTACAAGACAATAAACATAGATTTTAATAAACATGAAAAGCTCTTCCATTAAAAAGGAAATCCTTATCATACAATTGTCATAATTCACAACTGAGATCTAAATTAAAAAGAAAAGAAACTGAAACTTATCTATAGCTTCATCAACTCCTAAGTAAAAGAAAAGCCTAGCCTTCCATGGTAGAAGAAAACACTTGAATCTCCATTAAAAGCTTTAAGTTCTTCTCCATCTTCTTCTTCCTTCTTCTCTTCAGAAAATCTACTTGTTAACCCCTAATTTCGTGCCAAATATGTCTTTATATAGGCATAAGATCCGTAAGAAAGAGTCCAATATGAAAAAGACTCAAAATTGACTGAAATAAGGAAACTGCGCATTATCCCGTTCGAACGCCCTGCATGCCCGTTAAAACGCTTGAACTGAATTTTCTTCAAAATTACATTATCCCGATCGAACGGTAAGTGAGGCCGTTCGAACGCCAATGAAGAATCTGCAAAATAAGCCAATTTAATTCAAAACATCATGGAAGCTTTTTCTAACCTAATTAAATTTAATTTCTAATTATTTAACCTATATTAATTCTTAAATGACACTAGAAAATAGAATAATTAAGGGTAAAATAACGTATAAATTATACTTATCAAATATCCCCAAACCTATATTTTGCTAGTCCTCGAGCAAAACAAAAATAAAACAAAACAACTAATCTAGAAAAATAAATAAATGCCACTTTCGTAGGGAATCACGATTGCATTTAGCGTATGCAACAAGCCTTTAAACCCCTAGGTGTCCCTAGTTGGACGAGTTGTGTCTCGTGAGGGTTTGCAGCAATGATACCCACAAACATCTAAACCTAAGAAAATAAATAAAATAAAACAAGAAAACAAAAATTCCAAAAACAATCTTCTCTTAAAAACACACAACTATTTTTAAAAAGAACCAACCACAAATACTTGAAACAAGTAAATAATATCGATCTAATCACTTTCAAGTAAGGAATCATCCATTCTATAACCTCATCTTAGAAATAATTGTGCAACTACATATATACATTTCAAAAACATAAAGTGTAGAAACTTTATAGTCATACAATTTCACTCTCTATTAACAAGCATATCTTATGTGACCCATTAACCAAGCTAATTAAAATTCACTAACTTAAAAATATAGCAATGACAATCTTTCATCTTTAACATCTCATAATAAACCCTCATGTCATAGCCATCAAATTTAAATTAAATTCAGGGAATAAGATCATAATATACCTCAAAATATGACTTGTGCAATACTTTCTATTAAGCTTTCTAAATAGTCCATGTAGCAAGCGTTAGGCCAGTGTCCCTAATCCAGTTGGCTCAAGGCACTAGGTGTTGAAACACCCCTTAGGCTTAATAACTCGAACTATAAAGGCTATAGAACCAAGTAAGTCATAAAAGAATTTATCTCAACTTTTCACCTTTTGACGCGATCCCTTATACTTGCCTAGGCACAAGGCCCGGTTACTCAATGAAAAGAGAAACAAACCTTTACTTTTTTTTTCATCATTTTTTTTCAATCTATTTTTTTTCAACTCGTTTTTTTTCATTCTTTTTTTTTATCACACACTTATCCTTTTTTTTCAAATAATAGCCAAGCATAAAGATCTATCATAAAACACTAAAAATTACTCAATTGTCGAGTTTTCAAAAATATGCTTAGTTAAAGATATCCCACTAAGATTACAAGTAATAAATTATAAAATTGTATTCCTACAAGTTTCAAGTGTGTGAAATGTGATTTAAAAATATTAGCACAATTATCCAAGATAAAGAATATAAAATAGAAATTACTTACTTAATCATTTTCATCACTTAATTAATTACTTGAACTTTCTTCATGAAATTGATCTCTTTAAAAACAAACATATGCTTTTAAAAGAAAATAAACAATAAAACCACATAAAAGAAAATAAAAACAAAAGAAAATAAAAAAAAATACTCTAAAACATCCTAAAAGAAAATTAAGAAAGAAAAATATCTTTCTACACCTCCAAACCTAAACTGAACATTGTCCTCAATGTAAAAGAAAATATATACTACAATGACAAGAATAAGTAAGAGAGGGAAAGAAAGATATCACCTGAATGCAGAACTAATCCACTAATATGAAATGGAAGTACATAGGATTGGAGAAAACATGAGAAACATACAAGTGATAAGCATTCCCCCAAACCTAAAGTATCAAGCTCCCAGAAAAGAGATAACAACAAAAACTATAATGAGAAAAGAAAATAAAAGCTGAGAAAATTAAGTAAATAATACCTAAATAAACCAAAGAAGATAAACAAAAGGTAGGAAAAGAAATATATCAAAAACATGGGTTGCCTCCCAAGAAGCACTAAGTTTATTGTCTTCAGCCAGACAATGCCAACATTCTCAAGTATATCAAGGTGGATGGTAGATATTGGCATTGGCTCTTCTCTTAAGTCTCCAAAATGATGGTTCAAAACAATTAGAAGGCACAACTTGATTATAAGATGATGCTACAAAAGATGGACCTGTATCATAAACATCAAATGTAAAACTATCTACCATAAAACATTCAACATTAGAGATTGCAGGTAAATTGTTAGACACATCAAAAATATTTAGTTGCACTTTCATGTTCCCAAAGGTCATCTCCATTACCCCCGTCCTACAATTTATGCATGCATTAGCTGTGGCAAGAAAAGGACGACCTAGAATGATAGGAATTTGATGTGTGGAGTTGGCACCGGTTTCATATCTAAGACAATAAAATCAACAAGGAAAAAGAACCGGTCAACTTTCACTAAGACATCCTCAATGACTCCTCGAGGCTTACACACAGAACGGTTGGCTAGCTGCAAGGTAACTGGTGTAGGTTGTAATTCACCTAACCCTAATTTCTCATACGCCGAGTAAGGGAGTAGATTGACACTCGCACCAAGGTCAAGGAGGGCTCTATGAATGAAGTGATCGCCTATTACACAAGAAATAGTGGGCACTCCAGGGTCCTTATACTTAGGTGGGGTGTCAAACTTCAAAAGAGAGCTAACTTGCTCGGTGAGGAAGACCTTCTTAGACACATGGGTCTTGGATTTACGCTTATGAGTGCATAGGTCTTTGAGGAACTTAGCATAAGCAGGGACTTGTTTAATGGCATCTAAGAGGGGGAGATTAATTTTGACTTGTTTGAAAGTCTCAAGAATCTCATCAGTCCTAGTTGTGCTCTTTCTAAATGGTGGGGCCATGTCAAGACACTGAGGAAAAGGTGCCCTAGGGATATAAGATCCCTCTAAAGTGGTCTTAGGCTGTGGCTTAGAGGAAGGGGAAGGAGATACAAACTCCTTCTCATGTGGTGCACTAACTTCTACTTGAGGCTCATTAGGGTCTGCCCTCTCTAACTCCTCACTCCTATCATCTGTCACTAGTGTCCCCCCAACACTCTTATCAATAATCTTCCTACTCCTAAGGGTCATAATGGAATTAACATGTTCATTAGAGGGACGAGCTCCCTCTACCTAAAATTGACCTTTAGGGTTTTGTATAGGTTGACTTGGCAAAGTTCCCATCTCTCTCTTATTGATAGCATTGGCTAGTTGTCTAATTTGGGCTTCTAACTTTGCTATAGATTGTGTGTGAGAGTGAAGGAGTTGGGATTGAGATTGAATGCCTTGCAGGGCACTCAAGACCTTTTCTTCAAAGCTTGGACTCCTATTGGGTTGGACATATGGATGTTGGACTTGAGGTTGGTAGATATGGGCTGGTGAGACTTGGAAGGGTTGCCTAGGGGGTTGGTTACCCATAACCCATTTGTTTTGTGCCCTCCAGGAAAAGTTAGGATGATTCCTCTACCCAGGGTTATATGTGTGTGAAATGGATTATTCTCAGCCCTAGGGAAGGATTGGGTAGCATTCACATGGTCTTGGACAAGCTCAGGAAATTGAGAGGCAGAGGGGCACTCCATGATAGTATGGGCTGGGCTAAGGCATATTGTGCATGCATCTTGAGTGAAGGGAGTGGGCTGATGTGTTGAAATCATATAGAGGTCAAGCTTCCTACTTAAAGTATCAACTTTAGAGGAGAGGTCTAATGGGTTTTTGACTTCATACAAGCCACCCCTAGAGGGGGCATTGTTCAAGGTAGATAATCCACTCTCATTTCTATTCAACGCAGCATGTTGAAGAGAATTTTCACTCAAGTCCTCAAAAAGTTTTCATGCCTCATTTTCATTTTTTAGCAAAAAGGTACCCCCACAACTTGCATCAACAAGATGACGGTTTTGTTCAGTAAGACCCTCATAAAAACGATGCACTAATTGCCACTTAGGGATAGCATGATGAGGACACCTCCTAAGAAGGTCCTTAAGTCTATCCCAACTCTCATGGAACTGCTCAGTGGGAAGTTGGGCAAAAGTGGTTATGACCTTTCTCATTTGGTTGGTCTTACCTATAGGGAAGTATTTTTTAAGGAATTCTTGTTGTATTTGGGCCCAAGTTGTGATGGTGTCTGGCTCTAAAGAGTGAAGCCATTCCTTAGCCTTATCTTTCAATGTGAAAGGAAAAAGGCGCAATTTAATAGCTTCATCGGTTAAATTTGAGAGCTTAAAAGTTGTACATATTTCCAAGAAGTCATCTAGGTGCCTATACGGGTTTTCATTATTAAGTCCATAAAAAGATGGAAGCATTTGAATGACATTGGGCTTAATTTCATAATTTTGAGCAACTACCGCTAGCAACCTAATGCATGAAGGGGAAGTGTACTCATTGGGAGTGTAATACTCCCTTAGAGCTTTGAGTGGTGCATCTATTAGCTGATGTTCAGCCATGATAATGGTAGAGGTAGTGTGGGTGGAGGAATTGGTGGGAGAGTTTTGGGGTGTAGGGATGTAGGTCGAGGGTAACTCAACTCTCCTAGATGTCCGCTCAGGCTCAGGGTCAAATGGCACTAATCGGGGGAGTAAGGAGCGACGACCACACATACACCACAAACACACCACACAATTTAAAGTGTAAAAAGAGAAAGATGAAGCAAAAATAACTAAGGAAAAAGAATAAAAAAGGAAAAGGATCTTGCAAACCGAAGAGAAGCTTGTCAATGTCCACTTGTGGCCACAAGTGTAGAGAGCACCTTCAACTCAACCTACAAAATCAAATTAAAAGAAGGTAAGAAACTACGAATTAACCTAAAAAAATAAGTAAACTAAAACTAAAGTATCTATTATCCTAAAGCTAATTTAGTAACAAATCAACACCGTCCTCGGCAACGGCACCAAAAAACTTGATCGTTTATAATTAAACCCTTTGCAAATGTACAAGGTAATTGTACTAGGATGAGTATTTAAGGGTTGTCGAACCTCAGGGACGGATGAATTATTACTAAATCTAAAGAAGAATTTTCTGATTGAAAACTAAAACAACTTAAACTTAAATTAAGTAAAGGAAAAGAAAACAACTAGTTTAAAAGTAAAAGATTAATGTGATGGAATTTACTTAGGAAATCAAATCCACTATAGAACCATAACAATTCCTTAACTTTTAATCTAAATCTAGTGTAAATATGAACAAGTATTCTCAGCTACAAGCTATAATTACTTCAGAAAGAATCATTAATTAATTTCCATGGCATGAACTATCTTCGACAATAGCACGAATCATCTACACTAAATACCTATAGGCATGACCCGTCTAATCTTAGTATAACTCATCCAAGTCCTTAATTATCTGAACATTAAAACTATTGTATGACCATCTCATCTAAATCATAGAAATTAGAATTGATGCAAATATCAAAACCACATCAATCTATTATCTACAAGACAATAAACATAGATTTTAATAAACATGAAAAGCTCTTCCATTAAAAAGGAAATCCTTATCATACAATTGTCATAATTCACAACTGAGATCTAAATTAAAAAGAAAAGAAACTGAAACTTATCTATAGCTTCATCAACTCCTAAGTAAAAGAAAAGCCTAGCCTTCCATGGTAGAAGAAAACACTTGAATCTCCATTAAAAGCTTTAAGTTCTTCTCCATCTTCTTCTTCCTTCTTCTCTTCAGAAAATCTACTTGTTAACCCCTAATTTCGTGCCAAATATGTCTTTATATAGGCATAAGATCCGTAAGAAAGAGTCCAATATGAAAAAGACTCAAAATTGACTGAAATAAGGAAACTGCGCATTATCCTGTTCGAATGCCCTGCATGCCCGTTCGAACGCTTGAACTGAATTTTCTTCAAAATTACATTATCCCGATCGAACGGTAAGTGAGGCCGTTCGAACGCCAATGAAGAATCTGCAAAATAAGCCAATTTAATTCAAAACATCATGAAAGCTTTTTCTAACCTAATTAAATTTAATTTCTAATTATTTAACCTATATTAACTCTTAAATGAGACTAGAAAATAGAATAATTAAGGGTAAAATAACGTATAAATTATACTTATCAAAGGCTTCGAGATCCTGCTTCTGTTTATTGAAATTTTTTGTTGATGTGACAAAATTAGAAAATGAGACAAGCAATTGTTTCACCATCGATTTAGTTTGTTGGTTTTTTGTTCTAGAAGCTCAAGCGTGTTGTGTTACCTGGTACTAGTACATGTATTTTATTTGTTGTTCGTGGGAATGTGTACATACGAATGGAGTATGTATATGTTTTTAAAACAAGGCAAATATGAAGCCATGACTAGTGTTATTTGTCGAGATGTAAATATATTATTAAACCCCTTTTCTTAGTAGCTGAACCTATTGGGAAACGAGTTGATTGTTGGGCGAGGTTTCCAAACATTGATTTGGACTGCAAATGAAAAGTGCTACCCATTTTTGTGAGAATCAACCAATTAACTTCTGCAATTTAGAATAATGAAAAAACAGTGAGATATGACATCTAGGATGAGGTAGGACATATCTTAATCATCCTCAAGTAAGCATTCTAGGTAGGTAAACTGTCCTAACCCAAAGTTTGTTTCAAGTGAAAAGTGAAAAGTATGTAAAACTATCCTTGCATTCTAGAAAATACGTCTAAGTCTCCATCTCAAGTTTTATGATAAGCAAGATGCCCAAAATAACCCTGGCTTAGAAATTAACATGCAGTAATAATTTAATTTTATAGTTATTTTCTATGAATAATTATACTTTATACTGTGCTTATACTTTTTAACAAATTAACATAAAGTATAATTATAATACGTAAAAATTATTACTAAAATTTGAAGAAATGTATAATAAGACTTTTCTTATTAATGATACATTAATCAATAAATAACAAACCTAATATGCATTGTTGTTCAAATGTTGACAAATTAAAAATAGTATAAGAATAATATACTTAACCACTGAAATCAGTTATTACTTTTGAACTTCATGAAATCTGTTACATCTCGAGCTAAATATCTATTAGCACAGATCCATAGTTTTAAGCCCAAAGGAAAAAAAAGGATAAAACTGAAGCTTTTTTATTTCCGAAGAACACTAGAACACATCTTCCAACCTCAAAACACTTCAACACATTTTTAAATTCTGTCTTTTTTCAATTTCAATTCTTGATAGGGAGCACTTCTGTGTTAACACCTGGTGCAGTGGAGGCAGTGCTGTCATTTGTTGAAAGCTTTTCATTAATCTCAAAATGAGTAATGAACGAGGTGTAGGCCAAGGTCAGAACTCCTTCTATTATCTTCACTTCCTTAAGACGATGCTTATCATCTAGAGTCACATGCATTTCTTTGAACCATGCAAACGGAGCTCCTGCAAGTTCAAGCACAAAACGATATCAGCGTTTCATGTCCATTTACAAAGCTATTTGATTAAATAAAATTTCCCTATCAAGAAAAAAAATCCTCAAAGTAAGAGGGAAAGAAAATATCTGTTGTAGTACACACCAGGAAAGGTATATATGTTGAAGGTAGTCCCAACAGATCCATCCCCTGTCAATAGTATTAATGAATCTGCATTAATATTTATTTTTGACAATAACAATTCAAAGAAGCTGCTTACATGGAGTAGATATTTCATGCACTATTACTCAAGTTTGGAAATAGTGCATTCATAAAAGTTATAATACATCCTAAAAATACAAACAATAAAAGATTAGTCTGTTAGAATTGGATGTACAATTAGTTCAAATAATGAAAAATTGAAGATCAAGGGCTAGTCTTCCATGTAAATAATGAAAAATTGTAAAGTTGGATGTACAATTAGTTCCAACTAACATAATTAAGCAAATATCAAGAATAAATATACAATGTCTGAACACAATGTATAATTTATATTGATAGTAATATTATACTTCAAGAACCATTTGCATCTAATTTTAAAAATAAAATTGCATATTTACATATATATATATATATATATTTGTAAAGAAAAAAAATAAAATCTCATCAAATTACTAAATTTCGTATTGTTGTTGTTGCAGTGGTGATTGGAGATATACATCCTGCATATTGTCATACATTTCATTTTGGTTAAACTCAACAAAAATTACTGAATCAGCAAAAAAAAAAAGATACTTGAATTCAGCAAAAATTAATGATAATTAAACTCAAGCAATTCAATATTTGCTGCGCTAGATTTAAAAAACTAAGTAAAAAGTAACCATAAAAGCCAAAAAGGGTAAAAAAGATAACCAATAATCATGTCATTTCAATCAGTAATTTTTTTTATCAACTTTGTTTGTTGATCCTAAAGTTTCTTTGATAGAAGAAAAAACATAAAAACTAGAGAGAGAGAGAGAGAGAAAGACTTTGCTGAAAAGAAAATACAAATAAAATCCACATACCAGTCATCAAATATATCCTTGGAGAGGAACCATTTGATAAGTTTACTTTGATGTTTGACAAATTGGGTACATGATCATGACAGATAAGCCCATCAAATGAGAAATCTAATATCTCCAGGTGAAAACAATTCATATCTTTCTTCGGCCACTTCAATTCTCATGTTTGGATTTAAATATTGTTTAAATAGTATATAACAATACAAAATTTATACTCAAAATATGTAGAAAATAGTAGTATTTTACTCAAACTAAATCATCATATAAATATAATCAAAATAAAAAAAAACAAATTCAATGATAATAGATAATCACTTTTAAGTAAATAATAACCAAAAAACTTAAAATAATACTATTTTTTTCATAATCATTCAATATAGAATCTAAATGATAAGTTTTCAAACAATAACAACCAAAATAAAAAATACTAATAAACTTATAATAAGAATTAAAGTCTAGACATTCAAATCTTGTAATGCATCCTTACAAGTCTTATTGTTGTGATGGCCAAGTTTGCCACATCGACCACATTTAATTATCCTTGTTAACTTTCACCACGAGATGGAATTCTAGTAGACTTTGGTCTACCAAGAGGCCTTCTTGACAATGAGACAAGATTACAACTTCTTTTAAAGAAACTTCAAGCTTTTCATATGAAGGAATAGGCAATATAGGATAAGAGTAAGAATTTCCAAATGCGACTTTTGTAAGACAAGGATCACAAAAAATACGAGGGTCTGTCCCATTTCTAAGCAATGCCGCTGTAGCATGTTTACAAGGGTATTCAGTCAGTTGCCATTTGTAACAAGAACAATTATGAGAATCAATATTCACATATGTTGATGGATTTGACATAACTTCATATAGATTATCATGAGAAGCAACAACTACCCATACACTACAATCCTTAATATTCTCATCAAACTTTAGTTCCATAATTGGGCAAAGAACACCAGTCCAACTCTTTGCTTCTTTCCTACGTTCATTCATCATCTCCATAATCTTAATCTGTATCCTATCAATCATCTTCGTAATAGGTAAATTTTTTCATCACGTATCCATGAGTTAAAAGATTCTGCAACATTAGAACACATATCACCATAACGCTTGCCCTTGAAATATGCATTTGCCTAATTTTCTTTTGGAAGATTTTTTAAAAAATGAACAACTTGTTGCTCGCCATCTTTTTTAAGTTCTTCAAACAACTTGTCAAATTTTGAAGGTCTTGCAACATAAGCACATTTTATAAACTTGAAATCCATGTTGTCACGAAAGTCATTAGTCCTGCCTCTCAACTTGTCTCTCAAATTCATTCTCAAATGGTGTAAACAATAAGCATGTGGAAAATATGGGAATATTTGTGACACAGCCTGAAGCAACCCCTTATTACGATATATGATAATAGTCAACTCACATAAAGGATTAAGTATCATATTCAATTGAATAAGAAACCATACCCAATTATCTTTATCCTCATAATTGACAACAACATATGCAAGTGGGAAAATACCTTAAAAAAATAAAGGAAATGACATCAAAATAATTGACAAAATGAATACTTTTAATCAAAAGTAAAACATTACTATACACATCACATGCTATAACTTTACTTTGTTATATAGTTTACCTTCAAAAATTAAATGAAATGATAATTTACAGTAAGAAACAAAAATAAAATAATTACCTTGGTTAGCATTTTTTCCTATAGCAGCCAACAAATGACCTTTATAATGCCCATCCAAAAATAACACATGACGACAAAAGTTGAATCCATGGATGCATGCATAAAATGATACAAACATTCTCTTAAATCGCCCAACTTCATCATCAATCTCCAAAGTCAAATGACTATGAAGATTAGTACTCATAGCAATACCAATGTACCAATGCAAATTATCAAAAGACAATGAATGATCACAAAAAATTTTCTTTTGAGCCTTTTGAACATTCTTACATGTAACTCGATAGGAAATATCAAGACCATAAGCCAAACCCATACATAGGAAATATCAACTGGACGAGTACATGGATTGTTGCTAACTTGACTCAACAACTCCTTCGAAACAATGGCAGTTGTTGTCCTTAGATTTTTCTTTCTTCGCACAATACATCCACATGTATGCTAATTATGAAGTTTACGAATATAAAAAGTATTACTCCAACCATCTTTTCTTGCATTAGCACGACATTGACATCTAATTGATTCTTTGTGTTTGCATTCAGCAGTTACCCCCTTAAAAATTCATTCTTAGCATACTTAAATTCAAAACAAATCTCAATCGCATAATAACACAACTTTTGCCTAAAGTCTTCTACATCATCAAACTTCTGCCCAATAGAATTAATTGCAATAGACCAATTTCTTGTCAAAAGAATATTACTTTCATGCAAAGATGAATCAACTTCTTCATCAAAAACAACATCATCATTAATTTGAATGCTACTACTTATCACTTGATTATTAGTACCACTACTAGTTCCTTGATCAACACAAAAATCATTCTCTGGATGAATTAATGACAAGAACGTCAACAATCTTCACATGCAGCTCATAAGCAAGAAAAAATAAATTATGTAAATCATCATTATGAAGAAGATTGCATTCTGAATGACCAGCCAAAGAATATTTCAATATAATAGATTGAGAATTTAGATCACTCCATGTTTGGCAAATCATAGAAATCAAGGTATCATAAGAAATACTTCTATTAACCCAAAAAATATTAGTATTAACACCATGTTTGCATAGTAAAAGTATAAAAGAGTCCATTGTCATGCAAACAAAAAAATAAAAAACATTTAATTATGAAAAGAAGAACATAATATTTTTTACACATCCAATAAGTAAAAAAAAATGTAAAAAAATCAATTAAAATATACTTATTATAAAATGACTTACATTAACCATATAATAAAGAAGAAAAAAAAAGAATAATATGAAGGGAAAATTATAATATAGTGAAATATAATAATACTCTTACAAATTGATATAAAAAACAACGTTACAAAAATTAATATCTATTAAGAACAAAAAGAATGTAATGAGTGCATACCTGCTCCTGCTAAGCACAAACCACAATTTGTTGCACAATACAACTCAACAGCTCCCCAGTAAATAGAAAAGTTTCATAATCTAACACTCCTCTGACACTAAAAGAAAAAAAATATGAAATTTGCTTAAAATTCATACACTTCATACTACATTAAAATAAAAAGAAAGGAAAAGAATCATCAAACAAGCAATCGTGAATAATCAATAATACCTCTAACCAAAATAATCGAGAAGATTGTTGATGCAGAATATGAGAGACTTGTGAGCAACGGCTAGGAATTTGACAGGATGCGGCATGAATGTTCTTATAGGACGACGAAGATTTTGTGTTTTCTGCATTCAACAACTAATCGTCGCCCACCAACAAGAAGATGAAAGAGTACTTATGTAATGACCCGGATTTTTCTGCGATTTCTACTTTTGTTTTGAGGAGAAAATCAAGTTGTTCCTTATAATTAACTTGTATTTTGTTTTGTATATGTATGTGTAAGTGGGGTTACGTTTGGAGCTTAAGAGTAAGTGGAGAGGTTTTGCGCGTAAATTAAAGTTTTGGCTTGAAGAAAGGGTTTTGACGCGCAAATAGGGGTTTTGTACCTAAAATACGCCCTTGGCACGTAAGTTGAGGCTTTGATACATAAATTAAGGTTTCGTCACTCGAAGGGAGGCTTTGGTGCGAAAAAGGCAGGCCCGAGTTGTTTATTGGAATTTGGACACGTTAGAGGAGGCTTGGCATGTGTAAGGGAGCGGCGACGTGTGAAAAAGGAGGCTGATGTGCGTTAAATTAAAAATCTTATAAATGAATAGTGGATTGTGGCTGAAAAGCCAAGAGCCAATCTATTCATTCCAGAAGATCCAAAAAACTCCATGCATTGTAGAAAACTGAGAGGTTTTCTGGACCATTCGTCCTGCATCCTTTGTCGTCGGAATCTGCCATTTTTTGTAGGATCTAGCTTCACCTAGCCACCATGAGTCCTGTGGTACCGACTAGAGCTTCCTTCGTCTCCTCCTTGCTCCCCTCGCGCTACCGGAATTTAGCCTGTTTCTACAATTTTGGCCATTCGGAGCGTCTGAGCACCATTTGGCGATCACCGTGTGTCATTTTCGGCCGGCCACCACCTATCCACCCTTCCTCCAGTCAGAGGCTTCTTCCCCACGCCCTCCTTTCTCCTCTCCGACCTTCCTCTCATCCACTGGCTCTCATTTTTGCACCCAAAAGTCACAACCGGGATGCAAAAAGCTTGTTCTCTAGCAATCGTGTGGCCTTGCCGGTGGCCGTGGCTGGCCACCGTCACCTTGTTTCTCCTCCTCATCACCTCCCTACCATAACCCACGCCTCTCTAGCTCTAATACGGGGGTTTTGGCCACCGGAACCACGATTGTCGACCGCTACCCGGGATGGTTTTGGCTTCCAACAATTTGCCATGATGCCCAGTGACCGACGGTGGAGCTAGACACCACACAGAATTTGGGTTTGCATATCAGCCCCTTTTGGGCGCAGTGTCCACCCCCGACCTCCTCTTGTACGCATCAACGCGTGGCATGGAGATCATCGGGCATTGAATCAGGATCGGACCATTCATCACATAAACCCCCAGCAAGCCTATGTCACTTTCGCATCCAGGGGCAGCTCATTTTGTAGAAATCGACACTTGGGTTTGCTGAATTTGCAACTGACGCCGCCACAGTTGTGTGCCCCGACATCATTCGTACACTCGAAAAGTGAAGTAGGAGGCTTTGAACTTGTAATTCCATCGTAGAGTGCTTGGTATGTTAGAATGCATGTTGGGGCCAATATAACATGTTTCATAACGCGTAATGCTATGGATATCGCATGTCGTAGTATGATATAAGCTTATGCGAATGCTAATTAAATGACATGTTATCTGCTCGATGAATGATGGATTGTACATATTGGTAGTGCAATTATTTGCACACTAGTAAGATAATTTATCTGTATGCCTATGTAATGTTTTTTGCATATATTGGATGTGTGTGGATTGACATGCGGAATGGTGGCGGTAAGTAGTGTATGGTTTGATGTGTGTGCATTGACATGCGTAGTGGTGGAGGTAACTAGTGTATGGTTTGATGTGTGTGTATTGACATGCGGAATGATGCATGTAAGTAGTGTTGGGTTGGATGTGTGTGTATTAACATGCAGAATGGTGGAGGTAAGTAGTGTATGGTTTGATGTGTGTGTATTGACATGTGGAGTGGTGGAGGTAAGTAGTGTTGGGTCGGATGTGTGCATATTAACATACAAAATGGTGTAGGTAAGTATTGTTTGGTTGGATGTGTGTGGATTGATATGTGAAATGGTGGATGTTTATATCGATAGCATCGATATGTGTATGCTTGATGGGCTCGAGTTAGTTTGGATCGGGTTAGACATTGATGCAATGAGCATAAAGCTTCAGCTTATAATGGGCATACGAACTTAGTTTCGAGCTTACTGGGAGACTGTATGATAGTATGATTTCAGAGGAAATTTACACGAGCATAAAGTGATTAATTCAAACTGAAATGTTAAATAAAACTAAAATGTTAACCTTGTGAATTTGAGAGTTTAGAAGTTCGACAAATTAAGTTCCGTAGTTGAGCTAGCTGGTGATTAATCGGCTGAGCATTTCTCAGGTCTAGCCATGGTGTGTATCCTGCGGGAGTCTGTGTGTGTGTTGTATTTAAGCCTAGACTTCTGATGCTCTGTTGAGAGCGATGTTTAATGCTCTATTAAGAGCATTGTTTAATTCTGCCTAAGAGTGGCATTGTATGTTTTCTGCCCAAGAGTAACACTGTATGTTTTCTGCCCAAGAGTGGCACTAGCACTATAAGACCCCTAAAGTGTGGGCGATTGTATGGCCCTAATGTGTGGGCGTTTATGTTTGCGCGCTTAGATAAGTAGTATCATAGAACTACTCTTACATGTTTGAGTAGAGGTGGCAAAAGTCCATGGTGTCTAGTACTCCCCGGAAATTAAGGTGATGCCCCAGTGGCATTCCTTTCCGTTGATGTTGGAGCTGATTAGCTTGATAATGAGCTCTAGTTGTCGATCGTAGGTGTATGTGTTGAGTAAGACCATAAGATCAAGACTGTAAGTGTATATGCTGAGTAAGACTGTAAGAGTAGGACTGTAAGTGTAAGAGTTTGAGTAAGACAATATGAGCAAGATGGTAAGTGTATGTATATGTGTAGGATTGTGAGGTAAGATGGGACGAACATGAGTTCGTGATGTGTGTATGGTTATGAACATCATATTTTGAGAGACTTTGATTGTTCATGTTTTGCTACGTCATGTTATATTGCATGAATGCAGCTATGTTTGGACTTACAAGTTCATTATTTTAGAAATCCCCTACTAGGTATTTTTTACTGAGTATGAAAATACTCATTTTTCCTCTACTGAATTCCAGTGACTTATGCGGGTCCCAACATGAGAGCTTTGTTGGCGGGACTTAGTTTTTGGAGGAGAGGACAGACCGTCATACTTCAGGTCAATTTTTGACTATTCAATTTCTTTTGTTTAGTTAAGCAATGACTTGATGTAATTTTTTAGTATACATGTATTGGGCGAATTGAGAGCTTATGCATGTATTATTTTGGACTTGTATATGGACTACTTACATTTGGACTGTTATCGGACTTGTACTCGGCTATGCCTAGGAGATGTGTACTTAAGCCCATGGCACTCGTGATTTTACATATGTTTGTTTGATCTCACGCCCGGGGTGATTAGTCAATGTGTTTTCATGATTTGAAAGAAAAATTCAGGCTGTATAGTTTTAAATTGATGATGTGAGAAATATAAAATGTTTCCACAGGTTTCAATTTTCGTCAATTTTCACAAATTACAGCCGTTATATTGCAAAATTTTTCATGAACTTTCTGGAAAATGGTTTGAAAAACCCAGGGTGTGACAACTTAACTTCGACAGAAGAGAAAAATCAACTCAATAACACAAATGAACAAGCGGAAGGGAAAGAAAAAAAAGATCGCAGCAATATACAGATAGCAGAGTAGATATTCTCGTAGAAGCCCTGAAAAGCCGGAGAAGATAGGGAAGAAGGAGCAGATAGTAGTAAAATCCCTAAAACAAACCCGGCGGAGATAAAAGCCGGTGGCGATATAAGACGGTGGTAATAGACACGGCGGAGCAAGTTTTAGAAAATTCAATAAAAACTTGGCCAGAAACAATAGAGAAAACCATCACAGACCGACATGGATATGGCGAAGGCGGAGGAGGGACGACATTATGAAGGGGTTAATTTTGGATTTCTCAAAAATACAATCTCATAGAAGTAAAAAAGGACTTATAAGTAAACCAAAAGTTATATACAGGATACGCCGGAGTAAAAAGAGTTGGTCGAGACTAAACGATTATTAGAAGCGGTAGTTAGGACCTGTAGGGAATTTTCTCAAATAAGTAAAAGTGTAAATTTTAATGTTTATAAAAACCGTGAAATAGCCTGACATCTAATGGGATCAGTCTACTAGTTTGGAGTTTAGGGCTAGTTTAGTCGAAAGCCATGCTTTGTGTATTTTAGGATTTTTATAGCTTTGTCTTATTCGTAACGTCTTTGACTATGCTGTCTGCACTTGCGACTCTTACATTTTCTTTTCTGAATTACCCTACCAGCTATTAAGAATTTCTATGGAAAGCAGGATTTCATTGCCACTTGTTCTAATAATTTTACTACAAGAACAAAAATGCCCTAATTTGTCAGCGAAGAGCAATATCCTATCCATGAATGCAATCAGTCATGATTGAGGTGTAATGAAGCGTTCCAAGAAAGTTTCTTTAACGGAAACAAACATAGCAACATAGATTCATGGCGCCATGTTTCCAGCCTTGCCGATTGTGTCTTTTCATGCCTTCTACTTGGTTGGAGGGAGAGGAGTTCTGCTCAGAACATGTTCATTACTCGGATCATGGTTGGCCGATGCAGTAGCCGGTCGTTCAGGCATCACAGTCATAGGCAATCTTCAAATTCTAAGAGAAGTAGTGGGAGGTAGATTACTTTTAAATCTTAAAAAAAAAAATCATCTTCGATGCATGGGTGGGCTTGTCCAGCGGCAGCGTCTTTGCGGGCCTCGGCACCTGTGGTGTCATCATAAGCATTGCCTCCACTCCCCCGTTCCATGTTCATCAGCCAAGTCATCGGCACGGTCATGGGTTGCGTCATTGTACCCTTCTACCCGAATTAAAATCTTATCGTCTCTTCGGAAGAACTGCCTCACTAGCACACAGCCATGACCTTGACGAGAATTACTTACTTGCTTAACTATTTGGCCTTACGAGTGTCATACTGTATGCATTTTCTGGGTGCCTCCGTGACAGCATGCACGCTACAACGAACAATGGAAGTGAAAGGAAAAAAGGGCCTAACCAAAAAACCTTTCCACACTTGATGTTATATAAGCACTTGGTTCGACTCTTAGTGTCAAGATTCAAAACCCACTAGCTCTCATCGGAGCTTACAATGTATTCCCACTCTTTTATACCCACTGGCCGCAACCAAGTGGTTACATCATGATGACCATGACTTACCCACTATATATTATCCGTAACTATACGTAACCGTCCATAACCAGCTACTGTTATGCACGAGAGTGTGCAGCAACCACTTGGTAGTGGGCAACAACCATTAGCAACTACTCTCATGTTCTTCGTCATGATGCACTCGGGTCTTTAGTGGGGATCGTGCTGGTCGGTTATGCAACCGCTAGCCCTGACACATCGCCCATGTGCCATTGAGGAGGAGAAGACATGGCCACGCCCTGAGCATGCCCTTCACATGCCGTCCATACCTTTGTATGTGTGCTAGGCTATTTTCATCATCTGCACATGAGCTCCTTTCGTATACCACAAACCAAGGGTGTTATAGACCCTTCCCGGCTAAAACTGTCGATGTCCTAGTCGAATCCCACACTTCCTAGGTGCCCCAATTGAAAAACTTGACCTTTCGTAGCCAACTCGTCCCATCATACCATGGCTAAGTAATAACCTTATACTTCCCAAGTGCCCCGATTGAAAAGCTTGACCTCTCATAGCCAACTCTTCCTATCACACCATAGCTAAGTAATAAGACACTTTGGCCAAAGACTCCTCTTTGTCCCACTTGACTACTCTGATTAACAAAGTCCTTGGGAGAACAGATCCTCCAAGTGCGAGTCTCCTCAATGATCCGCATCAGCCCCTTTTCCAAGGACTCCAACACTTGAATACACCCCAGATGTTGCATAGGCATCAACCGAACTAAGTCATCATGGTCTGACTCAATTTGATCCTCTTCCACAACAACTAATGCATTTAATCTTTCTCTCTTTGGACATTCCTTGGCACGGTACGACCCATTTCATAGGAAACAACCACCACCTTTGTTTGACCTACCTAGCTATTCACTGCCCTTGTTCTTGCCACCATTACAACCCTTGATGCCATTTGTGCTTGTTGACTTGTCACCCTTCTTGCCATGCTCGACAAAATTCTCCTTGAAATCTGCCAAACTGTCCACCGCTGCAACTAAATTCATGATGTCCGGAATTTCTCTATGATTTCACATGCCTTGTCAAACTTGAATGCCCTCGTCAACGAGCAGCCTTCTCACTCTCTTAGCATACACACGATCACAAGGGAATGTGCATGCTACAAAGAACAACAGAAGTGAAGGGAAAATGTCCTGGCCCAAAAACCTTTCTGCACTTGATGTTATACAAGCACATGGTTTGAATCATTGTGCTGAGACTCAAAACCCACTGGATCTTATCTGAGCTTACAATGTATTCCCACCCTTTTATACCCGTTGGCCACAGCCGAGCGGTTACAACATGACCCCCATGACTTAGCTCAATATGTTTTTCATAATTGTACGTAACCATCTATAACCACCTGTGGTTATGCACATGAGTGTGCAGCAACCACTCGGGTAATTGGAAACAAGCTTCAGCCACTACTCCCATGTTCTTCACTATGATGCACTTGGGTCTTTAGTGGGGATCGTGTTGGTCAGTTATATAACTATTAGCCCTAGCACATTGCCCATGTGTGAATGAAGAGGAGAAGACATGGCCACGCCCCTAGCATGCCCTTCATGCATCCTCCATACCTTTGCAAGTACGCTAAGCTGCTTCTCTTATTTGTATATGAGCTCCTCCAGTATACTGCAAACCATGGGTGTTAGAGCTAGGCAGCCTGGCCAGGCCAATCATTCTAGAGGAAGTTGTCATGCGGACTGCAGAGGTAGACAGGAACTAAAACTAGGAAGGGGCATTTTTGTAATAAAGAAAAATAATAAATGAGGTCGTGGAAAGCTTGTAATATTTTTGTCCTTTTAAAAAAAATAAAGATAAAAGATTAATACTAAAATACATATAACAAATGGGCTAAAATGAAATTTAAACGAAGTCAAATGACCTATTCATACATTTTCTTGTTCTATACATGTGATCAGGCCATTAAAATATGTAACACTATCTTCCACTGGATATCACGTATTTATTTAGTATCTGAAGATACTGCAACTAAATTCATGATGTCGTTATTGTGCTATTGAAGACCACCTATTTGCTTTGATACGAAGGCCATTCTGTTGCTTCAAAATGAGACTGGAATCCCAAATGTGTAGATCGCTTTAGCCGTCATATTATGGATGACAACTATTTATATCCCAACAACATAAATAAAGCATCTACAATTCAATATTCTTCCTCCAATCCAATGGCAAAAAAAACTAAGTAATTAAACAAATTATGAAGCCAAACACACTAATGTCTAAGGCAAGTAAAATGTAAGAACCATGAATTGTTGCTACCATCTTCTCCATGAAAACTGAGTTATGGCAACTACCAATATTCCACTTCCGCATCGACTGTAACTTTTGTAAATTTCAACTTGCTCCCACATAAATCAAACAAGCATACAAAAAGCATGAAGATGCAACTTAAATGCATACCCTTGTTTAATTGAGGTTATATGGAGTTGCATCTTGTAAGTCACAAGTCTGTTGACATAGCAATTGTAAAGTATCTGATTTAATTTCAATTTTTATAATTTTTTATATTTTTTGATGGAAAAATTTAACATTATAACGTATTTGATGTTTTTTATTTTTACACAATATTAAGACTAGTAGAGTTGGTGTGACCTTGTTCTTATTTTTTGTGACCCAATTGTGGATCGTGGACCTCGGTGAGCCTCGAAGGTTGTTGGCACAAAAATAAAAGAGACAGATGAGAAAATAAAAATAAAGAAAATAAAGAGAAAAAAATGTAAAGGATCGGACTCATGATTCTGGTTGCATTAGAAAGAAAACTTATTAGGCTACGATACTTATTTCAGGATGAAATTCATAATTCTGAATCTATAAAGGTCATATTTAACATCTAAAGGGACAGCTAGTTAATTGACTTGAGGCCAACACATTGAGGATATTTTAATAGTTGTGATTGATACACATAAGGAAAGATAATGAAGCTGATTAGATAACTAAAGGATACTTATTTGTTAAATAAATTATTAATTTATTTGATTAATTTAAAATGTAATCATTACCAAATAATTAACTAATCAAGAAATCAATTAAGATGCAATGAAGGGATATTATTGGACCTTCCCCTATGAAGTAACCCCTTCTATTCCTATAAAAAGAGGGGTGGACGTAGCAGAGACATCATCCCCTCTTTGGAGCTCTCTTCTACTATTTTTCTCTATTTTTATAGTCTTAATTTTTATTGTAATGACTTTCTAAGCACTCTAATTAAGGCTAGAGGTGATTTGTAAGAATCTAATAAAGTTTATTCATGTTTCATCAATAGTTCCAAGTAAGTATTGGTTATTTTAAGTGATGTTAATGCATAATATGCTTGAAGGCTCTCCTTTTTGATATTTTATGGTTTCGATACATAGAACTCTTGAAAAAATAATTCTTTTTATCCTTCATTTATCCAAAGTATTTCTTATTTTTATTTTTACTTTTAATATTCATATCTTCTAGTTAGATATAATCTTCATTTGATTCTAACCGATATAACATAATACATAAAAAATGTCACTAGATGTTACAATGACCTCAATGCCTTAGTCTTTTATCTTATTGACTTATTAACTTTTTATTGCCTCAATACTCTTCAACTCTTTTATTCTTAATTTTTCTTTACTCCTCTTATCTTATAATCATTGTAATAGTCACACCAAGGCAATCCTTGTGGATTCGACCTTGCAAGACTACATCCACTTGTGCATTTGCAAGTAATATAACCCTATGCTATGTCTGAAATTAATGAATCAATAGTTTAGGCATAACATACTTCGCTTTGACTTCATCACCATGCTCCCATATCGTTTCTTCCATGTTGTGGTTCCTCCAAAGGACTTTTACCAACAAAATCACTTTGTTCCTAAGCATCTTCTACTTCATGTCTAAGATTTGCACAAGCATCTTGACGTTGGTAAGATCACTCCTTAGCTCCAACGGCTTGTTGTCTAGAACATGGGATGGGGTTTAGTTCAAACTTCTACAGAAGAGAAATATGGAACACATCCTAGATGTCAGCAAGTAGTGGTGGTAGAGCTACTCGTTAAGCCACCGCTCCAATCTGCTCAAGAATATCAAAAGGTCCAATGAAACTAGGAGATAACTTCCCCCTCTCGCAAAATTGCACAAAGCCTTTCGAATGTGCGATCTTCAAGAAAACATGATTACCTACTTGAAATTCTAGATCTCTCTTGATGCTTATCCGCAAAACTCTTTTGCCAACTTTGAGCTGATTCCAGTCGATCCTAAATGAGTCGCATCTTCTCAACCAATTGTTACATAATTTATGGCCCGGTTAGGAGATGCTCTCCAACCTCACTCTAACAAAGAGGAGATCAGTAAGCACATCCATACAATGCCTCAAAAGGTGTTATATTTATGCTAGCTTGATAATTGTTGTTGTAGGGAAACTTTACTAAAGGTAAATGTTACTGCCAAATACCCTTCCACTTGAGGATGTATACTTGGAGCATATACTCTAAAGTCTAGATAGACTGCTAAGATTGCCTATCTGTCTAAGGATGCTAAGTTGAGATGAGGTGCTTTGTTATCCCCAAAGCCTTCTGAAAATGTTGCCAAAACTTGGATGTAAACCAAGGATCTCTATAAAAAACTATGGATATAGGAACTGCATGTAACTAAACAATCATCTTCACATAAAGCGCTACCAATGCGTCAAAGGAAGTAGTCATCTTTATAGCAATGAAGTATGTAGACTTAGTGCATCAATCAACGATAACCCACACTGCGTCATTGTCACCTGGCAATCTAAGATGCCCTAAGACAAAGTTCATATCCACATTCTCCTACTTCCACTTTAGAATAGGTAGAGATTGTAATATGCCTCCTGGATGACAATGTTTCACTTTTACTTGCTGACAAATTAAACACTTAGACAAAAATGAGGCAATGTCCATTTTCGTTCCACTCCACCAAAAAGATCATTTCACATCATGGTGCATCTTAGTTCCCCCTGAATGGATGGAGAACCTAGAGTAATGTGCCTCTTAAAGAATGAACTCCTACAACTCTAGAGAATTCAGCACACATAACCGTCCATGAAAAGTTAAGCTTCTATTAGCCTTTTCTTCAAAGTCAATCACTGTTTTCCCTTGCAACTTAGCCTTCAT
The DNA here is from genome assembly GCA_035235625.1 of Saururus chinensis. NCBI lineage: Eukaryota > Viridiplantae > Streptophyta > Magnoliopsida > Piperales > Saururaceae > Saururus > Saururus chinensis. The sequence goes on along the minus strand of CP141146.1, from coordinate 23,935,921 downwards.
CGTTTGAATTTCCTCATCCCCCTTTTGTACTTAAACTACTTTATCCACCAAATTGGAACTTATGGAAAAATTAGCAAACCACTTATTTGTATCTTCCAAAGCTAACTCTAGCTTAAGCTCAATGACCTCTTTATATAAAAGTCATTTTGGTACACATACACAAGCTATTGAAGTTGCCGACTTTCTACTCAAAGCATCTGCCACTACATTAGCTTTCCCTGGATAATAGGAAATGGTGAAGTCATAATCCTTAAGGAATTTCAACTATCTTTTTTGCCTCATGTTCAAGTCACTTTGAGTGAAGATATACTTTAAACTCTTATGGTCTATGCACATTTCAAACTTCTTACCATAAAAGTAATGCATTCAAATCTTTAATGCAAAGACCACTCCCGATAACTCCAAGTCATGTGTTGGATAGTTTCAATCATGCACTCTGAATTGTCAAAAAACATAAGCAACTACCTTCCTATGTTGCATTACCATACAACCCAAGCCCTTCTATAAAGCATTAATATAAAAGGGTGGGGCCCACTTCCTTAATAAAATGAAATATATGAAAAATAACACAATTAGTGTAGCAACTTGGTGGATTCAGTTAGACACTAATGTTTTCCATCTAAAACTTAAAATAAACCTAATAAAATTTGTAATTAAACCAAACCATCATTCAAAAATCAAAACACAAAGAAAACAGTAAAACTTTGCACTCATAAGAAAACTGCAAAACTTTGCACTAATCAAAAAACAGTAAAACTTTATAGCTCTTACAAAAAGATCTTCCTTGATCAAAACAAGCACAAAACCCTAAGGCACATACAACATATTTGCACCAAAATCAAAATCAAAATAATTCTCACACCTCTTATTGTCATGACTTGGATTTTTAAAAGCATTTTTAAATAAAACGAACGGTAAGTAGCGAGAATTTTTTTTTCTTAAATACAAAACAAACTATTCGATTAAATATCCAAGTCATGATAACTGGGGTTCAAAAATATGAATATTAAATCATATAATATTATTATGCATCTGAAAATTCATAAAGAATAGCTCATCCATCTAAGTACAAGTCCATCGTCTGTCTGAAAATAAATAATAAGTTGACTCTCACGCTAAAGGTACACATACGTACCAGAGTTGCAAAAACATAACAACTTCTTCTTGTGCTCACCTGTCTTGATCTCACTTTTCGTCGCTTGGAGAATCTACAACCAAGGAAACCAAACAACAACACAACAATGGAATCTCTCTGCCCTCAATAGAAGAGCTTCCAAAGAACAAAAGGTTTTATTAATATTATTCGGATCGGGCCAACATCACCCGATGTTAGTTGCCCACATACTCATCAGGCAACATCTCCAATGTTTCTAACAAGATCGGGTCCAGACGTAGTTCTGCCTTGAAACAACTCTATCCTAATAAGCATAACACCACATATGCAATACTTAAGTATATTTAACCTACATTTTAGTAAGTCATTTAATCATTCCACTTGTCTAATTAACAAGCAACAACAAACAATGTTAATAATTATCTCACATGTCTAGTTCGATAATTAATACTATCAAATCTATAACTCGGAGATGACTCGCCCCTCGAGAAATCTCCAAACAAAGTACTCCAACCTTGGAGTAGACTGCTTAACAGCAGCTTGACCCAAATCCCCAGGGCTCTGAATAGCCTGCCACAAATCTGGAGAAGAGGATCCCAACTGTGCTCATGGACACAGATTGGCAAGAAACACAAGCCTTCCATGATGCTTATGTAACTCCGCTTTTCGTACATACTAAATAGTCCTGGGAAGACCTGTGGGAGACCCGCAGTAAAGACTCTCTAGTCAATACCCAAACCGTCGTGGCGATGAAGAAGCATATCGCAATCTCCAGCATTATCCAAAGAAGCCTCAGGTCTTTATGACCATTGACTCTGCCAAACATCTGAACTTAGACTAGATTATTTTCATCCAGTCAAGTATCCACTAAACCATTTGGGTCCTCTTCACCTTATGAATCGGCCCAATAAATAGCTCATCCGCTGAGCTAAGACTCAAAGAACATCCCATAACCATCCTCGGTTCATTAACCAAGGTAAAATTCTATGTCAGGGCCCCATTCAAATCCATGAACCGGTCCCAAACCCTATTGAGGGTATTTTAGTTCTCCCTCCAAACCAACAGCAACCCATGACTCTTGCTTAATCTTCATTAATCTTAAGTTACTGATATAACTTAAAGCATCAACAACAAAAGCATGCACCAGCATAACCAACATAAATAACATACATTCACACCAATGCGTAAAGAATGAATAAAGGCCTATTGCACTCATTTGCAGGGCTAGGGCTTATCTAGTTCAAGCCCAAGAGCGTAACAACTCTAACGCTTCCCGCGATTTACATATATAACACTCTAGTCGATCGATGTACTCGATTGCAGACACGAGTAATACGCTGCTTTAAACCTGAGAATTAGGGTTCTACCCCTTATTTCCCCATGACACTATGACCTGTCAAGGTCTTCATGTCACTTGCTTGTCACACCCCTTTCTTTTGAAGTCATTTAACATCATTCTAGGGCACCCTAACGCTCGTTTGTTAGGTTATCCGTTTTAGCAGAAATAGAACATACTGCCCCCTAAGGGAATTATGGTAATTCCACCACCCCTCCCTTGGTTCATTCTAGCCATTTTACTGCCCTTCTATTAATTTAAGTCATTGACTTTTCACAAAGCTCCACTCTCAGACCGACTCACGCTTCCATTCACACGAATGTGGGCGGGTCCACTCAAAAGGGTATTTCTATCATTTGGTTTAAGGCCTTAATGATATCTAATGGGTCCAAAATTCAACTCAAGGGTACTACTAGCCTTCATGGACTCTGTGTAATTTTCCTGGCGTGTGACAGGGTCGTGAACCCCTTGAACCGACCCAAGTTTTGACTAACAATTTACTATAAACCCTATGGGTAAAAGGGTCAATTAACCACTTACTGGGATTTTTCCTCACCCAACAGTTTCGCCTATAATTAGGTTACCCAGTAAACTCTCACTAGAATTTTTCCAAATATTAGATCAACTCATAGGTTCCTGAACTGGAGCCCCTAAGTCGGGTAAGTGATTTTCACATGATAATTAAACCATAAGGGGTAAAAGGGTCATTTCACAATCTCTGGGATTTTTCCCCAATATGAAACTCAGTCAAAATAATCAAAAACCTCTCCAGGTCCAATAGTAATTTTCTAGGATTTGTTTGACACAACCCCGTGACCCAGACCCAATTTAGGGAATATGAATTGTTCTCTTTTTAAAAAAAAAAAAGGACCGGACCGGATCGGGTCAGCCGGCCCAGTCCGGGGAGCACAGACGACCCGTGCGGGGTCGTCTTCCCCGCAACCGGCTAGAGGCAGGGTGCCACCTCCCACCGCGGCAGAGGGCTGGGCGGCATACGGCCCTCGGATCGCCGGAGCACGGCGGAACCGACAAGGTCGGTCCCGCTGATGTCTGGTGGCCGTCTGGCGGCCAAAAGGCCGTCTTCCTTTGTTTTAAAAATAGTGTGCTTTTCTGCAATAGGGGCCAACGCGGACCATGCTGGCGTGGCCGGGTCCGTCATGGCCTGGGCCTGCGCGGCTTGGGACTGTGCAGCCGGGACTAGTGCGGCCACGGCGGCGCGGCCTCGGCCAGTGCCTGGTTTTACCTTTTTTGTTATTTTTCTGCACCGGCCCGGCGGCCTGCTTGACGGTAGTTGCGTGCCGAAGCCTGGCCTGCCAGATGCCGCCGCCAGTCGGTCGATGGCCGGTGACGGCCGGTGGCTGGCCGGTCGGCGGCTAGCTAGCAAATACGTGAAAATTTTACAAAAACTGAAATTACAGAACAGTTTATGCATTGTTCAAATAAATAACAAATTACAGAAACTTGAATTTATTTAATAAACTTTAATTAATCTTCACTCGAGTACTAAGGCAACGATCCTACCTTAATCGCCGATTTGTTGTCGATCCACCGCCGCCAAAGCTTCGCCGGAGATTCGCTGGAAAAATCCAATGCCCCTCCTTCTCCTTCGCTCCAAAAATCCCTCCTTTCCTTTTTTAAGAGCCCTAATTAATTCTTTTTATAGGCATGGGATTAGGGCTCCTAATCCCATAAGAAATTAGGCCCCAAAAACCCAATTTCGGACCAGTAATTAATTGGGTCCGTATCGCAACTTAAACGGATAATTTACGTCCGATTCGGGTAAACGGGTCCTACACATTATGTTCAACTTCGAAGGATCGTATTTCCCTCATTTGAACTCCATTTCGCGCGTTCTTGGTGGCGTTTCGAAGCTCTTTCCGTCTATTTTCTATCCATATGTGATTCAGACCCCACTTCTAACTGATGATCAGGTTATTCTCACGGGAATATCAAGGGGTCCTACACCCTAATTTCCCCATGTACAACTTCGGGAATTTAAAAAAATTCCCGGACGTTACACTTACCTTGATTCGATCAAGAAGACTCTCAAACAATCCTCTAATGGCATTCCAAGTTGAAGCAAGTCCTTCCAAAGTGATTATTAAATGATAGAGAATTCAAGTTCAAAGCTTTCTAATGTTGAAACAATGGTGGAGCATTGAAGAAAGAAGGTAGGAGAAGAAAAGAAGAGGGGGAGATGAGTTGATAGAGGAAGAGAGGGGGAGGGGATCAAGCCACAAGAAGGAGAGGGGAGAATGATTTTGAACTCATTTTTATAAGTAAAACAACTGAAACAAAAAATTTAAACTTATTAGAAAATATTTGACAAGTTATTCGGGGTATGAGCCAACTATGTTGCGAACATACATGTATTTAATCAGAGTATAATAATAATCCAAGTCAAATCATTTACTAAATCAGACAGGGTATTGCCTAAGTCCATGTCTAAATATTTTAATATCCACAAATACAATAGATTGACACTCATGTGCCTAAAGGTATCAACTTTTAAGCAAGAAAACATTAAACATTCTAAGTGGCCTAGCAAATATCATTCCTGCTACACATCCACAGTCCTAAATCAACTTTAACCCTAAAAGAACCTGCATCACACAGATGTTGAGTATAAGAATATACCAAGTGGAATTGCTAAACAAATATTATATAATAACAATGTATATGATTATACTACATCATCACAAAATCATCAACAATCATATTCAATAGCAAACATCATCATCACCACGCATAAGTGGAATAAGCACTAGATTCACAAATTCATTTCTCATGATTTCACAATCATAGTGTGACCTCACTTAGAAGTCTCTTGCTACATAAGTGTAAGTTATAAGGTTCTCTGTGACACTATGACCTCATCTAGGAACACCTCTTTACTAGATATTGGGTAATCACAATACGACCTTAATACTCTGAAATATGCCTCACCCTATCCAAGCAATGAAGTAAAGGCTCATGGATCCTACTGCTAAGATTATGACTTCTATAATCATCAAAACCTCTTGTATTGATATGCGAAGGACTAGTTATCTTGTAACGCTCTATTCCATTAAAACACGATTCCTGGGCTTGGGAAGCGGTTCTACGTAACTCTCATCCTAAGAGAGCCAGAAGACCTTGGCCAAATTGTCAGACCAAACCCTTTACATCTATGTGGCTAAGGAGATAGAGGAGAGAGAGTAGAGACAGGGATGAATTTAATTCTGATTTTTCTAGATTTTTTTATTATATATTATATTTAAAAATTAATGAAAAATTTTAAAAAATATATTAGTGGAGCATAGGAATATGCATCACTAGTACCCTAGGTACTAGTGACGCATATGCTAATGCGTCGTAAATACCTAGTATATTAGTGACATATATTCTTATGCATCGCTAATACTTTTTATTTTTTTAGTTTTATAATAAAATATTTAATAAAAAATTCTAAAAAATAAAATAAAATTCCCTACTCTCTCATCTCTCTTCCTCATAGCTAGGGCTCGTGTTAACGCACGTGAGAAAGGGAGAGGGAGAGAGAGGAGGAGAGGGGGGAGAGAAGAGAGCAAGAGACAGATAGAAAGGAAAGATAGAGGAGAGAGAGAGAAGACATCTAGAGAGAGAGAGGAGAGAGAAGAGAGTGGAGAGAACATGGGAATGATATTTTTATTTTTTGAAATTTTTTTATTATGTATTATATTTTAAATATAATAAAATAAAATAAAAGGTTTTAGCGATGCATAGGAATATGCATATCCAAAATATTAGTGACAAATACTCACATGCATCGCTAATACCCAATGTATTACCGATGTATAGTCCTACTCTCTCCCTTCTCCTCAGCGTCAGGGCTCACGCTAATGCGTGTGAGAGTGAGAAGAAAGAGGTAAGAAGAGAGAGCGTGGTAAAAAGAGGAGAAAGAGAGGAAGGACAGAGAGGGTAGAAAGAGGAGAGAAGAGAGAGAGAGAGAGTAGAGAGAGGAGAGACATATGGTAGAAAGGGGAGAGAGAGAAAGGACTGAGAAAAGAGAGAGGTTTTGATTTTTTTTAAAGAATAGTATTTGCGAGGCTTAGCCAAAGCATCACAATTTTGTTTTATTTGACACGCTTATTATGCATTGCTAAAATAAATCAGCTCGTGCAAGAAATTTTGCTTGCACAATATTTAACCCCCCACCCTTCCCCTCCGGCTCGGGCTTGACTTACAAAGCCTCCGCTTTTCGCCACCATGCTTCCCTGTTGCCACCCGCCACTCTACCTGCTGCCGCTTCCTCCGTAGTCGCCACTTTGCCCTGTTCTCCCTCCATTCCGACTCCGCCTTCCTCCTCCGGGATGGCCGGCTTCCCCTATCCCTACCCCTTCTCAAGCACACCGGCTTCCCCTTATCCTCCCCTCTACTTCCTCCTCCACCCCTTCCTGGATCCCCTCCTCCCGCAGGACTGGCTCCCCCTCCCCCCCTCCCCCCCCCCCCTCGAGTTCCCAGAGCAGGAGGTGTTCCACCCCTCCTATTGGCCCAGCTCCCCCACCCCTCCCTCTCCCATTAAACACCCTCTGGCAGTTTTTTTTATATAATTGTTTTATTAGCAGCACACGAGTGTTTCTAATAGAGTTAATTTTTTTATTTTTTATGTTATTAGTGATAGAGCGTCGCTATTAGTGTTAAACGATAACCTGATGTTATTAGTGACACTCTTTATGAGCGTTGCTAACAGTGTTAAAATATTTTTATAGTAGTTATGCCTTAAAAAGCATCGACAATAATTATATTTTTATTTTAAAAAAAATATATAATAGCGACACTTTAAAAAGTGTCACTAATATTATATTAATAAGGACCCCTAATAAAAATTGTCACTAATAACATAATACTAGTGACATAAAATAAAGTGTTGCTAGTAAAAGTACTATTAGCGACACTTTCTAATTTGCATCGCTAATAAGCTGAAACGACGAGACTTTTATCTACAATTTTAGTGATGGTTTTTATGCATCACTAATAGTCATTAGTAATTCTTTTTTGACTATTATCTTTTTTCTTGTAGTGACCGAAACATTGACCTCACTGTCGGTGACTCGCCGATAACACACCGATGTGTCACTTCCTGTCAGTAGACTCATCGACATGTCGACCAAGTCACTAATGAGCATCAAACATTCATCAATGTGTTGAACCTCACCAATAATGGGATCGCAAGGATAACCAGCCACATCAATGCCTCATGGATGCGTATACCTCATTGCTAATGACACACTGACATGTTGATGCTCATTGATATTAGCATTGTCATCTCCTCCACGACATCAGTGATGCCAATGCCATATCGATGGACATATCAATAGTCGGGAAGAAATAATAGAAGTTGCCCTTTCCCAATATCACTCCATATAATGACATATCATAGTCTTTCCCACACATAACCTTCCCATAATGAAAAATTATGATTCTTAATATCAATTGATCATTGAACATGAGAATAACATATTATCTTAACATAATCATGACAACAGATCTTATAATTATACTTTACTAGCTTTCATATCATGCAAGTAATCGAAACATATCTCATACATACAATCACTTCAAAACCAAAGCATGGCATTAATGTTTGCAATCCAACATAAAATCATATTTTCTTAACATCACCATGACATGAATTTACAATAAATCTTATTTTCGTGCTTTCATATCCAATGATTTCATAATTTAAGTCATACTTGCATATTCCATGTTAAATCACAGTTCAAAGGTTAGCAATCCGACTTATTTCACGGTGTTAAAATCCTCCCTCATGCGCAATGCCAACCACTTTGTGCAAAAATATAATTCATCCTTTGATTTCTATTTCTTTGGAAAGCCCTTGATCTTCTCCTCTTTTATTTGGAAGGTTTTTCCAAAAAAAAAGTCTAAAGGAGTTAAAAGTCCCTTATAAGGAAAATATGATAAAATTCTACTTTAAATCCGTCAATCGGGATAGTTTTTAGCCAAAACCGTAAAATTGCCCTAACCATTGTAGTGTCATCAATGTGTTAATAAACTCGCCGGTGGTAACTTTTGACTGCACTAGGTCTTAACTTTGGATGACCATAACTTCCTCATATGAACTCTGATTAATACATACTTACTGGTGTTATGAAGATATTTCTATCTACTTTCTAATATCTTAGATTATAACTCACCATATAGAAAAAGTTATAATCTTAAGAATGACCATCGGCAAGATCAGCAGGCAACTACAAATCATGATTGCACCTCAGGTCCAAATTCATACAATCATAACTCCTTTATCCAAACTTTAATTTATATATTTTTAGATACATTTTGAAGTTGTGTATGTCTAGTTTCTATCTTTAAAGTTTAACACTTAAATTTAACCGACAAAATAAGTTATAATATTTATAATGACCAAAGGTCAAATTCACTATTTTTTACATGTACTCCAAAACTTCCTTCATGTTTTATTTATCATAACTTCCTCATCCAAGCTTTGATTTGAGCACTCTTGGAAGATCTAGGAAGCACTTTATGTCTAAAATTTAATATTAAAATTTTACATCTAAACTCAACATATAGAGGAAGTTATTATACCAAGAAGACCTAAAAGTCAAACTCACTTATATCTACGTGGCTAAGTATAGGAAATTTAGAAAATTCTTAGGTGTTATATATTATGCTTGTGTGATTGATTGTTTTTTGTACTAGTTGTTTAATTCTTACGTAATAAGGTCACATCTTGTAGCTCTCTACCTTTAACTTTTTGTTAGAGGTAGAGGGTGAGCCTCGAGTTTTGAAGAGTATTTACACTCACAATAAAAATTACCAATCCATACTTAAGTCATGTCTTAAAGCAGGCTTGGTTGGGGTCAAGAGACAAAAAGCTTTTCGGCAGTCCTGCCACTTCCCATGTAACCTATTTTTTCGAGTTGAAATTGCTTCAATTGAACAAACTCAACACCCACTTTTATGGCCCATGGCGAGAATTACTTTTATAATTTATTAAAATACTCATATTAGCAATAAAAGAAAGATGATATAGATAAAGGGTAAAACTCCAAAGTAAAAGCCTTATAACCTGATTGAGAAGAGAAAAGTAAAGTATTGGTAGTCCCAAAGTAACATGTAACAAAACTACACTTTTTAGGTACAACATATGACACAAAGACCATAATGATATGAAAGAGTGATTATTATACTAGCTCTCAGGAGACTTTTCACTTTTTAGAATATTTTAAATAAATTATATTTATACCCGTGTTAAATTATTGGTGGTCCACGTGCACGATAGGTTGTCAGCTCTCTGGAGTATATTCATGTATAACAATGTTTTATTTGTAAATTTTGCTTATATTGCCTATTTTTCAATTAAATTATATTATACCTTTGATATTTTAAAATTATACATATATATATTAATTATTAATAAATTTATTTTTAAATAGTAAAAATGTATTAATCTACTTAATTATCAAAAAAGGTTATAACTGATAAAAAATATGGTGAGAAGAACGATAGAATAGGAAGTGTGTTTTTCACCCTCTCTAAAGTCATGGCTTAGGTTAAGTGAATAGTATTAATTTTTTATTATTTAAAAATAATTATTAATAATTTTATTAGATATAAATATATAATTAATTTTAAAATTATAAAAAAGTGTGCAATTTTACCCAAATCTGTAAGTATAGATACAAGTAGAAAAAAAAAGAACGAAACAAAAAGACAAAACAAATGTTCTGGGCATAAGACCAAGTCATTCTCGTTGAAAAATAAAAACAAAGACCTAAGTTAATGTGTTAACATCATACGGAGTTTGTCGTTGTGGGCCTATTGAGAGACCTGAGAAGCCACTAACCTCCAATAAGAAAAGAAATGAGGACGACTGACCAACGTTGGCAAGCCAAGTACTTCTTCACTCCTATATTAATAGTTTTATCTAGTAAAAAAATTACTTTTTATAAATAGCTCTATTATGTTACTTAAAAGTAAGTATTATAAATTTATTTTCTTTGTCTTCAATGTAAGTTTTACTATTTTTCAAATTATCACTATTAATGTAGGACAGAGGGAGTACGGGAGTACGTGCTTAGGGGAGCGAGTTTCTGGTTCGAAAAACCGAACTATGTCCGTGGGCGATTTAGGATTCCCCCTAACCTCATCACCCTCCCTACTTGGGTGGCCACCCGCCATCATCTCTGGCCACCCCCTCTAATTTCTTCATAAAAAAATCCCCTTTCTCTCTTCTTTACTATGATATCAATCATGGCTTTTGGAGACTCTTCTGGGTGTTATCTTGGAATCAATTCTTTCGAAGTCATTCCACAAGAGCAGATTGTCCATTGCCTCATTATCAGAATTCTTGTAATTCGTTGGAGATTTCTATTGAAGAAGATGAAGTTGAGGCTAAATGATTGCCCTTGAAACACATGCTGATGCGCCCATTCTACATGGGTCTGAAGGTTGCCGTAGAATGCATGTGGAAGTTGAATCAGAAATTTGAAATCATAGTGTTGTCCAACTGGTTCTTTTCTATTCAAGTTCGAAAATGAGGAAAACTGAAAGTTCTGGGATCGATCTGGTCCATAGCAGGCCGCCCTTTGATTCTTACGTCGTGGACTACAAACACCAAATCGGTTCGTGATTTGCTGAGTTTGATTCTAGTTTGATTCAATATTGGAGTGCAGAAAATTTGGGTCGAATTGTGAGTTCTACTCATTCACCCTTTTATATGGATCAGATGACAAAAAATCGTCAGCGGCTTTCTTATACACGTCTATGTGTGGAGATTGATGCTGATTACACTCTTAGAGATTAAGTCTATATTCAATGGAAGGATGTGTCGGGGTTTTTCCACAAAATTGCATACGAATATTGAAGCCTCCGATTTGTAGCCGATGTAAATGTCTTGATCATAATACATCAACTTGTACCATTACCGAAGTTTGGGTTCCATGTGAAGGAAACTCGACACAAACTGGCATGGCTTTACTCTTGTAGTATTCTGCCTCTTTATCACAAGGTAAACAATCTCCTATACATGCGGTTCATCCATCTCAGGCTGTTCTTCATACCCCTATGCAAAGAAAAATTTACAAAAATCGACCTAACAATAGGCTGAAAAACAGAAATAGGTGGGGAAATCTAAATTTGCAAGCATGTGTGAGAGGGTCACATGGCATTGTGAAAACTCCAAAATGCCCTTTAGGCATATTAAACCCCACCCCAATGGAATGTGTGCCCCGCAATCAGTCACTTCCCCTCCCAAGGTGTAACTGTTAGGCTCTGAGCGATTCTCCTCGCCCCCTCCCCCTCTCCTAGAAATCTCTCTCTCCTCCTTTGCCTCCAGTAGAAGCATCCCTCTCGCCCTCTTCCCTCTCCTCCTCCTCCTCATATGCACGCTCATAGTCCCCTCTCTAGGCCACATTCCAATCATTTTACACTGTTGGAGCAACTCTCCTACCATCTTTCTAAAGCTTTCACCTCATACCTACAAGAAATGATAAGGTAAGATCCCTGAAAGATTTGTCTTTTACGAAAGATTCACTACAACAAAACTGACTATTAATGACGCTTTTAAACATCATTAATAGTATTGTAAGCGTCCCTAATAGTTATTAGTGATGCATAAAAAGCGTCTCTACATGCGTCGATAAAACTACAGTCGCTATTACGCATTAGCGACGCTTAACTTAAAGCGTCAATAAAAGTCTAACATTAGCGACATATTTATACATCGCTAATGATTTTGCTTTTACAACACATAATTAAGTGTCGATAATATTAAATCATTAGCGACGCATAGATCTATACGTCGCTAATAATTTTATAATATGTAAGAAAAAAAAAACTTATTAGTGATGCATCATTATAAGCGTTGCTAATATATTTTATTAACTACACTAAATTATGCATCAATAACGTTCAATAATATTTTTTTTAAATATATATATATTATTAGCGACGTATAATGATATGCGTCGCTAATGAAAAGTTATTAGCGATGCTTAATAATCATTGCAACAATTTAAATATTTTTTAAAAAATATATTATTAGCGATACATAATGATATAAATCGCTAAAAACCAAAATTGTTTTTAAAAAATAAGCTTGCCGATGCTGGGCCCAGCGGGGAAACATCACAAGAAGAATTCCTGAAAGCTAAAGTCTGATTCTTTCAACATAAAGGACCTTGAAAAACACTAAATGCATATGTTAGTTCGTTTCCATGCTATCAACGACATCGATGATGTCAACTTGAAGCAAGTGTTTTCCAGTCCTTATCAGAGCCATTTGGCAATGAAACCAAACACATTATTGAACACAAAGGAGATAGCATAGGTAATTGATGCACTAAAATAATGTTTAATTAAATGTTTTCAAATTTTGAATTACAATCCTATTTTGTGTTAATTCATTACTGATTTAGGCTATTTATGTTTTAAATAAGTTAGTTAGACCTTAATTTAGTTTACATGTCTAAATAGGCTTTAACAGGATCCAAGTAGAAGAGGAAGTAAAGCCCATCCGCCCAAAGCTATTTGAAAGTCAAGAATAGGCTCTTAATGGTCTAAACATGCATGGAATGGTAGAACACAACCTTGTGGACACGTTTGATTTGAGATTTGTATGAAGAGGACTAAATTAGGAAAGAAGCTGATCCGGACAGATTGACAGAGCCTTAGTATTTCGATCATATCTTTTTATATATAATTCGGATGGATACGAATATAGTAGCATTGGAAAGAAGACTTCCGTGGCTACAAGTGTTATTTTAGGAAGAAATTCCAAATTCTGAAGATATATAAGTCGAATCCGGCATGCAATCAGACAGCTAGTTAACTAACCCGAGGCTAGCACATGGAAAATCTTTTCATTGATTGTAATTGGTACACATAAGGAAAGACAATGAAGCTGATTAAATATCTAAAGGAAGATTTAAAGATACTTATTTGCAAAATAAATCATTGATTGATTTAGAATCTAATCATTGCCAAAGAAACAACCAATCAGGCAATCAATCAGGATACAATCTAAAGATATAATTCCACTTTCCTCTTTGAAGCAACCCCTTCTATTCCTATAAATAGAGGGGTAGTCGTGATAGATGAATAATCCCCTCCTCTTTGGAGCTCTCTTCTCTTATTTTCTTCTCTACTTTTGTATTTTTGTTTTTAGTTTTATTGTAATGGCTTTCTAAGCTCTCAAGCTAAAGCTAGAGGTGATTTGTAACAATTTAATGGAGTTCAATTCATGTTTCATCAATGGTTTCAAGTAAGTATTATTTATTTAAAGTGATATTTATTTAATATTGTTCTTCTTCTTGTTTCTTTTTGATTTGGATACATAAGATTCTTGAAGGCTCTCTGATCGTTTACAATTAAACCCTTTGCAAATGTACAAGGTAATTATACTATGATGAGTATTTAAGGGTTGTCGAACCTCAGGGACGGATGAATTATTACTAAATCTAAAAAGGAATTTGCTGATAAAAAACTAGAAAGAACTTAAACTTTAATTAAGCAAAAGAAATAATCAACTAGTTTAAAAACAAGAGATTAATATGATGGAATTTACTTAGGAAATCGAATCCACTATAGAACCATAACAATTCCTTAACTTTTAATCTAAATCTAGTGTGAATATGAACATGTATTCTCAGCTACAAGCTAGAATTACTTCAGAAAGAATAATTAATTAACTTCCATGATATGAACTATCTTCGACAATAGCACGAATCATCTACACTAAATAGCTATAGGCATGACCTATCTAATCTTAGTATAACTCATCCAAGTCATTAATTATCTAAACATTAAAACTATTGTATGACCATCTCATCTAAATCACAGAAATTAGAATTGATGTAAATATCAAAACCACATCAATCTATCATCTACAAGACAATAAATCAACATAGATTTGAATAAACATGAAAAGCTCTTCTATTAAAAAGGAAATCCTTATCATACAATTGTCATAATTCACAACTGAGATCTAAATTAAAAAAAAAAAAAACTGAAACTTATCTATAGCTTTATCAACTCCTAAGTAAAAAAAAAGTATAGCCTTCAATGGTAGAAGAAAGCACTTGAATCTCCATTGAAAGCTTTGAGTTTTTCTCCATCTTCTTCTTCCTTCTTCTCCTTAGAAAATCTACTTGTTAACCTTCAATTTTGAGCCAAATATGTCTTTATATAGGCATAAGAACCGTAGGAAGAAGTTGTATATGAAAAGGACTCAAAATTGGTTGAAATAAGGAAACTGCGCGTTATCCCATTCGAACGCCATGCATGCCCGTTCGAATGCTTATACTGCATTTTTCATCAAAATCATGTTATTCCGTTCGAACTCCCTACATGCCCGTTCGAATGGCTACACTGTTTCTGCAATCTGGACAGTTTTTCTGCACAGTCCATTTTCTGTTCATTAAGCACTTTCTTTCATGTCCATATTAATTTTCAACTTGTTTATAACTCCAAAAAGTTGTCCAAATCACTTTAATGCATGTCAAGACTATTTTGAATTCTTCCAAACATCGTCCAAGTACTTCGATAAGTGCATTTTACCTACAAAGCATTAAAATATCACATTTTAGACATGTAGAATATAATTAAAATTCCAACTTGATTCAAATACATATCTAAACTACTAATAACTACAAAATTATTAATAATTAAACTAAAATACTAATATCTATCTTAATCTATATAAACCATAACTAACTCTAAATTAACCTAATCTATACTAGAAAATAAGGTAAAAAGGCATATAAAATAGATATATATATTTTGTACTTATCACTCTCCTTTTTGATCTTTTGTGATTTAGATACATAGAAATTTTTAAGAGACAATTGTTTTTATCCTTCATCTATCCAAAGCATTTCTATTTTTATTTTCAATTTTAATGTTCATATCTTCCGGTTAGATAGAATTTTCATTCGATTCTAACTAAGATAACATGATACATGAAGAACATCATTAGATGTTACAATGATCCTTAATGCCTTAGTATTTTCTCATTTTGATTTCTTAACTCTTTATTGCCTCAATACTCTTCTACTCTATCTTTCTTAATTTTTCTTTTCTCTATTTCTTTGTAACTATTTTCTTTGTTGCACAAGGCTTTCCCTGTGAATCAACCTTGTCTACTACAATTGGCAAGTAAAACAAATCTGAATTTGACTTCTTCATAGTCTTATTTCAGACGTAACAACAAATTGGTGTCGTTGCCGGGGATTGCAACGTGTGACAAGAATCTGTTACAAAAAAAAAACTCATTCTAACTTTACTAATTCTCTAACTTTTATTTTTGTACACTAACTTTTTAAAATTAGTCATTTACTTTATGTTATTTACTTTTAGTACTTAAATTATGTAATTTTTCTTTTTCTGAGACTAGAGGAACTACCCACGTTACCACCAAAAATTTTTCGGGATCAAACGTGTACCTCAATAGTGCCTTTGGCCTTATTTTATAATTTTAATTTTTGTTTATTAACTTCTAACTCTCTAACTTTTTATATTTTGTCATTTAATTTTTGCACTTTTACTTTCGTTTGTTACTAAAAAAAAAATTGTTGTTGCATGTTCACATAGGTGCGTAATAATTCTAGACGATTGAAAAGAGTCAACAAATTTTTTGAAAATTATCTTTATTTTGATACAATGGAGGATCTAAGAACTAATGAGGAACTAAGAAGTGATAATGGGGATAATAATGAACAAAATATTCAAGTTAAAACCTTGTGTGATTATTTGCAACCAACTAGATCAAGTTCTCATTCTTGCATGATTTTTTCAACTAATATAGGTGGTTTTGAACTCAAGCCAGGTGTAATTCAATTACTACCCAAATTTCGTGGCTTAGATTCGGAAAGCCCATATTTACATTTAAAAGAGTTTAAGGAGGTTTGTGCAACTTTGCCAAACCAAAATGTTTCAAATGATGTTATTCGATTAAAACTCTTTCCATTTTCTTTAAAGGAAAAAACAAAAAATTAGTTGAATTCTTTGAAGCCAAGATCCATTGGAACATGCTAAGAAATGCAAAGAGAATTTTTGAAAAAGTTTTTCCCTACCCATAGAACTAATACACTTAGAAAGAACATCATGAATTTTACACAAAAAGAAAATGAGACTTTCTTTCAATGTTAGGAAAAATTTAAAGAACTTTTATTGTTGTGCCCACATCATGGATATGAAACATGGCGTACAATTAGTTTCTTTTATAATAGCTTTACTTCTCAAATGATGTAATTTGTTGAAATGATGTGTAATGGAGAATTTTTGAGTAAAGAAACTAAGGAAGCATTAGATTATTTTGATGTGTTAGCTGAAAATGCTCAATCATGGGAAGATTCTAATGAATTTGAAAGTAGTAATAAGACTAAATCTAATGGGACAACTAAGGGGGGCATGCACCTTCTTAAAGAAGAGGATGATGTAAAAGCGAAAATCATAAGTTTAACTAGAAAAGTTGAGGCTATGAAAATTAATAGGGAAAACATATCTAAAGCTTCTCCAAAAGCACAAGATATTTATAGTATATGTGAGAGTGATGGACACCAAACACAGGATTGTCCAACAATCCCTGCTTTTCAAGAGGTGTTGCATACTGAAGTAAATGTTATGAATACCTACAAAAGGCCTTTTTCTTCTCCTTATTCTAAAACTTACACTCCTAATTAGAGAAATCATCCCAACTTTAGTTGGAGAAATGAGTCTAATATGCAGGTACCCTCTTCTTCCTCAAATTATGTTCCACCACATAAGAAGACTCTTGAAGACACATTGCAAGAATTCATGCAAAGTCAAGTAACAATCAACAACCAAACAATGCAAGCCATCAATGACTTAGAGACTTCTATTACTCAATTGACCACAACTTTGAGCATTCAAGAAAAAAGGAAGTTTCCTTCTCAACCTCAACCAAATCCTAAAGGTCAATTTATAATTAAAAATTTAAATTCTTCAAGTTCACAAGAAGAGCATGCTAAGTCCATCACCATTTTGAGAAGTGGAAAAGTTATTAATAAAGACATTCTAATGAAGGTTGTTGAACCTAAGGAGTCTTTGAATTCAAAATATTGTGATGAACTTGACAACTCTGATTGTGTTGCTCCAATTCCTCCTCCTTTTCCTCAAAGATTACAATCTTCTTCTAAATTGGTGCAAAATGGTGACATTCTTGAAATTTTCAAACAAGTGAAGATTAGCATTCCTCTCTTAGATGCTATTAAACAAATCCCATCTTATGCTAAATTTTTTAAAGACCTTTGTACAATTAAGCGTAAGCTACATGTACAAAAGAAGGCATTTTTGACAGAACCAATAAGTGCAATTTTGCAACAAAATACCCCACCCAAATATAAAGATCCTGGTTGTCCAACCATATCTTGTATAATTGGGAATTATATAATTGAAAAAGCTTTGCTTGATCTTGGGGCAAGTGTTAATCTTTTACCTTTTTCTGTTTATGAGCAATTAGGTCTAGCAAATTTGAAACCCACCAACATGACACTTCAACTTGCTGACCGCTCAATCAAAAGGCCAAGAGGAATAATGGAAGATATCCTTGTTCAAGTGGACAAATTCTATTTTCCAGTGGACTTCATTGTTTTAGACACACAACCAGTTTCAAATGCATCTTCTCAAATCCTTGTGATTTTAGGTCGTCCATTCCTTGCTACATCTAATGCTTTAATAAATTGTCGAAATGGAGTGATGAGGCTTTCTTTTGGGAACTTGACATGTGAGTTAAATGTATTTGATGTCAATAGACAACCATCAGACTTCGATGATACTTTTGAGGTTGACATGGTTGAGAGTATAGTGGAGGATGCTTTTCCTTTTATTTATTCTGATGATCTACTCAATATTTGCTTAACTCACTCTGATTTGATTAGAATTGATAAAGAGAAGATAATTGCTTTTAAGGACCCTGGATGAGTTTAGATGGAGGTGTGTCTGGCTGAAGACAGTAAACTTAGCGCTCCTGGGAGGCAACCCACTTTTGGTTTTGATAGTTATTTTTGTTTAATAGTTAGTTTTTTTTTCTTTAGTTAGGTTTTAGTTTATCATATTTGTTGATTGCTTTACTCATTATTAGGGTGTGCTTATATGATTCATTATTGATTTACCCTAATGTGATTATGCTTGTGCTTTATTGACTTTCTCTTTTGATAGCTATGTACATGAGCACATCAACCGATATATTATCTCTTCTTTCCTCTTTTCTTATATTAAGCATTGGATTTGTTTTCTTTTATACATTGAGGACAATGTTTAGTTTAGGTTTGGGGGTATAGAAAGAAATTTTTCTTTCATGTATTTTTTTTATTTAAAAAATAAAAAAATTAAAAAAATTAATTAGATTTATGTTTTTGCTTATTACATTGATGCTTATTTTAGACATGTGACTATATTTAATGACATCATATTGCTTAGAATATGACTTGACATATTTAATGATTTTGAGTTCTGATTACTTCATATTGATTTCTTGTGCTCCTATTTTGAAAAAAACAAAGAAAGACATTTGCCTAAGTGAGAATTCGAGCCTTTGATTATGGTCTTACATCTTGGTGGATATCATTGAATCTAAGTAATTATAAGAGTAAAACTTTGGCATGATTTAATAGTATTCATGTTATCATGATAGAGTTTTGAGCTTCACTATTCTTGGTTTGTAGAATAGTCGAGATCTCTTTGTCAACAAAATTCAAGTTGATTGTATAATGTACTCAAGAAAAAAAAAGAAAAAAAATGTGAAAAGAAAGAATGAAAAATTATAAAGAATTAAAGTCACTCTATTGAGTAGACTGAGACTCGGCGTGCCTCACTAAGCATAGGGTGTTCGAGTCAAAAGGTAGAGTTGACTAATTTATGACACACTACAACAAATTGCAGCATTAGCGACGCATATAAGCGTCACTAATTATACCATAAGCGTCGCTAATGAGTATTAGCGACGTATAAAAAACGTCGTTAAATACATCGATAAAAGTACAGTTGTTATTGCTTATTAGCGACGCTTATAGTAAGCGTCATTAATAGTTATTATTAGCGACGCATATTAAGCGTCTCTAATACGTTACTATTAGCGACACTTATGACTAAGCGTCGCTAATAGTTAGTTATTAGCGACGCTTAATATATGTAGCTAATTATAAAAAAATAATAAATAAAATAATAAAAATAAATTTCTAAAAAACGAAATAACAAATTCTTTTTCTATTAGTGACGCTTACAAAAACGTCGCTAATAATAAAAAAATTAAAAAAATAATAAATAAAATAAAATAAAATAAAATAATTTCAAAAAAAATAAAAAATTTATTTTCCTCTTAGCGACGCTTTTGTAAGCGTCGCTATTATGAAATAAAAATAAAAAAACCATTAGCGTCGCTAAAAACTTAATAAATTAATAAAAAAACAGGCGGCATGCCGCCGACGGGGGATTGGAGAACAAGGAGGGGAGGGGGAGAGGGGGGTCCGGAGTCGGGAGTAGGGAGGGGGAAGGAGAGAAGGGGGAGAGGGGCGGAGCGGGGGGCCGCCTTCCTCCAGAGGCCCCCATTCCCGGGGTGGAATGGGAGGAGAGGGGGGGGGGGGGGACTCCGGCAGCCCCCCACTCCCGGGGGGAATCAAAGGGAGAGAAGGGGGGGGGAGGGCCGCCTTCCTCCGGCAGCCCCTCACTCCCCGGCTCCGCCCCTCCTCCTCCCCCCCCCCCCCCCCCCCTCTGATTTCCCCTCTGAAAATCAGAGGGAGAGAAAAGGGGGGATCGGGGGTTGAGGAGGGGGTTGTAGGTGGGAGAGGGGGGGAGCAGGTGGAGGCGGCGGGCCGACGGAAGCCACGGGGCGGCGGAGGTTGTCACAAATGGGAAAGGGGGACCGGGAGGGAGGAGGGGGAACCGGAGGGAGTGGGGTTCGGGGTAAGGCGGGGCAAGGGGAGGAGGAGGCGGGGCGGCGGGCAGCGGAGGCAGGGGTGCGTCACATAGGGAAAGGGGGACTTGGAGGGAGGAGGGGAGATCAGAGGAGGTGGGGTCTGGGGCAAGGCCGGGCGAGGGGAGGGGAGGAGGAGGCGGTGCAGGCGCAGGCAAGAGGTGGGGCGGCGGAGGCATAGAGGGGAAAGGGGGGCCGGGAGTGAGGAGGGGGAAGCAGGGGGTCCGGGGCAAGGCCGGGCCAGGGGAGGAGGAGACGGCGGCGAAGGAGGCGGTAGGGAGCAGAGGGGTCGGGGGGGGCTTAAAAAGGGCTGCGGCGAAATTTCGCCGCGCGGGAGAATTTCACCTGCGCGCAAAATTTCGCCGCAAGTGGAAATTTTGCCGCACGGACGTTTCGCCCGAAATAGGTTTTTTTTAAAAAAAAAATTACATTAGCGACGCTTAATGTGCGTCGCTAATATCAAATAATAACGACGTATACACTGTATGTCGCTAATACAACTTAGTATTAGCGACGTATAAGTGTATATGTCGCTAATACTATGCAGTATTAGCGACGTATAGACTATACGTCGCGAATACTGCATAGTATTAGCAATGTATACACTTATACATCGCTAATATATGCCCTCTCCCCTCCTTATCTCTTCCCTTTCCTCTCTCTCACGGCTGAGCGATGGCAGGCAGTTAGCGACGGGCAAAGGCAGGGTGATTTATAAGCCACGCGGGGAAATTTTGCATGCGCGGGGAAATTTTTCCCGCGCGGCGAAATTTTGATGTGTATTTTTTGTTTACGAAATTTAATTAAGGACCGTCGCTATTTGAATTCGGCGACGTATTGTTTAATATGTCGCTAAAAATAAGTATTTAGCGACGTTTTACTCAATACGTCGCTAAATACATTACTTTTTAGCGCCGTATTGATTAATATGTCGCTAAATACGCCATTTATAGTGACGCTTTGGATTGGTACGTCGCTATAAGCAAAACATTTAGCAATATATTCCCTCTCTCTTCCTTCCCCTATCCTCTCCCTCTCTTCCCTCTCTCCTCTCTCTCTTCCCTCTCTCTCCTCTCTCTCTCTCCCCCCTCTCCTCCCTCTCTCTCCCTCTCTCTCTCTCTTCCCTTCTCCCTCTCTCTCCTCCCTCTCCTCTCTCTCTCCCCCTCTCTCCTCCCTCTCTCCCCTCTCACCTCTCTCTCTCTCTCTCTCTCTCTCTCTCCCCTATCTCCTCTCTCTCCTCCCTTCTCCCTCTCTCTCTCCTCCCTCCCCCTCTCTCCCTTCTCCCTCTCTCTCTCTCTCTTCCCTCTCCTCTCTCTCCCCTCCCTCTCTCTCTCCTCTGTCTCTCCTCTCTCTCTCCTCCCCTCTCCTCTCTCTCTCTCCTCCCTCCCCCCTCTCCCTTCTCCCTCTCTCTCTCTTCCCTCCCTCTCCTCTCTCCCTCTCCTCTCTCTCTCCTCCCTCTCCTCTTCTCCCCCCGCTCTCCTCTCTCCTCTAATTTCAATTTTTTATAATTTTTTATTTTTAAAAATTAATTTTGAAAATAAAAAAAATAAAAAAAGGAAATAATAATAGCGACGTATATTACTATACGTCGCTATTAGTACATGTATTAGCGACGTTAGCTTTATATGTCACTAATACACGTACTAATAGCAACGTATATGAATATATGTCACTATTAGTATTTTATTTTAATTATTTTTTTATTTTAAAAAATAAAAAAAATAATAAAAAATTTTCAAAAAAATCAAAATAAAATTCCTCTCACCCTCCCTCTCTTTCCTCCCCTATCCCCTCTCTCTTCCCTCTCCTCTCTCTCCCCCTCTCTCCTCTCTCTCTCTCCTCCCTCTCTCTCTTCCCTCTCTCTCTCCTCCCTCTCCTCTCCACTCTCTCTCCCTCTCCTCTCCTCTCTCTCTCTCCTCCCTCTCCTCTCCACTCTCTCTCCCTCTCCACTCCTCTCTCTCTCTCCCCACTCTCCTCTCTCTCCTCCCTCCCCCTCTCTCCCTTCTCCCTCTCTCTCTCTTCCCTCCCCTCTCCTCTCTCCCTCTCCTCCCTCTCCTCTCTCTCTCTCCCTCCCTCTCCCCCTCTCCCCCCGCTCTCCTCTCTCCTCTAATTTCAATTTTTTATAATTTTTTATTTTTAAAAATTAACTTTGAAAATAAAAAAGGAAATAATAATAGCGACGTATAGTAATATACGTCGCTATTAGTACAGGTATTAGCGACGTATAGCTTTATATGTAGCTAATACACGTACTAAGAGCGACGTATATTCATATACGTCGCTATTAGTATTTTATTTTAATTATTTTTTTATTTTAAAAAATAAAAAAATTAATAAAAAAATTTTAAAAAATCAAAATAAAATTCCTCTCACCTCCCCCTCTCTTCCATCTCCTCTCTCTCCCCCTCTCTCCTCTCTCTCTCTCTCTCTCTCTCCCTCTCTCCCTCTTCCCTCTCCTCTCTCTCTCTCTCTCTCTCCTCTCTCTCTCTCTCTCCCTCTCCTCTCTCTCTCTCTCTCCCTCTCCTCTCCTCCCTCTCTCCACCTCTTCCCTCTCTCTCTCTCTCCTCCCCCTCGTCTCTCTCCTCCCCTTTCCTCTCTCTCTCTCTCTCCCTCACTCTCCTCTCTCTCCTCCCTCCCCCTCTCTCCCTTTTCCCTCTCTCTCTTCCCTCTCCTCTCTCTTCCCTCTCCTCTCTCTCCCCTCTCTCTCTCTCTCTCTCTCCTCCCTCTCTCTCTCTTCCCTCTCCTCTCTCCTCCCTCTCCTCGCTCTCTCCTCCCTCTCCTCTCCTCTTTCTCTCCCTCTCCTCTCCTCACTCTCTCCCTCTCCTAACCTCCCTCTCTCCACCTCTTCCCTCTCTCTCTCCTCTGTCTCTCCTCTGTCTCTCCTCCCTCTCCTCTCTCTCTCTCCCCCTCTCTCCTCCCCTCTCCCTCTCTCTCTCTCTCTCTCTCCTCCCTCTCCTCTCTCTCTCCCCTATCTCATCTCTCTCTCCCCCTATCTCCTCTCTCTCTCTCTCCTCCCTCTCCCCTCTCTCCTCCCTCTCCCTCTCTCTCTCCTCCCTTCTCCCTCTCTCTCTCCTCCCTCTCCCCTCTCTCCTCCCTCTCCCCTCTCTCTCCTCCCTTCTCCCTCTCTCTCTCCTCCCTCCCCCTATCTCCCTTCTCCCTCTCTCTCTCTCTCCCCTCTCTCTTCCCTCTCTTCTCTCTCCTATCTACCTACACACTATCTCCCCTCTAATTTTAAATTTTTAATAATTTTTATTTTTAAAATTAATTTTGAAAATAAAAAATAATTAAATAAAAATAGTAATAGCGACGTATAACTATATACGTCGCTAGTAGTATTTTATTTTAATTATTTTTTATCTTAAAAAATAAAAAAATAAAAAAATTTTAAAAAAATTAAAATAAAATTTTAATAAAAATAGGTAGTAGCGACACATATGTCTATGTGTCGCTACTACTATGAGGTAGTAGCGACGTATAGCATATACGTCGCTATTAGTCCTTATTTTTTATTTTTTAAAAAAATTGAGAATTATTAGCGACGCTCATATTTAAATGTCGCTATTGTTGAAACTATTAGCGACGTTCGTAAGTATACGTCGTTAATAGTGTTGAAATTTATTTAAAAAAATTAAAAATATATCTATTAGCGACGCTTATAAATGCGTCGCTAATAACGTAATTATTAGCGACGCATAAATTCAAGCGTCGCTAAAATATTACGTATTAGTGACGTTTGGAGTATTGCGTCGCTAATAGACTATTATTAGTGACGCTTAATTTTATGCGTTGCTAATATGTGTATTTTTTGCGACGTTTTGTTATATGTCGTTATTAGCATATATTAGCGACGCATAGTATTGCGACATTTATATAAGCGTCGCTAATACCTAGTTTTGTTGTAGTGACATGCATAGCCTTGAAGCCTATTTGGTTCAAGTTATTAAGCCTGAGGGGTGTTTTAACACCTAGTGCCCTGAGCCAACTGGATTCGGAGTCACTGGCCTAACACTTGTTACATGGTTCTTATAGAAAGCTTAAAAGGCTAAGCCTTACATATGTCATGTGAGATGAGTATAAAATTCTAGTAGGACGTTATGCAATTATATCTTGAATGAGTTGTCAGGTGATCTAGGGTGTTTTACTTTTTAAAGAAGGTTTTGCATGATTCTCTATAATGATCTCTTGAAGATGAATGGATGCTAATGTCTATTTTTGAGTGTTAAAATTGAAATTGTTGATTGGACATGAGACAGATTGAGTTGTTCGATTCATGAGAATGGGATTGTATAATTACTTGGAAATGTCTATTTTTCTAAAACTATTATGTATGTATGAGTACTTGCCACCAATATGAAGTTGTGAGAATGAATTATTGTTTCAGAAGACAAGTTATATTATGCATGATTGATTTTACTAAATGAAGTCACATGTTTAGGAGGAGTTGATTTGTAGATTTGATGTGGTTTTAATATTAATTTTCTTCTATCATTTAAATTTTGAATTTTGTGGGTAGATACACTGCAAACCCTCACGAGACACAACTCGTCCACTAGTGTAAGCTAGGGGTTTAAAGGCTTGTTGCATATGCTAAATGCAATCGAGATTTCTTGCGGAAGTGGAGTAGTTAGTTTTGTTTTCTATTATTTTAATTTTTATTTTGTTTGAGCACTAGCAAAAAGTAGGTTTGGGGGTATTTGATGCACTAAAATAATGTTCAATTAAATGTTTTCAAATTTTGAATTACAATCCTATTTTGTGTTAATTCATTGCTGATTTGGGCTATTTATGTTTTGAATAAGTTAGTTGGACCTTAATTGAGTTTACATGTCTAAATAGGCTTTAACAGGATCCAAGTAGAAGAGGAAGTAAAGCCCATCCTCCCAAAGCTATTTGAAAGTCAAGAATGGGCTCCTAATGGTCTAAACATGCATGGAATGGTCGAACACAACCTTGTGGACCCGTTTGATTTGAGATTTGTATGAGGATGACTAAATTAGGAAAGAAGCTGATTCAGACAGATTGATAGAGCCTTAGTATTTCAATCATATCTTTTTATATATAATTTGGATGGATACAAATTTGGTGGCATTACAAAGAAGACGTCCATGGATATAAGTGTTATTTTAGGAAGAAATTCCAAATTCTGAAGATATATGGGTGGAATCTGGCATGCAATCAGACAGCTAGTTAACTAACCCGAGGCTAGCACATGGAAAATCTTTTCATTGATTGTGATTGATACACATAAGGAAAGACAATGAAGCTGATTGGATATCTAAAGGAAGATTCAAAGATACTTATTTGCTAAATAAATCATTGATTGATTTAGAATCTAATCATTGCCAAAGAAGCAACCAATCAGGCAATCAATTAGGATGCAATCTAGAGATATGATTTCACTTTCCTCTTTGAAGCAACCCCTTCTATTCCTATAAATAGAGGTGTGGACGTGATAGATGAATAATCCCCTCCTTTTTGGAGCTCTCTTCTCCTATTTTCTTCTCTACTTTTGTATTTTTGTTTTTAGTTTTATTGTAATGGATTTCTAAGCTTTCAAGCTAAGGCTAGAGGTGATTTGTAACAATTTAATGAAGTTCAATTCATGTTTCATCAATAGTTTCAAGTAAGTATTGTTTATTTGAAGCGATATTTATTTAATATTGTTCTTCTTCTTGTTTCTTCGTGATTTGGATATATAAGATGGTTGAAGGCTCTCCTTTTTTATCTTTTGTGATTTGGATACATAGAAATCTTTAAGAGACAATTGTTTTTATCCTTCATCTATCCAAAGCATTTCTATTTTTATTTTCAATTTTAATGTTCATATCTTCCGGTTAGATAGAATTTTCATTCGATTCTAACTAAGATAACATGATACATGAAGAACATCATTAGATGTTACAATGATCCTTAATGCCTTAGTATTTTCTCATTTTGATTTCTTAACTCTTTATTGCCTCAATACTCTTCTACTCTTTCTTTCTTAATTTTTCTTTTCTCTATTTCTTTGTAACTATTTTCTTTGTTGCACAAGGCTTTCCCTGTGGATCGACCTTGTCTACTACAATTGGCAAGTAAAACTAATCTGAATTTGACTTCTTCATAGTCTTATTTTAGACGTAACAACAGTAATCTCACCCTCAGACAAATTTATCAGTTATGTCTCACTGTTGTCGACAGGCTATTTAATCAGTCCAAGTTCATCAAGTGACTCCAAGAGACAAGACAGAAACTTGGAAAAAGTTGGCCTTCGACTAGACTTACAGATCAAATGCAAGGGTGACAACGGTTGCACTTGTTCTACTAAAATGAAGTTTCATTTCCACAAAACAAGATTCTCCCGAAAAAATAGATTTTCCAAACCAAAGCAAAAATGGAGATTTTTTTGCAAAAAAGGACCACAACACAAAAAATCTAGCAAATGCTTTCTTTGTGGAAAATCTGGACACTTTGCTTGCCAATGTCCAACCAAGAACAGGCCCCGCAAAGAACAATTCATTCAGTAGGCAATGGCGATCACCCAACAAGAGTTCCATGAACTCGAATCAGAACTCTTGGTCAATGATGAATATAATTCAGACACTGTTCTTAAGCTAGAATATTCTAGTTTTGGAAATAGTTTTGATGACAACTCTGATGACCAATCTAAAATTTTTGGCATTGATGGCTTTCCTGAAATATTTGCTATGCAACCCTCTCCTCTCCTTCCTGTTACTCTTCACCTTGGTTCCACTACCATTCCCCTCATTGCTTTGATTGATACATGAGCATCTCGCTCAATTCTTATGCTTATAATTCTCAAACCCAGTTATCGGCATCCCCATAGCCAGTATTTCAAAATTGCTGACGGAAATTCCTTCCATATTGACAAGATCAGCAGGCCTTTGACCATCTCTTTATTCCCTTCTTTATAGATCACCCAGCCTTTTCTTGTATCCCCTCTCACTGGAAAAGATGTCATTATTGGGTTCGATATCCTCCATAAACTACCTAAACTCAAGTGGAAGCCCCATGGATTATCCTATAGAGATGAATTTTCCCCCTGGGCTACTATTAACAATCTGAATGCCTTGCATGACCCTCATGAAGATATTAGGCTTCACCTCATACATGATTGTTGTGCGTCCTCACATGAAGAGTTCAAAGCACGACATGGTTCACCACTGTGGACAAGACCCGAGTTCTTTGTCTGCCTTCCTTTCAAATCTACAGCTCCCACATCAACTCCCACACTAGCCAGTCACTCTGGCATGAATCCCGACCAGCTGCTCCAAGCACAAGAAGTTCTTTCACAGTTGCTTAAACAAGGCCTTATTGAAGAAACATCCTCGCCATGGGCATGTCAAGCTTTTTATGTCAACAAGCGAGCCAAGCAAGCATGTGGGAAAGCCAAACTTGTCATAAATTATCAGCCTCTTAACAGATACCTGGCTGATGAAAAGTTTCTGCTACCTCAACGAATGAGTCTCTTTGAGCAATTTGCATATGACAAGATTTTCTCTAAGTTAGACCTAAAGGCAGGATTCTG
Source organism: Saururus chinensis (assembly GCA_035235625.1). Lineage (NCBI taxonomy): Eukaryota > Viridiplantae > Streptophyta > Magnoliopsida > Piperales > Saururaceae > Saururus > Saururus chinensis. Next base: position 23,908,011 of record CP141146.1, on the reverse strand, counting down.
GCAAATTGGCATTCATCCTGATGATAAAAAAAAAAGCCTTCATCATTCCTAATGCTCATTGCTAGTGGACAGTCCTACCATTTGGACTAAAGATGGCACCATCTATTTTCCAAAAAATTATTGTGAAAATTTTCCATCCTCTGCTCCATTCAGCTCTTGTTTATATTGATGATATCCTCTTATTTTTCAGAACAAAGGAAGAACATTTATAGCTTCTACAAGAATTTCATTCTATCTGCCATAGCCATGGTTTTATGCTCTTTGAAAAGAAGATTGTCTTGTGCACACTAGACATTGATTTCCTTGGGATGGAAACTGCAATGGCAAATATATTCCTTTGTTCCATATTGCAGAAAAGCTTAAGGATTTTCCGGAAGAAACAATGTCTCAAAAACAAGTTCAAACATTCCTTGGAGTTTTGATTTATGTTTAAAATTTTATTCCTCACATAGCAAAGCACAGAGCAACCTTATCTGAACTCCTCCGAAAAATTCCACCCACTTGGTCCGAGAAGCACACGAAAGCCGTCCAAGCTATCAAAGAAATTATACCAAGGTTGCCACCACTACAGATCCCATCCCCACATCAGCATCATATTTTACAGACTAATGCTAGTGATCATTCTTAGGGAGCAACACTGTTTGTCCTTGATGATACCCATGTTGTGCACAATCACCTAGACTCTTAGACTTTACTTTACTTCTTTGCATTAGACTATTTCCTTTTGTAATAGCTTAGTATTTGCTTGGGTATTCTTATGTAAGTTGTTATTGGTTCAGTTAGTGGCCCTGGATTATCCCAGCCCACTAACTAGTGTGTCTGCCTTTGGGACTGGGCCGGTCGGGCAAGGGTTGGTACGACTCCCTAGGGGACTGGTTGTCCCCTATATGGGGCGATCTATTTCCTTGTTTCTAGTTATCCAATTGAGAATATTCTGAACTTCACCCCTTTCTTCCTTGTTTCTCCCCTTTCCCTGTGTGAATCTCCTTGATATTGATTGTGCCTGCACCGGGCACATCATTGGTATCAGAGCTTTTACGATCCCCGGCCATGGCTCGAGGCAAGCAACTGTCGCAGCCCCTGAGGTTCTTCTGGAGAAGGAGGTTCTCGCCTCAGTGGACAATCCGAAGGCCATTTCCGCGACAGCTAGTGACCACTCTGACAGAGATCATGGCGGCACTGAAATCCTTAAGCGTGGGCATGGCCAAGGTGGAGGCACTGCGCTTAGTGGTTGCGCAGTTGTAGGCTGAGCGCGCAACGCCTCTCCTGCCCTGGCCGTCCCCTGCTGTCCTAGAGAAGGGAGATCCGTCACAGCCCCCTGAACTAACCGTCCCTAACCCTTCGGCACCGGCAGATAGTGACATGAGAATTCCCCAAGGTCCGGTGCGGTTTGGCACTGCTGACCATGAGCTAGATGGGAGGTGCCTGGGACATGCGAGGCACACCAGGTGTTCGGGAAAATGCCCCTATGATGTCGTCCCCTCGAAATCTGTTCCAAGACGTGGAGGATGAGTGGGAGGCGTACCCTGGGCACTGTGGAGGACCACGAGGGGGGGCTGAGCCCCATTTGGCTCACCTATAGTTTCCCTGCTACAATGGAGACGACGACCCTGTGGAATGGCTGTACAAGGCGGAAAAGTTTTTCTCCTACCAGGGGATGCACTCTGAAGCTGAACGACTGCGCATAGCAGCCTTCCACCTCGATGGGGATGCTTCCGTCTGGTTCCAGAGTTTCAAAAAAGAGGTGCGCTACCCCACCTGGGCAGCCTTCTTAGATGAGCTGTGCATTCAGTTCGGGCCTAATGAGTTTCAGGACTTCAACAAGATGCTCTCCACTCTGCTCCAAACCACCAGAGTCCGCGCCTATTACATGGAGTTCATGAAGGTGGTCAACTGCCTCCCTGACTGGCCGGTGGCCGCCTTGGTGGGAACGTTTAAGCGTTGCCTCAAGCCTGAGATTTCTGAGGAGATGCGCCACTTTCCCTGTGACAGTATGAGGGACGTTGTGCACCATGCTCGCATTGAGGATGAGAAGTTGGCTAGGCAGCGCAGAGGAGGGCGGCTTCGGCCTTTGCCTCTGCCTGCTCCCATCGCCAACCCCCTTGCCGTGCCAACCAGCAGCCTGGTTGCAGGCCACTCTGGCCAGTCGCCCACTCAGGCAAGCCGGATTATTCCTCGCCTCACACCTGCCCAGATGGAGGAATGCCGGCCTAAGGGGCTATGTTTTCACTACGACGAGAAGTTCGTTCCAGGGCACCTTTCTTTTGTCAAGCGCAGCCTTCTCGTGGAGGTGATTGATGATGAAGGAGAGTGGGCAGACGGGGCTGACTTGCTTCCCCCTGATGACGTACTACCAGAAATTTCTGTCCATGCCTTCTCAAGGGCATTCACTCCACGCACGATGCAAGTCCAGGGCTACCTCAAGTGACAACAAGTGGCTATTCTGATCAACAGTGGGTCTAGCCATAATTTCATTACCGACAAGGTAGCCCATCGACTAAGCTGTTTTGTTTCTGATTTGTAGCCGTTTGACATACTGATTGGTGATGGAAAGCACCTCAGGAGCGCCGGGGTGTGCTCTTGGGTTACGCTCTCTGTCCAAGGCCACACATTTGTCACCGACCTCTTCTTGATGCCTATGAAGGGGGCGGACATGGTTTTAGGAGTGCAGTGGCTTCAGGAGCTCGAGGATGTGGTCTGGAACTTTAGAGACATGGTGATGGACTTCGAGTTTCAGGGGCAGCGAATTCGGATTGAAGGCTCCAAGCCGAGCACCCTCCTCTCTGCCCAGTCTTTTTCTTTCTTCTGGTTCGTCCCCCAAGGGCTCCTCCTGCAGCAGCGAGCCACCATCGAGGTGATTCAGGACGAGATGCCGCCGGATCTCTGCTTGTTATTGGCAGCACATCAGGACTTGTACGCTAAGCCGCATGGTCTCCCTCCTGTCCGGCCTCACGACCACCAGATTCCCATCATCCCTGAAGAGGCCCCGGCTAATGTCTGCCCTTACCGTTACCCTCATATATAGAAATTAGAGATTGAGCGTCTCATGGCCGACATGCTCCAGTCTGGGATCATCAGCCCTAGCACTAGTTCCTACTCATCTCCGGTGCTGCTGGTTCGGAAGAAGGACGACTACTGCGCCCTGAATGCAATCATAGTCAAAGACAAATATCCCATACCAGTGATTGAGGAATTGTTGGACGAGCTGACTGGTGTCACAGTCTTCAGTAAACTCAACTTTCGTTTGGGTTACCATCAAATTTGGGTGCAGCTAGCCGATGTGCACAAGACTGCCTTCCGGACTCATGACGGCAATTTTGAGTTCCTCGTCATGAACGATCTCTTCCGGCCATTCCTCCGGCGCTATATCCTAGTTTTCTTTGACGACATCCTGGTGTATAGCAAGTCATGGGTGGAGCACTTATCGCATCTCAGGTCGGTCTTCTCTATTTTGCGAGATAATTCCTTATTCCTTAAGCGTTTGAAGTGCTCCTTTGGCAGCCCGCAAGTTGATTATTTGGGCCATATTATTTCGAGGAATGGTGCCACCACAAACCCTACAAAGGTGACCACCATGCTGTCTTGGCGACCACCCACATGCGTTCGGGCACTCCGGATTTTTTTGGGCCTCACTGGTTATTATCGGTAGTTCATCAGTCGGTATGGAGAGTTGGCTCGGCCTCTTACAGAGCTGCTCAAGAAGGGGGCTTTTGCTTGGAACGCGGCTGATCAAGAGGCATTTGAGGGGCTACAACAGGCTATGGCAACGGCCCCAGTCTTGATCTTGCCTGATTTCAGCCAGCCTTTCGTGGTGGAGACGGACGCTTCAGAGACGGGGCTTGGGGTGGTTCTACTACAGGACGAGCGCCCCATTGCTTACTTCAGCAAAGCTTTGGCTGGCCGCTCTTTGTCCATGTCTGTGTATGAGAAAGAAATGTTGGCAATTGTCCTCCCCATCGATATGTGGCGGCCTTACTTACTTGGCCGCCGGTTCCTGATTCACACAGACCACCAGCCCCTGAAACATTTTTTGGAACAGCGAGTGTTCACACCGTCCCAGCATCGATGGGTCAGCAAGTTACTCGGCTATGATTATGAGGTCATGTACAAGAAAGGGTCCCAGAATACCATGGCCGACGTTCTCTCGCAGCTCTTCCCTGGGCTCTTGCTTGACTTTCTCTACTCTATCTTGTCCATTCATTGATGAGTTGAAGCAGGCATACCCTGCTGATTCGTCAATGCAGGCTATGATTGCAGCCCTCCAGGCCGATCCTGCTGCCCGGCCCTTCTTTGGGTGGAGGGATGACCTTCTCTTTTTGAAGGACTGCCTATGGGTACCCGATGTCGCTGACCTTTGCAGCCGCATTCTCTCCCACTTCCATGTCTCTCCCATGGCCAGTCATGAAGGGGCTTTCCGCACCTATAAGCGGGTCAGACAGAGCTTCCTGTGGTAGGGTATTTGCCGGGTTGTCCAAGAGTATGTCTCCGCTTGTGATGTTTGTCAGAGAGCTAAGGCCGCCACAACTTCTCCTACCGGTTTGTTGCAGCCCTTGCCTATTCCAGATAAGGTATGGGAGGATATTTCGATAGACTTTGTGGAGGCCTTGCTCGTGGTGCAAGGTAAGTCAGTGATTATGGTGGTGGTTGACCGGCTGTCCAAGTACGCTCATTTTTGTGTGCTGGGGCATCCCTTCACCGCCAAGACAGTGGCTGAGCTGTATGTTAGGGAGGTGGCCAAACTCCACGGTATGCCCCACACTATTATTTCTAATCGTGACCGGATATTCATTTCTTAGTTTTGGCGGGAGTTCTTCACTTTACAGGGTACTTCTCTCCATATGAGTACTGCTTATCACCCTCAGATGGATGGTTAAACCGAGGTGGTTAATCACTGTTTGGAGTAGTATCTTCGATGCTTCACTGTGACATAGCCCCGCAAATGGCTTCAACTTCTTCCATGGGCAGAGTGGTCTTATAATACTGCTTATCATACTCATGCTAGCTTTACTCCTTTTGAGGTGTTGTATGGCCGCCCACCACCGACCGTGTTATCATATGTACCGCACCGTTCCTCTATGGCTGAGGTGGAATATATGCTCTAGACACTAGACGAGGTCCTAAACCAGCTCAAGGAGAATTTGTCTTCTGCCCAGAACCGGATGAAGCAGATTTATGATGGACGTCACATTAACCGGGAGTTTGCAGTGGGTGACTTGGTTTATGTTTCAGTTCTGCCTCAGCGCCAAACATCTTTGTTTCAGCCCAAGCACTCCAAGCTTGCCCCTCGTTTCCATGGTCCATATGCTGTGGAGGCACGTATTGGTCCGGTGGCTTACGGCCTTGCTTTCCCTCCTGACTCCTTAGTTCACCCTGTCTTTCATGTATCCCAGATGCGCCGCTTTGTGGGTGACATGTCCTTGGCTATTGCTGCTCCACCACCCCCCTTCTTGGGCCCAGTTTCGCCGTCCGACCTTGTTCCTACCTCGCTACTTGATAAGCGTCGGGTTCGTCTTTCTATGCACATTATTACAGAGGTTCTAATTTCTTGGCAGGGGTAGTCAATTGAGGATTCCACATAGATGTCTGAGGAGGAGTTTATGGCTCGATATCCGACTTGGTCGCCTTGAGGACAAGGCAAATAGATGGGACCGGGGTGAGTGATAGAAGCGAAAGCATATGTAAGAGTAAAACAGTTAAATAAAATTTATCTATGCATGAAAAGAACGGGTCTATCTGCACCCAAAAACCCCCTCAATACCTTATCAATGAAGAAATTTTAGGATTTTTTTTTTGTTTTTCCTATACCCCTTCTACCCTATGAAATCTCCTCTCTCGTTACCCCAATTAAACCTAGAACAAAACAATATCTCTCTTGCCATGCATCTCCTATAGTCGCCGGCCTTCTTCCTTGCGTTCACGACGGCAAAGCTTTAGAGAGCGGTATTTTACCTCTCCTAATCTTATTCCAAAGGTGGCATTTAGTAATAGATTTGTAGAAGATTTGTTAGAAAGGCCTCAACGCTCATAGTGGACACCCCTCGACAAAGTGTAAAGTTCTATACGGTTGGTGCCCATCGTAAGGTAGTAAGGCCTCAACGCATTGCATGGGATAACTTCTAGAATGGTTCTCACGATGGGCACCCCCCCGAAAATGTATGAAGTTATATACGGGGGGTGTCCACCATGAGGGAATAAGGCCTCTATGTAGACCACGAGAAATTTCTATTATAGGGCTTATAATGGGCACCCCCCGACAATGTATGAAGTTATATACGGTGGGTGCCAACCGCAAGGGAGGAAGGCCTTTATGTGAGTGAGGGAGAACTTTTGGAATGGCTTTCAGGGTGGGCGCCCCCTGATAATGTATAAAGTTATATACTGGGGGTGCCCAACGCAAGGAAGTAAGGCCGCTTTGTGAACCACATAGGGGGTCTTCTGGAATGGTGTTCATGGTGGACTCCTCCCAACAGCATATGAAGTTATATAGGGGGGTGCCCAACATGAGGGAGTAGGACATCTATGTGAGCCATGGAGAACTTCTAGAATGGTGCTCACGGTGGGCATCCCTCAACAATGTATGAAGTTATGTACGGGATTCTCACCAAGAGGGAGTAAGGCCTCTATGTGAACCATGTGGGGAACTTTTGGAATGACGCTCATAGTAGGCACCTGATAATGTATGAAGTTTTATACGATGGGTGCCTACCGCAAGGGAGTAAGACCTCTACATCTTGCACATGATAACTTCTGGCATGGCTCTCACGGTGGGTTCCCCCTGACAATGTATGGAAACCCTCATGGTGAGCCCCTACCACGAGGGATAATTTCTTGATCTTTATTGTGAATAGAGCAACAAAACAGGAGAGTTGGTTTCGAACAACTCCCTCTTACTAAAGATATTGTGAAGAGAGCTAGGGACAAATTGAATTGATGATACCATAAGGACTTTGTAGTTGATTAGGATGGTCACTCTAAGTTGTTGCAAGGACGGAAGGATGCAATCTACAAGACACATTTTCTACTTCACCATAAGCAATAGCAATAATCCCTTTTGCTACCTAGCTAGATTACAAACTCTCTGTTACTAAAAAGATATTGTTAATATCAAATTGACAAAAAAACTTCAAAATGGAGATTAATTTGTTATAAAACCTATATACTTTTTTAATGCAGAAGGATGAAGTGCTAGCTTCATCCATCTGCAACCTATAAATGAGATTCAATTCAATTCAACCTTTCAACATTAGTAAAACGGGAAACATCTATTACTTAACTCCTTTAAGACAGTCTCACCACACTGAAGTATCACATGTATTACAATCTATAAAATAGCTCAATTCAGCTATATCCATGTCCACTAATCTAAACATCATTGAAGTTATATAATATGCAAACAATGTCATTTTGCATGTCTAACGCCCAAGATTTTTTATCACATTTTATTTAAAATTAACAAAAAAATTTGCAATATAACGGTTGTAAATTAGGAAAAATTATGAATACGAAACCTGTAAAAATAGTTTTATAATTTAAAACATACCCCATTAGTTTTTCCCATTCAAATTTTTACTCATTCATACATCTTACTACAAAAACAAACATCCTCAGGTGCTACTCAAAAACAAGCGTAGGAAGTAAATTGCTATGATCATATACTTTAAATACAAATCTCTCCCTGACATCCCTAAGTGCAAGTCCCATAAAAGTCCACAATCTAATCCAAATTACAAGTCCAGAAAGCATAAATACCTTAATTCTTATTTCACCTAATACATCAAATCGTGGCACAAAATAATATTCATAGTGAGTTAAGGATATACCTGAGTTAAAGGGAATCAATCCACCGCGAAAACGAGCATCAATCTCCAAGAGCTCTCCATCACAAACCTACAAGAGCCTCCCGAACAATGAAGCTAAAAAATAGGGTAATGAGTATTTTTATACTTAGTAGGAAAATACCCAGTAGGGGAGTTCTAAACAGTAAACTCTGTAAGCCATACATAGATGCATTCATGCAACTCAAACATGATGTAGGCAGGCATATAATAATCGTGCACATATGCATATAATTCTGTCAAATACATACCATCAAACCAAGCTCACACTTACACTCTTAATCAGTGTCTTACCAACTTATTCATATAATCATATGCATACTTGTGCAACTTACACTTACTTTTATGACCTTACTCATACAATCTTACACATTCTCGTACAACCTTACTCATACAGTCTTACTCGTACGACTTTACTCATACAGTCTTACTCATAAAAATACACTTACAGTATTGCTCAGAATCATACTCTTACAGTCTTGCTTAGAATCATACTCTTATAGTCTTGCTCAGAAACTTACACTTACTCAAAAGCATACATACTCACTCGTACAGTCATACACATACTATCGATCATTGAAGATTATTACAACTAATAAGCTCCAGCGTCGAAATTGAAAGGAATGCCACTACGGCATCACCTTAACCTCTAGGGAGTGACTAGACGACATGGACTTTTCTGAAGGCAAGACACACCAATGCTCATGGGGCACAGGATCAGACAAATAAGACCAGTTTCATGATACTGCTTACCTGAGGATGCAAACATAAACACCAACACATTAGGGGTCATACAATTTCCCACACTTTAGGGGTCTTATAGTGTCAGTGCCACCCTTGGGTAGAAATCATACAATACCACTCTTGGGCAGAATCATACAATACCACTCTTGGGCAGAATCATACAATGCCACTCTTTGGCAGAAATCATACAGTGCCAGTCTTCTGTAGAATCATACAACACTCTCTATAGAGCATCAAACATTTGTGCTTAATACAGCACACGGACCAACTCGAAAACATACATCATTCTCAACAAAGCATCAGACGCCTGGGGCTCAATATAGCACACAGATAACATCCCGTAGGATGAACATCATGGCAAGACATGAGAAATGCTCAACTGACTCATTATCGGCTAGCTCAAACACAGAACTTAATCTATCAAATCCTCACGTCTAAAAGTCACAAAGCTATCATTAGCTTTTCTTATAATTCAAATTTGAATAAAGTAAGTACTTATGCAGTACAATTATGCCATCACAACTCTCAAACATACCGTGCTTCACTGATCAAACCGAAGCTGAGCCCAATCTGAAACCCTAGTTTGTCAGGGTAGCAGACTTCACTTAACCTGTCTATCTCATGATCATAACTCACCGTACATCAAATCCTTACATATTCATATAATCTCCACCATCCACTTTATGGCCAAAACATCTTACTCAGAAGTCATCAAACTAAGTTCCTCAGAGCCAACCCCAGTTATCACCCTCATACCTAACTTATTATAATTATTTTTTAGTTAAATAATCTGTATGCTATGCTTGTACAATTAAACAACACTCTTACTGTTTGACAATCCCTAACATACTCTTTGGTCCAAACCAATCCACTCCAATCCTCGCCCGTCAAGCTTATATTCGTCGTCTTTCGTCATATGCTTGCATATCCACATCGAATTGCATACCAAACCCTTTGTCACCTCTAACCGTTCATCGCCCATACTTCTACCCCCCCCCCCCCCCCCACACACACACACACACACACATACACATATCCATCACATAGGTGTATAGCCATCACACATACGTATGTCCATTACACATACTTTCATACACACCATTCCATACCAACATACTCGCTAGCCATCACTAGCACATACATATTCCACATACGTAGCTTACCAATATACTCGCTAGCTATCACTAGCACACACATACATCAACCATACTTAGAGCTCGCGCGCATGTCATATGCATTTCAACATGGCATAATTTATCCTCTTACATCATGCAAACACATCATGATTTAACATCCAAAACATTGAATCATACAATCCTAGCATGCTGCTGCTTATTCAAAACGTGTTATCATGAAATTACGAGTTCAAAGCTCCCCTACCTCGTAATCCATGATGTTTGATGGTGAGCACATGACAGTGGCGGCATCGAAGGCAGAGTTGGCAGCCAAAAGCATTGCCAAGTTGAGAGAGCTACTGTCTTGAGGGTAAAGGAAGTGCTAGAAGTAATCATGGCCAAATGGGTATAAGAAGTCAACACAACAAAATCCACGATCCACGGCAGCATGCTAGGGGTGGCCGGGTGAAAGGTCATGCCAATGAGTGGTGGGTGCAACTGGAAGTTGAGGTGTACTTACTAAAGGTAGGTCGGTGGTTAAGAAGTACTCCTCTCAGCCGGTCGCAAGACATCGAAATCAACTACAGACAACACCCAATGGTGTTGATTTCACGTCCACAAGGGCCCGCATAAGGGCGGAGGGCATGGGGCGATGCTCAAGGATAGAGGAGAGGTGGAGGAGGGCTTTGGTAGTCAACATAAATGGTCACGGAGCCATCCGATGGTCAGGCGAAGTAAAAGTGGCACCTAAACCCTAAACTGCACGCACACCCACATGCACACATGGCAAAGAGAGTCACTCGAGGAGGAGATGAGCCATCAGTGGATCCGGAGGTGGCTTTAGGCCCACAAGGGCAACAGAGCTAAGGCAACGATGTGGTGGCCGACCGAAGCAATGACATCGCTGATCGCCACCCACACCCAAAACTGATGGTGCGGGCGACAGTGCATCTTGCACGGTCGAGGGAAGAGGGGTAGGACTAGCCAAGGGTTGGAGGGGCCGTCACTATAACAAGGCTAGCCAAAAATGGCCCACAGCTATAGCGGAACAATCCTCCTTCGACTGGTTCACGCTGCACAAACTAGGAAACGAGCAGAGGGGAAAGCGGCCCATTCCAGGTGGCTGCTAAGATGGGGGCAGACAGGGCCAGTGGGTCTAGGTCGGAGTAGCCATGTCATCATCGCCGATTCAAGGCGGAGCCAAATGGCAGACGACAATTTTCGACAGCTCATCGAAGAATCAAAACACAGTGAGGGCAAAGGCTTGGTTTTTCTGGACAAGCACATCAACCGAGTGAGAGACGGATCCGGTACCAACGGAATAGAGGGGACGACAGCTGAACCAGGCTGGGTGGAAGCATCCACCATCGTTGCCATGCTGGGGAGAAGACGGACAAAGGTTCGGTCGGTCAAGTCTAGTGTCTGGTTGGTAGCAGTAGTCGCGATGTCCAAAACGACCAGAGACCAAAAAATAGGGGATCAGAAGGGAAGGAAGCGGATAAAGTCAAAGAAGGCGGAGCTGAGCCAGGTAGGGCTAGCCCTGGCCATCACCAGGATGGGGCGGAACCCACAATGGCCTTCCGGCCACCACTGGCTACTTGCGGCGGGGCCAAAAATCAAAACAGAGAGGGAGAGAGGGGCTGACCGGGGATAGGTCAGAGCGGGGGAGTTGGAAAGGCTCTCCAGGGGTGGCATACCTACTATCGTCGGCCCGTGGCTGGCCAGACGAAAGCTGAACAGAGCCCACCGGCCACCGGTGGTGCTGCCATAGCACAAGAAAGACAGAGGGGAGAGAGATCAGAGAATAGGGTCAAGCGGCTGTGGGGGCTGGGGCGGTGGCCCCCTGCTTTCGCACCACCGAGGATAAGCCGGCGGTGGTGGCCTTGTAATATCCCTAATTTTCCTAGGTTTTGAAAATCAAATACGTAGAAATTAGGTTGTTTGACCCTTCGCCTTTCTCAGTAAAATAACGACCTACCAAGTTAGAATTGTAGCTGAAAGGTTAGAAAGTAGACAGAAAGAGCTTCGAAATGCCACTAAGATCGCTCAAATAGGAGTTCGGATGAGGGAGATATGACTATTCAAAATTGAACATATCGTATAGGGCCTATTTACCTGATTTTAACGTGCAATTGGGCCGTTTAAGTCGTTTGTGAGCTCGGTTGATTATAATTCCAAAATTTATTTTGAGAGGCAATTGGGACCAACTTATAGGGGGATTAGGAACCCTAATCCTCATTGTTATAAAAAGACTTTTCAGGGCACAATTAAGAGGTCTTTTTTGGCGGAAGGAAGGAGAGAAGGTGGGAGGCTATGGAAAAGCTTGGACCATTGTAGATTGACAAAGGTTAGTAGATATTTTATAAATTTAGATTAATCGTATTAATAATGAGTTCTGTGATTTATGTATGAGTTCTGCAATTACAGTAGTTTATTGCATATTTATATACTATTTTCGTAATTAGAAGAACAGTTCTGCTCTGCAGTATAATTCTGCATCATTTTTTCTCAAAACGGAACGGACGGTTGCCGACAGGCCACTACCCGGCCGGTCCCCTTCTAGCCAGAAACCCCGATCGCTGGGCAAATGCGACCGAAGGTGACATGCAGGCGGCAGGCTCCACCGCCGCCGTGCGGGCCTGTGTTTAAAAAAAAAAATTGCCTTGCTGGCATTGGCTGGCTTTGGCCTTTCTGGCCCTGGCCGCTCTGGCCCAGGTGGCGGAGGCCCTGGCCGAGCCGGCCTAGGCTGCGCTAGCACTAGATGTGGCGGCATCAAAAGCCGCCGCATAGAAAAAAAGGAGATCTTTGGCCGTTGGGCGGTGGTGAGTCCAGGCCCACCGAAATCGCCGTCAGGCGGCGATCTGGTGAGGCCCAACCTTGCCCCGCCAGGGCAGCCGCCACCACCACCAGAGGCTTTCCAGCCTCTGGCCGGACATGAGGGAGATGACCCGCACATCACGGGTTGTTGGGCGCTGACCCAAACCGCTTTGGCTAGGACCGGACCCGAATGGGTCTGACCCGGTTCGGTCTGGCATAAAAAAAAACCAAAAAGTATTGTAGAACCGGTTTCGGTTCACTAGCTTGAAGACTGAAAGAAAATTCAAAAAAATTACCTAGTACCCAAAGAAGTATTTCAAGGGTCCCGAGTAAGTTTCAGATAGGGAAAAAATCCCAAAAGCTTTAAATGAACAATTTACCCTTGTGAGTTGACGCGTAGCATAATGATTAGTAATCAGACTTCGGAGCTCCAGTTCATGGGCCTACGTATGGATTTAAAAATTGAGAAAAATCTAAGTGAGATTTGAATGAGTATCCTAAATTTGGACCCATCCATAAGCTAGGGGAAAATCCCTGTAATTAGATAATTGACTGTTATACACCTAGGGTTAAGGTAAGATAGTTAATTGAACCGGTGTCGGTTCAAGGGGATTACGACCCCATTAAACGGCAAGAAAAATTACCTCGGGTTCATAACGTCCAGGTGTAACCCTGAGATTAGTTTTGGACCCATTGAGATTCAGGTGAACAAAAAAATAGAAATACCCATATGAATATACCGGTCCTCATTCGCGTGGATGTTATCAATGGGCCAAAGTGATACTAAAACCTTTTGAGAGGCTAATGACTTGCCTGGGAGCAGAGAGGACCTTATCCAATGTTGGATAATTAATTTAATGCCCTTATGTGCATTATGAACTATTTTTATAAAAACTTGATCAGTTAACCCAAGGAGGGTTAGGGTGCGTGAGCTCGAATAATTCTAATATCGCTATTGAATTTCACTATTGATATTATGATATGCTTGGACCTGTGTGGTTCTGAATGTTTATGTTGTTTATTGTTTCGATATATGCTATTAGTGTTGTGATAGTAACTTATCATCAACTGATTATTGAAAGATTAATTGATGGGGTGGGTAGCTTTGGATTGGGCGAGAACACCTAATCAAGATAAGGACTAATATACCTATGAGGAGTTTGAGACTAATTCATAGAATAAACAAAGCCTTTGACCTGACTATTTGCCTTGGTTGATGAACCGATGGCGGTTTCAAATTTTAAACCCTAGTCTAGAAGGGACTAATAGGGTTTGGGATAGTTATTCAAAATCCTGGCTTAATGATGAGCAAGATAGGGTTCAGAATGTTTAACTGAGTTTTAGCTCTTTTGAGGAGCCGCTGATTTGACCGTGTAGTTGCACCTCCCCATTGGAGGGAGTTGTGCATGAGCCAAGCTCACTTTCGATCTATTGAGGATCTTTTAGTGTACACGCATTTGGATTAGCTGACATTCTTGCTTTGTTGGCTTTTCCCGCCACTTTTGTTCAGGTGCAGTTGTGGGCCATGCCCTTCCACTCCGGTCAGGTCCTTCAAGGGCTAGGAGGGGTGATGGTACTTCCTGTTGGTTTCCAAGGTGTTTCGTCATAGATTTACCTTTGAGGGTGGTCTATGGTGAGTTATCATTTGTCACTTAGGTTGACATTTGATGAGTCTGTTTGTCATTGGGATTAGACGGGGATATTAATTATCGAACAATGGTTCTAGAGATAATTAATAACATTGATTGATATTGCTTGTTTAATTAGAACAAGTGGAACGATTAAAGGACTTGCATAAAATGTAGGTTGCTTTAAAATACTTAAGCATTGCATGTGTGATGCTATGCTTCTTAGTATAGTGTAGTATTAGGCAGAACTACGTCTGGATCCAATCTTGTTAGACACATTGGAGATGTTGTCTGATGAGTATTTAGGCAACTAACATCGGGTGATGTTGGCCAGATCCAAAAAATATTAAATTTTACTCTTGTTCTTTTGAACGCTCCTCCAAGGGGAGGAGATGTTTTGTTGCCTGTTTGGTCTTGTTTGCTTGCATGTTCTTTAGATGGGGACATTGCGAGATCAGGATGTGGGTGGGCGTTTGAGGACGACATTGCACTAGTGGGACCTAGTCTCTTGCTTTTGCAATTGTGTAAGTAATTGTGATTTTGGCGTGAGAGCGAACTTTACTTGGTTATTTATTTTCGGACAGATAACAGACTTGTACTTAGAGGAATAACCTACTATTTATAGAATTTGAATCATTTAATAATATCATATGTTTTGATATTCGTATTTGTGAACCCCAGTTATCATGACCTGGATATTTAATCGGATAATTTGTTTTGTGTTTAACAAATAAGAAAAAAATTAATCATGATTTATCGTGTGTCCTTTATTTAAAAAGGGGTTTGAAAATCCGGGTCGTGATAGTCCCTGTGGCCCACCGGCGGCTCGAGAAAGAGAAGCTGGAGGGGGTCTTCTGTGCTTCTAGGTTTTTTTGGAATGGGATCGGGCTCACCCAATCCTTCTGTTCCATTAGTTTTTTTTTTCTCCTATCTCTTCTCTCTTCCATTTTCTTTCTCCTTTTCTTTTCTCTTTTTCATGCCGAAAGCACTCATTCAGGCACGTGGCCTGCGACTAAATCCCACACCCAACTCTATAGGTATAACATCATGTTAAAATACGTAAATACACATACACTGAAGCGTAACATTTTCTTACTGAAAATGATCAAAAAAATGGCAAAAAAACTATAGAAAATCCTAGAAAAATGAGGGACATTACAACATGAGTTATTCCAATGGTACTTGGTGGCATAATCTTAAGAAGCAATCACCGGACCTCTTCATTTTCTTTCCCCTCGATAGATAGTCTCCACAATGTCTAATTCAAAAACCTAAACAAATAAAATTAAAATTTCCCTACTCTCTCCCTTCTTATCCTCAGAGATTGGGATCACATTGACGTGCATGGAAGAGAGAAAGATTAGAAAGAGGAGAGAGGGAAGAGAGAGAGGAGAGATAGCTAGAAGAGAGAGGGGAGAGGGAGAGGGAGAGGGAGAGAGGAGATAGAGAAAAGAGAGAAGTGAGAGGGAGAGAGAGGAATTTAATTTTAGTTTTTTTAGATTTTTTATTAAATATAATATTTTAGAAATAAAAATATATTAGCAATGCATAAGTATTTGCTCGCTAATACACTAGGTATTAGGTATTAGCGATGCTTATTCCTATGCGTCGCTAATATATTTTTTTTATTTCTTTATTATTTTTAAAATAGAATATATAATTAAAATTTTAAAAAAATTAAATTAAATTCCCCTACTCTCTCCCCTCCTATCCTCAAAGTCGGGGCTTACATTGACACGCGTGGAAGAGACAAAGATAGATTTCAGAAAGAGGAGAGAGGGAAGAGAGAGAGCTAGAAGAGAGGGGGAGGGAGTGTCATGACCCGGATTTTTAAAAGCCTTTCTAAAATCGCATAAACGGTAGTCACGAGAAATTTTATTTTTTTCTTAAATACAAAACAAACTATTCGATTAAATATCCAGGTCATGATAATTGGGGTTCACAAATACGAATATCAAATCATATGATACTATTACACATCTTAAAATTCAATAAGAACAACTCATCCATCTAAGTATAAGTTCGTCAACCGTCTTAAAATAAATAACTAACTTAACTCTTACACCAAAGAAACACTTATGTATCAGAGTTGCAGAAATACATAAACTTCTTCTTATGCTTGCCTGTCTTGGTCTCACTTGTCGTCACCTTGAGAATCTGCCACCAACCAAACAACCACAACAACAACAATGGAATCTCTCTGCCTTCAAGAGAAGAGCTTCCAAAGGATAAAATATTTTATTAATATTTTTCAAATCGAGCCAACATCACCTGATGTTAGTTGCCTACGTAGTCATCAGACAACATCATCAATGTTTCCAACAAGATCAGATTTGGACGTAGTTCTGCCTAAAACTACACTATACTAAGAAGCATAGCATCACACATGCAATGCTTAAGTATTTTAAAGCAACTTACATTTTATGCAAGTCCTTTAATAGTTCCACTTGTCTAATTAACAAGCAATATCAAACAATGTTATTAATTATCTCATAACCTTTGTTTAATAATTAATACTAACAAATTTGTATTCACTCATAGGCAACTTTCTCATTGAGAAATCTCCAAATATAGGACTCCAACATGCAGAACATCAATATACAGTGACACATGTAAAGTAATATACAGAGCACTTAATATAACATAACTCAAAAACATGGGCTGATCTTTAACCAATGAAGACCATCACAATGCACAAAACAATGGACACCGTTCAAGAAACAATGCACTAATTGTTACCTGAAAATACCAACTCCTGCTCAAAGGAGTAATTGTATGCTAACAAAAATCCTAGCATCATTAGAGATCCACTTGGATCAGCCATGGGCCTAGAGATGTAGGTGCCAGCTGTGCTCATGGACACACTGGCCGGAGGTAGATGAGCCTTCCATGATGCTCAAAACCTGGGTGCGCGCGAATGCTCAAAGAGCTCGGAGCCAAAGTCCCAAAGGTGCCAAGGCCACATTGGCCTAAATATCTGCCATAGCTATTACCGTGAGCTTAAACTTTGACTCAGCATGTGATATGATGCAGCCACGTAAGGCAAAGGGATTAAAGACTATTCACAGCATATCATGCATGCAACAAACTTACACAATCGGCATGTTAACATGCTGATTTTAGACTGAGACATGTAAGCCTATCAACAAGACTACGAATCAGAATTTATGCTCAGATAAACTGATCAAATCCACACAACCATAAATTTGATTGTGGTTGAAACAAACTAATCAAATCAGCAAACTAACATAACGAATTAGGCTAAAGTAACTAGCAACATTCAGCTTGATAACAAATCAAATCTAGGCTGAATGACTAACAATAATCAACATAAACAATCTGAACCACACAGGTCGAAGCAGATCATAATATCAATAACCAAATTCAATAATGATATTAGATTGTTCAAGCTCACGTGCCTAACCCTCCTTAGGTTAGCTTATTAAATCTCTTTAAAAATTAATTATAATGCACCTAAGGGCATTAAGGTAATTTTTTAACATTGGATAAGGTCCACTTTACTCTCGGGCAAGTCGTTAACCTCTCAAAAGGTTTATATATCACTTTGACCCATTAATTTCATTTACATGAATGCGGGTCGATCTACACATAAGGGTATTTCAATCAATCACATTCTTTAAAGCCTCCTAATACTCATCTATCAGAGTCAATGATTCCTAAGCATGCTTATAGGTAGTCAATAACCAGGGTTACTTATTTGGGCGTTGAACCAAAAATCATATAAATAATTAGATTGGTTCAAACCTAAGGGTACTCTCAGAATTTTCATAATTTATTGATAAGCCCATTGGATATGAAACTTTAAGTATAATTTCCTAAGAGAATCATAATAATACTATAAAATTGTTAAATTTTAAGCATCAATATTTCCCCCTAAACAGTGATCAGTTAGTAGGCAAGATAAAATTCACTATTGAGCGTAAACTCGTAATTTCTCACTATTATGCAGATTTTTGGTTGACCTAAAAACTTGTAGGGACGTTCATTAAGACTCTAAGGTTCTTCCATAATTTTCTTAAATTTTTATATAGTTTTTATCTTAGTAAATGAGTTCCAAATATGTAATTCCGCTTTATTAGACCGGTCTGGTTTTATTAGACCAATCCGGAAATTAAATGTTGAACCGGACCGTTGTCTTCAATCCATGTCAGCACAAGACAGAGCAGTGAATGCTCTGTTGGCCCTCCATTAAACAGAGTAGTGAATGCCATCCATTAACTTGGATGGACACACTCGTAATATGAACAATTACATATAATCCATACAACAATTATGGACCATTGCATTCATACTTTAAATCACAGAATTTAAAACACTAAAATTTATAGCACCCCAAACAAAATGAACGACCAGAAGCCATAAGCAAATCAAACAGAAAAAAAACAAGAAGCTGAATCTGCAGCCAACCAATTACTAAACAATTTTTTGAGCATATTGTTTCTACTCAAGTGCGCAACATGAATAAAACCTGGCAAGCTGAGTATGAAATCCACTCTTCAGACAGAAAGACTCCATCTTTCAAAGTTTGTGGCTCCCAAGTATGTTATTTAGGGGCTGTTTGGGTACTGAATCTGTGAAAAATTCAGTCGATTCAGGCTCAATTCAATACTGAATTATTAGAATCATGTTTGTGTTGAAGTTAGATTTAGGATGCTTCAAGCCTAAATCGGCCTGAATCACTGAATCACCTTAGAAGAGCTTGAATTTAGAAGGGTAATGGTACCAAGAACATGCATATCCAAGTTCAAGAGAGAGAGTTATATTAGTTTCAAGTTTTAAAATTGGGTTTGACCTGACATCTTAATTTATTTTAACAAATTCTCTTCCTAAACATAATTAATATTCAGCAGTGCATTTTTTAAATTAATTCGCTACTAAATTAATTCAGTACCCAAACGACCGCTTAGGCTCCATTTGTTTGGTCTAATTCAGACCTAAATCTAAATAAGTTATTCAAAAGTAACTTTTAAGTAGCTTTTCAGTGCATTTGTTTAGGACTGAATTCAGTCACTGAATCAGTCGTTAAATCAGAGGTGCGTTCAAATTATGGATTAGATCGTCATATGTATTTCATTCACTTAATGCCTTTGAAAACTCAACCCCGACCTTCGTCCCATCTCCGCTCCTCTTTTATCTCATCTCCCCTCCCCTCCTCTCCTCTCCCGATCCCAGCCGCAACAGCCTTTGTTCACTCTTCCAACCTTGGCCTCTCCTTCCCTTCGGCCTCCCCGCTTTCCCTTTCCTCATCTCCCTTGTCCCTCTCTTCTCACTGTCTTCACTATTCCCTGAAATTGATTGCTACCGATTTCTTTCTCAGCCTCTGAAATCTGAGCTCTTGGTGGTTGAAAGGTGAGATTTTGGTTAAAGTTCTGATATAGGTTTTCTTTGTTATAGATCTATTTTTGGTTTCTACCTGATGTGAGTTTCGGTTTTGGGGGTTTTTCATGTGCTGTTTGGGAATCATCTGTATCGTTTGGAAGTTTTTGTATTGAAATCGGGGATCTTTGTCTTCTGCTCCTTGTTTATCACTTTCTTGCTCCAAGAGAATTGGGTGCTTCGAATTTAGGGATAAATTTGGGCAGGCTTCAAATCTAGATACTTCTGTTTTCATCATTCCATTTATGGATTTAATTGCATGTTTTGAATTGTCTGTTCTGTTGTGATTAATTTGTGTTTGGTTTGTATCTGCAGCAGTATATTGCATACACATTTTGGATCATTTACTAATCTGTTTTTTCGAGTTTGGATGTTGGGTCCTGCTTCGTGCGTTTTCGGATTAAATTCTGTTTTGGTGGATTTTTCTTCCTATTGCTTATTGCTTGTGTTTCTGTTTCTCCAAGGGGCGCATCCCCTCTTCACAGTGCCTTCATGGGTCACATGTACTACGGCAAGTGCCTACATGGATCGGGAGTAGTACATGTGATCCACGTTGGCATGGTTAAGAGGATGGATTTTGTGATTTCCTACCTGTTTTGAGGTTCTCAGTCTCATCTCTAGTCTCTTTTATGATTTGTGCATGATCAATCATCATCTTAGAATGGGAATTAAGCTATTAAGCATGTATGTCAATTGTAGATCAGATACTCCACTGATTCCCAGCTTCCCTCTGCCTCCTCCATTATTATAAAAAAAATTTCATTTTGTTTTAAGGTGCTCATATTTTGTTTGTTTATGTTAGAATCTCCCATTTTATACAAAGAAAACGAAAAAGAACTATTCACTGCTTATGTTAATGTAAATTCACAGCTAATTTTTACGCTTTTGGCATGCAGTACCAACTGGATCAACCATAGAGAGCTGCTTTCTACGCTGTTAGGAAATTTACATTTTGCTGCTTCAGCTTTCATGTAACATCACTTTGTGATTTTTAGAGTATGAAGAAATAGGTGTTGGAGAGCATCTGATCAATATACTTGACTTCCCTTTCCAAGTGCAGAGAGCGGCCAGCTGATCTTGATTAAAAGTGATGATCCGCACGATCATGTAAACTAGTAGGCTTGTAGGCAATGTGGAAGTAAGTGCTAGATTTAAAAAGACATTAGTGTGAATTACCTTTATAGGCAGTAATTGCCATCAAACTGAATTTGGGATGAGCCTTGACCTTGTACAAATGTAGTTCTGGATCTTCCCCAAAGTTTGTCCCTTTTTCTGAGATTTAAAATGCGGCCATTTTAAGGTTTTTTAGACATATGAACATCGAAAAAAACTTCTCATCGTCGCTCAACAAATGGGTTCTCAAGATTTTGCATTAAGAGACATGTAGTTAAAGTTTTTTTCTGTATGGATTGTATAATCAAATAATCTTGCCTTCTCTTCAACTTCATTGTCTGCCTCTTCTCTCCTCTCTCTGTCTTTCTTCTCTTCCCATCAACAGCTTCTTCTTCATCATCATATTACACAGCGTTTCACCAATATAATCTATCAGTTGAATTTAAATGATTTTACGGATAATGATTCTTAATTTTTTGTACTGCATACAATGTATGCCACTTAAGTCCACTTTCTTAAAGCCGGTTTTCAAGTGGAGGAGGGAACACTAAATTACTTGCATTGCAAGCTACTACTTAAGTCATTTGGATTCCCAGTAATTAATGTTATTGACTATTGAGAGTATGATTACTACAAATAAGTTTTCTCGTAATTAATGTCGGAGCTAAAATGACTTCTTCCTCATCGCCCTTATGGAAAGAAGAGGCAATGGAAATTACACTGCTACATACAAAGTAATCAGCTTCATATTCCACTCGTCTCATACACACAAAACAAAATTCCTCAGGGAAGCATCCGAATATGATAGTTGAAGTTTCATATCGACAATAATATTTAAATAGTAATTAATATTTAATAAAATAAATAATATAAATAATTTTTTATTTGGTTTGAATGTCAACTACCAACACTCTTATACATATGATCTTTACTATAATAAAGTTTTTTAGTATAAATTAAATAATTATTTATTTTAATTTTTTTAAAAATTCAACATATTCAGATTCATATTTAGATTCAGATTCAAATCTGATTTAGATTCAAATTCAGTGTGAAATTCAGATGATAGGCTTTTCAGAATTTTCAGTTGACTTACTTTCCTTTTAATTTCTGCTCTCTGTATGAAAGGGTGGAAATGAGTGAAATTACTTTGTGTCCCGGCAAACAAACAGGGCTTCATGCTCTCAGCTTCTTGTATAGTTTTTTTATTTAATTGTTGTTAATTGGTAAATAATTTTTTGCCACAATTGTAACATCTGATGGGAACAAGAGTTTCAAGGTAGCTAAAAACCGAGACAACAGAAACCTCTAAGGCGTGGGAGGGTTTTCGGCATCTTGCTGTGCCAGACCATATTCCTAGACCTCCATATTTGGGTTTGGAGTCATTGCCTGAGCTTTCCTCTTCTCTTCAAATACATGATTCAGAGGATATAGCATGCATAAAAGCTGCTGGTGAGCTTGCTGCTTAGTGTATTGGACTATGCAAAAACGTTGGTTAGTGTGAGAATACTCTTTCTTAATATCGAATGTAATAATAGAAAATAAAAAACTTAAAGCACATATCAAGACCTTATCATTTTTCATGAATAGGGTTTTTTTTGGCTAAGTATGTACTTCAGCATTCATAGTGTTTTGTTTTTTGTACTGTGTCAATTCAATGTGTTGTTCAAGTGTTTATGTTCTCTCTCAGCCATCTATAACGATAAATGAGATTAATAAGGGAGTGCACAAATGATCATCGATCATCGATGCTTGGGCTCATCCTTCACCTCTTGGTTATGGTAGTTTTCAAAAAAGTACATTCACATCAGTCAATAATGATCAATACAAGAAAGTGTCTAGCCAACCACACAATTTAAAGGGCCTGATCTAACTCAATTCATATCAATTAAGTCAATTGCTTCACTTTTGTCATAAATCTCCACACAATGAAGTAAATGTTGCTGTTGGAGTAGAACATGTAAACTTCATCCATTGGCATAAGAATTCTACACCCAAAATATGCTATTCAGCTATCACCAAAGACTATTTAATATATGGCACACTGAAGTAACTCTTGGCTTTCATATGATTCAATAGAACTATTTATTTGAAATTTTTAATTGAAAGTATATCACTAATACAGGGCAGCATTTTGATATATAACCATTTATTTGATGCACGTTATATTATTTATTTGATGGACAGAAAAAGAAAAAAATATTATTTTAAAAAAACTAATATGTATATAATCATCTTGCTTATGCCTCTTCTCTGCCTTTCTCAATGCTTACTAAATTTCAAGTTCAATGTACAAATAATGAAGTTGGAACATCTCTTGGTCTTCACAATTATACAGTTCATGTCAGTTTGTTACCTTCTTAGAGAGCCCCACACTTTAATCTCACCAGTTGTTTTGCTAGTGAAGAAAAGGCTTCCAGGCAGGTCTTTTTTCCATACTAGGACCTCTTTGCATACACCATACCTCCTCCCTTGAAAATATTCTTCCCCTTGTTGGACCATGGTATGGGCTCGGGCCCAGTTTGGTCCAACGGTGTCGCGGTCCGGGTGAGCCGGTACAGGCCACGGGGTCTAAGGGTGGTGGGGGCAGTCGCGCCGACCCCACATGTACCTTCGGTACACATAATTCGAGTGGGACCCACATATGGCACACAAGTACACTAGACATACATCTAAGTGTGCATTTACACATTGTGGGGCCCAGACGCGCGAATTAGGTGTTGAGGGTGGGACCCGCATGATTAGCGAGGGGTCGACCCTGTCACGGGCATGGCCTTGTGCAGGGGGTCCAGGCCTCCGCGGGCTCTGTGTGACAGAGCCCGCTCCCATTGTGATTGAGCCTATGTTAAACCGGTTGGAATTAAGCATTCAAGCCCATGTAATTTCAGCCCATTTGTTCTAGCCCGCCATATATGGAAGGTAGGGAGAGAGGGAATAATGGAGAGAATAAGAGAGAATATTCTCTCTTATTCAATTGAATGGGGCATCCCCTTTGATTGTGGATCTAATTCTTAATTAGATCTTCCTTCTCCCATACTTGGTCATCTCTCATTCTTTTTCTCTCTCAAAACCAGTCCGCCCTCCCCTTCTCTCTTGTTTTTGGGTGCGGCCTGCACCCTTGGTGGCTGGTCGCTCTCCTTTATATTGGAGGGGCTTTTCAAGGAGACACTCTCCTTCTCTGCTGGGACGTGGAGGCTGAAGAAGAGCTGAGGAAAATGGGCTTGTTTGCTGAGAATTCCTTCACTCCAAGCAAGGGTTTGAGAGGAATCATCACAAAATGGTAAACCTTAATCTCCTCCTCTAGATCTAGTGTTTGGCGTACTCGAATTGGTTTGGAGGGTGTTCTAGGGATGGATCAAGCCCAGGTCATGTGTGTATCTTTCCAATATGTTATAGTTATTTACTTGATTTGATCATTTACATGTTGATATTGCTAATTGGTATTAGTTTATTGCATGTATTGTGTAGATCTATTGTAAAGTTTTGATTTTGATGTGCCAACCTCTCCCACCAAGCTTCCGCTGCTGGCTGGCCACTCTACAGTGGTATCGGAGCCATTTGGGGGAGGTTTGGTCGCTGATTTGACCAAAGGTCAATTGGAATTACCCGATCTAGGCCTAAAAGGCTAGAATTGGGGATTTGGGTTTAAATCGTATGATCTACTTTTCAATTCAAGGGGCTTTTCATATTGGATTGAATTTAACTGTAATTAGCATGTTTATGAATGATTTGATTGCTAGTTTCACGTGATTAGAGTTTAAATTGAGTTTTTTGTGCACGATTGTATGCATAAGGGCATAGTGGTAATTTAGCCACATATATTTTGTGCATAATTCTTTTTCTCTGATCACGATTAGGCACACACTCCTTGCTGGACAGTAAGGATCTTTTGAATTATTTATTGTGATAACAAATTTAATTTAATTGGTTAAGGGTGTAAATTGACCAAAATAGCCCTAGGGGCATTTTGGGCAATTCACACGTGTATTCTGTGTGCTTAATATAGTTCTGTCCAAATATTTTATTCTCTGTGTTGATAACATGCTTTAGTTGCTGTGATAATTTTTTAGTGTGCCTTTTGAGGGCAAAAAAGACGAAAATAGCCCTTGGGGCATTTTGGTAATCATACATCAAAAATTTTTCTGGAAAGAATCTTAATTTCCAGCAGTGTTCAAAATTGTTATTTTTTTGGATTATAACTTTGTAAAGTTTCTGTGATTAATTTTGGTGTGCCCTTAAGGGTGGAAACGACCAAAATAGCCCTAGGGGCATTTTGGTAAATATATACCAAAATTTTTTTGGACAGAATTCCAAAATTTCAGAAGCCTGTAATTATGTTTATTTCCTAATTTGTGTGCTGGGTTGGGTATTTTAGAATTTTTAAATTCATAAAACACATAGATACCTAATTAGGGTAACTTCCTTTAAGGGGTTAAGGGGTAGTGGGGGTTATTTTTAAAAAGTAACCCAAACCCTAATTAGGTGATTCTAAATAAGGAAACTCAGCATAATATACTCTTTCTTGTCCCTAGGCTTATAATTAGATTTAGGGTTTATCTAAGCTATTACCTATATATTAAGGAGTCAGCCTTCCTTAAATAGTATTAATTTCCTGTTCACTGCTTGTTTCCTTGTAGATAAACAATGGCTTCCAAAATGGTAACTACCAAGTTAGGGAAAACTGAGAAACTTAACGCTGATAATTATCTGGTGTGGAAGAGAATGATTCATCACATCCTTACTCTTTCTGATATTGCTCATGTATTTGAGCAGGTCATTGAGCAACCACCAGAGGGTACATCAACTGATCAGTTTAAAACACTTGAGAAGTTGAGGGATGATGATAAAAAGGCTAGGTCCACCATTATCACTTTCATGGAGACTAAGATAGAAAGGCTCTTTGAGAAGTATAAGATTGCCAGAGAGATGCTGGATGTAGTGTCAGTGAGGTATAGGGAGCAGACTAAGGCTCATAAGAGGATGTTATATTCTAAATACCAAAATTCTATGATGAGGGAGGGAGATGATGTGAATGAGCACCTGAGTGCCATGACCACCATAGCTGATGACCTAGAGACACTGGAGGACCCCATCTCTGAGAGAATCTAAGTGTCAACAGTGTTGAACAACCTTCCCAAATCTTGGGAGAGTGTAATGATCTATCTGAATATGAGTGACCAGAAGATCACAATGGAGGCTTTGACTGCCAAACTTAGGCTTGAGTAAGAAAGAAAGAACCATGTGAAGGCTTTTGGGGGTGCTGCTACTACCAACCTGGTACATAACTCTGGTGGGGGAAAGAAAGGTGGACAGGGGTCTGGTCCCTCTAAGAAAGTTTTCAAGAAGAAGGGGAAGAAGCCTCATAACAAGGGCACTGGAAAAGGGAATGACAAATCCAAAGGTGCATATTTCAAGTGTGGCCAGGTGGGTCACTTCAAGGCTAATTGTCCCCAGAAGGATAACCATTCAAGTAAGGACAAGGGCAAGAACGAGGATATCGTCTGTGTTGTTTCTGAAGTGATGCTTGCTGACATCAAGGAGAAGACTTAGTGGCTGGACTCAAGAGCGACTGTGCATGTTTCCCACTCTAGGGGAACAAGTGGTGAGACGGTCAATCTAATTCCTGGCCAAAACAAAGTCTTCATTGGGAACAACACGTACTGCGAGGTGGAGGCTATGGAGAGTTATAAGATTCTTCTAAAGAGTGGGTCTAACCTAAACTTGATAAATATGCTATTTACTCCCTCCATCAGGAAGAACCTGATTTCAATCCCTGTTCTGACTAAGAAGGGGTTTGAGGTTAGGTTCAAGGGGAGTAATGCAACTGTGGACAAGGGTGGGACCGTTTTATTTACTACTTCTTTAATTGATGGGTTGTACTGTTTAGATGTAATGAACTCAATTAAATCTAATAAAATAAGCATTTTTGAATATATTATTTTGTCTGTGGATGATGCCTTGCTTTGGTATATGCGTTTGTGTCATGTAAATGTATACAAGCTACATTGAATGTCGAGCGCTCGGTTGTTACCCAAAATATCCAAAGACCTATGTGTGTGTGAGGATTGCTTATCGGGTAAGATAAGCAGATAGTCTTTCCAAAAGGGACAAAGGGCAAATGAACTCTTAGGGGTAGTACATTCTGACATCTGTGGGCCCCTAAATGTTTAGACCCACAGAGGTATGATGTATTTCATTACGTTCATTGATGACTATTCAAGATACAGGTATATGTATTTAATACGCAGGAAGTCTGAAGCCTTAGATAAATTGAAGGAATTTAAAGCTGAGGTAGAGACTCAGTTAGGCAGGAAAGTAAAAATCTTGAGGACTGACAGGGGTGGCAAGTACACCTCTAACCTGTTTAAAGATTACTGTACTGATTAGGGAATAGTTCATCAGTACACCCTACCGTACACTCCACAGCAAAATGGAGTGGCAGAAAGGCGTAATAGGACGATTATGGACATGGTAAGGTCCATGTTAAATCACTCTAAGTTAGGAACTAACTTCTGGGGTGAGGCTTTAGACACCGCCGTGTACATCCTTAATCGTGTACCAACAAAGGTAGTCCAACGGACACCTTATGAGTTATGGACGGGTCGACGTCCGAACTTAGGGCATCTTAGAGTATGGGGGTCTAGGGCACACATAAAGGTGCCTTATAAGCATAGGTCAAAGCTATACCCCAAGACCATAAAGTGCAACTTTATTGGTTACTGTGACCACTCTAAGGGGAACCTATTCGTGGTTCACCACACAGATGGGACAATGGGGGTTGTTGAGTCTAGAGACGCTTATTTCTTAGAAGAAGAATTAAACCCTAGAATTCCTAACAAGAACGTTGATTTATTTGAGGTGGTTAAAGAGGTTGGTCCTAGTACTTCCCCGGAGGAAGTAATTGGATTAGATCAAAACCAATCAAAACTTGAACTTAGGGCATTGAGGGAAAGAAGACCTTCAATTCTGTTGAGGGACTTCTATACAATGTTAGGGGAGGACAACGTCACGCTAGATGAACCTATTCTAAATGACCCGATTACCCTTAAGCAAGCTTTAAGTCTTCTAGACGCTCAAGAATGGCAGGTTGCTATTTAGGAAGAGATGGACTCTATCCTAAAGAACAAGGTCTGGGAGATAGTGGATCTACCTAAAGAGCAAAAGCTCATTGGATGTAAATGGATCTTTAAGAAGAAGCTTAAGGCTGATGGGTCTATAGATAAGTACAAGGCGAGATTAGTAGCTAAGGGGTTCACCTAAGTGTATGGGATAAACTTTAAGGAGACATACTCACCGGTGTAAAGATTTGACTCGATTAGATGTCTATTAGCATACATTGCTTACTTTGATTTAGAGTTGCACGAAATGGATGTAAAGACTTCTTTCCTAAATGGAGATTTAGAGGAGGAGATTTCCATGGAACAACCTGAGGGTTTCATGATTCCTAAAGAGGAACACAAGATGTGCAAGCTTATAAAATCATTGTATGGCCTAAAACAATCTCCCAGGCAATAGTACTTCACTTTTCACAAGGTGATTAGTGAGTATGGGTTCATAGTGAACGAGCACGATCATTGTGTCTATACCTTCTGAGATGGTGTAAGGTATATGATGTTGTCACTGTATGTAGATAACATACTCTTGATGGGGAATGACCTTAGTATGATAGTCAGTTTAAAAGAATGGCTCAAAACCCAATTTGAGATTAAAGACATAGGTGAGGCATCCTACATCTTCAAGATGAAAATTGACAAAGATAGAAAAGCTAGGAAGCTTAGTATATCTCAAGAGTCATGCATAGAAAGCGTTCTTAAATGCTTCAATATCATTGGTTGAAAAACCATTGAATCTTATATATACAAGGGTATTGTGTTGTCTAAGAGTATGACTCCTCAGACAGAGGAAGACCGACTCCGGATGGAGTCAGTGCCATATGCACACGCTATTGACAGCTTGATGTATGCCATGACCTGTACTCGACCTGATCTGAGTTTTGTGGTAAGCTTGTTAAGCTGTTACCAAGCAGACCCTGGTCTTCAACACTGGAAAGCAGTGAAGAGGGTATTTCGGTATCTATTAGGGTCTAAGAGTTTAAAACTCACCTATTAGATGGAAAGTCTGTCATTGGCAAGTAAGAAACAAAAGAGTGTTTCTAAGTCTACGATGGAAGCTGAGTTTTATGCATACAGTATTGCAGCTTCTTAAGCAATTTGGATTAAAGAGTTTCTAACAAAATTGGGGCAAGAAAAATGGATTAATGCTATTGTCTAGATGTATTATGATAATCTGGATACAGTGTCGACACTTAAGAATGGGGAGATCAGTGCTAGGGGTATGCACATTGAGATGCATTACCATTGCATCTTCGAGATGCTATAGAGAGGAGAAGTGACTGTGAGTCATTTTCCTACTTCTGAGATGTTGGCAGATCCATTCACTAAGGCCTTTACAACGGATCTATTTTCTAAGCACACTCATAGCACTGGTCTTCGACAGGACTAGCGCTGGTCGCTGTTGGACTATATGAGCCCTTCACCCATAGTAGGGGATGTTGGACAATGGTATGGGCTCAGACCCGGTTTGGACTAACGGTGTTGCTGTCCGGGTGAGCCGGTACGGGCCACGGGGTCCAAGGGTGGTGGGGGCGGTTGCGCCGAGCCCACATGTACCTTCGATACACATAATTTGAATGGGACCCACATATGGCACACATACACTAGACATACATATAGGTGTGCATTTACACATGTGGGGCCCAGATGCGCGAATTAGGTGTTGAGGGTGGGACCCGCGTGATTAGCGAGAGGTCGACCCTGTCACGGGCTTGGCCGTGTGCAGGGAGTCTAGGCCTCCGCGGGCTTTGTGTGACAGAGCCCGCTCCCGTTGTGATTGAACCTCGATGTTAAACCGGTTGGAATTAAGTATTCAAGCCCATGTAATCTCAACCCATTTGTTCTAGCCCGCCATATGTGGAAGGTGGGGAGAGAGGGAATAATGGAGAGAATAAGAGAGAATATTCTCTCTTATTCAATTGATTGGGGCGTCCCCTTTCATTGTGGATCTAATTCTTAATTAGATATTCCTTCTCCCATACTTGGTCATCTCTCATTCTTCTTCCCACTCAAAACCAGTCCACCCTCCCCTTCTCTCTTATTTTTCGGTGTGGCCTGCTCATCGTTTATAATTAAACAATTTGTAAGTGTACAAGGTAATTGTACTAGGATAAGTATTTAAGGGTTGTCGAACCTCAGGGACGGATGAATTAATACTAAATATAAAGAGGAATTTGCTGATTAAAAACTAAAACAACTTAAACTTTAATTAAGTAAAGAAAATGAATCAACTAGTTTAAAAACAAGAGATTAATATGATGGAATTTACCTAGGAAATTGAATCCACTATAGAACCATAACAATTCCTTAACTTTTAATCTAAATCTACTGTGAATATGAACAAGTATTCTCAGCTACAAGCTAGAATTACTTCAGAAAGAATCATTAATTAACTTCCATGACATGAACTATCTTCGACAATAGCACGAATAATCTACACTAAACTAGCTATAGGCATGACCCGTCTAGTCTTAGTATAACTCATCCAAGTCATTAATTATCTTAACATTAAAACTATTATATGACCATCTCATCTAAATCACAGAAATTAGAATTGATGTAAATATCAAAACCACATCAATTTATCATCTATAAGACAATAAATCAACATAGATTGAATAAACATGAAAAGCTCTTCCATTAAAAAGAAAATCCTTATCATACAATTGTCATAATTCACAACTGAGATCTAAATTAAAAAGAAAAGAAACTGAAACTTATCTATAGCTTCATCAACTCCTAAGTAAAAGAAAAGTTTAGCTTTCCATGGTAGAAGAAAGTACTTAAATCTCCATTGAAAGCTTTGAGTTTTTCTCCATCTTCTTCTTCCTTCTTCTCTTCAGAAAATCTACTTGTTAATTCCCAATTTCGAGCCAAATATGTCTTTATATAGGCCTAAAATCCGTATGAAGAAGTCTAATATGAAAAAGACTCGAAATTGGCTGACATAAGAAAACTGCGCGTTATGCCGTTTGCACGCCCTGCATGCCCGTTCGAACGCCTATACTGAGTTTCGCATCAAAATCACGTTATCCCGTTTGAACGCCCTGGATGCGCGTTCGAACGACTACACTGTTTTTGCAATCTGGACAGTCCAATTTCTGTTCATTAAGCTCTTTCTTTCATGTCCATATTAATTTTCAACATGTTTATAACTCCGAAAATTTATCTAAATCACTTTAAAGCATGTCAAGACTATTTTGAATTATTTTAAACATCATCCAATTTTTTCGATAAGCGCCTTTCACCTACAAAGGATAAAATATCACATTTTAGACATGTAGAATATAACTAATATTCAAACTTGAATCAAATACATTCTAAAACTACTAATAACTCTCAAGATTAATTAATAATCATACTAAAATACTAATATCTATCTTAATCTAAATAAACCATAACTAACTTTAAATTAACCTAATCTATACTAGCAAATAAGGTAAAAAGGCATATTAAATAGATATATATTTCGTACTTATCACCCGCACCCTTGGTGGCTAGTCGCCCTCCTTTATATTGTAGGGGCTTTTCAAGGAGAGACTCTCCTTCTCTACTGGGACGTGGAGGCTGAAGAAGAGCTGAGGAAAAGGGGCTTGTTTGCTGAGAATTCCTTCACTCCAAGCAAGGTTTTGAGAGGAATCATCACAAAAAGGTAAACCTTAATCTCCTCCTCTAGATCTAGTGTTTGGCGTACTCGAATTGGTTTGGAGGGCGTGCTAGGGCTGGATCAAGCCCAGGTCAGTGTGTATCTTTCCAATATGTTATAGTTATTTACTTGATTTGATCATTTACATGTTGATATTACTAATTGGTATTAGTTTATTGCATGTATTGTGTAGATCTATTGTAAAGTTTTGATTTTGATGTGCGCCAACCTCTCCCACCAAGCTTCCGCTGCTGGCTAGCCACTCTACACCCACCCCTTTCAAAAAATCCACACATAATTAACAAATATGGTTTATGATTTCTATTGTATTACATTATAGAGTTATACTTGTCAATTCTACACAAAAAATGAATAGGGAAAAAAAGGCTAAATTTGATATGTATGTGGGCAAGTTGTATATAATGGACCGAATTGCTAATGCATGAACATGTTATTACTAGTTTCCCTTCTAAATCGTGCATGCCACAAATGCCAAGTATACCCTGTTAGTATAGAATAAAAAAATCAGTTTCATGGCAGTCAAAACAAAAGTATAATGATACTCTTTATACTAAATTACATTAAAATACAAAGCAAGCTTGATATTTTGAAGTATAATAATACACTTATGAAAATTATATATTAATTAATAAATAAACATTAATTGACAAATCATATCAAATATTAAGAATTAAAGAACTGAACTCTATGAAATTATAATCAAAAGTATAATAACACTTTGTCATATTCAACTTATAAAATCTGTCATATGAGAAATTCTAGCCTATAATATTATTATACTCTAAAAAATTATAGTAAAATCATACTCAACAAAACCAATAACAAACCTAAAGTATACTATAGTAAAACTTAAAATACAAGATGGAATACAAATCTAAAATAAAATCATACTCTACAAAATTAAATAAAAAACCAAAAGTATATTCTACAATTAAAACCTAAAATATATTCTACAATTAAAAGCTAAAGTATAATTATACTAAACTAAATCATCAAAAGAAGAAAATTCCACAACAACAACAGACTGGGAAGAAAAAGAAGAATTAGTACAACTCACAATCTCAGCAAGCCCATGACGAAAAATATGCTACTTTTCACTGATCTCGTCAAAACTATTGAGGGCATATAGTCGGTTCCTTTGCATAAGGGTAATAATTGAAGAGAAATGAAGAGCCTACTGACTCCGGCAATAAGGCAGGAAGTCGGAACAACGGGCTCTTGGATGAAAGTTCAAAGAAGTGTTTAAATTACTAGGAGTTACATAGCCGGAGGAGGTCAATCCCTTGTGGCTGATGGTGGAGGGAAGAGTCAGTCTCAGGTGGGGCATGTGCTTCCTGTCAAGGACCACATTCTCTGGGCAGAGAATTTCCTGACACAAGGACGGGAATCAATGGCAGTGGAGGCACCAAAGCTTTTCCCCGATATCCACTGCCACTCTCATCCACCCATCCCATGATGGTTGTGCTTTCTATATTAAGTTATATTATAGTAAATATTTATACTCCTAAAATAAGTAGATATTAAAAATATCTCACTTAGTAAATAAGCCTCTAAAATAAGATTATACTCTAATATAAAATTATATTATATAAATATTCTAAAATAAAATTATGCATTTAATAAATATCCCTACTACTAAAACAAGTAGATATCAAACATATCTTCCTTAAAATAAGGCTATAAATTAAAATTATGCTCTAAAGTAAAATTATATTATGCAAGTATTCTAAAATAAAATTATATATTTAATATATATCCCTACTACTAAAACAAGTGGATAACAAACATATCTCGCTTAGTAAATAAGTCTCCAAAGTAAGATTATACTCTGAAGTAAAATCATACTCTATAAAACTAATAACAAACCTATAGTACATTGTAGCAAAACCTAGAATACAAAATCAGTAATAAACCTAAAATAAAATCATATATTTCGACAAAATTATAGAAAAGCATTCAAATAACAAAATTAGAGCAAAAAAATATACTTTACATACCTATAGTATACATTCAACAACATGGGCACTCAAAAACTAAAAAAGGATATCTAAAACTACTGAAGCGATCCCTTCCTCATCAACCGAATCCGTAACGACATTACAATGTGCTTCCTCAGTTAAAGACAGATATACACATTCAAGCAGTACGAGAGCAGTCACTGAAAGCAGCTGACTTGCAAAAACAAACATAAAGCAGCTGATCGAATCCGCATCATACAATATAATCACAGCACAGGAGCAAAAGGCAAAAACGAAAAATTTCACGTGAGAGAAAATTGCTGACCTGGAAAGTGCAGAGTGCGAGAGAGGCACAGGGGTAAACAGGTGGGGAGCCAAAGTTAAGACGCAGCTGGCGCCGGTTCGGATGAACAAATCTTTGGTGGCGGGAGGGTTGGCACGAGCAGAGGGGGCGGCGCTGCAGGAGAGGGAGAGGAGGGAGGAGGCCATTGGAGAGGGCCGGCCCAGCAGCCAGGCGCGGGCTTGTCTGCTAACTGATTAGTGAGAAAGACGAGAGCTTGGGCCGCCGCCGAGGAATGACAGGGGCCAGAGCGCAACACCTACAACACACTCCCTGTCCGACTACTTCTCCAACATATAAAGCAGCTGGACACTGAGGTGTGGGAGATGGCTGTTGGCGGGGGCATGCAAAAGGATTGGGGATGATGACGGAGGTCGGAGGAGGGAAGCAGGGCGGGGTCGGGGAACATGAAGTGGAAGGGCAGATGATTAAAGGAGTTGTGATGTGGTCTGCAACACCGCCTCGTCAATCATATTTGCTGTATAGCACCACTTGGAGGGTATATTATTGTCGGGATGTTTCGGTATTAATTAATACGGTCGGGACTAACCAGTGATTAGCCTATTTATATAGGATTAATCGGTTTTTGCCCCTTTTTTTTAAATCTCTCTTCTTTTTCTCTCTTTACCCTCTCTCTCTTTCCTCTCTCCTATTTATCTCTCTCTTTCTCTTTCTCTGTCTTCTCTCTCTACCTCACTCACCTCTTTCCTCTCTCCCTCTCTCTCTTCAATCAATATCTCTTCAACCTATCTCTCTTCACACTCTCTCTCTTCACTCTATGTCTCTTCACTCTCTTCCTCCTCTCTCTCTTTACCCTATCTTTACCCTCTCTCTACCCTATCTCTCTATTTCCTCTCTCTCTCTATATATATATATATTCTCTGCCCTCTCTCGTCTCTATCTCTTTCTCCTCTCATCCTCTCTCTCTCCCTTCACTCTATCTCTCTCTATCTCTTTTCTCTGTTTTTTTATTTTAGCATCGTTTACATACAATTGTTGACAATGGTATGCTTATTGCGACATTTATACACAATTATCACAATAAGCTTCATTGAAAGTGTCGCAAATGAAAAAAATGTGGGCGATTTCGCTCGTGTTTCTTCCTGCACGTGGCCGGGTGAAAATGTGTTTGAATCCCTCCCCCACTTCCTCCTTCCGCCACCCCCCCATTCCTCCGTGACCGGAATGCCACTACAGCAAGACCCCCCCCTCAGGTCACCCCCTACCTCTCTGTCCCCCCCCTCCTCCCCTCTGTATGACCAGGGGGGGTTTTGGCGGCTGGAATCGAGCTCCCCGCCGACCCGGTTCCCCTCCTCCCCTTCTCCCCGGTCACCCCCCAACTGCCTCCTCTTCCGCTTTCCCACCTCCCCTACCCTTGCCGGAGGAGGGACGCTCGCACCCCTCTAGTCATCCTGCCTCCGGCATGAATTTTTTTTAATTTTTTTCAAGTTATTAGTGACGCAATCAAAAGCGACGCTAATAATTTTTTTAATTATTTACATATTAACGATGCTTGATAAAACATCACTAATAAATCATATTTCTTTTTTGAAAATATGTTTTTTATAAGTGACGTTTTTGTAAGCATCACTAATAATTTCTTTATTATTAACAATTCATAGACAAGCGTCGCTAACAAGACATTTTTATTTTTTAAATTTTTTATATTAGCGACGCGTTATGAAGAGTCACTAAAATTAATTATTAAAGACACTTAGAATTAAGTGTCGCTAATAATTTACTATTAGTAAAACTTAACAAAGCGTGGCAAAAAGAAAATAATTACTGACGCAAAAGCAACTCCATTTTTATCGATGCTTTGACATAAGTGTCCCTGAAGAACATTAGTGATTCTATTTTTATCAACACATTTAGCAACACTTTTTAAGCATTGCTAATATGCACTAGTGATCCATTCACTAAGGCCTTAATGATGGATCTAGTTTCTAAGCACGCTCATAGCATTAGTCTTCGACAGGATTAGCGCAAGTCATTGTTGGATCATGTGAGCCCTTCACCTATAGTGGGGGATGTTGGACCAAGGTATGGACTCGGGCCCATTTCTGTCCAACGTTATCGCGGTCCAGGTGAGTCGGTATGGGCCACGGGGTCCAAGGGTGGTGGGGGCGATCGCGCCAACTCACATGTGCCTTCATTACACACGCACACTAGGCATGCGACTAGGTTGTGCATTAACACGTTATGGGCCCAGAAGCGCAAATTATGTGTCAATGCTGGGTCCCGTGGTTAGCAAGGGGTCAACCCTATCTTGGGCTTGGCCATGTGCAGGGATCCAAGCCTCCACGGACTCTAAGAGACAGAGCTCGCTCCCATTATGTATGACCCTCAAGCTAAACCAGAAGAATTAAAGCAGGAAAGCCCATTTAGAACAGCCACATATAGGCCTGCTTAAGAGAGGAAAGTAAGGAGGTATATATAGGGAAACATGGGAGAGGAAGGGATACTCTAGAGCAGTCCGCCCCCCTCCTTCTTTTCCATCCTCTCTCCCAATCAGCTGCCCCCTCTCTTCCCTTTGGTTCGGCTTGCATAAGTTTGGGAGAAACTTCTTGCCGGCCACCCCTCTTACCTCTCCTCTCTCACTCCATAGGTCAGAGAGATCAAGGAGAAGGGCTTCATTCTATCTTGGGACGTGGAGGCTAATTCAAGGGGCGATCCTTGCTGAGTTCTTCAAT
Organism: Saururus chinensis; assembly: GCA_035235625.1. NCBI lineage: Eukaryota > Viridiplantae > Streptophyta > Magnoliopsida > Piperales > Saururaceae > Saururus > Saururus chinensis. The sequence continues at coordinate 23,871,592 of CP141146.1, read as the reverse complement.
CCAAGAGCATTGGTTTGTGTGTACTTCCTCATCCATATGCTTGTCTTGAGGTTTCCTCCAATTTGAATTGATTTTTTGCCTCTTCTTGGGCAAATTGTTCAAGTATAAAGCAGTATAACTTTCCTTAGTTTTTGATTTGTTCATAATACATTGACTAAGGCAATTTATGCTGTGTTTCATGGATTGAATTTGTCTAATTAAGTAGGACTTATGATTATCACTTTTTTGATGTCTCTTCCTATATTTGAAATTTGGACTTTGATTCTTACAAGGATTCTTAAGTTTTGACATATTGTTAACTTGTGGAACCATCTTCCTAATGTGCATGGGTTCTTTATCTTCGACAAACTTATTGACACCCTTGGAACTAGTAAAATTGGACTCTCTAAACCTTAGTTCTCATTTATCACTACTATCTTGTTTTATGTACAAAATTGTGTCCAACTTCTCTTGGCCTAAAGTGAAAATTTGAAATTTTCTTCATAAATTTTCAATTCATTCCCTAGATCTTTCTTCTTCTTCAAATAAGCCTTATTTGTCCCTACCTTCTCATGAACTTCATTCTCTAAGAATTTTATCTTGTTCTAGAATATTACTTATCTCAAATTTGAAGGCACCAACTTCTTCATTAGTAGACACAAATTTATCTTCTAAAGATCTAGTTTTTCTCATATCTTTCTCAAGTTCACTTCTCAAAGTTTGAACCTCTTTCTCTAGTTTTTCTTTATCTTGAACCACTTGAAATTTTTTAATAGCCATTGATTCAATTGTCTCTACATTAGCTTTGACAAATTTTTTTAACTTCTTACTCGATTCAATGACTTGTCTAAAAAGACTTTCAAAATCTAAATCCTCATTATCACTAGAAGAATAAGAACTAGGTATGATGAAGCAAATAAGTACAAGTCAAATAATTAAACAAAACACACCTATTAGGTAAATCAAGCAAGATTAAGAAAGATAATAAAGCATAACATGTCAAATCTAATTGATATCAAGTAGCAAACAAATTTTTCAATAAAATTTAATCCATAGCTACTAGTTGAGAGTTTAATATCTATCTAATAAACCTAGCAGATCGCTAGATTGCTCTTAAAACTAGTACTTTCAACAAGTAAGAATTAAGAGTCCTAGCCTCTTTCCGCAAAATTATTTATTAAGTAGAAATGATTAAAACCTAATTATTCACTCAATCTCACTCTCGAATTATCAATCAATCCACACGTTGACACAACAATTTACATGGAAAATCCGAACTAGTGTAAAAAACCACAACAGTTCCAAATGAACCAAATCAATGCATTAAAATTCAGACTTTACGTAGACACAAGGAAACCATCAACCTTGTTTAGACTCTAACACATGCTCCTCTTATTTAGATCGTTATTGCTAACCGTCACATCTTCTCCAAGCACTTGAAACTTTCTCCTCCTTACCTTCTCTTTATCTGTTTTCTCCTCTTTGCCTTGTCTTTGTCTGTTTTCTCCTCCTTATCTTGTCTTTGTCTGCTTCTAGTCTTCAACAATCTCCCATTGAAGACATATTGAAACTCCTCTTTGAATACTTTGTGTATCAGCTTCTTTAGTTGTAAATTGTCTTCTTCAATTAATCATAGATCTTCAATACAAAGCTCAAGTGAATTCACTTTCGAAAAATAATAAGTAAAGGTGTAAACCCTCTTTTATCCTTTCTTCTCTAGGTTTTCCTTTCTCCAATTTCATGATCATTACCCTGTTATAGCTCAATAAGTCGGTTTAGGATTTGTAGTTGAATGAGAAATGAAATAGAAATCAGAAAGTCTTAATTTAGGTAACTTATTTTTGAAATGGTCAATTGCTTTAACAACTATCGATTGGTCACTATTTTTAGTGTGCATGATTCTTCATTCGATTGATAGATTGCAAGAGCAAACAATTGATAACTCTCAGCCGCATTTTGCACAAGGCCAAATCATTAGGTGATCGATAACTCTCAGCCAGATTTTGCCACCGGTCTCCGGCTAGCCTTTCCCCAACCCAGGTCGCTGCCTTTCCCCAGCCCCTCCTCTGCCCTACTCAATTTTTTGGTGAAATTTCCCCCCTTCCGTTGATTTTTTATCGCTGGTTTTCACTATCGGCCGCCATTCACTGATTGGCCTCCGGATTTGCCACCTCAAACCGGCAATGGCGAGGTGTTGAGGTCTGGCCTCCCTTGACCTGATCAGATCCCGATTAGCTCGATTAGCCGACCCGCTCCAGAGTAAAGTTTGCCATTTTTCTCTAGTGGTGACCAATTTTACTTCCAAACATTGGACAACATGGAGCCAACGTCCATTTGACTTGTCGTAATTCGACAACTGCTGGGTTGCCACCATCTTCCAGGTCCAACCCTTGTCCCTGTCCAGCTATTTGTGGCCCGGCGATAGCGTGTCTATCACCCCAGTTCTGCACACTGTCATCCTCAGCTAAATTGAGTGCCTTTGTTCCTACTGACCGGCAGTTTAGCCGCCACTAGCATCGGCGAGCAGATAGCCACATATGCTAGCTTGACCCAATGACGACAAGGGGTCATCGCTCCCGGCCTCCTCTGCCTAAACCAGATGCCCCCAAAATTCGGGGTATGCCTCTGAATGTCGCAGTGCTCCCCACCCCACCCCAAGACCAACTTGTCCATCATGGCATTGCACAGACTTGGGCCACATGTTGAACCAACGTGGGCTTTGCCCTGGTCCAGTGATGGCAAGGGCAAGCACTTCTTGCCCGATTCCACCTTTGCACCCCCACTTTTCCTTAAGCACAACCCAGAACCTGAAGGAAAGAGTCCTCAATTCCTGGTCCTTCCAAGTAGAAATAGCATTGTCGGCCATTGGCCTCGGGCAAGCGAAGGCTTGGCTACTGTCATAATTATGTTCTCCACCGTAAGCCGTGCTTGATGCACAACCACTCGTACAATGATTTGGTTGTGGGTAGTGATTGGTAATGTCGCCACCTTTGTCGGCCACCTACTCCGGGCCTTAGTGCCTCAGCTTTTGTTTAGGGGACTGCCACTGATGAACCCCACCTCTTTCATGACCAACCACCCCAACCCCCTAAAAATCCACCCTTTTAGGGTTTGGCCGTGATAGCACGTGTATATGCAGTTTGATAGCCGATCCCACCCATGAGTGGTTGGATCCTGCTCCCACTAGCTTGAGTCGCTTCGGGACACACCAACAACTTATCCTTCCCTATGGTTGCCCTTTTTCCATGCATGCTTCTGGTCGCATTGCCGTTTAGGTTAAAGGCACCGCCTTTGCGGTGTTTGATGATTGGCAGACACAACCACTAGTCAATATGACCGCTAAAGCCCTTCTTTGTTTCTCCTATGTTCGTGAGTACACAACCAAGCCCTCCACCCTTTTCTGAGGCTTCGACAATGCAAAATTGTTGCCTCTAGGTGTGATTTGCAACCGATTTTAGCATCTTGTGGCCAACAAAGTGTTTTTAGGCCGACCTCCAATTAGCCAACCCCATTCGTGGTAATTTTTGCCATTTCTAGTGGCACGAACTTGTGCCCGGCCGCCCTATTATGCCAAATAAATTACTTTGAGAAAAATCAGCCTGGCCTTGCCGAGATTAATTTCGGTGCCTTCGAAAAGCCTCAGGACAACAACTCTCTCAGTGTGATGCTTTTGGCCGCTGATTCTGCCTTCAACACCGCCACCGTTGTGTGCTCGTCATCAAACTCACATGGATTACGAGGTAGGGGACCTTGAACTCATAATTTCATGATTGCATGTTTTGCTTATGTAGCAGCATATTAGGAGTTTGTAACTTAATGTTTTGCATGATAAATGCTGATTAAATTAACATGTTTTATATATGTAAACTATGCATGTGCTAGTGAAGACTAAGGGATTTGATGGAAAGTGGTTGAGAATTTATATGTATGTGATCAGAGCGTGTGATAGATCTTCGTAGGTGGGCTGGTTGTGTGTGGTCATTGGGCAGGCGTATGTTCATTTGATTCGAAGTTTGTCAAATGGGTGTTTTATGGACTATGGTGTGGAAATTGCAGTAGTATGTCAGGTGACGGAAGACATAAGAGTAGTTAGAAAAGGTTGGATTTGATGGGATTGGTTGGGATTAAATCGGATGCTACGTTAGAGCAATGAGTAGGAGACCTAGGGGATGCAGGGATTAAAAAGACTTAAAGTTCTCGAAGCATCCGTGGGGGACTGTAAGTAAGAGTTGATAGCATAATTCCATTCATAATTATGAGTAGGGGTTTGATGAGTCAATTCCAGCTTGGATGGCTGAAGAATGTAAAACTGAAGTAGTTTTCGGCATAATTATGCATGCATAAGTTACATAATATGAACTTGAAGTACAAGTAACCCTAATTCGATAATGTTGTTAGTTGAGACTAAGGGTTTCGCCGGATTAAGTTCCATGTTTGAGCCAGTCAATAAGTAATCGGCCGAGCGTCCTTCCAGGTCTAGTCATGGTGTTATCCTGCTAGATTGTACGAGTAAGGGCGTATAAGTAAGATTGTGCGAGTCATATAGGTAAGATTGTACTATTAAGGTCGTACAAGTAAGATTGTGCGAGTCATATAGGTAAGATTGTACTATTAAGGTCGTACAAGTATGTGTAAGTTGTACTAGTAAGCGTATGATTGAACGAGTAAGTTGGCAAGACTCTAATTCAAAGTGTAAGTGTAAGAGTATGTTATAAGAGTAAGTGTAAGTTCATCTAGTGCGATAGTTTGTGTGTGAGACACTGTTTATGTTTCATATATTTCTTGTTTCATGTGTAGTTGCATGAATGCATCTATGTTTGAACTTAAGGAGTTTATTAATTTGTTTCCCCTCCTTGGTATGAAAATACTCATTTTTCCCCTTGGTTCAAAGGCTTTTGCAGGTTCAACGGAAAGCCTTTTGGATTGGACTTTGTTCCCTGTGGTGTATTGTTCTTCCTCAACCTTGGTGTGCAGTGGACTCGTAGTGTGACTATATTATTTTTATACCATGATCTCATGTATTGAGTAAGGTGAGAGTTCATTGTGTTATTTTCTTGAACTTGTGTGTATATGTATGATTTAGAACTCAGATTGTTAAAGAACTTGTACTCAGAGATGTGTGGGATGTATTTGTTTTTAAAGACCATGACCATGACATGTTTCACTTTTATATTTTTGTTTTGGGTCACACCTAAGAATGTTGATTTCATTGTACAATGAATTAATTTATAAAAAATTTATTTTCACATGTTTTGAATTCCGTGGTTTCCTTTGATTTATATCCGTATTTTGAAATAAAATTTTAGTAAATTTTAAAGTAAATATATGAAAAAACTTCGGGCGTGACACTTTTCCTCTACAAAGTTGTACCTCCCAAAATTGGGAGGAGGTTCCTAGCTTGCTGGCCCACCAAGTGGGGCCAAAAACCTTTCAGCATTACCCAAGAATTACACCATAAACCCCAATTAAAAATTAAAAAAAAGAAGAAAATTTTTCTTAAAAATTACCTCAAATTTCCGAGATATTATAACAACCCTTAGAATTGTCTTCTACTGGAGTATATAAATTTTTGTAGCTGGCACTTGGCTATTGCCCAAGAGATCTCGGCTTCCTCTCTATTGACCAATAGGTAGAGTGCTCAAAGACCCATCAGAATGGCAGTAATTTTAAAATGGGTTTGTTGATAAATGCTTTAGAATCAAGCTCTCGTAATTAAAAAAAAACCTTTATGTAATACTATTTACATTCTAAATTAATAGTTCTATTTAGTTTTTCAAAGTAAATTAATATTTGTTCATTTTGAAAAAGCAAATGAAGCTATTAATATTTCTTTAGAAAACTAATGTCAATGTCGGATTTAATTATTTGTTTTAAATTACTCAATGAACATATTGCAAATATATTAATCTCATCATCTGCTCAAATCCTGCTTATATCTAATCGCAAAAGCTTACCATATGGTCTGATTTATCTGAACTAAGGATGACAAAAATCGAGCCGCAATATAATGCCTTAACTAATTAAAAAATGAACAGCGAAAAAATCAGGGGCTGCTTACTATTGTAAACTTATTAATAAGACATTCCCATTTATTTGCCCAAATGGGTATCCACCAAAGACAGTGAAAACTGAAAAACCTATTAATGGGCGTTCAATGCTTCAATCCTTTCACACCAAAAAATAGCAGCTCCAAACTGGGAGACAAGAGGTGTGAAGATCTCCCCATGCAATTAAATCCCAAGACTAACTTCCCGAGTGCATGTGAACAGTTAAATGCATGCACAGTTCATCTGGGCCGTCGGTTGGGCCAAGGTTTTAATGAGCCATACATCTCAAGCAGGTTGGAGTAGCCGAGACTGTTTTTTTATATATTTTTGATGAAGAAGATTTTGTATATTGAAATACAAGATTACGCGAGTCACTCAGGTAGAGGTTAAAAATTTAAAAAAAAAAAAGTCAGAATAAAAGTATACGGTCAGTGTTTGACTGTATCCGGCTGACCGATTACCATCACTTTATGGGAAGAAAACAGTTACTGCTCCACCATTAGGCAATAGGAAAAAGAGAAGAACAGTTCCAGACAACGCAACAGTTATGAAATATGAGAAAAAATCTGATTTTCAATATAATCACCGCAGCAAGGTGGCTATCTGGTGTTGCTGCTTGAGATTCCATAAAGCTTACATTAGTCTGACCGTTCTTTTTCCGAACAACAAGCTGCATGCGTGGAGGCTATAAAGGAGAAATGGGGGATCCTTCACTGCCCTGAGATTCTCCCTTCCAGGTCTCCTGGACCTGGGCGGCAAACTGTAAATTCCATAGCACGTCCTCAAATGAAGGTCTCTCCCTTGGCTCCTCCGACAGACACCTCATGCAGATATCCATGACTGTTTTCAATGACACATCCAAGCAAGCAGTGGCAACTGCTGGATCAACTGAGCTCTTTCTAGCAACTTCATCTGTGATGCCACTTGATTGTAACTGCCAAGATAATTCAATCACCTCAAGTTAAAAATCAGGAGAAGATGCATACAGGATTACGTGCCTGGAAAACAATACAGAAGATCTCGTTTTTCTTGTACAGTGAACCAGAAAAAAAAAAGGCTATGTTTTGAAAGATGCCCATTAGCGTCAGATCTGGCTTAGGACCTAGGTTGTGAGCTGATACATGCCTCAGGAAACAGAGGTCGTGGGGGTTCAAACCACACTCTGTTGGCCACCCACCTGGGATTATATCCCAATTTTGTATATGATGAGTGGGCCTTGTACATACTTGAGGGGATGGGCAGCGGGATATAGAGCTTTAAGAGGCTGGTTGCCTTGCGGATTCTAGTGAGGTACGACGGACTTGGACATCCCTTGTTAACAAAAAAAAAATGCAAGACGAAAAAGAATACCTGGCATTTTATTGCAGTTACATCACTTTGTGAAGTAATTAGCCTTCCTGTGATCATTTCTAGTAATATAACTCCAAAGTCATAGACATCAGTTTTAGCATCCTGTTGAGTCCTGCAACATAAAAGAGTATAAGCTTTGAATTGGAACAATTCCTGTACATATTCTTATTTAAATCTCTAAGTACGCAAAGCAAAATTACTTGATATTGCAATATTCTTATCAATGAAAAATGAGCAACATATAGTGTGGTATAAACGAGTCAATTATAGAGCAATTTTACATCATTAAGAAAATCCAACAGCAAGACAAATATTTCATCAAGGAAGGCTAAGTGCCAAGCTCTATGGGGCTAAGATTTTATATTTGTGCTTGATCAGAGGTGTGATGAGCTCGGGCAAGCTAAAGCTCATAAACGCCAATATACCAAGCCAAGATGCTGAACAAGCCCAGGAAGCTAGCTTATATCAGTTATAGTTTTACCAAAACAAGTTTCCGTAAAAGCTATGCATCAGTTTCTTTGGTTAACGAGGAGTGGTTAAGCCAATAGGACCCGACTAGAAGGGGCAGTGCAACCAGCCTCTTAGAGTACCGTATACCACATATCCGCAACCAATCCTCTGGGGCATGTACATGGGCCACCTGATGCAATCCAGGGTGGGTGGCCAACAGAGAGAGGTTTGAACTCGGGATCTCCGCTTCCTGAGGGCATCCCACCAACCCCGTTGGTTATGTATATATTCTAGCTACAGATGCAATTTGCCTATCTTTAGTTTAGACAAATCTAAAGAATGAAACTTAAATGCCTACTTTAATCCTGTCACTGAAATTAGAGCACACATCTTTACCACTGTGCTTTCAAAAACCTAATTTTGAGATTAAAGTAACTAAGTTTTTACCTTTGAGGTATACAAATTTCCTTGGATGCATTAGGATCACCTGTTCCCACCTGCCAACGTTGGGAAAGTAGATAATAACTGATATAAGCAAAGAAACACACAGGAAGATGTTTCCATACTAAAGCAACTAGATAAAAGTGAGTTTAGTGAACCTTTTTACCTGCATTGACATATTCTCTGCCAGTACTGGCAAATTGTAGCTGCTAACTTTTGCCAGATAATTGTGATCCAATAGCACATTTGAACTTGCCAAAATCTGTCCAAATATGCCTGGTACTATTCCTGTGTGAAGATAGTGAATGCCTTTTGCTATACCGATAGCAGCTGATATTCTTTGAGTTCAGGACAACCTTCGTTTTGAAGCTCCTTCTGCCAAAGAATAGTAAAAGAACATGACAATGATAGATGAGGGAAGCCGAGTGTTTACATAATCACTTGGAAAGGGCCTTTACTTACCCGAAATTCTACTTCTTAGAGTCTTATTGGATACATATTCAAACACAATAAATATTCGGCTGACAGTGGAATCTTCAAGATAACATTCAAAAGAGTGTCCAAGTGCACTGACCAAATGGGGATGCCTGAGTTTCGAGACCAATTCAATATGGTGTACAAAGTCCTGAGTGATGTGCTGCCTTTTTAGTTTTAGGCATCTTATTGCAACAAGGGACCCATTACTCAACCTGCCTCTATACATCTGTAAAAATGAAACAGAAGAAATTGTAGACAATTCTCATGATATGAAGCAGAATACAGAGTAAATAATCAGGGTGGAGCTAAATGAAACATATCATTGTAATCCACAGCGTAGAAGTGAAATTCAAAAGATGACAATATTTTTCTAATTTGCATCAATGACTATTTGTCATTTCCATTGAAAGGGGAAACTTATTCAATTCAAATCTTGTAGCGAAGATTTCAACAATATTGATGATAAATTTACCATTTACAAGAATGGGAAAAATTAGTAATTTAATTTTTCCATGGTAGAGGGGCACTGTACCGTCAGATTTAAATCCAAGGAGCAAATGAAAAAGGGGGCAGGAAGTAGCCTCAAAACCTACGTGTCCCTCAATTTAAAAAGGTCCCTAAGAAAATTGGGCACCACCCACCCCCCAAACTGCAGAGTCCTCACTCTGTTGTGTACTGCAGAGTAGGTGGACTTTAAGAAAATATGTATATGTAACAACAGATTGAGTTCAGATTGAGTTTCTTGTCATAGTTGATTTTTAACTCATAAATTTTAAGAACTGAAACTTTAAAAAGGCAATAGTAGTAGAGAAGGTAGGAGATTATACTAGCATCTTGGTTTCAAGAAAAGAATTAGCAGAAAATACTTTTAACAGTATAAACTCGTTTTATTGTTCGTAGAATCGCTTAAAAAACCTAACATAGAGAAGGCGTACTTAATTTAACAAAAGTATGTGTTCAAATCAGTTGGGTGGATATTCATAAAATTTTGTCATTTAATGGTGTATACAGACTAAATTGAAAGAAAAAAAGGCGACCATACACAGTGAAGGTAGGAATTTCATCTATACTTTTTGTGTCTGTTTGAATAGAGGGGAGAAGAAAGGGAAAGAAAATGTAAGGAGGTATCAATTAAAATCTGCATTTTCTTCGTTCAGCAACAGATGAAAAATCAAATGGAGAGGAAATGTAGAGTAAATTTCATGAATATACAGTTGAACTATAGAAGTAATACCTGACCAAAAGAACCTTCACCCATAAAAGTAGATGTATCAAAGTTATCAGTGGCTTCTTCAAGTTCTTCCAAAGAAAAGGGTCGATATGATGGAAGGCATAGTGCTCCCAGGTTTACTGTTTGTGATATATATCCTTCAAGACAAAAAAAAGGAAATTTCATCAGCCAATCTCATACCCTTTTTAGAGGTAAGCAACACATTTTTGCATACGAATGAGACGACAGATAATAAGTTCTTACTTGCATTGGAGAGAATCTTTGACGGAATTCCATTTGAAGGATTTTTTGTAATTAAACTTGTTGGTGCCTTTCTCATCATATTTCTCTTTTTCATTCTTCTCCTGACCAGGTATAGCAAGACACTAACCAGTGCAATAACACCAACAACCCCTGACACTATGCTTGACACAACTGCCTTCTTAGGTGGAACCTTTCTTTGCTCATGATGTATAATCCCTACAGCCAAAGCTTGATTTTGACAAAACCAATGTGGATGCTGATTTTGAGCACTATTTGTCAAGCAATTCCTCGAGTACTCAATGATTCTATTGCTTACATTTGATAGAAGACAGGTAGGCAAGCTACCACTCAAAAGATTTGCAGACAAGTCGACAAATTCCAGTTGGGTATTACAAGACATGTTCTCAAAAAGCATTCCTGTTAATCTGTTTTCAGCAATATTTAGGTAGCGGATTGAAGGCAACGACAACAGCCATGGCAGAAAAGGGCCAATAAATCTGTTGAAAGAAATATCAAACTTTCGGAGCTGATAACTGGAGCTCATATCAGAAGGAATGCCAGAGCTAAACCTGTTCTTTCGTAATATAAGTGTCACCACCTTGCTGCCCAAGGCTGGAAACTGTGGTCCAAAGTAGTTATTCTCCAGATCAAGCACTTGCAGGTTGGTCAGACTGCTAATATCAGGCACTTCTCCAGCAAATTGATTGTTGGAGAGTGCAATCACTCTGAGATTCTCCAATGCACCTAATGAATTTGGTAAGGACCCATTCAAGGAATTGTTCTTCAAGCTCAGCACAGTCAAGCCTGGGAGATCAGCCACCCAGGCAGGAATTTGACCAGTGAACATGTTATTGTCTAGAATGAGAGTTTGAAGGCTTGATAGGGACCAAATTTCAGGAGGAATGACTCCATAGAAGAAATTGGAAGTTACATTAAAGATTTCCAGAGATGCAAATCTCGCAATTTTGGAGGGAAGATGACCCCACAATCCAAGAGAAACTAAGGAGAGTACTTTCAAATTGGGGAGCTTTACCAGAGTTGTAAAAAATGAATCAATGGAGAAATTGAACGGCAAAGGCTTTCGCTCTTTTCCAATGATGTGCACTTGGGTGATGGTATCTTCATAGCAAACCACTGTAGCTGCTGGAGAGGGATCACTATTGCAGAAATCTGTTTTGAAGCTCCAGCTACTCAACACTGCTGGATATGCTAATAGCCGCTGAATTCTCAAGAGGACTTGTGTTTGGGATGACTGTAGCTGGTAAGAAGGGATCACAAGCAAAAGCAACACAAAAATGAAGACAGCTGAATCAGAAAATCCTTTACCCATTTTGGCTGGGAGCCTATGACACTGCCAAGATTTGTAGGTGATGTTCAGGATTCGAAGAGATTTAACTTCAAATAGTGCAGGGGCATTCTAGAAAATACAAATGTTTTAAACTGAACTATCAGGGAATTAGAATGAGGGGGATACTCCGAAGATTTTAGACTCCTGCGAAAGTGAAAGCTTAGATATTGTTGTATTCTTTCTCCTTCACCTTGATTGCTTGGACTAAAAAATGCTATACGACAGTTATGCTTTGAATGACCCTCAATTGCAATGCCTCAGTAAAGATGAAGTAAAGAAGTACAGGCCCACAAGAGGACAGAATCAGCTGTCGGCACAATTCAAGGACTGCAACAATAAAAGCAAGTGTAACAAACTAGCACAGAGAGAGAGAGAGAGAGAGAGAGAGAGAGAGAGAGAGAGAGAGAGAGAGGACAGGAAATATTTAGTATGTATTAACAAATGGCTCATGGACTCACACAATGAATATAAATTTGGAGGAACTTTATAAAGAAAGATACAAGTGAATGGGCGACAGATGAGATCAATCCCAATTCCCAACTTGAGAATGTCTACTCGATATGGGTACGGTAATAGTATATATAATATTTGTTGATCTCATGTCTTATTCCCCACAACCATCATTAAATAAATTACAAATCCAGGTAAGATGGATATTTTTTTTTCTCCTGAACCAGCTTACCTCGCCCATTTCCAGTTCCCAAACACAACCACAAGACCGATATCTTGAGAACTTCAAAAATCTCCAACATTTACAGGTATCTATCAACTCAATTCCATCAGTACACATCCAAGTTACCCAAAGGAATGAACAGATACAAAAAAGCCAAATGGAAACAGAATTGTCATCTGGGTAATTCTTATCAACTGAGGAGCTGTGGACATGTAATGCCAGTCAGTGCTGAGAAATCTGACGCTTGCTCAGATCCGAATCATTTTTATCCTTTCTTTCTTTTCCTTCTTGCTTTGATAAAGAACTGCTGAATTTCTTTTTTGGCTCTGTGGGTGGAGTGGATTCGGGGGCCGACGAAGAGAAGGGCCATTGTAAGTGGCTGTTGCAGAGAAAGCGATTCCAAGCTCTCCTTTATTCTTCGTCTCTTTGTCAGAACGACCTTCTTTGGCGCCTTTCTTGGGGCCATACAAGTAACAAGGGAATCCACACCAGCTGATTGTGCAACCAATGACGTCAGATCGGATCCGTGTCCATGTGCTTGTTTTCTTTTCCGAGCACGTAGATGATTTTCTCCGTCCCACTTTAATTGTCTTAGTGTTGAAAAATTTTGGGTAAAAATTATCTGATTTGCCCGTAAAAACTCTTGTCACCTTCTCGCAAGCCACAAGTCTCTAGTGTCACCCAATGAGAGGTTAACTTTCGAAAATTTACTGGGCATGTTAAACCCAGAGGATTTGCAGAGAGGCCTCTAAGTGCAATTATACAAGTTACAACTCTTCATCTTTCACTGATTTGGTTTGTTTGGGTATAAATTTTTTGTTAGATTCTAAGGATTTTGTCACAAATTTGTCTCAATTAATGGAAGTGTGGTTAGATATAAAAATAACACGAAATTATAAATTTCATTATAAATTTTTTGTTAGATTCTAAGGATTTTGTCACAAATTTGTCTCAATTTAATGGAAGTGTGGTTAGATATAGAAATAACACAAAATTATAAATTCCATTAAAAGGAAGATTCAGACTTAATTTTGGCCGAACCATCAAATCACCTCGTGAGATGATTTTACTGATTCTGGGCTCCCAAATTCCCATTTCATAATTTTGGATTCTATTATTTTTTTTTAATTATTACCCTTTATATTAATTTGAGCCTTAAGAAGCATGTCATATAGGTAAGGCACATTTAAAAGCCTAAGATAACCTATCCGCATTGGATCTTATTTGATAGGATTCGTCGATAGGAACCCAATGGTACCTAGCTAGAACATATATATATTCGAGTTTGGAAGAAAAAGTTACATACATTTAAAAGTTTTGGAAATGGGTTCAGAGCTCCATCCTAATTTTCATTGATTTTAGTCGATGAATGTCTATCACTATTTTTTCCCATGTTTTTTTTATGTAAAATTCTTGTGTTATGGTAATTGCATGCTTGTGTGATTGGTAGTTTTTTGTTTTTATTTGGGCTATACGTAATATAGTTATTTACTAGGTTTAGATGAATATTAAACTCTCAAATCTTTAGTGGATGTATGAGTTATAACTATGCAACAATGGTTTGTACGGTTGGGTTCCCAATATATTTTTAGCATTTGATGGAAAATAGTGTGTTTTTTTAGTTGATTAACCAGAATACAATGTTGGGTTCATTATGTATTTTCTTTATGTTTTTGCTTATCACGACTCGGATTTTTAAAAACATTTTTAAATAGCACGAACAGTAAGTAGTGAGAATTTTTTTTTCTTGAATACAAAGCAAACTATTCGATTAAATATCCAATCCATGATAATTGGGGTTCACAAATACGAATATCAAATCATATGATATTTACACGTTTTAAAATTTCAACAATAGCTCATCTATCTAAGTACAGGTTCGTCATCCGTCTAAAAATAAATAACAAGTTGACTCTCACGCTAAAGGTATATTTATGTACCGGAGTTACAAAAATACAGAAACTTCTTGTGCTTGCCTGTCTTGGTCTTACTTGTCGTCGCCTGAAGTATCTGCAACTAAGCAAACCAAACAACAACAATAACAACAATGGAACCTCTCCGCCTTTAGGAGAAGAGCTTTCAAAGGGGCAAAATATTTAATTAATATTTTTTAGATCGGGCCAACATCACCCGATGTTAGTTGCTTACGTACTCATCAGACAACATCTCCAATGTTTCCAATAAGATCGGATCCAGACGTAGTTATGCCTAGAAACTATTCTATCCTAAAAAGCATAGTATTACACATGCAATGCTTAGGTATTTTTAACCAACCTACATTTTAGTAAGTCCATTAATCGTTTAACTTGTCTAATTAACAAGCAATATTAAACAATGTTATTAATTATCTCACATCCCTTATTCGATAATTAATACTATCAAATCTGTAACTCAGATATGACTTGCTGATCGTTTATAATTAAACCCTTTGCAAGTGTATAAGGTAATTGTACTATGATGAGTATTTAAGGGTTGTCGAACCTCAGGGACGGATAAATTAATTACTAAATCTAAAGAGGAATTAGCTGATTAAAAATTAGAAAGAACTTAAACTTAAATTAAGCAAAAGAAAAGAATCAACTAGTTTAAAAGGTAGAGATTAATATGATGGAATTTACTTAGGAAATCGAATCCACTATAGAACCATAACAATTCCTTAACTTTTAATCTAAATCTAGTGTGAATATGAACAAGTATTCTCAGCTACAATCTAGAATTACTTTAGAAAGAATCATTAATTAACTTTCATGGCATGAACTATCTTTGACAATAGCACGAATCATCTACACTAAACTAGCTATAGGCATGACCCGTCTAATTTTAGTATAACTCATCCAAGTCATTAATTATCTGAACATTAAAACTATTGTATGACCATCTCATCTAAATCACAGAAATTAGAATTGATGCAAATATCAAAACCACATCAATCTATCATCTACAAGACAATAAATCAACATAGAATTGAATAAACATGAAAAGCTCTTCCATTAAAAAGGAAATCCTTATCATACAATTGTCATAATTCACAACTGAGATCTAAATTAAAAAGAAAAGAAATTGAAACTTATCTATAGCTTCATCAACTCCTAAGTAAAAGAAAAATTTAGCCTTCCATTGTAGAAGAAAGCACATGAATCTCCATTGAAAGCTTTGAGTTCTTCTTCATCTTCTTCTTCCTTCTTCTCTTCAGAAAATCTACTTGCTAATCCTCAATTTCGAGCCAAATTTGTCTTTATATAGGCATAAGATCCGTAGGAAGGAGTACAATATGAAAAAGTCTCGAAATTGGCTGAAATAAGGAAACTATGCGTTATCCTATTTGAACGCCTTGCATGCCCGTTCGAACACTTGAACTGAATTTTCTTCAAAATCACTTTATCCCGATCGAACGGTAAGTGAGGCCGTTCGAACGCCAATGAAGAATCTGCAAAAAAAGCCAATTTAATTCAAAACATCATGGATGCTTTTTCTAACCTAATTAAATTTAATTTCTAATTATTTAACCTATATTAACTCTTAAATGAGACTAGAAAATATAATAATTAAGGGTAAAATAATGTATAAATTATACTTATCAAATACCCCCAAACCTATATTTGCTAGTCCTCGAGCAAAACAAAAACAAAACAAAACAACTAATATAGAAAAATAAATAAAAGCCACTTTCATAGGGAATCACGATTGCATTTAGCATATGCAACAAGCCTTTAAACCCCTAGGTGTCCCTAGTTGGACGAGTTGTGTCTCGTGAGGGTTTGCAGCAATGATACCCACAAACATCTAAACTTAATAAAAGAAATAAAACAAAACAAGAAAACAAAAATTTTAAAAATAATCTTCTCTTAAAAACACAACTATTTTTAAAAAGAACCAACCACAAATACTTGACACAAGTAAATAATATCGATCTGATCACTTTCAAGTAAGGAATCATCCATTCTATAACCTCATCATAGAACTAATTGTGCAATTACGTATATACATTTCAAAAACATAAAGTGTAGAAACTTTGTAATCATACAATTTCACTCTCTATTAACAAGCATATCTTATGTGACCCATTAACCAAGCTCATTAAAGTTCACTAACTCAAAAATATAACAATGACAATCTTTCATCTTTAACATCTCATAATAAACCAACATGTAATAGCCATCAAATTTAAATTAAATTCAGGGAATAAGATCATAATATACCTTAAAATATGACTTATGCAATACTTAGTTCTATTAAGCTTTCTAAATAGTCCATGTAGCAAGTGTTAGGCCAGTGTCCCTAATCCAGTTGGCTCAAGGCACTAGGTGTTGAAACACCCCTCAAGCTTAATAACTCGAACTATAAAGGCTACAGAACCAAGTAAGTCATAAAAGAATTTATCTCAACTTTTCACCTTTTGACGTGATCCCTTATACTTGCCTAGGCACAAGGCCTGGTTACTTAGTGAAAAGAGAAACAAACCTTTGCTCTTTTTTTTTTTCATTTCATCATTTTTTTCAATCAATCTATCTTTTTTTTTTCAACTCCTTTTTTTTCATTCTTTTTTTTTTCATCACACACTTATCCCATTTTTTCTCAAATAATAGCAAAGCATAAAGATCAATCATAAAACATTAAAAATTACTCAATTGCCATGTTTTCAAAAATATGCTCAATTAAAGATATCCCACTAAGATTACAAGAAATAAATCATAAAATTATATTCCTACAAGTTTCAAGTGTGTGAAATGTGATTTAAAAATATAAGCACAATTATCCAAGATAAAGAAAATAAAATAGAAATTACTCACTTAATCATTTTCATCACTTAATTAATTACTTGAACTTTCTTCAAGAAATTGATCTCTTTAAAAACAGACATATGCTTTTAAAAGAAAATAAGCGATAAAAACCACATAAAAGAAAATAAAAACAAAAGAAAATTGAAAGAAAAAAAATACTCTAAAACATCCTAAAAGAAAAATAAAAAAGAAAAATATCTTTCTACACCCCCAAACCTAAACTGAACATTGTCCTCAATGTAAAAGAAAATATATACTACAATGACAAGAATAAGTAGGAGATGAAAGAAAGATATCATGTACCTGAGTGCAGAACTAAACCACTAATCGGAAAATGAAGTACATAGGATTGGAGAAAACATATATATCAAGAGCAATTTCCTAAACCTAAAATACCAAGCTCCTAGAAAAGAGATAACAACAAAAAAAAAACAAAGAAAAGAAAAGATAAGATAAGATAAGAGAAAAGTAGCCCCTGCATAGCTAAATATGAGAATCATCTGCATCGATAGAACGCTAGTCACTATCATCCGCATCTGCCGAAGCTGATTGACTACGAATCAAATCAGCCAGTCCCTATATAAGTCCCCTCATCTCAGTCATCTGAGCATCTATATGTGCAGTAAGCCTCGTCTGAAGCTGCGTCTGAGAAGAATCAATATGTGCTCTAAGACGATGCTCCATCTCAAGGAAAGAGTCATTAGCATGTGCTTGAATGTTCTGCTCAGCTGCAACCTCTGGTACACCCTCTATGGCTAGCTCCTCCTCGTTCTCCTCGTCTAATGCTGGTGGAGGTGGACAATGTGTAATCATACGGTTTAGGGTCGCCTGAGAAATGACCCCTAAACCTCGGCTCGTGGGTGCATATGAAGGAAAATCCAACTGAAAGTGAACAAAAATCTGCTCCAAAAGGAAAGGAAAAGCTAATCGAGCATCCACTGGTCCAAAGACTATATCGGCCATCCGTCCAAAGACAAAGGAGGGAAAATTGATGTGAATCCACTCCGCACGACCTAGAACATAAAGAAGGCAAACTAAGGTGTAGTCAACCTTCTCATGACGGCGGAACCATATGTCATACTCCAATATTAGATGTGCAAAATGATAGTCCCGAGTCATGAGAGAAGCTGGCAATCCATATGTGAGGGATGGGCCTCGCTCCTGCCCTATAAGAGTCCCCGCGATAGCATACTCATTAGGAAAAACATAGTCAGCAAAAGATGAATAGGTGAAGTTGGAGCGCGTGAGACCCATCACTATAGCTATGAGATCGGGTGTGACAGTGATCATAATATCTCCAATGGTGTTGACAATATATCCCCTCTCATTAAGAAAAGCATATGCATAGAAAGATCGGACCTACTATGCGAGCATCAGGGGCTGCAATCTCTGAGAAAAAGGAGCGCCAATCGTCTCGCTCCATAAGCCATGACTGGGCAGCAGTAATGGTGGGGACAAACTCCACCTGTCGCTCATAAACAATAGCACAAAGAGGTCGATCAGCAGCGGCGGTAGTAGAAGATGAAGCACGCGAAGTAGAGGGGGAGCCCTTCCTCTTCTTTGGGGCTTTAGATTGAGAACCGTGCGCCATAGGTCTGCAAAAAGCTCAAACTAGAGTGCTAAAAGTGATAGTGAAGCGACTAAAAGCAAGAAAAAAAAATTTTCGTACAGCCCAATAGTGTCAAATTATGAAAATACCCCTGTAAAAAAATGATCAAAAATGTCCCAAATTAAAGTATGATATGTACAAGTAAAAATTGAGCATCTTTCATAAAGTAAGTACAAAAAAATTGGTTCATTAAAGCATCAAAAATTTAAATTTTCGACAAAAACAGTGCAGACTGAAAAATCTAAAATCCACCGTAAATAATGCAGTAATCAGTCAATCAAACTGAACCAAATCATCAATATAAGATATACAAGATGTTTCTAACAAATTTCCACAAAAAATTGCACCTGATTTGGTCAAAAATTGAAAGAAAATTTCAAAAATTGAATTTGGGCTTACCGGTGAAACAGAGGGACAGCGTGAAATAGAGGCCGATTCGACTCAAATGGACTCTAGAAATGGATTCTACACGAAAAATCGGAGAGGAGGGATGATTTTTGGACAAAAAGCTGGCCGGATAGGGTACGGAAGACGGCGGAAGAAAACAACGGCGACGCGGCAGAGGAAACACGGCGGAACTGAACTGGCTGGCGCGAGTTGAAAGTGACGACTCGACCGTTCGAACGACATACTTACCGATCGATCGGGCTGATTGATCGGGAACAGTCCCGATCGAACAGTTAAACACAAATTGTTTTTTTTGAATAAAAATAAAATTAAAAATCCAGTTAATCAACTAAAACTACTTAATAAAAAAAAATCACTACATGAATTAAATAAAGGAAAGTTAACTAAAACTAGAGAGAAAAAGAGAGAAAAGAAACATAAAAAACAAACTGAATAAAACAAGGGGTGCCTCCCTAGAAGCGCTAAGTTTATCATCTTCAGCCAGACGGTGTGCACTCCCTTAATGTATTAATGGATCAATCAAATCAATGGAGTCAATGTCACCCCTCTCAATATCTCTCTCAATGACAGGCTTAAGTCTCTGACCATTAACTTTAAAAACTCGATTATCTCGCGGGTCAGAGATTTCAATTGCTCTATGAGGGAAAACCTGAGTAACAACATAGAGGCCATCCCAGTGAGATCTAAGCTTACCTGGAAAGAGGTGTAATTTAGAATTAAAGAGCCAAACTTTCTGGTTAGGTTCAAAGGACTTTCAATGGATTAAGCAATCATGTAAAGGCTTAGTCCTTTGTTTATACAATTTGGAACTCTCATAAGCTTCATGACGCATCTCTTCCAATTCATTAAGTTGGAGTTTGCGGTGGGTACCGGCTTTGTCCATGTCAAAATTAAATGATTTAATGGCCCAAAAAGCATGGTGCTCCAACTCAACGGGTAAGTGATATGCCTTACCATAAACAAGACGGTAAGGAGACATGCCAATGGGGGCTTTATATGCGGTCCAATATGCCCATAAGGCATCATTAAGATGCATGGACCAATCTTTTCAATCAAGGCGCATTGTTTTCTCAGGGATTCTCTTAATTTCACGATTGGACACCTCTACTTGACCACTGGTCTGAGGATGGTAGGGGGTGGCAACTTTATGTGTGACAGAATATCTTTGAAGAAGAGAGTCAAAAGAACGGTTACAAAAGTGGCTAGCCCCATCACTAATAATTGCTCTAGGTGTACCAAATCGACAAAAAATATGTTCCTTGATAAATGCCACCACAACCTTATGGCCATTGGTTTTCGTCGCTATGGCTTCAATCCATTTGGAGACATAATCGACGGCGACCAAAATGTAAGTATAGCCAAAGGAGGGTGGGAATGGTCCTATAAATTCGATTCCTTAAACATCAAAAATCTCAACAATGAGGATGGGTTGGAGAGGCATCATGTCTCTCCGAGAAAGGGCCCCTAGTCGCTGACATCTATCACAAGACTTACAAAACTCATGAGCATCCTTAAACAAGGTGGGCCAGTAGAATCCACTTTGAAGAACTTTAGCAGTTGTTTTCTTTCCCCCAAAATGACCGCCATAGGCGTGAGAGTGACAAAATGTGAGAATACTATGGAATTCACTATTAGGCACACATCAGCGAATAATCTGGTCAGAACAAAACTTAAAAAGATCAGGGTCATCCCAATAATAGTGCTTAACATGAGAAAAGTTTAAATCCTTGTCTTGTTTAGTCCAATTAGAGGGAATGCGACCCACAGCAAGATAATTAACAATATGAGCAAACCAGGGGGGTGTATGGGTAGAGACAACAAAGAGTTGCTCATTGGGGAAAGAATCATGAAGTGGTTCAGGGTGGGAAGGTTCCTCAAGTAAGATCCTAGACAAATGATCAGCCACAACATTCTTAACACCCTTCTTGTCTCTAATTTCATAATCGAACTCTTGAAGGAGCAAAATCCATCGGATGAGCTTAGGCTTGGTATCCTTCTTAGAAAGAAGGTAGCGTAAGGCTGAATGATCATAAAAGATAATGATTTTTGACCCTAAAAGGTATGATGAGAATTTATCAAGGGCATAGACAACAGCTAGCAATTCATTTTCTGTGGTGGTATAATTCAATTGGGCATCAGAAAGGGTCTTGCTAGCATAATAAATGACATGGGGGACTTTGTTCACTCTTTGGCCAAGGACTGTGCCCACAGCATAGTCAGAGGCATCACACATAATCTCAAAGGGTAGGGAGTAGTCAGGGGGCTGAATGATAGGGGTGGTAGAGAGGAGTGTACGAAGTTTTGTAAAAGATTTCATACAAGCATCATCAAAATCGAAAGGTACATCATGAGCCAACAAATGACACAATGGCTGAGAAATCTTACTGAAGTCCTTGATGAATCACCTGTAGAAACAGGCATGGCCAAGAAAGGAACGAACCTGTCTTACTGTAGTGGGGGGAGGCAGGTTAGCTATAAGGTCAACTTTGGCCTTGTGTACTTCAATACCACGTTTGGAAACAATATGACCTAAAACAATGCCCTCTTGAACCATAAAATGACTCTTTTTTCAACTCAAAACCAAATTAGTCTCCTCACAACATTTAAGCACAAGAGATAAATTATGGAGACACTCATCAAACGAAGTACCAAAAATAGAAAAATCATCCATAAAAACTTCTAAAAATTTATCAATCATATCAGAAAATATGGACATCATACAGCGCTGAAATGTACCAGGAACATTACACAAACCAAATGGCATACGTCTATAAGCAAATGTACCAAATGGACAAGTGAAGGTAGACTTCTCCGGATCCCCTGGAAACACAGGTACCTGATTATACCCTGAGTAGCCATCTAGAAAACAATAAAAGTCCTGACCTACTAGTTTCTCTAAGATCTGGTCAATGAATGTCAAGGGAAAATGGTCCTTTCGGGTCATGGAATTTAGCTTCCGGTAGTCTATACACACTCTCCACCCTGTGGTTTCCATAGTAGGGACTAACTCTCCTGATGAATTTGACTTAACAGTAAATCCAAACTTCTTGGGAACAACCTGAGTAGGATTCACCCACTCACTATCAGAGATAGGGTATATGATACCTGCATCTAACAGCTTAACCACCTCCTTCATGACTACCTCCCAAATGTTAGGGTTCAACCTTCATTGTCCTTCTCTCGAGGGTTTGACATTATCCTCTAAGTGGATCCTGTGCATACAAATGGATGGGTCAATCCCCCTAAGGTCAGATACCATCCATCCTATAGCTCTCCTGTGTGTGACAAAGACAGTAAGCAATCTACTCTCTTGGTCACTAGTCAAACTAGAGGAAATAATGACTGGAAGAGTGTCCTTAGGTCCCAAGAAGGCATACTTAAGAAAGTTGGGTAAGTTTTTTAATTAAAGCTTAAGTGGTGACTCTATGGAGGGCTTAAGAGGTGTGGAGGCTGATATAGATAGGGGCTCTACCTGGAGCTTCTAAG
Source organism: Saururus chinensis (assembly GCA_035235625.1). Taxonomy (NCBI): domain Eukaryota; kingdom Viridiplantae; phylum Streptophyta; class Magnoliopsida; order Piperales; family Saururaceae; genus Saururus; species Saururus chinensis. The sequence goes on along the minus strand of CP141146.1, from coordinate 23,849,069 downwards.
AGGAAGACTCGGGAACACTAGCAGCCACTAGTTGGCTATGGGCCTCCTCTAAAAATGGATCAATAGCGGACTCCTCTAACCCTGGGTGTAGTAAAGTCATTTCAATAGCATCTCTCATTAGGGGAAGGGGAAGGGCTTCATTGACTAGGTCTTCTAACTGGTTAACCATTAAGCACTCAAAGTCACACTCAACAGGTGGCTGGTTAGATGCTGGGAATACATTCAGGCTCACATTCATATTCCCAAAGGATATCTCCATCACTCCCATTCGACAATTGATACAAGCATTAGCAGTGGCAAGGAAGGGGCGATCTAGAATGACGGGGATTTGGTGTGTGGTATTACAAACAGGTTTCATATCTAAGACAAGAAAGTCAACAGGGAAGAAGAACTAATCAACTTTCACTAAGACATCCTCAATGACTCCTCAAGGCTTACGCATAGAACGGTCGGCTAGCTGCAAGATAACTGATGTAGGTTGCAATTCACCTAACCCTAATTGCTCATACACCGAGTAAAGGAGTAGATTGACACTCGCCCCAAGGTCAAGGAGGGCTCTATGAATGGAGTGATCGCCAATGATACAAGAAATAATGGGCACTCCAGGGTCATTATACTTAGGTGCGGTGTCAAACTTCAAAAGAGAGTTAACTTGCTCGGTGAGAAAGACCTTCTTAGATACATGGGTCTTAGATTTACACTTTTAAGTGCATAGGTCTTTGAGGAACTTAGCATAAGCAGGGACTTGCTTAATGGCATCTAAGAGGGGGAGATTAATTTTTACTTGTTTAAAAGTCTTAAGAATATCATCCATCTTAGCTGTGCTCTTTCTAAATGGTGTAGTTATGTCAAGACACTAAGGAAAAGGTGCCTTAGGGATGTAAGATCCCTATGAAGTGGTCTTAGGCTATGGCTCTGAGGAAGGGGAAGGAGAGACTGACTCCTTTGAATTTGGTTCACTCTCTAACTCATAAGGCTCATTAGGGGATGAATTGTCCAACCCTTCATTTGTGGTACCTAAGGACTCCTCTCCAACCTGATTATCAATATGTCGACAACTCTTAATGGTAGTTATGGACTGAACTTGTTCATTAGATGAAGGGACTATCTCTACTCCACATTGACCTTTAGGGTTTTATTGGGGTTGACATGACAATGTTCCCATATCTTTTTTGTTGATAACATTGGCTAGTTATCCAATTTGGGCTTCTAACTCTGCTATAGATTGTGTGTGAGAGTTAGGAATTGGGATTGAGATTAAATGCCTTACAGGGCACTTAAGACCTTTTCTTTAAAGCTTGGACTCCTATTGGGTTGGACATATGGATGTTGGACTTAAGGTTGGTGGATATAGGCTAGTGGGACTTGGAATGGTTGCCTAGGGGGTTGGTTACCTACAACCTTTTGGTTTTGTGTCCGCTAAGAAAAGTTGGGATGATTCCTCCACCCAGGGTTGTATGTGTGTGAAAATGGATTATTCTCAGTCCTAGGGAAGGATTGGGTAGCATTCACATTATCTTGGACAAGCTCAGGAAATTAAGAGGCAGAGGGGCATTCCATGATAGTATGGGCTGGGCTAAGACATATTATGCATGCATCTTGAGTGAAGGGAGTGGGCTGATGTGTTGAAGTCATAAGGAGGTCCAGCTTCCTACTTAAAGTATCAACTTTAGAGAAGATGTCTAATTAGTTTTTGACTTCATACAAGCCACCCCTAGAGGGGGCATTGTTCAAGGTAGATAGTCCACTCTCATTTCTATTCAATACAACATGTTGAAGAGAATTTTTACTCAAGTCCTCAAAAAGTTTTTATGCCTCATTTTTTATTTTTTAGCAAAAAGGTACCCCAACAACTTGCATCAACAAGATGACGGTTTTGTTTAGTAAGACCCTCATAAAAATGTTGCAATAATTGTCACTTAGGGACAGCATGATGAGGACACCTCCTAAGAAGGTCCTTAAGTCTATCCCAACTCTCATAGAACTGTTCAGTGGGAAGTTGGGCAAAAGTGGTTATGGCCTTTCTCATTTGGTTGGTCTTACCTATGGGGAAGTATTTTTTTAGAAACTCCTATTGCATTTGGGCCCAAGTTGTGATGGTGTCTGACTCTAAAGAGTGAAGTAATTCCTTAGCCTTATCTTTCAATGTGAAAGGAAAAAGGCAAAGTTTAATAGCTTCATCGGTTAAATTTGAGAGCTTAAAAGTTGTGCATATTTCCTAGAAGTCATCTAGGTGCATATACGGGTTTTCATTATTAAGTCCATAAAAAGATGGAAGCATTTGAATAACATTGGGCTTGATTTCATAATTTTGAGCAACAACCGCTGGCAACACAATGCATGAAGGGGAGGTGTACTCATTGGGAGTGTAATACTCCCTTAGAGCTTTTAGTGGTGTATCTACTAACTGATGTTTAGCCATGATGAGGGTAGAAGTAGTGTGGGTGGAGGAATTAGTGAGAGAGTTTGGGGGTGTAGAGATGTAGGTCGAGGGCGACTCAGCTCTCCTAGATGTCCGCTCAGGCTCAGGATCAAACGGTACTAATCGGGGGAGTAAGGAGCGACGACCACGCTTACACTACAAACACACTACACAATTTTAAGTATAAAAAGGGAAAATAACTGAAGAAAAAAGAATAAAAAAAAAGAAAAAAGATCTTGCAAACCGAAGAGAAGCATTATGCTTGCCAATGTCCACTTGTGGCCATAAGTGTAGAGAGCACCTTCAACTCAACCTACAAGATCAAATTAAAAGAAGGTAAGAAACTAAAAATTAACCTAAAAAAAATTAAGTAAACTGAAACTAAAGTATCTAGAATTATCCTAAAGCTAATTTAGTAACAAATCAACACCATCCTCGACAATGGCGCCAAAAACTTGATCGTTTATAATTAAACCCTTTGCAAGTGTACAAGGTAATTGTACTAGGATGAGTATTTAAGGGTTGTCGAACCTCAGGAACGGATAAATTAATTACTAAATCTAAAGAGGAATTAGCTGATTAAAAATTAGAAAGAACTTAAACTTAAATTAAGCAAAAAAAAAGAATCAACTAGTTTAAAAGATAGAGATTAATATGATGGAATTTACTTAGGAAATCGAATCCACTATAGAACCATAACAATTCCTTAACTTTTAATCTAAATCTAGTGTGAATATGAACAAGTATTCTCAGCTACAATCTAGAATTACTTCAGAAAGAATTATTAATTAACTTCCATGGCATGAACTATCTTCGAAAATAACACGAATCATCTACACTAAACTAGCTATAGGCATGACCCGTCTAATCTTAGTATAACTCATCTAAGTCATTAATTATCTGAATATTAAAACTATTGTATGACCATCTCATCTAAATCACAGAAATTAGAATTGATACAAATATCAAAACCACATCAATCTATCATCTACAAGACAATAAATCAACATAGAATTGAATAAACATGAAAAACTCTTCTATTAAAAAGGAAATCCTTATCATACAATTGTCATAATTCACAACTGAGATCTAAATTAAAAAGAAAAGAAATTGAAACTTATCTATAGCTTCATCAACTCCTAAGTAAAAGAAAAATTTAGCCTTCCATTGTAGAAGAAAGCACATGAATCTCCATTGAAAGCTTTGAGTTCTTCTTTATCTTCTTCTTCCTTCTTCTCTTTAGAAAATCTACTTGCTAACCCTCAATTTTAAGCCAAATATGTCTTTATATAGGCATAAGATCCGTAGGAAGAAGTCCAATATGAAAAAGACTCGAAATTGGCTGAAATAAGGAAATTGCGCGTTATCCCGTTTGAACGCCCTGCATGCCCGTTCGAATGCTTGAACTGAATTTTCTTCAAAATCACTTCATCCTGATCGAACGGTAAGTGAGGCCATTCGAACGCCAATGAAGAATCTGCAAAATAAGCAAATTTAATTCAAAACATCATGGAAGCTTTTTCTAACCTATTTAAATTTAATTTTTAATTATTTAACCTATATTAACTCTTAAATGAGACTAGAAAATATAATAATTAAGGGTAAAATAACGTATAAATTATACTTATCACTTGCCCCTCAAGAAATCTCTAAACAAAGGACTCCAAGCTTGGAGTAGACTGCTTAACAACTGCTTGACCCAAATCCCCAGAGCTCTCAATAGCCTGCCATGAATATGGAGAAAAAGATCTTAACTATGCTCATGGACACAGATTGGCAAAAAAACACAAGCCTTCCATGATGCTCATGTAACTCCACTTTTCATACGTACTAAATAGTCCTAGGAAGACCTGTGGTAAAACCCTCTGGTCAATACCCAAACTGTCATGGTGATGAAGAAGCATATCACAATCTCCACCATCCCAACTCTGGGAGAAAATGTCGTATAAGACATTACTAATGTATCAATAGAAGCCTCGGGTCTTTATGACCATTGACTCCCCCAAACATCTGAACTTAGACTAGATTATTTCCATCCAGTCAAGTATCTGTTCAACCATTTGAGTCCTCTTCACATTGTGAATCGGCCCAACAAATAGCTCATCCACTGAGCTATGACTCATAGAACATCCCAAAACCACCCTCAGTTCATTAACTAAGATAAGATTCTATGTTAGGGCCCCGTTCACTCCATGAACAGGTCCCAAACCCTATTGGGGGTATTTTAGTCTTTATCTTGATTAGATGTTCTCCCCAATCCAACGGCAACCCATGTCTCTTGATTAAACTTCATTAATCTTAAGTTACCGATATAAATCAAAGCTTTAATAATAAAGCATATGCCAAGGTAAGCAACATAAATAACATTAAGTCATACAAGTTCATAACAATAAATAGAGGCCCATTGCACTCCTTTTCAGGGCCAAGGCTCAGCGAATTCAAGCCCGAGAGTGTAAACAACTCTAACACCTCCCACTAGTTACATATATAACACTCTAGTCGATCGATATACTTGATTGCAGGCACGTGTAAAACACTGCCTTAAACCTTGAGAATTAGGGTTATTCTCCTTGTTTCCCATGACACTGTGACCTGTCAAGGTCTTCGTGTCTCCTACTAATCACACCCCTTCATTTTGAAGCCAATTAACGTCATTCTAGGCCACCCTAACGCTGGTAGTTAGGTTATTAGTTTCGGCAAACATAGTACCATTGCCCCTAAGAGCATTAGGGTAATTTTACCACCTAGGGTATGTTATTTTTCCTTGGGTCATTTGGTCATCTAACTACTCTTTTATTTATTTTAAGTCTCTACTCTCAAACTGACCCGCGCTTCCATTCACACGAATGTGGGCGGTTCCACTCAAAGGGGTATTTATGTTAATTGGTTTCAGGCCTTATTGACATTCAATAGGTCCAAAATTGAACTCTAGGGTACTGCTAGACTTCATGGACTCTGTGTAATTTTCCTAACATGTGACAGGGTCGTGAACCCCTTGAACCGACCCAGGTTTTGACTAACGTTATACTATAAACCCTAGGGGCAAAAGGGTTAATTAACCACTCACTGGGATTTTTCCTTACTAAGTGGTTTGGTATATACTCAGGGCACACACTAAGCTCTTACGAAAAATTTCTCCAATTTTTAAATCTACTCATACGCCCCTGAATCAAAGCCTCGAACTCGGGTAAATTAATATTATATGATAATTTAATAAACTAGGGTAAAAAGGTCATTTCACAGTCTCTAGGATTTTTCCCTAAGATGAAACGAGGTCAGAATAATCCCAAACCTCTCCAGGTTCATGATTATTTTTCTATAATTTGTTTGACACTTTTATCCCCATGAACTGGACCCAGTTCACTCCCCTCCTCATTTATCTTTTTTTATTAAACCAACCCGGCCTGGGTCTTGAACCACTTGGTTTAGGTCACCCAACCCGAACTCAGGCAAATGACCCACAGTGAGTCGTCTTCCCTGCATTCGGTGAGGACTCCCTGGTGATGGCTCCCGAGCTACCACGGCGAGGACCTATAGGATCACCGCCAAGCAGCGATCCTATTAGGCCTAGCCCCACTGCAGCCCGACGGCCGGTCGGGGCCTCTGAAAATTCTACCGACACAACCCGCCAGAGGCTTAGCTTCTGGTGGCCATGGTGGGGTGGAAGGCTAGCCTCACCGAATCGCCTCTAGGCGGCAATCCCGTTGGGCCAGGCTCCGTTGCTGCCCAGTGGCCAGCCGGAGCAGTAAGATCCTTTTTTTTTAAACAAAGATCCGGTGGCCTGCACAGCAGTAGCCAAAGCCACCGCTGCCAAGGCCTCTCTAGAGCAAGGGTCACTACAGCAAGAGCCAGGGCCGCCACGGCCAAGTCCACTGCGGCCCTAGAGTGCGGCCCCTTTCCGTCGGCTGTTTCGGCAACGAGAAAGTTAATTACTATTCACAATATTACGTGAATAGTAATTGCAGAGACTGTAATGTCCTTGATTTTTCGATGATTTTTTGGGATTTTTCTGCTATTTTTCTGGCCATTTTTGGCGGGAAAATGTGATGCTTCAGTATATTCGTATTTATGTATTTCTCCCATATTTATACCCATAGAGTTGGGTGTGGGGCTTAATCGCAGGCTGCGGGCCTCACTGCGCGCTTACGACGCAAATTTTGGAGGTATAATGCATAACCGGGAGGTTAACGAGTATTAGGGACATGAATGTAAAAATTAAAAAGAAGTTACATATAAGTATGAAATCCGGACCGGATTTTAGAAAATTTCACGTCCAGTGCATTTTGTGAGAACCCGAGGCTAATTCCAATCGTGTTGTTCTCCCTCCTCCGTCATCGGATTCCATCGATTCTTGTCATGATCCTCCTTATCTCACCGCCATGAGTCCATAGGTACCGGCTATGACTGCCGCCGTGGCCTCTTCACTCCTCCACGAGGTACTGAACCTTTTTTCGGGTTTTTTCTCCTCTAAATCCCTTTTTTGAGCAGTGGGGGTGTGATTTTAACATCATTTGCGGCCGCCCTCAACTAGACTTATGTTTGTTTGGCCGCTAGGAACCCATAGGCGCTGGCTAGAGCCGCCGCCATGCTTTCTTCACTCCACTATGAGCTATCGGTCTTTTGGTCGGGTTTTTGTTACTATTTACATCTCACTGTCCATGGGATTTTTTGGACGCCAGTGGGTTTCCGGTCATCATCCGGCCATTGGTAGGACTCCGTCCAGCCTACCTCGACCTGGTGTTGGTAGGGGGTTGCCGTTCCCGACCCCGCTTCGCCCCTATTGCCTTGCTCTGCCCGATTAGATGCTTTGGGTGTGTCTTGGGTCGTTAGCATTGGCAAATCGTGGGCCATTTGGCCATTGTGGGCTCTGCCCCGGCTTAGCGACAGTGAAGGCCAGCCCCGATTGGCCCGATTTTACACTCTGCTCAGAACAAGCTGCTTGCCATTGCCTTATACCGTGCGAGATGCACAACCGCTCGCACCATGGTGTTGGTTGTGGGTGGCGATCGGCAATGTTGCCGTTTCGATCAGCCACCACTTCCTGGCCCTAGCTCCATTGCCCCTTTGTGGGCCGTGGGCCGCCACTGTCCGACCCATCTCCCCCTAGAGTGGCACTTTTTGGCCGCGTGTGCATGTGGCCAGGCGTGCATTTTTGGGTTTAGGTGCCATATTTGTGCTGCCGGACCGTCGGTTGGCTTTGCCACTGAATGAAGTTGACATTAGAGCCCTCCACCACCTCTCCTTTGTCCTCGAGCATTGCCCCATGCCCTCCACCCTTATGTGGGCCTTTGTTGACACGAAATCACCTCCGTTGGGTGCTGTCCATGGCCGATTTCATCGTCTTGCGGCCAGCCGAGTACTTCTCAGCCGCCAGCTGACCTTCAGTGAGTAACCATCGACTTCTGGTTGCACCGCCACTTATGTTGGCATGATATTTCTCCCGGTCGCCCCTAGTGTGCCGCCGTGGATCATGGATATTGCCGCATTTTGACTTCTAACACCTTGTTTGGCAGTGATTATTTCCGGCACTTCCTAAAATCCTCTGGACGACAACTCTCTCAGCTAGGCAATGCCTTTGGCCGCTAACTCTGCCGCCGACGCCGCCACTGTCGTGTGCTCGCCATCAAACGTCATGATTACGAGGTAGGGGAGCTTTGAACTCGTAATTTCATGATAGCATGCTAGGACTATATGATTGAATGATATGGATGTTGAATCAAATCTGTTTGCATGATGTAAAAGGATAAATTATGCCATGCTAAAATGCTATGACGTGCATATGGGTTGTAAGCATATTTGAAGTATGTATGGAATGTGTATGTGCTAGTGATGGCTAGCGTGTATGTTTGAAGTATGTATGTATGTGCTAGTGATGGCTAGCGTGTATGTTTGAAGCATGTATGGATGCGTATGTATGTGCTAGTGATGGCTAGCGTGTATGTTAAATGTATGTGTATGTATGTGCGCTAGTGATGGCTAGCGAGTATGATAGTAAGCTATGTATGAAAGTACGTGTATGTTATACGTATGTGTGATAGGCATACATATGTATGATGGCTAATTGCCTATGCTATGGATATGTGTATGTGTATGTAGGCAAAAGTATGGGCAATGGATAGTAAGAGGTGACCAAGGTTTTGTCTGGATTTGGATATGGATGTGGGATGCGTAAGCGTATGACAGATGACAGAGGATATGATTATGACAGGCAAGGATTTGGAGTGGTTTGTTTGGTTTGTATCAGAGCGTATGTTGGGGGTGTGTTAGACAGTAAGAGTGTGCATAATTGTACAAGCATAACGTACGAATTATGAAGTGAAAAGTAAGCTTAATAAGTGAGGTATAAGTAAGAGGGTGATAATTGGGTTTGGCTCTGAGGAGCTCCATTTGATGATGTTAGTGTAAGATGATTTGGCCATAAGGGGATGGCCGAGTATGTAAGACCATAAGATTTTGATGTATGGTGAGTTTTGTTGTGATATGGATGAGTTAAGTGAAGTTTGCTGCCCTGACGAACTAGGGTTTCGGATCGGGCTCAGCTTCGGTTAGATCAGTGGAGCACGGTACGTTTGAGTATTTGTTTGGCATAATTGTACCGCATAATTTACTTAATTCAAACTTGAATTATAAGCATAGCTAATGATAGCGTTGTGAGTTTGAAACCTGAGGGTTCGATGGATTGAGTTTCGTGTTTGAGCTAGCCGAAATAAGTCGGCTGAGCGTTTCTCATGTCTTGCCATGGTGTTTATCCTGCGGGATGTTGTCTGTGTGCTGTATAGAGCACCAGATGTCTGATGCTCTGTTGAGAGCGATGTATGTTTTCGATTTGGTCTGTGTGCTGTATTAAGCCCAGACATTCGATGCTCTGTTGAGAGCGATGTATGTTTTTTATTTGGTCTGTGTGCTATATTAAGCCCAGACATCCGATGCTCTGTTGAGAGCGATGTATGCTTTTGATTTGGTCTGTGTTAAGCCCAGACATCTGATGCTCTGTTGAGAGCAATGCTTGTTTTCGATTTGGCCTGTGTACTGTATTAAGCCCAGACGTTTGATGCTCTATTGAGAGCCTGTATGATTTCTGCCCAAGAGTGGCACTAGCACTATAAGACCCATTTTGGTGGGGAATTCTCTGGCACTATAAGACCCATTATGGTGGGCAATTGTATGACCCCTTATGTGTGGGTGTTTATGTTTACGCGCTCAGGTAAGTAGTATCATGGACCTGCTCTTACCTATTTGATCCTGTGCCCCATGAGCACTGGTGTGCCTTACCTTCGGAAAAGTCCAAGGCATCTAGTCACTCCCCGGAGGTTAAGGTGATGCCCCTGTGACATTCTTTTCCATTTCGACGCTTGAGCTTATTAGTTGTAATGAGCTTCAATGGTTGATAGTATGTGTATGACTGTAAGAGAATGAGTATGAGCACGACTGTAAGAGAATGAGTATGAGCACGACTGTAAGAGTATGAGTATGAGCATGACTGTAAGAGTATGAGTATGAGCACAACTGTAAGAGTATGGGTTTGAGTAAGACTGTAAGAGTATGTTTCTGAGTAAGACGGTAAGAGTTTAATTCTGAGTAAGACTGTAAGTGTAAAATGTACGAGTAAGGTCGTACGAGTAAGTATGTGATTATATGAGTAAGGTCGTACAAGTATGTGTAAGTTGTGTGAGTAAGCATACGAGGGTATGAGTAAGTTTATAAGACCCTTAAGAAGGGTGTTTGTGTAAGATTAGTTTGATAATATGACTTTGGCACGATGGTGCATTTGGTATGTTTTTGGCACGATGGTGCATTTGGCATTGATTGTATGCGTATGAGCATTGTTATGATATGCCTGTTTGCTTCATGTTTGAATTGCATGAATGCATCTATATTAGATTTACTGAGTTTACTATTTAGAACTCCCATACTAGGTATTTTCCTACTAAGTATGAAAATATTTATTACCCTATTTTTTTAGCCCCGTTGTTCTGAAGGCATTTGTAGGTTTGTGATAGAGAGCTCCTGAAGATGGATGCTCATTTTAGCGGTGGATTGATTAATCACAACTGGAAATCTTACCTCCGAGGCCGAGTTGTTGTCGATCCACCGCCGCTGAAGCCTCGCCGAAAAATTTCATCGGCAGCTCCTCCTTCGCTCCACCGTTCCCCCCAAAAAGCCCTAATTATGTGTTTTTATAGTCATGAGATTAGGGTTCTTAATCCCTAATGAGTTTGGCCAAAATCACCTCAATTAGGTAACCAATTTGGGCAAAAAAAAACACAATTTCGGAACTGTAAATAATCGGGCCCACAAAACGACTTAAATGGCTGAGTTGTACGTTTAAATCGGGTAAACGGGCCATGCACGATATGTTCAACTTCAAATGGTCGTATCTCCCTCATCCGAACTCCGATTTGCACGTTCTTGGAAGTGTTTCGAAGCTCTTTTTGTCTATTTTCCATCCATATAAGTTTCCATTACCAATTCCAAGCATCGAATAAGTTATTCCAACAAAAAAGGTCAAGGGGTCTAACACCCTAATTTTTACGTGGTCAACTTTGGGAATTTAAAAAATTCCTTGACATTACATTGCTTCTTAGTATGTGGTTTGATAGCTTATCAAATTTGGAACTGTATACAACTATGAGATCTATAGTTTCTTTGGAAGGATTTCCAATTCCTTAAAAACATATATAAGTCATCTGCTTCTACAACTTATTTTGAATTGAATCTGTTATGGATTTATAACATGTTTGTAAATATTCATACAGTAGTTGAGGGCACTCCTAATTTTACCCAATTTCAATTGATTTTTGTTTATTTTGCAGGTAGAGAAGGGGAAATATAAAGAAGAGTCCACTTCAACTCACAAAGAGTTGTTTTCCCATGTATTAAATTGACCCGAGTATTTAGTCAGCCAAATAAGAGAATTGTGTATGCACTCTTATAAAAACTAGATTAAGCTTCCATATGTCTCACCCATTGGTTTCGAGATTTTCATACAACAATGGAAGAATGCCAAATCACCAAGAAAGTGGTCACCAAGAAAATGGTGACATCGACACTTAGGACCTAAATCCAACAAGTTTAGGTATTAGTGGAATGATTCTACCATGTCAGTGTGCATAGGTTCATTCATATGTTTAAGAGAAATTTATTTAAATAATATTAAAAAAATATCATTTTGGACCACTTTAGAAAATATTTCTCAAAGTAGTGTTCCTTTTTGCCACGCAGACGCCAGCCAAGCAGCTGGCGCCTGCGTGACTTTTTTTATATTTTTTTAATTAATTTAAATAAATTTCCCTATATTTTAACATGTAAACTCACATTAACACGTGATTTTTCTCATGTTTTGACATGTAGAAAATATTAAAACATGTCAAACAATGAATAACATATCCACTATGTGGCTTGTGGAATGGTTTCACTAGACCCTCCAGATGTCTATAGATCATGCATTGTGGTAAGTAATAGTAAAGGGCTAGGCCTGGCCCGGCTTGGTCCAAAGTGTGGCTTGGCACAACCCTGCCAAGGATCCGATGTGCTGGGCAAACCCATAGGCCTGCCATTTTTAAAAGTCAAGTCTATTAGGCCTTTCTGGGCTTCTTCAAGGTGTTGGTCCAAGTATCAGCCCCTGTAAAGGTCTCAATTCAAGGCTTGGCATAGCCCAAGCCACATATGCCCGGGTCCTATTGTGAATAGGCCAAGCTGCCCCACCCATTAGGGCTGGTTCAACCCTTTACCACCTCTACGTATACAAATGTTGTGTCATTATGAAAAAAATTTAACTAATCGGTTTTCATGACCAAAACCCGTGACCAACCTATATACGACTAACATTGATCTATAAGAATTAGAGCCTCCATATATACCATGTTAGAGCCTCACTATATCCAAAACCCCATGTGGATTAGTCACGGAACGGGTCTTAGAAAATAGGCCTAAAAAAATAGGTATAAATATGGTACCAACGTGACATGACTAATATATTACCATATTTTCTATTAAATCGGTTATTTTTAAAAAGGAAAATTATTTAATTAATAATTAAAAAAATTAACCGATTTGGATTATTTTGGGAAATATTTCTCAAAGTGGTGTTCCTTTTTGCCACGTAGGCACCAGCCAAGTAGCTGGTTTCTGCATGGCTTTTTATTTTTATTTTTTAGGTAATCAAGTTTAAGTTGATTTCGTCATTCTAAAGGACGAAATCGGTTTAACAGTTATATTACTTTTCCCCATTTCGTCCTTTAGAAGGACAAAATCGCCACATTTAATGTGTTTCGACCATTTGCTTATGAGACTGAAGCCGATTTCATACACTTCTTCACATATTCCTTAAGATGAAATTACATGAATTTAAAAAATAACAAGTGCATGGAGCTGTCGTTGCTATGCATGATAGACATATGTATGATGTTGCTGTCGTCATTGGGCCGAGAGCAAGGATATTGTTGTAGTGAAAGAGTATCTCGATGACGCCCCATCTGGGGGCATCCGAGTCGTGGTTGAGATCCCGGCGGATGTAGAAGGGGTCGTAGTTATAGATGTGGAAGCCGCGGTTAGTGCTAGCGGTGAAGCAAACATGGTCCTAGTTAAAGGAGAGGTGGAGGAGGGAAGAAGAGTCGGACTCAGAGTCGGGGGTAGTAAATACTTTACTATTGCATGTCAAAGAGGAAGTAGCCTAACTCCTTGTTTTGCTTTATTGCTGTCCTTTGATAGTTTTTGTGATAGTAAAAAAAAATTATAATATTTTATGTCAAGTTATATGATCTGGGAGTTTTTCAAATAGTAAATACTCTTGTCATAGTAAAAAACATGTTGACATATAAAAAGAGTAAAAAACGTGTTTACCTATAAAAAGAGTAAAAAGCGGAACTTTATTTTTAGTAAGTCACACAGGATAGACACTATGTTAAGTAATAAGGTTCGAAAAACATGTTCTTGCGAATTTAAGGGCAAACAAAAGTAACTGTTTTACAACGGTTAGAAGAATATGGACAGTAGTTCACATATCACATTAAAGTTTACAATATATAGAGTTCAATAATCCAAGCCGGAAACATTCGGTTGTGCTGCGCCAACCAATATCACACTTTAGAAATCACGTCAAGAAGAAAGCAGATAAGACTTTCTCCCACAGGGCAGTAAAAACCAGACTTGTAGATGTAGTTCAAAACGAAGAAATTACCACGATGGTCCTCAAAATCATAGATTTTTGGAGCCCAGTGAAAAAAATTGTGGCACTCAGGATGGGGGGGATGTATAAAACCAATTACGATGTTTTGGCTTGAAATAGTCTCATGCGAGAGAAATTAATATTTGCGCTCTCCAGTTACAGTTTTACAAATACCTTTCTCTTGTATTCTACGAGCAGGGTGATCAGTCAAACACAATAAGCATACAATACAACAGTGATGCTACGAAATCACCACGACGGACCTTAACTATAATTATTATTTTTAGAAAGTATAAAAATATTTGAGAGATTATATTAATAAGAAGTAAAATATTTCAAAAAAATATAATTAATAATATAATTATCTTTTCACAAAAGGATTCTAAAAATGAAATCGGGTCAAATAATATAACTGTTAAATCGATTTTATTTTTTAGAAGAATAAAATTAATTTAAATTTAATTATAAAATTATTTAAAAAATAATAAAAAAAAACTAAGCCAGCCAGCTGCGTAGATGGTAAATATTTTTTTTAATTATTAATTAAATAATTTTCCCTTTTAAAAAATTTAATACATGATATTTTCTCGTGAAAAACAGTTTTCATATCATAAATATAACATTTTCTCAACTTATCCACGGGTGGTGTTAGAATTGCGTGCGGCCAGCAGCCTAATGGCATCCCTTCACTGTCTTCCCGCCTTCCCCCCACTCTCTTCCTTCCCTCGCCCGCCTCCCCTTACCCAACCAACCAGGTTCAACTTCCTCTCTCTCTTCTCCACCACTCCCCCGACTTCAGTATTCAGCCCCAACGTCTTCCCCCGATTCTACCCTCTGTTTCCGGCCGAGGACAGCCGATGCAGGTGGAGAAGATGCCGGGCTTCTCAAGGTGCCAGTTCTGCGGCGGAGACTCTGGAGAAGAAGAGCCAGCCCATGGTCCCTCCTTACAATGTGCTCATCACCGGCTCGACAAAAGGTCTGTACAAGTCCTCAATTGGAAAACTCTTAAGTTCATTATTTCAGTGAATGCTCTTTTGGATTTATTCTCCCCCAACTGGTGTTTTTTTAATGTTCATTTAGTTATGTTGTAAAAATGGGTTTTGGGATTTCTCTTTGGTTGTTTGATAGATCGTCTTCCACAACGTTCTGACTTCTGAGTAATGGTTCGTTCTGACTTCTGAGTAATGGTTGTTTGGAATTACTTTCTTTCACTTCATTTCGGTTGTTTGAGATGGGCCCTATATAGTATATATTAGCTACTTCCCTTTGAGTAGGGCATGTAGCTTTCTTGCCTGAAATTAGTTTCCATCTAGCTCTCTTGCTTCATGCCATTATGTTTCCAAGGCTGTGAGCCTCTTGGATATACGGCTCCATGATTCTAATAATTGAAGATTTTTTGTCACTATTCGGATATTTATGAATTATACTGCAATGTGCTGTTGCTTGTGCTTTCACTTATATAGACTGATTCATCAGTATTACCTTAATCCTTATCCTATTTCAGTTATCAAAATCATTCTTTTAATGGTTCATCAGTAAAAAAACTGGTGCTAACTGGGATATTAGCAGCAATAGCACTTGCTATCTCTCTTTTTATTTTTTGGCAGTAACAGCAGTTGGTATCTCAGCTTTACCATGCATGCGGAACTTTTAATAGTTTACTCGCATCTATATGCATATTATGATCCCTCATTGATTTCTTTTGTAAATGTTTCATGAAGGTATTGGATTTGCTCTGGCAAAAGAATTCCTCAAGGCAGGTGACAATGTTATTATATGCTCAAGATCAGGTATTTGTTCTCATTCCGCACAGCTCCATTGCCTTATCATTTAGTGGCCAAGGAATGGTATTGGACTAACCCATACTTTTCACTTTCCTTTGAAAATGCTCCAATTTGGGAAACATAATCATCATCAAGTAGTGCCTTTTTTCAACTCTTTGAGGTCGGCAATCAAGTCAAAAGACATCGTCTTTCCTAGATATGTTCTCATGTTTGCAAATATGCCAGAGGCCATATACATATGCATGTTGGTCCTGACGAATGATCAATTCTAACAGTGATTGTTGACATTTGTAGTCCTGATATTCCTTTGGAAACCCATGGAAACATCTGTTGGATTTAATCTTCTTCCAGTTCCTTTGTTTGGTCTCCAAAATGCTACTATTTTTTTCAGTCACTAGAAATTCTATTGAAAATACTCATTTGCAGTTGATGTCAATGACATTGTTTTTTTCCAATGACCTCAAGCAGATGAGCGTGTGAAATTGGCACTTCAAAATTTGAAGCGAGAATTTGGGGATCTGCATTTGTGGGTACTGGGTAGACATCTTAGAGCTTTCTATATAATTTCTTTTGCATTAAAAACTTTATACACATACATCACCAGCATATTGCAGTCTCAATTATTATTTTATGCAGTTTAAGTAATTTTCAAAAATGTTTTCCCATTGCAGGGTACTGTCTGTGATGTTAGGGAAGGGAAGGATGTCAAAGCCTTAGTTGCTTATGCACAAGAAAAACTAAATTACATAGATATTTGGGTATGTGACCTAACAAAATGTTTAGTTAAGCTTTTTCGTATGTGTATGTAATACTAAACAGCAAAAGAAAATTTAATCTCAATCCCTGCCTATGAACCATTTCTATGAGTTTTATGATTTGGGGGATTGAAAGTTGAGGATTAGCCATAGTTTATTTCTCATTGACACGGGGAAAAGTCCATTGTATAATATATATAGGCTTTAATGCATATCGATGATGTTAAATCCCTTTTATCTGTATCTAACTTTGGTAGTATAAGGGATACAGATTAATAATGCTGGATCAAATGCTTACAGCTATAAACCACTGGCTGAAGTTTCTGATGAGGATCTCATGTAAGATACAAAAGCTTGTTGACATTGTTTTATTTATTTGTTAAGTATTCCGACCTTTAAAGCAATTTCTACTCTAACATGTTCAATGTTTTTGTAGGGAGGTTGTTTCTACAAACACTCTTGGCTTGATGATATGTTGCCGAGAAGTAAACCTGCCTACTGAATTTAGTTGTTCTATGTTGAAAATTAATATTGATAGGTATTTACCTTTACATTTCCTTGTACTACCTAAGGCCATAAAGATGATGTTACACCAGCCTCGAGGGGGTCACGTCTTCAACATTGACGGTGCAGGATCTGATGGGAGGCCAACTCCAAGGTATTGCTTGTTTCCCCACATTTTGTCAGGAAACATAACTAGTTTCCATGTTATATGCTATGGTTTATTCTATATATGTATCCGTATACATGCAAAATTCTTTTGTTATCTTTTTTTGTCTTTGAAAGTGAAAGATGTCATGTATTTGAAAACAACTTACATATATGTGGTGAGTAGATGGAACAAAAAAGAAGAAATCATAATATTTGTGGTCTCTTTTCCTTAATAAAAGACTGTCAGGACGAGGCTTGCATGCAAATGAGTAGAATGACCTATGAAGACCTGTTGCATGTTTGTAGTCTTTGTATACTAGAATGTATATGGTGACTATTTTATTAAATAACTAATATTAGATTTATTTACTATAAATTTGGCAACAATTGGCTATAATAGAAACTTTTACCAAGAATGCTGATTGGAGAAATTGTCAGTCTTTATTTGCAAATTAGACTTGTTTCACTGGAGCTAAAGTAGAGGTGTGGACTACAATAGCAAATATTAACAAATCGTGTTTTAACTCTCATTTAGAAATGACGTTTCTTATTTGAAAATGAAAGACTGACCAATAATCTATATAATGTCTATTTCAAACATTAGATCCCGACTAGGATCTACATATTGACATTTGGCTCCTGCATTTTTTGGTGTCATAATGGGCTTAAGTATATAATAAGAGTATAAAAATAGAATTTGTAACTTGATGGCATCTTCTCACATCCTTGCTACATTGTGCATTGATCGTAGCTACCGTCTCTTCTCATCTTATATTTACTAAACAGGGATCTTATTTTTTCCATGTCATATTCTTTCACTTGCTAAATTGCCTGTAGCTGATTTTGTTATTTTCCAGATTCGCTGCTTATGGAGCAACAAAAAGGAGTGTTGTGCATCTAACAAAATCGTTACAGGTGTTTACGAATTTATCCCTTGTGCATTCTCACTATCTTCCGTACCACAACTTTAGAGGCATTTGACTAGCTGTCAGTTTGAATGACTGCACACATACTTCAGTGACTTGATATCTCAGAAAGCTGCTCACTGTAATTAACTATGATTGTAAGTTGATTTATTTCTACACTTGTAAAAGTTTGATATGAATGCATCCTGGCAAGCTTCACAAAACTGTGGGACAGATTAGCTATTGTACAAACATATTACAATACATTTGATGCTAGCTGTATGTCTGTATGGGCATTGTTTAGAAAACTTTTTCTGATGCACCTTAATACAAGTGCGAACACCATTCCCTGGAAATGTTGAACCAAGAATTTTTAAGATTATTTGTCGCCAAAAATTCATGATGTACTCACAAATCATAAGGTGGGTGTTTTGCAACATCATGCACTTGAAGTGTGAGTGAGTCATCTTTTCCTAATATCCAGTACTTCTGTCTTCTTGTTTTATTTCGTTCAAATTTGTAGTCTTTTCGGTTTCATGCTTTCCACTTAGGCATAAGATTGCTTATAGAAAAATTTAACATGAGCCTAGGCTCATGTGTGCCAGGGCATCACGATTCCTCAGATCGAGATCTGATGGCACACATTGAGGGGGTGGGCGGGCGATTCAAATGAGTCTGCCCTGATTGATGTTCGACGTCGGATCAAAATACAATGGCTCATGTTGACCGGGCTTATGCCGATGTGTGTGAGCCCGGGCTCATACTAACATGACTCTTTCTTATATGTGCACAGTATTTTCTCTTTTTTGCCGTTGTTATTGATACTTGTATCTTCATTATATTTAAAACTAATGCAAATGATAATAACTTCTCATGCCTCAGTTTTGGAGGTGAAATGTTCCAAAGCTTGCTTTATAAAAAGCACAGGTTGTAATCATATCGAGTGATCTTTCCTTTGAAGTGCTAGTCTCAGAGTGCCACTCCCAAATAATTGGAATAGGAGTATGATGAGAATGTTGGTATTGAACCTTCATCTCATTATTTCAGCCATAGAGGGTTGTCCTAGGGAGGGCATCTGGTATAGAATCTTGCTACTATATTCCTGCATGAATTTTGTATCATCTTTTGCATTATAACAGGAGACAAATGGTGATATAGAATCCATTCTGCTTACCCCAAATAGCTGGAATCTCGATAATGATGATGCTTTCTTTCACTTTTCTTCCATACCTTCATGCTTTTTTAGGTAAAACTTTTCCATGTTTTCTATTTGATGTACTTTGTGTTTCATCTTTACGTTATTCAATATTATCTTATTTGTTCATTTATTTTTTGTTTCTTTCATGGTTGTAGTTATAAATTTTAACTGAATCTTATGGTAAGGCATAATACTAGGTGGTCTTCACAACTTCTAAAACATAAAAAAAAAGTATGTGATACCAAATGTTCTTTAGTTGGTACCAGCTAATCCGGGGACTAAACAAAATATTAGGTTTAATATTGAGGCCTATGTGAAGACTGATATAAGAGTGCTTGCAGATTATACCCTCAAAGTCCTTGATCTGGAATGCAGAATGCTGAGTTGATTACTGCCAACATTATGAAGTATGGTGCTGATATAAAAAATGTTTTTTTGGAAACAGGCTGAGCTCCGTATGCAGGAGGTGAAAAATGTTATGGTCCATAATCTTTCGGTATGTCCTGCTGCTTTCTAATAGGAGTATTTGATTATTCTATGGGAATTTTGTTGTGTTGGAGAACTCATTACACATTGTGGTCCTGTGACCACCACGGCATGGAGGCTGGGAAAGGAAGAATAACGCATGGGCTCACTAACAGGCGCTTAAGGCCCAATACCTTAATTAAAGACAAGTACTAACAACCCTAATTAACCTAATGACCTAAATGCCCTTATTAAACAATAACATAATTTAATCCTAATATACTAGCATGCGGACCACTACAGTAGTGGACCAGACCCTTTGGACAGTCATAACATTAGAGGAATTGAAAATGAAAATTTAAGTTTCTTTTTCTTAGACAAAATATTATAGTATTGAGTTCTTTTTTCTCTTCTTTCTTGTCAACTCAATGGTTCTATCTACATAACGATGGAATTTTCTTGATGCAAAAACTTTGTGCTTTTGCATCATTTCTGCATTCTCATTCTGAGTGTATGGTATTTGTTCTTTTTGTGTTTCTTCCAAGTTGCCACTAAGCATTCACTGCAGGAAGATGTAGTCATTTTATGTTAAGAAAGCATTTAGCAATATTTTTATATTTTTCAAATTATTAATAAAGGCTTCGATTCTTTTGCTAAGGTCGTGTCATTCTGATGGTCAAAAAAAGTAAATACAGCCCATTGCGTATTCACATTATACATGTAGAAGACTATATTTCTCATATCACTTAAACATGTTTTAATTTGTTTTGCAGCCTGGTATGGTCACAACTGACCTCCTTATGTCAGGAGCTAACACTAAGCAGGTGTAATGCCGCAACAATGTCCATAAAATTTTCTATCTCTACTCTCCTGATGGCATTAACTATGTGCACTGCAGGCCAAATTTTTCATAAATGTACTGGCAGAGCCAGCTGAAGTGGTAAGCACTCCTGCTTTTTTTTGTATTTTGTGAACATTTCTGTCATATTAAATGCTGAGACAGGTCACTGACAACGATGCTCTCAGAATGCTCACACTAACGGTGCAGGCACCATGCCTGGACCCACATGTGGTCTGTGCCATCAATGCAAGTTGTGCTGTGAGCGTCATGTGCTGTGAGCAGTCATAAGTGATATGAATGCATTGTTGAAAAATGCATTGTGCTCTCTGTCATTGTGGTTTGCGCTTGTACTTGGGTGTACATGCACCTTTCTTGTCATAAGTGATATGAATGCATTATTGAAAAATGCATGTGCAAAGTGATCCAATTTGATAACAGGCATGCATCAACCACTTTGCATTGTCATCTTCATTTTACAATACCTTGAAGTCTATCATGTTACACTTTGTTATCGGCACCAAATTGTACTCTCTTGTATGTTCATCTTAGCTGATACTCATGGTTGCTGTCCATGTACCCCATTTTGTACATATGCTTCAATATGCTCTCTAATTTTCTCCAAATGTCATAAAATTCACTTTTTGTGTTTGACTACTGGCAAATTGATATGCATATATGTTTAGTTTGGCAAATGTTTTTGTATGGAAATAAAAGCAGAAAAGCTGCCATAACTGATACATATTGATGTTCTGACAGGTGGCAGAATATCTTGTTCCTTCAGTCAGATCAGTTGTCAATAATGGGTCCATGAGACCAACATATATTCGCTTCCTTACCGGTTTGAAGGCATATTCCCAGATATTTTCAGTGAAGTATACGTTTGCAGTTTCTATTCTCTTTCTTTTTTCATCTGAAAGCCTAGGATTCACAGCTTTGCCATCATGATGGTTTAAGTACAGGCACGGGGAATCGGTCGCAGCTAACCTTTTTTCTTTTCATGCATATTTTTTTCTTTCAGAGGCTTGCTTTTGGAGCCAGGAGAAACAGATACCTAATTGAGGACTAATAAGCCGTGTGGGCTAATTGATACTAATAACCACTATACCAACTGTATAGGTGCAATACCGTCATAAGTTGAGGGCCTAATTTCACATTGTTCAGAAATTCACTTCAGAAGGACTGGTCTCTCAAAATGTCCCTTGTTTAGGCAAATGTGCTTTCTCTTGGTTCACAGTTTTTGTTGCACTAATTTTGTTACATCTCTTTCTATCAAAGAGATTAGTTTCACCATCTTGATGCGAATGTGAAAGAGATCAATTGTGCATTTCCCGGTGGAAATATTGATATTACCAGGGTCTGACGTAATGGCCTACCCAAACAGGTTTGGATTCCGTACTACCTTGAAACTTAGTTTAACAGCACTCACTTTCTTAACCATGTTTAAAAACTACTATATGCCTTAATACCGCAGGTTTATAAGCTACTGCAACTGCAGCATATAACACTGCCTGATTGCTTCTATTATCATTCCAAGGAGTTCATGAAGTTCTACATAATGATAGTTTTTTAAAAAATCAAGCATTTTTCCCCTTGTACTAAGAGCAAATAATGGCCAATCAAGCCACAGGCATGTTGGATAGGACCCCTCCCTATGGAGGGAGGGGTCTCAGGTTCAAGTTGAGCCTGTGGCACCTTTGGGGGATGGGTAGGTTCTTCAGGTATATTAATTTGGTTTCAAACTTCAAAGAACTGATTTTCATTTAGCAAATCTTTGTTGATTAGTATTAGGAGGTCTTTTGGATGCAAATTTGTCTGGCAATGAAAGGCTATTTACCACATTTTTCTTTTAAAAGGATAGTGATATTCGTACACCATTTTCTCTACACTCATAGGCCACACTACTTATAATTGGATATGGAAAAGTGAATCTTATGTTAAAAGGTGGGACTAATTTTTACTATCCAATCAAAAGTGGTGTAAGGTCTATGGTGTGGAGAAGATGGAGTATGAATATTATTTTCCTTTTAAAAGGGGAAATCAAAATAGCCTCATGTTTGGGAGCACTTTTTTTCTAAATTCTCATTTTTGTGATTTAAGAACTAAATCCTATTTGGTTATACAATTTGAAATGACATTTAACGGTAAAAAATGTTTTATTTACCCTTCATATGGGCATTCCTCTGCCCCTCTTCTCCACCACTTCTAGTCCGCTCACCCCTTCCGTCTATGTGTTCGTCTATGTCCCCATCTCTAGAAGACATTCTAGCTCCAAATGTTGTATACTATAAAATTCCCATCATCTCCAACTTCTTCGCGATAATAATGTAAGGCAATTATATCCCATGTTGACCTCCATCACTATCTACTCTGGTAGGGTTGTTGATATATATAATAGAACAACTATTGTGTGATCGGCTATGTGCTAAGAAGCCTTATCATAGGGTCATTTACCACTGTTATTTTGTTAGTATATACGATATAACATAGTATCATATGATTAGCAATGCTTTAAGAAGTACTATCGTATTATTTGCTCTGCTTTGAAAAGCCCCATGGTATGGTCATTTATTAGCGTCATTTTGTTAGTATATACAATAAGAAATGCTATTGTGTGATCAACTCTTCTCTAAGATGCTTTGTATGTGACTCGTAATTTCATTGAGCAATCTATATGCTATTATTCATGAGTCATTCTCATAGTTTGTTTGTGAATTTTGTGTTAGAGGGCTTAGTGATATTTGAATTGATGAACTTCTTTAATAAATATAAGATTATTTAGTTAAAGATAAAGTTCGTTTAATTTTATTTTAGAGTAAAAAGTTATGTCGGTATGCACCGGTATGTCGGTGAACCTACTAATAAAACTATAATACACTATCGTAAAGTTCGACATCTTGGTTAACTTACTGATGAAGTACTAAAAACATTGTCGGCAACTTTTGACGTGTCAATAATATTAGATCAGTTGTGCTAATGGGTTTGGAATTGCACGTAAAAGCAGTTTTAAGCGGTTTTAGTACTGGTTATGCACTAGAATTCGGTTATTAAATTTCCATATTAATACATTTGACAAAATTTTGACCCAAATTCTACAAATTCTCTGGCTTTGGAAGGAAACAGGGGACTAGGGCATGTTAAAGTTCAACAAAAAGGGTAGATGGATCGTGTTCGTGGAGACCTCATTTTATTTATAGAAAAGAGGTTGGATGGCTATATTGTAATTTAATATGAGATATGTATGTATGATTTGAATTACAAAATTATTGGATGTGAAAGCATGAACTGTTGTAGTGTTCATGTTATGATGATGATTATGAATTTTATGTTAAATATGTATTTAACTCCATGAAACTACTTTATTGCCTTATTGATGGATAATGTAAATGATTATGTTACAACATGCTTTGATAAAAGATGATAGTTCTGTTATTTATTCTGACCATCAGCAAGTCTTACATGTCGGCGACCATACCGATGTGATAGAGAAGATAAAAGTATGGATATTGATTCGCATTGACATGCCAAAGTGCTATTGATAGGTCATAGGCAATGAGGTCGACACGTTAGTGTGGTGTTGACGAGGAAGGTGTTCCTTAGCCATTCCCACTGTTGGCAGGGTTCGACGCGTCGGTGGGTTACTGATGGGCATTAGTGACCTAGTTGACACGTCGATGAATTTACAAACAAGAAGTTTTTCTAACAATGAGTGATATATATGTCAGTGAGACATAATAGCATGATATTGGATGCATGAAATTTAATTATATTATTATTGTAATTGATGATGTTTGAGTATATGTACTCTTGTATGTGTAGAAATCCTTATAATAGATCGCACTCTGAGATTATTAAATAAAGACACTTAAGGATGAAAGATCTTTGTGTCGATATGACTCTTCAAGTTAGTTTTTAGCCACGTAGATAGAAAAAAAGTTTGATATAAAATACGACCAAGGTCTTTTTGCTTTTTTAGGATGAGAGTTATGTTGAATTATTTCCCTAACCCTAGAGATGGAGATGTGTTCGAATGGATTAGATCATTAAAATATAATTGGTCCTACACAATGAAATATAAAAAGTTTTGATGATTATTGAAGTCGAAGTTTTAACTACTTTGGTATATGAGCCCTTGTGGGCCTTAGCTTTATGGCGTAAATGGAGCGGGCAAACTTTAGAATACTTTAGGTTCAATGTGAGTAGTTCATGTCTAGTAAGGTGAGGTTGTGCTATTAGATGTGACTACCGTGTCACAGTGAACCTTTTGGTTTACACTAAGGGAACAAGAGGCTCTTAAGTGAAGTCACATTATGCTCACATTTGTTTTTAAAACCATGAGAGGATTTGTAATAATATTCTACTTATTCTATTTATGTACGGTGATGATAATGTTTACTATTAGATATGATAGTTGTTGATTTTGTGATGGTGTATAGTAATTATGTGCATTGTTATTATATAGTACTTATTTAGCCACCATACTAAGTATATACTCAGCATCCTCATAATGCATGTTCTTTGGAAGAGTAGCCGGGTTGAGATTGTTGAGTAAGGGAAGGATGTCAAGCTTTAAAAGAAATGGTAGAATTTTTTTATCTTCATAGCAAAACTTTTAGTATGGTGTGTAATTTTAACATTGGCATGCGAGTGCCAATTATTTATAGTTGATATGGTATGCACTTCGGTAGAACTTTGTGTGATTTATGTGTAATTTAACCTTGTCTATAAAGTGAAAAAATAAGTGAATAACCCTAAAGATAATTTTGTTGAATAATTGTCAAAAATGAGTTTGGAAAATAAACTTTTGTTTTCTATGATTTTAATATGATAAAAGAGTTTTGAAAATCCTAAGGCGTGATTGCTTGGTATTTGAGATAAGCTTTATTCGGTCTACATGCTAGGAACCATGATATTTTATAATTGTAATTAATTGGATGAGGTAGAGTTACAAACTTATATAGTGCACATATTTGATTTGCAATACCCTATGACACCCATTACCTCGAACTATGTGAGGTAGACAACAATTGAGCTAATGATCCGTTGACTACAAATGTAACTGTTGCTACTTGAGGCTGTGACACCCATGTTAGATATGGGTGTTCAACAAGGGAACCAAAGGAATAACTTTGCAGCTTCATCAGTGGGGATTACTAATACTACCTTAACCCCAACGGAAATGATGAACATGTTTCATAACATGACTCAAGCCCTTTAAGCCCATACAATCAAGACTCAGCTTTAATGGTGAACGTGAGTTGGAGGAAGCTGAAAAGTGGATAAAGGAAATGGAAAAGGTGTTTGAAGCAATGATTTAAGACCAAATCAAAAGGTGAGTTTTACAACTTTCTTAATGAATGGAGAAATATATTTTTTAGTGAAAAATGGTGAAGAATTCCTTGTTGAAAGATAAGGAGGTGATTACTTGGGAAGAATTCCTTGAAGCCTTTAATAAGAAATATTATCCTTCTTATATCTGAAGGCTCAAGGAATTGGAGTTTCTTATTCTCTAGCAAAGGACTTATCAGTGATCAAATATGAGAACTAATTTGTTCAACTTCAATATTTTGCTCAATATGTTTTTCCCACCGAAAAAAAGAAAGTGTATAACTTTGTTAGGGGTTTAAAGAGTGGGCCATCTTCTATGGTTTTGTCATCTAGACCTACTTTATTTGTGGATACAATGACACAAACATCCATCTTAGAGGAAGATTTTAGCTGGTCTAGGGCATCAACAAAGAACACTGAACATAATAAGAATGGTAGAAAAAGGGACCATAAGTGGGGCAAAAAAGGAAATGCAAATGAGAATCGGCCCTTCAAAAAAGTGAAGAATGTTGAACCGTCCTTTAAGAATTTTTTGTCACATGAGAATAAAAAGAATGAATTAAAATGCAAACTACATGGTCAAAATTATTTGGGTAAATCATGTAAAGGAGAGATCAAGTTATGCAACACTTGTAAGCAACCTAGCCACATAGCTCGACCATGTCCATAAGGAAATCAAGGTGCATAAGGCAATTCAAATGAGGATGGAAAGAAGAGGATGTGAGCATGCATATTTGCTTTGTTGGCTATGGATGCGAGAGATTATACAGTACTTAAAGGTACTATTCCCATTTTAAACCAATTAGCTAGAATATTGTATGACCTGAGTGCTTCACATTCATTTATATTTAAAATGTTTGAGGATGTTAAGCATCGAAAAAGTAAGTTAGATGTATTTTTTTTTGTTTATACTTAAGTAAGAAAGTGATACTAGTAGATGAATGTCTGAAGAACGTGATTTTTAATTTGAATGGAAAGAATTTGTGTGCTAATCTAGTCATCTCGGATATGGTAGATTATGATGTCATTTTGGGAATTCATTGATTTTCTACGTACAATGCTATGGTGGATTATAAGCTCAAAAAAATATAATTGTGTATCGAAATGGTCGAAATTGAAAGTTCAAGGAATGATTAGGAGAGAAAATTCTTTTTGTCATTTTTATGGTTAAAGCCTAAAGATTGTTTGAAAAAGGATGTTTTGCTTTCTTGACTACTTTAATAGAGATGAATAAAGAGAGGGGCAAGTTGGAAGAGATAGCTATAGCTAGAGAGTTTCTGGATGTCTTTCTGGAGGA
Organism: Saururus chinensis; assembly: GCA_035235625.1. Taxonomy (NCBI): domain Eukaryota; kingdom Viridiplantae; phylum Streptophyta; class Magnoliopsida; order Piperales; family Saururaceae; genus Saururus; species Saururus chinensis. The sequence goes on along the minus strand of CP141146.1, from coordinate 23,822,259 downwards.
ATTACCTAGTCTACCCCGAATGAGGGAAGTAGACTTTACTGTAGATTTAGTTTTAAGAATACTACCTATTTTAAAAGCTATTTATTGGATGACTCTGACAAAGTTAAAAGAGCTTAAGACCCAACTTGAATTATAGCCTTTCTCATTTTAAAATTAAACTCTCATGGAACTATTTGGTGAGAAGTTGGGCAAAATTGGTTGTCATTTCTCATTTAGTTAGTCATGCCTATGAGGAAGTGCTTTTTGAGGAACTCTTGTTGCATTTAGGCCCATGTTGTGATGATGTCCGATTTTAATGCGTGGAGCCATTCTTTAGCCTTATCTTTCAATGTGAAAGGGAAAAGCCAAAGTTTGACAGCCTCATCGGTTAAGTTAGAGAGCTTGAAAGTTGTACATAGTTCTAAGAAGTCATCTATGTGCCTATATATGTTTTCATTATTAAGACCATAAAAAGATGGAAACATTTGAATGACATTAGGCTTAATCTCATAATTTTGAGTGGCAACTGTCGGCAACCTAATGCATGAAGGAGAGGTGTACTAATTGGAAGTGTAATATTCTTTTAGAGCTTTGAGAGGTACTGATAAGTATAATTTATGCGTTATTTTACCCTTAATTATTTTATTTTCTAGTCTCATTTAAGTGTTAATATAGGTTAAATTATTAAATATTAAATTTAATTAGGTTAGAAAAAGCTTCTATGGTGTTTTGAATTAAATTGACTTATTTTGCAGATTCTTCATTGGCGATCGAACGGGGTCACTTACCGATCGATCGGTTACACGTGATTTTTAAGAAAATTCAGTTCAAGCGTTCGAACGGGCATGCATGGCGATCGATCGGCATAACGCGCAGATTCCTTATTTCACCCAATTTTGAGTCCTTCTCATATCCAACTCTTTTCTTACGGATCTAATGCCTATATAAAGACTTATTTGACACGAAATTAAGGGAGTGCAAGTAGATTTTCTGAAGAGAAGAAGGAAGAAGAAGATGGAGAAGAAGCCAAAGCTTTCAATGGAGATTGAATTATTTTCTTCTACCATGGAAGGCTAAACCTTTCTTTTACTTAGGAGTTGATGAACCTATAGATAAGTTTCAATTTCTTTTCTTTTTAATTTAGATCTCAGTTGTGAATTATGACAATTGTATGATAAAGATTTCTTTTTTAATGGAAGAGCTTTTTAATGTTTATTCAAATCTATGTTGATTTATTGTCTTGTAGATGATAGATTGATATGGTTTTGATATTTGCATCAATTCTAATTTCTGTGATTTAGATGAGATGGTCATACAATAGTTTTAATGTTTAGATAATTAAGGACTTGGATGAGTTATACTAAGATTAGACGGGTTATGCCTATAGCTATTTAGTGTAGATGATTCGTGCTATTGTCGAAGATAGTTTATGCCATGGAAATTAATTAATGATTCTTTCTGAAGTAATTCTAGCTTGTAGCTGAGAATACTTGTTCATATTCACACTAGATTTAGATTAAAAGTTAAGGAATTGTTATGGTTCTATAGTGGATTCGATTTCCTAAGTAAATTTCATCATATTAATCTCTTGTTTTTAAACTAGTTATTTTCTTTTCCTTTATTTAATTTAAGTTTAAGTTGTTTTAGTTTTAAACCAACAAATTCTTCTTTATACTTAGTAATTATTCATCCGTCCCTAAGGTTCGACAACCCTTAAATACTCATTCTAGTACAATTACCTTGTACACTTGCAAAGGGTTTAATTATAAACGATCAAGTTTTTGGCGCCGTTGCCGGGGACGGTGTTGATTTGTTACTAAATTAGCTTTAGGATAATTCTAGATACTTTATATTCAGTTTACTTAATTTTTTTTTTGGTTAATTTTTAGTTTCTTACCTTCTTTTAATTTGATCTTGTAGGTTGAGTTGAAGGTGCTCTCTATACTTGTGGCCACAAGTGGACATTGACAAGCTTCTCTTCGGTTTGCAAGATCCTTTTTCACTTTTTATTCTTTTTCCTTAGTTATTTTTTTTGCTTCATCTTTCTCTTTTTATACTTTAAATTGTGTGGTGTGTTTGTTGTGTATGCGTGGTTGTCGCTCTTTACTCCCCGATTAGTGCCATTTGACCTTGAGCCTGAGCGGACATCTAGGAGAGTTGAGTTGCCCTCGACCTACATCTTTACACCCCCTAACTCTCCCACCAATTCCTCCACCCATACTACCTCTACCATCATCATGGCTGAACATCAGTTAGATGCACCACTCAAAGCTCTAAGGGAGTATTACACTCCCAATGAGTACACTTCTCCTTCATGCATTAGGTTGCCAGCGGTTGCTGCTCAAAATTATGAAATTAAGCCCAATATTATTCAAATGCTTCCATCTTTTTATGGACTTAATAATGAAAACCCGTATAGGCACCTAGATGACTTCTTAGAAATATGCACAACTTTTAAGCTCTCAAATTTAACCGATGAAGCTGTTAAACTTCGCCTTTTTCCTTTCACATTAAAAGATAAGGCTAAGGAATGACTTCACTCTTTAGAGCCAAACACCATAACAACTTGGGCCGAACTGCAACAAGAATTCCTTAAAAAGTACTTCCCCATAGGTAAGACCAACCAAATGAGAAAGGCCATAACCACCTTTGCCCAACTTCCCACTGAACAGTTCCATGAGAGTTGGGATAGACTTAAGGACCTTCTTAGGAGGTGTCCTCATCATGCTGTCCCTAAGTGGCAATTAGTGCAACGTTTTTATGAGGGTCTTACTGAACAAAATCGTCATCTTGTTGATGCAAGTTGTGGGGGTACCTTTTTACTAAAAAATGAAAATGAGGCATGAAAACTTTTTGAGGACTTGAGTGAAAATTCTCTTCAACATGCTGCGTTGAATAGAAATGAGAGTAGCCTATCTACCTTAAACAATGCCCCCTCTAGGGGTGGCTTGTATGAAGTTAAAAATCCATTAGACATCTCCTCTAAAGTTGATACTTTAAGTAGGAAGCTTGACCTCCTTATGACTTCAACACATCAGGTCACTCCCTTCACTTAAGATGCATGCACAATATGCCTTAGCCCAGCCCATACTATTATGGAGTGCCCCTCTGCCTCTCAATTTCCTGAGCTTGTCCAAGACCATGTAAATGCTACCCAATCCTTCCCTAGGGCTGAGAATAATCCATTTTCACACACATATAACCCTGGGTGGAGGAATCATCCTAACTTTTCCTGGCGGGCACAAAACCAAGGGGTTATGGGTAACCAAGTTCCTAGGCAACCATTCCAAGTCCCACCAGCCCATATCCACCAACCTCAAGTCCAACATCCATATGTCCAACCTAATAGGAGTCCAAGCTTTAAAAAAAAAGTCTTGAGTGCCCTCCAAGGCATTCAATCACAATCCCAACTCCTTCACTCACACACACAATCTATAGCAAAGTTAGAAGCCCAAATTGGACAACTAGCCAATGCTATAAATAAGAGAGAGACAGGAACATTGCCGAGTCAGCCCCAACAAAACCCTAAAGGTCAATGTGGAGTAGAGATAGTCCCTTCCTCTAATGAACAAGTTCAGTCCATAACTACCCTTAGGAGTGGTCGACGCATTGATAATCAAGTTGGAGAGGAGTCCTTAGGTACTACAAATGAAAGGTTAGATAATTCAGCCCCTAATGAGCCTCAAGTAAAAGTTAGTGCACCATATGAGAAGGATTTTGTATCTCCTTCCTCTTCCTCAGAGCCACAGCCTAAGACCACTTCAGAGGGATCTTACATCCCTAGGGCACCTTTTCCTCAGTGTCTTGACATGGCCCCAACATTTCGAAAGAACACATCTAAGATGGATGATATTCTTGAGACTTTTAAACAAGTCAAAATTAATCTACCCCTCTTAGATGCCATTAAGCAAGTCCCTGCTTATGCTAAGTTCCTCAAAGACCTATGTACTCAAAAGCGTAAATCTAAGACCCATGTGTCTAAGAAGGTCTTTCTCACCGAGCAAGTTAGCTCCCTTTTGAAGTTTGACACCCCACCTAAGTATAAGGACCCTGGAGTGCCTATTATTTCTTATGTCATAGGCGATCATTCCATTCATAGAGCCCTCCTTGACCTTGGTGCGAGTGTCAATCTACTCCCTTACTCGGTGTATGAGCAATTAGGGTTAGGTGAATTGCAGCCTACATCAGTTACCTTACAGCTAGCCGACCGTTCTGTGTGTAAGCCTCGAGGAGTCATTGAGGATGTCTTAGTGAAAGTTGACCGGTTCTTCTTCCCTGTTGACTTTCTTGTCTTAGATATGGAACCGGTCTGTAATACCACACATCAAATTCCCGTCATTCTAGGTCGCCCCTTCCTTGCCACTGCCAATGCTTGTATCAATTGTCGAACGGGAGTGATGGAGATATCCTTTGGGAATATGAATGTGAGGCTGAATGTGTTCAATGCATCTAACCAACCACCTGTTGAGTGTGACTTTGAGTGCTTAATGGTTGACCATTTAGATGACCTAGTCAATGAAGCCCTTCCCCTTACCCTAATGAGAGATGGTCTTGAATTAACTTTACTATACCCAGGGTTAGAGGAGTCCCTTATTGATCCATCTTTGGAGGAGGCCCATAGCCAACTAGCGGCTGCTAGTGTTCCCGAGTCTTCCTCTTGGAAATTTCAGGTAGAGCCCTTACCTATATCAGCCTCCACACCTCTTAAACCCTCCATAGAGTCACCACCTCAACTTGAATTGAAAAACTTACCCAGTTCTCTTAAGTATGCCTTCTTGGGACCTAAGGACACTCTTCCAGTCATTATTTCCTCTAGTTTGACTAGTGACTAAGAGAGTAGATTGCTTACCGTCCATGTCACACATAGGAGAGCCATAGGATGGACGGTAGCTGACCTTAGGGGGATTGACCCATCCATTTGTATGCATAGGATCCACTTAGAAGATAATGTCAAACCCTCGAGAGAAGGACAACGAAGGTTGAACCCTAACATGCGGGAGGTAGTCATGAAGGAGGTGGTTAAGCTTTTAGATGCAAGTATCATATACCCTATCTCTGATAGTGAGTGGGTGAGTCCTACCCAGGTTGTTCCAAAGAAGTCTGGATTTACTGTTAAGTCAAATACATTAGGAGAGTTAGTCCCTATTAGGGAAACCACAGGGTGGAGAGTGTGTATAGATTACCGGAAGCTAAATTCCATGACCCGAAAGGACCATTTTCCCTTGCCATTTATTGACCAGATCTTAGAGAAACTAGCAGGTCAGGACTTCTATTGTTTTCTAGATGGCTACTCAGGGTATAATCAGGTACTGTGTTTCCGGGAGATCGGGAGAAGACCACCTTCACTTGTCCGTTTGGTACATTTGCTTATAGACGTATGCCATTTGGTTTGTGTAATGCACCTGCTACATTTCAGCGTTGTATGATGTCCATATTTTCTGACATGATTGATAAATTTTTAAAAGTTTTTATGGATGATTTTTCTGTTTTTGGTGCTTCGTTTGATGAGTGTCTCCTTAATTTATCTCTTGTGCTTAAACGTTGTGAGGAGACTAATTTGGTTTTGAGTTGGGAAAAGAGTCATTTTATGGTTCAAGAGGGTATTGTTTTAGGTCATATTGTTTCTAAACGTGGTATAAAAGTAGACAAGGCCAAAGTTGACCTTATAGCTAACCTGCCTCCCCCCACTACAGTGAGACAGGTTCGTTCCTTTCTTGGCCATGCCGGTTTCTATAGGCGATTCATTAAGGACTTTAGTAAGATTTCTCAGCCATTGTGTCATTTGTTGGCTCATGATGTATCTTTTAATTTTGATGATGCTTGTATGAAATCTTTTACAAAGCTTCGTACACTCCTCTCTACCACACCTATCATTCAGCCCCCTGACTACTCCCTACCCTTTGAGATTATGTGTGATGCCTCGACTATCTTGTGGGTGCGGTCCTTGGCCAAAGAGTGAACAAAGTCCCCCATGTCATTTATTATGCTAGTAAGACCCTTTCTGATGCCCAATTGAATTATACCACCACAGAAAAGGAATTGCTAGCTGTTGTATATGCCTTAGATAAATTCCGATCGTACCTTTTAGGGTCAAAAATCATTATCTTTTCTGACAATGCAGCCTTACGCTACCTTCTTTCTAAGAAGGATACTAAGCCTAGGCTCATCCGATGGATTTTGCTCCTTCAAGAGTTTGATTATGAAATTAAAGACAAGAAAGGTGTTGAGAATGTTGTGGCTGATCATTTGTCTAGGATCTTACTTGAGGAACCTTCCCACCCTGAACCACTTCATGACTCTTTCCCCGATGAGCAACTCTTTGTTGTCTCTACCCATACACCTCCCTGGTTTGCTCATATTGTTAATTATCTTGCTGTGGGTCGCATTCCCTCTAATTGGACTAAACAAGACAAGGATTTATTCTTTTCTCATGTTAAGCACTATTATTGGGATGACCCTGATCTTTAAGTTTTGTTCTGACCAGATTATTCGTCGATGTGTGCCTGATAGTGAATTTCATAGTATTCTCACATTTTGTCACTCTCACGCCTGTGGCGGTCATTTTGGGGGAAAGAAAACAGCTGCTAAGGTTCTTCAAAGTGGATTCTATTGGCCCACCTTGTTTAAGGATGCTCATGAGTTTTGTAAGTCTTGTGATAGATGTCAGCGACTAGGGGCCCTTTCTCGGAGAGACATGATGCCTCTCCAACCTATCCTCATTGTAGAGATTTTTGATGTTTGGGGAATCGATTTTATGGGACCATTCCCACCCTCCTTTGGCTACACTTATATTTTGGTCGCCGTCGATTATGTCTCCAAATGGATTGAAGCCATAGCGACGAAAACCAATGACCATAAGGTTGTGGTGGCATTTATAAAGGAACATATTTTTTGTCGATTTGGTACACCTAGAGCAATTATTAGTGATGGGGGTAGCCACTTTTGTAACCGTTCTTTTGACTCTCTTCTTCGAAGATATTCTGTCACACATAAAGTTGCCACCCCCTACCATCCTCAGACTAGTGGTCAAGTAGAGGTGTCCAATCATGAGATTAAGAGAATCCTTGAGAAAGCGTGCGCCCGATCGAAAAAGATTGGTCCATGCGTCTTAATGATGCCTTATGGGCATATCGGACCGCATATAAAGCCCCCATTGGCATGTCTCCTTACCGTCTTGTTTATGGTAAGGCGTGTCACTTACCCGTTGAGTTGGAGCACCGTGCTTTTTGGGCCATTAAATCATTTAATTTTGACATGGACAAAGCTGGTACCCACGCAAACTCCAACTTAATGAATTGGAAGAGATGCGTCATGAAGCTTATGAGAGTGCCAAATTATATAAACAAAGGACTAAGGCTTTACATGATCGCTTAATCCATCGAAAATCCTTTGAACCTAACCAGAAAGTTTGGCTCTTTAATTCTAAATTACGCATCTTTCCAGGTAAGCTTAGATCTCGCTGGGATGGCCCCTATGTTGTTACTCAGGTTTTTCCTCATGGAGGAATTGAAATTTCTGACCCACGAGATAATCGAGTTTTTAAAGTTAATGGTCAGAGACTTAAGCCTGTCATTGAGAGAGATATTGAGAGGGGTGACATTGACACCATTGATTTAATTGCTCCATTAATACATTAAGGGAGTACACATTGTCTGGCTGAAGACAATAAACTTAGCGCTTTTAGGGAGGCAACCCTTGTTTTATTCGGTTTGTTTTCATGTTTATTTTCTCTTTTATTTTCTCTAGTTTTAGTTAAATTTCTTTTATTTAATTCATGTAGTAATATTTTTTGATTTAGTAGTTTTAGTTGATTAATTAGATTTTTATTTTTTTTATTTTTAATGTTAAAAAAAAAATGTGTTTACCTGTTCGATCGGCCGTATGCCCGATCGATCGGCCCGTTCGATCGATAAGTAGGCCGTTCGAACGGTTGAGTCGTCACTTTCACCTCGCGCCGGCCAGTTCGGTTCCGCCGAGTTTTTCCTCCGCCACGCGCCGAGTTTTTCCTCCGCCGTCTTCCGTACCTTTTCCGGCGAGATTTTTGTCCGACAATCATCCCTCTTCTCCGATTTTTCGTGTAGAATCCATTTCCGGAGTCCATTTGAGCCGAATCGCCCTCTATTTCACGCAGTTCCTCTGTTTCACCGGTAAGTCCCAAATTCATTTTTTGAATTTTTCTTTCAATTTTTGACGAAATCAGGTACAATTTGTTGTAGAAATTTGTTAGAAACATCTTGTCTATGTTATGTTGCTGATTAGGTTCAGTTTTATTGACTGATTACTGCATAAATCATGGTGGATTTCGAATTTTTCAGTCCGCACTATTTTTGTCGAAAATTTCAAATTTTGATGCTTTAATAAACCAATTTATATGTACTTGCTTTACGAAAAATGCTTAATTTTTACTTGTGCATATCATATTTTAATTTGGGACATTTCTGATCATTATTTTTTATAGGGGTATTTTCGTAATTTGACATTATTGGGCTGTGCAGAATTTTTTTTTACTTACTTTTAGTCGCTTCACGATCACTGTTAGCACTTCTATTTGAGCTTTTTGCAGACCTATGGCGCACGGTTCACATTCTAAAGTTCCGAAGAAGAGGAAGGGCGCCCCCTCTACTTCGCGTGCTTCATCTTCCACGACCGCCGCTGTTGATCGACCTCTTCGTGCTATTTGTTATGAGCGACAAGTGGAGTTTGTCCCCACCATTACTGCTGCCCAGTCATGGCTTATGGAGCGAGATGATTGGCGTTTATTTTTCTCAGAGATTGCTGCCCCTGATGCTCGCGTACATCATGAGCAGGCACAACTTCAGATGAGGCTTACTGCACATATAGATGCTCAGATGACTGAGATGAGAGGACTGATCCAGGGACTGGCCGATTTGATTCGTAGCCAATCAGCTCCGGCAGATGCGGATGATAGTGACTAGAGTTCTACTGATGCAGATGATTCTGATATTTAGCTATGCAGGGGCTACTTTTCTCTTTTCTTTTCTCTTTTCTTATCTTTGTTTATTTTTATTTTTATTTATAGTTTTTGTCGTTATCTTTTTTTCTGGGAGCTTGGTATTTTAGGTTTGGGAAATTGTTCTTTATATGTATGTTTCTCATGTTTTTTCAATCCTATGTACTTCATTTTCAGATTAGTGGATTAGTTATGCTTTCAGGTGATATCTTTCTTTTCCTCTCTTACTTATTCTTGTCATTATAGTACATATTTTCTTTTACATTGAGGACAATGTTCAGTTTAGGTTTGGGGGTATAGAAAGATATTTTTCTTTCTTATTTTTCTTTTAGGATGTTTTAGAGTATTTTTTTCGATTTTCTTTTGTTTTTATTTTCTTTTATGTGGTTTTTATTTTTATTTTCTTTTAAGAACATATGTCTGTTTTTAAAGAGATCAATTTCATGAAGAAAGTTCAAGTAATTAATTAAGTGATGAAAATGATTAAGTGAGTAATTTCTATTTTATATTCTTTATCTTGGATAATTGTGCTTATATTTTTAAATCACATTTCACACACTTGAAACTTGTAGGAATACAATTTTATAATTTATTACTTGTAATCTTAGTGGGATATATTTAACTAAGCATATTTTTGAAAACTTGACAATTGAGTAATTTTTAATGTTTTATGATAGATCTTTATGTTTGGCTATTATTTGAAAAAAAATGGGATAAGTGTGTGATGAAAAAAAAAAAGTTTATGAAAAAAAAAATGAAAAAAAAAAGTTGAAAAAAAGATAGATTGATGAAAAAAAGAAAAAAAAAAGAGTAAAGGTTTGTTTCTCTTTTTACTAAGTAACCGGACCTTGTGCCTAGGCAATTATAAGGGATCGCGTCAAAAGGTGAAAAGTTGAGATAAATTCTTTTATGACTTACTTGGTTCTGTAGCCTTTATAGTTTGAGTTATTAAGCCTGAGGGGTGTTTCAACACCTAGTGCCTTGAGCCAACTGGATTAGGGACACTGGCCTAATGCTTGTTACATGGACTATTTAAAAAGCTTAATAGAACTAAGTATTGCACAAGTCATATTTTGAGGTATATTATGATCTTATTCCCTAAATTTAATTTAAATTTGATGGCTATTACATGAGGGTTTATTATGAGATGTTAAAGATGAAATATTGTCATTGTTATATTTTTGAGTTAGTGAACTTTAATGAGCTTAGTTAATGGGTCACATAAGATATGCTTGTTAATAGAGACTGAAATTGTATGACTATAAAGTTTCTACACTTTATGTTTTTGAAATGTATATATGTAGTTGCACAATTATTTCTATGATGAGGTTATAGAATGGACGATTCCTTGCTTGAAAGTGATCAGATCGATATTATTTATTTGTTTCAAGTATTTGTGGTTGGTTCTTTTTAAAAATAGTTGTGTTTTTAAGAGAAGATTGTTTTTGGAATTTTTATTTTCTTGTTTTATTTTATTTATTTTCTTAGGTTTAGATGTTTGTGGGTATCATTGCTGCAAACCCTCACGAGACACAACTCGTCCAACTAGGGACACCTAGGGGTTTAAAGGCTTGTTGCATACGCTAAATGCAATCGTGATTCCCTACGAAAGTGGCTTTCATTTATTTATTTTTCTAGATTAGTTGTTTTGTTTTGTTTTGTTTTGCTTGAGGACTAGCAAAATATAGGTTTGGGGGTATTTGATAAGTATAATTTATGTGTTATTTTACCCTTAATTATTTTATTTTCTAGTCTCATTTAAGTGTTAATATAGGTTAAATTATTAAATATTAAATTTAATTAGGTTAGAAAAAGCTTCCATGGTGTTTTGAATTAAATTGGCTTATTTTGCAGATTCTTCATTGGCGATCGAACGGGGTCACTTACCGATCGATCGGTTACACGTGATTTTTAAGAAAATTCAGTTCAAGCGTTCGAACGGGCATGCATGGCGATCGATCGGCATAACGCGCAGATTCCTTATTTCACCCAATTTTGAGTCCTTCTCATATCTAACTCTTTTCTTACGGATCTAATGCCTATATAAAGACTTATTTGGCACGAAATTAAGGGAGAGCAAGTAGATTTTCTGAAGAGAAGAAGGAAGAAGAAGATGGAGAAGAAGCCAAAGCTTTCAATGGAGATTGAATTATTTTCTTCTACCATGGAAGGCTAAACCTTTCTTTTACTTAGGAGTTGATGAACCTATAGATAAGTTTCAATTTCTTTTCTTTTTAATGTAGATCTCAGTTATGAATTATGACAATTGTATGATAAGGATTTCCTTTTTAATGGAAGAACTTTTTAATGTTTATTCAAATCTATGTTGATTTATTGTCTTGTAGATGATAGATTGATATGGTTTTGATATTTGCATCAATTCTAATTTCTGTGATTTAGATGAGATGGTCATACAATAGTTTTAATGTTTAGATAATTAAGGACTTGGATGAGTTATACTAAGATTAGACGGGTCATGCCTATAGCTATTTAGTGTAGATGATTCGTGCTATTGTCGAAGATAGTTCATGCCATGGAAATTAATTAATGATTCTTTCTGAAGTAATTCTAGCTTGTAGCTGAGAATACTTGTTCATATTCACACTAGATTTAGATTAAAAGTTAAGGAATTGTTATGGTTCTATAGTGGATTCAATTTCCTAAGTAAATTCCATCATATTAATCTCTACCTTTTAAACTAGTTGATTCTTTTCTTTTGCTTAATTTAAGTTTAAGTTCTTTCTAATTTTTAATCAGCTAATTCCTCTTTAGATTTAGTAATTAATTCATCCGTCCCTGAGGTTCGACAACCCTTAAATACTCATCCTAGTACAATTACCTTGTACACTTGCAAATGGTTTAATTATAAACGATCAGGTACATCTATTAACTGATGTTCAGCCATGATGTTAGGAGAAGTAGTGGTAGATATGGTATAAGTGGTTGAATTGGTGGGAGAGTGTGTAGGGATGAAGGTCAAGAGCAACTTAGCTCTCCTAGGAGTCCACTCAGGCTCAGAGTCAAGTGGTGCTAATAGGGGGAGTAAGGAGCGACGACCATGCATACATTACAAACATACTACAGAATGTAAGGCATAAAAAGGAAAAGAGTGAGCAAAAACTAACTAAAAGAAAAAAAATAAATAGAGAAAAAGATCTTGCAGACCGTAGAGAAGAACTATGTTTGCCAATGTCCACTTGTGGCCACAAGTATAGAGAGCACAATCTTCAACTCAACCTACAAGATCAAATTAAAAGAAAGTAAGAAACTAAGAATTAACCTAAAAACGGAAGTAAACTAAAACTAAAGTAACTAACAAAATGGGCTAACATTTTAGGAATTGTTTGTCTATCCCCTTAGCAAAACCTACTATCTTTGTAAAGGTATAAAAGACTATTAAAGACTTAAAGATAGTGCCCAAGCCACCTAAGTCAAGAATGAAAGTAAGAAGGATCTATTATTGTAGGTGTGTGTGACATTTGCCACAGTAAGACCCATACTAGAAGAAAATGCCTTAAAAATTACCCTTTCAAACTTAGGTCAATGAATAATGAGAAGAAGTACACTACCCCCACTACCCTAAGTTTCCTCACTAATTGTATGAAAAGAAGATGAAGAGTGTGGGTGAATAAGGTAAATCTTTAAACAATGAAAGATCAATTAGGAAAAACAAGGAAGCCTACCTTACGTTGCCTTAAGATTAGATGACTAGGTAAGGCTAAGGAGTTTCAAATCTCCAAGTAAAAGATTCTAATTTTTATCAATGGTTTAATTCTTTCTATCATTTGGACATTCATATTTTTAGTTTTATTACATTTTACTTTGTTTTACATATATTTAATTCATAGGTTTTGAATTAAAAAATATAAAAAAGAGGAATATGATAAAAAACACAAAAAATAGTGTAGTTTTTGCAATTGGCTTTGTTTGGGTTTTTGATAAGTTTAGTTCTTGAGTCATATCAAGATTAATTTTTTGTTAAACTAAAAAGCAACATGATTAATGATTAAATATACCTTAACTAAGAGAAGGATAAATTAAGGAGACAGAAGATCAATTTGATTTTCTTTTGCTTAATATTGCAATTCTTTGATTTTAAAAACCTACACACATCATGTTGAGACTTAATTTAATTTTATGTATGAACATTAAAAGAGAATTCTTGAACATAAGTTGACTTTAGTATTTAGATTTTAGTAAAGTCTAAGTGATCAAATTAGAAGATCTTTAGCTAGATTTCTATTTAAAATTCAAAAGAAAAAAATTATAAGTAATGTACGTCAATGTTTATGAGTCTTATGTAATTAAATATATCTTTAGATAATAAAAATTTTCTCGTAAAGATGATAGGTAAAGACTACCCACTTAGGTCGGCCTAGGCTAGGGTGATGCTCTCATCCGCTTGACAAAAAAAAAATGAATGAATAAAAAAAAAGAATGAAAAAATGAATGATGCAAATAGAGATGATTCAGAAAATGTAAAGCACTAAAAAATTAATTGAGGAAAAATATCATAACTTAAAAAAAGACATGAACATGTTGATTATGAGTTTTTTGATTATTTTTATCTTTTTAGGAAAATATGTAGATATATTCTAGCTAATGATAATTTTAAAATACGAACTTAATCTTTGCTAGGGCCTTAACAAATTTGTCTTAATTTGGTTAAGAGAGAGGATACGAGGTTCAAAATTAAAAGAGATAAGAGTTAACTACATTAGTGGTTTTTTTTAAAAAAATACTAAAAGAGTATTAATGTATCAAAAAGTAGAGAATAAAATTGACAATTACATACCAATGAGGTTGATTGATATAAGAAAATGTGTTAATGAACAAAATATGTGGATACACTTAAATTAAAAAAGAAATAATTACAAAATTATCAAAAAGAGCCCAACTTTGCTAATTTTTATTATTTAATTTTTAATTTTAGTTCTGAGAGTATTTTTTTATTTTGATGGGAATTGTCTTTAAATTTATTGAAATTTTTTTAATTTTCATAAATTTTATTATTTTTGGAAAATAAAAATCACATTTATTTCAAGATCAATCATTTGACTCTAGCGATCGATCGCCGGTTGGGTTGTTCTTGCCAAAACTTGATTTTAAATTTGATCTCATTTTAGTTCAAGTCTATTTCACTCGAAACTCATAGAGGTGATTTGAGGTGTTTTTGCACGATCAGAGACAAATTTTCCACATCAAATCCAAGATTTTCTCCATGGCATAGGTGAATTCCAGAATTAAATATTATATTTTATTATTTTTCATTCGATTTCCATGAGATTTGAACTAATATGATTGTTAGAAACATGTACGATCAGAGACAAATTTTCCACATCAAATCCAAGATTTTCTCCATGGCTGAGGTGATTCCAGAATTAAATATTATATTTTATTATTTTTCATTCGATTTCCAAGAGATTTGAACTAATATGATTGTTAGAAACATGTAGATCTAGCATTTTTTAAAATTTCATGCAATTTGATCCGTTAAAAATCAAGATTTCACAAAAATTCAATTGAGATTTCAAGTGTTTGCACAAAATCGGGGATTTTTCAAAATTAGATGTTTTTTTTATCAAAATTGAGATCTACTTGATTGTTTATAATTAAACTATTTGCAATTGTACAAGGTAATTGTACTATAATAAATATTTAAGGGTTGTCGAATCTAGAGGAATTTGTTGACTAAAAACTGAAAAGAATTTAAACTTAAATTAAGTAAAAGAAATAATCAACTAAATTAAAAGGAAGAGAACAATATGATGTAAATATGAACAAGTATTCTCAACTACGGGCTAGAGTTACTTTAGAAAGAATTATTAATTAAATCAATAACATGAACTATATTTGACAATATTACGAATCATATACATTCAACTAACTATAGGCATGACTAGTCTAATCTTAGTATAACTCATCCAATTTATTAATTATATAAACATTAAAACTATTGCATGACCATCTCATCTAAATCATAGGTATTAGAATTGACAAAAATATTAAAACCATATCAATATATTATTTACAAGATAATATATCAACATATATTTGAATAAACATTAAAAACCCTTCAATTAAAAAGGAAATCCTTATAATTCAATTGTCATTAATCCCAACTAAGATCTAAATTAAAAAGAAAAATAAATTGAAACTTATTTATAATTTCATTGTCTCCTAAGTAAAAAAAATTCTAGCATTCCATTGTAGAAGAAAGCTCTTAAGTCTCAATTAAAAACTTCGAATAATCTTCCATCTTCTTATCCCATTTTTTCTTAAGAAAATCTACTAGAATCCTTCAATTTCGATCCAAATATAGCTTTATAAAGGCATAGAAATCGTATGAGGAAGTCTTATAGGAAAAGAAATCAAAACCGGCTCAAAATAGGAAATTGCGCGTTATCTCGTTTGAACGCCTAATAACCGTTCGAACGACTGTATTATTTCTATTTTTTTTCTTCAAAATCACGTCTAACTGATCGAACCCCATTATATCCCATTCGAACAAAAATGAAGAATATGCACAAAATTAATTCAAGTTTTCTAATTTACTTCAAAACATCATACAAGCTTTTCCTAACCTAAATAACCTCAATTCCTATTTATTTAAACTCTACTAACTCTTAAATAAGACTAGATAATAGAATAATTAAGGGTGAAATATCATACAATTTATACTTATCACTACCTTGGGTTAGAATTTGGAGTCAATCTGACACAAATTTGTTTAGAGTTTATTTAAAATTCAAAATTTGAATTTTTCCATGCATTTCAGAGAGTTTTTGAAATTCTAGGCTTTTCATTACTATCATTTATTTATTCCTAGTTTATGCTTAGTCTTAGGTTGTTTTATTGTCATTTAATCTAGATGGGGAGAGCTAAGAAACAAAAGATAGTCGAGTCAGGCTCAAGGGATGCAAGAGCATCCAACTGTGGGTTAGATAGATTGACACCAATTAGATATGAGAGGAGTTTATTCCATGTACTCCTATTGACAACGATAGGGTGGATTGAGGCTCGTCCATATTGGATGAAGTACTTTAGTACTATATCTACATCGTGTCAAAGTGTGTGCGCTAGACTAGTAAGGTAGTGGTATGCATCACTCCGTTTGGAGGATGATGAAGCACTCATTGGAGGCTCAAGTGAGAGTGATACCTGACATCATTGTTGATGTTATTGGTTGCGAGAGGAGACAACTTACATTTTCATAGTTTGATGAATACATTTTTCTACATGATAGTGAGATGGCTACTAGTTTACATGGTTTACCAAGGGGACCAAAGCTAGAGTTGTCATCACTTGCACATTCTATGGCATGAGAATTTAGGCTACTATATGTCATTGCTCAGCATGGCATTTGGAGTGCTTGAAAGGAAAAAATAGATAGGATGATGACACGACTTCTACACCTACTAGCATAGCCATGACTAGAGTTGAATTTGCCCTTTATTATTTTTGATAGAATTATGACATTTCTGCATAGTCACACACATGAGTTGTTGCCTTATCCATATATCTTGTGTTGGATTTTTACTGTGGTACATGTTAAGAGTACATAGAGAAGAGCCTATTATAATCGGCATGTGATCGATTGACCTTGCAATAGTTTGTAGGATGTTACCTCACCATCAGGATTATGATCATGAGCCACATAAAGTGCAAATGCAGCACCAGAGGCACCAACACAGATGGATGATATAGATCGACTAGTATCTATTGTTGAGTTTATAGTATTTCAGGATTTTGTATTTCAAATGGTTACATCCGACTTCTATAGGAAGATAGTGTAGGGGAGCAAAGTGATGATGATGAGGCTGCTAATTGATTTTTCTATTATTTTTCTATCACTTTTCATATTTTCCTTTGGTTCAAAACTTGTTTAGTTAATTTATGTTTCATTTTTATGATATGTACCTTGAAATTGATTTTATGTTGGGACATGTGATGGTTTGATTGTTCTATACATTTAATGTCTTTTAGTGATGGTTATAACTTGATTGTGATTTATTCAATATTTTTATTAACTATTGCTATAACTTTTTATCTATTTATGTCAAAAAGGGGGAGAAGTGATTAATGCAAATCAAAGTACTTATCTTTATTTGATTGAAGATTACTATGCAAAGCAATTTTATTTTAAGTATGCAGGATAAGTATATGGTAATACAAGTCTTTTCAATCTCAATTCCAAATGAGTTTATGTTAAATGAGTCTATGTTAAGTATTTGTAGTGTCAAGTTTTAGCTTGTACAATTCGAAAGTTAATTCACTATGTCAAAAATTATAATTTTATTTTGATTTTTAAATATTTAGTGTTTTGACAAGAAATAACCAAAGGGGAAGTTTGTAAGAACACATGAGTTATATGTCAAGGTTATTGGTTGATTTCTATGTCAAAATTATGTCTAGAGATACCTTGTGTATATATTGGGTCTAAGAATTTGATTTGAGGTTGTTGTAGTCGAGTCAGATTTAGAATTGTCAGATTTGAAAAATAAGAGCAGACATATTCTTAAGGATCAAGACAAAAGATTGAGTAATGTCAAAGGTTTTTGAAGCTCATTTAGATCACACTTGCATACCAAAATAACTTAGACAAAGTTTAGAAGTTATTTTAGAGGTCTCAGAAGGTTTTAAGGTAAAAAGGGTAAAATGGAAAAACTACAAATAGAATAATTGATTGTTGCACAATATGAAGAAAAAAATGATCGATTGGACACTTGATTTTGCCCTGTGTAAAATGAAGCTAAAGTTATCAATTGATCGCCTGAAGTATACTCCACAAAATAAAAGTCAACGAACGATTGCTTCAAGCAAAGGTTACGTAAGCCATTCTGATTTCAATTTAATTTCATATTAAGTTAAAGAACTAAACTAACTTAAAATTCTATATAAGGGTTAAAAAATTACAAAATTTAAGAGAGGAAAACTTAGAGGTGATTAGAGACAAAAGATTTATACCTTTTGCACATTGTTTTCTGAAGAAGATTCACATGAATTTTTGAGTTTAAGAGCAATGGTGAATTCACGAAGTTATTGCACAACTAAAATGAGATTTGACATAGAGATTTTAAAGGAGTTGCAGCATATTTTTGATGGAAGATTGAAGATTTTTAAGGAGGCCAATGTCAGTACAACAAGAGGTGCTTGTTGAAAGCTGGAAGAAGACAAAGTAAGGAGAAAGAAGAAAGTGTTAAGTACTTGAGGGAGGATACTTGAAGGCCAGCAACAACAAAGATTTATGGTGATCTAAATAAGAAGAACTTGTGTTAGAGTCAAAACAAAGGTTGGTGGTTTGATTGTATCAATGTAAATGGTCTTACTTGCTATTAGTGCATTGATTTGGTTCTTGCATAGAACTGTCGTGGTTTTTTACCCGAGTTTCAGTTTTCAAAGTTAAATTGTTGTGTTCATGCGTGGATTGTATGCTTATGGTTTAAATGATTTATACAACGTGAGTGAGGTTTGAGAGAATACATATGTCATTCCACTACATATATAAATTCAGCACAAAAAGGGCTAGAACTCGTATTCTTTATCTTCGTAGATAATTGGACTAGGGGCAGTTTAGTGATCTTTTATACTCTTCTAGATTGACATTGATCTCACACATAGAACTAGTTGGGACTGCATGGTTGATGTTCCCCTATGTGATTTTTAGGTACATTATTTGGCAAGATCAGCTTAGCCAAGTCAATCAAGTTGTAGTTTTGGGTATGTTGCTCGAAATTTAGTTAATAAACTTGTTATATTGTCGATGTGCTAGGTATGAGATATTTCCTAATGTATAAACAAGATAATAAGTGAGAACAATTTGGGTTGTAGATAAGGTGATGGTTATATAAGGACTTTTGGTGGCATGTTATGTAATGTCATTAGGGTCAGTGCAGCTACAAATTGGTGATACAAGGAATGCGGCTACTTAGGTGAAGTGTAAATGAGAAAAGTGGAAATTGATTCTTTATACTTTATGTAAATCATGGTCATTTGGTTCATTCAAATAATGGATAGAGGCCGAATGCCTCACGTTTACTTTGTTGTGTATTCTAACTGTGATGTGTGAGTAGTCTCGTTAGATTGGATTATGTATTTAAGTTGTATTTGGTAATGATATCTCTATTGAATCAAGTAAATTTTGATTTGGTTATATTTGTTGGGATATACAAGAGTTTTGCTTTGCTTGAAAAAATTGCGACTAAGATAGTTTATTTCATAGCATTGCATGACATGAAAAATAACATCACAAAATGAATTACATACATGATAGCATGATGCATATAGTTGCATGAGCATTCTCTAAGTTACATGTAGATGCATATTTATTATGATATATATAGTAGTTGTAAGAAAGTGTATTGAGGTTTGGCTCATACATGGTTTGTGACATCGCTTATTTTGTATATAAAGGAATGCGAAGAGATGATGGAAGATGGATATAGAAGATTTCTCGTTGTTCAGTGATCACTTGCCTCAAATTCACCACCATAGTACCTCAAAATTTCTTGAATTATTTTGTATAAAATTATCAAGATTATTTTATTGTAATTTCCAAAAAACATTTGAGGAGTTTGGTTGTGATAGTTGGGGCTAAAAGACAAGACTGAACATCTATAGCTTTATTATGATTATTTGGCAATAGTATTGACACTTAAAATTGGTGAGATGAGTGCTAGAAATAAGCACACACAGGTGCATTCTTATTAGATTTTCAACATGCTACAAAGGGGAAAGTTGAGTGTGACTCATATTCTTATGTTTGAGATGTTGAATGATTTGTTCACAAAGGCCTTAACTATGGATCTATTTATTAGACATCCTCATAGTATTGGCTTAAGACAAGACTATCACAAGTCACTATTTAAACCATATGAGCCATTCACCTATAGTGGGAGATGTTGGACCATGATATGGATTTAGTCCCATATAGTTCACATTATGCGGCTCTGGTGAGCCAAAAGGGGTCCACTAGGTCAAAGGTTACAAGGGGGTGGTCATGCCAACCTCACTTGCACTGTAGCGTACGTTTTTTTGGGACCCGCATCATCTTAGCACACACTCACTGGGAATATTTTAGGTTTTGTCAAGTGCCAATTTTGGGGCCCAATTCTGTTTTGCATACATGCAGTGGGACTCACATGGTTAGAGTTGAGGGGCCTCTGTGAGCTCACTATGACTTAGCCTATACCCTTTGCAGTAGTCCCTCTAGAGGTTCAACACATAGTTTAGATGAGATGCCCATATAGCCCTAAGACTGCTTAAAAAAGTTATAAATAGATGTCATTAGGGAGTCCTAATCACCTCTCAGACTCAATTAACTAGTTCTCTACAAGGAGCACCCACTCTCTCTCTCTCTCCAACCCATACCCCTCCATCTCTAGTGGTTGGCTTGCCTCCCCAGGAAAGTGATTGGCCACTCTCATTCTCTCCTCCTTGTGCACAATGCCTTAGATCGAATCAGGTGTTTGACAACACACAATCAATGCTAGGGAACTCCTACTACTTTATTGTGATTTTCATGTGAGCAGATTGAGGGATCTTTATATCGATCAACAAGGCAAATCCCCTCTTTAATTTATCATGGGCTTTGGTGAAAGATTAAAGGTAGTGTCCCGGAACACGATGCTCAAAGTTAAGTTCGTATTGCTTTTGATTCTTCTTATATTATTGTTAATTGAATGTAGAATTGATGATTCCTAATACACATTGTTTATATTATTATATGCATATATGATGTAAATTTTTAAAAAGGCAGCCACTTTTCATCACTTAATCCATAAGTAAGAGCCGGCCCGCCCGCTGCGTAGCCACTCTATGTTGGGCTTGCTTTAAATTAAAATAGAAGGTGGCTCAATTGTCTCAATTGACACTTATTTTTTAGCTTTCAAAACTATATGGGTAATGGGTCTATAATGGGTTTGAGCCATGATACCCATTCAGCTATGGTTCTAGCGTCAAATTTGGATCGTTGCTTGACCTCTAGATGGATGGTTAAGATTCTAGGGTTCTTAACAATGATGTCTTACTTTAGTTATAAATACACTATTAACCTTCCTAATCCAATGTCTTAAGCGAGTAATATCTCAGCCGAATTCTAAACCAGAAACACATTGTGAGGATTTTTAGAACATTAATAAAGGAAAAACTTGATTAGGGAAGATAAAGATTTGTTCAAGCTTTAATGTCTATAGGTAAGCGTAAATCCCTCACAGTTTATTCCATCAATTGGTATTATAGACTAGGTTGGTGGCGACGATGACCAGCAGATGCGAGATTTTTGGTCGATGGCCAGCATTGCCACTAGACACAGGACTTCTGGTGGCCACTGGACTGTGGGCCAGAGCTGCCACGACCATGCATTAGGCTCTGGTTGGCTTGCCCTTTGGCTGCAAGGGCACAATTTGACACCTTAAAAAGCCATTTGTTTTTACTATTTCTAGGCTTTTCCTTTGGGATTCTAGTAGTTGGACTAGTCTGTGGTCTTGTTCGGCAGCCTTATGGCATTTGAGCACTCGCCGATGTCACCATTGTGCACATAGCCACCACACTTCCATTATTTCCCACTGGTTCATTTTTTAAACTTGCCACCAAACCACCATTGTCAGGCTTCTTTGGCCATTTTTGAATCACCATTGTCAGTTTTTCCAGTCTTTAGGTCTGTTGAAGGGCTTTGTTAAATGATTGCGGTGCAACAGGTTTTTTCTCTAGCAGCCATCTGCAACCTCTCTATCAAGTGGTTGAGGTCGACCAGAAGAAGCGGGTTTGTCTCCACCTGCTTATGCTGGCTTGAGTGCTTCTATTGTACTTTTTTTAAAGTAATATACATGGGGTGTGGACTCTATTATATTGATTGTAGTGTGTGATGATGGGAACCGTTGGCTGAATCCCCAAAGCCATTAACAATATTAATGAAAAGGCCCTTGCCAATTTTATTTATTCATTTTTTATGGTTTGATAATTATTTATACTTATCTTAATATTCTTCATATACTTCTTGACCTTGGGCTAATATATGAGATGATAATATGTACAAATTAAGTTCCCACGCCCATTGAGATGACTTAAAAGTAGTAAAAGCATTCTAAGTCATTTTAAACATGTGAATTATACAAAATGTCACTATGGGGTTCATAACTCCACATAAAGAACTATTGTGCTATTGCCAAAATTTTGATTATCTGATAATGTTTATCATCGGGCCCTATAGGGATGTGGTAGTTGTCACGCCCCGGCACTACCCGACCCGAGTTGAACCCGGTCCAGGGTCTAGTCAAGCGCATGGGGGCGACAAGGGGAATTGAGATATGGTTTAGTGGAAGACTTGTGCCCTAATCATGAGCGATCTAACAAATTATGGAGTATGCACACCACTTTGAGCAAGAGTAAATAAGTAGAATTGAAAGAGTTACTTTAACTCTAAGATAAACAAAAGTCTCAAACCCACATGCTAAGTTAAACCATAGCCCACTCTAGGCTCCAAAATAGGTCTTAAGCAACACAAATGTATAATATAGTATAAACCAAAATAAGAACCACCCACAAAGGTTCTAATCATAAAAGCATAAACGAGGAAACAAGTCACATAAGGGGTCTCCACGATCACTCTCAAGTCATCTCCGACCTTTCCTCATAGAGGAGATCCTGTCCATCTGCGTGTCACACCACGCAGCCCCAAAGCAAAAACACAAAAAAAAGGGGTGAGTTTAACAAACTCAGCAATAGTTTTTAATATAACTAACATCATCGAAAACACGACGGCATAGTAATATAACCATTCAGATCAAAGATTGACAAGATGTATCATTTTCTGATCACATATACACATCACCTAAACCTATGTCATAGTGTATAATTCACATGGTGCCATTCACATCATATAAACCTGCAGGAGATGTATCTCTAACATACATTTCAGATTATGCATCAACATCATATCAACCTGCATGAGATGCATCTCTAACATTCATATCAAATCATAGCTTAACATCATATAAACCTGCATGAGATGTATCTCTAACATACATATCAGATCATGCATCAACATCATATTAACCTGCATGAGATGTATCTCTAACATACATATCAAATCATGCCTCAACATCATATAAACCTACATGAGATGTATCTCTAACATACATATCAAATGATGCCTCAACATCGTATAAACCTGCATGAGATGTATCTCTAACATACATTTCAGATCATGCATCAACATCATATAAAGAATGCCTCCATTAAGGAGTAATCACAATTTGGTGTCACACAGACGGGAACACAAACAAGGCCACGAAGGCGTGTCATGGTCCAAATTTTACACAAGAATTTAAGAAGATCGGGGTTGTCAATCCCTAAAGCTGCTCGCCCTAGACGATCCTGGCCAAGGATGTCACATTCTCACGAAGAGAATCTAGAGCAGGGGTATTCACCCTGGGACATCTCCTGCGATGGGGAAGAGCCCGAGTTCCCACATAGGAAACCCTAGAACACATGGTAGCTAGCGCACAGAGTATACCATACTGGATTCTCAGGGTCCAGAAGATAATCATAATAATCTCAAATCACAAGACAAGTACATAACTCATCCCCCACAGAATTCCATTTAACTAAACTCTACCTAGGGAGTGCACATGTTCCACAAAGGAACTCAAATAAAAACATGTCCTTTCGGACCAATCAAGTTTCGATTAAGCCATGACCGATTAATTCGGCACGTAATTTCACCACATTGCATCAATCAGTCAAATTTGATTAATCTCGATAAAGCCTCAATTGGAAATCCATTTTTATGATGCATGCAACATGATACATAAGTGGGCAAGGCGTACATGAATCCTAATTTATGATAAGTACTCTCATCAGCCCCTCATGCATCATATCATAATCATAATATCAATGCTCATCATTATCATTAAACCCCACATGTGTGTGTGTACATAGTAGAAGCACTTCACTCAATGTATATCAACATGCTTATAATTAACTCATGATCACACTACACATGTGCATTAACATCTAATCATGAATTTTAGCGAAAATCATAGGAGAAGAACCATTAAAATCATAACTCAAATCAAAACTTAACCACGAGCTAAACATATATAAGATCATTTACTTCATACTTGAGTCAAGACATAACATTAACATTCACACATCAATTAACCACATCCTAACATGACATATCAGTCCATTAGTATGCTGTAGCTCTACTAAAAATATACTTAACCATAGAGAATCAACCATTCATAACTTCAAGATGGCATTCCAACATCATATATCCAACACAAGTCATTCCACAAAACTTCTAAATATATACCACAACTTCATAACCTCAATGGTATACCTTTTCAGTAGAATACTATAGCTCAAAATACTCCACATACATATGAAAATGATATATCAAAGTAGAGACACAGAAATAAACATCATGCAAATAATAGGAAATCTGCTGTGTAGACGTTCAAACGCCCAGTAGGGTCGTTCGATCGGCTAAACGTGAAAAATGTCGAACTTGCAGTGTTGCCGTTCGAACGCCCAAGAGGGTCATTCGAACGCCAACAAGGCAGAATCGACCTTCTTCTCCATTTCAAAATTTCAAACCGAAACTCCATTGATGAATCTTAAAATCTCTATCTAACAACCTAAATGCCATTAAAATTCCACCATAACTTCTAGAGAGCTAATCTACATCATAACAAGATAAAACCCTAAGAAATCGGGATTAAAGATTACCATTTACTAATCTTGCCATTAAAGCACTAAATCAAATAAATCTACTCAAAATAAACCACAAAATCAAGAGTTTTACCATAGGAAGACTGAAATTTCGAAAGTCCATTACCTTATCCCTTGATTAGGTTTGGATTTGATGGTCACCCTTCTTGAAAACCTTATAAAGATATAGAGTTTAAATTAAACTCCATTAAAATCGATTTAATATAGAAAACCCTAATGAAAAACTTAGATCTAGGGCTTCTTAGACATAAAAAATGGATTTTTAGATCTAGGGTTTGAAGTAAAGATGCAAATCAATAGTTTTGATGTTTAAAAATGAATCAAAACAAAGGGAAAATGATAGATCTACAACGGATTAAGAAAAAATCTAGGGTTTTAAGGCTTAATTAAAAGAGACTTACCTTAAACTCCTTTTAATCCGGGCCTAATTAGGGAATTAGGCCTAACCTCCATTTCCCAGCCTATTCCCAAAATGGAAATAGATCAGGTCATTTTATTTATAGTAGGGTTTGGGGTGTGTATAGGTAATTAGTGGGGTATGAATAGAAAAATAGGCTAAAAATGAGTATTTTGGCTATTTGAGCACTAATTAAACCTAAAAAAATTATAAAATTTTTTATAAGAGCTTGTGTTGATGTTTGTGTTGATTTGGTCAAAAATTCTTAATTTCGATGGTGGGGTCCACAGGGGGTCCCGCCAAACCCTAATTTTTTGAAAAATTAGAAAAAATCTAAAAAATTTAAATTTGACCCAAAATCATTTAAAACTAATAATTGTAAAATTTATTTTGATTAAAACCATAAGAAACATAATTTATTTTTGAAATAATTAAATTAATAAAAAATAAGTTAACCACGTAATAACCGATAATTAAATTGAAACGAAAATTGATTTAAAAATGAGAGTAGTTACAATAGTTATA
The DNA here is from genome assembly GCA_035235625.1 of Saururus chinensis. NCBI lineage: Eukaryota > Viridiplantae > Streptophyta > Magnoliopsida > Piperales > Saururaceae > Saururus > Saururus chinensis. Next base: position 23,796,652 of record CP141146.1, on the reverse strand, counting down.
GTTATTTGATTATACTTATCTTGCCCCTTTTCTCTTGCCTTATATATTTGGACCAGAATTTTCATCTCCTTGGATAGAGAATACATGGAGACACATATCTCTCACTAAACGACTTATGGTTTGTCTATTCTTTATATTTTTGGGTAAGAATTTATCGTTTCTAGTGGAAGTCAATTCCCTAAATATATTTGTCTTCCATGCATTTCTTTATTAAATATCTTTTTCTAAAGAATGGTAAAAAAGCACAATTGCCGACCTTATGTACTTATTAATTTTAATTATATCCTGTTCCAGTTTCTTTGTAAAAACATTATCAGTGCCGTCAAAGAACAAGGAGATAAAAACAAGTGCAGATCCATGTATATATTTTAAGAAAATTTCCAATGATGGGAGTTTCATCTGTCAAATTACTATCGAAGTCTTCCTTCCATAAGAAAATATGCTTGGAGTCATACCTGACGACAAATTTGATTTGATTGGAACTCATGTGTCATTTGATTTGCCCCATGACTTGCATGTCGGCAGTTTTCATGTTTTCGGAACTTAAATGACGTATGTGATGGAATCATTCATGTTTTGTAACTTTGTATGTGTGAATCGAATCGACGATATTGCATATGCAAACAATTTTATGACATGTTCACTACTACATGCTCCTGTCTGCGAACGTTCATGTGCTCCTTGGATGATATGACAAATACTGATCGATTGGATTTGATCCAACCGTAAAATTTAGAATCAAGTTAACAAAAATTAGTTAAACATTCTTTCCATAATCTTTTAGCTTTGATATTATGCCAATCTTAGTCGCCAAAAATGACCAATGGAGTACGTAAAAATGTGAAACCAAGAAAAATGGTGTATAAGGTTAAGGAACAATAAACCGAATAGACTGTGGTTGACGGACCCGCGGCCAACCCAATACACGTGAAAGGCACGTTTAATTTTGGAATATTTTTCAAATCTAGCTTTAGAGTTATATGTTTATTAAAAATGTTTACAATTTTTTGATATTATTAGAAATGACTCTACAAATATGGCTGAAAATTACCCCAATAACTCCCCGTTTATTCCACTTTATCTCTAGCAACCAATTGAGCCAACTATACCCCACCTCAATCGCCATTGCCTAGCTCCTCCTATACCCACTTTGCCTTCTCCTCTCCTTTTCCTCGCCGTTTGCCTTTTCCTCTTCCTCCTCCTTTTCAATCTTTTTCTCTTTTTTCTCCTCATCTTGCTCACTGGAATCCAATGGGACTAGCTGTGAAACAACCGTGGAGCCAAGGACACAGCCAAGAACTTTTCCTTGTGGGCCGGGGTGCGGGGAAGAAATATGCTTTAAAATTTTGTCACATAAATTATAAAAAAAAATATACATAGAATTTCTACAATTGTTGACAATGATTTTCATAGCAAGGACGATGTAGTCAATAGCAGCAAGACATGGAAGAAGATTCCTTCTATGCACCACAAGGTGAATCCATGTAGGGCTTACTTATTATGTTACTATTTTCTTTAAAGATATATCAGTTTTACTTAAGAGATGTGGAAAAAGAAGCTTATATAATATTTACAAAGACAATATTCTTGTAGGGTCCACTTAGTACTAACTACCAAAAGAAAAGACAAATTAGTATTGAGGAGGGACAATCCTTATACAACTTATTTACCAAAAATTCATAATAAGTAAGAAGTCCTAATAATATTGTCACGTCTTCATAGGGGCAATTTCCCTTTCTTGGGCCCATGCGTAGAGCTATTTAAATAATTGTTTTTTTTCTTTACAAGTTCCATTGTCTAAAAATTACCTATAAATATGTTTAATTAATTGCCAACACCCAATAGCTGACAATAAATAGTCGACAGTGGACTATTGCTTGGTCTAAAGTAATTTTATTTTCCTTAATTTTCTCTTGGTATTTTTCATGTGTCATTGCGTATATGGAGGGAGATACCGACTATATTATTACACTTTTTTCAACATTAAAATTGTCAAAGACCTATTGTTAGCTGTTAGCTATTGACTGAAAACTACACGTTATTGCAAGCCACTAGTAATGAAAGTCTGAAGTTTGTTTCATATTGAAGATATTTCAAAATCAAGTATAAATTAAACTCATTATTGATTTTAAGTAGTTGAATATGTTTATCGGTTGATTTTTAGAGCTTGGGCATTCTAAGGAAATAAATCAATTTTTAGATAGCTTTAAGCTGGTTTGCGGCCAGTCATACAGAGGAGGAGGAAGAGGTCTAAAAGGAAAAGGCAACAATGGCTGAGGAGGAGGTGGTGCAGTGCTGGAGCGGAGGTGGGATAGGGCTGGTTCAGTAGGTTGGTGCAGTCAAAATGGAAGAAGGGGGGCATGTGTATTTGAGTAATATTTTAGCCATACGTGTGGAGGTTTCACGTGCACAAAGCCATTATTACGAATAACCTAAACTTGCATAAATTTCAGATATACACAAGTCCAGGGCTATTTTTTGAAATATAATATAATTTTGAATAGTCGCAATAACTGCAAACTAATTTTCCCCATTTAAATATATTTCCCAAAAAAATGAATAGTACTATAGTACTCGTTATCACTGAAGATTTTCAGTTGAACATTTATAAATCGGAGCCTTGGGGAACTTTGAAAATTCATGTTGATCAATTAATTTCTTGGGAGCATGGACTTTGGGTACAGCAGAAACAAATTAGTGAAGTAGGTTGGCCAAGTTATGAATCTCGTGCTCCTTAAGACTCTATTAATACCATATTACTGCAAAGAGTTACAACTAACCTACCTCAGGGACATAACAAGACCAATCAATCAGTGATTGTTATCTATGATCTATGACACATGTCATAAACAATTCTAGTATAGTAGTTTAACGACCATTAATTTAAAGGCACATTAATAGCTTACTTGCTAACTATTTCTAAACATTCCCATACATAATTCCATATTGATTAAGGAGTAATGATATTTTAATTGGAAATTATGGGAGAGCAAGTTGGTGACTAAGAAAGCAAATCAGTGTCATTGGCCCCCCTATAGCACAGATAATTTTTGTCATTTTTTGAATTGGAAGCTTCCTATGTGCTAATCTCTTGCAGAAGAAGTCCTTGCCCGGGCCTAAAGATTAGATATAAATAGTGAAGGACTGACTGAAGATGGATATTAAGTGAGGAGAAGAATCAACAAGTTATAATGGTGAGATCTCCTTGCTGTGACAAGATGAGAGTGAAGACAGGAAAATGGACTCCTGAAGAAGATCAGATATTGAAGGCCTACGTTGAGGAGCATGGCCCTGGGAACTGGCGAACCCTCCCTAAACAGGCCGGTAAAATCAGCCACCTTTAAAAGTTTCTCCTTGGTTTTATATAGAGCAATGAATAAATAAAGGTTTACTCCAAACTTTTTAATCAAATTTCTACTTTCACCTCTTCAATTGACATCATTTTGTAATTTATATGATATTTTGAAGGGAAAAGGGAAGAGAAAAAAAGATAAGAATTCATAACTAACATAATCAACTCTTCCTGTTAGAGTTTCTTCTTGATTTCATATGAACTAATAAAAGAACAAATGGTTTGCACCAAACTTTTAATTCCTAATTTTATCTCTTCTATTGAATTCACGTTTTAATCTTGTATGATTGTTTAAAATGGGGGGGACGAAGAAACAAGAGTTCATAATCAACATAATCACTCATGCTTGTGATTATGAATAGATTTCCAAACTGAGACAAGACCATCCTTGACGGAGGATATATTGTCCTTGGTTCCTTCATGTCTGTTTTACTTCGTTTCAGGACTAGCCAGGTGTGGGAAGAGCTGTAGATTTCGGTGGAAAAACTACTTGCATCCGGATATCAAACGAGGAAATTACACTAAGTATGAGGAAGAAACTATCATCAAACTACATGCAAAATTCGGCAACAGGTGCAAACAGAACTTTAGTTGTCACAAAAACGTACCCATGATACATGAACATTTTCTAACATTGAAAAAGTTTTAAAAAATTATTCTTCTTTATTTTTCAGAAGTTACCTTTTACAAATATAAGTAGCCAATAGTATTGTTGAAGCATTAATATTACATGAGGCTTAATGGTACCAATAATTTTTCGTCATCCAAACAAATCATATAAAACAATACTTACTTCTACGATTGATCAATGGATATGTTAGTGAAACTGGCATACGGTGTTTAGCAGATGGTCTATGATAGCAGCAGGATTGCCAGGAAGAACAGACAATGAAGTAAAAAATGTGTGGCATACCCACCTGAAGAAGCGCCAGCAGAAGCACTTTCCAGTTCGGCCTGAAGTTTCTCTCGTCAACACCAAAGCAACTGGAGTTGAGACCGCTTCGGTAGCGGAGATGGATATTTCAAATAGAAAGAGAGTTGATGATTCTATCTACATGTTGATGAGGAGAGATGATTATCTCACTAAGGTTGATCTTGCTCCCACCAACGACATGTTCATATATCATAAGAGTGGCTTTGCAACTGATAAAAAAAATGTTATCAACTTCCCACAAGCAGTCATGTTGGGCAACGTTATCCAACAGGAGTTGTTAGAGCCAGAAAACTGTTCATCTAAGCCAGTGGACTTGGTGCAACGCACCGTATTTCCCCAAGGACTGCTGGAACCTGAAAGTACCGGACCAGATGATGGTGAAGAAGACATCATGGGTTTTTGGTTTGATATCTTAATGAAGCTCAACAATTTTCAAGAAATGTAAGGCCATGCAGTTAAGTTCTAAGCTTTGCTAGGGATGTTTTCGTTTGTCTGTCTTACCTATGTTTCAGTTTACTATCACTTTTTTCTGGAGAAGAGTCATGTAGTACATCTCATAAAAGAGCATGGTCGTGAAAAAGTCGAATCTTCATTGAACACAATTATTATATTTTCATGCTATAAGTCAACATATGTAGAAACCGAAAATATATACACTAAATTCAATTTATCATCCAAGTCATAAATTTTGAGTTTGAGTAGCGTTTTCATAAGAAACGAAAATTTTGGATATAACTTGAGTAGCGTCTTCATAAGAAAAGTACAATTTGTACCATTTTTTTTTCATCCACTACTTTATCCTTTCCCAATAAGTTTTCTCTGCTTTCTCATCCGTGGAGGATGCTCTTGGTAATATATTCGAAAGGGATTGCATCACCAAAACAAAAAGTAAGTGGGCGAGAGGACAACCTTGGCGCAGTCCACAATTACTTGGAAAAAAACTATAATTAGATCTATTAATGAAAATACTAAAAGAGGTTGTTGTAACACATTCTTTTATCTAGCAAATCCAAGTTGAGGGACAACCAATATTAGTTAAAGCTTTAAGGTCCACTTTTATACAGAACTCCTTAACATGTCTCTTAATGTGATAATTGTGAAGCAACTCATGAGCAAGAAGGATATTATCCGAAATGAATCTGCCTTTTAAGAAAGATGCTTAATTATTACTGATGTGAGAAGGAAGGACATCTGCAAATTTGTCCATTCGCCCGCTTGCTTTTTGTTCTGGTAATAAGTTTTCTTTGCTTTCTCAGCTCTACCTTCTCTATAGCCCATTGAAGATGGGTTCCACTAAAAAATATTTGAGTGAGAAGGCTTTCTTTTTTATTTTGGATTTCCCATCTAAACTTATCATCGCCATCATCACTAGATTTACAAATATATTACATCTTACATATGTTTTTTATTAAAATATTTCTTATGGATTGGTGTTTTTAATCCTATTTTCACTGCTATCTTCGAAGTTCTAATTCATTCAAATTATATTTAGCCTTTCTAGTGTTAAAACGTAGGGATGCACACTTGTTGTGAAATCTTTTTGGCACTTCTTGGTATTATATAAATTGTTTTAACAACAATGTTAAAATATTTTTAGATTGTTATTAAAACATTTTGACATGTATTTTTTATAGCAGATAAGAAAGGGCCGATTACGGAACCTTACGACAATTCATGATGTATGTGCTAAAAGGAGATGAGCAATGTGCTCCAGAAAATTTTTACATACAAATCAAAACATTTTGACACTGGTGTTAAAGGTTTTGGATACATTTGTCAAATTGTTTTACACATATGTAAAAATGTTTTGGCATTTGAGAGTTAATATCTGACTCCAACTAATTAGATCACTAGATTGTCCAAACCCTAGAGCTTAACAAGAGAAAGAATTAAGAGTTATAGCCTCTTTATGGAAGAATTTCTTATATAGCGAAACTATCGATTAACCTTAAGCATATGTCATTTATATTCTCAATTAAACATCAAACCACAATCATGCAAATATACACAAGAATTTTTATGTAGAAAACCCCAACTAGAATAAAAAACTACAATAATCACTCTTTGCCTAAAATCAATGCACTAGCTAGCCAGACTTTTTACATAACACAAACAAACCACTAAACTCTCATGAAAACTCTAACACAACTCCAACTTGTTTAGATCTCCTTCTCCTTTTATTGTTGGACTTCAAGTCTTCTCCCCAAGTCTTTAAGCTTTATCACTCTATACTTTGTCTATGTCTTCATTTAGTCTCCTCAATCAAGTTTGTAAGATCCCTGATCTTGAATCGGTTTATTTTGATGATGATTTATCGGTTTAAGCATTTTCTGATTAAATTTGGTAGTTTTTGAAAATACATGGGTTTCTGAAGGATGTAATAAAAAACTAACTTTACAATTATTAGTTTTAAGTAGTTTTGGGTCAAACCTGAATTTTTGGGATTTGTTTGATTTTTTACTAATTTTTCAAAAATTAGGGTTTGGCGGGACCCCTTGTGGGCCCCATCGACAAAATTAGTTTTTTTAGACCAAAATGCTCTAGACATCAATATAAGGCATTATAAAAATTTTCAGAATTTTCTGAATTTAATTAGTGCTTAAATCATCAAAATACATATTTTTAGCTAAAATTTCTATTTATACCCTACTAGTTAATTAGGTATACCCTAAGCCCAACTATAAATAAAAAGGGTTGAGCCATTCCCAATTCGGGAATAGGCTGGGAGAGGGTGATTAAGGCCTCATTCCCCAATTATGCCCAAATTAGAAAGGGATTAAGGTATGTTCTTCTCTAATTAAGCATAAACCCTAGGTTTTCTTTTAATCTATTCTTAATCTATCTTTTCTCCTTCAATTTGATTCGATTCCAAGCATTAAAATCACTATTTTGCTTCTCTTTTCCAAGCCCTAATATTCAAAATCTCATTTTTATGCTTCCAAAACTCTAGATATAGGGTTTACTTTTGATTTTCAAAGCTAAATCGAGATTAGTTGTGGTATTAACTTAAGATCATGTTTTTGGAAGGTGTTGGAGGAGATTAAAGGTTCATTCCGACCTAAATCAATAAGGAAAGGTAATGGATTCTTCAATCTCAGCTTTGGGTGGTAAAAATCTCGTTTTTAATTATTTTATTTGAATGAGATTTGTTTAATTAGGATTCTAATGGTGGGTTTAGTAAATGTTAATTTTTTGCTTCTATTTCTTAGGGTTTTGTCTTAGAATAGTTTAAATTAGTATTCTGGAAGGTTTGATGAGATTTTGATAGTGTTTGAGACCATGGATGAAGGTTTTAAGGTGTTTTCATGGTGTCTCGATTTGATTTTTGAAATGAAGAAGAAAGCTAGAAACTGTTTTGTAGGAGATCGAACGGCCTCGTAGGGCGATCGATCGGCAACACTACATTGTTAATAGATTTGCAGTTTTGTTGATTAAACGGCCTTGCAGGGCTATCGATCAGCTACACAACAGTTTTGCTAATTTTGAAATTTATGCTCATTTCAAAGTTGTACTCCATTTAATGATTTTAATGGTTATGGGAGGTGTGTTATGTTGAAATTAGGCTATTGGAGGTGTGGAATTGATGATTTAGGTATATGGATTATGTTTAAGTGTTGTCATGTGGTATTATGTTATATGTTAACAATTATGCATGTTGATATTGAAGTACCTTGAACCTTTGAATGTTGGAATTGTTATGATTATAGTATGTTTCCAGCAGGGATATTATATGGAAAATAGTGAGATGTGTTCTCTTATAATGAGTATAGTTTATGAGTAATTGATGTGATCATGTTGTGGCTTAATGTCTGGAAAAATCATGCTTGTGGGAGTGAGCGTTCAATTTCACATGGATGGATTTAAGCTTTATGGTGGATTTTGCTTTGATTTCAGTTGGGAATCATTGTTTTGAATGTGTTTAAGCATGTGTATATTGCCTTATGAGTTATGTCAAACATTTGTCATATGCTTAGAATATGCATGAACACACACGTATGGGGAATTTACTATGAAATTGTAATTAGTTATGATGTGATTATGATGAATGAAGGGATTGATGGGAGCATGTTCCATGTGTTGGGACCCGCGTAGACTTTTACTCACGGATGTATCGTGATAGCATGCATCATGTACCGGACTTCATGAGTGAGGTTTTACCGATGTTTAATCGGAATTGATCGATTGTATGCGAGAATGTGAAATTGTGTGCCAGATTAATCAATTAGTGAATTAATCGAAACTTGATTGGTCCGAAAGGACATGATTTAGATTTGAGTTCCTATGTGGAACATGGATACTCCCTGGGTTGAGTCGAGTCAAATTGAGTTATATGAGGATGAGTTGTATACTTGTCTTGCAGTTGAGATTTATTGAGATAGTCACATCTAGACACTGAGCACCCAGAGTGGTATGCCTTTGTATACCGGCTACCATGTGTTCTAGGTTTCCCTGAGGAAATCAGACTCTTCCACCGCAGAGATGTTCAAAGTGAACACTGAACACACTGCTCTAGTTAATTCGGACGTCCCTGGCCCGAACTATCCAGAGTGAGCAGACCTGCTCTAGTTAATTCGGACTTCCCGTGTGGATAGTCTAGAGCGAGTAGAGGGGCTGACTACTCCTACACCCTTGTTTTCCTTATAGAATTCGGACCATGTCCAGAGCGGGCAATGCCCTAGGTTTCTGGTTAGGAAATCGGACTATGTCCAGAGCAGGTGATATGATATGATTGTATTCCTGATACTACCCATACACCCTAGTTTTCCTTATGGAATTCGAACCATGTCTAGAGCGGGCAATGCCCTACGTTTCCAGATAGGAAATCAGACTATGTCCAGAGCGGGTGATTGGATATGATTGTATTCCTCTCCTTGATGGAGACATTTACCATTTGATGTTAATGCATGTGTATGTGATAATATTATGCCTAGATTGCACAGGTTGTGTCGAGATATTTGAGATTATGTGACACATGTGGATGCGAGTTATTAAGCATGATCTTGATGTAGTGTGATTTAGACACTTGTCATGCAGGTGAATGAACTATGGAATGTATGAGATTTATATGAATGCATGATCTGAATTATGTGTTAGATACACTTCTCATGTAGGTCGATATGATGTGAATGCATGATTTAGAATAGTGTGATTGAGACACTTATCGTGCAGGGTGAATAATTTATGAATGAATTATATGAAATTGCATTGTGTGATTATGTGTAATTGAGACACTACTATGCAGATTTATGTGATATGGTTTCATGATCAGAAATTGTGTGATTGAGACACTATTATGTAGGTTTATGTGATATGAATGCATGATCAGAAAGTGTGTGAATGAGACACTATTATGCAGGTTTATGTGATATGGTTGCATGATTAGAAAGGGTGTGAAAGACACTTCTTATGTGATTTATGAGATGACCATGTTTGATTTGAATATATATGAATAAATACCTATGTAAGATGAATATTAGGTTATAACTTGAATATTTATGACTTGACTTGATAGGTATGTCTTATGCATGCTAGCTCTTATATTTATGGTTAAATAAGAGTTTTAGTTAGTAAATCATCAGAAAGTGGTATAGCATGTTAATTTTGGATTTGAATTACTACATTGCCATGCCGTCGTGTTTTCTGATTATTATCGTTGTATTCAAACCATTATTGAGTTTTTATACTCACCCCACTTTCCTTGTTTTATTTTGGTGTTGCATGGCATGACATGCAGTAGGGCAGGATCATCTTTATGAGGAAAGGTCGGGGAGTGCTTGGGAGTAGGAGTAGAGGCCACTAGATTTTGCATGTCTCTTTGATTTTTTGTTATGATGTTAGAACCCTTTGTGGAGTGGTTTTTGTTTCAGATTGGTGATATATTATATTTTTAGTTTTGTGTGAGACCTTGTTTTGAGCCAAGTGTGTTGACTATGGATTATTAGTATGTGGGTATTTAGAGTTAAAGTAACTCTTTTAGTTCTACGTATTTACTCTTGTTCAAAGTAGTGCGTAATCTCCGTTTGTTAGATCGCCCGTAGGTGGGGCATAAGTCTTCCACTATTTCTTTAACCGTTTCTCAATACCATCACCCCCGCGCGCTAGACTGGCCCTTGGACCAGGTTCGGCTCGGGTCGGGCAGTGTCGGGGCGTGACAAAGCTCATCTTGATTATTGATTTAGATTCGAGTCTCTCAAATCTCCCATTGAAGACTTGACGATACTCTTTTCAACTTTGTGTGTGGAAAATACTCTTTGTTGCATATCTCTTATAAATCAATCACCATTAAAACTATTCACTTAATCACAATTATGTTTTTTGTGGAAAACTAAAGCAATAAGATATTCCTTTTTCTTCTTTCAAATTCTAGGTTTTCCTCTCTTTAATTTCGTATTTATCTAACCCTTATATAGGTCATTAAATCAGTTTAGATCATATAGTCTAATTAAGAATGGTCACTTTCCCAAAAGTACTTAAACTTAGTAACTTTGACAAACAGAGATCAATTTGTTGCAACAACGATCGATCTCTCCTAGCTATTGATAAATTAGAAAACTCTCAATCAAAATTTACAAAGAAAGTTTCAAGTGATGATTGATAGATCCTCTCAATCTATAAATCCGTGATCGATTGATGAAGTACTAATTTTCTATTTTTTTTCCTATTTTTCTTAAAATTACTTCAAAATCACTTTAAATAATTTTTCTTACTAAAAACTAAGTGATCTATGTTTGTAAGTATGTGAAATTAAACCTTTTACTTTTAGCATAATTTTCAATCTTGAACTTTTAGAACATATCCACACTTATTTTTCAATTTCATCAATTCTGAACCTGACTTGACTAGAACATCTAGTCAGACTCTTAAGACTAGAATGTACATGATGTTTAGGTATTATTTTGATAATTAAAATTAGCCAATTTTATTACATATGGCCCATATGTTCTAATAATCTCCCTCGTTGGCTATTTCGTGACAAAACACTACACAAATGTAAGTAAACAAAAATTACAACTCTTGACTTAGTGCATAGACTTTCACTTCTACATATGAATTCACTCAACTAAGACCATTTCGAATTGATCTTGAAAAGCCTTGTAAACCTTTACTTATCCTGCACACTTACAACAAAAATTATTTACATAACACTTCTCAAATAAATATGAAAATAAGCACTTGATTTTCGATAACCATTTTTCCATTCTTTTTGACACTAATAGACAAAAAATGAATAAATAATTAATGAAAATTTCATTTGAACACATCCATGTCAAGTATTCATCAAGTTACATGAAAATATAATAATCCATCAAACATCACATGCCCATCATGTATCGATCGCAAATAACATAAACAGTGTCATAGTAAAAAAAAACATATCATGAACTGTCACAAGTCTCAAACCATCAAATACAAGTCTCAAACCATCAAATACATAAAAAATCTTAAAAAATAAAAAATATAATCATGTAGCACCACCATCATCATCATCTAGCTCTCCCTCACAATCAGAAGATGACAATCGATCACGAATAAGTTTATGAAGGTCCACAAAACCCTGACAAATCTCATCAATAATCTCCCAATGAAATGCCATCAAATCACCATATATATGTCAAAGTCCAAGAAGCAGACAGTCTAGCAGCACCAACATCCTCCTCATCATTTACATCCTTCTCCTCTTGTGGCTTGGGCATTTGTCTGCATGTGTGTTGAGAGTTTAATATTCGTCTAATTGACCAAGTAGATCATTAGATCACTCCTAAAATTAGTCCTTAGACAAGTAAGAATTAAGAGTTCTGACCTTTATGCACAAGAATTTTTTCTGTAGTGGAAACAATAAAAACGTAATGACCATGCACATTAATGCTTAATCTATCTATAAAAAATCAAACCAATCATGCAATATCACACAAGGATTTTCAGGTGGAAAACCCCAAATAGGGTAAAAAACAATGATAACCTCAAAGGTCAAATCAATGGACTAGTAAGCAAGAACTTACAAATCCCAAGAAAAATCAACCAACCTCTTGAATTGACACAAACACAAACATCTTTTCTTTGTTAAGGCTTCTTCATTGTTTGCATTCAAGTTTCTTCCTCCGTGAAAAGCTTGAAGTTTTTGTTGTGAATGTCCTAGGGGCTGCCACTGGGGCCACGTATTAGGGTAATTAGGGTTTTTATGTAATAAGGGCATTTAGGTAATTAGGTTAATTAGATACTTAGTGCTTTATTTTAATTATGTTATTGGGCCTTAGGTGCCTATTAGTGAGCCCATTAGGATTATCTATTTAAGTGTAAGGGCTATGCCCTGATTTGATTATGAATGAAGTGAATTATTGTTCTGTGCTTCTCCCTTTTCTATCCGGCGGCCATGCCGCTCCTTCTCCCCTTTCCCGGCCTCCCTGTACCGCTCCCTTCCCTTACACCGGCTACCAAGCAGTTGTGGGCATTGGTTCACAACATTGGTATCGGAGCCATCAATCCTTGGCCGCTACACGTGCCAGAGTTGCCGGATCCTCCACCGTTGTTGCCTGATGTTCAGCCCTTCACTGATCTGCTAGCGCCCAAGTTTGCTCAACTCCGTGGTGGTCAAACTGGAGTAGGCAGTGGGTCGTTGGCGCCGACTAAACCGATGCCGGGTTCAAGGAGCAAGAGGTGTGTGGCCAAGCCAGGGGTGAGCATGCAGGCCCTGCAGTCCAATACCGACTACATGTGCAGCCAGGGGATGGTGGACTACCAGACCATCCAGCTTGGCGGGTCTTGCTTCGAGCCCAACATCATCCAGCCCCAAGCCGCTTATGCCATGAACGCCTCCTTCTGTGCCCCGCCTTCCACCAGAATGCCGGACTCATTGCCTGTCGTGGCCTCAACACCGTCCTCGATGGATGCACTGCCCTCGACAAGCTATCTGTTAAGCGCCTCCCTTTTCTCTACTACAGCCGCACCCCACAAGCAGCACAAGCGCCCTGCCGAGCCGTCCCATGGCTTCTCAGATCAATACGTCTCCTTTAGCGCCGAGTTCCGGACTAACTATTCACAGTGGAGCTTTGGTGGGCCCGATGCCTAGAGTTTTAGGTCACCTCGAGGACGAGGTGATGCGCAAGCGAATCGTGGTGGAATGTTGTGAACGTCCTAGGGACTGCCACTGGGGCCACGTATTAGGGTAATTAGGGTTTTGATGTAATAAGAGCATTTAGGTAATTAGGTTAATTAGATAATTAGTGCTTTATTTTAATTATGTTAATGGGCTTTAGGTGCCTGTTAGTGAGCCCATTAGGATTATCTATTTAAGTGTAAGGGCTATGCCCTGATTTGATTATGAATGAAGTGAATTATTGTTCTGTGCTTCTCCCCTTTCTATCTGGGGGCCATGCCACTCCTTCTCCCCTTTCCCGGCCTCCCTACACCGCTCCCTTCCCTTACGCCGGCTACCAAGCAATTGTGGGCATCGGTTCACAACAGTTTTCCCACTTCATGTTCCGTCATAGTCTTCTTTTAAAGACTCAATCAAAGACTATATTTGATTGGTGATCTTCCTTTCAGCTTCTTCAATCACTCCTTGATGAAGAAATTTATTGCAACTCCTCAAGCCCTTATGTTGTGAATTTTTCTTCACTTTTTCCTAATTGAATTGATATTTAAAGCATGTAGCCAAAAGAAAGCTCTATACTCTCAAAACTCAATAGAGTAGGCATACCAATTGCTCTATAATGACTTGCAACCTTTTTTTCATGTCCAAAGCACCCCTTATATAGATAGCTAAGTCGGTTTAGGTGTTGGACCTTTAATAGAAATAAATTCAACTCATAATGTCCTATTTTGGGAAAGTGTACATTCTAGCTATTGATCACTATAGTAACCGATCGATCGATGAACAAAAACTTCCACAATACTTGATATATTGATTTGCTACAATATTGCTACATTACCAAAATTTAAAATTCTTTCTGATTAATCCCCTTTTACATCCCGATTAATCTTGGATGAAAATTTTACATACTTATGCAATTTTTTACTCATTCTTTTTCCCACACTTTAATATGATGAAACCTTTATCCTAAGTGTCTGAATGTGATGTGTGCACGTGTTTTTACCTGTGATAACACTTCAGAGTCTTTTGATTTGCTACATCTTCACCAAGTGATCTTTACTAGGAGGCAAACTATCCTATGACTCAAGTTACACATCAAATTGGCATTGTTTTGTTGACTAAAATAAGCTAATACAATACATATGGCCATATATGTTCTTACATGTGTCACATCATCCTACAAACCATTGCAGCATCAATCGGCTCCATACCAGTCATAATAGGCTATGTCGTCAAGATCCTCAATCGCCAAAAAGTAAAAATACAACAGAAGATGTAAGGATATGGCAAGATCTCTATCTGTCCATGTTGGAATGTCATCATGCGATCGAATATGATGGATGAAAGATCTAGCTCCAAATGAGTCTTGTACAAAAGAAATAATAATTGAGCTATGGTGCGATCTACTCTCTCCTTTCTAGCAATCCAAATGCCATATTGAGCTATAACATGAAGAAGATGGAAGTGTGTAGTCATCGTGTGTGCCATGATGGAAATGGCGAGTGATCTACCATGAGGAAGTCCTATGAGACGTCCAAATCTCACTCTTTAGATGGAAATGGATTCCACAAAAGACTAGATATCATTAATCTCAATGCTCACATCCAATAACCTCGGAAATGACATCTGGGGTCATCCTAATCATTGTGCCTCCTACAACTCCTACCAAAGTCTCCTCACCCTCTAATCAGATGGAAGACTATCACTGCCGAACGAGTCTAGGGTAAACATATTGGTTCATAGTAGAAATGGTGCAAAAATAGTCTACCCCTATCCTCTATGCACTGCATATGTGGCTATTTATCCACACAAACAACAATCCTCTCACACCTAAGAGGCATAACTCGCTCTGCAGCAGTAAATGAACTCTCAAGCTTGTTCGGTCTTACAAATGTGGTATTTTATTTCTTTGCACTTCCCATCTAAAATTCAAATGAAAATCCTAGGGCTAAACACAAGCTAGGAACTAAACATACAAAAGTAAATAATTGCTGGAAATTGAAAAAAATTGAAATTAAACAGAATTTGCCAAATTTTTTAAATTTAAATTAACCCTAAAATTGTTTGTGTCCCAATTGATTCCAATATTTAACCCAAGCTAGATTTAAATTAATCATAGAGCTGCTGTTAATTTGAACCACAAAGTCACAAATTTTAAAATCCTCAATTTTGGGCAAGTTTTTAATAAACGGAAGTGAAAATCATTGAAAACACAATTTCTAGAGGTTGAAATCAGGTGAAACTTTTCAAAAATGTAGATCTAGTCAATCAAAACATTCCCATTGGTTCAAAATAATTAAAAATCCTTCCAAAAACTCTAAAAAAAAATTTCGGGTATGGGTCTTACCATGGCCGCAGTTGAATTGTTGAAATTGACACTTGAATCTTGTTTACTTTCATGCAAAATCAGTTGAAGTTGCCTTAGACTGCCTCTATTGACCTCCTTAGAGTGTTTTGGAAGCAAATGAGGGGTTTAAGTACCTTCAAACATTTTAAAACTTAATGTTTGGGCACAAAAATGAAGCCAACAATCGATCGCCAGACCAAGTTAATGATCGGTTTTGAACAATTTTCTTTTAAAATATTCTAAGAAATTCCATAATTTAAAACCAAGTAATTTCAGTAAGAATAACTTTAATTTTATCGTTAGAATTAGAAATAAAAATAAAATACTCAAATAAGCAATGTTTATCTCTTTTGAAATTTTTTTATTATTTTTCTTTTCATCTAAGTGCATCCATAAATTATGTTCAATTATAATTTACCTTAGATTAGTCAATTCCATTTGTTTGTTATTCTTAATTTTTATTTTTAATATTTTAGTTCTCTTTTATTTATTTTTGATGAAACTACCAATGTTTTAACTCTTGTCCCTTTCACTTATGAATCTCGAAAGATCATTCTTATTCAATTGAGACAATTTAGTTAAGACTCTAGTAAATAAATAATTCTTATTTTTTGAATAACTTTATCTAGAATCTACACACATTATTTTCTAAAAAGATAGAAAATATAAGCTCAAAAGGAATATGTTCATGCCTTTTTCGGAGTTATGCCTTTTTATTAATAATCTCAACTGGCTTCATTATATTTTTTCCTCATTCATTTTTTTTGGTGTCCAGCTGATGGGAGATACACACTAGCCTTGGCCAACCTAAGTAGGTAATCCTTACCCATCATCTTTGTGAGGACAATTCCATTGAATAATTTGATGAAGTAACACAAAATTTACATACATTAAAAGCATATTAAATGGAATTTTAATGCATTGAAGATTAAATAGAAGTCTAGTTTAAGTTCTTATAATTTGATTACCTTGACTACACAAGAATCCTAATTCCTGAATCAACTCATGTCAAAGAATTCTCTCTTGGTCTTCACTCTTAAAATTGACTTGAGTATAAACATGATGTGTGCAAGTTTTAAAAAACAAAGAATTGCAACATCAAGCATAAAAAAAATAAAATTGATCTTCAGACTCTCCTTGGTGTATCCTTCATTTAGTTAAGGTACATTGGCTTTTTCAATTTAAAAAATAATTAATGATCTTCAATCTCAAGAGTTGAGCTTATCAAAAACATAAAAAACCAAATTAGAAAGCAAGCAACAAGCTACAACTATTTTTTTTTGGTTTTTAGAATTTACCATTTTTTTCATTCAAAACCTATGAAGAAAATTAACATAAAAAAAGTAAAAATGAAATGAAACCTAAATCATGTGTGCCCCATAATATAGAAAGTATTTAATCATGTACAAAGCAAATCAATCTCTTTACTTAGAGATGTTAAGTTCCTTAGCCTTGCCTAGCCAACCAATCCTAAGGCAATCTAAGGTTTAGTCATCTTACCTAATTGATAATTCAAGGCTTGAAAATTAATCTTCCTCATCCACACCCTCTTCATCTTATGCTCATACACTTGGTAGGGTAGTCTAGAGGTTGTATGTGTAGGGGTCTTTTTTTTTTCTTCTTGAACCAAGTTTGTAAGGATGGTTATTTTGGAATTCATTTCTAGTGTGGGTGTCTATGGCACAACTCACAAACTCCCACAATCCTAAAATTCAATTTCACCTTCTTTTCTCTTGACCTTGGTAGATTGGGCACTTTCATAGGGTTATGACTACTCTCTTTTGTAAGAACATATGTGTCATATTTAATGTTGATTAGCAAATTTCGTTTGTCAAAACTATATCAGAAACTATGAGTATGTAATTAGTCTTAAAATCTAATTAGATGTAGTTGTGGTTGTCAGGTGTGGAATTGATGGACATGAAAAATAGGAGCCGGTGTATTCCTATGGATCAAGATTGAAAACTAAAGAATGTTGGAAAGTTCAAAGGTTTATTTAGTACACATTTTCATTCAAAAGTCACTTAGAGAAGTTTCATAAATGATTTAGGAGGCTTCAAATAGATTTAGGGTAAAAAGGTTAAAATTATAATTAAACAGTACAATCAAACGATTGTTAGACAAAACGCAATGCAGTCGATCGCTAACAATTTTAGTTGCCCTAAACAAGCCTTTCCGGAATAGTTTAATTTACTTGTTGAAGTCAAAGAGCCAATTCAACTTGGAGACTTATAAAAAGGCTAAGTTGTGACAAAATTGATGAGAGGAAAACCTACAAAATATTAGAGAAGAAAGGAGAGTCTTTTACACATAGCTTTCCTAGAGAATTGACAAAGGAACTTGAAGAAATAGTTCATAGTGAATTCATGCTGATACACAACTAAAGTGAAAGGATTTCACATAGAAAATTTCATAGGAGAGTTAGCAAAAGTATTCAAAAGAGTTGAATAATCTCAAGAGTTAGCTCAACAAATAAGGAATAAGTCTTTGTTTGAGTTTCTAGAAGAAGAAGATAAAGAGAAAAATACAAAGAGAGAAAACTTCAAGGATTAAAAGAGGAAAAATAGAAGGCCAATATCATCAACAAGAGAAGATTGAGCAAGAGGAGTTTGTGTTAAGTCTTAAGGTTAGTTGATTATTTTGAGCCTTGTAAGTTCTATATCATTCTAGTGCATTGATTGAGCCTTTTATTGAAGTAGTTGTAGTTTTTTACCCTATTTAGGATTTTTTAATTACTTACTTACAAAAGTACTAGGGTTAGGATCAATCTAGTGATCCAGGATATTAAACTCTCAAGTAGTAGCTATGATTTTTGCTTTAAAACTTACTTTTAATTCATACTATCAATCTTATTTTGCATGCTAGTGTGTTTACCTTGCTTAAAGTTGCTCATTCTTCCAATAGGTGTGTATTTGGTGATTTTTTGTCATTGTTTGAACTTCTTTCACTTTTCTTATTTGGTTCATCATGTCTAATTTTTGTTCTTCTAGTGATGATGAAAATTTTGATCTTAAATATTATTTTAGACAATCCATTGAATTGATTAAAAAGTGTAAAAAGTTAGAGAAAATTATCAAAGTTAAGGCGGAGACAATTGAATCTCTTTCTATTGAAAAATGTCAATTGGCTGAAGAAAAAGAAGAATTAGAGAAAGCGGTTCAAATTGTAAAGAGTGAACTTGCGAAAGAAAGGAGAAAATCTATATTTTTAAAAGATAAACTTGTGTCTATTAATGAGGAAGTTAATGCCTTCAAATATGAGTAAAATAGTCTTCTAGACAAGATACAATTCTTAGAGAATGAGGTTAATGAGAGAGTAGAGACAAATAAGGATTGTTTGAAGATCTACGTAATAATTTGAAGGTTTCTCAAGAAAAATTGAAAACCTTCACCTTAGGGAAAGAAAAATTGGACAAGATTCATGGGAATGGTTTGTAGTAATAAAAGAGGACTAAGATTTAATGAAACTAATTCCACAATGTCTAAGGGTGCTACTAAGTTTTTCAAAGATAAAGAAACTATGCCCACAAGGAATGTAGTTTTATATGTTGATAATTTGTCGAAACCTAAGAATCCTCCTTTGAATCAAAGTCCAAAGTCTAACTTTGGGAAGAGACAACGTAAATGTAATAATCAAAAGTCCTTAATTAGACAAATTAAAACTATAAAATAAAACATAAATTGCCATAGTCAATATGTCATGATCAAATATGAAACTAAGGAAAGTTATGATGAATCATACTTGACCTAAGAAGAGGAAATAAATAAATTCACATCATCGGAAACCTCAAGAAAAAATACACATGGATTAGAAAGCACACACAAAGTACCATACTAAAGAAGGTTACTCAAGACAATATGAAGAAAACTTTTCAAATTTAGATTAGAAAAGATGTTAGAGTGAACTTTAAATCACAAGTTGATAAAGGGAGCAAGAACACCTTAGATTGCTTTATGATAGGTTGGATAGGCAAGGCTAAGAAACTTGTCATCTTTAACTAAAGTGATTTAGATTTTTTTCCATGATTTAATTCTTTCTATTTTTTTGGATACAGATGTTTTAGTTTTTATTGCATTTTGCTTTGTTTTTATGTCTTTAATTCATAGATTTGAATTGAAAAAAAAATGGAATATGTCAATTATAAAAAATTAGTCTAGCTTTTGCATGTCTTTGCAATTGGCTTTGATTTGGTTTTTTATTAGTTCAACACTTAAGACAAAATAAAATTAATTTTCTTTTAAGCTAAAAAATAACATGATTTGTAGTCAATCATACCTTAATAAAGAGAATGATACACCAAGGAGAGTGGATCTTTTATTTTTCTTTATGTTGCAATTCTTTGTTTTAAAATTTTGCACACGTTATGTTGAGACTCAAGTTACTTTTATGTATGAAAATCAAGAGAGTATTACTAAACAGAAATTCACTTAGGCATTTCAATTCTAGTAGAGTCATAGTGACCAAGTTAAAGGATCTTTTTCTATATTTCTATTTAGAAATCGAAAGACAAAAGAAAATTTCATGTTATATACTTCATTGTTTGTGAGTTCTATGTACTTCAATACTTTTTTTAAAAATGGAATTGTCCTTGTAAAGATGATGGGGGAGGGCTACCTACTTAGGTAGCCTAGGCTAGCGTGAAACTCTCAACTTCTTAACATCAAGAAAAATAAATGAAAATGAATGAAAGTAAAGATGATTAAGAAAAAGCTAAGCCCTAGAAAAATGATTTAAGGAAAAATATCATTACTCATAAAAAGGCATGGGCATATACTTTTTGATCTTTTATTTATTAGAAGAAATTGTACATAGATTCTATTGAAAAATGAAAACTTTGTCTTTACTAGGGTTGAAAGGAGAGTGATCTTGTGAGATTTGAGATTAAAAGAGACGAGTTAAAGACATTGGTAGTTTCTTCAAAACTTAATAAACGAGAGTTAAAGTATCAAAAATAAGAAAATAAAATTGACAATCACATACCAATGAAGTTGACTAATCTAAGGCAAGGTATTAATGAACATCATCTTGAAACAGTAGAATCAATCGTTAATTAAATAGTACAATCGATCCATCGCTTGACATATCTTGGAAGTTAATGATCGATCGGCACTTGAATCAACCCTTTGTAAAATGAAGTTGAGAGTTTATTGATTGATCGCTTCGTAAACTGATCGATCACTCAAAGAGTCGTTGCTTAAGAAAATAGTGAACGAGCAATCACTATTTAAAACAATCGATCACTAGCAGTATTAGCCAAAAACAAGTCTTTCCAAAGTAGTTTTATTTCATTATTCAAGTTAAATAGTCAATTCAACTTGGAGACCTATATAAGGCTAAGTTGTGATGAAATTAAAGAGAGATAAACCTAGAAAATATTAGAGAAGAAAGAAGAATCCTTTACAATTTGTTTTCCTAGAGAATTCACAAAGGAGCTTCAAAAAATTGTTCATAGTGAATTCATGCTGATGTACAACTAAAGTAAGAGGATTTTACATAGAAAATTTCATAGGAGAGTTAACAAAATTTATCAAAGGAGTTGAAGACACTCAAGAGGTAAATCAACAAAAAAGGAAGGAGTCTTTGTTTGAGTTGCTAGAAGAAGACCAACATAATTCAAGAGAAGATTGAAGGCCAACATAATTCAAGAGAAAATTGAAGAAAAGGATTTTGTATTACGTCTTAAGGTTGGTTGGTTATTTTGAGTTTTGTAAGATCTATATCATTATAGTTCATTGATTTAACCTTTGATTGAGGTTACCATGGTTTTTAACCCTAGTTGGGGTTTTCCACATAAAAATACTTGTGTGAATTTTTCTATAGGAAGCAAAAAACAAGTAAGACACAATTCAAAATACATACCCGCAACTACCAATTGAGATTTTAATATCCATCTCCAACTAAGGTGTAACACCCAAGATTTTTTATACATTTGCCTCAAAATTCACGGAAACTTTTTGCAATATAACTGCTATAAATTGGGAAAAATGATGAATTCGAAACCTGTGAAAAACAGTTTTATAATTTAAAACATAACACATCAGTTTTTCCTATCCAAATTTTTACTCATTTGATCAAACATCATACGGCCAAAGCAAATATCCTTAGGCGCTACTTGAAAACAACTGTATGAATAAATTGTTATGATCATAGACTTTAAATACAAATCTCTCCTAGGCATCCCCTTGAGTGCAAGTCTCATAATAGTCCACAGTCTAATCCAAACCAAAAGTCTAGAATACATAAACATCTTAATTCTCGTCTCACCCAATACATTAGATCGTGGCACAAATAATACTCGCAGAGAGTCAAAGATATACCTGAGTCAAAGAAAATCAAACCACCTCGGAATCGAGCATCCGTCTTCAGGAGCTCTCCAACACAAACCTACAAAAGCCTCCCGAACAATAGGGCTAAAAAGTAGGGTAATGAGTAATTTCATACTCAGTAGAAAATACCCAGTAGGGGAGTTCTAAACAATGAACTCAGTAAATCCATATATAGATGCGTTCATGCAACTCAAACAAGCATATCATAATCATGCTCATATGCATAAAATCATACCATCAAACAAAACTTACACACACACTCGTAATCAGAGTCATACAAACTTACTCGTACCATCATACACTTATTCATACAACTTACACCTACCTGTACGACATTACTCATATAATCATACGCTAACTTGTACGACCTTACTCGTACATCTTACACTTACTGTCTTGCTCAGAAACATACGCTTACAGTCTTGCTCAGAATCATACTCTTACAGTCTTACTCAGTACTCGTACTCTTACGGTCGTACTCATACTCATACTCTTACAGTCGTGCTCATACTCATACTCTTACAGTCGTACACATACTATCGACTACTAAAGCTCATTACAACTAATAAGCTCCAACGTCAAAATGGAAAAGAATGACATTGGGGCATCACCTTAACCTCCGGGGAGTGACTAGACGCCATGGGCTTTTCCGAAGGCAAGGCACACCAATGCTCATGGGACACATGATCAAACAGGTAAGAGCAGGTCCATGATACTACTTACCTGAGTACGCAAACATAAACACCCACACATAAGGGGTCATACAATTGCCCACACATAAGGGGTTTTATAGTGCCAGTGCCACTCTTGGACAGAAATCATATAGTACCACTCTTGGGCGGAATCATATAGTGCCACTCTTGGGCAGAAATCATACAGTGCCACTCTTGGGCGGAAATCATACAACACTCTCAATAGAGCAACAAACGTCTGAGCTTAATACAACACACATACCAAATCAAAAACATACATCGCTCTCAACAGAGCATCAGACGTCTGGTGCTTTATACATCACACAGACAACATCTTGCAGAATAAACATTATGGCAAGATATGAGAAATGCTCATTGGCTAGCTGAAACAGGAAACTTAATCCATCGAACCCTCAGGTCTCAAACTCACAACGCTATCATTAGGCTTCTTATAATTCAAGTTTGAATTAAGTAAATTATGTGGTACAATTATGCCACACAAGCACTCAAACAAACCGTGCTCCACTGATCAAACTAAAGCTGACCCCGATCCGAAACCCTAGTTCGTTAGGGCAACAAACTTCACTTTACCCATCCATCTCACAACATAACGAACAATACACAAATCCTTACGGTCTTACATACTCTGCAATCCACCTTATGGCCTTACACAAACGTCATCAAACTAAGCTCCTCAGAGCCAAACCCAGTTGTCACCCTCTTACTTATACCTCACTTATTATGCTTACTTTTCACTTCATAATCTATACGTTATGCTTGTACAATTATGCACACTCTTGCTATCTGACAATCCCCCAACATACGCTCTGATCCAAACTAATCCACTCCAATCCTCGCTCGTCATACTCATATCCTCTGTCATCCGTCATATGCTTACACATCCATATCCAAATACATACCAAACACTGTCACTTCTTACCATCCATAGCCCATACCTCTGCCCACATACACACACATATCCATAGCATAGGCAAATAGCCATCATACATACGTATGTCTATCACACATACGTATAACATACACATACTTTGATACATTTATAGTTTACAAACATGCTTGCTAGCCATCACTAGCGCATACATACATACCCATACACATAGCTTACCAACATACTCACTAGCAGTCACTAGCACAAACATACACATCCATACTTGCTAGCCGTCACTAGCACATACATACACATATGAAGCTTACCAACAAACACGCTAGCTATCACTAGCACATACTCAATCAACATACGAAGCTTACCAACAAACACGCTAGCCATCACTAGCACATACTCAATCCACAAAAGAAGCTTACCAACAAACACGCTGGCCATCACTAGCACATACTCAATCCACATACGAAGCTTACTAACAAATACACTAGCCATCACTAGCACATACTCAATCGACATACGAAGCTTACCAACATACTTCAAACATACATACAGCCCACATGCATGTCATATGCATTTCAACATAACATAATATATCCTCTTACATCATGCAAACGGATCATGATTTTTTATCCAAAGCATTGAATCATACAATCCTAGCATGTTGCTACTCATTCAAAGCATGCTATCATGAAATTACGAGTTCAAAGGTCCCCTACCTCGTAATCATGACATTTGATGGTGAGCACACGACGGTGGCGGCGTCGGCGGCGGAGTTAGTGGCCTAAAGCATTGCCAAGATGAGAGAATTGTTGTCCCAAGGGTTTAGGAAGCGTCGGAACTACTCACGGCCAAATGGGGTGTTAGAAGTCGATGCGGAAAATCTGCGATCCACGGCGGCACACTAGGGACCACCGGGAGAAAGGTCGTGCCAACAAAATGGCAAGTACAACTAGAACTCGAGTTGTGCTAACTGAAGGTCGGCCGGTGGCTGAGAAGTACTCGGCCGGTCGCAAGACGTCGAAATCGGCCGTGGACAGCACCCAACGACATCAATTTCGCATCAACAAGGGTCCACATAAGGGTGGAGGGCATGGGGCGACACTTGAGGATGGTGAAGAGGTGGTGGAGGACTCTGATGTCAACTCCACTCAGTGGCAAAGCCAGCCGATGGTCAGGCCTTGCAAAAGTGGCGCCTAAGCCTTGAAATGCACATGTGGCTACTTGCGCACGCGGCCAAAAAGGGCTACTCGAGGGGGAGATGGCTCGAACGGTGGTGGCCTAAGGCCCACAAAAGGACAACTGAACTAGGGCCAGGAGGTGGTGACCGACCGAATCGGAAACACCGCCAATCGCTGCCCACAGCTAACACATGTGGTGCAGGTGGCTGTGCATCTGGCACGGTATAGGGCAAGCGGCCCATTCTGGGTGGATGTGCAATTGGCCAAGTGGGGTTGGCCCTTGTTGTCGCCGAGCCGGGGCAGAGCCCAAGATGGCCAAATGGCCGACGGCTCGCCGTTGGCAATGACCCAAGACACACCCAAAGTGTCTAATCGGGTGGAGCAAGACAATAGGGGCGAGGTAGGGTCAGAAACAACAACCCCCTACCGACACTGGGTCGAGGTAGGCTGGACGGAGTCCATTCGGTGGCCGGACGACGACCGGAAACATACTGGCATCAAAAACAAACATCGAACAATAAGATGAAAATGTAAACAAAACCCGAATAAAGTACCGGTAGCTCACATCGGAGCAAAGAAAGCATGGTGACGGCTCTAGCTAGCACCTATGGGTTCTTAGCGGCTGCAAATAACATCAAAATCACACCCCCATGGCTCAAAAACGAAAATAAGAGGGGAGAAAAACCGAAGAAATGTCTGGTACCTCGTGGAGGAGCGAAGAGGCCGTGGCAGCGGTCATAGCTGGTACCTACGGACTCGTGGCGATGAGGCAAAGAGGATCCTGACAGGAATTGGCGAAATCAGACGACGGTGGAGGGAGAACAAAGCGACTTGGGTTTTTCTTAAACTCACTGGATGTCAAAAAAAAGTTGTTAGATGTCGAGTTCTGGAATCCGATTCAGATTTCATATCTTATACTTAATTTTTAAAAAAATTTTCTAATTATGTCCCTAGCACGCGTTAACTTACCGTTCACGCGTTATACCTCCAAAATTTGCGCCTTAAGCGCGCAGCGAGGCCCGCGGCTTGCGACTAAGCCCCACACCTGACTCTACAGGTATAAATACATGGGAAAAATATACAAATACACCGAAGCGTCACATTTTCCCACCAAAAATGACCAGAAAAATCACAAACAATCATAGAAAAATCATGGACATTACATAAGGGGATCACTAGATTTACCCTAACCCTAGTACTTAACGAGAGCAAGAATTAAGAGTCCTACCCTCTTTATGAACAAATTTCTTATATAGAAGAAATTATCAATTAACCATAAGCATTTGTCATTACTATTCTTTCAATCAAATGTCAAACTACAATCATGCAAATTCACAGAAGAATTTTTATGTGGAAAATCCCAACTAGAGTAAAAAACCACGGCAACCACTCTTTGCCTAAAATCGATGAACTAGCTGACAATACTGTTTATAGGACACAAGAAAACCACCAATCTCTTATGAAAACTCTAATACAACTCCCTCTTGTTTGGTTCTCCTTCTCTTTTTGCTATTGGCCTTCAAGTCTTCTCCCCAAGTCTTGAAGCTTTCTGCCTTCTTGCTTTGTCTTTGAGAATGTTTGATTTGGTAGTACGATGTTTGATTGAAAATGAAATTTTGTATGGGAAAAAATAATGTGTGACACTTTAAAATATAAAACTGTTTCCACAGGTTTCATATTTCATTATTTTTCCTGATTTACAGCCGTTATGTTACAAAAAATTTCCATGAATTTTAAGAAAATGTGTTGAAAAATCTCAGGAGATACAGATGCCCAAGTGATCCTAAGCACCATTGGGGAGGGTGTAATTTTGTCTTAAACATAGAGCATTCAATGCTTAATTCAATGTTCAAGTTCTTGACTTTCTATTAGTTTTCTTAATCACAACAATTACTAAGGTGTAGAATTAACAATCTTTTGAAAGAATTATATATATATATATATATATATATATATATATATATATATATATTTTGTACTGTCCTATTGTGATATAATATTTCAAAATTGAGATTACCTTCTATTCATTGGGACAAAAATGGCTGAAAAGGGTACCAATATGACTGACATAATTCCCACTACTGTGACTGCTCGTGTTCTTATTCAAGTGAAAGGGGAGAAGCCAAAAAAATTTAGTGGTGTAGATTTTAAGAGATAGCAAAAGAAGATACTATTCTATCTAGCCACGTCAAATTTGGCTCGATTCTTATAAGAGGATGTTCCTGTTATCATTGAGGATAAAAAGGATGATAAATAGGCTATTGTTGTAGTCGATGCATAGAAACATGCAAACTTTCTGTATCGAAATTATATTCTCAATGGGCTAGGCAACATGTTGTACAACTTGTATAGTTCGATTAAGAGTACAAAAGTACTATGGAAATCCTTGGATAAGAATTACAAAACATAAATGTCAGAACGAAGAAATTAGTTGTAGGTGAATTCTAGGACTTCAAGATGACAAGTTCTAAGACTGTGATTAATCAAGTTCAAGAACTTCAAGTGATCCTACATGATATACAAGCAGAAGGTATGACATTGAGTGAATCCTTTCATATGGATGCTATAATTGAAAAAATGCCACCATCCTTGAAGGATTTTAAGAATTACTTGAGGCAAAAGCATAAGAAGATGAACATGGAGGACATAATTGTAGGGTTGAGGATTGAGAGGATAACCTTGCTTAAGAAAAAAAATTGGGGGTCATGACATGAAAGCCAAAGTCAATGTTGTGGAATAAGTGCAGAAAATAACAACTTCATTAACAAGAAGAGGAAAAATCTTGGAAGATAATCAAACAATGACTCCAACCAAGTCAAGTTCTAGGGCAATTGCTATGTGTGTGACAAGCAAGGCCACAAGGCTAAGGATTATCACAAGCTGAAGAAACAAGAAGATTCTAATTAGAAAAATGCACAAGCCAACGTGAGTGAAGTGGAGAATCTCTCCAACAATGTGAATGACATCAATCTTTCCGCTGTGATTTCTGAAGTGAACATGGTCACTAATGCAAGAGAATGGTGGGTAGACACATTGGCCACCCATCATGTGTGCTCAAATAGAAAAGTGTTATCAACTTATTAGCCAGTGGATAATAGTGAATAGCTTCTCATGGGCAATTCTTCTACCATGAAGGTAGAAGGTATTGAAAAGGTACTGCTCAAGATGACTTCGGGCAAGGAATTCACTCTCAACAATGTGCTACATGTGACAGAGATGTGAAAGAATTTAGTGTCGATCATTGTTGAACAAGAATGGGTTCAAATTTGTGTTTGAATTAGACAAGTTTGTATTGACTAAGAGTGAGATGTATGTAGGAAAAAAGGTATCTCAATGACGGGCTTTTCAAGCTCAATGTATTGACTATTATACATGTTGCTAATATTAAGAATGCTAGCTAGTGCTTCTTCTTCTTATATGATTGAGTCATGTGATATGTGGCATGATAGATTAAGACATTTTAATTATGGCGCTATGCGAAGATTGATTAATATGAAATATTTGCCTAAATTTAATATTAACTCTAATTATAAATGTGAGACTTGTGGGGAATCAAAATTGACAAGGAAATCATTCTAAAACATTAAGAAAAGTATTGAACCTCCTAAATTAATTCACAATGATGTAAGTGACTTTAAATTTATTTAAGCAAGAGGAGGTAAAAAGTACTTTATTATATTCATTGGCGATTGCACTTGATATTCTTATGTATAATTGTTGAGAAGCAAGGATGAGGCTATAGACAGAGGTTGAGAATCAACTTGGTAAGAAAATTAAAGTTCAAATGAGTGATAGAGGTGGGGAATTTGAATCACTTTTTGGTGAATTATGTTAACAATATGGTATTATACACCAAACTACAACACCCTATTCATCTTAGTAAAATAGAGTTGTTGAATAGAAAAATAGACCTTTAAAAGAGATGATGAATGTCATGTTAATAAGTTCTAGATTACCCCATAAGAAAATTATGTTATCAACAAAATACCTCATAAGAAAACCTTGAAGATACTATATGAATTATAGAAAGGTTGATAACCTTCTTACAAAATTTTAAAGGTGTAGAGGTGTTTGGCTAAAGTGGCAATCTCTAATCCCAAAAGGATGAAGATAGGATAAAAAATGATTGATTAAGTATTCATTGGTTATGCCAATAACATTAAGTACATATCACTTTCTTTTTCATCAATAGGAGATTACTTATATAAATGTTAATATTATAATTCTATCCAAGAATGCATTTTCATTTTTTTAACATATTTTTCTGTGTAATTCTACAAAGAAGTAAAGTTTTCTTAAAATAAATTTAGATGTTGCATAGGATAATAGTGAAGATCGAGAAGGAGAAGATGATGAACCTAGATGCAGCAAACGTGCTTGAACATCAAAATTCATTCGTCTAGATTTTCTGAATTATTTGTAAGAAAATGAGCCTCAAAGCTTTAAGGAAGTCATGTACTCTCCTAAGCACAATATTGGAAATATGCTATAAATAGTAAAATTGAATCAATTATGCAAAATCAAACTTGGGAGTTGGTGGATCTTCCACCACAAAGTAAACCTCTTGGATATAAGTGGATATTCAAGAGGAAGAGGAAGACTGATGGATCAATTGAAAATTATAAAGCTAGACCTGTTATCCAAGGATACAAATAAAAAGAAGGTCAAAATTACTTGATACATATTCACTAGTCACAAGTATAACTTTTACTAAGATGTTAATCGCTATTGTTGCTTTGTATAATCTTGAAATGCATCAAATGAATGTGAAAACCACATTCTCGAATGGTGACTTGAATAAGGAAATATATATACAAAAACTTGAAGGGTTTATTGTATCAAGTTAAGAAAAAAAAATATTTAGACTTGTTAAATCCCTCTAAGGGCTTAAAGAAGCATCAAAGTAGTGACATGAAAATTTTGACAAAATGATGATGTCAAATTAATTCAATATCTGTGAATGTGACAGATGTGTTTATGTCAAAGAAAGACCTCGCTATGTCATTGTATGCCCAGGTATCTCTTGTTACGTCTGAAACAAGACTATGAAGAAGTCAAATTCAGATTTGTTTTACTTGCCAATTGTAGTAGACAAGATCGATCCACAGGGAAAGCCTTGTGCAACAAAGAAAATGATTACGAAAAAAATAAATGAAGGAAAAATTAAGAAAGAAAGAGTAGAAGAGTATTTAAGAAATCAAGAAGAGAAAACATTAAGGCATTAAGGATCATTGTAACAACATCTAATGATGTTCTTCATGTATCATGTTATCTCAGTTAGAATCGAATAAAGATTCTATCTAACCGGAAGATATAAACATTAAAATTAAAACTAAAGATAGAAAATGCTTTGGATAGATGAATGATAAAAATAATTGTCTCTTACAGATTTCTATGTATCCAAATCACAAAAGATAAAAAAGGAAAGCCTTCAAGCATCTTATGTATCTAAATCACAAAGAAACAAGAAGAAAAATAATATTAAATAAACATCACTTGAAATAAACAATACTTAATTTAAACCATTGATAAAACATGAATTGAACTCCATTACATTGTTACAAATCACCTCTAGCCTTAGCTTGAGAGCTTAGAAAGCCATTACAATAAAACTAAAAACAAAATTACAAAATGAGAGAAAAAAATAAGGGAAGAGAGCTCCAAAGAGGAGGGAAGGATGCGTCAATCACGTCCACCCCTCTATTTATATAAGTAGAAGGGGTTGCTTCAAAGGGGAAAGTAAAATCATATCTCTGGATTGCATCTTGATTAATTGCCTTATTGATTGCTTCTTTGGCAATGATTAGATACTAAATTAATTAAATAAATCAATGATTTATTTAGTAAATAAGTATATTTGAATCTTCCTTTAATTATCCAATCAGCCTCATTGTCTTTCCTTATGTATATCAATCACAATCAATGAAAATATTCTCCATGTGCTAACCTCGGGTTAGTTTACTAGCTGTCCATTTGAATTCCGGATTCAACCCATATATCTTCGAAATTTGGAATTGCTTCCTGCAATAATAAATGTAGCCACAGAAGTTTTCTTTCCAAGGCCACCAGAATCGTATCAATTCGAATTATACATAAAAAGATATGGTTGTAATACTAAGGCTATATCAATTTGTCCGAATCAGCTTTTTTCCTAATTTAGTTCTCTTGATACAAATCTCAAATCAAACGGATCCACAAGGTTGTGTTTAACCATTCCATGCATGTTTAGACCATTAGGAGCCCATTCTTTACTTATAAATAACTTTGGGTAGTTGGGCTTCACTTACTCTTCCAATTAGATCTGTTGAAGCCTGTTTAGACATGTAAACTAAATTAAGGTCCAACTAACCTATTCAAAATATAAATAGCCCAAATCAGCAATGAATTAACACAAAATAGCATTGCAATTCGAAATTTGAAAATATTTTATTGAACATTATTTCAGTGCATCAATATCCAGCAGTACTAGAAAGTTATTGTGCTACAAACTCAATATATGATACAAAAGACTCAAAATCCATAAGTGGGTATGTCTTGTTATTTTCATACATTTGCAAGTATTATGATGAGAAATCTTACTGGAATGATTATGATCGAATCAAGCAAATTGCTCTGTCCTTAAGACAGAATTCGCCCTCCTTAACGGTGCTTTAGGATTTACTTGGGCGTCTGCCTCCTAAGATAGGACGATCAACCATGTACTGTAGAAGCACCTTCAACACAGTACATGCAGCGAACCATGGTATGGAATGCACTCGCAGAAAGTATGAAGACGGAAATCCAGAAAAGGATTTTTGCAAATATCATTTTCCATGATTTTATATGAAATCCCATTAAAGACTCCCCCCGT
The DNA here is from genome assembly GCA_035235625.1 of Saururus chinensis. Lineage (NCBI taxonomy): Eukaryota > Viridiplantae > Streptophyta > Magnoliopsida > Piperales > Saururaceae > Saururus > Saururus chinensis. Next base: position 23,764,978 of record CP141146.1, on the reverse strand, counting down.
CCCATTCAAACGGATGCGTCCATCCGTTAACGAACACATTCTTTAGTGAAATCAAACCGGACCCATTTTGGTTAATATAAACCAAACCAAATAAATAAAAAACCAAACGAAATGAAGTTGGGTTAAGAGAAAACCAAACCAAATGAATTTGTCCCAAAAATAATTATCTTGTTGTCCCAACCCAACCCATCCGGCCGCATGTGCAAACGGAACCGACCTAGCCTCTCACATTGCCTAAAAGAAGGTGATAATGTTAGTATATAAGGCACAAGTTTGGGTTTTCAAGTTAGGCCCTTGGGCCAACCCACTTTTGTGGGGGAGTGATATGTTGGACCCATGCACCTAGGTGGGCTAACCCACACTTTTGTGGGGGAGTGATATGTTAGCCCACCTAGGTGCATGGGTCCAACATATCACTCCCCCACAAAAGTGGGTTGGCCCAAGGGCTTAACTTAAAAGCCCAAACTTGTGCCTTATATACCAACACCATCACCTTCTTCTAAGCGATGTGAGAGTATTTACTTCTTCAACCAATTCACATGTGTGATTGTCATTCAATACAAAGTGGGTTTGGGCTCTCTACCATATGGGCTTTGACCCACAGTAGTAATATAGACTTGACCTACATAAATAGTATGGGCTTAACCCATGTAAATATTATACCCACCTTAATGATATGGGCTTAACCCATTAAATATAATGCCCACTTCTACCAATCCCCCACATGAATGAGAATTGGCTAGATAACTATGCAAAACAATGCAGATAAATGATGAGAGAAAATATTGAAAAGATCGTGCATGGGGGAAATGTAACTTTTGACTTTGAACCTTCCCTTGTAAAAACTATCGGGTCTACTAGCTAATCAATAAACGCGATGTTTTCAACTATTCAGCCATTTGTGTAAACCCAGACAATAGAATTCACACAGTAACTTCTCTAACACAATGTTGTTCTCATGATTGTATTCATTTCAGCCCTGAACAAACCTAGTGTTTATGAGTGCTCTAGAAGATTTAGCCTTAAAATCCTCATAGACATGGCCTCTTCACACTCACATAGGTGATTCTCATTAGAGGTATCCTGTTGTACCCCACTTGAAATAATTTAAGCTATAAGAACTATTAAAAGAAAAGCTTATTCTGATTTATTTTGTATGCATCACTATCTCATCATAGGAATGGGAATGAGATGTTATCTCAATAGTTATTTCCCTTGAATTCCCCACAATTCGGTTGTCCCTTTGAACCTAAATCTTAGGATCTCCAGTCAACTAGGTTGGGTTTCCATTATGGTGACTCTTAATATATAGGCTTCAAGCCCATTCCCCTCAATGAACTGCTCACTTGTTCTTTGGTCAAACCCTTAGTAAGAGAATCCACAATATTTTCTTTTAACCTAACATACTCAATGGATAATATTCTACTATAGAGCAATTGTTTTATGGTATTATGTCTCCAACGTATATGTCGAGACTTATCATTATACAAGTTACTTTATGCCCTTCATATAGTCGATTGACTATCACAATAGATGCAAATAGGTGGCACAAGTCTCCCCCACACTGGAATATCTTTTAAAAAATTACGAAGCCACTTAGACTCTTCGCCTGCTCTATCAAGTGCAATGAGCTCATATTCCATTCTTGATCTTTCGATGCACCTTTGCTTAGAAGATTTCGAAGACACTACTGCACCTCCAAGAGTAAAGATATATCCACTTGTGGATTTTGAGTCCTTTGTATTAGATATCCAGTTTACATCATAGTAACCCTCTAGTACAACTGGATACCTTATATAATGCAATCCATCATTTAAGGTATATCTCAAATATCTAAGAACGATGACTACAACCTTCTAGTGGTCTGCCCATAGGTTGCTATTATATCTACTCAGTTACTTACTGAGTATGCTATGTCTAGCTTGTACAATTTATGATGTAATTGAGACTATCAATAATTTGAGAATATTGAAGTTGTGATATACTCTCACCAATGTTTTTTCTTAAGTGCAATGTCACATCCACATGTGTTCTCGTTCGACGATTATCATCTTTATTAAATTTCTCTAAAATTTTTTCAATATAATGAGATTGAGATAATGTATATTCATCATATGTTATAGTGATTTTCATCCCTAGTATAACATCTGCAACACCCATATCTTTCATGTTAAACTATTTGTTTAACATCTTCTTAGTTGCTTTACTAATATCATTATTGCTACCAATAATGAGCATCACATAGTCATCAGGTCTTTCTTTCACATAAACACAATTTTTACATTCATTAATTTTGAATCTATTTGACATCATCATTTTGTCAAAATTTTCATGTCATTGCTTAGGAGCTTGTTTAAGTCCATAGAGAGATTTAATAAGTCTACATACTTTGTTTTCTTGACCCGGTACAACAAACCCTTTCGGTTGTTGCATATATATTTCCTCAATAAAGTCACCATTCCAGAATGCGGTCTTCACATCCATTTGATGTATTTCAAGATTATACAAAGCAGCAATAGCTATTAGCATCGTAATAGAAGTTATCCTTGTGATTGGTGAATATGTATCAAAGTAATCTTATCCTTCATTTTTCTTGTATCCTTTGATAATAAGTCTGGCTTTATATTTTTCAATTGATCCATCAGCCTTCATCTTCCTCTTGAATATCAACTTGTATCCTAGAGGTTTACTCTTTGGTGGAAGGTCTACCAACTCCCAAGTATGATTTTACATAATTGATTCAATTTCACTATTGACAACCTTTTTCCAATATTGTGCTTCAGGAGAGGATATTGCTTCTTTAAAACTTTGAGGCTCATTTTCTAATAAATAATTTAGAAAATTAGGACCAAAAGATTTTGATGTTCTAGCACATTTACTATGTCTAGGTTCATCATTTTCTCCCTCTTGGTCTTCACTATTGTCCTTCGCAATATCCAAAGTTCTTTTAAGAGAACTTTCCTTTTTTATAGAATTCCACTGAAAAATATGTTTGGAAAAACGAAGCATTCCTAGATTCAATTACAATATTGACATTTACATCAGGAATATCTGATTTATGAAGAGGAAAGTGATATGCACTACTATTATTGACATAACCAATGAATACACAATCAATGGTTTTTGGTTAAATTTTAATCCTCTTGGGATTAGGGACTGCCACTTTCACTAAACACCCCCACACCTTTAAGAATTTGTAGGAAGGCTTTTGACCTTTCAATAATTCATAGGGTGGCTGCAGAGTTTTCTTATGAGGTATGTTTGTTAAGAATATAAGTTGCTGAAAACAAAGCTTCCCCGCACATGTTCTGGGGTAACCCATAACTTATTAACATGACATTCATTATCTCTTTTAAAGTTTTATTTTTCCATTCAGCAACACCATTTTGTTGAGATGAATAGGGTGTTGTCGTTTGGTATATAATACCATATTGTGATCAGAATTCACCAAAAGGTGATTCATATTCCCTACTTCTATCACTTCTTAAAACTTTTATTTTCTTACCAAGTTGATTCTCAACCTCTGTTTTGTAAAAAAATAAACATGTCTATAACCCCATCTTTACTTCTCAGCAAGTATACATAAAAATATCGAGTGCAATCGTCTATAAATATAATAAAGTACTTTTTACCTCCTCTTATTTGAACAAGTTTTAAGTCACACATATTGCTATAAATTAACTTAAGAGGTTGAGTACATCTTTCAATGCTTTGAAATGATTTCCATGTCAATTTTTCTTCCACACAAGTTTCACATTTATGATGAGAGTCGATATTAAATTTGGGCAGATATTTCATATTAATTAATCTTCACATAGAGTCATAATTAACATGTCCTAATCTACTATGCCACACATCACATTACTCAATCATATAAGAGGAAGAAGCATTTGCATTCTTAATATTAGCAATAGGTACAATAGTTAGTACATTGAGCTTGAAAAACCCCTCATTAAGGTACCCTTTTTCCACATACACCCCACCCTTAGTCAAGACAAATTTATCTGACTCAAATACCAATTTGAACTAATTCTTGCTCAGCAATGATCTTGACACTAAATTCTTTCGAATTACTGGCACATATAGCACATTGTTGAGCGTGAGTTCCTTGCCCGAAGTCATCTTGAGCACTACCTTTCCAGTACGTTCAATCTTAGGGGTAGAAGAATTGCCAATGAAAAGTTGTTCTCCATTTTCTATCGGTTGATAAGTGGAGAATATTTTCCTATTTGAGAAAACATGATGAGTTGCCCCGGTGTCCACCCATCACTCTTGAGCATTAGTGGCCATGTTCACTTTCAAAATCACAATGGAAAGGCTGATGTCATTCACATTGTTGGAGAGATGCTCCACTTCAGTCAAGTTGGCTTGTGCATTATTCTTCTTGGAATCATCTTGTTTATTCCGCTTATGACGATCCTTAGCCTTATGGCCTATCTTGTCACACACATAGCACTTACCCTTAAACTTTGCTTTGTTGGAGTCCTTGTTTGACTATCCAGCAGGATGCTTCCACTTCTTGTTGTTGAAGCTATTGCTTTTATGCCCTTGTTCCACAACATTGACTTTAGCTCTATGCCATGACCCCCGGTTTTCTTTTCAGAAGCATAGTTGTACTCTTTAATCCTTAACCGTACAATCAAGTCTTCCATGTTCATCTCCTTACGCTTATGCTTTATGTAGTTCTTAAAGTCCTTCTAAGAATGTGGTAATTTTTCTATTATTGCAGCCACCTGGAAAGACTCACTTAAAGTCATACCCTTTGCATGAATATCATGCAAAATAACTTCGAGTTCTTGAACTTGACTGTTCATTGTTTTAGAGTCCATAATTTTGAAGTCTAGAAATTTGCTGACCACGAATTTCTTCGTTCTAGCATCCTCAATCTTGTACTTCTTGTCTAACGACTCCCAAAGTGCCTTAGTGCTCTTCATTGAGCTATACATGTTATATAATGTGTTATCCAACCCATTAAGGATGTAATTACGGCATAGAAAATTTGCATGCTTCCATGTATCGACTGCTGCAACAACCTTTTTGTCATTCTATTTTCCTCAGTGAGAATGGGTACTTCCTCTTATAAGAATCGAGCCAGATTCAATGTGGTAAGATAGAACAATAGTTTTTGTTGCCATCTTTTAAAATTTGCACCACTGAGCTTTTCTGGTTTGACCACTTTAATTTGAATAGGAGCATTCATCGAAGTGGGAATAATGACCGAAGTCAAGTTGGTACCCTCAGCAACCATTTATGTTCCAATGAACAGAAGATAATCTTAGTTTCAAAATTATATCACAATTTTCAAAATTGCACGCAACCCAGTAAAGTTTGAAAAATTACATATAGCTCAGTAAAGTTCATAAAATTACACCCAGTAGAATTCAAAAATTACATGTAGCACAGTAAAATTCAAAAATTACATGTAGCACAGTAAAGTGCAAAAAATTACATAATATAATTTCGAAATTGCATGTTGAATAGTAAAATTCGAACAATTGCACACAAAATAGTAAATGATCCAAAATTTATGCACAGAGGAGTAAATTTTCAAAAAATTACACACAGAACAGTAACATGCAAAAAATTTACATATAGAACTGTAAACTTTCAAAATTTTATGCACAGAGCAATAAAATTTCAAAATTTTACGCATAAAAGAGTAAAATTTCATAAACTTACGCACAGAACAATCAAATTTCAATAATTTATGCACAGAATAGTCAAATTCAAAAATTTTCGAAATTAACAGTAAATTTTTTAAATTTACATAATATAATTTGGAAATTGACTATTCTACATGTAAAATAGTAAAGTACGAAAATATGTAAAGAATTATGTCTTAAGATTATTATTTTCGTACCTTTGCAAGTATTGTGATGAGAAATCTGACTATAATGATTATGATCGAATCAAGCAAATCGCTTTGTCCATAAGATAGAATTTGCGCTCCTTAACAGTGGTTACTATTCACTTAGGCGTCTGCCTCCCAGGATAAGACGATCAACCATGTACTGTAGAAGCACCTTCAACACAATACATGCAGCAAACCACTGTATGGAATGCACTCAAAGAAAGTATGGAGACAAAAATCCAGAAAAAGGATTTTTGCAGAAATCGTTTTCCATGATTTTATAGGAAATCCCGTTGAAGACACCCTATCCCGTTCAAATGGATGCGTCCATCCGTTAACGGACACATTCTTTAATTGAGTTAAGAGAACCAAATAAATAGAAAATGAAACCAAATGAAGTTGTGTTAAGAGAAAACCAAACTAAATGAATTTATCCCAAAAATAATTATCTTGTTGACTCAACCTGACCCGACTGGCCGGATGGTGGTGGTGTGAGTGCACGTGGGTTATCCCACATAGGTGCATGGGTCTAACATATCACTCCCTCACAAAAGTTGGTTGGCCCAAGGGCCTATTTTGAAAGGCCAAACTTGTGCCTTATATACCAACACCATTAGATTCTTCTAGGCGATGTAGGACTATTTACTTCTTCAACCAATTCACATGTGTGCTTCTCATTCAGTAAAAAATAGGCTTGGGCTCTCTACCATATAGGCTTGACCCACAGTAGCAATATGGGCTTGACCCACATAAATATTATGAGCTTAACCCATGTAAATATTATACCCACCTTAATGATATGGGCTTAACCCATTAAATATAATGCACACTTCTAAAATATCTATACTGTTGGAGGTGAGCAGTGTCTTGAAAATCCTCCAAATAAACATCCATAGCATGATCCACGATGGAATTTGAATTTATTGCACTTGATGGAGATGACGAAGAGGCTGAGTGGCTTCATCATTTTTTTAGAAGATATTCAATGTGGGGGGAACCTGTGCCACTTATTTACATCCATTGTGATAACTAATCGGCTATAGGAATGATACAAAGTAACTTGTATAATAGTAAGTCTCGACATATATGTCGGAGACGTAATATTATAAAATAATTGCTTTCTAGTGGAATCATTTTCATTAAGTATGTAAGGTCAAAAGATAATATTACAGATCTACTTACTAAAAGTTTGACCAAAGAGCAAGTGAAAAGTTCATCTAGGAGAATGGGCTTAAGTCCTTTGTATTAGAGTCACCATAATAGAAACCCAATGTAGTTGACTGGAGATCACAAGATCTAGGTTCAAAGAGATAATCGAATTATAGGGGACTCAAGGGGAGTCACTATTGGGATAACATCTTGTCTCATTTCTATTATGAGATAGTGATGCCTACAGAGTGAATTAAGATAAACCTTGCTTTTAATGGTTCTTATAACTTGAATTAATTTAAGTGGGGTATGACAGGATCCTCCTAATAAGAATTCCCTATATGAGTGTAAATGAGCCACTTCTATAAGGATTTTAAGGCTGAATATTTTAGAGCACTCATAAAAATTAGCTTTGTTTTGGGCTGAAATGAACATAATAATGAGAACCATATTGTGTCTAGGAAGTGAGTGTGAATTTTATTGTCTTTGTTTAAACAAATAGTTTAGCAGTTCCAAACATCACATTCACCAATTAGTTAGTAGACTTAATAGTTTTCACAAGGGAAGGTTTGAAGCCAAAAACTACATTTCCTCCATGTAGAAACTTTTTCATATTTTGCTATCATGTTTTATCTGCATTATTTTGAATAGTTATCTAATCAATTATTATTCATGTGGGGGATTGTTAGAAAGTGGGTTAAATCTCACTTTCATGTGAATGAGAACACATATGTGAATTGGTTATGAAGGTTATGAAAAGTCCAACAACACCTAGAATATGGAGATGGTGATGGCATATAAGGCTTATGTTTGGCCTTGCAAGATAGGCCATTAGGCAACCCTACTTTTGTGGGTGGAATACATGTTGGACCCAAGCACATCTAGGTGGACTAACCCACACGCGTGTGCCTTTTCTCCGGCTAGCTTAGAACAATTTGGTTGGGTTTGGCTCACACACACAGCTTTCCGGGTTGGGTTGGGTTAGCCCAACAAGATAATTATTTTTAGAACAACTTTATTTGGTTTTCTCTTAACCCAAGATAGGTCTGATTTTCTCTTAACCCAAATGTGTCTGTTAATAAGTTGACACGTACGTTTTAATGGGACAAGTTGTCTTCAACAAGATTTCTTCTGTGATCTATAAAATATTGAAAAACCTTTTTCTCCATCATCAAAAAAATTAGATTTTCCTGATGTCTTTCCATGAGATTACATAATAGTGGTTCGCTACATATGCTGAGTGAAGGTGCTTCTACAGTGTGTGAAGGGGATCATCTTATCTTGAGATACAGACAACCAAGTAATTCGAAGCACTATTAGGGTGGGCGTAATTATGTCTTAAGGATAGAACGTTCAATGCTCGATTCGATCTTCAAGTTCTTGTCTTTCTATAAGTTTTGTTCATTGCAATAATTACTAAAGTACGAAATTAACAAGAACCACTTTTGATTATAATTTTTTATTGGGAAGCTAAGTAATAATATATTTCATCTTCAAGTACATTATGTGAAGTAGTTTGGTTAGGGAGAATTGTAAAAGAACTTAAGTTTGAGCAAGCATACCCAACAATCATATTTTGTGACATGTTAGCCCATGCAATGACCAAAAAACCATCTTTCATGAAAGAACAAAGCTCATTGAGTTGAGATATAACTAAATAAGAGAGGTAATGGAGAAAGGTGAAATTGAGTTGACATTTATTAAGATCAATGATTAATTAGCTGATGTATTTACCATGATGGTAACAATAAAGAAATTTATGAGTTTTAGAAACCTTATCTCTTCATTTTCAATAGTAACAAAATCATCCCCTTCTATATTTCTTTTCGAATAAAATTTTCACTCTTTTATTATGCATTCTTGCATCCTTCTTTATCTCTACCTGCTTACACCAACACAATAATCTATTTTCCTTGACATTTTTGTAGCTCATCCAGTTTCATTAGAATCATCCTCCAAAAGTTTGAGACGTCATCGTCATTACTATTGTAATAATCCTGATCATAATAAGGCTCTCTTGATAATCTAGGTACTTCTCCAACCTGCAAAGATGGAAAAAGTTGCACTTGGTGAGCCTGTTGTGCTGATAGTGAAAGGAAATCCGCCTGTATGCCGGTAACTTCTGGTTCTACTGTTTGTGCAAAACTGATGCAGCTGCTTATATCAGACACATAACTGGTGTTATGATCTGAAAAGCTATGACTGTCAGTGATCATTGAATCGACAGTGATCATTGAATCGAATTCCCACAATTCCAGCGTTGAGGCCCAGTTGGTATTTTTGGTTGGAATGTCGGGCTTGGGCACTGGTTCTAGGTGGGCGCTTGATCCTTCCGGTGGAACTGTGCTTTGCTTCTGGCGTTTCTTGAGGCGGGTGTACCATACGTTCTTAATCTCATTGTCTGTTCTTCCTGGCAGCATTGCTGCTATTTGTGACCATCTGCAAATCATATCAAGAAAACAGTTACGATATTGAGGAAGGTCTTGCTTTCACTTGGCTCAATGATTATAGCTTATCAGTTTAATGAAAGAGGCCTCAATCTATGGTTTCTCTCTTCTTTGGAGGACACTAACTGAACTTCTTTTACAGTCAAGAAATTTTAAAAATCGGGCACAAGTCATTCAGTAGATCAAAAAGATAATTTTAGGTCTATGGAATATTGAGGATGTGCAATCTTTGTAAAGTGACTCAAAATGCTTTCTTCTAGGATGCAAATGAAAGTTGAACCTGTTGCCAAATTTAGCATGCAAGTTGATTATAGATTCTTCCTCCTCCTTGCAATAATTTCCTAATTTGACGTCTGGCCGCAAATAGTTTGTCCACCTGAATCTGCAACTCTTCCCACACCTTAAAAGGCCTAAATTGCAGAGCAATTTTTACAGAAGAGACAGAATATGAGAATACATATAAATTTTTTTTTCTGTCTACTATTTACCATTTGAATTATCATATAAATCTTCGATAGAGAATCTTGTTAGGAGTACTAATACAAAGTGTTTGCTAATTAACTAAAATCAGAATGAAGGTAACCCATTTGTAAACTTGCTGCTCACCTGCCTTCTTGGGTAGGATCTGCCAGTACCTGGGACCATGTTTTTCAACATAAGCTTTCAATATTTGATCTTCTTCTTTAGTCCAAGCTCCTTTCTTGAGCCCTACCTTATCGCAGCATGGAGCTCTAACCATTTTTGCACAATCTGAAGTCCCCAACTGAGAGTTTTTTTGAGATACTAATTATATAAGACTATGGAACCAAATGAACACACAAGGACTACTATATATAATAATGCCGTGTTCTTATGAAAGTGACACCGCCTGGAGTCATTTATCGCATTCTTTGACCCATGAAAAGGACAGCTTTAAAACGCTCAGAAAGGAGAATAAGGAGACATGGAGTACTCTATAATTGCATAAGTTTCAATTCCATGCATACAAGAACTTCACTGGAAATGCGGAAGAAAGGATGGGGAATCAGGACCAGGGGAAACCGTATCAAAGGCGGAAGAAAGTTGTTACATTTTTTCGTCGCTTAAAGATTTATAACATTAATAAGAATTCCTATATTCTCGTTGGCCCGGTGTCATTTTCGACAAATTAACCTAATCTCAGTTCAATCTTTAATTTTAGGCCATTCTACGTAATAGACTATCACGTATTGACACAAATGTGTATGTCTTACCTACTAACGCAAATAGACTTACATAAATGCGAAACACTACGTATGTGACATTAAATGGCACTACGTATTGCCTCCTCCTTTCTCATTTTACTCCTCTTCTTCTTTCCGGACATTCAATAGGTTGAGATGCAATCCACACCTTTCGGTTGTTCTAGCCCCAACTAGGCCTTTTCGGGCTTCACTATAACCTCCATGAATTCCAGTACATGTTAGAACTTAATTATTAAATATGAGAGACATAAAATTTTGATTTGTATTCTTTACAAGGTTCAAACTTAATAAATGAACTAATAAACATCTTTAACTACTTAAAATTAACAATAAATTATATTTTTAGTTGATTAGAAATTTTTTCAATATATGCACTTAACCATCTAAAAAATAGAAAGAAACATGATAAAAAAAAGTAGGTATAAATTTATCAACTACCAATATCTAATTGCCAACTATCCATTACATGGTCTTCTGTAGTGCTGATGCTAGAGCAAAAGGAGGTCGCTGGCTATAGATATTTTGTTTCTTCTCTGAATTCATTCATATACTTGGGTACATATATTGAGGGAGATACAATTAAATAATATATTTTGTTATTGCCCATTTTATTATAGTAATTTTGCTAACTGCCAATTGTAAAAGTATGAGCCACTATCCATGTAAGTTTGCAGTTTATTGGGTGTTGAAAAAAGCTCCAAATTGAGTAAAAATAAAACTCATTATTAATTTTAAGTAGTTGAAGATTTTATAGGTTTATTTTTTAAGCTTGAAACTTATAAATAATAAAAAATAAAAATTTCATATAGCTCCCATGTTAGAAAATGTCATTAATTAAACTACAATCAGAGGTAGGGAAGGTGTCACTAGCGGAACTTGAAGAGGAATGAGGTTAGAAAATGGAGGTTAGGGATGATTGGTTCAAGTGGGTTGGTAGAGATAAAGTAGAAGAAGAATAGAGTAAGGTAATAGTTAGGTTATTTCATACAGCATGTGTAGCCATTGACATGTGTATAAGTTTATTTGTATTAATAAGCAAGACTTGCACTTGTTTAAATAAATGAGAGTTGGAGTCTATTTACATCAAATGCCCTTATCTTATGAATGCTCAAGTAGACTTATCCCCTATACTTGTTTTATTCATATCTGAATTCTTGTTTTATTTAAAAAAAAACAACATAACATAGAATTTGACCATTTGATTAAAAGTTTGGATGAATACTTTTAAGTGCATCTCAATGTGCATGAATGCATCAATAAGTAAATTAATACGACAATCCAATATGTATCACTCAGCATTCCTCTGTGCGGATAGAATAGGGGAAATAATTAAACGTACTATGGACTTGTCTACTATGAAAGCCAAACACACTGATTCCCTCTATTATATACTCCTATATAAATTCTTGGACCCTTATTTTATGAATGCTCAAGTAGACTTATCCGCTATACTTGTCTTATTCATATCTGAATTCTTGTTTTATTTTTGAAAAAACCAACATAACGTAGAATTTAACCATTTGATTAAACGTACTATGGACTTGTCTACTATGAAAGCCAAATACACGGATTCCCTCTATTATTATTTGATCAAATGCAATCTCTTGGGGAAAAAAAGAAGCTGACTGCCAAATTTGTCTCGTGCGCACCGGCCATGGCTGCAACAAGGAATTATTTCATTATTCAATCAAATTTTATCAAAGACATGTCCACGTGAATTCTTTCAGCGGATTTTCATTTAAGTTCCTTAAAGGAATAGATGTTAGGGAATGTGCTCCTGCACAAAATGATAGAAAAAGAAGACTTCATTGACTACTTTAAGAGTATAATGACAACATTTAACTATTTGAGACAAATTATGATCCCTCGTACAGGGAACGACTCGACGCACCCAAAACAAACACAGGTATTTTTCTATTTTCCATGCTCGTGCTTGTGACCAGAGCGTTTCCGGTATTTGACTACTTTCCATGGGTTGATTACTCTCTATGGGCTGAGATATAAAATTCAGCCGCTATCTGAGAAAGTAATAGACGCGTAATTATTAATATATACATACACACGCCTTGTTAATTAATAATTCCTGCATCCCATGCTAATTATTTAGTAAGAAAAAGTTTTTATGAGCCCGGGCTCATATATGCCTACGTGAGCCCGGGTCGGATTTAAACCTATGAGTATTATGGGCTGCCGGATGTAAATCCGACGGCCTATAGAGCCCGGGCTCACGTAGGTGTATATAAGCCCGAGCTCATATAAACGAGTCTCTTATTAATATATAGTTTTTACGCTGAGACCGGGCCGGGTTATGGTGGGCTAAGGATAAGTTATTTTTTACTGTATGAAAGAAAAGTAAAGTTCATGTCTTTTAGGTGCTCTCCTTACTTTTAAGCTGATGTGGAAATATCTACGTAATTGAAAATAATCTTTTTATTATTTAAGGTCAGGCCAGGATTGTAGGCTTTGAGCCTCTTAGCCCTAGCCCGTCTAATTAAAGACGAGCCTATTAATTTTAGTCTCAGACTTAAGATTAGGCCTAAAATTTTCTTGCCTTAACCCACATTTTTACAATAAAAGTTTCACCCCTACGGGCCATCCCTTCCTCATCTCTCCCATGACCAGCTCAACTTCTTCCCTTCACTTGTTGAGACATTGAGGGTCCGTATCTTGCTCCTCAGTGTTGTTAGTTTAGAATTTGTGTATTGGCATATTCCATTGACTTGTATGCACGACCAATTGTAGAAGATGCAGATGAAAGTTCCATGAAGAGAACAATTCAAGGATGAATGACATATATAAGATTATGAAAACACATCACATACTTACACTACAACAAAATGGACTATTAGCGATGCATTTATAAGTCGCTAATAGACCAATAAGCATCGCTAATGACTAATAGAGACGCATAAAAAGCATTGCCATAAGCGTCGAAAAAAGTCCAGTCGCTGCTACTATTTAGTGACACATACACAAAAACATCGTTAATAGTGCAATATTAACAACCCTTATATTTATGCCTCTAATATCAACCTTTTTTACAATGTATAAACGAGCGTCGCAAATAATATATTATTAGCAACGCATACCAACTTACGACGGTCTTTATGCGTTGCTAATATTAAAATATTTTGAAAACAAATTAAATGTTATTATCGACTATTAATTTTGTGAAATTAAAAAATAAAATATAGTTATTAGCGACGCTTATATAAGCGTCGCTAATAAAAAAGAAAAAAATTATTAGAGATGCTTATAGCGTCACTAATATAAAATGATAAAATAAAAAATTTATTTAGTGACACTTTTAAAGTGTCGCTAATATACAAAATAATTAAAAAAAACACCAGCTCTGACTGATTGCGGCCATAGCGGAGAAGAAGAGAGAGGGGGTGAAGAAGGGGGAGTGGGGACGGAGGGCTCCAGTCGGAGCAAATGAAGAAGGGGGATGGACTGGAAGGTGGGGAGGGGGAGGGAGGGCTCCGGTCACCTCTGACTGGGCGCGGCCGGAGCAAGGAGAAAGGGGGGAAGGGGGAGGGGGGCGGAGCCGTAGGGGAGAGGCCAGCCGACGGTGCCATAGGGGTGAGGATGGGGGGTGGGGGAGTTAAATAACCACGCTGACAAATTTTCGCGTGTGCGGTTAAAATTTTGCCCATGCGGGTGGAAAAAAACTGAGTATTAGCGACACACAATATATGTGTCATTAATCCGTTATTTACTAGCGACACATAATATATGCATCACTAATACGCTAGTTACTAGCGACGCATAAGTATGCATCGCAACTAAACAAAGATAAAAGTATCCCATACCATATGCATAGCGATTAAGATTATATTTTATTTCTTAAAATTTTTAAAATAATTTTTATTAAAAAAATAATTCTCTCTTCCCACTCCCTCTCTCTCTCATCTCTATCTCTTCTCTCTCTCCTCACTCTCCTCCCTCCCTACTCTCTCCTCCCTCCCTACTCTCTCTCTCCCTCCCTCTCTCTCTCTCCCTCCCTCTCTCTCTCTCTCTCTCTCTCTCTTTCTCTCTCTTCCTCTCCCTCTCTCTCCCCTCTCTCTCCACTCCTCTCTCCCTCTTCCTCTCTCTCTATATCTTATCTCTCTCTCTCACCTCTCTCTCCTCTCTCTCTCCCCTCTCTCTCTTCCTTTCTCTTCATGTCTCCTCCCTCTCTCCCTCTTCCTCTTTTTCTCCCCTCTCTCTCCCTCTCTTCTCTCTCTCCCCTCTCTCCTCTCCTCTTTCTCTCTCCATCTCTTCTCTCTCTCCCCTCTCTCTTGTCTACTCTCTCCCTCTTCCTCCCTCTCTCTCTTCTCTCTGTCCTCTTTCCTCTCACATTTCTATCCCTTTTCTCTCTTTTATTTAATTTTTTTTAAAAAAAAATTGTAGTATCGATGCATAACATTAAGCGTCACTACTACACAAGGTAGTAGCGACACACACCGGTATGTGTCGCTACTATACTAGGGTGGTAACGATACATACGGATATGCACTGCTTACACCCTAAGGTAGTATCAATGCATATTTTATTTTTTTAAAATATTACAAAGTAATTTATAAAAAAATGTTTTTTCCTTCCCTCTATCTCTCTCTTCCTCTCTCCTTCTCTCTCTCTCCCCACTCCTCTCTCTCCCCACTCCTCTCTCTCTTCTTTTCTCTCTCCTCTCTCCCTTTTCACTTTTATATTTAATTTTTTTAAAAGAAAATTGTAGTAGCGATGCATAACAGTATTCCTACTACACATGGTAGTAGCGATGCATACCGGTATGCGTCGGTACTACTTAATTGCGACGCATACGGTTATGTATCGCTACTACCCTAAGGTAGTAGCGAATACATTTTTTTTTTAAATGTTCAAAAATCATTTATAATTAAATTTTATTCTACCCCTCTTTCTCTCTCTTCTCTCACTCCCCTCTTTCTCTCATGGTAAAGTGGAAATATCTACGTAATTGAAAATAATCTTTTTATTATTTAAGGTCAAGCCAGGATTGTAGGCTTTGAGCCTCTTAGCCCTAGCCCGTCTAATTAAAGACGAGCCTATTAATTTTAGTCTCAGACTTAAGATTAGGCCTAAAATTTTCTTGCCTTAACCCACATTTTTACAATAAAAGTTTCACCCCTACGGGCCATCCCTTCCTCATCTCTCCCATGACCAGCTCAACTTCTTCCCTTCACTTGTTGAGACATTGAGGGTCCGTATCTTGCTCCTCAGTGTTGTTAGTTTAGAATTTGTGTATCGGCATATTCCATTGACTTGTATGCACGACCAATTGTAGAAGATGCAGATGAAAGTTCTGTGAAGAGAACAATTCAAGGATGAATGACATATATAAGATTATGAAAACACATCACATACTTACGTTAGAATAGTGTATAATTCATTATGTACGGAAAATAAGATACAAGGGAAGATAAGTGGACTGAGTTCAAAGAAAATCGATCACTTTTGAAATTTTTACCAAAATAGACTTGTACTGTCATGGAATACAAAAAATGTGCGTAAGTTTGTTATAGTTGCAAAAGTAGACCTACACACATGTGAGGCTGGCGGCTCATGTCCTAAAGTGAAATATTTTAATTTTTTTTGAGAAATTTTTATTTCACTCCATAGATCTTTAATCTTTCTCAAATAAACCTTGTTTGTCTCTACTCTTCTTTGAATTTCATTCTCAAAGAATTTTATTTTATCTAAAAGATTACTTTTATTATATTTGAAGACATTATCTTCTTCATTAGTAGACACAAATTTATCTTCTAAAGATCTAGATTTTCTCCTTTTTCTCAAGTTCACTCCTCAAAGTTTGAACCTCTTTATCTAGTTCTTATTTATCTTCAACCAATTGGGATTTTTTAATAGAAGTAGATGCAATTGTCTCCTTATTCAATTTGACAATCTTCTCTAACTTCTTACACTGTTTAACTTGATTCAATGACTTGTCTAAAAAAGCTTTCAACATCAAAATCCTTATTATCACTAGAAGAATAAGAACTAGATATGATGAATCAATGAAACACAAGTAAGCAAGTAAAAACAAACACACAAAAATCACAAAACACACCTTTTGGAAAAATAAGTAAGATTAAGCAAGAGAGATACACACTAGCATGTACAACAAGATTGATATAATGTATTAGCATTAAATTTTAAACAAAAATCCTCATTTACTAGTTGAGAATTGAATATTTGTCTAGATGGCTTCGTGAATCGCCACATTGCCCCTAATCCGATTATTTTAAAAAGATAAATACTACAAGATACAGCCTTGTTGAAAAATTTTTTCTTATATAACAGAAACAATTAAAACCTAATGTCTATGTACATTCATGATTAAGCTATCAAGCATTCAATCAACCAAGCATGCAATTCACACATGAACACACTAGAATTTAATGTGAAAAACTCAAACTAGGGTGAAAAACCATGAGAGGCTCACAAGGTCAAATCAATGCACTAGTAAGTAAGAACTTAGAAGACCTAAGAACAACTAAAGAACCTCTTAACTCTACACAAATGAAAATGTCTTTTCTTTCTTCAGCCCTCTTCATTGTTGGCCTTCAAGTTTTTCTCTTTGTCAAATCCTTGAAGCTTTCACTCTTCGTGTTCTGCCTTAGTCTTCTTCTAAAGACTCAATCAAAGACTCCTTCTGTGATTGTTGATCTTCCGTTGCGTTTTCTTTAATTACTCATTGATGAAGAACTTTGCTAAAACTCATCTTTTTTTTGTGAGATTCTTGTCTTTCAGTTATGTCTTCATGAAATCACTATTAACATGAACTTAAAGCTTTGGATGATCTCCTCCAGGAAAATAATGGAAACTAGACTCTCCTCTCTTCTTTATGATTTTTGAGGTTTCTCTCTCTTAAATTCTATGATTTTGTAGCCTTTAAACAGGATATTAAGTCAGTTTAAGAATCTGACTCAAATTAGTAATACAATCTTTTTTGGAAAGGCTTAAATTAGGCAACCATAACATACAGTGATTGATCATTTTAAACAATAATCGATCATTCACTATTTCTATAAGGGTACGATACCACTAGCGATCAATCCATCAATCATGCAATTGATCGATGCTTCATTTTATAAATAATTGTTTCAAGTGGCAACATATCAATTGAATCAATGTATTGTGTAGCGATCGATCAATTGAATAATATTTTGATAGTTTTTCCTTTTTACCCTAATTCTACCTGAAACTCCCAAAATCACATTCTAAGACCATCTAAGTGAGTGTGTGCAAAATTAATTTTTTTTTACCTTTAATACTGTAACGCACGAGGTTTTTCATTACATTTTCCTCAAAATTCAAGGAAAATTTTTGCAATATAACTGCTATAAATCGAAGAAAATGACAAATACGAAACCTAATAAAACAGTTTTATAATTTAAAACATAACACATCCGTTTTTCTCATCCAAAGTTTTACACATTTGATCAAACATCGTACGGCCAAAGCAAATATCCTCAGGTGCTACTCGAAAACAACCGTACGAATAAATTGCTATGATCATAGACTTTAAATACAAAACTCTCCCAGGCATCCCTGAGTGCAGTCCCATAACAGTCCACAATCTAATCAAAACTAAAGTCTAGAATACATAACAACTTAATTCTCATCTCACCCCAATACATTAGATCGTGACACAAATAAACTCGCAGTGAGTCAAGTATATACCTGAGTTAACGGGAATCGATCCACCGCTAAAATGAGCATCCATCACTAGGATCTCTCCGTCACAAACCTGCAAAAGCCTCCCGAATAACGGGGCTAAAAAGATAGGGTAATGAGTATTTTCATACTCAGTAGGAAAATACCCAGTAGGGGAGTTCTAAATAGTGAACTCAGTAAATCCATATATAGATGCGTTCATGCAACTCATCATGAAGCAAACAAACATATCATAATCATGCACATACGCATACAGTCAATGCCAAATGCACCATCGTGCCAAAATCATACCAAATGCACCATCGTGCCAAAATCATACCATCAAAATAAACTTACACAAACACCCTTATCCAGGGTCTTACAAACTTACTCGTACCATCGTACGCGTACTCATACAACTTACACATACTTATACGGCCTTACTCATACAATCATATACTTACTCGTACGACCTTACTCGTACATCTTACACTTACTCGTATGACCTTACTCGTACATCTTACACTTACTCGTACGACCTTACTTGTATAGTCTTACTCAGAAACTTACGCTTACAGTCTTGCTCATAATCATAATATTACAGTCATGCTCATACTCATACTCTTACAGTCGTGTTCATACTCATATTCTTACAGTCATACTCATACTCTCATAGACGTACACATATTATCGACCGCTGAAGCTCATTACAACTAATAAGCTCTAGCGTTGAGATGGAAAAGAATGCCACAGGGGCATCACCTTAACCTCCGGGGAGTGACTAGATGCCATGGACTTTTCTGAAGGTAAGGCACACCAGTGCTCATGGGGCACGAGATCAAACAGGTAAGAGTAGGTCCATGATACTACTTACCTGAGCACACAAACATAAACACCCACACATAAGGGGTCATATAGTTGCCCACCATAATGGGTCTTATAGTGCCATAGAATTGCCCACCATAATGGGTCTTATAGTGCCATAGAATTGCCCACCATAATGGGTCTTATAGTGCCAAAGAATTGCCCACCATAATGGGTCTTATAGTGCCATAGAATTACTCACCATAATGGGTCTTATAGTGCCATAGAATTGACCACCATAATGGGTCTTATAGTGCCAATGCCACTCTTGGGCAGAATCATACAATGCCACTTGGGCAGAAACATACAGTGCCACTCTTGGGCGGAAATCATACAACGCTCTCAATAGAGCATCAAATGTCTGGGTTTAATACAACACACAAACCAAATCGAAAGCAAACATCGCTCTCAACAGAGCATCAAATGTCTGGGCTTATACAGCACACAGACCAAATCGAAAACATACATCGCTCTCAACAGAGCAATAGGCATCTGGTGCTTTATACAGCACACAAACAACATCCCGCAGGATAAACACCATGGCAAGACATGAGAAACGCTCAGCCGACTCATTATCGGCTAGCTCAAACACGGAACTTAATCCGTCGAACCCTCAGGTCTCAAACTCACAACGCTATCATTAGCTGTGCTTATAATTCAAGTTTGAAATAAGTAAATTATGCAGTACAATTATGCCAAACAAATTCACAGTCCTCGACTAACCAAAGCTGAGCCCGATCGAAACCCTAGTTCGTCAGGGCAGCAGACTTCGCTTAATCCATCCATATCATGATCAAACTCATCATTAACCAAAATCTTTTAGTCTTACATACTTCGCCATCCACCTTATGGCCAAATCATCTTACACTGACATCATCAAATAAAGCTCCTCAGAGCCAAACCCAGTTATCACCCTCTTACTAATACCTTACTTATTGAGCTTACTTTTCACTTCATAATTTTTACGTTATGCTTGTACAATTATGCACACTCTTACTGTCTGACAGTCCCCCAACATATGCTCTGATACAAACCAAACAAACCGCTCCAACCCTCGCCTGTCATGCTCATATCCTCTGCCATCCGTCATATGCTCACACATCCACAACAAATCCAGATGAAACCTCTGTCACCTCTTACTGTCCATCGCCCATACGTCTGCCTACATACACTTACATAGATCCATAGCATAGGCCATTAGCCATCATACATACGTATGTCTATCACACATACGTAAAACATACATGTACTTTCATACATAGCTTACAATCATACTTGCTAGCCATCACTAGCGCATACATACACATAGGTTACAAACATGCTTGCTAGCCATCACTAGCGCATACATACACATACAAGGCTTACCAACGAACACACTAGCCATCACTAGTACAAACAAACGCATCCATACATACTTCAAACATACACGCTAGCCATCACTAGCACAAACAAATTCCACATACGTCGTACATACTTACAACTCACATGCATGTTATATGCATATCAACATGGCATAATGTATCATCTTACATCATGCAAATGGATCATAATTTAACATCCAAAGCATTACATCATACAATCCTAGCATGATGCTACTCATTCAAAGCATGCTATCATGAAATTACGAGTTCAAAGCTCCCCTACCTTGTAATCATGACTTTTGATGGGGAGCACACGATGGTGGCGGCATCAGCGGCAGAGCTGGCTGCCAAAAGCATTGCCTAACTGAGAGAGTTGTTGTCCCGGGGTTTTAGGAAGTGCCGGAAATAATCACGGCCAAACGAGGTGTCAGAAGTCAATGCGGCAAAATCCGCAATCTACGGCGGCACACTAGGGGCGGCCAGGAGAAAGGTAGTGCCAACATAAGTGGCGGTGCGACCAGATGTCGAGGGTTACTCAATGAAGGTCGGCCGGCGGCTGAGAAGTACTTGGCCGGCCGCAAGACGATGAAATCGGCCGTGGACAACACCCAACGGCGGCGATTTCGTATCAACAAAGGCCCACATAAGGGCGGAGGGCATGGGGCGACGCTCGAGGACAGAGGAGAGGTGAAGGAGGCTATGTGTCAACTCCACTCGTTGGCAAAGCCAGCCGATGGTCAGGCGGCACAAATGCGGTGCCTAAACCCAAAAATGCACGCGTGGCCACATGCACACGCGGCCAAACAGTGCCACTATAGGGGGAGATGGGTTGGACGGTGGCGACCCAAGGCCCACATAAGGGCGGTAGAGCTAAGGCCAAGATGTAGTGGCCAATCGAAGAGGGTGACATTGCCTATCGCTACCCACAACTAACACACGTAGTGTGGGCGGCTGTGCATCTTGCACGATATAGGGTAGGGCAAGCGGCCCATTCCGGGTGGAGTGTATAATCTGGCCAAGTGGGGCTTTCCCTCACTGTCACTGAGCTGGGGCAGAGCCCACAATGGCCAAATGGCCCACGACTCGCCGATGCTAACGACCCGAGACGCACCCAAAGCGTCTAATTGGGCAGAGCAAGGCAATAGGGAAGAAGCGGGGCCGGAAATGGCAAACCCCTACCAACACCAGGTCGAGGTAGGCTAGATGGAGTCCTACCGGTGGTCGGATGACAACCGGAAATCCCGGCATCTCAAAAAAAACCCATGGACAGTGAAATGCAAATAATAACAAAAACCTGAACAAAAGACCGGTAGCTTACAACGGAGCGAAGAAAGCACGGCGGCGGCTCTAGCCAGCACCTATGGGTTCCTAGCGGCCAAACAAACATAAGTCTAGTAGGGCGGCTGCAAATGACATCAAAATCGCACCCCCAAGGCTCAAAAACGGGTTTTGAAGGAAGAAAAACCCGAAAAAAAGTTCGGTACCTCGGTGAGGAGCGAAGAGGCCACGGTGGTGGTCATAGCCGGTACCTACAGACTCATGGCGATAAGGCAAGGAGGATCCCGACAAGAATCAGCGAAATCCGACAATGGAGGAGGGAGAACGGAGCGACCGGAAATGGGCTCGGGTTTCTCTCCCAACGCACTAGACGTGAAAATGTTACTGGAATGAAAGTTTCTGGAATCTGATGGATGATATATATATATATAATCTTTTTAATTTTTACATCCATGTCCCCAATATGCATTCACTTACCGTTCACGCGTTGTACCTCCAAAATTCGCGCCGTAAGTGCGCAGCGAGGCCTGTGGCCTGCGACTAAGCCCCACACCTGACTCTACAGGTATAAATACAGGAGAAATATATAAATATAAATATGCCAAAGCATTACACTTTCCCGCCAAAAATGACCAGAAAAATAGCAGGAAAATCACAAAAAAATCATAGAAAAATAAGGGACATTACAAGTACTCTTAGTATTCAACCTTGATTGAACTTTAGAACATGTCTACTCCTATTTTTTAAGTTTGTCAATTTCATATCGGACTTGACCACAACTACATCTACTTAAATTCCTAAGACTAATTATATACATGAAGTTTTGACATCATTTTGATCAACGAAAGTAGTCAATTACAATACGTATGCCTCATATGTTCTTTCATATACCACATCATGTTTTTAAATTATGTACTAATTGATATAGTCATGTCATCACACATACGAATTTTCATAACTTGAAAAGAAAACACCTCCAATATTCAAGTGTGTTAATTTAGAAGAGTAAGTATTGCAGCAAAGTGAAGAAGTCAATTCAAATTCAAATTGGATCGGCTTATGTGATTGAGAAAAGTAATATATTTGATAATTTATTTACTAAATATCCAAAACAAAACCTTACCAAATTTTTTTCTCAACGAACACAGTCTCATCAGCCACTAGATAAACTGCAACAACCATTTCATATACATAAGCCTCTAGAAAACTTTTGCCTCCATTTGGACATTAATATCATGCCCAATTATGACCCTTCAAAAAATGGCGTCAGTGGCTGGAGGTATAGCATTGTGCGGTTTAGTAGGTTCAATGTTAAAATGCTCGTCTTCTAGACAGATAAGAGGGGCATCACTGACAAGTAATAGGGTGAAATGACAACTATATTTGACATTCCCTCCTATTGTGCTTCAACAACATCATCTTACTCACTTAGAAGGTTGGCATTTCACCATTAACCCTTCTAAACCTCACGGTGCCATATCTCCACTCACCGAAGCCATATTTCCAGGAGCAGTAATCAGGCATGATTTCAATGCGACAATAGACACAAAAAACATCCGAAGGCTAAATTCCATGAAATAATTGTAGAAGTCTATGTGGTAGATGAAGAGACTGTGCTTTTGGAGAAGAAAATGTGATGAATTTTCTACGCTAATTAACATATTTGTGTCATCGATAACATGATTGGAATGTTATTCTTTGTTTAACATGTCAATGATAATATGTTAGTATAATAAGTGAGTGATTGACCACACAATTGCGTGAATATCATGTAATCGATAACACGATAGTTTGGTATTCTTGTGGTTTCATATTTTGGTAGTATGCTACAAAATACGAAAGATGCACACCAAAATACTAAAAATAATTTCCAAACTACGAAAGTACGTCAATAATTTGCACTATTTTGATCTATTTTAAAATAATGTCCAAAAAGGTGGCATACTGTAAGAGATCCCACCTCCATCTTCCCTACCGTTCAAATAAGGTGATAAATTTCGAAACAAAATCACGAAGAAACAAAAAGAATTCAACTGGAAAGAGACGAAAAGAAATAAACAAGAAAGGAACCAAACCCTCATCAAGATTTTGTGATTATACTTCCTTGGTCCCTTTTGACCATTGTATAACCATAATCTTGATGAGTACCCTCATCATCATCATCATCAATTTTAAAGATATTATGAATTTTCATCTTGCCATTGTTGGTTGTAATGTAAATTTCCTCAGTGATTTTTATGTTTACATGCTTTTTCTTTGCATTCTTGTTGTTTAATATTATCAAAATACCTACGTGTGATGAAATGACTAAGCACATTAGTGTAGATATTATAACACGATTGGTTAAGAAGTCATGTTATCATATGTATGCTAATTATTATAGTCGTGTTATCATTACCAATCACCAATAGCACACTAAACCATACATAATATTTCTATTGCTAACTCAACGTCATACAATGTCGTTATCACATATATGCAAATTAACATAGTCGTGTCATCACACATACGATGTTCATAAATTGAAAAGAAAGCAACTCCGGGGTTCACGAGCCTTGATTCAGAAGAGTAAGTAGGGGGAAAAGGGAAGAAGTGAGTTCCGATCCATGTTGGATTGTATATGTGAGGACAATTTATCTGCAATAGAAATTTTCATACATATCATTGGCTTCTCCGAAAGATAAAATAGTATATTTGCCATTTTAGGGTCATTAATATTAATATCAATCCTCTAACACACTTCTTTGTCAGAAGATGATCCCACAACAAAGAACATAATCCTTATCGGCAATATTGTGGACAAGAGACATACTTTGATGGCTTTTCTATCATGCACCATAGCAACTGATAGGGTGCATGAATAAAAAAGCCATAAAAGTATGGCTCTTTTCCACAAAATTTCTGATATGAATTGTGTTGTTTGTCGTAGGATCATCTTCTAGCAAAGAAGTGTGTGGGATGATTGATATTGACATTAATGGCCCTTAAATGGCAAATATAGTATTTTTATCAATCGGAGAAGCAAATGATAAATGTCGAAATTTTTGTAAGGAAAAAATTGTCCCAACATGCTTAGTTGCAAAGATCACTCATCATACTTTTGGAATAAATTTGCTTGAACCCTTTTGATCGTAGTATAATGCTAATCGTCAAGAGTACTCATATCATCATCAATTATAAGGCAATTGTGTAAGTACATATGTGGTAATATGTATTGTATTGGCTTATTTTGATGAATAAAACAATTTCAAATTGATGTGTAATTTGAGTCATAGGATAGAATGTTTATTGCTCAGAAGACCCAAAAGTGTTATCGCAGGTAAAAACATGCATGCACATCTCATCACACACTTAGGTAAAGGGTTTATCATATTAGAGTGCGAGGAAAAGAATGAGTGGAAAATTGCATATATAAGTAAATTTTTTATTTAAGATTAATTAGGAATAAGAAAAGATTAATCAAAAGGAATTTTGAATTTTGGTACTGTAGCATCACTATAGCAGTGATCGATCGATTACTATAGCAATCAGGTATTGTAGTAGTTTTGTGTAAAATAAAGCTGAGAGTTGGGCGATCGATAAATTAATGTAGTGATCGATCGTTAGAGCCGGTCATTTCCCAAAATAGGCTATTCTGAGTTGAATTTGATTCCTATTTAAGGACTAAAACTTAAACCAACTTAGTTAAATATATATGGGGCATTTAGGACAT
This sequence comes from Saururus chinensis, assembly GCA_035235625.1. NCBI lineage: Eukaryota > Viridiplantae > Streptophyta > Magnoliopsida > Piperales > Saururaceae > Saururus > Saururus chinensis. The sequence goes on along the minus strand of CP141146.1, from coordinate 23,739,437 downwards.
GGGAAAAGAGAAATGAAGCCATTGCAAGCATTGAAAGAGATTGGTGAGTCTACTCTATTAAGTTTTGAGAGTTTCCATTGGTTACATGCTTTGAAGATCAATTCAATTAAACAAAAATTCACAACACCACACACATAAGAGTTTGGGGAGTTGCACTAAAAAAAATTATAAAGCCTAGTTATCATGACATGGATATTTAATTGGATAATTTGTTTCAATTTAAAAAAGAAATCCTCATGTTTTATTGTATGTCCTTTATTAAAAAGGGTTTTAAAAAATCTGGGTCATTACAGTTAGGATTGTATCGATGAGACCTAACAAAAAAAGATACACACATGGGTAGATTGTCCTGAACTTTTCAAGTGGTGTCTACCCATGTTGCTCACTTCTTGAGGTTGTAACCTATAATCATGGTATCTGATTTATGCATTCTTGGGCTTATGTTCTTGTTTTTTCAAGCTCTAATCAATTAATAAAGTCTCACGCTTTATCTATACAAATTTCCTTCTAAAATTTGGATATTATATTTAGCTCCTCCTTACATTAAACCATATTGGGGAGTGAGTTATTACAACCTCCCTTAGGCATCTTGTCATGAAAGAAAGATGTTCATAGGGCATGTATTTTGGGAAGGAAAAATTGCTTTAGTTCATAAGCAATTCTAAATTATAGAAAAGATTTGAACTTAAGAAGTTGGGACAGTGAAGCATTCAAAGAGATGAATGTGACTTCTTTTCATTCACAAAATAAGCCCACCTCTCAGCCAAGCCACCCATTCATAAAATTGCCCTCGATTCTAGGCATGGTAATACCCAATATAGTCCATAACAAAGGTAGCGTTTTTCATGCTCCGCTTCGACAATGAGCCGAGTGTAAAAAGTGTATGTGAAACATCTATTTTCGAGATCGACGTAACACATGCTAGGCATGTTAGCGTAATATGCTAATGTGTATGCCGTCAATCTCGAAAATAGATGCTTTATAGGCATTCCTTAAGCAAGGCTCATGATGAGCAGGGAACATAAAATATACTTCCTATAATGAAAAGTTTAAAAGACCAAAATATCCATGTCATTACATTTAACAGGTGGAGGAAGACGAAACTGATGTGTACGGGTCCTTATTGAGTCCAAGACAACCCGGCTATGAATTTGACTGCACTCAACCTATTTGGCGTTTCATCTTCCCGTCATGCCGCACCCGAACCAGTCTGCTCCAAATCTGACCCCAACGGTTTTCCTCGCAGTGCTTGCCTCAGCCACCCTCCAACCCAAGAAGAAGAAACTGCGTACCGAAGACTTTGTATAATGGGATCACTAAGGATCCGCACACTTCCAAGCTGGCCCTAGGGCCTCTGCCATGCTTACCCCAGCACCTATACCTACTATTCTTTAATTGTCTCCGATGCTCGCGTTGCTTGTCGTCAACCTGAGGGAGCCCACTTCAGGTTAGATTTGAAGTAACTCACTGATGAAGTAGATGTAAAAGCCTGATAAAATGTTATGACCTGTCTTAAAAGTCCAAGGGATCCATATTCTAAGTAGATTTTGGGTTTTGATTATGTTATTACTTAATATGGGAAGTTAAGTCATTAGGTTAATTATAACTTATTAGTACTTGTCTTTAGTTAAGTTAATAGGCTCATATTAGTGAGCCATTAGTTATTCTATTTTAGGTGTAATGGTTATGCATTAATCTTATTTAGTGTAAGAATAATATTTAATTTAGTCTTAATCATATGTCTCTTCACTTTTCCACCCTGTTGGATGTATTTTTCATACTCTTTACTCACTATGAACCGAGCGTAAGAAATGCACGTGAAGCATTCACTTTCGAGATCGAAGGTGCACACGCTAGCATACATTAACACAAGTAGTACTTACGCTAATGTATGTTAGCGCGTGCGTCATAGAACTCAAAAATAAACATTTTATATATATTCTTTATGCTCAGCTCATTGTCAGAGCAAAGCGTGAAAAATGCTTCCCTCCCCTTTCCCGTCATCATATCCCCTCGTACCACCCCAGTATACGAAACCCCCTACACCCCCTGGCCATTGTTCTTCAATAGCCACTGCCCACCCGACATTATTGCCGGCTGCAGGGCCGTCGCTGAACATCCACCAAGAAAACCGGTAAAATACCCCTTTCTTTTCCATGTAAATGTGGATCCAAACACAGCCCTATTCTCCGTTTTGAAAAGTTTGAAGTGTTATGTCAACACATCAAGCAAAGTGGGGCTATTGCTAATTGACTCCGCCAAATGTCCTTGACGCTAAATTTTCCCTTCCCATTTCATAAGTTGCAACATACCATTCAGTCGTGTGACAAAGAGGACTGCTAGGCAAAAAGAACTCTTAAAGGATGAAGAAAAGAGCATCAAATCCTACTTGGACCACGCCTTTCTATAAATAATTAGCCAAGCCTAAACTTCAGATTTGGTCAAATAAACCACGCCATGGGAAATCGGCAAATCGCAAAGAAGACCGTTTCCAACACGCAATATTTAGTGAACTCTTTTTTTGGAGTCGTCGGAACTGAATGATTACGTACGTGAAGACAAGTATACAAAAGTCGCCATGAAGAGAAAGAGCGTCAAGATTGAGGTATGAAAAGGGTGGCCAAAAAACAAATGTCCAAAATTGGAGGAAACTTCTAGAATGAGAGCTGAATCAGGAATTTATAAAAAAATTATAAACACACATTACAGGGTCCCTTTTTCTGTCTTCTTTTTAAAAGTTCATCTTCCAAATAAGAGGAACAAAAAAACAAGTAGGGCAAAAAATAACTCCTATTGTTTCTCTTTTGTACTACCATGTCCTAACTCTTTGTTAGACTATGGTATAGGCTCGGGCCCGGTTTCGTCTAATGTTATTGCGGTCCGGGTAAGTCGGTATGGGCCACGGGGTCTAAGGGTGGTGGGGTGGTCGCGCTGACCCCACATGTTCCATCATTACACTAATTTGGTTGGGACCCGCCTACGTCACACACGCACACTAGGCATGTAACTAATATGTGCATTAACAAGTTGTGGGGCCCATACGTTATTTTACCCTTAATTATTCTATTTCCTAGTCTCATTTAAGAGTTAATATAGGTTAAATAATTAGAAATTAAATTTAATTAGGTTAGAAAAAGCTTTCATTATGTTTTGAATTAAATTGTCTTATTTTGCAGATTCTTCATTGGCGTTCGAACGGCCTCACTTACCGTTCGATCGGGATAACGTAATTTTGAAGAAAATTCAATTTAAGAGTTCGAATGGGAATTCAGGGCATTCGAACGGGATAACGTGCAGTTTCCTTATTTCACCCAATTTTGAGTCCTTTTCATGTACGACTCTTTCCTACAGTTCTTATGCCTATATAAAGACATATTTGACTTGAAATTAGAAGTTAGAAAGTAGATTTTCTGAAGAGAAGAAGGAAGAAGAAGATGGAGAAGAACTCAAAGCTTTTAATAGAGATTCAAGTGTTTTCTTTTACAATGGAAGGCTAGACTTTTCTTTTACTTAGGAGTTGATGAAGCTATAGATAAGTTTTAGTTTCTTTTCTTTTTAATTTAGATCTCAGTTGTGAATTATGACAATTGTATGATAAGGATTTCCTTTTTAATGGAAGATTTTTTCATGTTTATTCAAATCTATGTTGATTTATTGTCTTGTAGATGATAGATTGATGTGACTTTGATATTTGCATCAATTCTAATTTCTGTGATTTAAATGAGATGGGCATATAATAGTTTTAATGTTTAGATAATTAATGACTTGGATGAGTTATACTAAGATTAGACGGGTCATGCCTATAGCTATTTAGTGTAGATGATTCATCCTATTGTCGAAGATAGTTCATGCCATGGAAGTTAATTGATGATTCTTTCTAAAGTAATTCTAGCTTGTAGCTGAGAATACTTGTTCATATTCACACTAGATTTAGATTAAAAGTTAAGGAATTGTTACGGTTCTATAGTGGATTCGATTTCCTAAGTAAATTCCATTACATTAATCTCTAACTTTTAAACTAGTTGATTCTTTTCTTTTGTTTAATTTAAGTTTAAGTTCTTTCTAGTTTTCGATCAACAAATTCCTCTTTAGATTTAGTGATAATTCATCCATCCCTGAGGTTCGACAACCCTTAAATACTCATCCTAGTACAATTACCTTGTACACTTGCAAAGGGTTTAATTATAAACGATCAGCCACCCCCTTAATCCTCCTCTCCTCCTTAGATGTGGTGCAAGAGAGGGCCGGGATTCAATCCCTTGCTGGTTGGTGCTTGAAGTAGAGAACTTTGGGTCGCCATCTTGCTGAGTTTTGCTTCTAAGAGTGAGGGCTTTGAAGGATCAACAAATACAAGGTATTTACTTTCTCCCCACTTGATTCCTTTGTGTTTGGACGTGCAAATCGAAGGTTTCAAGGGCGTGCAAGGGGTTGGAATGCCCAAGGTCAGTACGCTACCGCTTCCAATTTGATTTCCTATATGCATGCTTCATGATGGATGTTTTATATTGCTCATTGATTTGAGATGTATATGCATGTTTGTATAGATTAATTGAAAAGCTTGTTTTTTATTGGTGCGCCACCCCCTACCCAACTTGCTTCCGCTTGTCCGACCGCTCTACACTCTTAGCCTGAGGGGTGCAGATTTATGTTGCTAAGTAACTAATGATTTCTATTGTGGGGCTGCCATTAAACAAGAAGTAATGCAGTATCTTTTTGCCGCCCAAAGGAGATCTGCTAGAGGAACATGAAAATTTAACTGTTTCTAATCATATCTAAATATATAGAAATTTTGGTGATTAGAAGCATACTTAGAAGCGGAAAATGTAGGATTTACTAACAAAAGTGGACTCTAGATGTGCAGGTTCGAAGGCTCAATAACTCAGTCAAGCAGATCAAGCATCATTTGCTGTTCTAGATTCTTATTTTATACAAACAAAGAAAAGAAGACCATGCACAATTCAAATGGGAAAATCTATGCCGTACTACTAAAGATAGAAGCGTGAATCTCAAAGTCAAATACATTGTGCATCACCATAACTAACAAGCCAAGGGTGTAATGATGTTTGTTTGTTTAGTGTATGCAGTGTGAGCATCCACATGCACTAAAATGGACACTATTAGTTTTTATCCATTCCTAATGTGAACCGCTATGGACAATAATTATCCATGTCCACAACCATCTTCGTTAGCTAATTATATATTTTATTATTATTAATTAAGACTAAATACTACCCATGTTATATAGTTAGTCTTTCTAAAAAGATTATATATACTTGTCATACTCTTACATGTCTTACATAGTTTTATTATTTATTTATTTTTTAGACAAGCCCATCCCACTATTATTATAGCTTACTTTTTAATTAATGTTTGAAATGACAACCCTTCCTTTGAGAATGAAGTGGTCTATATTAAACTTTGGGAAAATTATTTAAATAATAATAATTACCAAACTAACCCGCATGGCTTCTTCTTAAAAAAGTTTAACTGATTTCGTCCTTTGGAACAACGAAATCAAGTTTAAGTTGATTTCGTCCTTCTAAATGAGGAAATCATTTTAGAGAAAATTATGTGATTTCGTCCTTTAGAAGGACAAAAACTCCCCCTAACTCCACTTCTTTATACCCGCATTCCAGTTTGTCTCGACTCTTTGCCATTTTGCCCAGAGAAGACGCTGTCGTGCCCTTACGCCCAAATCCGCTATCGTCACTGTCACTTTTTAGCCCAAAGCCACCGCCGTGGCAGTCCCCTTTTCGCCCAGATCTGCCATCATAGTCATCATTGCCCCCTTTCTCATTATAGATTTTCCCTTCCAGGTCTTGATCTCATTACAAGGCAAGGTCGAGGACGTAGGAGCAGAAGAGATTGAGTGTATTAGATTTGTCATATGTGTCTTTTGAACTAAATATTTTATTAATATGTGATGTTCGATATATATATTTTATAAACATTTATATCTTATGCTTATTTCTAGGTTGTGTAGATGATAGTTGATGTCGATAACTTTAATGTTATATGAATAATAGTTAATGTAGATAAGTTTAATGTTTTGTGGATGTTAAATTTAAACTTATGTGTGGAATGTGTGTGGAATGAATGAACGGGGACATGTGCACTTGACCTATATAATGTATGTGGAATGAATGAACAAGGATAGACGTTAAAAGTTAGTTTAAAAGTACTTTAAAAAAATTTTGAATTAGATTTCGTCCTTTGAAAGAACAAAATCATACTTTGTAAACTCGAGACGGAATGTAGAAGTGTAAGGGGGTTGATTTCATCTTTCTAAAGGACGAAATCAGTTAAATTTTTTTAAAAATGTCACGCTGGCTCCAACGCTTAGCTAGTGCCTACGTGGCAAAAACCAACATCACTTTAAAAAATATTTTTCAAAGCTAATTAGTTTAATAATTATTATTTTTAATTATTATTTAAATAATTTTTCCTTAAACTTTCAACTTCATTTTGTCCGTTTTCGTCTACATCTATATGTATACATCATAGCCATATGCAATTAGATAAACACATGATCCATATGAAAATAGACGGCTATAGAATACCTTGTCTCGTTGTCTGTGTCTGGTTACACGAGCCAGCAAGAAAAACTCACTCATCATAGGGAAAACCTTGCTATGCCGCATTGAAAAATTAGGGTGGAGCAGTAGAAATGGTGCATCTATCAATATTACTTTCAACATAGCTGATTATATGATGGGACCCTTGTTCGACTTTGTTCCAAGTTCTAACCTACTTCCCAATGCAAGAATTGAAAAAGTGATTTTATCATATGTTAAAGACTGGAGCATCAACCTTCTCTACAGATGCTGACCTCTTGATGTGGTAGACAATATGTGCGAGCCCCATTGGAATGACTGAAATTGACATACGAAAGCACAGTGAAAGAAGAATCTCCGCAGTTGCCTCAGCTAACCACCTTCCTTCCGGTCATGGCATTCCTTCAAATAAATTGACTTCGACTTTCACATAAACCAGTGGCTGCCAGGGTTGTAAAGCATTTCGCTTGGAAGGTCACGATACCATCATTAAGGAAAAAACACTTTGACAGGAAATTCAATCGTATTCCTGGTGGTTGCACTCTACGTGAGAGTAATGTGTAAAGCTGTAATCACCCCTTCTAGTCTTCTTAAGCCACATTTCTCGTGCCTTATTGTGCTGCTGCTGGGGCTGTCATAAAAAACCACATGAACCAGTTTGTGTTGATCATACTGTTGACCCCGGCAGCTGACGCCTCTGCTTTGTGCCCAGACATCCAGTTGACCATTGCTGCAGGCAAACAGAAATTGCTGATTTGTGGTGACTCACTTCATAGTATCTCTCCGCCCCGCAACCTATGCCTTCATCCGCCTTGGACAGTTGTGCTAAAATCATTGAGAAAAATTTGAACACAGACATAAGTTTAATTTTAACATGCACGCTTAACACCTCTTACAGTAATTAATATGTATGTTCAAATGTATGAAGATACACGGTTTGTCCTTCATGGAAGTAAAATTCAAAGAGTCATATCTTAACATTCAAAATTGTGAAGGAATATCAACTATTTTCGCTTCATGGTAAAATGTTCAAACTGTAAGAATATCAACATACTATCTTACAAGATGATTATTTTCCAAAATTAAGATGTCAAGAATGAGGGCTCAGATACTTTAAACTCTTCGAAGATGAGAGTGTTAGCATTTCCATCAGTGAATGTGGGGCTATACAACTCATTTTCCTTCTCAAAACCCAGAAACTTTTGCCTGCTTCTTTTTCCTAAACCATACCACTCAAATTTCAGTCTAAGCCAACTCCTTTACAGACTTCGTTGTATTGAGCTTTGTAGTACTCCAAGATATTCTCTTGTTCATAAAATTTAAGTTCGTATAATAAAATTAATTGTAAAAATGCATTCACAGTGAAGAATATATACAGGATTGGGCCAATGACTTACCTTCACGTGATCTCTTTTGTTCTGCATACTTGCCGAGAATAGCAACTCCAGTGCTATAAGCCTCATCAAGCATCTCTGATGACTTATGTGCAGATACCATAGCTTGAGCTTCCTCATCAAAAATTCTCAAGATATGAGAAGACTCGCCATTCTAAAATAATTGCAAAAACCACCCAATTAGAGGCGCAAAACAAAGATCACTTTTTTCCTATTTCATAAATATCCATCTACAACTTCTAGCAGCAAGAAAGCATAGACAACAATCTAACTGGTCCAAATTTAAAACCATTTTGCACAATGTGAAAATAATAATTTCTGCAACAAGCTTGACTTTTAAAAACAGAGAATATGATTTGTGTTTTTCTTTTTATTTCAGTACTTGCTTCTCAATATTTTTGCATCAAATCACTAAAGATCCAAGGCATAAACTTCCCGGAAATTCAGAGATTATACGCACAAAAGAGTTCATTTATATCTTGATGGGTCATAAAACATTGAGGAAACCTGATATAATTTTCTTTGTTTTTTTAACTTCCTAGCTCTCATATATGTTATTTTCGCACCTTTGCAAATATAGTGATGATAAATCTTACAAGAAAGATTATGATCGAATCAAGCAAGTCACTCTATCATTAAGACAAAATTCACCCTCCTTAACGGTGCTTAGGACTCTTTAGCGTCTGCCTCACAGGATAAGATGATCAACCACGTACCGTAGGAGTACCTCCAACACAGTACATGCAGTGAACCACAGTATGTATACTCTTACAGAAATGAAACGGACGAAAATCCCAAATTGGATTTTTGCAGAAATCATTTTAAATGATTTTATAGAAAATCCCGTTGAATACACCATTTCCCGTTCAAGCGGATGCGTCCATCCGTTAAGGGACACAATCTTTAGTGAAAACAAACCGGACCCATTTTGGAATAAATAGAAAACCAAACTAAATGAATTTGCCCCAAAAATATTATTTTGTTGACCCAACCCAACCCAACCTAGCCGGCCGCGCGTGTGAACCGAAGTGAGCCGGCTGGACGGACAGCTGCGACGCGCGCGTATGGGTTAGCCCACCCAAGTGCATGGGTCCAACATCTCTCTCCCCCACAAAAGTGGGTTGGCCTAAGGGCCTAACTTATAAGGCCAAACTAATGCCTTATATACCAACACCATCACCTTCTTCTAGGTGATGCAGGACTATTCACTCCTTCAACCAATTCACATGTGTTATTCTCATTTAACACAAAGTGGGCTTGGGCTCTTTATACCATATGGGCTTGACCCACTTGAGTAATATGGGCTTGACCCACATAAATATTATCATGCCCATCTAAAAGATATAGGATTAACCCTTTTAATATAATGCTCACTTCTAATAATCCCCCACATGAATGAGAATGGGCTGGATAACTATGCAAAATAATGCAGATAAACCGTGAAAGCAATATTGAAAAGATCATGCATGGGGGAGAGGTAACTTTTGGTTTTGAACCTTCTCTTATGAAAACTATCGGGTCTACTGGCTAATCAGTGAACACGATCAGTCGTTTGTGTAAACCAAGACAATATAATTCACACAATCACTTCTCAGACACATTGTAGTTTTCATGATTGTGTTCATTTCGACCCTAAACAAACCTGGTTTTAATGAGTACTCTAGAAGATTTAGCCTTAAAATCCTCATAAAAGCTGCCCCTTCACACTCATATAGGTGATTCTCATTAGGAGTATCCTGCAATACCTCACTCAAATTAATTCAAGCTATGAGAACTATTAAAAGCCAAACTTATCTTGATTCACTTTGTAGACATCACTATCTCATCATAGGAATGAGGATGAGATTTTATCTCAATAGTCATTCCCTTTGAATCTCCCACAATTCGGTTGTCCCTTTGAACCTATATCTTGGGATCTCCAGTCAACTAGGTTGGGTTGCCATTATGATACCTCTTAATGTATAGGCTTCAAGCCCATTCCCCTCGATGAACTGCTCACTTGTTCTTTGGTCAAACCCTTAGTAAGCGGATCAATAATATTTTTTTTTGACTTAACATACTTAATGAAAATTATTCCACTAAAGAGCAATTGTTTTATAGTATTGTACCTCCGACGTATATGTCGAGACTTACCATTATACAAGTTACTTTGTACCATTCCTATAGCCAATTGGCTATCACAGTATATGCAAATAGGTGGCACATGTTTCCCCCACATTAGAATATCCTTTAAAATATTATAAAGTCACTCAACCTCTTCGCCTGCTCTATACAGCGCAATAAATTTAGATTCCATTGTGGATCTTGCTATGCACGTCTATTTCAAGGATTTCCAAGACACTGCTGCACCTCCAAGAGTAAAGACATATCCACTTGTAGATTTTGAGACTTTTGTATTAGATATCCAGTTTGCATCACAGTAACCCTCTAGTACTGCTAGATACCTAGTATAATGCAGCCTATAGTTCAAGGTATATCTCAGATATCTAAGAACTTTGACTATAGCCTTTTAGTGGTCTGCCCCTGGGTTGCTATTAAATCTACTCAGTTTACTCACTTAGTATGCTATGTCTAGTCTCGTACAATTCATGATGTAATTGAAACTTTTAATAATTTGAGAATATTGAAGTTGTGATATGCTCTCACCCGTGTTTTTGCTTAAGTACAATGTCACATCCACAGGGGTTCTTGCTATACGATTATCATTCTTATTGAATTTCTATAGGATTTTCTCAATGTAATGAGATTGAGATAATACATATCCATTAGATGTTTTAGTGATTTTCACCCTTAGTATGACATCTGCAACACCTATATCTTTCATGTCAAACTGTCTGTTTAACATCTTCTTAGTAGCTTTAATGATATCATCATTGCTACCAACAATGATCATATCATCCACTTATAGGCATACAATAACATAGCCATCATGTCTGTCTTTCACATAAACACATTTGTCACATTCATTAATTTTGAATCCATTTGACATCATCATTTTGTTAAATTTTTCATGTCATTGCTTAGGTGCTTGTTTAAGCCCATAAAGAGATTTAACAAGTTTGCACACTTTATTTTCTTGACCCGATATAACAAACCCTTCAGGTTGTTGCATATAAATTTTCTCATCCAAGTCACTATTCAAGAATGCAGTCTTCACATCCATTTGATGTATTTCAAGATTATACAAAGCAGCAATAGCGATTAACATCCTAATAGAAGTTATCCTTGTGACTGGTCAATATGTATCAAAATAATCTTAACCTTCCTTTTGCTTGTATCCTTTGATAACAAGTCTAGCTTTATATTTGTCAATTGATCAATCAACCTTCATCTTTCTCTTAAATATCCACTTGTATCCTAGAGGTTTACTTCCTAGCAGTAGATCCACCAACTCCCAAGTATGATTTTTCATAATATATTTAATTTCATTGTTTACTGCCTCCTTCAAATATTGTGCTTCAAGAGATGACATGGCTTCTTTAAAGCTTTGAGGCTTATTTTCTAATAAATAACTTAGAAAGTCTGGACCAATGGATTTTGATGTTCTAGGACGTTTATTGCGTCTAGGTTCATCATCCTCTCCCTCTTGGTCTTCACTATTGCCTTTCTCAACATCCAAAGTTCTTTTAAGAGAACTTCCCTTTTGTGTAGAATTCCACGGAAAAATATTTTTAAAAAATGAAGCATTTCTGGATTCAATCACAATATTGACATTTACATCAGGAATATCCGATTTATGAACAACAAAGTGATATGCACTGCTATTATTAGCATAATCAATGAATACACAATTAATGGTCTTTGGTCTAATTTTAATCCTCTTAGGATTAGGGTCCACCACTTTTGCCAAACACCCCCACACTTTTAAGAATTTGTAGGAAGGCTTTTGACCTTTCCATAATTCATATTGTGTCTGTAAAATTTTCTTATGAGGTATTTTGTTAAGAATATAATTTGTTGAAAGCAAAGCGTCCACCCACATATTCTGGGGTAACCAAAAACTTATTAACATGACATTTACCATTTCTTTTAACGTTCTATTTATCTGTTGAGCAACTCCATTTTGCTGAGGTGAATAGGGTGTCGTCGTTTGGTGTATAATACCATGTTGTGAACATAAATAAGTAAAAGGTGATTCATATTCCCCACCTCTATCACTTCTTAGAACTTTTATTTTCTTGCCAAGTTGATTCTCAACCTCGGTTTTATATAATATAAACATGTCAATAGCCTCATCTTTACTTCTTAGTAAGTAGACATAACAATAACAAATGCAATCGTCGATAAATGTAATAAAGTACTTTTTACCTCTTCTTGTTTGAACATGTTTTAAATCACAGACATCGCTGTGAGTTAACTCAAGAGGTTCACTATATCTCTCAATACTTTGGAAAGATTTCTTTGTTAATTTTGATTCCACACAAGTTTTGCATTTATGATTTGATTCAATATTAAACTTAGGCAGATATTCCATATTAATCAATCTTTGTAAAGCATCATAATTAACATGTCCTAATCTACCATGCCACGCATCACATGACTCAATCATATACGAGGAAGAAGCATTTGCATTCTTAATAACAAAAAGAGGTACAATAGTGAATACATTGAGCTTGAAAAGCCCCTCATTTAGGTACCCTTTGCCCACATACATCCCACCCTTGGTCAAGATAAATTTATCTGACTCAAAAACCAACTTGAAGCCATTCTTACTCAACAATGATCCAGACACTAAATTCTTTCAAATTTCCGACACATGCAGCACAGTGTTGAAAGTGAGCTCTTTGCCTGAGGTCATCTTGAGCACAAACTTTCCAATTCCATCAACCTTTGCAGTAAAGGAGTTGCCCATAAATAGCTGTTAACAATTCTCCACAATTTGATAAGTGGAGAACATCTTCTTGTTTGAGCACACATGACGAGTAACCTCGGTGTCCACCCACCAATCTCTAGCGTTCGTGACCATGTTCACTTTCGAAATTACAGCGAAAAGGTTGATGTCATTCATATTGGTGGGGAGATTCTCCACTTCGGTCATGTGGGCTTGTGCATTCTTCTTCTTGGAATCATCTTGTTTCTTCCATTTGCGACAATCCTTAGCCTTGTGGCCTATTTTGTCACACACATAGCACTTGCCCTTGAATTTGGCTTTGTTGGAGTCATTGTTCGACTGTCCAGCATGATGCTTCATTTTCTTGTTGTTGAAGCTATTGCTTTTATGGCCTTTTTCCACAACGTTGACCTTGGCTTCCATGCCATGACCCCCGGTTTTCTTTTCAGAAGCACGATTTTCATCTTCAATCCTTAACCTCACAATCAAGTCTTCCATGTTCATCTCCTTTCTCTTATGCTTTAAGTAGTTCTTGAAATCCTTCCATAAAGGTGGTAATTTTTCTATTATAGCTTGATTGATATTCATGCATAAGGCATAACTTTACAAACCTTACTTAAAGTTATGCCTTATGCATGAATATCATCCAGGATAACTTGGAGTTCTTGAACTTGATTGATCACAGTTTTAGAGTACACCATTTTGACGTCCAGAAATTTGCCGACCACGAATTTCTTCGTTCCAGCATCCTCATTCTTGTACTTCTTGTCTAATGACTCCCACAGTGCCTTAGCACTTTTCATGGAACTGTACACATTATATAATGTGTTGTCCAATCCGTTAAGGATATAATTACGGTATAAGAAATCCGCATGTTTCCATGCATCTACTGCCGCAACAGTCGTCTTGTCTTCCCATTTCTCCTCAGTGAGAATGGGTACTTCCTCTTGAAGGAATCGGGCTAGGTTCATTGTGGTAATATAGAACAACAATTTCTGTTGCCATCGTTTGAAATCTGCACCACTGAACTTTTCTGGTTTTTCCCCTTTAATTTGAAGAGGAGCATTCACCGGAGTGGGAATAAGTATTGGAGTCAAGTTGGTACCCTCAGCAGTCATTTCTATTCCAAAGAACAAAAAATTAACACAGTTAAAAAAAAATTAACAGTGAATTTCAAAATCTATACAAAACAGTGAATTTCGAAATCCATGCACAGAACAATGAATTTTGAAATCTATACACAGAACAGCGAATTTCGAAATCTATGCACAAAACATTGAATTTCAAAATCTAGGCACAGAACAGTGAATTTAAAAATTTTGGCATAGAACTGTATAATTTCATAAATTTACGCACATAATAGTCAAATATCAAAAAATTACGCACATATCAGAAATATTTCAAAATTCATGTCTAGAAAAGTAAAATTCGAGAAACTAACGCATAGTATGGAAATTTTCCAAAATTTGATGCACAGAATGGAAAAATCTCAAAATTTTTCGCAATGTATATTTCAAAAGTTTATGTACTAAATAGTATAATTTACAGACAATAAACTTTAGAAATTTATGAACAGTAAACGTCAAAAAATTATGAATAGTAAACTTTCTATTTTTACGTACTAAATAGTAAAATTCAAACTATTTACGCACAGAAGAGTCAAATTACAACTAGTTATGCACAGAACTTTCTAATTTCAAAAATTCTCACACGGAACAGTAAAAAATTCAGAAATTGACGCACAGAATGAAAAAAATTGAAAACTTTACTCATTGGATAGTCCAATTTCGAAAATTTACACGTAGAATAGTAAAATTTTAGGAATTAATGCAGAATACCATGTAATTTCGAAAAAAATTTAGATGAACAGTAAATTTTCAAAATTCACATAATATAACTTATAAATATACTATTCTACATGGAAATAAATAAAGTACAAAAATATACATAAAAATTATGTCTTAAGATTGTTATTTTCGTACCTTTGCAAATATAGTGATGAGAAATCTTTCTGCAAAGATTATGATCGAATCAAGCAAGTTGCTCTATCCTTAAGACAAAATTCACCCTCCTTAACGGTGCTTAGGACTCTTGGCATTTGCCTCCCAGGATAAGACGATCAACCATGTACCGTAGGAGCACCTCCAACACAGTACATGCAACGAACCACAATATTTATGCTCTCACAGAAATGAAACGAACGGAAATCCCAAATCAGATTTTTGCATAAATCATTTTCAATGATTTTATAGGAAATCCCGTTGAAGACACCATTTCCCGTTCAAACGGATGCGTCCATCCATTAAGGAACACAATCTTTAGTGAAAACAAACCGGACCCATTTTGGTTAATAGAAAACCAAACCAAATAAATAGAAAACTAAACCAAATAAATTTGTCCCAAAAATGTTATCTTGTTGACCCAACCCAACCCAACCCGGTCGGCTGCGCGTGTGGGTTAGCCCACCTAGGTGCATGGGTCCAACATCTCTCTCCCCCACAAAAGTGGGTTGGCCAAAGGGCCTAACTTGAAAGGCCAAACTAATGCCTTATATACCAACACCATCACCTTCTTCTATGCGATGTGGGACTATTCACTCCTTCAACCAATTCACATGTGTTATTCTCATTCAACACAAAGTGGGCGTGGGCTCTCTCTACCATATGGGCTTGACCCACATAAATATTATCGTGCCCATCCAAAAGATATGGGCATAACCCATTTAATATAATGCTCACTTCTAACAATATATAGGACGGGTAGAAAACTCCAATCTCTGTTTCTCACTTGCCCAACTTTAGTTCATGGTTTTCCCTATAGTAGTCCGGACCTTGAATCAGATCTCTAAATACTAAAGAGCAACATGAGTTTCAAAGGTACTTCATCCAATGTTAAAAAGTGACAATGATTATATAAATGCAATAGAGAATATTATTATTACCATAAACTTCCATAATGTAAGATAATTTAAGATTCAGAAATTCGCATACAGCTCTTTCAAGTAGTGTTGCGCTCTCCTTAGCTTCAAGCATCAGCTTCTCATGACGGTATACACGTTTATCCGGACTTTCTCTTAAGGAAGCAACTTCTTCCACCATGTGCTCCAGTTTCCTGCAGATGTGGTAAACATTTGTTTGTGTAAGAAAATTAGAATAGTAGAAAAAAAGGTCACAATGATAGGTTGAGTATCAAGATGAGAATATTAAAATGGATGGAGTGAAAACTATTAGTGCTCATATACAAAATGTTTATATTAGGGGCGAGTTGGGAGTAGGTCCAGTTAATGATACACCGAGGAAAAGTACATTAAGGAGCTTAGTTTATCTTCAACAAAGACTACAAACATCGCTTGTGAAATGTGATCAACGGCGTACAGAAGCTGCTAAAAGAAATAGAGAAACCCAAGATGACTTGCAAGGAACTAGTAAAAAAAATACTTGAAGATGTATGATTTTGGATGCCGAATTGGCCCATGATAGGGTTGAATGACGTAGCAACATTTGTGATACTGACATAAGGTGTTGATAAAAGTCATAGTGACGATGACATGAAAAGGCGCCCCATAAGATAACACCACAACAAAAAGGGGCTTCTGCAACAAATGTGTTTGTCGCAGAAGGTTCATTTTTTGTCGCAAAAATATTTTTGCGACGAAAAACAATTTGTACAGTTTTGTCTCAAGTAAGGCGTCACAAAAAGTCATTGCGACAAATTTTTATTTGTCGTACATAATATACTCTTTTGCAACGAAGTTAATCGTTGCAAAAAAGTAATTATTATGTCGCAAAAAAATATAATTGTTTGAGCTAAAAATATATAATTATGTCGCAAAAGCTTTGGCATGTGCAACAAAAACAATTTGTCACAAATGATTCTGGTGTATTGGCGACAAACTCCATATGTCACAAATGCTTGATATTTGATAATTTTTAAAGAGTATTAGCGACAAACCAAATTCATCGCAAATGATGTTAAACAATTTGCAACAAATTGTATATGTTGCAAAAAGATTCACATGTGTATATTTTTTACAAATATTTGCGACAACTCGAATTCGTCGCAAATTATTCTAATATATTAGCAACAAGTTAAATTTCATGTGCGACAAGAGAAGTTTGTTGCAAAAGATCTTGAAGGACAAATTTAAGTCGTTGCTAATTGCAATGGCTATACCAAATTATTTGGGTGGGCGTGCAGGCGGGTGGGGGGGGGGATATTTAAAAATATACAAATTGAAGAGAGTTGTATAAATTTATAATGCAAAAGATAAACTTAATGCCTTAATATTAAACTAAATATCATCCATTGTTTTACAAACCATAAAACTAATACATTTGACGAACTAAAAAATACCAAATAACTAGAATGAAACCATAACTGTATCACAAAAGAAATCACAATATATATCATTTTCTTTCTTTGCAAATTTTGATGATTCTTTTGAACTCCCCTATTCACCTGTAAATGTATAAGAATATAAAGTTAGCATGATGTAGTAAAGAATTATGGTTTAATTAATTTAGATTTATATAGCTATACATAAAATTAAGACTATAAATAACCCTTTTGCTCCATTAGTCTTAGAACCATCGACTCTAGTTCAACTTGCTTTGATCTAAGAGTCTGCAGATCCATTTCCAAATATTTTGCATGTCCTTCAGCCGCCTCAGCCCTCATATTAGCATTCTTCATAGCATGGATATCATCTTGAGAAGGGTTGCCTGATGAAATAGGCATCATACCATGCCTTAGCCCATTAATATATCTTGACCTTGCACCAAGAATTTCATGGAATATATCATTCTTCTTAGAATTTGTTATAGGCCCCTCTTGCCTAGATGCAGCCACCTTATGATTCATTTGTGCCTGCATAAAAATATATATAAAGTAAATTCCAAGATTATTTTAGAATGTTAATAACTAAACAACAAATATAATAAATAAATTTAATATTCATTACATGTAGAAGTTTACAATGCGGTTTCACCCAACTCCTAGTTTTTTTTTAGAAGTGTGTAACTTTATAAAAGTTTATAAGGTAAAGCTCCTCATCTAGCTCTTTTTCTTGTTGATTAATTCAATTCATCAAAGAACAATAGAAAATTAGTACATTGTACAAAGTAAAAAAATTTAATTGTTGAATATACTTTATTATATGAAATTTATGTAAAATTTACCATCTCTGTAAGAACTCTAACAAATGACTTTGAACCGACAGTGTGGTTTACAGATAACTTTGCACGATTATCCTTGTTTGTTTGGCTTCTTAACTGTATAAAATAAATTATAAATTATATTTCATACACTAAGTCATTTAAAGAAAAAAATTTGAATTCTAAATGACATCATACTTGTATTTGTCATCCTAAAATTTTTTCCAAATTTTTATCCATTCATCAAGAGAAATCCCATCATAAGGTGTTGAGGTCCCATATTTCTGATAATGTGCATATGCTCTGTTCTTATGGGATCGAAATCGAGTAGCTAAGAATTTGTTCACTGCCTTCTTAACTTGGTTATCCTCCATGTTAATCTCAAATTTGGACTAAAAAAATTAATTTATTTATGAAATATTAACACCTATAATTTAATTTAAAAAATAATAATAAATTAAAATCATAGCAATACTTACATCAATTAGGGCCTTTATATGGGTTTTGTCAACTTCAGGGACTTCAGGCCATCTTTTATAAATAAGTTTTGCATAAGTGCGACACAACCTTCCAACCTCGCTTATAAACTCTTGGGCCCATGGTCCAATAGGTGTCAACATACCTGGTTGGCAAGTAATGGTTGGAAGTTGACCAGGCTTATTATGTAATTGTTTTGATAATTTTCTGCAAATTGCTCTACCATGCTTTTTCTTTGGTGTTGAGTTAGTGGTAGACATAAGTGGAGCCGCAAATGTCGACTCCTCCATTGGAGACTCTGAGGGCCCTATGTTTGCTTGAAATGATGGAATGGACCGCTTACCTGGTGCCATAATATAGTACTACAATAAAAACATAAATAGAATAAAGCTGAGTTCTAAATAAAAAAATAGCCTAAATGTAAGCAATGAACTTTTGTCTGGTTAAAATTTTCATGCAAGATGCTGATCCCACACTAGCTACGTTGGTTGGTGATCTCCGAATTGAAGGAGAGGTCTTGGGGGGCTGGGGGGAGGGGGGGGGGGGTCAAGTCTCAATGGAAAATAGTGAAGGGTGTAGAGTCTTAAGAATCAAGAAAAAAAAACATCATGCAAGTGAAGGATGTGTCCATATGTCAGAAGTACTAGCAGGTAAGTGTGTGCATATCGACTCAAATAAACACAATAACATGTGATGTTGTTAGGTTATAAATTTAACATCTAATTTTGCTGAAGCTTAGCAAATTTAAAAATACTTAAGAAAAAGGATGAGAAAAATGTTGTAAAAGACATAGATCAGATAATCATTACCTTATAGATGAAATTTGAATAAGGGCATTAATTAAATTATATGTGGCAAACTTGGCAAGAGGTGCAACGGTACAATTCTTGAAGATGACATATAACACAATTTCCATTCTATCAACATTCATAAAAGAAAAACATACCAAAAGAAAGGATTCAAGAGAGATGGGGAGCCCTCAAATAAAGCAAGATGACATTGTACATTCCTTTCAATCACATGGTAGAAAGGAATAATTGATATATAAATAATTGTGCATTAACAATTTCAATCAACTTCCTAAGATGCAATGCTAGAATAACTCAACTGCTTGAGAGACAAAAAAT
This sequence comes from Saururus chinensis, assembly GCA_035235625.1. Taxonomy (NCBI): domain Eukaryota; kingdom Viridiplantae; phylum Streptophyta; class Magnoliopsida; order Piperales; family Saururaceae; genus Saururus; species Saururus chinensis. The sequence goes on along the minus strand of CP141146.1, from coordinate 23,719,901 downwards.
ATCATATTGACCACAAGTAGATGTGTGCGCATGTAATCAAGTTTGTAAGAAAATTCACTTGCAAGTTTGCAATCATTATTCAAAAAGCTAACTGCTTTAGTGGTCTGGTGCAATCCCATGCATAATATTTATCTCTGTCAAGTAAATAGTCATTCAGTTATTCCAGATTTTAATATGTTTGCATTGAGATAGGTCAGTCATCAATAAATTAAACAACCCCTAAGAGAATTTGCCAAATATACAGTACATTTCCAATATATCACAGCTTTAATTTAAAATCAAACTCAAAAGTTTCAATTTTCCTTTTTATTTTGCTTCAAAGTACCATAGGCATTGCCTAACAAGAAAGATCAACAAAGTGAAGAGGACACTGGTATTGGGGGGAATTGAAAGCTCGAAGTCTACCTCATCCCCCAAGACCAATGCCAGTTGGGATATGCTCAAAGGTTTTTCAAATTGATTGAGAAGTTTCCGAGACCAACATAAATGTGACCAATTTTTGGATGATCAAGGAGAAATACCCATGTAAGCATTGGCTACACTGAACTCTTAGATAAGAATGACACTAAGATCACTTAATACATAATATGGCTAATTCTTCATTTCATTCTATCTTGTTGGGCACTTCTTCATTTTAGTGCTGCTTATTTGAGTAGATACTACAACTTAATGCCAAAAGCCATTTGGTTTTCAAATGAATGCAAAGAAGAGTTACATAAAGTTGGAAAAGTCAGATCAAACAATGAACAGTTACAAGAATTTTAAAAAATACACACATTTCTTTAATTATTTTCTAGCCATCTCAGTTCAGTTTGCATATCAGTTCAGTTTGCCATGTCAGATTGCCAGATCAAGCAATGTCAAGTGCAGCCGAACAAAATGTGTGGCCATCTCAGGTCAGTTTGCATATCAGAAAAAAACAGAGCATCAAAATGAGGTGCTGTTAAGCAAAGTTGAATTCCTGTATGATACTCAGCATGAAGTGTTACACTAAACAACTAATTGATAACCCTTTTTATGATAGATCAATTAGTAAAACTTTAAATATCTTTATGTATTCTGATGGCGAAGGCAAGATTAACAATGACTTTCTTAAAAAATTTATCAGAAGTTTGAACCCAAAGAGCAAAGGAGAATGGATGACCAAAAGCAAATATGATACTCAGCATGAAGTGTTATACACTGATATACTAAACAACTAATTGATAACCCTTTTTATGATATATCAATTAGTAAAACTTTAAATATCTCTATGTATTCTGATGGTGAATGCAAGATTAGCAATGACTTTCTTAAAAATTTAGATCAACATAAGTAGAGATAAAAGATGCATCAGGGACACTTTGTAACCAGACAGTCCCAAACTAATTGACGGCAAGTTTTGGAAGAGAGAAAGACAAACTAGATGAACATAAATCTTTGGCAGCTGGCATATTCTATATGAATTATGAGAATAATAAGACAGAAAAGAGAAGAAAAATGAAGAGGACATGGGTTAAGTTCGTAAAGAGTTAGTGTGTTTAATGTCATGACAAAAAGATAATCTATGTTGTAGAAAATAACTGAACATATTTTAAATGTTGACAATAATGGAACTACTATGAAAACCAATTCATATATAGGTAAAAAAGAAGAATTTTTAATCTCGGTAAGTTTCCCATAAAACAAAAAGAAGAACAAGGTGTACAGAAATATTTTCTTTCTTGAATGTCTAATAGAATAATTGCATAACAATCAAAGACATGCTCAAATTACTCAAATAAAGTTCTCCCATATGTTTCCTTATAGATTTGCATCTCCAGTCCCTGATCATCCATCCTAATATGTATGTATTATAGATTTTGGCTCATGTAATTCTTATCTTCATGATTTAAATTATATTGTTACATTCTTGTGAACTCTTAGGCAAAAGTTCAGAAATTAAATGCCATGAGTCAGCCTTTTCATTGCAGATCAGGTGTAGAAGGTTTTTAACTTATGCAGCAAAGTTCAGAACGTCATAAAGATAATGAACAATAGGATTAAGAACCAATTTGTTGATGCAAAGCTAACAAGTGAAATAAAGATGGTCCAACAACAGGGGAGTTCATAGAGATTTACAAGCTACCTCAGTTATAAACATCAATTTGCACAAGTGGGCATCGTGATATCCATCGCAGTTTGATCCCAAAATGGAATTACAGTTGCTAATGTGTCAATAAAAAGAAGTATAATTTAATTTAGGTCTAGCACTATTAATCAATTCTGATCAAATAGAGAACTAAAAATGGATTATGCAATCGACTGTATACATACCTGAGAGATGTAGAGAAAGATGGACAGGCTGACTTCAAGCAGAGGGTTTCTCGCAGATCGGAGGTCGTTTCTCACAGAGGGAGCAAAGCAACTCCACACTACAAATCGGAGGTCATTTCTCACAAAGGGAGAAAAGCGACTCCACGCTTCGGAGGTCATTTCTCGTAGACAGAGCAAAGCGACTCCACGCTACAATAATAAATAGGGATTCGAGGTGATGATGAGTCTTAACCATTCTAGGAAGATCCTTATCGTGTAGAGAAATCAGATGATCCATGGCGAGTATCTCGGGTGGAAGGATGCCTGGCAGGAGAGTGAAACCAAAAGTGCACACGAATGTGGGCATTTACATTCCTCTCCCACAATTGGTTACGGGGTCGGGCGGTTCAAGCAATGGGCTGTGCAGGTTGGCCTACGTAAGTGCGGGTTGGCCTAATGTAAAAATAAAAAACTCACCTTAAAAACCTTACCAAGTTGATTCTTGCATGCGTACACTATTTTAAGTGTTAGGATAGGACTGTCTTGAAAATCCAGACCCAAACTGATCTAGATGGAACTGACCTGTGCTGGTTTGGGTCGGGTTCTATCTCGGGTTGGGTTGTAAAATCCCAAGAATCGACTCGAACTAACCCAAATTTTTTATTAACTTATAAAATTATATTTAACCTTTGTTATATAAATTTTTATAATTTTTTTATAGATAAAATCAATTTAATATGATGTCAAATTGGTCTAAATTATTGAAACCGACCCGACCAAGATAAAATCTATGTTCCTAATTTAGTTCTCAGGTTTTTTACATCTGGTTTCGAGTAGAGTTGGGTCTACAAATTTTAGTTCATATCTCGGGTTGAGTCCTGTAAAACCCGATTTAACCCACTTGAGAAGCAGCCCTATGTTAGGGGAACTAATTTGATTAGGGTTGGCAGGTTAGCGGTTTAGCTGGGCAGGTCACTATGACTTCGATATGCCTAAAAAACTAAAGAACCTTGCTAGCCCAATCCAAAATGTAAACCAGGTCTAGTTTATTCGAGTTGGTCAGTTTTAAACCACCTGCATGCCTAATAAAATATATAATAAAAATATTAAAAATAATCCTCAACCATTTGAGAGATCAAGATATATATGATGCATGGTTGAAACATTAGGGAAAATAAATTAAATTAAAAATATTGTAATATACTCATTGCGTAATAATATTGTATTATCTTATAATTAAACCATGAACTTAATATTGAAATATAAAATTAAAATAGTGACACGATTGTTAGAAACAAGAACTAGTGATTAACATTGTTTCATAAACCACATGCATGACTGGTAAAATATATAATAAAAATATTAAAATGATCCAAATACGTCAACTTTTATTTTTTAAAAATTTCATCATGAGTGTCATACTTTGAAAAAAGAAATGTACCGATTCATCATGAGCCATTAGACTAAGATTTGATAACATGTGTGTATATATTCATTACATAATAAGGTTATATTATCTTATAATAAAAAAATATTGATGGGTAAAATAATAAATTAAAAATATTGTAATATACTCATTGCATAATTAAGGTTATATTATCTTATTATTAAACCATGAAGCTAATATTGAAATATAAAATTAAAATAGTTACACAATTGTCAGAAACAAGAACTAGTGATTAACATTGTTTCATAAACTACATGCATGATGCGTGAAATATATAATAAAAAGATTAATATGATCCAAATACTTTAAATTTTATTTTTTAAAAATTTCACACATTTGTCCTACTTTAGAAAAAGAAATGCACTGATTCATCATGAGCCATTAGACTACGATTCAACAACATGCATAGATATATTCATTACATAATAAGGTTATATTATCTTATAATTAAAATTTATTGATGGATAAAATAATAAATTAAAAATATTGTAATATATTCATTGCATAATTAGGTTATATTATCTCATAATTAAACCATGAAGTTAATATTAAAATATAAAAATTAAAATAGTTACACGATTTTCAAAAATAAGAACTAGTGATTAAATATGTATTAAAAATATGTAAAAATAGTTAATATTAAAATATAAAAATTAAAATTGTTACATGATTGTCATTCAGGGAAAAAATGACAAATCATCATTCAGGGCAAAAAAATGACAAATGTCATTCGGTTTACCGAGGAAAAGAATTACATTTACTTGGATAGAAAATGTCATTCAAATGATAAGCTCAATGTATATTATGGTGCGCTTTCTTGTAATGCTTGTCATAGTTATTGCATCACATGGAGAAATATCTTAAGGATAGAACATTCAACACTCGATTCAATCTTCAAGTTCTTGTCTTTCTGTAAGTTTTGTTCATTGTAATAATTACTAAGGTACAAAATTAACAAGAACCACTTATGATTATAATTTTTTAATTGGAAGCTAAGTAATAGTATATTTCATCTTCAAGTGCATTATGTAAAGTAGTTTGGTAACGGAGAATTCTAAAAGAACTTAAGTTTGAGCGAGCATACCTGACAATCATATTTTGTGACATGTCAGCCCATTCAATGATAAAAAAACCATCTTTCATGAAAGAACAAAGCTCATTGAGTTGAGATATCACTAAATAAGAGCGTTAATGGAGAAAGGTGAAATTGAGTTGACGTTTATTAAGATCATCCCCTTCTATATTTCTTTTCGATTTAAATTGAGTTAATGGAGAAAGGTAACAATTAAGAAATTTATGAACTTCAAAAACCTTATCTCTTCGATTTCAATAGTAACAAAATCATCCCCTTCTATATTTCTTTTCGAATAAAACTTGCACTCTTTCATTATTGCATCCTTCTTCATCTCTACCTACTTACACCAACACAATGGACTATTTTCCTTGACATTTTGGTAGCTCATCCAGTTTCATTAGAATGTTCATCCAAAAGTTTGAGACGTCATCGTCATTACTATTGTAAGAATCCTGATCATGATAATGCTCTCTTGAGAATCTAGGTACTTCTCCAACCTGCAGAGATTGAAAAAGTTGCACTTGGTGAGCCTGTTGTGCTGATACTGAAAGGAAATCCGCATGTATGCCGGTAACTTCTGGTTCTACTGTTTGTGCCGAACTGATCCAGCTTCTGATATCAGACACATGACTGGTGTAATGATCGGACAAGCTATGACTGTCACTGATCATTGAATCGACAGTGATCATTGAATCGAATTCCCACAATTCCAGCGTTGAGGCCCAGTTGGAATTTTTGGTTGGAATGTCAGGCTTGGACACTGGTTCAAGGTGGGCGCTTGATCCTTCCGGTGGAACTGTGCTTTGCTTCTGGCGTTTCTTGAGGTGGGTGTGCCAAACGTTCTTAATCTCAATGTCTGTTCTTCCTGGCAGCATTGCTGCTATTTGTGACCATCTGCAAATCATATCAAGAAAACAGTTACGAGATTAAGGAAGGTCTTGGTTTCACTTGGCTCAATGATTATAGCTTATCAGTTTCATAAAAGAGGCCTCAATCAATGGTTTCTCTCTTCATTGGAGGACAGTAACTGATCTTCTTTTACATACAAGAAATTTTAAAAATCGGGCACAAGTCATTCAGCAGATCAAAAAGATACTTTTAGGTCTATGGAATATTGAGGACGTGCAATCTTTGTAAAGTGACTCAAAATGCTTTCTTCTAGAATTCAAATGAAAGTTGAACCTGTTGCCAAATTTAGCATGCAAGTTGATAATAGATTCTTCCTCCTCCTTGCTATAATTTCCTAATTTGACGTCTGGCCGCAAATAGTTTGTCCACCTGAATCTGCAGCTCTTCCCACACCTTAACAGGCCTGAATTGCAGAACAATTTTTAGAGAAGAGACTGAATATGAGAATACATATAAATTTTTTTTTCTGTCTACTATTTACCATTTGAATTATCATATAAATCTTGGATAGAGATTCTTGTTAGGAGTACTAATACAAAGTATTTGCTAATTAACTAAAATCAGAATGAAGGGAACCCATTTGTAAACTTGCTGCTCACCTGCCTTCTTGGGTAGGATCTGCCAGTACCCGGGACCATGTTTTTCAACATAAGCTTTCAATATTTGATCTTCTTCTTTAGTCCAAGCTCCTTTCTTGAGCCCTACCTTATCGCAGCATGGAGCTCTAACCATTTTTGCACAATCTGAAGTCCCCAACTGAGAGTCTTTTTTAGATACTAATTACATAAGACTATGGAACCAAATGAACACACAAGGAGTACTATATATAATAATGCCGTGTTCCTATGAAAGTGACACCGCCTAGAGTCATTTATCACATTCTTTGACCCATGAAAAGGACAGCTTCAAAACGCTCAGAAAGGAGAATAAGGAGAGATGGAGTACTCTATAATTGCATAAGTTTCAATTCCATGCATACAAGAACTTCACTGGAAATGCGGAAGAAAGGAGGGGGAATCAGGACAAGACAAGGGGAGACCGTATCGGTTCCAGGTGGATACTGACGGACCCATATCAAATGGGATGAATTGTTATATTGTCCTTGTTATTTAAGGGAAATTGATGGAAACTCACATTGTTACATTTTTTCGTCACTCAAAACTTTAATTTTAGGCCATTCTACGTAATAGACTCTCACGTATTCTACTTTGAACCAATTCTTTTTCTATTTCATCTCTTGTCGCCTCCTCCTTTTTCATTTTTCTCCTCTTTCTCCTTCATCTTTTTCTGTCATTGTCCTTCTACTCTTCTTCTTTCCGGACATTCAATAGGTTGAGACGCAATCCACACCTTTCGGTTGTTCTAGCCCCAACTAGGCCATATCGGGCATCACTATAACCTCCATGAATTCCAGTATATGTTAGAACTTAATTCATGAATTTTATAAAGAAAAAAACCTGTCATAGTTGCTTAGTGCAGCTCTGACTTATGGGCCCTTAGATCATGGTCTGCCAGAGTGTACTAAGCTGTAGCTGTAGCTGTAGCTATCCCTTCTCATTATTAAATATGAGAGACATAAAATTGGTTCAAGTGGGTTGCTAGAAATAAAGTATAAGAAGAATAGAGTAAGGTAATAGTTAAGACTTAGCACAAATTTGTGTAAATACATGAGAGTTGGAAAAAAGAACATAACATAGAATTTGATCATTTGATTAAAAGTTTGGATGAGGATCAATACTTTTAAGTGCATCTCAATGTGCATGAATGCATCAATAAGTAAACGTACCATGTACTTATCTACTATGAAAGCCAAACACACAAATTCCCTCTATAACTTCTTGGACCCTTTGATCAAATGCAATCTCTTGGGTAAAAAAAGAAGTCGCCAGCCAAATTTGTCTCGTGCGCACCGGCCATGGCTGCGACAAGGAATTATTTCATTATTCAATCAAATTTTGTCAAAGACATGTCCACGTGAATTCTTTCAGCGGATTTTCATTTAAGTTCCTTAAAGGAATAGATGTTAGGGAATGTGCTCCTGCACAAAATGATATAAAAAGAAGACTTCATTGACTACTTTTAAGTGTATTTCAAAGGAAATGACAACATGTAACTATTTGAGACAAATTATGATCCCTCGTACAAAAACAGGTATTTTTCTATTTTCCATGCTCGTGCTTGTGACCAGAGCGTTTCCGGTATTTGATCAAAATTTAGCCACTATCTGAGAAAGTAATAGATGCGTAATTTATGTTAACGGATGAACGCGAGACATGTTGTCTTCAATGAGATTTCTTATAAAATTATGGAAAGCTATTTCTGCTCCATACTTTCTGTGAGAATATTCAATGCCGTGGTTCGCTATTTGTACTGTGCTGAAGGTGTTTTTAATTGATCGTCTAATCTTAGGAGGTAAACGTCTAAGTGTATCCTAAGTACTATTAAAGAGGGCGAATTATGTATTAAGGGCATAACGATTTGCTTAATTCAATCATAACTATACCCATAAGATTTCTCATCACAATACTTGCAAAGGTAAAGGTACGAAAATGATATATATAAAATTTAGCATTTTTTTTATGAAAAATAATGTCAAGTACATGATTCAATGCAAAGATGGTGAATCAACACTTCTCATTTATTTCGTTTCAAGATTCATATGAGTGGGACATTCGTTAACATGTGCTCTTGTGGTCATTTCAGGACACAGAAAATTTTAACATGCTCCTTGGTTGAATGAGTCCAGGGGGTGAACCCTTAACTGGTTATTGCTGACTTTTTATGCCACATGGCTCCATATAATAAGGGACTCTCTTGGTGCTTATACTTTGGGGCATCATCCCGTCCAGAGGGAAGTTATGGCATAGTGAGTTTAGACAGGCTAGATTTGAAACACTGAATTTGAATATAAAAAAGTTATCGCATAGTGAGTTTAGCATAAAGAATGTATACGAATTATTTATTTTTAAGATCATAGTTTCTTGTATTATTGCATGCACTTAGTGATCTGATAGTGAGAAGGGTCATTAAAAACTCTTCCCACGGTGGAAGCGCCGGTACCCTGTCGCCCACGCCATACATGTCAATGAGTCAAAGCACCGAGTCCACTTTAGCGACTTGGGCTTCGAGAATGCCCCTCAATTGCGTCCAAACATCAAGCAACTTGGTGCCCAAGCTATAGAGTTCAGTGAGTCAAAACTCAGGGACGACTTTGGTGACTTGTGCTTCGAAAATGCCCCTCTATTGCGTTCAAGTTCCCAGCTCAATCATAATATCTGAGATATACACACGCCTTGTTAATTAATAATTCCTACATCCCGTGCTCTTTGACACCGGCTAGTTTTTTACTTTGGCCACGTCATTAGTGCTGAGACCGGGCCGGGTTATGGTGGGCTAAGGCTAAGTTATTTTTTAGTGTATGAAAGAAAATTAAAGTTCATGACTTTTAGGTGAGTCCAACTGATTAACTGGGTACAAGATCATAGGAATTTGGCCTTTATGCATGATCATTCACTATCAATACAATTGACTTTGCAAGTTTGGGATCTGCTAAACTTCTTTAAAATATACAACTTTATTCATTTTTCCTTACTTTTTAGCTAAAGTGGAAATATCAAGGTAATTGAAAATAATCTTTTTATTATTTAAGGTTAGGCCGAACAGGCTTGTAGGCTTTGAGCCTCTTGGCCCTTGCCGGTCTAATTAAAGACAAGCCTATTAATTTTAGTCTCAGACTTAAGATTAGGCCTAAACTTTTCTTTCCTTAATCCACATTTTTATAATAAAATTTCGCCCCTACCTCATCTCTCCCATGGTCCTTCACTTGTTGAAACATTGAGGGTCCGTGTCTTGCTCCTCAATGTTGTTAGTTTAGAATTTGTGTACTTGCATAGTCCATTGACTCGTATGCACAACCAATTGTAGAAGATGCATGAAAGTTCTGTGAAGAGAACAATTCAAGGATGAATGACATATATAAGATTATGAAAACACATCACATACTTACGTTAGAATAGTGTATAATTCATTAAGTACGGAAAATAAGATACAAGGGAAGATAAGTGGACTGAGTTCAAAGAAAATAGATCACTTTTGAAATTTTTACCAAAATAGACTTGTACTTTCATGGAATACAAAAAATGTGAGTAAGTCTGTTATAATTTCAAAAGTAGACCAACACACATGTGAGGCTGGCGGTTCGTGTCCTAAAGTGAAAGATTTTATTTTTTTTTGAGAAATTTTTATTTCCCTCCCTAGATTTTTAATCTTTTTTAAATAAACCTTCTTTGTCTCTAATCTTCTATGAACTTCATTTTCTAAGAATTATATTTTATTTAAAAGATTACTTTTATTATATTTGAAGACATTATCTTCTTCATTAGTAGACACAAATTTATCTTCTAAATATCTAGATTTTTTCCTTAATTTCACTCCTCAAAGTTTGAACCTCTTTCTCTAGTTCTTGTTTATTTTCAACCAATTGAGATTTTTTTAAAGAAGTAGATACAATTGTCTCCTTATTCAATTTGACAATCTTCTCTAACTTCTTACAATGTTTAACTTGATTCAATGACATGTCTAAAAAAACTTTCAACATCAAAATCTTTATCATCACTAGAAGAATAATAACTAGATATGATGAATCAATCAAACACAAGTAAGCAAGTAAAAACAAACACACCAAAATCACAAAACACACCTTTTGGAAAATAAGTAAGATTAAGCAAGAGAGATACACACTAGCATGCACAACAAGATTGATATAATGAATTAGCAGTAAATTTAAACAAAAATCCTCATTTACTAATTGAGAATTGAATATCTGTCTAGATAGCTTTGTGAATCACCACATTGCCCCTAGTCCGATTATTTTAGAAAGATAAAGACTACAAGATATGCCCTTGTTGTAGAAAATTTTCTTATATAGCAGAAACAATTAAAACCTAATATCTATGTACATTCATGATTAAGCTATCAAGCATTCAATCAACCAAGCATGCAATTTACACATGAACACACTATAATTTAATGTAAAAAATCCAAACTAGGGTAAAAAACCATGACAGGTTCACAAGGTCAAATCAATGCACTAGTAAGTAAGAACATAAAAGACTTAAGAGCAACCAAAGAACCTCTTAACTCGACACAAATGAAAATGTCTTTTCTTTGTTCAATCCTCTTCATTGTTGGACTTCAAGTTTTTATCTTTGTGAAATCCTTAAAGCTTTTACTCTTTGTGTTTGCCTTAGTCTTCTTCTAGAGACTCAATCAAAGACTCATTATTTGATTGTTTATCTTTAGTTGAGTTTCTTTAATCACTCCTTGATGAAGAACTTTGCTAAAACTCATTTTTTTTTGTGAGATTCTTGTCTTTCAGTTGTGTCTTCATGAAATCACTATTAACATGAACTTAAAGCTTTGGATGATCTCTTCCAGGAAAATAATGGAAAATGGACTCTCCTCTCTTCTTTATAATTTTTGAGGTTTTCCTCTCTTAAATTCCATGATTCTGTAGCCTTTAAATAGGATATTAAGTTAGTTTAAGAATCTAACTCAAATTAGTAATACAATCTTTTCTGGAAAGGTTTAAATTAGGCAACCATAACATACAGTGATTGATCGTTTTAAACAACGATCGTTCGTTCACTATTTCTATAAGGGTATGATACCACTAGCGATCAATCCATCAATCATGCAATCTATCGATAAACACTCGGCTTCGTTTTACAAATAATTATTTCAAGTGGCAATATATCGATTGAATCAATGAATTGTGTAGCGATCGATCAATTGAAAAATATTTTGACAGTTTTTTTCCTTTATACCCTAATTCTACCTAAAACTCCCAAAATCACATTCTAAGATCATCTAAGTGAGTGTGTGCAAAATTAATTTATTTTACCTTTAACACTCTTAGTATTCAACCTTAATTGAACGATAAGAACATGTCTACTCTTATTTTTTAAGTTTGTCAATTTCATATCGGACTTGACCACAACTACATCTAGTCAAATCCCTAAGACTAATTATATGCATGAAGTTTTGACATCATTTTGATCAACAAAAGTAGTCAATTTAAACACATATGCCTCGGCATATGTTCTTTCATATACCACATCATGTTTTCAAATTATATACTAATTGATATAGTCATGTCATCACGCATACGAATTTTCATGACTTGAAAAGAAAACACCTCCAATATTCAAGTATGTTAATTTAGAAGAGTAAGTATTGTAGCAAAGTGAAGAAGTCAATTCAAATCCAAGTTGGATCAGCTTATATGATTGAGAAAAGTAATATATTTAACAATTTATTTACTAAATATCCAAAATAAAACCTTATCAATTTTTTTTTCACAACGAACACGGTCTCATCAGCCACTAGATAAACTCCTACAACCATTTCATATACATAAGCCTCTAGAAAACTTTTGCCTCCATTGGGACATTGATATCATGCCCAATTATGACCCTTCAAAAAATGGCGTCAGTGGCTGGAGGTATAGCATTGTGCGGTTTAGTAGGTTCAATGTTAAAATGCTCGTCATCTAGACAGGTAAGAGGGGCATCACTGTTGAGTAATAGGGTGAAATGACAACTATATTTGACATTCCCTCCTATTGTGCTTCAACAACATCCATCTTACTCACTTAGAAGGTTGGCATTTCACCATTAACCTTGCTAAACCTCACAGTGCCATATCTCCACTCACCAAAGCCATATTTCCAAGAGTAGTAATCAGGCATGATTTCAATTTGACAATAGACACAAAAAACTTCCGAAGGCTGAATTCCATGAAATAATTGTAGAAGTCTATGTGGCGGATGAAGGGACTGTAATTATGGAGAAGAAAATGTGATGAATTTTCTACGCTAATTAACATATTTGTGTCATCGATAACATGATATTATAATAAGTAAGTGATCGACCACACAATTGCGTGAATATCATGTAATCGATGACACGAGAGTTTGGTATTCTTGTGGTTTCATGTTTTGATAGTATGTTACAAAATACGAAAGATGCACCCCAAAATACTAAAAATAATTTCCAAACTACCAAAGTACGTCAATAATTTGCACTATTTTGATCTATTTAAAAATAATGTCCAAAAAGGTGGCATACTGTAAGAGATCCCACCTCAATCTTCCCTACTGTTCAAATAAGGTGATAAATTTCTAAACAAAGTCACAAAGAAACAAAAAGAATTCAACTGGAAAGAAACGAAAAGAAATAAACAAGAAAGGAACCAAACCCTCATCAAGATTTTGTAATTATCCTTCCTTGGTCCCTTTTGACCATTGTATAACCATAATCTTGATGAGTACCCTCATCGTCATCATCATCTAAGGTGATTATGGATTTTCATCTTGCCATTATTGGTTGTAATGTAAATTTCCTCAGTGATTTTTATGTTTACATGCTTTTTCTTTGCATTCTCGTAGTTTAATATTATCAAAATACATACGTGTGATGAAATGACTAAGCACATTAGTGTAGATATTATAACACGATTGGTTAAGAAGTCATGTTATCATATGTATGCTAATTATCATAGTTGTGTTATGATTACCAATCACCAATGGCACACTAAACCATACATAATATTTCTATTGCTAACTCAATGTCATACAATGTCGTTATCACATATATGCAAATTAACATAGTCATGTCATCACACATACGATGTTCATAAATTGAAAAGAAAGCAACTCCGGTGTTCACGAGCCTTGATTTAGAAGAGTATGTAAGGGAAGAAGTGAGTTCCGATCCATGTTGGATTGTGTATGTGAGGACAATTTATCTGCAATAGAAATTTTCATACATATCATTGGCTTCTTCGAAAGATAAAATAGTATATTTTCCATTTTAGGGTCATTAATATTAATATCAATCCTCTAACACACTTCTTTGTTAGAAGATGATCCCACGACAAAGAATATAATCTATATTGGCAATATTGTGGTCAAGACACATACTTTGATGGCTTTTCTATCATGTGCCATAGCAACTGATAGGGTGCATGAAAAAAAGCCATTAAAGTTTGGCTCTTTTCCACAAAATTTCTGATATGAATTGTGTTGTTTGTCGTAGGATCATCTTCTAGAAAGAAGTGTGTGGGATGATTGATATTGACATTAATGGCCCTTAAATGGAAAATATAGTACTTTTATCAATTGGAGAAGAAAATGATAAGTGTCAAAATTTTTGTAAAGAAAAAATTGTCCCAACATGCTTAGTTGCAAAGATCACTCATCATACTTTTGGAATAAATTTGCTTGAACCCTTTTGAACGCAGTATAATGCCAATTGTCAAGAGTAATCATATCATCATCAATTATAAGGCAATTGTGTAAGTACATATGTGGTCATATGTATTGTATTGACTTATTTTGATGAACAAAATAATATCAAATTGATGTGTAATTTGAGTCATAGGATAGAATGTTTATTGCTCAGAAGACCCAGAAGTGTTACTGCAGGTAAAAACATGCATGCACATCTCATCACATACTTAGGTAAAGGGTTTATCATGTTAGAGTGCGAGGAAAAGAATGAATGGAAAATTGCATATATAAGTAAAATTTTTATGTAAGATTATTCGGGAATAAGAAAAGATTAATCAAAAGGAATTTTGAATTTTGGTACTGTAGCATCACTATAGCAATGATCGATCGATTACTGTAGCAATCAGGTACTGTAGTAGTTTTATGTAAAACAAAGCTGAGAGTTGGGTGATCGATCAGTTAATGTAGCGATCGATCGTTAGAACCGGTCATTTCCCAAAATAGGCTATTCTGAGTTAAATTTGATTCTTATTCAAGGACTAAAACATAAACCAACTTTGTTAAATATATAAGGGGCATTTAGGACATGGGAAAGGAAGCCTTTGTTAGCATTGAAAGAGATTCATGAGTCTACTCTATTGGGTTTTGAGAGTTTCCATTGGCTACTTGCTTTGAAGATCAATTCAATTAAACAAAAAGTGAAGAGAAAGTCACAACACAACACACGTAAGAGTTTGGGGAGTTGCACTAAAACAAATTATAAAGCCTAGTTATCATGACATGGATATTTAATTTGATAATTTATTTTAATTTAAAAAAAATCCTCATGTTTTATTGCGTGTCCTTTATTAAAAAGGGTTTTAAAAATTCTGGGTCATTACAGTTAGGAATGTATCGATGAGACCTAACAAAAAAAGAAACACACATGGGTAGATTGTCCTGAACTTTTCAAGTGGTGTCTACCCATGTTGCTCACTTCTTGAGGTTGTAACCTATAATCATGGTATCTGATTTATGCATTCTTGGGCTTATGTACTTGTTTTTTCAAGCTCAAATCAATTAATAAAGTCTCACCACTTTATTTGTACAAATTTCCTTCTAAAATTTGGATATTATATTTAGATCCTCCTTACATTAAATCATATCGGGGAGTGGGTTATTACAACCTCCCTTAGGCATCTCGTCATGAAAGATGTTCACAAGGCAGGTATTTAGGGAAGGAAAAATTGCTTTAGTTCATAAGAAATTCTAAATTATAGAAAAGATTTGAACTTAAGAAGTTGGGATAGTGAAACATTCAAAGAGATGAATGGGACTTCTTTTCATTCACAAAATAGGGCAGCCCACCTCTCAGCCAAGCCACCCATTCATAAAATTGCCCTAGATTCTAGGCATGGTAATACCCAGTATAGCCCATAACAAAGGAAGCATTTTTTATGTTTCACTCCGACAATGAGCCAAGCGTAAAAAATGTCTGTGAAACGTCTATTTTCGAGATCGACGGCACACACGCTAGGCACGTTAGCGTAATATGCTAACGTGAACTAGCGTGTATACCGTCAATCTTAAAAATAGATGCTTTATAGGTATTCCTTAGGCTCGGCTCACTGAGCAAGGAACATAAAATATACTTCCTATAATGAAAAGTTCAAAAGACCAAAATATCCATGTCATTACATTTAATACGTGGAGGAAGACGAATGTGTACGGGTCCTTATCATGTCCAAGACAACCCGGCTGTGAATCTGACTGCACTCAACCTATTTGGCGTTTCATCTACCTGTCATGCCACATCCGAACCAGTCTGCTCCAAATCTGACCCCAACAGTTTTCCTCGCAGTGCTTACCTCAGCCACCCTCCAACTCAAGAAGAAGAAACTGCGTACCGAAGACTTTGTATAATAGGATCACTAAGGATGCGCACACATCCAAGCTGGCCCTAGGCCCTCTGCCATGCCTACCCCAACACCTATACCTACTATTCTTTCTGAGCCACCGCTGGGTGTTATTAATCTTTAATTGTCCCCGATGCCTGCGTTGCTTGTCGTCAACCTGAGGGAGCCCGCTTCGGGTTAGTTTTTTAGCTCTTGCCCCACCTATTTCATCCCATGTCTCATGCCTAGCCAGATTAGTTGTTCTTAGCGGATCTATGGCAGGTCCTATGCATGTAGATGTTGAAGTAACTCGTTGATGAAGTAGATGCAAAAGCCTGATAAAATGTTATGACCTGTCTTAAAAGTCCAAGGGATCCATATTCTAAGTAGATTTTGGGTTTTGATTATGTTATTACCTAATATGGGAATTTAAGTCATTAGGTTAATTATAACTTATTAGTACTTATCTTTAGTTAAGTTAATAGGCTTTAGGCTCATATTAGTGAGCCATTAATAATTCTATTTTAAGTGTAACGGTTATGCATTAATCTTATTTAGTATAAGAATAATATTTAATTTAGTCTTAATCATATGTATCTTCACTTATCCACCCTTTTAGTTGTATTTTTCATACTCCTTACTCACCGTGAGCCCAGCGTAAGAAATGCAAGTGAAGCGTTTACTTTTGAGATCGAAGGTGCACACCCTAGCCTATATTAATGTAAGTAGTACTTATGCTAATATATGTTAGCACGTGCGCCATAGATGTCAAAAATGAAAGTTTTATATATATTCTTTACGTTCAACTCATTGTCAGTGCAAAGCATAAAAAATTCTTCCCTCCCCTTTCCCGTCATCATATCCCCGTGTACCACCCCGGTATAGGAAACCCCCTACACCCCATGGCCACTGTTCTTCAATAGCCACTGCCCACCCAACATTATTGCCGGCTGCAGGGCCGTCGCTGAGCATCCACCAAGAAAACCGGTAAAAGGCCCCTTTCTTTTCCATGTAAATGTGGATCCAAACACAGCCCTAATCTCCGTTTTGAAAAGTTTGAAGTGTTATGTCAACACATCAAGCAAAGTGGCGCTATCGCTAATTGACTCCACCAAATGTCCTTGACGCTAAATTTTCCCTTTCCATTTCCTAAGTTGTAACATACCATTCAGTCGTGTGACAAAAAGAACCCTTGAAGGATGAAAAAAAGAGCATCAAATCATAATTGGACCACGCCTTTCTATAAATAATTAGCCAAGCCTAAATTTCAGATTTGGTATTGGGTTTACATTTTGACCCAATTTGTGGGCCAAATCATTGGGATTTTCTGGTCAAATAAACCACGCCATGGGAAATCGGCAAATTGCAAAGAAGATCGTTTCCAACACGCAATATTTAGTGTGAACTCTTTTTTCGGCGTCGTCGGAACTGAATGATTACGTACGTGAAGACAAGTATACAAAAGTCGACATGAAGAGAAAGAATGAGAGCTGAATGAGGACTTTATAAAAAAATTATAAACACACGTTACAGAGTCCCTATTTCTGTCTTCTTTTTCAAAGTTCATCTTCCAAAATAAGAGGAACAAAAGAACAAGTAAGGCAAAAAATAACTCATATTGTTTCTCTTTTGTACTACCATGTCCTAACTCTTTGTTGGACTATGGTATGGGCTCGGGCCCGGTTTGGTCCAATGTTATCGCGGTTCGGGTGAGCCGACATGGGCCATGGGGTTCAAGGGTGGTGGGGGCAGTCGCGCCGACCCCACATGTGTCATTGTTACACTAATTTTGTTTGAACATGCCTATGTCACACACGCACACTAGACATGTGACTAGGATGTGCATTAACATGTTGTGGGCCCAGACGCGTGAATTATGTGTCGATGGTGAAACCTGTAGTTGGCAAGGGGTCGACACTGTCGCAGGCTTGGCCTTGTGCAGGGATCCAGGCCTCTGCAAGCTCTAAGAGACAGAGCTTGCTCCTGTTGTGTATGACCTTCTTACTATAAGCCAGTAAACTCAATAAGAAAGACTTGTTTCAGAAAAGCCCAAAAGCCTGATTTAAGCCCAACTTAATTAGAGAAATGAGGAGGAGTATTTAAAGGGAAAGAAGAGGCAGATGATCCCCAATTTAGTCCGCCCCACTCATCTCCTCTCCTTCTCCCAATCCATCCCCCCTCTCCCTTGTGGTTCGGCCTCCCCTCTTGGGTTTCTTGGTGAAACCCTTGCTAGCCGCCACCTTAATCCTCCTCTCCTTCTTTGACGTGGTGCAAGAGAGGGATTCAATCCCTTACTGGTTGGTGATTGAAGTAGAGAGCTTTGGGTCGTCATCTTACTGAGTTTTGCTTCTGATAGTTTATAATTAAATATTTTACAAGTGTACAAAGTAATTTTACTAGGATAAGTATTTAAGGGTTGTCAAACCTTAGGGACGGATGAATTATTAATAAATTTAATAAAAAAATTTATTTATCAAAAACTAAAAAGATCTTAAACTTAAATTAAGCAAAAGAAATAATCACTAAATTAAAAATAAGAGATCAGTATAATGGAATTTACTTAGGAAATCAAATCCACTATAGAACCATAACAATTCTTTAACTTTTTATCTAAATCTAGTGTAAATATGAACAATTATTCTCAGCTACAAGTTAGAATTACTTCAGAAAAAATCATTAATTAAATTTATGACACGAACTATCTTCGACAATAACACTAATCATCTACACTAAACTAAATTATAAGCATGACTCATCTCATCTTAGTATAACCCATCCAAGTCATTAATTATCTGAACATTAAAACTATTTCATGACCATCTCATCTAAATCACATAAATTAGAATCGATACAAATATCAAAATCAAATCAATCTATCATCTACAAGATAATAAATCAACATAGAATTGAATAAACAAGAAAAACTTTTCCATTAAAAAGAAAATCATTATCACACAATTATCATTATTCACAACTGAGATCTAAATTAAAATGAAAGAAACTGAAACTTATCTATAGTTTCATCAATTCCTAAGTAAAAAAAGAATCTAGCCTTTCATTGTAGAAGAAAGCACTTGAATCTCCATTGAAAGCTTTAAGTTCTCTTCCATCTTCTTCTTCCTTTTTCTCTTGATAAAATATACTAGAATCTTTCATTTTCGAGGCAAATATGTCTTTATATAGGTATAAGAATTGTAAGAAGAAGTTTAATATGAAAATGATTGAAAATTGGCTTAAACTAGGAAACTGCACGTTATCTCGATCAATCGTCATTCATGGCTGTTCGATCGTCCTATCTGTGTTTGTCTTCAAATTCATGTTTACCCGTTTGATAATAAAAATGCCTCGTTCGAATGCCTATGAAGAATCTACACAACATTGAGATAAGTAAGCCAATTTACTTCAAAAATCATACAAGCTTTTTCTAACCTAATTAAATTTAATTTCTAATTATTTAAACTAAATTAACTCTTAAATAAGACTAAATAATATAATAATTAAGGGTAAAATAACATATAAATTATACTTATCAGCTTCCAAGAGTGAGGGCTTTGAAGGATCAACACATACAAAGTATTTACTCTCTCCCCATTTGATTCCTTTATGTTTGGATGTGCGAATCGAAGGTTTCAAGGGTGTGCAAGGGGCTAGAATGCCTAAGGTCAGTACGCTATCAGTTCCAATTTGATTTCCTATATGCATGCTTCATGATGGATGGTTTATATTTCTCATTGATTAGAGATTTATATGCATGTTTGTGTAGCTTAATTGAAAAGCTTATTTTTGATTGGTATGCCACCCCCTACCTACCTTGCTTCAGCTAGTCCGACAACTCTACACTCTTAGCCTGAGGAGTGCAGATTTATGTTACTAAGTAACTAATGATTTCTGTTGTGGGGCTGCCATTAAACAAGAAGTAAAGCAGTATCTTTTGCCGCCCAAAGGAAATCTGCTAGAGGAACAGGAAAATTTAACTATTTCTAATCATATCTAAATATATGGGAATTTTGGTGATTAGAAACATACTTAGAAGCAGAAACTACTGTAGGAATTACCAACAAAAGTGGACTCTAGATGTGCAGGTTAGAAGGCTCTATAACTTAGTAAAGCAGATCGAGCATTGTTTGTTGTTCTAGATTCTTCTATTATACAAACAAAGAAAAGAAGACCATGCACAATTCAAATGGGAAAATCTATGTCGCACTACTAATAATTAACAAGCCAGAGGTGTAATGGTGTTCGTTTATTTAGTGTCTATATTGTCAGCCATCCACCCGCACTAAAATGGACGCTATTAGTTTTTGTCACGGACAATAACTATCCATGTCCGCAGTTGTCTTCATTAGCTAATTATATATTTTATTATTATTATTTTTAATTAAGACTAAATATTAGCCCATGTTATATAGTTAGTCTTTCTAAAACAATTATAAATAATTGTCATACTCTTACATGTCTTACAGAGTTTTATTATTTATTTATTTTTTAGACAAGCCCATCCCACTATTATTATAGCTTACTTTTTAATTAATATATGAACTGACAACCCTTCCTTTGAGAATGAAGCGGTCTATGTTAAACTTTCACCCTCATTATGTCCGTTTTCGTCTACGTCTATCCGTGTACGTCATAGCCATATGCAAATAGATAAATAAACACATGATCAGGAATTTATATAAGAGGGATCACAATGATGTAAGACCATGAAGTAGGATCCTTTCTATGTTAAAATAATATGATTATAGCAACGCATATAGTATGCATCGCTAATATATTATATATTAGCGATGCATACTATATGTGTCCCTAATAATAGTTGTATTAGCAACGTATATAATATGCGTCGCTAATACCTTTTTTTCTTTTACTCCCGCGCGGGTGAAAATTTTGCTCGTACGCCCCCCCTCCCCCCCTTGTCACTCTTCCCCCTCCCCTCTCTTCTCCGTCTCCGCAGCCAGCCCCCGCTGATGCCGCCATCCGCCCTTGTTGTCCGTGCACTGCTGGGCCGTTGGCACTACTATCCACCCTCCACCGTCCTGCTATAGAATGCCTTGTATCGTATGTGTCCGCTTACATCAGCCATCAAGAAAAAGTCACTCATTCATACGGAAAACATTGCTATGCCGCATTGAAAAATTAGGGTGGAGCATTAGAAATGGTGCATCTATCAATATTACTTTCAAGATAGCTGGTTATATGACGGGACCATTGTTCCACTTTGTTCCAAGTTGTAACCTACTTCCCAATGCAGGAATTGAAAAAGTGATTTTATCATATGTTAAAGACTGGAGCATCGACCTTCTCTACAGATGCTGACCTCTTGATGTGGTAGACAATATGTGCGAGCCCCATTGTAATGACTGAAATTGACATACGAAAGCACAGTGAAAGAGGAATCTCCGCAGTTGCCTCACCTAACCACCTTCCTTCCGGTCATGGCATTCCTTCAAATAAATTGACTTCGACTTTCACATAAACCAGTGGCTGCCAGGGTTGTAAAGCATTTCGCTTGGAATGTCACGATACCATCATTATGGAAAAAACACTTTGACAGGAAATTCAATCGTATTCCTGGTGAAGAATATATACAGGATTGGACCAATGACTACCTTCAGGTGATCTCTCTGTTCTGCATACTTCCCGAGAATAGCAACTCCAGTGCTATAAGCCTCATCAAGCATCTGTGATGAGTTATGCGCAGATACCATAGCTTGAGCTTCCTCATCAAAAATTCTCAAGATGTGAGAGGACTCGCCATTCTAAAAAAATTGCAACAACCACCCAATTAGAGACGCAAAACATAGATCACTTTTTTCCTATTTCATAAATATCCATCTACTACTTCTAGCAGCCAGAAAGCATACACAACAATCTAACAACTAGTACAAATTCAAAACCATTTTGCACAATATGAAAATAATAACTTCTGCAACAAGCTTGACTTTTAAAAACAGAGAATATGATTTGTGTTTTTCTTTTTATTTCAGTACTCGCTTCTCAATATTTCTGCATCAAATCACTATAGATCCCAGGCATAAACTTCCTGGAAATTCAGAGATTATAAGCACAAAAGATTTCGTTTATATCTTGATGGGTCAGAAAACATTGAGGAAACCTGATATAATTTTCTTTGTGTTTCTTTTAACTTCCTAGTTCTCATATATATAGGACTGGTAGAAAACTCCATTCTCTGTTTCTCACTTGCCCAACATTCATGGTTTTCCCTATAGTAGTCCTGACCTTGAATCAGATCAACATGAGTTTCAAAGGTACTTCATCCAATGTTAAAAAGTGACAATGATTATATAAATGCAATAGAGAATATCATTATAACCATAAATTTCCATAATGTAATATAATTTAAGATTCAGAAATTCACGTACAGCTCTTTCAAGTAGTTCTGCCCTCTCCTTAGCTTCAAGCATCAGCTTCTCATGACGGTATACAAGTTTATCCAGACTTTCTCTTAACGAAGCAACTTCTTCCACCATGTGCTCCAGTTTCCTGCAGAGGTGGTAAACATTTGTTTGTGTAAGAAAATTAGAATAGTAGAAAAAAAGGTCACAATGATAGGTTGAGTATCAAGATGAGAATATTAAAATGGATGGAGTGAAAACTATTAGTGCTCATATACAAAATGTTTACATTAGCGGGAGTAGGTCCAGTTAATTATATAGTGAGGAGGTTAGTTTATCTTCAACAAAGACTACAAACATCGCTTGTGAAATGTGATCAACGGCGTACAGAAGCTGCTAAAAGAAATAGACAAACCCAAGATGACTTGCAAGGAACTAGTAAAAAAATACTTGAAGAAGTATGATTTTGGATGCAGAATTGGCACACATCCGTGATGTCGACATTAGGTGTTGATAAAAGTCATAGTGATGATGACATGAAAAAGGCACCCCACAGGATAACAAAGATGCACTCAAATGAAAGTGTATAATAGATCATAGAGAATTTAAAAACATACCAAAACTTTAACAAATAACAAAGACACACTCATATAAAAGAGTATATAGTAAAAGGTAAAATCAAGTTGACCAGAAATTTTTGTTGTCGAATTAAACATCAGTGAGCCGTTGGATCATGATTCAACTGCTGCCAATTGCTAACTGCAAAACTGCCTCATAATGAAATCATAGAGAATTAATATAACATACTAAAACATTAACCAAAATATTGCAAGAATAATTATTAAAAAAACAAAATAATTGTAGTTTTATTAGTTACAAAACATGATATAAAATCATAGCCAGGGACGGAGGGACGAAGATAGGAAAGGAGTTCAAGGGGGGCCAAAAGAATGTGTAAAAAGCTTAGTGGGGCCATGTGGTCGCACCTCAATGGAAAAATCAGTGGGCCACACGGTCCTGCCTATAATAAAATAATAAATTTTCATTGGCTAGAGGGACCCCATGGCCCCTCCTACACCCATCTAGCTCCGTCCCTGATCATAGCTACAATACAGCTTATTCTCTAAAGGCCACAATTTAAAACCAGTTCCATTATCAAACACAAAGAGCTACAAACTAGTTGCTAAGACTAATCGTCTAAAGATCAAGACTGATACACATAATTGTATGTTAATTAGTCTGTACAAACAGTTCTTAGGTTAAAATTTTTCTATAAAAGTATTAGAAATGATGTAATCAGCTTTTAGGTTTTTCATTTCCATAAAAATCATGTATGCAAAATGTATTTCAATGTGCCTGTTAAAGAGTTCATGACTACTTCCCACAAGTATTCTAGGAAAAAAACAAGCATTCGAGTACTTTTCCCATTACTTCAGCACAAAGTCATGAAATAAGCCAATAACTGTACTTCTCAATATCTGCTATATACCAGCACAAAGTCAAAAAACATAAGCCAATAACTGTGCTTATCAATGCCTACTATAATCTAACTGAAAACAAAAGGAGAGGTATGTGTTAAGCTAGGAAGCACAAATTTTGTATATATATAATGTATTATATATATATATATATATATATATAATGTATGTATATACATATATATATAGATATATTTTTAAGAGTTCTAAGTTAAAAAATAAATAATAACTAGAAGAATACAACCAAGGTAATGAGGACCGAAAACCAAATTGCTTGCAGAATTGCAGCTAATAATTAAAAAGTACAGTAAGGTTAGCTAACAGTAGGTAATGAGGACATGAAACCAAGCTGAAAGGCTGGTGCAAGGTGAGCTTACAGTAGGTGAACTTGTTGCTGGTATAACAGAGGAACTAAAGACAAGTAATGAACCTCTTGAATTAATTCTCAACAATGTATGTGACTTAAAATTTGTTCAAGCAAGAGGATATAAAAAGTACTTTATTATATTCATTGACGATTGCACTTGATATTCTTATGTGTACTTGCTGAGAAGTAAGAATGAGGCTATAGACAAAGGTTGAGAATCAACTTGGCAAGAAAATTAAAGTTTAAAGGAGTGATAGACATGGGGAATATGAATCACTTTTTGGTGAATTATGTTAACAACATGGTATTATACACCAAACTACAACACCTATTTTATCTTAGTAAAATAGAGTTGTTGAATAGAAAAATAGAACTTTAAAAGAGATGAATGTCATGTTAATAAGTTCTTGTTTACCCCATAAGAAAATTATATTATTGACAAAATACCTCATAATAAAACTTTAAAGATACTATATAAATTATGGAAAGGTCAAATGCCTTCTTATAGGGGTGTTTGGCTAAAGTGACAATCTATTATCCCAAAAGGATGAAGGTAGGATAAAAACAATTTATTATGTATTCATTGGTCATGTCAATTCATTGGTTATGCCAATAACATTAGTACATATCACTTTCTTATTCATATATAGGAGATTACTGATGTAAATGTTAATACAGTAATTAAATCTAAGAATTCATTTTCATTTTTTTAACATATTTTTCTATGTAAATCTACAAAGAAGTAAAGTTCTTTTAAAGAACTTTAGATGTTGCATAGGAGAATAGTGAAGATCAAGAGGGGGAAGATGATGAACCTAGATGCAGAAAATGTGCTAGAACATCAAAATCCCTTCATCTAGCTTTTCTGAATTATTTGTTAAAAAATGAGCCTCAAAGCTTTAAAGAAGTCATGTACTCTCCTAAGCACAATATTGGAAAGATGCTATAAATAGTAAAATTGAATCAATTATTCAAAATCATACTTACGAGTTCGTGAATCTTCTACTATGAAGTAAACCTCTCGGACATAAGTGGATATTCAAGAGGAAAAGGAAGGTTGATGGATCAATTGAAAAATATAAAGCAAGACTTGTTATCAAAGGATAAAAATAGAACAAATGTCAAAATTACTTGATACATATTCACTACTCACAAGGATCACTTTCACTATGATGTTAATCGCTATTGTTACTTTGTATAATCTTGAAATAAATCAAATAAATGTGAAAACCTCATTCTTGAATGGTGACTTGAATAAGGAAATATATAACCTGTAAGATCTCTGATCTTAAATCGGTTTTCATTTCATTTTAATTATCGGTTATTGTGTAGTTAACACGCTTTCTGATTTATTCGGTGATTTTAAAGATAGATGGTGTTTCTTATGGTTTTAATCAAAATCAACTTTATAATTATTGATTTTAAGTGATTTTGAGTCAAATCTGAATTTTTGGGATTTTTTTGATTTTCACTAATTTTTCGACAATTAGGGTTTGGCGGGACCCCCTGTGGGCCCCACAGTCAAATTTTGGGTTTTTGGACTAAATTAACCCAGACATCAACATAAGCCTTTACCAAAAATTTTTATAATTTTCCCAGGTTTAATTAGTGTTCAAATGGCTAAATTACCCATTTTTAGCCAATTTTCTATTCACACCCCACAATTTACCCATACACACCCCAAACCGTACTATAAATAAAATGACCTGAGTCATTTCCATTTAGAAAATAGGCTGGGAAATGGAGGTTAGGCGTAATTCCCTAATTAGGCCCGGATTAGAAGGAGTTTAAGGTAAGTCTCTTCTAATTAAGCCTTAAAACCTAGATTTTCTCCTAATCCTTTCTAGATCTATCATTTCCCATTTGTTTTGATTCGTTTTTAAACATCAAAATTACTAATTTGTATCTTTACTTCAAACCCTAGATCTAAAAATCTAATTTTTATGTTCAACAAGCCCTAGATCTAAGTTCTTCATTAGGGTTTTCTAAGTTAAATCGGTTTTAATGGAGTTTAATTTAAACTCTATGTCTTTGCATGGTTTTCAAGAAGGGTAACCATCAAATCCAAGCCTAATCAAGGGATAAGGTAATGGACTTTCGAAATTTCAGTTTTCCTATGGTAAAACTCTTGATTTTGTGGTTTATTTTGAGTGGATTTACTTGATTTAGTACTTTAATGGCATAATTAGTAAATGATAATCTTTAATCCCAATTTCATAGGGTTTTATCTTGTTGTGATGTAGATTAGCTTTTTGAAAGTTATTGTGAAGTTTTAATGTCATTTAAGTTGTTAGATGGAGATTTTAAGATTTATTAATGGAGTTTCGGTTTGAAAAATTAAAATAAAGAAGATGACCAAAACTGCTTTGTTGGCGTTAGAATGGCCCTGTAGGGCGTTCAAACGACAACACTACAGTTTTGGCATTTTTCCTATATAGCCGATCAAACAGCCCTGCAGGGCGTTTGAACGGCAATACTACAATTTTGGCATTTTTCTTGTTTAGCCGATCGAATGGCCCTGCAGGGAGTTCGAACGGCTACACTACATAAATTGACAATTTTATGTATGTTGCTTATTTCAACATATCTACTTCAAAATATCATTTTTATGATTATGTGGAGTGTTTTGATCTATAATAAGCTACTTGAAGAACATTCTTTTGATGTTTTGAAGTTGTGGTATATATTTAGAGTTATGTGGAATGACTTGTAGTTGGATATCGTTGTTGGAATTGCCATCTTGAAGTTATGAATGGTTGATTCTCTATGGTTATATATATTTTCAGTAGAGCTACAGCATACTAACAGACTGATATGTCATGTTAGGATGTGGTTAATTGATGTGTGAATGTTAGTGAATGTCATGGCTTAAGTATGAATTGAATGATCTTATATATATGTTTAGCTTGTGGATAGGCTTTGACTTAAGATATGATTTCAATGATTCTTCTCCTATGATTTCCACTGGAATTCATGATTAGATGTTAATACACATGTGTAGGATGATGGTGAGTGATAAGCATGTTGATATGCATTGAGGGAAATGCTTCTATTATGAACACAAACACACATGTGGGATTTAATGATGATGATGAGCGTTGATATTATGATTATGAATGATGCATGAGGGGCTAATGAGATCACTTATCATGAATTAGGACTCGTGTATGCCTCGCCCACGTATGTACCATGCTGCATGCATCATGAAAATGGATTTCCAATTGAGGCTTTATCGAGATTAATCGAATGTGATCGATTATATGCAATGTGGTGAACTGGCGTACCGGATTAATCGGCCGTGGCTTAATCAAAACTTGATTAGTCCGAAAGGACATGTTTTGATTTGAGTTCCTTCGTGGAAGATGTGCACTCCCCGGCTTGAGTCTAGTTAAGTGGAATTATGTGGGGGACGAGTTGCGTACTTGTCTTGCAATTTGAGATTATTATTATCTTCTGGACCTTGAGAATCCAGTATGGTATGCTCTTTGCACCAGCTACCATGTTTTCGTGGGTTTACTACGTGGGAACTCGGGCTCTTCCCCATCGCAGGAGATGTCCCAAAACGAACACCCCTGCTCTAGGTTCTCTTCGTGAGAATGTGACATCCTTGGTTAGGATCGTCTGGGGCGAGCAACAATTAAGGATTGACAACCCCGAACTTCTTAAATTTTTGTGTAGAATTTGGACCATGACATGCCTACGTGGCCTTGTCTATGTTCCTGTCTTCGTGACACTTTTTGTGATTACTCTTTGATGGATTCTTACGTAGAATTTGGACCATGACACGCCTACGTGGTCTTGTCTGTGTTCCTATCTTCGTGACACTATTTGTGATTACTCTTTGATGGATTCTTGCGTAGAATTTGGACCATGACACGCCTACGTGGCCTTGTCTATGTTCCCGTCTTCGTGACACTATTTGTGATTACTCCTTGATGGAGGCATTCTTTATATGATGTGATCTTCTTAAATTCTTGTGTAGAATTTGGACCATGACACGCCTACGTGGCCTTGTCTGTATTTCCGTCTTTGTGACACTATTTGTGATTACTCCTTAATGGAGGCATTCCTTATATGATGTGATGCATGACTTGATATGTATGTTAGAGATACATCTCATGCAAGTTGATATGATGTGAATGACACTATGTGGACTATACACTATGATGCAAGTTTAGGTGATGTGTATGTGAGATAAGGAAATGATTCATCTTGTCAATCTTTACTTTGATTAGTTATGTTGCTATGCCGTCGTATTTCCAATGATGATAGTATATTAGAAAACTATTGCTGAGTTTGTTAAACTCACCCCTCTTTATTGTGTTTTGCTTTGGGGCTACGTGGCGCGACACGTAGACGGACAGGATTTCCTCTTTGAGGAAAGATCGGAGACGACTTGGGAGTGATCATGGAGTCCTCTTATGTGACTTATTTTTCCTTGGTTTATGATTTATGTTTAGAACCTTTGTGTATGGTTCTCATTTTGATTTATGCTACTTTATACATTTATGTTGCTTAAGACCTATTTTGGAACCTAGAGTGGGTTATGGTTTAACTAAGCATACGGGTTTAGGACTTTTGTTTATCTTGAGTTAATGTAACTCTCTTTCTTTTCTACTTATTTACTCTTGCTCAAAGTAGTGTACATACTCGGTAATTCTGTTAGATCGCCCGTAATTAGGGTTAAGTCTTCCGCTAAACTGATTTCTATTTTCCCTTGTTGCCCCCGTGCGCTTGATCGGCCCCTGGACCGGGTTTGGCTCGGGTCGAGCAATGCCGGGTTGTGACATAACCAATATCTTGAATGGTTCATTATACCAAGTTAAGAAAAAAAAGTATTTAGACTTGTTAAATCTCTCTAAGGGCTTAAAGAATCCACCAAAGTAGTGACATGAAAATTTTGACAAAATGATGGTATCAAATGAATTCAAAATAAGTGAATGTGACAAATGTGTTTATGTCAAAGAAAGACCTAGCTATGTCATTGTATGCCTATATGTGGATGATATGCTCATTATTGGTACTAAGAGGATATGGGTATTTTAGATATTATATTAGGGATTAAAATCACTAAAATATTTGATTGATAATCATTATCTCAATCTCATTAAATTAAGAAAATTTTAGAAAAATTTAATAAGAATGATAATCGTCCCGTGAGAGCACCTGTGGATGTAACATTACATTTTAGCAAAACATTGGTGAAAGTATATCACAATTACAATATTCCCAAGTAATTGATAGTCTCAATACATAATGAATTGTACGAGGCCAGACATAGCATACTCAATAAGTAAATTGAGTAGATATAATAGAAACCTAAGGTAAGACCACTGCAAGGTTGTAGTTAAGGTTCTTAAATATCTAAGATATACCTTAAACTATGGATTACACTATATAATATATCCAGTAGTACTAGAAGGTTACTGTGATGTAAACTGAATATATGATATAAAAGACTCAAAATCCTTAAGTGGGTATGTCTTTACTCTTGGAGTTGAGCAATGTCTTAAAAATCCTCTAAATAAACATCCATAGCAAGATCCACGATAGAATTTAAATTTATTGTACTTAATAGAAAAGGCGAAGAGGCTGAGTGGCTTCATCATTTTTCAAAGGATATTACAATGTGGGGGGAACCTGTGCCACCTATTTACATCTATTGTGATAGCCAATCGGCTATAGGAATGACACAAAGTAACTTGTATAATAGTAAGTCTCGACATATACGTCAGAGACGTAATACCATAAAATAATTACTCTCTAATGGAATCATTTTCATTAAGTATGTAGGGTCAAAAGATAATATTGCAGATCTACTTACTAAGAGTGTGACCAAAGAGCAAGTGAAAAGTTCATATAAGAGAATGGGCTTGAATCCTCTGTATTAAGAGACACCATAACGAAAACCCAACCTAGTTGACTGGAGATCACAAGATCTAGGTTCAAAGAGATAACCGAATTATGGGGGATTCAAGGGGACTCACTATTGAGATAACATCTTGTCCCATTTCTATGATGAGATAGTGATGCCTACAGAGTTAATTAGGATAAGCATTGCTTTTAAAAGTTCTTATAGCTTGAATTAATTTAAGTGGGGTATGACATGCTCCTCATAATAAGAATTCCCTATATGAGTGTAAAGGAGCTACTTCTATATGGATTTTAAGGCTGAATCTTCTAGAGCACTCACAAAAACAAGGTTTGTTTAGGGGTGAAATGAACATAATAATGAGAACCACATTGTGTCTAAGAAGTGAGTGTGAGAATTTTATTGTCTAGGTTTACATAAATAGTTGAACAGTTAAAGACATCACATTCACTGATTAGTTAGTAGATTCAATAGTTTTCACAAGGGAAGGTTTACAGCTAAAAGCTACATTTTCTCCATGCAGAAACTTTTTATTATTTTCCTCTCATGTTTTATTTGTATTATTTTGAATAGTTATCCAACCAATTCTTATTCATGTGGGGGATTGATAGAAAGTGGGTTAAAACTGGCTTTCATGTGAATGAGAATACATATGTGAATTGGTTATGAAGGTTATGAACAGTATGACAACACCTAGAAGATGGAGATGGTGTTGGTATATAAGGCTTAAGTTTGGCCTTCCAAGATAGCCATTAGGCCACCCTACGTTTGTGGGGGAAATACATGTTGGACTCATTCACACCTAGGTGGGCTAACCCACACGCATGTGCCTTTTCTCCGGCCGGCTTAGCACAATTTAGTTGGGTTTGGCTCACACACGCGGCCTGCCGAGTTGTGTTGGGTTAGCTTAACAAGATAATTATTTTTAAAACAAATTCATTTGGTTTTCTCTTAACCCAAGATAGGTCCAATTTTATCTTAACCCAAATGTGTCTATTAATAAGCTGACATGTACGTTTGAATGGGACAAGTTGTCTTCAACAAGATTTATTCTGTGTTATATAAAACATGAAAAAACCTTTTTCTCCATCATCAAAAAATTGGATTTTCCTGCTATCTTTCCGTGGGAGTGATTACATAATAGTGGTTTGCTACATATGCTGAGTGAAGGTACTTCTACAGTGTGTAGGGGATCGTCTTATCTTGGGACACAGACAACCAAGTGCTTCGAAGCACTATTAGGGTGGGCGTAATTATGTCTTAAGGACAGAACGTTCAACGCTCGATTCTATCTTCAAGTTCTTGTCTTTTTGTAAGTTTTGTTCTTTGTAATAATTACTAAGGTACAAAATTAACAAGAACCACTTATGATTATAATTTTTAAATTGGAAGCTAAGTAATAGTATATTTCATCTTCAAGTGCATTATGTGAAGTAGTTTGGTTATGGAGAATTCTAAAAGAACTTAAGTTTGAGCGAGCATACCCAACAATCATATTTTGTGACATGTCAGCCCATTAAATGATCAAAAAACCATTTTTCATGAAAGAACAAAGCTCAATGAGTTGAGATATCACTAAATAAGAGTGTTAATAGAGAAAGGTGAAATTGAGTTGACGTTTATTAAGATCATCCCCTTCTATATTTCTTTTCGATTGAAATTGAGTTAACGGAGAAAGGTAACAATTAAGAAATTTATGAACTTTAGAAACCTTATCTCTTCAATTTCAATAGTAACAAAATCATCCCCTTCTCTATTTCTTTTCGAATAAAAGTTTAACTCTTTCATTATTTCATCCTTCTTCATCTCTACCTACTTACACCAACACAATAGACTATTTTTCTTGACATTTTGGTAGCTCATCCAGTTTCATTAAAATGTTCATCAAAAAGTTTGAGACGTCATCGGCATTACTATTGTAATAATCCTGATCATGATAATGCTCTCTTGAGAATCTAGGTACTTCTCCAACCTGCATAGATTGAAAAGGTTGCACTTGGTGAGCCTGTTGTGCTGATACTAAAAGGAAATCCGCCTGTATGCCGATAACTTCTGGTTCTACTGTTTGTGCCGAACTAATCCAGCTGCTTATATCAGACACATGACTTGTGTTATGATCTGACAACCTATGACTGTCAGTGATCATTGAATCGACGCTTCCCATCACCAATCAGCACATCAAAGGGCTTCGAATCGGACATGAAGCAGCCCAACCGTTGGGCCACCTTGTCGTTAATGAAGTTGTGGGTTGACCCGCTATCAATCAATATGGCTACCTACTGCCTCTTGAGGTGGCCCTAGAGCCGCATCGTGCATGGAGTGAATGCCCTGAAAAGGCATGGACAGAAATCTCCGGTAGCATGTCATCATTTTGTAACAAGTCAGCCCCATCCATCAGAGCCTCCTCCTTATCGATCTCCTCCACGAGAAGACTACCCTTGACGGAACAGCGGTGCCCCAGAACGAACTTGTCATCGCAGCGAAAACAGAGCCCCTTCGAACGGCGTTCCTCCATCTGTGCCGGTGTGAGCCGCCAAACAATCTGGCTGGGCTGAGTAGATTGCTGGCCAGGGCGGCCAGCCCCTGTGCTGCTGGACAGGGCGGCAAGGGGGGCGGCGCTCATAAGTGTCCGGGGAAAGGACCCGAGCCGACCTCCTCATTGCTGCCTAGTCAGCTTCTCTTCCTCAATGCGTGTGTGGCGCATGACATCCCGCATGCTGGAGCTGGGAAAGTGACGCATCTCCTCAGAAATCTCTGGTTTGAGCCCTCGTTTGAACATGCCCACCAATGCAGCCACCGGCCAGTCGGGCAGGCGGTTGGCCACCTTCATGAACTTCATATAACAGGCTTTGACAGTGGTGGTTTGGCGCAATGATGAAAGCATCTCGTTGAAGTCCTGAAACTCATTCGGGCCGAACTGGATGCATAGCTCATCGGAGAAGATGGCCCAAGTGGGGTAGCGCACCTCCTTCTCAAAGCTCTGGAACCATATAGACAAATCTCCATCTAAGTGAAAGGTTGTTATGCGTAGATGTTCTGCCTCAAAATGTGTTCCCTAGTAGGCGAAAAACTTCTTCGCCTTGTACAGCCATTCCACTGGGTCGTCATCCCCATTGTAACATGGGAATTGGAGGCGGTCCAAACGAGGTTTAGTCCCTCCATGTGGTCCATCACGGGGCCCCGGGTACTCCTCCCAGTCGTCCTCCATCTCCAGAAACAGGTTTCTAGGGGGCGGCATCATTGGGGCATTTTCCCGAACACCTGGTGTGCCTTGTATTTCCCAGGCTTGGCGCCTCCCCTCCATGCTCTGGTCGACTGTGCCAAAGCGCACTGGGCCATGGGGAGCTCTCGTGTCGTTGTCCGCCGGTGCTAGAAGGCCAAGAACGGTTGGTTCGGGGGGCTGTGACGGACCACCCTTCTCTAAGACAGCAAGGGGCGGCCCGGGCAGGAGGGGAACTGTGTGCTCAGCCTGCAACTGCGAAACCGCTAAGCCCAATGCCTCCACCTTGGCCACGCCCGTGCTCAAGGTTTTCAGTGCCACCATGATCTCTATCAGAGTGGGTTCGCTGGCTGTCGCAGGAATAGCCTTCGGACTGTCCGTTGAGGCGAGAGCCTCCTTCTCCGGAAGAACCTCAGGGGCCGCTGCAGCTTGCTTGCCTCGTGCCATGGCCGGGGATCATACAAGTTCTGATACCAATGATGTGCCCGGTGTGGGCATAATCGGTACATAGGAGTTCTATGAAGGGAAATCAGAGGAAATATGAAGAAATAGGGGAAATAAACTGGAATTCTCTATTGCATACCCGAACCAAGGGAGGAGATGACCCACTTATGGGGAGCCAAGCCCTCCTTCCTTGGGAAACATGCCGCTAGTTGGCCCGGCTATCGCATGGACCACTAGAGCTCCTAGCATAGTTTAATAACAAAATACACAAGCAAATACTAACTGAATACAAATAAAAATAGTCTAATGTGCTGAATTAAAGATAAAAGAAGTTGGATGAACGTGTACAACAAAATCATATCAAGAAAATAGTTACGAGCTTGAGGAAGGTCTTGGTTTCACTTGGCTCAATGATTATAGCTTATCTGTTTCATAAAAGAGGCCTCAATCAATGGTTTCTCTCTTCTTTGGAGGACACTAACTAAACTTCTTTTACAGTCAAGAAATTTTAATAATCGGGCACAAGTCATTCACTAGATCAAAAAGATACTTTTAGGTCTATGGAATATTGAGGACATGCAATCTTTGTAAAGTGACTCAAAATGCTTTCTTCTAGAATTCAAATGAAAGTTGAACCTGTTGCCAAATTTAAAATGCAAGTTAATTATAGATTCTTCCTCCTCCTTGCTATAATTTCCTAATTTGACGTCTGGCCGCAAATAGTTTGTCCACCTGAATCTGCAGCTCTTCCCACACCTTAACAGGCCTGAATTGCAGAACAATTTTTACAGAAGAATTATCATATAAATCTTGGATAGAGATTCTTGTTAGGAGTACTACTGCAAAGTGTTTGCTAATTTACTAAAATCAGAATGAAGGTAACCAATTTGTGAACTTGCTTCTCACCTGCCTTCTTGGGTAGGATCTGCCAGTACCCGGGGCCATGTTTTTCAACATAAGCTTTCAATATTTGATCTTCTTCTTTAGTCCAAGCTCCTTTCTTGAGCCCTACCTTATCGCAGGATGGAGCTCTAACCATTTTTGCACAATCTGAAGTCCCCAACTGAGAGTCTTTTTGAGATACTAATTATATTTTCACATTAATATGTTGAGACGCAATCCACACCTTTCGGTTGTTCTAGCCCCAACTAGGCCATATCGGGCTTCACTATAACCTCCATGAATTCCAGTACTATCAAAGCCAAATACTCGGATTACCTCTATTATTATTTGATCAAATGCAATCTCTTGGGGAAAAAAAGAAGTTGACTGCCAAATTTGTCTCGTGCGCACCGGCCATGGCTGCGACAAGGAATTATTTCATTATTCAATCAAATTTTGTCAAAGACATGTCCACATGAATTCTTTCAGCGGATTTTCATTCAAGTTCCTTAAAGGAATAGATGTTAGAGTATTGAAAAGGAAATGACAACATGTGACTATTTGAGACAAATTATGATCCCTCGTACCCAAAACAAAAACAGGTTTTTTTCTATTTTCCATGCTCGTGCTTGTGACCAGAGCGTTTCCGGTATTTAAAATTCTGCCGCTATTTGAGAAAGTAATAGATGCTTAATTTTATATATATATATATATATATATATATATATATATATATATATATATATATATATATTTATTTATTTATTTATTTGACACCGGCTAGCTTTTTACCCCGAGACTGGCCGGGTTATGGTGGGCTAAGGCTAAATTATTTTTTACTATACGAAAGAAAAGTAAAGTTCATGACTTTTAGGTGAGTCCAATTGATTAACAGGGTACACGATCATAGGCATTTGGCCTTTATGCATGATCATTCACAATCAATACAATTGACTTTGCAAGTTTGGAATCCGCTAAACTTCTTTAAAATATACAACTTTTTCATTTCTCCTTACTTTTTAGCTGATGTGGAAATATCTACGTAATTGAAAATAATCTTTTTATTATTTAAGGTCAGGCCAAACACGCTTGTAGGCTTTGAGCCTCTTAGCCCTAGCCGGTCTAATTAAAGACGAGCCTATTAATTTTAGTCTCCGACTTAAGATTAGGCCTAAATTTTTTTTGCCTTAACCCACATTTTTACACTAAAAGTTTCACCCCTAGGACCCATCCCTTCCTCATCTCTCCCATGGCCAGCTCAATTGCTTCCCTTCACTTGTTGAGATATTGAGGGTCCGTGTCCTGCTCCTCAATGTTGTTAGTTTAGAATTTGTGTATTGGCATATTCCATTGACTCATATGCACGATCAATTGTAGAAGATGTAGATGAAAGTTATGTGAAAAGAACAATTCAAGGATGAATGATATATATAAGATCATGAAAACACATCACATACTTACACTACAAAAAAATGGACTATTAGCTAATAGTCTCATAAGTATCGCTAATAACTATTAGCGACGCATAAAAAGTATTGCCATAAGCGTCGAAAAAAGTCCCATTGCTACTACTATTTAGCGACGCATACACAAAAACGTTGGTAATAGTGCAATATTAGTGACACTTATATTTACGCATCTAATATCAACCTTTTTTGTGATGCATAAACGAGCGTCGCAAATAATATATTATTATTGATGCATACCAACTTATGTCGCTAATAATTATTATTAGCGACGTTCTTTATGCGTCGCTAATATTAAAATATTTTGAAAAAAATAAAAAATTATTATTGACTATTAATTTTGTGAAATTAAAAATTAAAATATAGTTATTAGCGACGCTTATATAAGCGTCACTAATAAAAAAAATTTAAAATTTATTAGCGTTGCTAATATAAAATGATAAAATAAAAAAGTATATATTTAGCGATGCTTTTAACGCATCGCTAATATATAAAATAATTAAAAAAAATCAGCTCTGGCCAATTGCGGCTGGAGCAGAGAAGAAGGGAGAGGGGGAGAAGAAGGGGAGGGGAAGGCTCCGGCCGATGGCGGCCAGAGTAGAGAAGAAGGGAGAGGGGGAGAAGAAGGGGGGAGGCTCCAGCCATTGGCGGCCGGAGTGGAGGAGAGAAGGGAGAGGGGGAGAAGGAGGGGAGGGGGGGAGGGAGGGCTCCAGCCGGAGCAAGGAGAAGGAGGGGAAGGGGGAGGGGGAGATGGGCGGCGGAGGGGCGCGGCCTGAGTAGAGACAAAAGGGGGAGGATGGCGGCGGAGGGGGCCAGTTGGCGGATGGGGGAGGAACTGCAGGGGAGAGGAGATGGGGCAGAGGGACAGGGGGGAGTTAAATAACCACGCGCGTGAATTTTTGCGCGCACGGTTAAAATTTTGCCCGCACGGGTGGAAGAAACTAAGTATTAGCGAGGCATAAAATAAACGTCACTAATACGCTAGTTAGTAGCGACTCATAAGGTATGCGTGGCTACTAAACAAAGATAATAGTGACACACCTTATGCATAGCAATTAAGACTTTATTTTATTTTAAAAAAAAATTAAAATAATATATAATTAAAAAATAATTCTCTCTCTCCTCTGTCTCTTCCCTCTCTCATCTCTATCTCTTCTATCTCTCCTCTCTCTCTCTCTCTCTCGCCCTCTTGCTCTCTCTCCTCCCTCCTTCTCTTTCTCTCTTCCTCTCTCTCCCCTCTCTCTCCTCTCCTCTCTCCCTCTCCCTCTCCCTCTCCCTCTCCCTCTCCCTCTTCCTCTCTCTATCTCTCCTCTCTCTCTCATCCTCGTACACAAAACAAAAATGAGTCTTTTTTCTATTTTCCATGCTCGTGCTTGTGACCAGAGCGTTTCCGGTATTTGAATAATGATTACTTTCCATGGTTTGATCACTCTCTATGGGCTGACATATAAAATTCAGCCGCTATATGAGAAACTAATAGACGCGTAATTATTAATATATACATACACATGCCTTGTTAATTAATAATTCTTACATCCCGTGCTAATTATTAATACATAAACTTTGAGACTGGGCCGGGCTATGGTGGGCTAAGAATAAGTTATGTTTTACTGAATGAAAGTAATAGACCTAGAAGCATTGCTAATGACTATTAGCGGTGCATAAAAAACATCACCACAAGCGTCGAAAAAAGGCCAATTGCTACTACTATTTAGTGACGCATACACGAAAACGCCGCTACCATTGTAATATTAGGAACACTTATATCACTATACGTCGCTAATATTATTTATTATATTTTTTATTTTAAAAATATAATAATTTATAAAAAAATTAAAAAATTACAAATTAATCCTCCCCTCCTCTCTCTCTCCTCTCTCTCTCCCCTCTCTCCTCTCTCTTCCCTCTCCTCTCTCTCTCCCCCCTCTTTTTTTTAAAAAGAATAAAAATAATATCCCCCCTCACTCCCTCTCCTCTCTCTCTACCCTCCCTCCCTCTCCTCTCTCTCTTCCCTCTCTCCCCTCTCTTCTCTCTCCTCACTCTCTCTCCATTTTAATTTTAATTTTTTAAAAATTCAAAAATGCTATTAGCGACGCATAGTTGTATGTGTCGCTAATACTGCAGAGTATTAGCGACGTATAGAGTTATACGTGGCTAATACACTATAGTATTAGCGACGCATACACATGTGTTGCTAATACATAGACTTATAAGGGACGCATATGTATATACGTCACTAATACTTCTTTTTTTTAAAATATCCCCCCTCACTCCCTCTTCTCTCTCTCTACCCTCCCTCCCTCTCATTTCCATCAATGAATGTGGGGCTATACAACTCATTTTCCTTCTCAAAACCCAAAAACTTTTGCCTGCTTCTTTTTCCTAAACCATACCAATCAAATTTCAGTCTAAACCAACTCCTTTATAGACTTCGTTCTATTGAGCTTTGCAGTACTCCAAGATATTCTCTTGTTCATAAAATTTAAGTTTGTATAAAAAAATTAATTGTAAAAATGCATTCAAAGTGAAGAATATATACAGGATTGGAGCAATGACTACTAGGGCTGCAAACGGGCCAGGGTAGGCCCAGGCCCGGCCCAAAAAAAGAAAAAAAATTGTAAGAGCCACAGCCAAAATTTTGGCCCAACCCGAAATTTAGATGGACTCGGGCCGGGCCACAGGCTTTCGGGCCCAAATTAACCTAATATAAAAAAACATCCAAGTATAATAATATTTATTTTACCTCTACAAATTCACAAGTTACCACTAATAATAGTACAAATAACATAGCAAAAGAAAGAAATCAAAAAGGGAAAATTGCTATTTAAAACCAGCAACTTGCTCCATTTTCCAATCTCTAAAGCTTTTGATGGGGAAAATATATCACTGAAGTGACAAGAACCTATAAATCCAGGGTTAGGGGCAAACATTCATCGTTGCAACCAGTCAAAGAATTAATTCATGCTAAAATGCGCCATAAGGCCCATAACTGATTCAAAGTAAGCAAAAGGAAAACAAAAAAATACTTTGAAAATAAATACAAAAAAAAAAAAACAAGGAAGAAAGGAGTAGACAATGAGTACCAGTATCTTCACCATTTTCACAGGATATACAAACCAACGAAACTAGACTAGCGTATCTGATGACGAACCTCAAAGAACATGGAGTTGACTCCAAACCCTAATAGATGATGGGGCAGAAAAAACTTGTTGGTGGAGATTTGAGAGAGGAGAGCCGGCACATCTAGGGTATTGGAGTGGCAGATAGAGATTGAAATCTGGAGAGCGAAGTTAGGGTTTAGATTTTGGATGTGTGGCTACACAACTTGGGCTCAGGGTTTCTCGGTTAGTAACTTAGTACTGGGTTGGTATTATGGGTCAGGGTTACTAGGTTAGTAAATTAGTTGTGGGCCTTAAAAGTTACGGGCCGGACCAGGATTCTATGTTTTTTTTGCCCAGGCTTGAGCCCGGCCCTAATAACTATAAGTTTTTAATTTTCAGACCCGGCCCGGAGTGCATCTTATATTTGAAGGCCCAAGCCCGCAAATTTAAAAGCCAGGCCGGGCCGGGCTAGCGGGCCGCCCGTATATCTTGCAGCCCTAATGACTACCTTCAGTTGATCTCTCTGTTCTGCATACTTGCCAAGAATAGCAACTCCAGTTCTATAAGCCTCATCAAGCATCTGTGATGAGTTATGTGCAGATACCATAGCTTGAGCTTCCTCATAAAAAATTCCCAATATATGAGAGGACTCACCATTCTAAAAAAATTGCAACAACCACCCAATTAGAGGCGCAAAACAAAGATCACTTTTTTCCTATTTCATAAATATACATCTACTACTTCTAGCAGCCAGAAAGCATAGACAACAATCTAACTAGTCCAAATTCAAAACCATTTTGCAGAATATGAAAATAATAACATCTGCAACAAGCTTGACTTTTAAAAACAGAGAATATGATTTGTGTTTTTCTTTTTATTTCAGTACTCACGTCTCAATATTTTTGCATCAAATTACTATAGATCCCAGGCATAAACTTCCTGGAAATTTAGAGATTATACGCACAAAAGAGTTCGTTTATATCTTGATGGGTCAGAAAACATTGAGGAAACCTGTTATAATTTTCTTCGTTTTTTTTTAACTACCTAGCTCTCATATATAGGACGGGTAGAAAACTCCATTCTCTGTTTCTCACTTCCCCAACATTCATGGTTTTCCCTATAGTAGTCCTGACCTTGAATCAGATCTCTAAATACTAAAGAGCAACATGACTTTCAAAGGTACTTCATCCAATGTTAAAAATTGACAATGATTATATGAATGCAATAGAGAATATTATTATTGTGAACAGGCAAAAAAATAGTATTTAATTACAGAATACGACAACTTATAGATACATGTATGTATTTCCCATTGGGGAATATACAAAAGATACAAGCGTGTATTTCCACAGGGAAAGGATGTAGTGACACATGGACGGTGGTGATGGTAAGGAGAGGGGAGTCTAGGATTGCCAATGTAGCAAGGGAGGAGGTGGCCTTAATAATTATTACCATAAACTTCCATAATGTAAGATAATTTAATATTCAAAAATTCTTATACAACTCTTTCAAGTAGTTCTGCCCTCTCCTGAGCTTCGAGCATCAGCTTTTCATGACGGTATACATGTTTATCCAGACTTTCTCTTAACAAAGCAACTTCTTCCACCATGTGCTCCAGTTTCTTGCAAATGTGGTAAACATTTGTTTGTGTAAAAAAATTAGAATAGTAGAAAAAAAGGTCAAAATGATAGGTTGAGTATCAAGATGAGAATATTAAAATGGATGGAGTGAAAACTATTAGTGCTCATATACAAAATGTTTACATTAGGGGCGAGTTGGGAGTAGCCCTAGTTTATGATATACTGAGAAAAAGTACATTAAGGAGCTTAGTTTATCTTCAACAAAGACTACAAACATCGCTTGTGAAATGTGATCAACGACGTACAGAAGCTGCTAAAAGAAATAGAGAAACCCAAGATGACTTGCAAGGAACTAGTAAAAAAATACTTGAAGATATATGATTTTGGACGCAGAATTGGCTCATGATAGGGTTGAATGACGTAACAACATGCATGATGCCGACATAAGGTGTTGATAAAAGTCATAGTGACAATGACATGAAAAATGCACCCCACAAGATAACAA
Organism: Saururus chinensis; assembly: GCA_035235625.1. NCBI lineage: Eukaryota > Viridiplantae > Streptophyta > Magnoliopsida > Piperales > Saururaceae > Saururus > Saururus chinensis. The sequence goes on along the minus strand of CP141146.1, from coordinate 23,678,761 downwards.
AGATGCACTCAAATAAAAAAGTATATAGTAAAGAGTTTTTTCCATATTGCCTGGAAAAAGAATGAAATATTCTATATTCCCTAGATTTTAAACGAAAATGTCATATGACCTGTTTGTGGACCAAAATACCCATAGGTTTTCACTATATCATATTTTAAATGTAGATAGTAATAAATGAACACTAGAACAATGTTGCGTCGTTCCGGTGTGCTGGGAGTCATAAGCGGTGAACGAAACGCACTGGCGGGAGCTGACCGGCGGTGACTCACCGGCGAGAGGTGATAAAGAAGAAAAATACATTTTTTGAGACTGTAGACGCTGTGTGAGTGCTCCAAAAGCTACATTTTGCAGAAAGGATCATTCTTTTACACCGATCATGGATATGATTGGTATTTGCATCCATTATAATGGAGATGTAGGCAATGATGACATGTATATTTGTGAAATGGCACGATTGATGAACATTCATCCATCGGTAAGCTGCTGGGGCAAGTCAAAGCCCGATTTTTCGTCAATGGTAATGTCAGTTTGAAGTATTTAATTTAATCCTCTCAATCATCCATGATATATGAATTACAAGACAATGAGGACCTCCAATTAGTGTTCTCCATTCATAAGAAGGTGAATAAGGAGGTGTTATAGTTGTATGCCAAGGTGAAACAACCCGACAACGGTGATAAATCACCATCACCCTCCGTTGAAAGGAACTAGACAGTCAATAGAGCTAAATCACCCATCGTAATGGCTCATCCCAGCTCTAATGTCGGATTTCATACCAGATTCAATGAAACTTAGTTCACCTTTGAAACTATCAGGTAAAAATATTGAATTTTTAGATTATACGCAATTGGTATATTTCGTGTACTCGAGACCAGGATATTGAACTTATCGTGTTAAGGGTAAATCATATCGTGCGAAGTTATAAACATGACCTGTAATATATCATATTAGTAATTACACGATATACACATGCAATAGAGCAATTATGTGTTGCATCATAGATATAATAACACGACATGCATTCATGTCGTGGTTGTGATAACACGTTTTGAAATGGTTGCATGTGAACAGAATGCAAGATGTCGGCTGATGTTGCATATTTTTAACACGATAATGTGCAATGTAGATTGGGAGAACCAGGAAACTTGCCCTCAACAAATCCATGTCAATCATCTTTCACCAATCCAGCGAGTACAGAATCTGAAATAGAAGTTAATCAGAATAGATTAGAGGAATTGTCTCCAATGAGTACAGAACCTCCATACAGTCCTTGTAATTACGATGGCAGAGAAGGCAAAAAAGTTGAAAATATGTGGGGTGAGGATCTGTGGTACATAAGGGCTTCAAATATAGGAGATCATGTGATCGTCACGAGGTTAGTGCCAACTTATTCATGTGGAACCCAAAGGAAGTCAACTGACCATCCCCTAGCATCGCACCTTTAGATAGCGAGAAAATGTTATGGCCTCTTTAAAGACTCGGTGGACATGACACCTAAGAGCATAACAAGTTATATTTCTAAGCACTAGGGCATAACTGCGAACTACAAGAAATGCTAGCATGCAGGTCATGCATGAGAAGAATCGAAGTGTTGATTTAATGACATGATATGTTAGTCTAGCATGTTATCGTTTACAAGCTTAAACTATAGTCAGAATATGCACTCACACGACATACATCAATATCGTGTTACCATAAACACGACCAGACATAGTGTATGAATTTCGATCACACAAAAACATAAAATGTCATGTGATCGGGAACACGATGTAAGCCGGTGTCGTATAACATTTACTAAATTATATTTGGTTGTGCAGGTAAAGCTCTGACTAATTTAATAGATGTTGACCCAGACGAATCCTACCGCTTACTTCCTACTTATGGGAGGCAGATAGAATATATAAATCTGGGAAGTGTAGTTGTTCTAGTGAGATCATGTGACATTCCTGGACCTATGGGTGGGTACGATTTCAAAAGAGTATTCTGGATGTTTGGCCCCGTTGGGAGAGCTTTCAGAACAACCCTGAGGCCGTTGCTAACATTTGATGCAACTTTCTTGAAAGGAAAGTATACTGGACAGCTATTGATAGCAACTGCACTGGATGGGAACAATAATATGTTGTGTGTTGCATTTGTAGTGGTTGAGAACGAATGTGAGAAAACTTGGAGATGGTTTCTTGAGTTGCTTAGAAATCATCTATTCTCTAATCCTGCAACCGAGTTGGATACAATCGTTTTAGATAGACAGAAGGGATTGACAAATGTTGTGAAGAAGTTTTTCCCATCTACACACCACGGGTATTGCATCCGTCACATGGCAGCAAATATGCTAGACATATTCAAGGACAACTACCTAAAGAATCAACTACATGTTGCAGCCAAAACGTTCAAACAGAATGTGTACGATGAAACAATGAACAACATTAAAGAACATAATCCAGAAGCATATACTTAGGTAAATAAGATAGGTTCGGAACACTGGGCCAATGTATCATTTGTGGGGAAAAGATATGGGACACTCGGCTCAAATAGGTCTGAAAGTGTAAATGCAATGTTCAAAAAAGCCAGATTCGATGCCTATAATGTGTTTAATTGAGCACACGAGGGAGCACACGATGACATTATGTGAAAAACATCGGTTGGACAGACAGAATATGATGGAAGAGTTAACACCATTTGCCCGAAAACACATCAAAAATAGGCAAGAAGAAGGAAGGAATGTGATTGTATTGCATGTGTCATTGTATGAATTCCGGGTTAACTCGCTATATCACCAGGTACATTGCGTTCATATGGCGATGTACATAGCTTGTGTTTGTTTATGCATTAGGGCTTCATATCGTGTTAGTTTACACATGTTATTGTCCTTGAATGTGTAAGTAGATACGACTTACGACACGATCGTAAGACACGTCGTGTAATCGAGAACACGGTAAATTCCTTTATTCTGCTCTCTTACTCACGATATTTTCTTCACAAGATGTGGTAAACCTGGTTGATCGTACTTGCACATGTGGAAAGTTTCAACATTTGGGTCTACCATGTAAGCATGCAATCGTAGCAATCGACAATAGACACTTCTATGTGTTTGAGTACTGTGAAAGATGGTACTCTACTGAAATGTATAAATTGACCTATCGAGAGCTGTTACACCCAACGAAGGATCGACACCAATGGGCACCGGCTGGAGTTATGCCTACATGCAACCCACCTATCCCTCAAAAGCAGCGGGGGCGTCCATGACAAAATCAGTTAGAGTCACAACCACCTCTCAAAGCCCCACGAAAATGTGGAACATGCAATCAATTGGGTCACAACTGCAAACGATGTACTAGCGCACAAGGAGGGCCCCCCAATGTGGCAGATTTACCAACAACAAGCCAAAGGAGGTCGAATAATAGCTCACGCAAACGGTGTAAGGAAGGACAGCATCGATCAGGCTTACCTTTTCCACCCTTGTTCTTTAGATGAAATTTTTTGTACATACATCGTGTTATCAACAACACCAAATATGTAATTAACGTGTTTTAGAAAACACGACATGATGTAAATATGGTATAATGTATATGTATATCGTGTAATTGACAACACGACCAAATGGGGTTACGTGTTGCTAATTACACGATAATATCAATCGATTACTAATTTTGCAGTCAAGAGTGTCCATTGCTTACATGATATTGGTAATAACGTGTGTCTGAACCCACGACAATGACCGGATCGTATTGACCCAATTCTCGATGCATTATTCCCAAAGCATCAATACCTTCATTTACCTGGCAGTCCATATCCATTTCACCCTGCCTATATATATATTAGGGTTAGGGTTTTATAACGCTCACTCACATATGGTCGGCCCCGAGATGGATTATTCCGGAGATTGCTTTTGCGCCTCATGGTGTATCTTCCCCCTGTCAGATAAGGGCCTCACCTGCATCTGGAGGGGGAAGAATGCTACCAGGCATTATAGCAATGTCGTGAATGGTCCATCCCATTGCATCTGCCTGAAACACAGTGATATCCACTTGTATTCCAGGGAAATCGCTTGCACAGTGATGTTCTTCGATGAGATGGATCATTCGGGAGATGGATTTAGCGCCGGCTGGTGAATCAGCCCTCCATCGGATACGGTCCTCACTTATATCCAAAGGTGGGCATGATTCGCTAGACGACGATATATCAATGCCTTGAATGGTCCGTATATTGAAAGTAATAACGAGATGATTGTCTGCTTACTAACACGGTATCAATATTGGTAAAAAATCTCATACTTATTGAAACGTGTATGCCTTAACACGATAAATTTGTTAATCGTTTTCCGACCACACAAAACTTTATACACTCGCATTTTGTTTCCACACGACTTTCATAAATATTGTGTTAACATGAACACGATGAGTTATTAGACAATTATACGATATGGGGCAAGTCATGCGATCGAACACACGACAATTGCATTAAATTAACACCCAATTCCCCAAGCGTCACCACAATTTCCAGGATTTCAATTAAATTTGAATCATGAATTCGCGAGGAGTCATTTCCAATTTCTAATGACACTATATATGGAATATTTAACGATTTGTATCCCTCGCAACCTAGCTATATATATCGAAGTTACCTCCGGGCTTACCCAATTTGCGAAGAGCACAAGACGGATCCTTTGAGACATTGATATGGCGCTTGATAGTTATCCGTCCCCTTCAATGGCATGGTCCTAACCATCCTCTAAAGGTGGGCGATTAACTACTAGACATTATTTCAATGTCGCGAATGTTTCGTCAAAATGATGGGTCTGTGAGTCTGCATGGAGATCACACGCATACTGATCGCTAATCAAGAGACAGAGCCTTTGGGACATTGATATTGCACCAGATGGTTATTCTTCCCCATTCAGTGGTGCGGTACTAACCAGCCACTGATGGGGGGCAATTTACTATCCCGGTGTAATATCAATGTTGCGAATGTTCCATCACAATTGAACTAATGAGGGCACGATTCACTATCTTCATAATGTTATTTTATTTGTATTTATAAATTTCTATAAATATTAGTTTGTTGTATGTAATGAATTAATGAAAATTAAAGGAAAATATTAATATCAGTTATATCTTTTTTCCCGTGGAAAGATGTCTTCCTGTATAACACAATCTCAATATTGGTCGTACGTTTCCAACACATGACGGAGCACGGTTTCGTGATAACACGATCTCAATATTAACACGATCTCAATATTGGTCATAAGTTCCAACACACGACAGGGCACGTCTTCATGATAAAAAAAAACATGAAACATAAATATGTAGATCAATTTTTATGATAACACGACATACACTATTATCGTAAGATCAATGATACGTTGCTCACCAAGTTATTGGAAATAATAAGTCGGTGCTACGAATACATGATTTTGGTGCATAACGTATTATCGAGTACACGACATAATAACATGACATACGTATTGATTACATGACATATACATTTAGTGTATGCTAGGGAAAACCGTAGTGTTCGCTCCTGTCTCACTGTATATTAGAATTAGGGTTCAGGGGGCGATAGAACAATCTAGTGCGGCCAACCCGAGCCTGTCAGTTTGAGGACGTCAAGCCTATAGGTGAGGGGACGATAGAACATTCTCGTTCTAGAACGTTCATTCGAGAATGTTTGAAACTTTCCTATGACCATCCTTGTTCGAGAACATTCAATCGTCAGTTATGATCAACTACATGCGTCATTTTTGTTTGGTTGATTGCATGACATCAAAGACGTCCTAATATGGTGTTGCTTGTAAACAATAACACGTCCTAAAATTGGCTAGCGTGTATGCGATAACACAACCTAATAGGCGACCGTGAGAACTATAATACGATGGGATGTATGTGTACTTCCATTTTGCGCTATCAAATACACGATATTGATATAAATCATTTGATTGATTATACGCCATCTGACATTGGTACATGTATTTCTGTTACAGTAGTTAATTACAAAAATAATTGGTCGAGCATTGAATTTGTCAATTAATCAAAGCATGAAAGAAGTCTATTTTCTTTTTACAATTCATCAGTATTCGGATCAAATTCCTCTTTGATTCGGGCCCGTAGTATAGCAGCACAGATCATCGGCCTGACCAAGCCTCTTATCTCGAGTTGTCTAAAATCTAGCTGAATGATGCCCCTGCCAGTTTCACTACGTAGTACATGACGAACAAACCACAATCTTCATTTGTTTCCTGGTATGGGCCTTCGTTGATCGTAGTCAGTGGCCACATCCGAGCGCCCTTTATTTTAAGTGCCTTCTCCATTCCATTGGCAACATGTTTCCTGACATTGTCAACCTCGGGGAAGTGGTGACTGTGATCACCCTTTATAGGATTGTACCACCTAAATCGCTTCAACCTGCAATAGACAATAAGCAAGAGAAAGTGGCCTTTAATGTATACAGGAATGAAACCGCTTTCCGTGTTAACATTCAAGCCTCTCAACAATATGCCAGAGAGTTTGCCCTCCTTCTCCGCTGGCCCTTCAGCCATGCCAACGTTAAAGTGGTGCTGAATAGCAAACTTGCCGAAAAAATAGTTGGGGTACCTGCCTGGATTTCTCAAATTTCATTCATCCAAAAGTTGGAAGAAGACATCGATGACCTACACAATACCATATGTGTTAGTAATGACAAGATAGTATACGAATCATGACAGTGTGTACATGATAAGTAATTTTACCATGTTCACGATAACACGAAGCATTTACAGGTCGTCTATGAAATAACACTCTAGTTTTATTTCAGCAATTATATCATGTTCACAATAACACGACGAATGTACAAGTCGCATAATCGATAACACGCTAAGTAATTGTAATTTGTGTCAGTTATTTAATCATTTGATTGATAACACGATAGAGGTTAAAACATATGAGAAAAGAAACGATATTACCTCATTTGTTATGCAATCTTGTTTTAACAGAGATAAGTAGTGGGTGTAGAGGAGTGTCTTTATGGGCCGCGACTTGTATGGGTTCGTTAGAAATTCCGTGATAATGTCCTTAACTGCATCCATCTGAACCTTCAGGTGGAACACCAACTTTGTGTCAAGATAGTCCTTTGGCAGCAGACTTGTCCCCTCTTTGTTCGTCTTACTCGCAGTATCAGCTTCGACATCTTCAACATTGCGGATACTCTAACTTTACGTCTGAAAAAAGTGGATAAATATATGTCAATCAAAAATAGGTCGTGACCATAATCAATAGCCACGTCGATTCACATTATCTAACTAACTTCTAATGATACGATAAGTAGATTTCTCGTGTGATCGAACATAAGCTAAGAGGACCTCGCATACACGACATCATTATGGTTAAACATCGTGTTTCCAACGTCTTATTGAGCACACGATATATGACGTATCATCTTTCTTACCCAATGATAGTCTTATTCGACTGCCTATGTCGTGTGTTCAAATACACGCTAAAACCAAAATTGTGCATAAAAATATCCGAAATGCCTTACCACGAAACCTCCGCTGTTGTTCTCCGAGCTGGATTAAACACTCGTTTGGCCGCTGCTTTTCAGGGATCACCGCAAACCCGAACTGTGCTACAAACAAGAACTAGCTTTGTGGTGTACAGTTTCAAAACATAGCTTAGGAGAAACCCTCATTCCAAAACTCATTCTTTGCAAACTGAAACTCATTCCAGAACAGAAAAACCCTAATCTTCTATGTTTAGTCGGATAGGTCACAAAATCTTCTCCCATGCCACGTAAACGGTGCTCAATCATAGTACTTTCCTATCGGAAGTGGGTTTTCAATTAGAATAGAGTTTTTAACTCAGAGGAATCGCTGGCGCCTGAAGTCGTATGCCAATGAATGCGACTTTGTGAGGGTTTAACACGATATAAAACCCTACCTCCAGTCAGGGGTATTTTAGTCTAAATTTTAACTTATATCATGTTATTCCAGGTTTTATATCATTTCTGTTTAAAATCCAGGGAGTATGGAATATTTCATTATTTGGCCAGGCAATATGGAAAAAACTCTATAGTAAAAGGTAAAATCAAGTTGACCAGAAATTTTTTTTGTCGAATTAAACATCAGGGAGCCATTGGATCATGATTCAACTGCTGCCTATTTCTAACTGCATAACTGCCTTTAGTGAGTTATGCTTGTGAGAAACCATTGGATCCTTATTCACTCGCACCCACCAACTTGACTTGACAAAAAATTGTCAAGTCAACTTGACCTTACCGCTTCTCACAATGAAATAAGAGAGAATTAATATAACATACTAAAACAATAACCAAAATATTGCAAGAATAATTATTAAAAAAAACAAAATAATTGCAGTTTTATTAGTTACAAAACATGATATAAAATCATAGCCACGGATGGAGATAGGAAAGGAGTTCAAGGGGGTCCAAAAGGATGTGCAAAAAGCTTAGGGGGGCCATGTGGTCCCACCTCAATGGAAAAATCAGTGGGCCACATGGTTCTGCCTATAATAAAATAGTGATTTTGCATTGGCTAGAGGGACCCCATGGCCCTTGCTATTCCCCCTGGCTTAGTCCCTAATCATAGCTATAATACAACTTATTCTCTAGAGGCCACAATTTAAAACTGTTAGAAGTGGGCATTACATTTAATGGGTTAAGCCCATATCATTAAGGTGGGCATGATATTTATGTGGGTCAAGCCCATATTACTTAAGTGGGTCAAGCCCATATGGTAGAGAGAGCCCAAGCCTACTTTATATTGAATGAGAATAACACATGTGAATTGGTTGAAGGAGTGAATAGTCCCACATCGCCTAGAAGAAGGTGATGGTGTTGGTATATAAGGCACAAGTTTGGCCTTTCAAGTTAGGCCCTTAGGCCAACCCACTTTTGTGGGGGAGAGACATGTTAGACCCATGCAACTAAGTGGGCTAACCCGCACGCGCCACCGTCTAGCCGGTTCGGTCTACACGCACAGCCGGTCGGGTTGGGTTGGGCTGGGTAAACAAGATAATATTTTATGGACAAATTCATTTAAACGGGAATGGGTGTCTTTGACGGATTTCCTATAAAATCATTGAAAACGTTTTCTGCATTAATCCGATTTTGGATTTCCGCCCATTTCCCTTTTTGTGAGGGCATATATATTGTGGTTCGTTGCATGTACTGTGTTGGAGGTGCTCCTATAGTATGTTGTTGATCGTCTTATGTTGGGAGGCAAACGCCCAAGAGTCCTAAGCATCATTAAGGAGGGCGAATTTTGTCTTAAGGATAGAGCAACTTGCCTGATTCGTTCATATAATCATTCCAGTAAGATTTCTCATCACAATATTTGTAAAGGTACAAAAATAATAAGACAATTCTTTTATATATTTTCGTACTTTACTATTTTGCATGTAGAATAGTAAATTTATCAATTATATTATGTGAATTTTGAAAATTTACTGTTCATCTGAAAAAATTTCAAATTTTTTACTTGTTTGTGTGAAAATTTTTGAATTATAACAGTTCTGTACTTAAATTTTCAAAATTTGATAGTTTTGTGCATAAATTCCTGAATTTTTATTGTTCTATGCTTAAATTTCTAAAATTTTACTATTCTAGGCATAAATTCCTGACATTTTACTCTCCTAGGCATAAATTTTTGAAATTTTACTATTCTATATGTAAATTTCCTGCAAGTTACTGTCTTGTGTGAATTTTTTTTTAAAATTTACTATTCTGTGCAAAATTTTCAAAATTTTCATGTTCTGTGCATAAAGGTTGGAAATTTTACTATTTTGGATGTAAATTTCTCGTAGTTTACTATTTTGTGTACAACTTTTTCGAAAATATACTGCTCTATGAAATTTTGGAAATATTACTATTCTATTTGAAAATTGTCAATCAATTACTGTGCTATATGTAATTCTCGAATTTCACTGTGTTATGTAATTTTTGGAATTTTACTATGTGTAATTTTTCGAACTTTACATACTGTATGTGTAATTTCTTGGAACTCGACTGGGTGTAATTTTCTGAAATTTCCTGAGTTATCTATAATTTCTTAATTTTTACTCGGTTTCATGCAATTTTTTTTTAAATAAAAAAAGTTGTGAAATTTTTTTTAACTGAGTTAATCTTCTGTTCATTGGAACATAAATGGCTGCTGAAGGTACCAACTTGACTTCGGTCATTCTTCCCATACCGATGAATGCACCTGTTCAAATTAAAGGGGAAAAACAAGAAAAGTTGAGTGGTGTGGATTTTAAAAGATGGCAACATAAAATGTTGTTTTATCTTACCACACTAAACCTGGCCCGATTCCTTAAAGAGGAAGTACTTGTTCTCACTGAGGAGAAATGGGAAGACAAAACGACTGTTACAGCAGTAGATGCAAGAAAACATGCAAATTTCTTATGCCGTAATTACATCCTCAACGGGTTGGACAACACATTATATAATGTGTACAGTTCTATGAAAAGTGCTAAGGCACTATGGGAATCATTAGACAAGAAGTACAAGACGGAAGATGCTGGACTTTAAAATGGTGGACTCTAAAACAGTGATCAATCAAGTACAAGAACTCCAAGTTATCCTGCATGATATTCATGCAGAAGGCATGACTTTAATTGAGTCTTTCCAGGTGGCAGCTATAATAGAAAAATTACCACCTTCCTAGAAGGATTTTATGAACTACTTAAAGCATAAGAGAAAGGAGATGAACATGGAAGATCTGATTGTGAGGATAAGGATTGAAGAGGACAACTGTGCTTCTGAAAAGAAAACTGGGGGTCATGGCATGGAAGCCAAAGTCAATGTTGTGGAACAAGGGCATAAAAGCAATAGCTTCAACAACAAGAAGATGAAGCATCTTGTTAGACAGTCGAACAATGACTCCAACAAAGTCAAGTTCAAGGGCAAGTGCTATGTGTGTGACAAGGTGGGCCTCAAGGCTAAGGATTGTCGCAAACGGAAGAAATAAGATGATTCCAAGAAGAAGAATGCATAAGCCCACATGACTGAAGTGGACAATCTCTCCACAAATGTGAATGACATCAACCTTTCCGTTGTAATTTCGGAAGTGAACATGGTCACAAACGCTAGAGAATGGTGGGTGGACACCGGGGCTACTCGTCATGTGTGCTCAAACAGGAAGATGTTCTCCACTTATCAACCCGTGGAAAATGGAGAATAACTATTTATGGGCAACTCTTCTACCGCAAAGGTTGAAGGACTTGGAAAGTTTGTGCTGAAGATGACTTCGGGAAAAGAACTCACACTCAACAATGTGATGCATGTGCCAGAAATTCGAAAGAATTTAGTGTCTAGATCACTGCTAAGCAAGAATGGGTTCAAGTTGGTGTTTGAATCAGATAAATTTTTCTTGACCAAGGCTGAGTTGTATGTGGGTAAAGGGTACCTTAATGAGGGGCTTTTCAAGCTCAATGTACTAACTATTGTACTTATTTTTGTTATTAAGAATGTGAATGCTTCTTCCTCCTATATGATTGAGTAATGTGATGTGTGGCATGGTAAATTAGGACTATTAATTATGATGCTTTATGAAGATTGATTAGTATAGAATATCTGCCTAAATTTAATATTGACTCTAATCATAAAGAAGAAACTTGTGTAGAATCAAAATTAGCAAGGAAATCTTTCCAAAGTATTGAGGGACGTATTGAACCTCTTGAGTTAATTCACAGCGATGTCTGTGACTTAGAACTTGTTCAAACAAGAGGAGGTAAAAGTACTTTATTACATTTATTTACGATTGCACTCGTTATTGTTATGTATACTTGCTGAGAAGTAAAGATGAGGCTATTGACATGTTTATATTATATAAAACAGAGGTTGAGAATCAACTTGGCAAAAAAATAAAAGTTCTAAAAAGAGATAGAGGTAGGGAATATTAATCACCTTTTGGTGATTTCTGTTCACAACATGGTATTATACACCAAACTACGGCACCATATTCACCTAAGCAAAATGGAGTTGCTGAAAAAAAAATAGAACTTTAAAAAAAATTATAAATGTCATGTTAATAAGTTCTGGGTTACCCCATCACATGTTGGGGGGAAGCTTTGCTTTCAGAAAATTATATTCTAAACAAAATACCTCATAAGAAAACCTTGCAGACACCATATGAATTATGAAAAGGTTGAAAGCCTTCTAACAAATTCATAAAAGTGTGGGGGTGTTTGGCGAAAGTGGCGGTCCCTAATCCCAAGAGGATTAAAATTGGACCAAAGACCATTGATTGTGTATTCATTGGTTATGCCAATAATAACAGTGCATATCGCTTTCGTGTTCATAAATTAGATATTCCTAATGTAAATGTCAATACTATGATTGAATTTAGGAATGCTTCATTTTTTGAACAATTTTTATGTGGAATTCTACACAAAAGGAAAGTTTCTCTGAAAAGAACTTTAGATGTTGAAAAGGATAATAGTGAAGACCAAGAGGGAGACGATGATGAACCTAGACGCAGCAAACGTGCTAGAACATCAAAATCCTTTGGTCTAGACTTTCTAACTTATTTTTGGAAAATGAGCCTCAAAGCTTTAAGTAAGCCATGTCCTCTCTTGAAGCACAATATTGGAAGGAGGCAGTAAATAGTGAAATTGAATCCATTATGCAAAACCATGCTTAGGAGTTGGTGGATCTACCGCCAGGAAGTAAACCTCTAGGATACAAGTGGATATTCAAGAGGAAGATGAAGGTTGATTAATCAATTGATAAATATAAAGCCAGACTTAATATCAAAGGATACAAGGAAAAGGAAGGTCAAGATTATTTTGATACATATTCACCAGTCACAAGGATAACTTCCATTAGGATGTTAATCATTATTCCTGCTTTCTATAATCTTGAAATACATCAAATGGATGTAAAAACTGCATTCGTGAATGGTGAATTGAATGAGGAAATATATATATATATGTAACAACTCGAAGGATGTGTTGTACCGGGGCAAGAAAACAAAGTATGTAGACTTATTAAATCTCTCTATGGGCTCAAACAAGCACCTAAGCAATGGCATGAAAATTTTGACAAAATGATGATGTCAAATGGATTCAAAATTAATGAATGTGACAAATGTGTTTATGTGAAAGACAGACCTGATGGCTATGTCATTGTATGTCTATATATGGATGATATGCTCATTATTAGTAGCAATGATGATATCATTAAAACTACTAAGAAGATGTTGAACAAACAGTTTGACATGAAGGATATGGGTGTTGCAAATGTCATACTAGGGATGAAAGTCACTAGAACATCTGATGGATATAAATTATCTCAATCTCATTATATTGAGAAAATTTTAGAGAAATTTAATAAGAATGATAATCGTCTAGCAAGAACACATGTGGATGTGACATTGCACTTAAGCAAAAACATGGATTAGAGCATATCACAACTTCAATATTTTCAAATTATTGGATGTCTCAATTATAGCATAAATTGTACGAGACCAAACATAGCATACTTTGTGAGTAAACTGAGTAGATTCAATAGCAACCTAGGGGCAGACCACTGGAAGGCTATAATTAGGGTTCTTAGATATCTGAGATATACTTTGAACTATGGGCTGCATTATACTAGGTATCCAGCGGTACTAGAGGGTTACTATGATGCAAACTTGATATCTAATACAAAAGACTTGAAATCCACAAGTGGATATGTCTTTACTTTTAGAGGTGCAACAGTGTCTTGGAAATCGTCGAAACAAACGTGCATAGCAAGATCCACAATGGAATCTGAATTCATTGCGCTTGGTAGAGTAGGCGAAGAGACAGAGTGACTTCATAATTTTTTAGAAGATATTCCAATGTGGGGGAAACATGTGCCACCTTTTTGCATATACTGTGATAGCCAATCGGCTATAGGAAGGGCACAAAGTAACTTGTATAATAGTAAGTCTCGACATATATGTCGGAGGTATAATACCATAAACACAATTGCTCTCTAGTGGAATAATTTTCATTGAGTATGTTAGGTCAAAAGAAAATATTGTGGATCCGCTTACTAAGGGTTTGACTAAAGAATAAGTGAGGAGTTCATCGAGGGGAATGGGCTTGAAGACTATACATTAAGAGTCACCATAATGGCAACCCAACCTAGTTGACTGGAGATCTCAAGATCTAGGTTCAAAGGGACAACCGAATTGTGAGGGATTCATGGGGAATCACTATTGAGATAAAATCTCGTCCCCATTCCTATAATGAGATAGTGATGTCTGCAGAGTGAATTAGGATAAGCTTTGCTTTTAATGGTTTTTATAGCTTGAATTTGTTCGAGTGGGGTATTGCAGGATACTCCTAATGAGAATCACCTAGATGAGTGTGAAGGGGCCGCTTTTATGAGGATTTTAAGGCTAAATCTAATAGAGCATTCATGAAAACCAGGTTTGTTTAGGGGTGAAATGAACACAATCAAGAGAACCATAGTGTGTTTGAGAAGTGAGTTTGTGAAATCTATTGTCTTGGTTTACACAAACGGCTGAACAATTTAAGACATCACGTTCACTGATTAGCCAATAGACCGGATAGTTTTCACAAGGGAAGGTTCAAAGCCAAAAGCTACCTTTCCCCCATGCATGATTGTATCAATATTTTCTTTCATGGTTTATCTGCATTATTTTGCATAGTTATCCAGCTAATTGTCATTCATGTGGGGGATTGTTAGAAGTGGGCATTACATTTAATGGGTTAAGCCCATATCATTAAGAGGGGCATGATATTTATGTAGGTCAAACTCATATTACTTAAGTGGGTCAAGCCCATATGGTAGAGAGAGCCCAAGTGACTTTATATTCAATGAGAATAACACATGTGAATTGGTTGAAGGAGTGAATAGTCCCACATCGCCTAGAAGAAAGTGTTGGTGTTGGTATATAAGGCACAAGTTTGGCCTTTCAAGTTAGTCTCTTGGGCCAACCCACTTTTGTAGGGGAGAGACATGTTGGACCCATGCACCTAGGTGGGCAAACCCACGCGCGCGCCGCAGCCGTTGTAATCTGGTTGGCTCGGTTTGATTTGGTTCGCACGCGCAGCCGACCGGGTCGGGTCGGGTCAGGTTGGATCAACATGATAATATTTTGGGACAAATTTATTTGGTTTGTTTTTCTATTTATTTTTTCACTTTACTAAAGAATGTGTCTGTTAACGAATGGACGCATCCGTTTGAACGGGAAAGGGTGTCTTCAACGAGTTTTCCTATAAAATCATTGGAAAACAATTTCTGCACTAATCCGATTTTGGATTTCCGTCCATTCCCCTTTCTGTGAGAGCATACATATTGTGGTTCGCTACATGTACTGTGTTGAAGGTGCTCCTACAGTACGTGGTTGATCGTCTTATCTTGGGAGGCAGACGCCCAAGAGTCCTAAGCACCGTTAAAGAGGGCGAATTCTGTCTTAAGGACAGAGTGACTTGCTTGATTCGATCATAATCAATCCGGTAAGATTTCTCATCAAAATATTTGCAAAGGTAAGAAAATAACAAAAACCAGTTCTATTATCAAACACAAAGAGCTACAAACTAGTTGCTAAGACTAATTGTCTAAACATCAAGACTGATATGTTAATTAGTCTGTACAAACAGTTCTTAGGTTAAAAAATTTCCATAAAAGTATTATATAGGATGTAATCAGCTTTTAGGTTTTGCATTTCCATAAAAAACATGTATGCAAAATGTATTTCAACATGCCTGTTAAAGAGTTTATGACAGCTTCCCACAAGTATTCCAGGAAAAAAGTAAAAAAGCAAGCATTCTAGTACTTTTCCCATTACTTCAGCACAAAGTCAAGAAATAAGCCAATAACCGCCAATAACTGTGTTTATCATTGTCTGCTATAATCTAACTGAAAACAAAAGGAGAGGTATGTGTTAAGCTAGGAAGCACATATTATACATATATATACTCTATGTATGTATACATATATATAGCCATATTTTTAAGAGTTCTAAGTTAAAAAATAAATAATAACTAGAAGTATACAACTAAGGTAATGAGGACCCGAAACAAAGTTGCTTGTAGAATTGCAACTGATAATTAAAAAAGTACAGTAAGGTGAGCTTACAGTAGGTAATGAGGACCTAAAACCAAGCTGAAAGGCTGGTGCAAGGTGAGCTTACAGTAGGTGAACTTGTTGCTAGTATAACAGAGGAATTGAAGAAAAGTAATGAACCTCTTGAATTAATTCACAACGATGTATGTGACATAAAATTTATTCAAGCAAGAGGAGGTAAAAAGTACTTTATTATATTCATTAACAATTGCACTTGATATTCTTATGTGTACTTGCTGAGAAGCAAGGATGAGGCTATAGACAGAGGTTGAGAATCAACTTGGCATGAAAAGTAAAGTTCGAAGGAGTGATAGAGGTGGGGATTATGAATCACTCTTTGGTGAATTATGTTAACAACATGTTATTATACACCAAACTATAACACCCTATTTATCTTAGTAAAATGGAGTTGTTGAATAGAAAAATAGAACTTTAAAAGAGATGATGAATGTCATATTAATAAGTTCTTGTTTACCCCATAAGAAAATTATATTCTTAATAAAATACCTAATAAGAAAACCTTAAAGATACTATATGAATTATGCAAAGGTCAAAAAGCCTTCTTAAAAAATTTTAAAGGTGTAGGGGTGTTTAGCTAAAGTGGCAATCTCTTATCTCAAAAGGATGAAGATAGGATAAAAAACGATTGATTATGTATTCATTGGTTATGCCAATAACATTAGTACATATCACTTTCTTATTCATAGATAGGAGATTACAGATGTAAATGTTAATACTGTAATTGAATTCAAGAATTCATTTTCATTTTCTTAACATATTTTTCTGTGTAATTCTACAAAGAAGTAAAGTTATCTTAAAAGAACTTTAGATGTTGCATAGGACAATAGTGAAGATCAAGAGGAAGAAGAAGATGAACCTAGATGCAGCAAACATGTTAGAACATCAAAATCCATTTGTCTATATTTTCTGAATTATTTGTTAGAAAATGAGCCTTAAAGCTTTAAGGAAGTCATGTACTCCTAAGCACAATATTGGAAAGATGCTATAAATAGTACAATTGAATCAATTATGCAAAATCATACTTAGGAGTTGGTGGATCTTCCACTATAAAGTAAACCTCTAGGATATAAGTGGATATTCAAGAGGAAAAGGAAGGCAGATGGATTAATTGAAAAATATAAAGCTAGACTTGTTATCAAAGGATAAAAATTAAAAAAATGTCAAAATTACTTGATACATATTCACTAGTCACGATTATAACTTTCACTAAGAAGTTAATCGATATTGTTGCTTTGTATAATCTTGAAATAAATCAAATTAATGTGAAAACCTCATTCTTGAATGGTGACTTGATTAAGGAAATATATAATCAACAACTTGAAGTGTTTATTGTACCAAGTTAGTGACATGAAAATTTTGACAAAATGATGATGTCAAATGAATTCAAAATAAGTTAATGTGACAAATGTGTTTATGTGAAAGAAAGACTTATCAATGTCATTGTATGCCTATATGTAGATGATATGCTCATTATCGGTAGCAATGATGAAATCATTAAAGCTACTAAGAGATATGAGTGTTGTAGATATTATACTAGGGATTAAAATCACTAAAATATCTGATTGATAATCATTATCTCAATCCCATGAAATTTAGAAAATTTCAAACAAATTTAATAAGAATGATAATCGACCCGTGAGAGCACCTATGGATGTAACAGTACACTTGAGCAAAACATTGGTGAAAGTATATCACAATTACAATATTCCCAAATAATTGACAGTCTCAATTACATAATGAATTATACAAAACTGAGTAGATATAATAACAACCTAGGGGTAGACCACTAGAAGGTTGTAGTTAAGGTTCTTAGACATCTAAGATATACCTTAAACTATGGATTGCACTATACAAGGTATCCAGCAATAGTAGAAGGTTACTGTGATGTAAACTAAATATATAATATAAAAGACTCAAAATCAATAAGTGGGTATGTCTTTACTCTAGGAGGTGAGCAATGTCTTCAAAATCCTCTAAATAAAAATTCATAGAAAGATCTACAATGGAATCTGAATTTATTGCACTTGATAGAAAAGACGAAGAGGTTGAGTGGCTTCATCATTTTTCAAAGGATATTACAATGTGGGGGGAACCTGTGCCACCTATTTACATCCATTGTGATAGCCAAATCAGCTATAGGAATGACACAATATAACTTGTATAATAGTAAGTCTCAACATGTATGTCGGACACGAATACCATAAAATAATTTCTCTCAAGTGGAATCATTTTCATTAAGTATGTAAGGTCAAAAGATAATCACTACAACAAGAATGACTTTTAGCGACACATTTATGCGTCGCTAATAGTCCTTTAAGCGTCGCTAATGATTATTAGCGACGCATAAAAAAGGTTGCTACATGTGTCGCAAAAAGTGTTGTCGCTATTGCCTATTAGCGACGTATAACAAAAAGTGTTGCCATTAGTTATTGATAGCGATGTTTACATATACGTCGCTAATAATAAATTATTAGCGACGTATAATATATGTTGCTATTAATTAATTATTAGTGACGCTTATTTTGTAGCGTTGCTAATGGTTAGTTATTAGCGACGTTATTTATACGTCGCTACTAATAAAAACTATTTAAAAAAATTAAAATTACTTATTAGCGATGTATAAATTTCTACGTCGCTAAGTAATTATTAGCGACGTATACCTATACGTCGCTAATAAAAAATTATTTTTAAAAAAAATTAAAAAAACTTATTAGTGATGTATAACTCAATACGTTGCTAATAAGTCTTTATTAGTGACGTTTTAGTATAGGCTGCTAATAAAATAAATATTTTAAAAAAACTTATTAAATGCGTTGCTAATAATATAACATTAGTGACACATTTAGTGATCTTATAAGGGTCGCTAAATACATAATTGTTTTTAAAAAAAATCCCCCATGGGCAACTAGGCCCACTGGGGAAGGGAGAGGGGGTTGGAGGTTGGCAGGGCGCCGGAATCCGGGTCCCTCCTTCACCCCTCGTTTGAAAATCAAAAGAGGGGGAGCGGGGGTGTAGTGGGGGCGGAGAGGAGGAGGCAGTGAAAGGGAGGGAAAGGGGAGGGGAAAGGGATGGGGTCCCTGAATCCGGCAGGGGAAACGATAGCCGGATTCCAGCCCCCACAGCTCTTTTCCTCCTGTCTGTCGGCCAGAGGATGGGGGAGTCGGAAGCATTGTGGGGGAGGGGGAGGGGGAGCCGGATTCCAGCCCCCACAACCCCTTCCTCCAGTAGGGAATGGGAAGCAAGGGTGGGGGAGGGGGAGCCGGAATCCGGTGGAGAGCCAAATTCCAGTCCCCAAAGCCCCTTCCTCCGGTCTGTCGACCGGAGGAGGGGGAATTGGAAGCATAGGTGTGTGTTTGTGTGTGTGTGTGTGGGGGAGGGAGAGAGAGAGAGAGAGAGAGAGAGAGAGAGAGAGAGAGAGAGAGAGAGAGAGAGAGAGAGAAAACAGAGAGGAGGGGGGATCACTGGGTGAGAGGGGAGGGGAGGGGGAGCCGGATTCCGGTCCCCCATATTCCCTTCCTCTGGTAGACAGACCGGAGGACGGGGGAACTAGAACATGGGTCGGGGGTGGGGGGGGGAATCGATGGTGATAGAGGGGAGGGGGAGCCGGGGGTGAGCTCCGGGGCGAGGTAGACGGCTGTGGTCAGCGACAAAGGGGTGGGGGGGAGGGGGGGGGGATATATAGGAGGAGAAATCGATGGAGAAATTCGCTTGCGCAGGGAATAGTGATGCATAGTACCATGCGTCACTACTACCTATTTTTTAAAAAAAATTATTTTTTTCTCTCCCTCCCTCTCTCTCTCCACCCTCCTCTCTCTCTCTCCCTCTCTCATCCCTCTCCTCTCTCTTCCTCCTCTCTCTCTCTCTCTCCTCCCTCCCCCTCTCTCTACCCCCTCCTCTCTCTCTCTCTCTCCTCCCTCTTCTCTCTCTGCCCCCCTCTCTCTCTCCCTCTCTCCTCCCTCCTCTCTCTCTTCCCTCCTCTCTTTCTCTCTCTCTCCTCCCTCTCTCCCCTCCCTCCCCCTCTCTCTGTTTCATTAAATTTTTATTTAAAAAATAGGTAGTAGCGACGCATGGTACGATGCGTCGCTACTACCAGCGGTAATAGTGACGCATAGTACCATGCATCGCTACTACTATTACGGAGTAGCGACGCATAGGGCTATGCGTCAGTACTACCTATTTTTTTAAAAAAAAATTTCCCTCCCCCTCCCCCTCTCTCTCTTCCCTCCTCTCTCTCTCTCTCCTCCTCCCTCCTCTCTCTCTTTCTCCTCCCTCCTCTCTCTTTCTCCTCCCTCATCTCTCTCTCTCCTCCCTCCTCTCTCTCTCTCTTCCCTCCTCTCTCTCTCTCCACCCTCCCTCCTTTTTCTCTTCACTCACTCGCTTTTATTATAAATTATATATTAAAATTAATAAGAAATTTTTTTAAAACAAAATATATTATATTTCAAAAATTTTAGTTTATTGTTGTCACTGCCTTTTATTGAAAATTTAATATTTATTTATTATTTATACAAATAGTCAATATTGAAGAAAATATATTATAGTTAAAAAAGTTATTTTAAATGTTGTAAATATTTATTAAATAATTTCATTAATTAGCGACACATGCTAAAAATCGTCGCTATTAGTTCTTAATTTTAAATTTAAAATTTAAAATTGAGAATTATTTGTGACGCTTATTTACAAACGTCGATGTTGTTAAAACGAGTAGCGGCATTTGTAAAAATGCGTCGTTAATAGTTTTGAATTTTTTTTAAAAAAAAGTAGTATATATATATATATATATCTTTAGTGATGCTTATAAAGGCGTCGCTAATAGTTTAAGTATTAGCGACGCTGAATATTAAGCATCACTAATAGTGGTTTTTTTTTGCGATATTTTTTTATATGTCGCTATTAGCACTCTTTAGCGATGCTTAGTGTTGCGCCGTTAATAAAAGCGTCACTAATAAAATATTTGGTTGTAGTGAATATTGCAAATCTACTTACTAAGAGTTTAACCAAAGAGCAAGTGAAAAGTTCATATAGGAGAATGGGCTTTAGGCCTCTATATTAAGAGTCACCATAATAGAAACCCAACCTAGTTGACTCGAGATAACAAGATCTAGGTTCAAAGAGATAATCGAATTATGGGAGATTTAAGGGGACTCACTATTGAGATAATATCTTGTCCCATTTCTATGATGAGATAGTAATGCCTACAGAGTTAATTCGGATAAGCATTGCTTTTAATAGTTCTTATAGCTTGAATTAATTCAAATAGGGTATGACAGGATCCTCATAATAAGAATTCTCTATATGAGTGTAAAGGGGCTACTTCTATAAAGATTTTAAGGCTGAATCTTCTAAAGCACTCATAAAAACAAGGTTTGTTAAGGGCTGAAATGAACATAATAATGAGAACCACATTGTGTCTAGGAAGTGAGTGTGAGAATTTTATTGTCTTGGTTTACACAAATAGTTGAACAGTTAAAGACATCACATTGACCGATTAGTTAGTAGACTAAATAGTTTTCACAAGGGAAGGTTTATAGCCAAAAGCTACATCGCCTCTATGCAGAAAATTTTTAATATTTTTCTATCACGTTTTATCTGTATTATTTTGAATAGTTATCCAACCAATTCTTATTAATGTCGGGGATTGTTAGAAAGTGGGTTAAAACTGACTTTCATGTGAATGAGAACGCATATGTGAATTGGTTATGAAAGTTATGAATAGTCCGACAACACCTAGAAGATGGAGATGGTGTTGGTATATAAGGCTTAAGTTTGGCATGGCAAGATAAGCCATTAGGCCACCCTACTTTTGTGGGGGAAATACATGTTGGACCCATGCACACCTAGGTAGGCTAACCCATACGCGCGTACCTTTTCTTCGGCCGGCTTAGCACAATTTGGTTGGGTTTGGTTCACACGCGGGCCTGCCGAGTTGTGTTGGGTTAGCTTAACAAGATAATTATTTTTAAAACAAATTTATTTGGTTTTATCTTAACCCAAGATAGGCCCAATTTTCTCTTAACCCAAATGTGTCTATTAATAAGTTGACACATACATTTGAATGGGACAAGTTGTCTTCAACAAGATTTTTTCTGTGTTATATTAGACACTAAAAAACCTTTTTCTCCATCATCAAAAAATTAGATTTTCCTGCTGTCTTTCCGTGGGAGTGATTACATAATTGTGGTTCGCTATATATGCTAAGTGAAGGTGCTTCTACAGTGTATAGGAGATCGTCTTATCTTGGGACACAGACAACCAAGTTATTCGAAGCACTATTAGGGTGGGCATAATTATGTCTTAAGGACAGAACATTCAACGCTCGATTCGATCTTCAAGTTCATGTCTTTCTGTAAGTTTTGTTCATTGTAATAATTACTAAGGTACAAAATTTACAAGAACCACTTATGATTATAATTTTTTAATTGGAAGCTAAGTAATAGTATATTTTATCTTTAAGTGCATTATGTGAAGTAGTTTAGTTACGGAGAATTCTAAAAGAACTTAAGTTTGAGCGAGCATACTAGACAATCATATTTTGTGACATGTCAGCCCATTCAATGATAAAAAAACCATCTTTCATGAAAGAACAAAGCTCATTGAGTTGAGATATCACTAAATAACAGTGTTAATGGAGAAAGGTGAAATTGAGTTGACGCTTATTAAGATCATCCCCTTCTATATTTCTTTTCGATTGAAATTGAGTTAATGGAGAAAGGTAACAATTAAGAAATTTATGAACTTTAGAAACCTTATCTCTTCGATTTCAATAGTAACAAAATCATCCCCTTCTATATTTCTTTTCGAATAAAAGTTTCACTCTTTCATTATTGCATCCTTCTTCATCTCTACCTACTTACACGAACACAATGGACTATTTTCCGTGACATTTTGGTAGCTCATCCAGTTTCATTAGAATGTTCATCCAAAAGTTTGAGACGTCATCGTCATTACGATTGTAAGAATCCTGATCATGATAATGCTCTCTTGAGAATCTAGGTACTTCTCCAACCTGCAGAGATTGAAAAAGTTGCACTTGGTGAGCCTGTTGTGCAGCATTGCTGCTATTTGTGACCATCTGCAAATCATATCAAGAAAACAGTTACGAGATTATGGAAGGTCTTGGTTTCACTTGGCTCAATGATTATAGCTTATTAGTTTCATAAAAGAGGCCTCAATCAATGGTTTCTCTCTTAATTGGAGGACACTAACTGATCTTCTTTTACATACAAGAAATTTTAAAAATCGGGCACAAGTCATTCAGCAGATCAAAAAGATACTTTTAGGTCTATGGAATATTGAGGACGTGCAATCTTTGTAAAGTGGCTCAAAGTTTTTTCTTCTAGAATTCAAATGAAAGTTGAACCTGTTGCCAAATTTAGCATGCAAGTTGATTATAGATTCTTCCTCCTCCTTGCTATAATTTCCTAATTTGACGTCTGGCCGCAAATAGTTTGTCCACCTGAATCTGCAGCTCTTCCCACACCTTAACAGGCCTGAATTGCAAAACAATTTTTATAGAAGAGACTGAATATGAGAATACATATAATTTTTTTTTTCTGTCTACTATTTACCATTTGAATTATCATATAAATCTTGGATAGAGATTCTTGTTAGGAGTACTAATACTGCTTGCTAATTAACTGAAATCAGAATGAAGGGAACCCATTTGTAAACTTGCTGCTCACCTGCCTTCTTGGGTAGGATCTGCCAGTTCCCGGGACCATGTTTTTCAGCATAAGCTTTCAATATTTGATCTTCTTCTTTAGTCCAAGCTCCTTTCTTGAGCCCTACCTTATCGCAGCATGGAGCTCTAACTGAGAGTTTTTTTGAGATACTAATTACATAAGACTATGGAACCAAATGAACACACAAGGAGTACTATATATAATAATGCCGTGTTCCTATGAAAGTGACACCGCCTGGAGTCATTTATCACATTCTTTGACCCATGAAAAGGACAGCTTCAAAACGCTCAGAAAGGAGAATAAGGAGACATGGGGTACTCTATAATTGCATAAGTTTCAATTCCATGCATACAAAAACTTCACTGGAAATGCGGAAGAAAGGAGGGGGAATCAGGACAAGACAAGGGGAGACCGTATCGGTTCCAGGTGGATACTGACGGACCCATATCAAATGGGATGAATTGTTATATTGTCCTTGTTATTTAAGGGAAATTGATGGAAACTCACATTGTTACATTTTTTCGTCATTCAAAACTTTATAATATTAATAAGAATTCCTATATTCTACGTAATAGACTCTCACGTATTCTACTTTGAACCAATTCTTTTTCTATTTCATCTCTTGTCGCCTCCTCCTTTTTCATTTTTCTCCTCTTTCTCCTTCATCTTTTTCTGTCATTGTCCTTCTACTCTTCTTCTTTCCGGACATTCAATAGGTTGAGACGCAATCCACACCTTTCGGTTGTTCTAGCCCCAACTAGGCCATATCGGGCATCACTATAACTTCCATGAATTCCAGTACATGTTAGAACTTAATTAATGAATTTTATAAAGAAAAAAACCTGTCATAGCTGCTTAGTGCAGCTCTGACTTATGGGCCCTTAGATCATGGTCTGCCAGAGTGTACTAAGCTGTAGCTGTAGCTATCCCTTCTCATTATTAAATATGTGAGACATAAAATTGGTTCAAGTGGGTTGCTAGAAATAAAGTAGAAGAAGAATAGAGTAAGGTAATAGTTAGGTCATTTCATACAGCCCCATAGACGTGTATAAGTTTATTTGAATTAATAAGCAAGACTTGCACAAATTTGTGTAAATACATGAGAGTTGGAGTCTATTTACAAAAAATGCCCTTATCTTATGAATGCTCAAGTAGACTTAGCCGCTATACTTGTCTTATTCATATTCATATCTGAATTCTTGTTTTATTTTTGAAAAAAACAACATAACATAGAATTTGACCATTTGATTAAAAGTTTGGATGAGGATCAATACTTTTAAGTGCATCTCATTGTGCATGAATGCATCAATAAGTAAACGTACTATGTACTTGTCAACTATAAAAGCCAAACACACGGATTCCCTCTATTATATACTCCTATATATATAAATTCTTGGACCCTTTGATCAAATGCAATCTCTTGGGGGAAAAAAGAAGTCGCCAGCCAAATTTGTCTCGTGCGCACCGGCCATGGCTGCGACAAGGAATTATTTTATTATTCAATCAAATTTTGTCAAAGACATGTTCACGTGAATTCTTTCAGCCGATTTTCATTTAAGTTCCTTAAAGGAATAGATCTTAGGGAATGTGCTCCTGCACAAAATGATATAAAAAGAAGACTTCATTGACTACTTTAAGAGTATTTCAAAGGAAATGACAACATGTAACTATTTGAGACAAATTATGATCCCTCGTACAGGGAACGACTCGACGCACCCAAAACAAAAACAGGTATTTTTCTATTTTCCATGCTCGTGCTTGTGACCAGAGCGTTTCCGGTATTTGAATAATGATTACTTTCCATGGGTCGATTACTCTCTATTGGCTGAGATATAAAATTCAGCCGCTATCTGAGAAAGTAATAGATGCGTAATTTATGTTAATGGATGAACGCATCCGTTTGAACGAGACATGTTGTCTTCAATGAGATTTTTTATAAAATTATGGAAAACTATTGTTGCTCCATACTTTTTATGAGAATATTCAATGCTGTGGTTCGCTATTTGTACTGTACTGAAGGTGTTTCTATAGTACATGATTGATCGTCTAATCTTAGGAGGTAAACGCCCTAGTGTATCCTAAGCACTATTAAGAAGGGCGAATTATGTATTAAGGACATAACGATTTACTTAATTCAATCATAACTATACCCATAAGATTTCTCATCATAATACTTGCAAAGGTAAAGGTACGAAAATAATATATTCTATATAAAATTTAGCATTTTTTATAAAAAATAATGTCAAGTACATGATTCAATGCAAAGATGGTGAATCAACACTTCTCATTTATTTTGTTTCAAGATTCATATGAGTGGGACATTCGTTAACATGTGCTCTTGTGGCCATTTCGGGACACAGAAAATTTTAATATGCTCCTTGTTTGAATGAGTCCGGGGGGTGAACCCTTAACTGGTTATTACTGACTTTTTATGCCACATGGCTGCAAATAATAAGGGGCTCTCTTGGTGCTTATACTTTGGGGCATCATCCCGTCCAGATGGAAGTTATGGCATAGTGAGTTTAGACAGGCTAGATTTGAAACACTGAATTTGAATATAAAAAAGTTATAGCATAGTGAGTTTAGCATAAAGAATGTATACGAATCATTTATTTTTAAGATCGATAGTGCATATATTAGTCATTGATACTAATGTGTATTATTGCATGCACTAGTGATCTGATGGTGAGAAGGGTCATTAAAAACTCTTCCCACGGTGGAAGCGCCGGTACCCTGTCGACCACGCCATACATGTCAATGAGTCAAAGCACCGAGTCCACTTTAGCGGCTTGGGCTTCGAGAATGCCCCTCAATTGCGTCCAAACATCAAGCAACTTGGTGCCTTGTGCTTCGAAAATGCCCCTCAATTGCGTTCAAGTTCCTACACACGCCTTGTTAATTAATAATTCCTACATCCCGTGCTCTTTGACACCGGCTAGTTTTTTACTTTGGTCTTGTCATTAGTGCTGAGACGGGGCCGGGTTATGGTGGGCTAAGGCTAAGTTATTTTTTAGTGTATGAAAGAAAAATAAAGTTCATGACTTTTAGGTGAATCCAACTGATTAAC
The DNA here is from genome assembly GCA_035235625.1 of Saururus chinensis. NCBI lineage: Eukaryota > Viridiplantae > Streptophyta > Magnoliopsida > Piperales > Saururaceae > Saururus > Saururus chinensis. Next base: position 23,651,944 of record CP141146.1, on the reverse strand, counting down.
TGGTTACAAGATCATAGGCATTTGGCCTTTATGCATGATCATTCACTATCAATACAATTGACTTTGCAAGTTTGGAATCTGCTAAACTTCTTTAAAATATACAACTTTCTTCATTTCTCCTTACTTTTTAGCTAAAGTGGAAATATCAAGGTAATTGAAAATAATCTTTTTATTATTTAAGGTTAGGCCGAACAGGCTTGTAGGCTTTGAGCCTCTTGGCCCTTGCCGGTCTAATTAAAGACGAGCCTATTAATTTTAGTCTCAGACTTAAGATTAGGCCTAAACTTTTCTTTCCTTAATCCACATTTTTACAATAAAAGTTTCGCCCCTACCTCATCTCTCCCATGGTCCTTCACTTGTTGAAACATTGAGGGTCCGTGTCTTGCTCCTCAATGTTGTTAGTTTAGAATTTGTGTACTTGCATAGTCCATTGACTCGTATGCACAACCAATTGTAGAAGATGCATGAAAGTTCCGTGAAGAGAACAATTCAAGGATGAATGACATATATAAGATTATGAAAACACATCACATACTTACGTTAGAATAGTGTATAATTCATTAAGTATGGAAAATAAGATACGAGGGAAGATAAGTGGGCTGAGTTCAAAGAAAATTAATCACTTTTGAAATTTTTACCAAAATAGACTTGTACTGTCATGGAATACAAAAAATGTAAGTCTGTTATAATTGCAAAAGTAGACCTGCACACATGTGAGGCTAGCAGCTCGTGCCCTAAAGTGAAGGATTTTAATTTTTTTTGAGAAATTTTTATTTCACTCCCTAGATCTTTAATCTTTTTCAAATAAAGCTTTTGTCTCTAGTACTCTTCTATGAACTTCATTTTCTAAGAATTATATTTTATCTCAAAGATTACTTTTATTATATTTGAAGACATTATCTTCTTCATTAGTAGACACAAATTTATCTTCTAAATATCTAGATTTTCTCCTTCATTTCACTCTTCAAAGTTTGAACCTCTTTCTCTAGTTCTTGTTTATCTTCAACCAATTGGAATTTTTTTAAAGAAGTAGATACAATTGTCTCCTTATTCAATTTGACAATCTTCTCTAACTTCTTGCACTGTTTAACTTGATTCAATGACATGTCTAAAAAGGCTTTCAACATCAAAATCCTTATCATCACTAGAATAATAAGAACTAGATATGCTGAATCAATCAAACAAAAGTAAGCAAGTAAAAACAAACACACCAAAATCACAAAACACACCTTTTGGAAAAATAAGTAAGATTAAGCAAGAGAGATACACACTAGCATGCACAACAAGATTGATATAATGAATTAGCAGTAAATTTAAACAAAAATCCTCATTTACTAGTTGAGAATTGAATATCTGTCTAGATGGCTTTGCAAATCACCACATTACCCCTAGTCCAATTATTTTAGAAAGATAAAGACTACAAGATATGCCCTTGTTGTACAAATTTTTCTTATATAGCATAAACAATTAAAACCTAATATCTATGTACATTCATGATTAAGCTATCAAGCATTCAATCAACCAAGCATGCAATTTACACATGAACACACTAGAATTTAATGTGAAAAATCCAAACTAGGGTGAAAAACCATGACAGGCTCACAAGGTCAAATCAATGCACTAGTAAGTAAGAACTTACAAGACCTAAGAACAACCAAAGAACCTCTTAACTCGACACAAATGAAAATGTCTTTTCTTTGTTCAGTCCTCTTCATTGTTGGCCTTCAAGTTTTTCTCTTTGTCAAATCCTTAAAGTTTTTATTCTTTGTGATTGTTGATCTTCCGTTGAGTTTCTTTAATTACTCCTTGATGAAGAACTTTGCTAAAACTCATCTTTTTTTTGTGAGATTCTTGTCTTTCAGTTGTGTCTTCATGAAATCACTATTAACATGAACTTCAAGCTTTGGATGATCTCTTCTAGGAAAATAATGGAAAATGGACTCTCCTCTCTTCTTTATGATTTTTGAGGTTTTCCTCTCTTAAATTCCATGATTCTATAGCCTTTAAATAGGATATTAAGTTAGTTTAAGAATCTGACTCAAATTAGTAATACAATCTTTTCTGGAAAGGCTTAAATTAGGCAACCATAACATACAGTGATTGATCGTTTTAAACAACGATCGATCGTTCACTATTTCTATAAGGGTACGATACCACTAGCGATCAATCCATCAATCATGCAATCAATTGATAAACACTCGGCTTCGTTTTACAAATAATTATTTCAAGTGGCAATATATCGATTGAATCAATGTATTGTGTAGTGATCGATCAATTAAAAAATATTTTGACAGCTTTTTCCTTTATACCCTAATTCTACCTGAAACTCCCAAAATCACATTCTAAGATCATCCAAGTGAGTGTTTGCAAAATTAATTTCTTTTACCTTTAACACTCTTAGTATTCAACCTTGATTGAATGATAAGAACATGTATACTCCTATTTTTTAAGTTTGTCAATTTCATATCGGACTTGACCACATTTACATCTAGTCAAATCCCTAAGACTAATTATATACATGAAGTTTTGACATCATTTTGATCAACGAAAGTAGTCAATTTAAACACATATGCCTCATATGTTCTTTCATATACCACACCATGTTTTCAAATTATATACTAATTGATATAGTCATGTCATCACACATACGAATTTTCATAACTTGAAAAGAAAACACCTCCAATATTCAAGTGTGTTAATTTAGAAGAGTAAGTATTGCAGCAAAGTGAAGAAGTCAATTCAAATCGAAGTTGGATCGGCTTATATGATTGAGAAAAGTAATATATTTGACAATTTATTTACTAAATATCCAAAATAAAAGCTTATCAAATTTTTTTCACAACGAACACGGTCTCATCAACCACTAGATAAACTCCTACAACCATTTCATATACATAAGCCTCTAGAAAACTTTTGCCTCCATTGGGACATTGATATCATGCCCAATTATGACCCTTCAAAAAATGGTGTCAGTGGCTGGAGGTACAGCATTGTGCGGTTTAGTAGGTTCAATGTTAAAATGCTCATCTTCTAGACAGGTAAGAGGGGCATCACTGACGAGTAATAGGGTGAAATGACAACTATATTTGACATTCCCTCCTATTGTGCTTCAACAACATCCATCTTACTCACTTAGAAGGTTGGCATTTCACCATTAACCTTGCTAAACCTCACGGTGCCATATCTCTACTCACCGAAGCCATATTTCCAAGAGCAATAATCAGGCATGATTTCAATTTGACAATAGACGCAAAAAACTGCCGAAAGCTGAATGCCAGGAAATAATTGTAGAAGTCTATGTGGTGGATGAAGGGACTGTAATTATGGAGAAGAAAATGTGATGAATTTTCTATGCTAATTAACATATTTGTGTCATTGATAACATGATTGGAATATTATTCTTTGTTTAACATGTCAACGGTAACATGATAGTATAATAAGTGAGTGATCAACCACACAATTGTGTGAATATCATATAATCGATGACACGACAGTTTGGTATTCTTGTGGTTTTGTATTTTGGTAGTATGCTACAAAATATGAAAGATGCACCCCAAAATACTAAAAATAATTTCCAAACTACCAAAGTACGTCAATAATTTGCACTATTTTGATCTATTTAAAAATAATGTCCAAAAAGCTGGCATACTGTAAGAGATCCCACCTCCATCTTCCCTACCGTTCAAATAAGGTGATAAATTTTGAAACAAAGTCACGAAGAAACAAAAAGAATTCAACTGGAAAGAAACGAAAAGAAATAAACAAGAAAGGAACCAAATCCTCATCAAGATTTTGTGATTATCCTTCCTTGGTCCCTTTTGACCATTGTATAACCATAATCTTGATGAGTACCCTCATCATCATCATCAATTTTAAGGTAATTATGGATTTTCATCTTGCCATTATTGGTTGTAATGTAAATTTCCTCAGTGTTTTTTTATGTTTACATGCTTTTTCTTTGCATTCTAGTAGTTTAATATTATCAAAATACATACGTGTGATGAAATGACTAAGCACATTAGTGTAGATATTATAACACGATTGGTTAAGAAGTCATGTTATCATATGTATGCTAATTATCATAGTTGTGTTATGATTACCAATCACCAATGGCACACTAAACCATACATAATATTTCTATTGCTAACTCAACGTCATACAATGTCGTTATCACATATATGCAAATTAACACAGTCGTATCATCTCACATACGATGTTCATAAATTGAAACGAAAGCAACTCCAGCGTTCACGAGCCTTGATTTAGAAGAGTATGTAAGGGAAGAAGTGTGTACCGATCCATGTTGGATTGTATATGTGAGGACAATTTATCTGCAATAGAAATTTCCATACATATCATTGGCTTATTCGAAAGATAAAATATATATTTTCCATTTTAGGGTCATTAATATTAATATCAATCCTATAACACTACAACAAAATAGAGCATTAGCGACGCATATATTAGCGACGCTTATTTAAGTGTTGCTAAAAATAACTATTTGCGACGCATAACTAAGCGTCGCAAAAAACATAAACTATTAGCGACGCATTTTCATATGCCTCGCTAATAGTTATATATATGAGCGACGCTTTATAATAAGCGTCGCTAATAGTTCCTCTATTTGCGACACTTTATATAACCATCGCTAAAAGATACATATTTTAAAAAAAAAAGAAAAAAATATAACTATTAGTGACGCTTTTGTAAGCGTCGCTAATAGCTTTCTTAATAGCTACGCATATAACTAAGCATCGCTAATAGTGCTGCTATTAGCGACGCTTACAAAAGCGTCACTAATAGTATTGAATTAAAAATAAAAAAAATATAAATTTTAAATTAGTAGCGACGCTTTTAAATAAGCATCACAAATACTATATCTAATAGCGACGTTTGTTCACAAGCGACGCTAATAGATTTATTAATTGATTTTATTTAATAAATAAATATTAAAAAATTTATAATAAACTTTCTAAATATAATATATTTTATTCAATATTTACTATTTGTATATACAATAAATAAATATTAAGTTTTATATAAAAACTAGTGTTAATAATTCACTATTTATATATAATATATTTTACTTGTTAAATTTTATTATTAATTTTAAAATATAATTTATAATAAAAGAGAGAGTGAAGAGAGTGCATTAAGAGAGTGAGAGCGACGAGAGAGAGGGATCGAAGAGAGCGGGAGAGGTGAGAGAGAAAGCGAGGAGAGAGAAGGGAGAGAGTGGGGAGGTGAGAGAGTCAGAAATATTAAGTTTTATATAAAAACTAGTGTTAATAATTCACTATTTATATATAATATATTTTATTTGTTAAATTATATTATTAATTTTAAAATATAATTTATAATAAAAGAGAGAGTGAAGAGAGTGCATTAAGAGAGTGAGAGTGAGGAGAGAGAGGGATCGAAGAGAGTGGGAGAGGTGAGAGAGAAAGGGAGGAGAGAAAAGGGAGAGAGAGGGGGAGGTGAGAGAGTCAGAGAGGATAGAGAGAGAGGGAGGAGAGAGAGAGGAAGGTGGAGAGAGAGAGGAGAGGAGAGAGAGAGAGAGGAGAGATAAGGGAGAGAGAGAGGGAGGGAGGAGAGAGAGAGAGAGAGGAGAGGAGAGAGAGAGAGAGGAGAGATAAGGGAGAGAGAGAGGGAGGGAGGAGAGAGAGGGGAAAGGGAGGAGAGAGAGGGGAGAGGGAGGAGAGAGCTAGAGAGGAGAGGGAGGAGAGAGAGATAAAATATTATTTATATTTTTTTTATTTGTTATTTATTTTTATAAAATTAATAAAAATAACATAAAAGAGTATTAGCGACGTATAGGCATATACGTCCTAATACCTTTAAGTATTAGCGATGTGTATGACTATACATCGCTAATACCCTTGAGTATTAATGACATATATTCTATACGTCGCTAATACTTAACGTTATTAGCGACGTATATGCCTATACGTCGCTAATATTTTTTTATTTTTTTATTTTTTATTTAAATCAAAATATAAAAAGAGAGAGAGCGGGAGAGAGGGAGGATAGGAGAGGGAGGAGAGAGAAGGGAGAGACAGAAAGGGAGGAGAGGAGAGGAGAGGGAGAGAGAGGAGAGAGAAGGGAGAGAAAGAGAGAGAGGACAAAGAGGAGAGAGAGAGGGAGAGGAGAGAGAGAGGGAGGAGAGAGAGGGGAGAGGGCGGAGAGAGAGGGAGGAGAGAGAGGGGAGAGAGAGAGATGAGAGAGGGGAGAGGGGAGAGGGAGAGGAGAGAGAGAGGGGAGATGGAGAGGAGAAAGAGGAGAGTGAGGGAGATGAGAGGGAATAGAGAGAGAGGGGAGAGGGAGGAGAGAGAGAGAGGAGAGAGAGAGAGGATAGAGGGAGGAGAGAGAGAGGGTAGAGGGAGGAGAGAGAGAGAGGGTAGAGGGAGGAGAGAGAGAGGGGGGAGAGGGAGGAGAGAGGGGAGAGTGAAGAGAGAGACTTGAGAGGGAGGAGAGAGAGAGGGAAGGAGAGAGAGAGGGGAGAGAGGGGAGAGGGAGAGAGGGGAGGAGAGAGAGAGGGGAGAGGGAGGAGAGGGAGAGAGGGGAGGAGAGAGAGAGGGGAGAGAGGGGAGAGGGAGGAGAGGGAGAGGGAGAGGAGAGAGAGGGGAGAGGGAGAGGAGAGAGAGGGGGGAGGGAGAGGAGAGAGAGAGATAGGGAGGAGAGAGAGAGATAAAATATTTTTTATATTATTTATTTGTTATTTATTCTTATAAAATTTTAAAAAATATTAGCGACGTATAGGCATATACGTTGCTAATACCTTTACGTATTAGCGACGTATACCCTTAAGTATTAGTGACGTATAGTCGTATAATCCGCTAATACTTAAAGGTATTAGCGACGTATATGCCTATACATCGCTAATACTCTTTATTTTTTTAAATAAAAAATATAAAAGTAGAGAGAGCGGGAGAGAGGGAGGAGAGGAGAGGGAGGATAGAGAAGGGAGAGACAGAAAGGGATGAGAGGAGAGAGCGAGGGGAGAGAAGGGAGAGAAAGAGAGGGAGGAGAGAGAGGAGAGAGGGGAAGGTGGAGAGAGAGAGAGAGGAAGGTGTAGAGAGAGAGATGAAGGTGGAGAGAGAGCTAGAGGAAGGTGGAGAGAGAGAGGAGAAAGGGGGAGAGAGAGGGGAGAGGGAGGAGAGAGAGAGAGGGGGGAGGAGAGAGAGAGGGAGGAGAGAGAGAAGAGGGGAGAGGGAGGAGAGAGAGAAGAGGGGAGAGGGAGGAGAGAGAGAGGAGAGGGGCGAGGGAGGAGAGAGAGAGGGGAGAGGAGGAGAGAGAGAGGGAGGATAGAGAGAAGGGGAGGATAGAGAGAGAGGAGAGGGATTTTATTTTTAAAAAATAGTATTTGCGACGGTTATAAGTAAGTGTCGTAAATATATGTCTTAATTGCGACATAATAAGTGAAATGTCGTAAATTTAAACATTATTTGCGACGCTTAGTTATAAGTGTCGCAAATACATTAACTATTGCGACGTTGTGAGGAAAACGTTGTATAATAGCTTATTTTAGCGATGCATAATATGCGTCGCTAAAATTACCCCACTTTTTTTTCATTTACCCTCACGGGCGAAAATTTTGCCCGCGCGGCCGAACGAAAATACCGTGCGGGCAAAATTTCACCCACGCGGTATTTATCCTGTTCCCCCCTATTTCTGTTATCCCTTCCCCCCGTCCAACTCCGGCTCTGCCCCGTCGCCTCCTCCTCCGGATCCACCCTGGCGCCTCCTCGTCCTCCTGCTCCAACCCGCCGCTGCAGTCCCTACGCGCGGCCTCCTCCTCGCGCCGGATCCTCCTCCCGGCCCCCTCCTCCCTACCCCTTAAAGGTTCCCCCTTTACACTGGAATCCCACCCCCCCCCCACCTCTCTCCCTCCCTTCCCCTTCTCTGTTTCAGAAGAGGGGGACGGTTCCGGTGGAGATGGGGCAACGCGAGGGAGGCCGGGACTATGGGAGGGCCGGATTCTGGCGAGGACCCGGAATGCGGCCCTCTCTCAACGACCTCATCTTTCCCCTCTCTCCCCCGGGTCCGCCCACCTCCTTCCCCTCCTCTAGAAACCAGAGGAGGGGAGCGGACCAAGGGGAAGGGAGAGAGGGAGGAGAGAGAAGGGAGAGACAGAAAGGGAGGAGAGGAGAGAGCGAGGGGAGAGAGAGGAGAGAGAAGGGAGAGAAAGAGAGGGAGGAGAGAGAGGAGATAGAAGGGAGAGAAAGAGAGGGAGAGGAGAGAGGGGAGGAGAGAGAGGAGAGAGGGGAAGGTGGAGAGAGCGAGAGGAAGGTGTATAGAGAGAGGAGAAAGGGGGGAGAGAGAGGGGAGAGGGAGGAGAGAGAGGAGGAGAGAGAGGAGAGGGGAGAGGGAGGAGAGAGAGAGAGGGAGGATAGAGAGAAGGGGAGGATAGAGAGAGAGAGGAGAGGGATTTTATTTTAAAAAAATAGTATTTGCGATGGTTATAAGTAAGCGTCGTAAATATATGTCTTAATTGCGACATAATAAGTGAAATGTCGTAAATTTAAACGTTATTTGCGATGCTTAGATATAAGTGTCGCAAATACATTAACTATTGCGACGTTGTGAGGAAAACATCGCATAATAGCTTATTTTAGCGACGCATAATATGCATCGCTAAAATTACCCCACTTTTTTTTCATTTACCCTCACGGGCGAAAGTTTTGCCCGCGCGGCCGAAGGAAAATACCGTGCGGGCAAAATTTCACCCGCGCGGTATTTATCCCGTTCCCCCCCTGTTACTGTTATCCCTTCCCCCCGTCCAACTCTGGCTCTGCCCCGTCGCCTCCTCCTTTGAGTCCACCCTGCCGCCTCCTCGTCCTCCTGCTCCAACCTGCCGCCGTAGTCCCTGCGCGCAGCCTCCCCCTCGTGCCAAATCCTCCTCCCAGCCCCCTCCTCCCTACCCCTTAAAGGTTCCCCCTTTACACCGGAATCCCCCCCCCCGGCCCAGCTCCGGCTCCACTTCCCCCTCCTTCCCCTTAAAGGTCCCCTCTTTACCCTGGAATCCCCCCAGAGCCGCATCCGCCCCGCCATCCCAGTTCAGAGTTCCCCCCCCTCCCCCTTCTCTCCCCGTGTCCTCCTCCCTTCCCCTTCTCTGTTTCAGAGGAGGGGGACGGTTCCGGTGGAGATGGGGCAGCGCGAGGGAGGCCGGGACTATGGGGGGCCGAATTCTGGCGGGGACCCGGAATGCGGCCCTCTCTCTCTCCGACCTCATCTTTCCCCTCTCTCCCCCGGGTCCGCCCACCTCCTTCCCCTCCTCTAGAAACCAGAGGAGGGGAGCGGACCAAGGGGAGAGAGAGGGGGCGGCTGGCCACCCCCTCCCTCCCACTCCCCCTTCTCACCAGAGATGGGCGGACCCGGGGAGAGAGGGGTGGCCGGCCCCCCACTCCCGTTCTCCTTCAACCTCCCCCCCCCCCCCCCCCCACATCCCCTTGCACTCAACGGAGGGAGAGGGGGCGGACTGGATTCCGGCTTCCCACCGGAATCCACCCACCCACCCCACCTCCTACCTCTCCCAGGCTCCCCCTCTCGTCTCCCCGGTCACCACACCCCGCCCATGCCCCAACCTCCCACTGGCGCCGGATTTGGTTCTGTTTTTTTAAAATTTTTCTAAAGCTATTAGCGACGCTTATAAAAGTGTCGCTAAAGACTTTTTTATTTTTTTAAAAATTTTACAAAGTATTAGCGATGCTTAACAAAGTGTCCCTAATTCATAATTTTTTTTTAAATATGTTTTTTATTAATGAGGTTTTAAAATTTATTTATTTTTATTAGCGGCACTTACAAAGTGTCGCTAATAAGTTGTAATTTATTTTTTTTAAAATAATTTTTTATAGTAGCGACGTTTAGGAAAGCGTCGCTAATAATTAAGTATTAGCGATGCTTTATTATTATACGTCGCTAATACTTTTACTATTAGCGACGCTTTCGTACGCGTCGCTAATACTAAAATTATTAGCGACGTAAGTAGCGACGGTTTATAAGCATCGCTAATAGTCAATAGCGACAGTTATATTATTATTAGCGACGTTTATAAGCGTCGCTAATAGTCTTTTTTGTTGTAGTGTAACACACTTCTTTGTGAGAAGATGATCCCATGACAAAGAATATAATCCTTATTGGCAATATTGTGGACAAGAGACATACTTTGATGGCTTTTCTATAATGTGCCATAGCAACTGATAGGGTGCATGAAAAAAAGCCATAAAAGTATGACTCTTTTCCACAAAATGTCCGATATGAATTGTGTTGTTTGTCGTTGGATCATCTTCTAGAAAGAAGTGTGTGGGATGATTGATATTGACATTAATGGCCCTTAAAAATGGAAAATGCAGTACTTTTATCAATCGGAGAAGAAAATGATAAGTGTAGAAATTTTTGTAAAGAAAAAATTGTCCCAACATGCTTAGTTGCAAAGATCACTCATCATACTTTTGGAATAAATTTGCTTGAACCCTTTTGATCGCAGTATAATGCTAATTGTCAAGAGTAATCATATCATCATCAATTATAAGGCAATTGTGTAAGTACATATGTGGTCATATGTATTGTATTGGCTTATTTTGATAAACAAAATAATGTCAAATTGATGTGTAATTTGAGTCATAAGATAGAATGTTTATTGCTTAGAAGACCCAGGAGTGTTATCGTAGGTAAAAACATGCATGCACATCTCATCACAAATAATAAAATTGTGTAAGACATGTAAGAGTATGTACGACATGTAAGAGCATGACAAATACTTATAATTGTTTTAGAAAGACTAACTATATAACATGGGCTAGTATTTAGTCTTAATTAAAAATAATAATAATAAAATATATAATTCGCTAATGAAGACAACTGTGGACATGGATAGTTATTGTCCGTGACAAAAACTAATAGTGTCCATTTTAGTGCCAGTGGATGCTGACACTACAGACACTAAATAAACGTACGCCATTACACCCCTGGCTTGTTAATTATTAGTAGTGCGGCATAGATTTTCCCATTTGAATTGTGCATGGTCTTCTTTTCTTTGTTTGTATAATAGAAGAATCTAGAACAGCAAATGATGCTTGATCTACTTGACTGAGTTATAGAGCCTTCGAACCTGCACATCTAGAGTCCACTTTTGTTGGTAATAACTACAGTATCTGCTTCTAAGTATGCTTCTAATCACCAAAGTTCCCATATATTTAGATATGATTAGAAACAGTTAAATTTTCCTGTTCCTCTAGCAAATTTCCTTTGGGCGGCAAAAGATACTGCTTTACTTCTTGTTTAATGGCAGCCCCACAACAGAAATCATTAGTTACTTAGCAACATAAATCTACACTCCTTAGGCTAAGAGTGTAGAGTGGTCAGACTAGCTGAAGCAAGGTGGGTAGGGGTGTCATACCAATCAAAAACAAGCTTTTCAATTAAGCTACACAAACATGCATATAAATCTCAAATCAATGAGCAATATAAATCATCCATCATGAAGCATGCATATAGGAAATCAAATTGGAAGCAATAGCGTACTGACCTTAGGCATTCCAGTGCCTTGCACGCCCTTGAAACCTTTGATTCGCACATCCAAACACAAAGGAATCAAGTGGGGAGAGAGTAAATACCTTGTATGTGTTGATCCTTCAAAGCCCTCACTTTTGGAAGCTGATAAGTATAATTTATATGTTATTTTACCCTTAATGATTCTATTGTTTAGTCTTATTTAAGAGTTAATATAGTTTAAATAATTAAAATTTAAATTTAATTAGGTTAGAAAAAGCTTTTATGATCTTTGAAGTAAATTGGCTTACTTATGTCAATGTTGTATACATTCTTCATAGGTGTTCGAAGGGAGCATTTTTATTATCAAACGGGTAAACGTGATTTTGAAGACAAACACAGTTAGGACGATCGAACGGCCATGCATGGCGATTGATCGGGATAACACGCAGTTTCCTAATTTAAGTCAATTTTCAATCCTTTTCATATTAAACTTCTTCCTACGGTTCTTATGCCTATAGAAAGACATATTTGACTCGAAATTAAAGGATTCGAGTAGATTTTCTTAACAGAAAAAAGAAGAAGAAGATGGAAGAGAACTCAAAGCATTCAATGGAGATTCAAGTGCTTTCTTATACAATGGAAGGTTAGATTCTTCATTTACTTAGGAGTTGATGAAATTATAGATAAGTTTCAATTTCTTTTCTTTTCAATTTAGATCTTAGTTGTGAATAATGACAATTGTGTGACAATGATTTCCTTTTTAATGGAAGAGTTTTTCATGTTTATTCAATTCTATGTTGATTTATTATCTTGTAGATGATAGATTGATGTGGTTTTGATATTTGCATTGATTCTAATGTCTATGATTTAGATAAGATGGTCATGCAATAGTTTTAATGTTCAGATAATTAATGAATTGGATGAGTTATACTAAGATGAGATGAGTCATGCATATAATTTAGTTTAGTGTAGATGATTCGTGCTATTGTCGAAGATAGTTCATGCCATGAATTTAATTAATGATTTTTTCTGAAGTAATTCTAACTTGTAGCTGAGAATACTTATTCATATTCACACTAGATTTAGATTAAAAGTTAAGGACTTGTTATGGTTCTATAGTGAATTCGATTTCCTAAGTAAGTTCCATTATATTGATATCTTATTTTTAATTAAGTGATTATTTCTTTTGCTTAATTTAAGTTTAAGTTTTTTCTAGTTTTTAATCAACAAATTCCTCTCTTAGATTTAGTAATAATTCATCCATCTTTGAGGTTCAACAACCCTTAAATACTTATCCTAGTACAATTACCTTGTACAATTGCAAAGGGTTTAATTATAAACGATCAAGTTATGGTACTGTTGTCAGGGATAGTGTTCATTTGTAACTAAATTAGTATTAGGATAATTTTAGATACTTTTGTTTCACGTTACTTGAGTTTTTAGGTAAATTCTTAGTTTCTTACCTTCTTTTATTTTGATATTGTAGGTTGAGTTGAAGACCGTGCTCTCTACACTTGTGCCCACAAGTGGACATTGACAAGCATAGTGCTTCTCTTCGGTTTGCAAGTTCATTTTCTCTCTTTATTTTTAGTTTTTAATCTTAGTTCCTTTTTACACTTAAATTTTGTGGTGTGTTTGTGGTGTATGCGTGGTCGTCGCTCCTTGCTCTGCCGATTAGTACCATTTGACCATGAGCCTGAGCGGACATATAGGAGAGCTGAGTTACCCTCGACCTACATCCCTACAGCCCTAAACTCTCCCACCGATTCCTCTATCCACACTACTTCTACCCTCATCATGGCTGAACATCAATTAGTAGATGCACCACTTAAAGCTCTAAGGGAATATTACACTCCCAATGAGTACACCTCTCCTTCATGCATTAGGTTGCCAGCGGTTGCTACTCAAAATTATGAAATTAAGCCCAGTGTTATTCAAATGCTTCCATCCTTTTATAGGCTTAATAATGAAAACCCATATAGGCACTTAGATGACTTCTTGGAACTATGCACAACTTTTAAACTCTCAAATTTAACCGATGAGGCTATTAAACTTCGCATTTTCCCTTTCACATTGAAAGATAAGGCTAAAGAATGACTTCACTCTTTAGAGCCAAACATCATCACAACTTGGGTCCAAATGCAACAAGAGTTCCTCAAAAAGTACTTCCCCATAGGTAAGACCAACCAAATTAGAAAGGTCATAACCACTTTTGCCCAACTTCCCACTGAACAATTCCATGAGAGTTGGGATAGACTTAAGGACCTTTTTAAGAGGTGTCCTCGTCATGCTGTCCCTAAGTAGCAATTAGTGTAATATTTTTATGAGGGTCTTACTGAACAAAACTGTCATCTTGTTGATGCAAGTTGTGGGGGTACCTTTTTGCTAAAAAATGAAAATGAGGCGTTGAAACTTTTTGAGGACAAGTGAAAATTCTCTTTACCATGTTGTGTTGAATAGAAATGAGAGTGGATTATCAACCTTTAACAATGCCCCCTTTAGGGGTGACTTGTATGAAGTAAAAAACCCATTAGACCTCTCCTCCAAAGTTGATACTTTAAGTAGGAAGCTGGATCTTCTTATGACTTCAACCCATCAGTCCACTCCCTTCACTCAAGATGCATGCACAATATGCCTTAGCCCAGCCCATACTATTATGGAGTGCCCCTTTCCCTCTCAATTTCCTGAGCTTGTCCAAGACTATGTGAATGCTATCCAATCCTTCCCTAAGGCTGAGAACAATCCATTTTTAAACACATATAACCCTAGGTAGAGGAATCATCTTAACTTATCTTGGCGGGCACAAAACTAAGGGGTTTTGGGCAACTAACCCCTTAGGCAACCATTCCAAGTTCCACAAGTCCTATCTACCAACCTCAAGTGCAACCCCCATATGTCCAACCTAGTAGGAGTCCGAGTTTTGAAGAGAAGGTCTTAACTGCATTACAAGAGCTACAATCTCATACTCAAGTCCTTCACTCCCACACACAATCTATAGCAAACCTAGAAGCCCAAATTGGACAACTAGCTAATGCTATTAACAAGAGAGATATGGGGACGTTGCCAAGTCAACTTCTACAAAACCTTAAAGGTCAATTTCAGGTAGAGGAAACTTCTCCTTCTAATGAAGAAGTTCATTCCATAATGACCCTTAGGAGTGGGACGATTGTTGACAATAATGTTGGGGGGACACTAGTGACAGATGATAGGAGTGAGGAGTTAGAGAGGGTAGCCCCTAATGAGCCTTAAGTAGAAGTGTGTGCACCACAAGAGAAGGAGTTTGTATCTCCTACCCCTTCGATCAGAGTCACAGTCTAAGACCACTTCCGAGGGATCTTATATCCCTATGACACATTTTCCTCAGTGTTTGGACATGGCCCCATCATTTAGAAAGAGCATGGCTAGGACTGATGAGATTCTTGAGACTTTCAAGCAAGTGAAAATTAATCTCCCTCTTTTAGAAGTTATTAATTCCTGCTTATGCTAAGTTCTTGAAAGACCTATACACTCAAAAGCGTAAATCTAAGACCCATGTGTCTAAGAAGGTTTTCCTCACCAAGCAAGTTAGCTCTCTTTTGAAGTTTAACACCCCACCTAAGTATAAGGACCCCGGAGAGCCTACTATTTCTTGTGTCCTAGGTGATCACTCCATTTATAGCCCTCCTTGACCTTGGTGTGAGTATCAATCTATTTCCTTACTCGGTGTATGAAAAACTAGGGTTAGGTGAATTGCAGCCTACATCAGTTACCTTGCAGCTAGCCGACCATACTGTGCGTAAGCCTCGGGGAGTCATTGAGGATGTCTTAGTGAAAGTTGACGGGTTCTTTTTCCCTGTTGATTTTATTGTCTTAGATATGGAAACCAGTGCCAACTCCACACATCATATTTCTATCATTCTATGTTGTAATTTCCTTACCACAGCTAATGCATGTATAAATTGTAGGACGAGGGTAATGGAGATGACCTTTGGGAACATGAAAGTGCAACTAAATATTTTTTATGTGTCTAATAATTTACCTGCAACTTGTGATGCTGAATGTTTTATGGTAGATAATTTTAGATTCGATGCTTATGATAGATGTCCATCTTTTGTAGCATCAACCCATAATCAAGTCGTGCCTTGTAGTTTTTCTAAGTTATCCTTTTGGAGACTGAAGAGAAGAGCCAATGCCAATATCTACCACTTACCTTGACATATTTGAGAATGTTGGCATTGTCTGGCTGAAGACAATAAACTTAGCGCTTCTTAGTAGGCAACCCATGTCTTTGATATCTTTGTTTTCCTTTATTTTATTTATCTTCTTTGGTTTATTTAGGTTTTATTTACTTATTTTTCTCTACTTTTATTTCTTTTCTCATTGTAGTTTTTGTTTCTTTTGTTGGATATAGTACTTTAGGTTTGGGGGAATGCTTATCACTTGTCATTTATTTCTTTTCTCTCAATCCTATGTACTTCACTTTCAAATTAGTGGATTAGTTCTGCATTTAGGTGATATCTTTCTTTCCCTCTCTTACTTATTTTTGTCATTGTAGTATTTATTTTCTTTAACATTGAGGACAATGTTCCTTTAGGTTTGGGGGTGTAAAAAGATATTTTTCTTTCTTAGTCTTCTTTTAGGATGTTTTAGAATATATTTTTATTATTATTTTTATTTTTTTTCTTTTATGTGGTTTTTATCGCTTATTTTCTTTTAAAAGCATATGTCTATTTTTAAAGAGATCAGTTTCATGAAGAAAGTTCAAGTAATTAATTAAGTGATGAAAGCGATTAAGTGAGTAATTTCTATTTTATTTTCTTTATCTTGGATAATTGTGCTTACATTTTTAAATCACATTTCACACACTTGAAACTTGTAGGAATATAATTTTATGATTTATTACTTGTAATCTTAGTGGGATATCTTTAACTGAGCATATTTTTTAAAACATGACAATTGAGTAATTTTTAATGTTTTATGATAAATCTTTATGTTTGGCTATTATTTGAAAAAAAATAGAATAAGTATGCAATAAAAAAATGTTAAAAAAAATAATTAAAAAAAAGAGTTGAAAAAAAATATAGATTGATTGAAAAAAAAATGATGATGATAAAAAAAAGAGTAAATGTTTGTTTCTTTTTTCACTGAGTAATCGGACCTTGTGCCTAGGCAAGCATAAGGGATCGCGTTAAAAGGTGAAAAGTTAAGATAAATTCTTTTATAACTTATTTGGTTCTGTAGCTTTTATAATTCGAGTTATTAAGCTTAAGAGGTGTTTCAACACCTAGTGCCTTGAGCCAACTAGATTAGGGACATTGGTCTAACGCTTTTTACATGGACTATTTAGAAAACTTAATAGAACTAAGTATTGCACAAGTAATATTTTGGGATATATTATGCTCTTATTCCCTAAATTTAATTTAAATTTGAAGGCTATTACATGAGTTTTTATTATGAGATTTTAAGGATGAAAGATTGTCATTGTTATATTTTTCAGTTAGTAAATTGTAATGAGTTTGGTTAATGGGTCACATAAGATATGTTTGTCAATAAAGAATGAAATTGTATGACTACAAAGTTTCTACACTTCATATTTTTGAAATGTATATATATGTAGTTGCACAATTATTTCTAAGATGAGGTTATATAATAGATTATTTCTTACTTGAAAGTGATCAGATTGAAATTATTTACTTGTGTCAAGTATTTATGGTTGGTTCTTTTTAAAAATAGTTATGTGTTTTTAAGAGAAGATTGTTTTTAGAATTTTTGTTTTCTTGTTTTGTCTTATTTCTTTTCTTAGGTTTAGATGTTTGTGGGTATCATTACTGCAAACTCTCACGAGACATAACTCGTCTAAATAGGGACACCTAGGGGTTTAAAGGCTTGTTGCAAATGCTAAATGCAATCGTAATTCCCTATGAAAGTGGCTTTTATTTATTTTTTTAGATTAGTTGTTTTGTTTTGTTTTGTTTTTGTTTTGCTCGAGGACTAGCAAAATATAGGTTTGGGGGTATTTAATAAGTATAATTTATATATTATTTTACCCTTAATTATTTTATTATTTAGTCTTCTTTAAGAGTTAATATAGTTTAAATAATTAGAAATTAAATTTCATTAGGTTAGAAAAAGCTTATATGATTTTTGAAGTAAATTGGCTTACTTATGTCAATGTTGTGCAGATTCTTCATAGGCGTTCGAATGGGGCTTTTTTATTATCAAAAGGGTAAACGTGATTTTGAAGAAAAACACAGTTAGGATGATTGAATGGTCATGCATGGCGATTGATCGGGATAACGCGTAGTTTTCTAGTTTATGCCAATTTTTAATTTTTTTTATATTAAACTTCTTCCTACGGTTCTTATGCCTATATAAAGTCATATTTAGCTTAAAATTTAAGGATTCCAGTAGATTTTTTGAAGAGAAAAAAGAAGAAGAAGATGGAAGAGAACTAAAAGCTTTTAATGCGGATTCAAGTGCTTTCTTATACAATGGAAGGCTAGATTCTTCATTTACTTAGGAGTTGATGAAACTATAGATAAGTTTAAGTTTCTTTTTTTTGAATTTAGATCTCAGTTGTGAATAATGACAATTGTATGATAAGGATTTTTTTTTAATATAAGAGTTTTTCATGTTTATTCAATTCTATGTTGATTTATTATCTTGTAGATGATAGGTTGATGTGGTTTTGATATTTGCATCGATTCTAATTTTTGTGATTTAGATGGGATGGTCATGCAATAGTTTTAATGTTCAGATAATTAATGAATTTAATGAGTTATACTAAGATGAGACGAGTCATGCCTATAATTTAGTTTAGTGTAGATGATTCGTGCTATTGTTGAAGATAGTTTATCTCATGAATTTAATTAATGATTCTTTTTAAAATAATTCTAGCTTATAGCCAAGAATACTTATTCATATTCACACTAGATTTAGATTAAAAGTTAAGGAATTATTATGGTTCTATAGTAGATTCGATTTCGTAAGTAAATTCCATTATATTGATCTCTTATTTTTAATTTAGTGATTATTTCTTTTGCTTAATTTAAGTTTAAGTTCTTTTTAGTTTTTAGTCAACAAATTCCTCTTTTAGATTTAGAAATAATTCATCTGTCCCTGATATTCGACAACTCTTAAATACTTATCGTAGTATAATTACCTTGTAGACTTGAAAATGGTTTAATTATAAACGATCAAAAGCGAAACTCAGTAAGATGGCGACCCAAAGCTCTCTACTTCAAGCACCAACTAGCAAGGGATTGAATCCCTCTCTTGCACCACATCCAAGAAGGAGAGGAGGATTAAGGGGGAGGCCAGCAAGGGTTTCACGAAGAAACCCAAGAGGGGAGAGGCCAAACCACAAGGGAGAGGGGGGCCGGATTGGGAGAGGGAGAGGGAGAGGGAGAGGAGAGGAGTGGGGCGGACTGAATTAGGGCTCCTCTCCCTCTTCTTTCCCATTAAATACTCCTCCTTTCTCTAATTAAGTTGGGCTTAAATTGGGTTTTCCTGAAACAAGTCTTTCTTATTGAGTTTACAGGCTTATATTAAGAAGGTCATACACAACAAGAGCAAGCTCTGTCTCTCAGAGTCCGCGGAGGCCTGGACCCCTACACACGACTAACTACAGGTCCTACCATCGACACATAATTCACGCGTCTGGGCCCCACAACGTGTTAATGCACATCCTAGTCACATGCCTAGTATGCGTATGTGACGTAGGCAGGTCCCAACAAAATTAGTGTAACGATGACACATGTGGGGTCGGCACAACTGCCCCCACCACCCTTGGACCCCGTTGCCCGTGTTGGCTCACCTGGACCACGATAACATTGGACCAAACTGGGCCCGAACCTATACCATGGTCCAACAAATAGGACATAGTGGTATAAAAGAGAAACAATATGAGTTATTTTTTTGCCCTACTTGTTCTTTTGTTCCTCTTATTTTGGAAGATGTGTGTTTATAATTTCTTATAGTCCTGATTCAGCTCTCATTCTAGAGTTTCCTCCAATTTTGGACATTTGTTTTTTAGCCACTCTTTTCTTACCTCAATCTTGACGCTCTTTCTCTTCATGTCGACTTTGGTATACTTGTCTTCACGTACGTAATAATTCAGTTCCGACGGCGCCCAAAAAAGAGTTCACTAAATATTGCGTGTTGGAAACGGTCTTCCTTGTGATTTGTCGATTTCCCATGGCGTGGTTTATTTGACCAGAAAATCCCAATTGGCCCACAAATTGGGTCAAAATGTAAACCCAATACCAATTCTGAAATTTAGGCTTGGCTAATTATTTATAGAAAGGCGTGGTCCAATTAGGATTTGATGCTCTTTTCTTCATCCTTTAAGAGTTCTTTTTGCCTAGCAGTCCTCTTTGTCACACGACTTAATGGTATGTTACAACTTATGAAATGGAAAGGGAAAATTTAGCGTCAAGGATATTTGGTGGAGTCAAATAGCAATAGCCCCACTTTGCTTGATGTGTTGACATAACACTTCAAACTTTTCAAAACGGAGATTAGGGCTGTGTTTGGATCCACATTTACAAGGAAAAGAAAGGGGCCTTTTACCGGTTTTCTTGGTGGATGCTCAGCGACGGCCCTGCAGCCGGCAATAATGTTGGGTGGGCAGTGGCTATTGAAGAACAGTGGCCATGGGGTGTAGGGGGTTTCCTATACCGGGGTGGTACACGGGGATATGATGACAGGAAAGGGGAGGGAAGAATTTTTTATGCTTTGCACTGACAATGAGTTGAACGTAAAGAATATATATAAAACTTTCATTTTTGACATCTATGGCGCACGTGCTAACATATATTAGCGTAAGTACTACTTACATTAATATAGGCTAGGGTGTGCACCTTCGATCTCAAAAGTAAACACTTCACTTGCATTTCTTACGCTCGGCTCACGGTGAGTAAGGAGTATGAAAAATACAACTAAAAGGGTGGATAAGTGAAGATTCATATGATTAAGACTAAATTAAATATTATTCTTACACTAAATAAGATTAATGCATAACCATTACACTTAAAATAGAATTATTAATGGCTCACTAATATGAGCCTAAAGCCTATTAACTTAACTAAAGATAAGTACTAATAAGTTATAATTAACCTAATGACTTAAATTCCCATCTTAGGTAATAACATAATCAAAACCCAAAATCTACTTAGAATATGGATCCCTTGGACTTTTAAGACAGGTCGTAACATTTTATCAGGCTTTTGCATTGGGCCTACCATAGATCCGCTAAGAACAACTAATCTGGCTAGGCATGAGACAAGCAACGCGGACAATTAAAAAACTAACCTGAAGCGGGCTCCCTTAGGTTGACGACAAGCAACGCGGACAATTATTATAGCTTACATTTTAATTAATGTTTGAACTGACAACCCTTCCTTTGAGAATGAAGCGGTCTATGTTAAACTTTCACCTTCATTTTGTCTATTTTCGTCTACATCTATCCGTGTACATCATAGCCATATGCAAATAGATAAATAAACACATGATCAGGAATTTATATAAGAGGGATCACAATGATGTGAGACCATGAAGTAGGATCCTTTTTTTGTTCAAATAATATGATTATAGCGATGCATACTATATGCGTCCCTAATAATACTTGTATTAGTGACTCATTTAATATGCGTCACTAAGACCTTTTTTCTTTTACTCCCGCATAGGCGAAAATTTTACCCGCACGCCCCCCTGTCACTTTTCCCCCTCCCCTCTTTCCGCTGGCTCCGCAGCCAGCCCCTGCTGGTACGGTCGTCCGCCCTTTTTGTCCGTGCACTGCTGGCACTACTATCGGCCATCCACCATCCAGCTATAGAATGCCTTGTCTCATCTGTGTCCGCTTACACCAGCCATCAAGAGAAACTCACTCATTCATACGGAAAACCTTGCTATGCCGCATTGAAAAATTAGGGTGGAGCATTAGAAATGGTGCATCTATCAATATTACTTTCAAGATAGCTGGTTATATGATGGGACCCTTGTTCCACTTTGTTACAAGTTCTAACCTACTTCCCAATGCAGGAATTGAAAAAGTGATTTTATCATATGTTAAAGACTGGAGCATCGACCTTCTCTACAGATGCTGACCTCTTGATGTGGTAGACAATATGTGCGAGCCCCATTGGAATGATTGAAATTGACATACGAAAGCACAGTGAAAGAGGAATCTCCGCAGTTGCCTCAGCTAACCACCTTCCTTCCGGTCATGGCATTACTTCGAATAAATTGACTTCGACTCTCACATAAACCAGTGGCTGCCAGGGTTGTAAAGCATTTCGCTTGGAAGGTCACGATACCATCATTAAGGAAAAAACACTTGATAGGAAATTCAATCTTATTCCTGGTGGTTACACTGCACGTGAGAGTAATGTGTAAAGCTGTAATCACCCCTTCTAGTCTTCTTAAGTCACACTACAACAAAACTGGGCATTAGCGACGCTTATATAAATGTCGCAATACTATGCGTCGCTAATATATGCTAATAATGACATATAACAAAACGTCGCAAAAAATACACATATTAGCGACGCATAAAATTAAGCGTCTCTAATAATAGTCTATTAGCGACGCAATACTCCAAACGTCGCTAATACGTAATATTTTAGCGACGCTTGAATTTATGCGTCGCTAAAATTTTTTTTTAAATAAATTTCAACACTATTAACGACGTATACTTACGAACGTCACTAATAGTTTCAATAATAGCGACATATAATTATGAGCGTCGTTAATAATTCTCAATTTTTTTAAAAAAATAAAAAATAAGGACTATTAGCGACGTATATGCTATACGTCGCTACTACCTCATAGTAGTAGCAACGCATAGACATATGTGTCGCTAATACCTATTTTTATTAAAATTTTATTTTAATTTTTTTAGAATTTTATTATTTTTTATTTTTAAAGATAAAAAAATTAATTAAAATAAAATACTACTAGCGACGTATATACTTATATGTCGCTATTACTATTTTTATTTAGTTATTTTTTATTTTCAAAATTAATTTTAAAAATAAAAATATTAAAAATTTAAAATTAGAGGAGAGATAGTGTGTAGGTAGATAGGAGAGAGAAGAGAGGGAAGAGAGAGGGGAGAGAGAAGAGAGAGGGAGAAGGGAGAGAGGGGGAGGGAGGTGAGAGAGAGGGAGAAGGGAGATAGGGGAGGGAGGAGAGAGAGGGAGAAGCGAGGAGAGAGGGGGAGAGGGAGGAGAGAGAGAGAGGAGATAGGGGAGAAAGAGAGGAGATAGGGGAGAGAGAGAGAGAGAGGGAGGAGAGAGAGAGAGAGGAGATAGGGGGGAGAAAGAGAGGAGATAGGGGAGAGAGAGGAGAGGGAGGAGAGAGAGAGAGAGAGGAGATAGGGGAGAGAGAGAGAGGAGAGGGAGGAGAGAGAGGGAGGAGAGAGAGGGAGGAGAGGGAGAGGGAGAGAGGGAGGAGAGGAGAGGGAGAGAGAGAGAGAGGAGAGGAGAGGGAGAGACTGAGAGAGAGAGAGAGGAGAGCAGAGGGAGAGACTGAGAGAGAGAGAGAGAGAGGAGAGGAGAGGGAGGAGAGAGATGAGAGGAGAGGGAGGAGAGAGGAGAGGGAAGAGAGAGAGAGGGAGGAGAGAGAGAGGGGGAAAGAGAGGAGAGGGAAGAGAGAGGAGAGGGAAGAGAGAGAGAGAGAGAGGGAGAAGGGAGAGAGAGAGGGAGGGAGGAGAGAGAAAGAGGGAGGGAGGAGAGAGAGAGAGGAGAGTGAGGAGAGAGAGAGGGAGGAGAGAGACAGAGGAGAGAGAGAGGGAGGAGAGAGAGAGAGGAGAGGAGAGGGAGAGAGAGAGGAGAGGAGAGGAGAGGAGAGGGAGAGAGAGAGAGGAGAGGAGAGGAGAGGGAGGAGAGAGGAGAGAGGGAGGAGAGAGAGAGAGAGGAGAGAGGGGGAGAGAGAGGAGAGGGAAGAGAGAGGGGGGTGAGAGGAATTTTATTTTGAGTTTTTAAAATTTTTTTATTAATTTTTTTATTTTTAAAAATAAAAAAATAATTAAAATAAAATACTAATAGCGACGTATATTCATATACGTCGCTATTAGTACGTGTATTAGCGACGTATAAAGCTATACGTTGCTAATACATGTACTAATAGTGACGTATATTACTATACGTCGCTATTATTATTTCCTTTTTTTATTTTTTTATTTTTAAAATTAATTTTTAAAAATAAAAAATTATAAAAAATAGAAATTAGAGGAGAGAGGAGAGCGGGGGAGAAGAGGAGAGAGAGGGAGGAGAGGGAGAGAGGAGAGGGGTGGGAGGAGAGGGAGAGAGGGGAGGGGAGGGAAGAGAGAGAGGGGGAGGGAGGAGAGAGAGAGGAGAGTGAGGAGAGAGACAGAGGAGAGGGGAGGAGAGAGACAGAGGAGAGAGAGAGGGAGGGAGAGAGAGGAGAGGGAAGAGAGAGAGAGAGCGAGAAGGGAGAGGGGGGATGAGGAGAGAGAGAGAGGGAGAAGGGAGGAGAGAGAGGAGATAGGGGGAGAGAAAGGGGAGAGAGGGGAGAGAGGGAGGAGAGAGGAGGGAAAGAGAGAGGAGAGGGAGGAGAGAGAGGGAGAAGGGAAGAGAGAGAGAGGAAGAGAGAGAGAGGGAGGAGAGAGGGGGAGAGAGAGAGGGAGGAGAGAGGGGGAGAGAGAGGGGGAGAGAGAGAGGGAAGAGGGGGAGAGAGGGAGGAGAGAGAGAGAGGAGAGGAGAGGGAAGAGAGAGAGAGGATAGGGGAAGGAGTAGAGAGAGGGAATATATTTTTAAATAATAAAAAAATTATTTTAGCGATGTACTATAATGAACATCGCTAAATGTTTTGCTTATATCGACGTACCAATCCAAAGCGTCGCTATAAATGGCGTATTTAGCGACATATTAATCAATACGGTGCTAAAAAGTAATGTATTTAGCGACGTATTGAGTAAAACGTCGCTAAATACTTATTTTTAGCGACATATTAAACAATATGTCGCCGAATTCAAATAGCGACGGTCCTTAATTAAATTTTGTAAAAAGAAAATACACATCGAAATTTCGCCGCGCGGGCAAAATTTCACCGCGCGTGCGAAATTTCCCCACGCGGCTTATAAATCACCCGGCCTTCACCCGTCGCCAGCTGCCTGCCATCACTCAGCCGTGAGAGAGAGGAAAGGGAAGAGATAAGGAGGGGAGGGGGCATATATTAGCGACGTATACACTTATACGTCGCTAATACTAAGTTGTATTAGCGACGTACAATGTATACGTCGTTATTAGTTGATATTAGCGACGCTTAACATTAAGCGTTGCTAATGTAATTTTTTTTTTAAAAAAAATACCTATTTCGGGCAAAACGCCCGCGCGGAGAAATTTCGCGCGCGGGTGAAATTTCCCCGTGCGGCAAAATTTCGCGCGCAGGTGAAATTCTCCCGCGCGGCAAAATTTTGGCGCGGGTCTTTTTAAGCCCCCCCCGACCCCTCTGCTCCCTACCGCCGTCTCCGCCTCAGCTGTCTCCTCCTCCCCTGGCCCGGCCTTGCCCCGGACCCCCCCCCCCCACTTCCCCTCCTCACTCCCAGCCCCACTTTCCCCTCTACGCCGCCCTGCCTATTCCGCCTGCGCCTCCGACGCCTCCTCATCCCCTCCCCTCGCCCGGCCTTGCCCCAGACCCCACCTCCTCTGATCTCCCCTCCTCCCTCCCGGTCCCCCTTTCCCCTATGTGACGCACCCTGCCTCTGCCGCCCCACCTCCTCCTCCTCCTCCCCTCGCCCCACCTCTTTCGCCTCCTCCTCCCCTTGCCCCGCCTTACCCCGGACCCCACTCCCTCCGGTCCCCCTTTCCCATTTGTGACGACCTCCACCGCCCCGTGGCTTCCGCCAGCCCGCCGCTGATCGTTTATAATTAAACCCTTTGCAAGTGTACAAGGTAATTGTACTAGGATGAGTATTTAAGGGTTGTCGAACCTCAGGGACGGATAAATAATTACTAAATATAAAGAAGAATTTGCTGGTTTAAAACTAAAAAGAACATAAACTTTAATTAAGTAAAGGAAAAGAAAACAACTAGTTTAAAAACAAGAGATTAATGTGATAGATTTTACTTAGGAAATCGAATCCACTATAGAATCATAACAATTCTTTAACTTTTAATCTAAATCTAGTGTGAATATGAACAAGTATTCTCAGCTACAAGTTAGAATTACTTCAGAAAGAATCATTAATTAATTTCCATGGCATGAACTATCTTCGACAATAGCACGAATCATCTACACTAAATAGCTATAGGCATGACCCGTCTAATCTTAGTATAACTCATCCAAGTCCTTAATTATCTGAATATTAAAACTATTGTATGACCATCTCATCTAAATCACAGAAATTAGAATTGATGCAAATATCAAAACCATATCAATCTATCATCTACAAGACAATAAATCAACATAAATTTGAATAAACATTAAAAAGCTCTTCCATTAAAAAGGAAATCCTTATCATACAATTGTCATAATTCACAACTGAGATCTAAATTAAAAAGAAAAGAAATTGAAACTTATCTATAGGTTCATCAACTCCTAAGTAAAAGAATAGTTTAGCCTTCCATGGTAGAAGAAAGCACTTGAATCTCCATTGAAAGCTTTGGCTTCTTCTCCATCTTCTTCTTCCTTCTTCTGTTCAGAAAATCTACTTGTTCTCCCCTAATTTCGTGCCAAATAAGTCTTTATATAGGCATTAGATCCGTAAGAAAAGAGTTTTATATGAGAAGGACTCAAAATTGGGTGAAATAAGGAATCTGCGCGTTATGCCGATCGATTGCCCTGCATGCCCGTTCGAACGCTTATACTGCATTTTCTTCAAAATCACGTGTAACCGATCGATCGGTAAGTGACCCCGTTCGATCGCCAATGAAGAATCTGTAAAATAAGCCAATTTAATTCAAAACACCATGAAAGCTTTTTCTAACCTAATTAAATTTAATATCTAATAATTTAACCTATATTAACACTTAAATGAGACTAGATAGTAAAATAATTAAGGGTAAAATAACGCATAAATTATACTTATCAAATACCCCCAAACCTATATTTTGCTAGTCCTCGAGCAAAACAAAAACAAAACAAAACAACTAATCTAGAAAATAAATAAATGCCACTTTCGTAGGGAATCACGATTGCATTTAGCGTATGCAACAAGCCTTTAAACCCCTAGGTGTCCCTAGTTGGACGAGTTGTGTCTCGTGAGGGTTTGCAGCAATGATACCCACAAACATCTAAACTTAAGAAAATAAATAAAACAAAACTAGAAAATAAAAATTCTAAAAACAATCTTCTCTTAAAAACATACAACTATTTTTAAAAAGAACCAACCACAAATACTTGAAACAAATAAATAATATCGATCTGATCACTTTCAAGCAAGGAATCATCCATTCTATAACCTCATCATAGAACTAATTGTGCAACTACATATATATACATTTCAAAAACATAAAGTGTAGAAACTTTATAGTCATACAATTTCAATCTCTATTAACAAGCATATCTTATGTGACCCATTAACCAAGCTCATTAAAATTCACTAACTCAAAAATATAACAATGACAATATTTCATCTTTAACATCTCATAATAAACCCTCATGTAATAGCCATCAAATTTAAATTAAATTCAGGGAATAAGATCATAATATACCTCAAAATATGACTTGTGCAATACTTAGTTCTATTAAGCTTTCTAAATAGTCCATATAACAAGCGTTAGGCCAGTGTCCCTAATCCAGTTGGCTCAAGGCACTAGGTGTTGAAACACCCCTCAGGCTTAATAACTCGAACTATAAAGGCTACAGAACCAAGTAAGTCATAAAAGAATTTATCTCAGCTTTTCACCTTTTTACGCGATCCCTTATACTTGCCTAGGCACAAGGTCCGGTTACTCAGTAAAAAGAGAAACAAACCTTTACTTCTCTTCTTTTTCATCAATTTTTTTTTTCAATCAATCTATTTTTATTTTTTTTTCAACTTTTTTTTTCATAAACTTTTTTTTCATCACACACTTATCCCATTTTTTCAAATAATAGCCAAACATAAAGATCTATCATAAAATATTAAAAATTACTCAATTGTCAAGTTTTCAAAAAATATGCTTAGTTAAAGATATCCCACTAAGATTACAAGTAATAAATTATAAAATTGTATTCCTACAAGTTTCAAGTGTGTGAAATGTAATTTAAAAATATAAGCATAATTATCCAAGATAAAGAATATAAAATAGAAATTACTCACTTAATCATTTTCATCACTTAATTAATTACTTGAACTTTCTTCATGAAATTGATCTCTTTAAAAACATACATATGCTTTTAAAAGAAAATAAGCGATAAAAACCACATAAAAGAAAATAAAAACAAAAGAAAATCGAAAAAAAATACTCTAAAACATCCTAAAAGAAAAATAAGAAAGAAAAATATCTTTCTATACCCCCAAACCTAAACTGAACATTGTCCTCAATGTAAAAGAAAATATATACTATAATGACAAGAATAAGTAAGAGAGGAAAAGAAAGATATCACCTGAAAGCATAACTAATCCACTAATCTGAAAATGAAGTACATAGGATTGAGAAAACATGAGAAACATACATATCAAGAACAATTTCCCAAACCTAAAATATCAAGCTCCCAAAAAAGAGATAACAAAACAAAAATAAAAATAAAAATAAACAAAGAAAAGAAAAGAGAAAAGTAGCCCCTGCATAGCTAAATATCAGAATCATCTGCATCAGTAGAACTCTAGTTACTATCATCCGCATCTGCCGGAGCTGATTGGCTACGAATCAAATCAGCCAGTCCCTGTATAAGTCCTCTCATCTCAGTCATCTGAGCGTCTATATGTGCAGTAAGCCTCGTCTGAAGCTGTGCCTGAGAAGAATCGATATGTGCTCTAAGACGATGCTCCATCTCAAGGAAAGAGGCAGTAACATGTGCTGGAATGTGCTGCTCAGCTGCAACATCCGGTACACCCTCTGTGGCTGGCTCCTCCTCATTCTCCTCATCTAATGCTGGTGGAGGAGGACAATGTGTAATCATACGGTTTAGGGTCGCCTGGGAAATGACCCCTAAACCTCGGCTTGTGGGTGCATATGAAGGAAAATCCAACTGAAAGTGAACAAAAATCCACTCCAAAAGGAAAGGAAAAGCTAATCGAGCATCCACTGGTCTAGAGACTATATCTGCCATCCGTGCGAAGACAAAGGAGGGAAAATCGATGTGAATCCGCTCCGCACGACCCAGAACATAAAGAAGGCGAGCTAAAGTGTAGTCAACCTTCTCATGACGGCGGAACCATATGTCATACTCTAATATCAGATGTGCAAAACGATAGTCCCGAGTCATGAGAGAAGCTGGCAATCCATATGTGAGGGATGGGCCTCGCTCCTGCCCGATAAGAGTTCCCGTAATAGTATACTCATCAGGAAAATCGAAATCACCAAAAGACGGATAGGTGAAGCTAGAGCGCGTGAGACCCATCACTGAAGCTATGAGATCTGGTGTGACAGTGATCGTAATACCTCCAATGGTGCTGACAATATATCCACTCTCATTAAGAAAAGCGGATGCATAAAAAGATCGGACCTGCTCATGATGTACGCGAGCATCAGGGGCAGCAATCTCTGAGAAAAATAAATGCCAATCATCTCGCTCCATAAGCCATGACTGGGCAGCAGTAATGGTGGGGACAAACTCCACTTGTCGCTCATAACAAATAGCACGAAGAGGACAGCGGCGGTCGTGGAAGATGAAGCACGCGAAGTAGAGGGGGCGCCCTTCCTCTTCTTCGGAACTTTAGAACGTGAACCGTGCGCCATAGGTCTGCAAAAAGCTCAAATAGAAGTGCTAACAGTGATAGTGAAGCGACTAAAAGTAAGTAAAAAAATTCTGCACAGCCCAATAATGTCAAATTATGAAAATACCCCTATATAAAAAAAATGATCAGAAATGTCCCAAATTAAAATATGATATGCACAAGCAAAAATTAAGCATTTTTCGTAAAGCAAGTATATAGAAATTGGTTCATTAATGCATCAAAAATTGAAATTTTCGACAAAAACAATGCGGACTGAAAAATTCGAAATCTACCATGATTTATGCAGTAATCGGCCAATCAAACTGAACCAAATCATCAGCATAAGATAGTCAAGATGTTTCTAACAAATTTCCATAACAAATTGCACCTGATTTGGTCAAAAATTGAAAGAAAATTTCAAAAATCGAATCTGGGACTTACCGGTGAAACAGAGGAACTGCGTGAAATAGAGGGCGATTCGGCTCAAATGAACTCCGGAAATGGATTCTACACGAAAAATTAGAGAAGAGGGATGATTTTCGGGCAAAAATCTCGCCGGAAAAGGTACGGAAGACAGCGGAGGAAAAACTCGGCGCGCGGCGGAGGAAAAACTCGGCGGAACCGAACTGGCCGGCGCGAGGTGAAAGTGACGACTCGACTGTTCGAACGGGCTACTTACCGATCGAACGGGGCGATCGATCGGTTGTAACACCGATCGAACGGGTAAACACAACATTTTTTATTTTATTTTATTTTATTTTATTTTTTGAATAAAACTAAAAAATAAAAATCTAATGAATCAACTAAAACTACTAAATTAAAAAAATATCACTACATGAATTAAATAAAAGAAATTTAACTAAAACTAGAGAAAAAGAGAGAAAATAAACATAAAAACAAACCGAATAAAACAAGGGTTGCCTCCCTAAAAGCGCTAAGTTTATCGTCTTCAGCCAGACAGTGTGTACTCCCTTAATGTATTAATGGAGCAATCAAATCAATGGAGTCAATGTCACCCCTCTCAATATCTCTCTCAATGACAGGCTTAAGTCTCTGACCATTAACTTTAAAAACTCGATTATCTCGTGGGTCAGAAATTTCAATTGCTCCATGAGGAAAAACCTGAGTAACAACATAGGGGCCATCCCAGCGAGATCTAAGCTTACCTGGAAAGAGGCGTAATTTAGAATTAAAGAGCCAAACTTTCTGGTTAGGTTCAAAGGATTTTCGATGGATTAAGCGATCATGTAAAGCCTTAGTCCTTTGTTTATATAATTTGGCACTCTCATAAGCTTCATGACGCATCTCTTCCAATTCATTAAGTTGGAGTTTGCGGTGGGTACCGGCTTTGTCCATGTCAAAATTAAATGATTTAATGGCCCAAAAAGCACGGTGCTCCAACTCAACGGGTAAGTGACACGCCTTACCATAAACAAGACGGTAAGGAGACATGCCAATGGGGGCTTTATATGCGGTCCGATATGCCCATAAGGCATCATTAAGACGCATGGACCAATCTTTTCGATCAGGGCATACAGTTTTCTCAAGGATTCTCTTAATCTCACGATTGGACACCTCTACTTGACCACTAGTCTGAGGATGGTAGGGGGTGGCAACTTTATGTGTGACAGAATATCTTCGAAGAAGAGAGTCAAAAGAACAGTTACAAAAATGGCTACCCCCATCACTAATAATTGCTCTAGGTGTACCAAATCGAGAAAAAATATGTTCCTTGATAAATGCCACCACAACCTTATGGTCATTGGTTTTCGTCGCTATGGCTTCAATCCATTTGGAGACATAATCGACGGCGACCAAAATATAAGTGTAGCCAAAGGAGGGTGGGAATGGTCCCATAAAATCGATTCCCCAAACATCAAAAATCTCTACAATGAGGATAGGTTGGAGAGGCATCATGTCTCTCCGAGAATGGGCCCCTAGTCGCTGACATCTATCACAAGACTTAAAAAACTCATGAGCATCCTTAAACAAGGTGGGCCAGTAGAATCCACTTTGAAGAACCTTAGCAGCTGTTTTCTTTCCCCCAAAATGACCGCCACAGGCGTGAGAGTGACAAAATGTGAGAATACTATGGAATTCACTATCAGGCACACATCGACGAATAATCTGGTCAGAACAAAACTTAAAAAGATCAGGGTCATCCCAATAATAGTGCTTAACATGAGAAAAGAATAAATCCTTGTCTTGTTTAGTCTAATTAGAGGGAATGCGACCCACAACAAGATAATTAACAATATGAGCAAACCAGGGGGGTGTATGGGTAGAGACAACAAAGAGTTGCTCATCGGGGAAAGAGTCATGAAGTGGTTCGGGGTGAGAAGGTTCCTCAAGTAAGATCCTAGACAAATGATCAGCCACAACATTCTCAACACCTTTCTTGTCTTTAATTTCATAATCAAACTCTTGAAGGAGCAAAATCCATCGGATGAGCCTAGGCTTAGTATCCTTCTTAGAAAGAAGGTAGCGTAAGGCTGCATGGTCAGAAAAGGTAATGATTTTGGACCCTAAAAGGTAAGATCGGAATTTATCTAAGGCATAGACAACAGCTAGCAATTCCTTTTCTGTGGTGGTATAATTCAATTGGGCATCAGAAAGGGTCTTACTAGCATAATAAATGACATGGGGGACTTTGTTCACTCTTTGGCCAAGGACTGCACCCACAGCATAGTCAGAGGCATCACACATAATCTCAAAGGGTAGGGAGTAGTCAGGGGGCTGAATGATAGGTGTGGTAGAGAGGAGTGTACGAAGCTTTGTAAAAGATTTCATACAAGCATCATCAAAATCAAAAGATACATCATGAGCCAACAAATGACACAATGGCTGAGAAATCTTACTAAAGTCCTTAATGAATCGCCTATAGAAACCGGCATGGCCAAGAAAGGAACGAACCTGTCTCACTGTAGTTGGGGGAGGCAGGTTAGCTATAAGGTCAACTTTGGCCTTGTCTACTTCTATACCACGTTTAGAAACAATATGACCTAAAACAATGCCCTCTTGAACCATAAAATGACTCTTTTTCCAACTCAAAACCAAATTAGTCTCCTCACAACGTTTAAGCACAAGAGATAAATTAAGGAGACACTCATCAAACAAAGCACCAAAAATAGAAAAATCATCCATAAAAACTTCTAAAAATTTATCAATCATGTCAGAAAATATGGACATCATACAATGCTGAAATGTAGCAGGTGCATTACACAAACCAAATAGCATACGTCTATAAGCAAATGTACCAAACGGACAAGTGAAGGTGGTCTTCTCCTGATCTCCCGGAAACACAGGTACATGATTATACCCTGAGTAGCCATCTAGAAAACAATAGAAGTCCTGACCTGCTAGTTTCTCTAAGATCTGGTCAATAAATGGCAAGGGAAAATGGTCCTTTCGGGTCATTGAATTTAGCTTCCGGTAGTCTATACACACTCTCCACCCTGTGGTTTCCCTAATAGGGACTAACTCTCCTAATGAATTTGACTTAACAGTAAATCCAGACTTCTTTGGAACAACCTGGGTAGGACTCACCCACTCACTATCAGAGATAGGGTATATGATACCTGCATCTAAAAGCTTAACCACCTCCTTCATGACTACCTCCCGCATGTTAGGGTTCAACCTTCGTTGTCCTTCTCTCGAGGGTTTGGCATTATCTTCTAAGTGGATCCTATGCATACAAATGGATGGGTCAATCCCCCTAAGGTCAGCTACCGTCCATCCTATGGCTCTCCTATGTGTGACAAGGATGGTAAGCAATCTACTCTCTTGGTCACTAGTCAAACTAGAGGAAATAATGACTGGAAGAGTGTCCTTAGGTCCTAAGAAGGCATACTTAAGAGAACTAGGTAAGTTTTTCAATTCAAGCTGAGGTGGTGACTCTATGGAGGGTTTAAGAGGTATGGAGGCTGATATAGGTAAGGGCTCTACCTGAAACTTCCAAGAGGAAGACTCGTGAACACTAGCAACCGCTAGTTGGCTATGGGCCTCCTCCAAAGATGGATCAATAAGGGACTCCTCTAACCCTGGGTGTAGTAAAGTTAATTCAAGAACATCTCTCATTAGGGTAAGGGGAAGGGCTTCATTGACTAGGTCATCTAAATGGTCAACCATTAAGCACTCAAAGTCACACTCAACAGGTGGTTGGTTAGATGCATGGAACACATTCAGCCTCACATTCATATTCCCAAAGGATATCTCCATCACTCCCGTTCGACAATTGATACAAGCATTTAGCAGTGGCAAGGAAGGGGCGACCTAGAATGACGGGAATTTGATGTGTGGTATTACAGACCGGTTCCATATCTAAGACAAGAAAGTCAACAGGGAAGAAGAACCGGTCAACTTTCACTAAGACATCCTCAATGACTCCTCGAGGCTTACGCACAGAACGGTCGGCTAGCTGTAAGGTAACTGATGTAGGCTGCAATTCACCTAACCCTAATTGCTCATACACCGAGTAAGGGAGTAGATTAACACTCGCACTAAGATCAAGGAGGGCTCTATGAATGGAGTGATTGCCTATGACACAAGAAATAATAGGCACTCCAGGGTCCTTATACTTAGGTGGGGTGTCAAACTTCAAAAGGGAGCTAACTTGCTCGGTGAGAAAGACTTTCTTAGACACATGGGTTTTAGATTTACGCTTTTGAGTACATAGGTCTTTGAGGAACTTAGCATAAGCAGGGACTTGCTTAATGGCATCTAAGAGGGGGAGATTAATTTTGACTTGTTTAAAAGTCTCAAGAATATCATCCATCTTAGATGTGTTCTTCCGAAATGTTGGGGCCATGTCAAGACACTGAGGAAAAGGTGCCCTAGGGGTGTAAGATCCCTCTGAAGTGGTCTTAGGCTGTGGCTCTGAGGAAGAGGAAGGAGATACAAACTCCTTCTCATGTGGTGCACTAACTTCTACTTGAGGCTCATTAGGGGCTGAATTGTCTAACTCCTCACTCCTATCATCTGTAACTAGTGTCCCCCCAACACTCTTATCAACAATCTTCCCACTCCTAAGGGTCATTATGGAATTAACATGTTCATTAGAAGAAGGAGCTCCCTCTACCTGAAATTGACCTTTAGGGTTTTGTAGAGGTTGACTTGGCAATGTTCCTATCTCTCTCTTATTGATAGCATTGGCTAGTTGTCCAATTTGAGCTTCTAACTTTGCTATAGATTGTGTGTGAGAGTGAAGGAGTTGGGATTGAGATTGAATGCCTTGGAGGGCACTCAAGACCTTTTCTTCAAAGTTTGGACTCCTATTGGGTTGGATATATGGATGTTGGACCTGAGGTTGGTGGATATGGGTTGGTGGGACTTGGAATGGTTGCCTATGAACTTGGTTACCCATAACCCCTTGGTTTTGTGCCTGCCAGGAAAAGTTAGGATGATTCCTCCACCCAGGGTTATATGTGTTTGAAAATGGATTATTCTCAGCCTTAGGGAAGGATTGGGTAGCATTCACATGGTCTTGGACAAGCTCAGGAAATTGAGAGGCAGAGGGGCACTCCATGATAGTATGGGCTGGGCTAAGGCATATTGTGCATGCATCTTGAGTGAAGGGAGTAGGCTGATGTGTTGAAGTCATAAGGAGGTCTAGCTTCCTACTTAAAGTGTCAACTTTAGAGGAGATGTCTAATGGGTTTTTGACTTCATACAAGCCACCCCTAGAGGGGCATTGTTTAAGGTAGATAGGCCACTCTCATTTCTATTCAACGCAGCATGTTGAAGAGAATTTTCACTTAAGTCCTCAAAAAGTTTCCATGCCTCATTTTCATTTTTTAGTAAAAAGGTACCCCCACAACTTGCATCAACAAGATGACGGTTTTGTTCAGTAAGACCCTCATAAAAACGTTGCACTAATTGCCACTTAGGGACAACATGATGAGGACACCTCCTAAGAAGGTCCTTAAGTCTATCCCAACTCTCATGGAACTGTTCAGTGGGAAGTTGGGCAAAGGTGGTTATGGCCTTTCTCATTTGGTTGGTCTTACCTATGGGGAAATACTTTTTAAGGAATTCTTGTTGCATTTGGGCCCAAGTTGTTATAGTATTTGGCTCTAAAGAGTGAAGCCATTCCTTAGCCTTATCTTTTAATGTGAAAGGAAAAAGGCGAAGTTTAACAGCTTCATCGGTTAAATTTGAGAGCTTAAAAGTTGTGCATATTTCCAAGAAGTCATCTAGGTGCCTATATGAGTTTTCATTATTAAGTCCATAAAAAGATGGAAGCATTTGAATAACATTGGGCTTAATTTCATAATTTTGAGCAGCAACCGCTGGCAACCTAATGCACGAAGGGGAAGTGTATTCATTGGGAGTGTAATACTCCCTTAGAGCTTTAAGTGGTGCATCTAACTGATGTTCAGCCATGATGATGGTAGAGGTAGTGTGGGTGGAAGAATTGGTGGGAGAGTTAGGGGGTGTAGGGATGTAGGTCGAGGGCAACTCAACTCTCCTAGATGTCCGCTCAGGCTCAGGGTCAAATGGCACTAATCGGGGGAGTAAGGAGTGACGACCACGCATACACAACAAACACACCACACAATTTAAAGTGCAAAAAGAGAAAGATGAAGCAAAAATAACTAAGGAAAAAGAATAAAAAGTGAAAAAGGATCTTGCAAACCGAAAAGAAGCTTGTCAATGTCCACTTGTGGCCACAAGTGTAGAGAACACCTTCAACTCAACCTACAAGATAAAATTAAAAGAAGGTAAGAAACTAAGAATTAAACTAAACAATAAGTAAACTGAAACTAAAGTATCTAGAATTATCCTAAAGTTAATTTAGTAACAAATCAACATCGTCCCCGGCAATGGCGCCAAAAACTTGATCGTTTATAATTAAACCCTTTGCAAGTGTACAAGGTAATTGTACTAGGATGAGTATTTAAGGGTTGTCGAACCTCAGGGACGGATAAATAATTACTAAATATAAAGAAGAATTTGCTGGTTTAAAACTAAAAAGAACATAAACTTTAATTAAGTAAAGGAAAAGAAAACAACTAGTTTAAAAACAAGAGATTAATGTGATAGATTTTACTTAGGAAATCGAATCCACTATAGAATCATAACAATTCCTTAACTTTTAATCTAAATCTAGTGTGAATATGAACAAGTATTCTCAGCTACAAGTTAGAATTACTTCAGAAAGAATCATTAATTAATTTCCATGGCATGAACTATCTTCGACAATAGCACGAATCATCTACACTAAATAGCTATAGGCATGACCTGTCTAATCTTAGTATAACTCATCCAAGTCCTTAATTATCTGAACATTAAAACTATTGTATGACCATCTCATCTAAATCACAGAAATTAGAATTGATGCAAATATCAAAACCATATCAATCTATCATCTACAAGACAATAAATCAACATAAATTTGAATAAACATTAAAAAGCTCTTCCATTAAAAAGGAAATCCTTATCATACAATTGTCATAATTCACAACTGAGATCTAAATTAAAAAGAAAAGAAATTGAAACTTATCTATAGGTTCATCAACTCCTAAGTAAAAGAATAGTTTAGCCTTCCATGGTAGAAGAAAGCACTTGAATCTCCATTGAAAGCTTTGGCTTCTTCTCCATCTTCTTCTTCCTTCTTCTGTTCAGAAAATTGACTTGTTCTCCCCTAATTTCATGCCAAATAAGTCTTTATATAGGCATTAGATCCGTAAGAAAAGAGTTGTATATGAGAAGCACTCAAAATTGGGTGAAATAAGGAATCTGCGTGTTATGCCGATTGATCGCCCTGCATGCACGTTCGAACGCTTATACTGCATTTTCTTCAAAATCACGTGTAACCAATCGATCGGTAAGTGACCCCGTTCGATCGCCAATGAAGAATCTGTAAAATAAGCCAATTTAATTCAAAACACCATGGAAGCTTTTTCTAACCTAATTAAATTTAATATCTAATAATTTAACCTATATTAACACTTAAATGAGACTAGATAGTAAAATAATTAAGGGTAAAATAACGCATAAATTATACTTATCAGCCGCCTCCGCCTACTCTCCCCCTCTCCCACCTACAACCCCCCCCCTCAACCCCTACTCCCCCCCCTTCTCTCCCTCTGATTTTCAGAGGGGAAATCAGAAGGCGGGGTGGGGGGGGGGAGGAGGGGCAGAGCCGGGGAGTGAGGGGCTGCCGGAGGAAGGTGGCCGTGCCCCGCTCCGCCCCTCCCCCCCCCCCCCCTCTCCCTCCCATTCCACCCGGGGAATGGGGGGCTACTGCAGGAAGGCGGCCCCCCTGCTCCGCCCCTTCTCTCCTTCCCCCTCCCTACTCCCCGACTCCGGACCCCCTCTCCCCCTCCCCGGCTCAAGAACCCCCTCTCCCCCTCCCGGCTCCGGACCCCTCTCTCCCCCTCCCCGGCTCCGAACACCCCTCTCCCCCTCCCGGCTCCGGACTCCCCTCTCCCCCTCCCAGGCTCCGGACCCACCCTCTCCCCCTCCCTGTTCTCCCACCTCCTCTCATCTGGTTGATAGACGGATTCCAATCCCCCGTCGGCAGCATGCCACTGGCGGGTTTTTTTAATTAATTTATTAAGTTTTTAGCGACGCTTTTATAAAAGCGTCACTAATGATTGTTATTTTTTTTATTTTACATTAGTGACGCTTTTATAAGCGTCGCTAATGGCTTTTTTATTTTTTATTTCATAATAGCGACGCTTACAAAAGCATCGCTAATAGGAAAATAAATTTTTTTATTTTTTTTTGAAATTTTTTTATTTTATTTTATTTATTATTTTTTAAAATTTTTTATTATTAGCGACGTTTTTGTAAGCGTCGCTAATAGAAAAATAATTTGTTATTTCTTTTTTTAGAAATTTATTTTCATTATTTTCATTATTATTTTTTAAATATTTTTTTATAATTAGCGACGTATATTAAGCGTCGCTAATAACTAACTATTAGCGACGCTTAGTCACAAGTGTCGCTAATAGTAACGTATTAGCGATGCTTAATATGTGTCGCTAATAATAACTATTAACGATGCTTACTATAAGCGTCGCTAATAAGAAATAACGATTGTACTTTGATCGACATATTTAACGACGTTTTTTATACGTCGCTAATACTCATTAGCGACGCTTATGGTATTATTAGCGATGCTTATATGCGTCGCTAATGCTGCAATTTGTTGTAGTGTCACATTTCTCGTGCCTTATTGTGCTGCTGCTGGGGCTGTCATAAAAAACCACATGAACCAGTTTGTGTTGATCATACTCTTGTCCCCGGCAGCTGACGCCTCTGCTTTGTGCCCAGACATCCAGTTGACCATTGCTGCAGGCAAACAGAAATTGCTGATTACAAGTTTAATTGAGAAATTTTGAACACAGACAGTTTGGACAGTTGTGCTAAAATCATTGAGAAATTTTGAACACAGACACAAGTTTAATTTTTACATGCACGCTTAACACCTCTTACAGTAATTAATATGTATGTTCAAATGTATGAAGATACACGGTTTGTCCTTCATGGAAGTAAAATTCAAAGAGTCATATCCTAACATTCAAAATTCTGAAGGAATATCAACTATTTTCGATTCATGGTAAAATGTTCCAACTGTAAGAATATAGCCATCTTTATACACAATAGGTCAGTACACCTCGACATACTGTCTTGCAAAAAAATTGGGTATAGGTGAGTATGAAACAGTGTGGCACCAAATATCAATGGGTCCACCTCCAGAATAGGTAAACAACTATGATGGATATATCATTCCAGCATAAGCAATCCACTTGTCAACACGGTGCCTTCTCTCGACCAACTTCAAGACAGAATTGGAGAGCCCCACAGTGTTCAGTATGTCCAATGCTTTCCTTTGAGCTCTCTGTACCCATGAAAGAAGCATCACTGACATATATCTGAAATTAAAGATATGCACCAAAAAGAAGTCTACATGCATAGCATGAATCCTTTAGACTCAAAATAGATATATTCACAAAGTGCAAAGGACCCAAAATAGTACTCGATGACTCAACTTTATCTTCTCCAAGACGGCCTAACCCTTCATCTTGCAAGGTGATTATTTTCCAAAATTAAGATGCCAAGAATGAGGGCTCACATACTTTATACTCTTCGAAGATGAGAGTGTTAGCATTTCCATCAGTGAATGTGGGGCTATACAATTCATTTTCCTTCTCAAAAGCCAAAAACTTTTGCCTGCTTCTTTTTCCTAAACCATACCACTCCAATTTCAGTCTAAGTCAACTCCTTTACAGACTTCGTTGTATTGAGCATTGTAGTACTCCAAGATATTCTCTTGTTCATAAAATTTAAGTTCATATAATAAAATTAATTGTAAAAATGCATTCAAAGTGAAGAATATATACAGGATTGGGCCAATGACTACCTTCAGGTGATCTCTCTGTTCTGCATACTTGCCGAGAATAGCAACTCCAGTGCTATAAGCCTCATCAAGCATCTGTGATGACTTATGTGAAGATACCATAGCTTGAGCTTCCTCATAAAAACTTCTCAAGATATGAGAGGACTCGCCATTCTAAAAAAATGGCAACAACCACCCAATTAGAGGCGCAAAACAAAGATCGCTTTTCTCCTATTTCAAAAATATCCATCTACTACTTCTAGCAGCCAGAAAGCATAGACAACAATCTAACTAGTCCAAATTTAAAACCATTTTGCACAATATGAAAATAATAACTTCTGCAACAAGCTTGACTTTTAAAAACAGAGAATATGATTTGTGTTTTTCTTTTTATTTCAGTACTCGCTTCTCAATATTTCTGCATCAAATCACTATAGATCCCAGGCATAAACTTCTGGAAAATTCAGAGATTATACGCACAAAAGAGTTCGTTTATATCTTGAAGGGTCATAAAACATTGAGGAAACCTGATATAATTTTTTATGTTTTTTTTTAACTTCCTAGATCTCATATATATGTTATTTTCGTACCTTTACAAATATAGTGAAGAGAAATCTTACTGGAAAGATTATGATCGAATCAAGCAAGTCGCTCTATCCTTTAGACAGAATTCGCCCTCCTTAACGGTGCTTAGGACTCCGGCGTTTGCCTCCCAAGAGAAGACAATCAACCACATACTGTAGGAGCACTTCCAACACAGTACATACAATGAACCACAGTATGTATGCTCTCACATAAATGAAATGGACGAAAATCCCAAATCGGATTTTTGCAAAAATTGTTTTTAATGATTTTATAGGAAATCCCGTTGAAGACACTCTTTCCCGTTCAAACGGATGCATCCATCTGTTAAGGGATACAATCTTTAGTGAAAACAAACCCGACTCATTTTAGAATAAATAGAAAACCAAACCAAATGAATTTGTCCCAAAAATATTATCTTATTGACCCAACCCAACACGACCCGGCCGGCCGCGTGTGTGAACCGAACTGAGCCGGCTGGATGGACGGCGGTGGCGCGCGCTTGTGGGTTAGCCCATTTAGGTGCATAGGTCTAACATCTCTCTTCCCCACAAAAGTGGGTTAGCCTAAGGGCCTAACTTGAAAGGCCAAACTAATGCCTTATATACCAACACCATCACCTTCTTCTAGGCGATGTGGGACTATTAATTCCTTCAACGAATTCACATGTGTTACTCTCATTTAACACAAAGTGGGCTTGGGCTCTCTCTACCATATGAGCTTGACCCACTTGAGTAATATGGGCTTGACCCACATAAATATTATTATGTCCATCTAAAAGATATGGGATTAACCCTTTTAATATAATGCCCACTTCTAATAATCCCCCACATGAATGAGAATTAGTTGGATAACTATGTAAAACAATGCAGATAAACAGTGAAAGCAATATTGAAAAGATCATGCATGGGAGAGAGGTAGCTTTTTCCTTTGAACCATCCCTTGTGAAAATTATCAGGTCTACTAGCTAATCAGTGAACGTAATCAGTCGTTTGTGTAAACCAAGACAATATAATTTACACAATCACTTCTGAGACACACTGTAGTTCTCATGATTGTGTTCATTTCGGCCCTGAACAAACCTAGTTTTCATGAGTGCTCTAGAAGATTTAGCCTTAAAATCCTCATAAAAGTGGCTCCTTCACACTCATATAGGTGATTCTCATTAGGAGTATCCTGCAATACCTCACTCAAATTAATTCAAGCTATGAGAACCATTAAAAGCAAAACTTATCTTGATTCACTCTGCAGGCATCACTATCTCATCATAGGAATGAGGATGAGATTTTTATCTCAATAGTGATTCCTTTTGAATCTCCCACAATTCGGTTGTCCCTTTGAACCTAGATTTTGGGATATCCAGTCAACTAGGTTGGTTTGCCATTATGGTGACTCTTAATGTATAGGCTTCAAACTCATTCCCCTCGATGAACTGCTCACTTGTTCTTTGGTCAAACCCTTAGTAAGCGGATCTGCAATATTTTCTTTTGACCTAACATACTAAATGAAAATTATTCTACTAAAGAGCAATTGTTTTATAGTATTGTGCCTCCGACGTATATGTCAAGACTT
The DNA here is from genome assembly GCA_035235625.1 of Saururus chinensis. Taxonomy (NCBI): domain Eukaryota; kingdom Viridiplantae; phylum Streptophyta; class Magnoliopsida; order Piperales; family Saururaceae; genus Saururus; species Saururus chinensis. The sequence continues at coordinate 23,610,146 of CP141146.1, read as the reverse complement.
ACTATTATACAAGTTACTTTGTGCCCTTCATATAGCCGATTGGCTATCACATTATATGCAAATAGGTGGCATAGGTTCCCCGCACATTGGAATATCCCCTAAAATAGTACGAAGCCACTCAGCCTCTTCGCCTGCTCTATCAAGCGCAATGAATTTAGATTCCATTGTGGATCTGGCTATGCATGTCTGTTTCGAGGATTTCCAGGACACTGCTGCACCTCCAAGAGTAAAGACATATCCACTTGTGGATTTTGAGTCTTTTGTATCATATATCTAGTTTGTATCACAGTAACCCTCTAGTACTGTTGGATACCTAGTATAATGTAGCCCATAGTTCAAGGTATATCTCAGATATCTAAGAACCCTGACTACAGCCTTCCAGTGGTCTGCCCCTGGGTTGTTATTGAATCTACTCAGTTTACTCACTGAGTATGCTTGTCTGGTCTCGTACAATTCATGATGTAATTGAGACTTCTAATAATTTGAGAATATTGAAGTTGTGATATGCTCTCACCCATGTTTTTGCTTAAGTGCAATGTCACATCCACAGGGGTTCTCGTTGGACGATTATCATTCTTATTGAATTTCTTTAGGATTTTCTCAATGTAATGAGATTGAGATAATACATATCCATTAGATGTTCTAGTGATTTTTATCCCTAGTATGACATCTGCAACACCCATATCCTTCATATCAAACTGTTTGTTCAACATCTTCTTAGTAGCTTTAATAATATCATCAGTGTTACCAATAATGATCATATCATCCACATATAGGCATACAATAACATAGCCATCAGGTCTGTCTTTCACATAAACATATTTGTCACATTCATTAATTTTGAATCCATTTGACATCATCATTTTGTCAAATTTTTCATGTCATTGCTTAGGTGCTTGTTTAAGCCCGTAAAGAGATTTAACAAGTCTGCACACTTTATTTTCTTGACCCGGTACAACAAACCCTTCAGGTTGTTGTATATAAATTTTCTCATTGAAGTCACTATTCAAGAATGAAGTCTTCACATCCATTTGATGTATTTCAAGATTATACAAAGCAGCAATAGTGATTAACATCCTAATAGAAGTTATCTTTGTGACTTGTGAATATGTATCAAAATAATCTTGACCTTCTTTTTGCTTGTATCATTTGATAACAAGTCTAGCTTTATATTTGTCAATTGATACATTAGCCTTCATCTTCCTCTTCAATATCCACTTGTATCCTAGAGGTTTACTCCTTGGCAGTAGATCTACCAACTCCCAAGTATGATTTTTTATAATAGATTCAATTTCATTGTTTACTAGCTCATTCCTATATTGTGCTTCAGGAGATGACATAGCTTCCTTAAAGCTTTGAGGCTCATTTTCTAACAAATAAGTTAGAAAGTCTGGACAAATGGATTTTGATGTTCTAGGATGTTTGCAGCGTCTAGGTTCATCATCCTCAACCTCTTGGTCTTCACAATTGCCTTTCTCAACATCCAAAGTTCTTTTAAGAGAACTTTCCTTTTGTGTAGAATTCTTAGGAAAAATATTTTCAAAAAATGAAGTATCTCTGGATTCAATCACAGTATTGACATTTACATATGGAATATCCGATTTATAAACAAGAAAGTGATATGTACTGCTATTATTAGCATAACCAATGAATACACAATCAATGGTCTTTGGTCCAATTTTAATCCTCTTGGGATTAGGGACTGCCACTTTTGCCAAGCACCCCCATACTTTTAAGAATTTGTAGGAAGGCTTTCGACCTTTCTATAATTCATATAGTGTCTATAAAATTTTCTTATGAGGTATTTTGTCAAGAATATAATTTTTTGAAAGCAAAGCTTCCCCCCACATGTTCTAGGGTAACCCAAAACTTATTAACATGACATTCATCATTTCTTTTAATGTTCTATTTTTATGCTCAACAACTACATTTTGCTGAGGTGAATAGGGTGTTGTCGTTTGGTGTATAATACCATGTTGTGAACATAAATAAGCAAAAGGTGATTCATATTCCCCACCTCTATCACTTCTTAGAACTTTTATTTTCTTGCCAAGTTGATTCTCAACCTCGGTTTTATATAATACAAACATGTTAATAGCCTCATCTTTACTTCTCAGCAAGTAAACATAACAATAACAAGTGCAATCATCGATAAATGTAATAAAGTACTTTTTACCTCCTCTTGTTTGAACAAGTCTTAAATCACAGACATCATTGTGAATTAACTCAAGAGGTTCAGTACATCTCTCAATACTTTGGAAAGATTTCCTCGTTAATTTCGATTTCACACAAGTTTCACATTTATGATTTGAGTCAATATTAAACTTAGGCAGATATTCCATATTAATCAATCTTCGTAAAGCATCATAATTAACATGTCCTAATCTACCATGCCACACAACACATGACTCAATCATATATGAGGAAGAAGCATTCGCATTCTTAATAATAGAAATAGGTACAATAGTGAATACATTGAGCTTGAAAAACCCCTCATTTAGGTACCGTTTTGCCCACATACATCCCACCCTTGATCAAGACAAATTTATCTGACTCAAAAACTAACTTGAAGTCATTCTTGCTCAGCAATGATCCGGACATTAAATTCTTTCGAATTTCTGGCACATGCAGCACACTGTTGAGAGTGATCTCTTTGCCTAAGGTCATCTTGAGAACAACCTTTCCAATTTTTGAACCTTTGCAGTAGAGGAGTTGCCCATAAATAGCTGTTAACCATTCTCCACATGTTCATAAGTAGAGAACATCTTCTTGTTTGAGCACACATGACGAGTAGCCCCGGTGTCCACCCACCATTCTCTAGCGTTCGTGACCATGTTCACTTCTGAAATTACAGTGGAAAGGTTGATGTCATTCACATTGGTGGGGAGATTCTCCACTTCGGTCATGTAGGCTTGTGCATTCTTCTTCTTCGAATCATCTTGTTTCTTCCGTTTGTGACAATCCTTAGCCTTGTAGTCCATTTTGTCACACACATAACACTTGCCCTTGAATTTGGCTTCGTTGGAGTCATTGTTCGACTGTCCAGCATGATGCTTCCTTTTCTTGTTGTTGAAGTTATTGCTTTTATGGCCTTGTTCCACAACATTGACCTTGACTTCCATGCCATGACCCCCGGTTTTCTTTTCAGAAGCATGATTTTCATCTTCAATCCTTAACCTCACAATCAAGTCTTCCATGTTCATCTCCTTTCTCTTATGCTTTAAGTAGTTCTTGAAATCCTTCCAAGAAGGTGGTAATTTTTCTATTATAGCTGCCACCTGAAAAGATTCACTTAAAGTTATGCCTTCTGCTTGAATATCATGCAGGATAACTTGGAGTTCTTGAACTTGACTGATCACAGTTTTAGAGTCCACCATTTTGAAGTCCAAAAATTTGCCGATCACGAATTTCTTCGTTCCAGCATCCTCAGTCTTGTACTTCTTGTCTAATGACTCCCACAGTGCCTTAGCACTTTTCATGGAACTGTACACATTATATAATGTTATATCCAACCCGTTAAGGATATAATTACAGTATAAAAAATCCGCATGTTTCCATGCATCTACTGCTGCAATAGCCATCTTGTCTTCATGTTTCTCCTCAGTGAGAATGGGTACTTCCTCTTGAAGGAATCGGGCTAGGTTCAGTGTGATAAGATAGAACAACATTTCTGTTGCCATCGTTTGAAATCCGCACCACTGAACTTTTCTGGTTTTTCCCCTTTAATTTGAATAAGTACTGAAGTCAAGTTGGTACCCTCGCAACCATTTCTGTTCCAATGAACAGAAGATTAACTCAGTTAAAAAAAATTAACAGTGAATTTTGCATTCTATACATAGAACAGTGAATTTCAAAATCTATGCACAGAACAGTGAATTTCGAAATCTATGCACAGAACAACAAATTTTGAAATCTATGCACAGAACATTGAATTTCAAAATCTAGGCACATAACAGTTTATTTAAAAATTTAGGCACAGAATTGTATAATTTCATAAATTTATGCACATAACAGTCAAATATCGAAAAATTATGCACAGATAAGAAATATTTCAAAATTCATGTCCAAAAAAGTAAAATTCTAGAAACTTACGCACAGTATGGAAAATTTCCAAAATTTGACGCACAGATAAGAAATATTTCAAAATTCATGTCCAAAAAAGTAAAATTCTAGAAACTTACGCACAGTATGGAAAATTTCCAAAATTTGATGCACAGAATGGAAAAATCTCAAAATTTTTCGCAGCATATAGAAATATTTCAAAAGTTTACGTACTAAATAGTATAATTTACAAACAGTAAACTTCTGAAATTTACGAACAGTTAACGTCAAAAAATTATGAACAGTGAACTTTCAAATTTTACGTACTAAATAGTAAAATTCAAACTGTTTACACACATAATAGTCAAATTACGACTAGTTATGCACAGAAATTTCTAATTTCAAAAATTCTCACACAGAACAGAAAAACATTCAAAAATTGATGCACATAATGAAAAAAATTGAAAACTTTACTCATTGGATAGTCCAATTTCGAAAATTTACACGTAGAATAGTAAAATTTCAGGAATTAATGCATAGTACTATCTAATTTCGAAAATTTTTAGATGAACAGTAAATTTTCGAAATTCACATAATATAACTTATAAATATACTATTCTACATGGAAATTAATAAAGTACGAAAATATACATAAAAATTTTGTCTTAAGATTGTTATTTTCGTATCTTTGCAAATATAGTGATGAGAAATCTTTCTGAAAAGAATATGATCAAATCAAGGAAGTCACTCCATCCTTAAGACAGAATGCACCCTCCTTAACGGTGCTCAGGACTCTTGGCATCTGCCTCCCATGATAAGACGATCAACTACGTACCGTAGGAGCACCTCCAACATAGTACATGCAGCGAACCACAATATGTATGCTCTCACATAAATGAAATGGACGGAAATCTCAAATCGGATTTTTGCATAAATCGTTTTCAATGATTTAATAGGAAATCCCGTTGAAGACACCCTTTCCCATTCAAACGGATGCATCCATCCATTAAGGGACACAATCTTTAGTGAAAACAAACCGGACCCATTTTGGTTAATAGAAAATCAAACTAAATAAATAGAAAACCAAATCAAATGAATTTGTCCCAAAAATATTATCTTGTTGACCCAACCCAACCCGGCCGACCGCGCGTGTGAACCGAACCAAACCGAACCGTGCCGGCCGGACGGTGGCGCGCGTGTGGGTTATCCCACCTAGGTGCATGGGTTCAACATCTCTCTCCCCCACAAAAGTGGGTTGGCCCAAGGGCCTAACTTAAAAGGCCAAACTAATGCCTTACATACCAACACCATCACCTTCTTCTAGGCGATGCAGGACTATTTACTCATCCAACCAATTCACATGTGTTATTCTCATTCAACACAAAGTGGGCTTGGGCTCTCTCTACCATATGGGCTTGACCCACTTGAGTAATATGGGCTTAACCCACATAAATATTATTATGCCTATCTAAAAGATATGGGCTTAACCCATTTAAAATAATGCTCACTTCTAACATTATATAGGACGGGTAGAAAACTCCATTCTCTGTTTCTCACTTGCCCAACTTTCATGGTTTTCCCTATAGTAGTTCGGACCTTGAATCAGAGCTCTAAATACTAAAGAGCAACATGAGTTTCAAAGGTACTTCATCCAATGTTAAAAAGTGGCGATGATTATATAAATGCAATAGAGAATATTATTATTACCATAAACTTCCATAATGTAAGATAATTTAAGATTCAGAAATTTGCATACAGCTCTTTCACTTTTTGCCAACTCCTTAGCTGCAAGCATCAGCTTCTCATGACGGTATACATGTTTATCAAGACATTCTCTTAAGGAAGCAACTTCTTCCACCATGTGCTCCAGTTTCCTGTAGATGTGGTAAACATTTGTTTGTGTAAGAAAATTAGAATAGTAGAAAAAAAGGTCAAAATGATAGGTTGAGTATCAAGATGAGAATATTAAAATGGATGGCGTGAAAACTATTAGTACTCATATACAAAATGTTTACATTAGGGGCGAGTTGGGAGTAGGTCCAGTTAATGATTTACTGAGAAAAAGTACATTAAGGAGCTTAGTTTATCTTCAACAAAGACTACAAACATTGCTTGTGAAATGTGATCAACGGCGTACAGAAGCTGCTAAAAGAAATAGAGAAACCCAAGATGACTTGCAAGGAACTAGTAAAAAAATACTTGAAGATGTATGATTTTGGACGCGGAATTGGCCCATGATAGGGTTGAATGACGTAGCAACATCCGTGATGCTGACATAAGGTGTTGATAAAAGTCGTAGTGACGATCACATGAAAAAGGAACCCAATAGGATGACACTACAACAAAAAGGGGCTTCTGCAACAAATGTGTTTCTCGCAGAAGGTTCATTTTTTGTCGCAAAAATGTTTTTGCAACGAAAAAAAATTTGTGCAGTTTTGTCGCAAGTAAGGTGTCACAAAAAGTCATTGCGACAACTTTTTATTTGTCGTAAATAATATACTCTTTTGCGACAAATTTATTTGTTGCACAAAAGTAATTATTATGTTGCAAAAAAATATAATTGTTTGAGTTTAAAAATATATAATTATGCCGCAAAAGCTTTGGCATGTGCAAAAAAATCAATTTGTCGCAAATGATTCTAGTGTATTGGCGACAAACTGCATATGTCACAAATGCTTGATATTAGATAATTTTTAAAGAGTAGTAGTGACAATCCAAATTCATCGCAAATGATGTTAAACAATTTGTGACAAATTGTATATGTTGCAAAAAGATTCACATGTGTATATTTTTTACAAATATTTGTGATAGCCCGAATTCATCGTAAATGTTTGTAATATATTAACAACAAAATAAATTTCATTTGCGACAAGAGAAGTTTGTTGCAAAAGATCTTTAAGGACAAATTTGAGTCGTCGCTAATTGCAATGGCTATACCCAATTATTTGGGTGGGCGTGCAAGCGGGCGGGGGGGTGGGGGGGAGGATTTTTAAAAATATACAAATTCAAGAGAGCTGTATAAATTTATAATGCAAAAGATAAACTTTATGCCTTAATATTAAACTAAATATCATCCATTGTTTTACAAACCATAAATCTAATACATTTGACGAACTAAAAAATACCAAATAACTAGAATGAAACCATAACTGTATCACAAAAGAAATCACAATATATATCATTTTCTTTCTTCGCAAATTTTGATGATTCTTTTGAACTCCCCTATTCACCTGTAAATGTACAAGAATATAAAGTTAACATGATGTAGTAAAGAATTATGGTTTAATTAATTTAGATTTATATAGTTATACATAAAATTAAGACTATAAATAAGCCTTTTGCGTAAAGAAGCGTTGTACCTAAACTGATGAATCTGATTGTATTGGTTGTTGCTCCATTAGTCTTAGAACCATTGACTCTAGTTCAACTTGCTTTGATCTAAGAGTCTGCAGATCCATTTCCAAAGATTTTGCATATTCTTCAGCCGCCTCAGCCCTCATATTAGCATTCTTAATAGCATCGTTATCATCTTGAGAAGGGTTGCCTGATGAAATAGGCATCATACCATGCCTAAGCCCATTAATATATCCTGACCTTGCACCAAGAATTTCATGGAATATATCATTCTTCTTAGAATTTGTTATAGGCTCCTCTTGCTTAGATGCAGCCACCTTATGATTCATTTGTGCCTGCATAAAACTATGCATAAAGCAAATTCCAAGATTATTTTAGAATGTTAATAACTAAACAATAAATATAATAAATAAATTTAATATTCATTACATGTAGAAGTTTACAACGCGGTTTCACCCAACTCCTAGTTTATTTTTTGAAAGTGTGTAACTTTATAAAAGTTTATAAGATCAGGCTCCTCATCTGGCTCTTTTTCTTGCTGATTAATTCAATTCATCAAAGAACAATAGAAAATTAGTACATTGTACAAAGTAAAAAAAATTAATTATTGAATATACTTTATTATATGAAATTTATTTAAATGTTACCATCTCTGCGAAAACTCTAACAAATGATTTTGAACCGGCAGTGTCGTTCACAGATAACTTTGCACGATTATCCTTCTTTGTTTGGCTTCTTAATTGTTTAAAATAAATTATAAATTATATTTCATACACTAAGTCATTTAAAGAAAAAAAAATTGAATTCTAAATGACATCATACCTTGTATTTGTCATCCTCAAAAATTTTACAAATTTTTATCCATTCATCAGGAGAAATCTCATCATAAGGTGTTGAGGTTCCATATTTCTGATAATGTGCATGTGCTATGTTCTTGTGGGACCGAAATCGAGTAGCTAAGAATTTGTTCACTGCCTTCTTAACTTGGTTATCTTCCATGTTAATCTCAAATTTGGACTAAAAAAATCAATTTATTTATGAAATATTAACACCTATAATTTAATTTAAAAATTAATAATAAATTAAAATCATAGCATATACTTACAACAATTAGGGCCTTTATCTGGGTTTTGTCAACTTCAGGGACTTTAGACCATCTTTTATAAATAAGTTTTGCATAAGTGCGACACAACCTTCCAACCTCGCTTGTAAACTCTTGGGCCCATGGTCCAACAGGCATCAACATACCAGGTTGGAAAGTAATGGTTGGAAGTTGACTAGGCTTATTATGCAAATATTTTGATAATTTTCTGCAAGTTGCTCTACCATGCTTTTTCTTTGGTGTTGAGTTAGTGGTAAACATGAGTGGAGCCGCAAATGTCGACTCCGAGGGCCCTATGTCTGCTTCAAATGATGGAATGGACCGCTTACCTGGTGCCATAATATAGTACTACAACAAAAACATAAATAGAATAAAGTTGAGTTCTGAATAAAAAAACAGCCTAAATGTAAGCAATGAGCTTTTGTCTGATTAAAATTTTCATGCAAGATGCTGATCCCACACTAGCTGCGTTGGTAGGTGATCTCCGAATTGAAGGAGAGGTCTTGGGGAGGGGGGGGGGGGGGTCAAGTCTCAATGGAAAATAGTGAAGGGTGTAGAGTCTTACAAATCAAGAAAAAAAACATCATGCAAGTGAAGCATGTGTCCATATGTCAGAAGTACTAGGAGGTAAGTGTGTGCATATGGACTCAAATAAATACATAACACAATAACATGTGATACTGTTAGGTTATAAATTTAACATCTAATTTTGTTGAAGCTTAGCAAATTTTAAAAAACTTAAGAAAAAGGATGAGAAAAACGCTGCAAAAGACATAGATCAGATAATCATTACCTTATAGATGAAATTTGAATAAGGGGATTAATTAAATTATATGTGGCAATCTTGGCAAGAGGTGCAACGGTACAATTCTTGAAGATGACATATAACACAATTTCCATTCTATCAACATTCATAAAAGAAAAACAAACCAGAAGAAAGGATTCAAGAGAGAAGGGGAGCCCTCAAATAAAGCAAGATGACATTGTACATTCCTTTTAATCACATGGTAGAAAGGAATAATTGATATATAAATAATTGTGCATTAACAATTTCAATCAACTTCCTAAGATGCAATGCTAGCATAACTCAACTGCTTGAGAGACAAAAAACATCATATTGACTACAAGTAGATGTGTGTGCATGTAATCAAGTTTGTAAGAAAATTCACTTGCAAGTTTGCAATCATTATTCAAAAAGCTAACTGCTTTAGCGATCTGGTGCAATCCCATGCATAATATTTATCTCTGTCAAGTAAATAGCGATTCAGTTATTCCAGATTTTAATCTGTTTGCATTGAGATAGGCCAGTCATCAATAAATTAAACAACCCCTAAGAGAATTTGCCAAATATAAAGTATATTTCCAATATATCACAACTTTAATTTAAAATCAAACTCAAAAGTTTCAATTTTCCTTTTTTTTGCTGTAAAGTACCATAGGCATTGCCTAATAAGAAAGATCACCAAAGTGAAGAGGACACTGGGATTGGGGGGAATTGAAGGCTCGAAGTCTGCCTCATCCCCCAAGACCAATGTCAGTTGGGATATGCTCATAAAGGTTTTTCAAATTGATTGAGAAGTTTCCGAGACCAACATAAATGTGACCAATTTTTGGATGATCAAGGAGGAATACCCACGTAAGCATCAGCTACACTGAACTCTTAGATAAGAATGACACTAAGATCACTTAATACATAATATGGCTAATTCTTCATTTCATTCTAGCTTGTTGGGCACTTCTTCATTTTAGTGCTACTTATTTGAGTAGATACTACAACTTAATGCCAAAAGTCATGTGGTTTTCAAATGAATGCAAAGAAGAGTTACATAAAGTTGGAAAAGTCAGATCAAACAATGAACAGTTACAAGAATTCTAAAAAATACACACATTTCTTTAATTATTTTCTAGCCATCTCAGTTCAGTTTGCCATGTCAGATTGCCAGATCAAGCAATGTCGAGTGCAGCTGAACAAAATGTGTGGCCATCGCAGGTCAGTTTGCACATCAGAAAAAAACAGAGCATCAAAATGAGGTGCTGTTAAGCAAAGTTGAATTCCTATATGATACTCAGCATGAAGTGTTATACTAAACAACTAATTGATAACCCTTTTTTATGATAGATCAATTAGTAAAACTTTAAATATCTTTATGTATTTTGATGGCGAAGGCAAGATTAACAATGACTTTCTTAAAAAATTTATCAGAAGTTTGAACCCAAAGAACAAAGGAGAAGGGATGACCAAAAGCAAATATGATACTCAGCATGAAGTGTTATACACTGATATACTAAACAACTAATTGATAACCCTTTTTATGATAGATCAATTAGTAACACTTTAAATATCTTTATGTATTCTGATGGCAAAGGCAAGATTAGCAATGACTTTCTTAAAAATTTAGATCAACATAAGCAGAGATAAAAGATGCATCAGGGACACTTTGTAACCAAACAGTCCCAAACAAATTGGCGGCAAGTTTTGGAAGAGAGAAAGACAAACTAGATGAACATAAATCTTTGGCAGCTGGCATATTCTATATGAATTATGAGAATAATAAGACAGAAAAGAGAAGAAAAATGAAGAGGACATGGGTTAAGTTCGTAAAGAGTTAGTGTGTTTAATGTCATGACAAAAAGATAATCTATGTTGTGAAAAATAATTGAACATATTTTAAATGTTGACAATAATATTGGAACTACTATGAAAACCAATTCATATATAGGTAAAAAAGAAGAATATTTAATCTCGGTAAGTTTCCCAGAAAACAAAAAGAAGAACAAGGTGTACAGAAATATTTTCTTTCTTGAATGTCTAATAGAATAATTGCATAACAATCAAAGACACGCTCAAATTACTCAAATAATGATCTCCCATATGTTTCCTTACAAATTTGCATCTCCAGCACCTGATCATCCATCCTAAGATGTATGTATTATAAATTTTGGCTCATGTAATTCTTTTCTTCATGATTTAAATTATATTGTTACATTCTTGTAAACTCTTAGGCAAAAGTTCAGAAATTAAATGCCACAAGTCAGCCTTTTCAATGCAGATCAGGTGTAGAAGGTTATTAACTTATGCAACAAAGTTCAGAACGTCATAAAGATAATGAACAACAGGATTAAGAACCAATTTGTTGATGCAAAGCTAACAAGTGAAATAAAGATGGTCCAACGACAGGGGAGTTCATAAAGATTTACAAGCTACCTCAGTTATAAACATCAATTTGCACAAGTGGGCATCGTGATATCCATGGCAGTTTGGTCCCAAAATTGAATTACAGTTGCTAATGTGTCAATAAAAAGAAGAATAATTTAATTAAGGTCTAGCACTATTAATCAATTCTGATCAAACAGAGAACTAAAAATGGAGCAGATTATGCAATCGACTGCATACATACCTGAGAGACACAGAGAAAGATGGACAAGATGACTTCAAGCGGAGGGTTTCTCACAGATCAGAGGTCGTTTCTTGCAGAGGGAGCAAAGTGACTCCACGCTACAAATCGGAGGTTGTTTCTCGCAAAGGGAGCAAAGCGACTCCACGCTACAATAATAAATAGGGATCGGAGGTGATGATGAGTCTTAACCATTCTAGGAAGATCCTTATTGTGTAGAGAAATCAGATGATCCATGGCGAGTATCTCGGGTGGAAGGATGCTTGGCGGGAGAGTGAAACCAAACGTGCGCACGAATGTGGGCATTTACATTCCTCTCCCACAATTGGTTATGGGGCCGGGCGGTTCAAGCAGTGGGCTGTGCGGGTTGGCCTAATGTAAAAATAAAAACCTCACCTTAAAAACCTTACCAAGTTGATTCTTGCGTGCGTACACTATTTTAAATGTTAGGATAGGACTGTATTGAAAATCCAGACCCAAACCGATCTAGATGGAACTAACCTGTGCTGGTTCGGGTCGGGTTCTATCTCGGGTTGGGTTGTAAAATCCCAAGAATCGACTCGAACTAACCCAAATTTGTTATTAACTTATAAAATTATATTTAACCTTGGTTATATAAATTTTTATAATTTTTTTATAGATAAAATCAATTCAATATGATGTCAAATTGGTCGAAATTATTGAAACCGACCCGACCAGGATAGAATCTTTGTTCCTAATTCGGTTCTCTGGTTTTTTTACATCTGGTTTTAGGTAGAGTCGGGTCTACAAATTTCAGTTCATATCTCGGGTTGAGTCCTGTAAAATCTGATTCAACCCACTTGAAAAGCAGCCCTATGTTAAGGGAACTAATCTGATTAGGGTCGGCAGGTTAGTGGTTTAGCTTGGCAGGTCACTATGACTCTGATGTGCCTCAAAAACTAAAGAATCTTGCTAGCCCAATCCAAAAATGTAAACCAGGTCTAGTCTATTCGAGTTGGTCAGTTGTAAACCACCTGCATGCCTAATAAAATATATAATAAAAATATTTAAAATGATCCTCAACCATTTGCGAGATCAAGATATATATGATGCATGGTTGAAACAATAGGGAAAATAAATTAAATTAAAAATATTGTAATATACTCATTGCTTAATAATATTATATTATCTTATAATTAAACCATGAACTTAATATTGAAATATAAAATTAAAATAGTTACACGATTGTTAGAAACAAGAACTAGTGATTAACATTGTTTCATAAACCACATGTATGACTGGTAAAATATATAATAAAAATATTAAAATGATCCAAATACGTCAACTTTTATTTTTTAAAAATTTCATCACGAGTGTCATACTTTAAAAAAAGAAATGTACCGATTCATCATGGGCCATTAGACTAAGATTTGATAACATGCGTGTATATATTCATTACATAATAAGGTTATATTATCTTATAATAAAAAATTATTGATGGGTAAAATAATAAATTAAAAATATTGTAATATACTCATTGCATAATTAAGGTTATATTATCTTATAATTATACCATGAAGCTAATATTGAAATATAAAATTAAAATAGTTACACGATTATCAGAAACAAGAACTAGTGATTAACATTGTTTCATAAACCACATGCATGATGCGTAAAATATATAATCAAAAGATTAATATGATCCAAATACGTTAAATTTTATTTTTTAAAAATTTCACACATTTGTCATACTTTAAAAAAAGAAATGCACCGATTCATCATGAGCCATTAGATTATGATTCAACAACATGCATAGATATATTCATTACATAATAAGGTTATATTATCTTATAATTTAAAATTATTGATGGGTAAAATAATAGATTAAAAATATTATAATATATGCATTGTATAATAAGGTTATATTATCTCATAATTAAACCATGAAGTTAATATTAAAATATAAAAATTAAAATAGTTACACAATTTTCAAAAACAAGAACTAGTGATTAAATATGTATTAAAAATATGTAAAAATAGTTAATATTAAAATATAAAAATTAAAAAGTTACATGATTGTCATTCAAGGAAAAAAATGACAAATCATCATTCAGGACAAAAAAATGACAAATCATCATTCGGTTTACCGAGGAAAAGAATTACATTTATTTGGATAGAAAATGTCATTCAAATGATAAGCTCAATGTATCTTATGGTGAGCTTTCTTGTAATGCTTGTCATAGTTGTTGCATCACATGGAGAAATAGAAATATTAAGTGTGTTTGATTAAGAACTACATCATATAATCAAGAACCTCGTCTACTCCCAAACTTTTAATGAACTCAAGCATTCAGGCACTAGCTATGTACAATTGAAAATCCCACCTATCTTATTTAGCTGAATTCTCCGGCTATGTACAAATGAAGATCCCCTATTGGAGATAGTTTGTTTTTATGGTCCAAAAAAAAAATGGCTGCTATTGAACACCACAATTTTCAAGCATTATTCTTTAGTAAAAAAATATATTTTTTCTTGGGCCTGATTTGTAGTTATCAATGAGAAATAATTCTTAGTTCATACCTACTTCTTACAAAATAAAATATTATTTGGACACCAAAATCCATTTGAAAGCTATGGGATGTGTCAGGCTCATATTTTGGCAACGGCAGTTTTACTTCATATGGAAAAGACATTACTGAAGCTCACCCTCCCACTCTAGGACCTTGGTAACCTGACTTCCAGCCCATAATAAAGCCATTACCTTGAGAAACCTGCAAATAAAAATTCATATATAAGAAGTTCATTAACATTTATAAGCATAAACGTTTTAAGCCCGAAAAAAAGGTAGATAGGATTGAATGATTAAGATTTAAAACCTTTCAACAGCTTGAAAATATCCTATTTTTCCCGGAGCTGGAGAAACATTGAACCTGGAACACAAGGTTGACCCAATAACATGGATATACTCATTTTTCTAAAAGAATAACACATGCACAAAATATTGTTTCATGTCACTTAAAATTCTTTTGGCATCCAACATCAACTCCACGCCTCCCCCTTCCACCTCTTAAAAAAAAAAAAAACAGCTTTAGTGTCATTCACCAGACAAAAAGAAATGTTGTTAGATAGTAAGCAAAGTTTAGCAATCCATAATATAACACCCTATAAACTCCATATCTTTTAAGCCTCTGCATAAGACTGAGATATATTTAAGAATAATTACCAAAATTACAAAATATAAACTTGAAACATAAACAAGAAATTATCATCAATGCATATTATATGGAAGCACTCATTCACCACCATACTGAACCTACAAAGATGTTGTGTCACAATGAATGGCACTTACTAGTAACATAACATTATTATTCCGTCAGGAAGCAGAATTTCTGGGGAAAAGTAAGAATTTCTGGGGAAGCATAATTTAGATCAACATAAGCAGAGAGAAAAGATGCATCAGGGACACTTTGCAACCAGACAGTCCCAAACAAATTGACTGGCAAGTTTTAGAAGAGAGAAAGAGAAACTAGATGAACATAAATCTTTGGCAGCTGGCATATTCTATATGAATTATGAGAATAATAAGACAGAAAAGAGAAGATAAATGAAGAGGACATTCCTTACAGATTTGCTTCTCCAGCCCCTGATCATCCATCCTAATATGTATGTATTATAGATTTTGGCTCATGTAATTCTTTTCTTCATGATTTAAATTATATTTTACATTCTTGTAAACTCTTAGGCAAAAGTTCAGAAATTAAATGCCACAAGTCAGCCTTTTCAATGCAGATCAGGTGTAGAAGGTTAATAACTTATGCAGCAAAGATCACATTTTGTCACAGATTACTGGCAGCCTCGGTTTAAAGAATAGGCAAATGACAAGTATTACACATCCCTAGCTAAGAGGGATGTTTCCACTAACTTTGAGAGAGAGAAAAAAGACTAAATTGATCAAAAATAAGGAAATTAATAGACATTGCCAAAAAACACAATGTGATACCAGGGAACAAAAAAATAATAACATTTACTGTTAAAAGTTAATGGAAAGCTTATATATTACCATCCGGCCACCTTATGATCACAACTTCACCAAGAACTACAAGTTTGGCTCCATAATATGAGGATCTCCCCAATTTTGCTTCCACTGAGAAGGCTTCTTGATGCACTTGTTCTTCCCACTAAAGCATTGTCCTTAGTAGATTGACCTGTTGTGATCCATAACACATTGAAGAAATTGTTTTTTATACTATAATAATTTGCCCACTTAAGTTTTCAAAACAGCACCACCAAGAGAGTGAAAAGTGCCAGCAAGATATTTGAATATTGCATTAATTTCACTAGAACCAGTCTGTGTCAAATACTGCAAATAAAAGATGTTGATTGACGAATCTAAAAAATGGAATATGCTAATTGAGAATAATGAACCAGCTTAAAGGAAAAATAGAATGTCAACATTACCTGGTCAAGTTTATTCGCAGCCTTAATTAATATTGCCGAATAAACCTTCTGAGGTTTATTAGAATTTATTTCCTCCTTTTGAGGTTTGAACCACCACTGATCAGAAACTTGAAAAACAAAATCAAAAGAGAAAATTTCGGATTATGGGCAAGGTATCAATAGAGAAATAAGAAAATGAAAGAAAGAGAATGAAAAAGAAAAAGGAGAAAATAGTACATTCAGTCAAAATGAGTATCTAGCCAACTCTCTATCATAAGAATGAGCCACAATTCGCTGCAGCCAGAGACATTTATCATCATATCATAAGGTATAAAACGATAGAATGAGCCACACAATTTTTGCAGGACATAATGCAAGAGTATTACACTCAAATATGTGGACTACAGCAAACTTATAGTGTTAGGATTACTCCAATGTCTGTGCTCAACACCATGAAGTAACTTCCATGATCACTGTTGCAGAAACAATGATCTGCATATGTGAAGCAAGACCAGCTTTCAAGTTGAACCTCATCTCATACCTGAAATAATAGAAAGAGAATAGTTGGAGCAGTGCAAAAGGAAAACAAATTAAGAGTAAAAATTGATTAATGCTTTAAACAGTATACAACTCATTTTTTGTATTTTCAAGCTTCTCCTTTGCAGAATCACTAACCTTCGTACTCTTCTTTAACGGATACCCCATGATTGATAAGATATTAAAAGTTATTTTCTATGTCATCTTCAGACGACATATGTTTTCTCCTTCTTCTTCTTCTTCTTCTTCTTCTTCTTCTTCTTCTTCTTCTTCTTCTTCTTCTTCTTCTTTTTCTTTTTCTTCATCTTCATTTGGCACAACATTAGCTTCTTCATCACAATACTCTAGCAAAGTCTCATCTTCAATATCACTTTCAACTACATCATCTGAAAATGTACCATCTCCTTGATCCAGTTTAGAAACATTTGAAGCATCAATAAAATTTAGGCCCATATCATCCCTGCTAAGGGGTTGGAAATCATGTTCTTCATCTTCGACATTCCTATCAACCATGTTTGCCTCGTAATCAACATGCTCATCTGTCTCCTCATCCCGTTCTACCTTAGAGGAAGAGACATGTGGAACATCATATATCTTTCGTAGTGGTGCTTTCTGAACTACATGCCAATTGCCTTTCAATTTAGTGTCCTTAAGGTAAAAAACTTGCTCCACTTGAGATGACAATACAAAGGGGTCATCTTTGTACCAAGTGTGGGAGAAATTAATACTTGTGAAATGCACATCTCTCTGCATACCTTTCTTGTTGCTAAGATCCCACCAATTACATTTGAAAATGTAGACACACCTACCTCCACAATAGTATAAAGCAATAACATCTCTCAAAACACCAAAGAATTCAATATCACGACCTTTGTACTCTCCTTTGACGATTACCCCAGAATTTTGAGTTTTGCGATAGTCATCACGGTCGGCAGAATGGAACCTAATACCTTTGACAATACAACCAGTATATCGTATGACTAGTGGATCAGGACCACATGCTAATGAATACAAATCATCATAAGCTCGCGATGATTTTTTAGCGTGCAATTGTTTCATCTATTAACAACAATAGTAAACAAAATAAGCACATGCACTTTCCAATTTATGTTTGAGTAACAAAAGTCTTAAACACTTACAAGTTGCGCAAACCATTCTGGGAAATTTTGCTCTTGCCTCTCTTGGACGTTAGTAGCTTCTTTACTAGCAATATATTGTTTGTGCTCCCTATATGAAATATATCAAATAAAGAGATATAAAAGGAAATATGAACTATTAATTACAAATAATATAGCTTACTTATTGTAAATAGTGAACAATCTCAGAAAATTATTCAGAACATACATCCGAGCCTTCTGAAGTTCATTTAAATTCATAATAAATGGATTTGCAGCTCCTAAAGTGCGTACATTTGGTGTAAAAATAGAAAGACCTTTATATTGTTGTCCTTGAAGACTATCATAATTTCTCTCTTGTGAATTGAATCTTGTTTCAACATCTTCGAAGTACATGAAACAAAAGTTCATACCTTCATTGTCAATGTATGTTTCTGCAATGTAACCCTCTAGGCATGCTTTATTTCTTACATATTTCTTCAAAGTATGCAAGAACCTTTCTATTGGATACATCCATCGAAATTGTACGGGTCCAACAATAATCGCTTCACTTGGAAGGTGGATTGCTAAATGTACCATCACATCAAAGAAGGCAGGTGGAAATATTTTCTCAAGCTTGCATAATATAAAAGCAATGTCCTTTTCCATTTGTTCCAACCTTTCCAAATTCAAAGTTCAAGAACATAATTCCTTGAAAATAAGCCTAACTTAATTAATGCATTACCAACATCTTTCCGTAACTGCCCACGTATTGCCATAGGAAACAACCTTTGTAGAAAAATGTGATAATCGTGACTTTTCATACCTACTAACTTATAGTCATTGTCGTGTATACATCGGGAGATGTTTGTAGCAAAACCATCTGGAAGTCTCACCAACTTCAACCAATAACAAAATCTCTTCTTCTCATCAACGGACATTGTGTAGCAAGCTTGTGGCACCACATATTTATCACCATTTGGAATGAGATGCAACTCCTTTTTGTTACTTATTTCTTGCATATCTAGTCGAGCCTTCACGTTGTTTTTTGTTTTCCCCTCTATATTCATCAATGTTCCCAATACATTGTCACATATGTTTTTCTCAATGTGCATCACATCTAGATTGTGCCTCAATTTAAGTCATCTCCAATATGGCAATTTCCAAAATATGCTTTTTTTCCTCCAATTCAACTCATTTGGAGCATACTTCCTCTTCTTTATATTAGGACCATTACCAAGCACCACATCTGTCACCGTATGTAATTGCATAAGTAAATCACCCCGGATAGTTGTTTAGGTGCCAACTTTCTCTCTTGAGTACCATCAAATTCCTTCTTTTTTCTACGCCAACAATGATCTATTGGGAGGAAATGACAATGACCCATGTAACTTATCTTTCTTCCATGCTTCAGGTATCATGAATATGTCTCTTTGTTGCAATTAGGACATGCCATTTTTCCTTTTGTAGACCAACCAGATAAATTTCCATATGCAGGAAAATCATTAATGGTCCACAATAACGCTGCATGCATTTGAAATTTCTCCTTCTTCGATGCATCATAAGTTTCTATTCCGTCTTCCCATAACTCTTTCAATTCATTAATCAGTGGTTGCAAGTAGACATCAATGCTATTACCAGGAGGCTTTGGACCAGGAATAAGTAATGACAAAATAAAAAATGGTTCTTTCATACACATCCAAGGAGGCACGTTGTATGGCATAAGTATCAGTGGCCACATATTGTATGCATTATTCATATTCCCAAAAGGATTGAAACCGTCACTCGCTAGCAGAACGTTTCGAGGTTCATCTGCAAACCAACCATACTTCTCATCAAATTCATGCCATGCTTGAGAATATGCTAGATGCCTTAATACATTCTCATTTAAATCATTTATATTTTTCACATGTCCGAAGCTGTCTTCCTGCACATGAATAATCTTTGCAATCTCGATTTTAGCGGAAAATAACGCAAGACTTTATGCGGAATCTTATTCCCCTTGGGATTATCAGATTTGTATCTCGACTGCTTACACTTTGGGCATATTTCCTCATTTTAAAACTCCTTCCAAAAGAGAACATAATTATTTATGCATGCATTTAAGGACACATATCCAAGGCCTAGGTCTCGCAAGACCTTCTTTGCTTCGTAATGCGACTTTGGCAATGTCTGTCCTTCAGGAAGTGTATCTTTAGATAAGTCAAGTATGACATTGAATGATTTATTACTCCAACCATTAATTAGCTTCACATGTAGTAGCTTTATTAAGAAAGACAACTTTGAATACTTATGGAAACCAGGATATAGTTCACGTTCAAGATCCCTCAACAAATGGGTGAACTTGTTTGTCTCCCCATCAAAACCACTAGAATGTTTGTTCATTGATGATTCCCCATTTGGTTCATCTATCTCATTTGTTCTATTTGTCTCACATTCCAGTGTATCCATAAATGTTCCCGCATATAAGACTTCCACTATTTCTTGCATTGCATTTGCATCTCTGTCATCATTGCTTTCAATTTCATTACCACTGTCTTCCTCAATCGGTTCTTCAATACTTTCACCATGTAAATACAATTGTGTATATGTTCCTTCTATCCCATTAGCATACAAGTCATAATGCACATCATTCACATCTTTATAGTACACATTGTTACACTTCCGACATGGACACCTAATTTTACTACTTCCATTTGCATGCCTATGAGCAAATTCCATAAACTCTTCTAGTCCTCTAATATATTCTTTGGAAGCCCTATTCTTAAGTTGCATCCATCTTCTATCCATATCAAATTACCTATTACAAATAGCACGGTTAATGCATACATGATAGTCTGTGTTGATCTTTGTCATATAGTCATATGGCGGGGAAAAATAAGCAGGGAGACAATTCAGTTTGAATCTAAACATTCGGTAAATACGATGGCAAAGTCTATCAAAAAAATCAATAGGCAAATAGAATACCATAATATAAATTTATATGAATATGTAAATCAATGCAATAAATATAAAAAATGATTAATCCCAAAATTTATTAACATAAGCATTATTTAAAGGCTACCCTAAGCCACAAACATATTTAACACATCGGCAATCACAAATCACTATTCCAAAAGACACTTCAGCAAACAACACTAAAAATTTTAGGCCATCTCAAACAAATTAACAAATCACAAATTGACAAATTAACAAATCATAAATTGACAAATAATTAAGGCAAACATCTATCAAATCATCTGAGAAACAGATTGTGAAACCAGTTCCCACTTCCCAAAATCAATTCACATGAAAAACAGAGATACATGGAGAGAAACAAGAACCTTGTAGCAGAATTCATTCCAACCATATGACCCTGGTCACCGTAATAAGCATAAAACGAGAAAAAAAAATCTGAACCAAAGCCTTAAAAAATTTATGTCAGGACCCTCTCATTTTAACTTTAAGGGTTGAAATTTTACAAGATTAGATGAAGGTGGTCTACATGCAGGAATAAGCCCAAATTTGGTTCCCCACCCTCTTTCATTTAACTTTGTTCCCACTAAATATAACCCCTTTGGGCTCTACAAATAAAAGTTATAAGTTAACTTTCGTATATACAGATATATATAAGCATATTTTAAAGAGTTCTAAGTTAAAAAATAAATAATAACTAGAAGAATACAACTAAGGTAATGAGGATCGGAAACCAAGTTGCTTGCAGGATTGCAGCTGATAATTAAAAAAGTACAGTAAGGTGAGCTTATAGTAGGTAATGAGGACCTGAAACCAAGCTGAAAGGCTAGTGCAAGGTGAGCTTACAATAGGTGAACTTGTTGCTGGTATAATAGAGGAACTGAAGAAAAGTAATGAACCTCTTGAATTAATTCACAAAGATGTATGTGACTTAAAATTTATTCAAGCAAGAGGAGGTAAAAAGTACTTTATTATATTTATTAACGATTGCACTTGATATTCTTATGTGTACTTGCTGAGAAGCAAGGATGAGGTTATAGACAGAGGTTGAGAATCAACTTGGCAAGAAAATTAAAGTTCAAAGGAGTGATAGAGGTGGGAAATATGAATCACTTTATGGCAAATTATGTTAACAACATAGTATTATACACCAAACTACAACACCCTATTTATCTTAGTAAAATAGAGTTATTAAACAGAAAAATATAACTTTAAAAGAGATGATGAATATCATGTTAATAAGTTCTTGTTTACCCCATAAGAAAATTATATTATCAATAAAATACCTCATAAGAAAACCTTAAAGATACTATATAAATTATGGAAAGGTCGAAAGCCTTCTTACAAACTTTTAAATGTGTAGGGGTGTCTGGCTAAAGTGGCAATCTCTTAACCCAAAAGGATGAAGATAGGATAAAAAAACGATTGATTATGTATTCATTAGTTATGCCAATAACATTAGTACATATCACTTTCTTGTTCATAGATAGGAGATTACTGATATAAATATTAATGCTGTAATTGAATCAAAGAAATCATTTTCGTTTTTTTAACATATTTTTTTGTGTAATTCTACAAAGAAGTAAAGTTCGCTTAAAAGAACTTTATATGTTCAATAGGAAAATAGTGAAGATCAAGAGGGAGAAGATGATGAACCTAGATGCAACAAACATGCTAGAACATCAAAATTCATTCGTCTAGATTTTTTGAATTATTTGTTAGAAAATAAGCCTCAAAGTTTTAAGAAAGTCATGTATTCTCCAAGCACAATATTGGAAAGATGTTATAAATAGTAAAATTTAATCAATTATGCAAAATCATACTTGGGAGTTGGTGGATCTTCGACTATAAAAAAAAATGTCAAAATTACTTAATACATATTCACTAGTCACGAGGATAACTTTCACGAAGATGTTAATCGCTATTGTTGCTTTTTATAATCTTGAAATACATCAAATTAATGTGAAAACCTCATTTTTGAATGGTGCCTTGAATAAGAAAATATATAACCAACAACTTGAAGCGTTTATTGTACCAAGTTAAGAAAAAAACATATTTAGACTTGTTAAATCCCTCTAAGGGTTTAAAGAAGCCACCAAAGTAGTGACATAAAAATTTTGACAAAATGATGATGTCAAATGAATTCAAAATAAGTGAATGTGACAAATGTGTTTATGTCAAAGAAAGACCTAGTTATGTCATTGTATGCCTATATGTAGATGATATGCTCATTATTGGTAGCAATGATGAAATCATTAAAACTACTAAGAGGATATGGGTGTTGTAGATATTATACTAGGGATTAAAATTACTAAAATATCTTATTGATAATCATTATCTCAATCTCATTAATTGAGAAAATTTTAGACAAATTTAATAAGAATGATAATCGTCCCGTGAGAGCACATGTGGATGTAACATTACACTTAAGCAAAACATTGGTGAAAGTATATTGCAATTACAATATTCCCAAATAATTGACAGTCTCTATTACATAATGAATTGTACAAGACCGGATATAGCATACTCAGTAAGTAAACTGAGTAGATATAATAGCAACCTAAGGGCAGACCACTAGAAGGTTGTAATTAAGGTTCTTAGATATCTAAGATATACCTTAAACTATGGATTACACTATACAAGGTATCCAGCAGTACTAGAAGGTTACTATGATGTAAACTGAATATATGATATAAAAGACTCAAAATCCATAAGTGGGTATGTCTTTACTCTTGGAGGTGAGAAATGTCTTGAAAATCCTCTAAATAAACATCCATAGCAAGATCCACAATGGAATCTGAATTTATTGCACTTCATAGAAAAGACGAAGAGGTTAAGTGACTTCATCATTTTTCAAAGGATATTACAATGTGGGGGGAACCTGTGCCACCTATTTACAAAGTAACTGGTATAATAGTAAGTCTCGATATATAAATCAGGGACGTAATACCATAAAACAATTACTCTAGTAGAATCATTTTCATTAAGTATGTAAGGTCAAAAGATAATATTGCAGTTCTACTTACCAAGAGTTTGACCAAAGAGCAAGTTAAAAGTTCATTTAGGAGAATAGGCTTAAATCTTCTATATTAAGAGTTACCATAATGGAAACCCAACCTAGTTGACTGAAGATCACAAGATCTAGGTTTAAAGAGATAACCGAAGTATGGGGGATTTAAGGGGACTTACTATTGAGATAAAATCTTGTCCCATTTCTATGATGAGATAGTGATACCTACTGAGTTAATTAGGATAAGCATTGCTTTTAATAGTTCTTATAGCTTTGATTAATTCAAGTGGGGTATGACAGGATCCTCATAATAAGAATTCCCTATATGAGTGTAAAAGAGTTACTTTTATAAAGATTTTAAGGAAGAATCTTCTAGAGCACTCATAAAAACAAGGTTTGTTTAGGGCTGAAATGAACATAATAGTGAGAACCACATTGTGTCTAAGAAGTGAGTGTGAGAATTTTATTGTCTTGGTTTACACAAATAGTTGAACAGTTAAAGACATCACATTCACCGATTAGTTAGTAGACTCAATAGTTTTCACAAGGGAAGGTTTACAGCCAAAAGCTACATTTCCTCCATGCAGAAACTTTTTAATAATTTCCTCTCACGTTTTATCTGCATTATATTGAATAGTTATCCAATCAATTCTTATTCATGTGGGGGATTGTTAGAAATTGGGTTAAAACTGACTTTCATGTGAATGAGAACACTTTATGTGAATTGGTTATGAAGGTTATGAATAGTCCGACAACACCTAGAAGATGGAGATGGTGTTGGTATATAAGGCTTAAGTTTGGCCTTGCAAGATAGGCCATTAGGCTACCCTAATTTTGTGGGGGAAATACATGTTGGACCCGTGCACACCTAGGTGGGCTAACCCACACACGCGTGCCTTTTCTCCGGCCAGCTTAGAACAATTTGATTGGGTTTGGCTCACACACCCAGCCTATCAGGTTGTGTTGGGTTTGATCAACCAGATAATTATTTTTAAAACAAATTCATTTGGTTTTCTCTTCACCCAACTTAGGTCCGATTTTCTCTTAACCCAAATGTGTTTGTTAATAAGCTGACACGTACATTTGAATGGGACAAGTTGTCTTCAACAAGATTTCTTCTATGTTATACAAAACATTAAAAAACCATTTTCTCCATCATCAAAAAATTTGATTTTCTTGCTGTCTTTCCGTGAGAGTGATTACATAATAGTGGTTCGCTACATATGCTGAGTGAAGGTGCTTATACAGTGTGTAGGGGATCGTCTTATCTGAGGACACAAACAACCAAGTGATTCGAAGCAGTATTAGGGTGGGCGTACTTATGTCTTAAGGACAGAAAGTTCAACGCTCGATTCATTCTTCAAGTTCTTATCTTTCTGTAAGTTTTGTTCATTGCAATAATTACTAAGGTACGAAATTAACAAGAACCACTTATGATTATAATTTTTTATTGGGAAGCTAAGTAATAGTATATTTCATATTCAAGTGCATTATGTGAAGTAGTTTGGTTAAGGAGAATTCTAAAAGAACTTAAGTTTGAGCGAGCATACGCAAAAATCATATTTTGTGACATGTCAACCCATTCAATGATAAAAAAAACCATCTTTCATGAAAGAACAAAGCTCATTGAGTTGAGATATCACTAAATAAGAGAGTTAATGGAGAAAGGTGAGATTGAGTTGATGTTTATTAAGATCATCCCCTTCTATAATTCTTTTCAATTGAAATTGAGTTAATGGAGAAAGGTAACAATTAAGAAATTTATGAACTTTAGAAACTGTTGGCGGTGAAACAATATTATAGGATTCTTTAGTGAAGGGTAGTCTTGTCCTTTACTCTGCATGACCTAAGTTATAAATAGGTTTTATCAAAGTGGCTTATTATTGACTTGTGAGTGGAGTCCAACGTGAGAGAATTCCACCGGAAGATTTCACAGCCGCTACGATCCGGAACCGGAGAGTCCAACGCAGAGGAATACAGATAGAAGGAAAGCAGAACTTTCTGAGGGGACGAAGGAGTTTTCTTCTTGTGTATTGCGTGAGGAGTGTTACTGAGAAATCGTGTAATTCTCTTGTATTTTGATTATCTATCTAGTAGAATTGTGTGATCCCGTGGATGTAGGCAGCAAGGCCGAACTGCGTTAAATTCTCTTTTGTACTTTACTTTCATATTGGCATTTCTAGATCCATATTTCCGTAGCACAGGTAGGGAACAGAAAATATATACTTGTTCACCCAGAACACTAGAACAGTAAATATATACTCTGTTCGGCCAGAGTCAGAGTAAAGTAAACTTATACTCTCTTTGGCAAGGCATGTAGTTTTATTTCCCACAAAAACCTTATCTCTTCAATTTCAATAGTAACAAAATCATCCCCTTCTATATTTCTTTTCGAATAAAAGTTTCACTCTTTCGTTATTGCATCCTTCTTCATCTCTACCTACTTACACCAACACAATAGACTATTTTCCTTGGCATTTTGGTAGCTCATCCAGTTTCATTAGAATGTTCATCCAAAAGTTTGAGACGTCATCGTCATTACTATTGTAATAATCCTGATCATGATAATGCTCTCTTGAGAATCTAGGTACTTCTCCAACCTGCAGAGATTGAAGAAGTTGCACTTGGTGAGCCTCTTGTGCTGATACTGAAAGGAAATCCGCCTGTATGCCAGTAACTTCTGGTTCAACTGTTTGTGACGAACTGATCCAGCTGCTTATATCAGACACATGACTGGTGTTATTATCTGACAAGCTATGACTGTCAGTGATCATTGAATCGAATTCCCACAATTCCAGCGTTGAGGCCCAGTTGGTATTTTTGGTTGGAATGTCAGGCTTGGGCACTGGTTCAAGGTGGGCGCTTGATCCTTCCGGTGGAACTGTGCTTTGCTTCTGGCGTTTCCTGAGGTGGGTGTGCCATACGTTCTTAATCTCATTGTCTGTTCTTCCTGGCAGCATCGCTGCTATTTGTGACCATCTGCAAATCATATCAAGAAAACAGTTAGAGATTGAGGAAGGTCTTGGTTTCACTTGGCTCAATGATTATAGCTTATCAGTTTCATAAAAGAGGCCTCAATCAATGGTTTCTCTCTTCTTTGGAGGACACTAACTGAACTTCTTTTACAGTCAAGAAATTTTAAAAGTCAGGCACAAGTCATTCAGTAGATAGAAAAGATACTTTTAGGTCTATGGAATATTGAGGACGTGCAATCTTTGTAAAGTGACTCAAAATGTTTTCTTCTAGAATTCAAATGAAAGTTGAACCTGTTGCCAAATTTAGCATGCAAGTTGATTATAGATTCTTCCTCCTCCTTGCTATAATTTCCTAATTTGATGTCTTGCCGCAAATAGTTTGTCCACCTGAATCTGCAGCTCTTCCCACACCTTAACAGGCCTGAATTGCACAACAATTTTTACAGAAGAGACTGAAAATGAGAATACATTTAAATTTTTGTTTCTGTCTAGTGTTTACCATTTGAATTATCATATAAATCTTGATAGAGATTCTTGTTAGGAGTACTACTGCAAAGTGTTTGCTAATTTACTAAAATCGGAATGAATGTAACCAATTTGTGAACTTGCTGCTCACCTGCCTTCTTGGGTAGGATATGCCAGTACCCGGGACCATGTTTTTCAACATAAGCTTTCAATATTTGATCTTCTTCTTTAGTCCAAGCTCCTTTCTTGAGCCCTACCTTATCGCAGCATGGAGCTCTAACCATTTTTGCACAATCTGAAGTACCCAGTTGAGAGTCTTTTCGAGATACTAATTATATAAGACTATGAAACCAAATGAACACACATGGAGTACTATATATAAAAATGCCGCGCGTGTTCCTATGAAGGTGACACCGCCTGGAGTCATTTATCACATTCTTTGACCCATGAAAAGGACTGCTTCAAAACGTTCAGAAAGGAAAATAAGGAGACATGGAGTACTCTATAATTGCATAAGTTTCAATTCCATGCATACAAGAACTTCACTGGAAATGCGGAAGAAAGGAGGGGGAATCAGGACCAGGGAAGAACGTATCGATTCCAGGTGGATACTGACGGACCCATATCAAATGGGATGAATTGTTATATTCTAGTTGGCCCGGTGTCATTTTCGACAAATTAGCCTATTCTCAGTTCAATCTTTAATTTTAGGCCATTCTACGTAATCGTCTCCGACTCTCAAAAGGAGGTCGCTGCATCAATAAGTAAACGTACTATGTACTTGTCAACTATAAAAGCCAAACACACGGATTCCCTCTATTATATACTCCTATATATATAAATTCTTGGACCCTTTGATCAAATGCAATCTCTTGGGGGAAAAAAGAAGTCGCCGGCCAAATTTGTCTCGTGCGCACCGGCCATGGCTGCGACAAGGAATTATTTCATTATTCAATCAAATTTTGTCAAAGACATGTCCACGTGAATTCTTTCAGCGGATTTTCATTTAAGTTCCTTAAAGGAATAGATGTTAGGGAATGTGCTCCTGCACAAAATGATAGAAAAAGAAGACTTCATTGACTACTTTGAGTATAATGACAACATTTAACTATTTGAGACAAATTATGATCCCTCGTACAGGGAACGACTCGACGCACCCAAAACAAACACAGGTATTTTTCTATTTTCCATGCTCGTGCTTGTGACCAGAGCGTTTCCGGTATTTTATTACTTTCCATGGGTTGATTACTCTGTATGGGCTGAGATATAAAATTCAGCCGCTATCTGAGAAAGTAATAGACGCGTAATTATTAATATATACATACACACGCCTTGTTAATTAATAATTCCTACATCTACATCCCGTGCTAATTATTAATACTTCAACTCTGACACTGGGCCGGGCTATGGTGGGCTAAGGATAAGTTATGTTTTACTGAATGAAATTAATAGACCTAGAAGCATCACTAATTACTATTAGTGACCCATAAAAAATATCACCGCAAGTGTCTAAAAAGGCTAATCACTATAACTATTTAGTGACGCATATACAAAAACACTGCTAATATTACAATATTAGCAACACTTAAATCAGGTCGCTAAAATTATTTATTATATTTTTTATTTTTAAAATATAATAATTTATTAAAAATTTAAAAATTAATCTCCCTCTCCCCTCTTTTATCCATCTCCTCTCTCTATCATCTCCTCTCTATCTCTCCCCTCCCTCTCCTCTCTCTCCCCCCCTCTTTTTTTAAAAAGAATAAAAATAATATCCCCCCTCACTCCCTCTCCTCTCTCTCTACCCTCCCTCCCTCTCCTCTCTCTCTTCCCTCTCTCTCCCCCTCTCCTCTCTCCCCTCACTCTCTCTCTATTTTCATTTTTTTTAAAATTAAAAAATGTTGTTAGCGACGCATAATTGTATGCGTCGCTAATACTGCAGAGTATTAGCGACGTATAGAGTTATACGTCCCTAATACACTATAGTATTAGCGACGCATACGCATGCATCGCTAATACATAGACTTATTAGGGACGCATACGTATATGCATCGCTAATACTTCTTAAAAAAATATATACCCCCTCTCACTCCCTCTTCTCTCTCTCTACCCTCCCTCCCTCTCCTCTCTCTACCCTCCCTCCCTCTCCACTCTCTACCCTCCCTCCCTCTCCTCTATCTCTTCCCTCTCTATCTCTCTTCCCTCTTCCTTTCCTCTCTCTCTCCTCTCTCTCCCCTCTCTCTTCTCTTTCTTCCCTTTCATCTCTCTCCCGTCTCTCTCTTCCCTCTCCTCTCTCTCCCCTCTCTCTCCTCTCTCTCTATTTTAATTTTAATTTTTTTTAAATTAAAAAATACTATTAGCGACACATAGTTGTATGCGTCGCTAATACTTCAGAGTATTAGCGACGTATATAGCTATATGTTGCAAATACACTATAGCTATGTATCGCTAATACATAGATTTATTAGCGAAACATACGTATATGTATCGCTAATACTCTTTTTTTTAAATAAAAATAATATCCCCCTCTTTCCCTTTCCTCTCTCTCTTCCCTCTCCTCTCTCTCTCTCTCTTCCATCTCCTCTCTCCCCCCTCTCTCTCTCCTCTCTCTCTATTTTAATTTTTTTAAAATTAAAAAATGCTATTAACAACGCATAGGTTATACGTCACTAATACTAAGGAGTATTAGCCATGTATATAGATATACATTGTTAATACACTATAGTATTAGCGACGTATACACGTATGTGTCTCTAATATATAGACTTATTAGTGACACATACATATATGCGTCGCTAATACTCTTTTTTTAAATAAAAATAATATCCCCCTCACTCCCTTTGATCTCTCTCTCTACCCTCCCTCCCTCTCCTCTATCTCTACCCTCTCTCCCTCTCCTCTATGTCCCTCTTACTTTCCTCTCTTTCTCTCATCTCTCTCCCCTCTCTGTCTTCCCTCTCCCCTCTCTCTTCCCTCTCCTCTCTGTCTCCCCTCTCTCTCCTCTCTTTCCTCTCTCTCCTCACTCACTCTCTCTCTCTATTTTAATTTTTTTTTAATTTAAAAATGCTATTAGCGACGCATAGTTGTATGTGTATCTAATATTGTAAAGTATTAGCAACGTATACAACTATACGTCGCTAATACACTATACTATTAGCGACGCATACGTATATGCGTCGCTAATACTCTTTTATTCAAATAAAAATTATATCCCCCTCTTTCCCTCTCCTCTCTCTCTCTCTCTCTCTTCCCTCTCTTCTCTCTCTCCTCTCTCTACCCTCTTTCTCTCCCCTCCTCTCTGTCTCTCCCCTCCTCCCTCTCTGTCTCTCCCCATCTCTCACTCTCTCTCTCTCTCCCTAGCTCTCTCTCTCTCTCGCTCATCCCCTCTCCCTCCCTCCTTTCTCTCTCTCCTCTCACTCTCTCTCTTTTATTATAAATTATATCTTAAAATTAATTAAATTTTTTTTAAAATAAAATATATTATATTATAAATTTTTAATCTATTATTGACATTACATTTTATTAAAAATTTAATATTCATTTATTATTTATACAAATAGTCAATATATAAGAAAATATATTATATTTTAAATGTTTTAAATTTTTTAAAATTATTTATTTATTAATTAGCAACGCATGGTTAAAAACGTCGCTATTAGTTCTAAATTTTAAATTTCTTATTTTAAATTCAAAATTTATAATGACACTTTTTAACATTCATCTCTATTGTTAAAACTATTAGTGACCCTTAATAAAAAGTGTCGCTAATAGTTTTAATTTTTTTTAAAAAAGATAATAACTATTAGCAACGCATATAATATAAAGCGTCGCTAATATGTTTTGTATTAGCGATGTATAGTATTATGCGTCGCTAATAGATTTACTATTAGTTACACTTCATATTATGTGTCGCTAATATATGACTATTAGCAACCCTTAATATTAAGCGTCACTAATAGTGAATTTTTTTGCGACACTTTTTTATATGTCGCTATTATTAGTTTTTAGCGACGTTTATTGTTACGTCGCTACTAATACATTTTGTTGTAATAGCTAGCATACATTAACGGAAGTAGTACTTACGCTAATGTATGTTAGCGTGTGCGCCATAGATATAAAAAATTAACATTTTATATATATTCTTTACGCTCAGCTCATTGTTAGAGCAAAGCATGAAAAATGCTTCCCTCCCCTTTCCCCGTCATCATATCCCCGTGTACCATCCCGGTATAGGAAACCCCCTACACTCAGCCACTGCCCACCCGACATTATTGCCAGCTGCAGGGCCGTCGCTGAACATCCACCAAGAAAACTGGTAATATGCCCCTTTCTTTTCCATGTAAATGTGGATCCAAACACAGCCCTATTCTCCGTTTTGAAAAGCTTGAAGTGTTTGTAACACATCAAGCAAAGTGGGCCTATTGCTAATTGACTCCACCAAATATCCTTGACGCTAAATTTTCCCTTTCCATTTCATAAGTTGTAACATACCATTCAGTCGTGTGACAAAGAGGACTGCTAGGCAAAAAGAGGATCAAATCCTAATTGGACCACGCCTTTCTATAAATAATTAGCCAAGCCTAAATTTCAGATTTGGTATTGGGTGTACATTTTGACCCAAGTTGTGGGCCATATCATTGGGATTTTTTGGTCTAATAAACCACGCGCCATGGGAAATCGACAAATCACAAGGAAGACCGTTTCCAACACGCAATATTTAGTGAACTCTTTTTTTGGCGTCGTCGGAACTGAATGATTACGTACGTGAAGACAAGTATACAAAAGTCGACATGAAGAGAAAGAGCGTCAAAGGAGATCTGCTAGAGGAACAGGAAAATTTAACTGTTTCTAATCATATCTAAATATATGGGAATTTTGGTGATTAGAAGCATACTTAGAAGCGGTAACTGTAGGAATTACTAACAAAAGTGGACTCTAGATGTGCAGGTTCGAAGGCTCAATAACTCAGTCAAGCAGATCGAGCATCGTTTGCTGTTATAGATTCTTCTATTATACAAACAAAGAAAAGAAGACCATGCACAATTCAAATGGGAAAATCTATGCCGCACTACTAAAGATAGTGGCTTGAATTTCTAAGGCAAACACATTGTGCATCAGCATAAGCTGCATAACTAACAAGTCAGGGGTGTAACGGCGTTCGTTTGTTTAGTGTGTGCAGTGTAAGCATCCACCCGCACTGAGTGACCCACTAGGACTAAGTTTGATACTTAATTATCGTTAAGTCCTGACCATTACAAATTGACTAATAAGTAACTGAGGTATACGCAACTTTTAAAAATCCTAAAATACCCTTCTCTCTTTTCGCATTGAATTCCAAATTTAAGACTCTAACCACCCAAATTTGGGGGACTGCATGCCATTTGCTCCTGACCAAAACCAAAGCTCCGGTGATTTCAAGCTTCGTTTTGGCGATTTCATGCTCCTATGATCCATTGCTTGTCGTCTTCCTCAGTGATTGTTGCTGCTCCTAGGACCCCCACCTAGCTTGTCGACGGTGTCCACCTTCTCCGTCCCCTTTGACAGGTACCGGCATTCCCACGAGGATTCCTCCACCTCCTCGCCTTCGACCTCCTCCCTTGCGGCGCAAAACATCAGGGCCTCCTCCGCCCACTGCAACTCCTCCCTCTCGTCGGCTTACGGGGAGTCCGCCTACAGGGATCCGAAATTTCTGCACCGCGGGAGTTCGTCCTTCCCTATTCCGGTTCGGTCCTGAAATTCCAGTTCTTATTGTGTTTTAGTTGTGATCCTCCTCCCTTGCTCACTTCTTTCTTCTAGTTCCTTTTTTTTATGATTTGGATTGTTGTATTTGTGACGTCGATCACGCAATTTGAACATGTTGATAATAATCTTCATATAAGGAATATTACTTTTGATCAATCATTTATAGCTCCTCTCGTGTTGATTTTGTAGTTCTGTTCCGGCCCAGATTAGAGGCAATTAAACATCTTTTATAATCTGTGTTTTATTTTTTGTGCTTTATGGTGCTTGTAGGGGAATGTTTGTTTTTGTGGTTTGATATAGTTTTTTTGTGGTTTCATTATCAGTGTTTTTGATAATGAAAGCTAGCAGCCGGTAAAGGCAACTGGGTAATTTATGCATTTGTTTTATGGTTGCTTGCTATAGTTTGGTGGAATGTGTGGTTGCTTTGTTGATTGATTGTTGCTATAGATTGATAGATATGGTTGGATTGTAGTTGTTGACTGTTCTATGGTGGATGTAAAATACACAGAGTAAATATTTACAATTTTTTCTATGGTGGATGTAAAAAACACAGAGTATATATTTAATGTTCTATTTTGTAGTGGATGTAAACAACACAGAGTATATATTTACTATTCTATTATGTGTTAAATGCAAACAACACTGTATATATTTACTATTCTGATGATACATTTTTTATATATCATCATAGTATAAATTTAATATTCCATATATATGATCAAAGTATGAACTTAATATTCTATGTATGAAATCATAGTATAAATTTACCATTCTATGTTTATATACAAAGTATAAATTCACTCTTCCATATATAAGGTCAGAGTATAACTTTATTATTCCATATATGTGAACAGAGAATAAATTTATTTTTCTATATATGATATTAAATTATAATTTTTCTATTACATATATAAGGTCATAATATAAATTTATTATTCTATATATGTATATAGAGTATAAATTTATTGTTCCATATATGTGTAGAGAGTATAAATTTATTATTATATATATGTTAAGAGAGTATAAATTTATTAGTCCATATATGTGTACAAGGTATAAATTTACTGTTGAATATATGTGAACATAGTATAAATTTATTATACTATATATGTATACAGAGTATAAATTTACTAATCCATATATAAGATCAGAGTATAAATTTATTATTCCATATATGTGAACAAGTATAAATTTATTATTCCTTAAATGTGAACAAAGTATAAATTTATTATTCCATATATGTGTACAGAGTATAAATTTATTATTCCATATATGTGAACATAGTATAAATTTATTTTCTATATACAAAATTAAAGTATAATTTTGTTGTTCCATATATGTGAACGGAGTATGAATTTACTGTTCTATTCCGTGGCGGATGTAAACAACAAAGTATACATTTATTGTTTTATTATATGGTGGATGTAAACAACATAGTATATATTTACTGTTCTGTGAATGTAATTATAGTATAAATTGATTGTAATTTATATGTAATTTTTGCCTTCAATAGAGTATGAATTGACTGTTCTGATGATATATTTACTTTTTCTTTTGAATAAGCTTAATATAAACTACGCATGTAAAGCTCTAGATAATTAAAATTTATGATACACACGTTAACACATGCGCCATCATCAATCTAGTACATAAATGAGACTCTAATGCACAATTTATACTGAGCATATTATTATAAATAGATAGCTGAAAAAACTCTTCCATGAATTAGAATTAGAATGTTGGAAGAAACAAAATAGAGGTCCCTGTGGGCACTTGCTCTAAATTCTACACTAATGAATTTTGTGATTGTTTGGTATACAAAATATTTTCATACAACACTTGTATAGCTCAGAAAAGAATAAATTGTGGGTAAGAATGCATTGAAGAATGGTCAACTAGTAATATATTCATTATATTGTTACATTACATTGATGATTCATGTTTATATGTTGGTGTATATTATAGAATTGAAGCATTTTTCTTCCTTGAGGTGACTGTCATGTCTTGTGCCTAAGTGTGACATTTGTATATGCAAGAGCCACTTAGATGACCGTCCAGAAGCCTCTTGTGGTGAATCACATAGGGGAACGATTCAAGTGCAGAAGCCAACTTGGTGTGAAAACTGATTTTATGTTGTAATATGTATTTTATAAGACATGACTTCATTATGAAATTATTATAGCAACCATTTGCTAATACATATGGGGGCTATCAGCCCATCAGGCCCCATTTTATTGGAAAGACTATTCAAATCAACATCGTTTTCTTTAATTTACATTTTTTTCCACCAGAAATCACCATCAATCAATATTACATAGTCATATATCTAAATATATTTTTTTGGTACATTATCTTAAGATTGGTTGATGCAACATTGATACGAGTGAATGAGTCCTATTAAAAAAATAAAAAAATGTAAAGTGAAAAGGCATTTCCTTCCAAAAAAATGTGAATGAAATGTTTGCCACAAAAATGTGACTAAAGTACATGGGGTTGGGTGGCAATTTCTTTTTCTTGAGAGTTCCAAAGAGTCCAAGGAAGAGTAGGTTTGGACAGCCTAAAATATGTGGTGAGTTTCAAATAAGGCTTGGTCTCTTATGCTAGTAATTTGATTAAATGATTAAAAAACTTTTAGCATTATGATATGTTAAGGCATGGAGGCAATTTGAATGGCGTGTCACGACCAAAAGGATCATATCCCAACTTGCCTTAGTAGGTTGTGTCTCCATATCAACCAAAAAAACCATATGCTATATATGTTAGGTTGCCAACACCATATCGCTTGTCAAAATAATCATGGCCACTAATTTTAGGGGATACCCATAAAAATAAAAATTGGCTAAGGGATCACGATAAACTTGGCCTTTACATGATTTATTGTAACAACTAACTTCATGATGAAATTATAATTGTGTGAATTATAGTACATTTATACTAAGATTCTAACAGAGTATAAACTTACTGTGGTACATGAATAAAATTAGAACAAAGTATAAATTTATTGTGGTACATGACTTTTCAATATGAAAAGGATTACATCAGTATAAATTTATGGTAAGGCATGACCTTTCAATATGAAATCAGAACATAGTATAAATTTTCTGTGGTACATGACTTTTTAATAAGAAAAGGATTACAATAGTATAAATTTACTGTAAGGCATGACCTTTCAATATGAAATCAGAATAGAGTATAAATTTACTGTGGTACATGACTTTTCAATATGAAAAGGATTACAATAGTATAAATTTACTCTAAGGCATAGCCTTTCAATATGAAATCAGAACATAGTATAAATTTACTGTGGTGCACGAATTTTCAATATTAAATCATAGAGTGAATTACAGTAGATTTATATTGTGATCCTGATAGAATATAAATTTATTGTAACACTAAATTAATGGTTTAGTACAGGAAGGGAAATTAAAATGTCAACTAAGCAATGCCTTTTGAATATGAAATTATAATTTGCATATCAAAATTGAAAATTTTGTATTCCTAAAACAAAAATAAGAAAAAAAACATTTATATGTGAGGGACTACAAAGCCTCTTTACATGATTTTTTGTTGTGGTGACCAAGTTTACCACATCGACTACATTTAATTTTTCTTTTTATTTTCTCACAAAGAGAAGGAATCCTTTTCTTCTTGGGCCTCCCAGGTTGCCTTCTTGTTAATGGAGGCAATACTAAAGTTTCTTCATTTGGCTTTTCAAAGGTAGGAATAGGATTGATCGGCTAAGAGTAAGAGTTTTCAAAAAACTCTTTTATAAAGTACTCATCATAATAAGAACGATGATCTTTTCCGCTCTTTATCAGCGCAACAATTGCATGTGAGCATGGAAAACTATCTATCTGCCAACGAAAACAGGAGCACTCATAAGTTTCAATATTCACATATGTAGATGGGGTTGACATAACTTCATACACATTTGGAGTAGAACCAACTACCACCCAAGTGATGCAAGTGTTGATATTATCAGACAATTTTTTCTCCATTATTGGACAAAGAACACTTGTCCAGCTGCTTGCCTAATTACTAACTAATTTCTGTAAGAATATTTTTTGAAAAAGACATAAGCATACAAGCATATATATAAGGCATTCCAGTAAGCTAACAGTTGGGAAAAAGAATCATCCACAACAAATATGAATTTGCATGATCATTCGATATTCTTAAAAAGATGTGAAACACAACGACTTTCAATAAACAACATCTAATTAATGCATTACACCCAACACCAAGCACAAATCTAAAAAAGGCTATTACAAGCAAGTAAGCAAGCAGAAGAGACACAAAACTGGACCACATGCAAACAACAACAACACATAATGACCTAGAAGAAGCACATAAACTAAACACGAAGATAATGTATCATTAAGCAAGCACAGAGGACATAGAAAAGACTGAAATTAGAAAAGAAATAAACACAACAAATCTTTACTGCAAAAGTACATGTTCTAGGATTCAGCTAAACTTGTAATCCAAATATTAGAGCCAAGAGAAAAAAAATCGAAAGCAAAATTCAAAGGAAGTCAACGAGACAAAAATCCCCAAATTGTGATTTTTGTTTGGAGAGAAAATATTCCCCATTTAAAAAGTTGTTTCTTCTTTACTTGAACTTGTATCAACACATGGGATGGCCATAATCGACATGTCAGAAGCTTTTGCTTCATTTCAGTAGTTTACAACTTAACACAAAACTTTTTACTTATATGCAAAAAATTCTTTTTAGAGTAGCTCTCTCTCTCTCTCTCTCTCTCTCTCGTATGCATACTAAATTCCCACAAAGCAAACAATCACCAGCACCACCAGTCCACCTCCCAACCAGCTTGTGATCCGGCTTTAAATGATCTAAGCCGCAACAATATCGGGAGGGAAGAACTGGCCGTGAGCATGAGCCGAAACAGCGACATCAGATGCCCTTGATACTTCAGATTTGCATGTCTCCTTGTACTCATCGCTTATAATTTGTTGGTACCGGCACTCGGTGCTACAAAACGCCTTCTCCCCTCTGCAGTTCACCCAAAAAATAAATTAAGAAAATAAAAATTAGATTTCCCTCTGTTCAAACTCAAGGGACATGATATGCTCACCCAAAACTCCATCGTAGGTAGTGTCAAAGAGTGTGTGATGTGTGGCAGAGGGTTCTGGAAAAGGTTTCAAGGTTGAGATTGGAAGAAAGAGAGGGAGGTGGAAAATGCCTAAAACGGGGAACGTGATCCGGGCCATCTGGCGAACGAAATCATTTACACAGTTGAAGAGAAAGGAGGAGATGCCGGTGGAAGAGATGGCCGAGAAGACAACGCGCGAGAGGCGTTATAAAAGTCGGGCATAAGCATGATAAAAGGGGTATTTTCAATTTATTAGAGGTTAATTAGTGGGATAAGGACTTTTTAAGAATAAATAAAAACAAGAAATTTAAATTGAGGATTTAATTTTTGAAGAAGACTTAATAGGAAATAATGGCTATCTTAAGGTTATGGTGAGAATTTTCTCTATATTTTATTATTATTATTATCATTATTATTATTATTATTATTATTATTATTATTATTATTATTATTATTATTATTATTATTATTATTATTATTATTATTATTATTATTTTTAATTAAGACTAAATAGTAGCCCATGTTATATAGTTAGTCTTTCTAAAAAGATTATAAATACTTGTCATACTCTTACATGTCTTACAGAGTTTTATTGTTTGTTAATTTTTTAGACAAGCCCATCCCACTATTATTATAACTTACTTTTTAATTAATGTTTGAACCGACAACCCTTCCTTTAAAAAAGAAGTTGTCTATATTAAACTTTCACCTTCATTTTGTCCGTTTTCGTCTACGTCTATCCGTGTATGTCATAGCCATATGCAAATAGATAAACACATGATCCAAATGAAAATAGAAGGCTATAGAATGCCTTGTCTCGTCTATGTCCGCTAACACCAGCCATCAAGAAAAACTCAGACTCATTCATACGGAAAACCTTGCTATGCCGCATTGAAAAATTAGGGTGGAGCATTAGAAATGGTGCATCTATCAATACTACTTTCAAGATAGCTGGTTATATGATGGGACCCTCGTTCCACTTTGTTACAAGTTCTAACCTACAGATGCTGACCTCTTGATGTGGTAGACAATATGTGCGAGCCCCATTGGAATGACTGAAATTGACATACGAAAGCACAGTGAAAGAGGAATCTCCGCAGTTGCCTCAGCACCACCTTCCTTACGGTCATGGCATTCCTTCAAATAAATTGACTTCGACTTTCACATAAACCAGTGGCTGCCAGGGTTGTAAAGCATTTCGCTTGGAAGGTCACGATACCATCATTAAGGAAAAAACACTTTGACAGGAAATTCAATCGTATTCCTGGTGGTTGCACTCTACGTGAGAGTAATGTGTAAAGCTGTAATCACCCCTTCAAGTCTTCTTAAGCCACATTTCTCGTGCCTTATTGTGCTGCTGCTGAGGCTGTCATCAAAAACCACATGAACCAGTTTGTGTTGATCATACTCTTGTCCCCGGAAGCTGACGCCTCTGCTTGTGCCCAGACATCCAGTTGAACATTGCTGCAGGCAAACAGAAATTGCTGATTTACGGTGACTTCATAGTATCTCTCCGCCCCGCAACCTATGCCTCCATCCACCTTGGACAGTTGTGCTAAAATCATTGAGAAAATTTGAACAGAGACAAAAGTTTAATTTTAACATGCAAGCTTAACACCTCTTACAGTAATTAATTAATATGTAAGTTCAAATGTATGAAGATACACGGTTTGTCCTTCATGGAAGTAAAATTCAAAGAGTCATATCCTATCATTCAAAATTGTGAAGGAATATCAACTATTTTCACTTCATGGTAAAATGTTCCAACTGTAGGAATATAGCCATCTTTATACACAATGGGTCAGTACACCTCAACATACTATCTTGCAAAAA
This sequence comes from Saururus chinensis, assembly GCA_035235625.1. Classification (NCBI taxonomy): domain Eukaryota; kingdom Viridiplantae; phylum Streptophyta; class Magnoliopsida; order Piperales; family Saururaceae; genus Saururus; species Saururus chinensis. Next base: position 23,570,131 of record CP141146.1, on the reverse strand, counting down.
ATTTGGGTATAGGTGAGTATGAAACAGTGTGGCACCAAATATCAATGGGTCCACCTCCAGAATAGGTAAACAACTATGATGGTAGTTATCATTCCAGCATAAGCAATCCACTTGTCAACACGGTGCCTTCTCTCGACCAACTTCAAGACAGAATTGGAGAGCCCCACAGTGTTCAGTATGTCCAATGCTTTCCTTTGAGCTCTCTGTACCCATGAAAGAAGCATCACTGATATATAAATGAAATTAAAGATATGCACCTAAAAGAAGTCTACATGCATAGCATGAATCCTTTAGACCCAAAATAGATATATTCACCAAGTGCAAAGGACCAAAATAGTGCTCGATGACTCAACTTTGTGTTCACCAAGACGGCCTAACCCTTCATCTTGCAAGGTGATTATTTTCCAAAATTAAGATGCCAAGAATGAGGGCACAGATACTTAAAACTCTTCTAATTAAGATGAGAGTGTTAGCATTTCCATTAGTGAATGTGGGGCTATACAACTCATTTTCCTTCTAAAAACCCAAAAACTTTTGCCTGCTTCTTTTTCCTAAACCATACCACTCAAATTTCAGTCTAAACCAACCCCTTTACAGACTTCGTTGTATTGAGCTTTGCGGTAGTACTCCAAGATATTCTCTTGTTCATAAAATTTAAGTTCGTATAATAAAATTAATTGTAAAAATGCATTCAAAGTGAAGAATATATACAGGATTGGGCCAATAGGATGTGCAAAAAGCTTAGGGGGGCCATGTGGTCCCACCTCAATGGAAAAATCAGTGGGCCACATGGTCCTGCCTATAATAAAATAGTGAATTTTCATTGGCTAGAGGGACCCCATGGCCCCTCCAACACCCCCTGGCTCCATCCCTGATCATGGCTATAATACTGCTTATTCTCTAATGGCCACAATTTAAAACCAGTTCCATTATCAAACACAAAGAGCTACAAACTATTTGCTAAGACTAATCGTCTAAACATCAAGACTGATACACATAATTGTACGTTAATAAGCCTGTACAAACAGTTCTTAGGTTAAAAATTTTCTATAAAAGTATCAGAAAGGATGTAATCAGCTTTTAGGTTTTGCATTTCAATAGAAAACATGTATGCAAAATGTATTTCAACGTGCCTGTTAAAGAGTTTATGACAGCTTCCCACAAGTATTCCAGGAAAAAAGTAAAAAAGCAAGCATTCCAGTACTTTTCCCATTACTTCAGCACAAAGTCAAGAAATAAGCCAATAACTGTGCTTATCAATGTCAGCTATATATCAGCACAAAGTCAAAAAATAAGCCAATAACTGTGCTTATTAATGTCTGCTATAATCTAACTGAAAACAAAAGGAGAGATATGTGTTAAGCTAGGAAGCATAGATTATATATATATATATATATAGATAGATATATGTATATATTTATATAATGTATGTATGTATATACATATATATAGGCATATTTTTAAGAATTCTAAGTTAAAAAATAAATAATAACTAGAAGAATACAACTAAGGTAATGAGGACCGGAAACCAAATTGCTTGCAGAATTGCAGCTGATAATTAAAAAAGTACATTAAGGTGAGCTTACAGTAGGTACATTACAACAAAATGTAGTATTAGTGATGCATTTATTAGTGACGTAACTATAAGTGTCGCTAAGAACCTATATTTGCGATGCATAAAAATGTGTCGCAAAAAAATAAAATATTAGCGATGCATATTATTATGCGTTGCTAATAGTTATGTATTAGCGACGCTTAACATAAAGCGTCGCTAATACTAATGATATTAACGACGCTTTATAAAAACATCGCTAAAATATACATTTTTAATTAAAAAAGAAAAAATTCATAAATAATAGCGACGCTTAATTCAAGCGTCTCTAATAGTCCAACTATTAGCGACGCTTGTAACTAGCGTCGCTAATAATAAGACTATTAGCGATGTTTACACAAGTGTCGCTAATAGTCCTGATATTACTTATTAATTTAAAACAAAAAAATAATATTACTAGTGACGTATAGAACTATACGTCGCTAATACATGTACTATTAGCGACGTATATGCTATACGTCGCTAATAGTATTTATTTTATTTTTTATTTTAAAAATAAAATAATTTATAAAAAAATCTTAAAAATATTATAATTATTTAATGTCCCTCTCCCCTCTCTCTCCTCTTTATCCTCTTTAAATAAGCATTGTAAATAGTATTTGTTATATCAACGGTTAATTATAAGCGTTGCGAATAGATTTATTAATTAATTTTATTTAATAAATAATTTTAAAAAAATTTCATAAATATAATATATATTTTATTCAATATTCACTATTTGTATATATAATAAATAAATATTAAATTTTTAATAAAAAGTTGTGTTAATAATAGATTAAACTTTCACTATTTAGATATAATATATTTTATTTTTTAAATTTTTTTATTATTTTTAAAATATAATTTATAATAAAAGAGAGAAAGAAGAGAGGGATCGAAGAGAGAGAGAGAAAGGGAAGAATGAGATGGAGGACAGAGAAGGTGAGGAGAGAAGGAGGGAGGAGAGAGGAAGAGTAGAGAGAGGGGAGAAAGGAGAAAGAGGAGATCAAGAGAGAGAGAGAGAGGAGAGGGAAAGAGAGGAGAGGGAGAGGAAAGGGAGAGGGGATAGAAGAGAGAGGAAAGGGAGAGGAGTGAGAGAGGGGATAGAAGAGAGAGGAGAGGGAGAGATAAATAGGGGATAGAAGAGAGAGGAGAGGGAGAGAGAGAGAGGGGATAGAAGAGAGAGAGAGAGATAGAGAGAGAGAGAGAGAGGAAAGGGAATTAAAGAGAGGAGAGGGGAGAGATAGAGGAGAGGGAGAGGAGAGAGAGGGGAGAGGTATATTATATAATTTTAATTTTTTAAAGATTTTTTTATAAATTATTTTATTTAAAAAAAAATAAACTCAATACTATTAGCAACATATTGAAAGAGAGAGAGGAAAAAAGAGAAGATCGAGGGGAGAGAGAGAGGAGAGGGAAAGAAAGAGAGAGAAAGAGAGGAGAGGGAGAGAGAGAGGAAGGGGAGGGAAGAGAGAGAGGATAGGGGAGGGAAGAGAGGGAGGGTGAGAAGAATTTTATTTTGATTTTTTAAATTTTTTTATTAATTTTTTTTTCATAGTATCTCTCCGCCCCGCAACCTATGCCTCCATCCACCTTGGATAGAGGGGGAGAGAGAGGTAGGAGAGAGAGAGAGGAGAGGAGAGGAGAGGGAGGAGAGAGAGAGGAGAGGGAGGAGAGAGAGAGGGGAGAGGGAGGCGAGGAGAGAGAGGGGCGAGGAGAGAGAGAGGGAGGAGAGAGAGAGGAAGGAGAGAGAGGAGAGAGAGGGTCGAGAGAGAGGAGAGGAGAGAGAGAGGAGAGGAGAGGGAGAGGGAGAGAGAAAGGGAGGAGAGAGAGAGAGGAGAGAGAGAGAGAGAGGAGAGAGGGGGAGGAGAGAGAGGGAGAGGAGAGAGAGAGGAGAGGAGAGAGAGGGAGAGAGAGAAAGGGAGGAGAGAGAGAGGAGAGAGAAAGGGAGGAGAGAGAGAGAGAGGAGAGATGGAGGGAGGAGAGAGAGAGGGAGATAGAGGGTGGAGAGAGAGGCGAGGAGAGAGAAAGAGAGGAGAGATTGAGGGAGGAGAGAGGAGAGAGAGAGAGAAGAGAGAAAGAGGAGAGAGAGGTAAAAAATTGAACTTGTAGTGTCGCGCATATTTTAACTATTAGTGACGCCTACCGCAAGCGTCGCTAATAAGTCATTCTTTTAAAAAACACTTAAAGTTTCTAGCGACGCTTGTCGAGGAGCGTCGCTAATAGTGTATGTGTTTGCGACGCTCTTCTCCAAACGTCGCTATTTACAATAGCAGTAGCGACGCTCCTTATGAGCATCGCTAAAATTATTTTTTTAAAAAAAGATATCTGTGGAGAAATTCCGCCCGCGCGGTGTAATTTCACATGCGGGCGAAATTTTGCGCGCGAGCGAAATTTCCCCGCGCGGTTAAATTTTGCCCGCGCCTTTTATATCTCCGCCTGCCTTCTCGCCGCCCTCCCACCTTCTTCCCCCAGTGCTGGCCCCCCTCCCTCGCCCGGCTCCTAGCCGCCTCGCCGTCTGGCCGCCCACCTCATGGCCTCCTTGCCGCCTCGCAGCCCTACTCCTCCCCCCCCGCCCCAGTGCTGGCCCCCTCCCCCAGCCGGCCCGTCTCCCGGCTCCTCGCCGTGTGGCCGCCCGCCTCATGCTTTCCTCCCCCCACGCCACCCCTCCCACCTGCTCCTGCCCCTCCCGCCACGGTGTTGGCCCCCCCGCTCCCCGGTGGCCACCCCTCCCCAGCCGGCCCCCTTCCCCTCTCTAGCGGCCCCCTCTCCCCAGCCCCCCCCCGCTCCCCCGGTGTCCCCCGTGCTCCCCGGTGTTCCCCCCTCCCCAGCACCCCCCTCCAGCGGCCCCGCTCTCCCCCAGCCTCCCCTTACCCCGGTGGCCCCCCTTCTCCCCCGGTGTTCCCCCTCTCCAAGCTGCCCGCCCTCCCTTCCTCAGCTGCCCCCCCCCCTCTCCCTCTGATTTTTTAGAGGAGGGGGGCGGAGCCGGGGCTCCGGATTCCGTCCTCTGGCCCCTCTTCCTTCCCCGATGGGCCAAACCCACCGGGGATTTTTTAAAAAAATAAAATGTAATATTAGCGACGCTTAAGAAGCGTCACTATTTTTACTTTTAATTTAATTAATATTATAAATTTAATTTTGAATTTTTTTAATTTTTTTATCTTTTTAGCGACGTATAGAAAGCGTCGCTAATAATGATTATTAGCGATGCTTTCACTGTACGTCGCTATTAAGTTGTTTTTTTATTTTTTTTTAAATTGTTTTCCCTATTAGCGACGTAGACATAAGCATCGCTAATAAGCCCTTATTAGCGATGCTTAAGTATACGTCGCTAATAATTTATTATTTTAAATTTTTTTCAAAAATTGTTTATCTTTTAGCGATGCAAAACAAGTGTCGCTAATAGGTTATCATTATCGACGCTAAGGAATATACATCGCTAATATTATATTATCAGCAATGTATAGTATATGTCGCTAATATGCTTTAATAGCGACATTGTTTGTATATGTCGCTAATCGTTAGTAGCGATGGGACTTTTTTCGACGTTTTTAGCGACATTTATTATATGTCGCTAATAGGCATTAGTGACGCTTAGGGGACTATTAGCGACGCATAAATGCGTCGCTAATAGTCTTTTTTGTTGTAGTGGTAATGAGGACCTAAAACCAAGCTGAAAGGCTGGTGCAAGGTGAGCTTACAGTAGGTGAACTTGTTGCTGGTATAATAGAGGAACGGAAGAAAAGTAATGAACCTCTTGAATTAATTCACAACGATGTATATGACTTAAAATTTGTTCAAGCAAGAGGAGGTAAAAAGTACTTTATTATATCTATTAATGATTGCACTTGATATTCTTATGTGTACTTGTTGAGAAGTAAGGATGAGGCTATAGACAGAGGTTGAGAATTAACTTAGCAAGAAAATTAAAGTTCGAATGAGTGATAGAGGTGGGGAATATGAATCATTTTTTGGTGATTTATGTTAACAACATGGTATTATACACCAAACTACAATACCCTATTTATCTTAGTAAAATAGAGTTGTTGAACAGAAAATAGAACTTTAAAAGAGATAATGGCTGTCATGTTAATAAGTTCTTGTTTATCCCATAAGAAAATTATATTATCAACGAAATACCTAATAAGAAAACCTTAAATATACTATATGAATTATGGAAAGGTCGAAAGCCTTCTTACAAATTTTTAAAGGTGTAGGGGTGTTTGGCTAAAGTGGCAATCTCTTATCCCAAAAGGATGAAGATAGGATAAAAAATGATTAATTATGTATTCATTAGTTATGCCAATAACATTAGTACATATAACTTTCTTGTTCATAGATAGGAGATTACTTATGTAAATATTAATACTGTAATTGAATCTAAGAATTTTTTTTTATTTATTTAACATATTTTTCTGTGTAATTCTACAAAGAAGTAAAGTTCTCTTAAAAGAACTTTAGATATTGCATAGGCCAATAATGAAGATCAAGAGGGATAAGATGATGAACCTAGATGCATCTAATTCCATTCATCTAGATTTTCTGAATTATTTGTTAGAAAATGAGCCTCAAGCTTTAAGAAAATCATGTACTCTCCTAAGCACAATATTGGAAAGATGTTATAAATAGTAAAATTGAATTAATTATGCAAAATCATATTTGGGAGTTGGTTAGTCTTCCACTATGAAGTAAACCTCTACGATATAAGTGGATAATCAAGAGGAAAATGATGGCTGATGGATCAATTTAAAAATATAAAGTTAAACTTGTTATCAAAGGATAAAAATAAAAAGAATGTCAAAATTACTTGATACATATTCACTAGTCACGAGGATAACTTTCACTAAGATGTTAATCGATATTATTGCTTTCTATAATATTAAAATACATCAAATGAATGTGAAAACCTCATTCTTGAATAGTGACTTGAATAAGAAAATATATAACCAACAACTTGAAGGGTTTATTGTACCAAGTTATGAAAAAAAAAATATTTAGACTTGTTAAATCCCTCTAAGGGCTTAAAGAAGCCACCAAAGTAGTGATATGAAAGTTTTGACAAAATGATGATGTCAAATGAATTCAAAATAAGTGAATGTGACAAATATGTTTATGTCAAAGAAAGGCCTAATTATGTCATTGTATGCTTATATGTGGATGATATGCTCATTATTGGTAGCAATGATGAAATCATTAAAGCTACTAAGAGGATATGAGTGTTGTAGATATTATACTAGAGATTAAAATCGCTAAAATATCTGATTGATAATTATTATCTCAATCTCATTAAATTGAAAAAATTTTAGGCAAATTTAATAAGAATGATAATCGTCCCATGAGAGCACCTATGGATGTAACATTACACTTAAGCAAAACATTGGTGAAAGTATCACAATTACAATATTCCCAAATAATTGACAGTCTCAATTACGTAATGAATTGTATGAGACCGGACATAGCATACTAAGTAAGTAAACTGAGTAGATATAATAACAACCTAGGGGCAGACCACTGGAAGGTTGTAGTTAAGGTTTTTAAATATCTAAGATATACCTTAAACTATAGATTAAATTATACAAGGTATCTAGCAGTACTAGAAGGTTACTGTGATGTAAACTGAATATATGATATAAAAGACTCAAAATCCATAAGTGGGTATGTCTCTACTCTTGGAGGTGAACAATGTATGAAAAAACCTCTAAATAAACATCTTTAGCAAGATCTACAATGGAATCTTAATTTATTGCACTTGATAGAAATGACGAAGAAACTGAGTGGCTTCATCATTTTTCAAAGGATATTACAATGTGGGGGGAACCTGTGCCACCTATTTACATCAATTGTGATAGCAAATCGGCTATATGAATGACACAAAATAATTTGTATAATAGTAAGTCTTGACATATACGTCGGAGACATAATACTAAAAAACAATTGCTCTCTAGTGGAATCATTTTCATTAAGTATGTAAGGTTAAAAAATAATATTGCAGATCTACTTACTAAGAGTTTGACCAAAGAGAAAGTGAAAAGTTCATCTAGGAGAATGGGCTTAAATCCTTTGTATTAAGAGTCACCATAATGAAAACCCAACTTATTTGACTGGAGATCACAAGATTTAGGTTCAAAGAGATAACTGAATTATGGGGGATTCAAGGGAACTCACTATTAAGATAACATCTTGTCTCATTACTAGGATGAGATAGTGATGCCTATAGAGTTAATTAGGATAAGCATTGCTTTTAATAGTTCTTATAGCTTGAATTAATTCAAGTGGAGTATGACATGATCCTCATAATATGAATTCCTTATATAAGTGTAAAGGGGTTACTTCTTTAAGGATTTTAATGCTGAATCTTCTAAAGCACTCATAAAAACAAGGTTTGTTTAAGGCTGAAATAATCATAATAATGAGAACCACATTGTGTCTAAGAAGTGAGTGTGAGAATTTTATTGTCTTGGTTTACACAAATAGTTGACCAGTTAAAGACATCACATTCACCGATTAGTTAGTAGACTCAATAGTTTTCAAAAAAGAAGGTTTATAGCCAAAAGCTACATTTCTTCCATGCAGAAACTTTTTAATATTTTTCTCTCACGTTTTATCTGCATTATTTTGAATAGTTATCCAACTAATTCTTATTCATGTGGGGGATTATTAGAAAGTGGGTTAAAACTGACTTTCATGTCAATGAGAACACATATGTGAATTGGTTATGAAGGTTATAAATAGTCCGACAACACCTAGAAGATGGAGATGGTGTTGGTATATAAGGCTTAAATTTGGCATTTCAAGATAGGCCATTAGGCCACCCTACTTTTGTAGGGGAAATACATGTTGGACCCATGCACACCTAGGTGGGCTAACCCACACGCGTGTGCCTTTTCTCCTGCTGGCTTAGCACAATTTGGTTGGGTTTGGCTCACACGCATGGCCTGCCAGGTTATGTTGGGTTAGCTTAACAAGATAATTATTTTTAAAACAAATTCATTTGATTTTCTCTTAACCCAAGATAGGTCTGATTTTCTCTTAACCCAAATGTGTCTTTTAATAAGCTGCCATGTACGTTTGAATGGGACAAGTTGTCTTCAACAATATTTCTTCTGTGTTTTATAAAACACTAAAAAACCTTTTTCTCCATCATCAAAAATTAGATTTTCCTGCGGCCTTTCCATGAGAGTGATTACATAATAGTGGTTCGCTACATATGCTGAGTGAAGTGCTTCTACACTGTGTAGGGGATCGTCTTATCTTGGGAGATAGACGACCAAGTGATTCAAAGCACTATTAGGGTGGGCGTAATTATGTCTTAAGGACAGAACATTCAACGCTCGATTCAAGCTTCAAGTTCTTGACTTTCTATAAGTTTTCTTCGTCGCAATAACTAGTAAGGTACAAAATTAACAAGAAGAACCAATTCTAATTGCAATTTTTTTTTTGGGAAGCTAAGTAATAGTATATTTTATTTTCAAGTGCATTATGTAAAGTAGTTTGGTTAAGGAGAATTCTAGAAAAACTTGAGTTTGAGCGACCATACCCAACAATCGAATTTTGTGACATGTCAGCCCATTCAATGACCAAAAAACCTTCTTTTTTGAAAGAACAAAGCTTATTGAGTTGAGATATCACTAAATAAGAGAGTTAATGGAGAAAGGTGAAATTGAGTTGACGTTCATTAAGATCATGCCCTTCTATACTTCTTTTCTATTGAAATTAAGTTAACGGAGAAAGGTAACAATTAAGAAATTTATGAACTTTAGAAACCTTATCTCTTCAATTTCAATAGTAACAAAATCATCCCCTTGTATATTTCTTTTCGAATAAAATTTTCACTCCTTCATTATTGCATCCTTCTTCATCTCTACCTACTTACACCAACACAATAGACTATTTTCCTTGTCATTTTGGTAGCTCATCCAGTTTCATTAGAATGTTCATCCAAAAGTTTGAGAGGTCATCGTCATTACTATTGTAATAATCCGGATCATGATAATGCTCTCTTGAGAATCTAGGTACTTCTCCAACCTGCAGAGATTGAAGAAGTTGCACTTGGTGAGCCTGTTGTGCTGATACTGAAAGGAAATCCGCCTGTATGCCGGTAACTTCTGGTTCTACTGTTTGTGCCAAACTGATCCAGCTGCTTATATCAGACACATGACTGGTGTTATGATCTGACAAGCTATGACTGTCAGTGATCATTGAATCGAATTCCCACAATTCCAGCTTTGAGGCCCAGTTGGTATTTTTGGTTGGAATGTCAGGCTTGGGCACTGGTTCAAGGTGAGCACTTGATCCTTCCGGTGGAACTGTGCTTTGCTTCTGGCGTTTCTTGAGGTGGGTGTGCCATACGTTCTTAATCTCATTGTCTGTTCTTCCTGGCAGCATTGCTGCTATTTGTGACCATCTGCAAATCATATCAAGAAAACAGTTACGAGATTGAGGAAGGTCTTGGTTTCACTTGGCTCAATGATTATAGCTTATCAGTTTCATAAAAGAGGCCTCAATCAATGGTTTCTCTCTTCTTTGGAGGACACTAACTGAACTTCTTTTACAGTCAAGAAATTTTAATAATCGGGCACAAGTCATTCAGTAGATCAAAAAGATACTTTTAGGTCTATGAAAATTGAGGACGTGCAATCTTTGTAAAGTGACTCAAAATGCTTTCTTCTAAAATTGAAATGAAAGTTGAACCTGTTGCCAAATTTAGCATGCAAGTTGATTATAGATTCTTCCTCCTCCCTGCTATAATTTCCTAATTTGATGTCTGGCCGCAAATAGTTTGCCCACCTGAATCTGCAGCTCTTTCCACACCTTAACAGGCCTGAATTGCAGAACAATTTTTACAGAAGAGACTGAATATGAGAATACATATAAATTTTTTTCCTGTCTAGTGTTTACTACTGCAAAGTGTTTGCTAATTTACTAAAATCGGAATGAATGTAACCAATTTGTGAACTTGCTGCTCACCTGCCTTCTTGGGTAGGATATGCCAGTACCCGGGACCATGTTTTTCAACATAAGCTTTCAATATTTGATCTTCTTCTTTAGTCCAAGCTCCTTTCTTGAGCCCTACCTTATCGCAGCATGGAGCTCTAACCATTTTTGCACAATCTGAAGTCCCCAGCTGAGTCTTTTCGAGATACTAATTATATAAGACTATGAAACCAAATGAACACACATGGAGTACTATATATAATAATGCCGTGTTCCTATGAAAGTGACACCGCCTGGAGTCATTTATCACATTCTTTGACCTATGAAAAGGACAGCTTCAAAACTCTCAGAAAGGAGAATAAGGAGACATGGAGTACTCTATAATTGCATAAGTTTCAATTCCATGCAAACAAGAACTTCACTGGAAATGCGGACGAAAGGAGGGGGAATCAGGACCAGGGGAGACCGTATCGGTTCCAGGTGGATACTGACGGACCCATATCAAATGGGATGAATTGTTATATTGTCCTTGTTATTTAAGGGAAATTGATGGAAACTCACATTTTTACATTTTTTCGTCACTTAAAGCTTTATAACATTAATAAAACTCATTATAAATTTTAAGTAGTTGAAGATGTTGTAAGTTTATTTTTTAAGTTTGAAACTTGTAAATAATGAAAAATAAAAATTTTGCATAGCTCCCATGTTAAAAAATGTCATTAATTAAGCTACAAGCAGAGGTAGGGAAGGTGTCATAGAGGAGCTTGAAGAGGAATGAGGTTGGAAAATGGAGGTTGGGGATGATTGGTTCAAGTGGGTTGCTAGAGATGAAGTAGAAGAAGAATAGAGTAAGGTAGTAGTTAGGTCATTTCATGCAGCATGTGTAGCCATTGACATGTGTATAAGTTTATTTGTATTAATAAGCAAGAGTAGCACAAATTTGTGTAAATACATGAGAGTTGGAGCCTATTTAGATCAAATGCCCTTAGTTTATGAATACTCAAGCAGACTTATCCGCTTTACTTGTCTTATTCATATCTGAATTCTTGTTTTATTTTTGAAAAAAAAAACATAACATAGAATTTGACCATTTGATTTAAAGTTTGGATGAGGATCAATACTTTTAAGTGCATCTCATTGTGCATGAATGCATCAATAAGTAAATTACCCATATCATACGACAATCCAATATGTATCACTCGACATTCCTCTGTGGGGATAAAATAGGGGAAATAATTAAACGTACAATGGACTTGTCTACTATGAAAGCCAAACACACGGATTCTTAGACCCTTTGATCAAATGCAATCTCTTGGGGGAAAAAAGAAGTTGACTGCCAAATTTGTCTCGTGCGTACTGGCCATGGCTGCGACAAGGAACTATTTCATTATTCAATCAAATTTTGTCAAAGACAAGTCCACGTGAATTCTTTCAACGGATTTTCATTTAAGTTCCTTAAAGGAATAGATGTTAGGGAATGTGCTCCTGCACAAAATGATATAAAAAGAAGACTTCATTGACTACTTTTAAGAGTATTTCAAAGGAAATGACAACATGTAACTATTTGAGACAAATTATGATCCCTCGTACAGGGAACGACTCGTGCTTACGACCAGAGCGTTTCCGGTATTTGAATAATGATTACTTTCCATGGGTTGATTAGACTTTGTGGGCTGAGATATAAAATTCAGCCGCTATCTGAGAAAGTAATAGACGCGTAATTATATATATATATATATATATATATATACGCCTTGTTAATTAATAATTCCTACATCCCGTGCTCTTTCACACCGGCTAGTTTTTTACTTTGGCCACGTCGTTAGTGCTAAGACCGGGCCGGCTTATGGTGGCCTAAGGCTAAGTTATTTTTTGGTGTATGAAAGAAAAGTAAAGTTCATGACTTTTAGGTGAGTCCAACTGATTAACTGGGTACAAGATCATAGGCAGTTGGCCTTTATGCATGATCATTCACTATCAATACAATTGACTTTGCAAGTTTTGGAATTTGCTAAACTTCTTTAAAATATACAACTTTCTTCATTTCTCCTTACTTTTTAGCTAAAGTGGAAATATCTACGTAATTAAAAATAATCTTTTTATTATTTAAGGTTAGGCCGAACAGGCTTGTAGGCTTTGAGCCTCTTGGCCCTTGCCGGTCTATTTAAAGACGAGCCTATTAATTTTAGTCTCGGACTTAAGATTAGGCCTAAACTTTTCTTTCCTTAATCCACATTTTTACAATAAAAGTTTCACCCTTACCTCATCTCTCCCATGGTCAGCTCAACCTTCTTCCCTTCACTTATTGAGACATTGAGGATCCTTGTCTTGCTCCTCAATGTTGTTAGTTTAGAATTTGTGTACTAGCATAGTCCATTAACTCATATGCACAACCAATTGCAGAAGATGCAGATGAAAGTTCTGTGAAATTCAAGGATGAATGACATATATAAGATTATGAAAACACATAACATACTTACGTCAGAATAGTGTATAATTCATTTAAGTACGGAAAATAAGATACAAGGGAAGATAAGTGGACTGAGTTCAAAGAAAATCGATCACTTTTGAAATTTTTACCACAATAGACTTGTACTGTCATGGAATACAAAAAATGTGAGTAAGTCTGTTATAATTGCAAAAGTAGACCTGCACACATGTGAGGCTGGCGGCTCGTATCCTAAAGTGAAAGATTTTATTTTTTTTGAGAAATTTTTATTTCACTCCCTAGATCTTTAATCTTTTTCAAATAAACCTTCTTTGTCACTGCTCTTCTATGAACTTCATTCTATAAGAATTATATTTTATCTAAAAGATTACTTTTATTATATTTGAAGACATTATCTTCTTCATTAGTAGACACAAATTTATCTTCTAAATATCTAGATTTTCTCCTTTCGTTCTCAAGTTCACTCCTCAAAGTTTGAACCTGTTTCTCTAGTTTTTGTTTATCTTCAACCAATTAGGATTTTTTTAAAGAAGTAGATACAATTGTCTCCTCATTCAATTTGACAATCTTCTCTAACTTCTTACATTATTTAACTTGATTCAATGGCTTGTCTAAAACAGCTTTCAACATCAAAATCCTTATTATCACTAAAAGAATAAGAACTAGATATGATGAATCAATCAAACACAAGTAAGCAAGTAAAAACAAACACACCAAAATCACAAAACACACCTTTTGAAAAAATAAGTAAGATTAAGTAAGAGAGATACACACTAGCATGCACAACAAGATTGATATAATGAATTAGCAGTAAATTTTAAACAAAAATCCTCATTTACTAGTTGAGAATTGAATATCTATCTAGATGACTTCGTAAATCACTGCATTGTTCCTAGTCCAATTATTTTAAAAAGATAAAGACTACAAGATATGACCTTGTTGTAAAAAAATTTCTTATATAGTAGAAACAATTAAAACCTAATATCTATGTACATTCATGATTAAGCTATCAAGCATTCAATCAACCAAACATGCAATTTACACATGAACACACTAGAATTTAATGTAAAAAACTCAAACTAGAGTGAAAAACTATGACAGACTCACAAGATTAAATCAATACACTAGTAAGTAAGAACTTACAAGACTTAAGACAACCAAAGAACCTCTTAACTCAACATAAATAAAAATGGAGGTTTGGGATGATTGGTTCAAGTGGGTTGCTAAAGATGAAGTCGAAGAAGAATAGACTAAGGTAGTAGTTCGGTCATTTCATGTAGCATGTGTACCCATGTGTATAAGTTTATTTTTATTACTAAGTAAGAGTAGCACAAATTTGTGTAAATACATGAGAGTTGGAGCCTATTTACATCAAATGCCCTTATTTTATGAATAGTCAAGCAGACTTATCCGCTATATTTGTCTTATTCATATCTGAATTCTTGTTTTATTTTTGAAAAAAACAACATAACATAGAATTTGACCATTTGATTAAAAGTTTGGATGAGGATCAATACTTTTAAGTGCATCTCATTGTGCATGAATGCATCAATAAGTAAATTACCCATATCATACTACAGTGCAATATGTATCACTCAATACTTTTATTCCTCTGTGGGGATAAAATAGGGGAAATAATTAAACGTACTATGGACTTGTCTACTATGAAAGCCAAACACACGGATTCCCTCAACATTCTTGGACACTTTGATCAAATGCAATCTCTTGGGGGGGGAAAAGAAGTTGACTGCCAAATTTGTCTCGTGCGCACCGGCCATGGCTGCGACAAGGAACTATTTCATTATTCAATCAAATTTTGTCAAAGACATGTCCACGTGAATTCTTTCAGCGGATTTTCATTTAAGTTCCTTAAAGGAATAGATGTGAGGGAATGTGCTCCTGCACAAAATGATAGAAAAAGAAGACTTCATTGACTACTTTAAGAGTATTTAAAAGGAAATGACAACATGTAACTATTTGAGACAAATTATGATCCCTCGTAGTGGGAACGACTTGACGCACCCAAAACAAAAACAGGTATTTTTCTATTTTCCATGCTCGTGCTTGTGACCAGAGCGTTTCCGGTATTTGATTACTTTCCAGGGGTTGATTAGGTTGAGATATAAAATTCAGCCGCTATCTGAGAAAGTAATAGACGCGTAATTATTAATATATACATACACACGCCTTGTTAATTAATAATTCCTACATCTACATCCCGTGCTAATTATTAATACTTCAACTCTGAGACTGGGCCGGGCTATGGTGGACTAAGGATAAGTTATGTTTTACTGAATGAAATTAGTGATGCGTAAAAAATATCACCACAAGCGTCGAAAAAAGGCTAATCGCTACTATTATTTAGTGACACATACACAAAAACGTTGCTAATATTACAATATTAGCAACACTTATATCAGGTCGCTAATATTATTTATTTATAAAATATAATAATTTATTAAAAAATTAAAAATTAATCTCCCTCTCCCCTCTCTCATCCCTCTCCTCTCTCTATCCTCTCCTCTCTCTCTCTCTTCTCTCTCTCCCCTCTCCTCTCTCTTCCCTCTCCTCTCTCTCTCCCCTGTCTTTTTTTAAAAAGAATAAAAATAATAACCCCCACTCCCTCTCCTCTCTCTCTCTACCCTCCCTCCCTCTCCTCTCTCTCTTCCCTCTCTCTCCCCTCTCCTCTCTCCCCTCACACTATCTCTATTTTAATTTTAATTTTTTTAAAATTAAAAATACTGTTAGCGACACATAGTTGTATGTGTCACTAATACTGCAGAGTATTAGCGACATATAAAGTTAAACGTCGCTAATATACTATAATATTAGCGATGCATACACATGCATCGCTAATACATAGACTTATGAGGGATGCATATGTATATGCGTCGCTAATACGTTTTTTGAAAAAAAATATATCCCCCCTCACTCCCTCTTCTCTCTCTCTACCCTCACTCCCTCTCCTCTATCTCTACCCTCTCTATCTCTCTTCCCTCTTCCTTTCCTCGCTCTCTCTCTCTCTCCTCTCTCTCCCCTCTCTCTCTTCTCTCTCTTCCCTTTCATCTCTCTCCTCCATCTCTCCTCTCTCTCCCCTCTCTCTCTAATTTAATTTTAATTTTTTTAAAATTAAAAAATACTATTAGCAACGCATAGTTGTATGCATCGCTAATACTTCAAAGTATTAGCGACGTATATAGCTATACTTCGCAAATACACTATAGCTATGTATCGCTAATACATTGACTTATTTGTGACGCATACATATATTCGTCGCTAATACTTTTTTTTTAAATAAAAATAATATCCCCTCTTTCCCTTTCCTCTCTCTCTCTCCTCTCCTCTCTCTCTTCCGTCTCCTCAATCTCTTCCCTCTCCTCTCTCTCTATCCTCTCTCTCTACCCTCTCCTCTCTCTCTCTTCTATTCCCTCTCTCTCCCCTCTCTCTCTTCTCACTCTCTCTATTTTAATTTTAATTTTTTTTAAAATTAAAAAATGCTATTAATGATGCATAGGTTATACGTCACTAATACTACGGAGTATTAGCCACGTATATAGATATACATCGCTAATACACTATAGTATTAGAGACGTATACATGTATATGTCGCTAATATATAGACTTATTAGTGACACATACGTATATGCGTCGCTAATACTCTTTTTTTAAATAAATATAATATCCCCCTCACTCCCTTTGATCTCTCTCTCTCTACCCTCTCCTCTATCTCTTCCCTCTCTATCTCTCTTCCTTCTCTCTCCCCTCTTATTTTCCTCTCTCTCTCCTCTCTCTTCCCTTTCATCTCTCTCTCCTCTCTCTTCCCTTTCATCTCTCTCCCCTCTCTCTCCTCTCTTTCCTCTCTCTCCTCATTCTCACTACAACAAAAAGGACTATTAGCAACGCAATTATGCATCGCTAATAGTCTCCTAAGCGTCGCTATTGCCTTTTAGCGACGTATAATAAACGTCGCTAAAAGTGTCGAAAAAAGTGTCATCACTATTACCTTACTAGCGACGTATATAAAAAAACATCGCTAATAATGGTATTAGCGACGTTTATTATACGTCGCTAATAATAACTTATTAGCGACGTATATTATCTAGCGTCGCTAATAATAATCTACTAACGACGCTTTCCTTATGTCGCTAAAAAAAAATTAATTTTTAAAAAAATTTAAAAAAATAAGTTATTAGTGACGTATATACATAAGCATTGCTAATAAGTAATTATTAGCGACGTTTATATATACGTCGCTAATATAAAAAAATTTAAAAAAATAAAAAAAATAAAGTTATTAGCGACGTATAGAGAAACCGTCGCTAATAATTACTTATTAGTGACGCTCTCTATACGTCGCTAATAAAATTTAAAAAAAATTATAATTAAATCAAATTTTAATAAAATATTATTAATGACGCTTACAAAGAGTCACTATTTAGTATTAGCAACGCTTTATAAACGTCTCTAATACATTAATTAACTTTAAAAAAATCCCCGGTGGGCCTACCGGGGGAGGGAGGGGGTCTTCTTTGGGGGAGAGGGGGGCCGGGAGGCGGCTGCGAGAGGGGTTTGGCTGGGGAGGGGGGCGGGTGGCTGAGGGGAGGGGGTTTCGGCTAGTGGAGAGGGGGGCGGTGGGGAGGGGGGATGCTTGGGGGAGAGGGGGCGGCTGGGGGAGAGGGGGGAGGGGGAGGCGGCTGCGGAGAGGGGGCCAGTTGGGGAGAGGGAGGTGGAGCCGGGGGGGGGGGGGGGTTAGCGGGAGGAGGGCCGGATTCCGGCTCGAGAAGGGCAAGAGTGGGAGAGAGGAAGCGGAGGGGGAGTGGGGAGCCGGGGAGAAGGGGGCGGTGGGAGGGTCGAAAGGGGGAGGGGAGGGGAAGGCGGCGGTGCAGAGCTGCAGACAGGGTAGGGGAAGGGCGGCGGTGCAGGACAGCGGAGGAGAGCAGGGCGGCTAGGGAAAGAAGCCGGCGGTACATAGCGGCGGACGGCGGGTGATCAACGAAGGAGGGAGGAGAGGAGGGGCGGCTCTGCGGTTGGCATCTTGGCGTTGGGGGAAAATACAGAGGGGGGGGGAGATATAAAGCACGGGTGAAATTTCGCCCGCATGCGAAATTTCCTTGCCCGGGTGGAATTTCGCCAGTGGTGAAATTTTTTTTAAAAAAAAATAGTTTTAGCGACGTTCTTTACGAGCATCGCTATTACCCCTCTCTCTAGCGACGCTTACACATAAGCATCGCTAATAAGTGTATCTTTAGCGACATTTCTGAATAAGCGTCGCTATAAATAAATTTTTTTATATTTTTCACCTTTCTCTCTCCACCCTCCTCTCTCTCCCCTCTCTTTCTCCTCTCTCTCTCTCTCCCTTCTCTCTCTCCTACCTCTCCCTCTCTCTATCTTCCATGTCCTCTCTCTCTTCACTGTCCTCTCTCTCCCCTCTCTCTCCTCTCTCCCCCTCTCCTCTCTCTCTCCCTTCTCTCTCTCCTACCTCTCCCTCTCTCTCTCTTCACTGTCCTCTCTCTCCTCTCTCTCTCTTCTCTCCCCCTCTCCTCTCTCTCTCTCTCTCTCCCCCTTCTCTCTCTCCTATCTCCCTCTCTCTATCTTCCATGTCCTCTCTCTCTCTTCACTGTCCTCTCTCTCCCCTCTCTCCTCTCTCTCCTCTCTCCTCTCTCTCCCTTCTCTCTCCTACCTCTCCCTCTCTCTATCTTCCATGTCCTCTCTCTCTCTCTCACTTCCCTCTCCTCTCTCTCTTCCCTATCTTCTCTCCACCCTCTCTCTCCTCCCACTCCCTCTCTCCCCTCCCCTCTCCCTCTTCCCTCCCATCTCCCCCGCCCTCTCCCTCTCCCTCTCCCCTCCCTATCTCTCTTCCCTCTCCTCTCCCTCTCTCTCTCCTCTCCCTCTCTCTCTCCCTCCCTCTCTCTCTTCCCTCTCCTCTCCCTCTCTCTCCCCTCTCATCTCTCTTCCCTCCCCTCTCTCCCCTCTAATTTCAAATTTTTTATACTTTAAAATTAATTTTAAAAATAAAAAAATTAAATAAAAATACTAATAGCGATGTATAGTGGTATACGTCGCTATTAGTACACGTATTAGCGACGTATATGTTTATATGTCGCTAATACATGTACTAATAGCG
Organism: Saururus chinensis; assembly: GCA_035235625.1. Lineage (NCBI taxonomy): Eukaryota > Viridiplantae > Streptophyta > Magnoliopsida > Piperales > Saururaceae > Saururus > Saururus chinensis. Next base: position 23,551,033 of record CP141146.1, on the reverse strand, counting down.
ATGTATATCACTATATGTCGCTATTAGTATTGTATTTTAACTTTATTTTCTTTATTTTAAAAATAAAAAAATTAATAAATTTTTAAAAAAAATGAAAATAAAATTTCCCTCCTCCCTCCCCTTTCTCTCTTCCCTCTCCTCTCTCCTCCCTCTCTCTGCCCTCCCCTCTCTCTCTTCCCTCTCCTCTCTCTCTCTTCTCTCTCTTTCTTCCCTCCCCTCTCCCTCCCTCTCTCTTCCCTCCCCTCTCCCTCCCTCTCTCTCTTCCCTCCCCTCTCCCTCCCTCTCTCTCTCTCTCTCTCTCTCTCTCTCTCTCTCTTCCCTCTTCTCTCTCTCTCCGTTCTCTCTCTCCCTCCCTCTCTCTTCCCTCCCCTCTCTCCTCTCTATCTCTCTCTTTTCCCTCCCCTCTCCTCTCTCTCTCTTCCCTCCCCTCTCTCCTATCTACCTACACACTATCTCTCCTCTAATTTCAAATTTTTAATATTTTTTATTCTTTAAAATTAATTTTTAAAATTATAAAAAATATTTAAATAAATATACTAATAGCGACGTATACATATATACTTCACTATTAGTACAATTAGTAGCGACATATACACATATAAGTCGCTATTATATGTGCTAATAGCGACGTATAGATATATATGTCGCTATTACAACTTTATTTTAATTATTTTTTATTTTAAAAAATAAAAAAATTAATTTTTTAAAAAAAAATAAAATAAATTTTTAATAAAAATAAGTATTAGCGACGCATGTAACTATGCGTCGCTACTAACAAAGGTAATAGCGACGTATAGTTCAATACGTCGCTAATACTATCCAGTAAATAGCAACGCATAAACATGCGTCGTTATTAGCTCTTAATTTTTATTTTTTTATTTAAAATTGTTAATTATTAACGACGTTTGTTTATAAACGTCGCTATAGTTTAAACTATTAGCGACGTTTTGAAAAATACGTCGTTAATGGTTTTAATTTTTTTAAAAAAAAATTTAATAGATGTACCTTTTAGGGACGCTTATATAAGCGTCGCTAATAATCTAAGTATTAGCGACGCATATTTGTAAGCGTCGCTAAAAGGATAGGTAGTAGCGATGTTTTTACTTATGCGTCGCTAATAGACTACCAGTAGCGACGCTTAAGATTTTGCGTCGCTAATAGTAGTTTTTTTTTGCAACGTTTTTTTATATGTTGTTATTATCACTTTGTAGCGACACATATTATTGTGACGCTTATATAAGCGTCGCTAATACCCAATTTTGTTGTAGTGTCTCTCTCTATTTTAATTTTTTTTTAAATTTAAAAATGCTATTAGCGATGCATAGTTGTATGTGTAGCTAATATTATAAAGTATTAGTGACGTATACAACTATACATCGCTAATACACTATACTATTAGCGATGCATATAGGTATGTGTCGCTAATACATACTTATTAGCGACGCATACGTATATGCGTCGCTAATACTCTTTTTTTAAAATAAAAATTATATCTCTCTCTTTCCCTCTCCTCTCTCTGTTCCCTCTCTCTTCCCTCTCTCTTCACTCTCTTCCCTCTCTCCTCTCTCTTTCCTCTCCTCTCTCTCTTCCCTCTCCTCTATCTCTCCTCTCTCTCCCCTCTTTCTCTCCCCTCCTCTCTGTCTCTCCCCTCCTCCCTCTATGTCTCTCCCCATCTCTCGCTCTCTCCCTAGCTCTCTCGCTCTTCCCCTCTCCCTCGCTCCTTTCTCTCTCTCCTCACACTTTCTCTCTTTCATTATAAATTATATCATAAAATTAATTAAATTTGTTTTCAAATAAAATATATTATATTTTAAAATTTTAATCTATTATTGGCATTACATTTTATTAAAAATTTAATATTTATTTATTATTAATACAAATAGTCAATGTATAAAAAAATATATTATATTTTAAATTTTTTTAAAATAATTATTTATTAATTAGCAACACATGATTAAAAATGTCGCTATTAGTTCTAAATTTTAAATTTCTTATTTTAAATTCAAAATTATTAGTAACGCTTTTTAACATTTATCACTATTGTTAAAACTATTAGTGACCCTTAATAAAAAGTGTCGCTAATAGTTTTAATTTTTTTTTAAAAAAAGGTAATAACTATTAGCAACACATATAATATAAAGCGTCGCTAATATGCTTTGTATTAGCGACGCATAATATTATGCGTCGCTAATAAATTCATTATTAGTTACGTTTCATATTATGCGTCGCTAATATATGACTATTAGCAACACTTAATATTAAGCATCACTAATAGTGAATTTTTTGCGACGCTTTTTTATATGTCGCTATTAATAGTTTTTAGCGACGTTTATTGTTACATCGCTATTAGTACATTTTGTTGTAGTATCTAGCATACATTAACTCAAGTAGTACTTACGCTACCGTATGTTAGCGCATGCGCCATATATATCAAAAATTAGCGTTTTATATATATTCTTTACGCTCAGCTCATTGTTAGAGCAAAGCATGAAAAATGCTTCCCTCCCCTTTCCCAGTCATCATATCCCCGTGTACCACCCGGTATAGGATACCCCCTACACCCCTTGCCACTGTTCTTCAATAGCCACTGCCCACCTGACATTATTGCCGGCTGCAGGGTCGTCGCTGAACATCCACTAAGAAAACCGGTAAAATGCCCCTTTCTTTTCCATGTAAATGTGGATCCAAACATAGCCCTATTCTCCGTTTTGAAAAGTTTGAAGTGTTTGTAACACATCAAGCAAAGTGGGGCTATTGCTAATTGACTCCACCAAATATCCTTGACGCTAAATTTTCCCTTTCCATTTCATAAGTTGTAACATACCATTCAATCGTGTGACAAAGAGGACTGCTAGACAAAAAGAACTCTTAAAGGATGAAGAAAGGAGCATCAAATCCTAAATGGACTACGCCTTTCAGATTTGGTATTGGGTTTACATTTGGACCCAATTTGTGGGCCAAATCATCGGGATTTGCTGGTCAAATAAACCACGCCATGGGAAATCGGGAAATCGCAAAGAAGACCGTTTCCAACACGCAATATTTAGTGAACTCTTTTTTTGGCGTCGTCGGAACTGAATGATTACGTACGTGAAGACAAGTATACAAAAGTCGACATGAAGAGAATTGAAAGAGCGTCAAAGGAGATCTGCTAGAGGAACAGGAAAATTTAACTATTTCTAATCATATCTAAATATATGGGAATTTTGGTGATTAGAAGCATACTTAGAAGCGGTAACTGTAGGAATTACTAACAAAAGTGGACTCTAGATGTGCAGGTTCGAAGGCTCAATAACTCAGTCAAGCAGATCGAGCATCGTTTGCTGTTATAGATTCTTCTATTATACAAACAAAGAAAAGAAGACCATGCACAATTCAAATAGGAAAATCTATGCCGCACTACTAAAGATAGTGGCTTAATTTCAAAGGCAAACACATTGTGCATCAGCATAAGCTACATAACTAACAAGCCAGGGGTGTAACGGCGTTCCTTTGTTTAGTGTGTGCAATGTCAACATCCGCCCGCACTAAAATGGACACTACTTGTTTTTGTCCATCCCTAATGTGAACCGCTACGGACAATAATTATCCATGTCCGCAACCATCTTCTTTAACTAATTATATATTTTATTATTATTATTATTTTTAATTAAGACTAAATAGTAGCCCATGTTATATAGTTAGTCTTTCTAAAAAGAATATAAATACTTGTCATACTCTTACATGTCTTACAGAGTTTTATTGTTTGTTAATTTTTTAGACAATCCCATCCCATTATTATTATAACTTACTTTTTAATATTAAAATGTTTGAACTGACAACCCTTCCTTTAAGAAAGAAGTTGTCTATATTAAACTTTTACTTTCATTTTATCCGTCTACATCTATTCGTGTATGTCATAGCCATATGTAAATAGATAAATACATGATCCAAATGAAAATAGACGGCTATAAAATGCCTTGTCTCGTCTATGTCCACTTACACCAGCCAATGCACCTAGGTGGGCTAACCCACACGCGCGCGCCGTCGCCGTCTGGCCGGCCGAGTTGGCACACGTGGCCAGGTCGGGTCGGGTTGGGTCAACATGATAATATAATTTTGAGACAAATTCATTTGGACCTAGGTGCATTGGTCCAACATCTCTCTCCCCCACAAAAGTGGGTTGGCCGAAGGGCCTAACTAGTAAGGTCAAACTAATACCTTATATACTAACACCATCATCTTCACCTAGGCGATGTAAGACTATTTACTCCTTCAACCAATTCCCATATGTTATTCTCATTCAATATGAAGTGGGTTTGGGCTCTCTCTATCAAATGGGCTTGACCCACATAACCAATATCATGCCCATCTATATATAATATGGGCTTAACCCATTTAATAATACCCACTTCTAACAATTCATACAAAAAACCTTGCTATGTCGCATTGAAAAATTAGGGTGGAGTATTAGAAATAGTGCATCTATCAATATTACTTTCAAGATAGCTGGTTATATGATGGGACCCTCGTTCCACTTTGTTACAAGTTCTAACCTACAGATGCTGACCTCATGATGTGGTAGACAATATGTGCGAGCCCCATTGGAATGACTGAAATTGACATACGAAACCACAGTGAAAGAGGAATCTCCGCAGTTGCCTCAGCACCACCTTCCTTACGGTCATAGCATTCCTTCAAATAAATTGACTTCGACTTTCACATAAACCACTAATTTTTAAGCCACATTTCTCGTGCCTTATTGTGCTGCTGCTGGGGCTGTCATCAAAAACCACATGAAGCAGTTTGTGTTGATCATACTCTTGTCCCCGGCAGCTGACGCCTCTGCTTGTGCCCAGACATCCAGTTGACCATTGCTGCAGGAAAACAGAAATTGCTGATTTGTGGTAACTTACTTCATAGTATCTCTCCTCCCCGCAACCTATGCCTTCATCCACTTTGGACAGTTGTGCTAAAATCATTGAGAAAATTTGAACACAGACATAAGTTTAATTTTAACATGCACGCTTAACACCTCTTACAGTTACTACAACAAAATTGGGTATTAGCGACGCTTATATAAGCGTCGCAATTATATGCGTTGCTACAAAGTGATAATAACGACATATAAAAAAACGTCGCAAAAAAAATTACTATTAGCGACACATAATCTTAAGCGTCGCTAGTGGTAATCTATTAGCGACGCATAAGTAAAAACATCGCTACTACCTATCCTTTTAGCGACGCTTACAAATATGCGTCGCTAATACTTAGATTATTAGCGACGCTTATATAAGCATCCCTAAAAGGTATATCTATTAAATTTTTTAAAAAAAAATTAAAACCATTAACGACATATTTTTTAAAATGTCGCTAATAGTTTAAACTATAGCGACGTTTATAAACAAACGTCGTTAATAATTAACAATTTTAAATAACAAAATAAAAATTAAGAGCTAATAACGACGTATGTTTATGCGTCGCTATTTACTGGATAGTATTAACGACGTATTGAACTATACGTCGCTATTACCTTTGTTAGTAGCGACACATAGTTACATGCGTCGCTAACACCTATTTTTACTAAAAATTTATTTTAATTTTTTTATTTTTTAAAATAAAAAATAATTAAAATAAAGTAGTAATAGCGACATATATATCTATACGTCGCTATTAGCACATATAATAGAGACTTATATATGTATACGTCGCTATTAGTATATTTATTTAAATATTTTTTGTAATTTTAAAAATTAATTTAAAGAATAAAAAATATTAAAAATTTGAAATTAGAGGAGAGATAGTGTGTAGGTAGATAGGAGAGACGGGAGGGAAGAGAGAGAGAGGAGAGGGGAGGGAAGAGAGACAGAGAGGAGAGGGGAGGGAAGAGAGAGAGAGAGGAGAGAGGGGAGGGAAGAGAGAGGGAGGGGGAGAGAGAGAGAGAAGAGGGAAGAGAGAGAGAGAGGAGGCAGAGGGGAGGGAAGAGAGAGAGGAGAGGGAAGAGAGAGAGGAGGGAGAGGGGAGGGAAGAAAGAGAGAGAAGAGAGGAGAGGGAAGAGAGAGAGAGGAGGGAGAGGGAAGAGAGAGAGGGGAGGGAAGAGAGAGAGAGGAGAGAGGAGAGGGAAGAGAGAAAGGGGAGGGGAGAGGGAGGAGAGAGAGAGATAGAAGGGAGAGAGAGCGGAGAGAAGGGAGAGGGAAGAGAGAGAGAGATAGAAGGGAGAGAGAGCGGAGAGAAGGGAGAGGGAAGAGAGAGAGAGAGGGGAGGGAGGAGAGGGGAATTTTATTTTGATTTTTTTTTAAAATTTATTATTTTTTTTATTTTTTAAATAAAGAAAATAAAATTAAAATACAATACTAATAGCGACATATAGTGATATACGTCGCTATTAGTACATGTATTAGTGACATATAAACATATGCATCGCTAATATGTGTACTAATAGCGACGTATACACTATACGTCGCCATTAGTATTTTTATATAATTTTTTTTTATTTTGAAAATTAATTTTAAAGTATAAAAAATCTAAAAAATTTGAAATTAGAGGGGAGAGAGGGGAGGGAAGAGAGAGGAGAGGGGAGAGGGAGAGAGGAGAGGAGAGGGAAGACAAAGAGAGGGGAGAGGGAGAGGGGAGGGAAGAGGGAAGAGGGAGAGGGGAGGGGAGAGAGGGAGAGGGAGGAGAGAGAGGGTGGAGAGAGGAGATGGAAGAGAGAGAGAGAGAGGAGAGAGAGAGAGGGTGGAGAGAGGGAGAGGACAAAGAGAGGAGAGAGAGAGGAGGGAGGAGAGAGAGAGGGAAGAGAGAGAGATGAAGGAAAGAGAGAGAGGAGAGGAGAGGAGAGAGGGGAGAGAGAAGAAGGTGGAGAGAGGGAGGGAGAAAAAAATTAATTAAAAATTTTAAAAAAGGTAGTAGCGATGCATGTTTGTATGCGTTGCTACTACCCTTACTAGTAGCGACGCATATGAATATGAGTCGCTACTACCATTTTTTAAATATTTTTAAATTTAAATGAAAGAGAGAGGGGAAGGGGAGAGAGGGTGGAGGGAAGAGAGGGGCGAGAGAGAGAGAGAGAGAGGAGAGAGGGGAGGGAAGAAAGAGGGAGGGAGAGAGAGAACGGAGAGAGAGAGAGAGAGGAGAGGGAAGAGAGAGAGAGAGAGAGAGAGAGAGAGAGAGAGGAGAGGGAAGAGAGAGAGAGAGGAGGGAGAGGGGAGGGAAGAAAGAGAGAGAAGAGAGAGAGGGGAGGGAGGAGAGGGAAATTTTATTTTGATTTTTTTTAAAAATTTATTAATTTTTTTATTTTTAAAATAAAGAAAATAAAATTAAAATACAATACAATACTAATAGCGATGTATAGTGATATACGTCGTTATTAGTACATGTATTAGAGACATATAAACATATACATCGCTAATACGTATATTAATATCGACGTATACCACTATACATCGCTATTTGTATTTTTATTTAATTTTTTTTATTTTTAAAATTAATTTTAAAGTAGAAAAAATCTAAAAAAATTTGAAATTTGAGGGGAGAGAGGGGAGGGAAGAGAGAGGAGAGGGGAGAGAGAGGGAGAGGAGAGGGAAGAGAGAGGGAGGGGAGAGGGAGAGGGAAGAGAGAGAGGGAGGGGAGAGGGAGAGGGGAGGGAAGAGGGAGAGGGTAGGGGAGAGAGGGAGAGGGAGGAGAGAGAAAGGGGAAAAATATAAAAAAATTTATTTATAGCGACGCTTATTCAGAAACGTCGCTAAGGATACACTTATTAGCGACGCTTATAAAGAACGTGGCTAAAACTATTTTTTTTAAAAAAAAAATCGTTGCGGGCGAAATTCCGCCCGGGCGGGGAAATTTCGCTCGCGGGCGAAATTTCGCCCACGCTTTATATCCCCCCCCCCCGCTCTGTAATTTCCCCCAACGCCAGGATGCCAACAGCCGAGCCGCCCCTCCTCTCCTCCCTCCTCCGTTGACCACCCGCCGTCCACCGCTATGCACCGCCGGCTTCTTTCCCTAGCCGCCCTGCTCTCCTCCGCTGTCCTGCACCACCGCCCTTCCCCTGCCCTGTCTGCCGCTCTGCACCGCCGCCTTCCCCTCCCTCCGCGACCCCCCCCCTTCTCCCCGGCTCCCCACTCCCCCTCCGCCTCCTCTCTCCCACTCATGCCCTTTTTGAGCCGGATTCCGGTTGTCTGGAGTCGGGGAAACGGGTGGGAGGGGGGGGGTCCAGCCGGAATCCGGCCCTCCTCCCGCAACCCAACCCCCCCCCCCCCCCCCCCGGCTCCCTTCTCTTTCCCCGGCTCCCCTCTCCCTCTCCCTCCCCTCCCCCCGGCTCACCCCTCCCTCCCAGTTCCCCCTTCAGCTCCCTTCTCCCTCCCTCCCAATCCCCCCCTCGACTCCCTTCTCCCTCCCTGGCTCCTCCCTCCTCCCAGTCCCCCCTCTCCCCAATTCCCCACTCCCCCAGCTCCACCTCCCTCTCCCCAGCTCCCCCTCCCTCTCCCCAACTGGCCCCCCTCTCCGCAACCGCCTCCCCCTCCCCCTCTCCCCCAGCATCCCCTCTCCACCGGTCGCCCCCCCTCTCCCCCAGCATCCCCCTCCCCCAGCCGCCCCCTCTTCACCAGCTGAACCCCCCTCCCCCAGCCACCTGCCCCCCTCCCCAACCAGCCCCCTCTCCTCAGCCGCCTCCCCACCCCCCCTCCCCCAACCGCACCTCCCCTCCCTCCCCCGGTAGGCCCACCGGGGATTTTTTTAAAGTTAATTAATGTATTAGAGACATTTATAAAGCGTCGCTAATACTAAATAGTGACGCTTTGTAAGCGTTGTTAATAATAATTTATTATAAATTTGATTTAATTGTAATTTTTTTAAAATTTTATTAGCGACGTATAGAGAGCGTCGCTAATAAGTAATTATTAGCAACGGTTTCTCTATACGTCGCTAATAAATTTATTTTTTTTATTTTTTTATATCAGCGACGTATATATAAACGTCGCTAATAATTACTTATTAGCGATGCTAATGTATATACGTAGCTAATAACTTATTTTTTAATTTTTTTAAAAATTAATTTTCGTTTAACGACATAAGGAAAGCATCGTTAGTAAATTAATATTAGCGATGCTAGATAATATACGTCGCTAATAAGTTATTATTAGCGACATATAATAAACGTCGCTAATACAGTTATTAGCGACGTTTTTTTATATACGTCGCTAGTAGGTAATAGCGACGGCACTTTTTTTGACACTTTTAGCGACGTTTATTATACGTTACTAAAAGGCAATAGCGACGCTTAGGAGACTATTAGCGATACATAATTGCGTCGCTAATAGTCCTTTTTGTTGTAGTGGGAGTGAGGAAAGAGAGGAGAGAGAGGGGGAGAGAGAGGAGAGAGAGAGAGAGGAAAATAAGAAGGGAGAGAGAAGGAAGAGAGATAGAGAGGGAAGAGATAGAGGAGAGGGAGGGTAGAGAGAGATCAAAGGGAGTAAGGGGGATATTATTTTTATTTAAAAAAGAGTATTAGCGACGCATATACGCATGTGTCACTAATAAGTCTATATATTAGCGACATATACGTGTATACGTCGCTAATACTATAGTGTATTAGCGATGTATATCTATATACGTGGCTAATACTCCGTAGTATTAGTGACGTATAACCTATGCATCATTAATAGTATTTTTTAATTTTAAAAAAATTAAAATTAAAATAGAGAGAGAGAAGAGAGAGGGGAGAGAGAGGAGAGATGGAGGAGAGAGATGAAAGGGAAGAGAGAGAAGAGAGAGAGGGGAGAGAGAGGAGAGAGAGAGGAAGGGAAGAGGGAAGAGAGATAGAGAGGGAAGAGATAGAGGAGAGGGAGGGAGGGAGGGTAGAGAGAGAGAAGAGGGAGTGAGGGGGGATATATTTTTTTTTAAAAAAGTATTAGCGACACATATACATATGCATCCCTAATAAGTCTATGTATTAGCGATGCATGTGTATGCATCGCTAATATTATAGTATATTAGCGACGTTTAACTTTATACGTCGCTAATACTCTGCAGTATTAGTGACACATACAACTATGTGTTACTAATAGTATTTTTAATTTTAAAAAAATTAAAATTAAAATAGAGATAGTGTGAGGGGAGAGAGGAGAGGGGAGAGAGGGGAGAGAGAGAGGAGAGGGAGGGAGGGTAGAGAGAGAGGAGAGGGAGTGGGGAGATATTATTTTTATTCTTTTTAAAAAAAGATGGGGGAGAGAGAGAGGAGAGGGAAGAGAGAGGAGAGGGGAGAGAGAGAGAGGAGAGGGATGAGAGAGGGGAGAGGGAGATTAATTTTTAATTTTTTTAATTTTTTAATAAATTATTATATTTTATAAATAAATAATATAATAAATAATATTAGCGACCTGATATAAGTGTGTAATATTAGCAACGTTTTTGTGTATGTGTCACTAAATAATAGTAGCGATTAGCCTTTTTTCGACGCATGTGGTGATATTTTTTACGCATCACTAATTTCATTCAGTAAAACATATCTTATCCTTAGCCCACCATAGCCCGGCCCAGTCTCAGAGTTGAAGTATTAATAATTAGCACGGGATGTAGATGTAGGAATTATTAATTAACAAGGCGTGTGTATGTATATATTAATAATTACGCGTCTATTACGTTCTCAGATAGCGGCTGAATTTTATATCTCAACCTAATCAACCCCTGGAAAGTAATCAAATACCGGAAACGCTCTGGTCACAAGCACGAGCATGGAAAATAGAAAAATACCTGTTTTTGTTTTGGGTGCGTCAAGTCGTTCCCTCTACGAGGGATCATAATTTGTCTCAAATAGTTACATGTTGTCATTTCCTTTTAAATACTCTTAACGTAGTCAATGAAGTCTTCTTTTTCTATCATTTTGTGCAGGAGCACATTCCCTAACATCTATTCCTTTATGGAACTTAAATGAAAATCCGCTGAAAGAATTCACGTGGACATGTCTTTGACAAAATTTGATTGAATAATGAAATAGTTCCTTGTCGCAGCCATGGCCGGTGCGCACGAGACAAATTTGGCAGTCAACTTCTTTTTCCCCCCAAGAGATTGCATTTGATCAAAGTGTCCAAGACTGTTGAGGGAATCCGTCACATCTTTATACACAATGTATTTCAACGTGCCTGTTAAAGAGTTTATGACAGCTTCCCACAAGTATTCCAGGAAAAAAGTAAAAAAGCATGCATTCCAGTACTTTTCCCATTACTTCAGCACAAAGTCAAGAAATAAGCCAACAGCTGTGCTTATCAATGTCTACTATATATCAGCACAAAGTCAAAAAATAAGCCAATAACTGTGCTTATCAATGTCTGCTATAATCTAACTAAAAACAAAAGGAGAGATATGTGTTAAGCTAGGAAGCATAGATTATATATATATATATATATATATATATATATATATAGGAATATTTTTAAGAGTTCTAAGTTAAAAAATAAATAATAACTAGAAGAATACAACTAAGGTAAGGAGGACCGGAAACCAAGTTGTTTGCGGAATTGCAGCTGATAATTAAAAAAGTACATTAAGGTGAGCTTACAATAGATAATGAGGACCTGAAACCAAGCTGAAAGGCTGGTGCAAGGTGAGCTTACAGTAGGTGAACTTGCTGCTGGTATAATAGAAGAATAGAAGAAAAGTAATGAACCTCTTGAATTAATTCACAACGATGTATATAACCTAAAATTTGTTCAAGCAAGAGGAGGTAAAAAGTACTTTATTATATCTACTAATGATTGCACTTGATATTCTTATATATATTTGCTGAGAAGCAAGGATGAGGCTATAGGCAGACGTTGAGAATTAACCTAGCAAGAAAATTTAAGTTTGAAAGAGTGATAGTGGTGGGGAATATGAATCATTTTTTGGTGAATTATGTTAACAACATAGTATTATACACCAAACTACAACACCCTATTTATCTTAATAAAATAGACTTGTTGAACAAAAAAATAGAACTTTCAAAGAGATGATAACTATCATGTTAATAAGTTCTTGTTTACCCTATAAAAAAATTATATTATCAACAAAATACCTAATAAGAAAACTTTTAAGATACTATATGAATTATGGAAAGGTCGAAAGCCTTCTTACAAATTTTTAAAAGTGTAGGTGTGTTTGGTTGAAGTGGCAATCTCTTATCCTAAAAGGATGAAGATAGGATAAAAAATGATTAATTATGTATTCATCGGTTATGCCAATAACATTAGTACATATAACTTTCTTGCTCATAGATAGGAGATTACTGATGTAAATGTTAATACTATAATTGAATCTAAGAGTTCTTTTTTATTTATTTAACATATTTTTCTGTGTAATTCTACAAAGAAGTAAAGTTATCTTAAAAGAACTTTAGATGTTGTATAAAACAATAGTGATGATTAAGAGGGAGAAGATGATGAACCTACATGTATCAAACATGCTAGAACATCAAAATCCATTCGTCTAGATTTTCTGAATTATTTGTTAGAAAATGAGCCTTAAAGCTTTAAGAAAATCATGTACTCTTCTAAGCACAATATTGGAAAGATGTTATAAATGATAAAATTGAATCAATTATGCAAAATCATACTTGTAATTTGGTGAATCTTTTACTATGAAGTAAACCTCTACGATATAAGTGGATATTCAAGAAGAAAAAAAAGGCCGATGGATCAATTTAAAAATATAAAATTAAACTTGTTATCAAAGGATAAAAATAAAAAAAATGTCAAAATTACTTAATATATATTCACTAGTCACGAGGATAACTTTCACTAAGATGTTAATCGCTATTGTTGCTTTGTATAATCTTAAAATACATCAAATGAATGTGAAAACCTCATTCTTGAATAGTGACTTGAATAAGAAAATATATAACCAACAACTTGAAGGGTTTATTATACCAAGTTAAGAAAAAAAAATATTTAGACTTGTTAAATCCCTCTAAGGGCTTAAAGAAGCCACCAAAGTAGTGATATAAAATTTTTGACAAAATGATAATGTCAAATGAATTCAAAATAAGTAAATGTGACAAATATGTTTATGTCAAAGAGAGACCTAGTTATGTTATTGTATGCCTATATGTGAATGATATGTTCATTATTGGTAGTAATGATAAAATCATTAAAGATACTAAGAAAATATAGGTGTTGTAGATATTATACTAGGGATTAAAATCGCTAAAATATCTGATTGATAATTATTATCTCAATCTCATTAAATTGAAAAAATTTCAGATAAATTTAATAAGAATGATAATTGTCCCGTGAGAGCACCTATGGATGTAACATTACACTTAAACAAAACATTGGTGAAAGTATATCACAATTACAATATTCCCAAATAATTGACAGTCTCAATTACATAATCAATTGTATGAGACTAGACATTGCATACTCAGTAAGTAAACTAAGTAGATATAATAACAACCTAGGGGCAGACCACTGTAAGGTTGTAGTTAAGATTCTTATATATCTAAAATATACCTTTAACTATAGATTACATTATACAAGATATCTACCAATACTAGAAGGTTACTGTGATGTAAACTGAATATATGATATAAAAGACTCAAAATTCATAAGTGGGTATGTCTTTACTCTTGAAGGTGACAATGTATTAAAAATCCTCTAAATAAACATCTTTAGCAAGATCCACAATGGAATTTTAATTTATTGCACTTGATAGAAAAGACGAAGAAATTGAGTGGCTTCATCATTTTTCAAAGGATATAACAATATGGGGGGAGCCTGTGCTACCTATTTACATCAATTGAAATAGCAAATCAGCTATATGCATAACACAAAGTAATTTGTATAATAATAAGTCTCAACATATACGTTGGAGACATAATACCAGAAAACAATTGCTCTCTAGTGGAATCATTTTCATTATGTATGTAAGGTTAAAAAATAATATTGCAGATCTACTTACTAAGAGTTTGACTAAAGAGAAAGTGAAAAGTTCATCAAGGAGAATGGGCTTAAATCCTTTGTATTAAGAGTCACCATAATGAAAACCCAACCTATTTGACTGGAGATCACAAGATTTAGGTTCAAAGAGATAACCGAATTATGGGGGATTCAAGGAGACTCACTATTGAGATAACTTCTTGTCCCATTTCTATGATGAGATAGTGATGCCTACAAAGTTAATTAGGATAAGCATTGCTTTTAATAATTCTTATAGCTTGAATTAATTCAAATGGAGTATGATAGGATCATCATAATAAGAATTCCTTATATGAGTGTAAAGGGGCTACTTCTATAAGAATTTTAATGCTGAATTTTCTAGAGCACTCATAAAAATAAGGTTTGTTTAGGGCTGAAATAATCATAATAATGAGAACCACATTGTGTCTAAGAAGTGAGTGTGAGAATTTTACTGTCTTGGTTTACACAAATAGTTGACTAGTTAAAGATATCACATTCACCGATTAGTTAGTAGACTCAATAGTTTTCAAAAAAGAAGGTTTATAGCCAAAAACTACATTTCCTCCAAGCATAAACTTTTTAATATTTTTCTCTCACGTTTTATCTGCATTATTTTGAATAGTTATCCAACTAATTTTTATTTATGTGGGGGATTGTTAGAAAGTGGGTTAAAATTGACTTTCATGTGAAGGAGAACACATATGTGAATTGGTTATGAAGGTTATGAATAGTCCGACAATACCTAGAAGATGGAGATGGTGTTGATATATAAGGCTAAAGTTTGGCATTTCAAGATAGGCCATTAGGCCACCCTACTTTTGTGGGGGAAATACATGTTGGACCTATGCACACCTAGGTGGGCTAACCCACATGCGCTTGCCTTTTCTCCGGCCGACTTAGCACAATTTGGTTGTGCTTGGCTCACACGCATGGCCTACCGGGTTGTGTTGGGTTAGCTTAACAAGATAATTATTTTTAAAACAAATTCATTTGATTTTCTCTTAACCCAAGATAGGTCCGATTTTCTCTTAACCCAAATATGTATATTAATAAGCTGACATGTATGTTTGAATGAGACAAGTTGTCTTCAACAAGATTTCTTCTGTGTTATATAAAACACTAAAAAACCTTTTTCTCCATCATCAAAAATTGGATTTTCCTACAGTCTTTCCGTGAGAGTGATTACATAATAGTGGTTCGCTACATATGCTGAGTGAAGGTGCTTCTACACTGTGTAGGGGATCGTCTTATCTTGGGAGACAGACTACCAAGTAATTCAAAGCACTATTAGGGTGGGCGTAATTATGCCTTAAGGATAGAATATTCAACGCATGATTCAAGCTTCAAGTTCTTGACTTTCTGTAAGTTTTCTTCTTTGCAATAACTACTAAGGTACAGAATTAACAAGAAGAACCAATTCTAATTACAATTTTTTATTGGGAAGTTAAGTAATAGTATATTTCATATTCAAGTGTATTATGTAAAGTAGTTTGGTTAAGAAGAATTCTAAAAAAACTTGAGTTTGAGCGGCCATACCCAACAATTGAATTTTGTGACATGTTAGCCCATTTAATGACAAAAAAACCATCTTTCATGAAAGAACAAAGCTTATTAAGTTGAGATATTACTAAATAAGAGAGTTAATGGAGAAAGGTGAAATTGAGTTGACGTTTATTAAGATCATCCCCTTCTATACTTCTTTTCTATTGAAATTGAGTTAACGGAGAAAGGTAACAATTAAGAAATTTATGAACTTTAGAAACCTTATCTCTTCAATTTCAATAATAACAAAATCATCCCCTTCTATATTTCTTTTCAAATAAAATTTTCACCCTTTCATTATTGCATCCTTCTTCATCTCTACCTACTTACACCAACACAAAAGACTATTTTCGCTGTCATTTTGGTAGCTCATCCAGTTTCATTAGAATGTTCATCCAAAAGTTTGAGAGGTCATCGTCATTACTATTGTAATAATCCGGATTATGATAATGCTCTCTTGAGAATCTAGGTACTTCTCCAACCTGCAGAGATTGAAAAAGTTGCACTTGGTGAGCCTGTTGTGCTGATACCGAAAGGAAATCCGCCTGTATGCCGGTAACTTCTGGTTCTACTGTTTGTACCGAACTGATCCAGCTGCTTATATCAGACACATGACTGGTGTTATGATCTGACAAGCTATGACTGTCAGTGATCATTGAATCGAATTCCCACAATTCCAGCTTTGAGGCCCAGTTGGTATTTTTGGTTGGAATGTCAGGGTTGGGCACTGGTTCAAGGTGGGCGCTTGATCCTTCCAGTGGAACTGTGCTTTGCTTCTGGCGTTTCTTGAGGTGGGTGTGCCATACGTTCTTAATCTCATTGTCTGTTCTTCCTGGCAGCATTGCTGCTATTTGTGACCATCTGCAAATCATATCAAGAAAACAGTTACGAGATTGAGGAAGGTCTTGGTTTCACATAGCTCAATGATTATAGCTTATCAGTTTCATAAAGAGGCCTCAATCAATGGTTTCTCTCTTCTTTAGAGGACACTAACTGAACTTCTTTTACAGTCAAGAAATTTTAATAATTGGGCACAAGTCATTCAGTAGATCAAAAAGATACTTTTAGGTCTATGGAAAATTGAGGACGTGCAATCTTTGTAAAGTGACTCAAAATGCTTTCTTCTAGAATTCAGATGAAAGTTGAACCTATTGCCAAATTTAGCATGTAAGTTTGAGTATAGATTCTTCCTCCTCCCTGCTATAATTTCTTAATTTGACGTCTGGCTGCAAATAGTTTGTCCACCTGAATCTGCAGCTCTTCCCACACCTTAACAGGCCTGAATTGCAGAACAATTTTTACAGAAGAGACTGAATATGAGAATACATATAAATTTTTTTCCTGTCTACTGTTTACTACTGCAAAGTGTTTGCCAATTAACTAAAATCAGAATGAAGGTAACCAATTTGTGAACTTGCTGCTCACCTGCCTTCTTGGGTAGGATCTGCCAGTACCCGGAACCATGTTTTTCAACATAAGATTTCAATATTTGATCTTCTTCTTTAGTCCAAGCTCCTTTCTTGAGCCCTACCTTATCGCAGCATGGAGCTCTAACCATTTTTGCACAATATGCTTTCACATAGCCCAGCTGAGAGTCTTTCCGAGATACTAATTATATAAGACTATGAAACCAAATGAACACACATGGAGTACTATATATAATAATGCCGTGTTCCTATGAAGGTGACACCGCCTGGAGTCATTTATCACATTCTTTGACCCATGAAAAGGACAGCTTCAAAACGTTCAGAAAGGAAAATAAGGAGACATGGAGTACTCTATAATTGCATAAGTTTCAATTCCATGCATACAAGAAAGGAGGGGGAATCAGGACAAGGGGAGACCGTATCGGTTCCAGGTGGATACTGACGGACCCATATCAAATGGGATGAATTGTTATATTGTACTTGTTATTTAAGGGAAAATGATGGAAACTCACATGTTTACATTTTTTGGTCACTTAAAGCTTTATAACATATAAGAATTCCTATATCAGTTCAATCATTAATTTTAGGCCATTCTACGTAATAGACTCCAACTCTAAGTATTGACAAATGTGTATGTCTTACCTACTAATACAAATAGACTTACATAAATGTGAAAGGCTACATATGTGACATTAAATGACAAAACTACCGCCACCCTATTTTTTTCAATTTCATCTCCAGCAACCTACTTGAACTAGTTATGCCCTGTTATTGCCACTATCCATGTAAGTTTGCAGTTTCTTGGGTGTTGTAAAAATAAAACTTATTATTAATTTTAAGTAGTTAAAGATGTTGTAAGTTTATTTTTTAAGTTTGAAACGTGTAAATAATGAAAAATAAAAATTTAACATAGCTCCCATGTTAAAAAATGTCATTAATTACGCTACAAGGAGAGGTAGGGAAGGTGTCAGGTGGGTTGCTAGAGATAAAGTAGAAGAAGAATAGAGTAAGGTAGTAGTTGGGTCATTTCATGCAGCATGTGTAGCCATGTGTATAAGTTTATTTTTATTACTAAGTAAGAGTAGTACAAATTTGTGTAAATACATAAGAGTTGGAGCCTATTTACATCAAATGCCCTTATTTTATGAATAGCCAAGCAGACTTATCCGCTATACTTGTCTTATTCATATCTGAATTCTTGTTTTATTTTTGAAAAAAACAACATAACATAGAATTTGACCATTTGATTAAAAATTTGGATGAGATCAATACTTTTAAGTGCATCTCATTGTGCATGAATGCATCAATAAGTAAATTACCCATATCATATATACTACAGTGCAATATGTATCACTCAATACTTTTATTCCTCTGTGGGGATAAAATAGGGGAAATAATTAAACGTACTATGGACTTGTCTACTATGAAAGCCAAACACACGGATTCCCTCAACATTCTTGGACACTTTGATCAAATGCAATCTCTTGGGGGGAAAAAGAAGTTGACTGCCAAATTTGTCTCGTGCGCACCGGCCATGGCTGCGACAAGGAACTATTTCATTATTCAATCAAATTTTGTCAAAGACATGTCCACGTGAATTCTTTCAGCGGATTTTCATTTAAGTTCCTTAAAGGAATAGATGTTAGGGAATGCGCTCCTGCTCACAGAGACAAAAAGAAGTACAACATGTGACTATTTGAGACAAATTATGATCCCTCGTACAGCGAACGACTCGACGCACCCAAAACAAAAACAGGTCTTTTTTCTAATTTCCATGCTCGTGCTTGTGACCAGAGCGTTTCCGGTATTTGATTACTTTCCATGGGTTGATTAGGCTGAGATCTAAAATTCAGCCGCTATCTGAGAAAGTAATAGACGCGTAATTATTAATATATACATACTCACGCCTTGTTAATTAATAATTCCTACATCCCGTGCTCTTTGACACCGGCCAGCTTTTTACTTTGGCCACGTTATTAGTGCTGAGACCGGGTCGGGTTATGGTGGGCTAAGGCTAAGTTATTTTTTAGTGTATGAAAGAAAAATAAAGTTCATGACTTTTAGGTGAGTACAAGATCATAGGCATTTGGCCTTTATGCATGATCATTCACTATCAATACAATTGACTTTGCAAATTTGGAATCCACTAAACTTCTTTAAAATATATATATTTCTTCATTTCTCCTAACTTTTTACCTAAAGGAAATATCTATTGATCGTTTATAATTAAACCCTTTACAAGTATACAAGGTAATTGTACTAGGATAAGTATCTAACGGTTATCGAACCTCAGGGACGGATCAATTATTACTAAATCTAAAAACGAATTTGATGATTAAAAACTAGAAAGAACTTAAACTTAAATTAAGCAAACGAAAGAAATAAACTAGTTTAAAAATAAGAGATTAATATGATAGAATTTACTTAGAAAATCGAATTCACTATAGAACCATAACAATTTCTTAACTTTTAATCTAAATCTAGTGTGAATATGAACAAGTATTCTCAGCTACAAGCTATAATTACTTCAGAAAGAATCATTAATTAACTTCCATGGCATGAACTATCTTTGACAATAGCACGAATCATCTACATTAAATAGCTATAGGCATAACCCGTCTAATCTTAGTATAACTCATCCAAGTCCTTAATTATCTGAACATTAAAACTATTGCATGACCATCTCATCTAAATCACAGAAATTAGAATTGATGCAAATATCAAAACCACATCAATCTATCATCTATAAGACAATAAATCAACATAGATTTGAATAAACATGAAAAGCTCTTCCATTAAAAAGGAAATCCTTATCATAGAATTGTCATAATTTACAATTGAGATCTAAATTAAAAATAAAAGAAACTGAAACTTATCTATATCATCATCAACTACTAAGTAAAAGAAAAGTTTAGCCTTCCATGGTAGAAGAAAGCACTTGAATCTCCATTAAAAGCTTTGAGTTTTTCTCCATCTTCTTCTTCCTTCTTCTCTTCAGAAAATCTACTTGCTAACCCCCAATTTCGAGCCAAATATGTCTTTATATAGGCATAAGATCTGTAGGAAGGAGTCCAATATGAAAAAGACTCGAAATTGGCTGAAATAAGGAAACTGTGCGTTATCCTGATCAAATGCCCTGCATGCCCGTTCGAATGCTTAAACTGAATTTTCTTCAAAATTGTGTTATCCCGTTCGAATTGTAAGTGAGGCCGTTCGAACGCCAATGAAAAATCTGCAAAATATGCCAATTTAATTCAAAATATCATAGAAGCTTTTTCTAACCTAATTAAATTTAATTTCTAATTCTTTAACCTATATTAACTCTTAAATGGGACTAGAAAATAGAATAATTAAAGGTAAAATAATATATAAATTATACTTATTATCTACCTAATTGAAAATAATCTTTTTGTTATTTAAGGTCAGGCCGAATAGGTTTGTAGGCTTTAAGCCTCTTGGCCCTAGCCGGTCTAATTAAAGACGAGCCTATTAATTTTAGTCTCGGACTTAAGATTAGGCCTAAAATTTTCTTTCCTTAACCCACATTTTTACAATAAAAGTTTCATCCCTACGGGCCATCCCTTCCTCTTCTCTCCCATGGTTAGCTCAACCTTCTTCCCTTCACTTGTTGAGACATTGAGGGTCCGTGTCTTGCTCCTCAATGTTGTTAGTTTAGAATTTGTGTATTGGCATATTCCATTGACTTGTATGCACGACCAATTGTAGAAGATGCATATGAAAGTTTCATGAAGAGAACAATTCAAGGATGAATGACATATATAAGATTATGAAAACACATCACATACTCAACACTACAACAAAATGGACTATAAGTGATGTTTTTATGCATCGCTAATAGACTCATACGCATCGCTAATGACTATTAACGACGCATAAAAAGCATCGCCATAAGCGTCGAAAAAGTCTAGTCGCTACTACTATTTAGTGACGCATAAACAAAAATGTCGCTAATAGTGCAATATTAGCAACACTTATAATTATGCCTCTAAAATCAACCTTTTTTACAATGCATAAACGAGCGTCACAAATAATATATTATTAGCGAAGCATACAAACTTACGTCGCTAATAATTATTATTAGCGACGTTCTTTATGCGTCGCTAATATTAAAATATTTTGAAAAAAATTAAAAGTAATTGTCGACTATTAATTTTGTGAAATTAAAAAATAAAATATAGTTATTAGTGACGCTTATATAAGCGTTGTTAATGAAAAAAGAAAAAAAATATAAAAAATAAAAAATTATTAGTGACACTTATAAAGCGTCACTAATATAAAATGATAAAATAAAAAAATTTATGTAGTAACACTTTTAAAGCAACGCTAATATACAAAATAATTAAAAAAACACCTGCTCTGACCGATTGCGGCCTAAGAGGAGAAGAAGGGAGAGGGGGACAAGAAGAGGGAGGCTCTGGCCGATGGCGGCCGGAGCGAAGAAGAAGGGAGAGGGAGAGAAGAAGGGGAAGGGCGGACGGAGGGATCTGGCTAGAAGCGGCCAGCGCAAAAGAAGAAGGGGGATGGAGGGGAAGGGGGAGGGAGGGCTCCGGTGGCCTCTGGCCGGAACAAGGAGGTGGGCTGCGGTGGGGCACGGCCTGAGCAAGGAGAAGGGAGAAGCAGGTGATGGAGGGGCAGGACTGGTGCAGAGACAGAAGGGTGGGGGGACGGCGACTGTGGAGGGGGCCGGCTAGTTGAGGGGGGCAGAGCCGTAGGGGAGAGGTCGGCCGGCGGCACAGCAGGGGTGATGGTGGGGGGTTAAATAACCGCAAGGGCGAATTTTTGCGCGCAAGGTTAAAATTTTGCCCGCATGGGTGGAAAAAAATTGAGTATTAGCAACGTATAATATATGTGTCACTAATATGCTAGTTACTAGCAACACATAAGTATGCATTGCTACTAAATAAAGATAATAGTGACTCATACCATATGCGTAGTGATTAAGATTATATTTTATTTCTTAAATTTTTTAAAATAATTTTTATTAAAAAAATAATTCTCTCTCTTCCCTCTCCCTCTCTCTCTCATCTCTATCTCTTCACTCTCTCCTTACTCTCTCTCCCTCCTCACTCTCCCTCCTCTCTCTCTTCCTCTCTCTCCCCTCACTCCTCTCCTCTCCTCTCTCCCTCTTCCTCTCTCTCTTCCTCTTCCTCTCCTTTTTCTTTCTCCCCTCTCTCTCCCTCTCCTCTTTCTCTCTCCCTCTCTTCTCTCTCTCTTCCTCCCTCTCTCTCTCCTCCTTCCTCTCTCGTTTCACTCCCTTTTCTCTCTTTTATTTAATTTTTTTTTAAATTGTAGTATCGATGCATAACATTATGTGTCGCTACTACACATGGTAGTAGCGACATACTGGTATGCGTCTACGGGTATGCATTGCTAATACCCTAAGGTAGTAGTGACGCATATGATTATGTGTCCCTACTATACATTTATATTTTTTTAAAAAGCTAAAAAGTAATTTACAAAAACTAATGTTTTTTCCTTTCGTCTATCTCTCTCTCCCCTCTTTCTCTCTCCTTTCCTCCCTCTCTCACTCTTCTCTCTCTCCTCTTTTCTCTCTCCCCTCTCTCTCCTCTTCTCTCTCTCTCTCTCTTCCTCACTCTCTCCATCTTTTCTCTCTCCTCTTTTCTCTCTCCTCTCTCTCCCTTTTATCTCTTATATTTAATTTTAAAAAAAAATTTGTAGTAGTGCTGAATAATAGTATACATTGTTACTATGCACGGTAGTAGCGATGCATACCGGTATGCGTTAGTTTTACATAGTAGCAACGCATTCGTACGGTTATGCATCGCTACTATCTAGTAGCGAATACAATTTTTTATTTTTTTAAATGTTAAAAAATAATTTATAATTAAATTTTATTCCTCCCCACTTTCTCTCTCTTCTCTCTCTCTCTCATCTCTCTCTCTACCCTCTCTCCCCTCTTTCACTCTCTCTTCCTCTCACTCCCTCTCCCTCTTCATGTCTCCTATCTCTCTCTCACTCTCTCCCTCTCTTTCCCCTCTCGCTCCTCTCCTCTCTCTCTCTCTCTCTCTCTTTCTCCCTCTCTCCCCCTTCCTGTCTCTCCTTCTCTCTCCCCTCTCTCTCCTCTCCTCTCTCTCTTCCTCCCTCTCTCTATGTTCTCTCTCTCCTCTTTTCCTTTTATATCTTTTATTTAATTTTAAAAAAGAGTTATAGTAGTGACGCATAATAGTATGCATTGCTACTACACAAGGTAGTAGCAACACAAAGGGTTATGCGTCACTACTAGTAGCGACGCATATGATTATGTGTCGCTACTAAATATTTTTTTTATTTTTAAAAATGTTTAAAATAATTTATAATAAAAAATTTCCTCCCCACTCTCTCCCCTCTTTCTTTCTCTCTCTCTCTTCTCTCTCTCTCTCTTCTTGTCTCCTCTCTCATTCTTCCTCTTTTTCTTCCTCTCTCCCTCTCTTCCCCCTCTCTCTCTTCCTCCCTCTCTCTTTTCTCTCTCCTCTCTCTCTTCCTCTCTCTCTCTTTTCTCTCTCCTCACTCTCTTCCTCTCTCTTTTCCTCTGTCTCCCCTCTCCTCTCCTCTCTCTCTCTCTCTCCCTCTTTCTACCCTCTCCTCTCTCTCTCTCTCTCTCCCTGTCTCTCCTCTCCTCTCTCTCTTTATCCCTCTCTCCCTCTCTCTCCCCTTTCTCTCTCCCCTATCTCTCCTCTCCTCCCTCTCTTCCTCCCTCTCTCTCTCTCTTCTCTCTCTCCCTTTTCTCTTTTACTTCAATTATTTTACAAAAATTTGTAGTAGTGACACATATTGGTATGCGTCGCTACTACCTTGTATAGTAGCGACCCATACCAGTATGCGTCGCTACTACCCTAAGATAGTAGCGACGCATATTATTAACCTTTACTACAATACCTTTTTTTATTTTTTTAAATGTTTAAAAATAATTTATAATTAAAACTTTTTTCCTCCCTTCTTCCTGTTTCTTCTCTATCTCTCATCTCTCTCTCTCTTCCTCTCTCTCTCTCTCTCTTCCTGACTCCTCTCTCTCTTCCTCTATCTCTCTCCCTCTCTTTTCCTCTCTCTTCCCTCTCTCTCCTTTGCTCTCTCTTCTCTTCCCTCTGCTTTCTCCTCTCTCTCTCTCTCCCTCCCTCTCTCTTCCTCTCTCTCTCTCTCTTCATCTCTCCCCTCTCCTTTCTCTCTCTCCCCTCTCTCTCCTCTCCTCTCTCTCTATTCCTCCCTCTCTTTCTTCCTCTCTAACCCCTCCCTCTCCTCTCCTCTATCTCTCTTCCTCCCTCTCTCTTCTCACCATGGTTAGCTGTCTTGGCGAGATCTCGCCGAGATCTCTCTCTCGGCATCTCTACCGAGCCACGAGATCGAGTAGAGATGAAAATCGAAATTTCGGCGAGATCCCCACAAGATCTCGCTGAGAGGGCTGAGATCCGATGAGACCAGGATTCATCCCATCCTGACTCCCAATCCTGAGCTATTGCTTGGTGGAAATTTGATGTCCGACGCGGCCAGCCCGGGTGCTCCCATGGCGGAGGTACAGGAGCAGTCCCAGTCATGGTCAGCCAACCACCTATCCGGTCCTCCTCTTCCTCCAACAGCGGAATCCGCTCAAAGGCGGTGGAGGCTCTAGCCAAAAGCCCGCTCCTTCAGACACCGTCCTCAAGGAAAAGAAGCTTGCTCCCACTTCCACCCAAAATTCAGTACTACAATGCGGTCTGCCAGGTTCCAATTCCAAATAGGGTTCAAACTTCCATGTTTCAACCAAACCGAAGCTCCAATTCCAAGTAGGATTCGAACTTCCAAGTTTTAACCAAACTGAAAGAGGGGAAGTACCAATGTACCATACATCGACTATAAAGGGCTCGTCCCCATCCCCGTCCAATTTAACGGGCTTGAAGCAAGTGTTTGCAAACAGCAGTGGCAGCGTGCGGTTGTCCAATATCTCTCTGCTTCAGGTGAGTTCCAGTATTTGATCTTGGCTTTGATCTCTATTTTACAATTTATGGATTTTACTAGTTCATGTTAGTTGGCTTGATATGCATTTGTTGTTCCTACTTAATCATATAGTCAAGGAGGCACTTGAATACTTGTACAAAAAAGTGTTGTGTTTGTTTCACTGGATTGAATGTCTGAACAATTTGGCCATCTATGAGTATTCTTTGGTATGGTCTATTTTGCAAATCTATATATTTGCCTTGGTCTTCTCCTATGTAACATAGCTCATTTATGCTGTTGTTTGTTGCACTTATATGTAGCAAACATATAAACTAATTTATCATACTCTCTGTATGTTTTGAAAGTAAGATTTTGAAATCCAGTCGAAGTTAGAACTTCTGCAGATTTTTCTCCATGTTTAAAACAGACAACATCATCTCCTGCAAGAGGAATCGAATTATTATTCCCTACTTCAATTATAAAATGCATTTCATACGGTAATATTTACATCATCTGATTGTGTTACATAAGAAACACGCCAATAATCAGGAAGTGTCACACTGCAATTTAGAAAGTGCACTCTGCAGTGACAAGGCATCTTGCCAATACACACGTAGCCAAATATCTTCTTCTAATCAGGTCAATTTGAGGTGAAGTCTAGGACTATATGCACCGTGAACATGGAAGCTAGCCACTTAGACAAACAGCTGCACTTAGGTTAACCGGTGTTAACTGGATACGAGGTACTGTTGGCATACTTACCTTGAGCAGCACAAGTGGCAGAGTAAAGGGCAGTTGCAGCACCCATGCTGAAGCCACCAACTACAAGTTTTACTGTTAGAAAAAAGAACAATGAAGCGAATGTTACATAAGAGTTCCTACAGGAGTCAAGTTCCCTTTGCCTTATCAATAAAGGGCATAGACATTCTTACAAAGATCCATAATTTATCAAAATTTTCTTTATAATATTACTCATCAGATTTTTATTCCTTTATTCATCATTTTTGCTTTCAGACTAATTTTCTGGAATGTGAACCTCTTATCTAACCTTGGTGTTGGTTACCTTATTAGATGAAGATGTCAAGTGTGATTTTTCTGCAGAGAGCTTATTATTTTTTTGTATGTTTTATGCAGATAGTATGGCAACAGATAAGGGTTAGGAGTCCCGAGAATGTGCGAAATGAACTGAAAGTCCTCAAGGAGGAAAAAAAGAAAAAAAATGCTTGATTCGAGAGACAAAAAATAAAAGATGCGTGCAGAAATTGGTTGTCTTGGGTACGAATCAGAGGTTCAAATTGACACATCAGATGAGGATGAGCCTAAAGCAGTTAGGGTTGTACCAACTGACATAGGTGGTTCTAGTAGTGGAGCACATGCAAAGAGGAGAAAAGTGGTGTGTCAAACCAACAGACTATTACAAATATTGTCTCACCTGGTTTGAGAGAAAGACTTGGTAGGATGATTTCTAAGTTCTTCATCTTTAACCATATTCCTGCTCATGTTGCAGATAATCCTCATTTTCTAAACATGATATCTGAAGCATAAGTAGTTGGAAAAGGAATATATACTCCCACTACCAAGGATATATTGGGAACATATTTAGACAAAGAGGTCAAAGACATGGACAAGAGGATTAAGGATATGGAACCTATTTGGAATGAATATGGATGCCCCATTTTGTGTGATGGATGGACGGGGCAGACAAAAATGTCCATCATCTTTATGGTTTATAGCAACTGTAGAATTTATTTTTTAGACTCAGTTGATGCTTCGGGAAAGGAAAAGAATGCTTACTACATCATGAACTTAATTGAAGAACAAATTAAGAGAATTGGAAGAAAGAACGTAGTTCAGATTGTCATAGACAATGCTAGCAATTATAAGAAAGTTGGCAAGATGTTGATGCAGAGGTATGCATTATATTGGACACCTTGTGTAGCTCATTGTATAGACCTCATGTTTGAAGAAGTCGCAAAGCATTGCTTTGTTGAAAATGCAGTTATAAAGGGAAGAATAGTGACAAGATTTATATATAACCATGACAAACTTATTCGCCATATACGATAGGCTTGTGGTCGGGATTTAGTACGTCCAGAGGCAACATGGTTTGCAACAAACTTTATTGCACTAGAGAGCTTGCAAAGAGAGAAGAGCACACTACGATCATTCTTCTCAAGTCAATAGTGGCTAGACTCTAACTTCAAAGTCATCCATGTGCTACAGATGTGGAGAAAATTGTGCTTGATAACAAGTTTTGGGAAGAAGTGAGGGATTCAATTGCGATCATGGAGCCAATGCATAAGGTTCTACGAGTCATGTGCACTGAAAAATTTCCAACTATGGGATCTGTTTATGAGGCTATTGATAGGATGAAGATGGCCATTGAAGTCTCATCTCCAAGGTCTCGTGTATGGGTTAATAAAATTATTGACAAGAGCTGGGTAAGATCAATAGATGAACCCATCAACAAGGCCAGTAAACATCTCTAACAATTGTTACTTTTAGGAAATATTTAACTTATCTTAATTATTATGCAATTTTTTATGTAGCGTACTACCTCAATCCTAAGTACCATTATAGTAAAAAGCTTGGGCACATTCCATATTTAATCAAGGCAGTGCATGACATATTTGATAAGTTATTCCCAATGTCAGATGATGCAGGCAATATTGGTAGTGAGGTAATTACCTAAATATTAATTGGACACAATTTATCCTTTATTTTCTTATATAATATCATTGACATACAACAACTTGTATAAAGATTGTCAGGTTTAGGGATGCACGTGGCACATTTGGAAGTAGAAGTGTCATTTAATCAAGGAAAACAATGTGGGCAGGTAACTTGAACATGAGGATAAAAATTTTTATCCATATATTGATTAATTAATCTCTATGAAGATGTTACTTTGTTCTCTTTATTTTCCAGGAGAATGGTGGTCATTGTATGGGATCGATTGCCCTACATTAAGCAAGTTGGCTATTCGTATATTGTCACAAACTGCCTCTACATCTCCATGTGAGAGAAATTGGAGAACATTTGCCCTCATTCACATGAAGCCTAGGAATAGATTGTCCTACAATAAGTTGAAGAAACTAGTCTTTTGTCATTATAATATGAAGTTGATGATGAAGGATATAGAAAACATACTCTATGGACCATGATGATGAACAACCTAATCCCTTAATTGCTGGTGTAGCAAAAGAAGTCAGAATTGATGTTGAAAGATTTAGAGAAAAAATTGTATCATCTTCAAAAACCAAGTGATCTCACATGCATGTAGATGATCTAGTGTCCGATGATGATAGTGCTACAAATGATGGAGACAATAATAGTGGAAGAGATTATGATGGAAATGATAGTACCGGACACTCTCAGAGGGAATGATGGCTTTCACTTAGGAAGATGGTTTTACTCATGCTACACAGGATTCCGATCACGGGTCATGACCAATTAAGCAATCCAACCATCGTAAAGGATAGAAAATTGTGAGACAAAGGAAAAATTGGTATTTTATTAGATGCTCTACTTAAATTAATTCTTAGTCTTATGTCATTGGGTTTACTTATTCTTAGATCTTATAGCTAAATAGGTTTTAATTTTTCTACATAAACAATATTTCTATTATCTCATTTTACATCATCAATAAATATTATATTTTTTCCTTACTCTACATAAATTTTATTATATTCTCATAAGTTTATAATTGTTTAATACTTATCAATAATAATATATACCCACATTGAAAAATGTATTAATTATTTTTTTACAATCACCTGAACGCTTGCAATTGTTTTACATGATCTCTCTGAGATCTCATCTTTTTGGGCTATTGAGACGAGACCGAGATCCGAGATGGCGAACCGTGCTTCTCACTCTCCTATTTTCTCTCTCCTCTCTCTCCCTTTTCTATATTTTATTTAAAATTTATAAAAAAATTGTAGTAGCAGTGTATAACAGTATGCGTCGACGCATACCGATATGCGTTGCTACTATATTAGGGTAGTAGCAATGCATATGGTTATGTGCCGCTTGTAGCGACACATATGATTATGCATACATACTATACATTTTTTTATTTTTTAATATGTTCAAAAATAATTTATAATTAAAATTTTTTCCTCCCCACTTTCTCTCTCTCCTCTCTTTCTCTCTCATCTCTCTCTCTACCCTCTCTCTCTCCCTTCCTCCCTCTCTCTCTCCTCTTTTCTCTCTCCTCTCTGTCTTCCTCACTCTCTCTACCTCTTCTCTCTCTCTCCTCTTTTCTCCATCCCCTCTCCCATTTCTCTCTTATATTTAAATTTAAAATAAAAAATTGTAGTAGCGATGCATAATAGTATGCATTGCTACTACAAATGGTAGTAGCAATGCATACCGGTATGCGTCGCTAATACATTTATAAAATATTTAAAAATAATTTATAATTTAATTTTTTCCTCCCCTCTTTCTCTCTCTCTTCATGTCTCCTCTCTCTCCTCTCCTCTCCTCTCTCCCTCTCTCTCCTCTCCTCTCTCTTCCTCCCTCTCTCTCTCTCTCTCCTCTTTTCTCTCTCCTCATTTATCTCTCTCTCTCCCCTCTCTTCCTCTCTCTCTCTCCCTCCCTTCCCCTCTCTCTCACCCTCCCTCTCTCTCCCCTTTCCTCTCTCTCTCCCCTCTCTTCCCCTCTCTCTCCCTCCCTCTCCTCTCTCACTACAACAAAATGTAGTAATAGCGACGCTAAAAATATTTACTTACGACGTATATAATAGAGTCACAAAAAAAAGAACTATTAGCGACGCAATTTCATATGTGTTGCTAATAATCATATATTAGCGATGCATAGTCCAAAGCGTCACTAATACTAACCCTATTAGTGACTCTCTACTATAAGTCTAATAGTTTCTCTATTTGCGACACTTTATAAAACCGTCACTAAAAGATGCATATTTTAAATAAAAAAAGAAAAAAATATAACTATTAGCTTCTCTTTTCAAAAGTGTCGCTATAAGCTTTATTAATAGCGACGCTTAAACAAAAGCGTCGCTAATAGTACTTGCTATTAGAGATGCTAAGGAAAGCGTGGCTAATAGTTATCAATTAAAAAATAAAAAATAAAAAATTTAAATTACTAGTGACGCTTTTGAATAAGGGTTGCAAATACCATTTCTAATAGCAACGTTTCTTATCAAGCGTCATTAATAGCTTTATTAATTAATTTTATTTAAGAAATAAATATTAAAAAATTATAATAAACTTCCTAAATATTATATATTTTATTCAATATTTACTATTTGTATATACAATAAATAAATATTAAATTTTCAATAAAAACTAGTGTTAATAATACAATAGATTAAACTTACTATTTATATATAATGTATTTTATTGATTAAATTATTAATTTTAAAATATAATTTATAATAAAAGAGAGAGTGGAGTG
The DNA here is from genome assembly GCA_035235625.1 of Saururus chinensis. Lineage (NCBI taxonomy): Eukaryota > Viridiplantae > Streptophyta > Magnoliopsida > Piperales > Saururaceae > Saururus > Saururus chinensis. The sequence goes on along the minus strand of CP141146.1, from coordinate 23,520,810 downwards.
AGAGAGAAAGAGAGGGAGATTGAGAAGGTGACGAGAGGGAGGGATCGCAGAGAGAGAGAGAGGAGAGAGAGGGGAGGTGAGAGAGAGAGAGGAGGGAAAGATAGAGAGAGGGGAGGGAAGAGAGAAAGAGAGAGGAGAGGGGAGGGAAAAGATAGAGAGAGAGGAATAAGACGGAGAGAGGAAGAGGAGAGAGATAGAGAGGGGGGAAAGAGAGGAGAGGGAAGAGAGATAGAGAGAGGAGAGGGAAGAGAGAGATAGAGAGGAGAGGGAAGAGAGAGATAGAGAGGAGAGGGAACAGACAGAGAGAGGAGAGCGGAGGAAAGAGAGAGGAATTTTATTTTGATTTTTTTTAAATATTTTATTTTTAAAATAAAAAATTAAATTAAATTAAATTAAAATACTAATATCATTGTATAGTTTTATACGTTGCTATTAGTACATGTATTAGCGACGTATAAGGATATATGTCGCTAATACGTGTACTAATAGCGACATACATACCTATGCATCACTATTAGTATTTTTATTTAATTCTTTTTTTAATTTTAAAATTAATTTTAAAGAATAAAAATCTTAAAAATTTGAAATTATAAGTGTCGCTACTAATACACGTATTTGCGACGCAAACTATTATGTGTCGCAATTACATGGACTATTAGCGACGTTCTGGATACAGCGTCACTAATAACTTATGTTTTTTTTTTAAAAGCCTAAAGCTTGTAACGACGCTTGGAGAAGAGAGTCGCTAATAGTGTATATTCTTATGACGTTAATTTGCAAACGCCGCCATTACATTACAATTAGTGACGCTCATCTGTGAATTTTGCCCGCATGCTATAAATCCCCCTCTCCTATCTCACTAGTCTCCCACACTCGTATTCCACAGACCACCGCCAGCAACCACCGGACCCGTGGCAACCACCACCCGCCGTTCGTCCCCTGGAGAATCGTCCTCCAGCAGCCGTTTTGCTCCCACTTTCCCTGGTTCCCCTCTCCTATCTCACTGACCCCCGGCCATCCTGCGACCACCTGTCGGTCACCGCCCCCTGTGACCGCCTCCTGGAGACCAAGACCCCTGTGACTGCTAGCCCCCCCTCTCCCCATTTTCCCCCTCCCCACTCCTTCCCCTCCTCCCGTCTGCTCAGCTCCTCCCTCCCACTTCTAAGCCTCCGCCCTTCTCCGCCGCTGCCACCCACAGCCTCCATCCCATCTCACTGCAGCCTTGGGGGCCGGCGGGCGTCAACCTTGTGCCGCCGGTGAGAAGACGACCCGTTCGAGCGTGAGTCTTCACTAACCTGTGCGAGAGCGGGTCTTCACTTACCTGTGCCGGTCTACACTGACCTATACCGGTTGGGTCTTCGATGACCCGACCGGTTTACTATTTTTTTTCTTTTTTAGCAACGCTTTGATAAGCATCTCCAATAGCATTTTTTAATTACTTTTTTAAAAAATACATTATTAGAGACGACCTTTATTGCGTCGCTAATAATGGTTTGTTATCGACGCTTGCTTTAATTTCTGTTTTTTAAACTTTTATAGCAATGCTGTTTTAAACATCGCTAATGGTTTTTAGCGATGTATAACAAACGTCGCTAAAGCTTTTTAGCGAAGTATACAAAATCTCGCTAAAGCTTTTTAGCGAAGTATACAAAATCTCGCTAATGTTTTTTTAATAATATATCAATGTAATAGCAACGCGTCTATAAAAGTCGCTAATAATGTATTATTGGCGACGTTTTTCATAAAATGTCGATAATAAGTATTCATTAGCAATAGCATCGCCAATAGGTAATATTAGCAACGCTTTTCATAAGCAGTTGCGACGGGACTATTTTTTATGCTTTTAGCGATGCTTTTTAAACATTGCTATAGTCATTAGCGATGCTTAGGCTATTATTAGTGACACTTAAAAGCGTCGCTAATAGTCTATTTTGTTGTAGTGTCTCCCTCCTCTCTCTCTTCCTCTCTCTCCCTCTCTCTCCCCCCTCTCTCCCCTCTCCTCTGTCCCTCTTCTTCCCTCTCTTTGTTCTCTCTCTCCTCTCTTCCTTTTCTCTCTTTTATTTAAATTTTTTTTAAAAATTTGTAGTAGCGACTACTACACGAAGCATACGGTTATGCGTCACTACTAAATAATTTTCTATTTTTTAAAATATTTAAAAATAATTTATAATTAAAATTTTCCCTCCCCACACTCTCTTCTCTCTCCCCCCTTATTTCTCTCTCATCTATCTCTCAACCCTCTCTCCCCTCTTTCTCTCTCTCTCTCTCTCTCTCCCCTTTCTCTCTTCCTGTCTCCCCCCCTCTCTCTCTTCATGCCTCTCCTCTTTCTCTTCCTCTCCTCCTCTCTCCCTCTCTCCTCTCCTCTATCTCTCTTCCTCCCTCTCTCTATCTCCCCTATCTCTCGTCTCTCTCTCTTCCTCCTCTCTCCCTCTCCCTCTCCCTCTCCCTCTTCCTCTCTCTCCCCTCTCTCTCCTCTTCTTTCCCCTCCCTCCCTCCTCTCCTCTCTCTCTTTCTCCCTCCCTCTCTCTCTTCTCTCTCTCCTCTCTCTCCCATTTCTATTTTATTTTAATATTTTTACAAAAAATTGTAGTAGTGACGCATAACGGTATGCGTCGCTACTACCTTCTATAGTAGCAACGCACATTGGAATGCCTCGCTACTACACAAGGTAGTAGTAATGCATATAGTTATAAGTCGTAGTAGCAACACATATGAATATCCGTCACTACTATACATTTTTTAAAATTTAAAATGTGTAAAAATAATTTATAATTAAAATTTTTTCCCTCCCCTCTTTCTCTCTCCTCTATTTCTCCCCTCTTTCTCTCTCATCTCTCTCTACCCTCTCTTCCCTCTTTCTCTCTCTCTCTCTCTTCCTGTCTCCTCTCTCTCTCTCTTCTTCTATCTCTTCTTGTCTCCTCCCTCTCTTCCTCTATCTCTCTTCTTCTCTCCCTCTCTCTCCCCTCTCACTCCTCACCTCTCTCTCTCTTCCTCCCTCTCTCTGTCCCTCCCTCTCTCTTCCTCTTTGTCTCTCTCTTCCTCTCTCTTTCCTCCCTCTCTCTCTTTTCTCTCTCCTATTTTCTCTCTCCTCTCTCTCTCTCCCTTTTCTCTCTTTTTTTAAATTTTTAAAAAAATTGTAGTAGCGATACATGCGGTTATGCGTCACTACTACCATACACATATGATTATGCATCGCTACTATATTTTTTTTATTTTTTAATATGTTAAAAAATAATTTATAATTAAAATTTTTTCATCTCCTCTTTCTCACTCATCTCTCTCTCTACCCTGTCTCCCTCTTTCTCTCTCTCTTCCTCTCTCCCTCTTCCTCCCTCTCTCCCTCTCCTCTCTCTCCTCTCTCTCTCTCCTTCTCCTCTCTCTCTTCCCCTTTTTCTTTTCCTCTCTCTCCCCTCAGTCTCTCCCTCTCCCTCTCTCTTTCCTCCCTCTCTCTCTTCCCCTCCTTCCCTCTCTCCCTCCCTCATTTCTCTCTCTCTTCTCTCACTGCCTCTGTGTTCTCTCTACCTTCTCTCTCTTCTCTCTCTCTCTCCTCACTCTCTATCTCCTCACTCTCTCTCTTCTATCTCGCATGTCTTTCTCACTATCTCCCTCTCCTCACCCTCACATGTCTTTCTCTCTCTCCTCACTCTCTCTCCCTCTCCTCACTATCTCCTCTGCTCTCTCTTCTCTTCTCTCTCTCTATGCACTCTCTACCTCACTTCTCTCTCTTCACTCTCTCTCTATTATTATAAATTATATTTCAAAATTAATAAGAATAGTTTTATAAATAAAATATATTATATTTAAATAGTGAGTTTAATCTATTATTAACACTGCCTTTTATTAAAATTTTAATATTTATTTATTATTTATACAAATAGTCAATATTGAAGAAAATATATTATATTTAAAAAGTTTATTTTAAAATTTTTAATATTTATTATATAATTATTTATTAAAAAATTAATTAATAAACAAGTGTCGCTATTATCAATGCTCATTTACAAGCGTCGCTATTAGTTCTAAATTTTTAATTTTTAATTTAAATTCATAACTATTAGCGACACTTTTCGGAAGCGTAACTAATAGTCTAACTATTAGCGACACTTTTTCACAAGCGTCACTATTGTTAAAACTATTAGGGACGCTTAAGCTAAAGCCTCACTAATAGTTATGACTTTTGAAAATAAATTTAATACATGTATCTTTTGCGACAAAGTTGGGTCTGGCGCTGGGGGGAGAGATATTGAGCAAGGGGGGAGGTGGGGGCAAATAGAGGATTGAGAGGAGGGGAGCAAGGGGACCAGGTGCGAGAGGGGATTGGGGGGAGGAGGCGGTGGGGAGCCGAACTACGGCTCCCTGAGCCCCCTCCTCCGGCAACTATAGTGGGGGGGAGAGAATAGTTGAATAGGAAAGCAGAGGAGGGGAGGGAGGGGGGCCTCTGGGAAAGATGGGGTAGCAAGAGGGAGGAGGAGGTGATGGGCCAGAATCTAGCACCAGAGTAGGTTCCTCTGGCGGCTATAGTGGAGAAGGGGGAGAAATGCAAAATAGAGGATGGGACAGAAGGTGGTAAGTGCGGAGGAAGAGGGGATGGGGCATCAAAATCGGGAGTGAGGAGTCAAACTCCGGTGCCCCTAAGCAAAACTTGTGGCCGGGAGGAAGGGAGAGAAGGGGGGAGCAGCGGAGAAGGGAGAAGAACCGGAGAGGGGGCATTGCTGACGGGAAGCAACTGCATCATAGCAGACTCACGGCGGTGGCAACGACTGTCGGCTAGGGCTGGAGACACAATGTAGGGATAAGTGTGGTGTGCAGAAGGAGTGGGGGAATTTGAAGCATGGCTGGGTGAAATTTTGCCTGGCAACGCAAGGCCAAAATATGCGGGCAATTTTTGCCCAAGTGAAAACAATTTGGCAACTCTTTTAGCTCGCAAAGGCATTTGTTAGTCACATTTAGATTTAAATGTCGCCATTATAACCATTGTTCGCGATGTTTATTTCTAAATGTCACTATTAATAAAAAACTAGAGAGCCGGGGGAAAAGAGAGATGGAGAGAGAAGAAAGAAAGAAAAAAGAGGAGAGAAGAAAGACAGAAAGAAGGGAAAGAAAAAAGAGAGAAGAGTGAGTGAAGAGAGAGAGAGGAGAGAGTGGTAGAAGAGAAAGATAAGAGGAGATGCAGAGAGGAGAGAGAGAGGAGAGACTGAAGAGGGAGGGGAGAGAGAAGAGAAGAGAAGAGAGGGAAGAGGGAGAGAGAGAAGAAGAGAAGAGAGAGGAGAGAGGAGAGAGGAAAGAGAAGAGAAGAGAGGAGAGAGAGATGAGAAGAGAAGAGAGAGAGGAGAGGAGAGAGAAAAAAATTTAAACTAAAAATATAAATATTAAGTAAGGCTTATATATAAACATTACAAACACCTAGATTATTTACAATGCTTAAGCTTAAGTATCACAACTTGTAATTAAGCATGCAATTACTACTGAATTAATAAAAACAATTAGAACTGTTTTTTATAATGTGTAAGAAGTGTGGCTAAATGATATAAATTGGCCACACTTTTCATTGAGCATTGCAAATAATTTTAATTTTTTAAATAATAATTCTTAATATCGACATTTATATACAAGCGTCATAAATACTATGCATATTTGTGTAAAAATAAGCATTGCTATTTATATGTTTTTTAAATTAAAATGTTTGATCTCTCTTCTTTTCTCCTCTGTCCCTCTCCTATCTCACACACTCTCTCCTCACTCTCCTGACTCTCTATCTCCACTCCTCTCTCTGTTCTCTCTCCTATCTCTCCTTTCGCTCTCTCCTCACTCTCCTGACTCTCTATCTCCACTCCTCTCTCCGTTCTCTCTCCTATCTCTCTCTTCACTCTCTCCCTCTCTATCCTCTTTCTCTCCTCTCTCTCCTATCTCACTTTTTCTCACACTCTCTCACTCTCCCTCTCTCATCTCTCTCTCACTCTCTCCCCCACTCTCTCCCCCCTCTCTCAATCTACACTCTCTCTCCGCTCTCCTATATCTCTCTTCACTCTCTCTGCCCTCTCACTTCTCACATCTCTCTCTTCTCTCTCACCACTCTTTCTCTCCTATCTCTCCCTTCTCTCTCTCTTTCTCTACTCTTTCTCTCTCTCCTCACTCTCCTCTTTCCCTACTCTCTTTCTCATCTCTCTGTCACCTCCCTTCCTTATCTCTCTCCTCATTGTCTCTCTTTTCTTCCTCTATCTTCTTTCTCTTTACTCACTCTCTCTCTCCCCTACATCTATCCACTCACCTCTCTCTCTCTCTACTCTCTCTATTTTCTCTTTCCCTTCTCTCTGACTTTCCATTCTCACTACTCTTTCTCTCCTCTCTCTCCCTTTTCTCTCTGTTCTCTCTCACTCTCCTCTCTCACTCTCCCTCTCTTATCTGTCTTTCCTCTCTCCCTCTTTTCTCCATCTCTCTCACTCACTCACTCTCTCTCTCCCCTCTCTATCTACTGTCACTCTCTTTTCTCTCTCTCTACTCTCTTTCTTTTTTCTCTCTCTTCACTCACTCAATCTCTACCCTCTCTCTGTCTACTCTCTTTTCTCTCCTATCACTCTCTCCTCTCTTCTACTCTCCTATCTCTCTCATTTCTCCCTTCACTCCCTCTTCTCTCTATCCCTTTCTCCTCTCTCTGCCTCTGCCCTCCTCTCTCCCCTCTCTTCTCTCTCACTCTCTCTTCCCTCTCCTCTCTCTCTCTCTCTCTCTCTTCACTCTCTCCTCTCCTTTTTCTCTCTACTCTCTCTCTCCTCTCTCAGTCTCCCTCTCCTTGTAGTCTCTCACTCTCTCTCTCTTCTCTCTCTTCACTCACTCTCTCTCCCCTCTCTCGATCTACACTTTGTCTCTCCTCTCTCTTCATTCTCTCTTCTCTCTCTCATCTGTCTCTCACCTCTCACACTTCTCTCTCACTCTTCATTCTCTCTAGTGTCTCTCTCTCTCCCTCTCTCTTTTCTCCTTATCTCTTCACTCACTCTCTCTCCCCTCTCTCTCTTTTCTCTCACTCTACTCTATTCCCACTCTCTCTCCTCCTTCGCTCTCTTTTCTCCCTCTCTTCTTTCTCTTCATGCTCTCTCCCATCTCTATCTACTCTCCACACTCTCAACTCCCTCTTTTCTCTCTCTCTCTCTCTCTCTCTTCTCTCTCACTCTCCTCTCTCTCTCTCCCTCTCATCACTCACTCCTCTTTCTCTCTCTTCTCTCTCTCTTCTCTATCTTCACTCACTCTCTACCGTTCTCTTTTTCTACTCTCCTCTCTCTCTCTCTCTTCTCTCTCACTATTTGTCACGACTTGAGATTTTATAAAACATATAAAGAGTTAAAAAATTAAAATCAGAGAGTTTGCTTAGGTCGTAACCTGGAAACACATAATCGTAACATAACATGATATACTTTATTTCCCAGGAAATATGCTATTTGTGTACAAACACATAAGTAAAGATATAAATAAGTCTTCTCAAGCCAAAAAATTATGAAAATATACTTCGAAAACTACTGGTGTAATCGTAGACTCTGTGGTCACCACTTGAAGCTCCCAAAAGTATCTTTATTGCTTTCTTTTATAGCCGTCTATTCCACACCGGGCCTTGCAAGGTCTAGGGGGTGGTGAGTATTTTAAAATACTCAGTAGGAGTACTTATCTTATCAGACATAAATATAATATTTGACAGTTTGCAAATCACATAATCAAGTAAATAGATAATATTTTTCGAAGACGCAGTAAGGGTGTGCCAAGTGGGTCTATGCACCAACTGCATCAGACTTGCAATGTAGGTCTATGGCTGTGGGGGCATAGGTGGCCAGGCCTCCGCCCTTGCCATCCTAAGGTAAGAGACCCTCGATGGTGGCTAGGGTCTAGGCTGGATGCAATCCAATCACTACCCTTTGCCCTGGGCATCTTTAGGAAGAAGACGACCCACAGGCTAGTTTGCAGGCCTGGCCTGAGTCCACTGACCCAGTTCAAGAAAAAAACTCACTAAACTAGGTCCAATTCAATAGGTTGTAGATGTGGGAAAAAACCAAGAAAATTATAGACGGTCCTAGGGGACATGATGAGTAACCAAACCAAGTTTTGGGCTGGGGGGGAATCCCAACATTTATAAAATGACCAATTTACCTCTTCTAGTTGAATCGTAGAATGATCTTCAATTACTAGATTTAGGGCCTTTGGTTCAAGGGCCTTTGACTGGATTCAAAAATTAGAAGACAAAAATCAAATAATAGGTGGGTGTGTGTGTGTGTGTGTGTGTGTGAATCTAAATATAGACCAAGTCACAAGCTAGGGAAAAATCCCAGTAATTAGATAATTAATCATTTTAAGCCTAGGGTTAAGGGTGAACCATTAAGCAAACCAAGGTCGGTTCAAGGGGTTCACGATCCCGTTAAATGCAAGAAAAATTACCCCGGGTCCATGACCTCAAGGAGTACCTTTGAGCTCAGCTATAGACCCATTAGAATTAAGGAAAACCCTAAACAAAATGATAAAAATGCTCCTATGAGCGGCTAGGCCTGCATTCGCGTGATTGGAATTAACAGGACAATTTGAGATTGAAACATCTTGAGAAGTCAAAGACTTACCCAAGAATGGAGAGGACTGTGTTCCATGTAGAAATTTACCCTAATGCTCTTAAGACATTATAACCTGTTTTCATAAAAATACAAGCTCATAGCTTGAGGAGAGTTAGGGTATGAGAGTACAGGTCTTTTTAGTGCCATAATTGGGTTTGGCCCTTGGTATTACAATTCATTTATACTTGTGTGGATCTATGTTATTTATATTTTTATTTTCTTTAATGTTTTCTATTGATGTTGTGCTAGTAATTTTTCATTAACTTAAGATTAATGAAATATTAATTGATGTGGTAAGATAGCTTTGGATTGGGAGAGAACACCTAATCAAGATAAAAAGTAAAATACCCTCAGACGGGTGTGGGACTAGTTCATAGAGTGAATAAGACCTTTGACTTGATTATTTGCCTTGGTTAATAAATTGGTGGCAATTTTGAGTTTAGACCCCAGTTTGAAAGAGACTGATAGAATTTGGGATAATCACTTTGAATACTTCCTTGTTTGTTATGCACAAGTAGGGTTCAGGATGATTTTTCTGTGTTTCAACTCTATTAAGGAGTTATTGATTTGGCTGTGTAGTTGCACCTCCCCATTGGAGGGAGCTCTGTGGGAGCCATGCTCACCACTAATCTATTTAGAATCGTTTACTGGACATGCATTTAGATAAGTGAACATCTTGCTTTGTTGGCTTCTCCTACTATTATTATTTAGGTGCAGTTATGGGTCATGCCCTTCCACTCCGGTCAGGTCCTAAGGGGCTAGGTTGCATTATAGACAGTTTCCTTTCGAGAATGGTCCATGGTGGTTGTATCATTTTCCACTTAGATTAACATTTGATGTGTCTTTCTATAATGTGATTGGACGAGGATATTAATTATCGTTCATTTGTTCGATACATAATTAATAAAATTGTCTGATACTTCTTGTTTAATTAGAACAAGTGGAACACCTAAAGGACTTGCATCAAATATATGCTAGTTTAAAATACTTAATCATTACATATTTGATGTTATGTTTCTTGTAATAATGTAGTTTTTAGGCAGAATTATGTCAGTATCCGATTTTGTTGGAACTAACATTGGAGATATGTTGTTCGATGCGCACATAGACAACTAACATCTTGGAGATGTTGGCCCGATCTGAAAAATATTAATTAATACTTTTATTCTTTTAGAAACTTTCCTCCAAAGAGAGATATTTCATTGTTGTTTGGTCATGTTGGTTGTAGGTTCTTTAGATGAGAACTAGTGAGATCAAGATGTTGAAGGGCAATTGACAACAACATTATACTAGTGGGACATAGTTTTTTTACTTCTACAATTTTGTAAGTAATTATAATTAATAACGTGAGAGACAATTTTACTTCGTTATTTATTTTTAGATAGATAATAGACTTGTACTTACATTATTAACCTATTATTTATATAATTTAGACATGTGTAATAATATCATATATTTTATATTCATATTTATGAAGCCCAGTTATCATGACATGGATATTTAATTTGATAATTTATTTTAATTTAATAAAAAAATTCCTCATGTTTTATTTTATGTCCTATATTAAAAAAAGGTTTTAAAAAATCTGGGTCATGACAATTAGGATTGTATCGATGCGACCTAACAAAAAAAAACACACATGGGTAGATTGTCCTGAACTTTTCAAGTGGGGTCTACCTATGTTGCTGACTTCTTGAGGTTGTAACCATAATCGTGGCATCTGATTTAAGCATTATTGGGCTTATGCACTTATTTTTGAGCTCTAATCAATTAATAAAGTCTCACCGCTTTATTTGTACATATTTTCTTCTAAAATTTTGGATATTATATTTAACTCTTCCTTACATTAAACCATATCAGGGAGTGGGTTATTGCAACCTCCCTTAGGCATCTCGTCATGAAAGATGTTCATAGGGCAGGTATTTTGGGAAGGAAAATTTGCTTTAGTTCATAAGCAATTCTAAATTATAGAAAAGATTTGAACTTAAGAAGTTGGGACAGTGAATCATTCAAAGAGATGAATGGGACTTCTTTTCATTCACAAAATAGAGCAGCCCAGCTCTCAACCAAGCCACCCATTCATAAAATTGCCCTAGATTCTAGGCATGGTAATACCCAGTATAGTCTCATAATCAAGGAAGCATTTTTTATGTTAGTCTCTGACAATGAGCCGAGCGTAAAAAACATTTGTAAAACATCTATATTCAAGATCGACGGCATGCATGCTAGGCACATTAGCTTTTTATGCTAACGTGCACTAGCATATACACCGTCAATCTTGAAAATAGATACTTCATAAGTATTTCTTAGGCTTGGCTCATGATGAGCTCAAAAGACCAAAATATCCATGTCATTACATATAACGGGTGGAGGAAGACGAAACTGATGTGTACGGGTCCATATCGAGTCCAAGAGAACCCGGCTGTGAATCTGACTGCACTCAACCTATTCGGCGTTTCATCTTCCCATCATGCCGCACCCGAACCAGTCTACTCCAAATCTGACCCCAACGGTTTTCCTCGCAGTGCTGCCTCAGCCACCCTCCAACTCAAGAAGAAAAAACTGCGTACAAAAGACTTTGTATAATGAGATCACTAAGGATCCGCACACTTCCAAGCTGGCCCTAGGGCCTCTGCCATGCCTACCCCAGCACCTATACCTACCATTCTTTCTGAGCCACCGCTGGGTGTTATTAATCTTTAATTGTCCGCGTTGCTTGTCGACAACCTGAGGGAGCCCGCTTCAGGTTAGTTTTTAGCTCTTGCCCCATGTCTCATGCCTAGCCAGATTAGTTGTTCTTAGCGGATCTATGGCAGGCCCAATGCACGTAGATTTTGAAGTAATTCATTGATGAAGTAGATGCAAAAGCCTGATAAAATGTTATGACCTGTCTTAAAAGTCCAAGGGATCCATATTCTAAGTAGATTTTGGGTTTTGATTATGTTATTACTTAATATGGGGAGTTAAGTCATTAAGTTAATTATAACTTATTAGTACTTGTCTTTAGTTAAGTTAATAGGCTTTAGGCTCATATTAGTGAGCCATTAATTATTCTATTTTAAGTGTAATGGTTATGCTCTTATTTAATGTAAAAATAATATTTAATTTAGTCTTAATCATATGTCTCTTCACTTATTCTCCCTATTTGAAGTATTTTTCGTACTCCCTATTCACCGGGAGCCAAGTTAAATTAATGTACGTGAAACGTTCAATTTCAAGATCGAAGGTACACATATTAGCGTACATTAACGTAACTAGTACTTACGCTAATGTATGTTAGCGTGTACACCATACATGTAAAAAATAAACATTTTATATATATTCTTTATGCTCAGCTCATTGTCAGAGCAAAGCATAAAAAATACTTCTCTCCTCTTCCCGGTCATCATATCCCCGTGTGCCACCCCGGTATATGAAACCCCCTACACCCCCTGGGCAGTGTTCTTCAATAGCCACTGCCCACCCGACATTATTGCCGGCTGCAGGGCCGTCACTGAACATCCACCAAGAAAACCGGTAAAAGGCCCCTTTCTTTTCCATGTAAATGTGGATCCAAACACAGCCCTAATCTCCGTTTTGAAAAGTTTGAAGTGTTATGTCAACACATCAAGCAAAGTGGGGCTATTGCTAATTGACTCCACCAAATGTCCTTGAAGCAAAGAAGTTATAGACCCATTAGAATTAAGCAAAGTGGGACCCAATTTGTGGGCCAAATCATTGGGATTTTCTGGTCAAATAAACCACGCCATGGGAAATCGGCAAATCGCAAAGAAGACCGTTTCCAACACGCAATATTTAGTGAACTCTTTTTCCGGCGCCGTCGGAACTGAATGATTACGTACGTGAAGACAAGTATACAAAAGTCGACATGAAGAGAAAGAATGAGAGCTGAATCAGGATTTTATAAAAAAATTATAAACACACATTGCGGAGTCCCTTTTTCTGTCTTCTTTTTCAAAGTTCATCTTCCATTTTCCAAATAAGAGGAACAAAAGAACAAGTAGGGCAAAAAATAACTCCTATTGTTTCTCTTTTGTACCACCATGTCCTAACTCTTAGCCTGAGGAGTGCAGATTTATGTTGCTAAGTAACTAATGATTTCTGTTGTGGGTCTGCCATTAAACAAGAATTAAAGCAGTATCTTTTGCCGCCCAAAGGAGATCTGCTAGAGGAGCAGGAAAATTTAACTGTTTCTAATCATATCTAAATATATGGGAGTTTTGGTGATTAGAAGCATACTTAGAAGCGGTAACTGTAGGAATTACTAACAAAAGTGGACTCTAGATGTGCAGGTTCGAAGGCTCAATAACTCAGTCAAGCAGATCGAGCATCGTTTGCTGTTATAGATTCTTCTATTATACAAACAAAGAAAAGAAGACCATGCACAATTCAAATGGGAAAATCTATGCCGCACTACTAAAGATAGTGGCTTGAATTTCAAAGGCAAACACATTGTGCATCAGCATAATTAACAAGCCAGGGGTGTAATGGCGTTCGTTTGTTTAATGTCTGGAGTGTTAGCATCCAATGGCGTTCATTTATTTAATGTCTAGCGTGTTAGCACCCACCCACACTAAAATGGACACTATTAATTTTTGTCCATCTCTAATGTGAACAGCAACGGATAATAATTATCCATGTCCGTAGCCGTCTTTGTTAGCTAATTATATATTTTATTATTATTATTTTTAATTAAAACTAAATACTAACCCATGTTAGCCTTTCTAAAAAAATTATAAATACTTGTCATACTCTTACATGTCTTACATAGTTTTATTATTTGTTTATTTTTTAGACAAGCCCATCCTACTATTATTATAACTTATTTTTAATTAATGTTTGAACTGACAACCCTTACTTTGAGAATGAAGCGGTCTATGTTAAACTTTCACTTCATTTTGTCCATTTTCGTCTAAGTCTATCCATGTACGTCATAGCCATATGCAAATAGATAAACACATAATCCACATAAAAATAGACGGCTATAGAATGCCTTAATCTCGTCTTTGTCCACTTACCCCAGCCATCAAGAAAAACTCAGACTCATTCATACGGAAAACCTTGCTTTGCCGCATTGAAAAATTAGGGTGGAGCATTAGAAATGGTGCATCTCTCAATATTACTTTCAAGATAGCTGGTTATATGATGGGACCCTTGTTCCACTTTGTTCCAAGTTCTAACCTACTTCCCAATGCAGGAATTGAAAAAGTGATTTCGTCATATGTTAAAGACTGGAGCATGGACCTTCTCTATAGATGCTGACCTCTTGATGTGGTAGACAATATGTGCGAGCCCCATTGGAATGACTGAAGTTGACATACGAAAGCACAGTGAGAGAGGAATCTCCGCAGTTGCCTCAGCACCACCTTCCTTACGGTCATAGCATTCCTTCAAATAAATTGACTTCGACTTTCACATAAACCACAAATTTTTAAGCCACATTTCTCGTGCCTTATTGTGCTGCTGCTGGGGCTGTCATCAAAAACCACATGAACCAGTTTGTGTTGATCATACTCTTGTCCCCGGAAGCTGACGCCTCGGATTGTGCCCAGACATCCAGTTGAACATTGCTGCAGGCAAACAGAAATTGCTGATTTGTGGTGACTTCATAGTATCTCTCCGCCCCGCAACCTATGCCTCCATCCAACTTGGACAGTTGTGCTAAAATCATTGAGAAGTTTTGAACAGAGACAAGTTTAATTTTAACATGCACGCTTAACACCTCTTACAGTAATTAATATGTATGTTCAAATGTATGAAGATACACGGTTTGTCCTTCATGGAAGTAAAATTCAAAGAGCCATATCCTATCATTCAAAATTGTGAAGGAATATCAACTATTTTCGCTTCATGGTAAAATGTTCCAACTGTAAGAATATAGCCATCTTTATACACAATGGGTCAGTACACCTCAACATACTATCTTGCAAAAAAATTGGGTATAGGTGAGTACGAAACAGTGTGGCACCAAATATCAATGGGTCCACCTCCAGAATAGGTAAACAACTATGATGGTAGTTATCATTCCAGCATAAGCAATCCACTTGTCAACACGGTGCCTTCTCTCGACCAACTTCAAGACAGAATTGGAGAGCCCCACAGTGTTCAGTATGTCCAATGCTTTCCTTTGAGCTCTCTGTACCCATGAAAGAAGTATCACTGACATATATATGAAATTAAAGATATGCACCTAAAAGAAGTCTACATGCATAGCATGAATCCTTTAGACCTAAAATAGATATATTCACAAAGTGCAAAGGACCCAAAATAGTACTCGATGACTCAACTTTGTGTTGTCCAAGACAGCCTAACCCTTCATCTTGCAAGGTGATTATTTTCCAATATTAAGATGCCAAGAATGAGGGCTCAGATACTTAAAACTCTTCGAGGATGAGAGTGTTAGCATTTCCATCAGTGAATGTGGGGCTATACAACTCATTTTCCTTCTCAAAACCCAAAAACTTTTGCCTGCATCTTTTTCCTAAACCATGCCACTCAAATTTCAGTCTAAACCAACTCCTTTACAGACTTCGTTGTATTGAGCCTTGCAGTACTCCAAGATATTCTCTTGTTCATAAAATTTAAGTTCGTATAATACAATTAATTGTAAAAATGCATTCAAAGTGAAGAATATATACAGGATTGGATCAATGACTACCTTCAGGTGATCTCTCTGTTCTGCATACTTGCTGAGAATAGCAACTCCAGTGCTATAAGCCTCATCAAGCATCTGTGATGAGTTATGTGCAGATACCATAGCTTGAGCTTCCTCATCAAATATTCTCAAGATATGAGAGGACTCGCCATTCTAAAAATATTGCAACAACCACCCAATTAGAGACGCAAAACATAGATCACTTTTTTCCTATTACATAAACATCCATCTACTACTTCTAGCAGCCAGAAAGCATAGACAACAATCTAACAACTAGTCCAAATTCAAAACCATTTTGCACAATATGAAAATAATAACTTCTGCAACAAGCTTGACTTTTAAAAACAGAGAATATGATTTGTGTTTTTCTTTTTATTTCAGTACTCGATTCTCAATATTTCTGCATCAAATCACTATAGATCCCAGGCATAAACTTCCTGGAAATTCAGAGATTACAAGCACAAAAGAGTTCGTTTATATCTTGATGTGTCAGAAAACATTGAAGAAACTTGATATAATTTTCTTTGTTTTTTTTTAACTTCCTAGCTCTCATATATAGGACGGGTAGAAAACTCCATTCTCTGTTTCTCACTTGCCCAACATTCATGGTTTTCCCTATAGTAGTCCTGACCTTGAATCAGATCTCTAAATACTAAAGAGCAACATGAGTTTCAAAGGTACTTCATCCAATGTTAAAAAGTGACAATGATTATATAAATGCAATAGAGAATATTATTATTACCATAAACTTCCATAATGTAAGAAAATTTAAGATTCAAAAATTCGCATACAGCTCTTTCAAGTAGTTCTGCCCTCTCCTTAGCTTCAAGCATCAGCTTCTCATGACGGAATACATGTTTATCCAGACTTTCTCTTAACGAACCAACTTCTTCCACCATGTGCTCCAGTTTCCTGCAGATGTGGTAAACATTTGTTTGTGTAAGAAAATTAGAATAGTAGAAAAAAAGGTCACAATGATAGGTTGAGTATCAAGATGAGAATATTAAAATGGATGGAGTGAAAACTATTGGTGCTCATATACAAAATGTTTACATTAGGGGCGAGTTGGGAGTAGGTCCAGTTAATGATATACTGAGAAAAAGTACATTAAGGAGCTTATTTTATCTCCAACAAAGACTACAAACATCGCTTGTGAAAGGTGATAGAGAAACCCAAGATGACTTGCAAGGAACTAGTAAAAAAATACTTGAAGAAGTATGAATTTGGACACGGAATTAGCCCATGATAGGGTTGAATGACATAGCAACATCCATGATCCCGACAGAAGGTGTTGATAAAAGTCATAGTGCCGATGACATGAAAAAGGCGCCCCACAGGATACCAAAGATGCACTCAAATGAAAGTGTAAAATAGATCATAGAGAATTTAAAAACATACTAAAACTTTAACAAATAACAAAGACACACTCATATAAAAGAGTACATAGTAAAAGGTAAAGTCAAGTTGACCAGACAATTTTTTTGTCGAATTAAACATCAGCGACCCGTTGGATCATGATTCAACTGCTGCCTATTAGTAACTGCATAACTGCCTTTAGTCAGTTATGCTTGTGAGAAACCGTTGGATCCTGATTCAATCGCACCCACCAACTTGACTTGACAAAAAATTGTCAAGTCGACTTGACCTTACCGCTTCTCATAATGAAATCATAGATAACTAATATAACATACTAAAACATTATTAACCAAAATCTTGCAAGAATAATTAATAAAAAAACAAAATAATTGTAGTTTTATTAGTTACAAAACATGATATAAAATCATAGCCAGGGACGGAGAAAGGAAAGGAGTTCAAGGGGGGCCAAAAGGATGTGCAAAAAGCTTAGGGAGGCCATGTGGTCCCACCTCAATGGAAAAATCAGTGGGCCACATGGTCCCACCTATAATAAAATAGTGAATTTTATTGGCTAGGGGGGCCCATGGCCCCCTCCTACACCCCCCTGGCTCCATCCCCGATCATAGCTATAATAAGTTTATTCTCTAAAAGCCACAATTTAAAACCAGTTCCATTATCAAACACAAAGAGCTACAAACTAGTTGCTTAGACTAATCGTCTAAACATCAAGACTGATACACGTAATTGTATGTTAATTAGCCTGTACAAACAGTTCTTAGGTTAAAAATTTTCTATAAAAGTATTAGAAAGGATGTAATCAGCTTTTAGGTTTTGCATTTCCATAAAAAACGTGTATGCAAAATGTATTTCAACGTGCGTGTTAAAGAGTTTATGACAGCTTCCCACAAGTATTCCAGGAAAAAAGTAAAAAAGCAAGCATTCCACTACTTTTCCCATTACTTCAGCACAAAGTCAAGAAATAAGCCAATAACTGTGCTTATCAATGTCTGCTATATATCAGCACAAAGTCAAAAAATGAGCCAATAACTGTGCTTATCAATGTCTGCTATAATCTAACTGAAAACAAAAGGAGAGGTATGTGTTAAGCTAGGAAGCACCAATTATATATATATATATATATATATATATATATATATATATATAAAATATACATATATATAGGCATATTTTTTAGAGCACTAAGTTAAAAAATAAATAATAACTAGAAGAATACAACCAAGGTAATGAGGACCGGAAATCAAGTTGCTTGCAGAATTGCAGCAGATAATTAAAAAATTACAGTAAGGTGAGCTTACAGTAGGTAATGAGGACCTGAAACCAAGCTGAAAGGCTGGTGCAAGTAGGTGAACTTGTTGCTAGTATAACAGAGGAACTGAAGAAGAAAAAGAAGAGAATTGTATACAGATACAGCAGCCAAAATGGTGTATCTGTGCTTCTGAGTTGCTAAGAAAGTTCAAAAGACAATGCATGCTATGAAAAACTAATATCCCAATTGCAGCCTGACAAACAAAAAACACATATATTCAAACCAGCATAATTACCTGAACTGAACTCTCAAGTTTCTGAAAAAAATACTTGAAACTCCAAATATAAGAAGAAAAAAAAACATAGACTTAATCAAATATACCAGGAACATTAACTTTTCATGTATGAAACTATTACATCAAAGATGATGACGATGGATAAGAAATCCAAAAAGTGGAGGGTTTTTTATAAAACAAATCCAGGAACCCATAATTATACAAATGAATCCAGATATAACATTAATTCAGATAATTGATAGCATACACTGAAAGAAGGTCCATGCGATCTCTATTACATGAACAAAATACGAAACTCATAAGAAAAAAAGAACCGGATAATAAAAAAGGTCCAAAGTTAAAAGAAAATTATCTTATACTGCTCATAAATATTTACACCATAGTAAAATCATGCCCATCACCAAACAATTAGAACAACACAGGAACACAATGCTACAATCCTTCCTTCCCACAAACATTATCAGAGAAATTGGATATGCAAGGAAATTGAGCTTATTATATATATTTATATTTTTGATGGATAATAATGCAGAAAAACCAAAAGATAGAATGTATAATGCTACTGACGTACTCCCTCTGTCCCTCATTCTTTACTAACTTGACAAAAATACAATGGGAAAAGAGAAAAGCGTCATTTGAAGGCCCACAAGCATCGCAGTACACCATTTTTATTAGAATTTCAAAAAAGCCTGCACATAAAATCGCCTTTCTCCCTTATTTACATACTTACTTGTTATGCATATAAATTATTGACATATTTATGAAAACCCTAATAACTTGACGTAGCCACGGTAAGATAACCAAGTTTTCCCAAAAGCTCGAGCGGTTAAGAAGGTGAAATCTTTTTATATTAATTTTATATTCTAACACCGCCCTTACGTGCAAGTGTCCATCAAGAATGACACGTAGAACACAATTCGGGTATAAATGCCTCCAATGCGACTTGAACTCATCATATAACTTAGAGCTCTGATACCATGTAAGATAACCAAGTTTAAAGGTTGGAGCCTTTAGGAAACTTGGTTATCTTACAGCCACATAGCTTATTTGGCGGTTCAAAAGAGTAAGAAGCATGATTTTAGATTTATGAGAACCAGAGACGGATTTAAGACTACATTTGAAGACGGAGTGCATGACAAAGAAAAATTAAATAAACATGGATGCAATCCCTCATTTCAAGGAACAGACATAATTCACTACAAACAGCATCAATCAGCATAGAAACTACACCCAAAATCCTATACACAGAATTCTCACATCATAACCAGGCATTATGGAACAACGAAACCAGATTAGAGGTAACAAGAAAGGAAAAATTGGAGCTAAAACTACAGAGATACAGCATGCAATTGATGAAATCGAAAAAGGACAAAAGAAAGAAACTCAATAAAGAACCTATTTACATCAAGGCATCGACATTTGCTCGGCCTACCTGCGCCAGAGATCGCGCTGGCCCTTCGAGGCGATGGAGCGCCAGAGGCGGTCCATGTCGACGCAAAGGGACTGGATCTGAGCGATGTCCTGCTGGATGGCCTGCACCAGCTCCGGCGGGTCTCCGCCAACGCTGACGCCGACGCCGGAGGACTCGAGTCGCTCGAGCCCGCCGCGGATCCGGAGAAGGATCCGCCTCCCGTTCTGGTACATGTCAGAGAGGTTTCCCCCTCCCCCTCCCCCTCCCCCTCCCGCTCCTCCGCCGACTTCCATGGCGGCCGAATGGTGCCGGTCACCGGACAACGAGCGCAAAAGAGGCGAAGGGAGTTGGGGATGCGATCAAAATGCACCTCCGCTCCCTACGGTGACAACTTAACTGAGTTTTAAGTTCTGGAAGCACATGAATTAGTGCTACGTACGCTCGCTACGTCTGCTCGCTGCACGCGTGCGACGTGGCATTTACAAATAATTAGTAATAATACACGTCTTGTTTACTTAATTTTCGTGACTAAAACTCGGTGACCAACAATACGACGTTCCAAAGAAGTAGTTAAACGAGAAATTTGGAAACCAAATCCAATGGTTCCTAAAGTTTCTCCCCTCTATGTGTCATTGGGTTATATATTTTAGTTATGATAATTGATCATAAAAATATTTTTCTAGTTGAAAGGGGTAAAAATATTAAAAGTAGGATGTTATATCACTAGAAAAATACTCCAATGTATTAATATAATACTAATCTTTAAGAAAAAATTGTCAAAATGACCCTAAAATATAATGTATTATACAAAATATTTTATATTTTTATGTAATGCACAAAATGACTGTATACACACTTAAACCACATAAATAGTTAAAATTATCTAAAATACCTCTTCTATATTTCATTTCTTTTAACTTCACCAACTCACTACTTATTTTCAGCACCTCCCGCTTCAAACTCTGCCTCCTCTACCACTGGCTCCACGACATCTGACATCAACTCCGCTGCCAACTTCATTTTCTTTGCCACTGACTCTTCACCAAATTTCATCTTCACCTCCTCCACCACTGTGGCACTATCACATTCTCCTCCCCTCTTATGCCACCAGCTCCTCCTCCCCTCTCTCTCCTCTTTATTTTCCTCCCTCCCTCATCTTCTCTCTCATCTCCTCCTCTCTCTCTCTCTCCTTCTCTCCTTCTCTTCTCCTCCTCTCATTTTCCTCCTTGATCGCCTCCTCTTCTTCCCTCCCAGAATCTAAAAAGACCGGTCACAAACTAGCCAGTGGAGCTATTAAGAATATGTTTTTTTTTCTATAAGCTAAAATTTTAATAAATGAACTCATAAACATGTTAAACTACTCAAAAACTAAGAGTGAGCTTTATTTTTACTTAATTATGATTTTTTCCTAATGTTAACTCAAACCTCGTACTAACATTCGACAATTAGATCTATTACAAAAAATAAGATATAAGACAACATAATGAGTGATAATATCTCCTTTAGTTTTTATAATTAAATATGATTGTCGACTATTGAATGTCCTAATTGTTGGTTTTGAATGTCCCGACTATTGACTGTCATAACATCCAGCGCTAGAGACCAGCTTCTTCTCAAGCACCAGTGATAAGCGTCTTCTCTGGCACAGACAACCTTTTACTAATAAGTGAATTGATAGTTGGGATATTTGATAGGCGACAGTCAACAGTCGAGACAACCAAAAGTTGGTAGTTGAGGCAGCTGACAGTCAATAATCCCGTATTTAAATTTTGTTTTACTTTTTATTTCATCTATTTAGTTTGTTAAGATAATTCATTCTATAACTTAGCAAGATATTGTCACTCATATTGCTTTCTTATATCACCTTTATTGCAATAAATTTGATTGTCGCCCGTCGACCATCGACTATTAGTACGAGGTTTGGGTTAGCATTTGAAAAAGCTTACAATCTAAGTAAAAATAAAACACACTCTTGGTTTTGAGTAGTTTAACATGTTTATGGGTTCATTTATTAAGATTTGGGCTTATAGAGAAAACAAACATACTATTTATAGTTTTATGGCTTGTTTGTGACTAGTCTTATTAGATTCTAGGAGGGATGAAGAGGGGGCGACCTAGGAGAAAAGGGGAGGAGGATAGAGAGGAAGAGGAGATGAGAGAGAAGAGGAGAGGAGGAAGGGAGGTTTGAATTAAAAGAAAACAAAGAAATTGGAATATTATAAAAAGCACAAATAAATTAGAGTAGTTTTTGTTTATTTTTTTAATTGGCTTTGATTTTATTTTTGATTAGTTCAACTCTTAAGACATAATAAAATTAATTTTCTTTTAAGCTGAAAGAACATAATTAGTTGTCAAACATACCTTAACAAAAAGAATGATACGCCAAGGAAAGTGAAGATCAATTTGATTTTCTTTTACTTGATGTTGCAATTCTTTGTTTTTAAAAATTTGCACACATCATGTTGAGACTCAAGTGACTTTTATGTATAAAAATCAAGAGAGAATTCTTAAACATAAGTTGACTTAGGCGTCTAGATTTTAGTAGAGTTTTGGTGATCAAATTAGAAGATCTTTTACTAGATTTTATTTAGAATTCAAAAGAAAATCAGCTACTTCGGTAGCTTGTGTTTGTGTGCAAGAATGACTTTTGTATGAAGAGGTCATTGAGCTCAAACCGGAGTTAGCTTTGGAAGATAAAAACATGTGGTTTTCTAATCTTTCTATAAGCTCTAATTTGGTGGATACGGTGGTTGAAGCACAAAAGGTGGATACAAAAATTCAAGCTATGAAGGCTAAGTTATAAGGAAAAGCAATGATTGATTTTGAAGAAAAGGCCGATGGAAGTTTAAACTTTTGAGGGCGGTTGTGTGTGCCAAACTCCTTGGATTTGAAGGAGCGCATTCTTTTGGAAGCACATCATTTTAGGTTCTCCATCCATCTATGAGGAACCAAGATGTTCCATGATGTAAAGCAGACCTTTAGTGGATTGGAATGAAGAGGGACATTGCCTCACTTGTGTCCAATTGCTTGGTGTGCCAGCAAGTGAAAGCGGAGCATCATCATTCAAGCGGCGTGTTACAACCTCTACCGATTCCAAAGTAGAAGTGGGAGAATGTGGTTATAGACTTTGTTTCAGGGCTTCCTAAAATGCCAAGTGGCAATAATGCGGTGTAGGTTATTATTGATCGACTCACTAAGTCTGCATAGTTCATTGCTACGAAGATGACTACTTCTTTGGATGTGTTGGTATCGCTTTATGTGAAGGAGATTATTTGGTTACATGGAGTTCATGTATCTATAGTTTCTGATAGAGATCCTCGATTTACATCCTATTTGGCAAAGTTTTCAGAAGGCTTTGAGGACAACGACTCATTTCAGCTCAGATTATCATCCTTAGACCGATGGGCAATCCAAGAGGACTATCCGAACCTTAGAGGATATGCTTTGAGTATGCATCCTCAAGCAGAAGGGTAGTTGAGAGCAATACTTGTCGTTGGTGGAGTTTGCCTAAGACAATAGTTACCAAGCTAGCATCAAGATGGATCCTATTGAGGTGTTATATATGCATCCTTGTCAATCTCCTCTTTGTTGGAATGAGGTCGGAGAGCATCTCCTAACTAGTGCACAAATTGTACAACAGTTAGTGGAGAAGATTTTACTTATTTGAGTGCAATTGCAGATAGCTCAAAGTCAGCAAAAGATTTACGCGGATATACAGCAGAGAGATCTAGAATTCCAAGTTGGTGACTATGTTCTCTTGAATATCTCACCCTCTCAAAGACGTCATACGATTTGGAAAAAGAGGGAAGTTATCTCCTAAGTTCATTGGACCTTTCAAAGTTCTTGGGTGGATTGAAGTTGTGGTGTATCAAGTAGCTCTACCTCCACAGCTAGCTAACATCCACAATGTGTTCCAGGTTTCTCTTCTATGGAAGTATGAGCAGAATCTGTCCCATGTTCTTGATTTTGAGCCAATGGAGCTAAGGAGTGATCTTTCATATGTTGAGACACTAGTGCAAATCTTGGATAAGAAGGAGAAGACTCTCATAAACAAGGTAATTCTGTTGCTAAAAGTCCTTTTGGAGACCCACAACGTGGAGGAGGCCATGTGGGAGCACGAGGATGAAGTGAAGGAGAAGTACCCTCACCTATTCACCGTTGGCCAATAGCAAGTTTTGAGGAAAAATTCCTATAAGGTGGGTAGGATGTTAGATCTTATATTTTATTACCTTTTTTATTTGTATAAAATTGTTTGTTTCAATTTGATTTGATTTTTTTGGGGTAATGAGTTAGTTTAGTTATAATTTTTTTAAGGTTTAAGTCTATTTTAGTTTAGAATATTAGTGTCAAGCTTCAATCAAAGAAGCGAGTCTCACCGTGGGACCCACGTCTGTATCGAATGGCATACTACCCTTTTCGGCCGCCAACCTTTTATCAATTTGTCTATGTGGCCTTTGGTGTGCTTAAATTCATTTTTGAGTCAAATGTGCACTTAAATGGTTACTTAGGGTCTATGCATGCATTTTTTAGCCTAACTAATCAATTCCTAGCCCACAAGCCACTTACTATAAAAGGAAAACCCTAACCTATTTCTCAAATAGGGAAGGACCGAGATTAGGAGGGAGGCTAGGGCTCTAGCTCCATTTCCCAAAGGAAAAACTCATCTTAAGTTAAGATTTTCCCCAAATCACATCTTAATCTTTTCAATTTCTATTTTAATCATCTCATTGGTGCTTTAGCAAGTTTTATAGGTATTATGCATTACATGTCTAAAATGTGACAAGTTGTATTACGCATTATACATCTAAAATGTGACTATTTATGTTTTTTAGGTATTACACACTTCTTGAAGTGGTTAGACAATACTTAAAATGCTTCACTGAGATGACCCTCGGTACTTTAGCAATATCATTACATGCCTCAGAGACGGTGACATTGAATAGTAAAGGAGAGTTATGTCAACGGGGCATACAATCACAAGATGAAATACTGGAAATGGTGATTCAATCTAAAGGCTTTGGTATCACCTAGAGGATGCTTGTCCATCTCTTCTATCGGAGATTTTACATGCCTTGCCACTATTGAAGAAAATAATGGACACTTGTGCCAAAAGTGGACAGGGAGCTCTGATCATGTAACGTCCGAGAATTTTCTAAATTCTTGAAGTCGACCACATGCAAATTAGGGTGTTGGACCCCTTAACATTCTCATTGTAATAACTCATTCAATGCTTAGAATTGTGGCTGAGATATATATGGATGGAAAGGATATAGAAATATCTTCGAAACGCCACCAAAAACGGGTGAATCAGATTTCGGATGAGGGAGATACAACCGTTCGAAGTTGAACATATCGTGCAAGGCCCGTTTACCCGAATTGGACGCACGAATTATCCGTTTAAGTCAATATACGGGCCCGATCAATTAGTATTTCGAAATTGTGTTTTTGGGGCCCAATTTGGTTGTCAAATTGAGGATATTTTGGCCCAACTCCTTAGGGATTAGGAATCCTAATCATATGCCTATAAAAACACATAATTAGGGCTCTTAGGGGGAGTTTTGACAGTTAAGGTAAGGAGGGGTCGTCAAAGGAATTTTCCGGCAAGGCTCCAGCGGCGGTGGATCGATGACAAATCAACAATTTAGGAAGGATCTTTATTTTGGACTTCAAGTCAAGCATAGTAGTGGTTTATTGATTAAATCTGAATGCAAAGGTTGATTTATGCAAGCAATTACTATTTTGATAGTTTTATGAACAGTCATAATTTTGTAACTGTAATTCTTCTGTCTGCCGACCAATTCATCCTTGGTGGAGGCTGGCCCCACCAGCTGGACTCAAGGCCAAGGTGGCTGGAATTGTTGTTGAATGGTGGGCTGACTAGTCCCGGCCCTGCGCCCAGCCAAGCCGGCAGCTACAATGGCCGGTAGTGAATAGTTGTAAAAGGGTGAGAAAAGGCAAAGCCTTTGGGGCACTGGGCGGAAGAGGAGTAGCCACTCATCGCCGGCGAGGCAAGCACCATTAGAATCATGGCTTGACTTATGACTTGGCCTTACAGCTACACCGGCAGCAGCCGGTGGGTTCTGGCCGCGCAGGGAGATCCAAATCTGCATGGCGGATCTGGGCACCTCGGGCGGAAGCACCGGTGTACGGGCTTACGCCTGAGCAACCCCGGCGGGGGCGATTGCGCCAGTGCCGGAAAGATGGACCGGCGGTGGCAAATGTGCAGTCAGCCGCCACCTATGGGCGTCTTACGAGGAAGATGACCCGCTTTCGGGCTGAACTGCTGACCCGGCTCGGGTTAATATAAAAAAAATGAAGAGGGGAGTGAACCGGGTTTGGTTCAGGGGGTTAATTTTGTTAGAAAAATTACCAGTGGAGCCTTCTGAGAGGATAATGACTTAAAATAAATAAAAAGGGTAGTGAGATGACCAAATGACCGGGGAGGGAAGCATACCCTAAGTGGTAGAATTACCCTAATGCCCTTAGGGGGTAGTATGTTATGTTTTCGCTAAAACGGATAACCTAGCAACCAAATGCTAGGGTGCCCTAGAATGATGTTAAACGGCTTCAAAAGGAAGAGGCATGACTAGTAAGTGACACGAAGACCTTGTCAGGTCACAGTGTCATGGGAAACGAGGGGAAAACCCTAATTTTTAGTGTTTAAGGCAGCGTATTACACGTGTCTG
Source organism: Saururus chinensis (assembly GCA_035235625.1). Taxonomy (NCBI): domain Eukaryota; kingdom Viridiplantae; phylum Streptophyta; class Magnoliopsida; order Piperales; family Saururaceae; genus Saururus; species Saururus chinensis. The sequence goes on along the minus strand of CP141146.1, from coordinate 23,494,558 downwards.
CAACCATGTACATGAATCAACTAGAGTATTAAATATGTAACTCATGCAATATGTTAGAGTTAGCTACACTCTCGAACTTGGATTCGCTGAGCCCTGGCTCTACAAATGAGTGCAACGAGCCTTCGTTTATTATTTATGCACTTGTATGACTGCATATTATATATGTTGATTATTCTGATGCTTGCATTTATTATTGTTGTGTTAAGTTATATCAGTAACTTAAGGTTAATCAAGACTAATCAAGAGATTTTGGTTGTCGTTGGATTGGGGGAGAACACCTAATCAAGATAAAGACTAAAATACCCTCATTAGGGTTGGAACCGGTTCATGGAGTGAACGGGACCCTAACATAGAATTTTTCCTTAGTTAATGAACTGAGGGTAGTTATGAGAGTTTACCTAAGTCTCAAGAAGACTATTAGGGTTTGGGTTGTTCTCTGAGTCATAGCTCTATGGATGAGCTATTTGTTGGGTCGATTCACAAGGTGAAGAGGACCCAAATAGTTAGACGAATACCTGACTAGATGAAAATAATCTAGTCTAAGTTTCAGATGTTTGGGGGAGTCAATGGTCATAAGGACCTGAGACTTCTATGATACATTGGTAATATCTTAAAAGACAATTTCCCCAGAGTTGGGGAATGGTGGAGATTGTGATACGCTTCTTCATCGCCACGACGGTTTGGGTATTGACTAGAGGGTCTTTACCACGGGTCTCCCGCAGGTCTTCCCAGGACCATATAGTGCATACAAAAAGTGGAGTTGTATGAGCATCATGAAAGGCTTGTACTTCTTGCCAATCTATGTCTATGAGCATAGTTGGGATCCTCTCCTCCAGATTCGTGGTAAGCTATTGAGAGCCCTGGGGATTTGGGTCAAGCTGCTGTTAAGCAGTCTACTCCAAGGTTGGAGTCTTTTGTTGGGAGATTTCTTGAGGGGCGAGTTATCTCCGAGTGAATACATACTAATAGTATTAATTATTGAACAAGGGTTGTGAGATAATTAATAACATTGTTTGATATTGCTTGTTAATTAGACAAGTGAAATGATTAAAGGACTTGCATAAAATGTAGGTTGTTTGAAAATACTTAAGCATTGCATGTGTGATGTTATGCTTCTTAGGATAGTGTAGTTTCTAGGTAGAACTATGTCTGGATCCGATTTTGTTGGAAACATTGGAGATGTTATCTAATGAGTACGTAGGCACCTAACATCGGGTGATGTTGGCCCGATCCAAAAAATATTAATAAAAACTTTTGTCCTTTGGAAGCATTTCTCCTAAAGGCGGAGAGATTCCATTTTTGTTGTTGTGGTTGCTTGGTTTGGCTGGTTGCAGATTTTCCAGGTGACGACAAGTGAGACCAGGAGGTGAGCACAAGATAAAGTTTCTTGTTTTTGCAATTTTGGTACGTAGTGGATCTTTAGTGTGAGAGTCAACTTGTAATTTATTTTTAGATGGATGACTGACTTGTACATAGATGGATGAGTTGTTCTTACTGAATTTTCATACGTGTAATATTATCATATGATTTGATATTCGTATTTGTGAACCCCGCTTATCATGACCTGAATATTTAATCAAATGGTATATTTTGTATTTAAGAGCAAAAAAAATTCTCGGGACTTTCTGTTCATTCTATTTAAAAATGCTTTTAAAAAAATTCGGGTCATGACAGATCATGAATAGAGTCTTGTGTGATGAGAAGAAGAAAAAAGAAGTAAAGGTAATGCTCATGTATATGGAAGTAGAATGTGACCCATAGTTTGTTGTCAAAGAAATTTAATAGGAAATAGTTAATAACTTGATTGGTAGAGGGGAGTGAGTTCAACAGCCAGAACAGCACAACAACAAGAGTGGAAAAAAATAGTTGAGAGAGAGTCAAATTAAAGTAAGATTAGAATTATCTTTGGTGGAAGATTATGTTGCATGATTGACTTCAAGTGACCAGTTGGAAGGAAAACATTATGCAGAGAGCAAATCTTATCTCAACATGGATGTGTTGAAGATGAAAACTCCTTGTTGGAATGAATTAGATGTGTATATGAAGAGCAGAAAAAAAACTTACATATGACTATGATTGGCCAGTTTATTGGCAAGGGGGTGGTTAAGATTATTCCAAACATGTAGTTGGAGGATTAAAATGAATAGCACTAAAGTGAAGCAAAGGAAGAGAGGAAACTTTTTGATTGAAGAAGAAAGAGTAGGAAATTTTAGAATGACATAGAACAACAATGACTAGAAGTTTTAAACAGAAAGGATCTTTCTGATTGGCTGCAAAGGAGTAGAGAAAAGGATTGGATCAAAAGACAAGCAGATAGGTGAAGAGAAAAGGCAACCGACATGTAGAAAAGAGGATTCACATTTAGATCAAGAGAGATGAGAAGGAGAAAAAACAAAAAATAGGAGAGTAGTCCACGCTAGGCTATTGGGTTGAGAAAAAAAACTCTAGAATTCAGAAGTGGCTTAAGGCTAAAGTGGATCAAAGCTTCCCAAGTTGTCTTTTTTTTTCTTAAATCCTTCTAGGTTTATTTAATTGTTAATAGAGATAATGTCAATTAGTGTCTATTTTTCTTAACTAAGGTTAAGATGAACTTCTTATTAATTTTGTAGAGTTTTCTAATCTGTGTGATTTGGTTAAATTTCTGAAAGGTTGTTAATGTTAATTGTTTTTATCCCAATATTATTAGTGGATTGATTTGGATATGATAATAGTCATGTTTTTCTCATGATTTCAATTAGTTTTCATTAATAAAGTGATTGGTTTAAGATTGTTAATTAGTAGAATTGGGTACGAGTTGTGATTTATTCATGTGGATACAACTTATGATTTGGTTTTATTCCATTGAAGCAAGGTAGAACATAACTTCAGTATTTTGATTGAAGGTTTAAAAGATGAATTTTTATATGATAAATAGCATTGAATTCTAATTTATTGTGAATTATATTTGGGAAATAAATTGATGAACATAGATGTGATAGTTTACATGTTAATAAGAGGGGATTGTGAAACCTTAGTCAATTTTCATTTAATATTTTCAACACTTTCAATTGCTTTCTTAGTTTAATTAAATTTCATCTTTTACCTTTTACTTGAATTTTTCTTTCTTTTGTGATTTAGTTAGCTTTAGCAATTTAAGTTTATTATTTACTTTAATTCCTCTTAGTTACATTAGTTACTATTTTTATAAGTTGTTAACTAGATTAGGGTTTACTTGATTTACATTAAAATTAGTTTTTCAAATTTAAAGTCTTTGAGGGATTGATCTTGCTTTGGTAATTATACTTCGGTTCGTGTGCTCGCGAGTAAATAATTAAAATTTAACAAGTTTTTGGCGTCGTTGTTGAGGACTTGCAGGAAAACAAAGTAATTCTGAACTAAGTTTATCCTTCTACTAGTTTTAACTTAGTGTTTCCATAAAAAAAAAATAAGAGAGAGAAAGGGCTGAAAACAAGGAGGCAGTATAGAGGGGATTAGTTGTGTATGACCACATGGCTACGTGATCAAATACACCGGTTAGTTCGAGTTGATTGCAATCCCCTAGAGAGTTGTGAAATTGAAACCGATCTTCCATTCACAATGGGAGATAACAATGTAGAAGACAAACCCCTTAGTGAATTATTTTCACCAATCTCCATCAATCCTCTCTTGTGCATAGTGTTGCCCGCTACCACCGCTACACACTTTGAGTTGAAAGCTCAAGTCATTCAACTTCCCCTTACCTTCCATTGTCTTGATAGAGAGGATACTTACATGCATGTAAAGGATTTTCATGAAATTTGTGCTACATTTAAAATTTAAAATTTAAAATTTTGCTGATGAGTTGGTACGTTTACGTTTGTTTCCTTTCTCACTGAAGAACAAAGCAAAGGCATGGTTGAATTCTTTGCCAGCAGGGTCTATTAATTCATGGGAGGAACTTTTTAGTAAGTTCCTTTCCAAATTTTTACTAATGTCCAAAACCAATGCCGTAAGGAGAGCGATAGCAAACTTTTGTCAAGAGGAGCATGAAAATTTTGATGAGAGTTGGGAGAGGTTTAAAGACTGCTTTTGAAGTGTCCCCACTATGGTTTTGAAAATTGGCAGCTTGTGCAATACTTTTATAATGGTTTGACTCAAACACATTGTAATATGATTGAATCCATGAACGGTGGGTGTATCTTGAGTCTGGATGATCATGCCGTGTATAACTTCCTAGAGAAGGGTTTGTCTAAGAGTTCCCAATAATGGGATTTTTCGATCCATAGAGAAAAATCAGCCCAAAACCCTAAGAAAGGAGGCTTATATGAAGTAAGGGAAGATACTGACATGAAAGCTAGATTAAACTAGCTAACTAGAAAAAGTAGAAGCCATGACTCTTGCTAGAAACATGAATTCTTTTAACCAAATTCAAAATGAAGTGTGTTCTCTGTGTGCAAATCCAATGCACAATGCTAAAGCATGTGCTTCTATGTTAGGTTATTATGAGTGCTTTGCCGAGCAAGCGAATGCACTAAACAATTATGGAAAACTGTTTGAGAGTCCCTTCTTTGAGATAAACAATCCAAATTGGCGGAATCATCCAAATTTCTCTTGGAGGCAAAACTAGCCTCCCATGAATGGAGTTGGGCAATCAATACAATAGATGTCCGCTCAATTTAGGCAGCTCAACTCCTCCTACACCTTTATTCCCCAATTAGCTCATCAAGTTGTTACACCACCACGCCAACAATCATCACTTGAAGAGTCTCTCAAAACATTCATGCAGTCTAATGAACACTCAAGCCATTGCTAAACTAGAAACTCAAATTGACCTTTTATCAACTCATGTAGGGGAGAAAGAGAGAAGTCAACTTTCCCAGTTAGCCTATACCTAACCCTAAAGGTCAATATGTTGTTAGTAATGCTTCAAGTGCGTCACATGACCAGGGGCATGTCCAGTCAATCACCACTCTTAGATATCAGAGACAATTTAACAATCATGTAAAAACTGAGAATACTGAGTTAGAGAGTGAGAAACAGGAACCCAATGCCTCCTAACCTATTTCCCATCTAGGTGTTTTGTGCCTAAAGCCCCATTTCCTCAAAGACTAGTCAATCCTAAGAAAAATGCACAATTTAGAGACAGTTTAGAGGTATTTGAGCAAGTGCAGATAAACATCCTATTCCTTGATGCTATCCAACAAGTACCCTCTTATGCTAAATTTTTAAAATACTTAGTCACAGTCAAGATCAAAACAAATGTTCCTAAAAAGGCATTCTTGACAGAGCAAGTTAGCTCTATCATTCAATGTAAATTCTCTGTCAAATATAAGGATCCTGGTTGTCCCACAATTTCATGCATGATATGGGATCATCACACTGAGCGGGCTTTGTTAGATTTAGGGGTATTGTAGATTTATTGTTATATTCTATGTATGTATAATTGGGACTGGGTGAGTTGAAATCCACATCAATGACACTTCAATCAGCTGATAGATCTATTAAAATTTAATCGAGGTGTTGTTGAAGATGTTCTAATTAAGGTTGACACATATTACTTTCTAGTGGACTTTATAGTCCTTAATACTCAACTTGTTCAGAATATCCATGGGCAAAGTCGTCATTTTGGGTCATCATTTTTTGGCCACATCCAATGCTCTAATAAATTTTAGAAATGGGGTGATGAAAATATCCTTTGGAAACATGACAATTGAGCTCAACATTTTTTACATAAGCAAATAGCCAGCAGACATGGCAGATGTGAATGGAGTTAACCTAATTGATAGTTTTGTTCATAATACCTTCATCTAATCACATTCCAAGGATCCCTTAGAGGCTTGTCTAGCACACTTTGGTTGTAGGTTTAACATTGACAAATCAGTTGAGGAGGTTAATTCATTGCTAGATTCTATTCCTCTAATGAGTATTGAAAAATGGCAACCTAAAGTGGATCCTCTTTCATTATCATCATCATGTTGTTAAATCCAAACCAAGACTATGAAGTAGTCTAATTCAGATTTATTTTTTACTTATCAACTATAGTAAACAAGGTCGATCCACAATGAAAGCCTTGTGTGACAAAGAAAACTATTACGAATAGAATATAATAGAGAAGGAAGGTAAAATAGAGAATAAGAGACAATCAAAGAGAAAATGCTAAGGCATCAGAAATCCACTTGTAATAAATCTCTAATGTATATTTGATTCAAATGATTACTCAATTAAGATCAAATAAAAATTTGTCTCAATTGGAAAATGTATCTCTTAAAGAACTTTGAAATAGAACAATAGTAATTGATTGTTTACTACGTGAAAACATTAAGTATATAATCACAAGGAATTATAAGCATTCGGCATGCTTTTCGTCAATGCTGAATCAAATAATTAGATAGATTATAAACTCCTTAAATATGAAACATCAATTTAAACAAATAAAGAACTTACTTGAATCAAAATTGCCATTAAACATCAAGTACAAGCTTCATCCCTAGCCTTAACCAAGAGCTTAGAAAGCCATTACACAAAACTAAAACAAAATCTACAAAATGAGAGAAGAAAATAGGGGAAGAGAGCTCCAAATTTGAGGGAATGATGCTTCTATCACGTCCACCCCTCTATTGATTGCTTCTTTGGCAATGATTAGATTCTAAATCAATCAAATAAATCAATGATTTATTTAGAAAATAAGTATCTTTGAGTCTTCCTTTAGTTATTCAATTAGCCTCATTGTCTTTCCTTATGTGTATCAATCACAACCAATGAAAAGATTCTCCATGTGTTGGTCTCAGGTTAGTTAACTAGTTGTCCTTTTGCATGTCGAATTCGACCTATAAAGCTTTAGAATTTTGAATTTCTTCCTGACATGACAATTGTATCCACGGAAGTCTTCTTTCCAATTCCACCAAAATCATATCAATCCGAATTATACTTAGAAAGATATGGTTGGAATACAAAAGCTGTGTCAATCTGTCCAAATCAGCTTCTTCCCGAATTTAGTTCTCTTGATGCAAATCTCACATCCAACGGGTCCAAAAGGTTGTGTTCGACCATTCAATACATGTTTAGACCATTAGGAGCCCATTCTTGACTTTTAAATAGCTTTGGGTAGTCGGGCTTCACTTCTTCTTCTACTTGGATCCTGTTAAAACCCATTTAAATATGTTAACACAACTAAGGTCCAACTAACCTATTCAAAACATAAATAGCCCAAATAAGCAATGAATTAACATAAAATAGGATTACAATTCGAAATTTAAAAATATTTAATTGAACATTATTTCAGTGCATCACATCACCACCCCTTCCATCCACTGTGGAACCACCCAAGATGGATCTAAAACCATCACCTAACACCCTCAAGTATGTGTTTTTATGTTCTTCTAAAACTTTACCAGTTATCATAGCTTCCAATTTAGATAATAATCAATAAAAAATTTTAATTGGTGCCCTTAAAAATCATAAGGAGGCTATAGGGTGGACAATTGCTAACATTAAGGGTATTAGTCCTTCTGTAGTTATGCATAGAATTCGCTTAGATGAAAATGTTAAACCTTCATGTAAATGTCAAAGGCGCTTAAACCCTGTCATGCAAGATGTGGTTAGAGCAGAAGTTTTGAAGCTTCTAGATATGGGTGTCATTTACCCAATTTTCGATAGTAGATGGGTGAGTCATGTTCAAGTTGTGCCAAAGAAGTATGATATAATAGTAGTCAAGAATGATTCTGATGAAATAGTCCCAACCTATGTTCAAACGGGTTGGCGTATTTGTATTGACTACATGAAGTTGAATGCTATAAAAAGGAAAGATCACTTTCCTCTTCCTTTCATAGATTAGATGTTAAAGAGGTTAGCCAGACATGCTTATTGTTGCTTTCTTGATGGGTATTTCGGTTATAACAAGATTCTCATAGCACTTGAGGGTCAAGAGATGGCTACCTTCACTTGTCCTTTCAGGACATTTGCCTACCGTTGCATGCCCTTTGGGTTATGCAATGCACCTGCCACTTTCCAATGGTGCATGATTAGCATTTTCTTAGACATGGTAGAGCATTTCCTAGAGGTGTTTATGGATAATTTTTCCATCTCTAACACTGCATTTGATGAATATTTGCACCACCTATCCCTAGTGTTAGTGTTGTGTAAAGAGAAAACTCTTATACTTAACTAGGAGAAATGTCATTTTATGGTACAAAAAGGGATTGTTCTTGGGCATGTCATATCACATAAGGGTATTGAGGTTGATAAAACTAAAATTGATTTAATTTCTCATCTTCTTCCACCTCCATGGATTGTAAAAAAAATTAGATCATTTTAGGTCATGTAAGCTTTTATAGGAGATTCACCAAAAACTTTAGTAAAATTTCTAGACCTTTGAGCAAGTTACTTGCTAAGGATTCTCCATTTGTTTTTGAAAATGAGTGCCTTCATGGTTTTGAAAATGCTGAAAATTGAATTTACCTTTGCGCCTATTATTCGACCACCTGATTAGAGCATGCAGATTATGTGTGATGCCTCTGATTATGCCATTGGTGCTGTTTTAGGGTAGTGTGTAGATAAACTTTCCCATGTGATCTATTTTGCCGATAAAACTCTAAATGATGCTCAACTCAACTACTCCACCACTGAAAAAGAGTTGTTAGTTGTTGTTTTTGCACTTGATAAGTTTAGGTCCTATTTATTAGATTCTAAGGTTTTTGTCTATTCGGATCATGCTGCATTGAGGTACCTTTTGTCTAAAAAGGATGCTAAACCTTGTCTTATCTGATGGTTAATATTGCTACATGAATTTGATCTTGAAATTCGAGATAAGAAAGGTTCCAAAAATGTTGTAGCAGACCACTTATCTAGATTAATAGTTGATTTTATTGATGATTTTGTATCTATTACCTAGTCTTTTCCTGATGAGCTTATACTTCATATCTCCCAATTGCCTTGGTATGCTGATATAGTGAATTATCTTGTTACTGAGCAAATTCCTTCTCATTGGACTAAGATAGATGTAAATTTTTAGCTAAGGTTAAGTACTTCTTTGGGGGATGACCCTTGTTCAAATATCGTCCCATCAGATAAATAGGAGGTGTGTTCTTGAATATGATCAACAAAGTGTCATCTCTTTTTGTCATGATTATGCTTGTGGTGGACACTTTAGATCTAGAAAGACTACTACAAAGATTTTGCAATGTGGATTTTACTGGCCCACCATTTTCAGAGATTCTCACACTTATTTCTCAGCCTGTGAAAGATGCCAAAAGTTGGGGAGTATATCACGCAGAAATATGATGTCATTAAACCCAATTTTGATAGTTGAGATATTTGATGTTTGGGGCATTGATTTTATGGGTCATTTTCCTAATTCTTTTGGTAATTTGTATATCCTTGTTGAAATAGATTATGTGTCAAATGGGTAGAGGCAATTGCCTGCAAAACCAATTATCACAAGGCTGCGGTCCGATTTTTTAGAGAGAATATTTTTGCACGCTTTTGTACTCCATGTGCCATCATTAGTGATGGGGAAAATATTTTTGTAATAGGGTTTTTGAGCAATTAATGAAGAGATATGGTATAAACCATAAAATTGCTACACCTTACCACCCCTAAACTATTGGTCAAATTGAGATTTCTAATAGGGAGATTAAACACATTTTGGAGAAAACAATAGACCCTAATAGGGAAGATTTGTCTTTACGACTTACTGATGCATTGTGGGCATACCATACTACATTTAAAACTCCAATTGGAATGTCTCCACATAGAATTATTTTTGAAAGGCTTGTCATCTTCCTGTTGAGTTAGAACGTATAGCAAATGGGCTATAAAGCAAATGAATTTTGATCTTAATAAGGAAAGTGTTCATAGGAAATTGCAAATTAATGAGTTGGAGGAAATTCAAAATGATGCTTATGATTGTGCTAAAACTTATAAGGAACAAATGAAAAAGGTTATCATCTAACCATTTTGAGGAAATCTTTTACATCTTAGCAAAAGGTCATTCTTTATCATTCTTGTTTATATTTATTTATTGGAAAATTAAGATATTGATGGACAAGTCCTTTCATAGTTTGTACTGTTTATTGTCATAGAGATGTTGAGATTGAAAATCCTAGGAATGGTGATGTGTTTGAAGTTAATGGTCACCATCTCAAACCATGTGTAGAGTTGAGGAGGTGATGCATGTTGAATATGATTTTTATAAGAAGAATACACGTGGTGTTATCATGAGCTTCTATTTTATTTTAAAACCCTTACTGAGCTAAATTTACCATTCTTTTGTTTGTGATTTTGTTTTGGGGTTATATATTGTGTTATACAAGTGCTTAGGATGAATTGTATCATGAGCTCGAGGACGAGTAAATACACTTATGATAGATGAGGCAAATTATTTTGACATGTTTAGACTTATGTCAAGATTATGTTGATGTTAGAACAAATGATAGGTTGTGACTGACTTTAACACATGATGTAGCCTTAAGGTTTATGACTATTTACTTTATGTGTTTTTATAAGTGTGACGATGAACTAAGTAAGACTTAACCTCTATCAATTTTTCTTTATGTTATTTATTTTTGCATAAAGCGCACGTACTATATACTTTAATAAGAACCATTTTGAGTTAGTCTTCCACTTTTTCATGGCTTGTCTCACTACCCTAGATAGGGTTTAGGTCAAAGGCGGTGTAGCAAGGCATGAAAATAGAGGTCTCGGAGGCTGAAAGTGCATGTGTAAAATTAGGGGTGTGATAAGCGGATGCTCTTACCATATCTACCATTCACAATTGCAGCTAACTACCTCAGCGACTACCTCACCGATGAACCCTACCACTAATATCCCATTAAAATCACCACCATATTGGAATGACGACTCACCAAACACCCCTACTGTGTGAGTGGAGAAGATACATTCAATAGAAATTTCCCAACAAAAATCAAAGGCGAATGAAGTGCCAATGTACTAAATCACCTAACAAAGGTCAAAAAATACACTGCTGACAAGACTCACCCATAAAAAATTATAAATCACTGCAATCGCCTATGCATTTATTGCCTTTTCCGACGGGTTACAAAATTTTGAGCTCTAACCCTTGTTATAGGGGTATTTTTGTCCAAATTTTATATCAACCCTAATTTTATAAAATGTTATTTTTTTAAATTAGAGAATGTAAAACATTTATATCTTAAGCCAAATAATATGAAAAAATCTTTATATAAAAATACACTTTCTATGAGAACCCACATGAGGGCAAGCAGGTTCTCATAGAAAGAACCATAAGGGTCTTTCTTCTCCCCATTTCAAAAAGGAGCAGGATATCTTTGTTAGTCCCATAAAAAATGGAAAAGACACCAAAAAGGATGATTTTCTTATAAAATGATATAAGAAAAATACTCCCAAATAATGCCCCTTTTGCTTTATTTTTAACAGATTCACATTAAAACAAAAGCCCCCTCCTGGTTAACAAACAAATGGGCATCCAAACATGCCCTACATATGCATATAATTCAAGCAACTAATCCTAATCAAAATCTGTATTGTTGCCAAAGTTTGGCATCCCTTTTGTAAAAGGGCATCCAGGTTCAATGGACATCTCAACTAGTTTTAATGCGTAGATGTAATCCAGAAAATAGCAAAACACTCAAACTATTAGGTGGAAAATATAGTTAACGGAAAACTAAAAATAATTCTTAGCCACATAAAAAGAAACCTGTCCGAAAAGATAAATAACAAGATTGAAGTCCACGTAAGGAAACCTGAAAATGTATTGACCTTGACACAAATGTTCATGTTGTAACTCAATTGACTCGCAAACCAGGGACTGTACAATATAAATCCTTCATCATGTTTCCAACCATTTAGACTAAACAAGATCCATATTCCAATCGACGGCTTGAGCTCAGTTCAACAAGAAAGCCTCCACTCTGAGAAAGGACCAAGTAGAATCTTTTGAAAGGATAGGCACTTAGCATAAGGTTTTTTATATACACAAATTGATAAGTGAAATGAGTAAAAAGCAAACGTACAATCATGTCATGAATGATTTCTATGAAACTAAAACATAAAACTTTATAGTATTGAATGAACAAGAAAGGAACATAGTTGTTCAACCAAATATAGTAATAGAAACGGCCACATATAAACATAAAATGAAATATTAGTTCATTAACAAACAGTAGGTCCTAAATGTATTTTTCTTGAATTTAGCTTAAAACATAGACATCACCCTTGAAACAAAAACGAGCCATTAACAGAAATGGAGGAAACAAATGGTATTTCTTCTTATGGCATAATGGTAAAACCTTCTTCAACAGAATTTTAAAAAAATAAAGGCAATTCTGACTTTCAATGATTCAAGCATGAACATCAACTAAAACAACCAACTTACTGTAGGAGACAGCATAAGAGAGAAGATGTTCAAAACCAAAATCGGCCTTATTCATAATTTAAGAACACAATGTCATCATATACAAAAAAAAAGAATAAATGAAGCAGCTTCAAGCCTTTGATTCAAAATGTCCAGAGGAACACATTTCAAAAGCTTCTCCTAGTTAGGTTATATTTCCAACAGTAAGCCAGTTAGCACTTTCCTAACTTCTTCAAATCAGGAAGATCTGCAACAAATATAGATTACAGTTTGTCAAAAGAGGAGCAAACAACAAAACCAAAATCTTGTAGTGCTAGCAGAGCACTAAGAGAGAATTCCTTCATGTTATATATATATATATATACACACACACACACCCATGCTCATGCACCAAATGCATTTGAGCCACGTGACCAGTAATATTCATGGGGCAGGCGGGTTTTGATCTAATGCCTGCCCCGTTATATTCTTGCGTTGTCGGACCCGGCACATTTTAATTCCTTTCACACAAACTAGCCAACATGCACACTCATAATGTCTGTAATATATAGATTAGATCAGAAAAAAAGTCTCCCCTACATTTATGGTTATAATACATGCTTTTAGGATCATAATGACTATAAATTATAAACACAAACTCCATATTTTCCAAATACACTCGTAGTAAACAATTGCGAGTCAAAATCTCATAGGCTAAATATATTAGACTTTGTATCATAGAGCATGTTATTTAGGTTCACTTTGACAACATGTCTCATTTAATACAGTTTTTTTTAGGAGTTTTCAAAGGGTGTCAAAAATATGCAAATCTAGACATGTATAATATTAATATAAGAAAAAAATAAATTAAATTATTATCAAGAAGTGAGTTGTATACGTGGAGCCCACAAACAAGTTCGAGAAAACATAGACAGGTGGGATCTCATTTGATAACGTCGATGACTTTCTAATGTTATAAAAAATATGCAAATCCGAGTTCAGGAGTGCAAGATATCACATTAACATAAAAAATAGGGTCCATGCCATATCAGCCCATACTATTATATTGACATATGGAAAGGCATCTAAAAAATATAAGTAAATAATTTTATTAAAATATCTTCGAATCACATGCCATTTCAAACTTGTATTAAAGAACATAAGGAAATAAAACATGGGAAAAATAGTCTGACAATGAAAATTCTAATCACCCAATTTTCTTTATATATATATATATATATATATAGATGGAAAAGTCAGCCACAACTGCACTGCAGCTCTGGCTATACAAGCTCTCTCTCTTTCTCTATATATACCACACACACATGAATGATAAACAAAGACAAATAACAAAAAAAATCTCGACAGTTATGTTAACTTACACAGCATTCCTTCTTGACCATCACTCTCATCACTTTCATCTCTCTGCCAATAAAACATGATAATCAACATGAACCAATTCCTATTCCAAAATTATCAACCTTTGATATTCATAACAATAACAAAATGAGATATGAGAAATAACATTACCAAAGCATCATCACTGTCATCAGAAGCTACTGTTTCAGCTGCAGCCGCAGATAGGAGTTATCAGGCAAATTGATATAAAAATATAAAGAAGGTTAACTTCTCAAATTCCTACAAAACTAAGACTATTGTATGAAAAAAATTTAATAGATATAAACTATTGCACACAGAGGTTCACCTTTTTTGGGATCCCAACACCAGTAGACATAAACGAAATGAAGCACACTCCTTTGCACATCTATTCTTATGCTAACAGGAAGAGGAATGTCAAGGCTATTTATCCTTCCTGTATTTGGTGTATAATTGGTTTGCAAATGTGCTTAATATTTTGACTTTTTGCGACCTATGCTACGAGGAGAGATTAAGCCCAGTAAGAATCTTTTGTTTTCAACAGTGGTGATTTATTATTTTAGAGAATTCAGAGAATGTCATCCCTCAAAGTCCTCATAGGAACTGTGTAATCCGAAGAACATAACCAGACCTATGTACCTCCCTTCTTTGAAGTAAAGACATAAACCAGATGTCTATGCAGAGACACTTCCAAAACAAAAACAACTCACAATTAGTAGACTCTTCCTCATCCTCATCAGACCACCTATTCCAGTCCACTTTGATGTAAGGTGCAGGTTTTTCATCCGACTTCAACAGTCTCTTCCACCAATCTTTACGCTCTTTCTGGACTGAGCAAAATATGTTTCTCAATCCAATGTTTACTTTAGTTCCCTGCAAAATAATTATTATAAGCATATTCCTGTCAATCTATAGTGATGGAAATCTTTAAATTTCCTAACAAAACATGATCAAAGAATATTAAAAAAATCCACATTCACACACCAACAGGAAGCAAAGATGATGGAGGTTTATCATGTACCTCAGGAATGACAGCCCCATAAAGTTCCAGACTAAGGCTAAAGGATTTTCCGTGGGGCCCAGATGCAGAGAAGCTAAACAAACCTTGAGGTTCACATTTCACGGAAACATCTTTTGCATCCAATAAGGAAACGGTTAGGTAAATCTTGTCAGATCTTTGTGCCCAAAGAACTTCAGGCGGCTGACTGAATACAGAAAATAGAATGGCTAATCAGCACAAGAGAAACCACAATTAATAAAAGATTCCCACGGTACATATTTTGCAACTAGTAAAATCAATATGCTTTATGTTAGTAGATCAGCTGTATTTACTGTGACAGTGAAAAATTTTCCAAACAAAAGCTGGTACAAACATCATTGCATTACTCACTGTACGGATTTCAAGTCCAATGCAAGAAAGACTGGAAATTTAATTTGCAACGCACAAATTGTTACGAGATATATAATATAGCGAACACATATTATTATTAAAAAGGAAGTTAAAACAGAAAATTCTTATTTACACTGAACCTTAATACGATATTAAGAAAAGAGAAAGTAGACAAAAAGACAATCGAGACTGTGGTCATACACATTATTTAAAAAATGGTCGACTTAATGTGCCCATCATTTCTTTACTCTGGCAGAAAGATAGATACATTCAACACAACATCCAGATTCTAGATTAGAACCCCTTTTTCATTTCCTTGTGTTTGCACAGAAAATATTTCAATCAACTAATGAATGATAACACTTTTCCCTCTTATGTTTTCACCCAAATTTCCGTCAGTAGCTGGTAGCAGGATTTTTGGCTTTCAGAAAACTAAACTTGAAAACAAGTTAATCTAGACAAGAAGATAAAAAAACCCACAAACATCCTAAATCTTTTTCTGACTTACTATGGATAGATACTGCAACGTCGACCCGAAAGCCCAATACTGACTCTAGTTTCACACAAATATGAAAATCAACAAAAACCCAGATCGCAAAGCCCAACGAATTTACATTCTCTACTTTCAAAACCATCATCCAGCAAGAGAAAAAGTTCATAAAGTCCTCAAGGAGACAAAAAGGGGAAATTGCACAAGTAGTGGCAATATACAGAGACAAGCACAAGTACACAACTCACTACCTCATTGTCGAAAATGAAGGGAAAACCACCCAAAACACGTAGGTGAAGGATCAGCAGCTTGAGGAAGTTCGAAACTAGTTTCTTATGTAATGATATGGGCGTAAATCAAGTTGCAGACTCAAGACTCGAGGGGTTAAAAGCAAGAAAACGAACAACTTTTTACTGCTCGATTGGCTTTCACTGCAAACCCTGCATCTGATACCCTTCCTGTCTTACGCAGCACTCAGCACAACTCCGTGAATCGTGGGCCTCACAGAGAAAGTGCTTGGTACTGTGCTACCGCGTGGGATCACTGTTTTAAATCCTTAAGATATCAGTGTTTTAAAACCGGCCCGCTCGACCTGTTGAACCGGGTTTCACCGGACAGATCGACATTTCGGGATGGGCCACATACCGGTCAAATCAGGATTTTTTTAGCCGATTGAACCGGAAAAAATTAGACCCGGACACCAATCGGGTCGGTGGCCAGCCTAATTCTAAATATACTACTTTTACTTTGGGATGTACTCTTACTTTATACAAGTCATCCATCTTAAGAATTAATACTATACAATATAGTTGGTTGCTACAAGCGGGATGCAGTATACATGCTAGCACACATTAGCCCTACTTGCCTTAACATGTGTTAATGTATGCATACGTCATTAGTTCTTAAGATCGAAGACGTGTATGAATTAAGAATAACTCCAAATAATATTTTAATAGTATTGAATAATTTTTCCCTTTTGAGAATGTAAAGTTTAGCTGCTTAAATTTATTGGCTAATTGATCAGGGCACAAAGAGAAATGTTTGAATCCCATCAGCAGCATCTGGCTTCTATTGCCTTGTTCTACATGCTCCACCCAATCATAACCTTTGGCAGTCCCATGTATATTTGGTTTAACGCCTTTCAAAATTGAATCGAATTTGGCTTGAACGAAGTGAATCGATCGAATTTTGTAGTGTTGGGCTCAATCAATGAACTCTTCCACACAATTCAGTTCAGAGAGTCATAGGGGGCTAATCGTTGTTAAGGTGAATAATACAAAAGATTTTGTTTACCATACAATCAAAGCTTTTAATAGAATAAGAATAAGCTAGGCAGTACATCAGGCACACACTCCAAAGTTTTAAATTCCACCCCATATAGATCCATCTAATCATGTTTTGCTTTTTATAAGTGTGATAATCCTACATCTTACACTAGTTATTATTATAGAGAAAAATTGGGTCTCATATGATAATAGGGGTTCTATATCCAATTAAAATTTTGTGAGACATATTCTGGTTATTATGATTTATGAATAGATGTCCCCAAGAACAAAATTTATCCACAAAAGTGGGCTGACAAGGAGATCCCTTTAATTCTGGCTCAGCAGACCCTCTCTATTGACATGGCTAGCTAAGGGAGAAGCATGGTACTGTTTCCATGAAAACAAAACTAGAAGATGCATATCCAATATTTATCATTTTATGTATGCATGTGATATTATTCATTTAAACTAACAATTCTTTATGTTAATTCTTAGTGCATATACTTAGAACAAGGCTCTTTACACCCCATTAAACTCTTCTATCCCCATTTGTGAGAAATTGTAATGTATTGTAACTATTCATATTCCCCCATTGAAACTCTCAGTTATTACCCCACTTCAAAAAATCAAATCCCTTCTTCCTCCTCACTCTCTGGTGTTGGTGTTGCCTCCCAATTTTTTTGACTAATGTTGGCCTCCTGCCTTCAGTTGCCATCAGCTCTAGTACTGATCTCTGACATGCGCTAGAAAGTGATAACCTTCATACCTAGTGCCCTAGAGCCTTCGGTCCAACTGAAAAGTGGGAACTTGAGCTGCTTCGTTATTGGGGAAGCATGAACCTAGAGCCCCAACTTTGTCTCATGAGAGAATTTGAATGAATATCATATATGACTATGTAGTACAATATATAGGTAAAACCCTAGGGTACAGATCTAGGGTAAATCCCATGAGAATAATATAAGATTATATGCCATGAGTAAAAGATTACATGTTGGGAAGAGAAGATTCTATGCTATTAACATGCCCCTCCAATCTCAAGGCGGGTGAAGAGCCATGAGTTTGGTAGTGACAGTCTGGAATTGAGCGATGGGAAGCGGCTTAGTGAATATGTCTATAAGTTTTTCTTTGGAGGGTATGTGCTGAGTGTGCATGTGACCGGGTAGAACTTGCTCCGGAATGTAGTGATGATCAATCTCAATGTGTTTGGTGCTGTGTGAGCGATGAAAGATTGGTTGTCACACGATATGATAGGCATCGGAGGAGGGGAGATGCCGAGAAATTTAAGGATCATAGATACCCAGACAATCTCTGTGGCAGTGGATGAGCGGGCAATCGTGGCTTACTTTTTGGATTTCCAGATGATGAGGTTGGGACCCATGAAAAAACAATACCTAGTGATGGACCGTCGGTCAAGGGGGTCACCAACCCAGTTAGAGTCTGAGTAAGAAGTGAGTGCAAAGGGTCCTGGTCAGAGGAGAATGGCATGGGAGAAGGTGCCCTAAAGGTACCAAAGAATCCACTTGACCGCCACATAGTGGGCTATGGATGGGCTCTGCATATGCTAACAAATGTAGTTCATTGAGTAGGCAATGTCTTGTTGGGTATTGGTGAGGTATTGGAGTGCACCAACTATGCTCTTGTAGTAGGACAGGTCAGGGAATGGGGGATCAATGGGGGAAGTGGGAGGCCTTTTGTAGACGACAAGGGTTGGGGTAGGTTTGCATTGGTCCATGTTGGCACGTTGGAGAATATCTCTAGTGTAGTGGGCTTGGGTGAGGAAGAGGCCTTCTGCAGTTGTAGTGAACCCAAGTCTTTAATGGCAAAGGCACTGCCAAGAAGGGAGATTATGTGGTCAACAAAGGAAGGATAAGAACCGGTGATAAGGATGTTGTCCACATAGACCACTAGAATGGTGACTTGGGAGCCCTGTTGGTAAAGGAATAGGGATGTATTAGTGTGGCAAGACCAAAAGAAAAGGTTAAGCAGGTAGGATGAGAGTTTGGCATACCATTGGCGAGGGCCTTGTTTGAGGCCATATAGGGCTTTGTGGAGATGACAAATGTGGTGAGGAATGGAGGGGTCAATGACCTAGGGGGTTGGGCCTTGTAGAGTTCCTCCTCAATGGTGTCATGAAGGAATGCGTTGGTGTAACGCCGAGATTTTTCATCACATTTTCTTTAAAATTCACGGAAAAGTTTTGCAATATAACAGCTATAAATTGAGGAAAATGACAAATATGAAACATGTGAAAATAGTTTTATAATTTAAAACATCACACATCAGTTATTCCCATACAAATTTTTACTCATTCAAACATCATACAGCCAAACCAAACATCCTCAAGTGCTACTCGAAAACAAATGTATGAAGTAAATTACTGCAATCATAGACTTTAAATACAAATCTCTCCTAGGCATCCCTGAGTGCAAGTCCCATAACAGTCCACAATCTAATCCAAATTACAAGTCAAAAAAATATAAATATTTTAATTCTCATCTCACCCAATACATCAGATCGTGGCACAAAATAATACTCGCAGTGAGTCAAAGATGTACCAGAGTCAAACGGAATCAATTCATCACTGAAATGAGCATCCATCTCCAGGAGCTCTCTGCCACAAACCTGCAAAAGCCTCCTGAACAACGGGGCTAAAAAATAGGGTAATGAGTATTTTCATACTGAGTAGGAAAATACCTAGCAGGGGAGTTCTAAAAAGTGAACTCAATAAGTCCATACACAGATGCGTTTATACAACTCAAACATGAAGCAAACAGACATATAATAATCATGCACATATGCATACAATCATGCCAAAAACATACCATCAAACCAACCTTACACATACACTCTTAATCAGAGTCTTACAAACTTACTCATATAATCGTACGTTTACTCATACAACTTATACATACTTGTATGACTTTACTTGTACAATCTTACACATCCTCATATGACCTTACTCGTACAATCCTACTCATAAACATACACTTATAGTCTTGCTCAGAATCGTACTCTTACATTCTTGCTCGGAATCATACTCTTACAGTCATGCTCAGAATCATACTCTTACAATCATGCTCAGAATCATACTCTTACAGTCATGCTCAGAATCATACTCTTATAGTCTTACTCAGAAACTTACACTTACTTAGAAACATACATACTCACTCATACAGTCGTACACAAAGTGTTGACCAATGAAGCTCATTACAACTAATAAGCTTGAGCGTCAAAATGGAAAGGAATGTCACTGGGGCATCACCTTAACCTCCGGGGAGTGACTAGACGCCATGGACTTTTCCAAAGGCAAGGTACACCAATGCTCATAGGGCACAAGATCAAACAGGTAAGAGCAGTTCCATGATACTACTTCCCTGAGCGTGCAAACATAAACACCCACACATAAGGGGTCATACAATTGCCCATACTCTAGGGGTCTTATAGTGTCAGTGCCACTCTTGAGCGAAAATCATACGGTGCCACTCTTTGACAGAAATCATACGGTGCCACTCTTGGGCAGAATCATGCAACACTCTCAATAGAGCATCAAACACTTAGGCTTAATACAGCACACAAACCAAATCAAAAATATACATCGCTCTCAACAGAACATCAGACGTCTGGGGCTCAATACAGCACACAGACAACATCCTGCAGGATAAACACTATGGTAAGACATGAGAAATTCTCAACCAACTCATTATTGGCTAGCTCAAACATGAAACTTAATCCGTTGAATCCTCAGGTCTCAAAGATTAGCTTTGCTTATAAATCATGTTTGAATTAAGTAAGTTATGTGGTAAAGTTATGCCACACAAACTCTCAAACATATAGTGTTCCACTCATCAAACTGAAGCTGAGCATGATTCGAAACCCTAGTTCGTTAGGGCATTAGACTTCCTTAACCCATCCATCTCACAACATAACACACCGTGCACCAAAATCTTACATATTTATACAATCTCCTCCATCCACCTTATGGCTAACACATCTTACTCGGAATTCATTAAACTGAGCTCCTTAGAGCCAATCCTAGTTATCACCCTCTTACTTATACCTCACTTATTGTGTTTACTTTTCACTTCATAATTTGTATGTTATGCTTGTACAATTTGCAACACTCTTATTGACTGACAATCCTCCAACATACGCTCTAATCCAAACTAATCCAATCCGATCCACTCCCATCAAACTCATATGCTCTGTCTTCTATCATACGCTTACATGTCCACAAGAAATCCATACGAATCCCTTTGTCACCTCTTACCATGCATCACTCATACTTCTACCCCCCCACACACATACACATCCATTGCACAGGCATATAGCCATAACACATACGTTTGTTCATCACACATACTTTTATACACACAATTCCATATATAGTTGACTAACATACTCTCTAGTCATCACTAGCACATACATAATCTACATACATTAGCTTACAGACGTACTCGCTAGCCATTACTAGCACATACATACACATCCATACACGTAGCTAACCAACATACTCGCTAGCCATCACTAGTGCACACAAAATCCACATACGTAGCTTACTAACATACTCGCTAGCCATCACTAGCGCACATATACATCAACAATACTTAGAGCTCACATGCATGTCATATGCATTTCAACATAGCATAATTTATCCTCTTACATCATGCAAACGGATCATAATTTAACATTCAAAGCATTGATCATACAATCCTGGCATGCTGCTACTCATTCAAAGCATGCTATCATGAAATTACGAGTTCAAAGCTCCCCTACCTCGTAATGATGACGTTTGATGGTGAGCACATGACGTTGGCGGCGTCGGTGGCGGAGTTGGTGGCCAAAAGCATTGCTAAGTTGAGAGAGCTGCTATCTTGAGGGTTTAGGAAGCGCCAAAAGTACTCATGGCCAAATGGGGTGTTAGAAGTCAAAGCAGAATAATCTGTGATCCACAGCGACATGCTAGGGTGACCGGGAGAAAGGTCACGCTAACAGAAATAGCAAGTGTGACCAAAAGTGGAGATGGACTCATTGAAGTTTGACCGGTGACTGAGAATTACTCGGCCAGCTGCAAGACGTCAAAATCGGCCGCGGACAGCACCCATCGGCGTCGATTTTGCATTTACAAGGGCCAACATAAGGGCGGAGGGCATGGGGCTACACTCAAGGATAGAGGAGAGGGGGTGGACGGCTCTGGTATCAACTTCATTCAGTGGCAGAGCCAGCTGATGGTCAATGGCACGAATGTGGTGCCTAAACCCTAAATCGCATGTGTGGCTACACGCACAAGCCGCCAAAGGGGAGGGGAAGAGGGCTGCACGTAGGTGGCCCAAGGCCAACAAAAGTCCAATAGGGCTTAGGCCCTAGTGGTGGCCAATCAAAGCAGTGACACGCCGACCACTACCCACAACCAAAACAATTGGTGGGGTGGCGGTGCATCTAGCATGGTAGAGGTAGGGAAAGGTTCGAGGTCGAGCAATGGCCACAAGGCCGTCACTCGCCAAGGCATATATAGGTAAATTCCTCCATCTTCAGTCAAGGTAAGATAGACAAAATCTTGCCAAAGGCCATCTGGTATTGACGACATAAAATGGGCAAGAGGGGTCAATGGGCAAATATGCCAGTGAGCGGAACTCGTTGAGGCTGTGAGCCATAGGGAGGAGCATGGGTCAGAGGTGATCAAACCGGGTCAGGTGGGGCCGTCTCTGGTCATTGCTAGGCCAAGGCGGAATCCATGGTGGTCATTCCGCCATTGCCCGCCTATGCTGGCCACGTCAAAATCCAAAACAAAGAGGCTGATTGGGGAAAAAAATGGAGCTGGGATGGGTCGGGGCGGCTGTACTAGCTACATTGGGCTGAGACATGCTGGCCAAAGCCCTGCCAAAGGCTAGCAACCATGGCCATCTATAGCTCACCCGCCTCAAACTGAAAACACAGAGGGAAAAGGCAATTCTAGCTTTGTCGGACGTGAAGAGGACCAGAAAATGATCAAGGCCGCAGGGCTCAGCTGAGGGATGTCCCTGTCGTCGCCAGCCCAAGGCTGGCCCACTAGAGGCGAGCTGGAGGCTGGCTCTAGCCGACACGTCTTCAATTTTCCATCACAAACATAAACAAGGGAGGGGAAGGGTGGGGTGGTCCCCTGACTTTGCCGGACCAATGCGCCGGATGGAGTCCGGCCAGTTACTGATAAGTATGAAATATATATCTATTTTATATGCTTTTTTACTTTACTTGCCAGTATAGATTAGGTTAATTTAGGATTAATTGTGATTTATTTAGATTAAGATAGATATTAATATTTTAGTTTAATTATTAATTAATTTTGGGAGTTATTAGTAGTTTAGGCATATATTGAATTAAGTTGGAATTTTAGTTATATTCTACATGTCTAAAATGTGATATTTTTATGTTTTGTAGGTAAAGCGTGTTTATCAAAGTACTTGGACGATGTTTGGAATAATTCAAAATAGTCTTGACATGTTTTAAAATAATTTGGACAACTTTTCAGAGTTATAAACTAGTTGGAAATTAATATGGACATGAAAAAAAGAGCTTAATGAACATAAATTGGACTATCCAGAAAACTGTCCAGATTGTAGAAATAATGTAGCCGATCAAACGGGGAGTTTTAAGTATCAAACGGGATAACTTGATTTTGAATAAACAAATAGGCATGCAGGGCAATCGATCGGGATAACGAGCAGTTTCCTTGTTTAAGCTAATTTTGATTCCTTTTCATATTGGACTCCTTTATACAGTTCTTAAACCTATATAAAGACATATTTGACTCAAAATTGAAGGATTCCAATAGATTTTCTGAAGAGAAAAAGGAAGAAGAAGATGGAAGAAAACTCAAAGCTTTCAATAGAGATTCAAATGCTTTATTCTACAATGGAAGGCTAGACTTTTCTTTTACTTAGGAGTTGATGAAGCTATAGATAAGTTTAAGTTTCTTTTCTTTTTAATTTAGATCTCAGTTGTGAATGATGACAATTGTATGATAAAGATTTCATTTTTAATGGAAGAGCTTTTAATGTTTATTCAAATCTATGTTGATTTAGTGTCTTGTAGATGATAGATTGATGTGGTTTTGATATTTGCATCAATTCTAATTTCTGTGATTTAGATGAGATGGTCATATAATAATTTTAATGTTCAGATAGTTAATGAATTAGATGAGTTATACTAAGATTAGACGAGTCATGCCTATAGCTAGTTTAGTATAGATGATTCGTGCTATTGTCGAAGATAGTTCATGTCATGAATTTAATTAATGATATTTTCTGAAGTAATTCTAGCTTGTAGCTGAGAATACTTGTTCATATTCACACTAGATTTAGATTAAAAGTTAAGGAATTGTTATGGTTCTATAGTGGATTCGATTTCCTAAGTGAATTTCATTATATTAATCTCTTGCTTTTAAACTAGTTGATTCCTTTCTTTTGCTTAATTTAAGCTTAAGTTGTTTTTAATTTTTAATCAACAAATTCCTCTTTAGATTTAGTAATAATTCATCCGTCTCTGAGGTTCGACAACCCTTAAATACTTATCCTAGTACAATTACCTTGTACACTTACAAAGGGTTTAATTATAAACGATCAATTACATCCATCCACTGGTGGCAGCGGCGGAATCAAAGACCAGAGGGGATGGAAAATAGGGGCAGAGCCAAAATTGCAAGGGGGAAGTCAGCGGGGCTGGCCAGGGACGGTAGCCTTGCCATTGCTAGCCCAAGGCCAGTCAAACGTAGGCCGACCAAAGCCTACCGCTCGTCGCCGGTGTTGTTCGAGTCAGAAAATGGGAGAGAGAGAGAGAGAGAGTGAGGGAGGGCAAACTGGGGCAGAGCTGGGGAGGTTGAGTCAAGGCTGGGGGAGCCGAGGAGGCATCCTTGCCATCACCAGGCCACCGCTAGGTCGAGGCTGGTTGGCGGCCAGCCAGTGGAGCCACCACTGGCTCAGGTAGATGACAGGGGGGCTACTCTGTTTATTTTCTGGTCTCTTCCGGCTCGGGCTCGACCAAGTGCGAGTTGTTTTCTTTTTTCTTTTTTACTTTCTCTCTCTATTCTTATCCTTTGCTATTACATTTCTCTCTCTTTTTCGCACCGCAAACTTGCATCGAGGTCCATGACCTATGATTGAACTCCACACCCAACTCTACTAGTATAAATACCGATGCCAAATACGCTGAAGCATCACATTTTCTCGCAAAAAAATGACCAATAAAATAGGAAGAAAATCACAAAAAAATGTAAAAAAATTAGGGACGTTACAGTTGGAGACGTCAAGCTATTTGATAGCCCATGCATTGGAAAGCGCAAGACTAAGGACAATTCGGATAGTGTAGGATTTTACCAAGGGACTAAAAGTTTTGTGGTAATCATGACCCTCTTCCTGAGTGAAGCCTTTGACAACCAGATGTGCCTTGTATCTGGAATAGAACCATCAAGACTCGCTTGATCTTGTAGGTCCATCGACACCTGATGATGTTGGAGTTGGGCGTTGGTGGAACAAGGGACCAGGTGCCTTGCTTGAGAAGGCCCACGTACTTGTAGAGCATAGCAGCACACCACTCAGGGGTTTGGGAGGCAAGATGAAAGGAGGTGGGTTTGGTCTGAGGAGGAGATTGGGTGGTGAGGGAAAGAGGGATGCAAGGCCAAAAGATGCACTTTGCTACGGGTGATCATATGGTGGGTGGGGGCTTGTGAGGGGGTGGGGGATGGGGAGGGTAGGGGGAGTGTGGGGGCGGAGGGTATGGGTGAGTGAGACAAAAGGGATGGAGTTATGGGAGGATATGATGAAGTGGTGGGGGGTAGTGGGAGGGGGAAGACGGTGTTGGTGGGACATGGGAGCGAAAGGGGAACTCATGTTCAAGGAAGTGAACATGGCGGGAAATGAATACTCTATGGGTGATGGGGTCTAGATAGTGATAGCCTTTGGTGGAGGGGTAGTAGCCTATGAAGACACAGGGAATGGATCAGGCTTAATGTTTATGCTGGGAGTAGGGGCAAGTCCACGCGTAGCACCGAAAGCCAAAGACACAGAGGTGGGAGTAGTTGGGAGTGGTATGGTTGAGAAGTTGATAGGGGGACGTGGAGTGGAGAGTGGGGGATGGAATGCGATTCATGAGGTACGTGGCTATGCAGGTGGCATCAACCCAGTAGGAAGGGGGCATGTGAGCGGAGGTGAGGAGGGCAAGGGTGGTCTCGATGATGTGGTGGTGTTTACGCTCAGCAACACCATTATGTTCGGGAGTGTGGGGACATGAGAATTGATGGGTGATGCCATGGGTTGTAAAGTTGGAGGTGAAGCAGGAATTGACATACTAGCGGCCATTGTCAGAATAGAAGGTAGTGATATGATATGGGAAGGCATTTTCGACCATGGATTGAATGGTAAGGAAAGTTTCAATGATGTCTGACTTGAGTTTGAGAGGATAGAGCTAGGTGTAATGGGAGTAGTCATCAATGAAGAGGACATAGTATTGAAAGTCGATGAAGGAAGTGACTGGGAAGGGTCCCCAAAGGTCGGAGTGGATGAGTTCTAGGGGACGAGTGGTAGAGCAATGGGAGTGGGGAAATGGTAATTTGTGGGATTTGCTAACGCGACAGCTACTACAAACTAAGCCTTTTATTTTGGTAACAAGAAAAGGAAAGGAGGAGACAATAGTGTTGAAGGTGGTTGAGGCGGGATGTCCAAGTCATTGATGCCAAGTATCAGAAAAGGAGGTGGTGACGGTGAGGAAACATGGGATGGCAATGGAGAGAGGATAGACACCGTTCCGACTTGGGCCGTGAGAAAGGATACGTCGGCCGCGAGAAAGGATACGTCAAGACTTGTTATCCTAGATAGACACATCAGAGGCAGAAAAAGTTTGCAAACAGTCATCATCACATGCAAGTTTGTCGACGGAGCGGAGGTTGTGAGCAGTGGAGGGACTATGAAGGATGGTGTTCAGGCATAATGTGGAGTGAGGGAGGGAGAGGGAGGTGCTACCCATAGAGGAGACGAGAAAGGATTGTCCAATAGAAATATTAACGTGGGATGGGCTGGGGTAAGGTGAGAGGTAAGGTGGTTCAAGTTCGGGGTGATGCGATTGCTTGCGCCGGAGTCAAGGAGCCAGTCAAAGGGGCATTGGATCCCTCCTTGAGCATTAAGGCAAAGGCACTACCCCCGGTGGGGCCCAGGTGAGATGCATTGTAGCGTGCACCGCATTGGAGGTCACCGCGATTGAGGGAGCCACATATTTGGAAAGTGGGGCAAGAATGGCAAACGCACATCGCCCACTACCATAGCATCGTTGAATACCACACCTGTGGCAAAATGGGGGGTGGGATGACTGATTCGGTTGCATGGGCAGTGTAGGGAGCAGTCCGGGGTGGTGTAGGCGGTGGCTGAAGGAGACCCATGTAGGTGGGGCGCCATGGAAGCCGGCGAGGCACCCAAGGGGGGCCGAGGAGGAGCTGGCCAATAGCATTTGTGAGAGGGCCAAGAAGGGCTTGCGGGAGGGGAGCAGAAGCAGTGGATGGGGGTATGCCTGTGGCGGCATGAAGGGTTGTCGGGTGGGCCAGGGGTAGTTCAGTGGGGATAGCCTGAAGGAGGAGGTTCCATAGTTGGGTGAGGGGCACCAAGACACCACGGGTATGGATGTCAGCGGCAGAAGTGGCATAGTGAGGGGGAATGCGGCAAGTGTCTGATGAAGCAGATCAGCATCTTTGAAGAGGACACTGACGGTGGTGAGTTGGTCAACCAGTTGGCATAGTTGGTCTAGGTAGGTCATCATGTTGGTTGGTCCTAAGGGGCAGTGGTGGAGCTCTCCCATGAGGTAAATCACAGCGGCAGGGGAGGCTGACAAGTACTAGGCAGAAATGGTGGTCCAGAGGGTGGCCACGGTCATATAGGTGAGGAAGTGGCGGATGATGGTGGGGTCGATGGTGGCACAAGGAAGACGAGAAGATGATGGTCCATGGCGATCCAGTCATAGTAGGTGGGTCGGGTGGAAGAATCTGCCGGAGAGGGACACGACAGGGTGCCATCAATGTAGGGTAGCAGTTGATAGGTGGCAAGGATAGATGTGGCGGTGGTGCACAAGACCAGGAAGTTCGAGCTATCAAGGTGGATGATAATGAGTCTGGCCATGTTGGAGACAAGGAACTTTATGGAGGTGGGAACTATCTTGAGGAAGTCGGCAGTGGTGGGGAGAGAGGAGGGCAACAGGTAATTGGCATGCCGGAGGTGGCTGTGGTCATGGGGGAGGCTAATGGGTCCATGGAGGGCTGGTCAGAGGGAAGAGAAGGAAGAGGGTAGGGATAGAGGAGGAGAAAGGGGGCAGCTTGCTAGAAGGGAGGGTTGGCGGCGGTGAGGCGCAGGGAGGGAGAAAATGAGGAAGAAGGAGGGATGTTGGGGGAGCACGGCACACAACAAAGGGGGAGAACCAAGGGGAAGAAGGGGTACACCACAAGAGGGAGAAAGAGTGGGGCTCGAGGTACTATAGGGATGGCTGCCCAAGGGAGTGGCTCAAAATTCGAGGAAGGAGAAGGAGGTTGTGGTCTTTTGTGTCTCTGATACCAAGAAAATAATTTGAATGAATATCATATATGACTATGTCGTACAATATATAGGGAAAACCCTAGGGTACAGATCTAGGATAAATCCCATGAGAATAATACAAGAGATTACATGCCATGAGTAAAAGATTACATGTTGGGAATAAAAGATTCCATGCCATTAATAGTCTCAACCATTAAAACAAAGAACTTACCCTTATCATAATCTTTTTCTTCTTCTCGTCTTGTCAGCCATAACTAGTCACTCTTGCCAATCTAGCTTCCTATCGGCCCTACATTTTCTCAGAGGATTTGTTGGTCAGAGACCCAAGAATGGGCTCTTCTTTTCCAAGTCTACCGTATGAGACATGGTACTTCACCCAGTAGCTAGACCATTTTAGTTTTAGGGACCACCCCACCTTCCAGCAAAGGTACCTCATTAGCCTGGATCGCTGAGCCGGCCCCTCCCAAATAGGTCCTACCTTCTTCTACTGTGGAAACGATGGTGACATGTAGTGGTGAGATTGCTCCCTAATTTGAAGCCATGGTCATCTTCATTGAAGTAAGTCTTTGGCACAAGACTTAAGTGAGGCGGCAAGAACGGCACCTGCATCAGCCCCTAAGAAGAAGGGATGGCCATGGGGTAGAGAGATGTTAAAAAATATTCTTTACATGTGGGGAATATTTAAAAGACTTTAGTAAATGTGGTTAGGATAAATAATAAATAAGGAATAGAGGTGTTGAACGGGGTTCAAATAGCCACATTCTAATACTCCTTCTATCTTACACTAATAACTCTATTTTTGAAAAAACAAATGGAGCTATTAATACAGGACAGAGGGAGTATTAGAATGTGGCTATTTGCACCCCATTAAACTCTTATTTTCCCCATTTCTTATTTACCCTAACCACATATACTAAAATCTCTCAAGTGTCACCCACATCTGATGAATATTTTTAGTTTATTTTAAAAGAACCAAATTGAGCTATTAATATGGGACAAAGGGAATATTAGTTAGAGTTACTTCTATATTATGTGGACATAGATGCCATAATTACATATTACTTGGTTTAGAGAAATAAATGCCATAGAACCCAGACTTACATGATAATAAAAAAATAGTTTGAAATATCCTTGAGTGAGGGTTTAGGGATTTATATTGTGTTATCAAATCAAAATACTACGAAAATCAAGAAATAACCAATCGTGCAATGCGAGTTCTAATTTTTTGACCGGTATGCAAGTTCCAATTTATGACCTCACATCTACAAAATCTTACCCACCAAAAGCGAGTTTTGCCAGTGAAGTGAGATTCGTCAGGAGGTTCTACTCACACACTCACATTGAAGAAGTAATTTCGCTCTCACTCAGTAGGGTGGACATCGAGGGGTTAATCAGGCAAAGGTCAACAACAACAAATAGTCGGCGACTTTAGTGGTAAAGGCATCTTCAAACTCTAGTTTTATTTTGGTAGTTGCAAATACATAAATGTTCATATATTGTGTTAGGGAGAACACGATAGTCAGTGCTTGCACATGGATTGTCTAATCAATAATACGATACACACAATATCGTGTTATCAATAATATGATATACGATAAATAACATTGACAAGTCATGTTATTGTGTGTAGGAATTACATGATTCATTGATTTTGGTTACAAAATCTCAATAGACATGACCTATTGTAAATGACTATATTTATACTAACATCTTTGACAATCATAAGCAACAAGAAGGTAGTCGAATGGAGCAATCAGTGAATTCCTCATAATAGAAGAAGATGAAGAAGATAATTTATGGGAGACTGGGGCTGGGAACAAACAACTTCCTAGGTAGACTGAGACGTTTGAAGGACCTCGTTGAATCTAGGCAAAAATGCAAGTGAATCTTGGAGGTAAATGGTTTCTATCCAGTTCATGAATACAAAAAAGCCATCATCTCTAGACCGCTACTGGTTGTATTAATTGGTGAGTGTTATGATGAATCAAAAGAGGTATTTAACATATGGGGGAAAATACTACTCATCATAGAGGAAGATGTTGCACTCATCACGGGTTTGAGGGCAAAAGGAAACGCAATGAAGTTGGAGAGCGGAGATGGGAAGGTTGCCCAAGACAAAGGACAATTTTTCAAAAGGTTCTTCTATGGGAAGAGGCCAGAGAAGAACCTTATTGAGGAAATTTTAAAAGATGTATCAGAAAAGAAGCATGTTGTCTCTAACAAAGACCTAGCACATTTAGCAATATTGCATATGGGTGCACACGTTCTATTCACATAGAGCAACATATTTATCTCCCCAACTCTGTGTGACTATCTTGATGCCATTAATGTCATGTGGAGGTACAATTGAGTGAAAGTCATGCATGAGATGCTTAGTCAAGGGGTATATTCAGCTCAAAGAAACATCAGGAGCATAGCAGATGAGCATCCCCCCACTGCTAGAGTTACAATTGGGGCTTCATTTGTGCTACATGTAAAATTCCATATTAGTGATAACATGACTACATATATTAGTGTAGATTTAATAACATACCTAGTCATATAAACGTAGAGTTAATAGCATCACTAATTAACATGGCATGCTCATAAGTAGCATTTGTAGGAATATCGCGATAACACACTAATTTTATTAGATTATTTTAGATAACATGCTAATTTGATTAGCGTGTTATAGATAACACGATAGAATCAGAAGCGTGTATATTCAATAACACAATGCATTTATTTTGTGTCATCAATTACACAATTAATTTAATAAGTGTGTCATCAATTACATGATAATTATACTAGCATTTTTTTTAGCATTGGTAATGTGATTTTTTGGCTAATGTAGGTGCGGTTTTTTTAGCACATATCTATATGGGCACCAAGTTGTCCTCCATGTATTCCATGGTACAAGAGCTTGCTTGGGTTTATGCAATTGGTTAGGGATTGGAGAAGGATGCAAAACTTTATCCAGGGGACAAAAAGTCGAGGAAGAAGTTGCTAGCTCATCACAAGATAAGGAAGTGGTACGAGGATATCTTGCACGTTTGAAGGTCGATTCTGACATCATATACCATCAGATAACTCCAATTGCTAAAGAGGCCCACTTGACCAGGGGCCAATGATCTGTGGAGAAGACCCAAAAGATGACCACACGTACCACTAAATAGAGGAGACTGTATACATGAAAAACACATCGGTTATAGACATCAGGACAATATAAACTCATCTCAGACGTCACTGAAAGCTTTGTCATGTCACTAGATGTTATGCCTAGGATTGTTGACGTTGTCATGAATAAGGCCGCCATCTACGTGTAGTGAGGATGGAGCACAAAAAGTGTGAAAATGACATTACAGTGGGTTAAAAACTTGATCAAGTTGGCCATGGGGTTAATTAAATAGATGCAGCCTCCAACAAAAGAAGTTCCTCAAGCTAAAGAATTTCGAGAAGCACTACCTCCTCTAAGAGCTGACAATGTCCCAAGATTGCATGAACAACTAGAAGCACCAGCTCTGCCGACAACAGAAGGATCAACGTCGGTGAGGGTGAAAGCTCGAGCTTCAAAATCAAAGGATAAAACTTCAATTCAAGAGAAAAGACAAGTTGTTCCTCAATTGGCAAAGGAAGTATTCATTTTCTGTAATTAGTTACCTGACTTTAATTTTCTCAAGCTTTTAGGTCGTGTTATAAATACCATGAATTATGACAACGATATGGTGAAAAGTCTTGTTCTCGATAACACGATGTCATATATTCCTATTATCTACAAACGTTTAGTTGAATTGTCATGTTATTGATAACATGTCATGTAATATTTTCATATATACACTATTACAACTTGTTATATGACTTTTATAGAGAAAAGGGTACCGGTTGGTGTCAAAGCTGATCGCCCAAAGCAAAAGAAAAGGGCTCCTAAGGATGAACTTACCATTATCACTAGATTTATGCAGAAAATCAATGAGGAAGTTGTGCAAGCCCGGAGGAGCCAACTCAACAAGTCAAGATTAGGAAAAGAATAGCTTTTGATGCCGGGCATATCACATCCCATCTACCACATGTACCTAGGGACATGAGGTACATGGTGGAAAATCCACTGGTAGATAGGCAATGAGGAGGTAGTCTAGGGGGTTGGCTTGGTTCCTGAGGGAAAGTGGTGGAGGAGTAGCTTCCTAACAATGAAGCTCGAAAAGGCAATGGAGCTAGAGGCAGAGATGGTGAATGAGGGGGATGGAGAGTCATTGGCAATTGTCCATGCAGTGGATGTTGTCATGGATGCCGCTAAAGAGCGTGCTGAAAAGTCTCCTCCCGGGCCTGGTGATCAAGTAGTTTTGGAGGTAAACAACTCGGAAACCATATATGATATTCTTGGAATTGAAAAGGCCACTGAGGAAGCAGTTGATGAGAGCATGCTAGAGAGTATTTGCAGCATTATTGATGTTAAGGAGAATGCAGAGATGCATGAGTAGAAGGAAAAGGCAAAGGAGAAGATGTCAATGGAGGCAGAGAACTACCTTGACCTCCAGCACAAGTTCCACATGGAGGTCTTATGTGGTGAAGATCGAGAAACCATCAAAGAGTTTATGGCCCATCCACACCGGAAATGACATATGGTGATGCTTTTTCATACATAGTATGCTTCTTTGCTTTGTCAGGAGTGCATAACCAATGAGGTATGTATATGGTCATGTTAACAAAAACACAATATACAGTTATTGTATATTCAAGAACATGATACTTGAAATCATGCGATGGTCATGTTTATTAATTGTGTGTTTAATAACAAGATAGTTTACATTACATTTTCTTAGACACACTATTGAATAGTGTATCATGTTTTATCAAGGGTGCTGATAATCCTATAGTTGAATTTGTCTAACAAAATACTACACTTGGTTTTGATTGTAGAGAAAAAAGTGGGTCTTATATGATAATAGGGGTTCTATATCCAATCAAAACTAGGTGTAAAGTTTCATGAGACATATTCTGATTATTATGATTTATGAATTGATGCCCCAAGGAGCAAAATTTATCCACAAAAGTGGGAGATCCCTTTAATTCTGGCTCAGCACTTAGGGGTGCTCATAGACATCCGTTGTCCATATGTTCGTCCATGTTCTTGTCCATTTTAGTATAGAATAGACAATTTTTTTGTCTGAGTTGGAAGCATATGCGGACATTGGCAAAGTTTTTTGTCCGCCCTAATGAGGAGCTATGGACGCTGACATACTCTTATCTGTGCCCACATACATCTGCCACCATAACCAAACACTTCCTTAAGTATTAGTAATAATTATTACTAACTACTAGAAAAAAATAGAATTCAGTACTTATGTAACATCTTAGGATAGTTCTAACATTGTACATAGGTACTTGAAATTAAAACATGAATCAAGTACTTATGTAGCATGTTAGAGAAGTCCTAACATGCTACATAGGTACTGGAATAGTTGAAAATATAAAACATGTTAGGACCGTCTTAATATGCTACATAGATATATGACAACTTAAAAATATAGATCAAGTACCTATGTAGCATGTTAAGACTGCCCTAACATACTACAAAGGTATTCAAAAATTCAAATTAGGACAAGAGATATGCAAATGGTGAACATACACAGACAACCCCCTGTCTGTGGCACCCCTACTCAGCACACCCTCTCTTTAGCCATTGCTAAGGGAGAAGCGTGGTAGTGGTTCCATGACAACAAAACTAGAAAATGCATATCCAATATTTATCATTTGATGTATGCATGTGATCAAGGGCGGAGCCAAGACTTCGGGTGAGGAGGGGCAAGAATAAATAATAGACACATATAGGTAGGGCTGCCAACGGTACCCATTCTACCATTCTACCATTTACACCATACCATTAAGAAGTTAAATAATATGGTTAAATTTATTCAATGGGTAAATAAGAGGATAATTTTATTCGACTATTATCTAAATGGAAGGTAATGGAAAAATTTCTTTCATATCAGTTTATTCGTTACTCGTTTGTCACATTTAAAAATTATACATATATTATACCCATTAGTCATAAGTAGTCTAATTTCAAAAGAGATTGGCTTATGGTCTTTTATAATAATTTTCATGTCATGATTCACCACTATGATTTACTCAACAGAAGATATTATTCAAATCCTAAACATTTATTGAATTAATTTAACTACTTACAACCATTTATTATAGCCATTACAAGATGCTACTTGGAAGATGATTTGCTCTTTTTAGCATTTCATATCAAACTGTATTTTTTTTATAAAAAACTATCCATTTGTAATTTACATTATATTCGCTTAAATTCACTTCACTTTGATGTTTTCCATTTAGTTGCTTTGTCTAATTTCTCTAGTCTTATTAGGTTGCGGTTCATCTTTAATCATATGTACGTGATAGAATCTTAACTAGCTACAAAAATACTTTGTAAAGAATATTTTTACAACTCTCAGGTTAGTTTAGATTCCGTTTTGATAACTCAAACACATGAATGTTTTTTTGTTTTTTATAATTAAACATATAGAGTGTTTGTTTGTGCAAGGAAATGATTAGTGGGTTTGGAGTAGGATTGTTGAGCTAGCTCTATTTTGTTTGAGGTTAGACTCAAGTTAGCTCAAATTAAAGCTCAAACTTGGGATAATAGAACTAAACTCTTGCTTGACCCATCTCAAACTGGCTTGGTTTGAGCGTTATTTTGCTTAACTTTAAATGAGTGGTGTAGATGGTTTATTCTGAGTTTTGGTATATGTTGGTTAAAATCATGATAATGCTACAAATCATGTTTGTATATGAGATTGCAAAATTTGGAATGATGAATTACTTATTGAAATAGGTTGGAATCAACAAGTTCTGAATGACCAAACAGGTTTAAGAGAAATTTTGAAAGGTTTAAGTAAATTTTTTTCTAAAATATGTGGGGACTCTTTTTAATTTTTTAGGTGATGATGTCATTATCTAGTCAACCTGGGTTGACCCAGTCCAGCAACTAATCTGGGTTAGGGTCCGGGTTGGGTTTTATAACATTGCTTCAAAGAGACACTAATAGATAATGTGCATCACTATATATGGTCTCATTCTTGCCTACAAGATGCCTGGCTATGAAAAGGCAATTGTCATTCTTCTCACATTTGGTATTCTTCTAAAATAGACAGTGGATAGATGTTTTGGAGTTGGACTCATATGATAAGAAATAATTATTAGAAAATAAATAGTTTTATTAGATATATGCTTAATATACGTGTTCATTTACGTTTCACGTTTAATCCTTACAATTTATTTGGAACAACTATAAACAATTTTAATAATGATGTTAGTTTTTTACCTTAGTAATATCTTATTAAGTGAATAAAAAATATTTATTTTAGCCCTTTTGAGCACATTTAAAAAATGTAATAGATAATAGTTATCTGATTAACTGGCCAATTATTAGTGGAAGGAGCGGTTATGGATGTACCTATACTATTTACTTAATGGAATGGTTATGGATAAAGATTTGAGAAATAATTATGGTAATGGAATAAATCCGCCTTTGGTCTGTGGCATCGATCCTTAACATGCCCTACAAAGTGGGAACCTTCAAACCTAGTGGTCTGGAGCCTTCGCTTCAACTGGAAAGTGGGAACTAGAGTTGCTTCGTGGTTGGGGAAGCATGAACCCAGAGCTCCAGGCCCCCAACTTTGTCTCAGCCAGTAAAATTGTAATGACCCGACCCAAGTCGGGCCCACAAAATTGCTAATAGAAAATTTTTCTCTTTCCTTAAGCGAGGAATCATCATCTATGTGCGAGAGGTACAACGTTTGTCTATGCACTACGGAGCTTTACGGCTTCCCCATACGTAGATTTAGGTTGTAACGATCACATACACACAACGAAGCTTCATAGTTCATCGTGTGTAAAACAGAATAAAACATACTATATATAATAATTTGGATTGGGCCAACATTGTCGTGTCGTTGGTTGCCTACGTACGTATTGGATATTATTCCAATATGAT
This sequence comes from Saururus chinensis, assembly GCA_035235625.1. Taxonomy (NCBI): domain Eukaryota; kingdom Viridiplantae; phylum Streptophyta; class Magnoliopsida; order Piperales; family Saururaceae; genus Saururus; species Saururus chinensis. Next base: position 23,458,223 of record CP141146.1, on the reverse strand, counting down.
CGGATCCGAACGTAGTTCTGCCTAATGGTTACTACATACAACAAGCATAACAAAATCATACATATAAAATACGTATCTCCGAATATTTAATCGAAAGTATACAAAAACTCGTTATAAATCGGAGTCAAGCGGAAGTTAACGAAATTGTACATCTCGCTCTACCACAGAGCGGGATCGAAAATAACATACACATATCTCGCTCCATTACTGAATCGAGACTAAGCACATCAACCGACTCGCTCTATCACTGAGCCGAGACCGAACACACACATCACACGTCTTGCTCTACCCTAGAGCAAGACATCACACATCATGACATATAAGCGTACATCATGGCATATAAGCACAATCAAGCATATGGATCAAAGCATAGCACACACAACGTTCTATAATTAAAACGGGAGATCAGAAAAGCTTACTGCCCTCATGTCTCATAAGGTAGCGGTATTCGGAGTTGCTCGTATGAGCATCCTCCCCTTCAGATCTGAAGATATAGACAGAGCTTCCTCTAGCCTCCATATGTTCTTCGTATTGTGTCGAAAGACTATGTATAATGTTCTCCTTGCCGGAGACTCTTCTCGTTTTCTGTGCCGTGAGCGGCAGACAGAACCTCCCATACTCTGGATTACTTCTCTTAATATAGCCCGACAACTTTGGACAGAACCCCGTTTTGCTCCGGACCCCTATTTCTTGTTCGGTGCTCGAGGATAACGGGCTGAGGCTCTCCTTGTCTCGGGGAATTTCCTCCTTATACGGTTGCCGACTCAAAGAATGGACCTCTCCATTGTGTAGAACATATATGATTTAGTCAAGAACGCCTCTTAGATGGACTAAATCGGAGTTAGGATGCTTAAGAATGGGGAGAAAGAAGTTTGTCGGCGTTCGAGGACAACGGGCAAAACCTTTCCTTGTCTCGGGGCGTTTCCTCCTTATATGGACTCTGACTCGAAGAAAGGACCCCTCCATTGCATAGAACACACTCGATTTAGTAGGAAATGGGTCTTGAACGGCCTTAATCGGCCTCAGAACGGTCAGAAACGGGGCAGAAGAAGTTCTGGTTTCAATAAGGAATGAAAATGGGGTATTTATAGACCCCGAGCCACGCCGAAACCGTGGCGCCGTGCCACCAAAACCGGCGGCGGCACCCACCAAGTTGCGCGGGTCGTGCCTGCGCGTTACGCCGTTTTGAGGGCGACTGTGGTTTCGAGGGCGTGCGTTGCGCCGCACCGTGCCGCGGCGACTACGCGCTGCGGCGTGCGCCAGTCATGTGCCGCTTGCCAAATTTCCTTTTCTTTTTTATTTTTATTCTTAAAACTTCAAACGCGCGTAATTCCATACCCCAGATTCGGATTCACTGGTTCTAGGTACCGTTGGACTCGTATCAATGAGCCCTTCGATACAAACCCACTTAAAGCAGCAAATCACACTATTTCCAACTGGGTTCCGCCTATTTTCTACGCTCATCGAGGTCGTAACTTATGGTCCCGACCTCCGTTTTGCACGTTCTTCGAATCATTACACTCATTATGCCACGCTCTTCCTGGTTACGGGTATTTCATCTCATGAAACCCCTCAACATTAATCTCAAATTACCCTTAACCCTCCCGGGTTAAGCGTAACCGAAAAATGGGTCGTTACAAAAATATAACTTCCCCTCTTGTAAACTTTTACTTCTTCTCATCAGCCACAACAACTCCTACCAGTCTAGCTTCCTACCAGCCCCACGTTCTCTCAGCCAATTTGTTAGCCAGAGACCCAAGAATGGGCTATTCTTTTCCATGTATACCTTCCGGTACGAGACCTAGTACTTCACCCAGTGGCTAGACCATTTTATTTTTAGGGATCTCCCCACCTTCACATTAGCTTGGTCACTAGGTCGGCCCCACCCAAATGGGTCCTATCTTCTTCTATTGTTGAAATGAGGATGACAACGAGTGGTGAGATAGCTCCCTAGTTCGAAGCCACATTCATCTTCCTTGAAGTAAGCCTTTGGGACAAGGCCCGAGTGAGGCAACAGGGGCAGCACCGGCTTCAGCCCCAAAGAAGGGATGGGCATGGATAGAGAGATGTTAAAAAATATACTTCATATGCGTGGTACTTAAAGATTTTAATAAATATAGTTAGGGTAAATAATAAATAACGAACAAAGGAGTTGAACGGGGTGCAAATAGCCACATTCTAATACTCCCTCTGTCCTATATTAATAATTCCATTGGTTCATTTTGAAAAACTAAATAGTGCTATTAGTGTAAGATAGAGGGAGTATTAGAATGTGGCTATTTGTACCCCATTAAACTCCTATTTCCTCATTTCTTATTTACCCCAACTACATATACTAAAATCTTTTAAGTATTGCCCCCATCTAACGAATAATTTTTATTCATTTAAAAAAACCAAATTAAGCTATTAATGTGGGAGAAAAGAAGTATTAATTAGAGTTTTTTCCATGCTACCTGGTTGAGGATGCCAAAATTCCATATTTATTGGTTTAGTGATAAAAATGCCATAGAACCCAAACTTACACAATAATAAATAAAATGGACCAAAATCCCGAAAGTGACGGTTTAGGACTTTATATAGTGTTATCCTATCAAAATGCAATGAAAATCAAGAAACGATCCATTGTGGAGTGCGAATTATAATTTTTGATGGACGATTTCCAAAGTCCGACCTATGAAAGTGTGAACCAAGTGAGAGTTCTGATTTGTAACCTCACATTTACAAAATCCAACCTGTAAAAAGTGAGTTTCAGGCATGAAGTGAAATTTGGTTAGAGGTTCTCCTCACACGCTCATGTTGAAGAGGTAATTTTGCACTCACACGGTAGGGGTGACCATCGAGGGTTAATCCAATGAAGGTCAGTGGCAATAAACAATTGGTGATTTCCATAGTGAAGGCATCTTCAAACTCTAGTTTAATTTTTGTAGGTACGAATACGAATACATGAGTGTCCATATCATGTTAGATATAACACTATAGTTAGTACTTGCATATACAAGCATAGTACATGGATCGTGTTATCAATAGTATGATACACACAATATCGTGTTATCAGTAATATGATAAACACAATATTGTGTTATAAATAATACGACACACACAATATTGTGTTATCAATAATATGATACACACAATATCGTATTATCAATAATAAGATATATGAAAAATGACATTGACAAGTCATGTTATCATGTATGGGAAAACATACCTTTCATGTTATTGATAACATGACTTATGAACGTAGTGTGTATTTGACTATTATTTGGGATGTTACAAAGCTTAAGGAGCACTTCATTGTTTGCTCGTTGCATTGGTAGTTACATAATGATAATGAACACAACTCATTGATTTCGGTTACAGAATCTCAATAGACATGACTTATTGTGGATGACTATATTTATACTAACATCTTCGACAAACGTAGGCAACAAGAAGGCACTTGAATGGAAAAATTAGTGAAGGCCTCGGAAGAGAAGAAGAAGAAAATTTATAAGAGGAGACAAGGGATGGGAATAAATAGCTTCCCTAGTGGATTGAGACTTTGGAAGGATCTCGTTGAATCTAGCCCAGAATGTAAGCGAATCTTAGAGGAGATTGGGTTCTACCCAGTATACAAATGCGATGAAGTCATCATCTCCAAGCCGCTACTAGATGTATTAATTGATGAGTGCTAGGATGACTCACAAGAGGCATTTAATATATGGGGGAAAATACTACTCATCACGGAGGAAGATGTTGCACTTAGCGCGGGTTTGAGGACTGAAGGAAACCCAGTGAAGTTGGAGAGTGGAGATGGGAAGGTTGCCAAGGCAAGGGATAATTTTTCAAAAGGTTCTTCTTTGGTAAGAGGCCGGAGAAGAATCTTATTGAGGAAAATTTGAAGGATGTATTAGAAAAGAAGTGTGCTGTCTTCAACGAACACCCAACACATTTAGCAATATTGCATATGAGTGAACTTGTCCTATTCACACATACCAAATGGATATGTCTCCCCATCTCTGTGCGACTATCTGAACGACATTGATGTTGTGTAGAGGTACAATTTGGTTGTAGTCATGCATGAGATGCTTAGTCGAGGGATATATTCAGCCGAAAGAAACATTAGGAGCAGAGAAGACGAGCGCTTTGCCATCACTGAAATTCTAATTGGGGCTTCATTTATGCTACAAGTAAAATTTCATATTAGTGATAACATGACTAATATATTAATGTAGATTTAATAACAAGCATAGTCATATAAATGTAGACTGAATCAGACGACTAATTAACACGACATGTTCATAAGTAGCATTGTAGGAATATCATGTTTTTGATAACACATTCATTTTATTAGCGTGTTTTCGATAACACACTAATTTGATTAGCATGTTATAGATATCACAATAGATTCAAAGCGTGTATATTCCATAACACTATGTATTTGTTTCATGTCATCAATGACACAATTAGTTTAATAAGCATGTTAATGATTACACGATATTCATAGTAGCATTTTTACTGGAGCACTGGTAACATGATTGTTCTGTTAACATAGGTGTGGTATTTTTAACATACATCTATACGGACGGGCACCAAGTTGTCCTCTATGTACTCAGAGGTGCAAGAGGTCGCTCAGGTTTATGTAATTGGCTAAGGATGTGGAGAAGGCTACAAAACTTGATTTGGTGGACAAAACATCAAGGAAGATGTTGCTGACTTATCATTGGATGAAAAAGTGATACGAGGATATGCTTGTGTATTGAAGGTCGATTATGACATCATACCTCAGATAACTCCAATTCTTGAAGAGGCCCACTTGATCGGGGCCAAATAGCCTACCGAGAAGATCCAGAAGATGACTGTGCAGACCGCTAAACATACGAGATCGTATTTTACCCTTTGCACTTTCATGGCCTTTTTGCCTCCTCATGAGGGTTGTTTGTGAAAGCACATTTTTCGTGTGGTGTAACGTTTTACACTTTAAAAATATGTTTTTATGTAATGCAATGGTTTGCACTCGTAAGAAAAGTTACATTTGGAGTTCAGTGTCCCGTGAATCGTGATCGCCTTAAACTGAAATAAGAAGGAATGACGATCTACACTGATGCCATGAAGTGACCAAAGACTTAATCATTCTTAAAAGGACAGTTTGTTTTCATCTCATCAGAATTCAACAGAAGATCAATTGTAAGAAACTGCTCACACATCTTCAATTTAGAAGGAAAAGAGAATTAGCATAGTGACAGTTCGATGATCCTATTTCATAAGCATATATATTTTTATCAACAAAATATGACTGGCTTTTTTGCCTGTATTTTTTATGCTCCTTATTGATAACGATCTATTCCGTAAGCTGTGTGTGAGAGCCTTTTATATTTAAGATTATTAGCGTACAAGTTAGTACACGCTAACATACACTAATATGTACACCATAGATAAAGGGCTTCCATGAGCAGTTTACACTAAGTTCATTGTCAGTAAAGAAACATGATGCTCTAAGGCAAGCAGCTCGAGTAACATACAGTCCGAGATGTAACAATTCACATGAGCCGGGTTCATATTAACTTCTTCCATCTCTCATTTGTAATGCCGTATGGGCATTCTTAAAATTTACTTGCACTATTTCCTTTAGCAGAGTAAATAATGTACTACCATTAATATCCTCACCGGATAATGTCGCTATGGAAAGAAACGATAATCATTAAACTACAATCTACAAAACTCCTGAGGTAAGATAAGACAAATATTCCGCAACTTGAAACGAAGCCGATACAACAAATTTAGCACAAAGTGGATGTATACGTCATGAACATCTCGTTACATCTCCCGGTTCCCGATTCTAACCGAAACGTCAGCTCCTCTGACTTCATAGAAAAAAATACTGTTTTAGCTTTTCCATGTAAAAAAGTACAATAGAAACGTGGGTGTGTTTGTAATAGCTTGTAAGGATTTTCCGTGTCATTTTCGTTTAATCATACTTGATGACGACCAAACCCCACTTAATCCTACTAATCAGTGAGTCACACTCTATACAGTTTAACTGATTCCCTTGCTGTTTATAGAGCCGCACTACATGCCCTTCACACTGATTCGTGTGATAGGGATTGAAGGGGTTGCTCTCGCTAATCTATACTACTAATCCGTAATCAAGCATTTGTTATTCGAAAAAGCCAGGAAGATTGCAAACTTTTTGAACAATTATCCTAATGAATGAGTCTATACGCACCCCAATAATCCCTTCAGTACCCTAATAGCCTCGTAAACCCCCTAGTAAAACATGGTACTGAAAGGATTAGTTGGGTGTGTATAGACTCATTTTATCTTTGATTATCATCCCTTCAAGTTGTACTTATGAGTATTCTTTGTTATTAATTTGTCATTAGCAGCATGTATTGGGCTTTCATGATGGTGTTTTGAGGTTCAAGCCCGCATTTTTTGAAGCGATGATGAGGTGGGCGGCTCTGCTTGTCCGGTTTTTCTCTTCTCTGGTCACTGTTACACCGCTAATTCCACAAACTACGGCCGAGAAGCTCACTGAAATCAACCTCCTCATTCCCCGCCTCCTTGACTCCAGCCTCCTAGCCGACGCTACCCGCCTCATCGTCACCTCCCTCATCCTCCGCCCCACGCTAGCCTCTCTCCCATCCCGCTCCTCGTCCACCGCCTCGCTGACCAGCCTTCCACTGCTCCCCCATTCGCCCTCCTCACCGCCCTCTGGCGCATGGGGCCTCATTGCCACTACTCCCTCCCCCTAGCCTACCGAAAATTTTTTAAAAATAGACTTCACATTTGGGGGAAATACACTTTTAGGCCAGGAAAGTTGATTTTGCAAAAATAGACTTGAGAACGTGTGTGTTTCCTACACACACACACAAAATGACCTAAATGCCCTTAGGGTATATAAAAGATGGCATACCACTGTAGAAGGAGAAAGTTCCCATTTTTTTGCTGCGTCTTATCTCTCCCCTTCGGCAATCTCTCCTCCGGCCATCTTTTCCCCTCCGGTGACATATCTTCCGGCCACCTTTTCCCCATCTGGCATCGCTCCTCCCTTCGGCCTCTTCCCTCCCTCCCCCTCTTCCCTCACGTGTGGTTTGCCCTACATTGGCCTTTCAAGAGGATGGTGCGGTGGAGCTCAGGTGGAAGCTTTGTGGGTTCTCCTGAGCTGTGGACTACATACCCTGCCTGGACAATTGGAAGGCAATCAAGGCGGTGCAGTTGGGTGGCACATGGAGCACTAGGAGCAACACTATCCATAGCCGCCATTATGATGCCTAGTGCCTCTGCCATCGAGATACGGGGCGCCCTTACCGTGGCCGAAGAGAAGGGACATGGTAAAATTGCTTCTTTGGTAAGCATCGGCTGTAATTATTTGTGATTGTGGCTTTCTGTTAAATAGATGAAATTTTGTTGTAACGGATTCTTTCTTATGGGAACTTGATTATTGGAGTAGATAAAACTTTAGAGGTGGGTTTATAGAGATGGAATAGTCAGTTCTCAGTGACTGTGGTCCTTTGAAAATTGCGATATTTCTCCCATTTGTGAGTTGTTTGCTTGGTTATAATTGTTAGATGTTTTGACAACCACTTCATTTAAGGCAACTGTGAGTGTCTGGGCCAATGAAAGATATGGAATGCTATGAGTAGTTAGTTCCAGAAATCACCTTTTGTGGATTGGGATTCTTGTACTCAATAAACTCCACATATTTAGCTTGTTGCTAGTTTGCTCTATACTCTATTCGTTTTCCTCTATGCTTTGTTCTTTAAATTGGAGTGTCCATTTTATTCTTGTACTTGAAAAAGTGAGTAATGGGAGGTTACATAAGAACAATATATATTATTTTACCCATATTTTGAAGGTTGTGATCTGATTTCTAGCAAGGAGGAGACCATATACTGTAGTTTATTTGGATAAAAAAAGTTAACTGATAGGGCCTAACTGTTGACTGGTAGATGTAAGGAGGCATTTCTTTTGCTAAGTGCATTGAGTGGTCATTAGATTTTATTAAGTTAGGTATATATATACATAGGTAGATAAATAAACATGTATGTGAATTATATTGCCAAATATATTTAACGTGTTTGCTGATTAGTATGTATGTCTTTGATAGATAATAATAGATGCAAAGTAATTAACAATGAATGCATTTTTTTTTGGTAGGCTAAGTAAGAACAATATATATCATTTGTTTTACCTATGTTTCGAAAGATGTGATCTGATTTTTAGCAAGGAGATTATATACCTTAGTCTATATGGATAATTATAAGTTAACTAATAGGGCCTAACTGATAGATATAAGGAAGATTTTTTTCAGAGTACATTGTGTGGTCATTAGATTTGATCAAGTTAGGCTTATATATGGGTAGATAAATAAGCGTGTATGTGAGTTATATTGTCAAACATATATTGTGTGTTTGGTGCTTAGTATGCATGCCTTTGATAGATATTAATAGAGGCAAAGTAATTAACTATGAACGTATTTGTTATTGCTAGGCTAAGTAAGAAAAGATATTGCTCATTAGTTTTACCCATGTTTTGACTGATGTAATATGATTTATAGGAAGGGGGAGACCATATAACCTACTTTATATGGATTAGAGGAAGTTAACTCATACGTCTTAACTATTGATTGGTAGATGTAAAGAGGCTTGTTTATTTACAAAGTACATTGATGCACTAAAATAATGTTCAATTAAATATTTTTAAATTTTGAATTGCAATCCTATTTTATGTTAATTCATTGTTGATTTGGGCTATTTATGTTTTGCATAAGTTAGTTGGACCTTAATTGAGTTTATATGTCTAAACAGGCTTTAACAGGATCTAAGTAGAAGAGGAAGTAAAGCCCATCTACCCAAAGCTATTTGAAAGTCAAGAATGGGTACTTAATGGTCTAAACATGCATGGAATGGTTGAACACAACCTTGTGGACCTGTTTGATTTGAGATTTGTATGAAGAGGACTAAATTAGGAAAGAAGCTGATTCAGACAGATTGATAGAGCCTTAGTATATCGATCATATCTTTTTATGTATAATTCGGATGGATACGATTCTGGTGGCATTGGAAAGAAGACTTCCATAGCTACAAATGATATTTCAGGAAGAAATTCCAAATTCCGAAGATTCGTGGGTCGAATTCGGTATGCAAAGAGACAGCTAGTAAACTACCGGAGGCCAGCACATGAAGAATATTTTCATTGATTATGATTGATACACGTAAGGAAAGACAAGGAGGCTGATTGGTTAACTAAAGGAAGATTCAAAGATACTTATTTGCTAAATAAATTATTGATTTATTTAGAATCTAATCATTGCCAAAGAAGCAACCAATCAGGCAATCAATCAGGATGCAATCTAGAGATATGATTTCACTTTCCTCTTTGAAGCAATCCCTTCTATTGCTATAAATAGAGGGGTGGACGTGATAGATGACTGATCCCCTCCTCTTTGGAACTCTTCTCTCCTATTTTCTTCTCTCATATTGTATTTTTGTTTTAGTTTTATTGTAATGGCTTTCTAAGCTCTCAAGCTAAGGCTAGGAATGAAGCTTGTACTTGATGTTTAATGGAGACTTTGATTCAAGTAAGTTCTTTATCATTTTAAATTGATGTTTTATATTTAATGAGTTTATAATTTATATAATTATTTGATTCAGCGTTGACGAAAGGCACGCTGAATGCTTATAATTCCCTATGATTATATACTTAATGTTTTCACGTAGTAAACAATTAATTACTATTGTTCTATTTCAAAGTTTTTTTTTAAAGATAAATTTTCCGATTGAGACGAATTTTCATTTGATCTTAATTGAGTTATCATTTGATTCAAATATACATTAGAGATTTATTACAAGTGGATTTCCGATGCCTTAGCACTTTTTCTTTGATTATCTCTTATTCTCTATTTCAACTTCTTTCTCTTTTTTTTTATTTTCTTCGTAATAGTTTTCTTTGTCACACAAGGCTTTCCCTGTGGATCGACCTTGTTTACTATAATTGACAAGTAAAAAAGAAATCTAAACTAGACTAATTCATAGTCTTAGTTTGGGCGTAACAACAAATTGGCGCCATTGCCGGGGGCTGCAACGTGTGACAAGAATCCGTTACGAAAAAAAATTCACTCTAACTTTACTAATTGTCTAACTTTTATTTTTGCACACTAACTCTTTAAATTCAGTCATTTACTTTATGTCATTTACTTTTAGTACTTAAATTTTATAATTTTTGTTTTTTTGAGACCGGAGGCACTACCCACGTTACTACCGAAAATTTTTTGGGATCAAACGTGTACCTTGATAGTGCTTTTGGCCTTAATTTGCAATTTTAATTTTTGTCCATTAACTTCAAACTCTCTAACTTTTTATATTTTGCTATTTAGTTTCTGCACTTTTACTTTTTGTTATAAAAAAAATAAATTGTTGTTGCATGTTCATGTGGGTACGTGATAATTCTGGACGATTGAGAAGAGTGAACAAATCTTTTGAAAATTCTCTCTATTTTGATACAATGGAGGATCTAAGAACTAATGAGGAATTAAGAAGTGATCATGGGGATACTAATGCACAAAATGTTCAAGTGAAAACCTTGTGTGATTATTTGCAACTAACTAGATCAAGTTCTCCTTCTTGCATGCTTTTCCAACTAATGTGGGTGGTTTTGAACTCAAGCTGGGTGTAATTCAATTACTACCCGAATTTCATGGCTTAGATTCGGAAAGCCCAAATTTGCATTTAAAAGAGTTTGAAGAGGTTTGTGCAACTTTTCCAAACCAAAATGTTTCAAATGTTGTTATTAGATTAAAACTCTTTCCATTTTCTTTAAAGGAAAAAGCAAAAAATTGGTTGAATTCTTTGAAGCCAAGATTTATTGGAACATGGCAAGAAATGCAAAGAGAATTTTTGAAAAAGTTTTTCCCCACCCATAGAACTAATGCCACCAGAATCGTATCCATCCGAATTATACACAAAAAGATATGATCGAAATACTAAGGCTCTGTCAATCTATCCGAATCAGCTTATTTCTTAATTTAGTCATCTTCATACAAATCTCAAATCAAACGGGTCCACAAGGTTGTATTCGACCATTCCTTGCATGTTTAGACCATTATGAGCCTATTCTTGATTTTCAAATAGCTTTGGGTAGATGAGCTTTACTTCCTCTTCTACTTAGATCCTGTTAAAGCCTGTTTAGACATATAAACTCAATTAAGGTCCAACTAACTTATTCAAAACATAAATAGCCCAAATTAGCAATGAATTAACACAAAATATGATTGCAATTCAAAATTTAAAAATATTTAATTGAACATTATTTTAGTGCATCAAATGCATGTGAAGAAGCTTTCACAAAGCTTAAAAACATGTTAGTGTCCGCACCCATCATGCAGCCCCCGGATTGGACCCTTCCTTTTGAAATTATGTGTGATGCAAATGATTATGCCATTGGGGCTGTTTTAGGGCAAAGGAAAGATAAGAAACCTTGTGTCATTCATTATGCAAGTAGAACTTTAAATAGTGCCCAAATGAACTACTCCACTGAAAAAGAACTTCTTGCTGTAGTATTTGCACTTGACAAATTTAGATCCTACTTGATTGGCTCTCAAATTATCATTTTTACTGACCATGCAGCTTTGAAGTACCTTTTGAGCAAACAAGATGCAAAGCCCAGATTACTCCGCTGGATACTCTTACTCCAAGAGTTTGATCTCACAATCAAAGACAAGAAGGGAGTAGAGAATGTGGTGGCGGATCATCTTTCAAGATTGGAATTTTCTAATTCTTCAGAAAATAATCCAATCCAAGACGCATTCCCTGATGAACAACTTTTTGCCATCTCACATCCTCCATGGTATGCCGACATTGCCAACTACTTGGTGACAGGTAAAGTTCCCCACCATTGGTCTCCTCAAGATAAAAAGAGATTCTTCACTGAGGTAAAACATTTCTTTTGGGACGACCTTTAAGTACTGTTCGGATCAAATAATAAGGAGATGTGTGCCTGATTCTGAACAAGTAAGTATCATCTCTTTTTGTCATTCTAAAGCATGCGGTGGTCACTTCTCCTCTAAAAAGACCACCGCTAAAATTTTGCAATGTAGTTTTTACTGGCCGACGCTTTTCAAAGATGTTCATGAATTTTGCAAAACTTGTGAAAGGTGTCAAAAGTTAGGAGCCATATCTCGTCGAAATATGACGCCCCTTAACCCCATATTGGTTATTGAGATTTTTGATTGTTAGGGCATTGATTTCATGGGACCTTTTCCTCATTCTTTTGGCTATGTTTACATTTTAGTTGCCGTCGATTATGTTTCCAAGTGGATTGAGGCTGTTCCAAGCAAAACCAATGACCACAAAGTCGTTGTGCGCTTTTTAAAAGAAAAATATATTTTTAAGGTTTGGAACACCTCAAGCCATTATAAGTGACGGGGGGTCACATTTTTGTAATAAGCCTTTTGAGGCTTTGATGAGGAAGTATGGGATTACCCATAAAGTAGCTACCCCCTATCACCCACAAACAAGTGGATAAGTTGAAATTTCTAATAGGGAAATTAAATATATTTTGCAAAAAATGATAAATCCAAATGGTAAAGAATGGTCTTTACGGCTAACCGATGCTCTTTGGGCTTATTGTACCGCTTTTAAGACCCCAATTGGCATGTCTCCTTACCGTTTGATTTTTGGAAAAGCTTGTCACTTGCCTGTGGAGTTGGAACATAAGGCATATTGGGCAATTAAAGCTTTAAATTTTAACTTTGACAAGGCTGGCTTAAATAGAAAATTGCAAATCAATGAGTTAGAGGAAATTCGACGTGATGCTTATGAGAGTTCAAAACTTTACAAAGAGAGAATGAAGGCTTTTCATGATAAAAACATTTTACGAAAAATTTTTGAGCCATTTCAAAAAGTTTTGTTGTACAACTCTAGACTTCATCTCTTTCTAGGAAAATTAAGATCACGTTGGACAGGTCCTTTCATTGTCAAAACTGTTTTTCCTTATGGAACTGTTGAAATTGAAAACCCAAAAAATGCTGATGTTTACAAAGTTAATGGCCAACGTTTGAAACCATTTTTAGACCATTTTGTCCCTGAAGTTAAGTCTACATCTCTTGAAAATCCAAATTATGAGGGTTGATTTTCTTTTCATGATTTTTTTTTCCAAAAAAAAAAACAAATTTTTTACATTGAGGACAATGTTTAGTTTAGGTTGGGGGGTGAGTTTGGATAATTTTTGTTAATTGTATTGACTGTGATAACCTTCATCCTTTCTTGGTCTACTTTCTCTTTACTTTGATCTCTAGATAATGATGGCACTTGAATATTTTATTAAAACATTCATTTTGTGATTGAGTCTTTACAATTAACTTTCATGAAGAGGATCTTTGAAACTAATTTTGGTTTTCAAAATTTCACTCGCATGATGAATTTTTAGAGTTGAAGTCGAATTATGTGGTGTTGCTTTAATACTCACCCGGAATGTTGAGAGACATAAAATCCAATGAACTTTGACTTTCTTGTTTACTTGGTTGGCTGGAAATGAAGAAAAATTTTTGGGGATTATTATCATTATGGAAAGCAATCAATGAATTAGACCGAGTATTTCGAAAAGGGCTGCCTATGAAAAAAAATATATTTGAATGACAAAAGAAAAAGAAGTCAAAAAAAAAAGTGATAGACATCATACTAAAAAAAAAAAAAAGAAGTTGCCAAATAATGTTTCATTTTGTAAGATAGGGCGAAGCCATCGTTGTAACAACGCAAGCATGCTGGAATATCACAGATAAAGCCCATGAGGTATTAAAGTGAACATCCAAACCGCTTGTTATCTCGTACAGGTTACTTAGTTTTGAATTGGTTCTTTTGGCTATCTAAACATCTCTTGGTGAGTAGAAGAGCATACTACTTTAGGAGGCTGATCCTCTAATTATCTTGTCAAAATTTTACTTAGACTCACTTACACATTGTATTAAAAGTTCCTTTACATAGAAATTTAATGGTTGAGACTTTTATATTTAATTTATGAAAACTAGTGCTTGAGTAGTTTGGAGATAATTGTAAAGTTTGTTGTTTGCTTAGTGAGGATGAAGGGGTTCTTTGGTCTTTCTTTACAATTATTATCTTAGTCTTTACTTCCTCAACACAACTTGTTAGCATTGTAACTCATATTCTTTTTCTTCTTCTTTGTCTTGTCTGGCTGAAGACATAAAACTTAGCGCTACTTGGGAGGCAACCATGAGTTTTTTTGAATTTTATGGGTATATTCACTGCAAACCCTCATGAGACACAACTCGTCCACTAGTGTAAACTAGGGGTTTAAAGGCTTGTTGCATATGCTAAATGCAATCAAGATTTCCTGCGGAAGTGGAGCAGTTAGTTTTGTTTTCTATTGTTTTAATTTTTGTTTTGCTTGAGGACTAGCAAAAAGTAGGTTTGGGAGTATTTGATGCACTAAAATAATGTTCAATTAAATATTTTTAAAATTTGAATTACAATCCTATTTTGTGTTAATTCATTGCTGATTTGGGCTATTTATGTTTTGAATAAGTTAGTTGGACCTTAATTGAGTTTATATGTCTAAACAGGCTTTAACAGGATCTAAGTAGAAGAGGAAGTAAAGCCCATCTACCCAAAGCTATTTGAAAGTCAAGAATGGGCTCTTAATGGTCTAAACATGCATGGAATAGTCAAACACAACCTTGTGGACCCGTTTGATTTGAGATTTGTATGAAGAGGACTAAATTAGGAAAGAAGCTGATTCAGACAGATTGATAGAGCCTTAGTATTTCGATGATATCTTTTTATATATGATTCAGATGGATACGATTCTAGTGGCATTGGAAAGAAGACTTCCATAGCTACAAATGATATTTTAGGAAGAAATTCCAAATTCCGAAGATTCATGGGTCGAATTCGGTATGCAAAGAGACAGCTAGTAAACTACCCGAGGCCAGCACATGAAGAATATTTTCATTGATTATGATTGATACACATAAGGAAAGACAAGGAGGCTGATTGGTTAACTAAAGGAAGATTCAAAGATACTTATTTGCTAAATAAATCATTGATTTATTTAGTATCTAATCATTGCCAAAGAAGCAACCAATCAGGCAATCAATCAGGATGTAATTTAGAGATATGATTTCACTTTCCTCTTTGAAGCAACCCCTTCTATTCCTATAAATAGAGGGTTGGACGTGATAGATGACTGATCCCCTTCTCTTTGGAGCTCTTCTCTCCTATTTTCTTCTCTTATATTGTATTTTTGTTTTAGTTTTATTGTAATGGCTTTGTAAGCTCTCAAACTAAGGCTAGGAATGAAGCTTGTACTTGATGTTTAATGGATACTTTGATTCAAGTAAGTTCTTTATCATTTTAAATTGATGTTTCATATTTACTATGTTTATAATCTATATAATTATTTGATTCAGCGTTGACGAAAGGCACACTGAATGCTTATAATTCCCTATGATTATATACTTAATGCTTTCACGTAGTAAACAATTAATTACTATTGTTCTATTTCAAAGTTTTTTTTTAAAGATAAAATTTTCGATTGAGACGAATTTTCATTTGATCTTAATTGAATTATCATTTGATTCAAATATACATTAAAGATTTATTACAAATGGATTTTTGATGCCTTAGCATTTTCTCTTTGATTGTCTCTTATTCTCTATTTTAACTTCCTTCTTTTTTTTTTATCTTCTTCGCAATAGTTTTCTTTGTCACACAAGGCTTTCTCTGTGGATCGACCTTATTTACTATAGTTGACAAGTAAAAAAGAAATCTAAACTAGACTAATTCATAGTCTTGGTTTGGACGTAACAATATACATTGTGTGGTCATTATATTTGATCAAGTTAGGTTTATATATGTGTCGATAAATAAGCATGTATGTGAGTTATATTGTCAAACATATCTTGTGTGTTTGGTGCTTAGTATGACCTAGTAGAAAGAAGAAAACAAAGTTAACTGATACATCCTAACTGTTGACTAGTAGATGGTAGGAGGCTTATATTTTTTGAGAGATCATTTGATTTGCCATAGTTATGTTTACATATGGGTGGATAAATAAGAGTGTTATTACGTAAAAATGTCAACTTTATCTTGTGTGTAAGGTGCTTAGTTAGTATGCTTGTATATTTTAATAGATGGAAAGTAAGTAAATGAATATATATGTTTTGTTGTTAGGGTAAGTAAGAAGAATATATGTACTTAGTTTTACTCAAGAGTGTGATGTGATCTGATATCTAGCGAGGAGGAGACCATAAAACCTAGTTTATATGGTTAAAAGAAAGTAAACTGATGCATCCTAACGATTGACTAGTAGATGGTAGGAGGCTAATATTTTTTGAAGTACATTGGGTGATCATTAGATTTGCGCAATGATGTGATCTAACATGTAGCGACGGCGATACATATGACCTAGTTTATATGGTTAGAAGATAGTTAACTAATTTTGATTAAATGTTGACTTGTAGTTAACTAATTTCGACTAAATCTAACTCTTCACTTTACCACAGTACACTTATATCTCCACCTCCTCGAGGCATGCAAGGGGCAGCGGAGCAGAAGCTAGAGCAGAGAACAAGTCAGTGGAGGCCAAAGGCGAGGTGCCAGACAGCTTCAAAGTGTATAGATTGATTATGTTAGATCAAAAGATGGGCTGGATTTGAAGAGCAAACATTATGCACATCACAAAGTTTCTTCATTAGGCATTGGTGGTGGTTGGTAGAAGTATAAAACAATCATTATTATTGACTCAGACGATGAAGTTGTTAATTTTAGGTGGGGAACATAGATATGGTATATGCTTCCTACCACATATTTAACATCTTCATCATCTGAATCGATAGTAATGATTATTTTATACTTCCTCTTGCCACCACCAAATCATAATGATTAAACTTTGTAATGTGCATGACTGCTTGCTCTCTAAATCAATTACATTATCTGATCTAGAATAATCACTCTGTATAATCAACAAAAGAAAAGGTATGAACATATTGCCATATACCACCAACATTGAATGAAATGCTGCTCATTATAGAGTTATTGATATTTGAAGGCAAAAATATATATAATTAGTATCATTGAGGAGTATGCATTGCTCTGATACTTACTGATGAGGAGACCATATAACCTAGTGTATGTGGTTAAAAGTAAGTTAACTGATATGGGCTACGTGGTGACTGGTAGATGTTAGTAGGCTATTATTTGTTGAAGTACATTGTGTGTTCATTAGTTTTGATCAATATATGTTTACATGGTAGGTTCCAGTGATGTGATATGATATTAGTTAGGACGAGACCATATAACCTAGAGTACATGTTTAACATAAAGTGAACTGATATTGGCTAACTGATGCATGGTAGATGGTAGGTGGCTGATATATTTCGAATTAAATTTTGCCTCGTTAATTTTATTATGGATTTTAAGGGGCAGCGGAGGAGAAGCTAGAGCTGATGAACAGGGCGTTGGAGTCCGACGTTGAGGTGCCGGCCAACTTATAACGTGTTTGAGTGATTATGCTATATAGAATGATGATCTTGGAGAGCGAACATTATGCACATAACACAGTTTTCTTTGTTAGTCAGTGGTGGGGGCATGCAGAAGTACAAAACTATAATTATCATTGACTCAAATTTCTGAAGATGCTAAATCTAATGTTTCTCATGGTTAGAACTGCCTTTATTTATTGATTATGTTGATTGGATTGGTGGCAATAGAAATAGTTTATAATGCATTCATATACAATTTAGTGGTTGTCATAATCATAATGATAAATATTAATAAGAAAATAAAAAAATTAAATTCAAAAGCTACAGCTTCCCATAGGCGTCTTTAAAAACAAAAATAGAGTTAAATAAATTCATCCATCGATGGTTAGAATTCGCCATGGCAAAGAGATATCTCGACGGAGTGAAGGCTTCAATTTAAAAGCTTCATTTATAGTTCTTATACTATATTCGAAAGTAACCTAAAACACGTGGGAGGAGATGAAGCATTTACGTGAGCCCGAACTCTATGGGCTGTCGGATTTACATCTGGCGGCCCATAATAATCACGAGGCATTTAAACGGAACTCAAAAAGCAAAAAGTATATATGAGCCTGGGCTGACGCGCCCTACATGCGCTCGGGCTCTATGGGCCGTTGAATTTACACTTTTTGGCTCATAATAATCACGAGGCATTTAAACGGGACTCATAAAGGAAAAAATATATATATGAGCCTAGGCTCACACTCGCTTACATGAGCCCGGGCTCTATGGGCCCAATGATTTAAATCTGGCAGCCCATAATACTCACAGGGCATTATTAACCACCGGATGTAAATCCAATTGGTCATAGAGCCCGGGCTCATGGAGGCGTGCATGAGCCCGGGCTCATATAAACGTTTCCCTTTATTATATAGATTTAGCTACATATTTCCATTGTGGTGCACGAGAATGAAGAAACATCGCCATGATTGAGATGTCCACACGAGACCCAGCATTTAGCCAAAATGGGCCATACCTCGTCATAAAGGTGAAAATCGGAAACACCCCATCATTTTCTTAACAGCTAGGAGGTTTCATCCCATGCTAACTTCTGAGGTATTCTCTTATGGCCCCAAATACTCATCGCCCTACTGGCAGATCATGGGATGGATGTCGAAGAGTAGCCTCCCCATATGTACCCTAACTCGTGGTGGAAGTCGCGGATAGTCGAGTTTGTACCTACAAGTGGCCCTAGCGGAACAATGGTAATGTTGGATGTGGAGAATATGTTAATATTTTTACTTGTGGATGAACTAGTTCTTACCTGATATTCTTTGAAGATGAAACATGAAAGGCAGCTAATTTTTGGGTGTGGAGAAGGTCGGCGAAAGTAAAAAACTAATCCGTCTCAACTGATAATTGGTAGTGGCTCACATAGGTAACTCCCGGCTAATTCTAATCTTTGCTTTTGGAGGTACTTATAGGGTAGGTGTGCCACATGTACAGTTGTGATATAGGAAGGAATGATTGAGGTTAAGAAGCAATTTGAAGAACTTAAACACAAAGTTCTTTCAATTATGCAACGGAAAGCATTGACTGATAAGTATCAACGGATAACTGCTAAAGCCTAACTAACATAACTAGCGGGTGTATTTAGATGGATACAGATGAGCAGCCTATGTTGTGTGTGTGTGTGGGGGGGGGGGGGAGAGTGGGATGCAATTCGCCACAAGTATGATTGCTCCAATGCCAAGTCAGATCTCATATTTGTTAGAAGCTCAATGACATACGAATCCTTCGTGCCCATGGTTTATAAAGTAATAGGATGTTGTAGTAAGGAATACTCGATGAATATGAGTTTTACATATCCTTTGGCAATCCCCCTCGACATACCTCCAATGAAAATACATGATACTAGGACTCTTCATTGTTTTCTGCGCTATGCCAAGACCAGGCACAATGGTCTACCATTGATAATAACCAAAGTGCTACATGTACATGTGTTCCAGGAATGTGAGCAGAATTTTGAGGTATCTGATGCAAAGATTAACCAGTCGATTATTTTGAATGATGTAGAAGTAGATGATGATGCATTGTACAAGAACACATTGGATTTGAGTGACGACGCAGAAGTAGATGACTTACTGCGTGAGGCTAGGGAGTTGGAGGCAAAGAAACCGCCTCCTGTTTACTTAAATTTGCAATCCGATTCTGATGAGGAACTAGTAGATGTCCCCATTGGAAGGCTTGAAGTGGATAAGGTGAACATCTCAAATATTGAGGAGAATTTGGCCAACTCAATTGAGGGTAATGATGCCGGAGGAGCTAATGATGAAGAAAGTAGGGCCAACACAATTTATAACATTGATGAAGATGATGTAATCTACGATGGATGGCAAGAGCATCATGCGGAGGACATGGAATGGGATAAATTTGAATTGCATGATTATGATGAGGATGTCTACATTGTGGGAGGAGATGATGATATTTGGTATGGAAACCGTCAAAATGCGACTGCCACATCTACGGAAGGTGGAATAGTTTTGCCTCAGAACTTAAATAAAGTGACGAACATTGACATGGCTGAAAGAAAGGGGTAAGTATTTTTAAATCATTATTATTATCTATTTGTTTGCTAAATTATCAATGTGTAGTAAATTTTTAGTGGTTTTAAATTCAGGGATGATGAAGTTCCAACAAGAGCACATGGAACAATGTCATTCATAAATAACGGAGATGGTGTGGGGGGGGGGGGGGGGGGGGGAGCACCACCATCAAGTAGCATTTTTGGGAAAACTTTGGTAGCAGAACCACTTCAAAGGTCATATCATATCTTACGTAGTTAGTTAACTGATTATACCTAACTAATAACTGTTTATCTCATTCTAATGCCGACATACATATAATCGTTCAACAAATTAGATGTGGATGTGTGTGTGAATGAAGAGCACAAAATGGTTGTGGAGGTTGATTTGTATGACTATGGTAAAGATCTGAAGGTTGTGCTACTTGGCCAAGAGTTTATGTATAAGGATTCTCTGAAGCAACATGTACACAAGTATGCTATGCACAATAACTTTGAGTTCAAGGTAAAATATTCAAATAAATCTTGATTCATAGTTGTGTGTAATGTGTCAGGATGTCCATGGAGGTTACATGCTGCGATAACTAAGGGGTGTAGTATCTTCAAAGTGAAAGCAATGAACAATGTTCATACATGTGGGAAACCAATATTTGGAGGATATCATAAACAAGCAAAAGCGGGTATTATTGATGACTCAGTGGTGAAACGACTTAGGATACGTGTTGCTTATACTCCCAAAGATATTCAAGTTGATGTCGATTTAGAATATGGAGTGAAGATGAATTATTTGAAGGCATATAGGTCAAAGGTTGCGGCGTTTAACATGTTAAGAGGATCCTATGAGTCATCGTATGCCGAGTTGGCTGCCTACTTATATGAGTTGGAGAAAGCAAATTCGGGCACCTCAACTGCTCTCCAGTACGACTCATCGGATCTTACATTTGAGAGATGCTTTGTTTCCTTTGGATCAGCCATGGAGAACTTCAAGAAGTACATGCGATGGGTTATATGTATAGATGACACATTCTTGAAAGGAAGGTACAAAGGGACTTTGTTCATGATATGTACATTTAGATAGTGAGAACCATATATATCCAATTGCTTGTGCTATTAGAGAAGGAGAGAATAATGATGCATGGGGATGGGTCCTTGCACATTTGGAAACCCGCCTTGGTTATTTGGAGGGCCTAGTGATACTTTCTGATCGGCATAGATCAATCACATCACAAGTAGCTCAAATGTTTCCATATGCCACACATGGATATTGTGCATTTCACATATCTCAAAACATGTTTACACATTTCAAAGATAGAGGTTTGAGCTGTAACTTCTTCAGGGTGGCAAAAGCTTTTAGGCCGGAGACATATATGAAAGAAATGGCTATCATTGAGGAGAAAAACCCCGAGGTATACAAGTGGTTAATTGGAATTGATAAGTCACGGTGGGTTACTGCTTACTTTCCTTCGCCCAGGTATAATATCGTCACATCCAACCCTTGCGAAGTCTTCAATGGAATGATTAGTGAGCAGCAACACTTCCCGATTGTCATAATCATTGAGGCAATCCATTTGAAGGTGCAAGACATGTGGTACAGACGTGGATTGGAGGCACAACATTGGAAGGACTACTTGACTAAATATGCTGAAGGCAAGATTCAAAAGTGCAATGAAGCAGCTAGAGGGATGATGTGTTATCCCATAAGTGGCCATGAGGTCTTAACTAGGTCCGAAAGAAGGGATGTTCAAGTTGACCTTATCGCAAAGACTTGTACATGTGGAAAGTTTCAACAAATGGAGTTACCTTGTGAACATGCATTGGCAGCATGTGGCCACCGAAGACTAAATTATGTTGACTATTGCTCCCCGTTTGATGCACTAAAATAATGTTCAATTAAATATTTTCAAAATTTGAATTGCAATCCTATTTTGTGTTAATTCATTGCTGATTTGGGCTATTTATGTTTTGAATAAGTTAGTTGGACCTTAATTGAGTTTACATGTCTAAACAGGCTTTAACAGGATCGAAGTAGAAGAGGAAGTAAAGCTCATCTACCCAAAGCTATTTGAAAGTTAAGAATGGGCTCCTTATGGTCTAAACATACATGGAATGGTCGAATACAACCTTGTGGACCCATTTGATTTGAGATTTATATGAAGAGAACTAAATTAGGAAAGAAGCTGATTCGGACAGATTGATAGAGCCTTAGTATTTCGATCATATCTTTTTATGTATAATTCGGATGGATATGATATTGGTGGCATTGGAAAGAAGACTTCCGTGGATACAAGTATTATTTTAGGAAGAAATTCCAAATTCTGAAGATATATGGGTCGAATCCGGCATGCAATCAGATAGTTAGTTAACTAACCCGAGGCTAGCACATGGAAAATCTTTTCATTGATTGTGATTGATACACATAAGGAAATACAATGAGGCCGGTTGGATATCTAAAGGAAGATTCAAAGATACTTATTTTTTAAATAAATCATTAATTGATTTAGAATCTAATCATTGCTAAAGAAGCAACCAATCAGGCAATCAATCAGGATGCAATCTAGAGATATGATTTCACTTTCCTCTTTGAAGCAACCCCTTCTATTCCTATAAATAGAGGGATGGACGTGATAGATGAAGAATGCCCTCCTCTTTGGAGCTCTCTTCTCCTATTTTCTTCTCTCATTTTATATTTTTATTTTAGTTTTATTGTAATGGCTTTTTAAGCTCTCAAGCTAAGGCTAGAGGTGATTTGTAACAATTTAATAGAGTTCAATTCATGTTTCATCAATGGTTTCAAGTAAGTATTGTTATTTGAAGTGATGTTTATTTAATATTATTCTTCTTCTTATTTCTTTGTGATTTAGATACACAAGATGCTTGAAGGCTCTCCTTTTTGATCTTTTGTGATTTGGATACATAGAAATCTTTAAGAGAATTATTTTTATCCTTCATCTATCCAAAGTATTTTCTATCTTTAATTTCAATTTTAATGTTCATATCATCCGGTTAGATAGAATCTTCATTCAATTCTAACTGAGATAATATGATACATGAAGAACATCATTAAATGTTACAATGATCTTTAATGTTTTAGTGTTTTCTCATCTTGATTTCTTGACTCTATATTGCCTCAATACTCTTCTACTCTTTCTTTCTTAATTTTTCCTTCCTCTATATCTTCATAACTATTTTATTTGTTGCACAAGGCTTTCCCTATGGATTGACCTTGTTTACTACAATTGGCAAGTAAAATAAATCTGAATTTGACTTCTTCATAGTCTTGGTTTAGACGTAACAACATCGTTCTACACAATGAAAACTTATAGACAAATCTATAGCATGGGAGTTTATCCGGTCCTTGAACATAAAAGATGGGAGACTCCTGAAGATGTGAAGAGCCTTAAGTTGAGGTCTCCCAAGGAAAAGGCACGACCGGGCCAGATAAAGAAGAAGCAAATTCTCTCTCGAGGTGAAGAAAAAGGAGAGTACAATATCGTAAGTGCAAACAATATGGTCACTATCGCAATACTTGTACTGCGGTAATTGAAGAGAACCCGGTCGGGGGCCCTACTCATCACACATCCACAGCTACATCCCGTCATTCTCATGGCCAGCCCCCATAACCAACTCATGCTACCCAAAAGTTGTCAACATCTACGCAAGTCTCACATGTATTTGACATGGTGGGTGGTAAAGAAATTATGGTGAAATGTCACACATGTCAAATCCAGTCGAAGATCAGCCCTCTATTCCCAAAGGGGAAGAGAAAGAAGAAAATGAGACAAGTGGCTGAGCTCAATGCATGTACACTTGCCGACAACATGTGCTAGTGAACAATCTTAGTGGACAAAGTCTTACCATTGTCATTTGCTTGACCATTTTTTGGGAACCTTTATGTTGGAGTGAAGCACAATATTTTGGTAGATCATCCAAAAATTCCAGGTGTAGAACCTTCATTTCTCAACATCTTTTTGTTGTCTAAGTTGTTATATTTTGACAAATTGTTATTCAACACGTAAAGTATTGCACAGAGAGGAAGAGTCTAATATTGCAATGTTGTGTAATTATGCAAGCGAGCAGAATACACTTCTGATATGAATGTACTTACCAACCCTATGCAAATGGACGATGTAACAACAATTGATGAAATCATTTATCATATGCAAGGATGTCAATTTCTATGTTTCGCCAAGTATAAAATAAAATTTGAGCTCTTGTAATGGACTTGATGTGGCGGTGTATGTGTGTTCGAAGGTGCTCATAGATGTGGTGTTGTTCAATGATATGTCTTGAAGCTGACAGTGATGGATTTAATTATTCAATGTTTGGCAACTATAGTTCAATGTTTACATACATAGCAAATGTTCACATCAAATAATTTACTAATGGACGCTATGTCAACTCGTAAAAACAATATGTAATTAATTATGGGGCAACTGGGAAGTAGAAATCCTGTAAAAAACGTCAATTCCATTTGTTTACCATATCTGAAAGTTTCATCATTGTCGTATAAACAAATAGTTCGACAATAATTTCTTTCCAGTATGTACTTTTGAGATCAGAAATACTTAATTCTTTCATAAAGAAATACTTCAGTTACAAGGTTTTAATAACAAGCTCGTAATTTTTCCCAATTTAGCATTCTAGTTTAAGGTTTACAAGCTGTAAATAAGAAGCAAGTCAAGACATGCCTGAATTGAATTCCTTCCCATATGAATTTCATAGGCCAGTTGTCTGTTATCTTAACGCAACTGTTTGTTTGCTAAATTATCAATGACAAATCAGTAACTGCTCAACGTACTCCATTCCTTCACATGCTTAATTTCTTCTAAATCTTACCAATTAGCAACAATATCTCAATCCTATCATACCATCAAATAGCGCAACGACACTTGCCCATTATCATCTACAACTTTTGGCCTTATTAGAACAACTTCAGTCACATAGTGTTCATATCTCATCATTCAACATCAGCCAAAAACCAATAGAATCCATTAAATTAATGTAGTCAAGTACCAACGCAAATAACTACAAGATTCAGTCTAACATTAAACAAACTGATATGCCTCCATACATTATTCCTATAAACCAACAGTCAAACATACACCAAATCACATAGTCATGGACCAACACCAACAAGTTAAGCCACAACTACAACACAAGAAAATGGTCATCATATGGAATTTTGTAGAATTTGGTATGCAACCCTATGCCTCATGATGAGCACGTCCTCTCTGGTAAAGCTCAATTGGTACCCATGAGACAGGTACTGCATATAAATACATACGCAGATATTGCAATCATTGTTATTGATTTGTTGTGGGTGTCCGAATATCTCTCTCACTGGGAGGCACAAGGTAGCGGCTGCTTCATATCCCAATCTCAGCAAAACTATTGGCAAAACATGTCTGAGTATCGCCAATTTCTTGTAGTACTGCTCTACCTCAAAACTAGAGTAATATGGGTCCATTATGTATATGTCATCCTTCCTCAAGTCAAGAATAATGAGAGTCCAATAGTTACCGTTTACATGAAGAGGGAAGTAGTGGACCTTATATTCCCAGAAGTCTTTTTCATTTACCTTCAACAACTTCAACATGTTGGTTGGAACTTCTGGCCTTGATGCTGCAATGGCAGCCCTGGAGATAGTTGCATCCTTCTCCCTCATCGATGCGTATAGACTGAGGAGGGGAGATGCATCCATCCTCTTAAGCTCCTGTTCAATTAGAGTCAGACATCAGTCATGTAGTTGACAGTTTTTAGTTAAGTATGAAAAAAAAAACAAATGAAGACCTACCGTAAAATGGACAAGATGTTAGGCTTGCTTATTCGTTGGGTTCCCAAGTGCCTTCTTCCGCAAAGCCAGCACATACGCATCTATATGCTATATCAGAGGGATCGAACATTGAATGAGTTTCGTATACAGTTTCTATAACAATCAGAATAATTATTTTTGTGTACAACACAACCAACTACTAATAATACAACGAGTAATTCATACATACATTATCCCAAAGCCACCTATGCTGATGCATAACAGACTGTATAAACTTGGATGTCAGCTGGATTCCACCAATTGCTGGCCGGTTGATCAAGTATGAATGCCATGAATGTCAACACATAGCTATGTAAATGAAATTGATCAATATGAAATGAAATGTGTATGAAAGCTAATACTATGCTATAAACTCACTCAGATTTCCAACCCTTCCTGAGGCTCTTTCATAGGGTTTTATCTTCTTCCGATGTTAGGACATGTGGTTTAGGACATACATACTCTAGCAAGGCTATCTCTGAGAGTGCAACTAGTCCACATATCTTGCTTTTGTGGACTTCTTGCCCTGCTGGAGTTTGTCCCTTAGGTGGGTTGGCAGTAACTAAATCTCCTACATCTTCAATTTGATCAAGTAAATGGTTTGCCAATTCAATCTTAGCATGCCCATCTTCTTCTCCCTTGCAGTGAACATCGTTGTCGTTTGAGGGCTCGCCAGCAGTCTCTTCCTCTTTAACTTCACTTGGGCCCCTCACCAACCTCCTCTTGCTTCTCCTTGGCACCGTATAAGGGGTCCTTACATATTTGTTAGCAGTCCTCTTCCTACCATGGACATCAGGGGGCACAACCTCTTTGACTTTTGGGGCATCACTCCCAATGTTGACTGCAGCCTCCCCAACGATCACACTAGATGCACCTTCAAATGGATGAACTTCATCTGCGTCGATTTCCTTTTAAGACAAGCACATATGAGTAGAAGTGCAAATCCAAATCAAAAAATTTGAGGACATTGTGGGGCAATTAAGAAATAAAAGTGTAACTTTGAGGCAAGAAAATCATGTCCTTCATATGACATAAGTTTGCATTCACTAACCAAAAGACTTTGAGATTCATTGATGGGGTTTTGATGGGATTCATCTTCTTGAACAAAATCATCTCCAATATCCTTCCCTTCCTGGTCAATATTAAATATTGTAAACCATAGTATGATTATTGTGAAAATACAATAATAATAAAACTTACCACTAGTATGAAGTCATAATAATGAAGGTAATGTAGCTAACCTCTAATGGGTCTGACGACCTCCCATTCATGGACAACAAAGCTGAAACATCTTGTGACAATTTGTCTACCTTGGCCTCCAACCGGTTGAATGCAACCTGTTTTAGCTACATGATATCTATTGTGCTAACAAGCTTGACTAAGGTGTCCTTTATCCAGTCTAATAGGATATGCACATTTTGTTCCCCTGCAGCATGTGGTTGTCCACTTCCCTCTTACCGCACCTTATCAACAAAAGAAACAAGTGTTTCATGAGCTCGCCGAGGCTCCTCCTCTGTATCTACTTCTACATGTTCCTCTGCCCCTTGTAGGGCACTACCAACGGGGATATCGGATTTATCAAATATTATCCGGTCCCCCTTCAGAAAATTCTTCAGCCCTATGGCTGATTGGACAATCTCCTTTTCATACTTAGCTAGGGTCAACTCCAAGCGCCTATGCACCAACACTAAAAGACAAAATAATTTCATTATCAGCATCATATATGTCATTTACAAATTAGAAGTCATAGTAAGACAACAACTGACAATATATTACCTTCTCCCCTCCAAAAATTGCTTTGTCAATTGCTTCATAACTGGGCTTCTTATAGTTAGCCCAATTCAGCAATCTAGGATAAACATCCTGTACATGTCTAGCACATAAGTCCCCCAACAGAGGAATCCTTTCCATTGACCAAATCTGCATATTCAAACCATGGACATAAATGTCATAATCTCATATGCATCATATTACATTCAAACTACCCTAAAAATGTATCAACAGTGGCGGTACTAATTCGTACACAATGTAAATGGTTTTAGTTAGGTCCTTCCTTGCTTCCTCCAAGCCATGGAGGGTGTCCCAATAAGCAATGTTACCCCATGGATATGAATCGAACTCATCCACATCATCAGCCAACAAAAAAAACCGCCAGTCCACCTTATGCTCCCACCCTCTACCCACAATGAATGAAGCCAACACCAATATGTGGGCCAACTTCACCGCGTCTTCATCACTTTTGCTTATGATGATCTTTTGGTATATCTGCTCCTTCATTATGTGAAGCTTCTCCTTGCCGAACACCTACAAAGTAAGGAGTCCTTTCTCAAAACTTTTGGCACTCTTGGAAGTGATGGCAGCACATCAGCCATACGCAGACCGGTAACTTGGGCAAATTCTGTAGGTGACAACTTCATCGAATAGACTTCCGTCACTTGAAACCTATAGTCTCCCTGATACATTTTTATTATGTGGTGCGAGGCTTGAAGTGGGAACATGAACTTCTCTATGTCTAACTGCAAGTATTTTCTGAAACATGATCCTTCAAAGAGTTTTGCCTATCGTCTATGCTTATTGAAATGCTCTTTCAGCCTCCATAAGTAAGCATAGGTGCTTTTGGGTTGAGGGTGGCCCTCATGGGCTCTACCCTTATCACTTTCCACTGCCTTGAAGATCACTGAGGCATTACTGGTATCTTCACCCTTCAAAGTTTAAAATTTCCATTTTGTAAATGTATTTTACTTTATAATAACCATCCATGCAAATATATGGTAATATACATAACATGTAAGCTAAGCCCTAAACACCCATTATACATTTAACAACATGAAAGCCCCACACTCCTATTACTCTACACATATATAGACCTACCTATAGCAAGTCAAAAGCCTGTATAATATACTTTAAAAAAAAATAAAAGATAACTAAAATGTAGCAGTCAACAGTTAGGGCCTATCAATTAACTTTGTTTTCGGCATATTTGCTTTCTTAGATGATCTACCCTTGTCTTCATCATAACACATATCACAGGGAAAGGTAAAAGAGAGCAATAATTTACAGATGTAGCCTAGCACCTACATTTCGACCATCAAATAATTTTGTCCATTTGTTTTGCATTCCTTAAAAGACATCAATATAAGCTAAGCCCTATACACACATTATACATTTGACAACATGAAAGCCCCACACTCCTATAACTCTACCCATATATAGACCTACCTATAGCAAGTCAAAAGCTTGTACAATATGCATTCAAAAAAAATAAATGATAACTAAAATGTAGCAGTCAACAGTTAGGGCCTATCAGTTAACTTTGTCTTAGGCATATCTGTTTGCTTAGATGGTCTACCCTTGTCTTCATCATAACACATATCACACAGAATGGTAAAAATGAGAAATAATTTACAGATGTAGCCTAACACTAACATTTCAACCCTCAAATAATTTTGTCTATTTGTTTTGCATCCCTTAAAAGTCATCAATGTAAACTAAGCCCCAAACACACATTATACATTTGACAACATGAAAGCCCCACACTCCTATAACTCTACCCACATATAGACCTACCTATAGCAAGTCAAAAGCCTATATATTATACTTTCAAAAACAATAAATGATAACTAAAATGTAGCAGTCAACAGTTAGGGCCTATCAATTAACTTTGTTTTATGCATATCTGCTTGCTTAGATGGTCTACCCTTGTCTTCATCATAACACATATCACAGGGAATGGTAAAAATGAGTAATAATTTACAAATGTAGCCGATCACCTACATTTCGACCCTCATAAAATTTTGTCCATTGGGTTTGCATTCGCTAAAATTTATCTATGTAAGCTGAGCCCCAAACACACATTATACATTTGACAACATTAAAGCCCCACACTCCTATAACTCAACCCATATATAGACCTACCTATAGCAAGTCAAAAGCCTGTACAATATACTTTCAAAAAAATATAAGATAACTAAAATGTACCAATCAACAGTTAGGGCCTATCCATTAACTTTTTTTTAGGCATATCTGCTTGCTTAGATGAACTACCCATATTTTCATCATAACACATATAACAGAGAATGGTAAAAATGAGAAAAAATTTACAGATATAGCCTAGCACCTACATTTCGACCCTCAAATAATTTTGTCCATTTGTTTTGCATTCCTTAAAAGTCATCAATGTAACCTAAGGCCCAAACACACATTATACATTTGACAACATGAAAGCCCCACACTACTATAACTCTACCCAAACATAGACCTACCTATAGCAAGTCAAAAGCCTGTACAATATACTTTCAAAAAAATAAATGATAACTAAAATGCAGCAGTCAACAGTTAGGGCATATCAGTTAACTTTATTTTAGGCATATCTACTTGCTTAGATGGTTTACCCTTGTCTTCATCATAACACACATCATAGGGATGGTAAAAATGAGCAATAATTTATAGATGTAGCCTAGCACCAACATCTCGACCCTCAAATAATTTTGTCCATTTCTTTTGCATTCCTTAAAAGTCATCAATGTAAGCTATGCCCCAAACACACATTATACATTTGACAACATGAAAGCCCCACACTCCTATTACTCTACACATATATAAACCTACCTATAGCAAGTCAAAAGCCTGAACAATATACTTTCAAAAAAAAAAAGATAACTAAAATGTTGCAGTCAACAGTTAGGGCCTATCAGTTAACTTTGTTTTAGGCATATCTGCTTCTTTAGATGGTCTACCCTTGTTTTCATCATAACACATATCACAGAGAATGGTAAAAATGAGAAATAGTTTGCAGATGTAGCCTAGCACCTACATGATGACCCTCAAAAAATTT
The DNA here is from genome assembly GCA_035235625.1 of Saururus chinensis. Taxonomy (NCBI): domain Eukaryota; kingdom Viridiplantae; phylum Streptophyta; class Magnoliopsida; order Piperales; family Saururaceae; genus Saururus; species Saururus chinensis. The sequence goes on along the minus strand of CP141146.1, from coordinate 23,427,538 downwards.
TGTCCATTGGTTTTGCATTCGGTAAAATCTATCAATGTAAACTAAGCCCCAAACACACATTCTACATTTTACAACATGAAAGCTGTACACTCCTCTTACTCTACCCATATATATACCTAACTATATCAAGTCTAATGCTGGCACAATGTACTTTGCAAAAAAATAATAGATACCTAAAACCTTCCCGTCAACAGTTAGGTCCTATCAGTTCACTTTGTTTTACTTATATATACTTGCTTAAATGGTATACCCTTGTTTTTTTATCATATCACATTTTACATAGAATGGTCAAGAATAGACACTAACGATCATTATTATCCAGACATAGCCTAGCAACTAAATTTCTATCCTCAAAGACTTTTTGTGAATTCTTCTATGGTTCTTCAAAGCCATGACTGCAAACTAAGCATTAAACACACAATCTACTTTTTATGAGATCAATCTACCCTTATATATATAAGACTATATAAAGTTTACTTACCACACAATTTACTTTAAAGACCAACCTATAATGTACCAATCAACAGTTAGGCCATATCAGTTAAATTCGTCTGTAGCATACAATATTGCTTCTATGGTCTCCCCCTTGTTATTCATCATATCTCATATAACATAGCACGGGTCCAACTTAACTAATCAACTATATTTTTCTTCCTTATTCTACGAACAATTTTTTTTTCATTTGAGATTTCCTTTTCAAAATTTTTCATGAGATCACATCCTTCAAATATTTAAATCAACTTTATCTTATGATATCAAATACACTAATCATAGTAGTACATACGGTCATTTTACACACCTATTATGAATTTGCTCCTTTAACTTCCATTAAGATCTACCAAAAATTTCATCACACAATCTCAATAATAAATTTCATACCAAACCATATTATCTACCTCAAGAAGATATTCTTAACCAAATCATATTAGACACCGAAACATACTATTTGTAACCAAACCATATTATACACCAAAACAAGATATTCGTTTCTTCAATTAACCATACAGTGTTGTAGGATCTTACCTTCCCATTTATATTGTCTTCTATTGATCAACGGCTGGGGAGATTTGTCTGATGGCCAAGTGAAGAGGGAGAAAGGCAAAACACCGAAATGCGGGATGCGGCCGGCTGGAATAGAGGGACGGCGCCAATGGAGATTAGCAAAATGTCTTCGGAGGGGGGAAAGGTGGCCACAATATATGTCTCCAATTGTCAAATGACTGCCACAGTGAGATCGCCGGAGTGGAGTGAGATCGCCAGAGTGGATAACGAATGATGGAACAAAATGAGAACTTTCTCTCCAATGCTGGAGGAGCGAAAAATGGGACACGATGACCAATAGCGGAGAAGAAGAAGGTGATGGAGGGGATATAAAAGGCTGGATGAGGGGTTGCCGGAAGGGAATGTGAAACACGTAACGGTCGAGAGTGGTCGTGAGCGCCGGAGGGAAAACCGATTTCTGAATTTGGGATGCAACTGGAGGTGAAGTCGGGTCGTCACTTTTCATTTCCATTGCCCTAAGGGTATTATCTGAAATTCAAGAGCGCGTGTGGGCAAGTGGAACGTGCGTAAGTCTAATTGTGCAAAATTGAAGTATCAGGCCTATTTTTTGTATTTCCGACATTTGTTGAATCTATTTCTGAAACTTTTTCTAGCCTACCGCCTCCTCGCCTGCTCTTTCCTCAAAGCCCGGCGCATCAAGGACACCATCAAGGTGTTCGACCACATGTCCCTCCTACACGGGTCGGTCCCTGGCGTGCCCAGGGAGGAGGACTGCGTGATGATGATCAAAGGGTTGGCCGGCGGGGGTGGGAGGGCGGAGGAAGTGGTGAGGGTCTTGGGGAAGATGGTGGGAGCCGGGTTCGTGGTGGTGCTAGACGTGAGGGATGTTGGACCATGGTATGGGCTCGGGCCCGGTTTGGTCCAACGGTGTCGTGGTCCGGGTGAGCCGGTACGGGCCACGGGGTCCAAGGGTGGTGGGGGCGGTCCCGCCGACCCCACATGTACCTTCGATACACTTAATTCGAGTGGGAACCACATATGGCACACACGTACACTGGACATACATCTAGGTGTGCATTTACACATTGTGGGGCCCAGACGCGCAAATTAGGTGTTGAGGGTGGGACCCACGTGATAATCGAGGGGTTGACCCTGTCGCGAGCTTGGCCGTGTACAGGGGGTCCAGGTCTCCGCGGGCTCTGTGGGACAGAGCCCGCTCCTGTTGTGTTAGACCCTCTTGTTAACCTGAATGATGTTGTCAGCTTGGCCCATTAGTTTCAACCCACTCTAAAGTCCATTAAGAGAGCCAAATTCAAACACCGCCTAAATAAGGAAAGGGGGGTTATAAAGGGAGTGAATTAAAGGAGAATTAAGATAATTATTTCATGCCATATTTGCTTGGGTCGCCCCACCCCTTTAGATATCATCTTCCCAAGAATTTGGCATTTACACACATTCTCTCCTCCTCTCCCTTGATCCTCCATTGGCGCGGACTGCATTTTCTTTGAGAAAAGCTGCTGGCTGCCCTTGCTCTCTCTCCTAAAAGGTGTGTTTGGCGGGCTGAAAGAGGAAGAGGGATCTCTTCCTAGGCTGGGATTTGAAGGCTGAAATAAAGGGCTGATCTTGCTGAATTTTGTCATCAATCCAAGCACGGTATTAAGGGATTTGCACATAAGAAAGGTAATCCTTAATCTCCTCTTCTTGATCTAGTGTTTAGTGTGCGAGATCTGATCAAGGAGGGCGTGCTAGGGCTGGTTTGGCCCAGGTCAGTTTGTCATCGTTCCCATTTTGTTTATCACCCTTTGATTATATGTATGTGTTGTATGTTTATTGCTAATTTGAGTTAGTTGTGCATGCTTATGGTGTAGATCTTGTAAAGATTAAATTTTTATGTGTGCCAACCTCTCCCACCACTGCTTCCGCTGCTGGCCGACTACTCTACAAGGGAGCGCGTGGTGGGGTGCTTGCTGCGGGAGGCCCAAGTGAGGGAGGCGAAGGAGCTGGAGGAGGCACTAGGGAGGGTTGCCGATGGGGTAGATGGGTCTAGGGCGGCGGTGGAACTGCTGGACGGGATGCTCTGGAACTGTGATTGGAGAGTCTAGGCTGAGCTGGTCATGATGAATGCTTGACAGGGTAAATCTCTCGTTGGGTCACTTCATTGTTGCTGGGAAGTGAACATGTAAGAAGCATGGCATGCTTGTGAGCAACAAGGGGTGAACTTGTGTAAATGAGGAATCAGGGAACAGATGTATCATGTACGAGACTGGTAAATAAACACCAAATTGCTGTGATGCACTAGCGTTGGTGAACTTGTGTAATAGCTGGGTCAGAGGGAGAGCAATATGCATAATTTGGAACCAAATTATTGTATAATCAGTAAACGAAGGGGTTAGGCTGAAACATTTGCCCTTTGCACTTTCAGGGCCTTTTTGCCTCCTCATGAGGGTTGTTTGTGAAAGCACATTTTTCGTGTGGTGTAACGTTTTACACTTTAAAAATACGTTTTTATGTAATGCAATGGTTTACACTGGTAATAAAAGTTACATTTAGAGTTCAGTGTCTCGTGAATCATGATCGGCCTTAAACTGAAATAAAAAAGAATGACGATCTACAATGATGCCATGAAGTGACCAAAGATTTAACAATTCTCAAAAGAACAATCTGTTTCCATCTCATCAGAATTCAGCAGAAGATCAAATGGCACAAACTGCTCACACATCTTCAATTTAGAAGGAAAAGAGAATTAGTTTGAAGGAAAAGAGAATTAGCATAGTGACAGTCCAATGATCCTATTTCATAAGCATATATATTTTTATCAACAAAATATGACTGGCTTTTTTGCCTGTATTTTTTATGCTCCTTATTGACAACGATCTATTCCGTAAGCTGTGTGAGAGCCTTTTATATTTAAGACTATCAGCGTTCAGGTTAGTGCACACTAACGTATACTAACATGTATACCATAGATGAAGGGTTTCCATGCGCAGTTTACACTAAGTTCATTGTCAGTAAAGAAACATGTTTTTGCTCTAAGGCAGGCAGCTCGAGTAACATGTCCGAGATGTAACAATTCACATGAGCCAGGTTCATATTAACTTCTTCTATCTCTCATTTGTAATGCCATATAGGCATTACAAATACATTTAGGACAATACAGTGAAGCAATTTACATAAAGTGATAACATAAAATTGTGAGAAGTGCCATCACCTTCTTGCTAGTACCTCATACTAAAGTAATCAAGGAGCAAATTACTTCAATTAACAGGTCAGTAGACTTAAAAATATACGTGGTAAAATTTGCAAAATTGAGGGAAAATGACAAGCTAATATTGAACAATAGTGGCATCTAATGACTTCATAGAAAATTAACTTCAGGACTGGCTCCACATATATTACAAACAATTAGCAAAGATTTCATTTTCAACAAAATAACAGAGGGAAGTAGTAGATCTAGAAGTAAAACAACCTGAAGAAAAAGAACAACACACTCAGTAAATCTTTTCACATAAGCAGGTGCACTTTTAGGAAGTGTTTTTGCCATTCCTTGCGACTCTCCCCGCCATTGCTTCGCTGTAACTCTATCAGGCCAATAGTAGTAATCAATGAGTTCTTTGAAAACAGGCAGTCTTTTCATCAAATCTTCAATGATTTCCTACATGCAAATAATAAAACAGAAAATATCTAGCTCATCAAGCAAAAAAATTCATATAATCTATCATGTCTATCCATGCATATATCAAAAACTAATTATTTTCTTTAACTATTTAATATATCAATGTATTTCTACATATTGTTAATGTACTCAAATTGAAAGACTTTTGCCCTTGTAAACGCTAAGATAAGAAAGATAAGCTTTTTGTATATTCAGGAAAATACTAATACCTTTTCTACATTGCAACGGAAAGAATCAAATATCTTTTAATAAAAAGAACACTACAGTCGTTCTCAGAATCATATTCTTATAGTTGCACTCCTAAATACACACATTGGGTCTTAAAGAAGCACCATCGATGCATCGGTTGGCTACTATCAGTAGCACAACATGTAACGCCTAAGATTTTTCATCATATTTTCTTTAAAATTTGCAGAAATTTTTTGTAATATAACGGTTGTAAATCGGGGGGGGGGGGGGCAATGACGAAATACAAAACCTGTAAAAATAGTTTATAATTTAAAACATCACAAATCAATTTCTCCATCCAAAATTTTCCTCATTCGATCAAACATTGTACAACCAAACTAAACATCCTTAGGCGCTACTCAAAAACAAATGTACGAATAAATTACCATGATTATGGATTTTAAATAAAAATCTATCCCAGGCATCCCTGAATGTAAGCCCCATAAATAGTCCACTATCTAATCTGAATTACAAGTCCAAAAAATATAAACACCTTAAATCTAATCTCACCTAATACATCAGATCGTGGTACAAAAATAAATTTGCAGTAAGTCAAATATATACCTGAGTCAAAGGGAATCAATCCACCGCGAAAACAAGCATCCATCTCTAGGAGCACTCCACACAAACCTGCAAAAGCCTCCCGACCATCGATGCTAAAAAATGCGGTAATGAGTATTTTTATACTTAGTAGGAAAATACATAGTAGGGGAGTTCTAAATAGTGAACTCAGTAACTCCATAAATAGATGTTTTCATGCAACTCAAACATGAAGCAGGAAGGCATATAATAATCATGCACATATGCATACAATCATGCCAAACACACCATCAAATGAATCTTACACAAATACTCGTTATTAGAGTCTTACAAACTTACTCGTACAATCGTATGCTTGCTTATAGAACTTACACATACTCGTACGACCTTACTCATATAATCGTACACATACTCATATAACTTACACATACTTGTACGACCTTCTTCGTACATTCTTACACTTACAATCTTACTCAAAATCATACTCTTATAGTCGTGCTCAGAATCATACTCTTACAGTCATGCTAAGAATCATACTCTTACATATTCAAAGCATGCTATCATGAAATTACGAGTTCAAAGATCCCCTACAATTAAAATAAAATAATAGAAAACAAAACTAACTACTCCACTTCCGCAGGAAATCTCGATTGCATTTAGCATATGTAACAAACCTTTAAACCCCTAGCTTACACTAGTGGACGAGTTGTGTCTCGTGAGGGTTTACAGTGAATCTACCCACAAAATTCAAAACTAGAATGATAAAAGAAAATTAAAATTAAAACCACATCAAATTTACAAATCAACTCCTCCTAAACATGTGACTTCATTTAGTAAAATCAATCATGCATAATAAAACTTGCTTTCTGAAACAATAATTCATTCTAACAACTTCATATTGGTGGCAAGTACTCATACATACATAATAGTTTTAGAAAAATAGACATTGCCAACTAATTATACAATCCCATTCTCATGAATCGAACAACTTAATGTGTCTCATGTCCACTTAGGCAAATGTCTTTCTTTATTTTTTTTTCAAAATAGGAGCACAAGAAATCAATATGAAGTAATCAGAACTCAAAATCATTAAATCTGTCAAGTCATATTCTAAGCAATATAATGTCATTAAATATAGTCACATGTCTAAAATAAGCATCAATGTAATAAGCAAAAACATAAATCTAATTAATTTTTTTAATTTTTTAAGTAAGACTAAAAACATGAAAGAAAAATCTCTTTCTATACCCCCAAACCTAAACGAAACATTGTCCTCAATGTATAAAAGAAAGCAAATGCAATGCTTAATATAAGAAAAGAGGAAAGAAAAGAAAATATATCGGTTGATGTGCTAATGTACATAGCTATCAAAAGAAAAAAATAGTCAATAAAGCACAAGCATAATCACATTAGGGTAAATCAATAATGAATCATATAAGCACACCTTAATAATGATTAAAGCAATCAACAAATATAATAAACTAAAAACTAACTAAAGAAAAAAAAACTAACTATTAAACAAAAATAACTATCAAAACCAAAAGTGGGCTGCTTCCCAGGAGCGCTAAGTTTACTGTCTTCAGTCAGACACACCTCCATCTAAGCTCATCCAGGGTCCATCAAAGTAATTATCTTCTCTTTATCAATTCTAATCAAATCAGAGTGAATTAAGTAAATATTTAGTGGATCATCAGAATAAATAAAAGGAAAAACATCCTCCACTAAACTCTCAACCATGTCAACCTCAAAAGTTTCATCGAAGTCTGATGGTTGTCTACTAGCATCAAATACATTTAATTCACATGTCAAGTTCCCAAAAGAAAGCCTCATCACTCCATTCTGACAATTTATTAGAGCATTAGATGTAGCAAGGAATGGACGACCTAAAATCACAGGAATTTGTGAAGATGCATTTGAAATCGGTTGTGTGTCCAAAACAATGAAGTCCACTGGAAAATAGAATTTGTCCACTTGAACAAGGACATCTTCCACTATTCCTCTTGGCCTTTTGATTGAGCGGTCAGCAAGTTGAAGTGTTATGTTAGTGGGTTTCAAATCTGCTAGACCTAATTGCTCATAAACAGAATAAGGTAAGAGATTAACACTTGCCCCAAGATCAAGCAAAACTTTTTCAATTCTATAATTCCCAATTATACAAGATATGGTTGGACAACCAGAATCTTTATATTTGAGTGGGGTGTTTTGTTGCAAAATTGCACTTACTTGTTCTGTCAAAAATGCCTTCTTTTGTACATGTAGCTTACACTTGATTGTACAAAGGTCTTTTAAAAATTTTGCATAAGATGGAATTTGTTTAATGGCATCTAAGAGAGGAATGTTAATCTTCACTTGTTTGAAAATTTCAAGAATGTCACCATTTTGCACCAATTTAGAAGAAGATTGTAATCTTTGAGGAAAAGGAGGAGGAATAAGAGAAACATAATCGGAGTTGTTAAGTTCGTCACCATGTTTAGAATTCAAAGAAAGTGGTGATGGACTTAGCATGCTCTTCTTGTGAACTTGAAGAATTTAAATTTTCAATTACAAATTGACCTGTAGGATTTGGTTGAGGTTGAGAAGGAAACTTCCCTTTTTCTTGAGTGCTCAAAGCTGTGGTCAATTGAGTGATAGAAGTCTTCAAGTCATTGATGGCTTGCATGGTTTGGTTGTTGATTATTGCTTGACTTTGCATGAATTCTTGCAATGTGTCTTTAAGAGTCTTTTTATGTGGTGGAACATAATCTGAAGAAGGTACCTGCATATTAGACTCATTTCTCCAACTAAAGTTAAGATGATTTCTCCAATTATGAGTATAAGTTTCATAATAAGGAGAAAAAAAAGGCCTTTTATAGGTATTCATAGCATTTGCTTGAGTATGCAACACCTCTTGAAAAGCAGGGATTGTTGGACAATCATGTGTTTGGTGTCCATCACTCTCATATATACTACAAAATCATGTGCTTTTTGAGAAGCTTTAGACATGTTTTCCCTATTAAATTCTATAGCCTCCACTTTTCTAGTTAAACTTGTAATTTTTGCTTTTACATCATCCTCTTCTTTAAGAAGGTACATGCCCCCCTTAGTTGTCCCATTAGATTTAGTCTTATTACTACTTTCAAATTCATTAGAATCTTCCCATGATTGAGTATTTTCAGCTAATACATCAAAATAGTCTAATGCTTCCTCAGGTTCTTTACTCATAAATTCTCCATTACACATCATTTCAACAAATTGCCTCATTTGAGAAGTCAAGCCATTATAAAAGAAACTAATTGTACACCATGTTTCATATCCATGATGTGGGCACAACAATAAAAGTTCTTTAAATCTTTCCCAACATTGAAAGAAAGTCTCATTTTCTTTTTGTGAAAAATTCATGATGTTCTTTCTAAGTGTATTAGTTCTATGGGTGGGGAAAAACTTTTTCAAAAATTCTCTTTGCATTTCTTGCCATGTTCCAATGGATCTTGGCTTCAAAGAATTCAACCAATTTTTTGCCTTTTCCTTTAAAGAAAATAGAAAGGGTTTTAATCTAATAACATCATTTGAAACATTTTGGTTTGGCAAAGTTGCACAAACCTCTTCAAACTCTTTTAAATGCAAATATGGGCTTTCCAAATCTAAGCCATGAAATTTGGGTAGTAATTGAATTACACCCGGCTTGAGTTCAAAACCACCCACATTAGTTGGAAAAATCATGCAAGAAGGAGAACTTGATCTAGTTGGTTGCAAATAATCACGCAAGGTTTTAACTTGAATATTTTGTGCATTATTATCTCCATTATCATTTCTTAGTTCCTCATTAGTTCTTAGATCTTCTATTGTATCAAAATAAAGATAATTTTCAAAAGATTTGTTCACTCTTTTCAACCGTCCAAAATTATCACGCACCCATGTGAGCATGCAACAACAAAATTTTTTTTTTTAACAAAAAGTAAAAGTGGAGAAATTAAATGACAAAATATAAAAAGTTAGAGAGTTAGAAGTTAAAAAATAAAAATTATAAAATAAGGCCAAAGGCACTATCAAGGTACACGTTTGATCCCGAAAAATTTTCAGTAGTAACGTAGGTAGTGCCTCCGGTTTCAGAAAAAGAAAAAATTATAGAATTTAAGTACTAAAAGTAAATGACATAAAGTAAATGACTGAATTTAAAGAGTTAGTGTGCAAAAATAAAAGTTAAAGAATTAGTAAAGTTAGAGTTTTTTTTTCGTAATGGATTCTTGTCACACGTTGCAATCCCCGCCAACGGCGCCAATTTGTTGTTACGTTTGAACCAAGATTATGAAAAAGTCAAATTCAGATTTGTTTTACTTGCCAATTATAGTAGATAAGGTCGTTCCACAGGGAAAGCCTTGTGCAACAAAGAAAACTATTACGAAAAAAATAGAGAAATGAAAACTAAGAAAAAAAGAGTAGAAGAGTATTGAAGCAATATAGAGTTAAGAAATCAAGATGAGAAAACACTAAGGCATTAAGGATCATTGTAACATCTAATGATGTTCTTCATGTATCATGTTATCTCAGTTAGAATCGAATAAAAATTCTATTTAACCAGAAGATATGAACATTAAAATTGAAAATAAAAATAGAAATGCTTTGGATAGATGAAGGATAAAAATAATTGTCTCTTAAAGATTTCTATGTATCCAAATCATAAAAGATCAAAAAGGAGAGCCTTCAAGCATCTTTTGTATCTAAATCACAAAGAAACAAGAAGAAGAACAATATAAAATAAACATCTCTTCAAATAAACAATACTTACTTAAAACCATTGATGAAACATGAATTAAACTCCATTAAATTGTTACAAATCACCTCTAGCCTTAGCTTGAGAGCTTAGAAAGCCATTACAATAAAACTAAAAATAAAAATACAAAAGTAGAGAAGAAAATAGGAGAAGAGAGCTCCAAAGAGGAGGTGATGAGTCATCTATCTCGTCCACCCCTCTATTTATACGAATAGAAGGGGTTGCTTCAAAGAGGAAAGTGAAATCATATCTCTAGATTGCATCCTAATTGATTGCCTGATTGGTTGCTTCTTTGGTAATGATTAGATTCTAAATCAATCACATAAATCAATGATTTATTTAGCAAATAAGTATATTTGAATCTTCCTTTAGTTAACCAATCAGCCTCCTTGTCTTTCCTTATGTGTATCAATCATAATCAAATGAAAATATTCTTCATGTGCTGGCCTCGGGTTAGTTTACTAGCTGTCTCTTTGCATACCGAATTCGACCCATGAATCTTTGGAATTTGGAATTTCTTCCTGAAATATCATTTGTACTTATGGAAGTCTTCTTTCCAATGCCACTAGAATCGTATCTATCCGAATTATACACAAAAAGATATGATCAAAATACTAAGGCTATATTAATCTGTCTAAATCATCTTCTTTCCTAATTTAGTCCTCTTCATACAAATCTCAAATCAAACGGGTCCACTAGGTTGTGTTCAACCATTCCATGCATGTTTAGACCATTAGGAGCCCATTCTTAACTTTTAAATAGCTTTGGGTAGATGGGCTTTACTTCCTCTTCTACTTAGATCCTGTTAAAGCCTGTTTAGACATATAAATTCAATTAAGGTCCAACTAACTTATTCAAAACATAATTAGCCCAAATCAGCAATGAATTAACACAAAATAGGATTGCAATTCAAAATTTGAAAACATTTAATTGAACATTATTTTAGTGCATCAGAGAGCTATTGTCCCAAGGGTATAGAAAGCGTTAGAAGTACTCACGGCCAAATGGGGTGTTAGAAGTCAATGTGGAAAAATTTGTGATCCACAACGGCACACTAGGGATGGCTGGGAGAAAGGCCGTGTCAACAGAAATGGCAAGTGCGACCAAAAGTCGAGATGGACTCACTGAAGTTTGGCCGATGGCTTAGAATTACTCAACCAGCCACAAGATTTCAAAATCGGTCATGGATAGCACCCAACAACGTCGATTTCGCGTTTATAAGGGCCCACATAAGGGTGGAGGATGTCGGACAATGCTCGAGGATAGAGGAGAGGTGGTGGACGGCTATGGTGTCAACATCATTCGGTGGGAGAGCCATTCGAGGGTCAAGCGGCTCGAATGCGATGCGTAAACCCTAAACCATAGTGCGGCTACATGCACAAACGGCCCAAGGGGGCGGGGGAGAGGGATGGATGGAGGTGGCCCAAGGCTTGGAAGGGGCAATAGGGTCATGCCCAAGGGTGGTGACTGACAAAGACGGCCTTTACCGTTGTTGTGTCGAAGTAGGCCAACTAGAGGCCAATCGGCGTCCCGCGGAGGTAGAACAGTAAGAGGGCAAAAAGTGGTGCTCTATATAGCGCAGCCAGACACATAATCAGCATAGGGGGAATGTGCCTCATGCTGAAAAAAGAAGGGCAGTGCCGCACTAGGGTGGCCAACCATCTCCAGGTTGAGACCTGTCGAACTATGGTGGTCCGAGGGTGTTCGAAGTCCAACAAGGCTACGGTGGCCCAAAATGGGGGAAAATGCTAGGGACACAGGGAGGAGCTGGGGGTTATCGGCGGCTCTAGCGAGCTCCATCGTGCTTGTAGTGGCTAGGAAGAGCTATACCTTGCCAAAGGTGATAGCCAAAGGTAGTGGCAAGACACCAGATAGACAATACAAAGAGGAGGAGAAAAGACCTTGTTTGTACAGAACGAATAGAGCTTTTGGGCGAGAGAGGCGGATCTGGTTCCAATAGAGTAGAGGGGATAGATACTGAACTGGACCAGGTGGGGCCATCCCTGCCTGTCACTAGAACGGGGCGGAGCCCACGGAAGTCATATGGACATTGGTGGCCATCACTGGTGGCAGAAACAAAAATTAGAAGGGGGGGGGGGGTTTGACGGAAAATAGGGCAGAGGGAAAAGAAGCAGGGGAGGTGGTGGAGCCCGCCGGTTGGGGATGTCCCTAGCCTTCTTTAGGCTAGGGCGGAACCCATAGTGGCCAGCTAGCCACTGGCAGTGGCTACAAGGCCCCAAAATGGAGGGGCGAAGTTGGTTCATCAAAAAATAGAGCAAGCGGGGCAAAAAAAAAAGAGTAGAACGGCAGAGGAGAGCCTCATGGGGTTGGGAGGGACATCCTCCTGCCGTCGTCGGGCCAAGGTGGAGTTACTGGCGACCAACCAGCCTTTTTTAGCCCACTGCAGTGGTGCTAGATCGAAATATAGAGAGGGGAGAGGGCAATCCGGAGAGGAGCTCACCGGAGGTCGAACTGGGCTGGGACGGGGCCTGGGAGGCAGCCTTGCCGTCGGCTGGCCGAGGTCGGCCAGCATCTAGTAGGGGAGGCACCTCTTTGGCTCATCTATAATGAGAGAGGAGGACTCTGGGCGATTCCAAAATGGGCTTTCCTGAGCCCAACCTTTTTTTTCTCCCTTATCCTCTACTCTCTCAATTTTTCACACCAAAAGTGCGCGTCCAGACTTGCGGTCTACGACTAAACCCCACACTTGATTCTACGGGTACCGAGGCCAAACATGCTGAAGTGTCATACTTTCTTGCCAAAAATGATTAGAAAAATCATAGGAAATCGTAAAAAAAGCAAGGACATTACACGACACCCCACCGATGTAGTACTAATGCATCGGTGGGTAACCGATTGAAACCTAGAACCTCCTCAATGCAGCATCAATACGTCGGTGGGTTACTGACAGTAAACTAGACAGATCACTTGTACATCATTGGCACATTAGATGACCTTCTTATAGTAACTTTGCACTAAGTTGCTTATATTTTTAACTCATCATTCATTTTTTTGTATGTGCCTAGGACAAAGAGGTTGATTTCTTCCGCTTTACCTCTCGATTCCTCTCCTGCTTCCTTTGACAACTCTCCTGACTTGAGGGAGGGATCTAGCTAGAGGGATGAGGGTTCTCATCCTCCACTTGCTCCAACACGAGGTTGGAGATTGACTCTCAGCCCTTGGTCTGCCCAAGGAATTACCATCTACCAGAGGCATGGAAGAGAAAGGCTCTCATCGTGGCAAGGGGACACCCACCATGAGGGGTAGGGGCAATGCTTCTACCTCACGCCCACGAGGACCCTCCTCTGCCTCACCATCCACCTCTTCCACATTGCTCCCACAACCATGCAGGGAGTGCCACCACCAACAAGGCTTCATTGTTAGTCCACCCATCACCCACTTGGCCAATCGCCTCCCCACCTTCCAACTCACCTGCTACAACTGCAGTTGGCCCTACCACAATTGTAGCTAGGTTTCTACAGCCACTAGTCCTTTTACTATTCAACATACACCAGGGCTCCCACTAACTCTAGCTCCTCCTCTACCTCTAAGACTTCTGCATCACCTTCTACCACCGCACCCCTCCAGTTTGACCGGGTGAACCTCCTCTTCCGCGAAGACTAATGATAGAGGTCGATCATTGCGAGTGGCCAATCATCACATATAGCAATGACTACTTGTGAGTTCAAAATTTTTCCACTGTTTGGTTGCACAAATGATGTTAGAGAAAATTGGCGGTGACTGTGTTGGTGGTTGTATAGTGACAATGGCAGTGGTAGTGGTGGTGGCAGTGACAGTGGTGGTGGCAGTGGCGGCGATGGTGGCGGAGGTGGTGGTGGCGATGGTGGTTGCAGCGGCAGTGGTGGCGGCGGCGATGGTAGTGGCGGCGGTGGCAGGGCTGGTGGTGATGAAGGTGGTGGTGGCAGTGAGGGTAGTGACAATGGTGGTAGCTATGCCGGTGGTGGTGACGGTGGTGGTAGTGGTGGCATGGGTGGCGGTGGCAAAGGTGGTGGTGACAGCGGTGCCAAACTTGCATCGACTACCTCTTCTCTTGTACATTTGGGAACCACTAGCAATACTTGTCGAAAATCCGCACCAAGCACAACCACTTTTCCACGAAAAGGTTTTGAACAATCTAGTATATCTTGAAGAGTGCGATCCAAAGCCTCAAATGCATACCTTTTTGTCATCGGTGCTTCATCCCATATAATCAAATTTGTTTGTGCAAGTAATTGTGCTATCCCACTCTGTTTTGAAATACTACAAGAACTATTAACACCAATCTCAATCGGTATCTTGAATCTAGAATGAGCAGTACGACCTCCTAGCAAGATTGATGAGGCAACCCCAAAGGTTGCTGTTGCAAGCACGATCATTCCTCTTTCTCTAATTGTTGCAAGCATAGCTCTATATAAAAAAGTTTTACCCATCCCACCAGGACCATCGATAAAGAAAACACCGGGTATTTATGTCATATGCTTTTCACTAATCTTCATTCAAATAATTAACAGCTTCCAAATCTTGATGGGATATTGGAATTAATCCCTCCTCAATGACCTCCCTTGTTCGACTATACCTTAAAGAATCAAGTTCAATCTTTGGTAAATCGAATTCATCTAAAGAACGTCCTAAATTCTCAACACATTCACCAATTTCTTTCAGAACATAAGCAGCATGTATGGTGTCAGAATCTCCATTTGCAAAAACATAGTCATCAGACATATCCAAAAATACTATGTCCCATAATTTTCGCACATCAACAGGTTCGCAGAATACTAAAATTGTTGCAAATAGTGTTCTTAATGAAGCAGACATTGAGAACGTTGATGCCTCTTCCAAACATAGCAATATATCATTGTCATCAAGCAATAATCCCATCATCTATGTCGCCTCACGAAATGTCTTACATTGTGTGTCATTAACATATAACAAATGTTCAAATGACTCTATTCCACAAACGTGATTCAATAAAAGTCTTAAAAAATATCTTTCTCCTTCAGCTGGATTTGCAGTATATATTCTACCAATTGCAAAACCAGATTTTTGTGGATCCCATGAATGGTTTTGACTATTATAAACATAAAAGGTTGGAAATTCTTGATAGAGTAACGTCCGAGCATGTGAATCAACCTTGTTTCTTTCAAAGAAAGCTATCAACATTGTAGGCTTATTTGGTAAGTGAAGTTGCAAATTGATAACAGTTGGACGATTATCACTAAGGCTGAATGCAAAAATTCGCCAAGTTGCCTTGGGTGGAGATACCCACCATGCGTTTTGATAACTCTTTATCTCATCAACATGTAAATTATTCATCAATTGCACAAAGATACAATCATGACCCTTATATATATACTTGTAAAGGTACTTTACTGCCTTAATACTTGAACATACCTCAACATTGATGTGACAATCATAACGCTTCAGCAGAAAAGGATTGTAAGGAACAACCCATCGATTGTCTAATGTGTGGCCATGCACATATACAGACACACCATTATTTCGTCTCCTGTATATTGGATATGAATCATCACCTTCTATAGTGACATCTGTAAATCTCCTAGGATATTTAAAATGGCAACCTCCATTTGCCATGCATGGTGAGTTCATTCTTGAAATCCCACAAGGTCCATGCATCATGTGTTTCATCACAAGCCTATGTAATAATGGATCTTCTTCAACATTTGGAATTTTAGCATAAACAAATCTATAATATGTATCGGCACCCACAATCTTGTCTTCTCTAGCCATTATGACCAATAAATGCATATGTGGTAACCCTCGTTTCTAAAATTCTATCACACCCACATAGGCAATAACTCTACCCATGAAGCTTCCTTTTATAATAAGTTAATTCAAATCATCTACCTTGGCCTTCAAAACTCGTAAAACAATATCAGGTCTATTGGATGCAACTTCTCCAGGTTTCAAATGGCTAGTAATCTCAGGCCATTCTAGGTTACACGTCATTGTAATAAATAAATATGGTTTACCATATGTTTGAACAAGAGTCACGGCATCCAAATATCTTTGTCTCATATCATGTGGTCCACCAATGAATGATGCTAGCAAGACAACTCGTTTACCTATTCTTTTCCCTTCTATCTCTCCAGCAACAACACTATCTACTACACCTTGGTAAAACTCTACTCTTAAAGTACGTTGATTTTGTTTTATAAAGTTCAATCTATTTATCTCAATTTTCACATACATGTCAACTATATATTGTTGAAATAATTGCCCACCATTGATAATACTCCATGAAGGGTTAGTTCTGATTTAAAATAAGTATGAATAATATTCTCTACAAGTCACATCAGTGCATCGTCTTTGAAGTTGACTTTGAACTTGTAATTCTTGCTCAAATTGTTCTATGCTATTTGGATATGCCGAATTTGCCAAACAACGACATTTAATCCCAGCATGCCAACCAGTCTCACCGCTTGGAAACAACAATGGGTATTGCAAAGGGTCATAGCATCCATAATAAGGTTGAACTTTATAAGATTCACCTTGTTTTCCATGAATAATAATTTGCCTTTCTCACTTACCTGTTTCATCATCTCCTTCGATCCAAATAGCAGCCACTTGAGATGAAGACGGTGAATTGTAGACACGCTGATCATGAGCACAACTTTTTTGAGTACCAATTCTCAAGTCACGAACATCCCCCATATGCCTAAGTTCACGCAGAAATTGTGCATAAGGATTGATTTCAAGAATTTTGATAATCTTTTGTACCAATGTTGGTGACAAGTTCGACATCAAGCATATGCAATTTTCTACCTCATGATCTGTGGCATAAAAATACAGTTGCAAGAAGCGTGGACCCAAATCAGTTGGTTCTAGAGAGTGGAGGGAATGAAAAAATTTGACCATGAATTTGATAGGTATATGTTCCAGCCCTCATATTATTGACGCTCTCATTGACCTCAGCTCGAATTGATGTGAAAGAAAATAGGCTATTATAACCTCTGACACAATCACGGAAAGCCATGCACTCATCTGAGGTTCCAAGGTAAAGTTCTTCTAACTCTGGTGGAATTCCATTGAGACTAATCATAACACCCCCATTTTGACAGCAAAAAGCCTTTGTTTCTATCTTGAATTTTTTTGCTCCGCAATACACGCTGTCAGCATCTAGTTCTATACGATGAACTCTAGCTTTCTTTCTTAAAAACTTTGACATTGAGGGCAATTCGAATGTTTCTGTTTCCAATTGACTGTTTCCTATGTTAGTCAATTCCTCATGGGCAGTGAGACAATCATGAGTAACAACAATTTGACCACCCACTTGGTCTGCCAATAGGGATGATCTAAAAATGTTATCCCAAAGCAAGTGCAAAAAATCTAAAAGAAAGCTATCAAATGTAAGGCAATTTACCATTATTTATATCTAAAAGTTGAACATCAGAGTTTGTTAAAGCATCGCTTGTATTTAATCCCCAACTGAGCTCGATAAAGTCCTATTTTTTAGATTCAAATGCTCCTTTGTAGCAATCCTATTTAAAACTCTCTTCCTACGTAGCCGATCTTTTTCTCCAGTAGATAGTTGAGCATATCATGAACATTTTCTAGCATTTTTTGCTTCTCTATTTGATGTAGATGTCTCCGACATCATCTAAGACATTTGACAAACCCAAATAAAAAATTCCCTAATAACATATGTATCTCATATGTTTTAGCTAATATCAGTTTAATAAAGGGTAAGCATTTTATATATGAAAGAGCAAACCTATTTAATTGATGTAATCATTTTCTTTTGTTTTTCTGTATATGAATAATATACGATCTGATATTCCAAATTAAACAAATAAATTGAGAACTATACAAACGCATTTATATATAACTGATTGCAACCATTAAAACTTAATTTAAAAAAATGTGATAATCAGATAAGAAAAAGCGAAGGAATATCCACTGTATAATAACAAGTAGGACAACTATAAAGTTAAGCATACTTAAATAAAAAATTAAGTAGTTTCCCAAAGAGGAAAGCCATATTCAAATCTCAGTATATGCTGATTATTTGGCGTGTAATAACGACCGATTGCTTTTTCCATATGAACAAAAAACACAACTGTAAAAGGAAGAATAACAATGTGTGTGGGAAAAAAAACATCATATATACTAATCTAACTTATATGGATAATTTTAAAACATATATTTGCGTATAAGAAGAAGTAAGAGCAAAACATACATGTCCAACACAGTTAAAAATAGCAACCACAAGTAAGAATTTGATTCTACCTCAACCAACTATAAGAAAATGAAGTAGAGATCAAGTCAACAAAGGGCATATCCTCTTTAATACATACAAATGTTAGAAATTTGAGTTTAAGACATATGTTAGTAATCAAAACATTTCTTAAAACAATTATTTAATGGTTGATTGAAAATTTTATAAGAAAAAATGTAGGCAGAATAAAATTGAATGATGTGGTAGAAAGTAGTGTTATCAAAATATGATATAACTATTGTTTTTTTGTTAAAAATAGTTCTTTGGATAAAAGATAGGTACAACAATAAGGAAGCACTGGTTGTTAATAGAGGAATATTACACCACCGAATCACACGTTTATGTAATAACTATGTCGATCTTGTAACAAAAACCTTTGGAGATTGCAAGAAGTTTAAAACCTATACCATAGATTTATTTCGAGTTTGAGTGCAATACCTCATATAAGACACCAAAAGAAGCAAAGAAACTTGATCAACAAATGTGTAGAGGTAAAACTTCTAAGTTGTGAAGACATATAGCTAATGAAGAGCACACATATAGGTGTGGCAACAAAGAGTTTGTACCCTATTCAATTACCATAAATTATGTATTTAATGTATGACATAACTTATAACATTAATTGATGAGTAATTGATTATCATGGATCATGAAGAAACTATTTAAGTTCCGTGATTAATGGAATGCGTGGTTTAGAAATTGTAATTACTATCATTTAATTTCTATTCATCACATTAATGATACAATAATTGTAACATGACTATACATGATAAAGTTAGTATTAAGCCATATCCTAAGTATGCACCGACTATATATTCAATAATAATCAATTGCAACGCATCAAATAATTATATGATTCATTACATACCATCTCAAATCAAAGTTATTAGCAACATTACGTGTATAAAATTAGTAGAACAATGTACATAGGTGTTTACAAATAAAAATAAGGCTAAAATCATATCTTTTCCGAAGCTATTAAAAAATAGTAATTAAAACTTACTTATAGATATTACCAAATATTGAAAACTATTAGTTAAATAAGATGATTACTATGATTATAGCCCTTGGTATGTATGCAGCATAGAGGGAAAAAAAAGATTTAATTTCAAGCAATGGATATGATAGGTTCCAAAGGGACCCTTACATATATTGCAGGTTGGTGCGGTCTATTGCCCTTTGATTGTGCTTATTTTGTTCTACATAGGTTGGTTTAGTTTTACAACATTTGTTACTTCGTGGCATACATAGGGTTGGTTAGTTCATATTTGGAGGGATGCAATTTCGTGACTGCCATATTTTCTAGTCATTTAATATTTTAGCTAATAGGTATTGTATATATAAGTAATAAATATAAAAAAATCACAAATAATTGTTTATTCCATAATAGAAACCATTCATTTGAATAAATAGGAGTCTAGTCTTTATCAAACTTAGTATAAACTCGCATTTTTTGATGGATTAAAATTAGAATAGTAGATAAGAAAATGCAAATGATATTCTTCCATCTACTATTAGTTTAAAAATAGCACGTACATACATGGTCTACAATAAGAATACAAAATAATAATTTCCTTTATCAAATGTGTAACAACTCACACAATTAGATACATAAGTAACAAAAATAATAAAAGAGAAAATATCATATATTATACCAGTTTTTTTAGAACAAAATAAATATAAAGTACTTTCCTAGTATTCAACATATATGTAGAAAGAAACATATGTTGTCCAAATGAACTATAACACACACTAAAAAAACTCGAGCCACCACACAAATTTCAATTCTACTCATCATCTTGCAGACGAACAAGGACTTGATTTTCAACAATCCACCTGCTGTTGTAGCTTGTCGGATCTTCATCGCTATGAGGAATTGGATGGACGTTGTAATCACTCATAAAAAGCATAATACCAGGCTGACGGAAAGAATTCTCTAGTTTCACAGTTCGAATCCTTCTATTAATTACATCACAAAAGAAGGCCTCCTTTTTTGTAACCAAAACAAATACATCGAATGAGTGGTATAGAATATTATTTATTTCAGCATTCTTGGGGATTAAATCTGATATAGGAAAACTTAGAACTTTGGCCCAAACCGATTTTTTCCGACAATCCATGTATAAACATTCATGACCCCTCGAATAAGAGAGACATGGTCAAGACGTCCCTCACGGCTCGCTAAAACCAAAATCTGATCCCTAACATTTCTTATGACATTGGTAGATAGTTCAATATAAGCACAATCACAGGTGTCCATGTCAAAAACAAAAACCTTCGTTTCATTTATAAGTAAGTGCACATACTTACCAACACATATGAGTGGTTCTGACCTAATTGAAGAGAAATTCTTTATATTTAATTCACCAATATGTTTCCACCCCCAATTGTCAGAACTAAACACTTTGATAAGATAATTGTCATGCTTGTCAGATAAACATAATCGAAATATCTTATAACGGTTGCCATTTATATGATTTTTCATAATAGCATAAGCTATTGACAGATACCTAAATCTAGGCTTGTACCATTAAGTTGATCTTTTTCGTCATTTGGTGGGACATAAGATAATACATGGCTAGATTCTTAACTTTTCAAAACTGAGACTAAACAGGAAGTCACAAGGGACGCCATCGTTGCTTGGAAGACTTACAACCACCGAACCGTAAAAGAGGAAGATCAGAACATAGGTTCTCGACACCCAACAAATGAACTCAGAGAGCAATGCCCCACGCCAAAAATCACATAATCCCATGTAAAATTGCATTTAAATTGAATGAAGTTGAAAAGGCAGTTTACAACTTGCACCAATTAATATGAAAGAAGTTAAAAAGGCAAGAACAATTTGGCACATGAAGAAAAGGATTTGCCTCACACAAAAAATCACATAAACCCATGAAAATTTTCATTTAAATTGAACGAGATTACAACTTGCACTAATTAAATTGAAAGAAGTTGAAAAGGTAAGAACAGTTTGGCACACGAATCAAAGGAACATAAAAAAAGGCATGAAACATTTCCTTATTAAATTTAATCAAACTTAAAATGCAGGAAATTAAATATGATCCAACTTAAAAGGTAGGAAACATCCCCCTTCTTAAAGTGAATTCAACATCCAACCTCACCCAAAAATGACATCTATTAAAATGCCATAAAGGTAATTAAATAAACCTACCAAATAAATCACTACATATAAAGACCACATTAATTATTGACAACCAATGACAACGCAAATACCAAAACTATCCTAAAAAACAAATCCGAATTACAAACACCATCCTACAAAACCAAAACATAAGGATGAAGGTCATTATTGTCCAACGTGATAAATATATTTATCCTCATTCATTATCATTAATTATTCATATCTCATACCTTAAATATACCCCACAATTTCACCAAAATTACATCCAAATTCGTAGGAAAAGGAGAGATATGAATAGAGGGAATTTTCGTCTGTCAGTGGCAAAGGGTCTCGAACGCCATTAATTTTGACCATAAATTCACGAGATACCCCTATAGAATACCTATATTTTCATGAAAAATGAGCTACATGAAAATGTAAATACTCACTCATTCATAGCCTAAACTGTCATTCGCCAATTGAAAAAAGTCAAACTGGACGCGGCTCTTTTTATGGAGAGGCGAGGGTATTTTTGTCTATAAGTGGCAAAGTATCTCGGACACCATTAATTTTGGGCCTCAATTCCCGGGATACCCCTACAAAGTGTAAATAATTACATAAAATGTGAATTACAAAACCACGAAAATACTCATTCATTTGGGGCCTAAATTGTAAATCGCCTATTTGAAAAGTCAAACTGGCTGCGGCTCTTTTAGGGTGGAGGGATTATTCTCCCATTTCATCTAATCAGAAGACCTTTTATAATCCTAAGGGGGTACAATGCATCTTCAATAAAAAATGCCCAGTAGATAGAGAGACTAGAGGAACAAGAAGGAGAGCAAACTTTTTGTGAAAAGGTAGTTCCATTTTTTAAAGAGAATGAAAGGTAATATTGAACTGAAATACGTCTAGTGGGTAGGGGCATGCTGACTAGAATAAACTTATTTTGGGTATATTGGAAATAAAAGTTTGAAAACTAAATATTTTAAATATTTTTCTTATTTACAATTACAAAATGGCAAAACAAGACATAGAATATATTTTTTTTTCAGGAATGACATGGATGAATGAGGAGATTAAAAGAGATTAAAAAATGTATTCCTTCTTCATTATTTGAAGGAAGCACGAACTGCTTAATGGCCGAACAATGTCTCTACTTACTCTGCCAATTGTAAGGCACTAAGTTTGATTAAGTACTTTATCCTGCATAACTCTATCATCCACATTTTACATATCACATTTATTCAAATGAAGACTAACTATTAATATGGAACAAAGGGAATATTTCACTTATACTGCCCTCACAGAACTTGTTACTAACTGGCAAGTCATCTCATAATATACCTTATTCAACACAACTTATGTCCAGGATGTCATTTGTGCTTCCCCATTCTAACTCAAATATACATCACTGTTAAAAGTTGGCATGGGCACCAATGTGGATTGGCCGCTAGGCTAGGTCATTAGTGTTCAACCGCCGCTGACACAATCAATAACATCAGGAAGTGAAATTAGTGAAACCCCAAGAGTTTAACTAAATATATTAATCGGGTGACAAGTATACAACACATTTGTTGTGGTTCAATTGGTCACGTACTTTCGCAGAGAGTAGTAGTATGAAGACCACCTGATGCAAGAGATTATTTTGAGTTATACATGTGCATGATTTCGAACCGGACCCAAGTGATGCATGACCCCACCCGGGTCAAATTAGCCTGATAACTCAGATGGACTGAGCTGTTTCATAGACCGAATCTCATTAAACCCGGTCGGGAATTTAGAACTCTGATACTTCCTTCGAGAGGCAATAAAGCGAGGAGCATATTCTTATCTGTCAGTGGAAGACACATGAGTGAATATATTCAGCAGTCAAGCCCAACATTCAAAAGAACGTGGAACTGAGGCCAATCTTTATTCGTTAAAATAAGGTCCTTGACAATAAAGAAAGGCATGTTCACTGTTGATGCATACGGTGAAGAGAATAGTGCTGCATACATAAATTGCTAGCCAGTTGGTTAGGTGCTACATCCATCCCCTATTTAATAAGGCCAAAGGTGCTGGCTGCATTCTTCACTAAGTCTTTCACTTGAGAAGCAGTTCCTCAGGTCATTTCTCAGACAAGTTTATTTTAGTAGCCAAAATTTATCATTTCCATGTCATTTCAAGCCTGGTCGTACTTGTCTTCTTCATTTCTGCAAATTATTATCAAGAGACTCCCACTTATAGTATATTCCTTCACCTTAGCTTCTTCCATTCTGTAGTTGTTTTGTTGTCAAATTTCTTCCTTCTTCTATCCAACGCACTGTTTCTTTTCAACATCCACATGCTAAATCATTAAATCACCAGCTGGGTAGTACTTCAAGATGATTTTAGAGATATGTGGCCTTTGTATCAACGTTGCTACCCTTCTCTTGAAACCCGCCTCAAAAATGATAGAAACCATGGCTGATCTAGAAAAGAATGTGCGCTTATTGAAAGACGAGGCAGAGAGCTTAAAGCACGCAGAAGATGATGTACAAGCCTTGGTTGAATATGCTAAATTCCAAGGCCTATCACCTCGCAATCAAGTCATAGGATGGCTTGAGAGGGTGAATAAGCAAAAAACTGAATTGGAAACATTAGAAAAAGATCTTCAGCAAAATTTAACTTGCCTTGGCGGCTGTCCAAATTGTGCAACAAGGTACAAGTTGGGAAAGAGGGCAGCACAACAACTACAAAATGTTAAAGGGATGATAGAATCTGGAAAAAATACTACATTCGTTGCTAACCCACCTCATCGAGATCTTGTAGGCATGATGCCACCATCAGAATTTCGAGTGCATAGTGAAGAGTATCATCAGGTAGGAAGATTCATCGACTATGATTTTATTGGACTTGTTGGCATTCATGGCAGGGGAGGTGTTGGGAAAACGTCCATCATGAAAAGAATTTGGAATGACCTCAAAGGAATCCATTCCTTCAACGTTGTCATATGGGTGGCCATACCTGAGACGATGAACGTGATCCAAATTCGTCATGCTATCAAGCTGCAGCTACCCTGTTTGAGGGACCAATCACAAGAGCAAGATGCAATATTGGAGACCTTGTTGGAGGCAAAGAAATTCGCGCTATTGTTCGACAATTTGTCTAAGAGTGTTGATCTAAAGGAACTTGGAATCCCCATCCCCACAAAGGAAAATCAGTCGAAAGTCATTTTCACAACTCAATTTGAAGAGGTTTGTGATGAGATGCATGCCCGGAAGATTGAGGTTGAGGTCTTGACGCCAAAGGAGGCATGGGACCTTTTCAGGCTGAATGTGGGAGAAGTGGCCCTCAATGCTCACCCTGATATACCTGGCCTAGCTGCCGCAGTGTCCAAAGAGTGCCTAGGCTTGCCCCTTGCTCTTACCGTCATAGGCCGCGCCATGGCCAGCAAAAAGTCTGCACAGGAGTGGGAGCATGCATTTAAGAAGCTAAGGGGTTTGCCACCACCAGCCACTTCAGGTACGGAGACACACTTGCTGTCCCTTTTAAAATTTGCTTATGATAGCTTACCTGACCACACTCTTAGACACTGCCTCTTGTATTGCTCCTTATTTCCTGACCAATATTCCATTCCCATAAAACAACTTGTGGGATATTGGATGGGGGAAGGATTCTTTGGATGCCATGTCCAAACTGTAGATGAAGCTCTTAAGGTTGTCTGTGATAAACTCACAAGTCTGAAGGATGTGTCCTTATTGGAAAGCGGTGAAAATGAAGAGGCAGAAGTAAGAATGCAAGTGCTCATACGCAAGATGGTGTTGTGGATTGCTTCAGATTGTGGAAACAACGAGAAGAAGATCTTGGTCGAAGCAGGCATGAAATTGATCAAGGCACCGGAGGCTGAGAGGTGGAAGGAAGCCGAGAGGATCTCACTGATGGACAATGAGGTCAATGAACTGCCTCTAGCACCTGCTTGTCCCAATCTATTCACTCTGATGCTGCAACAGAACAAGAAACTGCAGAAAGTTTCCAATGATTTCTTCCATGCCCTTCCCATTATCAGAGTCCTGGATCTTTCCCATACAGGGCTTACCGAGTTGCCCGCGGCGATTGGGAAGTTAATTGAGCTGAGGTATCTCAACCTATCTCATACCGAGCTAATAACTTTGCCCATAGAGCTAACAAATCTAAGGAAACTGATTTACTTTGCACTTAGGAGAACTTTCATTAGGACATTAAAATCTGGAATGATAAGGAGCCTTTCTGAGTTGCAAGTTCTAGACATGTATTACAGTGGTTGTTTCCTGAATAAAAAGGAACCGGATACATTAACCATTGAGGAACTGGAGTGCTTGACAAATTTGAATGACCTTGGAATCAGCATTGAGTACTACTCCACTCTCGAAATGCTGGCTGAGTCCCAGGAAAGTGTGAGTAGAATGGCTTATCTATTCATGGTGAGATGCCAAGACCTGATTTCTCTTGACATATCATCAAACTTTGGACAAATGGGCCGACTTAGAGAGTTGTGTATCAGTGAATGTGATTTTTTACAAGAGATTCAAGTTTATGAAAGAGAGGGATGCAGCTATTCATGCCTTGAGAGGCTCGAGCTTACTCGCAACTGTCGCCTAGAAAGAATCCAGCTGCCCAAGCAGTGGCTGCAAAGCATTCGTAGCTTGGAGCTGGCTTTCTGCAAAGCGAGAAGTGCCTCTTGGATCCGACTTCTTCAAAACATTGTAGAGCTCAAAATACACGACATCCAAGTAATGGAAGAAGTGATCACTGCAAAAGAAGAAGCAGAAGAGGGGCCAATCTCCTTGCTGAAGCTAAGGTCTGTCAAACTGTTCTCCTTGCCCAACATGTCATCCATATGCAGTGATGCAGCATCATTCCCTTCATTGAGTACATTGCATGTGTTTAATTGTCGAAAGCTGAAAAAGGTGCCAAAAGGCATGATCAATGACAATACTTCAAGGCAGATTACAGGCAGCAAGTGGGAGTTGTTGTATATTCCGATGGAAATGTAAAATTTCATGTGCTGAATTTCTTTCCTTTGCAGCCTTTTAATCTGTTAATAAATTGTCTTAACTATTCCCATGTGATGCGCGAGTATAAAAATAAAATGAAAGTTTTTCATGGTTTTTTATTTGGAAAAATTTTCAGAAATAGATTCAACAAATGTCAGAAATACAAAAATAGACTTGGTACTTTGATTTTGCACAATTAGACTTACGCATGTTCCACTTTCCCACACGCACGCTTGAATTGCCGATAATACCCTTAGGGCAATGGAAATGAATAGTTACGACCCAACTTCACTTCCGGTTGCATCCCAAATTCAGATTTTGGTTTTCCCTCCGGCGCTCTTGACCGTTACGAGATTAGCATTCCCTTCTGACAACCCCTCATCCAGCCTTTTATATCCCCTCTGTCACCTTCTTCTTCTCTGCTATCGATCATCCAGTCCCAGTTTTTGCTCCTCCGATATTGTAGAGAAAGTTCCCATTTTGTTCTATCCTTCGCTATCCACTCCGGCAATCTCACTCCACTCCGGCGATCTCACTGCGGCAGTCATTTGACAACCAGAGACATATATTGCGGCCACCTTTCCCCCCTCCGAAGACATTTTGCTAATCTCCATTCCCGCCATCCCTCTATTCCAACCGGCAGCATCCCGCATTTCGGTGTTTGGCCCTAATCTACATTGTGCCTCTTCACTTGGCCATCTGACCAATCTCCCCAGCCGTTGATCAATAGAAGACAATATAAATGGAAAGGTAAGATCCTACAACGCTGTATGGTTAATTGAAGAAACGAATATCTTGTTTAGGTGTATAATATGGTTTGGTATGAAATTTATTGAGATTGTGTGATGAAATTCTTGGTAGATCTTAATGGAAGTTAAATGAGCAAATTCATAATAGGTGTGTAAATTGGCCGTATGTACTACTATGATTAGTGTATTTGATGTTGTAAGATAAATTTGATTTAAATATTTGAAGGATACGATCTCATGATAAATTTTGAAAAGGAAATCTCACATGAAAAAAATATTATATGTAGGATAAGAAAGAAAAAATATAGCTGATTAGTTAAGTTGGACATGCGCTCTGTTATATGAGATATGATGAATAACAAGGGGGAGACCATAGAAGCAATATTATATCTTACAAACGAATTTAACTGATATGGTCTAACCGTTGACTAGTACATTATAGGTTGGTCTTTAAAGTAAATTGTGTGGTCAATAAACTTTATAGAGTCTGTTATATATATGGGTAGATTGATCTTGTAAAACGTAGATTGTGTGCTTAATGCTTAGTTTGCAGTCAGGGCTTTGAAGAACCATAGAAGAATGCGCTAAAAGTCTTTTGAGGATAGAAATTTAGTTTCTAGGCTAAGTCTGGATAATAATGCTCGTTAGTGGCTATTCTTGACCATTCTCTGTGAAATGTGATATGATGAAAAACAAGGGTAGACCATTTAAGCTATATATGCTTAAAACAAAGTTAACCGATAGGTCCTAACTATTGACTGATAGGTTTTAGATATCTTTTATTTTTTTGCAAAGTGCATTGTGTCGGCATTAGACTTAATATAGTTAGGTATATATATTAGTAGATTAATAGGAGTGTGGGGATTTTATGTTGTTAAATGTATATTGTGTGTTTGGGGCTTAGTTTACATTGATGACTTTTAAGGAATGCAAAACAAAGGGACAAAATTATTTGAGGGTCAAAATATAGGTGCTAGGCTACATTTGTAAATTATTGCTCATTAGTGGCTTTTTTTACCATTCTCTGTGATATGTGATATGATGAAAACAATGGTAGACCATTTAAGCAAGTATATATGCTTAAAATAAAGTTAACTGATAGGTCCTAACTGTTGACTGGTAGCTTTTAGATATCTTTTATTTTTTTGCAAAGTACATTGTGCAAGCTTTTGACTTTATATAGTTAGGTCTATATGTGGGTAGAGTAATAGGAGTGTGGGGTTTTCATGTTGTCAATTGTATAATTTGTGTTTGGGACATAGCTTACATGTTATGTATATTACCATCTATTTGCGTAGATGGTAATTATAAAGTAAAACATATTTGCAAAATAGAATTGTTAAACATTGCAGGGTGAAGATACCAAGTAATGCCTTAGTGATCTTCAAGCCAGTGGAAAGTGATAAGGGTAGAGCCCATGAGGGCAACCCTCAACCCAAATCCACCTATGCTTACATAAGGAGGCTAAAAGAGCATTTCAATAAGCATAGACGACATGCAACACTTTTGAAGGATCATGTTTTGGCAAATATTTGTAGTTTGACATAAAGAAGTTCATGTTTCCCCTTCAAGCCTTGCACCACATAATAAAAATGCATAGGGAGAGCATAAGTTTTAAGTGATGGAAGCCTATTCGATGAAGTTGTCACCCACCGAATTTGCCCAAGTTACTAGTCTACATATGGCTGATGTGCTCCCATCCCTTCAAACAGTGCCAAAAGTTTTGAGAAAGGACTCCCTACTTTGTAGGGTGTTCGGCAAGGAGAAGCTTCACATAACAAAGGAGCATATATACCAGAAGATCATTATAAGCAAAAGTGATGAAGACACGGTGAAGTTGGCCTGCATGCTGGCATTGGCTTCTTTCATTGTGGGTAGAGGGTGGGAGTATAAGGTGGACCAGTGGTTTTTTTGTTGGCTGATGATGTGGAGGAGTTCGATTCATATCCATAAGGTAACATTGCTTATTGGGACACCGTCCATGGCTTGGAGGAAGCAGGAAGGCCCTAACCAAAATCACTTACATTGTACACAGATTTATACCGGCACTGTTGGTACATTGTTTAGGTAGTTTGATTGAGGTTTTAATGTAATATGCTGCATATGAGATTTTGACATTTATGTCCATGGTTTTAATATGCAAGTTTGGGCAATGGAAATGATTCCTCTGCTGGGGGATATTGTGAACGTCCTAGAGGCTACCAAAGGCTACCACTGGCACTACAACAAAAATGCTAAATACGTCGCTAATAGTTATTAGCAAAGCTTACAAAGTGTCGCTACATGTGTCGATAAAAATGATGTCGCTATTGCTCTTTAGCGACATTTATCCTTAAACGGAACTAATTGTCATTATTAGCGACATTTATTACTACATCTCTAATTAATAAAATGTGTCACTAATAATCTAGTATTAGCAACATTTACAGCATATGTCGCTAATAATAAAATATTAAAAATTTAAATATCTTTTATAAATATAATTTATTTTTAAAAAAATTTATAAATATAAAATGATTATTAGCGACGTTGATAGTTATACATCGCTAATAGTATAATATTAGCGACATATATAAAATGTCTTTAATCTAGAAAAAAATAAAAAATTTAAAAAAATTCATTTACCACTATTAGCGACGCCCTTGAAGTGCGTCGCTAAACTTTTAAAAAAAATGAAATAAAAAATTTTAAAAATATTTAAACATTAGCGACGCACTTGAGGTGCATCGCTAAAAAAATTTAAAAAAACTAAAATAGACCAAACCGGATGACCTGGTTTGGACTCGCTGCTGACCCGCATCATGAGTTGCTACTGACCCGTGTCGCTGCGGAATCGAGCGGGCGGCAACGGGGAGCAGGAGCGGAGTCCCGGAGCAGGGAGCGAGGAGAGGGCCGCCGGACCGGAGCGTGGGGAGAGGGCCGCTAGAGTGGAGCGCGAGGAGAGGGCCGCTAGAGTGGAGCGCGAGGAGAGGGCCGCCGGAGTGATGCATTAAAATAATATTCAATTAAATGTTTCAAATTTTGAATTGCAATCCTATTTTGTGTTAATTCATTGCTGATTTTTGTTATTTATATTTTGAATAAGTTAGTTGGACCTTAATTGAGTTTACATGTCTAAACAGGCTTTAACAGGATCTAAGTAGAAGCGGAAGTAAAACCCATCTACCCAAAGTTATTTAAAAGTAAAAAATGGGCTCCTAATGGTCTAAACATGCATAGAATGGTCAAACACAACCTTGTGGACCCATTGGATTTGAGATTTCCATCAAGAGAACTAAATTAGGAAAGAAGCTGATTCGGATAGATTGACACAGACTTAGTATTTCGACCATATCTTTTTATGTATACTTTGGATTGATATGATTTTGGTGGCATTGAAAAGAACACTTCCGTGGCTACAAGTGTTATTTCATGAAGAAATTCCCAATTCGGAAGATATATGGGTCGAATCCTGAATGCAATCAGACAACTAGTTAACTAACCTGAGGCAAACACATGGAAAATCTTTTCATTGATTGTGATTAATACACATAAGGAAAGACAATGAGGCTGATTGGATATTTAACGGAAGATTCAAATATACTTATTTGCTAAATAAATTAATGATTAATTTAGAATATAATCATTGCCAAAGAAGCAACCAATCAGGCAATCAATCACGATGCAATTTAGAGATATGATTTCACTTTCCTCTTTGAAGCAACCCCTTCTATTCCTATAAATAGAGGGGTGGACGTGATTGATGAATAATCCCCTCCTCTTTGGAGCTCTCTTCTCCTATTTTCTTCTCTACTTTTGTATTTTTGTTTTTAGTTTTATTGTAACGGCTTTCTAAGCTCTCAAGCTAAGGCTAGAGGTGATTTGTAACAATTTAATGGAGTTCAATTCATGTTTCATCAATGGTTTCAAGTAAGTATTGTTTATTTGAAATAATATTTATTTAATATTGTTCTTCTTCTTATTTCTTTGTGAATTGGATATATAAGATGCTTGAAGGCTCTCCTTTTTTATCTTTTGTGATTTGGATGCATAAAAATCTTTAAGAGACAATTATTTTTAACCTTCATTTATCCAAAGCATTTCTATTTTTATTTTCAATTTTAATGTTCATATCTTCCGGTTAGATAGAATTTTCATTCGATTCTAACTGAGATAACATGATACATGAAGAACATCATTAGATGTTACAATGATCCTTAATGCCTTAGTGTTTTCTCATCTTGATTTCTTAACTCTATATTGCTTCAATACTCTTCTACTCTTTCTTTCTTAGTTTTCTTTTCTCTATTTTTTTCGTAATAGTTTTCTTTGTTGCACAAGGCTTTCCCTGTGGATCGACCTTGTCTACTACAATTAGCAAGTAAAACAAATCTGAATTTGACTTCTTCATAGTCTTGTTTCAGACGTAACAACACGGAGCGGGGCACGGGGAGCTGGAGCGGGAGCGGAAGCGGGGAGTGGAAGCGAGAAGCAGAAGCGAGAAGCGGAAGCGCGGAGCACGGAGCAGAAGCGAGGCGCCGGAGCAGGGAGTGGGGGCAGGGAGTGGGGAGCGGGGCTCGGGTCAGTGATGACCCACAGAAGTGGGTCATCTTCAACCTCTTGATAGAGAGGTTGAAGGTGAATCTGGAGGCAAAAAATGTCGCCTTCCTCTATCCGGCGAGGCCCACCGGCTCCAAGACTCCAGAAGAGCTTCTGCCCACCAGCATGCACGCAGCCGCTTCCACTGTCCGGTTCATAGGAGATCACCTTGAGGGTGAGGGAATCGGGCGGACAGACGACGAGGAGAAGAGAGAGCCACAGTGGGGGAAGTTGCGGATGACTGCCGGAAGTTGAAAGGCACAGGCGAGGGGAAGTTGCAGATGGAGGGACTGCGAGGCGGCAAGTTATAAAGGCAAGGTGAAAATTCACTCGAGCGGGAAATTTTGCGCCCGGGTGAATTTTCTCCGGCGTATAACTTGTAGCCAAATATAAATTAGCGACACCGATCTACCCGCGTCACTAATAACGATAATATTAGTGATGCTCTACCAGGAGCGTCGCTATTAGCTTCAATATTTTAATTTAAAAAAACTATTACCGACACTCCTTAGTAAACATCGTTAATAAATTTCTTATTGGCGACGTGTAGACAAAACCGTCGCTATTAATGGTTCTATTAGTGACACTCATTTACGAGTGTCGCTAATAGTATTTTTTTATACAATTTCCTCTCTCCTCCCTCCTCTCTCTCTCTTCTCCTCCCACTCTCTCCTCCATCTCTATCTCTCCTCCCTCTCTCTCCTCCATCCCTCCCTCTCTTCCCTCTCCTCTCTCCCTCTCTTCCCTCTCCTCTCTCTCTCCTCCCTCTCTCTCTCCCTCTCTTCCCTATGCTCTCTCTCTTCCCTCCCCTCTCCTCTAATTTCAAATTTTAAAATTTATTAATTCTTTAAAATTAATTTTAGAAATAAAAAAATAATAAAATAAAAATACTAATAGCGACATATAGTTAAATACATCGCTATTAATATACATATTAGTGACATATATATTTTTACGTCGCTAATACATGTACTAATAGCGACGTATATAATATTTTATTTTAATTTTTTTTCTTATTTTAAAAATAAAAAATTTTAATATTTTTTTTTAAAATCAAAATAAAACTCCTCTCTCTTCTCTCCTCTCCTCTCTTTCCCTTTTCCCTCTCCTCTCCCTATCTCCCTCCTCTTCCTCTCTCCGTCTTATTCCTCTCTCTCTCTCTCTTCCCTCCCCTCCCCTCTCTCTCCTCTCTCTCTCCTCCCTCTCTCCCCTCTCTTTCCTCTCTCTCCTTTCTCTCTCCTCCCTCTCCCCTCTCTCTCTCCTCCCTCTCCCCTCTCTCTCCTCCCTCTCCCCTCTCTCTCCTCTCACTCCTCCCTCTCCCCTCTCTCTCCTCTCTCTCCCCACTCTCTCTCCTCCCTCTCCCCTCTCTCCCCACTCTCTCTCCCCCTCTCCCCTCTCTCTCCTCTCTCTCCCCTCTCTCTCTCCTCCCTCTCCCCTCTCTCTCCTCCCTCTCCCCTCTCTCTCCTCCCTCTCCTCTCCTCCTCTCCCCTCTCTCTCCTCCCTCTCCTCTCCTCCTCTCCCCTCTCTCTCCTCCCTCTCCTCTCTCTCCTCCCTCTCCTCTCCTCCTCTCCCGCTCTCTCTATTTTTATATTTTTTATTTAAAACAAAAAATAAAAGAGTATTAGCGACGTATAGGTATATACGTCGCTAATAGAGTTTAGTAGCGACGTATAGCCTATATGTCACTACTACTCAAGGGTATTAGCGACGTACAAAGTATACGTTGCTAATACTTAAAGGTATTAGCGACATATAGCCAATACGTCGCTAATACGCAACGGTATTAGCGACGTATAGGCATATACGTCGCTAATATCTTTAAGATATTAGCGACATATAGCCAATACGTCGCTAATACTCTTTTATTTTTATTTTTTTATTAATTTTATAAAAATAAATAACAAATAAAAAAATATAAATAATATTTTATCTCTCTCTCCTCCCTCTCCCCTCTCTCTCCTCCCCTCTCTCTTCCCTCTCTCCGCCCTTTCCCCTCTCTCTCCTCCCCTCTCTCTCCACCTCTCTCTCTCCTCCACTCTCTCTCTCTTAATAAACTCTCTTCACTCTCTCTTTTATTATAAATTATGTTTTAAAATTAATAGTAAAATTTAACAAATAAAATATATTATATATAAATAGTGAATTATTAACACTAGTTTTTATGGAAAACTTAATCTTTATTTATTGTATATACAAATAGTAAATATTGAATAAAATATATTATATTTAGAAAGTTTATTATAATTTTTTTAATATTTATTTATTAAATAAAATCATTTAATAAATCTATTAGCGACGTTTGTGAAGGAACGTTTCTATTTGATATAGTATTTGCGACGCTTATTTCAAAGCGTCGCTACTAATTTAAAATTTATATTTTTTTTTATTTTTAATTCAATACTATTAGGGACGCTTTTGTAAGCGTTGCTAATAGCAGAACTATTAGCGACACTTAGTTCTATGCGTCACTATTAAGAAAGACTATTAGCGACGCTTATGAAAAGCGTCGCTAATAGTTTTATTTTTTTTAAAAAAATATGTATTTTTAGTGACGGTTATATAAAGCGTCGCAAATAGAGGAACTATTAGCAATGCTTATTATAAAGCGTCACAAATATATAACTATTAGCGACGCATGTGAAAATGCGTCGCTAATAGTTTATTTTTTGGCGATGAAAAAAAGCGTCGCAAATAATCATTTTTAGCGACGCTTAAATAAGCGTCGCTAATATATGCGTTACTAATG
Organism: Saururus chinensis; assembly: GCA_035235625.1. Taxonomy (NCBI): domain Eukaryota; kingdom Viridiplantae; phylum Streptophyta; class Magnoliopsida; order Piperales; family Saururaceae; genus Saururus; species Saururus chinensis. The sequence continues at coordinate 23,392,918 of CP141146.1, read as the reverse complement.
CTCTATTTTGTTGTAGTGTGGGCCACGTATTAGGGTAATTAGGTAATAAGGGCATTTAGGTAATTTGGTTAATTAAGTAATTAGTGCTTTATTTTAATTATGTTATTGGGCCTTAGGTGCATGTTAGTGAGCCCATTAGGATTATCTATTTAAGTGTAAGGGCTAGGCCCTGATTTGATTAGGAATGAAGTAAATTATTGTCTTGTCTTCTCCCCTTTCCTCTCTGCCTCTCCTCCCTATCCGGTGGCCATGCCGCTCCCTCTTCCCTTTCCCGGCCTTCCTGCGCCGCTCAATTCCCGTTACCGGCTAGAAAGGCCATTGTGCCACTTCGGGCACAACATTGGAATCAGAGCCGTTGATTCTTGGAATCATCGTTTGGAGGAGGTACATGTAGAGCTCGAGGATTTGAGGCGGCTTGTAATGTCCATGATAGCATCCAAGCCAGCCAAGATGCCGCCCCAGGCCGCCCCACCTCCTCCACTGTCAGCGGATCCTCCACCATGGTTGCCCGATGTTCAACCAGCCAAGGTGCCGCCCCACCTCCTCCACTGCCATCTGAACGTCCACCGTCGGCGGATCCTCTACTGTTAGCGGATCCTGACACTGTGGCTTCTCATCCGTCTCTCTCGTGGTGAAGAAATGGGTTTAGTCACAGCCAACGGCAGGCCGGTGGGGAAGCCGCTGAAGTTCCAGATCTAGGGCCGGACAGGCAGGGTCGGGGGCCTGCTGGGGGGATCTTTGTCGGGCCCAAGGTATCAACTTCACCTACGGGGCTGACCGGCGCGAGAACCAGACCCAGCAGGAGGCCGACGTCGCTTCTGCTTGGCCCCACCCACGTCTTCAATGCTGCCGAGGTCACGGGCCGGCCCAACATCGAATGGTGTGAGTCGCACAAGGTGGAGACCATCCGGGCGAACACCGTCGACACCCTCACCCTCGGCGATGTCTGCAAGATTAATGGCCTGATCCTTATCAACTACACCACTGGATGGATCTTTGAGTACGATGACGCACACCCACTCAAAGCAACAGCAGCGGAGGGGCTCCTTCTCGATCGGGCCTGATGAATCTTGTGATTGACTGTGGTCTCTAGAGGGAGTCTAGACTTTGGGCAAAATCTACGCCGGCACCATTGCAGCAGAGGCATTGCTGTAGTTGGCCACCAGCAAGGGCATCTCTTCCCCCGCTAAGGCGGCCTGGGAGGGGATCATCGCCTCTATGGCCTCCACCGTCTGCAAGGAGCTCACTTTCAACATTCCAGCAGTCGCTCTCTCACCATACCACCGTCCTGCTCCTCCGCCCGCCGCCACTGCAGTTTCCATCCTCTCCGCCGTCTCTTCCTCCTTCCACGGTGCGCTAGCTCCAGCTGATCAGTCAGCATCTCCTTCTGCAGATCCGCCGTGATCTTCAGCTCTAGAGAAAATTTTCCTTCACTAGCCAACAAGAAAGATCTTCCTTTGAAAATCTTTGGCCAATCGGGAGGATTCTATCCAAGCTGGTGATGATGAGTCCTTGCTTCCATGGAATTTCATGATTTTGTTTTCCCAGTTTGGGGATGCCGCTCACATGTTGCATCGGAAATCTGCGAAGGGCCAAAATTTTTGAATTAAGTTACATTGTTCAGTTTGTTTACGCCAACCGCCTGCATTTCACACTATTGGGCCCTCCATCCATGGGTTTGCCTTCATCCCTCTTTTCACTGGGTTTCCACGAGGAGTTATACAGGAGAGACATGCCTTATTGTGTCCGCTCAACACTTACACAATATGTGTGTGTCGTGGGCTATATTGTAATTTGGCAATCCTTCTGGGTGGGCTTGGCATATCTCTGCCCCTACTTGGTCTATTAGCCGCAGCTTTGTACATGGGATGGGCCTTCCGTTGGCTAAAGCATTGGGGTGGCCACACGGGTCAAATGCGTCACCTATGTCCAAAGTTGTTGCACCGCTGATGCCTCTGCTGAATGATACCCTCTGTGGGCCATCTTTGCTGCTGTTTGATGACCTCTGTGGGCAGTCTTGGGGAGTTATGTAGTCGTTGGGATGACCCCGCTTGTTGGAGACCGGTGCGGACAGTCTGTTAGTCTTGCATCCAACAAGTCGAGGCCGCACCTTTGTTCTGCCCTTGGGTTTCGTAAACTGCACTCCCATCATGTTTGTGTTGGCTTCTCACATCTGCTTTTGAGTTGTGACCCACTATCTCCATCATTCGATGTGTCTCATCCACAGTTCCGAACCAGTTGTTCACAGTGGAGCTTTGGTGGGCCCAATGTCTCGAGTTTTAGGTCACCACGAGGACAAGGTGATGCACAAGCAAAGCATGGTGGAATGTTGTGAATGTCCTAGGGGCTGCCACTGGGGCCACGTATTAGGGTAATTAGGTAGTTATGTAATAAGGGTATTTAGGTAATTTGTTAATTAGGTACTTAGTGCTTTATTTTAATTATATTATTGGGCCTTAGGTGCCTGTTAGTGAGCCCGTTAGAATTATCTATTTAAGTGTAAGGGCTATGCCCTGATTTGATTTGTAATGAAGTAAATTATTGTCTTGTCTTCTCCCCTTTCCTCTCTGCCTCTCCTCCCTATCTGGCAATCATGCCGCTCCCTCTTCCCTTTCCCGGCCTTCCTGCGGTGCTCACTTCTAGTTACTAGCTAGCCAGGCTATTGTGCCACTTCGGGCACAATAGGTGACTTATGTGCGAGACGTGTACAGGATGTTTATCCTAGATTGCTGAATTGGGCTAACTATAAGAAGCCCAATTATGAAGCAATTAACAAAGCAATTTTTGGAGGGGAGGAGGTAATATATTGTCAGTTATCATCTTACTATGACTTCTAATTTGCAAACAACATATATGATGACTAATAATGAAAATATGTTGTCTTTTAGGTGTTGGTGCATAGGAGCTTGGAGTTGACCCAAACTGAGTCTAATGAGGAGATTGTCCAATCAGCCAAAGGGCTGAAGAATTTTCTGAAGGGGGACCGGATAATTTTTGATAAATCTGAGGTCCCTGTTGGTGGTGCCCTGCAAGGGTCAGAGGAAGTAGATACGGAGGAGGAGCCTCGGTGAGCTCATGAAACAATTGTTTCTTTTGTTGATGAGGTACGACAAGAGGGAAGTGGATGACCACATGATGCAGGGGGACAAAATGTGCATATCCAATTGGATTGGATAAAGGACACATTAGTCATGCTTGTTGGCACAATTGACCTCATTCAGCTAAAATAGGCTACATTCGACTAGTTGGAGGCCAAGGTAGACAAATTGCCTCAAGATGATTCAGCTTTGTTGTCCATGAATGGGAGGTCTTCAGACCCATTTGAGGTTAGCTACATTATATTAATTATTATGACTTCTTACTAGTGGTAAGTTTTATTATTCTTGTATTTCCACAATAATCATACTATGGTTTACAATATTTAATATTGACCAAGAAGGGAAGGATGCTGGAGATGATTTTGTTCAAGAAGATGAAGCCTATCAAAACCCCATCAATGAATCTCAAAGTTCGCAGGTTATTGAATGTAAACTTTTGTCATATGAAGGACATGATTTTCATGCTGCAATGTTATACTTTTCTTTCTTAACTGCCCCACATTGTCCTAATATTTTTATATTTTGGTTTGCACTTCTACTCATACATGCATGTCTTCAAAGAAAATCGTCGCGGATGAAGTTCTCCCATTTGATGGTGCATCTGGTGTGGCCGTTGGGGAGGTAGGGGTCGACATTGGGAGTGATGCCCCAAAAGTCAAAGAGGTTGTGCCCCCTGATGTCTATGGTAGGAAGAGGATTGCCAGCAAATATGTAAGGACCCCTTATACGGCACGAAGGAGAAGCAAGAGGAGGTTGGTGAGGGGCACAAGTGATGTTGACGAGGAAGAGACTGCTGGTGAACCCTTACACGAAGACGATGTTCACTACAAGGGAGAAGAAGATGGGCATACTAACATTGAATTGGCGAACCATTTACTTGATCAAATTGAAGATGGAGGAGATTTAGTTACTGCCAACCCACCCAAGGGACAAACTCCGGTAGGGCAAGAAGTCCACAGAAGCAAGATATGTGGACTCGTTGCACTTCAGAGATAGCCTTGCTGGAGTTGGCATATCCTAAACCACATGCCCTAACACCGGAAGAAGATAAAACCCTTTGAAAGATCCTCAGGAAGGGTTGGAAATCTAAGTGAGTTCATAGTATAGTATTAGGTGTGATGCACATTTCATTTCATATTGATCAATTTCATTTACATAAATATGTGTTAACATTCATGACATTCATAATTGATTAGCCGACCGACAATTGGTGGAATCCAGCTGACATACGAGTTTATACGGTCCATTATGCAGCAGCATAGGCGGCTTTGGGATAGTGCATGTCCGAATTTGAGTTGTATTATTAGTAGTTGGTTGTGTTGTACACAAAAATAATTATTCTAATTTTAATAGATATTATATATGATACTGTAACGACCCGACCCGAGTTGGGCCCACAAAATTGCTAATAGAAAAATTTTCTTTTCCTTAAGCCAGGAATCATCGTCTGAGTGCGAGAGGTACAACGTTTGTCTACGCACTACGGAGCATTAAGGCTTCCTTGTACGTAGACTTAGGTTGTAACGACCATTTACATGTAACGAAGCTTCATTGTTCGTCGCGTGTAAAATAGAATAAAACATATTATATATAATAATTTGGATCGGGCCAACGTTGTCATGCCGTTGGTTGCCTACGTACATATTGGATATTATTCCATACGATCGGATCCGAACGTAGTTCTGCCTAATGGCTACTACATACAACAAGCATCACAAAATCATACATATAAAATTCGTATCTCCGAATATTTAATCGGAAGTATACAAAAACTCGTCATAAAATCAGAGTCAAGCGGAAGTTAATAAACTAACGAAATCGTTCATCTCGCTCTACTACAGAGCGGGATCAAAATCACATACACATATCTCGTTCCAATACTGAATCAAGACTAAGCACAACAACCAGCTCGCTCTATCACTGAGCCGAGACCGGACACACACATCACACGTCTTGCTCTACTCTAGAGCAAGACATCACACTTCATAACATATAAGCGTACATCATAGCATATAAGCTCACATCATGGCATATAAACATGCATCATGGCATAGCACACATCATGGCATATAAACAAGTAACATGGCATAGCACACATCATGGCATATAAACACGCATCATGGCATAGCACACATCATGGCATAACTAAAACGGGAGATCAGAAATGCTTACTCCCCTCATGTCTTGCGAGGTTGTAGAATTCGGAGTTGCTCGTATGAGCATCTTCCCCTTCAAATCCGAAGATATTGGACGGAGCTTCCTCTAGCCTCCATACGTTCCTCGTCTTGTACCGAAAGACTACGTATAAATGTTCTCCTTGCCGGAGACTCTTCTCGTTTTCTGCGCCCGTGAGTGGAGGACAAAACCTTCCATACTCTGGATTACTTCTCTTGATGTAGCCCGACAACTTTGGACAGAACCCCGTCTTGCTCCGGGCCCATATTTCTTGTTCGGTGCTCGAGGATAACGGGAGGAGCCGCTATTTGTCTCGGGGTATTTCCTCCTTATATGGTTGCCGACTCAAAGAACAGACCTCTCCATCACGTGGAACATACTCGATTTAGTCAAGAACGCCTCTTGGATGGACTAAATCGGAGTCAGGATGCTTAAGAACGGGGAGAAAGAAGTTTGTCAGCGCTCGAGGACAACAGGCAGAAGCTCTCCTTGTCTCGGGGCGTTTCCTCCTTATACGGACTCCGACTCGAAGAAAGGACCCCTCCATCGCATAAAGCAAGCTTGATTTAGTAAGAAACGGGTCTTGAACGGCCTTAATCGGCTTCAGAACGATCAGAAACAGGGGAGGAGAAGAACTGGTTCGAAAAGAGGAGAAATGGGGGTATTTATAACCCTTGAACCACGCAGAAACCGCGGCTGTGCCGCTGGTTTTAGGTGGCGGCGCCCGCTGTAACGCGCATGGCTCACGCCCACACGTTATGCGGGTCGCGACCACGTGAACCTACATCCTATGTGGAACCGTATGCGTGAAACCACGGCGCCCGCGATAACGTGGGCGCGCATCGCGCCACGCCGGCTCACCCCATTTCTTTTTATTTATTTTTATTTTTAAGCCTTCAAACATGCGTATCTCCCTACCCCGGATTCGGATTCGCGCGTTCTAGGTACCGTTGGACTCGTATTGATGAGCCCTTCAATACAAACCCACTAAAAGTAGCAAATCACACTATTTCCAAGTGGGTCCCGCCTATTTTCTACGCTTGTTGAGGTCGTAACTTCCGGTCCCGACCTCCGTTTCGCCCATTCTTCGAATCGTTATGCTCATTATGCCAAGCTCTTCGTGGCTACGGGTATTTCATCTAATGAAACCCCTTAACAATAATCTCAAATTATCGAATTACCCTTAACCCTCCCGGGTTAAGCGTAACTAAAAAACGGGTCGTTACAGATACTCATTCGATGTTCGATTCCTCTGATATAGCATATTGATGCAGATGTGCTGGCTTTGCGGAAGAAGGCACTTGGGAAGCCAACGAACAAGCAAGCCTTCCATCTTTTCCATTTTATTGTAGGTCTTTATTTGTTTTTAATTTCATATTTAACTGACAACTGCCAACTACTTGACTGACGTCTGTTTCTAATTCAACAAAAGCTTATGAGGATGGATGCATCTCCCCTCCTCAGCCTATATGCATCGATGAAGGAAAATGATGCAACTGTTTCTAGGGCCGCTGTTGCAGAAGCATGGACAGAATTTCTGACCGACATGTTGAAGTTGTTGAAAGTGAATGAAATAGACTTCTGGGAATATGAGGTCCACTACTTCCCTCTTCATGTAAATGGTAACCATTGGACTCTAATTATTCATTATTTGAGGAAGGATGTCCTATACATAATTGTCCCATATTACTCTGGTGTTGAGGTAGAGCAGTACTACAAGAAATTGGCAATACTCAGACATGTTTTGCCAATAGTTTTGTTGAAATTGGGATATGAAGCATCCTTTACCTTGCGCCTCCCAGTGAGAGAGAAAATCGGACACCCACAACAATCAATAACAATGATTGCGGTATTTGCATATACATTTATATGTGGTACCTGTCACATGGGTACCGATTTAGCTTTATCGGAGAGGACGTGCGCATCATGAGGCATAGGGTTGCATACCAAATTCTGCAAAATTCCATATGATGACCATTTTCTTATCAGTAGATGTGTCTTAACTTGATGGTGTTGGTCCTTGACTATGTGATTCGGTGTGTGTTTGACTGTTGGTTTATAGGAATAATTTATGTAGGCATATCAGTTTGTTTAATGTTGATTGAATCTTGAAGCTATTTTTGTTGGTACTTGACTATATTAATTTAATGGTTTCTGTTGGTTTTTGGCTGATGTTGAATGAGGAGATATCAACATTCTTTGAATGAAGTTGTTTTGATAAGGCCAAAAATTGTAGATGATAATGGCCAGGTGTCATTGTGGTATTTGATGGTACGATAAGATTAAGATATTTCTCTTGATTGATTAGATTTGGATGAAATATAGCATGTGCATGAATGAAGTACGTTGATCAGTTAATGATTTATCATTGATAAATATCAATATGTTCAGAAGAACATTGAGTAGCTAAAGATATGTCATTGATAAAAATAAATGCGTTCAGATAACAGCTGATAGGCATATGAAATCCCTTTGGGAAGGAACTCAATTCAGGCATGCCTTGACTTGCTTCGTCTTTACAGCTTGTAAACCTTAAACCAAATTTTTGAATTGGGAAAAATAAGGAGATTGTTATTAAAAACTTGTACTTGAAGTATTTCTTTATGAAAGAATTAAGTATTTTTGGTCTCTGGATTTGTCTACTGGAAAGAAAGTATTGTTGAACCGTTTGTTTAGACAACAATCATGAAACTTTCAGAAATGGTAATTGGACATTGTGCAGATGTAGAGAATTCTGTACAACTCATGTCATATTAACGAATTTCATGATATGGGACAAAATACAAATGGTATTGACATATTTGACAGGAATCCTACTTCCGAGGTGCCCCATAACTAATTACATATTGTGTTTCTGTGTTGACATTGCCTCCATTACCAAATTATTTAATGTGAGCATTTCCTATGTACGTAATACATACATAGTAACATTGAAATCTAGTTGCAAAACATTGAATAATTAAATTCATCATTGTCGGCTTCAAGACATATCACTGAACAACACCACAAATATGAGCAACTTCGAACACACATACACCGCCACATCAAGTCCATTACACAAGCTCAAATTTTATTTTATACCTGGCTTCACATAGAAATCCACATCCTAGAATATGATAAATATTTCGTCAACTGTTGGTACATCATCCATTTGTCAAAATATAACAACTTAGACAACAAAAAGATGTTGGGAATTGAAGTTTTTGCACCTAGAATTTATGGTTGATTTGCTAAAATATTGTGCTCCAATCCAACATAAAGGTTTCCAAAATAAAGGTCAAGCAAACGACAATGGTAAGACTTTGTCCACTGAGATTGGTCACTTGCACAATTTGTCCTCAAGTGTACATGCATTGAGCTCAGCCACTTGTCTCATTTTCTTTTTCTCTTCCCCTTTGGAGTTAGAGGGCTGATCTTCGACTAGATTGGACATGTCTGGCGCTTCACCCTAATTTCTTTACCACCCATTGTGTCGACTACATGTGGGACTTGTGTAGATGTTGACAACTTTTGGTTAGCATGAATTAGTGATGGGGGCGGGTCATGAGAATGAGGGGATGTAGCTGTGTATGAATGAGGAGTAGGGTCCCCGACCGGGTTCTCTCCAATTACCGCAGTACAAGTATTGCGATAGTGACCATACTGTTTGCACTTACGACATTGTACTCTCCTTTTTTCTTCACCTCGAGAGAGAATTCGCTTCTTCTTTATCTGGCTTGGTCATGCCTTATCCTTGGGAGGCCTCAACTTAAGGCTCTTCACATCTTCAGGAGTCTCCCATTTTTATGTTCAAAGACCGGATAAACTCCCTTGCTATAGATTTGCCTATAAGTGTCCGTTGTGTAGAATGGGGAGCAATAGTCAACATAATTTAGTCTTCGGTGGCCACATGCTGCCAACGCATGTTCACAAGGCAACTCCATTTGTTGAAACTTTGCACATGTACAAGTCTTTGCGATAAGGTCAACTTGATCATCCCCTCTTTCAGACCTAGTTAAGACCTCATGGCCACTTATGGGATAACACATCATCCCTCTAGCTGCTTCATTGCATTTCTGAATCTTGCATTTGACATATTTAGTCAAGTAGCCCTTCCAATGTTGTGCCTCCAATCCACGCTTGTACCACATCTCTTGCGCCTTCAAATGGATGGCCTCAACGATCATGACAATGCGGAAGTGTCGCTGCTCACTAATCATTCCATTGAAGACTTTGCATGGGTTGGATGTGACTATATTATATCTGGGCGAAGGAAAGTAAGTAGTAACCCACCGTGACTTATCAATTCCAGTTAACCACTTGTAGGCCTCAGGGTTTTTCTCCTCAATGATAGCCATTTCTTCCATATATGTCTTTGGCTTAAAAACTTTTGCCGCCCTGAAGAAGTTACTGTTCAATCCTTTGTCTTTGAAATGTGCAAACATGTTTTGAGATATGTGAAATGCACAATATCCATGTGGGGCATATGGAAACATTTGAGCTACTTGTGATGTGATTGATCTATGCTGATCAGAAAGTATCACTAGGCCCTCCAAATAACCAAGTCTGGTTTCCAAATGTGCAAGGACCCAGCCCCATGCATCATTATTATCTCCTTATCCGATAGCATAAGCAATTGGGTATATATGGTTCTCACTATCCAATGTAGATATCACAAATAAAGTCCCTTTGTACCTTCCTTTCAAGAATGCGCCATCTATACATATAAACCCATCACATGTACTTCTTGATGTTCTCTATGGCTGCTCCAAAGGAAATAAAGCATCTCTCGAATGTCAGATCCGATGAGTTGAACTGGAGAGCAGTTGAGGTTCCTGGATTTGCCTTCTCCAACTCATATAAGTAGGTAGCCAACTCGACATACGATGACTCTTAGGATCCTCTTAACTTGTTAAACGATGCAACCTTTGACCTATATGCCTTCGAATAATTCATCTTCACTCCATATTCCAAATCGACATCAACTTGAATATCCTTGGGAGTATAAGCAACACGTTTCCTAAGTCGTTTCACCACTGAGTCAGCAATAATACCCGCTTTTGCTTGTTTATGATATCCTCCAAATATTGGTTTCTCACATGTATGAACATTGTTCATTGCTTTCACTTTGAAGATGCTACACCCATTAGTTATCGCAGCATGTAACCTCCATGGACATCCTGACACATTACACACAACTATGAATCAAGATTTATTTGAATATTTTACCTTGAACTCAAAGTTATTGTGCATAGCATACTTGTGGACATGTTGCTTCAGAGAGTCATTATCCATAAACTCTTGGCCAAGTAGAACAACCTTCGGATCTTTGCCATTATCATACAAATCAACCTCCACAGCCATGTTGTGCTCTTCATTCACACACACCTCCACATCAAATCTGCTGAACGATTATATTGATATCGGTATTAGAATGAGACAAATAGTTATAAGTTAGGTATAATCAATTAACTAACTACGTAAGATATGATATGACCTTTGAAGTTGTTCTGGTGGTGAAGTTTTCCCAAAAATGCTAATTGATGGTGGTGCTTTCCCCCTCCCACCACCATCTCCGTCATTTATGAATGACATTGTTCCATTGGCTCTTGTTGGAACTTCATCATCACTTCATTTAAAACCACTACAAATTTACTATACATTGATAAATTAGCAAACAAACAGATAATAATAATGATTTAATACTTCTTACCACTTTCTTTCAGACATTTCAATGTTCGTCACTTTATTTAAGTTCGGAGGCAGACCTCTTCCACCTTCCGTAGCAGTGGCAATCGCATTTTGACCATTTCCATACCAAATGTCATCATCTCCCCCCACAATGTAGACATCCTCATCATAAACATGCAATTCAAATTTTGTATATTTAATGTCTTCCTCATGATGCTCTTGCCATCCATCGTAGATGACATCTTCTTCATCAATGTTATACAATGTGTTGGGCTCACTTTCTTCATCATTAGCTACTCCGACATCATTACCCTCATTTGAGTTGGTCATATTCTCCTCAATATTTGAGATGTTCACCTTATCCACTTTAAGCCTTGCAATGGGGACATCTACTAGTTCTTCATCAGAATAGGATTGCAAATTTAAGTAAACAAGAGGAAGTTTTTTGACCTCCAACTCCCTGGACTCACGCAGTAAGTCATCTACTTCTGGGTCGCCACTCAAATCCATTGTGTTCTTGTACAAAATGTCCCTATCCACTGCATAGCTTGCCAAATGATCATTGATTTCAAATGCATCCCTCACTCCTACTTCCTTCATTTCCACCATCTGGTTCACTTCATTCGCATGTCTACTATACACTTCGGCTTCATTCAAAATAATCAACTGGTTAATCTTTGCATCAAATACATCAAAATTCGGCTCACATTCCTGGAACACATGTACATGTCGCACTTTGGTTATTATCAATGGTAGACAATCGTGCCTAGTCTTGGCATAGCGCAGAAAACAATGAAGAGTCCTAGTATCATGTATTTTCGTTGGAGGTAGGTCGAGGGGGATTGCTAAAAGATATGTAAAACTCATCTTCAACGAGTAATCCTTGCTACAACATCCTATTACTTTGTAAACCATGGGCACCAAGGATTCGTACGTCATTGAGCTTCTAACAAATATGAGATCTGACTTGGAATTGGAGCAATCATACTTGTGTCGACTTGCATCTCACTCTCCCCCCCACACACATAACAGAGGTTGCTCATCTATATCCATCTGAAGACACCCGATAGTTATGTCAGTTAGTCTCAGTAGTTATCAGTTGATACTTATCAGTCAATGCTTTCCGTCAAAAAATTGAAAGAACTTTGTGTGTACGTTATTCAAATTTATTCTTAACCTCAATCATTCCTTCCTGTATTACAACTTTACATGTGGAACACCCACCCTTTAAGTACTTCCAAAAGAAAAAATTAGCTATATTACAACTGTACACGCGAGTTACCTATGTAAGCCACTACCAGTTATCATTTGAGTAGGATCAGTTAAAGCTTTCGCCGAACTTGTCCACACCCAAAAATTATCTACCTTTCTTGTTTTAGCTTCAGAGCATATCAGGTAAGAACTAGTTCATCCACAAGCAAAAACATTAACATATTCTCCACATCCAACATTACCATTGTTCCGGTAGGGCTACCTTTAGGTAGAAACGTGACTATTCGTGTCTTCCTCCATGAGTTAGGGTACATATGGCGAGGCTGCTCTTCGACATCCACCTTCCGCCAACCTAAGTCCCACTATTTGCCAGTAGGGAGACGAGAATACGGAGCCGTAAGAGAATACCTCAGAAGTTATCATGAGAAGAAACATTCGGCTGTTAAGAACATGTAGGGGTGTTTCATGGTTTTCACCTTTATGACGAGCTATGGCCCATTTCGGCTATATGTTGGCGTGTGTGTGGATATCGCAAACATGGCAAAGTTTCTTGATTCCCGTGCACCACAATGGAAATGTGTAGCTAAATATATATAATAAAGAAAAAAGTTTATATGAGACCAGGCTCATGCACGCCAACGTGAGCCTGGGCTCTATGGGCAATCAGATTTATATCCGGAGGCCCATACATACTCACAGGTTTAAATGCCCTGTGAGTATTATGGGCCGCCAGATGTAAATCCGACGGCCCATAGAGCCCAGGCTCACATAGGCGCGTGTGAGCCCAGGCTCCTATAAACGGGACTCTATTATAAATGCCCCATTCAACGAAAATAACATTTTTGAGTCTCCGAAGGAGAATGCACAAACTAAAGATACTTCACCAATTTAAGTATCTGCGATGGAAACTCATCCCTCGTGTTATAGTTTACTTTCAAATTTTGTATATTTACCATATATGAAGCTTCTTTTCCTCCCTCATGTTTTAGGTTACTTTCGAATACAGTATAATAACCGTAAATGAAGCTTTTAAATTGATATTGAATTCTAACCATCCAGATTGAATTTATTGAACTCTATTTGTGTTTTTAAAGATGTATATGGGAAGCTGTAGCTTTTGATTTTAATATTTTTATTTTTTAAATAATATTTATCATCAGGATTATAAAAACCACTAAATTGTATATGAATGCATTAAAAACCATTTCTATTGCCATCAATCCAATCAACATAATCAATAAATAAGGGCAGCTCTAACCCTGAGAAACATTTGCTTGTACAATATCAACTAAACTGTATATGAAGGCATTTTCTAACCATTAAAAACAATTGGGTATACATTATCCACCGTAGACATACATGCTGAAGATACAAATTATCATTAAGTCTATCATGTGCTAGCATGTGAATTCTCTATCCACTATGAAGCTGGTCGGCACCTCAACGTTGGACTCCAACGACTTGTTCATCAGCTCTCGCTTCTCCTCCGCTGCCCCTAAAAAATCAATAATAAAATTAATGAGCCAAAATTTAATTCAAAATATATCAGCCACCTACCATCTACCAATCATCAGTTAGCCAATATCAGTTCACTTTATTTTAACTATATACTCTAGATTATATGGTATTGTCCTCACTAATATCATATCATATCATTGAAACCTACCATGTAAACCTATATTGCTCAAAACTAATGAACACACAATGTACTTCAACAAATAATAGCTTACTAACATCTACTAGTCACCAGGTAGCCCATATCAGTTAACTTAGTTTTAACCACATAGACTAGGTTATATGGTCTCCTCATTCGTAAGTATAAGAGCAAAGCATACTCCTGAGTAAAACTAATTACATATATTATTACAAAATATCATTAACTCTATCATGTGCGGCATATGATTCAATGTTGGCGGCATATGCCAATATGTTCATACCTTTTCTTTTGTTGATTATACAGAGTGATTATTCTAGATCAGATAATGTAATTAATTTGGAGAGCAATCAGTCATACACATTACAAAGTTTAATCATTAAGGTGTGGTGGTGGCAAGAGGAAGTATAAAACCATTATTAATATTGACTCAGACGATGAAGATGTTAAATCTAAGATGGGAAGCTACCATATCCTTGCTTCCCATCTTAGATTTAACATCTTCATCGTTTGAGTCAATATTAATGACAGTTTTATACTTCCACCTGCAATCACTAATGCCTAATGAAGAAACTTTGTTATGTGTAGAATGTTTGGTCTCCAAATCCATCCAATCTTTTGATCTTGCATAATCAATCTATACACTTTGAAGCTGTCTGGCACCACGACTTTGGCCTCCACCGACTTGGTCTCTACTCTAGCTTCTGCTCCGCTGCCCCTCTCATGCCTCAGGGAGGTGGAGATATAAGTGTACTGCGGTGAAGTGAAGAGTTAGATTTAGTCAAAATCAGTTAACTACCAGTCAACATCTAATCGAAATCAGTTAACTATCTTCTAACCATATATACTAGGTTATATGTTATCGTCGTTGCACCCTATTTGATCACATCATTGAAACCTACCTTGGAAACCTAAATTGCGCAAATCTAATGACCACCCAATGTACTTCAAAAAATATTAGCCTCCTACCATCTACCAGTCAATAGTTAGGATGCATCAGTTAACTTTGTTTTAACCATATAAACTAGGTTATATGGTCTCCTCCTCACTAGATATGAGATTACATCATACTCATGAGTAAAACTAATTACATATATTCTTCTTACTTACCCTAACAACAAAACATATATATTCATTTACTTACTTTCTAGCTATTAAAATATATTACAAGCATACTAACTACACACCAAACACACAAGATAAAATTGACATTTTTACTTAATAACACTCTTATTTATCCACCCATATGTAAACATAACTATCGCAAATCTAATGACCTCCCAATGTACTTCAAAAAATATAAGCCTCCTACCATCTACCAGTCAACAGTTAGGATGTATCAGTTAACTTTGTTTTCTTCTATCTACTTGGTCATATGGTATACTACTCATTATATATCAGATCACATCATTCAAACCTACATTGTAAACCCATCTTGAGCAAATCTAATTACCTTACAATGTACTTTGAAAAAAAAAAGCCTCCTACCATCTACTAGTCAACAGCCAGGTTGTATCAGTTAACTTTGATTTAACCATATATTATAGGTCATGTAGTCTCCTCCTCGCTAGATATCATATCACAACATTTAAACCTACCTTCTACACCTATCTTCCTCGAATCTAATTACCTCAAAATATGCTAGGCCAAAGTTAAGCATCCTACCATGTACAAGTCAACAGCTAGGTTGTATCAATTAACTTTGATTTTCCCATAACAAATAGGTCATATGGTACCCTCCTTTCCTAGATATCTGATCACATCATGAAAACCTACCTTTTCAACCTATCTTTCTTAAATCTAATGACCACGCAATGTACTTCAGCAAATAATAGCCTCCTACCATCTACTAGACAATAGTTAAGGTGTATTAGTTAACTATGTGCTACCCATGTAAACTAGGTCCAATTGTTTCCTCCTCGCTAGATATCATATCAAATCATTAGTTAATCTAAACATACAAGCAAAATACATAATCCATTACTTTTACCCTTAATTTGTTTATTATACAACCCCAGAATATCATAATCCATCATAAACTATCAAAATACAACCATACATTACAAACCCAATTGATACAATCAAACCGCCCATTTGATGGGAAATTGTAGCAAACAACCAAACCCAAAGAAAATAGATATTGAATCCTTTTTCTCTCATATATTTTTTAGCACAAACTATATAACTAAACATTTCACAAACTATATATTTTTCAGCACAAACTAACATTACTCAGCCAAGTTGCAAGACCCCAGATCTCCACCCCTATGTTAGTGAAAATCAAAACAAACACAAATCACCCTGCTTTTAACTAAACATTGCACGATCACAAACTACATATATTACATATACTCAATATAAAGAAATATCTTTGTAACCTATATTCAGACTCTTAACAAAGCAATCTTTCAAAAAATACACACCTCAAACCCGCCATGCGTCTTCACTTTGTAGCCATTTTCCGATCACCCTGCGACCGCAAACGAACTGGGTTCGCTCATGCACACGATCGTGCCTGTGCATGATCTAAGCGGATGAGGGACCTTCTTCGACTGGACGGAGAGGATGTGGAAACGACATGGAGTGGATGACGGCTCTCGTATCTAGGAGAAGTTGATGGTTGAGACTGGGGAGGAGGATAGGAGGCCGGCGGCTCCTGTATCTAGGAGAAGATGATGGTTGAGATGGGGGAGGAGGAGAGGAGGACGACAGCTCCAATATCTAGAAGAAGATGATGGAGGAGACGGGAGAGGAGGACAACGACTACCTCTCTGGGAGCCGCCATCGGGTCTTTTCATCTCCCATGAGGGCTTTTCTTTTTTTATATATATAGCCTAAGGGTATTATGGGTAATCCAAGCATGCGTGTAGGAAAGTGGAACATGCGTAAGTCTAATTGTGCAAAATCGAAGTACCAGGCCTATTTTTGTATTTCCAAAATTTGTTGAGTCTATTTATGAAATTTTTTTTTTTTTTATGTTTTAATTCAAAGAGTGGCCACCGTCTATTTTATCAATCATTTTGCATTTCCGTGGCCGATTTTTAATTTATGCACGGATTTGATGCAGATTAGCCACAACACATAATTTTGGTAGGAAGAGCGCAAAGCTTCCTAGAAACCTTCCTTTCCCATTTGCCTTTTGTGTATCCGATTCTTAGTCATAAGATTTGTTCTTAGAATGCATGTATACAAAATTAATAGAAAAATATTTTCATGACCCCCCACTATCACCATAATGCACGACGAGTAGAGATGTAGAAGCGGGAACCTGGTAACTTCTTAGATCCAGTTTCCAAGTTTGTTTCTTACCATTTCCTGGGTATGTAGGAGTCTCCCATTGTTGGTCACTATACCTTGGTCATAAAAATTGGTCAAGCTAAACAAATCTAAATTAATATGGCTTACAAAAAAGTGATCATTTTGTATGTAGGGGCAATGAATTTACGAAGTCCTACAATTTCAAAAGATAATTTTTAAGATAACAAGACTAGAAATATTACTCATAAGCTAAGAAGAATATATGGTTGGCGGTACTAGGAGCAAATGACATTGGTGAGGAAACATAGTCTTTTTATGTACCTTTTTCCTTTCACAAATTATCTAACTTTTCCTTACTATGAGATTGTGTTCACCACCATCAACTTTATGCATGAGTCATGGCTAAATGGGATGAAGTTAGTATTCTATAAAGAAAGGAAAGAGCATTGGCTCTTCCTACTGTCCATGCCTTTCTTTTCATTCTTCTCTTTTTTTTTTTATAAATCTAAATGAAACTATTAATTTGGGATAGAAAGAGTATATAAGTTCATTGTAGTTTTGAGATTGAGTCACATGGATCAATAAATAAACTTGAACGAGGAGAAAAAGATAAATATACAAAACAACACCTGCCAACAAAATTTTTCTATGGTTTTCTGCCATGTCCCTCTTCTATAACTCCAAATCAAGATAATTTGAATATATACATATAAGGAAGAAAAAGAAACAAAAGATCAGCACGAGCCTTGCCCACCAAAATAAAAAAAACATCAAAACTTTTTGAAGACCAAACCAAATTTCTCATCAAATCTTTACACATGGGGAATAGTTTGCCCTTGGTTCTTCTCCACTTCAAGACTCCAATCGACATGTAAAAAAAATTATCCAACCATGATTGTGGACACTAGACTGACTAGTAATGTAAGTAGGGTGTTATCTTCATTCTTAAATTATAATCATAAATTGTCAAAAGCATGTATTAGTCAACTGTCATGGTTTAAAATTTAAACCAAATAAACAAATCCTACACTAATCCTGGGCATGAATTAAGTGTCTCAATCCAAATGACGAGCTATCTAGGATCATATCATGTATAAACAAAATGACCTAAAGAATTGCTTAATTCCATGTCATTTCTTTAAGTGACACGTACTTGTATATAAAATACGCAGAGAAAACCCCAAAAGAAATTCCTAAAATAAAGAAAGGAAAAGGGATGAGCAAATACCAAGTAAGGAAATAACTATTACTATAACATCATGAAATCTTATACACAACAAAGAGGTATAAACCATGGGAGGCGTTTGGGTTTTTGCACTACTAGGTTGGACCCTTATCTTTTTGCACAAATGAGCCATGTTTCAATTATTTTTAGCTCAATTAAGAATATATCTATTAGACCCCTAGCCGCGGAATAGGCTAAGGGGTGGATGGGTTTCAGCTTGGTGAGCGGACTGCCAAAGGAATGCTTAGAAACAGTAGCATTGGTGGACTTATATACAAGTCCTACTCGGAGTAGGATTCGATGGTGGGCTGGGCGCCATCACCTAGGATGGTTCCTAGGGAGGACGGGATTCTCACGGACAACTCCTACTTGAAGTAGGAGAGATGCTGGATGTTGTTGCTGATTCGTTCCCATATTTCCTAGTGCGACTAGGGGTCATCTCGGAGGCCTAACGCAAGTAGGAAGCCCAGAAAAAGAGTTGTGTGCAAGTCGGATTGCTCAAGACAGCTGAATCCTAGCGGGAATAGGACTCCATGCGAGAAGTTGACACAGCCAAGACTCTGCTGAGACGAGAAGGCATGCGAGCGGAGGACTTCTAGCCGGATTAGGAGTCCCGAGGAATGCTAGGAGAGGTGGGACACTTAAAGGAGGGCTCAGCTAGACTACTTTTGGGTTGGACTCCTTTGGGACTATTTTGGGCATGTGTATGGCGGGTTTCCTATTTGTATTGGGCAGGGACACTTGGGATCTGAATTTGTAACCGAGGTCGGGCTAGTCCTAATAGTACTAGTGTAATGCCCCAACCCGAGCCAGGGTCTAGAAATCTTGAATTAAAATTTTCTTTCTTAAACAAGGAAACATCATCTGTGTGCAAGAGGTGTAACATTCATCTACGCACTATGGTGCTTCAAAGCTTCACTGCGCGTAGGCAAGAATAAAACTTACAATTATAATTAATTTGGATCGCGCCAACATTGTAGTACTATTGGTTGCGTACGTACATATTGGATATCATCTACGATGTTATTCTAATATGATCAGATCCGAACTTAGTTTTGCCTAACGGCTATTACATACATCAGGCAATATAAAATCATATACGTTAAAATATGTATATCCTTATATCCAAGTGCATAATTTGGAGTTAGACTCAAATCTCATAAATTATTAGAGTCAGATAGAAATCTCATAAATCATCGGAGTTATACGAAAATCTCATAAATCATTGGAGTCAGATAGAAATCTCATAAATCATTAGAATCGAACATAAATCTCATAAATCATCAGAGTTAAACATAAGCTAACAAATCAAGAAAATTACACATCTTGCTCTATCACAAAGTGGAGCAGAACACAACAGAGTAGATTGGATCAAAGCAGAGCATATCAAAGCAAATAAAATTAGAACATATCAGAATACATCAGATCATAGCAAATCATATATCTTAATTAGTATATTAATATCACTAATTAAGATGTGCATGCATATAAGTCATTTAGCATCCTAAGTTAACTACTTAGGATACCCACTTATTCTTATACTTATATTAAAACAAAAGGTCATAAATGCTTACTCCCTCCCTTAAAGTTCCTCATAAGTAGTGGTGTTTGGAGTTACTCCTACCATTAGGGCGTCCTCTCCTTCAGGTTCGAAGATGGCAGACAAAGCCTTCTCTTAGTCAGGAATGTTTCTTTCATTACGCCTAAAGGCTACTAGCAACCAATCCCCTTCTCAGAGTTCATCACTTTTTGCATGCTAGAAGGCGTCACACATAACCTCCGCTTACCCAGAGAAGCTTCTCACTTTCCGTGCTTGTAGGCAACAAACAGAACATACCCTTTCCTGGAAACACTTCTCACTTTTCATGCTCGTAGGTGACGGACAAAACATCCCCTTACCCAGAGATGCTTCTTAATTTTCATGCTCGTAGGAAACAGACAAAACATCCCTTTACCCAAAGACACTTCTTATTTTCTGCGCTTGTAGGCAGCAGACAAAATCTCCCCTTTTTTGGAGATGCATTACTCTTTGTACACTCAAAGGCGGGAGGCAGAACCTTCCCTTATCCGGAGATACTTCACACTTCCTGCGCACGTAGGCGGTAGACATAACCTCTTCTTTCCTGAAGCCATTTCTCCCCTCTAGAGTGCTCAAATCAAAGAACGGACCTTCCATTATGTAAAGCACGCTCGATTTAGTTAAGAACACCTTTATAACAAACTAAATCGGACTCAGAATGAACATAAATGGATAAAATGAAGTTTGACATGCAAAAATACCCTCAGAGCCCTTTAAATAGGGTAAGGGGAGCCGAAACGGCTGTCACACCAAAAAAATGGTGGCGCTACTATTTTCGATGGCGGCACCCACCGAAACAGCTCTACGCCACGTGTCATGCACCACATATTGTTGTACTGTGCACCGCATGTCATTTCTCAGTCTGATGTGTAGAGTGCTAGGAATGAGCGTGTAGATATGACGATGGCCAGGTAACTACACCGCCTAGCCTAACCCGGCTTGAGCTTGATTTACCTATGTGATCTTTGGGCAGATGTTGGAGTTCCTGCATGGTCACACTCCTGAGATGTTGCCCTACACCTACATACTCAATCGAATCTTTACCTTGGTTCATATTCACTTACCCAGGATGGAACCGACTATGACTGTGATGCGGCCTATTAACATTGGTGTGGTTTGCAGGATGCTCTCTCACCATCAGGGTAATGATTAGGAACCACAGATGCTGTTGAAGGAGAAAATGAAGCTCTAGATCCACTGAATCATTGAAGCTTTCCCTCTTTGTGTTCAAATCTCTATCTTCTTATTCTAGCAACTCAACCAAGGACTCCTTCCTTCCTTGTTAATTTACCTTTTGAGATTCATCAACTCCTTTGAAGAACTTTGTTGAATCCTCTCTCTGTAGTTTTTGTGTGAAATCTTCTCTTCTTAGTTGTGCATCAGCATAAATTTACCATTGATATTCTCTTCAAGCTCCTTTATTAATTCTTAAGGAAAACAATATGAAAAGTACTCCTTTTCATCCTCCAATATTTTCTAGGTTTTCCTTTGTTTAGTTACATCACTTCTTATTCTTTAAAAAGTCTCAAAAATAAATTGTCAGTTTGATTGCAACAAGGTAAGAAATCTATACAGAAAGACTTGTTTAGGACAACTAAAACTGCTAGCAATTGATCATTTAAAAAAAAATCAATCATTCACTACTTTTTTAACACACGACTCCTTAAGCTATCGATCTATCATCAAACTGATTGATAGACAAATTCTCGGTTTCCTTTTACAAAGGCATAATTCATGTGCCAATCGATTCCATGCAACTATTCATCAATGAATGATCAAGTAATCAATACACTTTTCTAATGATCGATCGATGACACTGTTCACATATAGTTTTGCCGTTTTTACACTAAATCCTTCTGAAACATCTAAAACATCTGAAATTACTTCTAAAACTTCTCCAAGTGATTTTAGTATGAGAATGTAAACTGAATAAATTTCTTAACCCATCAACATCCTTTACTCTTCAGTCTTGATCTATTAGAACACGTCTACTCCTATTTTTCAAAACCATCAAATTCCAAACTTGACTCGATGACAACTACATCTAATCAGATTTTAAAACTAATTACATATTCGATTTTAACATAATCTTAACAAAGATATTAGCCAATTAACTTTACATATCACACATATGTTCTAGCACCTTATACATTGAGGGGCTTGTTGGGAACATTTGATTCTTTAAGATGCAAGAAGAATTGTATCAAAATAAGAGAATTGTTTGAAAATCTACGGCAAAGCAAACTACCCTTAAAACATCTAAGAGAACTTCAAAAAAGAATAAAGCTTTGAACACCTTAGGAGAATTTGAGGATAATGAAGAATTAATGGTCTTATTAGGCAAAAACTTCAAGGAATTTATGAAATCTCATAACTTTAGGTTTGGGAATAAGGGTTGAAATTTAGGAAAGAGAAAAAGGGATTGGAATGATGATAGGCAAAACAAACAAGACAAGAAGAATATGAAGTGTTTTGATTGTGGCTGGTTAGGCCATTTTACTACTGATTATCCTAACAATAATACTGATAATCCTTCTTATGATAAACCTATAAAATCAAAGGGATTCCATAATAAGAAAAAAGGGAAAGGTGCTTCAACTAAGTTACTCTGTTGAGAGTTCTTCTAATATAGATGAAATATGTAACTACATTGTTTTCCATACAAGTGTGAAGGAAGATAGTCATAGTAAAGAGTCTTATGAGTCCACTTCTCTAAAAGAGAACTCAAAGTTTGACTTTGATTTTGATGAGTATAAAGGGTTCCTCTAACAATTCTTACTTTCAACTAGGAAAACTAAAAACATTGAGAGAGAGTTAAAATAGAAAGATAATCAGTTAGTCTTGTCTTCTTAAGAGGCAAATGGGTTAGTGGAGTTGAACATCTAACTTGATAGAGAAGCAAGTTACCTTAAGAATGACCTTGGGAATGAAAAACAAAATGTTTAGTGCTCTAAACAGAGAACTTGTGTCCTCTAAAGAGAAATTAGATAAATTGAAGCGTGGGAAAAAGTTGGAGACCATGTTGATAATTGGTAAACCAACAAGATAGATTTAGGTTTTAGGATTTCTTCGACTATCCCCTTAAAAAAATGTACTATCTTTGTGAAGGCTAAAGAAAGTGACAAATACCCTAAGATAGTGCCCACCCCACCTAGGTCAAAAGCGAAAGAAAGGAAAATAGGTTCTAGTATTATGGAAGTGTGTGACATATGTCATAGTGATTCCCATACTTGAAAAAAGTGCCCAAAAAATCATCCTTTAAAACTTAGGTTAAAGAAGAATGAGAAGAAGCTCACTACCCATATAACCCCTATGCTACCCTACCAATTATTGATAGAAGATGAAGATGATGTGGGTGAGGAAGTTTGATATCCAAGCATTGAAGGATCAATTTGGAAGAGCACCTTAGATTGTTGTAGGATATATTTGTTAGGCAAAGCTAAGGAACATCTCATCTCTAAGTGATTGAGAAATTTTGTCCATAATTTAATTATTTTGATCTTTGGGACGACACATGTTCTTAGCCCACAAGCTACTTACTATAAAAGGAAAAACACTAGCTCATTCCCAATTTCGAAAGGGCTGAGATTAGGAGGGAGGCTAGAGCTCTACCCTCATTCCCAAAAGGAGAAACTCATCTTAAGATAAGCTTTTCCCCTACTAACACATTAATTCTTTTATTTTTTTTATCTTAATCATCTCATCCTTCACCTCTCCAATTTGGATTCTTAGCTTTATTCCATTAATATTATCTTTTTAATTCCAATTTGAAACCCTAATCTATGTGATTTTCATTTTTAACCCAAGGAAGTCTTTCATCTATCATTCTCATGTTGATTTGAGTCTATTAGATAGGTTTTGATTAGGACTAACCAAAAGCCCTAATTAGTAGGTAGGATTTCTTAAGGTTAGAATCTATTCAAGGGATTCGTAAGCTAAATAGATGTAAGGGATTTTTACCTTAAGTGGTTTTCTTTCTTGTAATACCATGATTGTGGGTTTACTTATGTTTTTGAAGCATCTTTATGGGTCATAGTGATTTCTTAAAAATATGAGATTTATTGTTGTTTTTGTATGTTTAAGTATGAAAAATGTTTGATTCATCATGTTTTAGGCATAGGTATTGATTATATAATATTTTATGATATTTTGGGAATTTATATTAAATTTTGGAATCATTTTGGTTTGTTTTTTGAGAGGAAGAAGATGAACTAGAATGAATTGGTTTTGCCATTCAAATAGCCATCTAGCTCGTTCGAACTGCAATATAGGAAATATGAACCAGCATGTTAACATTCAAATGGCCTGCATGGGCATTCGAATAACTATACAAGATTTTGGGTTTAAGTGTATCTTAGTGAATTTTGATCATTCCTTCTTACTTTCACATAATTCGAGTAAATTATGACCATGATAAGCTAGGAATACTTGTATATGTCACCTTAATTGCATATGAACCTTCCTTGGATGTATTTATAGTCTAGGTAAGAAGATGACTATGCATGTTTAAGTTTAGTATGTTGCTCTACTTGATTTAAATCCATATTTTGGTTATTTCTTCCTCTTTATTTCATGACTACTCTAGTAGCATATGATCATGAGAGGATATGAATTCTTGCACATGTCAATTTAATTACAAATGAGCCTTTTTTCAATTTTTTTTCGCTCAATTAAGAGCATATCCATGAATGTATTTCTTACTCGGTTAATATGACTTTTATTTGTCACAATTGGATCATGTTTCATACATTTAAGATTGATTAGGGTATGTTTACCTATGCTTGCATCCACTAAACATGCTCACCTATGTAGCATGTCGCATGCATTATGAGAATTTCTTGTAAGCAAAGATTACTCATGTTTAATTGTAATTAATTAATTTGATGTCGTAGTTTTTTGGATTAGCTGCATCAGAAGTTTATTGAATCAATTTTACGTCCAAAAGGATGGGGCTTTACGTTCATTCGAAGATTTCCTCTTCGAGTGAGAAGAGTGGAATGCCATAATGAGTTAAATTGATGAGTCTTTTTTTACCTAAGAATCCATGCTGGTTTTTTCGTGTGCGCCATCTTACCAAGGGGTAATTTTCTCGTTAAGAATTTACCCAAACTACCCTAGTTTTCCTTTCAAGGAATTTGTACTTCCTTTTAGGATTTTCAAGGTGAGCAAGTCCGCTAGTGCTTCGGCCCGGATAAGTAGGGTTGTTTTCTCTATTATGAGACATTCACCATGTCATATATGCATGTGTATAAATTATAATGCTCATTGGAATAGGTTGTGTAGGAACAATGATGCTTATGTTTACACAAGATGCATAGGAAATTATTACATTTGAACGTGCAACATGGAATGTGGTTTGATACAATTGATTATGGAGGGTGTATGTGAATGTTGATACTTGATTTATGGATGATGTGGATGAACTATAAGTCTTAAATAATTGCACAGGTTGTACATGTATTATGAAATATGAATGAGCCTATGATGCACATGTGGTATAAATGTGATTAGGGAATGTGATTTACCTTACGATGCATTGGTGATGTGAATGTGATTATAAAATGTGCTTTAACTCATGATATATAGGAGTAGATAATAGATATGTGATGCATGTTTAAAGTGATTTATATAGGAAGAATGCATGTGGTGTTGTCATGAGCTTATGTTTCATTTTAAAGCCCTTACTAAGCTATGTACACCTCTTTGTTTTGTGGATTTGTTTTGGGGCTCTATGCTATATCATGCAGGTGCTCCAGGTGGATTAAATGTTGAGCTTGAGTATCGATATGCGCCATGAGAGGGGGACTCAATGTTTGGGTTATTTTAGACTTATGCTATGTATTATGTTGATGTTAGACTTGACTTTGTTTGATACGGTAAGAGCATATGAATCATATGACTAGTTTGTTGGCTAATTTCTTTGTAAAAATTATGTCATGAAACCATATGTATGCTATGTATTAGAGTCTGATTTGAAGTTGTTGTGGTTAAGTTGGATTTGGAATTGATAAAGTTGAAAAATAGGAGCAAACGTGTTCTTGTTGATCAAGGTGAAAGACTGAAAAATGTGAAGGATTTTGAATCATATCCAGAGCACATTGACATGCGTAAATCACTTGGACAAGGTTAAGAAGTGATTATAGAGGTTTCGAAAGGTTTTAAGGTAAAAAGGGCAAGAATGTAAATTATTAGTCAAAGTGATCGATAGTAGCATACGGCTATTGAACAGAACAATCGATCACCAGAAAATAATTTTCGAAGACTGATGAATCCATCAATCTCTGATAAATGAGCGATCACCTGATGATTCAGCTCTATGCAAAACAAAACTGAGAGTCATCAATCGATGGTTCTCGCTCAATTGATTGATTGAAGAATTGTGCACATTAAAAATAGTGACCAATCAATTGTTGTTTCAAACGATTGATTGTTTCAAGAACAAATTACCTAAATTAAGACATTCTAGTTTCTATTTCATTCTTTCTTTGACTACAAGTCTTAAACTGACTTATTGGACTATATAAGGGTTATGAAATCATGAAATTGGAGAGAGAAAAACCTAGAAGAGAAAAGAGATTTTACAGCTTTGATCATTGTTTTCCAAAGGAGAATTAACTTGAGCTTTGTATTAAAGTTCTATAGTGAATTCAAAAAGACAATCCATAACTGAAGAAACTAATACACAAAGCATTAAAGAGGAGTTGTATTAAGTATTAAATAGAAGATTGAAAAATTCAATAAGAATAAAGTCAAGACAACAATAGGAGATTGTTGAATCTTAGAAGTAGATAGAAACAAAATAAGGAGAAAGTTTCAAGTGCTTGGAGAAGACTTGATGACCAGCAATAATGATCTAAACAAGAGGAGCTTGTGTTTGAGTCTAAAAAAGGTTGGTGGTTTGCTTATGTCCATGTAAAATTTTTGTTTTAGTGCATTGATTTGGTTCCTTTGGAACTGTTGTAGTTTTTTACCTTGAATTTTGGGTTTTTCCATGTAAATTGTTGTGTCTATGTATAGATTAATTGATGGTTGATTGATTGATAATTCGAAAATGAGAATGAGTGAATAATTAAGTTTTAATTGTTTTCGCTTATGTAAAAAATCATGTGCAAAGATGGTAGAACTTTAATTCTTACTTGCAGAAAGTACTAGTTTTAAGAGAAATGTAGTGATCTGCTAGGTCAATTAGATGGATATTAATTTCTCATATGCTTTGGATAGTCATGTGGCGGTGTTGGCTTTAGAGTTGATGTAGCCTTACTGTATATGACCATTTGCTTTATTTGTTGATGTGGGTGTGATTATGACTAAGTGAGACATAATCTTTATCAATTTTTTCCTTCATTATCTACTTTTGCACAAAGGTCATATGCTGTGTATTTCAATAAAAATCTTTTTGGGTTAGTCTCCTCACCATCTTAGATTGGGTTTGGGTCAAGGGAGGGTGTGTGCGGGTGTGAAAAAGATTGATTTAATTTTCTTTTAGTTGATGTTGTAATTCTCTATTTTTTATAATTTATACATGTCATGTTTATACTCAAGTAACCTTTATGTAAGAAAATCAAGAGATAATTCGTAAGTATAGGTTGACTCAGGCATTTGGATTGTAGTAGAGTCTTAGTAATCAAATTAAATGATCTTATGCTAGATTTGTATTTAGTATTTAAAAGAAAAAGAAAATTTCATGTAATGTGATTCAATGATTATGATTTTATTTATTTCAATTTATTTCAATGGAATTGTCCTCGTAAAGATGATGGGGAAGGCCTACTTACTTAGGTCGGCATAGGATAGTGTGAAGTTCTCATCCACTTGATGTCAAGAGAAATGAATGAAAAAGAAATAAAAGGAAGAAAAAAATAAAAAACAAATGATGCAAGTAGAGAGGATTCCGAAAAAGACAAGCCCAAAAAAATTTATTTTAAGAAAAATATAATAACTTAGAAAAAGACATGGGCATATTCTTTATGAACTTTTTATTTCTTTCTCTTTTTAGGAGAAAAATGTTTATAGATTCTATTTAAAGTGAGTTAAAAATTGAGAACTGCTTTACTAGGATCTAAACAATTTTGCTTCAGTTCAAATTAGAGTTATCTTGCGAAACTCAAGATTAAAAGAGACAAGAGTTAAATACTTTGGGAGTTTCCTAAGAAAAAATCAAGCCCTAGAAAAATGATTGGAGGAAAATTATCATAACTCAGAAAAAGGCATGGACAAATACTTATTGAGCTTTCATTTTCTATGTTATAGAAGACAATGTACATAGTTCTAGTTAAAGTGAGTTGATAAATGAGGACATAGTCTCTACTAGTGTCTGAACAAATTTGTCTCAGTTTGATTAAGAGTAATTTTGCAAGATTCGAGATTAAAAGAAACAATAGTTAAAAACAATGGTGGTTTCTTCCAAACTCATTAAACAAGAGTTACAATGTCTGTGACAGTTTCAGTTAGTTCATCAAGTAATTGTACAACATATCTTCTCGAGCAATTCATAAAGATAAAGGCATATGCATTAATTCTCTAAGATTTCTATGACTATATTGATGTTTTACCTCATAAATTTATTGTCATAAAAGATCTCTCTCTCTCTTCTCAAATCAATAGCAAAGTCACATTTTTCTCTCAAAGGTTTTAAGGCTTCCTCTTTTTCTTTACCACATATTGATAGACCCCCAGTCGGTTAATATGTTGGACTGTGAATAGAAAACAAATTCTAAATGGAATCTCCTATTTCTAGAAATTACGCATCAGACTCATCAATAGTTCCATAAGGTGATCAATCATTCCCTGGATTGCTTGAAACTGACTTTCAACCGATCAATCGTTTCTACAACAATCGATTATTCCCTATTCTAGAGCCATACAAACTAGCTTTCGATTGACATATCCACCTACTCATCGATTGTTCAATATTCTAGAGAACTTTTTGAACAAAATTTAAGGCCAATTGACCAGGCTTTCAAGATCAATGAATGCTTATAAAAAAATCACAATCATTTGCGAAATTTTGTCCATGTGTTTCCGACGCTCTCCCAAACTATAATATGATATTCACATCACTCTCAAGTGTGTGTGTGTGTGTGTGTATTTATGTATCTATGATGTATCTTTGTTTTAACTTGTCAAAATATCTCTTGAGTCATCTTATCTACCCCATCTTCACCACACGATCTTCAGCAATACTTTGACTCAAAATTACACATCTTTTGACCTTGTATTGATTGTCAAAATAAGCCAAGACACTAAAAATGAGACAATATGTACTTATAATCTCCCCTTTGGCTATGTCATGATAAAACACTACAAGTCTTCAATCCAAAAAAGAAAATTATAAGTCTATACTGCATAAATCATACTATGACATATTTTCCAACTTGAAAATTATTGTATCCCTTAAAAACTATAAAATCCTAACGTAGTGTGATCTTAAGTCTGTACTCAACTTACACACCACATAATAAGACCATACCCACATAGTACTATCCAAAATAAAAAAATACATAATTTAAATGTTCAAGTATATGTGACAAGGTAAATTACCCCAATAAACACATAACTCACATATCGTCTCCCCCATCTTCACTTTATCTCTCACTACAACAAAATTGGGTATTAGCGATGCTTATATAAGCGTCGCAATAATATGCGTCGCTACAAAGTGATAATAACGACATATAACAAAATGTCGCAAAAAAAACTACTATTAGTGATGCATAATCTTAAGCGTCGCTAATGGTATAGTCTATTTGCGACGCATAAGTACAAACGTTGCTACTACCTATCCTTTTAGCGACACTTACAAATATGTGTCGCTAATACTTAGGTTATTAGCGACGCTTATATAAGCGTCCCTAAAAGGTATATCTATTAATTTAAAAAAAAAAATTAAAACCATTAACGACATATTTTTTCAAACGTTGCTAATAGTTAAAACTATAGTGACGTTTATAAACAAACGTCGTTAATAATTTCCAATTTTAAATAAAAAAATAAAAATTAAGAGCTAATAGCGACGCATGTTTATGCGTCGCTATTACTGGATAGTATTAGCGACGTATTGAACTATGCGTCGCTATTACACCTGTTAGTAGCAACGCATAGTTACATGCGTCGCTAATACCTATTTTTATTAAAAAATTATTTTAATTTTAAAAAAAATTAAATTTTTTTATTTTTTAAAATTAAAATAAAGTAGTAATAGCGACGTATACATGTATATGTCACTATTAGTATATTTATTTAAATATTTTTTAAAAATTTAAAATTAATTTTAAAGAATAAAAAATATTTAAAATTTGAAATTAGAGGAGAGATAGTGTGTAGGTAGATAGGAGAGACGGGAGGGAAGAGAGAGAGAGGAGAGGGGAAGGAAGAGAGACAAAGAGGAGAGGGGAGGGAAGAGAGAGAGAGGAGAGAGAGAGAGAGAGGAGAGGGAAGATAGAGAGAGAGAGAGGAGGGAGAGGGGAGGGAAGAAAGAGAGAGAAGAGAGAGAGAGGAGAGGGAAAGAGAGAGGAGAGGGAAGAGAGAGAAGAGAGAGAGGGGAGGGGAGAGGGAGGAGAGAGAGATAGAGGGGAGGGAAGAGAGATAGAAGGGAGAGAGAGAGGAGAGAATAGCAACGGTTAATTATAAGCATCGCAAATAGATTTATTAATTAATTTTATTTAATAAATAATTTTTAAAAAATATAAAAATATAATATATATTTTATTCAATATTTACTATATGTATATATAATAAATAAATATTAATTTTTTAATAAAAAGTAGTGTTAATAATAAATTAAACTTTCATTATTTAGATATAATATATTTTATTTCTTAAATTTTCTTATTATTTTTAAAATATAATTTATAACAAATTAGAGAAAGAAGAGAGGGATCGAAGAGAGAGAGAAAGGGAAGAGTGATATGGAGGACAGAGAGGGTGAGGAGAGAGAGAGAAAAGGAGGGAGGAGAGAGGAAGAGTGGAGAGAGGGGAGAGAGAGAGATCGAGAGGAGAAAGAGGAGATCAAGAGAGAGGGAAAGAGAGGAGAGGGAGAAAGAGGAGAGGGGAGAGAGAGGAGAGGGGAGGGAAGAGAGAGAGGGTGAGATAATTTTATTTTGATTTTTAAAATTTTTTTATTAATTTTTTATATTTTTTAAAATAAAAAATAATAATAATAAAATACTAATAGTGACGTATATTCCAATACGTCGCTATTAGTATTTATTTGATTTTATTTTATATTTTCAAAATTAATTTTTAAAAATAAAAAAAATTAAATTAGAGTAGAGAGGAGAGGGCAGAGAGAGGGAGGGAAAGAGAGGAGAGAGAGGGAAAGAGAGGAGAGGGAGAGAGAGAGGGTAAGAGAGGAGAGGGTGAGAGAGGAGAGGGGAGAGGGGAGAGGGAAAGAGAGGAGAGGGTGAGAGTGAGACAGAGAGAGAGGGAAAGAGAGAGGGAGAGAGAGGAGAGGGGAGAGGGAGAGAGAGAGAGAGGAGAGGGGATACGGGAGGGAAGAGAGGGAGGGTGAGAGAATTTTATTTAAACTTTTTAAAATTTTTTATTAATTTTTTTTAAAATAAAAAAATAATAAAAATAAAATACTAATAGCGATGTATAGGCCTATATGTTGCTAATACGAGTCATAATAGCGACGTATATTCCTATACATCACTATTAATATTTATTTTATTTTATTTTTTTATATTCAAAATTAATTTTTTAAAATATAGAAAAATATAAAAAAATGAAATTAGAGTAAAGAGGAGAGGGGAGAGAGAGAGGTGGGAGGGAAAGAGAGGAGAGAAAGGGAAAGAGAGGAGAGGGAGAGAGAAAGAGGGGGGAGAGAGGGAGAGGGGAGAGGGAGGGAGAGGGACAGAGAGGAGAGGGGAGAGAGAGAGGGGATAGGGGAGGGAAGAGAGGGAGGGTGAGAGGGATTTTATTTTGATATTTTAAAATTTTTTATTAATTTTTTTATTTTTTAAAATAAAAAAATAATTAAAATAAAATACTAATAGCGACGTCTTAGTATATACGTCGCTATTAGTACATGTATTTGCGACGTATATGCTTATGCGTCGCTAATACTAGTACTAATAGCGACGTATATACTAATACGTCGCTATTAGTATTTATTTGATTTTTTGTTTTTTAAAATTAATTTTTAAAAAATAAAAAATTATAAAAAATTAAAATTAGAGTAGAGAGGAGAGGGCAGGGAGAGAGAGGGAGAGAAAGAGAGGAGAGGGAGAGAGAGAGACAGAGAGAGAGAGGGAAAGAGGAGAGGGAGATAGAGACAGAGAGAGAGAGAGGGAAAGAGAGGAGAGGGAGAGAGAGGAGAGGGGAGAGGGAGAGAAAGAGGGAGAGGGAGAGAGAGATGAGAGGGGAGGGAAGAGAGGGAGGGTGAGAGAATTATATTTTGTTTTTTTAAAATTTTTATTAATTTTTTTATTTTTTAAATTAAAGGAGAGAGAGGGGAGGTAAGAGAGAGAGAAAGGGTGGAGAGAGGGAGGAGAGAAAGTGGGAGGAGAGAGAGAGGGAGAAGGGAGGATAGAGAGAGGGAGAAGGGAAGAGAGAGAGGGATTTTATTTTGATGTTTTTTTCGAAATTTTTAAAATTTTTTATTTAAAAAATTTTTAAAAAAATAATTTAAAATAAAATACTATTAACGACATATAGGCTTATACGTCGCTATTAATACATGTATTAGTGACGTATAATTATATACGTCGCTAATAGAGGTACTAATAGCGATGTATACTACTATACGTCGCTATCAGTACTAAATTTTTTTAATTTTTAAATTAATTCAAAAAAATAAAAATCTTAAAAATTTTTGAAATTAGAGGAGAGAGGGGGAGGGAAGAGAGAGAGGGAGAGAGAGAGGGAAAGAGGAGAGGGAGATAGAGACAGAGAGAGGGAAAGGGAGGAGAGGGAGAGGGAGAGAAAGAGGGAGAGGGAGAGAGAGAGAGGAGAGGGGAGGGAAGAGAGGGAGGGTGAGAGAATTTTATTTTGTTTTTTTAAAATTTTTATTAATTTTTTTATTTTTTAAATTAAAGGAGAGAGAGGGGAGGTAAGAGAGAGAAAGGGTGGTGAAGGGGAGGAGAGAAAGTGGGAGGAGAGAGAGAGGGAGAAGGGTGGATAGAGAAAAGGGTGAGGGAAGAGAGAGAGGGATTTTATTTTGATGTTTTTTTCAAAATTTTTAAAATTTTTTATTTAAAAATTTTTTAAAAAAATAATTTAAAATACAATACTATTAGCGACGTATAGGCTTATACGTCGCTATTAATACATGTATTAGCGATGTATAATTATATACGTCGCTAATAGAGGTACTAATAGCGACGTATACTACTAACGTCGCTATCAGTAATAAATTTTTTTATTTTTTAAATTAATATAAAAAAATAAAAATCTTAAAATTTTTTGAAATTAGAGCAGAGAGAGGGGAGGGAAGAGAGAGAAAGGGTGGAGAGAGAGAGGGAGGAGAGAAAGAGGGAGGAGAGAGAGAGGGGGAGAGAGAGAGAGACGGGAGGGAAGAGAGAGAGGGGAGGGAAGAGAGAGGAGAGGGGAGAGAGAGAGGAGAGGGAGAGAGAGAGAGAGGAGAGGAAGGGAAAGATAGGTGAGGGAGGAGAGAGAAGAGGAGAGGGAGGAGAGAGAAGAGGAGAGGGGAGGAGAGAGAAGAGGAGAGGGGAGGGGAGAGAGAGAGGAGAGGGAGGAGAGAGAGATGAGAGAGAGGAGAGAGAGGAAGGAGAGGGAGAGAGAGGGTGGAGAGAGAGAGGGGAGAGGGAGGAGAGAGAGATAAGAGAGAGGAGAGAGAGGAAGGAGAGAGAGAGAGGGTGGAGAGGCAGAGAGGGAAGAGGGAGGAGAAAGGGTGAGAGAGGCGAGGAGAGAGATAGGAGAGGAGAGAGGGAGAGGAAGGAGAGAGGGAGAGAGAGGGTGGAGAGAGAGATGGTGTAGAGAGGGAGAGGAGAGAGAATGGGTGGAGAGAGAGGCAAGAGAGAGAGGAGAGGAGAGAGAGGGAGAGAGAGAGAGGGAGAGAGAAAGGGAGGAGAGAGAGGAGAGAAAGGAGAGAGAGAGGGAGAGAGAGAGGAGAGAGAGAGAGAGGAGAGAAAGGAGAGAGGGAGAGTGAAAGGGTGGAGAGAGAGGCGAGAGAGAGAGAGAGAGAGAGGAGAGGAGAGAGAAGAGAGAGGTAAAAAATTGAACTTGGAGCGTCGCATATTTTAACTATTAGCGACGCATACTGCAAGCGTCGCTAATAAGTCATTTGTTTAAAAAAAACTTAAAGTTTCTTGCGACGCTTGTTGCAGAGCGTCGCTAATAGTGTATGGTTTTGCGACCCTCTTATCCAAACGTCGCTATTTACAATATTAGCAGCGACGCTCCTTATGAGCGTCGCTAAAATTTTTTTTTTTTAAAAAATATTTTTGGAGAAATTCCGCCCGCGTGGGGTAAATTTGCGCACGGGCAAAATTTTGCCACGCGGTTCAATTTCGCGCGCGGGCGAAATTCCCCGCGCAGTTAAATTTTGCCCGCGCCTTTTATATCTCCACCCTCCCACCTTCTCGCTGTCCTCCCACCCTCTTCCCCAGTGCTGGCCCCCCTCAACCAGCCGGCCCCTCGCCCGGCTCCTCGCATTCTGGCCGCCCACCTCCTCGCCATCTCGCCGCCCTGCTCCTCCGCCCGTCCCGGTGCTGGCCCCCTCCCCCAACGGCCCCCACTGCACCCTCAGCAGCCCCCCTCCCCAGCCGGTCCGGCCCTACTCCCCAGTGGCCACCCCTCCCCCAGCCGGCCCCTCGCCGCCTTGCTCCTCCCCCGCCCCAATGTTGGCCCCCTCCCCCCGGCAACCCCTGCTCCCTCAACAACCCCCTCCCCGGCCGGTCCGGCCCTGCTCCCCCAATGGCCACCCCTCCCCAGTCGGCCCCTCGCCCGGCTCCTCGCCGCCTCGCCGTCCGGCCGCCCACCTCATGGCCTCCTCGCCGCCTTGCTCCTTCCCCCGCCCCAATGTTGGCCCCCTCCCCAGCGGCCCCCTGCTCCCTCAACAGCCCCCCTCGCCCAGCCGGTCCGGCCCTGCTCCCCAGTGGCCACCCCTCCCCCAGCCAGCCCTTTGCCCGGCTCCTCGCCGCCTCGCCGTCCGGCCGCCCACCTCATGGCCTCCTCGCTGCCTCGCCGCCCCAGTGCTGGCCCCCTCACCCAGCGGCCTCCCCTGCTCCCTCAGCAGCCCCCCCTCCCCAGCTGGCCCGGCTCCCCGGTGGGCACCCCCTCCCCCCTCTCCAAGCAGCCCACCCACCCCTAGCTGGCCCTCCCTTCCTCAGCTACCCCCACTCCAGCAGCCCCGCTCTCCCCCAGCCGCCCCTCGCCCAGTGCCCCCATGCTCCCCGGTGTTCCCCTCCCCCAGCGCCCCGCCCTCACATAGACGCCCCCGCCCCCCCTCTTGATTTTTTAGAGGAGGGGGGCGGAGCCGGGGCTTCGGATTCCGTCCTCCGGCAACTCTTCCTTCCCCGGTGGGCCAAACCCATCGGGGATTTTTTTTAAAAATAAAATGTAATATTAGCGATGCTTAAAAAGCGTCACTATTTTTACTTTTAATTTAATTAATGTTATAAATTTAATTTAATTTTGAAATTTTTTAACTTTTTTTTATCTTTTTAGCGACGTATGGAAAGCGTCGCTAATAAATTATTAGTGACGCTTTCACTGTACGTCACTATTAAGTTGTTTTTTAATTTTTTTAAAATTATTTTCCCTATTAGCGACGTAGACTTAAGCGTCACTAATAAGCCCTTATTAGCGACGCTTAAGTATACATCGCTAATAATTTATTATTTTAAATTTTTTTCAAAAATTGCATATCTTTTAGCGACGTAAAACAATCATCGCTAATAGGTTATCGTTAGCGATGCTAAAGCATATACGTCGCTAATAATATATTATT
The DNA here is from genome assembly GCA_035235625.1 of Saururus chinensis. NCBI lineage: Eukaryota > Viridiplantae > Streptophyta > Magnoliopsida > Piperales > Saururaceae > Saururus > Saururus chinensis. The sequence goes on along the minus strand of CP141146.1, from coordinate 23,357,134 downwards.
AGCGACGTATAGTATATGTCGCTAATATGCATTAATAGCGACGTTGTTTGTATACGTCGTTAATTGTTAGTAGCGACGGGACTTTTTTTGACGTTTTTAGCGACATGTATTATATGTCGCTAATATGCATTAGCGACGCTTAGGGGACTATTAGCGACGCATAAATGCGTCGCTAATAGTTTTTTTGTTGTAGTGTCTCCCCCTTTTTGTCGTGAGTAGACAACGGTAAAATAAAAAAAGGCAGATGAACAACAAATATTAGAGAAAATACTAAACTAGTTAACCACATTAAGACTTAATAAGTTATGAAAAGTAAGAATAAAACAATTGTATGAATACCATATAGCATGATCATGAAGTAACACAATCATCTAGTGTTAAAATTACACAACTAGTGTGACTCATACTGAGCATAACATAATCTCCTTAGCCACTTGACTAAAAGATCTTAATTTCAAATATAAAAACTCATATTGGTATGATATACCAAAGTATTTTGCATAAATTCAAAGCCTAACCTAAATTAATGAAGAACTTTTTCCACGATATTAATAGGAAATATAGTCAAAAACCACTAATTCCTTCAATTACTTAGTGAATGAGTTCATTGAGAAACATGACCATACTTGCTCTGTCATACCCCCTAACCCGAACTGGCTAGTGGATGTAACAATGTTAACCCACAACCATGAGTAAATCAGAATACACAGTTGCTTTCTGTAAAAACAAACCAAAGAAAATAAAATAAACCAAACTATATTTATTAAGCATAATACTTAGCACTGTTATACAAAATCCTTAATGCAAAGGCACAATGAATATCAAATGCTTTCAAAACTACAATAAAGGTCTACCATTATTAAAATGAAAATACTGTCAAATATATATGAAGTCTCAAAGTTACTTAATTTTATTTATTACTAACTATCCCTTAATAAATGTCCTTTCTCCACTAAGAAACTCTTTAGTTTGCCTTGCTTGCATAGAAAATCATCATGAGCACTTGTATGACACAACTATACACAAGATTCCCAAAATAAAAAATGGGGTGAGAATATCCCTATAAGGAATTGAATAGAACAAAACTTACATAAAACACCACAAAATAATCTTATGATTCATAAAATCCCTACACAATACCAATGTAAATATCTCAATAAATGCATTGAAGGAATATCACAAGATAATAAATCCAAAGTAACCTAAGATGTTGCTACATGTAGTATGGTATTCCTAAACTAGTAATAACAAACAGTCCTTGGTCAAGCCGGTGCACATGAACGTGACCAAATATCCTTGTACATAGCTCCAATGTCATAGTAATGTTCTCAAGTGCTCATCCGGGGTGAAGTTTTTTGCCTCCATGCAGAGAAAAATCCCATCCTTTCAAATAGAAAACACAAAACTCTATCCTTTCAAACGAAAAACGCAAATCACCAAAAATCAATCCGCATATGAAGGCGAAATCTAATATAGTTTTATAAGAACATATATGTCATATGTGAGGTTAATTGGCTAATTTCTTAGTCACAATTATGTTAGAAACTTTGAGTATATACTTAGTCTTAAAATTCAATTAGATGTAGTTGTGATAAATTCAAATTTGGAATTGATAGACTTGAAAAATAGGAGCATATGTGTTTTTATGGCTCGAGATAGAAGATTGAAGAAAGTTGAAGGTTTTTTAAGCTTATTCAGATCGCACTTGCATGCCAAAATCATTTAGAGAAGTTCAAGAGGTGATTTTAAGGGTTTTAGCTTTTAGTATAAAAAGGGCAAAATTGTAATTTACACAGTCAAATCAATCGATCATGACATAATGTACTAAATGAAATGATCAATCGGCTCTTGAATCTACCCTGTTTAAAATGAACTGAAGAGTTATCAATCGATCTCTCGAAGTATTGTGTGTTCAAAAGACAGTGAATGATTTATCGTTGTCTAAAATTATTGATCGCTAAGGGTTCTAGTTGCCCTAAATAATGCCAAGTCCAATTAAGTCCTCTGATCAAGACTCATTACAGGTTTGTAATAAAAAATGGATCTTCTCTAACTCCCTACGGTATAGTTTTTTTTGCTTTAAAATACATTCAAAATGTACCTTAGGACCCCCTCACTTAGCTTGGAAGAATTGTAGGTTACCTTGGTTTAACTTGTCTAAAAATAGTATTATGGACAAATTCCCATTTATGCGCCAATAGTTGTGTAGGCAATGTTGATGCAACCCATCAGCAAAAATGCAACACATGTTAATGGCCTCTTTTCAGAAACATTAGTTTTGGTCTTTCATGGATATGTTAATTAAGTTATTGACACATGTCTTAAACACAAGTGACCATTTTCACCCTCATCATACCGACAATGTCATCTATACACGTTGATCGATAAACATTATTTCAAAAAGCTACTAATATAAGGGTCATTTTTTTTATTAAAGCTACTGAAACGACCAACTCTCCAAGGTCCCTCAAAAACCTTCAAAAACCCCTTTGTCCGTGTCCTAATTTTGTTTCAACATTTCTTAAGAGGTCTTCACAAAGTTCTCACCCTCAAAATGCCTACAATTATTTGAATCCATACTATGAGGTTATTTCATACCTTTTGTCTCAGTTCATAAGATTTAGGCTATTGTGTATCTTTTGCCTTGTGCTTCTTAAGATGTTAACTACAACTTTGTAATAATTAATAGTTTTTTCCATATTACCTGGCAAAGATGCTAAATTTCCATATTACCTAGTTTTGAACATTGAATGCCATATTACCTGATGTTGAACGAAAATACCCTTAGGTTTAAATAAAACCAATCCTCATATAGATCCTCTCATAAATGAACAATGAGGCACCATTCCTGTGGAGAGGAATGATTGGCGGGTAGGTAGAATTCGCTGGTGGGAAATGACCGAAAGCTACTCACTAATGAGTATATAGAAATAGCAAAAGTAAGATTTTTTCATTATTTCCCATTACAAAAGTTGTTTTGGCTGAAAAAGACTTCCTTTTTTACCGATCCGATCACCCTTTTACTAGCATAATGGATAGGATTGGTATTTGCTTCCATTACAATACAGAGGTAGGCAATGATGACATGTATATAAGTGGAAAGGCGTGGATGATGAACATAAATTGCTCAACAAGGTTCGGCGAGCTGCAAGTACAAGTAAAAAAAAGACTTGTCGTCAATGGTAATGTGACTTTGTATTATTTGATTACATCTTTGCAACCATCCATTTTGTATGAATTAGAAGATGATGAATTGTCTTCAGTGTTTTCCATTCATAAGAAGGCAAATAAAGAAGTATTATCATTATATGCGGAGATGAACAATGCAGCTAATGAAGACAAATCACCAGTGGAAAGGAATCAGAAAGTGAATATAGATAAATCACTTGTGGTATTAGCTTACCTCATCTTGAATGGCTTATTGCAGAAGGGAGTCAATGATACATAATTCACTTATGAAACACTCAGGTAACAATGAATTGTAGATTACATGATGTTATACTTTATCATATTCTAAAAAATACAATAATATTAATAAAATCACATAACTAATTTGTGAAACACAAAAGTAATATCTCACATATTCGTGTTAGCGTAAAGATAATAACATGACTTATATGAATATCGTCCTGACGATGACACGATAAAATTTGTAAGTGTCTTACCAAATACATGATGTCGAGTGATATCATATATTTATTAACATGTTAATATGCAATCTAGATTTGGGTGAACCATGAGAGTTCAACTCAACAAATCTTTACCACACATCATGCAATATTCTATTACAAAAGTCATTCACACTGGATTTGAAGAAATGTTGCCAATAATCGGTGAGTTAGGGATTACATTTGATAACTATGATCCCCCATACAGCCTTGAAAATGCCAACAGGCAAGAATTTGAAGAACTGTGGGCTGATGAGCAATGGAACGAGAATGACAGAATTGACATGAAAAGTATGTTTGACCGTGTAAAATTCAGACACAATGAGGTACCCAATAATATTGAAGTTGAGGCGTAGGTAGAGTGGGTGATAGTCGATGATCTCAACTTGTTGGAACCAAATACTAGTGAGAGTGAGATAATGACTAATAGTTTGCAAGCAAAGGATTACCAGAATCCACTCCAATTCGGTGCACGTTTCGAAAGCCTGGTACATTTCATGAGGATCTTTATCGACTTTGTAATAAAGGAAAATTTCACATATTGGGTTGTGGATGAGAACAAGAATATATATGCCGCAAAGTGCTCCGACCTGTCTTACAAGTGGTACATAAGTGCATCTAACATAGGAGATAATGTGATAGTGACAAGGTTAGTGCCTGGCCATGTGTGTGGAACACTAAGGAAGGCAACTCACCACCCTTTAGCATCTCACTATTGGATTGCAAGAAAATGTTATGGAATCTTTAAATATTCCATAAACATTAAACCAAAAGTATAGCCACATATATTTAGAAGCATTGTGGTATAACTATGAACTACAAGAAATGTTGGCATGTAGGTAAGGCACATCATCATAAAGTATATAATGTTTACATAGTCGTGTCTACAAAAATATGACTTGTTAACATGATGCGTTATCATGAACACGAAGCTTATAAAGTCAAATTTTTTCAAAACATTACTTGTTAACTTATCATCTTACTAGGAACACGATGCATACAAAGTCGAGTTTTTTCAAAAACACTACTAGTTATCTTTTTAAGTTATCAAGAACACAACTTGTTAACTTGTTGTGTAAGTAGTTTCAATGTTGACTACATCAAATCTTATTGGGTATGTAATTCATTGTGTGATTTAATCAATGGGAACTCAGACAAATCCTATCACATACTTGTTGCATACGTAATTCAGATAGAAAGGATTAATTCCAACAGTGTAGTAGTTCTTGTCATATCATGAGATATTCCTAAACCTATAGGGGGCTATGATTTTAAAAGAGTATTTTGGATGTTTGGGCCCATTGCAATAGCTTTTAGAATAACACTGAGAACATTGCTAACCATAGATGTGACTTTCTTGAAGGAAAAGTATCCCGATCAGCTATTGATAGCAACTGCACTAAACGGGAATAATGATATGCTTTGTGTCGCATTGCAGTCATCAAGAATGAGTGGGAGAAAACTTGGAGTTGGTTTTTTCAATTGCTTAGAAATTATCTAATATTTTATCCTCCAGCTAAATTGGACACAATTGTTTCTGATAGAATGAAGAGCTTCGCAAATGTTATGAATCAACTTTTTCCCTCTATATACCACAGATATTGCATCCATCACATGGCACCAAAAATGTTGGACATTTTTAAAATAAACTTCCTAACAAAATAAACTTCCTAAAAAACAAGCTCCATGTGGCCGCTTAAACTTTTAGATAAAACGTGTGAGAGGACACATTGAACAACATTTAAGAACATAATCCTGAGTCATTTGCTTTATTGAAGAAGATAGGTGCAAAGCACTGAGCCAATGTTTCATTTTATGGCAAAAGATATGGAACACTCAGCTCAAATAGGTCTAAAAGTGTGATTGCAATGTTCAAAACAGCTAGGGTGATGGCTATTATTTGTTTAATTGAGCATATAAGGGAACACACAACCTCACTATTTGAGAAACGTCGAATAGATGTCCAAAATGTGACTGACAAGTTAACCCCATTTGCTCCTAAACAAATCGATGGAAAAATAGAAGAAGTATGGCATGTTTATGTATTGTCAGTATCAAAGGATGAATTCCATATTATCTAGCTATACCACCAAGTAAAATGTAAATAATGTCATGTGTTTGTTCATACATTATCCACAAAAGCGTGTAATTGTCATCACACCATTTCCATTTTTGTGTCTTTGAAAACACGACTAAATATTTTTCATTACGTTAAAATAACATGATCTATCATGTTTTCAATAACACTATAATGTTTCATTATCATGATATTCCTTCAACGGATATAGTAAATCTGGTAAATTGTAGTTGCACATGCGAAAGTTTCAGCATATGGGGCTATCATGTTAACAAACAATTACAACTTGATCATAGACACTTTCATACGTTAGAGTACTATAAAAAATGGTTCTCTGCATACACATATCAAATGACATATCGAGAGCCATTAGTCCCAATGACAGATTAGCACAAGTGGGGACCGACTAGAGTTTTGCCTACATTCAGCCCACAACTCCCACTCAAACAGAGGGGCATCCAAGGAAAAAATGAATAGAGACACAACCCAAGGTCAAAGGCCCACGAAAATGTGAAGCATGTAGGCAATTGAGATGCAGTAGCAAACGCTGCGGTTGCGCACAAGATGACCATCCAAATGTGGTTTCTGATCCAACTTGAAGCCGAAAACATTCGAACACACAAGTAGGGAAGAGACATAAGGACAGGGAACATCATTAGGGTTTGCCTTATCCACCCCCATTCTTTACTTGAATGGAAGAAATGTCATTCCCATATTTTTGTATTCATGTTCTCTATAACACACTTTTTGATGAATGTCAAGGTATCAAATACGCTAGTATATGAGTATCGTGTTATCCATAACACAACCAAATGAAGTTTGTGTTCTCGATAACACAATATCTTGATCAATGTATAGTTTTCATATGGGATTATGCATACATATACTGTAATCGGTAACACGATGAAAGGGAGTTCAAGTTCCCGATTACACAATAAATACATGACATACTCAAAATGTTCAAAAACAATTTGAAACTATGTGTACAATGTAACACAAAAATTTTGAAGAGAAGAATAGCAGACAAAAGTATGCATACTATGCAAATAAAATGTTCGAAAATCACATAGACAAAGTTAAAATATTACTTACACAAAAGTTTTAATGAAAGTTTTAATATTACATACATGAAAAAAAGAATTATAACTCATCAAAAGATGCATTGAACTTGTTCTCAATTTTCCCATGCAGAAGACACACACATATATGTGGTCTCACCAACATGGTGATTTTTATTTGCGTGAATTTTGGTTGAAGAAATTCTACCACTAGCTGTGCCACATAGTACATCAAAAAGATGTCGCAATCTTCATATGTCTCTTGACAAGGACATCAAGAGAATTTTGATAAATACTACTTTGTCACACCCTCTATATTCAAGATCTTCTCCATGTCAAGGGCAGTATGGAGTCTAATATTGTCAATGTCAACAAAGTGGTGACTAAGTTTACACTTTAGCGGATTATACCACTTGAACCTCTTTTGTCTTCATCTTGCAATCAGAAGATAGAAATAGCCTGTGAGGTACACATGGATGAAAGCACTCTTGGTGTTTGCATTACGACTATAATGACAAATCCAAAGATGTGTGAACGAAAACATGATACACTATTCAATCGTGTGTCAAAGAAAATGCAAAATAAACTATCATGTTATTTAACACACAATTAATAAACACATTCATCCCATTATTTCAAATATCGTGTTCTTAAATACACGAGAACTATATATCATGTTCTCGTTAACGTGACCCTAATCGTTTATAATTAAACCCCTTGGAAGTGTACAAGGTAATTGTACTATGATAACTATTTAAGGCTTATCGAACATCAAGGACGGATGAATTATTACTAAATCTAAGAGAGGAATTTATATATTAAAAACTGTAAAGAATTTAAACTTAAATTAAGCAAAGAAAGTAATCACAAAATTAAAAGGAAGAGATCAATATGATAAAAATTACTTCGAAAATCGAATCCACTATAGAACCATAACAATTTCTTAACCTTTAATCTAAATCTAATGTGAATATGAACAAGTATTCTTAGCTACAAGCTAGAATTACTTCAGAAAGAATCAGTAAATAAATCCATGGCATGAACTATCTTCCAAAATAGCACGTATTATCTACACTAAACTAAAATATAGGCATGACTTGTCTAATCATAGTATAACTCGTCTAATTTATTAATTATATGAACATTAAACTATTGCATGACCATCTCATCTAAATCATAGAAATTAGAATTGATGTAAATATCAAAATCATATCAATCTATCATCTACAAGACAATAAATCAATATAGATTTGAATAAGCATGAAAAACTCTTCCATTAAAAAGGAAATCCTTTTTATACAATTGTCATTATTCACAACTAAGATCTAAATTAAAAATAAAGGAAACTGAAATATATTTATAATTTCATCAACTCCTAAGTAAAAGAAAAATCTAGTCTTTCATGGTAGAAGAAAGCTCTTGAATCTCCCTTGAAAACTTTGAATAATCTTCCATCTTCTCGTCCCTTCTTTTGTTTAGAAAATCTACTCTAAACTCTCAATTTTGAGCCAAATATTTCTTTATATAGGCATAGGAATCATAGGAGGAACTCTATAATCATAGAAGTTCATCTTAGGAGTTTTAAGACATGAGGTCTTATGTGGTGAAGATCAAGAGACCATCAATGAGTTTATGGCTACATAGATCGAGTTTTTAACCTATTGTAGTGCTACTTCCCTACTTTCAGTGCTCCATCCTCACTGCTCATAGATGGCAACGTAAGAATATATGAGTCATATGTCAAGTTGATTGGCTAAATTCTTTATCAAAATTATGTTTAAAAACCTGGCGTATGTATTGAGTCTTAGAATTTGATTTGAGGTTGTTGTGTTCGAGTTAGATTTGAAATTGACAAACTTGAAAAATAAGAACAGACATGTTCTTATGGATCAAGACAGAAGATTGAAGAATGTTGAAGGTTTTTGAAGCTTCTTCACATCACATTCGCATACCAAAATTACATGGACAAGTTTCATAAGTGATTTTAGACATTTCATAAGGTTTTAGGGTAAAAATGGAAAAATAGTCAAATTGCAGGCAAAACCATCGATAACTAGGAAGATAGTTAATCAAAATGATCGATCCGGCACTTGATTATACCCTATGTAAAATGAAGCCGAGATTCATTGATTGATTGCTCTCATGAATCGATCACTTAAACTATCGTGCACGAAAAAAAGGTAAAGGATCGATCGCGTCATAGATAAGTGACCCTAATTAAGCCATTCCTATTTCAATTTATTTCCTTATTCATGTCAAAGACCTAAACTGAATGAAGGATCTATATAAGGGTTGAGAAATAACAAAATGTGATAGAGGAAAACCTAGAGGAGATTAGATAAAAAGGGTTTATACCCCTTTCACATTGTTTTCTAATAAGGGTTCATATGAAGCTTTTCAATGGTGAATTTATGAAGCTATTCAACAACTAAAAGGAGATTTCGAAGGAGTTGTAGAAGGCTAGAAGAAGACAAAGACAAAGTAAGGAGGAAGAAGAAAGTTTCAAGTGCTTGGGGGAGAACACTCAAACACCATCAAGGAAAGAAATTTGTAGGAGATCTAAGCAAAAATAGGTTTTTGGGTTAAGTTAACAATAAAGGTCAGTGGTTTGCTTATGTCGATGTAATGTCTTGATTGCTAGTGCATTGATTTAGCCGTTGAAATTCTATCGTGGTTTTTTACACTAATTGGGGTTTTTCACGTTAAATCCTTGTGTGATCTTACATGCTTTATGGTTTGATTATTGATAGATTAATCATAAATGGCACATAGAGTTTAGGTTTCTTTTGTTTTCACTAAAGAAAAAAATTATGCACATAGAAGCTGGAACCCTTAATTCTTACTTGTTGAAGTACTAATTTTAGGAGCAATCTAGTGATCCACAACGTCGATTAGACAAATATTAAACTCTCAAGTGGTAGCTAATGTTCATTTATTAGAAAAAATGAGTTTAGTTCATGCTATCTATCATGTTTTGCATGCATATCTCAAGTTGGTTGTGTGAGTTTTGCTAAATTCTTCACAGATTGTTTCCAAACGGTTTGTTGTTGGTGATTTTGGTGTGTTTTTTTTAACTTGTTTTCTTGGGTTTGATTGAATCATCATGTCTAATTATTGTTCTTCTAGTGATGATGAAAATTTTAATATTGAAAGTTATTTCAAGCAAACCACAGAATTGAGTACAAAGTGTAAGAAGTTAGAGAAGATTGTAAAATTGCATAAGGAGACAATTGAATCTATTTCTATTGACTAATTTTAATTGGTTGAAGATAAGGAATCACTAGAGAATAAGGTAAAAATTTTGAGAAGTAAACTTGAGAAAGGGAGAAAAAAATCTAGATCTTTAGAATTTAAACTAGTGTCTACTAATAAAGAAGTTAATGGCTTCAAATATGATAAAAGTAATCTTCTAGGAAAGATAGAATTCTTAGAGAATGAAGTTCATTAAAGAGTAGAGACAAATAAAAATTATTTGAAGAAATTTGAATATTTAGGATGTGAATTGAAAATTTCTCAAGAAAAATTAAAATCATTCACTTTAGGGCAAAAAAAATTAGACAAGATATTGTACATGAGAAAGGATGGTAGTGATAAAAGAGGACTAAGATTTAAAGAGACTAATTCTACAAAGTCTAATGGTGTCACTAAGTTTGTCAAAACCAAAAAACCCATGCACACTAGGAAGGTTATTACATAAGTTGACAATGTGCCAAAACCTAAGTACCACTGAGGAATCAAAGTCCAAAGTCTAACCATGGGAGAAACTTAGTTAGACTTAGGTTTACCTAATATACCTTAGTAAACTAGTGCATCACAAGGGTGATAATCATGAGTCTTTCTTAATTAGACAAATTCAAGTTATGACAACCTAATATACCTTAGTAAACAAGTCATGAACAAATCTAAGACTAAGGTAAATTGGGTGTCTTCTAACTTGAGTAAATTGCCTAATAAGTCAACAAAAACTCACGTGTATTTTCAAAATAATGAAACCAGAGTAAAAAATATTGGGTCAAGAAGCAATCTCCACACATCCACACCTAAGAAGGGTACTCAAGACAATAAAAAGAAAATACTACAAATTTAAATTAGAAAGCTTGTCTTAGAGGACCTTAATTCCCATGTTTGTAGGGGGAGAAAATACACATTTAAGTTGTCTTAGAATTGGCTAGTTAGGTAAGGCTAAGTGTCATGCCCTAGCAAATGCCACCTCGACCCAGACCCAGTTCAAGGAGTAAGCGGTTACGCAGCGCGACGAAGTAGAGTCGAAGTGCGAAAGACTTAACTTATCCTTGGGTAAACACAGAATTGAGTAAGTGCACAAACACTTTGTACAAACGCAAATGGAAAAAAATAAGGGACTATTAATTAATATCTTAGTCCACACATACCCACATTAACTAGTTATCATATAAAACAAGCCAACAACGGCTAAACAAATCCAAGTCAACAATGACTAAACTAAGTGTGAAGTAGAGTCAAATGTATAAGCTTGACATAACATGGATACAAACAAACATAAAACCAAGCATTTATAACCCCTCTCAATGACCGTGGTCATCCTCATGCTCAATGTACAGCCATCTGAAGCACCTACATGGCATGACATGAAGCCCCAAAACTAAACCACAAAACAAAGAGGGGTGAGCTATTGCTCAGCAAGGATTTTAATATGGAAAGTAAAGTCATAATGATATCAATGACATTATCAACATAATATTCATCACATAATCATTGGCCCACCCATTCATTATCGAATAAATCACATATATCCATGCCACCTGTGCATTATATTGTAATTCACAATCCATACATATATACATAATCATGCTACCTACACATCATGATGTATAATCAATTCCATAAATACATAATCATGGCACCTGCATATCATGATTAAATCCATATTTCATACGCAAATAATCATGTCATCTGTGCATCATGGGTTTAACCATAGCTCATAAAACATATACACATCATGTATAATCATATGAATCTCATTAACAATCACATCCTATATAAATCAACTCTCAGCATTCATATCATGCATAATCATATCTCAATAAAACATTCACACTGCAAAATCAAGTGTATCAGCCACACACCATCTTACATATCCATGCAAATCCATTCTAAAATAACATGTGTAACATAAGCAACATTGTTCAAACACATGTCAATGAGAATTACCTCCCAAACACATACAACAATCATTGGTGAATGTCTCACAATTAAGAAAAACAATCACACCCGCTCGCCCAGGACAATCCCTTACGGGAAAGTCTGAATTCCTAGAAAGGAAAACTAGAGTGGTTTGGGTAGGTTCTCTAACTGGGAAGGTACCCCTAGCTCACCAAGGACAATCCTTAGAAGGGAAGGTCCAAATTCCAAAAAGGAAAACAAGAGCAGCTTGTTCGCCCAGGACAATCCTTGCGGGGAAAGTCCAAATTTCTAAAAGAAAAACTAGAGGAGCTTGGTAAGCCAGTGCACACGAATATACCATCTTGGATTCTCAGGGTCCAAATAACTTTTCAAATTAACTCACATAGAAAATCAGCTCATCTCAACCCGGAGAGGCACCACGTTCTTAAAGGAGCGCAAAACGAAACCATGTCCTTTAGGATGCAAAATTGCTTTGATAAGCCTCTAAATGATTAATCCAATAGCCAATGGCATCCAATTGATCAATCATGGCTTATCATGATTAACCTTGTTTATAAGTAAACATACTCTAATCACTCTATATGTGCATGAAACATAGTCCATTTGTGTCAAATAAAATCATAGATATCTATGCAAGAGTGTACATACATAGTAGTGTTCAAACCTAGGCTAGAACATATGAAACATGAAGAAACTATAATAAATGTTAGATATGCAATCATCCATAATTTTATAATAGTCATATCCTACTGGAATCATGGAGTAAATGTGAAGAAAAAGTCGAAATATGGGTTCAAGACAAGTATAATATCATGTTAAACCTAAATAAGTATGATCATATCCATACTAAAAATAAATCATAATTCAAAGATGGCACTCATGCAATCACAATATCATTTATAGGTAATCATAACTCATCATAGTCCTAAAGAATTAGATTTATGAGAAAAGTGTCATGCCCTTGCACATGCTACCCTGATCCGAACCCGGTCCAAGGAGTAAGCGTTTACGTGGTGCGACTAAGTGGAGTTGGATTGCAGAAGACTTAACCCAACCTTAGGTATATACACTATGGAGTTGCGCACAAATACTTTGTACAAAAGAAAAATGAGCAAATAAAGGACTACTAATTAAAATATTAGTCCACTCATACCCACATCAATTAGTCATAACATAATCAAGCCCACAATGGCTACCGTAAGGCTAAGCCATCCATGGCTAACAAACTGTGAAGTAAAGTTTAAAGTAAAATCTCAACATCTCATGTAATCAAACTAACATCATCAACTGATCTCTATAAACAAAACCCCTCAATGACTAGCACCGTTCTCATGCTCAACATAGAACTCGTCTAAACAACCTGCATGGCACGACATGTAGCCCCAAGACAAAACACAAAACAAAGAGGGGTGAGCCAATGCTTAGCAAGGGTTTAATACAAAAACTAAATTCATAATGACATCACATGCATAATCAACATAACATTCATCACATAATCATGCACTATGCCCATTCACCATGGGACAATCACACTTAACCATACCACCTATGTATTGTGTCATAATGTACAATCCATAAGCATATACTTATGCTACCTGCATATCATTCTTTACATAACATATCTCATTAGCACAATCATGACACTCACATATCATGCTATATATAACATATTTCTTCACCACATAGTCATGCCACCTACATATCATGTTATAACCCACATTCCATAAGTACATATCAATGCCACATGTGCATCATGGGTTCATCCATAGCTCATAACACATATACACCTCGTGTAAACATATAAAATTCATTATCATAATCACATCCTATATGAATCAATCCTCATATAAACTTATCGTGCATAATCACTACTCAACATCCACATTCACCCTGCAAATCAAGTGTAACCAACACATACCATCATGTATAATCATGTAAATCTATTCCATAATCACACATGTAACATAAGCATCATTGTTTTTACACAACTCATGTAAATGATCATTATCTTCTCTATTCATTCAACAATCATTGGTGAATATCTCACAGTTGAGAAAACAACCTTGCTTAATCAGCAGAAGCATAAGTGTACTTGCTCACCCCTGGAAATCGTAAAAAGGAAGTCCTCAATAGTTTCGGTAAGCACCAAAAAAACTGAACCGAGTTGAACTGGGTAGAACCGAACCGAAATTAGTCGGTTCGGTTCGGGTTAGGTTCCTTAAGTTAATAAACCGAATCATTTTCGGTTCGGTTCGGTTCCGGCTTACAAAAAACCGAAACCAAACCCAAACCGAACCGTGTATCTTTTAATTTTTTATTTTGAATCTAATCTCAACCGTTCATTTGAATGAGCGGTTGAGATGAATCACATCTTATTAACCCTACCCACTCCCCCCTCCTTCCACACTTCGCCCACCCATCCGCCACTGTCCTCCTGTCTGCTCTCCTTCTCTCTGCTGCCTCGTCTGCCACCTACCCGGCTAGCCCCTCCCGTCGGACCCCCTTTCCATCTCCCCCTCCAGCCTCCTCTCCCTCACTGATCCCTCCTCCTCCCCCAGCCAAAACCTCCTCCCCAGCTCCACCTCCCAGCCCAACTCATCCCTCAACCTCTCCGACACCGGCCGCCTCTCCTACGGCCTCTGGAGCAGCTTCGACTACCCCACGGACACCATCCTCCCCGGCCAGCCCCTCCCGTCTAACCGGATCAAGGTCCTATCATACGGGAGCTTCGTCCAGATTGGCCTTCAACTCGTCGGACATCATTTGGACGCCGGACGACAAGAGATGGCTCTAGAACCTGATGGAGGATGGAAGGTTGGTGGGGGCGAGCACCCAGCAGCTTATCTGCGCCAATTCTGGGCCAAAGCGGATCCTCCAGCCGTTACCCCACCCTTTCTCCCTCTCTTCCTCGCCATCTCACACCACCACCAAGCCGCCGCCTGCGCCTCGCGGCCCTTGCCTCACGCCTCACGCCACCGCCCTTTCTCCCTCTCCTCCTCCCATGCCAGCCCACCATCATGCACAGCCAGCCGGAAAAAAAATCTTTGGTCATGGGGAGACGCCCCATGGCTCCACCCCCTTCTAGAGGCCTCCCCTCTCCCCCGCCTCCCAGCGGCCTCCCCTTCCCCCAGCCTCCTTCGGCCTCACCCATGGCCAGTTCTAAATCGGTTCTCGGTTCAGTTCCGGTTCCATATCGTTCCGGTTCAGTTCCAAAAAAATCAGTTCCATACTCGGTTCAGTTCGGTTTTAGATTTTCGGTTCTGGGTTTGGTTCTGGTTCGGTTCCTACAAGAACCAGCGGAACCGAACGGAGATGCAGCCCTATCCCCTGGTAAGCTAGTGCACACAGACAAACCAGCCTGAATTCTAAAGGTCGAGATAAACTAAACAATTTAACTTATTATTACATTCCGCTCTTCCACTCTTTAACAATTTAACCAAGGGAGGAAACCCGTCCTCAAAGGGACATAAAACCCCATCCATTGGACGTAAACCCCATCCTTTCAAACATATAACTGAATCAATAAGCCTCTGAGCTACTAATCCAGCAACCAATGGCATCCACTTGATCTATCACGACTAATCATGATTAATCTCATTTATAAGTCGTTTTCATAATGGATGCCACATGATACATACATGAGCAAATGATAAATGGGTCCAAGTACAAGTAAGCATGCTCAATCAGTCCACATGTGCATGAAACATTGTCCATTTGTGTTAAATAAAGTCACACATATCAATGCAAGAGTATACCTTAAGTGGTAGTGTTCAAACCTAATTTAAAACATGTGAAACATAAATAAACTATAATCAAGGTCATATATGCAAGCATCCATAATTTTAGGATAGTCCTACCCTACTGGGATCATGGAATAAATGTGATGAAAACATCAAAATACGAGTTCAAGACAGGTATAACATAATGCTAGACCTAGACAAGTATAAACATAATCATACTTAAGCTAAAATATGTGAAACATAATTCACCTAAGATTAATATAACATGTGCAAACATACATATATGATCTTGGCAAGACCTACTGGAATCCTCAAGTAATTATGAAAAAGTCATCAAATATAGATTTAAAACAAGTAGAATATTATACTAAAATTTAATAAGTATAGTCATAATCATGCTTAAGCTAAATCATAATTCCACGATGGTCCTCATGCAATCACAGCAGCATTAAAGGTAATCATAAAGAATTAAATATACTAGAAGAGAACATGAAATGGTCAAAAATACTCAAAATAGGTCAAGGCACAAGCACAAAACTGTTATTTAGCCGTTCGAATGCCCTGTAGGGCTATTCCAACATCTAGCTATTCGAACGGCCAAACAGTCCATTCGAATGGCTGACTATTCAAATGTTTGTTATGCCCGTTCCATCAGCCTTCATAGTTCACTTTTTTCTGGTTCGTCTTTAACCTTCTAAAATTCAAATTGAAAACATTCCAAAATTCAGGATAAATTCTAAAATCACCATAGAACATCATAATATCAAAATTTAACCCTAGAACATGATAGATCTAATCATTTTCATGCTTAATCACAAGAAAATAGCCATAAATGTCATGCCTTTAACAAATCACCAATAAAGCTCAAAATTAAGCAATAACCCACATAGATCGAAGATCATGCATTCCAATGGATAAAACCAACAAGGAAAAACTCCCTTACTTCTATGAAGCCTTTGGATCTATGAGGAAGCTTCAATCCTCTAGAAATCCTATCCAAAAATTAAGGGTTTCGATAAGACTTAATTAAAAACAACTAATAAGCTCAAATCAACTTGAAATTAAGTATATCTACCATTTTCCTTTGGTTAAAAACGAAAATCACCCAATTAGGGTTGGAAATCAAAATTAAAAAAATTAATAAAAGAACTCAAGAATTAATTTGGGGGAAATGAAGATAAGGAGGATTAAGACCAAAATCGAAAGTTTATGGGTGATTAGGGCAAGAAAACTCACCTCATCGGATTTTCATCTTTGGGAAATAGGGGTAGAGCACCACCTTTCTCTTAGCATAGCCCTTCCCCAAATGGTCAAGTGACTACGGTTTTTCCTTAAATAGTAAGGTTTTGGGGTAGGTTTACAAACTGTTCGGCTGTAAAATAGGAAAAAACGCCCTAAGTGGCTAATTAGGGTTATTTTAGGGCTTAAAACCACTTTAATCATTCTAAAACCTACTAAAATTAAATAATATGAGTTTAGGGGTCAAGTGGGTCACACGGTGTCCAACAAAGACGTGGGGCCCATGGCGGGGTCTGCACCCTTAATTAATGAAAAATTGTGATAAAATCCCATAAAAATTAGATAAATCAAGTTTGACACTTGAAATTATAAAAATGCCTTATTAAAGCCATAACTACTTACCCTTAACCCCAAAATCAAATCAAACTAGAAATTAAATAAAAACTACACAATTCACATAATTAAAGGGAAATTAAACTGGGATAAAGTTAGAGATCGTACAAAAAGAACAAGAAATGACAGAAAATACACAAAATAGGCCAAAAATCACAAACTCCAGCACAACCATTCGAACGCCCTAATGGGCCATTTAAACATTTAGCCATTTGATCGGCTAGACAGGCCATTCAAATGGTTGGCCTTTCGAACGCCCTATTTGTCCATTCGAACGCACACAACAATTCACTTTTCTGGTTCATCTTCAACCTTTAGAAATTCAAACCAAAAACATTCCAAATTTGTAGATAAATTCAAAAATAACCATAGAATATCATATAATCAATATTTAACCATATAACATGATTTATCTAATTATTTTCATGCTAAATCGTAAGAAAATAACCATTGAATACATGCTCTTAACAAATAACATTTAAACCTCAAATTGAAGCAAGAGCTCAAATAAATCTTCAAGCATACATTTAAATGAAAAAACCACTCCGTGACCTCTATGAAGCCTTTGAATCTATGAAAGAGTTTCAATCTTCAAGATGTCCTTTCCAAAATTAGGGTTTTTGTTAAAACTTAGTTAAAATTAACTAATAGACACAAATCAACTTAAAAATAGCTAGATTTAGGATATCTTTCGGTTAAAAACGAAAATCACCCATTTAGGGTTTTAAATTAAAATTAAAAATAAGATTTTTTAATAAAAGGAATTATGAATTAAGATGGGAGAAATGAAGATAAGAACGATTAAGGCCAAAATCAAAAGATTAGGTGCGATTAGGGCAAAAAACACATCTTAATCCGAGTTTCTTCCTTAGGAAATGGGGGTAGAGCACTTCCTTCCTCCTAATACACATCTTCCATATTTTGGCAAATAGACCAGGGTTTCTTTAAATAAACTGTTGGGCTGTAAAATAGGTCGAAAAGCCCTAAGTAGTTAATTAGGGTTATTTTTGGTCCAAAAATAAATTTAATCACTCTGAAGCCCAATGAAATAAAATAATAGAGGAATAGACGGTAAAGTAAGTCGCACGCCATCCAACATGGACGTGGGGCCCACGGCAAGGTCCACTCCCATAATTAAAGAAAAATTAGGATAAATTACCATAAAATCGGTAAAAATTGGATAAATCAAGTTTGGCGCTAATACTTATAAAAAGTGAAATTAAACCTTATTTAAGTCCTAATTTCTAACCCATGACCCCAAAATCAAATCGAACCAGCAAATAAGCAAAACCACACAATTCACATAATTAAAAATGAAATAAAAATTTAAAAAAAGTAGAGATCTTACACTAAGAAACCTCAAATCTCGAAGTAATTAGATTAACTTTTGTCTATAATTTAATTCTTTTGAGCTTTTGGATAACACATGCCCTGACCCCAACCTGATCTAGGAGAATGAGACGCAGTGCAACACATGCAAAAGACTTAACCATTCTTGGTTTTGTTCAACAGAGTACACAGCACATGCCCTTTGTACAAAAGCAAATAGGTGAAGATAAAGAGATTAACTAACAATCTTAGTTCATCACAATACCCACACCATCTAAATAATAACATAATCTCAAGCCTTAGGGCTACACATGTGTAAGACATCACCGGCTAAACAAAGTATTAGATAAAGTCAAATATAAGTTAATCCTATCACATTACACGTCCATAACAGTCTAAATATGCAGCCCCCTCCTCTTATGGCACAAGTCCATCATCATGCTCTACATAAAGTCCATTCGGAGCACCTGCATAATACAACATATAGCCCCAAAACAAAAACTACAAACAAAAGAGGGGTGAGCCTAGCTTAGTAAGGGTTTTGACGAAATATAAGCTCATAAAAGTACCGCATGCATTCTCAATCTAAACATGCATCACATATCTATTCTCTACACATGTGCATCATGAGATAAATCACATTCCATATACACATTCATACTACCTGTGCATCATGAGGTAGATCATATTCCATGCACATTCATGCCGCCTGTACATCATGAGGTAAATCGCATTCCATACACTTTCACACCACCTCTGCTTCATGAGATAAATCACATTCCATACACACATTCACACCACCTGTGTATCATAGTTTCATTCATAAATCATAACACATGTGCACACCCTATGCAATCATTTAAGTTTCATATTACATTCACATCCCGCCTAAAGTAAGTATCAATATTCACATTCACTCTGCATAATCAAGTGTATAAAACCATATTCCATCCCGCATGTTCAAGTATAATAATGTTAATACACACCATGTATAACATAAGCATCATTGTCCCTACACAATTGTGTCAATGAGTATTATAATTCATATACATGCATAAACCATCCATTTAATGTCTCACATTTAAAAAAAAAAACAGTCTTGCTTATCCCGGCCGAACCACAAGCAAACATGCTTACCCCGAATATCCTAATAAGGAAGTCAGTTTGGGTAAATTCCTAATGGGTAAGTACCCCCTGGTGAGCTAGTGCATACGGACAAACCAGCTTACAATCTCCTATCTAGAAACACATCATTTAACTCATTATAGCATTCCGCTCTTCTCACCTAGGGAGGAAACTCGCCCACAAAGGGATGTCAAACCCCATCCAATTGATATAAAACCTTGTCCTTTTAGATGTAAAACCGATTTGATAAATCTCTGATGCGGCTTATCTAGAAAACATAGGCACCCAATCAATTAATCATAGTTAAACACGAGTAATCTTCACTTAAAAATTTTTATGATGCAAGAGACATGATACATATGTGAGCAAATGTTAAATAAATGCAAGCATAGGTGAACCTACTCTAATTATTCCTAATATGTATGAAACATGGTCCATTTATGACAAATAAAAATCATATAAGCATGAGCAAAAATATACATACATGGTAGTGTTTATATTTGAGCTAAAAAATGTAGAACATGAATCATCTATAATAAATGTGACATGTGCAAGTATCCATCATTCGTCATGGTTAAAACCTATTGGAATAATGAAGTAAATATGAAGAAATCATCAAAATATGGATTTAAATCAAATAGAGCATCATGTCAAACCTAGACAAATATAGTCATCTTCGTGCTTAAGTTAAATAAGATCCAAGGAAGGTTCATATGCAATTTAGGTAACATTTATAGGTATTCATAAATCATCATAGCCATAGAGAATTAGAATCATGAGAAAAGAACGAAAAATGACTTAAAATCCACAAAAATAGTCATTTAGCCAAACTGTCGTTTGGCCATTCGAACGGCCCTGCAGCCCGTTTGAACACCAAGTCGTTCAAACGGTCTCTTAGACATTCGAACGCTTGTAACAATTCACTTTTCTAGTTTGTCTTCAACCTCTTGAAATTCAAACTGAAAACATTCAAAAATTCTATATAAATTCAAAAATCACCATAAAACATTATATAATCAAAACCAAAGCCTAGAACATGATAGATCTAATAATTTTCATTCTTGATAATACCAAAATAACCATAAATTGTATGCTTTTAGTAAATCACCATTACACATCAGGATGCAACAAAAACTCAAATAAACATCTAATCATGGCATTTCAAGAATGAAAACCATTCAAGCAAAAAACCCCTTACCTCTAACAAGCTTGGAAATCCCTTGAACGAGCTTTAACCTCAAGAAATCCTACACAAAAATTAGGGCTTTTAGTTAAAACTAATTAAAACTAACTAATATACTCAAATCAACTTGGAAAAAGATAGATATAAGACCTCCTTAGGTTAAAAACAAAATTAACCTAATTAGTGTTCTAAATCAAATTTAAAAATATGATTTTGATGGAAGAAAACTAAGAATCAAAATTGGAGAATTGAAGATAGAGATGATTGAGACAAAAATCTAAAGATTAGTGGGTGATTAAGGGTAAATCCTTACCTTAGCAACGATTTCTCAGCCCTTCCTCATTTTGCAAATGGCTAGGGTTTTTTTTTTTTATAGTATGGGTTTTGGGCAAAAAATTGAATTATTGGGCTGGAAAATAGGCAAAAACACCCTAAGGGTCTGTTTGGATTGGTGGAAAGCGGGAGAAAGGAAAGGAATCTTCTTAAAATCCCCTAGTTTCCACTATTTGGTGCAATGGGGAAAGAGAAACTAGAGTGAAAACTGAGAGAAAATGAATGAAAATTTGGCCTAAAAACATTCCACCCATCAAAACTTATGTGTTACTACTATTAAAGACTTATGTCTTATTGCTACTACCACCACCATCACTGTCACCGCCTTCACCACTGCCGTAGAATTACTCAGCTAGACAAACATCAAGTCCCAAAACACACGCAAGAAATAATCAGTAAGAACACATACTATAAAAACAAAATCTTTGCATCTATGCATTCAGTAAATATTTTGATCCTTATTTGCTGATAGATGTCCTTAGAGTTTTAATTAGCATTGGTAATCGAACGATTGTACATAGGCATAATAGAACTGAACTTAATCGTCAATCACTTTGAGTTGATTGACAAAAAATAAATTCACAACCTTAGTTCATAGTTTATGCTAGGTTCTTTTCTAATCATTTTCGTTTGTAGGTCTAAAATGCTAATTTAAATAAGCTTATGGGGAGATATAGAGGAAAATGATGTACCAACTCTTGAGGAAACTCGTAGTGATTACCTAGTTGTTTATTTAATAGTAGTGCGAGTCCAAGAATTTTGAGGTATACTAACTTTTTTGCCCAAAATTTGAGCAAGATTATTGGATTAAACTATCGTGTGTGTTGCAGAAACAACTGTTATATATCATATTTTTTCACTCTTATATTTGTAGATAGACTAACCTTGTTCTTGACAACTGGTACCAAGATAACCATCAACCCAATGTTTGAAGCAGTTGTAGAACTTAAGACTCGGTAAGATTTTCATAAATAGTTATTATTTTAATTAAAATATTACCACATAATTATTTGTAAACAAACATTTGTATTTATATTTTTTTTATTAAAAGAATTGTGTTAGGTACTAGAAGAAAATGCAACAAGTTTCAGATATGGTGGACATAGAGATGTCATGACAAAACTGTTAGAAAACACCTGTGAAACAAATTATAAATATTGTGAACATTAAAGACGAATTGGTTCAAGTTATGTTACTTTTTTATCTTTCCTTACTTTTATAGACTATTGATTTATCATATACTTCTCTTTTCACTAAATTGGATGAACTAAGTTGTAAAACACTGGATTGTGATCACTTACAATCGATTTACATAATTTATAACTTTACATTTTTTACATTATTTAATTAGACTTATTGTTTTAAAGACTTGTATATTACGTTGTTGTTTTCGTCCATTTTTTGTTTAGGGTTTGGGCTTTAGGATTTAAAGTTTAGGGTTTAAGGTTTGTAATTGTTTTCCTATGATGGCCACATGTGAATGTAATTTCAAGATTACTTGATTTCGTATGCTTCTTTTATGAAATTCTTTACTTTTCAATACTATAATAACTTTAATGATTGTCCATTGTGTTTGGATAATTATTATTTTATACAATATATATTTAAATACAAACATACAAAAAAATATTAGTTTCAATGTATTCATGTTAGTCTACCTATAAAAAGAAAAGAACATTTAGAATTTTACTTTTGCATTAGGTTTCATTTTATATGCAACTCTATTAAAAATAAAATTATTAGAAAAAAATTGCCAGAGTAAAGTATACTCGATTTTGCTCATATAAAAGTTATAATCACTTATAGTTAAGACATATGTCTTTAATTCGCTCTTAAGTTTGATGGAATTAAGGTGAAACTTATGGCATTGTGTTCTTGAAATTTAATTTGATTCAACAATAAACTAAATTTGTGAACCATCTAATATAGTTTTATACAAGAAAATTTGTTATATTTATACATCAAAAAAATATTACATTTTATTATTTTATATAAAAATTTTCACATGCTTTTGCACGTGCAATATTCCTAGTATATTAAAAGGGAGGAATACTTAAAATGAAGAAGAGTAGTACTACAAAAAAATTCATTAATAGCGACGCATCAATAGTGACGCATCAATAGTGACGCCTAACGAAGCCATCACTAACAATGAGTATCAGCGACAACTAAAAAATCGTCGCTATTGATTGTGTTTTGCAACGGGTACAGATTACCATTGCAGATGAGCTTATTTCAGCATATTTTCAATTATTAGCATGGCTTGTGTTGAAGATACAGTGACAGATCTTCTTAACCGTCATTAATTACAATTAATTAGCAATGACTAAAGATTATAATCATCCCTATAGTTGGGTTATATGTGACAGGAATCGGTCACCATTGAAGATGAGCTTATTTCAGCTCGTATTGAGTTATTTGTGTTGCAATTAGTTGGTATCAACGACGGCTCTTAATTGCCATCGCAATTTGTCTGCATAAACAGTGATGATTGCTCTCATTGCATATACTTAATAATGGTGACAACGTTCTTAGCCATTGCAGTTGACTATACATATCCACCCTCTCTAACATTTTCCCTCTCATCCGGCTGTGATTTTGCCCTTGCCACAGTTTCGGCCAATCGCGGTTTTATCTCCCCCATTTCCCCTCTTATCTGCGAAAACCCCCTCCCCCTCCCCCTTCCCAATCCCCACCCCTCATATTCTCCCTCCTTCTCCCCCTACTAGGGATGTCACTCGGGTCGGGTAAATGGTAAAACCCGACCCAACCCTAATGGGGTGGGTTTGGTTTTGAAAATTGACCCGAATAGCTATTCATGTTGGGTTCGGGTTTTAGGTAATCCAACCTGACCCGAACCGAATATTATGTATTTTTTAATATTATTTTAAAAAAATAAAAATATATATTTTTATTCCATTCAGGTCGGGTTCAAGTTACAGTTTTCTAAAGTACTATCCAGTTCGGGTTGGGCAAAACCCGACGCAGCAGTAACACTACCCCCTGCCTTTGGGTTCCTCGTCATTGTTGATCGCCATCTCCGTCGACTGCCTGAGTCCCTCGTGCAATCTTCACTTAGCCAAAGAGGGTGGTGTATAGTGGTGGCATTCAATGCAGCTGTTTCTCCAACTCCATTTGATTCTGCCTTATGTACCCCCTTCTCGCATCTGCATCACAAGGGCCCATAAGGAGTTTTATCCATTTTAGGACTGAAAGCGAAACCCAACTTTCTATGCTACTCTTCTTGAGTCAGAAGTTAAGCTTCGTCCCAGCTCTTTGACCTAAAAAATCTGCACAACTTTCTGCAAGGTGAAGGAGGCTACGCTGGACAAGTTATATATCCATTTTCGGTTTTTCCTGAAATTTTCATTTGGCTAACAGAAAGAGGTTAGTTTATCTACTTTGATCATCATCTTTTGATCGTTTTCTATTTGATTTGGTTTAAAGCATAACCTTTTCCTTTGTAGTTGTTGTTAATTGCTATTAGCACTTTTAGTTTGTTGTGCTCTAGTTTATTTTATATTTTATGAAGTTATTTATTTCCTTCTTCTAGTCTCATTGGGCACCATCATTTCTTGCGGTCTTCTTCTTTCCCATTAAAAGGTAGGGGATTTGATAGTTTAGTTGTACACCAATTTTTAATGGTTGCAAAATTTTGTTGGTTGTTTATAAAGATGTAATCTTGACTGTATAATGTTAAAACTCAAGCTTTTGATACATTTGGATTGAGGATTTTGAAGCTTTTTGACTAGCTGTATACTGAAGCATTCTTACTAGATTGAGTAAATTGTATTTGTCTCATTTTTACTTATTTCGTATGAATTTTTATATCCTATTATTGAATTGTGCAATTATGGATAAGGGTTGGGTTAAACTCTCAAATAGAGTGTCTCGCGAATACATTGAAGGTGTAAAAGGGTTCATTGAGTAAGTAGTTAGTAGAGTGTCCCCAAATCATGTAAAATATGGGTGTCCATGCATTGATTGTCTAAGTGTGCATCATCAAGATCCAAATGGGCTATTTGACCATCTCATATGCCGTGGGATGGTAAAAAGTTAATTTGTTTGGACTCTTCATGGGGAGGATATGGACCATTATGCAAGTTCTGCAAGTGTTCCACCTATTGAAACTAATGTAGTGGATGAGGAAGATGAATGGACAAACAATATGCTCGGTTTGTTAAATGTTTTGCATGGGATTTCAAGTGTGGGGATATTTAATGATGGTCAAACTAGTGAAGTAAATGTATGACACGACAACGCCGATAAGTTCTACAAGCTAGCAGTTTATTATGGGAATGATTTATTCCCATGGTGTACATCACACACTACATTGTCATTTGTTGTTAGATTGTGGCACTTGAAATGCGCTGGCTCTTGGAGCTAGCAACAAGTCATTTAGCGGTTTAATTGAATTGCAAAGGGAAGTACTACACAAGGAAGCAATTCTTCCTAGTACATTTGCTGAAGCTAAGAAAATAGTTACAATGATGGGTCTAGGCTATAACAAAATCAATGCTTGTCCTAATGATTGCATGTTTTATTGGAAGGAAACTGCTAATAAGGATGAATGTAATAGATGTCATGCATTGAGATGGAAAGAGACTGATAAACAATCATGTGCGAGGAAGAAAAAGACAATAATGAAGATTTTGAGACAATTTCCAATTATATCGTGATTGTAGCGGTTGTATATGTCTTCGAAGACTACAGAGGACATGAGTTGGCATGATGAACAATGCACTCAGGATGGTATGCTATGAACACCCTACAGATGCACTTGCCAGGAAACATTTGGATACTATGCATTGCCAGTTTGGTACAAAGTCTCATAATGTACGTCTAGGATTGGCTAGTGATGGCTTCAACCCTTCTAGGACAAATATGTTCTTCAGCCCATAGCACATGGCCTGTAGTACTCATTCCATACAATCTTCCTCCATGGATATACATGAAGAAAACAAATATGATCTTGTCCCTCCTCATACCAGGTCTGAAGAGCCCGTCAACTGATATTGATGTTTACCTGCAACCTCTTATAAATGAGTTGAATGAATTGTGGAATTATGGGGTAACTACATGGCATGCATCAAAGAATCAAAGTTTCCAAATGCAAGTAGCTCTTTTATGGACCATTGCAAATTTTCCAAGATATGATATGTTGTTTGGATGGAGCACATATGGCAAGTTGGCTTGTTCATCATGCCATAAACACACATGTTGGAAAAGGTTGTCAAACAGTTGTAAAACATGTTTCATGGGTCGTCGAAGATTCTTGCTTGCTAACTGTAAGTTTTGAGAGCAAAAACAACTTTTTAACGGGACTATAGAGGAGAGAACAACACCTATTCCAATGTTAGGGGCAAATATAATAGATGAGCTAAAAGACACTAAAAAGTATTTTGTGAAGGAACCAAATGGTGTAAAAACAAGGAAAAGAAGCAAGGCCAAAGGCAAGGATGCAAATGTATTCCCATATAATTGGAAAAATAAGAGTATATTCTTTGAGTTTCCATATTAGAAGACCAATCTTTTGAGGAACAATCTGGATGTCATGCACATAGAGAAAAATGTGTTCGACAACATTCTTGGGAAATTGTTCGATATTGATAAGAAAAGTAAAGATGGTTTGAATGCGTACCTAGACTTGAAAAATATGGATGTTAGGCAAGAACTTCACCCAGTATGGGAGGAAAATAGAAATCGGGCATATTTACCAAGTGCTTGTTATTCATTGAGTACTGAGAAGGAAACATTTTGCAAGATCATTAAGACTTTAAAGACACCTGATGGTTACACTTCCAACATCTCAAGACGTGTCGATGCCACAAATCGTAAACTGTCAAGTTTGAAGAGCCACGATACATATGTCATATTATAATAATATTTGCCCCTAGCTGTACGTGGGATCCTACCAAAGAATGTCTCTGTCCCATTAACAGAGCTGAGTGCATTCTTCAAGGAACTATGTTCCAAAGTCAGTAGAGTAGGAAGACTTACAAAGATTGGATAAGTAAATTCCTCTTGTTCTATATCAGTTAGAATGCATCTTCCCTCCATCATTTTTTGATGTAATGGTTCATCTCCCTATGCACTTGGCATTAGAGGCTTTGCTTGGTGGACCTGTACAATATTACTAATGGATGTACCCCATTGAAAGGTAGGCATTACAACTAAATTAATTTTATATGTCATACTTGAGGAGTGATATTAATAATTGTTATTTGTATGTAGATACCTTGCAACACTTAAATCGTATGTGCAGAATAAAGTGTATCCAGGAGCTTCTATAGCAGAAGAGTATATTGCAGGTGAATGCCTCACATTTTGTTCAAGGTACTTGAAGGAAGTTGTAGATACAAGCTTTAACTAACAATTGAGAAATCCCGAGACCCATGTTTTGAAGGATGCCACACACTACAAGTTGAGTGAGGTTGAGTGAAGCAGGCACATCGATATATCATAATGAACCATGACTTAGTACAATCATACATAGAGTAAGTTTGTGAAGACTTCAGAATGTAAATATGCAACACTTGAAAATTTTTTGAATAGGTTAAATTAATAGTTTTATGTGCATGTAGTAAACACTTTATATACCTTTGAGCAACCAAACCACGGAGAACATGACCTCATGAATTTCAAAAAATTCACAAGGATTTTCCCTCCTGGCTCAAAGCGCATGTAAGTATCTTTCAATTTAGGAATGATAACATCTTAATAGTTCAAATGAATGGGCCCCAATTTCTAATTTTTATTATTTTAACATTTAGATACATGAATTAAGATCTGCAAGATAGCAATTATTTGAAGGCATCCAAGTGCTATCTGATGGCCCATGTCTGTGTGTTAATAAACTAAGTACCTACACGATCAATGGCTATAAGTTTTGAAAATGGGAGAAGGACATGCATGCATGAGAAAACTAAGAACAATGGCATTTTCTGTCATTGCAGAAACTAATAGTTATGCAAGTCCATGTGATAGAAGACCAATTGTAACATCCGGGAATTTTCTAAATTCCCGAAGTCTTCCACGGGAAAATTAGGGTATGGGACCCCTTGATCTTCTCATGAGAATAATTTTATCATCAGTTAGAATTGGTGGCTGAATCCTATATGGATGGATAATAGACAGAAAGAGCTTCAAAATGCCACAAACAATGCGTGAATCGGAGTCCAGATAAGAGAGATACAATTATGCAAAGTTGAACACATTGTATAGGGCCCTTTTACCCAATTTAAACATGCAACTGGGCCGTTTAAGTCATTTTGTGGGCCCGATTATTTAGCATTCCGAAATTATAATTTAAGTGGCCTAATTGGGGGAGTTTTGGCGAAATTTCTCATGGGATTAGGAGCCCTAATCCCATGCCTATAAAAAGAATTAATTAGGGCTTTTTAGGGGGACAACAGAGAGAAGGAGGAGGAGCGGCTGAGGGAATTTTACGGTAAAGCTTCAACAGCGGTGGATCGACGTCAACTCAGTCATGGAGGTAGGATTTCAAGTTGCGATTATTATGGATTTTATTAACTGATTTGAATGAAAATAATAGTGATTTCTGCAAAAATAGTGATTTATGCAAAATATTATTCATATGAACAGTAAATTAAATTTTGGCCGGACCTGTCGGAGGGCAAGGGCTGTACTGGCTTCAGCCGCATTGGCCATGGCACCGACGGCCTTGGCGGCAGCAGTTTTGGCTGCCACTGTGCAGACCGCCAATTCGTTACAGAGAAAAAAAAATGGAACTTGTGGCGGCAGGACGCAGCCGCCGGCCGGAAGATGGACCAGGGCAAAAGGAACAGCCGGAAGATGGCAATTAGATCAAGCCCGGCCTATTGGCTGGCCGTGGCGGCTTCCATTGCATCACCATCGCCGGGTTTTTTTTTTGAAAAAAGGGGTGGCCGATTGGCCCACTGCCGGCCACTGAGAGGCAGCGGCCCCCGGCTCAACGGAATCGCCGCTTGGCGGCGATCCTGTGCAGCCCAGCCCGCCACCCCACCGTGGCGGCCAGGGGTGGTGCCGCTAGAGGCATTTTCGCCTCTGGCCGAACGCGGGGAAGACAACCCGCTTTGCAGGTTGTCGACCCGATTCAAACCGGTCCGGTTTTTTTTTTTTATTAAAAGAGAAATAAATGAAGGATGTGAACCAAGTCCAGTTCAGGGGGATAAATATGTCAAACAAATCCTAGAAAATTACTCATAAACCAGGAGAGGTGTGGGATTATTCTGACTGAGTTTCAAGCCCGGGAAATATTCAAGGGACTATAAAATAACCTTTTTACCCCTATTAGTTAATTACCCTATAATATTAACTTACCCGAGTTCGAAGCTCTGGTTCAGGGGCCTATGAGTTGATGGCAAAATTAGGAAAATTCTCAGTGAGAGTTTAATAGGTAACCTAATTATAAGATAAACCTTTTGGTGAGGAAAAATCCCAGTGAATAGGTAATTGACCATTTTGCCCCTAGGGTTAATAAAAAATCATAAAGATAACCTGGATCGGTTCAAGGGGTTCACGACCCCGTCACATGCCAGGAAAATTACATAGATTCCATGAAGGCTAGTAGTACCCTTGAGTTGAATTTTGGACTTATTTGATGTCATTAAGGCCTCAAACCAAATGACAGAAATACCCCTTTGAGTGGATCCGCCCACATTCGTGTGAATGGAAGTGCGGGTCAGTTTGAGAGTGGAGCCTCCTGAGAGGATTATGACTTAAAATACATAAAAAGGTAGTGTAATGACTAGAATGACCCGAGGGAGGGTAACATACCCTAGGTGGTAAAATTACCCTAATGCCCTTAGGGGCATTGTACTCTGTTTGCCGAAACTAATAACCTGACTACCAAGCATTATGGTATGCTATAGTGATGTTAAGTGACTTCAAAAGGACAGGGTGTGACCAAAAAGAGACACGAAGACCTTAACAGGTCACAGTGTCATGGGAAGCAAGGGGAAGAACCCTAATTCTCAAGGTTTAATGTAGCATATTACACGTGTCTACAATCGAGTACATCGATCGACTAGAGTGTTATATATGTAAAACGCGGGATGCATTAGAGTTGTTTACACTCTTGGGCTTGAACTAGTTAAGCCCTAGCCCTGCAAATGAGTGCAATAGGCCTTTGTTTGTTATTTATGCACTTGTATGTCTGCATGTTATTTACGTTGCTTAATTTGCTACATGATTTTGTTATTGATGCATTAAGTTATATCAGTAACTTAAGGTTAATAAAGACTAATCAAGAGATTTTGGTTGTCGTTGGATTGGGGGGAGAACACCTAAATTAAGATAATGACTAAAATACCCTCAATAGGGTTTGGGACCGGTTCATGGAGTGAATGGGGCCCTGACATAGAATTTTATCTTGGTTAATGAACCAAGGGTGGTTACGGGATGTTCTCGGAGTCATAGTTCAATGGATGAGCTATTTATTTGGACCGATTCACAAAGTGAAAAGGACCCAAATGGTTGAGCGGTTACTTGACTGGATGGAAATAATCTAGTCTAAGTTTTAGATGTTTGGGGGAGTCAATGGTAATAAGGACTTGAGGCTTCCACGGATACATTAGTAATGTCTTATAAGACATTTTCTCCCAGAGTTGGGATGGTGGAGAATGCAATATGCTTCTCCATCGCCACGACGGTTTGGGTATTGACCAGAGGGTCTTTACCGCAGGTCTCCCACAGGTCTTCCCAGGGCTATTTAGTATGTACGAAAAGCAGAGTTGTATGAGCATCATGGAAGGCTTATACTCCTTGTCAATCTGTGTCCATGAGCATAGTTGGGATCCTCTTCTCCAGATTTGTAGCAGGCAATTGAGAGCCCTGGGGATTTGGGTCAAGCTGCTATTAAGCAGTCTACTCCAAGGTTGGAGTCTTTTGTTTGCAGATTTCTCGAGGGGCAAGTCATCTCCGAGTTATAGATTTGATAGTATTAATTATCGAACAAGGGATGTGAGAAAATTAATAACATTGTTTAATATTGCTTGTTAATTAGACAAGTGGAACGAATAAAGGACTTACTAAAATGTAAGTTGGTTAAAAATACCTAAGCATTGCAATTCATCTTAGGATAGAGTAGTTTCTTGACAGAACTACGTCTATCCGATCTTGTTGGAAATATTGGAGATGTTGTTTGATAAGTACATAGGCAACTAACATCGGGTGATGTTGGCCCAATCCAAAAAATATTAATAAAATCTTTTGTCCTTTGGAAGCTCTTCTCTTGAAGGTGGAGATGCTTAATTGTGGTTGTGGTTGTTGTTTGGTTTGCTTTGTTGTAGGTTTTTTAGGTGACAACGAGTGAGACTAAGATTGATGCGTATAGGATAAAGTTTCTTTGTGTCTACAACTCTGGTACTTAAGTGTACCTTTAGCGTGAGAGTCAACTTGTTATTTATTTTTAGATGGATGACGGACTTGTACTTAGATGAATGAGCTATTCTTTATGAATATTCAGACATTAAATAATATCATATGATTTGATATCCATATTTATGAACCCGAGTTATCATGACCTGGATATTTAATCGAAAGGTTTGTTTTATATTTAAGAAAGAAAAAAAAATTCTAGCTACTTACCATTCGTGCTATTTAAAAATGCGTTTAAAAATCCGGGCCGTGACACCAATAACACATGTTTTAACCTATTCTGGTCAGTTAATTGATATAATCAAGGTCTCATATTCTCCTACATACAAGTTCGTCTTGTTTAAGTGTGATTAGGTAGACGTTGCGCAAGGAAGAGGTCTCAAGATTAACGAGCTTGGGTTCACTCTTGTGAACTTCATGAGGCTCTTGTTCAATAATGACTGAGTCATGATCCACATGTGATGGCATCCCAAGCTAAACAAGTGTTGTATGTAGAAGATCCCCTCCAACCTACGTGGAACATTGTGGTGAAGACCAAACCTATGGATCAATTTGATGTGTTTGTGATGAACTAAAATAATGTTCAATTAAATGCTTTAAAATATTGAATTACAGTCATATTTTGTATTAATTCAATACTTGTTTGGGCTATTTATATTTGAATAGGTGAGTTGGACCTTAGTTATGTTTACGTGTCTAAACAGGCTTCAACAGTATCCAAGTAGAAGAGAAAGTGAAGTCTAACTACCTAACACTATCTAAGAGTAAATAATGGGCTCCTAATGGTCTAAACATGCATGGAATGGTCGAACACAACCTTGTAAGCCAGTTGGATTTCATATTTGCATTAAGATAACTAAATTCGGGAAGAAGCTGATTTGGACATATTGACACAGCCTTAGTATTTCGACCATATCTTTCTATGTATAATTCGGATTGAAACAATTCTAGTGGCATTAAAAAGAAGACTTCCGTGGATACATTCACTATGTCAGGACAAAATTCATAATTCCGGAGATATATTGGTCAAATCTGGTATGCAAAGGGACAGCTGGTTAACTAACCCAAGGCTAGCACATGGAGAATCTTTTCATTGGTTGTGATTGATAAATAAAAAGAAAAAATATGAGGCTGTGAAATTGGTGACAGTGTTTTAACAATAAAGACACATGAACTCGATACCGAAGAAGACGACAATTCAATTGCTTGGGCAAGAGATGGGGTTGATGGGACCTTTGTTGATGCTGACCCACAAATGCATCGACTCCCAGATCCCAATGCAGATGATTTTATCGATGATGACAATGGTAGCGAATATGTTGATTGAATGACCGTCTTTCCTCATTTGAATATTTGCATCTACCAACTGTAGTGGGTAAGAGAAAAATAATGTTTTTGATACGTGATATGCCCAACTTCTCTCCCTCAGCCTCTCTCTCTCTCTCTCTCTCTCTCTCTCTCTCTCTCTCTCATGTTCTAGAACAATTACACGGAGTTAGAAGGTATATGGACATTGAAGCGCCTGGTTGATAGACAGAGAATCACCCTCTAATACAATATTACACACAAAACAGGCAACTTTCACAGCTTGTGGTTGTGGTTCCATGTTGACCATGGACAACATATGTCTATGTTTCTGGCTGGGACTTATGCGCATTGGTTTGAAGTATAATATTGTTGATTCCTTTGTCTTATATTTGATTTTTTAAGTTGAATTTTCTTTCAATTGGAGAGTGTGGATGGAAGCTAATTAATTCAACTATTTGTTTCATTTAATTTTACATGAATTCTATTTTAATGTTTGTGTTAAGAAAACCTGTGTTTTATGTTTATGTCTTATGTTTTGCACTGAAAATTTTTTAAAAATAGACTCCACAAATGTTAGAAATACAAAATTAGGCAAGTAATTCTAGTTTTGCAAAATTAGACTTAGGCACATGCGAAACTCCCACACGTACGGTGCGAAATGGCATATATGCCCTTTCTCTTAATAAACTCCCCTCCTCGATTCCACTTTTGGCTTCTGGGTGATTGCAGTCCTCTCTCGCTGGAGATTGCCAACCAGATCCGCCTCTCCCCAGCCCCATCACTCCCTCCGCAATCTCCTCCTCCACCTATGTGCAGTCACAGCCAATGTCCCGCTACTCTAACTCTCCTCTCCTGGCCTACTGATAAAGGAATGTGCACCTCGTCTAGGTGATCCTCCTCTCTCATGCCCCCCCTCTCTCCCACTCCTCTGTCCTACCTCTACCCACACTCACGGTCCCATCCTCCGGCAGATTTTCATTGCCTTTGCGCCCTTGGTGTAGCTTTCATCCGTTGGCCCTCTGAAGCTTGGGATTCATAATCAATTGGCTAGGTAAGATCCCTGATCCCTTATTTTTTGCATAACCAAATAAATATTAAGGTAGTTTCAATGATTTTTAGCTCAGAATAGGTGCTATAATTTTCTTTGATATGATTGCTTCCACTCAGAAGTGTATCCATGAATTATTTACGATATTGTTTGAATGTTTGTACTAGCTGTGATTTCACAGCAAATATTTGCATTTGTCTAACTGAAAACTGTAAGTTGCTCACAGCAAATAATTTTCTCTATGTTCTGTCAAATAGAAACTTATTATATGCTTGTCCATAAACATTTGCTTTGCTTGTTGTGTAATTTTTTTTATTTTCTCAGGTTCTATTTTCTTGAGTTTCAATATTTGTTTGGCTGGCCACGTTGGGTTCCTCTGCATTGTGATTTTTTTGGTCTTTGTCACTGTTGTTTCTTTTAGGTTCTCCTTTATATTTCTGTCATTAATTATATAAACCTGTATAAAATTGCATACAATTCCTGCACAAATACATCCATTTAATTTTTTTCTACATGATTTTCTCTATGTTTTGTTAAATAGATACTTTATGATTTGCTTGCCCAGAAATATTTGCTTTGCTTGCTGTGTAATTCTTTTTATTTTCTCAGGTTCTGTTTTCTTGAGTTTTCATATTTGTTTTGCTGGCCAGGTTGGGTTGTGGTAAGAGTTCCTCTGCATTGTGATTTTTTGGGTCTTTGGCATGGTTGTTTCTTTTAGGTTCTCCTTTATGGCAAATTATCATGTATAATTTTTACTTCTGCGTGATATCACTACTACCTTTTCAATTCTACTTTTTTGTATTGTAGCTCTGTTCATGTAATGATTCCATAATATTTAGTTGCAATCATTGATTATAATTTGCAATCAGTGTTTATAGTTGCCAAGTAGTTCATATTATGGTTGAGTTCATTATCTTGTTGGACTTAATGCTTAATATATGTGTGATGATTATGTCTCTGCTAAGGACTTCAAATGAGCCTATGGTGGTTTTAATTTAAGTGCAAGAGAAAATATTTTCTAAATAGTGGATTTGGAGGGAGGCTGTTTACTAATATTCTCTTTGACAATAGGAAGAATTTTGTCCGACTGCTTCCTCTCCCAGCATGTTTTTTGCATCAATTTTTGGATTCTTTCTTCATTTTTTTTTGTGACAGGGAATAGATTTCTGTATTCATGTATGGAAAAAATTCTTTAGATCAATATGGGTTGGTCACAGAAGTTGTTTTTTTTTCTATTTGAGTGGGGCATATATCTTAATAAATGATAGAGAATAAACAGCATCATTTTATGAGCTTCTCATTAGTTTTTTTATGATGATCAATTCTTCTCATTTGCATGATGAGAGAGGGGGGCACAAGAGAGGAGGATCGCCTAGACGAGGTGCGCATTCCTTTATCAGTAGGCCGGGAGAGGAGAGTTAGAGTAGCGGGACAGTGGTTGTGATTGCACAGTGGTGGAGGAGGAGATTGCAGAGGGAGGGATGGGGCTGGGGAGAGGCGGATCTAGTTGGCGATCTCCGGCGAGAGAGGACTGCAATCACCCAGATGCCAAAAGTGGAATCGAGGAGGGGAGTTTATTATAAGAAAGGGCATATATGCCATTTTGCACCGTATGTGTGGGAGTTTCACATGTGCCTAAGTCTAATTTTGCAAAGCTGGAATTCCTTGCCTAATTTTGTATTTCTGACATTTGTGGAGTCTATTTTTAAAATTGAATGTTTTGCACTAAATTGCAATAGAACAAATCTGCAGAGTAAACTTGGTTGAGGTGTAATTGATTTCAGCGTAGTTATTTGAAACACTTGTCTGAATTTTTCTACATTCTACTTGCCAAGTAGGAGAGCTTCATCTGACTATGATTTTTTTTAGTGCACTTTCGATAGGATAATTATGTTGTGTTGGTGATCAAGAGTGTATGTTCCCTATGCAAGGTTTGATTTGGTGAAATAGCTATTTCACCATAGTTATGAGGGGCTTTTATTTTGATTTTTTAATTACTATGTTAGTCCTTCAATTAATTTTTGTTTGATAGTCCCTTTTAATTAATCCTTTTTCACAAGTGCTGAGCAAATAGTTGAAGGAAATTTTATCACTTAAAGGACAAAAATAGGAAGCTGAGAATGATGATCTTGTAAGCCTGTCTAAAAGCTGTAACAATTTGTGGTTTGGATTAGATATAAAATTGACTAGTTATTCATCAAAAAAGATATTGGCCAGTTGGATACTTCGTTTTTTGGCTGATAGAAACTAGCATCTATTATGAGATCCTCATTTGACTGACAAACAGTTGAAGGGTGAAAAACTAACTGGCTTGAGTGTAAAAGATTTGTAGTCGCTTCAACATCAATTGCATGATGGGATGTTAAAGGGAGTTTACACAGATATATTCATTATACTTCAAATAAGAACAGACCATTATTCAAATGCACAAATAAAAAGTAGAAGTAAATACACAAACAAACACTCCCTCCAGAATAATTATTCTATTATACTGGCCCATTTTTAATACTGTTTTTGATTGGCGAGTTTGCTATGTAATTTTCAGTTTCCTGGACTGGTTAATGCTGGCTCTTCTTTGTAGGGAATAGGAACTGCAACTGGTAATGCATAGACTTCCTTCCTTCCTAAGGAGTAGTATATGTGATTACTGTCTCAACAATGTCAGTATTCCCCTCTCTCTCTTTTGCGTGCGCATGTGTGAGATGTAACATAAACCAATTAGGTTTACTTTCCTGGTTTAGTCCCAAGCCAAAGAGGCAAAAAAAGAAAATAAAACAAAACAAACTTATTTTTACTCAGGGAATATCCCTTTAATCGCCTAGGGCAACTCCATTTGCCAAAGACATCTTCCACAAGGCATTTCTTCTGTTTCAGTTATGTCTTTCTGAGACGATTGACACTTTCCCATTAATCGCCTAGGGCAAGAGATGCTGCACCAAATGCTATTCAGTCACCTTTGCTAGATATTGGCATTGAAAGGGCCACTGGGATCGTGTGGAATATCACTGGAGGAAGTGACTTAACTTTGTTTGAGGTATTCCTTACGAGCGATTTCATTGTGTTTTATTTATCTACAAATATTTAGGAGGAAGAAAAATCACATAAAGATGATAATGGTCATTGCCTTGTCCATTTAAAGGTTATAAATTGAAGGAAAAACTACAAACAAGAATCACATTTTAGATAGCTCCTTATTTTGTGCTCTCTTGTGCTAGCCTCATTGTTTGTTTTGATTACTTTTCGTTGATGCATATCCTTCCATTTTAGGTAAATGCAGCAGTAGAAGGAAAAATTTTTAGAAATAGACTCAACAAATGTCGGAAATACACTTTTAGGCTAGGAAAGTTGATTTTGCAAAAATAGACTTACGCACATTCCACTTGCCCACACACATGCTTGAATTTCCGATAATACCCTTAGGGCAATGGAAATAAAATGTGACGACCTGACTTCACCTCCGGTTGCATCCGAAATTAGAAATTGGTTTTCCCTCTGGCGATCATGACCACTATCGACCGATACGTGAATCACATTCCCTTCCGGCAACCCCTCATCTAGCCTTTTATATCCCCTCCATCACCCTCTTCTTCTCCGCTATCGGTCATCGTGTCCCATTTTTCGCTCCTCCGGTATTGTAGAGAAAGTTCCATTTTGTTCCATCCTTCGCTATCCACTCCGGAGATCTCATTGCGGCAGTCATTTGACAACTGGAGACATATATTGCGGCCACCTTTCCCCCCTCCTCCAACAATTTGATAATCTCCATTGCCGCTGTCCCTCTATTCTAGCCGGCCACATCCCGCTAAATCGGTGTTTTGGCTTTCTCCTGCTTCACTTGGCCATATGACGAATCTCCCTAGCCGTTGATCAATAGAAGACAATATAAATGGCAAGGTAAGATCCTACAACGCTGTATGGTTAATTGAAGAAACGAATATCTTGTTTTGGTGTTTAATATGGTTTGGTTACGAATAGCATGTTTTGGTGTCTAAAATGGTTTGGTTACGAATATCTTCTTGAGGTGGATAATATGGTTTGGTATGAAATTTATTGAGATTGTGTAATGAAATTTTTGGTAGATCTTAATGGAAGTTAAAGGAGAAAATTCTGAATAGGTGTGTAAAATGGCCGCATGTACTACTATGATTAGTGTATTTGATATCGTAAGATATAGTTGATTTAAACATTTGAAGGATGTGATCTCATGAAAAATTTTGAAAAGGAAATCTCAGATGAAAAAAAAATTGTTCGTAGAAAAAGGAAGAAAAATATAGCTGATTAGTTAAGTTGGACCTGTGCTCTGTTATATGAGATATGATGAATAACAAGGGGGAGACCATAGAAGCAATATTGTATGCTACAGATGAATTTAACTGATATGGCCTAACTATTGACTAGTACATTATAGGTTGGTCTTTAAAGTAAATTGTATGATCAGTAAACTTTATATAGTCTTATATATATAAGGGTAGATTGATCTCGTAAAAAGTAGATTGTGTGTTTAATGCTTAGTTTGCGGTCATGGCTTTGAAGAACCATAGAAGAATTCACAAAACTCTTTGATGATAGAAATTTAGTTGCTAGGCTAAGTCTGGATAATAATGATCGTTAGTGGCTATTCTTGACCATTCTATGTGAAATGTGATATGATAAAAAAAACAAGGGTATACCATTTAAGCAAGTATATATGACTAAAACAAATTTAACTGATAGGCCCTAACTGTTGACAGATACATTTGAGTTATCTTTTATTTTTTTGCATAAAGTATATTATACAGGCTTTTGACTTACTATAGGTAGGTCTATATATGTGTAGAGTAATAGGAGTGTGGGGCTTTCATGTTGTCAAATGTATAATGTGTGTTTGGGGCTTAGCTTACATTGAAAAATTTTATCGAATGCAAAACCAATGGACAAAATTTTTTTAGGGTCATCATGTAGGTGCAAGGCTACATCTGTAAATTATTACTCAATAGTGGCTTTTTTTACCTTTCTCTGTGATAACACAGTGAACGGATATGTCCTAACTGTTGATTGGTATATATTAGATAGCTATTATTTTTTTGCAAAGTATATTGTGTAGGCTTTTGACTTGATATAGTTAGGTATATAGATGGGTAGAGTAATAGGAGTGTGGGGCTTTCATGTTGTCAACTGTATAATGTGTGTTTGGGGCTTAGCTTATATAGATAAATTTTATCGAATGCAAAACCAATGGAAAATTTTTTATGAGGGTCGAAATGTAGGTGCTAGGCTACATTTGTAAATTATTTATGATGAAAACAAGGGTAGACCATCTAAGGAAGTAGATATGCCTAAAACAAATTTAACTGATAGGCCCTAACTGTTGACTGATACATTTGAGTTATCTTTTATTTTTTTGCATAAAGTATATTGTACAGGCTTTTGACTTGCTATAGGTAGGTCTATATATGTGTAGAGTAATAGGAGTATGGGGTTTTTATGTTGTCAAATGTATAATGTGTGTTTGGGGCTTAGCTTACATTGTTTGACTTATAAGGAATGCAAAAGAATAGGACAAAATTATTTCAAGGTCGAAATGTAGGTGCTAGGCTACATTTGTAAATTATTAATCATTTTATCATTCTCTGTAATATGTGTTATGATGAAAACAAGGGTAGACCATATAAGGATGCAGATATGCCTAAAACAAATTTAACTGATAGGCCCTAACTGTTGACTGATACATTTGAATTATCTTTTATTTATTTGCATAAAGCATATTGTACAGGCTTTTGACTTGCTATATGTAAGTCTATATATGTGTAGAGTAATAGGAGTGTGTGGCTTTCATGTTGTCAAATGTATAATGTGTGTTTGGGGCTTAGCTTACATTGTTATGTATATAACCCTATATTTGCATGGATGGTTATTATAAAGTAAAACACATTTTTAATATGGAAATTTTAAATATTGCAGGGTGAAGATACCAAGTAATGCCTCAGTGATCTTCAAGGCAGTGGAAAGTGATAAGGGTAGAGCCCATGAGGGCAACCCTCAACCCAAAAGCACCTATGCTTACTTAAGGAGGCTGAAAGTGCATTTTAATAAGCTTAGACGACAGGCCAAACTCTTTGAAGGATCATGTTTTGGAAAATATTTGCAGTTAGACATAGAGAAGTTCATGTTCCCACTTCAAGACTTGCACCACTTAATAAAAATGTATCAGGGAGAGTATAGGTTTCAAGTGACGGAAGCCTATTTGATGAAGTTGTCACCCACAGAATTTGCCCAAGTGACCGGTCTGCATATGGCTGATGTGCTACCATCACTTCCAACAGTGCCAAAAGTTTTGAGAAAGGACTCCCTACTTCGTAGGGTGTTCGGCAAGGAGAAGCTTCACATAACGAAGGAGCAGATATACCAAAAGATAATCATAAGCAAAAGTGATGAAGACACGGTGAAGTTGGCCCGCATATTGGTGTTGGCTTCATTCATTGTGGGTGGAGGGTGGGAGCATAAGGTGGACCGGCGGTTTTTCTTATTGGCTGATGATGTGGATGAGTTCGATTCATATCCATGGGGTAACATTGCTTATTGGGACACCCTCCATGGCTTGGAGGAAGCAAGGAAGGCCCTAACCAAAACCATTTACATTGTGCACGGATTTGTACCGGCACTGTTGGTATGTTTTTAGGGAAGTTTGAATGGGGTTTGAATGTAATATGATGCATATGAGATTATGACATTTATGTCCATGTTTTGAATATGCAGGTTTGGGCAATGAAAAGGATTCCTCTACTGGGGGACTTATGTGCAAGACGTGTACAGGATGTTTATCCTAGATTGCTGAATTGGGCTAACTATAAGAAGCCCAATTATGAAGCAATTGACAAAGCAATTTTTGGAGGGGAGAAGGTAATTTATTGTTGTTGTCTTACTATGACTTCTAATTTACAAATGACATATATGATGACTGATAATGAAAATATTTTGTCTTATAGGTGTTGATGCATAGGCGCTTGGAGTTGACCTAAGCTGAGTCTGAAGAGGAGATTGTCCAATCAACCATAGGGCTGAAGAATTTTTTGAAGGGGGACCGGATAATATTTGATAAATCTGATATCCCCGTTGTTGGTGCCCTACAAGGGGCAGAGGAACATGTAGAAGTAGATACGGAGGAGGAGCCTCGGTGAGCTCATGAAACACTTGTTTCTTTTGTTGATGAGGTGCGACAAGAGGGAAGTGGACAACCACATGCTGTAGGGGAACAAAATGTACATATCCTATTTCATTGGATAAAGGACACCTTAGTCAAGCTTGTTGGCATAATAGATACCATTCAGCTAAAACAGGCTGCATTTGACCGGTTGGAGCCCAAGGTAAACAAATTGTCACAAGATGTTTCAGCTTTGTTGTCCAGGAATGGGAGGTCGTCAGACCCATTAGAGGTTAGCTACATTATATTCATTATTATGATTTCTTACTAGTGGTAAGTTTTAATATTATTGTATTTTTCACAATAATCATACTATGGGATATCAATATTTACAGTTGACCAGGAAGGGAAGGATGATGAAGATGATTTTGTTCAAGAAGATGAATCTCATCAAAACCCCATCAATGAATCTCAAAGGCCACAGGTTAGTGAATGCAAACTTATGTCATATGGAGGACATGATTTTCTTGCCGCAAAGTTGTACTTTTATTTATGTATTGGCCTGCATTGTCCTCAAATTTATTGATTTAGATTTGCACTTCTGCTCATACGTGCATGTCTTAAAAGGAAATCGATGCAGATGAAGTTCTCCCATTTGATGGTGTATCTGGTGTGGCCGTTGGGGAGGCTGCATCGACATTGGGAGTGATGCCCCAAAAGTCAAAGAGGTTGTGGCCCTTGATGTCCATGGTAGGAAGAGGGCGGCCAGCAAATATGTAAGGAACCCTTATATGGCGCCAAGGAAAAGCAAGAGGAGGTTGGTGAGGGGCCCAAGTGATCTTGAAGAGACTATTGGTGAGCCCTTAAACGATGACGATGTTCACTGCGAAGGAGAAGAAGATGGGCAGGCTAACATTGAATTGGCGAACCATTTACTTGATCAAATTGAAGATGTAGGAGATTTAGGTAAAGCCAACCCACCTTAGGGACAAACTCCAGCAGGGCAAGAAGTCCACAGAAGCAAGATATGTGGACTAGTTGCACTCTCAGAGATAGCCTTGCTGGAGTATGTATGTCCTAAACCACATGTCCTAACACCGGAAGAAGACAAAACCCTGCGAAAGAGCATTAGGAAGGGTTGGAAATTTGAGTGAGTTCATAGTATAGTATTAGCTTTCATATACATTTCATTTCATATTGATCAATTTCATTTAGTGTTCTATGTGTTGACATTCATGGCATTCGTACTTGATCAGCCGGCCGGCAATTGGTGGAATCCAGCTAACATATGAGTTTATACGGTCTGTCATGCATCAGCATAGGTGGCTTTGGGATAATGTATGTGTGAATTACTCATTGTATTATTATTAGTTGGTTGTGTTGTACACAATAATAATTAATCTGCTTGTTATAGAAACTATATAAGAAATTCATTCACCATTCGATCCCTCTGATATAGCATATAGATGCGTATGTGCTGGCTTTGCAGAAGAAAGCACTTGGGAACCCAACGAATAAGCAAGCCTTCCATCTTGTCCATTTATTGGTAGGTCTTCATTTGGTTTTTTTTCATACTTAACTGACAACTGCCAGCTACATGATTGATGTCTGATTCTAATTGAACAGGAGCTTCTGAGGATGGATGCATCTCCCCTCCTCAGTCTATACGCATCGATGAGGGAGAAGGATGCAACTGTCTCCAGGGCCGCCGTTGCATCATCATGGTCAGTAGTTCTGACCAACATGTTGAAGTTGTTGAAGGTGAATGAAAAACACTTCTGGGAATATGAGATCCACTACTTCCCTCTTCATGTAAATGGTAACCATTGGACTCTCATTATTCTTGACTTGAGGAAGGATGTCATAAACATAATGGACCCATATTTGCTTTGGCGTTGAGGTAGAGTAGTACTACAAGAAATTGGCGATACTTAGACATGTTTTGCCAATAGTTTTGCTGAAATTGGGTTATGAAGCAGCTGCTACCTTGCGCCTCCCATTGAGAGAGATATCCGGACACCCACAAAAAATCAATAACAATGATTGCAGTGTCTACGTATGCATTTATATGTGGTACCTATCTCATGGGTACCAATTGAGCTTTACCGGAGAGGACATGCGCATCATGAGGCATAGGGTTGCATACCAAATTCTGCAAAATTCCATATGACGACCATTTTCCCAATGTGTTGTAGAGGTGGCTTAACTTGATGGTGTTGGTCGTTGACTATATGATTTGGTGTATGTTTGACTGTTGGTTTATAGGAATAGTGTATGGAGCCATATCAGTTTGTTTAATGTTAGACAGAATCTTGTAGTTATTTGTGTTGGTACTTGACTACATTAATTTAATGGACTGTGTTGGTTTTTGGGTGATGTTGAATGATGAGATATGAACATTATCTATGACTGAAATTATTCTGATAAGGTGGTTGCAAATGGTAGATCATAATGGGCAGGTGTCATTAAGCTATTTGGTGGTATGATAGGTTTGAGATATTGTTGCTGATTGGTAAGATTTGGAAGAAATGAAGCATATGAAGGAATGGAGTACGTTGAGCAGTTACTGGTATGTCATTGATAATATAGCAAACAAACAGG
Organism: Saururus chinensis; assembly: GCA_035235625.1. NCBI lineage: Eukaryota > Viridiplantae > Streptophyta > Magnoliopsida > Piperales > Saururaceae > Saururus > Saururus chinensis. Next base: position 23,313,369 of record CP141146.1, on the reverse strand, counting down.
TGCATTAAGATAACAAACAACTGAACTATGAAATTCATTTGGGAATGGAATTCAATTCAGGCATGTCTTGACTTGCATATGATATATGATTTCGTCTGCATAGGGTTGTTAAGTACATTCATATTAGAAGTGTGTACTACTTGCTTGCATAATTACACAACATTGCAGTATTAGACTCTTCCTCTACGTGCAGTACTTTTTGTGTTGAATAATAATTTGTCAAAATATAACAACTTAGACAACAAAAAAAGGTTGAGAATTGAAGGTTCTGCACCTGGAATTTCTAGATGATTTGCCAAAATATTGTGCACTGAGACTTTGTCCACTAAGATTGTTCACTAGCACATGCTGCCGGCAAGTGTACATGCATTGAGCTCAGCCACTTGTCTCATTTTCTTTTTTCTCTTCCCCTTTGGGGATAGAGGGCTGATCTTCGACTAGATTGGACATGTGTGATGCTTCACCATAATTTCTTTACCACCCACAGTGTCGACTACATGTGGGAATTACGTAGATGTTGATAGCTTTTGAGAAGCGTGAGTTGGTGATGGGGGCTGGCCTTGAGAATGAGGGGATGTAGCTGTGGATGTATGATGAGTAGGGCCCCCGACCGGGTTCTCTCCAATTACCGCGGTACAAGTACTGCGGTAGTGATCATATTGTTTACACTTAAGACATTGTACTCTCCTTTTTTCTTCACCTCGAGAGAGAATTTGCTTCTTCTTTATTCTGCCCGGTCGTGCCTTTTCCTTAGGAGGTCTCAACTTAAGGCTCTTCACATCTTCAAGAGTCTCCCATCTTTTATGTTCAAGGACCGGATAAACTCCCATGCTATTGATTTACCTATAAGTTTCCGTTGTGTACAACGGGGAGCAATAGTCAATATAATTTAGTCTTCGGTGGCCACATGCTGCCAATGCATGTTCACAAGGCAACTCCATTTGTTGAAACTTTCCACATGTATAAGTCTTTGCGATAAGGTCAACTTGATCATCCCCTCTTTCGGATAACACATCATCCCTCTAGCTGCTCCATTGCACTTCTGAATCTTACCTTCGGCATATTTAGTCAAGTAGCCCTTCCAATGTTGTGCCTCCAATCCACGCCTATACCACATGTCTTGCACCTTCAAATAGATTGCCTCAATGATCATGACAATGGGGAAGTGTCATTGCTCACTAATCATTCTATTGAAGACTTCGCAAGGGTTGGATGTGACTATATTATACCTAGGCGAAGGAAAGTAAGCAGTAACCCACCGTGACTTATCAATTCCAGTTAACCACTTGTATGCCTCGGGGTTTTTCTCCTCAATTATAGCCATTTCTTCCATATATGTCTCCGGCCTAAAAGCTTTTGCTGCCCTGAAGAAGTTACAGTTTAAACCTCTGTCTTTGAAATGTGCAAACATGTTTTGAGATATGTGAAATGCACAATATCCATGTGTGGCATCTGGAAACATTTGAGCTACTTATGATGTGATTGATCTATGCCGATTAGAAAGTATCACTAGGCCCTCCAAATAACCAAGGCGGGTTTCCAAATGTGCAAGGACCCATCCCCATGCATCATTATTCTCTCCTTCTCCAATAGCACAAGCAATTTGGTATATATGGTTCTCACTATCCAATGTACATATCATGAACAAAGTCCCTTTGTACCTTCCTTTCAAATGTGCCATCTATACATATAACCCGTTGCATGTACTTCTTAAAGTTCTCCATGGCTGATCCAAAGGAAACAAAGCATCTCTCGAATGTAAGATCCGATGAGTCGTACTGGAGAGCAGTTGAGGTGCCAAGATTTGCCTTCTCCAACTCATATAAGTAGGCAGCCAACTCGGCATACGATGACTCATAGGATCCTCTTAACATGTTAAATGCCGCAACCTTCGACCTATAAGCCTTCGAATAATTCATCTTCACTCCATATTCTAAATCGACATCAACTTGAATATCTTTGGGAGTATAAGCAACACGTTTCATAAGTCGTTTCACCACTGAGTCAGGAATAATACCCACTTTTGCTTGTTTATGATATCCTCCAAATATTGGATTCCCACATGTATGAACATTGTTCATTGCTTTGACTTTGAAGATACTACACCCAATAGTTATCGCAGCATGTAACCTCCATGGACATCCCGACACATTGCACACAACTGTGAATCGAGATTTATTTCAATATTTTACCTTAAACTCAAAGTTATTGTGCATAGCATACTTGTGTACATGTAGCTTCAAAGAGTCCTTATCCATAAACTCTTGGCCCAGTAGCACAACCTTCGGATCTTTGCCATAGTCATACAAACCAACCTCCACAGCCATGTTGTGCTCTTCATTCACACACACATCCACATCTAATCTGCTGAACGATTATATGTATGTCGGTATTAGAATGAGATAAATAGTTATCAGTTTGATATAATCAGTTAACTGACTACATAAGATATGATATGACCTTTGAAGTGGCTCTGATGCTAGAGTGCTTCCAACCCCCCCCCCCCCCCCCCCACACACACACACACACCACTATCTTTGTTATTTATGAATGACATTGTTCCATGTGCTCTTGTTGGAACTTCATTGTCCCTACACTTAAAACCACTAAAAATTTACTACACATTGATAATATAGCAAACAAACAAATAATAATAGTGATTTAAAAATACTTACCCCTTTCTTTCAGCTATGTCAATGTTCGTTACTTTATTTAAGTTCTGAGGCGGAACTATTCCACCTTTCGTAGATGTGGCAGTCACATTTTGACAGTTTCCATACTAAATGTCATCATCTCCTCCCACAATGTAGTATCATAATTATGCAACTCAAATTTATCCCATTTCATGTCCTCCCCATGATGCTCTTGCCATCCATCGTAGATGACATCGTCTTCATCAATGTTATACATTGTGTTGGCCCCACTTTCTCCATCATTAGCTCCTCCGGCATCATTACCCTCAATTGAGTTGGCAAAATTCTCCTCAATATTTGAGATGTTCACCTTATCCACTTCAAGCCTTGCAATGGGGACATCTATTAGTTCCTCATCAGAATCGGGTTGCAAATTTAAGTAAACAGGAGGCAGTTTCTTTGCCTCCAACTCCCCAGCCTCACGCAGTAAGTCATCTAGTTCTGCGTTGTCACTCAAATCCAATGTGTTCTTGTACAATGCATCGTCATCTACTTCTGCATCATTCAAAATAACCGACTGGTTAATCTTTGCATCGAATACCTCAAAATTCCGCTCACATTCCTGGAACACATGTACATGTTGTACTTTGGTTATTATCAATGGTAGACCATTGTGCCTGGTCTTGGCATAGCACAGAAAACAATGAAGAGTCCTAGTATCATGTATTTTCGTTGGAGGTATGTCGAGGGGGATTGCCAAAGGATATGTAAAACTCATATTCAATGAGTATTCTTTGCTACAACATCCTATTACTTTGTAAACCAGGGGCACAAAGGATTTGTACGTCATTGAGCTTATAACAAATATGTGATCTGAATTGGCATTGGAGCAATCATACTTGTGGCGACTAGCATCCCACTCTCCCCCTCACACACATAACAGAGGCTGCTCATCTGTATCCATCTCACTACACCCACTAGTTATGTCAGTAAGGCTTTAGCAGTTCTCCGTTGATACTTATCAGTCAATGCTTTCAGTTGCATAATTGAAAGAACTTTGTGTTTAACTTCTTCAAATTGCTTCTTAACCTCAATCATTCCTTCTTATATTACAACTTTACATGTGGCACACCTACCCTATAAGTATCTCCAAAAGCAAAGATTAGATTTAGTTGGGAGTTACCTATGTCAGCCACTACCAGTTATCAGTTGAGACGGATTAGTTTTTCACTTTCGCCGACCTTCTCCACACCCATTAATTAGCTGCCTTTCATGTTTCATCTTCAGAGAATATTAGGTAAGAACTAGTTGATCCACAAGAAAAAACATTAGCATATTCTCCACATCCGACATTACCATTGTTCCGCTAGGGCCACTTGTAGGTACAAACGCGACTATCTGCGGCTTCCACCAGGAGTTAGGGTACATATGGGGAGGCTGCTCTTCGACATCCACTTTCCAACAACCTAAGTCCCATTGTGTAACGCCCGAGATTTTTCACACATTTTCCTTAAAATTCAAGAAATTTTTTTTTTTTATACGATGAATCAGAGTAAAATTGACGAAATCAAAACCTATATAAATAGTTTATAATTTAAAACATCATACGGTTAAACATCGTACCGCCAAATCAAATATCCTCAGGTGCTATTAAAAAATAAACGTACGACTAAATTACCATGATCATGGATTTTTAAATACAAATAACTCCCAGGTGTCTCCTAGTACAAGTCCCATAAACAGTCTACTATCTGATCCAAATTAAAAGTCCAGAAGATATAAAAACTTAAATCTCACCAAATACATCAGATCGTGGCATCAAATATACTCTCATTGAGTCAAATATACTTGAGTCGAGGGGGAAACAATCCACCGCAGAAATGAGCATCCATCTCCAGGAGCTCTCCAACACAGCCTGCAAAAGCCTCCCAAAATAGTAGGGTGAGTATTTTCATACTCAGTAGGAAAATACCCAGTAGGGGAAATCCCAAAAATGGTGAACTCGATAAGTTCATAAATACATGCATTCACGCAACCCAAACATGAAGCAATCAACATAATATAATCAAGTACATCTACAAATAATAATGCATAGCACACCAATGAAAGCAAACTTACACAAACACCCTGAATTAGGGTCTTACAACTTTCTTGTACCATTGTACACATACTCAAATCCTTATGTATACTTGTACGACCTTATTCGTACAATCTTACACTTACAGTCCTTATCAAAATCATATACATACAAACGTGCTCAGAATCTTACACTTACGATCTTACTCAGAAACTTACACTTACATTTTTACTCAGAACCATCATCTTACAATCGTACTCATACTCATACTCATACTTGCACAACCTATACATACTTGTACGACCTTAATTATACAATCTTACGCTTACACATAAACATATTCATACGTCTTTCTTAGGAGCTTACACTTACACCTACTCTGGATCTTACACGTACAACTTACTCAGAATCTGAAGCATACAACATACTCTCACTATCGAACACATACTACCGACAAATGAAGCTCATTACAATTAACAAGCTCCAACGTCGAAAAAGAAGGGAATGCCACAAGGGCGTCACCTTAACCTTAGGAGAGCAACTAGACGCCTGGACTTTTCCGAAGGCAAGGCACACCTATACTCATGGGGCACAGGATCAAACAGGTAAGAGCAGGTCCATGACACTGCTTACCTGAGCGTGCAAATGCCCACTCTTTGGGGCTATACATTGCCAACTAGGGCCATACAGTGCCAACTAAGGGCAGAAAACATACAGTGCCACTCTTGGGCAGAACATACAGAGCCATCTAGGCAGAAACATACAGAGCCGACGTAGGGCAAAAACTTACAGCGCTTTCAACAAAGCATCAAACGTCTGGGCTTAATACAGCACACAGACCAAGCCAAAGCATACATCGCTCTCAACAAAGCATCAGACATCTGGTGCACTAAAGCACACAGACAACATCTCGCAGGATTAACCACCATGGCAAGACACAAGAAATGCTCAGCAGATTCATTATCGGCTAGCTCAAACACGGAACTTAATCCATCGAACCCTCAGGTCTCAAACTCACAATGCTATTATTAGTTTTCTCATAATTCAAGTTTGAATTAAGTATATTATGTAGTACAATTATTCCAAACCGACTCACAGTCCTTGACTAATCAAACTAAAGCTGAGCCCGATTGAAACCCTAGTTCGTCGGGGCAGCAGCCTTCACTTAACCCGTCCATATCATGATCAAACTTATCGTACAACAAATCTTTACGTACTCATATAGCCACTGCCATCCACCTTACGGTCCAAACATCTTACTTACATCGTCACATTGAACTCCTCATAGTAAATCCCCGTTATCACCCTCTTAATTTCTCACTTATTATGTTTACTTTTCACTTCATAAATTGTACGTTATGCTTGTACAATTATGAATGCTCTTACTATCTAATAAACTCCCATAAGGCTCTAAGCCTAAGTCCTCTTACTTACCGAACTCCTGACGTCTGCTCCAAACCGAACCGAACCAATCTGCTCCACTTCTCGCCTAACAAACTTACGTCTGTTGTCTTCTATCACACTCTTACACATCCACCAATACCTCCAATTCCATACCAAACACTCTTATCACATTTTACCATTCATCGCCCACACGCACAGTCCACATATGTATCTTACTCAAAATCGCTAGCCCTTACTAGTACATACAAAATCCACATCCATAAAACATACGTACAACTCATACCTATCAATCATACTTAGCACACGTATTACACATACATCAATCATACATACAGCACATACGCATGCCATATGTATCTAAACATACTATATCATCATGCTTATATGCACTTCATGCAATCCTAGCATGCTACTACTCATTCAAGCATGCTATCATGAAATTACGAGTTCAAAGCTCCCCTACCTCGTAATCATGACGTTTGATGGTGAGCACATGACGGTGGTGGCGTCGGTGGCAGAGTCGGCGGTCAAAACCATTGCCTAGTTGAGAGAGTTGCTGTCCCGAGGTTTTAGGAAACGCCAAAACTACACATGGCCAAATAGGGTGTCAAAGTCAACACGATAAAATTCGCAATCCACGGCGGTACACTAGGGGCGGCCGGGAGAAAGATCGTGCCAATGAGTGGCAGGTGTGACCGAAAGACAGGGTGTACTCACTAAAATTCGATCAACGGTTAAATAATACCCAACTTGTCACAAAAAGTCAAAATCGGCCATGGATAGCACCCAACGGCGTCGATTTCGCGTTTATAAGGGCCCACATATGGGCGGAGGGCGTGGGCGACACTCAAAGATGGAGAGGTGATGGAGGACTCCGATGTCAACTCCAGATGATGGCAGAGCCATCTGACGGTCGGGCGGTGCCAAAGCGGCATCAAAACCCTAACCCACACGTGCGGCTACTTGCAAACGCGGCCAAAGGGAGGGGTGAGAGGGCTAGACAGTGTCAGCCCAAAGCTCATAAGGGCAGTAGGGCCATACCAAGGGTGGTGACTGATGAAGATGGCCTTTGTCATTATCGTGTCGAGATAGGCCGACTAGAGGCCATACTGTGTCCGGTGGAGGTAGGATGGTAAGAGGGCAAAACATGGCGCTCTCTATTGAGCGGTCAAACACATAATCAGCAGAGGGGAACCTAGCCCATGCTGAAAGAAGAGGGGCGGTGCCGCACTAGGGCAGCCAGCCATCTCCAGGCTGAGACCCACCACACTAAGGTGGTCCAAAGGGTATTCGGCATCCAACGATGCTCAATGGCCCAAAACAGGTGGGAAACCCTGGGCACAAAGGAGCAGGGTTTACTAGCAGCTTTGGCCTACTCCATCGTGGCCCTAGCGGCTAGGAGGAGCTATCTCCAGCCAGAGGTGACGGCCAAAGTCAATGGCAACATGCCGGACAGACAACATAGTGAGGGACAGAGACCTTATTTTTCCAAGTGAGAGCACCCGAACAGGGGATGCAGATCGGGTTCCGACAAAGGGGAGTGAATGGACGCTCAACCGGGCCCAGAGGGGTGGCCCACTAGCATCACTGGGCCGAGACAGAGCTGGACAAAGGTCCACATGGCCATGTCCGATGTCCGGCGGGCAGTGGCAACCCGTCGGTAGTCCAACCCAGAGAGGGCAGACAGATTTGGGCTAAAAAGACACGAGGGAAAAGAGCGGCCCTTTTTAGGGCAAAGGGGAAGGAAGTCGAGTGGGGGTGTCTCCCCACCATCGCCGGTCTAAGACGAGGTCCGGCCAGCCATAATCAGCCACCGGCGGCGCCTGCAGAAACAAAACCCGGATGGCGGTTCTGGCGAAAAACAGGGGTGGAATACATTGGTGGAGGAGAGAACGGCGGAGGAGATGGAACCGGGCTGAGTGGGGTAGCCCACTGCCTTCGCCAGACTCAGGTAGGGCCATATGGAGGTCCGATCGGCCATGGATGGCCGCCGGCGGCCACTGTTTACCCAAAATAGTGCACCGGGGAAACAGGATAGAGAGGGGGAAAATGGGTGGGACGGCGGAGTAGAGGCCCACTGGGCCAGGAGGGGTGGCCTCCTGCCGTCGCCGGCCCAGGGCGGAGCCATGGCCGGCCTGCCGGCCCTTGGCAGCCCACAGCGGCGGCTCAACAAAAAAAAATAGTGAGAGAGGGAGAGAGGGCTTACCGGGACGATCCATGTGGGGGAGCCGGCGGAACTGGCCAAGGCGGCAGCCCTGCTGTCGCCGGCCTGAGGCTGGCCAGATGGAGGCCGGGCGGAGCCCACCGGCCAGCGCCAGCGCAGCCAAGTCACAAGACATAGAGGTGTGGCAGAATCGGGGAAAACAGGGGAGAGGAGGAGCGGAGGCCGGGGCGGTGGCACCCCTACCGTTGCCGGACTGGGGCGAAGCCGGTGGCGGTGGTGCTACGGCCCTCCTGCGGCCGGCGGTGGCTAGGACAGAGGAAAGCCGAAGGGAGGGGGTGGGCACTATTCCTCCTCCAGAACCATCTGAATCGGGCTTGGGCGAGCCTGAGCCCATATTCATTTTTTCTTTTTTTTTTCTTTTTTTTTTCTTCTGAAGTCCCTTATCCTCTGCAATACCTTCGTTAATGATCTTTTGCACCGTAAACGCGTGTTTAGGCCCGTGGCCTACGATGAACCCGACACTCGACTCTATGGGTACGAATACAGAAGCCAAATACGCCGAAGCTTCACATTTTCTTGCCGAAAATGACTAGAAGAATAAAAGGAAAATCGTAGAAAAATCAGGGGCATTACACATTGATCTGCCAGTTGGGCGACGAGCATATGGGGCCATAAGAGAATACCTCAGAAGGTAGCATGGGACGAAACCTCTTGGCTTTTCAGAAAATGACGGGTTGTTTCCGGTTTTCACCTTTATGACGAGGTATGGCCCATTTCGGCTTAATGCTGGGTCGTGTGTGGACATCTCAATCGTGGCGATTTTTTCTTCTTTCTCATGCACCACAATGGAAATATGTAGCTAAAACTATAAATCTATATAATAAAGGAAAACGTTTATATGAGCCCGGGCTCATGCGCACCTCCGTGAGCCCGGGGTCTATGTCCAGTCGGAGTTACATCCGGTAGTCAATATTGCCCTATGAGTATTATGGGCTGCCGGATTTAAATCATTGGGCCCATGAGCCCGGACTCACGTAAGTGAGTGTGAGCCCGAGCTCATATATATTTTTTACTTTATGAGTCACGTTTAAATGCCTTGTGATCATTATGGGCCGCCAGATGTAAATCCAACGGCCCATAGAGCCCGGGCTCACATAAATGCTTCATCTCCTCCCACGTGTTTTAGGTTACTTTCGAATATAGTATAATAACAGTAAATGAAGCTTTTATATCGAAGCCTTCACTTAGTCGAGATACTCTTTCCCATGCCGAATTCTAACCATCAATATTGAATTTATTTAACTCTATTTTTTGTTTTTGAAGATGTCTATGGGAAGCTGTAAATTTTGAATTTGCCCAATTGTATTTTCTTATTAATATTTATCATTAGGATTATAACAACCACTAAATTGTATATGAATGCATGATAAACTATTTCTATTGCCACCAATCCAATCAACATAATCAATAAATAAAGCTAGTTCTAACCATGAGAAACATTAGATTTAGCATCTTTAGAAATTTCTGTCTTTGATAATTATAGTGTTGTACTTCTGCATGCCCCCACCACCGACTAACAAAGTAAACTTTGTTATGTGCATAATGTTCGCTCTGCAAGATCATCATTCTATATAGCAAAATCACTCAAACTCGTTATAAGCTGGCCGGCACCACCACATCGAACTCCAACGCCCTGTCCATCAACTCTAGCTTCTCCTCCGCTGCCCCTTGAAATCAAAAATAAAATTAATGAGCCAAAATTTAATTCGAAATATATCAGCCACCTACCATCTACCACGCATCAGTTAGCCAATATTAGTTCACTTTATGTTAAACATGTACTCTAGTTTATATGGTCTCGTCCTAACTAATATCATATCACATCACTGAAACCTACCATGTAAACATATATTGATCAAAACTAATGAGCACACAATGTACTTCAACAAATAATAGCCTACTAACATCTACCAGTCACCACGTAGCCCGTATTAGTTAACTTAGTTTTAACCACATACACTAGGTTATATGGTCTCCTCATCCGTAAGTATCAGAGCAAAGCATACTCCTGAGTAAAACTAATTATATATATTTTTGCCTTCAAATATCAATAACTCTATAATGAGTGGCATTTCATTCGATGTTGGTGGTATATGGCAATATGTTCATACCTTTTCTTTTGTTGATTATACAGAGTGATTATTCTGGATCAGATAATGTAATTGATTTGGAGAGCAAGCAGTCATGCACATTACAAAGTTTAATCATTATGATTTGGTGGTGGCAAGAGGAAGTATAAAATAATCATTACTATCGATTTAGATGATGAAGATGTTAAATATGAGGTCTGAAGCATAGATATGGTATATACCATATCTATGTTCCCCACCTACAATTAAGAACTTCATCGTCTGAGTCAATAATAATGATTATTTTATACTTCCACTAACCACCACCAATGCCTAATGAAGAAACTTTATGATGTGCATAATGTTTGTTCTTCAAATCCAGCCCATCTTTTGATCTAGCATAATCAATTTATACACTTTGAAGCTGTCTGGCACCTCACCTTTGGCCTCCACCAACTTGTTCTCTGCTCTAGCTTCTGCTCGGCTGCCCCTCTCATACCTCGAGGAGGTGGAGATATAAGTGTACTGTGGTAAAGTGAAGAGTTAGATTTAGTCAAAATTAGTTAACTACAAGTCAACATTTAATCGAAATTAGTTAACTATCTTCTAACCATATAAAGTAGGTTATATGGTATCGTCGTCGCTACATGTTAAATCACATCATTGCGCAAATCTAATGACCACCTAATGTACTTCAAAAAATATTAGCATCATACCATCTACCAATCAACTGTTAGGATGCATCAGTTTACTTTCTCTTAACCAAGTAAACTAGGTTATATGGTCTCCTCCTCGCTAGATAACAGATCACATCATATTCATGAGTAAAACTAAGTACATATATTCTTCTTATTTACCCTAACAACAAAACATATATATTCATTTACTGACTTTCCATCTATTAAAATATATTACAAGCATACTAACTAAGCACCTTACACATAAGATAAAGTTGACATTTTTACTTAAAAACACTCTTATTTATCCACCCATAAGTAAACATAACTATGGCAAATCAAATGACCTCTCAAAAAATATAAGCCTCCTACCATCTACCAATCAACAGTGGGATGTATCAGTTAAATTTGTTTTCTTCTTTCTACAAGGTCATATTAAGCACCAAACACACAAGATATGTTTGACAATATAACTCACATACACACGTATTTATCTACACATATATAAGCCTAACTTGATCAAATATAATGACCACACAATGTACTTTGCAAATAAACTAGCCTCCTTACATCTACCAGTCAACAATTTAGCACTATTAGTTAACTTCATCTAATCTATACAAACTAGGTTATATGGTCTCCCCCTTGCTATAAATCATATCACATCAGTCAAAACATGGGTAAAACTAATGAGCTATATTTTTTCTTACTTAGCTTATCAATAAAAAATACATTCATAGTTAATTACTTTGCATCCATTAATATCTATCAAAGACATGCATACTAAGCACCAAACACACAATATATGTTTGACAATATAACTCACATACACGATTATTTATCTACCCATATATAAGCCTAACTTGATTAAATGACCACACAATGTACTCTAAAAAAAAAACCTCCTTAAATCTATCAGCCAACAATTAGGCCCTATCAGTTAACTTATAATTATCCATATAGACTAAGGTATATGATATCCTTGCTATAAATCAGATCACATCCTTCGAAACATAGGTAAAACAAATGATATATATTGTTCTTACTTAGCCTACCAACAAAAATTGCATTCACGGTTAATTACTTTGCATATATTATTATATATCAAAGACATACATACTAATCATTCAAACACGTTAAATATATTTGGCAATATAATTCACATACATGTTTATTTATCTACCTATGTATATACCTAACTTAATAAAATCTAATGACCACACAATGCACTTTGAAAAAAAAAATGCCTCCTTACATTTACCAGTCAACCGTTAGGCCCTATCAGTCAACTTTTTTTATCCAAATAAACTATAGTATATGGTCTCCTCCTTGCTAGAAATCAGATCACACCCTTCAAAATATGGGTAAAATAATATATATTGTTCTTATGTAACCTCCCATCACTCACTTTTTGAAGTGCAAGAACAAATTGGACACTCCAATTTAAAGAACAATGCACAGAGGAAAATGAATAGAGTACAAAGCAAACTGGCAACAAACTAAATATGTGGAGTTTATTGAGTATGAAAATGCCAATCCACAGAAGGTGATTTCTGGAACTAACTACTCATAGCAATCCATATCTTTTATTGGCCCAGGCACTCACAGTTGCCTTAAATCAAGTGGCTGTCAAAACATCTAACAATTATAATGCCACCAAAATGAATTAACCAAGCAAACAACTCACAAATGGGAGACAGATCGCAATTTTCACAGGACCACATTCATTGAGAACTGGATATTCTATCTCTATAAACCCACCTCTAAAGTTTTATCTACTCCAATAATTAGGTTCCCATTACAAAGAAGTCGTTACAACAAAATTTCTTCTATTTCACAGGAAGCCACAATCACAAACAATTACAGCTGATGCTTACCAAAGAAGCAGTTTTACCATGTCCATGCTCTTCGGCCACAACACGGGCACCCGGTATCTCGGCGGCAGAGGCACTAGGCATCATAATGGCGGCTGTGGACAGTGCCACTCCTAGTGCTCCATGTGCCACCCGACTGCACCGCCTTGATTGCCTTCCAATTGTCCTGGCAGGGTATGTAGTCCACCGCCGAGGAGACCACAAAGCTTCCACCCAAAATCCACCGCACCATCTTCTTGAGAGGCCGATGTAGGGCAAAGCGAGCGTGAGGGAAGAGGGGGAGGGAGGGAAGAGGGGGAGGGAGGGAAGAGGCCGAAGGGAGGAGCAATGCCGGATGGGGAGAAGGTGGCCGGAAGAGATGTAGCCGGAGGGGAAAAGATGGCCGGAGGAGAGATTGCCGAAGGGGAGAGAAAAGACACAGCAAAAAATGGGAACATTCTCCTTCGATGATGGTTTGTATATGTCCTAAGGGCATTTGGGTCATTTTTTGCATGCGTGTGGGAACACACATGCTCTCAAGTCTATTTTTGTAAAATCAACTTTCTAAGCCTAAAAGTGTATTTCTGACATTTGTTGAGTCTATTTCTGAAATTTTTTCCAGCAGAAGTTGGATATGATCTTGTTGATCCAAGTGCGAACTTAATATTTGGAGCAGTGATTGATCCATCACTTAGTGGTCCGGTAAGCTTTTAAGGGAATGTAACATGCATGGTTCTAGTACTTGGAATATTTATTACTTCTGTGATGTGAAGTCAAGGTAGAGTGTGATTAAGTTCTTTCTGATAGTGCATTAATCACATGAGTGCTAGGTGCCACGGATGATATTGTAGTTTAGAAATTTTAAATCTCTTAAATTTGGTTGGGTTATGTTGGGTCTCTTGATTGCTAAAACTTAAGCCAGGATAAGGTCAAACAATAACCGTGGAGTAATTTTTTTTGTTGTGAAGCATATTTTCTTATGTTTTATTTTTGTTTCCTTACTGACTTCCAGGGGGAGGCAGACATCTTTGCTGCATAATTGACAGACTGTGGGTGGGTGGGTTTGGGTGGATGGGGTTGAATTAGTGAAGGAAAGTTATAATCTCTGGTAAAAAGAATAACTTGAAAGTAAATTAGTGGAAACCCCTATACAGAAGTTATTCTGCTTCTGGGAACCCAATTTAAATGGTCAACTTCACATTAGGTTTGCTGGGAAAGTTCTCAATAGGATAAGTTACAAAATGCTCTAGGATCAGCATAAAACAATATGCTAGCAGTGGGATACTGCCACTGCACTAGGAGAATGCGGAAAAAAAGTATGGCAGTATTTGCTTTAGAGGTAATATTTTTTTAAAGTTAGTTATTGTGCATTCTGTTTCACTTGTTCTTACTATAGGTGAGCATAACTCAAATTGAACTGAATTTAAACGCCAGGAAGAAACAGAAGGAAGAGCAGTGCAGGTAATGTGGAAACAGTCTTTTTTAGATTACTTTCTTTCACATTGAAGCTCATTTCTAGCAAAAAAACAATATGTTCATTGGTTTTCCTTTAAGCCTGTAGCATGAGAATTTTCAATTCACAATGCAGGGAGCGCAGCTTCCTCATTGAGATTCAAATCTAGGTATAAACCGTAGTCCATTATCTTCCTTGACTGATGGGGCCCAGTAGAGATCCCTATATTTCTGTTAGTGGTGAATTATTATTAATACTTATAATTATTATTGGCTTATAATTATAGATTATAATTATTAATGCTTATACTTCACTGGATAATTATTATATTGAAGTCTCTACGTCGAAGTAAATGAATGATAAGTAGAATAATTTACAGGAGTGTATGATGTATGGGTACTTCACAAGAGAATAGATGCGATGCAGGTAAATGTACTATAGTCTCTACACCTGCCTCTCACTTATGAACAAATTTTCTCACCTCTATTTGTATTCATTTGATTTGAGAGGCTGCCTGCAAGTAATTCTTTTCTGTACTCTTATGGACTCATTTCTCTTCAATGCGGCTCTTGTGCTTCTTTGTTCTATCAGGTTAGTGTATTAGATTAGGCTAGTTATGCTTTTAGATATTAAGCTCTGAAAATCTTGATTTAAGTGAGAGCCCTCTAATTTACAATATAAACACTTTGGTGCTTAATATCTCATATTTATGGTCTGTTTTCAATGTGGAATTTTCTTGACAAAATGAGTTTAGAAAGCTTCAACTGAATTTTCATAACAAATGCTGTATCTGGTTTTGCAGTTTGATACAAGTGTGTTCTACGGCATTTGATTTCTATGCACAAGCTACTGCATCACAAGAAATTTTTGGCCACACATTACAATGTCTTTGCTCCATCAAATGTGGAATTTTTAGCAAATCATGATTCCCATCCAATTCAATGTCAGCAGAAGATTGCTGCCACACCAAGAGACAAACAGAATTTTTCAAATTAAATTTTCATTGTCAGCAGGAATTTTTAGCCTTGCTGCCTTGCAGCTATTGGATTGTAGGCGTTTACATTGTCTATATATAGACAGTTTTATTTCAGCTAGGATGACTGCCAGATTGCAGAGGAAAAAAATGGTAGCGTATGAACAGCAATACAGTTATATCATGAAATACAAACATATGCACAGTTGAATGAACCAAGTTAAGTAACGTTCAGCTAACATAGAGCTAAACCTGATGTGTTTAGAAAGAAAGAAAACTTGACAATGTCCACGCCTTTAATTTGTATGGAAAAAGAAAAATTACCACTAAAGAAATGGTTCTTGTTGAGTATATTTTAAGTCCCTATCAAGTTGGTAAATTTATACTCCCTCCGTCCTATATAGCTCCATTTGACAAAATTACGCATTCTATATTAATAACTCCATTTCGTTTAATTAGGCTATCGTTACTTTAAAACAAGGTCTCAAGCGCTTATCACCCAAAAGCTATCCCAAGAAGCATGCAGCCATGCAGCTCAGAACGAGCAGCTCCCGGTGCAAATGGCGGTCCAAGTATTTGTATCTTGAGCAGATTAGACTCCGAAATGCCATGAAAGGCAACGTTCACCCTCACTTCTTCTTTGGATCAACCAATGGGGCACACTACCCTCGCCGTTCAAGCAGTAGAGCGATCTCCCCAGGGATAACTATGCGTCGTTGTGGAGGGAAAATAGGGAGCTAAAACTTGAGGTTGCACAGATGAGGATGAGGCTGACGGACCCGGAGAAGGACCACATCTCCATGAAACAAGAGATGGTTCGAGCCAATCCTGCCAACAAAATTTTGAGATCCTTCACCAAAAAATTAAGCAAACTCAATTCCTTGTTCTGAACCCGAGAAAATGACAAAAGCAAGAATTCCAAAGCCCATTCTGAGTCTCAATTTCTGTTTCAGAAGAGAAGGCGCCACTCTGTTTCTTAATGGGCAGAGCAGCTTGGGGTGCTGGTGGAGCAGTTTGGGGTAGAGGTGGAGTACGAGAGCGAGGAGGGGTTCAGCCAGGCGGAGGAGATGAAGGGGATGGAGGGTGTGTGGGAGGAGATTGTGAGGGAGGAGGGGCTGGTGGAGACGTGGCTAGTGGAGTTGGTGCAATGGTGGTCTATGGATGCCATGATGGGGATAAGGAGCACTACATTGACAGCATGAACAAGAGCAAGGAGGGAGGTGGAGGAAAAGAGCCATGAGCGTCTAATATGTAGATGATAAAGGAACTTGCTCACTTGTTCCACTCTATTAATCGTGTAGGTTGTACCATTTAATAAAAATTACAAAATTTTCAAATGCAGCTATTAATATATGATGAAGGAGTATTAACTTCTCGGCAATTATTTGAGACATTAGATAAAATATATTTTAAAAAAAGTCCTAATTTCTACTCATAATTAAATTATTATATAGTGTAAAATCAGTATCATTTTTTAACAATTTATCAATAACTGCGACGGCTGCAACCGTCACCGATGGTACATCAGTGTAGTTGTCGACATTAAGTCAACACCGATGGATAAAGTTTTTTTGTTGTTTGGGTGCTTAATTTGGTAACGAATTAATTCTAAAAATTCACCCTATGTGAATTACATTTGGTAATAAAATTTGTTAGAATAAATTCAGATGTCATGTCAAACCCGATTTTAAAGTTTTAAACTAATATCTCTCTCTCGAACTCGGATATGCACATTCTTTGTACCATTACGCTTCTAAATTCGAGCTCTATCAAATAAGATCCCACAATGATAGGTAATTTTGAACTTTCAAAGTGCCCTACCTATTTATAACATGTTTCTCGAGGCTCAAATCAATATAAGAGATAACTGTTGAAAAATAATAGAATCTGTAATTTTTAAAACAGGGACTAAGAGACAAAATCGACTGTGATTCAGGCCGATTTAGGCTTGAAACGGCCTAAATCAATTTGAGGGTTGAATTTTTAATTTTGCACAGCTTCTACACACAAACATGATTCTAATAATTCAAGCCTAAATTGAAGCAGAATCAACTGAATCTTCCAAAAATTCAGTACATAAACAGTTAGTGAACGGTATTAATTCAGGCACGGCTTAATCTACCGTCATTGCTGATTCCGCCTCCACATATTTTCTTCACCCCTTCCTCCTTAGCCCCGGCACGCTTATATTGTTCCTTCTGGACTTTTCCCACCATTCTTGCAGCCCCGCCAATTACCCCCCCCCCCCCCCTCTTGCTGCCCCACCTCTTTTTTCCTTCCATTCTCCCTTGCAGCCTAGCCTCCTTTTCCCTCCATTCTCCGCTGCTGCTCCTCAACAAATTCCCCTCCGGGAAAAAATTCCCTCCGCTCACTTCTCTGCCACCACATTTTCCCTCTCCCCCATTTCGATCCCATCTTTCCCCTCTCATCTCCCCCCCTCTCCCCAACAAAAAGTTTCTCCCCGTGCCCCTCCCCATCGTCTAATCCCTCCATCCCCATGCCCTTGGACTTCTCATCCTCCTCCAGCCCGGGATTGACTGCATTCAAAATAAAGGGGCAGACCCGGGGAGAGGAGCAATGAGGAGGGGGCGGACCCAGGGAGAGGGGTGGCGGGCAGAGGGGTAGGGGGAATGGGGCGAGGCTGGAGGAGGATGGCAGCAGCGGCTGGCACCATAGGGGAGAGGGCGGGGGTGGGGGGTAAATAACCACTTTGGCAATTTTTGCCTGCGCGGGCAAAAAAAAATTGTATTAGCGACGCATAATATATGCATCGATAATACACTAGTTAGTAGCGACGCATATGGTATACGTCGCTACTATACTAGGCTAGTACTAACGCATAAGGTATGTGTCACTAATAGTCTTTTCATTTTTAAAAATTTTAAATTAAAAGAGATGGAGAGAGAGAGTGCGGAGAGAGGAGAGAGATAGAGAGGAAGAGATAGGGGAGAGAGACAAGAGATAGAGAAGAAAAGAGGGGAGAGAGACAGGAGATAGAGAAGAAGAGAGGAAGAGAGAGGGGAGAGAGAGAGAGAGGAAGAGAGAGAGGGAGAAGAGATAGAAAAGAAGAGAGGAGAGGAGCGGAGAGAGTGAGGAGAGAGAGAAGAGAGAGAGAAGAAGAGAGGAGAGGAGAGAGAGAGGAAGAGAGAGGGGAGAGAGAGAAATCATCTCTCTCTCTTCTCTCTCTCCCTCCTATTTCTTTTCTATTATTTTTTTTAAAAATAAAAAATACTATTAGCAACACATAAACATATAATCGCTACTACACTATGTACTAGCGTTGTATAGTTGTATGCATCACTAGTACTTTAGGGTAGTAGCGACGGATACACCTATGCATCGCTACTACCCTTAGGTAGTAGCAACCCATAAACCTCTGCGACGCTAATATAAAATTTGTATTAATTTAAAAATTTTAAACATAATTTATAATTAAAAAAATTTCCTCTTTCTCTCTCTACACACACTCTCTCTTCTCTCTCACCCTCTCTCTCTCTTCTCTCTCTCTCCTCACCCTCTCTCACTTTCTTTCTCTCTCTCCTCACCCTCTCTCTCTTCCCTCTTTCTCTCTCTACCCTCTTTCTCTCTCTATCTCTCTTTCCTCATCTCTCTCTCTCCTCTCTCTCTTTATCACTCTCTCCATACCCTCTCTCTCTACCCTTTCTCTCCCCTCCCTCTCTATTCCTCTCTCTCCTCTCTCTTCCTCTCTCTCCCCTCTCTACCTCTCTTTTATTTAATTTTTTCTAAAAAAATTGTATTAGCGAGGCATAACAATAAGGAGACTGGTATGTGTTGCTACTATACTCAGGTTGTAGCAACGTATAAGGTTATGCAAACCAGTATGCGTCGCTATTATACTTTTTTTTATTTTTTAAAATATTCAAAAATAATTTATAATTAAAAATTTTTCCTCCCATCTTTCTCTCTCTTCCTCTCTCACTCCCCTCTTTCTCTCTTTTCTCTATCTCTCTTCCTCTCTCTCTCTTCTCTATCTCTCTCCCTCTCTCCGCTCTTTCTCTCTCTTCTCTCTCTCTTCCTCTCCCTCTCTCTCCTCTTTCTCTCTATTCTCTCTCTCTCTTCCTCTCACTCTCTCCCCTCTTTCTCTCTCTCTTCTCTCTCTCTCTTCCTCTCTCTCTTCTCTCTCTCTCTTCCTCTCTCTCTCCCTCTCTCTCTTCCTCTCTCTCTCCCCAATATGTCCTCTCTCTCCCTCTCTCTCCCCAATATCTCCTCTCTCTTCCTCCCTCTCTCCCCTATATCTCCTCTCTCTCTTCCTCCCTCCCTCTCTCTCTCATTTCTCTCTCCTGTCTCCCTCTCTCTTCCTCTCTTCTCTCTTCCTCCCTGTCTCTCCCCTCTCTCTTCCGCTCTTCTCAATTCCTCTCTCCCGTCATCTCTTTCTCTACCCTCTCTCCCGTCTTTCACTCTCTTCCCCCTCTCTCTCTGCTCTCCTCTCTCTCCTCTTTTCTCTATCTTCTCTCTCCCTTTCTCTCTTTTATTTAAATTTTTTAAAAAAATTAGAGTAGCAACGCATAACAGTATGCATCGCAACTATACTAGGTTAGTAGCGACGCATACAGTTATGGGTCACTACTACCCTAGCGACGCACACGATTATGCATCGCTTATATACCATTTTTTATTTTTAACAATTTCCAAAAATAATTTATAATCAAGAAAATTTTCCTCCCCTTTTTTTCTCTCTCTCCTCATCTCTCTCCCCTCTTTCTCTCTCTTCTCTTTTTCTCCTCATCCTCTCTCTCTCCTCACCCTCTATCTCCCCACTTTCTCTCTCTTCTCTCTCACTCCTCACCCCCTCTCTGCTATCTCTCTCTTCACCCTCGCTCTCTCCTCTTTTCTCTCTCTACTCTCTCCCTCTCTCTCTCCTCTTTTCTCTCTCTCTACCTCTCTCTCTTCCTCTCTCCTCTCTCTCTCCTTATTTTCAGACACTTCTACTATAGCGGCAACACATACGGACTCCGTCACTCAGGTGTCTCTGCCTTACCCAAATCCACACTTCCAACTAGTAGTGACTTGTCAGACTCGAATCGGAGCATATTCAAGGGACATCATTCCCGAATTCTCGTGCCTGCAGAAGCATTCCCCATGAGTGTATCAGGGAACTATGGGAGGAACTTAAGTCATGGTCCTCATAAATGTGTGAGCAACAATAGGTCTCGCTCAAAAGATGTTTCAACCATCTTGGTAAACTATTTACTTTGCTTGTTTCACTAAGAATCTATTTGAATTTTGTCGCTCAGGTTTTTTGGTTTCAGTGAAAGAAGTGCTTTTTGAAAATCCATTTGTTCCTTCTACACTGTTTCTCCCTTTTCCCTTCTCTCTCTCATCTTTCCTCCTCTCTCCTCAATCTCTCTCTATTTCTTTTACTTTAAATTTTTTTAAAAAAATTCTATTAGCGACACATATAATTATGCGTCACTAGTAACATGGAGTAGTAGAAATGCATACAAATATATGTCACTACTATACTAGAATAGTAGCGACACATATACGTATGCGTTGCTACTACCCCAGGTTAGTAGCGATGCATACATTATGCGTCACTAGTAACATGGAGTAGTAGAAATGCATACAAATATGTGTCACTACTATACTAGAATAGTAGCGACACATATACGTATGCGTTGCTACTACCCCAGGTTAGTAGCGACGCATACATGTATGCATCGCTAATAGGAATTTATTTTATTTTAAAAATTATTTATAATAACAATTTTATCTCTCTCTCCTCTCTTCTTCCTCTCTCTCCCCTCTCTCCCTCCTCTCTCCTCCCTCTCTCTCTCTTCTCTCTTTCCTCACTCTCTCTCTCTCTCTCCTCTGATCTCTCACTTCCTCTCTCTCCTCTCTCCTCTCTCTTCCTCTCTCTTTCTCTCTCTTCCCTACTCTCCCTCATTGCTCTCTCTTTCTCTTCCCTCTCTCCTCTCATTGTCACTCTCTCTTCTCTCTACCCTCTCTCTCTCCTCATTCTCTCTCCTCTATCTCTCATTTCTTTCTCACCCTCTCTCTCTCCTCACCCTCTCTCTCATGTCTTTGTCTCTCTCTCTCCTCATTCTCTCTCCCTCTCCTCACTCTATCTCCTCTTCTCTCTCTCCTCTCTCTCTATGCACTCTCTCTTCCTCACTTCTCTTTCTTCACTCTCTCTCCTTTATTATAAATTATATTTTAAAATTAATAAGAAATTTTTTAAAATAAAATATATCATATTTAAATAGTAAAAGTTTAATCTATTATTAACACTGCCTTTTATTGAAAATTTAATATTTTTAGAAATAGTCAATATTGAAGAAAATATATTATATTTAAAATATTTATTTTAATTTATTTTAATATTTATTATATAATTATTTATTAAATAAAATTAATTAATAAAGATATTATCAATTCTATTTGCGATGCTTGTTTACAAGTGTCGCTATTAGTTCTAAATTTTTTATTTTTTATTTTAAATTCATAACTATTAGTGATATTTTTTCTTAAGCGTCGCTATTGTTAAAACTATCAGCGATGCTTAAGAAAAAAGCATCCCTAATAGTTGTGATTTTTTTTTAAATTTTTTAATACATATATCTTTTAGTGATGCTTGTTTAAAGAGTCACTAATAACATAACTATTAGCGACACATAATATAAAGCATCGCTAATATGATTAGTATTTGTGATGCTTTATATTATGTGTCGCTAAGATATGACTATTAGTGACGCTTAATATAAAGCATCGCTAATAGTGTCTCTTTTTGCGACACTTTTTTATGGGTCGCAATTAGTTTTTTTTAGCAACTCTTGTTTTTGCGTCACTAATAATATATTTTGTTGTAGTGACACTTAAGACATGTATTGTAGGTGTTGAGGGAGCATCAGTTGTATGCCAAATTTAGCAAATGTGACTTTCGGTTAGAGAACATCCACTTCTTAGGGCATGTCATAACCAAGGAGGGAGTATTAGTTGACCCTGCAAAAGAAGAGGTTGTGATGAGATGGGAAAGACCTAAATCTATTACTAAAATTCGTAGTTTCCTTGGTTTAACAGGGTATTATAGGAGGTTCATTGAAGGATTTTCTACTTTAGCCTTACCCATGACCAAGCTAACTAGGAAGGGTGTTAAATTTACATGGGATGAAGCATGTGAAAACAATTCACAAGAATTGAAGAGAAGATTGACTAGTGCCCCATTCTTACCTTACTTTTAGGGGAAGGGGTGTTTGTGATTTATAGTGATGCATCCAGGCAGTTGAAGGTTCAAGAGAAAAATTATCCCACACATGATTTAGAATCTACTACTGTGGTTTTTGCTCTGAAGATATGGTTGCATTACCTCTTTGGCGAAACCTTCGAAGATTATACTAATCACAAAATCTTAAGTATGTGTTTTCTCAGAAGGACTTAAATATGAGACAAAGAAGATGTCTTGAGTATCTGAAAGATTATGACTTTACAATTTTGTACCACCCTGAAAAAGCAAATTATGTGGCAGATGCTCTAAGTAGAAATTTTGAAACCATGGTTGCACATATGATGATTAAAGATTGAGAATTATTACAGAGTATAGTCAGTCTTTATATAGAAGTTCCTTCTAAAAGGAGAAGGCCAATGTTGGCTAACTTTTCTATCCAATCAATACTTGCGGAGAAGATCATTACAACCCAGCAAATGGATGATGAGTTTATGAAATTGGTAGAAAGAACTCACTTTTCTCAAGGGACCGATGGAGGTGTACTTTTTAGCCGAAGGCTAGTTTTCCCGCCATCCCTAGCTTAAGGCAGGAACTACTATGTGAAGCCCATCATTCCAAATACACGAAACATCCAGGAGGAAATAAGATGTCTCAAGACTTAATGCGGAGTTTTTGGTGGGAAGGCATGAAGAGAGACATTGGGGAATTCGTGTCGAAATGTTTGACTTGCCAACAGGTTATGTCAAAAAAATTTAGTATGTACTTAGTTTTAAAATCTAATTAGATGTAATTGTAGTCGAGTTAAATTTGAAATTAGTGGATTTGAAAAATAGGAGCAAACATGTTTTTAGGGCTCAAGCTTGAAGACTAAAGGATGTTTATAGTTTTTGAAGCTTACTCACATCACATTTTCATACCAAAATTACTTAAAGAAATTTCAGAAGTGATTTAGGAGGTTTTGGGAGGTTTTAGGGGAAAAGGGCGAAATTGTAATTATATAATCACATTGATCAATTACTGGACAATAAGAAGATTGAAACGATCGATCAACACCTTAATTAGCCCTGTATAAAATGAAGTCAAGAGTTTATCGATCGATTGCTTCTTGACCAATCGATCACTCAAGCTATTGTGTGTTTAGAAAATAGTGAATGATTGATCGATGTCTAAAACAACTGATCGTTAATAGTTCTAGTTGCTATAAATAAATCATTTTGATTTCAATTTATTTCCTAGTTGAAATCAAACACCAAAATCATTTTGGAGCACTATGTTAAGGATAATAAGTAATTAATTTGAAGAGAGGAAAACCTATAAAAAAATTAGAGAAAAAGAGAGAGACCTTTGCATATTATTTTTTAAGAGAATTCACATAGAGTTTAAAGAGAAGATCCATGGTGAATTCATGAAAATATTCCACATCTAGAAAGAATAGATTTCACATAGAATTTCTAAGGAGGAGTTGCAACAAATCTTTAATAAGAGATTAAAGATTCCAAAAGCCCAAAATTCATTCAATTAGAGGAGCTTGTTGAAGACTAGAAGAAGACAATGACAAAGTAAGGAGGAAGAAAAGTATCAAGTTCTTGAGAGAAAAGACTTAAAGACTAACAATGACAAGAATTTGTGGAGATCTAAACAAAAGGAATTTGGTTATAGTGAAAACAAAAGTTGGTGGTTTTTTTGTGTCATGTAAGTGTCTTGCTTATTTGTAATGCATTGATTTGGTTCCATGTTGGAACTGCCGTGGTTTTTTACCTGAGTTTAGGTTTTCTATGTTAAATTATTGTGTATTCATTTGTAGAAAAAATGTTTGATGGTTTGACAGATTGATTCATTGAGAATGTGCAAAGAGAATTGATTTACTTGTTTTCACTTTAAAAAAAATTTCTACGCAAAGAGGTTAGAACTCTTAATTCTTACTTGTTAAAGCAATAATTTTAAGGGCAATCTAGTGATCTACTTCACTCTTGTAGAAGGATATTAAACTCTTACAGACGTGTTCTTATGGATCAAGACTAAAGACTAAATAATGTTTGTGGCTTAAAAGGTTTATTTAGTACCCAATCTCATACAAAGGTCACTTGGAGAAGTTTTAGAAGTTATTTTGGAGGTTCCAAATGAATTTAGGGTAAAAAGGGTAAAACTATATTTAAAAAGTATCATTGATCGATCGCTAGACATAACACTAAAGCAAACGATTGATTGCCACTTGAATCAACCCTTTGTAAAATGAAGCCAAGAGTTTAACAATCAATCGCTTTGTAGATTGATTGATAAATTTGTAGATCGTTCGATAGCTCAAGGAGTCATGCCTTAAGAAAATAGTGAATGATCAATCGCTATCAGTTTTAGTTGCCTTAAATAAGCCATTCTGGAATGGTTTTCTTTCCTAGTTGAAGTCAAAGTGCCAATTTGACCTAGAGGAAATTGAAGAGAGAAAAACCTAGAAAATATTGGAGATGAAAGGAGAGTCCTTTTTACATTGTTTTCCTTGAGAATTCGCAAAGGAGCTTGAAGAGATCATCCATGGTGAATTCATGTTGATGCACAAATAAAAAGAGAAGATTTCACCCATAAATTTTAGAGAAGAGCTAGCAAAGTTCTTCAAACGAGTTGAAGAATCTCAAGAGGTAAATCAACAAACAAGAAAGGAGTCCTTGGTTGAGCTGCTAAAAAAAGAAGACAGAGATCAAAACACAAAAAGAGACTTAAAGAATTCAAGGAGGAAGAAATGAAGGCCACCATCATCAACAAGAGAAGATTGAACAATAGGAGTTTGTGTCAAGTTTTAAGGTTGGTTGGTGGTGTTGAGTCATGTAAGATCTATATCATTCTAGTGCATTGATTTAGCCTTAGATTGAGGCATTCGGGGTTTTTTACCCTAGTTGGAGTTTTCCACGTTAAATCCTTATGTGATTGTGTGGTTTGCATGCTTTATTTAATGGTTGATTGATCATGAATGATGATTAGATAATAAGGTTTCTTTATTCTACTTCAAAAGAAATTCCTACGCACAGAGGCTAGAACTCTTAATTGCTTACTTGCGAAAGTACAAGGGTTGTGAGCAATATAGTGATCCAGTATCGCCATCTGGTGGATATAAAACTCTCAGAGGTCCCTTGATAGTCTAAAAAACTACTTTGCCTTATAGAGCCATTCTACCAAATCCGCATCCCCATTGTAGCAAGTGAACTATAGCCAGGCTAAACGGGGTTTGACACCAACTATTCGCCCTCCATGAGAACCGGTGAAGTCCTCCTCAAACAACCTAGCCAAGTTTATGAAGTTTGGGTTCAATGTAGTATTTTTGTGAACACTTGGGAGGCCTCATTCTCCTAGGCCAAAATGACCTCTTTCATTATTTTGATCGATGGATCCAAAGCATACAGAGCTAGGAGGAGGGCAAGCATCCTACTCATACGTGGATTGGGAGCTAAGAGTGTGAGAACTGCAAAGCTGAGATGGCCCACTCACCTGAGCGCGGGCTTGCTACGGCATGGGGAGGATAGGGACCATAGAAGCCAATTGAAGTTGGTCAAAGGCCATTGTCAAGTGCTGAATCAGGGCATTTATCTTCTCGAAGATATCAAAGACCATGGTTATGTCAACGCTCGGATTTGGATTGGGGCATTCCTCCATAGCATTAGCCTAGTTCTCTAGCTATGTCTCTGAGGTGTTAACCACTTGCTTGCCACTTGCTATAGCTGAATGTCAAGGCTTTGATATGGATGGCGTGCTCCAATGAAGAACGCAATGGTACCTTGGCCATGTAAGGCAAAAAGGAAGGGAAGAAGAAGAACAAAGGGGGGAATAATAGCTTCAATTTTAAGATAATGAGAATGGCCAAGACGCCATGCACAAATACTGGTTCCATGAGCTTGGTGCTCGCCCCTTACCGGACTGGCCCGCCATTAGCTGGATCCTAATCCCACCCAATACACAATAATCCCAAAAATACATCCAATCCATCCCTCGATTACATCCGCAATAAATGCTAAACATAAATACTACCCACCAACTATAACAATGTTATACGCCTTGAAGGTCTGGACAATCCAAACGGGAAGTCCGAATTAACTAGAGTAGGTCTACTCGCTCTGGACAATCCGGGACAGGGACGTCCGAATTAACTAAAGCAGTGTGTTCACTCTAGACATCTCTCCTGTGGAAGACTTCGAATTAACTAGAACACGAGGTAGCCGGTGCGCGGGGCATAGCACTCTGGATTCTCAAGGTCCAAGTTTGACTATCTCAATAAATAAATCTCATCCGCAAGACAAGTACACAACTCGTCCCCACATAACTCAATTTGACTCGACTTAACCTGGGGAGTATACATTTTCCACACATGAACACAAATCGAAATCATGTCTTTTCGAACCAACCAAGTTCCGATTAATTCACCGATCGATTAATCTAGAACGCAATCTCACATCATTGTATACAATCGATCAATTTCGGTTAAACATCAGTAAAACATCATTCATGAAATCCGATCCATGATGCATGATATCATGATACATCCGTGAGCAAGATCTACGTGGGTTCCAACACATAGAACGTGTTCCCATCAGTTCCCTCATGCATCATAATCACATCATAATTAACTACAATTTCATAGTAAATTCCCATACGTGTGTGTTCATGCACATCCTAAGCATATGACCAATGCTTTGACATAAACTCATAAGGCAATATACGCATGCTTAAACACATTTAAAACAATGATTTCCAGCTGAAATCAAAGTGAAGTCTGCCATAAAGCTCAAATCCATCAATGTGAAATCAAATGCTCAACTCCTACAAGCATGATTATTCTACACATGATGCCTAAACATGATAACATCCATTACCCACAATCCATTCTCATCATAAGATGACATATCTTAGCATTTACCACATAACAAATACTTAAGCATACTTCATGCATAAATCTTCATCATAAATTCCACACCATTCTAGTAGCTTAATTCTAGAACCCAAAATTAGGACCAAAAAAATTCTAAAATTTCTTATAGTGACTTCCTTTGATGTATGAGACATTTTGGACCAAAAACCCTAATTTTGTCAGTGGGGCCCACAGGGGGTCCCACCAAACCCTAATTTTTGAAAAATATGTGAAAAATCCCAAAAATTCAGGTTTGACCCAAAATCAATTAAAATTCATAAATATGAAGTTGTTTTTGATTAAAAACTTTAGAAAATACTTAAATTTCACAATTCGTCCCAAACCGATCAGAATTAATATTAAATCACACAAAAGCAATTAAACAAACTTAATTCAAACCATTTCACGATCAAGGATCTTACACAAACGGCCAAAGATGCCAATCGAATGGCTAGGCATTTGATTGGCCCTACAAGGCGTTTGCATGCTAACACTGCAAATTCAACTATTTTGCTTATTTTGCTCATTTTAGTGTTTTGACTCTTGAGTATCAATTCTTATGATTTTGATGAGTAATATATGCCATAATAAGCTACTGGCAGGGTATAAATTGATGACGAAGGCCATGATGAATGCTTATGTGTGGATTTTATGTTATTCAGTTGAGCATATTATAAATTAGTGTATTGAATTCATGATTGAGTGATTCACTATATTTTATTATGATTCCAGAAACGTTTATAGCATGGGAATTAAATTATATGCCATCATATGTCATGATTAAGTTATGGGTGAATGAGGACGCCATGTCTAGCTTCAAGTGTGGTTTGAATTTACTTATAGAAGTTTAGCATGAGGTTGCACTTGATTTGAATGGTGTCTTCCGATGGTTTTCACCCATGATTTCAGTAGGAACCATGATTAGATGTTAATGTGCATGTGTGTGGTATGATGATAATTAATTATAAGGCATGTTCATATGCTTGGAATTAAATGTTTCTACCATGCACACACACATGTGGGGGATGATTAGAATTAAATCTTCATATACCCACATTTGTTGATAATGCATGTGTATTAGATAATATTATACCTAGTTCACACAGGTTGTGTAGGGATAAGTGAGATTATGGGACACATGTGAATATGATTTATTATGCATGATTTAGTATCGTGTGATTGAGATGCTCATCGTGCTGGGTGAATGATCTATAAATGAATGATATGAATATGCTTGATGTGATTACGCGTTAGAGATAGTGCTATGCAGGTTGAATGTATATGAAGGAGAATGGTTTATTATGTATGATATGAATGTGTGTTAGAGACACTGCTCATGCAGGTTATATATGATGCTTACACATGATGTGATTGACTGAAAATCACTTATTATGAAGGATGAATGGTATGTCATAATGTGATTATTCGTGCCATAATTAGTATGTAGGAAATACTTGTATGCAGGATAATTACTTATGGGTAAATAAGGGTATGATAAGGGAATTAATCAGAAATGGGGATATTACATGAAATATGGATCTAAATTACGATGCTGATGTGTCGTGGTTGTTTTCTTATTAATGTTACTGTATTTCAAACCTTACTGAGTTTTTAGTCACCCGTCTTTCTGTGTTTTATTTTGGGGCTACAGGGTACGACATGCAGTTAATCAGGATTCCCTATATGATGGATAATTGGGATGTGTGGGACTATGTTATTTTGTCTTCTGATTTATGCTATCATGATCATAGAATACTTTGTATGGATGATTATGTTTCAGACTCATGTATATCTGATGCTTTTAGACTTGTCTAAGATTTTCTTATTCAAGCCCTGTGTTTAGGCTCAGGATATGATGTATGTGGGTTAAGTTTGAAGATTTATTTTAGAGATGTTATCCTCTTTTATTTTACCTTATTTCTCTTGTACAAAGGACTAAAGGTGCACAACTTCGTATATGTGTTAAATACCCGATTAAGGGTTAAAGTCTTACGCAATGTAATTTAGTCGTCCTCGTTCCTTCAACCGGTCCCTGGACTAGGTTTGGCTCAGGTCGGGTGGGCATGACATCCTCTCCCCTATTTTTCACTCCCCTCACTCCTGCCCCGCCCATCGCCCGACTCCACTGCTGCCCTGGTTCCTCTACCACCACATTGGCCGACCTTTCCGCCCAACCGGCCTGGTGGATCTCCCTCACCCCCTCCGTCTCCCCTGTCTGTTGCACAACCCCCCCCCCCCCCCCCCCCAAAAAAAAAAGGAGAAGACGAGAGGGGAGGCGGGATATTTAAAAAAAAGAATTATTCGAGATGCTTGAAAAAGAGTCGCTAATAAATTTTTACTTTTTAGCAACGCAAAAAAAATTGTCTAATAATTGTTATTAAAAAAATCTATATTAGTGTTGGTTATTATAGTGTAACTAATAATATATTATAAGCAATGTTTTCTAATAATAAGCATCACTAATAATATATTATTAGCGGCTCTTAGATATGGATAAAAATTTTTATTTTATTAGCCATGTTATTTCTAAAGAGTCACTAAAAGAACTTTTAGCGACGTTTAAAATCATCTCTAATAATGTTTTTCATTTCTTTTAAAATATGTTTTCATATTAGCGACGCTTAATAAGCGTCGCTAATACTATATTATTAGCGATGCTTAATAAGCGTTGCTAATACTATATTATTAGCGATGCTTTGTAGATAGATATGTAATATGCTTTTTAAAGCATGGCAAACAAAATAATATTAGCGACGAAAGAAAAAGCATCACTAATAGCAGTACTATTAGCGACGCTTTTTCATTTGTGTCACTAATGAGCAGTTGCAATGAGACTATTATAACTTTTCTTTAAATGGAGTTATTACTATAGGATGGAGGGTGTAGGATTTTAAACTATTTCTTGTTACACACATGTAGTTTCAATTCATTGATTACACATATGCATGGTTCAAAACAAGAACATAACAAATTTGTCAATTATGTGATCCTTACATCTTTTCCTTCATATGGAAGTACTTAGTTGCATTTGTAAATGCTCAATTGAATCCTATAAATAATTTTGAAGATCAACTTCCAATTCTCAACTAAATAGACTAGCATAAAAAAACAAAAATAAACATTCAAGCTCTTCAAGTTTGCAAACAAATGACAATGATATTGTCATAAAGAATGAAGAAAATATATTGGGTTTATTTTCTTTAGGCAAAAAATGAAGAAAAAGTACATCAATAAGTAGTCTTTTTTCAGAGACAAAAGCCATTTCACAATGACAAGAATGTGAAACTGAAGCAAAACTAAACATCATGTTGTGGAAACTACTAACAAACGGAATGAGACATTGATTTTATTCATTCACAGTCTAATAAACGGCAGCTCTTTAAAATTGAATGTCATTTACTGCTTCAGGTTGGTAATCATCATACTAGAGGACAATCCCATAGTCATTCTTTTTGCGCACATATCCATATATCGTTGTTAGAATTGATAGTATGGACATTCAAAGGAAATGCCACTTCTCATGATTGGATCACATAGGGAAGTTTACTCACAAGGAAATATTGGGAAACCACTAGAGCAATTTAACATATTGAAGGCCTTCTTGCTCCCAGTTCTTCTTTGTTTTCAATAATTTCAAGACAATAATACTACCCCCTTTGTCCCACATTAATGGCTCCATACAGTTTGCCTCAATTGGTAAAAGCTTCTTGAGAGTCATCCTAGCACTAACCTATTAGAACATACAAGAGCGGCATGGAGATAATTATTTGCTACCAATCATATACTGTGTAGAACCTAGTCTCCTCCAAGATTGGCTTGCATCCCGACATCGATTCAATGAGGTCTTTTGATAGTCTAAGACCAACTGGGAAACTATTTGTTCCGAGACCTGGTCTCATTCCATAAAATATCTTCTTCTCTTCTGATGCCTTCACTGATTCCGCCATTTGACTGTACACTTGTAGCTCTTCGTTTGTAAAAGAAGTTATACATATGTATATCAACAATGGGTAGTGACCAAAATCAATGAGTTGCGTTGATTAAAATTATGTAACTAACATACAAATACACATTAAATGCATAAATCATGTTATCAGATACACGATATGATACCTTCTCAGACATGATAGCACAACATTTGAATGTCGCCTTTCGCATATCGTGTTATTAATAGCATGTTATGTATGCTACGCATACACGATAGGAGGACATCTATATCGAATATAGTATTATCGATAACACGATATATTATGTATCGTATGCTTGATAACACGATAATCAACTGAGGAGATTAAAGTAGTAACTATGTTGTGTGTTCAATAACATGATATATCAAAAATCTTGTATATGAACATATGATTTAGAGTTAGAGAAAGGCCTTACCACAAAATTAATCCGAACCAGATTAACCCCTCGAACGGCCGGTTATTTTTGCCAAAGTTCATTGCTTTATCAAGATTGCGTCAATGTACACTTGGATGAACCTCACTTCATGGCCGAAACTCACTTTGGGGTAGAAAATTTTAAAATAGGCTTTCAGAAACAAGAAAAATTTTCACATCTCAATGCTCTAATGTTTGAAATCGACTGCAGTTTTTTCGAAATCACTGGTGGGATGGGTCAGAAATTGGAACTCACACTATTTATTTTCTTCTCACTAATCGAACTGTTGAAATCGCCAGTCTTTAAAGTCGTTTGTGAGTAAATGCAACCATGTAAAGGGTTTACACGATACTATATACGATTCATAGCATATATCATATATCATATATCATATATCATATATGATTCAGAAAACCTCTCTAGCATGTATCATATATGATTCAGAAAACCTTATACTTATTACTGCATTGTGCCTATGAAGAGCCGAACAAGGTTCATATTGCTGTCAGCCACACTTAAAAAGGATGTTCAATACCTCCATCAACCAATGCAATATGATAGCTCCCGTGAGCTGTTAACCTCATCAAATTTAAGGTTGCATAAATACTAGAAACCCCATCGCTTTCTGTCACAACTATAAAAACCCCTCTTCATTGAAGAGAAGTGGCAACCATCTGGTACAAACACTTCTAATTACAATAGAATTTCCTCAATAAAACAAGATTACAAACTAGGAAAGTTTACAAGAGCCGGATTAGAGACAACGGCCTTTCCCAAGTGAATTCAGGAAGACTGAGCGTCTATATAAAGAAGTGGTGTCTGAGTATTGGAGAGGTAAGAACTACGTGAGGTCTGTGAAGGGTACGTAGGCAACTAACAGATCCCTGTTAGCCCGACCGAATCAAGTCCGGAGAACTCTCCATTACCCTCTTACACCTCCAAAGCTTTTAGTTTTCGTCCGGCAGCGACCCCAATGTGACCTTCGAACATGCCTAGCTGCCCTCTGGTATGGAGTCTGGTGTTCCCATCCGTCGCAGTTGCACCAGCCATACAACTACATGGGATTTCAGTTTCTTCGAGTATATTAAAAGATCATTAATGTAGACAATCCTATTGCACTTATACAGTCATATTTTAGCACGGACTAGCTAGATGCGAAGTTAAAATTTTTCCTGATAGTGAAAGCGATCTAGAGGGGGCGCATTACGCTTTCTGAGTCTTCTTCAACCCCAAGAATCGTTGACAAACACCAGAAATTCATGTGCATGCAAGTTCAGTAATTCCCGTTTAACACACATTCAAGGCCTTCTTGCTCCAAGTTCTTCTTTGTTTTCAGTACTACTTTCCTTGTAACAAGTTGAGGATGTTTGGTTCACCTTCCACATCAATTGTCATGCTTTTGTTTTTGGTTCACCTTCCACGCCTATGCAGGATCAAGGTGACAAGAGTTAGGGTGATTACTGCTGGTTGTATGATATCTGCAGTTGGAGCAAGAAATCTAAGAGCCGTGACTACAACTGTAATCAAGGGCTAAAGAAGATCTTCTCCTTAGGGGCACATGGCTGCAACATCAACTGCTTGGTTGAGAGTAGTATAAAATTGTCCAAAATTACGAGCACTTGTCACTGAGCTTCCTGATCAATATGGGCACAACTCCAACTAGGAAAGTTTCCATTAGTTGAACACCGCCTTGGGTAATAAGCCACAACCAGGGAAGTTTTTCCCCACTAAATTATGGAAGAGCCAAAGAAAATAGATATTGAATCTCTTTTCTCTCATATATTTTTCACCACAACCTATATAACTATAAATCATTAGATGTCATCGAACTAACATTACACAGCCAAGTCACTAGACCCCAGATCTGCACCCCTATGTTAGTGAAAATCAAACCAAACACAAAGCCCTCTCTACTTTTAACTAAACATTGCACAATCACGTACTACATATTACATATACTCAATTTCATAAAATATCTCCGTAACCTATATGCGGACTCTAAAAATGCAATATTTCAAAAAGTACACACCTCAAACCCGCCATGCATCTTCACTTTGCAGCCATTTTCCGGTCACCCTGAGACAACAAACGAACTGGGTTCGATCGTGCCGGTGCACGACCTAAGCAGACGAGGGACCTTCTTCGACTAGACGAAAAGGATGTGGAAACGAGCAGGAGCTGAGGGCAGAAGATATCTAGAAGATGACAATGGATGAGACGGGGGAGGAGGAGAGGAGGATGGCAGTGAGGGATACCAAGGAGAAGATGATGGAGGATACGGGGGAGGAGGAGAGGAGGACGGTGGTGAGGGATACCAAGGAGAAGATGATGGAGGAGACGGGGGCAGAGGAGAGGAGGATGGCGGCTCCCGGAGTGGGAGCCGCCATCGTGTCTTTTCGTCTCCCATGAGGGCTTTGGGCTTCAACTCTTTTTACATTGCCTAAGGGTATTATCGGCAATTCAAACATGTGTATGGGAAAGTCGAATGTGCGTAAGTCTAATTGTGCAAAATCAATTTACCTGGCCTAAATTTTTATTTCGGCCGATTGTGAGGTCTATTTCTAAAAAAATTTGAATATGCTTTAATCTATAACAAAGCCAAGGTTTTGAACCAAATAAAAAAGAACATTTCAGATAACAAAATTTAAATACAAACATGTCTATTTCCCCCCAACTTATATTTAGGGCCCCCCCAAAAAGAAAAACAATATTGGCTTTTTTTATTGTTTAGTACCCCTAGCTTCGCCCACTTATTTTCTATGGGGCACCCCAACAAATTAAAAAAAAAAACCCTTCATCTTCCACTGCTCGCCATTCCGGACAACCCATTTTAGCATAAAGAAATATAGAAATTAAATTTTCTTCATCATATCATTTCTCGTTTTAACTCCTCAATCACTTACTCAAAAGCAAGAAAAATTATCTAGGTGGAACCATTATACGGGACATGTGGTAGATATGTGTTTGTAATGAATGACACATTTGATAAATTTGTACGTGTTTAAAACTGAGTAATTATGTGTTAAATGATGAAGGGATATATGCACAGCCAGGTGGTAGAACAGATCCACTAGATACTTTCTCCAAAAGAAGGAGATTTCCTTTGGACAACTAAACTTTAAAATCCCCCCATTCAAAAGCATAAAAGTGCATCACAAGTCTATCAACAAGTGTACAGAATTCTGATAATAATCGCTCTTCAAACCAGAAAAGAGAACACCAGGAATCCACTCCTACTGTACTGACTTGAATTCCAAACTATTAAACAAACAAAGCGCTAAACCCAAAAAACAATTTTCCGGACGAACAGAAACAATCACAAACACAGACATGTACATCACACCCGAGCTCCAAGCCGAGCGGGTAAGCAGCGAAACACTTACCAAGTACTTCACATAGACATCTCAATCCAACGTAAAACGGTATCATGGGTGAAGAGGCAAAAAGACAACGATCAAACAGCACCTCTCATTGATGGCAGGGTGTCCGACGAGGGGATCGAAGCTGCCAGGCGCCTCTCATTGGTTAAGATACCTTTAGATTGGGAAGAATTGGAAAGCTTTCTTCCAATACAATTTCATTTAATTGTAAAAGCAACGAACCGTATAAGGAAACTTCCCTTTTCTTGATCAGAATCATCTCAATGCGTAAAGTCCCAAATTATTGAGCCTGTACAAGAAATTCAGTCTCCTGGATATGGACCCAACAAAAACCAGGGAAGTTTCCCGTTTTAAATCAAGGAAACTTCCGAATAGTAGAGAGAGCGATTTCCTGAATTCAAAGCACCGACTTTGGAAGAGGAGTGTATATAAAGGAGGGTAACCCTAATTTAGTTGCAAGGCAGAGTTTCCATCCATTCATCAATCATCAAGCTCAGCCTCTGTTCATCCATGGCATCATTCGACGACCTGTACAGAGGAAGGCCCGGGAGGCGGAGAGGAGGACCTCAAGTCATCCGCCCGGGAGATCGAGCAGGCCTACAGGAGGAAGGCCCGGGAGCTCCACCCGGACAAGAACCCGGATGACCCCCAAGCCACCTCCGAGTTCCAGAGGCTACAGTCGGCCTTCGAGGTCCTCAAGGACGACGCCCCGCTCCGAGCCCAAGACGCCAGCCTCCACGCAGAGCTCGACCGCAGGAAGAAGCGCGGCCAGAGCCCCAAAGCGTTCGAGATGCGGAAGCACAAAGCAGAAACAAATGCGGAAAAAATGCCCAATATCAAGGAGGAGTTCGACCGATCGATCGAGGAGTTTCGACAAATCTTCGAGGACTTGGAGCAGCGGCCCGAATTTGATGAAGCAAACTTCTTTTTTGACGTTGAGCTTTGTACATGATACCTACGTCATGGGCATTAGATCCTCTTTTCAAGATGGGTAGCGCTAAACTTGTGTCAGGTTTCATTTAGAAATCGTTAAATTAGTAGTGTTAAAAAAGATAGCCTCTACTAATGTGTAAATTTTATTTTTATTGTGTGTATTTTATGTGTAAATATTATTTTCTATAAAAACTTATTAAATAAATAGGGTTAAAAAAATTGTATCTACTACTCAATGTGTTTTAAAGGATGAAATAAGTTTTCGACATATTTTTTTTGTCACAATAACAATTTTCTTTAAAGAATTAAAAGTTGTCACCAGTTCGAAGAGGAGGCGTTAGAGGGCAGTAGAAGAGCGACGGTGAGAAGAGTTGTGAGCCCATCACCACTTCCTAGAGTGGCTTTGACGATCCAAGTTGGCCCATGCATGACCACCCTTTTTAGTCCTTAGAGCATGACCCGTGAGCCCAATGGGCCTGACAAATAGTTATTGTTCATGTTTACATGTGTGGATCTATTGTCTTTTTCTATTACTTCTTATGTGGAAAGGGACTAGTCCCCCCCCCCCCCCCCAACACACACCCTAAAAAAGTTAAACAAATTACTAAATACCCCCCACCCTTTACTATTCCTTTAGCTATATTTTAACTCTTTCATTACCCTATTCTCAATCTTCCTCCTTCGGCGTGAGCTCTTTTATCTCACTCGTCACTTATGACTCCTATTGTATTGCCCTGGCACACGCCACCACCAAGCCAAACCTGGTCGAAGAAGGAAATGACACGCAGCGCAATAAGGTGGAGTTCGATTACGGAAGACGTAACTCATCCTTAGGTACAACACACTACGGAGTTGAACACGTATACTTTGTACAAAAGCAAATAAAACCAAGAAATGACTGCTTATTATAGCATTAGTCTACTCATACCCACATACTAGTTATAAACAAACCTACATATGATTAACATAAGTCTAAGCCAACAATGGCTAACAATAGTCTAAACCAACAATGGATAAATTGAAATTGAGAAGTAGAGCTAAGTGTATATATATATCTCAATATGGCATAAACAAGTTAATATAAAACCCAACATCTCTATGAATCCCCTCTTAATAATTGATGTCATCTACACGCTCAACATAAAGCCCATTCGAACAACATGTATGGCATGACATGAAGAACCAAAATAAAACACAAAACAAAGAGGGATGAGCCAAAGCTCAGAAGGGTTTTATTACCAAAAGTAAATTCATAATAACAACACAGACATAATCAACATTTATAATCACTCACTATCCTCATTCATCATGGAATAATCACATAAACTCATACACCTGTGCATCATGTCATAATTTACATTCCATAAGCATCTACTCGTGCCACCTGCATGTCATGCTATCTATAACATATCACATCAACAAATAGTCATGCCACCTACATACTATACTATATATAACATCTTTCATCAACACCTACTTATGTCACTTGCATATCATAGTATATATAATATATTTCATCAACACATAGCCATGTCACCAGCATATTATGCTATAAAGAGATATAGACTCCACTTCAGAGACAAAATGGTCTAAAAATGGTTTCAAATATTTCTCACTAACTTTAAAAACATTACCATTATTTGGGTTTTCAATTTCAACAGTGCCTTAAGGATAAACAGTTTTTAAAATGAAAGGATCTGTCTAATGAGATCTTAATTTTCCTCGAAAATGATGAAGCCTAGAATTATACAAAAGAATTTTTGAGATGGTCTAAAAGTCTTACGAAGTATGTTCTTATCATGAAATGCCTTCATTCTTTCCTTGTACATTGTAGCACTCTCATAAGCATCATGTTGAATCTCATCTAATTCATTTAGCTGTAATTTTCTATGCAACCCAGTCTTGTCAAGATTGAAGTTGACAACTTTGATTACCCAATAAGACCTATGTACTAACTCCACAGGCAAGTGACAAGCCTTTGCAAAAATTAATCAATAAGGGGACATTCCAATCGGGGTTGGAAAGCAGTACGATATGCCCAAATAGCATGAGTTAGTCTTAATCACCAGTCCTTCTCATTTAGATTAACCATTTTTTGCAAAATATTTTTAATTTTCCAATTTGAAATTTCTACTTGTCTACTTGTTTGTGGTTATTAAAGTGTAGCAACTTTATGTGTGATTCCATATTTTTTCATCAAGGCTTCAAAACACCTATTGCAAAAGTGTCTACCTTGATCACTTATAATAGCTTGAGGTGTTCCAAATCTTGACAAAATATTTTCTTTTAAAAATTTCACAACAACTTTATGATCATGTGTTTTGAATGGAATAGCCTCAAACCATTTAGATAATCAAAAGCTACTAAAATATAAATATAACCAAAATAAGGGGGAAAAGGTCCATTGAAATCAATGCCCCTACAATGAAAATTTTCAACAACCAAAATTGGGTTAAGAGACATCATGTTCCTATAGGATATGGTTCCTAACTTTTGACAACGTTAACATGTTTTCCAAAATTCATGACTCTTTGAAGAGAGTTGGACAGTAAAACCAAAATGTAAAATCTTGACAGTAGTCTTTTTAGTAGAAAAATGACCACCACATGCTTCACAATAGCAGAAGGAGATAACATTCATATGCTCAAAATCAAGCACACATCTCCTAATTGTTTAGTCTAGACAATATTTAAATAAAAAAGGATCATCCT
The DNA here is from genome assembly GCA_035235625.1 of Saururus chinensis. Lineage (NCBI taxonomy): Eukaryota > Viridiplantae > Streptophyta > Magnoliopsida > Piperales > Saururaceae > Saururus > Saururus chinensis. Next base: position 23,274,522 of record CP141146.1, on the reverse strand, counting down.
AAAAGAAGTGTTTTACCTCTGTGAAGAATTTGTTTCTATCCAGTTGAGTCCAATCGGTGGGAGTTTTATTTGTCACCAAATAGTTTGCAATGTCTGCATACCATGGAATATGAGAGGTGCTAAACAATTGTTTAGCAGGAAAGGAGTCTTTGATTGGTAGTGGTTCCAAAGAATCAGAAAACTCTAATCTTGACATGTGATTGGGAATCACATTCTCTACTACTTTCTTGTCTTTGATAGTGAGATCAAATTCTTCGAGTAGGAGGATCCACCTAAGCAATCTGGGCTTTGCATCCTTCTTACTTATAAGATATTTGAGAGTTGCATCGTTAGTAAAAATAACATATTGGGAACCAATCAAATATGATCTAAATTTGTCAAGTACAAACACTACAACAAGAAGTTCCTTTTCAATAGTTGAGTAGTTCATTTTAGCGCTATTTAAAGTCCTATTTGCATAATGAATGACACAAGGCTTTTTTATCTGTTCTTTACCCAAGAATAGCCTTAACAGCATAATCACTAGCATCATGCATGATTTTAAAAGGTAAACTCATGTCAGGTGGTTGCATAATAGGAGCATAAATTAGCATGGTCTTAACTTTTGTGAAGGCTTATTCACATGCTTCACTCTATTCAAAGGAGTTGTCCTTTTATAGAAGGTTGCACAATGGTCTTGATATAAGACTAAAATCTTTAATGAACCTTCTATAAAATCTTGCATGCCCCAAAAAGATCTCACATCTTTAATTGTTTTTGGGCTAGGCAAATTAGCAATCACTTCAATTTAGCCTTATCCACTTAAATTACATGCATACAAACAATATGACCAAGTACAATTCCCGTAGTGACCATAAAATGACATTTTTTCTAATTTAAAACAAGGTTTTTCTCCTCACATCTGACCAAAACTTTGTCAAAATTATTAAGACAATTATCTAACGAATCTTCAAAAGATAGAAAAATTATCCATAAAAACTCCAAGAAAACGCTCCACCATATCACTAAATATACTCATCATGCATCTTTGAAATGTGGTAGGAACATTACACAATCCAAATAGCATTCTTCGATAAGAAAAGGTACCAAATGGACATGTAAATGTTGTATTTTCTTGATCCTCAAGTGCAATCTCAATTTGGTTATACCCAGAATAACCATCATGAAAACAATAAAAATGATGACGAGACACCCTTTCTAAGATTTGGTCCATGAATAATAAGGCAAAATGATCTTTCCTAGTCATAGAGTTGAGTTTCCTATAGTCAATACACATTCGCTAATCGGTGGTGACCCTAGTTGGGATTAACTCATTTTTTTTATTTTTTATTATAGTCACACCGGATTTCTTGGGTACTACTTGGGTAGGACATACCCACTGACTATAGGAAATAGGGTATATGATCCCTACATCTAACAATTTTAATACTTCTGCTCTCACAACCTCTTTCATATTAGGGTTTAACCTACGTTGCATTTCTCTAGAGGGTTTGGCATTATCTTCCAAGAAGATTCTATGAGTGCAAACTAACGGACTAATTCCTTTAATATCAGCTATGGTCCAACCAACTACACTTTTATGCTCTCTAAGGACATGAAGCAATTTTTTCTCTTGTGTGTGGTCCAATTGAGAGGAAACAACAATATAGTATGTCTCTCCTTCACCCAAAAATGCATATTTAAGCTCATTATAAATGGGTTTTAACTCAAGTTTGGGTATTTGGACACTTGAAGAGAGGGGAGAGCTATTGGGAGGAGGTAGTTCCTCAAAGTGTGCCTTGAAATTTTTAGTATCCAACATGGGGGTTGAGTCTAATAAAGAATTTGCCTCATTAATCACATATTCACCATCAAAATTAAAATGAGGAAGACAAGCTTCCAATGGGTCAGAAAATGAAGAGATAAGAGACTTGTCATGCAGAAGACTTTCAATTATGTTCACTTCATGGATATCATCATCATCTCCTAGTTGCTTGTAAATATTAAAATTGTTCAGTTCCAAAGTCATATTTCCAAAAGAAAGCTTCATAACACCATGTCTACAATTAATAAGAGCATTAGAAGTGACAAAAAATGGGCATCCTAATATGATAAGAATTTGAGTACAAGCATTCAAAAATAGTTGTGTGTTTAAAACAATAAAATCAATAGGAAAGTAAAACTTTTCTACATGTACAAGCACATCCTCAACAATTTCTCTTAGTGTTTTAACTAAGCAATCTGCAAGTTGACATGTAATGCTTGTGGGCTTTAATTTATCAAGTCCCAATTGTTCATAAATAGAGTAAGGTAAGAGATTAACGCTTGCCCTAAGATTAAACAAAGCTTTTAAATTCTATAATTCCTAATTATACAAGATATGGTAGGACAACTAGGATCTTTATATTTGGGTGGCGTGTTTCGTTGCAAAATTGTACTTATTTGTTTTGTCAAAAAGCCTTCTTTTGTATATTTAGCTTATATTTAATTGTATAAAGGTCTTTCAAAAAATTTGCATCAGATGAAATTTGTTTAATGGCAACTAAGAGAGGAATGTTAATCTTAACTTGTTTAAAAATTTCAAGAATGTCACCATTTTGCACTAATTTATAAGAAGATTGTAATCATTGGCCAAAAGGAGGAGGAATAGGAGAAACATTATCAGAGTTGGCAAGTTCATCACCATGTTTAGATTTCAAAGTCTCCTTAGGTTCAACAGCCTTCTTTGGATTGTCTTTGTAAATAACTTTTCCACTTCTTAAAGTGGTGATGGACTTAGCATGCTCCTCTTGTGAACTTGAAGAATTCAAATTTTCAATTACAAATTGAACTTTAGGATTTTCTTGAGGTTGAGAAGGAAACTTCTTTTTTTCTTGAGTGCTCAAAGTTGTGGTCAACTTAGTGATAGAAGTCTTCAAGTCAATGATAGCTTGAGTTGTTTAGTTGTTGATTGTTGCTTGACTCTGCATGAATATTTGTAAATTGTCTTCAAGAGTCTTCTTATGTGGTGGAACATAAGTTGAAGTAGAAGAAGAAGGTATCTATACATTAGATTCATTTCTCCAACTAAAGTTAGGATGATTTCTCTAATTAAGAGTATAAATTTCAGAATAAGGAGAAGAGAAAAGTTTTTCATAAGTATTCATAGCATTTGCTTATGTATGCAACACTTCTTAAAAAGTAAGGATTGTTGGACAATCATGTGTTTGGTGTCCATCACTCTCACATATACTACAAATATCTTTTTGAGAAAATTTAGATATGTATACCTTATTAATTTCTATAGCCTCAACCTTTCTAGTTAAACTTGTAATTTTGATTTCACATCATCCTTTTCTTTAAGAAGGTACATGCCCCTTTTAGTTGTCACATTATATTTTGACTTATTAGTACTTTCAAATTCATTATAATTTTCCCATGATTGGGCATTTTTTGCCAACACATCAAAATAATCCCATGCTTCCTAAGGTTCTTCACTCAAAAACTCTCTATTACACTCATTTGAAAAGTTAAGTCATTATAAAAACTAGTATGGAATAATGAAGGGGAGTGGCGGGACATAACACTTTTGCAGGTGGTTAGTAAAGTATTACCATCATATAGTATGATTACTTATGCTTACATGCATGTAACATTATTCACACATGAATTTATATCACATGCTTGATGATTTAGTATTACTAGATTTAATTTGTAAACCCATGTATATCGAAATAATCCTTGATTTCTTGAGTCTGCCATTGATTTGAACTATAACTTATTTCACCATCACATGTGATTTGATTTTTGTTTAATTGTGTTTTCCATTCAAAAGGAGGGGGTTTTGTGTCTATTTGAAAGGGCATAATTTTTCTCTTCATGTAGGAAAAAAGCTTCTCCCTCGGTGAGCACTTGGGAACATTAATGTGACATTAAAGCTATGCACCGGGATATTTGGTCATCTCCGTGTGCACCGGCTTGACCAAGGACTTTTTTATATTACTAGTTGAGGAATGTCAAATGACATGCGACAATATCTTCATGCACTTTGGATTTATTATGTTGTGATATTCCTTTGACGCATTTATTGAGATATTTAAAGTGGTATTGTGTAGGGATTTTTTGCATCATAGGATTATTATTTATTGTGTTAAGGTAAATTTTTTTCTATTCAAAACAATGTAGGCTATGTTCAGTCTTTTGTTTTGTTTTTGGAATCCTTCAGGAATCCCCTTTATAGTTCTGTCACATAGGTGCAAAGGATGATTTGTTTTGCAAGAAAGGCAAAAACTAAAGAGATGATGAGCGGGGATAGGACATTTACTAAGGGATAGTTAGTAATTAATAAAATTAAGGAACTTTGAGACTTCATATTTGTATTTGATAGTATTTCCATTTTAATAATGGTAGATCTTTAATGTAGTTTTGAAGGTATTTACTATTCATTCTACCTTTGCATCCAGGATTGTGTATTAGAATGCTTAGTATTATGCTTAATAGAAATAGTTCAATTTCTTTTATTTCCCTTTGATTATTTTTTAAACAAAGAGGTTGTTATATATTCTGATTTTGTTGCATCCTCTAGCTAGTTTGGGTCAGGGTTGTGACAGAGCAAGTAAGGCAATGTTTCTTGATGAACTCATTAGCCAAGTTGAGGCGATTAGTGGTTTTTGACTATATTGTATATTAATATCGTGGAAAAAGTTCTTAATAATCTTGGTTAGGCTTTGAAATTATGTAGAACACTTAGGTATATCATACTAGTATGAGTTTGACACTTGAAATTATGATCTTTTAGTTTAGTAGCTAATGAGATTATGTTATGGTCACTATGAGTTACACTAGTTGTGAGATTTTAATACTACAGAATTGTGTTCCTTTAGGATCTTGCTATATGGTTTTGACATAATTTTTTTATGCATAATGTGATTACCTAGTTTAGTGTTTTCTCAACTATGTGTTGTTCATCTACCATTTTTTATTTACCTTTACCTATTCATGACAAAAAGGAGGAGAAATAAAGTGAAGATGGGGGAGATTATATGTGAGTTATTGATAAGTACGAAATATATATCTATTTGATATGCCTTTTTACCTTATTTGCTAGTATAGATTAGGTTAATTTAGAGTTAGTTATGGTTTATATAAATTAAGATAGATATTAGTATTTTAATTTAATTATTAATAATTTTGTAGTTATTAGTAGTTTAGATATGTATTTAAATCAAGTTGGAATTTTAGTTATATTCTACATGTATAAAATGTGATGTTTTTATGTTTTGTAGAGAAAATACGCTTATCGAAGCACTTGGACTATGTTTGGAATAATCAAAAATAGTCTTGACATGCTTTAAAGTGATTTGGACAATGTTTCGAAGTTATAAACAATTTGGAAATTAATATAGACATGAAAGGAAAAACTTAATGAACAGAATATGGACTATCCAGAAAAACTGTCCAGATTACAAAAACAGTGTAGCCATTCGAATGGGGCATTTTTAGGGATCAAACGGGATAACATGATTTTGATGAAAAATGCAATATAGGCGTTCGAACGGGCATGCAGGGTGTTCGAACGGGATAACGCGCAGTTTCCTTGTTTAAGCCAATTTTGAGTCCTTTTCATATACAACTTCTTCCTACTGTTCTTATGCCTATATAAAAACATATTTGGCTCGAAATTAGAGGTTAGAAAATAGATTTTCTGAAGAGAAAAATGAAGAAGAAGATGGAGAAAAACTCAAAGCTTTCAATGGAGATTCAAGTGCTTTCTTTTACCACGGAAGGCTAAACTTTTCTTTTACTTAGGAGTTGATGAAGCTATAGATAAGTTTCAGTTTCTTTTCTTTTTAATTTAGATCTCAGTTGTGAATTATGACAATTGTATGATAATGATTTCCTATTTAATGGAAAAGCTTTTCATGTTTATTCAAATCTATGTTGATTTATTGTCTTGCAGATGATAGATTGATGTAGTTTTGATATTTACATCAATTCTAATTTCTGTGATTTAGATGAGATGGTCATATAATAGTTTTAATATTGAGATAATTAATGACTTGGATGAGTTATACTAAGATTAAACAGGTCATGCCTATAGCTAGTTTAGTGTAGATGATTCGTGTTATTGTCGAAGATAGTTCATGCCATAGAATTTAATTAATGATTCTTTCTAAAGTAATTTTAGCTTGTAGTTGAGAATACTTGTTCATATTCACACTAGGTTAAGATTAAAAGTTAAGAAATTATTATGGTTCTATAGTGGATTCGATTTCCAAAGTAAATTCCATCATATTAATCTCTTGTTTTTAAACTAGTTGATTCCTTTCTTTTGCTTAATTTAAGTGTAAGTTCCTTCTAGTTTTTAATCAGCAAATTCCTCTTTAGATTTAGTAATAATTCATCCGTCCCTGAGGTTCGACAACCTTTAAATACTCATCCTAGTACAATTACCTTGTACAATTGCAAAGGGTTTAATTATAAACGATCAAGTTTTTGGTGCCGTTGCCGGGGATCGAACGCGGGTCACCCACGTGACAGGTGGGAATACTCACCACTATATAAGTATTTGATAAGTACGAAATATATATCTATTTGATATGTCTTTTTACCTTATTTGCTAGTATAAATTAGGTTAATTTAGAGTTAGTTATGGTTTATATAGATTAAGATAGATATTAGTATTTTAGTTTAATTATTAATAATTTTGTAGTTATTAATAGTTTAGATATGTATTTAAATCAAGTTGGAATTTTAGTTATATTCTACATTTATAAAATGTGATATTTTTATGTGTTGTAGAGAAAATACACTTATCGAAGTACTTGGACTATGTTTGGAATAATTGAAAATAGTTTTGACATGCTTTAAAGTGATTTGGACAATGTTTCAGAGTTATAAACAAGTTGGAAATTAATATGGACATGAAAGGAACAACTTAATGAACAGAATATGGACTGTCCAGAAAAACTGTCCAGATTGCAAAAAACAATGTAACCATTCAAACGGGGCATTTTTAGGAATCAAACGGGATAATGTAATTTTGATTAAAAATGCGGTATAGGCGTTCGAACGGTATATTGCACAGTTTCCTTGTTTATTCCAATTTTAAGTCATTTTCATATACAACTCCTTCCTACGGTTCTTATAACTATATAAAGACATATTTGGCTTGAAATTGAAGGTTAGCAAGTAAATTTTTTGAAGTGAAAAAGGAAGAAGAAGATGGAGAAGAATTCAAAGCTTTCAATTGAGATTCAAGTGTTTTCTTCTACCATGGAAGGCTAAACTTTTCTTTTACTTAGGAGTTGATGAAGTTATAGATAAGTTTCAGTTTCTTTTTTTTTTAATTTAGATCTCAGTTGTGATTTATGACAATTGTATGATAAGGATTTCCTTTTTAATGGAAGAGTTTTTCATGTTTATTCAAATCTATGTTGATTTATTGTCTTGTAGATGATAGATTGATGTGGTTTTGATATTTACATCAATTCTAATTTCTATGATTTAGATGAGATGGTTATATAATAATTTTAATGTTCAGATAATTAATGATTTGGATGAGTTATACTAAGATTAGAAGGGTCATGTCTATAGCAAGTTTAGTGTAGATGATTCGTGCTATTGTCGAAGATAGTTTATACTATGGAATTTAATTAATGATTCTTTCTAAAGTAATTCTAGCTTGTAGCTGAGAATACTTATTCATATTCACACTAGGTTTAGATTAAAAGTTAAGAAATTATTATGGTTCTATAGTGGATTCAATTTCCAAAGTAAATTCCATCATATTAATCTCTTCTTTTTAAACTAGTTGATTCCTTTCTTTTGCTTAATTTAAGTTTAAGTTCTTTCTAGTTTTTAATCAGCAAATTCATCTTTAGATTTAGTAATAATTCATCCATCCCTGAGGTTCGACAACCCTTAAATACTCATCTTAGTACAATTACCTTGTACAATTGCAAAGGGTTTAATTATAAACGATCAAGTTTTTGGCGCCGTTGCCGGGGACGGTGTTGATTTGTTACTAAATTAGCTTTAGGATAATTGTAGATACTTTAGTTTCAATTTACTTATTTTTTTAGGTTAATTTTTAGTTTCTTACCTTCTTTTAATTTGATCTTGTAGGTTGAGTTGAAGGTGCTCTCTACACTTGTGGCCACAAGCGGACATTGACAAACATAGTGCTTCTCTTCGGTTTGCAAGATCCTTTTCCCTTTTTATTGTTTTTTCCTTAGTAATCTTTACTTCATCTTTCCCTCTTTACACTTAAAATTGTGTAGTGTGTTTGTGGTTTATGTGTGGTTGTCGCTCCTTACTCCCCCGATTAGTACCATTTGACCCTAAGCCTGAGCAAACATCTAAGAGAGCTAAGTTGCCCTTGACCTACATCCCTAAGCCCCCAAACTCTTCCACCAATTCCTCCACCCACCCTACTTCTACCCTCATCATGGCTGAACATCAGTTAGTAGATGCACCACTCAAAGCTCTAAGGGAGTATTACACTCCCAATGAGTACACCTCCCCTTTATGCATTAGGTTGCCAGCGGTTGCTGCTCCAAATTATGAAATTAAGCCCAATGTCATTCAAATGCTTCCATCTTTTTATGGACTTAATAATGAAAACCCGTATAGGCACCTAGATGACTTCTTGGAAATATGCACAACTTTTAAGCTCTCAAATTTAACCGATGAAGCTGTTAAACTTCGCCTTTTCCCTTTCACATTTAAAGATAAGGCTAAGTAATAGCTTCACTCTTTAAAGCCAGACACTATCACAACTTGGGCCTAAATGCAACAAGAATTCCTTAAAAAGTACTTCCCCATGGTAAGACCAACCAAATGAGAAAGGCTATAACCACTTTTGCCCAACTTCCCACTGAACAGTTCCATGAGAGTTGGGATAGACTTAAGGACCTTCTTAGGAGGTGTCCTCATCATGTTGTCCCTAAGTGGCAATTAGTGTAACGTTTTTATGAGGGTCTTACTGAACAAAACTATCATCTTGTTGATGCAAGTTGTGGTGGTACCTTTTTGCTAAAAAATGAAAATGAGGCATGGAAACTTTTTGAGGACTTGAGTGAAAATTCTCTTCAACATGCTGCTTTGAATAGAAATGAGAGTGGACTATCTACCATAAACAATGCCCCCTCTAGGGGTGGCTTTTATGAAGTCAAAAACCCATTAGACAATTCCTCTAAAGTTGATACTTTAAGTAGGAAGCTTGACCTCCTTATGACTTCAACACATCAGCCCACTCCCTTCACTCAAGATGCATGCACAATATGCCTTAGCCCAACCCATACTATTATAGAGTGCCCCTCTGCCTCTCAATTTCCTGAGTTTGTCCAAGACCATGTGAATGATACCCAATCCTTCCCTAGGGCTGAGAATAATCCATTTTCAAACACATATAACCCTGGGTGGAGGAATCATCCTAACTTTTCCTGGCGGGCACAAAACCAAGGGGTTATGAGTAACCAAGTTCATAGGCAACCATTCCAAGTCCCACCAGCCCATATCCACCAACCTCAAGTCCAACATCCATATGTCCAACCCAATAGGAGTCTAAGTTTTGAAGAAAAGGTCTTGAGTGCCCTGTAAGGCATTCAATCTCAATCACAACTCCTCCACTCTCACACACAATCTATAGCAAAGTTAGAAGCCCAAATTGGACAACTAGTCAATGCTATCAATAAGAGAGAAATGGGGACTTTGCCAAGTCAACCTATACAAAACCCTAAAGGTCAATTTTTGGTAGAGGGAGCTCCTCCTTCTAATAAACAAGTTAATTCCATAATGACCCTTAGGAGTGGGAAGATTGTTGATAAGTGTGTTGGGAGGACACCAGTGACAGATGATAGGAGTGAGGAGTTAGAGAGGGCAGCCCCTAATGAGCCTCAAGTAGAAGTTAGTGCACCACATGAGAAGGAGTTTGTATCTCCTTCCCCTTCCTTAGAGCCACAGTCTAGGACCACTTCCGAGGGATCTTATATCCCTAGGGCACCTTTTCCTCAATGTCTTGACATGGCCCCACCATTTAGAAAGAGTACAGCTAGGACTGATGAGATTCTTGAGACTTTCAAACAAGTCAAAATTAATCTCCGCCTCTTAGAAGCCATTAAGCAAGTCCCTGCTTATGCTAAATTCCTCAAAGACATATGCACTCAAAAGCGTAAATCTAAGACCCATGTCTCTAAAAATGTCTTTCTCACCGAGCAAGTTAGCTCTCTTTTGAAGTTTGACACTCCACCAAGTATAAGGACCCTGGAGTGCCCACTATTTCTTGTATCATAGGCGATCACTCCATTCATAGAGCTCTCCTTGACCTTGGTGCGAGTGTCAATCTACTCCCTTACTCGGTGTATGAGAAACTAGGGTTAGGTGAATTACAGCTTACATCAGTTACATTGCAACTAGCCGACCATTCTGTGCGTAAGTGTAGGGGAGTAATTGAGGATGTCTTAGTGAAAGTTGACCGGTTCTTTTTCCCTGTTGATTTTATTGTCTTAGATATGGAACCGGTGCTAACTCCACACATCAGATTCCTATCATTCTAGGTCGCCCTTTCCTTGCCACAGCTAATGCATGCATAAATTGTAGGATGAGGGTAATGAAGATGACCTTTGGGAACATGAAAGTGCAACTAAATATTTTTGATGTATCCAACAACTTACTTGCAATCGCTAATGTTGAATGTTTTATGGTAGACAATTTTAGATTCGATGCTTATGATAGAGGTCCATCTTTTGTATCAGCCCATAATCAAGTTGTGTCTTCTAATTTTTCTACATCATCCTTTTGGAGACTTAAGAGAAGAGCCAATGCCAATATCTACTGCCCACCTTGACATACTTGAGAATGTTGGCATTGTCTGGCTGAAGACAATAAACTTAGCACTTCTTGGGAGGCAACCCATGTTTTTGATATATTTCTTTTCCTACCTTTTGTTTATCTTCTTTGGTTTATTTAGGTTTTATTTACTTATTTTTCTCAGCTTTTATTTTCTTTTCTCCTTATAGTTTTTGTTGCTATCTCTTTTCTAGGAGCTTGGTATTTTAGGTTTGGGAAAATGGTCTTTATATGTACATTTCTCATGCTTTATCAATCCTATGTACTTCATTTTTTAGATTAGTGGATTAGTTCTGCTCTCAGGTGATATCTTTATTTCCCTCTCTTACTTATTCTTGTCATTGTAGTAAATATTTTCTTTAACATTGAGGACAATGTTCAGTTTAGGTTTGAGGGTGTAGAAAGATGTTTTTCTTTCTTATTTTTCTTTTAGGATGTTTTAGAGTTTTTTTTTTCCGTTTTTACTTTTATTTTTCTTTTCTTTTATGTGGCTTTTATCGTTTATTTTATTTTATCTATTTTTAAAGAGATCAATTTCATGAACGTTCAAGTAATTAATTAAGTGATGAAAGTGATTGAGTGAGTAATTTCTATTTTATTTTCTTTATCTTGGATAATTGTGCTTATATTTTTAAATCACATTTCACACACTTGAAACTTGTAGGAATACAATTTTATGATTTATTACTTGTAATCTTAGTGGGATACCTTTAACTGGGTATATTTTTGAAAACATGCAATTCAGTAATTTTTAATGTTTTATGATATATCTTTATGCTTGGCTATTATTTGAAAGAAAAAATGGGATAAGTGTGTGATGAAAAAAAAGAAAGAATGAGAAAAAAATTGAAAAAAAAAGATAGATTGATTGAAAAAAAAATGATAAAAAAAAGTAAAGATTTGTTTCTCTTTTCACTGAGTAACCGGGCCTTGTGCCTAAGCAAGTATAAGGGATCGCGTCAAAAGGTGAAAAGTTGAGATAAATTTTTATATGACTTACTTGGTTCTGTAGCCTTTATAATTCGAGTTATTAAGCCTGAGGGGTGTTTCAACACTTAGTGCCTTGAGCCAACTGGATTAGGGACACTGGCCTAATGCTTGTTATATGGATTATTTAGAAAGCTTAATAAAACTAAGTTTTGCACAAGTCATATTTTGAGGTATATTATGTTCTTATTCCCAAAATTTAATTAAAATTTGAAGGCTATTACATGAGGTTTATTATGAGATGTTAAAGATGAAAGATTGTCATTGTTATATTTTTGAGTTAGTGAACTTTAATGAGCCTGGTTAATGGGTCACATAAGATATGCTTGTTAATAGAAAGTGAAATTGTATGACTACAAAGTTTCTACACTTTATGTTTTTGAAATGTATATATGTAGTTGCACAATTATTTCTAAGATGAGGTTATAGAATGGATGATTCCTTACTTGAAAGTGTTCATATCGGAATTATTTACTTGTGTCAAGTACTTGTGGTTGGTTCTTTTTAAAAATAGTTGTGTATTTTTAAGAGAAGATTGTTTTTAGAATTTTTGTTTTCTTGTTTTGTTTTATTTCTTTTCTTAGGTTTAGATGTTTGTGGGTATCATTGCTGCAAACCCTCACAAGACACAACTCGTCCAACTAGGGACACTTAGGGGTTTAAAGGCTTGTTGCATACACTAAATGCAATCGTGATTCCCTACGAAAGTAGCATTTATTTATTTTCTAGATTAGTTATTTTGTTTTGCTCAATGACTAGCAAAATATAGATTTGGGGGTATTTAATAAGTACGAAATATATATATATATATATATATATATATATATATATATATATATATATATGCCTTTTTACCTTATTTGCTAGTATAGATTAGGTTAATTTAGAGTTAGTTATGGTTTATATAGATTAAGATAGATATTAGTATTTTAGTTTAATTATTAATAATTTTGTAGTTATTAGTAGTTTAGACATGTATTTAAATCAAGTTGGAATTTTAGTTATATTCTACATATATAGAATGTGATGTTTTTATGTTTTGAAGAGAAAATATGCTTATCGAATTACTTGGACTAGGTTTGGAATAATTGAAAATAGTCTTGACATGTTTTAAAGTGATTTGGACAATGTTTTGGAGTTATAAACAAGTTAGAAATTAATATGAACATGAAAGGAACAGCTTAATGAACAGAATATGGACTGTCCAGAAAAACTGTCCAGATTGCAAAAACAGTGTAGCCATTCAAATGGGGCATTTTTAGGGATCAAACGGGATAGCGTAATTTTGATGAAAAATGCAGTATAGGCGGTCGAACAGGCATGCAGGGCGTTCGAATGGGATAACGCGCAGTTTCCTTGTTTAAGCCAATTTTGAGTCCTTTTTATATACAACTTCTTCCTACGGTTCTTATGCCTACATAAAGACATATTTGGCTCGAAATTGGAGGTTAGCAAGTAGATTTTCTGAAGAGAAAAATGAAGAAGAAGATGGAGAAGAACTCAAAGCTTTCAATGAAGATTCAAGTGCTTTCTTCTACCATGGAAGGCTAAACTTTTCTTTTACTTAGGAGTTGATGAAGCTATAGATAAGTTTCAGTTTCTTTTCTTTTTAATTTAGATCTCAGTTATGAATTATGACAATTGTATGATAAGGATTTCCTTTTTAATAGAAGTGTTTTTCATGTTTATTCAAATCTATGTTGATTTATTGTCTTGTAGATGATAGATTGATGTGGTTTTGATATTTACATCAATTCTAATTTCTGTGATTTAGATGAGATGGTCATACAAAAGTTTTAATGTTCAGATAATTAATGACTTGGATGAGTTATACTAAGATTAGACGGGTCATGCCTATAGCTAGTTTAGTGTAGATGATTCGTGCAATTGTCGAAGATAGTTCATGCCATAGAATTTAATTAATGATTCTTTCTAAAGTAATTTTAGCTTGTAGCTGAGAATACTTGTTCATATTCACACTAGGTTTAGATTAAAAGTTAAGAAATTATTGTGGTTCTATAGTGGATTCGATTTCCAAAGTAAATTTCATCATATTAATCTCTTGTTTTTAAACTAGTTGATTCCTTTCCTTTACTTAATTAAAGATTAAGTTGTTTTAGTTTTCAATCAGCAAATTCCTTTTTAGATTTAGTAATAATTCATCTGTCCCTGAGGTTCGACAACCCTTAAATATTCATCCTAGTATAATTACCTTGTACACTTGCACAGGGTTTAATTATAAACGATCAGTTATTTCCTAATTGGGGAGAAAATTTATTGATTAACCTTGTCATATATACTTGAACATTAAAATTATGCATTTTCTAGTATTGGATAGTACTATGTGGGTATGTTCTTATTTTGGGATGTGTAAGTTAATTACATGTTGAAGATCACACTACATTAGGATTTAATTGTGATATATTAAGAAGTAAAGACATTTCCAAGTTATAAAATATATCAGACTGATTTATGCACTATAGACTTGTAATTTCCTACTTCATATTGATTGGTTGTAGTATTTTATCATGAAATAGCCAAAGGGGAAGATTGTATCTCAACACACACACTTTAGAATGATGTGAATATCATATTATATTGTGTGAGAGTGTTGGAGACACATGGACAAAAATTTGCAAAATATTGTGATTTTGTTCATAAGTAAGCAATCGATCTTGAAGTTCTCCAGAATATTGAACAATCAATCAAAAGATGGATCAATCAATCAAAATCTTGTCTTGTATCATTCTAGAATAGTGAACAATTGATTGTTGTAAAGCGATTGATTAGTTGAAGTCATGTTTCAAATAGTATAGGGAACAATTGATCCCCTTGTGGAACTATCAGTCGATCTTTTGTGTAATTTCTTCGAACTCCCTAGCCAAGTTTATGAAGTTCGGGTTCATTGTAGTATTTTTCTGAACACTTGGGGGGCAGGGGGGCTCATTCTCCCAGGACCAAATGTAACATCCCCGATTTTTTTGTAATTTTTCAAGATTTTTCTGCTATTTTCTGCAACTTTCTGCAATATTCTGTAGTTTTTTGCTCGTATTTTTTATGAAAAAATTTTGACACTTTGGCGTATCTGTATTTGTAATATTCATGTCTGTAAGTGTTGGGAGTCGTGCTTAGTCACAGGTCATGGGCCTCGATGCATCCCAGAAATTTTTTTCGGTGCGAAAATCAGACAAGATGTGAGAATCCAATAGTAGGTAAAATTCCCAATTTTACTATATTTTATGAGTTTTAGTGCGTTGTGGCAGCCGGCAGAGCAGCTGGTCGCCGGCCGTCACTACCGGGCCTCTGGCTCTCTTCTGGCCAAGCGATGACAAGGCCACCACCCCATGGCCCAAGCCGCAACCTCCTCGGACCATGGCCCCTCCTATTTTCTGGTCCGGATAGAACAGTTTCCCCATTTTTTTTCTTTTGTTTTGGTTGGTGTGTTGTGGCCGCAGGTTGTGCCACCAGTGCCCAACCACAGCCAAATGGCCTTTGGCCCCACCTCGGCCCAGCGGCGACAAGACCACCAACCCCAAACCGGATTGCCGTCTTCCCGGCCAGTCATCTCTCCTTCCGTTATTTTCCGATCTGGTGAGATCATTTTTCCCTTCTTTTGGTTGTTTTTGTTTTGTCTTTCTTTGGGTGTGAGTAATCGGAAGAGCTTTGGCTCACCGTCGCCAACTCTGTCTCAAGCCGACGATAGCAGGTAACCACCCTCATGCATTTTCCCTCTCTTATGCCCCATTGCTCCCCTGGGTCCGAAACAGAGTTTCGGTATTGTGGTGTCGATTCGCCACCGCTAGACTCCAAACGAACACCAATCAGTGTCCATCGAGCTTGCTGTGGTTTGCAATTGCTTGGTCACCACGGTATCCCAAGTTCGTCCCCTGGCCCCATTTGGCCATTCGTGGCTCGACAATACGTGCATGTTGCCCTAACTCGGCACGTGGTCACCTCGGCTAAATCGAGTTCAATTGTTTCTTCTGACTGGTAATTTTGTCGCTGCCAACATTGGCCAGCTGATAGCCGTGACACGACTTGTCCCAATGATGATAAGGGGACACCATTCCCGGCCACCCTTGCATGCCTTTTGCCCAAAACCTACACCCCCTAGCTTCGGGGTACGCCTCTGATCGCTGTCGAGTGACCCACCCTAGCCTAGGGCCAACCTGTCGTGCTTGACATCGCATGGACTTAGGCCGTATGTTTGACCGACATGGGCTTTGCCCCAGCACAGTGACATCAAGGGCCAACAATTCTGGCCCAATTCTACCTCTGCATCCCCACTTTTGTTATACATGACCCAAAACATATGGAAAAGAGTTCCCGAATTCTGTTTCTTCCAGAGGGAAGTATTATTGTAAGCCATTAGACTTAGCCTACCGAAGGCTCGACCGATGTCATGCCCATATCCTCCACCGCAAGTCGTGCTTGATGCATGATTGTTCGTACAATGAGTTGGTTGTGGGTAGCATTTAGAAATGGTGCCGCCTTTGTTGGCCTCTTATGCTAGGCCTTAGTGCCTCAATGTATGTTTAGGGAACGTCTCCACCACTAGGCAATTTGGCTGTTAAAGCTCTCCGCCACCTTGTGAGGCTTCGACGATGCAGAATTGCTGCCGTTGGATGTGGTCTGCTGTCCATTTTCATATTTTGTCGCCAAGAAAGTGTTTTAAACCATTGGCCTACCAAGTCAGTCAGCCCCCATTCTGTGGTCACTGCCATTTCTAGTGGCACGGCCTTGTGTCTGTCTGCCTTAGTGCGTCCAACCCTTTGGCTTCGAGTGAAATTAACCTAACGTTATTGAGATTAATTCTAGCATCTCTAAAAATCCTTGGGACACAACAACTCTCTCAGTGCAATGCTTTTGGCCGCCTATTCCGCTATCAATGCCGCCACTGTCATTTGCACGCCAACAAAATCCTATGGATTACGAAGTAGGGGACCTTGAACTCGTAATTTCATTATAGCATGCTTTGATTGTGTAGTAGCATGCTAGGAGTTTATAATTTAATGTTTTGCATGATTGTGCTGATTATAAAAGCATGTTGTATGTATGTGATTTGTGTTTGTATGTTAGTGAAGACTAAGGGCACGTAGTAAGTTGCTACCAATCGTATGTATGTGACCAGAGTGTGTGATCTTCGTTGTGGACTGGTGGTATGTGATTGATGGGCACGAGTAGAAGTGTTTGATTATAAGTTTGGCGAAGGGGTGCTTCGTGGGTTATGAAGCGAAAACTGTGATTGTATGTTGGGCGAGGAAAGACGTAAGATTAACAAGTGAAGGTTGAATTTGATGAGATTAAAGAATTAGTTTAGATTGAGTTGGGTGGTACATTGGAGGAATGAGCAGAAGACGTAAGCAATGAAAGGATGTGGAAGATTTAAGGTTCTTAACGTCATGGGGAATTTGTTAATTAGTGAGAGTGGACATCATAATTGTACATACGTAATGTACGTAATATGAATTGTAATGAAAGAATAATGAGTAAGGAATTAGTAAGGGTTTAATGACGAGACTTAGGTATAAAGGGGGTCATTTGAGGAGTTTGAGTAAGATGATTCAGTTTTATGATAGATGGTGTAAGATATAAGGCCATAAGTGTATGATGATAAGATTATTAGTATGGAATTCGAGTTTATGTAAGACTGTGCAGAGATTCGTAAGACTGGATGTGTCAGGGTAGGAGATGAACTAAGTAAAGGACCTTTGTGGATTAGAGCTTCAAAATGGGGGCAGTTTTAGCCTGGTTGGCTAGAGATTGTAAGATGAAAGTTGTTTTTCATCATAATTGTACATGCATAAGTTACCTAATATGAACTTGAATGGTAAGTAACTCTAATTTGATAACGTTGTGAGTTGGAGACTGAGAGTTTCGACGGATTAAGTTCTATTTTGAGCCAATCGATAAGTAATTGACTGAGCATCTTTCCTGGTCTAGCCATGGTGTTATCCTGCAGGATTTAGTCTTGGTGTTGTATTTCAGCCCAGATGTTTGATGCTCTTTTGAGAGCGTTGTAAGTTTCCACCCTTCATGGGCACTATATGTATATGGCCTACTGATGCCACTGTATGTCCTGCCCAAGAGTGGCACTATAAGATTCTTGCCCAAGAGTGGCACTGTAAGATTCCTGCCCAAGAGTGGCACTGTAAGATTCCTGCCCAAGAGTGGCACCATATGTTTTCCGCCCTTAGTTGGCACTGTATTGCCCTTGTTGGCAATGTATGGCCCCAAAGACTGGGCATTTGCGCACTCAGGTAAGCAGTATCATGGACCTGCTCTTACCTATTTGATCCTGTGCCTCATGAGCATAGGTGTGTCTTGCCTTTGGAAAAGTCCATGGCATCTAGTTGCTCCCCGAAGGTTAAGGTGACGCCCTAGTGGCATTCCCCTCCTTTCTGACGCTGGAGCTTATTAATTGTAATGAGCTTCAATTGTTGGTAATATATGTACGATAGTAAGAGTAAGCTTATGAGTATGAGTAAGGTTGTATGAGTAAGGTGGTACAAGTAAGTTCGTGCGAATAAGGTTGTACGAGTATGTATGTATTGTAAGTGTAAGTGTATGACGATACGAGAAAGACTTTGATTCAGAATGTAAGTGTAAGTGTAAGAGTAAAGAGTAAGAGTATGCTATGTGTAAGTGTAAGTGTAAGAGTATGCGACAAGGGTAAGTACAAGAGTAAGTGTAAGTTCACCAGTTCGATGGTATGTGTGTAAGATATTTTATTTATGCTACATGTACTTGCTTCATGTGTGATTGCATGGATGATGCATTTAGGAATGAACTTACGAAGTTCATTGATTTATTTTTTCCCTATTGGGTATTTTCCTACTGGGTATGAAAATACTCACCCCATCTTTTTAGCCCCTTCTATCGGAGGCTTTTGCAAGTCAATCATTAGCTGTTGAGACTAGACTTTTCCCATGGTGGACACTTCTTTTTCGACCTTGAGTGCAGTGAAATCGTAGCGAGGCTCTGTGGATTTTGGTGCCATGATCTCATGTATTGGTTAAGGTGAGAGAAATGTATTATGTACTGGACTTTTGTATGTATGTACGAATGATTTTAAGACTGTGAAAGAACTTGTACTCAGAGATGTCTGGGAGGTTTTTGTTTTCGAAACCCATGACCATGGTAGATTTTATCGTATGATTTTGTATTAGGTCACACCTGAGAACATTTATTTGTCGTAACTATATATATATATATATATATATATATATATATATATATTCACATGCTTTGAATTTTGTTGGTTTATTTAATTTACATCTGTATTTTGAAATAAAATATTTGTAAGATTTTCAATTAAATGTAAAGAAAAACCTCGGGCGTGACACCAAACGACCTCCTTCATTAATCTAATCGATGGATAAAACCATACAGAGGTAGGAGAAGGGCGAGAAACCCTCTTTTATGCAGATTGTGATCCTAGAGCGCGAGAATTGTAAAATTGAGATGGACCGCCCACCTCAGAGCTGGCTTGCTAAGGCATGGGCAAGATAGGGGCCATAGAAGCCGATTGAAGTTGGTCAAAGGCCGCTATCAGGTTCTGAATATGAGCATTTATCTTCTCAAACATAGAAATGACCATAGTTGTGTCTATGTTCGGATTTGGATTGGGGAATTCCTCCATGGCATTAGCCTAGTTCTCTAACTGAGTCTCCGAGGCTTTCACCACTTGCTTGCCACTCGCCATAGCTGATTATCAAGGATTTGATACCAATGGCATGTTCCAATGACGAACACAATAGTACCTTGGCCAAGTAAGGGGAAAGAAGAAGAAAAGGGGGAATAATAACTTCAATTTCAAGACAATGAGAATGGCCAAGATGCCAAGTACAAATACTTACTCCAAGAGCCTGATGTGATCCCCTCGGTGGGTTAGCCCGCCATCAACGGGCCCCTTATCCTACCCAATACACAATCAATCTCAAAATACATCCAATTCATCCCCCGATTACATCCGCAAGAAATATTAAACTGAATTACTACCCTATAGTTGTAACAATGTAAGACTCACACGCTTCCAAGGCCTACTGATACTGAATAATGAATGGCAGTGGTTGGACATAACACTTTTGCATGTAGTTAGTAAAGTATTACCATCATATAGTAGGATTACTTATTTTAACATGCATGTAACATTATTCACACATAATGAATTTATTCCACATGAATTATGATTTAGCTTTGTTGGATTTAATTTATAAAACCATGTATAATGTGATTATCCATGGTTTCCAAAGTTTGCCATTGATTTGAACTATATCAGATTTCGCCATCACATGTGGGTTGAGTTTTGGTTAGTCGTGTTTTCCATTAGAAAGGATGAGTTTTTTTGTCTATTTGAAAGGACATTATTTTTCTTTGATGGAAGCAAAAAACTTCTCCTTAGGCGAACACTTGACCAAATTACTATGACATTGGAGCTATGCACCCGAATATTTGGTCATGTTTTTGAGTACCAGCTTGACCAAAGCCTTTTTTGTATTACTAGTTTAGGAGTGCGAGACAACATGTAATAATTTTTTATTTATTATCTCACTACAACAAAATGTAGTCTTAGTGACGCAAATATAAGCGTCTCTATAAATTGATATTTGCGACACATAACTAAGCATTGCAAAAACAATAACTATTAGCGACGCATAATACAAAGCATCGCTATTACTATAATTGTTAGCGACGCATAATACCAAGCGTCGCTAATATATATCATTTAGTGACACATATACCATGCGTCACTAAAAGATATTTATTTGATTTTTTTTAAAAAAAATTATTACTATTAGCAACGCTTATCCAAAGTGTCGCTAATAGTTTTAATAATACCGACATTTATTAAAAATGTCGCGAATAGTTATGAATTTAAAATAAAAAAGAAATAAAATAAATACTATTAGAGACATATAGCATATGTGTTGCTAATAGTTTAAGTATTTAAGACATATAATATTATACGTCACTAATACGCACACTATTAGCGACACATATTACTATGCGTCCCTAATAATATTTATTGTATTTATTTTTTTTATTTTTAAAAATAAAAAATCATAAAAAATTAAAATTAGAGGAGAGATATTGTGTAGAGAGAGAGGAGAGGGGATAGAGAGAGAGAGGGATAGGGAGCGGAGAGAGAGAGGAGAGGGGATAGAGAGAGAGAGGGATAGGGAGCGGAGAGAGAGAGGAGAGGGGGATAGGAAGAGAGAGGGAGGCGAGAGAGAGGCGAGAGGAGAGGAGAGAGAGGGGGTAGAGAGAGAGGGAGAGGTAGAGTTGAGAGGGAGAGAGAGGAGAGGGGAGGCAGAGAGAGAGGAGAGCGAGATGGAGGAAAGAGCGAGATGGAGGAGAGAGCAAGATGGAGGAGAGAGAGAGAGAGAGAGAGAGGAGAGATAGAAGAGGGATATTAATTAATTTTTAATTTTTTAAATTTTTTTATAAATTATCATATTTTAAAAAAATATAAAAATATATACTATTAGCGACACATAGGAATATATGTTGCTAATAGGCTAGGTATTAGCGACGTATAATCCTATACGTCGCTAATACCCAGCCTCGTAGCGACATATATTCCTATATGTCGCTAATAATATTTATTTTTTTATTTTAAAAATTAATTTTAAAAAATAAAAAATCATAAAAAATTGAAATTAAATCATATATATTGTGTACAGAGAGAGGAGATAGAGAGAGGAAGGTAGAGGGAGAGAGAGGAGGGGAGAGAGGAGAGAGAAAGGGAGAGAGGAGAGGAGAGAGAGGGGGTAGAGAGAGGAGAGGTAGAGGGAGAGAGAGGAGGGGAGAGAGGAGAGAGAGAAGGATATTAATCAATTTTTAATTTTTTAAGATTTTTTTATAAATTATTATATTTTTAGAATAATAAATAAATAAATACTATTAGCGACGTATAGGAATATACGTCGCTAATAGACTGGGTATTAGAGACGTATAGGATTATACGTCGCTAATACCCAACATATTAGCGATGTATAATCCTATACGTCACTAATAGTGATTTTTTTTCATTTTAAAATTAATTTTTAAAAATAAAAAATTATAAAAAATTGAAATTAAAGCATATATATTGTGTAGAGAGAGGAGAGAGAGGAGGAGAGAGAAAGGGGGAGAGGGAGAGAGAAGAGGAGAGGAGAGAGGGGGTAGAGAGAGGAGAGGGAGAGGGAGAGGAGAGAGAGAGAAGAGGAGAGAGAAAGGGTATTAATTAATTTTAAATTTTTGAAGATTTTTTTATAAATTATTATATTTTTAAAATAAAAAAAGAAAAATAATAATACCATTAGGGGCGTATAGGAATATACTCGCTAATAGGATGGGTATTAGCGATGTATATTCCTATACGTTGCGAATATTATTTATTTTTAAAATTTTTTATTTTAAAAATTAATTTTTTAAAATTAAAATTCATAAAAAATTGAAATTAAGGGAGATATATTGTTTAGAGAGAGAGGAGAGGAGAGAGAGGGGGTAGAGAGAGGAAAGGGAGAGAGGAGAGGAGAGAGAAAGGAGAGAGAGAAAGAGAGGAGAGTGAGGAGAGGAGAGAGAGTGGAGAGGGGAGGTGAGAGAGTGGAGAGGGAGAGGGCGAGGAGAGAGAGAGGAGAGAGAGAAGAGGAGAGAGAGAGGAGAGAGGGGGGAGAGAGAGAGAGGAGAGAAAGAGAGGAGAGAGGAGAGAGAGAAGAGGAGAGAGGAGAGGGTAGAGAGAGGAGAGATGGAGGAGAGGGGGGAGAAAGGAACATTATCACAAATAAGATAGTTATTGTGACGCTTATTTATAAGCGTTGCAAATGAATGCAATTGGCGACGTTAAAAGAATGTCGTAAATATTGTAATCGTTGTGACGGATTTTAATGAGTTGTTAAAAGAATTATCTTTTCGACGCATGTATTTAGCGTCATAAATTAATATCATTTGCAACACAGTCTAATCCTCATTAGAAAGAAGGCGCACAAGCAAAAGTTTCACGCGTGTGCCATGTGGAATTAGACCACGCGGGGTGAAATTTTTGCCCCCCGCAGGCGATTTAGCCCGCCCAGGTCATTAAATTGCCTACGCGGCTCCTGACCCACTCCTCTCCTCCCCCCTCCAACTTCTTACGTCAGCCACCATCTGCCTCCTGTCCGCAGCCAGTATCCACAGTCCGCCGCCTGATGCCGCTGGTTTGCCTTCATCGGCCGCTTCTCCCCCACATACCTAGCCGCCATCCGACGCCCACGTCTGGCCCCGGCCACCCCGCCTCCGCCCTTCCCCCTGCTCCGCCCCCCCTCTCCCCGTTGCTCCGGTCCCCCCTCTCAACCTCCTTCCCCCCCTCCTCCCCCCTCTTCCTCTGATTTTTAGAGGAGGGAGATGGGGGCCGGATGGAGCCTGAGGATGGCGGCACCGCCTCCATCCTCCCGCTCCCCCTGCTCCGCCCTTCCCCTTGCTTCAGACCCCTTCTCCGCCCCCCTCCCTCCCCTCCTTCCTCTGATTTTCAGAGGATGGTGGGGGGAAGGACGACGATGAACCGAGAAGAGGGGGGACCGGGAGGTGGGTGGGGGGCGGAGGATGGCGGTGGCACCAACCTCCCGCTCCCCCCTCTCCCCGGCTTCCTCTGAAAATCAGAGGGGGGGGGGGGCGAGGAGGGCGACGACGCCATCCTCTCGCTCTCTCCCGATCCCCCCCCCTCCCCTCTAATTTTCAGAGGACGGGGAAGGAGAGGGACCAAATTCCAGTGCCCAGCTATCCTCTGACCCCCCTCTCCTTTCCCCTGTGGGCCACCAGGGTTCTTTTTTAATTTTTTTTTGTTTTTAGCGATGCTTTTAAAGCATCTCTAAAGTTGATATTAGCATCGCTAATATTATGTTATTAGCGGCGCATTGAATAACTTTTTCTATTTTTTTTAAAATGATTTTTATATTAGCGACATTAAATGTCGCTAATAAGGACTTATTAGAAACGCTTATGGTTATATGTTGCTAACGAGTTATTTTAAAAATATATATAGTTTAATTTTTAGCGACATATATAATAATGTCGCTAATACGCAAAAAATTAAGCGTCACTAATAATTTATTATTATTATTAGTGACGAAGTTTTACTAATAGCGACGCTTTTTATTATGCGTTGCTAATAGGCAATAGCGACGACACTTTGTGTGATGCTTATAGCGAACTTTTTTATGCGTCACTATTAGTCATTAGCGGCGTTTTTGGGGCTATTGGCGATGCATAAATGAGTTGCTAAAAGTCTTTTTTGTTGTAGTGTCTTGTGATATTCCTTTGATGCATTTATTGAGATATTTATATTGGTATTGTGTAGGGATTTTATGCATCATAGGTTTATTCATTTTTCTATTAATGTAGGTTTTGTTCTATTCAAAACATTTTGGGCTATGCTCACCCCTTTGTTTTGTTTTATTTCAGGAATCCCCTTTATTGTTGTGTCACACAGGTGCTTAAGATGATTTGTTTTGCAAGCAAGGCAAAAACTAAAGAGATAATGAGCAAGGATAGGACATCTACTAAGGGATAATTATTAATTAATATAACTAAAGAAATTTGAGACTTTACATTTATATTTGATAGTATTTCCATTTTAATAATGGTAGTTTTTTGTTGTAGTTTTGAAGGTATTTGATATTTAATAGTATTTCCATTTGATATTCATTGTGCCTTTGCATTCAGAATTGTGTATAAGTATGCTTAGTATTATGCTTGATTGAAATTGTTCAATTTCATTTATTTTCTTTGTATTATTTTTATACAAAGCGGTTGATGTATATTTTGATTAACTCATGGTTGTGGGTTAAAATTGTTGCATCCTCTAGCTAGTTTGTGTAAGGGTTGTGACAGAGGAAGTAGGGCAAAGTTTCCTCATGAACTCATTTGCAAATTGAAGGGAATGGTGGTTTTTGTCTATATTGTATATTAGGATTGTGGAAAAAATTCTTGAGTAATCTTGGTTAGGCTTTGGAATTATGTAGAACAATTTGATATATAATACTAGTATGGGTTTTGATACTTAAATTATAATCTTTTAGTCGAGTAGCTAACGAGATTATGTTATGCTCACTGTGGGTCATACTACTTGTGTGATTTTAACACTAGATGATTGTGTTCCTTCATGATCATGTTATATGGTTTTGACACAATTGTTTTATACGTAATGTGATTAACTTGTTTAGTGTTTTCTCAACTATGTGTTGTTCATGTGCCTTTTTTAAATTTACCTTTATCTATTCATGACAAAAAAGGGGAGAGATAAAGTGAAGATGGGGTTGAAGATATGTAAATTATTTGTTTATTGGGGAGAAAACTTATTGATTAACCTTGTCACATATACTTAAATATTTAAATTATGTATTTGCTAGTTGTGGATAGTACTATGCATATATGTTCTTATTTTGTAATGTGTAAGTTGATTACATGTTGAAGATCACACTCTATTAGAATTTGATTGTGACATATATAGGAGTAAAGTCATTGCCAAGTTAGAAAATAAGTCACAGTATATTTTTTACACTATAGACTTGTAATTTTCTTTTTTAGATTGTTAGGTTGTCTTTTATTACGAAATAACCAAAAGGGAAGATTGTAAGTACATATTGTCTCATATGTAGTGTCTTGGCTTGTTTTGATTATCAATACAAAGTCAAAAAATGTGTACTTTTGAGTTAAAGTATGCTAAAGATCACATGGTGAAAATAAAGTAGATCATAAGACTTAAGAGATGCTTTGACAGATAAAAAACCATACACACACGCATTCATTAACACACACACACACTTGAGAGCGATGTGAATATAATATTATAGTATGTGAAAGTGTAGGAGACACATGGACAAAAATTCCCAAAAGTTTGTAATTTTGTTCATCAACAATCTATTGATCTTCAAAGCCTGATCGATCAGCCTTGAATATTGATCATAAAGTTCTCTAGAATATTGAATAATTGATCGACAAGTAGATAGATCGATCGAATGCTAGTCTTCTATGGTTATAGAATAGTGAACAATCAATTGTTGTGGAAGTGATTGAATAGTTGAAAGTCAGGTGTCAAACAATACATGGTACGATTGATCACTCTGTGGAGCTATCAATCAATTTGATTTGTAATTTCAAAAAATAGGATACTACATTCTAAATTTATTTCCTATTCAAATCCTAACACATTAACCGACTTAGGGGTCTATAAAAAGGGTGTCTAGACATGGTAAAGGAAGAGAGTTAACCTTATAACCTTAGAAAGAAAATTGTGAGACTTTGTTATTGATTTCATAAGTGAGAGAGCTTTTATCATTATAGATTTCTAAGACAAAACATCAAAATAGTCATTGAAATCTCAATGAATTAATCTATATACCTTTAGCTTAATGAATTACTAGAGAAGATATGTTGCACAATCACCTGAATTACATAGAGTATATCTTAATCTGGATAGTGTGACCCATGGTTTCTTGAGATGGGTTACCACATAGAGATCTTTCGTGTCATGGTTTGTATATTTTCACATTTTCTAGACACATAGGTTTTGGCTTTTTCGATCAAAATTACTTTTTGATTTTTGCTACAAAAAGGGAAGAAATACATGTTGTATTTATCAAGTAAATTTTTTTAATAGAGGCATTGTGAGGTACCAAGATTTGTAGTTGTTTTCAAACCGACACCTTTGAGGTTGAATTTCACATACTTTCAGTTACACCTTCAACTTTGAAAATGAACTACAATAGGAAGGCCTTCTAATTGCATGTATGACTACCAATGTTTTGTTATACTTTGAACTTGGGGTTTAACATTTGAGTGCAATAGGTCAAATGTTCAAGTATAGTAGAATTTTACAATTCTTCAACTTGAAATTGATTTCTTCGTTTTTGAAAGCTAGATTTATGTGATATCAAAGACTAAAAATAACCAAAATTAGGGACATTTTGAATTACAAATCTCATGAAGCTTGTTCAAGACATCCATCTAGCTTCAAGGTGACTTAAATCTTCAAGTTGTTTTTCTTCTTCAATGTTTGACTTCCAAGCTAATCTTTAGGTTGATAACACACCTAACTTAATCAATTAGAGATTGATTCGTGCATCATTTTCATTATTCATTCAAAATTTTAAATTGTGTTTTTGTTATGGGATTTTCTAGCACATCGATTTTTCTTTACAAGGTTCTACACTTAAGATTTAGATAAGAAAAGGGGCAGGTTCCTTCACATGCACCTCTGGCCAAATGCTACATACAAGTTCCAGCTGGATGATTGGGAAAGATCAAATATATTTGAACTACCCACATCATAGTAGAAGTAGCATAATAATTGGGAAATAGCTTACAAAATTCTTCCCTTTCTAAATTTAAGTATTGTGTGGCATTTTATTTGATTGAATTAGACATATCATGAATGTATAAATTTTGGTGCCCACTGTATCAAAAAAGATAAGCGCCCAATCTAGTCCAAAAACCCAAAGCCCTCCCGTGGTTTATACTTCTATGTTGTGTCCGAGAGTTCATGATATTATATTGATGGTTATTTCCTTACTCAGCCTTTTCTCATCTCTTTTTCTTTCTTTGTTTTGAGAAAATTTTTTGGGGTTCTCTACATCGATGAAATGATGTGGAATGAAGCAGTTTTTGAGACTATTTTGCTTGCACTTGATGATCCTTAATAGCTCATCATTTGGTTTGAGACACTTCATTTATGCCCTGGATTAGTGTAGGATTTGTTTATTTGATTTAAGAAAGAAGATAGCTATACTTACATTACTAGTGGAGTGTCCATGGTCATGGCTGGACAATTTTTTTTACATGTCGATTGGAGTCTAGAAGTGGAGAAGAAACAAGGGCAAGTGCCCCATGTGTAAAAGAGCTTATGAGAAGTTTGGTATAGGCTTCAAAAATTAGTTTTGATCAGTTTTTTATTTTGGTGGCCAAGGCTTGTGCTGGTCTTGTGTTTCTTTTTCTTCTATTTATGTATATATTCAAATTATCTTGATTTGGGATTATAGAGAAGATGGATACGGCAGAAAACCATAAAACAAATTTGTTGGAAGGTGTTATTTTGTAGATTCACCCTACTTTTTCCTTGTTTAAGTAAATTTATTGACCAATGTGTCTCAATCTCGAAACTACAAAATTTATTATATACTCACTCTATCCCAAATTAATAGATCCATTTATATTTATAAATTGAACTAAAATTAGTCTATTTTTTAAAAACAAACAAATCTATAAATGTGGGTTGGTGAATGACGGCTCTTACCTACCGTCCATACCTTTCTTTTCAAATAAGGCAAATCATCTTGGAAATTTTTCCCTTTTTCATATAGAACTAACTTCGTCCCATTTAGCTTTGACTCATGCATACATGGTCGTGAAGAGACTCTCATAGCAAGGCTAATTTAGATAATTTGTGAAAGGAAAAAGGTCCACAATTATCATAGCATATAAGGGCACTATTTCTTGTCTTGTTATCTTGACTGCCATACTTCGAAATTGTATGACTGTAAATTCATTCCCCCTACATACAAA
Source organism: Saururus chinensis (assembly GCA_035235625.1). Lineage (NCBI taxonomy): Eukaryota > Viridiplantae > Streptophyta > Magnoliopsida > Piperales > Saururaceae > Saururus > Saururus chinensis. Next base: position 23,246,205 of record CP141146.1, on the reverse strand, counting down.
ATGATCACTTTCTTAGTGATCCATATAAATTTAGACTTGCCTAGCATGACCAATTTTTGTTACCAAGGTAAGGTGACCAGCAATAAGAGACTCCTACGTGACGAACGAATGCGAGAGATAAACTTTGGAACCAGATCTTAGAAGTTCCCATGTAATATGTTCCCCCTCTTTTACTGGTCATGCATTATGGTCGTGGTGGGGGTTCATGAAAATATTTTTTTATTTATTTTGCATGCTTGGGTTCTAAGAACAAATCTTATAACTAAGAATCAGGTACACAGAAAAGCAAATGAGAATGGAAGGTTTCCGGGAATGGCTAATCTGGGTCGAATCCCCTTGGCACATTATGTGTAAATAAAAAATACCTGTTGAAAATGCAAAATGATGGATAAAATAGACGGTGCTCACTATTTGAATTGAAAAATAACAAAAAAAACGGAAAGAAGTTTCAATTTATTTTCATGCATGCGCATAACACGGGGATAATTAAGACAATTTATGGACAGATTACAAAGCAGCAGAAAGGAAAGAAATTCAGCACATGAAATTACACATTTCAATTGGAATATGCAACAATTTTCGTTCAGCTTTTTATGCTCTCCCACCATCTTCTGCCTACAATCTGCCTTAAAGTCTTGTCATTGATCATGCCTTTTGGCAGCGTCTTCAGCTTTCGACAATTATACACTTGCAATGTACTCAATGATGGGAATGATGCTGCATTACTGCATATGGATGACATGTTGGGCAAGGAGAACAGTTTGACAGACCTTAGCTTGAGCAAGGAGATTGGCCTCTCTTCTGCTTCTTCTTTTGCAGTGATCACTTCTTCCATTACTTGGATGTCGTGTATTTCAAGCTCTACAATGTTGTGAAGAAGTCGGATCCAAGAGGCACTTCTCACGTTGCAGAAAGCCAGCTCCAAGCTACGAATGCTTTGCAGCCACTGCTTGGGCAACTGGATTCTTTCCAGCTTACGGTTTCGAGTAAGCTCGAGTTTCTCAAGGCATGAATAGTTGAATCCCTCTCTTTCGGAAACTTGAATCTCTTGTAACATATCACATTCACTGATACACAACTCTCTAAGTCTGCCCATTGTTCCAAAGTTTGATGATATTTCAAGCGAAATCAGGTCTGGGCAATTTTCCATGAATAGATAAGCCATTCGACTCACACTTTTCTGGGACTCAGCCAGCATTTTGAGAGTGGAGTAGTACACAATGCTGATTCCAAGGTCATTCATATTCGTCAAGCATTCCAGTTCCTCAATGGTTAATGTATCCGGTTCCTTTTCATTCAGGAAACAGCCACTGTAATACATGTCTAGAACTTGCAACTCGGAAAGGCTCCGAACCATTCCAGATCTTAATGTCTTAATGGAAGTTCTTCTAAGTGCGAAGTAAATCAGTTTCCTCAGATTTTTTAGCTCTACAGGTAAGTTGTTAGCTCGGTATGAGATAGATTGAGATACCTCAACTCAATTAACCTCCCAATCGCCGCCGGCAACTCGGTGAGCCCCGTATGTGAAAGATCAAGGACTCTGATAATGGGAAGGGCATGGAAGAAATCATTTGAAACTTTCTGCAGTTTCTTGTTCCGATGCAGCATCAGAGTTAATAGATTGGGACAAGCAGGTGCAAGAGGCAGTTCATTCAGCTCATTGTCCATCAGTGAGATCCTCTCGGCTTCCTTCCACGTCTCAGCCTCCGGCGCCTTGATCAATTTCATGCCTCCTTCGACCAAGATCTTCTTCTTGTTGTTTCCACAATCAGAAGCAATCCACAACACCGTCTTGCGTATGACCGCCTGCATTCTTACTTCTGCCTCTTCATTTTCACCGCTTTCCAACAAGGACACATCCTTCAGACTTGTGAGTTTATCACAGACAACCTTAAGAGCTTCATCTACAGTTTGGACATGGCATCCAAAGAATCCTTCCCCCATCCAATATCCCACAAGTTGTTTTATGGGAATGGAATATTGGTCAGGAAATAAGGAGCAATACAAGAGGCAGTGTCTAAGAGTGTGGTCTGGTAAGCTATCATAAGCAAATTTTAAAAGGGACAGCAAGTGTGTCTCCGTACCTGGTGGTGGCAAACCCCTGAGCTTCTTTAATGCATGCTCCCACTCCTGTGGAGACTCTTTGCTGGCCATGGTGCGGCCTATGACGGTAAGAGCAAGAGGCAAGCCTAGGCACTCTTTGGACATTGCGGCAGCAAGGCCAGGTATATCAGGGTGAGAATTGAGGGCCATTTCTCCCACATTCAGCCTGAAAAGGTCCCATGCCTCCTTTGGTGTCAAGACCTTAACCTCAATCTTTTGGGCATGCATGTCGTCACAAACGTCTTCAAATTGAGTTGTGAAAATTACTTTCGACTGATTTTCCTCGGTGGGGATGGGGATTCCAAGTTCCTTTAAATCAACACTCCTTGACAAATTGTCAAACAATAGCGCGAATTTCTTTACCTCCGACAAGGCCTTCAATATTGCATCTTGCTCTTGTGACTGGTCCCTCAAACGGGGTAGCAACAGCTTGGTAGCAATATCATGACGAATTTTGATCACGTTCATCGTCTCAGGCATGGCCACCCATATGACAACGTTGAAAGAATGGATTCCGTTGAGGTCATTCCAAATTCTTTTCATGATGGACGTTTTCCCAACACCTTCCCTGCCATGAATGCCAACAAGTCCAATAAAATCATCGTCGATGAAGCTTCTTACCTGATGATACGCTTCATCATGTACTCGAAATTCTGCTGGTGGCATCATTCCTACAAGATCTCGATGAGGTGGGTTAGCAACGACTGTGATTTTTTGTCCAGATTCTATCATCCCTTTCACTTGTTGTAGTTGTTGTGCTGCCCTCTTTCCCAACTTGTACCTTGATGCACAATTTGGACAGAAGCCGCCAAGGCAAGTCAAATTTTTCTGAAGATCTTTTTCTAATGTTTCCAATTCAGTTTTTTGCTTATTCACCCTCTCAAGCCATCCCATGACTTGATAGCGAGGTGATAGGCGTTGCGATTTAGCTTCTTCAACCAGGGCTTGTACATCATCTTCTACGTGCTTTAAGCTCACTGCCTCTTCTTTCAATAAGCCCACATTCTTTTCTAGATCAGCCATGGTTTCTATCATTTGTGAGGCAGGTTTCAAGAGAAGGGTAGCTACGTTGAAACAAAGGCCACATATATCAGAAGTCATATTGAAGTACCCAGCTGGTGATTTAATGATTTAGCATGTGGATGTTGAAAGGAAACGGAGTGTTGAATAGAAGGAAGAAAATTGATAACAAAACAACTACCGAATGGAGGATGCTAAGGTGAAGGAATATACTATAAGTGGGAGTCTCTTGATAATGATTTGCAGAACTGAAGGAGAAAAGTACGATCAGGCTTGAATGACATGGAAATGATAGTTTTTTGGCTGCTAAAATAAACTTCTCAAGTGAAAGATATAGAGAAGAATGCAACCAGCACCTTTGCACTTATGAAATACGGGATGGATGTAGCACCTAACCAACTGGCTGGCTATTTATATATGCATCACTATTCTCTTCACCGTATGCATCAACAGTCAGTATGCCTTTCTTCATTGTCAAGGACCTTAACGAATAAAGTTTGGCCTCTGTTCCACGTTCTTTTGAATGTTGGGCTTGACTGCTGAATATATTCACTCATGTGTCTTCCACTGATAGAAAAGAATATGCTCCTGAGTCCTGGCTAATTTGCCTCTCGAAGGGAAGTATCAGAAATTTCAATTCCCGACCAGACTAGCCGGTTGGACCGGGTTGAATGAGACTCGGTCTAAGAAACAGCCCAGTCCATCTGGGTTATCAGGCTAGCTTGTTCTTCCTCTTGCTCCTTTGGTTTCCCTGTCTATTGCACATTTTTGTTGAAGATATGTGTTTTACCCCCTTAGGATTACAAGGTGAATACTGTATAGAAGGTTGGATGAAAGGGGAGAGTAATACAGTGAAGGGGGTGAATACTTAAATGAAGAGTAGGAAAGAATAAGAGAAACTTAACTATGCTCTTGCAAAATACTGGCCATGCCTACCGTAGCAATGGGGCAGTAAGACCCTTTATAGTTTTACACTTACCCAATTATAACATTTGATCAAAATAAGAAACTAACATGAAATAGTATATAAACTAAACTGGGAAAGCTAATTGAAATAAGCTTTAGCTAAACTAAGAATCCTAGAAACTTCTTAAAGCAACTTTGTAACAACTAGGAAATTTAATAATATTTTTTAAAAAATTTTAACAATCATTAACTCATTGGAGCTTCACTGAGTGCATCGGTGACACCGGTATTGTTAACTATAATAAAATTGTGGGTTGTAACATGGCTGTGAGTTGAAGACACAATTATGTTACTTAAAAAGGGTAAAGATCATAAAATTATGGATTCTCATTGACCCAAAAAGAAGTAAGAGAGTCCTATGATGAGTGAAAAATTACAAACCTGTACTTTAAGGGGGGTTCCATCAGTTGAATGCCCATGTAAAGTTATCAAAGAGGCTAGAAAGGGAAATTTTTGGCACACACTAGTTTTGAGGTAGGATAGATTATTCTCAACATAAACTAATTGATCAAATGGTAGAATGAATAGATCGATTGGATGAGTATTCATCCATCATAGTAACTTGAATGATCGACTGTAAGTACAAAGGATCAATTGGTACTTGACAAGTGAATTACAGCAGCTTGATTGATAGATTATTTTGTATAATGGACAAATCAATTAGGTGTCGGGATTTGAATAGAATAGGATACAATTAATAGCATGTGCAATGATTGATCGATCTGTGAAGTAATTGCCTAGTTTAAGCAATCGGGAATGAATCTCTTTCAAAATAGGAGACTAAAACCATAGCTACCTTGGGAGACTATATAAGGGCTAGCTTTTGATGAAATAACAAAAGGGGAAGAAAATTTTGTGAAAGAAAAACATAGTGCTTCATACTAATAGTTCTTTCCTAAATCACCTATGATATGAGAGAAAATTAAGAGAGGTGAGTACTTTGTTTCATAATCATCTGATGGAATAAAGATTAAGTGATTCACACACATCATAAACACAACAAAAATGCTGAAGAGGGGTTCTTCATAAAGGATATTGAAGAAAGGTTTACATCAACAATCAAAGTCTTTGAAGAGGAGGAGAGTGCTTTGAAGAAGACGAAGGAGAAGCTCAAATGGAAAAGCTTCAAGGATCAAGGCTGAGTTTTGAAGGCCAGCAAATTTACAAAGAAAATGAATTTCTTATGTTAAGTATAGGTTGGTAGCTTGGTGTCTTGTAAGTTTTAATCCATACTACATTAATTTAACCAAAGAGTGGCTACCATGGTTTTTCCCATGTTGGAATTTTCACATAAAAAGCCTTGTGTAGTAGTGATTGCATGCTTGATTGATTAATAGTAATTTAACTTTTTTTTTTAACAATTCCACATGGAGACTATATCTTATAGTTCTTTCTTAATTGTTTAAGTTTTGGGGTCATGAGCAATGTGGTGATTTGCTAGATTTAGACAAATATTAAACTTACAATTGGTAACTTATGGAAATTAGACCTTGTGATATTGTTATCTATTAATTTGCATGATTTTCTTGCTAAAATTTGATTAGCATTTCTTGTTAGTACTAGTTCTATTTTGATAGAAATTTATCTCTCAATTTGTGCTAATTTGCTTGTGTTTTTCCTCTTGATTGTTTGACATGACTAATTCAAATATGGCTAAACATAGAGATTTAAGCAAGCCTATAATTAGTCTTCCTTTGTTTGATGGTCAAAACTGAAAGTTTAATATCCGTCTAGATGAGGATAGTAGATTACAAGTTTTCCCCAATCCGATTATCCTACAAAGATATAGACTATGAGTTTTAGCCACTATGCTCAGGACTTTATTTTGAAGTGGAGTAAACAAACCCTAATACTAACCACATTTATGACCAATCCATCATCAAACCAAATATGCACACCACACAAAGACAGCGATTTAACGTGAAAAACCCAACTTCGGTGAAAAACTATAACAGCCTCAGCAAGGCCTTATCAATGCACCAGAAAGACAGAAATTACAAGACACACCTCTAGACACGACACAAATATCTTTGTTCAATCCTCTTGTTACTAGCCTTCAATTCTTCCTCCTTAGAACCATTGAAGTTTTCCCTCTTCAAATTTTGTTCTTCTTCTTCGTCATCCAACAAATTAATCAAAAAATTTGATTATTGATGTTCTTTTGAGATTCTTCAACTCCTTTGAAGAATTCTATTGTATCGCTTCTCAACTAGTTGTGGACTCTCCTTAAAAAAAAATATGAAGGACTTCTCTTTATTTCACAATACTTTTTAGGGTTTTCTCTCTTCAGCTTTGTCATACCTTAAGATTTATATAGGTCTCCAAGTTAGATTAAGTCATCGACTTCAACTAGGAATGAAATCTCTATTGAAAAGCCTTGTTTTTAATGATTAAAACTGATAACGATTGATTGTTTCAAATAGTGATAGATCATTCACTATTTTCTTAGTTCACGATACTTCAAACAATTGATTTATCGACGAAGCAATCGATTGATAAACTCTTAACTTCATTTTACAAAGGGATGATTCTAGTCTTGATCGAACTATTGAAGAGATGAGCAATGGATTCATCTCTTCCGTGCTACTATTTATTAATGATCAATTTATTAATCATTGTAGTTTTACCCTTTTCACCCTAAATCAGTCTAAAACCTCTAAAATCACTTCTAAAATTTTTCTATAATAATGTATGCTTAATAATCCTCTTTTCCAATCAACATTCTTTAGCATTTAGTCTTGATCTATAAGAACATGTATGCTCCTATTTTTCAAGTCCATTAATTCCAAACCAGACTCGACCACAACTACATCTAATAAGATTCCTTAGACTAATTACTTACTTGAAGTATACGACATAGTTTTGACCAACAAAATCAGCCAATTACAATAAATATGCTTCATATGTTCTTTCAATCTCTCCCTTTGGCTATTTTGTAAAAATATAATACAAAATTTAAAATTAAATAAAAATAAAAACTCATTAACATAATGCATTAGCTTTCAATTTGTACATATAAATTGACAACACTAAGACTCTACACAAACAACCTGGAATTAATCTTGAAAATCCTTGCATAAACTTGTACTTATCCTACTGTTACACCTTAACTATTAATTTATTAAATTGACCCAATGCTTAGGATTATATTACTTGCAAGTGCACAAATGGATGCAGTCTTGTAAGGTTGAATCCACAAGGATTACCTTTGCATGACTCTCACAATGATTACAAATAAGAGGAGTAAGAAAGATTAAGAGAGAAAGAGTAGTAGAGTATTAAGGCAATAAAGAGTTAAGAAATCAATAAGATAAAACACTAAGGCATTGAGGGTCATTGTAACATCTAGTGATGTTCTTCATGTGTTATGTTATCTCAGTTATAATCAAATGAAGATTCTATATAACTAGAAGATATAAACATTAAAAGCAAAAATAAGGATAGGAAATGCTTTGAATAGATAAAGGATAAAATAAATTATTTCTTCAAGAGTTTTATGTATCAAAACTACAAAAGATTAAGAAGGAGAGCCTTCAAGCATCTTATATATTAATATCACAAAGAAACAAGAAGAATAATATTAAATAAACATCACTTTAAATAACAAATACTTACTTGAAATCATTGATGAAACATGAATAGAACTCCATTAGATTGTTACAAATCACCTCTAGCCTTAGCTAGAGTGCTTAGAAAACCATTACAATAAAACTAAAAAATAAAATTACAAAAGAAGAAAAAATTAGAAAAGAGAGCTCCAAAGAGAAGAAGATGATGCCTCTCCCACGTCAACCCCTCTATTTATAGGATTAGAAGGGGTTGCTTCAAAGGGGAAGGTCTAATCATATCCCTTGATTGCTTCCTAATTGATTGCAAGATTGGTTGCTTCTTTGGTAATGATTAGATTCTAAATTAATCAAATAAATCAATCATTTATCTAACAAATAAGTATCCTTAAGTATTTATTTAGTTATATAATCAGTCTCATTATCTTTTCTTATGTGTATCAATTACAACAAGTGAAAAGATCCTCCATGTGTTGGCCTCTGGTTAATTAGCTAGGTGTCACTTTACATATTAGATTTGAGCTATATATCTTACAAATTATGAATTTCTTCATCAAATAGTGATTATAGCAACGAAAGACGTCTTTCTAATGTAACTAGACTCATATCAATCCAAAATTTCTATAGAAAGATATAGCAAAAATACTAAGGTTGTGTCAATCTGTCCAAATCAGCTTCTTCTCGAATTTAGTTCTCTTGATGCAAACCTGAAATCCAATAGGTTCACAAGGTTATGTTCGACCATTCCATGCATGTTTAGATATTTAAGAGTTTATTCTTAACTCTTGAATAACTTTAGGTAGTTAGGCTTTACTTTCTCTTCCACTTAGATCCTATTGAAACCGGTTTGGACATGTAAACACAATAAAGGTTTGACTTACCTAGTCAAAATATAATTGGCCCAAATAAGTAATAAATTAATACAAAATAATATTGCAATTTAAGATTTAAAAATATTTAATTATAAATTATTTTAGTACATCACCTGCACACTTACAATGAAAATTATTTACATAGTCATATCCAAATAGGAATGAAAATAAGCATTTGCAATCAAAATCATCAGAGTAAGTTGCTTGAAGCACCTTGCCTTGTCTCTTATAACCAAAACCCTTTGATTTCTTAGGCTTATTATCATATGAATTGTCAGAATTAATAGAAGGACAATCAACAACAAAGTAAACTAATTTACCACATTCAAATCATTTCAGATTCTTCTTTCTTGTTAAGTTTGTCTCTCCTCTTTTATCTGAGCCGGGGGGAGCGGGGAAATGGGGAGAGGGGGGACTGGGAGGGAGGGGGAGCCGGGGAGGGAGAAGGGAGCTGGAGGGGGGGACTAGGAGGGAGGGGTGAGCTGGGGGGAGTGGGAGGGAGAGGGAGAGAGAAGGGAGCCAGAGGGGGGACCGGGAGGGAGGGGGGCCGCCGGAATCCGGCTCAGAAATGGGCCGGAGCAGGATGGAGTGGGGAGCCGGGGAGAAGGGGGTTAGCGGGAGGGGGCCGGATTCCGGCTGGGCCGCCGGAATCCAGCTCAGAAAGGGTGGGAGTGGGAGAGAGGAGGCGGAGGGGGAGTGGGGAGCCGGGGAGAAGGGGGGCGGTGGGAGGGAAAGGGAAGGGCGGCAGAGGAGAGCAGGGCGGCCGGGGAAAGAAGCCGGCGGTGCATAGCGGCAGACAGCGGGTGGTCAATGGAGGAGGGAGGAGAGGAGGGGCGGCTGAGCGGTCAGCAGCCGGCCATTGGGGGAGAATACAAGGGGGGGGATATATAAAGCGCGGGCAAAATTTCATTCGCGGCGAATTTTATTTTTTTAAAAAAAAATAGTTTTAGCAACGTTCGTTACGAGCGTTGCTATTAACGTCCCTGTAGTGACGCTTATACATAAGCATCGCTAATATGTGTATCTTTAGCGACGTTCATGAATAAGCGTCGCTATAAATAAATTTTTTATATTTTCCCTCCCTCTCTCTCCCACCTCTCCTCTCTCTCCCCTCTCTCTCTCCTCCCTCTCTCCCTCCTCTCTCTCTCCCCTCTCTCCTCTCTCCCCCTCTCCTCTCTCTATCCTCTCTCCCCCCTCTCCTCTCTCTCCCTTCTCCCTCTCCTACCTCTCCCTCTCTCTATCTTCCATGTCCTCTCTCTCTCTTCACTGTCCTCTCTCTCTCCCCTCTCTCCTCTCTCCCCTCTCCTCTCTCTCTCTCCCTTCTCTCTCTCCTACCTCTCCCTCTCTCTATCTTCCATGTCCTCTCTCTCTTCACTGTCCTCTCTCTCTCTTCACTATCCTCTCTCTCCTCTCTCCCCCTCTCCCCTCTCTCCCCCTCTCCCCTCTCTCCTCTCCTCTCCTCTCTCTCTCTCCCTCTCTCTTCCCTCCCCTCTCTCCTCTACCCTCTCTCCCCTCCCTCCCCTCTCTCTCCCCTCTCTCTCCCCTCTCTTTCTCCTCTCTCTCTCCTCCCTCTCTCTCTTCCCTCTCTCTCCTCTCCCTCTATCCTCTCTCTCTCTCACCTCTCTCTCTTCTCTCCCCCCCTCCCCCTTCCCCTCTCTCTTTCATTTAAATTTAATTTTTAAAAAAAATAGGTAGTAGTGACGCATATTCATATGCGTCACTACTAGTAAGGGTAGTAGCGACGCATATGAACATGCATCACTACTACCTTAATTTTTTAATTTTTAATTAATTTTGTTCTCCCTCTCTCTACTTATTAGCGACGTATATCTGTATACATCGCGAATACATGCCACTAATAGCGACGTATATTTATATATGTCGCTATTAGTATTTTATTTTAATTATTTTTTATTTTAAAAATTAAAATAAAATTCCTCTCTTCCCTCCCCTCTCCTCCCACTCTCACTCTCTATCTTCCCTATCCTCTCCTCTCTCTCTCTCTACTCTCTCTCCCCTCTCTACTCTCCTCTCTCTCCCCTCTCTCCTCTCCACTCTCTCTTCTCTCTCTCCCTCTCTCTTCCCTCCCCTCTCTCTTCTCTCTCCCCTCCCTCCCCTCTCTTTCTCCTCTCTCTCTCCTCCCTCTACTCTCTCTCTTCCCTCTCTCTCCTCTCCCTCTTCCCTCTCTCTCCTCTCCCTCTATCCCCTCTCTCTCTCCCTCTCTCACCCCTCTCTCTTCCCTCCACCCTCTCTCTCCCTCTCTCACCCCTCTCTCTTCCCTCCACCCTCTCTCTCTCCCTCTCTCACCCCTCTCTCTTCCCTCCACCCTCTCTCTCCCCTTCCCCTCTCTCTTTCATTTAAATTTAAAATTTTTTAAAAATAGGTAGTAGCGACGCATATTCATATGTGTCGCTACTAGTAAGGGTAGTAGCGATGCATATGAACATGCGTCGCTACTACCTTAATTTTTTAATTTTTAATTAATTTTTTTCTCCCTCCCTCTCTCCTCCCTCTCTCCACCTTCTTCTCTCTCCTCTCCTCTCTCTCCCCTCTCTCCTCTCCTCTCTCTCCCTCTCTCTCTCTTTCCCTCATCTCTCTCTCTCTCCTCCCTCCCTCTCCTCTCTCTCTCCACCCTCTCTCTCTCCTCTCTTTGACCTCTCCCTCTCTCCACCCTCTCTCTCCTCTCTCTCTCCTCCCTCCTCTCTCTCTCCACCCTCTCTCTCCTCTCCCCTCTCTTCTCCACCCTCTCTCTCTCCTCTCTCCACCCTCTCTTCTCCACCCTCCCTCTTTTTTTTAATATTTTTATTCTTTAAAATTAATTTGAAAAATAAAAAAATAATTAAATAAAAATAATAATAGCGATGTATAACCTTATACGCCACTATTAGTACACTTATTAGCAACGTATATCTGTATACGTATCTAATACATGCCATTAATAGCGACGTATATTTATATACGTCGCTATTAGTATTTTATTTTAATTATTTTTTATTTTATAAAATAAAATAAAAATTTTAAAAATCAAAATAAAATTCTTCTCTTCCCTCCCCTCTCCTCTCACTCTCTATCTTCCCTATCGTCTCACTCTCTCTCCCTCTCTTCCCTATCCTCTCCTCTCTCTCTCTCTCTCTCTCTTCCCTATCCTCTCTCTCCACCCTTTCTCTCTCCCTCTCTCTTTCCTCTCCCTCTCTCTCCACCCTCTCTCTCCCTCTCTCCTTCCCTCTCCTCTCTCTCCCTCTCCTCTCTCCTCTAATTTTAATTTTTTAAAATTTTTTATTCCTTAAAAATAATTTTAAAAAATAAAAAAAAATTATATTAGCGACTTATATAAATAGGAAAAAGTTTATATAAGCCCGGGCTCATATACGCCTATGTGAGCCTGGGCTTTGTGGGCCGTTGGCCTATAATACTAATGGGCATTTAAACCCATAAGTATTATGGGCTGTCGGATATAAATTCGACGGCCTATAGAGCCCGGGCTCACGTAGGCGTATATGAGCCCGAGCTCATATAAATGGGACTTATATAAATATATGTCGCTAATATTATATGTATTAGCAACGTATAATCATATACGTCGCTAATACATATAAATTATTAAAAAAATTAGAAAAATTACTTTCTCTCTCTCCTCTCTTCTCTCTCTCCCTCTCCCTCTCCTCTCTCTCTCCTCTAATTTCAATTTTTTAAAATTTATTATTCCTTAAAAATAATTTTAAAAAATAAGAAGAAATTATATTAGCGACTTATATAAGTATATGTCGTTAATATTATATGTATTAGCGACGTATACTTAATATACATCGCTAATACATATACTAATAGCAACGCATATATTTGTACGTCGCTATTAGTATTTATTTTTATTTTAAAAAAATTAAAAAATTTAAAAATTAATTATTTTTATTATAGTTAATAACTATTAGCGATGCTTATTTATAAGTGTCGCTAATAGTAGAGCTATTAGGGACGCGTACAACAAGTGTCTCTAATAGTTATCAATTTTTTTATTTAAAAAATAGATATTTTAGCGACGTTTTTATTATGCGTCTCAAATAGGTCAACTAATAGCGTCGCTAATAGCTGACTATTAGCGACGTATATATTTATATGTCACTAATAATTGATTTTAGTGCGACGCTTATGTATGTGTCGCAAATACGTGTTTGTAGCGACGCTTGTTTTTGCGTCGCTAATGCTCCGTTTTGTTGTAGTGTGTATAGGATCCCCTAATTGATCACATATACTTACTACGTTTGAAATCATAGCATAGTATTAAAAACATTGTCTCATCTTAACTTATTATCATGTTTTCAAACTCTAGGTTAAGCAATTGTAGCCTAGACACTTTAACAGCCTTAGTTCTCTCATTATATTTAACTAATTTCTCCTATGCAACCTTGGTAGATCTGCAGTTGCAAATCAACTTGTGTTGTGATTTTCCTAGGGTATTGAACACTGCAATAAGCGGTTTACTATTTTGATTTGTAAGAATCTCTATCTCATCCTATTTACTTCCATCTTTTAGAATTGATTTTCCACTTTCATCTTTGGTCATTCAAGGATTCCAACCATTAATAACCACTTTCTAGGCATACCCATCAAGCTATTGAATAAAAGCTCTCATCTTGTTTTTCCAATATGAGAAGTTTTGACCATCAAATAAGGGTGGACAATTCATTGGATTACCCAAATCCCCTTCTTCATTCATTGAGTTATTTGAACCAACCATTGATTTAAATCCAACAAAGGTCACCCAAGCAACACAATTTAAGCAAGGAAAATTATAGTAAAACCATCTAACAATCTAGGGCTCACAAATCAATAAGTTTAAGGAAGTAATTCCAAGAGAAAACAAGTAGACTAAGAAAAATTGAGAACTCAAGCCCAAGTACAAGTTATCTAACACAAGAAATCACACTATTAGAATATTAAGCAAGATAATGATATACTAGCATGTGAAAATAAATTGATATCATGGAGCAAAATCAAATTATCAATAAATAAACCTTAGCTACCACTTGTAAGTTTAACATCCATCTACTCAACATAGTGGATTACCACATTGCCCCAGTCAGATTATCTAATAATGATAAAGACTACAAGATATGGCCTCTTTGCTCAAAATTATTTACTATAGTAGAAAAAATTATATCTCCTGTCAATGCGCACTCACGATGTATCAGTTCATCAAACCATCAAGCATTCAATCCACATGTGAGCACATAGCAATTTAACGAGGAAAACCCAAACTCGGGTAAACAACCACAATAGTTCTAACGAGGAACCAAATCAATGCACTACTAGTAAGCAAGACAATTACATGATACAAGCAAACCACCTACCGTTATTTTGACTCTAACACAAACTTCTTTTGTTTAGATCTCCACAAATTCTTGTCATTTCTCTCCATCAAGTCTTCTCCGTCAAGTATTTGAAACTTTTCTTCCTCATCACTTTGTATTCTTCTAGCCTTCAACAAGCTCCTCTTATTGTATCAACTTTGGCCTTTTGGAATCTTTAATTTTTGATTGAAGATTTATTGCAACTCCTCCTTGAAACTTATGTGTGCAATCTCTTCTTTTATTTGTAGAATAACTTTATGAATTCTCCATCGATCTTATCTTCCAACTCTATGTAAATTCTCTTTGAAAACAATAAGCAAATGTCTCTCCCTTCTTATCCAATTTTTCCTAGGCTTTCCTCTCTTTAATTTTGTCATTTCTTATCCTTTATATAGATCTCCGAAATAATTTTTGTCTTTTACTTCAACGAGAAAAGAAATTAAATTTGAAATGACTTATTCAAGGCAACAAAAACTATTAACGATTCAATCATTTTAGACAATGATCGATCATTCACTATTTTATAAACACGTCACCTTGAACTATCGATTTGTCTATGATACAATCAATCAATAACTCTCGACATCATTTTGCACAAGACTGATTCAGGTGCCTGTCCATCGGTCTCTTCTTCATATTGTCCAGCGATTGATGGATGGTATTCTTTAATTATAGCGTTACCCTTTTTGCCCTAAAATCTCCTAAAACCTCTGAAATCACTTTGAAACTTCTCCGAGTGATTTTAGTATGTGAATGTAATTTGAATAAGCTTCTAAAACCATCAATATCCTTTAATCTCCAAGCTTGAGGCATAAGAACAAGTCTGGTCCTACTTTTCAAGTCCATTAATTCCAAATCTGACTCAACCACATTGAATCTAATCAAATTTAAGACTAAGTGTATACTTAATGTTTCTAACATAATTTTGATAAAGAAATTAACTAAATAACCTGAAATTTGATACATATGATCTTACACTCCTTAGTTGTTTACAGACCATAGCTTGATTTTCTCATCTTTATGCTCTTCAACCAAAGTAGATCTTTGATCTTCATCTTTTGGAATGAATATTCTAATCTCGTTCTTCTCAGCAACAATCTTTAGCAAATACCATGGCTTACATGTGTTTTTATGCTCTCATCTCACATCTAGTCACTCTTTTTTATTAAGGTAGACGTTGTCTCACTCTAGAAGACTAGTTCTTTTTAAACTCCATTAGAGTAACTCCATAGAAGCTCTCTAATTTTTTTGGGTCTTCTCTCTTCTTTTCCTCAAATCCCAAACCCTTTTCATAGATACCCAAGTCTCAAAAGGAATATGACTCCAACTAAGAATCCAACTCAAATCGAAAAAGTTTAATTTAGGCAACTCTATGCTCAATTGATCAATCGATTTATTGATCGTTTATAATTAAACCCTTTGCAAGTGTACAAGGTAATTGTACTAGGATGAGTATTTAAAGGTTGTCGAACCTCAGGGACGGATGAATTATTACTAAATCTAAAGTAAAATTTACTGATTAAAAACTAAAAAGAACATAAACTTTAATTAAGCAAAAGAAAAACTAAACTAATTTAAAAGGTAGAGATTAATGTGATAGATTTTACTTAGGAAATCGAATCCACTATAGAACCATAACAATTCCTTAACTTTTAATCTAAATCTAGTGTGAATATGAACAAGTATTCTCAGCTACAAGCTAGAATTACTTCAGAAAGAATCATTAATTAATTTCCATGGCATGAACTATCTTCGACAATAGCACGAATCATCTACACTAAATAGCTATGGGCATGACCCGTCTAATCTTAGTATAACTCATCCAAGTCCTTAATTATCTGAACATTAAAACTATTGTATGACCATCTCATCTAAATCACAGCAATTAGAATTGATGCAAATATCAAAACCACATCAATCTATCATCTACAAGACAATAAATCAACATAGAATTGAATAAAAATGAAAAGCTCTTCCATTAAAAGGAAATCCTTATCATACAATTGTCATAATTCACAACTGAGATCTAAATTAAAAAGAAAAGAAACTGAAACTTATCTATAGCTTCATCAACCCCTAAGTAAAAGAAAAGTTTAGCCTTCCATGGTAGAAGAAAGCACTTGAATCTTCATTGAAAGCTTTGGCTTCTTCTCCATCTTCTTCTTCCTTCTTCTCTTCAGAAAATCTACTTGTTCACCCTTAATTTCGTGCCAAATAAATCTTTATATAGGCATTAGATCCATAAGAAAGAGTTGTATATGAAAAGGACTCAAAATTGGGTGAAATAAGGAACTGCGCGTTATGTCGATCGATCGCCTTGCATGCCCGTTCGAACGCTTGAACTGAATTTTCTTCAAAATCACGTGTACCCGACCGATCGGTTAGTGACCCCGTTCGAACGCCAACGAAGAATCTGCAAAATAAGCCAATTTAATTCAAAACACCATGGAAGCTTTTTCTAACCTAATTAAATTTAATATCTAATAATTTAACCTATATTAACACTTAAATGAGATTTAAAAGTAGAATAATTAAGGGTAAAATAATGCATAAATTATACTTATCATTTATCCCTGTTCCATAGGGTGATAGATCAATCCCTGTTTCTTTCCCTTATGACTCTTCCATCGATTGATTTATCCACCCAACGACCGATTGATAAACTTGCTACTTCATTTTTTTTGGGTTCCGATTGATCATTTATAGAAGCGATAGATCTATCGAATTTAAAATTTTTTGCTACAGTTCATCCCTGATTGATCATTCCCATCTAGCGATCGATTGTTTTAGTAGATTTTTTCATTCAATATAAAACCTCCAATTTACACCATTCTTTCACCTAAGGTATCTTTTATGCTAAAATATGTTTTACCTAATGAAATACATGTTTGAGTCTGCGGCACTCCGTGTTTCGATTACGCTTAACCCAAGAGGGTTAGGGGTAATTATATAATTTTAGTTAAAAATTAAGGGACTTTAAGGGATAAAACTCTTGTATTTGGTTAGAGCTCAAAGTAACAAGCGTAACAAATCGAAGAACACGCAAAATGGAGGTCGAGAGCGAAAGTTGTAGCCTCGAGAAACGTGCCATATGGGTAGGACCCACTTTGAAATAGTGAGATAACCTATACATGTGGGGTCTAGTTTCGAAGGGTTCATCAATGCGAGTCCATCGGTACCAAGAACGCGTGATTCCGACTTCGGGATAAGAAGTTATCGCATTTTGAAGTTGGAATTGTATTTGGATTAAAATAATAATAAAATAAGAAATTGATGACGTTAGCATAACGAACCGAGCCGCCGGATCGACGTGCTGAGTCGCGCTGTGAGATAGCGGCCGTTCTCGCATTGGATCACGCGGTCCAGTGCGCGATGCAACACGGGACGCGCGTCGATGCTGGAGCCGCGCCTCGGACGCGCGGCTCCATTCCACGTGGTCCATTCAGAATGCACCATGTGGCGCGTGCGCTTGCGCGCGCATCTGCCTTCTTCCGTCCGCTCGCATGCCTTTCTCTTATAAATAGCCATTTCGGTTCATTCATCAGGAGGAGTTTCTGGAGTCATTCTGTGTCCGTTTTCTTCCGTTCAAAAAGTATTCTTAGCTAAATCGAGGGTGTTCTACGTAATGGAAGTGCCAATTCTTCGAGTTAGCAACCCTATAAAGGGGAAACATCCCGGGGTAAGGGGAGGTTCTGTCCGCCGCCTACGGGCGCGGAAAGGGTAGTGTCTTCGGGTAAGGGGAGGTTTTGTCCGTTGCCTACGGGCACAGAAAGGGTAAAGTGTCTCCGGGTAAGGGGAGGTTATGTCCGCCGCCTACGGGCGCATAAAGGATAAAGTGTGTCCAGGTAAGGGGAGGTTATGTCCGCCGCCTACGGGCACGGAAATGGTAAAGTGTCTCCGGGTAAGGGGAGGTTCTGTTCGCCGCCTACGGGCGCAGAAAGGATAAAGTGTCTCCAGGTAAGGGAAGGTTCTGTCCGCAGCCTACGGGCACGGAAATGGTAAAGTGTTTGCAGATAAGGGGAGGATCTGTCCACTGCCTATGGGCATGGAAAGGGTAAGGTGTCTCCGGGTAAGGGGAGGTTTTGTCCGCCACCTACGAGCGCGTGAATGGTGAAATAAGGTTCTACCGCCATCTCTGGATCAAAAAGGGAGGACGCTCTGAGGAAACAAGCAACTTCGAATGTAGCCACTTCTGGAACTGCAAGGGAGTACGCTTTTCTGACCTTCTATGATTTATGTGCATGCCTATCTTAATTAGTAATATACTAATTAAGATATATAAATTGCCACGATCTGATATATGCTTATATGTTCCTATTCGATCTACTTTGATATATTTTGTTGTGATCCAAATTACTCGGAAATGCTCTATTGTGATTTGACATACTCTAATCTGATTTGATCTGATAGGATTTGATATGATCCCACATACTCTGTAGTGTGTTCTGCTCTACTCTATGATAAAGTGGGATGTGTGATTGTGTCTGCTCCCCTATGTGAGATGTGTATTCCGCTGATTTATTGGCTTTCGTTCAACTCCAATGTTTTATGAGATTTTCGTCTGATTCCGAATGATTATTCGGATATAAAGATATACGTATTTTAATGTATAAGATTTTGTGATGCCTAATGCATGTATTAGCCGTTAGGCAAAACTACGTTCGGATCCGATCGTATTGGAATAACATCAGAGATGATATCCAATATGTACGTAGGCAACCAACGATAAAATAACGTTGACCCAATCCAAATTAGTTATAAATATAGGTTTGTTCTGATCTACACACAACGGAACGTTAAAGCTCCGTAGTGTGTGGAAGAATGTTATGACTCTCGCACTCAGAGTCTGCAGCTCCTGGTCCGTCGGTTTTAATTTTTCCGCTTATTTTAATGAACTCCGATTCTGTCTTCCAATGTAACCCCCGGTCCGAGTCGGGTATATCCAGGTCAGGGTGTTACAAAGTCTTTCTTTTGCTTTATCTTCATAAATTAATCTTCAGTCTTAAACTGACTCGGAAATACACAACCATGATATTGTTTTGACCACAAAAATAAGTCAACACATGACATATGATCACTTATGCATGTTTTTACATTTTGAACCATTAGTTTGTGAGATTTCATGATTTAGTTTCAAGTTTACCCTCACAATTGGGGAATTTTTAAAATTGGGCATTTGTAGTTACAATTGGGCATGGTTCTTGTTATAACTTTTGTTCTCATCATTAAAATCTATCATGTCAGATGATTAGTTCCTAGAAAGGTTAAGCCCTAGATTTATTGCTTTGCATTATATATTAGATGGTGAGTGCAAACAAGTAGAAGGTCACGAAAGCATCGGGTTCAGGGAATCTTGGAGGGATGAGTAGTGGGAAAGACAAAGTTAGACCGATACGCTGTGAGCTTAGCTTAGTCTATGTGCCATTAGAGCTTGCCATGGAGTGGATAGATGCCCAACTTTATTAGATTGAGTATTTTAGGTCTATTTCTACCACCGATCATCAAGTATTTCCTTATCTAGTCAGACATTGATATTCATCCCTTAGATTGGATGACGAGGATGCTTTGATTGGAGTAGTTGGAACCACACAAGTTCATGTCATGCCTCATATTATTGTAGAATTTATTCAGTGTGAGCAAAGGCCACTCACTTATCCGCACTTAAGTGGATATATCTTTTTGTCAGATAGTGAGTTGATTGGTTTGTATGAACATATGAGTCATATGTGATGTTTATTCGCTAATTTCTTTGTCAAAACTACGTCAGAAACCTTAAGAATGTACTTAATCTTAAAACTTGATTAGAGGTAGTTGTGGTTGAGTCAGATTTGGAATTGACAAGCTTGAAAATAGGAGCTGACATGTTCTATGGCTCGAAACAAAAGATAAAATAATGTTGATGGTCTTTGAAGCTTATTCAAATTACATTCGCATACCAAAATCACTTAGAGAAGTTTTATAAGTGAATTTAACAACTTGAGGAGGTTTTAGGGCAAAAAGGGCAAAATAATAATTAAATTGATAGAACAATCTATTACTGATAATATGCTTCATAGAACTGTCGATTGACACTTTATTTACCCTTGTGTAAAATGAAGGTAAAAGTTATTGAACGATCACTTCATTAATTGATTGATCACTTTAAGTATCTTGTGTTCAGAAAATAGTAAACGATCGATCACCATATGATAAGATCGATCACTAGGAATTCTAGTTGTCCTAAATAAGTCATGAATTCAATTTCTTTTCTTATTAAATCATGAATTCTAGTTGTCCACAACTAAGAAGAGATTTCACACATTAGTTTCAAAGAGGAGTTGCAACTTCTCTTTAATGGGATATTGAAGATTCTAAGATTCCAAAGTCAAAACATCAAGAGGAGCTTGTTGAAGGCTAGAAGAAAACAAAGACAAAGCAAGGAGGAAGAAAAGTTTGAAGTGCTTAAGGAAGAAGACTTGAAGAGAAGGACTAACAAGAATTTGTGGAGATTTAAACAAAAAGAGTTTGTGTTATAGTCGAATCAAAAGTTGGTGATTTTGGAATTGTCATGGTTCTTTATCCAAGTTTTGGTTTTCCATGTTAAATTCATGTGTCTTCATGTGTGGATTGAATGTTTTGGATAGATAGATTGATTCATCGAGAGTGCACATAGAGAGAAATTTGAGTGTTTTTGCTATATAAAAAATTTATTTGGAAAGATACTAGAACTCTTAATTTTTACTTGTCGAAGTACTAGTTTTAAGAGCAATATAGTAATCCACTAGGTTTAGTTGATGATATTAAACTCTCAAGTGGTAGTTGAGGTTATTTGTAGAAAATTCTGATTTTGCTCCATGATATCAATTTGATTTGGCAAGTTAGTGCATTATAATCTTGCTTAATCTTCCACAGTTTGATTTCCTGTGCTAGGGTTTGATTTATGAATTTTGCTTACTTTACTTGTTTTTTATCTTAGAATTACTTGTTTAAACTTGCTTCTTTTTGCACCTTCGATTGCAAGTTGCTTCTCTTATAATTTTCCTTAAATTAAGTGTATAAAAAATATTCTTTGAGTTGTTTTTGTTGGATCAAAATCAATGGATTAATTAAATAACTTAATGAATGAACATGGGGACCTAGGTAATCCAATTAGTAAACCTCCCTTGTTTGATGGCCAGAATTTTTCATTTTAGAAAAATAGGATGGGAGCCCTTATACAAGCGCTTGATGGGAATGCTTGGAAAGATGTTATGAAATGTTAGAAGCCTCTAATAACCAAAGATGAGGATGGCAATTCAATTCTAAAAGATGAAAGTGAATGGGATGAGAATGAGGCTAAGTTTGCAAATAAAAATAGTAAAGTCCTTAGTAGAATATTGAATGTTGTAGAAAAATCACAACACATGTTGATCTCTAATAGTATATCTACCAAGCTTGTATAGTAAAAATTTGTAAAATACAATGATGGAACTAAGGCTGTAAAAGTGTCTAGACTATGAATGTTGACCCTAGTGTTTAAGAACATGATAATGAGCGATAAAGAGACAATTTGTTAATACTATCTAAAATTTCAAACATTCTAAAAACATGTGATTAACTAGGAGAGCATATACCTGATTACTTTGTGGTGAGGAAGTTGTTAAGGTCATTGTCCTCTAAATTCAAAATTAAGGTGAATGTCATTAATGAATCTAAGAAGATTAACACCTTAGACATTGTAGAGTTAGTTGGGAACCTTAGAACATTAGAGATGCAAGAAGAGTCCTATGAATATAAAAAATAATTATTTCAAGAGTCCAAAGAAAAACAAAATGCCCTAAAAGAATCTAAAAGAACTTATAAGAAAAATAAAGTGTTAAATACCTTAGAAGATTTTGAAGAGTCTAAAGATGATGAAGAACAAATGCTTTAATTGGCTAAAAGCTTTAAGAAATTCATGAAAACTCAAAACTTTCTGGGAAAAGATAACCTCCTTCTCCCCAGCTCCCCCCTCCCTCTCCCCAGCCGGCCCCCCTCTCCACAGCCACCTCCCCTCCCCGGCCACCCCCTCTCCCCCGGCCGAACCCTCCTCTCCCCTAGCCAGCACCCCCTCTCCCCCACAGAACCCCCTCTCCCCCAACCAGCACCCCTCTCCCCCAGCTGAACCCCCCTCCCCCACAACGCACCCCCCTCACCCCAGCCGGCCCCTCTCCGCAGCCGCCTCCCCATCCCCCAGCGTCGCTTTGTAAGCGTCGTTAATAATACTTTATTATAAATTTGATTTAATTTTAATTTTTTTAATTTTCTTAGCGACGTATAGAGAGTAATTATTAGCGACGCTCTCTCTACGTCGCTAATAAATTCATTTTTTTTAAAAAAAAATTTGTTTTATATTAGCGACGTATACATAAACGTTGCTAATAATTACTTATTAGTGACGCTTATGTATATACATCGCTAATAACTTATTTTTTAATTTTTTTAAAAAATTAATTTTCATTTAGCAACGTAAGGAAAGCGTCATTAGTAGATTATCATTAGCGACGCTAGACATTATACGTCGCTAATAAGTTATTATTAGCGACGTATAATAAACGTCGCTAATACTGTTATTAGCGACATTTTTTTATATACGTCGTTAATAGGTAATAGCGACGGCACTTTTTTGACGCTTTTAGCGACGTTTATTATACGTCGCTAAAAGGCAGTAGCGACGCTTAGGAGACTATTAGCGACGCATAATTGCGTCGCTAATAGTCCTTTTTGTTGTAGTGACATGATTACCTTGTTGTGAGGAAGCTGATAAGGTCCTTGTCCACTAAATTCAAAATTAAAGTGGTAGCCATTAATGAATCTAAATTGATAGACACCTTCGACATTAAAGAGTTGGTTGAGAACCTTAGAACTTTTGAGATGCAAGATGTAATGTCCCTAATTTTTCTACGATTTCCTGTAATTTTTATGCTATTTTCTTATCATTTTCGGCAAGCAAATGTGACGCTTTGGCATATTTGGCCTCGGTATTTGTACTCATAGAGTCGGGTGTGGGGTCAGTCAATATTTGTACTCATAAGCGCGAAAAATTGATAGAGAATGAGAGAGCAGAGGATAAGGGAGAGAAAAGGAAAAAAAAGAAAAAAAAGACGGAGCGGGAGAGTTCGTTCCGGAACGAGCCAAAACCTTCTCCTCCAACCTTCAATTTTTCTCTCCCTTTCTCTTGACTGAGACGGCACCGACGGTGGCTGGTGGGCTCTGCCCGGCCTCCGTCCGGTCATCCATGAGCTGGCGCCTCTAGCCATACCAGCTAGCTACCCAACCTGGCTCTATTTTTCCCGGTTAGCTCCTCTCCCCTCTGTGTTTTCGATATACCACTGCCAGTGATGGCCGGTAGTGGTCAGACGGCTGGCGTGGGCTCTGCCCTAGCCTGGCGACAGCCAGGGATGGCCCCACCGGGCACAGCACCACCCACTTTAGCCTCCCCACGGCCCCATCCTCTCCTCCTATCTCCTCTACTGTTTGCTGCCAATTCACTATTTTGATTAAATAGTGGCCAGCGGCGGTGAGACACGGCCAGACGAACCTCCTTCCAGCTCCTCCTTGGTCCGGCAAAGTTGAGGAGCCACCCCACCTGGCCCAATTCCTCTTCCTCCCCCTCTATCTCTCCTCTGTTCAATCTGGACGTCCCCTATTTTTGGTCTTTGTTTGTTTTGGACGTTGTGACTGCCGCCGCCAGTCGAACACTGAACCTGGCCAAGTGGACCTTTGTCTGGCTCTGCCCTAGCCTAGTGACGCCAGTGGACCACCCCTCTAAGCCTTGTTCAGTCTCCATCCCCTCTATTTTTTTGGAACCAAATCTGCATCTCTCCCTTGGGTGCTCTGTTCGGTCTGAAAAATAGGGTTTTTCTCTTCACTGTGTTGTGTGTCCGATATATCGCCACTGCCATTGGCCGTAACCTATGGCCGGAGATAGCTCCTCCTGGCCGCTAGGGCCATGACGGAACTCAGCCAAAGCCGCCAGTAACCCCTGCACCTCCCTATGTTCCCTAGGGTTTTTCCCCGTTTTGGGCCACCATAGCGTTGTTGGACACCGAACACCTCTGGACCACCATAGTTCTATAAGTCTTAGCCTGGAGATGGTTGGCCACTCTAGCATGGCATCGCTCTCCTTTCAGCATGATCCAGTCTTCCCTCTACCAATTATGCGTCTGACCACGCTATAGAGAGTGCCACATGTTGCCCTTTTTCTGTCCTACCCCACTAGACGTTGATTGGCCTCTAGTCAACCTACCTCGGCACAACAATGGCAATGGCAAAGGCCGTCTTGTTAGTCACCACCCTTGGGCATGGCCCTACCGCCCTTCCAAGCCTTGGGCCGACACAGTCCAGCCCTCTCCCAATCCCCTTTGGCCACGTGTGCAAGTAGCCATGCGTGCAATTTAGGGTTTAGGCACTGTATTCGCGCCGCCTAACCATC
Organism: Saururus chinensis; assembly: GCA_035235625.1. Lineage (NCBI taxonomy): Eukaryota > Viridiplantae > Streptophyta > Magnoliopsida > Piperales > Saururaceae > Saururus > Saururus chinensis. Next base: position 23,221,898 of record CP141146.1, on the reverse strand, counting down.
GGCTGGCTCTGCCACTGAATGGAGTTGACACCAGAGCCATCTACCCCCTTTCTTCTTTCCTCAATCTTCGCCCCACACCCTCTACCCTTATGTGGGCCCTTGTAAATGCTAAATCAACATCGTTGGTGTTGTCCATAGCCGATTTTGACGTCTTGCAGCCAGCCGAGTATTTCTCAGCAGCCGGCCGACCTTCACTTAGTACACCCTCTAATTCCGATCGCACCTGCCACTCATTGGCACGAGCTTTCTCCTGGCAGCTCGTAGTGTGCCGCCATGGATCACAGATTTTAGCGCATTGACTTCTGACACCCCGTGTAATGTGAGTAGTTCTGGCACTTCCTAAAACCTCAAGACAACAGCACTCTCAACTTGGCAATGCTTTTGGCCGCGAAGTCCGCCACCGACACCACCACCGTTGTGTGCTCACCATCGAACATCATGATTTTGAGGTAGGGGAGCTTTGAACTCGTAATTTCATGATAGCATGCTTTGAATGAGTTAGCATGCTAGGATTGCATGATGTGCATGTAAGCATGATTATATGGTATGTTGAACTACATATGGCATGCATATGAGCTGTAAGTATGGTTGATGTATGTGGAATACATGTGCTATGTGTGGTTGATGTATGTGGAATATCTATGCACCAGTGATAGCTAGCAAATATGTTAGTGTGCTACATATGTGTATTATGTTTGTGCTAGTGATGGCTAGCGAGTATGTTGGTAAGTTATGTATGTGGACTGTGTGTGGGAAGAAGTTTGGGTGATGAACTGTAAGAGGTGACAGAGGGTTTGGTATGAAGTTAAATGTGGATGTGTAAGTGTACAAAGGAAGACAGAGGAGGCCAGTGTGATGAGCGAGGATTGGAATGGCTCAGTTTGGATTGGAGCTTATCTTTGAGAATTGTTGAACAGTAAGAGTGTGCATAATTGTACAAGCATAACGTACAAATTATGAAGTGAAAAGTAAGTATAATAAGTGAGGTAAGATGTTTTGGCCACAATGTGGATGGCAGAGATTGTATGAATACGTAAGGATTTGTGTATGGTGAGTTATGTTGTGAGTTGGATGGGTTAAGTGAAGTCTGATGCCCTGACAAACTAGGGTTTTGGATCAGGCTCAACTTTGGTTTAATCAGTCGAATGCAGTTAGTTTTATGGCATAATTGTACTGCATAATTTACTTAATTCAAACTTGAATTATAAGCAAAGCTGATTATAGCGTTGTGAGTTTGAGACCTGAGGGTTCGATGAATTAAGTTTCGTGTTTAAGCTAACCAATAATGAATCGGCTGAGCATTTCTCATGTCTTGCCATGGTGTTTATCCTACGGGATGTTGTCTGTGTGCTATACAGTGCACCAGACATCTGATGATTTGTTGAGAGCGATATATGTTTTCGATTTGGTCTGTGTGTTGAATTAAGCTCAAACATTTGATGCTCTATTGAGAGCGTTGTATGGTTCTGCCCAAGAGTGGCACTGTATGATTCCTACCCAAGAGTGGAACTATATGTTTTTGCCCAAGAGTGGCATTGTATGATTTCTACCCAAGAGTGGCATTGACACTATAAGACCCATAATGGTGGGCAATTGTATGGCCCCTAACTGTGGGCATTTATGTTTATGTTTACACACTCAGGTAAGTAGTATCATGGACCTGCTCTTACCTATTTGATCCTGTGCCCCATAAGCATTAGTCTGCATTGCCTTCGAAAAATTCCATGGCCTCTAGTCATTCCCCAATGGTTAAGGTGATGCACCAATGACATTCTTTTCTATTTCAATGCTGGAGCTTATTAGTTGTAATGAGCTTCAGTGGTCATAATGTCCTAAAAGTATCTAAAAGAACTTCTAAGAAGAATAAAGCCTTAAATACCTTAGAAGAATCTAAAGAATTAAACGAATTAGAAGATGATGAAGAACTAATGCTTCTATTGGCTAAAAACTTCGAGAAATTCACGAAAACTTAGAACTTTAGGTTTGGAAATTAGGGTCAAAATTAAGGTAAGAGACAAGGGGATAAGAGAGATGAGAGGCAAAATAAACAAGACATGAAGAAACTAAAATGTTTTAAATGTGGTAATTTAGGTCAATTTGCTGCTAATTGTCCTAACATTAACTCTAATAATTCTTCTGATGATAAGCCTAAGAAATCAAAGGGGTTTGATAATAATAGAAAGAGCAAGGTGCTTCAAGCAACTTACTCTGTCAATAGTTCTTCGGAAGAAGATGAAATAAGCAACTACACAGCCTTTCATGCAAGTATGAAGGATAATAGTTCTAGAGAAAAGTCTCATAAGTCCACTTCTCTTGAAGAGAAATCAGAGTTTGAGGTTGATTCTAATGAATTTAAACAATTCCTCCAATAATTCTTAGTCTTGACTAAGAAAACCAAAATGATGAGAGAGAGTTGAAAAAGAAAGAATATGAATTAGTTTTGTATTCTCAAGAGGCAAATGGATTAATGGAGTTGAATGTCAAACTTGAAAGAGAAGTACATGACCTTAAGAATGACCAAGAGAGTGAAAAAGATAAATCAAGTGCTCTCAATATAACTCATGTCCTCTAAAGAGAAATTAGATGGATTTAAGAGTGGGAAGCAGAAGTTGGAAACCATGATAAGCATTGGTCAAACTAAAAAAATGGGATTAGGTTTTAGGAATGGACTGAAAAATTCCTTATCAAAACCTACTATCTTTGTGAAGGAAAAATAGTGACAAAATCCTTAAGAATGTGCCCAACCCACCTAGCTAAAGAGTGAAAGGAGGAAGCATAGGTTCTAGTATAATGGATGTGTGTGACATTTGTCGTTGTGATTCCCTTACTAGAAGAGGATATCCTAATAATTGCCCTCTTAAATTTAGGTCAAAGAAGAATGAGAAGAAACACACTACCAATACTACCCCTAAGTGTATAAAAAAAAGATGAAGAGAGTGTCGATGAAGAAAATTGATCTTCAAGCCTTCAAGGATCAATTGGGAAGAACAAGGAAATTCTCCTTATATTGCTTTAGGGTAATTGGCTAGGCAAATCTAAGGAACTTGTCATCTCTAAGTAAAGAGATCTTGTCATCTTTAGGCTAATTTTTTTAGAATTCAACATAAAAAGAAATTCCCTGTAATATATTCCAATGTTTATGAGTCTTACATACTTTAAAATCTTTAACTAATAGAATTGTACTCGTAAAGATGATGGAGAAGGGCTACCTACTTAGGTCAGCTTAGCCTAGTGTGAAGCTTCCATCTGCTTAACATCAAGAAAAACAAATGAAAAATAAAGAAGAAGAATGAAAAAAATGAATGATGCAAGTAGAGAGAAATCAGAAAAAGCCAAGCCATAGCAAAATGATTTGAGGGAAAATATCAATAGAAATAAAAATGGACGTTATTTAATGAGCCTTTGACTGTTTTATTTTTTAAGCAAATCATGTATATATAATCTAGCTAAAGTGAGTTGAAAAATATGAAATTAGTCTTTACTAGGGTATGAACAAATTTTTCTAAGTTTGGTTAAGAGTGATCTTGTGTGTTTTAAGATTACAAGAGACAATCACATACCAACAGTAGAAATTAATAAAAAATGATTAATGTGTCAAAAGGAAGGAAATAAAATTGATAATCACATACTAATAGAGTTGACTAATCAAAGGCAAGGTATTAATGAACATAATATGTTTATGCACCTAGATTAAAGGGAAATTAAGTAAAAATCATCAAAAGGAGCTCAATTATGCTAATATTCCTTGTTTGATTTTTAATTTGATATTTTTTCAAGAAATTTTTATTTTGATGGGAACTCTCTTGAAATTTTTTAAGTAATTTATTAGAATTTTCTAGAATTTTTGAATTTTTTATATTTTTAGTGTTTTTACAAATTTAAATTTTCAAGATCATTCGATCGACCCTAGCGATTGATCATTGGTCGGGGTTTTGCTCCGAAGCACTGTTTTAAATTTGGATGAAGTTCATTTCATCTCCATTTCACTCAAAACTCTCCCTAACAATTCCTAAGAGAGAGTAGATGTGATTTGAGAAGGTTTTGCACGTTTAAAAACAAGATTTCCACTTCAAATCTGAGATTTTTTGCCAAGGCCAAGGTGATTATAGAATCCAAATTTTTCTTTAGTGTATTTTCAATGGATATCTACGTGATTTGAACCAATAGGATTGTTAAAAATAGCTTGATCTACTTATTCTAAAGTTTCATGCAATTTGATCCATTAAATTTTGAGATTCATGAAAAATAATTGTGGTTTCAACTTTATAACAAAAATTAGGGATTTTTCAAAATTTGATGTTTGTAATAGAAATTGGCCATAGGTCTAGTTATAGCTTTTGTTCTACTCATTGTAATATGCCTTATGTTAAATTTTGGAGTCAATTGGACACAAAAATCTTTTAGGGTTTATTTAAATTTAATTTTTTTATTTTAAACCAGCATTTCAATAATTTTTGAAATTCTAGAACATTTATTATTGTCAAATTCATTGTTACTAGTTTATGCTTAGCACTAGATTATTTATTTGTAATTTATTTAGATGGGGAGAGTGTAAGGGAATCCCGGTACTTCGACTTGCAAAGCTTAGACCTATTAGGTGTGAGCGTAGCTTAGTGCACATTCCCCTAAAGACTACCACGGGTTGGATTGAGGCATGTCCTTACTTCTGGTAAGCACAATATCTATTTCCGGTCAGTTACTCTTTCCCCTAAAGTTTGACTTGATGTTATTGCAGACGTCATTGGTTGTGAGCAGAGACCCCTCAATGTTCCACAGTTTGCCATATACGAGTTTCCACCAAATAGTGAGTTGACAGGGTCATCGATTGGTCTGCCTAGAGGTCCAAAGCTGGATATATATTTACTTACACACTCTATGAACCCTAATTATCATTTGCTAAGTCATTGCTCAGTATGATATCCATAGTGCATGTAAGGAGAGAGTGGATCACATGATGGCACGCATACTTCATCTCCTTACAGAGCCTGAGCTTCAGCTGGATCTACACACTATCATATTTGGGAGGATGATGACTTTCTTACATGGCCACATGCATGTGATGTTTCCCTAACCATACATATTGTGTATGATTTTTACATTTGCACATGTTAGGATTCTTCGTGGAGAGCCTACTATGGTCAGTATGGGGTCGATTGATGCTACAGTGGTTTGATGAATGTTATCTCACCACAGAGGTTAGGATGGAGATGCAGATGAGCCACATGCACCGTGACAGACACTAGCAGTGGCACTAGCACCACAAAATGATCTGGATACACTGATCACCATTCCAGGATGCAATGATGCAGAGTCTAACTAACCTTACATGCATGTTCAGAGCCTGACTTCCACAGATTGATAGTGAGAAGGAGGAATCTAATGATGATGATGATGCTAGAGCATATTGATTGATTTTTATATCTTTATGCATCACTTATCCATGTATTCCTTTGTTTAAATTTGTTTTAGTTTAGGTTATGTTTCATGTGACTATGAAATGTAGTTTGACACTGATTTTTTAATGGGATATATGATGGACATGGTTATGTGATGATTTTTAGATATATTTTCATGTCTTTTGGTGATAATGATAACTTGATTGTGCTTGAATGGGCATTATTTTGGTTAATTATTGCTTTGCTTTTTAGTCATTTTTTGTCAAAAAGGGAGAGATATGATAAATCAAAATCAAAGTCTTTATCTTTACTCGATTGAATAGTACTATGAAAATCATTTTGATTTCAAGTGTACAGGATAACTACAAGGGTTTACAACGCTTTTTAAGATGAATTCCAAATAAGTCTATGTTTTTGTGGGTCAAGTTATTTTTTAAAATGTGAAAGTCTTTTCATTTTCAAATATGTAGTGTTTTGACAAGAAATAACCAATGGGGGATATGATAAGAACATATGTGTCATACGTCAAGTTAACTTGCTAATTTCTTTTCAAAATTATATCAAAAACCTTGAGTATGTATGTAATGTTAAAATATATTTAGATATAGTTGTGGTCGAGTCAGTTTTGAAATTTATGGACTTGAAAAATACGAACAGGCATGTTCGTATAGCTCAAGCTTGAAGACTAAAGGATGTTGATATTTTTTGAAGCATATTCATATCACATTGATATACTAAAATCACTTGGAGAAATTTAAGAAGTAATTTTAGAGGTTTCTAGAGATTTTAGGGAAAAGGGCCAAAATTATTATTTAAAAGTACCATCATTCAATCACTAGATTTTTTGAAGAAGAGAACGATCAATCGACACCTGAATTAATTTTGTGCGAAATGAAGATGAGAGTTATCAATTAATCCCTTCGTAGATCGATCGATTGCTCAAGGTGTCGTGTATCGAAAAAACAATGACCAATTGATCTGTAACAGTTCTAGTTGCCCTAAATAACTCATTCCAAATTCAATATCTTTCATTATTGAAGTAAAATACCAAAATCGTTTTGGAGACCTATGTAAAGGGTAATAAGTGACAAATTTGAAGGGAGGAAAACCTAGAAAAAAATGGAGAAGAAGGGAGAGGCCTTTGCTTATTGTTTTCCAAGAGCATTCACGTAGAGTTTGAAAAGAAGATCAACGGTGAATTCATGAAGCTATTCCTCAACTAAAGAAGTGATTTTACACAAAAGTTTTAAGGAGGAGTTGTAGCAAATCTTTAATGAGAGATTGAAGATTCCAAACAACCAAAGTCGATACAACAAGAAGAGCTCTTTGAAGGCTAGAAGAAGATAAAGATAAAGTAAGAAGGTAGAAAAGTTTCAAGTGCTTGAAGGAGAAGACATGATGGCCAACAATTGTGGAGATCTAAATAAAAGAAGTTTGTATTTGAGTCAAAATAAAGGTTAGTGATTTGCTTGTGTCGTGTAATTTGTCTTGCTTAGTAGTAGTGCTTTGATTTGACTCTTTGTTGGAACTGCTATGATTTTTTACCTGAGATTAGATTTTTTATATTAAATTATTGTGTGTTATTGTGTTGATTAAATGATTGATCATTCGATAGATCGATAGACCATGAGTGCGCATGGGAGTAGATTTAATTATTTTAGCTATTGAATAAAATTCTGCCTAAAGAGGCCATATCTCGTAGTCTTTATCTTCAAAAGGGCAATGCGGTAATTCACTATGTTGAGTAGATGGATATTAAACTCAGAAGGAGTAGTTGATTAAGAATTCAAGAGTGGAATAGAGAACCAACCTTTAGAATAAAAAAGAGTTTTCTATCTTTGTAATCGATAATTTTGTAATATCAGGTTTGCATAGTACATAGTTGATCTAGACATAGTGTAACTTATATTTACCCTAGTTAGATTTCAAGTTGAAAATTCTTGTGTGATTTCTTGCTAATTTGATTGCAAATTTTTTAGAACACATTTGAATAAGGCACGTTAGTTTGAACAAAACAAGTGATTATTTTATTTAAAAAGGGGAAGATAAATCTTGTAACTTAATTGTGAGTATGACATACATAGTTCACAAACCAACACAAATTACTTGAAAATTTAGAACATAGATCGAACAATTCTTAACAATCCTATATGTTCAAAATCATTTAAACGATTGTAAAATTACAAGAAATAGAAAAAAGGTTTCGGTTCACACTATGGCCATAGACTAGATCTTGAAATCAACAACGAAATCCGGTTTAAATTGCGCAACTCTAAGCCAAATTGTGTAACTTTGATTTTGCAGTAAAAAGAGAGTGGCTAAGGACTTCTACATTTTTTTAAATGAATGCTTCACTGCGAAAATTCGAGTAGCAATTGATTGCTCCTTGGATCGAATGATCTTAAAATAATTCTGATTTAGAATTTTTTAAAAATCAAAAAATTAAGAAAGTTCAAAATTTTTGTGAGAATTCCAATAAATTCTAAAAATTATTTCAAGATGTTATCAATTGAAATAAGATGTTTTTTAAAGTCTAAAGTCAAAATAAAAATCAAACACTAAAAACAAGCAAAGTTGTACTCCTTTTGTCTATTTTTAATTAATTTTTCATTAATCTAAGTGCATCCACAAATTTTGTTAGTTAATACCTTACTTTAGATTAGCCAACTCAATTGGTATATGATTGTTAATTTTTATTTCTTCATTTTGACACTTTAAGTCTCTTTATTAGCTTTTTTGAAGAAATTACCAATGTTTTTATGTCTTATCTCTTTTAATCATGTATCGCGCAAGATTTTTCTTATTCAAATTGAGACAAATTTTTTTCAAACTTTAGTAAGGAAAAAGTTCTCATTTTTCAACCCACTTTATCTAAATGCATATGTTTCTCAAAAAAAAATAAAAGCTTAAAAATTATGCCCATGCTTTTTTCTGAGTTATGATATTTTTTTCTAATTATTTTTTTAGGACTTGACTTTTTCTAAATCCTCTCTATTTGCATCATTTATTTATTTATTTTTTCTTGATGTCAAGCAGATGGGATCTTCACATTATCCTAAGCCGACCTAAGTAGATTACCCTTCCATGTCATCTTTATGAGGACAATTCCACATGAATAAAAGAAATTGAAATAAATAAACTTACAAACTTTAAATCACATCCCATGGAAATTTCATTTTCTTTTGAATTCTAAATCAAAATCTAGCATAAGATTCTCTAATTAGAGCACAAAGAGTCCACTATAATCCAAATGTTTGAGTTAATGTATGTCTAAGAATTCTCTCTTGACTGTCATTCATAAAATAACTTGGGTCTAAATATGATGTGTGCATATTTTAAAAATTAGAGAATTAAAATATCAAGAAAAAGAAAATCAAATTGACTTTCACTCTGCTTGGTGGATCTTTTTCTTTGTTAAGGTATATTTGACCACAAATTATGTTACTTTTCAGTTTAAAAGAAATTAATTTCATTATGTCTCACAAGTTGACCTAAGTAGGCAACCCTTCCCCGTCTTCTACACAAGGACAATTCTACATGAATAAAAGATATTGAAGTACATAAATTTACAAACTTTGAATCACATTCCATAGAAATTTCTTTTTCTTTTGAAATCTAAATCAAAATTCAGCATAAGATCCTCTAATTAGAGCAAAATGACTCCACTAGAATCCACATGACTGAGTTAACATATGTCTAAGAATTCTCTCTTGATTGTCATTCATAAAAATGACTTGAGTCTAAATATGATGTATGTATATTTTAAAAATTAAAGAATTACAATGTCAAGAAAAATAAAATCAAATTGACCTTCACTCTCCTTAGTGTATCCTTCTCTTCGTTAAGGTATATTTAGCCACAAATTATGTTACTTTTTAGTTCAAAAGAAAATTAATTTCATTATGTCTCATGAGTTGAACTAATCAAAAACAAAAAGAAGCAAAAACTACACTAGTTTTTTTGTGTTTTTTTTATCATATTCTAGTTTTTTAATTCAAACTTATGAATTAAAACACATGAAGATATAGAAAACTGTGATAAAAACTAAACTATGTGTTGTTCAAAAGATCAAAAGAATTAAATTTTGATAAAAAATCAATCTCTTTACTTAGAAATGACAAACTCCTTAATTTTGCCTAGCAACCATATCCTAAGGCAATCTAAGGTGCTCTTACTTACTCATCCTATTTAATCCTTTAATGCTTAAAGATCAATCTTCCTCACCCACACCCTCTTCATGTTCTTCTCATAAACTTGGTGGGTAGTCTAGGGTTCATATGGGTAGTGGCTTCTTCTCCATCTTCTTGACCTAAGTTTGATGGAATGATTATTTGGGCACTCTCTTCTACTATTGGAATCACTATGGCATATGTCACACACTCCCACAATACAAGAACCTATTTTCACTCTCTTTCTTTTTGACCTAGGTGTGTTGGGCACTATCTTAGGTTATTTATCACTCTCTTTGGCCTTCACAAAGATAGTAGATTTTGTTAAAGGTCTAGTCAAGCAATTCCTAAAACCTAAGCCCATCTTATTGGTTTAACCTATCATCAACAAGGTCTCCAATGCCTTCTTCCCACTCTAATTATATCCATCTAATTTCGCTTTAGAGGACATAAGTTCTATATTGAGAGCACTAGACTTCTCTATCTCATGTTAAAGGTTATTCCTAAAGTCATTCAATTCTCTCTCTAATTTGATGTTAACCTCTACCAACCTATTTGTCTCTTGAGAATACAAGACTAACTCATCATTTTTCTTTTTCAACTCTTTCTCAAGGTGTTTGGTTTTTCTAATTAAAACTAAGAATTATTGGAGGAACCCTTTGTACTCGTCAGAATCAAAGTCTATAAGTTCTCTTCAAGAGAACTGGATTAATGAGACTCTTCACTAGGATTATCTTCCTTCACACTTACATGGAAGAAAATATAGTTATACATCTCATCTTCATTAGATGAACTCTCATTAGCGTAAGTTGCATGAAGCACCTATTCATTTTTCTTGTTATAAAACCCCTTTGATTTCTTAAGCTTTTCATCAGAAAAATCATTAGAAATGTTGTTAGGACAATCATGTGTAAAATGTCCTAATACCACATTCAAAGTACTACATATTCTTCTTGTTTTGTTTATTTTGCCTCATTTCCTATCCCCTTGTCTCTTCCCTAAATTTTGACCGTCATTTCCAAATCTAAAGTTATGAGATTTCATAAATTTATTGAATTTTTTGGTTAACAAGAGCATTAATTCTTCATCATCTTCATATTCTTTAGATTCTCCCAAAGTGTTCAAAGCTTTATTTTTCTTGAAAGTTCTCAAAGGTTCTAATTATAAATTTTGAGGACAAGGATATTAACAATTTCTCACAACAAGGTAGTTAGGAATAGGACCCCTAATTAATCACAAATGTTGACTATGTCTGATACTTAGCATAATACTCAGAAATTATTTTGTCTTCACCCATTATAATGTTCTAAAATTTAAAGGTAACTATCTGTAACTAAGACACTTTGATAGCCTCAGTTCTCTCATTATATTTTACTAGTTTTTCCTATGCCACCTTGGCAGATGTGCAATTTGAGATTAACCTATGTTGTGACTTTCCTATGGCATTAAACAATGCACTAAGGGCCTTATTATTTTGATTTGCATGTTTTATTTCAATTTCCTCCCATTTACTCTCATCTTTTAATATAGAATATACATCTTCATCTTTGGTCATGGAAGGATTCCAACCTTTAATCACAGCTTTTCAGACATTGCTATGAAGTGCTTCAATAAAAACTCTCATCTTATTCTTCTAATAAGAGAAGTTTTGATTATCGAATAATGGTGGACAATTCATATGATTACCCAGATCTCTTTGTTCACTCATTGAATTATTTGACACAACCATTAAAATTAAAACAACTCAAACCACCCAAGCAATAATTTTTATCCACGAAAAGCAAGGAGAAATATATAAGCAAGCACAATCATTAATTAGGGCATATAAATCAGCAACTTTATTTAGTAATTCAAAGAGAAAAACAAATAAACTATGCACAACTAAGAAATCAAACCCTAACACAAGATATATAACCCTAGAAATCAAAGCTAGGAAGATTAAGCAAACAGGCACACAATTGCATACAAATCAAAATTGATAGCATGAATTAAAAATAATTTTCAAATTAAAATCCTCAACTACCACTAGATTGCCCATAGTTATATTATCTTACAAAGATAAAGACTATGAGTTCGAGCCTCTATGTGCAGAAATTTATTTTGTAGCAGAACAAACAAACCCAAATATCTAATCACAATTCAAAATCAATCTATCTATCCAACCAAGTATGCACCACACAAAGACACAAATATTTAATATGAAAAACCAAACTTGGTTAAAAAATCACGGTAACCTCAAAAAAGCCTCATAAATGCAAAACCAAGACAAAAATTACAAGATACAAAACAACCAACCATCAACTAGACTTGACACACACACACCTTTGTTCAATCCTCTTGTTGTTAGCCTTCAATTCTTCCTCCTTAGAATCCTTTTTCCTTTATCATATTTTTTTCTTCTTATTTTTCCTCTAGCAACTCAACCAAAAAGATCCCTTTTTTATTGTTGATTTTATGTTAAGATTCTTCAATTGCTTTTAAGAATTCTGTTGTGTCACCTCTTTTATTTCTATGTGAGAATCTTGTCAATTAGTTTTGCATCACTATGAATCCACCATGAATAATTACTTGAAGCTTTTTGTGGACTCTCATTGGGAAACAATAATAAAGGACTTCTCCTTTAACCTCCAATATTTTCTAGGATTTCTTCTCTTCAAAATTGTCATATCATAGCCTTTTTATAGGTATCAAAGATGGTTGAAGTTATTAACTTCAACTAGGGATGAAATATCTTTCGTAAAGGATTATTCGAGGTAACTAAAATGGCTAGTGATCGATCATTTCAAACAACGATCGATGGTTTTCTTAGGGCCCAATACTTCAAAAGATTGATTGAAAAACTCTCAGCTTTGTTGTACAAATGGCTGATTAAGATCCCGATTGATGTATTGATGAGGCAATCAATTGATTCATTTCTTTTGTGCTACAATTCATCAACGATAGATCGACTAATCTTAGTATATGTTCCAATGATCAATTGATGACACTATTTGTTTATGATTTTACCCCTTTTACCCTAAATCGGTCTAAAACCTTCAAAATCACTTCTGAAACATTTCCAAGTAACTTTCATTTAAGAGTGTATGTTTTATAAACCTCTTTTCCAATCAATACTTATTGGTCTTCAATATTGATCCATAAGAACATGCATGCTCTTATTTTTCAAGTCCACTAATTTCAAACAAGCCTTAACCACAATTACATCTAGCTAAACTCCTAAGACTAATTATATACACAAAAATTTTGACATAGTTTTGACCAATGAAATTAGCCAATTACAATACATATGTTATTAGTTTGTTAACTATGTGTGTTGCATAGACAAACTGTAAAAAATAATGTGCTTCTAACCCATATTTACATTGAAAGATTTATCTTCTCCTTTTTAAACAAAGTAATCACATATTTTATTTAAATTAATGTGCCTAATTCCAATGTATTATAATGAAAATTTGTAGTAAAATTAGCAAGCAAACACACAAGAATTTGTATGTGGAAACCCAACTAGGGAAAATTTATGGGATACTCTGTCCAAATCAAGTATGCACTATATAAATTCGAGATTACAAATTTTTTTATTATAAAGATAAAAGACTCCTTTTTATTCAAACAACTAGTCCTCCCTCCACTCTTGAATTAAAAATTAACCAATCCTTGGTTTTTACCAACCAAAGCTTGATTTTCTTCTCTTTGTGCTCTTTAATTAAAGTAGATTTTTCTTCTCCTTTTCTTGGAATGAATCTTCAATTCTCCTTAATCTTCATAGTAATAATCTTCAACAAACACCATGCATCACATGTATTTTTGTTCTCTCATCTCACCTCTAATAACTCTTTTTGAATTAGGTAGAGCCTTTCTCTCTACAGAAGACTAATCTCTCAAAACTCCAGTAAAACAACTCCACACAAGTTCTCTAATTTTTATAGGTCTTCTCTCTTCTCTTCATCACATCCCAATCCTTTTTTAAAGACTCCTAAGTCTCAAAAGAATATGACTCCAACTAGGAATCCAAATCAAACTGAAAAAGTTTAATTAAGCCAACTATGCGCTCAATCGATCAATCATTTCATAGAGCAATTGATCGATTTATGTTCTTTTCCCTTACAACTCTTCATTCACTTGATCAATCGACCTAGCGATTGATTGATAAACTCTCGGCTTCATTTTCAATCATGTGTTTTCATGTACCAATCAATGATTCACAGAAGTGATCAATCAATCTTCCAAATTTTTGAGATTCTACTAAAGTTCATCACAAATCAATTGTTCTAATTTGGCGATCGATCGTTCTAACTAGATTTTTTATTTTTCAATATAAAAACTTATAATCCTCACTAGTTATTCACCTGCGGTATCTTTTACCCTAAAGTGTGTAAATATGATGTGTGCATATTTTTACCAGATGAAAATACATATTTGAGTTTTCCTTTCGCTCTACTTTTGAAAATCAATCTTCATACTTTAAATTAACTCAAAATACATATCAATAACATTATTTTGATCATATAAATAAGCCAATACATGACATAAGGACATTTATGTTCTAACAGTCTCCCGTTTGGTTATTTTGTAATAAAACACTACAACACATCATCTAAAGAATAAAAATTACAAGTCCATAGTGCATAATCAGATTTAGATATATTTTCCTACAATGACTCTCACCCTTTACCAATAACTCTCTAATCCTACTTGTGGTCTGGTCTTCAACCTGTAATCAATCTGCACATCACAAACTAAATCATACCAGTATAATACTATTCCAAGAAATAAATAAATATAAAATTTAATTGTTCAAGTAAAAGATTAATCAAGTCATAACTATATCAATAATTTTCTTTTTTCATCGATGCAAGGATCTTCTTTTTCAAGATCTCTATTAACTTTTTACCCTCAAGACTTAAGGTTTTCTCATACCCGAATTTCTCCCCCTTTTTGTCACCAATAGGCAAAAGGAAATTGAGGTAATGAAGAGAAAAAATAGAGAAAAAACATGTAAAACACATTTATAATCAATTTTAGGAGAATCAAATGCACAACTTTATCAAAAACAAAGTGTGTTGCTAACCATATAGCAATATTAATTGTGAACATATTATCCAAGTTTCATAATAACACCATGTGTATCCCACATTAGCATAACTTAATCTCATTAGTCACTCGATTAAAGAATTAGGATTTCAAAGTCTAAGCCTCACAATAAGAAAAAATGCAAATTTTTTTACTCCAAGTCACAAACTATACCATAATCATGTAACCACGTATAAGTCATATGTTAAGTTTATTGGCTACTTTCCTTATCAAAATTCTACTAGAATCCATGGGTATGTAGTTAGTCATAAAATCTGATTAAAGGTTGTTGTGGTTAAGTCAAATTTGAAATTAAAAGACTTAAAAAATAGGAGCAGAATGTTCTTATTGCTCAAGACAGAGGACGAAAGAATGTTGAAGGTTTTTTTAGTTTATTTAGATCATATTCGTATACTAAAATCACTTGGAAAAGATTCAGAAGTGATTTCAAGGGTTTTAGAAGGTTTTGGGGTAAAAAGGGCAAAGCTATAATTTGACATACTAAATGATCAATCACATGAAATAACACTAGATTGAACAATTGATCGGCATATGATTTAGCCCTATCTAAAATGAAGCCAAGAGAATCAATCAATCGCTTTGTTAATCGATCCATCACTTAAAGTATCATGTGTAAAGAAACAATGAACGATTGATTGCTGTTTCAAATGATCAATCACTTGTAGGACTAATTACCATAATTAAGTCATTCCAAATTTAATTTCTTTCCTTGTTGCAGTAAAGGACCTAAATTGGTTTGGAGAGCTATATTAGGGATAAGAAGCCACAAATTTTCAAAGAGGAAAACCTAGAGAAAATTGGAGAAGGATTTATACCACTTACATATTGTTTTCCAATAAAAATTCACATGAAGCTTTGAGTTTAAGATCAACGATAAATTCATGAAGCGATTCACAACTAAAAAAAAGATTGCACATAGGTGCTTCAAAGATGAGTTGTAGCATATCTTCAATGGGAGATTGAATAGTCAAAGAGGCCAAAGTCAATACACCAAGAGGAGCTTGTCGATGGCTAGATGAAAACAGAGACAAAGTAAGGAGGAAAAAAAGTTTTGAGTGCTTGAGGGAGAAGGCTTGAAGTCCAACAATGAAAAGAAGTTGTAGAAATATAAATAAAAGGAGTTTGTGTTGAAGTTAAAATAAAGATTGGTGGTTTGCTTGCTAGTGCATTGATTTAGTTCCTTTAGAGCTGCCATGATTTTTTACCTGAGTTTGGGTTTTTCACATTAAATTATTTTAAATCCATATGTAGATTAAATGCTTGTGGTTTGATTGATGGATACATCTTGACTACGCTTTGAGAGAATATTTACTTATTTTCGCTATAGAAAATATTAAGCATAAAGAGGCTAAAACTCTTCATTCTTACTTTTCAAAGTATTAGTTTTAGGTGCAATCTAGTTATCCATTAAGTCGATTAGAGCAATATTAAACTCACAAGTGGTAGCTGAGGTTTAATTATTAAAATTTTGATTTTTCTTTATAATATCAATCTGATTTGGCATGTTAGTCCTTTATAATCTTGCTTAATCTTTCATAGTTTGATTTCTTGTGTTAGAGAACTTGTACTAGGGTTTGACTCTCAATTTTTCTTATGTTTACTTGTTTTTTCAATTAGAAATACTTGTTTAAACTTGTTGATTTGTGTACCCAAAATTATTAACTACTTTTCTTATAATTTTCCTTGCTTTAAGTGCTTAAAAAGTGTTGCTTGAATAGTTTTTGTTGGATTAAAATCAATGGCTAGGTTAAACAACTCAATGAATAAATATGGGGACTTAGGTAATCCAATGAATAGACCTCCCTTGTTTGATGGCTAAAATTTTTCATATTAGAAAAATATTATAAGAACATTTATATGAGCACCTTATGAGAATACCTAGAAAGCGATAGTTAAAGGATGAAGTCCTTCAATGACTAAAGACAAGGAAGGGAATTCAATTCTAAAATATGAAACTGAATGGGATGAGAATGAGATTAAGCTTGCAAATTAATACAGCAAAGACCTTAGTGCATTATTCAATGCCATAAAAAATCACAACATAGGTAATTAATCACTAATGGTATATCTGCAAAGGTTGCATGGTAAAAATTGGTAAAATATAATGAGAAGAATTGAGGTTACATATGTTAACTATAGTGTTTGAGAATATGATAATGAATGAAGATAAGACATTTATGAATACTATGCAAAAATTTCAGACATAATAAACACATGTGATAAACTAGGAGAGCCTATACTTAATTACTGTGTTGTGAGGAAGTTGTTAAGGTTCTTGTCCTCTAAATTCAAAATTAAGGTAGCTGTCATTAATGAATCTAAAAAGATTAACACTTTAGACATTGAGGAGTTAGTTGGGAACCTTAAAATTTTTTATAAGGAAGAAGAGTCTTATGACAACAAAAAAGAGTTGTTTAAAAAGTCCAAGGGAAAAAAGAATCCCAATAGCACATAAAATAACTTCCAAGAAAAATAAAGTGTTAAACACCTTACAAGAATTTGAATTGTTTGATGATAAAAAAACTGATGATTTTATTAGATAAGAACTTCAAAAAATTCATCAAAACTTAGAACTTTAGATTTGGCAATAATGGACAAATTTCTAGGAAGAGACAAGGAGATAAGAGAGATGAGAGGCAAACTAAACTAGACAAGAAGAATTTTATAATGCTTTAAATGGGGTAAGTTAGGTCACCTTTCTGCTGAGATATTAACCCACACATTGGCTAATATAAGTCTAAGCTGACATTGGCAAATAGAGTGTGAAGTAAAATCAAGTAGATAAAAAACTCAATACAACATGCTATATAAGCAATCATGCAACCCAATATCTCTAAGTGACCCCTCCTAAGCGACATCATCACCCATGCACTCCACAAAAAGTCCATCCGGACCACCTATATGGCACGACATGCAGCCCCAAAACAAAAACACAACAAAGAGGAGTGAGGCACAAGCTCAACAAGGGTTTTTAAATATGGAAAGTAAATCCAAGATGACATCACAAACATAAACACAAAATACTCATTAAACAAATAATCCATCATACCCATCCATCCTGGGTTATCCACATAAACATGTACATTCATGTCATAATTTACCATCCACATGCATCTACTTATGCAATATGCATGTCATACTATCTCTAGCATATCTCTTGAACACATTCTCATGTCACCTGCATATCATGCTACATGGTATATCATCTCATCACATGTTCAAGTCACCTGCATATAATACTATAACCCATAACATCTCATCATCAAATGTACATGCCTCCTGTACATCATGGGCTCAACATTACTCATATCAATCATACATCTCATGTATTCACATATTCACATCCTGCATGAATGACTACTCAACACAAATATATCATGCATATCTATTTCTCAATGAAAACATTCACCCTGCAATTCAAGTATCTTAAACACACTATCTTGCACAACTGCAAATTAAGTCATACCCACATGTGTAACATAAGCTCCTTTATCCCTACACAATAGCTGTGTAATTGAGCATAATATCACATACACATGCAACAACAACAAATGGTGAATAACTCATAAATAGAGAGAAATAAACCTGCTTATCAGGGTCGAAAACCCTGAGAACAAATTGCTAATCAAGGCTAAAGCCCCGAGCACAACTGCTCATCAAGATAGTCCTGAGCACTACTGCTCATCAAGACAATCCCAAGCATGACTGCTCATCAAGACGGTCCTGAGCACTACTGTTCATCAAGATGGTCCCGAGCACTACTGCTCATCAAGACGGTCCCGAGCACTACTGCTCATCAAGACGGTCCCAAGCACAATATGTGGTAGGTTGGTGCACTTGGATAGACCACCCAAATATCTCATTAATTAGCTCATATAGCATTTCGCTCTTCTCAACCCCGTGGGGGTACCAAGTCTCAAGCAATACTGCTCCTCAAGACCGATTTCAAAATAAATTAGATAAGCCTTCGATCGATTAATCTGGCAACCAATAACATCTACTTACATCCAATTGATCACACCAGGCTAATCACGATTAATCTTATTCATAAATCATTTTCATGATGCATGCAACATCATGATCGTGTTCACATGTGCATGAGTCTAAATACAAGAGACATGCTCAAATCAGTTCACATGTGCAACAATCATGGTCCATTTGTGTCACATAATCATAACAAAGAACTACACAAGTGTGTACATAAATGATAGTGTTCAAGTCTAAGCAATGACATGTGAAACATGAACAACCCATAATCAAATTTATATACATGCATTTATAATTTTATCATAGTTCCTCCTTACTGAAATCATTAAGCAAGTATGGTGAAAACATCGAAATATGAGTCTAAGACAAGAATAAACATCACTATACTTAAGCTAGAGCATGAAAACATGATCCACCAATAATTAATATAACATGTACAAACACATAACCACATCATCATAGTTTACCTACTGTAATCATTAAGAAAATCATGAAGTAGTCATCAAACATGAATTTATGACAAGTAGAATATCATGCTAACATTGACCAAACATAGCCTAAATCATGCTTGAACTAAAACATAAATTCCAAGAAGACCATCATACAATCCTATCAGCATTTATAAGTAATAATAACTCATTCTAATCATAAAAAAATAGATTTATAGAAAGAGAACAAAAAATGATCAAAATATACAAGAGAGGCAAAAACTATCGTTTGGCAGTTCGAATGCCCTGTTGGGCCATTTGAACTCCAGGTCGTTCGATCGGCCAAATAGGCCATTCGAGCAGTTTGATATTTTTGTATTTTGTTTATCATAATGCATTGAGTAGTATGAACTTAGTGTCCCATGGTTTTCCTGAAGAAGCTTTTCATGAACAATTCTTGTCTTTGTTTGTTTGATTTTGTATGATTTGCTAGACATAGAGAAATTTTGGTTCCTTATAAAAAATTATTTTTGATTTTTGATAAGGGAGGATATATATCATGTAGTTCTTAAGTAAAATTTTGAACTATAGACACTATATTTACTTTAGTTTGGCCATTAACAAACCATCGGGTCAGGCCCAAGGTTGAAAAAGGGGATGAGGTGGGGAGGAAGGGAAAGAGGGCTAGGAGATCTAGGGAGATGAGGGACCACAAAGCAAACATAGGAAGCAAGGAGGAGTGTATAATGCAGAAGCGATTTAGCAATATTGTAGAATAAATTTAGTAATATTGTTAAATCGATTCAATAATATTATTGTATTGATTCAATAATATGACCATATTGCAAGTGGCAAGGACAAAGAGACCACCACATTACTAGGGAGTGGCCGAGCAAAGGACCCGCACCTCCTTGGTAGTACTGCCTAGGGGATGGCAGAGGAGGAGGTGCATACGGAGGGCAAGGCTAGGTCGAAGTTTGAGGAAGGGGTCGAAGTTGGGCAGAAGAAGAGGTTAAAGAGGGAGAGGGTGAGGAAGGATCATATGGCAAACCTAGGATGTGAGGGGAAGTGTATAATGCAGAAGTGATTCAACAATTTTGTAGAAGTGATTTAGTAATATAACCATATTGATAATGACAAGATAAAGAGATTACCTTGTTGGGAGAGAGTGGCTGAGTGGAGGATGCCTCTCCCAGGCGGGGCATCCTAGAGGGCAACAATGAAGGAGTCATGGAGGGAGTTGGAGGCAGAAGAAGGAGACGATGTGGGGAGGAAGAGGACAAAGAGGGAGAAATAGAAGAAGGACCATAAAACAAGTTTGGGAAGTGGGGAGGAGTGCATAACACATAAGTTATTTGCAATATTGTGCATTCAATTCAACAATATTTGTAGAATCAATTAAGTCATATTACTATATTGGCCATTACAAGAATAGAGTGGCCATCACATTAGGAAGGAGTGGCAGAGTGGAGAACTTGCATCTCCCAGACATGGTTGCCCTAGGGAGCGGCAGAGGTGGAGGTTGGAGGGAGCATTAGGCCGGGTTGGAGGCGGAATAAGGGGACGAGGTGGGATGGAGGAAGAAGGTGAAGAGAGACAAGGAGGAAAAGAACCTTAAGGCAAGCCTAGGAAGTAGGGAGTAGTGCCACCAATGAAGGCAATGGAGCTTGGCATCCATCTTGAGCTTGCCAGAGGTGGTAGGAATGTGGTTAAGATGGGCAATAGGCTTCAACTACGCTATTAATGGAGATAAAACTCAAAAATCCCTCTTTTGATCTTGCTTTACTATTGCTTTTGATGGAGGGAACATCACTTTTAAAACTTCACTTTCAATGGAGAAGGAGAACAAATCATTGAATCTAACAAAACATATTGTAAAGATGAAGATGGATGATGAAGGGGTATTTTAGTATATGTATAGGTAATATATACTTCATCCATCCTATATTAATAGTTATATCTAAAAAATAATTATTTTTATTAAGGGAAAAGTTTATATAAGCCCGGGCTCATATATGCCTACGTGAGCCTGGGCTCTATGGGCCGTCGGATTTACATCCGACAGCCCATAATACTCATGGGCATTTAAACCCATAAGTATTATGGACTGCCAGATATAAATCCGATGGCCCATAGAGCCCGGGCTCACATAGGCGTATATGAGCCCGTGCTCATATAAGCAGGACTCGGGACTGGGGACTCTTTTATTAAATGATAAAACCAACTTAGAGAAAAAATGTAACCTTATAATACTCATTTTTAAGTACCTAACCACTTAAAGTTAACAAAAGGGAAAATTATATAAATAATATTAAAAAAAATTATTTACCATTTTAAACCACTTTGGGAAATAATTCCCAAAGTGGTGCGCCTGCGTGGCTTTTTTTTTTAATTTTTTTAGCGATTTCGTCCTTTAGAAGGATGAAATTAGGTTTAAGTTGATTTCGTCCTTCTAAAGGACGAAATCACCACACTTAGCCGATTTCGCGCTTTCGGCTGGGTGAACAACACTGATTTCGTCCGTTTAAAGGACGAAATCAGTTTTACACTGATTTCGTCCTTTTAAAGGACGAAATCAAGTTAATTTTTTTAAAATAACTATTTTAATCTAAATTTAACCCCTGTCCCTGTTCATTCCACACATTCCATTCTAAGTTCCATTTCATTTCACACATTCAATGCATATTAACATCATTAAATAAAAAACAAACATTATTATAAATATTTATCAAATATATTACACACAAGGGGAGAACATAAAACAACGCAAATATCACAATCTCCTACGTCCTCGACCTCGGCCTCGATGGTGCTGTATGATCTCCTCCACATGATCTGTCAATTCCGGCTCTGGCTCTGGCTGTGGCTCCAGCTCGGGATGTGGCTCTAGCTCTAGCTCTGGCTCCGGCTCCGCATAAGTAATAGATGGTTCAACACAAGCTGGTCGATGTCGTCTATAATATAAAATTGGCTCTGCCTGAGCTACATGTGCAGTGACTCCAAATGATGAACAAGGAGGAGAGTTATGCGCTGCTGAAGACGATGGAATATCATGGAATGAAGAGTGCATCGGCGGTGTCTGAGCAACCTCGTGGATAGGATAATCTCTAGAGACATCCGTATTCACCGACTGAAGCAGTGGCAAGCTACGAATGACATCATTATGCTCCCTAATCACCGACTAACATGCTACTAATAAGTCCTCACTCGAAGTGTAGGTGTTAATTGCATTAGTCAAATGCGTATGAGTATGTCGAGCTAGACGAAGCTATCAAAAAAATTTTAAAAGTTAGATAAATAATTAATAAGAAATAAAAAAATAATATGTGCCTTAATTAGCAAAGTTCTACTTACCAAAGCTGCCTCAGACGCTCTCCTAGGCTGATAGTCATCTCCTCTATATCGTCGCGGGGCAAAATATATCGTCGTGAATCGGTAAATACCACTGTATATATGCATTATGAACATCTCACGATGTCGTAGCCATCTCCCCTCCGATAATAGTGGCTCTCCTATCCTCCCATCGAGCGATATATGACGCATGATGTAATGTCCAGTCGGTAATATGGCGGCCTTGTCGAGTGATGCGGTGGATATACTCAATAGGAGACGGTGGGACCCCCTGCTCCAGGTTAAACTGGAGCATTACACGATCTGGCACATACATCTCTACTATCTCGTAACATATTAATGGAGTTCGAGATAACCACATGTCTCGACCGTCAGTACATAGAGGAGGTAAGGCAGCTAATACTTCCAGTGAGTACGGCTGCCAAATAACCTATACAATATATAAAGATAATTTAACTTAAAGAACAACAATATGTTTTATAAACACTACAAAAATAGTTCAACACATAACTAAAATAACCTGATATAGCTGCTGGTGGTCTAACTCCCCTTTGTACAATCGAAGGACTCCTTGTGGATTTTTTCTTCTCTTTCTCCGAACATTCCACCTTAAGGAGTTATATTTAAAAAATGAGTTCAACAAATATATATAAAACGATGCTAAAATTTTCAAGTTTTAAACAAAAATAAAGGCTACCTCGCTCCTAATGGAGCACCCTCGGCTAAGCGACCCATCTCAACACTTGGTCGTCTGACGTGTAAATGCTCCCACGACCATAGCTATGTTATAAAATATGAATATATTAAATAAAATTAAATAATTATACGTAAATAAAAATATTTAAAGTTATAAATTCATTTACCCGAAGAAGGGTCAGATAGCCTGCAATCCCCGAAGTCATGGCCTGACATGCTTTCCCTAACTCTCGGTATAAAAATGCAAGAGTGGCACTGCCCCATGAATACTCACCCGCCTTGTCGAAATCCTCAAGGAGGGAGAGATAGGCCACATGTACATGGCTACTCATCGTATGAGCAAATATCGTTGCTCTAAGTAGATGTAAAAGATAGGCTCATGCATGTTGCTCGATAACTATATCCGTAGCATCGGCTGGGAGCTCTCGAAACTCCTGTAAGAGCCATCGAAGGCTCACTTGACTACCACGCATAAATGTAGCAGGGGGAGCTCTACCAAGGAGTCTAACGAATATATCACCATGAGCTCCTCCTGTCATGCTCGTCACCGCATGACCATCGATGCAAAGTCCTAATAGAACTGCCACATCCATGAGAGTGATGGACATCTCTCCATAGGGCAAATGGAACGTCTGCGTCTCCCTCCTCCATCTCTCAACAAGAGCCATCAATAAAGGCCAATCGAGACAGACGTATCTAAGATGAATAAAATGCCCAAATCCCGCTCGCTCAATATAGGGCAGCACACGATCATCCATTGGCCAATGGAGGAGATACGTAAAGTGTTTGGTGCACTCAAGGCACCCAGGATCCTATAATAAATTTATAATTTATAACCCATCATACTATATCGGCTAAAAAATAATTTTTTTTAAAAAAATAGTTATCATACCTCTCCTCTCCAAATAGTTGTCAACCTATGTGTCTCATGCTGTGAAAGTACAGAATCATCGATCGGGCCTGGCCCGTAAGATCGATCTGCATGATCCATATGATCTGTAGACGGAGAATTAAGATCACATCATTATTTAATAAGAACATATGCTCATACTTAAAATAAAGAGTAAATAAATAGATTAATTATATCTTTACCAATCAATAGGAGGATTTTGACATGATTTACTATTGTGCCCATTTTGTTTACACCTCCCGCATTTATATCCCCCTCTACCATCTCTCTCCATAGTTCTACGGTCCATTTTATTCCTAATGCGAACTGATCGTGGGCGACCAGGTTGCCTTGTTGCTATCGGAGGGTATAACACAAAAGCTATATCCCTCTCCCAATATTCCCGACCTCGAGGAGAAGAAAATTCTGCCACATACAAATTTTTATTAGTGGACGATGTGTAAAACAATGATGCCTGTATCGGCTCTCGCTGCTTTTCCCACACGGCGATAAGGTGAGTGCAAGGATAACAATAAACCTGAGGGATGTTGCATGTACAGGTATGCATTCTCGCATTTACCATAACCTTTCGGCCACAAATAGACGTCACTTCGTACTGACCGCTGTTAATCCGATTAACTATATACTCCCCAATTTTTCTTGTTTGTTCTCTCATTATCGCTTCCACTTTAGGAGTATACAACGTGGCCATTGCAGATGCGGCAGACGATCGTTTAACGAAAAATTTTATGACCCAATAAAAAATAGCTGACACTAAAGCCTGCATGGGTAATCCTCGTGCCCCCTTCAAGACGCTATTTAAACTTTCAGCCATATTTGTAGTCGTCATGCCAAACGTCCTAAAACCCCGTATGCAAGGGACCACTCTGCAGGATGCAATTCTCCTCCTAAGAGGAGATGTTTTGCCCTAGGACTCTCTTGACCAATTAAGTCCATTTTAGCATCAAACTTTTCTACTGTAAGTGCACAAGCTGCTGCCCCAATCAAGTCCGTTAGTGTATCATTTTTGAACTCCTTCTTAAAATTGGCTTTTATGTGACAGATGCAATAACGATGGCGGTACATTGGCTCGGGAAGAACCTCAGGCACGGCCTTCTGAAGCCCCTTATGTCGATCTGAAATAATGACGATGTCCGTCATGCCCATTAGTACATGATCCCTCAGTTCCATTAAAAACTATTTCCAATTGTCTCCATCTTCCTTCCCGACAAGACCGAATGCTAGAGGAAATAACCCATTGTTTCCATCTATAGCCGTTGCAGCCATAAGAGCACCAGGATATCTGCCATACAAGTGAGTAGCATCAACACCAATCACAGGGAGACAATGTCGAAACCCCGCTATAGACAGCCCAAATGCCCAAAACAACCGCTTAAATCTCCTACACATGCCACCATCTGCACGACGTACTTCATCATCCTCTAAGCGGTAGTAGGTGTCAGGATTCGCTTCTTGCACCGCCCTTAGGTACATTGGCAACAATTTGTATGATTCTACCCAATCCCCATAAATAGCCTTGATCGCCATATTCCTTGCTGCCCATGCTTTCTTATAAGATATGTCAACATGATACTTCTCCTTCATTCTTTGAATGATATCCCCTGGTGTGAGAGTTAATTCGGCTTGGATAGCTGACATTATGACCTTTGAAATAAAAGAGGCACTGCACTGCCTATGATCTGTGCTAAGCTGGGCATTCCGACATGTGTGATCACTTTATACGTCTTCAATTTAAAGTACCCTCCACCCCTTTTTATGGAGCCATGAACTCTCTAAGGGCAAGTACTATCAATGCACTTCACTGTATACTCCGACAAATTTGTTCTTACAACCTTGTATTCGACATGATTTTGAATAGAAAACTCCTGCAAGGTTGTAACAAATGCTTCTTTATTCTCAAAGATGCGGCCAACATATAACCCGTCTTCATTTTGTTGGTCCATATCCATGGCAGAATTAATGGCCGCATCTATCTCTTGATCTATGATGTGTGCATATAGTGGCTCCACTTCATAATATGACGGCTCTTCCACATTCATATTATTTGCGGCAATAGCATTATCTACCGCATCATCCCCATCACCGTCAACCATCTGTGGAACGCTTTCTTCACCTCTAACCTCTTCTTCGTTCATGTCTGAATCTTCTCCACTTCCTTCACCAATATTATCTTCAGCTTCATTGGCCTCAGTTTCATCAATATCTTGACATATGCCCCCCTACATATGAACATCGCTTATGTATTATATTTCATATGCCTAAAAATGTTACATTCATTTATGAATATAAATTTCACCTTTGATCAGATGGTCCAGCATCGGTATGACCAACATATAAGTAGGGGTAATGAATGCTCATCGAACTTTGAGTTCCATACAATGCACCGCCTTGAGACATTTGAAAACTAGATGGCTTGTGTGCATGCGTTGTGAACCTTCCATGGTACACCCAAAATTCAAAATTTAGCTAAACATATTTCATTGATAATATAAAAGATTCAAAACGTCTTCACAACTTAATAACCCTTACCTCCAATTAGGTCCACTTTCATAGTAGATAGGGGTAGACGACCTATGACATTTATTTGAAGCTACTGTCATAGATAAATTTTCTTCTTCTTCGTCGTCTGCCGGTATTTACATATGCTTTTCATTGTTCACATTTCTATCTGAGCTCCTGTGTGAGCTGCTGTGAGAGCTCTTATGCGAGCTTCTATGTGAACTACTTCGCCTTTCACTAGTTACTCGGGCCTCTTTTTCAAGAAATAAGTCATAACAAATTATGTGACGCAAGAGGTCAAACATAAAATTCATTGATGCATCATCATTTATACATACTTGTTTCGAATTTAATCCATATGTTGGAATAGCACATTTTATAGTGATTTTCTATCTTCTTCGATCCCACCCAGTCTTGCTAGCTACTTGCATCTCAAATTCATCATATGTAGATGGTTTCTTAATTAATAATCCTTCTGTGTGTCCGTCATAGTTAAGTTAAAATCTAACCATTTCTTCAGCCATCTCTATTCACTTAATTCATAAACAATATATTAAATTTATATTAAATTAAGTAATTATCTCAAAACTAAGAGGCTAAAATTAGATTAACTAACAAAATTTTCAATGAACGAGCTTCTATGTGAACTACTAAAAATATAAAAAAAAAATATAAACCAACGAGGTGTTTGTGGGATAACTAAAAATATATAAGAAAATATGTACAGTAATTTAGTAAGATGAAGAGTCACGAAAACTCAAAAACAATTTATGAATTTTCCCAGTGCATCATGCTTATGCACTTCGGACTATAAAACCCAAACTTGAGATCCAACAAACACAGCAAAGATGAAAATTAATTCGTAGTCTTAAGTTGTGAATGATAACAATTTAATGATCATGCTAGAATATATATTTGGTCTGAATGAAATATACATAGATAATCGACATCATTGAGAATCATAAACATGCAGAAAATACAATACCGCACTCTGAGGCATGTTAAACTCACAGAAGTGATTAATGTATTTAAAGAGAGAGAGAGTGAGTAGCCATGCATCCCAAACTGTGTTGTGATCTTAAATCAAGCAAAGACATGATCACAGTAGGCATGCCTTTGAATAGGACTTTTCAACCTTACATAACGAGGAATCAACCAAAATAGAAATAGATCAAGTTAATAACTCTGTAAGCCATAAGTTTGAATATATCAAAAACGTTAACATAGCACAAAACTTCCTAACAATTTAAACTTTAAGCATAAAAAATTATTTTTAAAAACTAACATAACACAAGAAAATCACTAACATCTAACAATTAAATCATATTACAAAATATTACCAAATTTCTTAACTAGATTAAATGTATCAAATTTTTATATTTAAAATAGGGCAAAACAAACATACCTAAATCGGCTTGGTAATAGGGCGACACTCAAAATAGAACTCAAACAAGGAAGAGCGGACAAAATCAAGGCTGGGGCGGGCTCAATGAAGGCTGGGCGGATTCAAATCAAGCAAGGTGGACGAGATCGCGGTGGAGCGAAAAAAATTGTCGCGGCGGCGGAGCGAACTGTCAAGACAGAGAAAATGAGGAACGGAGCGTGGGTGGGTTGTGAAAGGGGCACGATTTCGTCCTTTGAAAGGACGAAATCAACTTAAGTTGATTTCGTCCTTTAAACGGATGAAATCGACTTTAGTGTGCAGGGCAAATGAGGGCGAAATTGGCTAAATGTGGTGATTTCATCCTTTAGAAGGACGAAATTGACTTAAGCTAATTTCATCCTTCTAAAGGATGAAATCGCTAAAACAAACAAAAAAAACCACGCAGGAGCCAACCGCTTAGCTGACGCCTGTGGTAAAAACATACACCACTTTGGAAATTATTTAATTTCTAATAAATATTTTTTTTAACTAACAAAATATATTTATTAATAAAATGCACATTTTCAAGGAGCCAACTTAAAAGGAAGGAGTATAATATTTGAAAAAAAAAAGTTACGTAAATCGCCCCTTCGACTTCCGATATCAAGATTTAGCTCACTGAACCTGATGTTCTACTGAAACGGGTTCGGACTGGTACCCGCTGGTGGAGTGGCGGTGAATTTGTACTTCGTACCACGGGGCGTAATGCTTTTATTGAAGCTGACGAAAACCCTAAATCCAGCTCGAATTACGTTTTTTTTTTTTGAAACTTCTCCTTCCCCTAACCAAATTTAATTCTTTTGCTACTTCAAAGAAGAATCAAATTCAGTTTTCCCATTTTTTTCTGCCATGAATATGTCTGGGTTTTAGGGAATTTTGTTTTATCGATTTCTCTGAAACAATGTTCGGAGGAATCACGTAAGATGAATTCGGGCGTAGGGTTTCTTCTGATTGTTGGAAGATCGAGCAGGACGCTTCCAATTCGCCGAATCTTTCCCCGAGGTGATTTTTGGAACATTTTTGAGCGATTTTTGACAGCCAGTGTGAGCGATTTTGGGCGTGCGAGGAGGCGAGGCCTTTGTGGATATGCTGTGGAGCAGTTTTCCGACGACGAATACGAATGTGATTTCGAAAATCAGAAGGTCTTCTTATGTGCATTATCGATTGTTTGGGCTTGCTCAAGCTGTTATATTAGTAAAATAAGGCTTGAAATTGATGAATGTGTAAATTTTTCATTAAAAACAAGAAGATTGGTGCTTACTCATTGATGAATTATGAATTTATTCATAGAAGGCACTTTTAACATTATTGTTGATTTGGGTGTGGGTTTAAGAAAATGGCGTTAGTAACAGAAGGTTTAGTAAAACGGTGTCTTAATCAGTGCTAAACTTAGGTTTTATTATCTTTCAGATTGGTTGAAGGCAGCCATTTTTGAATTGCTCCTTACTATAAATAGTATGTAACTTATAACTCATGCAAGTTTAATGAAATCAGTATGGTTACTGTTAGCTATAATATATACTGACATACCGATATCTTGGATTGACATCCTGTTTGTGTATTCTGAGCAGCAAACTGAAGAATAATGGAACTTCCGTACAAATTATCCATTTTTCATGACGTTGTTGTGATTTACGCTAATTATCTTTGGGGTTTTAAAATTACTTGAGCTTTGTTTTGTGCTTTATAGTGTATTGTAACTTTAATTTGCACACTCCACAGTAGTGATATGTATGGTATGAATTCTACTTGACCTTTATGCGTTTAGTAAGCTATGCAGTATATATCTTAGTTTCCTTTTATTTTTTTATGTTGTTTTGAATCCTTTAAAGATACTGTGAATTTCTTTTTCTTGTTCCTTTTTACTGAATCATGTTGGACATGGAGAAGCTACCCTTTTGGCTATACTGTTGCTGGTTGTTTAGATTGGAGTCTACTAATTTAAAAGAAAAAACTTAAGAGTATGTTGTCTGGTAATGGTAGTGTGTAAGTTGAAACATTACTATTTAATATGAAACGTAGGAAACCAAATTGTTGTTGGTTTTTTCTTGTGTGAGTTGTTGCTTTTAATGGACCAAATAAGTCTGGAAGGATGAGAGAAGTAATTTCAACAATTTTTACAGATTCTGACACTCTTACACGTATGTCTAATTCATGAAATGGGCTGAGTGACCCAGTGGCCATTTTGTTATTCTCTCTTTTGACTTGATTCTTAGCAAATATATTTTGGCAGGCATCTTCATCTGTAGCTAACATTGATGAATGGAGATGGAAACTTAGTTTGCTTTTGCGTAGTGAAGAAGATCAAGAGATAATCTCGCGAGATAAAAGAGACCGGCGTGACTATGAGCAAATTTCTAATCTTTCCAAAAGAATGGGACTTTACAGGTAGTTAAAGAGCGTCTGAAACACTTTTGTATTTGTTTACATTAATTTGAAAAAGGATCTTGGAGTAGTTATTCTGTTGTGCCACTTTTTTTTTATTTTACAGTGAAATTTATGGCAAAGTAGTGGTTGCAAGCAAGTTTCCTTTACCGAATTACAGGCCTGATCTGGATGACAAGCGCCCACAACGAGAGGTACTTTTACTTGGAGTAGCTACAATTACGTTTTGAATGAAGGCTATAAAGATTTACTTGCTGAGAATGAAATGATTGATAGAGTAACTATATGTTAAAGCAGAAACTGTTATGTAGAAACTCAAGAAATCGTTGGGAAAGAGAAAAGCGTAATGTTGATTACGAGATGTATTTTTGTTTTGGTATGAAGGACACTAAATGTTTGTTTGTGTGTGGGGCGTGGGGGCTACTTTGACAGGTTGTTATCCCTCTTAGTCTTCAACGCAGAGTTGAAGGCCTCCTTCAGGAGCATCTTGACAGGATAAACTTGATAACTGAAAAGGCCCAGGATGGTTTGGCTGATGGAAGGGTCGTGAGTCATATTGAGGACAAGATCTCAGAAGAAAACCAAGAACCATTGCTTGATGAATCCATGATGGAAAAGGTTCTTCAGAGAAAAAGTTCACGAATGAGGAATCTACAGCGGGCGTGGCAGGTGATTAAGCCTAACTTGATTAATATGTGCTGTTTATTTGGTTTACTTAACAATGTAAACTATTATTAAAGTCCATGAAGTGATAGATTGACTTGTATAGGAGTCTTATTTTTGAGCAACTTTCAGTTAATCTCCAGGAGAATATACATGTTGGTGTGATGCAGGATAGCGCGTCTTAGTGAAGGGGAAATGGATAATTGAGGTGAGGGGTGGTAGAGAAGTAGGCTTAGGAAGGGTAGGAGATAAGCCTTGAAAATAAAAACACTGGACAAAGTAAGTCCTAACTAGGAATAAAATCTACCCTAATGTCGTAAATCAAATAAAAGCCCTATTTTTGTTTAAATAAGGAATTCCTTATTAAAGCAATTTGTAAATAAAA
This sequence comes from Saururus chinensis, assembly GCA_035235625.1. NCBI lineage: Eukaryota > Viridiplantae > Streptophyta > Magnoliopsida > Piperales > Saururaceae > Saururus > Saururus chinensis. The sequence continues at coordinate 23,190,515 of CP141146.1, read as the reverse complement.
ACTTTTAACTATATGAGCTGGCCCCACAATCATGTCCTCAGCATGGGGAAAGCCATGTATGTTTCTAATTTTTGTCTTTCTAAAATTGCACCGCACCCTAGATGTAGATTTCTTAATGTGGATGGCTAAGCGGGCTGGGTTTCGTCAGTGAATATGTTTTTGGCCTTGGTTGGGCTGGAGATTTCATATTTTGTGAAGCCACAATTGCTCAAGCGAAAAAACTGTGTTTGAGTTCAGGTGGTGCCCAGAATTGCCAGCAGGAAAGGCGATAATGCACAGAATTGAACCAAAAAAGGAGAACTGTTCACAACATTTCTTGGAAAATAGCCAGCAGGCAGGGTGATAGTGCACAAAATTAAGCCAAAAAAGAGAACTGTTCACAACGTGCCTTAGGAATAGCTGACAGGAAGGGTGATATTCTAATGTTTCCTACTTACATTAGTCAGTGAGTGGTAGCTCAAGTTGGCAGTCCACATCTAATTTATACTTTTTTTGCCCGTTTCTAGGGTTGTTCTTGTTCAACTTCTAACTTTTCGATGATATGAATATTTTTCAAATGTTACATGTTTATAAATTCTATTCGTGTTTTAATAGATAAAAGTTTTAGGTATAGGCAAAGGGTGGTTGGTGAGTACAAGGGGTATTAACAAGGATGATTGGGTTGTACAATGGGTATTAATAAGGATGGCTCTGCATACTAGTTCGAAGCTGTCAAGCATCACACAGAAAGAGTTCCCCTTCTTAGTATCTTTTGTTTTACAAATAGATGACTACGGCTAGTTTTAAGTCTGTCAAGCATCACACACAGAGTTTGGCTTTTCAATATCTTTTGTTTTACAACTAGATAACTACTGCTTGCCTTTGGTGTTGAACCTTGCTCGACCTATGCCATGATAAACCAATTCAAGTGTGCTAGATGTGGTTAGTTGGGTTCCAGTTTAATTGTGCACCTATGTAAATAAAGACAATTCCCCCCACAGTTATTTCATGTGGGGTCACTAATCCTATATTCATTACAGCTTTGTTAGTACGTTGTAATACATGACTACTAAAAGGGATTACACTCGTACCTGAAATTGTTTAAATTTTATCATGACTTAAAAACTGTTTGTAGAAACTAGCATTTTAGCTGCATCTAGTCTATTCTATTACTGATTACAACAATTTTGTAAATATTGCAAAACTTGCAGGAGTCTCCTGAAGGAGTGAAGATGCTTAGTTTCAGAAATTCTTTACCGTCTTTCAAAGAGAAGGAAAGGCTGCTTTCTGCAATTGCCCGAAATCAGGTGTTGACCTAGGCCTGAAATCCTATTCTTCTATGTTCAACTGCAAATCATTATATAACGAATTAGAGATTAGGTTGAGCTGAGAACAATAGACATTGTCTAAACTATACACTAGGAAATATTCGAAAGCAATTTTATCCCAGTTGTTTATTTGGCATTTATTTTGTGGCTACACCTAATATGTTTGTGTATGATAATAAAAGTTTTCAAATTTATAGCATTATGTGCTGAAATATATATGTAAATTTGAGCTTTCTAAAATTATTTAATCATGTGCTACTTTCTTTTTCGATAATGGTGTGCCTTGGTTTTTCTGAAACATTTCAAGTTGCCATATCACTAGCATTATCTCTTGTTTGATTTTTTCTTCCTAAACTTTGATTTAAGATTCTACATGCTCTAAAGTAATTAAGCTGCTTGTTTGAATTGGCGATTTAACTTTGTAGATTTTTCCTTTATCAAGATAAGCAGTGAAGTTTGGAACTATTTACACTTTTACAGCTTCCGTCACTAAATGACCTACTTGCATCTGGCTTTGGTCTGTATATAATTTACTGAATAATTCATGTGATTTGGTAGATTAATTTGTTCAATGAGACAATGACCGGTTTATGACATCAGACTATCTTCCAACAAATGATATCAGCCTCAAATGCATGTTCATCAGTTCTCTTTTAGAAAGCTTTGATATTAGATACTTATTACAGAATTCTCATGCTTCTGTACATGGTATGCTTGTTCTCTTGTTGCCAACTTTGCATTGGATCACTAGTTATAGCAATCTTTGTTCCATATGCATCACTGATGAAGCTGATTCCCCCATGCGGGACAATTTTTATGATGATTCTGGTCAATTTTGTCTCATTTTATCCTTATTGAAGGTTATGTGAGCAAGGTCATCTAGCATAACTGCCCTTTTACTCTGTCTTTGTGGATTCTACTTTGTTTGTCCAGAATAGAATCTGTTTATCACTCCACCTAGCTGGGATAGAGGTGTATGGTGACAGTGATGTTGACTTGAGTTTTCTTAGATCTGTTCAAAAGAATGAGGCAGTTGGGTTTTTAACATTCTTCCAATTTTAGGTTGTAGTGATTTCTGGGGAGACTGGATGTGGAAAAACTACTCAACTTCCACAATATATACTGGAATCAGAAATTGAATCTGGTCGTGGTGCTTTCTGCAGCATTATTTGTACACAACCAAGAAGAATATCTGCTATGGCAGTCGCTGAAAGAGTTTCTACAGAAAGAGGTGAACAGCTGGGTGATACAGTAAGCCTTTTAACTCATCATTTATTTTAATTTTCACTTTAGCTTTTTTTTTCTAATGAAAACTAAAGGAATTTTCATTAGAAATTTTATATAATCTGAATGATTTTTTGATAGGTTGGTTACAAAGTTCGTTTAGAAGGAATGAGAGGAAAAAACACACATCTGCTTTTTTGTACCAGTGGAATTTTGCTGAGGAGGTTGCTAAGTGATCGTAACTTGAATGGTATAACACATGTTTTTGTTGATGAAATCCATGAGCGAGGAATGAATGAAGGTAGAGCTTTTTGTCTTTCTTTTACTGTGTCAATATATTCAATTTTGAGGACTGTCAGGGTTGTGCTGCCTCCTAGAAGATTGCCTTAGAATGAAATGTCGATGCTGGTATTGCCAATGCTTTAATACAGATTTCTTACTGATCGTGCTGAAGGATCTTCTTCCTCGTCGGCGTGACTTGAGACTTGTTCTAATGAGTGCAACTCTTAATGCTGAACTCTTTTCTAATTTTTTTGGTGGAGCCCCAACAATCCACATTCCGGTAATTGGAGAGACACTTTCTTCTTGTAAACCATTCTCTTTTATTTGCGTTTTTTGTTCTCTGTGCTTGATTTCATCACTTCATCAATTAAATCTAGAGTCAGATAAAGGGAAATGATTTCCCCAGGAATCTATTAAATATGTGGGACAGGAAAGTTATAATGTGGAAATTAAATACTCCCTCTGTCTCACAGTAATAGCTCTGTTTGTTTCAAAATGAACTAAATTTAGTTCATTTTGAAAAATCAAATGGAGCTATTAATTTGGGATGGAGGGAGTATATAAACAGTTATTAGAACAAGTAATGGAGCATCCTGTGCTAGTGTTATCGATTATCAGAAGGCTTGAATGATTAACAAGTAATGTAGCGGCATCCTTTGATGAAATTTATTCATTTGATCTTGGCTTTCATGACCAATCAACTGAAAAATACTGCTTGATACATAATTCTTGTTGGCTGCTATGCTTCATTCTTGCATCTGGCAGTTTTCCTGTTCGGTCTTTCTGTTCTATAATCTTTTTCCATAACAATCACGATAGTCTCCTAAGAAAAACATGTATGAGTATTTGAGTTTGAAAGAAATGTATTTTGATATTTTGATCAGAATTTCTAATTTGATATTATAAATTTTAATCTTTAGGGCTTCACATATCCTGTCAGAGCACATTTCCTTGAAGATGTATTGGAAATTACAGGATATAAGTTGACTTCCTTCAATCAAATTGATGATTATGGTCAAGAAAGAATGTGGAAAACTCAGAAGCAGCTATTGCCAAGAAAGAGGAAGAATCAAATATCTCAACTTGTCGAGGTACTCTTTTCTTCTTCTTTTTGAATTTTTGGAAGTGTTCTGTTGTTTCATACAAAAATTTATCCATCTCTAATATCCATTTTATGCAGGATGCTCTTAATAAATCAAATTTTGAAAATTATAGTTCCAGAGTACGTGATTCTCTTGCAAATTGGACACCAGATTGCATTGGCTTCAATCTTATTGAAGCTGCTTTATGCCATATTTGTAGAAAGGAAAGGCCAGGTGCTGTGCTGGTATTTATGACTGGTTGGGATGATATCAGTTGTTTGAAGGACCAACTTAAAGCCCATCCATTGTTAGGAGATCCAAATAGGGTTCTTCTACTGTGTTGTCATGGTTCAATGGCTACATCTGAACAGGTAATATTATTTGGTTCTTTGTCTAAATATTTGTAGCCTTATTCCATGGTTGAGATTCTAGGAAACAATATGGATAGGAAAGAGTTTACTGAGCTGTTATAAGAACTATCATGAAAAATTGTTTCGGTTAATAATGTCCAAATTCACTACCTAGTAGATGTAGTGACTTTGGAAGAAGCTTTAAATTTTATAAGTTATAGATTGAGCTTGTAATTTTTCTAATAACATGATTGTAGAAACTCATATTTGAGAAGCCACCTCCCAATGTACGGAAAATAGTTCTTGCTACAAACATGGCAGAGGCAAGCATTACAATCAATGATATTGTTTTTGTCGTTGACTGTGGAAAAGCAAAAGAGACTACGTATGATGCTCTCAATAATACCCCCTGCTTGCTACCATCCTGGATATCTCAGGCTTCTGCTCGCCAGGTAAGATCATTAGCACTCTATGAAATTGTAATTTATTTTATTTTTTAGTTCTTGCTTAAATAGGCTGTTTTATTAGGATACTCTAAATTCCATGGCAATTATGAATATCTTATTTCTTGTTAACTCCCTATTTATCCTGGCTTAACATCTTAATTCAGTTGAGTTGCATTATATCCCAAGATTGATGGTAAGACCCCTTATTTCACTTAAGTATGCAACTTCTAAATTGGAACATTTTGCGACTATAATTTTTTTACAACGATTACTTCAAATGAACGAGAACAAACTGCAATAGTAAACTAAAGGTATGTCTGGTGTTGTTTATGGAAGCTGTAGGTAGTTTCAATAAAGCAAATTTTTAGAAATTCCTTTTATAAACGAAGCTCTTTACCAGAAAAATTGTTTCTGCAAAAACGAGCTTCTATTCTTCTCATTTGAAAAGTAAATGCTTCGAAAGTATTTTGCAATATGAACATAAGTAGATAGAAAAAGTGTTATTACTTATCCCATAACAAAATCTATGCTGTATTTTTCTATGTACAAATACTAAAGAAGCAGGCAGACATATAACTCATTATAAAGATAAAAAGGTTGGGTTCTCATGTTTATTTACTGTGTAAAACTACTATTGTAATTTGGAATTGACAGGAAAGATAATTATTAGCAGAAAAGATGAAAAAAAAAGATCTGTTGGTGCTTGAAGAAGTAAGGGCATGACAGATACAAAAGTTGTTAAATTTAATATGTAGAGGTTTTATGTTTAAATGGGGAAAAATATTAAAACTTGAGGCATCTATGAATTTTAAGCTGTAGCCATCCTCACCAGTTTGATTTTAAAGGAGAGTGGCAACTTAAGAACACATGTTATGTCCCATGCAAGAGGGGCTTGGTCCCCACCTATGGGTCCCACCTAGTTACGTAGTAGCTCTTATTAGTAGTTGCTTATGTTATAAGCAGGCTTATGTCATTTCTATTTAATAATGTTTAGCGGATTTTTAGGAGCTCGTTAGAAAAGCCCATTAGTCTTTCTATAAAATCTAAGGGCTTCACCCTAATTCAATCATGGAATGAATAATCTTGTGCCTAATCTCTCTTCTCCTTCCTAAATCTCTCCCCTTTCCTGGCTGCCATGGCGTTGTGGTCACCGGATTATAACATTGGTATCGGAGTCCCCACCTATGGGTCCCACCTAGTTACTTAGTAGCTCTTATTAGTAGCTGCTTATGTTATAAGCAGGCTTATGTCATTTCTATTTAATAATGTTTAGCGGATTTTTAGGAGCTCGTTAGAAAAGCCCATTAGTCTTTCTATAAAATCTAAGGGCTTCACCCTAATTCAATCATGGAATGAATAATCTTGTTCCTAATCTCTCTTTTCGTTCCTAAATCTCTCCCCTTTCCTGGCTGCCATGGCGTTGTGGTCACCGGATTATAACATTGGTATCGGAGTCCAATGATCCATGGTGCAATTAGTGTACACGTTTTTGACAGCTTCTCCTTCGTTGGACATAGCCGCCATCATGGCGACATGTGAATAAATTGTTGCTCTCGTTGAATGTATGGCACAACAGCTTGCAAAGGCCACAGGTGCTGCTACTCACAATGGCCCATCCTCACTTGAACTGAAATTCTAATGATGCTGGGGCAGTTTCAGAGGCAAGGATGCATTCAGGTTGGTTGAAGCGTTGCAACAATGCAGGGAGCTTATATGTTCATTTTTTTCCTAAATGAGGACAAGATTAAGGGGCTGTTTGGGTGCTGAAGTTTTGGAAGATTCAGATGATTCAGCCTCAAGTTAGGCTTGAATTATTAGAATCCTGTTTGTGTAGAAGCTGCGCAGAATTAAAAATTCAGCCTTGAAGTTGATTCAGGCCGTTTCTCGCTTGAATCGGCTTGAATCACTAAATCACCTCATGAGGTGATTCAGTCGATTCTGTCTCCTAGTCCCCGTTTTGAAAATTACAAATTTTATTATTTTTCAAAGGTTATTTTTCATATCGATTTGAGCATCGAGAAACGTGCCATATAGGTAGGGCCCACCTTAAAAGTTAAAAATTACCTACCCTTGTAGGATCTTATTTGATAGAGTTTGAATTTAGAAGTGTAATAGTACCAAGAACATGCATATCCGAGTTCAAGAGAGTGAGTTATATTAGTTTAAAGTTTTAAAATTAGGTTTGACGCGACATCTGAATTTATTTTAACAAATTCTATTACCAAACATAATTCACATTCGACTGTGAATTTTTAGAATTAATTCGCTACCGAATTAATTCGGCATCCAAACGACCCCTAAAAGTTCATGAGTGGAGTTCCTCATCTGGTTATGTTGTGGCTGCCTAAATGCTATTCATCATCCTCCCTCAAATATTGAAAATGAATTATGAACTTTTCATGCGGGGACCTGAATTGGCCAATTGATGAGCTTCTAGCAACAACATAAGGGGCTTCCGAATCGTGGAAGCAGCCCAAGGCTAAGTGGATTCGGAAGCAGCCGGAGGCCGGTTTCCACTTCTAAGTTGAAAGCTTCTTTTTATTTGAATAAATCATTTTTTTCCCTTGTTCAAACTAAACATTCTTGCTGGGGTAATTGGCTTTCTTAGTAGAAAAAGCCCAAGAATTTGAGTTAAAAAGTATTGGAATGCAGTCTTAATGTGCAACTAGAAGCTTTTGGTGATTTTAGTAAACTTTTAAAAGTTCCCCTGATCTTGCACGAAAATTAAAGGTTGCCTTGGCATTTCTTATATTGCATCACTTAGCAAGCCTTGCTTTGTAGTGTTGCTAATTAATTGAGCTTGAGACAGGGAAGTGTAATCTACTTTTTCACGAGATATCAATTTTTAAAATATATTTAAAGAGTCAGTGCTGTTTTGTAATTCGAATCTCATAATTTTATTGCCATTTTTTATTCAATTTTTCAATTGGTTGTGCAGAGAAGGGGTAGAGCTGGTCGTGTTCAGCCGGGGGAATGCTATCATCTTTATCCAAAATGTGTTTACTATGCTTTTGCTGAATATCAACTTCCAGAACTGTTGAGAACACCATTGAATTCACTCTGTTTACAAATCAAAAGCTTACAGCTTGGGACTGTGGGGGATTTCCTCTCAGCTGCTCTACAGCCACCAGAACCTCTGGCTGTTAGTAGCTTTCCTTTCATCTAGCCCTGTTGTTTGTTTTGGTAAAAGGCATTTAATTTACGTGATAATTACATAAAAAATCAAGTACACTGTGTGTGCATGTGATGCAGGTTCAAAATGCTGTGGATTTCCTAAAGATGATTGGGGCATTGGATGAGAAGGAAAATCTGACAAATCTTGGTGAGTTGTTTTTTATGACTGGATGATGCACCTTTATTCTTATGTTTGTAGAAAAGCTGGAAGCATGTTGTAAAAGGTGTGAGTTGAGCCTTGAGGTATTCCACTCCATAAAAGGTGTGGTGTAAAGCTTCGAAACATGTGGTTAAAACTCATGAGCATTAAATTTGAATATATAAGGTAATATTTGGTTAAAATAGTGAGAGTTGAAAACTAAATAAAATTATAGCGTTTAAATATATAAAGGATAATTGGTTAACAAAATGAAAAGGTCTCAACCATGAGTTTTGTTTGGGGCATAGGCACCATGAGAAAAAAAAATCAACCCAATGCTTCCAAGGTGGTTTTTAATGCCTCGCTATGAGGCAAGCACTTTTTAAAACTTGTCTGGGAGGCCCTGACAATGGGTTCCAATGAGTAAAAAAGACTGCACTTTGTTTGTTCTTTTGTAAAATTCATGCTAACATTAAATTTGACTTTCTTGTAACTTCTGTTATTTAGGAAAATATTTGTCGATGCTTCCTGTTGATCCAAAACTAGGGAAGATGCTTATTATGGGGGCCGTATTTCATTGTCTAGATCCTATTCTTACGGTGGTATCTGGTCTGAGTGTCAGGGATCCTTTTCTACTACCTTCAGACAAAAAGGATGTAAGTTATTCATCTATTTTTTTCGAAATGCATTTATCATTGTATAAGAATGATGCAAGAGTTAGGTGCTCAAGAGGTGAAAAACATGAGAAAGTTATTCGTGATGATACTTCCCTGTGTCTTGGTGAGCTTTGATTGTATGAATTTCTGACTGGATGCAGTAGATATGTTCCATAGAAGTAGAATAGAGTGAAAAGATCAAACAACAAATTGGGAAGATAAAACGAACGTGCAACCTGCAAACAACTGCCATTTCCAGTTTAATGCTTATCTACATCAAAATTTCCCTAAAAACATGCCAATCTTTTCTAGCAAATGTTGGGAAAACTCTGTACAGGAATGCTACTAAAACCCTGATGAAATGGACAATTAACAAATCAATCTCTTCAAGCGAATGTTGAGAAAAATTCCTTACATATGTGCAACTAAACCTTGATGAAGAATGAAGAACAAATTTTGATGTGGTTCAATTTATTTTTGCTAGCAAGATCTCTACTTGTTAATTTTCATTAGTTTCATTCATATTTTTAAGGCCACTTATTTAGGTGCCACCCCCTCCTCCTGTCTTATAATAATAACTGGGCAGTCATTTTATTTCCAGGCTTCCAGCTGAAGTGGCAATCACTAAGTGGAAATTCCAGTGGGACTTTACCATCTCTGAGCACAGGACTAAGAACTTTGTTTAAACTCTCGAGGAAATTTGTAGTGTGCTGTATGCTGACATTCAAGTACTATTCAAACATCCAAACGATGAATAGGATATGAGATTAAGCTGATTACATCCTCATTTCCTGTAAAACAGAAGAAAATAAAGAAGAGACTAGAAGGATGCTAAGCCCTGTAACATCTCATTAGAGTGTGTTTTTTAATCTCCTTTTCCATAATAGGAAAACCTGGGGTAGTAACTACCTGATATGATGATTCCTCTCTAAGCACTCAAAATCTGTACATACTAGGAATTGTCTTGGTTCAGTCAAACTGTTTCTCACCCAAGTTCAAATTAGAAAACTTCCTGAAGACTACTTCAAATAGATCTAAACACGAAAACAAGGTTAGGAAACTCCTCACAATTTTATGACTCTTCTTAAGGAAATTGCAGCATCTGACAACAATATTAAAAATTTACTGAAAGGCCCTATTTTCCAGAAATTGTGGAAATGCCATTAGCAAATTCTTTAACTTCCCTTTCACTTCTATATTATTATATACTCTGCATCGGACAATACCTCCCAGATCCGCTGGAAATAAAGGGGCGTTCTTATAATCAAAAGGGAGGGTGTGCTTAAACCCTTTTTTTTAATTTGCAAGTAAAAGATGAAATATATTTTTGTTATTATGGTTTTTGTTTTAATTTTGGGTGACAATTTTTAGTTCAAATGAGAGGGCTTGAGAGCATTCATTTTTAAAAATAACTTAAATATCTATCCTTTCTTTAGTGAATTCGGATTCAGTGGAGAAGGCATAGAACTTTCAATTCCACAGATGCTTTAGAAGGATAAGATTTTTAGTGTTATCATTGCATAAGCTTTTGGGTAAGATGTTTAAGCGTTACAATCTTTGTGTATTTTCTTATAGAAGCACATGTATAGCTATTTTTAACTGATTACTTCTTCCTTTCTCGTTCAGTTAGCTGGAACAGCAAAATCTAGATTCTCTGCAAAGGACTACAGTGATCATATGGCCCTTGTACGGGCATATGAAGGATGGAAAGATGCAGAAAGGGAAGGTTCAGCTTATGAGTATTGCTGGAGAAACTTCCTTTCTGCCCAAACTTTACAGGCCATTCATTCCTTTCGAAAGCAATTCAATTTTATTTTAAAAGACGCTGGCTTGGTTGATGCAGACTCTGCTTCATGCAATAGTTTAAGCCACAACCAATCTCTGGTTCGAGCTGTTATTTGTTCTGGCCTTTTTCCAGGAATTGCGTCTGTTGTGGTAAAGTTTTCTTACGTTTATGACACTTATGTATTACACATTTCTTTTCTAGGATGCAACGCGTGTTTTCAGGTCCAAACTTGCACAAACCATATTATTTTGGTCTATCTGACAAGGATGAAAGGACCTTCTTATGATATTTTTCCACCGTAGGTCCAATAGCACAAGGCCAAGGCCTCTTATTTTTTAGTTGTCTATGCTAGCATATTATTTCACGTAGTAAATATCTCACACCATTTAGTTCTTACAGATTTCTATCATTCTGAACTGATGCAATCTTGATTTATGTGCAGCACAGAGAAAAGTCTATGTCTTTCAAGACAATGGATGATGGCCAGGTTCTTCTATATGCGGTAAGGCTTTAAACTACTTAGTTACTAGTTTCATATTTCATGATTTACTTTGGTCAACTTTCATAAGCATATTTCTGCATTGATAGTGTATGAACTATCCTCATTAAATTGTATGATGAGTGTCTAGTTTAGATGTAAGCTTTGCCTTCACAATCCTGATTTATCTTAGTTTATCTACAACATCTGATTAGCGCGGGTAATTCTTAAAGTTTATGATTTTTCATCTATTTTTACATGCATCACTGGGAAGTGTACTCCAAAAGCATTATTTACTTAGTGGCAGAAAGTGCACCTTTGGATGTACCAACCATATGTGATTCAGCAATTCTTAAAGATTTCTTTGCCCTTGCTCTTAGAAAGGACATATACATTTTTTATTTTGAGTGCATTTTTCTAGTGCTTAGACATGGTTCTTCCTTCATTTGACAATGGTAGTCAAGTTTGGTTTCTGTAGAATATCTATAACAATGGATGCATTTATGCCATTTCATTTAGACTGCATCAAGAAGTCAATTTTTGAATTATGTTAATCTTTTTCAGAACTCCGTAAATGCACGTTATCAGACAATTGTCCATCCATGGTTGGTTTTTGGTGAGAAAGTCAAAGTCAATGCTGTTTTTATACGCGATTCCACTGGTGTATCTGATTCTATACTGATCCTCTTTGGTGGTGCTCTTAGCAGAGGAACTTTGGTAATTTTTTGGTGTTGAAATTCTTTTGAGTTTTAAGATGTTGTTTAGTGCAATGAAATTGAAATTTATGCGTTGATTAATTCTCAGGCTGGGCATCTCAAAATGTTGGATGGTTACATTGATTTCTTTATGGATCCACATTTGGCAGAATTGTACTGCAACCTCAAAGAGGAGCTTGATAGGCTTATCCAAAGGAAGGTAATGGCAGATTACACTTATGTGTAGTTGTTATATTCATTTATTGTTATCATCTGGACCAAAGGGTCTCCCTAAATAATTTGGTTGGAAAAAGCCATGTATGGAGTGCCAACTTATTCTTTATTTCTTTGATTAGGTGTGCAGAGTGCAAGTTTGTTTTTAGCATGTCCATTTCTCAAACTTAATCTATGCTCTTGTGAATAGTCTACCCTCAAAGATGGAGATAGTGGGTTGTGACTAGTCTTGAGTTTTGTTCTTGTCTGCCTTGGGGGTTATATTTTGTTTGTGTTACACCAAGAATCTTAATAAATCAAAGATGTAAGGTTTCCCTAATTTTGAACTGCACAGTAGGCTCTGATCAAGTTTGGAACAATTTCTGCCCTTTATCTATTGTTGGTCTGTATTTGGTCTTATATGTCCCACTGCATATGATGCCAAGATAAACTAATTACTGTATTTGGTCTTATATTGATATGATTTCAAAATAGGACTTTCTTTATTAAGTATGCCTTAGTTTAGGTTTGCTTTCCTAGTTTAGAATTGCTTCTTAGTTTAGAATTGCTTCTTAAAGGTATGATTCTTATTGTTATTGCTTTCCTAGTTTAGATTTGCTTCCTAATTTGAGAAGACTGAAGTCTATATATCATGTACTCTTCGACAGTCATGAATTACGAATTTTGAGCAGTAAATTAATAGTTTATTTATCTTCTCTGCCCCTCCCTAACTCTCTTCCTTCTTCTTTCTTCCATACATTCTCTCCTTAATTTTACCTTTGTAACCCTCAACATATATGTTCCACTACATAGGATGCCAAGATGAACTAATTACTATGTGTGACACCCTGTGCCACTTACAAATCTATCAACTGAAAATGTTACAAGTAAAGTAAGAAGCAAAGTAATTTTGCAATAATTCCAGTTTATATTTAGCTATGTAATTCTACCTGGGCCTGAATTTTGGACTAATGGTTTTCAGAAAATGTGGGTCGTATTTTAGGGGCTGTTTGGGCGTTGGATTTTTTAAGAAACAGAAGTGGAATTTTTTGGAGTTAGTTCCAAAAATTCACTGACGTATGTGAATTATGGTTGGTAATGAAATTTTTTTAAAATAAATTTAGATGTCGCGTCAAACTTAGTTTTAAAATTTTAAACTAATATAACTCTCTACCGAACTCAGATATGCATATTTTTGGTATTATTGTGCTCCTAAATTCGAGCCCTATTAAACAAGTTCTTATAAGGGTAGGTAATTTTGAACTTTTAAAGTGGGCTTACCTATTTATGACACGCTTTTTGAGTTAAAATTGATATAAGACTTGACCGTTGAAAAATAACAGAATTTGTAATTTGAAAATGGGGGTTGGGAGCTAGAATCGACAGAATCGCCTTATTGCGATTCTGGTTGATTCCGACTCAAAATGGCTTGGAATCAACTTCCGGGTCAAATTTTAAACTCTGCCTACCTTCTGCACACAAACATGTCCAAAACAGCCCCTTAGTCACTATGGAGGGGCAATGTGTCCTGACTGTAACCTAAATTTCTGGTTCATAAGAATTTCATTCCTGCTAAAGTGTTTTATTTTGTGGTGCATTTTTGTTGTCGTAATATTCTTTGTTGTAAACGTGATGCGGATCTGACTGAAAGTTCACTATGACAGCTGGAAGATCCATCCTTGGATGCTCATAAAGCAGGCAAGTACCTCATGCTTGCTGTGCAGGAGCTGGTATCTGGAGACCAATGTGAAGGAAGATTTGTATTTGGGCGTGACACCAAGAGGGGAAAGGTGCCTACAGCTGACAGCAATGACTATCGCACCAATATTGTGAAAGATGGCACGAATCCTAAAAGCCTGCTCCAGACCCTGCTGATGAGGGCAGGGCATAGTCCTCCAAAGTACAAAACCAAGCACCTCAAGACCAATGAATTCAGGGCCCTGGTTGAGTTCAAGGGGATGCAATTTGTTGGAAAGCCCAAAAAAAATAAACAATTGGCAGAAAGGGATGCTGCTGTTGAGGCGTTGGCATGGTTGACGCATACTTCTGATAAAAATAATAACATAGATGAAGATGATGATTCTCCTGCAGATATCACCGATAACATGCTGAAGCTACTTGGGAAGAGAAGGCACACAAAACGAGCAGGAGGTTGATGGCGCGTGGAAACATTACTCCATTTAATGTTTTCTCTGATGGCCAGATGGTAAAGCCCATTGGTTGATGTTAGACCTTCATGGAGTCCTATTGAGGTGATATTGGTGTGCATGTGCAAGTGCACGAGCTTCATCTTGTTGTTCAGTGGTGGTTTACTGCTGAATAAAGATTTCATACGACTGAAAGATCTAATACTCTCGTATACGAGTCTTATGGAGCTGGTGAAAGAGTACACCAGGGGACCTAATGGCAGCGACTTTGGCAGGTGTAGTGGTGAAATGGATAATGAAAGTTGTAAATATTACTCCCTCGGTCTTATGTCATAGTTCTATTTGGGAAAATAGGTTGTCCCACAATAATAGCACTATAGTTTTTCCCATGATAATAGCTCTATTTGGCTCAATATTAAGTGGTCGGGGGCCTAAAAAAGTGTTAGAAGTTATTTCTAGTCTCTTGGATGTAGGTCTTATTATTTAATAAAAATTATTATTTTTCTAAATGGAGTTATTAATATGGAATGGAAGGAGTTTTCTTTTGGGTTCATGCGTTTTTGTTTTTAATAATTGAACAAATGTATAATCCAGGGTATGACAAAGTGGTATAAGTTTAAAAAATGGCGTCTTGAGTGGGGCCAATTGCAGGGAAGCTAGACATTTGTTTATTTTTATTGAGAAATTGGAATGCTTTAACCTTTAGTGATAAATTCTTTCTCAAGAAATGCTACTGCACGGTTTCTGCATAGAGTTTGTTCTGTGTATTGGGTTCAATTATCTTGTGTCCGGCGGTTCAGATATTTGATGCTCATTGAGTTTTATTATATCCGTGTTATATGAGAATTTTGTGAATCGTTTGGATGAAGTGTGGAGTGCTCGAAGAGAATTGGTTGGCAAAGCACAAATCGGCTTATTGGCTTGTTCCGAACCCCAGTCCAATAAATCTGGAACACCTTGACCCGGTAAAACTCGACCCGGATCGGGGGTTGGCTTGGAAGACAAAATTGGAGTTTATAAAATCAGCGAAAAAATTAAAACCGACGGACCAAGAGCGGCAGACTCTGAGTGTGAGAGTCAGAACGTTCTTCTATACACTACGGAGCTTTAACGTTCCGTTGTGCGTAGATCAGAATAAACCTAATTTTATAACTAGTTTGGATCGGACCAACGTTATTTATTGTTGGTTGCCTACGTACATATTGGATACCATCTCTGACGTTATTCTAATACGATCGGATCCGAACGTAGTTCTACCTAATGGCTAATACATGCATTAGGCATCACAAAATCTTATACGTTAAAATACATATATCTTTATATCCGAATAATCATTCAGAATCAGACGGAAATCTCATAAAACATCGGAGTGGAACGAAAGCCAATAAATCAGCAGAATACACATCTCACATAGGTGAGCAGACACAATCACACATCCCACTCTATCATAGAGCAGAGCAGAACACACTACAAAGAATGTGGGATCATATCAGATCCTATCAGATCATATCAGATTGGAGTATATCAAATCACAATAGAGCACTTTCGAGTAATTTGGATCACAACAAAATATATCAAAGTAGATCGAATAGGAACATATAAGCATATATCAGATCGTGGCAATTCATATATCTTAATTAGTATATTACTAATTAAGATATGTAAACACATAAACCATATTAAATTAGAAGGTCAGAAAAGTGTACTCCCTTGCAGTTCCGAAAGTGGCGACGTTCGAAGTTGCTTATTTCCTTAGGGCGTCCTCCCTTTCTGATCCGGAGATGGTGGACAGAACCTCCTTTAGCTTCGGAACACTTTACCCTTCCTGCGCCCGTAGGCGGCGGACAGAACCTCCCCTTACTCGGAGACACTTTTCCCTTCCGCACCCGTAGGCGGCGGATAGAACATCCCCTTGCTCGGAGACACTTTTTCCTTTCCGTGCCCGTAGGTGGCGGACAGAACCTCCCCTTACTCGGAGACATTTTTCCCTTTTCGCGCCCATAGGTGGCAGACAAAACCTCCCCGTAGTCGGAGACACTTTTCCCTTTTTGCGCCCGTAGGCGGCGGACAGAACCTCCCCTTACCCGGAGACACTTTTTCCTTTCCGCGTCCGTAGGCGGCGGACAGAACCTCCCCCTTACCCGGAGACACTTTTCCCTTTCAGTGCCCGTAGGCGGTGGATAGAACCTCCCCTTGCCCCGGGACATTTCCCTTATATAGGGTTGCTAACTCGAAGAATTGACGCTTCTATTGCGTAGAACACCCTCGATTTAGCTAAGAACGCTTTTTGAACGGAAGGAAACGGATACAGAATGACTCCCGAAAATTCTCCAGAAAAATGAACAAAATGAGCTATTTATAGAAGTTGGACGTGCGAGCGTACGGGGAAGAGAAAAGACGAGCGCACGCACTCGCACCACATGGCATGCTCTGATTGGGCCGCCACCAAGGTCGGCGCGTCTGACATGCGCGTCACCGCGCTGCGCGCGGCGCGTTTGGCAGCGTCGCGCGGTCCGTCGTGCGATCGCGCAGGACCCGCATCGCACGGATGGACACGATCGCACACCGTTTCCGCGGCGTGGCGGCTCAGCTCCTATCTCTGGCTCGGCTTGGCTCGGCCTGCTGACGTCAGCTATTACGTCCTTTTCTGAATATTTTATTATTATTTCATTTAAACACAATTCCAACTTCAAAACGTGATAACTTTTTATCCCGAAGTCGGAATCGCACGTTCTTAGTACCGATGGACTTGTATCGACGAGACCTTCGAAACTAGACCACACATGATTATCTTATCTCGAACTTTGAAAGTGGGTCCCGCCCATATGGCATGTTTCCCGAGGTCGTAACTTTCGTTCCCGACCTCTGATTTGAGTGTTCTTCGATTCGTTATACTCGTTACTTCGAGCTTTAACCAGACATGAGAGTTTTATCCCCTAAAGCCCCTTAAAATTTAACTAAAATTATATAATTACCCCTAACCCTTTTGGGTTAAGTGTAATCGGAACATGGAGTGTCACAAAATCTATGCACAGTTGGTGGATCTATTTTCTAGCAAGAAAGTAAGTGCTTGCAACTTTTTGTTTGTTTTGACTCTCTATTGTGGCAACGTTGACACATTTTTGACATATTAGAACTGGAGTTGTAAATTGATAATATGCGACGATTATTTGTGCAAAATAATTTACTATTATAAAGAAAAATAATATTTATACTCTACTTTTTTATACCAAAAGTGTACTCTAGTTGAGAAAAGTAAAACTTTATGTTGTTAGGTGTAATTTATTTATTTTTATCCAATTAGACGTTGAAATAGGTTATTGGTATGGAAAAAGTAGAGTAGGAATATCAGCATTCGTAAAATAGTATTTTTGGACAGTAAAACAGCCAATGGATAGATATTGGCTGGACAACAATTTTATGTATGCTTACTATAAAAGTAGACAGCTTGAGAACAAATTATCTGTTCATAATATAGCTAATTAATAATCTACACTAAGGTCAAACAGCAAGGAACATGGCTGCAGCAGATTCACTTGAATAGAACACAATTGCTAGAAAACTACATAGTTTAAAACACAAAAAGTGCCATCCGTCCATCCCAAGTGTCTCAATTAAAAAACCAACTGATTTTGTTTCATATTTGTTTATTGATTTAGATACTTGTTATTAGATGGAGGGAGTATAATAAGGCATGCCCTTTTTCCCGCAAGGATTTTATAATACTTAACTTCAAAGGTTAGCCTATTAATGTCATGGTTAATACTTTTAGCAAGGAAGCTGGTGCCAATTAGTTTGCTCGTTGGCCTTTGCCAATTTCTTGAATTATAAGTTGATGACTTGGTCTTGTAGTTTTTTTCTTAAAAAAATCTTGACTCTAGTTAGTGATGATTTACTTAGTTAGGAGATTGATTAGACACCTGATCCAAATTAGTTATAAAATTAAATTTGTTCTACCCTATGGGAAATGAAGCGTAAAAGCTCCGTAGTGCATAGAAAAATGTCACGACTCTCGCACACATAATCTGTCGCTCTTGGCTGGTCTCATTTTAGCTTTTATGAAAACTAATTTACTCCAATTTTGTTTTCCAAACCCCCAATCTGGGTTGGTTTTCAGGTCGGGGTGTTGCAAATGGTATTAGAATTTTTCTCTGTCTGTAAGAAAAAAATATTTTAAAAATATATAGATATTTAATTTGAGTCCCCATTTTAAATCGAAATTAATCTCGTATCTTGTCTTAACTGTGTTACATCAAATTTAAGATTCTGCTTTGCAACGGATTGATACGAATTCCGAATTTGAACTTTCTATTCTAATGTATGACATCAGATTTAATACGAACTTTGATTTTAAGAATTCCGAGTTTGAATTTGAATAAATCTGAAATATTTATTTTGAATTCATTACATGATTTTTTTAAATGATTTTAGCAACTTTGATATCAATTAGTATGTCAATTGAAAAGAAATTTAAATGACAGTAGAATTACCAAGGACTAACCACTAAATGTCTATGGTATGGGACACAAGGCGCTAGTGGAAGACTCTACAGTTAATTCTATTGGGGTATTGAAATAAAATTCGATTTTAAATTATTTGTTTCAGAAAATACATTTGATTAAGAAATGAATTTGTTTTAAAAATACGATTGAACTACCTAAGAGTAACCACCAAACACCTATGGTATGGGATGTGAGTGTTAGTAGAAAATTTTAGAGTTAGTTTTATCAGCATATTTAAAAAAAAAAAATTCAACTTTGAAATACCTACATTTTGAAAGTTTAACAGATGTATTTTGACAGATGGTGGAACCACCTATGAGAAACTATGAAACACCCATGGTATAGGACATGAGGTGTTAGTGGATAGCTCTAGGGTTAGTTTTGCGAGCGTATTGAAAATTAAATTTGATTTCAAATCCTTTGTTTCGAAAAAAAATTCATTAACTTATAAAATGAGTATATTTTGAAAAAGGTTAGAGTTGGTAAGGAGAAACAACTAAACACTACGATACGGGACATGAGGTGTTAGTGGAAATCTCTACGGTAAATTTTGCTGATATAGACACAAGATTCAATTTTGAAATGTTTGCATTTTGAAAGTTCATTTTTGAAAAAATAGTGGAACTCCCGAAGATTAAGCACTAAACGCCCATAGTATGGGACACGTGGTCTTAGTGGATTACTCTCGGGTTAGTTGTTTTGGTATGTTGAAATTAAATTCATTTTTAAAGACAATGACATTACCTAAGAGAAACTGCCAAATACCTATGGTATGGGACATGTAGTATTAGTGGATTACTCTTGGGTTAGTTATGCTAGTGTGTTGAAAGTAATTCAATTGTTTTTAAAGATAGTGGCATTCCCTAAGAGAAATTGTCAAATACTCGTGGTATGGGATACACGGTATTAGTGGACCGCTCTAAGGTTGAGTCTGCTGGTGGATTTTACATGACCAAATCCTCTATGTTTTGAAAAGTGAATTGAAATTGTAAAGTTATCTCGATGGACAGTGAGATTACTGTGGAAAAACCATTAAATGCCCATTGTATATGATACATGTGAGGTTAATGGATAGCTCCAAGGCTAATTCCACTAGTGAATTGAGATGAATTTTGATTTCTAGTCTAGTTTGGTTTGAAATGTTTGTTCTGAGTATCATTTGAATTTGGAATGTATGTCTTGACTTAAATGTGAAAAGTTTGTTTCTTGTCGGCTGATTTCATTTCTGAAAGACTCTAAGAAAGTCTATTTTCTATCTGATGATTTTATTCGGATGTTTTAATTTTCGAATAACTATGTGAAAAGATTATGATTGCCATCTTTTTCTGACAAAGAAATTTTGTTTGAAAAATGATCTCATGCGTACAATTATATGCGGGTGCTTGCACTCTCTGGATACCCATCGAGAAAAATAATCGGTATTTGACGCACACAAAAAAGTGTGGAGCATCATGAGAAAACTCCTATCCTTATAAGCCTCCTGCTGCCCCACGCGTGTCGGGGAAACATTGTTCGGTATCACAGCTTGGGTTTTCTCGTAACTCGAACGAACTGATAATTTCTGAATATGTTTCTGAATCAAATTGAATATAAATGATTTGTTTTTTGACAAACAATTTTATGAAAAAGATTATAATCATTTTTATGAATTTTTGCTTAGCATTATTTTAGATTTTAACTCAACTTATAGTGTAGGGGTTAAATTCTAAATTCATGCCCAGCTCATTAAAATTAACTATTTTATACTATTTTTGCTTTGTTATGCTTATTAGCCATGTTTATGAAAAAATATCCTAATTGTGAAATGATTTACATGTGCTGCATTATTATGAATACATGCACTCTCTCGGTAGTTCCTAGGTAAAACATGGGATTATTAGTGCACTCACTATCTGGATACCCACCAAGAAAAGTAATTAGTATCTAGCGTGCATATAATGGTGGAGCATCATGGGAATGCTCCTATCCTTCTGAGCCTTTTTTACCCCATGAGTGTCAGGGGGAATGCCGTTAAGTATCACATCTTCTAATCTGTCTGCTCTGTTTGGATTCTAAAAATTTATTCATTTGATTTTAAAATAATAATTAGATTATGTTATCCAATCTTAAATTATCAAATTTTGATTGTGTGATTTATCAGATTATTTAATTATGAAAACTTTCAGATATGTTTCTGGATTAATTTGTTTGCTCTGCTCTTATTTGCTTCACTTTGATTTGATCTATTCTAATTATGAAAAATGATTTATCCAATTTTAAAATTCATAATTAGATTCTATATGGTATGATTTATCTGATTTTAAATTAATAATCAAATTTTGTTTAAAGTGTTTTATATGATCATAAACTATTAGATTATGTTTATGAAGGTTCTATTCGATCTTAACTGATCGGATCCTGTTTATGAATGTGTAAATCCGATTTCAAACTATCGCATTTTGTTTATGAGTGTTTAATTGGATTATAATTTATTGGATTTTGTTTTGTGTTATCCGAGTATAGACTATTGGATTATGTGTTTTATCCAATTATAATTGTTGGAATCTGGCTTTGTGTATTTTATCCAACTTTAACTATCAGATATTGTTTGTTTTCGAATGTCTTAACAGATTATTAACTATCGGTTTATGTTTTTGAACGTGTTATCCGATCTTAACTATCAGATACAGATTTTCGAATGTTTTATCCAAGCCCTTATTGGATTTTGCTTGTGCATGTGTTATCTGAGTATAGATTATTTTTTCTGATCATAACTATCAGATGAAGATTTTTTTGAATGTTTTAGCTGAGTTATTATCAAATTGTGCTTCTGAATGTTATGTCCGACTGTAAATTATTAGAATGTTGGTTGTGATTGCTATCTGAATAATGATCGGATTTTGTTAGCTTAATATTCATATTTGTGTTTTGGAGAGTGTTTAGGGTGAATTATGAGGACCCAATTTGTTTAAGGGGGGAAGAATGTAATGATCCATTTTAAAATTACACCTAACCCTAGGGATTAAGGGTAATTATATAATTTTTAGTTAAGTTTTAGGGGGTTTTAAGGGAAGGAACATATTTGGTTAGAGCTCGAAGTAACGAGCGTACCGAATCAAAGAACACCCAAAACGGAGGGCAAAAGTTACAACCTCGAGAAGCATGGCACATGGGTGGGACCCACTTGAAAAGTACAGGATAATCTACCCATGTGTGTCTTGTTTTGAAGGGCTCATCAATACGAGTCCATCGGTACCAAGAACGCGTGATTCCAACTTCGGGGTAAGAAGATATCGCGTGTTGAAGTTCGAATAATATTTGGTTAAAAAATAAGAAAATGAGGAATTAGCTGATGCCATTAGCTTGAGATGTGCAGTGAATGGGCGTGGAAAGAGTCTCCGAGTAAGGGGAAGATTTATTTGTTGCCTACGGGTTCCTAGAGAGAGAAGTTTCTTCGGGTAGGGGAGGTTCTATCCACCGCCTTCGAGTGCGGGAAGTGAAAAGTGTCATGGGTTAAGGGGAGGTTATGACCATCGTTTTCAGACTACAAAGAGAGGAACATCCCACTTGAAAGAGAGGGTATGTCTATCTGTCGCCTTCAAGAGCAATGAGAGAAACGCTGCGGAGCAAGAGGAGGTTTAGCCGCCGTCTCCAGACCTGAAGGGGGGGACGCCAAGAGGAAACGATCAACTCCGAATGCCACTACTTTTGAAACTATAGGGGTTTAAGTGTTTTTGACTTTCCGATTTAATATGACTTATATACATGTGCATCTTAATTAATAATATTAATATACTAATTAAGATATATGATTTGCTATGATATGATGGATTTCAATATTTTCTAATTTGATCGGCTTTGATATGCTCTCTTTTGGTCTGATCTACTCTAAAATACTTTACATCTGATATGTGCCGAACTTATTTGATATGATCTGTTATAGTCGGACGAAATCTGATATGATCTGATGAAATCTGATATGATCTAATTTTCTCTGTTGTGTGTTTTGCTCCACTCTGTGATAGAGTGGGATGTGTGGTTCCACTGATTTATTGGCTTCCGTTTGAGTCCGATGATTTATGAGATTTTTGACTCACTCCGAATGATTTATTCAGATATAAGGATATACATATTTTAATGAATATGATTTTTGATGCTTGATGCATGTATTAGTCCTTAGGTAGAACTACGTTCGGATCTGATCTTATTGGAATAACATCATAGATATTATCCAATATGTACGTAGGCAACCAACCGTAAAGCAAAGTTGATCCGATACAAATTAGTTATCAAATTAGGTTTGTTCTTGCCTATGTGCATTGGAGAGTAAAAGCTCCATAATGCATAAAGGAATGTTACTACTCTCGCACACAAAGTCTGCCTCTCCAGGTTGGTCTTCTTTTAGTTTTTATAAAAATTAATTTACTCCAATTTTGTTTTCCAAACCCCCCAGTTTGGGTTGGTTTCTCGGTCGGGGTGTTACACGAAGACACACAATTGAACGAGAAGATTCTTACACACAATTTAAAAGGAGTTGCAATAAAGTCTTCATAGGAGTTCAAGAGGATTGAGGTTGAAGTCAAAAGACAAGAGGAGCATGTTGTTGTGGCTAGAAGGAGAAGACAAAACAAGTAGAGGAAAAGTTTCAACTAGTTGGAGGAGAATACTTGAAGGCTAGCAACGAAAGGAATTTGTAGAATATCTAAACGAAAATGAGTTTTTTGTTAGAGAAACAACAAAGGTTGGTGGTTTACTTATATCTATGTAGTGTCATACTATTTAATGCATTGGTTTTAGGCCAAGAGTGGCTATCATGGTTTTTTACCCTAGTTGGGATTTTCCACATTAAATCCTTATGTGTTTATCTTTGAATTGAATGTATTGTTTGAATGAATGGTTGATAGATTGATGATAAATGCGTAGATACTTAGTTTCCATTGCCTTCTAGAAATTGATATTATAAGGCGGAAACTCTTGATTCTTACTTCTACTAAGTATACGTTTGAAAAGCAATCTTGTGATCCGCTACCACAATCTAGATGGATATTAAATTCTCTATCTTTCCTCATTTCAATCTTTGCATTCCAATATGTTTTTTTATTATGTTTCCTTTGGCAGACATTACTACTATAATATGTTGAACATATTTCATTTAACAGATTTATGGTAGTCTCCTATGTGTACCAATGGAAATCTCCAACCCGTTAGATCAAATGTCCATCAATTAAAAGATTTTCAGTCCAACTTCAATTTTAAGGAAAATAAAATCCACTTTATGTTCTCCAATATATTCATCATATAATGCATTTGTTATGTGTAGTTGGAAAGAGAAATAGAATGCTTTTACATACTTTCTATGTCCAACATCTCTCCCTCTCTCTTTCCCTCTATCCCTCCCTCTCTCTCCCTCCGTCCCTCTCTCTCACTCTCTCTCCCTCTATCTCTATTTAGAGCCATTAAAATTAGTTACATGTATTGTGTCTATCCAAGAACTCGAGGAAAAGAGGAAGCATAGGGCACAAGTCACTTACAAGAGAGAGAAGCAATTGATTAAACTTTGGAAGAAGGCCTATAAAGTTGTTGAAGGTTAGTTGGGCACATAGATAGACATTCTTAATCAAATCAAGTACTAATTACTGGTTCATGCTAACAGTTCCTAATTATTATTTACACACACACACACTCTCTCTCTCTATTTCATTCTTCTCTCCCACTATTTCACTCTCTCTCCCTCCCCCTCTATTTCTCTCCCTCACTAGCTTATTGATATGAATAAATGATAAAGCTACTAAATGGTAAATTTGTTTGAGTTTCCTGACTAATAATTGTTTGTTTACTTTAATGTCATATAATGTTTCCTTCATGCTTGTTTTTGGTGGTTTTTTCATATAAAAGATGTTGATTGACCCTTCATCCTTTGCTGCTGAAAGAAAATCTTGGGGGAAAGCAAGGCTCATTGAGATGAATGAACAAAGATAGTTTGTGGCCAAAATGGAAAGGCTCTATCCAATTACATTGGCATAGCGGCAAGGATGAGTGAATTCTTGTTTTTGACTCTCATTGGGATGATATTACATCCAAACAAAAAAGAAGGTTGTTGATCGAGTATTGGCGAGGCATGATTGCAATTGTGATTATAATATGTTCTTTTGGTATAATTTTAGCCATTATTTACACATTCCTTCATCTTGCAAATGAAGTTTGACATCTCATATGATGCACCAGCTTACTTGTCTTGAAGCACTTGAATGTAAATGGCGAGACTGCAAAGCAAGGTTTAAGAGGAAGTATGACGAGCTTGTAGGATGCAAAGATGCATCCTCTTGAACACAGTTCAATCGCCCGCAATTAGGGTTAAGTCTTCCGCTAAACCGTATCTCAATTTCTCTTGTCGCCCCCATGCGCTTGACAGGCCTGATCGTTTATAATTAAACCCTTTGCAAGTGTACAAGGTAATTGTACTAGGATGAGTATTTAAGGGTTGTCGAACCTCAGGGACGGATGAATAATTACTAAATATAAAGAAGAATTTGCTGGTTTAAAACTAAAACAACTTAAACTTAAATTAAGTAAAGGAAAAGAAAACAACTAGTTTAAAAACAAGAGATTATTATGATAGATTTTACTTAGGAAATCGAATCCACTATAAAACCATAACAATTCCTTAACTTTTAATCTAAATTTAGTGTGAATATGAACAAGTATTCTCAGCTACAAGCTAGAATTACTTCAGAAAGAATCATTAATTAATTTCCATGGCATGAACTATCTTCGACAATAGCACGAATCATCTACACTAAATAGCTATAGGCATGACCCGTCTAATCTTAGTATAACTCATCCAAGTCCTTAATTATCTGAACATTAAAACTATTGTATGACCATCTCATCTAAATCACAGAAATTAGAATTGATGCAAATATCAAAACCACATCAATCTATCATCTACAAGACAATAAATCAACATAGAATTGAATAAACATTAAAAGCTCTTCCATTAAAAAGGAAATCCTTATCATACAATTGTCATAATTCACAACTGAGATCTAAATTAAAAAGAAAAGAAATTGAAACTTATCTATAGGTTCATCAACTCCTAAGTAAAAGAATAGTTTAGCCTTCCATGGTAGAAGAAAGTAATTGAATCTCCATTGAAAGCTTTGGCTTCTTCTCCATCTTCTTCTTCCTTCTTCTCTTCAGAAAATCTACTTGTTCTCCCCTAAATTTCGTGCCAAATAAGTC
Organism: Saururus chinensis; assembly: GCA_035235625.1. Classification (NCBI taxonomy): domain Eukaryota; kingdom Viridiplantae; phylum Streptophyta; class Magnoliopsida; order Piperales; family Saururaceae; genus Saururus; species Saururus chinensis. The sequence goes on along the minus strand of CP141146.1, from coordinate 23,164,813 downwards.
TTTATATAGGCATTAGATCCGTAAGAAAAGAGTTGGATATGAGAAGGACTCAAAATTGGGTGAAATAAGGAATCTGCGCATTATGCCGATCGATCTCCCTGCATGCCCGTTCGAACGCTTGAACTGAATTTTCTTAAAAATCACGTGTAACCGATCGATCGGTAAGTGACACTGTTCGATCGCCAATGAAGAATCTGCAAAATAAGCCAATTTAATTCAAAACACCATGGAAGCTTTTTCTAACCTAATTAAATTTAATATCTAATAATTTAACCTATATTAACACTTAAATAAGACTAGAAAATAGAATAATTAAGGGTAAAATAACGCATAAATTATACTTATCAAATACCCCCAAACCTATATTTTGCTAGTTCTCAAGCAAAACAAAACAAAACAAAACAACTAATCTAGAAAAATAAATAAATGAAAGCCACTTTCGTAGGGAATCACGATTGCATTTAGCGTATGCAACAAGCCTTTAAACCCCTAGGTGTCCCTAGTTGGACGAGTTGTGTCTCGTGAGGGTTTGCAGCAATGATACCCACAAACATCTAAACTTAAGAAAATAAATAAAACAAAACAAGAAAACAAAAATTCCAAAAACAATCTTCTCTTAAAAACACAACTATTTTTAAAAAGAACCAACCACAAATACTTGACACAAGTAAATAATATCGATTTGATCACTTTCAAGTAAGGAATCATCCATTCCATAACCTCATCATAGAACTAATTGTGCAACTACATATATACATTTCAAAAACATGAAGTGTAGAAACTTTGTAGTCATACAATTTCATTTTTTATTAACAAGCATATCTTATGTGACCCATTAACCAAGCTTATTAAAGTTCATTAACTCAAAAATATAACAATGACAATATTTCATCTTTAACATTTCATAATAAACCCTCATGTAATAGCCATCAAATTTAAATTAAATTCAGGGAATAAGATCATAATATACCTTAAAATATGACTTGTGCAATACTTAGTTCTATTAAGCTTTCTAAATAGTCCATGTAGCAAGCGTTAGGCCAGTGTCCCTAATCCAGTTGGCTCAAGGCACTAGGTGTTGAAACACCCCTCAGGCTTAATAACTCGAACTATAAAGGCTACAGAACCAAGTAAGTCATAAAAGAATTTATCTCAACTTTTCACCTATTGACGCGATCCCTTATACTTGCCTAGGCACAAGGTCCGGTTACTTAGTAAAAAGAGAAACAAACCTTTACTTTTTTTTTTTTTTTTTTTTTTTTTCAATCAAACTATCTTTTTTTCTTTTTTTTTTCAACTTTTTTTTTTTCATAAACTTTTTTTTTTCATCACACACTTATCCCATTTTTTTTCAAATAATAGCCAAACATAAAGATCTATCATAAAACATTAAAAATTACTCAATTGCCAAGTTTTCAAAAATATGCCTAGTTAAAGATATCCCACTAAGATTACAAGTAATAAATCATAAAATTGTATTCCTACAAGTTTCAAGTGTGTGAAATGTGATTTAAAAATATAAGCACAATTATCCAAGATAAAGAATATAAAATAGAAATTACTCACTTAATCATTTTCATCACTTAATTAATTACTTGAACTTTCTTCATGAAATTGATCTCTTTAAAAACAGACATATGTTTTTAAAAGAAAATAAGCGATAAAAACCACATAAAAGAAAATAAAAACAAAAGAAAATCGAAAAAAATACTCTAAAACATCCTCAAAGAAAAACCACATAAAAGAAAATAAAAACAAAAGAAAATAAAAAAAAATACTCTAGAACATCCTAAAAGAAAATTAAGAAAGAAAAATATCTTTCTATACCCCCAAACCTAAACCGAACATTGTCCTCAATGTAAAAGAAAATATATACTATAATGATAAGAATAAGTAAGAGAGGAAAAGAAAGATATCACCTAAAAGCATAACTAATCCACTAATCTGAAAATGAAGTACATAGGATTGAGAAAATAAGAGAAACATACATATCAAGAGCAATTTCCCAAACCTAAAATATCAAGCTCCCAGAAAAGAGATAACAACAAAAACTATAATGAGAAAAGAAAATAAAAGCTGAGAAAAATAATTAAATAAAACCTAAATAAACCAAAGAAGATAAACAAAAGGTAGGAAAAGAAATATATCAAAAACATGGGTTGCCTCCCAAAAAGCGCTAAATTTATTGTCTTCAGCCAGACAATGTGCCAACAGTCTCAAATATATCAAGGTGGTTGGTAGATATTGGCATTAGCTCTTCTCTTAAGTCTCCAAAATGATGGTTCAAAACAATTAGAAGGCACAACTTGATTATGAGCTGATGTTACAAAAGATGGACCTGTATCATAAGCATCGAATCTAAAATTATCTACCATAAAACATTCAGCATTAGAATTCACAGGTAAATTATTAGACACATCAAAAACATTTAGGTGCACTTTCATGTTCCCAAAGGTCATCTCCATTACCCCCGTCCTACAATTTATGCATGCATTAGCTGTGGCAAGAAAAGGGCGACCTAGAATGATAGGAATCTGATGTGTGGAGTTGACACCGGTTTCCATATCTAAAACAATAAAATCAACAGGGAAAAAGAACCGGTCAACTTTCACTAAGACATCCTCAATTACTCCCCTAGGTTTACGTACAGAATGGTCAGCTAGCTGTAAGGTAACTGGTGTAGGCTGCAATTCACCTAACCCTAATTGTTCATACACCGAGTAAGGGAGTAGATTGACACTCGCACCAAGGTCAAGGAGGGCTCTATGAATGGAGTGATCGCCTATGACACAAGAAATAGTGGGCACTCCAGGGTCTTTATACTTAGGTGGGGTGTCAAACTTCAAAAGAGAGCTAACTTGCTCGGTGAGAAAGACCTTCTTAGACACATGGGTCTTAGATTTACGCTTTTGAGTACATAGGTCTTTAAGGAACTTAGCATAAGCAGGGACTTGCTTAATGGCATCTAAGAGGGGGAGATTAATTTTGACTTGTTTGAAAGTCTCAAGAATCTCATCAGTCCTAGCTGTGCTTTTTCTAAATGGTGGGGCCATGTCAAGACACTGAGGAAAAGGTGCCTTAGGGATGTAAGATCCCTCTGAAGTGGTCTTAGGCTGTGGCTCTGAGGAAGCAGAAGGAGAAACTGACTCATTTTCATGTGGTGCACTAACTTCTACTTGAGGCTCATTAGGGGCTGAATTGTCTAACTCCTCACTCCTATCATCTGTCACTAGTGTCCCCCCAACACTCTTGTCAACAATCTTCCCACTCCTAAGGGTCATTATGGAATTAACATGTTCATTAGAAGAAGGAGCTCCCTCTACCTGAAATTGACCTTTAGGGTTTTGTATAGGTTGACTTGGCAATGTTCCTGTCTCTCTCTTATTGATAGCATTGGCTAGTTGTCCAATTTGAGCTTCTAACTTTGCTATAGATTGTGTGTGAGAGTGAAGGAGTTGTGATTGAGATTGAATGCCTTGCAGGGCACTCAAGACCTTTTCTTCAAAGCTTGGACTCCTATTAGGTTGGACATATGGATGTTGGACTTGAGGTTGGTGGATGTGGGCTGGTGGGACTTGGAATGGTTGCATAGGAACTTGGTTACCCATAACCCCTTGGTTTTGTGCCTGCCAGGAAAAGTTAGGATGATTCCTCCACCCAGGGTTATATGTGTGTGAAAATGGATTATTCTCAGCCCTAGGGAAGGATTGGGTAGCATTTACATGGTCTTGGACAAGCTCAGGAAATTGAGAGGCAGAGGGGCACTCTATAATAGTATGGGTTGGGCTAAGGCATATTGTACATGCATCTTGAGTGAAGGGAGTGGGCTGATGTGTTGAAGTCATAAGGAGGTCAAGTTTCCTACTTAAAGTATCAACTTTAGAGGAGATGTCTAATGGGTTTTTGACTTCATATAAGCCACCCCTAGAGGGGGCATTGTTTAAGGTAGATAGGCCACTCTCATTTCTATTTAACGCAGCATGTTGAAGAGAATTTTCACTCAAGTCCTCAAAAAGTTTCCATGCCTCATTTTCATTTTTTAGTAAAAAGGTACCCCCACAACTTGCATCAACAAGATGACGATTTTGTTCAGTAAGACCCTCATAAAAACGTTGCACTAATTGCCACTTAGGGACAGCATGATGAGGACACCTCCTAAGAAGGTCCTTAAGTCTATCCCAACTCTCATGGAACTGTTCAGTGGGAAGTTGGGCAAAGGTGGTTATGGCCTTTCTCATTTGGTTGGTCTTACCTATGGGGAAGTACTTTTTAAGGAAATCTTGTTGGAGTTGGGCCCAAGTTGTTATGGTATTTGGCTCTAAAGAGTGAAGCCATTCCTTAGCCTTATCTTTTAATGTGAAAGGAAAAAGGCGAAGTTTAACAGCTTCATCGGTTAAATTTGAGAGCTTAAAAGTTGTGCATATTTCTAAGAAGTCATCTAGGTGCCTATACGGGTTTTCATTATTAAGTCCATAAAAAGATGGAAGCATTTGAATAACATTGGGCTTAATTTCATAATTTTGAGCAGCAACCACTGGCAACCTAATGCATGAAGGGGAAGTGTACTCATTGGGAGTGTAATACTCCCTTAGAGCTTTGAGTGGTGCATCTAACTGATGTTCAGCCATGATGATGGGGGTAGTGTGGGTGGAGGAATTGGTGGGAGAGTTAGGGGGTGTAGGGATGTAGGTCGAGGGCAACTCAACTCTCCTAGATGTCCGCTCAGGCTCAGGGTCAAATGGCACTAATCGGGGGAGTAAGGAGCGACGACCACGCATACACAACAAACACACCACACAATTTAAAGTGTAAAAAGAGAAAGATGAAGCAAAAATAACTAAGAAAAAAGAATAAAAAGTGAAAAAGGATCTTGCAAACCGAAGAGAAGCTTGTCAATGTCCACTTGTGGCCACAAGTGTAGAGAGCACCTTCAACTCAACCTACAAGATAAAATTAAAAGAAGGTAAGAAACTAAAAATTAACCAAAAAAAAAATAAAAAAAAAATTAAGTAAACTGAATATAAAGTATCTAGAATTATCCTAAAGCTAATTTAGTAACAAATCAACACCACCCCCGGCAACGGCGCCAAAAACTTGATCGTTTATAATTAAACCCTTTGTAAGTGTACAAGGTAATTGTACTAGGATGAGTATTTAAGGGTTGTCGAACCTCAGGGATGGATGAATAATTACTAAATATAAAGAAGAATTTGCTGGTTTAAAACTAAAACAACTTAAACTTAAATTAAGTAAAGGAAAAGAAAACAACTAGTTTAAAAACAAGAGATTATTATGATAGATTTTACTTAGGAAATCGAATCCACTATAAAACCATAACAATTCCTTAACTTTTAATCTAAATCTAGTGTGAATATGAATAAGTATTCTCAGCTACAAGCTAGAATTACTTCAGAAAGAATCATTAATTAATTTCCATGGCATGAACTATCTTCGACAATAGCACGAATCATCTACACTAAATAGCTATAGGCATGACCCGTCTAATCTTAGTATAACTCATCCAAGTCCTTAATTATCTGAACATTAAAACTATTGTATGACCATCTCATCTAAATCACAGAAATTAGAATTGATGCAAATATCAAAACCACATCAATCTATCATCTACAAGACAATAAATCAACATAGAATTGAATAAACATTAAAAGCTCTTCCATTAAAAAGGAAATCCTTATCATACAATTGTCATAATTCACAACTGAGATCTAAATTAAAAAGAAAAGAAATTGAAACTTATCTATAGGTTCATCAACTCCTAAGTAAAAGAATAGTTTAGCCTTCCATGGTAGAAGAAAGTAATTGAATCTCCATTGAAAGCTTTGGCTTCTTCTCCATCTTCTTCTTCCTTCTTCTCTTCAGAAAATCTACTTGTTCTCCCCTAAATTTCGTGCCAAATAAGTCTTTATATAGGCATTAGATCCGTAAGAAAAGAGTTGGATATGAGAAGGACTCAAAATTGGGTGAAATAAGGAATCTGCGCGTTATGCCGATCGATCTCCCTGCATGCCCGTTCGAACGCTTGAACTGAATTTTCTTAAAAATCACGTGTAACCGATCGATCGGTAAGTGACACCGTTCGATCGCCAATGAAGAATCTGCAAAATAAGCCAATTTAATTCAAAACACCATGGAAGCTTTTTCTAACCTAATTAAATTTAATATCTAATAATTTAACCTATATTAACACTTAAATAAGACTAGAAAATAGAATAATTAAGGGTAAAATAACGCATAAATTATACTTATCAAGGCCCCTGGACTGGGTTCGGCTCGGTCGGGTGGTGCCGGGGCGTGACAAAGTTTTTGGTATCGAAACACATCTTTGACTAAGAGTAAATAGGAATGAGTGACAATTCTTATGGGTTAAGGGTTGTGAGATGATCCAGGGCTAGACATAACTAGCGACGTGAATTCCGTTGGTTGTTTGTCTTGAATGTTCCTTGGTTGCTTGCTTGTTTGCTTGCTTTGTGCTTTCTGATTTTCGGTTACTTTGCTTTCGGTTATTAGGGTGTATGATTAATGTCTAGTTCTTGTGTAGATGGTTGGCACTAATCATACAGGTGTTGATAACCATTGAGGTGCTCGAGACCCACGGGTGGACGATGTGTTGACCGCCATTGAGGGGTTGACACAGGTGGTCCAGGCGAAGCACGCGAGTGGTAGCAGCTCTGAGTCTCTCTCATTCGAGGGATTCAAGAAGCTTAATCCCCCTAGCTTCAAGGGTGGATTTGATACCTCTGTGGCGGATAATTGGAGGCTCCATATGGAGAAGATCTTCAGTGCTCGTCATTGCCCCGATGAGGAGAAGACTCGTCTTGCAGTCTTCATGTTTGAGGGAGAGGCCCAGAGGTGGTGGCTATCGATGGAGCGTCAGAGGTTCCATGGCCGAGTGGACATTCCTTGGGAGGAGTTCTTGTCAGCCTTTAACAACAAGTACTTCCCTCTTCATGTCCGCGAGGAGAAGAAGGAGTTTCTTAGCCTGCAGTAGGGTTCTATGACAGTCTTGGCCTATGAGACCCGTTTCGTGGAGCTCGAGCGCTTTGCTCCTCGCTTCTTCAGCAATGAGTATGAGCGAGCTCATAAGTTTGAGGATGGTCTGAAGCCTTTTATCAAAGGCCAAGTCATGCCCTTCCGGCACAAGACCCTTGCTGAGGTGCTTGAGACGGCCATTGTGGTGGAGCGAGATTCTGATGATTTTATTCGAAGGAGAGGGCAGCAGTAGCAGCAGCCTAAGAGGCAGAGGACGGAGGATAGCCGTAACCGTCGGGATCATAAGCGGCGAGATACCCGTCATGCCAGGCATAACACTCAGCAGGTGCAGCGGGATCCTCATGACCGCCGTGCTAGTGTGACTTGTTGTGATTATCGGCAGAAGGGGCACTATGCTAATGAGTGTCCTCAGAGAGCTAACCGTGCTCAAGGGCGTCCATCGGTGACACCTAATTCCTGTGCCAGGCAGCCGGGAGCACCACCGGCGAGAACACCTACCGGGCAGCCCGATGGCAAGGGGAAGAAACAGCACATGATGGGAGAGTTTTCGCTATTTCATCGCACGAGGTGGCTAACTCTTCCGGCGTGGTGGAAGGTATGATCCTCATTGCCTCCCACTATGCTAGGGTGCTATTTGATACGGGTTCTTCTCATTCTTTTGTGTCCCCTCACTTTGCTCATGAGTTGGATGCTTGTCATAAGTTGTTGCATGTTCCTTTGCGTGTGTCTACACCTTCATCCTCTCTTCGAGCGGAGAAATATATTGAGATGATTCCTACGGAGATCGATGGGCATGTGCTACATATGGATCTGATTATATTGCCAATGATTGACTTTGATGTGATCCTAGGCATGGATATGATGTCTAAGTTCCATGTGCATGTAGACTGCCGCAGGAGGTGTGTGAAGTTCGAGTTGCCAGGAGCTAAGCCTTTTATCTTTCAAGGGGTGAAGCGTTCTAATGGCAAGTTCTCGGTCTCATCCTTCAAGGCCAAGAAGTGGATCGATAGGGGATGCGAGGCTTTCCTTGCTAGTATTACGGGGTTGAACATGGAGTTGCCTTCTTTGGATTCCATTCATGTTGTGGCGGAATTTTCTGATGTCTTCCCTAGTGACTTGACTGGTTTGCCACCGGAGAGGGAGATAGAGTTTTGCATTGATCTTATTCCAGGCACTACTTCTATTTCTAAGGCTCCCTATCGTATGGCTCCATCCGAGCTTAAAGAGCTTAAGGCTCAGCTGCAGGATCTTATGGATAAGGGGTATATTAGGCCGAGTGTATCTCCTTGGGGTGCGCCGGTCTTATTTGTTCGGAAGAAAGATGGTTCTATGTGGTTGTGTATTGATTATCGAATGCTTAATCAGGTAACCATCAAAAACAAGTACCCTTTACCTAGAATTGATGATTTGTTTGATCAGTTGCAGCAGGCACAGGTCTTCTCTAAGATTGATCTGAGATCGGGTTATCACCAACTTCGGATCCGTCCCGATGATGTGGCAAAGATGGCTTTCCATACCCGATATGGGCATTATGAGTTCTTAGTGATGCCTTTTGGTCTTACTAATGCACCAGCCTCATTTATGGACTTGATGAACCGAGTCTTTCGGCCTTATCTTGATCAGTTTGTGATTATATTTGTGGATGATATTCTGATCTATTCGGCCAATGAGGAAGAGCATGAAGCACATTTGAGGATTGTCTTGCAAACTTTATGGGAGCATCAGCTCTTTGCGAAGTTTGACAAGTGTGAATTTTGGCTCAAAGAGGTGCAATTCCTTGGTCATGTTATATCGAGAGACGGTGTGGCGGTTGATCCCTCAAAAGTTGAAGCCGTGTTGAGGTGGGAGCAACCGAAGAGTGCATCGGAGGTCCGAAGTTTCCTAGGACTTGCTGGGTACTACCGCCGTTTCATTGAGGGTTTTTCTAGCATTGCAAGCCCTATGACCAAGTTGACAAGGAAGAATGAGAAGTTTGAGTGGAACTCAGCTTGTGAAGAGAGTTTCTAAGAGTTGAAGAAGAGGATGACTTCAGCTCCGATCTTGACTTTGCCTTCCGAGAGTGGTGGATTTGTGGTCTATAGTGATGCTTCACTTCGCGGCTTGGGTTGTGTACTCATGTAGCATGGGAGAGTGGTGGCTTATGCATCTCGACAACTTAGAGTGCATGAGCGGAATTACCCCACTCATGACTTGGAGTTAGCGCCGTTGTGTTTGCATTGAAGATTTGGCGGCACTATCTCTATGGTGAGAAGTTTGAAGTATTCACTGATCATAAGAGTTTGAAGTACTTATTCACTCAGCGAGATCTTAATATGAGGCAAAGGAGGTGGCTAGAATTCTTGAAGAACTATGACTTCACGATATCGTATCATCCCAGCAAAGCGAACGTGGTGGCGGATGCTTTGAGTCGGAAATCAGCCACTACGATTGCTTGCATGCGAGTTCGTGAGTGGCTCCTTTATGAGGACGCCATTGAGCTATGACCCAAGTTGACTTTGGAGGACACACGGAGCTGGTTTGCTAACCTCTCTATCAGCTCTAGTGTGGTGGATGATGTGGTCGAGGCTCAGAAAAGTGATGAAGAGACTCTAGCTCTTAAGGCCAAGCTTAGGGAGAAGGCAGTGTTGGGCTTCGAGGAGAAGGCTGATGGGAGTTTGATGTATAAGGGTCGTTGGTGTGTGCCGAGCTCTGTTGAGTTGAGAGAACGTATCATATCAGAGGCGCACCATTCTAAGTTCTCTATCCATCCTAGAGGAACGAAGATGTACCACTACGTGAAGAGGACATTTTGGTGGAAGGGGATGAAGAAGGACATTGCGGTGTACGTGTCCAAATGCCTTGTGTGCCAGCAAGTCAAGGCAGAGCACCGGCATCTAGGCGGTTTACTACAACCACTTCTGATTTCGGAGTGGAAGTGGGAGCACATCACTATGGATTTTGTTTCCGGATTGCCACGGTCGCCGAGTGGTAATGATGCGGTTTGGGTGATTGTTGACCGACTGACGAAGTCTGCTTATTTCCTTGCGATCAGAATGACTACTCCTTTGGATGCCTTGGCTACTATATATATGAGGGAGATCGTGCGGTTATATGGGATTCCAGTGTCTATTGTCTCTGATCGTGACCCACGGTTCACTTCGAGGTTTTGGCAGAGCTTTCAGGGTGCCTTGGGCACATCTCTACATCTCAGCTCCGCCTATCACCCTCAGACGGATGGACAGTCTGAAAGGACCATTCAGAAGCTTGAGGACATGCTCCGAGCATGTATCCTTGAGTGGAAAGGAAGTTGGGAGCAACATTTGCCGCTGGTTAAGTTTTCTTATAATAATAGCTACCAAGCGAGCATCCGGATGGCACCTTTCGAGGCGCTTTATGGGCTTCCTTGCCAATCACCTTTGTGTTGGAGCGAGGTTGGAGATCACCTTCTCACTGGCCCAGATCTTATCCAGCAGTCAGTGGAGAAGATACGCCTCATCCGGGAGAGGTTGTAAACAGCTCAGAGTCGTCAGAAGAGTTATGCCGATAGAAGACGGCGGGAGTTGGAGTTTGGTGTTGGTGACCATGTTTTCCTTAAGATCTCTCCTACTCGTGGTGTTGTTTGATTCGGACAACGGGGGAAGTTGTCACCTCATTTTATTGGTCCATTTGAGATCTTGGAGCAGATAGGCGCCACAGCATATCGGGTAGCACTCCCACCCCGATTGGCCGATATCCATAATGTATTCCACGTCTCACTTCTTTGGAAGTATGAGCCGGATCCTACTCATGTCTTGGATTTTAAGCCGTTGGAACTCCAGGAGAATCTTTCCTATGAGGAGGTACCTATCCAGATTCTTGACCGTAAGGAGAAGGTACTTCGGCAAAAGGCAATCCCACTGGTGAAGGTGTTGTGGAGAAATCACGGTGTCGAGGAAGCCACGTGGGAAACGGAGGACGAGATCAGAAAGAAGTATCCTCATCTTTTTGCCGCTGACCTCTAGTGAATTTTGGGGGACCAAAATTCCTAAGAGGGGGAGGATGTAAGGACTCTAATTTTTAAACCGGTTTTCATTTCTTTTTAATCGTTGGTTATTGCATGATTAACTCGTTTTCTTATTAATTCGGTGGTTTCGTGAATAAACGGTATTTCTTATGGTTTTAATCAAAATAAACTTTACAATTATTGGTTTTAAGTGATTTTGGGTCAAACCTGAATTTTTGGGATTTTTCTGAATTTTCACTATTTTTTCGAAAATTAGGGTTTGGCGGGACCCTGTGGGCCCCACTGTCGAAATTTGGGTTTTTGGACCAAACTAACCCAGACATCAACAAAAGCCTCTACAAAAATTTTCATAATTTTCTCAAGTTTATTTAGTGCTCAAATAGCCAAATTATCAATTTTTACCCTATTATTCTATTTATACTCCACAACTTACCTACACACACCCCACACCCTATTATAAATAGGATGACCTGAGCCATTTGCATCTTGGGAATAGGCTAGGAAAAGGGACGTTAGGCCTAATTCCCCATTTAGGCCCGGATTAGAAGGTGTTTAAGGTAAGCCTCTTCTAATTAAGCCTTAAACCCTAGCTTTCTTCTTAATCCCTTCTAGATCTACATTTTCCATTTGTTTTGATTCATTTTTAAACCTCAAAACTACTGATTTGCATCTCTTCTTCAAACCCTAGATCTAAAAATCCGATTTTTATGTTCAACAAGCCCTAAATCTAAGTTTTTCATTAGGGTTTTCTATGTTAAATCGGTTTTAATAGAGTTTAATGTAAACTCTATCTATTTGCAAGGTTCTCAAGAAGGGTGACCATCAAATCTAAGCCTAATCAAGGGATAAGGTAATGGACATTTGAAATTTTAGTTTTTATGTGGTAAAACTCTTGATTTTGTGGTTTATTTTGAATGGATTTACTTGATTTGGTGCTTTAATGGCATGATTAGTAAATGATAATCTTTAATCTCGATTTTATAGGGTTTTATCTTGTTATGATATGGATTAGCATTCTGGAAGTTATGGTAGAGTTTTAATGGTGTTTGAGTTGTTAAATGAAGATTTTAAGTTGTATTAATGGAGTTTCGATTTGAAAATTTGAAATGAAGAAGATGACCAAAACTGCTTTGTTGGCGTTAGAACAGCCCTGCAGGGCGTTCGAACGGAAACACTACAATTTTGACATTTTTCCTGTGTAACCGTTAGAATGGCCCTGCAGGGAGTTCGAACAGAAACACTACAATTTTGGCATTTTTCCTGTGTAACCGTTAGAACGGCCTGCAGGGCGTTCGAATGGCTACACAGCAGAATTTGACAAATTTATGTATGTTGCTTATTTTGACATATCTACTTCAAAATATCATTTTTATGTTTATGTAGAGTATTTTGAGCTATGATAAGCTACTGGAAGGGTATCTCATTGATGTTTAGAATTTGTGGTATATATTTAAAGTTATGTGAAATGACTTATAGTTGGATATCATTGTTAGAGTTTGCTATCTTGAAGTTATAAGTGGTTGATTCCTATGGTTTAAGCATGTTTCCAGTAGAGTTATCGCATGATAATGAACTGATATGTCATTATAGAGTGTGGCTAATTGATGTGTGAATGTTAGTGAATGTCATGACTCAAGAATGAAGTGAATGATCGTATATGTGTTTAGCTTGTGGTTAAGCTTTGATTTGAGTTATGATTTTAATGATTCTTCACCTATGATTTCCGCTGGAATTTCATGATTAGGTGATACACATGTGTAGTGTGATAGTGAGTGGATTACAATCATGTTGATATGCATTGAGGGAAATGCTTCTATTATGCACACACACACATGTGGGATTTAATGTTGATGATAAGCATTGATATTATGATTATGAATGATGCATGAGGGGGCTGATGAGAGCACTTGGCATGAATTAGGATTCATGTATGCCTTGCCCACGTATGTACCATGTTGAATGCATCATGAAAATGGATTTCAATTGATGCTTTATCGAGATTAATCGAGTTTGACTGATTGGATGCAATGTGGTAAAATTGCGTGCCAGATTAATCGGTCGTGGCTTAATCGAAACTTGATTGGTCCGAAAGGACATGTTTTGATTTGAGTTCCTTCGTGGAACATGTGCACTCCCTGGGTTGAGTCTAGTTAAATTTGACATATATGGGGACGAGTTATGTACTTGTCTTGCGGATTGAGATTATTATAATTGTCTCTGGACCCTGAGAATCCAGAGTGGTACGCTCCGTGCACCAGCTACCACGTGTTCCAGGGTTCCCTATGTGGGAATTCGGGCTCTCCCCTACCGCAGGAGATGTCCCAGGGCGAACACCCCTGCTCTAGATTCTCTTCGTGAGAATGGGACATCCTTGGTCAGGATCGTCTAGGGCGAGCAGCTTTAGGGATTGACAACCACGACCTTCTTAAATTCTTGTGTAGAATTTGGACCATGACACGCCTTCGTGGCCTTGTCTGTGTCCCCATCTTCGTGACACTAAATTCTTGTGTAAAATTTGGACCATGACACGCCTTTGTGGCCTTGTCTGTGTCCCTGTCTATGTGACACAAATTGTGTTTACTCCTTGATGGAGGCATTCTTGTTTTATGTTGATGCTTGTATGTGATTTATGCTATTCATGTTTGTGTAACATGAAATTTGACACGTTTGTCGTGCAAGAATGGATGAGATATTATATGCAGGATTATGTGTTATGAATGCATCATCAGAAAGTGTGATTGAGATATTATATGCAGGATTATGTGTTATGAATGCATGATCAGAAAGTGTGATTGAGATATTATATGCAAGATTATGTGTTATGAATGCATGATCAGAAAGTGCGAGTTAGACACTATATGCATGCTTATGTGTTATAAATGTGTAATCAGGGAATGATACATCTTGTCAATCTTTGCTTTGACTAGTTATGTTGATAGACCATCGTGTTTCCGATAATGATAGTATATTAAAAATCATTTCTAAGTTTGTTTAAACTCACCCCTCTTTATTGTGTTTTGTTTTGGGGCTGCATGGTGCGACACGCAGACGGACAGGATCTCCTCTTCGAGGAAAGATCAGAGATGACATGGATGTGATCGTGGAGTCCTCTGATGAGACTTATTATCTTTGGTTTATGCTTTATGCTTAGAACCTTTGTGTATGGTTCTCATGTTGATTTATGTTTTGTTACACTTTTGTGTTATTTAAGACCTATTTTGGAGCCTAGAGTGGGCTATGGTTAAACTAAGCATGTGGGTTTGAGACTAGTTGTTTATTTTGAGTTAAGCAACCCTCTTTCTTTTCTACTTATTTACTCTTGCTCAAAGTGGTGTGCGTACTCCATAATTGTGTTAAATCGCCTGTAATTAGGGTTAAGTCTTCTGCTAAACCGTATCTCAATTTCTCTTGTCGCCCCCGTGCGCTTGACTGGCCCCTGGACTGGGTTCGGCTCAGGTCGGGCGGTGCCGGGGCGTGACAGCACCCGCCCGACTCGAGCCGAACCCGGTCCAAGGGACGGTCGAAGCACACGAGGGCAACAAAGTGTTAAATTGCAGAATACTTAATCCCTCTCACGGGTATAATGCACATGAAGTAACGCACCACTTTATCTTTGTGCAAGAGAAAATAAGTGAAATATAAAAAGGACATCAAATATGAAATAGTCCTCAAGTCTCAACCCACATACTTACAACACTAAGCCGACAAACATGGCTCAAATCATAACATTTGAAACAAGTCTAAAGCCACAACGACAAATAGAGTTTGGGACAAAGTCAAGCAAACATGAAGTTCTAGTAAAATAGTAGAATAAATCAAAAAACGATTGTAAGATCTCTAGGCTCCTACACCTACTCCCGATCATCATCTACATGCACCTCATAAAGATGGACCTGATCGTCTGCATGTCGCACCATGCAACCCCAAAATAGAAAACACAAAGAAAATGTGGTGAGTATAAAACTTAGTAAGGTTTTGAATGCTAAAACGATAAATTAGAAAACAACCATGGCATTCTACATAGTCTATCACATCAACATGTCATATATTATCTCATTTTTGGTTACTTTCCCTTTTCTTAACCATACTTACCCATAAGTAGTATCCTACATGAAAGTATCTCAAATATACTATTCATAGCATGAATAATCACATTATAACATAAACATCCATCCTGCATGAAGAATGTCTATAGCACACCATACATATTCATGCATATCCATTCTCCTTCATAAATGTTCATCCTGCATAACTAGTGTCTCAAACACACCATATATATCCATGCATATTCATAAACAACCATCCTGCATGAAAAGTGTTTCAAACACACAATATATATCATATATATCTATAAACATTCAACCTCCATAAGAAGTGTCTCAAACACACAATTATATCATGCATATCCACAAACATTTAACCTGCATGAGAAGTCTCTCTAACACACAATCATATCATGTATATATATAAACATTTATCTTGCATGTAAAGTGTCTCTAACACACTATCACAACCATGCATATCGATAAATCAACTCTGCTTAATTGGCCAAAGCTTAAGCAGTCCCTGCTCACTCCAGACAATCTCCGATTGAAAAGTCTGAAGGAATTATGCAATTTGGGTAAATTCCCTTATGGGGAAGATAAGCCCCTAGTAAGCCGGTGTACTAGGCTACACTAGCTTGGATTCTCAAGGTCCAGATAGTCTCAATAGTTTTAGTCTCCTTATAGTATTGCCGCTCTTCTCAACCTAGGGAGGAACACCCGTCCTCAAGGGACATAAAACCCCATCCTTTCAGACGTAAAACCGAATCGATAAGCCTTCGGTCGCTTAACCCGACAAGTAATATCACACAATTACATCCAATCGATCAACATGGCTAATCTTGATAAAATCTCATTCGTAAATCCATCTAATGATGCATTCAACATGGTATATACGTAAGCAATAACTACATGAATCCTAATTCATGAAACGTGTTCCCATCAACCTGACGTGCATCATTTCTAATCATAAGTGTTAAGCAATTACCATAATTACCCCCTCATGTGTGTGTACATGGTAGTAGCATTGAATCCTAAGCATAGGGAGATGCATTATAAACAACCTACCAACATACTACACACATGATATTATAATTTAATCATGGCTCCTCACTGAAATCATAGGTGAAAACCATCGAAAAACACAATTCGAGTCAAATGCAACCTCACATTAGACTTAAGTAAGCATATTCATTACTATGTTTTAAGCTAAACATGTAACCATCATCCACCATAATTTAATCATAATATGTGAAGGCATACAAATCCATTCTCATGTTGTAACTTTGCTGGAATCCTAATTAAAATATGAAGAATCACTCAACATGGATTTAGGATAAGAAATCATAACATGCTTAATCGAATAACATGTAATCCTCCTAATACAACATTCATCATAGCTTCCAACATCAAATTCATGTCCTCACAGTAGCATTTCCCAACATAAATTACTTATCATAATCATATGAAATGGTACTTAAGAAGAAAAACGTGAAAATTGGCCAAAATAATCAAAATGACCAACCTACTGTGTTGGCGTTCAAACGCCCTGCAAGGGTATTTGAACGCCAGAACTACAGTTCTGGTTCGCCTTCTTCCTCTCGAACACAAAACCAAAAATACACATATTCGACTTAAACCTTCAAATCTCACTTCTAAACATCATCATAATGAAATCTAAGCTTAGGAAATGGTAAATCTTGTCATTTATCAACTAAAATTTTAAGAATTTGCAAGAAAGATTAAGCTTTTCATAACTCACCATTAAAGCTCAACTTCATGCAAACCTACATAAAACTTCTCCAAACTTCAAATCCGAAAACACAAACCTATTTTGGAAGAAAACCACCCTAACCTTCAATGAGTTTCTTGGTCCGAAATCAACACTCCAACCTCTTCAAATCCCTACCCACATTAGGGTTTTGTTAATACATATATAAATCCAATTAATAAAGCCTAAATCACTTGAAAACTCCTAGATCTGGGCTTGTTTAGTTCCAAAACGAAAATCCCTCATTAGAGGTTTCAAATAGAGGTCAAAATTAGAAACTTTAGTAGTAAAAATCAAGACTTAACCTTGGAAGAGATGAGATTAAGAAAGATTAGGCAAAACCCTAGGTGATTAATGAATAAATCAAGCTAATCTTACCTTAATCAAACTTTCCTCTTATGGAATGGGGATTAGGGGCTATTAGCTTCCAGATTCCAGCCCTTCCCAAATGGGAATGAGGCCATGACTTTCTATTTATAGTAACTCATGGGGTATACCTAATAGGATTTTGGGGTACAAATAGAATTTAACACTAAAAATGGGTAATTTGTTCATTTTGAGTCCAAAACGAAGCTTAAATTTTTTTTGAAACTCATCATTACTAAAATAGGCTGGGTTTCGGGTCTTGTGGGACCCATCATCCCAATTTACAAACGTGGGGCTCACGGCGGGACTTGTGCCCTAACTTTTTCAGAAAATAGCCAAATATTCTAAAAATTCCAGAAAAATCTAATTCAATTAATTTAACATAAAAATCAATAGAGTGAAGGAAATACTGATTAAAACCATAGTTAACAACCTTAAATTCCAAAACAAGTAAAAACCGATTCATTTTAACATTAAACCACATAATAACAACTAAATAAACCGATTTAGGATTTAGAGATCTTGCACAAACACAGTGCAAAAGTTTTCTCAAATGAAGTCAAGAGATTTAGTAGTTGAAGGAAAGGATAAGAATTCAACAGGAGTTAGTAGAGCACCTACATGCAGCCTTCTAGCCTATGACACCTACATTGCAGCCACCCCTAGAAGAGTGATCTTAGCCCTTTTCATGTGGGTACTTGCGCATACTTGATCAAAATTATTTAAGGTTGTGGCCTTATACATTTTTAGAGGTCTTGTGTTAGTTATTTAGTATATTTACTAAATTTAATATGTTGTTGTGGAGGTGAGCTCATCTTTTCTTGCAAGTTGGTTTATTTTTGGTCATGCTAATAATGATTGCAAGCTTTCAGGTGAGACTATTAAGTTGTTGAATTCCATGGCTCCCATTCACATGATAGGGAAAGTGATTGTAGTATGCAAGCCACTAAAACCATCTTACCTGACATGTCCTAGTTCCTTAACTAGCCAAAACACTAGGATAGTGGCAAAACTACTAGTCATATGTCTTAACTTGCTATTGCTTTGAGCCATAATTAAGCAAGTACAACATTAATCCATCTTTTAAGAAAGGTTTTATAGTTTCATAGTTTCTATTTTGTAGTGAGAGGTACTCTTAATATGAGGTTCCAGGTGAAGGGAGATGGTGGGTAACATTAGATACAGCTATGGAGCATCATCCCTAGTCTTAATTAAGCAGAGGTGGCTTATGACTCTACTATTCAGCACTCTTTGGTAGTCTTTCACGGTCAAATTCACAAGGATTGCCTTTGTGTGACTATCACAATAATTACAAAATAAGAGGAATAAGGAAAAATTAAGATAGAAAGATTAGAAGGGTATTAAGGCAATGAAGAGATAAGAAATCAATAAGATAAAACATTGAGGCATTGAGGGTCATTGTAACATATCGTGATGTTTTTCATGTGTCATGTTATCTCAATTAGAATCGAATAAAGATTCTATTTAACCAGAAGATAAGAACATTAAAAGTAAAACAAAGAATGGGAATACTTTTTATTGATGAAAGATAAAAATAATTGTTTCTTCAAGAGTTTATGTATCAAAACCACAAAAGATCAAGAAGGAGAGCCTTCAAGCATCTTATGTATTAAGATCACAAACAAACAAAAAGAAAAATAATATTAAATAACATAACTTCAAATAACTAATAGTCACTACAACAAAATGGGGTATTAGCGATGCTCAAAAGCATCACTAATACCATTCAAAGTGTCGCTAAAGGTTATTTGCTGGCACAACCCGGATTTTTAAAAGCATTTTTAAATAGCACGAACGGTAAGTAGCGAGAATTTTTTTTCTTTTTCTTTCTTAAATACAAAACAAACCATTTGATTAAATATCCAGGTCATGATAACGAGGGTTCACAAATATGAATATTAAATAGTATAATATTATTATGCATCTGAAAATTCATAAATAATAGCTCATCCATCTAAGTACAAGTTCGTTATTTGTCTGAAAATAAATAACAAGTTGACTCTCACGCTAAAGGTACACTTACGTACCAGAGTTGCAGAAACGCGGAAACTTCTTCTTGTTATCGCTTGTTCTTATCTCACTTGTCGTCGCCTGGAGAATCTGCAACCAACCAAACCAAACAACAACACAACAATGGAACCTCTCTGCCCTCAGCAGAAGAGCTTCCAAAGGACAAAAGGTTTAATTAATATTTTTTGGATCGGGCCAACATCACCCGATATTTGTTGCCTACGTACTCATCAGACAACATCTTTAATGTTTCCAACAAGATCGGATCCAGACGTAGTTCTGCCTAGAAACTACTCTATCCTAAGAAGTATAGCATCACACATGCAATGTTTAGATATTTTTAACCTACATTTTAGTAAGTCCTTTAACCGTTCCACTTGTCAAATTAACAAGCAATATCAAACAATGTTATCAATTATCTCGCATCCCTTGTTCTATAATTAATACTATCAAATCTATAACTTGGAGATGACTCGCCCCTCGAGAAATCCCCAAACATAGTACTCCAACCTTGGAGTAGACTGCTTAACAGCAGCTTGACCCAAATCCCCAGGGCTCTCAATAGCCTGCCACGAATCTGGAGAAGAGGATCCTAACTGTGCTCATGGACACAAATTGGCGAGAAGCACAAGCCTTCCATGATGCTCATATAACTCCGCTTTTTGTACATACTAAATAGTATTGGGAAGACCTACAGGAGACCTACGGTAAAGACCCCATGGTCAATACCCAAACCATCATGGCGATGAAGAAGCATATTGCAATCTTCAGCATTATCCATGGAAGCCTCAGGTCTTTATGACCATTGACTCTGCCAAACACATGAACTTAGACTAGATTATTTTCATCCAGTCAAGTATCCACTCAACCATTTGGGTCCTCTTCACCTTGTGAATTAGCCCAATAAATAGCTCATCTACCGAGCTATGACTCAAAATTCTATGTCAGGGCCCCGTTCACTCCATGAACCGGTCCCAAACCCTATTGAGGGTATTTTAGTCTTTATCTTGATTAGATGTTCTCCCTCCAAACCACCAACAACCCATGTCTCTTGATTAATCTTTATTAATCTTAAGTTACTGATATGAATCAATGCATCAATATCAAAAGCATGCATCATCATAAATAACATGCAATCATACAAATGTATAAATAATAAACGAAGGCCCATTGCATTCATTTGCAGGGCTAGGGCTCAGCGAGTTCAAGCCCAAGAGTATAAACAACTCTAGCGCATCCTGTGAGTTACGTATATAACACTTTAGTTGATCGATGCACTCGATTGCAAATAGGTGTAATACGCTGCCAAACCCTGAGAATTAGGGTTCTACCCCTTATTTCCTGTGAAACTGTGACCCGAAAAGGTCTTCATGTCACTTACTGGTCATGCTCCTTCCTTTTGAAGTTATTTATAGGGTACCCTAAATCTTGATTCACTAGGTTATCCGTTTCGACAGAAACATAATATATTGCCCCTAAGGGTGTTAGGGTAATTTTTCCACCTAGGGTATGATACCTTCCCTTGAGTCATTCTAGTCATTTTACTACCCCTCTATTGATTTAAGTCATTGACCTCTCACAAGGCTCCACTCTCAGACCGACTCCCGCTTTCATTCACACGAATGTGGGCGGGTTCACTCAAAGGGGTATTTCTATCATTTGGTTTAAGGACTTAATGACATCTGATGGGTCCTAAATTTAACTCAAGGGTACTACTGGGCTTCATATCCTTTGTGTAATTTTTCTGGCATGTGACGGGGTTGCGAACCCCTTAAATCGACCCAGGCTGACTTAACGGTTTATGATAAACCCTAAAGGCAAAAGGGTCAATTAACTACTCACCAGGATTTTTCCTCACTATGAAGTTGAACTATACTCAGGGAACACACTAAGCTCTTACTGAAAATTTCTCCAATTTTTAAATCTACTCATACGCCCCTAAACCAGAGCCTCGAACTCGGGTAAGTTAATATTATATGATAATTTAATAAATAAGGGTAAAAAGGTCATTTTATAATCTCTGAGATTTTTCCCAAATCTGAAACTTGGTTAGAATAATTCCAAACCTCTTCAAGTCAAATATTAATTTTCTATATTTTTTTTTACATTTTTAGCCCTCTGAACCGGACTTCGTTCACTCCCCTCTTTCTTCCTTTTTTTTAAACAAAAACCAACCCGGGCCGGTTCGGTTCGGGTCGAAGACCCACAACGTGGGTCGTCTTCCCCCTGTCCGGCAAGAGGCCGTTCGGCCTCTGGTGGCGCCGCCCCCTACCAAGGCTGAGGGATGGCGGCTCACCTATTTTCTGACTGCCGGCACACGGCGGAACTGACGACGTTGGTTCCGCCGCCGTCCAGTGGCCGGACGGTGGCCAAAACTGCCACTTTCCCTATTTTCTCTATTTTTTTTTAACAGAAGGCAAAGCTACCACGACCTGGGCCAGCACAGTCTAGGCCGGCGCATCCGGGGCAATCGTGGCCTGGAGCAACACGGTCGAGACTGGCGAAGCCATGGCCAGCGCGGCCTCGGCCAGCGCCATCAGCGCTCGCTATCTTCCTTTTTATTTTTATTTTTGCATTTGTGCATCGGCACGGCGGCCTGCCCGGCGGTAGCCACGTGCTGGATCCTGACCCTCTGCCGAGGGAGTCCAGTGCATGAGGACAGGCCAGTCACTGACCTGTTGGCCGCTGACCGGTGGCTAGCCAGTAGGATCAAAATAAAGTACTAAAATTACTTCTTAACGAAATTGGAGAACACACAGTTACGTAAATTACAAAATACATAATTGCAGAAGTGATAATACATTAAAATTTATTGTAACGATTTGCTAATTTCGACTCAAAGGCCTACCTTAATGGCCGATTTGTCGTCAATCCACCGTCGTCAATGCGTCGCTGGAATCTTGCCAAAATTTCACCGGAAAAATTCCTCCTTTCCTTCGCCGTCCTAAAAACTCTCCCTCAAAAAGCCCTAATTAATTTTTTTTATAGGCATGGGATTAGGGCTCCTAATCCCATGAGAAATTGGACCCCAAAAACCCAATTTTGGAACAATAATTGATCGGGTCCACAAAACAACTTAAACGGCCCAGTTGCACGTTTAAATAGGGTAAACAGGCCCTATACGATATGTTCAACTTTGAACAGTTGTATCTCCCACATCCGGACTCCAATTTGCGCATTCTTGGTGGCATTTCGAAGCTCTTTTTGTCTATTTTCCATCCATATATAATTCAGTCACCACTTCCAACTAATGATCAAGTTATTCCCACAAGAAGATCAAGGATCCTACACCCTAATTTCCCCGTGTACAACTTCGGAAATTTAGAAAATTCCCAGATGTTACATTTGCAACGCTTATTGATCGTTGCAATAAGCGTCACAAATAACCCAGTCGCTATTGCTAAACAACGATAGAAAAATAATTGCATTGCAAATAGTATATTTAGCGACGTTTTTTTTCTTCTGTCGCTAATAATAAAGTATTAGAGACAGTTTCAACACCATCGCTAAAATGTCATATATTAGCAACTATTTGATGTATGTCGCTAATGAGAAGTATTAGCGATGCTTTTCAACTGTCACTAATAATCATATATTAGCGCAGTTTGCATTAGCGCCGCGAATAATATATGTATTAGCAACGTTCAAATAAGTTTTTTAATAAATATTTACAATAACGATGCTCTATGAAAGAGTCGCTAATATAATTATTAGCAATGTACAATGAGCATCACCTTTGAATAAATTTAAAATTATACAATAGTGACGCTCATGGAGCGTCGCTAATATGATTATTAGCGACGCATATGAGCGTCGCAAATGAACAATTTTTTTTCAAAGAATATAATGAAATTCTAAATAGAAAAAAAAATCGCATTTTTAATTTCTAATTATATCCGTACAATCATATCTCGAATATATTAAAAATCTCTACTTACAATACAAGTTGAGTTCTTTCCTATTAATGGCATATTTAAAGCAAAACTATGTTAGCTCAATTTCAAAATCTTCACTGCCTCCCTTCTCTGCATTTCATTATTTTCCTTCTCTTGTGAGCCTTGTGGTTCTCTGCAAGTCTCAATTACCTTCTTGACACGCACAAACCCTTCTATCTTGCATCCTCCAGTCAAAGGTGCTGGGCGTTTTGCCTTATTTGACGTCTGGTTGCTTCCATGGCCACAGGACACAAGATTATTATTTTTCATTGGCACAGGTGCAACAAGTGTTTCCATTGTCTGCAACACAAACAAAATAATAAAGAACTACATTCAACTACTACCAAAATACAATCTACCTAAAGTATCAAAAAATTAACTACATTGGGCGTTATTGGTTGATACTAATATTCATTTTGTACCAACAAGATGTAAATCAAAGTACAGCCACACCTTGATGAAAATAATTTATATTTAGTGACAACATCTTTTTACATGCAATATTCATGTGCTTCTATCTTTTTGTTTATAAATAATTCACAAAATTCAGGAATATAAATATCAGAAGCATTGAAAGAAATTTCGGCTGCCTTGTACACGAACCTTACCTTAAAAATGAGAAGGCATTATCTGGCTAAAAAAGAAT
Source organism: Saururus chinensis (assembly GCA_035235625.1). NCBI lineage: Eukaryota > Viridiplantae > Streptophyta > Magnoliopsida > Piperales > Saururaceae > Saururus > Saururus chinensis. The sequence continues at coordinate 23,141,028 of CP141146.1, read as the reverse complement.
AACGATATTTGCAATAAAGAAGAAATCCATTGATTGATGTGAATAGTAGAAAAATGTCTTACCTAATATCACTTCCTTTACGAAAAATATGAATAGATGGATATCCCTGAATATGATTCCTGTGGTATGCCAAGAGGATTGTTTGTTAACAAGCACATCGAGGCAAAAGTAGCATACAATTATTTGGCCCCATAATCTGAATGGAGAGAATACCTTATGCACAAGTCACCTTCTCCAGTGCAATCAACCTTGGCCAAGAGTATATGTCCAAGGATTTCAGGGTCATATTTGGAGAAGATGTACATGTAAGGCACTAAAATAGGATTTCCTCAATTCTTAAGGTAGATGTGCTAAAAATAAAATATGATTTGATAGATGATAATGGGAGACACCTCTCTTTGATTATCTTCGCTGCCTTCTCCGAAGATGGTTTCTGGAACAACCTATGATTGGTGAATTTATGAAAGAAAACAACTAAACAAACAGTAAAAATTTACCATAAACTACCAGATACCAAGTGATTACTCCAATAACACTAAGGAGCATAGAAATTGATAACCAAAATCGAAAACCTGCAATAACAATTGTTTGTCAAATATATAGAGGAGAAGTACAAAAGTGTTTACTAAATACAACATGTAAAGAAGTATGTGCAACAGTTTGTGACAACTTTCATTAGACCATTTTACATAGGTCTTCAAATAACATTACACTTTTACCCTAAACTCCACAAATAGACATATAAGAAAACTTCAAGGCTCCAATCATGCCTACTTACTGATGAGCAAATTTGTCAAAATTAGCAGCGGTTAGGGGAACAGATCCATCACCAAATTCTTCTTCAACTTCACCTCCGTGATTAGCTAATCTCGGAATTGGACCTGGATGAAACTTGGCTCCAGTTGGATTTAAATTGGCATCAATTGAAAATTGAGTTTTTTCCATATTACTTGGCTCGATATACAAATTTCCATATTCCCTAGATTGTAACACTTAATCCCATATGACTTGGTTTAGGATAAATATACCCTTAGGTCAAACCTAAACCTACACCCAAGCTCTTATCTCATTATTGGTGAAAAATTACCGACAATGGCACAAATTTGTATAAGAAAAATCAAAACACTCAACATACAGAAAATAAATCACCCACTTAAAGATGATCGATAGAAAGTAAAAAAGTTATCCTCCTCAATCCTGTGTTCTAGAGAACAAACCAAAACAGAGCCACCTCCCGGTTTCAATCCAACAACTGGTTCAAAAGGGGGAATCAAAGGAACCCACTTTAGTGCTTGCTGAATTGCAACAAACAGAATGTTCCGGCAATCTAAAAAACTAGGTTGTGTTTAGAACGGATTGAAGGACCCCAGAGACTTGCGCCAAATGAGGATTGAATGCTGCAAAAAGAAATTATTTTTGGGAGTACAGCGAATCCAAATGAAATCGGGTAGAGTACATCAACTTTTCATGACTTGTGAGACTTCCGAGAATGCGAGAGTGAGATGATGGCTCCCATTAAACGGATCAAAAATCTCACGCTCTACATGGCCTGTGTCCAACACTTAATCCATATCGCATATACGATAACTCGATATGTTAATAAAATATTTTTTTGATAATACGGTATGTATTCTTTGAGCCAACAACCCATAATATGATATTCTCTATATCGCATATACGATAACACGATATTCGCCATAGCATATTATAGATAACACGATATGCCACCATAGCGTATTATCGATAACACGATATGCCACCATAGCATATTATTGATAACACGATATGCCAACAATGTGTGCTATTGATAATACAATATGTTACGATATCCTCTATATCGCATATACAATAATATGATATTCGCTAGAGCGTGTTATCGATAACACGATATTTGCTATAGCGTATTATCAATAACATGAGATTCGCAATAGCGTGTTATCGATAACACGATATGTTGGCATAGCGTGTTATCGATAACACGATATGTTGGCATAGCGTGTTATCGATAACACGATATGCCAACAAGACTTGTTATTTATTTTCCTTTATATCGCATATACTATAATATGATATTGTCATAGCATATTATCAATAACACGATATTCGCCATAACGTGTTATTGATAACACGATATGCCAACAAGATGTGTTATTTATTTTCCTCTATATCGCATATACGATAATATGATATTCGTCATAGCGTATTATTGATAACACGATATGCAACCATAGCGTATTATCGATAACACAATATGCAACTATAGCGTGTTATTGATAACACGATATTCGCCAGTATTTGTTATTTATACAATTGTTCATCAAGTCAGGGATAAAAACCTATGAGATCGTGTACATGCTTACATAAGATGTTCTACATAGTAAAACTTGCATATAAAAAGTCATACTAGAGTCCCTCTTTGCACAATAGGGTAGGAGGCTATCATAGCTATTCTACAATGTCCTTCCTTGGCATCTACATCCTTCTCCATTCTTATATAGCCATGTTCTCCCTAGATAGTCCCTCAAGATTCATTTTTTGAGTTGTAGTATCATCTTGATCTCCTTTTGTAATGATAAATAGTTTATGTGGTTAGAAATTTTTGGACGAAAATTAGAGAAGAACGATCGTCGATGAAGTGAGGGAGGCTAACAATCGCCGAATAGAAATAAGAATTTGTTGTTGATGAAAATCGTTGGGCGAAAATCACAAATCGTCTCTAAGCTCCGATCTCCTCTTTGTTTATGCTTCATCACAATTAGTTTACACAATTCTTAACCTAAACCTTGTTGAAAGGGTATTTTGGTCTATTTTTTCCAAATATCGTGTAAACTCAGGTTCTATGGAATATTTTTTACAAAACTGGGGAATATGGAATATTTGTATCTTAGGCCAGGTAATATGGAAAAAACTCTTGAAAATTTATTCACTATTTTTGTTATATTTAACCTATTCTGAAGTCAAACGTTTAACAATTAACAAACCATTAGAACCAAAACGATAGGGACAAACAAATAAATGACAAACTTACAGTTCCCAATATGTCACTGACATCCACATAAGCGAATTCACAAGAAAGTGCTGGAAAGCTATAAAAAAAATCAATAAGAAGGTGATTAAAAGCCCAAAATTAATAGAAGACTAGAAAGGAGAAGACAAACCCTGTGGGATCAATGCAGTCATCACTTCCAATTTAAACAGCCAGTAAAACTGAACTATATATTTGACAAGAACAAAACTTGTGGAAATATTAGCATAACAAGATTCAGGACACAATAACGTGTGTCATCACTTATCACCTAATCCATAATTACTAAGTAGAAGAAAACTACATTTTCAAAACCACAACATATTTGAAGAGAACAAACTCTGATGGCAGCTTGCTGTAAAGTTGCTAATGAAATCCCAATGTTCTATTTTTGTGGTAAATAAAATTAATCTTTGTCTACTATAATTTCTTTACTAGGTCAACCATGATGATCTCATTGTATGAGAATCTAGTGGAAATACTCTGGAAATGCAATATATAAAGATTGATAATGCTACTAGTAATTTGAGAAGTTTCTATATGGAAGCTTACCTGGGAAAGGGGATGAAGAAATTAGAAGAGAACTAACTATTAACTAGCATAATTTCTGAATTTTCATTGCTTAATTGATCGGTACATAGTATCACAATTTATAGGCTTCAAGCCTTCCTCTATATAGAAGTAAATCTAAACTAGGAATTAAAGTACTATTAGGAAATTACCATTAAAATCATAACTGAAATTAAACTCTAGCTAAACTAAGAAATCGAAAGTCCTAGCTAATAACTTGCCAAGTCAAGGAGTGGAAGGCGGCTGATCTAAAGTGGCCCTTTGTTCGTGGGCCATGTACCATGTTGGTAGAAAGTGGTCCTCCAATAGGTGGGCTGGGTCACAACAGATTCATACCAAGTATTGGTTTTGCAGACTTGGAAGCAGTTAGTACATTAAGTAGTTGGCACATCTTTTCTAATACAACGATCAGACATATGCACAGTTTTTTATCTATTAGTTTCAACTTAAATTGTGTTCATGACCTCTATAGAGTAAATATCCAATTAAGAAACTGACAATGAAATGTCTAATCCCTAAGAAATGTTTGACCTTTGACAAAAAAAAAGTATTATCTCAGAAAATATTATCTATTTCATAGCAAACCTGAACAAAAAAATATTTACTACTAGTCATTGCCCAATACCCTTCAAAATGTTGTCAATCTGAAAGTCTTTTTCACTGCAAATGTATAGAACATATCTGGTATAGAGAGGAGACAGGGAGCAAAGGGGTACTGCAGTGACTGTTACAAATGGCTATTTCTACTTAATACAATTCATTTTTTAACTCTGTGTTGCAGAAGTTGTTAGATTTGATGTCTAACATAAAAAATTAGATTTAATAAAAGCAAGTGAGGAGTGAATTTTGCTGTAAATGAAGTAGTCATTCAGTTATTCATAAATTATATAGCATTGAGCATCCAAGGGCATTGTTTTCTTGGTAAGATGTTTAGTTTAGGCGTTATACATATTGCTATAGCCATTCTCTCATTTTTCTTCCTTTCTTTTTTGTTGATTAATCCCATCAGTAATGTATTAAAACCTGCTGTGTGTGTGGTGCTCATAGAGGACCAGATAGGCAAGTGTTGTTTATCTATTCAAGGAGCATGTGAATGACTATGTATACATATTATCTTCAATATTCATTTCCTAAGATCTTGTCCAATTTTTTTCTATTAGTTTCTTGATATGCAAAAAGGGCAGGTAGCATCTATTCTTCGAGATGTAATATGTGGCAAAAGAGGTCGTCATGGATGCTTTTCCTCTAGCGTTCAATTTCAAATCAAATTGTTGCCACGATTAAATCAGAATGCCAGAGAAGAGTATGAATCTCCCACATTAATACATTTGACAATAGTTTACTTCCATTTCCAAACATCATTTCTTTGTCATTGACAACTCTATATGTGATATGGTTAGCAGTGACAAATTATGGCTAAAGGCTTTGAGGGATTATTTGTTAGAATCTCGGTTTGTACCAAAGGGCTTGCCTTTTGGATTTATTGAAGGTTCTACTAGATACAATACACTAGGCCCCTGTGATAAACTGAGAGTATATTTCGAAAGCTGCTGAAAAAAGTACATTTTATATTATAAATCACAGTACATTTTCGCATATATTTCTAACAAATGAAACTATATACGTTTATAAACTCTGCATATCTTCTGAGTGAATGATCTGACAAACGCTTATATATAGTTTTAGTTAGAAACAAAAAAAATCAAATTCTATTTTGAATCTAACAAACTATAGATAAAGTGCTATAGATCAGAAGGGGAAAGACTATATCTTGGACATGGTTTTGTTAAAAAAATGACACAGTGGAGGTTGGACCTGGTCATCTGAAGATGTCTTTCTCATTAACATCTATTGAGATAACAAAAACCAAAATGACTATCACGTAATAAATTTTTTACAAAGCATTAATATCAAGAGCTACACAAAAAGGAAATTATATCAATTGTTAAACTTGCATGAAAGGTAAAGAGTTATAGTATATATGAGTAATGAAGGCAGAAAAAAGGAAGAGTTTTTTTGCAAAAGACAAACATTTGAAGCACCTACCTCATTGTGGAAGCATGAGCCACGATGTTCCCACCAATTGGCTTGATCTGTGGCATAGCAAACATTGCAGAGCCATCAACTTGCGCAACAACTTGATGTGTTATTACCACTGCCACACCAAATTGCACAACATAACTGGCATAAGAGCACGGTTCTTCACACATGAAAAATGTCCCTGTAAAAATTAGTATTCATAAGCACAGGGGCAATGAATTAAAGATGCATAACTATTAGAAAGCACAAGTAAATTGCAACTATGGTCATAGTTTGTACCCATATGCAAAAGATTAAACCAGCTCAAAGTAAAGATTTACTACCAAAACCTGGATTAGAAAGCCTGCAGAAGTTACAAAGATCAAGAGAAAAACTTATAAAACTATGTATCAGAAACTTGATTTCAAGCAGAAAGAGACAAAAGCATCACCTCATCAGCCAACTTCTGAAGACTCCGTAGAAACTTTGCGAGATGCATTTACCTGGCTGACAATTCCCCCCTCCTTGAGAAGTCTATTCTGTACAGAGTAGTTGCACTGTCCACTATCATTAGAGCAAACCTAAAGAAAAATCAAACACAATAGATTAAGATTTTCAGGACAAACACAATAGATTGAAGTTGTAGATGCCAATGAGGCTGATGAACAGGAACCATATCAAGAGTCTAGGAGCAAATATGTAGCCTACTTTGTTGGTGCCAAAGTGTTGGATTGAGAAAAGAACCACAAGAATGGCTATTGAGATCATTAGTATGTTATCTGAAAAAGGATTTAGGCAGAGTTAGAAAGAAATCATAGCAACTTTCAAGCAACAAGTTGGAGGCATAGTAATTACCTTTATTAAAACGATCCTCATGCAGCCCTTTCAGGCCATTGACTGCCGATAGAACTGTACCATGTGCCATTCAATATTATTAGCACCAGAAAATTTCTATGTAAGGACGAATATCAAGAGGGAAGGAGCAATATTATCACCCAAGGTTTTTATTGAATAGTTCATATAACATCAACTATCTATTTAAAACACAAAATAATAGAAATGAACTCTAAGAGCATAAGCGAACCATTGATGTACTTGCTTCAATAATTTTGTCAACCTTCGCTTCACTGATTCCTTTGATTTGCAAAAGCTCTTTTCTGGGAGAATATACAATAGACTCCACCATGCAAAGACCAGCATCTTTTTCACATCAGGTATTGATAACAACCCAAGAAATCAACATCAGGTACTAATAGGATACAACCTAGATACAATTTCCTTAAAAATTAGGTAATAACCACATTACCTAACAAAAGAAAGTGACCTCAGAATTAAGATATTAAATATAGTAGAAAATTCTCTAACACCTATTTATCTCAATTTGCAGGGTGAATGCTACACATTGAGATCCCTAAGTACAAATCAACAAATAATAAACATAAAACAGAGAGATGTAAGTTCTTACAGTTTGGAAGTGGACAACTTGGTGTATTGTGTCTACAAGATGAGCATTCATGGATTGGAACTGCTTGCATTTGATTATCATAATCTACTACTATGAATTATAACATTTAACTTTCCAAAAACTTATCTAATTGTACGCAACAAAAACTTATCTAATTGAATGTAATACAATCTGCCTTTGCACTCATAACGGAAAAGATTGATGTCTACAATGCAAATGCAATTAATTACTCAAATCATTTAAGGAGAAAGAGAGGCCAAAACTTTCATATCCAATTCTAATATTGGTGGCCAAGATAAAACATAATTCATAAAAACTAGACCACAGGTTTGTCTAGAGCTTGATGACCTTCCAGCAGCTAATGTTACATCTACAATACAAATTGCAATAATTTTAGAATTTTCTCATAACAATGTAAAAGTAATGTACTAGTAGGCATGGACATAACATTTATTATTTTACGTAAGGTTGAGCCAACAAATAGTTTCTAAAATCTATTAACTTTAATGACGAATGAGATTAGTAATAAGCATTATGTTAGCATTAGTGACGCTTGCATTGTTGCTCCCTCATGAATTCCATAAGCATGTCAATTTGACTTTGTTGTTCCTAAATTTGACTTTATTGTTGTTGTGCTTTGGATTGTTGTTCCTGAATTTGACTTTGCTGTTGTTACGCTTTGGATTGTTGTTCCTGAATTTGTCTTTGTTGTTCTTCAATATGGATTTCTTGACGTTCAAGATGTTCTTTATATTCTTCAATCATCGGACGCACTTCAGAAGCTGACCTTTCTGCCATGTGGACTCTTTGAGTAGCATTTTTGAGCTGCGAAGACATCTCTTGTCTTGATGCAGACACTAGGGCCACCTCACCTTTTCCAAGACCACGCACATAATTCTTTCATTCCCCTATAATCTGAAATGCTATATGGTCTTCAGTTAGTCCTTGTGCCCACTCATCTGAACTTGATGGATCATCATGAGCTTTAATCATTTTATTCTGCAATTACAAATGTCTATTAAAATTAATAAAAAATATAAACAATTAAAGTTATGATATCAATACATGTAAACTAATCAATAACTAAGTCTTACATGCAAATATCAGCCTCATTGCTTATCCAATCACCTTTTCTTGTTGAGAAGTGGGTTTCTTTGTAAAAATAAATCATACTAAATTGATGATCCTCATTCTCATTACGCTTACACTGTCTCATTCAAGGGTAAGTAAAAAGATAGGTGCAACAAATAAATGTAAAGTGAAACCCATAAATAAAACTAAGATGTTGCAAATATTACTAGCTCCTTTAAGTAACATAGAAATGGTTTTGAACCTCGAGTATGTCGGATTTTCAATTCCGTTCGGTTCCTCTTAGCTGCAGAACTAATATCCTACATTGAAAGTTAAACTCATGCTAAGAACAATGTAACATCGTATTAGCAAAATAAACAAGAAAAATATGCACATATAAAAGAATCATAGTCCATACCTCAAATTCTTTCGATGCAAACCTATCACAAATTCTTTCCCATTTGTCTAAGGTAATAGTATCATATGGATTGGCTTTCATTGTAGCTAAATCTCTGTGTTTTGAAGTGTTTGTGCATGTGATATCTAAAGTCTTTAAACCTCTCAGCGAATATCATATTAAGTGCAGTCGTAACATGACTAGGGTCTCCATGTAATTCGAAGTTATCCTAGTAAATTGTATAAACGATTAAAGAAATAAGAGCTTTTTCTATATTGCCTGGCCAAAGAATGAAAAATTCCATATTCCCTAGATTTTAAACGAAAATGCCATAAAACTTGGAATAACACGATATAAGGTAAATTTTAGACTAAAATACCCCTGACCGGAGGTAGAGTTTTATATCGTGTAAAACCCTCACAAAGTCACATTTATTGGCATACGACTTCAGATGCCAGCGATTCCTCCGATTGAAAAGTCCATTCTGATTGGAAAGTAACTATTAGTGACGGTTTTGTAAAGCATCGCTAAAAGTTGGCTTATCAGCGACGCTATTTAAAAAAATCACTACAAGTATCATTAGTAGCGACACCTTCTATAAAGTGTCACTAAAAGTATCCTCAGTAGCGATGCTTCATAAAACTGTCACTAATAGTTTTTTTTTAATATTTAAAAATTTTAAAATAAAACTATTAGCGACATTTTATGATTAGCGTTGCTAATAAGCCAACTTGTAGCGACCCTTCACTAAAAGCGTCGCTACTAATGATACTTGTAGCGATGATTTTAGTAAAGCATTGGTAATAAGCCAACTTTTAGCGATGCTTTACATCGCTAATAATGTACTTGTAGCGACACTTTCTGTATAGCATCGCGAATAAGGCAACTTTTAGCTACGCTTTACTAAAAGCGTAGCTATAAGTATATTATTAGTGACGCTTTTCGCTAATAGTATAATTTAATTGTGACGGTTTACCAAGTGTCGCAAATGATAGTTTTTTTTACGCTTTTAATTGCGTCATTAATAAAAGTGTCACCAATACCCCATTTTGTTGTAGTGACTTACTTGAAACCATTGATGAAATATGAATAGAACTCTATTAGATTGTTACAAATCACCTCTAACCTTAGCTCTAGCTTGGCAAGCCATTACAATAAAACATAAAATAAAAGTTACAAAAGAAGAGAAGAAAATAAGAGAAAAGAACTCCCAAGAGGAGGAGATGATTTCTCTTCCACGTCTACCCCTATTTTTATAGGAGTAGAAGAGGTTACTTCAAAGGGGAAAGTCTAATCATATCCCTTAATTGCTACTCGATTGATTGCTTTATTAGTTGCTTCTTTGGCAATGAATAGATTCTAAATCAATCAAATAAACCAATAATTTATTTAGAAAAAAGTATTATTTAGTCATCCTTTAGTTATCCAATCGGCCTCATTATCTTTCATTATGTATATCAATTACAACCAGTAAAAAGATCCTCAATGTGTTAAGCTCGGGGTTAATGGACTAGCTATCCCATTGCATGTTAAATATGACCCAAATATTTTAGGAATTATGAATTTTGTCTTGAAATAAGTACTATAGACACAAAAATCTTCTTTCTAATTCCACCAAAATCATATAAATCCAAATTTTATATAGAAAGATATGACAAAACTACTAGGGATGTATCAATTTCTCAAAATCAACTTCTTCCTAACTTTGGTTCTCTTGATGCAAATGTGAAATTCAATGGTTCCGTAAGGTTGTGTTCTACCATTCTATTCCATGCATGTTTAGACCATTAAGAGCCCATTCTTAACCCTTGAATAGCTTTAGGTAGATGGACTTCATTTCCTCTTCCACTTGGATACAATTAAAGCCCATTTGGACATGTAAAAACGACGGAGGCTCATCTCACTTGTTTAGGATATAAATAGCCTAAATAAATAATAAATTAATATATATTAGGATTGCAATTCAAGATTTGAAAAATACTTAATTGAACATTATTTTAGTCATCATCTCTCTTGTTGGTTAAAAGTTTTTGTCACACCCCTAATTTTCACATATAAAATTTTGAGAAATACATAATTTTCCTTCCTTTTTAAAAGACAATAACACAAATCCCCTTCCATTTATGTTATTGCAATGGTAAAACATACGAATTAAATCATTTAAAAATAGAAAACTAGGGAAATGAGTATCATCATCCTTCACAATCATTTTTTTGGTGTGATAATAATATCTTAATAGAAATATAAGTAACTATTATATTAAAATATGGACATGATCCACAAGTTCACAATTGTCTATTAGTAACATCAAAAACTAATGAAAGAGAACTGACATACTCACGTGCCTAGTCAAACCTAGTTAAAACATCTCCATAAATGTAAAGTAGAAATTCACTACATCTACAGTCTTCACATTACCTTCAATGCACCTCCACCATAAAGGATGCTTAGTATATAGGAACACTAAGTAGAATAATAATCTTAAAGAAATACAAAGATTCAATCAACATACCATGAAATTATCATTAGAAAACTAATTAATTTAACATAATAGAAAATACATACCTTTCATATATATAATTCTATTCATAAGCAAATCCCTTATCCCAAGGTTCTCTAAACATGACGACCTCATCTAGAAGCTTTATTCTACTAGATATTGGGTCTTCACACTATGACCTCAGTGCTCTAAAGTTTGCCTCTCTCCATCAACTCCATAAAGTAAAGGCTCACTAGGGCTCATAAACCCTAGTGTTGAAATTCTGACTTTTCATGATCATTGAAACTTCCTATATTGCATTACGTTGGACCAGTCATCTTTTAATGCTCTAGTTCATTCGAACATGACTCCCGAGCCAAGGAAGCGGTCCTATATTACACCCATTTTTAGAGAGTCGGAAGACCTCAGTCTTTTTCATATAAAGTATCCTCCGTCTATGTGGCCAATGACTCACTTTTGAGCCAAGACACTAAGGGTTTCTTCAACCTTGGTTACCTTATGCATAGTCTTTTAGGTACCCATTCATCACAATCAATGGTCTCATACACATGCATTGGGATTATTAACCGCTAAGTAGTACATGCATAAATGATCTTAATCCATGTTCATAACACAAAACACCATGCAATATCAATTATACATACTACAAAATACACTAGTTATTAATCACAAGAAAATCAATAAATTATAATTTCCTTAGGAAGCCTTGCCTACATGTCGATGATCCCATTGATAACCATCATTGAATTCATCGACATGTCGATCCCTGCCAACAGTGATCGTGAGGTTCATCAGTAACCTCATGGGCGGGTCAGTGTCCTCACCGATAATCATCGATAAGTTCACCAATGTGTCGAACCCTACCGACACTGACTGTCGTTACCCTACAAATGGGTCCCCACCCAAACCAATGTCCATCGATGAGTTAACCAATGCGTCGAACCCTGCTGACAATAATACTAGATACCGTCAGTGACTTACAGACATGTCGGTACCCTCACCGATGCCTATCGATGAGTTCACTAATGTCTCTTATTGAGACATCGACCTCCATCAGTATCTTCTTTGATGGGCTAGTACCCTCATCAATAGCCATTAATGAGTTCACTAACACGTTGAACCACACTGACAGTGGAATATTACTATAGCATCATTTTCACTGATGCCTCGTTGACACGTTGTTCACATGCTAATGACCAAAAACAAAATGCCTATTATGCAAGCATGTAGGAGCATTGTTCATCTTCTTCCTTTCATTGGTACAACCACCGACATCTCAGTAACTTCACCGATGATCGGAAATTGTGTACAATTACTTCTTTTCATTTTGGAAAATCATACATACATACATACATATAAATATATATATATATACACACACACACACACACACATATCTTAAAAATAATCTTTCCCAAAAGAAAACATCATCAATCCAAACCATGAATTTCTTCCTATTATAGTAAAAACCATGATTTTGACTAGGAGAAGTACAAAACCCACAAACTTCACTTCAATTAACAATCTACTCAATGCTATCACAAAAGGCATAAAAGAGATCCAAAACTAGACTAATTCAGTGAAAAATTTGAGTTTAGATTGCCATCCAACCTTGAACGCGAGTGACCTTTGATTCTGGAATTCACTTCACTCCCAGCATTCCACTACTCCCTTCTTCGGCCGCAAGTTTCCCTTGGACTCTTCTTTTCTCTTCTCAAACCAATCCTAAGCCTTAAATACAACCAAAACTACCCACGAATTCCAAACGATATCGTATTTTGGAGTAAATTCATGCACGTAGTTACGGCCAACAACTCCATTGACACATCGATGAGTCTACCGACGGAAATTCCTTGAGTTCCATCCACACGTAGATGGTTTACCGATGACTAGAATATAATATAATTTATAATGTTTTCTTTAGAAAATATGGGGTGTTTCAATTTGGATTGTAGGCTTACAGCTTGAGGATTGAAGCGTGTGCCAATAAATTATTGTTTACATTGTTGAACAATAGATATGCTTGTGTACCAACCTAACCTAGCACATACATGTAATGTAGTGTTGTTTAGTGAGGCAATACCAATAATGGCAATATATTTTTTTGTGAGATAAAAATAATGATTGCTGGGAGGTGGTCACAAATAACTATGAAACCTTGCTTAAAAATAGATTAACATTGTACCATCTTAATTATGGTTCAAAACAACAGCAAGTCCAATTGTTATGTCCATCATGAGACAACAGTTTCAAATATGAAGCTTGTACATACAGAGAGCAAGGGATATACAATCAAATCTGAAGCTTGTCCATTGAAGAAAAATAGGGAAGATATTACTTTCTTTGTTTTATGTTAAATCCTAAAAGGTAAAGGGTCTACCATAAAACCTTAGTATATTTGAATATGATGTACAACATCTCCTTTTTATGTATCTTTTTAGTTAGAGTAATAGTGAGTGTTTGAGTTATTTATCAGTATCTATCAATTCTTTGACATGAATGATGATGCTCTTGGAACCCTAGCAAGAAGCTAGATGTACTTTTATGTCTGATCATCATGAATTATCTTGAACACTGTATTTCTCTCATTGTAACAAGCAGCCAGACTAGGAAGAATTGAGGAGTAGCCAAATAATTCTGAAATTTCTAGAAGCTTTTGTCAAATTGTTGGTCTACAATCCTCACCTCTCTACAATTGACATCCACCTTCCTCCAACAATCCCAAAGGCTGGGATCATTGTTGTGGAGATATTTGTTTTTTCCTTTTGCAAGGAATTTCTTGTCAAGTATAGGTTTTTGTATAGGTTTGATATTGTACATAATATTAGCGGGGTGGCCCGAAGGCCCGCACTAGCTTACGAAGAATAGTTTTATTTTATATATACAACTTTGTTATCAAGTTTAAATCAGTTGTCAATAAATATTGTTTATTTTTAAATAAAAGCATCAACGACAGTTGAAGTTGTCGATACAAGAACTTGCAATAGAGGTTAAGGTCGTTGCTTAAAGAAGTTTCAGCTATGGTCAATACGGCCATCGTTGTATTCTGACCTTCTGCGGCAGTTCATCTGTCACTAAATGCATATATACTTGTCATCGATAATGCAAACAAGACGATGACTAAACTTTTTTAGGATTTGTTTGACTGTCGTCCAAAGTCCATTCATCCGTCATCAGAATGATTAGCGAAATAATTAATTACAATGGCCTCTAGCTCATCACTATTTGTTTTCGTTCATATCAACTATGATGACTATAGTCCGTCATTGCAGGCTTTTTTTGTAGTGTTGGTTTCAGGGTTGGGCTTAAAAGATTTTAAGACTATCTAAAATAAGGTAGGACTAGCACATAGGGGGTGGCCCGCAGGCCCGCACTAGCGGGCTGGGCCAAAGACTTGCTACTGGATAAGTGGGCCAAGCCCATGGGCCGACCCAGCATCCCAACGGCTCTAAGAGCTATTGGGGCATTTGCCCCAATGTGTTGAGGTCTTAGCCCCCTCATGTTTTTATTTTTGAAAATAAACTAAAACTGGACACATATTTTTACAAAACTCCACCCTTCCATATAAAGACATTTCTAACCCTATAACAATCAAATAACGGTCATATTCAAGGGTAGGAGAGGTATTTGTCACATTTGAATATCTATAAATAGGGGGAGTTTATTCTTCTTTTCACCCTTCCCTCCACTATCTAAGTCTTTCTTTCTCCTCTCCTCCCATACTCTCAAGTCTCAAGATCTCAATTACTTTAATTTTTAATTTTAATTTAAATTTAAATTTAAGCTCTCACACTCTTAAGTCTCAATATTCAAGTTTTCAATTCTCACGCTTTCTTCTACTCCATCAAGTGGGAAACCGGCAACTCAAGTCTAAACTCTCAAGCTTCAAGGTTAGCAAATTTGATTAATAATTTAATTTGCCTCTTATGTCTGTTAATATTTTTTTCAAAGAATATGGCATCCCAATCAACCTACAATGCCCCCTAAGTCCAACCGCAAATTTTTCTGAAGAAGTAATTCCCGACATAAAAGATGCCAACTACAAGAC
The DNA here is from genome assembly GCA_035235625.1 of Saururus chinensis. NCBI lineage: Eukaryota > Viridiplantae > Streptophyta > Magnoliopsida > Piperales > Saururaceae > Saururus > Saururus chinensis. The sequence goes on along the minus strand of CP141146.1, from coordinate 23,125,933 downwards.
TACCCTAACAACCCCATTAAGTTCCTCCTCAAAGCTCAATGCAATTACTATAAAAGTATTCTAAGCATGGGAACTGGGGGAGGAAGGGGCACTGGACATTTTCTTCTTCGTGCTAGATCATGTTCCACCAAGTATGGACCAAAGGACCCAAACAAGCACAATTAAGTTTTATGACCGCCTCTTCTACCTCTTTTAGTACTTTTTCTTCTAATTAAAACACAAATCGTAAAGAACTTGTGAAGTATGTTGTGCACACCAAGCAACCCTTCTCTTTCTCCATTGACTCCAAGTTTGGGAAATATGTGAAAGAAACTCTCAACTCGGACTTCAACAAAACTCCCACACCACATTGAGGAGAGATATTTTCAAGCTACACAAGGAGTACAAGGTAGATCTTACGAAAACCCTACAAACAATTACAGGTAAGATTGATCTAACTTTTGATATTTGGACTAGTATCCAAGATATCAAATATGCATGTATTACCGCTTATTTTATGGATGAATCATGGAGATTGAATAAGAGAATAATATATTTTAACATTATAGAATATCATCATTCCACTTCAATTATTGAAAAATCATGAATGCATGTTTTAAATGAATACTCAATTAAAGATTAAATTATATCTATCACGTTAGATAATGCCTCTAATAATAATTTAGCGGTAAAACTTTTAGAATCCTATTGTGATCACTTGATCCAATAGAATCAAATGTATTTCATATTAGATGTGCATGTCACATAATTAATTTATTTGTTCAAGATGGTTTAAATATAGTAAAACCTCATCTTCAATTAATTAAAAATACTTTATTACACATCACCTCCTCACCCTCTAGAATACAAGAATTTAAATACTTGTGTAGATTGCATGTTAAGAAATATAAAATAATTCAATTAGATGTATATCACAAGTGGAACTACACATATTTAATGTTACAATCTTGTGAAGGATTAGAAAGTTTAATTACATGTTGGGCTACAGAAAAGTTACATCATCCAGGAATTAATTATCATTTTTCCATATCTATTTGTTTGATGTATTTTTTAATTATTTTTTATAATATTACTAAAGATATATCATGTGTTTACTATCCTACTTCATATTCAATTCTAAACCACTTATATGACATAATTGATGCATTTACACAATATAGAGATCATGAAACATATGCATATCTTGTAAAGAAAATAGGAGTAATATTTAATTAATATTGGTCTCATATCCCTTTAATTTATTGTTTAGGGGTTGTAATGGATCATAGAGTTAGATTAGAAGGTGTACAAATTTTAATTGATGGTATGAGTGACGACATGAGTCCATACATCCATGAAAATGATACTCTATATAAAACTGTAGAAACTTGTTTATATTCTCTATATAATACATATGAAATAACCCATGGGGCAATACATAATCAATCAATGTCTTCTTTTTCTAGTTATATGCATCTTCCTCGTAACACTAAGTCTTAGATGTTACTTAATAAAAATAAACAAAAATATAGTAATAATAGTAATAAATTAACTAACTATTTAAATGTTGGTTTGAACCTCATTATGTCCTTAAAAAAACTTAGCAATATAGATGTTTTAACTTGGTGGCAAACATATGGAAGTAACTATCTTGTATTGTTTGTCTTAGCTCGTAATTTACTAACCCCCCGATGTCCATAGTAGCATGGAAATTTGCTTTTAGTGCAGGAGGTAGGATGTTGGACGAAAGACAAGGTCGACTAATGCCCAATGCGACAAAGGCATACATTTACTTGAAGAATTAGTTAAAAGCAAAAGAAAGGCCACAAGACCCTTTTGAAGAGGAAACAGGAAAAAATATTGAAAAGTTGATAATCATTAATTACTTAATAATGTAATTGAAAGTTTTAGAGTATAATTGAAAATGATAGATAGGTGAGTGGGTGTCCACCTAGTTGGAATGTACTCATTCTATAGTAATGTAATTCTAACATTCATTTTGTAAGTTGCAATTCTTTTGTGTAATTTTATGAATTATTTAATAAATATATCTTTAGAATTTTTTAAGTATTTTTTAAAAAAATGAAAAAATTACAAGGAAAGAGGGCAAATGAGCCTGGCAGGCCGGGTCGGGCCCACCTTCCCCTTTAGGCCGGGCCCACTCAATAAGCAATCTCCAATTGGCCCGGGCCCAGGCTTGCCCGTGCCACCTCTACTAGCATCGTGGGGCAAAAAACTATTGGCCCGTTTGACCTCTCCCCATATATAAAAATTAATTTCATTATCATTTTTTTTATCTTGCATATGCTAAAAGAGAAGGAGAAAGATGGAAAGTTGCAAATTCGAACAAATTTTGGGAGATTTTAAGTTTACAAGTCATCATGCTTAGTTGTGAAGAACTCCACCAAAAGGCCAAAGACATGATCTTATGTATTATCTGGTCTCCTATTAGAACTCCACAAAAACTTATTATTTTTAAATAGAAATATAAAAAATTCATGATCTAGCCCTAGCTTGCTTAGGGCTGAACTTTTAAAAGCCCCGCCTAAGGCCAAGGGCCTGGAAATAGGCTGGTGAGTTATGGCTTGTTCCCAACTTCGACCCAGCCCGATTTCTATCCCTAGGTCATACTGCTTACATATATAACTAAATAGATAACAACAAAGATAGGCACAACTAAGGCATGGAAGCGGGCCAGACCATTTAGATAAAAGTTGTTGTCACCACTTATTGTGACCATAATTAGGGGTGCTAATGAGCCAGCTTATTAAGCAAGGGTGCTTCGACTCGATTCAGCTCTAATATAGCTCGACTAGAACATATTCGACTCGAACATATTCTAATCGATCATATTCAAGTTGAGCTTGTGCATACCCTGGCTCAACTCAACTCAACTAAAATAAAACTCAAACTTGGCTCAAACTCGACTCTTTCTTGATTCGAACTCAAACTAGAATGAAGGTTATAAAAATATAATACATATTAAGCAATTGGTAAATATGCAAAATTATCAATCCCAAAATACATATACAACAAATTTATGTTTTATACATTATAATATATACAATGCCATGTATTGAGTGTGTATATTTGTATAGAGAGAGATATTGATAAGTTAAAATTTTAAAGACACATAATACATCTATGTCCACATGCGATATATGTTGAAACTTAGATTATTTTGATTTAATAAAGTATATACACATATAGTACAATATGTAAAAATTTTGGATATACTATAGACTATACTACACATTAAACTATATGTCATTCATTATACAAAAATGTATTGGTAATATTATCTACAATCTCCATGTCAAATAAATTATAATATATTTTTTCAAAATTTATATAGAGACTAATGTTGAATCCTTAGAAATTTAAATTTTACAACAATTTCCTAAAAGTTATTCAGTGTCACGACCTGGATTTTTAAAACCCTTTTTTAAATAAATGACATGCAATAAGTCACGATAATTTTTTTTCTTAAACACAAAACAAATCATTGAATTAAATATCCAGGTTGTGATAACTGAGTTCACAAATATGAATATCAAAATATATGATATTATTACACATCTCAAATTTTGATAAATAACATGTTAACCCTCTAAGTACAAGTCTGTTATTTGTCGTCCTCAAACGCCCACCAACGTCCTAATCTTGCAACGACCTCTTATAAAGAACCTGCAACCAAACAAGACCAAACAACAACCAAGCATCTCCTCCCCTTTGAGAAGCGTCTCAAAAGAATAAAAAGTAATAATTGATATTTTTTTAAATTGGACCAACATCACCTGATGTTAGTTGCCTACATACACATCAGACAACATGTCCAATGTTTCCAACAAGATCAGATCTAAACATAGTTTTGCCTAAAATCTGCACTATCCTAAGAAGCATAGCATTACACATGCAATGTTTAAGTATTTTCAACCAACCTACATTTTATGCAAGTCCTTTTATCATTCTATTTATTCGATAACTAATATCCTCGTCTAATCCCAATGATATATAGACTAATTAGATGTCAACCTAAGTGATAAATGATACACTCACCATAGACTACCCTCAAATGTAAATCCATGATAAAAACCCAGGAATCTACCAGGACCCTGGAATCTACCATGAAGTACCATCACCCATCCTATCCCATAAAGGAATTGACCAGAGTGGAAGGGCATGACCCACAACTACACATGAACAGAAGTGGCAGGAAAAGCCAACCAAGTAGGATGTTAACAAATCCAAATGCGTATACACTAAATGATCCTCAATAGATCGATGGTGAGCTCGGCTCATGTAAAGCTCCCTCCAACGAGGAGGTGCAACTACACGGTCAATTTAGCAACTCCTCAATATATCTAAGACTCAGAAAACCATTTTGAACCTGATCTTGCTCATCAATAGGCCAGGATTCTGAATGACTATCCCAAATTCTATCAGTCAGTTCTAGACTAGGGTTTAAAACTAAAAACTATCATTAGTTCATCAACCAAGGAAAATCGCCAGGTCAAAAGCTTTGTTCACTCTATGAACTAGTCCCAGATACCTCTGAGGTATTTTAGTCTTTATCTCAATTAGGTGTCCTGGCCCAATCCAAAGCTATCTAACCCCATTGATTAATCTTTCAATAATCTTAAATTAATGATAAATTATTATAACAATAATAATAGTCATCAAAACAATGAACAACATAAACAATACAGACCCCAATAGGTCAAAGCAAATCATAATATCAAGAATCAAACTTGACAATAATATTAGAAATGTTCAAGCTCTAGTGCCCTAACCCTCCTTTGCTTAACTAATTAAATCTTTATTAAACCGGTCATAATGTACCAAAGGGCATTAAGGTAATTATCCCACATTGGACATAGTACTTTCCATTCTTGGGTAAGTCTATGACCTCTCTTAAGGTTTCAGTATCACATTGGCTTGTTACATTTATTCAAGCGAATGCAAGCCAGTCTACATAGGGGTATTTCTTTATTTTTGTTCAGGGCTTCCCTGAACCTTGATGAGTCCAAAACTAATCTCAGGGGTATACCTTAACGCTATGAATGTGAGGTAATTTTCTTTCTATTTAACGGGGTCGTAAACCCCTTGAACTAACCCCGATTCAATTAATCATCTTACATTAACCATAGGGGTAAAATAGTCTAATATCTATTTATTTAGATTTTTTCCTAACTTGTTGTTTGGTCTAAATTTAGGATACACATTAGAATCTCACTGAGATTTTTTTTAATTTTTAAATCCACTCAGAGGTTCCTAAAGTGGAGCCCATAAGTCTGGCCATTAATCATTATTCTATGCATCAATTTAGACGATTAAATCGGTCATTTTAAAGCCTTTAGCATTTTTACTGTGGCTGAAACTTAGTCAAGATACTCTACATGCCCTCACGGCGGCCATGTGTGATTCTTTTCGAATTTTTATTATCATTTTAACTAACTAAACTTGCTCTGCTTCAATTGGAGTATTTGTTTTTTTTTTGGCCGGACCCTATATGTTACCTGACCTGGTCTACAACCCGCACGGGTCATCTTCTCCATTGCCGGCCAGAGGCCTTTTGGCCTTTGGTAGAGCAGCCTCGGATGACCATGGCGGGCCAGGTCAAGCGACGATCCCGATGGACCCGGCCCAGCCGCTACCCGATGGCCAACCAAGGTTAAAGCTCCTATTGTTTTAAATTTTGTGGCAGCTTCTATTGTCGGAGTGGCCGCAGCTAGTGTGGCCTACACCCTTTTTTTGTTGTGCACCGACCCGACGGTCTGCTCGGCAGGGACCGCATGCCATTTTCATGTCGGGCCGCAGCTGCCAAATTGACATTCTACAGATTCACTGTTCCTCATAATTACAGGAACAGTGACTGAGAGATCACTGTTCACCAGAATTACGATGAATAGTGACTTGCAGAAATCACTTTAATTGCAAAAATTACTTTGTATAAATTGCAGAACTTGCTAATAACACGATTTATATCTCAATTTATTCAATAAAATATCCACTAACTTTGACTCAAAAACTAAGATAGCGATCCTACTTTAATTGCTGATTTGTTATCAATCTACTACCACTGGAGCCTCGCTGGAGCCTCCCCCTTAATTGTGCCCTAAACATCCCCTTAGAAGTTGGACTAACCCTCCTTACTTAGGCAACTTAATTGGTTCTCTAAAAATAAAATTTGAAACTTTAAACAACCGTGCCCATAAAATGACTTAAACTGCCCAAATACACGTTTAAATCAGGTAAACAGACCTTATACAATATGTTCAACTTCGAATAGTCGTATCTCCCTCATCCGATCTCCGATTTGTGCGTTCTTGGTGGCATTTCGAAGCTCGTTCTGTCTAATTTCTAGGTTTCAGTCACAAGTTATATCTGTGGAAAAAGTTATTCTACTAATAAAATCAAAGGGTCAAACAACCTATTTTCTACATATTTAATTTTCAAAAATCTAAGAAAATCCGGGATATTACATTTAGTATCAACTTTTAGAGTCTCTTATTATTTTATAAGATAAAGGCAAGTTATATTTATTTAGGATGGGTCAAAGACGGTAAGACTCCAAGTTTGTTGTTGCCAATATAATATTATTTTGCTTGATAATCATTATTTGAAGTATGAGATGTAAACATACCGAAGATGTCTCGCCACATACTGAGACCAAAATTGAGGGTAGTCATAACTTAAAAATAAAATATTAAAGAATGGACAACATTGATTATATAATTAGCTATTGTATTTTCATACATACTTAATCAATAATGATATTTTGATATTATATATACTAGAGAGTTAAGAGTACCTAAGGCTCAAGTACAACCTAGGTTGAGGCTTTGAGCAAGTTTGCTTTGAGTGTATATTAATTTTTATTTAGAATTTATCATATAATTTTAAAGTGATCAACTCATCATATATAATTAATTTATTTATTAAATATTAATTTAAAATTTTGAATACTAAAATTAGGTTTATTTTTATATACAGATCGAGCTCAATTCAAGTTGGGCTTGCCATGTAATAGAATGAGTTTGAGCTCGAAGTTTTTGGTTTGAATTAGTATAAGCTTGTTTGTTCGAGCTTTGACTCGAGTTCGAGATAAGTATTCTGACTTCAAGTTCGAGCGGAAAGAAATTCGAACTCGACTCGGCTCAACTCATTAACACCCCTAAACATAATGCATGACCTAGACATGTGGAGGGGGGAAGGTGAGAACCTGGTATATCTGATTTAGTAAGTTTCTCTCTTACCACTTCCGTAGTCATATGGTAGTCTCTTACCTTAGTAAAGAAAATGGTCAGGTTACAAGTCTGAGTTGCCCCTTTTTTCAACGTCCATGAAGACGAAATTACTTTATCAAAAACCTTACACAAAAAACTGAAGACATCCAAGGACTATTTCGTTCATATGAACTCTCGAGTGTTATTACACTTGTTCTCTTTCGAGTTCAGAATTCGATCCATAAGAATCTGCAGCCTCTTGGCTGCAGGGCCAGGCAGGAGATAGCTCGAATTGCCAACCTCTGAGCATGGCGGGACGCCCGAGCACCAGCCGCCATGACTGAAGCCGTTGCTGTTGTACCGGCGGAGGTACTGCAAATCAAGTCTGTCCAGTACTGGATCATTGGCCGGGAACTTGCGTGCAAAGGGTGCGTTGCTGGCGATCATCCTGTCCAGATAACTTGCGTTGAGGGTAACAGGGTGCTGCTGGGGAGGATTATCCCAGGCAATGTAGTGCATGTCGTGGTTGACGACAGTGGGCGCGAAATCGGGGGCGTTGCAGATGACGGTCTGGAAGTAGGACTCGGCAGCGACGACGAGGTTGGCGTGGTACATGAGGACCGTCCTGGGGAGGTTGTCCCAGCCCCAAGTGCAGAACTCCAAAAATGGTCGCGACAGAACCATCCAAGCTGAACCTGCAACGTGCAACGCATTTGCAATTCCTGTCAACAATATATATACAAAATATATATATATATATATTGTTGTATGTATATTAGAGTTTCCACCAAATCAAAATTCTTAGCTCATCGATAATTAAAAAGAAATATACTAAGCTCATGTGATGTTATCCAGAGGATCTCCAACAATGGAGTAAATGGTGTCAAAATAGAAGATAAATTTAATAACAACGCGTAGGTTCTTGCCGCTTTGGCCAGAGCCTACGTGGGTGGCCCGGCCAACTCTTGGCCACGCTTACCAAAGCCTCTACATGGCTCGGCTCTGGTCGCATTGGCTGGAGCCTTTACGTAGCACCCAACTTAGATTTAACCTCAGTTTTAGCCTGTGACTAACAAAGGGAGATATGAGACTAGCTATAACTGGCGGTGTTGGTGGTAACCGCGCTGACTAAAATTAAAAAAGAAAGAGAAAAATTTTGGCCACACTAGCTAGAGACTCGGTACGACACGTGGGTCAGATCTAGCCTTAATTTAGGCCTGATTGCTGCCAATAAGAAGGGGGATGAGACTTAGTTGTCGGAGACTAAGAGGAAGAAGATTGGGGTAAAGATGTCTTTGAACATTCTTTCGTCTTTCATCGTCCATTTTTCAACATTTGGGTGTAGCAGCTTCTCGTTGGTGTATATAAACTTTGACTTCACTAGCTTTTCGATCCTCCAAAGTCCAAATCCGTTACTCATGAGCCGACATACAGGAAAATTTCTGCCTTGCAATTACAGTTCGTCGTCAATGATCCATGTAGATAGCAGCATCTTCTACTCCGGAATAGGCCCCATAAACTTGTTCAGATCCAATTTTACCAAGCCTGAGATGACATCCGTCGTCATTAAATCGTCTTGCTACCATGGTTCCTCTGCCATTCTGAAAGAAAGATGCCCCCTTGGTAGCGGCATGGTGTGAAAGTGAAAGACCTTTTTGCTGTAAAGGGCTTAGGTTTTTCTTTCACATAGAACATGCAGGCCAGGAGGTTGAGGGAAGGGCATTTGGCCAGACTAGAAGCAAGTAAAGTGAAGTGGGGGAGAAGGGAAGCGTCGGAAGCATTTTTTTTATGTTCCCATGTACAATGTACCTAAAGGAAGTTGTGCATAGGAGCCTTTTATTTGTGCATGAGTATTAAAGAATTTATTTATGCACTAGTGTGTGTGATCGATCTTAAATATCAAGCGTAATTTAATTAACTTTGTTAGTAGAGAATATAAAAAACACTTTCTTAAAAAAATTGTTGGGAGGGTAGAAGGAAGAGGGATGGGTGATTTAGAGTAAGTGAATTTTAGGGTTTTTCTCGGTAACCGGTTCAACCCGATTGACGTGTTGGTTGAACCAAATTGGCTCTGCTCGACCACGAATCAAGTTAACGGCCAGGCCAAACTAGGTGAACTTAGTTACAAATAAAATATCTGGTACTCAAGTCATTTCTCTACGGGCTACTTTAACTCTTTTTAATGAGTATAGTTTATGGTCATTTTGTAAATGTTTGAATACTTGCTCATTATTAATATATCAAGTTCATTTGTCTTTATTTGTTTATTAATTTATTTCGCTAAAAAGTTTCACTTGTTAGGGTCATTGATGATTATCATTATTTTGTACTTTAATTTGAGCTGGGATTAAGCTATTTTCATTTATGGAGGTCCCACGTGCATCTTGTATGTGCATACTTAACGTAATCCTGCTCCATAGTGTCTCTTCTCTACTTCTTTCTCCTGTTTTTTTTTTTTGGTTCAATCGACGTAGCCTACCTAGCCAGGTTTCAAACCGCAGGGCTGACCATGAGGATCTGATCTATAAAGCTAATAGGTCCTTGTTTTATTACTTAATACATGTTGGGTCACTAAGTTTTAATTACTGGATATAATATTTTCTTTCGTCCTGAATTTATAGCTATATTTAAATAAAAAATTTTACTTCATATTATTAGTAGTTCTATTTTCGTTAAATTTAAGTGATTAGATACTTAAAAAAAATATCATAAACTTATTTATTTTTCTTAGATGTGACTTTCATCATTGAATAAAAATTATTATTTTTTAAATATAATTATTAATATAAGAAAGATGCATGAAGTATAAAAAGGTAACACCCAAGGTGCTCTTTTCCACCTATACCCCAAGTGTTACTTTCAAATATGAGGTCATATTAGTCGGTCAATTTAATTTGTTTATCTGTCAGGCATAGTTAAGTTGGAATAAATCGTCTCCTATTATCTACCACATCCAAATACCCAATTATCCTATTACAACCCCTAACACCAAATACATCGTCCAAAATATCACCACCCAAAAGTCCTTCCCCCTACAACCATATACAAATTGTGGCCGTGACTTCATCTCCAACTACTCTACTTTAACCATAATTTTGTCCTTATCTAGCATAATTTCTTTTTTATTTAATTTCTCAACTTTTATTTAAAATAAATATAAAAAATAAGAAAAACTTAGCTAAAAACTTCACTATAACTATAGTCTTAAGACAAAGCTTAAGACTTGTCCTCTCAAGCTAAAGTTATAGTGAGCTACAATTTTGACTAAAATATTGTTTACCTAACCAAAAATTACCAAATTAAAGAACCACCAGACATGTGTAAGGGAAAAACGTGAAACTTTGAGATCGTGTTCCCGAGTTTCTAGCACTTCTTAATGATGTGGTAAGTTCTTATTGTTTAGTCACTATCTAGTAATGCTAAATGGGTTCTTCTGACTATACAATCTCTTAATAAATATAGACGCCATGTGATAGTCAACAAGTTTTCCCCATGGGCTGCCAAGGACACCCTCAAAGTGGAGAACGTATCTAGTGGAACCGTTCTACCACATGGCCGTGCATATGTCCTTTCATCTTTAAACACGTAATCCAAAATTTGTGCCTCATCTTACTCAGTTTTAAACACGTACAAATTCATGAAACATGTCACCTTGTAGATATGTGTTGTTAATGAGTGACATGTTTCATGAATTTGTATGTGTTTAAAACTGAGTAAGATGAGGCACGAATTTTGGATTACGTGTTTAAAGATGAAAGGATATATGCATGGCCACGTGGTAGAACGGTTCCACTAGAGAGAACGTATCTAGTGGAACCGTTCTACCACGTGGCCGTGCATATGTTCTTTCATCTTTAAATACGTAATCCAAAATTCGTGCCTCATCTTACTCAGTTTTAAACACATACAAATTCATGAAACGTATCACTCATTAACAATACATATCTACGAGGTGTCCCGTACAACGGTTCCACTAGATATTTTTTCCTCAGAGTGGGGGATTGTCACATCTACACCCAGCCTCACGTTAAAGCAATCCTCTAAGGCCAGACAAAAGTAAAGGTGGAAGGTGGGCATTAGAAAGAGGCCTCTTGTGGCATAATTCTCAAGTCTGATTTTTCTTTTCCATTTTTTATATCTAAAGGTATGAATCTTATTTTGGTCGGCCACTAGGCAGAGTTTGCTAGAACCAATATGTTTTGGAAAGAAAAACGTCATTTATAAGCTGCCTAAAGTCTTTGGAGTACACATAATGGGGGCGTAATTAGCGGCAAATACTACACAAACACGAATAGTCTATCTCAAAAAAATTAAATAAAACTATTAATGTGAGAACAGACGGAATATTTATTAAAATAATTTTTGCTATGTAAAAGCGGTGGTTATGAGAATTAATAATACACATGTTAACTTAATATGCACATAATTAATTTTTAAAATTGATGGCTCTCATTTTAAACGATATTTCGGCAGACATCCGCTAGAGGACCATAGAATTTTCTGGAGAAGCTCACCTGATAATTATGCTTATATTACTGATTATATGAATGAAAGGCATTACTCACCTGTGTATAGTTTAAAAGCATCCGGAATTTCACGAGTCTCCTGAGTCATGGTAATATAATAAGACTTGTTTTTGGAGTAAAGTGCAGGGTCAAGGATCACTCTCTTCCCTCTTCCCTCCCTGCATGACGCCAATATGAATAGCATCAAAATCCGAACCAGTTGAATCAGAATTTACAAATACCCATGGCATGAACTCAGCAACGAGGACTCACTCCTTCCACCCCAGCCTTTTGGTGTTATCAATGAAACTCAGATTTCTCTGCAAGGATGAAAATGCGTACATGAGATCTGCAAAAGACAATGGCAGTTTAGAGACTACAATAACTAATATTTCTATTATTTTACATTAATAGCTTCTTTTGACAAAAAAATTTATTTTATTTTATTAAATTTAGGTGGTTGGTACTTAAAAAAGAATATTATAAGCTTATATTTCCTTCCATTAGATATGAATTTAATCATTCAATAAAATTTACTATTTTTTTAAATAAATATTAATATAAGACAAAGGGAGTATAACAATCGACATGGGGATTTTCATGACCTATTGTATCATAGGTGTTAACATTACAAATAATATACTCTCTGTCCAAAAATAAGTGTCTGAGTTAAAAAAATAAAAATAAATTAAAATCAGTTCATTTGAATTTTTCAATCCAGACACTTATTATATGACAAAAGGAGTAATTAAATCCTAAATACAGGAAAATACAAAATACGGGGACATGTGTCTATTTAAATAATGCATAAAATATCTTGAAACTAGAAGTCGTCTCTTACTTACCCCCATAGCGTGATACATATGTGAACACCACTCAACAAAGACTAAATTTTTTCCTTTATTGAAAAATTTAAGAAATAGCTATTCCCCATAAATTGGAATTAAAAATTTTTTCTGGCAGCATGAAATTTGATGAGGTTCAAATTAAAAAGGTGGCTGAAAGATCAAATCATTGAAAATAACAAAAGGGCAAGAGCAATTTATTTAAGCATAAACATACCGTCTTGTGTTACAAGAGGATAATCAGCAGGGCTCAAGTTCACAAACCAGTCCCACGTTTTACTCCTCCTTAAAAGAACAGCAGCAGCATGGAGCATGTTAGCAACCATAGAAGGCCCATCATATGTAATTCTGTCTGCTTTCTTCATTATCATCACGTTCCCCACTGTTGAATAAACTGCATCCTTTGCTAGCCGACTCTCGAGCGCCGCTATTCTGTCCTCCGATGACTCCATGTGGATCACGTATTGGTTCAGAGGATGGTAAATCACGCGCAGAAGTCTCCATAGCCGCTCCGAGTCGCCGTTGGTACCGGCAAGCAGGTATGCGAATCGGGCAAGGGGGGGATCCTCCGGCGGCGGAGGTGGCGGCGCGGCCGATGGGTGGCCGGGAAACTGGGAGAAGACGGACTTTATGGAGAGGGAGGAGGTGGAGAGGCCTGAGCTGTAGGAGGCAGCGAGGAGGACACATATTAGAGATACTGCTGTGATTGAGAAGACCCATTTTCTTTCGACCATTTGTGGCAACAAAGGACCCGACTTCATCGTATTTCCTGACGTCACAAGAATGTCTAGGGTTCTGAACTATGGAGATGATGAGTATAAAAGCAAATGGAAGCTGTTGGCAAAAACAGAAGGTTTATTTTGATTGTATCATCCTTTAGTCTCCTTGGAAAGGCATGAAGTGCATGAATGGGCGTCATCTCGGTTGTCATATTCTTTAGTCAATTAAGCATACATACAAGTAAGTTGTCACTAAAAACAAAAGGATTAGACTTTTTAATACCCAAGGTTCACTTAATTACTTAGCACCTCACACTTGTACTTTTAAAAATCTATTGGGTGACATTGACGTGGTGGTGCTGCTCAGTGAATCTTGTTTTATCGAAGAGTTTTATCCAAAGAGAAGTTGGTACGTGGCTAATAAATCTATTTAATAAAACCCTCTAAGTGCTAATGTGTTAAGTTTGTTGGATCACGACTATTTTTAAAATTTTAAAATATGTGTTGGTATATTCTTTTAAAAAATAATATAAATTCTTGTCAAGTTTGTTGTGTTTTGGGTTGCATTGTGAATCAATGTTTTTTCTCTTTTGATTGGTCAAAGTTGGTGTGGCGTTGAGTAAAGTTTTGTTTCAATTTGATGAAACTGATGGCGATTTCATGTTGAAGCTTCTGATCTAGTCGTTAAGACAAAGTTTAATACCATTTATATGTTAATTTGAACATGCATATCACACAGTTAAGGTTGAACAATGAGCGTTGGAATTGCAAGGGAATAATGGGCTCTTTAACTTTGTTTGGGACTCTCACGTTTGAACGGACAATTCATTTTGCTACCAATAGTTTTTCCATATTACCTTGCCGAATAACCTAATATTCCACATTCTTTGATTTTTAAGTACAAATTAATGTCATATTACCTTCTTTAGGATAAATCATTTTTTCCATATTGCCTGGCCAAAGATGGAAAAATTTCATATTCCCGGGATTTTAAACACAAATGCCATCAAACTTGGAATAAGATAATATAATATAAATTTTGAACAAAAATATCCATAACCGGAGATAGGGTTTTATGTCGGATAAAACCCTCATAAAGTTGTATTCACAAGCAATTGACTTCAGATACTGACAATTCCTCCGATTAAAAAGTTCGTTCCGATTTTTGACCCATCGATTTCGTTACTTGGGGCAATGAGCAGCGTTCACACAGCGAGAGAGTAGATTTTGCGACCTGTCCGACTAGCAATGACAAAAAACTACAATTGGTTTTTCAAAGATTAGAGTTTTTTTGTTTCCAGAAGGAGATTTTGAAAAACACTCCGCCGTTAGTTCAGTTTCATCTTATTTTGCAAGGTTATTTTTAAACTATGCATCCCAAAGCAAGTTTCGGTTGTGTAGCAAGGTTCCTTTTGACGCGATCCCAGTAAAGGAGTGAACTTTGGAGAAAATCACCGGCCGATCAAGGAGTTAATCCAGCTTGGATCTGGCTTTGAGAAAATCAACATCCATTTTGTGGTAAGGCCTTTACCAAAATCTACATGGTATATTTGTATGCACAATTTTTGGTTTGTCGTGTAATTAAACACACAACATAGGTAGTCGAAGAGGCCTATCGTGTTGTCAGAAAGACGATAAGTCATATATTGTGTGTTTGATAAGATGCTGGCAACACAATATTCAACTGTTGTAATATCGTGTATGAGAGGTCCTCTTATCGTATGTCTGATAACATGATATATATAATTATCATATATATTAAAGTTAGTTAGAAAATGTGAATCAACACGGCTATTGATTATGGTCATGACCCATTATTGATATACATGTATTTATCTAATTTTGTAGATGTAAAGTTAGAATATTATAGCAAATGGCGGAGTCAGTGAAGGCAATAGAAGATAAGAAGAAGAGAATCTATGGGAGAAGACTGGGTCTGGGAATGAATAGTTTCCCAGCTGGACTTTGTCTATTAAAAGACCTTATAGATTCACATCTAGGATGCAAGGCCATCTTGGTGGAGATTGGGTTCTACCCAATATATGATTGCGAGCTCATCATCATCTCCATGCTACTCTTGTTTGTTCTCATTGGTGAGTGTTGAGATGATTCCCAAGAGGTCTTCAACATTAGGGGCAAAAGACTCCCCTTACCGTGGATGAAATGGCAATGATCACGAGTTTGAGTGGAAAAGGGAACCCGTGTAAATTAGAAAGTAGCGAGGGGAATACTACCCAAGTAAGGGGCAATTCTATAAGAAGTTCTTTAAAGGGAAGTAGCCGGATAAGACAGGACTTGAAGAAATGTTGAAAGAAGTGGCTACCGACACACATACTATGTCAAATGAGGACTTAGCACGGTTGGCTATCATACACATGGGGGTTCTAGATTTATTCATGCAGAGCAACATAGCCATATCCCCAGCTCTGTGTGTTTACATAGATGACCTGTCGGTCGTGGGGAGCTACAATTGGGTTGGGGTCGTGCATGATATGTTGGTGAGAGGCATATCATCAACCCACCGGAACATCCTAAGCAAACAGAATGAGCATTCCGCAATGGCCGGAATTCTCGTTGAGGCTTCATTAGTGTTCTAGGTAAAGCTCGTATTATCGATATCACAATAAATTCTATTATCGTCAGTCTAATGACACGATGTTTCAAAAACACATATATATTGTCGTATCACTCACACAATATCAAGTCGACCATGTTATCAAAAATCCGAGGTATAACACGCACATAGAAATATCGTGTGATCGGTAAGACGACTAAGTATAATATCGTATAGAGGACATTACACAATAATAAACTATTGTGTAATCAATAACACAATTTGTCCGCAATGCATGTTATACATAACATGACTAAATTGTCATACTTACACTACTAACCATTTTCTTTTGTATTGTCCATCAGGTATGGTTTTATAAACATACATCTATATGGGCTCCTAGTGGTCCTCCATGTAGCCCAAGGTGCAAGAGGTGGCCCGGATTTACCCAACTTTTGAGTGTCATGGAGAAGGCCGCTAAACTTGACCCGGCCGATAAAAAGGTGAGGAAGAAGCTTCTAGCTCATCACCGAATGAGAAAGTGGTATGAGGAGGTGTTCATGCATCTGAAGCCAGACTCCCAAGTTATTATGCGAATAACACCAATTGCTGAAGAGGCCCACTTGCTAGATGGCCAAAGGGAGACCCCAAAGGCTATGAAGGTAGGTACGCAGACAACAATACATTGGACAATGAAACCTGTCCACATCCACCATGGCTAGACGTCGGGGCATATACATTCCGGCCTGGATATCATTGAATCATTCTTCATGCCAATGGATGTCATGACTCGGATTTGTGATGTTGTTTTGGAGAAGGTTGTTCTCTACGGTGAGCGAGGATGGAACATTGAGAGAGTTGAAGCTGCACTCCAGCAGGTTCAAAACGATCTGAAAGTGACAACAAGCCTCATAGAACAGATGCAACCCCCTCTGGAACCGGAGATAGAACGACCGCATGAACCCCCTCAACTGGAAGTCCCTCATGCATCAACCCCTCCTCCAAGAACTGAAGGATCGCCGTCGGTTTGTGTCAAGTCAAGAGCTTCAAAATCCAGAGAAGCTCGCCAACTATCTGCCCATGAAGATCAACCAGCACTTGTCCCTTAGCCTGTGGATGAGGGATTCATTTTGAGTAAGTACAACAATTTAATGTATCGTGTTTCGTATAGGGATATTCATGTAATTGAGTACAGGATAGCTTAAATAGTCATGTGTTAAGAAAGACAATTTCGTTATGGTCATGTGATCAATCACACGATCATTGAACCAGACATTTGTTAAGAAAATAATCTGGTTGTGGTCATGTGATTCTTAACACGATTATGCCATTTTTCATTTTTTTTCATCAATACGATACAATGTTTCATCGTGTAAGCTAAAACACGATTGGCATGTGTATCATTTATTGACTAATGTGATCGCTTACTTCTTAAATGCAAAAAAAAGGCAGTCGCAAGGTGCCTGCAAAATAAAGAAGAAGACGGCTCCGAAGTTACAAAGGACCATGATAACCAAATTTTTAAATAAAATAAATGAAGAAGTCCAGGATCAAACCCGGGAGGCCCTTGAACAACCTTGGGAGGATGAGTAACAACCTCGAGAGGTTGAAGAACAACCCCGATAGGTCGAAGAACAACCCCGGGAGGGACCGGAACAACCCCTGGAGGGACCAAAACAACCCCAGGAGGCAAATAAAGGAGGGGAATGCACAAATAAAGAAACAATTCCTCAAAAGTCAATGACACTAAGATTTAAGCGGAAAGCTGCTCCTATCACACCCTTCTAGCTTCTAGTGCCCCTGAAGTTGAGGTACAGTGCCGTTGAACCACCTGCTAAAGGTGAGGAGGCAATCAAGAAGGTCTCAGGGATCAAAGAAGCCGAAGTATTTCACTAGCTACGTTGAGGAGACGTTAGCCAATTGTGGACACACAAAATAGAATGCAAAGTCAGGTGACGAAGTTCCTCTTGCATCAGCCCCTGGCCCATACATTATCCCTCTAGCACAACCAAAGTCTCCTACTCTGGCACTAGTGGGATCAACTGCTGGCTCCAATGGTAGTAAGCTATCGGATGCTCCTCCAGTTGATCAGGAAGTAGTAGAGAGTATCTGCAATGTGGGAGATGTCGAAGAGCAGGCTGCAATGAGGACGAATAAGGAGGAGGCCTATGTACTGCTTAATGACTATCTTGACACAGAGTTGGTGTTCCACATTGTGATTCTAAAGACTGAAGATAAGGACACCATTATGTCTGGCGCATCCATACAAGCAGTGGTCCGTGGCAACTCTCCTCTACACCGACTACCTTTCTCTATTAAAGCAGGAGTGCATAACGAATTAGGTACTATCATTTTATTGATGATACTTTTTAAGAAATCGTGCATTATTAATCACACGATAATGGAAAATATGAAAGTGAACATTTATCTATCGCTTTATCGTTAAAACGACATTTGCTCATATCATTGTTTAAATAATACGTTAAGTTTCGTCTCAATTGTTGACGTATGCATAACATGTTGGTTAATACACGACTTGTATATTTGTCATGTTATCGGTTTCACGATATAGCCACTTATCGTATGATGAATGTCTCAGTCTGTCGATCATCGTGTCATGACTAACACAATTGGTTTGTTGTAGGTGATATACGTCTTCTTCCAACTACTTGAGGAACGCAATCTGAGACATCCAGGCAAATACCCCAACTTTTTTTCGGCAAGTTCGCCATTCAGCACTATTTTAATGTTGGGTCGGGTGACGGACCGGGGGAGAAGGAGGGAAAACTCGTTGGCATATTGTTGAGGTGGCTAAATGTTAACATGGAGAGCAGTTTTATTCCGATCTACATCACAGGCCACTTTCTCTTGCTTATTGTCCACTGCAGGGAGAAGTGGTTTAGGTGGTACAACCCACTAAAGGGTGACCACAGCCACCACTTTGCAGCGGAGGATAGTGTCAGGAAACATGTTGCAAATGGAATGGAGAAGGCCCTTAAGATAAAAGGTGCAAGACAATGGCCAATGACTAAGATCAACAAATGCCCATATCAAGCAACAAATGAAGATTGTGGATTGTACCTCATATACTATGTAGCGAAGATGGCAAGGGGTGTGCTTCAGCCTAATTTTAGACAAATGGAGATAACAGAATTTGTCAGGCCTCAGATCTGTGCTGCTATTCTTTCGGCCCAAATCGACAATGAATTTGATATGGATCCAGAGGAATTGTAATTAGACAATTGACAATTATTTACCGATGAAACATAATTAGTTGACAAGTTTGTTTTTTATGCCATATTGTGTAATTCTCCATTGGAACTGAACTACATCTTGTTATCGTGTATGTTTTTAAATTGTTGTGTACCGAAAATGGTCTGTCAAACGGGGGCTTAGGTAATAGGGTTGCGTAGAGTTTATTAATTATTAGGGAGTTTATTGTTTAGTGAGCTTTTGTTAGTGAGCCCACTAGTTCATTTATTTAAGTCTAAGGGCTCTGCCTTAATTTGATTATGGAATGAATAAATTTAATTTTTTTTTCTTCTCCTTAGCCTCTCCCTCCTTCTTGGCAGCCATGCCGCTCCCTCTCCCATTTCCTGACCATCTTGAGCCACTCTCTTATTTTTATTGGGTTGCCAGACCATTGTAAACACCGGTTCACAACAATGATATCGGAAAAGAAATCGTCACCTTTACTCTATCAATCAATCCAACTGCTGCTTGTTTGGCCAACCGACGGTGGTTAGCTACAGTTTTACCATTCCAGTGAGGTTAGTGCTGGTAGTTTCACCTCCTATTGGCCATTTAGAGCCACCATTGTCAATTGATTTGATTGCCTTGCTCTGCCAGATCTGCTACCACCTCTGTCAAACCATTTTGCTTTGAATTATGTGCCCTCTCAACATTGGCTCCCCCTTTGTCCGGCTGACGTCTACCATCATGCTACCCTGGCTCCACTCTTCACCTTCGGGACATGTCTTATGGCTTTTCGTCCTGCACCTAATTCACATCGGTTGCCTCATTGGTGGTGGCTGAGAGGACGTGGAGATGCTGGTGACATGCAATCTTTCAACAACCCCCATCCGCCAGTACAGAATGGTTCGATGTCTCAGGTCGATAAAAATCAGACATTCCTCTCATCGCCCTACAGCTCGAACACCTTCCCCTGCAACGAGAATAACACAAAAAGAACTCCTTTTCAAGTTACAGAGGAATAGTTCCTCTCTGTTTCACCCGTCATCCTCTGTCGGAAGCAGCAGGCATGGGAAGCCTTCGACTCGCTAGAGCACAGGCTCACCACTGTTGTAGCAGATTTCAGTAGCATGGTCCACGGCTGCACCGATCCACTTTTCTCACTGCCATTTTTGCCAGTGATGAGCTTCCATCTCCGCCATCATGGCTTCATCGTCTTTCCTCTATCCGATGGCTTGATCAAGTCTACGCTAGCAGCAGAGCCTCCGAAGTTGGGCCCTTTCCAGCAGTCGCCCCATCACCTGAACCCTGGCCTCCAGAATTCTAAAGCCTATGCTCAGGTTGGGGCAAGAATTCCGGCCATGGGGAGCATTCCAGACACCGGATTTGGGTCCTCCAATCGCTGCTCAATATCACAGAATCCAGCCATCAACTCCTGCTTTGGCAACTACGAATGATCCGAGATTTGCTTTTGAGAGATGGCCCTAATCTTCTGGGAATATCATTGTCAAATGGTTCTGATTTCCCTACCTGGAACACCCCTGTCGTCTGCTAAAATCTTCTATTGCCGGATTTTTACCGGAGAATTCTGGATGGACTACTCGCATCTCCTCCCCGCCTTGAATCTCGTTTGGCACTCCGGAGGATTGAAATCATGTTCCGAAATTATTGGGCCTGGGATTCATGTCGTATCGTCTCATGGATGGGTGCTTCTCGCAGTTCTCTTATCATAAGCTAGAGATGAGCCATTGGTTGCCAAAACAATAGTGATGTATCGTGAGCCCTTTCCCAGACCCGAGCCTACTTATTACGAGATGACCCTTGATTCTGCTCGTGGGTCTGTAGTGGGCCCATGTGCCCATTCTACCATTTTTGTCCTCCAGGGGGTTGGGTTAACACATTTCTACCCAGTTTGGGTAGTGTCAAATTCCTCACTCACCTGGCCAGAACCTTGTGCTGGCCGCCTTTTTAGCCCTGCCAAGCACTACATCTTTTCATATGTTGCTCAGCTAGCCGACACATTAACTAGGCGGTGCCAAAAGTTACTATTGTTACCATTAGCTGACCCACCCACTTCAATATCCAACCTACCTACTTCTACACCTTTACCGCCTTTGTCCATTGCTATCCTTGGCACTTATCTAATCTTAGTAGTACTGCTATTTGATGCCCTCTCTAGGCTGTCTCGGGACACCTTGTAGACCCTATGGTGACCACCGCTTGTTGGAGACCTATGCAGGCACTGGACTTTGTCTTGTACCCAACAAGTCAAACCCATTCTATTGCTCTACCGCCTCCATCACATCTAGTCATCCTGTCGACTATAGCGATCCCCTGCTCTGGGATTCAGTGTCTGTGGTGTTACCCACTTCACATGGTTCCCTATCTTCTTAGCCGTCATTCACCGACTTGACTTCCTACATGTTTCCTTAGCTTCTTCACGCTGGTTTCGAGTACTGGCCCACTGCCTTGCCCCCTTCTATTTGTCTCATCCATAGTTCTGGACCGGCTATTGGTAGTGGAACTATGGTGGGCCCGATGCTTAGAGTTTTAGGCCACCTCAAGGACGAGGTGATGCGTAAGCGAAACATGGTGGAATGTTATATACCGGAAATAGTTTGTCTAAGGGGGGGTTAGGTTATAGGGTTGCTTAGAGTTTATTAATTATTAGGGAGTTTATTGTTATTTTTATTAAATAATGTTTAGTGGGCTTTTAGGCTTTTATTAGTGAGCCCACTAGTTCATCTATTTAAGTGTAAGGGCTATGCGTTAATTTGATTATGGAATGAATAATCTATCATCTTATTCTCTTTTCTTCTCCCCTGCCTCTCCCTCTCCCATTTCCTGGTCATCATGCACCGCTCCCTTCTTCTTATCGGGTTGCCAAACCGTTGTGGCCGGTTCACATCATAAATGAAGCCGCATCCAGCCGTCTATCCGAATGTACGATAAATTTGAGATCATGTTAGTAAGCATATGATCACCATGTTATTACTTGGAGACAATAGGTCGTTGATGACATCGTGTATTCGATCAAACGATATGTACCACTGTCGTGTCCCAGAAAATGTGATAAGAAGAAAACTTCAGCCTATCTTGTTCACGATATGATGATAGTCTCTTAGTTTGTGTTATCATATAAGCAACATCTAGTATATCATATCATTGGTCCTACCAAATGATGCACTTCAATGCATGTTATTACAAAGACAATTGGCACGTTTGTCATATATCAAAGTGGACGACCTACATATAATTACTCCATTGGTTTGTTTGAAAAAAAAATCAATAACTATGTCTACTATTTTTCTTTACATAACCTTAGTGCATTATATAAAAATACTATTATTCACAGAACATTTTTAAACAGAAAACCAAATAAGATAACGATCTAAATGACCACTTTGGAGGATGGTGAGGACTGAATAGTTAAAATGCGACGGAACATTTGCAACATTGAAATAACGCCTGGTAGTGAATCATACCCTCCATCAGATGTAGGTGAGGACCGATCCGATGGGGGGTGATTCACCTTCCGGTACTAAAACAATCTCCCGAATGATCTGTCTTGGCGAAGAACATCAGTGGGCGAGCATTCTCGCTACACACTCCTCAGATATATTGTAATACAACTATGAATGGGAAAAGGGGGAAATATATATTTGGTGAGGACCGAACAGATCAGATGGGACTGAACATTCGCGACATTGAAATAACGCCCGATCGTGTTCATCCTCCCACAGATGCAGGTGACGACTGTATCTGATGGGGGACGAATCATCATCAAGCGCTAAAGCAATCTTCCAAATGATCTATCTCGGCGCCGAACATCAGTGGGCGAACTTGAACCTAACCCTAACATATGGTGAGCCAGATCAAGAAGGTTCATATGACACCGAACCGACAGGTTAGGCGGCCTGAACCCGAAGGTTCGGGCCAAAGCAGGAGGTTTGGTGAGCTTGTCCTCCCCTCGTGTGTCCAAACATACAACCAATATAGCTATCGTGTTGATTAGCATACGATCAATATCACTTGGGACGCTAAGGTCGTGAAATAGTACAGACGACAAAGACTAGATTGTGTCATTGGTAACATGAAATGCTGAACATAACCGAATAGTTGTAGTTTTAGTCAAAATACAAGATACACATTAGTAGTCTATCTGAAATAACGACCTATTTTTTTTGTATGATTTCGTAGTGGAATAAAATCTATTGGAACACAATTATGAATGAGAATAAAAAAAGCTGTTATTAATACTTTTTGTACATAATATTTAAAAAATACACAAAAAATAAGAAAAATACAGAGTCCACTTCGAAGGATGGCGAGGACCGATTAGAAAGCTTTGTCTCAATGCTAGCAGTCAGGTGGCATCAATTCTCCTTGTGGACTCCCGGACCAGGCAATATAAATGTGACAGAACATTTGCGACATTGAAATAACACCAGTGGATGAACCCGTTACCGTCATAGGCTACCACAATAGGCTGGGGAGGACCACTTTACGACGAGTGATGTGATCACCAAATGGTGCAATACCAATGTCCCAAAGGTTCCGTTGAAGCACAGGCGATCCGTGGGCATGCGAATGCTCCGTCTAGTCTACATCTTGTCCTCCTCTAGAATTTGGTAAGCACAGGGGTCACCATTATATATATATATATATATATATATATATATATATATATATATATATATATATATATATATATATATATATATATATATATATATATAGGTAGGGTGAGAGGGTTATGGAAGTTATTGAAACCCTGGAAATTGTGTTGACTCTTCAGGAATGACTCCTCGGGAATTTAATTAGAAAACCGAAAATTGTTGTGATTATTTGGGAAATGGGTAGTTAATATCATGCAATTGTTGTGGGTTTGATCACACGACATGACTAATATCGTTTAATTTTTTACACGAGTATCAAATGAATTTATTATCATATGTTCTTATCGTGTAATTAGTAACACGTAACCCCTTTGGACATGTTGCCTATTACACGATATGTATACAATATACAATCTATACACAGAGAAGAACATATTGTGTTCTTGAAAACACGTTAATTACATATGGCGTGTTGTTGATAACACGATACATATACAAAACTTACAGCTAAAGAACATGGGACGCGAAGGTCGTGAAACCGTATAGACGACATCTACTATATCGTGTCATTGGTAACACGAAAGGAACATTAGTCGTCTATCCGAAATGACAATCTACTTTTTTCCACATCTTGTAAACTTTAACGCAATTTGGATGATTTCATAGCGGAATAAAATCTATTGGAACACAACTATGAATGGGAAGAAAAAAAACTTTTATTAATATTTTTCTTTACAGAATATTACTCTATTACATCACAAAAACATAACTTTAAAGCACTTTTAAAACTACATAGACATTAATAAAAATCTGGATTCCACTTCAAAGGCTGGTGAGGAATGATCAAAATGCTCTGTCTCGGCACTGGCGGTCAGTTGGTGTAACATCCGGGAATTTTCTAAATTTTTGAAGACGTACACGGGGAAATTAGGGTGTAGGACCCTTGATCTTCTTGTGGGAATAACTTGATCATTAGTGGAAGTAGTGGCTGAATCATATATGGATGGAAAATAGACAGAAAGAGCTACGAAACACCACCAAGAATGCGCGAATCGGAGTCCGGATGAGGGAGATACGACTGTTCAAAGTTGAACATATCGAATAGGGTCCGTTTACCCAATTTAAACATGCAACTGGGCCATTTAAGTTGTTTTGTAGGCCCGATCAATTACTGTTCCAAAATTGGGTTTTTGGGGCCCAATTTCTTATGGGATTAGGGCTTCTAATCCCATGCCTATAAAAAGAATTAATTAGGGCTTTTTGGGGGGGGAACTTTGGATGGAAATGAAGGAATTTTCCGGCGAGTCTCCAGCGAAGTGTTTGCTGCAGTGGATCGATGACAACTTGGCCATTGAGGTTGGATTTTGAGTCAAGATTAGCATTAATTTGTAAATTAGAATATAAACTGTATTTGTAATTTAAATGAACAGTGATTTTTGTAATCACTGTTCATGCAGGTTTTTTTTAACCGTTAATTACTTACTGTTCAAATGTTGGCCGGCCACCAGCCTACCAATGATTGCTGGATCCATCGCTGGAGGGGAGCACTGGTCTTGGCTTTGGCCACGGCGGTCGGGGATGATTAGCGGTGGCGGCAGCGGCTTCTGTCGCTACCGCACAGTAAAAAAAAACAAAAGGGTTTCTGTCTCTTGGCAGGGCGGAGACGTCCGGGGACTAGCGGCAGTCATGGACCTCTGGAATCGCCAGATCCCGGTGATCCAGTCGGTTCTGGGATGTTGCCTGGCCATGGTGGTTGGCTGCCACGCCGAACAGTGAGTTTTAAAAAAAAAAAAGATCGAAGGGAAAAGCCCCTTTTTGCGTCTGCCGGCCACCGGACGGCGATGAGGCTAGGCTAGTTGGAATCGCTGCCAGGCGGCGATCCGATTCCGCTTAGCCCTCGCCGCAGAGCGGAAGCCTAGGGTGGCACAGTCAAAGACCAGTCGGCCTCTGGCCGGCTGTGAGGAGGATGATCCAGCGGGTCGTCGGGCTCCATTTCGGGTCGGGCCGGACTGGGTGACCAGACCCGTTCAGCCCGGGTTTAAAAAAAAGGGGGGAGTGAACCGGGCCGGTTCATAGGGCTAAAAATGTCAAACAAATTCTAGAAAAATTTTATTACACCTAGAGAGGCGCGAGAGTACTCTGGCCAAGTTTCAGCTTGAGAAAAAATCCCAGAAATGGTAAATAGTTAAATTATCGTATGAAAACCATTTACCCGCCTTCGGGGCTCTGGTTTAGGGGCCTAAGAGTTGGTTTAAAAATTGAGAAAATTCTCAGTCAGAGTTTAATGGGTAAATTAATTATATATCAAATCTCATAGTGAGCCAAAATCTCAGTGAGCAGTTAATTGACCCTTTTACCCTTAGGGTTTATCGTAAAACTGTTGAGTCAGCCTGGGTCGGTTCAAGGGGTTCACAACCCCGTCACATGCCAGGAAAATTACACATAGTCCATGAAGTCTAGTAGTACCTTTGAGTTCAATTTTGGACTCATTAGATGTCATTAAGGCCTTAAACCAAATGACAAAAATACCCTTTGAGTGGTCTCGCCACATTTGTGTGAATGGAAAGACAAGTCAGTTTGAGAGTGGTGTCTTCTAAGAGGATTATGACTTAAAATAAATAAAAGAGTAGTGAGATGACCAAATGAACCAAGGGCGGGTAGCATGCCCCATGTGATGGAATTACCATAATGTCCTTAGGGGGCAGTATGTTCTATTTCTGTTGAAACGGATAACCTAGCAACCGAGCGTTAGGGTCCCCTGGAATGATGTTAAATGGCTTCAAAAGGAAGGGGTGTGACAAGCAAGTGACACGAAGAGCTTGACAGGTCATAGTGTCATGGGAATTAAGGGGTAGAACCCTAATTCTCAGGGTTTGGCTATGTATTACACGTGTCTGCAACCGAGTACATTGATCAACTAGAGTGCTATATACGTAATTCACGTGATGCGTGAGAGTTGTTTACACTCTCGGGCTTGAATACATGAAGCCCTAGCCTTGCAAATGAGTGTAATGGGCCTTCGTTTGTTATTCATGCACTTGCATGTCTGCATGTTATTTATGTTGCTTAATATGCTGCAAGCTTTTGTTATTGATACGTTAAGTTATATCAGTAACTTAAGGTTAATAAAGACTAATCAAGAGATGTTGGTTGTCGTTGGATTGGGAGGAGAAAACCTAAATAAAGATAATGACTAAAATACCCTCTTTAGGGTTGGGACCAGTTCATGGAGTGAACGGGGCCCTGACATAGAATTTGACCTTGGTTAATGAACCGAGGGTGGTTATGGGATGTTCTTTGAGTCATAGCTCAGTGGATAAGCTATTTATTGGGTCGATTCACAAGGTGAAAAGGACCCAAATGGTTCAGTGGATACTTGACTGGATTAAAATAATCTAGTCTAAGATCAGATGTTTGGCAGAGTCAATCGTCATACAGACCAAAGGCTTTTATGGATAATGTTGGAGATTGCGATATGCTTCTTCATTGCTATGACGGTTTGGGTATTGACCAGAGGGTCTTTACCGCGGGTCTCCAGCAGGTCTTCCCAGGACTATTTAGTATGTACGAAAAGTGGAGTTACATGAGCATCATAGAAGGCATGTGTTTCTTGCCAATCTGTGTCCATGAGCACAATTGGGATCCTCTTCTCCAGATTCGTGGTAGGCTATTGAGAGCCCTGGGGATTTGGGTCAAGCTGTTGTTAAGCAGTCTACTCTAAGGTTGGAGTATTATGTTTGGAGATTTCTCAAGAGGCGAGTCATCTCTGAGTTACAGATTTGGTAGTATTAATTATCGAACAAGATTTGTGAGATAATTAATAACATTGTTTGTTGTTGTTTGTTAATTAGACAAGTTGAACGATTAAAGGACTTACTAAAATGTAGGTTGAAAATACTTAAGCATTGCATGTGTGATGTTATGCTTCTTAGGATAAAGAAGTTTCTAGGTAGAACTACATCTGGATCTGATCTTGTTGGAAACATTGGAGATGTTGTCTGATGAGTACATAGGCAACTAACATCGGGTGATGTTGGCCCGATCCAAAAAATATTAATAAAACCTTTTATCCTTTGGAAGCTCTTCTCCTGAAGGCGGAGATGCTCCATTGTGGTTGTGGTTGTTGTTTGTTGCAGATTCTCCAGGCGATGACAAGTGAGATCAAGGCAGGCGAGCACAAGAGGTTTCTGGGTTTCTGCAACTCTGGTACGTATGTGTACCTTTAGCGTGAGAGTCCACTTGTTATTTATTTTCAGACAGGTGACAGGCTTGTACTTATATGGATGAGCTGGTCTTTATGAATTTTCAGACGTTAAATAATATCATATGATTTGATATTTGTATTTGTGAACCCCAGTTATCATGACCTGAATATTTAATTGAATGGTATGTTTTGTATTTAAAGAGAAAAAAAAATCTCGCTACTTACCGTTCGTGCTATTTAAAAATACTTTTAAAAATCCAGGTTGTGATAGTCGGTGTCAGATCTCCTTGCAGACTCCTGGACCAAGCAATACAAATGTGACAGAACATTTGCGACATTGAAATCACACTAGTGGACGAACTTGTTCTCGCTATAAACTGCTGCCATAGGCTGGGGAGGACCACTATAACAGGTGACAGTATCACCAAATGGTGTGATACCAACGTCCCAAAGGCTCCATCGAGGCGTAGGCGATCTTTGGGCATGCAAATGATCCATCGAGTCTATGTCTCGGCCTCCTGTCGAATTTGGTAAGCACAGGGGTCACCATTATATATATATATATATATATATATATATATATATATATATATATATATATATATATATATATATATATAGGCAGGGTGAGAGGGTTACAAACCGCTGGATTACAGAAGTTATTGAAACCTTGGAAATTGTTCTGATTCTTCAGGCGTGATTCCTCGGGAGTTTAATTAGCAAACCGAAAATTGTGGTGACTCTTCAGGAAATGGGTAGTTAATGTCATGCAATTGTTGTGTGTTCGATCACACTACATGACAAATATCGTGTAATTTTTTACACGAGTATCAAAAGAATTTATTATCGTATGTTCTTATCGTGTAATTAGTAACATGTAACCCCTTTGGACGTGTTGCCTATTACACAATTTGTATACAGTATGCCATCTATACACAGAGAAGAACATATCATGTTCTTGAAAACACGTTAATTACATATGGCGTGTTGTCGATAACACGATACATATATACAAAACTTTCAGCTGAAGAACAGGGGTGGAAAAGATAACCCTAATCGATGCTCTCTTTTCTTACGTTGTTTGCCAACTTTATTAATCGACCTCCTTTGGGTTGTAGTTGTAATATCTGCCCCATTGGGAGGTTCCCCATGTGTGCTAGTACATCTTTTGCAGTTGTGACCCAACTAGCCGCATGATCCACATTTCCGTCTAGCTTTGACCTTTGGTTGTGTCTCTATCCAATTTTTTCTTAGACGCCCCACTGCTTCTGTGAGATAGGTGGGCTGAATGTAGGCATAACTCTAGTCGATGCCGCTGGTGCCTATCCTTCGTTGGGTGTAATGTCTCTCAACAAGTCATTCTATATACTTCAGTAGAGTTACCCTTTGGATTGCATGCTTACATGGTAGACCCAGATGTTGAAACCACTGTTTTAAAACCCGGCCCGAACTGGCCGATCGGACTGGGTTCAACCGGACCCCGCCGATCGGACCGGATTCAACTGGACCCGGCTGATAAAACGGGCCGAGTCACTTGATTTTCTGGGTTAAGTTAACCCGAGCGGGTCAGTAAAAACCGTCTAGTTGAACCGCCGACCCGGTAAACCGGGTCAGTCCGGTTTAATTTTCTGAGTATGGAAAAAATGTTTTGTTCCAGGTGAGGCTAGGCGAGACTCGAACTCACGCCAGGATACAGCTCACCACAGTGCGTTACCCACTCGGCTACAACAATTTTGTTGTACACTGTACCCCGTTGGTTTTATTTAAACATTTATTTACTTTAGAATGCAAGAAAAAAGTTGTTTCACAGCAGGATTCGAACCCAGGCCGAGTCAGAAATGATATATCTGTTTTGCCCACTAAGATACAATGATCTTTTGTTATAAAGGTGTACTTAATATTATATTTAATCTAGTATATAGGGAAACTGGGTCAACCCGGGTTGACCCGCGGTTGAACCGAGTCAACCCAACTAGGCAACCAATCTGGGTCGATGGCTAGGCCGGGTTTTAAAACACTGGTTGAAACTTTCCACATGTGCATGTACGTTTAACCAGATTTACCACATCATGATAAGAAAATATAGTGAGAAAGAGCTCACAATAAAAACAATTTTGAATCATCGGTAATACAACCCGTAAGGACACCCTCCAATCGTGTAATTTAAATGTATATATTACACTATAAATGAACATATCGTGTTACTGATAACACAACACATTAGGCTAACATACCGACATGTAACTAAAACTAACACACTAACACGATATGAACAATTAACGTATAAACATACCCAAGCTATGTACATCAACGTATGAATGACATGTACCTAGTGATATAGTGAGTTAACCTGGAACACATACATTGACACGGGCAATACAATAACATTCCTTGCTTCTTCTCATTTGTAGGCAAATAGGGTTAAATCTTCTATCATATTCTGATCGTCTCTCTGACATATTTCAAATAATGCGGTTGTGTGCTCCTTTGTGTGCTCAATTAACCGAGGTATAGGCATGGATCTGGCTTTTTTGAACATTTCATTGGCACTTTCATTCCTGTTTGAGCTAAGGGTTCCATATCTTTTTATTGGAAATGCAACATTGGCCCAATGCTCTAAACCTATCTTATTTAGCTAAGCATATGCTTTGGGGTTATGTTCTATAATGTTGTTCATTGTTTCATCATACACATTATGTCTGAAAGTTTTGGTTGCAACATGGAGCTAGTTCTTTAGGTAGTTGTCCTTGAATCTGTCCAACATATTTGATGCCATGTGACAGATGCAATATTCGTGGTGTGTAGATGAGAAAAACTGCTTAATAGCATTTGCCAATCCCTTCTATCTATCAGAAACGATTGTATCAAAATTGGATAGAGGATCAAAAAATTGATGATTTCTAAGAAACTCAAGAAACCGGCATCATGTTTTCTCGCACTCATTCTCAACCACTGCAAATGCGACCCACAACATATTAGTGTTCCCGTCCAGTGCAATTGCTATCAATAGATATCCAGCATACTTTCCTTTCAAGAAAGTCGCGTCTACTGTTAGCAACAACCTCAGTGTTGTTCTAAAAGCTCTTGAAACTAGACCAAACATCCAAAATACTCTTTTGAAATCGTACCCAACTAAAGGTCCGGGAATATCACATGATCTCACTAGAACAACTACATTTCCTGGATTTATATATTCTATCTGCTTTCTGTAAGCAATAAGTATGCGGTAGGATTCGTCTAGGTCCCCATCTATTAAATTAGTCAGTGCTTTACCTGCATGATCGAATACACTTTAGTAAAGGTCATATGATAGTGTCATTCATTTTGTTCTCGATCACATGACATCTATTGTAGTTATGAGATTGTAAACCATGAACGATAACTCATCATGTTAATGGTAACATGATATTTATGTATGTCATGTAAAAACACAATGCGAGTGTATTATCAGTGTGTTATCGATAACACGATATACTAACATATTGTGACACTACCTGCGCACCGGCATTTCTTGTAGTTCGCAGTTATGCCCCAGTGTTTCGAAACATAACTTACTATGCTCTTAGGTGTAATGTCTACTAAGTCTTTAAACAAACCATAATATTTTCTTGCAATCTAAAGGTGCGATGCTAAGGGATGGTCAGTTGACTTCCTTTGGGTCCCAAATGAATGGTTCGGCACTAACCTCGTGACAGTCACAGATCTCCTATATTTGAAGCCCTTATGTATCAGTCACAAGAATGATTGGAGCACTTTCCGGCATATGCATTCTTGTTTTCATCCACAACACGGTATGTGAAATTCGCCTTTATTTCTAAGTCAATCAAGATCCTATTGAAATGCAAGAGGCTAAGAAAATGCTTGCAAACTACCTATCATTAACTTGTCTTCACCAATATTTGGTTCCAACATGTTTAAATCATCGATTGTATCCCACTCTGCCTCCGCCTCAACGTCGGTGTTACTTGGAACCTCGCTATTTCCGAATTTTTCGTAGTTAGACATACTTTCCATGTCAACTATATCATTATCATACCACTGATCGTCACCCCACATATTTTCAAATTCTTCACCTTCTTCACCGTCGTAATTACAAGGGCTGTATGGAGGCTCATAGTTATCAAATGAAATCCATGTCCTACCCATCATTGATGACGATTCCTCTAATCTATTCTGATTGACTTCTATCCCAGGTTCTGTAGACATTGGATTGGTGAAAGATGATTGACATGTATTTCTTGAGGGCAAGTTTCCCAGTTCTCCCAATCTGCATTGCACATTATTGTGTTAAATAAAATTTAACATCACTCGAATTTGTGTATTCGGTTACATGCTTACAATTCAAATCATGATACCAAAACCACGATATGAGTTTGTGTCGTGTTATTACACTACACTAAAAATCATTATTGATATATCGCATGTGTATGCCATTTCATTACTAATGTGATATATTATAAATCATGTTTCTTTCATCACACGATATGATATGAACACACACGATATATTCTATATCGTGTGCTCAAGTACATGATAAAGATCAATCTCTTGTATTCTAAAGTGTCGTTGTTACCTAACAGTTTCAAATGTTAACTGCGTTTCATTTACTCCGGTTTGAAATCTGACATTACAACTCTGCTGAGCCATTACGATCTGGCCTTCACCAATATTGACCATCTGGTTCCTTTCTACAGATGGTGATTTGTCACCATTGTCAGGCTCTTTCATCTCGACATACAATGATAACACTATCATATTCGCCTTTTTATGAATGGAGAACACTGATTGGAGGTCCTCATCGTCTTGTAATTAAATACTTCAAAGTGAAGATGAAATTAAATACTTCAAAGTGACATTACCATTGACGACAAGTCGTGTTTTGACTTAGACCAGCAGCTCGCCGAACCTCACTGACAGATCAATGTACATCAATTGTGTCATTCCACCTATATACACGCCATCGTTGCCTACCTCTATGTTGTAATGTATGCAAATACATATCCTATCCATAATTGGTGTAAAAGGGGGATAGAATCTTAGAAATGCAGCCTTTGGATCCCTCAAATAGTGTGTGTGGTGTCAAAAAATATTTTTTTCTTGTTGAACGATGCTTGCGGGGGATTCACCACCGATCACCTCCCACCGGAAACGTCCGTTGGCCGCCCATGATTCCCAGCATACCGGAATGGTGCAATGTTGTTCTGGTGTTCATTTATTTTATAACATATGGGATAGTGGAAACCTAAGGGCAGTTTTATCCATAAACAAGTCATATGGCATTTGTGTTTAAAATCTAGGGAATATGGAATTTTTCCATCTTCAGCTAGGCAATATGGAAAAAACTCTAGGATAAAACTTCCTTTAGGTTTTTAATAAACCCAATTCCCATACATATCCTTACAAATTAACACTAGAATAGTGTGATGTTGTTCCTGTGGAGAGGATTGATCGACAACAAATCCAAATTCGCCAGTGACAGGTGACTAGAGACATCTCACCGGCTTGTCACTCGAGACAGTAAAAACCCATTTTCCCCCCATGATGGAAGTTGTTCAGTGTGAAAAAGGCTTCATTTCAATGGATCTGATCACCCTTTAACCCCCATAATGGAGATAATTAGTATTTGCATGCATTACAATAGAGAGTTAGGTAATGATGTCGTGTATGTTAGTAGAAAAGCGTGGTTGATGAACATTGATGTGTCGGTGAGGTTCGACGAGCTATGGGTTCAAGTGAAAGTAAGACTTGCCGTCAATGGTAATGTGACTTTGAAGTATTTGATTCTATTTTCCCAATCATCTATTCTGTATAATTAGAAGACGATGAAGATTTGCAATCAGTGTTTTCCATTCATAAGAAGGAAAAGAAAGAGGTATTATCATTGTACGATATGAAAGAGCTCGACAACGGTGACAAATCACCATAAGTGGAAAGGAACTAGACTTTCAATAGAGCTAAATCACCGGTGGTATCGATTCACCCCACCTTGAACTTTGGATTGCAGACGAGAGTCAATGATACACAATTCACTTGTAAAATTGTTAGGTAACAATGAATTTTATATTACACAATAGTGTACTTTATCGTGTACTCGATCACACGATATTTAACCTATCGTGTTCATCACAAAGAATATCGTGTTCAAGAAAAACATGATATTTATAATATCACATTACTAATAATGCGAAATACAAAAGCGATATACCACTAATTCCTTTTAGCGTAGATTGAATAACACGACTTGTATACATATTGTGTCATCAATAACACAATATAATTTGTAAGTGTGTAACCAAATTCACGATGTTGAGTTATATCGCATATTGATTAACATGTTAATATCACATGTTGTAAGCGTGTTATTGATAAGATGATATACCTAAAATGTTAATATGTTGTCATGTTGTCAATTCTATGCTAATATAAGTAATTATGTTATTGATAATAAAAAATTACCTTTAGCATAAATGAAGCTTCAATAAGAATACCAATTGAGGCAAAGCGCTCATCTTCTCTGCTCTTGATGTTGCGGTGGGCTGGGGATATGCCTCGATGCAACATGTCATGAACGGCTTCCGCTTAGTTGTACCTCCCCACAATAGCTAGGTCATCAAAGAAGTCACACAGAGATGGGGAGACGGGTTCATTGCTCCGTGTGAATAATACAAGGGCCCCCATGTGCACGATAGCTAAGTGTTTAAGTCTTCGTCAAAGACAACATGCCTATTTTCTGCCACTTCCTTCAAAATCTCTTCAATAAGATTCTTCTCCGGCCTCTTCCCCATGAAGAACCTTTTAAAGAGTTGCCTCTTGCCTTGGGTAGCCTTCCTATCGCTACCGTCTAACTTCAATGGGTTTCCTTTTTCCCTCAAACTCGTGATCAATATGACTTTTTCCTCCATGAGGGGTAGTATTTTGCCCGGAATGTTAAGCACTTCTTGTGAGTCTTCCTAGAACTCACCTATTAGAATGCCCAAGAACAGCCAAAAGATAATGACTTGTTCACCGTCGTATACCAGGTAGAACCTAGGCCCCATAATTGCTTTAGATCCTGGCCTCAATTCAATAGGTATTTTGATAATCAAAGTCCAGTAGGGAAATTTTTAGTTCCTAGACTCGGTTTCCTCCTGTAAATTCTATTCTTCTTCTCTTCTGAGGCCTTTAGTGATTCTGCCATTTGATCGTATACTTGTAGCCTTTATCTGTAAAAGATGCTATATATATATATAGGGAAAAGGTGAGCTCAAGTTCTTTATAAAAGAGTTTAGGTTGATTTGAAAATATAGATCTTACCAATATTTGTTGTGTGGGACCAAAGATTATAAAAAGAACATTATAAAAAAAAGAATGCAGCCTATTTGGACACATGGGCGCCCTTCATCATGACACTTACATCTCGTTATCAAATCAATGGTTGAGATTACATTTTCTAATTTGAGTCTTTAGAGCTGTAAAATAGATGTGAAACTAATTAGGATTTAAATATCTCATTTGAAGAAGTGGGTCTACTAAATTTTGGGTTATTTCAATATGTGGGGCCATTCATTTAAACCACGTCAAATTTAAGCCATAGGTTTGGGGTTGAAACTTTAACTGGCCTTGATGAGCGGATCCCACTTATCAAAATTGGACCAAAATATATTAATCTCATTTCCACATGATTTTCCATGATCCCTCTTGGTCCAATACCCCCATTTGACGTTTCCCACGAAATGGGCCCTCTTCAAAATGTAACCTAATAAAGAGTTTATCAAGGTTACACGATATTACCGCCTTTCATATCAACAATGGTCGTGACCAAAATCAAAGAGTCATGTTGATTTATATTATGTAACCAACGTTCAAATACATGCTGAGTTCTTACATCGTGTTATCAGTTACATGATAGGATGCTTTCTCATACACAATAGCACTACATTTCAATATTGTCTATCGCATATCGTGTTATTGATAACATGATACATATGCCACCCATACACAATCAGATGACTTCTCAATGTCGTATATTGTATTATCAATAACACAAAATAGTCTATATCATATTATTGATAACACGACTATGTACTGTGTGTATGCAAGTACTAGCTATCATGTGTTCCATAACACGATACATTAACAATCATGTATATGAACACACAATTTCCAACTAGACTTTGAATAATAGGCCATTACCATAGAAGTCAACGACTGGTTGATGCTGATGAGCCTCGCTGGATTAACCCCTTGATGGGCAACTGATTATAACTTCTTTACCGGGGGAGTGTGAGTATATACTCAGCTTGAACCTTACTTCACGGTCAGAACTCGCTTAACAGCGGAAACTTTAAAAATTTCCAGTTGGATAAGTTGAAAATCGGACCTCCCACTATGTTTTCGCTTCTCACTGGTCGGTATTTGGAAATCACAAGTCAAATGGGTCAAAAATAGAACCTCCCACTGTGGTTTTGCTTCTTACTGGTTGGACTTTGAAAATTTCTGGTCGGATGGGTTGTTTCTGGGTAAATGAGATGGTTTGACTGGTTTACATGATATAAAACCTATTTCGGTCTTATTTTCCTATAATATCGTGTAAGTCTGGGTTCTGTGGCATTTGTACTTAGAAACCAAGGAATATGGAATATTAGCTTCTTTGGCCAGGTAATATGGAAAAAACTCTAGTTTGTGACGGACCAAGTTCATGGGTTCGACCGATATTGGTCTAAGGATTGGCTAGGGTGAACCGGTCAAGGTAATGTTTTAGGGGTTGGCCTCCCCATGAGCATAATCATGAGGGATGTGCATGGCCTCCATGGGCTCGTGGACTCGCGCCCATACTCATGAATGAGACATCGTAGGAAAGCCTGCTTGAAAGTCATGTTGGGCCTTAAGACTAGGCCCAACTAAAGAGAGGAGCCCTAGGTATAAAAGGGGCTGGGGCTTCTAGCCCCCTCTCCTCCACTCTCTCCTGCCTCCCACTCTAATCAGCAGCCCCTCTCCCTCCTTGGGACGTGAAGGAGAGAGGAACTCTCTCTTCTCTCTCTCTTTTGGTGCTCCTGTCTTGCCCCTTCTTGGATCTAGGTTGTGGCTCCCTTGGTAAAGGTTGAGCTGCCAGCCATTCCTCCCTCTCCATTTCTCACCTGGTGGATAAGAGAGAACCTCTCCCTCATGTGGACTGCCTTGGACAATGTGCAAGGAGGTTGTGGATCTCAGGGAATGAAAATTGAAGAGCGAACTCTCTTCCTTTCCATGCAACAAGGCTAGCATCCATCAATGAGGTAATCTTGACCCCCCTTGTTTATAATTGATATAAAGAAAATATCGTGCTTGATATTGGGTGATTGGCCACATCCTTGGGGCTCAGCCCCTAAAGGTCAGTAGATCTTAATTCATGCTTTGATTATTGTTAATCTTGATTATTTTGAATTGATATACTACTTATATGCATGCTATTGTTTGGATGCATGTAATTTGATTGTGAGGGACTTAAAAGGTTGTTTCTTGCACATCCACATGTTGGGCTCACCGCGAGGCTTTAGCTGCTACCACCCAATAGTTTGTTTGTGCTTGAAGTGGCTGAATGGGTTCAAAACTTTTGGCTCTCTTACTATGCTCACTTTTGGACAAGTTGGTGGATGAAATGAGGGATATAAAGATTGCTTCCTTAGCATTTCATTGGCATTGTTTCATTCAAACAATAGTCCACTCAATTTTATTGGCCAATCTTCAAAGAGATTTTTCCATATTACTTGGCCGAAGAGTGGAATATTCCATATTAACTAGTTTTGAACATTAAATGCCACAAAACCCGGACTTCCACAATATTCAAAGACCAGACCGAAATACCCCTGAATGAGGGTTTAGGGTTTTATATCATGATATCTAGTCAGAATGCCACAAATATGAAGAAATGACTGAGCCTGGAGTGTGAGTTCTGATTTTTGAATGAAAATTTCCAC
Organism: Saururus chinensis; assembly: GCA_035235625.1. Lineage (NCBI taxonomy): Eukaryota > Viridiplantae > Streptophyta > Magnoliopsida > Piperales > Saururaceae > Saururus > Saururus chinensis. The sequence goes on along the minus strand of CP141146.1, from coordinate 23,088,152 downwards.
AGTCCGATATGTGAAAAGTGAAAACGCAATGGGAGGTCCGATTTCCGACCTCACATTTCAAAAATATGACCCATCATATGCAAATTTCAGCCATAAAGTGAGATTCGTCCAGAGGTTCTACTCATGCACTTCTGCTAAAGAAGTACATTTTGTGACGAAGGCCAACGACCCATCGAGGGGTTGATCCAGCGAATGTCGGGGACGTCAAACCATCAGCTACTTCATGGTAAAAAAACATCTTCAGACTTTAGCTTTTTTCATAGGTTCGAATACAGTAGTATTCTATATTGTGTTAGTGAGAACAAGATAGTTAGTACTTTCAAAATATACATGGATCGTTTATCAATAATACAATACACAAAATATCGTGTTATCGATAATAAGATATACAATATACAACATTGATAAGTCATCTTATCATGTATGGGAAGGCATACATATCGTGTTATCAATAATACAATATACAACATTGAAAAGTCATGTTATTGTGTATGGGAAGTCATACCTATTGTGTGAACGATAGCACAATGTATGAATGTAGCGTGTATTTGACAAGTATTCGAGCAGCTACATAATGTGAATAAACGTGAATCATTGATTTTGGTCCCAACCCAATATATTGTAACACCCCGACCCGAGTCGGGGGTTCACACGGATAACCCATACTCTGGGTCCTTAAAAAAATTAAAACCAAACCAAACCAGGAGCGGCAAAGTTTGAGTGCGAGATATGTATCATTCCTCTATGTACTACGGAGCCTCAAAGCTCGTCGTGTGTAGGTGAGAATAAAACATAATTATAATTAATTTGGATCAGGCCAACGTTGTACCATTGGTTGCCGATGTACGTATTGGATAGCATCCATGTGTTATTCCAATACGATTGGATCCAAACATAATTTTTCCTAATGGCTATTACATACAACATGTATCACAAAATTATATACATTAAAATACATATATCCTTATATCCAAATACATTATTTGGAGTCAGACGAAAATCTCATAAATCATCGAAATCAAATAGAAATCTCATAAATCATCAGAGTTAGGTTGAAATCTCATAAATCATTTGAGTTAAATGGAAGCTAACAAATCAATGGAATTACACATCTCGCTCTATCATAGAGTGGAGTAGAACACAATAGAACAGATTGGATCAATGCAGAGAATATCAAAGCAAATCGAATCAAACATATTCAAATACATCAGATCATAGAAAATCATATATCTTAATTAGTATATTAATATCACTAGTTAAGATGAGCATTCATATAAGTCATTTAGCATCCTAAGTTAACTACTTAGGATGCCCACACATTCCTATACTGATATTAAAATAGAAAGTGAGAAATGTTCACTCCCTTGAAGTTCCTTGGAAGTAGTGGCGTTCAGAGTTACTCCTTCCATTAGGGTGTCCTCTCCTTTAGGTTTGAGGACGACGGACAAAGCCTCATCTTGATTTGGAATGTTTTTTCATTACGCCTAAAGCCTACAGATAGACACTCCCCTTCTTAAGGTTCATCACCCTTTGCATGCTCGAAGGCATCAGACAGAACATCTCCTTACCCGGAGACACTTCTTACTTTCCACACCCGTAGGCGAAGGATAGAACATCCTCTTTCCCATAGACACTTCTCACTTTCTGTACCTATATGTGATGGACATAACATTCCCTTACCCGGAAATGCTTTTCACTTTCTATGCCCGAAGGCGACGGATAGAATATCCCCTTACCCGAAGACGCTTCTTAGTTTCCTAAGTAGTTAGCCATTAGGCAAGACTACACTCGGATCCGATCATATTAGAATAACATCATCGATGTTATCTAATACATACGCACACAACCAATGGTAAAACAATGTTGGCCCGATCCAAATTATTTATAATTATAAGTATTATTCTTACCTACACGTGACGACCTTTGAAGATTCATTATGGGTATATGAACATAACAATGATTGCACACAAATAATGTTTCCTTGTTTAAGAAAGAAAATTCTTTATTAGAGATTTCTAGACCCGACCCGGTTCGGGGTGTTACAAATGGTATCGAAGCTTTGATCTATCAACGAGAATATTATATTTTATTAAAGATATTGATATAATAATAATGCTGACTTTAAGTTTGAAATAATTTGAAATTTTTGTTCTGAATATATTGTCATTGATTTGATATGAATTCTCGTTCTAAATGTTTGGTAATGCATGTGTGATCGAATTTAATACAAACTCCGATTTTGAACCTTTCGTTCTGCATGTGTGATATTGGATTTAATATGGACTCCGAATTTAAGAACTCCAATTCTCAAGTGGATTTTAATTTGATTTTTTATGCTTACATATGATGCAATGGTTTTTGATACGAACATCAATTTTATGAATTTGGATCTTGAATTGAATATGATTTGAAAACTTATATTATGAATAAGTTGCATGAGATTTTGAATTGTAATTCCATTATGCTTGCTTGGCATTGAAATTACTCCGAACTTTGATTTTTATGAATTCTGATTTGGTTAATTAGAAGTGATTTAAAATTTCTATCCAGCATGTTTTGTATCATATTGAAGGCAAACTCCAACTTTCTAATTGTCGATCTCAAATTAGAATTGAACTAAAGTTTTTCCTTTGAATCTGTTGCATCTGATTTAACATGAATTTTAATCAAAAAATCATTTAAGATTTATGTTCACTATCTATTACAAGGGATTTGATACGAACATCAATTTGATCATCTTTTTATTTTCAATTATAAATTATTTAAAAATTTTTGTTTGAATATGTTGCATTGGAATTAATATTTTCTTAAAATAATTGAGTTAATTTGAAATTTTGTTTCAACTTAGAAATCTGATTTAATACAAACTCTGATTTTGAACTTTTCATTCTATATTTATGACATCGAATTTTATACGAACTCCGATTTCACGAATTCTTATTTTTAATCGAAAGTGATTCAAAAATTATTCTGAATAAGTTCAATTGAATTTAAGACTTATTCCATTTTTACAAATTTCAATTTTAAAACATGGATGAATTAAAATTCCATTTTGCAGTTGTGGCATCAGATTTTATCTGAACTTTGATTTTACGAATTTTGATTTTGACTCGATAAAAAAATCTGTTTTGAATTCGTTACATAATTTTTTTAAATGTTTTTAGCAACTTCAATTTTAAATAGTCCGAAAAAAAAAATTGGATGTATAACAAATCTGTTTTAAACGACAGTAGAATTATGAAGGAGTAACCACCAAATGCTCATAGTATGGGACATGAGGTGCTAATGGAAAACTTTATGCTTAATTCTACTAGGGTATTGAAATATAATTTAATTTTGAATTGCCCATTTCAAAAAATGTATTGATTAAGAAATGAATTTATTTTAAAAGGCAGTGGAACTACCTAAGAGTAACTACCAAACACTCGCGGTATAGGAGGTGAAGTGTTAGTCCGTAGCTCTATGGCGAATTCTGTCGAAATATTGATACAAAATTCAATTTTGAAATATCAGCATTTTGAAAATTCTCTTTAACTTAAAGCGAATATGTTTTGAAAAACATTGGAACTCCCTAAGAGAAATCACTAAACACCTATGGTATGAGATACAAGGTGTTAGTGGATTGCTCTAAGGTTAAATCTACTGGTGGATTTGATATTAAATTTAATTTCAAATCCTTTGTAATTTGAAAAAGGATTTGAAATTTAGTAAATTTATCTCAATCACCCATTGTATGGGACATGAGGTGCTAGTAAATAGCTATTCCACTAGTGTATTGAAATGAATTTCAATTTCGAGTTTAGTTTAATCGAAAATGTTTGTTCTGAATTTAATGTGAAAATTAAGTTTTTCGATGCTTTGGGTCTTTGGACCCTCTAGATAGTTATTTGGTATAGAGCTTAAAAACTATCTATTCTAGATACCTACCGAGAGAAATAATCGGTTCTGGCATACACAGGTGTGGAGCATAATGGAAAAGCTCCTATCCTTCTGGCCTCTGTAGCCCCATGAGTACGAGGTACGCCATTCAGTTTCGTGGATTTAAATAAGGATACCCAATGATTAAAATAATTGATTCTGACATGTATAAATGTGGAGCATCATGGGAAAGCTCCTATCTTTCTAGCTTATGTGGCCCCATGAGTGCGGGAGTAAGCCATTAGGTATCACGACTCTCTGAATAAATGATTTATTTATCAAAATTTGAAGGAACGATACATATCATTTTGAATAACATATCAAATTTCTAAATAATGATTTATCTGACTCTAAATTAATTATCAGATTTTGTTTACTAATGATTTATCATATTTTGATGAATGATTGATTTATCAAATTTTGAAAGAATGATATGTCTAATTTTGAATGACATCTCAAATTTCAAAATGATGGCTTATTCGACTAAGAAATAATTACTAGATTCTATAAGATATGATTTATCCGATTTTAAACAAATAATTTGATTTTGCTTAACATGTTTTATCCGATCATAAATTGTCGAATTCCGTTTATAAATGTTTTATTTGATTTTAAGTATGAGATTCTTTTTATAAATGATTTACTCGATTATAATTTATAGAATTTTGTTTACGATTATTTATCCGATTAACTATATGATTTTGTTAGATATATGTTCGAATTTTATTGTGTTTTGAAGAGTATTTTTGGGCGAATTGCGAAGACGCAATTCGTTTAAGGGGGAAGAATGTAACGACTTGTTTTCCGATTGTGCCTAAACCAAGGGGTTAGGGGTAATTATATAATTCTTAGATAATTATTAGAGGATATCAAAGGATGAAATCTCTGTATATGGGTAGAACTTGACGAAACAAGCGTAATAAATCGAATAACGCGCAAAAAAGAGGTCAGGTGCGAAAGTTCTGACCTTGAGAAGCGTATGTTATACGTGGGATTGATGCAAAAAGAGTAGGATAAACTACTTTAAGTGGTCAGTTTCGTAGGCCTCATCGATACGAGCTCAACGTCATTAAGAACACTCAAATTCGAGTTCAGGGTAGAAGTTATACAATGGACCTGCATGTCGCAGGACGACCCCGCGCATGCCACGCGCGGGCACCACGTGCAGCGCCATTGTTTTCGGTGACAGCGCCCACCGAAATGGCGTCGCGGCCCTATATATACCCATTTTAGCATCTTTCTGATCCAAACTTCATTTTCTCTGTTTCTGGTCATTCTGAGTCCAATTTAGTCCGTTTAAAAGGCGTTATTAACTAAATCGAGCATGCTCTACTCAATGAAAGGGTCCATTCTTTCATTTCAACACTTTAAAAGGGACAATGGATTTGGAAAAGAGGGGGTTTTGTCCACTGCCTATGGGTGCGGGAAATGTGAAGTATCTTCAAATAAGGGAAGGTTCTGCCTCCCTCCTTTGAGCGTGCAAAGAGTGATGCATCTCCGGGAAAGGAGAGATTTTGTTCATCACCTACGGGCGTGGAAAATAAGAAGCGTCTTGGGGTAAGTGGATGTTATGCCCGTCTCCTGAGAAGCATCTCCAGGTAAGGGGATTTTTGTCCATCGTCTATGGGCACGGAAAGTGAGAAGCATCTCCAAGACATGGGATGTTCTATCCGTTGCCTATGGGCGCGAAAAGTGAGAAAAATCTCTGGGTAAGGGGAGGTTCTATCTGATGTCTTCAAGCATGCAAAGAGTGATGAACCCTAAGAAGGGGAGTGTTTGTCTATAGCCTTTAAGCGTAATGAATTAGCATTCTAGAGCAAGAGGAGGCTCTGTCTGCCATCCTCGAACCTCAAGAAGAGGATGCCCTGATGGAAGGCGTAACTCCGAATGCCACTACTTCCAAGGAACTTTAAGGGAGTAAGCATTTCTCACCTTCTGTTTTAATATCAATATAAGAATGTGTGGGCATCCTAAGTAGTTAACTTAGGATGCTAAATGACTTATATGCATGCACATCTAAATTAGTGATATTAATATACTAATTACGATACACGATTTCCTATGATCTGATTTATTCTTATATGTTATGATTCGATTTGCTTTGATATGCTCTGCTTTTATCCAATCTGCTCTACTATGTTCTTCTCTACTTTGTGATAGATTGAGATATGTAATTCCGTTGATTTGTTAGCTTCCATTTAACTACAATGATTTATGAGATTCTGTCTGACTCTGATTATTTATGAGATTTCTATATGATACAATGATTTATGAGATTTCTATCTGACTCTAAATAATGAAGTCAAAAGAGTCCAAAAGAACTTTTGGGGGCACCTTTTTAAGCTCCCAGTCACTTAAATTGAAACTAATGAAGTTATTAATATGTAATAATCATTTTAGCCCAATGACTCTTATTGCAAGAAGATTAGTTACAAAAGCAATTTTCCCAAGGGAAGCGGAGCCACGGAGGCCATATATTTGTCACAACTCAATTTGCTTCTTAATACTTAGTACTTGAAGGCAGCCAGCATTAAATCAAATGTGGAGCCCGACTTAAGAGGTACTTTGATGGTTTGTGGAGTTCTTTGGTAGAGGCGATAAGAGTTTTTTCATGATCTCCTCTGACAATATCCTTAGTTAAAGCTACGTATGAAGTATCGTTAACATTCAAGATCAATGGTACACATACTTAACATTATCAATCCAAAATATCAACGGCTCCCCATGCATAGCTTACACTGGGCTCATTGTTAGAGGGTATCACAAAAAAGGCATACATGTATAGTCCATAAGTGTACAACGCTTACAAATCAAAACAAATCTTTCCTCCCCGATAGACTTTTCCTACCAGCCATTGGAAAAATTTTAGAGAAAATATTTAACTTCTGAATTTTTATTTTTAATATGGTTACTTTATAATTTTCCTTTTCAGTCTACACCAGCTCCTACTTTTCATTTTAGTATATCTATTTTGAAGATTTCCCGTACATGTTTTTTTAAGATCTCACTAACCATTATATTCATTTTTAATAAAAAGATATAAGAGTACATGGTGGGCCTATACCACCCCTTTCTTTCACCTTTTGGAGCAACTTCTAGGAGTTAGGTTCCTCGCCTCATTCCTAAAAGTTTGGAAGAGCACCACAACCAGCCATACCAACATCTAAAACAACCAATACCAATCTCCTATCATTGGCTTTCAACTTGTTGAACCTGCTCAAAACTCCTCCACAATCATTTGTCCTATAGCATGAAGGATTTAGAAGGGGGATGTGTGTCCCATAGTTTTTTCTTTTGTCCTTTTACTAAAAAAATATGTATAATATGGAGAATAATGGTACAATAGATAGAATATTTTAGAAAATTGGTGTGATAAAAAATATAAGTCGGGTATATTTGAACTAAAAACTAAAAGTTGAATATTTTAGATATTTTTTCAAATTTCTCATGGTTTTGTAGAAAGGATATTTTTCCCCACAAATATTTTTTCTCAAGTCTTTAATATTTTAAAAATATGGCCCTCAACTACTATATATTTCCAAAAATATACACATGTAAAGTGCAACTAATGAGGCAGGAAATATTTGAATTACTTCTTCCTGAAATATACACAGGTTTGACTATTTGAAACCAACAATAAGTTTCATTTTCATATCATTCTAAGCTTTTTTCAACACCGAACAAACCTTAGACATCCATTATGGAGCGACTTGAGATAAATAACAACTGAGATTTAAAACAATGGCCCTCAACTATTACATAATCCCGAAAATTGCACTATGCACACGTGAATCCCCAAACACGTGACAGGAAATGACTGAAATTTTCCTCTTCTCGGAATCTGCTAGGACCAGCTACAAACCCATCGACATAGCCATTTAAAAATTTTCTTTTTTCTTTATAAATTATACTTTTAAAAAAATAAACCTGAAAATATGTTCGACTACTTAAAACCAACAATGAGTTCTATTTTTACATTATTCTGAACTTTTTCAAGCATCATTTAAAATACGTAGTTGTTGGTCATCAATTATTAGTTGTCACCTGCTAGTAAAAAGGACCATCAGCACCTAAGAAAAGGAGGGTTTTAGCCTTGGAGAAAGAGGGTACTAGTTAGTGCTAGAGAGGAAGGAGATTCCCAATGAATGACTCCATATCTCTAGCATTGGTGGTCTCCTTCTCCAACACCAATAGCCTCCTTCTTCTTTGGTACTAGCACCTCCTTCTCCGGCGTGATGCCTCCTCTTTCTTTGATGCCAACACCTCCTTTTTCTTCGACAACGACGCTCCTTTTGCTAATTGGTGATAATTGGTAGTCGATCATTGACAACTATTACTTCAAACATACTTTTTTATATATATTTATCTATTTAGATTTTTTAAAATGGTTCAATTCATATATTGAGGGAAATACAGTCAACTAGTGTGTTGTCTTACTTACGACACTAAATTTGGTAGTTTATTATTATTAACTATTGTGTGTTCTCTCAGTTTCCAATTATCGCAAGCTAGACACTAATGGCTATTTGAGGTTTATTTGGTGCTAGAAAATTATAGAATCGAGTAAAAATAAATCCCATTGTTGGTTTCCAGAAGTTGAACATGTTTATAGGTTCATTTTTTAAGATCGACGCTTGTAGAAAAAATAAAATTTTAAATGGCTATGCTAGCTAGTCCATGGTCGGTCCAACCAAATTTTAAGGAGTAGGATGAGGCATAGGAAGAGGAGTAGGAGCAGCAGTAGGAGGACGAGGAGGAGGAGGGGAAGGGGAGGAGGAAGAGGACAAGGAGTAGGAAGAGAAGAGGAGACGAAGAAGAAAAAAGAGGATGAGGCAAAGGAGGAGGAGGGGAGGAGGAGGAGGAGGGGAATGTATATGCTTCAAACTTGAACTATCTTAATTTTCCATAAAAAAGGCATGATAGGAGGCTCCGAATCACATAGAGTACAACTTTCCTTTAGGAAATATTTAACCCCTTGGGTAAACCAAATCACTCTAAGGTTCTCAAGAAAATTCTCCTCTAGGATAAGCAAAAGTAATGATTCTTCTTATTCTTTTCTTGAGAATTTTTTGAAAGAGAAAACTAGAGAATGTTTTTTTGTGAAAACACAATCAAAACTCATATACAAAACATATACACATTGTATATTTATGTAAAACCACATATAAAGACACCCCTTACGATGAGACACAAAACATTTCCCAAAAGAGCAATTTTTACTATTAAAACATGAAGAGATGGAAGTGCAATCAATCACACACATATTGTTATCGATTGCCAATCATACTATAAATTAAAGATCGATTGATTCACATATATCATATCAATTAATGTTTTTTCCTTTTACGATAATACTCAACAACCCCCCACTTTTTTATCATAAAAAATGAACATAAAAACCTCTAATTAGTACAAGCAATTACAAATTTAATTAAGTAAAAGATTGTCATGTAAAGTTGGTATTGAACCACCCACTTTAGATACAAAGTTAATAATTTCATACACGGAAAAACACTAAGCCTCTATGAAAAGAACAAAAGTTACATGTTCAACACTCAGATGGCCATGTGTGGTTCGAATTTTGGAAGACACTATAAAGTAAACTCTTTCCTTCCATAAGAAGAGGCACAATTTCTCTGTCCCTATAGGTGAGGTTCTCCTATGTCTTTGTTGCTTAGATGTATAACTTGAACCTCATTAAGAGCTTAAGCTCAACCTTCACAAGTGACATTCATAAAGAATTCCTTTAAAAACTTCACACTAATAGTAAACAAATATATGGAGCTCTTGTGCTACTATTGTAGTCAAAATGACAACTTGCTCTTACCCATTATACCTTGCACTACTAGTTAAGTAGGCCTTGGTTGGGTTACCATTGTTGTTGACTAATCTTAATGAGGGTTTCAACCCCATCTCAAAAGTCGTCACTCTCACTATGTCCCACAGAGGCCCTTAGTAAGAGGACCAGCCTAGTTTTTACTTGACCTCACATACGCAAGTATAATGATACCATCTTATATCAATCGCCTCATGTGCTAATGTCTAAAACCAATTGTCTAGACTTGTCATTATACACACTACTATAAGTCTCACTATTTCAATTCATAGAGATAGGCAGCATAGACTAGGAAGCACAAAATCTTCTAGTTGGTTCGTGTAGATATCTTCAACAAGATCTCTATTCAAAAATGCAGTCTTAACATGCATTTGTTGCATGCATAGTTTGAAAATGTATGCTAAAGAAAATAATATTCTATTAGAAGTGAGGTGCGCTATAGGAGTATAGGTTTCAAAATCATTAATCCTCTCTTCTTGCCAAAAATCATTACCTACTAATCTAGAATTAAAATACAGGCAATTCCACTTGGATTATATTTTCTCTTAAATGCCTATTTACACCCAATTGACGTGGAAACGGGTGGAAAATTAGCCACAGCCCGGGTATTGTTGAAAATTATGGAGTCAACCTCATTATCAATAGCATCTTTCCAAAAAAAAAGGAATATCTAAAAGTCATTGCCTCTTTATGGTTATTCTCTGATCACACATTTATAACACATAAACATTCATATAGTGTCTCAACCACACATTCTGATCATGTATTCATAACACATAAACCTGCATATAGTGTCTCAACCACACTTTTTGATCATGCATTCATAACACATAAACCTGCATATAGTGTCTTAATCACACTTTCTGATCATGTATTCATAACACATAAACCTACATATAGTGTCTCAACCACACTTTCTGATCATGCAGTCATAACACATAAACCTGCATATAGTGTCTCAATCACACTTTCTGATCATGCATTCATAATATATATCTCATCCATTCTTGCACGACAAATGTGTCAAATTACATGTTACACAAACATGCATATCATACATCATATACTTGCATCAACATAAATCAAGAATGCCTCCATGAAGGAGTAATCACAATTTAGTGTCACGAAGACGGGAACACAAACAAGTCCACAAAGGCGTGTCATGGTCCAAATTCTACGAAAGAATTTAAGAAGTTTGGGGTTGCCAATCCCTAAAGGCTGCTCACCCCAGACGATCGTGGCCAAGGATATCACATTCTCATGAAGAGAACCTAGAGCAGGGGAGTTCGATTTGGGACATCTTCTGCGATGGGGAAGAGCCCGAGTTCCCACGAAGGAAACCCACGAACACATGGTAGCTGATGCAAAGAGCATACCATACTGGATTCTCAGGGTCCAGATGACAATAATAGTCTCAAATCGCAAGACAAGCACATAACTCATCCCCCATATAGTTCCACTTAACTAGACTCGACTCAACCCGGGGAATGCACATGTTCCACGAAGGAACTCAAATCAAAACATGTCCTTTCGGACCAATCAAGTTTCGATTAAGCCATGACCAATTAATTCGGCACACAATTTCACCACATTGCATCCAATCGGTCAAACTCGATTAATCTCGATAAAGCATCAATTGAAATCCAAGCATCAATTGAAATCCATTTTCATGATGCATGCAGCATGGTACATACGTGAGAAAGGCATACATGAATCCTAATTCATGCTAAGTGCTCTCATCAGCCCCTCATGCATCATTCATAATCTTAATATCAATGCTCATCATCATCATTAAATCCCACATGTGTGTGTGTACATAGTAGAAGCATTTCCCTCCATGCACATCAACATGCTTGTAATTCACTAACCATCACCCTACACATGTGTATTAACATCTAATCATGAATTCCAGCGGAAATCATAGATGAAGAATCATTAAAATAATAACTCAAAATCAAAGCTTAACCACAAGCTATACACTTCATCCTTAAGCCATGACCTTCACTAACATTCACACATCGATTAACCACATCCCAACAGGACATATCAGCCCACTAGTATGTTGTAGCTCTACTGAAAATATACCTAACCATAGAAAATCAACATTCATAACTCCAAGATGGTAATTCCAACCTCATATAACGAATCTCAAACCATTCTACATAACACTAATATATACCACAATTTCATAATCTCAATGGTATACCCTTCCAGTAGCATACTATAGCTCAAAACACTCCACCTACACATGGAAATGATATATCAAAGTAGAATTATCGAAATAAACATCATGCAAATATTACCAAATCTGCTGTGTAGCCGTTCAAATGCCCAGTAGGACCGTTTAATCGGCTAAACGTAAAAATTCTAAAAATGTTGTGTTGCCGTTCGAATGCCCAGTCAAACCGTTCGATCGGCTAAGCGGAAAATTGGTTGAAATTACAGTGTTGCCGTTCGAACGCCCAGGAGGGCCATTCGAACGCCAACAAGGCAAATCGACCTTCTTCTCCATTTCAAATCTTCAAACCGAAACTCTATTGATAAAACTTAAAATCACCATCTAACAACCTAAATGCCAATAAAATCTCACCATAACTTCTAGAAAGCTAATCCACATCATAACAAGATAAAACCCTATGAAATCGGGATTAAAGATTACCATTTACTAATCATGTCATTAAAGCACTAATCAAGTAAATCCACTCAAAATAAACCATGAAATCAAGAGCTTTACCATAGGAAAATTGAAATTTAGAAAGTCCATTACCTTATCCCTTGATTAGGCTTGGATTTGATGGTCACCCTTCTTAAAAACCTTTCAAATACATAGAGTTTAAATTAAACTCCATTAAAACCGATTTAACATAGAAAACCCTAATGAAAAACTTAGATCTAGAGCTTGTTGAACATAAAAATCAGATTTTTAGATCTAGGGTTTGAAGAAGAGATGCAAATCAATAGTTTTGATGTTTAAAAATGAATCAAAACAAAGGGGAAATGATAGATCTAGAATGGATTAAGAGAAAATCTAGGGTTTAAGGCTTAATTAGAATAGGCTTACCTTAAACACCTTCTAATCCGAACCTAATTGGGGAATTAGGCCTAACCTCCCTTTCCCAGCTTATTCCCAAAATGGAAATGGCTCAGGTCATTCTATTTATATTAGGGTATGGGGTATGTATGGGTAAATAGTGGGGTATTAGGCTAAAAATGGGAAATTTGGCTATTTGAGCACTAATTAAACCTGAAAAAATTATGAAAATTTTTGTAGAGGTTTAAGTTGATGTCAGGGTTAGTTTGGTCCAAAAACCTAAATTTCGACGGTGGGGCCCATAGGGGGTCCTGCCAAACCCTAATTTTTGGAAAATTAGTGAAAATTCAGAAAAATCCCAAAAATTCATATTTGTCTCAAAATCACTTAAAACTAATAATTGTAAAGTTAATTTTGATTAAAACCATTAAAAACACTATTTATTTTTGAAACACCGAATTAATAAGAAAATGAGTTAACCACGCAATAACCGACGATTAAAATGAAACGAAAACCGGTTTAGAAATGAGAGTCCTTACATTTGGAACCCCCCATAAAAGTTATTTTAAGAAATTTAGCATCTCTAGATGTAACAATTACATTTGACTCCAAGTCAAATAATCTCTAGGACTTATTTTCAGCATATCCCACAAATATACTCTTAATGGGTTTAGGATCCAACATATTCCTTATATTAAGCCACACACCCGAATACTTTTACCTAGGCTAAATTTTGTTTCCTTCCCTTCCATAATTCGTATGGAGTTCAAAGTGATTTTCTAAATGGAATCTGGTTAAGTATATGACATGCAGACAACAAGGCTTCACCCCATAAATTTAAACGTACATGAGTATGCAAAATCATAGAATTCATTATCTAAACCAACGTATGGTTTTTCCTCTCATCTAAACCATTTTGTTGAGACATATAAGGTGTGATCGCCTTATAAATACTTCCATGTTTTTCGCAAAATCTTGAAAATTCATATGAAAGATATTCTAAGCCTCTATCTAAGAGGGGAACTTTAATTTTCTTTCCAACTTGTTTTTCAACTTTAGATTCGAAAACTATGAACACAATGAAACCTTTATTTTATTGAGAAGGTAATCATATGTAAACTTTGAAAAACTATCGACAAAATTGATGAAATACTTCCTATCTCATGTAGTCAAAATACTATTAAGTTCACAAGTATTCAAATGGATTAAATCTAAACTATCAAATTTTCAGAAAGCTATTGGAAAAGGCTTTTTAATCATTTTAGATTTTATGCAAACTTCATACTTGTTATTTTGAAATTCTTAAATAAAATCAAACCCAATTTTTGTATATTTTGTAAATAGCAAAAAATTATATGACCTAATTTATCATGCAACATATCACACAAGTCAAGAACATAAGAAAAAGATAATTTATTAATTTCATCTTAAGTACACACTTTAAATATCTCATTACATGAATATCTCTTTCCTACAAAAGCTCCGAAACAGGACAACACAAATTTCAATTCAAGTACAATGTATAGCCTTTCTTGTATTAAATATTAGTCGAGACTAAGTTCTTCCTCATATAGGGAACATATAGCACATTGGTCAAAGTGAGCTTCTGTGCATATGTGAAGTTGAGTTTAACAACACCCTTGCAAGCAGTTTTAGTACAGTTTTGGTTCCCCATTTAAATTTCTTACTCACTGACCACTTCAGTAAAATCTTATGAAGGGATTTTCTATTGCACACATGAACCATGACGAGAGTTTCATATCCATCTAATAAACCTAGTGGATCACCACATTGCCCCTAGTCCGATTATCTAATGAAGATAAAGACTACGAGATATGACCTTATTGCACATAATTTTTTACATAATGGAAAAAACCTAATATTCACTCAATCTCACTCTCGAAATATCAATCAATCTAGATATGAACATAACAATTTACATGAAAAACCGCAACTAGGGTAAAAAACCACAGGAGTTTCAAATAAACTAAATCAATGTACCAGAAACTAAGACTTTTTATGGATACAAGCAAACTACCAACCTTATTTAGACTCTAACAAAGGCTCCTCTTATTTAGATAGTTGTTGTTAACCTTCAAGTCTTATCTTTAAGCACTTGAAACTTTCTCCTTCTAGTCTTCAGCAAGCACCTCTTGGTGTCTTGACTTTAGCTTTACGAAAATCTTTAATCTTCCTTTGAAGACATGTTGCAACTCCTCTTTGAATATTATGTATAATCTTCTTTAGTTATGGGTTTTCTTCTTCAATTCACCATATATCTTCAATACAAGTCTCAAGTAAATTCTCCTTTAGAAAATAATAAGAAAATGTGTAAACTTTTTTTCTCTTTTCTCCTCTAGGTTTTCCTCTCTAAAATGTCATTTATATAACCCTTATGAACATGTAATTTGACACGTTTGTCGTGTAAGAATGGATGAGATATACTATGCACGTGATTTGAAGAAGTGTGATTGAGACACTATATGCAGGTTTATATGTTATGAATACATGATCAGAAAGTGTGATTGAGACACTATATGCAGGTTTATGTGTTATGAATGCATGATTAGGAAATGATACATCTTGTCAATCTTTGATTTGAATGATTATGTTGTTATGCCGTCGTGTTTCCGATAATGATAGTATATTAGAAAACCATTACTGAGTTGTTAAATTTACCCCTCTTTATTGTGTTTTGCTTTAGGGCTGTGTGGCGTGACACGCAAATGGACAGGATCTCCTCTTTGAGGAAAGATCGGAGATGACTTGGGAGTGATCGTGGAGACACCTTGTGTAGCTTGTTTCCTTGTTTATACTTTTATGTTTAGAACCTTTGTGTATGGTTCTCATTTTAATTTATGCTATGTTATACACTTGTGTTGTTTAAGACCTATTTTAGAGCCTAGAGAGGGCTATGGTTAAACTAAGCATGTGGGTTTGAGACTTATGTTTATCTTGAGTTAATGCAACTCTCTTTCTTTCTACTTATTTACTTTTGCTCAAAGTGGTGCGTACACTCCGTAATTATGTTAAATCGCTCGTGGTTAAGGCGTAAGTCTTCCGCTAAACCGTATCTCAATTTTCCTTGTCGCCCCCGTGCACTTGACTGGCCCTTGGACCGGGTTCGGCTTGGGTCGGGCTGTGCCGGGGCATGACACCCTAAGTGTCTCTAATGCTATTAGCGACGCATAACAAAAAAGTGTCGTTATTAGTAAAACTATGTCACTAATAATAAATTATTAGCGACGCTTATTTGTTAGCGTCGCTAATAATCAGTCATTAGCGACATTATTATATACGCCGCTAATAGAAAAACTATTTTAAAAAAATAAAAATAACTTATTAGTTACATTTTTATATACGTCACTAATAGAAAAATATTTAAAAAAAATTAAAAATAACTTATTGGCGATGTATAACTCTAAGCGTCACTAATAAGTCCTTATTAACAACATTTGTCTATACGTTGCTAATAAAATAAAAAAATATGCATTCTATGTACCGCTAATAACATAATATTAGCGACGCTAATAAATCAGATTTAAAACAAAAAAATTTCAAAAAAAAAACCTCGGTGGACCACCAAGGAAGGGAGAGGGAGCCGAGCGATGGCGGGGCGCCAGAATCCGGCCCCCCTCCTCTAAAAATAAGAGGAGGGCGGCAGAGCAGGGGGGAGTGGGAGGACAGCGGTGCCATCCTCCATCCCCCCCCCCCGCCCCCTCCCCTCTTGGTCCCCCCCACTCGGCTCTGCCCCCTCCTCGATTTGGGGAAGGAGGGGGACCGCAGAGGGGGCGAGCAAGGGGTTCGGAGGAGGCTGCCCCCTCCTCTAAAAATCAGAGGAAGGGGGAAGGAGGGGGACTGGAGCAGAGGGAGAGTGGGGTGGGGGAGGGCAGAGCAGAGCAGGAGGACGGCAACAACTCCGTGTCGGCGCCCCCCCCCCCTCCTCTAAAAATCAAAGGAAGGGGGAAAGGAGGGGAGAGCGGGAGGACGCCGGCTGCGGCGCCGTCCTTCGGCCCCCACCCCCCTCCTCTGAAAATCAAAGAAGGCGGAGAGGGGGGACTGGAGCAGGGGAGGAGAGGGGGGCAGAGGGTGGATGCGGGGTGGCCGGACGTGGGCAGCGGATGACAGCTAGGGGTGGAGCTCAAGAGGGGAGGAGTGGCGGGGGTGAAGCTGGGCGGGGACAAACGCAGGGCGGAAGGAGGCGGACAGGCAGTGGACAGCGGTGAACAGGCGGAGGATGAAAGATGTTGAAGGGGGGAGGAGAGGAGGGGGCCAGGTGGGATTTGGCGAAAAACAATGACCTGCGCGGGCGATATATATTCGCCACGCGTGGGGCAAAAATTTTGCACGGCGCGGGCAATTTTTACATGGCGCGTGCGTGCATTTGTTTAACGACACTTAGCAAGAGTCACAAATGAATATCATTTGCAAGCATCACAACTATTTCAATATTTGCGGTGTTTTTAAAATGTCGCCAATTGTTTTCATGTGCGACGCTTATAAATAAGCGCCGCAAAAATTTTCATATCCGGGATGCTTATCCATAAGCGTCGCAAATACTTTTACTTTCTCCTTCTCTCTCTCTACCCTCTCTCCTCCATCTCTCTCTCTCCTCTCTCTCCTCCCTCTCTCTCCTCTATTCTCACTCTCTCTCTCCTCTCTCTTCCTCTCCTCTCTCCTCCCTCTCTCTCTCCTTCTCTCCGCTCTCTCTCTCTCCTCCCTCTCCCCTCTCTCTCGCTCTCCTCTCTCCTCCCTCTCCTCACTCTCCTCTAATTTTTATTTTTATTTTTCAAAATTAATTTTAAAATAAAAAAATATGTGTCGCTAATAATATTTATTTCATTTCTTTTTTTATATTTTAAAAATATATTAATTTTTAAAAAATTAAAAATTAATTAATCTCCCTCCTCTCTCTCCCCTCTCTCTCTCCTCTCTCCCCTCTCTCTCCTCTCTCCCCTCCTCCTCTCTCTCTTCCCTCTCCTCTCTCTCTCCCCTCCTCTCTCTCCCTTCCTCTCTCTCTCCCCTCTCTCTTCCTCTCTCTCTCGTTTCCTCTCTCTCTCTCTCTCTTTTCCTCTCTCTCCTCTCTCCTCACTCTCTCTCTATCTATTTTAATTTCAAGTTTTTTTTTCAAATAAAAAATATGCTATTAGCCACGCATACGTGCATGCGTCACTAATACGCTACACTATTCGCGACACATAATATAAAGTGTCGCTAATAGTGAATTTTGAAGACAGTTTTTATGTGTTGCTATTAGTAGTTTTTAGTAACGCTCATTTTTGCATCGCTAATAAAAGCGTTGCTAATAGTACTTTTTGTTGTAGTGATTCTAAGACTCATTAAATACATATTATTTTTTAACATAATTTTGATAAAGAAATCAGCCAATAAAACTAGACATATGACATATATGTTCTTATAGAATGATTTTTGCTTTTGGCTCGTGAGTGGCGGATAAAGTCTCCACCTGCCTTACGTTGTTTCCTCCCTCTAGAGCAACTAACTCAAAAAATTGACCCCTCTAGGACATAGAACGTCATCAAATTAGTTAGGATTTCTCTTTGAACGGTTGGATTTGGGCAAGAAATGACTTTAAAGAGCATGTTGATGCAGAAGAGAGGAAAAGAGATGGGTGTGGGGCGAATTGGAAGCTCCCCTCTTCCCCCTTTGCAGGAAAATAGAGTCATTAGATGCACACCATGTTGGCTAACCATACCGCAGCCTGCACGGGCAGTTGTGTAGGCTAGGCTTGCACGTTGCATGTAGGCTTGGCCTACACGCTGCAGGAAGGGCATCAACACTATGGCATCAGCGTGCTAATGCAATATTTAAAAAAAAAATGAAATAACATTTCAAACTACCAATGACAATAACTATCTACCCCGAACTCGATTTCTCACGTTCTTGGTACTGTTGAGCTTGTATCGACTAGCCCTTCCAAACAAAGACTATGCAAGGGTATGTTATCTTGTAAAATTAAAGTGGGGCCTACCCCCGATACAGTTCTCGAGGTAGTAGTCTACGTTCTCTACATCATATTTTCACTTTCTTAGGATCGATACATTCGTATCTCCGAACTTACAAATGATCTCTAAGGTAATTTAAGAGATTAAGCTTGAAAATGACATAAAATAGATAAAAATGGTTTGTTGGGCCCAAAAACATATTGTAGGTCCAAAAGTATATTTTTAAAAAATAGAGTTATTTCACCATTTGTGTGAGCCCTGGCCCTGTGGACCATTGAATTTTGATACGACGACGTACATATTTCACGAGGCAAGCAGGTTGCACACTACCATGTGCCGTCGGATCTCAAAAAAATTAAATTAATTTCTTCAATCCTGTTTGTGTGAGATTGGGCTTATGTGCATTAGCATGAGCCCCAACCTTATAAGACATCGAATTTCGATAAGGTGACACAAATAACTCAAGTGGCAGGCAAGTTGCATGCCCCCTTGCATCGTCAAATCGAGATTTGATGGCTCTTGAAGGACGGGCTCACACATACGAGATTAATTTAAATTTATTTCATTAGCTATGTTATTAGTGACATTTATTCATAAATATTGCAAATAATATCTTATTAGTTACGATTTTTACTATTAAACATCGCAACTAATTGACTAGAGTGTAACAAATAGTCATTTCGGAGCAAAATTTCATGGGCGAAATTTTGCTTGTGCAAGTTATTAACTCCACCTCCCCCCTTGCTCCTTTACTAGCAAGGGGAGGAGGAGAGGAGGGACTCCTGGTCGATCGACTCCTCCTCCCGCCAGAATCTTGTGCCCTCCTCCCCCCACCCTCCCCTGCTACTAGCTAGAGGAGGTGGGGCTCCTGCACGTTTGACTCCTCCCGTCGGAGTTCGGTACCCCTCCCCCTCCTAGTCCTCCCCACTCTCCCCTTCTCCTGGCCTGGGAAGAGGAGAGAAGGGGCTCCCAAGTGCCAAACTCCTCTTCCTACCAGACCAAAGTCTAGTGCCCCTGCTATTGGCAAAAGGAGGAGGAGAAGAGGGGTGTTTTTTTAAAAAAATATATATTTATTAGTGACGCTTTGAGCAACGTTAAAACCTAAATGATGCTATAAATTTAGATATTAGTGATGTTTTAAATGTCGCTAATATTCTATTTGTGATGTAAAAACAAAATGTCGCAAATAAATATTTGTGATGGGATATGTTTCAACGCATATGGTGACTCTTTTTAAACATTTAGGTATTAGGTACATTTTCAAGACTATTAATGACGCTTTAAAGTATCGCTATTAGTCTTTTTGTTGTAGTGAGATTATTAGGGTGTCTACAGACGTGTTTTTTTCCATCAAGTAGGGAAGTCTCCCTCATCCAACTTCCATACACAGGTAGTTTGTTTCTTTCCCTAGGCTCCCCCCTCGCCAAGAAAAGAGTTCTTATAATGACAAAAGTATTGGTCTTGAATGTACCGTCTAAAGTACCAAAATTTGAAGCATGTAATTAATGTACTCGTGGATTTTTTATTTTTTAATCATATGCAGTAGCTTTCACTCATTTTCAAGGAACCATTGCATGTGATTCTCCGCCCGTTACAAGAATAGCCCAACAATTTGGTATCCAAGGAGGGGTTTTGGAGCTTCAATTTAGAGATTTATACATGAGAACTGTAGTAGTCAAGTGAAATCTGATCTACCTGCGTCTCTAGCTATATGTCATTGGGGTAAGCACACATCTAGCCTAACTGGGTTCAATGAAAATAGTGCCCATAACATCTCATGTGGGGCACATGACATGGTAGATAGAGTTTATGTTTATCTCTAAGATAGTGCATAATGGTCGTGTTCACCTTTATGTATCATGTTAAGTACCATGCAGCATGGTCCCCGCATGGAATAGTGCAATATTTCTTGACAGTTACTTTAGCACATAAACCAAGAGGATCAATATGAACATGTAATTTTCACAGTGGAGAAAGAAAGATGCCTACAAGTTTGAAAAGTTTGTTACATTTGCTTGACAAAGAAATTGATTTTAACAACAAAATTACACACAAACATTACAAAAAAACTAGAATACATAAGTTATGTAAACAGATTTCAGACTTGAGCAACGACCAATTAGTTGACAATTTGGAGTCCCCCTCACAAAATATGTTCAAGTAGCAATCAAAACTCATGGGGCAGATACTAGGTCGAACAGGCCAAGGGCAAAACCCTGTCAAAGCTACTCCGGCGGATCCCACCTCTATTCACCTTCTTCTTCAACTCCTCTTCTTCAGCATGACCGCTGCCGCCATAACCAAGCGGCGCCGCCTTCGCCGGCATTGGGAGTCCCTCCCTCGTCGCACCACCGTTTACCAATGTTCTTGCAATCCCTGAGTAGTGCAAGGAGTCAGCAATTTTCACTGCTGTGACTCCCTTGCTAGTGCGAGCATTTACATCAGCGCCCTTCTTTAGGAGCAATTCGACCACCTCAGCGTGGCCGGCCTCGGCGGCGCAGTGAAGGGGAGTATAGCCGTCTTCATCCCGTCCGTTCACATCCACGCCCTTGTCTAGTAGGGTGCGTGCCACTTCTACACGGCCCTTGAAGCATGCCCGGTGCAATGCAGACCAACCGTGTTGGTCTCGCCCATTCACGGATGCACCACTCTCCAGCAGCCGGTGTATCACGCGCATGTCCCCCTTCCGGGCAGCGGTGCAGAGGCTGTCACCAAGCCGGAGCATGTCGAAAAGCCGGGTGTGACCGGACTCGGCGGCTAGGTCGTAGGCGGTCTTGCCGACCCGGTTCCGGATGTCCTTGTTTGCACCCGTTTGAAGCAGTAGTTTGACCATGGCCTCGTCACCGCCGGATGCTGCCACATGAAGTGGGGTCTCCCCATCTATGGCATTCCTGATGTCCAGTTGTGCTCCATTGGCTATCAACAGTCGGGCACAGTCCCTCCGCCGCTCTTCGACGGCCACATGGAGTGGCGTGCGACCGTCACCAGTGAGGGCATCGACGTCCGCACCTTTGAGCAGTAAAAGCTTCATGACCTCCGAATGGCCCTCCCGGACGGCCAAGTGCAGTGTGCCAAGCTTGGACGAGGCAGAACGCTCAGTGCTCGACCGTCGGGCCAGCAAGAGCTCGACGATGAGTGCTTCTCCGGCTGCAGAGGCGGCTTCGAGCGGCGATAGCCCCCCTTGGCCACGAGCCTCCACGTTCGGCTCGAACTCGAGCAACAGCTGCACCAGGTCGGCTCGGCCACCGGCGATGGCCAAGTGGAGCAGGGTCTGGCCGGTTGACTCGTCCACCGAGTCCACTGAATTCCAGGCCGGGTCACTCCGCTCCAGCACTTCCCTCACGTCATCCATCGACCCGTCGGCCACAAGCTGAACCAAGACCGGCGACCCAACAAACAGTATTCTAATCCCGCTATCAATGAAAACCTGCTTCTTCTTGGTGGTGAACCAATCATTCGGGACCGAGTCAAAAGTCGACGAAGGGTCCTTAACTGCTGCACCGGGGACGACAACGCTGTGTAGAAGGAACGAATCGTCTGAGCGGGGGATCGAGTCGGGGACGGCAGCACCCGGGGGAAGGAGGTAGGTGATCTCCACGGTGAGGGTGCACAAGGGGGAGATGATGCCGGACTGCGGGCGGATCAAGTAGCGACTCTTGTTCACGGGCTGCAGCCGGAACGCGACCGGCATGGTGTACATGACGTTCCGGAGGGTGAGCTCGCCTGAACACTTTTGACCCGGCTCAACTCGGATGGCAACCAGGTTTGAAGGCTCCAGCCTTATCAGCCTATCCATCCTTCTCCCTCTTCTATCACCTGCCTCCCTTCACACAGTAACCAGTCTTGATCTGGGCCAATTTAAGCTCTTCTTCCTTCTGCATCGCCCACCAAAACCCATGCAGAGAAGGAGCTGAAGATGTAGAGAAGTGAGAGAGAAGGTGGGATTGGAGTTCTTTAAGGGGAGGGAAATGGCCGGCTCAAATGGGGGGCAGTGCCACATGGAGGTGTCAAAACCTATGCTGACTTGTTCCATCCGGTGTCCGGACTACAACATATTCTCCCAAATGGGGCAAATGGGGCACATTCCTTCTTTGCATGAAGTCATGTTTTGGACTCGCCTACCCTGACCCGGCTCTGTAACTAGATCTTTGTAGCTAGCCTACATATGGTTCTGAACATGGCTGTTGTATATTAGCGTGATATTGATGTACAACTTACCTTCTTATGTACTATTTTCAAAGTTCTATATGGGCTGATCAGAGAGATCTGGTCATGGAGTTGTTCAGAAAAATATTTTTCTAGCTAAAACATAGAGAGGCTGCTCGGGAACAATGTCATTCTCAAAGTTTAATTAAGTATTAACTGGCTTGCTATAACAAATTGCAATCCGGAAATGGCATTTTTGTCTTCTTTTTCTGGAGGAGGCTGTTGGAATCAGGGGCTGATGGCCAAAGATTCCCATTTTTTTTTTGTAATGAGGATGCACAAGTTTGGGAGTATAATTAAGTTGTGGAGTGGATGAATGACTACTTGTTATTTGCTCCAACCACCAAATAGTAGATAAAGCAAAGTCAAGATGAGGTGCAGCAAATCCCTCTCTCTACTCTCTCTCTCTATATATATTATTTGTTTCAATGGATGATACACTTCCTATTTGCAAGCTTCATACAACTCCGTTTGTTATCAAAAACATTTTTTACCGAATAAAAATAAAAAAAAATTCTTTTTCAAAAAAAATTCTTTTTCTATTCCATATTAATTGTGTGGATCTGAAAAAATTCTCATATAATTAATAGTCTTATTCAATATTTTCTTTCTCATAATAATTACTGAATAAAGAGTAAAAAAAACCTAGTAGATAGAGAAAAAAATTAATAAATTAATTTTTTTAATTATCAATTTTTTTCATATGTGCACGATTGATATAGGATAGAGGAAGGAATATATTTTGGAGAGAGATTCTCGTTTAGTAGCTATGAGTATAGTGTAATTTGCATTAGGAAAGACGTCTGCATAAGGCTTGCTACAAGAAAGGCATGTCCTAAATGTTGGCATGGTGTGCATTGCATAAGCTTGAGGGAAGTGTCATTTCCCCACTGACAATGAGCTGAGCATGCATAAGCTACATATGAGAGTCTTTGATATTTAATATTAACGGCGCACATTGATGAAGGGCTCCCATGTGTACCATCGATATCATGGATGAAAGTCTCCCATATGTAACTTATACTCAGCCTATTGTTAGTGGGGAGCCTAAAAAACTCCTTCCCAACTCGAGCATATGTCATTTACCCAGTGACAACTATGAAGGATATGAAACTCGAGTTCTACGAAACTACCGGTTCAACTGGTTAAACAAGACTCAACTAAACACTCCTCCAATAAGGAGGTTAAAACTAAGAAAGAAAAAGCATTGAACATGTTGGTTATATCCATGAAAATTGTATTCCTGACCAGGTTTCCATAACCAGCTCCGTGATCAGCCCACAATGGGGCTCCCGACAAGATAAATAAAGGGGCACTAATTCAGAAGCCCACATGGGGCTCTGGACATAGTACATAAGGGGGCATTGATTCATAAGTTGAATAGTTGTTGTTCAACTTTTTTTGTATTTTTTCTGAAAGGACAAAAAATCAGCTCAAGTAAGCTAAAATATTTATTTTTTAATTATAATAATTAGTACATATGTAATATATTATATTATAGTATTAAAATTAATATTTCCTCTTTCTCATATTAAATGTCATATTTGTAAACTGTGTGAATTTCATAGAATGGGAGAAGCACCTTATACCACAAAAAATAATAATTTAAGAAACATATTAAAAGCTTTTTAATTGGTAAGAGAATAAGAAATAGGATAATTGATATAGAACAAGTGTTTTCTGAAATGAGACACTTAAAATGGGACAAAGAGAGTATTTAATCTATGATATTCAAACCAGCTCGGACCAGTTCTCAACAGTGAACGCCCATCATTCATCAGACTGAACTGCATCTGCTTCAACCTTAGTCTCATTCCAAATGAGGATGTGAACGGCCACATAGCTTTTGTGCTTATCGTCATTTGTTTATTGTATGATATGTTACATCAAAAGCAGAAATAATCATCTTCCATTGGACGGTAACCTTTTTTATACTATAGCGCCTTGTACCAAGTCATATAGAAATATATTCCTTGTTTACAGGCAGTTTGGAGTAAATCATCATCGAGTTTGGCCATCTGTAGTAAGTAACACAAAGCATAGATTAGATTGTTCCCTTACTTTTAAATAATGTGGTTCTAAGTTCTTGTTGTGATTAATTATCATCTAATTAGTTTTTTATACAACCTATGCTTATTTTATAATTAAGGTTGCTTGTTTGAGCTTGTATTATAAGCTTATTTGCACAATAATATCCAACCTGTCTGTTTGTCTTTGGCCAGTTGACGTCTTCTTGTGAGCAACATACATAGTTTTATTGGCCCATCTGATCATCGACTATCTACCCTTTTGTGTTTCTTGGTAGCTGGTGCTGCTAACTTCGTCAAATCTAGAATTAATATCATATATGAATAAGTCACAGAGTGGCTTTATCTGAAGCGCCAAAAGATAAAAAAGAATACTTCAGTGAATAGTACTTTATCAATATTGCCTCCGACTTAAAACAAGGCAACAGTGCTTTCATCATGCTTTTGTTATTGAAAGAACTTGCTTGTAATTAGCGAATAGAAAATTGACAGTAACAAGAATAGGCAAGAGTGCCTTAAATATGCTTTTGTTATTCAGAGAACTTGCTTGTAATTAGCGAATAGAAAATTTGTCACTGTAACAAGAATTTGAGATTCTTAGACATATGGCGGATTAAAGCTTTGAGCTAGGACAGTTGTCTCCATACTACTCTAGCCAGCATTCTTCCGGCTTCCGCTATAGTAAATTTGTTTTGCACTAACATTTTTGGACTTCAACCTAGTCTATTCTAATCACTTTCTAGTTAAATGAAGATGCAAACTAGTGTTTATTGATGATGTGAAATTTCACAAGAAATTAAGTCTCTATTTTTATCCCATTTTTTTAACAGTTAGGTTATTTTTGTTACTTGCTCAACCAACTAAAATTTCTCATTCTTACCCCATAACTAACCTATTTTTTCCACCCCGACTTGTTACACCCAGGAAATTTGAAACACTTTTTGGGAATTTTGGATGAATTTTCTAAGTATTATGTGAGTTAGGGATTTGTTAATAGAAGGGTTAGTTAACTAAAGGAAGAAAATGAATCCAAATATGTAACTGTCAATCCCATATGTTTTTAAATTTCATTGGTGAAACAGCTCAAACAATTGACATGTTGATGCCTGTGTTGATGAAACCTAAAATTAATGGGTAAATGGTCAACACATCATCATATGCCGACACTGGCACACAAATTTTGATCAATGTCACGAATGAAACATTGATGTTGGCATCCACGAACTTTCACAAAGATGTGTCTATTCTTTTTATTAACATAAAATATGTGTAAATTACCTTAATATTACTGGGCGCATGACTGATGCTTTGTATCATCACTAGTACCCACGTTCTATACCATGGGTGTTTTGCGACTCCACTCAAGCATTGATACTATAAACTTACACAACCGACCTCAAACCTTTCTACTAACACTGTTCCAATACCATTACCATGTGTTGGTTTCTCGTTAGTAGTTTCAAAACTCTTCCTTGACACTCTTACCTAAGGGTGTTGCTATCTCGTACTATCTACCTTCCCAGTTGACTTTCTACCCTTTTACCTAGATTGTCTTTCCACTTCACTATTGTTTATCTCATCTAACCTTGTCTAAAGTCCCGTGTACGCCATTCCTTTCCCTTACAATAACCCTTGTATAGTTTTTTCCACAAGTTAATCACTGTATTACAACATTCCCACCTCGTCTGCGTGAGCCCAGGCTCACCTCAACCTCCCTCTATATATATATATATATATATATATCTTTTATGCACTTTTTTTACCTTATTTGCTAGTATAGTATTAGTTTAATTTATGGTTAATTTATATTAAGATAGATATTAATATTTTAGATTAATTATTAATTAATTTGGGAGTTATTAGTAGTTTAGGTATGTATTTCAATCAAGTCAAGATTTTATTTACACATCTAAATTGTGATTTTTTTTATTTTGTAGGTAAGGTGTGCTTATCGAGGCCCTTGGATGATGTTCAAAATAATTTAAAACATTATTTGCATATTTCGAGTTATTTGGATAACTTTTTGAAGTTATAAATTTATTAAAATTTAATGTGGACATGAATAAAAGAACTTAATGAACAGAGTAAAAAATTGGACAAGAATATGGACTATCTAGTGAAGAAACAACTTTCTGAATAGAACTGTCTAGATCGCGAAAATAGTATAGCCATTAGAATAGACATGCAAGGCGTTCGAACTAGATAACGTGTAACTTCCTATTTTGAGCCAGTTTTGAGTATTTTTTCTATTGAACTTCATCTATGTCTCTTATGCTTATTTAAAGCTATATGGGGCTCAAAATTGATGAATTGTAGTAGATTTTCTTAAGAGAGAAAGGGAGACGATGATAGATGAGCAATTAAAACTTTTAATGAAGATTCAAGAGCATACTTCTACCATGAAAGGCTAAGCTTTTCTTTTACTTAAGAGTTGATGAAGTTATAAATAAGTTTAATTTTTTAAAAAAAATTTAGATCTCAATTGTGATTAATGATAATTGTATAACAAAGATTTTATTTTTAATGGAAGAGATTTTCAAGTTTATTCAATTATATGTTGATTTATTATCTTGTAGATGATAGATTGATGTGGTTTTTATATTTATATCGATTCTAATTTCTATGATTTATATGAGATGGTCATGTAATAGTTTTAATATTCATATTATTAATAAATTGGATGAGTTATACTAAGATTAGACGAGTCATGACTATAGTTTAATTTAGTGTAGATAATTTTTACTATTGTCGAAGATAGTTCATGTCATGGATTTGATTAATGATTCGTTTTAAAGTAATTCTACCTTGTAGCTGAGAATACTTATTCATATTCACATGGGATTTAGATTAAAGGTTAAAGAATTATTATGGTTCTATAGTGGATTTGATTTTCTTAGTAATTATCATTATATTGCTCTCTTCCTTTTAGTTTAGTTTGATTACTTTCTTTGTTTAATTTAAGTTTAAGTTCTTTTAATTTTTAGTTAACAAATTTTCACTTAGATTTAGTAATTAATTCTTCTGTCTATGAGGTTCTACAACTCTTTAATACTTATCATAGTGCAATTACCTTGTACACTTGCAAAATGTTAATTATAAACGATCAATTGACCAATAGTAACAAAAGATAGGCTCTCTCAATTTCTATTAATTCTTTTTTATCATATGCACATTTAATCCCTTTGAAGTTAGGTGACCCCTCACACAAGTTACTAAGTATTCACGGATCACACAAGCCAAAAATTGTGTAAAGACCCCTTACATAAGCCAATGCCCTAGAACAAGCACCCCTCACCAAGTAGAGACCCCTTACATAGGCCAATGCAACGATCCTTTGAAGATAGATATAGATGGAGAACCTTTTTTGGCATACACCCTCAGTAAAGACCCCTAACACAAGTCAATACAGTGAGCAAGGAGCCCTCACACAAGTCAATACAATGATCAAAGACCCCTCAAACAAATCAATCGTAAGTTTGAGTAGATACATTTTAGGTCCATACTCTCCTCAGCAAGGATCCTAATGTAGTTTATGAGTGTCTTATGGTCTTTAATTAAGCTTTTGCCAAGCATCCCCTTTTATATTTTACTCCCAAAGCATTGTTGACACCCCTTCTATATGTCCAATACCATATTGAAGGTTCATCTGGTCATTTTTAACCCCTCATCAACAAAGTCCATGGAGTCCGCCGCCCATGTCGAGTGCACTTCATTCCCAAATCCTTCTTCAATCTCATGAAGGAGATTCATTAAGCCGTAATCACATTGGTTTATTGAAGATTCTCCTTTTTGTCTTTCTTAATCCCCTTAAAATTTATAGTTCTCTATTGACACTTTTGTCAGATCAAGCTCGTGTCGACTTCATTACATGAACACCACTTCAGTGGGTCAAAGGCCATTTAAACGAACATGTAGTTACTAATTTATGCTTTGTTTGTGGCCCTATTGTTCTCTAACTTATCGCAAGCTTCTTCCCACATTTACTCACACCCTCATAAGGTTAAGAGCATCCATACAATTTAATATCTAATCTTTTATCAATCATTATTCATGAAATTCACCATTTTTTATTTAAAACATGCTCATTACCTAATTAATGATCTTACCTTCCTACCATTGATCCATTTGTTTTAAAAGCAAAATGACTGCATAATTGTAGATAGATAATGATCTTACCTTAATTCCTTCGCCCTCAAGTTCACGCACCTCTTACCACACCCTTTTCCTTTAACTTGAAGCTTTTCTACCTCCTAGAGCTCAAATATCTAGAAAATTGCCTCTCCAAGGCTTTGGCCATCTCCAGGGTTTAGAAAAGCGTGTTGATGGGATATGGGAGAAGGTTATATAAAAGAGAATAGGTGGTGGATATGGGCGCCTTCAATTGAAGGTAGGCATCGGCCAGACAATTGTAAGCGTGTCGATGCAGTGAAGCCTGACCAGTGGGCATGTCAGGGGCTGTCTCTCAGACTTCTATTCCTTTAAATCTCTTTAGTGTTAAAGGGAGAACTTCTAATGTGTTGAGCCCAGAATTGATGGGAGAAGAATGAATTCTATGGAGACATGACTGCTAACGTGCATGTAAGTGGAATTTCAACTTGTGGAAGAGGTTGGACCTCTAAAGTTCAAAGCTTATAGAATTTCTAACTATCTGGTGTCAAGACTTGAAGTAGAATTTACATGAAATGCATGTTATAATTATTGAATTCATGGTTTGATGCATGCATGAATGATGTTAGGGAGTATGAATACACTTGAATATGTAGTTCAACTCTTGAATTTCCTTCTATCGATGGCTCAATCAACTAACTTGTAGAGGTCCACGGGTTAGACATCACCAAAGTTGTTGTTTTAATGCCCAATTATCTGTATAGACAAAGATCCAAAGATCATATCATGTTCATGTATCTAATTATTATTAGATGTAAAAAAAATTGATGTATATATTTCCTTACTCGCAAGCTATTTTGGTTATGGTATAATGGTTGGAGTGAATTTTCAAGTTGGGAACAAGTTTTCTTTTCAACACTAATCATCAACACCGATGCCAACGCATTGACAAGGTGTTGCTGGAAAGGAGAAGATGAATTGTTCCTAGCATCGGCTTGCATGGACACATTGATGATGTATATTGGGGACCAGCGAGGTGTACGACACTTCGATAATTGCATTGAAAAAATTGGGCATTAAATTTCTTCCCTATGTCGTTAAGGACTGACATGTTGATGGGCATCAACACCAACACTAACACGTCGATGGTCTAACTAACCAATGTTGGACTTGGACTTTTAAAGCATCCTTTTTACTATGACTTTTAGTTGGTTAGTGAGGAGGTTTAGAATAATTTATTTGCATAATTGATGTAAGTAAACAAAGGAAAGACTTTGTAACATTAAAGGGGTAATATATGTCACGACCTAATTTTTAAAACCCTTTTTAAATAAAGAACACACAATAAATCACAATAGTTTTTTCCTTTAAATCAAATCAAATCAATCGACTAAATATCCAAGTCGTGATAACTAAGGTTCACAAATATAAATATCAAAACATATGTTATTATTACACGCGGCAAAATTCGATAAATAGCAAGTTAACCCTCTAAGTACAAGTCTATCATCTGTCCGAAAATAAATAACTAAGTAAAGTTGGCTCTCACGCCAGTAATTACAATTACTTACATGATTGCAAAAGTAAGAAACTAGATCCCACTAGTGCAATGTCGTCCTCAAACTCCCACCAACGTCTTGATCTCGCAACGTCCCCATCTGAAGAACCTACAACCAAACAATGAAAAAACATTTATTCCCCTTGGAAGAGCATTGCAACATAATAAAAGTATTAATTAATATTTTTTGGATTGGGCCAACATCACCCGATGTTAGTTATCTACGTACTCATCAGACAAGATCTCCAATGTTTCCAACAAGATCAGATCCAAACGTAGTTCTGCCTAAAACTATACTATCCTAAGAAGCAAATCATCACACATGCAATGCTTAAGTATTTTCAACCAACTTATATTTTATTTCAGTCTTTTAATTGTTCCACTTGTTCTAATTAAACAAACATTATCAAACAATATTATTAATTATCTCTCAAACCATTGTTCAATAATTAATATCCCCGTATAATCCTAAAGACAGACAGACACATTATATGTCAACCTAAGTGACAAATGATACACTCATCATAGACCACCCTCAAAGGTAAATCCATAAGGAAACCCCAGAATCCACCAGAACCCTCGAATCCACCAGGAAGTAGTATCACACATCCTAGCCCATAAAGAACCTGACTGGAGTGGAAGGGCATGGCCCACAACTGCGCCTAAACAGAAGTGGCAGGAGAAGCCAACCAAGCAGGATGTTAGTTAATCTAAAGAATGTGCATTAAATGATCCTTAATAGATCGGTGGTGAGCCTAGCTCAAGCAGAGCTCCCTCCAACAGGGAGGTGCAACTACCCGGTCAAATTAGTAGGTCCTCAATCGAGCTCAAACTTAGGAAACCATTCTAAACCCCATCTTGCTCATCAATAAGCCAGGATTCAGAATGAATATCCCAAACCCAATTAGTCTCTTCTAGACTAGGGTTAAAACTCAAAACTACCATCGGTTCATCAACCAAGGCAAATTGTCAGGCCAAAGGCTTTATTCACTCTATGAACTAGTACTACAACAAAATGCACTATTAGCGACGCCAACGAAAGTATCGCTAAAAACCACCACATGCGATGCAAATAAAATCGTCACAAAAAATGAACTATTAGCGACACATAATAATATGTGTCGCTAATAGTCATCTTTTAGCTACACTTACTTTAAAGCATCGCTAATACTAGCCATATTACTGATATTAGTAACACTTTCAAATAAACATCACTAATTAGTTACGCTATTAACGACACTTTCAACAAGCGTCACTAAAAGATATTTATTTTAAAAAAAGAAAAAAAAATCATAACTATTAGGGACGCTTTTTCTTAAGCGTCGCTAATAGTTAATCTATTAGCGACGCTTAATAAAAGCTTCACTAATAGTAATGAATTTAAAATAAAATTTAGAACTATTAGCAACACTTTTAATTAAGCGTCGCTAATAGCATTAATAATACTGACACTTGTTTACAAGCGTTGCTATTAGCTTTATTAATTAATTTTATTTAATAAATAAATATTAAAAAATTAAAAAAACTTCTTAAATATAATATATTTCATTCAATATTTACTATTTGTATATATAATAAATAAATATTAAATTTTTAATAAAATGTAGTTCCAATAACAAATTAAACTTTCACCATTTATATATAATATATTTTATTTTTAAAATTTTTTAACAATTTAAAATTATAATTTATAATAAATGAGAGAGAGTGAAGAGAGAAAGAGAGAGAGGGAAGAGAGAGATAGATAAGGAGAGAGAGAGAAGAGAGAGAATAAGGATAGAGAGAGGATGATATAGAGGGTAGAGAGAGAGCGAAGAGAGAGAAGAGATAGAGAGGATGAGATAGAGGGTAGAGAGAGAGCGAAGAGAGAGAAGAGATAGAGAGGAAAGAGAGATAGAGAGAGAGAGGAAGAGAGAGAATTAAAATTAGTATTATAAATTATTTTAAAATTTTATAAAAAATAAAAAAATTTCTTAGGAATGATGCATATACGTATGTGTCACTAATAACTTAGGGTAGTAGCAATGCATATCTGTATGCATCACTACTAGCCTACTATATTAGCAACGCATGCACGTATGCGTCACTACTAACATGTATAGTATGTATGCGTCACTAATAGTTTTTTATTTTAAAAATGTAAATTAAAAGAGATAGAGAGTGTGAGGGGAGAGGAGGGAGAGAGGAGAGAGAGAGAGAGAGGAAGATAGAGGAGAGAGAGAGGAAGACAGGAGAGGAGAGAGAGAGAGAAAGAGGAAGAGAGAGAGTGAGTGAGGAGAGAGAGAGGAGGAGAGAGAGAGGGTAGGGAGCGAGAGGGTGAGGGGAGAAAGAGGAGAGAGAGGAAGATAGAAAGAGGAGAGAGTGAGCGGAGAGAGAGGGGTGGGAGAGAGAGTGTGTGGTGAGAGAGGGTAGGGTGCGAGAGGCTGAGAGGAGAAAGAGGAGAGAGAAGAAGATAAAAAGAGGAGAGAGAGGGGAGAAGAAAAAAAAGCAAATTTATAAATTATTATTAAAATTGTTTAAAAAAAATATTTGCGACACATATTAGTATGTGTCGCTAGCAGCCCAGGGTAATAGCGATGCATAGCGTTAGGTGTCACTACCACCCTATGGTAGTAGTGACGCATACATGTTTGAGTTGCTACTACCTAGTGTAGTAGCAACGAATAGTTGTATGCGTCGCTACTAGTTGTTTTCTTTTAAAATAAATTAAAATAAAAGAGAGGGGGATAGAGAGAAAGAGGTTGAAGGGGAATAGAGAGGGAGAGGGGAGGAGAGAGAGAGAGTGGAAGGGAGAGAGTGAAGGGAGAAAGAGGAGAGAGAGAGAATTAAAATTGTTATTATATTTTTAAAAAAAAAATTTAAAGTAAAAAATTTCTTAGTAGCTACATATATATGTGTGTGTCACTTCTAACGTAGGGCAGTAGCAATGCATACACGTATGTATTGCAAGTCGCAACGCGTACTTTATGCGTCGCTAATAGTTTTTTATATTTAAAAAAAATAATTAAAAGAGATAGAGAGAGTGTGAGGCGAGAGGAGGGAGATAAAGGAAGAGAAAGAGAGTGAGGAGAGAGAGGGTGAGGGGAGAAAGAGGAGAGAGAAAGAGAGGAGAGAGGGTGAGGGGAGAGGGGAGAGGAAAAAATTAAAATTATAAATTATTTTTAAAATTTTTAAAGAATAAACAAATATATATATGATGCATATTAGTATGCTTCGCTAGTAGCCCAGGGTAGTAGCGACACATAGTATTATGCGTCGCTACTACCTAGTGTAGTAGCGACACATAGTTGTATGCGCCGCTACTACCTAGTGTAGTAGCGACACATTGTTGTATGCACCACTACTAGTTTTTTATTTTAAAATAAATTAAAATAAAAGAGATAGGGGGAGAGAGAGAAAGAGGTTGAAGGGGAATATAGAGGGAGAGGGGAGGAGAGAGAGAGTGAGTGAGGGGAGAAAGAGGAAGAGAGAGAGTGGAAGAGAGTGAGAGGAAGAGAGAGGGTGAGGGTGAGGGTGAGGGTAAGGGGAGAAAGAGGAGAGAGATGAAGAGAGAGAGTGGGAGAGAGAGGAAGAGAGAGAGTGGGCGAGAGAGGAAGAGAGCAAGGAGAGAGAGAATTAAAATTATTATTGTAAATTATTTTAAAATTTTTAAAAAATAAAAATAATTCTTAGTAGCTACGCATATACGTATACATTGCTACTAATTTAGGGTAGTAGTGACGCATACGTGTATGCGTTGCTACTTGCCTATTGTAGTGACAACACATACACGTATGTGTCACTACTAACGGGTGTAGTCGCGACGCACACGTTATGTGTCGCTAATAGTTTTTTATATTTTAAAAATAAATAAATTAAAAGAGGGAGGAGAGAGAGAGTGAGGGAGGAAGAGAGAGAGGGAGGGTGGGTGAGTGGGAGAGAGAGTGAGGAGGGAGGAGAGAGAAGGGAGAGAGCTAGAGAGAGAGAAATAGAGTAGAGAGCGGGGAGAGAGAGAGAGAAAGAAAGAGGAGGGAGAGAGGATATAGGAGATAGGAAGAGATAGGGAGAGAGAGGAGAGAGAATTAAAATTTTATTATAATTATTTTTAAAAAAAATTTAAAATAAAAAAATTTATTATTAGTGACACACATTATGCATCACTACTATAGTAGTTATTAACGACACATACATGTATGTGTTGCTACTAGCTTAATGTAGTTGTGATGCATCCCATATGCATCACTACTAATTAGTGTATTAGCGACGCATAGTTTATGCGTAGTTAATAAAAAAAATTCGCCCACGTGGGCAAAATTTTTGCCGGTGCACGTGAAATTTCAATTGCACGAGCAAATATTTCGCCTGCGTGTTTATTTAGCCCGCCCCTCTCCCCTATTTAACCAGCCCCCTCTGCCAACCGCCCTCCCCCTTCTTTCTCTGCTCCGGCCACGCCCAGCCGCCACCTCCCCCCCCCCCCTGCCCCTTCCCCTTCCTTCCTTTGCTCGGGCCGCCTCTATCTGGATCCTTCCCTCCCCCTTCTTCTTTTGCTCTAGCCACCTCTGGCCAGACCCCTCCCCCCTCTCCCTTCTTCTCCACTCCAGCTACCAACAGCCAGAGCCTCCTCAACCCCACCCCTGCCATTGCTGGCTGCCGCTTCCTCCAGCATCTCCACCGCCGCCGCCCTCCCCCAATCCCCCACCCCATCCCCCACCCCCCGGCCGCCGCATCCCCCAGTCCCCCACCTCTACCCCCTCCTTCCCCTCTTTCTCTGTTCACATAGAGGGGTGGCCCGCCAAAATCCGACCACCTCCCTCTTCCTCGCCGAGCCCGCCACCGGCGGGCTTTTTTATAAAACAAAGTTAGGTTTTTAGCGACGCTTATCAAGCATCGCTAATAACTTTTCATTTGTAACACATATCATTATGTCGCTAATAATATATTTTTTATTTTTTTTAAAAAATATTATTGAACATTACAGATGCATAATTTAGCGACCTTAATAAGCTATATTATAATTATAATGATGCATCACTAATAACTTATTTTTCATATTATTAAATTATTATCAACGCATAAGTATGCGTCGCTACTAACCTTATATTAGCGACATATATATGTATGTGTCGCTAATAATTTAATATTATTGATACTTGATTATGTGTCGCAAAAGTAAAATCATTAGAGACGTATAAATATATGTCGCTAATGTTAGACTTTTAGTGACGCTTTAAGTTAAGCGTCGCTAATGCGTAGTAGCGACTACAGTTTTATCGATGCTTTTTATGCGTCGCTAATAACTATTAGCGATGCTTACAGTACTATTAGCGATGCTTAAAAGCGTCGCTAATAACCAATTTTGTTGTAGTGTCCTTTTTGTTGTAGTGAGTCTCGTACCCCTCATAGGGTATTTTAGTCTTTATCTTGATTAGGTGTTCTCGCCCAATCCAAAGCTATCTAACCCCTTTGATTAATCTTTCATTAATCTTAAGCTAGTGATAAATTACTATTACAATATCAATAATAAACATTAAAATAATGAACAACATAAACAATACAGATTCACACAGGTCCAAGCAAATCATAATATTAAGAATCAAACCCGATAATGATATTAGAAATGTTCGAGCTATTGTGCCCTGACCCTCTTTGGGTTAACTGATTAAGTCTTTATAAAAACTAGTCATAATGCACCTAAGGTCATTAAGGTAATTATCTCACAATGGACATGGTCTTCTCCATTCTCGGGTGAGTTTGTGACCTCTCTAAGGTTTTAGTATCACATTGGCCCGTTAATTTCATTCAAGCAAATGCTGATTGGTTCGCTCATAAGGGTATTTTTGTCATTTTGTTCAAGGCTTCTCTGAACCCTAATGGGTCTAAAACTAATCTTAAGGTACACCTTGACGTTATGAACCTAAGGTTATTTTCTTCTCGTTTAACGGGGTCGTAAACTTCTTGAACCGACCCCAGTTTAATTAATCATTTTACCTTAAACCTAGGGGTAAAATAGTCAATTATCTATTTACTGGGATTTTTTTACTAGTTTGAGCATTGTTCTATAATTAGGGTACATATTAAACTATCGCTGGGATTTTTCTCAATTGTTAAATTGACTCGTAGGCCTTGAACCGGAGCCCCAAATTCTAGTCATTAATCATTATTCTGTGCTTCAACTTATAAGAGTAAATTAGTTGTTTCAAAGCCTTTAGAATTTTTCCCTGGTTTAAAACTTATTCAAGGTACTCTACATGACCTCACGGTCATTCATAATATTTTCCAAATTTTTCTAACTACTTTAAGTCACTAAACCGGACCCGGTTCAGAGAGCATGAGTTTTATTTTATTTTTGAATCAGACCAAATTGGTTTGGGTGACCTGACAAGGTCCAGGGCTCGACAACCCGCATCACGGGTCGTCTTCCCCGCAACCAGCCAGAGGCTGCCTAGCCTCTAGCAGCAGTGGAGGGGGCTACCTAGGGGCTTCTGGACTGCCGGTGCACAACAAAACTGACGGCGTCGGTCCTGCCACCGTCCGGCGGCAAAAAGACCCCTTTTGTTCTCTCCTTTTTAGCAGAGGCCTGAACGGTGGCAGCGGTACCTGCCTCCGGCGTTTCACCCCCAGTCAATTTCATACGGCGATTGGGTTTCTGGTGAGAAGATTACCGGCCGGCCAGCAACTTTTTTTTTAACTTATTTCAGAATCATTGTTCATTGTAATTACGAAATAGTGACTGCAAAACACTATTCAACATAATTATATGAATAGTGATTACATAAATCACTATTCTTTTAAATTGCAAAATAGTTGCAAAAATTATATCAAATTACTCAATAAAATATTCACTAATCTCGATTCGAAGACAAAGACAATGATCCTACCTTAATTGTTGGTTTGTCATCGATCCATCGCTGCTAGAGCCTCGCTGTCCACCATCTTCTCTTTTCCCTTAAGGCCAAAAACTTTCCGCTTTTACCACCTCTGAGCCCCCCTAATTGTGCCCTAAACATCTCTTTTATAAGCATGAGGATTAGGGTTTCTAATCCCCTTAGAAGTCAGGCTAAACCTCTTAACTTAGGCAACCTAATTGGGCCTCTAAAAATTAATTTCATCACTTTAATTAATCGGGCCTCTATAGTGACTTAAATGGACAATTTGCGTGTCCAATTCAGGTAAACGGACCCTGCACAAAATATTCAACTTTGAAAAGTTGTATCTCTCTCATCCAAACTCCGATTCGCACGTTCATGGTGGAGTTTCGAAGCTCTTTTTATCTAATTTCTAACATATTAGTCTCATACATAAATTCTATCTTTTGAGGAAGTTATTCTACTAAGTCAAATACCCTATTTTTCATGTGTTTAATTTTTGAAAATCTAGAAAAATCCGGGATATTACATTCTCCCCCTCCCCCCCCCGCCCCTCTTAAAGAATTGCGTCTTCGCAATTCTCTACGTCCAATCCTGGACAAGCTTGGCCTCAACTCAAAAGCTCAATCTGCCCCCTCAAATCACTACAATTGCAACTTATAATGTAAGTAGCAAACATAAAGAAATTAAATAACTAGAAAAAAAATAGGTCATTACAATATAAAACCTAGGTTGGGGCTTACCTAAA
Source organism: Saururus chinensis (assembly GCA_035235625.1). Taxonomy (NCBI): domain Eukaryota; kingdom Viridiplantae; phylum Streptophyta; class Magnoliopsida; order Piperales; family Saururaceae; genus Saururus; species Saururus chinensis. The sequence continues at coordinate 23,049,910 of CP141146.1, read as the reverse complement.
AGGGTTAAGGTATAGTACCTAGTGTCTAGACTCTATGCATGAATTTGTCTTATAGCCATGACAATGGGTACTTGGTCTTCATAAGTCTTCAAAGGAACATAGAACAACACAAAATAGGGTTATCATCAATTATGGAAGGTCGAGAATCGCTACCAGCTGGGTAGATGAACCCTCGTGAACCTTAACTCCTTATTGATGCACTAAAATAATGTTCACTTAAATGTTTTTAAATTTTGAATTATAATCCTATTTTGTGTTAATTCATTGCTGATTTGGGCTATTTATGTTTTGAATAAGTTAGTTGGACCTTAATTGAGTTTATATGTCTAAACAGGTTTTAACAGGATCTAAGTAGAAGAGGAAGTAAAGCCCATCTACCCAAAGCTATTTGAAAGTGAAGAATGGGTTCCTAATGATCTAAACATGCATGGAATGGGTGAACACAACCTTGTGGACCCGTTTGATTTGAGATTTGTATGAAGAGGACTAAATTAGGAAAGAAGTTGATTCGAACAGATTGACAGAGCCTTAGTATTTCGATCATATTTTTTTGTGTATGATTCGGATAGATATGATTCTGGTGGCATTGGAAATAAGACTTCCATAGGTACAAATGATATTTCAGGAAGAAATTCCAAATTCTGAAGATTCATAGGTCGAATTCGGTATGCAAAGAGACAGCTAGTAAACTAACCCGAGGCCAGCACATAAAGAATATTTTTATTGATTATGATTGATACACATAAGGAAAGACAAGGAGGCTGATTGGTTAACTAAAGGAAGATTCAAAGATACTTATTTGCTAAATAAATCATTGATTTATTTAGTATCTATCATTGCCAAAGAAGCAACCAATCAGGCAATCAATCAGGATGCAATCTAGAGATATGATTTCACTTTCCTCTTTGAAGCAACCCCTTCTATTCTTATAAATAGAGGGGTGGACGTGATAAATGACTCATCCCCTCCTCTTTGGAGCTCTCCTCTCCTATTTTCTTCTCTCATATTGTATTTTTGTTTTAGTTTTATTGTAATGGCTTTCTAAGCTCTCAAGCTAAGGCTAGGAATGAAACTTGTACTTAATGTTTAATGGATACTTTGATTCAAGTAAGTTCTTTATCATTTTAAATTGATGTTTCATATTTAATGAGTTTATAATCTATATAATTATTTGATTTAGCGTTGACGAAAGGCACATTGAATGCTTATAATTCCCTGTGATTATACACTTAATACTTTCACGAAGTAAACAATCAATTACTATTGTTCTATTTTAAAGTTCTTTAAAAGATAAATTTTTCGATTGAGACGAATTTTCATTTGATCTTAATTGAGTTATCATTTGAATCAAATATACATTAGAGATTTATTACAAGTGGATTTCCGATGCCTTAGCACTTTCTCTTTGATTGTCTCTTATTCTCTATTTCAACTTCATTCTCTTTTCTGTTCTCTTCGTAATAGTTTTCTTTACCACACAAGGCTTTCCCTGTGGATCAACCTTGTTTACTATAGTTGACAAGTAAAAAAAAAATCTAAACTAAACTAATTCATAGTCATGGTTTGGACGTAACAACACCTATCATAGATGGGGCAAGTAATATCACACCCCAACTTGCATCACACATTTTCTCATAAATAAATGTAGTGTTAAAATAAATAAAACAATAAGAATTTCTCAAAATTCACAAAACTATGACATGGAAAACCCTTGTAGCCATGACTACTGGTTTGTCAAAACATCCATAAGAGGATTTAATAATCCACTACAACAAATAGTACTATTAGTGACGTTTTTAAGTGTCACTAATAGTGCTCAAATCATCGCCAAATTTGTCGATAAAAATGCAATCGCTATTACTCATTAGCGATGCTTATGACAAAGCCTCGCTAATAATCTAACATTAGCAATGATTATTCTTGTGACATTGATTTTTTTTTGTGATGTTTAACAAAGCATCGCTAATAGTAAATTATTAGCGATGCTTAATTCTGAGTGTCGCTAATAATTAGTTATTAGCATCGCTTCATAAAGAATTGCGAATATAAAAAAATTTAACAAAAATAAATCATCACTAATAAAAAAATTTAAAAATAAAAAAAAATAGTCTATAGCAAAGCTTAGAGAAAGTGTCGCTAATAAAACAAATTAAAAAAAAAGTCATAAGCAACGCTTTAGAAAAGCATCGGTAATAACATAAAAAAATTAAAATAATATCCTGCCGCAGGCTGGATAGCTAGAGGATGAGGACGACGATAGAATCCGGCGAAGGTTTCGGAGTCCGGTGCCAGCGGGGGAGGGGGGAACAAAGAGTGGGGGATGACTATAGAGAAGGGAGCGGGCGGCCAAGGGGAGCCGGATTCCGGCCCCCAGATCCCCCTCTATACGACCGGAGGAGGGGGCACAAATTGGGATGGGGATGGGGTGAGGGTGAGGGTGGAGGGGGAGGTGACGGGGGAGAGGGGGAGTCGGAATCCGGCTGGGAGCTAGGTTCGGCCCCCGGTGCCCCTCCTCCGGTCGACAGGCTGGAGAGGAGGCAAAAATCGGGGGTCGGGGGCTGGGGGTTGGGGAGAGAAGGGAAAGGGGTGACCGGGAGGAGGGGGAGCCGGATTCCGGCCCTCGATCCCCCTCCTTCGGTCGATGGGGGTGGGGGGGGGCAACTAGGGAGAGAGGGGAGGGGGTGACCGGGGAGGAAGGGGAGCCGGATTCTGACCCCCAGAGCCCCCTCCTCCAATCGGACATACCGAAGTATGTAGCTAAAATTAGGAGCGGGGAGGAGGGAGAGAGTGGAGGAGGTGACCGGGGAGGAGGGGGATCCATCGCTAAAAATGAAAAACAGAGAAAAGAAAACAAGAGAAAGATAGAGGAAAGAGGAGAGAGTGTATCGAGCCGTTTTCTAGTTACGCTTCACCCAGGGGGTTAAGGGTAATTATGTAATTCTGAATATGTTTTAGGGGTTTTAAGGGATGAAATCCCCGTCTGATAGAGCTCGAAATAACGAATATAACAAATCGAAGAACACGCGAAACGGAGGTCAGGAACAAAAGTTATGACCTCAGGAAGCGTGCCACATGGGCAGGACTAACTTTAAAAAAGCAAGATAACCTACCCATATCTGGTCTTGTTTCGAAGGGCTCATCGTTACAAGTTCATTGGTACCAAGAACGCATGATTCCAACTTCGGGGTAGGAAGTTATTGTGTGTTCATGTTTTGATATTTTTGGATTAAAATAATATATAAAATATATTATTTTAATCCGAAAAGGACAAAACAGCTTGCATCAGCTGCGCCGCCCTATGCGTGACGGGCAACACATCTGCCTGCTTGTCTGCGAGACGGGACCCTTGTTACACAGGCAGGCTCCCATGTGGCGTGCAAGACGGTCGTGTGACCGCTTGAGTTATGCGCATGGCACGTGCATGTGCTTCATCTCCTCGTACGCCCATGGTCTTTCCTACTCGTTCTAAGTCTGTTTTCTTCTATTCTTAAGGCATTCATAGCTAATTCGAGGGTGATTTATGCAATGTCATGGTTCATTCCTTGAGTTGGCATCCCTAAAAGGGGGGAACGGCCGGGGTAGGAGGAGGCTATAATCACCACCCTCCTGCCCCGAAGAGAGAGTAGTGGCCAAGAGGGAGAGGGGGCTCCATCCTCCAACACCAGGCCGCATTGAGAGACATGGCGGGAAAGGGGACATTATGTTTGTGGCTTACGAGCACGCAAAAAGAAAAGAGTGTCCGGGTAAGGGGGTTCTGTCTGCGGCCTACGGGCGCGCTACGTGGTAAGTGTCACCGAGAAGGGGGAGGATCGGCAAAGGGCAAGGGTTGGGTCTATCTGCCAACCTCATTCCCTGAAGAGAGAGAAGCAACCCAAGGAAAGAGAAGGCTCTGTCATCCATCACCGGGCCACATTGAGAGAATTGGCCCAAAGTAGGGGAGGCTCCATCCTCCATCGATGGGCCACGCAGTGTGAGGAACAACCCTGAGAAACGGGAGGCTTTGTCCGCCATCCATGGGCGTAGAAAACGAGAAATGTCTCCGGCAAAGGGGAGGGTTTTGTCTATCGCCTTCCGGTGCAATGGGAGAAATGCATTGGAGCTAGAGGAGGCTTCATCTACTACCTCCAGATCGGAAGGGGAGGGCACCCAGAAGGAACAAACATCTCTGAACACCGCTACTTCTCGAGACATAGGGGAGTAAGTGTTTCCAACCCTCAGATTTAATTATATGAATGCATGTGCTAATTAGGATATACGCTATGCTATGATATGTTGAGTTCGGTTATGCTATAAAATATGATCCGATATGTCTGATATGCTATGTTCTAATTGGATTAAATGTGCTCTGTCTCGCTCTGGGGTAGAGCGAGACGTGTGATGTGTTTGGTCTCGCTCTGTGGTAGAGCAAGACTTGTGAAAGTGTTTTGATCTGCTCTGGAGTAGAACGAGACATGTGATAGTGGTCGTGTGATGCACTCGCTCTATGATAGAGCGAGATGTATGTTTCCCTTGAGTTACGTATGACTCCGATTAAATATTTGGATCTACGTATTTTGTTGTATGTGTTTTCATATGGCATGATGTATGTAATAGCTATTAGGCAGAATTATGTTCGGATCCGATCGTAATTGAATAACATCATGGATGTTATCCAATATGTACGTAGGCAATCAATGGCAAGGCAGCATTGGCCCGATCCGATTTAGGAATAAATTAGGTTTGTTTTGGCCTATGCGCAACAGAGAGCTAAAGTTCCGTAGCGTAGAGGAAAGTGACAACTCTCGCACTCAAAGTCCGCCGCTCCTAATTTTCGTTTTGGTTTTAATTTTATGGATAACCCGGAGAGAGGGAAGAAATTTCTTTTTTTTTTAAAACATAATGCTATTAGCAATGCTCGGTGAAGAGCATCGCTAATAGTACATGTAGTTGTGATGGTTATTACTAAGCGTCGCAACTAGTGATACTATTAGTGATGCTCATTACTGAGTGTCACTAATAGCTTTAGTTTTTTTATATAAAAAAAATTAGCTATTAGCTATTAGCTCAATTTTTTTAGAAGAATAAGGCTAGTAGCGACGCTCAGTAATGAGCATCGCTAATAGTATGATTAGTAGCATTGCAACTAAATATACTATTAGCGACGCTCGTTACTGAGCATCGCCAATAGCCTTATTTTTAAAAAAAGCTTCTCACTCTCTCTACCCATCTCTCTCCTCTTTCTCTCATCTTTCTCTATTCATTCTCTCTCCCCTCTCTCTATTCACTCTCTCTCCCTCCTCTCTCTCCTCTTTCTCTCTCTTCCCTCTCTCTCTATTCACTCTCTCCCCTCTCTCTATTCACACTCTCCCCCTTCTCTCTCCTCTCTTTCGGTCTCTACCCATCTCAATCCCTTCCCTCTCTCTCTCTCTATCCTGTCTCTCTCTCTCCCTCCCTCTCTCTCTCCTCTCTCTTTTTTTTTATTATTTTAAAAATATAATATTTTATAATAAAAAAATTAAATTACTATCTCTCTCTACCATCTCTCCTCATTCTCTCTCTCTTCACTCTCCCTATCTAGCTACCCTCTCTTTTTTTATTATTTTAAAAATATAATTTTTTATAAAAAAATTAAAAATAAAAATTAAATTCCTCTCTCTCTCTTCACTCTCTCTCTTTCTCTCTCTCTTCACTCTCTATCTTTCTCTTTATATATATATATAGACAAAGCAAGAGACACAAAGATTTGTGTGATTCAGAACTAGGAGAGAGAATCCTTCCACTTGTATGTGAAAAATATGAGTTACAAGTCCCTCAACCTTGAGATAATTCCCCTTTACAAAAAAAACCATTCCTCTCTTCCCTCTCTCTCTCTCTCACAAAGAAGGATTTTTTTTATCTTTATGATGTGAAACCTGTGAAGAAGAAATCTTAGAAAGAAGAAGCACAACCGATAGTTTTTTGTTTTCGGATAACCTCTACCCATAATTACCCCAATCTCCCATATCAATAATGCACTGAATGGGGCCTAGTCCACAACTGAGTGATGAGTCCCTATCCTTTTTAGGAGTCCAAATTATTACACCAAAGGATAATTTGCCTGCAAATGCTTCTTTGGCCATCTAAAGATTTATATACATAGTCGGGGGTTGTTCCTATACAACTCAAGCTTTTGAAATTGGGCGAATTGCAATTTAAAAATAATAATAACTTATTTTGTAACATGGCATTAGCACCAAGAGGTCCCGGTTTTTATCCCTTCTCTTGCATATTTTGTTCACTTGGAAACACCTATATTTGCAGCTAAATAGGCCTGAAAATTGTCATGAACCCTACCACAATTATCAAAACAAATTTAAGAAGACATTATTTGAGTAATGCAACATTTAGTTATTTGATCCAAGGCATGAACCCAAAGGCTTTGACGCGTGGGGTTTGCACTTCCAAAACACGGTACGTAGTAATCACTTGATGCATAACAGCAGATTATCTATGTACGGCTTCGGATCGGCTGTGATGCACTCCCACCGGGGTGGGTGGGAGTGCCCAATCAGATAAAACCACGTCACCTGGGTGGCAGCAGGAGACCGGGTTACTTGTGAACCGGGTGAATGATTTTCGTGAACACAAGACCGGGCGAAGATAAACACAAGACCGGGCGAAGATAAGTATTAGAGCCGGTCCAGGCCAGTGGAGTGCAGGAGAAGGAACCCAGAACTCCCGCTCTGCAACTCAGCAACGATCCTTCGAGCTCTCTGCAACTCCACCATCCCGCTGCTCCCGCTCCCACCCGCAGACCGAAGCAGCGATCGACGCCAGAGAAGAGTGGAGTGGTCTTCAAGGAACCCAGAACTCCCGCTCCCACCCACCCCAGCGATCCTTCGAGCGCTCTGCAACTCACCCATCCCGGTGCTCTCGCTCCCACCCGGTGACCAGAGAAGCGGCAATCGACGCCGGAGGTAGAAAAATCACAACCACTGTCTTTTTGTTGGTGCTCGCTCCTGATTTCTGATTCTTGTTCGACGGTCGAAACTTCATATCATTGAGGTACAACAAACGAACTTCTCTGGCTTCGATGTGCGTATGTATTTTTTATTTTGTCTCTATCCATCATTCCAGTGGAAAAAAAGGAACTTTGATTGTTTTTCTATTCCATTTTCTTTCACGGACAACTTCTGGGTTTTCATTGTTTCGCATTGTGTTTACTGCGCGCCCAAGTGACTGCTCCATCCCAGATTCTTTATGTTCCATTTTCTTTCACATATAATTTCTGGGTTTTGAATGTTCCACATTGTGTTTACTGCAAGCTTCAGTCACTACTCCATCCCAGATTCTTTAAAGAATAGAAAACTGGATTTTATGTTTTTTACCACATTTCTCTCCACCTGCATTTCGTTTGTTCCGCATTTTTTGATCAGCTTTCTTTCAGCTTACCACGCTTCTATATGTCGGAGAGAAGAAACTGCATATGCTCTGTTTTTATTTTTATTTTTGAAGGTGAAGTCCTAGATCTCCAAAGTGAGGCCTTTTCGTCTCCTGAAAATCAAAATTATGTTGTCCAAAGCCTCTTCTCTGTTTTGATTTTTCCAAGAAAAATAGTATCTTTTCCACTTTGGAATTTTTTGCTGCCTGTCTACTGATGAAACTGCATGTGCTCTGTGTTTATTTTTATTTTTGAATCTAAATTCCTAGATCGCCAAAGTGAGGCCTTTTCGTCTCCTGCAAATCAAAATTATGTTGTCCAGAGCCTCTTCTCCGTTTTGCTTTTTCCAGGAAAAATAGTATCTGTTCCACTTTGGATTTTTTTGTTGCCTGTCTGCTAATGATTGTGAACACCTAATGGTTTCATTTCTCATGTTCACGAAACCTGCTATGCATAAAAGGATTTCAGAGTGTCCCCTTTGTCTTCTCTTTATATCAACTAAATGCTTACCGATGATTTTGATGCCTTTAAATATTCGATTATTTTGATGCCTTCAATTTATATAAGCCTTGCAGCAATATTGCTGTAGGGTTGGAGCAATATTGCTCCAACCTTGAGCAATATTGCATCAGCATTGGAGCAATATTGCTCCAACCTGAAACTGTTCATTTATTTTGATGCCTTCAATTTTTTCCGATGATTTTGATGCCTTTAATGTTCGATTATTTTGATGCCTTCAATTTATATAAGCCTTGCAGCAATATTGCTCCAACCTTGAGCAATATTGCATCAGCATTGGAGCAATATTGCATCAGCCTTGGAGCAATATTGTTCCAACTTCATATCGTTGAGGTACAACTTCTGGGTTTTTCTTTGTTCCGCATTGTGTTTACTGCGCGACCAACTCATCCTTCCATCCCAGATTCTTTATGTTCCATTTTCTTTCACATATAATTTCTGGGTTTTGAATGTTCCACATTGTGTTTACTGCAAGCTTCAGTCACTACTCCATCCCAAATTCTTTAAAGAATAGAAAACTGGATTTTATGTTTTTTACCACATTTCTCTCCACCTGCATTTCGTTTGTTCCGCATTGTTTGATCAGCTTTCTTTCAGTTTACCACGCTTCTATATGTTGGAGAGAAGAAACTGCATATGCTCTGTTTTTATTTTTATTTTTGAAGGTGAAGTCCTAGATCGCCAAAGTGAGGCCTTTTCGTCTCCTGCAAATCAAAATTATGTTGTCCAGAGCCTCTTCTCCGTTTTGCTTTTTCCAGGAAAAATAGTATCTTTTCTACTTTGGAATTTTTTGCTGCCTGTCTACTAATGAAACTGCATGTGCTTTGTGTTTATTTTTATTTTTGAATCTGAATTCCTAGATTGCCAAAGTGAGGCCTTTTCGTATCCTGCAAATCAAAATTATGTTGTCCAGAGCCTCTTCTCCGTTTTGCTTTTTCCAGGAAAAATAGTATCTCTTCCACTTTGGATTTTTTTGTTGCCTGTCTACCGATGAACCTGCGAGCAATATTGTTCCAACTTGGAGCAATATTGCATCAACATTGGAGCAATATTGCTCCAACATTGGAGCAATATTGCTCCAATCTGAAATGTTTAATGATTTTGATGCCTTTAATTTATATATGTCTTGGAGCAAAATTGTTGTATGGTTGGAGCAATATTACATCAACATTGGAGCAATATTGCTCCAAGGTTGGAGCAATATTGCATCAACATTAGAGCAATATTGCTGCAAAGTTGGAGTAATATTGCTCCAACCTTTGAGCAATATTGCATCAACATTAGAGCAATATTGCTACACTGTTGAAGCAATATTGTTCCAAACTTGAAGCAATATAGCATCAACATTGGCGCAATATTGCTCCAACCTTGGAGAAATATTGCCCCAATGTTGGAGCAATATTACTCCAACTTTGCAGCAATATTGCTCTAACATTGTAGCAATATTGCTATACTGTTGGAGCATTATTGCTACAATATTGCCCTATAGTATTTTGTTACACACTAATAAAATGTCTTAGTTTCAAAATTTTGAATATATTCCCTTCTTTTCTTCATAATATTTTTATGGACTTGTGTAGGGCAATGGCAAGTGAGGGGTCAAGTGTTCGATGTGATGGGCATAATGAAGATGATGAACAAAATGACATTCAAATAGGGACCCAAGTAAACTCTGCTTGTCGGAAATTAGATTTTCATGAAGTAGAAGAAAGAGTACCAAATATTGGAATGGAGTTTGCAACAGAGGAGATGGCTTACAAATTCTACAATGATTATAGTGCAACAATTGGATTTAGCATTCGAAGAGGATGGAAATGGAAAAAAGATGGCATAATTAGAATGCGAAGATTTTGTTGTTCAAAAGAAGGCAAAAGAGTTGAAGATAAAAGAAATAGAGTGGTGAAGAATCCTCGTCCGTAAACAAGAACGGGCTGTTTAGCTCGATGGTTATCAAGCTTGTAGGTGACATGTACAAAATTGTACAATTTGAGCCAAGTCATAATCACATGGTTGTGACCCCAACAAAGGTTCCATTTTTGAATTCACATAGACGCATGAGTATGTCTCAATCTGTGTTGGCTGATTCAGCGGCAAGTGTAGGCATTCCACCAAAAGATTCTATAGCTTTGCAAGCAAGCCAAGCTGGTGGTCAACAAAATGTTGGGTTTCTTGCGGTGGATCTGAAAAATTATTTACGTACTAAGCGTCAAAAGGTGATGGAAAAAGGAGAAGCAGCGGCTTTGTTAGAATACTTCAAAAGAAAACAAAAGGATAATCCATCTTTCTTCTACTCAATGCGGTTGGATGAAGATAGTCGATAACTAATATCTTTTGGGCAGATGCGAGGATGATAGTAGACTATGAGAATTTTGGGGATGTGATCAGCTTTGATACCACGTATAGAACTACTAACATAAATTGGCCATGTGCATTGTTCACTGGTGTAAATCATCATCGCCAAAATACCATATTTGGGGCTGCCTTGTTATATGATGAGGCTTGCTGATTCTTTTATTTGGTTACTTGAGACTTATCTTGTGGCAATGTACGGTAAGAAACCGGTTACTATCATTACAGACCAATGTGCAGCAATGGCTAAAGCTATTCGAGTTGTTATGCCGGAAACCCATCATCGCTTATGTATATGGCATATATATCAGAATGCAAATAAACATCTCAGCCATGTTTTTGAAAAGTTTCGGTCATTTGCAAGAGATCTAAAACAATGCATATTTGAGTTTGAAACAGAGGAGGAGTTCTTAGAGGGATGGAATAGGATGATTGAAAAATATACAGTTCAAGATCATCCATGGTTGCTTCAGTTGTTTCGTGAGAAGGAAAAATGGGCTATGGCTTATGGTCGACATCATTTTTGTGCGGGAATGAAGTCCACACAGCGCAGTGAATCTATGAACAATATTTTGAGGAGGTATGTAAATTCTAAAATAAATCCTATGGAGTTTCTTCATCATTTTGATAGATTAGTAGATGATCGACGTTTTCATGAGTTACAAGCTGATTTTAAAATGTTGGATAGAAGTCCTAGATTACTCATGTTCTCTAAAATGTTAGCACAAGCGGCAAAAATTTATACCCCAGCTGTTTTTGAAATATTTTTAAGTGAGTATCAAGATCACTTGGATTGTGAAATTCATGAATATATAGAGAAAGGAACAACAATGGAGTTCAAAGTTGTAGGAAAGCATGGTCAACACAATGTCACATTTGATTTACATGATCACACAGTTGTTTGCAGTTGTAAGAAGTTTGAATTTGCAGGAATACTATGCAGTCATTCATTGAAAGTGTTTGATAATAGATGTGTGAAGATGCTCCCTCCTCAATACATAATCAGACGGTGGTCAAGAGATGCAAAAGTTCAGGTCATAATGAATTCAACTTCAACAAATACTGACACTGACCCACATAAGGCTATGGGAACACGCTTCATGGAGTTGTCACGTATATTGATTGCCATAGCAGCACGGGGTGCTGAATGCAAGCGGCATATAAGGCAACAATGATTCAAGCTAAAATTATGTCCCAAGTAATAGATGAGGAATTGAAGCAAACTCGTGAAAATGAGCTTCAAGATAGGGCTGCAAATATGCATGAGACCCAAGCAGAAAATGATATAAATGACCAAAATATTGAGGTATGTGCATCAGGGATAAAAATACGGGAGAAACGTGCTCGTGGTGGTAAAGCAGCTTCGAGGAAAAGGGGTTGCCTTGAGAGACCTCACAAGAAAAAAAAGCAATCAAGTCCAAGCACTCAGCAGTCTCCTGCCTCATGTACTCAATTGCCTCAATTGCAGCTTGGACCTCATATCCCAATGTTTCAGCCTCCTCAAGTAATGATATCTATTCACTGTGTTATAGATATTATCACATGTCTTTTTGTATTCTATATAATTATAAATTATTGGCATGTATTATAGGATTCATTTTGTTGCAAAGATAATCGTAGAGGTATCGAAAGTTTTTCCAACCTACTTGAGGTAAGTTCAATCATTTGCTTTAACTAATGCATTTTCTTTGATAGTTTTAGCAAAATATGATTTAGTAAATTTATTTACATTGTGCACCAGCAAGTCAGTATGTCTCCCGTACAATCAAGCCACTTGCAGATTCCTAAACCTCAATTGAGGTTTAGCTGAAGCCAATTTAGGTAAAAATAGATATTAATCACTTGTTATTAATTGAAAACGAAGTTTTATTTAAGTTTTTATAAGCTTTTATTGATTACAATTTTAAGTGGTTTTTTATGCAGGAGGTTGAAAATATTTTTTGCCATTTTGCTAAGTGATGCTATATGCAATCACAGAAGGTTGATAACATTTTGTTCCATTTTGTTAAGTCATGTTATATGTAATCTTGGAAGGTTGAAGATAATTTGTACGATTTGGAAAATAGATGAGGTAATTTTTCCTGGATGATGCTACTATGTAACAATTTGTATTGAATCTAGTCTTTGGAATCGAGTTTGTAAAAAAAAGAAAGCCAAGTTAATTTGTAGAGATTCTCAACCATGGTGATGAATCCAACTTCGATGAGTGTCACACTAATCATATTACGTGGCTCTCCTTTTGTCATTTGGTTGTTCTGTCTAAATGCTTTCTATTTCTTGTAGATTGGTGGGCACCATTCCAATGAAGATTTTGCAATGAGAGATAAGGAACCCAAGGATGAAGTACAAATTTAAACATGGAAGGATGCTACAATTCATGAATTGATAGATATGGTATATTAAATTTTATATTACCCCTCTTGAAGGCTTTTTTAAAACTTTTTTTCCTGGACGTGAACTGTACACATTTATAAACCTTTTCAGGTTAAAGAGGTTGATCTTCAAGCAAGAAGAAGAGATGGTAAATTATCGTTTGCTTTTGTATATCCTAATAAGAATGTCCGCTTTGTGGTCAGACCTGTAAGACCAATAACTATTAGTAGGGTTGATTGTTCATAATATAGTTCCTATCAATGTTTGGCAATCATAAACCTGATGATGGAACTTTGATTATTGAAATTGTACTATAATATTTTAAGCTTTATAAGTAGACATGTAACTGATTTGGCAACTATGTTATAGGCAGCAATATTGCAATGATGAGCTAGTTTTTTAAACTATTGCTTACCTGCATATGACAGATAAACAGGTACTTTGAAGGAGTTCTTATTCCATCAGCTGTGCAATATTCTTGAGATTTTTGAAACCTTGTTAGGTGTTTTTGTATGATCCACTATTTATGTTTATACTGATATTCACTTGTTAAACTTAGGAACATTGTGATTTGCTCTATGTTTTAGTTAATTTTTTAGTTAGGAATAAGGGTATGTATGTTTTAGTTAATGTTTTGGAAAAGTGAAAGTGCTTGGTTATTTTTAAGTTTTTCGTTGTAGAGATTTAGTTGGGACAAATGATCTAAATTTGCTTATTTTTGTGTTATATTAATTTCCTCTTTTTATTTAGGCTGTGGGATTAGAAGTGAGATATTTCGAGGTGTAGATCACAAAGTTTTTTCTGTTATATTTTGCAACCAAGTTAGTATATGATTTGAGGTGATTTTTACGTTGCATAATTAAGGCCATATTTCCATGGCAACATCAATCTTAAAGTTATGATTTTCTCTCTCCGGCTTTCTACGACATATAGCATTTGGTTATCCATGGACTATTTATTTAGGGGGAATATAGTACTTTGCTGTAAAATGTTCTCCTTTCCCTTTTTCTTGTTAGCATTTGCTAGAGAAAACTATCTACAAGTGTATAAAGTTTGACTCTGCCATCTTACAAGGAGAAAAGTGGTAGTTCTAATGCTCCAACACCACAAACTGAGTGCGAAATCTTGTCATCCCCAAATTTGAAGAACTTCCCTTTCAATCAGCTCAGAAATGCGACTAGAAACTTCCATACAAAATCTCTCCTTGGAGAAGGAGGATTTGGTTATGTTTGCACGGGATGGGTCGATGAGCAAACAATAACTGCTTTAAAGCCTGGATCTGGACCGGTTGTTGCTTTGTGAAGAAGCTTAAACCAGATGGTTTTCAAGGCCACAAAGAGTGGTTGGTAAGCCATTCTTCTCTTATAGAATTTGTTTAATAAAGTTTCTCATTTTTGTTGGTGTTATTAATTTGGTTTCACAACCGATGTGGACAGACCGAAGTTCGGTACCTCGGTCAACTTCACTACCCAAATCTTTAATATCTCATTGGTTATTGCTCGAGGGTGACTACCGACATCGGGTCTATGAGTACTTGCCAAAAGGCAGTGTGGAGAACCACCTATTTAAACGTAAATTATCCTACTTTGTTTTATGTTACTTGGAAATGAAATCATGCTCCTTGTGCATCTTCGGGAGAAACGTTTGTCATAAGTAAAAAAAATCCCACACTTTAAACATTTAAAGACGTAGATTTCATATAATTCATGTATGATGAAGTGCCTTTGTTTGTGGTGTACGGACATCAATGCATACTTGTTGTGACTCCTATTAATACGTAAAGATATCTATTTAGTAGTTGTTGATTTCTTTTTAGTTATATTGCATCTCATAGAAAATGGACCTCTTTTTCAGGAGGAGGTCAGCCACTTTCTTGGGATATAAGAATCAAATTTGCAATTGGTGCTGCACGAGAACTCACATTCTTGCACGATTCAGAATGTCAAGTGATATATTGTGATGTTAAAGCTTCAAACATCCTCCTTGATGCAGTATGTGTAAAGCTGCACATATTACATGATCCCAAGTAGAATGTGTTGACCTCATTCTTATTGTTTGGATGGGTGGGGCTTGCCTAAGATGGCACTGCCAGTGTTTCTTATTTGTGCACAATATTGCATACTCTATTTTCCTTTATCACAATATTGCATACTCTGAGAATTTCTTTACGGCCAACAAGCTTGGAGAGGGTGGATGTGGACATGTTTATATGGTTTTTCCCACTTCATTGTAGGGATTTTAAGAACCGTAACTCCATAGAAACATAAGAAAAGAAATTGGAGGATCTTTTCAATAGATATTTTATAAAATAACTCACTGAGCATTAATCATAAGCATCTGGGTATTAAAGGAGCTTAATGGCAATCTTGCAGGGAAAAATTAGTAAAGGGTCAAGAAATAGCTGTGAAAAAGGCTCTCTCAAAGTTCAGGACATGGATTTGAAGGGTTCAAGAATGAGGTGGAACTAATTGCAAAGCTCTAGCACTGAAACCTTGTTAGGCTTTTGGGATGGTGCAACCACAAAGAATAAAAATTACTCATCTATGAGTTCATGCCCAACGAAAGTGTAGAAGAATTTTTGTTTGGTTTGTTCTTATCTTTGATCATTTTATTACTTGATATGTTTATTAGAGGGAATGAATATGAAGTAAATACTAAAAGAGTTATTGGCACCTAGTAAGTTTCATATGCATTAATATATTAAACGTGATCATCAAAGCATTAACGAACTCAGGTTTTGAAATGTAATTTAAAATTTCCATTAGTAAATTATCACTTAGAAACACTTAATATGAAACAAATTTATAGTGAATAACATCAATGTTCATCCAATATTATTCTAAATTTTGCGCAATATGGCTATAACATTGAACATTAGAGCAATATCACTCTAACATTGGAGCAATATCGGCTCCAACATTGGTGCAATATCGCTCCAATGTTAGAGCAATATCGCTCCAACATTGGTGCAATATCGCTCCAATGTTAGAGCAATATCGCTCCAATATTGGAGCAATATCGGCTCCAACATTGGTGCAATATCGCTCCAATGTTGGAGCAATATCGCTCCATATTGGAGCAATATCGCTCCAACATTGGTACAATATCGCTTCCAATGTTGCAGCAATATCGCTCCAACATTGAACATTAGAGCAATATTGCTCCAATGTTGGAGCGATATTGCTACAACATTAGCAATGTTGGAGCGATATTGCTCCAACATTGGAGCAATATTGATCAAACATTGGAGCGATATTGCTCTAATGTTCAATGTTGGAGCGATATTGCTTTAACATTGGAGCGATATTGCACCAATGTTGGAGCGATATTGCTCCAATATTGGAGCGATATTGCTCTAACATTGGAGCGATATTGCACCAATGTTGGAGCGATATTGCTCTAACATTGGAGCGATATTGCACCAATGTTGGAGCGATATTGCTCCAATGTTAGAGTGATATTGCTCTAATGTTCAATGTTATAGCCATATTGCGCAAAATTTAGAATAATATTGGATGAACATTGATGTTATTCACTATAAATTTGTTTCATATTAAGTGTTTCTAAGTGATAATTTACTAATGGAAATTTTAAATTACATTTCAAAACCTGAGTTCGTTAATGCTTTGATGATCACGTTTAATATATTAATGCATATGAAACTTACTAGGTGCCAATAACTCTTTTAGTATTTACTTCATATTCATTCCCTCTAATAAACATATCAAGTAATAAAATGATCAAAGATAAGAACAAACCAAACAAAAATTCTTCTACACTTTCGTTGGGCATGAACTCATAGATGAGTAATTTTTATTCTTTGTGGTTGCACCATCCCAAAAGCCTAACAAGGTTTCAGTGCTAGAGCTTTGCAATTAGTTCCACCTCATTCTTGAACCCTTCAAATCCATGTCCTGAACTTTGAGAGAGCCTTTTTCACAGCTATTTCTTGACCCTTTACTAATTTTTCCCTGCAAGATTGCCATTAAGCTCCTTTAATACCCAGATGCTTATGATTAATGCTCAGTGAGTTATTTTATAAAATATCTATTGAAAAGATCCTCCAATTTCTTTTCTTATGTTTCTATGGAGTTACGGTTCTTAAAATCCCTACAATGAAGTGGGGAAAAACCATATAAACATGTCCACATCCAAAATTGGAAGTATAATTTCTATTAGCTTGAGTAAGAATAATAGAATAAACCTCCTTAACCTCAACTTACTACAACTTCAAAGCTCAACTCATATAAGTCAGACTTCCTCTGTTCTTCATTAATAGTTTTCTATTTGGCCAAAAAAATTATTTCACTAGTCAACAACTGTACAGTCTAATTACACTAATTCTGTTTCCTTTGTGGATAAATAGCACTCTAAAATTAAATTAACTCTCCACGGTTGATCTGTATCCAATGTGGAAACAATATATAATGAAACAATAAACAATTAATCAATTGTGCCAATGCCACGGTAGCCTTGCTGCTAATTTTCATGCAGCTTCAAGGCTGCAAATTGTTGTGCAACCTTAATGGCCTCTTCAAGCTGTGATGCATCAGTTGCCTGCATTTAGATCACGTAAAAACCGTCAGGTCACATTTGCATTTGTATCAAACAGAAAACCAAGTTTAAAAGGCTATAACCACTCAGTAGCATTAGGAACCAACTTCAAAAAAGTTAAGATGGTAACACAAGTGCTTACTCACCTGGCCTTGGGCAAAACCAGGTTTTCCGCCAGCTTTCCCTTTAACAGGTTCCATGGCTGCCTTCAACCACTCAGTAGCATTAGGAACTTTTTTTATA
Source organism: Saururus chinensis (assembly GCA_035235625.1). NCBI lineage: Eukaryota > Viridiplantae > Streptophyta > Magnoliopsida > Piperales > Saururaceae > Saururus > Saururus chinensis. Next base: position 23,032,473 of record CP141146.1, on the reverse strand, counting down.
ACATCAACTGGCACCCCAAGACAACCGATTGCCTTGTTTGAAGCCTTGTCTTTACTGAAAACCATTACCGATATTCCCTGCAATTTCAAGGAAATGAACATCTTTGTTCCAAAACTCTCCTACCAGGGGCAAACAATACCTATTATGCTAATAACAATAAAATTAAGACAGTAGTGCAACCTACTGTACAGCTTTAAGAACAGCTTCGCGGACAGCCGTAGCATCCATGCCGACATCAACACAAATTACAATGAAAGCTTTTCCTTCTCTAATTGCAGTCTCTGCTACTTCAGTAGCTTCTTTTATTGCCTTCTCCGTGTTCCCTTGACCAATATGCTTTTGTGCCTTTCTCACTTCAACCTAAGTAAAAAAATTTAAATAATCGATCAAGGTGTAAGCGATTTGAAGCATAACTAGGGAATTTCATAAAAGGACTATATTCTCACATCTAACTTCAAGACACTATCTTTCAGGACTGCTCTTAAAGGTGCTGGTATATCTGCCTTCTCCACAAGATTCTTCAAATATGGTACAATCTGAGACAGCAAAACAGCACATAAATGTGTGCAAGAAGACCAGATCCCAAGCAGCAATATATCCATAATAAGGCTCACTGCAAATAATTGCAGGAGGGGTAACAAAGAGCAGGAAATATATTTTAACATAGAGCATGATGCAAAATTACAAATCCACGTTCATGTATGTTGAAATTATTCACTTCATTATATTTAAAAAAAAATTGGACGATCGACCGACAGCCTAAGATACGTATGGCCTCAATTCTCTCTTGGAAAAGGAAAAATGATTCATTAAAAATACCTCCACTAGGGAACTTTTTCAGCTGTGCTAGCTTTATTTATTTCCTCCTCGAGAGAATGTGCCAAATCAATTGCCCTAATGGCATACTCTGTTGTAACCGCAGATATTCTCCGTTTGCCTTCACCAATATTCTCCTCCAACATAAGGGCAAATTTTTTAGCTTCTCGTGTATTAGAAATGTGAGTCCCTAGTAAACATAACAACAGCATCAGATCACCACCACATGCAAACGAGACCCACTAATCAAATTGAAGTAATACATATAAATACCAAAAACAACTAAAAAAATATTATCAAATAACCTTCTCTAACTATTTGGGGCCTTCAAAATGGATCCCACTCTAAAAAAGTGGCATGAAAGAATAATTATAAATATTACAAAAAATAATTTAATTAAAAATAAGCTTCAGAAAAAACCTCCACAAAGTTCAGTTGAATATTGACACCAGTTATCATTCTCGGGGTTGGCAAGGAGCTCCTCCACTTTAAGACCAATTGACACAACCCTTACTAGATCAGACCTAAAAGTAATAAAAATGTAATGTACGGTATACAATATTATCAAAAGAGCCTTATGGATGAAACTACTGCCCAGTCACTAAATATTGATAGCATCAAGAATATAAAAGTATTTTCTCCGAGTCATGACAGTTCAAATTTGTATAAATGTGATTTAATAGATGTGTAAAGAAGGATCCCCTACTTCTCCAAATACAGCACGCAACCCAGTAATACATTTTGCTTCATCAAGTTTAGCTTCACTAGCAAATACATTCAACTCATCTTTTATTTGCTGATTTACAATATCCTCAATTTTTTTCAAATCCTTTGGATCAATCGGCTTCCCTGTTTAAAAATAAATGAGATCAAGAACATATCCACGAGGCTAAAAATAACACATATACCCCATAAGATAGCAATCAATCTTACTGTGAGAAAAATGAAATCTTAATTTTTCAGGACCCACATAAGAGCCTTTTTGATCAACATGATTTCCAAGCACTTCCTGCACTCAGGTAAAAAAAAGGCAATTCTCAATGCCACATTTAGACCAAAACACTCACACTTCCCCTAATTATTCAGTCATTCTCATTCCAGTAGTCTTTCAATTCCACACTCAAGAATTAAAAATAAACATCATAAATATAAGCCATGTGTTAGGTTCGGCCTGGTGCTCACTAAACAAAAGAAAGAGGATTAAAATAGCACCTAATAACAATTTTAACTACCTACCCCGAGAGCGTAGTTCAGCATGTGAGTGCATGTATGATTAGGTGCAATGAGAGCACGCCTATCATAGTCAACCTGTTTTTTCCATTAAATAAAGCATTAGAACCAATAGTCCATTGAACTCCAGCATGAAGTGATCCAAGTATCTCGCCTTTCTTGGAATAGTTAAGTTCATATGATATTGTGCTATTCACATAAATGAAAATCCTAGCTACCTTGCTCTACTTGACAATGAGGTTTTTGGCAGACACAAAAATATTACATGATAAAAAGTTCCATTGAATTTAACGTGGAAGAATTTGAATGCATGTTAACATAGGATGAAGAAAATAAAAATACACAAGAGCAAGATAATAAGTTTCCACTAGTCAATTAGTAGCAGCAGATGATCCACACTTTGTGGGTGCCATAATCTCAATCAAATTCCTTTTTCTCAAATGAGCAACGAGATAAGATGATAGTAAAGGTGATAACTTTTCATGAAAGATGTAAAATTGTCGATGTTAGCTATCAATTGGTCAGTGCAGCACAAAGTTTGATATTAACTTTTCTACAACATTTTTCATATCCTACAAATACAAAGTTGGCACGTTGATGTACTATGTGGAATCAACAAGAGGAAAGATATAATTTGATAACAAATTGCAAACTGCATGACACCCGGTTGCATACAGTGGTCATCTACAATCACACAAACATTATACGATATAAATGTAAGGAGAAATATATGCTTACAAGAATCCAAAGACGGGGATCCAAAACGAGAAGCCAACAACTACGAGTGACATGCAAGCGAGCAAAGTGAGCTCTGCTAATGCAATTTGACTACATTCTCGAAACATGAAAAATCCACACATTGTTGATGCCCTGGGCTCCAAGGTATCCACACATTTATACCATTTAAGGTTCTCACCATCACCATAAAGACTCATACTCAATCAATAGAGCCTCTTAGGATCTCTCCAGCCATTCCAAGTCTCGGTATTTGGGAGATATCTTCCTAAAAAAGTTGAAACAAATAAATTTGTTAGTATCCCATTTTGACTGAAGGAATAAAGAAGAAATAAAAAAATATATGCAATTGACTCATATATCTTATTAACCCCATTATACCTGAGTATAATCAACTGCAAACCAGAACTAATGCAAAATACAGTACGCATAAGGAAGAACCCACAATCAACCCCGTTGGATTGGTATGGTCCCTTCTTACTAACGATCTTCCACTTTTGAGCATGAGGTAACTTAAGGTGCTCCTCAAGAAATACTCCAATGCTATCCATCTATTATTCACATATTTGCCAAATTAGTTTCAAATCAATTGTTTTAAAAAAAAAATTGGGCTCAATGAATCATAAATTTACTCACCAATTTTTTCACATTAGGATGTCGTTTCTTGTGGCCATACCCAGACATGGAATCAAACCATTTCACTTCAGTCTTGTCAACATCTATGACCAATAAGTGAAAATGTGCATTGTCACACATTGGTATAAAGATGAAATCAGGGCATTCTTTATCCGCTCCAAAACAAGTGGTTGCGAGGTCCTCCATTGCGTCCTTTGTCATAACCTTCAATTGCAATTCACATGGATTTAACTTAGTCCATATCCTAACTTAACCCAATACATTAAAATATTATACTTTGGATCATACCTTGGTGAAATAAAATTGCAACGCAAAGGTCCCAAAGTGGCATTTGGGGAAGGCATTTCCAGTAGATCTAGAGGCTCTTTGTTGTAGCATATACATGTAAGCATCTATTACCTACATACATCGAAGCATACACTTAATATAAAATCAATATTGAATACTTAAGATTTAAAGAGATAGAAATTGTAGTCTTACATTAGAAGAGATGTACTCCGCCTTCAACATATCCACTAAGTCATTGTCTGCGACACCGACACCCACCACAGAATGGCTCCTATCTATAATGAATTTTTGAATAGTTTCTTGATCTCGCTTACACAAATTAGATAGAGGACTGCATAAGTTAATCTTCATTGGACGGCGACGGATGGTAGGGGATGCTTGCTTGGCTGAGGCTTCGCAAGAAACTAAAATGGTTGCGGCCTCCTCCACAGTCATTTCCTTCTTCTCCCTCCTCTTCCTCTTTGTCTCTTGAGTAAAAGGGGTCCCATACTTCTTACTTTTATATTTTATCCGTAGAGGTCTTTTCGAAGTGAGACCCTCTTTATCTCCTTCCCCTCTCCCTCCTCATCATTCATACTCTCTTCCCCATCCGGACCCTCCTCTCTCTTATCCTCCCCTTGCTCCTCTCCCCCCTCCTCTTCATCCGCCTCTCTCCCCTCTCCCTCATCCACTCTCCCCTCCTCTCCTGCCTCTCCCACCTCCTCACCCCCCTCTTCCTCGTCTCCCCCATCCTCTCCCACCTCCTCTCCCCCTCTCCCTCATCCACTCTCCCCTCCTCTCCTGCCTCTCCCCCCTCTTCCTCCTCTCCCCCTCTTCCTCCTCTCCTCCTTCTCCCCCCTCTTCATCCACCTCTTCCCCCTCTTCCCCTCCCTCCTCCTCACCCTCCTCTTCCCCTCCCTCCTCCTCACCCTCCTCTTCATTATCATCATTATTATCTCCAATATCTTCCTCATCAGCTTTGCCACCTTCCTCCTCGTCCGTTCTTTGCAGGGGAGGTATACCTCATCCTCTTTGATGGCCTCTTAACCAAATGATTGGCCATGTTCTTAAATGTGCCAAATTTTTCTGAAATGGTGTCCATGACACCATGTAGATGGTCAGTAGGGTAGCCCTCCTCCTCCAATATATGCATGGCAGTATGCACAACTCCAAGTGCGAGAGGCCATATTATCTAGTGCCGACTTCAGGACCAACATTCCTCCCCACTCGCCTTCACCAGCGCCCCACCTTCCATTCCAACCTTCCTTTTTTTAAGGCCTTTCCTGCCCCTTCAATGAGATTTGCCTCATTCGCAAAAGGAACCAACACGGATAGAACCTGTGGTCAACATATGCACAATTAGTTAACATGCAAAGTTCAATAAACTTAAAGGTTGAACAGATTTTAAAAACTCAAACATTTCAATATAAAAAATAGTCCCAATTACCTCTTGTGGTCTCAGAAATTTAAACATTTTTGCATATTTGCCCACCGACCTATGGTGCTTAGCCTCTTTTTCCCCCTTTACCATGCCACAATTTGGCCACTTGGCAAATCGGGGCAGCTTCTGCGGCACAGGGGATATGAACATTTTAAAATGCTCAAACACCCAAACCTATAACATATAAAAGATAAAAATTAGCATTTTGTAACTCCTATGTAATCATGTAAATACAATTATGTTGTAAGTATAAAATACCTGTAGGACAAATGCTGCTCCTATCAATGATCCATAGCCCTCAGACTTGCCTTCCTCCTTTGACATAATCTTCCTATGGAGGGATGAGGCTGAGACTACTAAAAATTCATAAATAGCTTGAGGCCGGTCATATTGATGGAGGCTGCCCATGTCTTCCACCAGGTCAATTAATCGAGTTCTTGACCACAGTGTGGGTCTGAGGAAATAGGAGGCATGAGAAAATGTGCAAGATGATCGTTCTTGCACAATCCTCCACCGATTTTGGGTCGGTCTTGGCACTTAAAACGTCCATGGTCTTCTCAATTTCAGACCTGGTAACCTGCTTCTTCCCAAAATGACGCTTACAATAAGCACCCCTCTCCTCCCGTTCTTGGGTGAAGACCACCCGATTGCCCCCCTTCTTTAGGCCAGTAATGAGGGCCACATCCTCCACAGTGAAGTCCACTCTACATCCTTTGAATGTAACCCCAGGTTGGTCCTCAGTCCAATAACCCAAAATTACTTCAAAGAGTGACGCCTGACAAACGATGTTTCTGGCGTCTAACAATTGGATGAAGGGGGTTTGGCTAACAAGAGTCTTCACCTCTGGGAAGGTAGACAATATGTTAACTGACTTTGCTAGTCCCGAGGCGAAACAAGGGACTTTCAATGACTCTCGCCTATTTCTTCCTGATCCTCCTCCAAGGTTTGAGCCCCTCTTCTTTGATTCAAGAACTTCTGCATCAATACATATCTAAGTATTAGTAAGAAGGTACCTAGACATATAATAAAAGTGTTGAATATAACCCCGTAAATAACATATCAATATTTAAAATATACACTAGCATCATATTCAAGATGGTATGAGTATAGCTGAAATAATGCTACAACATTTTTAGCTAGTGTGCTATAAAATTACCAATAATGCAGAAATGTTGTAGCAATAATGTCTTTAAAATGTCGCATATAATTCAATTATTGATAATAGGATTAACATTTAAAATATTGCTATAACAAGAGCAATAATCCTAATGCATAAGCATTAATATTAGTACATCAACAACATCCACAAACATTTTAAACTTAGGGATTAAAAAAAACCTACTTGATTTAGTTGCCATGATAGGTATTCAATGCAAGGAAGCCCGACTATAGTGAAGACACTGTTCCTGAAACATAAAAAAGCACATTAAAAAAGTTAGAATGTTGTTAAGAATTATTAGCATTTATAATTTACAATTTTAGCAATATTGCTCAATCCCTGCATCAATATTGTTTCAGGTTGGAGCAATATTGCTCTAAGGTTGGAGCAATATTGCTCCAATGCTGATGCAATATTGCTCAAGGTTGGAGCAATATTGCTCCAATGTTGGAGCAATATTGGTCCAAGTTGGAACAATATTGCTCCAAGGCTGATGCAATATTGCTCCAAGGCTGATGCAATATTGCTCAAGGTTGGAGCAATATTGCTCCAACCCTACAGCAATATTGCTGCAAGGCTTATATAAATTGAAGGCATCAAAATAATCGAACATTAAAGGCATCAAAATCATCGGAAAAAATTGAAGGCATCAAAATAAATGAACAGTTTCAGGTTGGAGCAATACTGCTCCAAGGTTGGAGCAATATTGCTCCAATGCTGATGCAATATTGCTCAAGGTTGGAGCAATATTGCTCCAACCCTACAGCAATATTGCTGCAAGGCTTATATAAATTGAAGACATCAAAATCATCGGTAAGCATTTAGTTGATATAAAGAGAAGACAAAGGGGACACTCTGAAATCCTTTTATGCGTGGCAGGTTTCGTGAACATGAGAAATGAAACCATTAGGTGTTCACAATCATCAGCAGACAGGCAAGGAAACATTCCAAAGTGGAACAGATACAATTTTTCCTGGAAAAAGCAAAACGGATAAGAGGCTCTGGACAACATAATTTTGATTTGCAGGAGACGAAAAGGCCTCACTTTGGCGATCTAGGACTTCACATTCAAAAATAAAAATAAACACAAAGCACATGCAGGTTCATTTTTTCTCCTGCAACAAAAAAATCCAAAGTGGAAGAGATACTATTTTTCCTGGAAAAAGCAAAACGGAGAAGAGGCTCTGGACAACATAATTTTGATTTGCAGGAGACGAAAAGGCCTCACTTTGGCGATCTAGGAATTTAGATTCAAAAATAAAAATAAACACAGAGCACATGCAGTTTCATCAGTAGACAGGCAGCAAAAAATTCCAAAGTGGAAAAGATACTATTTTTCTTGGAAAAATCAAAACAGAGAAGAGGCTTTGGACAACATAATTTTGATTTTCAGGAGACGAAAAGGCCTCACTTTGGAGATCTAGGACTTCACCTTCAAAAATAAAAATAAAAACAGAGCATATGCAGTTTCTTCTCTCCGACATATAGAAGCGTGGTAAGCTGAAAGAAAGCTGATCAAAAAATGCGGAACAAACGAAATGCAGGTGGAGAGAAATGTGGTAAAAAACATAAAATCCAGTTTTCTATTCTTTAAAGAATCTGGGATGGAGTAGTGACTGAAGCTTGCAGTAAACACAATGTGGAACATTCAAAACCCAGAAATTATATGTGAAAGAAAATGGAACATAAAGAATCTGGGATGGAGCAGTCACTTGGGCGCGCAGTAAACACAATGCGAAACAATGAAAACCCAGAAGTTGTCCGTGAAAGAAAATGGAATAGAAAAACAATCAAAGTTCCTTTTTTTTCCACTGGAATGATGGATAGAGACAAAATAAAAAATACATACGCACATCGAAGCCAGAGAAGTTCGTTTGTTGTACCTCAATGATATGAAGTTTCGACCGTCGAACAAGAATCAGAAATCAGGAGCGAGCACCAACAAAAAGACAGTGGTTGTGATTTTTCTACCTCCGGCGTCGATTGCCGCTTCTCTGGTCACCGGGTGGGAGCGAGAGCACCGGGATGGGTGAGTTGCAGAGCGCTCGAAGGATCGCTGGGGTGGGTGGGAGCGGGAGTTCTGGGTTCCTTGAAGACCACTCCACTCTTCTCTGGCGTCGATCGCTGCTTCGGTCTGCGGGTGGGAGCGGGAGCAGCGGGATGGTGGAGTTGCAGAGAGCTCGAAGGATCGTTGCTGAGTTGCAGAGCGGGAGTTCTGGGTTCCTTCTCCTGCACTCCACTGGCCTGGACCGGCTCTAATACTTATCTTCGCCCGGTCTTGTGTTTATCTTCGCCCGGTCTTGTGTTCACGAAAATCATTCACCCGGTTCACAAGTAACCCGGTCTCCTGCTGCCACCCAGGTGACGTGGTTTTATCTGATTGGGCACTCCCACCCACCCCGGTGGGAGTGCATCACAGCCGATCCGAAGCCTCTATGTACCTGCAGTTAGGTGATGTTGATATGCAGACCATGGAATTTTCGAGGTATTTCGCTACCTTTTGCAATTTTCTTGGTCACCTCCTCACCTTTTTAGCTGTGGACCTTCTTTGCACTTGTTGTGGACATTAGTCAGCGTGTACTTGATCAAGGTTTTAGAATGCTTCAAAGCCTTGGCCGACCTGAAAGTTGCAAATTTTGACTCCTATTCTCTTTTGGTAGTCATGTCTCACCGTATCTAGCCCGTGTGATTATAATATATGGAGTAAGTATGTGCAACTTGTCTATCTAAGTTCATTATTGAATTTCAATTAGGGAGTTGAAACCCCATTATTTGAGAGACTTCGTGCATTAAGAATAATGTGGTTAACCTAACCCCACTAACTATCGTTCGTCCTTCACACATGTAGACCCGAATCTCCCTGGTGTTTTGCAGGTTTGATTGAATTGACCCACACGTCGAACCAGATTGGTGGAAGTCACATGACCCAGTAATTGGAAATTAGCCCAATGGGCCATTTTCTACATCCTTACTGGATGCCCAATATCACCATACTTGTAAAATAAGATGGAGGTGATCTGGCCGGAGAGGGAAATTTTACAAATGCATCACACCACCCCTCAACTTTGGATATTCATGACCGACCGAGAGAAGCAAGGGAGCATCCAATTTGCTTATCATAAAGGGCGAGAGTGCACAATTTTTTACGCATTCCATTATAGTATGTACTAAGAAATGACCATGATTGAATGTGGAAAGGCATTTAGGATTGGTAATATACAACTAAGAGCTCTAATTGGAAGGTTGTTGTTCAATAGTACAACAATATTGGGTATTTGTAAATAGCAAAAGTTGGAGGGCGGTGTATTTAAGAACTAAATATAGTTTAAAAGTTGGGGACAATATCTTTGTAAATTTCACTTTGGTGAAGATTGTGAAAAATGTCTTTTCTATTTATAATAAGACTGAATAACATGCTAAAGAAATTAAAACGGAATCATTTATATATTATCATAATGAGATTACAAATGATCATAAAACTGAACATTTCGTTGTCAAATAATATAAAAATCTCCCATAGTTGAGGAATCTGTGGAAGTCTTGAGAGGCCTCAAGGCTAGCACTTCAATGACCATGAGATGGTAAGAAACAAAATCACGTTCAGAGGCTGCTAGCAACGACAAAAACTTTTCACGCATGTTATACATAAAAAAGCATAAGCACTAGAGAGATAGAGAGCGAGTGAGAGAGAGGAGCTCCCTTCAATCCAAGTAAGGGAAGCAGCAGGCAGTCTCGTCTCCTGGTTCATGCATGCCTTTAAACTGCTCATGCACAGGCAGATCCAGCACAGTCGAAGGGAATCCATGAAATAGCAGCCGCAGCCGCCCTCATTCTTCCTTCTATTGTATTGAAGGGAGCTCCGTCTACATACACCTAACACTCTCCATTTACAAGAGAGAGAGAGGAGCTCCCTTCAATCCAAGCAAGAAAAGCTGTAGGCAGCCTCGTCTCCTAGTTCATGCACGCCCTTGAACTGCTCATGCACAAGCATATCTAGCACAGTCGAAGGGAATCCATGAAATAGCAGCCGCAGCCACCCTCATTCTTCCTTCTATTGTATTGAAGGGAGCTCCGTCTACATACACCTAACACTCTCCATTTACCAGAGAGAGAGAGGAGCTCCCTTCAATCCAAGCAAGAAAAGCTGTAGGCAGCCTCGTCTCCTAGTTCATGCACGCCCTTGAACTGCTCATGCACAAGCATATCTAGCACAGTCGAAGGGAATCCATGAAATAGCAGCCGCAGCCACCCTCATTCTTCCTTCTATTGTATTGAAGGGAGCTCCGTCTACATACACCTAACACTCTCCATTTACCAGAGAGAGAGAGGAGCTCCCTTCAATCCAAGCAAGAAAAGCTGTAGGCAGCCTCGTCTCCTAGTTCATGCACGCCCTTGAACTGCTCATGCACATGCACGTATAGCACAGTCGAAGGGAATCCATGAACTAGCAGCCGCAACCACCCTCATTCTTCCTTCTATTGGATTGAAGGGAGCTCCATCTACATACACCTAACACTCCATTTACCACACACACACACACACACACACACACAGAGGAGCTCACTTCAATCCAAGCAAGAAAAGATGTAGGCGGCCTCATCTCCTAGTTCATGCACGCCCTTGTACTGCTCATGCACCAGCACATCTATCGCAGTCGAAGGGAATCCATGGACTAGACCACAGAGGAGGGAAGAGTGAGAGAGCTAATAACCAAGACTAATGAGACTAAGAATTAATGCATGAAGCAAGAGATGGTGCACCCTCACTTAAATACACAAAGAACAACCAAAATTAAGGCTCTGGAATGAACGGAGGCCGTCAGATTCATCGCGAAGAATCCGAGATTGAGATTTCTTGCAGACACCCAGAGCTCTGTTTAATGGGGGAGAGGTCACAAAGAAGGAAGGATGTACTGGTTGTAGAAGCATGGCGATGATGGCGGCCATGGAGCAATCTTTCCTTTTGAATGAGAATCACGCCTCTTCATCAGACGGGTTTTGCCCTCTCTTTTTGCAGACTGGGTTGCCTTTCTCTTGCCTCTAGGATGACTTTGATGCTTTCCTTCAACTTTAAATGGCAGTACCAAAGCGGGGGATTTCCAAAGGGTACTGGTTCCTTGACTTCCTTTTCAAGCCCCTTTTGTGGAAATCTTTTGTGGTAAAATCGATGATCTGGTGTTAGGCGCCGCTTAGATGGAAAAATGGAAATGGTACTTATATACCATGGCTATCATGTCTGTCAAAGATTATAAGCACGAACAGGGTCAGATTTGACATTTCTTTCTTTCAAATAGATTTACTGTTTAGCTTAAAAATGTTCACATGCCATATTTTGCTAGGCTAAGGCCTTCAATGGTACCCGTTTACTTCAAGAGAAACAGAAAGGTACCCATTTTACCCAACCAAAATTTAGCATAGGTAATTTTTATTTAAATAATGGATAAAAGAATTTATCAATTTTACATGCCCATTTATGAAACCGATAGGATATGGGTTTTCTATAATCCTTATGTCCAATATTAATAGTTTTATTTGGTAAAAAAATGTTTGTTCCATATGAATAGCTTTATTTTTTTCATTGTAAGTAGTTGAGTACTTTAAAAAATATATTATAACCTTAGTTTTCCTTCTCTTAGATATGAGTTTCATGATTTAATAAAAATTATAATTTTTTTTAAATATAACTATTAATATGAGACGAAGGGAGTACTTGTTAACCATTACCCAAATCATATAATGTTATATTCCATGTTCTCTTTCAGTATTTATGTTTGCTACATGTTTTAACCTCACCCTGAAGCTAAAATCTACCAGTCATTTTGTCTCTCATATCCCCCAATATTGAGTTTTTGACAATTACTCTACTTAATCAAAATCAGTGTTTTAAAACTGAGCCCGCACATTGACCTGAATTAGTGTCCAAGCTGGTTCAACCTGGGGTCAACCCGGTTTAACCCATTGCTATAAAATCTATCACTCCCTTCCCCTTCCCCTTCCCCTTCCCCTTCCCCTTCCACCTCCATCTCTCTCTCTTCACTCTCTCTTTTCCTATCTTCCTCTCTCTCTCTACGGTCTCTCTCCTCTCTCTACACACTCTCTCTCTTCTATTTAATTTTTTATGAATTTATATTTTTATAATTATATTTTAAAAATAAAAAAAGAAATAAATTAAAAGTTATTAACAACATATAAATATAAATGTCGCCAATATACTAGGTATTAGCGACACATAGAAGTATGTGTTCCTAATACTTAGTATATTAGTGACGAATATTTTTATGCGTCACTAATAATTTTTATTTTATTTTTTTATTTTAAAAATATAATATTTTATAAAAAATCTTAAAAAAATTAAATTCATCTCCTTCTCCTCTTTCTCTACACACTCTCTCTCTATCCCCTCTCTCTTCTCTCTCTAGCCTATCTCTCCTCTATGTCTCTTCACTCTATCTCTCCTTCTCTCTCTTCACTCTATCTCTCCTACTCTCTCTTCACTCTATCTCTCCCTCTATCTCTCCCTCTCTCTCTTCAATCTCTCTCTTCTCTCTCTCTCTTCACTCTTTCACTTTCCCCCTCTCCTCTCTCTCTACCGTTTCTCTCTAATTTTAATTTTTTATAATTTTTAATTTTTATAATTATATTTTAAAATACTATAAAAGAAATAAATTAAAAGTTATAAGTGACGCATAGATATAAATGTCGTTCCTACTCTAGGTATTAGCAATGCATAAGAGTATGTATCACTAATACCTAGGGTCAATTTGGATTGGTGGAAAGCAAGAGAAAGGGAAAGAGAAAAAGAAAGTGAATCCATGTGAAAGAGAAATTAGGAAATTCCTAAAAAATTTTCATTGTTTGGTTACACAAATCATGTTAGAGAAATTTAACAGTGACGGTGGTAGTAGCGGTGGTAGTGGTGGTGGTGGTAATGGCAGTGGTGGTGGTAGCAGCAGTGGTGGCGATGGCGGGGGGGGTGGGGGCGGCGGTAGCGGCAGCGGTGGTGGTGGCAGTGGTGGTGGTGGTGGCAGCGGTGGTAGTGGTGGCGACGACACTGGTGGTGGTGGTGGCGACGGCAGTGGTGGTGGTGATGGCAGAGTTGGTAGTAGGGGTGGTGGTGACGATAGTAGTAGTGGCGTCAGTGGTGGTGGTGGTGGTGGCGGAGGCGGTGGTTGTGGTGGTGGCGGCAGTGGTTGTGGTGGTGGCGGCGGCGGCGGCGGTGATGGCAAAGGTGGTGGCAGGGGTGGTGGTGACGATAGTGGCGGTGGTGGCGGTGGCGACGATGGCGATAGCGGTGGCAGCGGCGGTGGTAGTAGTGAAGGCTATGACAGTGATGGTGGTGGTAGTAGCAACAAGTCATAAGTATTTAATATGATGATTTTCTCCCAAAATCCATGGGTTGATGGATGGAAAATTTTTGGGCCAAATTTTCATCTATTTTTTCTCAGTTTTCACTCTAGTTTCTCTTTCCCTGTTGCACCAAATAGTGTAAACTGGGGGATTTTAAGAAGATTCATTTCTTTTCCCCCATTTTCCACCAATCCAAACAGACCCTTAGTATATTAGCGATGCATATTTTTTTGCGTCGCTAATAGTTTTTTATTTATTTTTTTATTATTAAAATATAATATTTTATAAAAAATATTAAAAAAATAAAAATTAAATTCCTCTCTCTCTAGACACTCTCTCTTCACTCTCCCTCTCTCTTTACTCTCTCTACCCCTCTCTCTACCATCTCTCTCCTCTCTCTCTTCACTTTCTCTCTCTCTCTCTCGTCTCTCTCTCCTTTAATTTTAATTTTTTTATGATTTTTTATTTTTATAATTATATTTTAAAAATAATACAAAAGAAAAAATTAAAAGTTATTAGTGATGCATAGATATAAATGTCGCTACTACTCTAGATATTAGCAACGCATAAGAGTATGTGTCACTAATACCTAGTATTTTAGTGAAGTATATTTATTTGTGTCACTAATAATTTTTTGTTTATTTTTTTTATTATTATGAAAATATAATATTTTATAAAAAAATCTTTAAAAATAAAAATTAAATTCTTTTCTCTCCTCTCTCCTCTCTCTCTCCCTCTCTCTCTAGCCTCTCTCCTCTCTCTCTTCCACTATCTCTCGTCTCTCTCTACACACTCTCTCTCCCTCTCTCTCTTCACTATCTCTCTTTCCCCCTCTCCTCTCTCTCTACCGTCTCTCTCTCCTATAATTTTAATTTTTTATATTTTTTTATTTTTATAATTATATTTTTAAAATCTATTTAAACGAATGAAAGTACTTAAGTTATGGAAGAATGGGCCAATTACGGTATCACTTTATGAATTTGATTCATTATTTTGAATGTATCAAATGAATGAGAAGTCTATTTATACTTTAAAAATTATAATGATTTGTGGACATTCTTAATGAGCTCCGGTTTTAATCAAATAAAATGATATAACTTAACCAAAAGTGGTCTGATTGGTTTGTGGTTTAGTACGTTTGATTCATTCTTACGAACCTAGCGAATGAGTACATATTTATTTAATACTTTGAAGTGCACATTTGTAATGAACATTGGTATTTTGTTCTAAAACTAGTTAAATTAATAAAATGACTTAAGTTATGGAAGAATTAACACATTGTGGTATCACTTTGTACATTTCCTAATTTTTAGGAGACCACAACCTATGAGTTCTGGTTCTAATGTGAAAACCCGAGTCTATTCAGATTCAATTTGACCTGGAAATGATATTAGGAGTCGTAATTGTTAGGAAATTCTACACTATGCAATAATTACCATATATCCAGGAAATTTATTTTTAATGACCAGACCCAAGCCTATAATTAATTCTGGACTTTGGAAACATGGAATTTCCTGTGGTCAAACTTTCAAGTCAATCGGATATGTTTTAGTATTTTTCCTAAAAATTAGAAATTAGAACAGTAAGAAATTTGGGTTTAAACTTGTATAAGAGTTAGACGGGTAATTGTCTACACGGATTACCTGGCTCAATTGAAGGGACAGGGCAAGGGATGGGGCTGGTGGCCTTTTGTTGGGGGCTTGCCAATCAAGCCCGACCTAGTCTAGCAAGCCCACTTACACACTTGCCCAATAACCCGCTTTTGATCAAATAGAGTTATAAAAACTCAAAAAATTCCCAAAAAATATATATATAAATACTAGAACAAAAATCAAAGGTTTTACATCTAGTGTGTCTAGAAGTTGGTAGTTCGAGTCTTATTAGAGGTCCTTAATTGAAAAAGGGAAGCAGTAGACAAACAAATGGTAAATGGGCCTGGTGTGTGCCTTGATGGCTACCGAGCTCCTTGCTTTGGCACCAAGCTACTCAAGATGGAAAAGTTAGGGACTACCTTTTCTACTTTGGTTAATGATAAATAGGATGTTTGGAGCATGTTTTATGTGTAATTCATGTTGTATGATTTAAAATAGAAGCATGATTGTAGGTTTTGTTTATTAAAATTAGAACTTTGATGATAAGCATGTGTTTTGATCTTATGCATGTGTGATAGCTATGATGAATGATTTAGTACATCTTGTCTATAATTAGGGTTTTCAAGAGCTTTATTAATGGAGGTGATCATCAGAGTTAAGAAGTGCTTATTTTGAATAAGATGTTTTACTCTCTATTTTCACTGTACACTCAAGAAGCCTGAATTCTTTCAAGACCTTAGGTACTCAGTTTATTCTGAAATTTTTATGGTAGTTCAAGGACATCCTAAAATCTCTCTAATTAAAATTTCATGTGATATCACGGATTTTTCATGAGCCAAATGACTGGTTCATTCTAGTACCACTCTTTTGTTGATTTCTAATACCCTAAAGTCCAATTCTTGTTTTGTGACCATTACCCCATAGAATTGCTCTAAAAAATTACCAAGGACTCCTGAATGAGTCTAGCTTCATTTCAAAAAATTTAGGCGCTTTCCTACAATCGGTTAAATTATCATATTTTCCAGAATTAGAAAAGGTTCAAAAATCTAGTTTATGTAGTTGTGCATTTTTCATAATTTTCAAAGACCAAACAGTGTTATACCGTCCTCAAATTTTCTGGAGACCATACCCTATGACTTCTGGTTCTAATGTGAAAACCCTGTGTCTGTTCATATTCGATTTGACCTGGAAATGATATTAGGAGTCCTAATTGTTTAGGAAATTCTACACCATGCAGTAATTACCATAAATCTAGGGAATTTACTTTTAATGACCAGACCCGAGCCTATAATTAATTATGGACTTTGGAAATATGGAATTTCCGATAGTCAAAATTTCAAGTCAATCGGATATTTTTTAGTACTTTTCCTAGAAATTAGAATAGTAAGAATATGGGTTTCACCTTGTATAAGAGTTAGACAGGTAATTATTTACCTCGATTGCTCGACCAAAGTGTGAAACTTTCCAATTTTAATTGTCTTGAATGCTCATAATTAAAGGCTAAGACTACTTGATATATTGGGAAGCTACTTGCATGTATGGGAGGTTTGCTAAGTTGTAATATCATGTGATTTGGGCAATGTTAGTGAGGGCAAGATAGTAATTTGTATGATGAAATGATTTTCCATGCCCAAGGGTACAAAACTGGATTAAGGCAGTGATATGCATGCTAATTATTATGATTTTTCTATGTTTGTTGATTGATTTACTCTATACCTAGGATGGGGTAAGGGGTTTACCATAAGACATATATAAACTAACAGGTGATAGTTTAATAGGTAATAACTAATACCTCAATATTAAATAACACGGAGACATTTAATATTGGTGTTTTGTTGCTGATTAATGAATGAAGTGTTTGTCGATATTTCTCTATGTTTATAAACCATGAGGTGGGAAGAAGAATTACCTAGGTGGGGTAACAAGATAAGAAAATGACATGTTTTTTGTGTTGAGCGCACACCTGAAAAATTATGGCAATAGTCCAAGTGGGCTCCAACGGACTTTTGGTAGTGTAGTATGTAATGCCATCAAAATCGGTGCCAACCACAGATGAGCAGTCTAGGAACGCGACCCCCTCATTGAAGGATGTCCGGGTAAAGTGGAAGACCACTTTTTATATTTTTGTAAATCATGTTATAGGGTTTACTTATATGTGTTTTAAGGCAAAATGCCTCATATTTCCTTGTGTCGTTTATTCTAACTTTCACATGTGGGTAGTCTTGTTAGTCTAATCTCATGATTGTATGTTTATCTTGGGTTGGTGACTTTTGATAATTCGTGGGAAAGTATAAAAAATGATATTTTGTACAATATGCGTGGAATTTTGCTGTGATGTTGTCATAGTATAAAATCTTATGATTATATGTTTATCTTGGGTTGGTGACTTTTGATCATTCATGGGAAAGTATAAAAAATGATATTTTGTACAATATGCGTGGAATTTCGCTGTGAAGTTGTCATAGTTTAAAGTTATGGCTTATGCATGACATGACACATGCATGATTGTTTAAGTTTAGGATAGAAATGAAATAGCATTTATTTGGTATGACGCATGTAGATGCATGAGCATGCATAGGGTGCATGTAGTTACATTATTATTATGGTCTAGAGTAGTAGTAGGTAAATCTAGGCAGTTTTGGCTCATAGGTGGTTCACCACCATGCGTAATTTGTACATACATATATGCGCAAAGATGATAGAAGTTGGATGCAGAAGACTCCTCGTTGCTAAGTGATCATGTGCCTCAAATTCACTGCCTCAGTTCCTCAGTATTGATTATAATATTTGTATAATTTTGTAAAAATTATGATGTTCTAATTTGTAAAAAAATATCCAGGGAGCTGGGTTTTGACATATTCACTCTGTTGGAAAACTATGTTGCTGGTTATTTGGTAAACTAGAGTTATCGGATTTGATTACCTACAAGACTTATGTGGTGGATGATGATTTTAAAGAATATTGGTGTGAATATGAGCAGGGAATACAACAAAATTCAGATTTCAGAATATTTAAAGGATTCCTAGTTAAAGGAAACCAAATATGTGCGCCGCCCAAAATATCTATGCGAGCACACATTCTTCAGGATTATATAGCTGAGGTCTGGCAAGTCACATGGGCAAAGACAAGACTTTTTAATTGGTGACATAAGGATTTTACTTCCCTCACCTTTGTAGGGATGTGTACAAATTTGTTCAAAAGTGTCAAGTCTCTCAAAGGGCAAAGGGGCAAGTGTAGAACATTGGATTGTTTATACCCCTACATTCCTTGAGAAGATATATTTATGGTCTTCATCTTAGAATTACCTCAAACAAGAAGAGGTCTGGAGTCGATTTTTGTAGTGGTTGATAGTATGCCAAAACGACTCAATTTCTACCATGTAAAAAAACTTCAAAAGCCACTCATATTGTCATTCTTTTCTTCAGCAATATAGTTCTGCTACATGGTGTCCCTAAATCTATCACATCATATCAAGATAGTAAATTTCTAAGCCACTTTTAGTGTACTCTTTGTTGGACACTAAATTACTTCATTAGTAATTATCACCCACAAACCGATGGGCAGACATTAGGAAATTTGCTATGGTGGCTGTCTAGGGAGCATCCAAAACAGTGGGATGAGTGTATTCCAGAAGCTGAATTTGAATACAATGTTAGTGTTAACCTCTCCACGGGTAAATCTCCCTTTGAAATAGTTTGTAAAAATATATTGTTGCTCAGCCTATTGACATTTTACCTTCAGTAAAGAAAAAGGCCAACAATCAGGCTGCCAATCATACACTTGAGAAATTTCAGCATATTCACCCAGCAGTTAAGCAGCAATTAGCTAAATCTAATGCAATCTATAAACAAAGGGCTGACCTGAAATGGTTGTCCTTCAATATTGGGGATATTGGCATGGTCATTTTCCATTCTCGATTGTTTAGGTAGCAATGCCTATGTGATGAACTTACCGGCTGATTTATCCATTTCAAAGGTTTCCAATGTGGCTGACTTGTGTGCTTATCATGCTCCTGAAGATTTTCGTGGGGAAGCTTCTTTAAGGGGAGGAATATTGATGCAGGGTGTGAGAATGACTATGAGGAATATTATCGAACATCAGGGCAAGCCTTAAACTTACAGAGGCAGATTTGGAAGTTCACATATTTCATGTCATTATTTTGGTTTCGATGGCTTTTGAAATGGCAGGGAAGATACAAGTAGTTGGGAGAAGTTTTCAGAGGCAGTTAAACATTTCTTTGTCTGAAGTTGCATAAGTTTCGGATACAGAGTGAGCACTACTCCGTGTTCGTTACTGAGAATTCAGTGAGCTGTTCTGAGAATTCAGAGCTCAACCTATCAAGGATTTGAGAGATCCGAGTTTGAGGATTTTATTTGATAATTTTTTGTATTCTTTTCTGGAATGAAAGATTGACAAGAAAAACTAGTTCTACAGTGAGCTTGGAATGATAATGACGTTTGCCTTTACGACATGCGGTCATAAGTAGTACATCTAGTAATTGTAATTTGCTCTTCCAAAAATGTGATAGAGGATTAGTTTTTGAATCCATATATGGCATTAGATTTGCTTATAGGCGAAGGATCACAAAGGAGGGAGGTAAGGTCCATCCAAAAATGGTCGGTGGACTGTTCTTTGCAAGCGATGGAACTGGCTAATATGCCAAATTTTTTTGTTTCGATGTCCAGAGCATTCTGATGGCTGCTATCTATGTGCTTCGAATTATTGGGCGACGATCAGTTTGTTGCTACTAATCCCATATCTTTTGTCTTTTTATCTTTTTCTTAGTTTTTTCACAAATCAAATGAAAGTTTTCCAATTACATCATCATGCACAATTTTGTGGTGGAAGGTTGGAGAACAATTTTGCAGGATACAATGGAGCGAATCTTCTTTGGCACTTCATGTGAGTGATTGCTGAGAATGTTCATGAACGCGGTGAATTAGCATGAAGAATAATAGGATGGTGCTTCACTCTAAAGGCTAATTAAAAAATGTGGAGATAGGCAAAGGATTTTGCAACTAAAGCTGAGGCAGATCTTCTATTTTGGCTGCAACGAATTGGCCGTTTTGCAAATCTTCTATTTTGGCTCATTTTTGTGTTTACTAGGCTTGAAATTTTGTAGAGAACAAGCTCAAAACCATGTACATATAATTGGGACGCACCGAGTCTACGTTGCGCCAGGACGCGTCTCAGCCGGCGGATCGCTATCCGCCAACAAAGGGCGGCAAATATTTTATGCCCCTGTTAGTTGGAGCCAGCACCAGACAAGTTGGGTCTCATTAAAAGGTGCCTTAAAAAATATGTTATTTGTTTCATATTAATTGTCCACGTTCACGAAAATATGATATTTAAAAAAACCAATTCACTAACCTCTTACTTCCTCCGCTAATCAAGTAAATAGAATAAATTATATTTTAAATTCAGACAATTAATATGGGGTGGAGAGAGTAAAATACAATGTGTACTTGGGAACTGTAAAGCCAGATACTATCCAACTCTTCAGAATAGTGATTATCACTCTTTCACAGCTTTAATAGCCTTCATTCATTGGGTTTTATCAGCCAGACCACGGTCTTATCGCATTACAAGTCAGAATTAAGTACTCCCAATATGAAGTAATTACGGTTGGGATGTATTCAGTTCATGTGCTAATTGTCTTAAAAGTAGCTTGTACCCTTGCTTTGAGACCAAATATAACACCCCATGATGTGATCATCGCCTAAAATCATTCTATCTGATGTAAATACAGTTTATTTTGTTTTAAATACATCTTATTTGGCGTTAATTGTACGTGTGCCATGGATAATATAACAAGAGGAAATAAAAAAAGGATTATGCCAGATGTGGATTACATAGGAGATAAAAGATACACAAGTCTTAGATCTAGATTAATACAAAAGGCAAGTGTAACCACATAATAAGGGAGAATTTATTCTGTTTTACATCAAACTTGTTCCTGGCTGCTATGTAGAATGCTAAGCACCTCTCCTCCCATTCATCTCTCCTGCATGAACGCCAAGAAACAACTAAGAAATATCTTATGAACAAATTGCAGCAGCAATATTTACACAATTGATCAATAGGTCTTGATGATAGCAAAATCATGCAAATCAGTGTTGGCAAATGATTATAAAAAAGGTAACTAAGGATTTAGATCAATTTTGAATCAAGTACTTCCAGGAAAAATGATACAGAGTTCATCTGATCTGAACCAATTGAAGAAGGCAGGAAAAATTATGAGAAGCATGGACACGAAAGAGAACCAGACAAACAAAAAATCATTCTTTTTACAGTACACTCTAAACAACGGATAAAAACACATTTGAATATAAACATTCTACTCAATTAACTTTGTCATGAAAATTCTAAAGCTAGTCCAAAAAAAATATCCTAACAGTAATTAACATACAATTAAGATATGGATGATTCACAATGATACCAACTAAACGAAATAAAACCCAAAAAAATTCATAATCCACTGATACAGAAGGAACAAAATAATTAAGTAACAAACACAGTTGAAAACCGTCGTTTTAGCAAATAACACAAAATCTAAAATGATTACCAAACGAGTTAGTCGCTGTCGCTGCTGCTGCTGCCGTGGCCGTCATGTTCGCCGTGCTTCTTCTTCTTTTCCTTCTTCTCCTTTTTCTTCTTCTCGCCGTCGTGGCCATGCTCGCCAGGGAGGATTGCGCCCTTCACCTTGTCGACGAGGCCACCACCTTCATGCTTCTTGTGCTCCCCCTCCTCGTGCTTCTTGTGCACCCCTTCCCCCTCATACTTCTTGTGCTCCCCCTCCCCTTCGGGCTTCTTGTTGCCTCCCATGTGTAGGGTCTCCTCGATCTTATGCATGATTCCAGCCATTCTTCTGCTTCTCTTCTCTCTTTTCTCTTCTGATCCAAACGCCTTCCAATCTCCTCACTGCATACCAACTAGCCGGAGGCCAACCCTTTATATAGTGATTCCGGTGCGTACTGGCCGTTGAAAATCTCCCTTCCATTCATCCTTGATAACAGAGAAAATTACGAGATTGGAACATCGAGTGGCTTCAAACAGAACCAGACCGGCCCATTTGCACGGAGGTAACCGGACTTGATTGCGGTGGTCCCATTAGGGAGAAAGGCCATTTTCATTGATGAATTATTGTGAAGAGGTGGCACCTCCATGATCAAGTGATCTTTCTTTCAAGTCATATTTACTTTGGAATATGATTTTTATTTGACAGAGGTTTGGTGGTCGGCAGCTCGACACTTGTGAAACCACTTGGAAGACATTTAGTTTGACATCGACCTCTTCTTCCTATGTTTAGATCAGTCGGCAATCGAATAACGGTGAAAGCATTTATAGCGTAGAAAAAACTTAATGTCCACATATTACCGTCCACAAGATAAATCATGGGTTGTGAAATTAGTTAGGACGCATCTAGTCGGCCTTCATGACTACGGAGGCATTTTTAATGGTTCACTGACAATGAGCCGTAAATATCACTATGAGATCCATAGCGCACATTGTCACAAAAGTGCCGGGAGACTATCCATGACATTAATATCATTAGTGTTAATATACGCTAATGTATGAATTGTTATATGAATTGTTGATCTTAAATATCAAGAAGGGCTCACATATGTTTCTTATATTAAGCTCATTGATAGAGGAGAACATTTTTTTTTTCTATAACTAACCCCAATAACTATGATATATGAGGCTCTTAAAATGTATGGTATATAATAAGTAGAAAATTTACCATCCTTTAGATCATGACATATGATATTGGTTACTTCCAAAGTCAGGTATCATTAGAAGTGGGTTATATATGGGTCAAGCTTATATAGGAGTTGAGAGCCCAAACTCACTTTGAAGTGAATGAGAATCACAAATGTGAATTAGTTGAATGAGTGAATAGTTTCCTATCACCTACAAAAATGTGATGATGTTGGTATATAAGGCATAAGTTTAGTTTTTCAAGTTAGGCCCTTGGTCCATCTCACTTTTGTGGGAGAAATATATGTTAGACCCATACACCTAGGTGAGCTAACCCATGCGCGTGCATCACCGCCACCGTTCATCTAGCCGCCCAGGTTGGGTTGAGTCAACAAGATAATTATTTTTAAGACAAATTTATTTAGTTTTCACTAAACCCAAAATAGGTGTCATTTTATTCTCACTAAAATGTGTCCGTTAACGAACAAGCACATCCGTTTGAATAGGACGGGGTTGTCTTCAACGGAATTTCTTATAAAATATTGAAAATTATTTTCTGCATCATCTTTTAATAAATTTTCATCTCTGTGTTTTTTGTGAGAGCAATTCCATAATGTGGTTTGCTACATGCACTATGTGAAGGTATTTCTACTGCATGTAGTTGATCGTGTTATCCTGGGAGGCACAAGCCCATGTGTATCCTTAGCACTTAAGGACAAAACATTTTTGTTTGATTCGATCTATCTTTTTCCAGTGAATTTATTTCATCAAAACACTTACAAAGGACAAAATTCCTTTTTTTTTTGTACTTTTACTGTTGTGTCTGCTATTTCAAAATTGTGTTCTAAAATTTAGAAACTGAGACTATCTTATATATGTTCATTGGAATAGAATTGGCAGCAGAGGGTTCCAATTTGACTTCAGTCATAATTCCACTCCAGTGAATGCTCCTATTCAAGTGAAAGGGGAAAAACCAGAAAAGTTTAGTAGTGCAGATTTTAAAAATAGAAACAGAAGATGCTCTATCTTACCACACTGAATTTGACATAATTCCTTTAAGAGGAAGTGCCCATTCTCACTAAGGAGAAAATAGATGACAAAACGGTTGTTTCAGCAGTTGATGAATGGAAGCATACGAATTTTCTATGTCGTAATTATATCTTGATCCCTCTTTGTTAGATCAGTCGGCAATTGTATAACAGTGAAAACATTTATAGCATAGAAAAAACTTAATGCCCACATTATTATCATCCACAAGATAAATTATGGGAAACTGGTTAATCATAGGATGCATCTAGCCGGCCTTCATACCAGGGAAGTATTTTTAATGTTCTATTCATATAATGAGCCCAGTGTAAATATTACTAGGTTCATTATCACTAGCGCAGTGTAATTATGAGAACCTTTCATCTATGAGATCGATAACATACATTGTTATAGAGGTGCCCGGAGACTATCTATGACAACATATTAGTACATGTTAGTGTCAATATCTGTAACGCCTCAGAATTTCAATGTTTTGAAATTTGAGCATTTGGGCCCATTAATGAGTTTTAAGGCCCATTAATGATTTTTCTTAAAATTAGATTATTTCAAACTTGATTTTTCTAGAGAAGCCTTAAGACATTTGATAGGGCTCAAAAAGACGAACGTATTGATCCTAAGAACGTGTCAAACGGACACTGGGATAGTAGACTATGACATTGGGAAGAGTGCCATAGGTAGGACCCACTTTTAATTAATGAGAAAACATGCCCTTATGTGGTTTTGTTTCATAGGGCTCGATGATATGATTCTAACGTACTAAGAACAAGCAATTCCGCATTCAGTGTAAGGAGTTACGCCCATTTGAATATTTAAAATTTGTTGTACATAAAAAACAAAATCTAAAAAAAATATAAATAATTGCGTTAACCAGAGCTGACCCAAAGGCTGATGCAGTGCGTCAGCCATCATCCTACTGCATTGCAGCAGGGTAAAACTACCCATTGCGGCAGGCTTCAGGGTAGCCTGCCGGAGCAAGCTAGAGGAACTAGCCACATGCCAGCCTATGGCTAGCTTTACTTTAATTGCAGGAGCCATTTCAGCTCTTGCAGCGCCACCGGATGCACAACACGTGCCTCACATCCAGTAGGCATTTGGGACTATTTAAGGGGAAGGAAAGGGGAGGTGCAATTCGCCCCCATCCTTTCCTCCTCTCCACTTTGGCGTAGCGCGCGTTATAAGACTTAAACACGTATTTCTTCATCGTTTCTTATCTAATCTTCTCCGTTTAAAAATCGTTCTTACCTAATTTGAGGGCACCCAATGTCGTGAGAGGGTCCATTTTTCGAGATAGAGTCTCTAAAAGGTGGGAACGACCTGGGGTAAGAGGAGGCCATGTCTGTCACCCTCGGGCTAAAAACGAAGACTATCCTAGCGCTAGGGGAGGTTTTGCCAGCTTCACCCGAGCTGGACGAGGAGACTATCCCAGCGCTAGGGGAGGTTCTACCAGCCTCACCCGAGCCGAACGAAGGGTAGGTGGTCTTAAATTCTAATCTCATGCTACGATTAGATCGTATGATTTTGTAATTATTTTATAAAATAATATTTCAAAAAATATAGTATTTACTAGGGGTCGGACATACGCTAAAATAATAGAATATTGTATGCCTCTTTGTGGGATTTTATCGTAATACATACTTTAAAATATTATTATTTAAATGACATGTACAAATGATTTTGACTGGATTTGAAGGGTAGTTATTTAGTATAAAGCCTAAAAGCTATCGGAGTTATGACTCCTAGTTACTGCCTAGCTATTAAGGCATATGACGCGCCTATGAAGTTGGATATTGTGGGCATATTTCGCTTTGGTATTGGCAGTATTCTATGAATGATGTTTTATCCGATTTTGAATTATTTATTAGATTCTGCTTATGAATGATTTATCCTAGTTTACCGGATTCTGTGAAGAACTATTTTATCGTTATAAGAAGTGTGAGTCGACTTTTAAATATAAATGATTATAATATATTTATTTATGCTTCATGTTTTAGCATGCTAATAAAATTTAATTCTATCTACTGAGTATATTTATACTCACCCACCCCTAGATAGTGCAGATTCGATCGATGAAGATGATATCAATGCAGAGTGCCCGTAGAGTTTCAAAAGATCTACTTTTGAATTTACCTTATCACGTTCTTTTGCTATGTATTAATTTTGGACATGCGCAACTTTGATTTTGTGAAGGCACGATAGGCCTTATTTTGTAAACTTTTTATAATTACCTAAATCAATGAATATTTACTCTTCTGTGCACGGTTGATCTTGACCTGCTTTTAGTTACGAATTGGTGGCACTCCGACCTTTAAAGTAATTTAAAAAGTCAGGGCGTAACAATATCACTAGTGCTAATGTGTGTGCCGTCCATCTTAAGTATCAAGGGTTCATATACGTTCTTAACGCTAGATTTATTATCAAGGAGAAGTATGAAAAACTCTTCCTATGACCAGCCCCAATAACTATGATATATCAGGCTCTTTATATATATATGTATGGTACATAATGATTAGAAATGTTACCATCTTTTAAATCATGACATATGGTATTGACCACTTACAAAAGTTAGGTATAACAATTGTCTAGAATTAAGTTTAGTGGGTAACATGAAGAACATTGAGTAATTACATAACTAATTAGGAGTTTATGTATAAATATCCACAACATTTATTTCTCTAAAAAATTCTCTAGCCTTCCACTTTTTGATTCGGGTGGGTGTCGAAGTTGCCCTCTCTTTGATTACAGGTTCTTTCCCATCGAGCACAAAAACAACCTCAACAGTACATATAAGTGAGCACAACTTTCTATATACTATGTTTAATGTGAATAAATCTAACATAATATATGAGAGTTGTGTTTGCCTTTATGTATTATGTTAAAAGCCTTGTATTACATGGTCACATGTATTGGTCATAGAGCCGTTATAAAAATATTTGGGAAAATTATTTAAATAATAATAATAAAAATTTATTTACAAAAATAAACCACTTTGGGAAATATTTCTTAAAGTGGTGTTCCTTTTTGCCACACAGACGTCTAAACGACAAAATCGGTTTTAGTTGAACCGGTTTCGTCGTTCTGAACAACGAAATCAACTTAAGCTGATTTCATCGTTCGGAACGACGACACTGCCACACTTGTCCCATTTTCAATCCTCGGTCTCGGCTATATTGATTTCGTTAGCTTTTGATGATTTCATCGTTTAGAATGACGAAATCATACTCTTTATTACTCACGAACCCGCTCCTCTCCACCTCGCGTTTCCAGTCGTCTGTGCTTCACCTGTGCGATCCACCGTTCTGCTCCGCCACCTCTGCTGCCTCTGGCCCGCCACCAGTCCTTCCGCTGGTCCTGCTTCTTCCCTAAAAAAACGAGGCTTGGGCAAAAAAAAACCCTCTTATAAAAGATATTTTCAATTTAATTTTCTTGCAAGAGTATGTTATTTGGGTAG
Organism: Saururus chinensis; assembly: GCA_035235625.1. Lineage (NCBI taxonomy): Eukaryota > Viridiplantae > Streptophyta > Magnoliopsida > Piperales > Saururaceae > Saururus > Saururus chinensis. The sequence goes on along the minus strand of CP141146.1, from coordinate 23,005,055 downwards.
CTAATATGCTTATGTTGATAAATTTTGAGATTAATCATTTGTTAGCATTGATTTAAATTTCCCTATTAGAAAAATAAATAAAAAATACACTGAAGAGTAAATTTCCCTATTAGAAAAATAAATAAAAAATAGGAAAAAAATGCGGGGACATTACACTTCATTGGACACAATGGATCCTTTTTATGATGGTCATTGATGCCCAATATCAAGAGCAGGATCTTAGCGAAAATCTTCGATGTTTTTGCTCAAAGTCTAGCCCTACTTGTTGGCCTACTTTAAGACCAAACAGAGTTCAATTTAGAATGGTGGGATAGAATTTCTTTTTTTTTTTAGTTTGGGTACAATGATCTTGTGAATTTATTTTCTTACATTTGCAAAAATGGACATAGTTAGAGGAAAAAATAAGTGGGAGAAAGAAAAAGAAGAAGAAGAATGGTGAATGATAGGAAAGGGGAGGGATTTATCTACTAAGGAGAGTCCCATATGATCCAATCTGCTAGCGCTGAAAGGTAGCAGGCCAAGTTTGTGTATTCTCCGTTCTCGCCCTTTTTCTACTCAGCTTCTTATTTATCCATCTTCTCTTTTTTTTTCTCTTTTAGGAAATTATGTAATTTTATTGATTAGGAAATTGCTCATTAATTTTATTAATTTTTTTTACGGCTTATCTTATGAATTTTGTGTGTCTAAAGATTCAATTGTTATAGTATTGAATGTATGTTTAGGAGTGATTTTTTTAGGAGATTTCGCAGAAGTAACGAGTTATGGACATAATTATTAAAACATGACATTCGTAGCATTATAGGGTCACTTTAGTCTAATTTTAGCCTCTTAGTTTTGAGACAATTGCTTTATATTTATTATGAATTTAATTTATTGTTTATGAATCAAGTAAATAGAGATGGCAGAAGAAATGGTTAGATTTTTATTTAACTATGACGGACGCACAGAAGGATTATTAATTAAGAAACCGTCTACATATGATGAATTTGAGATGCAAGTAGCTAGCAAGACTGGGTGGGATCGAAGAAGATGGAAAATCACTATAAAATGTGTTATTCCAACATATAGATCGAATTCGAGACAAATATGTATAAATGATGATGCATCAATGAGTTTTATGTTTGACCTCTCGCGTCACTAATTTGTTATGACTTATTTCTTGAAAAAGAGGCCCAAGTGACTAGTGAAAGGCGAAGTAGTTCACATAGGAGCTCTCACAGAAGCTCACATAGGAGCTCAGATAGAAATGTGAACAATGAAACTCATATGCAAATGTCTCAAGACGACGAAGAAGAAGGAAATTTATCTATGACAGTAGCTTCAAATGAACGTCATAGGTCGTCTGCCCCTATTTACAATGGAAGTGGACCTAATTGGAGGTAAGGTTGATTTAGTTGGGAATACATTTTGAATCTTATTATCCTTTAATGAAAATACGTTTATCTAAATTTTGAGATTTTGTGTGTAATATGGAAGGTCCACGACGCATGCACACGAGCCATTTAGCGTTCCAATGTCTCAAGGCAGTGCATGGTATGAAACTCAAAGTTCGATGGGCCTTCATTACCCCTACACGTATGTTGGTCATACCGATGCTGGACCATCTAATCAAAGGTGAAATATATAATTATAAATGAATTCAACTTTTTTAGGCTTATGAAATGTAATACATATGTGATGTTTATATGTAGGGGGGGATATGTCTACGGTGAAGATATTAATGAAAATGAGGATAATGAAGGTGAAGATAATATTAACGAAGTAAATGAAGAAGATTTTGGCATGAATGTAGAAGATGTTAGAGGTGAAGAAAGCGCTCAACAGATGGTTGATGGCGAGGGGGATGATGCGGTAGAAAATGCTATTGCTGGGAATGATATGAATGTAGATGATGAAGAGCCGTCATACTATGAAGTGGAGCCACTTTATGCACACATTACAGATGAGGAGATAGATGCGGCAGTTAATTCTACAATGGATATGGACCAACAAAATGAAGATGAGTTATATGTTGGCCGCATCTTTGAGAATAAGGAAGTGTTTGTTACAGCCTTGCAGGAGTTCTCCATTCAAAATCATGTTGAATACAAGGTTGTACAAATAAATTTGTCAAAGTATACAGTGAAGTGCATTGATAGCACTTGCCCTTGGAAAGTGCATGGCTCAATAAAAAGGGGTGGTGGATACTTTAAATTGAAGACGTACAAAGGTGACCACACATGTCGGAATGCTCAGCTTAGAACAGATAATAGGCAGTGTAGTGCCTCCTTTATTTTGAAGGTCATAATGCCCGCTATCCAAGCTAAATTAACTCTCACACCAGGGGATATCATTCAAAGAATGAAGGAGAAGTATCATGTTGACATATCTTATAAGAAAGCATGGGCAGCAAGGAATATGGCGATCAAGGCTATTTATGGAGATTGGGTAGAATCATACAAATTGTTGCCGATGTACCTAAGGGCGGTGCAAGAAGCGAATCCTGACACCTACTACCAGTTAGAGGATGATGTTGTACCTCGTGCAGATGGTGGCACTTGTAGGAGATTTACACGGTTATTTTGGGCATTTGGCCCGTTTATAGCGGGGTTTCGACATTGCATTCCTGTGATTGGTGTTGATGCCACTCACTTGTATGGCAGATACCCCGGTGCTCTTATGGCTGCAACGGCTATAGATGGAAACAATGGGTTATTTCCTCTTGCATTCGGGCTTGTCGGGAAGGAAGATGGAGAAAATTGGAAATGGTTTCTAATGGAACTGAGGGATCATGTACTGATGGGCATGACGAACATCGTCATTATTTCAGATCGACATAAGGGGCTTTAGAAGGCCGTGCCTAAAGTTCTTCTCGAGCCTCTGTACCACCATCGTTATTGCATCCGTCACATAAAAGCAAATTTTAAGAAAGAGTTCAAAAATGATACACTGACAGACTTGATTGGGGCAGCAGCTTGTGCACTCACAATAGAAAAGTTTGATGCTAAAATGGACTTAATTGGTCAAGAGAGTCCTAGGGCAAAACATCTCCTCTTAGGAGGAGAATTGCATCCTGCACAATGGTCCCTTACTCACGGTGGTTTTATGACATTTGGCATGACGACTACAAATATGGCTGAAAGTTTAAATAGTGTCTTGAAGGGGGCACGAGGTTTACCCATGCAGGCTTTAGTGTCAACTATCTTTTATCGGCTCATAAATTTTTTTGGTAAACGATCTTCTGCTGCCTCTGCCATGACCACCCCGTATACTCCTAGAGTGGAAGCTATATTGAGAGAGCAAACAAGAAAAATTGGGTAGTATATAGTTAATCGGATAAACAGCGGTCAGTACGAAGTGACGTCTATTCATGACCGAAAGGTTATGGTAAATGCGAGAATGCATACTTGTACATGCAACATCTCTCAGGTTTATGGTTATCCTTGCTCGCACCTTATCGCAGTGTGGGCAAAGCGGCGGGAGCTGATACAAGCATCATTGTTTTACACATCGTCCACTTATAAAAATGTGTACGCGGCAGAATTTTATTCTCCTCGTGGTCGGGAATATTGGGAGAGGGATATACCTTTTGTGTTATACCCTCCGGTAGCAACAAGGCAACCCGGTCGCCCATGGTCAATTCGCATTAGGAATACAATGGACCGTAGAACTATGGAGAGAGATGGTAGAGGGGGATATAAATGTGGGAGGTGTAAACAAAGTGGCCATAATAGTAAATCATATAGAAACCCTCCTGTTGATTGGTAAAAATATAATCAACCTTTGTATTTATTCTATATTTTTAGTCACATACGCATGTGTTCCTTTCGATTAATGATATGATCTTAATTTTTCGCAGATAGTATGGATCATGCAAAGCCTTCTTACGGGCCAGGACCGAGTGACACTTCCATACTCATACAGCAGGAGTCACATAGGTCTGCTGCTATTTGGAGAGGAGAGGTATGATACATTTTTTATAAAATTAGTTTCATTTTTTTGACGATATAGTATGCTATGTTAAAATTTTAAAATTTATTATAGGACCCCGAGTGCCTTGAGTGCACCGAACATTTTAAATATCTCTGCCATTGGCCTATAGACGAGCGTATTGTACCTTATATTGAGCGTGCAGGTTTCAGCCATTTCATTCATCTACAGTAAGTCCGTCTAGATCGGCCCCTATTGACAGCTCTTGTTGAGAGATGGAGGAGGGAGACTCAGACATTTCATATGTCATATGGAGAGATGTCTATCACGCTCATGGATGTAGCAGTTTTATTAGGACTGTGTATTGATGGACGTCCTGTGACAAGCATGACAGGAGGAGCTCATATGGATATATTAGTTAGACTTCTTGGTAGAGCTCCTCCTACTACAGTGATGCGTGGTAGCCGAGTGAGCCTACGATGGCTCTTACAGGAGTTTCGCGAGCTCCCAGCCGAGGCTACAGAGATAGTTATCGAGCAGCATGCACGAGCCTATCTATTACATTTACTTGGAGCCACGATATTTGCAGATACCACGAGCAGCCACGTACATGTTTCGTATCTATCCCTCCTTGCCGACTTTGACATGGCTGGTACTTATTCATGGGGCAGTGCTACTCTCGCATTCTTATACCGAGAATTAGGAAAAGCATGCCAAGCCATGACCTCGGGGATTGCGGGCTGTCTAACCCTTCTTCAGGTAATTAATTGTGTAACTTTACTTAGTGTGTTAGTTACATATACTTCTTTAATTGTAATATTCGTTATCACTATTTTTTTGACATAGTTATGGTCTTGGGAACACTTACATGTTGGCCGACCAAGTGCTGAGATGGGTCGCTTAGTCGAGGGTGCTCCATTAGGAGCGAGGTAGGTTGTATTTATGTTTTCCATGTTATTTTTTTAGCAATGTTTTATATACATATATTGAACTCATTTTTTTAATTTAACTCCTTAAGGTGGAATGTTCGGAAAAAGAGAACCGAAAATCCACAAGTAGTACTCCGCCTATACAGAGGGGAGTTAGACCACCAGTGGCCATACCAGGTAATTTTATTACCGTGTTGAACTTTTTTATGTAATAATTTTTTAAAAAAATTGTCGTTATTTAAACTAATTTATCTTTATATATTGTATAGATTATTTGGCAGCCATACTCAGAGGATGTGTTGGCTGTGTTACCTCCCCTATGCAAGGACGGTCAAGAGGTGTGGCTATCTTGAACTCCGTTAATATGTTACGAGATTATCGAGATGTATGTGCCAAATCGTGTAATGCTCCAGTTTAACCTGGAGCAAGAGGTCCCACCTTCTATCATCGAGTTTGTCCACCACATCACTCGATAGGGCCGCCATATTACCGACTGGGCTATGCATCATGCGTCGTATATTGCTCGATGGGAGGATAGGAGAGCCACTGTTATTAGAGGGGAGATAGCTACGACATTGCGAGATGTTCGTAGTACTTATATGCAGTGGTATTTACCGATTACATGACGATATATTTTACCACGCGATGATGTAGAGGAGATGACATATCAGCCTAGGGGAGCGTCTGAGGCAGCTCTAGTAAGTATAACTTTGTTAATTAAGACATATGTTATTTTCTTATTTCGTTTTAAATTTTTAACTAATATTTAATTTATTTTTTTATAGCTTCGTCTAGTCCGACATACACATTCGCATTTGAGTGATGCACTTATCACCTGTACTTCGCGGGAGGACTTATCAGAAGTATGTCAGTCGGTGATTAGAGAGTCTGATGATGTCCTTCGTATCTTACCTCTACTTCATTCGGTGATCACGGATGTTCATCGAGATTATCATGTCGACGAGGCCGCTCAGACACAGCCGATGCACTCTTCATGCCCTGATATTCCATCATCATCAGCAGCGTATAGCTCTCCTCCAGGTTCATCATTTCTGGATACTACACATGTAGCTCAGCCATATCCAATTTTATATTATAGATGACATCGGCCACCTCGTGTTGTATCATCTATTACTTATGCTGAGCCCGAGCCAGAGCCAAAGCCGCAGCCCGAGCCACAGCCACAGCTAGAGCTAGAGCTAGAGGCAGATCATGAGGAGCTCGTACACCGTTGTTGAGGATGAGGTCGAGGACGTAGGAGATTATGACATTACTTTTTTTATATGTTTATTTTAAACTACATTATTTTGGCTTGTATTGTGTATGTTTTGAATGAATGAATGAATGAAATCGAGGTCGAGGTCGAGGACTTATATTTGTTATGGATGGAATGAATGAATTCATTGATGTATTGTGTATGATTTGAATGAATGAATGAATAGGGACATGTGATAAAATTTGTTTCAGAATGTACTTTAAAAAAAAATTAATTTGATTTCATCGTTTAGAACGACGAAATCATTATTATAGAGACTGAAGGCCGAAATTGGATAAGTGTGGCAGTTTTGTCATTCGGAACGACGAAACCGGTTCAACTTAAACCGATTTTGTCGTTTAGAAGGACGAAATCGGCTTAGAACCAATTTCGTCCTTCTACATGATGAAATCAACTTAAAAAATAAAAATAAAAAAGCCACGCAGGTGCCAGCCGCTTGGCTGGTGCCTGTGTGGAAAGAACGAACACCATTTTGAGAATTATTTCTCAAAGTGGTTTAATATGGTAAATAATTTTTTTTAATATTATTTATATAATTTTCCCAAAATATTTTCATTAATTATATATTTGCATTGAAAATATAGCCCCTACAAATAGCTGATTTTGTAGAAGCACGTGGGTTCATCTTATTAATTGTACATTGATAAGGTCAAGTAATTTTAATCAAAATAAAATATAAAATTTAAAGTAAATCGTGATAGTAAAAATTTCTTTTTATATTTGCACTAAATAGCTGCTCGATGTGGTTACTTATGAGGAACTAATCTAAATCATAAGTGAATTCAGAGAATATAACATTAACAAAGGCAGGAAGAATTAATCCAATAACAACCCAATTGAAATATTTTTTACTTCTTGCATCCCAATTTTTATTAGAATGATTCTATTGCCACCCTAATAAAGAGCCAGTGCAATTTATTATTCACTTCTCATTTAACAATCTTTGGGAGGGCATTCAATCTCTATTAAGGGGCAATAAAATTATTATTTTTATTATAGTTCTTGTCTTTCCTTAATAGGGATGACTAAACAAATCCCTTTTGTATGATATTTTTACAAATATTAGCGCAGGCAATTTATAAATAGAAGAGGCATGAACCAGTTCATAGGCAAAGAATTCTTCTAAAACCATCTCCAAATGGTATATGTCAAGTGAGCTGGTTCAATGTTGGACCGGTAAAGATTTTATGGGGCATCTTCTGCAGATAAAAGAAACACGAGGGGTATTTGTTGGAAAAGGGATCCTTCGCACGCGGAGAAAACGCGAGAGATATGGGAGTGATGCGGGGGCATGACTAACAATTTTCTTCGTTATCCACAACACCGTCGACGCCGTCGATACGTCCACACGCGTCTCGTCGGGATCTGCTAAATTGTCTTGTTCGTGTCCTCCCATAACATAAAGGACGGTGTCGGTTCATTGAATGGCAGGAAGATAAGATGAAAATAAGATTCGACCAATTCCTCGAAATGGAAACAGCCGACAGGGCACGAGGGTAGGGATAAGCTTTCAAGGAAAGATTATTCATGAGTTTTGATTGAAATTAAGAATTGAGTTCTTACATAATGTTCACTGGTTTATTTATATAGATTAATTAAAATTAAATTTTTGATGCATTTCTCCTCTTAGAGGATGATGATGTATTAGTAGGAGTAGAAGGAAGAGTCCACGTGAGTGTTTTACTTGATATAATTGCTAAGGTCATTGGATGTGAGCGGAGTGTAACACCTAGAAATTTTTATCACATGTTTTTAAAATTCACAAAAAGTTTTTGTAATATAATGGTTATAAATTAAAAAAAATGATAAATATAAAACCTATGAAAGTAGTTTTATAATTTAATACATCACACGTCAATTATTTTCTTATCAAAATTTTTACTCATTTGATTAAATATTGTACGGCCAAACTAAATATCCTCAAGCGTTACTAAAAAATAAACGTACGAATAAATTACTATGATCATAGACTTTAAGTACAAATCTCTCTTAAATATCCCTTACAGGAGGTTAGTCAATTAGGATTTGAAAATTAAATATTAGTATTTTAAAATCTTCTATTAGTCATTGTAAATTGTCCATACCATATTTACAATCCAGTGTTATTATATCTGAAGGTAGTGGTTAAACATTTGATTCGTGTATTTGAAATATAAAGTTAGTCAAAAAATCAAATCATGTAACTGGAGTGGATTTTGCAGGATACTTAACAACGTCTAAGTGATATTTTATAACATCACCTCCAGAAGTGGTATTGTAAAATGATAGAATGCTTCCATATTAATTAGCGCATCATGAGGAAAATAGAGGTCGACGCTGTTTAGAGGCCATCATGAACGTTCTCACTGTTCACCGTCTAGGGCCGACATACGAGCTTGGAACTTGGCGGAGGCTGCTTGGACTGGAGCTCAATGACTGGATTTGATAACTGTAGGTATTCTCTTCACCCAGGCAACCAAAGCTCGGCGACTGGATCTCCTCCCACCCTCCAACTACCGCTCTGTCTTCTCTCTCTCTTTTTGTTTTTTTCCTCCACATACACTCTTGTTACTCCACTCATGGCTGCCTCTCGCTCCGACCCAACCTTGGTTTGGATCTGGGATTTTCTGAGTTTCTATCTGGGTTTGTTTTTAGCTTTTTGATCAAGCTTGCAATTTGTAAGGTTTTTTACTATTCAATATGGTTTTGTTTTTTCGCTCCGATCGCTTAAAAGCTTACAATTTCTAAGCTTTTTGGTGATTCTCAGTTCGGGAATCAAAAATAGTTGGAAATTGCAGGCTTTTAGATCTGATTTTTCCCATTGTTTTCGATCTAATTTTCCTACGGTTGCAATTTCTATGATTTTGGGCGATTCTCAGGATTTGAATATGTCGCCTACAATGCATATGGGGGGTCTCTTATCGCTTGTCTGGTCTCCAATCTAGGGGTAGAAACTTCAGGAGGCGGAAGCGATGACATGTTTGGACTGCGTCAAATTGGTTTGTTGGCACTGGTACTAGTGTCATGCCCCGGCACCGCCTGACCCGAGCCAAACCCGGTCAAAGGGCTAGTCCAGCGCACGGGGGCGATGAAATTGAAAAATGGTTAAAGAAATAGCAAAAGACTTATGCCCGACCTACGTGCGGCCTAATTAACGGAGTTATTCACTACTTTGAGCAAGAGTAAATAAGTGGAACAAAAGAGGACTTTAACTCTAAATTAGTCCACAAGTCTTAAACCTACATACTAATAATCCAGAGCCAAAACACTTAGCTCAAAACGAGGTCTCAAACAAATCTAAAGACATAATATAACACAAGTCTGAAACAAGAACCACTCCACAAGGTGTTCTAACATCATAACAAAATAATCAGAAAAACATATAAAGTGTAGAGGCCTCCATGCCTAATCCCAAACTCTCCCTGATCATTCCTCATACAGAGGATCCTGTCCCACTGCATGTCACGCCATACAGCCCCAAAACAAAACAAGGAAAGTGGGGTGAATATAACAACTCAATAATGGTTTGAATACAACAACAATAATCAGAAAATATGATGGCATGACAATGTAGCAATTCAGATCCAAAATTAACATGCTATACCACCTTCTAATCTTTCCCTTACTAAACCCCTATTTATTCATAAACATAAGAGCTAACATGCATATGACATACTTATCAAAGTTAAATCATAAATATTCAAATTATAACCTAACATTTATCCTACAAAGGTAATAGTTCGCATCTACTCAAATCAAGCATAATAGCATACATAAACTGCCTGAGAAGTATTTCTAACATACTTTCTGATTACGTAACCATGTCCCATAAACCTGCATAATTGTGTCTCAATCACATAATTCAAATCATGCATTCATATCACATAAACCTGCATAATAGTGTCTTAATTACACATTTTTTGATCATGCATTCATATTACATAAACCTGCATAATAATGTTTTAATCACACATAATCACATAATGCAGATTTGTATAATTCATTCATAACTCATTCACCTTGCATGATAAGTGTCTCAATTACACTATTTTAAGTCATGCATAATAAATCACATCCACATGTGTCACATAATATCAAGTATCCCTACACAACCTGTGTAATCTGGCATAATATTATCTCATATACATGCATTATCAACAAATGGTGAATGTCTCTATCAAAGAGTAAATACAATCATTGCCACAAAGGCTGAACATAGTCCGATTTTCTAACTAAAAACCTAAGGCATTGCCCGCTCTGGACATAGTACAAATTTCATAAGAAAAATTAAGATGTAAGGGTAGTCAGCCCCTCTGCTCGCTAAGGACAATCCACACGGGAAGTTCAAATTCCCAAACAGGGGGTTAGTCAATCAAAATTTTAAATACTAGATTTAAAATATGAGATTTTAGAATATAATCCAAATTCTAAGATTTGAATTGCCAAATTTTAAAATATTTGGATACCCAAATCTTGTATTACTAGAATCCCGGGATTTGCATTGTTGATTTCAAAATAATTAACTCCTAAAATTTTTTTATCTACAATTTTAAAATTTGACTAATTCATAATTTGAAAAAATGCGAGAGTTGGTCATGAGTGGAGTAGGCAATAGGGTATGTGGAGGAAAAAAATCAAAACAGATAATGGAAGACATCGACAATTGGAGGGTGAGATGAGACGTTACCTGGTCACGATGGTTTCTATGGCAAGGATGGTGGCCTCCGCCAAGCTCCAGTCGCCACATAAAAATGGCAACCTCCTCAAAGCCATGGAAGGCAGTATCGATCATGGAAGGCTGTATCGGCCGATACGGGTGCATATTGGCCGATATGTACTAGTATCGGCCAATATCGGTACAGTACGGGGGGTGATATGCCCCCCATTGTAATTATTGATACGTAACGGCTGTATCGGCCATACCATATCGATACAGCTGATACATATTAATACCGTATTTTAAAAATATTTTTTTATTTAAAAAATAATTTTTTAATTAAAATAATTAATTTTTTTATAGTCATCGATACTCTCATCCGTATTGATACAGCCTTCTATGGTATCAATACAGATGATAGTATCGATAATCACAGATACGGGTACGCATCGATGATACGCTTGGTATGCGCCAAAACGGTCGTAAACCCTTTGATATACATAAAAAAATATTATAAATAATAATATATTATTATAATACTTCATTTTAGAAGGTCATATAAACTGATTTGAGTGTTCTAAAATTATTTCATTTTAGAACCATACACTTTACTCCCTCTGTCCTCTACAAACTATTATTCCCTCCGCCCCATATTAAGTGTTCTAAAATTAATTTATTTTAAAATTAAATAAGATATTTAATGAGTCATATGAATATTATTGAGAAACTCATATGGTAGATGTTTAAGTAAATGCATAATTGTGGAGCACTATATTTTAAAACAAATTATGTAAACTATATGGACCCACTTATATTGATATCATATAATTTTTTTTAAAATATTTTTAATATAATAAAAACATAGTCATTAGAAGAGGTTGAATTGGAATTATATTTTTGTTTTTAAGGAAAAAATTTTATTTTTTTAAAATAAAATATATATTAAATATTAGAGTATTAATATGTATCGGCCATATCGATATCGTATGCCCGATATGGTTGGTATGTATTGATGATACGTGGGGGGGGGGGGGGGGGGGGCGGGGCGTATCACCCCTTGTACCGTATTGGTATCGACCTCTAGTGCGTGTCGGCCTTCATTTTCTAGTGCATGCCGACCTCCCTTTTCTAGTACTTCTGTCATTTTACAATACCACCTCTAGAGGTGGTGTTGTAAAATCTCACTTTTATGTTATAAGTTTCCAGCAAAATCCTCTCAAATCACAATCCTAAGATTTTTAACTAATGATGTATTTCAAATACAAGAATCAATTGTTTAACCACTAACGCGATATTTAAAATATTGTATTTTAAATCTTAATGTAATAACGTTGGATTGTAAATATGGCATAGACAATTCTAAATGACTAACCGGAAATTTTAAAATACTAGTATTTTATTTTCAAATAATGTCCAAATTCCCATATGGGGAACCTAGAGCAATGTGTTCATTAAGGACATCTCTACGGTGGGGAGAGTCCAAATTCCCACAAAGGGAACCTAGAACTCATGGTAGTCACTGCACAAAGGCATACCACTCTGGGTGCTCAGTGTCCAGATGTAACTATCTCAATAAATCTCAACCGCAAGACAAGTATACAACTCGTCCTCATATAACTTAATTTGACTCGACTCAACCCGGGGAGTATACATGTTCAACATAGGAACTTAAATCGAAAATATGTCCTTTCGAACCAACCAAGTTCAGATTAATTCATCGACCGATTAATCTGGCATGCAATCTCAATCATTACCTACAATTGATCAATTCCAGTTCAACAACGGTAAAACCTCATTCATGAAGTCCGATACATAATGCATGAAATCATGATACATCCATGAGCAAAAGTCTATGTGGGTTCCAACACATGGAACGGGCTCCCAATTAGTCCCCTCATGCATGATAATCAAAGCATAATTAACTACAATTTCATAGTAGATTCCCCATACGTGCGTGTATTCATGCATATTCTAAGCACATGACCAATGCTTGACATAAACTCATAAGACAATATACGCATGCTTAAACACATTTAAAACAATGATTCCCAACTGAAATCAAAGCAAAATCTACCATAAAGCTTAAATACATCCATGTGAAATCGAACGCTCACTCCCACAACCATGATTTTTCTACACATTAAGCCACAACACGATCACATCAATTACCCATGAACCATCCTCATTATAAGAGAACACATCTCACCATTTTCCAAATAATATCTCTGCTGGAAACATACTTTAATCACAAAAATTCTAACATTCAAAGGTTCAAGGTACTTCAATATCAATATGCATAATTACCAACATATAATATAATACCACATGACAGTACTTAAACATAATCCATAAACCTCCATCATCAATTCCACACCTCCAGTAGCCTAATTTCAACATAACACACCTCCCATAACCATTATAATTATTAAATAGAGTAAAACATTGAAATGAGCATAAATTTAAAAAATAACAAAACTGTTGTGTAGCCGATCGATCGGCCTGCAAGGCCATTCGATCGGTTGTCTTAAAAATCTGCCAAGTAGGCCGTTTGATTGCCAACAAAGCAGTTTCGACCTTCTTTTCCATTTTGAAAATCAAAACCGAGACACCATGAAAGCACCTAAAAATATTCATTCATAGTCTCATACACTAACAAAATCCCATTAAACCTTTCCGAACACTAATTTGAACTATTCTAAGATAAAGCCCTAATAAATCGAAGCAAAAGATTAACATTTATTAAACCTACCATTAGAGTCCTAATCAAGCAAATCTCACTCAAATAAAATCATGAAAAATGAGATTTTTACTACCCAAAGCTGAGATTGAAAAACTCATTACCTTTCTTTGTTGATTTGGGTCGGAATAAACCTTCAATCACTTCCAACACCTTCCAAAAACACGATTTTATGTTAATACACAACTAATCTCAATTTAGCTTTGAAAATCAAAAGTAAACTCTAAATCTAGAGCTTTGGAAGCATAAAAACGAGATTTTGAAATTAGGGCTTGGAAAAGAAGAGCAAAACAGTGATTTAATGCCTTCAAAACAGATTGAAACGATAAGAGAAGACAAGATTAAAAAGATTTTAAGAAAACCCCAAAGATTAAGCTAAACTCACCTCTGATTGTTTCCCTTTTGTGCCTAATCGGGAATTCGGCTCCAATCTTCTAGCTAAGCTTATTCCCATTTGGGAAATGACATAGCCCATTCCTTTTATAGGAGGGGGTTGGGCTATACCTAATTGAAATGTGGGGTAAAAATAAAGTTTTTAACTAAAATTAGGAAATTTGGCAATTTAATACAAAATTAAGTCTAAATTTTTATTTTATAGTGTCTTCCATTGATGTCTGGGGCATTTTTGTTCAAAAAACCTAATTTCATCGGTGGGGCCTACAGGGGGTCCCGCCAAACCCTTATTTTTGGAAAAAAATTGAGAATAATCAAAAATTCAGGTTTAACCCAAAATCACTTGAAACTCATAAATGTGAAGTTAGTTTTGATTAAAACCTTTTGAAACCCTATTTATTTTTGAAAACTACCGAATTTAATTAGAAAATGCTTAAACCACACAACAACCGATAAATAATCATTAAAAATAAACCGGTTCATGATTAGAGATCTTACAACCAGGCTACCAGACTCTAGCACAATTGCTAAAACTCATGTCCTCCTATCCAAATAATTCCTCCATTGCTACGGGCAATCAATGTGCAAATTGAACGCCTCTTGTTTATGTAATTCTTCACCTCCCCTATTTTCTCAGTTGGGCAATTTTGGTCTCTGGGAATCCTCCGTCGATAAGTAGCCAGCAGAGGGAATCCACTACTTCATTTTAATTTATTTTGTAGTTACATGTTCTTTCATATTCTTGCAATCGTAGATTAGATTTATCCTTTTGTGTTTTGGCGATTCTTCTTTTGCATGCTTAGAAATCTAATCAGTTGGGAAAGCAAACATTTTTTTAATTAGATGGAAATCATACATTTTTTCTAATTTATAATTTTTTTCATTGTATGCAATGCAATTTGACTGTTTAAATTCAAGGCTTGGAGTTTACTTGTGCATAATTTGCTTCTCCAATTTGTATTGGCATGGATTTATGTGGTTATCTTGTGATCGGCATTTTAGTGGTTGTCTTGCGCAATAGCCTCTGAGTTTTTGAGTATGTTAGATTTCATATTTCAAAGTAATAATTAACTGCATAGTGTGATGCTTGTTCATCCCCAATTTAATAATACTTGAGTAACATAATTAAGCTTACTGTAGTTTTTGAGTCTGACTCGTTAGAGGTTTTTATGCTTGTATTAGATATAGAAGAATTTTGTTAAGAATGTATGTGAATTCTCAATTTATCATAATCTTGTGTGATTAATATTAGTGCTTCTTATGCTTCTACAAGATAAAGAATCGTAGGCAATATAGAGTGAATTAGTAGTTGTGTGATGAATCGTAGGCAATGAAGATTGAATTAGCAGTTGTGTGATGAATACTAATTAAAAAATTGTGTTAAGGTATGCATGCTATGAATGTTTTTTGTAATTGTAGTTGAATTGTTTTGTCATATTTTTTAAATTATATGAAGTGATGCACAGTGCGAGGGCCCCATTCCGCGTGCTCCCCTCGCCAATGCACGGCATGCAGTGCGCTGATGCACGTCTCGAGCTGGTGTAAGTGTTGATGCCAGCCTAATGAAATAAATAATTTATTTATTTATTATTATTTTTTAAATTTCAAAAACTTCAAACGACATAACTTCATCTCTCGGACTCCGTTTCAAGCGTTCTTGGTATCGTTGAGCTCGTATCGAATAGCCCTACAAATCTGATCCCAAAGGGGAGGTTTTCAGCACTTTCCAAGTGGCACTTGCCTTATATGCACATTTCTCGAGGTCATAACTTTTGGCCCTAGTATCCGATTCGAGCAGTTCAAGGCCGGCCCGTTATGCTCGTCTTTCCGAATTCTACCACACCATTGTCAAATCTCATCGAGTAAAAATATTTACTTAAATACAACTTGATAAAAACTCGAATCTAAGTATTATTAAAATCATAAAATCACATATGAAAATTTGAGTCATTACAGTTTCACCTATGTGAATGTTAATATGTCAAATCCTACTGACAACAGCCATGAACTCTACCAGAGTGGGCATCTGTATTTGCTTGCCAACAATAATTTTTTTCCTTCAAAACATTGAAACATTTAATAAATAACTTATGTGGTTAGGAGACAATTTGTTGAAGCCTTTGTGATGCCGAACGTGTGATGCATTAGGAGACGACCCTATTCCCAATCTTTGTGGCTTCATTTGAACTGTGAATTTTGTTCTACCATTGTAAATAGAGGGCCTCACATGGTGCATAACTATTTAGTAATTATAATAAGACTACGCTAGTTAACTATGTATCATACTAGGCTTACAATGATGCTGGACTTCTATGTACATACTCACAAAAGCCCACTTAGGCCAGATGAGTCCCACAACTAAGAGGGGACATACTTTGATATGAAATTGACATAAATAGTTTTTTTGGTTCATTTAGATGAACCCATTGTATTGATCTCTTTTGGGCCATACAATTTTTTCACATCCCTTCTGTACTTACTTGAGGGCCAAGCAGATTGGGATATTCATATGTTCCTTGTCATACACATCAAAAACTCAGTACAACAATAAATTATACTCCCTCCATTCTCCATTAATTTGGCAAAAAAAGGTAACATAAGCTTATTTTCCCTTCTCTTATATGTGAGTTTCACCATCAAATAAAAACCACTTTATTTTTCTAAATAGAACTATTAATATAGGATAGAGGGAGTATATTGGAATATCGAAGGACACCTTAGCTAGGGCAAAAAAGAAAAAAAATATAAGACAACCAAAAACATAAAATTTATGACAACAATATTCTTCATGTTCCCTAAAGTCGATGCTCCCTATGAGACAACAATCAACTACATGATTTTGCATATTGACAAAACACTAGTAAAACATTATCTTTTAACTATGGAAATCTCCCATTGAACAAGTTTCTTATCTTTCTTATTATTTTTTTAATATGAAATCTTACTGACAAATTAAAGATATAAAATTTAGATAATTGCATAGCAGTACTCCCTTCATCCCACATTAATAACCCTATTTCGTTTTTCAAAATGAATTTGGATTTATTTTAAAAAACCAAACAAAACTATTAATGTTGAACAAAGAAAGTATATGTTTTTGTGGGGTCAATTTCTGTTAGTCGGAGTTTCAATAATGTTAGGCTATTTAGTCATTCATATAAAAGATTACTTACATAAATAAAAGAGCATTCAAAGTAAAGAATGGATGGAGAAAAAGAAAAATGCTACAAAGGAAAATACTCTTTTCTTCTTCTTTTATATATACTGAAAATAAAAAAATTACAAACACTAAGAGCTATTACAAACAAGGGGGAGAGGGAGAGAGGACACATGAGGAGAGCTTGGGAAGATTTCTCTACCTCTAAAATATATGTTATGAGCAAGAAGTGATTTACATCCATTTCCACCAAGGGAGAACTGTTAGCCCCTTAACTTGACAGATGGGAAAAGGGAGTGGCTACCCCCTTACTTGGTAGCGGACAACCAAGTTTTGCTAGGCAACGGACAGCCTAGGCAGCCCCTTGGGCACAGACAGATGCTAGGATAGCGCAGGAGGTGTTCCGGACAAGCTACTCACCTTGTGGAGTAGGCTGAGTAGGAGTCCTTGTGCGGGCGGGACTCTTTCAGCGAAGCTGGGCGCTACTTGGACTTAGGGGAGAACTCCTAAGGCGGACATGATTCACTTATGTTGGTTCACTGTACTCCTAGTTTGAGTAGGAGTCCGGGTAGCAGGTTCATAGAATGGACAAGACTCACACACGCAGGTTAGTCACACTCCTAGGGCGGATAGGAGTCGGAGTGGCTGATTTTCTCGGATGGGTTGACTCTTTGAGGCAGCATGACGATAAACTTCTAGCGGAGGACGGACTCTTGAAGGCTTCCTAATCTATACTGGGACAGGATGGCTTTAGGCTGAGAGTTGGACAGGATGATGACTCTTGTATTGGGTGGGTTTTGTACTCCTAGTAGCATAAGGACGGCCAGCTTCATGCTGAGTCTATAAAAAGGGAAGAACAGGGCAGCCATGGTAGCCTAAGATACAGCCAACAATTTAAACGATCATTTTCAATAAATTTATAAATATAATTCTAAGGCCTAAACAACTTGGCTATGAAAAAACTTTGTTTGGGAGAACGTTTTTATTTACATGAAAGAAGAATGTTGGTTAAGGAAATGTGTTCACTTCCTATGGTGAGATGATGTACTATGCTTTGACTAACATATTGGTAGAAGAAATTGGCCATAAACTAACTGGCAAGTATAAATAATCATGTCTACAACAATGCTAATCTTTTGAGATGCACCAAATTTGTAAAGTTTTTTTAAGAGAACCAACCACAACATCCACCTTTGCATTTCTTAAAATATCTATGAGCACTACCGCTTCTATTATAACTCATAGCCATTTGCCACTGGAATTAGAACTCAGCAAATAAAAAAATTACGCAAATATTGGTCAATATCAAAATCGCCAAATTTTTAACAAAACAATGATGAAACCCACTACTCGAAAGCCATACTACCAACAAATTTCATATTCACAACGAATTCAAGACTAAGCAGTTCCTCCTGATTTCAGCCTCCTTCCCCGTCAGCATGCTAATCCTCTACATCTTCACCATGGATGAAGCAACCTCTCTGTTGAAGAACACCTCATTGCCGGCAAACTACCAGACCAGCTCGGTGTTACAAATATATTTTCGTACCTTTGCCTTGTTTGTGATGAGAAATGTTACTAAAATAAGTATGACCGAATCAAGTAATCCACTCTGTCCTTAAGACAGAATTCGCCCTCCCTTATAAGTGCTTAGGACCTCGCAGGCATCTGTCTCCCAGGATAAGACGGTCAACCATACACCGTAGGAGCACCTCCAAGACGGTATATGCCAGCGAACCACAGTGAGTGTGCTAACACAGACACAGAGAGAATGAAAATGACGGTAAATCCCAAATCGGATTAATGTAGAAATTTATTTCAATGATTTTATAAGAAAGCCCGTTGAAGACACTCATTCCCGTCCGAACGGATGCGTCCATCCGTGAAGGACACAATCTTTAGTGAAAACAAAACCGGACCCAAACCAATTAAATAGACCAAATGAATTTGTCCCAAAATAATAATATCATGTTGACCCAACCCAACCCGACCCGGCCGGCCGCGCGTGCGAACCGAACTGAACCGAGCCGAGCGGGCGGACGGACAGCGGCGTGCGCGTGTGGGTTAGCCCACCTAGGTGCATTGGTCCAACATCTCTCTCCCCCACAAAAGTGGGTTGGCCCAAGGGCCTAACTAGTAAGGCTAAACTAATGTCTTATATACCAACACCATCAACATTACCTAGGCAATGTGGGACTATTCACTCCTTCAACCAATTTCCATATGTTATTCTCATTCAATATGAAGTGGGCTTGGGCTCTCTCTACCAAATGGGCTTGACCCACTTGAGTACTATGGGCTTGACCCACATAACCATTATAATGCCCATTAAATTAATATGGGCTTAACCCATTTCACAATACCCACTTCTAACAATCCCCCACATGAATGAGAATTAGCTGGATAACTATGCAAAACAATGTAGATAGACCGTGAAAACAATATTGAAAAGATCATGCATGGGGTTGAGGTAGCTTTTGGCTTTGAACCTTCCCTTGTGAAAACTATTGGGTCTACTGGCTAATCAGTGAACGTGATGTCTTGAACTGTTCAGCCGTTTGTGTAAACCGAGATAATAGAATTCACGCAATCACTTCTCAGACACATTGTAGTTCTCATGATTGTGTTCATTTCGGCCCTTAACAAACCTGGTTTCATGAGTGCTTTAGAAGATTTAGCCTTAAAATCCTCATAGAAGCACCCCCTTCACACTCATATAGGTGATTCTCATTAGGAGTATCCTGCAATACCCCACTCGAATTAATTCGAGCTATGAGAACCATTAAAAGCAAAGATTATCCTGATTCACTCTACAGGCATCACTATCTCATCATAGGAATGTGGACGAGATTTTATCTCAATAGTGATTCCCCTTGAATCCCCCACAATTCGGTTGTCCCTTTAAACCTAGATCTTAGGACCTCCAATCAACAAGGTTGGGTTGCCATTAGGGTGATTCTTAATGTATAGGCTTCAAGCCCATTCCCCTTGATAAACTGCTCATTTGTTCTTTAGTCAAACCCTTAGTAAGCGGATCCGCAATATTTTCTTTTGAGCTAACATACTCAATGGAAATTATTCCATTAGAGAGCAATTGTTTTATAGGATTGTGCCTCCTACGTATATGTCGAGACTTACCATTATACAAGTTACTTTTTGCCCTTCCTATAGCCGATTGGCTATCACAATGTATGCAAATTGGTGGCACAGGTTTCCCCCACATTAGAATATCCTCTAAAAAATTACGAAGCCACTCAGCGTCTTCGCTTGCTCTATCAAGTGCAATGAATTCAGATTTCATGGTAGATCTTGCTATGCATGTCTGTTTCGAGGATTTCCAAGACACTGCTGCACCTCCAAGAGTAAAAACATATCCACTTGTGGATTTCGAGTCTTTTGTATCAGATATTCAGTTTGCATCACAGTAACCCTCTAGTACTGCTAGATATCGAGTATAATGCAGCCCATAGTTCAAGGTATATCTCAGGTATCTAAGAACCCTGACTACAGCCTTCCAGTGGTCTTCCCCTGGGTTGCTATTAAATCTACTCAGTTTACTCACTGAATACGCTATGTCAGGTCTCGTACAATTCAAATGTAATTGAGACTTCCAATAATTTGAGAATATTGAAGTTGTGATATGCTCTCACCCGTGTTTTTGCTTAAGTGCAATGTCACATCCACAGGTGTTCTCGCTGGACGATTATCATTCTGATTAAATTTTTCTAAGATTTTCTCAATGTAATGAGATTGTGATAATACATATCCATCAGATGTTCTAGTGATTTTCATCCCTAGTATGACATCTGCAACACCTATATCTTTTATGTCAAACTGTTTGTTCAACATCTTCTTTGTAGCTTTAATGATATTATCATTGCTACCAATAATAAGCATATCATCCACATAAAGACATACAATGACATAGCCTTCAGGTCTATCTTTCACATAAACACATTTGTCACATTCATTAATTTTGAATCCATTTAACATCATCATTTTGTCAAATTTTTCATGTCATTGCTTAGGTGCTTGTTTAAGTCCATAGAGAGATTTAACAAGTCTGCACACTTTATTTTCTTGACCCGGTACATCAAACCCTTCAGGTTGTTGCATATAAATTTCTTCATTCAAGTCACCATTCAAGAATGCGGTTTTTACATCCATTTAATGTATTTCAAGATTATTCAAAGCAGCAATAGCGATTAACATCCTAATGGAAGTTATCCTTGTGACTGGTGAATATGTATCAAAATAATCTTTACCTTTCTTTTACTTGTATCCTTTGATAATAAGTCTAACTTTATATTTGTCAATTGATCCATCAGCCTTCATCTTCATCTTAAATATCCACTTGTATCATAGAGGTTTACTCCCTAGCGGCAGATCCACCAACTCCCAAGTATGATTTTGCATAATGGATTCAATTTCACTATTTACTGCCTCCTTCCAATATTGTGCTTCAGGAGTTGACATAGCTTCCTTAAAGCTTTAAGGCTCATTTTCTAACAAATAGGTTAGAAAGTCTGGACCAAAGGATTTTGATGTTCTAGCACGTTTGCTACGTCTACGTGCATCATCCTCTCCCTCTTGGTCTTCACTATTGTCCTTTTCAACATCCAAAGTTCTTTTAAAAGAACTTCCTTTTGTGTAGAATTTCACAGGAAAATATTTTTAAAAAACGAAGCATTCCTGGATTCAATCACAGTATTGACATTTACATCAGGAATATCCGATTTATGAACAAGAAAGCGATATGCACTACTATTATTGGCATAACCAATAAATACACAATTAATAGTCTTTGGTCCAATTTTTATCCTCTTAGGATTAGGGACTTTTCCATAATTCATATGGTGTCTGCAGGGTTTTCTTATGAGGTATTTTGTTGAGAATATAATTTGCTGAAAGCAGAGCTTCCCCCCACATGTTCTGGGGTAACCCAAAACTTATTAACATGGCATTCATCATTTCTTTTAACGTTCTATTTTTCCGTTCAGCAACTCCATTTTACTGAGGTGAATAGGGTGCCGTTGTTTGGTGTATAATACTGTGTCGTGAACAAAAATCACCAAAAGGTGATTCATATTCCCCACCTCTATCACTTCTTAAAATTTTAATTTTCTTGCCAAGTTGATTCTCAACTTCTGTTTTATATAATATAAACATGTCAATGGCCTCATCTTTACTTCTCAGCAAGTAGAAATAATAATAACGAGTGCAATCGTCTATAAATGTAATAAAGTACTTTTTACCTCCTCTTGTTTAAACAAGTTTTAAATCACATACATCGCTGTGAATTAACTCAAGAGGTGTAGTACATCTCTCAATACTTTGGAAAGATTTCCTTGTTAATTTCGATTCCACACAAGTTTCGCATTTATGACTTTAGTCAATATTAAACTTAGGCAGATATTCCATATTAATCAATCTTTGTAAAGCATCATAATTAACATAGCCTAATCTAGCATGCCACACATCGCATGACTCAATCATATACGAGGAAGAAGCATTTGCATTCTTAATAACAAAAATCGGTACAATGGTGAGTACATTGAGCTTGAAAAGCCCCTCATTTAGGTACCTTTTGCCCACATACAACCCTCCCTTGGTTAATACAAATTTATCAGACTCAAAAACGAACTTAAAGCCGTTCTTGCTCAGCAAGGATCCGAACACTAAATTCTTTCGAATTTTCGGCACATGTAGCACATTATTGAGTGTGGGCTCTTTTCCTGAAGTCATCTTCAACACGACCTTGCCAAGTCCTTCAACCTTCGCAGTAGAGGAGTTACCAATAAACAGCTGTTCACCATTTTTCACGGGCTGATAAGTGGAAAACATCTTCCTATTAGAGCAAACATGTCGAGTAGCCCCGGTGTCGACCCACCATTCACAAGCGTTCGTGACCATGTTCACTTCCGAAACAACAGCAAAAAAGTTGATGTCATTAACATTGGTGGAGAGAGTCTCCACTTCAGTCATGTGGGCTTGTGCATTCTTCTTCTTGGAATCATCTTGTTTCTTCTGTTTCCGACAATCCTTAGCCTTGTGGCCCATTTTGTCACAGACATAGCACTTGCCCTTGAATTTGGCTTTGTTGAAGTCATTGTTCGACTGTCCAGCATGATACTTCTTCTTCTTGTTGTTGAAGTTATTGCCTTTATTGCCTTGTTCCACAATGTTGACCTTGGCTTCCAGGCCATGACCCCCGGTTTTCTTTTCAGAAGCACAGTTGCCCTCTTCAATCCTTAACCTCATAATTAAATCCTCCATGTTCATCTCCTTTCTCTTATACTTTAAATAGTTCTTGAAATCCTTTCAGGAAGGTGGTAATTTTTCTATTATAGCTGCCACCTGGAAAGACTCACTTAAAATCATGCCTTCCGCATGAATATCATGCAGGATAACTTGGAGGTCTTGAGCTTGATTAATCACAGTTTTGGAGTCTACCATTTTGTTAGTCTAGAAATTTGCCGACCACAAATTTCTTCGTTCCAGCATCCTAGTCTTGTACTTCTTGTCTAATGACTCCTACAGTGCCTTAGCACTTTTCAACGAACTGTACACATTATATAATGTGTTGTCCAACCCGTTAAGGATATAATTACGGCATAAGAAATCTGCATGTTTCCATGCATCAACTGCCGCAACAGCCGTCTTGTCTTCCCTTTTCTCCTCAGTGAGAATGGGGACTTCCTCTTGAAGGAAGCGGGCTAAGTTCAATGTGGTGAGATAGAAGAGTATTTTCTGCTGCCATCATTTAAAATCTTCCCCATTGAACTTCTCTGGTTTTCCCCTTTAATTTGAATAGGAGCAGTCACCGAAGTGGGAATAAGTACCGATGTCAAGACCTTCAGCATCCATTTTTGTTCCAAAGAACAGAAGATTAACTCAGCTTTATAAAATCAGTGAATTTCGAAATCTATACACATAATATTAAATTGCAAAATCTATCCAAATAGTGAATTTTGAAATCTATATAAAACTGTGAATTTTGGAATACATGCACAGTGAATTTTGAAAAGAATTCCAAAAACAGTAAACGTCCAAAGATTTATGAACAGTAAACTAATCTGATGAATAGTAAATTTCCGAAATTTTTGAACAGTAAATTTTTTAGAAATTTTTGAACAGTAAACTTCTGGAAAAGTCTTAAACAGTAAAGTTCAAAAATAAATGAACAGTGAATCCGGAATTTGTGAACAGTGATTTTCAGAAAATTTTAAACAGTAACGACGAAAATTTTTGAACAGTAAACTATAAAATTAATGAACAGTAGCTTCGAAAATTTTTGAGCAGTAAATGCCAAAAAAAATTACGTACTGTATATGAAAAGGATAAACAGTAAACTTCTGAATGATGAACAGTAAACTCTCATATAAGTTCAAACAGTAAACTATAAAATTTCTAAACAGTGGACGTCGAAAGTGATGAACAGTAAAATGTTAAACAGTAAAATTTCAAACTTTACACACAAAAGAGTCAAATTATGAATAGTTACGCACAGAACTTTCAAAGTCCGAAAATTCTTACGCGGAACAGTAGAATAGAATATCCAGAAATGAACATAAAGTATGGAAAAATCTCAAAATTTTTGCACAGTATTTTCTAAAGTCGAAAATTTTCATGCAGTGTTAAAATTCAAAAATTTTGCGCACTGGATAGTCCAAGTTCGAAAATATTTCACGTAGAATAGTAAAATTTGAAAACAGTCACGTCCAGAATGAAAATTTGTGAAAATTTCACGCACAGGAATTTTTGAACAGTGAATTTCAAAATTTTGAAACAGTAACCTTGAGAAAAGTTACTTATTAAATAGTAAAAGTACAAACATTACGCACAGCATGAAAAAATTTCAAAATTCACATGGAGAACAGTAAAATTTCAAATAGCATGTCCAGAATAGTATAATTGCAGCAATATAAGCATGGTAAAATTAAATTTTACGTGAGAAATACTATTCTGCATGCATAACTGTAAAATACGAAAATACATAGAAATTCTGTCTTAAGATTGTTACAAATATATTTTCGTACCTATGCCTTGTTTGTGATGAGAAATCTTACTGAAATAAGTATGACCGAATCAAGTAATCCACTCTGTCCTTAAGACAGAATTCGCTCTCCCTTATAAGTGCTTAGGACCTCGCAGACATATGTCTCCCAGGATAAAACTGTCAACCATACACCGTAGGAGCACCTCCAAGACGGTATATGCCAGCGAACCACAGTGAGTGTGCTAACATAGACACAGAGAAAATGAAAATGACGGTAAATCCTAAATCGGATTAATGCAGAAATCTGTTTTAATGATTTTATAGGAAAGCCCGTTGAAGACACCCATTCCCGTCCAAACAAATGCGTCCATCCGTGAAGGACACAATCTTTAGTGAAAACAAAACCGGACCCAAACCAATTAAATAGACCAAATAAATTTGTCCCAAAATAATAATATCATGTTGACCCAACCCAACCCAACCCGGCCGCGCATGCGAACCAAACCGAGCCAGCTGGACGGCGGCGGCAGCGCGCGAGTGTGGGTTAGCCCACCTAGGTGCATTGGTCCAACATCTCTCTCCCCCATAAAAGTGGGTTGGCCCAAGGGCCTAACTAGTAAGGCCAAACTAATGCCTTATATACTAACACCATCACCTAAGCGATGTGGGACTATTCACTCATTCAACTAATTCTCATGTGTTATTCTCATTCAATATGAATTGGGCTTGGGCTCTCTCTACCAAATGGGCTTGACCCACTTGAGTACTATGGGCTTACCCACATAACCATTATAATGCCCATTAAATTAATATGGGCTTAACCCATTTCACAATACCCACTTCTAACACTCTGTACCTTGCCTTCATGGTCTTGGGTGACCAGTACGTTGTAGTCATAAGGTGGAACCCACTACACCACCAGTGGTAGTCATGCTACTTCTCACCCTCTTCTCTGGTATAGTTTCTCTACTTGAAGTTCAAACATCTTGATCTACCTACCATGCGGTTGCCTACTATATAACTGTATATCCATTGGTTCTAGAAAAAGAAGGGAAGGCGTGCACACTTAGATGCATGCATATTGTAACACATAATGGACATAGAGAGCCACCTAATCTATTGGTGATAGGCCATGCACTGCAAAGTTAGAAATGAGAATCTCCAGTGTTGAATTTGGCAGTGGGAATGTATTGAATAGCTCTGCTTTGGCTCACCTTCAATGAATTCTTCCTTCCCAGCTCCACTTCCCAATAAGGCCCCCTCTTTGCATCAAAATTCCATTAAAATGGCAACACGATACTAAAACAAGAATGTTGAAATACATGGTGAGGAGTGATGGCCATCCCAATTTGCTGGATATTGCCTACTACTCTTTGTGTAATACCTTTGAATGTTTTTTTCTTTACTAGAAGTGATTCCGAGTGTGGTCTTGGTTCATTACTGAAGTGTTCAACGAATTTGTTACCATATGTAAGGCAACCCAGGCGGCTATAGCAAGGATGTGCACAGGAAACTGTAGCTGGGCAAACATCTTCAAGCTGGTACACGACCTTGTGCACCACCTCAAACCCACGCAGAGAGTTAAGGTTGGAGCTTGCATCCTTTTCACTTGGTATTTTGGGGCCGTTGTCCAATAGAATTGATGTGTTGCACCCCTAAATAAGCCAAGTCTCGTAAATTGGAAAGAATTGGCCATGAAGAAGAGGAATGGAAGGAATCAATTTTGCTTCAACTATATATAGTCGACAAATCGTAATCTAAATATCAATTATATCCCTAAAAAAATACAAATTTTACAACACGCCCCTTATTAAAAGGAAACAAATTGCAATCAAAGGAACTAAAACAATGATATTGCACTTCTAAACAAATACATCAATTCCAATCAATAAGTTTAGCACTGTTTGATCAACATAAGAATTCATTAATATGAAACATTTGCTAAAATCCATGTTCTCGTAGATGTATTATAGTGCACATTTTTACCATGATGTATTCAATATGTACAACACCTTAGGCTACATTCATCTGATCTACGATTTTGCTTTATTGAAACTATTCAGCCCAAAAAAGTTGACTTGTCTCATAGCTTCCTACACCACCCAAATCCAATAGATATACAAGCATTTTTTTTCACATAAAAGTATTTATCTAATTATGTTCTTTTTGCACGTCTATCTGGCAGAATATGAGGCCAAAGTATATTCGAAATGCGAGAAGTCTATACATGGGTCCAAACTCTCACGTGTCCATCCTGCTCAAAGCTCAGATCTGGAGACTAAAAATAGCCAATCTCCCTCTCAAGAAACAAACAGCTAGGTGAAAAAACCATTGCATTATGAGGCTTTCCCAAATCACAACAATTAAATATAAGAAAATGTATGTCAAACCATTTTGATGACAAAATCGGAAGTAATCGATTAGAGTTGAGATAAAAATTAAATTACACTGTGAAAGTTCTAACCTTTGGATGCGAAAGAAAACATAGCATGAATATCCAGGCCAGAGCCAACACTGCACGGGTCACTCATACAGACGACTGAGGGCATCTCCTAGATTAGCTTAATATGGTAATTTATTTTGCATACCCTTTCAGTTGCCTAGCTCAGGATCAGTCAAAATAATCACTTCTAGCATTTTTCCTGGTTATTGAAACTCCATGAAAGACTACCCCTAAAGGCAGAAAGATGGACTTGTATACTCAGCACTCAATATACCACATAATTTCCCAGCGCAAGTGGCAAAATGGACCACTATACTTAACTTGCTTCTTGTGTCCCCTCATCTTTATTGCTTCTCCTGTTCTCGCTCCACAAGAGGCTTCCATGCCTTCCACCAGCCAGCCTGGGCATTGTGGAGGAGATGCTCCGACCTCCATAAAAAGAACATGAATAACCAAATCTACATAAATTTCAGAAGTAAAGAAAAATATGGAGTCCGAAAGTGTCAATAGATATCGTGCCCAGTGACACTTGCAACAGTTAACCCTCAGCAGCCACCACAAAACCCCAACAATGCATAAAATCCTAATAAGAAAATCCAATCATAAGCATTATATAAACTCAACATCCAACGGTGTCCAGCGAAAGACACACACCCCATCAAACCAAGCATCACTTCAAATAAATAGGCATATAATTGAAACAAGTCCAAATGTTATCATACAATTAATACGCACATATCAATCCAAAAATATATCAAAAATAAATTCTGCTTTAACTATAGTC
Source organism: Saururus chinensis (assembly GCA_035235625.1). Taxonomy (NCBI): domain Eukaryota; kingdom Viridiplantae; phylum Streptophyta; class Magnoliopsida; order Piperales; family Saururaceae; genus Saururus; species Saururus chinensis. The sequence goes on along the minus strand of CP141146.1, from coordinate 22,976,792 downwards.
AACAAATCGTTATCTAAATATCAATTATATCCCTATAAAAATATCAATTTTACAACACACCCCTTATTAAGAGAGGAAGCAAATTGCCAACAAAGGAACTAAAACAATGATATTGGACTTCTAAACAAATACATCATTTCCAATCAATAAGTTTAGTACTATTTGATCAACAGAAGAATTCATTATTATGAAACTTTTGCTAAAATTCATGTTCTCTTAGATGTATTACAGTGCTCATTTTTTCCATGAATATTCAATATTTACAACACCTTATGCAACATTCATATGATCTACAATTTTGCTGTATTGAAACTATTCAGCCCATAAAAGTTGACTTGTCTCATAGCTAATACACCACCCATCTCCCTTTTAAATCTAATAGATATATAAGCATTATTTTTCACATACAAACATTTATCTAAATTGAGGTATTTATAACTACATTTTAGGCACGTAGCTACATTTTTCTATTGTAATTAAGCTTTTACTACAAGAACTAACCTCAAAATATTCCTAAAACTTTTTAAAATATGATATTTTAATACATGTATCCCTTTATCATATCTTTATTTTTTAAAATTGTTATAATATTGTACCCATATTGTATCGCACTTGTACCATGTATCCGAATTTATGCTTCCTTGCTTATAAAAAGTGTTTTACAAAAATGATCTCCTACTACAACATATTCCTTAAAATGTCACCAACTTCTTAGTGTTTTTAGAAAGGAAAATAATATTTATACTCTATTTTCTCTATACTAAAGCCTACTCCAACCTTTGATTGAATTGAAAAAAGTGAATCTCCATGTTGTTAGACACGACTCATCTTCTCTATCCAATTAGAATGTAGAATAGGCTTTTGGTGTAAAAAAAAGTAGAGTAGGAATATGAGCTTCCTTTTAGAAATGACTCTGCCCACATATGTGAACCTCTACACGAGCTAGAAAATGTGTAAATTACCCCTCCCCCTCTTATGCCGTTTTACTCTACTAAGTCACTCAAGAGAAGTGTCTTCCCCTATGCCATCAACTCCGCCTCCTCTGTGATAGGTCTACCTCTAGCTCGAATGCCTCTTGCTCTACCTCCTCCTCCTCCTTCTCTTCCTCTCCTCCTTCTCTTCTTTCTTGGAACCCAATGGAACCAATCACAAACCAACTAGTGAAGCCATTTAACAATTTGGTTTCTTTCTCTGCAAACTCTAATTTTTTTCTTAAAAAAAAAACTTTTAAACATGTTCAACTACTTATAGAAGCTCAAGATAACTTGCAACCCACACTTAACAGTGGACACAGGCAATTTAATGTACCAAACTGGGCAATAAAACAACATACTGAGTACATGTATTTGCTTCAATATTTACACTATATTATCTCATTGAATAAAATAGATAAACATGAAAATCAAACAAGTTTAAATCAGTTGTAGGTTTCACCTGTTTGTAAAAGGGAACTTCTTTTTGTTCGATGTGGGTTTCCTTCTTTGCGTCAACAACCCTATTTACTGCCGAATGGTAAAAAGTAAAATATAGTATACATTAAAAATAAAATATGTATCTAATAAAGGCTTCACTTGCATGCTATAGTTATAGGTTTTTATGATCATAATAATTATAAATTACATGCACATATAATTATAAGAATGATACTATCCTCTATTGTCTCACCCCATGGGAAGATTTTTTCACGTTCCCTTCTAACAATGAGCCTAGCGTAAATAACACATGAGAGCACACACTAGCACACGTTAGCACAAGTAGTACTGGTGCTAATGTGCACCAGTGTATGCGCCATTGATCTTATGGATGAAGGGCTCTCATGGATATCTTACGTTAGGCTCATTCTCAGAGAGGAACATGAAAAACTCTTCTTGCCCCTAACCTAAGCAGGCTAGAAAACACAACAATGTTTACTAACCCAAACCCAAGTTAAATTGAAGTACATAGTCACCACTTTTTACAAAAGTAATTATAGAGAAAAAATAAATAAATAATATTAAGCATAAATATAAGCATCCTTATACACATCTAAGGATCTGAATCAAACCAAACCAGTTAAATTTCAGTTTAGTTTTATATGATTTGGTTCGATTCCAATTTTATGTTGCAACCCTACTTCCAAATGAGACCTCACATGAGGGACAAGCACTCCCTCTTAAGTAGGCCAGGCAATTAGTTTGTCGGTCATATCCGAGTCCAAGAATTTTATGCAATTTGAAGCACAAACCCTGCCAAGATATTGTTCTTTGATGGTGTTTTTAAAATATTTACTACACATTCAGTTATTGTTCTTTGATGGTGTATTCAAAATAGATATTGTTGTCTACATATGGTTAGTTTATGGTGTATTATAAATATGAACAACACATTCAGCTATTGTTCTTTTATGGTGTGTTCGGGTGGATATTGTTGTATACAATTGGTTATTTTATGGTGTATTAAAAATACAAACATTTGGCATTAAGTTCAACTGGATTACCGCTTCGAATTGGAATGCTGTCAGCTATGAATGGGAACACTATCTAACTGGAAAATGGGCATCTTCAAACTGGAATACTGTCAGTTGTGAACGGGAACACTGTCAGCTTTAAACTAGAAAACTGGCACCTTCGAACTGGAATACTATCAGCTGGGAACTGGAAAACTTTCATATACACAGTACACATGGAACATCTAGAAAGCCAATTTGTCTTTGTACACCTTTATCCGAACGTAATGTAGACATAATATAACTGATGTAGTTTTTTCACTTATACATGTCATATGATGAAGAAGAGGGTAAGTGCTGTTAAAAAATACCATATATATATTTGCGAGTTCCCATATGAGCGTCCCGATAGGAAAACGCAACATCGTTCGCTCAGTCCAGGAAAATGACTTCATCCTCAGGTGGTTTTATCTCTAGAAAGGCTTCCTACATGGGTTGGTTGATCTTTCCACCTACTTTTGTTTGGGCATTTGTTTCCTTCTTCATGACTTTTCTTTGACACGTCTCAAAGGACAACTCCGTATAGTCATTCCGTGCAGAAGATTCATTCATGTGATTTGGGATGAGAAATGTGTTACTAGATGAAAAATGGTATTTTGGTTTAATTATATATATGGGTCATTACATATTTTATGATAAAAAGATTTCTAGCTATTTGGAAAACTTACAATGGGAAACTGAAAAGTTGGAAGACTTGATAACTACGAAACTGGAAAAGTAGACAACTGGATTGCTGATATGATACGAGAAGAGCATGAAAAGGGATACACAAAGTTTATTGTGTGTTTGGGATGTACATTGGGATGAAAGTTGTAGGAAATATAATTGTGACAATGAAGAATCAAAACTAATTTAAGTCCCATGCATGGTGACTTATGTTGCTCTCTTGGATATGTTGTACGAAGTGTGTCAATGGTCAAAGAAAGATTACTTATTAAAGTTAAGTTTCATATATCCTATTGCAGTGGCTATTGACCTTCTACCTTCTCAAATAAATGATAATGGAACTCTATATTGCTTCCTTTGAGAGAATAAACTGAGGTCGAATTGAATACCATTGATGATAACTTAAGTCCCCAAAGAGAATATTACTGAAGGGAATATTAGTGTCAAAGTGCCAAAATAGCACAAGGAGATGATAAGCAAAAGTGCAAAGTGGGAGGTGAATATAGGAAGAAGTGGAGAAATGTGGGAGGAGAAGGGCACATTTTCTAGTGTACCATATAACATAACTGTCAATCTCAGTTGTGATGAAGATAAACTTTAAGTTGATGAGCTATTTTATTTAGAGGAGGAGAGTAGGATGAAGAAAACTTAAACATCTTGAATTGATATCGATTCAAGCATTAATAAATATGTCCTAAACACGAATATAGATGACTTTCAATTTGGGCAGGATCCTTATTATGTTTCACCATCAGCATATGAAGATGATCCTATAGGCGAGAAGAATAATGGTGGAGAAGACCACGATATGAGTGCTCTAACACCCGAAGATCAGCCTTGTAATAATCAAAGGTACAATCAATATTGTAAATCAAGATTTGTAAGTTTGTATTAAGTATGTATATGTATGAGACTATTAATACAAAATATATTGTGTAGATCAAATGGAAGCAACTTTAGTCAGCAACCGCCTGTTGACGAAGATGTGGAAAACATAGACAATCCAAAAATATCAGTTCCAGTTCCAGTTGCAGTTGAAAGAAGGTAAGTTTGTTTTTTATTTTGGAAGTTTATAAGTTTCGTAGTTTTACAGTGTGGCAGTTTTTCAGCTTGGCCATTTTTCAGTTTGGAAGTTTTTCTTTTGGCAGTGTTTCAATGTGTGGCAGCTATTCTTTTTAGCATGGTTTACTTTTGGTAGTTTCTAGTTTAATAATTTACATTTATAATTTTTAGGAAGAATAAGAGATTGATACTTGTTGAAGAACCCCCAACTTTGGTGTACAAAATGGACATAAGTGGGGAGGATCCCTATGTAAATAATGACTTTGGTGATCAATTAGGGAAGACCTTCTATGATCGCGAATCGATAGAAATTAGTCAACAGTTCAAGGATAAAGTCATGCTTCAACTTCACCTTCACAACATGGCCATGTATACCAAGTTTCAGTTTAAGGTTATATATTCAAATAAATCAAGGTATACAATTAGATGTGTTGTTGAGAACTGCCCATGGAGACTACATGCCTCTAGAATTAGTGGATGTTTCATGTTCAAAATGAAGGAAATGAATTCAGTACATATATGTTTGAAGGCATTACTTGGTGAAGATCATTGTCAAGCAAAAAGTGGGATTATCGCTGATGCTATATACAGTCGTATGGAGGGATGTGGGTCTTACACACTAGACGATATAAGAAAAGATATTAATGTTAAGTATGGAGTTTTCATAAGTTATCGTAAGGCTTGGAAGGCTAAAGAGGCGGCTGTGGAGAAGTTGAGGGGAACGTTTGAGGAGTCTTATGCAGACTTTCAAACATATCTACACTAATTAGAAAGGATGAATTTAGGGACTACCACAAATATCCAATACGACATTAGAGATAAATCTTTCCAAAGGTGTTTTGTATCATTTGGTGTGTGCGTTGAAAATTTCAAGAGGCACATGCATAAGGTAATTGTCATTGACGGCACACATTTAAAAGGACGGTACAGGGGAATCTTATTTATGGCATTAACTTTGGATGGTGACAATCACTTATACCCCATTGCGTTGGGGATAGGAGAATCGGAAAACAACGACTCGTAGGAGTGGGTCCTTAAACTTCTAAAGCATGTCCTGGGCCACATTGAAGGGCTGGTTATCATATCTGACAGAAACCGTTCAATCATTTCACAGGTTCAAAAAATATTTCCGGATTGTGTACATGGATATTGTGCTTATCATGTGTGGTTTAATATGCATGCAAAATTCAAAGATCCAGACCTCTCACCCCACTTCTACATTGCAGCAAAGACAAATCAGCCACAGGTATTTGATGAACAAATGACCATCATACAATGAATTAATCCAGATGCGCACAAGTGGTTAGTGGATGTAGATGTAGCTAAATGGGCAAATGTACACTTTCCCGGGAAGAGGTATAATGTTGTGACATCTAATGGGTGCGAGAGTTTTAACTCCATGATTGAAGAGCATCGGGAATATCCAATTTTAGCCATATTAGATGGTATACGTTTAAAGATGTAAGATATGTGGTATCAACGTATCACATGTGTAGGAAAGTGGACTAGTGAATTAACCTTAGGGGCAGAAAATAAGATTGAGGCAATGGCTAAGGAAGCACGTGCACTTGCATGCTATCCAATCAGTGCATATGAGTTTTATCAAAGTCATATCCTTATGATGATAAAGTTGATTTGGAAGGTAGGACATGCACTTGTGGGAAATTTCAGGCTATGGGTCTACCATGTGAACATGCACTGGCTGCATACTCAAAAAGACACATTGATTATCATGCATATTGTTCACTATTTTACAGGGCTTTGCATAGATGTAGTCTAACTTTGGAGCTCTAGGAAGCCTAGACATGAGCTGATCTCAGCTATCATGCGATCAACTGGGGGATCACAATAGGCGGGGCACGTCTCAATTGTGGATCTTCCTCACTGGCATCAGCAAGAATGGCCTATGCCAATTTCTGTCAGTGCAGCATAATTTTATGTTGCACTGAGAGAAATTGTCATAGACCAATTGGCTGTCGTCCGTGAGGAAGATCCTCAGTTGAGAGGTGCCCCACCTATTGTGATCCCCCCATAGATCGCATGATAGCAGAGCTCAGCTCATGTCTAGGCTTTCTGGAGCTCCAAAGTTAGACTGCATCTATGCTTGGCTGGCACTTGCGTGACAAAAAGGAACACCACTTTCGAAAATATTTCCCAAAGTGGTCCGAATTGGTAAATAAGTTTTTTAATTATTAATTAAATAATTTTCTCTAAAATTAATTTATTTTAAAAATTAAATAAAGTAATTAATGTGAGACAGAGAATATAGAATTAACTAGGGACGACGACTGATAAGGACTAAATTTTGTGTCTAATATCTGATTAGTCCCGACCAAAATTTATTACACCAATTAATCCCGACATTATTGATGGATCAGAAAAATACGTTAATACCCTTCCTACCATTAAAAGCGCATCCCTCACCAAAAACCTGCCTTAAAAGCTAGATAGCTAAAATTTCGGTGCAGACCTAGGTCGTCTTAAAAAATAGAGCGATTGGGCACCGACGGTCGAGCTCCTCCCCCAACACTGGCATTCGAGGTCCTCCCTCAACACCGGTAATGGTTCGAAGAAGATCTCGTCACCTCCCAAATCTCCCATGGCTAGCAGGTTTTTTCCTTTTCCTTTTATATTTTACAGTAGTGCATTTTAAAGAAGTTGTTCTTTGTTTCGGTTTCAGTTGAGTAAAATATGGGCCGCAAGTTCCTTTTTTCTTTTTCTTTTTGCTTTAATTTTTATATATATTCGAATTTTGGCCTTGTAGTTTGTTACTAGAATTTTGCATCTAACTTGAATTCAAAATTTGTGTTTTTGTTTTTGAACTTGGAATCCATCAAAAAATTTGTGTTTGTAGTTTGTAGGTTTGGGCGGAGAATGGGAGGCTGGGGAAGGTTTGGCACCCAAACTTGGTGAGCATGCTGGGAATCTACAGGGCAGAGACGGAAGGGTTCGTTCTGTGCGAGCCGGTGGAGGGGAGAAGCTTGAAAGAGGCGGCGGCACAACTGTCATGGGATGGCCGGATGGGAGTGGCGGTAGGGATCGGGAGAGCACTTTGGTGCCTCCACTGTCGCTGCTTACTGCTTGTGTGGTCGTTGACAGGAAGGGCATGGCCCGCCTAAGACTGATTCTTCCCTCTGCCATTGGCCGCAAGGTATTGCCCTCCTCCGGCTATGTCGCTCCTGGTAATTGACTATTAACTTCAACTCTTCTTTGAACTTTCATCTAGGAGCCAGTTGTTCCGGCTTCCTGCCTTATCGCCAGAGTCGGTAGGCTCATCGATTATTACTCTTATGCAAAGAAACCCGACTAGATGCCCTTGTTGGTTTTGACGGGATGGGTGAAAAGTAGCATACTTTTAGTCATGGAATTGCTGAGATTGTGAGTTGTACTTGATTCTTATTTTTCTTCCCGGTCTATTACTGTTTGGAATATTCTTCTTTTGATGATTTAGAATAGTATGATGATACTTTAGCTTTTAATTGTAGAATATATTTTAAGTTTTAATTGTAGAATATACTTTTGATTTTATTATTAATTTTGTAGAGTATGATTTTATTTTATCTTTGTTTTTCATTTTGTATTTTAGGTTTTACTATAGTGTACTTTAGGTTTGTTATTGATTTTGTTGAGTATGACTTTACTATAATTTTTTAGAGTATAATAATATTGTAGGCTAGAATTTGTCATATGGCAGATTTTATAAGTTGAATATTACAAAAAGTATAATTATACTTTTGATTATAATTTCATAGAATTTAGTTTTTTCAATTAATGTTATTTATTGAGTAACGTATAGTTTTCATAAGAGTATCATTATACTTCAAAATATCAACCTTGCTTTGTATTTTAATATAATTTAATATAAAGAGTATTATTATACTTGTGAAAAGTATTATTATACTTCTGAAAAGTATTATTATACTCTAGTTTTGAACAATATTAGGCAATACAGGCAATTAATCAAGTAACATATGTATAACATGGTCCTAATATATTGATCCATTTATTGTTCTTTTGTAGTAGGCATAGATGCAACTCTCTCCTATATATAAGAGCATGTTCAGCACTTATACATTCTAGTCTAGTCCGCCTTTGACTAGTGAAGGTAATTAGGTAAGCTTCTAGTTGGTTCATCATAAATGTTATTGATCATGTCATAAGCTCTAAATAATGCATTGATCAGATTGATGCTTCCTATGTGTTTTCCTCATAATACAATATATAACAATCTGTATCAGAGAATTGAGTTAGTTAACAAGAAAGTCCAAAAAAAATTGAAGATCGTTTTGTTTTTTTATAAAAAAAAGTTTGAAATTGTAGTTCTTATTGGCAGTTGATATGTATGAATGTGCTAGGGTGCTTTTGAGACTGGGAAGAGACTGATGCTACTGACATTGACCAATTAAAAGAGAAACTTTTAAACCATGATTGCATATATCTATGATATGTGCTTTTGTTTTGATGCCATGTGACTGATTTTTTTATTCTATACTAACAGGGTATATTTGGCCTTTGTGGCATGCACGATTTAGAAGGAAAACCATTAATAATGTATTCATGTATCGGCAATTCAATCCATTTATACGACTTGCCCACGTACGCATCAAATTTAGCCTTTTTTCCCCTATTCATTTTTTTTTAGAATTGACAAGTATAACTGTATTCTATAATACAATAGAAATTGTAAGCCATATTTGTTCGTTATGTGTAGATTTTCTCAAAGGGAAAGGATGTTTTCAAATGAGGATGTATGGTCTATACAAAGAGGTCCCGGTATGGAAAAAGGGCCTGGTAGCCTTTTTTTTTACTGGCAGTGGTACTGATGAGATTGAAGTATTGCCTTTGTCTCTCTTCTTATTGAATACATGTCTAAGTATTCAGTAAATGTCCACATATGAGGTCTGTCTCCTTGAAGCGGTTTCAATACAAGTTTAGATGTCCTTAATTTTGTCAGCGTAGGGCATTTCAGACTGAACTGTAGGAGTCATTTAGATTCTGCACTAACAGGGTATACTTGGCCTTTGTGGCATGCACGATTTAGAAGGAAAACTAGTAATAATGTGTTCATGCTTAGAAGGAAAACCAGTAATAATGTATTCATGTATCGACAATTCAGTCCGTTTATACAACTTGCCCACATATGCATCAAATTTAGCGTCTTTTTTTTTCCTGCTCATTTTTTGTGCAGAATTGACAAGTATAACTCTATTATGTAATACAATAGAAATCATAAACCATATTTGTTGGTTATGTGTAGATTTTCTAAAAGGGGAAGAATATTTTCAAAGGAGGAGGTATGGTCTATGCAAAGAGGTCCCGGTATGGAAAAAATGCCTAGTGTGGAGGTAGAACTAGCAAGATTAAAGTGTGGAGGTGGCTGTCAAAAGAAGGCAACAAACTGGCTTAAATTGTATAATTGTGAAGACAAAGAGGCCCTCCAACCCAACCCTGGGGATTTTTTTTCAAAATTAGCTTCATTATTTGTACATTGAACTTGAAATGTAGTGAGCATTGAGAAAGGCAGAAAAGAGGCGGTAGCAAAATGATTGTGTACATGCTAATTTTTATTTAAATAACATTGTTTTCTTTTTCTGTCCATCAAATGAATTACATGTCATGTATCAAATGAATGGTTTTTGTTATATATTAAAATGCTGCCTTGTATTAGTGATATACTTTCTATGAAGAATTTCAAATAAATAGTTCTATTGAATCATATGAAAGTCGTTGCGTAAGAGTTACTTTAGTGTGCCATATATTAATTAGTAATTGGTGATAGCCAAATAGCATATTTTCGGTTTGGAATTTTTATGCCAATGAATGAGGTTTACATGTTCTGCTCCATTAGCAACATTTACTCCATTGTGTGGAGATTTATGACAAAAGTTGAGCTTTCTATTGATCCTCATTGACTGATGTGAATGTACTTTTTTGAAAACTACCAAAACCAAAAGGTGAAGGATAAGCCCCAACAACAATGATCATCTGGTGCACTCCCTTATTAATCTCATTTGTCGTTATAGATGGCTGAGAGAGAAGAAAAACAATTGAACACATTGAATTGACACAGTACAAGAAACACTATGAAGGTTGAAGCACATACTTTTGAGAAAAAAAACCCTATTCATGAAAAATGATAAGGTATATGTGCTTTAAGTTTTTTATTTTCTATTATTACACTTCGATATTAACAAAGAATTCTCACACTAACCAACGTTCTTGCATAGTCCAATACACGAGCAGCAAGCTCACAAGCAGCTTTCATGCATGCTATACCCTCTGAATCGTGTATTTGAGGCGAAGGGGAAAGCTCAGGCAATGACTACCAAACCCAAATAAAGGAGCTCTAGGAATATGTTCTGGCACAACAAGATGCCGGAAACCCTCCAACGAGTTAACTGTAGTTTGTTTCAATTTTCTCACTGGCTTTGGCCGTGATGAGGAAGAGTGGAAGGCACATTTTGGAAAAAAAATTGGGTGTGCTTCACACAATTACAAGGGTAGGAGGTGTTCTAAAAAATCCACGGTCCTCTTCCCAACTTTCATCGTAAATTCAATCCATTCAAAAAGAGAAAAAAAATCCAAATTTACATCACAAATTCGTTCAACACATCGGTGGCTTTTGCCACTGAAAGGAATAATCCATCGGAAAATCACGCAAACCCAAAAGGCAAACATGGCCTTAAGCAGACCCAAACAAAACCCAATAATCACATTCAACACAAAATACCTACCTAGGAAGACCCTTCACGACCTCTGGACCAGCTGGGAGTGGCTTAAGAGCGTGGACTACTTTTTGTCTATTTTTCAGGACATAATGGCGGAAGGGTTCCTGTCCCCGGAGGTGAAGGTGCTCATCCCCCCCGCCCCGCCCCCCCCCCCCCCCAGCCTGCCTCCGCTAGTGATCTCCTCAGGCAAGGCCTCCCCCCACCCCTATGGTAATTTATCAGTGGTGGCAGCACAAGGGATCGGCTTTTGCGTGCTGCGTTCGACGATCTATCCACAAAAATTTGCCAAACGATGAAGCCCGAAGGGTTTGGCATTGTCCAAACAGCCTCTGCGTACGACCAGAATTCCCTTCTTAGCCTATTCAATTGTTGCCACCTCGTCCGGGTCAGCGAGTCCAAACAATCCGCCCCACCCCAAGATGTCGCTGGGAATTGCTCTATAGGCTCCTCAACCAAAGCCGACAACAGAGACAAGAAGTAAGCGATGAAGAAGACCCAGGAGGAGTGGCTACTGGGGGGACAACGAGAGGGAGGGGAAAGGGAGTGGAAGAAGGGGAAAATAAGGAAAGCAGGGAAGAGGCAGTGACGAAAGTGCAGAGCAATTGAAGAAGAAGAAGAAAGGGATACCCGTACAAGCGAGGGCTAATTTTGGGTTTTTGAAAAAAATAATGACATAACCATAAATAAAGAGGACTGATTAGGACAATACATGTAACTAGATAGGACGCGCTGAACATACAAATTTCGGTCGGGATCCATCAGTCATTACCCATAGCAATTAGGACTTACGGGTAAATAAAAAATTTACCAATTAGAGGCTGATATGGTCTCCGAACAATCTTAACATTACGCCTAAAGACCTGGCGAAGGTGTCCTCTTTTATCACAGGCTAAGATCATTTACTTTATGATTCAAATAGATCCTTGAACTGGTCCTTAAGTAAGTTGCTTGCTTTCTAATTTCTTATAGCTGAGTCCCAATCAGACGGACTTAAGAATGGCTGGTAGCCGATGGCAACGCTGTCATATGTTAGAGTCCTTCGAGCTTTGGTTTGTTGAACTTCAAGCTTCTACTCCATCCCACCTACCGTTTTACCTTCAACTCTTTTGGAGAAGAAGAGAAAGGCATGGCGCTTCAGCTGATAGGGGGGGCAGCCCTCAGTGGCCTTTTCCAAACTTTGTTTCAGGAGCTGACTTCGATCCTCCTCCATGGAAATCGTGGGGATATCAATGCAGAGCTGGAAAAACTGAAAGGAAAGTTGTTAACAGTCCAAACGGTGCTGGACGATGCCGAGAGGAGGAGATACACTGAGCCAGATGTGAATCACTGGCTGGACGTTCTCAGGGAGCTGGCCTATGACATGGATGACATCGTTGACGAGATGAATACCCGTCGGTTGGAGTTGGATCAAGCGGCCAGAAGCCAAGGTCAGGTATGTGACTCTGTTTCTGCAGCTTTAGATAAAGCAACATCGTGGGTATCTCAGGGTGCTAATGAAATACAGTTCAATATTTCTCTCAAAAGCGATATTAATAAGCTTTTGGAGAGGCTAGATGAGGCTTTAAAAGAAGGAAATGCCCTTGGGTTGAGAAGAAATTCAATTGGATCTAGTCAAACTAGGCTTAGCCCTGAAACCAGTCCCTCCATAGATGAGTCTGAGGTTTATGGTCGAGAGACAGATAAAGACAAGGTTATAGAGTTGCTTTTTCCCCGAGATGATCAAAAGAATTATTCTGTGATCTCCATTGTGGGTATGGGAGGGCTGGGAAAGACTACCCTTTCCCAACTTGTCTTCAAAGATGAACATGTTAAGAAACAGTTTGACCTGCAAAGTTGGGCGTGTGTGTCTGATGTTTTCGACGTTGCCAAGGTGACCAAGGAACTCATAGAGTACTCTACTAGAGATAGTTGTCCAAACATGTCATTAGCTGCTTTACAAGGCCGCCTAGAAAACATGGTGAAAGGTAAGCGGTTTTTACTTGTATTGGATGATATATGGACATGGAAAGAGTGGGATCTCATGAAAGCTCCATTAAATCATTGTAAAAAAGGGAGCATGATTCTCGTCACTACTCGGAGCCACAAAGTTGCAGAAGCTCTGAATAGCAGGCCAACCTACCAGATAGGCAAACTGGATCATGCTCATTGTTGGGCTTTATTTCAAAATAAAGCTTTCGGAGCAGTGGATGCGGATACAAATATAGATGAGAACTTGATTGAATTGGGAAAGAAAATTGTGGAAAAGTGCAAAGGAGTCCCTTTGGCAGTCAAAGTATTGGGGGCAATGCTACGAGGTGCTAAGCAAGAAAGCTGGGAAGCTGTATTGAATAATAAACTTTAGCATTCAAAAAATGACGAGGATCAAATCTTCTCTGCCTTGAGATTGAGTTATCATTATTTACCTTCCCCTTTAAAGCGTTGCTTTGAATACTTTTCTCTTTTCCCTTCTGATTTTCGGTTTGAAGTGAAGGAATTAGTTTTAATGTGGATTGGAGAAGGCTTTGTAGAGGCTAAACAAGGCAGGTTGTTGGAGGACATTGGGAGCCAATACTTTGATGAATTAAAAAATAGATGCCTTATTCAAAATGATAATAGGATTCACGACCTTTTAAGCAATCTAGCTTGCACTTTATTGGGACAATTTTATTGTCGACCGGAGAGTGATAGTAAATTATGCAAGTCTTTTGCAAGAGCACGACATGCTTCTATTGATGGCAGTTTTAAGCAAAAAGTGGACTTTGGGTTACTTTCAAAAGCCAAAGGCCTGCGCACATTTTTGTTGCTTCAATCTCGTTGTCAAGACTTGTTGGATAGACTTTCAGAGTGGAGGTTATTGCGTGTAGTTGACTTGACGAATGCTAGAATATCAAAACTACCTAGATCCATTGGCAGTTTGAAGCATCTGAGGTACCTCAATCTCTCTTGCAATCCGAGTATTAAGATTCTACCGGATGCACTATGTAAACTCTATAATTTGCAATATCTAATCTTGAACGATTGTCAAAAGCTTGAAAGCATTCCCGAAGATATAGGAAGCCTCATAAACCTGCGGTATCTAGACCTCCAATGGACACAAATTTCAAGCCTTCCAAACTCGATATGCAAATTGTCCAACTTAAATGAGTTGGACCTTAGCTATTGCCGAAGTCTTGGCAACTTACCACAAGATATCGGGGAACTCCGAAAATTGCGGAACCTGTACATTGCTGGCACTCAAATATCAAATCTTCCAAATTTGACTAATCTTCCAGCTTTGGACATGTACCCTGTTGGCAAGGAGAGTGGACGGGGAATTGGGGAACTCAAAGACGCGAAGAACCTCGCATCCAAATTTGTCATCTCTTGTTTGGAGAATGTGGATAGCGTGGAAGAGGCAGTAATGGCCGATCTAAAGAGCAAGAAGAACATCAAATCCCTAATATTCGAGTGGAGCTCCCCCACGCCATATGTCGATGACAATGATAGTTCTTCCGTGGTACGTGACGGAGAAGCGGAGGTAAAGGTACTAGAGGCTCTTGAGCCTCATCCAACCACCCTTTATTCTTTGTCTTTCATCAACTACAGTGGGGACAAATTTCCAAAGTGGATGTCAACACTCACATTTTCCTATCTCGACTGTGTCAAAATGAGAGGGTTACATAGGATCACCGTAATGACGGACATTGAGCTTCCATTATTGAATATGCTACATATATGGAGGTGCTCCAAGTTGAGGAATGTTTTTATGGCGGTGCTGAAGCTAAAGCAATTATATCTAATTAATTGCCAAGAGTTAACCAAATTGTCTCTGCTTTCGTCTCTCCAAGATTCGAACTCCAATTTCTCGTCTGTGAACCTCCCCCAAGTAGAGCATCTAAGTATTCATAATTGCCCAAGTTTGAGCAGTGTTTCCATTCCCCATGGGCTCTTCCACTTAACGTCTCTGGTGGGGCTATATATTGACTACCATTCTTGGTCTCAACTAGAAGTTGGTGAAGTAGTTCTGCTGCTGCCCAACCTCACATCCTTACAGTCGTTGGTCATTTATGAATTTCCACAGCTTCCACAGGAGGGTTTTCCAACAGCTCTTCGAACTCTCTATATACACGGATGCTCTTCAAACGTCATTTCCCTTCCTAAGGTGTTGCAAAACCTTAAACAACTCTCTGTTTGCGGATGTCCACAACTGGTGTCCTTCCCGGAGGCGTTGCACAACCTCGCTTCCCTTACATACCTCGATGTTCGCGATTGTCCACAACTTGCGTCCTTCCCGGAGGAGGGGCTTCCACCCATGCTTATAGAGCTGAGTATAAGTAATTGCCCAAAACTAGAGGCCCGGCCAGACGATCGATTACCTCCCAACCTAAAACTTCTGGATATAGAGAACTGCCACAAACTAGAGCAGCAGCTGCAAGACGAAGATAAAAGAGATTGGCTCGATCTCATGTGACAGCCTCACCTCTCTGCATTGGCTTCATCTAATGCGTTACGGGTATGATTCGGCTTCATCCCACGATTAAAACGGTGTACTAGAAAGAGCTGGGCTTCATCTCATGCCGTGCTCCCAGTATAAACGATGGAGGTACGGAGTCCATCTACATCTTTTCCTTTTGTATCACAAATACTTTGAAAGGTATCTGCACATTAAATTCTGATCAATCTATGCTTCTTTCTTTAAGCTGCTAGATCGGGTGAAGATGCAGGGCCATTTCGTTCACAGACCTGAAGGACAAGGAGAAAAAGTACATTTTTTTCCAATTTTCTTTTTTACTCTTCTTATAGATGCACTATTGTTTATTTGTACTGTCAACTCCTATCGCTTTTGTCCATGTTAGATGGATTGTCGGGTTGATAGAAAGAAATACAAAATTGCCTGTTTTGTTCATCAATCTGAAGCTAATTGCCAACATTTTTTATTCATTTAATTTTCTTGGATAGTGGCTACTTAATTAGATGGCTGAAGCATAATTTAGAAGCAATAGTATAAACATGTCTACTTTTCCACTCTTTAATTTGTAACTTGTGACAATGGAAAAGCTATTGGATTGTTTCAACTTGACCTTCAAAATTCTTGGGTGGTCTCATCTATAATATTGAATGAGTTAAAAGAATTTACACGTTCTCTGTAGTCTACTATCCTTGCTTTCTCTAGTAAACCTTTTATTTGCTGTTATATTGTGTTCTTGAAAATGCTTTCAACTTTATTGTACAAAGTGTATGATAGCCATTTTTGGACCCAGTTTGTCTAGCCTCATAACAGGCACCTTATATATGTAAATTATAGGAGAAACGTGGAAAGAATGTTATATTAAAGTAATAGCAATTTGGGGAAAATGTTGAACTATACACCGAACAACTGGTTCTTCTTGTCATTCATCTTTTCTTTTTCAACTCTTTCTTTCTTTTAATTAGTGCTCTTTAAGAAAATAAACACAATTTTGAAGGAGAAGAAGAAAACTTATGTTCTTTTTTAATTTTTGTATTGAGAAAATCATGCATGGCTCATCCCTTTCCCAGCTCTAGCTAATATTGAGTTCAAGTGCAAATCAAATACATTACCTTTAAGTAATTTTGTGTTAAATTTCATGGAATTTTTGAACTGAATAAAACTTTTTAAAAACTTCTTTCTCGTTCAAACAGTTAAATGGCATGCCAGCTGGCTGTGCTCATAGTAATTTACTTTTGAACGAGGAACATATTTTAATTTCTTGAGGAATTTACTCTTCACACAAAATGTTTGCTACGCACAATTGTGAAAAGTCTATTTCTACTTAAAAAGTGAAAAAGGTCATTGTATAGTAGTGTTTGTGTACACTTCATTAACTTATGAAAGTAAAAGCCTGTTTTTCAATTTGACTAATGAATATGATTCAATGGATGTTTGCTTTGAGAATAATGATTTCAATAACCAAAATTGCTTTGAAGTTATTTTTTGTCAACATATGTCATGGAGATTAGGTTGGCTACCCTCTATTGTCACTCCCAAGTCAAGCAAGTTGCTACATAAACAGTATGGTTTACTTCTCTAATTCGAGTATAGTTACTTCTAATATGCTGTGAAAACCAGTAGTCTGGTGTATAAAATTGGAGCTCCATGTGGATGGCCAGTTGGCATTTTTTTTTCTCTCATTATTATATGCACCTAGTATGTTTCTAGTAATCTGGTATATAAGATGTTGAACAACAGTCATGCACCAGAAATAAATTCTCAATGGCCTACCAGACAGCCACAGGGCCTTTCAGTTAGGGCTGACAGCTGCAAGAGTAATAACAAAGATAGTGTTCAAATCAAACTGCTGAGCTAAGAATTTTGCAAGCTTTATAAATGGAAAATCTTGACATCCTGCATTAACTGAATCTAGATGTTCAAAATACATAACTATATCTAGTCTCCAAAATTGATCTCTTTATGGTCTGCTTTATTGGCATTAGTGTTTACTGTCAATTATGGAATTTGAGTTCCTTTCCAAGATTGAATATATGTTTGCACTAGTCCCAATTTGATTGATGGGTTTGTTCTTGTTCTGCAGCTGCTGTTAGAACATAGATAGTATAATCCATATTTGAGTGCAGCTTGTTTCATTTTAGACAGGCAAGCTTCAGTCGATGCAGAACCTGGGAGACCCCACAAGATCTTGTTTGAATGTTCAAGCCAGAAGATGAATGCAGGAATTCAATTTGAAGAGCCTCAACTTTAGCTAGTAGATTTATCTTTGTGTTCTTAACTCTGGGAGGTTGCAAAGGTAAGGGAGGTTCATCCACTTGCACGTCAAAATGTATTATGAGACATTAGAGTCAATCCTAATGTCCAATTTCGCCATTGAACTAAATAATGTTCATCTCATTGGATTATGCAGGCCTGTGTGCAATTGCTGAGAGATGAGCAACTCCGCCATCAAATGGTGAGTGCAGCAACCCTAACATATGACATAAAAATGTTCTCTCAGACCACTGCCAATACTTTGATGAATTCAAACGGGGATGTCTCATTCAAATAATTGAAAATGTATCTGCCCGTAAAATTCTGAGTCCATGTTTCTTTCTTTAAGCAGCTGGGTCGGGTGATGATGCAGGGCAATTTCAATGGGAAGTTCACAGACAGACAAGGAGAAAAAGTACATTTTTTCTTTCAGTTTTCTTTTTTCTCTTCTTATAGATGTACTATTGTTTATTTGTTTGGTCATTTACTATTGTTTTGTCCATGTTAGATAGATTGTCGGGTTGATAGAAAGAAACACAAAATTGCCTGCTTTGTTCCTCAATATGAAGCTAATTGCCAACTTTTTTTTCTTAGCTTTAGTCGGTTTTGTGCAGGAGATATTGTCATTCTACAATTGGTTTTTTGTAACTACAAAGCCCATGATTTTTTCCTGGAAAAAAAGTGAAATACAAATCATAACACATGATAATGGAAATCAAGTAATTTTGATTCTACTCTCATTTTGCTTTCTCCAATAGTGGGTACTAAGAATTTTGCGTGGCTGCAGTGTAATGTAGAAGCAATAGTGTAAACATGTCTACTTTTATAGTCTTTTGTATGTAGCATTTGACAATGGAAAATCGATTGAATTGTTTCAACTTGACCTTCAAAAATCTTGGGTGTTCTCATCTGTACTATTGAGCAAGAACAATTTCAATGTTCTCACTGTAGTCTACTATCCTGGCTTTCTTTACGACAGATATGTAGCGGTTATAACCTGTTTATTTGCTGTTATATTGTCATGTTGAAACATTCTTTCAATGTTCTTGTACAAAGTAAGAGATAGCCTTTTTTGGGCCAACTTTGTCCAGCCTCATAACAAGCACCTTATATGAACTATTTATTTTAATCATTCTACCTCCTTAACCTGTTCTTTGTGACTTTTCTATTTTTCTTAGAATTAAGTCGCGTAACTATGAGCTGTCTCAAGTATTAGTGCTCTTTAAGAAAATAAACACAGTTTTGAAGGAGAAGAAGAGAACTTATGTTTTTTTTTTTGAACTTTTCCATTGAGAAAATCATGCATGGCTTGTCCCTTGCCACGTCTAGCTAGTATTGAGTTAAGTGCAAATAATTCGCGGTGTTTTGAACTGGATGTAACTTTTCCTACACTCTTCCTGGTTCAAAAAGTTAACTCAGAAATACTAGTTTGTGCAGAAAAGCAATTGGCAAGCAGTGTGGCTGTGCTCATAGTAATTTACTTTCATACAAGGGGCTTATTTTAATTCCATGAGGAATTTACTCTTCACACAGAATGTATGCTAAGCGCTATTGTGAAATGTGTATTTCTACTTAAAAAGTGAAAAAGATCATTGTGTAGTAGTGGTTGCACACTTCATTAACTTATGAAAGTAAAAACCTGTAATTCAATTTGACTAATGCATATGATTCAACGGATGTTTGCATTGTGAATAATGATTACAATAACCAAACTTGCTTTGAAGTTATTTTTTGTCAACATATGTCATGGAGATTGGGTTGGCTACCCTCTGATGCCACTCCTAAGTCAAGCAAGTTGCTACAGAATCATTATGATCTACTTATCTAACTTGAGTATATTTACTTCTAATATGCTGTAAAAACCAGTAGTCTAGTATATAAAATTGGAGCTCCATATGGATGGCCAGTTGGCAGTCTTTTTCGCTCATATTATTATAATCTGGTATATAAGATGTTGAACAACAGTCATGCACCCAGAAATAAATTCTCACTAGCCTACCAGACAGCCATAGGGCCATTTAGTTAGGGCTGAAAGCTGCATGAGTAGTAACAAGGATAGTGTTCGAATCAAACTGCTGAATCAAGAATTTTACAAGCTTTATAAGTGGAAAATCATGACATCCTGCATTAACTGGACCCATATGTTCAAAATACATAGCTATATCTAGTCTTGAAAATTGATCCCTTTATAGTCTTCTTTATTGGCAATAGTGTTTACTGTCAATTATGGAATTTGAGTTCCTTGTAAAGAATGAATATATGGTTGCACTAGTCCCAATTTGATTGACGGGTTTGTTCTTGTTCTGCAGCTACTGCCAGAACATATATAGATATTATAGTCCATAGTTGATTGTAGCTTGTTTCATTTTAGACAGGCAGGCTACAATTGATGCAGAACCTGGGAGACCACAAGATCTTGTTTGAATGCCAGGAATTCAATTTGAAGAGCCTCAACTTTAGCTATTGGATCTGTCTTTGTGTTCTTAAATCTGAGAGGTTGAAAAGGTAAGGATGGTTCATCCACTTGGGCATCAAATTGTGTTATGAGACATTACAGTCAATCCTAATGTCCGATTTTTCCATTGAACAAAATAATGTCCACCTCATTGGATTATGCAGGCCTGCGTACAACAGCTGAGAGATGAGCAACTCCGCCATCATATGTGAGTGCAGCAACCCTAACATATGACATGAAAATGTTCACTCAGACCACCTCCAATACTTCGATGAATTAAAAAAGAGATGTCTCATTCAAATAATTGAAAAGATAGCTGCCCGTAAAATTCTGAGTCCATGTTTCTTTCTTTAAGCAGCTGGATTAGGTGAAGATGCAGGGCAATTTCAATGTGAAGCTCACAGACATTAAGGACAAGGAGAAAAAGTACATTCTTTCTTTCCATTTTCCTTTTTATGCTTCTTATATATGTACTATTGTTCATTTGTATGGTCACTTACTACTGTTTTTGTCCATGTTATATACATTGTCGATTTGATAGAAAGAAAAACAAAATTGCCTGTTTTGTTCATTGATATGAAGCTAATTGCCAACTTTTTTTTTCTGAGCCTTGGTAGGTTTTGTGAAGGAGATATTGTTATTCTTCAATTGGTTTTTACTAACTACAAAGCCCTTGATTTTTTTCTTGAAAAAAAGAGAAATACAAATTATAACACATGATAATGGAAATTGAGTAATTTTGATTCTGCTTTCATTTTGCTTTCTGCAATAGTGGGTATTAAGCATTTTACGTGGCTGCAGTGTAATGTAGCTATTGAAAATTCTACGTAGTTGCAGCGTAATGTAGAAGCAATAGTGTAAGCATGTCTACTTTTATAGTCTTTTATATGTAACATTTGACAATGGAAAAGCGATTGAATTGTTTCAACTTGACCTTCAAAAATCTTGGGTGTTCTCATCTGTACTATTGTGCAAAAAGAATTTCAATGTTCTCATTGTAGTCTCTTGTCCTTGCTTTCTTTAGGATATTATGTAGCAGTTGTAACCTGTTTATTTGCTGTTATATTGTCATGCTGAAGCATTCTTTCAACTTTCTTGTACATAGTAAAAGATAGCCATTTTTGGGCCAACTGTGTCTAGCCTCATAACAGGCACCTTATATATGTGAATTGTAGGAGAAACTTGGAAAGAATGTTTTATTAAAGTAATAGCAATTTGGGGAAAATGCTAAACTCTATGGGAAACAAATGGTTCTGTGTGCCATTCGTCTTTTCTTTATAAAGTCTTCATTTATTTTAATCATTCTACTTCCTTAACCTGTTTTTTGTGATTTTGTTATTTTTTCCTAGAATTAAGTCAGGCAACTGTGAGTTGTCTCAAGTATTAGTGCTCTTTGAGAATATAAACACAGTTTTGAAGGAGAAGAAGAGAACTTATGTTTTTTTTTTTTTACTTTTACATTGAGAAAATCATGCATGGCTTGTACCTTGCCATGCCTAGCTAATATTGAGTTAAGTGCAAATAAGTTGTGTTCAATTTCATAGATGTTTTGGACTGGATGTAACTTTTCCTGCACCTCTTTCTGGTTCAAAAAGTTAACTCAGAAATACTATTTTGTGCAGAAAAACAACTGGCATGCCGTGTGGCTGTGCTGATAGTAATTTACTTCCGTACAAGGGGCTTATTTTAATTCCTTGAGGAATTTACTCTTCACACAAATGAATGCAAAGCGCAGTTGTGAAAAGTGCATATCTAGTTAAAATGTGACTTTTCATTGCAAAGTGGTGTTTGGTTACACTTCATTTAGCTTATGAAAGTAAAAACCATTATTCAAATTGACAAATGCATATGATTTAACTGATGTTTTCTCTGTGTATTATGATTGCAATAACCGAAATTGCTTTGAAGTTATATTTTGTCAACATACGGTTGAATTATGTCATGGAGATTTGGTTGCTACCCTCTGTGGCCACTCCCAAAGTCAAGCAAGTAGCTACGAAATCATTATGGTTAACTAATCCAACTAGAGTATATTTACTTCTAACATGCTTTAAAAATACAGTAATCTGGTATATGAAATTGGAGTTCCATATAGATGACCAGTTGGCAAACGTTTTCACCATATTATTATGTGCAGATAGGATCTGTCCAGTAGTCTATTATATAAAATGTTGAACAGCAGTCATGCACCTGGAAATAAATTCTCCACGGCCTATCAGACAGCCATGGGGCCTTTTAGGTAGGGCTGAAAGCTGCATGAGTAATGACAAAGATAGTGTTCGAATCAAACTGCTGAACCAAGAATTTTACAAGCTTCAGAAGTGGAAAATCATGACATACTGCATTAACTGGACCCAGATGTTCAAAATACATAACTATATTTACTCTCGAAAATTGATTCCTTTATAGTCTGCTTTATTGGCAATAGTGTTTGCTGTCAATTATGGAATTTGAATTCCCATCTTAAAATGAATATATGGTTGCACTAGTTCCAATTTGATTGACCACTTTGTTCTCCTTCTGCTGCTACTGCCCAAACGTATATAGTTTAGTCCATATCTGATTGCAGCTTGTTTCATTTTAGACAGGCAAGCTGCAATTGATGCTGATACTGGGCGACCACAAGATCCTGTTGAATGTTCAAGCCATCACATGAGTGCAGGAATTCAATTTGAAGAGCCTCAACTCTAGCTAGTGGATCTGTCTTTGCATTCTTAAGTCTGGGAGGTTGCAAAGGTAAAGAAGGCTCATCCACTTGAGCATAAAAATGTATAATTAGTAGTTACAGTCAATCCTAATGCAGGTATGTCCTATTTCACTATTGAACTAAATAATTTCCACTTCATTGGATTATGCAGGCCTGCATTCAACAGCTGATAGACGAGCAACTCCGCCATCATATGGTGAGCGCAGCAATCCTAACATATGACACAAAAATGTTCACTCAGATCACTTTGTCGGGTATACTCATAGAGGAACAGAGTTCATAAAACCCTACAACTGCATAGAGATGTGAGGAGGTTGAAACAGATAAATGAGGATGCGGTGTGAAGTAGTTGGATGAGGAAGAAGTTGAGAGGTGCTGCCTTGCTCGACACAACTTCTCATTGACATCCCTTAAGCTCCACAATATTGGCAATTTCCTCAATTTGTGTCCTTCGCAGAGGAGGAGCTTGAAGATCTGGACATTGGCAACGATCCCTTGCAAGAGGAAGTTTGAAAAGATTGGCTCGATCTGAAGTGATGTTCAAACTACAAGTCGTTCTACTTCATTTCCATTGTACCATATAATCTTCTGAGTCCATGTTTCTTCAGCAGCAGTAGTATCCAAGGGCAAGAAGAATTTGAGCGTGAGATGACATGGGCCATCCGGAGATGGTGTGAGCAGATAGCATAAAGAAGAAGCTCAAGAAGAATATGAACAAACACAAGTACCAGAAGCAGCTTTGCCATTGGACTTGATTACAGCATGAGATTCTATCTTTCTTTTCTTTCATCTCTTGTCTTTTCCAGGTCTCTGCATCGTGTGTATACTAGCCTCGCACATGGTAAAAAATTCAATAGAATTTTTTGGATCATTGATTTCACTTCACAGAGATGAATTGGAATAATTTTCTGAGATTGATTGGGCAAATTTAACAGCAAAAAATAGGAATATGAGGAATCTGGTGTTGATATTGCTGATTCGTTTCTTATGGGGTATGGCTTTCCTAGGGATCTTGGTATGGAGAGAGATTCCCTAATGGACTTGTCTTGCTTGACCAGTTTTTATGACCAAGCTAGATGACCAACAATGGGAGGTTGCCACATCACATAAAATGGTGAGAGAGAAACTTGGAAATTAGATCCAACAATTCTTATGTTTTCCCCCTTTTCATGTTCATTGATCATTCAATCTGGTCTGGTCATATAAGTCTAGCCAAGAAAACTTTTTACTTCTCTTATAAGCCTCACATATTTGAATACCAAACCCGGGATGAAGTGTTTAGGCTCATAAGACCACTATTAAATAGGGAAAAAAGATATTCTTACTCCATTTCTCTACACCAAACTCTACTCCAGCCTATCCCCCTATTGTCAGATGAGACCCACCTTTCTTAGTCTAATCAAAGGATGGAGTAGATGTTTGGTGTACAACAATGGAGTAAGAATATCAGCTTTCTACTACTATTCATAATTTATTTGATACAGTTGGTGGATTCTATCTAAGAAATTAGGCCAGCCTAGTCTTTTTAAGTGTTCTTCGTAGAGGCATCAATGATTGCATATGGTTTTTGTTTTAGCATATAATTTTAGATTTATTAGGGTGGGACAAGAATGAAGCTTAAGTGATGAATCATGTGGTTGCTGCAATGTGGAGGGATTTAGCCAACCTAATGTGATGTTAGTTATATGTTATGTGCTTGGTTAATATTCCATTTTCAATTTTATCTTCAAATACATGACCTGATTGTGATATATATGGTTCAGTTGTATCATATCTTGTGGAAGTGGACGTTTTAAATGAAATATTAGTTGAAATAAATCAATGCTTGATAGATATAAAATCACAGGCTTAATTGTGGATCTTGTATGAATGAACTGGAACTCCCTTTGTCCCAGTGGAATAAATAGTACGAGATTTTTCCAATGAAGTATGAGTGCATTAGTTATTAATGCTATTATGGATATAAAATCATAGGCTTGTGACCCTACATGTAAAAGACATCCTAATTTTAAATCTTGTATGAAGGAATTGGATCCCCTTTGGTGCTTCCGAATTAATAAATATCCATTTTTGTGTTTCAATGGAAAAATTAGAATGAAAAATTTCCTATAAAGTATTTTTACTGGTTAATGTTCAAATGATAATTTGGCTGGTCCTAATTCTACTAGAAGGCTATATTTTTGTTGGCAAAGAGAACATCCCAAGTTTTTTCTGTGCTACTCTATTGTATATTGATTGTTGTAGTTGCTTTTATTTTGAGCAATTCATCAAAATGACCCTCAAATACTTTGTAATCCTGAATGAGGGGCAAGATGAGGAATTAGGGTTTTTCTTTTTTATATTGGAGTTGAGACTCAAAATAAGATTTGAGAGAGGCAGGTTAAGTTAGAAAATGGAGATTGAGTAACGGACAACACAATAAACCTCACTTATTGCTAGCTTTGTCCAAAACTTATTTTTTAAGGCTTAAGCCAGTTAATTTTTTAGTCTAGGATAGGTTAGGCTTGCAAGCCAAGTCGATTTATTTATAACCTTACGTGGGATGAAGCCTGGCCATCACTAGCGGAGGAAGCCTAGCCATTGCTAGCAGATGAGGGTTAAAAATACAAGCATGGTGATAGAGGGAGCTGAACTCGGTGTTTTTTTATACCAAACGAGGGTTGGGTACGTAGTTAAATGTCTCTTCACACCAATAGTAGTAGTGGACAAACCCATGGTGGTGTTTCCTATTTGATGCGTCTAGCCTGACCGAGCTAGTCTAGGTACAACTCGTGGGTTGTCCGGTGGGGAAATGCCAGTAGGTTTGTCATTTTTCATCTTTTTTGAGCGTTTAGTGGATAATGTGTGCCATGTTGTTTGTTTACAAATGAGTGTACGTGGACCTTCTGTTTATATGTTGCCCCACATTTATTTTTGTTCTAGTGGCCGGGTCTAGTCCTCGGAAGACAGATTAAAAATCTTCCTTTCATAAAATGGGGTGGGCCCTCATTGCCTGACTTTTGGCACACGGGTCGTGGACATATCGCATGTACGTAGAAAAAATTTATGATAGTTTAGGAAGATAGCTGCCAGGATATCCCTGTGAAGGGAAGCATCGATTATGATAACAGAGCATGTATTAGTAGTGCACATGCTCTAATGTGTTTTAGTATAGAGTTTTTTCTATATTACCTGAAGATTACAAAATTTTATATTTTAAAAATTTTAAATATAAATACCATATAACCTATTTTTGGATAAAACTACCGTTAGGTTTCTACTATCTTATATAACATAATAAATAAACACTGGATAGTGCTATGCCGTTCTAGTGTGTTGGGATTCATCGACGACCAACGGAAGTCACAAGTGGGAGGTAGCCAACGGTAACTCCCCAACGAGCATTGTTCAATAAGAAAAAAAGATTTTTTGACACCACAAACGCTGTTTGAGGGCTCTAAAGGCTTCATTTTGCAGAATCGATCCTCCTTTTACACCGATCATAGATAGGATTGATATTTGTATATATTAGAACAGATAGGTAGGTAATGATGGTATGTATCTTAGTGAAATGGCACGGTTAATAAATATTCATCTGTTAGTAAGCTTCAACGAACTACTGGTTCAAGTCAAAGCACGACTTACCATCAATGGTAATGTCACTTTGAAGTATTTAATTCCATCTTTATAATTATCAATGATATATGAATTACACGACGATAAGGACCTCCATGCAGTGTTCTCCATTCATAAGGAGGCGAATAAGGAGGTGTTATCATTGTATGCCGAGATGAAAGAGCCCGACAACGGTGACAAGTCACTATTTTTAGAAAGGATTCAGACAGTCAATAGAGCTAAATCACCAGTTGTAATGGCTCAGCCCAACTCTAATATTGGATTTCAGACCAGATTCAATGAAACACAGTTCACATTTGAAATTGTCAGGTAACAATGAATATTTAGATTGCACGTAATTGGACTTTGTCGTGTACTCGAGCACATGATATCGACCATATCTTGTTAAGTTCAAATCATATCGTATGAAGAAAGAAACACGATGTGTAATATATCACATTAGTAATTATACGACATACACATGCAACATATCAATTATGATTTTCAGCGTAGATGTAATAACACAACATGCATTAGTATCGTGGTTTCGATAACACAATTTGAATTGTAAAAGTGTTAACCTAATACACTATGTCAAGTGATATCACTTTTTTTTTTAACACGATAATGTGCAATGCAAATTGAGAGAACCCGGAAACTTACCCTTAACAAATCTAAATCAATCTTCTTTCACCAATCCAATGAGCATAGAACTTGAAATAGAAGTCAATCAGAATATATAGGAGGAATTGTTGCCAACAATGGGTGGGACAAGGACTTCATTTGATAACTATAAACCTCCATACAACCCTTGTAATTACGACAGTGAAGAAGTTGAAAATATGTAGGGTGAGGATCAGTGGTACGATAATGATATAGTTGGCATAGAAAGTATGTCTGACCATGAAGAATGTGGAAATAGCGAGACCCCCAATAATGCCGACATTGAGGCCGAAGTAGATTGGGATACAATCGATGATTTAAACATGTTGGAACATAATATTGGTGAAAGCCAGCTAATGACAAGCAGTCTGCAAGCAAAGGATTACTAGAAGCTCCTCAAATTGGGTGCACATTTTTTTACCCTGTTACATTTCAAGAGGGTCTTGATCGACTTAGCAATAAAGGCAAATTTCACATACCGTGTTTTCGATGAAAACAAGAATACGTATGCCACAAAGTGCTCGAATCATTCTTGTAACTGGTACATAAGGGCTTCAAATATAGGAGATCATGTCACGAGGTTAGTACCAAACCATTCCAGTGGAACCCAAAGGAAATCAACTGACCATCCCCTAGCATCGCACCTTTGGATTGTGAGAAAATATTATGGTATGCTTAAAGACTCAGTAGACATTACACCTAAGAGCATAACAAATTATATTTCGAAACACTGGGGCATAACTGTGAACTACAAGAAATACTAGCATGCATGTAATGTATGAGACTAATTGAGGAGTTGATTTAGTGTCACAATATGTTAGTCTACCATGTTATCATTCACACACTTATACTAGACTCGTATTTTGCACTCACACGACATATGTAAATATCGTGTTAACATGAATATGATCAGTCATCGTTCATGGTCTATGATTTCACGACTACAACCAATGTCGTGTGATCATGAACAAGATGTTTGCTATTGTCGTATAACCTTTACCAAAGTGTATTTGGTCATGCAGGTAAAGCACTGACTAATTTAATAGATGGGGACCCAGATGAATCCTACCGTATACTTCCTACTTATGGAAAGCAAATAGAATATATAAATCCAGGAAGTGTAGTTGTTCCAGTGAGATCATGTGATATTCCCATACCTATAGGTGAGTACAATTTCAAAAAAGTATTTTGGATGTTTGGTCATATTACAAGAGCTTTTAGAAAAACATTGAGGCCCTTGCTAATGGTAGATGCAACTTTCTTGAAAGGAAAGTATCTTGAACAACTATTGATAGCAACAGCACTGGATAGGAACAATAATATGTTGTGTTGCATTTATAGTGGTTGAGAATGAGTGCGAGAAAACATGGTGTTGACTTCTTGAGTTGCTTAGAAATCATCTATTCTCTTATCCTCCAACCAAGTTGGATACAATTGTTTTTGATAGACAGAAGGGATTGGCAAATGTTGTTAAGCAGTTTTTCCTATCTACATACCACGGATATTACATCCGTCACATGGTAGAAAATATATTGGATAGATTCAAGGACAACTACATAAAGAACCAGCTCCAACAATGAACAACATTAAAGAACATAATCCCGAAGCATATGCTTGGCTAACTAAGATATGTTTTGAGCATTGTGCCAATGTCGCATTTCCAAGGAAAATATATGGGACCCTCAGCTCAAGCAGGTTTGAAAGTGCCAATGCAATGTTCAAAAAAGCCAGATTGATGCCTATAACTTGGTTAATTGAGCACACAAGGGAGCACACAACTGCATTATTTGAAATATGCTAGAGAGATTGCTAGAATATGATGGAAGAGTTAACCCCATTTGCTTGTAAACACATTGAAAACAGGCAAGAAGAAGCAAGAAATGTGATTGTATTGCCTGTGTTAATGTATGAATTCCAGGTTAACTTGCTATATCCCTAGGTACATTTCATTCATACGGTGATGTACATAGCATGTGTACATTTATTCGTTAATTGTTCATATTGTGTTAGTGTATTTGTTTAGTTACACGATGGTATGTAAGCATTATGGGTCGTGTCACCAATAGCGTGATATTTGCATTTATCGTGTAAGTCGATGTGATTAACGTAGATGATCATGGGTTACGTCATGTAACCGATGACATGATAGTGTTTTTTATCGTGTGCTCATTCTCATGATATTTTATTAACAGGATGTGGTAAATCTGGTTGATCGTATCGGCACATGTGGAAAGTTCAACATCTAGGGCTACCATGTAAGCATGCAATCGCAACAATCGACCATAGACACTTCTATGTGTCTGATTACTGTGGAAGATGGTACTCTAGTAAATTATATAGAATGACATATCAAGATCCATTACACTCAATGAAGGATAGGCACCAGTGGGCACCAGCAAGAGTTATGCATATATTCAGTCCACAAAAAAATCAGATAGTCAAAACCAAATGTCAAAGACCCACAAAAATGTGGAACATGTGGTCAATTGGGTCACAACCACAAATGATGTACCAACGGACGAGGTAAACCTCCCAATGTGGTAGATGTCCAAATGACAAGCCGAAGGAGGTTGAATAATAGAGTAGGCAAAAGACGTAAGGAAGTGGAGCATCAATCAGGGTTACCTTTTCCACACCCATTCTTTAGCTAAAAGTTTTGTATATGCACCGTGTCATTTACAACATGCAATATGTAATTAACATGTTTTCAAAAACATGATATGGTGTATATATGGTATACTATATAGATATCGTGTAATCGACAACACATCCAAAGAGGTTACGTGTTACTAATTATACGATAAGAATAAATGATAATAAATTATTTGATAGGCAGTTCTATTCATTACATAATATTCGTCATGTCGTGTGTTCACACACACGACATTTGCATGATATCAACTACCTAATCCTGAAGAGTCACCACAATTTTCAGTGTTCCAATTAATTTCTCGAGGAGTCATTCCTGAAGAATCACCACAATTTTTGGTGTTTCAATAACTTCCATAACCCGACAGTTCGTAAACCTCTCACCCTGCCTATATATATGACAGTGACTCTTGTGCTTACCGTAATCGAGATGAGGATGAGATAGAGATGAGACGAAGTATTTAGGGCAGTCGTATAGCGGCATATAGTGAGTCGTCCCATTCAAACGTGGTCCTCACTGGCGTTCAAAGGTGGACTATTCACTACTTGGCGTTATATGAATGCTGCAAATGTTCCATCTCAATTGATCCAATGCCCATAGATTGCCTGCACCTCGATGAAACCTCTGGGACATTGCTTCACCACTAGATAGTAGTCCCATCACCTGTCATAAGCGGTCCTCCCCGGTCTATGACGGCTGCCTATGATGGGAATAGGTTCATCCACTCATGTTATTTCAATGTCACGAATGTTCCATCACATTTGTATTGCCTAGTCCAGGAGTTTACAAGGAGATCTGACGCCAACTGATCACCGGCACCGAGATGGAGCTTTTTGATCAGTCCTCACCAGCCTTTGAAGTGGACTCTAGATTTATAATATTTTTTGTGTATTTTTAAAATTTTTTGTATAGAAAAATATTAATAAAAACTTTTTTTATTCCCATTTATAGTTGTGCTCCAATAGATTTTATTCAGCTATGAAATCATACGAAAAAAAGTAGGTCATCGATTTGGATAGACGACTAACATGCACCTCATGTTCCTAGTAAAACTAGAGTGGTACATATCATCTTATCGAGTACACGAGAATGGTATATATTGTTTTATCGAGTACACGATAGTTCACATTTGAAGGCCACCAAGTGATATGAAAAAATGTAGGTCGTCGGTTCAGATAGACGATTGGCGTGTATCTCATGTTCTTACTAAAACTATGACTATTCAATTATTTTCAGCATTTCGTGTTACCATTGACATGATATAGTTGATGCCATCTGTACTATTTCATGACCTTAGTGTCCCACATGATTTTGATAACACGATATGATGAATTAGATTTGATATCACATTATTTGGGTCATGGGATTGGTACATATTATCTTATTGAGTAGCATCAAGTACGAATGAAACAATCGTATGCTAATTAACACGATAGTTATATTGGTCGTATGTTCAGACACACAAGGGAAGGACATGATGCCCGAACCTCCTGGTTCGGTCCAAACCTTTTAGTGCGGGTAGAACCTTCTCATTTGGGCCACCTAGAGGTTTTACCCAAACCTTCTGGTGTGGGCAAAACCTTCTCATTTGGGCTGCTTAGCCTATCGATTCAGAGACGATAGAACATTCTGATACGGCTGAACCTTTTGGTTTGGGTTGCCTAGCCTATCGGTTCGAAGTTGTAGGAACCTTGTCGATTCTGGCTCACTATATGTTAGGGTTAGGGTTTGGAGAATGGTTGCCCACTGATCTTCGGCGGCGTGATGGAGCATTAGGGATATTGCTTTAGCGCCGAATAGTGAATCGTTCCCCTCCATATATGGTCCTCACCTACTTCTAATGGCGGACATGGCTTGCTATCTGGCATTATTTCAATGTCGCAAATGTTCTATCCCATTTTATTTGATTGGTTCTCACTTTTCCCCTTTTCCCATTCATAGTTGTCTTGCAGTATATTTGAGTGTGCAGGGAGAATGCTCGCCTACTGATGTTTGGAACCGAGACAGATCATTCGGGAGATTACTTTAGTGCTTGATGGTGAATCGTCCCCCATCAGATATGGTCATCACATGCATCTAATGGAGGACTAACATGCTCAAACATTATTTCAATTTTGGTTGTCACTAGTTACATATATTTCCATGTTTCCCATTCAAATTTGTCTTGCAATATACCTGAGGAGTGTGTAGGGAGAACATGCGCCCATTGATCTTTGGCATCAAGAAGGATCATTTGGGAGATTTCTTTAGTGCCGGATGGTGAATCGCCCCCCTTCAAATGCGGTCCTCACCAACATATGAAGGAGGGCTTGATTCAGTATTAGGCAGTATATCAATGTCGTGAATGTTCCATCGCATTTTAACTGATCGGTCCTCACCAGCTTCTAAAGTGGTCATACAAATCGTTATCTTATTTGTTTTTTTTTTAAATGTTCTCTGAATATTATTATTTTTGATGTAATGGACTAATGTTATGTAAAGAAAAATAGTAGTAACAGTTATATAATTTTTTTCCAAACAAACAACTAGAGTACTGATATGTAGGTCATCCATTTGGATACATGACTACCATGCCAATCGTCTTTGTAATAACACGCTGAAATGGTATAGTAGATATCGTTTGAACGATAACACAATCTAAGCGACTATCATGATATCGATGATATGATTGACTGAAATTTTCTTCCTTATTGCATTTTTTATGACACGACATTGGTACATATCATTTGATCGAATACACAACATCAACGGCCAGGTGTCTCCAAGTATTAATGCTACGATCGTCTACTTACTATCACGATCTCAAATTGATCATAGGTTAGGACACACGATTGAATGTGGATTCCTATAAAAACATGCTATTCATACGACGCCATTTGAAAAATAGCACAACCTAGGCGACTATTGTGATATCGATAATATGATCAGCTGAAGTTTCCTTCCTGATCGCATTTTTTGTGACACGACATTGGTACATATCGTTTGATCAAATGCATGACATCATCAATGGCTAGGTGTCTCCAAGCATTAATGCTTCTATCGTCTGCTTACTAACACGATCTCAAATTGATCGTATATTAGGGCACACGACTAGATGCGGCTTCTTGTAAAAACATGCTATTCATGCATAGTAGATGTCATTTGAATGATAACACGACCTAAGCGAATAAGTGTATATCCAATGGTTCTAGAAAAAGAAGGGAAGGCGTGCACACTTAGATGCATGCGTATTGTAACACAGAATGGACTTTGAGAGCCACCTAATGTATTGGTGATAGGCCATGCACTTGCAAAGTTAGAAATGAGAATCTCCAGCATTGAATTTGGCAGTGGATGTATTGAATAGCTTTGCTTTTGCTCACCTCCAATGAATTCTTCCTTCCCAGCTCCACTTCCCAATAAGGCCCCCTCTTTGCATCAAAATTCCATTAAAATGGCAACACGATACTAAAACAAGAATGTTGAAATACATAGTGAGGAGTGATGGCCATCCCAATTTGCTGGATATTGCCTACTACTATTTGTGTAATACCTTTGAATGTTTTTCCTTTACAAGAAGTGATTCCGAGTGTGGTCTTGGTTCATTACTGAAGTGTTCAACAAATTTGTTACTATATGAAAGGCAACCCAGGCGGCTATAGCAAGGATGTGCACAGGAAACTGTAGCTGGGCAAGCATCTTCAAGCTGGTAAACGATCTTGTGCACCACCTCAAACCCACGCAGTGAGTTAAGGTTGGACCCTGCATCCTTTTCACATGGTATTTTGGGGCCCTTGTCCAATAGAACCGATGCGTTGCACCCCTAAATAAGCTAAGTCTCATAAATTGGAAAGAATTGGCCATGGAGAAGAGGAATGGAATAAATTTTGCTTCAACTATAGTCGACGAATCGTAATCTAAATATCAATTATATCCCTATAAAAATACCAAATTTACACCATGCCCCTTATTAAAAGTAAACAAATTGCCATCAAAGAAACTAAAACAATGATATTACACTTCTAAACAAATACATCAATTCCAATCAATAAGTTTAGCACTGTTTGAACAACAGAAGAATTCATTATTATAGAACATTTGCTAAAATCCATGTTCTCTTAGATGTATTACAGTGCGCATTTTTACCGTGATGTATTCAATATGTACAACACCGTAGGCTTTATTGAAACTATTCAGCTCAAAAACGTTGGCTTGTCTCATAGCTTCCTAGGTAATACACAACCCAAATCCAATAGATATACAAGCATTTTTTTTTCACTTAAAAGCATTTATCTAAATATGTGCTTTTTGCACGTCTATCTGGCAGAATATGAGGCCAAAGTATATCCGAAATGCGAGAAGTCTATACATGGGTCCAAACTCTCACGTGTCCATCCTGCTCAAAGCTCAGATCTGGAGACTAAAAATAGCCAATCTCCTTCTCAGCAAACAAACAGCTAGGTAAAAAAACCTTTGCATTATGAGGCTTTCCCAAATCACAGCAATTAAATATAAGAAAATGTATGTCAAACCATTCTGATGACAAAACCGAAAGTAAGCGATTAGAGTTGAGATACAAATTAAACTACACCGTGAAAGTTCTAACCTTTGGATGCGGAAGAAAACATAGCATGAATATCCAGGCCAGACCCAACAGTGCACCTCTGCACGCACAAGCAGGTCACTCATACAGACGACAGAGGGCATCTCCTAGAGTAGCTTAATATGGTAATCTATTTTGCATACCCTTTTGGTTGCCTAGCTCAGGATCAGTCAAAATAATCACTTCTAGCATTTTTTCTCTAGAGTAGTCGGATCAGCAGAAGCATAGCGGGTAGGGGGTGGTGCACCAATTAAAATTCAAGCTTTACAAATTAATCTAAACAATCATGCACATAAATTCAAATCAGTGAGCATTATAAACCTTCCATCATAAATCATGCATATAGGAAATCAAATTGGAAGTGATAGTGTACTGACCTTGGGCTTTCAAGCCCCTTCCACACCCTTAAGGCAATCAGCCCACACTCCAAAATCACAAGAAAACAAGAGTAGAGAAGGGGATTACCTCTTAAATATGTTGATCCCTCAAAACCTTTGCTCTTGGATGTAGATCTCAGCAAAGACTGCCCCAACGAATCAGCCAACACTTCCCACACAAGGAGGAGAGCCTTCTCCTTGATCTTGCTCGCCAATGGAGTGAGAGAGGAGAGTGGAGAGGGGCGGCCAGCAAGGGATTTCTCCCAAACAGTGAGCAGGCCGAACCAAGGGAAAGAGAGGGGGGCGGCTGATTGGGAGAGAGGAGGAAAAAAAGGAGGGGGCGGACTGCTCTAGGGCATCCCCTCCTCTCCCATGTTTCCCTTTTTATACCCCTCACTTACCTCTCTTAAGTGGGCTCTTAATGTGGGCTATTTTAATTGGGCTTTCCTGCTTTTGATCTTCTAGTCTAATTAGAGGGTCGTACACAATGGGGTGGGTTTTGCCTCTCAGATCCCGCGAAGGCCTAGTGGGTACACGGCCAAGCCTACGACAGGGTCGACCCCTCGCTAGCCATGGTCCCACCATCGATACATAATTCGCACGTCTGGGCCCCACAATGTGTTAATGCACATCTTAGTCGCATGCCTAGTGTGCGTGTGTGACGTATGCGGGTCCCAACCAAATTATTGTTATGATGGCACATGTGGGGTCGGTGCGACCACCCCCACCACCCTTGGGCCCTGTGGTGTATATCGGCTCACTCAGACCGCGATAACGTTGGACCGAAACTAGCCCGAGCACATACCATGGTCCAACATCCCCCACTATGGGTAAAGGGCTCATATGGTCCAACATCGACTTGCGCTAGTCGTGTCGAAGACCAATGCTATGAGCATGCTTAGAAAATAGATCCATCATCAAGGCTTTAGCGAACGGATTTGCTAACATCTTAGTAGTAGGCACAATCACTTTTCCCCTCTGTAGCATATCGAAGATGTAATAGTAATGCACCTCAAGGTGCTTACCTCTGGCACTAATCTCCCAGTTCTTAGTGTCGACATTGTTGCCAGATTATCACAATAAATTTGGACAAGAGCATCAGTCCAGTCTTCTAGCCCCAATCTTGCTAGAAACTCCTTTATCCATATTTCCTGGGAAGTTGCAATATTGCATGCATAAAACTCAGCTTCCATTGTAGACTTAGAAACACTCTTAAGTTTCTTGCTTGCCCACGATATAGCCCCGCCTCCAAACATTAAGACAAATCTGGTAGTGGATTTCCTGTCATCTGGATCCCCCGTATTGTCTAAATCACTATATCCAGCGAATGAAAATTTTCACATGATAGGTGAGTTTTAAACTCTTAGACCCTAAGAGGTACCAAAATACCATGTTCATCGCTTGCCAGTGATGATAACTAAGGCCTGTTTGGTAACAGCTCAGCAAGCCTACCACAAAACTCAAATCATGCACCATGCAGGTCATGACATACATCAAGCTGCCAATAGCCTGTGCATATGGCACCAACTCCATTTAGACTTTGTCTTCCTCAGTCCAAGGAGCCATACGCTTAGACAAAATTTTTCCCTTGTAAGTAGGGGACTCAATAGTTTTCCAACCAATTACATTGAAGCATTTGAGAAGGCTCTCTATATATGACTCTTAAGATATAGTAAGCATTTTAGCCTTTCTATCTCTGTCAATTTTCATCCCGAGGATGTAAGATGCCTCACCCATGTCTTTCTTCTCAAACTGGGTTTTGAGCCATTCCTTTAAACTAAGAATCATACTTAGGTCATTCCCCATCAACAGTATGTCATTAACATACAATGACAACATCAGATACCTAGCCCCATCCCGAAAGGTATAGACATAGTGATCGTGTTCGTTCACTATGAACCCATACTCACTAATCACCTTATGAAAGTGAAGTACCATTGCCTCGGAGATTGTTTAAGGTCATACAATAATTTTATGAGCTTGCACACCTTCTATTCCTCTCCAGGAACTACGAAACCCTAAGGTTGTTCCATGTAAATCTCCTCCTCTAAATCTCCATTTAGGAAGGCAATCTTTACTTCTTTTTGGTGCAGCTCTAAATCATAGTAAGCAACACATGCTAAGAGACATTTAATTAAATCAAATCTTGACACCGGTGAGTATGTCTTTTTAAAGTCCATCCCTTACACATGGGTGACTTTGGCCACTAATCTCACTTTGTACTTATCTATAGACCCATCAACCTTAAGCTTCTTTTTGAAGATCCCAATAGGTTTTCGCCCTTCAAGTGGATCCACTATCTCCTAGACCTTGTTCTCTAGGATAGAGTCCATCTCTTCCTGAATAGCGTTCTGCCATTCTTGAGCATCTAGAAGACTTAAAGCTTGCTCAAGGGTAATCGGGTCATCTAGAACAGGTTCATCTAATGTGACATTGTCTTCCCCTAGCATTGTGTATCCCTAAACTGGGTTGAAGGTCTTCTTTCCCTCAATGCCCTGGGTTCCGGTTCGGTTTGGGTTTGATCTGATCCAATTACTTCCTCTGGAGAAGTGCTAGGACCAGCCTTTTTAACCACCTCAAACAAATCGACTCTTTTGTTAGGTATTCTAGGGTTTAATTCTTTCTCTAAGAAATAAACATCTCTAGACTCAACAACTGTAAGGACTCTCATTTCTAAACCAATTTTCGTTTCATTTTAATCGTCAGTTATTGCGTAGTTAACTCATTTTCTTATCAATTCGGTGTTTCAAAAATAAATGGTGTTTCTGATGGTTTTAATCAAAACTAGATTTATAATTATTGGTTTTAAGTGATTTTGAGTCAAATCTGAATTTTTGAGATTTTTTTGAATTTTCACTAATTTTCCAAAAATTAGGGTTTGGCGGGACCCCCTGTGGGCCCTACCGTCGAAATTTAGGTTTGTAGACCAAATTAACCCAGACATTAACTTAAGGCTTCACAAAAATTTTCATAATTTTCTCAGGTTTTTTTAGTGCTCAAATAGCCAAATTACCTATTTTTAGCCTAATATTCTATTTATACCCCACAATTTACCTATACATACCCCATACCCTACTATAAATAGAATGACCTGAGCCATTTTCATTTTGGGAATAGGCTGAGAAAGGGAGGTTAGGCCTAATTCCCCAATTAGGCCTGGATTAGAAGGTGTTTAAGGTAAGCTTCTTCTAATTAAGCCCTAAGTTCTAGATTTTTTCTTAATCCCTTCTAAATCTACCATTTTCCCTTTGTTTTGATTCATTTTTAAATATCAAAACTACTGATTTGCATCTCTTCTTCAAACCCTAGATTTCAAAATCCGATTTTTATGTTCAACAAGCCCTAGATCTAAGTTTTTAATTAGGGTTTTCTATGTTAAATCGGTTTTAATGGAGTTTAATGTAAACTCTATGTATTTGCAAGGTTTTCAAGAAGGGTGACCATCAAATCCAAGCCTAATCTAGGGATAAGGTAATGGACTTTCAAATTTTCAGTTTTCCTATGGTAAAGCTCTTGATTTCATGGTTTATTTTGATTGGATTTACTTGATTAGAGCTTTAATGGCATGATTACTAAATGGTAATTTTTAATCCCGATTTCATAGGGTTTTATCTTGTTATGATGTAGATTAGCTTTCTAGAAGTTATGGTGAGATTTTATTGGCATTTAGGTTGTTAGATGATGATTTTAAGTTTTATCCATGGAGTTTCGGTTTGAAGATTTGAATTGGAGAAGAAAGTCGATCTGCCTTGTTGGCGTTCGAACGGCCCTCCTGAGCATTCGAACGGCAACACTATAA
Source organism: Saururus chinensis (assembly GCA_035235625.1). NCBI lineage: Eukaryota > Viridiplantae > Streptophyta > Magnoliopsida > Piperales > Saururaceae > Saururus > Saururus chinensis. Next base: position 22,938,345 of record CP141146.1, on the reverse strand, counting down.
TTTTGACCGATTTCACGTTTAGTTGATCGAACGGCCTGACCAGGCATTCGAACGGAAACACTACATTTTCAGAATTTCTACGTTTAGCCGATTGAACGGCCCTACTGGGCGTTCGAACGGCTACACAGTAGATTTTGTATAATTTGCATGATGTCTATTTCGGTAATTCTACTTTGATATATCATTTTCATGTGTATGTGGAGTGTTTTGGGCTATAATATGCTACTGGAAGGGTATATCATTGAGATTATGAAATTGCGGTATATATTAATGTTATGTAGAATGACTTGAGATTGGTTATATGATGTTGGAATTACTATTTTGAAGTTATGAATGGTTGATTTTATATGGTTATGTATATTTTCAGTAGTACTATAGCATACTAGTGGGCTGATAAGTCATGTTAGGAAGTGGCTAATTGATGTGTGAATGATGGTGGATGTCATGGCTCAAGTATGAATTGAATGATCTTATATATGTGTAGCTTGTTAATAAGCTTTGATTTGAGTTATGATTTTAATGATTCTTCATCTATGATTTTCTGCTGGAATTCATGTTTAGATGTTAATACACATGTGTAGGGTGATGGTGAGTGAAGTTCAAGCATGTTGATATGCATTGAGGGAGATGCTTCTATTATGAACACACACACATGTGGGATTTAATGTTGATGATAAGCATTGATATTAGGATTATGAATGATGCATGAGGGGGTGATGAGAACACTTAGCATGAATTAGGATTCATGTATACCTTGCCCACGTATATACCATGTTGCATGCATCATGAAAATGGATTTCAATTGATGCTTTACCGAGATTAATCGAGTTTGACCGATTGGATGCAATGTGGTGAAATTGCATGCTAGATTAATCGGTCGTGGCTTAATTGAAACTTGATTGGTCCGAAAGGACATGTTTTGATTTGAGTTCCTTCATGGAACATGTGTACTCCCCGGGTTGAGTCTAATTAAATGGAAATTATATGGGGACGAGTTGTGTACTTGTCTTGTGATTTGAGATTATTATTGTCTTCTGGACCCTGAGAATCCAGTATGGTATGCTCTGTGCACTGGCTACCATGTGTTCTAGGGTTTCCTGTGTGGAAACTCAGGCTCTTCCCCATCGCAGGAGATGTCCCAAAACGAACACCCCTGCTCTAGGTTCTCTTTGTGAGAATGTGACATCCTTGGCCAGGATCATCTGGGGTGAGCAGCCTTTAGGGATTGACAACCCCGAACTTCTTAAATTCTTTCGTAGAATTTGGACCATGACACGCCTTCGTGGACTCGTCTATGTTCCCGTCTTCGTGACACTATTTGTTATTACTCCTTGGTGGAGGCATTCTTGATTTTATGCTAATGCAAGTATATGATGTATGTCATGCATGTTTGTGTAACATGTAATTTGTCACGTTTGTCGTGCAAGAATGGATGAGATATATTATGCATACGTGATTTGAAGAAGTGTGATTAAGACACTATATGCAGGTTTATGTGTTATGAATGCATGATCAGAAAGTGTGATGAGACACTATATACAGGTTTATGTGTTATGAATGCATGATCAGAAAGTGTGAACGAGACACTATATGCAGGTTTATGTGTTATGAATGCATGATCAAAAAGTATGAACGATACACTATATGCAGGTTTATGTATTATGAATGCATGATCAGAAAGTGTGAATGAGACACTATATGCAGGTTTATGTATTATGAATGCATGATCAGAAAGTGTGATTGAGACACTATATGCATGTTTATGTGTTATGAATGCATGATCAGAAAGTGTGAATGAGACACTATATGCAGGTTTATGTGTTATGAATGCATGATCAGAAAGTGTGATTTAGACACTATATGCATGTTTATGTGTTATGAATGCATGATCAGGAAACGATACATCTTGTCAATCTTTGATTTGAGATTATGTTGCTATGCCATCGTGTTTCCAATGATGATAGTATATTAGAAAACCATTGCTGAGTTTGTTTAAACTCACCCCTCTTTATTGTGTTTTACTTTGGGGCTACGTGGTGCAACACGCAGACGGACAGGATCTCCTCTTCGAGGAAAGATTGGAGACGACATGGGTGTGATCATGGAGTCCTTTTATGAGACCTATTTTCCTTACTTTATGCTCTATGTTTAGAACCTTTATGTATGGTTCTCATCTTGATTTGTGCTATGTTATACACTTATGTTGTTTAAGACCTATGTTGGAGCCTAGAGTGGGTTAAGGTTGACTAAACATGTGGGTTTGAGACTTATGTTTATCTTGAGTTAATGTAACTCTCTTTCTTTTCTACTTATTTACTCTTGCTCAAAGTGGTGTGCATACTCCATAATTATGATAAATCGCCCGTGGTTAGGGCATAAGTCTTCCGCTAAACTGTATCTCAATTCCCCTTGTCACCCCTGTGCACTTGACCGGCCCCTGGACCGGGTTTGGCTTGGGTCGGGCAGTGCCGGGGCGTGACAACAACCCCCACTGTTCCATCCGTGTGGTGAACCACGAATCAGTATCCCTTAGAGTGGTCACAGTAACCAATAAAATTGCACTTTATGGTCTTGGGGTCTAGTTTTGACCTATACTGGTTAGGCACCTTTATGTGTGCCCTAGACCCCCATACTATAAGATGCCCTAAGTTTAGACGTTGACCCATCCATAACTCATAAGGTGTTCGTTGAACTACCTTTGTAGGTACACGGTTTAGGATGTACACGGTGGTGTCTAAAGCCTCACCCCAAAAATTTGTTCCTAACTCAGAGTGATTTAACATGAACCTAACCATGTCCATAAGCATCTTATTACGCCTTTTTGCCACTCCATTTTGTTGTGGAGTGTACGGTACGGTGTACTGATGAACTATTCTTTGATCACTATAATAATCCTTAAATAGGTCAGAGGTGTACTTGTCACCCTTATCAGTCCTCAGGATTTTCACTTTCTTACTTAACTGAGTCTTTATCTCAGTTTTAAATTCCTTGAATTTATTTAAGGTATCAGACTTCATGTTTATTAGATACATATACTTGTATCTTGAATAGTCATCTATAAACGTGATGAAGTATATCATCCCTCTATAGGTTTGAACATTCAGGGTCCCACAGATATCATAATGAACCACCCCTAAGAGTTCATTTGCCCTTTGTCCCTTTTGGAAGGATTGCCTGCTCATCTTTCCTGATAAGCAATCCTCACACACACATAGGTCTTTAGATATTTTGGGTAACAATCCAACGTTTGACATTCTATGTAGTTTATCTATATTAACGTGACACAAACGCATATGCTACAGCAGGGCATCATCCACAGACAATATAATATACTCAGAAGCACTTGTTTTATTAAATTCAGAAGAGTTCATTACATCTAAGCAATATAAACCATCTACCAAATAAGCAGTAGAAAGTACAATCTCACTCTTGCCCACAGTGGCCTTGCTCCCCTTGAACTTATCTTTAAACCCCTTCTTGGTCAGAATAGGGATTGAATTCAAGTTCCTCCTGATGGAGAGAGCAAATAGCACATCGGTGAGCACTAATGTAGACCCATCCTTTAGAGGAATCCTGTAGTTCCCTATAGCCTCCACCTCATAGTAAGTGTTGTTGCCCATAAATACTTTGTTTTGGCCTAGCATCAAGCTAATCTTTTCTCCCCCGGTTCCCCTAGAGTGAGAAGCATGAACTGTAGCCCCTGAATCTAGCCACCAAGCCTTCTCCTTAGATGTCAACAATCATCACCTCATAAATAATACACATAATCTCCTTGTTCTTGCCCTTGTTATCGTTGCTTGATTGGTCATCTTTTTTAGGACAATTAGCCTTGAAGTGGCCCACCTGACCACACTTAAAACATGCACCCTAGGGTTTGTTGTTCACGAAGGATTAGCATAATGGAAATTGTGTGATTAAGAGTTTAATTGTGTTTTGCACGATTGGAAGCATATAGGAGCACAAAGGTCATTTCGGCCTTGTGGTTTTTTGCTCAATTTATTCTTTGATCACATTCTGCCCACACACTCACTTGTTGGTCAGCAAGAGTAAATTAATTTATCTAGATTAGATTTAATTAATTTTGTGGATTAAAAGGGGTGTGAATTGACCGTTTTAGCCCTAGGGGCATTTTGGTCAATTCACATATGCTGTGTGTGCTGCTATTTTATGTCCTGAATTATTTTTCATTGTGTTGAATACTCATTGAAAAGTTGCTGTGTGAAAAGGTTTGGTGTGTCTTTAAGGGTGAAAATGCCAAAACAACCCTAGGACTATTTTGGTAAATTCGCACTAAAAAATTAGGGTTTAGGGTTTAGGCTAAAATTTGGACTAAACTACCCCTGACCGGAGGTAGGGTTTATATCGTGTTAAACCCTCACAAAGTCACATACATTGGCATACGACTTCACACGCCGGCGATTCCTCCAAGTGAAAAACTTTGTTCCGATTAAAAACTCACTTTCGATTGGAAAGTCCTCTGATTGAGCACTGTGTAAGTGGTGTGTGAGAAGATTTTGCAACCTATCCGACCAAAACATCGAAGATTAGGGATTTTCTGTTCTGGAACGAGTTTGAGTTTGCGAAGAACGAGTTTTGGAACAAAAGTTTCTCGTAAGCTGAGTTTTGAAACTGTACGCCCCAAAGCTAGTTCTTGTTTGTAGCGTAGCTCGGGTTTGTGGCGATTCCAGAAAAAAAAATAGCTGAACAAGTGTTAAATCCGGCTCGGAGAACAACAACGGAGGTTTCATGGTAAGACATTTTGGATATTTATTTGCACGATTTTTTATTTAGTGTGTACTCGAACACACGACATAGGCCGTCGAATCAGACTATAGTTGTGTCAGAAAGACGATACGTCATATATCGTGTTCTCAATAAGATGGTGGAAACATAATGTTTACCCATAATGATGTCGTGTATGAGGGGGCCTATTAGCGTATGTTCAATGACACGAAAAATATACTTATTGTCTCTATTGAAGTTGGTTAGAAAGTGTGAACCGGCACGGCTATTGATTATGGTCACGACCTATTGTTGATTGATATATATATATATATATATATATATATATATATATCCAATTTTTCAGACGTAAAGTTAGAGTATTACGTCAAATGGCGGAATTAGTGAAGGTTGCAGAAGAGAAGAAGAAGAGAATCTACAGGAGAAGATGGGGTTCGGGAATTAATAGTTTCCCCACTGGACTGCGTCTATCAAAAGACCTTGTAGATTCACGTCTGGGATGCAAGGCAATTTTAGTGGAGTCTGGGTTCTACCCAGTATATGATTGCAAGCCCATCATCATCTCCAGGCCGCTGTTGGATGTACTCATTGGTGATTGTTGGGACAACTCACTAGAGGTCTTCAACATAAGGGGCAAAAGACTACCCCTTACAGTGGCTGAAGTGGCTATGATCGCAGGGTTGAGTAGAAAAGGGAACCCGTGTAAATTAGAAAGCATCGAAGGGAAGGCTGCCCAAGGCAAGGGGGAATTCTACAAGAAGTTCTTCCAAGGGAAGCGACCGGAGAAAACAGGTCTCGAAGAATTGTTCAAAGAAGTGGCTGAGGAAAAAAGGAATGTTTCAGATGAGGACTTAGCATGGTTGGCGATTGTGCACATGGGTGTCCTCATGTTATTCACGCAAAGCAACAGAGCAGTATCCCCAGCTCTATGTGATTACTTAGATGACATGTCGGTCGTGGGGAGCTACAATTGGGTAGGCACCGTACATGATTTGCTAATGAGAGGCATATCGGCAGCCCACCGGGACATCATGAGTAGACAGGATGAGCGTTCCGCCACGGCCGAAATTCTCGTAGGGGCTTCATTAGTGCTCCATGTAATGCTCGTATGTGTTATAATACGCGAAGTCTACTATTGTATTTATAATGACACGATATGTTTTACAGAGATGAATATCGCCTCATCGGTCACACGATAAGAACTCTCAATCGTGTTATCGGACATACAACATTTAACATGCACGTAGACATATCGTGTTCCAGAAAACACGACTATGTATTATATCGTTGATAGGACATTAGATTATCGTAATGTATCGTGTTACTAGAAACACGATGTGGCTTCTAGCATGTTATCTGTAACACGACTAATTTGTTATAGTGAAGATACTAAACATTTTAGACTAATGTTTATATTCTTTTGTACTGTCTGCTAGGTATGGTTTTATGAGCATACGTCCATATGGGCTCCCAGTGGTCCACTATGCAGCCCGAGGTGCAAGAGGTGGCCCGGATTTACCCAACTTTTGAGCGACGTGGAGAAGGCCGATACACTTGACCCCGCCGACATAAAGGGGAGGAAGAAGATTCTAGCACATCACCGGATGAGGAAATGGTACGAGGATGTCTTCATGAGGCTGAAGCCAGACTTGCAAATTATTATGCGCATCACACCAATTGCCGAAGAGGCACACTTGATGGATGGACAAAGGGTGACCCCGAAAGCTAAGAAGGCGGGTACGTAGCCTTTCCGAACAATGAGGCTCGGCCATCCCCCCAATGGAGAGATGTCGGGGCATGTACATTCCAGCCATGATGTCATTGAATCATTCGTCATGCCAGTTGATGTCATGACGGGAATTTGTGAAGTTATTTTGGAGAAGGCTGTTCTACATGGCGAGCGGGGATGGAGCATGGATCGAGTTGCAGTTGCACTCCAACGTGTTAAGGATGATCTAGAGGTGGCAACTAGCCTCATAGAACATATGCAACCCCCCGAGGAATGAGAGACAAAACAACTGCCTGAACCCACTCAGCCGATGGTCGCCCAAGCATCAACCCCTCCTCTGAGAACCAAAGGATCGCCTTCGGTTCATTTAAAGGCAAGAGCTTCAAAATCAAGAGAAGCTCGCCAATCATCTGCCCCCAAAGATCAACCAGTATAAGTCCCTCAGCCGGTGGAAGAGGGATTCATTTCAGTAAGTACACGAGAATAGATCATATCGTTGAGTAAGAAAGATGATGGTTGGATTGTTGTGTCATCGATCACACGATTATTGAAGCAGGAGTTGTGAGAACCATCTCTATGTGGTTGTGTGATCATGAGCATGATTAGGTTTCTATCGTGTTTCTACGAATACGATATGCATCTTTAACGTGTTTGTACATGATGACATGCGTGTATATCGTGTGATAACTAACACGATGAATTACTTCTTAAATACAGAGAAACGGTAACCGCAAGCTGCCACCAAACCGAAGAAGAAGATTGGTCCAAAGTTGCAAAGGACCCTAATAACTAGATTTTTGACTAAAATAAATGCAGAATTCATGGAACAACAACGGGAGGTCGTGCATCAATGGGGTGTCATGGATCCACCTTATCAGGTGGAAGAACAACCCCGAGATGTCGAAGAACAACCGCGGGAGGTAGAGGAACCAAACCTAACGCTCATATCTGTGGACGAATAACCCTGGGAGGTAGAGGAACCAGACCTTCCACCTAAGGTAGTGGCTCAAGTCCGCGATGTGCTGGAACTACCGCGTGAAGCCCCCGCTAACCAACTAAAGATTCTGGAACAACCCTTGAAGGGACCGAAAGCACCCCAGCAAGCGAATAAAGGAGCAGTACCCAAACAAGCAATAAAAATCAAAGTGAAGCAAAAAGCTGATCCTAGCACTCCCATTGTACCTCCTGCGCAACGGAAGTCAACGTCCACTACAGTTGAACCACCTGCTCAAGGTCAGGAGCCTATGAAGAAAGTTGCAACTCAGGTATCAAAGAAGCTGAAGCATTTCAGCAGCTACATTGATGAGCAACTAGCAAAGTTTGGACCTAGTCACCAGCCTCGAAAACCTGGTGACGAAGTACCTCTGGCATCGGTCCCTGGCCCAAGCATTATCCATCAGGCACATCCAAAATCTCCCACCCTGGAACCAGTAGCACCAATCGCAGTTTCAAGTGAAGGCACTATATCAGATACTCCTCCAGTAGATGCAGACGTAATGGAGAGTATCAGCAATGTTGAAGATGTCGAAGAAGATATTGCGACTAAGACGAACAAGGAGGAGACAAGTCTGCGGCTGAAGGACTATCTTGACACAGAGTTGGTGTTCCACCTGGAGGTTCAGGAGGAGGCAGTTAAGGAAATTATCATGGAATTTCTGTCGAACCCATCCAAGTCGTGGCCTATAGAGACACTCCTATACACCGACTACCTATCTTTGTTAAAGCAGGATTGCATAACGAATGAGGTAATATCTATTCATTGCTCATACATTTTAAGCTCTATCGTGTTATCAATCAAACGACTGAATATCTTACGCAGATTACAATGAATTATTGTCTTATCGATTACACGACATAGGATCATATCGTTGGGTTTCATATACGCTAACTATTGACTTGTAATTGCTTAAGTAAAACTAACATGTTAATGCGCACACGACTTGTAAATTCATCGTGTGATCGTAAACACGGTATAGTCACTGATCGTGTAAAGTCATATGACAATTGGTAGCCTATCGTGTCATTTCTAACACATATGGTATTGTGTAGGTCATTGATGTCTTCTTCCAACTCCTAGATGAACAAAATATGAGAAATCCAAGAAGGTACCCCAACTATTTTTTCGGCAAGTTCGCCATTCAACACTACTTTAACGTTGGCATTGTGGAAGGGCTGGCAGAGAAGGAGGGCAAACTCTCTGGCATATTGTTGAGAGGCCTGAATGTTAACACGGTGTTGTTACGTCTAAAACAAGACTATGAAGAAGTTAAATTCAGATTTGTTTTACTTGCCAATTGTAGTAGACAAGGTCGATCCACAGGGAAAGCCTTGTGCAACAAAGAAAACTATTACGAAAAAAATAAAGAAAAGAAAAATTAAGAAAGAAAGAGTAGAAGAGTATTGGGGTAATATAGAGTTAAGAAATCAAGATGAGAAAACACTAAGGCATTAAGGATCATTGTAACATCTAATGATGTTCTTCATGTATCATGTTATCTCAGTTAGAATCGAATGAAAATTCTATCTAACCGGAAGATATGAACATTAAAATTGAAAATCAAAATAGAAATGCTTTGGATAGATGAAGGATAAAAACAATTGTCTCTTAAAGATTTCTATGTATCCAAATCACAAAAGATCAAAAAGGAGAGCCTTCAAGCATCTTATGTATCCAAATCACAAAGAAACAAGAAGAAGAACAATAAATCACTTCAAATAAATAATACTTACTTGAAACCATTAATGAAACATGAATTGAACTTCACTAAATTGTTACAAATCACCTCTAGCCTTAGCTTGAGAGCTTAGAAAGCCATTACAATAAAACTAAAATAAAAATACAATATGAGAGAAGAAAATAGGAGAGGAGAGCTCCAAAGAGGAGGGGCTGAGTCATTTATCACGTCCACCCCTCTATTTATAGGAATAGAAGGGGTTGCTTCAAAGAGGAAAGTGAAATCATATCTCTAGATTGCATCCTGATTGATTGTCTGATTGGTTGCTTCTTTGGCAATGATTAGATACTAAATAAATCAATGAGCAATCAGCCTCATTGTCTTTCCTTATGTGTATCAATCATAATCAATGAAAATATTCTTCATGTGTTTGCCTCGGGTTAGTTTACTAGCTATCTCTTTTCATACCGAATTCGACCCATGAATCTTTCAGAATTTGGAATTTCTTCCTGACATATCATTTGTAGCTATGGAAGTCTTCTTTCCAATGCCACCAGAATCGTATCAATCCGAGTTATGCATAAAAAGATATGATCGAAATACTAAGGCTCTGTCAATCTGTCCGAATCAGCTTCTTTCGTAATTTAGTCCTCTTCATACAAATCTCAAATCAAACGGGTCCACAAGATTGTGTTCGACCATTCCATGCATGTTTAGACCATTAGGAGCCCATTCTTGACTTTCAAATAGCTTTGGGTAGATGGGCTTTACTTCCTCTTCTACTTGGATCCTGTTAAAGCCTGTTTAGACATGTAAACTCAATTAAGGTCCAACTAACTTATTCAAAACATAAATAACCCAAATCAGCAATGAATTAACACAAAATAGGATTGCAATTCGAAATATGAGAACATTTAATTAAACATTATTTCAGTGCATCACACGGAAAGCGGCTTCATTCCTGTATACATCAAAGGCCACTTTCTCTTGCATATTGTCCGCTGCAGGGAGAAGCGATTTAGGTGGTACAATCCTCTAAAGGGTGATCATAGTCACCATTTCACTGAGGTGGACAGTGTCAGGAAACATGTTGCCAATGGAATGGAGAAGGCACTTAAGATAAAAGGCTCTCGGATGTGGCCATTGACTAAGATCAACAAATGCCCGTACCAGGAAACAAATGAAGATTGTGGCATCTATGTCATGTACTCCATAGCGAAACTAGCAGGGGGCGTCATTCAGCCAGATTTTAGACAGCTCGAGATAACAGGCTTGGTTAGGCCGATGATATGCGCAGCTATACTTTGGGCCCGAATCAAAGAGGAATTTGATCCGGATACAGATGAATTGTAAAAAGACCAATTATTTTGTAATTAATTATTGTGATCAATTATTTTTGTACGTAATGACTGTACCAATTATTTTTGTACTTAATTGTTGTACGAATGTAAGATGGCGTATAATCGATCAAACGATTTGTATCAATATCATGTATTCAATAGCACAAAACGGCAGTACACACATATCCGATCGTATTATAGTTCTCACGATCGACTACTATGTCGTGTTATCGCATACACGCCAACTCATATTAGGTTGTGTTATTGTTTACTTCAAATCTCGTATTAGGACAACTGTGATGTCGTGTAATCAACCAAATGAAAAAGACACATGTCGTTGGTCATAACCCAAATCAAATATGGTATATCCCCCCCCCCCCCCCCCACACACACACACACACACACTAACCTTAATATACAGTGAGACCTGAGCGAACACTACAGTTTGACGTAGCATACACTAAATTTATGTGTCGTGTAATCGGTGTATATTATTGTGTAACTAGTAACATGCAACACCTTTTGGTCGTGTTGTCTATTACACGATACACATTTACAGTGAGACAGTCGTGGCGATGGATCATTTGAGACAAAATTTATCATCCATTTATATGTCACGAAAGCGATGGATCATTTTAGACATTGATATATCATCGTCTAGCGAATCATGCCCTCGGTCGGATATGGATGAATACCGTATCCGATGGAGGGCCGATTTACCAGCCACTGCTAAAGCAATATCTCGTATGATCCGTCTCTGCAAATATATAGTGAGACAGGAGCAAACACACAGGGTTGGATACAATGGGACGGACCATTCGATACATTGCTATAACGCCTAGTCACATACTTCCCCCACCAGATGCGGGTGAGGCCCTTATCTGACTGGGGGAAGATACACCATCAGGCACAAAAGCAATCTCCGGAATAATCTGTCTCGGCACCGACCATATGTGAGTGAGCATTATAAAACCCTATATATATATATATATATATATATATATATATATATATATATATGTATATATATATATGCAGGGTGAAACGGATATTGTCGTGTAATTGGGAATCGTGTCAATACAATCATATCATTGGTGCTGGGGGAATAATGCATTGGGAATCGTGTCAATACAATCATATCATTGTCGTGGGTTCAAACACACGTTATTACCAATATCGTGTAAGCAATGGAGATATTATCGTGTAATTGTATCCCATTTTGGCATGTTATTCTGTCGTGTAATCTATAATACGTTATGCACATAAATCGTGTATTAGTAAAGCCGACTTATTATTTCCGATATGTGAATTTCTCCTTTATTGCTAAGTCAATCAAGACCCTCTTGAAATGCAATAGACTTAGAAAACATGCACCCAATTCGAGGAGTTTCTCGTAATCCTTAGCTTGCAAGCTACCCGTCATTAGTTGGTCTTCATCAATATTCAATTCCAACATGTTTAAATCATCGACGGTATGCTAATCTGCCTCGGGCTCAATGTCGATGTTACTGGGGACCTCGTTGTTTCCAAATTCTTCGTGGTCAGACATACTTTCCATGTCAACTATATCATAATCGTACCACAAATCCTCAACCCACATATCTTCAACTTCTTCGCCTTGTCCACCGTCATAATTACAAGGGCTATATGGAGGTTTATAATTATCTAATGAAGTGTTTGTCCCACCCATCATTGGCAACAATTCCTCTAATCTATTCTGATTGATTTCTATTTTAGGTTCTATATTCGCTGGATTGGTGAACGATGATTGACATGGATTTGTTGAGGGCAAATTTCCCGGTTCTCCCAATCTGAATTGTACATTGTCATGTTAAAAAAATGCAACACCAGTCGACATCTGTTAACACGCAAAGATTTCAAGACGTGTTATTGAAACTACGACATTAATGCATGCCGTGTAATTATATCTACGATACAACATATAATTGCTCTATCACATGTGTACATCGTGTAATTACTAATACGATATATTACAGGTCTTGTTTATAACTTCGCACACTATGATTTCCCATAACATGATAAGTTCAATATCATGGTCTCAAGTACACGAAATATACAAATTGCATATAATCCAAAGACTCAATATTGTTACCTGATAGTTTCAAATGTGAACTGAGTTTTATTGAATCCGGTATGAAATCCAACATTCGAGCTGGGATGAGCCATTATGATGGGTGATTCAGCTCTATTGACTATCTGGTTCCTTTCAATAGAGTGTGATGGTGATTTATCACCGTTGTCGGGCTGTTTCATCTCAGTATACAATGATAATACCTCCTTATTCACCTTCTTATGAATGGAGAACACTGATTGGAGGTCCTCATCATCTTGTAATTCATATATCATGGATGATTGGGATGATGAAATTAAATACTTCAAACTGACATTACCATTGACGTAAAGTCATGCTTTGACTTGCCCCAGCAGCTCGCCGGAGCTCACCGACGGATGAATGTTCATCAATCGTGCCATTCCACCAATATGCATGTCGTCATTGCCTACCTCTCCGTTATAATGGATGAAAATACCGATCCTATCTATGATCAGTGTGAAAGAATGATCGGTTCTGCTAAATGCAGCTTTTGGAGTACTCACACAGAGTCCGCGGTCTAAAAAAACACTTTTTTCTTGTCCATCAACTCTCGCCGGTGAGTCACCGCCGGTCAGCTCCCGCCGGCAAGTTCCGTTCACCGCCGATAACTCCCAGCACACCGGAACGGCGCAGCACTGTTCCAGTGTGCATTTATTATAGGATGAACATTTAAAACTTGATATAGTAAAACCTAAGGGTATTTTGGTCCACAACTAGGTCATATGACATTTCCGTTTAAAATCTAGGGAATATAGAATATTTCATTATTTGGCCAGGCAATATGGAAAAAACTATTTTTCCCAATTCTAGCATACAAAACCCTAGATCGGGTAAATCAAAAATGAATTTTGATCAGATCAGCAACCAACGACCCCAATTTAGTCTCCGATACCATTGCAGAGTGGTTGGGGGAGAAGAAGCATGGCAGGTAGGGGGTGGCATACCAATCAAAATTCAAGCTTTACAAATTAATCTACACAATCATCCACATAAACTCAAATCAATGAGCATTATAAACCATCCATCATGAATCATGCATATAGGAAATCACATTGGAAGTGATAGTGTACGGACCTTGGGCTTTCAAGCCCCTTGCACGCCCTTGAAGCAATCAGCCGGCACTCCAAAATCACAAGAAAACAAGAGTAGAGAAGGGGATTACCTCTTAGATGTGTTGATCCCTCAAAACCTTTGCTCTTGGATGTAGATCTAAGCAAAGAATGCCCCAACGAATCAGCCAACACTTCCCACACAAGGAGGAGAGCCTTCTCCTTGATCTTGCTCGCCAATGGAGTGAGAGAGGAGAGTGGAGAGGGGTGGCCAGCAAGGGATTTCTCCCAAAGAGTGAGCAAGCCGTACCAAGGGAAAGAGAGGGGGTGGCTGATTGGGAGAGAGGAGGGAAAAAGAGGAGGGGCGGACAGCTCTAGGGCATCCTCTCCTCTCCCATGTTTCCCTTTTTACACCCCTCACTTACCTCTCTTAAGTGAGCTCTTAATGTGGGCTATTCTAATTGGGCTTTCTTGCTTCAAATCTTCCGGTTTAACTAGAGGGTCAAACACAATGGGAGCGGGTGTTATCTCTTAGAGCCCACGGAGGCCTAGACCCCCTACACATGGCCAAGCCTATGACAGGGTCAACCCCTCACTAACCACGGGTCCCACCATTGACACATAATTCGCGTGTCTTGGCCCAATAATGTGTTAATGCACATCCTATTCGCATGCCTAGTGTGGGTGTGTGACATAGGCGGGTCCCAACTAAATTATTGTTACGATGACACATGTGGGGTCGACACTATTGCCCCCACCACCCTTGAACCTCATGGCCCGTACTGGGTAACCCAGATCACGATAACATTGGACCGAAATGGACCCGAGCCCATACCATGGTCCAACATTTCCTAGTTAATGAAACTCCATGAAAGACTGCCCCTAAAGGTAGAAAGATGGACTTGTATACTTAGCACTTAGCACTTAATATACCACATAATTTCCCAGCGCAAGTGGCAAAATGGACCACTATACTTAACTTGCTTCTTGTGTCCCCTCATCTTTATTGCTTCTCCTGTTCTCGCTCCACAAGAGGCTTCCATGCCTTCCACGAGCCAGCCTGGGCATTGTGGTGGAGATGCTCCAAATGACCTCCATGAAAAGAACATGAATAACCAAATCTACATAAATTTCAGAAGTAAAGAAAAATATGGAGTCTGAAAGTGTCAATAGATATCGTGCCCGGTGACACTCACAACAGTTAACCCTCAGCAGCCACCACAAAACCCCAACAATGCATAAAATCCTAATAAGAAAATCCAATCATAAGCATTATATGAACTCAACATCCAACAGTGTCTAGAGAAAGACACACACCCCATCAAACCAAGCATCACTTCAAATAAATAGGCATTTAATTGAAACAAGTCCAAATGTTATCATACAATTAATACACACATATCAATAAAAAAATATATCAAAAATAAATTCTGCTTTAACTATAGTCAACAAATCGTGTTATCTAAATATGAATTATATCCCTATAAAAATATCAATTTTACAAAACACTCCTTATTAAGAGGAAGCAAATTGAGAACAAAGGAACTAAAACAATGATATTGGACTTCTAAACAAATACATTATTTCCAATCAATAAGTTAGTACTATTTGATCTATAGAAGAATTCATTATTATGAAACTTTTGCTAAAATTCATGTTCTCTTAGATGTATTATAGTGCTAATTTTCGCCGTGAATTATTCAATATTTACAACACCTTATGCAACATTCATATGATCTACAATTTTGTTGTATTGAAACTACTCAACCCATAAAAGTTGACTTGTCTCGTAGCTAAAATTTAGTTTTCTACAAAAACCTCACAAGATAAAAATTTTCATTTGCTCTCCTTTGATTCTATTCCTTACGTATGGATTAGAATCATATGTCAAGGCTACTTCTGCACAATTTTTCAGAAATACACAAATACAGAGAGAGAGAGAGAGAGAGAGAGAGAGAGAGAGGTAGGTAGAATAATGACCTTGACGTTTCCAGCTTCCTTGATGGTGTCAATGATCTTCACCTGATCCGAAATTTGCATGTGCCCGACGGTGGAGATAACGACATCCACCTACTTGATCACCTTCACCAGACTCTCATGATGGTAAATGTCTCCTTGCCACACCCACAAATTTTCCATAAAAAAGAAGTCCCCTTACTGAGATTAAATTCGCAATTAAATGGATCAAAACAAGGAAGAAACCCGTATGTACATTGACCAGCGTGACCCACAGTGTCTTGAAGCTATTGAGGATGGCAGCCTTGGCCGCAATTGGAGGCGGTGCTTTCCCGGACGAGGGCGGAGGTGCGATTGCCGAGCTTTGCGCTGTCCTGCATGATGAACTTTGTGATGTAACCCATGCCTCCGATGATCAGAATAAATTAATACTTTCTTCATCTTAAATTAATACTTTTATTTGATAAAAAAATTATGTTATATTAATAATTTTATTTAATTTAATTTAAATAATTAAATATTTAAAAAAGAGTATTATAAATATTTTTTCCTTTTCTCTTAGATGTATGTTTTACTATTTAATAAAAGTTACAGTGGGATTAAGATTTAGAGGATTGAAAATACGAGATAGCATTGAGATCAATACTTTAATTTGTGTGAGAAAAAATTACCATAAGTATATATACATAAATAAAAAAATAGTAATATTAAATAAAAAGTTATATAAAATTCACCAACACCAAAAACCTACAAAACATCCTACTTACTACAATACATAAACCAATAAGAACATAAATAATGAACATGGCATAAGAGAAAAAAATGTCATTACGAAAAAATAAACACAGTGAATATGAGAAACTAAAAAAAATAAGCACAACTATATATAAACACATACACATGACATAAAAGAAATTATAAGTTTAAAAGCCACATATTGCATGGTATAAATATAGAAAACCCAAAAAATATAATAGTCATATAATATAAGTTCAAACGCCACACAAAGTATTGTTAATGGCATATCTAAAAAATAGTGTATTCTCCTAAGATGATTGTCAATTTTTGTAACAAATTTGTAAGTTAATTAGGTGAAATTGATTTGAAGAGAAAACTACAAGACAACAAACTAAAGCTCTAAATCATCTACAAATTCTATTAAGCTCAAGATTTGGATCAAATACAACTGGTACTTTCATCATGACTCTTACATACACTTTTTTCTGCCCCTAGGGCCTTATAGTAAATAACTAATTCTCTAGGGTTACTCGTGCACCTTAGTCGCATTCATGGGTAATCTTACCCACTCTTGGGTAGGTTTACCCACCAATGGGTAGACTCACCCACAATTGGGTAGATTCACCCACACATGAGTAGTCTTACCCACTCTTGGGTAGACTTACCCACATATGGGTAGACTCACCCACCAATGGGTATGAAATATCATCTCTTCACCTCTATAAATACGCATGTCATAGGAAGAGTTGATCATCAAGTAGAGTTAAAGCCTCTCAAGTCCCCTAGGTATTCTTGTAGCTTACTTGACATATTTTGGGAAGGCCTTGGGCCACTTGTCTTGAATTTCCTCTCTCATTCAAAGGAATATCAATGGAGTTTCTCTAGAGAGCCATGCAAGGAATTCAAACTTGATGGTCTTTGGTTTCTTGTTTGTATAGAGTTGAATCTTTAGAAACTGATCTTTCTACCCAACTCCCTTAGCTTTTGAAATATTTCATTTTAAAGCCTTTAATTTGTCATAAGTACCCATCCTCCCCTTTGCAATGACCATAAAAGATTCTCAACGAGGAAATGGGAAGGTGTTTATGACTATTTGTCCAAGGTTTCCTTCATGTTATGTGATGCACTGAAATAATGTTTAATTAAATGTTCTCATATTTCGAATTGCAATCCTATTTTGTGTTAATTCATTGCTGATTTGGGTTTTTTATGTTTTGAATAAGTTAATTGGACCTTAATTGAGTTTACATGTTTAAACAAGCTTTAATAGGATCCAAGTAGAAGAAGAAGTAAAGCTCATCTACCTAATGCTATTTGAAAGTCAAGAATGGGCTCCTAATGGTCTAAACATCCATGGAATGGTCGAATACAACCTTGTGGACCCATTTAATTTGAGATTTGTATGAAGAGGACTAAATTAGGAAAGAAGCTGATTCGGACAGATTGACAGAGCCTTAGTATTTCGATCATATCTTTTTATGCATAACTCGGATTGATACGATTCTAGTGGCATTAGAAAGAAGACTTCCATAGCTACAAATAATATGTCAGGAAGAAATTCCAAATTCCGAAGATTCATGGGTCGAATTCGGTATGAAAAGAGATAGCTAGTAAACTAACCCGAGGCAAGCACATGAAGAATATTTTCATTGATTATGATTGATACACATAAGGAAAGACAATGAGGCTGATTGGTTAACTAAAGGAAGATTCAAAGATACTTATTTGCTAAATTGATTTATTTAGTATCTAATCATTGCCAAAGAAGCAATCAATCAGACAATCAATCAGGATGCAATCTAGAGATATGATTTCACTTTCCTCTTTGAAGCAACCCCTTCTATTCCTATAAATAGAGGGGTGGACGTGATAAATGACTCAGCCCCTCCTCTTTGGAGCTCTCCTCTCCTATTTTCTTCTCTCATATTGTATTTTTGTTTTAGTTTTATTGTAATGGCTTTCTAAGCTGTCAAGCTAAGGCTAGAGGTGATTTGTAACAATTTAATGGAGTTCAATTCATGTTTCATCAATGGTTTCAAGTAAGTATTGTTTATTTGAAGTGATTTATTATTCTTCTTCTTGTTTCTTTGTGATTTGGATACATAAGATGCTTGAAGGCTCTCCTTTTTGATCTTTTGTGATTTGGATACATAGAAATCTTTAAGAGACAATTGTTTTTATCCTTCATCTATCCAAAGCATTTCTATTTTTATTTTTAACTTTAATGTTCATATCTTCCGGTTAGATAGAATTTTCATTCGATTCTAACTGAGATAACATGATACATGAAGAACATCATTAGATGTTACAATGATCCTTAATGCGAAGTGTTTTCTCATCTTGATTTATTAACTCTATATTACCCCAATACTCTTCTACTCTTTCTTTCTTAGTTTTCCTTTCTCTATTTTTTTCGTAATAGTTTTCTTTGTTGCACAAGGCTTTCCCTGTGGATTGACCTTGTCTACTATAATTGGCAAGTAAAACAAATCTAAATTTGACTTCTTCATAGTCTTGTTTCAGACGTAACAACATTATGAAAAACCACCTAGAAACCCAAAGCCCTCATCTAATAAGCCTCAACAATTTCAGAGCATCGAATTAGATCTAAGGCTAGATGTGGGATGACTAAAGATTGAACACTCTTTAAGCGCACACTTACTACTTGCAAGGGCAAACTATTGTAAGTGCTCTTAACATCTCTTCTTTCTAAATTCTAGTTGGTGGAGTAAACCTAGTAGTTGAAATACCTTGGTGAGAGGGACGGGTTGTGCATAGCCTGCATAGTGTGGATTCAATTAAATGTATGTACGATTACCAATGAACCAAGGAAAACCGGGGTGTGTATATAGTTATGGGATAGCCGAAACCCTCACTTAGTGGATATCAAAGGTGCCTTTGATTAGGTGCTCTGAGAGTGGATGTACCTGTCTAAGCAAGTACTTGATGGCAAACCAATATAAATATCTTTGTGCATGATATCTTTATTTGTTTGATAATGTGATGACTTTACATATCTAACTTCGCATCGCTTGAGTCCCTCTCTCACCTTTGTGCATTCTAAATACGAATATGTCTTTACTGAATGTACACACGATTGATTTCTTTTTGTATATTATCTTCATTGTCATTGTCATATTGTATGAAATTAAATTTTACAAGTAACTTTTAAGTGGTTGTCCTATTCACCCCCCTCTAGGACTCTCCCTCTTTAGTGTACTTTCAATTGGTATCAAAGCCTGAACACTCTGTTCAAGGTGAAATCACCTAGAATGTAATCCAGGTTGCTCCTATATGGGTAAGTTTGAAAGCTCATCCACCACCAAGCCACTTCCTTTTGATGGGAATAACTATGCCTATTGGAAAAATAGAATGAGAACCTTCTTGAAGGCTCATGATGAATTGGCATAGTACTGTGTAGAACATGGATGGACTCCTCCCACTGAAATGATAGAGGTAGATGGTGATAAAACCTCAAGCTCAAATAAACAAAGTGTCTATGACTCATAAAGTGAATTAGAGGATGATGAAGAACTTGTTTTCCTAGCAAAAAGGTTCGCTAAACACTTCGGGGGAAGAAATAGAGGAAATTGATTTACCAAGAACAAAAATATGGACAAATGAAAAGGAAAAAGTAGATTGAAATCAAAAGGCATAGAATGCTATAATCGTCATGGCTATGGCCACATGGATTTAGACTGCCCATTAAAATAAAATTTTAGGAAAAAGGAAATAGCCGCCAAAGCATCGTTATATTTGAGAGTTTAATATCCAACTAGATGGCGATAGTGGATAACTAAATTGCTTTTCAAACTTGTACTTTGTAGAAGTAAGAATCAAGGGTTCTAGCCTCTATAGGGCAAGTCGGTGATATTTGTGGTTGTGGATCGACTATCCAAGTATGCGCATTTCTATGCTCTGGGCCATCCGTTCATTGCCAAAACTGTGGCTGAACTCTATGTTCACGAGATAGCCAAGTTGCATGACATGCCTCACACCATTGTGTGAGATAGAGATCAGATCTTCCTCTCTCAGTTCTGGCAAGAGTTCTTCACACTCCAGGGCACTCATCTTCATATGAGCACCACCTATCACCCACAAACAAATGGCCAAACTGAGGTGGTTAATCATTGCTTGGAGTAGTACTTGTGATGCTTTGTAGGGGATTAGCCCCGCCGATGATTCAGCTCCTTCCTTGGGCGGAATGGTCATATAACATGACCTATCATACTCGGGCGGGGTTCATTCCATTTGAGGTGGTATATAGCCATCCCCCTACCATTTTGTCATATGTGCCCCACCATTCTTCCATGACCAAGGTTGATTACATGCTCCGGACTCAGGATGAGGTTATCCAACAGCTCAAACTCAATTTGGCTACTGCTCAGAACCACATGAAATAAGTGTATGACAAGAAGCATTCCAATCGGGAGTTTCAAGTGGGCGACCAGTTTGTTTTAGGGTGATCATTCTAAGCTGGCTTTACACTATCATGGTCCCTATCCCATTGTCAAGCACATTAGCCCTATAGCTTATCACTTGGCCTTGCTTGATGGGTCATTGGTTCACTCGGTATTTCATGTCTCTCGCCTATGCCGCTTTCTTGGGGATCTGACTCATGTGTCCAGTGCTCCTCCTCCACCACTGATGGGCCCTCCTATGTTAGATGCTCTCGTGCCTGCCTCTGTGATTGATAAACGGTGGATGTGTCATTCTAGCCGCGTTGTCACTAAGATACTCGTGGCTTGGTAGGGCCAGTCTTTTGAGGTTGCATCATGGGTGCTTGAAGATGAGTTTATGGACTGCTTTCCAACTTAGTCGCCTTGATGACAAGGTGAAAGCGGCGCGTGGTGGAGTGTTGTGTACACCAGCTCAGGGTTGGCCCTCTCCCGTTTTGCATTACTTTCCATTCTTAGAACTTACTATGTTAGGACTTTGCTTTACAGTATTTCCTTTTATGATTCAATAAGTTGTATTTAAGGAGGGAGATTGGATTCAAGTGTAACATACTGGCTATAGGCCCGCCTAGTTGGCACACATCTCACAACTGTCACAACCTCCTAGGGAGTCGTGCCCTCCCTTATAAGGGGGGTCTTCTTCCTTCTTTGTTCTTTATGCAAAATGAAAATAAACTTCTTCTTATTCCCCTTTGCATCTTCTCCCCTTTCCCTTGATTGAAACTAGGTACCGTTTGTGTTCCACTCCATAACACAACAACACGAAAAGATAAGTGTCCATCAGCCCTTTCTTCAAAGTCAATCATCACTTTCCATTAAAACTTAGCATTCATAGCTTGAATTTCCTCATCCTCTTTTTGTGCTTCAACCACCTTGTCCATCAAATCGAAACTTATGGAAAGATTAGCAAACCACTTGCTTGTATCTTATAAAACTATATCCGGTTTGAGCTCAATGACCTCTTCATATAAAAGTCATTCTTGCACATGCACATAAGCTACCGAAGTTACCAATTTCTGACTCAAGGCATCTGGCACCACATTAGCTTTCCCTGGATGATATGAAATGGTGAAGTCATAATCTTTAAGGAATTTCAATCATCTTCTTTGCCTCATGTTCAAGTCCCTTTGAGTAAAGAGATGTTTCAAACTTCTCACCATGAAGGTAATGACTCTAAAATATTAATGCAAAGACTATTGCCACTAACTCTAAGTAATGTGTTAGATAGTTTCGCTTATGCACTCGCAGTTGGTGAGAAGCATAAGCTATTACTTTTCCATGTTGCATCAACACACAATCCAAGCCTTTTTGTGAAGCATCACTATCGACAACAAATCCTCCACTCCCTGAAATTAAGGCTAAGACTGACACTAAAGTTAGCCTCTTCTTCAATTCCTGAAAACATTGCTTTTATGCTTGACTCCATTCGAACTTCACACTTTTCATTGACAACTTAGTCATAGGAGTTTCAATGTGAGAGATACCTTCGATAAATTGCCAATAGTATCCCACAAGACTTAGGAAACTTCAAACTACAAAATCATTTTTAGGTTTCTCCCACTTCATAACAATTCCCACCTTAGCTAGATCCATTGCAGCACCATCTTTGGATATGACATGGCCTAGAAATTGTACTTCCTTTAGTCAATATTCACACTTGTAAAACTTTACATAGAGTTTGTGATCTCTCAAGTTTGCAAAACAATCCTTAAGTGCTTTTCATGATCTTCGTTGCTAGCTAAATAGATCAATATGTCATCTACAAAAATGATGACAAACCGATCTAAATAAATCCTAAATACTTTGTTCATCAAGTCCATAAAAGATGTCAGTACATTGGTGTAACATCTGTTGTTACGTCTAAAACAAAACTATGAAGAAGTCAAATTTAGATTTGTTTTACTTGTTAATTGTAGTAGACAAGTTTGATCCACAGGGAAAGCCTTGTGCAACAAAGAAAATAGTTAAGAAAAAATAGAGGAAAGAAAAATTAAGAAAGAAAGAGTAGAATAATATAGAGGGAATAAAGAGTTAAATAATCAAGAAGAGAAAACACTAAGGCATTAAGGGTCATTGTAACATCTACTGATGTTCTTCATGTGTCATATTATCTTAGTTAAAATCGAATGAAGATTCTATCTAACCAGATGATATGAACATTAAAATAAAAAATAAAGATTGAAAATGCTTTCAATAGATGAAGGATAAACACAATTGTTTCTTCCAGATTTCTATGTATCCAAATCACAAAAGATCAAGAAGGAGAGCCTTCAAGCATCTTATGTATCTAAATCACAAAGAAACAAGAAGAAGAACAATATTAAATAAATATCACTTCAAATAACCAATACTTACTTAAAACCATTGATGAAACATGAATAGAACTCCATTAGATTGTCATAAATCACTTCTAGCCTTAACTTGACAGCTTAGAAAGCCATTACACAAAACTAAAAATAAAAGTACAAAAGAATAGGAGAAAAGAGATCGAAAGAGGAGGGGAAAATGCCTCTACTACGTCCACCCCTCTATTTATAAGAGTAGAAGGGGTTGCTTCAAAGGGGAAGGTTCAATCATATCCCTTGATTACATCCTGATTGATTGCTTGATTGGTTGCTTCTTTGGCAATGATTAGATTCTAAATAAATCTATGATTTATTTATAAAATAAGTAAATTTGAGTCTTCCTTTAGTTATCTAATCATCCTCATTGTCTTTTCTTATGTATATCAATCAAAACCAATGAAAAGATTCTCATATGTTGGCCTTGGGTTAGTTGACTAGCTGTCCTTTTGCATGTTAGCTTTGACACAAATATCTTTGGAATTATAAATTTCTTCCTAAACTAGTGATTGTAGCCACGAAAGTCTTCTTTCCAATGCCACTAGAATCATATCAATTCAAATTGTACATAGGAAGATATGGCCGAACTACTAATGATGTATCAATCTGTCCAAATCAGCTTCTTCCCGAATTTAGTTCTTTTCATGAAAATTTGAAATCCAATGGGTACACAAAGTTGTATTCGACCATTCCATGCATGTTTAGACCATTAAGAGCTCATTCTTGACTTTCAAATAGCTTTGGGTAGATGGGCTTTACTTCCTCTTCTACTTGAATCCCGTTGAAGCCTGTTTAGATATGTAAACTCAATTAAGGTCTAACTAACCTATTCAAAACATAAATAGCCCAAATAATCAATGGATTAACACAAATAAGATTTTAATTCGAAATGTGAGAACATTTAATTCAACATTATTTCAGTGCATCAACATCCCCGATTTTTCTGTAATTTTTTTGCATATTTCATCTATTTTCTGAAATTTCTACAGTTTTCTGCTCAAATTTTTCATTGAAGAAATTTAACGCTTCAGCGTATCCATATTTGTAATATTCATGACCATAAGTGTAATGTCCGGGAATTTTCTAAATTCCCGAAGTTGGTCACGAGAAATTAGGGTGTTGGACCCCATCACCTTCTAGTTGGAATAACTTATTCAATTATTTTAAATTGATGCCTAAAACTTATATTTATGAAAAGTTGACAGAAAGAGCTTCGAAATGCCACAAAGAAAGCATGAATCAGTGCCCGGATGAGAGAGATACGATTGCTCAAAGTTGAACATATCATATAGGGCCCGTTTACCCGATTTAAACGTGCTACGGGGCCATTTAAGTCATTTTGTAGGCCCGATTATTTACAATTCAAACATTGTGTTTTGGGTCTTGATTTGGTTACTGAATTGAGGAGAGTTTTGACACAATTTCTCATGGGATTAGGAGCCCTAATCTCATGCATATAAAAATAAATAATTAGAGCTTTTGGGGGGAGCTTTTGGGCGATGAAGGAAAGGAGGGAATTTCTTGGCAAGGCTCCGGTGAAGCGTTAGCGGCGGTGGATCGACAACAACTCAATAATTGAGTCATCTGCCTGCAATCTGCGGCAGGCAGCTGCCGGATATTGGAACCATCGCTGTGAACCAGCCGCAAACCCCTCCTTTGGTTTCTGTGCAAGAATCTGGTAGTGGCACATTCAATGCTGTGGAGTTGGCCGTGCTAGAGACCCGTTGTGCGGGTGTGGATTCCAGCAGCCGGCAGCGTCGGATTCAGTCTAGATCCGGCCGTTCCACGGCTGATTTCTTCCATCAGGCGGCGGGTGGGCCAGGCCGGTGGTGGCTGGATCCATCTAGCCGCTGCCCACACCCCTGTGGGTGTCTCCACGAGGAAGACAACCCATAGCAGGTCTGCAGGTCCGGCCCATTCCAGGCTGGAACTGCAGACCTGACCCGGTTTTAAAAAAAAAAGAGATTAAAGAGGGGAATGAACCGGGTCCGGTTCATAGGGCTTAATATGTCAAACAATTCTAGAAAAATACTCACTGACCTAAAGAGGTGTGGGGGGATTCTGACCAAGTTTCAGCAGGGAAAAATCCCAGAGACTATGAAATGACCATTTTACCCTTATAGTTAAACTCCCATGTGAAAACTACTTACCCGATTTAGGTCTTCAGTTCGGGGGCCTAGGAGTCGATTTAAAATTTAGAGAAATTTACAGTAAGATTTTTATGTGTACCCAAATTATGGATCAACCCACTTAGTGAGGAAAAATCCCAGTGAGTGGTCAATTGACCATTTTGCCCCTAAGGGTTAATCGTAAACCGTTAAGTCAACCTGGGTTGGTTCAAGGGGTTCAAGACCCCATCACACGCCAGAAAAATTACACAAAGTCCATGAAGTCTAGTAGTACCCTTGAGTTCAATTTGGGACCCATTTGATGCCAATAAGGCCTTAAACCAAATAACAGAAATACCCTTTGAGTGGACCCTCTCACATTCATGTGAATGGAAGCGCGAGTCAGTTTGAGAATGGAGCCTTCTGAGAGGTTAATGACTTAAAATAAATAAAAAGGTAGTGGGATGACTAGAATGGCCCAAGATGGAGTACCATACCCTAGGTGTTATAATTACCCTAATGCCCTTAAGTGTAGTATGTTCCGTTTCTGTCGAAACTAATAACCTAACCACTAAGCATTAGGGTACGCTATAATGACGTGGAATGTCTTCAAAAGGAAGAGGTGTGACCAATAAGTGACATGAAGACCTTGTTAGGTCAGAGTGTCTTGGGAAACAAGGGAAATGACCTTAATTCTCTAGGTTTAGGGCAGTGGATTACAAGTGTCTGCAACCGAGTACATCGATCGACTAGAGTGTTATATATGTAACTCACGGGATGCGTTAAAGTTGTTTACACTCTCGGGCTTGAACTAGTTGAGCCCTAGCCCTGCAAATGAGTGCAACATGCCTTTATTCATTCTTTATGCACTTGTGTGACTGCATATTATATATTGATTATTCTTATGCTTGCATTTACTATTGTTGTGTTGAGTTATATCAGTAACTTAAGGTTAATAAAGACTAATTAAGAGATTTTGGTTGTCATTGGATTAGGGGGCGAACACGTAATCAAGATAATGACTAAAATACCCTCAATAGGGTTTGGGACATGTTCATGGAGTGAACGGGGCCCTGACATAGAATCTTACCTTAGTTAATGAACCGAGGGTGGTTATGGGATGTTTTCTGCTCAGTGGATGAACTATTTGTTGGGCCGATTCACAAGGTGATGAGGACCCAAATGGTTGAGCGGATACTTTACTGGATGGAAATAATCTAGTCTAAGTTCAGATGTTTGGGGGAGTCAATGGTCATAAAGACCTAAGGCTTCTATGGATACATTAGTAATGTTGTATAAGACATTTTCTTCATCGCCACGACGGTTTGGGTATTGACCAAATGGTTTTTACCGCCGGTCTCCCGCAGGACTTCCCAGGACTATTTAGTATGTACAAAAAGCGGAGTTACATGAGCATCATGGAAAGCTTGTGTTTCTTGCCAATCTGTGTCCATGAGCACAGTTGGGATCCTTTTCTCCAGATTTGTGGCAGGCTATTGAGAGCCCTAGGGATTTGGGTCAAGCTGCTTTTAAGCAGTCTACTTCAAGGTTGGAGTCCTTTGTTTGGAGATTTCTCGAAGGGCGAGTTATCTCTGAGTTACATATTTTATAGTATTAATTATCGAACAAGGGATGTGAGATAATTAATAACATTGTTTGATATTGCTTGTTAATTAGACAAGTGGAATGATTAATGGACTTACTAAAATGTAGGTTGGTTAAAAATACCTAAGTATTGCATGTGTGATGCTATGCTTCTTAGGATAGAATAGTTTTTAGGCAGAACTACATCTGGATCCGATCTTGTTGGAAACATTAGAGATGTTGTCTGATGAGTACGTAGGCAACTAACATCGGGTGATGTTGACCCAATCCGAAAAATATTAATTAAATCTTTTGTCCTTTGGAAGCTCTTCTCTTGAAGGTGGAGAGATTCCATTGTTGTTGTTGTGGTTGCTTCGTTTGGTTGGTTGCAGATTCTCCAGGCGACGACAAGTGAGATCAAGACATGCAAGCAAGAAGAAGTTTTTTACGTTTCTGCAACTCCAGTACGTACGTGTATCTTTAGCTTGAGAGTTAACTTGTTATTTATTTTCAGACGGATGACGGACTTGTACTTACATGAACGAGCTGTTGTTGAAATTTTGAGACGTGTAAATATCATATGATTTGATATCCGTATTTGTGAACTCCAGTTATCATGACTTGGATATTTAATCGAATGGTTTGTTTTGTATTCAAGAAAAAAAATTTGCTACTTACCGTTCGTGCTATTTAAAAATGCTTTTAAAAATCTGGGACGTGACAATAAGAGTCGGGAGTGGTGTTTAGTCGCAGGTCATGGGCCTCGACGCATCTCAGAATCTTTTTTGTGTGCAAACGGGAGAGAAAAGGACGCAACAAGAAGGAGAACAGAAAAGGAAAAAAAAAGAAAAAAAATATAAAGCGGATAGGGCGTGTCTCGGCACGCCCGACCTGCGGAATGAACAATGAATGGGGGCATCCCCTTCACTGTGTGAGTCCGAAGGTGGCAACACTAGCTTTCGCCCGGCTAGCCTTGGCCTAGCGACACTGCTACCGCCTCCCTGGCCTGGCCCCACCAGCCACCGTCACCTCTTCCTTCCTTTTCCCGTTTCGGCCTCATGAACCTTTTCAAAATTTTCCGCCCAATCTGCTGCCGCCTTTGCCTACATGGCCTCCATCTCGCCACCCTAGCTCCGCCCTAACCAAGACCGCATCCAGACACCATTGTCCCGGCCTGCCCAACCCTCTTATGCTGTCTGAGGTAAAAATCGAATTTGCTCATTTCCCCCCAATTTTATGTATGTTGCGACCTACAGCGGCGCCGCTGGTCTCCAGCCACCGTTGACCAGCCCTTGGGTCCTCCCCTAGCCCGGCGACGGCAAGGTTGCCACCCCAACCACACCCTAGCTGCCGCCTCCCTCAACCCCCTTTGCCCTATTCTAATCAGGATCGAAAAAATTCTCCTTTTCCTTTATTTTTTTCATTTGTTTTAGATGTCGGCCGCCACCTTCAGCCTACTGTAGACCAACAATGACAAGGCTGCCCTCGGCCCGAATCATCGCCTTCCCCGGCCCTTCCTTTGCCCCATTTAGATATGCGCAAAATTTCCCACATTTCATTGATTGTTGTCGTTTGTTTTCACTGTTGGCCGCCACCCACTGTTTAGCCTCTGGTTTTCTGCCTCGAGCCGACGACGACGAGGTGCCGAGGTCTAGCCTCTTGCATCGATTAGTCCTGATTCGTTCAATTGGCTGACCCGCATTAGAGCAAAGTTGCACTTTTTCGTAGGCCGCATCCATCCTCCACAGTTGGACATCAGATGATATAGGGCCAACGTCCACTTGACTTGCCGCTATCAGGCGACTGCCGGGTCCTGGGGTCTTCCAGGTTCATCCCTCGCCCCCTATTCGACCATTTGTGGCCCGATGACAGCATGTCGACTACCACCTATGTCAACCAATGGACAACCGCAAACTTCTAATTGACCCAACGACATGAGGCTATTGTTCCTAGCCTCCCATGCTCCTCTGCCTTGCATGTTTGTTCCCTAACTATGCCCCTAAACTTCGGGCTATATTTCTTAGCGCCGCTGCTAGACCCACCCCAACCTAGGACTAGCTATTGAGCTTGACACTGCATGTACTTGGGTTGCTTGTCTGATGTCATGGGCTCTGCCCCAGCCCAGTGATGGCAAGGGCCAACACTTCTAGCCCGATACTACCTATGCACCCCCACTTTTGTTACGCATAATCCAAAACCTATAGGAAAGAGTTCCCAAATTTTGATTCTTCCAAGGGGAAGTAATATTGCCAGACTCAGGCCATCGAAGGCTCGACCGATGTCGTGCCCATATCCTCCACTGTAAGCTGTGCTTGATGCACGACTATCCATACAATGATTTTGTTGTGGGTAGCATTTAGAAATGACGCCGCCTTTGTCAGCCACCTACGCTGGGCCTTAGTGCCTCATCGCGTGTTTATGGAACGACTCCACCACTAGGCAATATGGCCGTTAAAGCCCTCCTCTATCTCTCCTATGTCCTTGAGTACGCAACCAAGCCCTCCGCTACATTGTTAGTCTTCGACAATGTAGAATTGTTGCCACTGGAGGTAGTCTGCGGTCTAGTTTAACATTTGTGGCCAACAAGTGTTTTAAGCCATTGGCCGACCTCCAACTAGTCACCTCCTATTTTGTGGTCACTTTTGCCATACCTAGTTGCGCGACCTTGAGTTTGGTCGCCCTAGTGCACCCAGTCTTATGCTTTGAGTGTAACTAATCTAACCTTATCAAGATTAATTCCACCATCTCTGAAAATCCTCTGGACAACAATGACTCTCTCAGTGTGATGCTTTTGGTCGCCTATTCTGCCATCGACGCAGTCACCGTCACTTTCTTGCCATCAAACTCACGTGATTACAAGGTAGGGAACCTTGAACTCATAATTTCATTATAGCATGCTTTGATTGTGTAGTAGCATGCTAGGAGTTTATGACTTAATGCTTTGTATGATAAATGCTGATTAAATGAGCATGTTATATGTATATGAATTGTGCGTATGTTAGTGAAAACTAAGGGTACGTAGTAAGTTGTTATGAATTATGTGTATATAATTGGAGCATGTGATAGATCATCGTTTGTGGGCTGGTGGACTGTGGTTGATGGGCACAATTATGGGCGTTTGATTCTAAGTTTGTCGAAGGGGTATTTCAAGGATTATGATGTGGAAATTACAATGGTATGTCGGGCGAGGAAAGATTTATGAATGATGGGCAAAAGTTGGACTTTATGAGATTGGAGGATCAGTTTGGATTGAGTTGGAGGGTATGATGGAGCTACAAGCAAGAGACTTAGGGGATGTAGGAATTTTGAAGACTTAAGATTCAGAGCTCTTTTGGGGGCTTGTGAGTTAGTAAGAGATAATAACATAATTGTACACGCATAATGTATGTAATAAGAATTGTAATGAAAGAATAATGAGTAAGGAATTAATAAGGGTTTGATTATGGGACTTTTTGTTTAAAGGATTCCATTTGAGGAGTTCGAGTAAGACGTTTTTGGTTTTAAGGCGAACGGTACAAGATGTAAGGTTGTAAGTATATAATGGTAAACATACGTTGACATGGAATACTAGTTTGACAAGTAAGGTTATGCAAAGATCTATAAGACTGTAAGGGTAAGAGTGAGTTATAATTACGATTGGATGAGTTAAGTTGGAGTATGTTACCCTTGTGGACTAAGGCTTCAGAACCGGCGTGGTTCTAGCTTGGTTGGCTAAAGAATGTAAGCTGGAAGTAGTTCCGAACATAATCCTATATGCATAATGTCATGCCTCGGCACTGCCGGACCCAAGCCGAACCCGGTCCAAGGGTTGGTCCATCGCACGGGGGTGACAGTATTGAAAAAAACAATTAAAGGAATAGTGGAAGACTTATGCCCCACCTATGGGAGGTCTAATTAGCGGAGTTACGCACTACTTTGAGCAAGAGTAAATAAGTAGAACAAAAGAAATGACTTTAATTCTATGTTAGTCTACAAGTCTTAAATCCACATACTAATAATCCAGAACCAACACACTTAGCTCAAAACAAGGTCTTAAACAAATCTAAAGGCATAATATATGACAAGTCTGAAACAGAACCACTCCATAAGGGTTTCTAACATCATAACAAAATAATTAGAAAAATATGCAAAGTCTAGAGGCCTCTACGCCTAATCCCAAGCTCTCCCCGACCATTCCTCATAAAGAGGATCATGTCAGACTGCATGTCACTCCATGCAGCCCCAGAACAAAACAAGGAAAGTGGGGTGAGTATAAAAACTCAATAATGGTTTGATTACAACTATAATAATCAGAAAACACGACAACATGACAATGTTGTTATTCAGATCCCAAGTTAATATGCTATGCCACTTTCTGATCATTTACTAGCTATCATGCATAAGACATACCTATCAAGTCATGTCATAAATATTCAAGTTATAACCTAACATGCATCCCACATAGGTATTTGTTCATATTTACTCAAATCAAGCATGATAATCCCATAAATCACATAAGTAGAGTCTTTCACACCCTTTCTGATCATGCAACCATATCACATAAACCTGCATAATAGTGTCTCATTCACACACTTTCTGATCATGTATTCATATCACATAAACCTGCATAATAGTGTCTCAATCACACAATTTCTGATTATGCATTCATATCACATAAACCTGCATAATAGTGTCTCATTCACACACTTTCTGATCATGCATTCATATCACATAGACCTGCATAATAGTATCTCAATCACACAATTTTGTAATTATGCATTCATATCACATAAACCTGCATATTAGTGTCTCATTCACACACTTTCTAATTATGCATTCATATCACATAAACCTGCATAATAGTGTCTCAATCACACCATTTTTTATTATGTATTCTTATCACATCCTCATTCACCCTGCACGACAAATGTGTCAAACACATGATACACAATCATGCATAGCATTCATAATACACATGCATCAATACAAATGGTGAATGCCTCCATCAAGGAGTAAACACAAGTATTGTCACACAGGCGGGACATAGTCAAGGCCACGAAGGCGAGACATGGTCTAATTTTCTACATAGGAAATAGAAGAGGGTCGGGGTTGTCAGCCCCTAAAGCTACTCACCCTGGACGATCCTGACCAAGGATGTCCGATTCTCACACAGAGAACCTAGAGCAGGTGTGTTCACCCAGGGACATCTCCTGCAGTGGGGGAGAGCCCAAATTCCCACATAGGGAACCCTAGAACATGTGGTAGCTGGTGCACGAAGCATACTACTCTGGATTCTCAGGGTCCAGATGACAATCTAAATAATCTCATCCGCAAAACAAGTATACAACTCGTCCTCACATATCTTAATTTAACTAGACTCAACCCAGGGAGTATACATGTTCCACATAGGAACTTAAATAAAAAAACATGTCCTTTTGGACCAATCAAGTTCTGATTAATTCACCAAGCGATTAATCTGGCACGCAATCTCAATCATTGCATACAATTGTTCAATTCCGGATAAACATCAGTAAAACTTCGTTCATGAATACCTATCCATGATGCATGATATTATGATACATCCGTGAGCAAGACCTACGTAGGTTCCAACACATGGAACGTGCTCCCAATCAGTCCTCTCATGCATCATAATCAAGGCATAATTAATTACAATTTCATAGTAGATTC
This sequence comes from Saururus chinensis, assembly GCA_035235625.1. Classification (NCBI taxonomy): domain Eukaryota; kingdom Viridiplantae; phylum Streptophyta; class Magnoliopsida; order Piperales; family Saururaceae; genus Saururus; species Saururus chinensis. Next base: position 22,905,844 of record CP141146.1, on the reverse strand, counting down.
CCCATACGTATGTGTATTCATGCGTATTCTAAGCACATGACCAATGTTTTGACATAAACTCATAAGACAATATATGCATGCTTAAACACATTCAAAACAATGATTCCCAACTAAAATCAAAGCAAAATCTACCATAAAGCTTAAATCCATCCATGTGAAACCCTAATTCGATAATGTTGTGAGTTTGAGACTGAGGGTTTCGAAGGATTAAGTTCTGTTTTTGTGCTTTCGATAAGTAATCAACTAAGTGTCCTTCCTGGTCTAGCCATGGTGTTATCCTGTGAGATTTGGTCTTGATGCTATATTTTGGCCCAGACGTTTGTTGCTCTATTGAGAGCGCTATAAGTTTCCGCCCTTTGTGGGCTCTGCATGTTTTCTGCTTACAGATGGCACTGTATGTTCTGCCTAAGAGTGGCACTATAAGATTCCTACCCAAGAGTGGCACCGTATGTTTTTCGCCCTTAGTTGGCACTATATGGCCCTTGTTGGCACACTATGGCCCCAGAGAGTAGGCATTTGCATGCTCAGGTAAGTAGTATCATGAATCTACTCTTACCTATTTGATCATGTGCCCCATGAGCATAGGTGTGACTTGCCTCTAGAAAAGTCCATGGCGTCTAGTTACTCCTCGGAGGTTAAAGTGACGCCCCAGTGGCATTCACTTCCTTTTCGATGCTGGAGCTTATTAATTATAATAAGCTTCAATTGCCGATAACATGTGTACGATAGTAAGAGTAAGTTGTATGTTTCAGATTCTGAGTAAGTTGTATGTGTAAGAATCAGAGTAAGTGTAAGTATAAGTGTAAGCTTCTATGGAAAATGGTAAGAGTAAGTTCATATGAGTATATGTAAGTCATATGAGAAAGTGTACGGTTGTATGAGTAAGATAGTAAGACTATGATTCAAAGTGTAAGTGTAAGTGTAAGAGTATGCTACAAGAGTAAGTGTAAGTTTAGCCAGTATGATCGTATGTGTGTAACACTTTATTTATGTTTCATATTTTCTTGCTTCATGTATGGTTGCATGAATGCATCTATGTATGAACTTACGAAGTTCATTGATTTATTTCCCCTACTGGGTATTTTCCTACTGAGTATGAAAATACTCACCCTATTTTTTTTAGCCCTTCGTTCGGAAGCTTTTGCAGGTCAATCGATAGCTTTTTGGACTGGACTATTTGATAAGTATAATTTATGTGTTATTTTACCCTTAATTATTTTACTATCTAGTCTCATTTAAGTATTAATATAGGTTAAATTATTAGATATTAAATTTAATTAGGTTAGAAAAAGCTTCCATGGTGTTTTGAATTAAATTGGTTTATTTTGCAGATTCTTCATTGGCATTCGAACGGCCTCACTAACCGATCGATCAGGTACACGTAATTTTGAAGAAAATTCAATTCAAGCGTTCGAACGGGCATGCAGGGCGATCGATCGGCATAACGCGCAGTTTCCTTATTTCAGTCAATTTTGAGTCTTTTTCATATTTGACTCTTTCTTACGGATCTTATGCCTATATAAAGACTTATTTGGCACGAAATTAAGGGAGAACAAGTAGATCTTTTGAAGAGACGAAGGAAGAAGAAGATGGAGAAGAAGCCAAAGCTTTCAATGAAGATTCAAGTGCTTTCTTCTACCATGGAAGGCTAAACTTTTCTTTTACTTAGGAGTTGATGAAGCTATAGATAAGTTTCAGTTTCTTTTCTTTTTAATTTAGATCTCAGTTGTGAATTATGACAATTGTATGATAAGGATTTCCTTTTTAATGGAAGAGCTTTTAATGTTTATTCAATTCTATGTTGATTTATTATCTTGTAGATGATAGATTGATGTAGTTTTGATATTTGCATCAATTCTAATTTCTGTGATTTAGATGAGATGGTCATGCAATAGTTTTAATGTTCAGATAATTAAGGACTTGGATGAGTTATACTAAGATTAGACGGGTCATGCCTATAGCTATTTAGTGTAGTTGATTCGTGCTATTGTCGAAGATAATTCATGCCATGGAAATTAATTAATGATTCTTTCTGAAGTAATTTTAGCTTGTAGCTGAGAATACTTGTTCATATTCACACTAGATTTAGATTAAAAGTTAAGGAATTATTATGGTTCTATAGTGGATTCGATTTCCTAAGTAAATTCCATCACATTAATCTCTTATTTTTAAACTAGTTGTTTTTTTTTCCTTCACTTAATTTAAGTTTAAGTTGTTTTAGTTTTCAATCAGCAAATTTATATTTAGATTTAGTAATAATTCATCCGTCCCTGAGGTTCGACAACCCTTAAATACTCATCCTAGTACAATTACCTTGTACACTTGCAAAAGGGTTTAATTATAAACGATCACTATTCCCCGTGGTGGACTATTCTTCCTCGACCTGAAGTGCAGCGAATTCATAGTGAGGCTATGTGGATTTTAATGACATGATCTCATGTATTGATTAAGGTGAGATAAATGTATTATGTACTAGACTTGGGTATGTATATATGATTCATTTTTTAGACTGTGAAAGAACTTGTACTTATAGATGCCTGGGAGGTATTTGTTTTGAAAGCCCATGGCTATGATAAGTTTTACTTTTATGTTTTCGTTTCGGGTCACACCTGAGAATGTTAGTTTTGTCGTATGATGAATTAATTTACGGAAATTGTTTTCACACTTTTGAATTTTGTTGGTTCTTTTGATTTACATCCGTATTTTGAAATAAAATATTTGAAAATTTGTCAATTAACTGTGAGGAAAAACCTCGGGCGTGACAATTGGTAAGCCTAAAAAGCATAACTAAGAACTCATAGTGCCCATAACGTATCCTAAAAGCAGTCTTAGACATATCTTTGGGTTGAATACAAAGTTGATGATATCCTGACCTCAAATTAATTTTAGAGAATACTTGAGCCTGCTGCAACTGATCAAACAAATCATCAATATTTGGCAGAGGTTCTTGATCATGACTTGATTCAACATCTAGTAATCAATGCAAAGCCTTAGGGAACAATCCTTCTTCCTGACAAAGAGAACCGGTACTCCTAAGGAGATGCATTAGGCCTAATGTATCCCTTGTCCATCAAGTCATGTAGCTGAGTTTTAAGCTCATTCAATTCAGCTAGAGACATGTGGTAATGAGTTTTAGAAATAGGAATGGTTTCTGAAAGAAGATCAATATTGAAGTTGATCTCCCTCTCAGGAAGTAATCCTAACAAGTGGTCTGGAAAGACATCTGCATACTCTGATACCAAATAAACATTTTTAATAGGAGGTGATGTTGTACTCTTCATTGAGAGGCTCGCAAGAAAAGTCATGAGCTCGCTATTGATCTATTTCCTTACCTTAGGAGAAGACACTAAGAACTTGTTACTAACCCATTTCATAGCATGGAAAACAAAAGGCTCTATGCCTGACAAAGTAAACACAACTTTTTCCCTCTTCAATCAACATGTCCATAATAAATTATATCATGTTCATGCCTAAATTTACATCAAAATCAATCATAGGCAAAATAATTAAATCAATAACTAACTCATGCCCCTCAACCACCATGGAAACCTTCTCAAGATACTCCTCCACCGAAGAGAAGATGAAGGGGTAGATACACACAATAGAGTTAACAACTTTGGCTCAACATTAAGCTCTCGAGTAAAAATAGGTGAAATGAAAGAATGTGAAGAACCGGAGCCAAACAATACTCTAGTATAGTAGGAGGCAATTTCAAGCATACCTTCTTTAACTTCCGATGCATTCGCAACCTTATGAGTCGCAAAGACTTTCCCTTAGTTGCCTAGCTTCTTTTGCTAACCACCTTGCTGCCTTTGTCCTTGATTTTGAAGAGCTTGTGGATGCCTTGGATCGTCACCCTTAGTGTTCTAAGGACATTCACTCTTGTAGTGTCATTTCTATCCACACTTGAAGCAAGTCACATTAGCACAATTGTTTGCACATTGTTGGTGTTGTTTCTACTGAAGTTGCTACCACGAGGCTTCTTATTGCATTGTCCTTGAGAGTCGCCTTGTCGAAAATGCTTAGGCTGGTCATTCCTCTTGTGGTAATCCTCTAAGTCCTTCACCACAACAATGGAGGTCTCTAGGGCTTCAACCTATCCTCGAACTTCCATGCTAGCTCATACTCGTCATTGAAGAAACGATGAGCAAAGCATTCTAACTCAATGAACTTAGTCTCATAGGCAAGCACATACATAGAGCTCTATTGTAGATTTAAGAACTCCTTCTTAACCTTTGCACGTGTAGAGGAAAATACTTGTCGTCAAAGATTGACAAGAACTCTCCCCAAGAAATTTCATCTCTATCCTGGAATCTCTGTCTCTCTATGGAAAGCCACTGCCATTGTGCTTCACCCTCAAAAGTGAATGCAGCTAGGCGGTTTTCTCCTTATCTAAACACTACCTTGCACTAAAGATCTCCTCCATGTGAAGCTTCTAGTTATCTGCTTCAGTGGGATCCATTGTGCCTTGGAAACTAGGAGGATTTAGCTTCTTAAAGCCTTCCAAGGTCATATGCTACTACCCAGTGCTACTAGCTTGCTTAGCCTATTGAGACACATGACTTGAGTTAACCCCTCAATGATAGTTGACATGTCGTCCACTCATGGGTCTCTAGCCAAGCAGCTATTGTTCGTACCTATATGATTTGGTCTAACCATCTACAACACAACTAAACATTAAGTCACAAGATCTAACACCAAGATCAAGCAATGCATCACACAAGTAACAAAACAATGAACTAACGGTATCAACATCGCTAGCATTGTCTAAATATTTTATTTGCTTACTTCCCATTATTCCCTAATGGTGATGTTCTAATTTCCTTATTCTCCCTTGCTTTTAGACAAAGTTGTTCTATGATACCAAAAACTTACTTGTAATGCCTCACCATACCCCATTGACCTGAACCCGGTCCAAAGTGGGATGAGGAAGGCGCGACAAAGTGGAAGGCTAACCAAAAAATTGGGCTAGATCAAAGAAGACAATACTCCCTTTGTGCAAAAGTAATTAATGGAAGATAAAAGAAATTAATTAAAGTCTTTTAGTCATTCACATACCCACATAAATCTCATAAAAACATAAATAAGTTTCAAGCCTTAAAAGGCAATAACATGTCTAATCCATCAAACAAGGCTCTCTCATAACATATAGGGTGTCAAAGGCATAACATAAGTCACTAAAAGTTTATCCCAAGACATATAAATGTTCCCTACTCCATGTGCATTTACTTGCCTTCGTGCTCGTAAAATAGATCATCCTAAGCACCTACATGACACAACTATACAACCTCAAAACAAAACAATGCAAACAGGGTGAGCTTAGCTCAGTAAGGATTTGAAAATAGTATGCTCACATTAACACTAAAACATAATCCACAAGAAACATCATAAGCCTCATGCAAACTGGTGTTAATAACACAAGAGCATATCAATTCCCTCACACATACAACATGTGGAAATATCTTATTTATACATCACATATCCATATGCAACACATATACATCATATCTAAATTATATTTCATAATCTACACACACAACTTGTGTATTCAAGTATCATAATGAATACACATCTTGTATAATTAAATATCACAATCCATACATAACATGTATAAACATAAGCATCATTATCTCCACAAAAATCCTGTGTAAATTGTTAGAATATATATGTCATATGTTAGGTTAATTGGCTAATTGATTTGTCAAAATTATGTTAGAAATAGTGTTGCCACCAAGTCGGGTTCGGGTCAAGTTTTGTCAAACCTGAACTCGATACCACTTAAGAAAACTGTAACTTGAACACGACCCATTTAACTTGAATAGAATAAAAAATAATTTTAATTTTTTTAAAATAATATTAAAAAATATATACAAAATTTAAATTTTATATTTATAATTATATTTGGGTCGGGTTGGGTTAGATCACCTAAAACCCCAATTAGGGTCGGGTTGGGTTTTACCATATACCCAACCCAAGTGGCATCCCTAGTCAGAAACCTTGAGTATGTAATTAGTCTTAAAATCTAATTAGATATAGTTTTGGTCGAGTCAGGTTTAGAATTGATGGACTTGAAAAATATGAGTAGGTGTGTTCTTATGGATCAAGATTAAACACTAAAGGATGTTGATGGGTTATGAAGCTTATTTAGTTCATATTCTCATACCAAGATTACTTGAAGTTTCAGAAGTGATTTTAGAGGTTTTAGGATAAAGGGACAAAATTGTCATTAAATAGTGTCATTGATCGATCGCTGGAAGCATGTATTGATTGATTAATGATAAATAATTGCACAGAATTGATGAATCGATCAATCGCCCTTAGAAAAGATTGATTGACACCAGGATCAATCCTTTGTAAAATGAAGCTGATAGTTTATTGATCGATTACTTCGTAGACTAATCAATCGCTCAAGGAGTTGTGTATTTAAAAAATAGTGAACGATCGATCTTTGTTTGAAAAAATTGATTGCAAGCAGTTTTAGTTGCCATAAAAAAGCTTTTCAAGATTGGATTTCTTTTCTTGTTGAAGTCAAATGGTCAAATCATTTTGGAGACCTATATAAAGGATAAAATGTGACAAAATTGAAGAGAGAAAAACCTAAAAAAACTGGGGAAAGAAAGGAGAGTTGTTTTCACATTATTTTCTTTAAGAATTCACAAAGGAGTTTAAAGCCAACTTCATACGGTCATAGATATGCAACTTCAAGAGTTGAATAATTGGTTTATAGAGACTAGCATTGAATTGCTTCTTTGTGTGACTTGCCTAAATCAAATTGATTTATTTGCTGCATTCAATAGAAAAAAGGTTAACCGACATTGCAAAATTTTAAAATGCTCAATTTTCACCAATATTGTTGAATGTTTTGGACAATTAGCTTGGAACTCTTATATTATGGATATGCGCACTAATACCAAATTTTCAAAAATAAAAGGACTTGGGGATCTTGCAGAAAAAATGGTTAAGACCAAGAAAGATATTTTATGTCCATTATTTTATTAGTTTATGACATTAGCATTAGTACTACTTGTTGCAACAACGACAATTGAGAGAACATTTTTTGCTATGAAGTTGGTAAAGAATTGATTGCATAGTCGAATGAGAGATTAATAGATGAATAATTTCTCAGTCACCTATATTGAAAAGGATGCATTTGATAATGTTGACAATAAAGTTATTAGTCAATGCTTCCATAATATGAGCACCCGTCTTGGACAATTATAAAATATTATCATTTATAATAGTCTATTTTTATAATGTGTTGACAAAAGTTTAATGTATTTTTTCCCTACCTGAGCAAAAATCCTAGCTTCACCCCTAGAGCCATTGGTCTCATTTGATTAAAGCTTGTATGGAGTTTTCCAATGGTATAAAAAATGCATGAATTCGAAGATGTATAATATTAAGTTAAAATAAAAAAGTATTATCAAGAAGCGTGATGTATGAATGAGTCCCACAAAAAAATTCGAGAAAATATTTTCATATGGGATCTCATTTGATAAAGCTCATTAAAAGTGTTCCAACGATGCCAAAAATGTTGTGGGTGTAAACAAATGAACGCGAATGTGATTAAGGCATGTCCTTAGCTGTCCATTTTTATGCGAACAATGTGCTTGTCTATCTGCATATGCCCATGATGGAAACGGGTGAACATGAACAAAATGAATGTGAAAGTTTTACATAGACTACTTGATGCAAAAGCTGAGGGTGGTTAATAAAAAAATTAATTAAAAATAATTTATAATAATAGTAGGATGATCTCATCTAATAAATAAAGAAATAATAATGCTATGGAAGATATGTGAGAGTATGACATGTATTTTTTATTATCTTTCTACGAAGACTTACAATATGATATAGTCTAATAATTTAGCATTAATTAAAAATAATAATAATAAAATATATAGTTGGTGGATGCGAACAACTGATATCATGGACAACCCTTGTCCGTAGCTATTTGCATTAGGAACAAACAAAAAATAATAATGTCCATTTTAGTACGAACAAGCGTGGACACAAACAAATAGAGGAAAATTATATAAATAATATTTAAAAATATTTACCAAAATAGTGGAGAGAGGAAAATACTTACCAAATTCGTATTCATTTTGGCCACGTAGGTGCTAGCCAAGCGTTGATGCCTGCGTGGCTTTTTTTAAAAAAAATTTAAAGATTTTGTCCTACACAAGGACGAAATCACCTAACTTGGGCTTTTCCGACTTGAAGGTTTAAGTGGGCTGAAAGGTAGATTTTGTATGAAATCTACTTAAAGGAAATTTCATATGAAATCTACTTAAAGGAAATTTCATATGAAATCTACTTAAAGGAAATTTCATACAAAATCTACTTAAAGGAGATTTCATCCTTCCTAAGGTGGAGCTGGGCGAAATCGAACAGTCACACACTCATGGCAGACGGTGGATTTAGTTGCAATCGCGATGGATGGCAGAGCGGGTGAAATCGAACAGTCACACACTCACGGCAGATAGTGTAGCTTGGCGAACTGGAAGGTGAAGGGGGAAAAATGAAGAATGTGTAGGAGGGGAACTGGCGAGCGAGTAAGTAGCTTGTGAATTTTGTCCTTTCGAAGAACGAAATAAGCTTTTAAGCTGATTTCGTGCTTGCGAAGTACAAAATCAATCCACCTCCTCCATATGGAAGCGTAAGGACTCAAGTTAGGTGATTTCTGTAACACCCCGACCCGGAATTCCGAACTGGATTGGGGGTTATTCAGAAAACTAAATCAGAGTTTAAATAAACAGAAAAATTAAAACCAACCAAGAGTGGTAGACTCTATGTGTGAGAGTCATAATGTTCTTCCACACACTACGGAGCTTTAACGTTCCATTGTGCATAGATAAGAACAAACCTAATTTTATAACTAAGTTGGATCAGGCCAACATTATTGTACCATTGGTTGCCACATACGTATTGGATACCATCTCTAACGTTATTCCAATATGATCGGATTCGAACATAGTTCTGCCTATTGGTTATTACATGCATCACACATCAAAAAATCATATACGTTAAAATACATATATTCTTATATCCAAATAAATTATTCCAAATCAGATAGAAATCTCATAAAACATTGGAGCAGAACGGAAGTTCATGAATCAATATACATCTCACTCTATTGTAGAAGTGAGAAAAATCATATACGTTAAAATACATATATTCTTATATCCAAATAAATTATTCCGAATCAGATAGAAATCTCATAAAACATCGGAGTAGAACGGAAGTTCATGAATCAACATACATCTCACTCTATCGTAGAAGTGAGGAAAATCATATCAAAATTACACATGCCACTCTTTCACAGAGTAGAGCAAAACACATAACAAAACAGATTGGGTCATGACAGATTCCATCAAACAAATTTCATCCTACCATAATATATTAATCAAATTAGATCTGAGCATACCAGATTAAATAGAGTATTCCGGAGCAAATCAAATCAAAGCATATCATATAAAATCTGATCATAATATATCAAAATCTACCTGATCATAACAAATCATATATCTTAATTAATATACATATTAATTAAGATATGCATGCATATAAATCGAAAAGTCCGGAATGCTTACTCCCCTTTTAGTTTCGGAAGTTGCGGCGTTCGGAGTTGCTGGTTTCTTTAGAGCGTCTTCCTTTTCAAGTCCGAAGATTGCAGACATAATCTCCTCTAGCTCCGGAACATTTTTCTCATTACATCTGAAGACGTAGACAAACACTCCCTTTAACCTGGGACGTTACCCTCATTGTGGTCCGAAGGCGAAAGACATAACCTCCCCTTAATTTGGGACACTTCACACTTCTTGCGCCCGTAGGCAAGGGACAAAACCTCCCCTACCCAGAGACACTTTTCTTTCTATGCGTTCAAATGACGAATAGACCTTCCCCTTTACCCGGAGAGTTTTTTCTCTTTTTGTGCCCGTAGGCTGCCAACAGAACCTCCCCTTAACCCGGGGATGTACCTCACACTACGTGGCCCTTTCATGGAGGATGAAGTCTCCCCTACTCGGGGCCACTTCCCTTATCGTAGCCCGACGATGGAGGACGAAGCCTCCTCTTACTCTAGGCCACTTTTCTCTCTTCAGGGCTGGAGGGTGACAGGTAGAGTCTCCTATTGCCCCAGGGCATTTCTTCTTTATAGGCCGCTAACTTGAGGAATGGATACTTCCATTGCATAGAACACCCTTGAATTAGCTAAGAAACACCTTTGAATAGAAGAAAGCAGACTTAGAATGACTCCGGAAACTCCTCCCCAAGAATGAACGGAAATGGAAATTTATAGGAGATTTTGTATGAGCGTATGAAGGAAAGAGGAATATGCTCTTAGGGATGTGTGCCATGCATCTCGCATTTATTGGACTGCATGCATGGCCGGTGCCCTCCAATGTGCGCTTCTCGCATGGCAACGCAGCGCATCCCGCGCGTGTTGCGTGCTGAACTATGCGATCAAGCGATGCAGACGGCCATGATCACACAGCTCGGCGTTGCGAGGCGTGGCGCCGATGGCTCGGCTCCTGTCGTGCTGATGTCATCAAGTTAATATTTTATTATTATTTTATTCCAATACACTTCTAACTTAAAAACATAATAACATCTTATCCCGAAGTCGGAATCGCATGTTCTTGGTACCGATGGACTCATATTAACGAGTTCTTTGAAACTAGACCCTACATGGGTAAGTTATCTCGCACTTTTAAAGTAAGTCCTACCTATGTGGCACGGTTCCTGAGGTTGTAACTTTCATTCCTGATTTCCGTTTCACGTGTTCTTTGATTTATTATGTTCATTACTTTGAGTTTTATTCATATACGGGGATTATATGCCTTGAAACCCCTTAAAGATTAATATAAAATTATGTAATTACCTCTAACTTATCAGTTTAGGCATAATCGGAATATGGGGTGTCATAATTTCGCCTTGTGAAAGATGAAATCATCATAAGGAGGGTTTTGTCCTTGTGAAGGACGAAATCTTAATTTTTTTAAAGAAGACGCACAAGAACCAGCATTTGGCTGACATCGACATGGCCAAAATGAACACTATTTTGGTTGTAATTTTCCTCTCTTCGCTTTTTTAGTAAATTTTATATATATATATATATATATATATATATATATATATATATTATTTATATAATTTTCCCTTGATGATATTTACACCCCTAAAAAATACACAAATATATATTTGAGAGTGAAACATATAATCTTACAAAGTTAAAATTAATGTAACCTAGAAAATAGGGCACATACCATAATCGTAAACTAGTTTTAAGTTGACATTAGGCATCTATCTAGAAGAATTAAAGTGAATAAATTTACTAAAATACATTCATATTATATATACAAATATAAAAAATTTAACAAATATAAATATTTTCTAAATTAATATTTTTTTCTAAATAGTTAAATTATTTATAAGAATAGAAAATTAAAATTAAATGTTAAAAAGTATGTGTAAAATAGACTGAAATTAAAATACTAGTGTCACTTAACTTTATATATATGATGTTTATTAATGTGGATAAAATTTTCGAACACCCAATATCCAATCGGTAGCCCCCACCCGCTTAGCCCGCACCATCTTAGCAGGCGTCGTGCGGGCGTCCTTGGGTGCGAGCGGCTTTGCTGTTGCCCAAGGATCGTAGAGATCCTCATCTGCTTTGTATTCTCTCTATAGTTGTCTCCCCTGTAGTCTCGCTCTGCTCCGCCCCCTCGCCCGCGCGGTCGGCAAGCAACGAGGGTGAAGAAAGCGAGAATGAGGCCTGATAAATTTCCCTCCGAGATTCTTCTCAACATCGGTGCCAGTTCTTGATCCCTCCTTCTATTTGTGTGTTCTTTATTTTCCATTTCTTTGGTACATACTCTCATTTCTGTCAATCTGAAGTCCAGTCCCCGGTTACAATCACAGTGCTTAGCTTTGTCCCTGAATTTTTGTTGTTGTATTAGTTAACAAATTAGAGCTCCCCTAGATTCTCCCATGGGGTATTAGAGGGTTTAATTTTATAATTTGTTATTCAGCTATATAATTCGTAGAGAGATTAGGAATTTTAGTTGGCTAAAGATTAAGTTTTTTTTGTTCTCTGTTGTCCTCTGTGAATTGTCTACTTTATTTGCAATGGGTTTGAACATTATTGAAAGTAATGGGGTGCTGACATTGGGTAAATGTTGTTAGGAGGTAAAAGGTTTTGTACAACAGTCGACACATTGACTCATCGTGAGCCAGATTCAATGCTTGCAGCTATGTTTAGCGGTCGCCACAAGGTGGTTCAAGATGCGGAAGAGGTATTGATCTAGGTGTTATTAGAAAAAAATGTATTATTCACTGCAAACTAATTTATGCCTTGTCACCACGAACATTGATCAAATTTCAAGTTGCTATTGAGATATAAGATTGTTACTATATAAATAATATTAAAAAATAATTACTAAAATAACAAAGAGAGAAAAATATTTACCAATATGGTATTCCTTTTTGCCACAGGATCTAGCTGGTGTCTACTTGTTTTTCTTTTAATTTTTTTTATAATTTTGTATTTTAAAAGGACAAAATTAGTACTGATTTCGTCATTCTAAAAGATGAAATCAATGCAATGTACTGATTTTGTCCTTTGGAAGATCGGAATCAATAATGAATTGATTTTATCCTCTCTTCTCTCTCACTTCACTCTCTCTCCTCTTTTTCTCTCTCTCCTCTCTCTTCACCCTCTTTCTCCTCTTTCTCTCTTCTCTCTATTGTCTCTCTCTTCACACACACTCTCTCTATTCACTCTCTCTCCTATCTATCCCTTTATTCACTCTCGCTCCTCTCTCTTTTGGGTATCTCTCTCTCCTATTTCTCTTCTTTCTCCTCTTGTTCTCTTTCTCTCTCCTTGTCTCTCTCTCATGCGTGTGAGCCCTAGCTTTGAGGAGTGGGGAGAAAGTAGGAACATTTAATTTAATTTTTCTTACTTATATATTATATATTTAAATAATAAATCTTAAATAAAATATAATGTATTTACGCATGACGAAATTAATGTTTTTTAATTTCATCCTTTAGAAAAAAAAGAGAAGAGAATGAGAAGAAAGAGAAAGAGGAGAGAGAAGAAGAGAGATAGCTGAAAGAGAGAGGAGAGAGAGTGAAGAGAGAGAGAGAGTGAATAGAAAGAGAAGAGAGAGCGAGAGGAGAGAGAGGAGAGAGAGGAAAGAGAGAGAAGAGAGGACAAAATCAGTTCATTATTGTATTGTACTAATTTCGTCCTTCTAAAGGATGAAATTATGAATTTTTTTAAAAAAAGGACGTAGTCTCCAACTAGCGCCTGAGTGGCAAAAAAGAACACCATATTGGTATATATTTTTTTCTCTCTATTATTTGGTAATTATTTATTTTTAATATTATTTATATAATTTTTCCTTATTATTTTTGTTATTAGTAGTAGTAGTAGATTGCTGTTATGTTTTGTGGAAAATAATTGTGTAGGTTATAGCTAATTTTTAGTTCTTCATGATATGTGAACTTGAGTGCGTTTGTAGGCTTCCTTCCATTTTCTTATTTTAATATATTTTTGCTTTTGTTTGCAAAACTATAAGGGAAATCGTAGAAGTTTTATAATACTACTTTTTAGTTATATCTTCAACAAAAGATGTTTCCATGCACCGGAGTGTATAAGTTGAACGTGAAATCCCCAATTGAAACGCGGTAGTATAAAAAGTGGACTGTTGTTGGGATCGTTATGTAATTGAATTACCACGAATCCACAAGAAGATGGACCTATTTTTGATTGCTCTATCAGTTTGGTCTATAGGTTATTGGTTTTATCGTCAAAGCACAAAACCTCTTTGTCTACCAACCAATACACTACCAGTGGACCTATAGATTTGCATTTGCACTGGGCAGTCCAAACAAAAAGAAGCAACTTGCTGATAAATGATGGCAAGTGCTGTAAGCATCTATAAGATCAAATTGTTGAATGAAAATGTGAGTTTTATTTTTAACAGTTTTAAGATATCCTTTGATGTGAGCAACCTTGTAAGTGACCAATAACTTTAAAAAAGAAATGCTATTTCTAAGATCAGAATAATGTGGCTGTCACCTCAGTGTTTGTTAATTCGAGGAGTTTATTTATTTGCATTAGTTTTTAGGATCAGCTTGCTAGAAGTAATGTACTTCAAGAGTAGATTGAGGAACTGTGCATTAAATTAGTAGGTAGGAGTAGACTATTAATTAATGTATGGGATAGTATAAATTGGTGCTTAGTGGAATGAAAGATGCAGGATTTGAGTTACCTAATTGTTCCCTTCTCTCTCTTCATTTCTCAACTGTCTGTCTCTCCGCTTTCTTCCCTCAACTTGCTTCCCCTACTACCCTCACTCACTATTCGTTCTTCCTCATCTTCTACACTCAATTTCTGTTAATCATCACATTGACAGGTTAGACACACATGTAGTTTCGAATTACCTAGTTAAATATTTAAAATGAGCCCTTTCCGATCTCCTTTAAATTCCAAAAAACTATTTTCAAATATTTGCAACGGACAGAAGCTTCTTAATGATGGCATACTGTAAAATTATATTTTGGATTGCACAAGCTAAATATGTACCAAGAGCAAGAACTGTGATTTCTATATATAAGATCATATTACAACTTGAGCGAAAATTCTGAAAGAACATTGTCGTATTCTTATCAAATTGTCTGATTGAAATAATTATTTGTTCTTAACTTTTCACTAAATCAACTAGTGGAGCTAAAATTCGACTCATTTCTCCTAGCGTGTACATAATAGAATTTAAACCACTTAAAGCTTTCAATATTGTTGGACTCAACATGCTCAATAAGCAACTACCAATGGGGATTGACCTGTCTCAGTTAATTATAGTTCTTGAACACAATAAGGAATTTTGTACATCTGGATATTAGTTTCAAAAAAAAAAGGTTTATGATCATCATCTTCATCATTGTAACCATTATTATGGGTTCACTGAGTCTGCTTGTCCATTTGACTGCATTATACACCATTTCCCCATCCAACTCTTTTATGACCCGCCTGGTGCTACAAGGAGGACTTCAATGTAGGGGAAAGGGGATAAAAGACAGAAATTAGAGATAAGAGACTGAAATTAAGGATGAGAGACTCATATTAAACTAGACTACTCAGATAGCTAAATTCCATTGATAAGCTTATGAAACTAGGGCACAGCCTTATATATTTATAGAGTTCATAAAACCATAATCCTAATAGAACTCATAATGGGCCTTCAAACAACTAACCTGGCTAATTGCAATAATTTAAAATAACTGAATTACTCAATGACTAAACTATCCCTAGTTAATAGATTAATCAAATTCTAATAGTTTATGGACCACGAAGGCAGACCCCTACCCCTAAGGCGGGTCATAACAAATGTAGTCATCTCCAGGTCTGATCTCAGTAACTCCCCCAGTCGCATTAGGCCTTTCTTTCTTTTTTCTAAGGGCCTCCCTAAGATGTTGATGTGGTATCCTTACATGCGGCATTGGCCTTCTCTTTTAACATCAATGATATAAATTAACTGAATTTTCTTTCTTTGTTATCCCTAAACTGTTTTTTTTTAATTGTTACAACTCACGCACCATGCCACACACATACATATCCTATATGCCACAGGGCCAGGATTTGATCCTGGGACCTCTTCCTCAACAGGGATAGATTTAACCACCTCAACTGGCTTGGTTCCTTAAACTGTATTTAACATAGTTGCTCTAATGCAATCATTGAACATTTACATCTCCACTGCATGCATTTAATTTATATTGCACTTCTTAAGTTTCTAACACTTAAAAGTATGCAGTCTTATTTGCCATTGTACATTGTTTTCCTTTTACTTTGTTAGGGATATTGAGGTTACAAAGCTTACTGAGGCAGCTTTCATTTCCGCAGTTTTATTCAAATAATTGACTATATCCTTATTAGTTTCCCTATTGCTTTGTTGGTCGTGCTACATTGGCTAAATTAGATCATCTATAGGTAATTATTGTAAAATAAAATCAATTATAGCTGCATTAATATTTGCTTTTGCACATTGTGTCTTAGTTCTACCAATCTTAATGCCCATAGACTTGTAACACTTCACTTCACAACTTTAGTCCTATGTATTACCTCTCTATACTTATCAATCAATATTAGATTATCGACAAATGCATTCACGATACGTCCTCTTGAACATGAGGTTCGAAGTTATTTATCTCTAATGCTAAGGAATATGGTTTTATTGCTGATCCTTGGTGCAAACTTTGTCTGGAAATTCTTGTGTCACTTCACTAGTAATTGTTAAATAGTCCCTCAGTCACTGCAGTTAACAATATTTATTTGTACCTTTGTATCTCACACTCTTCTGAGTGCCCACAAGAAAGTAGATAATGGAAAAGGATACAAATGATGAATGGTAGATAATAATTTATTGCTTGCGTGATGCTGGCAAATGCTAAGAAGGCCACAGGCTGTCCCCCATTTTACTCCATCCTTCTCCACCATTGACTTCTAGAGAGCTCAGTCTTTGAGATATTATTACTGTAATAGGCATTCGAATGCTTTCCTTGAAGGCTATGCATGGTTGACTGTGGTGTTTCCAACAGTTCTTAGATGAGCTTCAGGTGGTCTGTCACTGCAATTATGGGAGTAGTCACAAGTGGAAATTAGAAGGGGAGTGATGGTAGAGGTGGGGAAGACAATGAAATCACAGTGTATCAAAGAGAGGAAAATGTCTCACTTATGTAAAATCAAATGATCTTTTTGTAGGCATTGGTTGGGAGATGCAATTGATCAGTGAATCATGTTAGTAGTCGATTTATTATCTACATGGATTCTTGTGTTCCCAGCCTGAGACTCACCATGACCTTAACAAAGGCAATAGCTAACTTAATCTCAATACCTTTCCTTATGGTCTTTTTTCTGAAACAGTGGATTGAAAGATCAACTATGGCTATAGGGACCAAAAAGCTACATTGTAAGCTTTAAGGTATTCTTGAGGTCTTTATTTTCAACAAAGGGAAATAGCGGATTTTTCTTGAAACTATGACTATTGCTGATGAAATTGCTTGAGTTACTTTAGGACCTCAATAATAAGAACTACCCATCTGGAGGTCTTTTACAGAAGGAGATAAAAGCATTTCTACATTGTGGTGGAAGGCTGAGATGATGAAGTTGGTCTTCTCAAGCGCCTCACCCCCATTTTATGATATGAAACCCATTCGTCAGTTGTTTGTTGATAACAACAAAAATGAAGGAGTGGTAACTTCCATTCTAGCCCCTATACCTGCGCGCCTGAGTTGGAAGCTAATAATGAGGATAAGGAGTAAATTCCAAATGTAATTCCCTACTCTTAGGACTAAGGGCCACCCCAAATAAGAGGCACTGAGGCATTTACATCTGGATCAAAGTCCAAAAACAAATCAGGTGGCTAATGCAAGGAGAAAACCAGAGGGGATGATAGACATTTAAGGGCATTTGGATGGATGTTTCTTCTCACCCATATCTTTCTTCTCAAACTGGGTCTTGTGCCACTTCTTAAGACTGTTCCAGTCCAGCAGGAGGGGAGGAATGAATAGAAAAATGTGTCCCTTTCAAATCTTGTAATCTACCATAAGCATATTGTAGTTGATGGAAAGAATTTTGAAGATGAGATAGGTAGTCCTAAAACCTGGAAAAATAGCCAGGATTTGATGGTATGGCAATTAATTAGCGCAACAAATATTTTGGATCTTTTGATCCTATTTTGATATTTAAAATCCTTTTCTGCTTTGTAGGAGGTTTGGGCTCTGCTTTTCATGTTTGGATTGGAAATGCATGTAGAATTTGAGATCAGTGTGATCTCTAGTTGTCTTTTGTAGTGGATTGTGTGTTCCTTAATCTGTTGATGGTTTTCAGGGATATATCTTTGTTGATAGGGATGGAAAACACTTTCGACACATTCTAAATTGGTTGAGAGATGGTGTCATTCCCTTGCTTAAAGATTCAGAATGCACTGAACTTCTCCATGAAGCAGAATACTATCAGTTACTTGTAAGGTTTATTACCTTTCCATTATGGTAATTTACTCATATGTTGATTTTTCTGGTTACTTAACATCGTCCTCATGCTGTCAACTGATTGGCATAGTTACTTCTAGCATCTTTCCATGGAGAGGTTCTATCTTGTCACTGCATCGGTGTTTGGCCTGTCACCCCAAAAGAAAAAAGAAAGGAAAAATTTGATGTTCTTTTGCACTACATATTTGTGCACTTAGAGATAAAAAATGGCTGTGCCAGCTCTCTAACCAGCATAAACAGTCGCAACTGTGTACACAAAAATTACCAACCCATCCACCCTTAGTTGCAGGGAGGTTGACCTTTCTGTATGCAGCACACTTACTTCATACCCTGATGTTTGAAACATTTTGCATTTAATTCACTAGTCTTCAAATTTTGTATATAACAAGTATATTACTTATATCTATACATGTTCTAGCCTTAGTGTTCTGATATTTTGTCTGTATCATTAGATGCAATTAGTAACTAGTTATTTATGTACAATATTTGAATTTTTGACAGACACATGACCAACATTTCGTATTGCGGGATTGCCAGTTTTTTCTCTAGCTGACGTCTACTGCTTAATTCAGGGCCTCATTGAGAATATAAATGCAAGTATAAACAAGAGAAAAGAAGATGATGAGTCCAATGCTGAATTATCGCGAGCTGATATCATCAAATGCATACAGTCTGAAAAAGTTAGATTCCGGGGTGTAAATTTATCTGGTCTTAATCTTTCTAAATTGGTATGTTTTTGTTTTATGAGGTTGAAGTGTAACTCTCTCTCTCTCTCTCTCTCTCTCAAATGCCTTACAAGACTGTTCTATGTCTAATCTTGTGTGCCATGGTCCACTAATTTCTCTTGTTTTTTTCATCATATAATGGTTAATGGTGATGCTGTTGAAAAGTGATATTGGGTTATATAAAAGAAAGACAGAATGCAGGAGTATAGTCTGTCACTTATCTGGAAGTTGTTTCACCATCACAAGGGTTATGCCACTGTTTAGTATCAGTGTATTAAGCTTTCATTGAATGCCTAGAACTTATTATTGAAATTTCCTTCCTGTAGTATGGATGAGTCGGTTACTTGTATATTTGGTTGAATTCTCAATTGCTCATTTAAATTTATTCGATTTTTTAACTTACATAAGATAAATTTGTTGTACTAAATTCACATTATGGAAATTTGTAGGACTTGTCGTTTGTTGACTTCAGTTATTCTTGTATTCGAAATACCTTTTTTTCTCGGACAAATCTGCAGTCTGCTAAGTTCAGGGTAAGACAAATCTTGGCTGGAGAATGGATTTTTAACCATAGGTTTTCTAGTTGTGTTTTCTTTTCTTATTGTATGGAAAGGAACAAGAGAATGCAAAAGATTTTGCTTCATCAGTTGTCTTTCCCTTTGCTATTGTATGTGAAAGAAAAGAGAATCCGATTTCTTATGTCATATTTATGTTTGAAATTACTTTATTCTCTCAGTATGTCATGAGGATGTGACTTTTTTTATTTTATGTTCGCACTTTACTTGGAGGAGTAAGATCCATATCACCGACCGCAAATTGCTGGGAAAAAGCACTACTTGATTATGATGATTATGTTCGCACTTTACTTACTGCTTTTTGTGGAGTTATGATATTGTTGCTATCATCTTGTCATCTCATTGTATGTTGGACTTTAGGCACAGTTACTGTAAATTAATATTACCCCTATATTTCTTTTCCTTGCAGGATGCAGAGGCTGAGGGTTCTAATTTTCACAATGCAATATTACGTGAGTAAGTCATAAAAAAATGTGCTGTTACCAATTTTTAAGTTTTTATGTACATACATAAAATTCCATTTATGTAAGTCATAAAGAAATGCACTTTTAGCAATTTTTTTAAGGGTTGATTAACATTAGATGCATACATAACAAACGTAACAAGGAAGATGGATTTTCTATTAACATTAAAAGGTAACTCACCTGTTAATGTTTTTAGCTTGTGTGCCCCAACACATGTATGCGTGAATACATGTATTACATATGTAATACTAAGGTATGTACACACATGCATAGGTACATGTATGTAAGTACATTTGCATAACACAGAGAATGAATTTTCAATTATTGTAGAAGGTAACTGACCTGTTAATGCTATTATCTCATGGACCCAGTATGTATGTAACATCAAGGATAGTTTCTTGTTAACATTAAAAGATAACTGACAAGTTAATGTTTTCAGCTCATCAGCCTCATAATGTCAGATGGGGGTGGCACCAATGAGGAAAGGTGGCAAATCATAGAGATTGTGGTCCTATGAAATATGGCCTGTTTTGATAAGTGGGACGCACTCAACGTAGTTTGCGTTTAGGCTTCAATGTAGGGGTTTACCTGTCAGAATGGGCTCAAATTTGGTGCCTGACCATCTTCGTCAATATTTTTTCAGATCATTTATGATCCATACTTATATGACCACCATGTGCAGTACTAAAAAACTTAAGCAAATATTAATGTTGACAAATTAGGTTTTCCCACATGCATGTGTGTGGATGTGTTAACATTAATAGGTAAATTACCTGGTAGTGTTATTAACTTGTGGGCCTTACAATGGTCATGCGCATTGGCAAAGATGGTGCCTCCAAATTTATGCCCTTTTGACTTGTGGTCCTCTCCATCTTACCTCATTAAATTTCAGTATTTAATATAGGCTAAAATTGTCAATGTGGGCCACAATGTCATAGGACCTTGGCCCGCCATGATGTTCCGCCAATTTACCCTCAATCACTCTCCCACCCAACATCGTGGGACCCACCTTTTAGGAATGCTGAGTAGTCTGTTGGCCTTTTAGGTAAGTTTACAAGTGCTATTTGGAGCATTATTAGAGCATGAAGATTTGAAGCAATTTGGGAAAGAGAAGTCTGATGGTGGGCTGAGATCTATTAAGGGACTTAACGTGGGAAATAATATGTTAAGTTCTTACCATGATGTGTACAAGCAAAGTTTAAAACCTAGCAATTTAATTCAAGAAATTTGGAGCTGCAATTGTTAACTTTGATTGAGCTGAGTTAGAGTTCTATACATGTAGTTTAATTTATGTAATGCCCGAAATTATCCATCATATTTCTGAATTTCGAATAGTACTCAAGATCCTCTATTTTCCAATCCTGGATCTTCGAATTGAGAGAGATATGATTCTGGTATGATTTTTTTAAATTTAAGACATTTTACAATATAACGGTTGGAAATTGGGAAAAATGATGAAATACAAAACCTTTTAAAGCAGCTTATAATTAAAACATCACATATTAATTTTTCTCATACGATTTTTTGCTCATTCGATTAAATATTATACGGCCAAACAAAACATCTTCATGCGCTACTTGAAAACAACGCATAAAATAAATTACTGTGATCATAAACTTTAAATGCAAATTTCTTTAAAGCATCTTTGAGTACAAGTCCCATAACAGTACACAGTCTAATCCAAATTACAAGTTTAGAAAGTATAAATATTTTAATTCTCATCTCACCCAATACGTCAGATCGTGACACAAAATAATACTCGCAGTGAGTTAAGGATAGACTTGAGTTAAAGGGAATCAATCTACTCAAGGGAACAATCGTTCATCTTTAGGAGCTCTTGTCACAAACTTGCAAAAGTCTCACGAATATCAGGGCTAAAAAATAGGGTAAATGAGTATTTTCATGCTCAGTAGGAAAATATCCAATAAGGGAGTTCTAAACAGTGAACTCAGTAAGTCCATACGTAGATTCATTCATGTAATTCAAACATTAAACATTTAGGCATATAATAATCATGCACATACGCATACAATCATGCCAAATACATACCATCAAATTACTCTTACACTTATACTCTTAATTAAAGTCTTACTAACTTGCTCATGCAATCATACGTTTAGTCATACAACTTACACATATTTGTACAACCTTACTCGTATTATCTTACTTGCACGACTTTACTTATACAATCGCACTCATACGACCGTACTCGTATAATCTTACTTATACGACTTTACTCATACAATCGTACTTGTACGAGCTTACTCATATAAGCTTACTCGTACGACCTTACTCATATAATCTTACTCGTACGACCTTACTTATACATTCTTTCTCAGAACTTACACATCTAACAACATACATACATATACTATCGACTTGTGAAGTTCATTACAATTAATAAGCTCTAGTGTCAAAATGAAAATGAATGCCACTAGGGTATCATCTAAACTTCGAGGGAATGACTAGATGTTATGGATTTTTTTGAAGGCAAAGTACACAAATGCTCATGGGGCACAAAATCAAACAGGTAAGAGCAATTACATTATCTTACTTAAGCGGGCAAATATAAACGCCCATACTTTAGGGGTCTTACAAATGTCCACACTTTAGGAGTCTTATAGTGTCAACTCAGGACAATCATACAGTGCCACTTTTGGGCGAAAATCTTACAGTACCACTTGCGGGTAGATATTATACAATGCTTTCAATAGAACATCAAACATCTATACTTAATACAACATGCAGACAAAATTGAAACATATATTGCTCAATAAAATATCATACATTTGGGCTTAAATATAGTACACAGATAACATCCTGCAGGATAAACTCTATAGTAAAATATGAGAAATGCTTAGCCGATTCACTATCGGCTAACTCAAACATGGAACTTAATCTCTCGAAACCCTCAAGTCTCAAACTCACAATGCTAATATATTAACTTTCTTATAATTTAAGTTTAAATTAAGTAATTCAGGCAGATACAATTATGTGCCACAATTCCTTATTCTTACAGTTTTTCACACAATCTTTCATGGACCAATTTGAAGTTGAACCCATTCTGAAACCCTAGTTCATTAGGACAATAAACTTTACTTAACACATTTATCTCATAATCATAACTCACCACCAAACATATTCTTACATATTCACAGTTTTCATCATCCATCTTATGGCCAAATTATCTTACTCAAACATCATCAAACTAAGCTCCTTAGAGCTAACCCCAGTTATCACCCTTTTACTTATACCTCATTTATTATACTTACTTTTCACTTCATAATCTATATGTTATGCTTATATAATTATGTAACATTCTGATTGTCTAACGATCCTCAATATACGCTCTAGTCTAAATCAAACCAATCCGCTCCAATCCTCGCCTGTCAAATTTACATTCTCCGTCTTCGGTCATTCAATAGAACATCAAACGTCTATACTTAATACAACATGCAGACAAAATTGAAACATATATTGCTCAATAAAATATCATACATTTGGGCTTAAATATATTACACAGATAACATCCTGCAGGATAAACTCTATAGTAAAATATGAGAAATGCTTAGCCGACTCACTATCGGCTAACTCAAACATGGAACTTAATCTCTCGAAACCTTCAAGTCTCAAACTCACAATGCTAATATATTAACTTTCTTATAATTTAAGTTTAAATTAAGTAATTCAGGCAGATACAATTATGTGCCACAATTCCTTATTCTTACAGTTTTTCACACAATCTTTCATGGACCAATCTGAAGTTGAACCCATTCTGAAACCCTAGTTCATTAGGACAATAAACTTTACTTAACACATTTATCTCATAATCATAACTCACCACCAAACATATTCTTACATATTCACAGTTTTCATCATCCATCTTATGGCCAAATTATCTTACTCAAACATCATCAAACTAAGCTCCTTAGAGCTAACCCCAGTTATCACCCTTTTACTTATACCTCATTTATTATACTTACTTTTCACTTCATAATCTATATGTTATGCTTATATAATTATGTAACATTCTGATTGTCTAACGATCCTCAATATACGCTCTAGTCTAAATCAAACCAATCCGCTCCAATCCTCGCCTGTCAAATTTACATTCTCTGTCTTCGGTCATTCAACCACACATCCCTCTGTCACCTCTTATTGTCCATCACCCAAACTTCTACCCCCCTCCCCCCCGCCCCCCCCCCCACACACACACACACACATCCATCATAGGCGTATAGCCATCATACATACATATGTTTATCACACATATGCATGACATATACATTTATACATACCTTACCAATATATTTGTTAGCTATCACTAGCATACACATAATCCACATATGTAGCTTATCAACATATTCGCTAGCCATCACTAAGCATATACATATTTCACATATGTAACTTGCCAACCTACTCATTAGCCATCATTGGCACACACATAATCCACATACGTAGCTTACCAATATACTCGCTAGCTATCACTAGCATATACATATTTTATATGCGTAACTTGCCAACGTACTCGCTAACCATTACTAGCACACATATTTCACCTATATCAAACATACTTGTAACTTACATGCATGTCATATACATTTCAACATGACATAATTTATCCTCTTACATAATGCAAACAGATCATGATTTAACATGATATAATTTATCTTCTTACATAATGCAAACGGATCATGATTTAACATCCAATCATCAAATCTCCAACATCTTAGCATGCTTCTATACATTCAAAGCATACTATCATGAAATTATGAGTTTAAAGCTCCCCTAACTCATAATCTACGACATTTGATGCCTAGCGCATGATGGTGGTGTCCAAAAGCATTGCAAAGCTACTGTCCCAAAAGTTTAGGAAGTGCTAGAAGCAATCACGGCCAAATAGGGGTGATACATATCAACACGGAAACATCTACGATCCACGGCGGCATACTTAGGCGGCCGGGAGAAGGGTCATGCCAAAGAATTGGTATGTGCGACTAAAAGTCGAAGGTGTACTAACTGACTTGGCCAGCCGCAAGACATCAAAATAGTCTATAAACAACACCCAATGGCATCGATGTCACGTCTACAAGGGCCCACATAAGGGTGGAGGGCATGGGGTGACGCTTAAGGATGGAGGAGAGGTGGAAGGCTCTGGTGGACAACTCAAATGGTGATGGAGTCATCCAATGGTCAGGCGGCACTAATGTCGCGCCTAAACCCTAAACTGCACGCGCACCTACATGCATAAGAGGCTACTTACACACATAGCAAAGAGGGCCACTCGAGGGGAAGAGGGCTGGATAGTGGCAGCCCAAGGCTCATAAAAGGCATGTAGGTGCCACCGGACTTGTGGTGATAAGGAGAAGTGGATTCCGGTAAGAAACGGTAGAATTTGGCGACAGAGGAGGCATGACCGAGTGATCGAAAACTCTCTCGGGTTTCTCTCAAAACTTCTGGACAACAGTCATACGTTTTGGAATATGTCGTGTTCCGAATGTTCTTTATTTTATATTTCTCTTTTTTTTCCTTTTATGCCCCCATCACACGCTAACCTCCTGTTTACGCATCATATATTCAAAATTCGCACATTGTATATCCCTTGTTTACTCATTAGGTGGGACCATGTGTCCCCTCTAAAACTTTGAATTTCCTTTTAGGTTGGACCATTTGCCTCCATTAAGTACCATGTGTCTTTTTTTATTTGGGAAAATTATATAAATAATATTAAAAAAAATAATTACTGAAATAACAGAGAGAAAAATATATACTAATATGATGTTTTTTTTCACCACGTAGGTGCAAGCTATGCACTGGTGCATGCGTGGCTTTGTTTTAAATTTTTTTATAATTTCATCCTTTAGAAGGACGAATTCACTACAAGCTTCTAAAGGACGAAATCAATATATAGACGAAATGTACTAATTTTGTCTTTTCAAACGACAAAATCATTAATTAACTAATTTTATCTTCTCTTCTTTCTCTCTTAATTCTCTCTCCTCTCTCTTTTCTCTTCTCTCTCTTAATTCTCTCTCCTCTCTCTTCATTCTCTCTCCTCTCTTTCAGCTATCTCTCTTCTTTCTCTCTCTTGACTCTCTTTTCACACTCTCCTCTCTATCTCTCTATTCCATTTCTCTCTCCTCTCTCTTTTGGGTATCTCTCTTCTCTCTCCTTTTCTCTCTTCTCTCTTTCCTCTTTTCTTTCTCTCTCCCTATCTCTCTCTCATGCGAATGACAAAATCAATATGTTGTTTTAATAGAAGAGAGATAGCCGAGGAGTTGAGAAAAAGTAGAAAATTTTAATTTAATTTTTTTTTATATATTATATATTAACCTAATAAATTTTAAAAAAAATATAATATATTTGCGAATGATAAAATCAATATGTTTTTTTTTAATTTTTCATAAATTCGTCCTTTAGAAGAGAGAGAAGAGAGATAGCCAAAAGAGAGAGGAGAGAGACTGAATTGAGAGAGAGGAGAGAGAGAGAGGATACTGAGAGTGAACATATAGTGATAAGAGAGAGTGAACAGAGAGGGGAGAGAAGAGAGAGAGAAAAGAGACGACAAAATTAGTTCATTATTGATTTCGTCTTTTAGAAGGACGAAATTATAAAAAAAATTTTAAAAAAAGCTTTAGCGCCTGAGTGGCAAAAAGAAATGCCATATTGCTAAATATTTTTCTCTCTACATTATTTTGGTAATTATTTTTTAAAATATTATTTATATAATTTTCCCTTTTTCTTTTCTGTTTTAATTTACTGGCTGATATTTGATCTGCACACAGAAGTGTGTTTACATGCATTCAGCTTTTGTTTTGCTTGCGTATATGAAGTATGAGTTTACTGCCGGATTAGAAAGTTATGTTTTGCAAGTAATTAAGTCAAGGATTTTGTCATTTCTAAATACATGATTTATACATATGTTTGCCAACACTTTTTGTTTAGTTTTGTCTGAGTGTGACACTTTTTCTCTGTCTGTTATTCCTTAATCTTTTTCTATTATGCCTAGGAAAGGTGTGAATTTATTGGAGCCAATCTTACTGGAGCTGTCCTTGCTGGAGCCAAGCTTCAGAGTGCAAACTTGCAAGGTACTTTGTTGGTTGATCTTCATATTAATTGCTAGTGTACCTTCGTGATAAGGTACTGTAAATTAATTTTTTAAGTTGAATGACAAACTGTTGCTTTGTTGTACTTGTATACATATTATCCTTGTAACTGCTGTGAATGTGTGTTTTGTTGCCTCAGGAATGTAAAGGAATTGCATTATATTGTATTTCTTTTTTCCCTGAAAAATTCGTAAAATATTTCCTTTGGTTGGATTGAATTGTATGTGCAAGAGACTTCAATTGTGGTATTGCTAATCAGTTTGCTGATGCAATCACTAATTAGTATTTTGCTGGTTAATCATGAATGTATTATAGTATTTGTGATCTTTGCCTTATTCATGTTTTGGCAGATGCATGCTTAATAAATTGTAGCTTCTGTGGGGCAGACCTTCACTCTGCACATTTACAGGTAGTTGGCAAAATTCTTTCATTTCTCTGAACATCGAAAGATTCTTTCACTACAAAAAAAAATGCTATTTCTGCATTCAGATGCTCAATAACTTATTTTGATAATTTCAGAGCGCTGATCTAACTGGTGCCAA
Source organism: Saururus chinensis (assembly GCA_035235625.1). NCBI lineage: Eukaryota > Viridiplantae > Streptophyta > Magnoliopsida > Piperales > Saururaceae > Saururus > Saururus chinensis. The sequence goes on along the minus strand of CP141146.1, from coordinate 22,878,372 downwards.
CTTGGAGGAAGCTAACCTAGAAGGAGCTAATCTGAAGGTAAATTTTTTTGGGCATGACTATTAAATTACGCCAAGGCGACCCTCTACTTAAATTACACCAAGGTTCACTTACTTGGCACGTAGAGGATTGCTGGTGCTTAAAACTTTTTAGGAATTGCTGGTTTCCTGATACAGAAAAACTTGAGAAAGCGTGGAACCATGTTTTGTGCTTCTATAGTCTGCATTACCTTTTGTTTTTTCAAGAATTAAATGTTGTTTGTTTAGGAAGAAAGGATTTACATAACTTCGACTATTTTGATTTAACTAAAATTGTAAAGATAATGATTGTTAATACTGCCAAACTCTATTGTTGCACTCTGTCACATAGCCTCACTTGCCATCCCGTCTTTTTTATGTTTCTCATGAGCGGATGAAGGGTACTTTTATTTGCATTCTTGCTGTCTTTAATAGTATCTTCATACTTGTATCATTGTTTCCTGCTTAAATTAGAAGGCACAAACGCATGGGATATAGGTTTTTTGGGGAGTGGGGTGGGGTAATTAGTGCAGTTCTGTGTGTAATTTTGTTTATTATCTGATGAAAAGACACATAAAAATATCACCTAGTTAATGTTTTAATTGAACTAATTTTGATCAAGTAACCAAAATTGTATTTCAGGAAAGTTTCTGTATAAAAATATAAAGAAATGATGATAATACTGTAAATTAAAGTTTTATGCCAAGAATATACAGCATGTAACGTCTCACAATTATGGGTCTGATCAAAGTTTTTTTTTTTTTTTGGTAAAGGTCTGATCTAAGTTAAAACTAGAAATTTGGCAGTATTCCAAGTGAGCAGATTTTTAAGTGAAAAGGGGTCATCATAAATCCCAATTGGGTAGGGTATTTTGATGAAAGCATGACAGAAGTGTTATTACGGTTTACGCATTCAATGACTGGGTGTTGGATGGGTTTTGAAACTCATAAACAGAACTAATCCAGTGCTTGGCCTTTTTGGCAGCATACAACAGAGGTTAGGCATGCAGAATCATGTTAGGTTTGTTATTAGGTTAGTCATAAAAGTTACAAAAGGAAGAATAGCACAACTTTTTCAGGACTAATAAAATTAGGACCGACGTGAGGTGTCTTCTGAACTTTTTCTTACCAGTTGAGAGTTGAGACTCATAGTTTGTTATGACCTATACGGCCGACCTTAGGGGTCAACATACTCAACTGATTTCCTCTGACAGCAGGCTACTTAGTTTAGGAAACTGATAGCTTTAGTAAATTCTATTCTAAGTAGGAGTTATGATTACTAGTTTCTAATGTTTCCTAGTTTATATAAATTCTAATTAGGCTTAGTTTACTTTCCTTTTTTGGCTATTCCTGTTCTCAGTAGAATACAGAAATTGTAACGAGGAAAGGCCTTAAGCCTGACTCTGTAAATTGGGCTTCTGCCCCATTGCTGCGGTAGTCCATGAACACTTAAGAGGAAGGATAACCAAAAGTTTCTAAGAGGAAGGTAATTTGGAAGATGATGAGAGAAATGAACCTGGCTGTGGATCTCCCTTGGCCGGTAGGTGGAGATTTTAATGAGATCTCTCAAAGTGATGAAAAGGAAGGTTGCCTCCCCACATTAGAGTGGAGATTTTAATGAGATCTCTCATAGTGATGAAAAGGAAGGTTGCCTCCCCACGTTAGAGTGGATAATGGAAGATTTTAAAGGGGTAATGGAAGACTGCAACTTTGTGGGTTGGGATTCCAAGGCCCTAAATGCAAATGGTGTGACAAAAAGGAAGAGGGATACGTCAAAGCTAGACTTGACAGATATTTGGCTATTATGGCCTGGCTAGACATGTATAAGTTGTCTTTCGTGAAACACTTCCTGGCGGTTTGTTCTGACCACAATCCAATTCTACTTTAAATTGCAGACAAATATCTACATATGAGGAAGAAAAAATCCTTTAAGTTAAAGCCATGTGGGTTGGTCGAACAGACTTTGATGCTATTGTTAAAAATTCTTGGGAGTCTTGAAATGGTGTCAAAGAGCTACAAGAGATATGTGGGGATATCACCACCATTTTGGCAATATCCAACTGCTCAAGAGGGAGAAAACAAGCCTTATGGAGCAGATTGAATCTGATGATAGCCCAGAGGCCTCCCGGAAATTAAAGGAGGTGCGTTATTGAATATTACGAACTCTCAAGTGTGAAGAAACCCTTTGGAGACAGATCAAGAGAAACCTGGCTCAAAGGAGATAGAAACACCAAGTTCTTCCATGCAGTATCTCAGAGGAAAAGAATAATTTTCATTCCGGGTATCGAAGACAATGGTGGTATGTGGCATGATAAGTTGATAACCCTGATGAAATTGGGAAGATGGTAATTTATTATTTTAAAGATTTTTTTCTACTTCTAACCTTAGGAGCTAGGCATTGTATTGGATAAAGTTCATAGTTGATGATATGGCGTACATGAGTGTTGAATTACCCGGTGGCCTCACTACTTGGCTCGTCAGGTTTAATATTTGGAATGCTGTAAAGAGTGGTTGGAAGACTTACCTCACTGTGTACAATCTGCCCACCCTTGTGATATGCAGTTTTTTAATAAATCTTATTTTCCTTAAAAAAGGAGACTATAGTCAAGCCTGCTTGACTTCTAGTAGTAATACTATCTTTAAGTAAGCCTATGATATTATATATACAATGAAAGACATACATTACCCAAATTGAATTCTTTGTAAGCAACTTTTCTATCAAAAACGAAATAATAAGAATATGCCTGCTTTAAAACCAAAAGAATATCACTCTGAACAGCAATATGCTAAACTACTCCTGGACCAACAAAACTGCCATTTTTCAAAATATTTTGCCGCATACAAGCCTATCTGATGCTGCAACTGGGTGGGACAGTTGTCTGTTCTTTGCCCTGAAATGACTTTATTAATAGATCAAATTGGTGTTTTATTGAATAAATGTATATCTAAAGAACAAGCATTAGGTCATATTTGTTGTTTTCAATTTCAGTTATATGTGCCATTTGGTATTCTTTCTAGTGAACTTAAAATTTTATTCATGAATAATTCACTTTTACTGTTTTGGTTACAGGCTGCAAAGCTAAGGGGTGCAAATTTGCAAGGTGCAAACCTGCAACGTGCTTATTTAAGGGATGTTGATCTGCGTGATACAGTAAGTAGAACATCACTTGATAATTTAGCCTTTTATCACACATGTCAGTGCGTAAGTTTTGAACTCTAGAATTGTTCACTGGCACTGTAGTACAAGAAATTTGTTAGTATTTAAAACAAAAAGTTGTTTTGTTAGTATGGTGACAACACTGGTGCGTGTTGTACATGTGGTGCAACATGTAATGCATGTCCAGCTTTGTCAGTTACAAATACATGGATGTTTTATTATACAAATTAAAGTTGAAAAATGTGGCCTGCACCTGCACAGGCTCCAAAGTACTGCATTTTATATTCAGCCTACCAATTACTCATCTTAAAAGCTTAAGCTGTCCATCAGATTTGAACAGAGGATAGTCAGGTTGCCTAAATCGACACATTAGCTTCTCATGCCCACAACTTCTGTCCAAAATTTCCTTTTCAAACTCCTGAACTCGATATGTAACTTTTTCATATTGTTATCATGATTGAATTACTACAACTTGCGAATAATGCACTATAACAACTGTAACTAGAATGGACTAGGTTATTGTTGACAAATTAGGTGAGCTTGACTGCAAAAGGTACAGATGTGGTTGAATTGATTCCAAAGGCATTTTTGGAGGAAGTTGTGATTATTTTCATGGATTAGTTTCTGTTGATCTGGTGGCTATAAGAGTTGGTTATTAACTTTTTTATCACCCAAATCACCTAGCTGGTAGTGCACACTTTTGTTTTATATTGCTCTTCTATAGAAGGAAACTATTGACGAGATTGCTTACTTCAGTTAATTTTTTATTGCCTTGGATGATTTTGATGGGTCAATTTTATGTCGCATGGTGAGATGATCTTGGTGGCCGCTTTTTATTCTTTCTGCCTTTAAAGTATCCTGAGCTCTTTTGTTTTTTTGATGAGTTATTTCTTTTGTGTTTATCTGAATGGTAATATTTGGTTTCGATAATGAACGAGGATATCCTTATTGACCACTGTAATTGGGTTTCTCTTTGGTGCAAATCTGCAGCACTTGGTGGGTGCTAAGCTTGGTGGTGCTAATCTTAATGGAGCTATCAGATAATGGGATCCTACGATTAAAAAGAAATGTAAAGCTGGTAATGCCTAGTTAATTTGCTTCATGTACATTTATCAACAAATGTATACTTGCTTCAGTTTCAGTTACAGTTATTGGAGCAGTTTTCATAAATACTGTATTCCTGCCAGCATATTGTGGGTGAAAGGCGGTTCTAGTGGATGGTCAAGTCATGGATGATTGAAAATTATCAAATTACTAAGGCTGGGTTCTTTCAGATTTGTAATGTAATCAACGTTCTAGTTCATTGATTTCTTTTAGGGATAGCAACTTTGAAAACTAAAATGACCTCCACAATTGGATATAATATCTTGTCCAACCTGTTTTTTAAATCTGAAAGTTTGTGCCCGAGATCATCATAACTGCGACTAATAAATTTTCCAGTGATTTGAGCGACAATTTTATGTGTTAGATGTTTACATGTTATCTGAGTGCAAGTATGTTGTGTATCAATTGTTTGCTTTGAAAAATGTATATTATATATATGTGCTACATCGTTGTTGTATGTATCATATTTTGTTTGGCACGTGAGACTAGTGTGGACACTTTTTCTTCCCCTATTTTAAGAAGTTTGAGCACTTTGGGCTTCTTCTCCCCATATAGTATATAGGGAAAAGTATCTAACATGCAGGAAAATTGGGTTGTTTTATGCATTTTCCCTAGTATGGGAATTTATATCTATTACTTAATTCTATTTGAAAGGTAAAGATAAACATAGATGGTATGTTAGCAGTAAGCTGTTCTTCAGGGTTTTAAAATTCAAAGGAAGATGCTTTGTTTTTTGGGAAATTTTGAAATGATATTGGTTTCAATTCAAGGAAGAACGGGCAAGGATATGAGTACGATGGCAAATTTTAAAAAATAAGGATCAATATTAGGGATGCATATTAAAAAATCATTTTTATACATTTTTAGGTATATTTTAGGTTAGTTCCAAGTGTAAAAATAAATAATAAACATTATCATCATAATCACTAATATGAAATTTACTAACTTTCATAGTTATGATGAAATTAATCTGTAAATCAAATAAAGAAACCATTCTTTACAAGAAGTGAATAAAAAAAAAGAAGAAAAATGACAATGTATTTGATTGATCTTTTTCTCTAACCAGTTGCTTGCTCAAATGAGGTTGTAGGATGGACGAAGGGAGGTTGGTGCTGGAGGGCATGCTACAATACGCAGTCAGCCATAACTGATGCGTAGTTGATATAGAAATGGTATGACTTGTTTCGATTTATCTATGCTTCCTAGGGTTTCAGGAAGCCCTTGTGGAACTGTTTTAATGCACCTTGCCACCTATATGCCACGATCCCACTAGGCAGCAAATGGAAAGAGAAGTATTTGATATGGGCAGGGATCTCTGGAATTCTACCTTAATGTGTTGAGTTTGAGTTTTTAATTTGAGTTTGACCTTTAGGTGATCTACCTTCCCTAACCTGACTAAAGTTATAAATATTAAATTATATATTTTTCTTAATAGGTAAGAGAAGTTTAAAAATTATTTTAAAAATCATAATTTTATAATAATCAAGTGGGTTATTAAAAATAAAAAATATTTCTTATTCTTGTTGGGTTTAACATATTTGGGGTGGGTCATGCTTGAATTATTATTTTTTAAAGAGTCTTGTTTATATGAGTTCAGGGTCATATACGAAATGTGAGTCCGGGCTCTATGGGCCGTCTAGCAGCTCATAATACTTATGGGCATTTTTTATATGATCTTGGGTTCATATACGCCTACGTGAGCCCGGGCTCTATGGGCCGTTAGATTTACATCTGGTGGCCCATAATACTTATGGGTTTAAATGCCCATAAGTATTATGGGCCGCCGTATGTAATCCGACGGCCCATAGAGCTTGGGCTCACGTAGACGTATATGAGACAGGTTTTGGTTTGGCTAAACTCAACCTAAACTTGACTTGATGACATCACTTACATATAGGCATCATAAAATTTAGGCACATATATAGTGCCATCCACTCTTTCCAAATTCTCACCTTTTGAAGAGTGACTGAATAGCTGAAGTGGGACTTATCTATTGGAAGGAGTTTAAATGGCTAAATTATGTGGAATGGTCATATCTTTGCATTCTTCTTATATTTAACCGCGTGGAACTTTAGTAGTATAGTGTGTCAAGCAAAGCAGATTATCCGTGATGCATACTAAAGTGTACACATGTGTGAAAATATTGTATACTAAGTGTGTATGTATTGCGGGAATTATTTGTAGTGTTGTATGATGTATGTGGGCATTGCGGGGAAGTATTGCACATTTAGTATTTAACACTTTAATACGTGTGTGTGCCCCAGCATGTATTATAGATAATCTGCTTTGTTACCCTATTACAAGTGACTTGAAAGTGTTATGTTTTTAATGGTGAAATTCACATCTATCAAAATAAACTTGAGCTTGCCATACTTTTGTTAAGAACCCAAACACTTATATTGAACAAAATAAAGTTATTATATGAAATAAATTATTTTGTCAAATTGAGCTATTAATTTATGATAGAAACTATGGAAAACAATATCGATGATTATAGATACAGGTATGATATGTTTAATATGTGCCAAAATGGTCGTAAATTTTTTGATATACATAAAAATATTATAACTAATAATATATCATTATAATACTTCATTTAGAGTATAATAATATCATAGAAGGTTGTATCAATTGATACGAGTGCTCTAAAATTATTATTCACTCCATCTTAAATGCTCTGAAATTAATTTATTTTGAAACTAAATAAAATATTTAATATGAGTCACATAAATATTACTAAGAAAGTCATACGGTAAATGTTTAAGTAAATACATAATTGTAGAGCACTATATTTTTTAAAAATTTATGTAAATTATATAAGCCTATCTATATTGATCTCATATAATTTTTAAAAAAATATTTTTAATATAATAAAAACATCTTCATCTTTAAACCTTTGAAGTGGTTAAATTTGAATTATGTTTTTGTTTTTAAGAAAAAAAAAATTTTAATTTAATTTTAAAATAATAATAATAAAATAATAGGGTATTGATACGTATTGGATATATTGATATGATATGCCCGATATATATTATAGATACGTGTGGGGGCGTATTGGCCCCCATACTGTTTCGGTATCGATCGATACATCCTTCTATAATAGAAACAATATTAATTATAATTAAGTTTTTTATATTGAGGTTTTGATTATTTGGGGATTAAGTAGATTTTATTAAGAATTGGCATTGTCGGCGAAATGCCAAGACATCCAAAAGACCTAAAAATATGATATTCATGCATAAAAGTTGTTAAAAAAAAGTAATAAACTAGTGTGAGTCTGCTACATGATGCAGATTACTGCCTCTGCACCTTGGGCCGGGAGCTGCGTGATCTGCTCCCCTCTTTATCCGACCCATTAGATCACCATCCAACGGTCCAATATGAACCTAGCAGAAATCCAGTATTTTCGCTGGATCATGCTTACTTTTTCCAAATTTCAAGGAGATGGGGCAGCAGCTTTTGTGAAGGGGAGCCCCAAGATCCCTCTCTTTCTTCCCTGACAAGAAAAACCCAATCGAGAAGCACAATAACATTATTCATCAAGTAATGACTTTTTTGTTCTTTTAGATGTGGAGTATATCTTACTAACATTTGATTAAGCAGCCAATCCAACATTAAATTTAAAACTACCATCAAAAAGTTAATCTCAGAGAGCATCAGTCTTGTATCAATGTCTTGAGCATTTCTTGAAAGTTTTGAGACTTTCACCATTAGTAAAAGTCTAAAAAAATGGATTATTATATACTTTTCTCACTCCCTCAGCTAGATCATTTCTATTTTATAGCACTATCTCCGCCCTCTTTTGCTTATCTTGCCGATGTTTATGCATGACGATGACCATAGAATGTGATCCGCAACGTCATTTACTGTGAAAAATAGTCACAAGGGAGAGAGGGCGAACAGTGGATACAACATAACCATGCTATTTTAAAACATAAGGTGATTTTTAATTATGAAAGAAGAGAGGATAGGTACGACCGTGTGCAGTCAGCATAACTAGAGTTGAAGTATATGTTGAATCAAGTATACAAATTGAAATATTGCGACAAAAAAAGTGCATAAATTTTTAAAAAAATTATGTCTAGAGTTATCCCTACGGATGATAACTTGTCCAAGTTAAAACTTTTGACCAACTCGACTCAATCTCAGTTTGGTTTAGTTGGCTTGAGTCGAAATTGACTTGCGTTCAGGTAGAGTCATCCCTCTTCACAATGGAAGAGTTTTTAATATTCTTAATTGACCATAAGCCTAGCATAAGGAATGCTTAAAGGCCATTGATATTTAAGATTGATAGTACACACGCTAGCGCACATTTGCATTAGTGCTATTGATGCTAACATATGCTAGCCTGTGTATTGTTGATCTTAAAAATGAATAATTCTTAGGCATTCCTTTCACTGGGCTCATGGTTAGTAAGGAACATAAAAAAAAAAATTCCCTCCACAATATTATGTATTTTCTTTTTATTTATTTTATTGATATTAGAAGTATGTTTTAATAATTGAAACTTTATATTTTACAAAGATGCATAAAAACACATGAGTCTCATTTATATGCATATGGTGAACATATGCATTATGCGATTTCTATTGCATAGCATATGTTACTAGGGGGTTGACGAATATAAATGGCTACCCTGCCCCATTGAATATGATTCAAGTGATTCAAGCAATTATTTTTTAATAAACAACGCGGGGCATGTTAACTTTTTCTTTACAAAATATATTTTATACTAATTTTTTAAAAAATAAACACACAATCAATAATATATTTCTTGAGCCGAACCATGGTGAACAAAGGATGGACTCAATTTTGGCTAAATATGCCTGAAACAATTATTATTTTTTTAACAAAATCCAAAAACAATTAACATAGTGATAAGTTTGAGATTCGACTTGGATTTTGCGAAGACTTATTTTAGTTTGGTTAGACAAATATTAGAGAAAATTTTAAAAAAATTAATTGAGGGGGTTGCAAGAAGTACCACAAGAGAGCCCCAAATCTTGAAGGGGATCAAGAGGACTTGTTAGGAGCTTCAATTGGTACTTTAATAAACCCATTATTGAAACTCCTACTTGAAAACTACCTAAACCCAAAATGGGGGATAAATTTGGTATTAAAAAATTTGGGGAGCATTTTGCCCCAGATCTATTTCCATATGTTTTTCAAAAAATTGCAATATTCGTAAAACTTTGTCATTACAACAATTAATTAAATAAAGGGTATCATGTCAACTTTTAAACTAGGGCTGCATTTCTAGTTGGGTTAAGTTGGATTCTGTAGGACTGACGGGACCCGACCTTAGATAAGAACCGAAATTGGATTCAATTTGACTTGAAATTAGAACCGAAAAACTTAGAGAACCAAAATAAGAACATAGATTTTATCTTGGGTCGGATGGGCTTTAAAAATTTAAACCAATTTGATAATATATTAAGTCGGTTTTATCTATAAAAAAAATTATAAAAATTTATGTAATCCAAGTTAAATATAATTTTATAAGTCAAGGTTGGGTCAAGTCGTGGGTATTTATTTCTTAGATTTGACCCGACCCAACTTGAGCTCGGGTCGATTCTATCCAGATTGGTTCTAAGTCCGAGTTTTGAAGACGGCCCTAACTTCACCGCCCGTTGGACCGAAAAAGATGCGAACCTGCTCCATCATTCCGGTTTGACATCCGGCCGTTCACCTATAAAACGCATAAACCCCGCTCTCTTCCACCGCCAATTTTCCGCCATTTCCATTTCAATTCAAAGCCCCGCCTCTTCTCCCTTCTCAAATCGCCATGGCCGCCAAACCCTCCGCCAACCCGGCCCCAATTCCCCTCCACTCCTCCGCCCAGCTTCACCGCCCCAAGAAATCTCGCCGTCGCCTTGCCTCAAGTTCAATTCCGCTCAATCCAGATCCGAGCATAACCAAGTCACTGCTGATGGATTTTTCCGCCGTAGAGGCAACGTTGCAGTCGCCACTTCCTTCGTCTCCCTGCGCTGCCGCTATTGATTCGTCTGAGTCCAGATCCGAGCTTCCAGCTCCTGTTTCCCCCGTAAGTCAACTTCCAACTCGGTCTGTGATTCAGTTCACCATTTCGATTTCTTTCCATTTAAATAGCCGCCAATGATTCAATTTTGTCTTCGATTCGATCTAGACTAAGCTTGTGCTGTAATTTCTGTTTCGTATTATCATTTCTGAAAACCGTGGAGGAAATATTTCCGGCTTCAAATCTAGTTTCAGTTTTTTTTTTGGCAAAAAACTTATTTTCGACTTGATTCAATCAGATAAAATATATATTCAGATTTCGATTTCAATTCTAGTGGTCGATTTTTAGTTTAAATAGTCACTGGTGCTTTATCCTTGAATCGGTTCTGCCTCAAATCTTCGTTCTTATTTCAACTGCCTTTCGATCTGGCCTTCGATTCAACTTCATTCCTAACTTTCTTGTCGATTTTTGTTTCAGATCGAAGCCGATGATTCCGAAGTTGCGGCCGTCGATTCCTCCCCTCCCTCCTCCGCAGTCACCACCTCCTCCACCTCCACCATCTACACCGCCCCCGCCGCTGCCGAACCCTCTGAAGAAGAACGCCACGCGGTCCAGGTTCCAGTGCCGTCGGACGCCGGGATCATGGCTATCCAAATGCGGGAGGCTCTCTCGCGGGTCTCGCCGACCGCGGGCATGGATGACCGGACGAATAAGCTGCTGGAAGCGGTCCTCCAGTTAGCAATTGAGGTGATGGAGGGGCGGTCGGTGCCGGACACGATGCTGCGGGACAAATGCCGGGTCGGAATGTTTTGCGCGCTGCTGTGGCTGTTGGCGCTCTTCTTTGTCTGGGCGCGGGTCTGCCGCGGAGGCGAATCCTTCGCCGGTACGCCTCCCCCGACCTGAGTCTGACTTTGGCATTTTGTGTACATGGTTGTTTTCAATGATATACATAGTCATTTTAAGCCCAAGTCAGGTAGATATATGTAGTGGGCTACTGTAGGGTGAGTTGCTGTCTGTCTGTATAGGGTGGACCTGTTAAAACAGGGATGTTAACTCCTCATATCAAATAATATAGTCTTTTTAACTGCATGACAACATACATTTATTTTAACTACGTTGTAGTACTTGTAGAATTAATTTTAATGAGGCCGGTTGACATGAACTTAGGTTCACGTGTAATTGCGTGAGCTCAGGCTCATCAAATTGTCGGATTTAAATCTAATGACTTATGTTACTAAGGGCATTTTAACCTGAGTAATGTGGGTCGTCCTATTTAAATTTGAAAGCGCAAGCTAATGTGACTTCTAGGGGAGAAGTTGTTAGGTAAGTTACACATACGGGAAAAGTATGCACAACACTAATATCCATCAGGCATGTGCAATACTTTGTAAGCCCGTATCAAACACGACTCGCACATTTTTTTATAGACATTGTTAAGATTTTTTTGTACATAGGGAAGCCATATGGGTCGGTGTTAGCCCATTAACTTGGCGGATGGGAAAAGGGGGTGGCTGCCCCCTAAACTTGGCAGTGGACAGCCAAGTATGCTTGGGTGACGGACAACCTAGGCAGCCCCTCAGGCACAGACAGATGCTAGAACAGCGTTAGAGGTGTTTCAGACGGACCACTAGCCTTGCGGAGCAGGTTGAGGAGGGGTCCTTACACGGGTAGGACTCTAGTAGCGTAGTTGAGCTCTACTTGGACTTAGGGACAGACTCCTAAGGCAAACAAGATTTACTTATACAGGACAATTACACTCTGCTCAAGTAGGAGTCGAGGCAACGGGTTCCTTCAACGGATTAGACTCTTAGAGATAGCAGGGTGCTAGATTCTTAGTCGAAGACGGACTCCCTATAGGTTTCTTGACTTGGGTTGGGGCGGACTACTTGTTGGGCTGAGAGTTGGTCAAGGTGAGAACTCTTGTATGGGTGGGTTTTGTATCTCCTAGTAGCACTAGGACCGGCCAGTTCAGGCTGAGTCTATTTAAGGGAGAGAGCAAGGGCGGCCATAGCTGGTTGGTGACAGTTTTGTTCATGCACAGCAAACAAGGGTGTTGAGAGAGAGTTTTTAGCCTAGTAGATCAGCCTTGCCCTCTCCCTACCTTGTATTTCGACGGACTAAAATATAGCTTGGACGGAGACCCTTACACTAGGACAACTTGTGGTTGTGTTGTTGCTGTTTGCTTATGTTTTCCCTTACGCACACGAGTGGGAAGGGACGAGAGTGGCTGCTGGTTGCGTGGTGCAGCCAGGCTATTACGTGTGCGAATGCTAGGCAAAGCTTCACGCCCATGACAGTTGGGCATATGGAAAAATTGCTCCGAATTTATGCACTGCTCCATGCATCGCTAACCCCTAGACCCCCCTCTAATGTTTTAGCTGATAATAAAAAGGGGAAATCCACCCCTCTCTGACTCCTCCCCTTCAAAATCCACCCCTCTATTGCTCCACCCCTCCTCGCCCTTCATAATCCTTACTCCGGCATCCCAACCCCTCCTGTTGAAGTGGGCAATTTGGGTCACCAACATCGACCCCTCCAACTTCACCATTGATGATGTGCACTTTAGTTGCCATTGTGGGCACAAGACTCCATTTGGTGCCTCTTGGAGCCAACCATTATAGCAGGCACTCGTTGTCGCGCCCCGGGATTTTGGAAGCATATAAAATTTTCTTTTCATAAAAATATCGGAGTTTACCAGGGCCCGTGACTGGAGCCACTCGCCATATGTGATAAAATAATAATATCCCCATGAAGCATGGTCCATGTACAAACACACAAGAAAAAAATAATAAGTAGAGTTCTTACTCGTTTCAGTGCAATTCAAATCATTGAAATCACATCGTTAAAACTTAGAGTAGGCCCTTCTACCTGCACACTAAGCTTCGTTGAGTCTTGCAAAGTCTGGGGGGTGGTGAGTATTTTAAAATACTTAGTAGGAGAGTTTATATGATCAGACATGAATAAACACATGGCAGTTTCACATCACATATCATATATAATATTTTTCATGAAAACAGGGTGTGCCTCTCACCCAAAACCATCCCTAGTGTTTCTTCCTACGTATCGAAGATGCTTCTAGGTTTTGTAAGCTCTCACAGCGTACTACTAATGTCCCATATATATATATATATATATATATATATATATATATATATATATATATATATATATATATATATATATATATATATATATATATATATATATATATATATATATATATATATATATATATATAAGAATTTATATAAGAATTTGTTGTGGGTATAAAGCATCAACCTCTTACTCCTCCACATATCATCTCAAAACATTTCGTGCTTGTGGATAGAAGAGCCACCCGTGCTCATGGGGCGCTAGGATCTAAAGAGTAGAGAGTTTTCCCATGATACTCTCTACCCTAGTGCACGTAGCCTTATTAGGTGCCCTTCGTTAGGGCTAATCTGGGGTATTGCCCTTCGTTAGGGGGTTCACCAGGCTAAAATAAGTACCATGCATCCCATTCCAAACCGGATTAATTGTGCCCTTAACTAGTCAACGAAGCTCTATTGGGGCGGCCAACAATAGCTTTGGACAACTAAAACACTCTTGAGTCTCAGACTTATAATCTTGAGTCCTAGACTCAATCAAAATATCCTGTAGTTCCCAGACTCCAAAAAAGGCTATTTTCTTTTAAAACATTCTATCCCAATGTTTATCCTTTTGAAAACCCTAGCTCCACTCTACAAGCCATGGGAGCGTCACTATCAACGACTACGAAGGCAAGGTTGGTTGCTTATTCCAATGAGACAATTACCCCTTCTTTGTCCCGCTTTAGTGACTCGATCACCATGCTTATATGTATTTTCAAAAATAATCTTGAGAATCTTCTTTTCATAAAGGACGAGTCCTCTAAAACCGTCTTTCAAACATATTGTATTCATTTGCAATCAAAATAGTGGCGAAGCTAGTTTGTCTCTATCTCACACACTCCAACGTGTATAATTTATATCAAAATCTACAGATAAATATTCGATTAAACTATCATATATGAGGCAATTGTAAAGCATACAGTATATAAAACATATCCGCTTCCAGCGGCAAATCATTCAACTAATCGAATATACATAATAGCATTATAAACATATGAGATATAAATCATATTCTATGTCAACGATTAATCATTCAACAAATCAAGTATATGTGCAAAAATCATAAAGCATAACTTGAAAGTAATCTCTAACGCATAACATGCGAGAGTCATCTAATTATTAAGTTAAAAACACAACCACAATTCATAATCATGCCTTAAGAAAGGATAAAAGCCCCTACCTCTCTCTCCGCATGAGTTTGAAGCCGATATACCGGACAACATGAAATTTGGACGTCCACTTTTGGGGTTCTAGAGGTCTTTAACCAGAAAAATAACCCCTCTATGACGTCCAGCATGCTCGATTTTGGTAAGAATGCCTCTTAAACGGAAGAAAATGGACTCAGAACGACTCTAGCAACTCTTCTGGAAGTTTAAATGAAAATGAGTATTTATAGTAGAGGGACGTGTGAGCGTATGGAGATAAGAGGGGTACACTCACATATGCTCACCCCGGCACTGCCCAACCCGAGCCGAACCCAGTCTAGGGCCCGGTCAAACACACGGGGGCGACAAGGGGAATTGAGATACGGTTTGGCGGAAGACTTAACCCTAATTACGGGCGATCTAACAGAATTAGGGAGTATGCACACCACTTTGAGCAAGAGTAAATAAGTAGAAAAGAAAGAGAGTTACATTAACTCAAGATAAACAAAAGTTTCAAACCCACATGCTTAGTTAAACCATAGCCCACTCTAGGCTCCAAAATAGGTCTTAAGCAACACAAATGTAAGAATTAGCATAAATCAAAATGAGAACCATACACAAAGGTTCTAAACATAAAGCATAAACCAACGAAAATAAGTCACATAAGAGGACTCCACGATTACTCCCAAGTCGTCTCCAACCCTTCCTCGAAGAGGAGATCTTGTCCTCTTGTGTGTCATGCCACGCAGCCCCAAAGCAAAACACAATAAAGAGGGGTAAGTTTAACAAACTCAGCAATCGTTTTTCTAATACACTATCATCATCGAAAACAGGACGACATGGTAATATAACAATTCAGACTAACAATTGACAAGATATATCATTTTCTAATCATACATACACATCACCTACACCTGCATCATAGTGTTTAATCCACATAGTGCCATTCACATCATATCAACCTGCATGAAATGTATCTCTAACATACATATCAAATCATGCTTCAACATCATATCAACCTGCATGAAATGTATCTCTAACATACATATCAAATCATGCTTCAACATCATATCAACCTGCATGAAATGTATCTCTAACATACATATTCAATCATGCTTCAACATCATATCAACCTGCATGAAATGTATCTCTAACATACATATTCAATCATGCTTCAACATCATATCAACATGCATGAAATGTATCTCTAACATACATATTCAATCATGTATCAACACCATATCAACCTGCATGAGATGTATCTCTAACATACATATTTAATCATGCATCACATCATATCATCCTGCATGAGATGTATTTCCAACATACATATTCAATCATGCATCACATCATATCAACCTGCATGAGATGTATCTCCAACATACATATCAAGTCATGCATCACATCATATAAAGAATGCCTCCATCAAAGAGTAATCACAAATAGTGTCACGAAGACGGGAACATAGACAAGGCCACGTAGGCGTGTCATGGTTCAAATTCTACGTAAGAATTTAAGAAGTTCGGGGTTGTCAATCCCTAATTGTTGCTCGCCCCAAACGATCCTGGCCAAGGATGTCACATTCTTACGAAGAGAACCTAGAGCAGGGGTGTTCGTTTTGGGACATCTCCTGCAATGGGGAAGAGCCCGAGTTCCCACGTAGGAAACCCACGAACACATGGTAGCTGGTGCAAGGAGCATACCATACTGGATTCTCAGGGTCCAGATAATATTTGTAATATCAAATCGCAAGACAAGTACGCAACTCGTCCCCCATATAATTCCACTTAACTAGACTCAACCCGGGGAGTGCACATGTTCCACGAAGGAACTCAAATCAAAACATGTCCTTTCGGACCAATCAAGTTTTGATTAAGCCACGACCGATTAATCCAGCATGCAATTTCACCACATTGCATCCAATCGGTCAAATTCAATTAATCTCGATAAAGCCTTAATTGGAAATTCATTTTCATGATGCATGCAACATGGTACATACGTGAGCAAAACATACATGAATCCTAATTTATGATAAGTGCTCTCATCAACCCTTCATACATCATTTATAATCATAATAGTAAACCTCATCATCATCATTAAACCCCACATGTGTGTATGTACATAGTAGAAGCATTTCCCTCAATGCATATCAACATGCTTGTAATTCACTCACCATCACACTACACATGTGTATTAACATCTAATCATGAATTCCAGCAGAAATCATAGGTGAAGAATCATTAAAATCATAACTCAAATCAAAGTTTAACCACAAGCTAAACACATATAAGATCATTTACTCCATCCTTGAGCCATGACATTCACTAACATTCACACATAATTTAACCACATCCTAACATGACATATCAGTTCATTAGTATGTTGTAGCTCTACTGAAAATATACATAACCATAGAGAATCAATCATTCATAACTTCAAGATGGCAATTCCAACATCATATAACCAACCACAAGCCATTCTACATAACACTAAATATATACCACAACTTCATAACCTCAATGGTATACCTTTTCAGTAGCATACTATAGTTCAAAACACTCCACATACACATGAAAAAGATATATTAAAGTAGAATTACCGAAATAAACATCATATATATAATAGAAAATATGTTGTGTAGCCGTTCGAACGCCCAGTAGGGCCGTTCGATCGGCTAAACAGTAAATTTGTCGAACTGACAGTGTTGCCGTTCGAACACCCAGGAGGGCCGTTCGATCGGCTAAACGGAAAATCTGTCAAACTGACAGTGTTTCCGTTCGAACGGCCCTCCTAGGCAAATCGACCTTCTTCTCCGTTTCTTCAAATCGAAACTCCATTGATAAAACTTAAAATCACCATCTAACAACCTAAATGCCATTAACATTTCACCATAACTTCCAGAAAGCTAATCCACATCATAACATGATAAAACCCTATGAAATCGGGATTAAAGATTTTCATTTACTAATCATGCCATTAAAGCACTAAATCAAGTAAATCCACTCAAAATAAACCATGAAATCAAGAGTTTTATCATAGGAAAACTGAAATTTCGAATCCATTACCTTATCCCTTGATTAGGCTTGGATTTGATGGTCACCCTTTTTTAAAACCTTACAAAGACAGAGTTTAAATTAATCTCCATTAAAACCGATTTAACATAGAAAACCGTAATGAAAAACTTAGATCTAGGGCTTGTTGAATATAAAAATTGGATTTTTAGATCTAAGGTTTGAAGTAAAGATGCAAATCAGTAGTTTTGATGTTTAAAAATGAATCAAAACAAAGGGGAAATGGTAGATCTAGAAGGGATTAAGAGGAAATCTAGGATTTAGGGTTTAATTAGAAGAGACTTACCTTAAACTCCTTCTAATCCGGGCCTAATTGGGGAATTAGGCCTAACCTCCCTTTCCCAGACTATTCTCAAAATGGAAATGGTTTAGGTCATTCTATTTATAGTAGGGTTTGGGGTGTGTATGGATAAATTGTGGGGTATGAATAGAAAAATAGGCTAAAAATGGGTAATTTAGCTATTTGAGCACTAATTAAACCTCGGAAAATTATGAAAATTTTTGGTAAAGGCTTGTGTTGATGTCTGGGTTAATTTTGTCCAAAAACCCAAATTTCGACAGTGAGGCCCACAGGGAGTCCCGCCAAACCCTAATTTTTGGAAAATTAGTGAAAAATCAGAAAAAGCCCAAAAATTCAGATTTGACTCACAATCACTTAAAACCAATAATTGTAGAGTTGATTTTGATTAAAACCATAAGAAACACCATTTATTTACGAAACCGCCGAATTAATAAGGAAATGAGTTAACCAAGTAATAATCAATGATTAAAATGAAACGAAAACCGGTTAAGAAATGAGAGTCCTTACAATAGCATTCAATCATATAGTCCTAGCATGCTGCTACTCATTCAAAGCATGCTATCATGAAATTACGAGTTCAAAGCTCCCCTACCTCGTAATCATGATGTTTGATGGCGAGCACACGATGGTGGCGGCGTCAGCGGCGAAGTTAGCAGCCAAAGGCATTGCCTAGCTGAGAGAGTTGTCGTCCCAAGGGTTTAGGAAACGCTGGAACTATTCACGGCCAAATAGGGTGTTAGAAGTCAATGCGGCAAAATCCGCAATCCACGGCGGCACACTAGGGGTAGCCGGGAGAAAGGTCGTGCCAACATAAGTGGCGGTGTGACCATAAGTCGAGGGTGTACTCACCGAAGGTCTGCTAGCGGATGAAAAGTACTCGGCCGGCCTCAAGACGTTGAAATCGGCCGTGGACAGCACCCAACGGCGGCGATTTCGCATCACAAGGGCCCACATAAGGGCGGAGGGCATGGGGCGACGTTCGAGGATAGAGGAGAGGTGGTGGAGGGCTCTAGCGTCAACTCCATTTGGTGGCATAACCAACAGACGGTCAGGCGGCACAAATACAATGCCTAAACCCAAAAATGCACGCGTGGCCACATGCACACGCGGCCAAACAATGCCACTATAGTGGGAGATGGGTTGGACGGTGGCGACCCAAGACCCACATAAGGGCGGTCGAGCTAAGGCCAAGACATGGTGGCCGATCGAAGCAGTGACATCGCCTATCGCCACCCATAGCTAACACACGTAGTGCGGGCGGCTGTGCATCTCGCGCAGTATGGGGCAAGGCAAGAAGCCTATTCCGAGCGGAGGTGTAATTGGCCAAGTGGGGTTGGCCCTCACTGTCGTTGAGCTGGGGTAGAGCCCACGATGGCCAAATGGCCCATGACTCGCTAATGGCAACGACCCGAGCCGCACCCAAAGCGTCTAATCGGGCAGATCAAGACCATAGGGGTGAGGCAGGGTCGGAAACGGCAACCCCCTACCAACATTGGGTCGAGGTAGGCTGGACGGAGTCCTGCCGGTGGCCGGACGATGATCGAAAACACACCGGCATCCAAAAATCCCACGAATAGTGAGATGCAAATAGTAACAAAAACCCGACCAAAAGACCGGTAGCTCACAACAGAGCGAAGAAAGCACGATAGCGGCTCTAGCCAGCGCCTATGGGTTCCTAGCGGCCAAACAAACATAAGTCTAGTTGAGGGCGGCTGCAAACGACATTAAAATTGCGCCCCCACAGCTCAAAAACGGGATTTGAAGGAGAAAAAACTTGAAGAAATGTTCAGTACCTCGTGGAGGATCGAAGAGGCCATGGTGGCGGTCATAGCTAGTACCTACAGACTCGTGGCGGTGAGGCAAGGAGGATCCTGACAAGAATCGGCAGAATCCGACGACAAAGGACGGAGAACGGAGCGACCGGATATGCCCTCGGGTTTTCTCACAAAACCACTGGACGCGAAATTTTCTCTGGACAACGAAAGGTTCTGGAATCTGACTTCGGTTCCATATACTTATAGTCTTTTTAATTTTTCCATCTACGTCCCTAACACACGTTAACCTCCCGGTTATGCGTTGTCCCTCCAAAATTTGTGCCATAAGCACATAGCAAGGCCCACGGTCTACGACTAAGCCCCACACCCAACTTTACAGGTATAAATACGGGGTAAATACACAAATACTGTCACATTTTCCCACCAAAAATGACCAGAAAAATAGCAGGAAAATCACAAAAATCGTAGAAAAATCAGGGGCATTACACTCTGCCTCATCCCCGATTCCAAATCCACCTCTTTTTTCCTTTACCCCTCTCTCACAGCCCGTCCTCGACCCACCTGGCCCTCTCTTGTCACCCTCCAACTCCCTACCTCTTCCTTGACTCCAAATCCACCTACATGCTTCTCTCTCGACACCCACCCCTCTGCCTCCTCCCCGCTTCAAAATCCACCCCTCTTTCTCCGCCCCTCTCTCATAGTCCCTCCTCACCCCTCATAATCCTCACTCCCGCCTTCCCATCCTCTTGTTGAAGTGGGCAATTTGGGTCACCAGCATCGACCCCTCCAACTTCACCACCGACGATGTGCACTTCAGTTACCACAACAACCACTTGGACTTGTGGGCACAAGACTCCATCCAATGCCTCTTGCAGCCAACCATTATAGCAAGTACTCATTGATCCCAATCTTTGTGATCTACATCATTTTTAAGTTCAACAGTCATAGACATTCGTTTAAACTGATTCGTATGACAGGGTAGTGAAGATAAGACTATTGCCCTGAAGATAACATTTGTATCATTATCTGTTAGGTTGAGTTCTTGTTGGAAAAGAGCTTGGAGGGTGAAGATAGTCACTTCTACGAAGAGAATCAAATAGAGTTCAATGTTTTCTAGTGGTGCTATTTGTTTAAATATTTTTGGCAACACAATGAAATTTTAAATTTCGAAACAAAGTTTAGGGAGTTGGCCAGAGTGCAACATGGCCTATGGAGGTCTTGGGGAGATGAGCAAGCCTCATTGGATTCCTAGGGATCGAATAGTTGCGGGACTATACTTTATTTAAAAGGATAATGTCAACATGCATCGTGAATCTTACTAGCGAAGGGAGTGAGAAATTTACCAAAGAGATATGTGCTTGATTGGTGGAAGGAAGATTGTAAGAGGCAACTGTTGTTACGTCTGAACCAAGACTATGAAGAAGTCAAATTCAGATTTTTTTACTTGCCAATTGTAGTAGATAAGGTCGATCCATAGGGAAAGCCTTGTGCAACAAAGAAAATAGTTACGAATAAATAGAGAAAGGAAAAATTAAGAAAGAAAGAGTAGAAGAGTATTGAGGCAATATAGAGTCAAGAAATCAAGATGAGAAAACACTAAGGCATTAAGGATCATTGTAACATCTAATGATGTTCTTCATGTATCATGTTATCTCAATTAGAATCGAATGAAGATTCTATCTAACTGGAAGATATGAACATTAAAATTGAAATTAAAGATAGAAAATACTTTGGATAGATGAAGGATAAAAATAATTGTCTCTTAAATATTTCTATGTATCCAAATCACAAAAGATCAAAAAAGAGAGCCTTCAAGCATCTTATGTATCCAAATCACAAAGAAACAAGAAGAAGAATAATATTAAATAAACACCACTTCAAATAAATAATACTTACTTGAAACCATTGATGAAACATGAATTGAACTCCATTAAATTGTTACAAATCACCTCTAGCCTTAGCTTGACAGCTTAGAAAGCCATTACAATAAAACTAAAAACAAAAATACAAAATGAGAGAAGAAAATAGGGGAAGAGAGCTCCCAAGAGGAGGGGATTATCCATCTATCACATCCACCCCTCTATTTATAGGAATAGAAAGGGTTGCTTCAAAGAGGAAAGTGAAATCATATATCTAGATTGCATCCTGATTGATTGCCTGATTGGTTGCTTCTTTGGTAATGATTAGATTCTAAATCAATCACATAAATCAATGATTTATTTAGTAAATAAGTATATTTGAATCTTCCTTTAGTTATCCAATCAGCCTCATTGTCTTTCCTTATGTGTATCAATCACAATTAATAAAAAGATTTTCCATGTGCTAGCCTCGGGTTAGTTTACTATCTGTCCATTTGCATGCCGAATTCAACCTATACATCTTCGGAATTTGAAATTTCTTCCTGAAATAATAATTGTAGCTACGGAAGTCTTCTTTCCAATGCCACCAGAATAATATCAATCCTAATTATACATAGAAAGATATGGTCAAAATACTAAGTTTGTGTTAATCTGTCCGAATCAGCTTCTTTCCTAATTTAGTTCTCTTAATGCAAATCTCAAATCCAACGGGTCCACAAGGCTGTGTTTGACCATTCAATGCATGTTTAGACCATTAGGATCCCATTCTTGACTTTTAAATAGCTTTGGGTAGTTAGGCTTCACTTCCTCTTCCAGTTGGATCCTGTTAAAGCCTGTTTAGACATGTAAACTCAATTAAGGTCCAACTAACCTATTTAAAACATAAATAGCCCAAATAAGCAATGAATTAACACAAAATAGGATTGCAATTTTGAATTGTGAAATATTTAATTGAACATTATTTCAGTACATCAGCAACTTTCGATACTTTTACTTTTAAGTACCTTTGTTCCTGAATCACAAGTGGAGTGATATGATAATTCATACGAGTGTCACAACCCAAAATTTTGAAATTCATTTTTTAATAAATGCAATAGTAAAAATATTTTTTTTAACATTTTGTCAAATCTTCCAATAAGATATCTCATGTGTGAGCTGCTCATTTCTTGAACATAATAGTATCAAATGAGAGAACATAATGTAATATTCTATATGTCCTAGTTTTTCAATTGTGGACACATGAAAATTAGTAAGTTTGACCCTTTAACTTTTAGTTGAATAACTTCTTTTATAGATGGATTTTAGGGCTGAAATAATATATTTAGAAAGTAGGCGGAAACAATCTCAAAATGCCATTAAGGATGTATAAATCAGAGTTTGGATGAGAAATATATGACAGTTTAAATTTGATCATGACGTGTAATGCCTATTTACCCAAATTGGATGTGCAATTGGGCATTTAATGTGCTCTATAGGCCTGGTTAATTAAAATGAGGGAAACATGGTTTGGGAGGCCTAATTGGGCTGCCCATTGAAAGGTATTTTGACCCAAGTCCTTAGGGGATGAGAAACCCTAGTCCCCATATATCATAAATACCCGCCTAGGGCCAATTGGAAGGGGGAGTATTTGGGGGAGGCTAGAGAAAGGGAGGGGGAGGCTAGAGAGAGGGAGGGAGAGAGCTTCCAGAGTGTTTTTTGGTGAACGTGGTGGGCAACAAAGGAGGGGAGGAGCAAGCACGAAGACCGCGAGTTAGGATGCCTAACTTAAGTTTAATTGCGTAATTTTATGTTTGTTTGTTTGGAATAAGGCTCTTGTCTCTAGAATGCTTCAATGACTTTAGAGCTATCAAGAGATGGTCCGACGACAGCAACCAGTAGCTAGTAGTGTCTACCTGCTACCACACTATGTGCGAATAGTGCAGCCCACCCACTTGAGGATAGGATTATCAAGTCTGACTGAGCCGGGGCGGGGTCAATGGCCCTGTCGCAACTGCTAGAAGCTAGGCATCTAGCCAGAGATAGGGCGTCTGAGCCCTCTCCAAGTTGGGCTGGAATCAAGGCCCAACTAGACTCTTTCGACCGGGTTCACTAACATTATCTCATTCAAGGGTATGGGCTCAAGTTCATGAGCCCATAGACGACTAGCACACCCCTCATGGCCATGCCCTTGGGGGGGCCAACCCCTCAAACAAGTGTGACATGTGCAAGAGGTTGTGGATCCACCCCCATGAACCTAGACCCCTAGAACATAAAGCATTTCACCCAAGCCAGTTACTAAGTGATCAATATAGGCTTAGCTCATAACTTGGTCCAACAACAACTACGTTATGTGGCCTTGCTGCACTTGAGACTATTGTTGGCGCATTACCACTCCCATCCTTCTTCCCTCCAAGACCAAGTTTTCCCCTCCCTTTTGCCATCCCACCTGCCCCCTGTCAAAGTTCTGTTCCCTCTGCTATCTGCTCCAAGTACTAATTGCCTGGTCGTATGACCAGAATAATTTCTATGGTCGTATGCCCATCATCATGCATGTGTCCAATTTTTTTCAAATATTGCATGTGGAAGACTAATAAGTACAATTTATAATGTTATTTTACCCTTTATTATTCTATTTTCCAGTCTTGTTTAAGAATTAACATAGCCTAGATAATTAAGAATTACGGTTAAATAGGTTAGGAAACACTTGTATGATATTTTGAATTAAACTGGCTAACTTGTAAAAATTTTATGCAGATTCTTCATTGGCGATCGATCAGCCTATATGCTCGATTAATCGACTACAAAGGAATTGAAAGAATCAAATTAGTGAGTGTGTGCGACTTGGCGTGCTGATGCTAACACCTGAATTCTAAAGTCATTTTTAAAAATAATAATAATAATTATTATTATATTTTTGCATCAGCGTGCTGATGCTAACACCTACCGCGACAGGCCTGCCAAGTTGTAGGCTAGAATGTGTAAACTGTAGGCAGGCCTACATCTTGCAAATGACAACCCGCAGCATGGCTGCTAGTTGATCGTTGGATGCACACCACATGGCGCACATCCAACGATGCCTTTTCTTTATAAATAGACGAAGGGGGGGGGGGGGGGGGGAGGGGTTCCAATTTTCCCTACACCATTCTCCTCCCCTCTCTTCTTATTTTTGCCAGTCTTCTTAACTTCAAACCCCTATTTTAAAGTCAAAAATCACCCGATTTTGTCCACTCAAAAACTAATCCCAGCTAATTATATAACGACTATGAATTTTTGGTAAATTTTAAGTCTCTAATAAGTTAATTTTAAAAATTTTAATTAGTTAAAGATTGTTATGTGATAATATTTTATATGATTGTGGTAGAGCTTGAAAAAACGAGCGTAATGAGTAAAAAAATACGAGAAACGAAGGTCGGGAGAGAAAATTATGACCTCGGGAAGCATGTCTTATAGGTGGGACCCACTTATTAAGATTGTGCTAAATTACATTGAGTGGTCTAGTTTTATAAAGTTCATCGACATGAGCTCAACGGTACCAAGAACACATGAATCTAAGTTCGGGGTAAAAAAAATACATGCGTTTGAAGATAGGAATATAAAAAAATAAAAAAATCCACGCGCACGCAATGCGCCGCACGACAAGCAGACCTGGTGGCAGCGCACGTGAGCGTCACACACGGGAGGCGCGAATGTCATGTGTACGCTGCCGTCTCGGCCATGGCGTAGTGTGGAGATTTTCAGAACTCCAGAGGCTATAAATAGGGAGGGGGTTCATTTCAAACTCATTTATACTATTTCAGGGTCATTTTAAGTCCTATTTTGTCCGTTCAAGAGGCATTCTCTACTGAATCAAATGTGCTGGACGCTGTGGTGGGGTTATTTTTACCGTCTTAGGCCTCTATAATTATGAATTTTATACCAAAAGTTAAGGTAGGGTTTAAACTCTAAATACTGTTTTGCTTATCAAGGTTGGTTTCTTTTGAAGTATTTTACTCAAGTATGTTTATGAGACTTGTTTTACTCAGAGAATGAATTTTTGCTAATGTTATGTGGTATTTTTCGTTACGTACACCTATGTGAATCATTTTTGTATGTGCCACTTAGTGTTTAGTTACGTACACTATTTTGATGCCCACCAAGAAAAATAATCGGCAAGTGGCACACATAGGGTGGAGCATCATGGGGAAACTCCTTCCCTAAGTGGCCTCGTTGCCCATGAGCACGGGGCTAGGCTGTTGGGTATCACGACTTGTGGATTTGATTGGATTTATAAATTTGATTTGATTTTGAACTGACTAAGTTACAGTGTTTTATTTTAAAGAAGTTTTGCTTAGCACTCCTTTAGATTTTATATCAACTTACTGAGTATAAATATACTCACCCACCCCTAGATTATGCAGGTGATGCAGTGAGGATAGAAGTGAAAGAAGAAAGGATTTCCAAATAATTTATGTGTTTGCTACATTAGAAAAACTATGTAATTATTTATATGACTGATGTGTAAAGGCACGATGTGCCCGAAGAATTATAAATTTTGTATTAGTTCTATGCACAATATTCCTTGGTATGTGTAATAATCTTATGTTTTTCTGGACTATGACAGTTTGTAATGACATTTCAATATTTTTGGCTTTGCATGACTCCGATATATTCTATGATGATCATGTGATGATGAAATGAGAAATTTGTGATTGTTTTGCACCTACAACCGTCATGTTCGGTCAAGTGCATACTGATTATGCATGTCGGACAGGATTATTATGATTATTATATTATAGATAAATTGCTGCCATTATATTTGGTATTGGAGCCCAAGGTTTCACTGTTTGAGAGCAGTAGTTTAAAATCAGTCATATAAATAATTAGTATTTTGTTTCCTATGATCTGGTTGATGCTGTGTTTTTGGGTTTAAAAGTTGTTTATGCTTTTATTTTTAGTTGGTTTCTGCTTTTACTTTAAATTATGTAGTTTAGTTTGATTTGTGATTTTGTGAGCTGGGTGTTTTAAATACACCTCTTTTTACTACCATATATGAGTATGTGTGTATGTTTGAAAATGTTTATAAACAACCTCAGTCTGTTTAAACCAACTTCATGTGGATTCAAGGTTATTACAATCTACTAGAACCCTAAGATGACTTCTGAGGTACATATGTCTAATGATTCCTCCCAAGTTGAAGCTACAACTCATGGTGCAGCAACATCAGAAAACCATATGGAAAATTTCTTTGAATATGATGATACAAAAGATGACCCAGCATTTGCAGACTCAAGGATTTCAGCCTAGCCCTAACCATTGGAGGAACACTATAGATTTGGCTGAGAGTAGTCGGAGTGAGAAGGATAATTTACTTGAACGGTTCAAGAAAATTGCTCCAACTTTTACAGGAGAGGACAGTCCGGAGGCGGCCGAGAAATGGATATTTGAGATAGAAAAAATATTTAAGGCTATGAAAGTTTCAGAGGACAGGAAAGTGGATGTGGCCAATTTTTCTTTGACAAGGGAAGTGGCTTTGTGGTGGCCTACCACAGAAAAGAACTTGTTTCTTGATAAGGAAAACATTAAGTGGGAAGAGTTTAGAGAGGTACTATATGATAAGTATTTCCCTCCTCATATTCAGGAGAGAGGTACTATGTAAATATTTATGACTGATGTGTAAAGGCACAAAGTGCCCGAAGAATTATAAATTTTGTATAACTATTAGCTCTATGCACAGTAGTCCTTGGTATGTGTAATAATCTTATGTTTTTCTGGACTATGACAGTTAGTAATGATGTTTCAATATTTTTGGCTCCACAATGACTCCGATATATTCTATGATGATCATGTGAAGATGAGATGAGAAATCTGTGACTGTTCTGCACCTACGACCGTCATGTTCGGTCATGTGCGTACTAATTACGCATGTCGGACATGATTATTATGATTATTATATTATAGATAAATGGCGGCCATTACAAATTAGAGGGAGCTCTACATTGTAGAGAAGTCCGTTTTTGAGTTAGCCATTCTAAATGGGGGAATGACCTAGGGCAAGAGGAGACCATGTTTGTCACTTTCGGACTAAAAGGAGAAAATGTTCTTATGTAAAGAGAGACTCCATTTGCCACTTTTGTGCATAAAGGATAAATCATCCTAGCGCAAGGGGAGGCTCTGTCCGCCACTTCTGAGCCCATAAGGAAATTTTGTCTAGACATGAGGGGAAGTTCCGCCTGCCTCTCTTAAGTTTGGGAACAAGACAAGGCTTTGACCACCAGTCACTACTCCGGTCAAATTAAAGAATGAAGGCTAGGTTGCTTTAAACTCTAATTTTGTGCTATGACTAGGCCACACAATTTTCTAATTCTTTCATAAATAATTATTTCAAAAAATATGGTATTTATTAGGGGTCGGACGAATGCTAAAATAATAGTCTTGTACACCTCTTAGCAGGATTTCATCGTGATAAGAATTTTAAAATATTATTATTATTTGAAGGACATTACGAACAATTTTGATTAGATTTGAAGGGTAGTTATTTAGTATAAAGCCTAAAGTTATCACCGGTTTTGAAAAGTAGTTATTTGGTATAAAACCCAAAAACTATTGGAGTTATGACTCAACCGCTTATTAAGGCATATGGCGCGCCCATGAAATAGGATATTGTGAGAATATTGCTTTCATTATGATCCTGTTGCCCCACGAGCACGTGTATGTTGCTCTGATATCGATGATATTCCGTGAATGATGATTTATTTGATTTTGAATTGTTTATTGAATTATTCTTACAAATGATTTATCCGATTTTATCGGGTTATGTGAAGGTTGTTTTATCCGACTTTTTGTAAAAGAAAAACGTTTGAATTCCATTTAAGTCGACAAAGATATTTTGATAAGTCGACTTTTAAATTTTAATATGAATTATTAGAAGAATGTTTTATGTATCTTTGATTATGCTTTATGTTATAGAATGATAGTAGAATTTAACTCTATCTATCGAGTATAAATATACTCACCCACCCCCAGACACTGCAGATATGAATGAAGGAGATGATTTTAATGATTTTAGCCCATAGAACTGCGAAAGATGTACACTTTGGATTTACCTTGTCAAGCTCTTTTGATATATATTAATTATGTACATTTGCACTACTTTGATTTTGTCAAAGTCATGTTAAGCCGTGCTCTAAAAATTTTATAATTATTTTATATTAATGAAAAATTACTCTTCTATATATAGTTGATCTTGGCCCCTTTTAATTCCGAATTGATGAGATTCCGACTTTTAATTTATTTAAAAAGTCTGGTTGCTAACTAATGTGTATGACTTATGTTAGAACTTTGTTACTTTACATGTTATGGATAACATTGTTTAATGGCTTAGACATGTGGTTGCCTTTTAAGGCTTAAGATTATTATGTAGCTATGTTTCTATGAGACTATGTGGGTATGTGATGTACTAAGATATTTTAATTAATTACTTTTCTCTTCCATTAATTGCTTTTGCACAAAGGTGGTGTTGTGTACATTAATCTAGCCCGGTTTAGGGTTATCTTTCTGCTTCATCCAACCTTCATCATCCTACTTTAGACTAGGTTCGGGTCAAGGGGTGTGCGGGGCATGACAGTAACAATTTGTATCCAAGTGTATGTCAGTAGATCAAGGCGGAACACTATAGACTTGCTAGTTTGCTAAACCCATTGGAGATTCCTCAATGGAAGTGAGAGCATATTGCTATGGATTTTGTAGTTGGCTTACTTGCAACTTATAAAAGGATTAATGTCATTTGGGTAATTGTGGATAGATCGACTAAGTCCACTCTCTTCTTGTCTAGTGAACACATATACTATTGAAAGAGGAGTGACATGTAACCTAAAAATCTCTTGATCATACAAGTGGGTCAAACTCTCAGGCAAGAAGTGGGCAGACTTAGTCAATCTATCCACAATTACCCAAATGACATTATTCATTTTTCGAGTTGCAATAAGCTGATCACAAAATCTATAGCAATATGATCACAATTCCATTGAGAAATTTCCAATAATTTTAGCAAACCAATAGGTCTTTGGTGTTCCACCTTAACCTACTAACAAGCAAGATACTTGGATACCAATTCCTCAATATTCTTTTTCATTTATTCCCACCAAAATGTGCGCCTCAAGTCATGAAATATCTTACTCCCAGTAGGATGGATGGTATATAGCCTCACCGAACAACTCCTGGCATAACTTTAGATTATTTGGAACTATAAGGCTCTCTTTAAAAAGGATTTCTCCATCAACCCCCATGAGAAATCTGACTTCTCAATGAGCTTCTGAACCTCTACATCCCCTGCTTGAGCATTAATGATATTTTCCATGATTTCAAATTGCACAAGAAATTGGCCATCAAGGACTTCTCCTCCTAAAGGGTTGATCTAGGTGAAGACTTGCCAAGGATTCTAGCAATTCCTACAACCTATCTATTCAGGATCATTTGGTGTACATGCAGTTTGAGTCGTTGACATCTTACTTAGTTGGTGTCTTTCACTACTTCTATTAAAGTGCAGTTGGGAGCCATACGCTTCCACTCAGGTCAAGTCATTAGGGGCTAAGTTGGGAGATGACACTTCCTAGTCGATTTTAAGGCTTTATCATGGATGATACCCCTTTGTGGATGATCTATAGGGAGTTGTATCACTTGTCACTTAAGGTTGACATTTGATGAATGTGTCTGTATGCAAGATTGGGAGGGTTACAAACTTCCCTAAGGGGAAACTATGGGAATTTATAACGATATTATTTGTGATAATTGGTACAAGTGAAACCCTAAGTGGACTTGCATAAGTTGTAATAACATTTTGAGTTTGCTTGTTATTTTGCTATCCTATTAGGTATTTTTGTACTCTACAAACTCGTTTTGCAAGTTCTTTAGGTGAGGATTAGTGTGACTGGGACCGGGTATTCGGATTTAGGATGACTTAAATCTAAGTAGGATTTAGTTCCATTATTTTAGTACATTTTAGATGATTGTAATAAGAGCACAAGGGCTAACTTTATAAATTAATTGCTTATTTCTAGATAGATGTAAGATTTGCACTTAGATGGATGACTTGCTTATTTATAGATTTTAGTTACTTTTATGTTATAATACATTTTATTATTTGTATTTATGAACCCCGTTAATCATGACCTGAATTGATTTGCTTTATTTTTTAAAAAATTCCTTCATTGTTTATTATACGTGCTTTATTAAAAATAGTTTTGAAAATATACCCGGCCACCTAACCTACTCTTGGTCTGACATAACTAAAAATAGGGTCAAGGTGAAGGTTTAAAATATTTACGAGGGTCAAGTCAAGATTTACGTGTACAACTTGATAGTTATTTAATGATATAATGACTTAAAATGGAGAAGATTATAAAGAAAATTTCATATAATTCTATTTTGTTTTAATTTTTTACTTTATTTGATAGTAATTAGTAACTTGTGTGGGTTGTTTTAGTTTTGGACATGCATCTTCTGCCACAATGTTCTCTCTCCAACTCTTACTTTTCTTAAAGAACATGAAATAATATTTGACATAGATTTATAATGTTGTAATACATCTAATTCTTTCTTTGGCCCTTGTAAAACTAAAGTTCAAAATACCAAATTATAAAACAAAACTCAAATAAAGATAGAAATAGGGTTACTCGATGCTGATCTCATTAAGTAGAGTTAGAGCTTATAATTTTAACCTATTTAATAAATAGAGTTAAGTCATAACTCAACCTAAACCTAAATAAAGTGCAGGTAAACCCGATCTAAACCCAACTTTTTAATTATTCCTATTCCTATCCACTCACTGTATATTGAAAAGTTTCACAAAATTCGCTGAAATTCGGTAATAAGTTTCACTCAAATGGCCCCTCGGCGAAATTCTGGCCGAAGTTTCGCCAGATTCGGCGAAATTCGCCGACATCGGAGTTTTATGACGTGATTGTAGGCGTGGTTTCGGGTTGCCGGGCCGGGGCTTCATTTAGGGCATCACTTCGGGGGCTAGAGCATCGCGATTGTTCCACACCCCAGGCTCTGCACCTAAACTCCAAGACCGAACGCCGATCGGAAAACTTGATCGCCGACGGCGACCGGGGCTCGTCATCACCGAGCTCCCATCTCTCATACTTCTGCATCTCATCCATCTTCGGTAGGTAGTGATTTGCTGTATGCAGATATCTTGCCACCCCCTGAAAACATTTTCGTTTGTGAAGAAGCTGGTTACAGTCTTTCTTAGCAATCTGATCGATTGAAAAAGTTTTTGTTAGCAATCTGATGATTTTGGTTTAATAATTATATCTGTTCTGTAATCATTCTGCACAATAGTTATTATCTGTGGTCAAATTGTAAGTATATGCTTAAGCCTCTAATTTGTGCACAATCTGTTTGCTGAAGTTTTGCACTATTGATAGATCTCATTCTTTTCTTAATTAGTGTCCTGCTTCGTTTTTGCAGGCATATTTGTTTCTTAATTATGGTGTATGCTGTGGCTGCCAGAGTTCTGACTAAACGGAGGCTGTTGCCCAGTGCCTTGTTTCTTTATCGGCCTTTTTCTTTAAGTGGTTCATTTTTGTTTCCAGGATCCTGTAAACCTTGTGAATTGCCAGTCACAAAGTCTCCTTTTTATCCTGTCTTTAACAAAATTTTCTGCTTTGGATTTGCGACCGCCAATCATGTTCAAGGGCCAGCTGCCATTGATTATAGGTGGACAAATCTAACTCTATTTTTCTGTTCTTTGTAAAAGTTGTGCAATGAAAGGAACGCAATTGGTGACTCAATTATACTAATGTGACATGTACGACTGATAGCTCTTTACTGCGGGAGGAAGAATTTCACAAGTTAGCTGATGCAACAATCAGTGATTTGCAAGAAAAATTGGAGGTAACTTTATCTGAATTACTTTACACTGTCCGTTAAATGGAAAATGCTGTTTGCAGGAGACTTTGGAGAGGGTCTATGCTGATCAGTTTCATTTATTTTCTTAGATCCCTAATCCAACCTCTAACCTGTCCCTCATTCATGTCTCTCCTTTGTTCATCCCCGGCTTCTTTTCCTGACCCTCCTGCTGTCGACGCTGTTTCTGTCAGCCAAGCCTACAAAGCCCACATCTGATTTGGGGCTACTCCGGCACACCCACACCAGCAATGACACCCTCCTAGCATCCTCTGTTCCTCCTTCCATGCCTATGTAATACAACTGTGTCTTCCTGTTTGTTGGTATTATGAGTTGATCAAATTATAGTGTTCTCTTGTTTTCCTTTTGCTAAGTTATTTTTTGCTACTTATATCTGTTAAACAAGTGAGTAAAATTTTATGAACAGTCTTTTATTGGTTCATGTTCTCTCTAACTTTTGCAATACTTGCCTGATATTCTTGATGTCTGACAGGAATATGGGGATAATGTCCAGATTGATGGTTTCGATGTAGATTATGGGGTATGGTTGATGTTTCCTTAAACTGGATGTTGTTTCATAGAGACTGATACTGTAGAAAAGTAAATTTCTTGAACTCTTCATGCAGAATCAAGTTCTGACTTTGAAGCTAGGAAATTTGGGTACTTTTGTCTTGAATAAGCAAGCTCCAAATAGACAGATCTGGTTGTCTTCCCCTCTGAGGTATTATCTTTTGCTATGGAGCCATTAGACAAAATATCTTGCTGGCTATTTATAATTCTTTCAGAATTTTTATTCTTTTTTATTTTGTTTCAACCAGTAAGTATTTAGCCAATTCTTTTCATTTGTTTGTACCACACAATGGTCTTTCCACTTTACAAAATCTTGTTAGGTAGTATCTTTTAAATGGAGTTCTCTTAGATCAAGTTCACGGTTGGTGTCTTATAAACAAGGTCATGTTTGTAATCTTTATTGACAAACTCTATTCTTAACTTTGTCAAAGATTACGAATCATGATTACAACTTTTCTTCTCTCTCTCATTTGTTTGATTTTTTAAAGGTAAGACAAGATATGTTTGCTGATTAACATAATTATGATATTAGGAATGTTACGTTATGATGACATTTTTGTAATATATGTGAAACAACTCAAGCTATTTCAGTATCTAGAATCAGCTATCATTCATGTTTGATCCTTGTGATGAGAATGAATGATGAAGAGTATTTTCTTTTTGTTGTCACAAACTTTGCGAGAAGCTTTCATGGTAACAATTAGATTTCCTTAAATTTATGCTATTCATGTTCTTCCTAGAATGGTTTCCAAGGCTCCCCTATTCTTTCAACACGCCTATTCTTTTTTATTTATATTTTTTAAGTTTAGTGCTTGTTTCAGAGGTGATCAGCTTACCACTATAGAATTTGTGATCATTTCCTGTTTTTTTGCAAGGATGGTGGTAGATTGATTGTTTGAGATGCTGATTCAGGGTTTGCAAGACCCATCTTTTAATATAGAGAAATGTTATGGACACTCACATTTGCCAGCTTGCATTAGTTGCTGGCATACCATGTGTCCCTGCTCATGTCACTATAATTCCCCCCGAGATGGCTGCTCTTTTTGCATCAGTTTTTCTGTGTCCTATAATACCCTCGTCTTCTATTAGTTGGGGAATCTGGATCAGTCAGAGCATGGTGAAGATAGTGGGCTTGATGGGGAAATTTGTGCTCGTGGGCTCTGGTTCCCCCTTTATTGACAAACTCACAAAGCCTGCTCCTTGTACAACCATGCTAGAAGAAGATTTTGCATGCTTTATTCTTCCATCTTTGTTTTTTTCTTCCAAATTCCAATCCAATTTTATCTTGAAACCGCCACAAAAGACCTCCATTCTGGACACCTATTTGGCCAAAGAGGAACTACTCGAGGCCAGGACGGAGAATTTGGCCACCTGAGCATGAAGATGACACCTTTCAATTTCAAGGCCTACATTTTACTGAGGGCGATTCGAGATTGACATGTTACAAAAGGCGATTCATTGAAGTAAACAGAGCCTGCATGGCTGCACCAGGTTGTACCTATTAGGGAGCTGGCGAGGATACACAAGGTCATGTGCCACTCATTCCTGGCTCCTGGCCGGCGGTAAGCGGGTCTGGCCGATGCTCTGCATTGCTGCTTGCAAAATGGTGGGTGGGGCAGAGGGGGTCATGCACATTGGAGATGATCCACACCATGTCCCTCATCCACGATGAGCTTCCTGCCCACGATGACCTTTGCCGCTGCCAGCCCACCAACCATTAGGTCTGTGAGGACGTGGCCTTCATGCTCGTCCTCACCTTTGGCTTTTAGCACATTCGCTGCCACTCTGTCTGCACCTCTGCTTCCATGTTGTACCCAAGCTGGCTCGGGCCATCAGCTCTGAGAGGCTGTAGCCAGCTAGGTGGTAAATATCATGTCTGTTGGGGTCCAGGATGTTGGCCTGGACCAGATGGATTTCCACAGGACGGTGGCATTGCTGGAGGGATTGGTGGTCATCGGGGCAACCCTCGGTGGTGCCACTAAGGAGGAGGTAGGTAGGCTGAGGAAGTGTGTGGTGTACTAGGCTGTTCCAGGTGGTGGAGGACATTCTGAATGTGTTCAAGTCGTCAGTCAAATTGGGCAAGTCTGCAGGGAAGCACCTGCTTACAAAGGCCAAAGATCAGCTGTCTAGCCTTGATCCGCTTGTGGCAGCACCTTAGATATCTTTGGCAAATTATATTGTATTATGATCCACTCCCGGTTGCATTGTAGTTTGTCTTGTCGTAGCAAAACAGAACAAAAGAAAAAGAATAGCAGCAGATAACAAAAAGCACAGTAAGAGCAGGAGGAGATTCAATCGGGGATTGAAGAAGATAGAAAAACTTAGGTAGATCTGCTAATGGGTTCATCGGGGAATTTGTGTTCTTTGAGGTTGAAGAATTGTTTTGACCCATTTAGAAGGCCCGTTAAGAATAGTTTACTTTATTAATAGTGAGTTATTTGTAATTTTTATTTAATTAATTTTAATGGGCTTTTAGGCTAGTGTAGGCCTGTTTAGGAGTTCTATTTAATGTAAGGGCTATGGCCTAATTTCGGGGAGTGAATCAATGAATTAGAAGTCTCTTAGTTGGATTATCCTTCCCATCATCCGAATTATCGTCTGACCTAATCTATTCCTCCCCTTTCATTTATCTTCTCCTCGAAAATCCTTATTCTTTCTCCTCTTCGTCTAGTCTTCCCTATCGTCCCTTCTCAATCTCTCATTCTTTCAATACTCCCCCAAATTTCTACTTACAGATCCATCAATCTACAACAAGAATCTGATTAATGGCATACAACTAATGTTGGGGTATTACTGGAAGAGCAAAAATAAAGTGGAATGAGGAACTACCGTCTCAGTGAGAGTTCTGATGACATAAGTTAGACACATGGTGTGTGATCGGGTAAATGTGAGTGCACATAGCATTTCTCTTTCATATATTTGCGATGTGTTTTTTATTCAGCTCCTCTTTTTCCTTGATCTTCACAAAGATGATGTTGTTGCTATTTGGAAATGCTTAAGCATGATACTTGCTCATATTGCTTTTTTCAGAAGCCAAATGTAAGTTATGTTTTTTGCCTTTTCTTTCCTTAGATCCATAGTGTTCTTATTTCACTGTTGTAAAAAGAAAATCAAACAAAGCTTGCTTAATTCGGGCTTCTTTACTAAAGTTGGAGTTGTCAAGAGGGGTTATTGCTACCGTCAGATCTTTCTGGCTATTTCTTTAATTCAAATTAGCAGTATTATTTATAAGGTCTTTCGAATTAGTTACTTTGCACCATTTTTATGTTGTATTTTTGGCACTGCCAGTTAATTTTTCTTCTGATTTGGAGGTGACAATATCTCTCTCTCTTCCTCGGTAACAGTGGGCCTTCTCGTTTTGATTGGGATGGATCAACTCAAGTTTGGATCTATAGGCGCACGAAAGAAAACCTGCTAACTCTTTTAGAAACTGAACTGGAACATCTATGTGGCAAGCCCATCAGTCTTTCTTAACTATATGAACCACACAGAAATGTGGTATGTAAATTATTCTTTTTTTGATTCATGAAGTAGCATTGTCAACATGATTTGTGTTCGTCGGATTACATTGGATGACTTTTTGAAGATGGAACCTCAACACAGTGCAGAGTTTGTATAGAGAAAACAGAATTCTGGATCTTCGGGGGGATATTCCTTGCATTCTTCCCAGTTTTGGGCAATTTCTACAAAGCAAAATGGTAAAGCTTCTTGAGATTATATGTTGAAAGATACTGACTGAAGTGAAGGACACTGCTAAGCTATAGTGTGATGTCTGGTTGTTTTCTTTTCAGGTATGGTAAAACTTAGATAAGTTCGAGTATCTGCTGAGATGACTGAAAGAGAGTAAATAATAGGTGGTCTGAGGAGAAACCAGTAAATGTTTGTAACAATTAGGTGAGAAATGTGCTTTCCAGCTAATGATTATTATATGATGCGAACATGAAAATTGTTGGCTTCAAATTTGTACGGTGGTGGTCTTGCCCATATAAATGTTTTTATGTGGACACTTGTGGGTATTTTTTAGGGGCAGCAGGCAAATTTTGGATAATGAGTTGGTTCATTCTCCAATCATTTTGTATTTGGTGCTGTATCGCGGAGATAACAGTTATGGAATTGGATTCGACAATCACCTTTACTTTGAGGATTTGAACATCTCAGAGAATGGCTCTCGCCTCAGCCACATTAGTAAAACACCTATCACAAATGAAGGCTAAAATAACCTTCATATGATGATTTAGAATGAGTCCTCTCCCACGAGCTATACCCCGCAAATCTTTATAAATGCTATCACTATCGAGTGCACTAACAATTGCTTGGCGTTTTTTGCCCACTGATTCACAAGTACGTATTTTTCTTTACATTCGACTAGACATTAATGCTTAATGCCTTGAAAATTTTGGGGTGATTACTGCAAATGCTCAAATTTTGTGTCATCTATTGAGCACATAAACGAAGCTTTACTTTCCGCATTTTGAATGACTACCATTGCTTCAGAATCTTCACCATCTATTTGTCTTCGACGTCTTTCTTGCTGTATATGCACAATAATATTTGGGCTTGGTTGAAATACGTGAAGGAAAAAATTACAATTGAATGATTGGAATTAGACAGACAAAAAGTTACTCCCTCATGTCATGGTCCAACAAAGCGTAGTGCTTGTGACATTGTTTGGGTGTTTGCGAGCATACATTGTGCACGAGTGTGAAATACACAAGTACCTCAACATATGT
Source organism: Saururus chinensis (assembly GCA_035235625.1). NCBI lineage: Eukaryota > Viridiplantae > Streptophyta > Magnoliopsida > Piperales > Saururaceae > Saururus > Saururus chinensis. The sequence goes on along the minus strand of CP141146.1, from coordinate 22,840,675 downwards.
TACGAGTACTATGCTTTTGTTATTCTGTGACACAATCTCACATTAATCCATTGGGTTTTTCAAAATGAAATATAAAATTTAATTTATTTTGAAATACTAAAAGGAGTTAATAATGAGAGGCAGGGGTGTATTACATTTTATGAAATTTCTGTTACAAATCCTAACCGTTCAACTTTCAAAAACTTTTAACTCAACAGTTCTATTAGTTTATTTTAAAAAACCAAATGGAACTATTAATGAAAATTTTGTTACAAATCTTAATCATTCAACTTTGAAAAACTTTTTATTCAGCAGTTCCCCTAACTTAGGGTTTGCTTTCATCCATTTTTTGTAGTTTATCTTGATTGAATTTTTCCACAAAAAATGTTTCTTCCCTGCAATTTTGCTTTTCAACCACATTGCTTCAACAGAAAGGCCCATGTGTCATTCTGCATGATGTGTAGGTAAGTAGCGCAAATTTGTGGATTTATGAATTCAAAACTACAAGTAAATTTAATAACCATACCATCCCATGATTTTGGCATCGAATACAACAAATAGCAATGTTTCCCTTCGGCATATGGTGTTGGAATTGTTCAGATGCTCTTGCAAAGTAGACATATCTCATCTTCAAATATATATAGAGATGCTACTAGACAAGATCATATTGACTTATATTTCTCTCGTATAGTTTCGGCAACTTGTCTCACAAATTTTTAAGTTTTTTTTCCTTTCAAAACAAAATACCCCAAAGTCAACATACCAGCATGAAAATTTAATTAATCAAACGAAATCCATCCATTCCTAGAATCATGCTCTACCAAATTGGAGGGAATCACGTGAATACATAAGATGGTTAACTACATGAACATTAGAAGCAACTTTGACTCCCAAAGCTTCTTGTCTACTTGAACAAGGTTGCCACCTCTTTGAGGGAATAAAGGAGGACCAAGGCCTAGCTAAAAAAAGGAAGATCCGATCCAGGACTCCCATTACGGAGTATTCTATAAGAGATTTGTTATACAAAACATGATAGTATTAAGGGCAAGACGATTTTTATTTAAGGCTGAGAGAGAGGGGCACTTTTTACTTAAGGCATACACAGAAAATGCTATTAGTTTGTTTTAATACTACGCATATGGAGGTGTATTTTAAAAATATCCCTAAACTACCCCAAATATCGCCCCTTTCTTTCCCTATTTTAGGATATTTTAAGGGAAAATTATTTAAATAATAATTTTAAAAACTTAATTACCACTTTGGGAAATATTTCCCAAAAGTGTTGTTCCTTTTTGCCACACAGGCGCCAGGCGGCTTTTTTTTTAAAAAAAATAGATGATTTTCGTCCTTTAAAAGGACGAAACCGGTTTAACATCTTAAAAAGACTTGAAAAGATTTCGTCCTTCTAAAGGACGAAATTGTCACAATTATACGATTTCAGCTGTTGGCTTATGAAGCGAAGCCGATTTTGTCCATTTAAAGGATGAAACCAGCTTCATCGTCTTCTTATTCAGTTCTTGCTTCTCCATTCCAGTTTGCTTCTGCTCAATCCGCCGTCCGCCCCTCCGCTCCACCGTGCCTTTTTCTGCTGTGCTAGATCCACCCCGCTGCACTGCTCGATCCCATCCTTCGGTGGCATTTGCCTTCTTAGACCCCATCCTCCGTCGTCCCCGTCCTTAGTAATCGGCTTCCATTACTAAGCCAACGACCAAAATTTGCCAAGTGTGGCGATTTCATCCTTCTAAAGGATGAAATCGCTTTAAGTTAATTTCGTCCTTCTAAAGGACGCAATCGGGTCAAGTCTTTTAAAAACTTGACTTGGTTTCGTCCTTTAAAAGGACGAAATCAACTTAAAGGATGAAATCAGATAAAAAAAAGCCACGCAGGCACCAGCTACTTGGCTAGCTCCTGCGTGGCAAAAAGGAACACTATTTTGGAAAATATTTCCCAAAGTGGTAATTATATTTAAATAATTAAGGCAGACAGGGAAAATGCTATTTGTTTGTTTTAATACTACGCATATGGTAGGTGTATTTTAAAAATATCCCTAAACTACCCCAAATACCGCCCCTTTCCTTCCCTATTTTAGGATATTTTAAGGAAAAATTATTTAAATAATATTAAAAAAAATAATTACCAAAATCATGGAAAGAGGAAAATAATTCCCAAAATGATATCCGTTTTGGTCACGTAGTCGCCAGCTAAGCACTTGCGCCTGTGTGATATTTTTTTATTTTTTTTTCTGATTTAGTCCTTGAGAAGGATGAAATCATGTTTAAGTTGATTTTGTCCTTATGAGTGATTTTGTCCTTCAAAAGGGTGAAATCCTTTACCTTGTTTTTCAGTCGGTTTTCGGCATGCTTCAGGCCAATTTCATTCATTGCAAGGACAAAATTTACCTTTTATGTAGATTTCGTCCTTCTACTATGAAATCAAATTGGTGTTTTTCAGCTCATACACACTAATTTAGTTGTTGCCAATGACAAAATCGAATTAAAATTTTGTTTTAGATTAATTAAAATCGGAAGTAACCCCTGCCCCTATATATCATCACATATAACACACTAATATCTACATAACCAACATATAAATCATAATAATATCCACACATCAAGTGATTAGAAAGTCTATGGGTAATATATATATATATATATATATATATATATATATATATATATATATATATATATATATATATATATATATATATATATATATATATATATATATATATATATATATATATATATATATATATATATATATATATATATATATATATATATATATATTAGATACAATATTCTCAAAATGTTTAGTTTACAAAGTAAGCTTATAACAACTCTAAGTCGCTCTACCTCTCCTACCCCTAAGACCTCGACCTAGACCACAACCGCAACCCCGACGGTGCTGTATTGACTCCTCCTGCTCCGCATAAGTAACAAATGACTCACCCAAACACGCCTTCGAAGGTAATTGGATAGTATCCGTACCCGCACTCGCTGTCGTCTATGATATACTATCGGATTTGGCTGGGGATGGGCTAGATCTAGAGCAACCGGACATGATGAACATGGAGGAGAGCCAAGTGCTGCAGACGAAGATGGAAAAACTCATTTTTGGACCCCGGGTGCCTTGAGTGCACTCAAGGCACCCGTCGGTGGGATAATGTCTATAATAATTGACTGAAGTAGTGGCAAGTTATGAAGGACATCCTCATGGTGCCTGATTATTGACTGACATGATGCTATTAAGACCTCACTGGAAGTAAAGTATTAATTGCGTCAGTCAAATGTGTATATGTCCGTTGTGCTAAACCAAACTATAAAAAAATCAAAATAAAAGTCATATAAATAATAAACAAGAAACAAGAAAATATTCTGATATAATTAATTAAGATATACTTACCAAAGCTACTTTAGATGCACCTCTAGGTTGATAAGTCATCTCCTCTTAATCATCGCGTGGTAAAACATATATGCATGTAATGGGTAAATACCACTACATATACGGGCTACAAACATCTCGCGATGTTGTAGCCATCTCCCATCGGATAATAGTGGCTCTCCTATTATCCCATCAAGCGATATATGCTGCATGATGTATAGCCCACTCGGTAATGTGGTGGCCTTGCCAAGTGATCCGATGGATAAACTCTACAGTTGAGGAGGGATATTTTGCTCAAGTTAAATTGGAGCATCACATGATCAGGCACGTGTAGCTCGACAATCTCAAAACATATGAGCGGTGCTTGAGAGAGCCACACATCTCTTCCCTCTGTACAAAGAGGAGGTAACTCAGCCAATGCCTCAGGCGAGTATGACTGCCAAATGACCAGTACAATCTATAAGCATAATTAGTTTTTAATAATCTTACATAGCTTATATTCATTATATTAAATGTGATAATGAAATGAAATTACCATATAAGGGCACTGATGGTCTAATTCTCCTCTATACAAAACAAGGACGCCTTGTGGTTTTTTGGTTTTTCTCTTCCGAACATTCCACCTTAAGGAGTCATATTTAACACATAAATTCAACACATACACACTATGTAAAAAATATTTACCTAGCTCCTAATGGAGCACCCCCTACTACGTGACCCATCTTAGTATTTGGTTGGCCGACATGTAAATGCTCCCATGACCATAGCTCGGTCACAAAATATCACAAAAGATTAAAATACACGAAGCAATTATACGTGTCAAAAATACTAACTTCAACAAATTCATTTACCTTAAGAAGGGTTAGACAACCTACAATCTTAGAGGTCATAGCCTGACAAGCTTTCTCTAACTCTCGGTATAAAAATGCAATGGTAGCATTGCCCCATGCATAAGTGCCCGCAATGTCAAAATCCGCTAGGAGGGAGAGGTACACAACATGAACATGGCTACTGGTGTTATTCGCAAATATCGTAGCCCTAAGTAAATGTAGCAAATATGTGTGTGTATGCTGCTCGATGACTATCTCTATGGCATCTGTTGGGAGCGCATGAAACTCACCTAATAGCCATATGAGGCTCACTTGGCTACCACACATCACTGAAGGAGGAGGTGCTATGCCAAGGAGTCTGACTAGTAAATCTAAATCTCCTCCTGTTGTGCATGTCATTGCCTGTCCATCAATGCCAAGTCCAAGTAGAACTACCACATCCATAAGTGTGATGGACATCTCCCCATTAGGTAGATGAAACGTCTATCTCCCTCCTCCATCTCTCGATGAGAGCTGTGAGCAAAGGCCTATCAATTCGAAGGTATTATAAATGGATAAAGTGTCCAAATCCATCTTGCTCGATATATGGAAGAATACACTCATCAATGGGCCATTGTCGTAGGTATCTAAAATGATCGGTGCACTCAAGGCACCCAGGGTCCAAAAATGAGTTAAAATAATAATGTCCATATAACCCAATGTAACATATAGTCCAAAAAACTAAATAAAATGCACGAACGGTTAGAATACCTCTCCTCATAAAATAGAAGCCGACCTATGCGACTCCTGCTAAACAAGTACTCACTCATCAATGGGCCTAGCCTGTAAAAAGGCTCCATATGATCCATATGATTTGTGAGAAAATGAGAATGTGAGAAACATATAGTCATATCTAAAATAGAGAGTAAACAAAAAATCACACAGTCTAATTGTATGTTTACCAATCAACAGGAAGGTTAGTACATCTTTTACTATTATGCCCCAGATTGTTTGCACCTTCCACACTTATAACATGCTCTACCATCTCCCTCTATGGTCACATGATCCATTGTATTCCTAATGTGGACAGATTGTGAGTGACAGGTTGTCTTGTTGAGTTTGGAGGTAATAACACATAAGACCCATCTCTTTCCCAAAAATCCTGACCATGAGGAGAGTAAAATTGTGCGGAGTACACATTTCTCTTAGCGGTTGATGTGTAACATACTCCTGCCTGTATAGGCTGCCGCCACTTTCCCCACACGGCAAGAAGATGAGAGCAAGGATACTGGTAGACTTGAGGGAAATTGTATATACAAGTTTAATGAACTGCATTCACCACAAGCCTCCTTCCATGCATGAACATCACTTTGTAATTGGTGTTGTTGATCCTGTTAACTATATACTCCCCAATTTTACTTGTTTGTTCATTTATTATCCCTTCCACTCTGGGAGTATACGGGGTGACCATGGAATTCGAAGCGCAAGATCGTTTCACAAAGAATTTTACTACCTGATAAAAAAATAGCTGACACTAAGACCTGCATGGGTAATCCTCATACCCCCTTCAATGCTATATAAACTTTCTGCCATATTTGTAGTCATCATGCCAAATCTTCTAAAACCATCGTGAGAAAGAGGCCACTATTCAGGGTGTAATCCTTCTCCTGAGAGGAGTAGTTTTGCCCTAGGATTTTCCTAACTAATCAAGTCCATTTTAGCTTCAAATTGTTCTACTATCAGTACACATTATCTACCCCAATCAAGTCCATTAGTGTATTATTTTTAAAATCCTTAAAATTTTCCTTTATGTGAGGGATGCAATATTGATGGTAGAAGAATGGTGGGGGAAAACTCTTAGGCACAACCTTTCGAATCCCCTTATGTCGATTTGAGATGATTGCGACATTCGTCATATCCATAAGTACATTATCCTTCAATTGACTTAAGAACCATTTCCAATTTGCATAATCTTCCTTTGCTACTATCCTGAATGCTTGAGGAAATAGCCCTTTATTCCCGTCTATAGCCGTTGTAGCCATTAGAGCTGCGGGATACCTACCATACAAGTGAGTGGCATCGACACCAATCACTGGGATGCAATGCCGAAACCCCAGTATAGATAGCCCAAATGCCCAAAATATCCACATAAATCTCCAACACGGACCACTATCTACTAGATTAGGCTTCAACTTCTAGTAGGTACCTGGATTCGCATCTTGCACTGCCTTGAGTACATTGACAACAATTTATATGATTCAGCCTAATCCCCATAAATGACTTTTATGACTATATTTCTTGCCGCCCATGCTTTTTTTTATAAGAAATGTCAATGTGGAACCTCTCCTTCATTCTTTGAATAATATCACCTAGTGTAAGAGTTAATTCAGCTTGGATGATGGGCATTATGACATTGGAAACAAATGATGCACTACACTACCTATGATCAGTGCTAAGCTGGGCATTCCTAAAAGTGTGGTCACCTCCGTATGTATTCAATTTAAAGTACCCTACACCCCTCTTCATTGATCCATGAACTCTCCAAGGGCAAGCACTATAAATGAACTAAACTGTATATTTTGACATATTTGTACATAGAACCTTGTATTGGACATGATTTATAATTGAAAAATCCCTCAAGGCTATGATAAATGCCTCTTTATCCTCAAAGATGCGCCCAACATATAACTCTTCTTCGTGTTGTTGCTCCATATCCATACCACAATTAACTGCCACATCTATTTTTGCTCATGTGTGAGATGTGCATAGATTGACTCCTCCTCGTCATAGTACAGCGGCTCTTCATCATCCACATTCATGTCATTTGAGACAATTGCATTATCTACCGCATCATCCCCTTCGCCGTCAACCATCTATTGAGCACTTTCCTCACCTTTAACACCTTCTTCATTCATACCATACTCCTCTTCACTAGGTTCGCCAATATTATCTTCACCTTCATTGGCCTCATTTACATCAACGTCATCATCATGGACATGTGCTCCCCTACACATAAATAGCACATATGTATTGAATTTCATATCACCTAAACACTTGTTTAAAAACTAAAAATGTTAGATTTGTTTATAAATATATATTTCACCTTGGATTGGATGATCTTGCATCAATATGTCCAACACTTGTGTAGGGGTAATGAATGCCCATCGAGCTTTGAGTTCCAAACCATTCACCGCCTTGTGACATTCCAATGCTAAATGTCTCATGCGCATGCGATGTGTAGCTTCCATATTACGCACAAAATTCATATTTAAATATCATAATTTTCATTGACAATCATAAAATTCATACAGAATTCACATATTAAGAAACCTTACCTCAAATTAGGTCCACTTCCATCGTCAATAGGTGCAGACGACTTATGGCATTCGTTCGATGCACTGTCATGGACAAATTTACTCTTCATTATCATCCACTGGCATTTGCATGTGCCTTCCATTGCTCACATTTCTTTGAGAGCTCCTGTGTTAGCTCCAACTTACACTGTGCCCTTCACTAGGCACTCGAGCCTCTTTTTCGAGAAATAACATGAATATAAATATGTGAGATGAATGGTGAAACATTTTTCTAAATAAAGCCTCATCATCTACACCTAGTAGTCATGATCTCGATCAGAATATTGGAAGATTACATTTTATGATAATTTTTCATCTCCTTCAATCCCACCCAACTTTGCTAGCTACTTACATCTCAAGTTCATCATAAGTAGAAGATTTCTTGATGAATAATCCATCCGTTACCCCTTCATGGTGAAACATAAAACTAACCATTTTTCCCACCATCTCTATTTACTTATTTCATAACCAATAAATAATATATTAAAAATAATTCAAAATTACCACTTTATTTAATGAAATATGAGATTAATCTATTACTCAAACTTAACCAAGCAATTCCACTCAAACAATTAAAATCATAGCACAATTCAATAGAACCATAACACAATTCCACTCCCTTAACATACGAACTTTAAAAAAATAAGAAAAAAAAATCACACACCATAGCCAAGTATACAGAAATCCTAATCCATATAATTATTGACTAAAGACTCTAATGCCGATGATCATCTTTTATTTTTGTCCAATTCCAATAATTCATTTGGCCATTTTTGTCTAAATTCAACTTCATAGTTTCTCCAAATTCAGATTGTCTAATTAATCACGCATTAACAAAAACATAATTAAATGGATGGAAAAATATAGCTTCACACAATTTCAATTCATCCATATCAATCGTCAAATTGGACAACTAATAAAATGCATATGAAATTTTGTAGGGACAAGTAGTAAAATGTAGAGAAAAAAGCTTGTACCGGGCAAAATTGCAACGGATTTGGGCAAATTTGTGGCAGATCTAGGTGGATTTGGGCAAATTTGCTGCAGATTTGGGTGGATTTGGGCGAAATTGTGGTGGATCTGGGTGAGGTTTGGAAAACGGCATAGGTAGGCAGATGGCAGAGTGTGGCGGAAACAATCGTTGGGGTCAAAACTGGCAGAGTGGTAGAAATGAAGACTGACCGTGAGGGGAATTGGCAAGCGTAAATAGCTCGCGGATTTTGTCCTTCTAAAGGACAAAATCAGCTTTTAAGTTGATTCATCCTTCACAAGGACAAAATCATCTTTTACGTTGATTTCGTCTTTCACAAGGATGAAATCATCTTTTATGTTGATTTCGTCCTTCGGAAGGATAAAATCCACTTAAACCCCAAAACCTTGATCCCAAAAAACACCAAGTGTGGGTATTTCGTCCTTGTGAAGTACAAAATCATCCTTCTTAAGGATGAAATTGGGAAAAAATAAAAAAAATGCCATGTAGGTGCCAGCGCTTGGTTGGCGCCTATGTAGCCAAAACAGACACCATTTTGGAAATTATTTTCATCTCTCCCCGATTTTGGTAATTATTTTGTAATATTATTTAAATAAAATTTCCATAGTTTAATAAGAAAAATGCTAAAATATTCCTCCCATCACTTTAGCACATCAGGACCAGAAGTACGACATGACATCCCTTCTTCCCTCCCGCTCTTTCCCTGTTTCCCACCCCTTCACTTTTGGATCATATCACTTCACTTTTGGATCATTTCGATTTAATATTTTGATGTATATTTTCAACATTCATCATTTGTTTTGGTGCAAATGTTTTACTCACTATATCTTTAGTTTTGGCATCAAGTTTCCATTTTTCTCACCCATTTTTAGGATACTTTACTAAGAAGAAAATATAAAATACCACTCCCATCACTTTAGCACCTTGGGACCAAAAGTGTGACTTGGCATCCTCTCCTTCCCTCTCGCCCTTTATTTTTTATTCTTTCACTTTCGAATCATTTGGGTGTCACTTTTAGATCATTTTAGTTTAATATTTCAATGCATATTTTTGACATTCATCATTTGTTGTGGTGAAAATTTTTTGACTCATTATATGTTTAATTTTAGCATCATATTTCAATTTTTCTTCCCCAATTTATGATATTTTAATAAGAAAAAATCTAAAATATCCCTCGCATAACTTCAACAACTCGGGACCAAAAGTGTGACATAACATCCCCTCCTTCCTTCCTGGACTTTCCCTATTTCATGCCCCTTCACCTTCATATAATTTTGATGTTACTTTTGGATCATTTTGGTTTAATATTTTGATGTGTATTTTCGACATTTGTCATTTGTTTCAGGTAAATATCTTACTCATTATATGTTTAGTTTTAACATTATGTTTCAATTTTCACTCTTCTTAGGGGTATTTTAGACTTTAATCTTTTTCCATATTTTCACATCTCTTCAGGTTTGTTTGGGGGTTTTTATTCATTTTGTATTTTTCATATTTCCCATACTAGTAAAGGGGGGAGGTTATATTTGACTTTTTATATCTTTTCTCATCTCCTAGTATACATACCATCTTGACTTAAAATTTTGAAAAATTATCAAAACCTATTAAAAAAAGATTTTGTTTGAGCACTTTTTTGAAATTTGTTCTAATATTAATCTATTTTTATGAAAGCCAAGACAATCGCATCCTGCATTTAATAAGAGACAAATGAACATCATAAGCCTTAGCTATATAAATCAAGCTTTAAAGCAAGAAACCCCCTCTTTTCTTGACCTTACCTCTCTTAAGAGTATGAATTTGCTCATGAGCCAAGAAGATATATATTATCATGACTAACTTTGCTCGGAACAAAAGCATTTGATTTAAGCTAATGAGTTTAGAGATAAATGGTCTCAGTTTTTTCATGAAGAGTCTACTCCTAACTTTAAATGATAAATTACATCGACTAATAGGGAAAATTTGAGATGGGGCTTCAAGGTGTTTAACTTAAGGGAACAACAATAGACAAGACCTACATTGGAGAAGTGTTCATTTTTGCAAAAAGTCCCTAACTTACTGTTGGTTTTTGATGGTAGTGGGCTTAAGTGAGTTGTCCATTTGAAGTCCATACATGTGACTTATAAGTCAAAACCCATTAAGTGATTTAAAATTAAGTTTGGTTGGAGTCTTTGAACCTAGTTTTTATTTTGAAGGGAATATTTGAGCTAAAAGTAATTTTTCAACTTGGAGGGAAAGTTTTCATCTAGGAATAGACAAAGGAGATTTACCTAGTCCCACATAAGAAAGTAAATGAGTCAAGGGAGAGTATATACGAAAATACTCTTCCATTGACTTTGTCATTTAGATGTGGAGACACTGTAAGAACATATAAGTCATATGTCAGGTTTATTGGCTTACTTCTTTGTCAAAATTACATGAGAAACCTTAGGTATATACTTAGTCTTTACATACAACTAGATGTGGTTGTGGTCGAGTCAGATTTGGAATTGGCAGACTTAAAAAATATGAGCAGACGTGTTCTTATGGCTCAAGACAGAAACTGAAGAATGTTGAAGGATTTTGAAGTTTATTCATATCACATTCTTATACTAAAATCATTTGGAGAAGTTTCAAAAGTAATTTTATGGGTTTCAGGAGGTTTTAGAGTAAAAAAAACAAAATAATAATTAAATCGTTAGAACGATTGATCATTGGATAATGTATTGACTAACATGATTGACTGACACTCGATTCATACTTGTGTAAAATAAAGCCGAGAGTTATCGATCGATCGCTTCGTGAATCGATGGATCGCTCAAAGTACCGTGTGTTTAGAAAATAATGAACAATCGATCGCTATATGAAATGATCAATTTCTAGTAGTTCTAGTTGCCCTAAATAAGCTATTCTGAATTCAATTTCTTTTCTTATTAAAGCTAAGACCTAAATTGGTTTGGAGAGCTATATAAGGGATAAGAAGTAACAAATTTTGAGAGAGGAAATTAGAGAAGGGTTTCTACCTTTTGCATATTATTTTCCAAGAGAATTTACATGGAGTTTTGAAGAGAAGATCAATGGTAAATTTATAAAGTTATTCCATAACAAAGAAGAGATTTCACATTGAAGTTTTAAACAGGAGTTGCAACAAATCTTCATTGGGAGATTGAATATTTTTAAAGGCCAAAGTCAATATAACAAGAAGAGCTTGTTGAAGGCTAGAAGGAGACAAAGACAAAATATGGAGGAAGAAAAGTTTGAAGTGCTTGATGGAAAAGACTTGAAGGTCAGCAACCGAAGGAATTTGTGGAGATCTAAATAAAAGGAGTTGTGTTATTGTTAAAATAAAGGTTGGTGGTTTGCTTGTGTCAATGTAATTGCCTTGCTTACTAGTAGTGTAGTTATTTGGTTCCTTTGGAACTGTCATTATTTTTTACCCGAGTTTGGGTTTTTTACATTAAAATTGTTGTGTGTGCATGTGTGGATTGAATGCTTTCAGTTTGATAGATTGATACATCATGAGTGTGCATAGAGAGAATATTTACTTGTTTCTACTTTAGAAGAAATTTTTGCTCAAAGATGCCATATCTTGTAGTCTTGATCTTTGTTACATGATCATATTAGGGGCAATATGGTGATCCGCTAGGTTGAATAGATAGATATTAAACTCGCAAGTGGTAGCTAAGGTTATTTATTAAAAATTTGATTTTTGCTACATGATATGAATATGATTTGGCATGTTAGTGCGTTATTATCTTGCTTAATCTTCTATAGTTTGATTTCTTATGCTAGATAACTTGTTCTAGGGTTTGATATTTCAATTTTGCTTAGTTTACTTATTTTTTTCTTAGAATAACTTGTTTAAACTTGCTGATTTGTGTGCCTTAGATTGTTAGTTGCTTCTCTTATAATTTTTCTTGCTTTAATTGCTTACATAGTGGTGTTTGGGTTGTTTTTTGTTGGATTAAAATAAATGGCTAGTTCAAATAACTCAATCAATGAACATGCGGACTTAGGTAATCTAATGAATAGACCTCCATTGTTTGATTACCATAATTTCTCATATTGAAAAAGTAGGATGAGAGTATTTATACAAGTGCTTGATGGGAATGCTTGGAAAGCGGTTATTAAAAGCTGGAATCCTCCAATGACCAAAGACAAGTATGGGAATTCAATTCTAAAAGATTAAAGTGAATGGGACGAGAACAAGAGTAAGCTTGCAAATTAAAATAGTAAAGGCCTTAGTGCATTATTCAATGATGTAGGAAAATTATAACACAAGTTGATTTCTAATTGCATATATGCCAAGATTGCATAGAAAAAATTGGTAAAATATAATGAGGAAACTGAGGTTGTAAAAGTGTCTAGGTTACAAATGCTAACCCTAGAGTTTGAAAACATGATAATGAGTGAAGAAGAGACAATTTCTGAATACTATGATAAAATTTTAAATATAGTAAACACATGTGATTAATTAGGAGAGCCTATACCTGATTACCTGTTGTGAGGATGTTGCTAAGGTCTTGTCCTCTAAATTAAAAATTAAGGTGGCAGTCATTAATAAATTTAAGAAGATTGACACCTTAAACCTTAAGGAGGAAGTTGGGAACCTTAGAACTTTTGAGATGTAAGAAAAGTCATATGAGAACAAAAAAGAGTTGTTTGAAAAGTCCAAGGGAAAACAGAATGTCTTAAAAGCATATAAAAGAACTTCTAATAAAAATAAAAGGTTAAGCACCTTAAAAGAATCTGAAGAGTTAGAAGATGATGAAGAACTAATGCTTTATTGGCTAAAAACTTCAAGAAATCCATGAAAACTCAGAACATTTGATTTGGCAAAAACTTCAAGAAATTCATGAAAACTCAGAACTTTATATTTAGCAATAACGAACAAAATTCTAGGAAGAGACAAGGAAATAAGAGAGACGAGAGGAAAATTAAACAAGAAAAGAAGAATTTGAAATCTTTTGAATGTTGTAAGTTAGGTCACTTTGCTACTGATTGTCCTAACATTAATTCTGATAATTCTTCTACGTGCTTCAAGCAACTTACTCTGATGAGAGCTTTTTTGAAGAACAACTAGGTAATTATACTGCCTTCCATACAACTGTTAGGGATGATAGTTTTGGAGAAGAGTCTCATTAGTTTGCTTCTCTTGAAGAGGACTCAGAGTTCTGATGAGGGATTCCTCCAATAATCCTTAATGTTGACTAACAAAACCAAAGCCTTGAGAGAGTTGATGAAGAAGGAGGACGAATTAGTTTTGTCCTTTTAAGAGGTAAATAGGTTAGTGGAGTTAAATAAAAAACTTGAAAGAGAGGTGTATGACCTTAAGAAAGACTTAGAAAGTGAAAAAGAGAAGTCTAGTACTCTCAATAGAAAACTCATATCCTATAAAGAGCAATTAGATGGATTCAAGAGTGGGAAAAAGAAGTTGGAAACTATGTTTAACATTGGTCAAACCAACAAGATGGGCTTAGGTTTTAGGAATTGCTTGACTACCCCCTTAGTAAAACCTCATATCTTTGTGAAGGCAAAAAAGAATGACAAAACCCCTGAGATAAAGCCTAACCCACCTAGGTTAAGAGTGAATAGAGGAATGATAAGTTCTAGTATTGTGGGTGTGTGTGATATTTTCCATAGTGCTCATACTAGAAGATAATGTTCTAAGAATTACCCTTTCAAACTTAGGTCAAAGAACAATGAGAAGAAGCACACTACCCATATCACCCCTAAGTTGCCCCACCAAGTGTATGAAAAGAAGATAAGGAGAGTGTGGGTAAAGAAGATTAATCCTCAAGCTTTGACGGATCAATTAGGAAGAGTAAGGAAGTCTACCCTAGGCTACTTTAGAATTGGATGACTATGTAGGACTAAGGAGTTTTAAATATCTAAGTAAGAGATTTTGATTTGTGTCAATGGTTTACTTCTTTCAATCATTTGGATATTCATGTTTCTTTTGTTTTATCACATTTTACTTTATTTTTACATTCATAGGTTTTAAATGAAAAAAAATAAAAAATGTTAAAAAATATAAAAAAACTAATGCAGCTTTTGTTTGGTTTTGCAATCGGCATTATTTTTATTTTTGATTAGTTAAGTTCTTGAGACATATTGAAATTAATTTTCTTTTAAGCTAAAAAGCAACATGATTAGTAGTTAAACATACCTTAATAAAGAGAATGATACAACAAAGAGAGTGAAGATTAATTTGATTTTCTTTTGCTTGATGTTGCAATTGTTTGTTTATAAAAACTTGCACATATCAGGTTGAGACTCAAGTCACTTTTTATGTGAACATCAAGAGACAATTCTTAAACATAATTTGACTTAGGCATTTGGAATTTAGTGGAGTCTAGATGATCAAATTAGAGGATCTTTGCTAGATTTTTATTTATAATTTAAAAGAAAATTTTTTTTTATATAGTATACTTTAATGTTTATGAGTCTTATGTACTTCAATATATTTTTAGAAAATGACATTGTCCTTATAAAGATGATGGGGAAGGGCTACCTACTTAGGTTGGCCTAGGCAAGTGTAAAGTCCTCATCCTCTTAACATCAAGAAAAATGAATGTAAAATCAAGAAAAAAAAAAAAGAAAAAAAAATAGAATGATGTAAGTAGAGAAAATTATAAAAAAAATCAAGCCCTAAAAAAATGAATTGAGGAAAAATATCATAACTTAGAAAAAAGCATGGGCATATTGATTATGAGTTTTTTGATTATTTTTATCTTTTTAGGAAAATCATGTACATAGATTCTAACTAAAGAGATTTTTGATTAAAAGAGCTAGATAAGAGTTGACTACATTAGTGGTTTTTCTTCAAAAATTAATAAATGAGGAATAATGTGTCAAAAAGAAGAGAAAAAAATTGGTAATCAATACCAACGGGGTTAACTAATCTAAGGCAAAGTACTAATAAACATAATCAATGGATGCACTTAGATTAAAGGGAAATTAATTAAAACATTATAAATAAGAGCTCAATTTTTGCTGATTTTTATTGTTTGGTTTTTAATGTGTTTTGGGTGTTAGGAAATTTTTATTTTGATGGGAAGTATCTTGAAATAGTTTTACGAATTTATTGATTTTTGTCTAGAATTTTTTTTATTTTTGTAATTTTCATTATTTTTTAGAAAATAAAATTCTCATTTATTCCAATATCGATCAATCGACCCTAAAGATCGATTGCTGGTTGGGTTTTTCATGCTGAAACATTATTTTAAATTTGGCTGCGGCTCATTTTGTCTTCATTTCACTCCAATCTCTTCTAGAGAGTGTCATGGAAAGAGAAAAGGCAATTTGAGGAGTTTTTGCATGATAGAAGACCAAATTTTCACATGAAATCCAAGTTCTTCTTCATGGCCAAGGTGAGTATTGAAACCAAACTTTAAAGTTTTAGTGTATTTTTAACGGATTTTAGCGAGTTTAGGACTGATAGGATTGTTAGAAATAGTTGGATGTACCTTAGTCTAAAATTTAATGCAATTTGATTCATTAAATTTTGAGATTTCACGTAAAATCACTCACAATTTCAACTTTTTGTCATAATTTGGGGATTTTTCAAAATTGGATGTTTTTTTTTAATCAAAATTGGTTGTAGGTCTAGTTCTATGTTTGGTTATACTCACTGAGATTTATCTTGGGTTAAAATTTTAAGTCAATTGGACACAATTGTTTTAGGATTTATTGAAATTTTTGATAATTTGAATTTTGGCGAGTATTTCAAGGATTATTTAAATTCTTGGACATTTATTATTGGCAATCATTTGTTCCTAGTTTATGCTTATCTCTAGGATATTTCTTTGTAATTTGTTAAGATGGGGAGAGCGAAGAAGAAGAAGGTTGTTGAGTCAAGGTATGGGGATCCAGGGGCATTAAATCCTATCTTATTGCTCCTAAGAGGGTCCAATCTAGTTCACTTGACAATGTTTGGGTCAAGTGGGTTCGACCTAGAATGGGTTGGGTTGGTTTGGGTGTCTAACTGGGTAAGGTGTAGCAAGTAGGGTCATAGCAATTTCAGCGGGAGGTCGCTCGTCCGATCAGGTTGATCATTAGGTCATTTGTTTGTTAGATGAAATGACCATTAGTGAAAGAGTGTGTGTGCTATGCCCCGTGATCCAGGCACAAAGTACCTTGTGCAGGAGGAAGGGAGGTGAAGGACATGGAGACAGAGAGGAGAGGAGACTAATTCTTCACTAATGGAAAGATAGAGGCCTAGTGGCTATTACATAGTATTGGCACCATCAAGGGGCCACCTATATTACACATGATCTCCGTTGCTAAACTAGTTAACTATATAAGATCCTAAATCTATGCAATAAAGAGGGAAAGTGGACCGTGTGGATGTGGGAACCAGCAACACAACATTACACCACACTTCGCACATGCCTTGACCTCAAGGCATCCAATGAGGGTACTAAGCCATAAACTCGTCCTCCATGACCCTAGTTTCATCCTCAAGTGGATAGTTGTGCCATGTAGCAAGGACCTATGTAATAATTTGGCCAGCCCACCACATACAACGTTTGTCCACGACAAAGCCAGCTCGAAAGTGGACAATTTAGTGGAGGGAAGAGGCATTGGAGCTGTAGGAGAAATATGTGCAGGGTTCTCAATGTAGATGACGTGTTGGGAGACATGAAAGGCTGAATGGACCTGAGTCTCCTTTGGAAGTTGTAGGTGGTAGGCCACGAGACCCACCCTTTCCAATATTGGATAAGGTCAATGGGAGTTGTGAGTTAGCTTGTCACGCCCCCGCCATGTACTGTTCTCAAAACTTGGCCAAATAGGAATGGCAAAGGTGTGATGAGATGAGTTCTAACCCAAACTCGGGCTAGATTGAAGTACACAACTATCACTTTGTATAAAAGCAATTAACGAAAGATAAAAGGAATTAAATTAAATTGTTAATCATTCTTACACCCACATATAAGCTCATAATCATAAAGGAGTCTCAAGCCTTCAAGAAAAAGTAATAACCAAGTCCATGGTATCAAATGGACGACTCTCCCACAAAAGTAATCTAAGTCTCATGGTTACATCTTAAGTATATTAATAACTATCCCAAAATAGGCGAACTATTCCCACTCCATATCCACTTAATCTCCATTGTACTCTCAAAATAAGTTATCCTGAGTACCTACATAGCACAACTACATAGAGGATCCTATAGGGATACTCGAAACAAACAAAGTAAATAGGTGAGCTTAGCTCAATAAGGGTTTGAAAATACAGGGCTCACACTAACACCATAAATCACAAGAGCATGTCAAATCCCTTATAATAATACATGTGAAAATATCTCAATCATGCATCATTCTCCATTCACAAAGCCTGCTTAAATAGGCATCGTAATCCATACATGAAACTTGTGTAAATAAACTTCATAATAATCCATAAATTATCAATAAAGTAATCCCGATATAGGAAGATATCTAATCCATGCTTACCCAGTATTCCTAAGTTGAAAATACCAAAAGGAGTTGACAATCTCATAAATAGGAAATGCCCTTAGTTAGACAATGCACACCTACAAACCAGCTTGGTGCTCACTCTAGAAGTTTCATTTTAGTGTTCTCATTATTGTAGCATTCTACTTTTCTCAACTAGTGGAGGATGAACTTGACCTTTCCATACTGAAAACCCTGCACTTGCGGATAGAAAACCACACCCTTTTGGGTGAAAATTTGATTTATTCAAATCCCCAATACGGCTGATCTAAAAAACTACGAAATGTCGTGGCTAATCACAGTCAAACATGGTTTAACAACCCATTTTCATGATTTATGTAGAATGAGTCATATGTGAATATTGCTAAGTGCGTGCAAGCATAAGTATTTTGTTGTCGACTGATGTCTACACAAGCTAAATTAGAGAGAAAAAGATATGAAAAATAACTAAAAGATAAAATTAAAATAATCTAATTTTTTAGTCTAATTTTGAATTATGAAATAGGGAAAAACCCTTATATATATAATTGAGAATCCTAATCGTAATACTAATAGAACTTCTAATTAAAATGAGCCTCTAACATTATCCTAAGCCCAATATGAATAAAATCCTAATTATACTTAACTACTCTTACGAATTAAAAATTAAATCCTAATTCTAAAAGACTATGAAGGCGGGACCCGACCCTACGGCGGGTCATAACAATTTACCTCGCTTCCGCTCCACCTCATCCTCGAGGTGGTATTTAAGTATTGCATTAGAGGTGTGAGTAAGCGTGACCTTGGAATGTATAGAAAGATGTGCCAAGGGCCCACTAGTGCTTCGAAACATGGCAATCTTGAGTTATGCCCATGAAACCCATAATTCACATGAAATGGAGCATTGTCCAGAAAACATCAACCCAACTAGGTCCCAAGGAAAGGGTCTGATCTTAAGCGGGCAGCAAGCGGACCCTCTACATAACACAGTCCTTTTCCTCATGGCCATTTGGGCAGCGTTCTGGTGAAAATCAGAACAATGTCTAGGAGAAACAGGGACCCGAGTCGTGATTGAAGAAGGAGCCAAAGTCCTAATCATTTTCAAAGTGGCTAGAATGGAAGGTGGAGATCGGGCTCGTGGGGATGAGCTATAGATGGCAAAGGAGCTTGGGGCGGCATTCTCCATGGCGGCTGGATGGAGAAGAGAGGACTTAAGGATGGGCGATAGAGTAATTCATGGTTGGAATGAAAGGAAAAAGGGGCAGCTAGTAGAAGTAGGTTCCGATCACCTCCGATAATGGATAAGATGGTTGAAGCAAGCCCGAGTGGGAATATATCAGCGGCAGCTTGAGGTCGCCGATGGTGTTGATGGCCATCATTCGGATGGGGCCTCTGCTGGGATCAACTGTAAAGCAGAGCCTGAGCTCTACAATCAATGCCACTGCTGTTGTTGCAGCCACCATTGGGTGGATCCAAAGCATCAAAAACACTGCCTTTGATTCAAAAGAAGAAAACAAGCTGAAAGATGGGTTTGGAATCGAGTCCAGCAATAGTCATCTTCCTCTGTGGTTTGCCTTAGCACTGCTAGTGGGAACGACTCCATGATGATTGCACAACTCACCATCAAAGGCTTCACTTGCAAAATTTCCATGAAAGGCTTTGCAACTGCAACATTTTTCAGTGGAAGAAAACGTCTATGTTTGCAACATTTTCCAATAGTATTGATCGGTGCTATCGTGACTAAATTCAGAAAGGAACAAACATACTGGAGGAAGCAAGAATCACGATCGTGCACCACAAGAGGCAGACCCGAACAAGACTCATCAGGTGCAAAGTCATTGGACACAAGTGAAGGAGGTGTGAAAGCCTAGGAAGAAGCATCAAATGGATTAGATGAGCATGAATGTAGCTAGTAGATGGCAAGTGCCATAAAGCACACATAACCTCGTTGAACTGGCAGTCAGTCTCTTTTCTAAAGCTCATCAAAACTGTGAGTCATCCTGGCTTGGTTGGTAGTTATGATAAACTTCAATTTTGATAACATTATGTGCAGTGAATCCACCCGTGTATCCAATTGCATCGTGCATGAGTGAATATGTGCGAGAGAGGGTGGGAGGGTAGGGAGGTCAAAAATCGAATGTTCTGATACCGTTTTGTAGACTAATGTCTACATAAGATATATTAGAGATAAAAAGATAAGAAAAATAACTTAAAGGTAAAATTAAGATAATCTAACTTTTGAGTCTAATTTCTAAATTATGAAATAGGGCAAAACCCCGACATGTGTATAGGCAATTGAGAATCCTAATCCTAATGCTAATGGAACTTCTAATTAAAATTGACCTCTAACATTATCTGAAGCCCAATAAGAATAAAATCCTAATTATACTAAATTACTCTTACTAATTAATAATTAAATCCTAACTCTAGTAGACTATGAAGGCGGGACCCAACCCCTAGGGTGGGTCATAACATATTCATACTAATAAACAACCTTATTATACATGTGACATGGTTCATGCATGAAAACTAAGGTCATGTAAGCATAAGTGCATGTAAATATAAAGATGTGGTCATGTTCCTAAAAGATCTAAAGTATATGAAACATGGTTCATACATGACTAACATCATAAATATGCAAATATTCATATCATAGCATGATAATTCTTTACTAATTACATGTAAAAGATATGGTAGAACCCTCAAAATTTGGCTTAAAAATAAGCCTAGAAGCCATTTTTCACTTTGGCAATCGATTGGCCTCATGGGCTATCAATCGGGCCTTAAGAGATGACAACTCAATTTAGTGATCAATCGGGCCTTTCGGGTGATCATTCGATCTTCGTAAGACCTTAAGATCATGCCCAAAAACATGAAATTAACCTTTTCTCTTGAATAAAACCAATCCAATCTTCCATCAAAACCTCATTAAACTTCAAATAAACATAATCTAGGCTCTAGGCACGATAGATCCAACATGACTCATGCATATTCATGTCAAGACACCATCAAATCACATATTTAAGAAGATCTAAGCTCACACATCAAATATGATTAAAGAACATGGTTCAACATACACAATTCATGGTGTTAATGTAAGGAAAGCTTCATTAACAAAAGCCCCTTACCTTGAATCAGTAGATGTTCCCTTCAATCTCTTCTCCAAATCAAAGGGTCCCTAACCAACAAATTAGGTCACATTAGCCCTAAGTAAAAACCATACATTTCCTCTAAATAGAAACTCAAAACTACTAATAGCAAGACAAATCAAACATTTCATTGTGCCAAAACATGAAACACAAGAATAGAAATAGAAGACAAGAATCTAGGGCTCTAAATCATAGGTAAAAGAAAGAACTTTGAAGAGTAGAAGATATGGAATTAAATGCAAGCAAGAAGAACATGAAATTCAAGGTAGAAACATATGAAATCTTGGGTAGAATGACTTGGTTTTCCTTGGATGAAGCTAGAACACATGCATTCCCTTCTAAAGAGAGGTTAGAACACAATAAACCCCTTGAATTGTAGCCACCCCCAAATGAAGGAATGAACCAATTTGGTTATTTATACTAGTAGGTGAGTAAGTGGGCTTGTATGGTCCCAACAAAGAAACAAGTGAAACCCACCTTGGGAAATAGGTTAAAATTAAGGTAACAAAGCCCAAGCCAATATATTATTTCAAGTGAAGGTGGGTGGCCTAAAAAGTTGGTGTGCCGACAATAAGGATGGTTGTGGATCCTAGAGTGGGGCCCACTTCCTTATACAAAGAAATGCATAGAAATTACAATAATTAATATGGTAATCTAGTGGTTTATGCTAGACATAAACGTTTTTCCACAAATTTTAAAACAAGAAAGAAAAAATTCATAATTAAACCAAACTATCACATAATCAAAGTAAATAGTATTATAAAGTTTTTCAAAACTCACACGGAGGGCCTGGAAGTTAATGTAGACATGGTCTCCTACCTAGAACTCTCGGTCCATGTGTCGACTATCATATACTTATTATTTCATCCTTTTCTACGTCACCACCAAGTTGAGCTTGAGCTGATGTAAGACCTTATCATTGGTCTAAAGAAAGTTATCTAACTCAGAGATAACAGTTTGGCAAGAAACATAGGTAAGGACATAGAGAGGAGGACACATAGACCACTTAGAATGAGTAAAGTCAGTAGTGGTATGCTATGTAGCATTATAAGACCATTATTATGCCCAAGGAAGCATCTATAGCCACCATTGGGAACGCTCACCTCCAAAATAGTGTAAATGCCAGCGATTAACTACTTTGGTTTGCCCATCTATCTAAGTTGGTACATGGTGCTCATGTGGAGGGTGGTGCCTTCAAGCTTGAAAAAATTGGGTCAAATATGATATAAAAATACTTAGTTCTAATTAGAAACCATCATATGTGGCATACCATGAAACCACACACATCTTGGACATAAAGTTTCGCCACACCCATTGTGCAAGGATGGCCGGGTGCACAAAAATGTAAATATCTAGACAACCTGTGAACCACCACCATGATGACTGAACCCTCCAAGCCTGCTCTAGAATGGGCAAGGGCTGCAAAAGTGCTTCCGGGGTAAGGGTGGATGCATTTGCACACTGGCAGATGTCGCACTCAACTACATACTATTGGCCACATGTTTGATGTCTATCCACAGAAATTGTTGCTAACTTTTTGTAGGTGCGGAAATATACTATCACCTACTGCTTGTGTCATGGAAGTGGGCAAGGATTTGTTGAAGGAGCTTAGGTACTGCAGGTATCCAAAGATGCCCTTTCCAATACAAAAGGTAATCTTGCAAATAAAAAAGGGTAAGCTCAAAAGGCCTGCACAAAGGCGCACCAAAATTTCAGCAACCTCGGCGTCCTCTAGGTATACCTGTAGCAGCTCGCCAAAGAAAGAAAAGACAAGGATGCACAAGCTAAAATGATATCCCTCCTGGAATTGCCGAGATAATGCGTCAGCTCTTGCCCATTTTATAGCAACAAAGGCCTGTTAGATCATAATAGAAATGTGCAGCATCGAACCAGACAAAAGAACCCATCTTCAGAAGAGCAGTACTGAGTGGTGTGCACTAAAGGCCTGTTAGGGTCGGCCGGACATCATCGTCTCCATATTTAATGTTAATGAATCATGAAAGAATGCGAACTTCTGAGCCATGATTGGGGTCAACTAAATCATCATCTTCTTTAGCAATTTAAAAGGTCTGTGCAGCATGTCGGTTGGAGGTTCTTGGCCATAGAGGCTGATACCAATGTTGTACCCCGTGAGATCTGCACAAGGTCTTGCATAGGAGGGAGGGGAAAGACAAGTAGACGTATAAAGGAGAGGAGACTAATTCTTCACTAACTAAAAGAGAGAGGCCTAGTGGCCATTACATAGTGTTGGTGCCATCAAGGGGCCACCTTTATTACACATGATCTCAACTGCTAAACTAGTTAACGATATAAGATCCTAAAGCTATGTAATAAAGAGGGGCAGTGAGGCGTGTGGCTGTGGGAACCGCTGACACAACAAAGTGTGTGTCATAGAGACCAAATAGGTCTCTAATGGGTCTATAGGATCTCGAAATACACACAAAATGTACTTTCTAAAACTCTATGATAATTCACACATTTTCTAGTCAATCTTCTTCCTCTTTTTGCGAGTGTTTGGGAAATAGAAAAATCTCCAGAACTTTGAGTATTGAGTATTGAAGTGCATCCTAAGGCTGGTAAAGGAGTCCATTGTCCAACTCAGACCATTCTTTGAAGTTGATCGTTAGGTGACTTAGGTCATCCGTTTGCAATTTCTACTCCAAAATCAACAGTTTTCCTGTGCCTCGGACCATTCTTATTTATTATATGTTATGACAGGTAAAGTACTAGTATACATCTACATAATTTTCAACAACTATTATTAATAAAGAAAAATGCTTTAATGACATTGAGAAATCAACGTCAAAAAGCTACTTCATCATTTCAAAACCGTTGATGAGTGGGACCCATAAAAATGGGTCTCACTGATCAACAGTTTTAAAAAGATGAAGTAACTTTTTGACGTTGATTTCTCAACTTCATAATAGCATTACTCATTAATAAATGAGTTCCAACTGTAGACTAACATGTTTTACAAAAAATTCAGGAAATCCACCAGGACCTGGGCTTTGGAGGGTCCCCAATTAATTGACAACCTGCCTAAGTTTAAACTTCAGCTTAATTTTTTAATAGGGCTATTGTTCATAATCTTCCTAAGCAAGTAAAGGAGATATATAATTTAACAAAGGAGAATTTGGATAGGAATAAGATTCTGTATAAATACCTGAGAAATAATGTTGTAATATATCTGTTATATTAGAAGTTTCATTTTGGATAACGCCATTAGCATCCTTCAAAAAGTCAATATTGTTATTGACTAACCCAATGATTTTACTTCCGTGAAAGAGCTTAGTGTTAAAATCACTACATTGAAGCCAATCAAGTCGGGATTTTTGGAGCCCAAAGCTTCTCTCCACATTTGAAAAGGAATTTATCTTTAGTTTGCAATTGATTTTCCTCCATGAAGTGAGAATTGCAATGATGATAGGGTTACTTTGAACAAAAAATAATTGTTTTGAAACTTGTTTAACCGAGTTTCAAGAAATTCAATGTCTCGAGCCATTGATTCAATGTAGCCATTGTAGCAAGCAGTTTATACTGAAAAAAATAAGAATTAGAGGAATTGACCAAAGTAGACTCCTATTTTGATCAAATAACCATAGTGTGAGCAAGTATCTACTATTTACTAAAGTAGACTTGCTCATGTGAGAACTTGGATATGTGGGAGAATTTTTGACTGAAATACCCTCCCCCAAATGCCTCTTCCCAAATGGCTCTTCCCGCTTGTTCGTGTCTCCTCCCGCTCGGTCGTCACCCTGGGTGGATGGTAGTATCTGTTCGTCTCTGTTGGCACCTTCACCTCCCGGAGGGCATCTGTAAGATCCCTGATCTTAAACCAGGTTTATTTTCATTTTAATTATCGGTTGTCGTGGGGTTAAAGTGTTTTCTAATTTATTCGATGGTTTCGAAGATAGATGGTGTTTCTCATGGTTCCAATCAAAATCAACTTTACAGATATTCGTTTTAAGTGATTTTGAGTTATATCTGAATTTTTGGGATTTTTCTGAATTTTTACTAATTTTCCAAAAATTAGGGTTTGGCCGGACCCCCTATGGGCCCCACCATCGAAATTTGGATTTTTGAACCAAATTAACCTAGACATTAACACAAGCCTTTACCAAAAATTTTCATAATTTTTCCAGGCTTAATTAGTGCTTAAATAGCTAAATTACCCATTTTTAGCCTATTATTCTATTTATACCCCACTACTTACCCATACACACCCCAAACCCTACTATAAATAGAATGACCTGAGTCATTTCCATTTTGGGAATAGGCTGAGAAAGGGAGGTTAGGCCTAATTCCCCAATTAGGCCCGGATTAGAAGGTGTTTAAGGTAAGCCTCTTCTAATTAAGCCCTAAGTTCTAGATTTTCTCTTAATTCCTTCTAGATCTATCATTTCCCCTTTGTTTTAATTCGTTTTTAAACCTCAAAACTACTGATTTGTATTTTTACTTCAAACCTTAGATCTAAAAATCTGATTTTTATGTTCAACAAGCCCTATATCTAAGTTTTTCATTAGGGTTTTCTATGTTAAATCGGTTTTAATAGAGTTTAATTTAAACTCTGTCTTTGTAAGGTTTTAAAGAAGGGTGATCATCAAATCTAAGCCTAATCAAGGGATAAGGTATGGACTTTCAAAATTTCAGTCTTCCTATGGTAAAATTCTTGATTTTGTGGTTTATTTTGAATGGATTTACTTGATTTATTGCTTTAATGGCATGATTAGTAAATGGTAATCTTTAATCCTGATTTCATAGGGTTTTATCTTGTTATGATATAGATTAGCTTTCTGGAAGTTATGGTGAGATTTTATTGGCATTTAGGTTGTTAGATGATGATTTAAATTTTATCAATGGAGTTTCGGTTTGAAGATTTGTATTGGAGAAGGTCGATCTGCCTTGTTGGCGTTTGAACGGCCCTTCTTGGCATTCGAACGGAAACATTGTAATTTCGACCGATTTCCCGCTTAGCCGATCGAACAGCCCCCCTGGGCGTTCGAACGGTCACACTGTCAGTTCGACAGATTTTATGTTTAGCCGATCGAACGGCCCTACTGGGCGTTCGAACAGCTACACAGCAAATTTTTGTATAATTTGCATGATGTCTATTTCGGTAATTCTACTTTGATATATCATTTTCATGTGTATGTGGAGTGTTTTGAGCTATAGTATGCTATTAGAAGGGTATACCATTGAGGTTATGAAGTGGTGATATATATTTAGTGTTATGTGGATTGACTTGAGGTTGGTTATATGATGTTGGAATTACTATCTTGAAGATATGAATGGTGGATCCTTTATGGTTAGGTATATTTTCAATTGATCTACAGCATACTAATGACTGATATGTCATGTTAGGATGTGGTTAATTTATGTGTGAATGTTAATGAATGTCATGGCTCAAAGATAGAGTGAATGATCTTATATGTGTTTAGCTTGTGGTTAAGCTTTGATTTGAGTTGTGATTTTAATGATTTTTCACCTATGATTTCCGCTAGAGTTCATGATTAGATGATAATACACATGTGTAAGGTGATGGTGAGTGGATTACAAGTACGTTGATATGCATTGAGGGACATGCTTCTACTATGTACACACACAAATGTGGGATTTAATGATGATGATGAGCATTGATATTATGATTATGAATGATGTATGAGGGGCTGACGAGAGCACTTAGCATGAATTAGGATTCATGTATGTATTGCCTACGTATGTACCATGTTGCATGCATCATGAAAATGGATTTTAATTGATGCTTTATCGAGATTAATCGAGTTTGACTAATTGGATGCAATATGGTAAAATTGCGTGCCGGATTGATCGGTTGTGGCTTAATCAAAACTTGATTGGTCCGAAAGGACACGTTTTGATTTGAGTTCCTTCGTGGAACATGTGCACTCCCCGGGTTGAGTCGAGTCAAATTGAGTTGAGTCTAATTAAGTGGAATTATATGGGGGACGAGTTACATACTTGTCTTGCGATTTGAGATTGTCATCTGGACCCTGAGAATCCAATATGATATGCTCTTTGCACCAGCTACCATGTGTTCGTGGGTTTCCTACGTGGGAACTCGGGCTCTTCCCCATCGCAGGAGATGTCCCAAAATGAACACCCCTGCTCTAGGTTCTCTTCGTGAGAATGTGACATCCTTTGCCAGGATCGTCTGGGGCGAGCAACAATTAGGGATTGACAACCCCGAACTTCATAAATTCTTGTGTAGAATTTGGACCATGACACGTCTTCGTGACCTTGTCTATGTTCCCGTCTTCGTGACACTATTTGTGATTACTCCTTGATGGAGACATTCTTTATATGATGTGATCTTCATAAATTCTTGTGTAGAATTTGGACCATGACACGTCTTCGTGACCCTGTCTATGTTCCCGTCTTCGTGACACTATTTGTGATTACTCCTTGATGGAGGCATTCTTTATATGATGTGATCTTTTTAAATTCTTGTGTAGAATTTAGACCATGACATGCATACGTGGCCTTGTCTGTGTTTCAGTCTTTGTGACACTATTTGTGATTACTCCTTGATGGAGGCATTCCTTATATGATGTGATGCATGATTGATATGTATGTTAGAGATACACTTCATGCAGGTTGATATGATGTGAATGGTACTATGTGGATTAGACACTATGATGCAAATTTAGGTGATGTGTATGTGTGATCAGGAAATGATACATCTTGTCAATCTTTACTTTGATTAGTTATGTTGTTATGCCGTTGTATTTTCGATGATGATAGTATATTAGAAAACTATTGCTGAGTTTGTTTAAACTCACCTCTCTTTATTGTGTTTTGCTTTGGGGCTGCATGGTGCGACACGCAGACGGACAGGATCTCCTCTTTAAGGAAAGGTCGGAGATGACTTGGAAGTGATCGTGGAGTCCTCTTATGTGACTTATTTTCCTTAGTTCATGCTTTATGTTTAGAACCTTTGTGTATGGTTCTCATTTTGATTTATGCTACTTTATACAGTTGTGTTGTTTAAGACCTATTTTGGAGCCTAGAGTGGGCTATGGTTGACTAAGCATGTGGGTTTAAAACTTTTGTTTATCTTGAGTTAATGTAACTCTCTT
This sequence comes from Saururus chinensis, assembly GCA_035235625.1. Taxonomy (NCBI): domain Eukaryota; kingdom Viridiplantae; phylum Streptophyta; class Magnoliopsida; order Piperales; family Saururaceae; genus Saururus; species Saururus chinensis. The sequence goes on along the minus strand of CP141146.1, from coordinate 22,812,503 downwards.
TCTTTTTTACTTATTTACTCTTGCTCAAAGTGGTCTGCATACTCCATAATTCTGTTAGATCGCCCGTAATTAGGGTTAAGTCTTCCGCTAAACCGTATTTCAATTCTCCTTGTCGCCCCCGTGCACTTGACCGGCCCCTAGACCGGGTTCGGCTCGGGTCGGGCGGTGCCAGGGCGTGACAGCATCATCTTTTGCCATTTCCGCCTTCATCTACCTGTTCTTTTCTTTCTCGCCTTTTGTCTTTTGGCCTCATTCCCTTTTGAAGTGGTCATTTCACCATCGCCTTCACCGCCCTTACTGCCCTCATCTCGCCATCGTCCATCTCACCCTTGCCCTTGCCCTTGCCCTTGCTCTCACCGCCCTCATCTTGGCATTTGGAGGAATTGCAGTCACCCTCACCACCCTCATCTCGGCCTTCCCTCGACTGTACTGCCTGATCTAGCCTCATCCTCACTGCCCTCATCTCGCCCTTATCTGAAGGTATGATTTTGATGTGCCTGATGTAGGCACAATCGGTACTTGGGAGACTTTCGCAGGGAAAGGGAAGAAGTATTAAAGAAAGGGGAGAAACTTGGAATCACAATTTGCATAACCATCAAACAAGAGTCAAGGCCGCCCCATATAGGAGATGACCCTCCTAGGGAACCGAACCAGCTAAACCAGACCGGCTCGGTTCTTACAATATAATCTAATTAGTGGGTTGGCTATCCCAAGCCACTAACTGAACCAATAAGTATGATAATAAAATACTACAATAACAATTAAATAGTTCAATGCAATAAAGTAATAAAAAGAGAGTCTGAGCATCGTGCACAATCGTACACAACAGATTTTTTTACAAATTTGATATATTTGCTAATTTTAGTCATTGAATTTTGCCTGCATTTCCCATACATGATTGTTTAACAAATTTCATAGTTTGGTCTATTTGGTTTTTGCCTATATTTCTTATATTATTGTGACAGTTACATAATAACTAAAATGTGGATTTTATTGAAACTAAAGCATTAATTATTTACAAATTGAATGCTATGATTAGTACGTAATGATTATTTTTTGTTTTTTTAGATGATTAAGCATTAATGAGTCTCAACTTGAGCGCTATGACGAAATTGTCTGTTAAATATTAAATATTACTATCAAACTGTGAATTGAATAACTACAAAACTGGCAAACTATAGAACTAAAAAATTGGAAATTGAAAGTAAATTTACTGGTTATTTGGCGTAAAATAAGTGGAAAAGTATGAAACTGAATAATTGGTAAAATATAAAACTGGAAAACTATAATACTAGAAAACTATATAATGAGAATTCCACCTACAATTGGAAAACTATAAAACTGGAAAACTGGATAATAAAGAGCTTGATTAGTGAGCAATAAATTATTTTTTTGGGCATTCTTTTTTTCATATATTAATAAATTGATTATACAATATATGTATATTCCCTTTTCATTGATTTTTAATATAACATCTTTGTATAGGAAATGTCAAAGGTTGCAAGAAAACCAATCAAAAAGGGGAAATTGCCGAATGAGGTATATGAAGGGGACTCCGAGTGCAAGTCAAGTTATTATTACATTGGAAAATTAAAAGAGTACTTTGATAGACACAAAGTGTTGAAGAAGTTGTTTGAGAGAAAATGTTTCAGTAAGTTTTTGGAATGTGAAGTTATGCGAAACATGTCCCCTACCTAGGCCTTCCACCATCTTTTAAAGAGGATAAGGGGGATTACATATTTCAAGTAAATGAGAAGTTGAGCATCAAGCTTTCACCAAAGGATTTCTGCATGGTTACTAGCGTGAGATTTGCTGACTCTACCCCTCCTCTCCCATCAGTGCCCAAATTCTTGAAGAAAGGCAGTCTCCTACTACAAACATTTGGGAGGTCCAAGTTATTAATAAGGAAGGAAGAGTTGCTCCAAAAGATTAAAGTATGTGAAAATGACAAGGATGTCGTCAAGTTGGCGGTAGTTCTTGTCTTGAAAAGTTTATTAGTGGGTAGAGGATGAAACAATAAGGTCGATTGGAGATACTTGCAGCTTATAGATGACCTGAATGCTTTTGATGAGTATCCTTGGGGAAATTTTTGCTACTAAGACACATTGTGGGGTTTAAAGCAAGCTGCGAGGGCTATGGGCACTATAAATTACAATATCTATGGTTTTGTGCATGTGGTAATGGTAAGTTTTACTCATTTATTGAATTTGTTAAAATATTTTAGTAATTAACTGATGGAGAGTTATCTTTTAGGTGTGGGCAATGGAGAGGATTATGTTGCTGGGGGATTGATGTGCAAGCAAAACGAGGAATGCTTTTCTTCTTATTTGTAGTTGGGCATCTTATAAGAAGTCTAAATTCGATTATCTTGAAGAGGTGGTTTTTAGTGGGAAGGTATATACTAACTTTTCTTTCGTTTAGAATTAACTATGCTATGAGCATACATTGTACATTTACCTTGTGATATGTATTGATATGTAGGTAAAGGTTGTAAAGGCCATAAATGTGGATACGGAGGACAAAGAGTCCAAGACACTTATTCATGAAGCTGCAAGTTTGAAGTCCTTCTTGTGGAATGAGAGAGTAACATTTACATCATTTGTTAGTCTTCAAATACCTTCTGATTTTGAGGATGTTGATGGGAAGTCTACATCAAATGATGACTCTACGAAGGAATGGAGTTCGCAAGAGGAGGCTCATTCCTAGGAAGAAGTAGATGAGAATTTTGTAGTTAAATGCAGAGTGGTTGGGAAGACTCCTTGTGGTGGACAACTACAGGTTGAGACTTCTAATTGGAAGGAGGATAAAAAGGGGAAACATAGGGTGGGGGATGGGGGTTTGCATGCCACTCTGCATAATATATAGTCTTCCTCAAGAAGGATTGAAAATAAAGTAGATAGATTGAAGTTAGAGGTTATAAACAAGGCATCTAAGGAAAAGGTAATAGGTCTCCGAGGTTTAATTTTTCATTGCAAATTTGCTAACTTTTATATTTGAATTAAAATGATCTTGAATGATGTGTTTGTAGGTGTCTGTTGTTGAAGAAAAAATTTTAGGTCAAATGGATTGCGATTTGCGTGCTACTGATGAAGTAAGTACACTGTAAAATTGTTCTAATGATTTTATTCATTGTGTTTATGTAGAATGTGGTTAAGGAGATGGTTGAGGGAGAGGAGGAAAATGTGGTGGATGTAGAAATGGAAGAGAATAATGTTAAGGGAGATGATGGGGAAGAGGAGGAGGAGGTAGAGGAGGAGGAAGAAGAGAAGGAGGAGGAGAAGGATGAGGAGGAGAAGGATGAGGAAGAGAAGGAGAAGGAGGAGGAAAAGGAGGAGGAAGAGAAGGAGGAGGAAGATAAAGAGAAGGAGGAGGAGGAGAAGGTGGATGATAAGGATGGGGGAGTGGAGAAGGATGCAAAGGAGATCGAGGAGGGGGGTGTCGTGGGGGCTATTCTTGTCATTGAGGTACAAATGTTTTCTATTTATTGAATATAATTGCATATAACAAGAAATAATATTTTTTTATCATCTTATGTAGTATGAAGAAGAGGACAATAAGCCTTTGAGTAAGCGTAAATTGAAAATTACATTAGCGGTAAGGGTGAGGAATAAGAGTAAATATCGAAAAACCTCATACACAGACCCACAGAAAAAGGGAAAAAAAAGAAAGTCCCCTGATAAGGATATTGATATTCAGCCTGACCCCCTAAAGGTTGATACCTCTTCCATGAAGTAGATGAAGATCAATAAATTGCTCATGTTAAGCGAGGTTGCCCACCTGGATTTTACTAACCCTATTTCATTTGGAGCAACAGAGGAAGATAAGTTAAATAAGTTTTTGGAGAAGGGTGCAAAGAAGTGAGTTCATTTGTTACTATTCCCAATGGGGTATTTTTAATAGTAATATTATTTACTTGGCATTGTATTTGATTTGAGGGTTGGTATACGTAATAAGAAGATATGCAGACCTTGGGGGCACTCTTACAACCTCAGTACTATTGAAGGGCATTACAAACCCTCGTAGTTGGCTACGAGTTGAAGTATGTGTATTTATTTCATTTTAATATATGTTTGTAAGAGCTAAAGGAGGAATATGTATTAATCTATTTATTTTATTTTTATATAGCACATTGATGCTTATGTGACACTCTTGTGCAACAGTAGGCCTCGATGAGTTAGTGACCAAACATTCCACTCGGTGCATTTCCTAGTAAGTCATCATTTTTTTAGTACAATAAACTATGAACTGTGAATTGTATAACTATCAATAGGATATTCATGAAGTGGATAATGGATAGCTGTCATTTGAATCCTTTCAAGCTGAAAGTTAGTTCTAATGTGTTTGCAGAGATTGCTTATGCATGATTGCAAGGATGCATTAGATCAATACCAGCCTCTTTGAAGAGCTTGTTGAGTGTTAAAGGAAAATCATTTTCAGAATTTTCACATCATTACTTCCCACTCAATGTCAACAATAATCATTAGATTTTGGTGGTGCTCCATATATGGGAAGCTGATATTCAAATTTTTGACCCTCTTTACTCCAGGTAGGCGTTGGAAAAGTATTACACTGAGGTGGGTAAGCTGCAGGTCCTTATACCTCTACTCCTCTATAAGTTTGGATGGTTAGAGTGCGCCAGATGGTGTACGATGGATATTATGGAGGTGATAGGTCACCCCAAATAGGTTAATTGTGATGACTGTGGGGTTCTTGTATGCTTATACATGTGGTATTTGGGGCATCGGTATGCTATTGACTTCACTAGTGAGGATGTGCCTTGGCTAAGGAAGTTATTTACTTACCAGTTATGGAAAAAAAAAGTGTTACAGTATGGATTTAGTCACTCATCATATGTTTTCTTTCCATAACATTTAATTGAAGGCATTACTAATGCAGATGTTGAACCCTTTTTTGCAAAGGATGACTAGGCTTCCTTGTGCTCCCAAGGCTAGGCAGGATTGAATTATGTTATTTATCTTCGCTGTAAAAAGAACTTATTTTCTTGAATTATTATTTGTAATAGAACTTCATTCAATGTTTGGAGCTTCTTCTCTGCAAACCCTTGTGAAAATGGATATTTTCTATTGTATTCAAAATTCTAATACAAATTTAGTTCTTGTTTTTTTAGATTTCCTATCACACAAATGAGCGATTTAGGGAAAACCATAATAACATAATGGGCACCCTACACCCTAATATATACCTGCATCGGCTAAAACTAGTTCAACTAGAAAACTGGAAACTTCGCTGGCAAATTGGAAACTATAAATTGGAAAATTGAAAGCTGGGAACTGGTAAACTGAAAATGGGCTATTGGAAAACTCAACTGGAAACCTGAACAACTATTTACTCCATCCAAAAACATGATAAACTCATGCAACAACATAATACCAACAAAAAATTGCTTATGTATACATTTCATATCCATAAAATTACATTTTCCTCTAAACATGTATCATATTTGAAATTGTTCTTGTCTTTTTTAGAGTACTTATCTTTTTCTTCTTTGCTGAAGGGACTTGTCTCTTTCCTATATGATTTTTGATTGTTGGAGGTTCTCCTATATCTATTCCATTACTGTCTTCATTGTCATTGCATTCATGATGCCTAACTGGGAGCTGACAAGTAGCCCTATTATGGCCATACCCCTTACATTTAATGCACTTCACCATTCTCTTTTCTTCACCGTGCAAGAGTATTCGCTTCTTCTTTGGTCGTCCTATAGGAATCTTTGAATGTGGAGGCTTCAATTGGATTACACTTATAAAATTCGGTGTATCCCATTGACCTTTATGTAGAACAGGGTATATGCCGCACTTGTAAACCTCCTTATATGTATCAACCCTATAAAATGAGGAGTAATATGCATGATAATCAATGTGTCTTTTTGAGCATCCAGTCAGGGCATGTTCACATGGTGGACCCATGGCCTGGAATTTCCCACATGTGCATGCCCTAGCTTCCAGATCAACCTTATCATCATATGGATATGACTTCGCATAAAACTCATATGCACTGATAGGATAGCATGCAAGTGCACGTGCTTCCTTAGCCATTGCCTCAATCTCATTTTCCACCCACAAGGTTAATTCAGTGATCCACTTCCCTGCACATGTGATACGTTGATACCACATATCTTTCATCTTTAAGTGTGTACCCTCTAATATGGCTAAAATTGGATATTCCCGATGCTCTTTAATCACGGAGTTAAAACTCTCACACCCATTAGAAGTCAACATATTATACCTCTTACCGGGAAAGTGTACATTTTCCCATTTTGCTACATCTACATCAATTAACGACTTATGCGCATCTGAATTAATCTGTTGTATGAAGGTCATTTGTTCATCAAATTCCTGCAGACGGTTTGTCTTTGTTGCAATGTAGAAGTGGGGGGAGAGGCCTGGATCTTTGAATTTTGCATGCATATTGGACCACACACGATAAGCACAATACCCATGTACACAGTCTGGAAATACTTTTTGAACTTGTGAAATGATTGAATGGTTTCTGTCAGATATGATAACCAGCCTTTCAATGTGGCCCAAGACATGCTTCAGACGTTCAAGGACCACTCCCATGATTTGTTGTTTTCTGATTCTCTGATCCCCAATGCAATGGGGTACAAGTGATTGTTACCATCCAAAGTTAATGCCACAAATAAGATGCCTCTGTACTATCCTTTCAAATGTGTGCCGTCTATGACAATTACCTTGCACATGTGCCTCTTGAAATTCTCAACGCACACACCAAATGATAAAAAATACTTTTTGAATGATTTGTCTATAATTTCGTATTTGATATTTGTGGTAGTCTCTAGATTTATCCTTTCCAGTTGGTGTAGATATGCTGGAAGGTCTTCATAAGACTCCTCAAATGTTCCCCTCAACTTCTCCACATCGGCCTCTTTAGCCTTCCAAGTCTTACAGTAACTTATGGAACCTCCATACTTTACATTAATATCATTTTTTATATTGTCTAGTGTGTAAGACCCACGTCCCTCCATACGACCATATATAACATCACCGATAATCCCACTTTTTGCTTGACAATGATCTTCACCAAGTAATGCCTTCGAATATGTATGTACTGAATTCATTTCCTTTACTTTGAACATGAAACATCCACTAATTCTCGAGGCATGTAGTCTCTATGGGCAGTCCTCAACGACACATCTAATTGTATACCCTGATTTATTTGAATATATAGCTTTGAACTGAAATTTGGTGTATATGGCCATGTTGTGAACGTGAAGTTGAAGCATGGATTTGTCCTTGAACTGTTGACCAATTTCTATCGATTCTCGATCATAGACCTTCCCTAATTGCACACCAAAGTCATTGTTTACATAGGGATCCTCCCCAGTAATGTCCATTTTGTGGGTCAAACTTAGGGGTTTTTCATCAAGTTTCAATCTCTTTTTCTTACCACCACCTTCATTTTTCTTGAAAATTACAAGTGTAAATTATTGAACTAGAAACTAACAAACTACAACACTGCCAAATTTAAAATATGCCAAAAAGAAAAACTGCCAAACAGAAGAATTGAAAATTTGTCACACTGAAAAATTGTAAAATTGATAAATTACCAAACTAAAAATAAAAATTACTTACCTCTTTTTAATTGATGTAACTGGAATTGATATTTTTTGACTATCCATCGTTTCCAATTCTTCATCAACAGTGGAGGCTAACTACAGTTGCTTCCATTTGATCTACATAACCTAACACAACATATTTTGTATCAATAGTCTCATACATCTACATACATAATACAAAATTACAAATTATATTCACAATATTTACTGTACCTTTCATCATTAGGACAAGGCTGATATTTAGGTGTTGGAGAACTCATAACATGTTCTTCTGCACCATGATTCGCCTCTCTTATAGGATCGTCTTCATATGATGATGGTGAAGCATAATAAAGATCCTGCCCAAATTTAAAGTTATATATGTTCGTGTTTGGGACATATTCATTAATGTTTGAATCAATATCAAACTCTTCCTTTACACTTGCTAGGTCATCATGTGTTACTTTTGAATCAATATCAATTCGGGATGTATGTGTTGTCTTCATCCTACTCTCCCCTAAATGAAATAACTCATCTAATTGGAGTTTATCTTCATCACAACTGAGATTGACAGTTGTGTTATATGGTGCACTAGAAAATGTGCCCTTCTCCTCCCACATTGCTCATCTTCTTCCTATATTATCCTCCCACTTTGCATTTTTTCTTCTCATCTCTCCTGCCATTTCAGCACTTTGACACTAATATTCCCTTCAGTAATATTCTCTTTTCTTACTTTAGTTATCATCCATGGTATTCCATTGGGTCTTAGCTTATTCTATCGAAGGAAGCAACAAAGAGTTTCAGTATCATGTATTTCAGAAGGCAGGCTGGTATAGGTAGGATACAGTTTTTATACCCATAATCATGCTTATTTGGCTGATGTATTTGAGCTCTAGTTCGACCCCTATGATGCTGGATTTTTTATTTCATATTTCAACCTAATTCAACCTCTTATGATTCTAGTTTTGAATATTTATCTCAGCCATAATCTAATATTTTATCATGTTGAATTTGGTCATTCATTCAAGCCCTAATTCGATCTCTCATGATGTTAATTCTATATGTTAGCCTAAGTCAACCTAGTATAACTCTAATTTTGATTACATATTTTAGCCCTAATTCAATCTATTACCTTGTTGAATTGATTATGAGTTTTAGCCCTAATTCAATCTATTACCTTGATGAATTGATTATGAGTTTTAGCCCTAATTCAATCCATTACCTTGTTGAATTGATTATGAGTTTTAGCCCTAATTCTAATTATTACCTTGCTGATTTGATTATAAGATTTAGCCCTAATTCGTGTCATTACCTTGCTAGATTTAATTAAAAGTTTCAGCCTTTATTAGCGTCATTCTCTTGCTGATTATATCAATTTTCTTCAACCCCAATCAGTCCATTGACATGTTGAATTACGTTATTCTATCTCAGCTTCAATTTGATTTATATCTTGTTGAATTAGGCTACTCTATCTCAGCCTCAATTTTATTTATATCTTGCTTAAATTAGGTTACTCTATCTCAGCCTCAATTTGATTTATATCTTGCTGAACTAGGTTATTCTATCTCAACCTCAATTTCATTTAGGTCTTTGTGAATTAGGTTATTCTATCTCAGCTTCAATTTAATTTATGTATTGTTGAAGTAGGGTATTCTATTTCAGCCTCAATTTGATTCATTGTCATGCTAAGTATGTCTATTGGTTTTATGTGTTTATGCTGAGATCAAACCTTGCTTGTATTCATCTAAATCTTTGGGTTTTACCCACAATCTTGCTACAACCATTAGTTGTCATATGCTGTGATTAACCTTTAATCCGTTGGCATCATGTGTTTGACTTAGAGTTTAAGTAAGTTCACCGTAATAGCCATAGCGGCACTTTACGCCCGCGTGGCCTCCGCACTTTCAGGACGTTGGTTCCCTGCTCTTTGAGCACTTTGCGCACATCTAGATTTTTGAGCATCACGGAAGGCTCATCTACATCCAGTTAGTGTGTCCATAAGCACAGTTGGTACCTACATCTCTAAGCCTATAGCTAATCCAAGTGGATCTCTAGGGATGCTAGGATTTACTGTTAGCATATAGTTACTCCTTTGAGCGGGAGCCTGTATTTGGGCAACAATAAGTAAATTGCTTCCTTAGCAGAGTCCACTTTCAATTGAGATGCCCTTGTCCTTAATTAGTTAGAGGTTAGACCCTGTGAGTTATGTTCTAAATCGACATTTAGAGTGTCATATGCAATGGTGCACTTGTGTAATCGTTTAATTGGTGTCTTGCAGCTCATCTTTTAAATGACTCCTTTTGTTTCTATATCCATCTCCTTGGTATGAACATGAGTGGTTTTTCATGCATCTTACTAAGTATTAGTGGAAATACTCACGCATCTCTGCGATGCAAGTACAATTCCAAACTCATAGTAGCAGTTTTCATTAGCGGGTGAGACACAATTGCTAGCAGGATAGACATATGAAATTATTAGGACTATAGTTTATTTTCATGTTGTTTTGTAATAATGCACAGTGTTGCCCAAAAAAATTAGTTCGTGTTATTTCCTTATGTTATTGCACTTGTACATGGCTGAGCTATGATCTTGGATTATGATTAATATATTTTATTAGGTGATCTATTTTTATGTTATGTTATGCTTGGCTATGTCATTAACACCCTGAGTTTCGCATTGCCTCTATGTTCATGAGAATGAAAACCCGTGGTGGTACATGTTTTTTTTTTCTTTTAAACTTGATTGATTGGTCTAGGGGATTCCATTAATGGGTACTCTTATAAATAGATCATGTACATATTCTACATAGTTATCCTCATGTTTTTTTACGCTCTTTTGCACATCAAAGCTTATGTATGATTAATTTACATTAGAGTTCTTTATGCATACATGTATCTAAGGTTAATTTAGTAAATTCATATTACATGCATCATGTTTCAAACCATATGATCTAGTTTGTTGGATTGTGCCTTAATTCACTATAAAGTATGATCACTTGTGTTTACTTATGTAATAATGCCCCATGTTCCATTCAACACGAAAATAGTTTATAAACTATGTTTAATCATGATTAGCCAAGGTTTTCTATGGTTTTTCGAATTAGCCATATCGGGGGTTAGAATGATCTGGCTTTACAACCGAATGGACGGGGTTTTATTTCTAAAAGGATAGGGTTTTATGTATGAAAGGACGAGTTTCCTCCCCTAGGCTGAGATGATTGAGATTATATATTTATTATTAAGACTTCTAGAGTAGGCTCCAGGCTGATCATATCCATTGTGAACCGGCTTAACTAGAGATTTATAGTATTTCAGTATTTGGAATGTTAGGTAACAAGTAACAGATAACATGCAACAAGCAACAAGTAATAGATTATTTGGTTACACTAGTTTTATTGTCTTGTGACAAATTCTTGAGATTCATTTACACTAGATTATTGTGATAGATTTTGGGATTGAACTTTCAAGATTTATTTACTCTAGGTTTGTTTAAGGAATTGGCTTTGAATGTTGAAGTATGTATTAAGGTTTTAATTGAGGTTTTGAAAACCTAACCGGGTTTATCTCACCCTTATTTTGTTTTGGGAATCATTCGGGATCACCGTGATTGTGTTACACAGGTACTCAAGATGAATTATAGTGCCAGTAGGACGATAACTGAAAGGAATGCTGAGTGGGGGATATGTTCTGTTAAGAATAGTTAGAAGCAAATAAATTAAAGGAACTTGATATAAACTTTTTATATATTGATAGTATTTTCTTTCTAGTTATGGTAGACTTTCTTTTGTACTTGAAAGGCATACGCTTATGCCATTGCACTAGGATTTCTATATAAGAATGCTTAATCGTAGTTATTATAAAAGTAGTTCAATTCCTTTTTAATATTCTCTGGATTGTTTTTAAACAAAGTGGTGGCTCAACTGTAGATTCCGATTTAATCCAGGTTGGGTTAAAAGTTGTCACATCCTCTTGCTGGTTTGGGTCGGGGGGCATGACACAATCAAAATTTGACCTTCCCTATTTGAATAAATATATCCCCAAATTAGGAGAACTTGGGTCATCTACCCTAATTGGCACCCAAGCTAGCCAATTGGGTGTGCCAGCAGCCTATTCTGGAGCAAGTCTTTCCCATCCAAGTCTCATTTACCTGCTTAACTTATGAACCCCATTCTCTTTCATTTTAAACCTTTTTATTTTCTTTATTTTATCCCAATCAACACTAATAGCTTATATGACAAGGCTAGGGTTTTCTCATGTACTTTCCTGGGTAAATCTCATGTGTTCACAAGTACACACTTGCAATTGGGCCATTAGGGTCAAATCATATAAATGGGTCCTAAAGTGAACCCTTTAGTCAAGTGATGATTCAATTCCTGTACCCAAACCTTGGGTTAGGGTTTCCAAGGTTTTGCTTAGTTGAGTTGACTAGCTTGACTACACAACCCTGTGTTCCTAACTGTAATAGGAAAGTTCTGCCCCTTTATTAAGGGGTCAAATTTAGGCTCTCGTCATGGTCTAGGTTAACTCAACAAAAAGAATTTCTTTCCTAAAATTAAACTATTGAAAGATAATTCATCCAAAATTTTTGGTTGTTATATGAACAATTTAATGTCACCCCGCTTATACCAAAGCTCTTGAACATATTGTAGTGCTAGCCTTAGATTGAACCTTCCCCTAGAAAATGTCTAGCAAAATGATGTCCTCATCATGTTCAACAACTTCTGGGTCACCACCACTTACAAAGTTAGGGGCCTTTATATTCAGTCATGTTTTCTCTCACTATCTACTCCATCCTATGAGCAACAACTTTGCACAAACTTCACATAACTATCATGGTCACCAAACTACTACACCGCTCTTGATGCAATACTATATTTTGCATCTTTGCTTGCCAACATATTAGGGCCACTTTTCCCAGCTAGTCAAGTCTTGTGCCTACACTTGTTCTTCCCATTACAAGCTTACACCATGACATCTGACTTTGATATTATTCTCTGCTCCATTGAATGCCTCCCAACAATCAAATGTCGTCTCGCTTATACCGAAGCTCTTGTATGTATTGTAGTGCTAGCCTTAGACTGGATCTTCCCCATCCAAATGTTTCGAAAAATAACATCCTCGTCATATCCAACAACTTCTGGGTCACTGCTACTTACAAAATTTTGGGCCTTCGTATTCAGCCGTGTTTGCTCTCACGATCTACTCCATCCTAGGAGTACCAAGTTTGCACAAACTTCACATGACTTTAATAATTACTAAACTACTACACCAATCTCGATGCAACATTGTATTTTACATCTTTGCCCAACTAGATAGGTCCTAACTAGAATTATTAATGTTCCAATGGGAGTCGCCTTGCTAATGAATTTGGCATACAATACCGTGTTTACATGTTTAGCAACCCAGGGGTGCAAACATGTGATTCCTATTCACCTTGATCAAACATGCTTCTTACGTGCCTCTTGAACCAAATAACCTACGGGTGAGAATGTCTTCTTGTTTACCCCAAAGAAACTGCATAGTCTTGTATTGCAACAGGGGTTTACTATGCTCCCCACTTACCATGAGCCCAATGTAAGGAATGTCTGGGCAGCATTGATATTTAAGATCAATTGCACACATGCTAAGACACATTAGCTTTAGTGCCATTAATGCTAATGTATGTCATCGATCTCACAAATGAACGGCTTCCAAGCAATCCTTACACTAGGGTCATGGTAAATGGGCAACATAGAAAATGCTTCCCAGCAATAGCTCCCAAACCAATGTATGACCTTCTATTGCTATCAAGTACCACCTGAAATTTGAGTGCACACTTGCACGCCGGTTAGTTGGTTTACTCATCATTGCTTCCATTTTCAGCATTTGGATTTGGTATATTCTACTATAATCATGTATAATCATGTCCAACATTTTCTGTTCATCAGACCAGGAAGTTCTATTCCAAGAGCCTACAATTTTCCACATGCCTTCCTATTGCATTGATTTCAATCCAAAGATGCTTTCTAAGGAGTCCCATACCTTTCTAACAAAGACAGAACTAGTTGTCATTCTTTCGCAAATCTCATTTTTGCAACAGATTGCGTTAACTTGCAACACAACTGCTGACTATGTTTATCAACCGTAGCATATCCTCCGATTGAGGAATCCATGTTTCGTCTACAAAAACCATTTGCTGCATCTCCACCAGTTTCACTTCATTATACTCTAATCCACAACACTGCATGGTAACTGGTTACAAGATTTGCAAGGCTTCTTCTTGGCGTTACGGAAACATCCAGTAACTAGTCCAATCAATAGCTTCTGCCGTAAACTGTTAGTGCCTCCTCCAATACCCTAAATGATCCATTGACCTCCACATTTGATTGATCACTTTACATATTGGACTAAAACAATCTACTACACCACCTAATCCGATCTATTGCAACATCTACTGGAATCGCCCGCAAATCATTTTCAAAGGCGATTGATCTTATGTTCATCAGCAGGCGATCATTGATGAAAATTTATGCATATTTATATAATTTTTCTCACATTGTTTTCCCATATGACCCTATCAGTCTTAGGAGAGAGAGGGATAGAAAAAGAGAGGGATAAGCCCGAGTGGGTTGTACCTGACAGATAAACATATGAGTCTTTATATATTCCATCTTCATCATGTGTTCTTTAGTAGCAAATACACATTAATTACGTTCACGTCACAAAATATATATTACTTTGACATTATTTTTTTTACCGAAATAATCCTAATATATCATATAAAATTTTGCATTTATGATAGGGTAAGTTAATGAAACCTTCTCCAACCCTGGTCATTGTTTTCTATCCATAGTCTGGTTCCTTTCTAGCAATGGTAATTTTTTTTAATTCATAATCTTGTTCATCTCTGCATGCAAGGCTAAAACTTCTTTATTTATCTTCTTATAAATAGAAAATATTAATTATAGTCTTCTTCACCGTCTAATTCATATGATATGGACGATTTTAAAGATGAAATCAAAGTCACAATACCACGTTGGATAACAAGTCTATCTTTTACTTGAACTATAAACTTGTCATACCTCACACAGGGATCAACATTCATTAGCCCAACATTTTCACCAACATGTCATTATTTCATATCTCTTAATTATAATGAACATAAATAGCCACTATGTCCATTATGTTGGAGTAAGATGGTTTTTTCGATTGAAAAGGCTTCTCTAGAGGAGAGATAAAGAAAGTAGGGGTCCCTCTAGTAACCTGGTGTTTTACTACCAATGTGCCATCATAGCTAACATTCCCCTTGACACCTCCCCCCTCATTTATGGAATATATGTTAAAATTCAAAGAATATGAAATATTTGTTATCTTAGGTAACATAATATGAAAAAAACTCTTAAAAATCTATCTCTTTCAATATTAATTGGCATCAATATCATTTCTTAGAAAATAAGGAATTGTAGATTCCATTCAAGAAGGTCAAATACTCTCGTATAGGGCTAGGCCTGGTATACATTATTGTCGAAGAAGGCTGAATGGTTTTAGGAAATGATGATCAGCAGGCACAAAGTCCGAGATAAATGGGTCATTGAATTAATTAACATCTTCCAAAATATCACAATGAAGTCATCCACAGCATAATTTATGGGCTTTAACCTTTGAATCGTGGCCCGTGAATTGCTAATGTTTGGCCCAATATTTATCAACAATTGTAAGCAGCCTATGAGCTTGTACTTTAGAAGCGTTAACATGGGAGCAACATCACGACATCTACATCTTTTTAAGACGTCAATTAAGAGGTCGTTAGTCTCACTTTCTCATAATTAAAGAGCATGGTAGGTCCATGGAGATTAGGTGAAGACTTAACACGAAACTAACGACTTAACCGTCGTGTAAATAAAAAAAAACAGAGAAAACTATCATGGCTAATGGGTAGCTAATGTGGCAATCAGGAGTTGGTGAGCCTGATTCCCAAGAAAGTTGGAGCGAGTCCATTAAATAATTAATAGGATGGTTTGTTTCTCCTTCCCTATTTCATGGAAGTATTTTCTATATTCTCTATAAAAAATCCACACCCATAAGAGTCTTTTATTTATAAGATCGATATCACATACGCTAGCGTAAGTTAGTATCAATATTATTAATGTTAACATGCTCTACCATATACATCGTTGATATTAAATATCAACGTCTCTTGTGCATTCGTAACACTAAGTACATTATCACTAAAAATATTTCCCTATTTTAAAAGGCCACCCCAAAGGAAGAGTTTTAAAAAGTTTTTCCTTTACTTCACCAACAATAAGTCTAGCATATTCATCCATTAGATTAATGGCACATGCGCTAACATATATTAGGGTCAGTATCACTAATACTAATATGTTTTAATATGTGTGTTGTCAATCTTAAATATCAAAAGTTATTGTGCGAGACTTATACTATAAACTTATTGTCCATGTGCAACATAAAAAACACTTCCCACCCTAAAATAGTGATGTCATCCACTTAAAATATAATAGTTTCTCTTTTTTTTATCCCTACACTACTCACCCCATATTCTACTCTTCTAATACGATATCATATCTCACAAGACTCTTCACCAGACTCCTCATTGGCGGCCACCAACCATGATATCAGAGTTTGCCTTCAACATGCTAAAAAGTCATGTTCCTTTTCCTCCTCTTTTTCTCTTTTCTTCTCTTTTTTTACGGAGAAGAAAAATAAAAGAGTACGGGGTGTCAGTGTCAGAGAGGTAGTCCCGCACCAGTGCCAGTGAAGAGGATTATAGGAGGCATGGAGAGGGAGAATTGCCATCCCAAAGAAAATAATGATGGAAAAGAAAAACTAGGAAGAAAGTCCTAAATTTTTTTCATGAAAGAATTTTTTATCAATAGCGATATTGATGTTGAACATATATCCATACCTTATTCTAGGTTCTTTGTCAGTGGAACAGGTCTTCGGGTATGAAAGCCAAAGGGTGGGAAGGGATGGCAACCGGCCATCCTAATTAATATGGCAGTAGCTCTAACTTTTCAAAGCTAATAGCATTTCATATGAATGTGACTACGCTATGAAGTGCATGATTTCTTATTCCCAACAGCAATTACCTACTAGTTCCTTTGTGGTCAATGTTTGTTTCACCTACTGCAAGTTTCTCTTAATTAAATCTTTTGGTTCCTACTTGAGAAATTACTTGCCATCTAACTTTTCTGACAAGTAAAGTGGTATTTCTTCCATTAAAAAAATTTCCTGAAAGCACCTAAAATAGTTTTCCATGCAAATCCGTTATCTAATGTTGAAACAGTGCACTTTGAGTCTTAGCACTTAGCACACTAGAAAATCAAACAAAGCTATTGTTAAGTACAACATAAGATAACATGTTACTAACGTTCACTATTAGAGGGATGTTGATAAGCCTATACCACTTTCTATCTAACAAAACGTTATACCAAATTTTAATTCGACAGAAAAAAGTGAGTCTTACCAATAGGAAGACCCACTTTTCTCTGTGTTAAGTGGCAACAACGAAAGCTTTGTAGTGGAGCCAGTCTGATGGAGACGCCAAGTTAAAAAAAAAACTCTCTTTTTAATTAAGTACCTCACATAAATCATGCACAACAAGCTTTCATATGAGCATCATTCATTTCTCTAAGAAAATCAGCGTGTACATCTCAATTAAACTTGGTGCAAAAATATACTAACCTCTAACCTTTGGGGGTTTCACCTCCTAGGATGCAGTTTCGCAACATAAAAAAAATGCTCATTTTTCAACACAAATATGTATAGGTATGGTGATTGACTTTAGAAAAGATGCGAAGGAGATCACCAATAGCCATATAACGTGGAAGTTAGAGAAGCAATCAGCCCTTTAAATCCTCCATAAAGTGTGCAAAAATCACTGTCCAAGTTGGTGACATGCTTCCCGAGGTGAGCACAAGAGAGGGCAATGGCTCTTTCATTGGTGCATGCGAGAGCAAGAGTAATAGAGGTAAGGCCTCACCAAAAAGGTAAGGGGAACCATAATCAAGCCAGGAGGGGAGAGAATGCACTACCTAATGAAGACTTCTCTTTTTCTCCTACTTGGGGTAGAACCAAAAGCCCATTACCATTGCTTCTTCATGGGCTTTTCCTATATATGGTGTATCACTTACAATTATAGGCGCATGCCCCTTGAGCCCATGGAGGTTTAGCGCACACCTCATGGCCATGGCCATGAAAAGGGGGGACCCTAAGTTTGTCCATGCCGGTCCCACATATGTTGTGCACTTGCTAGGGCCCAAAAAGTGAATACTTGAATGCAAGTCTATAAATGTATAACTAGTACATAAACATAACTCTGTGAGTGCACATGCGATTTGGGCCCCTTAACACGTGCCACAATGGGTTACTGGTTATGGGTCCACTCCCACATTCCCTAGACCCTTGTAGATTTGACTTAACACCCTATCCAATTAAAATTTAATATAAATTTTATTAAATATAAAGTGGTGTAAGAAAATCATTATCTCTATTAGATGGACATTAGTATGTGCCCAGTTAGGTAAAAGCCACATGGTTTATTTGGGGATGTTGATAACCCTATACTATTTTTTGTCCAATAAAACTTTATATTAGGTTTTGATGGGATAGAAAAAGTAGGTTTCATGACAATGAGATGACCATTTTTCTTTGCTCGTATGTAAAATTTTGTTAAAAAAAAAAGTGGTATAAAAAAATCATTATCATTTGTTCAAGGATGTTAATAACCCTACTTAAATGTTTGCTTAACAAAACTTTACTGTAACTTTTGATTAGATTGGGAAAAGTGGGTCTCACCTAAATAAGAGGGTTTATTTTTTTCAATCAAATCAAAACCTAGTGTAAAATTTTGTTGGATAGAAAGTAGAGTGTGAAGATTATTTTCCTTTTTCAAGCTTGCTTGCACATCTTTCTCCTTACAATTGGATGATCCAAATGGCATAATATATGCGCACTGAAACTCATTTTACATGCACAAATATTTTCTTTTTAATACTCTCTTTATTCTATAATAATAATCTTATTTGGATTTTCAAATTAAACTAACTTTAATTTATTTTAAAAAATAAATAAAATAATTAATATGAGACGAAGTAAGTATTAACTAATAAATAACATTATTTATATTAATTTTGCCAATCCTCTCTTACATTTTGAGCCAATTAGTGTTTATGAGGGATAATTTAGCTGAACAACCAACATAATTACACTGACGTCCAGGTGCATACGTGATAAATCTACGTGTCCAATACTAAATGAGAAAATTGTGCTCATCACCTATCAAGGATAGACACATGCAGTAACTTGTGGGCTCCATAATAAAAGCCACCCATACATACTTATCCATCACTAATAGGTGATAAGCGCACCCATACGCATGCATAAGCATAACTAATAATTTTTTAGGCAAAAACCCCTAAAAGTAAGTCTTTTCTTAAATACCCCTCGAAAGATCCCACTTTCATGATAAATTCGTAGTGTTCGTGCATCATGGAACCCATTGTTGTGGTAATCGATAGTTATAACAATCTTTTCATATGCTATATTTGTTAGGGTGGCTTGCAAAGAGTGACAACCCATTGATGACCACTTGTAGCGAATTAGTCTTTCTTTGTGTCATTTTCTATCCGGCTTTTGTTTGACACAGAGGCTGGTCAGTCAGGTATATATCAAGCTCTCCCACGCGCAGGCATGTGAGTTGATCACGAGGCGACGCAAGATTAATCAGTGCTCAGTCTCTGGACTAATGGCGGGCGACGGCTGCAGCCAAAATCTAAGAGATCAGCCGAAAGGGTCCCAATCTCAATGTTCTGTATACGTAAGAAAGACGAATAACAGGGTCTGATTTAGTTGGCCAGTGACTGAAAAGACACTTAGTTTGGTCAATGCAAACGACAGAATGCAAATCTGTATGGGTCTTATTGGCTCAGAGCATCAGACCCAAGTACGTCTCAGATCATTTTTTTTCACATTCTCAGTTCAAATCAACTTACTTCAATGTGTCTAATGCCTGGTCTTAGCGGCTCATATCAAAGTTCAGCTCAGACGAAGGTTTTTTGTTTTTCCTTCACAATCTAAGTTCAAATCAACTTACTCCTAGCCCCTTGTCTTATTTGTAAAAATATTTTTATATAGAAAAAATTTATATGAGTCAGGGCTCATATACGTCTATGTGAGCCCGGGCTCTATGGGCCGTTGGATTTATATCCGGCGACCCATAATACTAATAGACATTTAAACCCATGAGTATTATGGGCCACCGGATATAAACCCGATTGCCCATAGAGCCCGAGCTTATATAAACGGGACTCTTTTTATATTCCTAACGGATAATGAGAAGCGTACGTTATACATAAAAATCTTTTATTCACAAAAATGATGGTGCATACATTTTTATATATTAACGGCAATAATTTTAAATATAAAGGGCTATTATATATGGCTTACGCTTGGCTCATTGTCAATGATAAACATAAAAAACATTTTCTTTATTAGCTCATATCAAAGGTTAGCTCAAATTAATTTTTTTTTGTTTTTCTTTCACAATCTCAATTCAAATTAACTTACCCATGGATAATTAATGAATAAGGAGTTTGCCACCCCCTCTAGTAGTGAGCCCACCCCACTTAACACTAGGTTGGGCTGGCTAAAATAGGAGGTAAAAGACTTTTCATCCATAAATAATATGTTACCCAATTTCCTTATTAGGTTGGCTCTTTAAAAAAAAAAGCCTTACGAAGTTAATGACTTCATAAAGAGAGAGAGATAAATGGAATTTCTTGGTTTAATTGTAACCCAGCTGATAATTTCATGCAGGGAATAATAATGGAAAAATATGAGCTGGAAATATACGACATAAGGCTTAAAATGTAATTTTATCAAATGCACCAATATGGGCCAAGAGTTGAGACTATGTAGCACGCAAGGCCTCTTTTAATGGATATAGACCAAGACAAGACTTTTCTGGCACTTTAATATGGGTGAGGTGACAATCGTGTGTTTATACTATTGATATTCATGTCTATACCAATTGTGTTCATTACCACAATAACAACCTACTCACAGTTCAAGATATTACATGATAGGTCAATATGAGAGCTATGTGAGTGAGTACTTACAGTCCTCTTGTGGCCTGGAAAATTTTCAATCTCCATGTTACATCAGTGTGCTCTAGACGTAATTTCGGTTCAAACATCTTGTTTTCCACTTAATGAGATTATCTCCACACTCATTCTTCTTTGGTACTAGTCATCATGTTTTCTACATAATGACCATATTTTATGTTAATGTAAGTGTGTTCTCACGAATGTTATTGTTAGGTTAATGTAAGTGATACGTAAAGATCCTTCATTGAGTCAATGAATTTGGTAGATTGTTGATTTGTGATCGAGCTTTGAAGTTGAAGAAGATTGAAGAGTTGGAGATTCAACTTGGAGTTACTTGCGATTCATTTTTGACAATTCAATCATAAGCTAATTAGTTTATCTATTTTAAGGTCTCCATTTGAGTGCTATTCAAATTGGCAAGTATGGGAAAGAGGCTATTTCCAAGATGTTGCTTTCTTAGCTGGCCATTCGAACTTATTTCTTATGCAACTTGGATCAGAGTTAACATGTTTTCTAGCCATTCAAACTTAATTCTTTCACAACTTTGTTTCACATTTGGGCTAAAGCAGCTTTTTGTTCATCGTAAGAATCTTAGTCAAGAAAATTGTTTTCCTATTTTAGTACATTTAGAATTTGTTTCATAGTGAGACTTTTTTCACTTATTTTAAGGTGTCCAAGAGTTTGTTAAGTGGTTCCAAGTATTCTAACCCTTCTTCTCTCCCTTCTGTCTTATAATGTGTTATTTATAATAGAAGAGTGCCAAGTTCTATCCTATTTCTCTATGAAACTCAGCCTAGAGTATTTTGAATGTCTTCAATACTCGTTTCTCTTCAAGTTAACTTCTGTGATCTTTCATTTGATTGTCTTCGATCCTTTGAGCATTTAAGTTTGAGATTAAGCATCATTTCACATACAAAGTTGTTTCTCAATGAGAGTTCAGTGTGGATCACCTTGGTGGATTTCTTGGTGATTGGCCTATGCCTCAGTGGTGGAGTGTGCCTCGCGGATAGATTCTTGAGACATGGAGATTGTTTCCTTTGAGGAATGGCTAAAAGAGTTTGGAGCATGAGAAGTATAAGAATGGTATATTTCAGTCTAGTGAAGATCACTTGTTGATTCAAGTTATGACTGGAATGACTGTTATGTTTAATATCATTTGGTATGTGTATGTTCAAAAGGCAAATAAATCATGCCTCAGAATATTTGGTCGATGTTTTGTATTATAAAAAAAATATCTTTCCATTGTTGATTTCTAATAAATGAATTTATAAAATCTTAGTGTGATAGATTCTTAACAGTTCTTCATTTCCTCAATGGAGATTGTGTGTGATTATTTATTGACTTTAGGATGATCCTTTGGAGATCACCCCAGGCGATTGGGTATAAAGTTTTAAGCTATTGATTTGGCTTCATGATTGTGCCTTTTTTGGTAGAAAAGTGACTCTTTGTAATTTCCTGAGTCATACTATTAACTTTCTTGTCAAGAGTTAGATCAGTTCTATTTTTAAGTATGTACATTTGGTACCTATTGTGAGGGCCTATGCTCTTCCTTTGACAGCATGTGTTTAGGTGTGTATGTATGTGTGTGTGTATATGTATGAAAAAATTAATATAAGGTCAACCTCACATTAGTTTCCATGAGGTTGATTTTCTATATATAGGTCTTGTTAATATTTGTAAAGGATGAAACTAAGGGAAATTGAAAGAGTACCATAAAAAATAGGGGTAGGCAAAATTTGGGCCTATTTGATTGTGTGAGGCCCTTTTATTACACCATTCAATATCGCCTTCAAATTAACGGTTGACATTACATTCTAAGATTTAGATTCATTAATGTCACAAAAAAGAGTGGGATCAATTGGGATTTATAGATCTACTTTGATTATGTGAGTAAGTCAAATTTGGTGTCATTTTAATACGTAAGACCCATTCATTTAACTTGATCGATTTTGAGACATTGATAATGGTTGAAAATTTAACTGGCCTTGATGAGTGGGTCCTACTTATCAAAATTGACCAAAATTTCACATGGAGCCTACCCTCATAATTTACTACGCAATCATCTTGATCTCATACACACCATTGTTGGTGGTTCTAGAAAAATGACCCTACAAGAATTAACCTTATGGAAGCTTGCATAAGGTTGACTATATACACACGCATACACACACATATGGATTTATATGTAAGAGCTCATGTTATCACAGAGTAGCAAGGAATAATGCTTGTGAGATTTGTGGGTGCTCACACATGAGCACATGTATTGCAGACATCTTTGTGCATTAGATGTGTGCAATGCATGCGTTCATATGTGCACCCACAAGTGTCACAAGCACTACTCTTTCCTACTCCGTTACAATATGTAATTTGGGAGTTCCCCCTCTTCTGATGTAGATACTCCAAAGGGAGACTTCAGTAACTTTTCTTAATATAATATAGAGTTTTTTCCATACTACCTGGTTGAAGAACACAATATTCCATATTCCCTGGATTTTAAATACAAATACCAGACAAAATTGCCCTTAAGGTTTTAAATAGTCTCATTAGTGTCTAACTACTATGAAAAATGGTACTCTACAGAAACATATAGATTGACATATAGAAAACCAGTACACCCAACAAAAGATAGGCACCAGTGGGCACCAACTAGAGTTCTGCCTACATTTAGCCCACCTATCCCACAAAAACAGTGGGGGTGTCTATGGAAAAATTGGATAGAGTCGCAACCAAAGGTCAAAGCCCTACAAAAATATGGAGCTTGCGGGTAGTTGGGTCACAATGGAAAATGATGTACCAGCACCCAAGGGGAACCTCCCAATGTGGCAAATGTTCCAACTACAAGACGAAGGAGTGCGAATAAACGAGTAAGAAAACGACGTAAGGAAGGGAAGCATCGATCAAGGTTGCCTTTTCCACCCCCGTTCTTTAGCTGATGGATGGAACACGATGTCATGAAAGTTTTGTATATGCATTGTGTCATCGACAACATGCACTAGTTAATCAATGTGTTGACGAGAACACGATATTTTCATGTTTTTTTGTATACAATGTACATTGTATATATATCATGTAATCGGTAACACGTCCAAAGGTTTTACGTGTTACTAATTACACGATAAGAACCGACTGTAATGAAGATTATATTGTTGCTAGACGTGTCACCAATTACACAATATTGATCATGTTGTGTGATCGTAAACATGACAATCACTTGAATTTAGTAGCCTAATTCCGAAGGGTCACTCTCATTCACGGTGTCAACATTTCCTGAAGAGTCACCACAATTTCTAGCGTATCAATTAAATTTGAATCACAAATTAGCGAGGAGTCATCTCCAATTTCCAATGTTTCAAATTCGGGCCGAAGACGACAATATGGTAACCCAAACTGACAAGATATATATGGAAAGAATTCCATAACCCAGATCTACACGATATATGGAAAATTTTCCATAACCCAAACTTATTTGATATATGGAAACCCAGACCTACCATCTGGTTTGGTCCGCCGAGCCTGGCGGTAAGTATCCTTCGCAAAATGGCTATATATAATGGCCACCGCTAGAAATTCTTAAGCATACATACTTGGCCTTAAATGATAGAAGGTGTCACCATGGACGTTGGCTTATCATTGTGCATGAGGCGTATGACGGTAAGTTCACGTCCATGGGGGTGCCTTCTATCGTTTCCAACTTTCGGGAGTCTGCAGGGAGAATGCTTGCCAACTAATTTTTGGCACTGAGACGGAGCCTTCGGGACATTGCTATATCGCCCGGTGGTAATTCATCCCCTCTTCAGACACGATCCTCACCAGCCTATGAAGGGTGGCGATTCACAATCAGGCCTTATTTCAATGTCGCAAATGTTTCGTCGTATTTTAACTAATTGGTCCTCACCAGCCTCTGAAGTGGTCTTAAGATTGTTATTTGATTTGTATTTTTTAAAGTTATATAAAGATTAGTATTTTGGATGTAATGAATTAATGTTATGTAAAGAAAAATATTAATAACAACTATATGTGCTTTCCCATTCAAAGTTGTCTTCCAGTATTTTTTTTTTGTACAAAATCATCCTTATTGTGCTATAGTTTACACAATAGACGGAACGTCGTGTATTTAATGACACGCCCATCACAATCAAATGATATGACAAAGAAGTAGGTCGTCCGTTCAGATATACAACTAATGTGCTTCTCGTGTTCTTACTAACATGAAGATTATTCATTTATTTTTAACATTTTCTGCCACTAATGACACTATATACTAGATGTCGTCTATACAATTTCACGATCTTAGCGACTAATGTGATATCAATAACATGATATTATGATTTTTTTTATATCGTATTTTATGGGACATGACAGTGGTACATATCGTTTTATCGAATACAAGAACACATCAACGGGCATCTGTTTACTTATTTTTCTCCAAGTACTAACGTGACAATCATATGCTTATTAAAATGATATCAATATTGGTCGTATGTTCAGACACACGACTGAATGCCATGTTGCTCGAACTTTTTGGTTCGGAGCCCTAAGAACTTTCTCGTTCATGGCTTGCTATATATGACGGTTCAGATCTCTCGCTAGTCAAGGTTTAAAGTTCAATATTTAACCCTGGGATTCAAGTAGCTTAAGCATGGCTACACAGCCTAAAATGAGAGAAGGCAGCCCATGGACGTTGACTTACCGAATTAGCGAGGCGGACGACGGTAAGTCCATGTCCATGGAGTTGTCTTCTCCCATTTCAGGCTGAGTCGCTTTGCTTAAGCTGAGTGCTTGTGATGGAGGTGGAGGTTGAGGAGTCTTGTATGATCCTTGAACTTGTCAATTTTATTCTATTTAATTTCTTTTATGTGGTTTAATGCTAATTCTGATCAATTTTAGACTATTTTTAAAATTAAAGTGGTTAAAAAAGGTTTTAACCAAAATATTCTTTACATTTATGGTTTTTAAGTTAATTTAAGTAATTTAAAATTTTTCTATAATTTTTAGAATTTTCACTATTTTTCTAAAAAGTTAGGGTTGGCGGGACCCAATGTGGGCCCTACGGGTGAAATTAGAATTTTTAGCCCTAAATGTCCCTAACATTAACCTAAGACCTTGGATAATTGTTTTAGAATTGTTAGTTATCAAATTTGGTTTCAAATAAGCAAGTTTTACCATTTTTAGTAGTAAATTTTATTTGTACCCCATTAATTAATTAGGTCTACCCCACCCTTTATTTTAAAAGGAAAGGCCAAGCCACTTTGCCAATTAGGAAAGTGCTGAGGCCTAGAGTTAGGAGCCTAATCCCTATTTTCTTAAAGGAGATTAAGGTATGATTTTGTTCAATATTTCGTAATTAATCCATTAGGGTTTTGCTTAAATCTTTTAAATCTCTTCCTTTGCTTTGGATTAATCTTGGTTTTCACTCAAAAACTACTGATTTAGGATTCTATCTCAAAACCTAATATTTGGAATTTCATTTTTGGGTCTCTTGAACGCTAAATCTACATGTTCTTGAAGGTTTTAGGTGTTTTAAAATCGGATTTGTGAAGTTTTAATAAAAATCATGTTTTTGGGTGGGTTTTGAAGGAGTTTAAGGAGCCATTTTGAATCAAGAACTTGCTAGAAGGTAAGTGCTTTGGTCTCAAACGTTGTTGTGATTCGGATTTAAGTTTTGATGTGGTTTTGAAATGGGTTCCACGAGTATGAGCTTTAATGGTGATTTGTGAAAGGTGTAATCTTTGATGTGATTTCTTGATGTTTATGTTAGGTAATGGTTAGATTTGATGTTCTGGAAGTATAGATTTGATTATTATGAAGTTTGGCAATGAGATTTGATGTTTTATGAAGTGTATGTGAAGTTTCGATTTTGAATTCGAAGTGGGGAAGACGAACTAGGATCTGTTGTTGTGCCGATCGAACGGCCAAACGGCACTGCAGTTTGGCCATTTTTGTTCATTTTGTTTATTTTGATGTTTTTACTTTTCAATGTCATTTCCTCTATTCATGTTAAGTAATTTGACCTAGAATGAACTACTGGAATGGTATGTTATTGATGTTTGGTAATTATGAAGAATATTTAAGGTTTATGTGAAATTGCATGTTGTTGGCTATACATGTTAGAATTATTATCTTGAACCTATGATTGAATGATTCCTTATGTTTTAGCATGATTCCAGCAAGATTATAGCATAAGAATGAACTGATATGTCTTCATGTAATGTGATTAAATTATGGGTGATTGATTAGGCTATGTCTAGATTCAAGTGTGGTGTGAATATGTTTGCATAGGTAGCATGAGGTTACATTTGATTTGATTGATGGTTTTCGATGATTTTCACTCATGATTTCAGCTGGAACCATGATTAAATGTTAATGTGCATGTGTGGTATGATGATGAGTTAATTACAAGGCATGTTCATATGCTTAAAATTAAATGTTTCTACCATGTACACACACATGTGGGGGAATGATCATGATAATGTTGGGTATTATGATTATAAATGATGCATGAGGTGCTGATGAGAGCACTTATCATGAATTAGGATTCATGTATGCTTTGCCCACATATGTACCATGTTACATGCATCATGAAACGAATTTTCGATTGAGACTTTATCAAGATTAGCTGCATTTGATCGATTGGATGCAATGATGAGAGATTGTGTGCCGGATTAATCAATCGTGGGCTTGTCGGGAATTGGTTGGTCTAAAACGACATGATTTCGATTTGAGTTCTTGATTGGAACATGGATCCTCCCTGGCTTGAGAAGAGCGGAAATGCTAAAAGGAGACCAAAATATTGAGATTATCTGGACCCTGAGAATCCAGCTGGTATGTCCGAGTGCACCGGCTTACCATATGTGCTGCTTGGGATTTCGGTCTTGACAAGCAGGGCTACTCGAGGGCTTTGGCATTGATGGGCAGGGGCTGCTTGGGAGTTTAGGCTTGATGGGTAGGGGTTGGTCAAGGGCTTCGGCCTTGATGGGCAAGTGTTGCTCGAGGGCTTTGGCCTTGAAGAGCAAGTCTATTTGATATGAGTTTGCTCGAGGGCTTCGGCCTTGAGGAGCAGATTTATTCACTCTATTTATGAATATGCATGCTCGATTAGTGTGTTTGAGACACTTATACATGCAGGATGAATAAGAGTGATGGTTATGCATGATCTGAAATGTGTGTTAGAGACACTTCTCATGCAGGTTTATGTGGTGTTTATGCATGATCTAAATGTGTGGCAGAGACACTTCTCATGCAGGTTATATGTGATTTTTATGCATGATGTGATTGAGTGAGAATCACTTATTATGCAGGATGGATTTTCTACCATAATGTGGTTATGCATACCATGATTAGTATGAATGAGATACTTATATGCAGGTTGATTATTGTTGTGCCTGATGTGGGCACAATCGGTACAAGGAGTTCTACGCAGGGAAAGGGGAGAAACTGGAGTCTTCTATTAGCATACCCGAACTAAGGAGGGAGACAACCCTTTATGGGGAGTCGCACCCTCTCACATTGGGAGTCATGTCACTAGTAGGCCCGGCTATCTCGTGATCCACTAGCGAGCCTATCACATTTCATTAACTAAATACAAATGCAACTCATCCCCTAATATAAGGGAAACTAGTCTAATGTACCAAAATAAAGATAATAATGTACTGAAATAAAGATAACTGATGAATCATGTGCACATGAACAACACTCCACCACGCTTCTGCAAACGCCTTGTCCTCAAGGCGACCATGCTGGGTAGCGAGACATGAACTCATCCTCTAGCATCCACGTGGCATCCTCAAGAGATTGTCCCTACCAAGAAATCAAAACCTCCATAATAATGCGGCCGGAACGGCGGACACGACATTTATCGATCATCGAGGTAGGAATCGGGTCAGAAGAAACAACTGGGCCCACCAGGGGTGGTGGTGGAGCATCAGTGGCCAAAGACGAGTCACCTATGCAGTGGCGCAACCTAGAGACATGAAAGATAGGGTGGACCAGAGAACCCAGTGGCAGGGCAAGGCGGTAAGCCACCGGACCAATACGCTCCTCTACAACATAGGGGCCATGGAATCGGGGGGCGAGCTTGGTGTGCTCGGGCTGAAACAAGGAGGTCTGTCGCTGAGGAAGAATAGAGACATAAACCAAGTCATCCACTGCAAACTCCCTATCAGTGTGATGACCATCATAAATCTGCTTCATCTTGTTTTGAGCCGAAGACAAGTTCTCCCTAAGCTGGCGAAGAACCTCGTCCCGTGTCTAAAGCATATAATCGACCTCGGCCACCGATGAGTGATGGGGAACATACGATAACACCGTCAGGGGCGGCCTTCCATACAACACCTCAAAAGGAGTGAAACCGGCATGAGTATGGTAGGCAGTGTTATAAGACCACTCCACCCATGGAAGAAACTGAAGCCATCGGCGGGGCTGAGACATAGTGAAACAGCGCAAGTACTGTTCTAAACATATGTTCACCACCTCTATCTGTCCATCCGTTTGAGGGTGATAAGCGGTGCTCATGTGCAGAGAGGTGCCCTGTAAAGTGAAGAACTCCTGCCAAAACTTAGAGATGAAAACCCTGTAGCGATCAGATACAATAGTGCGAGGCATACAATGTAATTTGGCCACCTCCCGAACATAGAGTGCTGCCACTGACTTGGCGGTGAAGGGATGTCCCAAAGCACAAAAATGAGCATACTTGGACAGCCGGTCCACCACCACCATGATCACGGACTTCCCCTGCACCAAGGGTAGGGCCTCGACGAAGTCCATGGAAACGTCCTCCCAAACCTTATCGGGAATAGGCAAGGGCTGAAGCAAACTTGCAGGAGAGGCTGTGGCGGCCTTAGCTCTCTAACATACATCACAAGCGGCCACAAACTCAGTAACAGCCCGGTGAATACCCTACCACATAAAGCTCTGACTGCCCCGCTTATAAGTGTGGAGTGCACCCTCATGACCGGCCACGGGAGTGTCATGGAAGTGGGAGAGAATGTGCCGACGAAGATCAGTAATATCAGGAACCCATAAGTGATCCTTCCAAAAGAGTAGATCATCCTTCCATACAAAGAATGGCCGAGCAGCTGGGTCGGTCTGTAGGGAAGTAATCAAGGTGTGGGTCGGAGGATCATCCATGTAGGCTTGCTTTAAATCAGCAAGGAAGGGGCAAGCCGGACCGGACAGAACCAAACACGCACTTGTGGAAGAACGGCGAGAAAGGGCGTCGGCCACGGTGTTATCCGAGCCTTTCTTGTACAGGACCTCATAATCGTAGTCAAGAAGCTTGCTGACCCAACACTGTTGTGACGGAGTGGACACCCGTTGCTCGAGGAAATACTTCAGGGGCTGGTGGTCAGTGCGAATTAGGAACATGCGGCCAAGCAAATAAGGCCGCCACTTGTCGACCTCAAGGACGATGGCCAACATCTCCTTCTCATACACGGACAAGGACAGGGAGCGGCCAGCCAACACTTTGCTGAAGTAAGCAATGGGGCACTCATCTTGTAGTAGCACCGCTCCAAGGTCGGAATCAGAAGCATCTGTATCCACCACAAAGGGCCGGCTGAAATCCGAAAGGATCAGAATAGGAGCAGATGCCATAGTCCTCTTCAATTCGGCAAAGGCTGCTTAGGCAGCCTCGGACCAGCTGAATGCCCCCTTCTTCAAGAGCTTTGTAAGGGGCCGAGCAATCTCGCCATAGCGGTTAATGAACCTCCGATAGTAGCCAGTGAGACCAAGGAAGCCCCTAAGCACCCGGACGCAAGTAGGGGCCGGCCAGGAAAGCATGGCGGCCACCTTGGAGGGGTCAGTGGCAACGCCATCACGAAAGATGATATGTCCCAAATATTCCACCTGTGGGCTGCCAAACGAACACTTCGAACACTTAAGAAACAATGAATTATATTTCATAATAGCAAAGATAGACCTGAGGTGCTCCAAGTGTTCCGCCCAAGACTTGCTGTAGACAAGTATATCATCGAAGAAAACTAAGATGAAGCAGCGGAGGAAGGGCCTGAAGAGTTCATTCATGAGGCTCTGAAATGTAGAGGGGGCGTTTGTCAGGCCAAACGGCATGACAAGGAACTCAAAGTGGCCGTCATGACTCTGGAAGGCGATCTTGTGTACATCGGTGGGCTGCACCCGTATCTGATGGTAACCCGATCGGAGGTCGAGTTTGCTGAAGATAGTCGCTCCAGCCAGCTCATCCAGAAGCTCCTCAATTACTAGTATAGGGTACTTATCCTTGACTGTGATAGCATTTAAGGCCCGGTAGTCAACACAAAAGCGCCAAGTGTCATCCTTCTTGCGAACTAGCAACACCGGGGAGGAGAAGGAGCTAGTGCTCGGACGAATGATACCGGAGTGAAGCATGTCAGCCACAAGACACTTAATTTTTGCCTTTTGAATGTGCAGGTAGCGATTAGGCCGGACATTGGCCGGAGAGGCACCTGGAATGATAGGAATACAGTGATGATGATGCTGCACTGGAGGAAAGCCCTGTGGTTCAGCAAACACCTCACGCTGCTCCTCCAATAAGTCAAGGAGATCCTGCGGCAACGCATCTGAAGGACGTTGACAGCTGCCTGCTGCTGCAGGAGGAACCCCTGGGGGGCAAAACGAAATAAAGAAGGCGTCGGCTGAGCAGAGAGGAGGGTGCCCGGCAGAGATCCCTGAAGCCGAAGCCGCTGCCCCTGAACATCGTAATCCATCACCATGTCTTTGAAGTTCCATAGCACGTCCCCGAGCTCCTGGAGCCACTGCACCCCTAACACCACGTCTGCCCCCTTCGTAGGCAACAAGAAGAGGTCAATCATGAACGTGTCGCCCTGAATGGAGAGTGCTGCCTGCGCACAGACCCCCGAGCTCTAGAGGTGCTTCCCGTCACCAATCAGCACATCAAAGGGCTTCGAATCGGACACGAAGCAGCCCAGCCGTTGGGCCACCTTGTCGTTGATGAAGTTGTGTGTTGACCCACTATCAATCAATATGGCCACCTACTACCGCTTGAGGTGACCCTGGACCTGCATCGTGCGTGGAGTGAATGCCCCAGAGAAGGCATGGATAGAAATCTCTGGTAGCATGTCCTCATGGTGGAATGAGTCAGCCCCATCCGTCTGAGTTCCCTCCTCATCAATCTCCTCCATGAGAAGACTACCCTTGAAGGAACACCAGTGCCCCAGAACGAACTTCTCATCGTAGTGAAAATAGAGGCCCTTCGACCGGAGTTCCTCCATCTATGCCGGTGTGAGACGCCACACAATCTGGCTGGGCTGAGTAGAGTGTTGGCCAGGGCGGCTGGCCGCTATGCTGCTGGTCAGGGCGGCAAGAGGGGAGGCGCTCACGGCAGGCCGGGGAAAGGGCCCGAGCCGACCTCCTTGTCGCTACTAAGTCAGCTTCTCTTCCTCAATGCGTGCGTGGCGCACGACATCCCGCATGCTGGAGCAGGGGAAGTGACACATCTCCTCAGAAATCTCCGGTTTGAGCCATCGCTTGAACGTGCCCACCAAGGCATCCATCGGCCAGTCGGGAAGGCGGTTGGCTACCTTCATGAACTCTATATAATAGGCCCTGACTGTGGTGGTTTTGTGCAATGATGAGAGCATTTTGTTGAAATCCTAAAACTCGTTCGGGCCGAACTGGATGCACAGCTCGTCAGAGAAGGCGGCCCAAGTGGGGTAGCGCACCTCCTTCTCAAAGCTCTGGAACCATACAGACGCATCCCCATCTAGGTGAAAGGCTGTGATGTGTAGACATTCCGCCTTCGAATGTGTTCCTTGGTAGGCAAAAAACTTCTCCACCTTGTACAGCCATTCCACTAGATCATCATCTGCATTGTAACGAGGGAATTGGAGGCAAGCCAAAGGAGGTTCAGCCCCTCCTCGTGATCCACTGCGGAGCCCCGGGTACTCCTCCCAGTCATCCTCCATCTCCTGAAACAGGTGTCTAGGGGGTGGCATCACTGGGGCATTTTCCCGAACGCCTAGCGTGCCTCGTATTTCCCAGGCCTGGCGCCTCCCATCAATGCCCTGGTCGACCGTGCCAAAGCGCACTAGGCCGTGGGGGACTCACGTGTCACTATCCGCCGGTGCTGGGGGCAGGAATTTGCAATTCTAGGGGCTGTGACGGACCTCCCTTCTCAAGGACAACAGAGGGCGGCCCAAGCAGGAGGGGCGCTGCGCACTCAGCCTGCAACTGGGCAACAGCCACGCCCAACTCCTCCACCTTAGCCATGCCCATGCTCAATATTTTCAGCGCCGCCATGATCTCTGTCAGAGTGGGTTCATTGGTCGTCGAATGAACGGCCTTCGGACTGTCCACTGAGGCGAGAGCCTCCTTCTTCGGAAGAACCTCAGGGGTTGCGGCAGCTTGCTTGCCTCGTGCCATGTCTGAGGATCGTAAAAGCTTTGATACCAATGTTGTGCCCAATGTGGGCACAATTGGTACAAGGAGTTCTACGCAGGGAAAGGGGAGAAAGTAGGAAGAAAGGGGGGGGATAAACTGGAGTCTTCTATTAGCATACCCGAACCAAGAAGGGAGACGACCCTTTATGGGGAGTCGTGCCCTCTCACATTGGGAGTCATGCCGCTAGTGGGCCCGGCTATCTCATGGTCCACTAGCGCGCCTATCACATTTCATTAACTAAATACAAATGCAAATCATCCCCTAACATAAGGGAAACTAGCCTAATGTACCGAAATAAAGATAATAATGTACTGAAATAAAGATAACTGATGAATCACGTGCACATGCACAACAGTTATTTATGGAATTAGGGGCATGGTAAGAGGATTAAATAAGAAATGGGAGTATTATGTGAAATGTTGATCTGAATTATCATGTTGATGTGTCGTGGTTGTTTTCTAATTAATGTTACTATATTTCAAACCTTAATAAGTTTTACTCACCCCTCTTTCTGTGTTTTGTTTTGGGGCTGCATGGTACAACATGCAGTTAATTAGGATTCCCTGTATGAGGGACGACTGGGATATGCGTAGGATTAGGCATGGATGCTTCCGGATGCTATTTTGTCTTCTAATTTATGCTATTATGATTATAGAACACTTTATGTGGATGATTATGTTTCAGACTCATGTATATCTAATGCTTTTAGATTTGTCTAAAATTTTCTGATTCTAGCTATGTTTAGGCTCAGGATGTTAAGCATGTGGGTTTGACTTGAGGATTTATTTCAGAGATGTTATCATCTTTTATTTTACCTTATTACTCTTGCACAAAGGATTAAAGGTGCGCAACTCCGTGTATGTGTTAAATACCCGATTAAGGGGTTAAAGTCTTCCGCAAATGCAATCTTGTCGCCCCCGTGTGGTTCGATCGGCCCCTGGACCGGGTTTAGCTCGGGTGGGGCTGGCGCTGGGGCTTGACAAGTCTGCAGGGAGAACACTTGCCCACTGATCTTCGGCGCTGAGACGGAGCATTTGGGACATTGTTATAGCGCCAAATGGTGATTCTTCCCCCTTCAGATGTGGTCCTCGCCAGCCTCTGAAGTGGGAGGATTCACTTTCTGGTGTTATTTCAACGTTGCAAATGTTCTGTCACATTTTAACTAATTGGTCCTCACTAGCTTCTGAAGTGGTCTTTAGATCGTTATTTTATTTGTTTTTTTTTAAAGTTTTGTAAAGATTAGTATTTTGGATGTAATGAAGTAATGTTATGTAAAGAAAAATATTAATAATAGTTATATCTTTTTTCCATACAAAGTAATGGAATAATGATATGTAGGTCATCCCTTCGGATACACGACTAATGTGTACGATGATTATTTATTTATTTGCAGCATTGTGTGTGACCAATGATGATATACTAGATGCCGCCTGAACGATAACACGACCTAGATGACTATTGTGATATCGACAACATGATAGTATGAATTTTTGTTTGTTATCGCATTTTCTAGGACACGACAGTGGTACATATCGTCTGATCGATTACACAACAGCATCAACAGTCGTATGTTTACTTATTTGCCTCGAAGTAATAATGCAACGATCGTATGCTTACTAACATGATATCAATATTGGTCGTACGTTCGGACACACAATTGAACGTGGATTTGTGTTAAAACAAACACGATTACTAGATGTAGTTCATTTTCAGCGGAGAATTACACAATATGGAATAAAAAAAGTTGTCAATTAATTGTGTATTGTCAGTAACAATATTGAGTGTTTACGATTTGTGTATAGTATGTGTAAAAAATGTAAAATGTCTATTGCCTAATTACAATTCATCTACCTCCGGATCAAATTCCTTGTTGATTCAGCCCCGAAGAATTGCAACACAAATCTTGAAGATTGCCCCTTGGCTTGGGTAGCCATCCCCTCGCCACTTTTCAATTTACACGGGTTCCCTTTTCCACTTAAGCTCGTGATCATTGCCACTTCATCCACCATAAGGGGTAGTATTTTGCCCCTAATGTTGAAGACCTCTAGTGTGCCCTCCTAGCACTCACCAATTAGAACGTCCAGGAGAGGCCTGGAGATAATGATTGGCTTGCAATCATATATTAGGTGGAACCCAGTCTCCACCAATATTGTCTTGCATCCCAGCCGTGAATCAACAAGGTCTATTGAAAGATGGAGTCCAACGGGGAAACTGTTCGTTCCCAAACCTAGTCTCCTCCATAGATTCCCTTCCTCTTTTCTTCTGATGACTTCAGTGTTTCCTCCATTTGTTGTATTACTCTCACTTTACGTCTACAAAATTATATATATATATATATATATATATATATATATATATATATATATATCAACAATGGGTCGTGACCATAATCAATAGTCACGTTGATTCACATTATGTAACTAACTTGCTTATATACACTAAGTTAATATATCGTGTTATCGGATACACAATATGAGGAGCTCTCAGACACGATAGCACAACACTTGAATATTATGTGTCACTTGTTGTGTTAGTAATGACACAACATATAGATTAGCGTATTATCAAACACACAATACCGCACCACTTGAATATCGATTAGCGTATTATTGGACACACGATATAGGACTTATCATATTCTTGAAACACGATAAGCTACTGCGAATACCTACTTCGTGTGTTCTAAAACACGAAATACCAAAAATTGTGCATACGAATATACATTATAGATTTTGAGAAAGGCCTTACCATGAAATTGATCCAAGCCAGATTAACCCCTAGATCGGCCGGTGATTTTCTCCAAAGTTCACTCCTTTACTGGGATCGTGTTAGATGGAACCTCGCTTCATGGCCCAATCTTTCTTTGGGGCGGAAATTTTCAAAATCACCTTTCAAAAATAGGATGAAACAGAACTAATGCTGGATTTTTTTTTAAATCTCCTTCCGAAAACAAGAAAACCCTAATCTTTGGAAAACCGACTTGAGATTTTTGCAATCGCCGGTCAGATGGGTCGGAAAACCTCCACTCACACTGCAAGAATGCTTCTCACTACTCCGTATGCCGAAATCAAACGTGAGATGGGTTGGAAATCGGAACGAAGGCTTCTCAAGGAGTAATCGTCGATCTATGACGTCGTTTGCATGTGAATGTGACTTCGTGAGGGTTTAACATGATATAAAACCCTAAACCCTACCCAAGGGTATTTCTATCAAAAAAAAATAAGGCTATCGTGTAAGTCTGAGTTTGATGACATTTTTTTGTCAAAACCAAGGAATATGGAATTTTGTATTCTTCAGCTAGGCAATATGGAAAAAACTATAATATAAGCCTCTTCCCGCAAAAAAATACTTCATAACTTGTGAGGGATTATGAGTGCATTGGTGCCCCTCATGCCTTTGAATAAAATTATTGTGTCGACTGAATAAAATAAAAATGTTGGCCACAATGAATAACAACTTGTGGATCTAATTAGAACGTGATCACCTTGAGTATTCCGCATTTGTCACGCATTTTGACCATGAGCCAGATTAATTCCATCTTTTCTGGTAAGAAGTAGATAAAGTGTTTGCCATAAAAGGTTGATATAGAGAAAAGGGATAAAAAGTGCAGTTCTATTTTATATTTTTCAAACTAACCCTCTTTTCTCAACTGGTATAAACTAGCCAGATATACCAAGTTTAGAGGGTAACACAAGGTTTTTCGTTCAAATTTGTCTTGATAAACCTAAACCTATTACCATTTAGAAAACCTATCCCATCTCATAACCTAACGAAACCTGTCTTGAGTTAGGGTTTGAATTAGACCAAATTGGGTTGAGCTGAGTCGGGTTTAAATTCATTCCAACACATTTTTTTTATTTTATTAAAAAATCTCATCCTATAATAGAATTTAATTATGTTATTGACACATACTACATCTAGCTTGAACTACTCAAGATTTTTACATGAAACATCAAGAAAATAAAAATTACACATAATTTCATTAGATTAAAAATGTTGATTACTACCTGTCTATCAATAAATAACAGATTATACCCTACCCGAGTCAGGTTCAGGTTGGGTTGGTTAAAACCTAAACCCAACCTGACTTGGTCTTTCAGTAAGGGTTTATAACTCAAACCTGGCTTATCCATATGAATAAAACATAACCTAAATGCATCCTTAAATATAAGAATTATAGTGTTTTCCAATGCAACACACGAGAGCCATTTAAGGCAACTTTGAAAGCCGGAAGAAGTTTTTAAGCTCCCCATTGACAACGAGCCTAGCATAAGTTACGCATAGGAGCCCTTCACCTATGAGATCGATGGCATACACACTAGCACACATTAGCATCGGTATTACTAATGCTAACGTGCATTAGTATGTACGCCATTGATCTTAAATATCAAGGGCTCCCATGTATGGTTTTCACTAAGCTCATTATGAGTGGAAAGCCTGAAAAACAGTTCCTTGAAAACCAGCCATGCCACAACAATGAATTAGAATGCAACAAAAGAGTTCGAAACTTTCCTATGAGTGCAATATGTGCTCTATGAAAATCCATTTTTAACATAATATATACATTGTCTTCTCATATCTCTTAACATATTATTGTTTATAGGCCCAAAATATTTGTTAAAGTACCAAGTTCACAATAAAATTTTACTATGTAAGTTGTATAGTTTAATTATACTATGTGAATATATCTTTTGGTTTGGGCTTATTGCTAGTTTAACCAGATGATCTAGGCTTATTGGTAACTTTCCTTTTTTATCCACAAGATGATTTCTGGGTTGCTATTGTTTGTAAGGCACAAGTTTCAACGCGTGGTCATCCCCGGATAACTGCCACTTGATATTAGTGTTTATTAAATTAATATTCTCTTTGTCTTATAAAGTGTCTATGTCTTATTTAAAATATTTTCTATCTCGTGCTAATTAAAAGGTTTCTAATATACTTCTTTTTGTAACAAGAGGAACATGAGAATCAAAGTCA
The DNA here is from genome assembly GCA_035235625.1 of Saururus chinensis. Taxonomy (NCBI): domain Eukaryota; kingdom Viridiplantae; phylum Streptophyta; class Magnoliopsida; order Piperales; family Saururaceae; genus Saururus; species Saururus chinensis. The sequence goes on along the minus strand of CP141146.1, from coordinate 22,774,452 downwards.
AAAGCCAAAATGTATTCTTTGGGTGCCTAAAAAATTTGTTAAATTAATTATATCTTTAGCCTTTTGTGGTCTAAGGTATTAGTCGCATCAATGGGCGTGGCCTTTTCTTGTTGAATAGGAAAGTGACCTTGACGAGAAATATGTTTTATGTAACAACCCAAAAGGTAGTCGTCTTCTCCAGGAAAGCTAGAAAGTGGCTCTTGTGGCACTAGCTACATTGGGAGAAATAGTTATTTTTATTGAAAGATGAAACCCACTTATAAAAGAAGGAAAAATAAGCTTTTATTACCTTTTTTTAAGTACTCAGTCACTTAAATTGAACAAAATGAAGCTATTAATACATAATAAGTTTTTTTGCGAAAAGGAACTATTAATTTAGGATGGATGGAGTTGCCACATATGGTGATATGTTGGTAGGTTAAGTATGTGATCAAATATGTTGAGCCACAAGGAGGATGAGATGAAGAGGATTGTGTGGGGCCCATGAGTCAAACTATGAGCACGAGTGGGGGTGAATCAACCTAATCAATAGCAAGCAACTCACCTAGATTTCACAACTTTATATGGACTGCCCATATAAAGATTGAATTATATTTTGGAAATTTATTAAATAAATATTATTTAAAAAATGATTTCTTAAATATCGTTAAGAAAAAAATATTTACCAAAATAGTATTCTTACATACCACACAGTTGGCGCTTGTACGACTTCTTTTAATAATGTTACTTAATTTATTCACTTGTAGTGATGAAACTCAATACAAAAATATAATGCATATGTAGGGGATCACATATTGATGATGATAGAGTTTATATAAATGAGGTCAGCGACAGTGAAGATAATAAGTGAAAAACAAGTAATGAGCATGATAGGAATGAAGAAGCTGTTAGAAAGGAGCAAAATTATATAAAAAAAGTTGTGTTGGCGCTTATGTGGTATGTCAGAAAATCATTTTGGTAAATATTTTTTTCTTAACGATATTTTAGTAAATATTTTTTAATAATATTTATTCAATAAATTTCCTCCAAAAATTTTGAAAGGATGAAGCGGACTGAGATCAGGCCCACATCATTGGAGGCATATACTATTTTATTCCAGGAAATCTCTCAGTTGGAGGGAGCATCCGTCCATAGCCTTGGAGGCACACGACTTCCTCTGACATCAAGCATTTCCCCAGTCTCCCCAACCTTCTCCCATGCCTCCAAGCCTCTTCCACTCTCCATGAAGCTTAGCAGTTGTCACCATCCCCGAGAAGGGGGAAACATGTATATGGGATGACAATGGAAACAAGGAGCGAATGTTGAGGCACCAAATCAATGAGAAGTCGAACCCTCCATCGCCACAGGTTGGAGACTCTTCATGACTTCATATACATAATGTGTCTTGTATACCTGGTCTTTAGGCCATAATCCTTGATGGCTTAGTTTTGTAATTATGTTTTGTTGAAGGTAAATCTAGGGTTTTGGGTTCCACAATTGAAAGTTGGATATTTGATGAATGCATGCCTTTTTCTCTTGGTTCTGGAATGTGTAATTAAGGATGCTTTAGAATGGATGTATATTAATTTTTTAGTGATTAGTGGCATTCTTATGATTTAACCATGATATTTTATGATGTATAATTTCTGTAATTAATATATATTCAGGTGTTCTTGATTTTTGAATGATATGTCACAAAATCGTTTTTCTCTTAGCTCTAAGAAACAAGATTTGATCATGTACTTTGCATAAGAGTTTTTATCTGATATTTTAATGAAGTATTCTAGACACCCTGATGCAACATTTTAGGAATTTTCATAGATTTTGGCAAGGTTTGTTGTGGGTAATTAAACTATTGCCTTTTAAGTCCAGTTTCTACCTTCTACAATTCACCGAGATTTCCACTCATTTTTTTAGGACTTTTCAATGGTTTCTTGTCGGAGACAAAATTATCCTGAGTATATCCATATGTCTTGGTTTGGTTCATAATTTTTTGTATTTATTATCATTTGTATGTAATTGCTAGAGTTTTTGAAAGGTTTACTGGTAGCAAATTATAGTTATGCTGGTTGGGCTTTTATTTTAATATTTTATATTTATTATTTTAATTCCATAATTTAATTACAAAATTCCATGTGTTAATGAGCAACTCAAAAAGCTCGAACCATTTTTAGTTATTTTTAATGGATTTTTGTCATTTGATTTATAATTATGCAATGTTTCTTACATAACATAGTTAATTAAAAAAATTCTGAAATTATGACTTTTGATCGTAAACCATGCCAAGGATTTAATTTTAAGTTGTCAAGAACCACAATTTAGTGTTGTAGAAATTTTGTGCATGTAATATTTTTCATCTGGCTAAAAATTGAATGATATTGTATTTTAAATTATTAATGCATATGCATGTATGTAATTAATGACATGAGGAGATAACGTTATCACCTATTTTTTTTTAATACATAGAAATTTAAAATTAAAATTAGAGCGTTCTTGGGCTGCAACCTAAAAGAATTTTGCCGAAAGTATCACATAATAAAGTTTATTCCCTAAGAAATATATTGTATATGTACAAACACACAAGGAAAAAAACAAGTCTTCTAGAGGAAAACAAAAGAAAGAAAAGTACTTAAGACCTAATACTATAGTTGTAGATCTTTATTTGCTTTTTGAAGCACTCAAAAAATTCCTCCCCAAGAGTTTCTTCTACCCGCAACTTATTCCTCACCAGGTCCTTCAAGGTTCAGGTGTATATGTACAAACACACAAGGAAAAAAACAAGTCTTCTAGAGGAAAACAAAAGAAAGAAAAGTACTTAAGACCTATTACTATAGTTGTAGATCTTTATTTGCTTTTTGAAGCACTCAAAAAATTCCTCCCCAAGAGTTTCTTCTACCCACAACTTATTCCTCACCAGGTCCTTCAAGGTTCAGGGGTAGTAAGCATTTTGAAATACTCAGTATGAGAATTTATAATAGCTTGCATAAATATAACATATGATAGTTTTCATATCAAATAATCAAATAAATAGATAATACTTTTCGAAAGTTTGGGTGTGCCTCTCACTCAAAAGCTCCCTTAGAGCTTCTCCTTATATATCATAGATGCTACTAGGGTTTATAAGCTCTCATGAATTACTACTAGTGTCTCAGACACCTACTCTATCCTAAGAAATATGATGTAAGTACAAAGCAGACACCTCGTACTCATCCACATATCATCTGTAAATCATTTCATGTTTCTAGAGAGAAGAACCACGAGTACTCATAGGGCCCCGGGATCAAGAGAGTAAAGTCTTCCCATAATATTGTCGACCCTAGTGCACGTAGCATTCTTAAAGGTTCATGCCCTTTGTTAGGGGTTAACAAAGATTCTCGCCCTTGTTTAGCAGCTAGCCAAGCTAATATGTATACCATGCATCCGATTTCCCTTCGGATTATAGTTGTGAACTTCTCTATTCATAGAGATTTGTTAGTATGTCTACCAAGCTCCAGACAACAAATCAGTCTTAAATTCCTTGACTCATAAAAGAGAAGTTTCCCTTTTCAAATATTTCATCCCATTGTTTAGCTTTTCAAAAACCCTAGCTTTGCCTTTATAATCCATGGGTGTGTTATTGATAACAGTCATAATGATAGGGTTGATCACTCGTTCCAATGAGACAGTTACCCTTCGTTTGTCTTATCTCAATAACTTGGTCGACATGCTTGTACGCACTTTTAAAATATTCTTAGAATCATCATTTTGATAAGGAAATAGTTTACTAAAACTGCATTTCAAACTTACCTTACTTATTGATAATTAAGATAATGGCAAAATTAGATTTTCTATATATCACATGACTTGCAGTGCATAATTCATAACATAATTTAAAAGAAAATCATTTGATAAAACGAACATATGAGGCAATCATTTTAAAAATATCCTATGTAATTCTGTGTGAGCTTGAAGACAATGAGTAGAACAGTCCTCAAATAGATAATAATTTTCACCCTTATAGAGTCTTCAACTATTCAAAATAACTCTTCTATCATGTAGAGCATGCTCGAATTATATAAAAATACCTCTTAAATGACCCAAATCAGACTTAAAATGACTTAGAAATAGGTAAAACACGGGGGAAAGGGGTATGGGATAGTAAAAACTGCCCTCCCCCTTATTTATAGGCGCCGTGCTGCCACATAATGTAGTGCTACCAAGCGGACATGCCATGCAATGTGAAGGGCTGCTGCGCAGCACACGGGCTCGGATTTGTGCATTTTTAGTACCGTTGAGCTCATATCGATGAGCCCTACAAAACTAGACCCTTAAGGCTATATTATCTTGAACTTTTCAAGTAGAGCCCACCATTATGGTACACTTCTTAAGGTCATAACTTATGACCCCATTATCTCCATTATTTGATTTAAGCGTTCTTGGGCTCATTATGCTTGTCCCTTAAAGATCTATTAACACACTAAATTTTTATAAGATAAATTAAAAAAAAACTGAAAAGCTACAATTGTTTATAGATAATGTTATGATGCTATTATATCTTGTTGACAACATGTTATTTGTAACTCCTATGAGGGTAAGTTTAAAATTTGTGACATAAATTGCAAACAAGATAGCAAGTGGCAATTATTGGTGGGTGTAACCAATATGATGGCTTAATTACAAATAGTTGTGGTGTTTTTGTAACACAACTTAACAAATTAATGGAAATAGCATTGCATGCCTAAGGATTCTTTGAAGGGAAATATGTAATCCTTCAAGTGGATTTTTTTGAATGCTTACAAATGACCTAGGTCTGAAACCCAAGAATTGGGTGGTGAGGAAAAGTGGTAAGACTAAAAATGTCCAAAAATTAGACAATTATGATTGAGGCATTCTCATATTTGTCTATAAAAAAGGCATTCTTTCATACCATGAGCTCAATGGCATTCTCAAGTTTTATTTGTACATTTATGTCATATGTGAGAATGATGCCGATTATTATCCTGCTCATTTCTATTATGTGACTTTAACTTTTATTAGGGATAGGCTATGTATTTTCCACCACAACCGTGGGTAAGAAAATGAGTTGCACAAAACCGTTATGGCTGTTAGCGTAGGTTCATCATGTATGGAAGTTAATGTCAGTGTAGCACAAAATGTTCAATATGAGTCCATACATAGTTATTTTGTGAATTGCTTTTAGTAAGGAAATCGAAGTAGGAAAAAAGTACAATGTTGGTGATGAATAGTTGGACCTTCTTCATGTAGCCATTCGTGATGGCCAAAAAGATGCGACATCTATCTCCATGCACAATTCACACAAATGGATTTAGTTATTGAACTAGTTTTATTCTCTTATTGTTACAACATGAAACGTTGATACCTTCTGACCACTGAAATTGAACAATTTAATTGTACTTCCATAACTAGGTACGGACTTGTTTGGCTACCCGAATTAATTGTGTTATTCAATGACAATATTCTACTATTCTTCATTCTCCCTTGAAGTACTCTGGCAATTAGTCTCTTCAATGCGTGATACTAACAAACGAGGACACAACAACCCTTTGTACATGAATGCAAAAAGATATGTGCTCAGTTGATTCGGCATTGGCGTGTGTTCTGCACCACACCAGGTAGACCATATTGCATGTACATTGCATGATTAATGTCACACAGAGTAACTGGTGGTATCATCTATGGATAAATTGTTGTGGGGTTGGCACAATTCCTTAGCTTTATTTATTTTCTAGGAATAAAAGAAAAACAGTGTCACCAACCTTATTAAATTATAGAGGTTATATATCTTTAAGAATATCCATTGCAAATTTTAATTTTACTAATTTGTCATTGTTGATGTTTTTAAAAAATAATAAATAAATTTCAATGAAGGGTTGTACCTTTTGGTGAAGGGTTGCATCCCTTAGTTTTTGTGACCTTCATTTATATTGCACCTCTTAGTGAAAGGTGTCTTTTAATTATTGTACATGGGTTGCAACCACTGGGAATAGTTGCGTCCCATTCGGTTGTGATGAGACACTTTTTCATAAAGGAACATACCCCTTCACTTCACATCCCTTAGGAGTCTATAAATAGAGACCTAGGCATGGGCAATTGCACATTTTGCAGAGACAGAAGAAGAAAACACACACTATATTTTTCCTTCCCTTGTGTTCTCCTTTTTCTCTTGTGTTTTACATTGTGTTTTCAAACACAAATTTCAACCACATTCTTATACAGTTTCAAGGAGAGTTCAGGGAGAATTCTTCAACATTGCTGGTTGATGTTTCTCAAAGGCTTTGTTGTATCATGGGAGGAAGTTTGTCGTGTAGCCCGTCAGCAACTTGGATCTATCAAATGGGGGCAAATAATTCCTTAAAGAAAATAGTACTTGTATATGCCTAAGAACATGAAAGCTTTGTATTCATCCACCTTTCAACGACAAGTTCTTGAATCCATCTCCAACTGTCGTCTATTGTGAAGATCAGACATCATCCTCTAAAGATAACTTTTGCAAATTTGAATCTTACCCCTTGCTGCTACCAACAGTCATATGGTATGATCTAGTTCCATACATTAAGTTAGATAGCATATTTTTCTTATCCTAAAATAGGCCATAAAACTATTGATAGAATGAAGAAAAAACCTAGCCTGCATAGGTTGATCACACTTGAGGGTGTCACCGGCTCAGTAGTTGACCCAGATTGGTGGCCAGGCTGGATCTGTAATACCCAAAAACTTTATCAACAAAAATTATCTACTATGGTCTTTGGTGGGACACCAACGTGTTGGTCGCCACATCCACAAAACCATCAAGAAGCCATTGGCGTATTGATGGAAGGAACGCAAAACCATTAAAGAAAGAATCGTTGGTGATTATATGGTACGTTTTGGGAGGAGTTAGTTGATTACACTCCTTAAAAGCCCGCCATTTTCTTTGAAAAATGAATCTTTTGGGAAGAAAACTAGAAAAGAACCCTAAGAAAGAGGGAGTCTAAGATCAAAGTGCAAATTGGAAGGGAAACTGTTTACGAGTTAAGGATGAAGATATTTGACTTGATTCAAGTTTAGGGAATCAGTTTACTCTTTTGTACAAGGCACTAACACCAACACCGATGTTTTGACAAGCTGTCGATGGTTAGGGGAAGGTGAATTGTCCCAATATCGACGTGTAGAGATGTGTCATTGAAGTATATTGGGCGTCGGTGACAAGGGGTTTGATGGTCTATAACTACATTAGTGAATAATGCACTAAGGTTTCTTCCCACTATCAATAGGCATTGACATGTCGATGGAGGTATCAATAACCATGACACTGATACCGATGCATTAAAGGTATGATCGACCTTAGTCGGTTCTTGGGTTGTTGAAGTTTTCTTTTACTATGACCATTTGTTAGTTAGTGAAGAGTACTTGACATAAATTTACTTGCATAATTAACATAAATAAACAAAGGAAATACATGACAAAAGATATCTAAGGGGATACTATAGACTCTACGTTTGGGCTCACCAAAACTAGACTTCATGTATGGGTCTATCTTTGCCATGATGAGGAGGTACTTAGTCTTCAAAGTGTCATGACCTCCGTCTACCCCTAATGCTTGGGAATTTGTTGGGATATTCAGAGGATCATAGTTATCACGTGCTCGTTTTTTTGTGATTTTTTGCAACTTTTCTGCTCTTTTTTCCAACTAGAAATCTGAACTTTGGCGTATTTGTTTTTGTGTATTTTACCCAATATTTATACCAATAGACTCATGTGTGAGGCCTAGTAGTGTGTGTCAGGCCGATAGTCCTTTGGACGGCTCCACCTTGGGCCAGCAACAACTGCAGACCGCTGGTTCTGGCTCCATCTCGCCCATCCCGTCCCAGTCTCACATTCCTTTCTGCCTTGCCTCTAACAGGTAGACACCTTGTTCTATTTTGTGATTTGTCGTCGCCAGTGTAATGACCCTGAATTTTCGATGAGTTTTTAGCCCTTAATAAAGCTAATACTAGAGCTTTTAGTAATTTTTAATAAGTTAAAGATTATTATGGGATAATCTTTTATAGGATTATGGTAGAGCTCTGAAAGACGTGTGTAATAGACCTTGAACCACTCAAATCGGACATTGGGGCTGTAAGTTATGGCCACAAGAAACATAACCTATGGCCAAACACACTAAAAATGTGCGGGATAAACTACTTATAAGTGGTATTTTTTTTAAGGGCTCGTCATTATAAGTCCATCGGTACCAAGAACATGCAATTCCAACATATATTTGTCAAGATATCGCGTTTTGATATTTTGAATTAAAAAAACAAATTAATAAAATATTGGGGGCTGATGCAGACATGCATTAGCCGCACCAGCCGGTGCAGCCATGCGGGGATGGGCCCCCGTGATCGTGAGACAACATGTTGGGTTTGCGTTGCGCGGGATCGGGCCTGTGTAGCACGCGCAACTCACATGCGTCGCAATGCACCTATAAATAGTGATGGGGGCGTTTTCAATTGTTTTCTAGTTTTTCTACTCCTCAAACTTCTTTTCTCTCATTCTAAGCCACTTTAAGTTTGAATCAAGTCGTTCAAGAGGAATTCTCTACTTAATTGAGCATGTTGGACACCATGGTGGGTCATTTTCACTATCTGAGGCCTCTATAGTTACGAAATTACTACTCCCAGGTTAGGGTAGGCGGTTTTAAAGTCTAAACCCATGCTCTACTCAAGGAAGTTAACTCTTCTGCACTATTATTTGTTCATTTATGATTACCGGTTGTGCTTTCTGGAAAAATATATATATCAAATCTGTGAAATGATTTGCAAGCACTACATTCTGTTTTGAGTGTGTGCACTGTCTAAGTAGTTATGGGGTTACACCTAGAATTATTATATTCTGTCTAGATACCGACCGAGAAAAATAATTTGTATCGGGTGCGCGCATATAGGTGTGGAGCATCAAGGGAAAGCTCCTATCCTTTTGAGCCTCCCATTGCCCCATGAGCATCGTGGGGAACATTGTTCAATATTACGGCTTCTGGTTTTATCGTCATCAGATGAACCGACAATTTTTTTATCTATATCTGAATTGCATTGCTTCTAAATGATTCGTTTTCTGATAAAATATTATGAGAAATGATTATAATTATTTTTATGGATTTTTGCTTAGCATTACTTTAGATTTAGCTCAACCTACTAAGTATAAATATATTTATCCACCCCCAGATTTTGTAGGTGATGTAATAATGATAGAGGTGAACGCGGAAAAGATTTTTGAATAATTCATCTGCTTGCTGCAATAGAAAATTATGTAATTATTTATGGAACTGATGTTAAAAGGCATGATATGCTTAGAGATTTATAAACTCTATATAACTATCAGCTCTATGCATAATGGTCCATGTCATATGTAATATATTATGTAATGTTATGCTAAATCTTTTAATTTTACTATGCAGTTTTGATAAATATTTTTAGTTGTGCGATGGCTCCATTTTATGCTATGATGATCATGCTAATATGTGTGAGTTTTGTGTTTGTTCTATAATGATGGGCGTCACGCTCGGTCACGTGCATGATAACTATGCGTGTCAGACTGGATTGTTATGATTATTATATCATATTGAATGGCAGTAGTCACAGCAAGCACTAAACGGCAATGGCCGAATGGCTGCCGTGGACTCTGCCCCTACTTGGCGACGACAAGGTTAGACCTCCCCTGGTCCAGATTCACCTTATTCGCTTGAACTAGGCTACCCCTCCCTAGTCTCCTCTTTTTTTTCTTTGCTCTTGGTGCATTTTGGGCTGCCTGAGGGTCACCGCCATCATTTTCCACAACCCTCCATCAGACCCAGCTCCAACCGGCCGCTAGGGCCACAGTGGAACCAGCCAAAGCCGCCAGTACCCCCTCCTTGCTCCTCCCTATGACCCCGCAGCCCCCAACTAATTCTACCTCACCAGTACATCTACTCATTGACCCCCCACCCCTCATGTCCATTTTACACCGTCGACATCAAATGGTCTCTAGCAAGATTCTATCTTGCCTACATTGACCTGACAATGGAGGAGTTCACCTCCATTGGCCTTAGCCCCATGATGGCCTCGAGGCCTTTGCCTCGCATCTACTCAACCCTGAACCTTCCCCATGCTCTTTGTTGTGCAAGATGCACAACAGCCCACACCAATTGTTTTGGTTGCGAATGGCGACCGGAGATATCGTCGCTTCAGTTGGCCACCATATTTTGGCCCTAGCCTTGTCACCATTTTGGGCTTTCGACCGCCACTGTCCAAACCATCTCCCCCTCGAGTGGTCCTCTTTGCCACGTGTGTATGTGGCTGCACATGTGAATTAGGATTTAGGCACCGCCTGACCATCAGCTGGCTCTACCACAGTCTAAACTTGACCATAATAGCCCTCCTCAACCCCTCCTTTGTCCACGAACACATACATATGCCTCCGCCCTTTTGTGGGCCCTCAAAAATGCGAAATTGTTGTCATTGGGTGTTGTCCACGGCCAATTTTGGCTTCTTGCAGCCGTTCAAGTGCTTCTTAGCCGCTGACCAACTTCCATGTAATCCACTATCGACTTCCAATCACGCCTGCCACTCCTTGTTGGCATGACATTGTTCCAAGCCACCCTTAGTACGCCGCCGTGGATTGCGGATTTTGCTACACAGACTTTTGTCACCCTATTTGGCTAAGATTACCTCGGGCATTTTATAAACCCTCGGGACAATAGCTCTCTCAACTAGGTGATGCTTTGAATGTGTAGCAGCATGCTAGGACTATGTGATTAATGTTTTTTGTGTTATGTGATTATCCAATTGCATGATGTAAGAGGAAAAATTATGGTATGTTCAAAAATGCATATGACATGCATGTGAGCTAAAAGTATGTTTGATGTATGTGGACCATGTGTATGCTAGTGAATATATTGGTAAGCTATGCATGGAATTATGTGTATATTATACTTGTGTGATGGACATACATATGTATGATGACTATATGCTTGTGCGATGGATATGTGTATGTGAGTGGGGAAGATGGATGGGCAATGGAAACTTAAATGTTGCAGAGGTTTTGGTATAGATTCGTTGTAGATTTGTAACAGTATGACAGAAGACGGAGGATGTAAGTTTTACGGGCAAGGATATGAATAGATTAGTTTGGTTTGGTTTGGAGTGTATGCTATGAATTTAGTAAGTAAGTAGATTTAGGGTTTGGTGCCTTATGGGGAATTGCAAGATAGTAAAAGTGCACAACATAATTGTACAAGCATAATGTACATATTATGAAGTGGAAAGTAAGAATAATATATAAGGTATCAGTAAGAGGTTCGTAACTAGATATGTGAGGGGCTTAGTTTGAGGATATTTTAGTAAGATGATTTGGCCATAAGGTGGATGACAAAGTATATAAGAATACATAAGGATTTGTTGTATTTTGGGTTATGGTTATGATATGGATTGGTTACATGAAGTATTCTTCCCTGGAGAACTAGGGTTTCAAAATGGACTTAGCTGTATATTAGTCAGTGGAAGACTGAAAATTTTAGGGCATAATTATACCCACAAAAATTACTTAATCAAACTTGAATTATAAGCAAAACTAATATGATAGCATTGTGAGTTTGAGATTTGAGGGTTTTGATGGAATAAGTTTCGTGGTGGAGCTAGCCGATAATGAGTAGGTTGAGCATTTATCATGTCTTGTTATGGTATTTATCTTGCGGGATGTGGTCTCGGTGTTTTATTTAAGCCTAGACGTCCGATGATCTATTGAGAGCAATGTATGTTTTCAATTTTGTCTTGGTATTGTATTAAGCCCAAATGTTTGATGCTCTATTGAGAGTGTTGTATGTTTTTGTATTTAGTTGGCACTGTATGATTTCGCCCAAGAGTGACACTGTAAGATTCCGGCCCAATACTGGCACTGTATAATTTCTGCCCTTAGTTATCATTGTATGACCTTTAGTGGGCATTGTATGGCCTGAGTGTGGCCATTTGTGCACTCAGGAAAGTAGTATCATGGATCTACTCTCACCTATTTGATCATGTTCCCCATAAGCATAAGTGTGCATTTCCTTCGAAAAAATCCATGACGTCTAGTTACACTCCAGAGGTTAACTTGATGCCCTAGTGTCATTTCTTTCAATTTTAACGCTAGAGCTTATTAATTGTAATGAGCTTTAGTGATCGATAGTATATGTATGACTGTATGAGTAAGTAAGTTTTTTATTAAGTTTGTAAGATTATGAGCAAGACTGTAAGTGTAAGATTCTGAGTAAGACTATATGAGTACGTTTTTTAGCACGGCTATAAGCATATGTTTTTTAGTAAGTCTATAAGCATATGTTTTTTAGTAAGACTATAAGAGTAAGAATTTGGGTAAGATGGTACGAGTAAGACTATAAGAATGTTCTAAGACTGTAAGTGTAAGGATTGTATGGGCAAGGTTGTAAGTGTAAGAGAGGTAAGATGGTATGTGTTATGCATGATTATTATATTATGAAACTATGATGTGTTTGTATGTTTTTATGCTTCATGTTTGAGCTGCATAAATGCAACTATGTATGAACTTATAGAGTTCACTGTTTAGAACTCCCCTGAGTATAAAAATGCTCATTTTCCCTCTTTTTAGCCCCGATGTTCGGAAGGCTTTTGCAGGTTTGTGACAGATAACTCCTACAAATGGACACTTGTTTCCATGGGTGGATTGATTTCCATTGACTTATGTATACCCTTGACTCACTGCGAGTCTTTATTATTTTTTCCATGATCTCATGTATTCAGTGAGATAAAAATTAAGATGTTTATACCTTCTAGACTTGTGTGTTGAATTAAATTTCAGACTATTTATGGGACTTGTACATAGGGATGCCTGGGATATATTTGTATTTCAATCTCATGATCATGGTAATTTATTTCATACGTTTATTTTCGAGTATCGCCTAAAAATATTTAGTTTGTCCATATGATGTTTGATTGAAAAGAAATTTTTTTATGGGAAAATTTGATGTATGATGTTTTAAATTATATAAATTGTTTTCATAGTTTTCATATTCATCATTTTTCCCCATTTACAATTGTTATATTGCAAAAAAAAATTAAAATTTTTAAGAAAATGTGATGAAAATTTTGAGGTGTTACAATAGCGGAGTGTGAAATGAGGTTCTCAACAATCACGGAAGGTTGATAATTTACACCACATGGGTCCATGAGCCCTTATGGACCTTAGTTCTATATTGTGGACAGGGCGGGTAAAATATTGAACAAAAGTTTGAATCTACTTCATGGAGTGGTTTACATTTTGGGGAAGGAAAATGATATTTATACAACATATACACCCAATGAAAACTCCCAATTGAGTTTTGGTTGGACATAACAAGCGAGTCTAAGTGAACTTTGTGTGGGCCCCACTTGTCTTATCCAACCAAAACTCAGTTGAATGTTTTTGCTGGGGAATCTAAGAAACCTCCTTGATGTTGCCACAACTTCAGAATGTCCATTTACCTTTAGGTGACAAATAGAACTTGGGGAGTTTTGAAACAAAAGTTTTACCTTGTGAGATGAACAAAGACCCCTCTTTCTTTTGGTTAAAAGCCATAATTGTATTTTGCAAGTTGCTATATTAAGTTGCTCAATATAATGTTGATTGTACTATTCATTTATCCCACTGGGGATAGAAGATATACTCCGCATCCTTAAATCTTTGTGGCGGAGGATATTTTTTTGCTGGTGTGGAGCACTTGCAAAGGTTGGGTTTGTGAAGGTTGTAGGGAATCTTACATCAAGTAGCATAGGTTCTTCTTCTCTTAATAATGAAATTGAAGGCTCGTGTGTACCAGTTTATTTCATGACGATATAGTTCACATATGTAGTAGGCAAACAAGTGCCTGACAAATGGTTATGTGGTTTCTCTATTTTAAGTAATGATAATAATGATGATTATTATATGCTTCCTCTTCTGGATGTTTTGAAAAAATGGTACTCATGGCCTCAAGAGTTTATCATATCATAGTTCTAATAAATTTTAAAATATTACAAATGTACATTTATATATCAACTTGATGATTTTCTAGATAATTTTAACACGTAAGTTTAAGATTCTTCCCTTTGAGAATTACCACAGTGCCCCATTCCAGAAAATCAATTAAGGACTACAAGTTGGGGCATATCTAATTACATAAGAATTTGAAGTTCTATGTAACGATTTAATCTATAAAATTCTACCTTGTATCAATCAATCACAACCATGAAAAGTACATATGAGAATTTTTATCTTATTGATCCTTAGTGTGCAATGATTGTTGTGTTTTGTCTAGTATACTCTAACTCACAATAGTCTATCCTTAATTCCATAGAACCTTCATAAATCAAGCTTTCACTTTTAATTCACTTGTAATTGAAATAAACATCAAAACACAAAGGGGTAGAAGATATCAACTAGAGAAATCTTACAATCTTTCCTCTTAAGAATATTTCCTCTAGATCCTCAATTCTCTCAATTTTTCTTCTCTATTATCTTCAATTTTGTGTCTGTAATAAGTTTATATAGAGGTTTAAGTTGGTTCACAAGTTTGCGTTTAATTAGGAATCTATCTCTAATATGTCAATTTAATACCCTTCATTCTATGTGGGTCATCACAGTGCCTCTAGTCTAAAACACTAATGTGTAGGGAACTACAAGTTGTGGGCTCCTATTGCATGAATTGATTTGCTACTAACGTGAAAAAACACATCAATCAATCACACAAAAAATTCACTGAACCGATTTTTAATGTGGAAACCTGTAACATTCGTAAGTTTTTAAATAATTTTTTATAATGAAATTTAGGTGTATTAGATAGAGCTCGGTGAGACGAGCGTAAGGAACTCAAGAACATGCGAAACGGAGGTCGGGAGCAAAAGTTATGGCATCATGAAACGTGTCATATAGGCGGGACCTACTTTAAAAGTACGGGATAACCAACCCATGTGCGGTCTAGTTTCGAAGGGCTCATCGATACGAGTCCATCGGTACTAAGAACGCGTAATTCCAATTACAAGATAAGAAGATATGATGTTTTTAAATTTTAAAAAAAAATAAAAGCATTAGAATTCTCACACGCGTCAGAAATCTGAAGCGCATCGGCACACGCATCAGACAAACTGACACATGTCAGATGCGTGTCAGCCCCATTTAGTTATAAATAGTCTTCATTTCTCATTCAGTTCATTCAGAAACTTGTTTTCTTCGTTTCTTATTCGTTTTAAGTCCGATTTAAGTCGTTTAAGAGGTGTTTCTACCTAAATCAAGTATGCTAGACGTTATGGGAAGGTTATTTTTTCATTTTGAGATCTCTATAGTCTAGAAATCTCCTATTTAATTTCAGACTACTCGGAGTATCATTTATTTTCTCACTCGGAAAGTAAGGTAGGGTCTCTTATCCTCTTTTAAGACATGAATACTTACATTGGTTGTCTTTTGATATAGATAATTCTAGTTAATTTTCGTGTATATTTTGAGATTGCCTCATATACTTGTTTTATCAAGTGTTTATTTCTTGAATTTAATTATGAATTATGCTTTATATTATATGTGATATAAAAAAATCTAGCTTCGCCATTATTTTAATTATACTTGAGTATAGTAAGATTGAAAGACGGTTTTATAGAATTAGTGCTCTATCAAAATGATTTTAGAAATACGTACAATCATGACCACCGAATTGCTGAGATGAGATGGAGAAGGGGTAACTGTCTCGTTGGAATGAGGGACTAACTCTACCTTTATAATCATTGTCAGTAATATGACCATGTCTTGTAGAGGCGAGGCTAGGATTTTGAAAGGTTAATCTTTGTGGAAGATTGTTTAAAGTAAATTCCCATTTGAGTTAGGCATATAAGAGATTTAATAATTTGGAACTCAGATTGGTAGACGTACCGATAGAGTTCTATAATAGAGAATACACAGTACAATCCGGTTTGGAATCGGATGCACGGTACTTATATTAGCCTAGTGAGCCCTAACGAAGGGTAAGACCCCTAATTCGCCCCTAACGAATGGGCAACTATCAAGGCTACGCTCGTTAAGGTAGAGAGTATCATGGGAAAACTCTCTGCTCTCTAGATCCCGGCGCCCCATAAGCATGGGTGGCTCTTCCCTCTACAAGCACGGAGTGTTTTACAGACAATTTGTAGAGGAGTAAGAGGTCGCTGCTTTGTACCCGCAGCAAATTCTTTATAATATTTTATAATAAGTGTCTGGGACACTAGTAAGCCGTGAGAGCTTACAAACCCTAGAAGCATCTTCGATACGTAGGAAGAAGCCTTGGGGAAGTTTTCGGGTGAGAGGCACACCCTTACTGCTTCTTCGAAAAATATTATCTATTTACTTGATTATGTGATTTACAAACTGCTAGATGTTATATTTATGTCTGATAGGATAAGTACTCCTACTAAGTATTTTAAAATACTCACCACCCCCCAGACCTTGCAGGGCCCGGTGTGGAATAGACGGGTGTAGAAGAAAGCAATAAAGATACTTTTGGGAGCTTCAAGTGGTGACCACAGAGTCTACGATTACACCAGTAGTTTTCGAAGTATATTGTCATATTTTTTGGCTTGAGAAGACTTGTTTCTATCTTTACTTATGTGTTTGTACACAGACAACATATTTCCTGGGAAATAAAGTATATCATGTTATGTTACGATTATGTCTTTCTCAGTTGCAACCCGAGCAAAGTCTAATTTTACTCTTTAACCCTTTATATATGTTTTATAAAATTTGGGGTCGTGACAGTTGGTATCGGAGCCCTAGAAATTCTGTCTGCAAATGCATAAAGTGAAGAAATAAATGATTTATATCTCCAAAATTTGCTTAGATAAGTAGACTTAATATAACTTTAGACCATCTTTTGAATTTAGATGTCGTCATCACAACAACCTGGTCAAGAGCCGCAAACTCCAAATAATGATTTGGCTGGACCAACCCCGTCTAAATCGTGAGGAGGAGTAGCACCCGAAGCTATGAGTGCATTGCTACAAAATCTTGCTCAACGCTTAGCTTTGCAAGGTTATCACCCTGCTCTTTCTTTGCCCCCACCACAACCTTCTCTGATTCCCTTGAGTGAAAACTCATCTAGCAGGACTAAGGGTGAGAACAATTTGGCTGAACGGTTTAAGAAGATTGCCCCCACCTTCTTGGGTGAAGGAGGGCCAGAGGAGGCAAAAAAATGGATAAAAGAAATTGAAAAGATTTTTGAAGCAATGGAGGTACCTGAGAGTAAAAAAGTTGCCCTTGGAACATTTGTCTTCTCTGGAGAGGCATATCATTGGTGGACCATAATCAATGAGACTAAATTTGTGGAAGTTTAGCCAGTTTATTGGAATGAATTCAAAGAAGCTTTTTATGATAATTATTTTCCACTCCATATAAGGCAACAAAAAGAGTTGGAGTTCATGGAACTAAAGCAAGGAAGTTTGACGGTACGTGAGTATGCGACCAAATTCACTCAGTTGCAACGCTTTGCCTTGGGTGAGTGTATTGCGGAATTATCTCGTGCTACCCGATTTGTATTGGGATTAAAACCTGAACTGAGAGCTCAAGTGGTGATTCTACAACCTACTACTTTGAGTTGAGTGGCGGAGATTGCCTATGTGGCAGAGCGCGATCAACAAAGTGCAATGGCAGAACGGAAGGAAGCTTGGCAAAATGGTAGTTTCAAACGCCCTAACAACATGCAAGGCTTTAACTACTCTGGCGGTGCACCTACCCAACCAGTTCAACCATATCAGCCAAAACCACAACAACAAGCTTTTAAAAGAAGGCCACAACAACAATATCAGCAGGGCAGAGGAGGGACCCCATGCCCCATATGTAAATTGTTTCACACAGGGCAACCCTGCAAGAAGAGGAATAACCTATGCTTTGTATGTGGAGTTGAGGGTCACTTTGCTAGAGACTGCCCAAGGAAGCATACAAGAAATGAGCCTCAGACCGAACAAAAGGCTAGAATTCCAAGGCGAGTATATGCCATCACAAGTGAGGAAGCTCATGCCTCAAATGCTATCGTGGAAGGTACTCTTCTTGTCTCTGATCAATTAGCTAGAGTTTTGATATATCTAGGCTCTACATATTCATTTATATCAGTTGAATTTGCTTTAAATCTGGAAGATCAAGTTTTAAAGTTACCCTTTATACTAGAAGTCGCAACACCTATAGGAGACTCTTTATTAACACAAGAGTCTCTTAAAGAGGTGTCAATTCATATAGGTAACAATCGGCTAACCTAGTTTTACTAAAGATAACTGATTTTGATATTATCCTTAGCATGGATTGGTTAGCTTCACATAGAGCCATAGTAGATTGTGGTAAAAAGAAAGTAGTCTTTGGAAAAGGAAACATTGTGTTCCAAGGAATTCAAGACAAAACAAGCTCTTGTTTTATATCAGCCGCTAAAGCACAAAAACTAATGAGACAAAGATGTCGGGCATTTCTTGCTACCGTTATCATAAATGAGGTAAAGGAGATAACTTTGGATCAAATAGACACAGTACGGGACTTTGTTGATGTTTTCCCAGATGAATTGCCAGGTCTACCACCTGAAAGAGAAGTTAAGTTTAGAATTGAGCTTCTCTTAGGTACCACTCCTATCTCAAAAGCACTGTATAGAATGGGTCCGACCGAGCTTAAAGAATTGAAGGAACAACTTCAAGACCTTCTAGACAAAGGATTTATCATCCAAGTGTCTCCCCTTGGGGAGCACCAGTGCTTTTTGTGAAGAAGAAAGACGGGTCTCTCCGATTATGTATTGATTATCGGAGGTTGAATGGAGTGACAATAAAGAATAAATATCATCTTCCTCGTATTGATGATCTTTTCGATCAGCTACAGTCGGCCAGAATATTCTCTCGAATTGACTTAAGATCAGACTATCATCAGCTGAGAATTCGAGATAAAGATATATCAAAAACTACTTTCCGAACAAGGTACGTGCATTATGAATTATTAGTTATGCCTTTTGGGTTGACTAATGCCCCAGCTGCCTTTATGGATCTAATGAATCGGATTTTCCATGCTTATCTAGATAAATTTGTTATAGTATTTATAGATGATATTTTGGTCTACTCCACAAGTGTTGATGACCATATGAAACATCTTCAAATAGTGTTAAATATACTTCGTACAAACAAGCTTTATGCCAAGTTCAGCAAGTGTGAATTTTGGTTAGATCAAGTAAACTTTCTTGGTCATGTTATATCGAAGGACAGACTAATGGTCGATCCAGCTAAGGTCGAAGCAGTGCTAAGGTGGGAAAGGCCTAAAACAATATCTGAAATTCGTAGTTTCTTAGGTTTGGCAGGGTACTATAGGAGGTTTATTGAAGGATTTTCAAAGATTGCCCTGCCCCTGACCAAACTAACTCGCAAAGACATGAAATTTATTTGGAATGAGGAATGCGAGAAGAATTTTTAGGAATTAAAGAAGAAACTTACCACCGCCCCAATGTTAACTCTACCTCATGGAAGTGATGGATTTGTAGTATATTGTGATGCTTCGCGAGAGGGTTTAGGTTGTGTATTGATGCAGTATGGAAAGGTTGTAGCCTATGCCTCGCGACAGCTGAAAATTCATGAAACTAACTACCCTACCCATGATTTAGAACTTGTTGTAGTTGTCTTCGCATTAAAGATTTTGCGACATTATCTTTATGGAGAGGAATTTGAGGTGTTCACTGACCATAAAAGTTTAAAATATATCTTCTCCCAACCAGATCTGAATATGCGCCAAAGACGTTGGATGGAATATCTGAAGGACTATGACTTCACCATTTAGTACCATCCAGGCAAGGCGAATGTAGTAGCAGACGCCTTGAGTCGAAAGTCTCATGGGTTCATGGTACATTTGGTGATGAAAGAATGGAAGTTACTTGAAGATGTAATCGTGTTCTGACCTGAGCTTGAAAGAGAATGAGGAAAGTCATTCTTCGCCCGCATGTCGGTACAATCTGTAGTGATAGAGCAAATATTGGAGGCTCAGAAGACGGATATGGAGACTCAAGCCTTGTTAAAACAGTCGGATTTCACTCAAGGAAGTGATGAAGGTATACGCTTTCTTCAGAGATTAGTTGTTTTGGCTATTCCAGAGTTAAGGCGTAGAATACTAGATGAAGCGCATAGTTCAAAGTACACTATTTATCCCAGAGGGACCAAGATGTATTAAGATTTAAAAAGGAACTTCTGGTGGGACGGGATGAAGCGAGATGTGGCCAAGTGTGTTTCTCGATGTTTAACATGCCAACAAGTTAAGGCAGAACATCAAAGACCTTTTGGATTGCTTCAATTTCTTGACATTCCTGAATGGAAGTGGGAGCATATAACAATGGATTTTATATCAAGACTACCTAGGACTTCAAGTGGTAATGATATAATTTGGGTCATAGTTGATTGGCTTACTAAGTCCTCTCATTTCCTTCCACTCCGAAAGAAGCACTCATTGGATAGTTTGAAACAACTATATATTAAGGAGATAATAAGTTTACATGGAGTGCATGTGTCCATTATTTTGGATAGGGATAGCAGATTTACTTCACATTTTTGGCAGAGTTTACAAGAAGCTTTGGGTACTACATTAAAATTCAGCACAGCTTTCCATCCACAAATGGATGGACAGTCAGAAAGAACCATCCATGTATTGGAAGATATGTTGCGAGCCTGCACTTTGGAATGGAAAGGTAATTGGGATGAACATCTGCCACTAGTAGAATTTGCTTATAATAACAGCTATCATTCTAGCATTGGTATGGCACCGTATGAAGCACTACTTGGACGACCTTGTCGATCACCAACATGCTGGAGTGAGGTAGGAGAGTGTCATTTGATCAAATCGGAGTTGATCCAGCAACGTGTTGATAAAGTTAAGCTAATCAAGGAACGATTGTTGACAGCTCAAAGTCGACAGAAGAGCTATGCAGATAAAACACGCTGAGATCTTGAGTTTGAAGTAGGCGATCACGTCTTCTTGAAGATTTCACCAACGAAAGGGGTTATGAGATTTAGAATGAAAGGTAATTTAAGCCCCCGTTTTATAGGTCCAATGGAGATATTAGAAAAGATCGGGCTCATTGCTTATAGGTTGGCGTTACCTCCTGAGCTTGAAAGTGTTCATGATGTCTTCCACGTCTCAATGCTTAGGAAGTATGTTCAAGATCCATCCCATGTTCTAGATACGATACCGAGGGAGCTAAGACCAGACTTAACTTTCAAGGAAAAGCCAATACGGATCTTGGATAGAAAGGAGCAAGTCCTTAGAACAAAGAAAATCCCATTAGTAAAGATCTTGTGGCAACACAACTAATTCGAGGAAGCAACTTAGGAAACAGAAGTTGATATAAAAAGGAAGTATCCTGAGTATTTGACGACTAGGAAATTTTGGGGACAAAATTTCTTCAAGGAGGGAAGACTGTAACATCCGTAAGTTTTTAAATAATTTTTTTATAATTTTTTATAATAAAATTTAGGTGTATTAGATAGAGCTCGGTGAGACGAGCGTAACGAACTCAAGAACACACAAAATGGAGGTCGGGAGCAAAAGTTACAGCCTCGTGAAACGTATCATATAGGTGGGACCTACTTTAAAAGTATGGGATAACCATATGCGGTCTAGTTTCGAAGGGCTCATCGATACGAGTTCATCGATACTAAGAACGCGTAATTCCGATTACAGGATAAGAAGATATGATGTTTTTAAATTTTAAAAAAATATATATTTATAATAAAAGCGTCAGAAATCAGACGCGCATCAAGGACATGCGTCAGATTTCTGACGCACATCGGTACATGCGTCAGACAAACTGATGCACGTCAGTGATGCGTCAGACGCGCGCCAGCCCCATTTAGTTATAAATAGTCTTCATTTCTCATTTAGTTCATTCAGAAACTTGTTTTTTTATTTCTTATTCGTTTTAAGTCTGATTTAAGTTGTTTAAGAGGAGTTTCTACCTAAATCAAGCATGCTGGACGTTATGGGAAGGTTATTTTTTCATTTTGAGATCTCTATAGTCTAGAAATCTCCTATTTAATTTCAGACGAGTATCATTTATTTTCTCGCTCAGAAAGTAAGGTAGGGGCTCTTATCCTCTTTTAAGACATGAATACTTACATTGGTTGTCTTTTAATATAGATAATTCTAGTTAATTTCCGTGCATATTTTGAGATTGCCTCATATACTTGTTTTATTGAGTGTTTATTTCTTGAATTTAATTATGAATTATGCTTTATGTTATATGTGATATAAAGAAAATCTAGCTTTGCCATTATTTTAATTATACTTGAGTATAGTAAGATTGAAAGACGGTTTTATAGAATTAGTGCTCTATCAAAATGATTTTAGAAATACATACAATCATGACCACCGAGTTGCTGAGATGAGATGGAGAAGGGGTGACTGTCTCGTTGGAATGAGGGACTAACCCTACCTTTATAATCATTGTCAGTAACACGACCATGTCTTGTAGAGGCGAGGCTAGGATTTTTAAAGGTTAATCTTTGTGGAATATTGTTTAAAGTAAATTCCCATTTGAGTCGGGCATATAAGAGATTTAATAATTTGGAACTCAGATTGGTAGACGTACTGATAGAGTTCTATAATAGAGAATACACAGTACAATCCGGTTTAGAATCGGATGCACAATACGTATATTAGCCTGGTGAGCCCCTAACGAAGGGCAAGACCCCTGATTCACCCCTAACGAATGGGCAACTATCAAGGCTACGCGCGTTAGGGTAGAGTGTATCATGGGAAAACTCTCTGCTCTCTAGATCCCGGTGCCCCATGAGCACGGGTGGCTCTTCCCTCTACAAGCACAGAGTGTTTTACGGACAATCTATAGAGGGTAAGAGGTTGCGGCTTTGTACCCGCAGCAAATTCTTTATAATATAATATAATAAGTGTCTGGGACACTAGTAAGCCGTGAGAGCTTACAAACCCTAGAAGCATCTTCGATACGTAGGAAGAAGCCTTGGGGAAGTTTTCGGGTGAGAGGCACACCCTTACTGCTTCTTCGAAAAATATTATCTATTTACTTGATTATGTGATTTACAAACTGCTAGATGTTATATTTATGTCTGATAGGATAAGTACTCCTACTAAGTATTTTAAAATACTCACCACCCCCCAGACCTTGCAGGGCCCAGTGTGGAATAGACGGGTGTAGAAGAAAGCAATAAAGATACTTTTGGGAGCTTCAAGTGGTGACCACATAGTCTACGATTACACCAGTAGTTTTCGAAGTATATAGTCATATTTTTTGGCTTGAGAAGACTTGTTTATATCTTTACTTATGTGTTTGTACACAGACAACATATTTCCTGGGAAATAAAGTATATCATGTTATGTTACGATTATGTGTTTCCAGGTTGCAACCCGAACAAGCTCTGATTTTACTTTTTAACCCTATATATTTTATAAAAATCTAGGGTCGTGACAAAACCAAACTAGGGAAAAGGCACCTGACCAACCCTTGGCCGATTAACCAATGCACTATGAAGTTAAGACTTACAAGACTCGGTCATTGTTAAAACCTCTAGAAGTTCATCTGTAGATTTCTCGTGGCCATCAAAGTCATTGTGCTCTCAGACATCATTTTGTTCTTCTCCTTCACTAGTACAATCCCTTTATCCTTTCAAAGCTTAAATTGACAACATTTTAACTCATTTCAACTTTCAATATGTTTATGATGTGTTTATGTCTCTTACAAAACCTCAAATCAATTCATGAAGGATTTATGAATTAAACTCTCTCACCTTTCTTTTAATTTCTCTCTAAAATTCCCAAAGGTGTTTGAAGGAATTTAGCACAAAAGCTCTCAATTTTTCTTTACAACATATCTTTCATTCTTCTTCATTTTTGTTCTCATCAAGACCTTAAATGGTTATTTAAGTCGGTATCGGTCTTTTTATTTTAATAGGAAACAAAATTGCTCCTAGAATGATTCTATTTCAAGTAAGTATGGTCTTGTGTGATCGATCATTTTATAAGGCAATTGATCATTTCATGCACTATTTTCAAAACCCTGGTGTGCGAAATTCATTCCAATCCATATTTTCAACTGGACGATCAACCATTCAATGTTATGGAAAAAATCTCAAACTTCATGCAAGACCAATCAATCCTTCTTCAAGGATTATCAATCACTTATAAACTATTTCGCGATGTTTGACCTTTTTCATCCATTCTTTTTCTCATACTCATAAGGTCTATTCAGTATATACCTCAGTGTTTATGACTGTGTATGTGTGAATTTACCTCTTTTTCTTCTAAACTTCAATCATGCTAAGTCTTTCATCTCTAATTTTCAAAGAATGTCTACTTTAATTCTTTAAGTCAATCAATTCCAAATTTGACTAAACTTAATTACACACTCGAAAGGGCAGAGTTTTGACGATTGAAACATACATATGTCACAAATGTTTTTACATAATTGTAATGTAACACTCCAAGCCATTGGGCAACTTAAATTCAATGACTAAACGTGCCTCAAGGTTAAAAATATCATAATAATAAAATATTATTCTTATCTTCAGGAACATTGTCTATGTGCAAGAGCTGCAACAGTTTGCATTATTGAGCTTTCATTAAGCACTCTAGAATAAAACTACAATTTATTACTATTTAGATCAGGCTAACATTGTCATAATGCTGGTTTCATGCATACTCTAGAATACAATTGTCATACGTCTACCATTCTGACAATTGGAATTTACAAATTGCATAACTTTTCAAATTTTTATCTCAAATTTTGGAGTTATAAATTAGACAGAAATATCTTCGTAATGCCACTAAGAACATATAAATCAAAATTCATATGAATAAGTTATGGTCGCCTGAAATTAGGACTTATGTATTATTGGCAACCCATCAGCGTTTTGATGGTTGCGTTGGTGAAAATCATAGTTACTATTGGAAAACCACTGATATGTTGGCCAACTGTCGATGGTTTTGGTCAATTACATGGTTGGGCTCAATTACCACCCATTTTGATGGTTTTATACCAAAATTTCGTCCATTTTATCTTAAAAGTATCCTTTGAGACCCTTGGGCTCTTTTTTTTTAAAAAAAAACTTCTCTAAATGAAGAAGGAGAAGATTAAGGGCTCTCCAAATCTTGAAAAATCAAGGGAGAGTAAATTACGTGGAGAATGGTCAGCATAGTGTGAGAAAGAATTTATATATCATAAAATGGGTCAGATTGCTAACCTTGAACCCTCAATGGTTTTAAAACTTAGAATATGCATGGTTTTAGGAATTGTGGTTTCTTAAATCATTGAGAATTCATGATGCTATGTCGGATTGCTGACCGTGTTACCATTAATGACTTTGAAGTGATGATTTGATATGTTCTTATGGATTTAATGGGCTTGAAAACATGTTGTGGATGATTTATAAAATTTATGCAATTATTATATCATAAGATCATGTTTTCCCATGATTTGTAGAAACATCGTCTATCATTATGGAATGGTTATGTATGGGAAGAATGTATCATGTTATGATTTGTAGTGTTTTGGGTGAACCAACGTAGTTTTTGTTGTTTCCCTCCCGATCACCAGCATGACCACTGATGCATTGGTGGAAGGAGGAAGATGACAATACTGACATTAAAATGCATAAGTGTGTCAGTGTTCATATGGTCTGTCACATACAGTACACCTTGGTGTAGCGTTGATGGGGAGGTTTCAATAGCCAATCAATTGTCGATGAGGGGTTGATGCATCGACGAGTTGCTGATGTTCATCGACACCTTGGCCGCCACGTCAATGTGTTTACATGATATATTGGTGCTAAGTATTTTCAAGCATGACTAATAACGCATATGTTATTATTAACTTTTTTTTTCAGTGTATATGGATGCATGAAAGTATGATGTTGAGCTTGTATATGTAAGGGGAAGTAAACCTAATTTTGTATATGAATCCTTGTGGTGGATCGTACCTAGGACCAGTGATATTTGATACTTAAGGACATGGGATCTTAGTGTCTAGTTGGCTCCTCAAGTGAATCATTTAGCCACATAGACGGAAGGGTCTGATACGAAATATGATCATGGTCTTCCGGCTCCCCAAGGGTGGGAGTTGTATGTACAGCTGCTCCCCTGGCCTGAGAGTTAGGTATGAATGGATTAGAGCATAAGAAGATGACTAGTCTAGTGCAACACAATATAAGAGGTTTCAACGATCATGGTAGTCGAGATATTGACCACTTGGGTCCATGAGCCCTGTGGACCTTAGCTTCATGGCATGGATGGGGCGGGCAAGCTTCAAAATTGTGAGTAGTCCATAGTCTAGAGAGGAAGGACTCCTAGACGTGGCTACCGTGTCATAGAGTCCCTTTTTACATGCACTTAATAAAGGAGATGGACTCATGAGTTCCATCATGGTATTGAAGTGATTATGCTCTTGTGATATTGTTTATTTATGAATGTTTGTGTTGCATGAATTGTTATGATGTTATCCTTTGAATTGTTGTCATATAATCATTGCATGTGGTTCTTATTTAGCTATCCTCTGGGTATATTCCTATACTCAACATCTCTATGATGCAGATGCCTTGTAGGGTTAAAGTTCCTATAGGAATCTTGTTGTGTGATAAGGATGATAATGCTCAGCCACTTGGCATGTTTAAATATTTTCTTCCTTTAAGGTAGATAACTTTATGCATGTGAGTGCCAATTGGTTTATATTTGGGCATATCAAAATATTTAGACATATACTCAGGCAAGACTTTGTTCAATTTAAAATGTGATTTGATTTGAATTGCTATTGTACTCTGATTTAGTATTTATATGTTCGAAGAATGAGTGGCTCTCTCCAATATGTCTTAACGGATGTTTTAACAAAAGTTTTACATTTTTTTCCATTGCTTTATTTATGAAAATTGAGTTTGAAAATCTTGGGGTGTGACATGATTCTTTCTTCACTGAATAAAATTTTGTTTTCCATTGTGCATCTAAGTTGTCTGGTTGAGTTATTACCCTTTTTGATTGATTTTCGATCTTAATTTTCTTTTGACATCAATAAAACTATTGAATCGCAAGTCATTTAAATTTCTCATATTTTTATGAGGCATTTCTTGATGAAAAGGTATATGATTTCTAGAGCACAATTTCTATTAATTGTCAATATCATGGGTTTCAGTCTTTGTTTTGTACCTATTTCTATGTAGTTTTGACCTAGGAAATTAATCTAGTTTCATCCCATATTTTTGGGGAATTTTTCTAAGCCATCCTAATTACTTGGATTTTTGTAATCAATTTAACATCAAGCAAGAAGCTTTTCCTTCCTCATCGAGGTGCAATAACTCAGTTCTACCATCAGATTGGAGCAATTACAAGAAGTAAAAAAATATCATATCCACTAACCAATATAATGGCGAAAGAATTAGCAATCACTAGGTCATCATCCACCAGTACAGGCACAAAGCCTAGAGGGTTCAACATCAAGAACTCTGAAGATCAAACAAAAATTGGTATAGATGACATATAATCACCTGTTATCTACCGTAGAAAAAGTGAAACAAAAAAGAAAATTACCATGTAATACAAAAGAAGATGAGTGAACTCGGTAGGTGAATGCATTAAAAATGAAAATCACAAACCTTGCTTGATTTAAAATTGTCAATGGTTCTTTAAACGAAAAAGGAAGAAAAGAACGTGGTCGAATCAAAGGCACAAATTTCATCAATTAAAAATCCCAAAATTATTACAGTAGACTAGATTGTAAGGCAAGAGATATTGCACAAGCATGCAGACTAGATTGTGAACATTGAAAACAACTAACCTCGTGTAATTAAAATTCTTCCAATATCATGATATTCTATAAATAATTACCTTTGTTGAATCACAAGGCAAAGTTCACTGCCAACCCAAACAAGCAGCTTTTCATTAGCAGCCACCAGAAGACTTGGAAGAGGTAAAGGCGGATTCATGAAGGATGATGTTTTCTTTGATTGGCATTTCTGCAGATTATAGAAAGGAAAACCGTGCTCAAATAAACCATATATCTAGAATGGAAATGGCTGAAAGTATCCATATTTAACTGATTATAATCAGCAACTTTTAATATCAAGCATAAGACAAAGAAGATATAAATAGTTCCACATTTTAGATGATATACCGTCAAAAATGGGAAGCATTGGACAATTATCGTTGAAGGATCTCAACATCAGTCAATATAGCCCCTCAGTATCTCTGTAGTCATTCCAAGTCTCAAATTCTTGGAGATATCTTCCTACAATAGTTGAAACAGGAATTTGTTGTGAGAATGTCCAAGTCTCAAATTCTTGGAGATATCTTCCTACAATAGTTGAAACAAGAATTTGTTGTGATCATGCTTTGAATGAAGGAACAAATAAGAAAATTCAAAAGTAATATACAATTGGCCCATATACCTGACCGAAATCAAATGGCAAACGTGAACTAATGTAATAAATAGTCCACATCATGAAGAATTCACAATCAACCCCATTGTCTTGATATGGCCCTTTTTGACCTAAGGTCTTCCACTTTTTAGCATGACGAATCCCAAGTTGAGAGTGGAGCATTATTACAATGTTGTCCATCTAGGATTTACATAACTGCTAATTTAGTTTCATAGCAATACAATATGCCATTTTTCACTGACTAAATCATACTACTTACCAATTTCTTCATATTGGGCTGCCTTTTCTTGTGGCCATACCCGGGCATTGAGTCAAATCATTTAACTTGAAACTTCATCACATCTATGACCAGCAGGTGGAAATGTGCATTGTCGCACATTGTGATGAAGATGACATGAGGCCTTTTTTCTCTTGTCCAAACCATGTCTTTGTGTATCCCTCTATCATGTCCTTCTCCACCTTCTGTGGCAATGGGTGTGAATATGACTTAGGTCATATCTTAATGTAATACAAAACATATACACTAGAATAAGGACCAAACCTGGCTAAGGTAATATTGCATGATGAAGTTCCCAAAGTGGCAATTGGGAAAGGAATTTTTGGTTAATTTCTTGGCCCTCTCCTCAAGCATATACATGTATATGTCGATTACATATTGTAAGGACTCTTATTTCTAAACCAGTTTTCGTTTCATTTTAATTATCGGTTGGTTTCGAAAATAAATGGTGTTTCTTATGGTTTTAATCAAAATAAACTTTATAATTATTAGTTTTAAGTGATTTTGGGTTAAATCTGAATTTTTGGGATTTTTTTAATTTTTCACAATTTTTTCGAAAATTAGGGTTTGACGGGACCCCCTGTGGGCCCCACCGTCAAAATTTAGGTTTTTGGACCAAATTTAACCCAGACATTAGCACAAGCTTTTATAAAAAATTTCATAATTTTCCCAAGTTTAATTAGTGCTCAAATAGTCAAAATACCCATTTTTAGCCCATTTTTCTATTCATACCCCACTAATTGCCCATGTACACCCCAAACCCTACTATAAATAGAATGACCTAAGCCATTTCCATTTTGGGAATAGGCTGGGAGAGGGAGGTTAGGCCTAATTCCACAATTAGGCCAGGATTAGAAGGAGTTTAAGGTATGTTTCCTTAAATTAAGCCTAAAATCCTAGATTTTCTCCTAATCCGTTCTAGATCCATCATTTTCCCATTGTTTTGATTCGTTTTTAAACATCAAAACTACTGATTTGCATATTTACTTCAAACCCTACATCTAAAAATCCGTTTTTTATGTTTAACGAGCCCTAGATCTAATTTTTCATTAAGGTTTTCTATGTTAAATCGATTTTAATAGAGTTTAATTTAAACTCTATGTCTTTGGAAGGTTTTCAAGAAGGGTGACCATCAAATCCAAGCCTAATCAAGGGATAAGGTAATGGACCTTCGAAATTTCAGTCTTCCTATGGTAAAAATCTCGATTTTGTGGTTTATTTGGATTGGATTTATTTGATTTAGTGCTTTAATGGCGATATTAGTAAATGGTAATCTTTTATCCCGATTTCTTAGGATTTTATCTTGTTACGATGTAGATTAACTTTCTGGAATGTATGGTGGAATTTTAATGGCATTTGGGTTGTTAGATGGAGATTTTAAGTTTCATCAATGGAGTTTCGGTTTGAAAATTTGAAATGAAGAAGATGGTCAATTCTGCCTTGTTGGCGTTCGAACGGCCTTCCTGGGCGTTCAAACGACAATACTGTAATATCGACATTTTCTCTGTTCAGCCGATCGAACGGCCCTGCAGGGTGTTCGAACGGCTACACAGCAGATTTTTCCTATTGTTTGCATGTTGCTTATTTCGACATATCTACTCCAAATTATTATTTTTATATGTATGTGGAGCGTTTTGAGCCAGGGTAAGCTACTGGAAGGGTATACCATTGATGTTTAGAAGTTGTGGTATATACTTAGAGTTATGTGAAATGACTTGTAGTTGGATATCATTGTTGAAATTGCTATCTTGAAGTTATGAGTGGTTGATTCTCTATGGTTAAACGTATTTTCAGTAGAGCTATAGCATACTAATGGACTGATATGACATGATAGGATGTGGTTAAATGATGTGTGAACGTTAGTGTTATGTCTTGATTCAAGTATGAAGTGAATGATCTTATATATGTTTAGCTTGTGGTTAGGCTTTAACTTGACTCTTGAGTTATGATTTTAAATGTTCTTCTCCTATGATTTCCGTTGGAACTCATGATTAGATGTTAATGCACATGTGTAGTGTGATGGTGAGTTAATTACAAGCATGTTAATATGCATTGAGTGAAGTGCTTCTACTATGTATACACACACATGTGGGGTTTAATGATGATGATGAGGCTTGATATTATGATTATGAATGATGCATGAGGGGCTGATGACAACACTTATCATGAATTAGGATTCATGTATGCCTTGCCCACGTATGTACCATGTTGCATGCATCATGAAAATGGATTTCCAATTGAGGCTTTATCGAGATTAATCGAATTTGATCGATTGGATGCAATGTGGTGAAATTACGTGCAGAATTAATCGGTCGTGGCTTAATTGAAACTTGATTGGTCCAAAAGGACGTGTTTTGATTTGACTTCCTTTGTGGAACATGTGCACTCCCCGGGTTGAGTCTAGTTAAATGGAATTATGTGGGGACGAGTTATGTACTTGTCTTGCGAATTGAGATTATTATGATTGTCTTCTGGACCCTAAGAATCTAGTATGGTATGCTCTGTGCATCGGCTACCATGTGTTCTAGGGTTTCCTATGTAGAAACTCGGGCTCTTCCCCATCACAGGAGATGTCCCTGGGTGAACACCCCTGCTCTAGATTCTCTACGTGAGAATGGGACATCCTTGGCCAGGATTGTCCAGGGCGAACAACTTTAGGGGCCGACAACCCCGATCTTCTTATATTCTTGTGTAGAATTTGGACCATGACACGCCTTCGTGGCCTTGTCTATGTTCCCGTCTATGTGACACTAAATTGTGATTACTCCTTGATGGAGGCATTCTTTATATGATGTTAATGCATGATCTGAAATGTATGTTAGAGATACTTCTCCTGCAGGTTTATATGATGTTGATGCATGGTCTAAAATGTATGTTAGAGATACTTCTCATGCAGGTTTATATGATGTTGAGGCATGATTTGAAATGTATGTTTGAGATACATCTCATGCAGGTTTATATGATGTTGGATTGCACTATGTGATTTAGGCACTATGATGCAGGTTTTGGTGATATATATGTGTGATCAGAAAATGATATATCTTGTCAATTGTTGGTCTGAATTGTTATATGACTATGCCGTCGTGTTTCCGATGATTATTGTTATATTAAAAACCATTGCTGAGTTTGTTAAACTGACCCCTCTTTCTTGTGCTTTTGCTTTGGGGCTGCGTGACGTGACACGCACATGGACAAGATCCTCTCTATGAGGAAAGGTCGGAGACGACTTGGGAGTAAACGTGGAGACTTCTTGTGGCTTGTTTTCTTGCTATTATGATAGAACCTATGTGTGTGGTTCTTATTTTGCTTTATGCTACATTATACATTTGTGTTATTTGAGACTCATTTTGGGAGCCTAGAGTGGGCTATGAATTAATTTAGTTTGTGGGTTTGAGATTTTAGTTTATCTTAGAGTTAAAGTAACTCTTTTAATTCTACTTATTTATTCTTGCTCAAAGTGGTGTGTATATGTAATTTTGTTAGATCGCCCGTGATTAGGGCATAAGTCTTCCGTTAAATCGTTTTTCAATCTCCTTGTCGCCCCCGTGTGCTCGACCGGCCCCTGGACCGGGTTCAGCTCGGATCGGGCAGTGCCGGGGCGTGACACCTACCACATCAAAGCATATATTTAATGTTTAAGCAATATTGGATACTTATATTGAAATGCTAAGTAATTATACTTACACTTGAGGAGATGGACTCCGCCTTAAGCATGTCTACTAGATCACTATCTGCAATAATCCCTATCACGGAGTGGCTCCCGTCTTTAATAAATTTGTTAAGAGTATCTTGATCCCTCTTACTCAAATGAGAGAGAGGACTGCACAGCTGGATCCTCAGGGGCTGAGTGAGGATGGTAGTCCTAGTTTGTTTGAGTGGGGTCTGTGAAGAAACCATTATTGTTGTAGCCTCATCTGGAATCAATGGTTTTTTCTCTCTTCTTCCTCTTCTTCTCCTGTGTGAAGGGTGTACCATACTTCTTACATTTAAACTTTAACCTTATAGGCCTCTTTGATGGGCCCTTCACTTCCTGAATAGCCTCATCCTTCTCTCCATCTTCCCCCTCCTCTCCCTCTTTATCCCTCATTCTCTCCTCCACATGCTCCTCTCCCATCTCATCATTCTTTATCTCCTCTCCCTCCCCATCCTCCTCTCCATGCTCCGCTCCCTTGGCTTGCTCCTCTCCCTCCCCCTGCTCCTCCCTCTCCCTCTACTCCTCTCCCTACCCCAGCTCCTCCTCATCTCCCTCATCCTGTCCCTCCTCCCCACTATCCTCTCCCTCCTCATATCCCTCATATTGTCCCTCATTATTGCTCTCCTCCCCATCTTCTCCGTCATCCTCTTCACCACCTTCCTCCTCATCCTTAGCAGTGGGGGAGGTATGCCTCCTCTTCAATGGCCTCTCCACCAAATGCTCGGCCATGTGCTGTAAACTATTAATATTTGTTGAAATTATGTCCATGACACCATGCAGTTGGCCTATTGGGTAACCTCCATCCTCCAATCCCTTCATGGCCACCTGCACAACTCCTTCACTATGGAGGCCTTCAAGACAGCTTGTCCTTCCCCACTCTCATTCACCACCACCTTCCTTTTCCTCACCTGCCCCTTGAATGAGATATTCCTTGTTTGGTACACCATGCAACTGGCCTATTGGGTAACCCCCATCCTCCAATCCCTTCATGGCCACCTGCACAACTCCTTCACTATGGAGGCCTTCAAGACAACCAGTCCTTCCCCACTCTCATCCACGTCATCCACCGCCACCTTCCTTTTCCTCAAAACTTCACTTGTCCCTTGAATGAGATATTCATCATTTGGTGCAAGAACTAAAATTGGCAGAATTTGCACTCAACATGTGGGCAATAAAATTTAGCTTGCAAACATATAACTTGAACATCTGTTAAATACTTAAAGAATACCAAGTTATAAAAATTACCCCTCCAATTCGCAAATACTTGAACAACTCGGAATAGCTGCCCACTGACCTATGGTGCTTTACCTTTTTATCATCCTTTAGTAGGCCACAAACTGGCCACTTGCAAAAATGGGGAAACTTGTCTGGCACAGTTGAGACAAACATCTTGAAGTGCTCAAATGCCCAAACCTAAAATCTAATTAGGATGATGTAGTTCCCATACAATCAGGTGAAGGCACTTATTAATTACATAGAAAATACATGGAGAACAAATGTAGCTCTAATCAAGGAGCCTCAACCCCTCATACTTGCCATATTCCTTCAACATGAGCTTTGCCCGACACAAGGAGGCTGAGGCTACTAAGTAGTCATGAACAACCATTGCCCAGTCATACATGTGGAGGCCGTTCAAGTCATCTAAAAGGTCCACTAACTTGTTCTTGACCACTTTGTTTGTTTGTGGAAAAAGGAGGCATGCAAAAATGTGAAGGATGATCATCCTTGCACAATCCTCCACTGAGTCAGTGTCGGTCTTCTTTGACAAGTTGTCCAACTTCTTCGCAACATCTCCCTTGCTCACATTTTCTTGAAAATGCCTCTTATAAAACACACTATGTTGCCCGCTATCATGGCCCAAGCCAATTTGTTGGCCCCCCATCCTCAACCTTGTTATCAGGGCCACATCCTGCATAGTGAAGTTCACAGTTTGGCCCTTTATTGTAATGCTAGGGGTGGTCTCTGACCAATATACTAAAATGACTTCAAATAATTATGCCTGGCATGTTATGGTGATGGTGTCCAGAAGCCTGCCAAAAGGTGATGCCCCAATTAGGCTTCAGATTTGTGGGGAGGCAGAGACAATTTGTACTGACTTCAAAAGTCCCTTTGGGGCACAAGGGACTATTAGAGATTCTCTCTGCATCTTGGTTGGACACGTAGAAGGTTCACGACCCCTCTTAGTCAATTTGTATTTACCTGCATTAATAGATATGGATGGATAAGAAAATGGTATAACATGAATAATGATAAAATATTTTAGCAATAATGCTAAATGATTACAACTTCAAGAAGAAGCTAATTAACAAAGTTGGTTAATTAAACTTCAAGAATAATGCTAAATCTGTTGTATGCAATAATGCCAACTGTTTTAGCATTATTGTTAAAGTCTTATCACTTCAAAATTATAAATGCATATATACTCGATTCAACTAAGTAGTCATTTTAGTTTAGCTTCGGATTCCTTTATAATGTAGCATATAAGCATTATTGCTAAAATATTTTAACAATAAAGCTAAAGTCTTACAACTTCAATTTTATGACTGCAACATAAAAAAATTTAATTAATCATTTTAGCTTAGGATTCTTTTATAATGAATCAAATTCTAAACAAAAATGGTGAATCATTCTGTCAAAAAAATAATTAAGTCAAAGTTGGTGAATCATTTTGTCACAACGATTTAGCATTATTTATTGTTAACGTCTTACAACTTCAAATTTATAAGTGTAGCCTGATAAAATTCAAGTAAGTAATTTCTTAATCTTAGAACTCTTTTATAATGAATCTAATAATTAACAAGGTTGGTGAATCAAACTTCCAGAATAATGCTAAAACCTTTTAGCAATAATGCTAAAACCTTTTAGCAATAATGTTAAAGCCTTACAACTTCAAATTTATGAGTGGAACTTAATTAATTGCAAGTAAGTAATCATTTTAGCTTAGGATTATTTTATAATGAAGCAGATAATTATTATTGCTAAAACATTTTAGCATTATTGCTAAAGTCTTACAACTTCAAAATTTATGAGTGCATTTGATATAACTTCAATTATGTAATCATTTCAACTTATGATTCTTTTAAAATGAAGGAGATAATTAAATTAGTGGCAAATCAAACATCTACAATAAAGCTAAAACATTTCAGCATTACTATTGATGTCTTGCAACCACATTTACAAGTCCAGCTTAAATAATTTCAAGTAAGTACTTAGGATTCTTATAAAATGAAGCAGAATTGGGTAACATTTGGGATTAAAATAAACCTACTTTGTTTCCTTCCCATCTTCTATTAGATTTCGCAGAATTTGGTAACATTTGGGATTAAAATAAACCTACTTTGTTTCCTTTCCATCTTCTATCAGATTTCGGAGGACTGCAACAATTGTTGTGGAAGATACATAATTGTTCAAGAACAAGGAAAAAACTTCTTAAACAATGCATAAATTCAAGAACTGAACAAACAAAAACAATAAGAAAGACGAGGGGTATCTTAATTTACGCACTTAAGAAAATCAATAATACATCACTTAATTATGATAATTCTCTCAACATAAGGCAATCTCAGAGATGGGGAAGTCATTGCAATTTTCAAACAAAATAATATTTTATTCCAAAATAAGAGAAATCCCAAATGCACATCATTCGCAGAGTAAGGACACGAAGTACACAAAGTATAGTACTATATATATCTTCCAACACCATGCATACAATAATACAAAAGGCACAACATTAGTCCATATATGAGTTCCTGTCATACCCTATTTTATGAACACGAAAGCCATACAAAGTAGAAAATATCTTAAATCATGATAGATCTAGCCTCACCTACTGCTAAAAAAACAAAAAAGATAAAAGAACCTGCTCTCTAGCGTGGTTCAAGAAGAAAGCAAAATCTAAAATCCCTTCTTAAGCCAAAAATCAAGAGAGATAAGAGAAACGACTCACTTTGTGGCTTCACATTATTAAACTCACAAAAATATCCTTTTCACGCCATAAAACTTAGACTATCACTCAGCTTCCAATCAATACAAGGAAATAAAGTCCCCCGACCTATTGGTCAGCAAATTCACAAGTAGAAACTAACATGGCGATACACATCCCTCTCTGATTCTAA
Organism: Saururus chinensis; assembly: GCA_035235625.1. Classification (NCBI taxonomy): domain Eukaryota; kingdom Viridiplantae; phylum Streptophyta; class Magnoliopsida; order Piperales; family Saururaceae; genus Saururus; species Saururus chinensis. The sequence continues at coordinate 22,738,011 of CP141146.1, read as the reverse complement.
ACATCATCAGCCTTTGCCTAAGCTATTCTGGGACATACGAATGGAAAACCCAATCCATCTATTCCAACATCTTCTACGTTAAATAGCTCAAAAACGAAAATACTAATCATACTTTTATCACAGAATAAATGACTATTTGAACAAAACAATCCAACGGCTGTATAAACCAAAACTGAAAAAAGTATATAAGACATAAAAATCAATCCACAAAAAAGAACATAGACAAATATATAAATCCCAAAACTTGGTTCAAAATCAGACCTACCATCTAAAGTTTGCATGCAGAGACTTTGGGAATGACTCAGGGGACCTCTAAAGAAAGGGAAGCAAAGGGGGCAGGAGGGGGCTTGTGAAGTGGATCATTAATTGATACAAAGACCACCAATGCTATACAACATGCATTTCACCTATTGGTAAAAATCCAATCATTTTCTACACAGATCACCCAAAAAATCATATCTTTCGGGAAAATCAATCAAAATTTGATGGTTTCAACATGTAATGAGCAAAAAAAATCAACATTCACTATACACACAAACATTTGGAAATATAAGTTTGAGAGTTGTACCTAGGGATGGAGGGTTGGGATCAACGAGAGAGGGGAGGGTTAGAGTTGAACAAAGAGGCAAGGGAGAGTGGGGGGGAGATTGAGGGGATGTGGGAGATTGAGGGAGGCCGGAGGTGGGTGATTGAGGGAGGCAGTAGATTGAGGGGGAAAGAGAAGGCTAGAAGGGGGAAAAGAGAGAGGTGAGGGAGTCTGGAGGCGAGGGACAGTTAGGGGGAATGGATGGAGGCCGGTGGCGGGAGACTGGGGAGGAATGGAAGGATGGAGCGGGATAGAGAGGCAAGGCAATCCGGAGGCAAGGGAAGAAGGAGGCGATGCAATCCGGAGGAAAGGGAGGCTGGAGGTGGGAGAGAGGGGAGAGCCAAGGGAGCCGGGAGTGAGAGGCGAGCCAAGGGACTCCGGAGGCGGGAGAGAGGGATGAACTGAGGGAGGCCAGAGATGGGAGTGAAAGGGGGAAATGGAAGGCCGAAGGCAGGAAAATGAGTGGGGGTGGGAGATAGGGGAGAAAAGAGAAGCGGGTGAGTGATTGACAGTCAATTAGACGATATCGAACGGTTCTCAATCAATCACCCTGATATAAGGAAGGTCAGGTTAATCTGACCTTACCTTTTTCTATATATATTAATTTAATTTATCTTATATATATATATATATATATATATATATATATATATATATATATATATATATATATATATATATATATTCTATTTTCACACATAATAAGTATGCATTATTGCTAGTAACCATAAAAAGAGAAAAAAAATGTTTCGGATAGAGGCCGGTGAACCAAGATTGGTTCTCACATTTTCTATGATATCCTGGATTTTTCCTAAGTTTCAAAAATTAAACACGTGGAAATTAAGGTATTTGACCCTTTGACTTTATTGTTAGAATAACATAAAAAATAGTTGGAAATGGTGGCTAAAATATAGTTAGAAAGTAGATAGAAAGAGCTTCAAAATGCCACAAAGAATGCGCGAATTGGAGTTCGGATGAGGAAGATACGACTATTCGAAGTTGAGCATATCATATAGGGCCTGTTTACCCGATTTAAACATGTATTTGGGCCATTTCAGTCATTTTGCAGGCCTGATTAATTAAAGTTACAAAATTTATTTTTAGAGGCCCAATTAGGTTGCCTAAGTGAGGAGGGTTGGCCCAATTTCTAAGGGGATTAGGAACCCTAATCCCCATGCTTATAAAAAGGAATGCTTAGGGCGCAATTAGGGAGTTTTTTACTGGAAGGGAGAGAAGGTGGTGGACTGCAAGGCTTTGGCAGCGGTGAGTCGATAACAAATCGACAATTAAGGTAGGTCGTTGTCATTATCTTCGAGTCAAGATTAATGAAGGTTTTATTAAATGAATTCGAATGTAAATTAGATTTCTGCAATTCGTAATTTACATGAATAGTGATTGCAAAAATCACTATTCTATAATTTCGTTAAACAGTATAATTTTTCTAAAAAAAATTTTAATCCTACTGGCCGGTCGCCGACCGATCACTTTTCTTCACCGAACGACCAGACGTCGTCTTTCGAGCACAAACCCCGGTCGCCAGAATAGATCAACCGGGGCATGCGCTCGGTTGTCCGGGAGAAACAAAGATCGGAAAGAAAAAAAATAGTGAGGAACTGTTATAAGAGGCCTCTGGCTGTTGATGGCCGGCGACGGGGCCTGGCCTCCCGGACTCGCCATGCAACGACATTCTAGTTGAGCCAGCCCATCCCTTGTCCATGATGGGCGGCCGACAGCCATCTTGCAAAATTCGTAGTACAAAAAAAAGCCCCTTTGGCCCCAGCCGGCCACCGGACGGAGGTAAGTCCAAGGCTGTCGAATTCGCCGGGCGACAGCGATCCGACTAGCCCCAGCCCTCGCCCCACCGCGGTGGTCGGGGGCTGTGCCACCAGAGGCTTCCTCACCTTTGTCTGGATGTGGGGAAGATGACCCGCGTTGTGGGTCATCAGGAACGGGTCGGGTCGACTTGACCCGAACCACTTTGTTATGATCCGGCCCAATTTGTTTTAAAAAAAACTCCAACTAAACCAGGTCCGGTTCAGTAAGTTAAAATAGTTAGAAATTTTTTAAACAAATTACGAATGACTGTTAGGTCATGTAGAGTACATTGACAGAGTTTTATATTGGGGAAAAAAATCTCAAAGGCTTTGAAATGACTAATTTGTCCTTATGAGTTGAAGCGTAGAATATTGATTAATGACTGGACTTAGGGGCTCCGGTTCAGTGACCTATGAGTGGATTTACAAATTGAGAAAAATGTCAGTGATAGTTTAATATGTACCTTAATTATAGGCCAATGCACGATTTCGAGAAAAAACCCAATAAATAGATATTTGACTATTTTACCCCTAGGATTAAAGTAAGATGGTTAATTAAACAGGGGTCGGTTTAAGGGGTTTTCAACCCCTTTAAATAGCAAGAAAATTACCTCGGGTTCATAATGTCAAAGTGTATCCTTGGGATTAGTTTTAGACCCATTAATGTTCAGGGAAGACCTGAACAAAAAGATAAAAATACCCCCATGCAGACCGGCCCGCATTCGGTGAATGAAATTAACGGGTCAATGTGATACTGAATCCTTTTGAGAGGTTGAAGACTTACCCGAGAGCAAAGAGGACCATATCCAATGTGGGATAATTACCTTAATGCTCTTAGGTGCATTATGAACTGTTTTTATAAAGACTTAATTAATTAACCTAAGGAGGGTTAGGGCACGAGAACTCGAACATTTCTAATAGCATTATCGGGTTTGATTCTTGATATTATAATTTGCTTTGACTTGTGTGGGTCTGTATTGTTTATGTTATTCATTGTTTTAATGTTTTCTATTGATATTGCGATAGTAATTTATCACTAGCTTAAGATTAATGAAAGATTAATCTTAAGCTAGTGATACCTCAGAGGGGTCTGGACTAGTTCATAGAGTGAACAAAACCTTTGACTTCACTATTTGCCTTTGTTGATGAACTGATGACAATTTTGAGTTTCAACCCTAGTCTAAAAGGGACTAATAGGTTTTGGGATAATCATTCGGAATCCTGGCTTATTGATGAGGAATATAGGGTTCAGAATAGTTTCCTGAATTTCAACATTGGATATGTTGTCTGATAAGTACGTAGGCAACTAATATTGGGTGATGTTGGCCCAATTTAAAAAATATTAAATAATACTTTTATTCTTTTAGAATGCTCCTCCAAGGGGAGGAGATGTTTGGTTGTTGTTTGGTCTTGTTTGATTACAGGTTCTTTAGATGGGGATGTTGCGAGATTAAAACGTTGGTAGGTGTTTAAGGACAACTTTGCATCAGTGAGATTTAGTTTCTTACTTCTGCAATTATGTAAGTAATTGTAATTATTGGCATGAGAGCCAACTTTACTTAGTTGTTTATATTCGGATAAATGACAGACTTGTACTTAGAGGGTTAACTTATTATTTATCGAATTTTGACACGTGTAATAATATCATATATTTTGATATTCTTTTATTTATTTATTTTTTAAAAAATCATATCGTGACATTTTCAAACTATAAATATGAAAAATTGAGTTAAATAATATGTTCATAGTTAAATTGGCTTAAAATTTCTTTATGGCATTGATTTCAACTATGACAAAAAGTCATTTACCTTTTTCGACCCAAACAAAAGTACCCAACAAACTTCAGCTATTCGTTCTATAACGCGCCAAGCCTGAGAAGGAATTGATAAAGGGCAAGCGAGTTGGCCTGGAGCCGAGCAAGCCAAACCACATCTTTATCGGCCCAAAATTGTTGAAAAACATCAAGTATTAGTTGGGCCACAATGCCCAAATGATTTTTTTATATGAAATCTTCGGGGGTTGATCAATCTGTCTTTTATATTTCTTAATTTTTTCCCCAACACAGAAGAAACGAACCTCCGCGGAAGTAGGTAGACCAATAACTTGGACGAACGTCACTACAGAGAGAGTATTAAGGGTGAGAAAACAATTAGACCCATCTCTGCCTATTCCTATTTCCTATATCATTGAACGTCCTGAAATTTGCCCTTTCTAAAAGCTATTACAAGCAAAGTGGCTGCTCAAGTTACCAAAAAATAAAGGAAAAAGAAATAAAAAATTATTTTTTTTATTTTTTATGTAAATGAAATTAGAAGTGAATGAAAAATGGAAAATTAGAGGAAAAAAAAGTTAACATGTGGGCGGGCACATAATGAAAAATATGCGACTAATGCACATCGTTGGATCTTTAAGGGAGCGGGTAGGAATTAAAAAATTAGCATCCCCCCAATCGTTGGATCTTTATGCCGCATGAGCATCGAACGTGCATATGTGCCCAGGGCATATAGAAATAATACTCAACTAAAAAATAAACCTAAGAAAATTCATATAATTAAATATTATACTCGTCATCAGGGTCTACCAAGGTGGCCTGCGGGCTTAGGTGGTTTTACATAACAGAAGTGCCAAGAGTTGGTGTCGGTACTACTAGTTCTCTCTATTTCCCTTTCATACATCCCCCTTTGTATGCTACACTTCTTAAATGCATCTCATCATGCAGGCAGAATAAGTAATTTTATTAATTGTCCAAGATTTCTTATAAGGTGTTTGCAGTCTTGGCATATTTCAAATTTGATACGCATTAAGTACAAAAATAATTTGTCTGCATTAATTGGCTGTAGTCTTCCTTCGTGTGTCTAATTAATATTCCCACAATCTCATATTAATAATTGTATTTAATTTTTAAAATTAATTTATTTTAAAAAATTAAATGAAACTATTATTGTGGGATGGGTTGATGAGATGTGAAATTAATTATACCACTAATTAACACAATTTTGTATATCATTAATTAACTTCATTACTAATTCTATTAAGATTCTAGTGCAATTACATTTCCATTGATGCAATCATGGAAGGTTTCAGGTGATTTGTTGAGCTGATGTTTCCTAGCCCCACGTCACACTTGAACCAAGAAAAATTCAGGTCATCTTGTAAAGTGAAATTTTTATATCAAAAAATTTACACATGTGAGACCATGTAAATTTTGTATAGAGCTTACTTGTGCAGTCTAATCAAAACTCTTGTATAAGTTTTTTTTAAATATTTTTTTTGTGAAAATATCATTATCTGTCTTTTTTGGATGGGTACATTAATCAAACCACCGTTGAACCCACAGCCTTATTGTGTAGCCAATGACATTTGGAGCCATAGCTTACACGTGGTCATGATTCGTCATAAATTGTTGTTTTGGGAACTCACTAGGGAGAAATTCATAAATTTAAAAAATTAACGGCGCATATACTAACGGATGTTAGTGCAAATACATGGGCAGTTAATTTTCAAGATCAACGACTACCCGGTATAAAATAGAAATCTACTCACTAATTTATTGGTGAGGATGCCTAATAGGACTTGATATATTTCTTGCTAGGTGACAATTGCATCTTTTTTTATATATAAGTGAAAATAATTGAAAATAAGATCCTCTCCCCACCCCTATGATAGTGCAAGGTGAGTGGACCACCACCACTTTGCCACCAACTCTGCACACCAACCCCCCCTCCGTTCCCTCACTTGCGTAACACACATAATGACATAAATATTTATCAATGTTTGTTACGCTTGTGTTGCTCATTGTCATAGAGATCATAATTTAATCCCCTCACCAACTCAGCTTGCAATTTGGACATTTAGCTGGACACCACAACTATAATCGGACTATGTGCTCACACCCTGACTATAGTACATGTCTGTTGGCTTAGGTCCAAATTGACTTAGAGATTGAATAAGGTTCTAGGGCAGTCTTAGGTTCTCTTTAGTAAGTCCAACCCCTAAAAGGGTTTTGAGGTTTGACTTTTTCGTATGAAAAAACATTATTTGCAAAAAAGGTAGTATTATGTCTAATATAGTGTCAAGCATTCATAAGCAAGATAGACTATTATGTGTTTTAGTAGATTGTTAGTTTAAATTTAACAAAATGACTTCATACTGACAGACTTTTGAATAAATCTTACAATTGTTAACATCGTTTTAGTTTGCATGAATTAAAGGTTTACAGAGATAGAGGATGCTTATCACCATATTACACTTTTTGGTCTACAAAATCTTACACCAGATTTTGATTGGAAACAGAGGAGTGAGCCTTACATATTTCAAAGCAGCAAAGCGTAGTACTTGTGACATGTGTTAGGGTGCACACACGTTGATGTATTACACACTTTATGTACATATTTTGTGAAGATTGCTTGTAACATTGCAAAACATGAGTGCATACGTTGCGAAAAAGATTTGTAACCTTACTCATAGATAACTGCTCTCGTGACACACCAAACAACAATAGAGGTCTACTTTTGGCAGCCTAATAAAAATAGACTAAGATTTTGTTTGAAATAAAGTGGAGTAAAAAAATCACTATCTATAGACATATTTAATTGCCTAAACCTAACACTTAGGTCTAGGAAAATGTTATACCTAACTTCTAAATGTAAGCAAAAATACTATTTTGGGTACCCATCAAACACAACTCACTTTCATTTGAACAAGATAATACTCACAAGGAAGCATCAACTTGAATATTGAGTTTTTCTAATTATGTTTGTAAAATTTGGTAATCAATTTTTTCCATTTATTTCTAAAACATTATATTTATAAGTAAAATGTTAATACTTATGGGCTGTTATCTGAGTAAACATATCCATATGTTGAAAAGTGGACACGCATAATTAGTAAAAATATTTGGTTGAATCTAAACCATGGACAACAAAATGGCAAGTCCGAGTCCAACCCGTTTACCCAATAAAATTATCTGCTCATATGACCGCCTGGGACCCACTTGAAGGTGGCCACCAAACATCCGAGAATCCCTCCAAATGATAAAAAAATTGTCAAAGTTTTTTATAGTATTTATTTTACTTAATCCCTCCGTTCCGTATACATATTAATATTCTAATTTAGGAAAAATTAAATATTTAAGAAAAACGATTTAATTAACACATTTTTTACTCATAATGAGAAGGACAACATGTAAGATTATTAATATAAAATATAATTTTAAACTATTTTATTTATACACTCGAGGTGTACATGTCTACGCACTTAAGCTGATACTTTCATGTCACATAATATGCCCACCTACCCCGTGATTTATATATTCCATAAAATTATTTCTTCTACCAATTTCTATTGAACAAAAATTATTTATTTTATATTAATTATTTTATTTTATTTTAAATAATTAGTAAAATTTATTTTTTCTTCTTTTATGTAAGAACTGTTCAATAAAAATTATTATTTTTAAATATAATTATTAATATATAAATAATAAAGTATTAAAATAAAAGAAAAGCATAAACCAGTGTAAAATTTATTTATTTTCTGTAAAATAAATTTATATATATTTTTTATAATAATAAAAATAAATAAAAAGAAAAAGGGTAAGAGATGGTGGCGGGGTAGCTCACCCCCAGATCTACGAGTGTCTATAAATGACACCCCAACATCTCCGCCTTCCACTCGCGCATTCCTCGCTTCATCGCCTCTCTCCCTGCTGTGAGGAACCAGTCAAGCTCTCTCTCTCTCTAACCCCCATCAAAGGTGCGTCGCGCCCTTTTCTCCTCCTCCCTCGGCTGGTCTGTGGTTCTTCTCGCTCCGCTCCCTGATTTCCCCCCTCTTTTATATAATCACTTCGTCTGCTGGTATCCCTGTTCTCTCTCTCTCTCTCTCTCTCTCTCTCTCTCTTGCTGAGTTTTTTTCCTCCATTTGTTCTTGTTCTGTCGGTAGATCTAGCGCCGCTGCTGATCATTTGTAGTGTCTTTCCGGTGAAATCCGTTGGTGGGTATTTCTTGTTTTCTCGTATTTTTTACTCGTGTTTGCGTTTTGGGCAGCAGATCTAGTGTTTTCAATGCATTTGGATTATTGAACCGGCTATTTCTTGTTGTCTGGTTGATTGTTTTATCGGTCGCATGTTGCGTTTTGAGTTCGTTTTGGGATGTTCTGAGTTGAACTGGGCTCTGTTTAGGGGCTGGAAGTGATAGAATGAGTAGATCTGGGTGAAGGTCTACAGATCTTGCCTGAATGTATTCACTAGCACTGGATCTGATTGCGCGTACTTCTTCTATAGTCGCAAATCACGTCAAGATCTTCGCCAATAAATACAATTTGAACTAGTATGTTATTTAAGCATTGCTTTCATTCTTATGAGGTAATGTTGAAGCCTTTGCAATCTTGTTAATCTGATAGCAGATTGATGCTAGTGGCTGTTTGTTCTTACATTTGAGGAATTTTCACGTGGTCTGCTTCGCATGTCTCGCATATACCAGTAGATATGGTCTTTCTGGGATTTGCTTTTTGATATTAGTTTGTCGGTGGAGCTGGTTGGAGTTTGTCGTTTGTGTTTTTTCTCAGTAGATCTGTTGCTTTAGCTATTGTTTTGTTAAACTGTCTTAATTTAGCTTCCAGATCTAATGTGTTTCCATTTAAAACTCTGTTTTTGGATGCTTGAATTTGATTATCTGTTTAATATGAATGAGCTTCTTGACCCTTTCTCTATATCTGTATCAGCAAAATGGCATCACACATTGTCGGTTATCCCCGCATGGGCCCCAAGAGAGAGCTCAAGTTTGCACTGGAATCCTTTTGGGATGGGAAGAGCAGTGCCGAGGACCTGCAGAAGGTGGCCACAGAGCTCAGGTGTTCCATCTGGAAACAGATGGCGAGCGCTGGCATCAAGTACATTCCAAGCAACACTTTCTCATACTACGATCATGTGCTTGATACCACCGCCATGCTTGGGGCTGTTCCACCCAGATACAGTTACACCGGTGGTGAGATTGGGTTTGACATCTTCTTCTCTATGGCTAGAGGCAATGCATCCGTCCCTGCAATGGAAATGACCAAGTGGTTTGACACCAACTAGTAAGACCCAAATTCGTTATGCCCAAATTTACTTTCTTTGTAATGTTAGTGACAACTTAGATGGTGGTGTTTGCAAGTAGTTGTTTGAGTCGTATCTATGTTTAAAGTTCATTTCCTTGATTTTCTGTTCTTGACATTGCTTACTGCTTGTGCTTTTGATTCAGCCATTTCATTGTTCCTGAATTGGGACCTGAAGTGAACTTCTCCTATGCCTCTCATAAGGCTGTGAATGAGTACAAGGAAGCAAAGGCGGTATGTATCTGTCGATAAATATTTGTCTTTTTTCGTCTAATTTGAAAAAAAAATTAGCTGGGATTTATTGGTTATAATTGTTGGGCTGTTGGGATTTCCATTGATCTTCCATTTGCTAAATACATGCAGCTTGGAATTGATACCGTTCCAGTCCTTGTTGGTCCTGTCTCTTACCTGTTGCTGTCTAAGCCTGCAAAGGGTGTCGAGAAATCATTCCCGCTTCTTTCACTTCTGGGCAAAATTTTGCCAATTTACAAGTAAGCATCATTCTTGATACTCTTAATTGATTGAATTCGATATAAATACTGATCAATATTCCTCCTGCAGGGAAGTCGTAAGTGAATTGAAGGCAGCTGGTGCCTCATGGATTCAGTTTGATGAGCCCACCCTTGTGATGGATCTTGACGCTCACCAGTTGCAAGCATTTACCGAGGCCTACTCTCAGTTGGAATCAACCCTCTCTGGCTTGAACGTGCTTGTTGAGACCTACTTCGCTGATATTCCTGCAGAGGCCTACAAGTAAGTTGGGTGGAAATGGGCGTCAATCTTACAAAAACTACATTTAGGTGATTGATTTAATTACTTGTTTTTTTATGTGGACCTGATTGTTTCTGTCTATTGCAGAACTCTTACTAGCCTGAAAGGTGTGACCGCCATTGGTCTGGATCTTATTCGTGGGACGAAGACCCTTGATGTGGTCAAGAGTGCTGGCTTCCCTCATGGAAAGTACCTCTTTGCTGGAGTTGTTGATGGAAGGAACATATGGGCTAATGACCTCGCTGCTTCTCTTACCACTCTTCAGGGTCTTGAGGGCATTGTGGGAAAAGGTGATTTTTGCTGTTATGTCATCATTGTTGTTGTGTATGTGACCATGGCTTGACGTTTCTTTGTTTTGGGTCCCAGACAAGCTCGTGGTCTCCACCTCATGCTCGCTTCTCCACACTGCCGTTGATTTGGTTAATGAGACCAAACTTGACAGTGAAATCAAGTCATGGCTAGCTTTTGCTGCTCAGAAGGTTGTTGAGGTCAATGCCTTAGCCAAGGCATTGGCTGGACAGAAAGATGCGGTGCGTCATTACGTCAGTTGCATATTTTTATTGATCGCATTGTGTATATTTCATCTTGAGACTTGTCATGTTCTTATCTCCCCTTGTTGTTCCATCAATGATATGTTCTTTATGTGAAACCGTTTATTTAACTGCTACTGCAGTTGTGTTCTCCCTTGGTGTCTGACCAATCTTCACTTGCTTTTTTCAGGAGTTCTTCTCGGCCAATGCTGCTGCTCAGGCCTCCAGGAAATCCTCACCTAGGGTGAACAACGAGGCAGTCCAAAAAGCTGTAAGTATTCAGACAAAGTGATGTAATTGTTTGTCTTTGTACCTCTGGAAGTAACATCCTCGTATCCTGCTTTTCTCAGGCTGCTGCATTGAAGGGCTCAGACCATCGTCGTGCAACAAATGTCAGTGCAAGGTTGGATGCCCAGCAGAAGAAGTTGAACCTTCCCATCCTTCCAACCACCACCATTGGTTCCTTCCCTCAGACCATGGATCTGAGGAGAGTGCGCCGTGAATACAAGGCTGGCAAGTGAGTGAATATCTACAAGCAATGCTAATCCTCAGGTGTTTGCATTCTTCTGAGACAGATGAGCTGCAATACACACTAAATCTTAACATGCCTGCAGGATCTCTGAGGAGGTATATGTGAAGGCCATTAAAGAGGAAATTAGCAAAGTTGTCAAGCTGCAGGAAGAGCTTGATATTGATGTTCTGGTTCATGGGGAGCCAGAGGTGGGTTTTTCCTGTAACATGTTTTGAGCATGAGTACTTGCAAACGCGAGAGTTGGCCATTCAATATGATTATAATTTGGTTTTGCAGAGGAACGATATGGTTGAGTACTTTGGTGAGCAGTTGCAGGGCTTTGCCTTCACTGTCAATGGTTGGGTGCAATCCTACGGGTCTCGCTGTGTGAAGCCACCCATTATCTACGGTGATGTTAGCCGCCCCAAGGCCATGACTGTGTTCTGGTCCACAATGGCCCAGAGCATGACCTCTCGCCCTATGAAGGGTATGTTGACAGGTCCCGTCACCATCCTCAACTGGTCCTTTGTTAGAAATGACCAGCCCAGGTAAATGTTATGACATTTTACTATTCATTTTTATGTTGCTTCAATCTGTATGATGCACTGAACAGTTGGAATATATGGTTCTTCTATCAGATCTGAGACCTGCTATCAGATTGCATTGGCCATCAAGGATGAAGTTGAAGATCTTGAAGCTGCTGGTATTCAGGTCATTCAAATTGATGAGGCTGCTTTGAGAGAAGGTTTGCCTCTGAGAAAATCTGAGCAGGCATTCTACTTGGATTGGGCAGTCCACTCCTTCCGTATCACCAATGTTGGTGTCAAGGACACTACTCAGGTATTTTCTCTTTTAATTTTTTTCTGTGAGGAGATCACGAGCATTCTTTGAACACTTGTAATGAATTAAGAAGCAATTTCCTCAATCGGATTGTGTAAATTGTTTTCTTTAGATTCACACCCACATGTGCTACTCCAACTTCAACGACATCATTCACTCCATCATCAACATGGACGCTGATGTGATCACCATTGAGAACTCCCGCTCAGATGAGAAGCTGCTCTCCGTCTTCCGTGAGGGAGTTAAATATGGTGCTGGCATTGGCCCCGGTGTATACGACATCCACTCTCCCCGTATCCCATCTACTGAGGAAATCGCTGACCGTATCAACAAGATGCTTGCTGTGCTTGAGACCAACATTCTTTGGGTCAACCCTGACTGCGGTCTGAAGACCCGCAAGTATGCCGAGGTGAAGCCCGCCCTCACTAACATGGTTTCTGCCGCCAAGCTCCTCCGCACCCAACTTGCCAGTGCCAAGTGAGAGACTGAGAGCCACATGAAAGAATGAAAGACAAAGAGTTCAAATTTTCATTTTCGCAAATTCAATTTGAATAATATGGGGTGTGTTTAATGGCTAGTAGAAGTATTAGTACTTTTTTTCATGCTCTAGCGTAATTTTTACTAAATGGAGGAAGAATGGGAAATGGTTTCGTGCTTTATTTGTTACCCTCTTTGAGGGAACGGAATATATATATTGATGCTATTGAATGCATGGTTTTTGGTTGAGCGAAATGGCTTCTGGGGCTTCTGTTCTTCAGGTTTCTTCTGAAGTCTAACTTCCTGTGACCTGTTGGGCCGTTTGAAAACAAGAATTGCTCATTGTTACGAGGATTCAATATCCCAATTGTCAAATATCAACGTTTATGTAGGAGAAATTATTGGGTACGGAATGCCATAGGGAATTTATTCCTACTCTGCGTAGGTAGTCAATTTTCAAGATCGACTGTTCATGTTAGTGCATGCTAGTATACGTAAAGATGTTCTAACTTGCTACCTAGAGAGATTGAAGACACTTGCTATCTAGAGAGATTGAAGACCCCGGCCGCGTAAAATTTTCAGGCACCAGGCCGCCAGATTGTTCATTATGAATCATTTGTTTAGACATTATGTACGTAGCTATAGTGATTGATTACCGGAATATATCAAGTGCTGCAGTTCACCTTCTCCACTGATTTTGCCCCGAGCGGCAGCACTGTACTTCGTTTATGGGATTGAATATTGAGCAGTCATGTTTACACACAGAAAATGACGTATATGCGCAGTCATGTTAATTGTTATACAAAACGGAATTAAGTATCTAGTTGGCCTTGCTATATTGTTTTGGAGGGTTATTGTTGATAACCAATCCCAATGGGTGAAGTGAATTCATTCCTATTACATTCATGATTCTACCATTTAGCATTCTGAGGATGTCCTAATGCCTCCTTTGCTTGGAAGTATATTATCTTTCTTAGGTCCGATTGTATTAAATGCGAAATTATAAATGGAGAGAGTACATTGTTTTAGCTTGATCCGTGGGCAAGAAATTTCATCGTTCTCTACAATTATGGTCAACATTTAGTTCATCAGCTTTCAAGCCACAATGGAGTTCGTATTGTGGATTGCATATTTAATGGTTGTTGGTCTTTCAATATTCAAAATAATTTGAGGGGTCGTCATATGACACCATATGTTGCAAAATTCTATCCCTATTCTTTGGTCTGAGGAGGAAAAGGTCCCTTGGGCGCCTTCGTCAATAGTGTATGTCAATACTCCCCCCACTTCTCCCCACATTTCTCTGTGCTCCCCCTAGCTAGATCCCAGTGCCATAGGAAGAGAAGAAGAGCGGCGCTGACTTCCTCCTCCTCACCTCCCTCCCTCCCTCCTCTGCTCCCCCCATCTTCTCCCCATGCACCACCTGCCCCCCCGGGAAGCAGTGGAGAGGGGATCCGGCTCCTCTGGCCGGAGCCCCTTCCCCTGGAGCAGGGGCACCAGAGTCCGATGCCCCTCCCCAAAATCGGGCAGGATTTTGTTCTTTTTTAAAAAAAAAGTTATTTTTTTTAGCAATGCTTTTAAATGTGTCCCCAATATTAAAAAAAAATTAATTTTCTATTAGCAATGCTTTTAAATGTGTCCCTAATAAAAAAATTTATTATTTTTTTCTTTATTAGCGACACTTTTAAAAGCGCCGTTAATATTTTTTTTAGCGACGCTTCTAATAAAAAAATATTTCTTTTTTTATATTAGCTACGCTTTATAAAACCTTGCTACTAATTTACTATTAGCGACACATAGGAATAATCGTCGCTAATAATTTATTATTAGCAATACTTTTTAAAGTGTCGCTAATAAAATTATATTAGTGAGCAAACAAATGTGTCACTAGTAGTATTGTTATTAGCATCGCTAATGAGCAGTTTGCGACGGGACTGTTACGACACTTTTTAAATGACGCTAATAGTCTTTTTTCTTGTAGTGCATGTTTGGATGAAGTTCTTAAGACTCATACTTCTTACGAGAGTTTGTTAGTAGGATGTTAGTCTATAAGTACCCTTAACGTGTACTTGAGAGCTTGCCGCTATCCATTATATAGTGACAAACGTACATGGACATCATTAGGTAGCTTCGACACTAAGGAAGCCAATTTCATATACATTATTTCATTTTCACCCGCAATAGCCCCCTCAATCCCTGTATTTGCATCAACTTTATTTTGGCCTATACTCCATTTCCACCATCTCTAGCTACTCTAGACCCACTTGGCCATCCTCAAGTTGAGAGGCTTTGAGTTCGAGGGTATATACTAGGCGACAAGGGCAACTCATGATACTCTACTTGCAACTCCTTCATGCCATTTACTGTCGTCATCTTCAGTATCCTGTTTGGATAATTCAACAATTGTCTAAGAGGACCAAATTCTTGTATAAGGACAAGCCAGTGAGAATATCGGTAGGAGAGGTAGACCTTACAATTATGTTTATTTAAATATTAATTTAACTTTTAAATAGATTGTCTTCAAAGGTAGCAAGTTGTTTACATAGGTAAATAGATAGAGGGTAAAAAAAATGTCATTACATATTGACAAAATCTAAGTAATAGTTAGAGAGTTTTAAAGCTTTTTAAATTTAGTTGAGAAATTATAGTATCGTAGCCTCCCTCAAGGTAAGTAATTTGATTATTTTCTGCTTAATCCTATGATACTTAATGATAAATTGAAGGTTCTTCATGTTTAATTATAATCCCTATGTCTTCTTCTTTTAAAATCCCTAAATTTTTCTTAGTTCATGAACCCTAGATCTAATGAAAACTCTAATTTTGTTGAATATGGTCATTTTGATTTAGAACGAATTGAGAAGTTTCTTTACCCTAGAGGTAAGAGTTTTTTGTTTGATGAGGTTTTACTTACATTAACACCATGTTTGTTGGTGAAATTATATTATTGAATAATGGATATGATTTGAATCGTTTTGAATCTTTGTTTTGGATTCACGACTATGTTTCATATACTTTTACTTTGTGTTTTGCTTTTTTTTTTTTTTGAAGTAGATTAGCACGTCTAGATCATATTTTTAAGTTTTTAGATTTTTTAGAATAATATATATTTATTATATTTTTTAAAATATGTTTTATACAATAAAATAGTTATATGTTTTCGTGTTTAAAAGTGTGTTTAGGGTGAAAACATATAATTTTTGGGTATTTTTTCTGATGGGTTGATGTACATATTATGAGTATGCTATTAAATTTCAAGTTGTTTGGAGCACAATTCACAAAATTGAATAGTCTCATTAATTAAATAACAAAAAATAATTTTCGTAGTTATTCTTATATGATATTTATTTATATTGTAAGTAAGAGTATGATGTAGGTTTTTGCAAATTTTCATGTTGATTTGCTATTTTCCCTAAAATGTACGAGTTTCATACTATGATTAACTAAAACATCTATTTAAGTTAGTATAAGAATAAATAAAAAAATTTATTATTAATTATGCTACTTTGGTACTTCCTGTTTGTTTTAAATTTATTAAGGATATGTATGCATATATCAAATATTAATTTAGCAAATATCTATTTTATGCATGTTTTAGTATATGATTTTATTTACTAAATTATGTCTTACATAATAGGGAAAATTATTTAAATAATAATTTTAAAAAAAATAATTACCAATTCAAACTATATTTCCCAAAGTGGTGTTGGTTTTCGCTACGCAGGCGCCAGCCAAGCAGCGGGAGCCTCTGTGGTTTTTTTTAAAAAAATTTAAATGATTTCGTTGTTTATAACGACGAAATCAAAGTTTAAGTTGATTTCGTCATTCCAAACGACGAAATTGTTTTTTAAAAAAATAAAGTGATTTCGTCGTTTAGAAGGACGAAATCATGTTAAGTTGATTTCGTCCTTTAGAAGGACGAAATCACATGAATTTGTTTAAAAAAGTGCATGGAGTTGTACATGGATAGACGATTGCATGATCTTGCTGGCGTCGTCGGGCCAACGAAAGCGAGGTCAACGACACCGATGCCTCCTCCGGGGGCACTGGAGTTATGGTCGAAATCCCAGTAGAAGATCTAGCAGAAGCGGTCGCAGTTGTAGATGCGGAAGCCGCGGTCGGTGCCGGCAGCAAAACAGTCGTGGTCTTGGTTGAAGGAGAGGTGTAGGAGGGTGGGGAGGGAAGGGGAGTGAGACTCGGAGTCGTGGGTAAAAAATTAAATGATCAATTACATGGTGTACGTCTTATATATTTATTATAATTAATTGACTTTTATTTTTCAATTATGTTATGCAAGTATGTTGTTTTATATGCAAGCTGTTCGAAACCTTTAGAAACCATCAAGTATGGTGATTTCGTCGTATGGTCATTTATGTATGTGTTTTTTGTCATGATCATTTGCACCTATGCTGTAGCAGCATGCTTTTTTATATGTAAGTGACCTACTATTTTGTTTTATATGTAAGTGATGTTTTGTTTGACCTGCAGAGTGCTGACTTTTGACTGTTTGACATGGAGAGTGCTAATTCTTGACGTGTAGAGAGTGCTGATTTTTTACTGTTTGATGTGCTCATTTTTGGTGTAAGTATCGTGATTTCGTCGTTTTGAATGACGAAATTCATCGTTTTGAACGACGAAATCACACGAAATTTAAGTATGGTGCTCAAGATGTTTAGAACTTTGTGGACTGAGCACCCAAGATTTTTTTATTTAGTATGGTTTAGGTGGACGATTGCCTAAGTGACGAGGATTTTGTATAAAAGAATCTTTAAGTCGTCCTTCCCGTGATTTTGTCCCATTTTTTTTTAAATTAAGTGATTTCGTCATTTAGAAGGACGAAATCAACTTAACATGATTGTCTTTCTAAAGGACAAAATCACTTATTTTTTTAAAATGATTTTGTCACTAAACGAAGAAATCAATTAATTTTTTTTTAAAAAGCCACGCAGGTGCTAGCTGCTTGGCTGGCGCCTGCGTGGCAAAAACTAACACCACTTTGGAAAATATTTCCCAAAGTAGTTTGAATTGGAAATTATTTTTTAAAAATTATTATTTAAATAATTTTCCCTACATAATATAATATAATTACTTAGGGTTGCATATATAATTATACTTATATTTCATGCATCGGCTATGGATTAATCAAGGTTTATATGGCTATCAAATTAGTTGTATCATAGGTTTATCAAATCAATTTTACATTCAAAAGGGCATGGTTTTATGTCCAATAGACACGATTTTACGTGTGAAATGACAAGTTATTCCTCCATCGGGCTAAGATGATTGAGATTATTTATTTATTGACATTTCTAGAGTTGCTCCAGGCTGGTAATGGCTATTGTGCATTGGCATGACTAGGAATTTTTGGTATTTTCTAATATTTGGGAGGTCAGGTAATATGTAAGAGAGGAAAACTAACATAATTAGATTGGTTGCACTATTCTATTATTTTGTGATGACTTTTGATATTTATTTACACCAGATTGTTATATAAGATTTTTATGATAGAACATAGTTTTTTGTGAAAAGATTTTTCTTTGAATAGACTCGTGTGTTATGGTATAAATGGAAGCGTTTTCAAAGCTTTATTGAGTTTATACTTTATTTTTTAGGAATCCTTAGAGATCTCATAAGTGATGGTGTTATGCAGGTAATTAGGACAACTTATTTTGTAAGAAAAATGATAATTGAGGAGTAACTGAAGAGGGGATTATGATTTACTTAGAGATAATTAAGAGAAAATAAATAAAATGACATTATGAAACTTTATATTATTTAATAATATTTTAAATTGGTATTTTTTTTTAAAAAAAATTTGTGGCATATATTTATGCCTAGATAAATATTTAATTGCAGTTATGATAAAAGGAGTAATTTTTTTTTATATTATTTTCTTAGTTATTTTTAAGGAAAATGATGGTTAAACTCTGTAATTCTGATATAATGTAGTGTTGGGGTTAAGAATTGTTGGATTCTCTGACCGGTTTTAGGTCGGGGGCACGAGAATCCAACTCCTTAAATACTTATTAAAAGATTACTTTTGTAAAGAAATTTCTCCAATTATGGTACTCCTTATTATTTATTTAAATAATTGTATATTTTCATAATTCCACATAAACAAAGGTCGGTGCTATCATAATCTGATCCTGCCGTGGGATCGTATTGTGAAGATTTTGCACAGGAGAGATAGAGGGTTTTTGCTGGAAACCTACTCACTTTGACGAGTCACGGTTAGAATCTTCAGTTTCATGTGCAACTTCATTCCCGGTTCGCACCCAACTTTCCCATTTCCACAGTTTCAAGTGTTCAACACTCACATCAGAAGCCAGCGGCTTTCCTGTTCATGAAATGATCTGGGTCTGATTCAATTTCCACCCATTTTCACGCTCTTGAGTCGCAATATGGCTCGGAACCTGGTTTCCGCTCCCAATTCGCCACTGCCCCTTTTGAATGGAGGCTGCACTTCTTTAAAATCTCGTCTTGCTTTCCCGGTTCCAAGGAAATTGGGGTCGTTTGCTGGGAATAGGAGGATAGCTTGTTCTTGCTCTACTTCTGCAATAAACTTGGGCGATGGCTTTCCGGGTATTGATATAAATGTGAGTTTCTACGGAACAGTGGTCACATTCATTTCCTTGTATTTTTTCTTTCGGTTGTTTTTTGTATTATATAGCTCTGTAGCCTTTCTTAGCTAGTCGTTGAAATCGAGATTTTGTGCCGCTTGCATTGACTGAGCTGTTAAATCCACTTCAGTTGGGGCTTGAAATGTTGTCGAGAGTCGAATGGCATTAAAGAGGTTTATTGCTGATGAAGAAACTCCTTACATGAGAAATCTATGGTTTTAGTTATGTCTTTCTACATCGAGAGAGTTTCAAATTATGCTATTTAAGTTTTACGACTTGTCATGTTAGTGGGTTACAAATTCTTGATTTCGTTTTTGATCCTGCTTTCGTCTCCAGAAGCAGCAGAAGCCGTCAGATGTGGAGAATCTGAATATGGTCAGAGAGTTAGAAGATGATTCTGATGTTCTGATCGAATGCAGAGATGTTCACAAATCATTTGGTGAGAAGCAAGTCTTAAATGGGGTGAGCTTCAAGGTGAATGATGTTCTTTCATTAGTTGTTATGTTTGATAATATTGTTTTTGGGTTGTATATTTACATAAAATTTTCTAATTTGTTCCATTTACTTGTCTTCATGTTTTTTTACCTTGCAAGTTCTTGTCAGTTTTTATTAGCTTTATTTGATTAGAAAAGGGACGATTATAGCCAATTCATTATTTTTTTGGTTTGTTGGAATGGGGTGTTCTAAATTAACCTTAATGACATGCTTGAAAGCTTTATTGCTCTTCTACAACTGAAAATCATGAATAGATGTATTGAGATTGGTTTGTTACTTGTGTCCACTTTTGAACGAGGGACTTCACACTGGACTCACTACCTCTTGCATTAACTACATCCTTCTTGATAGGCGTGGATGTAAATGTATCGTACTTTATAAGTGCTATTTATTGTTACATGGCTTGTTAAGCTCAGTGTCTTCATTTGTCTCCTGTTGTAGGAAGTTTTCATCTGACAGTTCTTCCTGTGCTTATTTAGTGTTTATCAATTACATGAGAAAAATAAAACTATCAGTTGAACACAATATGCAATGGTTTTGTTTTGATGATTGTTATCCATTCATAAATACAAGAATCAATCAACCAGGTTTACACTGTGAGAGCAGTTATCAGCTAATTGTTCCTCATCTTTAACTACCGGGAAAAACATTTTGACTTTACTTATGTTATCTTTGATGCAGATTAGACATGGGGAGGCTGTTGGAATAGTTGGGCCTTCTGGCACCGGGAAATCTACAGTTTTGAAGATTATGGCGGGACTTCTTGCTCCAGACAAGGTAAATGTACTGTCTGATCATAATTTTGATAACCTTTTGGTTTTCCTTAAAAAAATATAGATCAATTTGATCTGTGAACAGGGAGAAGTTCGTTTATGTGGAAGGCGGAGGCATGGATTGGTCAGTGATGAGGAGATATCTGGCCTTCGAATTGGCCTGGTATAGTTTTTAATTTGTATGTATGGTATATTTTGGAAAGAAGTACTCCCTCTGTCGCATATTAATTTGTAATAAGTGTAAATTTTAAGGAAGGTGAGAAACACCTTAGACCACAAAAAGACAAAACTTTTACTAATTTGGATTCCCAAAATTTTAACCAAAGATTTTCATGCTCCTCCTGCTATGGTAAGAAGCATATTAGATGCTTTCTACTTGGTAGAAGTACGAGAAGTACGACGCTTAATGATGGGAAAATGCTTTTTTGAAATGAGACAATATGATAGGGAGGGAGTATATAATTTACTGAGGAATTTAATTATCCAATTTGGCCTATAGGTGTTTCAAAGTGCAGCACTTTTCGACTCCCTAACTGTCCGCGAAAATGTTGGCTTCCTTTTGTAAGAGGCTTTTGGAATTATTTTGTGATTTCATTTTTGATCTTCCTTTTCCAATTTCAGCCGATTAATATGTTTTACTGGATTCCTTTTTGCAATATGTTTTGGTAGATATGAGAATTCTCGGATGTGTGAGGATCAAATTGCTGAGCTTGTAACAGAAACACTAGGAGCTGTTGGCTTGAAGGTATGGGAAATTTGATAGAGGGAGCGAGTAACATTAAGATTCTGTGAACACTCATACTTCTTATGATGTTTTCAACTGATGAACTTCTGCTGAATCATCTATTATTGAGTTGAAAATGACTTCTGTACATGGAAAAGAGAATTTTCTAATATTTTCAGCAGTTGGTTTATGTGAGAACTGAAACAGTCAATTACAGTTAATGTGTGTAATATGTAACTCTGCTTGTGTTTGCACATAAAGGAACTTGTGTCGAATCATGTATAGTTTAAACCTATGTGTTTGTTCCATTTCTTTTGCGATGATGATATAAACATTAGAAATAGTGTAGGTATGATGATATAAACATTAGAAATAGTGTAGGTATGATGATATTTGCATTTTTTAAAATTTTGTTACAAGTTTTATCTTGTATCTTTTGGAGAAGAAAAGTTATTTGCTTTCTAAATGCAAATTCTGCGAATGAAGGAAGCAAATGAAAGATGTTCTTTTTGTGGTTTCGATCATTTTGATTCTGATATTTGAATGAGCTTGATATGAGTCATTGTGATTAAAATTATATGTAGACACCGAGTAAAAGAGGTGAGGCTGTCACATTAAAACTATGATAAAATTGAAAATTGGTGACAGTACAAACATGCTGGAAAACAGTTTAAGAATAAAACTGTTGTTCTCTGATTGTGCCAATTTGTATATCATTATGTAGGATGTTGAGGATCGGTTGCCTTCCGAGTTGTCAGGTGGAATGAAAAAACGAGTCGCACTGGCTCGATCAATAATTTATGATAACACCAAGGAAGATATAGAACCCGAGGTATGTAGAAATAGGACAATGATATACTCATTGTTTACAATTGCTTTTCGATATATACATGATTGAAATTTTGGGTTTCCAGAATGCAATTATTGTTAATATTCAATTAAAGCATTGGCATCATGTCGTGAACAATTGAACTCTAACTTTGCTCACTGCACAATCAGGGGGCATGATTGTCATAGCCGTTTTCCTGTACAAAATTGATGCATTTCAAATTCTGACTGATGCATTGGACCTCTGTCCAACAAATTTTTGAAACATTTCTTTAAAGGAAAGTTTCCCCTGTGGAGCAGGTTCTCTTGTATGATGAGCCAACTGCAGGTCTTGATCCCATTGCTTCGACTGTTGTGGAAGATCTCATCCGTTCAGTGCATATAAAGGGTGAAGATGCCCTTGGAAAACCTGGAAACATAGCTTCTTATGTTGTTGTCACTCACCAGCATAGTACTGTAAGAAGGGCAGTTGATAGGTAATATTTTTTCCAGCTATTATCTTTACATTTTAGTCCTTGCATAATCTAAGAAGTGAGAGGTCCATTTTTGCAGATTATTGTTTCTCCATGAGGGAAGAGTTGTCTGGGAAGGCATGACTAGTGAATTCACGACCTCAACCAATCCAATTGTCCAACAGGTAAAAGTTGGATCCTCTCTCTCTCTCTCTCTCTCTCTAAATCAGACACGTGGTATTTATCTGTTTATGCACTTGCAGTTTGCATCAGGAAGCTTGGATGGGCCTATCAAATACTAAGCTAGTCATAGTTGGCGATTCTGGTGTCTTGTCATGTTCTATACAAACCTGCAGAGGAATGAGGTGGTCTATCTTATCTTTGTGTTTCTGAACCAAAATGGATTTCTTGAAGCTGCCCTTAAATGTGTTGATTGGAGGGATCGGTATTCTTTGAAGAACTCTGCAAATAAAATGAGGAGAAAGTTGGGGTGTTGTAGAATGATGAGGTAATGAGGGAAAGGCGATTCAGAATTAATATTCTTTTTGTAGGCTTTTATATTGAGTCCTACATTTCTCATAATAATGAGATGCTTTCCTGTGCATATTTGTACTTAAAGCAGGAGCTTCCATAAGCATTTGTAATCATGAAAAAAAAGAAGAACCGCATCCCTGAAAGAGAGCAAAAAATTCTGTTTTTCTAACTAGATGCATGGCTTCTCTAGTTGGATGAAAGTGGACATTAGAAACTTCCAAATCTGGCCTTCTTTACTTCATTGTTATCCAGTTGACGACTTGAGGTTGAAGCCCATCTAACTTTCCTCTCGAATAGCGCTACTATCTAGGTTTCCTTTGTCAGCTTTGTTCCTCTTTCGAATTTCAAGCTTGCCAGTAATCTCTCAAGTTTGACTAGGAGGGATTTTGTCGAGCTGTTGAGAGAGGGCTACTAAGACTTTTCTTTTGCCAGCGACATCTATTCTGTGCAGGCTGAATAATCATACCGGACTGCTGTTGTTGGCCGTCAGGTTAACTATTTGCCTGCATGCTGCATGTGTTTGAATAATTGAAGTTGGGAAGGTTATTGCCGGCTATAAATCCGGGCATTGGGAACATATTTGCAGTAAAATGAGTGAACGGATTCTTGCCAAATAGGGATAGCTCAGTGTTTGATCATTCTCGTCGGGGTTATGGAGGCCTCCAATCTGCAATCAGAGGCATCAGATTCAGAAGGGTACAAGTTGGCCAACAATTTGGCATAACATAATGGGAAATAAGGATGGCTGATTGAAAATTTCAGGAATGTTATTGCCCGGACAGATGTCTTTAGGACTTGCTTATTTAGTTAGGTTTATTTTGAGTCAGATTTGAGTATCTTAGTTTCATTATAGTTTGCTTTCCTTAAAATACCAGTTATATTAGGAATTCTTAATTGTGGTAAGAAAGGGCTCTAAGCCAAATCTATATAAAGGGCAATCAGCCCCAAACTTACGTATTTCGAAAAATTTATCATTCAATAGATGAGTAGATTATCCCTCTCTTTTTCTCCCTATCAGTTTGTCTTTGCATTTCCGATATCTCTTTCTCAAACTTGGGGTTGAAGTGCACTACCCTTCCAGTCTGATTTGACTATCAGTAACCACAAATGGGTATTTGTGGTTACTGCAGAAGCTCTCTCCAACGATGGAGGGGCAAGTTACAACTGAAGGTAAAAGAGTAGAAAAATCTATTGATTCCCACATACGGTGCCAAACTGTTGAGGTAAATTCCTGCTCAACGATGAAGACGGTGTGGGAGGACGAATTTGCACGAAAGAGAGAAAATGTTGAGTGCCAGCATAATGCTGGCCAGAGTTTCTCCTACGCCCAAGCCAGAGGAAGAAAAATAATGTGTTGGATAAAAGTTCTTTGGAATAGTCTCTGTACATGTTTCTCTCCCTTTCCAGTGTATATATACTTGAATTAGTTTAATGATAATGAAGATGAATAGATGATAATGTGAATGTCATCCGGCAGTAATTGTGGTGAAATATGATGAAGATCATATCCATAATGCTTTTGACGAGCTTTTAATGACTAGCAGTGGAAAATCGTGATTTGAAAAAGATCAACCTTTAGAAGTTGAAAGTGCTATTTTCCTCATAGAATTTGAGGAAGAAATAGCCAAAAATGCAAGTATTGAATACAATTTGAGGTTAATAATGCTTTCAAGACAAATATTGGTAGCACAAAACATTTAAATGTAATGATAGTATTTAAAAAATTATGCAAATAATACAGCTTTCCACTGAATCACAGCATGTTTAGCCACAGGAGAAAAAAGAACAATGTTTAGACAGTGGATCTTCTTGATTTTCAAATGTTACATGTAATATAGCATGTTCACCATCAAGATTTGATGCCATCTTGTTGCAATCTGTTCCACATCAACAAGAGGACATGCTAAATCTTGAAAACACTAAACCGCCATATGGTTCACTGAGACCACATGCCCTCCATATGGAATGTGAGCTTGATGTCTAGGTAATTCGTCGGTTCCATATGTTCAAGTGCTTTCTTCCCGTTCTTCTCGTTCTCTTCAACATCAACAATGGGAATTGGGACCATATTGTTTCTTCAGAGTCGCTTTACCATATATGAGAAGGTGCTTGAGCCTCACCACTCACATGTACTTCTTCATCCTACACCGCCTTTGCCATCACTAGTGGCTCTACATCTATCTCATTCACCGCATGCACATTCTCTGTTACCATGGAATCCCTATATGGAACCTTCTTGAGAAGGAACCTACTCCTTTGCAACCTCTCCTTTGGGACATCCACTTCTCTTGCTTTGACCTTCTCATGCAGCTTTACGAGCCTTTTGCATACATGGGGTTGTTGGGGAGCTCCTAGGCCTGCATCGGCTGTTGTATGAGTGGATCCTCAAGGGTTTGCATGATTTTCTCATTGATTTTCCTCAAAAATTGGGGATGAAAGTGCATTTTACCACATATTCCCTCTTTTGTAAGAGTTGGCCTTTGCCCTTCACTCTCTTTGGTTCTCTATTTTTGGTGTGAAATCACCAATAGATTGTTACTTAAGTGGATCTATTAGAGCATGAATAGTATTATTAATTACATGATTATACACATTATTATCTTTATTGTAATAGCGATAACATGACTATATAGATTATCGTGTTCTTAGTTACATGACTGTAGAGTTTATCGTGTTCAAGGAAGAGGGAACTTACTACAAACAATGTCTTCCTCTCCAGTGGGTGATTTGGCTTGCCATTTCATTGCATCAAGAATTTAGATGTCATGCCCCCTGACCCAAACCGGCTAAAGGACATGACAATTTTAGTCGACAACCATGAGTTAAATAAGAATCCACATCCACTTGATTAAAAACAAACCACGAAAAATAAAAAGAAATCAAACTATTCCTCTTAAGCATCTTTATACAAATCTTAAATTAATATGCATTATGAAGTCCCATGCCATCAAAGTTGATAAAAAGATCTACCATTGCCAAAATGGAAATACTATAAAATATCAAAGTCTACTTCAATTTATTAAGTACTAAACTTCCTAAAGTAGATATTCTTATTCCCGCTTAGCATCTCTTTCATTTTCACCTTGCTCACAAAACAAATTGTCATAAGCATTTGCATGACACAGCCACATAGGGGATTCCCGATAGATTTCCCAAAACAAAACAAAATAATGAGCATAGCCTAGTAAGGTTTTAAATAGCTAAAAATGTACATTAATACAATAAAAAATAATCTCAATATACATAAAAAATCCCTACATGATACTGGAGTAAATATTGTTATAAATGCATCAAAAGAATAATACAAGATAATAAATCAAAAGGTACCCGAAGATAATGTTACATGTTGTCTAGCATTCCTAAACTGATAATACTAAAAATTCCGTGTCAAGTTGGTGCACACAAACATGTCCAAATATCTAGGAGTATAAATCAAATGTCATCTCACGCACTCACCCAGGAAGAAGTTTTTCACCTCCATTCAGAGACAAAACCCCATCCTTTGAAATAGAAAACACGGGTCATAAAAAATCAACCGACTTGTGAATGCAAAATCTGATATAGTTTAGATCAATGAAAGACTCCAAAAATCATCTCTAATATTAGTAAACATTGTTTAACAATTTAAATTAAATGAGGTAAATCATGATGCATCTAGAATAAGTACATATATAACTAAATATACATGCATATAGACATCAGTGATTTCACTATATATTGAAATTATTTGCTATCTAGATGTAAAATTACATACTAATCCATGCAAATCTAGATTAAAAACAAGTCTAAATGTCAACAACTACTGGGCCAATCAATTGGACCTTAGGGCAATCAATAGAGAAGCCAAAATCACTAAACAATTACAATTGCCAATCGATCGAGCACTTGGGCGATTGATTGGGCCCATCGGCAATTGATTGGTAGGCCAAATATGCATAAGAATATGTTTTATTGATCGATCTGGCCTGTGGGTGATCGATTAGTGTGACAGACATATTTTTGTGAGAAATTTCCATGGATTTATCTATGATTTTCCTCATGGTTTGCATTTGGACCTTGAAAATGAGGTTCTTGTGTTTAGAACCAATGAATTTCTTTGCTAAACATAAAATTTTTGGGCAATGAACTCAGAGAAGTAGTAAGGATGATAAGTGTAGTTTGTTTAATCTTACTTTGGAAGAAAAAGTAACGTTGGTGAGCATCGATGCATCAGTGAACCTATTGATGAAACAACATTTCACTTTTGGCAAGGTTCAACATGTTGGTCAATTCACCGATTGAGTACTAAAGACACTGTTAGAAACCTTCAACATGTCGACGATCATGAAATAGTTTCACTGTTGGGTTTAAAACTGCACGAAGGAGTGGTTCTAAGTGATTTTGGGGACGGTTATGCACCAGAATTCGGTTATTGATTCCTATATAAATACCTTTGACAAAACGTGACCCTAATTCTACAAGCTTTCCGACTTTGGGGAGAAATATTGGGTTTGTGGAGGCCTTGTTTGTTTGTGGAAAGAGGTCAGATTGCCAACCTTGTATTGTGATTTAACTTTATGTGTAGGCATGATGGATTTTAATTACAATGTTATGGTGACTGAATGTATGAAAGCATGTTTTTTTGGAATGCTCTATTATAATGATAACTATGATTATGATCCTTGTGTTTATGAATGTTTTATTCTATAAGATCATGTTATAGTCTTGATTTTAGAATATTATTGTGAAATATCAAGCTGCATCATGATTAGATGAATTCGAAATAAATATGTCAATTTCTGTTATTTATTCCCAACCCACATGTCTATCGACACGTCAACATTTCAATGACATTGCCGATGTAACAAAGATGACAATATGGATATTGATGAGCATCAAACTTAGGTGTGTCACCAATGGGTCGCTAGCGGCAAGGTCGATGAGTCGGGGAAGCGTCGATGAGGATGGTTGTCCTTGCCATCCCACTGTAGGCAAGGGTTCGACATATCAATGAGTTACTGATGGTCATCAGTGACTTGATCAATGCATTGATGAGTTCACCAATAGTAAGTTGGTTTCAAGATAAATGTTCACGATGAAAGCTATGTGTTAGGCTATTATTATGCGATATAATAACATGATATTGAATGCTTGAAATGCAATTATATGTTATATTCTGATTTATGTGCCCTTGTTTGTGTGTATGGAAATCCTTGTAATGGTCTGCACCTCGAGACTATGGTATAAAGACACTTAAGGACAAGAGGATCTTTGTGACAAATGCCTCCTTAAGTTAATTCTTATCTATGTAACAAAAAAGTTTGGTATGAAATAGGACCTAAGTCTTTCGGCTTTCTAAGGTTGGGAGTTATGTAGAACCACTTCCCTGGCTCTAGAGATATGCATTAAAAGATGATTGGTTCCACACAGTACAATACAAGAGGTTCCAATGATCATGTAGTTCGAGACTTCAACCACTTGGACACATGAGCTACTCTAGGCCTTCATGGCCTGGATGGAGTGGGCATGCCTTAAATTACTTGAGGTTAGTGGTGAGTAGTTCATGGTCTAGTGAGGCAAGGTTGTACTCATAGACGTAGCTACTGTGTCATAGAGAACCTTACGGCTTACACTTATGGAGCAAGAGACTCCTAAGTGAGGTCACGTTACAAATGATTAAACATGAGAAAATAATTATGCAATGATGATGATAGATTTACTAATGGATATTTAGTATTGTTGTTGTGATGATGTAATGAGAACATATGCAATGTTATTACATAATAATTGTTTACCCATCTTAGTAGGTATAATTGTGTACTCAACATCCTCATCATGCAGGTTCACCGAAAGCGTAGCTAGGTTGGGAACAGGAGTATTGAAAGGATGACAAGCTCTAGAAGAAATGTAGGATTGCTTATCTCTTTTAGTAAGACTTTTAATGTGGTGTGTAATTTTAAACATAGGTATGTCAGTGCCACTTACTTATGATTGTATGTGTGTGGTGGATTCTTGATATGTATCAGGCAAGACCCTGTGAGTTTTATAAATGATTTGGCCTTGTCCTAATTATATGATGGTTTGAGTATTTTTACGTTTGAAAACTAGTAAGTGACTCCAAGGATAGTTTTGTCATTGATTGACAAAAAGTTTGCAAAAGAAATTTGTTTCTATTGATTTCATTGTGATAAAAGAGTTTTGAAAATCTTGGGGTCAAGCTTGGTATCAGAGAACAAGGTTTAATCCATCTACATGCCAAGAACCATGATACATTACAATTATGATTAATTGGATAGGTAGTGTTAGAAACTTATATAGTGCACATCTTTGACTTGGAGTACCCTATGGCACCCACAACCTCTAAATGTGTAAGTTAGGCAGTGGTTGAACTTATTGGAGTAGGTAATCCATTGGCTACCAATGTAGCTACTATTGCTGAAACACCCATTTTGAGAGAGGTGTTCACCAAGAAAACCAAGGGAATCAAGGGAATAATTCTAAAACTTCTTAAGTAGGAATGACTAATACTACTTTAACTCCAATAGAAATGATTATGTCATAACATGACTCAAACCTTTCAAGCCTAAGCTCAGACAATTCAGACTCAACTTCAAGCTTAGGGTAATTTGAGTAACCCTAGAGAAAGAGAAATGACATGATAAGCTCAGCTACCCTAAAAAGGTTAGAAAAGATTACTCCAACCTTTAATGGAGAGGCTGAGCCAGATGAAGCTAAGAAGTGGATTGAAGAAATGGAAAAGGTGTTTGAGGCTATGAGGTGAAGTCAAATCACAAAGTGAGTTTCGCTACTTTCATGATGAATGGAGAAGCTTACTTTTGGTGAAAGATGGTGAAGAATTCTTCAAGGATAAGGAGATGATCAGTTGAGAAGAATTTCTTGGAGCCTTTAACAACCAATACTTTCCTCTTCATATCCAAAGGCACAAAAAAATGAAGTTTCTTGGTCTTCAATAAAGGAGTTATCAATGATTCAATATGAGAACAAATTTGTTCAATGCCAATGTTTTGCTTAATATGTCATTCCTACCAAAGGGAAGTAATTGGAGAACTTTGTTGGGTTTAAAGACTGGGTTTCGTTCCAAGGTTTTCGCATCTAGACCTACTTCATTTACAGATGCAGTTACTCAAATATCTATCTTGGAGGAGGATTTCAATCGGTGTAGATCACCAACCAAGAATACAAAACATAACAAGAATTATGGGAAAGGAGATCGTAAGGGGTAAAGGAAGAAATGCAAATGACAATAGACCCTTCAAGCAAGTGAAGAATGCTAAATCATCTTTCATGAACTTTGTGTCACAAGAAAACAAAAAGAATGAATGGAAATATAAACTTTGTGGTCAAAGTCATCCGGGGAAAACTTGTAAGGAGAAATCAAGTTATGTTACATTTGTAAGCAACTTAGTCACTTTTCTTGTAGATGATTGCAAGGAACTCAAAGTGCACAAAACAATTCGAATGAGGATGAAAAAAAGAAGATGGGAGCGCAGGTGTTTGGCTTATTGACTAAAGATGCAAGAGACAACATGGTACTTGAAGACACTCTTCCCATCTTTAACCGATTAGCTAGAGTTTTGTATGAACCAAATACGTCGCATTCTTTCATATCTAAAATGATTGTAGTGGATATTGAAAATCTTAAAAGTAATCTAGATGTGTCTTATGCTATTTTCATTCTACTAGGGAAAGTGATACTAGTAGATGAATGTTTAAAGAATGTGATTTTTAGTTTGAATAGAAGAGATATGTGTGCTAATCTACTCATCTTGGAGATGGCAAATTATGATTGTTCTTAGGAATGAATTGGCTTTCTACTTGCAATGCTATGGTGGATTGTAAGCTGAAAAGAATAGAATGATGTGTGTTGGGGATTTGGAAGTTGTAAGTTCAAGAAATGATTGAGAGAGAATTCCTTTGTCATCTCAACGGTTAAAGCTGGAAGAATGATTGAAGAGGGATGTTATGTGTTTATGGCTAGTATAGTGGAGTTGAAAATGAGAAGGGAAAATTGGAAGGGATAGCTATAGTGAGAGAGTTTTCTGATGTCTTTTCTAAAGAGCTACTAAGTTTACCTCCAGGGAGGGAAGTAGACCTCACTATAGACTTGATTTCGGGGACATTACCTATGTCAAAAGCTCCCTATAAAATGACTCCCATAGCGTTGAAAGAGCTTAAAACCCAACTTGAGCAATTGTTGGAAAAATGATTTATTAGGCCAAGTGTTTCTCCATTGGGGGGCATCAATTCTTTTTGTCAAAAAGAAAGATGGATATATGAGATTATGTATTGATAAATGATGATCAATCAAGTAACGGTTAAGAATGAGTATCTATTATCTGGCATTGACGATTTGTTTGATCAATTGTAAGCAGCAACGGTCTTTTCCCGAATATACCTTAGATCCAGATACTATCAACTGAGGGTCAAAGAAGAAGATATGTTGAAAATTGCCTTCCGAACAAGGTATGAACACTATGGGTTTATGGTGATGCCAATTGGACTCACTAATACTCTAGCATCATTCATGGATTTGATGAATCATAGTTATAGATTTGCTTTAAATAAGTTTGTTATTGTCTTTGTGGATGCTATACTTATCTATTCATCATCAATGTAAGATCATGAGGAATACTTGAGGGAAACTCTTACTATTCTTCAAAAACATAATATCTATCCAAAGTTTAGTAAGTGTCTTTTAGCTTGAAAGTATTAACTGTTTGGATGCTATTTCTAAGGATGGTGTGACAGTAGATCCCTTAAAGGAAGAAGCTATTTTAAATTGGGAAAGATTGAAGAATATGACGAAAGTTAGGAGTTTTCTAGGATTAGCAGGATATTATAAAAGATTCATCAGGGGATTTTCATCAATAGCTCTTCCAATGACTAAACTAACAAGGAAGAATATTAAATTTGAATGGAATGAAGTATGTGAAGGAAGCTTCTTGAAATTGAAAGAGAGACTTACCACGACTCTTGTTTTGGCGTTACCTGAAGGTGAAGAAGGTATTGTGGTTTATAGTGAGCCTTCAAAGGAAGGGCTGAGATGTGTTCTTACGCAGCATGGTAATGTAGTGGCCTATGCCTCTAGAAAATTAAGGATACTTAAATAGAATTACCCTACCCATGATCTTGAACCAGTTGTAGTTGTTTTTGTCATAAAGTATGGGTACATTATCTTTGCAAAGTAACATTTCAAGTTTTCACCGATCATCAGAGTTTGAATTCTTTTCATAGAAAGATTTAAATTTAAGACAAAGAAGATGGTTGGAATACGATAAGGATTATGATTTCTCTATTGTCTATCACCCTAATAAAGCTAATGTAGTGGTAGATGCTTTGAGTAGAAAGAATGAAGTAGTTATGGGTGGTTTATTGTTAAGAGAGTGGGAGTTAATTAAGAAGTTAGCTACTTTGAACATCGAGAAATTACCAAAGCAATGGGAAACCAATCATAGCTAATTTAAAAATTAAGTTCCAAGTAGTACAAAAGATTTTAGAAGCACAATTTTTGGACAAAGAGACACAAGAATTAATGGAGAAGAAAGATTTCATATAAGGAGTGGATGGAGACATAAGCTTTAGAAAAAGGTTGGTGTTTCCTAATATTGATGATTTAAAAAGGGAATTGTTGAAAACAACCCATAATTCACAATATACAATTTATTCTAAAGGAACTAAAATATATAAAGACTTAAAAGAAGGATTTTGGTGGAATGAGATAAAAAGAGATATTAGAGATTTTGTGTCTCGATGTTTAACTTATCAGCAAGTGAAGGCTAAACATCAAAGGCTAGCAAAGTTACTTAATCCTTTGGACATACCTCAATGGATTTGAGTAGACATCACAATAGATTTTGTTGTAGGATTGCCTATGACTCAAAAGTAAAAATGATGTCATTTGGGTAGTGGTGGATGGATTGACCAAATCTGTCCATTTTCTATCCATTAGATGGACACAATCACCCACAAAGTTTAGCAAGTTGTACATTCAAGAGATAGTGAGGTTGCATGGAACTCCGCTATTAATAGTGTCGAATAGAGATCCAAGGTTTACATTTAAGCATGGGAAAAACTTCTAAGATGCCTTGGGAACTAAACTACAATTCAACACAACTTTTTACCCTCAAACAGATGGACAATCCAAAAGAACAATCCAAACGTTAGAAGATATGCTTAGATTGTTTGTGATGGAATGGAAAGAAAATTGGGATGGATTTATACCACTTGTAGAAATTCTCTTACAATAATGGTTTTCATTCTAGCATTGAAATGATATCATATGAAGCATTATATGGAAGACGTTATTGGTTGCCCACAAGTTGGAACGAAGTTGGGGAAGACAAATTTTTAAAGAAGAGTTGATAAGTCATTAAATCATTATGTCAAAAGATACATGACATCAAGAGAAAACTTCTTATAACCCAAAATAGACAAAATAAATATGCTGATTTGAGAAGAAGAGATTTGGAGTTCAAAGTGGGAGATCATGTGTTTCTTAAAGTATTATCTTCCAAGAGAGCTATGAGTTGGTAAAAAGGAGAAATTGAGTCCTCAATACGTAGGTCCTTTTGAATTACTTACAAAGGATTGGACCATCAACATATAAACTCGTTTTACCACCAAGTTTAGCTAAGGTTCATAATGTTTTTTAGTATCCATCTTAATGAAGTATATTTTTGATTCATCACATGTGACTGATATTTTAAGTGTAGAGTTACAACCTAATCTTACTTTTGGAGAAAAGCCTATGATGATCCTTGATAAAAAATGAGGACATTACAAAATAAGAAAATACAGATGGTTAACATTCTTTTGAAGAATCAAGCAATGGAAGAGATGACTTAGGAGTCAGAAGCAGAATTCAATAAGTCTTATCCTCATTTGTTTGTTTGTAATTACTCAAATTTTGGGGACAAAATTTCTTTTAAGGACGGAAGGATGTGACAACCATTTTTTTGAGGAATTTCTATGCATTTATTTATGATTTTCATCATGGTTTAATTTTGGACCTTGCTTGTGAGGTTCTTGTGTCTATAGAACTATTGAATTTCTTTGGTAAACAAAATTCTTGGGTAATGAACTCAAAAAACTAGTAAGGATGCTCAGTGTGAAGTTTATTTGATCTTAGTTTGGAATAAAAAGTTTTGTCAGCAAGCATCGACACATTGGTGAACCTACGCGTTGGAAAGGCTTGACAAATTAGTCAACTCATCAATGAAGTACTAAAGATACTATCAGAAACCTTCAACATGTCGACGGTTTTGAATTAGTTTGACTTTTGAGTTTGAAATTGCACAAAGGAGCAGTTCTAGGGACAGTTTTGCACCCAAATTCGATTATTTGATTCCCAAATACCTTTGACAAATCATGATCCTAATCCTACAATCTTTTTGACTTTGGGGAAAAAGTAGTGGATTGAGGGCATGTCGGAGTTCAGTAGAAAAGAAGAAGAATTGGATTTGTGGAGTCCTCGTTTTTTTGCGGAAAAAAGGTCGGATTGCTAATATTGTACTGTGATTTAACATCATGTGTAGGCATGATGGATTTGAATTACAATGTTATGGTGATTGAATGTATGAAACGATGATTTTTTTGAAATGCTATGTTATGATGATAAAGATGATTATGATCCTTATGTTTAATGAGCGTTTTACTCCATAAGATCATGTTATAGTCTTAATTATGGAATATTATTGTGAAATATCATGTTGCATCATAATTATATGAAATTGAAATTAATATGTCAATTTCTGTTATTTCTTCCCAACCATCATTATGTCCATCAACACGTGATGATGTTGTTGATGTAATGGAAGTGATGATAGTACTGATATTGATGAGTATCGACACATCAATGTGCCACCGTCATGTACTGGTAGTAAGGTCGACATGTCAGTGAAACATCAACGAGGATGGTTGTCCTTCTCATCCCATTGTGTAAGGGTTCAATACATTAATGAGTTACCGATGGTCATTGCTAACTTGGTTAATGCATCGATGAGTTTACCGACAGTAAGTTGGTTTCAGGAAAATGTTAGCGATGATGCTATAAGCATTAGGCTATTATTATGAGATATAATGGTATGATATCGAATGTTTCAAATGCAATTACATGTGATATTGGGATTTATGATGATGTTTGGGTATATGTGCCCTTATTTGTGTGTGGAAATATTTGTAATGGATCACACCATGAAGCTATGGTATAAAGGCACTTAAGGACAAGAAGATCCTTGTAATTTGAATGGTTCCTCAAGTGAGTCTTCCCCCACATAACAGAAAGGGATTAAGAATGAAATATAATCATGGCCTTCCAGCCCTCTAAGGATGTGACTTATGTAGAATTGTTTCCCTGGCCTGGGAGATATGTTCCAATAGACTAAAGCATTAAATGATGACTAGTCCTATGGGTCCATGAGCAATATAGGAGGTTCCGATGATCATGGAAGTTGGTACTTCAACCAAATGGGTCCATGAGCCCCTGTGAGCCTTAAGTTCATGGTATGGATGGACTGCGTAGGCCTCAAAATACTTGAGCTGGGGGGGGTGAGTAGTTCATGGTCTAGTGAGGTGAGGTTGTACTCCTAGACGTAGCTAGCATGTCATAGGGAACCTTACGGGGTGAAGTTAGGGAGCAAGAGACTCCTAAGTGAGGTCACATTATAAATGATTACAATTATGAGAAAGTAATTAGGATTATCTTCTTTATTTCATCTATGTATGATGATGGTGGATTTACTAATGAATATGTAGTATTGTTTTTGTCATGATGTAATGAGAATATATGTATCGTTATTCCATGTACTTGTTTAGGAATCCCACCGGGTATATTCGTATACGCAACATCCCCATGATGCAGGTTTGCTAGAAGAGTAGCCAAGTTCGGAATGGGAGCACGGAAAGGACTATAAATTCTAGAAGAAATGTAGGATTTCTTATCTTGTTTAATAATACTTTTAGTGTGGTGTGGAACTTTTAACATAGGCATGTGATTGCCAATTACTTATGATTGTATGTGTGTGTTGGATTCTTGGTATGGACTCGGCAAGATCCTGTGAGTTTTATATGTGATTTGACCTTGTCATAAATATGGATATGATGGTTTGAGTATTCTATGTTTGAAAATGAGTAAGTCACCCCTATGATAGTTTTAGCATTGATTAATAAAAAGTTGGCAAAAGAAATTTTTTTCCGCTGATTTTATTATGATAAAAGAGTATTGAAAATCTTGGGGCATGACAATCGGTCCATGAAAAATGAATAATAGTAGGTTGGCCGATTGATCGACCAATAGGGGTGATCGATTAGTCAGCCAATCACAGGCCAAATCAAACGACAGTAGCTTATACGATCGATCAGCCCTTAGGGGCAATCAATTGGTATGAACAATCTTTCCAAAATTGCTATTTTTGGCCACAAGTGATTATGATTTTTCATCAAAATATCATAATTCATTTTGTAAACATCATTAGATCCTTAGATATAGAAAACCCTATAAAATCCAAGAAAAAACTCACAAAAACAACACCAAAATTTGTACATAAGGAAATAAGGCCAAACATCCATTAATCATAAAAAAACATGATTAATAACATTATTACCACTTTTGATGCACTAAATCTTCCATAAGCAACAACCCCTTGCCTTTAAACATTATAATCACTTCAATTTCCTCTCTAGATTAAGAATCCCTAATCTAAACATTACGATCCATTAGCCCTAAGCATAAACCACAATTTTCTACCAAATTGAACTCAAAGCTACCAAGTTCTATACACTGATCACAAGGTTATTGAATAAAAAGCAAGGATCTGAGGCTCTACAACTTGGATAAATTGAAAATATTTTCAGAGATTTCAATGGAAGAAGATATGGAGATTTAGAACATGTAAGGACATTTGAATCAATCGAAAACGTAAGGAATAATGAAGTAGGATCAATTTGACTAACTTTAGGAGAGGTTTGGTAAAATTGTCTGAATTTTTAGTAGTCAAAAATAAGAGAGAGGGACAACTTTGACTATTTATAGTATTTGCGATAAATTGGTCCAGGAAACAATCGGATTCTTTTCCAGAATTTTACTAAAATAAACAAGACTAAGCCCAAGCCCACTTAATAACCAATGAATGCTGGCGACCAAGGAGTTGATGGGCAACGACAAGAAGGGTCGTGGGTTCATGGTGGGGTGCACTTATCAAACTAAGGAATTTACTAAAATTGTACAAAATTTTATTGTAATTCATTGTTTATGGTAAGCATTAATGCACTCAATGAGTACAACAACCTCGTGGCTAGGAGAATTGGGCCTGCCATGCCTCGGGCTTACTCACAATGGGCTGGGCACCCAAAACTCTACAAAATTTTAAAATCATCCTATGAAAATTCCTCATTACCCTGAAGCACTAACAAAATAATGACAAATCTAAATTTTGGGTATCTAATATCCTACCCACCCAATTGGAATTTTCCCCTAAAAATTTGCTATTTCCTGACTATTAAAAGATGAGGGTACATAGCTTCAACATCATCTTAACACTCCTACATTGCTTCCTCCATGTTGTGATTTCATCAAAGGACTTTCAGTAATTAAATCACCTTAGTTCTGAGCATCTTCTTTTTCCTATCCAAAATCTGCACTAGAGTCTCGATGTAGGTGAGATCACTCCTTAGCTCCAATGGCTCAAAGTTGAGAGCATAGGACAAATTTGCTTCATATTTTTACAATAAAGATACATGGAACATGTCGTGAATGCTAGAAACTTGTGGTGGAAAGGCCACCTGATACACCACTACTCTAATCTGATCTAGAATCTCGAAAGGTCCAATGAACCTAAAAAATTGTTTCCCTTTATTACCGAATCTCACTATGCCTTTTGATGGTGAAATCTTTAGAAAGACATGATCACCTACTTAAAATTCCAGATCCCTTAGACAGTTGTTTGCATAACTCTTTTGTCTACTTTGAGTAGTCTATAGTCGATCCCTAATGAGTCGAATCTTCTCAACCGATTGCTGCACTATTCTTGCTCTAGTCAAAAGATGCACTCTAACCTCATCCCAGCAAAGGGGTGATCTACAAGGTTATCCATGCAACACTTCAAAAGGTGTCATATGGGTGCAGACTTGATAATTGTTGTTGCAGGCAAACTCTACCAAAGGTAAATACTGCTCCCAACTACCCTTCCACTTGAGGATGCATGCTCTGCGCATACCCTCCTAGGTTTGGATAGTTCACTTGGATTGCCTATCTGTATGAGGATGATATGCAGAGTTGAGGTGAGTTGCTATCCCCAAAGCCTTCTGAAAACTTTTCCAAAATGTGGATGTAAACAAGGATATTGGTCGGATACTATCGATAAAGGAATTGCATGTAACCGAACAATCTCTTTCACTTGGAGTGCTGCTAACGTGTCCATAGAAGTTGTCGTCCTAATAGTAATTAAGTACACCGACTTGGTGAGTTGATCAATGATGACCCACATAGAGTTATAGCCGCTTGGCAAGCTAGGAAGCTTGGGAATGAAGTCCATAGCTACATTCTCCCACTTCCACTATGGAATAAGTAACAGTTGTAACATGACTCAAGGATGGTGATGCTCTACTTTTTGTTGGCAAATTTAACACTTGGACATGAGAATGGCGATATCTCTTTTCTTTCCATTCCACCAAAACATTTGCGTCACATAATGGTACATTTTAGTTCCTCTAGGATGGATGGCTAACCTAGAGTGATGTGCCTTCAGAAGAATGTTCTCCATCGGCTCTTTTTTTCAAAATATTTTAGTGGCTAACCCTACAATTTGGCTTTCAGCTATTGAATCTCCTCATCTCCCTGATGAGCTTCAATCATTGTGTCCACCAAATTAGAACATATAGATAGGTTGGCAAACCACCTGGTTGTTTCCTCCAATGCTATCTCCTATTTTAGTGTAATGGCCTCTTCATACAAAAGCTACTCTCGAACATGTATGTGAGCCAACATAGTTGCCGACTTCCTGCTCAACGCATCTGCCATTGCATTAGCTTTACCTAGATGATAAACAATGGTGAAGTAATCTTTCATAAATTTTTCTGTCTCATTTGCCTCATATTCAAGTCCCTTTGGTTACAAAGGTGCTTCAAACTTTTGTGGTATGTAAACACTTCAAATTTCACATCATAAAGGTAATGCCTCTTGATTTTTAGTGAAAAGACCACTGTTACTAGCTCCAAATCATGTGTTGGATAATTTTGCTCATGCATCCTAAGTTGGTGAGAAGCATAAGCTACCACCTTCCCATGATGCATTAACACACAACCCAACTCCTTCTTTAGAGGATTGTCGTAGACAACAAATCCTCCACTACCTAATGGAAAAGGCAAACCGACACTGAAATTAGTTTTTCTTTCAATTCCCAAAAATTCTGCTTACATGTTTGGCTCCATTCAAAAATTACATTCTTTGGTATCATGTTGGTCATAGAGGCTACAATGCAAGAAAAAGCTTCAATGTCTGATAGTACCCTGCAAGGCCTAAGAAACTTTTGACTTAAAATGCATTATTGGGTGTTCCCACTTCAAAACTGCTTTTACTTTAGCAAGATCCACTAGCACACCATTCTTGGATATGACATGGACAAGAAAATTTACTTCCTCCAACCAAAATTCACAGTTACTAAACTTTGCAGAGTTTATGTTCTCTCATAGTCTACAGTGTAATTTTTAGATGCTTCTCATGGTCCTCCTTGTTGACCAACTAGATCAATATATCATCTATGAAAATGATAAAAAATTGATCCAAAAAAGATGTGAAGAACCTATTCATTAGATACATAAAAGATATTGGTGCATTGGTAAGCCCAAAAGGCATCACCATGAATTCATAATGCCCATACTGTGCCCTGAATTTAGTCTTTGACACATCCTCAGGTCGAATATGAAGCTAATGATTACCTAACTTCAAGTCAATCTAAGAGAACACCTGAGCCTGCCACAATTCATCAAACAAGTCATCAATGCATGTCAAATGATACTTATTCTTTATTGTGACCTGATTCAACATTTAGTAGTTGATGCAAAGTGTGAGAGAATCATCTTTCTTCTTGACAAAGAGAACCATTGGCCCCAAGGGAATGCACTAGGCCTGATTAAACCTTTGTCAATTAAATCCTACAATTGGATTTTAAGTTTATTAAGTTCATATGGTGCCATACAGTATGAAGATTTTTAAATTGGCATGGTGCTTGGAAGAAGATCGATATTAAAGTTGATACCTCTTTCAGAAGGTAGACCTGATAAATCATCTAGAAAAACATAGAATAACTTAGACACCATCAAAACAAATTCAATAGGAGTTGTTTTTGCAGATTTAAATGAAATGCTTGCAATAAAAGCTATGCATCTGTTGTTGATCCACTTCTATTCTTTAGATGAAGACACCAAGAACTTGCTGCTAACCCATCTCATACCTTGAAAGACGAAAGGCCAGAGATCTAGCGTGGTAAACACTATGCTTTTCCCAAAACAATCAACATGACCATGATTTGCTGACATTATGTCCTTGCCAAAAATCACATCAAAATCAATTATAGGCAAAATAATAAAAATAGCTGCTAGATATTGTCCCTCAATCACAATAGGAACCTTCCAAAATACTCCTCTACTTGAAGAAAGGACAAAGGGGTAGAAACGTGCAAAGGAGTCAATAATAGTTTGGCTCAATACCAAGCACTCAAGCAAATAGAGGAGAAATGAAGGAATGTGGAGAACCAATGTCAAATAATACTCTAGCATGGTGGGAGTCACTTTCAAGCATACCTTTCACGGTTGAAGCTACGTTAGTTGCTTCATGAGCTATGATAGGAAAAACTCTTCCTTGATTTGCTTGCTTCTTTTGTTGATCACCTTGTTGCCTTTGTTCTTGATTTTGAGGAGGTCAGTGATGCCCTGAAGTTTCATTTTCAGTGTTCTTCTAAGGATAATATCTCTTGAAGTGCCAATGCTACCCACATTTGAAACAAGTTAAGTTTGCACAGTTATTTGGTTTCTCTGACTAAACATTATTGTTATTGTTTCTACTGAAAGTATTTCATGAATTGCTTGATCTATTATTGACCAAAGTGTTGCAGACGTCGTCATTGTTCCCACATGGCCTTTGATTATGTCTCCTTGAGAATCACCCCACCTATTATCCTTTGTCTGCTCCCTCCTCTTCTGGCAAACATTGAAGTCCTTTTCAATGACTATGGCAATCTCCCATGACATCTTCTAAAGGCTTATGCCAAAAAGGTACCATTTTTTGATGTAAGGTTTCAGTCCATCTTCAAACTTCCTTGCCCTCTCATCATGGCAGAGACGAGGAGCAAAATGTTTTAGCTCCATAAACTTGGTTTTATACTCAGTAATGTTCATAGATCCTTGCTCTAAGTTTAGATATTCCTTCTTCCTTCATTCTCTCACATTCAAAGGGAAATACTTCTCATCAAGAATGGATAATAAGTCCTTCTAAGGAATATCAACATGAATATGGAACCGCTACCTCTCAACAGAAAGCCATCAATGCTGATATTCAGCCTCCAAAGTTAAGACAGCTAGGTGAGTCTTCTCTTTGCGCAGAACTTTTATATGTAGTGGAATCAAGTAAATATCATGTCAAAACTCACTCATGATGTATCAATCATTCAAACCACAAGCATTCAATCCATACATAACAATTTCA
Source organism: Saururus chinensis (assembly GCA_035235625.1). Lineage (NCBI taxonomy): Eukaryota > Viridiplantae > Streptophyta > Magnoliopsida > Piperales > Saururaceae > Saururus > Saururus chinensis. The sequence continues at coordinate 22,696,273 of CP141146.1, read as the reverse complement.
GCATAGAAAACCCAATTTGAGGTAGAAAACCACAGTATTTCCACAACGGAACCAAATCAATGCACTACTAGTAAGCAAAATAATTTTCCCCAACACAAGTAAACCACCAACCTTTGTTTTGACTAACACAAAATCCTTTTCTTTAGATCTCCACCAATCTTTGTTGTTGCTAGCCTTAAGGTCTTCTCCCTCAAGTACTTGAAAGTTCTTCTTCCTTCTTACTTTGTCTTTGTCAACTTGTAGCCTTCAACAAGCTCCTCTTGTTGTATTGACTTTGGCCTTATTTGGAAATCTTTAATCTCTTTTGGAAGATATATTGCAACTCATCTTTGAAATCTATGTAAAATTTCCTTTTAATTATGAAAAAGTTTCATGAATTCACCATTGATCTTCACTCATAGCTTCATGTGAACCCCCTTTGGAAAACAATATGTAAAATGTATAAACCCTGTTTCTCTAATCACCTCTAGTTTTTCCTCTATCAAATTTCATGATTTCTTAACCCTTATATAGCTCCTTAAGTTGGTTTAGGTCTTTGACTTAGAATAAGGAAAGAAATTTAAATCGGAATGACTTAATTATGCTAACTAGTTCTTGAAGCAATCAATCGTTCACTGTTTATTTTGTGCACGATATTTTAAGTGATTGATTGATTAATGATGGTGATCGATCAATAATTCTCAGCTTCATTTTACATAGGGCGAAATTAGGTGCTAATCGATTGTTCTAATCAACTGTATGTCTAGAAATCGACTGTTTAGATTACATTTTTACCATTTTGCCCTTTTTACCTTAAAACCTTTTGAAACCTTTGAAATAACTTCAAAAACATGTCCAAGTAATTTTGGTATGTAAATGCGATTTGAATAAGTTTTCAAAACCTTCAACATTCTTTAGTCTTCTATCTTGATCTATAAGAATACATCTGCTCCTATTTTTCAAGTCTGTAAATTCCAAATCTGACTTGGGCACAACATCTAATTGGATTCTAAGACTCAAAACATACACAAAGTTTCTAGACATATTTTTGACACATTAACATGTGACTCATATGTTATTACAATCTCTCACTTTGGTTATTTCTTATCAAAGCACTACATGTTTGAAAAACAAAATAAAATTACAAGTCTTAACATAGAGCATTGCCTTTTAGATTGTACAAAATAACTTGACTTTACAATGACTTAATGTAGAATCATTTGGAATTGATCTTGAAAAGCCTTGTATAACCGGTAACTATCCAACACAATTAAAATCAAATTGATTTGCATATTACCGTTCAATCAAATAAAGTTAAACACTTTGATTTTCATTAATTACTTCTCTCCCTTTTTGATAGAAATAGACAAAAAATTAAAGAAATAATTAATAAAAATACTCATTAAAACACAATTGAGTTATTACCATATCTAATATACATGAAAATATATAGAAGCATCAACACATCACATATCCATCTAATATCACAACATAACATTATTTGCAAGGTACATCTCATAGTTAAAATGAAACATAACTGAATTGAAAAAAATTTAAACAAAGGAATACATGAAAAACTTATGGAAAACCAATATAAAAATCAATATGAAACATCATCATCATTACTCTGCTCCTCCTCACTATCTGCATGCAGACGTCGATTCTGAGCAAGCGATCAATGTCTATAAGCCTATGAAACACAACGTCCTAAAACACTCTAAACTTGTCAATAGTAAATGATCTATTTGGATCATCCATTGGTGTTGGTGCCTCTACTACTCTCTACGGCTCATGAACATCACCCTGATAGTGAGATAGCATGCTACGAACTACTGCAATGTCAATCGGTCTCATGCCAATCATAGTACGCTTTTCCCTAGGTATCCTAACATGTACCATAATAATCCAACACAGGATGTATAGGTAATGTAACATCTCATGTGTGTGACCATGTGAGAATATCAAAATCCTCTAAAAAATAATGGAGGGCAGATCAAACTCTAGTTGTGCCTATGCTAGGAGGTGTAGAAGCCATGCCATCATCCTATCCACTCTCTCGTTCTTTGCACTCCAAATGTCATACTGAGCTATGACATGAAGTTGTAACACCCCCATATTTTCTGAAGAATATTATAAATTTTATTATATTTTAGTCATTGGTAAAGCATCGATGTACCCATGGACTTGCCGATGGATTTTGAGGAGACGTGTTGACAGAGCTACTGATGGTAACTGCATGCATGCTGTTACTCAAGAATATGAGGTGGTTAATTAGTTTCAGATTTTGTGAGAAGTTATGATATCATTTAAGGATTAGAAACAGATTTAGAAGGGAAAGAAGGATCCCAAAGGAGAAACTCACGACTGGAGAAGAGAGAAATAGACAACCGAGAGAGAGGAAAGTCGAAGAATCTGGTGACGCTCACGGTTTAAGGTCGAATGGCTTTTTGAATGTAAAATCTTCTCGAATTGATAGAGTTTTGGATTTTCTTCATGATTTGCATTTAATATACGTCAACTTGAGTGAAGTTTGGGTGTTTTATTGTATTCTGAGTTATTTCTTTATTGTATTAAGGAGTAAAACCATAGTTCAGGTCATTGATTTCTTCTTTTGTAAGGTATTTTCAATGTATATATTAATGTATATGATTTTCCAAAACAAAAGAGAGCATTTGGGCATGATTTTGATCATTATGAAAGTGAGAAGATGAACATTGCTCATGCATGCATGCATTGCACAAAAGTAGTTTTTGGTCGTCGGCAGTGTGAATGACGCATTGACAAGGCATTAGTGAGAATTACATGATTCACTATCAGTAGGGTTCGAAGTGTCTATGAACTCACCGATGGATATTGGTGAGGGCATCGACTCATATGTATAGTTACCAATAGATATTTATACCTTTGTCATTTATAGTCGACATGTCGGTGCACTCACTGATGGTTATCGGTGAGGGCACTAACTTATCAATGAAGTCACCGATGGATATGAAATTCTATGTCAGTGATAGTCAAAGGATCGATAAATGTACTGATAGTTATCAATGAGGGTATTGACCCATCCGTAACGTCACCGATAGATTCTATCGGTAAGGATCGACGTGTCGGTGATCTAACCTATGGTTATCAGTGAAGTCATCGGTCGTCTATGAGTTTAACAATGGACCTCAAAGTCACTGTTGGCAGGGTTCGACATGTTGATGAGTCCACTGATGGAGAACATGATTTTAGAATTTATTAGGATTATAGCTAATGTATGCTATAATACTTATAATTAATAATGAATGGTGTTTTATGTGATTAGTGATGTGGATGAAATGTCACTTATACATATATTTACGTAGGGGTTAGAATCCCCAATGCATGTGTATGAGCCTATTGATTGTGATGAATGGGTACCCAAAAGACTCTGCATATAGCAACCAAGGTCATAGGAAACCTTAGTGATTTAGCTCCAAAAGTGAGTCTTTAGCCACGTTGATAGAAGGGGGTTTGTATGAAAAAGGACCAAAGTCTTCTGGCTTTGTAAAAATGGGAGTTATGTAGAACCGCTTCCATGTTCTAGGAGTCTTGTAAAAATGGACTAGAGCATTAAAAGACGTCTGGTCCAACGCAACACAATGCATGAGGTTTCGATTATTATGGAAAGTCAAAATCTCAACACTAGGGTCCATGAGCCCTAGTGAGCATTTACTTCTAATGTGGATGAGGAGAGGTAGACTTCAAAGCACTGAGGTTATTATGTGGTGGCCCAATATCTAGGAGTGCGAATCTCCTAGATGAGATTATCATGTTTAGACAACCTTCGGGAAGGGTTTTGCTGACAAATGGAATGAATATTATGAAAGGTATGTATTCTTTATATGGTGATGAATCGACTTGTTTTCTAACAAGAATTCTATGGTATGTTGATTGAGCTTTTATGATTATTTAAGATTGTTATCCCATTGAGTATTCCTGTATACTCAGTATCTGCTCGGGTTGATGCTTGAAGGTATGTGAAGGGCATAGCTGTAGTGAAGATTTATCCTACCTTTGTGGAGATACTTCCACTAGGTTTGATTAGGCACACAAGTGTGAGATTAATCTTTTATTAGTTTTGATGTTGTTAATAGATAGTTTTGAACTTGTGGGTCTTGTGAATATTTCAATGAAATTGTTATATAAATTTTATTAGAAATATTAATATCACATTCAAATGATTGTGAAAATGGATTATACTCATACCCCCAATTCTTTATTTATTCCGTATGTTTTCACCGTTGCAACAAATATGATGGATGGATGAGATTCAAGATGTTTTTTTAAATTAAGTAAAAATAATGTATTTCATGAAAAAATTATACATGAAAATTGGGGGTGTGACAACTTGGTATCAAAGAGATTAACAAGATAAATTCACAAATTGTCTATTAAAATGTTTTAACTAATGGAATGATAATGGCTAGGGAAAACTAATTATTAAGTGTTGTATTTTTCCTTAGTGTTAGAACAAGATGGTTCGAACCAAGAATCAAGTACAACATGCAAATGCATGATTTGTTAAAGATGTAGCAAGAATCAATCAAAGGAGGGAAGATAACCTCCTAAGGGACAGACCACCCTCCTTAGCATTTGTGGATTTGGATCTGGAAGAGGATCCAAAAGAGGAACCACAGGAGGAAGATCTAGAAGAAGATCCACAGGAGGAGGTTTGGAAGAAGATCTAGAAGAATTCTCTTTGGATTGGAGTAACTTAGAGGTTGAAGATTTTAGTGATGCTTTTGTGGTCACAGTAGAGTCTGGTCCCCCACTGGAGTTTGTCTCTTCTAGCGATCAAGAAGGGGATGGTGACTAATAAATTTTGAAATAGAGGGAAATAGGTATGAATTTTTATTTTATAACATGATAATCTTATGCATGCTTTAATATCCTTCTGAATGAAATTGCAATGCTATGAAAGTTTTCATTGAAGATACATATATTTCAAAAAGGAAATGATTTTTCATTACAATGATTTGCCCAAAATATTACAAAGTTAAAGAAAACAAGTAAACTAGTAGTCCTAAAGGTGAGGAGGAGATGTAGAAAATTCCTAATCAGGTACATCTAGTGACCACCTTCAGATGCCCCTAATACTTCTAATTGTATTCTACCTCTCTGGATAGATGGTGGAATCTTTGGGCAGTGATATCCATGAACTCAGATAGAGTTTCCCACATCTCCTCAATCACCTCTAAGATAGATGGGTAAGCAGTAGCGACTTGTGGGACTTGGGCTCTTGCTCCTGCTACTACAGCAGTGGCTACTGTTGCCAGAGTTGTTCCTTCTATGCTCAAATGGGCTTGGGCTCATCTTCAAGCCACTTGCGACCCTGATGGCGAGGGAGGAGGTCCAAGTGTAAGTTTTGCACACCCCCATGGGTGAATATGTTGTGACCAATACATGGGAGGGAACTATCGAAAAGAAAACCTAAATCAGTGGCTATTCATTAGACAACAAAAAGATCACTCAAGGCTCGTGAGTGAACTTAGTAATCTACTGCATGATATAAGTGGGCAAACAGAACGAACAACAGTAGTGGATGGCCACCACCAAGTGAGCAGTCAACTAAGTAGTGTTTCCCTTTTGTGGATATAAGTTGTGAATGAAAATCTTGCTGTACACGCGGAAGAGTGGAAACATATGAGAAGTAGGGAGAGCATTACCATCTATCCAGTTCATGTGACCACTGAACAAGTCACGTGTAATCGTCTCTCAATCTTCAAGAGAGATGAAAGAGGACTGTGCCTCCGGAGTTTGGATCACCGGAATCCCCATAATTTGACTGATTTGGTGAACTATCATGTAGTGAAGAGCACCCCCAATGGAGAGGTTGAGCTTTGAACCTCCAAAAGTGAAGTCTAGCATAGCTCTATAAACTTTGTAAACCCGAGAGATGATGACATCACCACCCCAAGAAAGTAGACCCTCAGAATAAATGGCAAACAATCTATCCCGGATGATGGCGAGGTACTCATCACCCTGAGTATTGACCTATCTCTCAGCTATGACTTGCGAAGTTCTAATTCACCTCATCGGATTGGAGAGGAATGGAGGTGAAAGAGGAAGAAGCCATCAAAGAGGAGTCATAGCTATGATGGCGAAGCAGATGGAGAAGTGGATAATTCCACTGTGGCGGCGGACAGTTCTGCTATCGAAGTAGTAGGTGGAGTGGCAGTTCTAGCAGAAGGCATGGAGGCAGTGGCTATCCTAGCCTAAATAAAAGGGACGACTTCTCTAGAAGAAAAAAGCTGGAGTGTTAGTAGCAACTAGTGGAGGTGTAGCAATAACTGGCAGTGGTGGAGGGTAGTGGTAGCACTAGAGGCGGAATTAAAGCTCCTCCTTGGGTAGGCTGAGAAGTAGCAGGGGAAGAGTTTTTGCCTTTGAAGGGCCTAGCCTTAGGGCAAGATGTAGATGGAGTAGCCATAGGTTTTGTTGGTCGGGAAGAGGAGGCACCACTTTTGCCCCTCTTGGCAAGAGCCCCTCGTGGAGTTGCTTTGGCCTTCCTCATTTCTGCGATTGTTTGGCATGAAGCACCTCCAATGGATGAGTAGCTTTGGGTCATGGTCTCACTCCAGTAGTGAGCATGAGGGAGTGGAGCCACTTTCCCTTGAGTCTGTACTTCCCTTTAGATATGGAAAATACTCAGCTAAAGCGAGTGAGGAATTAGTGGGAGTAGCAGAGGAGGGGGCCTCTTGGTCCTTGTCATATGAAAAGTCATGAAAATCTTTAAGTTAAAGTGAAAATTGTCCTTAAAAAAAATCTATCATGTGCTGCCGATAGAGTATCGACGCATCGATGAACTTATCGATGAATGTAACAGGTTACTATCAGTAACCCTTCGATATCTAAGTGAACACACTGATGGACACAATAGAACACAGAAGACATTTCTTTGATGTGTAGGGAATCATCGACAGTTGTACTAGAAATACCATCGGTGAACCTTTGACATGTCAAAGAACTCACCAATAGTAACATAGAAAGCATGTCGGTGACCATCGACACGTTGATGGCTTACCGATGGAAGCTTCAAACCCAAATAGATTCAGACATTAGTTTGAAATATCTCTAAGGATGAAACAAACAAGGAGAAAATGGAATATGTGTGAAACGGGGAAAAACCCTAATTAGGTTCCCACTGGTAACTCACCGAATCATTGGTGAGGATGCAGGTTAATAAGTGCAGTGAGAGAGTTTAAAATTTTTAAAAAGAGGAGTTTTGCATGTTGTACCTTTTCTTATTTTTGGTTTATTGTGAGCTTTTCATGCATTTTTGAAAGGAAGGGAGCAAAATGCCTCTTGAAGGTACAATGAACAATACCATCAGAGAGGGAGAAGGGTGAAGATGGTGGAGAACAAAGGTTTCAGAAAGCTTATGGAAGAATGGTAGAACTTTGGAAAGCCGAAGATGTGAATTGTCTCTATCACCAGTGCCATTGCGTTTGAATAATCCATGAAGGGAGGCGATGCTTGAGTCACTAGATGCGACTTTTAAAAATAGATTTCTGAACCATCGACGTGTCGATTAATCCACCGATGAGTCAATGGGATAAAAAATTTGAGATTTTCTATATCAAGAGTTTTTTTGTGATTTTATCCAAAATTTTGAGACAAAATAATTTTTATTATATTTAAGTCATTGGTAAAGTATCATTGTGCCAATACTTTTCAATGGAACTTTAGTAATTTCCATTAGTAGACTCATTGATGTGTAAATGGAGCAGCTGATGGTAATTGCATGCAACAGTTACTCTGGAATACGAGACAGTTAATTAGTTTTGGATTTCGTGGGAAGTTATGATAATATTTAAGGGTTAGAAAAAGAGTGAGAATGGAAGGAGTCCAAAAGGGAGATTTGTAGCCAGAGAAGAGAATAGCTGATGACTGGGAGTGAGAGGAGCATCGGAGAATCGGTGACGCTCGTGTTTCAAGATTGAATGGATTTCTCAACTCAAAATCTTGTCAAATTGATAGAGTTTTGGATTTTCTTCATGATCATGATTTGCATTGAATATACGTCAACTTGATTGAAGTTCTGGTGTTTTACTATATTCTGAGTCAATTCTTGGTTTTTACTGTATTAAGGAGTAAAACCATTGTTTTGAGTCATTGATTTATTCTTTTGTAAGATATTTTCAATGTTTATATAAATATATATGGTTTTCCGAAACAAAAGATAGCATTAGCATGATTCTGATTGTCGGTGAAGTTAAAGACGTGTCAGTGGTGACACCGATGAAAGTGAGAAGATGAACAATGCTCATGCATGCATCCACTGCAAGATTGCAGTTGTTGGTTTTTGGTAGTGTGAATGACATGTTGACGAGGATCAATGAGAATGAAGCAATAGTGTTGTTCCACTGGTGGTAGTGTTGGACATGTCAGTGAACTCATTGGTAGATATTGGTAAGGGAGCTGACCACCCTTCTAAAATGTTACCAATAGAGAATTGGATCTCTGTTGGTGATTAGTTGACACGTCGATGGGCTCAATGATGGTTATCAATGAGGGCACTAAACTGTCAGTGAAGTTACCAATGGAGATGAACTTTTCTATCAGTGATAGATGCAACGATAAACTTACCGATGTTTATTGGTGAGGGTATCGACCCGTATGTGAGGTCACCGATAGATTTTGTCGGTAAGGTTCGACGTGTTGGTGTTCTCATCAATGGTTATTGTTGAAGTCATTGACTCATCTATGAGGTTACCACTGGACCTCAAGGTCACTATTGGCAGTGTTTGACGTGTCGGCAAGGCTACCGATGGAGAACATAATTTCAAATTTTATTAGGATTATAACTAATATATGCTATAATACTTATAATTAATAATCCATGATTTTTTATGGGATTTGTGATGTAGATGAAAGGTTAATTATGCATATATTTATTTAGGGGTTACAATTCCCAATGCTTGTGTAAGAACCTATTGATTGTGATAAATGGGTACCCAAAAGACTATGCATACGACAACAAAGGTCATAAGAACCCTTGGTGTCTTAGCTCAAATAGTGAGTATTTAGCCACATCGACAAAAGGGGGTTGGTTTGAAAAAAGATGATAGTCTTCTGGCTGACTAAAATAAGAGTCACATAGAATTGGTTCCCTAGCTCGAGAGTTATGTAGACCTACTTTCCCCGACCAGCGATCAATCCCAAGGGTCGATTGATCAACTGATCTTAAAATAAATTGTAATGTTTACTTTTTTAAAATAATAAAGTTACAAAAATTAAAAAGATTTATGAAAATTTCCAATAAATTCCTAAAAATATTTCAAGACACTTCCCATCAAAATAAAAATTATCTAACATCCACAACTCAAATTAAGAATCAAGCAATGAAAATCAGCAAAGTTGAGCTCTTTCTAATAATTTTTTAACCAATCATCTTTTAAACTAAGTGCATCCACAAGTTATGTTAATTAATACCTTGACTTAAATTAGTCAACCCCATTGTTATGTGATTGTAAATTTTATTCTTTTTTTTTGTTACATTAATATTCTTTTATTAATTTTTAAAGAAAAATCACCAATGTAGTCAACTCTTATATGTTTTAATCTTTAATCTCGCAAGATCACTCTTAACCTAATTGAGACAAATTTGTTTAGACTCTATCAACATGTCCATGCCTTTTTTGAGTTATGATATTTTCCTCAATTCATTTTTCTAGGCTTGGCTTTTTCTAAAGAGAAAATTATATAAATAATATAAAAATATTTACTACCAAAACAGCAGAGACGCAAATAATTTCAAAAATGGTGTCCGTTTTGGCCACATTGGCGCTAGCCAAGTGCTAGTGCCTATGTTGCTTTTAAAATTTTTTTTTTTCGAGATTTCATCCTCCTCACGGATGAAATCAATTTTTAAGTTGATTTCGTCCTTCTGAATGATGGAATCCTCTTTAAGCCGATGTCCTTCATAAGGACGAAATCACTACACCGCATTTTTGGGGCTGACGGGTTTAAGTGGATTTAGTCCTTGCAAAGGACAAATCAACTTAAAAGCTGATTTCATCCTTTAGAAGGATGAAATCCATGGGCTATTTGCGCTCCCCAGTTCCCTCCTGACCGTTGGTTATTTCTCCTACTTTGCCAATTCCGGTGCAAGCGAGTGTTTTCACCGCACCCCACCGTTCGCTGACCTCTGCCATCTAGATCCACTATGCAGGTCCACAGTCCAACACCGAACCTCACCCAAATCTTCTCTCTACCTTGCTTAGATCTGTCATCTGCCGTAATTTAGCCCAAATCCACCCAGATCCGTCGTCCACTGCAATTTCACCCAAATCTGCCCAGATCCGCTGCAATGTCTAAAGGTACAAGCTTTTTTCTCTGCATTTTACTTGAATCATAATCCCTCTGTGTGAAGATGTATTTTTTCATCCATTTAATTATGTTTCTATTAATGTGTGATTAATTAGACACACTGAATTTGGGGAAACTGTGAAGCTGCCCTTGGTCTTCATGTATGATTGTGTTATTAGTTAATGATGAATGCTAATATGCTTGACTTGCCAGCTGGAAGTGGCCTTTTTTATTTTAATTTTAACTTAGGGACATACATTTCCTTTGATGTATGCTTGGCCAAGATTTCTTGTAAAATCTGCTTAATAAACTTTTTTTACTTAATTATGATCGATCACTTTATTAGGAGGTAAAGATTTTGATGAAAAAATTTGGTTTGATTTTGTTATTTATATTATTGCAAATTCATTTGCTTTTGATATCCATATAAAGATATTTGTAGAATTGCTTGGTTAAGTTTGACTAATAGATTAATATGATATTTCATTAAGTAAAGTAGTTATTTTGAATAATTGTTTAATTTATTATTTATGTTATTTATTAGTTATAAATTAAGTGGATAGAGATGGCGGGAGAAATGGTTAGTTTTATGATTCACTATGAAGGGGTAACAGAGGGATTATTCATCAAGTAACCTTCTACTTATGATGAAGTAGCTAGCAAAGTTGGGTGAAAAGTTATTATAAATGATCACCTTCTGATATTTTGATCGAGATCAGGACTACTATGTGTAGATGATAAGGTTTTATTTAGACAAATATTTTACTATTCGTCTCACGTATTTATATTCAAGCTATTTTATGAAAAACAGACCCAAGTGCCAAGTGAAGGGTACAGTGTAAGTAGGAGTTCATACAGAAACTCGCATAGGGGCCGTAAAAAAAATGTGAGTAATCGAAGACACATACAAATGTCAGTGGGTGTCCATGACAGTAAATTTATTTAGTAAAGGCCGACAGGCAATCTGGGCCATATCAGCCGTTAAACATCTGCTTCAAAGATATCTGCAGGACCCACACAAAATTTTGGGTTACCCCGTGGCCAGCACTGGCCGCACAAGTTGCGATTTTGGATTGGATTCCTTTTCGCACGATGATGATGTTCCATGTCTGGATTCTCTCGCTGGGCCAAGGCAGAAGAAGAAGCCCTTGGGTCCTTGGGGGGACTGGAGTCTCGAAGGCTGGGCTGCCACTGCCCACAAAAGGATCATGTCAGAAGATCAATCAAACGGGTCCCAATGGGCATTTGTGTCCATCATCCCTTGTGCTGGTTGTTAATTTATTAAAAGAAATGACCCAGCTTGTACATCCTTGAGGCATGAGCTTCTTTGTCGTCACATCACATGTAAGTCGACTGTAAAATGGTTGGTTTCTATTTATTGATTGGTCTGTGTCCAACTTTGTGCATGAATTATAGTTTTTGCATGTAGTAAGTGAATTGGATGTACTGAGCAATGCTTATGGTTTTTGCTTGTTGTATGTATGGACAGGATGACCTAGCCAGTTGTAATTGGCCTACCCAAGCCATTATATGTGTGAGAGAATGCCATGAGAATGAGGATTTGGGACCTAGCTAGTGTCAACATTGAATTGAACGAAAAAAATTTCCCACTCTATTTCCTTTAGCCGGCAACTTCACTTGCCACAGACGTGGTGAAAGTCTTTTGTCTTGAGCAAACTGCATCTTCTAGGCCTGGGGAACTTTTTTTACTTGATTAAAATTAACAAAATGCCTGGGGGAACTTTAAGCAATGTCTTTCGTATCTTTAAAGAATAAATACAGAAAGCTTGACACTATATGGCGTTAATCTAATTTACTTGAGGGTGTTCACATTTGAAAATGACCCTCAAACACCAAATGTTATCAGATATCAAATGAATGTCATAGGTCATCTGTATTTATTAATGATGGAAGTGGACCTAATTGGAGGTATGATTTTTTAAGATGTGAATCCTATATAAATTTTATAATTATCAATGAAAATTAGAATATTAAATTATTAATTTTGCGTGTCATATGTAAGGTACACATCGCATGCACATGAGATATTTAGTATTCGAATGTCACAAGGTGGTGCATGGTTTGGTACTCAAAGCTCGCCGAGCATTCATTACCCCTACATAGGTGTTGAACATACTGATGCTGGACCATCCAATCTAAAGTGGAATATATATTTATAAATGAATTTAACAATTTTAGTTTATAAACAAATGTTTAGGTAATATGAAATTCAATGTATGTGTGCTATTTATGTGTAGGGGAGCCCATATCCATGATGATGACGTTGATAGAAATGAGGCAAATGAAGGTGAAGATAATATTGGTGAAGCTGGTGAAGATGAGTATGGTATGAATGAAGAAGGTTTCAGAGCTGAGGAATGTGTTTAATAGATGGTTGATGATGAGGGGGATGATGCGGTAGACAATGCAATTGCTGCAAATGACATGAATGTGGATGATGAAGATCCGTCATACTATGATGAGGAGGAGCCAATCTATGCACATATTACCGATGAGCAAATAGATGAGGCAATTAATTGTGGTATGGATATGGATATGGAGAAATAGAACAAAGAAGAGTTATATGTTCGGCACATCTTTAAGGATAAAGAGGCATTTATCATAGCCTTGAGGGATTTTTTAATTAGGAATCATATCCAATACAAGGTTCTATGTACAAATATGTCAGAATATACAATTAAGTGCATTGATAGTGCTTGCCCTTAGACAGTTCATGGATCAATGAAGAGGGGTGTAGGGTTGATGAACTAAAATAATGTTTAATTAGATTCTTTGAAATCTTGAATTAGAATCATATTTTGTGTTAATTCACTACTTATTTTGGCTATTTAAGTTTGAATAGGTGAGTTGGACCTTAGTTGTGTTTATATATCTAAACAGGTTTCAACAAGATCCAAGTAGAAGAGGAAGTAAAGCCCAATTACCCAAAGCTATTTAAAAGTCTTGAATGAGTTCCTAATGGTCTAAATATGCATGGAATGGTTGAACACAACCTTTTGAACCTGTTGGATTTCATATTTGCATCAAGAGAACTAAATTTTGGAAGAAGCTGATTTGGACAGATTGATACAACCTTAGTATTTTCGTCATATCTTTCTATATATAATTTAGATTGATATGATTCTGGAGGCATTGGAAACATGACTTCCAAGTATATAATCATTATTTCATGAAGAAATTCATAATTCCAAAGATATATAGGTCAAATCTGACATGCAAACGGACAACTAGTCAACTAACCCGAGGCCAACACATAGAAGACTCATGCAAAGTTAAGCAACAATCAACAACAAAAAAATGCAAGTCATCAATGACTCGAAGACTTCTATAACTCAATTGACCACAACTTTGAGGACTTAAGAAAAAAAAGAAGTTTTCTTCTCAATCTCAACCAAATCCTAAAGGTCAATTTGTAATTAAAAATTTAAATTCTTCAGGTTCACAAGAAGAGCATGCTAAGTCCATCACCACTTTGAGAAGTGGAAAAGTCATTAACAAAGTTATTTCAACAAAGGTTGTTGAACCTAAGAAGTCTTTGAATTCTAAACATGGTGATGAACTTGACAACTCAAATTGCGTTTCTCCTATTCCACCTCCTTTCCCCAAAAAATTACAATCTTCTTCTAAATTGGTTCAAAATGGTGACGTTCTTGAAATTTTCAAACAAGTTAAGATTAACATTCCTCTCTTAGTTGCCATTAAACAAATTTCATCTCATGCAAAAATTTTTAAAGACCTTTGTACAATCAAGTGTAAGCTACATGTACAAAAGAAGGCATTTTTGACAGAATAAATAGGCACAATTTTACAACACAATACCCTACCCAAATATAAGGATCCAGGTTGTCCAACCATATCCTGTTTAATTAGGAACTTTCAAATTGATAAAAACTTTACTTGATTTAGGGGCAAGTGTAAATATTTTACATTTTTCTGTTTATGAGAAATTAGGTCTAGCGGATTTGAAATCCACCAACATAAAACTTCAACTTGCTGACTGCTCAATCAAAATGCCAAGAGGAATAGTGGAAGATGTCCTTGTTCAAGTGGACAAATTCTATTTTTCGATGGACTTCATTGTTTTAGACACACAACCGGTTTCAAATACATCTTCTCAAATCCCTGTGATTTTGGGTCGTCCATTCCTTTCTACATCCAATGCTCTAATAAATTGTCGGAATGGAGTAATGAGGCTTTCTTTTAGGAACTTGACATATGAGTTAAATATATTTGATGCCAGTAGACAACCATTAGACTTCGATGATACTTTTGAGGTTGACATGATTAAGAGTCTGGTGGATGATGCTTTTCCTTTCATTTATTCTGATGATCCACTAAATATTTGTTTAAATCACTCTGATTTGATAAGTAGAATTGATAAACAGAAGATAATTGGTTTAAAGGACTCTGGATGAGTCTCGATAGAGGTGTGTCTGGCTAAAGACAGTAAACTTAGCTCTCCTAGGAGGCAAACCACTTTTGGGTTTGATAGTTATTTTTGTTTAATTTAATAGTTAGTGTTTTTTTATTTTCTTTAGTTAGTTTTTAGTTTATTGTCTTTGTCGATTGCTCTAATCATTATTAGGGTGTGCTTATATGATTCATTATTGATTTACCCTAATGTGATTATGCTTGTTCTTTATTGACTATTTTTCTTTTGATAGCAATGTACATGAGCACGTCAACCGATGTACTATCTCTTCTTTCCTCTTTTCTGATCTTCAGCATTGCATTTATTTTCTTTTGTACATTAAGGACAATGTTTAGTTTAGGTTTGAAGGTGTAGAAAGAGACTTTTATTTTATTTTAGAGTATGAGTTTTAGTTTTAGTTATAAAATTAAAAAATTAATTAGATTTATTTTATGTTTTTGCTTATTTATATTGATGCTTCTTTTAGACATGTGACTTTTTTTAATGATATCAGTCTGTTTAGAATATGACTTAACATATTTAATGATTTTGAGTTCTGATTACTTCATATTGGTTTCTTGTGCTTCTATTTTGAAAAATTAAGAAAGACATTTGTCTAAGTGAGAATTCGAGCCCTTGATTATAGTCATACATCTTGGTTGATATCATTGAATCTAAGTAATTATTTTATTATGAGAGTAAAACTTTGGCATGATATAGTAGTACTCATGTTATTATAATAGAGTACTCATGTTATTATAATAGAGTTTTGGGCTTAACTATTCTTGGTTTGTAGAACAGTCTAGGACTTTTTGTCAACATAATTAAAGTTGATTTGTAATGTGCTCAAGAAAAAAAAAACAGAGAAAAAATTGAGTAAAAAAATAAAAGAATAAAAAAAATTGTAAAGAGCTAAAAAATTAAAGTCTTTCTATTGAGTAGACTGGGACTCGGTGTGCCTCACTAAGCATAGGGTGTTCGAGTCAAAAGGTAGATTTGACTAATTTGTGACATGCATAGCCTTGAAGCCTATTTGGTTAAAGTTATTATGCCTAAGGGATGCTTTAACACCTAGTGCCCTGAGCCAACTAGATTGGGAGTCACTAGCATAACACTTGTTGCATGGATCTTATAGAAAACTTAAAAAGTCTAAGCCTTATGCATGTCATGTGAGATAAGTATAAAATTTTAGTAGAACATTATATAATTATATCCTGAATGAGTTGTCAGGTGATCTAAGGTGTTTTACTTTTCAATGAAGGTTTTGCATGATTCTCTATTATGATCTCTTGCAAATGAATGCATGCCAATGTCTAATTTTGAGTGTTAAAATTTAAATTGTTAAGTGGACATTAGAGACATTGAGTTGTTTGATTCATGAGAATGGGACTGTATAATTACTTGACAATGTTTATTGTTTAAAACTATTATGTCTGTATGAGTACTTGCCACTAATGTGAAGTTTTTAGAATGAATTATTGTTTCAAAAGACAAGTTATATTATGCATTATTGATTTTACTAAATGAAGTCACATGTTTAAGATGAGTTGATTTGTAAATTTTATATGGTTTTAATTTTAATTTTCTTTTATCATTTCAGTTTTGAATTTTGTTGGTAGATTCATTGCAAACCCTCACGAGACTATAACTCGTCCACTAATGTAAGCTAGGGGTTCAAAGGCTTGTTGCATATGCTAAATGCAATTGAGATTTCCTACGGAAGTGGAGTAGTTAGTTTTATTTTCTGTTGTATTTATTTTAGTTTTGCTCGAGGATTAGCAAAAAGTAGGTTTTGGGGTATTTGATGCACTAAAATAATGTTCAATTAGATGCTTTGAAATCTTGAATTACAATCATATTTTGTTTTAATTCACTACTTGTTTGGGCTATTTAAGTTTGAATAGATGAGTTGGACCTTAGTTGTGTTTACATATCTAAACAAGCTTTAACAAGATCTAAGTAGAAAAGGAAGTAAAGCCCAACTACCCAAAGCTATTAAAAAGTCTTGAATGAGCTCCTAATGGTCTAAACATGCATGAATAGTCGAACAAAACCTTTTAGACCCGTTGGATTTAATATTTGCATCAAGAGAACTAAATTCGGGAAGAAACTGATTTGGACAGATTGATGCAACCTTAGTATTTCAGCCATATCTTTCTATATATAATTTATATTGATATGATTCTGGTGGAATTGGAAAGACGACTTCCAAGTCTATAATCCCTATTTCAAGAAGAAATTCATAATTCTGAAGATTTATGGGTCCAATCTGACACGAAAACAGACAACTAGTCAACTTACCCGAGGCCAACACATGAAGGATCTTTTTAATAATTGTGATTGATATACATAAGGAAAGATAATGAGGCTTATTGGATAACTAAAGTAACACTCAAAGATACTTATTTGCTAAATAAATTATTAATTTATTTGATTGATTTAGAATGTAATCATTGCCAAAAAAGTAATTATTTAAGTAATCAATCAGGATGCAATGAAGGGATATGATTGGACCTTCCCCTTTGAAGTAACCTCTTCTACACCTATAAATAGAGGGGTGGACATGGTAGAGGCATCATCCCTTCCTCTTTGGAGCTCTTCTCTCCTATTTTCTTTTCTTCTTTTGTTCTTAGTTTTATTGTAATGGTTTCTAAGATCTTAAGCTAAGGCTAGAGGTGATTTGTAATAATCTAATGAAGTTCTATTCATGTTTCATCAATAGTTTTAAGTAAGTATTGATTATTTGAAGTGATGTCTATTTAATATTAATTTTCTTCTTGTTTTTTTGTGATTTAGATACATAAGATGCTTGAAGGCTCTCCTTCTTGATCTTTTGTGATTTTAATACATAGAACTCTTGAAGAAACAATTGTTTTTATCCTTCATTTATCCAAAGTATTTTCTATCTTTGTTTTTACTTTTAATATTTATATCTTCCGGTTAGATAAAATCTTCATTCGATTCTAACTGAGATAACATAACACATGAAGAATATCACTAGATGTTACGATGACTCTTAATGCCTTAATGTTTTCTTTTATTGATTTCTTAATTCTTTATTGCCTCAATACTCTTCTACACTTTCTCTCTTTATTTTTCTTTCCTCAATTTTTTTTCATAATAATTTTCTTTGTTACACAAGGCTATCTCTATGGATCGACCTTCTCTACTACAATTGGCAAGTAACACAAATCTGTATTTGACTTCTTCATAGTCTTGGTTCAGACGTAACAATAAATTGTTGAGTGTACTTTAAATTGAAGATATGCGAAGGTGATGACACTTGTAGGAATGCCCTGCTTAGAACTGATCATAGGTAGTGTAATGCATCATTTATTTCCAAGGTCATAACGCCCACCATCCAAGCCGAATTAACTCTCACGTTAGGTGATATTATTTAAAGAATGAAGGAGAGGTTCCACGTTGAAATTTTTTATAAAAAAGCATGGGCGGCAAGGAATATGGCCATAAAAGCCATTTTGGGGGATTGGGCTGAATCATACAAATTGTTGCCAATGTACCCAAGGCAGTACAAGATCCGAATACTGGTACCTACTACAAGTTAGATTTTGATCTAGTGGATAGTGGCCCGTGTCGGAGATTTACGCAGATGTTATGGACATTTGGGCCATCTATACTAGGGTTTAGGCATTACATGTAAGGACTCTCATTTCTAAACCAGTTTTCGTTTCATTTTAATCATCGGTTATTGCTTGGTTAACTCATTTTCTCATTTATTCGGTGGTTTTGTAAATAAATGGTATTTCTAATGGTTTTAATCAAAACCAACTTCACAATTATTGGTTTTAAGTGATTTTGAGTCAAATCTGAATTTTTGGGATTTTTCTGAATTTTCACTAATTTTCTGAAAATTAGGGTTTGGCGGGACTCCCTGTGGGCCCCACCATCGAAATTTGGGTTTTTGGACTAAACTAACCCAGACATCAACACAAGCCTCTACAAAAATTGTTATAATTTTTCTAGGTTTAATTAGTGCTCAAATAGCAAAATTACCCATTTTTAGTCTATTTTTCTATTCATACCCCACACTTTACATACACACACCCCAAACCCTACTATAAATAGAATGGCCTGAGCCATTTCCATTTTGGGAATAGGCTGGGAAAGGGAGGTTAGGCCTAATTCCCCAATTAGGCCCGGATTAGAAGGTGTTTAAGGTAAGCCTCTTCTAATTAAGCCTTAAACCCTAGATTTTCTCTTAATCCTTTCTAGATCTACCATTTCCCTTTTGTTTTAATTCATTTTTAAACATCAAAACTACTGATTTGCATCTTTACTTCAAACCCTAG
Organism: Saururus chinensis; assembly: GCA_035235625.1. Classification (NCBI taxonomy): domain Eukaryota; kingdom Viridiplantae; phylum Streptophyta; class Magnoliopsida; order Piperales; family Saururaceae; genus Saururus; species Saururus chinensis. The sequence continues at coordinate 22,677,223 of CP141146.1, read as the reverse complement.
ATCTAAAAATCCGATTTGTATGTTCAACAAGCCCTAGATCTAAGTTTTTCATTAAGGTTTTCTATGTTAAATCGATTTTAATGGAGTTTAATTTAAACTCTATGTATTTGCAAGGTTTTCAAGAAGGGTGACCATCAAATCTAAGCCTAATCAAGGGATAAGGTAATGGACTTTCGAAATTTCAGTTTTCCTATGGTAAAGCTCTTGATTTCATGGTTTATTTTGAGTGGATTTACTTGATTTGGTACTTTAATGGCATGATTAGTAAATGGTAATCTTTAATCCCGATTTTATAGGGTTTTATCTTGTTATGATGTAGATTAGCTTTCTGAAAGTTATGGTGAGATTTTATTGGCATTTAGGTTGTTAGATGATGATTTTAAGTTTTATTAATGGAGTTTCAGTTTTGAAATTTTGAATTGGAGAAGAAGGTCGATCTGCCTTGTTGGCGTTCGAACGGCCCTACTGGGCATTCGAACGGTAACACTATAATTTCAACCGATTTCTCGCTTAGCTGATCGAACGGCCTGACTGGACGTTTGAACGACAACACTACATTTCCAGAATTTTTACGTTTAGCCTATCGAATAGCCCTACTAGGCGTTCGAACGGCTACACAGCAGATTTTGTATAATTTGCATGATGTCTATTTCGGTAATTCTACTTTGATATATTATTTCCATGTGTATGTGGAGTGTTTTGAGCTATAGTATGCTACTGGAAGGGTGTACCATTGAGGTTATGAAGTTGTGACATATATTAGTGTTATGTAGAATGACTTGAGATTGGTTATATGATGTTGGAATTACCATCTTGAAGTTATGAATGGTTGATTATCTATGGTTAGGTATATTTTCAATTGAACTACAGCATACTAATGGGCTGATATATCATGTTAGGATGTGTTTGATTTATGTGTGAATGTTAGTGAATGTTAGTGAATGTCATGGCTCAAGGATGGTGTGAATGATCTTATATGTGTTTAGCTTGTGGTTAAGCTTTGATTTGAGTTATGATTTTAACGATTCTTCACCTATGATTTCCGCTGGAATTCATGTTTAGATGTTAATATACATGTGTATGGTGATGGTGAGTGAAGTTCAAGCATGTTGATATGCATTGAGGGAAATGCTTCTACTATGTACACACACACACACGTGGGGTTTAATGATGATGATGAGGATGAATATTATGACTATGAATGATGCATGGGGGCTGATGAGAGCACTTCGCATGAATTAGGATTCATGTATGCCTTGCACATGTATGTACCATGTTGCATGCATCATGAAAATGGATTTCAATTAATGCTTTGTCGAGATTAATCGAGTTTGACCGATTGGATGCAATGTGATGAAATTGCGTGCCGGATTGATCGGTCGTGGCTTAATTGAAACTTGGTTGGCCTGAAAGGGCATGTTTTGATTTGAGTTCCTTCGTGGAACATGTGCAGTCCCTAGGTTGAGTCTAGTTAAATGGAATGATATGGGGACGAGTTGTGTACTTGTCATGCGATTTGAGCTTATTATTGTCTTCTTGACCCTGAGAATCCAGTATGGTATGCTCTGTGCACCGACTACCATGTGTTCTAGGGTTTCCTGTGTGGAAACTCGGGCTCTTCCCCATCGCAGGAGATGTCCCAAATGGAACACCCCTGCTCTAGGTTCTCTTCGTGAGAATGTGACATCCTTGGCCAGGATCGTCTGGGGTGAACAACCTTTTGGGATTGACAACCCTCAACTTCTTAAATTCTTGTGTAGAATTTGGACCATGACACGCCTTCATGGCCTCGTCTATGTTCCCGTCTTCGTGACACTATTTGTGATTACTCCTTGATGGAGGCATTCTTGATTTATGTTGATGCAAGTATATGATGTATGCTATGCATGTTTGTGTAACATGTAATTTGACACGTTTGTCGTGTAAGAATGGATGAGATATATTATGCATACGTGATTTGAAGAAGTGTGATTGAGACACTATATGCAGGTTTATGTGTTATGAATGCATGATCAGAAAGTGTGATTGAGACACTATATGCAGGTTTATGTGTTATGAATGCATGATCAGGAAGTGTGATTTGGACACTATATGAAGGTTTATGTGTTATAAATGTGTGATCAGGAAATGATACATCTTGTCAATCTTTGCTTTGACTAATTATGATTGCTATGCCATCGTGTTTCCAATGATGATAGTATATTAGAAAACCATTGCTGAGTTTGTTTAAACTCACCCCTCTTTATTGTGTTTTGCTTTGGGGCTGTGTGGCGCGACACGCAGACGGACAGGATCTCCTCTTTGAGGAAAGATCAGAGACAACATGAGAGTGATCGTGGAGTCCTCTTATGAGACTTATTTTCCTTGGTTTATGCATTATGTTTAGAACCTTTGTGTATGGTTCTCATTTTGTTTTATGCTTTGTTATACATTTGTGTTGTGTAAGACCTATTTTGGAGCCTAGAGTGGGCTAAGGTTGACTAAGCATGTGGGTTTGAGACTTATGTTTATCTTGAGTTAAAGCAACTCTCTTTCTTTTCTACTTATTTACTCTTGCTCAAAGTGGTGTGCATACTCCGTAATTTTGTTAGATCACCCGTAATTAGGGTTAAGTCTTCTGCTAAACCGTATCTCAATTTCCCTTGTCGCCCCCGTGCGTTTGACCGGCCCCTGGATCGGGTTCGGCTCGGGTCGGGCAATGTCGGGGCGTGACATTACATCCCGGTGATTGATGTTGATGCCACTCACTTGTACGGTAGGAATCCCAGAGCTCATATGGCTACAACGATTACAGATGGGAACAATGAGCTATGTCCTCTAGCAATCTGGATAGTTTCAAAGGAATATTATACAAATTGGAAATGGTTCTTAAGTCAAATGAGGTAGTATGTACTTATGGATATGACAAATGTCGCAATCATCTCATATCAACATAAGGGGCTTCAAAAAGCTGTCCCTGAGAATTTTCCCCCACCATTCTTCTACCATCGATATTGCATCTATCACATGAAGGAAAATTTTAAGGAGTTTAAAATGGTACACTGACGAACTTGATTGGGGCAGTGACATGTGTAATGATAGTAGAACAATTTGATGCTAAAATGGACTTGATTGGTCAGAAAAGTGAAAAAGGGAAAAACTACTCTTATCAGGAGAAGGATTACACCCTGAACAGTGGTCTCTTTCTAACGATGGTTTTAGAAGATTTGGCTTAACGACTAGCAATATGGCAGAAAGTTTAAATAGTGTCTTCAAGGGGGCATGAAGATTACCCATGTAGGCCTTAGTGTTAGCTATTTTTTATTAGGTAGTAAAATTCTTTGTGAAACGATCTTGCGCTTCAAATGCCATGGTCACCCTGTATACTCCTAAAGTGGAAGGGATAATAAGGGAACAAACAAATAAATTTGGGGACTATATAGTTCACAGGATCAACCACACCAATTACGAAGTGATGACCATGTGTGGAAGGAGGCTTATAGTGAATGCGGTTCATCAAACTTGTATATGCAATTACCCTCAAGTCTACCAATATCCTTGCTTTCATCCTCTTGCTGTGTGAGGAAAACGGTGGCAACTGATACAGGCACGAGTATGTTACACATTGACCTCTTATAGAAATGTGTACTCCACACAATTCTACTCTCCTAGTGGTCGGGAGTTTTGGGAAAGATATGTGGCTTATGTGTTATTACCTCCAAGAGCAACATGAGAACCCGGTTGCCCACGATCTGCCTACATTAGGAATAAAATGGACCGTGTGACCATGGAGAGAGATGGTAGAGCAGGTTATAAGTGTGGGAGGTGCGAACAATTTGGGCATAATAGTAAAATATGCACTAACCCTCTTGTTGATTGGTAAACTTACAATTAGATTGTGTGACTTTTTGTTTAGTCAACACTTTAGATATGAATATATGTTCCTCAAATTCTTATTTCCTCGCAGATGATAGATCATATGGAGCTTTTTTATGGGCCAGGATCCATTGATGAGTCAAGACTTGTGTAGCAAGAGTCATCGCATAGGTCGGCTTCTATTTGGCGAGGTGAGGTATTCTAACTGTTCATGCATTTGATTTAGTCTTTATGACTATATGTTGCATTGGGCTATAATATTTTAACTCATTTTAGGACCCCAAGTGCCTTGAGTGCACAGAGCAGTTTAGATACCTCCAAAAGTGGCCTATAGATGAGTGTATTCTACCATATACTAAGCAAGCTAGATTTGGATACTTCATCCATTTATAGTATGTTCGACTTGATAGACATTGCTCATAGCTCTCATCGAGAGATGGAGGAGGGAGACACAAACATTTTATTTACCGTATGGGGAGATGCCCATCACACTTATTGATGTGGAGGTTCTCCTTGGACTTTGCAATGATGGACATACAGTGACAGGCACATCAGGAGGAGGACATTAAGATTTAGTAGTCAGACTCCTTGGTAGAGCACCTCCTCCTTCAATGATGCATGGTAGCCGAGTGAGCCTCATATGGCTATTATGTGAGTTTCGTGCACTCCTAGCAGATGCTACTGAGATAGTCATCGAGCAGCATGCATGCGCATATTCGCTACATTTACATGGGGCTACTATATTTGCAGATAACACCAGTAGTCATGTTCATGTTGTGTACATCTACCTCCTTGTGGGTTTTAACATGGCGGGCACCTACACATGGGTTAGCGCTACCCTTGCATTTTTATACCAACAATTAAGGAAAGCTTGTCAGGCTATGACCTTAGGGATTGCGGGTTGTCTTACCCTTCTTCAAGTACATGAATTTGTTGAAGTTAGTATATTCTACACGTACAATTACTTTGCATTTATTAATAACTTTTACGATATTTGTTGACACAACTATGGTCATGGGAGCATTTACATGTCAGCCGACCAACTACTAAGATGAGTCATGTTGTAGAGGGTGCTCCATTAGGAGCCATGTATATATTGTTTTACACTTATATTTTTAACATAGGTTTATGTGGATATGTCGAATTTATGTGTTAAATTTGAATCCTTAAGGTGGAATGTTTGGAGGAGAAAAACCCAAAATCTACAAGGAGTCCTGTGTTTGTATACAGGAGAGACCACCAGCACTCTTATCAAGTAATTAAGTTTCATTATCACATTTAATATAACGAATATAAGCTATGTAAGGTTATTAAAAACTAATAATGCTTATAAATTGTGGAGATCATTTGGTAGCCATACTCACCTGAGGCGTTGGCTGAGTTACCTCCTCCTTGTATAGAGGGAAGAGATGTGTGGCTCTCTCGAACACTACTCATATGTTTTGAGATTGTAGAGATTCACATGCCTGATTGTGGGATGCTCTAATTTAACTTGGAGCAAGATAATCCTTCCTTGCATAGTAGAGTTTGTCCATCTGATCACTCGGCAAGGCCGCCACATGACCGACTAGGCTGCACATCATGCAACATATATTGCTCGATGGGATAATAGGAGAGCCACTTTTATATGAGGGGAGATGGCTACAACATTGTGTGATGTTTGTAGTCGGTATATGCAATGGTATTTACCCATTACATGAAGATATATTCTACCATGCGATGATTCAGAGGAGATGACTTATCAACCTAGGGGCGCGTCTGAGGCAGCTTTGGTAAGTATATCTTAATTAATTATATAATAATATTTTTTTATTTCTTATTTATTATTTATATGACTTTTATTTTAAATTTTTTATAGCTTGGTTTAGCGCAACAAACATATACACATGTGACAGACACAGTTAACACCTATACTTCAGGCGAGGTCTTATTAGCATCATGTTAGTCGATAATCAGGCACCATGAGGATGTCCTTCGTAGCTTGCCACTACTTCAATCGGTTATTACAAACGTTCATGGACATTATCCCACCGATGAGGCAGCTCAGAGATTGCCAAGGCATGCTCTATTCATGAATATTCCATCTTCATTTGCAACACGTGGCTCTCCTCCACGTTCATCATCTCCGATTTATCTAGATCTAACCCATCCCGAGCTAGTTTATATACCGATTGATCCGATAGTATATACTAGACGACAGTGGGCAGCTCGTGCGGATCCTATCCAATTATCTTCATAGGCATGTTTGGGTGAGTCGTTTGTTACTTATGCGGACCAGGAGGAGCAGAAGGAACCAGTAGAACCTACGAATATTCCTAATTACCCAAACCATTAACAAAATAAAGACAAATGAACTATCTAAAATTTGCAGATCTTATTACATTATACTTCTTCTTTGATGCAAGAGACTTCACCCTCAATGACAAAGGGGAGGATTGCTTGACTTCTTCTACTTGAGATGGAGGTGTGGTGGAGGTGAGGTGGAGGGGGTGCTTCTCTCTGTACTGCAGATCATCTATTGTCAGAGGTTTCATTGTTTCAATTAATCTAGTGGCTACCTCAATCAACTACTTCACTCTCTGTAGCACCACTTGGACATTTTATTATTTCAGTGAGGAATTTCTATGATATTATTCATGATTTATCCTCATAGCTTGTTATGACTTTGTGTTTATGATTTTTGTGTTCTTTGAGTAAACGAACCCCTTTGATAAATATGAATTTATTGAATGATAAACTCAGGAAAGTAGTAATAATGATCAACATGAAGTTTGCATAATTTTATTTTAGAGTAAACGTTCTATCGGCAAGCACCGACACATCGGTGAACCTACTTATGAAATAGTAAATTTAGTGTTGGTGAGGTTCGATATGTCGGACAACTCACCAATGAGGTAATGAAGATACTATTGGCAATCTTTGACGTGTCTATGGTTGTAAAGCTGTTATACCGATGGGTTCTGAAATTGCACTAAAAAGCGGTTCCAAGTAGTTTCATAGACGGTTATGTACCAGAATTTGGTTATTTGATTACCATACACATACCTTTGACAAAACCTTGACCTAATTCTCTGATGGACCAAGGGCATGCCAAAGTTCAGTAGAACGGTAGAAGAATTTGATTCGTTACCTTGCTCGATTGCGGAAAAGAGGTCGAATTGCTAACCTCATATTCTGATTTAATATCATATGTATGCATGATGGATTTGATTTACAATGTTATTATGATTGAATCTATAAAGTCATGACATTTCATGATAATCTGTTATGATGTTAATTATGATCATGATCTTCATATTGAATGGGTATTTAACTCTACGAAATTACTCTATTGCCTTGTTAAGGAATAGTGTATGTGAAATATCATATTACATCATGTTTTTAGATAAACTTTAAACAAGTATGATCGTTCTGCTACTTTTTCCCACATTGGCAAGTCTACTAACATGTTGGTGACCCCGCCGATGCAATAGAGAAGATAAAGGTATGGGATATTGATGTGCATCGACACATCAGTGTGCTACCGATGGGCCACCGATGGTGAGGTCAACACATTGGTGAAGGGTCGATGAGGATGGTTGCTCTTGTCATCCTATTGTCGGTAAGGGTTCGATGCGTCAATGGGTTATCGATGGCCATCGATGACCTGGTGGATATATCGATAGTCTACCAAAAGCAAGTTGGTTTGTACAATTCTAGCATTGAACGCTACATGTGTTAGACTATTATTATGAGCTATAATAACATGATATTGAATGCTTGAAATGCAATTATATATGATATTGTGATTGATGATGTTTGAGTTTATGTACCATTGTATATGCAAAAATCCTTGTAATGGATCGCACCCCAAGATTATTGGATAAGACACTTAAGGACATAGGATACTTGTGTCGGTATGGCTCCACAAGTGAGTCTTTATCTACACCAATGGAAAGGGTTTGGTATAAAATAGGACCAAGGTTTTATAGCTCTCTAAGGATAGGAGTTATGTAGAACCACTTCCCTGGTTCAGGAGATATGTTTGAATGGACTAGAGCATTAAAATATAATTGGTTCTACTGAACACAATATAGGAGGCTCTTTTGATAATGGAAATTGGGATCTCAACCACTTGGGTCCATGAGCTCTTGTAGGTCTTAGCTTCATGGCATGGACTGAGCGGGCAGGCCTCAAAATACTTGAGGTCCGTGATGAATAGTTTATGGTATAGTGAGGTGAAGCTGTAATCCTAGACGTGGCTACTGTGTCATAGAGAACCTTATGGCTTACACTTATGGAGCAAGAGACTCCTGAGTGAAGTCACATTGTGATGTGTGAAATCATGAGAAAGAAATTATGAATGTCTTGCTTATTCTATTTATGTATGTGATGATAATGATTATTATTGGATATGATAATATTGTTGTTGTGATGGTGTAGTGAAATAATGTGCATTGTTATTACATACTTGCTTTGTCATCCCAATCGGTATACTCATATACCCACATGATGCAGGTTTGTCGAAAGAGTAGCCGAGTTGGGATTGGTGAGCACAGGAAGGACACCAAGCTTTAGAAGAAATGTAGGATTTCTTATCTTGTTTAGTAAAACTTTTAGTATGGTGTGTAATTTGAACATAGGCACATGAGTGCCAATTACTTATGGTTTATGTGTGTAATGGATTCTTGGTATGTACTTAGGCAAGACCCTATATAATTTGACCTTGTCCTAATTATGAATATGACGGTTTGAATATTTTTATGTTTGAAAACGAGTGAGTCACCTCAAGGATAATTTTGTGGATGACTGACAAAAAGGAATTTTGATGAAGAAATTTATTTCCACTGAATTTATTGTGATAAATAAATTTTGAAAATCCTAGGGCGTGATAGAGGCCTTCTCCATCACAACGTTAAGAATACCAGTCATGATGTCTAATAGCATAACAAATTTTTTGATGACGTCCAAATGTCCTTCAGACTAGGCTAATGTATGTGCCTTGTGCGTCTCCATGGTGAATGGCCTCCTCTATGTCTTGGTGATGGCTCTCTTTGGGGTCTTCTCGACCAACCTATTTGGTCATATAAGGTGTGCCTTCTCAAGTATGGATAGTATTGAAGATAACAATTCTGGTTCAACCTTCCGATTATGGAGCATTTCTTTGTACCACTTCTTTATCTTGTGGTGGGCTAGAAATTTCTTCCGGTTTTTCTCTTTAGATGGATCAAGCTTTGCAGCCTTCTCCACACCTCTAACTAGCTACATCAACCTAGGCCACCTCTTACACCTAGGAGTGCAAGGCAGCAAACTTGATGCCCATATAGTTGTATGCTTAAAAACAAAACTTTTCAATAACAATTCGGCCAGAAGCACTACAATATCATACATTTCATGTTATTTAACATACACTAATAAGATAAGTTTGTCATCAATTGCACACTAATAAGATAACCGTGTCAACGATTCGTCCATGACACGCTCATTCAACCATCAAGGTATGGATGTCACGACATGATTCCAAGTTGTCTTACCATATATATGCTAGTTAACCTAGTCATGTGATCATTAATGTGATTAATAATATAGCTTTAAATTCTTCCCTAAAAAACAAATGATGCCCCCATCATAATTCCTGCAATGGCAGAGTGGTCCTCTTCTTTGCTCTTGATGTTTCCAAGGTACAAAGTAATCCCTCTTCCCAACATATTGTGGATGTCTCCCACCCAGTTCTAGCTCCCCACCTTCTTTAGGTCATCAAGATAATTACATAGCAATGAGAGGACCAATCTATTGCTTTGCGTGAATAGCACTAGTGCATCCATATGCACTAGGTCTAATCGTTCTAGGTCTTTATTAGACACAACATGCTTTCCTTCACGGACCTCCTCATAATATCCTCTATGTTGTTCTTGTCCAGCCTCTTCCCATAGAAGAACCTTATGAAGAACTTCCTTTTCATGGTGGCCTTACCATTGAATAAGTCTAGCCTCACCAGTGTTCCTTTTGCCTTCATCCATGTGATGAGGGCAACTTCGTCCTTGGTGATGGGAAGACATTACCCCTAATTTTGAATGTCTTGTGAATCGTCCCAATACTCACCGATTAAAAGATCCAGTAGTTGCCTTTATTTTACCACATTCTTGCAATCGTAAATGGTGTAGAACCCTGTCTCTGTCAATATGCGCTTGCATTCCACTCTTGCTTTGACTATATCCTTCAATAGTTTCAATCCGTCGATTTAATTATTTGTGCCTAATCCCGGCCTCCTCCAGTCCTCTTCTTCTCCTATTGTGCAACCTTCACTCTGCTATTTGTATTTTTATATGTTGTCTTTTTGTTTCCAATAATTGTCAAAATTGGTGAAATTAGAATGTGGATTTTGTATGTAAACATGGGTCATGTTTAGCTTATGTAACCGCTCAAGTAATTGTCAAATATTAACCATAGGCACCATACCATGTTATTGTTAACATGATATGTATCATATCGCATCTATGATAACATCACATTTCATACAGATGTGTTAGCAACAATAGCAACAATATGCTATTACGCACGTATACTAAAATATGTTGACACAATATAGCCCTTACCAGTCTAGGGTTTGAGGATGCAACTGACTGCATCAGTGATGACTTCACCACCACTGACGTATCACCTACGAACCCTGCCTTGCCACTTATAAAGTCACTGCCACGTAAAAATTATGACACACTAGAAACCAGAGCTATGTGAGTGTAGAAGGGAAGTCCAACAAATATTCCTGTACCAAATTGCCACCGATGAAGTGACAGAGGTCGAAGATTCACCTGAAGGAGATCAAAATGTGTTGCTGTCAAGAATCACCAGTGCAAATTCTCAAATTGTCATCTCAGTCTGGTTACGTCTAGGTAGGGCTACCAATGGAATAATATGGTTACGGTATGACCTATTCCATTACCATAAATATTTCTCAAATCTTTATCTATAACCATTTCACTATATAAACAATATAGGTTCTTACATATTCGTTCCATCTACTAATAATCGGCCGGTTAATCGGTTAACCATGATCTATTATCCTTTTCATAAGGATTCACTATTGAACATAATAAATATAGCTAATTCTAAAAATTAATAGCCTATTTGGCAAAAATAAATAGACTCATTAAACTTTCTTAATCTAAAGAAGTAGCCCACAACTTATGCATGGTGAATGCTAACAGGATCAACATGTCTAACTCAATTCTTTACCCTACATGGAGCTTAAATATTAAAAAGTACTTGTAGCAGTTGGATACATGTTACTTAGAACTTAAAAGTTTTAAAATATAATATTTAGAATTTTAACCAACATATTTTTATATGTAGTTCACCACCTTACATCGGTGTCTATCAAACTAGTTTTAGGATATAAACATTTCAAAAGATCATTATATTATCCAAGTGAATCACAAAGGAGAATAAGCACCTTTCACAAATAGATTCACTAAATTAGATCTTCCTAAGGTAAAAAACTAACAACATTACTCCTGTTGTTTATAATTATTGAAAATAAATTGTGAGGACCAAACATGACACGTAAATTAGCTTGGACATTTTTGTATATGTTAGATTTAGACCTATATAGTCCAATGCCAACAAACAATCTAATGTACTCTTCCTTTATTTAATAAAGGTTATGAGAAAAAGGAAGTTTCTTAGTGATTAGGCCTCTCACAATGGTTTTGGATGGGGAATAGCCACTTAGGGATGACTCTGGATGCTTTCCAGATGGCTCTGGATGAGGCTTAGCTGCTTAGGGGGGCTAGGGTTCTCCCAATGGTTCTGGATTGGGTAGAAAGAGAGATGAAAACTTGTAATGAAATATATGGCATATAGACTGTATACTCTATATTATATATAAACTTAATAGGTATAATATATTTACAATTTATAAATATGACAAACAAATAATAGATAAACGGGTATGAAAGAACTTTTTTCATAACCGTTCCATTTAGATAAAGGTCAGATAAAATTATCCTCTTATTTACTCATCAAATAATTTTAACGATACCATCTAACTTCTTAGTGGTATGGTACGAACGATAGAATGGTAGAATAAGTACTATTGGCAGCTAGACTTTTAAATTTATGCATCGGAGCCGGGAGGTTTACACAAATTTAAACCCTAACACTTGCTTTAGGGGTATTTTGGTCCACTTCTTATAAAATTGCATGTAAACCCCGATTTTATGGTATATTTCCTACAAAACCAAAGAATTTGGAATATTTGCATCTTTGCCAAGGTAATATGGAAAAAACTCATGTAACTACTGCCTAGATAAACAAAAGCTTTTCAAAGTTAGATTGACAATATTACAAAAATGATTATGGATCAGAAATATTAAGTATTGAAAAGGATTTATAAGCAAGACTTGATAAAATTAATTATATTAATATTGTAAAAAACTTTGCTCAAAATTCCATCTTTGGCCGTGCATCGTTTTGAGCCGGCCCCAGGTGGTCCGAAGTACAAAAGGGACTCATCCTGCAGTCCCGTGTGTCTACAACATGCCAGATGAGCTTTGCTTTTATTTGGCCCAAGGATGGACTTGTTCCAAGGGTCATGCTTATCGCATTGTCATGGACATTGCAACAAACTGCCTATAACTACGCAAGCCTCCTCAAACCAATGCACCAAGATGTGAGATCACACCATGGCTACTGCCTCAATCCTTTTGCAACATCTAATTTGGGCCTTAGTTGCGGTTCTTACTTTGAGCAAGGGAACAGGTCATGTGTCCAAGGAAGAGCACTCGGAGATGATGAAGTACTTGCATTTCATAAACAGGCCCCATGTGAAGAGTATACAGGTGATTAATTAATCTGTGGTTAATGCTACATTTTTGTAATTCATGTTCTTATTCAGAGATTGAGGTCGTATAATACTCCCTCCGTTCCATATTAATATTTATATTTAAAAAAATAATAATTTTTATTAAATGGTGAAGCCTACATTTAAGAGAAGAAAAAATAAACTTATGAACCTTTTTTAAGTACCTAATCACTTAAATTTAACAAACTAAAGCTATGAATAAGGAACAATTTTTTTTGTCTAATGGAACTATCAATTGAAATTGAGAATGGAGGGTGTATTAGTTAATAGTTTTGAGGATGTTGTAAGTGCAGATGAAGTACGGGGAAATTTTTGACTGTGTTGACATATACAATCAGCCAGCTCTGAATCATCCTTCACTGCGGAATCACACCATCCAGGTTATGTTCTGATTTAGACATTGGGAAATCTTGCTATGCAATTATCGCTAATGCTCATCCGGGAATGACCATATTATCTTGCTAGCATTGCCAGCAGGTCGGCTGTGATGACTGTGCACCACATTTGACCAGTTTGGGACTTCCAGATGGTGGGTGTCCGCCTCAGACGGTTCCCATCAGAAGGGTTCAGATGGAGGACTTGCTACGAGCAGGTTCAGTTTCGAAATTTTTTTCAAAGGTTTCTGCTGGGGAAGTATGTTTTAGCTAACTCTTCTTTCAAACTTCTTAATTAAATGATTTGAGAGTATAGTCATCAAACTATCGGTAACCTATATTAGTTTGGAAAATATAAGGAAAAGCTTGTGAAATGTTTTGAAAGTGTTACGATCTATTTGTTTCGTCTCAATGAAGCATCTGAAAAGCCAATTATCTGACTTTCGATCTGCATTTGAATACATTCATATTTTCAATTTTCTAAATTAACTCTTTATCAATGTAAACTAGTAAAACTGACCTACACTAGTTAGCAAAGTACAACCGCCGTATAGTCTCTTTTACAATATTTGAAATACCTTTATGTGTAGATCTTCAATTTGTACAAAGGAGCCAATCATTTGTCTATACCAGGCTTTATCTTTTTGTTTCCAACAAAAATATGACAAACATCCACATAGATTCATTAATTATCTCACAAACACTTGTTTAGTAATTAATAACCTGTATAATCTATTAGATAAACACACACATCATATGTCAACTAGAATGACACATGATACAAACTATAGGCCTTAATAGAAACATAACTCACAATGAAGGTCAATACACTACAACTAAAGTTAAGGAAATTGAAACATAATATAAGTATGTACTAACCCATAGATAACTCAAATCTCTAAAAAATCTTTCAATTATTTTGTCCCAACTTTAGGTTTAACAGAACATAACTCAAGATGAAGTATATGGAAATTAAAACATAATATAAGTATGTACTAACCCAGAGATAACTCAAATCTCTAAGAAGTCCCTCAATATCCATTTCTGTCGTTTGAAGTATGATTACACTTGGAATAATTTGACCTAAGTCTTAGGGCTATCAAAAGCCCGCCATGAATCTAGAGACATGGTTTCATCGTACTCATGGACACAAATGACAGGAAATACAAATCTTTTATGATGCTCATATAATTATACTTTTCATACATGCTATGCTCCTATGAAGACTTGCATGCCTTGATAAAGACCTATCTCGGCCAATACCTAAACTATTATGGCTATAAAGAAGTGTACAAGCATCACAATCTCCACCATTCACAATGCTGGGAGAAATGTCCTCAAGGACAATGAACATAATAACCCATAGAAGCCTAAAGTCCATATGAACATCAACTCCCCCAACACTTGAATATTCGACTCTAAAATTTTATCGAGTCCAAACAATTGGGTTATCTTTATACTATTAATCAGACCAACAAACAACTCATCTAATGACACTACAACAAAAAAGACTATTAGTGATGCTTTTATTAGCGACACAATACAAAGCGTTGCTAAAAACTATTATTTACTATGCATATAAAAGTGTTGCAAGAAAATAACTATTAGCCACGCTTTTTAAAAAAACATCTCAAATAGTAGAACTATTAGCGACGCTTTTATAAAAGTGTCGCTAATAGTACCACTATTTGCGATGTTTTTTCAAAAGCGTTACTAATAGTTATGAGTTTTTTAAAAAAATAAAAAAATAAGAACTATTTGCAACACTTTTATAGAAACATTCAAATATTGGTACTATTAGCGACACTTAAAAAAATGCGTCGCAAATAAAATAAGGTTTTTTTTAAAACAAATTAAGATTAATGGAAACACTTTTTAAAAAGTGTTTATAATTATTTTATTATTTTTCTTTTATTTAATATTTATTATTTAAGTATAAAATATATAATAAATAAATATTAATTTTAAAAAAATTAGTAAATATAATATATTTTATTTAATATTTATTATTTTAATATATAATATATAATAAAAGAGAGAAAGGAGAATGGAGAGAGAAGATAGGAGAGAGGAGGGAAAAAGAGAGGAGAAGAGAGAGAGTGGGTAGAGAGAGGGAAAGAGGAGAGAGAAGATTTTATTTGAAAAAATAATAGTATTTTTCATGCTTATGAATAAGTGTCGCAAATACGAGTGTTATTTGTGACGCTCATTTGTAAGTGTGGCAAATGTATGCCCATTTGCGACGCTTATAAGGAAGCGTCACAAAAGGGTGTACATTATCAACACTTAGTCAAAAGGATTGCAAATAGTTCTTATTTGCGACGCTTCTGTTGAAGCGACGCTAAAAAATCCATACCCTCCCCCTCGCCCTCTCTTCTCTGCTCTGGCCACGGGCCGCCCTGCCCCTGCCACCCCGGCTACGCCTCCGCCAGCCGCAACCCCCTCTACTCCCCCTTCTTCTACTCCCTGCCCCCTTTGTTGCGCCCCAAAGCCCCTTCACCCCTGTAGCCGCCTCGCTACTGCCCCCTGCTCCCCCTTCTTCTTCCCCCTCCCCCTCCCCTCTTTGTGGCACCCGAAGCCCCTTCCCGCCCGCCGCCCTGACTCCTCCTCCACTAGCCCCGGCCTCCTCTACTCCCCCTTCTTCTCACCCTCCCCCTCCGTGGTGCCTTGAAGCCCCTTCTTGCCCTATAGCTGCCTTGGATCCTCCGCTAGCCGCGGCCCCCTCTGCTTCCTCTTCTTCTCCCTCCTCCTCCTCTGCTTCCTCTTCTTCTCCCTCCTCCCCCTCTATGGTGGCTGGAGCCCATGTCCCTGTTACGACCCGGATTTTCAAAACCCTTTTTAATTAAAGGACAAGTGATAAATCATGATAAATTTTTTTTTCTTTAAATCAAATCAATCGACTAAAATATCCAAGTCGTGATAACTAGGATTCACAAATACGAATATAAAAAAAAATGATATTATTACACGTGTCAAAATTCGATAAATAGTAGGTTAACCCTTTAAGTACAAGTTTGCCATTTGTCTAAAAATAAATAACCAAGTAAAGTTGGCTCTCACGCCAGTAATTACAATTATTTACAAGATTACAGAAGTAAGAAACTAGATCCAACTAATGTAATGTAGTCCTCAATCGCCCACCGACGTCCTCATCTCGTAACATCCCCATCTAAAGAACCTGCAAGCAAACAAGACCAAACAAGCAACAAAACATCTCCTCCCCTTGGAGGTGCGTTTTAAAAGAACAAAAGTAAAGTTTAATGTTTTTCAGATAGGGCCAACATCACCCAATGATAGTTGCTTATGTACTCATCAGACAACATCTCCAATGTTTCCAACAAGATCGGATCCAAATATAGTTTTGCCTAAAATTGCACTATACTAAGAAGCACAGCATCACATATGCAATGCTTAAGTATTTTAAAGCAACTTACATTTTATGCAAGTCCTTTAATCGTTTTACTTGTTCTAATTAAACAAGCAATATCAAACAATGTTATCAATTATCTCTTGAACCATTGTTCGATAATTAATATCCATGTCTAGTCCCAATGACAGACTTATCAGATGTCAACCTAAGTGACAAATGATACACTCACCATAGACCACCCTCAAAGGTAAATCCATGATGAAAACCCTGGAATCCACTAGGCCCCTAGAACCCATTAGTAAGTACCATCACCCATTGTAGCCTACAAAGGACTTGACCGGAGTGGAAGGGCATGGCCTACAACTGCACCTAAATAGAAGTGGCGGGAAAAGCCAACTAAGCAGGATGTCAGCTAATCCACATGCGTGCACACTAAAAGATCCTCAATAGATCTGTGGTGAGCCTGGCTCATGCAAAGCTCCCTCCAATGGGGAGGTGCAACTATACGATCAAATCAGCAGCTTCTCAATAGAGCTAAAACTCAGGAAACCATTATGAACCCTATCTTGCTCATCAATAAGCCAAGATTTCGAATGACTATCCCAAACCCTATCAGTCCCTTATAGACTAGGGTTTTAAACTCAAAACTGCCATTAGTTCATCAACCGAGGAAAATCGTCAGGTCAAAGGCTTCGTTCATTCTATGAACTAGTCGCAGACCCCTTTGAGGTATTTTAGTCTTTATCTTGATTAGGTATTCTCACCCAATCCAAAGCTATCTACCCCATCAATTAATCTTTCAATAATCTTAAGCTAGTGATAAGTTACTATCACAACATCAACAACAAACATTAACACAATGAACAACATAAACAATATAGACCAACACAGGTCCAAGCAAATCATAATATCAATAATCAAACTCGATAATGATATTAAAAATGTTCGAGCTCTCGTGCCCTAGCCCTCCTTGGGTTAAATGATTAAGACTTTATGAAAATTGGTCATAATGCACTTAAGGGCATTAAAGTAATTATCCAACATTAGATATGGTTCTCTTTACTCTCGAGTAGGTCTTTAACCTTTCAAAAGGTTTCATTACCATGTTGGCCCGTTAATCCCATTCACATAGATGTGGGCTGGTCTACAAAGGGGTATTTCTGTCTTTTCATTCAGGGCTTTGCGGAACCCTAAAAGTTCCAAAACTAATCGCAGGGGTACACTTTGATGTTATGAACCCGAGATAATTTTCTTACTATTTAATGGGGTCGTAAACCCCTTGAACCAACCCCCGTTTAATTAACCATCTTAACTTCACCCTAAGGTTAAAACAGATAATTATCTATTTACTAGGATTTTTCCCTAGTTTATGGCTTAGTCCAAATTTAGGATACACATTAAACTATCACTGGGATTTTTATCAATTTTTAAATCCACTCCTAGGCCCCTGAACTGGAGCCCCTAAGTCTGGTCATTAATCATCATTCTACGATTCAACTCATAAGGGAGCAAACGACCCGCATCCTGGGTCGTCTTCCCCGCGACCGGCTAGAGGCCGGTCGGCCTCTGCACAGTGCTGCCTCCCTAACGTGATGGAGGGGTGGGCGGCTCAGTGCTTCTGGACTGCCGGAGCAAGGCAGAACCGACAGAGTCGGTCTTGCTGTCGCCCAGTGTTCGGACGGCTGCCAAAACGGCCCTTTCTGGGTTTTTTAAAACTAAACGGCAAAGCTACTAGGCCAAGGTCGCCGCAGCCCAAGCCGCCACAACCCAAGATGCCACAGCCACCGGGCTAGGGCCAGCGCGACCAAATGTAGCGTAGCTGGCCTGCACGACCCTTTGTTTTTTTTAATAGTGGCCCGCATGGCGGTGGCGGACCTGCCATCAGCAGGTCAGCCCCAGTCACATTCGCCCAGTGACCGGGGTGTCTAGCCGGAAGAAAATCGGTCAGCCAGTGGGCGGCCTGGCTGGAGAAAAGAAATTACAATAATGTCACACTGTTCAACAAAATTATAAAACATTGATTTCTACAATCATTGTTCATGCAAATTACAAAAAACAGAATTGCAGAAATCCAATTACATTCAAATTTATTTAATAAAACCTTCGTTAATGTACACTCAAAGATAACGGAAACGATCCTACCTTAATCGCCAATTTGTCATTGATCCACCACCGCCATAGTCTTGTCGGAGCCTCACCGTTCACCACCTTCTCCACCCTTTTGGCAAAAAGACCCCCCCCCCCCCCACCCACCCCCAATGTGCCCTAATCATCTTTTTTATAAGTATGGAGATTAGGGTTCCTGATCCCCCTAGAAGTTGGGCCAATCCCCCTCAATTAGGCCACCTAATTGGGCCTCTAAAAATTTATTTTGGAACTCTAATTAATCAGGCCCACAAAACGACTGAAACAACCCAATTACACGTTTAAATCGGGTAAATGGGCCCTATACGTTATGTTTAACTTCAAACAATTGTATCTCCCTCGTCCGGACACCAATTCGCGTATTCTTAGTTGCATTTTGAAGCTCTTTCTATCTACTTTCTAACCACATAGATTTCATACAGAAATTTGTCTACAGAGGAAGTTATTCTATAAGTAAAATCAATGGGTCAAATAACCTAATTTCCACATATTTAATTTTTGATACTTAGAAAAATCCGGGATAGTACAGTCCCCCTCTACTCTCCCCTTTTTCTCCCCCCAGTTTATGAAAGAATATAGTATTAGCGACGCATTTATTAGCGACGTATAGCTAAGCGTCGCTAAAAACAATTATTTGCGACGAATAAAAAAGCATCGCCAAAAAAATAAACTATTAGCGACGTATTCTCGTAAGTGTTGCTAATAGTCATATATTAGCGACGTTTTGGATAAGTGTCGCTAATATTTCCTCTATTTGCGATGCTTTCAACAATCGTCGTTAAAATATATATTTTTTAAATAAAAAGGAAAAAAAATATAATTATTAGCGACACTTATCTTAAGCGCCACTAATAGCGTTCACAAAGCATCACTAATTGTTCTGAATTGAAAATAAATAAAAATAAAAAATTTGAACTATTAGCAACGCTTTAACATAAGCGTCCCAAATACTATTTCTAATAGCGACACTTATTTACAAGCATCGCTAATAGCTTTATTAATTAATTTTATTTAATAAATAAATATTAAAAAATATAATAAACTTCCTAAATATAATATATTTTATTTAATATTTTACTATTTTTATATACAATAAATAAATATTAAATTTTCAATAAAAACTAGTGTTAATAATAGATTAAACTTTCATTATTTATATATAATATATTTTATTTCTTAAAATTTATTATTAATTTTAAAATATAATTTATAAAAAAGAGAGAGTAAAGAGAGTGCATGGAGAGAGAGTGAAGAGAGGAGGGAGAGAAGGTGAGGAGAGAGAGGGATCGGAGAGAGAGGGGAGTGAGAGAGATAGGGGGAGAAAGAGGAGAGAGAGGGTAGAGAGAGGAGAGAGAGGGAGGAGAGAGAGAGGAGGGAGGAGGGAGGAGAAAGAGAGAGAAGAGGGGGAGGGAGAGAGGGGGAGGGAGAGAGAAAATTATTTTTATTATTATTATTTTTATTTTTTAGTGACGTATATGCATATGCGTCGCAAAAATGTTTTTATTTTTTATTTTTCAATAATTTTTAAATAAAAAATATAAAATAGAGAGAGGGGAGAGAGGGAGGAGAGAGAGGAGAGAGGAGAGATAAAGAAGGGAGAGAGAGAGAGAAGGGAGAGAAAGGGAGGAGAGGGAGAGAGAGGGGAGAGAGAGAGGGAGGAGAGAGAGATAATGGAGAGAGAGGGGAGAGAGAGGAGAGAGAGAGGAAATTATTTTTATTTTATTTGTTTTTTATTTAAAAATTCATTAAAACATAAAAAATAAAAATATATTAGCGACGTATAAGCAAATATGTTTTTATTATTTATTTTTCATTAATTTTTAAATAAAAATTATGAAATAGTGAGAGGAGAGAGAGGGGAGAGAAAGAAGGGAGAGAGAGAGAGGAAAGAGAGAGGGTAGAGAGAGAATAAATTATTTTTATTTTATTTATTTTTTATTTAAAAGTTAATTAGAAAATAAAAAATGTATACGTGGCTAATACCCTTGAGTATTAGCGATGTATGTGCTTATACGTCGCTAATACCCTTAGTATTAGCGACGTATATAAATATGCGTCGCAAATATGTTTTTATTTTTTATTTTTCATTAATTTTTAAATATAAAATAAAGATAGGGGGAGAGAGGGACGAGAGAGAGGAGAGAGGATAGAGAGAGAAGGGAGAGAGAGGAGAGAGAGGGGAGAGAGGGAGGAGAGAGGGAGGAGAGAGAGGGAGGGAGGAGTGAGAGGGTGGAGAGAGAGATGAGGGAGAGGGAGAGAGGGTAGAGAGAGAGAGAGAAGAAGGTGGAGAGAGGGAGGAGAGAGAGATAGAGTGTGAAGGAGAAAAAATTTTATTTAAAAATTATTTAAAAAAATTTTAATTAAAATTTAATTTTTAAAAAAATTAAAAATTTTAAAAAATAGGTAGTAGCGACGCATAGATCTATGCATCGCTACTACTTAAGACTAGTAGCAACGCATATAACTATACGTCGCGACTACCTAATAGTAGTAGCGACGCATGGTTGTATGTGTCGCTACTACCCTTGGTAGTAGTGACGCATATGACCATGCGTCGCTAATACCTATTTTTTAAATAAAAAATTGAATGAAAAAGAGAGGGGAAGGGGAGAGAGAGGAGTGAGAGAGAGGGAAGAGAGAGAGAGAGAGAGGAGAGGAGAGAGAGAGGAGAGAGGGTGGAGAGAGAGAGGAGAGAGAGGGAGGGTGGAGAGAGAGAGAGGAAGGGAGGAGTGAGAGAGTGGGAGGAAAGAGAGAGAGAGAGAGAGGGTAGAGAGAGAGAGGGTAGAGAGAGGGGGAGAGAAAGGGGAAACAGAGAGGGGGTAGAGAGAGGGGGAGAGAAAGGGGAAAGAGAGAGGGGGTAGAGAGAGAAGGTTGAGAAAAAGGGTAGAGAGAGAGGGTAGAAAGAGAAGGAGGTGAGGGAAATATTTATTTTTTAAATTTTTATATGTTTTATTTAAAAATACATAAAAAAATAATTTATAGCAACACTTTATATTAATGTGTCGCTAATTGTATTAGTGATGCATTTAATAAAGTGTCGATAATACTAATACTTAGTATTAACGACGTGTTTTCAAAAGCGTTGATAATATGGATGTATTAGCGATGCTTAGGTATAGGCGTCGCTAATACAATATAAGTATTAGCGACGCTTATATATAAGCATCGCTACTACATGATGTATTAGAGATGCTTAGACCTAAGCGTTGCGAATACATCATGTATTAGCGACGCTTAGACACTTGCGTCACTAAACAAAAAGCCAGGTTGAAATACGCCCAAGCGCGAAATTTCGCGCTTGGGCAATTTTCTGTCTATGTCTTTTTATTCAACCTCCAGCAGTCCTCTTTCCTCTCCTCCTCCGCTTCCAGCTTCAGCCACCCCCTCCCCGCCAGTCTTTGGGTCCTTCAAACACCCCCTCCCGGCCCCGCCCAACACTCCTTCCCGCCATCCTGCCCTGCCCTGCGCCGCGCTGCACCCTGCAACCCACACCGCGCCCGCCAGCAGCATGGATAGAGAAGGTGTCGTCTTTGGGTCCTTTAGCCACCCCCTCCAGGCCCAGTTCAGCGCTCCTTCCCGCCGTCCCGCCACGCGCCGCACCCTGCACCCCGCACGACGACTAGAACGACTGGGAGTCCATGACTCCATACCTCATGTCGGTGATGAAGAGCTTGGAGGATGAGATCGTGCTGCCCCCGGCCCATCCTCCATCCGATCTCATGGAGATAGCGCCCGCCTTGGGCAATTTGCAGTAGGGTTTGGGGTACCTCCTTGAAGCCTCGGACAATGAGCTCGGCCTACCCCCCGCCTTAGTCAATGACGGTGGGAGGGGGGTTCAAGTAAATCGAGCAGCCCGAGCGACGGCTTTGAGGCTGTTAGGTTTGATGAGCTATGGGGCTTTTACGACTACGACATACAAAGCTGCAAATTCGGTGTCTGCCGTCCCGCCCCTTGCCTGTCATCCCACCCCACACCCCCAGCCTGCCGGTGCGCGATGCCCTGAGCCCCACGCCCCGCATGGGTGTTGACCCGCGATGCTGGTCAACAATGACCCGCATTGCGGGTTAGCACCCCGTTCCATTTCGAACCGGGTATTGACCCGGTTTTAAACTTTTTTGTATCTAATTATTTTAGCGACGTATTTCTCAAACATCGCTAATTGTGATAAAAAATTTTATTTAAAAATAATTTATTATTTTTTTTTTAAAATAATTATACACATTAGCTACACTTACATAAACGCCACTAATACTAATTTTTAATTTTTTTGTAATTTTTTTTAAAAAAAATTTAAATTATATTTTAACAAAAAAATAATTTTTTTTATTAGAGACATTTGTAAACGTCGCTAATACTATATTATTAGCGATGCTTAATAAAAAAGCGTCGCTAATAGTATATTAATAACGACGTTTGATATACGTCGCTACTACTACTTTTAGCGATGCTTTTTAGTATGTGTCGCTAATAACCAATAGAGACGGCAGTTTTATCGACGCATTTAGTGACGCGCTTTATACGTCGCTAATAAGCATTAGCGACATTTACAGTATTATTAGTGATGCTTAAAAGCATCGCTAATAGTCAGTTTTCTTGTAGTGCTAGTTGTGCCTTCGCCAACCGCGGCCTTGTCTCCATGCGCCCCTCCCCCCATTATTTTTTAAAAGTTTTTCTTTATTAGTGACGCTTTTGAAAGTGTCGCTAATTATATTTTTTTAGCAATGCATTTCAAAGTGGCGCTAATAATATTTTATTATTATTTTTTTCTTATTAGCGATGCTTTTAAAAGCGTCGCTAATAATTTTTTAATTGTTTATAAAATATTTTTATATTAGAAACACTTTATATAGCGTCGCTAATAATTTACTATTAGCAATGCATGTGAATATGCATCGCTAATAATTTACTATTAGCGATGTGTTTTAAAGCGTTGCAAAAAAGTTGCTTATTAGAGACACAAAAAAAATCGCTAATAGTCGTACTATTAGCGATGTTTTTTCCTATGCGTCGCTAATAAGCAATTGTGACTGCACTATTAGCTCACCATTCAGCGACGCTTTTATAAAGGGTTGCTAATAGTCTTTTTTCTTGTAGTGCATGAGTTATGTCTTATAAATCATCTCAAACCCTATTAGTCTCAATGAGACTAGGGTAAACTCCCATAACTACCCTTGGTTCATTTAACAAGGTAAAATTTGAAATCAGGACCCCAGTTCACTCTATGAACTAGTCCCAAACTAGGGTTGGGAAAATTTAACCCGGTCCGTTTACCCAACCCGAACCCGACCCGCCTAACCCTACACCCGACCCGACTACAGGTAGGGTCAGGGTCAAGGTTTAGGTTTTTGACCCGTTTTGAATTTAGGGTCGGGTCGTACCCAACCCGCACAACCCGACCAACCCGACTTTTACCTAACTACAAATAATAAATAACCCTATTATTATAGTGTTGGTCTATTGGACTTATTTATGTTGAATTAGAGGTGCTTAAACATAAATTTGGGCATGAATAAGATGTTTGGAGCATAGGTGTGATCACATATATTTTGCTTTGTTGTAGACATCCATTTTGGGATAATAGAGGATTGTATCTTCAAAGTGTGGTTAATTTATATATAGTTTAATTTCTTTTCTTTTATTCTTTTAGGTGTGGTGAATGAAATGAAAATATGTCACATTTTGTTGTATTTATTACTCATCATCTCTCCTTCAGAAGGACACATCACACACTAGATTTAGCTCTTTGTTGAAGGCCTGACATTCATAATAAGGAGCAGGTTAAGAACATGTAACCGATAGGTGGATAATAGAGCTCGACAATGAATAGTTTTTGGAAGAGGAAAATTGTAATCAAGTGTCACATGTTACTGGAATTTTAAAATTAAGACATGCTGAAACGCATGATCCTCTCTAGCCATCAAAGAAATAATGTTTATTCTATTTTGCATTGGTATGTGAGTTAACGAAAGCCAAGTAGGCTGATCATGAGTAAATAAACGTTGAATGTCTGTTTTGTTATCATTCTCTTAGAATGGAGGAAATGCAACATTATACCTCTAAGGTCTTCGTTGATGGTAACTACAAAAAAAGTATTCGCAAATTAGTCAAAGAACCAAACATTGCAAATTAATATTGTAGTGTATTTAATTTCATTTGTGTTTGCCCTTTGCAAAGAGGGAAGGTATATAATACGAGTCTAACAAAAAAATTATGGAAAAAAGTAGGGTTACCCGCATACCCAACCCGACCCGACTCAAGTAGGGTTAGGGTTTGGATTTTTGACCTGATTTAAAAATAGGGTCGGGTCATTACCCGACCCTATTTCAGTGAGGGTCAAGGCCAACCCGACCTGATTTGACCCAACCCGACCCGATTCCCAGCCCTATCCCAAACCCTATTGAAGATATTTTACTTTTTATCTTGATTAGGTGTTCTGTCCCCCAATCAAAAGCCAACGAATCTCTCTTAATTGGCCTTCAGTAATCTCAGTTTAATAATACATTACTAATACATCAACATGAAAAGCATGCATTAGAGTAAGTAAACATAAGTAATATGGGCTCACACAAGTCCCAATATGCAACTATGCTAGGATTTAAGACTAATAGTGGTAATCAATGGCCCATTGCACTCATTGGTAGAGCTAGGGCTAGACAATTCAAGTCCGTGAATGTAAATAACTCCTACGTACCATGCAAGTTATGTATATACTACCACCCTAGAGATTCAATGTACTGTTTGCAGACACTTGTACTACATTGCCTTAAATCCTAGGAATGAGGGTTTTCCCCTTTGCTTGACCTCATATATTTTGTGACATGTAAATGTCTTCATGTCACTTATTCGTCACACCCTTTCGATTTGAAGGCATTTACAATTATTATGAAGTGCCTAACTATCCTCGTGTTAGGGGTATCTATTGTTATGAAATGGTTAAACTACCATAAGGGCACTAAGGTAATTCTACCATATGGGATAGAATCCTCTCTTCTCTTGGGTTTCAAGTCTTTGACATCTCAAAAGGTTTAACTCTCAAATTGGTTAGTGATTCCATTCACGCGAATGCGGGCCGGTCCGCTCATAAAGGTATTTTTGTTATTTTATTTAATATCTTCCTAAACTCTAATGAGTTCAAAAATATTACAAATGGTACTTCTTGATGTCATGTGACCATGGTAAGGCTTGTGGCATTTTATGGGGTCATCAACCCCTTGAGCCGATCTTAGTTCACTCGTTTGTTCACACTCAAACCCTAGGGGTAAAATGGTAAATTACTCATTTACTATGATTTTTCCTAACCATTTGAATTGGTCTATATTTAGGCAACACAATAAGCTCTTATTGGGATTTTTTTAATTTTTAAATTCACTTATAAACCCCTGAATCAGAGTCCAAATTTGGTAATTAAATATTATACTATAGTTCAAATTTGGTAATTAAATATCATACTATGGTTTAACTGTAGGAGTAGAATGGTTATTTTTTAGGATATGAGATTTTTTCGCAGGCCAAAACTTGCTCAGAAGATGACTCAGAACACTCATCATGTTTCCTTATAATTCAGCAATATTTTCAAAAATTTTCCCAGAGTCATTAACCCATTGAACTAGACCCAGTTCAATGGTGCACTTTTTTTTTTTGGGACGAACCAGCCCCAGACCTGAATAGGTCCTAACCAAAATGGATCGCGTGACCCAACCTGGATCCAGACCAGATTCCAGACTTGCACGGGGTCATCTCCTTCTTGGAGATGCCCCAGAAGCCTGAAGCTGCCGGCCTCACCCCCCATCCACTGGCTGGGAGCTCCTGCCAAGAGGCGGTGAAGGCTGAAGTTTGAGCCTTGGTGCATCCGCCTGCCACAGTCTAGACCCGTTGTGCAGGTTTCCCTTTCTGCAATGGCAATTCCTTCTTGCCTCTGGCGAGTGCAGCGACTGCACGACGACAAAGGCCCGCCTCCGTCTTGTGGCCACCGGTTTGTGTCAAAGCCAAAATGAGCTGCATCTCTTCTCCGCACACAAGCAGAGCCGCCAACAGGTGTAGTGGCTGCCACAACCGGGCTCGGGGGACCTAACCCCATTGTCGGCTGGTGGCTGCCATGCCTCCACCAAGAGCAGAAAGGTCTGTTCTCCACTTTTTTGTTTTTTGGCACTAGCCGCCAATGGCACAGTCGGCCCAACCCGTACAACCATGGACGGAAAGACCGGATTTGTGCACTCTTAGTCAGATGATGTCGTGGCCCCGATGTTGGTAGGTCCTCTCCCCCTGAAGATTGGATTCATGTGCTTTTATTCAATTTTACATCAATAACATTCTTTTGTTTAAAATTAATATAATAAATGTACAATTAAATTAAAGGGTGAGCATCCTCCCTTGCCAAAAGTGGGCTTCAAGCTCTCTCCTCCCCTCCTCCGTTAATGGATTTGCTCACAGGAAAATCCTCCAATGGCTAAAAACCCCCACAATCCATTAGGCCCTAGCCAAGTATTTATAATAATAGATATTAGGAACCTTAATCCCTTAAGGGAACATGGGCAAAATGCCCCTATAATAGGCTACACAATTAGGTTATTTTATTTAATTTTGATCACATTAAATAGCTAGGACTACACAACAAAAAACCACCCAATTGTATGTCCAATTCGGGTAAATAGGCCATGTATGCTATGTTAAACTTCAAATGGTCATATCTCATTTATCTAAATTCCAATTTGTACATTCTTGGTGGAGTCTCAATGATCTTTCCATCTACTTTCTAACCACTTAGTCTTAGCCTTAAATTTTATCTATTTATGAAGTTATTTGGCTGAGAAAGTTGATGGGTCAAACTCCTTAATTTTCACCCGTATGTCCGTAATTGAAAAATTAAGAAATTCCTAGATAATGCACTTCTCTTCTTACCTTCAAATTGAACCAGAAGTTGCAAATTTTTTTATTAGAATTGAGCCAATAGTCTAGAACTCATCTGCATTACAAGACTTGATCAAATAATAATTATCCAAATCAGCCATATATTTACTAATGTAAAATCAAGATTGAAGTACTCAAAATAAGGGCATCTAAATTAGGATTTTTCATGTTTCATTAATACATATCAATTTTCTTGACACATATTAATGCATTAATGAATTACACTAAGGCATATTCGTCCATGTGTTATAGATTAGTCACCATCTTGACATTTTTATTTGTTTTGTTGGAAGGTTTCATTGTTGATATCTCCCTCTATTTGTTCTCATCAAATATATTTCCCTGAAAAAAAATTAGCATATTTTGGGAACAATACCTGTTAATCAGGTGTATTTGTATATGCACTTTGACTAGTAAAACTAATGGAAATCTATGTTTCAGCGTAAGTACGCCGTCATTATGACCTACGGCAACTACCTCGGCATGGAAGTGAACTTGAGTCTCTGGAATCCTTAAAGTTGAAGATTTCAGTCTCTCACAGTTTTGGCTAGTTGCTAACAAAGATGCCCAAACAAGTACTATTGATGAGGCCGGTTGGCAAGTAAGCAAAAGAGAAATATATTTGATGTCCGACACATATTTTTATGCGCACGCACAGAGACATGGCGCACATTATAAGCTGTTGATACATATTCTGATAATAATTCCATTCTGCAGGTCATTCCCGGAGTTGTCAATAATTGATCACGTCTTTTCACATTTTGGACAGTACGCTTCGTAATTATAATCATGATAATTATCATTAGCATTTTTTCAACCTATATATATATATATAGATAACCAATAAAAAATTAAAAAAACATTTTCCCATGATCAGCCAGATAACTATAAAACAGGATGCTACAACCTTGAGTGCCCAGGATTCGTGCAAGTGAGTACAAGCATAACTCCAGGAATGGTTCTTGAACCAGTTTCAACTGTAGGTGGTGCCCAGTATGATATAGGGTTTTGAGTGCACAAGGTAATTTTTTGCTGACATAATTAAATGTCTGATATAAGTATCATGTATATGTCATGTGCATTAATTGAGAACATGTAGTGATCGACATTTATATGCGGGACCGCACAAATGACCCTTTGATACATGTTGTAAACGGGTTTGGCTGGCAAAGTTTAATTTTGGAGACCGAAAACACTCTGGGAGGTGATCAGCTTTGAAACTCTTTGAAAGAAAATCTCTTAACTGTCCGCTTTCATGTGTGCAGGATACTAACACTGGCAACTGGGTGTTGTGGCCAGGGTCGGCATCTCATCGGCTACTGGCCAATTAGTCTCTTCAGTGCTGGGTTTGCCACTACTGAACAGGTCTCATGGGGTGGAGAAACTGATTCTAGCAGTGATTCTTACCCTCCTATGGGCAATGGACGATTTGCCAGTGAGGGTCAAGGAAAGTCTGCTTACGTTAAAAATATTAAGATGTATGATACACAAGCCAGGATTGTGGACGTTAACAATGTCCATATTAACCAATGCCCTGCCTGCTACACCCTAGTAGATCTTGGCAATGCCGCCGACGGTAGTGGTCGACATTTCTTCTACGGCGGACCTGGTGGAACGAACTGGGACTGCTCGTGGACTCATTCTTCCGAACCCTTACTACAGGTAGCCTGAAGATATCATGTTGTAGACTTTTAAGTAACGTGCCTGGCTTTGGCATATATTGTAGTATATAAAGAAGTTGGTACCATGTGTACATAAAGTATTATTTCACTAAATAAAGAAGAAGATGGTAACCATGTGATGTAAGAAGGGCCATAAAAGCCATATAAGCCATGCTCATACTCATTCCGTCTAATATGAATAGCTACATTTAGATAAATAGTGGTTTTTATTAAATAATAAAACCCATATCTAAGAGAAGGGAAAATAAACTTATTACTCTTTTTTTAAGTACTGGATCACTTAATTTGAACAAAATAGAACTATCAATATTGAATAAACTTTTTAGCCAAATGCAGTTATTAATGAAGGACAGAGGGAGTATAATCTATATGGGCCAAAGTCCGAGTTAAATTACATCCCTTAGCTTCAATTGAATGATCTAGACTCAGGTTAACCCCCTTCCCACTCCCTCCTTTTTAGACCAATTTATTTCCTTCACTGTAATCTTGATTCTTGCCCTCCCGCCTCTTCTTCCCCTCAAGAACGCCTCCACCTTGGTCCACCCATGCCTCCCTATCCACAATGGCATGCCTTCACTCCCTGCCTCCCAACCCATGGTGGCTCACCTTCACCTCCGACCTCCTTGCCCACAGTGGCTTAGTTTCACCTCATGCCTCCCTGTCCATGAGCTCTAGATGAAGGGTCCAACTTATCTGTGAAAACATAGTACATAACTATCCTTATGTGAGAATGGAATGTTGGGATGAAGAAGATGAGCAGCGGTCAGTACATGGATCCATGGGCAATAAGCAAACCTAGGCGAAATTGTTGGACACTTTATATGAGCAGTGGTGGGTACATGGTCCACCCTTGTTTATGGTTCAGGTAAGCTGGAAAAGGCCACCAGGTTCAAGGATAGAGGGGGAAATTGCACCAACCTCAAAGGAATAATCTTAAAATACATTCTCATTGGATCCACATCTAACACACACATACACTAGGCATGTGACTAGGGTGTGCATATTCTCCTTGTGGGGTCTAATCCTAGAGTATGTGTTCATGGTCAGACCTATGGTTAGCGAGGGGTCGACCTTGTCATGAGTATGGTTGCATGCAGGGGCTCAGGTATTCGTGGGCTCGGTGTGACTAAGATCACATCTATTGTATCATACCCTTTAGAGAATCCGTGTAGGGTTTGAATGTAGGCCCATGACTTAAGCCCGTTTATACTTCTCTATGCTTGAAATTTGATGAGGATTTTGATATTTAATAGAAATTGAGTCTTATTATTGTTGATTGGCCTTTTATGTTTCTTAAAATTTTCAATTTGTTCATCCAATTTGGCTTTTGCACTCCCTAGGGGCACATTGGTAAATTTTCCCTTTCTATATTGTATAAATTGATAATTTCTATATCATTTTTATGCCTAGATATTTTTCTGATCTAGATTGATTGTGGATTGCATGAACATTATTTGATTAATTGATTATATTAGAAAGTGCTTGGAATTGAGCAAACTAGCCCTAGGGGCATGTTGGCCAATTCACTAGGATAAATTTATGAGTTGACATCTTCTGTCCAGAATACCATATCTCATTATTTTACACATGTTTGAATGCTAATTAAATGATTTGTTGATGCATGTGTGTGGCGTACATAAGAATAAAATGGCCAAACTAACCCTAGGGTTAATTCGGTAATTTTGCCCCATATTTTGTGTGGATAGAAAATTAAAATTTCAGCAATCTTAAAATGTCTTCTATTTCTGATTTGTATGTTTAGTGGGTGACATATTAAGAATACATGTTTAATTTCATGTTGAATTGAAATTACCTTAAAGGTTAAGGGTATTTTGGGTAATTCACATGCTTGTTGATTAAGTAGTGGTTGTGTGTAATTCTTGTCATTATTTTCAGCATAAAGCATACTTAAATCTTAAAGAGATTTTGCTAAGTAAGTCTTATCCTATTAATCCATTACATAACACTTGGTTATATAGCTCAAATTTACTCTCTTGTAAAATTGTCTTGTTTTGTCGTTTGATTTTTTGTATCATGACAAGCAAAATAGTCATATATAAGTTGAGGATGATGCATCATACTCTG
The DNA here is from genome assembly GCA_035235625.1 of Saururus chinensis. NCBI lineage: Eukaryota > Viridiplantae > Streptophyta > Magnoliopsida > Piperales > Saururaceae > Saururus > Saururus chinensis. The sequence goes on along the minus strand of CP141146.1, from coordinate 22,645,963 downwards.
ACACTCTCTAACCTAACTAATATGGTAGAGTAGGTTATTGAGCCTCTCCCTGAAAACTGCACATCGGCTCATAAGAAAACTCATAAAAAATTGAAGGATGAGGACAATAAGGCTAGTCTTGTCACACACCCACCATGTCTTCTTGACCCAAACTCGTCCAAAAATGAATGACAAATGTGTAATGAGATGAGTTCTAACCCAAACTCAAGCTAGATCAAAATACACAACACCCGTTTCATGCAAAAGCAATTACCGGAAGGCAAGGAAATTTTAGTGATATCTATTAATAATTCTCAACACCCACATAAAAGCTCATAATCATAAGGGAGTCTCAAACCTTCAAAAGTAATAAACAAGTTCATGCTATCAAAATGAAAGGCTCTCACACAAAATAGTCGTCTCACAGTTACATCATAAATCAACTAAAGACTATCCCAAAATGGGAGAACTATCCCTACTCCATGTCCATTTAATCTCCACCATGCTTGCAAAACAACATCCTGAGCACCTTCATGGCACAACCACACAAAGGATCCTAGAGGGATATGTCGCACTCTCGGATTTTAGAAGCATGTATAAAAGTTTTAATATAAAATATCAGAGTTTACTGGGCCTACGACTAGAGCTATTCATCATAAGCATGGTATAAAATTTAATTTCTCAGGAATTACCATCCATGTATAAACACACAAGCAGAAAAATAATAAAGTTCTTACTTAGATTTAAGTGCAGATGAAAATCCTTGAAAAAATCTCAAAAACTCCCAAGTAGGCCCTTCTGCCCATACACTAAGCTTCGCCAAGTCCTGCAACGTTTAGGGGGATGGTGAGTATTTTAAAATACTTAGTAGGAGAATTAATACTACGAGGCATAAAGTAACTCATAGAAGTTTCAAAGCACATAATATATATACACTACTTTTCATAAAAACAGGGGTGTGTCTCTCACTTAAAACCACCCCTAGAGCCTCTTCCTACATATCAAAGATACAGAGGGTTTGCATGTAGGGTCTAGTTTTGTAGGGCTTGTCAATACAAGCCCAACTACCAAGAATGTGTGAATCAGAGTCTGAGAGATAAAGTTACGCACATTTAAAGTTTTTTTTTTGAAAAAAAAAAGAAGAAATAGAAATTATTTATTGTGTCAAGCTGGCATCAGCAGCTGATGCCAGCTGCGACACACAGTGACCCACAGGATGTGCATCATGTGTGTTTGGCCAACCTTGCGTAGAGCACACAAGGGTCATGGTCTATGCTGAAGTGCATTATACGCATGACACGTCAAACCACATGGCCCAACCATGTCACACACTTTGTGCCTGACATGTGGCGTGCATGAACCACCTCACACGCCTATTTAAAGGCACATGATGTTCAGTATTTCTAGTTCTTCTCTCCCACCCTCCTTAAACTTCAATTATCTCATTCTAAGTGGTTTTAAGTCCGATTTGAGCCATTCAAGGGGTGTTGTTAGCTAATTCAAAGGTGCTTTAGACAATGAAAGGGTTCATTCCTCGAGTTAGTGACTCTAGAAGGGGGGAAACAGCCCAGGGCATGAAGAGACTCTGGGGCCTAAAAAGAGAGAGAAGCAGCCCGGAGTATGAGGAGGCTTTGTCTTCCTCTGAAGGTCTACAGAGAGAGAGAGAGAGAGAGAGAGAGAGAGAGAGAGAGAGAGAGAGAGAGAGAGAGAGAGAAAGGTCCTCATGTAAGGGGAGGTTTTGTCGAATGACATCCAGCTTATTGGACGTCGTGATGGGGTTATTTTTTGGTTAGAGAGCTCTATAGCCTAGAAAATAGATGACCAAATGCGTAGAGTCCGACTCGACGTCTTCCAACTAGTGTGAAGAGTGAGGTAGGGGTTTTTATCCTATCTTAAGGCATGCACATTTGCTTGGTTTTCTTTTAAACTTACTATACGTATGACTCTAGCATGCTAAGTGTTAGATTTAGTTTCAAGTTATGATTTATGATTTTTGGACATATTTGGTTTGCCATAAGTTATCCCACACTTTTAAAGTGAGTCCTACCCATATGACATGTTTCCTAAGGCTATAACTTTTAACCCCAGTATCCAATTTGAGCAGTTTAAGGCTCGTTATGCTTGTTTTTCATAGCTCTACCATGTCCTTAAGAAATCCCACTGAATAAATACACCTAAATAATTTAAAATTGCTTAAACCCCAAAAAAATAGCTTTATTAGAGGCGTAAAATCATATAAAAAATACGGTCATTACAAGATACCCAAAATTAAACAAAAAAAAAAACAAGGTGAATGGGCGAGCATAGCTCAGTAAGGGTTTGAAAACATATGGCTCATACTAACACAAGAAAAACACATTCTCAAGATGCATACATAAGGCTTATGTAATACCAGTGTTTAGATCACAAGAGCATGTCCAATCCCTTACATCTAAGACCTATAAAAATATCTCACTCATGCATCACAATCCATACACAAAACCTATGTAAATAAGCATCATAATCTATACACAATACCTGTATAAATAAACATCATAATAATTCATAAATCATCGATAGAGTAAACTTGGTACCCAAAGATATATAATTCCTCCTTACACAGTATTCCTAAACAAGAAATGCCAAAAGCAGTTGACAAATCTTGTAATTAGGAAATGCACCTAGTTAGCCAATGCACACAGACAATCTTCCTGAAGCTCATTCTAGAAGTCTCATTTAATATTCTCATTGCAACAATACACTCTTCTCAACCTAGGGAGGATGAATCCAACCTTTCGGATGGAAAACCCTACCTTTTTAGACAAAAAAATGATTCATTCAAATCTCTAATATGGTTGATCCGAAATACTAGGAAATGTCATGGGTAATCACATTTAAACATGGTTTATCAACCATTTTAGTGATGTATGCAACATGAGTCATATGTGATAATCTAAGTGCATGCAAGCTTAAGTATTCATACCAATAAACAACCCTATCATAGATGTGACGTGGTTCATGCGTGAATAATAAGGTCATGTACGCATAAGTGTTGATGTTCATAAATGGTCTAAAGTTCATGAAGCATGGTTCGTACATGAATAACATTACGTGAGTGCAAGCATTCAAATCATAATATGATAGTTCTATACGAGTTACACGTAAGAGACATGGTAGAACCTTCAAAATCTGGCTTAAAAATAAGTATAACAAACACAATTCTATTCTATTAAAGTTGTAAATATTACTTCAAAATCTATGGTTAAAATAAGAGTCAATAAATTAACCTAAATTTTTTTTTTCACTAGTCACAAAAAATTTAACTAATGGTCTTCAAATCTCACATATAATAAGCCACCAAAAATTGAACTAGTCACCAAAGCCATGACAACTCTTATTCATATATTTCATATATCATTACACTAGTGACCACAAAAAATTCATGATGAGAGAATTATCTCGACCTCAGTAGTAACATATTTCAGGGTGTGTGGATTGCTTGTAAAAATAAAAAATAATATAATTGGACCTCAACAGTAAAATCTAAACTTGGTTCACTCGATATATTTGTAGGAAAAATCTAAATATAGTTCACTAAATTTCTAATTCTAAACCAGTATGATTGGTTGAATTAACAATGTTTATTATGCAAGTAGGATTACATATTTATATTTGTTAGGATTAGAATGAATAAATGCAGTATTTAAAAATTAAATAATATTATATAGATGAATAAGGGTAGAATAGGAATAAAATAATTTATCATACCTACATTCTCAATTTTATTAGTAGTAGGATTTATATTTGTTTGAAATATATTAGCATAATATGGGTATTTATACCATATTATATAGTATACTATATACCGTGTATTAATATATATATATATATATATATATATATATATATATATATATATATATATTATAAAATATCATAGAATATTATGGGTACATGAAAGGTGAAAGTTAAGAAATTTATATAATATGGGTATAATATGTAATAAGTGATATATAACAAATCGAGTCGAGTTCGAGTCGATCTCGAGTCGAACCAATCAGGTTTTGAGTGGAGTCGATTCAAGTTGGCCCCTATCGATTCAAGTGTCCCCTGTTCGAGATCGGCTCGTTTGTTTTCTAGTTTGAACCGAGCTCAATTTGAGTCATGCTCGAGTCAAATCAAGTCGAACCTATTTAGCTCGACAAGTTGGCTCAACTCGTTAGTAGCCTTAATTTTAGCTTCATGTTGTGACAATTCTGTACTTGACTAGTATATTTAATTGGCATTTTCATTACTTGTTAACATAACTTTTTGTCTATTTGTGTCAAAAGGGGGGGAAATGACAATCAAAGTGCTTATTTTCATACATGATTAGACAATAGTATGCAAATCGTTGTGATTTTAAGTGGCTAATTTCCAATGCTTTTCAAGATCAATTCCAATGTGTTTATGTTAAGTCTTAGTGTTGTTAATTCATTTATAAATGGAAATCAATGCAATATGTTATGAGTTGTAATTTTTATATCGATTTTCAATTATGTAGTGTTTTGTCACGAAATAGCCAAAGAGGGAGATTGTAAGAACATGTGTGTCATATATTATGTTAATTGGCTAATTTTGTTTGTCAAACCTATGTCAAACACCTTGAGTATATAATTAATCTTAAAAATTTAATTAGATGTATACTACAACAAAAAAGACTATTAGATGCATCGCTAATAGTCCCATAAGCGTCGCTAATGACTATTAGCAACGCATAAAAAGCATCGTCATAAGCGTCGAAAAAAGTCTAGTCACTAATACTATTTAGTGACGCTTACACAAAAATATCGCTAATAGTGCAATATTAGCGACACTTATATTTGCACCTCTAATGTCAACCTTTTTTTTGACGCATAACGAGCGTCGCAAATAAGAGATTATTAGCCACGTATACTAACATACGTTGCAAATAATTATTATTAGTGACGCTCTTTATGCGTCGCTAATATTAAAATATTATGAAAAAAATTTATAAGTTATTATCGACTGTTAACTTTGTGGAATTAAAAATAAAATATAGTTATTACTGACGCTTATATAATAAAAATAAAAAATTAATAGCGACGCTTTCGTAAACGTCGCAATTAACAAAGAAAAAATAAAAAACTATTTGTGATGCTTCTAAAAGCGTCGCTAATAAAAACTGATAAAAAAATATATTTAGCGACGTTTTAAAAACGTCGCTAATATAAAAATTAATTAAAAAATATCCACATGCGGTGGGATTCCAGGGGGGAGGCTCCGCCCGATGGCGGCCGGAGCAAAGAAGAAGGGAGAGGGGGAGAAGAAGGGGGAGGGGGGAGGACTCCGGCCAATGGCGGCAGGAGCGGAGAAGAAGGGAGAGTGGGAGAAGAAGGAAAAGGGGTAGAAGAAGAGGGTGGGCTCCGGCCGAAGGAGGCCAGGGCAAAAGAAGAAGGGGGAAGGGAGGGAGGGCTCTGGCTAGAGGCAGCTGGAGCAAAGGAAGGAGGGGGAAGGGGGGGAGGCGGTTAAATAACCGCGTTGGCAAAATTTTCATCTGTATGGTTACAATTTTGCCCCCGCCGGCGAAAAAAAATTGTATTAGCGACGAATAAAGTATGCGTCGCTAATACACTAATTAGTAGTGACGCATAAGGTATACGTCACTGCTACATTAGGCTAGTAGTGACACATTATGCATCACTAATAATAACTTTTTTATTTTTAAAATTTTTTAAAAGTAATTTATAATAAAAATTTAATTTTATCTCTCCTCTTTCTCTCTCTCTCCCTTCTCTCCTCCCTCCCTCCCTCCCTCTCTCTCTCTCTCTTTCCCTCTCTCTCTCCTATCTCTCCCTCCTCTCTCCTCTCTCCTCTCTCTCCCTCTCTCTCTTCCTCTCTCCCTCCTCTCTCCCTCCCTCTCTCTCTTTCCCTCCTCTCTCCTCTCTCTCTTCCTCTCTCTCTTCCTCCCTCTCCCTCCTCTCTTTCTCTCTCTCTAGCTCTATCTCTTCTCTTTCCTCCTTCCTCACTCTCTCTTCCTCTCTCTCTCCCCTCCCTCCTGATCATTTATAATTAAACCCTTTACAAGTGTACAAGGTAATTGTACTAGGATAAGTATTTAAGGGTTGTCGAACCTCATAAGCGGATGAATTATTACTAAATCTAAGAGAGAAATTTGTTAATCTAAAAGAACTTCAACTTTAATTAAACAAATGAAATGATAAACTAAATTAAAAGGAAGATATTAATATGATGAAAATTACTTAGGAAATCATATCGACTATAGAACCATAACAATTTCTTAACCTTTAATCTAAATCTAGTGTGAATATGAACAAGTATTTTTAACTACATGCAAGAATTACTTCAGAAAGAATCATTAATTAAATTCATGGCATGAACTATCTTCGACAATAGCACAAATAATCTACACTAAACTAACTATAGGCATGACTCGTCTAATCTTAGTATAACTCATCCAATTCATTAATTATATAAACATTAAAATTATTGCATGACCATCTCATATAAATCACAAAAAATAGAATCAATGTAAATATCAAAACCACATCAATCTATCATCTACAAGACAATAAATGAACATAGAATTGAATAAACATGAAAAGCTCTTCCATCAAAAAGCAAATCCTTATCATACAATTGGCATTATTCACAATTAAGATCTAAATTAAAAAGAAAAAAATTGAAACTTATTTATAGTTTCATCAACTCCTAAGTAAAAGAAAATTCTAGCCTTGCATGGTAGAAAAAAGCTCTTAAATCTCTATTGAAAGCTTTGAATAATTTTCCATCTTCTTCTTCCTTCTTTTCTTTAGAAATCTCTCGAAATCCTTCAATTTCGAGCCAAATATGTTTTTATATAGGCATAGGAATCATATGAGGAAGTCTAATATAAAAATGACTCAAAATTGTCTCAAAATGGGAAACTGTGTGTTATCTCGTTCAAACACCCAGCATGCCCGTTCAAACGGCTATATTATTTTTGCAATTTGGACAGTTTTGTTGAGTTTCGTGCCCAATTTCTATTCAGGAAGCTAAGTTTGTTAACTAGACAGTCCATATTCCTATCTAGTTTTTTACTCTGTTCATTAAACTATTTCTTCACATCCATAATAATTTTCAACTTGTTTATAACTCTTAAAAGTTGTCCAAGTCATTTTAAAGTGTGTCGAGAGTGTTTTAAATTATTCCAAACATCATCCAAGGGCCTCAATAAGCGCACTTTACCTACAAAACATAAAAACTTTATATTTTAGACATGTAGAATATAAATAAAATCCCAACTTGATTCAAATACATGCCTAAACTATTAATAACTCCCAAATTAATTAATAATTAAATTAAAATATTAATATTTATCTTAATCTAAATAAACCATAATTAATCCTAAATTAACCTAATACTCTACTAGCAAACAAGGTAAAAAGGCATATAAAATAGATATATATTTCACACTTATCACCTCCCTCCCTCTCTCTCGCTTCCTCTCTCTCTCCCCTCTCTCCCTCCTCTCTCCTTCCTCTCTCTCTCTCTCTCTCTTTCCTCTCAATCATTTCTCTCTCTCCTCACTCTCTATCTCCCCCCACTCTCCTCCCTCCTCTCTCCTCACTCACTCTCTATATCTTTTAATTTATTTTTTTAAATATAAAAAACTATTTTTTTTCAATATAAAAAACTATTAGCGACGCATAACGTATGTGCCACTACTACACCCATTAGTAGCGATGCATACGCTTATCGTATGCGTCGCCACTACAATAGGCTAGTAGCGACGCATACGTATATGCATTGCTAGTAAGAATTTTTTTATTTTTAAAAATAATTTATAATAACAATTTTAATTCTCTCTCCTCTGCCCTCTCTCTTCCTCTTCCTCTCTCTCCCTCCTCTCTTCTCTCTCTCTTCCTCTCTCTCTCTACTCTCTTTCCCTTTCTCTAGTTCTCTCCCTTCTCCCTTCTCCCTTCTCCCTTCTCTCTCCTCCCTCCTCACTCTCTCTCTCCTCCCTCTCTCTCTTCCTCTCTCCCTTCCCTCTCTCTCTTCCTCTCTCTCCCCTCCCTCCCTCTCTCTCCCCTCTCTCCCTCCCTCTATCCACCTCCCTCCCTCTCTCTCTCCCCTCTCTCCCTCCCCCTCTCCACCTCCCCCCCTCTCTCTTTCCTCTCTTTCCCTCTATCTCTCTCCTCCCCTCTCTCTATCTCTTTCAATTTAATTTTTTTAAATATAAAAAAACTATTAGCGATGCATAATGTATGCGTTGCTACTACACCCGTTAGTAGCAATGCATACATGTATGCATCACAACTACAATAGACTAGTAGTGATGCATACACATATGCATTGCTACTACCCTAAGTTAGTAGCGATGCATACATATATGCATCACTACTAAGAAATTTTTTTATTTTTTAAAAATTTTAAAAATAATTTATAATAACAATTTTAATTCTATCTCTTCCTCTCTCCCTCTCTCTCTCTCTTCCACTCTCTCTCTCTTTCTCTCTCTCTCCTCTTTCTCCCCTCACCCTCTCTCTTCTCCTCTCTCTCCCCTCTCCCTCTCTCTCTCCTCCCCCCTCCCTCTCTATTCCCCTTCAACCTCTTTCTCTCTCTCCCCCTATCTCTTTTATTTTAATTTATTTTAAAAGAAAGAACTAGTAGCGATGCATACGTCAAGAAAAGCAATGAGGGGAATGGTAGTGGAACCAAGGTGAAGAGTAACAAGAAGGAGAGGAGAGGGTTTCATAGCAAATAATTCAGGAAAACCATCAATTCCAAAAATTTCAGATTGGTCATCAGGGTCGTCATCAGAACTATTTCCAAAACTAGAATATTCTAGCTGAAGAACAGTGTCTGAATTATACTCATCATCGACTAAGAGTTCTTATTCAAGATCATAGAACTCCGGTTTGGTGGTCGCCATCACCTGTTGAATGAATAGAGCTTTGTGGGGCCTTTTCTTGGTTGGACATTGGCAAGCAAAGTGTCCAGATTTTCCGCAAAGAAAGCATTTGCTCGATTTTTTGTGTCGTGGTCCTTTTTTGAGAAAAAATCTCCATTTTTGCTTAGGTCTGGCAAATCTATTTTTCCGGGAGAATCTTGTTTTGTGGAAATGAAACTTCTCTTTGGTAAAACAAGTGTAGCCATTGTCACCCTTGCATTTGATCTGTATGTCTGGTCGGAGGCAGGCTTTTCCAAGTTTCTGTCCGGTTTTGTGTTGGCGCTTGATGAACTTGGACTGGTTGCATAGCCTGTTGACAACAATGAGACTTAACTCATAAATTTGTCTGAGGGTAAGATTACCTATGATATCTCCTCTGAGTTCAATAATGTGTCTGGTTTCATCGCCCAATGGTTCTAGTAAGGACTAGAGAAACACTTGCTTCAAGTTGACATCATCGATGCCGTTGATAGCATGGAAACGAGCTGACACATGTATATAGTGTTTTTCAAGGTATTTTTGGTTGAAAGAACAAACTTTAGCTTTTAGGAATTCTTCTTGTGCTATTTCTTGTCGGAGCACCAGGTGTCCAAGAAATTTATTATAGAGGTAGATGATGAATTCTGAAATGTCTTTGGACTAGAGAATCTGAAGCTATCTGTATTCTTTGAGTGCTATCCACCATTCGTGGTCATCCGCTGAATCTAGAAGAGATCTTGGTAAGAACATCTCTGAGGTTGGCGTTTGGAATAGCCATTTTTGCAGTTCCCGAAGCAAATATTTCCATGAAACAGTCATGCCATTTGGAAGGGAGAATATCATCAATGGTGAAGAGTTTCTTGTTGTCAGTATTTTGTGGAAAAGACCAAACAAAAACCGGATCAAAATTTGGCTCATGTTTTATGTCTCCAAATTGCTCAAAGTCGGAGGGTTTCTCAATGGTAGGGTCATCGTGCATAACGAGTTCAGGAAAACTTGGGTCAAACTCAAAAGAGGTGGAATCATTGAGGATGCAAGGTAGTTTTCTCCAGTGGTATTTTGTAAGCAAGATGCTCGGAGAAATGAAGCAATGGGATTGGGTTCTTCAATAGGGAAGTAATGAGAAGGCTGTCGGGAGGAGGCTTCAATATCAGGGGAGAAGATGGGGGCCTTTCTGTTTGGTTTAGAAGGTCGGGGAGCAGGAGGCGTTGGGCTGGAGAGAGATGGAATAGCAGGTGGAGAAAAGGGGTTGTGGATGATAGTTTGGAATGTAAGAAAAGGGGTTGCCAAATAGTGTGGCAAAGGCTGGGTAGCTTGGAATGGGAAGTGGTTTAGTGACGTGGGAGCCTTTGAGGCTTCTAAGTTGTGCTTCAAGGTGTCTCTTTTCTGCATCCATTTGAGAAATGAGTCTGGAGGTGGTAGAAAAATCTTAACATTTGGAAACAATCTGAAGAAGTTCTTGGTGGAGGCCATTGATCTTTGCTCGTAGCTCATGCAAAAGGCTGGAGTTTGGAGTGAGCAGTGTTGTGAGCTTTTGTTGTTCAATGAGGAGCTTTGAGAGGGCCTTATTCTGGGTGACCACATTTGTAGCCTTCCAGTTTATGGCAGCTTCTACGGCGGATATTTGTCTAGGCCGTCCGTCAGATGTTTGGCCTGGCGGCATTGGGATCTTCCATATATGCTTGATGTGCTTGTTAAGATCTTCATAATCTTCTCGAGAAGGGAACTTCGGTTCAAGCATGAAAATCTGAGGGAAAGTATTTTTAATGGCAGTATGAGTTCGAACACGGGGTAGACATGGATCTTCATCATCAAGGGCTTGCAACGCTTTGGTGTAATAGCCACAAAGCTTACTGGGCTCCTTTCTTCTGGGGTACAGGACATAATAGTCGAATTTCTCATAGGGTTCTCCTAAGAGATCAACCTCGGGATTGCCTGCTTTATATCGCCTTTTTAGCTGTTGTTGTGAGGAATTTTTTCTCCTTCATGGCTTTTCGTTAGGATCATAATGATGCATGTTGAACTGGTATTCTAGGCAATCGTTGCAATTGCAAATGTCCCACCAGATGTGGGATGTTGCCTATGCAACTGTCTCAATGGTGTTGACTTCTAGTAAAGTTGTGGAGAAGACCTCATTATCTGAATTATGGGTTGGGAACTGAGTTTCAACAGTGCCATCAGCTTTTTTGGTGAAAATAGGAGAGGTATCAGGACATGACATTGGAGAGTTGTGATCCACTTAGCTTGGAGTATCTGCTGGAGTCGCTCATTGGAGAGCTGCTTGGGGATATAGGTATAATGAACACCTTGGAGGCCAATCTTCAGCATGAGGGCATCAACTGACTAGTGGAGACCTGTAATTGGAAGATTTATGGCATGGTTTTAGAGGTGGAAAGCAAGCTGGTAGTGGAGTGTGGCAATGGCTCCGGGTCTCATATTTATACTAGAGAATTGAACTTGGGCAAAAAGAGAATTAAACAAGAATTGATCTTGCAAAGAGATGTTGTAGTTAGGATACAGCGTAAGGAAAACAGTACCAGCATTCAAAGTAACTTGAATGGTGGCTAAGACACTCTGGTTGTATGTGAGAAACCGGGTGCAAGGAGAGCAAGATTGCTAGCAATTTCCATCCCTGGTCGGCCATGGAAGGTGAGGGCAACTTTGATGGCTCCAAGATGGAGATGCGTATAACTTTCAGTCTGCCATTGCTGATGGAGGCTGCTAGGCAGAGTGATGGGAAGGAAGGACTCCTTTGGACAGCTGGAATCTAGTGCTAGGAGAAAGAGGAGGCTTGAACATACTCTTTAAAGATAGAAGGAGTTTTAGTACCAAAAATCTTTTTTAGGCTTTTTACGGTATATGACTCTTTTCTTAACTCAAAAACTAGGTAAGGATTCACAACAGGAAAACAAAGGATGAACGGTAAGTGGTTGATGGTGATGGTAGATTAACTAGATCCATTAGGCTTTCATACCAGGAGGAGCTAAAATTGAAGAAAGAGGAGCTAAAACTGAAGAAACTGTGAAACTGCTGAAATTGAAGAAACTGTGACACTATGCCAACACAACGACGCAAGTCTGGCGTCAACACAATGTTATGTGTCGCTACTACCGTGGGCTACTAGCTACACATACTAATATGTGTTGCAAATATTTTTGAATAAAAAAAAATTATTTATATTTTTCATTTTTTCCCCTCACCCTCTATCTCCTCACCCTCTCTCCTCACTCTCTCTTCTCTCTCTACCCCCCTCTCTCTCCTCACTCTCTCTTCTCTCTCTACCCCCCTCTCTCTCCCCTCACCCTCTCTCTATTCCCTCTTTCTCTCCTATTTCTTTATCTTCCCTCTCTCTCCACTTTCTCTCTCCTCTTTCTCTCTCTCTTCTCTCTCTCCTCTCACTCTTTCTCTCCTCACCATCTCTCTCCTCTTTTCTCTCTCCTCACTCTCTCTACCCTCTCTCTCCTCACCACCTCTCTCTCTAGCTACCCTCTCTCCTCTCCTCTCTCTCCTTTCCTTCTCTCTCTCCTCTCTCTCCTCTCCTCTCCTCTCTCTTGCGAAAGTGTTTTTAATGCTCCGCACTCACTCAGAGCCGAGCGTAAGGAACGCCTGTGAGGCATTGATTTTTAAGATCGACGGCGCACACGGTGGCGCACATTAGTGTAAGTATTACTTGCACTAATGTGCGCCATCGTATGCGCTGTCAATCTTGAAAATCAATGCCTCATAGGCATTCCTTATGCTCGACTCATGCTCATTGTGGAGCATTAAAAACGCTTCCCTCTCTTGCTCTCTTCACTCTTTCTTTTATTGTAAATTATATTTTAAAATTAATAAGAAAATTTAAGTAATAAAATATATTATATATAAATAGTGAAAGTTTAATCTATTATTGACACTACATTTTATTGAAAATTTAATATTTATTTATTATATATAAAAATAGTAAATATTGAATAAAATATATTATATTTAAGGAGGTTATTTTAAAATTTAAATATTTACTTATTATATAATTATTTATTAAATAATATTAATTAATAAATCTATTAGTGACGCTTGATTACATGCGTCGCTACTAATATCAATATTAGCGACGCTTGTAAACAAAAGTCGCTATTATTATTAATATTTGCAACGATTATCATTAAGCATCGCTAATAGTTCTAAATTTTTGATTTTTTATTTTAAATTTATAATCATTAGCGACACTTTTATTAAGCATTGCTAAAAGAGTAACTATTAGCAATGCTTAAGAAAAACCGTTGCTAATAGTTATATTTTTTTGTTTTTTATTTAAAATATAGATCTTTTAGCAACACTTGTTGAAAGCGTCGCTAATTTCATAATTATTAGCGACTTTTATTATAAAGTGTCGCTAATAGTTTTGATATTAGTAACATATTGTGTTATGTGTCGCTAATGTATGACTATTAGCGACGCTTAATAAAAAGTGTCGCTAATAGGTAACTTTTTTGCGACGCTTTTTTATTCATCGCAAGTAGTTGTTTTTAGCGACACTTGTATTTACGTCTCTAATAATACATTTTGTTGTAGTGGTAATTGTGGTCGAGCCAGGTTTGGGATTGATGGACTTGAAAAAATAGGAGTAGACATGCTTTTATGAATCAAGACTAAAAACCACATAATGTTTGAGGTTTATTAATTCCACATTCTCATACAAAAGTCACTTAGAGAAATTTCATAAGTAATTTTGGAGGTTTTGGACAAATTTAGGTAAAAATGGATAAAATCATGATTATACAGTGTCATCAATCAATCGCTGGAAAAAGACAATGTTCAAATCAATCAATCACTGATGAAATGTAGCACGTAAGAGTTGAATAAATCCCAAGAAATAGATCAATTGGCACTTAAATAAGGCATTTGTTAAACAATACCAAGAGTTTATTGATCAATCACTTCGTAGATGGATCAATTGCTCAGGGAGTCGTAGCTTAAAAAAATATTGAACAATCAATCGTTGCTTATGACGATTGATTACTAGCAATTTTAGTTGTCCTAAACAAGCCTTTCTGGAGTAATTTCATTTTATAGTTGAAGCCAAAAAGCCAATTCAAGTTGGAAACCTATATAAATAGTTATAACAAAATCGGATAGATGAAAACCTAGAAAATATTGGAGAAGAAAAGAGAGTCCTTTACACATTATTTTTCAAGAAAATTCACAATGGAGCTTCAAGAAATTGTTCATGGTGAATTCAGGCTATGGACAACTAAAGAAAGAAGATTTCACACAAAAATTTTAGAGAAGAATAAGCAAAATTCTTCAAATGAGTTGAAGAATCTCTAGAGGTAAAACAACAAACAAGGAAGAAGTCTTTGTTTGAGTTGCTATAAGAAGAAGAAAAAGAGCAAAATACAAAGAGGGAAAGCTTAATTTAAGGAAGAAGAATTGAAGGCCAACAACATCAATGAAGAAGACTGAACAAAGGAGTTTGTGTCAAGTCTTAAGGTTAGTAGGTTTTTGAGTCTTGTAAGATTTATATTGTTCTAGTACATTGATTTAGCCTTTGATTAAGGTTGCCTTAGTTTTTTACCCTAACTGGGGTTTTCCACGTAAATGTTTTTGTGTGATTGTGTGGCCAATTTAGATCTTTGGCTTTAACAAGAAAAGAAATTGAATTCGGAATGACTTATTTAGGGTAACTAGTCCTATGAGTGATTGATCGTTCACTATTTGTTTAACACACAATACTTTAAGCGATCGATCAATAATTCTCTGTTTCATTTTACATAGGGCAAAATCAAGTGTCAATCAATCGTTCCATCCATTCTTATTTTTAGCTATCGATCGTTCTGTCTGTTAAATTATCGTTTTACCCTTTTTACCCAAAAACCTCCAGAAATCACTTCTAAAACTTTTCAAAGTGATTTTGGTATACGAATGTGATCTAAATAAACTATAAAAACCTTCAACATTCTTAAGTCTTCTGTCATCAACAATAAGAACATGTGTGTTCCAATTTTTCAAGTCTTTCAACTCCAAATCTGACTCAACCACAACTAAATCTAATCAGATTTTAAAACTAATTACATACCTAAGGTTTTTGACATAAATTTGACAAAAAATAGCTAATAAACTTGACATAAGATTCCTATGTTCTTATAATCCCCCCATTTAGCTATTTCTTGTCAAAACATTATAAATTTGAAAATCAAAATAAAATTACAACTCTTAACATAGTGCATTGGCTTTCAAAGTGTACAAAATAACTTCATACTCAAAGACTTAACATAGACTCATTTGGAGTTGATCTTGAAAAGCCTTGTATAACCCTGTAATTATCATGCACACTTACAATCAAATTGGTTTGCATAGTATTGTTCAATCAAGTAAAGATAAGTACTTTGACTTTCATTAATCGTTTCTCCCCCTTTTCGACATAAATAGACAAAAGATTAAAGCAATAATTGACAAAATTCTCATTAAAGCATAATTAAGTTATCATTATCACCAAAAGACATATATATATATATATATATATATATATATATATATATATATATATATATATATATATATATATATATATATATATATAATCACATCACCATGTCCAACATATATCCCAACAAAACATCAGTTTCAAATTACATCTCATAATCAGAATGACACAAATTTGAACTGAAACAAGTTTAAACAAGGAATACATAGAAAAGTGATACAAAAAAATTTATAAAACAATTAGCAATGTCATCATCATCATTCTGCACCCCCTCACTATCTACATGTGGAAATTGGACTCTGAGCAAGCAACTAACATCTATAAGCCTATGCATCACAACATCCTGAAAAGTTCTAAACTCAGAAATAGCGACTGGTCTATCTAGATCATTCATAGATGTTGGTGCCTCTACTGCTACATTTGCTACTGCCTATGGCTCCTATGCATCACCCTGGTGGTGAGAAAGCATCTTACAAACCATTGCAATGTCTATCGGTCTTATACTGATCATAGTAGGCTCTGCTCTAGGTATCCTAACATGTACCATAATAAAAATCATACGCAGGATGTACAAGTAAGATAACATCTCATATGTGTGGCCATGAAAGAATGTCATCATGCAACCAAATATAATAGAGGGTAGATCCAACTGAATTTCAGGTTGTGCTAGGAGATGTAGCATTTGTGCCATCGTCTAATACACTCTTTCTTAATACTTCATATGCCATGCTTAGCTATGACATTTAGCAAACGAAACTCTCGTGTCATGGAGTGAGCCAATAATGAAACCTCTAGCTCTAGACCTCTCAACAGACCAAGCAAACTCCTAGTAATCTCACTGTCTAGTGGAAAGATATAACCATCGAATTGTGGATACATGAGTGGTCTCTTCTCACATTCTATGACCTCTGCGATGATATCAAGTGACACTCTCATCTAGATTCCTCTTGCTACTTCTACCAATGCATTATCATCCTTCAAGCGGAGTGATGCATACCACTGTCAAACCAATCGAGGATAGAGAAACTGACCGGATGTAAATTGTGCTAAAATACTTCATCCAATAAGGATGAGCCTCAATCCAACCTATAGCAGTCTCAAGTGGAATGTGGACTAAATTACACTCACACTATATGGGTCCAACTCTATCTGAACCACTACTCGATGCCCCTAGGTACCCTGACCCTGACCCTAACTCAACTGTCTTTTGTTTCTTCGCTCTCCCCATCCAAATAAATTGCAATAAATAACCTAGGGTTAAGTATAAACTAGGAACAAATAAATGACCATAATAAACATCCTAGAATTTCAAAAATTAAATGTGTGCCAAAATTCAAAATTTTGAAATTTCAATAAATCCTTAAAAAACTTTATGTTAGATTGACTAAAATTTGAACCTAAGATAGATCTCAATGAATAGAACAAACTTTTTAAATAGACCTACAACCAATTTTGATCAAAAACATCTAATTTTGAAAAATCAACAATTTGTGACAAAACTTGGAAACTGAAGTGATTTTTTATATCTCAAAATTTAACTGATCAAATTGCATGAAATTTCACACTAAGATAGTTCTGACTATTTCTAACAATCCTATCACTTCAAATCATGTTGAAATCAATTAAAAATACACTAACAATTGAAAATTTAGTTTTAAAACTCACCTTGGCTGCGACGAAAAACATGAAATCGATGAGGAAATACGTTCTTAAAGTGTGCAAAACCACCTCCACTTGCCTCTATTCACTCTCAAGGACTATTTGTGAGAGTTTGGAGTGAAATGGATTTGAAATGAAGTCTGTTCAAATTTAAAATAGTATACTTCGACATAAAAAACCCATCCAGTGATCAATCACTAGGGTCGATCAATCGATCTTGAAATAAATGCGAATTTTTTAGTTTTTTTGAAAATAATCAAAATTGCAAAAATTCAAGAATTCTTAAAAATTTAAAATAAATTCCTAAAAATATTTCAAGACAATTCCCATCAAAATAAAAAATTTGTTACATCCGAAACTCAAATTAAAAATCAAACAATAAAAATCGAAGAAGTTGAGCTCTTTTTGGCGATTTTTTAATCAATTTTCCTTTAATCTAAGTGCATCCACAAATTATGTTTAATAATACCTAGTCTTAAATTAGTAAACCTCATTGGTATGTGATTGTCATTTTATTCTCTTCTTGTTGACACATTAATTCTCTTTTATTAAATTTTGAAGAAAATCCACCAATGTAGTCAACTCTTGTCTTTTTTAATCTTGAATCTTGCAAGATCAATGTTAATCAAACTGAGAAAAATTTGTTCAAACCCTAGTAAAAACTAATTTCATATTTTTAAACTCACCTTAGTTAGAGTCTATGTACATGATTTTCCTAGAAAAATAAAAACAATCAGAAGCTCATAATCAATACGCCCATTCCTTTTTTGTGAGTTATGATATTTTTTCTTGAAATTATTTTTCTAGGACTTGGCTTTTTCTAAATTCTCTTTACTTGCATAATTACTTTTTTATTTTTTTTCTTTCTTTTTCATTCATTTTTTCTTTATGACAAGAGGATGGGAGCTTCACATTCGCCTAGGCCGACCAAAGTAGATAGCCCTTCCCCATCATCTTTATGAAGATAATTCTATTATCTAAAGAAATATTAAAGTATATAAGACTCATAAACATTAAAGTACATTACATGTAATTTTCTTTTCTTTTGAATTCAAAATAGAAATCTAGCTAAAATATCCTCTAATTTAATCACCTAGACTCCACTAAAATCAAAGCAACTAAGTCAACTTATGTTTAAGAATTCTCTATTAATGTTCATACATAAAATCTATTTGAGTCTAAAGATGATGTGTGCAAGTTTTTAGAATAAGAGAATTGCAAAATCAAGTAAAAGAAAATCAAATTGATCTTTACTCTCCTTGGTGTATCTTTCTCTTCATTAAGGTATATTTGACTACTAACTATGTTACTTTTCATCTTAAAAGAAAATTAATCGCAATATGTCGTAAGAGCTAAACTCATTAAAAATCAAAACAAAGCCAATTACAAACTAAAGCAAAAGCTACACTATTTTTTTGTGTTTTTTATCATATTTTTTCTGCTTTTTTTTCATTCAAAACCTATATATTAAAGACATGCAAAAACAAAGTAAAATGTGAGAAAACAAAAACATGAATATCCAAATGATAAAAAGAATTAAATCATGGATACAAATCAGAATCTCTTACTTAGAGATTTGAGACTCCTTAGTCTTACCTAGTCATCCAATCTAAAGGCAACCTAAGGTAGACTTCCTTACTCTTCCTAATTGATCTTTTGAAGCGTAAAGATCAACCTTCTTCACCCACACTCTTTTAATATTATTTTCATACATTTGGTGGGGCAACTTGTAGTAGGTGCAATGTGTCTCTTTTCATTCTATTTTAACCTAAGTTTGAAAGACTAATTCTTAGGACATTGACTTCTAGTATGGGTCTCACTATAGCAAATGTCACATACACCCATAATACTAGAACCTATCATTCCTCCTTTCAGTCTTCACCTAGGTGGGTTGGGCACTCTATCTTAGGGTTTTTATCACTTTCTTTTGCTTTCACAAAAATTACTAAGGGGGTAATCAAGCAATTCCTAGAACCTAGGCCCATTTTGTTGATTCAACCAATGCTAAAAATAATTTAGAACTTCTTTTTCCCATTCTTACATCCATCTAATTTCTCTTTAGACGACATGAGTTCTCTATTTAGAGCACTGACTTCTCTTTCTCACTCTCTACGTTTTTTCTTAAGGTCATGCACCTCTCTTTCAAGTTTGTTATTCAAGTCCACTAACCTATTTGCCTCTTGAGAAGATAAAACTATTTTATCATCTTTTTTCTTCAACTCTCTCTAAAGGCTTTTGGTTCTTTGTCAAAACTAAGAATTATTAGAGAAATCCCTTAAACTCATCATAATCAATCTCAGACTCTATGGGTTTTCTTCAAGAGAAGTAGACTCATGAGAATCTTTTCCAGAACTATCATCATTCACACTTACATGGAAGGTAGTATAGTCGCAAAGTTCATCATCTTCTATAGAACTCTCATCAAAGTAAGTTCCTTTAAGCACCTTGTCATTTTTTTATAATCAAAACCCTTTGATTTCTTAGGCTTATCATCAAAAGAATTATTAGAATTATTATTAGGATAATCAGCAGCAAAGTAACCTAACTTATCATATTTAAAAAATTTTAAATTCTTCTTGTCTTGTTAAATTTACTTGTCATCTCTCTTCTCTCCTTGATTTTTTTTAAAACTTCTTCCTTATTGTATAATCTAAAGTTCTGAGTTTTCTTTAATTTCTTAAAATTATTAGTCAACAAAAGCATAGCTCTTCATCATCTTCAAACTCTTCAAATTCTTCTGAGGTATTTAACACTTTATTTTTCTTAGAAGTTCTTTTTTATGATTTTAGGGCATTCTATTTTCCCTTAAACTTTTCAAATAACTCTTTTTAATTCTCATAGGACTCTTCTTACATCTCAAAAGTTCTAAGGTTCCTAACTAACTCCTAAATGTCTAAGATGTCAATAATTTTAGATTTATTAATGGCAGCCACCTTAATTTTAATTTTTTAGAGCAGGGACCTTAACAACTTCCTCACAACAAGATAGTAAGGTATATGCTCTCCCAGTTGATCGCATGTGTTTATTATGTTTAAGAGTTTAGCTTAGTATTAAAAAATTATCTTTTCTTCACTCATTATCATGTTCTTAAACTCTAGTGTTAACATTTTAGCTTAGACACCTTCACAACCTTAGTTCCCTCATTATATTTTACGAATTTTTCTCATATAACATTAGCAGATATGCAATTTAAATATCAACATGTGTTGTAATTTTTCTAGGGGATTGAATAATACACTAAGAGCTTTATTATTTTGATTTGCAAGTTTGGTCTAATTCTCATCCCATACAGTTTCATCTTTTATAATTGAATTCTCTTTCTTATCTTTGGTCCTTGGAAGACTTTGGCCTTCAATAACTGGTTTCCCATCAAGTGCTTATATAAATGCTCTCATCCTATTTTTCCAATATGAGAAATTTTGCTCATCAAATAAGGGAGGTCTATTCAATGGATTACTTAAATCTCCATGTTCATTCATTGAGTTATTAAAACCAGCCATTGCTTTCAATCTAATAAAGTAACATAAGCATCACACCTTAATCACTTAAAGCAAGGAAAATTATATGAGAATCAACTAGCAATCTAGGGCACACAAATCAGCAAGTTTAATTAAGTATTTCTAAGAGAAATAAGTAAACTTAAGCAAAATTTAGAATTCAAACCCTAACACAAGAAATCAAACTATGAAAGATTAAGCAAGATAATAAAGCAATAACAACAAAATCAGATTGATATCATAGAGCAAAATCATATTTTCAATAGTTAAACCTCAGCTATCACTTGTGAATTTAATATTCATCTACTAACTTAGCGAATTACTAGATTGCTTTTAAAATTATTACTTTAAGAAGTAAGAATTAAGAGTTTTAACCTCTTTCCACAAAATTCTTTTTATAGCAAAAATAAGTAAATACTCACTTAAATCGCACTCACAATGTATCAATTAATCAAACTACAAGCATTCAATCCACACATGAACACACAACAATTTAACGTGGAAAATTTAAGCTCAAGTAAAAAACCATGACAGTTATAAAGGAACCAAATCAATGTACTAGTAGTATGCAAGACAATTACATTGACACTAGTAAACTATAAACATTTGTTTTGACATTAACACAAACTTATTTTATTTAGATCTCCACAAATTCTTGTCATTGTTAGCCTTCAAGTCTTCTCCCTTAAACACTTGAAACTTTTCTTCTTCTTTGTTTTGTCTTTGACTTCTTCTAGCCTTCAACAAGCTCCTCTTGTTATATTGACTTTGGCCTTTTTAAATTTTCAATCTCCCATTAAAGACATCTTGTAACTCCTCTTTGAAACTTTGTATGGAATCTTTTCTTAGTTGTGGAATAGCTTGACAAATTCACCATTGATCTTTAACTCAAAGCTTCATATAAATTCTCTTTATAAAATAATATGCAAAAAGTAGAAACCCTTCTTCTCCAATTTCATCTAGATTTTCCTCTCTCAAAATTTGTGAATTCTTATCCCTTATATCGATCTCCAAACCGATTTAAGTCTTTGGCTTAAACAAGGAAAGAAATTGAATTCGCAATGACTTATTTAAGGTAACTAGTCCTACGAGCAATCAATCGTTTCAAACAGTGATCAATCTTTCCATATTTGTTTAACACGATACTTCAAGTGATTGATCGATAACTCTCTGTTTCATTTTATATAGGGAAAATCCGAGGGTTGATCAATCGTTCCATCTAGCCTTAGTTCCATCAATCAATCGTTCTAACTGTCAAATTATAATTTTGCCCTTTTTATCCTAAAACCTCTTGAAATAACTTCTAAAACTTCTTGCAAATGTAATCTGAATAAGCTTCAAAAACCTTCAACATTTTTCAGTTTTCTATCTTAAGCAATAAGAACATGTCTCCTCCTATTTTTAAGTTTTTCAATTCCAAATATGACTCGACCATAACAAAATCTAATAAGATTTTAAGACTAATTACATACTCAAAGTTTTTGACATAATTTTGATAAAAAAAATTACAGAATAAATTTAACATATAACTCATATGTTCTTACATCTCCTCCTCCTACTCACTTGTTAAGCAGCATAGCATAGCTGTAACGCCCCAAAATTTTAATGTTTTGAAATCCGAGCATTTGGCCCCATTAACGGGTTTTAAGGCCCATTAACGGTTTTTTCTTAAAATTAGACTATCTTGAGCTTGATTCGTTCAGAGAAGCCTTAAGACATTTGATAGGGCTCAGTGAGACTAACGTATTGAGCCCAAGAATATGTCAAACAGACACCGGGATAGTATGCTATGGCATTGGGAAGAGTGCTACATGCGGAACCCATTTTAAATTTACAAGAAAACATACCCTTTTGTGGTCTTGTTTCTAAGGGCTCATCGATACGAGTTCAACGGTACTAAAAAAATGTTATTCCAAGTTCGGGGTAGGGAGTTACGCCAGTTTGAAACTTTAATTTTCGTTTTAGATTTAAGAACGAAAATTAAAAATTAAAAAAAAATTGCGTCAGTAGCTGCCTTCAGTTGCCATGTCCTGCCAGTGGCAAGCCATGGTGTCACATGAATGGCAGACCATGGATGCTGACACATTGCATCATCACTGACACACGCCAGCACGTGCGTCACTATTGACGTTTGACAATTTTATAACCGTTGGATGTGCGCCACATGGTACGCATCCAACGGTTCTGATTTACTATAAAATGATAACCGGGGGGGGGAGGTTTATTGCACACATTTTTTCTTCCCTTCTCTGCCCGCTGTCAAAACTTTTGTCTTCTGTTTCTTTGCCATTTCTCGCCTATTTTTACCTATTCAAAAACCAAACTTACCTACATCGAGGGTGCCCGATGTCGTGAGATAATCTCTCTAAAAGGTGGCAATGACCCGGGGCAAGAGGAGGCCATGTCCGCTATCCTTGGGCTGATAACGAAGATTATACTAGCACTAGGGGAGGTTCTGCCCACCTTACCCAAGTCGGATAAGGAGACTGTCTCAGCGCTAGGGGAGGTTTTGTTTGCCTTGCCCGAGCCGAACGAGGAAACTATCTCCGCGCAAGGGGAGGTACCGCCCACCGCTTTTAAGCCGACCGCAAATGTAGGCTTAATGAGTGTAGGTGGCCTTAAACTCTAATCTCATGCTACGAATACATCGTATGATTTTGTGATCCTTTCATAAAAGGTTCTTATAAAAAATATAGTATTTATTAGGGGTCGGACATACGCTAAAATAATAAAGTTGTGTACGCCTCTTAGTAGGACTTTGTTGTGATATGTCTATTAAAATATTATTATTATTCAAAATATATTTAGGAATGATTTGACTGGATTTAAAGGGTAGTTATTTGGTATAAAGTTCAAAAACTACGATCGATTTTTAAGGGTAGCTATTTGGTATAAAGCCCAAAAGCTATCAGAGTTATGACTTCTAGGTGCTGCCTATTATGGCATATGGCGCGCCCATGAAGCTAGATATCGTGCGAAGATCCTCTTCATTCTGATCCCATCACCCCACGAGCATGGGTGTATGTCGTTCTGGTATTGGCGACATTCTATGAACGACGATTTATCCGATTTTGATTTATTTATCGGATTCTGGCAACGAACGAATTATTCGAGTTTACTGGATTCTGCAAAGAAGCATTTTGTCTGACTTTTCATGTAAGAAGTGTGTTGGATTCAATTAGTCGATATTATTATTTTAAAGTCGACTTTTGAATATTAATTATTATGAGAATATTTTATATATATTTATTTATGCTTTATATTTTAGCATGTTAATAGAATTTAATTCTATCTACTGAGTATAATTATACTCACACACCCCTAGACGCTGCAGGTCTGACCGAATGAGATGATATTAATGAAGATTACCCGTCGAACTTCGAAAGATCAATGTTTTATCAGGTTCTTTTGTTATGTATTAATTTTGGATGAGCGCGACTTTGATTTTGTTAAGGCTCGATAAGTCTTATTTTATAATATTTTTGTAATTACCTAAATTAATGAAAAGTTATTCTTCTGTGCACGGTTGATCTTGACCTATCTTTTATTTTACGAAACTCCAACTTTAGAGTTATTCTAAAAAGTCGAGGTGTAACAATAGCCAATTGTAATCATATGCCAATTACAATATGATAGATGTTACAAAGAAGTTAAAGAGGATAAAGAGACACATGGTAAGAGAGAACATAAGGGAGAACACATGAGAAAGTGAATGGGAAGGGTTGCGCTTAGGAGTGGTCACGAGCAGGCATGGGCCTACAACCCTTAGTGGCCAGGTGGGCACGAGCCCGTTGCTGCCCCATGCACGAGCCCGTTGCGGCCCCCTCATGGGGCAGGCCACCCCCCCTAAATCTCCCCTTCTTGGCCTCCTCACACTAGTACTAATAAGGAAGGAGGAAGTAATGACCAGCGTGTTGAGCACCATCTTTTCCTAGAAGAAAGACGAGTTCAATAACTGTAGTAAGACCCCCTTTTGCAAGTGTTCCCTCTCCCGCCTCCTCCAATCTCTTCGCCTTCGATGTTCACATGGATACTAGAAACCTCGTAACTAAGATCCTCCTGTGCTCCCCCTCCGATGAGGTCAAGCCCCTCCTCTTTGGTAACTCTGCCTACCAGAACTGCATTCTTCGCCTCATGATTACCAAGGGCCCTTCCCTTAACTTACCTAAGAAGCGTTTTGGCCACACGTTGTTACACTATGCTTTAATCTGTGAACTATACCATGCAAAATAGGAGGTCGCTACTTTAGAATGTTCGGGCTACGGCTCGTGGGATAGAGGGGTTAGGATTCTCACGAGTAAGACGTGTATAAAAACAAAAATAATAAAGTAATAATACAGTGACTTGTCAAAAAAAAAAAACAGCTTATCGCGCACAGATTCCGTTTTCCAAGTAGTACAAGATTAGGACCGACAGTCTTGTCCTCTTTTACTGTTTCCACGATTGAACCAACTCAGCCATCGCTCGATGAGACGACCCACCCTCCTCCCACGCCGACACCGCCGCCTGCTTCATCGCCGCCATCCTTCCCCTCAGTCTCTTCCCCTCCTCAGACCCCATCATCAGCTCCCTCACTCGCCTCTCCACCTCCTCTCCAACCACAAATCCGTTTTCGTCCTCCATCACTGGAATAGCAATCTTCATCTCCTCCACCAAGAACACTCGGTTCATCCTCTGCTCGGTGTAGAGCGGCCACGCTGCCATCGGCAACCCGGCTGCGACTGCCTCCAGGATGGAGTTCCACCCGCAGTGGGTCACGAATCCACCCACTGCCTCACGACCCAGAACGGCCACCTGCGGCGCCCACGACTTCACCACCATGCCTCTATCTCTTGTTCTCTCCAGAAACCCTTCCGGCAAGAGCTCGTCCAAGTCCGGCTCCGGTGGTAGCACGCCCCAGATCATGTTGTTCCCTGACTCCTCTCCAGCCCCTTGGCTATCTCCTTGAGCTGCTCACTCGAGAATAGCCCCATGCTGCCAAAGCACAAGAAGACCACGCTTTTCGGCGGCTGAGAGTCGAGCCACGCCAGGCACTCGTGGGCAGTACAGCAGCTCCGATCGCCGGAATCGATCAGCGGGCCCAGGGCATAGACAGGAGGAGTGGGGCGGTAGGGCACGCACACCCGGTCCAACAAGGCCCTGACCGCGCGTGGCTCTAGCAATTCAAAGGTTTTGACGAGAATGCCGTTGCTGCCAACCGCGGCGCAGGTGGCGGTTGCGAGGAAGTATCTGTATCCCTCGCTGTGCCGGTCGAGAAAGATCCGAGGCATGGCGTGTGCGGGCAGGGATGGCACGCCGTGGACATCGATGGTTGCGTCACGCGGAAGGTCGCCAAGGCTCGTTGAGGTAGTGTTGTGGATGGTGGGAAGGTGGAGGAGGACGGCGAGGGCCGCCGCTCCGGAAGTGAAGAAGAAGTAAGGCGGGATGTTGAGCTGGGCTGCAACGTCGAGGGCGTCGAGGGCGGAATGGCAGAACAAGTCGAGGATTCAGGCGCGGACGGGGGCGTTGGCAGAGATGGCGCGCAGGGCATCGTGGAGGAGGGGTTTGTTGAGGTTGATGAACTGGAAGAAAAGGACCTCTATGGGAGGGGAAGGGGAGGAGTAGTGAGGGAATGCGACAGGGGGGAGGTGATGGAAGGAGATGGAAGGGTAGGCGGCGGAGATGCGTCGGATGTAAGGGGCGGTGGAGCTAGAGTCGAAGGGTGGCTTGATAAGGATGACGGTGAGGTGGTAGCGGCGGTGGTGGAGGAAAAAGCGTTTGGCCAGCTCCACCATCGAGACAAGGTGGCCTATGCCGTGAGCTGGGTAGAACACCAAGTGCTCCATGTGCTTTTCTGTGGTACCGGTGAAGAGGGCGAAGATTTTTAAAGAGAAGCTCCATGTACTTAGACTTCGTGACTGTGTCTGGGTGTCCAATAAGAGAAGCTGCACACCATCAGGAAAGAGAAACTGAGTTTACACGTATTCATTGGTGGATGGTCGCTGGTTAGGAAATAAAAATAAGCTACGAAGCATGTATACTATGTTAATGGGTTGTGTAGTAAAAGGTGAAAGAAAATTAATAGAACCTGGCTATATACACTTCATTTTTATCCCAGTATCCCCTATTGCTCTTTTACCTCTATTATTTTTAACTAAAATTTCTCATGTCCCCTATTTTACCCTATTTTTATTTTTTTTATTTTTTTTTCTATTTTTCTTCTTTATCTCTGGCATCGGCGACAATGTCGGTGTCTTTTTTTTACCATCATGGCTAACCATAGCTGCTGACCGCAACTACAGCCAACAACGGCCACTATCAAAGGGCCGGCACAGCCGGACTGGCCAGATCTGATTCGCAGGTTGGATTCGGCATGACCGGACTAGTTGATCAGACCAGTTCTTGCCATTAGAGTTGTCGTTGTTGCCGGGAGATAAAAAGTGGGGTTTAATATAATGGGGGAAGTATGAGCAAAATGAAGGGGAAAATATGGGGGATGAAAGTAAAAAAAATTTTAACTTTTTTGATTTGTTTTGAGGGATACAGGGATAACAATGAGGTTTGAATAGCCACGTTCAAATTAATATTTACAATTATATGAGTTTTGATTAGACATGAACTTTGTGTAAAACCCTATTAATTTGTCTAACAAAAGAATTTTTTTCATATTACATGAATGAATATACACATATTCTATATTCCATAGATTTTAACACTTAATCCCATATGACTTGGTTTAGGACAAATATACCCTTAGGTCACAAATAAACTTATACTCAAGTTCTTATCTCATTATTGGTGACGAATTACAGACTATGGTACAGATTTGTATGATCAAAATCAAAATATACAGCATACAGAAAATAAAACATCAACTTAAAGATGATCGATATAAAGTAAAAAATTTCTCCTTCTCAATCTTGTGTTCCAAAGAATGAACCAAAATCGAGCCACCTCCCGATTTCAATCTAAAAACTGGTTCCTAGTTAAAAAAATACGAAAATAACATAATTCAAAATGGGGAATCAAAAGAAGTCACATTAGTACTTCATGAATTACAACAAACACATTGTTCCGACAATCTGGAAATTTGGGCTGCGTTTAGAACGGATTGTCAGACTCTGGAGACTTGCTACAAATGAGGATTGGATGCGGAAAAAAGAAAGGATTTTTGGAAGTACAACGAATCCGAAGGAAATTGGGTGGAGTACATCCACTATGCATGACTCATGAGACTTCCGAGAATGCGAGAACAAGAGGATGACTCCTACTAAACGGACCAAAGATCTCACTCTCCGCATGGCCCGTGTCCAACACTTAATCCACATCGCATATACAATAACACGATATGTCAATAAAACGTATTATTGATAATACGGTATGAACTCTTTGAGCTGACAACACATAATATGATATCCTCTATATCACATATACGATAACATAATATTCGTCATAGCGTATTATTGATAACACGATATTCGTCATAGCGTGTTATCGATAACAAGATATGCGAACAAAGTGTGTTATTGATAACATGATATGCCAACAATGTATGTTATTGATAATACAATATGCTACGATATCCGCTATATCGCATATATGATAATACGATATTCACCAAAACGTGTTATCGATAACACGATATTCGCCATAGCGTGTTATCGATAATACGATATGCTAACAATGCGTGTTATTGATAATACAATATGCTACAATATCCTCTATATTGCGTATACGATAATACGATATTCGCCGAAGCGTGTTATCGATAACATGATATTTGCAAAGATATCATATTAAAATCAATGAAAAAATATAAGGTTGCAGAAAGATGTTAGATTAAAATCAATCAAAAAGAAAAATAGTGAAAATGTAAAATCAATCTATTAGTTCAAATACGTATATATGAAAAAGAGATATCATGCCTAAAACAACTAATTATTGCTCACTAATAAGGACGTTTTCTTACTATACAATGCACAAAAGTAATAATTATTTATTATCTAGTTTTCAATTATCCAATTTTTTTGTTTTATAGTTATTCAATTTTATCGATATCCAGTTTTATAGTTTTCCAGTTTTTTAGAAATGTTACTGTCACGACCCGGATTTTTAAAAGCATTTTTAAATAGCACAAACGGTAAGTAGCGAGAAATTTTTCTTTTTCTTTAAACACAAAGCAAACCATTCGATTAAATATCCAGGTCATGATAACTGGGGTTCACAAATACGAATATTAAATCGTATAATATTATTATGCGTCTGAAAATTCATAATGAATAGCTCATCCATCTAAGTACAAGTCCATCGTCCGTCTAAAAATAAATAATAAGTTGACTCTCACGCTAAAGGTACACATACGTACCGGAGTTGCAGAAACGTAACAACTTCTTCTTGTGCTCGCTTGTCTTGATCTCACTTGTCGTCGCTTAGAGAATCTGTAACCAAGGAAACCAAACAACAAGACAACAATGAAATCTCTCTGCCCTTCAGCAGATGAGCTTCCAAAGAACAAAAGGTTTTATTAATATTATTTGGATCGGGCCAACATCACCCGATGTTAGTTACCTACGTACTCATCAGACAACATCTCCAATGTTTCCAACAAGATTAGATCCAGACGTAGTTCTGCCTAGAAACTACTCTATCCTAATAAGCATAGCACCACACATGCAATGCTTAAGTACATTTAACCTACATTTTAGTAAGTCATTTAATCGTTTCACTTGTCTAATTAACAAGCAACATCAAACAATGTTATTAATTATCTCACATCTCTTGTTCGACAATTAATACTATCAAATCTATAACTCAGAGATGACTCGCCCCTCGAGAAATCTCTAAACAAATGACTCCAACCTTGGAGTATACTGCTTAACAACAGCTTGACCCAAATCCCTAGGGCTCTCAATAGCCTGCCACGAATCTAGGGAAGAGGATCCCAACTGTACTCATGTACACATATTGGCAAGAAACACAAGCCTTCCATGATGCTCATGTAACTCCGCTTTTCGTACGTACTAAATAGTCATGGGAAGACCTGCGGGAGACCCGCGGTAAAGACCCTTTTGGTCAATACCCAAACCATCGTGGCGATGAAGAAGCATATCGCAATCTCCAGCATTATCCAAAGAAGCCTTAGGTTTTTATGACCATTGACTCTGCCAACATCTGAACTTAGACTAGATTATTTTTATCCAGTCAAGTATCCACTAAACCATTTGGGTCCTCTTCACCTTGTGAATCAGCCCAATAAATAGCTCATCCGCTGAGCTAAGACTCAAAGAACATCCCATAATCATCCTCAGTTCATTAACCAAGGTAAGATTCTATGTCAGGGCCCCATTCAAATCCATAAACCGGTCCTAAACCCTATTGAGGATATTTTAGTCTTTATCTTGATTAGATGTTCTCCCCCAATCCAACAGCAACCCATATCTCTTGATTAATCTTCATTAATCTTAAGTTAATGATATAACTTAACATAGCAATAATAAATGTAAGCATCAGAATAATCAACATATATAATATGCAGTCACACAAATGCATAAATAATAAACGGAGGCCCGTTGCATTCCTTTGCAGGGCCAGGGCTCAAAGAATTCAAGCCCGAGAGTGTAATCAACTCCAACACATCACACGAGTTACATTTTTAATACTCTAGTCGATCGACGTACTTGGTTGCAGACACGAGTAATCCACTGCCCTAAGCCTTAAGAATTAGGGTCAATCCTCTTGCTTCCCGTGACACTATGACTTGACAAGGTCTTCGTGTCACTTACTAGTCACACTCCTTCCTTTTGAAGCCGTTCCACGTCACTATAACGTACCCTAACGCTTAGTGGTTAGGTTATTAGTTTCGATAGAAACGGAAAATACTGCCCTTAAGGGCATTAGGGTAATTCTACCCCTTAGGGTATGCTACCCTCCCTTGGGTTATTCTAGTCATCACACTACCCTTTTATTTATTTTTAGTCATAATCCTCTCAAAAGGCTCCACTCTCAAACTGACTCGCGCTTCCATTCACATGAATGTGGGCGGGTCCACTCTAAGGGGTATTTCTGTCATTTGGTTTAAGGTCTTAATGACATCCAATGGGTCCAAAATTAAATTCAAGGGTACTACTAGGCTTCATAGCCTCTGTGTAATTTTCCTGGCATGTAACGGGGTCGTGAACCCCTTGAACCGACCCAGGTTTTGATTAACAGTTTACTATAAACCCTAAGGGCCAAAGAGTCCATTAACCACTCACTGGGATTTTTCCTTACCAAAAGGTTTGGCCTATAATTAGTTTACCAATTAAACTCTCACTAAGAATTTTCCCGATTTATAGATCAACTCATAGGCCCCTGAACCAAAGCCTCGAACTCGGGTAAGTTAATATTATACGATAATTAACTAACAGGGGTAAAAAGGTCATTTCACATTCTCTGAGATTTTTCCCGCTTAAGAAACTTGGTATAATTACTCCTCATGTTTCCTTGGACATTGCAGAATTTTATTGAAATTTTTCCAAGTCTAAACCCTACTGAACCAGACCCGGTTCAGTAGGCATCCATTTTTTTTTTAAACAACCCGGGCCGGGTCTGCAATTCCAGCCCGGAATGGGCCGGACCCGCAGACCCGCCTGCGGGTCGTCTTCCCCGGGAAGACGCCCGCGGGGCTGCAGGCGGTGCCTGGATTCGATCCAGCCACCGCCGGCCTAGCCCTCTAGCCACTGGCCTGGCAATCTAATCACCGTTAGGAGCATTTCGCTGGCGGAAGAAGGCCGGATCTGAAAGCCACGGCCGATGTGCGCAGATCCAAAAATATACAGAGATAGACTAAAACTTCAGATCGCCGGTGAGCGCGACGGCCGCCAAGACCAGGAGCAAGGCCGGGCCTGGTCAGATCATCTCCAAGCTGCAAATCTGACAGGCCTAGCCTCGCTTCAAACCAGTGGCCGCCGACCGACATCAAATCTACCGGTTTTGTCCACGTCCGCCCGCGAGTAGAACAGCCGGTGGGAGCAGCAGCCATCACGAACGGAGTCGGGGGTAGGGCCGATTTGATTTGCCGCCCGGCAGCGAATCTAAGGGACCCAGTCCCCGCCGCCGGTAGGCGGTGCTTGCCGGCCGGAGCCCAAATCCGGTTAACTCCGGTGTAATCTTCTTAATTAATTAAATGACTAATGTTCTAATTAAGAATTTGAAACGATTACACGCCTAAACCTCTTCATCACATAATCAAGCTTATTAAATCATCTTACCTTAATTGCTGATTTGCCGTCGATCCATCGCAGCCAAAGCTTCGCTGGAGATTCGCCGGAAAATTCCTTCATATCTTTCACCATCAAAAACCCCCTTTTTTTGTTCTAATCAGGCCAAAAAACTCCCAAAGAAACCTAATTAATTCTATTTATAGGCATGGGATTAGGACTCCTAATCCCATGAGAAATTAGGTCCCAATAAAACCAATTTCGGAATCCTAAATAATCGGGCCCGCAATGCAACTTAAACAGACAGTTCGCGCGTTCAATTCGGGTAAACGGGCCCTACACGTTAAAGTCAACTTCAAATAGTCGTATCTCCCTCATATGGACTCCATTTCGCGCGTTCTTGGTGGCGTTTCGAAGCTCTCTCCGTCTATTTTCCATCATATATGATTCAACTACCACTTCCAACTGATGATCAGGTTATTCTCACTGGAAGATCAAGGGGTCCTACACCCTAATTTCCCCGTGTACGACTTCGAAAATTTAGAAAATTCCCGAACGTTACAGTTACATCTATATGAGATGAAACAAGAGCCATATGCTATTATACAAAATAATCAATCTAATCACTAACCCTAATACACAAAACATCTACCCAGCCCAATGTAAGTACCCTACTAACAACAAGCGAATATGAGATTCAATTCTTACATGGATATGTTTATTAGGTAAATCTTTCAAACTTCCCCACATTTTGGTTATACGACCAAACTAGGAGTCTCACAACATGAAGCAGTAAAATTTACTTTAGGTTTTAAAATTTGTAACTTGCAAATGACCAATTATTCGGTTTTATAGTTAACTAGTAAATTTACTTTAGGTTTCATCTAGGCTTCTTAAATTTCCAGTTTCATAATTTCCCAGTTTGATAGCTATCCAGTTCACATTTCCTTTTGTCCATTTTTTAGAAATATTACCTTCATTCAAATCAAGCTCAAAATAAAAGATGCAACAAGAGCCATACAAAACTGATAAGCAACAAAAATAAAAGAGCAAAGAGAGAATCGAGGAATTATTGTTAAATTACTATTGTCTTATTTACTCACATATTTATTATTTTGTTCTAAAAGAATTATCTCATATTTTGGTTCAAATGAGAAATTCAGGAATAGTGAGAGGAAAAATAATAGTTCACACAAATGAGCAATTTTGGAAACAACATATGAACAAAAACCCTAAAAAAGCCTAGATTAGCTTCACACCATAGGAAGAAAAATGGGAGGAACCCTATATATATATATATATATATATATATATATATATATATATATATATATATATATATATATATATATATATATATATATATATCTGCATCGACTAGAATAATCCATGTGTTAGAGAAAAAACTGGAAAACTAAAAAATTGGAAAATTGGAAAACTGGAAAAAGTAAATCCTTAAAAACTGAAATGAAAAACTTGAAAGGTGATTAAATTAGTTTTGTTTTTCACATTATCGAAATTATATTTCCTACTACTTGCATCCTAATAGACGTCACAAACACACAACAAACCTTTTATGTCCCTTTCCATACTCTTCTCATATCATATCAGTAATCTAGTTTTCTACTTTTCAAATGTTTCAATGATCCAGTGTTCCAATTTTCTAGTTTCCAGTTTTCCAGTTACCCAGAAAATCTTACTAGCAAAAACTACGTAATGTCCAAGATATAATTAACCCAAAATAACATTTTTATCGGATAACACCTTTTTTATCATTCGAAATAACCTAAATTAATCTACTTAGTGAAAGGGAAATAAACTACTAGGTCTTCAGAGCTAGAAGATGTGAAGATTATGAGAAAAGAAGTAAAGAAGATGAAGCAAACTGGGAAAACAAAAATAAGAGGAAAAAGAACCTACCTAGGAGCAGGAAAAATTACTCTAAAATAAAATCTTACGGGAGAAGAAGAAGATATATTTTTTCTAGGCTGAGTGACCAATATGACATATTTTTCCCGTAAGCTTATTATATTATAAAGAAAAAAATAATTAAGTCAAATTCCTCCGCATAGTTATAAAAAAAATTTACTCAGACTATTTGACAAAATTTCTTTTAAAGCAGTTCTGTAACTTGTCAAACAAAACACGTTGCCAAACCAGCAGATTCGGTTTTCCAAAGTACAAGATTATGACCCACAGTCTTGTCGTCTTATTGTTTCCACGATTGAACTAACTCAGCCATCGCTCGATGAGACGACCCACCCTCTTCCCACGCCGACACCGCCGCCTGCTTCATCTCCGCCGTCTTTCCCCTCACCCTCCTCCCCTCCTCAGACCCCATCATCAGCTCCCTCACTCGCCTCTCCACCTCCTCTCCAACCACAAATCCGTTTTCGTCATCCATCACTGGAATAGCAATCTTCATCTCCTCCACCAAGAACACTCGGTTCATCCTCTGCTCGGCGTAGAGCGGCCACGCTGCCATCGGCACCCCGGCCGCGACTGCCTCCAGGATGGAGTTCCACCCGCAGTGGGTCACGAATCCGCCCACTGCCTCACTACCCAGAACGGCTACCTGCGGCGCCCACGACTTCACCACCATGCCTCTCTCTCTTGTTCTCTCCAGAAACCCTTCCGGCAAGAGCTCGTCCAAGTCCGGCTCCGGTGGTAGCACGCCCCAGATCATGTTGTTCCCTGACTCCAGTGGGGGGCTCCGAACCACCCACAAGAACCTATGGCCGCTCCTCTCCAGCCCCTTGGCTATCTCCTTGAGCTGTTCACTCGAGAATAGCCCCATGCTGCCAAAGCACAAGAAGACCACGCTTTTCGGCGGCTGAGAGTCGAGCCACGCCAGGCACTCGTGGGCAGTGCAGCAGCTCCGATCGCCGGAATCGATCAGCGGGCCCAGGGCATAGACAGGAGGAGTGGGGCGGTCGGGCACGCACACCCGGTCCAACAAGGCCCTGACCGCGCGTGGCTCTAGCAATTCAAAGGTGTTGACGAGAATGCCGTTGCTGCCAACTGCGGCCCAGGTGGCGGTTGCGAGGAAGTATCTGTATCCCTCGCTGTGCCGGTCGAGAAAGATCGGAGGCATGGCGTGTGCGGGCAGGGATGGCACGCCGTGGACATCGATGGTTGCATCACGCGGAAGGTCGCCAAGGCTCGTTGAGGTAGTGTTGTGGATGGTGGGAAGGTGGAGGAAGACGGTGAGGGCCGCCGCTCCGGAAGTGAAGAAGAAGTAAGGCGGGATGTTGAGCTGGGCGGCAACGTCGAGGGCGGAATTGCAGAACATGTCGAGGATGAAAGCGCGGACGGGGGCGTTGGTAGAGATGGCGCGCAGGGCATCGTGGAGGAGGGGGTTATTGAGGTTGATGAACTGGATGATAAGGACCTCCATGGGAGGGGAAGGGGAGGAGTCTTGAGGGAGGGCGACAGGGGGGAGGTGGTGGAAGGAGATGGAAGGGTAGGCGGCGGAGATGCGTCGGATGTAAGGGGCGGTGGAGCTAGAGTCGAAGGGTGGCTTGATAAGGATGACGGTGAGGTGGTAGTGGCGGTGGTGGAGGAAAAAGCGTTTGGCCAGCTCCACCATCGAGACAAGGTGGCCTATGCCGGGAGCTGGGTAGAACACCAAGTGCTCCATGTTCTTTTCTGTCGTACCGATAAAGATGGTGAAGTTTCCTTTTAAAAAATAAGTAGAAAAAGTAGTGAAACAGAAATAAGTAGAAAAATCTAGTGTGACTTAGATTTCGTGACTTAGCAACAAGAGAAGCCGACATCATCTAGAAGTAGTGAAACAGAAACTAGAGAACATAATCTACATGTTCCCAAGTTTTTACTCTTTTTACATATTCATTAGTGGATGATCGGTGGTTTAGAAAATAATTATTTTTTAACAAAAAAATAATATATATATATATTAAATATACCTAATAAAAATTTACATTTGAGTTTTAATTAGGCATAATAAGTGAATCTAAGTGAACTTTGTGTAAAGCGTCTAACAAAAACTCAATATGTGAGTTTCTGTGAATGTATTTAGTGTGTTAATATCAATATTCATGGTAAAATATATATATACTGCCAACATGGTGTGAGATTCACACCTAAAGTTTATTCGAGATACAGTGGATGCACTTCTAAGTTTTGTCATGTTCTCGATGGGGTGGGGCAACCCGATCTTCTTCCATATCCTCTCTTACAAACTCTCTCTGTCGGGGGATTGTTTGAAAATTATTTTTTAGCAAGTAATGTAATTTTTCCTTAAAAACTTTATTGGAGAACCATATGAATCATCACAGACCCACTATGTCAAAAGAGGATGCTGATACAAAGAGTGGATTCTAACATGAAACATTTTAAGAAAAAATGGTCATTTTTCTGATGAAGTATCTAGCATGATTGGGATTCCATCACAAAAAACTATGACTATGACCATGACACATATGTAGGAGTAGGTAGGGTTGCAAACTTGGGTTGGGTTTTCTTGATGTATCCAACCCGACCCACCATAATGGTCTGAGCTTGGTTTAAATTATATGGTAAATAGACCGGGTTTGGGTTTTAAACTCTTACCAAAAGACCTAGTCAGGTTTGGGTTTTAATTGACCCAACTTGAAATTGTCTTAAGTAGGGTATTAGTTTTTTTATAACTATTAATATTTTTATTCCACTAAAAATTATGTGTAATTTTTATTCTCATAATGATTTACATAAATATCTCAAGTTACTCAAATAAGATATAGTATGTGAGTGGATTCTATTATGAAATGAGATTTATCTTTAATAGAATAAGAAAATTATGTTGGAGGGAAATTAAACATGATTCAATTCATCCTAATATGGTCCAATTTGTTAGAACAGATTTATGTGAGAGAGAGGACATATGTGTTGTATTAGCTTAATTTCGATTATTAAACGTATATTACTACTTGTGTGTATATGAATCTAGGAGATTGATTTGATTAATGATGAGTTGAGTCAGTTTTTTAAAATTGAAAGACTTGAAAAAAAAAAAAGAACTTCAAACATATAGAGCTTAAATAGCTGAGTTGGTTTGTTTTGGGATTCAAGAATTCAAATTCAAAAGTTATTGAAGGCTAGAATGCTTACTCAATATAAAGTCATGCACACACTTTATTAACACTACAACAAAAAGGACTATTAGTGACGCATTTATGCATGCTAATAGTCCCATAAGCATTGTTAATGACTATTAGTGACGTTTAATAAATGTCGCTAAAAGCATTCAAAAAAGTGTCATCACTATTACCAATTCGCGACGTATACAAAAAGCATCGCTAATAAGGTATATTAGCGACGTATAGGTCTATGCATAGCTCTATACGTCACTACTACTCTGAGGTACTACCATTTTTATTTTTATTTTTTTTAAAGTAAGTTTTAATTAAAAAAATTTCCCCCCTCTCACTCCTCCCTCCCCCTATATCTCTCTCTCTCCTCCCTCCCTCTCTCTCTCCACCCTCCTCTCTCTCTCTCCCTCCCCTCTCCCTCTCCCTCTCTCCTCTCCACCCTCTCTCTCTCTCCTCCCTCCCTCCCTCTCTCTCTCCTCCCTCCCTCTCTCTCTCTTTTATTCAATTTTTTATTTTTGAAAATAGGTAGTAGCAACGTATGGTGCTATGCGTCGCTACTACTATTAGGTAGTAGCGACGCATAGGTCTATGCGTCACTACTACTCTTAGGTAGTCAAGATGCATAGAACTATGCGTCGCTACTATTTTTTTAAAAAAAAATTATATTTTTTAAACTAATTTTTAATTAAATTTTTTTCTCCCTCTCACTCCTCCCTCCCCCTCTATCTCTCTTACTCCTCCCTCCCTCTCTCTCTCCTCTCTCCTCTCTCTAACCCTCTCTCCCCCCTCTCCCCCCTCTCTCTCTCTCCACCCTCCTCTCTCTCCCCCTCTCTCTCTCCTACCTCCCTCTCTCTATTTCATTCAAATTTTTATTTTTGAAAATAGGTAGTAGTGACGCATAGGTCTATGCATCGCTACTACTCTTAGGTAGTAGCAACGCATAGAACTATGCATTGCTACTACCTATATTTGTTGATTTTTTATATTTTTTAAAGTAATTTTTTAATTAAATTTTTTTTCTCCCTCTCACTCCTCTCTCCCCCTCTATCTCTCACTCATCCCTACTCCTCTATCTCTCTCTCTCCTCCCTCCCTCTCTCTCCACCCTCCTCTCTCTCTCTCCTCCCTCCCTCTCTCTCCACCCTCCTCTCTCTCTCTCTCTCCTCCCTCCCTCCCTCTCTCTCTCCTCCTATCCTCCCCCTCTCTCTCCACCCTCTTCTCTGTCTCCTCCCTCCTTCCCCCTCTCTCTATATCCTCTCTATTTTATATTTTTTATTTAAAAATAAAAAATATATATATTAGCGACGTATATGCGTATACGCCGCATTTACATTTTTGTTTTTTTATTTTTTATTTAATTTTTAAATTAAAATATAAAACAAATAAAATAAAAA
This sequence comes from Saururus chinensis, assembly GCA_035235625.1. Taxonomy (NCBI): domain Eukaryota; kingdom Viridiplantae; phylum Streptophyta; class Magnoliopsida; order Piperales; family Saururaceae; genus Saururus; species Saururus chinensis. The sequence goes on along the minus strand of CP141146.1, from coordinate 22,607,791 downwards.
ATTTCCTCTCTCTCTCCTCCCTCTCTCCACCCTCTTCTCTCTCTCTCCTCTCTCTCTCTACCCTTTCTCCCTCTCCCTCCCTCCCTCTCTCTCCTCCTTCTCTCTCCTCTCTCCTCCCTCTCTCTCTCTCTCTCCTCTCCACTCTCCTCTCTCTCTCTCCCTCTCTCTCTCTCCCTCTCTCCTCTCTCTCTTTCCACCCTCTCTCTCCTCTCTCTTTCCACCCTCTCTCTCCTCTCTCTCTCTCCTCTTTCTCTCCACCTTCTCTCCCCACTCTCTCTCCTCCCTCTCTCTCTCACCTCCCCTTTGATATCTCTCTCTCTTCGATCCCTCTCTCTCCCTACTCTCACTCTCTCTCTCCATGCACTCTCTTTTTTATTATAAATTATATTTTAAAATTAATAATAAAATTTAAGAAATAAAATATATTAAATATAAATTGTGAAAGTTTAATATATTATTAACACTAGTTTTTATTGAAATTTTAATATTTATTTATTGTATATACAAATAGTAAATATTGAATAAAATATATTATATTTAGGAAGTTTATTATATTTTTTTAATATTTATTTATTAAATAAAATTAATTAATATAGCTAATAGCTACGCTTGTCAACAAGCGTCGCTATTAGAAATGATATTGGCGACGCTTATTTAAAAGCGTCGCTAATAATTCAAATTTTTTATTTTTAAAATTTTTAAATAATAACTATTAGTTACACTTTTATAAGCGTCGCTAATAGTAGCACTATTAGCAACGCGTTTGAATAAGTGTCGCTATTGCGAAAGCTATTAGCGACGCTTACGCAAAGAGTCGCTAATAGTTATATTTTTTCTTTTTTTATTTAAAATATATATTTTTTGGCAACAGTTGTATAAAGTGTCACAAATAGAGGAACTATTAGCGACGCTTTATTATAAGCGTCACTAATATGATTAGTAGTAGAGATGCTTTAAACTAAGCATTGCTAATATACGACTATTAGCCACTCATACGAAAATGTGTCGCTAATAGTTCATTTTTTTGCGATGCTTTTTCATTCGTCGCAGATAGTTGTTTTTAGTGACGCTCCCTAATAAATGTGTCGCTAATACTACATTTTGTTGTAGATTAAATAAATTAGTAAACAAGTGAAAGAGAGAGTTAGGTAATGAAATGAGACATTAAATCACTTAATTTTATAAGTTGTTCTTGAGAAATCAATCCAATATCCCTAGGAAATTGATCAGTCTTAATCATCAAATGGAGGATATAATTATATTCTAACAGTTGAGATTGTGGTTCATGTGATCATTTGATTGATGATAGTAGGCTTAGTGATTGATCGAAATATGCATGAGATCAATTGGTAGGAGTGATTTTAAAAAAAATACAAGTCAGTAGGTCAAGCAATCGATTGGTCTTGTTACGCAATCAATTGCCCTCATGCGAAATTTCTTATTTTAAGTCATTTTGAATTGAATTACATGCGTAATTGAACACAAAGTGGGGGATCGACCTAGACTCCTATATAAGCCTATTAGTGAAATGAATTAGGGGCATAATGGGAGAGAATAGAAGAATTTGTTCTTATGCTATAGAGAATTTTTTCTACACCTTATACCTATTGAAAGATTATTTCAATGAAAGGTGAAAAGTTTATTCATCACTAATCTATTAATTAAGTTTGTGAGATTTAAGAGTTAGAGAGAACTACACAATTTACATAATCACATAAGAGTCTACTTCATTAAAGATGGAGAATATATTAAACATGGAGCAAAATAAGATAACTTTGATTGGAACTTCAAGAGGAGGAGAATGCTACTAAGAGAGGAGGAACATATGAGTTTGATAGTATCAAGGGGTTGATAGTCGTCGGATCTAGAAAGGGGTTTTCTAGTAAAGCAATGTACAACTCTATAAGTTGTCCTATCTTTTAGTGTATTAGTTTAATCCACCAAGAGTGGCCACATGGTTTTTCCCTTTTGGGTTTTTAAGTGAAAAAAAATTATTATGTGTTTTTATATGTGTTAAGATGAGTTTTTAGGCTAAATTGCTGCGTATAAATAGTATACTTCTTGCTTATTTAGAAGGTCACATATAATTCTCACAAGTGGTAGCTAGGAATCTAAAACTCATACACAATTCAAAAACTGACCCAACCTGACTGCAAATGGGTTTGGTTAGAGTATGGGTTGTGGTTTTCTAAATGGTAATGGGTTTGGGTTTACCAAACCCCTACCCAAACCCAACCCGATGGCAACACTACATAGGAGTCCTAGCATACTAAGACTTAGAATTTGTTAGGCTCCTTTGAGATACAGTTGTCATTGGACGGCTTTTTCCTTTTCAAATTTTGATTTGTCCAAGATTGTGAGAGGATATTGAATTCTACCCTATAGTCGGTGGGGCTTGCGCGCTAACACTCCGTCGATAGCATTTATGAATGAAAACCATAACAAAGATAATCATGACAACCCCCTATAGGTACACCTTCTTCATTTACCAATTAGATATTGAACACATCTATATATTCATATAGACACATTCTTAAATAATACTCCCTACGTCCTAAATTAATAGCTCCATTTAGTTTTAAAAAATGAACTAAATTTAGTTTATTTTAAAAAACCAAATAGAGCTATTAATTTAAATTTAGTTCATTTTGAAAAACCAAATGGAGCTATTAATTTAAAACCGGTGTATGCAGAAAAAAGTCTAGCTAGGCATGATCATAAGCAACTTGGGCACCCCTTTCTTTGTGATCCTCCCATGCATAGCAAGTCAAACTCGCCTTACTTTTGCCCAAGTTCATGGAAATTAGGGTTTTAAGTTTTCATACATGGTGAATGTGGAATGTGATGATGGATTAGATTTTGCACATAAAGTTGAATATGAATAGCATCCACAAGAATGCACATGCAACATGTCATTCTTCCAATCATGGGGCCAATACCTACCCTCTAAAAGAACCATGGCATCCTATGGACGATGGAAATGAAGGAGAACGGCATGCATCACGTATGGTTTAAGAAACAATTCCTCTAGTTGATTGGGAGAGACAACCAACGTGGCAGACATATCAGCGACTCAAGCTGAGATGGGCAAATTGGAGCAGTGCCCTATGTGGATCCACATGAAACTCAAGCCGGTAAGTTCCCTCATGGAACTAATAGAAGCCATGATCTAATATTTCATGATCTTTATCGCCCCATAATCTTGGAATTGAATATTCTTCCTCATCTCAATATGTAAGTGTGGTGGGGGCCGGGACCTCTCTATACCCATGCCATAATAACGACAATCTTGTTATCTTTCAATTTAACCCGACAGCTTGTATTCATCAGGAAGGGATGACGACAAATAATTGTGACGCCCTGGATACTTGAATCCCTAAGAAAAAGACGAAAGGAATAAAACCACAAATAATTTAATGTCAGTGAGTTGCTGGAATACCCATGGCTTAGGCCACAGGACAAAGTGGTCTGCAGTGGTGGACCTTGTTGAAGACCACATTATTGCATTGATGGGTGTATGTGAATCAAAGATCAAAGCTTCATTGCTTTTGACAAAATTAAGCATACATTGAGTAGATGGTGGATCAGCACTCATAACCTTGAAGCTGATAGTTCTGGGCATATATTATTCTGGAATCCTCAAATTTTTATTTTAATTAAGTTGAGGAATTTACCCAGCATATTCAATTGTTTGGTGTCCTCTCTGAGCGATCGGTTTTGTTTCCAATTCACGGGTATCTATGCATCAAACTCCTACCAAGAAAGCAGCGACCATTGGAGAAATATAATCCAACTTCAAAATTCTGATTGGGAGCTATTATTAATCATGGGAGACCAATGCTCTAAGGTATGATTCTGAGAAAATTGGTGGTATTCCAACCCCCCAGTGCCAAACTACTCAGTTTAATGATTTTCTATTTCAAGCGGATCTTCACAAAATATCTTGCTCTAAACCCTTTACCTGGAGTAATAGACAAGAAGGGAATAATCTCATTTTGACCAGCCTTGTGACGACCCCAACCCAAAGGGTCCCTTGAGCTCGAGGTTGAGACTAAAATTTACAACACAGTGTGAATTACTTGAAGATAATAATCAATTATTAACTAATTATTCTCCAATGTAATAAACTATAAAATTATAAGTAATCATAAGTTTGGCCAAATGAATCATCACATAGCAGAGTTGTTACAGTTATCCAAAGTAATAAAACAACTAAAGAAAGTCCACTTCATGTGGAAAAATCTTTACTGCTTCTAGGTACCTTTATCACTCAAGACAAATATTTAATCAGCGCGCTCTCAAGGTTCCCAACATCAAGTATATACAAAGTGTGTACAAGTACATAAGGTGGAGAGTTTCATGCAAAACATAACTACTCATGAGCTTACGCCGAGTAAGATAACTCACGCACACTAATTTATAGATTTTGCTATAAAAAACAAACATATAAAGCACATAAATTTGCAAAAAAGTAAACATGAAGCATTCAACCTTGAATCGTATATAAGCATATCAAATACAAATATTTACAAAAATAAACAATCATCTTCCCCTTTACCAGACACTCTTGACCCAAGGGCCCGTATCATGGACAACATGTATGCATAACAGCCTATGAAAGGGCTTGGAACCACGTTTACGTATAGTTTCCTAACCTAGCAGTATAATTGATTTACGATAATCAACACATCAAAGGTTGCCAAAAGTATCTTCAGTAAGTTGACCAACGTGTGAAGTTCCTCAAATAAAAAAATTTAGGGAAAGTAGGAAAGAAATGTCAAAGCTTAGGAAAACATATGCAAGCTAAGATAAATAGTGAGAAATTTAACAAATTTAACAAGAAGAGTGTTAGATGCTTCATATGTGACACACTAAGACACTTTGTTGCTGAGTGACCTAATAAGGAAGCTATTTTCTGTGATGACTGGTCTAGTGAACCTAAGAGAGATTTGTATAATTACACTATATTTCATGTTAGTGTGGACTTAAATAGCTCTAGTAGTGGATCTCAAGGATCAAACTTAGTGGAGTTAGATTCTAAACCATTAGAAGGAGAAGAATCTCATGATGAACAAGAGAAGTTGTTCAACAAGTCATAGAATGGAGAAGGAAAAAGAAGAAGCTTGAGAAGATTGTCAAAAAGAAAGACTTAACAATTCACACTCTTTCTTAAAAAAATGAATTGGCTGATTTGAAAAAGATATTAGAGAAGGTGGTTGAAGACTTGAAGGCTAAATTAGTAAGGGAAAAATCTAAATCTAGTGCTCTTGTGTGAGATCTATAAAGTTTATTGTTTATTGTTTACTTTGATTGTCTGATGGTTTGGTTTAATTAGGAATTCGATTTTAGTTGAAAAACATTATTGTCTAGCATAAACCACTAAATTACCACACTAATTGTTATCATTTTTCATGTATTTCTTTTTATTAAGGAAGTAGACCCCACTCTAGGACCTACATCGTTGTGCCAACTTCTTGGGTTGCAGACCTTTACTTAACATCTTAAATGGGCTTGGGCTTTGTCACATTCATTTTAGTCAATTTTCCTAAGTGGGTTCATTTATTCTTTTGTTGGGCTCATGCGAGCCCACTCACTTATACCCTTAGTATAAATACTCACATTGGTCATTCCTTCTATTTGGGATGTGCAGAGATTTTTAAAAGCTTTGGAGAGCTATACCCCATCTCAAGAAAGGAAATCTTAATCAAAGGTAAATCACTCAAATCTCTTCATGTTTTCTTTTTATGTTACTTTCAATCCCATGTTCTTCTCCTCTTAAATGAGATTTCATGTTTACTTCTCTTTAAGTTCATTCTTTTACCTATATTTTAAAACCCTAGATCTTTAATTCTTTCTTCTCCTCTTGTGATTCATGTTTTGAGCATAAGGGAATGCTAGATCTATCTTTTATTAATGATTTTAATTCTCTACTTAGTGAAAAGGTGGGATTTCTGCTTAGGGCTAATGTGACCTAATTTGTTGGATAGGAATTTTTTGAGCTTAGGAGAAGATTAAAAAGTCCACAATCTAATTTGGGGTAAGAGTTTTTTGCTGGATGAGGTTTTACTTAAATTAACAATATGTTTGTAGGTGGGTTCATGTTCTTGAAGTATATGGATGTGTGAACTTAAATTTTTTTGAATAGATGTTTTAATGGTGTTTTGACTTGAATATGCATGAGTTATGTTAGATCTATCATGTCTAAGGGTTAGATAATAATTACTTGAAGTTTTAATAACTTTTATGAATTTTTATAGAATTTTGATATGGGTTCACATCGACTTCATGCTAAAAAAAAGAATTGGTTTCTGTTTCTGGGCCGACCGATGGATCGTCCATGCAGCCTATTCGATTGGCCAAATAGCATTTTTGAAACTTAGGCTAATTAATCAATTGCCCTGTCGGGCCAATTGATCAACAAAACGGCAAAAATGACTACTTCGGAATTTTTTTGTGCCTAGTCGATCGCCCCTCAAGGCCAAATTGATCAACCAAGTAGAAAATGATTATATGCTTATTTTTAAACCAAATTTAGAATGTTTCTTCATGCCTAATACTTGTCACTAGTAGAGTATGATCATACTGAAGTATGGATATTTACACAGATACGACATTAATCATGTATGAACCATATTCCTCATATTTTTTCACTTGTGACATGATTACTTAAGTTTACACGTATTTATGCTTACATAACCTTGTTATCTACGTCATAATTGGGCTATTATTAGTACGTTAAAGGTGCACATGCTTGAAAGTCTAAAAAAGTAAATATAAGAGAACTAATCACAAAATAGGTATATGGATACCCCTTAGATCTACTCATTCAATTCCTCTAAACAATTGTAAAAAAAAATGCAACATTCTTATTTTCAACTAAATATTTGTTGTTGGTGATTTTAGCAAAATTGTCCACAACTTCATATTTGTGAAAGTTACAAAACACACAACGCGACAAGGCAGGTAGTCCATACGAGGTACTCCATTTGTCACGGACTATGCTTCGTTTACAACTCGGGCTCCGAACAGTGATGGGCCATCTTCAGCCGTTAATTTTCTGCATATACGTCGAAGGGCAGAAATGTGCACAGCGATAGGCTCCCTAGCATTTTCAAGTGTGTACTCGGACTCAGATTAGGAGCTTCAAAAAATGTGAAATGGAGTTTAGTCAACTTAAGCCTAGTTGTAGCAAATGTAGTCACTAAAGGGTAATTTCATCCTGAAATCTCAAAATATTGCATTTTCCATTGGCACCCTCCCAAATTCTCCTTTTCATATCTTCCCTCCATTAAACCATCGCCACAATATTCCCTCATCCTCCTCGCCACCAACTTCAAGAGAATTACCTCACCCTAACAACCTTTGTGTTATCATGAGACATGTTGCATGTCCCAAGTTTGAAATTTATAAAATTCATAATAAACAAAGATGATTGTTTAAAATTTTGTTGTACAAAAGCTAACAAATTGATAATACAAGATAAAATAATATATGAAGTACATAATATACGATATGCCACTTTGCCAGTGACATTCGTCTAAGTCGCCGCCGACTAATATAATCCTCTCACATGTACAATCCTATCAAGCAAGAAGATGTCCAAAACTAATACTTGAGATTGATTTCTTTACTTTCTCAACCCTTCCAGCTTTCTTTCTTCATTTTATCAATCTATAACTGCACAAAAAACAAAATTCCTAAATCCAAAAGAGTATGCAAATAACTAAAGCGGCAAGCCAATGTGTGTCAAGAGTGAATGATAACTTATACTGTCCTTCTACATCACAAAGTAAGGAGCTGAACATAACTCAAAAGTTAATGCAATAAGATAGTAAATGATACAAGAAAAGCAGAAAAATCATTAAATAACATCCAGAGAAAATTAATATAAAACTATTTTGATTGATAAAATGTAAACACCTATGCACCAAAAGAAAAATTGTCCTACTCATTAACAACAATGTTCCCAATCATAATGAGGCAACGAAAAAGTACATTAAATTTAATACACATCAAAACACGATAATCAAAAAGGACCTTAAGAACACAAGATATAGTACCACAAACTAAATAAACTTTATCTTTAAATACAATATTCAAGCTGTAGAATCAGTCATAAGTATTAAAACATCACTATGTTATAATGGTGTATAGAAAAAAAAAGTGGCTGCACCAACTGCCCCATATATACCCTAGTTTTCACCACAAGACACTATCAACAATGAAAAAAACTTTGATCAAAGCTTCAAGGCAGTAAAACAAGACAGCCTAATTTTCTAATAGTTCCAAAACCAAAGACGACATCCACATTAGCCACTGGCACCTTAAATATTTAACATTTAAAACTGTGAATTTCAGGTAAACATTGCTCCTTAAGGAAATCCCAACTATACAATTCAGGTTATTCTTTAATGGATTCAAACTATTGATTGCAGAGATAAGACGGGTAAATAAATAAATAAGTGCAGCACATACAGCAATTTCAGAGCATCAGTACAACAAATTTGGATGACCAATTCAGAAATAAGCAACTAAAACCAAGGGTTTAAGCAATCATGTTTAGAAAGCTGTAAATAAAGCCGAAAATGCCCAGCAATCAACAAAAATTGAGTACATAGATACAAACATACACGCCCTCATCCAACTTGTAAACAAAAGCAAACACAGTCCAATTTTTTGGACACAGACACAGACAGGGCTTGTATGAGGTCAGTCTGGCCAACTTACACCGCTATCCCCACTATTCTTGTGACTGATGGGTAGAACATTTATGCAGGAAAAACTTGCTTGTCAGAATAACATAGAAGAAAACTGTCTAGGTCATCACTGTAGCAGATGACATTTATTCAAATATCAAAATGGCAGTTTTTGTAAGTTATGACTTTATAAGTTTCTGACAGAGGTAAGAGATTTCGCTAGGTTTTATCTTCATCAAACTCAAACAGCATCTGATGATGCAAAAGAAGTACCATTGACATTATCCTTCAAGTCAATTTTCTTCATTAGACAATTTTCATATATCCAAACGATTTAAAGCAATAAAATTACCGTGATTGCAGAAAAATGCCGAATATATTTAAGGATGCAACTTGCTTCAAGCCGATTTCTTTTTTGATCTCAGCATCACATATCCAACAAATACAGATAAAAGACTAATGAGAGCAACTCCAGCAACAACTGGTATCAAAATCGCATATTCCTGGGGTAGAAAGTAGTAGTGTATGAAGTGATTGCAATCCACAAATGGCTGTCGGACAGAAGAGATTAGAAAAAGGTTTGAGACCATGCTCAAGAATAGTATAAAGTAAATGTATATGGAATATAAAATCGAGATCCAGGAAAACCTACCAAGATGATGACCCAAAACGTGTAATAACAAAATATTGATAAGCTGAGAACAGATAGCAAGAACCCGATTGCCCTGTCTGCCAATTCCATCTTTAGACTGTAGGATATGCTTGAAAGGACAGAATGTTAGGCTGATGCTTAATCCTTCAACAATCTGCTCATAATAACATCATGATCAGACAATCCACAGCAACATATATCTAAGATATTAAGAAAGATATGATTTTCCAATATCTTGTATACGTAAATTGACAAATAGTGATCTATCTCAGATATTGCGAGCCATTCCACAGCAACAATACCCGTTTCCAAAATCAAACGAAATACCATAGCCATGCCCTCCATCAGAGTATTGCATGATAAGGTCAACTTCAACAGTTAAAAGCTCTCTTCCTTGCAAGACTTCAAAACATTGCCATTATGTAGTAAAAGAGTTTACAAGAATATATAATCACACTTGATATAATGCAGCTAGCAGAGGCTCTCATATTAGGTTAGTGTTCTTGAATGCAAATCTAGTTGTCATTAGTATTTATGTAGTTGATGTTAAACTATCTTGATAATTATATGACTTGACCATGCTGGCTGTAGTTTTGATCAGATGCTTGGCATTTAGACAAGTCATACTAGGGTCGTCTTGTTAGCTATTGGCCTTCTGAATACTAGTATAATTCTAAATGTAATAACCAGTTATTGTTTTATATTGCTGAAAGTCAGAGAGGTCATTCTCCGCATATATAGTAATAGTGTTATCTTCTCACTTTTCTATAGCTAAATTAAAAAACTAGGAAAAAATGAAATGAATTATTGAAGCTTATAGAATAGTACGATAAATCACACAGAAAGGCTAATCACTAAAGAAGATAGGAGAACAATGAGACAAAAAAAAACAGAAAGCATATGGCAAATGAAGAATAAAGTTGTCAGTGAAAACTAACTAGCTGAGGCTCAGATCAGAGGGATGTTATAACAGATACCTAAAAAGTCCTAAAAAGATGCTTCAAAAGAAGTAAATAGATGTCATAACAGATATCTAAAAAGTCCTAAAAAGATGCTTCAAAAGGAGTAAATGGATGTTATAACAGATATCTAAAAGCCCTAAAAAGATGCTTCAAAAGAAGTATATGAAGATTCCAAATAAATAGAAAAGTACAAGCTTTCTTCAAGAAAACAAACAGAAGACAAGTGTGTTTGCAGAAAAACAACTCTATAATGCTCAAAACAAAAGGAAGCAAATGACATTGAAAAAATAGAGGAACCAAAGGGACGAGACAGATAGATTGAAAGAAGCAAAGTAGAGTGTTCACACATGATATAACAAACTAACAACCACAAATTCCCACAAATCGTACAGATCCACCTCTACACTACGTACAGTGTTCCAAAGATTTAGAAAGACACTGTTTTTATATGTCATGTGGCTAAAGCACCTAACATCCGATAAAGCAAGTCAGAATCAACCAACTAAGAGCCATTAACATGAAACGAAACTCGAGAAAAAAAAAATTAGACAAACAACAATAACTACGTTCAGTTGAAGTTTAACAAGATTACGAATATAAGGAGATAATATTAATGAATGATAGAAGTATGCACGCGATCAGTAGTTATAGAAGAATATATCAATGCCAAAAAAAAAAAACTCTCACAGGTCAATTTGTTAATAGAGAAGCACCAACTAAGGATGCTAGCCTTCCAACCCTGATAATACCCAAGTCGATTAGCAACAGAGCTGGTGCTGATGGATGAAACTGAGAAGTGCGGTCAAAGAGTACGCTTCCTGTCAAAAATAGGTAAAACGCCGCATCCGTCAACACAAAGCGGAAGGCGAAACTCAGAGCCAGAAAATCCAAGTCCACCAAGGGCAGCCAGTCGATCCGAGGGACAGTCGGGGGAGGACATGAAATAGAAGAGAATGACGGCGACAGAGATCGAGAGGTAACCTGGTGTAGGCAGCAACAGCATTCGGAGAAAACAGGGAAGAGAATCGGTGCCCGAGCCCCTAGAAAGTAGAAATTGTTTAGAATTAATTTTAATAATTTATTATTAAAAGTGAATTACGGTTGATAATAAAAAAAAAATTAAAATAAAATATTATGTCAAATTTATTTTTGGAAAAATTATTTAAATAATAATTAAAAAATACCAAACCAACCTATTTTGGGAAATATTTTCTAAAGTGGTATTGGTTTTTTTACCACGTAGGCACCAGCGTGGCTTTTGTTTTTAAATTTTGTCTGATTTTGTCCTTCCAAAGGACGAAATTAACTTAAAAAAATTTAAACCGATTTGGTCTTTCTAAAGGATGAAATAAAACTTCCAAAGGACGAAATCGCCAGATTCCCTACTACATGTATATTCAACGTAGAATCCTATGCCCCGCAACTTACAACCCAGACAAGGCCTTCCTCCCTCCCATGATAAGGAAAGAATGTCAACTCCAAAGCACTTCGCCCACGACATGGACAATGACGACAAGGGCTCCCCCTCCTCCTGCCGGCCCCAACAGGGCCAGCACCTGCACAACAACAGTAACCAGCAGCTGTCCCAACCATGGAACGCCAAAAAAGCAGCGATTTTCTTCATTACTTTTGAGCTGTATACATCTTCCTTTCTTGACTTTCAAATTATGCTCGTCTGAATCATGCCTCTTCTCTACCTATGCTCCTAGATTCTGAAGGCAGCCCGGCTTCCAGCGGCGACAAGGACGAGTACATTCTCGCCAAAGAAGACAATGGACTTGACGACACCATCGCTGGACAGGTTGAAAGCATGGACCTTTGAGAGGGAGAAGAGGTTCCAGACGCGGACATGACCACCGGAAAGCTGAGTAGAGGTGTGTGGGGGGGAGAGCGAAGGTAGAGACCAGCGACCGATGGGGACATAGGGAGGAGACGAGGAGGTAGGAAACAGCGGCGTCGGTGGAGGCAGAGTCAGAGGTTGTGGGAGGGTCGGGGCAGTAGCGCTGGAGGGAGGGGATGGAAGGGAGAGGGACTGGAGGGAGAGGCCGTTGTGGAGGCTATCGTAGGAGCCCGTGGCCGTGGTAGTGCCACCATGTCTTCTCATCTTCTCTGAACTACTTCATCTGTGGGAGTTTACTTTGTTTCTCTCTTGATCCTTGAATAGGAAGAGATAAGATTTTTGAGGAGAAATGAAAACTCTTTCTTATGTTTTTTTCTTGTAAAGATTTCAGCTTGATTTCTTCTATTTTCCCATCTGCTTGATCGGGGTGTTTCTACCATGCTGGGTTGTAGAAGAGGAGGTGTAACGGGGAGAATGGAGAAGGTGGGGCTCCAGGAGGAAGCATCCATGCATGGGGATGTCTGTATGCTTCAGTTTTCTAGGTAAATAGTCCTATTGCAGGTACTTGTCAGAAGGACCTAGATGGAGAGTAGAGCATGTTGATGTTTTGGCTTCTTTGTTTTTGTTGTCCGTTGCAGTTTTATGTATGTTCATGTATGTGAGGATCTGTGTTCTGTTTTTTCAAGGTGCTGGGTTGTATTCTTTCTTTTGTGAGGATCTGCGTTCTGTTTTTTTCGAGGTGCTGGGTTGTATTCTTTCTTCTGGGTTGCGGGGAGTGGGATTTTACGTTGAATATCCATGCATTTCTTCTTTCAAGGTGCTGGGTTGTATTCTTTATTTTGGGTTGCGGAGCATTGAGGTGTTGGGTTGTATCTTTGTTCTGGATTGCGCGGCGTGGGATCTGGTGTGGTCCAGCTGATGTCGAACTGGTCGACTTCGCGGCCGACGTGGAGAGCCTCCTCAGTCACGACCACTACAAAGAGTCAGCCTTCTACATGTAGGGGTTGGGCCTATCCATGAAGAGAAATATGGAATGCAGAGTCCAGAGTGCAGATCCGGTCGGCCTTCTGCATGGAGGGTCACAACCTCTCCAGTTCCACGCAATCCAGAATGGTGAATTTGTCGTTCAAAACAACGAAACCACCTTTAAGGTGATAAGGTGGTTTTGTCGTTTCAAATGACAAATTCATTTAAATCTTTTTTATATGCTTTCGTCCTTTGGAAGGACGAAATCAATTTAAACTTGATTTCGTCTTTCTAAAGGACGAAATCAGATAAATTTTTTTTAAAAAAAAAACCACGCAGGCGTCAGCGCTTGGCTGGCGCCTACATGGCGAAATTAACACCACTTTGGAAAATATTTCCTAGAGCGGGTTGGTTTGGTAATTATTAGTTTTTAAATTATTATTTAAATAATTTTCCCTTTATTTTTATATTTTAAGTTAATATAATTTTTTCATCGAGATTTGGATATGCACATTTTTAGTATTATTACTCTCTTATACTTGAGCCCTATAAAATGAATTTAGGTACCTAATTTTAAACTTTAAATATGGGTCATACTTATATAGTATGTTTTTTAAGGTTCAAATTGATATGAGAATTAATAATTAAAAATAATCAAATTGTTAATTCTAACATAGGAGGCTAGGAGCCAAAACTGACAAAATTACCTTAGGATGTGATTTGATGATTTCGGCCTATTCTAGTTGGAAATGGCCTAGAATTTAGTTTTAGGCAAAAAATTTAATTCTGTCGGGGCTATTTGGGTGTTGGATTTTTTTTTTGAAATGGAAGTGGAACTTTTTTGGAATTAATTTTAAAAATTCACCACCAGATGTGAATTACGGTTGATAACGAAATTTTTAGAATAAATTCAAATGTTGCATCAAACCCAATTTTAAAACTTTGAACTAATAACTCTCTCTCCCGAACTTAAATATACATGTTCATGGTACTATTACGTTCCTAAATTCAATTTCTATCAAACAAGATCTTACAAGGGTAAGTAATATTGAACTTTTAAAGTGGGTATCACCTATATAGAACATTTTTCAAGGCTCAAAACGATAGGAGAGGTAACCATTGAAAAATAACGAAATCTGTAATTTTTGAAATGGGGGCTAGGAATCGGAATCATCTCATTAGGTGATTCAGTTATTCGAGTCGATTCTGGCTCGAAACGGCTTGGAATCAGCTTCCAGACGAAATTTTTAATTGCACCCACCTTCTACACACAAACATGATTCCGATAATTCGAGTCGGAATTGGGATGGAATTAACGGAATCTTAGAAAAATTCAGTACACAAACAACCCCTTAACTACAATTTTTGTAATTCTAACTAGAATTAGGGCAGAATCGATGGAATATTACAAAAATTCTAAACACAAACACCCCCTAATGTTTTCCATACCACGCACTGTGATTCACGAGTAAGGAAGATTTTACACCACGTGAAAAAGAAGAACATGGGACCTTCTCACCCTATGGCAATATTAGGTGGTAAACTTGTAAATTTGGTGAAAGATTGGCTAAGATTTAAATCCTATTCACCTATCCACCTCCAACGGCAATGAAACAACGGGCATCTCTACAATCCAACACTTCTCCACCATCTCCCACACCTGATCAAATAGTATCTGGCATGCCCCACCACACCCCCATGATCTAAACCCTGTCTAAGAAGGTAGGACGCGGCGTGACAAAGCAGAAGACTAACTTATCCTAGGTTCTCATCGAAGTACACAACACTTGTCTTTTGTACAAAAGCAAATAATGGAATATAAAAAGGAGGTTAACTAACCATTTTAGTTCAACACGACACCCACAAAATCTATAATGAACATAGTCTCAAAGCCCTAAGGCTGTAACATATCTAAAATCATCATAAGCTATCCAAAGTTTATAATAAAGTCCAGTCTAAAACAACCCAAACATCTAGCCCCCTCTCATGGTGCATGCCCATCCTCAAGCTCGAGATAAATACTATTTAGAGCACCTACATGACATAGCATACAGCCCCAAAACAAAACCACAAACAAAAGAGGGATGAGCTTAGCTCAATAAGGGTTTTAAAATGAAACATAAGCTCATGATAACACTACATGCATTCTTCTAATAAAAGTCAATTTAAACATGCATCACATATCAATTTTCTACACTTGTGCATCATAAGATAAATTGCATGCTATATACATATTCATACCACATGTGCATCATAGGTACATTCATAATTCATAACACACATACACACCTTGTGCAATTATTTAAGTTTCATGGTTCATTCACATCCTACATTAAGTATGCATTAATATTCACAAATACCTTGCATAATCAAGTGTATCAAACCACATTCCATCCTGCATGTTCAAGTGTAATTATTTCATACGTATAATGTGTAACATAAGCATCATTGTCCCTATACAAACTGTGTCAATATGCATTATAATCCGTACATATGCATAAATAATCCGGTGAATGTCTCACAATAGAGAAAAATATCCTACTTATCCTGGCTGAATCACAAGCAAACTTGCTCACCCTGTAAATCCTAACAAGGAAGTCTGAATTCGTAGAAAAGAAAACTAGAGTAATTTGGGTAAATCCCTAATGGAAAAAGTACCCCGGTAAGCCGATGCACACGGACAAACCAGCATGGATTCTCATGTCCAAAAAGACTCATCAATTTAACTCATCATAGCATTAAACTCTTTTTACCCAGGGAGGAAACTCATCCTCAATGGAACGTAAAACCTATGGATGTAAAAATCCCATCAAATTGGACATAAAACCGATTTGATTAACTTCCGATGTGGCTAATCCAGAAAACTATAACATCCAATCGATTAATCACGATTAAACATGAATAATCTTCACTTACAAGTCATTTTTGTGATGCCTACGACATGATACATACGTGATTAATGTTTAATGAATGTAAGCATAGGTAAACATACATTAATCAGTCCTAATATGCATGAAACATGGTCCAATTGTGGCAAATAAAATCATATAAGCATAAGTAAAAATATACATATATGGTTGTTGATATGCATGATTTTTATACATTTTATACGCCTATTTACCTTATTTTCTAGTGTATGATTAGGTTAATTAAGGGTTAGTTAGAGTTTATTTATGCTAAGATAGATATTAGTAGTGTGATTTAATTATTAGTTAATTTAGGTGATGTGAATTGTTTAGGAGTATAGTTGAATAAAATCAGTGTTCTACATATGTCTTACACGTTTGAATTATGACTGTTTATGTGATTTAGGTGATGCATGCTTCCCAAGGCATGTGGACGATGTTTAGAAAATTTTACAATAATCTAGACATGCTTAAAAATGATTTGGACAACTTTATGGAGGTGTGGACACGTTGGAAATATATATGGATATGAACATAAGAGCTTAATGAGCAGAGAAGAAATCTGGACAAGTTAGATTACAGTTACTTGATTTTGGGTAGAATTGAATACAAATTTGAGTAAATAAATTAGGCATTTCAATACCCATTTCAATTTAGTTAATGAAGAACATGTTTAAAGTTTAAAATTGATGAATGAGAGTTGATTTTCGTGACTGCCATTGTTGAACACGAACAAGAGAGAATAAAGAAAGGAAACCGGAAATAAAGTGGGAAAGAATTGAGCAACAAGAAAGCTTATAAAAGGAATGCTTAAACATAACAAGAAGCTCTTATTTTGGGACGGAATTGGGCACTTAAACAAGGAAAATAGTTGATGTCCAGAAAACTATTTAAAGGCAGAGAATTGCAAAGAAGGGGATAGGAGAATACAACAAACCAGAGCCAAATTCCTTAAAGCCCATCCTCCGAAATTTATGAAAGAACACTTTGAAAGTGAGAGAATAAAAGTTCCAAGCTGGAGGAATGAAGAAGAAGCAGAAAAAAAAATCATAGATAGTGGGTTACTGTAGCAGCACTGATTATGATATGGAGGTTGAAAATGATGAACAATAACTAGTAGTTACTGTTCATTGGTACTGTATCAGTTTGGAATTTTGATTTTTACTCAATTTTCTTCTAAATTATAAGTTTCTTTTCAATTGTTATAATGGAGATTTTATTTCTTAGGTTAATGAGTAGCTAAATTTTTTTGCTAAGGCTTGGATGAAACTTCATTAAATTATAGAATTTCATGATTATGAGACTTGATTAATTTTTCTTAATGATAGATTTAATGTTAATTGTTTCTACCTCTTTAATTAATGAGATTGATTTGGATATGAGTTTAGTCATGCTTCTCTCATGATTTAAATTAGTTTTCATTAGTTTCTTAGTTGGTTTTGTCTTGTTTAATATTGAAATTGGGTATTAGTTGTGATTTGCAAATTGTGGATATAATTAATGACTTGATTTTAATCCGTTGAAGTGAGGAGGAACAATATATTTTTCATTATATATTAGAGCTTAATGATGATATTTTTCATAATAACGAAGATTGAATTTTAGATTATTATGAGAAACGTGAAAAAAATTATTAATGATCATGCTTATGAGTTTCATGATTTAATGAAAGTGGATTCCTATACCTTAGTGTTTTGTTTGATTTTTAGTGTTTTGCTTATTTGATAGTGTTTTATTTACTTTGCATTGCTTTCTTATTCTTAGATTAAAGCTTTAGAATTTCAATTTGGATAGTTTAATTGCCTTTAAATTCTTATTTGCTTTTGTTAGTTACTTTAGTCCAATTGTTATCTTTATATTTGTTAACTAGATTAGAGTTTACTTGAGTTAGATTAAATTTAGTTTTCCGATTTCAAGTCTCTATGGGATCGACACTCGATTTAGCCGCTTAATTACTATAGATTCGTGCACTTGCGAGTAAACAATTAAAATTTAACAAGAAGTTTTTGGCACCGTTGTCGAGGACTTGTATAGGAAAACAAATTAAATCTAAACTAAGTTTACCCTTCTACTAGTTTTAGCTTAGTGTGTAAAAAAAACCAAAAAAAATAAGAAGAGAGAAAAAGGGGTAAAAACAAGGGGCATTAGAGAGGGGATTAGTCGTGTATGACCACATGGCTACGTGATCAAACAAACAGGTTAGTTAGAGTAGATTCAAACCCCTTAGGGAGTTATTTTCACCAATTTCTATCAATCCTCCCTCATGCATAGTATTGCCCGCTAGCACTGCCACACACTTTGAGTTAAAAGCTCAAGTCATTGAACTTCTCCCCACCTTCCATGGTCTTAACAAAGAGGATCCTTACATGCATGTAAAGAATTTTCTTGAAATCTGTGCTACATTTAAATTTTTTTTTTTTTTCTGATGAGTCGGTACGTCTGCGCTTGTTTCCTTTCTCATTAAAGGACAAAGCTAATGCATGTTTAAATTCTCTTCCAGCAGAGTCTATTAATTCATAGGAGGGATTTGTTAGCAAGTTCCTTTCAAAAAATTCCCCAATGTCTAAAACCAATGCCTTAAGGAGAGAGATAGCTGACTTTTGTAAAGAGGAGCATGACAAATTTTATGAGAGTTGGGAGAGGTTTAAGGATTTGCTTTTGAAGTGTCCCCACCATGGTTTTGAAACATGGTGGCTTGTGCAATACTTTTACAATGGGTTAACTCAAACACACCGCAATATGATTGAATCCATGAATGGAGGGTGTTTTTTGAATCTGAATGATGATGCAGCATATAAGTTCTTAGAGGGTTTGTCTAAGAGTTCCCAACAATGGGATTTTTCGAGCCATAAAGAAAAACCAACCCAAAACCCTAGGAAAGGAGGCTTATATGAAGTAAGGGAAGATACTGACATGAAAGCTAGGTTAGACTAGTTGACTAGAAAATTAGAAGCCATGACCCTTTCTAGAAATATGAATTCCGCCAACCAGATTCAAAATGAAGTGTGTTCTCTGTGTGCAAGTCCAATGCATACTGCTCAAATGTGTCCTTCCATGTTAAGCTATTCTGAGTGCTTTCCTAAGCAAGCAAATGCACTAAACAATTATGGGAAACCATTTGGCAGTCCCTTCTCTAAGACATACAATCCAAATTGGCGGAATCATCCAAATTTCTCTTGGAGGCAAAACCAGCCTCCCATGAATGGAGTAGGGTCACCAATGTAATAGATGTCCACTCAATTTAGGCAGCCCAACCCCTCCTACACCTCTTTTCCCCAATTAGCTCCTCAAGTTGTTGCACCACCACATCAACAATCATCACTTGAAGAGTCTCTCAAAACATTCATGCAATCTACCAACCATGCCATATTAGAACTTTAAAATTATAGTCAAATGAACACTCAAGCCATAGGTAAACTAGAAACTCAAATTGGCCAGTTAGCAACTCATGTAGGGGAGAGAGAGAAGGACAAGTTTCCCAATCAGCCTATACCCAACCCTAAAGGTCAATATGTTGTTAGTAATGCTTCAAGTTCATCACATGACCAGGGGCATGTTCAGTCAATCACCACTCTTAGATTTTGGCGACAGGTTAATAATCATGTAAAAATGCCTGAAGAAGAGAAAACTGAGAATACAAAGTAGAAAGTGAGAAGCAGAAACCCAATGACTCCTCACCTGTTTTAGTTGACCCCCCAGTTAGGAGTTTTGTGCCTAAAGCTCCATTTCCTCAAAGACTAGTGAATCCTAAGAAAAATGCACAGTTTGGAAATATTTTAGAGGTGTTTAAGCAAGTATAGATAAACATCCCATTTCTTGATGCCATCCAACAAGTGCCCTCCTATGCTATATTTTTAAAAGACTTAGTCACAGTCAAGAGGAAAACAAATGTTCCTAAAAAGGCATTCCTGACAGAGCAAGTAAACTCTATTATTCAATGCAAATTCCCTGTCAAATATAAGGACCCCGGTTGTCCCACCATTTCATGCAAGATAGGGGATCATTACATTGAGCGGGCTTTGTTAGATTTAGGGGCTAGTGTGAATTTATTGTCATATTCTGTGTATGTGCAATTGGGATTGGGATAGATCTCACAAAATTCCTCGAGGTGTTGTTGAAGTTTTTTTATTAAGGTTGACACATTTTACTTTCCAGTAGACATTGTAGTCATTGATACTCAGCCTGTTCAGAATATCCATTGGCAAATTTTTGCTATTTTGGGTCATCCTTTCTTAGCCACATCCAATGCTCTAATAAATTGTAGAAATGGGGTGATGAAAATATGTTTTTGGAAACATGATGGTTGAGCTTAACATTTTTTACATAAGCAAACAACCACCAGACTTGGAAGATGTGCATGAAGTTAACTTGATTGATGGTTTTGTTCATAATACCTTCATTCAATCACATTATGAGGATCCCTTAGAGACCTGTCTAGCACACTTTGGTTGCGGGTTTGACATTGAAAAATCAGTTGAGGTGGTTAATTCATTGCTAGATTATGTTCCTCTGATGAGCACTGAAAAATGACAACCTAAAGTGGCTCCTCTTTCATTATCATCATCACCACCCCTTCCATCCACTGTGGAACCACCCAAGATGGATCTAAAACCATTACCTGACACCCTCAAGTATGTGTTTTTAGGTTCTTCTGAAACTTTACCAGACATCATAGCTTCATATCTAGATGATAATTAAGGGAGAAAATTAATTGATGTCGTTAAACATCACAAGGAGGCTTTAGGGTGGACAATTGCTGACATTAAGGGTATTAGTCCTTCTGTAGTTATGCATAGAATTCACTTAGATGAAAATGTTAAACCTTCATGTGAATCTCAAAGGTGCTTAAACCCTGTCATGCAAGATGTGGTTAGAGCAGAAGTTTTGAAGCTTTTGGATGTGGGTGTCATTTACCCAATTTCTGATAGTAGATGGGTGAGTCCTGTTCAGGTTGTGCCAAAGAAGTCTGGTATAACAGTAGTCAAGAATGATTCTAATGAGTTAGTCCCAACCCGTCTTCAAACGGGTTGGCGTGTTTGTATTGACTACAGGAGGTTGAATGTTATGACAAGGAAAGATCATTTTCCTCTTCCTTTCATAGATCAGATGTTAGAGAGGTTAGCCTGTCATGCTTATTATTGCTTTCTTGATGGGTATTCCGGTTATAATCATATTCCTATAGCACCTAAGGATCAAGAGAAGACTACCTTCACTTGTCCTTTTGGGATGTTTGCCTACCGTTGCATGCCCTTTGGGTTATGTAATGCACATGCCACTTTCTAGCGGTGCATGATTAGTATTTTCTCAAACAAGGTAGAACGTTGCCTAGAGGTGTTTATGGATGATTTTTCCATCTTTGGCTCTACATTTGATAAGTGTTTGCACCACCTCTCCCTAGTGCTAGTGCGGTGTAAAGAGAAGAATCTTGTACTTAACTGGGAGAAATGTCATTTTATGGTACAGAAGGGGATTGTTCTTGGGCATGTCATATCACATAAGGGCATTGAGGTTGATAAAGCTAAAATTGATTTAATTTCTCATCTTCCACCTCCACGAATTGTAAAAGAAATTAGATCATTTTTGGGTCATGTAGACTTTTATAGGAGATTCATCAAAAACTTTAGTAAAATTTCTAGACCTTTGTGCAATTTACTTGCCAAGGATTTTCCTTTTATTTTTGGTGATGAGTGTCTTCATGCTTTTGAAATGTTGAAAACTGAATTGACCTTTGCACCTATTATTATACCACCAGATTGGAGTATGCCCTTTGAAATTATGTGTGATGCCTCCGATTATGCCATTGGCGCTGTTTTAGGGCAGCGCATTGATAAACTTCCTCATGTGATCTACTATGCTAGTAAAACTCTAAATGATGCTCAACTCAACTACTCCACCACTGAAAAAGAGTTGTTAGCTTTTGTTTTTGCACTAGATAAGTTTAGGTCTTATTTATTAGGATCTAAGGTCTTTGTCTATTCGGATCATGCTGCATTGAAGTACCTTTTATCTAAAAAGGATGTTAAACCTTGTCTTATCCGATGGATATTGTTGCTACAAGAATTTGATCTTGAAATTCGGGATAAGAAGGGTTCCAAAAATGTTGTGGCAGACCACTTATCTAGATTGACAGTTGATTTTACTGATGATTTTGTACCTATTACTGAGTCTTTTCCTGATGAGCATTTACTTCATATCTCCTAATTGCATTGGTATGCTCATATTGTGAATTATCTTGTTACTGAGCAAATTCCTTCTCATTGGACTAAACAAGATAGATGTAAATTTTTAGTTGATGTTAAGTACTTCTTTTTGGATGACCCTTACTTGTTCAAATATTGTCCCGATCAGATAATTCGGAGGTGTGTTCCTAAAAATGATCAACAAAATATCATCTCCTTTTGTCATGATCATGCTTGTGGTGATCATTTTAGTTCTAGAAAAACTGTTGCAAAGATTTTGCAATGTGGATTTTATTGGCCCACCATTTTTAGAGATTCTCACACTTATTGCTCAGCTTGTGCAAGATGTCAAAAGTTAGGGAATATATCACGTAGAAATATGATGCCACTAAACCCGATTTTGATAGTTGAGATATTTGATGTTTGGGGCATTGATTTTATGGGTCCTTTTCCTAATTCTTTTGGTAATCTATACATAGTTGTTGGGGTTGATTATGTGTCTAAGTGGGTAGAGGCAATTGCTTGCAAAACCAATGATCACAAGGTTGTGGTTCACTTTTAGAGAGAAAATGTTTTTGCACGCTTTGGTACTCCACGTGTCATTATTAGTGATGGGGGGAAGCATTTTTGTAATAGGGTTTTTGAGCAGTTAATGAAGAAATATGGTATACCCCAAAAATTTCTACACCTTACCACCCCCAGACTAGTGGTCAAGTTGAGATTTCTAATAGGGAGATTAAACACATTTTGGAAAAAACGGTAAACCCCAATAGGAAGGATTGGTCACTATGACTTACTGATGCATTGTGGGCATACCGTACTGCATTTAAAACTCCCATTGGAATGTCTCCCTATAGAATTGTTCTTGGCAAGGCTTGTTATCTTCCTGTTGAGTTAGAACATAGAGCATATTGGGCTATACAGCAATTGAATTTTGATCTTAACAAGGCAGGTGTTCATAGAAAGTTGTAGATTAATGAATTGGAGGAAATTCGAAATGATGCTTATGATTGTGCTAAAACTTATAAGGACCAGATGAAAAAGGTTCATGATCTGAACATTTTGAGGAAATCTTTTGCACCTAGTCAGAAGGTCCTTCATTATAATTCTCATTTGCATTTATTTCCAGGAAAATTAATATCTTGATGGACTAGTCCTTTCATAGTTCGTAGAGTGTATTCTCATGGAGTTGTTGAGATTGAAAATCCTAGGAATGGTGATGTGTTTAAGGTTAATGGTCAGTGTCTCAAACCATTTGTTGAGTTGTGGAGTCCAGAAGTTGATGAATTACTTCTGGAAGATCCTGTTTATCAGGACTGAGTTTCATGTGCGTCTGGCTGAAGACTGTAAACTTAGCACTCTTGGGAGGCAACCCAATTTTAGGGTTTGATAGTTATTTTATTTTCTTTAGTAGTTAGTGTTTTCATTTTATTCAGTTAGTTTTTAGTTTGTTTATCTTTGTTGATTGCTCTAATCATTATTAGGGTATGCTTATATGATTCATTATTGATTTACCCTTACGTGATTATGATTGTGCTTATTGACCATTTTTCTTTTGATAGTTATGCCATGAGCACGTCAACAGAGGTACTATTTCTTCTTTTTCCTCTTTTCTTTTCGTACGCATTGTATTTATTTTCTTTTATACATTGAGGACAATGTTTAGTTTAGGTTTGGGGGTGTAGAAAGATATTTTTAATTTTATTTTAGAGTATGTGTTTTAGTTTTAGTTTTTTTAAAAAAAAATGAAAAAAAAGTAATAGATTTTATTTACATTGATGCTTCTTTTAGATATGTGACTTTATTTAATGATATCAGACTATTTAGAACATGTTTATATGACTTGACAGATTTAATGATTTTGAGTTCCGATTACATCATATTGGTTTATTGTGCTCTTATTTTGAAAAATTGGAAAGACATTTGTCTAAGTGAGAATTTGAGCCCTTAATTATGGTCTTGCATCTTGGTGGATATCATTGAATCTAAGTAATTATTTTCTTATGAGAGTAAAACTTTGGCATGATCTAGTAGTATTCAAGTTATCATAATAGGGTTTTGGGCTTGACTATTCTTGTTTTGTAGAACAATCTAGGACTTTCTGTCATCACAATTAAGGTTGATTGTATAATGTGCTCAGAAAAAAAAATTGAGTAAAAAAAAGAAGAATAAAAAAAAATTTGTAAAGAAAAAATTAATTAAAGTCTCTCTATTGAGTAAACCGGGACTTAGCGTATCTCACTAAGCATAGGGTATTTAAGTTAAAAGGTAGAGTTGACTAATTTATGATATGCATAGCCTTGAAGCCTATTTGGTTCAAGTTATTAAGCCTAAAGGGTGCTTTAACACCTAGTGTCTTGAGCCAACTAGATTGGGAGTTACTGGCCTAACACTTGTTACATGGATCTTATAGAAAGCTTAAGAAGGTTAAGCCTTACACATGTCATATGAGATAAGCATAAAATTCTAGTAGGACATTATGCAGTTATATCCTGAATGGGTTGTTAGGTGATCTAGGTTATTTTACTTTTCAAGGAAGGTTTTGTATGATTCTCTATTATGATCTCTTGAAGATGAATGAATGCCAATACCTATTTTTGAGTGTTAAATCGAAATTGTTGAGTGGACATGAGACACATTGAGTTGTTCGATTTATGAAATTGGGATTGTATAATTACTTGGCAATGTCTATGTTTTAAAACTATTATTAATGTATGAGTACTTGCCACTAATATGAAGTTGTCAGAATGAATTATTGTTTTAGAAGAAAAGTTGTATTATGCATTACATTTACATATGATTGATTTTATTAAATTAAGTCACATGTTTAGGAGGAGTTGATCTGTAAATTTTCTGTTGTTTTAATTTTAATTTTCTTTTAACTTTTTGGTTTTGAATTTTGTGGGTATATTCACTACAAACCCTCATGAGACTATAACTTGTCCACTAGTGTAAATTAAGGGTTTAAAGGCTTGTTGCATATGCTAAATGCAATCGAGATTTCCTGTGGAAGTGGAGTAGTTAGTTTTGTTTTATGTTGTTTTTGTTTTAGTTTTGCTCGAGGACTAGCAAAATATAGGTTTGGGGGTAGTTGTGTTCATATTTGAGCTAAAACGTATGGAACATAGTTCAAATATAATTAATGTGACATGTGAAAGTATTCCTAATTCACCATGGTTATAATCTATTGTAATTATGGAGTAAATATGAAGAAATCATCAAAATCCCACTTAAAATTACACATATACTCATAATGACAACATGTAACTTGTACATTTTAAAAAAAATAGCTAATAAACTATAATCAACGTGAAAATTTACAGAGACATACATCATTGGCTTAGTTAACATATAAATAAATATCATATGAAAATAAGTACAAAGAATAATTTTTGTGATTTAATTAATGAGACTATGCAGTTATTATGACCCAAAATTTTAAAAGCCTTTGTAAAATGCATGAATAGTAAGTCCCGAGTATCTTTTTTTCATAAGTACAAAACAGACCATTCAATTAAATATCTAGGTCATGATAATTGGGGCTCACAAATACGAATATCAAATCATATGATATTATTACAGTCTCAAAGATCCATAAAGAACATCCTACTACAAGTTTGTAAGCAATCTAAAAATAAATAAGTTAACTCTCATGCCAAAGATACAGTTACTTACAACAATTATAGTAATGATGGACTACCTTCCATGCTCGTTAGTCTTGCTCTCACTGGTCCTTGCTTAAAGAACATGTAACCAACCAAACAACAATGACAAAACCTCTCCACCCTCAGGAGAAGAGTTTCCAAAAGAACAAAAGGTTTTGTTAATGTTTTTCAGATCGGGCCAATATCACCCAATGTTAGTTGCATACGTACTCATTAGACAACATCTCAAATGTTACTCCAACAAGATCGGATTCAGATGTTGTTCTACCTAGAAACTACAATGTCTCAAGAAGCATAGCATCAATTATGCAATGCTTAAGTATTTTCAATCAACCTACATTTTATGCAAGTCCTTTAATTGTGCCACTTGTGCTAATTAACAATCAAAAGTAATTAATGTTATTAATTATCTCACAACCCTTGTTCAATAATTAATACTCCTGTCTAATCCCTTTGACAAACATGCATTATATGTCAACTAGAATAGCACATGATACTAACCACCCTTCATTGTTCTAACCCAAATCTAGGTTTAACATAATATAAATATGTGTTCACTCAAAGATAACTTGACTCTCAAAGAAATCCCCAAATGCCTAGTTCCAACATTGGAGTAGACTGCTTAACAACAGCTTGACCTAAATCCTTAGGGCTCTATATAGCCTACCACGAATATGGAGAAGTAGATCCCAACTGTGCTCATGGACACAGATTGGCGAGAAACATAAGCCTTTTATGATATTCATGTAACTCCGCTTTTCGTACGCACTGTATGGTCCTGTGAAGGCCTGTGGAAGACCCGCAATAAAGACCTTGCTAACCAATATCCAAACGTCATGGCAAAGAAGAAAGTGTGCAAGTATCACAATCTCTACCCTCCCAACTCAAGGAGAAATGTCTTCAAAGGCAAAAACAATGTAACCCATAGAAGCCTAAGGTCTTTATGACCATTGACTCCCCCAAACATCCAAAACTTAAACTCGATTATTTTTATCCTCTTCAAATTGTGAATCAGCCCAATAAATAACTCATCCAATGAGCTATATCCAGAGAACACCCCAAACCCTATCAGTCTCTATAAACTCCCATAACTACTCTTAGTTTATTAACCAATGTAAATTTTTATGTCAGGGCCCTATTCACTCCATGAAATGGTCCCAAACCCCATTTACGGTATTTTAGTATTTATCTTGATTAGGTGTTCTCCCCTCAATCCAAAGGCAACCAATATCTCTTGATTAATCTTCATTAATTTCAAGTTACCATTATACATTAACACATCAATAATAAAAGCATGTATGAGAGTAAGCAAAATAAATAACATTAAGTCACACAAGTCTATTAATAATAAATGGAGGCCCATTGGACTCCCTTGTAGGACTACGACTCAACAAATTCAAGCCCGAGAATGTAAATAACTTCAACGCTTCACGCGAGTTATGTAAATACTAGTAGATTGATGCGCTGCGTTGCAGATGCGTATAATACGTTGCCTTAACCCTGAGAATGAGGGTTCTTCCTATTGTTTCATGTGACACTATGACCTTTATAGGTCTTCGTGTCACCTACTGATCACACCCTTTCCATTTGAAGTCATTATTATACATAGGGTGCCCTGACTCTCCTTCGGCTAGGGTATTCGTTTTAGTGAAAACATGATAGACTGCATCTAAGGGCATTGGGATAATTTTACCACCCGGGGAATGGAACCCTCCCTTGGGCCATTCTGGTCATCTCATCGTCCTTCCAGTAATTCCAAGTCATTCACCTCTCCCTAGACTCCACTCTCAAATCAACTCATGTTTCCATTCACATGAATGTAGGTGGTCCGCTCAAAGGGTATTTTAGTTATTTTATTTAAATCCTTCTCAACATCTAATGGGTCCAAAATTGTGCTCAAGGGTACTACTTGAAGTCATGGACCCAGGGCAATTTTCTTGGCGTTTGACGGGGTCGTGAACCCCTTGAACCAACCCTGACAGTTTACCCTGAACCCTAGGGGTAAAATAGTCACTTATCCATTTATTGATATTTTTTCTCACTATATGTTTTGGTCTATATGTAGGGTACACATTGAACTCTCATTGAGATTTTTCTCAATTTTTAACTCCACTCATATGCCCCTGAACGAGAGCCCCTAAGTCGGGTAAGTGAACCACGACTTAGCTACAAGGGTAAAATGGTTATTTCATAGTCTTTAGGATTTTTTTTCCCATTTGAAACTTAGTCAAGATACCCAAACACCTCTAAAGGTCCATTTTTAATTTTTCTAATTTTTTTGGCCTTTAAAACCTCTTGAACCGGACTTGGTTGACCCCCATCTTCATTATTTTTTGAACCAATTTGGATTTGAACGGGTCAAGTGACCCGACCCAAATTTGGACCTGAGGACCCGAGCTATGGATCATCTCTTCTGTACTAGCCACTAGCAGTGCCATCGCTGGCTTCCATTGTCTATAATGTCCCTGATTTTTCTACGATTTCCTGTAATTTTTCTGCTATTTTTCTAATCATTTTCGGTAGGAAAATGTGACGCTTCGGCGTATTTGTGCCCGTAGAGTCGGGTGTGGGTTCAATCGTAGGCCATGGGCCTTAACGTGCGCTTACAACATGAAAAAAGTGAGAGAATGAGAGAGCAGATGATAAGGAAGAAGTAAAAAAAAAAAGAGAAATAGATCGGGCTCGGTCGAGCCCGATCTGGAAGACACCAGCGAAACAGAGAACCCCCCCCCCCTTTTTGCTGTCTGCTCTCCAGCAACCGCTGGCCGCCGGTGGGCCACAAGGCCACCACCACCACTGACTCCGTCTTAGTGGTGCAACGGCAAGGGGCCACCACCCTGGCCCCCACGGCCACTCTGCCCTCCGCCGTATTTCCCCCGGTTAGCTCCCTCTCGATCTGTGTTTTTAGTTCTAGCCGCCGCCGTGGGCTGGCAAGGGCTAGCCAGCCGCCATGAGCTTCGCCCCAGCCTAGCGACAGCGAGACGCCTTCCCTCCCGACCTCTTGGGCCTCTCCTCCGCCACCCCACTCCGTTTTCCCCCCCTCAGCCCCTATTTTTCCGCCCCCTTCGGTCGAGCTGGCTGGTTGCCTTCGGCCGCCATTGAACGGCCCGACCGGACTTAGTCCGAACCTCCTTGGTCTGGTGAAGGCTGTGGACCACCCCACCCAGCCCAGTTCCATCTCCTCTACCCTCCTCTCCTCCGCCCAATTCGTTTTGCCCCTTACTGTGTTTGGATTCTTCGGTGAGTTGTCGCCGTTGTCGTTGGCTGGTGAGGGCTACCCAGACGCCATGGGCTCCACCCCGGCCTGGCAATGGCCTAGGGACGGCCCCACCTGAACCGGTTCAGCCTCCGTTCCCTTTATCTCTCCTCTGATGAGGTTCTGCCCCTCCCCTTTGATTGGTGTTTTCACTGTGTTGGGCCACTGGAGGGTTGTCGCCACTGGGAGCCTTCACCCTCCGCTGGACCCAGCTCCGACCAACCGATAGGGTCACGACGGATCCAGCTAGATTGCTAGTAACCCTTTGCTCCTCCTTGTGTTACCCGGCCCCTTTATGTTTTCAGCCCGTTTTGTTGTTTTGGGCCACCGTAACACCGTTGGATGTCAGACGACCTTTAGACCACCTCTGTCTGGCCAGTTTTAGCCTGAGATGGTTGGGTCACCGCCCTAGCACAATGCTGCCTCTCTTTGTCCTACATGAGCCAGACTCCCCCTCTGCCAATTATGTGTCTGACTACGCTATAGAGAGCACCACGTGTTGCCCTTTTACCTTCTTACCCTCGCCGAATGCCGATTGGCCTCTAGTTGGCCTACCTCGGCACGGCAACGGCAAAGGCCGTCTTTGTTGGTCACCACCCTTGGGCATGGCCCTGCCGCCCCTTTTGAGCCTTGGGCCAACACCTTCCAACCCTCTTCCCCTCCCCTTTGGCCGCATGTGCAAGTAGCCACGTGTGCGATTTAGGGTTTAGGTGCCATATTTGTGCCGCATGACCATCAGATGGCTCTACCACCGAATGGAGGTGACACCAGAGTCATCCACCACCTCTCCTCTGTCTGCAAGTGTCACCCCATTCCCTCCGCCATTATGGTGGGCCTTTGATGATGCAAAATTGCCGCCGTTGGGTGTCGTCCATGGCCAATTTTGACATATTGCGACCGACTGAGTATTTCTTAGCCACCGGCCGACCTTCAGTGAGTACACATCGAGTTCTGATTGCACCTACCACTCGTTGGCACGACCTTTCTCCCGGCCGTCCTAGTGTGCTGCCGTGGATTATGGATTTTGCCGCATTGATCTGTGTCACCCCATTTGGTTGTGAGTGCTTCCGGCGTTTCCTAAACCCTCGAGATAGCAGCTCTCTCAACTTGGCAAAGATTTTGGCCGCCACCGTTGTGTGCTCGCCATCAAACGTCACAATTACAAGGTAGGGGAGCTTTGAACTTGTAATTTCATAATAGCATGCTTTGAATGAGTAGTAGCATGCTAGGATTGTATGATTCAATGCTTTGGATGTTAAATCATGATCCATTTGCATGATGTAAGAGGATGAATTATGCCATGTTAAAATGCATATGACATGCATGTGAGTTGTAAGTATGTATGATGTATGTGGATTGTGTGTTCTAGTGATGGATAGCGTGTATGTTAGTAAGCTATGTTTGTGGATAGTGTATGTGCTAGTGATGGCTAGTGAGTATGTTTCTACGTGTATGGATGTGTATGTATGTGCTAGTGATGGCTAGTGAGTATGTTGGTAAGCTATGTGTATGGATGTGTATGTATGTGCTAGTGATGGCTACCGTGTATGTTTGTAAGCTATGTATGTGGAATATGTATGTGCTAGTGATGGCTAGCGTGTATTTTTGTAAGCCACGTATGTGGGATCTATATGTGCTTAGTGATGGCTAGCGTGTATGTTTGTAAGCTACGTGTATGGATGTGTATGTATGTGCTAGCGATGGCTAGCGAGTATGATGGTAAGTTATGTGTGAAAGTATGTGTATGTTATATGTATGTGTCATAGACATACGTATGTATGATGGATATATGCCTATTTGATGTATATGTGTATGCGTATGGGGGCATAAATATGGGCGATGAATAGTAAGAGGTGACTGAGGGTTTCGTCTGGATTTGTTGTGGATGTTTAAGCGTATAACGGATGACAGAGGATGTACGTTTGATGGGGGAGGATTGGAGCGTTTTGTTTGGTTTGGATGAGAGCGTATGTTGGGGGATTGTCAGACAATAAGAGTGTGCATAATTGTACAAGCATAACGTACAAATTATTAAGTGAAAAGTAAGCATAATAAGTGAGGTATAATTAAGAGGGTGATAACTGGGATTGGCTCTAAGAAGCTTAATTTGATGGCGTTTGTGTAAGATGTTTTGGCCATAAGGTGGATGGCGGAGTATGTAAGACCGTAAGGATTTGTGGTACGGTGAGTTATGTTATGAGATGGATGGGTTAAGGAAGTCTACTGCCCTAACGTATTAGGGTTTCGAATCGGGCTCAACTTCAATTTGATTAGTGGAGCACTATATGCTTGAGAGTTTTTGTGGCATAATTAAACTGCATAACTTACTTAATTCAAACTTGAATTATAAGAAAGCTAATGATAGTGTTGTGAGTTTGAGACATGAGGGTTTGATGGATTAAGTTCTGTGTTTGAGCTTGCTGATAATAAGTCGGCTGAGCATTTCTCATGTCTTGCCATGGTGTTTATCCTATGGGATGTTGTCTATGTGTTGTTTTAAGACCCAAACATTTGATGCTCTATTAAGAGCGATGTATATTTTCAATTTAGTCTGTGTGCTGAATTAAGCCCAGACGTTTGATGCTCTATTAAGAGCGTTGTATGATTCTGCCCAAGAGTGGCATTGTATGATTTTTGCCCAAGAGTGGAATTGTATGATTTTTGCCCAAGAGTGGCATTGTATGATTTCTGCCCAAGAGTGGCACTGACACTATAAGACCCATAATAGTGGTCAATTCTATGGCACTATAAGATCCATTATGGTGGGCAATTTTATGACCCCTTATGTGTGGGTGTTTATGTTTGCGCTCTCAGGTAAGTAGTATCATGGACCTACTCTTACCTGTTTGATCCTGTGCCCCATGAGCATTGGTGTGCCTTGCCTTCGAAAAAGTCCATGGTGTCTAGTTACTCCCCGAAGGTTAAGGTGATGCCCAGTGGTATTCTTTTCCATTTCGACGCTGGAGCTTATTAGTTGTAATAAGCTTCAGTGGTCAATAGTATGAGTACAACTATATGAGTATGAGTATGACTGTAAGAGTATGGGTACGACTGTAAGAGTATGAGTATGAGCATGACTGTAAGAGTATGAGTATGAGCACGACTGTAAGAGTATGATTCTGAGTAGGACTGTAAGTGTAAGACTGTACGAGTAAGTATATGATTGTACAAGTAAGGTCGTACAAGTATGTGTAAGTTGTATGAGTAAGCGTACAATGGTACGAGTAAGTTTGTAAAACTCTGATTAAGAGTGTGTGTAAGATTAGTTTGATGGTATGATTTTGGCATGATGACATGCGTGATTATATGCGTATGAGCATAATTATTATATGTTGTATGCTTCATGTTTGAGTTGCATGAACGCATCTATATATGGACTTACTGAGTTCACTGTTTAGAACTCCCCTACTGGGTATTTTCCTACTGAGTATGAAAATACTCATTACCCTATTTTTTTAGCCCCGTTGTTTAGGAGGCTTTTGCAGGTTGTGGCGGAGAGCTCCTAGAGATGGATGCTTGTTTATGAAGTGGATTGATTTCCTTTGACTCAGGTATATGCTTGACTTACTATGAGTATTATTTTGTGCCACGATCTAATGTATTAGGTGAGATGGGAATTAAGTTGTTTATATTTTCTAGATTGGTAATTTGGATTAGATTGTGGAGTGTTATAGGACTTGCACTCAGGAATGCCTAGGAGAGATTTGTATTTAAAGTCTATGATCATAGCAATTTATTCGTACATTTATTTTTGAGTAGCACCTGAGGATGTTTGGTTTGGTCATACAATGTTTGATCGAATGAGTTAAAATTTGTATGGGAAAAATTAATGTGTGATGTTTTAAATTATAAAACTGCTTTCACAGGTTTTTTATTTGTCATTTTTCCCGATTTATAGCTGTGATATTGCAAAACCGTTTCGTGAATTTTGAGAAAATGTGATGAAAAATCTCAGGCATTACATTAACGACAAAGGCCAGGTCCGGCCGAATCGCCTCATCACGGCAAATCCAGTGGACATGGCCCCAATGCCACCTGGTGGCCAGCGTGGGACTAATCAGTCCCTTATTTTGTTTAAAGCTTCACCAAAGCATTGCGGCAGCAGTAGCCACTGCCAGCATTGGCTCGACTAGATCACCGAAATTTGGCGATTTCGGGAGCCCTAGTCCCGTCACTGTATTGCGGCTGCAGTCTCCACACCCTCTTCCCCGCTTTGTTAATTCATAGAGAACAAGGGGGAGGGGGTGATAAGTAGGAAATATATATTTTTTATATGTCTTTTTGCCTTCTTTGCTAGTATAGTATTAGGTTAATATATGGTTATTTATGGTTTATTTATATTAAGATATTTATTAATATTTTAGTTTAATTATTAATTAATTCAGGAGTTATTAGTAGTTTAGACATGTATTTGAATCAAGTTAGGAGTTTATTTATGTTCTACATGTTTAAAATGTATTTTTTATATATTTTGTAGATAAGATATGCTTATCGAGGTCCTTAGACAATGTGCAAAATATTTAGAAATACTCTTAACAAGCTTTAAAATGATTTAGACAACTTTTCGTATTTACAAACAAGTTGAAAATTAATATGGATGTGAAGAAAGAGCTTAATGAACATAGTAGAAAACTAGACAGGAATATGGACCGTCCAGTGAACAAACTTAGATTCCTGAAGAGAAACTGGACAAGAAACTAAACAAAACTATCCAGATTACAGAAATAATATAGCCGTTCAAACGGGCATACATGCCATTCGAACAAGATAACATGTAATTTCCTATTTTAGGCCAATTTTGAGTCATTTACATATTATATTTTCATATTATATCTACTACATTTTTGAGTCATTTTCATATTATATTTCCTTTATAAAGCCATATAGGGCTTGAAATTAAGGAATTACAGTATATTTTTTGAAGAAAAAAAGGGAAAAGAAGATGAAGGAGCATTCAAAGCTTTCAATGGAGATTTAAGATCTCTCTTTTACTATGCAAGGCTAAATTTTCTTTTACTTAGGAGTTGATGAAGCTATAGATAAGTTTAAATTTCTTTTTCTTTTTAATTTAAATCTTAGTTGCGATTAATG
Source organism: Saururus chinensis (assembly GCA_035235625.1). NCBI lineage: Eukaryota > Viridiplantae > Streptophyta > Magnoliopsida > Piperales > Saururaceae > Saururus > Saururus chinensis. The sequence continues at coordinate 22,573,578 of CP141146.1, read as the reverse complement.
ACAATTGTATGACAAGGATTTTGATGCACTGAAATAATGTTCAATTAAATGTTCTCACATTTTGAATTACAATCTTATCTTGTGTTAATTCATTGCTTATTTGGGTTATTTATGTTTTGAATAAGTTAGTTGAACTTTAATTGAGTTTACATCTCTAAACAGGCTTCAATAGGATCTAGCTGGAAGAGGAAGTGAAGCCCAACTACCTAAAACTATTTAAAAGTCAAGAATGGGCTCCTAATGGTCTAAACATGCATGGAATGGTCGAACACAACCCTTTAGAACTGTTGGATTTGAGATTTGCATCAAGAGAACTAAATTTGGAAACAAGTTGATTCGGACAGATTGACACAACCTTAGTATTTTGACCATATCTTTCTATGTATAATTCAGATTGATATGATTCTGGTGGAATTAGAAAGAAGACTGTCGTGGCTACAATTGTTATTTCAGGAAGAAATTCTAAATTCTGAAGATTTATAGGTCTAATCCAGCATGAACATGGACAGCTAGTAAACTAACCCGAGGCCAGCACATGAAGAATATTTTCATTGGTTATAATTGATACACATAAGGAAAGATAATGAGGCTGATTAGATAATTAAAGGAAGATTCAAATATACTTATTTGCTAAATAAATCATTGATTTATTTGATTGATTTAGAATCTAATCATTGTCAAAGAAGCAACCAATCAGGATGCAATCTAGAGATATGATTTGACTTTCCTCTTTGAAGCAACCCCTTCTACTCCTATAAATAGAGGGGTGGACGTGATAGATGCATCATTCCCTCTTCTTTGGAGCTCTCTTCTCCTATTTTTCTTCTCTTCTTTTGTATTTTTGTTTTTAGTTTTATTGTATAGCTTTCTAAGCTCTCAAGCTAAGGCTAGAGGTGATTTGTAACAATCTAATGGAGTTCAATTCATGTTTCATCAATGGTTTCAAGTAAGTATTATTTATTTGAATTGATGTTAATTTAATATTATTCTTCTTCTTGTTTCTTTGTGATTTGGATACATAAGATGCTTGAAGGCTCTCCTTTTTTATCTTTTGTGATTTGGATACATGAAAATCTTTAAGAGATAATTATTTTTATCCTTCACCTATCCAAAGCATTTTTTATCTTAAATTTTAATTTTAATGTTTATATCTTCCAGTTAGATAGAATCTTCATTCGATTATAACTTAGATAACATGATACATGAAGAACATCATTAGATGTTATAATGATCCTTAATGCCTTAGTGTTTTCTCATCTTGATTTCTTGACTCTTTATTGATTCAATACTCTTCTATTCTTTCTTTCTTAAATTTTATTTCCTCTATTTTTTCGTAACCATTTTCTTTGTTGCACAGGGCTTTCCCTGTGGATCGACCTTGTCTACTACAATTGGCAAGTAAAACAAATCTGAATTTGACTTCTTCGTAGTCTTGTTTCAGACATAACAACAGATTTCTTTTTTAATGGAAGAGTTTTTCAAGTTTATTCAATTGTATGTGGATTTATTGTCTTGTAAATGATAGATTGATGTAGTTTTGATATTTACATCGATTCTAATTTATGTGATTTAGATGAGATGGTCATGAAAAAGTTTTAATGTTCATATGATTAATAAATTTAATGAGTTATACTAAGATTAGATGAGTCATGCCTATAGTTTAGTATAGATGATTCGTGATATTGTCGAAGATAGTTCATGCCATGGATTTAATTAATGATTCTTTTCAAAGTAATTTTATCTTGTAGCTGAGAATACTTGTTATGGTTCTATAGTGGATTCAATTTCCTAAGTAATTTTCATCATATTGACCTATTCCTTTTAATTTAGATGATTATTTTCTTTGCTTAATTAAAGTTTTTTTAAATTTTCAATTAACAAACTCTTTCCCTAGATTTAGTAACTAATTCATCTGTCCCTGAGGTTTGACAACCTTTAAATGCTTATCCTAGTATAATTACCTTGTACACTTGCGAATGGTTTAATTATAAACGATCAGGGGCAGCGATGATTTGTTGAAACTTCGCGCGGCGGCTTGACGAACGATCAGTGGTAGGTTCTTGTCGGGAATATGTTATGCCTCTTCTTGCCACAACCAGATGAGAGTAGAGAATGGATTGTACAAGGAAGAGGAGAGAGATCTGGACAAAGGAGGAAGGAGAGGACTTGCCGAAGGCAGGTGGGTTCGAGAGTAGAGGGAGAGGTCGGGGAGAGAGAAAAGTGAGAGGGAGAGGGAATTAGGGCTAATAGTTTTTCATTAATCCTCTGATTACAAGAGAAAAGACCTAAATAGGCCGCCCTAATCCTACTGGCTACATAGAGTTCAGCCAACTGACTACATAGACACAATTCTAATTAAACCTAATTAGAAACATAATTAAACCTACTACAACTCAAATAACTACCTAGCAGGCATACTATTTGTGGAACACAACAGAATAGGTCGAAAACAAAGAGGGGTCAAAGGTGGTGATATGTTGTCTTGCGATCTGGTAGCCTGCACTGCCGGCCGCAGTCTGTCATAGGGAAGGAAGAAGGGAGGAAAATTCTGGCCAATGGCCACTCCACTCTGGTCAGCCCACTAGGCATTAGCCTGAGCAACGTGGGCGTAGTGCAATCACCTAGTCATGGTGGATCAATGCTTGCTAGCCAGTAGGCGACCATCATCGGGCCCAATTTTGTAGGCAATCCCGCGATGAGCAGGGGTTGCACAGGGTATCATACAATGATTAATACCGAAACTAGCATTATTAAGTGATCTTACCTCATAAGATTTCAGTCTTCTTGCTCATTCCTCTCCAACTTCGTTGTTGGCCGCCTTCATTGGAAAACCATCTTCTTCTCTCTCCTTCCCTTAGGGCCCAAAAGCTCCCCCTTAGAAGCCCTAATTAACCCTTTATATAATAAGGGGGTTAGGGTTCCTAATCCCCAAAGAGGTTTGGGTCAACTAAACCTCTCTTAGGCAACCTAATTGGATCTCTTAAACTAATTTTCATCACTTTAATTAACTGGGCCCATAGAGCGACTTAAACGGCCAATTTGCGCATCTAATTCTGGTAAACGGGCCCTGCATGCTATGTTCAACTTCGAACAATCATAACTCCCTCATTTGAACTCTAATTAGTGCATTCTTGGTGGCGTTTTGAAGCTCTTTCTGTCTACATTCTATCTTAGCCACCAGTTCCAAACATTGACCAAATTATTCTTTCAAGAAGGTCAAGGGGTCAAATACCCTATTTCCACATGATCAACTTCAGGAATTTTCATGTTACAGCAATTCTGCTAGAATCGTCAACTTTCAAATTTACAAATATGCCATTGACTTATCGTGCTCTAAAAAACTTGAAATTTATACTCTATTTACTTATAAAAAACATTCACAACAAGTAATTCCACGGTCATTTCAGATCCACAGCCCGTAAAACTAGTAGGGCTGGGAATCGGGTCGGGTCAAATCGGGTTGGGTTGGCCTTGACCTGTACTAAAATCGGGTCGGGTCATGACCCGGCCCTATTTTAAAATCGGGTCAAAAATCCAAACTTCTTTTATTGTTGCAAAAAGCTAAGTCCAAGATCAAACAAACAAACCAGCTTCCTAGAACAAACCAAATTCCTTTAATCACTTATCCCTGCTCCGGGTAGGAGCTATAAGCTCATGCCTGAACCATATTTTTAGCAGAGATTGAAATACCAAAGAAGAGGATAAATTATATCTTCAACAGAGAATGAAATACCCAAACAAAAAAATGAAATATGCAAATAGTGAATGAACCATATATTCAACAATGCTCAAAGCTCACTGTTTTTCTTTTTTGGCTTGTTGATAGAGGAAGAATAGGTAGGCATGAAAGCATACCTCAGAATTTTTTACGGAGATTTCCTATCGGAGAGAAATGGTGTTGCCAGATAGAAATGACATCATTTACTTGTTGATAGAGGAAGAACGTGTAGGCAAGGAAGCACACTTTTGTTTGCCTTGTATCACGTAGTTGGGGAGGGCAAGAGAGCAACGTAAAAACCGAACCGTTTACATGTGTTACGAGGGTAGAAAGCATTGGTGGGAAAATGAGGAAAATACCAGTCCGTTGCACAATCAAACTTTTACTGTTGGTCACCAAATAATGGTCATGCTCGCTGGTCAAGGTAGACAAATTCAACCAGAAATAGGAACTAAATTTTATCTTGAGTCACTTCATTTCCAAGAACCTAGACCGAACTTGCACCAAATTGGGTCAATTTCCTATGTCTCAAATAACAAAAAATTAGCTTACACCTATTAACCAAAACCAATATTGCCCATTGAAAATGGATGCAGGCTTTTAAAAGGGCTAGAATTAGACTAGAGGAATAAGGAGTTTAAGGTTTTTTAGGAATAGCGGGTCGGGTTGCATCGATCGTTAGTTATTTTACATGCTAGACCAAACCCAACTAGACCCGAGTTTTATAGATATTAGCTTTTGATACTTTGTCGGCACTTACATATATATAAATTATGCAAGGATACATTTTTCGTCAAGTTGAAAGGAGAAATTTATTTTGTGTAAATAAATTATAAATGTTGGTATATTTTAAAATTATTAAATATAATAACAAAGAATCACATCTTGATAATAAAATGTGAAAAATAAAAACATAGAAGAAAAATCGGGTTCTCGACTTGGCTAGATTAAACGGTGTCAAATACATGTCATTTGGGCTAAACGAAGACCACACAAGTCTTTTTTTCCACAATCACATGTACTTTTTTTGGACCATCACATATAAAACAAATTAATCAACGTCTAATTCGAGTTATAGTGATGACGACTTCCTAGTTAACAAAATCCACTTTGAACATTTCAAAGGTGAGTATTTTGGAGTTGAAGGTTACGATCTAAGTCGAAAGCCACAAGCTTGGTAGCATGCCAATCCTTCTTCTGGGTCCCAGCACTAAGGGACACTAGTAGGTCCGAGGCCTTGTAGAATTCCTGGAGAATGCCATGTTCACTAGGCCAGAGCAAGACTTGACCCGCTGACCAATTATGTACACTAGAACTCGAGTTCCTTAGACTGACGTGCTTCATGCGTAAAAGCCTTTATATATATCGCATGATAATCTTCTATAGCCCAGCACTCAAGCCTGGTTTTGTTTCGTAATTACCAAACATAGAAGATCTTACTCCTTGTCTTCGATCTCATTATGGGCAATTGCCTAGAGTCTTGCCTTGGAAAGGCAGAGAGTGACTGTGAGGGTCGTGGAGGAGGGAAGAGCTCAAATGTGTTGTAAGTGTATATTTTTGAGCAATAATATAAGCATATGATTCTGAGTAAGACTATAAGAGTAATAATTGGAGTAAGATCGTACGAGTAAGATTGTACGAGTAAGGTCGTATGAGTATGTGTAAGTTATATAAATAAGCGTACAATTGTATGAGTAAGTTGGTAAGACTTTGATGAAGAGTAAGTGAAAGGATTTTTGACATGATTGTATGTGTATGTTGATGATTATTATATGTCTACCTGCTTCATGTTTGAGTTGCATAAATGTATCTATGCATGGACTTACTGAGTTCACTATTTAGAACTCCCCTACTTGGTATTTTCCTACTGAAAATACTCATTTACCCTATTTTTTAGCCCCGATGTTGTGGAGGCTTTTGCAGGTTTGTGAAGGAGAGCTTCTGAAAATGGACGCTTGTTCCCTTAAGTAGATTGATTCCCTTTGACTTAGGTATACTCCTGACTCACTGTGAGTATTATTTTTGCCACGATCTGATGTATTGGGTGAGATGATAGTTAAAATGTTTATACTTTCTTGACTTATAATTAAGATTAGACTATGGACTATTTATGGGACATGCACTCAGGGATGCATGTGATAGATTTGTATTTAAAACCCATGATCATATTAATTTATTCAGACATTTATTTTTTAGTAGCGCCTAAGGATGTTTGATGTGGTTGTATGTCGTTTGATCGAATGTTAAAAAATTTGAATGGAAAAAATTGATGTGTGATGTTTTAAACTATAAACTACTTTCACAGGTTTTGTATTTTGTTATTTTTCCCGATTTATAGTCATTATGTTGTAAAAAGTTTTTGTAAACTTTAAGAAAATGTGATGAAAAATCTCAAGTGTTACAAGCACACTTAGAAAAAACACGGAAATAATGAGCATGGATGTAAGGGGCCTCATCCCTTATAGAAAATTGGTCACTTAAGCATACAAATGAAGTTCAGTGTTAGGATGTTCACTTTTACTCTGAACATAGTATATACGGAGACGTGATAGTTTATAAAGATCCAGGGTAGTATATAGGTGTTGTTTCGTGTTAAATTAGTATATATCTAGTAAAAACTGTATTCAAGACATAGATTAATATCCAGTCATTTACATTTGTCATCATAAACCCTTTGTTGGGGGATTTCGGTAGTTCTCTAGGCACAAGACAAGAGAAATGATCGGATGATCCTCTCTTGCAAGAGATAGAGAAGAACTTTTTTTTTATGTGGGACGACCTTCTCTTGATTAATCAAGACTACTTTTTGCACTTTAGAGTGAGTAGTAGTGATTAACCAATTCTCGAAACCCTTCGATTAATCTGCAAAATAGAAGAAGCAACTGAATTTTATTAAAATAAGAAAAAAAGAGTTGCCAGGAGAAGTGGCTACAATTTTCAAATTTAGAAAAGAGAAAAGAAGAAACAAAGAAACTTCTTATGGAAGAATGAGCTCCCTTGTACGAATTCCTCTTCCTTCTTAAATGTTTATGCTTGTCTTCCGACTCCTTGAACTTCTTCAGTTTTCAAAAGGTCAAGGCTTTTTGGGAATTTTGTGTGTCTTTTGGTATGTGATGGACTTCTGGATTTCTTTTTGGAGGTTCCGTAGACTTGAAAGCCAAAAGCCCCTTTTTATGGAATCGAAGGGGTATTTATAGGATGAGGGTTGTACGGTTAAGCAAAGTAGTGGGGTGAGTTGGAAAGGTAGTTCGTGGGAAGTGGAGAGTGAATTAGTGGGAGATGGAAAATGGGTTAGTGGGAGGGTTGGTAGGAACCGGCTTGATTAGTGGAGGAAGTGGGAAGCGTGAAGTGTGGGTTAATGGGAAGTGTGAGAGAAGATTGGGTATTATACCTTTGACTTGGTCCCCTCCACTTAATCATTATTCATTTCATCATTTTTTTAACAAAACTTATCGTGGGGTCTACGAATGTCACTTAACCTTTTGGTTTTATGGCTATTTCGATGTAAGACTTATGGGGTCCCACATAGCCCTTTGCAATTTGGATTTTTTTTTTTGATGTGGCCATGTGAGGCTTATAAAACCTTTCTTAGCCATTTAATTTTGAGTATGAAAAGGCCCTATGAGGTCCTCTCATAATATATTTTTTTATTGGAAGCTTTAATCCATTCCTATGTGTATAGGATTAGATTTTGCCTCCTCACTTTTTTTGTTAAAAGCCTTAGTCCATTCCTATGTATGTAGGATTAGATTTTGCCTCCTATTTTTTTTTTTTTTTTGGACTTTGTCCACTTCAAAGACTTTGTCCATTTAAAAAATTGGTTTCACTCAGAGCTAGTCAAGCTCCTAAATCTTGGCCATTAGATTTTGATGATGATTTTTTCTTTTGGACTTTATCCGATTTTGAGACTTTGTCCATTTTGAAAATTAAGTATCATCTAGAGCTAGTTAAGCTCCGAACTCTTACTTTTGAATTTTAATTTTTTTTTACACATTACTACGTGCGTAACATTAGAATATGTTTCATATTTTTTTCTTTGGACTTTGTTGAATTTGGAGACTTTGTCCATTTTGAAAATTTAGACTTATCCGGAGCTAGTCAAGCTCCGAGATCATTGCAATTGAATTTTGATTTGATTTTTTTTTTATGTCAACACCCTTTTCTTTTACAAAAATCTATACCATTTGACCTATATGATCGGCATCTTTTTTCCTACCATAAGTATAACCACTAACTCTAAAAAAGGGTTTTCTAGATTACCACAAAATTTTGTTATATAAATGACAACAAAAAATCCTATAAAATCATAGGAAAATGAAATTTATCAAACACCCTAAAGATCGGATAGGTGAATTTGTCCTCCATCTTGGCTTATTCCTGCTTCAATACGATGAAATGAATAGGAAGAAGTTATCTCTACCTGCATTGTGTGTAGTAGGTGATACAAAAAGAATGTCAAACTCATTAATTACATAAGGACAAATTAAACAAATTATCAATACTAAAAAACATGATACCTAAGTGAAATTTGATCTAATAGCTTGGGAAGAAAGTTATGTGTTGTTCATAAAGCCAACAATATCATACAAGCTTTCTTGTATACACCACTCATGTGGACCAGGAGATAGTGTTAACATTTTTTCCATTTTGTATTTGTATAAACACGTAAAAATATAAGTTTAATTCTCAATCTGGTTGTAAGAATTATAAATTTGAAATACTATAGTGCATACCTTCCATTTTCTTTTCGAAGTGGTTCCCTTCTCAACTGTTGAGATCAACTTTTTTTGTTTTGGACAATTTGGATTACATCCAACTTCTAGATCAAGTATTTTGCATCTACCAACTACTTCGTTACCACTGTTCTTCTCCATATGCACTTCATTGGTCATGTTGGTATGTAAGTAATTTTTTTCATAATTATACCCACACTAGAGTTAGCAATCCTAACTTTACTCCAATGTTTCTTTAAGAGATTGTATTGTAGCCACACACTCTTCTTCTTATATTATCCCTTCTTCATTCAACTAAAGAGCTCTTGGGTATAGAATGTCATGACTATGTAATGGGTTAGAGACTAATAACTTTGATGAGTCATATCACAATGAATGATTTTGCTTAAAATCTTTTCTCTAATGGGGTATAATATATTGAGAGGAAATTTCATTCACCCGAAGACTGTTTAGAGTATATAATTCTTGCCTACACAAAAAACCTTTAAACTAAATTCCATTGCGTATATATGCATGTAACTTCTATTTCTTTTGAATTGAAATACACAACATATTCCTTTGGACGCACAAGTTGACCACATTTATCAAAAACTCTCTCCTTGATAGTATAAGTACAACATGCCCCTTGTTCATCCACTTTAGTTAACTCATAGCACTTTGAAAGTTCATTAATAAGCTCCTCTTGAAATTTACTAAATATTTTGTTTGTGTATAATGAAGCAAGTTGTCCTTCATAACAATGAGTCATTTTCAAAGGTAGAGTTGAATTTAAGTTTGCAAAATCTTCATTTGATTCTTTCTCATATTTATCATAGAAAGCCAATTCATACCGTTCCACAAACTTTTTCAACGAAATTTTTACATCTAAGTATCTATAAAAAAAAACATTGATACTTTCACTACGTTGTGGTGTAGACATACCTACCCAAAATGTGTTCTTCAGACCCCACTCAGTTTTCTCTCAACTTGTGCAATGTGTCCAACCAACAATTGTTTTGAAGATTATAAATTGTTATCATTGAATTCCATGCATTTTCAAAATCACTAACTCTTAATGACTCATACATAACATTTTTCACTGCCTGCTAAATTCCCTTATATTCTGCCAACCTAGCTAGCTTTTGTGAAATTTTCTTCATAATATGTCACAAACATAGTCGATGACGAGAATTTGGGACTATAATCTCAATTGTTATTGTATGGTTTCAGCTTGATATGTGATTATCGCATTGGGAGCATGACCGTATATGCTTAATTATTAACCATTTCTTGAATAACTGAACAAATAACTCTGTAGTCTCATTTGCTATCAACCCACATCCTAACAAAATTGAGTGACCATAATGACAAGTATGTTAATGTTACCACATCACAAAAATACCAATAAGTTGTTCTCGATCTTGCATCAGCCCAAAAAAATATTTACCAAAGATCCATTGTGATCTAAGTCGACAACATAAAAGAAGTTTGGATTTTTTGAAAGTTGAACATAAAAAAATTATAACATAGCTTTTGCATCACCTTTACATAACTCTACAGCTTTCACTTTGGACAAATGATATGAGCAATCTTTTAGTCCAAATGGTAGTTGACTCCTTCCTCCATTCTCTACAAATATGTCTTCAAAAGTTTCACTTGTGCGCCTACCTATTTGTGCCCCTAACTCCAATATCCTTTTTACTCCATCATGCAATTTCTTGTGAGATTTGTAATATCTTGCTTTGGTAGGATTAAAAGATTTTCTTCCATAGGGACATGATCCTTAATCTCAACTACCTATGTGAAGGGGATATTATTATTCTATGTCATTCCCGAAGGAAGTGCAAATCAATAATACATGCAAAAGATCTTGACAGACTCTTTAATCTCGTACCCATTTAATTTCAACTACTAGCATTAAAGAGATTTAAAAGGAAGGAGGAGCAGAAGCAAAATTTGAATTTAATTACCTCTTCATGAGTTTTCTTTGTCATTCCCGGAGGAAGTGCATAAGAATAACACACGCAAAAGATCTTGACAGACCCTTTAATCTCTCAACTACCAGCAAAAATTTAAGAGTTTCTCTATTCATCTCTTCTCTCTTTATTTTCTTACATGTTCTTACACAGTAAGAGTAAACATCAGGCATTGTTGAAAAGGAAAAGAAAGCAACTTTATGCATTCAAGCAAACGATGAAGAAGAACATAGCTCCGGGAAAAGAAAGTATGCAAACCAAGAAGAAGAAACTAGTTGTTGGCCTCGCCGACATGGAGTATAAGCTTTGTAATGATCCAGGTAGTTGAATTCCAATTTAATCTCCATTACAGATGGATAGCCACACCTTATCTCGGATCTTTCTCTCTTTACCATATCATTCTTTGTTTTAAAACCCTCCTTACTACAAGTATCTCTTACAAATGTTTTCACACCATTTTTATCCTTATATGATTGTCGTATCCTTGTTCCAATCCACGTATGTCTTGCATATCCATTGTACTTTTTGTGAGCTATTTTTCATATTCAAATATCATTCCAACTTTAATATCACCATCATCAACATCAATTGATTCGATAATGATGTTTGCATCTGTGCATTCTTCTCCACCTTTGTAAACATTTTCCATTTGTCTACACACCTATATAATTAACATAAAACAAGTAAATGCTACAATTTCAAAACTTAACATGCTATATAATACATTGCCAAAACATTTAACATAACATAATAAAATCAAATTTAACTAAAACTAGTTTGTATATTACAAAACAGTTGAAAATTTTAAGACTAAATATAGTATATTAGGATCCTAAATTGTATACATGGACTCAACATACTACATACATATTTAATAAATTAACAAGATACAAGTGCAAGAAAAGCTAACCCAATCTAAAATGTGATGAAGCCAAAAAAAAAAATTTGGGTTTTTCCCTTTCATGTCATAACAGGCTGTATGCTCCCTAATTTATTTCACTATCTTGTTATGTATTATTTCGTTAAACCTTGGAAGATATCTTTTAACATTCTAGACAAATTTTTTTATTGACATGAATAACAATCATTCTCCTCACTCTAAACCAATATTGACATTGAGAATGGATCATTTAAGTTGTGAATGGAAAAAAATTGACTTCCCTACATCCTACTCAGTAAATTAAGTTTAAAGCATGCTCAACTTTACACTTAAAAATACGAATTTATGACTAGTAATGCAGCTCAATATTAGGCAAGAGGAGAAGCAAACTTCTAAATTGTCCATTATTAAGGTTCTTTAGAGCGTGCAATACAATACTTAATTTCACTGCTTCAAGTTTAAATCACTTGAATCCTCCCACCAACCTATCACCCTTGTTTTCTTTTCTTTTTTGCAAATCGAACATTGTCACCATATAATTAATACCAAAGAAGATGGGTGTTAGGTCAATATAGTCACAAACTAATAAAAAGACATGTCAGTATTGCAGTCAAATGTATAACCTCTAACTACGTTAATCCTACTTATACACCATTCATCCAATTATACCAGTCCCCAATTTCAACTTATATCAACAAATTGAAATTGTAAATTCCCAACCAAGCATCGTAAATACAATTTTAAACAACTAATGAGGAAGACAACCTACTTTTTTTTCTCAATTTTTTTTGTTAGACTCGTATTTTATACCTTCTTTTTGCAAAGGTCAAACACAAAAGAAATTTAAATATATTACAACATTAATTTGTAATATTTGGTTCCTTGGCTGATTTGTGGCTGACACATTTTTGTAGTAGCCATCAACGAAGACCTTAAAGGTGTAGTATTGTCTTTCTTCCATTTTAAGAGAAGGATAACAAAACAGGCCTTTAACGTTTGTTTACTCACGATCAACCCACTTTGCTTTTGATAACTCACATACAAACACAAAATAGATTAAACACCATTTCCTTGATGTCAAGAGAGGATCATGCTATTTAGCATGTCTTAATTCTAAAATTCCTATAACTGCTTCTCTATGGCGGCTCCTAGCCCTACCCTCCTCAGCAGCCAGTGACACTTGTTTACAATTTTTCTCCTCCGAAAACTTTCCCTCATTGAGCTTTGTCATCCAACTCTCTGGTTCCATGTTCCTAACCTGCTCCTTATTATAACTATCCGGCCTTTCACACAAAGTTGAGTCTAGTATGTGATGTGTCCTACCAAAGGAAAGAGGATGGGTAATGAATACAACAAAAAAATGATATGTTTTCATTCCAATCACCAAATCCAAAGAATAATAGAAAAGAAATTAAACTTTATAGAAATTAACCACACCTTGAAGATACCATCCTCTTTTATCTCAAAATAGATACCTACCACAAAGCAAAATATATGTGATCACACATATACTCCAAACATCTTATTCATGTCCAAATTTGTGTTTAAGCACCTCCAGTTCAACATAGTATGTACTAAACAAACACCATAATAATAGTATAAATAAGTCAAATAGACCAACACCATAATAATCTCACAAAAGTTACTAATTGAGTATAAAATAAAATAAAATCTAAGAGTAATAGGGCTTGTAGTCGGGTAAAAGTCGGGTTGGCCGGGTTGTGCGATCCAAAACGGGTCAAGAGCCTAAACCCGCACCCTGACCCTACCTATAGTCAGGTCGGGTCAGGTGCAGGGTTATGCGGGTCGGATTTGGGTCATGTTAGATTTTCCCAACACTACATAAAAGTAGATCTCACAAAATATCCAAGATTCCATGATCCACCAAAACTTCCAATACCACAATCACATCAAAACGCTAAAAATCCCCAAAGAATCTCAACCAATCCAATAAAAAAAACAACAATCCATCCATAGATCGTACAAAAACCCACCAAATAATCCATCAAATTTCAATGCATTAGTAAGAATTTTCAGAAAAACAAAATGAAGGGATTGGGAATTTGAAAGAAAGAATCATGTGAAAGAGGAACAAAGAGATGAGGGGAATAGCTCAAGAATGAGTACCTGAGAATGAGGACGATCGAGGATGAAGTGATCGATGGTGTTTGGGGTCCAGAAGCAGTCGATGACATTCAGGTCTGGGCTGGAGAATCTGTCATTGGAGTGTGCCTACATAAATCCTGTAAAAATCACCATTCAATCCGTCAAATTATACATCAATAAGGATTTTCAGAAAGAACGAAGGGATTGGGAATTTGAAAGAAAGAACCATGTGAAAGAGAAAAAAAGAGATGAGGGGAATAGCTCAAGAACAAGTACATGAGAATGAGGAAGAAGTGATAGATGGCATTTAGGGTCCAAAAGCAGTCGATGATGTTCAGGTATGGGTAGAAAATCTCTCTCCGGAGCTTGCCTACTCGCTGAGGTGGGGTTTCGTCAGGAAATGGCTGAGCAAAGGGCGGTTAGGTTAGGTTAGGTTAGGACAATATATTAGGAATTCAATGCCCAGAACGGCCAAAAGAAAGGAGGGTATTTTAGTATTTTAAGAAGCTACGTATAGCTAGTTTACTTATTGGCAAATCTATGACGGGTGGGACCTAATGATAAATAACTACTAAACTTAGTCCTAATCTGGAACACACCCTTTTTTCTATACAAAATTAATATCAACTTTGCTAAGCATCTTCAACTATTTTATCTTACACATATGAATATTTTCAACATAAAAATAGCAAGTCATAAATTCTCAAACAATATACAAGAGATGTTAATCATAAGCAAAAGATAAAATATGACAATTTTCATCTTTTCCAAAATATGATTCATATCAATTTGAGTTATAAGTTACGTCAACCAAAAAACATACTCCCTTCGTCCTAAAATAAGTGTCATATTTGGTTTTTCAAAATAAACTAAAATTAGTTCATTTTGAAAAACCAAATGACACTTATTTTGGGGCTAACTAGGAATTATTAAATGGCAGGAAAGTTATCATTTATATGCATTATAGTACATGAAATAATTCATTAAATAGAACATGATAATATTACTTATTCATATTATAAGAAATCTAAGAATGTAGCCTATGAAAAATCACTTGTCTTGATTAGAAGAGAGATGTTTCCTACCTTAGTAATCATAATAAAGTTTTGACAAAAGTCATCATAGAGATGCTCACCCCTTTCACGTTCCAACATGGGAAGGAGGAGTTTCCTCCTCTCTTTCCCCATATAAAAGCATATTACTAGGGGATTTTAATCACTTAATGTAATTAAGGTATGATTAATGGGGTTAAATGGCCTTAATTTGATAATGAAGAGGAGGTTACAAAAGACCAAAGATACATTGAGTTCTTAAGGACAAAATTAGAAAAATAAGTACTCCATCCTAAATTAATAGCTAAATTTGGCAAAAAAGTTTGTTCCATATTAATAGCTCCATTTTGTTTAAATTTAAGTGGTTGGGTACTTAAAAAAGAGTATCATAAGCTTATTTTTCATTCTCTTAGATGTGGGTTTTACCTTTCAATAAAAATCACAAATTTTCTTAATGTAACTATTAATATAGGACGGAGGGAGTATTACACATTCTTATGAGTGAAATCGAAAAGCCCTTTCCCCTTTTTAGGGTTTTTAAGGTTAAAAGAGGCTTTAGAAATTTTGTTTTTCATACGTGAAATGATAAAAATGACGACCTACAATATGTGAATGGAAGATGATATTCTTACACCTTATTTCTTTATACTACACCACCTATCAAATCATAAGTAGTATAAGGCCCATTGTGTAGAGAAAAATAGGGTATAAGAATATCACTATCCTATATGAATGGAAATGACTTTGAGAAGAGTATCGAAGTCTTTTCACAAAGTTCCCACTAGGGGAAGGTTCCCGAAGAAAGGCCTTTTGGGTAAGGCTGCAAACGGGCCAGGCCCTGACGGGCTAGGGTAGGACCAGGCTTGGCCAAAAAAAAAATTTTGCAAGGCCCGGAGCCAAGGCAAATATTCTGGCCCTTTCCTAAATGTGGACGGGCTCGGGCCGGGCCACGGGCTTTCGGGCCCAAACTTACCTAATATAAAACATTTTTCTACTCCCAGCTACTCCATGTGTGATGGACTGAGATTTTAATTAGGATGTGGATTGAGATTTTAGGGATAAAAAGCCAAGTACCAAGTACCAAGTAACTGGGTTATGGATGTGGACTGATCGTTGTCAGTGCGATGGATTGAGATTTTAGGGATGAAATGGACTGAGATTTTAGGGATGAAGGCTTGGGCTTGGGCTTAGGGTAACTGGGTTAGTAACTTGGTACTGAGCTTGGTATATAGGTTATAGGTAGCAGGACTTAATAGTTACGGGTTGGGCCGGGCTTCTATTAATTTTTTTTCCTAGACCCAGGCCCGGCCCTAATAACAACATATTTTAAATTTTCAAGCCCGGTCCGGCCTGGCCCATAGCTTATATTTTAAGGCCCAACCCCATAAATTTACGGGCCAGGTCGGGCCGGGCTGCGGGCCAAACTATATATCTTGCAGCCCTACTCCTGAGTCAATTGAATTAACAAGGACATTTTAATTTAAAAATCCTATATCTTTTATAAAATGACCCTCTCACTATAAAATAACCCAAAAATTCTATATAAAATCATAAAATACTTTATTTTTAAGAAAATTGTGTATCTCAACACCCCCTTTTACATCTGTCTAAAAAAATTACGAAGAGTTGCAGTTTCAGTGAGTTACAGCTCTCTAGCATGATCTAGAATTATTTAATAGAACCATTCTAAGGGGTCAGGTAGTAGATACACCTATTTAATATTTGACATGTTTATATAATTTTTATATATTCGAAAATGAGTAAATTGAGGTGTGAGTTTGAGTTCACGTGTTAAAATTTCAAGATGATCTGACGGTCAAAGAGCTACAACTAACTGAAGACACACACAAGGATGATGTGATATTTGTTTCAAAACTGAAATTTGATGATCTGAACTGATTCCTATGTTTCTCATTTGGCTACTTCCATTTCGAGAATGACCCATGAGAAACCCCTGAACCGTTTTGATAACCTGCTTATAAGAACCTGACCCGTATAACACGACCGCTCACGCATAGAACGCTCGCTGCACGCACGTCACGATGTGCGGGTCCTAAAAGCAGGAATTGCGGGCCCCATGCCGAGATCAAGGCGCGCGTAAGGCGCAACTTTGATAGCGCATTTTCAGTCCGAAGATGAACCCCGACCGGCTCTGGCTCCCCTCTTTCTCCACAGCCCAAACCCCCTTCCTGTCGGGAGAACGCGGGAGTGAGGAAGGAATTATTGCCCAGTGATGCCGGGGGCTGCGGCGGCGGCGGCGGCGGCGGCCTTGGGGCCGGACTTGGAGCCGGTGGAGCCGCAGTCGCTGAAGAAGCTTAGTCTGAAGTCCCTCAAACGGGCGCTCGACGTTTTCTCCCCTTCCCGGACCCAACCCTTCCCTTCCAACCCTGAGAGGTTTGAATTTGAATATAAGTTCTTTTTCAGAAACACTTACATTGTTCTTCCTGTTTTTTGGTGGATATTTTGATTTTTAACATTTTTTTTTAATTTGTGCA
Source organism: Saururus chinensis (assembly GCA_035235625.1). Classification (NCBI taxonomy): domain Eukaryota; kingdom Viridiplantae; phylum Streptophyta; class Magnoliopsida; order Piperales; family Saururaceae; genus Saururus; species Saururus chinensis. The sequence continues at coordinate 22,556,639 of CP141146.1, read as the reverse complement.
GCAAGCGGATACGGACGAGCTATAAGGTAAGGTTTTTTTTAATAGCACTACATGGTAATCTTGATTTAAGAAAGTAATCTGATTCAACATGGAGAGACCTTTTGTATTTTTACCTGATTTTCTTCGTTTTGTATTTGTTGAATGATAAATATCGAGTAGTATTTGGGAACTGGGATGTGGAATTGTACTGTTTTAGTTGAAAATGAAAGGAGAATTTTGTGTTATGTGATTATGTGGTGGGTTAAATTGTAGAAGGTTACAACAGCTAAGATGCTGGGCTTTTGTTAGGCGCTCTGATGGTCTTCATGTTTTTTCTCTTATTGATTCACTTGACAAAGTTCTGCTTATTTCAAATAGAGTAAGGCATGAAATGTAATTGTTTAAGGATGTTCCATCAATCAACACTTTGAGCCATAGCCTCAAGGTGCAGGTATTCACAATGAAGAGTATCTCACAGTTTGAAGGACTCTGCTGATAGTAAAAATTTGTGGCAGCTTCAGCAATTTTTCTCATTTAGCTGTCTCCCTATTGCTACAGACCTTGTCAAGGTGCTTGCGTCCATAGGGCCGCTTGATGCAGAAAGAGGACCTGATTGGGCCTGTAAATTTTGTGCCAATTACAAAATTTGGACCTTCTCGTACCCTTGAAATTTAGTCATTACATGTTAGTGCCTGGGCGGATAAAAGTTAAGTTCTTTAAAAGTGGGCCCATACATATAAATGAGGCGAGTTTTGGGTCTCATATCCAAGGAATCCTTTTTTCATCTGTGTTGGCCCAATGCTTCGAAACCCGTCATATTTGGCTGAAATGATGCAACTGATAGAGAGCAGTGATCTAATAAGACTCCTTTTTTCAGGTAGCTGCTTTGAAAATGGGGGAATCCACAGGAGTTTATAAATAAGTGATAACTTTTATACTCCTGTTACTGATTAGTTTCAAAAAACCATATAATTATCTTTATTTACTTTATTTGCAAATTCAAAATCATGTAGTTATGCGTTTGTTAGCAAAGTCACAAAAAGACCAAAATCTATTCTTTCTCGGGCAGTTTATATTTACCACTTTGTTTACCATGTGTCGTAAAGTGAAACTTTCTGTTGCAGAAAAAAATTAAATGAAAATGGTTTGTTGTTTACCTCTTGTTTGGATTCATTCTATTTACTAATTTGGTACAAAGAATGCTTTGGATCACCTAGCCGTTTAATTTTAGAAATCTTCTTATGAGTAATGAAAGTAAGTTTTTTAAATACATAACTGTTGGTTGTGCATAGCTAGCGCAGTATATTCAATACATTTTTTTCCCCAGTTTTTTCTTGGTTAGTTTTACATTTATTTTTTCCACTTTTCTCCTTGTTAGTTTTATTCACATATTGAAGTAATGCACACAATAAGAATGTGGAATTATTTTTTACCTGGATCCAGTGGGCCTAAATTTGCAAGTAGAAAGGAAATCTGAAATGTTTACTCTGTGGTACTTTAATCACTGCACGAGCTTGTTATCCAAGGAATGATCACCTAAAGTGCAGCTTTTATTAGCTGCAGAGAAGTACATTGATGACAATGCTTTGTGCAGATGTTGTTTGATGCATGCACTTAAATTTCAAGGAAATTGTTGATAGGTGCCGGTGAGTTTAATTCATGCACTTAGGTTGATCTTACTTTTTAATATCAACTATGGATTTTGATGTTTTAGTTTTTTCTTTAAAGGTTAATTTAATCTTATTTAAATGAACCTTTTTGTGTGAATAAACTATAGTTGGATTTGCGCCCATTATGATCTTTACAATATCATAGTCTAAACCTTTTTATGTGTGGTTCCATATTTTAAAATGTTGATATCCTAACAATATGACTTTATACATTGAATTTAGGTAAGTGTTGAATATGGAGCAATAAAAGATTTGTCTGATCGGCCTGCTCATGGAAATCCCAATGTGTCTTCTAGAATTCAGGGTGAAAAGGCTGCCACTTCCCCTGACGTTTTGGCTCTTCCAGGTCCCTTTTCCATCCCCTTGCAACGAATTTATATGATAGCTCTTTGTCATATGACTACCTCCTTTCCCCCATTTGTCTTTATGTGAAAAGTCTGATTTTTGTTCATACTCTGGTTTAGAAGAGGCTTAAGTGGTGCAATAAGAGAAGATGCCATCTTGAGTTTACTTAGTTGTGTGCTTCTAAGGTTTTAGCTTGTCTTGAGCAGACCTTCTAGCTAAATCTTGTTGGAGCATGTCTCCTCTACCTAGTTCTTATTTTAGCATGAGCCTTTCTTCTGGTGCTTTCTTGATTTTTTATGCATAAAAAGAACTTAGCTTAACTTGTTTATATATTATTATAGCCGGGATGAAATTGATGCATGGATGGTTGAAGTGATGGCACATGCGTTTTTGCATGATGTGGTGTAAGAATATGGGAACAGTCCTAAATGCTTAATTAGAATGGCAAATGAAGCTTTGTAAGTTAGGGATTAAAAAAATGGGGATCCAATACAATGCAAGAAATGTTATCTTATTGGGAGCATAGTTAAAGTTAGAGGAGCGTGGACATATAATATTTGAGACACAATTGTATCTGAAATGAGGGTGTTGCTTGGTTAGATATAGAGTATTAGGAAATTTAGAAAGCTCAATTGTATCTGAAATAAGAATTTTTAGATGGATAAATGCTATCAGGGTTCAGGAGTGAATATAAAATGATTTATGTTTAGGGCTGTAATACAGATGAATAATGTTGGATGGTCTTCTCTGCTTCCACTTGCTAATTTGCACAATGGAAAACCACTCTTTGTTTGTGCTTGTTGGACAAAAAGATGGTCATAAAAAAAGAGCTATTTTGGTTTTACATAAACAACAAGATGAGATGGATCAGAAGGTGAGTAGAGTTGATGAGGAGGGGGTTGAGATAGGAGAGGAGGTGGTTGTAGTCTTGCAAGGTCAAATCCACATGGATTGCCATTGTGTGTCTATGAGAATGGTTAAAAAGAAGAAAGACTAAAGAAAAAAATTGAGAGAGAGGGAAAGAGTATTATGGCAATGAGTGTTTTAAGATGAAAATGAATAAGAATGATGTTCTTTATGTGGTAATCGACTGAGGATTTTGTCCGCCTGGAAGATGTGAACATTAAAAGTAAAATTAAAAATATATAATGTTTTGGATAGATGAAGGATTGAAGCAATTGTTTCTTCAAAAGTTCTATGTATCAAAACCATAAAAGACAAAAAGAACCTTCAAGCATCTTATGTATTAAGATCACAAAGAAACAAGAAGAACAATATTAAACGAAAATTCCTCCAAATAACCAATACTTTAAACCAATGATGAGACATGAATAGAACTTCGTTAGATTATTAAAATCACCTCTAATCTTAGTTAGAAAACTTAGCAAGCCATTACAATAAAAATTAAAACAAAGAACTACAATAAATAAAAGAAATGGAAAAATAGGAGAATAGATTGCCCAAGAAGATGGGATGATGATTCTTCCACTTTCTCCCCTCTTTATATAGAAGTAGAGGGGGTGGATTTAAAGGGAAGGCCCATTTGCATCCGTTGATTGATCTTTGATTAGCTGCATGATTGGTTACTTCTTTAGCAAGCTTAAATTTTACATCAATCAAATAAATCAAAGATTTCTTCAACAAATAAGTATTAATTACTCTTGTTCTAATTAGTGTCATTAACTTTTTATATATTTAGCAATCACAACTATTAGGATGATCTTCTATGTGCTGGCTTATGCTTGATTCACTGTTTGTACACTTGCACACATATTTTGACCAAGTATTACTTGGAATTTTGAATTTTTTCGTCGAATAATGATTATAGTAATAGAATTCTTCTTTCAAATGCTACTGAGATCATATCATATGAATTTTCTATAAAAAAGTTAAGACCAAAATACTTACGGTGTGTCAATTTGGTCAATTTATCTCCTTCCCCAATTTGGTTTTTTTAATGCAAATTTGAAATCCAATGGGCCCACATGGTTTTAGTCAGCTATTTTATACATTTTTAGACCATTAAGCATCCGTTGTTGACCCTTTATTAGCTGTAGGTATTTGGGTTTCATTTCCTCTTCAAGAAGGATCTTGTCGAGGCCCAGCCCATTAGACATGTAAACACAGTAGAGGCCTAACTCATCTTTTGAATTTATTCAAATAGAACCTATTCAAAATATAAAAACCCAAATAAGTAATGAATTAACATAAATTAGGATTGAAATGCAAGATTTGAGGATATTTAATTTAACATTATTTGAGTGCATCAAGAGGAGGAGTCAAACCTGGTTGTGGGGGTTGTAGCTGGGTGAATAGGAATGAGAGTGGAAGAGAATTATTGGGGGGAAATAAGGACATGGGGGTTCTTTTCTTTTCTTTTCTTTTCTTTTTCTTTTTTTTGAGGGGCAGGGGGAAGTGATGTGGGCGCAGTTGAGGCTTGGAATATATTGGGTCATTTGGGAAAATTGGTTGATTTAATTGGGTAAGGATGAGGTGAGTTTAGATAATGATTTTTAGGCTTGGGATTGGTTTGGTTGTGAGTTGGTTTGTTGTCTTAACTCAAATTAGTGTTGTTTACGAAGACAAGAAACTTGGGAAAGGGAAAAATATAATTGATGATGGAAGTTGGAACTGGGAAAAAGAGGGGGATGCTGATTTTAGATTATGACAAGTAAGAGCCTATTAGGTGTCATTTCTGCAGATGAAGCAATAGGTTTGAAGACTGAGTCCTAAGATTAGGACCTTAGGTAGTCTCAAGATTATTAAATAGGTGGGTAATTAGGGTAAAACCCCTGCAGAATGGAGATTAAGAAGAAAAAGCAGGCCCAGATTGTTGCAATAATGTCTATTGTCTTAGACATGTAAGACTTATTTTGTTCTTTAGTTTCACAAAAATTCGGATGCTTTGTGTTGGACAGTCTTAATTGCAGATGAGACATGTTACATTGCATAGGATAAAGGGACACTAGCTATTTGTGTTTTTGTGGACGTTTGTAAAGAAGGCCTTTTTCAGTGACTGCTAGTTATATGTTAATAACAGGGTTCTGAGCATTTTTTATGAGCTCTCGACTAAGGTGCCTGAACATATTAGTGGAAATTGGTCATAATATATTGGATTGGTGAAGCATACTATCTGTTGCAAACTCCTTTCCTCCCATGACTTTTCTTTCTTATCATGTCAAAAAACGAGTAAAACATTTAGGATGTCAGCTTGTTACTCTAAAGGTGGGAGAGTTGTTATTAAATTGCTTTATATGAAAAATGGTATATATATATATTAAATAATTGCATTCTGATAGTTGGTGCAAGATGACATAATTGATTTTTGAATGGAATCTTATGTTTTTTATGTCTAGTAACAATTTTCATTTAATAGGCACTCAGAGTAACATAAATTCAGAGAAAGTAGGGAGTCAGAATGCTATTGTTGTCGCTCCATCGGTGCAACTTAAAGGATTGTATGTCTCATTTTTTCTGTAAACCTTAGTGACTCCCATTTTTTTTTCAACTATGTTAAAAGGTTTGTGTTGGCTTTATTGGTTTCATAAATCTACAGGAATGATGCAGCTGCTACCGCAAAAACTTCTGCCACCTCATTAGTTTCTGCCCCTGGTGCATCCGAAAGGTTTGAATTTTGCTTTTCTTCATTCACATGAGGGCGCTTGTATCTTCATATAGGCATCCTTTGCATTCTTTTCTTCTTCATGTCAGTTGTGATAACTATAATGATAGGCCTTTCTTGTCTTCTAATTTGCACTTAGATTTTTTTCTTGTTGGTTGTATTGACTTTTTTCAGGGCTTTTAATGATAAATTGTTGTAGTGACTTATTACTTTATATGCCTTGTAGGTTTCAGTCTACATCTGCTATTATGGAACGGATACCAAGCAGATGGCCTCGTCCTGTCTGGCATCCTCCTTGGAAGAACTACCGCGTACATTCCTATTTCATCCCATGATTATGATTTGAAAACAAGTTATATTAAACCTGACGTAGCCATCTATTTTTTCATTCTGATTGACTATTCTATGTTTCTTTCTCAGTTTTGTTTTGCATTTGGGCTCTTTCTTTGCTTTATGATTTTTGACTAATCACTCTGGAGTTATTCATTGTGAATTATTTTGGGGGGAAATATTAATTTATTTTTGTGTCCCTGACTTTTACTTTATGATGTTTTTTTCTTTTTCAAAATCTGATTTTGCTAGTTGTTTGTTATGCATGGCATATGATGCAGCTTCTTCGTAGTAGGATTGACTAATAAATTAATATAATGGTGCAGACACTTTGCGGCACACACAAAAATGAAGAGAATTGGAGAAGAAGAGATTTCTGATCCTCACATAACAAATGAAAAATACGATGATCTGCTGTAATTTCGAATTTACAACTTCGAGCATGAAAACTACAAATCTAAACCAGAAGCATAAACCTGAACCTAAGAGGAATAGCACCTCAGAAGGTTGGGGGTGAGAGGAACAACATCTCTCTGAAAAGTTGGAGGAATTGCATCTCCAAATGAAGAAGACACTCTGGTCTACAAATGAATCACCCAAAAGCTATTGGAAAATGAGATTTGAGCCCTATTTATGGCGTGACTTGAGTTCAAATTCGAAATCCTTTAGAATTGGCTCCAAAATGAGCCTTAGCTTAGCTGGCCATTTGCCTGGGGTAGCCCAATGAGCCACAGAAGGTAAGTAACAGTGAAATAGGATGAAAGGGGAGAGACAGAGAGAGAAAAGGGGAGATGTATAGACGAAGAAGAAGAGGAGAAGAGACAAGGACTAGAACTGGACTATTAAATTGCCAAATCTCATATTAATCTCATGGGCAGTAAGCCCTTTTATAGTTTTACACTTTCCCAATTTCCACTCTTGAACAAACTAGGAAACTACCATGAAATTTAATCAAACTAGGAAACTAACATGATATAGTGCATAAACTTAACTAAGAAAGCTAATTGAATTAAGCTTTAACTAAAGTAGGAATTTTAAGACTACTTAGAATAGAATAATCTTAGACTAGGAAAGTTCTAATATCTATCAAATATCTAGCCCAAAATTGCTGACAGGAAAGGGAAAGTGCCATAACATCACACAATGCCCTGATTATGCCTTGCCCTTAAGGTGACCATTCGGGAAATTGTGCATAGAAATCATCTTCCACCACCCAAACAGCATCGTCCGGTGGCTGGTGTAACCACGAAATTAAACTCTCCCTGGACAAACACATGGACCATGCCAAACCAAATATGAAAGACTGGATGTATCTGGGACCCTAGAGGTAATTGAAGACGATAGGCTGCCTTGCCAATCCTCTTAATAATTGGGTACAGCTCATGGAAGCAAGGAGAGCTTTTCATTACCTGGCTGATGAATTGACGTCAAGCGATAGGGTTGATGGCTAAGGTAGACTAAATTGTCAATCTGAAATTCGTTGTCCTTGTGGCAATCATAAACTTGCTTCATCCAATTCTGTGCGACCACAAGATTGAGGCAAAGCTGATGAAGAATCTCATCATGAGTTTGTAATGTATTGTCAACCTCATTGACACTTGACAGAAGAGTAATGTAGGAGGGCGGCTATAGATTTTGAAATGGTGAGAAACTACTAGCAATATGGTAAGTAGTGTTGTAAGACCATTATGCTAGGGTAAGAATGATGTAACCAAGATCAATTCACACAACACAGAACAGAAAAGAACAGATCTGGATATCTTTTATTTGAATTTTTGGACAGAAGAGAAAGGGTTACAAAGCTCCAATCCAGGAACGAATTATTGAATCCACATAGATTACAAACCTGTGCTGATTCTACAACACCCAGAAACACTCGACTCCATGAGCAAAAATTTGATCTAGGCTCTGAGAACAAAGTTCTTCCACTTTCGAAATTTAAAAACTGCCACTAACAACTGACTTTCCTCCCTTTTATAGACTTGGGAAGGAAGAAAGATTTGAAAGACTACTTTACCCTTGCAAACAAAGACTGATTCATGTCCAGATAAGTGGACTGCCAAAACTAACCCTACTAAAGAACAGAAAAGAATGACTAATTAGTCATTTTCCAATACTACCCCTGGTGTCTTATATAGAATAGACACCAACAGTTTGATGAAATGACTCCATCAACTTCTGCTGGAACTTCCTCATCAGGTCTCTCCTCCTTAGAACTGGATCTCATACTAATCTCATGGGCCGTAAGTCTGCTTTCTGTTTTCTCTGCTGGGCTGCAACAATAGTTTTCTTGTCTTATCTGTTGAAGTTTTTTCTCCCGTCTAATTATCTTCTATTCCATTCATCCTCTTATTTTAAAACTGTGATTTCCTCACAATTTATTGGATAGTCTACTCTTCCTATTTCCTCCTCACCAACTTGTTCCCTTCTTTTTTACTCTGCTTTTCTTTGGCCCATGTTCTATTTCTGGCTGATCTCCAGTTCACTTTGGATTTTTCAGTACCTACTAATCTTATCACCAAAGCATTCCAAGTTATCACTGCATCTTCTTCTTCAATCTATCTGTTTCCACCTTACATTTGCACCCTTCACACACTACACGGGGATTTGCTGAGATTTCTCCTTTGACGAGGAGAGATCGAACCAGTGCAGCACAAGCCAGATATGCATTTAACCTTACATATTGTTCATCTTCCAAGCTCTGGACTTCACCATATCTTATAACCAAACTCCAGTCAGAGTTCCAGTTTCTTAAAATTATCATATTCCTGGAAATACCAATTTTTTTGTGTGTGCTGCGTGTGTGTGCATGCGTGGTGTGCTATGCCATGGGGATTCCACCTGAGAACTTCTCCCACAACAAGGAGAGATCCAACCAGCGCAACACTGGTTGGATCAGTATTTTTGTGTATTGTTTATCCTCCAAGCTCTGGACTTCACCAAATTTATTGAGACTTCTAAACTCTAATATTCTAACTAAACCCAAGTCAGTCTTAGTTTCCTAAAATTATCCATTTTTTTTTAAATACCAAATTTTGTGTATGTGTGCTGTGCATGTGTTATTTAGTTTTTGGGCAGTTCATGCTAATGAAAAACAACACTTTCCACTCAATTTATGGTTTGCATTCATTTAGTTTTGGGTACAAATATGTGCCAAGTGCGAACTGTGAAGTTCGCATGCCTTCTGCTACTACTGCAGTTGAGGTGAAATTGATTTTACTCTATTAATTATTTATATCATACTTTTGACTCTGTTTCTAACTCTTTTAACTCAACCCATAATCATACTCTCTTTTGCAGTCAAATCTACTTCACTGTCTGTATGTTGAACAACCTTGATTCTATGGCTTGTAGGTGATAAGTGGGCACTTAGGATGGGTAAGATCGATTGCATTCAATCCAAGCAATGACTGGTTTTGTACCGGATCAGCTGATCGTACAATCAAGGTTCTCTTCTGATAGACTAATTTCTCCATTGTAGCATATTAATTTGTGTGGACATTCCCTTTTTTTTTTAATATATGTTCTGAATAAAGAGGTCTCCAGAATGTTACATAGAGAGGCATACAGAGTCAGATAATTTATGAATCTGCATTGTTGTTAACATCTTTATAGTAAAATCAGTATTATATACGTCCATGTGCTTTAATATGTCTGCCACTAACATTCATGTTATTGTGCAATAAAAGCTCCTCTGGGGCGATATCTTAATTCTGCTAATCTTTTGATATTAAGGCTGTTGATAAATGCTATGCTGAACTGCTTTTTTTTTTTCCATCTGGGTATCCGATGTAGCTACCTCTTCAAATTTAGCCATTGGTGCTAATGGGTAGCACCAAACCTGAATTCTGTTCCTAGGGATTTGGGTGGTCACTACAGTGGAAAACCAAGCTATTTTATGATGAATCCTAAGCAAGTTGTGTAGATGACCCTAGTTAAGACTAAGGTTCTCCATCTTGGATCTCGGTCTTGTCACGGTCCGTCAAAGAGACAAGATCTAGGAGAGATAATGTAGAATGTTCTCGGCAATCCAAAAAAAGGCTTCCACATGTTTGTGTATTTAAATATTTAAAATTCACATAGTAGATTTTATAGTAGATTTTTTTGGAATGAGCTAATTTTGAAATGCATGTGGGTAATTAGAAATGCATGTGTTGAGCCTTTTTTTAGTTGTAAGTTTGCATTTTGAAGTTGGTGGTTTTGAAACAGGCAACACATTGACTAACGCTAAATTGTGGAACACAGAAGCAAAACCCATAACCACTTACGCAACAATCTGAAATGCACCCTCCAAATCCTAAACAACTAACACCGCTTTTTGAAATCCATGGATTGTATTTTAGAATCCGGAAGGACTAAGCCCTTGTAAGAAAATTGTTGCATTTGGTGAATAATTTATGCGTTCCTAACTAGTGGTGAATGTAAATGTATCAATATTAAACAATTAACTCCAGTTGACACCATTATGCTTAAAGAATCAACTTGTATTTGTAATTCCATCACTACCAAGTCAAAACGATGGTGTGGCTAAAACCGGCTAATAACTAGTGTCAGTAGACCTGAGTGACATATATGTCATTACGTAGCTGTATTAATCATCATGGATGTTAAATTGATCAGGATGTACTGTAGTACTTCATGTAAACTTTATAGATGAGAGGAAAACCGATGCAGCAGAAATATAAGCTCTATTGGATACCAGTTATATGAAAAATCCCCCGCAGGAACAATGCAGAAAACTAGAAAAAAATTAAGAAAGCAATTGCTGCATCTTTCTTCGTCTTAATGCTAGCTCATTTTTTGGGTTGTGCTTTTTGCCAGATCTCGCCAAGAATAAGATTGGTGAAACCTCCCTGGGACTGTAAATTTTATTTTACACCTAAATTCTTGAAGCCACTGAGACCGAGATTTCAGTGACTTGTGAGATGGCTAACTATGGTTAAGACATAATAAACAAAGAGAATATGAAGAAAAAAGGTAAAGATAGCCACTGAATGATTAATTTTGTTCTCAGATAAACTATTTTTAGGTTCATAAGTACAAAAAAATTTATAAAGACATGTGGTCAGTTATAAAAGCTGATATATTGTTGTGATTCGTGTATCTATTGTCTCCAATCATAATCCTTTACAAGATACATCCTAAAAATACCTGATTGGCACTCTTCTATAAATGATAAGTTATGCAATATAGATGAAATCTTAATTATGATTCAAATGAAAATTTCCTTGACCGTATAGGAATTATTAATAATAACATCTGGAAGTAGATTTTTTCATTTTTATATGTTAGGACTTTTTTTATAACAAAGTGGAAACTAACAAGGTTTAATGATTTTAGAGGCAGTCTTTATAACTTCATTGGCATAGCTTCGAAAAGTGAAAACTACTCTCAACTTTATTTTTGTTTTGTTAGATATTACTTTGTTTTCTTGCCTCTTATAAACACGGGGATTTTCTTGTACGTCATGATCCTTTTATATGTACTCATGATGTTACTTCTTTATCATCATTTTCCAATTTGTAAAAAACCAGCCTCTGAATATCCTGTTTTATTTGTTTTAAAGTTGTGGGATGTAGCAAGTGGGAGATTGAAGTTGACATTGACTGGACATATTGAACAAGTCCGGGGTCAGTGCTCTAAATTTCTTGTTTGTTAACCCATAATTGTTGTGAACTTTTTACGGCAAATCTTTTTGGCAAAAAGATACACATCCATCTATGTCCATTTCTGTGTGTAGGTCTTGCTGTGAGCTCGCGATATACATATATGTTCTCTGCTGGGGATGACAAGCAAGTTAAATGTTGGGACCTTGAACAGAATAAGGTTGAATAATTAGTAGTCCATATTTTTTACTTTATTCAAGGTTGCCTTTGTTTTTGCTATGTTGACATTTGTCTTGTCTCAGGCCATTCGTTCTTACCATGGACATCTCAGTGGTGTCTATTGCTTGGCTCTTCATCCTACTCTTGACATTTTACTTACTGGAGGGCGTGATTCGGTTTGTCGTGTACGAAAAACTAATTCTTAAAACTGTAGGAAGAATCTTCATGGTTGATTCTCTTAATTATTTTACAATTTTCAGTTTGAAATTTTTTGCTGGATGTATTCTACTTAAATTTCACAATTAGGAACATCAGTTATATGGCTCAACTTCTGTACTGTTTGTTTAGCCATTGGTGTGTTTTTTGTTTTTTCAGGTCTGGGATATACGTTCCAAGGCCCAAATTTTTGCTCTATCTGGGCACGACAATACAGTTTGCTCTGTTTTTACTCGGCCATTGGTATGCTACTTTGTTCTTGTTTTAAAACTTATACATTGGCATGATATTATCACTCTGGTGGAAGTGTTTAAAATAGTACCAGTTGTATAATGACAATTATGCAAGTCACCTTTTCCTTTACAGGGCTGTAATAAAAAATTCTTTCAGAGTTCAGTTGTGGGTCTGCTGATGTTCTTGTGATATATGAGCTTGATAGATCAGGATATTGTGGGGTCTTAACAGTTTTTTGGTTGATGTTGCTTGATTGTGGCATATGACTAAACGTGAAGTTATTATTAGATTAAATTTGATTGAATAGGAAAGACTCGCTGTTTGTGTCTCACATATGTGCACCTTGATTTTGCTTGTGTTCTTTGATTTACATCTTTTCTAAGGCCTTTACCTTAAGAATCTTTTCTTTTATAAGAATTTGTTTTTTTTAATTGTATTACTATGTTGATGTTTGGAAGTTGCATCTTCAACTGGTCCATGTTCTAGTGGGAACTCTTATGTCTTAACTCCAAAAGCTGTGAAATAATAGGAAATAATAAGAGTTGCAACCGATTTGGTATTTTCTGTAATCGCATGATGATTATGTACAATCAATTAAGTTTTTGTCTATCATTGAAATGAAAGACATTTTGTGAACGTGATAATAAATACATCAACAATTATTAAATATCTTTGTGATCTTGTGTTACAGATGGTCCAGCCATTGTGGACTTTGTCTGAAAGGGTGAAGTCAGGAAAAAATTAACAATGGAAAATCACATGAAAGCTTTCATTTTCATCTTTCAAGCTAGATGCATGTTCCTTCACGAGTGTTCTCTTGTAATATATACCAGTGGGATTTGGATGTGACACAAATACAGTGTGTGGCTGCACGTTTATTTAGTGGGTGACTTAGGATTTGTTTAGGAAGAATCTAAGAACATCACATAATAACATAAGATTTGGTGTACAAGAGATCTTCTCATGGTAGGATAGTCTTTATGTTCACAAGTCATGTGAGGCTTAAATCAAACTGACCTTCAGTTTTTATTGTGCTAGGAAAATTTTATCTTATCAATTTAGTTTCTGATTGCATTAATTCTTTATATTTATGAATCTGAGTGTAACTTTAAGATTTTCCATCAACAATATCATGCCTTTACCTCGTCCAACAATGTTGAATGTTTCCATTTATAGCCTCATTTCTTTTTACAGGACCCGCAGGTTGTAACTGGATCACATGACAGTACTATCAAATTTTGGGATCTTAGAGCAGGTCTGTGCTTGTGATTGATGATTGTATATTTCTCATGAATTATTTTAATGTTGTTTTTGTTGGATAATCTGTGTGTTTGCAAGTGTTTATTTGGGTCGATTTGGGCTTGATATACATGGTAAGAAACCAGGAGGTCCTCGTTTTGATCCTTGCCCCTGCCTAAGTATTCAGTCCATGTGCAAGCATTTGCATCCGTTAAAATTATGTTCGCCTGTGCGGGGGGTGTTGGAGAATCTGTTTGTATGCAAGTATCTGTTTGGGTAGATTTTGGGCTTGATATACATTATTGGGCTATTCCTTGACAACTTGAGATTTTAGGGTAACTTGGTTTCTAAGAGTTTCAACTGTTGAGTCGTTGACAACTGTCTATCAATCATCAAACATGTATCAATTTATGAGTCAGAAGTAACTGCAAATTTGTGGCAAGACTAGTCAGAAGTCATGGTTTCATTGAGATATCACCTGAGAAAGCACCCCGATAGCCGTCTAGCCATTGATTTTTGTGGATAGTGAAGGGGCTGAATTAATAATTTGGAGTAATATTCAAGGTTGAAAATTTATGGCTTAGTGCCTTATTCGGGTTCATGACTGTTATCTTTTGTGTTTTTTTTTTGGGGTAAATGTTTTGTATCAATTAACAAGTTCGTTTGTATAGGAGGGAAGACGATGCTAACCCTCACACATCACAAGAAATCTGTTCGGGCAATGGCCTTGCACCCCAAGGAGTATGTAGTGTATCTATCTTTTTGGTTTTGACATAAAACTATCACGGTCAAACTTGTTACTTAGATATTGCAATGTTTTTGAAAATTTATTTTTTTCCTTGGTTAGGCATTGTTTTGCTTCTGCATCAGCGGATAACATAAAGAAATTTAATCTTCCAAAAGGAGAATTCCTGCACAACATGCTGTAAGTTTTGACTACATTTGATATGTTTGTATTTTTGTTAACTTTTGTTTCTCTTTTTTACCAATGTACAATAAATGCATACTGAAACAGATACACAGCTCTTCAAATCTAGGCATACACTGATGTATGTGACCGCATATTTCTACAGTTATACAGCCATTAAATTCTTGTTTGTTATATTTACAGTTCTTTTGTGGATTTTTTCCTGTGTTTAAGCAGTTCCCAGCAGAGAACGATCATTAATGCGATGGCAGTCAATGCTGAGGGGGTTATGGCAACTGCAGGTACCCTTAAATCTTGATCAATACCATGAAGAACTTTGGCGGAGCTATCTTATTGGTTTTCACCGGTCAAACTTGTTGAAATAGTTGTTCGCTGTGTACATTGTGGTTTGCCACAGTGCATGCCAAGGCCAGCTCACTGTTGTTTTAGTTAGATTTAGTGCTTATTTCTATGACATGGGCTGCTTTTTATCTGTTTTGTCTGAAAAGCTTTGGTGCATAATCATAAATTCTTGCTTGTGTATGCAAGTTGATCCAGTGTGGACTGAATTATGGCATCTGCTACGTCTACCTTCTGAAAGCATTCTAGTATTGTGTTTGTTCTTTCATGTGACAATTAAGGCATTCTAGTGTTGGTGTTTATTCTTTCATGTGCCAATTAAATACAACGGTCAGCTAATGCTTTAAAATTTGTGAATCCTGATACTTTATCTTTTATCCTTATGCTGTCATTTATGGCTTTTCATGAGAAGCCCTATAATATCATGAAAAGTAAAAATCATCCTTGCTTGTGGTTAAGAGACTTGTGTGCTGTCTTGTATGTCTCTTAACGAACTCTGCTTGTAAAGCTTGACAAAATTTTCTCTGTGGTCTGGGAAAATGGTCATTTATTTTTGTAACTCGTGTTCACCTTTGTTTCTTTCAAGGTGATAATGGAAGCCTTTGGTTTTGGGACTGGAGGAGCGGCCATAACTTCCAGCAAGCACAAACTATTGTTCAGCCAGGTTTTGATGAACATAAACTTTATGCAAAAATGTTTTTGAGATATTATTGTATAGACTCGGTTTAATATGACCTAAAATTTTATTTGGTAAAATTTAATTTCAGGATCATTGGACAGTGAAGCTAGCATATATGCTCTGTCTTACGACATCACTGGCTCACGGCTTGTCACCTGTGAAGCTGACAAAACCATCAAAATGTGGAGAGAAGATGAAAGTGCCACACCTGAAACGCATCCGCTGAACTTTAAGCCACCCAAAGATATGCGGAGGTTCTAATGTTGCTTCAGAACTATTCCAGCTCGTGTTGGTATCTTTAGGTTGGAACCAGCGCAGGCAAACTGGTTGCCTGAATACCTGACAGATGCATGATAGGCGAGTGCTGGCTTGCTTCAATCTTTTTACTTCTGGAGCAGGGGAGGATTTGGCTGTGATTATTGTGCAGACTGGAAGATGTATGGGACAAGGGACGACGAGATATTGATAAAAGAAGTGTGGCTTAATCGATCAGTTTATATCAAACAAACAATTCCAATGTGTTTAATGAATGAAAGATTTCAGGGTTAATTACGCTTACACATCTTAAGGTCTGAACAACTATATTTATTTGCTTTTGCTTTCACTGCTTCTGGACCGCTAATATGATACTGTGAGTAGGCCTCATGTAGTGCCATCATTCAATTGTGAGAGACCTACATGGAAATGAATTCGACTTTGGGGACGGAAAAGGGTATTGAATGGTGGTTAGTTCTTAATCACCATGTTTGCCTCATTATGAATATTTTTTTTGTTGTGAATGAAATCTATGAACATAACTTAGTGTGCATGAAGACTTT
Source organism: Saururus chinensis (assembly GCA_035235625.1). Lineage (NCBI taxonomy): Eukaryota > Viridiplantae > Streptophyta > Magnoliopsida > Piperales > Saururaceae > Saururus > Saururus chinensis. The sequence goes on along the minus strand of CP141146.1, from coordinate 22,540,415 downwards.
TTATGTTGGGTAATATATTTTTAAGTTGTAAGACTTCAATGCTATAAAGTTTTAGCATTATTATTGAAGTTTGATTTACTAAGTATATTTATGTTACATTTGAACTAAGTTGAAATGATTATTTAGTTAAAATTATTTTAAATTTACTCTTAAATCTCAAGTTACAAGACTGAAATAATAATATTGACATGTTTTAGTAATAATGTTAACATGTTTTAGCAATAATGTTAATATATTTTATTAATAATGTAAAAATATTTTAGCAATAATGCTAAAGTGTTTTAGTAACAATGCTCCCCGGAGATTATGGTGGTATTATAGTGGTGTTTTTTTATTTGATGTTAGAATTGATTAATTGTAATAAGTTTCACTTTGTTGATAATATGTATATTATTGTATGAGTAAGTTTGTAAGCTTATGTGATTAAGTTTGTAAGAGTAAGATTATGAGTAAGATTGTAAGCGTAAGAATTTTAGTAAGATTGTATAATTAATGTTGTAAGTATAAGAATAATAATATAATATGTGTTTGTACATGATAGTAATATTTATGTGACTGATGTGTCTTTCTATTTTATGTCAAAATTGTATTATTATTATTATTATTATTATTATTATTATTATTATTATTATTATTATATATATATATATATAATTTCGTTTATATGAGTTTAGGCTCACGCGCACCTACGTGAGCCCAAGCTCTATGGGCCGTTGGATTAATATCCGATGGCCTATAATACTAGGGGCATTTAAACCCTTTAGTATTATGGGCCGTTAGATGTAAATCCTATGACCCATAGAGCTTGGGCTTACGCAGACTCACGTGAGACTAGGCTCATATAAACTTTTTTTCATATATATATATAGACTTATAGAGTTCATTAAATAGAACTCTCTTATTAAGTATGAAAATATTTATTTTTTTATCTTTTTAGCCGCATATGTTCCGGAGGTTTTTGTAGGTTATTAGGGGAGAACTCCTAGAGATGGACTCTTGTTTTTGTTGGTAGTTTGATTTTTATTGGCTCATATATACCTCTAATTCATTGTGAGTCTTTATTATTTTGTCACGATATGAAGTATTGGGCAAATTGAGAGTTGTTTATAATTTTTTGGACTTGTATATTGGTTTAGACTTCAGAATATTTGTGGGATTTGTACTTAGAGATGTCTGGGATGTATTTATGATTAAACCTATGGCCATAAAAATTTATTTTATACTATTTTTGAATTATGCATGAGAATGTTTGGTTTGGCCATACGATGATTGATAAAGTAAAATTTGATGTATGATGTTTTAAATTATAAAATTATTCACATATATCATATTTTGTCATTTTTTCAATTTACTACCGTTATATTATTAAAAAAATTTATAAATTTTAAAGAAAATGTGTTGAAATTTTTTGGGTATTGTAGGGTTATTCTAACATCTAGTGATATTCTTTATATGTTATAATATCTCGGTTAAAATCAAATAAAAAATATATCTAAGCAGAAGATATGAACATTAAAAGTAAAAACAAAAATAGATATTACTTTTGATGGATAAAGAACTAAAATAATTATTTTTTAGGGAAATTTATTTAAATAATAATTTTTAAAAAATTATTTACCAAATCGGAATACTTTGAGAAATATTTTCCAAAGTGGAGTTACTTTTTGCCACGCAGGCGCCAGCCAAGCAAATGGCACCTGCGTGGCTTTTTTTAAAAAAAAATTAGCTGATTTTGTCCTTTGAAAAGACAAAATCAATACTGTGTACTAGAATGACAAAATCAGTACTTCCCTCTATTTACTCTCTCTCCCCTCTCTCTTTACTCTCTCTCTCCTCTCTCTCTTCACTCTCTCTCCTCTCTCTCTTCTCTCTCTCTTCACTCTCTCTCCTCACTATCTCCTCTTTCTCTCTCTCTCTCTCTCTTCTCTCCTCTTTCTCTCTCTATTCATTCTCTCCAAGAGGAGAGAGAGAAGGGAAAGAGGAGAGAGAGAGAAGAGAGGGTGAACAAAGAGTGAAAGAGGAGAGAAAGAGAGAGAAGAGAGGAGAGAGAAAGAGGAGAGTAGAGAGAGAGAACGAGGAGAGAATAGAGAGAGAGGAGAGAGAGGAGAGAGAGAGTGAATAGAGAGAGAAGAGAGAGAGAGTGTGTGAAGAGAGAGAGAGAGACAAGAGAGGAGAGAGAGTGAAGAGAGAAAGAGAGTGTAGAGAGAGAGAGAGGAGAGACAGTGGAGAGAGAGAGAGTGCAGAGAGAGAATGGAGAGAGAGAAAGGAGAGAGGGAGGAGAGGAGAGGAAAGAGGAGAGAGAGTAAATAGAGGGAAGTAGAAGGACGAAATCAGTACACATTATTGATTTCGTCCTTTGTAAGAATGAAATCAGCCATTGTAGTTTTCGTCCTTTAAAAGGACGAAATCAGTACAGTACTGATTTCGTCCTTTTAAAGAATGAAATCATAAAAAAAAAAATTAAAAAAAGCCACAAGCGTCAGCTGCTTGGTTGGCGCTTATGTGGCAAATAGCAACACCACTTTGGGAAATATTTCCCAAAGTGGTCCGATTTGGTAAATAATTTATTAAAAATTATTATTTAAATAAAATTTCCTATTTTTTAAGAGTTCTATATATCGAAATCACAAAAGATCAAGAACAAGAACCTTCAAATATCTTATTGGGAAAATTATTTAAATAATAATTTAAGAAGAAATAATTACCAAACCAACCCGCTTTGAGAAATATTTCCCAAAGTGATGTTGGTTTTTACCACGTAGGCGTCGGCTAAGCATGGGCGCCTGCGTGGTTTTTTTTTAAAAATTTACGTGATTTCACCCTTTGGAAGGACGAAATTATGTTTAAGTTGATTTTGTCATTCTAAATGACGAAATTGCAATACTTATCAAGCCATGTGGGTACTACATGATTGCAGTGCATGGGAGGTGCCCTGCCAAGGGCAATGGCTCAAGATCATGTAATAGTTTAGTGGCTCCTAAGCTTGCAAATTCCTATTCTTCATGCAAGGGAGGTCTTGTGTCTGCGTTTAAAGGGTAGAGAAAGAAGTGACGGTCCAAAAGGAGGATAGGAGGTCGTCTCTGCTTTTCAGTTACCGGAAATGAACAAGAAAATGAAGAGAAGCATGAATAGAAAATTGTCAGTATATTTATTAATGGTAATAGTGTTTATTTTTTTCAGTTGGTATTGTTCAATTTCCATTCATTTTTGGTCGTGGTGCTACTGGTGATATGCACTTGCAGAATGTATAAAGTCAAGCTGCTGATTTTGACCAATGTTGACTTTTCTTGACTAGTTTTTGATGTGTTTGTTTTTTTCAGTTGGCGTTGTACAATTTCCTGGCTGCTTTTTTCAGTTGGCATTGTACAAATTTCTGGCCGCTTTTTTCAGTTGGCGTTATACAATTTTTTGGCTGCTGCAATGTCAAATAGACTAAGGGCCGTGATTTCGTCATTTGTCATCGTTCTGAATGACAAAATCAATTGAAATTGTATAGATTTCATCTTTTGGATAGACGAAATCAACTTAAATGTAATTTCGTCCTTCCAAATGACGAAATCAAAAAATTATTTTAAAAAAAAGTCACGCACTGGAGCCTACGTGGCAAAAAGCAAAACCATTTTAGGAAATATTTCCCAAAGTGAGTTAATTTGGTAAAAAAAAATTTAAATTATTATTTAAATAATTTTCCCTATCTTATTTATTAAGATCACAAAGAAATAAAAAAACAATATTAAATAAATATTATTTTAAATAACTAACATTTGTTTGGAACCAATGATAAAACATAAATATTACTTAATTAGATTGTTATAAATCACCTCTAACCTTAGTTAAATAGCTTAATAAGCTATTACAATACAACTTAAAAGACAAAGAACTAAGAAAAGAATAAAATTATGAAAAGAGAGCTCTAAGGAGGAGGGGATGATATTTTCCCATGTTTTTCCCTCTTTTATATTAGTAGAGGGGGTGGCTTCAAAGGGGAATGCCAAATTAAATTTATTATTATTTTTTGATTAGTTATTTTTTTTATAATGATTAGATTTAAAATTAATCAAATAAATCAAAGATTAAATATCTTTTACTCTTTCTCTAATCAACCTCATCATCTTTCTTATGGGTGGCAATCAAACTATAAATACGATACTCTACATGCTGGCCTTAGGTTAATTAACTAGATGTCGCTTTGCATATTTGCTTTGACCCATAAATCATTCGAATTATGAACTTATTCCTTACATAATGATTGTAGCTACGAAAGTCTTCTTTCCAATGTCATAGAAATTATATTAATATGAATTTTTTATAAAAAATATATGACTAAAATACTAAGGATGTGTCAATATGTCCAAATCAGCTCTTTCCCGAATTTGGTTCTCTTGATATAAATCTAAAATCTAATGGGTCTACATAGTTTTGTTCAACTATTCTATACATGTTTAGACTATTAAGAACCTATTCTTGACCCTTTAATAGTTTTAGGTAGTTGGGTTTCACATCCTCTTCTGGTTAGATCCTGTCGAAACCAGTTTAAAATGTAAACACAATAAAGGCTAAACTCACTTATTCAAAATATAAACAACCAAAATACGTAATGAATTATCACAAATTATGATTAAAATTCAAGATTCGAAAATATTTAATTTAATATTATTTCAGTGCATCAAATAGTTTGTTTCTTAGAAGCCGAAGACACAATACATCTTCTAAGGGTAAAAACCTTTCCCGAGGTGGATTTATTATCCATAACTCTTAGTCATCAAACTTGAATCCGTGTGTTCCTCAAAGTCTCTTTCAATGCTCACCACTGAGATTACTAGTGTACCTACTCAAACTGCAAACATATACGATATCTGGCCTAGTACAATGCATTGCATACATTACACTACCCATTACACTAGAAAATTCTAATTAGGCAATTCATCTTCTAATAATCACATTTAAGGTAACACTATTGTCACAAGGGGTTCAAAAATCTTTAAATCCAATATGAATGAACTTTGTGATAAATTTATGAATATAATGTGACTAATCCAAAGCATACCCTCACTATGCTTTGTCACCTTGATACTTAGGATTGTATCAACTTTACCCAGATTCTTCATTTTGAAGTTAGAAGTCAAATAATCCTTGGTTTTATACACCTACCATGTTAGTACTCATAATCAGCATGTCATCCACATATAAGCATGCTACCACAAAATAGGCATTAGTAGACTTAGTATAAATATACTAGTCAATGTAATTATACTCAAATCCACTTGATAGAATGACTGAGTCAAACTTTTCATGCTATTTGTTTAGGTGTCTATTTCAGTCCATATAAGGGCTTCACAAGTTTGCATACTTTCTTCTCTTGACTAGGAAGTACAAAATCTTCAAGTTGGTCCATGTATATCTTCTCAACGAAATTTCCATTTAAAAATACAATTTTAAAATATTTTTGGTGTATGCAAAGTTTAGAGATGAATACTAATGCAAACAAATTCTAATGGAAGTGAGACACTCTACAAGAGCATAAGTATCCATATAATTAATCCCCTCTTCCTGCCTAAAATATTTAGCTACTAATCTAACTTTCAAGGTATGCACAATGCCACTATAATTGTCTTTCCTCTTAAATACCCTTATACACCTAATTGACTTGGAGCTAGGGGATAAATTAGCTAAGACCCATGTATTATTGGACATTAAGAAGTCCATCTCATCATCACTAACGCCGTTCTAAAAAGAGGAATCTTGAGAAGTCATTTCCTATTTATAGGTCATAGGATCATGCTCCACATTGATAAGAATCAACATTTTATTCACAATATGCTCCTTAGTAGCTTCTACTAGAAACACAATATGATCATGAGATACAAAGTCTGGATGAAGTATCTTTTTCAATCTTGGCCTCGTACTCCCTCTCAATTCAAATGAAGATTAAGGAGCTACCTCGATTTTAGCAGAAGTATCTACTTGAATCCTTTGTGGATCTTGAATTTGTGGGTATTGACATTTGAAATCCTCAATGAAAGTTGTTTCCAAAAATCTTACACCTCTATATTCATCACACATTTGACTCTAAGTTAAGTAATCTGTAAGACTTGTTGTCAACGTATCCCACAAATACACTCTTAATGGTTGTAGGACCCAACTTGGCCTTTTTTGTTTAGGGATCCTATAGTAAGTCACATACCCCTACACTTTCAAGTATGCCAAATTTTACTTTATCCCCTTCCACAATTCATAAAGAGTTTGAGAAGATTTCTTAAAAGGAATTCGGTTCAACACATGACATGTAGTCAATCCCACAAATTTATAGGTACATATGCATACAAAATTATGGAATTTACCCTCAACCAATGTACAATTTTTTCTTTCAAGTAAACTGTTTTGTTGAGTGTAGTCACCTCATAAATAATAATATTTTCTTTACAAAACCTTAAAAATTCATTTGAAAGATATTCTCCACCTTTATTGGAGCAAAGAACTTTAATTTTCTTTTTAGCTTGGTTTTCAACTTTAAATTTGAAAACTTTGAATACGTTAAAAGCTTCATTTTTCGTTCTCAAAAGGTAAACATAAGTAAACCTTGATAAATCATTTGATAAAAGTAATAAAAATTAAATCTAAAATCTCATAATTCAAGGAAGCCTTTGGAAAAGGCTTTTTAGTCATTTTAGATTTTATACAACTTCACACTTGTGCTTTTGAAAACATTGAAATGAAATCAAACCCAGTTTTTGCATATTTTACAAATATAAAAAATTTGTATGACCTAATCTATCATGCCACAAATTACATGAGCCAATAACACAAATTTGCTCGATTCAAGTACAATTTTGAAGCCTTTATTTTACAAAGTGTCTATAGAGACCAAACCTTATGAAGCACATTGGTCAAAGTGAGTTTCTTTCCAAATGTGAAGTTGAGTTCAACAACTCCTTTTCCAATGACTTTGGCTCGGTTTTAATTCCCATTTGAACCTCTAGTCCACTTGTATCTTCAACATAACCCATGTAAAGGTATTTATTGTTGCACATATGGGTCGTAACACACGATTCAAGCCACTAACCTTCATTGGAATCTGCCATATATCCATGTGGGCATAATGCCCCTTTTCTCCACAAACAAAATAAGGTGTCTTATTTCTCTTGTTGTTGTGAGCATTGTTGAGATTTTCTCCTATGAAATTTTGCTGGAATTTCCTCTTGTTGTGTTTGGAATTATGGACCTTCACATAATTGACCATTGGATCATAGAAAGACTTACTCTTTTTGTCTCTCAATTTGGACTCTTCTTCAATATACAAATTCCTTTGGATTTTCACTAGTGTAAAATTCTCCGATTTGTGCAAGAACTTTATTTTTAAGTATTTCCATGAAGGTTTGGAAACTCTTGGGGAGTTTTATCTCTAAAGCACTAAATTGGTTGACAATTGGCTTCAGATCATTGCATTGATCCAAATGGGTTTATTGTCAACTATTTGATATTTCAAAGTACTTACAAATTAAGTATTTCTTTATACCTTGCTCATCCACTAAGCTGGTTGACAATTGGCTTCAGATCATTGCATTGATCTAAATGGGTTTGTTGTCAACTATTTGATATTTCAAAGTACTTACAAATTAAATATTTATTCATACCTTACTCATCCACTTTGTATTTGAATTATAGTACAATCTATATTTCTTTTGTTATCTTTTTCTTCATGTACGTATAAAAAAGGTGATTTGACAGCATGTTAAGAATATGTCCCCTACAAAGAAGTTTGTCTTCCTCTCACTTCTTCTGGTCTACAATAAGCTCTTCAAGTCTTCACATGTGACGGCTAAAATAGACTTCAGGGTAAGATCAATAGTGTAGAAGAACTTCAGCGCCATAAGAAGGAATTTCATCTTGTCCGCCCAATGAGTATAGTTTGAACAATCAAAGTGGTCAAACTTCAAATCTTGGTTCATGATCTTAACTCAGTGTCCAACGAATAAGCTATGAATATTTCCTTAAGATTGTTAGATGTTTCACACTTGAACAATCAGAATCATCAATTGAAACACATAAACTGCGGCTCCAAATCACGTAGAGTACAACTTTCCTTAAAGAAATATTTATCCCCATTGGTAAACCAAATTGATGTGTGGTTCTCAAATAAATTCTCAACGTAGGATAGTTAGTACCTTGTAGGATATGCACTTAGTAAAAGTGAAGAATCCTCTTATTCTCTCATTAAGGCTTTCGTAAAAGAGTTGGCTAGAGAAGGTTTTAGAAAACCATGAAAATTGTTAATCAAAACATACAAGTAATGTTTATTTATGTAAAACCATGTAATAAGGCACCCCTTAGGAAGAGATACCATAACCCTTCCCTAAGAGCCTTTTTTAATCATTAAAAAATGAAGTGGTACATTAACCGATCGTTCGCCATAAACCATTGTTCGATCAGGTTAGAAAAACATCAAAACAAAAACTCAAACGATCGATTGCACAACACATGTGATTGATTGTTTGGTGACCGATTGATCGATCTTCACGTCCAATCATCGATCATGTTGTTTTATGATAAAAACTAAATAGTAAAGGAACTAAATGAAGGAAGCAACATATAAAGCAACATGTAAGGGCATAGAATTCTAGTGAGAGAAGCTCTAGCATATCTCTTGAATTCTCGGAAAGCTTTGAGTGGGTGTGAGAGGTTTATGCTGGGATCAAGAACCAACATTGAGACAAGCTTTCTCATCCTACATGTCTTCCACCACATTCTTCGCATAGAGATACTATAACATTGAGAGGTTTATTTTTCTCTGATCATGTCCTCCCTCTTCAAACATTAGTGTGTGCCTTTGAGAACATTTGCAGGCTGCTTCAAGGGTGGCGAGTTGAGTGTTAGTAAGGGGCATTCGAGGTTGCGAAGGAGCTAATTCTCCTGCTGCCAGGGTAGTGGAAGCAGTAGCTTCCGTCTAAAGGCATTTGTTTCCCTTGTTTCTCCTTCATATGGACAGACTTAGGGAGGATCAGAGCATCTTATCTATACCTGTTATGCCTAATGAAACGTATACTCTTGCCTTCAGATGAGTTGTTGAAGGAGCTAAATGAAGGATGAGGTAGCTTGATTGTAATGGACATACCAAGGGAAGTTACCATGACAGGAACAAAGAGTTTTATTGTGACGGTTTGGAAGAAAGTTCAAGTAGGAAAGTTGAAGAAAGTGTCTCCTTGTAGATTGGTTATTCGATTTGCGTCCGAAAGTGATCACCGCATTACCTTGGCCAATAGACGTCGGCATTATCAGGGGCCTATTCTCCTTGTAATCCCAGTTATGATTATATCCTTATGGAAGGAAGAAGCGGCTATACCTTACAAGCCATAACCTTATTGAGGGAACAATGTCATGGATGGGCAACAAACTTGTTGTGAAGGTTAATTTCTCTATCCATGATCCTTTGCTTCCAAACATGTTTTTTTAATCATGCATTCCTTACTCACTTTTGCCTAAATTGTGGACATGTGGATCATATATCTTGTTATTTTTCAATAAAAATAGCTCAAACTTTCATATGAATGAAGGTGAAGAAAGGAAGTATTCATAAAATATGAAAATGGGTTCTTAAAGAGAAGAGTGATGAAGTATGAAGTGGAAGAGTATGAGATACAAGATGATTGTGAAGTAAATAGACGAATAGATAAAGAGGGAAAAATAGCATTGAGAAAAATCAACACTGAGAAATCTCAGGACAAGGGTCAGCAAAAAGAAGATGGAGGGATGAACTGGTTGATGAGTCCTTACGTGGTGATGTGGTAATGGGGGAAGAAGTGGGGCATCTCATGTGTTGGCGAGGAAGACAAACTGGACAGGCGCCACCAGCCTTTGAATTTGAGCTGTCCATCAGGGATTGATGGATCAGCTATGGGGTGGTCCCATTGTGAGCATGGAGGGATTAAATACACAGTGGAAGCTAGGAGCCTCTTCAATTAACAAGAGAGGACAAGATCTGGTTACAATTCACAATGTCACAAGGTATGACGATGATGGGGACTGTTGCATTTCCTTGGTATCGTCCAGATGAAACCCTCAGCTTGGAGGAGGAGGTGAGAGAGACACAAACGTTACTTGAGTAAGTTCAAGATGTTATCCATAGAAGGCCACTTCCCAAGAGCCCAAATCCTTACGATGAGATTGTGGGTGGGTGAATATAAAGACCCCCCAACCCAGCCTCCGGTTACCGACTGCTATTACTAACTGGGAAATTAGGTGCCGTTTCTTGATAACTAAACTACCAGACGGGATTTTATGAAGAACAACATCAAGTAATACAAATAGCGAAAAGTTGAGACGCGGATTGCCATCTGCCCCCGTACTACTTAGGAGCCACTGAATTAGAATCCTGTGGGCTTATACATCCCATGCATATTAACAGGTCTCATACAAATATAAGCAATTGAAAAATTAAAATTAATGGATAATATAACCTAAAGCTTTTATTAACAATGTTGGGTTAAGTGGGTTTGATCGACCTACTTAAACCTAAAATTATGAGTGAGAGAATAAAATTGGGTGTTGTAAGGGAATAACATGTGAAACAATTTCACATAGGAAAGAAAATTTTCTTAGAGTGTGTAACTCCGGGAATTTTCCAAATTCCCGAAGTTGGTCACGTAGAAAATTTTCTTAGTGTGTAACTCCGGGTATTTGACCCTTTGACATTCTTTTAAGAATAACTTTTTTAATAGTTGGAAAGCTTTAAAATGTCACCAAGAACGCACGAATCAAATTTTGGATAAGGGAGTTACGACCATTCGAGGTTAAACATAGTGCTCAGGGCCCATTTACCCAAATTGGACGTATAAATTGACCATTTAAGTCGCTATACGGGCCCGGTTAATTAAAGTGACGGAAATAAGTTTAAGATGCCTAATTAGGTTGCTTAAAAGAGGATTAGTTTGCCCAAACCTCTTGGGGGATTAGAAACCTTAATCTCCTTATTATAAAAATGGCTAATTAGGGATTCTAGGAGGGGTAACTTTAGGCCTTTAAGGGAGAAACATAGTCTTCGATGGCGGAGCTTTTCTAGAGAGTTCAACCGACGATGAAGCCAGGGAAGAATGTGCATGAAGACCAATGTTTGACAAGGTAGGTTGCACAATATCTTGAAGTATTTTTATAATTGTATGCAAGTGAGCATGTAACATAAAACACTTGTCGTATGTATGAACCGACATTATTTTGCGGGCAACAAGGCCACTGTACATCAATCAACTGGGGTTAATTACTGGGTGCAGCGGCATCATAGGAGGCCCAGACTTCCTCCGCTATAGCAACCTCTATCTAGGAGAGCAGAGGGTCAGGCCCCGGTAGGTTGTTGCCACGGCCGTTTGGATTGGGATAGTGCAAATCAGGATATTTCAGAACATGGGAAAACTGAGGCTTTGGGCTCCGGGAGAAGGTAGGGCAGCCACCTGTCGGCAGTGGGGTTTGGGTCCATTGGATTCGCCTCCCAATGACTCATTAGGTAGGCCCTACCCTGATCCCGGCCGTGGCAACCCCTACGGCTGCCGGCAGTTCTCCTCACGGGTGGAGAAGGGCAAAACCAGATGTGGCCTTCACGCTAGTCAGCGGCCATAACATAGAAGCGAGTATGGGTTCATCAGGTTTGCCGTTTGGAGGCGTTCTGACCAGACCAGGCCTTGCGTCTGGTCATGACGGCCATTGTACTTGCCAGCGGCCAAAAAGTTTTTCCGTCTCAGGGGTGGTTTTCTAGAATCAGCAGTTCACATGGCCAGTGGCATCGAACCCAAGACACCGGATCCGGCTATCCCTCGGTGGAAGAATTCCACCGGTGGTTGGAGGGCCAGGCCAGGCCGGCGGCAGTTAGATTCAATCCAGTCACCACCTGCAGCCCTGCGGGCATCTCCACGAGGAAGACGATCGCATGCAGGTCAGTGGGTCTAGCCTGATTCCGGTTTGGAATTGCTGACCTGGCTCGGGTTAGTGTAAAAATAATAATAATAATACCCACTGAACCGGGTACAATTAGTAGGATTTAGATGTGGAAAGAAATCCCAAAAAATTACATAATGTCCAAGGGAACATGAGGAGTAATTGGATCAAGTTTCATGTTGGGAAAACATCCCAATGTCTATGAAATGACCATTTTGCCCTTGTAACTAAGTTGCAGTTCACTTACTCGACTTAGGGGCTTTGGTTCAGAGGCCTATGAGTGGACTTAAAAATTTAAAATTTTTCTAGTGAGAGTTTAATGTGTACCCTAAATATATACCAAGTCACATGATGGAAAAAAATCCCAGTAAGTTAATAATTAACCATTTTGTCCCTAGATTAAGGGTGAACCATAGAATGAACCATGGTCGGTTCAAGGGGTTCACGACCCCGATAAATGACAGGAAAATTACCTCGGGTCCATAACTTAAACTAGGAATCCAACCAACTTGAGAAACTTCATTTATATATGAGATCTAAAGTCTCTCTTTCTCCCCATGTCATCTCTCACTCTAGCTCCCCCCTCTCTCTTCTTTTCTATCTCTCTCGGCTAACTCCTCCTCTCTCATTCCCCTTCTCCTAGCTTAGTTTATCCTCCCCAAATCAGCCATTGGTGCACCCTTGGATTGAAGGTTATTGAACTTGTTCCATCGTAGGTGCAAGGGACTTTCAAAGAAAAAATTGGGAAGGATCTGACTCTAAGGTCGACTTCTTCATTTCTCCATTAGTATATGGTTATGAGTATTGATGATGAATCTGGTGTGTTTTGCTATGTTTTCATGAGTATTGATTATCATGTACTAGCTTGTATCTAGGTTTCTACTTGCTTGGTCAAATGTTGAATTGTTTAACACATGATCATGTGAATCCTTGTTATATAAAGTTGGACAATGCGTTTATATATTATTGTGATTGATTCTAATTCATTCTTTATTAGAACATATTGGGTGGTGTCTTGTAATTTGTTTTATTTTAATTATCAAAACAATGTCCAAAAGGGTTTATGTTTAAGTCTTAGGAATTAAATAGAGATTAGTGATGTGGTCAAAGTCTTATTTGGAATTGATTGACTTGAGAAAGAGGAGTTGATAATTTCTAACTTTCAAAGTGGAGAAAGAGGAGCTGAAGATTTCTGATTTTCAAAGCGGAAGACATAACAGAGTGATATCAAAGGTAATTTCACACACAGTCTTAAATGCACAAACACTAAAATTTTACTTAAAAAACCTTTAGAAGAACGTTTTTTGAGAGTTTTGGACAAAAAGGATAGAAAACACAATAATTGTTCATAAGTGACTGATTGTCCTTGGGAATAGATCGATCGATGATAAATGCTCTTGGGATTTTTAATAACTGACCTATTAATCATCAATTTGGATGACAGATCGATCGATTGAGTAATTCGCCGATCACAGTAACCTGAACAATCGATTGTAGGCTTAGAAGGATTAATCGGTGCTTAATGGATGGATTCAAGTAACTTATTTATAGATTGTTTGGTGTGAAGTACCTTATTTAATGGATGGATTGAGTATCTAAACTCAAACATAATAAGGAACGATCAATCGTCCTTTAGAACAATCAATCAATTTGTGATTAGTTGCCTACTTTAAGTCAATCTAGAATGAGTATCTTTTCAATTAGGAGACCAAAACCCTAGTCAACTTAAGAGACTATTTAAGGGCTAATTTTGGATAAATTAAGAGAAGGGGAAGCAAATTTTGTTAGAAGAAAAAGTGTGTTTTATGTAAAGGTTATTCCCCAATTCACCTACACAAATTAAGAGAAAATTTATGAGAGGTGAAAGCTTTGTTTCATACTCTCTTTATGAAATAAAGTTGAGTGATTAGATACATCACAAACATAACACAGGTGCTAAAGAGGAGTTCTTCACAAGGGGACTTTGAAGTGGCTTTTACATCAACAGTTAATGAGGTTTTTTATTGGAAGAGTACTTTGGAGAAGACAAAGAGCAAGCTCGAAGGGAAAAACATTATATAGGAGACTTAATGGGCGACAACTTTATCTAGAGAAGTGACTTCTAGTGTTGGGGTAGAGGTTGATAAACTTGTGTCTTATAAGATCTTGTTTTATAGTACATTAATTCAGCCAAGGGAATGGTTGTCCATGATTTTTTACCTCTTTGGGTTTCTTTCTATGTAAATCCTTGTGTTGCTTGCATTCTTGATAACTTGATAGTAGTTTAATTGAGTGGTAGATCATTAGGATGCTATAAATTAGTGTGCATAGAGGTCATATCTTATAGTTCTTTCCTTTGTTTAAGTATTTGGACAATGGGCAATGTGGTGATTCACTGAGTGTAGATGAATATTAAACTCATAATTCTTATAGTTTGGAATTATAGTATTGCATGGTCTATTGTGTTTTATGTTCGAGAAATTAGTATGGTTTTGTATGGAGTTATTCTTCTCTTAATTCATTGTTTTTGTTTTCTCTACACACCTGGTTGGCCAGATTCATTCGTGACCTTCTGGTGGGATTTTTTATTTTCTATGAGACCTTCATGATATCTCCATCAATATCTTGTAAAATTTTCATGAGCTTTCTCCAAGTTTTCTTTGTTCAAATGTTTAAGTTTCCCTAAAAAACATATTCAACCACTTGGCACTGTTCGGTGTTACAAACATTGTTCTAGAACTTTTTATTCATAGATTTGCCTAGGAAAAAATTATGGAGTTTTTTTATTTCATCTAGTTTCAAATCAAATTTATGGGGATTTTTCTCGTTTAATATCGCATTATTAGAATTTTTGGAAGACACGGAGGTAAAATTGTACAATTCTATGATTCAAGATTTAAATACATTTTATGTATTAAAACCTTGTTATTTCCCTCCCAAATTTCTTGTGAATGAAATTTCATAATTTTTTATCAATTCATAAAAATATCTGCTCAATTTGGAGTCTATATCACTGCTTAAGTTTTTTTACATGCACAATAATTTCCAAAACTCAAAAATAAATGGCTTTTGAAGTTAGCATAAACCCTCAATTTAATTTTGTGTCATTAACTCATTAGAGTTTCTGTTATCCAAATTTCATGTCATCTAATATTTGTAAATACTCCCTCCATCCTATAACAATAGCTACATTTGGAAAAATAGTAGTTTTTATTGAATAGTGAAATTTACATCTTAAGAGGAGGAAAAATAAGTTCATAATACTCTTTTTTAAGTACCCAACCACTTAAATTTTAAAAAATTGAGCTATTAATATGGAACAAACTTTTTTACCAAATGGAGCTATTAATTTAGGACGGAGGGAGTATTTTTTTCAAAAATCATAATCATCCACAAGGTTGAAATTAGGGTTTTGTACTTTCGTGCATAAACGGGTAATTGGATTGTACATTCTTGCCAAATAGCCAATAAGAGTATATGTCCCGTGCTCCTGCTCCCCTTCTGATTCCACAAGGTCATCAATAATCAAAACCAACTATTTATTGCATTTCTCATGGAAGTCCAAAACTTTGTGCTTTCATTTGTTGATGGTAAAACTAGCTCCATGATGGAGTCCTAGCTCCCCCAATTGCTCCAAGAAGAGGTCGACCACCACCATGGGTCACAAACGTATCGGAAGGCGTTGATAGTTGTGAATGACTTGATAAAGGGTTTGAGACTAAAAGACAAGATCCCCCCCCCCACAATTACTGGCACCTAAGAGAGGCTAGGAGGAGGAGGCCATCTTGTCACTTGTGCTCGAGATAACAACGTGGAAGAGAAGAAAACATATCTAAAATTTTGTCGTGGAGAAGATGTATGCATCGTTGTACCAAGAAGAACACCAATCTTGGAAGACCATGCATGCCTGACGACGTAAAAGTAACACAAGCATCACAACAGAGGGATGGGAGGATTTGGCAATGATCACATTTGGGGAGAAGTAATGGAAGAAAAAGAACTTGCATTCGCTCAAAGAGGGGAAGGGCCTAAGGAAGAACCAAGCACTTGGATGGAAGGGATTGCATGATAAGGCATCTCTTTACGAGATGAATGGGGAGAATGAGAGATGAGGTTGAGAAGATGATAGAAAAGCCCATTTGATGACAAGAATCGGAGAGACAAGAGTAGCTAGATGGGGAAATTGGGAGGTGGCAACTCTAGGGAACCCTCGCCACCACAATCACCAATCAAAGATTGATAAGCACAAAATATATCAATTTTCATGCTTTTTCACCTTATTTATAGTATTAGGTTAAGTTAGGGTTAATTATAGTTTGTTAGTGTTAGGATAGAAACTAATATTTTTGTTTAATCAATAATTATTTGGTTAATATTAGTAGTTTAGGCATGTATTTAAATCAAGTTAGAAATTCATTATTATTTACATGTCTAAATTATAGTCAATTGTGTTTTGTAGGTTGGTGATGTGCCCGATGTAGGCACGATCGGTACCTAAGAGATCTATGCATGTAAGGAAGAGAAAGAAGAGGGAAGGAAGAAGAAGAGTAACTGAATAATACTTGCATAACCGATCCAAGGGAAGGGACGACCCTCTTATGGGGAGTCGCACCTTCCTACAATGTGAAATGTGCTGCCTAGTGGGCCCAGCTACCTTGTGGCCCACTAATACGCCTAATACAATCCAATAAGCAAATACATGTGCAATTATAAGAAAAATTAGCCTAATGTGCTGAAATAAAGGGAAAGTCAGATGAACGTGCACAACACTCCACCACGCTTCCGCTAGTCATCTTGTCCTCAAGGCGACCAAGATGGGTAGCGAGCCATAAAGTCATCCTCGGGCAGCCATGTGGAATCCTCAGGTGGCTGGCACTTCCAAGCAATCAGAACCTCTGTAATGATACGACCGGAGACGGACCCTATCTTATCAAGCACCGATGCGGGAATAGGGTTGGAAGGCGGAACCGAACCCATTAAGGGTGGCGGTGGAGCAGCAGTTGCCAAAGTCTTATCACCCACACAGCGGCACAACCTAGATACATGAAAGACAGGGTGGACTAAAGAAGTAGACGGGAGAGCAAGGCGGTAAGCCACTGGACCAATACGCGCCTCCACCCCATAGGGACCATGGAAGCGGGGGGCAAGCTTGGAGTGCTCGGGCTGGAACAAAGAGGTTTGGCGTTGAGGAAGAACAGAGACATAAACCAAGTCACCCACCTGAAACTCCCTGTCGGTATTCCGACCATCATAGACCTGCTTCATCTGGTTCTGAGCAGAGGACAAATTCTCCTTGAGTTGGCGGAGGACCTCGTCGCGTGTCTGGAGCATATAATCCACTTCAGCCACAGAGGAGCGATGAGGAACATAAGATAACATTGTCGGGGCAAGGCGACCATAAAGCACCTCAAAGGGAGTGAAACCAGCACGAGTGTGATAGGCGGTGTTATATGACCACTCCCCCCAAGGAAGTAGCTGAAGCCACCGACGAGGCTGAGACATAGTGAAACATCGAAGGTACTACTATAAACAGCGATTGACAACCTCTATTTGCCCATCCGTCTGAGGGTAATAAGTGGTGCTCATGTGAAGAGAAATACCCTATAACGTGAATAACTCCCTCCAAAACTGAGATATGAAAACCCGATCGCGATCAGAGACAATGGTACGCGGCATGCCATGGAGTTTGGCCACCTCCCGAACATAAAGCTCCGCCACTGACTTGGTGGTGAATGGATGTCCCAGAGCCCAAAAGTGAGCATACTTGGACAGCCGGTCCACCACCACCATAATCACCGACTTACCCTGCACCAAGGGCAAGGCCTCCACGAAATCCATCGAGATGTCTTGATTAGTATGATATATATATATATATATATATATATATATATTATATGTCTTTTTACCTTATTTGCTAGTATAGATTAGGTTAATTTAGAGTTAGTTATGTTTTATTTAGATTAAGATAGATATTAGTATTTTAGTTTAATTATTAATAATTTTGTAGTTAATAGTAGTTTAGATATGTATTTAAATCAAGTTGGAATTTTAGTTATATTCAACATGTCTAAAATGTGATATTTTTATGTTTTGTAGGTAAAGTGCGCTTATCGAAGTACTTGGACGATGTTTGGAATAATTTAAAATAGTCTTGACATGTTTTAAAGTGATTTAGACAACTTTTCGGAGTTATAAACAAGTTGGAAATTAATATGGACATGAAAGAAACAGTTTAATGAACAGAAAATGGATTGTCTAGAAAAACTGTCTAGATTGTAGAAACAATGTAGCCGTTCGAACGAGGCATTTTTAAGGATCAAACGGGATAACATAATTTTGGAGAAAAATACAGTATAGGCGTTCGAACGGACATGCAGGGAGTTCGAACGTGATAACGCGCAGTTTCCTTGTTTAAGTCAATTTTGAGTCCTTTTCATATACAACTTCTTCCTACGGTTCTTATGCCTATATAAATACATATTTGGTTCAAAATTAAAGGTTAGCAAGTAGATTTTCTGAAGAGAAGAAGGAAGAAGAAGATGAAGAAGAACTCAAAGCTTTCAATGGAGATTCAAGTGCTTTCTTCTACAATGGAAGGCTAGACTTTTCTTTTACTTAGGAGTTGATGAAGCTATAGATAAGTTTCAGTTTATTTTCTTTTTAATTTAGATCTCAGTTGTGAATTATGACAATTCTATATAAGGATTTCCTTTTTAATGGAATAGCTTTTCATGTTTATTCAAATATATGTTGATTTATTGTCTTGTAGATGATAGATTGATGTGGTTTTGATATTTACATCAATTCTAATTTCCGTGATTTAGATGAGATGGTCATGCAATAGTTTTAATGTTCAGATAATTAATGACTTGGATGAGTTATAATAAGATTAGACGGGTCATGCCTATAGCTAGTTTAGTGTAGATGATTCGTGCTATTGTCGAAGATAGTTCATGTCATGGAATTTAATTAATGATTCTTTCTGAAGTAATTCTAGCTTGTAGCTGAGAATACTTGTTCATATTCACACTAGATTTGGATTAAAAGTTAAGAAATTGTTATGGTTCTATAGTGGATTCGATTTCCTAAGTAAATTCTATCATATTAATCTCTTGTTTTTAAACTAGTTGATTTCTTTCTTTTGCTTAATTTAAGTTTAAGTTTTTTCTAGTTTTTAATCAGCAAATTTCTCTTTAGATTTAGTAATAATTCATCCGTCCCTGAGGTTTGACAACCCTTAAATACTCATCATAGTACAATTACCTTGTACACTTGCAAAGGGAAACGATCAAGTTTTTGGCGCCGTTGTCGGGGACGGTGTTGATTTGTTATTAAATTAGTATTAGGATAATTCTAGGTATTTTAGTTTCAGTGTACTTTAATTTTTAGGTTAATTCATAGTTTCTTACTTTTTTCTAAAATTTGATCTTGTAGGTTGAGTTGAAGACTGTGCTCTCCACACTTGTGGCCACAAGTGGACATTGGCAAGCATAGTGCTTCTCTTCAGTTTGCAAAATCCTTTTCCCTTTTTATTCTTTTTCCTTAGTTATTTTTGCTTCCTCTTTCCCTTTTTACACTTATAATTGTGTGGTGTGTTTGTGGTGTATGCGTGGTCATCTCTCCTTACTCCCCCTATTAGTACCATTTGACCCTGAGCCTGAGCGAACATCTAGGAGAGCTGAGTTGCCCTCGACCTACATCCCTACACCCCCAAACTCTCCCACCAATTCCTCCACCCACACTACCTCTACCCTCATCATGGCTGAACATCAATTAGTAGATGCACCACTCAAAGCTCTAAGGGAGTATTACACTCCCAATGAGTACACCTCCCCTTCACGCATTAGGTTGCTAACGGTTGCTGCTCAAAATTATGAAATTAAGCCCAATGTTATTCAAATGCTTCCATTTTTTATGGACTTAATAATGAAAACCCGTAGAGGCACCTAGATGACTTCTTGGAAATATGTACAACTTTTAAGCTCTCAAATTTAATCGATGAAGCTGTTAAACTTCGCCTTTTTCTTTTCACAATGAAAGATAAGGCTAAGGAATGGCTTCACTCTTTAGAGCCAGACACCATCACAACTTCGGCCTAAATGTAACAAGAATTCCTCAAAAAGTACTTCCCCCTAGGTAAGACCGACCAAATGAGAAAGGCTATAACCACTTTTGCCCAACTTCCCACTGAATAGTTCCATGAGAGTTGGGATAAACTTAAGGACCTTCTTAGGAGGTGTCCTCATCATGCTATCCCTAAGTGGCAATTAGTGCAACGTTTTTATGAGGGTCTTACTGAACAAAACCGTCATCTTGTTGATGCAAGTTGTGGGGGTACCTTTTTGCTAAAAAATAAAAATGAGGCATGGAAACTTTTTGAGGATTTGAGTGAAAATTCTCTTCAACATGCTGCGTTGAATAGAAATGAGAGTGGACTATCTACCTTGAACAATGCCTCCTCTAGGGGTGGCTTGTATGAAGTCAAAAACCCATTAGACATCTTCTCTAAAGTTGATACTTTAAGTAGGAAGCTGGACCTCCTTATAACTTCAACACATTAGCCCACTCCCTTCACTCAAGATACATGCACAATATGCCTTAGCCCAGCCCATACTATCATGGAGTGTCCCTCTGCCTCTCAATTTCCTGAGCTTGTCCAAGAGCATGTGAATGCCACCTAATCCTTCCCTAGGGTTGAGAACAATCTATTTTCAAATACATATAACCCTGGGTGGAGGAGTCATCCTAACTTTTCCTAGCGGGCACAAAACCAAGGGGTTGTAGGCAACCAACCCCCTAGGCAACCATTCCAAGTCCCACCAGCCCATATCCACCAACCTCAAGTCCAATATCCATATGTCCAACCCAATAGGAGTTTCAAGTTTTGAAGAAAAGGTCTTGAGTGCCCTGCAAGGCATTCAATCTTAATCCCAACTCCTCCACTCTCACACACAATCTATAGCAAAGTTAGAAGCCCAAATTTGACAACTAGCCAATGCTATCAATAAGAGAGAGATGGGGATGTTGCCAAGTCAACCTATACAAAACCCTAAAGGTCAATTTTAGGTAGAGAGAGCTCCTTCCTCTAATAAACAAGTTAATTCCATAATAACCCTTAGGAGTGGGAGGATTGTTGACAAGAGTGTTAGGGGGACACCAATGACAGATAATAGGAGTGAGGAGTT
Organism: Saururus chinensis; assembly: GCA_035235625.1. Classification (NCBI taxonomy): domain Eukaryota; kingdom Viridiplantae; phylum Streptophyta; class Magnoliopsida; order Piperales; family Saururaceae; genus Saururus; species Saururus chinensis. Next base: position 22,519,329 of record CP141146.1, on the reverse strand, counting down.
AGAGAGGGCAGCCCCTAATGAGCCTCAAGAAGAAGTTAGTGCACCACATGAGAAGGAGTTTGTATCTCCTTCCCCTTCCTCAGAGCCACAGTCTAGGACCACTTCCGATGGATCTTATATCCCTAAGGCACCTTTTCCTCAATGTCTGGACATGGCCCCACCATTTAGAAAGAGCACAGCTAGGACTAATGAAATTCTTGAAACTTTCAAACAAGTCAAAATTAATCCCCCCCTCTTAGAAGCCATTAAGCAAGTCCCTGCTTATGCTAAGTTCCGGAAAGACTTATGTACTCAAAAGCGTAAATCCAAGACCCATGTGTCTAAGAAGGTCTTTCTAACCGAGCAAGTTAGCTCTCTTTTAAAGTTTGACACCCCACCTAAGTATAAGGACCCTGGAGTGCCCACTATTTCTTGTGTCATAGGCGATCACTCCATTCATAGAGCCCTCCTTAATCTTGGTGCGAGTGTCAATCTACTCCCTTACTCGGTGTATGAGAAACTAGGGTTAGGTAAATTGCAGCCTACATTAGTTACATTGCAGCTAGCCGACCATTCTATGCGTAAGCCTCGGGGAGTAATTGAGGATGTCTTAGTGAAAGTTGACCGGTTCTTTTTCCCTGTTGATTTTATTGTCTTAGATATAGAAACCGGTGCCAACTCCACACATCATATTCCTATCATTCTAGGTCGCCCTTTCCTTGCCACAGCTAATGCATGCATAAATTGTAGGACGGGGGTAATGGAGATGACCTTTGGGAACATGAAAGTGCACCTAAATGTTTTTGATGTGTCCAACAATTTACCTGCAATCTCTAATGCTGAATGTTTTATGGTAGATAATTTTACATTCGATACTTATGATAGAGGTCCATCTTTTGTAGCATCAGCCCATAATCAAGTTGTGCCTTCTAATATTTTTGAACCATCGTTTTGGAGACTTAAGAGAAGAGCCAATGCCAATATCTACCACCCACCTTAATATATTTGAGAATGTTGGCATTGTCGGGCTGAAGACAATAAACTTAGCGCTTCTTGGGAGGCAACCTATGTTTTTGATATATTTCTTTTCCTACCTTTTGTTTATCTTCTTTGGTTTATTTAGGTTTTATTTACTTATTTTTCTCAGCTTTTATTTTCTTTTCTCATTATAGTTTTTGTTGTTATCTCTTTTCTGGGAGCTTGGTATTTTAGGTTTGGGAAATTGCTCTTTATATGTATGTTTCTCATGTTTTCTCAATCCTATGTATTTCATTTTCAGATTAGTGGATTAGTTATGCATTCAGGTGATATCTTTCTTTCCCTCTCTTACTTATTCTTGTCATTGTAGTATATATTTTCTTTACATTGAGGACAATGTTCAGTTAAGGTTTGGGGGTGTAGAAAGATATTTTTCTTTCTTATTTTTCTTTTAGGATGTTTTAGAGTTTTTTTTTTTGGATTTTCTTTTGTTTTTATTTTCTTTTAAGTGGTTTTTATCACTTATTTTCTTTTAAAAGCATATATCTGTTTTTAAAGAGATCAATTTTATGAAGAAAGCTCAAGTATTTAATTAAGTAATGAAAGCAATTGAGTGAGTAATTTCTATTTTATTTTCTTTATCTTGGATAATTGTGCTTATATTTTTAAATCATATTTCACACACTTGAAACTTATAGGAATATAATTTTATGATTTATTACTTATAATCTTAGTGGGATATCTTTAACTAAGCATATGTTTAAAAACTTGGCAATTGAGTAATTTTTAATATTTTATGATAGATCTTTGTGATTGGCTATTATTTGAAAAAATGGGATAAGTGTATGATGAAAAAAAAATGAGAAAAAAAGTTTTAAAAAAAATAGATTGATTGAAAAAAAAATGATGAAAAAAAAGAGTAAAGGTTTGTTTCTCTTTTCACTAAGTAACCGGGCCTTGTGCCTAGACAAGTATAAGGGATCGTGTCAAAAGGTGAAAAGTTGAGATAAATTCTTTTATGACTTACTTGGTTCTGTAGCCTTTATAGTTCGAGTTATTAATACTGAGGGGTGTTTCAACACCTAGTGCCTTGAGCCAACTAGATTAGGGACACTGGCCTAACACTTGTTACATGAACTATTTAGAAAGCTTAATAGAACTACGTTTTGCACAAGTCATATTTTGAGGTATATTATGTTCTTATTTCCTAAATTTAATTAAAAATTAAAGGTCATTATATGAGGTTTTATTATGAGATGTTAAAGATGAAAAATTGTCATTGTTATATTTTTGAGTTAGTGAACTTTAATGAGCTTGGTTAATGGGTCACATAAGATATGCTTGTTAATAGAGAGTGAAATTGTATGACTACAAAGTTTCTACACTTTATGTTTTTTAAATATATATATATATATATATATATATATATATATATATAGTTGCACAATTAGTTCTAAGATGAGGTTATAGAAAGGATGATTCCTTACTTAAAAGTGATCAGATCAAAATTATTTACTTGTGTCAAGTATTTGTAGTTGGTTCTTTTTAGAAATAGTTATGTGTTTTTAAGAGAAGATTATTTTTTAAATTTTTATTTTATTTCTTTTCTTAGGTTTAGATGTTTGTGGGTATCATTGTTGCAAACCCTCATGAGACACAACTCGTCCAACTAGGAATACCTAGGGGTTTAAAGGCTTGTTCCATATGCTAAATGCAATCGTAATTCCCTACAAAAGTGACATTTATTTATTTTTTAGATTAGTTGTTTTGTTTTGTTTTGCTTTGCTCGAGGACTAGCAAAATATAGGTTTGGGGGTATTTGATTAGTATGAAATATATATATATATATATATTTTATATGCCTTTTTACCTTATTTGCTAGTATAGATTAGGTTAATTTAGAGGTTGTTATGTTTTATTTAGATTAAGATAGATATTTGTATTTTAGTTTAATTATTAATAATTTTGTAGTTAATAATAGTTTAGATATGTATTTAAATCAAGTTGGAATTTTAGTTATATTCTACATGTCCAAAATGTGATATTTTTATGTTTTGTAGGTAAAGTGCGCTTATCGAAGTACTTGGACGATGTTTGGAATAATTTAAAATAGTCTTAACAAGTTTTAAAGTGATTTGGACAACTTTTCGGAGTTATAAACAAGTTGAAAATTAATATGGATATGAAAGAAAGAGTTTAATGAACAGAAAATGGATTGCCCAGAAAAACTGTCCAGATTGCAGAAACAGTGTTGCCGTTCGAATGGGGCGTTTTTAAGGATCAAACTGGATAACGTGATTTTGGAGAAAAATGCAGTATAGGCGTTCGAACGGGGATGCAGGGAGTTCGAACGTGATAACGCGCAGTTTCCTTGTTTAAGCCAATTTTGAGTCCTTTTCATATACAACTTCTTCCTACGGTTCTTATGCCTATATAAATACATATTTGGTTCAAAATTGAAGGTTAGCAAGTAGATTTTCTGAAGAGAAGAAGGAAGAAGAAGATGAAGAAGAACTCAAAGCTTTCAATGGAGATTCAAGTGCTTTCTTCTACAATGGAAGGCTAGATTTTTCTTTTACTTAGGAGTTGATGAAGCTATAGATAAGTTTCAGTTTATTTTCTTTTTAATTTAGATCTCAATTGTGAATTATGACAATTCTATATAAGGATTTCCTTTTTAATGGAAGAGCTTTTCATGTTTATTCAAATATATGTTGATTTATTGTCTTGTAGATGATAGATTGATGTGGTTTTGATATTTACATCAATTCTAATTTCTGTGATTTAGATGAGATAGTCATGCAATAGTTTTAATGTTCAAATAATTAATGACTTGGATGAGTTATACTAAGATTAGACGGGTCATGCCTATAGCTAGTTTAGTGTAGATGATTCGTGCTATTGTCGAAGATAGTTCATGTCATGGAATTTAATTAATGATTCTTTCTGAAGTAATTCTAGCTTGTAGTTGAGAATACTTGTTCATATTCACACTAGATTTGGATTAAAAGTTAAAGAATTGTTATGGTTCTATAGTGGATTCGATTTCCTAAGTAAATTCTATAATATTAATCTCTTGTTTTTAAACTAATTGATTTCTTTTTTTTGCTTAATTTAAGTTTAAGTTCTTTCTAGTTTTTAATCAGCAATTTTTTCTTTAGATTTAGTAATAATTCATCCGTCCCTGAGGTTCGATAACCCTTAAATATACATCCTAGTACAATTACCTTGTACACTTTCAAAGGGTTTAATTATAAACAATCATGTCCTCCCAAACCTTATCGGGGATAGGCAAGGGCTGCAGCAAACCCGCAGGAGATGTCATGGTGGCCTTAGCTCGCTAACAGACATCACAAGCGGCCACATACTCCTAGACGGCCCGACAAATTCCCTACCACATAAAGCTCTGGCTGACCCGCTTATAAGTGCGGAAAGCTCCCTCATGACCAGCCACCGGAGTGTCATGCAAGTGGGAAAGGATTCACCAACGAAGATCCGCAACATCTGGGACCCATAGGCAGTCCTTCCAAAAGAGAAGGGCATCCTTCCATGCAAAGAATGGATGGGCAACGGGGTCGGCCTGGATGGTGGTAATAAGGTCCTGTGTCTGAGAATCACCAATGTAGGACTGCCTCAACTCCTCAACGAATGGAAAAGAGGGGGTAGAAAGGGCCAAGCACGATTTTGGAGAAGGGCGGCGAGAGAGGGCATCCGCCACTGTGTTGTCGGACCCTTTCTTGTACACAACCTCATAGTCATAGCCGAGTAATTTACTGACCCACCGCTGCTGAGATGGAGTGGACACCCGCTGTTTGAGGAAATATTTCAGGGGCTGGTGGTCTGTACGGATCAAGAACCGGCGGCCAAGTAGATACGGATGCCACTTATCAACGGTGAGGACAATAGCCAACATCTCTTTTTCATACATTGACAGAGACATAGAGCGTCCAGCCAAAGCCTTACTGAAGTAGGCAATGGGACGCTCGCTCTGTAGCAAAACAGCCCCGAGTCCCGTAAAGCGTCTGTCTCTACCACAAAAGGCCGTCTGAAATCGAGCAATATAAGCACAGCCGGCTTCAGTTCGTCAAACACGTCCTGAGCATCTGCATCCCATCCAAAAGCCCCTTTCTTTAGAAGCTCTGTAAGGGGCCGAGCAATCTCTCCATACCAGCTGATAAACCTTCTATAATAACTTGTGAGGCCAAGAAAACCCCGCAACGCCGTACCGAAGTAGGCTGCGGCCAAGAGAGCATGGCGGCCATCTTGGATGGGTCAGTAGCAACGGCATGCCGTGAGATAATATGGCCCAAGTAATCAACCTGCGGGTTGCCAAAGGAACACTTCAGGAATGAAGAGTTAGTTCTCAGGATAGCAAAGACATACCTGAGATGATTCAGATGCTCCTCCCACGACTGACTGTAAACCAGAAAGTCATCAAAGAAGACAAATATATAGCGGCAGAGGAAAGGCCGGAAGAGATCATTCATAAGGCACTGGAATGTAGAGGGGGCGTTAGTCAGCCCAAACAACAAGACAAGAAACTCGAAATGGTCGTCATGATTCCGGAAGGCTGTCTTGTGCACATCGGTAGGCTGCACCCAAATCTGATGATACCAAACGAAGGTCAAGTTTGCTGAAGACCGTGGCACCAGACAGCTCATCCAACAACTCCTCGATCACTGGTATGGGATATTTGTGTTTGATTGTGATCCGACATAGAACCTCCACGTACCATCTTTCTTCCGAACCAACAACACCGGAGAAAGGAGCTGGTGATAGGCCGGATGATCCCGGACTGGAGCATGTCCGCCACGAGATGCTTTATCTCCGACTTCTAAATATGAGGATATCTGTAAGGATGGACATTGGCTGGTGCTTCCCCAAGAATGATTGGATTATGGTGGTTGTGAGGCCGCAAAGGGGGAAGTCTTGACGGTTCGGCAAAGATGTCCTGATGGGCATCCAATAACTCCAGAAGATCCGGCGGCGGGGCCTCCTGCGTCACCTCAACTGTCACGCGCTGTTGCAAGAGAATCCTTAGGGTGCAAACCGGAGGAAGGACCCAGCGGTCTAGGCTGAGAGCAGGGTGCCTCGCTGGGAGCCCTCTATTTGAACCCGCTGTCCGTTAACGTCAAAATCCATAACCATGTCCCTGAAGTTCCAAACCATGTCGCCAAGCTCATGCAACCACTGAACCCCTAACACCACATCCACCCCTTTAGTAGGCAGGAGAAAGAGGTCGGTTATGAAGGTGTGGCCCTGGATATAGAGAGCGGCTTGAGCACATATGCCTGAACTTCGGAGATGCTTTCTGTCACCGATCAACACATCAAAGGGCTTCGAGTCAGAGACGAAGCAGCCAAGACGTTGATTAATGAAATTGTGGGTGGAGACACTGTCGACCAAAATGGCCACCTACTACCACTTCAGATAGCCTTGAATGCGCATCGTGTGGGGAGTAAAGGCCCCGGAGAATGCATGGACAGAAATCTCTGGCTGCACATCATCGGAGTATGGTGCGTCAGCTTTGCCGTTGACGGCCTCCTCCTCAACCTCCTCTACCAGTAGGCTGCCCTTGACTGCACAATGATGTCCAGGGACAAACTTCTCATCACAACGAAAACAGAGACCCTTGGACCACCGCTCCTCCATCTGCACCGGCGTTAGGCGACAGACAATCTGGCCGGTGGGAAGGGATGGCGGGCCAGGTCATCCTAAGGCCGGGATGGTGGGCTGACCGGCAGTGGGAGTGATCAGACCACTGGGACGTGGATAGGCGCCCAACCGACCCCCTCTCTGCTATCGTGTCAGCTTCTCCTCCTCTATGCGTGCATGACGCACCACATCCCTCATGTTGGAGCAGGGAAAGTGGCGCATCTCCTGCGAAATCTCCGGCTTGAGCCCTCTCTTGAACGTGCCCACCAAGGCGGCCATCAGCCAGTCTGGAAGACGGTTGGCCACCTTCATGAACTTCATGTAGTAGGCCCGGACAGTGGTGGTTTGGTGCAATGATGATAGCATCTCATTGAAGTCCTGAAACTCGTTCGGGCCAAACTGGACACACAGCTCATCTGAGAAAGCGGCCCAAGTGGGGTAGCGCACCTCCTTTTCGAAACTCTGGAACCATACAAAGGCGTCTCCGTCGAGGTGGAAGGCCGCTATGTGCAGTCATTCAACCTCTGAATGTGTCCCCTGGTAGGCGAAAAACTTGTCTACATTGTACAACCATTCCACAGGGTCGTCATCCCCAGTGTAGCGGGGGAACTGTAGGTGGGCCAAACAGGGTTCAGCCCTGCCCCGTGGTCCTCCATGAGGTCCCTGGTACTCCTCCCAGTCGTCTTCCATGTCCTGAGACAGATTTCTAGGAGGCGGCATCATTGAGGCATTTTCCCGAACACCTGGTGTCCCTCGCATGTCCTAGGTTTGGCCTCTCCCATCCAGGCCCTGTTCGAACGTTTCAAAATGCACGGGACCTTGGGAAAACCTTGTATCCTTGTCTGTCGGCGCTACAGGGTCAAGGCCGTACAAACCTGGAACTTGGGACGGACCCCCCTTTTCCATGAAAACCGCTGGCGGCCTGGGAAGGAGGGGCGTTGAGCACTCTGCCTGTAGTTGCACCACTACCAGGCTCAGCACATCCACCTTGGCCACCCCCACGCTCAAGGATCTTACTTCCGCCATGATTTGGGCCAAAGTTGGTTCGCTAGCGGACTCTGGAACAACCTTCGGACTATCCGCTGAGACAGGCGCCTCCTTCTCTGGAAGCACTTACGGGGCTGCGGCTGCTTGCTTGCTGCGTGCCATGGCCGGGGATCATAAATGCTCCGATACCAATGATGTGCCCGAAGTAGGCACAATCGGTACCTAAGAGATCTACGCAGGTAAGGAAGAGAAAGAAGAGGGAAGGAAGAAGAAGAGTAACCGAATAATACTTGCATAACCGATCCAAGGGAAGGGATGACCCTCTTATGGGGAGTCGCGCCTTCCTACAATGTGAAACGTGCTACCTAGTGGGCCCAGCTACCCCGTGACCCACTAATATGCCTGATACAATCTAATAAGCAAATACATGTGCAATTATAAGGAAAACTAGCCTAATATGCTGAAATAAAGGGAAAGTCGGATGAACGTACGCAACAGTTGGCAAGTATTTTGAGGTAAGTGGACAATGTGTGGACTCACAACCCTAAACATGCTTACAAGTAATTTGTATAACTTGTTGGCGTTGAAAATATGTTGGAAATAGATATAGATGTGATTGGAAAGTAATATGAATAAACGGGTCTAAACCAAGGTTGGGTCATCTTCCCAAACAAGTTTTTGGAAACTAAATCAAACGGAAACATCCAGATAACATTAGATGGAATTTTTATCAATTCAACCTAAAGTCGGCCATATGAGTTGGGCATTTTTGACACCCATTTCAATTAAATAGATGGAGAACATGATACTAACTTCGAATTGGGTCGTATTGTGTTTTTTAGGTTGGCGCGTATTTTGAGTTACATGAAAAATGTGTAAAATAGCTCAAAAGACTCCAGTGCACTTACAAATAATTTAGATAACTTTTCGGATTCATAAAGACGTTGGATGGACATGGACATGATCAAAAAGTTATGTGCATAGTGGATCCCCCAAACAAGTTTCTGGACACTACATCGGACAGAAACGTCCAGATTACAGTAGATGGGATTTTTGTCGATTCAGCTCAAATTCGGCCATCCGAATTGGGCATTTTGAAACCCATTTCAATTAAATGGACGAAGAACATGATAACTTCGAATTTGGTAAGTGGGGCTAAATTGTTGGGAAAAGAAGAGCATTTAGAGGGCCACCATTAGAGAACTCGAACCAGAAATTTTCAACAAGGAAATTTTTTTTCGACTTTATGGCCAGAGAAGCATCATTCAAACTGAAATTATTCATTTTTTTACGTTAAGATCAAATCCATTAATGGGTTAAGGCATTATACAAGTTAGTGAAGGTTTAAACAATAAAAAAACAAAAGAAGAACCTCAAGGTCACCATTAATGGCAGACCTCAAGTTCAGTTTGTTGGAGCATGGTGAAGAATTGATGATCGAACAAAGAGGGAGATTTCTCTGCTGGCCAGAATTTAAGCCGGAGACAGTTCTTGATAGCTGGTTCATGGTGCTTAAAGTTCGAAGAAGCAGGAGGAGAGGCGTGCAAGTTGCAGCTATGGATGAACAGACGGAGCCGTGAGGAAGATGGGAACTGTAGAAGCAGATTCCAAAGAGGATGAACGAAATCAATGCGACGTGGTAATCGGTCAATCGATTACTGTCAAACGCTGACCGTGACTGATTACTATTGATGTTACCGTTTATAGATTGACCGTGACTGTTTCCGATGGACACGGACTGACCTTTTTGTTTTTTATTTCTGCCTAGTTCAGGAGTAGAATAATTCCGAAGGGACTGACTCATTTCTTTGTGACTTTTTAAAGTATATATTAAAAAATAAGAAATTTTCTTTAATAAAGATAAATAATTTAATTAATTTACTAATAAATGTATATAATATATAATATATAATAATATAATTTTATTATTATCCACTTCCAATAAATTCTTTTATGAATTCAAACATGGCCAATAAGTCGGCCTAAGATCCAAGGACCTCCCGTAACCTTTAGGCTTATTATAAAATAATTTTCTTTCTTTAAAAATATTAAAAAATATAAATTTATGCATTGATATCTACCATAAAAGGCCTAAGCTATAATAAATAAAAAAATATACGACTCAGTCTCTCATTAAGACCTATTGATTATCTATATTTTACTATTATCGTAAGAGGACAATAGTAAAATTATATTATTATGTACAATATAATTTTGATGTGGACCTATTGGTAAATATGAATGACCGCTAGGTCTTAACCAGAATTATCCCAAAAAAATAAAAGTAATATGGTTATAATTTCTAAAGATACAATATTCGGTAACAATTGTTACCTAAATCTATTTAAGTAAAGAATTTTTTATTTTTTTTATTTTTATACTTGAGAAGCTATTTTTTGTTGTGGATCTCTATTTAATAAAAATTATTCCCACTCTCCTATATTAATAGTTACATTAGAAAAAATAGTATTTTTTACCAAAACACATAGGGTTTCATTGGGTAAATTTGATAGGAGATTACCATTTTTCATTGTTTTTATTCATCATAGTTTTTTTTGGCAAATTTGTTGGGTAAAATTGTTAGGTTTTTTTTGGGGAAAATTATTTAAATAATATTAAAAAAATAATTACCGAAAATAACGCACTTTGAGAAATATTTTCCAAAGTGGTGTTACTTTTCTCCACGTAGGCATTAGCGCACGTGTGTGGCTTTTTTTTAAATTTTAATTGATTTTGTCCTTTGGAATGATAAAATCATCTTTAAGTTGATTTCGTCCTTCCAAATGACGAAAGCCTTAATTTCAAGTGTAAAATCAACTTAAGGTGATTTCGTCCTTCCATAGGACAAAATCTGGGCCCTTGGGCTTCTACACCACGATCGGGTTGTTGAAGCTCTTCCAGCTCTATAATTTCCGCTCTGAAACCTCCATAACCGTTAAAAGTTGCAATGCTTAGTATAGCTCCGCAGTGGCCGAGACAAACTTCTCCATTTTGGCAATTTTATGGTCGACCTTGTTTGGGGGAGAACCGAGCATGGGGAAGACAAAGAAGTTGAGCTTTATGTCGCGTAGACGTACTCGAAGCCTTGCAAGCACAACTGTCGGCACCATTCCCCAGCTTGGCGATGATCATCTTGGCTGCTATCACGGGCACGAAGCTTTGTCTAGCATTCGCACACGTGATGACATGGTTGCACTGCACAACCAGCAGCCACTCTCTTCCCTTCCCACTTGTATGCGCAAGGGAAACACAAGAAAAACAACACAAACACAGCACAAGTCCGTCCTGGTGCAAGGGACTCCGCCCAAGCTATATTTCTGTCCGCTAAAATACAAAGTAGGGAGAGGGCAAGGGCTGATCCACTAGGCTAAAAGCTTTCCCCTCAGCTTCCTGGTTCGCTGTGCACAAGCAAATTCGTCACCAACCTGTCATGGCCGCCCTACTCTCCCCCTTTTATAGACTCAGCCTGAAACTGACCATCCTAGTGCTACTAGGAGTACAAAGCCCACCCTTACAAGTCCTCACCCTTACCAACTCTCAGCCCAACAAGCAATCCGCCCCTAGCTTAAATCAGGAAACCTGCAAGAGTCCGTCTTCCACTAGGAGTCCAGCACCATGCTACCTCCAAGAGTCTGCCCATCCAAGGAAACTAGCTACTCCGACTCCCACCCGGCCTAGGAGTGTAGCCAACCTGCCTGTGTGAGTCGTGTCCATCCTAGGAACTGGCTGCCCTGACTCCTACTCGCGCTAGGAGTGCAGCGATCCTGCATAGGTGAATCCCATCCGCCAAAGGAATCCGTCCCTAAGTCCAAGTAGCGCTCATCTTCACTGCTAAAGTCCCTCCCGCAAGGACTCCTACTCAGCCTGCTCCACAAGGCAAGTAGCTCATCCAAAACACATCTCACGCTATCCCAACATCCGTCCGTGCCCAAGGGGCTACCTAGGCTATCCGTCGCCTAGCAATCTTGGTTGTCCACTGCCAAGTAAGGGGTTAGCCGCCCCCTTTCCCATCCAGCAAGTTAAGGGGCTAACAACTGGCATCATTGCAGCCTGATTCAATTAGTGATTGTCCTAGTGACCAAAAAGAGGAACCTCCTCAGACGTAGAAGATGGTAGATTATATGAGCAAGGGAGGGAGTGGATCAGGTGAGTTCGTGGGTAGGACGACAAAGAGGAATTGTGGGCATCGATTGGATAATTGGGTTATTGGTGTATTAAGAATTCTAATCAGATAGTATTAATAATTAGGTTATTAGTATAAGATAATGATCTCGTCTAATATAGAGAAGTTGGGGGTCAATGACGATTCCACTCGGATTTGAGAAGGCAGATAAGAAGAAAAAAAATGAAGTCAAAACAGAGAGATGAGCGAATGGGGAAGAGGTGGGCAAAGAATCACAAAGGAGAAAAAAGTTGTTTTGATGGAGAAGATGTTTTGTGATGTAAAGAAGATATTTGTGACCTAAAGAAGATGGTTTGATGGATATAAAAGGCTGGAGAAGAGACATTCTCATTCCCAATGTTGTTTCTTAGAGGCATAAAGAGGTTACAGCGGGGAGCTTGAGAAAGTTTCTTAGAGGCATAAATAGGTTACCGTGGGAAACCTGATTTTGTCATTCTAAAAGACAAAATCAGGTTTTGTCCTTCTAAAAGACGAAATCCTACCAAACGAATTGGGATTTCATCTTTCGGAATGACAAAATTAACTTAAAAAAATTGATTAAAATAAAAAAAAATATGCAGGCGTCAACGCTTGTCATGGAAGGCCGTATCGATACACATGAGAGTATCAATCACTATGGATATGGGTGCGCACCGATGATATGCTTGGTACGCGCCGAATCCGGCATAAACTCTTTTATAATAAAAAAATATTATAATTTATAATATATTATTATAATATTTCTTTTAGAGCATAATAAGACCATATAATGTCATATCAACCGATACGGGTATTCTAAAATTAGTTCATTTAGAACCATATACTATTATGCTCTATGTCCCATATAAATTATTGGTCATTCTTTCCCATATTAAGTGCTTTAAAATTAGTTTATTTTAAAAATAAATAATATGTTTAATATGAGTCTAAGTTATATGTTTAAATAAATGTATATTTGTGGAGCACTATATGTAAAAAAAATAATTATGTATATTGTATGGACCTACCCGTATTGATTTCATATAATTTTAAAAATATTATTTTTAATATAACTAAAACTTAAACTTTCAAAGAAGTTGAGTTTGCATTGTATTTTTATTTTTAAGAAAAAAAATTAAAATTTTTTTTAAATAATTTTTTAAAAAATATAGTATCGATATGTATCGGCTGTATCGATATGGTACGGCTGATATAGCTGGTACATATTACAGAATCGTGTGGGGGGCATATTGCCCCCTATAATATATCGGTGTCAACCAATACGAGTACATATTGACCGATATGGACCAGTATCGGTCGATATGGCCTTCTATGGCGCCTACATGGAGAAAAATAACACCAGTTTGAGAAATATTTCACAAAGTACATTATTTCGGTAATTATTTTTTTGATATTATTTAAATAATTTTCTCTTTTTTTTCCAGTTTTCATTGTTCATAGTTTACTCTATCATTTTAGGATGTGTGGAACAAAATCTTATACTGCTCTATCATTTTAGGATGTGTGGAGCAAAATCTTATACCGATTGGATCGAAAAAAGTAAATCTCACGAGGATGGATTATTCAATTAAAATAAAACTTATTATAAGATTTTATTGAGCCGAAATTGTGTAAAAAAACATTATCCATTGTTTTATTAAAAAGTTATTTAGTTTTCTGCCTGGCCCCACCAAAGCCCGGCCCGGTTTCTGCCCTAAGTACGTGTCTCTCCGGTTTAAAGTAAAATGTTTGCAGCCGGCTTGGCTAAAACATAGGTGACGCCGGCTGTCTGCTCCATCTTCCCGCCACTTCTTTCTTCCTGCACTTCCAACCCCCAGAATCTGCTCTCTCCACAGAGTAATCCAAACCAGGTCCCTGGGGAGCAGACAAGCAGGAGTCACAGGATGTTGTGGGTGGACAAATACCGGCCAAGAACCCTAGACAAGATGCTGGTGCATCAGGACATTGCCCAGAATCTAAAGAAACTGGTTTACTTGCTTCTGCTCATCTCTCTCTCTTTCTCTCTGTACTATTCTTCAGGGTCTGATTGTTTTTAACCATGATTTAATGAAATACGTTTCTTTTCTTTTCTTTCAAATTATCAAAGTTTTTATTAAAAAACTATCATATACACTATGAAGCATAAAACGTAAAAAAATAACTATGCAAAAGAATAAAGCCTCCATACATAGTAAGTGTGCTCTTTCGACCCCAAGTTCAAATAAAAAGTTGAAAAGTGGGTTCCCACGACCTCTCTGTTATAGCTTGTTCAAAAGCACATTCACCATCAAGAACATATACAGCCATGGAATCTATCACATGAGGCAGATGGTCATCGTCAGGTGGAAGAACCATTATTTGTGATATCAAACAAGGTCTCCAAAACAAAACAAAAAACAATAAAAAAATCTAATGGTAAGGTTTCCAAATGTACAAATAAAGAAGCTAGTACAAAAACGGCGCATCAAGGTACTTAAGTCAAATGATAACAAATAAAATATTTAAAGGCATACTTTTATGATTAAACAGTGTTTTTGTGTTGATTACAGCTTAACGACTCTTATGTGTTGGTTCCAAACTTATGAATTTTGTGTCCTAGCTTTTATCACTGGACTCTTCAAAAGTGTCATATACTCCATCTGTTCTAAATTAATATCTCCGTTTGGTTTTTTTTATTTTTCAAAGTGAACTAACATGGAGCTATTAATTAGTTCATTTTGAACTAAAATTAATTCGTTTTGAAAAATTAAAATAAGCTATTAATATGGGATGGAGGGAGTACGTAAAAAATTTCCTAAAAGTATAAGCAAGTACAAGCATAACAGGACAACTGAAGTGGCACAGATGACCCTATGATTAATCTATGCCAAATCAGTTGAGATTGAAACAGAAGATTACATTAAATTCAGGTAAATTTAGCACCTAGGTACACTTTAATCGAAGTAATAGACAATAAACCAGACAACTGGATTGTTGTCCAGTTTGCCTAAGAACACAAGCGAACTGTGTAAACTAACTGCAAATAGATCTAAAACAATCTACACATGAGAAGATAGCAGTTAACCAAAAGCACGCTTTTTACAACATTAGTGTGAGTGATTCCTGGAGACACATCTCAACAATCCCTGACGCAGCAGGCAATCCGTATGGAGAACGCAGCAAAACTTGACCCGTTAAGCACAGCCACAATGAATCTAACAAGACAAGAACTCCATAGCAACGGTCCCATACAAATATATACCATGGCCCACCGTTGCAAGTTTACAAAAGGAGTAACCCTCTACACTTGTAGTATCTTTATTCCTGAGACCACATTCTTATCTTCTGTACCATCGAATCCCACCATGCATCAAAGAGAAAGAAGCACAAGTTAAAAATGGAACTAGACACTCCACAAATCTGATAAGACCAGATGGTCCTAGCAACATATTAGATTGCTTACACATAAAAATCACGGAAAATATCTTTTTACACTGCCCTGAAAGTGACTTCTTTCTAAATGTGGAATGGATTAATCAAAGGATTTTTTCTCTATAAAATCAATAATATAAAACTCTAAATTTTTGAAGAAACATAACCAAAGAAAGTTTAAATTATAAACCTCTTGCCAAGTCAAAAAAGCAAATTTAGTTGATAACTAAGATACTCACAAAGTTTAGTTGATATAGATAGAAACTTAATCACTTTTATGTGTTATGTGATTCCCCCTCACCTAAAAAAAAAAAGTTAGCAACGAAGGACAAATAATGACACATGTATTTGACATACATAAACCTTACCATTACCAATCTCGATATCATTATCCTCAGCATTGTGCACTATTGGGAGAGACATCAAATCAACATTTCCTTGAGCTATTATAAGAAGAAAACATTTAGCATTACATAGTACATAAATATACTTAAAAACATGAAAAGATATGCACATAAGTTACCTTCATCTTCACTCCAAAGCCAACTTTGAGTACAAATTAATGCTTCTATTATTTGTGGTTTCAAGTTACTTCTATATTGGTCAATTACTCGACCACCTGTACTAAAAGTTCCCTCACGTGCATAAGTTGAAATGGGAATAGCTAACACATCTCGAGCAACTTTTGACAAAATCGGATACTTCACCGAATTTACCTTCCACCAAGGCAATATATCAAAATCATCTCCCACATAAGCACCAAGTTTATCAACCCCTTCTTCCAAATAAAATTCCAAATCAGTTTTTCTTGTTTGTGTAGATGTACTTTCTTCCATGAACGTGTTAAGATCACTCAACCAAATATTTTTACCACTAGTGGAATTGATGTTAGAAACCCTATCTTCACTATTCAAATCACTAAAAGAAGCTTTACTCTGACAAATATGAATTGGCTTATACTCATTATATAAATTTTCTAATTTGGCCCTTACTTCAACAATCTTTTGCTTTCCGGCCATTTCACCAAATATTTTAAGAAAATAATACCTCATTGGAATCATTTTGTACCTTGGATCTAAAATTGATGCAATAGATAAGATCGTACATGCTTGACTCCAATATTTATCATACTTCTCCATCATTTTGGAAGCTAAACAAACCTTCAAAAAATTATCACTCTTAGACCACTTCAATAATTCCAATTTCAGTTGACAAACCATGTTAAAGAAATAACTTGATGTAGGATGCTTAATTGCTGAAAATTGCTCCATTAGATCCAAAAATGGCCTAATACATTCATGCACAACTTCAATATTTTCCCACTCCTCATCATTTGGAACGCTATCATAATCTTTATCAAGCTTTGACATAAAAACAAAGACATCTTTATACTTTAATGCAACATCAACCATTTTAAAGGTAGAATTCCAGCTCGTTGGCACATCTAGAACCAAAGCCAAAGTTGGTTCTTTAAGTTTTTTTTGCAAATCTCTTAAAAGTTGCTTCCCTTTGTGGAGAACTTTTCACAAATTTAACACTTTCACGAACTTTGCATAATAAATCTTTCACTTCTGATAATCCATCTTGAACTATAAGGTTCAACACATGTGCAGATCTTACATGCAAAAACTCACCACCCACTGGAAGATCACCATTTACTTGAAATATAGCTTTAAGGTCCTTCATAGCTGAAATGTGAGCATTGGCATTGGCATTATCTAACACAATGCTAAAAACCTTTCTATTAATCTTCCAATCACTCAACTTACAAAAAATTACATTACAAATATCTGCACCCGTGTGTCTAGATTCAACCTTCCAAAAGTTAAGAATTCGATTGTGTAACACCCAATCTTTATCAATGAAGTGAGCAGTGATAGACATGAATGAGTAATTTTGAACTGATGTCCACATGTCACTAGTAAAGCTTATTCTACCTTCAACATTATCCAACAAAACATGCATTTTTCTCACTCCTTCTTCGTAGATTTCCATACAATCTGAAGCAATAGTTTTCCTTCCAACAATTTCAAACAAGGGTTGAAGATTATTTAAAAATTTTCTAAATCTACCATGCTCAACCATTGAAAAAGGGTATTCATGAACAATGATGGCCTCAACCAATTCACGCCTACTTCTCTCTTGGTTAAATTTAAACCTTTCAACTAGTGGGCACACATCTTTGTTCTTACTACCCACTTTTTGTTGTTTGAGTTCCACACCCTTATCCTTTTGAAGTTTGTAATTATCACATTTATTTTGAAGATGCCTCCACAACCCAGTGGTCCCAATCCTTCCCGATGCCGGTATTAACATCCCACAATAATGACATTTACCACACTCTCTATCAGAATCAATTACCTTATCGAAGTGGTCCCAAACCTTTGAAGACAACTTTCTCTTTCTAACATTTGGTTCACTTGCAGGAGCCCCTCCCTTTCCTTCATCGGCTACATATTCATTTTCTCTCTCACCCACATCCATGTAATGACTTTCAGCATCCGTAGAATCAGACATAGTCTCTAAGAACACACACAAATAGTGAAAAATAATTCAATTATCACACCATCATAACTACAAAACAACATATAAAAGATTTCAAAGCAAGCACAGATGACATTACAACTATAGAACATGTTATTAATTAACTAGACGAAAGGTAGAAACCAGCTACTCTTCACCTTGGATTAGTAGCATCATAGCTTGGGGAAATATAGAAAGCAGTGAATAGAGGAAAAGACTAACCTTGTCTACAGATGTATTTTGCCTGCAAACAATATTTGCACTTCCAATATCACCTTTTGTGGAAAACTTTACACCTAAGCCAAATAAGCCAGACGCTGGGAATTCAAATCTTGAGCAAAAGTGACTGAACACAGCATGAACACCAATGTCACTAAGACTCAAATAATAGTTAATCCTGGTAATAAGATAAATCGAGGGAGGAAAGTAACTGGCAGGGGAAAGAAGAGTACAAGCACAAACCTGAGAAGAGGATACGCCTTTGGGGAAGACTGCACGAAATCGATTGATATTTTGAAAATGGAACGTTTGTACAGATACAGCAGTTGAGGAACTGGCGACAAACGAAAGCAAGCTTAACATTTACCCTACTTCAATGGTGTCATTAACTAGTTGTGCGAAAGCCGGGTGGGCAATTCAAAGCCATTCTGCACAATGCTACAAAATCATATCACCGAAAGGAGTTAGTCTCAAAATCAACAACAGATATGATCATTTGTCAGCCACTTCCACAACTAGTTATAAATACTCCATTAAACTGCAAATTAAAGAAAAAACAACACTAGACAACATAAAAACTTTTTTTTCGACAATCAAACAACATAAGAGACTTGACCATGCAACATGGTCCACTAAATTGTTCTCAAATTAGGATAGCAAATAGAGGCTATAATCCACGCAATTTAATTTAACACCATTAAGTTGCTCTGCTGCAGATTCACGCAAACAATAACAACTAAAAGACCTTAGCAAATCACTAAAAAGCAAAAGATAAATCACTCAGTTATGGACTGCTATGCTATTTTAGTGCAAGAGACCATTAATCTAACATAAGAGAGAAGATGAACAAAACAGAAAAATACTAAAACAAACAAAAACCAAAAGTTACACTGCGGTAAATTCTTGCAAAGATAATCAACTGCATGGAGTAGCCTAAAGCTGTAAACAAACAAAAAACACTAAAAAAAAGGGAACAGAGATCCATGTCCACCATAAAGACCGTAATCAATCACTGCTTCATTTCTATGATTTCATGCAAGAGTTATCTACTAGGTCAGTGCTATTTCATGCAAAAGCCAATAATCTATCTATACCAACGAATTCATACAAAAGACTACCACCATAAAGCTAGTATAAAGATAAAGAATTAATTTCCTTGGGCCGGAAATGACCAGGTGCAGCTAGCCTGCCACAAGTATCAGTTTAGTGACCTATCAATATTAAGAATTAAAACAACGATAGAAAGAAATTTTAAGAGAAAATTGTTAACTTACGCAAGCATTGGAGAACAGGGAAATTGCTGCAAATAAATGTTGATTTCTGCTTTGAATTAGATCTCAGTGACTGGGTATTCACTAGCAAAATGTAGTTTATAATACTCCATTAACTGCCGTACGTGGTAACTATTTCACAGGACGATTGACGTTATGTTCATTAATAGATAGGACGAACTTGCTACATGTAAGGTTAGTTAAGCAACTGATATCTTTGCTTTGCCTAGTTCTTCCATTTTACACTCTTCCGCGTTTTTCGTCATTTTGATGAAGTGCCAATTTGATTAAAGCAATCTATACACAATAAATTATAAAAACCATTCAATATAAAAAAGAGCAAACCACAAAGTCGTCCTTTCAACTGTTGGCTATCAGGATTTATAAACCCATAAAGGAAGTCAGCGAAAACTGAAATTAACACAGAAATGACCACACACTAAAGAGAAAAGTCTCTTCAGTTTACCCAACAAAAATAGCAGGAAAAAAAAAACAAGAACATTTCTGACCAAATTCAAAAGAACTTACAAAGTGAGAAAATTGCACAGGCCTAAATAATATAATCGAAATAGATGTTCAATCTAGAGAAGAACTAAATTCAGTAGAAAAAGAAAAAGGAAAGCCCACCTCCGAAAAGAAGAATCTGGTCAGAAAGGGGAAGAGATTCGCAGCCAATATCCAACAACGATCAAGGTTAAAATCGATTTGGACAACCCGCCGACACTCCAATCGCACAATAAAATGGGGATGGAAGAGAATGGAGAGGAGCAGGAGCTGTCAGTGAGAAAAAGTCTCGTCGCCGGCGAGGAAAAAGGAGAGATGAACGACCGAGGCGAGGAGGAGGTAGAACCGTGGAAGGAGGCCGAGTTTAGGGGCCGCGGGGGAAATGGGAAGATGAATCCGGCGGGGAAGAGGGCGGCGGAGGGGAATCGGGGGAAGAAGGGCAGACGGAAGTCGGGAGGATAGAGCAGGTCCGCGGGATAGGCAAACTGGTGTAGTCGGTAAGTCGGTCAAGTCGATGAACCGCTTATGTTCGACCGTAACTCGGACCGAATGTGTTCTGAAACCCGGACTGTTGTCTAAGTTGTCGGGCAATGTTGACCGGGTCCATTTAGCTTAGCCGGTCAAATTAATAACCCGTACTACCAGGCATGTGTCAGCTTAAAAAAAAGAAAATTATTTAAATAATAATTAAAAAAAATTTACCACTTTAAATCACTTTAAAAAATATTTTTTAAAGTAGTGTTCCTTTTTTGACATACATATGTCAGCCAAAGAGCTAATACATGCATGGCTTTTTATTTTAGAAGGATGAAGAAGGGCGAAATCAGGTTTAAGTCGATTTCATCGCCATATTTAACACATTTTGGCCGTTGGCTTAGAAAACGAAGCCGGTTTCGTCCTTTTAAAGGACCAAATCACGTAATACTGATTTCGTCATCAAATTAAAAATTTATTTTAAACTAACTTTAACACATGTCCCTGTTCATTCATTCCACACATTCCATACATACCAAAGATAATATTAAAGTTATTGACATAATCGAATAAAAGCAAACATAAAATATAAATATTTATTAAATATATTACATCACAAGTCGAAAAAATGTTTAGTTTAAAATAAACATACAACAAAGCTAATGTCACAATCTCCTACATCCTTGACCTCGTCCTCGACCTCAACGGTATTGTACGAGCTCCTCCTCATGATCTGCCTATTCCGGCTCTGGCTGTGGCTTCGGCTTAGCATAAGTAATAGATGGTTCAACATGAGGTGGCCGATGTCGTCTATAATATAAAATCAGCTTTGCCTGAGCTACATGTGTAGTGACCGAAAATGATGAATGGGGAGGAGAGCTATGCACTGCTGATGATGATGGAATATCAGGGAATGAAGAGTGCATTGGCTGTGTCTAAGCGGCCTCGTAGACAGGATAATCTCTATGGACATCTGTAATCACCGATTGAAATAGTGGCAAGCTACGAATGACATCACCATGCTCCCTAATCACCGACTAACATGCTACTAATAAGTCCTCGCTCGAAGTGTAGGTGTTAATTACGTCAGTCAAATGCGCATGTGTATGTCGAACTATACGAAGCTATAAAAAAATAAATTAAAAATTAGATAAATAATTAATAAGAAAATAATATGTGCCTTAATTAACAAAGTTATACTTACCAAAGCTGCCTCAGATGCTCCCCTAGGCTGATATGTCATCTCCTCTATATTATCGCGCTGTAAAATATATCGTCATGTAATCGATAAATACCACTGCATATATGCGCTACGCACATATCGCGATGTCATAGCTATCTCCCCTCTGATAATAGTGGCTCTCCTATCCTCCCATCGAGCGATATATGACGCATGATGTAAAGTCCAATCGGTAATATGGCAGCCTTGTCGAGTGATGCGATGGACAAACTCGACGGTAGACAGTGGGACCCCTTGCTCCAGGTTAAATTGGAGCATTACCCGATCCGGCACATACATCCCTACTATCTCGTAACATATTAATGGAGTTCGAGATAGCCACACCTCTCGACCGTCAGTGCATAGAGGAGGTAACGTAGCCAATACTTCCGGTGAGTATGGTTGCCAAATAACCTATACAATATATAAAGATAATTTAGCTTAAATAACGACAAAAATTTTTATAATCATTACAAAAAAAGTTCAACACAGCAATAAAATTACCTAATATGGCTGCTGGTGGTCTAACTCCCCTCTTTACAATCGGAGGACTCCTTGTGGATTTTCTATTCTCTTTTTCTGAACATTCCACCTTAAGGAGTTAAATTTAAAAAATGAGTTCAGCATATGTATATAAAACATTGCTAAAACAATTAAGTGTTAAACAAAAATACAGCTTACCTCGGTCCTAACGGAACACCCTCGGCTAAGAGACCCATCTCAGTACTTGGTCCTTCGACGTGTAAATGCTCCCACGACCATAACTATGTCAGAAAATATGATAACATATTAAATAAAATTAAAGAATTATACGTGAAAAAAATATTTAAAGTTATGAATTTATTTACCAGAAGAAGGGTCAAACAACCTGCAATCCCCGAGGTCATGGTCTGGCATGCTTTGCCTAACTCTCGGTATAAAAATGCAAGAGTAGCACTACCCCATGAATACGCACCCGCCATGTCGAAATCCGCAAGGAGGGAGAGATAGGCCACATGTACATGACTACTCATGGTATCCGCAAATATCGTCGCTCCAAGTAAATGTAAAAGATAGGCTCGTGCATGCTGCTCGATAACTATCTTTGTAGCATCAACTGGGAGCTCTCAAAACTCCTGTAAGAGCCATCGAAGGCTCACTCGGCTACCACGCATCACTGTAGTAGGAGGAGCTCTACCAAGGAGTCTAACTAATATATCAACATGAGCTCCTCCTGTCGTGCCCGTCACCGCATGTCCATCGATGTGAAGTCCTAACAGAACTGCCACATCCATTAGAGTGATGGACATCTCTCCATAGGGAAAATGAAACGTTTGTGTCTCCCTCCTCCATCTCTCAACTAGAGTTGTCAATAGAGGCCGATCAAGACGGACGTATCTAAGATGAATGAAATGCCCAAATCCCGCTCGTTCTATATAGGGCAGCATACGATCATCCACTGGCCAATGGCGGAGATACATAAAATGTTCGGTGCACTCAAGGCACCCGGGGTCCTATAATATATTTAAAAATTATAACCGAGCATACTATATCGTCTAAAAAAATGAAACAAATTTTAAAAAGAGTTATCATACATCTCCTCTCCAAATAGCAGTCGACCTATGTGACTCCTGCTCTAAGAATATAGAATCATCAATCGGTCCTGGCCCGTAAAAAGGCTCTGCATGATCCATATGATCTGCGGAGAATTAAGAGAATATCATCAATTGTTAGGAACATATGCTCATACCTAAAATAGAGAATAAATAAAGAGATTATATATATGTTTACCAATCAACATGAGGGTTTCTACATGCTCTACTATTGTGCCCACTTTGTTTACACCTACCACATTTATATCCTCCTCTACCATCTCTCTCCATCGTTCTACGGTCCATTGTATTCCTAATGCGAACAGACAATGGGTGACCAGGTTGCCTTGTTGCTATTGGAGGGTATAACAAAAAAGGTATATCCCTCTCCCAATACTCCCGACCACGAGGAGAATAAAATTTTGTCGAGTACACATTTTTATAAGTGGACGATGTGTAAAACAGTGATGCTTGTATCGGCTCCCGCTGCTTTGCCCACACGGTGATAAGGTGAATGCAAGGATAATCATAAACCTGAGGGATGTTGCATGTACAAGTATGCATTCTCGCATTTACCATAACCTTTTCAGCCATGAATAGATGTCACTTCATACTGACCGCTATTAATCCTATTAACTATATACTCCCCAATTTTTCTTATTTGTTCTCTCATTATCGCTTCCACTCTGGGAGTATACGGGGTGGCCATGGCAGATGCGGTAGACGATCGTTTAACCAAGAATTTTATGACCCAATAAAAAATAGCTGACACTTAAAGCCTGCATGGGTAATCCTCGTTCCCCCTTCAATACGCTATTTAAACTTTTGGCCATATTTGTAGTCGTCATGCCAAATGTCCTAAAACCACCGTGGGCAAGGGACCACTGTGCAGGATGCAATTCTCCTCCTAAGAGGAGATGTTTTGCCCTAGGACTCTCCTGACCAATCAAGTCCATTTTAGCATCAAACTTTTCTATTGTATGTGCATAAGTTGCTGCCCCAATCAAGTCCATAAGTGTATCATTTTTAAACTCTTTCGTAAAATTTGCTTTTATGTGACAGATGCAATAACAATGGTGGTACAAAGGCTCGGGAAAAACCTCAGGCACGACCTTTTGAAGGCCCTTATGTCAATCTGAAATAATGACGATGTCCGTCATGCCCATCAGTACATGATCCCTCAATTCCATTAAGAACCATTTCCAGTTGTCTCCATCTTCCTTCCCAACAAGCCTGAATGCTAGAGGAAATAACTTATTGTTTCCATCTATAGCCGTTGCAGCCATAAGAACACCATGATATCTACCATAGAAGTGAGTGGCATCAATACCAATGACAGGGATGCAATGTCAAAACCCCGCTATAGACAGCCCAAATGCCCAAAACAACCACGTAAATCTCCTCCAAGTGCCACCATCTGCATGAGGTACAACATCATCCTCTAAGCGGTAGTAGGTGTCAGGATTTGCTTCTTGCACCGCCCTTAGGTACATTGGCAACAATTTATATGATTCTACCCAATCTCCATAAATAGCCTTGATCGTCATATTCCTTGCTGCCCATGCTTTCTTATAAGATATGTCAACATGATACTTCTCCTTCATTCTTTGAATAATATCCCCTGGTGTGAGAGTTAATTCGGCTTGGATAGTGGGCATTATGACCTTCGAAATAAAGGAGGCACTGCACTGCCTATGATCTGTGCTAAGCTGGGCATTCCGACATGTGTGGTCACCTTTGTACGTCTTCAATTTTAAGTACCCCCACCCCTTTTTATTGAGTCATGAACTCTCCAAGGGCAAGTACTATTAATGCACTTCACTGTATACTCTGACAAATTTATTCGTACAACCTTGTATTCGACATGATTTTGAATGGAAAACTCTTGCAAAGCTGTAACAAATGTGTATTTATTCTCAAAGATGCGGCCAACATATAACTCATCTTCGTTTTGTTGGTCCATATCCATGGCAGAATTAACTGCCGCATCTATCTCCTCATATGTGATGTGTGCATAGAGTGGCTCCACTTCATAGTATGGCACCTCTTCATCATCCACGTTCATATCATTTGCGGCAATAGCATTGTCTACCGCATCATCCCCCTCGCCATCAACCATCTGTTAAGCGCTTTCTTCACCTCTAACCCCTTCTTCGTTCATGTCAGAATCTTCTCCACTTTCTTCCCCAATATTATCTTCACCTTCATTAGCCTCATTTTCATCAATATCTTCATCGTGGACATATGCCCCCTACATATGAACATTGCATATGTATTAAATTTTATATGCTTAAAAGTATTATATTTATTTATGAATATATATTTCACCTTTGATTGGATGGTCCAGCATCGGTATGACCAACATACGTGTAGGGGTAATGAATGCCCATCGAACTTTGAGTTCCATACCATGCACCGCCTTGAGACATTTGAATGCTAAATGGCTTGTGTGCATGCGTTGTGGACCTTCCATATTACACACAAAATTCAAATTTTAGCTAAACATATTTTATTGATAATTATAAGATTCAAAATGTATTCACAACTTAATAAACCTTACCTCCAATTAGGTCAACTTCCATCGTAAATAGGGGCAGACGACCTATGACTTTCATTTGAAGCTACTGTCATAGATAAATTTCCTTCTTCTTCGTCATCCACCGGCACTTGCATATGCATTTCATTGTTCACATTTCTATTCGAGCTCCTGTGTGAGCTCCTATGAGAGCTCCTATGTGAACTACTTCGCCTTTCAGTAGGCACTCAGGCCTCTTTTTCGAGAAATAACTCAAAAGAAATTATGTGACGTGAGTGGTGAAACATAAAACCCATTGATGCATCATCATTTATGCATATTAGTGTCATTCTCGACCTATATGACGGAATATTACATTTTATAGTAATTTTCCATCTTCTTCGATCCCACCCAACCTTGCTTGCTACGTGCATTTCAAATTCATCATATGTAGATGGTTTCTTAATTAATAATCCTTCTGTGCGTCTGTCATAGTTAAGAAAAAAACTAACCATTTCTTCTGTCATCTTTATTCACTTAATTCATAAACAATAAATTAAAATAATATTAGATTATATGAATCCATCCCAATTTCATATCATATCATATTATATGAATCCATCTCAATTACATATCAATTACTAACTTACTATGATCCAACTCAGCCACAAAACTTTATAATTATTTCATACAACATATGTTGTAACAATGCACAAAGGTAACTACCGCCCACATTGCGTCTTCACCACATATGCTATAACATAACATAATCCATTACATTATTAATGTATAATATACCCAACATGCTTATGACACAATCATCATATAATAACTATATCAACATGCATTGCCATACATCATTCCACTGCCCCCTTAGCATAATAACTTGATGCATCATACAAAACCTACCTTTTATACCATTGAAAACCCACTTAGTCATATGATATCTCATATCAATGAACTAACCTTTGCATGCAAGTTCCCTTTTAAAAGATCTTTACATAGCCCCAATTTGTGAAAATGAATTTCAAAAACTTTGTAATGTAGGAATACATAGCTCGATTGAATCAGGTTCACAATGTGGGCAACTTACCTTTCTTAGCCTCATATGTCACCAAACCCTAATTAGCCATTGTTTTAATCTCTTATTTTTAAAAAAAAATTACCTAGCATAATCCGATTTCATCAAAATATAACTCACATTAGTTTTAGGAATTCTAGAGCCTAAAATAAAATTTAGGAGTTGGTCTCATTTTTAAAACTATTTAATTTAGAAATTTTAAAATTACTTCACAATATAAAATTCCCTAACAATTGAATCTCCAAGTACACAAAATTGTTTTTAAAGACTCACAATATAAAACAAAATGAAACAAAATACACCTTTTAACCAATCTAAACGTATCAATTCCCTAAATTAAAATTAGGGCAAAGAGAAATACCCAAATTAGCGGACATTGCAGAGAAACCTAGGGCGGAGGACTAGCTTGGCGGACTCAGTGGCGGGGTGGCACTCAAGTCAGAGCTCCAGCGGATGAAATCGCGGCGGGGCGTACGAAATCATGGCGGGGCAAACGACTGGAAGGAGAAGGAACAGTCGGACTACGAAATCGCGGCGGGGCGGGTGACTAAAGGAGAAAGCGCTGAAAATGACGGGAGGTGGAGTCGATGTTAAAAGAAGTTGATTTTGTCCTTTAAAAGGATGAAATCGTGTTAAGTTGATTTCGTCCTTCTAAAGGACGAAATCGGGTCAAGTCCGTTAAAACGGTAAACCAGTTTCGTTGTTTAGAAGGACGAAATCAACTTAAACCTAATTTCGTCCTTCTAAACGACGAAATCAGCTAAATTTTTTTTAAAAAAATGCCATGCAGGTGCCAGCTGCTTGGCTGGTGCCTGCGTGGCAAAAAGGAACACCACTTTGGGAAATATTTTCCAAAGTGGTCCAAAGTTGTAATTTTTTTAAATCATTCCCCCCCCCCCCCCCCCCCCACCCCCAAAAAAAGAACAGGATAGGGGAAGAGCTGAATGCATGAGGGGAAAGAGAGGGGGTGGTCGTGGGGTGGTGCCAAACTGGGGAGAAGAAGAGGGAGGGGAAAGGGGAAGAGGAAGAGGGAAGGTGGTTGTCAGGGTATGGCTGCCCAGGAAGAGATGGAGGGGAAGGGGTGAGAGGGGAAGGAGGAAGGGGTCATCGGCTCGTCGGAATCGGGGTCATGGCTAGGGAGGAGAGGGAGGGGAAGTGAAAAGATCGGGTTGTGGAGCTTCCATAATCCCATCTAGTGATTCTAGTCCCTTAGACCCTCCTATTGAACTAGTCTGAACACCAATTTAGGTCGGTTTTTAAAACATTGGACCAAAATTATTGGTTGTGGTCAATTGGTAAACAACACAAACCGAGAACCCGACGTGAAGACAAAGGATGAGTGAGACTCGGGGCATGTCCCACATGCCAGCCAAGACACAAAAAATTAGTGATTTCACATAGCAAAAACTCTTATATGAGTTTTAGTTGGACTTAACAAGTAGGCCTCACACAAAATTCGATTGGGCTTACTTATTTAATCTAACCAAAACTTTTGTGAGAATTTTGTTGGCTATTTTTGTTGTTAAAATATCATTTTTTTAAGAAAAAAATCATATAGTTGGGATTGATTTGGAACTGAGAAACTTAAGTATCATGGACTTTGCAAGTTCTATATATAAGATGGTTATGATAGAAAAATGGCGGAGTTTTTACGAAAAAACCCTTTGGAGCAGCACTATATCAGCTGTCAAGGAGGAGAAAAAAATAGAAAAAATAAGAGAAAAATAGAGGAGGAAGAAGAAGATTTGCCTATTGCCATGCCATTTTAGAAATAAACTGTGTAGAACAGCACTGTATCAGCCATCAAGGAGACAAGGATGAGAAAAAAATAAGAAAAATAGAGGAGGAAGAAGAAAATATGCTTATTGTTATCATTGTCGCGCACTGTCAATGACTCAAACAAATTAATTTTCTTCTCTACTCTCTATGGCTAAATAATTTTTTTTCTCTAAAGCATAATGAAGCCCTAGTTTTTCCCATCTCCTATTTTTATTTTATCAAGCTATTTAATGTTAAATTGATGTAAACCTCCTATTTTATGCTAGTTAATGTTAAAATTCATTGTTTTTGGTTATTAGTGCTTGATCATAGGTAAAGTTGATTTCAATTAACTTTAAATTAGTAGAATTACTTATGTCTAACCATGAATGAGTACTATTAATTTTTAATAGTGGAGTTTTATTTTTCATTGTGCCTAATTAAATTTGAGAGTTTTTTATTTTAGTACATGACCATTGACTGGAGTTAATTTACATGTGAAACCCTACCTAGTGACCCTAAGGTATTTATTGGAATGAAAAATTGAATGATAGTTGTGTTTGTTGTTTTAATTAGAACATAGTTGTGTGTTTGAACAAGAACACAAGTGTGTAATTTTATGGCCATGTGTTTGATCATAAACATGGAGTGTTCAAGTCAAATCAACATTGATTTAATATCTTGTGGATTGATAAGTGGAATTAGGGTTGTGATAACTAGTGGTGGATTTTACACTTTGGGTTTTTCTTGAATTGAATTTTATTAAGTTTTCATTGTGTTAGTTTCATAGAATTAATCTTTCCTTTGAATTAGTTAAGCATAATTTTAGAATTTGGTCAGTTCTAAACAATCATCATGGGATAAACATCGTATAAACTACTTTTCTACTCTTTATTTGTGTACTTGAGAGTATATATTAAAATTTACATCAACTTTTTGGTGTTGTTGTTAAGGATTGAGTAACGGTTCAACCAATTCTAGGATTTTGCTCATCATAATTTGTAGTGTAGGATTTTCTTTAACTTGTTAATTCTAGGATCATAATTTAAAACTTTTCATGTCTTTGTAGGAGCTTACTTTGAGGTAAAAACAAGGGTTAAGGGGCAGCCTACAATAGGAGTTATTAGTACAACTAATTTTGTGACAACATTGAATCAAATTCACAAGTTGGGGAAGTAGACCAGAAACATCAATTTACTATCACTTTGAATGTTGATTGGTGATTGATTTTGTCATAAATTTGAATGTTTTGTTTGTTGGTTGTTTCTTCTTGCTTGAACATCAATTATATGCAACTTGATTTAATGAGTGCATGACTGCAATCTCTGAAGTTACTTGCAATTTCAAATCTGATTTTGTAGAGGCTTGATCTAAATTTTTTTCATTTATTTCATATCATTGGTGATCTAAATAATCTTTTTTTTTCCTAAGCCATCATTGATGCCCTATTGAAAAAATTGCATTCAAACATGCTTATCGGATAAATATGTGAATTACATCTACAAAAAAATTCTACAAATAGACTTTTTTTTAGGCTTAACATGGCATTCTGCCTTTCCGATTTTGATTTATAATTGACTCACATTTGAATGTCACAACTTTAAGCTTGATAAGAATAGATGTCTTTTTGCCTAACTTTGTGGAATTGCATGTTACTTTCTTAATTGCATGTCCCTCTCCATTGACTTATTTGGCTCTAGACTTAGATTAGTTTTGCCTGTTGTGATTAGATTGCTTAGTTGCTAGTAGTATAGTTTCTTTGTTAGACATCTAGTTTATGCAAGGTCTTCAATCATCGGGGGAAGATCTAGCCCATTTTGACTCAGAAATTGAAAGAACACTTAAAGCAATTACTAAGATACCAATCAGAGTTTAATAACCCCTTCTTTGAGATGGCAAATGAAGTTGAGAGAAAACCTCTAAAAGACTATTCAGCCCCTATCCAGTTTAACTCACCCACTGCATAGTGTTGCCACCTACTATGATGACACACTTCAAGTTAAAACTAGGTGTCATACAACTCTTACTCACCTTTTATAGTTTAGAAAGGGAGGACCCATACCACCATGTTAAAGAGTTGCTGACATATGTGCCACATTCAAATTTAAGAACTTTATATTAGCCTTCATCTTTTTCCCTTTTCATGGAAGGACAAGGAAAATGCATGACTTAACTCTTTAGAAGTAAGCACATCTAACTTGGGAGCAGCCTTCCAAGAAATTCTTCAATAAATTATTCAATGTCCGACCAATGCCCAATGTAGATAAATTACAAACTTTATACAAAAAGAGGGTGAAAATCCTAGGAAAGATGGAAGGTGTTGTGCCCATCGGCACAACGTGGCTAGGCTTGGAGGGAGAAGAAGGAGAAGGAGACAAGGAAGGAGGAGAAGTCAATTCATTCATAAAATCATGACTAGGGCCGAATAATTGTACATATATTAACGGAGTGATTGATCGCTTTAACTGGGCGATCAATTGTTTGAGTTTTTGGACTCGATTTATTAACCTATCGATCAATCATTCTTGAGGCAATTGATCGCTACAAGTGCTAACTTGAAATACAACAAAGAAAAAGATGAAACACAACTAAACAAAGGTAGCCACCCTGTAGAAAAGGAAATCGACATTCCACCACGCTTTTGCCACTGCCTTGTCCCCGAGGCAGACCCATAGGAAAATGTAGAATAAAGTCATATTCAAGTATGTATGTGGCATCATCCAACAGATGTCCATGTTATGCAATGAGAATCTCCAAAACAATATGACCTGAATGATGAACCTTATGTTTGTCCAGCATAGATGCCAGCAGTAAGGGAGGATCTGTGGAATACAAGGGAGGTGGATCATGGGTGCTCAGCAAACCCAATCGCCTTCTTAGATCTTATGGTCGGTGTGTTGTCGACATAAGGATGATAGGCTAAACTCAGTTGGAGAGTAGTGCCTTGTAGCTGAAAGACCTTGTGCCAAAAGGTGGACAATAACACATGGTAGGTAATAGTGTGGAGCATGCCATGGAGATGAGCTATCTTCTGCACGTAGAGCGTGGCCACCTCCTTGGCTATGAATGGATGGGTCAAGGCATAAATATGTGCAAACTTCAAGAGCCAGTCCACCACAATGAACACCACCAATTTGTCATGCACAGGAGGAAGAGCCTTGATAATGTAACATCTGGGAATTTTCTAAATTCCTGAAGTTGACCACGTGGAAATTAAGGTATTTGATCCCTTGAACTTCTCATGAGAATAAATTAATAAATAATTGTAATTTGTGACTTAGTCCTATGAGGTTATAAAGTAGATGGAAAGAGCTTTAAAACGCCACCAAGAATGCACGAATGGGAGTTTGGATTAGGGAGATACAACCATTTGAAGTTGAATTTGGCGCGCAAGGCCCATTTACCCGAATTAGATGCGCAAATTGGTCGCTTAAGTTGCTCATTAGGGTGACGGAAATTAATATTTTGGAGGCCCATTTGGGATGCTAAGGGAGGTTAAGTTGGACCAAATCTCTTGGGGGATTAGGAACCCTAATTCCCTTTATTATAAAAACATAGTGAGGGCTTTTGGAGGGGGAGCTTTTTAGCTCTTAGGGGAGGGGAGAGAAGAAGCGGACTGGGAAGTTTTCCGGTGAAGGTGGCCAGTGACGAAGGAAAGGAGGAGCGATCATGAAGACTGGTGTTTTAATATGGTAGAATACTTAGTCGTTAGATTAATTGCGTATTTATAATGTTAATTCTCCACTTATAATGTGCACATGTTTCTAAAATTGTATTATTTTGAGGATGTAATTTATAAAGGCTTTTGATGGCC
Organism: Saururus chinensis; assembly: GCA_035235625.1. NCBI lineage: Eukaryota > Viridiplantae > Streptophyta > Magnoliopsida > Piperales > Saururaceae > Saururus > Saururus chinensis. The sequence goes on along the minus strand of CP141146.1, from coordinate 22,487,229 downwards.
GGCACGGATCAACAGGATTTTGGCCGGCCGTGTTTGCAACGGTGGCCATTTAACAACTATGGTTATGAAGTTAACAAGCTCCGAAGCGGGAAAAGGAAGGGGATTGATATGATATGTTTTCCGTGGTGTGTCCAGCGATGGCCTCACTAGAGGTCCAATCCTCTTCCACCAAAATCGCCTCTGTTAGAGGTGTGGAGTACAAGGCTCATGGTGGGTTGCAGCCGTGGTGTGCCACCGGGTGGCAGATCTAAACAGCGAGGGGTGTAGGAACTTTGGCTCGTGGCAGCGGCTGGGTATCACTAGCCGGCGACAAGGGTAGCTCAATTGATTCACCTCTCGGCAATAATCTAGCAGTCCAAGCCTTGAGACCAATGGCGGCGTTCTCTGCTCCACCAGCGGCTAGTAGACTCTAGCCACACAGACAATTCCAGATTCGCAGTGCGGGTCTAGGCATCTCAAGCGAGTCTAGGCACCATTGGGCGGGGGCACCAGTGTTTGGGCTTTCGCCCCAGCCGCCTCGAAGTGGGAGACCCTGCCGGTTGCCATGGGGTTGGATCAACGGCGGATGGACACATAGTCCATATGCTTCTCTCACTAGTAGGCATCTCAGGCCCGATTTCGGCCTAGAACTACTAACCCTGCCCGGGTCTGTTTCAAAATAAAAATAAAAATAAAAGAGGGAATGAACCGGGTCCTATTCAAGAGGGTATAAAGTATCCAAAAAAATTTAGAAAATTCCTAATATATCTAGAGAGGGGTGGGAGTGTCCTGACCAAGTTTAGATCGTGGAAAAATCTCAAAGTCTGTGAAAGAACGCTTTTACCCTTGTAGTTAAATTAATGTGCAATATTTAATTACCATACTTATGAGTGGGTTTAAAAATTAAGAAAAATCCCCACTAATAGGTGTATGTGTATCCTAATTATGGACCTATTCACACGGTAGTGGAAAATGCCAATGAGTAGACAATTGACTGTTTTGCTCAAGAATGCATGCACGTTGATGATAAGCATGGATTATATTCATTTTATACACCTTTTTACCTAATTTGTTAGCATAGTATTAGGTTCAGCAATTGGGTAAATTATGGTGTATTAGTGTTAGGATAAAAAAATAGAATTTTTAATTCTTTATTTATTAAATTGCTTCAATTTATTTGGTTAGTCATATATTTGAATCAATCTGAATTTTTACTTTTGTTACACGTCTCAAATATGACCATTGTGTTTTGCAGGTAGGACGAAATGCTGAATTGCTTACAAGAAATTAGGCAAGCATGCAATAAGTATGGATATGTTGGGGCATCAATGACTCATTAGAAATGGACTATGACATGGTCAAGTGGAGAGCTGAACAAGCATGTCTATCGTCTATCCTAGGTTGGAACTTCCTCTTCTTGGGCATGCGAAATAGTTAGCAAATATGAAATGAACAACTTCTTGTGTGAATTAAGAAGATGGGACCATATGCCTAACTAATGACTATTGGTTCCTGAAATTGGTGTGGCTACTTGGAGTTGTATCCTTACTGAAAGTGGTGATGAAGGAGTTGTTGGACCAGGGTATGGGCTTAGACCCATTTCGGTCCACATTGATCGCGGTCCGGGTGAGCCAGTACGGGCCACAGGGTCCAAGGTTGGTGGGGGCGGTGGCACAGACTCCACATGAGCCATCGTGACACTAATTTGTATGGACCCACATTCGTCATACACGCACACCAGGCATGTGACTAGGATTTGCATTAACAAGTTGTCGGGCACAGACACGTAAATTATGTGTCGATGGTGGGGCCCGTGGTTAGCGAAGGGTAGACCGTGTCGTGGACTTGGCCGTAGGTAGGGAGTTCAGGCCTCTGCGGGCTCTGAGAGATAGAGATCGCTCCCGTTGTGTATGACCCTCTTAAATAAGCCTAAAGTTTCAACTCGAAAGCCCATCACATGAAGCCCAATTAGAGCCCAATTGAGGGGGATTAAGGAGGGGCATTTAAGGGAGAAGAGGGAGAGGATAAGCCCTAATAAGAGGGAGAGGATAAGCTTGAAGAATATGAATCCACCCACAAACACGATGTTAATGCAAGTAAAACTTCGTCAAACAAAAACCCCTTACCTCAAACAAGGTTATAGACCTTTGAATCATCTTTAAAGCTCAAGGAAACCCTACCCAACAAATTATGTTACATTAGCCCTAAGCAAAAATCCAACCTTTCCACCATAAAGACTCAAAACCACTAATAAATAAAAAATTAAGTACCTTCTTATGCTCAAAATGAAAATTGCAAGAGTAGAAGCAAGAAATCCGGATCAAGGGTTTCAAAACATGGCTAAAAGAATCAACTTGACAAGAAGGAAACCTAGAATCCCATTTGAGAGGAGAACATGGGATTTAGGGCAAAAGTAAAAAAAATATGGAATGATTAGAGAGATTATATCTTGGATTAATATATTCTTTCTTGAGATGGGGGTAGAGCTCTCCAAAGCTTCCCAATCTCAACCCACCCCAAATGGGGAAATAACTAAACTTTATATTTATAGGTGGGGCTAGTAAATGAGTCTAGAATGGGCCCAATGAGAAAATAAGTGAACCCACTTATATTAGATGGATCAAAAAACGAATTTGACAAAGCCCAAGCCTATTTAAAATGTTAAGTGAGGGTCGGTGGCCCAAGAAGTTGGCATGTCACCTGAGATGGACGTGGGCCCTAGGGTGGGGCCCACTTCCTTAATAAAAATGAATTAAATAAAAAATCATATCAATTAGTGTGGCACTTGGTGGATTATGCTAGGCACTAATATTTTCTACCTAAAAATCAAAATAAACCTAAAAAAACACAATTAAACCAACCCATCACACAAAAATCAAAATAATCATAAAATAATAAAACTTATAGATTTTACATAATGTACATTGGGATTTGTTTTAATGGAGTCTCAACTCGAGCCATGGTGGACACAAGAGCCACTCATACCTTTGTCTCTAACAAGGAGATAAATCACCATGGACTACAATTGGTGAAAGGTTTGAGTCTAATGAAGGTGGTGAACTTTAAAGCTCACCCTATTACTAGGTTGGCCAAGGATATTTCCATCAAGATCGGGAGCTAGCATGACAACCCACCTGATTGACCTACCAAAAAAGGACCAACCCTAGTGTTGGTCGGAGAAATGTCAAATGGCCTTTGTTGAGCTGAAGAGGGTTGTGACAAAAGACCCAATGTTTTGTTTCCCTGATTACACAAACCCTTTGAGGTACAAATGGATGCCTGAAATTATGCCATTGGAGGTGTTTTGACTCATCATGGTCACCCTGTGGCTTTTGAAAGTTGTAAGCTCAATGAGGTAGAGTGAATGTATACAATAGTAGAGAAAGAGATGACCATTATGATTCATTGTCTTTGAACTATGAGACATTATTTTTTGAGTTCTCGGTTCATGATCAAGACCAACAATATTGCTACTAGCTATTTTCAAACCCAAAAGAAGCTTTCTCCAAAGCAAGATCACTGGCAGGATATTCTTGTTGAGTTTAACTTCACCTTGGAGTAAAAACTTGGCAATAATAACATTGTTGTTCATGTCCTAAGCTGATAGGCTGAGTATACTAAACTTACCACACTTTAGCTAAACAAGTTAGCCCATGTTAGCCAGTGCAAGAGCAATTTACATGCTTGAATTAGTGCTGCTATGGACAAAGATAGCCTAACTCCCTTCCTCCTCCAACAAGTAACATAAGGCAAAACTCGCAAGTTTTGGGTGGAGGATAGACTATTGATAACAAAGGGGAAGCAAATATATGTGCCAAAGGCAAATAATCTAAGAAATGAACTATTTTGAGAATGTCATGACACTCCATTGGTAGGGCATTGATAAGTATAATTTATACGTTATTTTACCCTTAATTATTCTATTTTCTAGTTTCATTTAAGTGTTAATATAGGTTAAATAATTAGATATTAAATTTAATTAGGTTATGAAAAGCTTCCATGGTGTTTTGAATTAAATTGGCTTATTTTGCAGATTCTTCATTGGCGTTCGAACGGCCTCACTAACCGATCGATCGGGATAACGTAAATTTGAAGAAAATTCAGTTCAAGCGTTTGAACAGGCATGCAAGGCGTTCGAACGGCATAACGCGCAGTTTCCTTATTTCAATCAATTTCGAGTTTTTTTCATATTGGACTCTTTCTTACGGATCTAATGCCGATATAAAGACATAATTGGCTCGAAATTGGGAGTTAACAAGTAGATTTTCTGAAGAGAAGAAGGAAGAAGAAGATGAAGAAGAACCCAAAGCTTGTAATGGAGATTCAAGTGCTTTCTTCTACCATGGAAGGCTAGGCTTTCCTTTTACTTAGGAGTTGATGAAGCTATAGATAAGTTTCAGTTTCTTTTCTTTTTAATTTAGATCTCAGTTGTGAATTATGACAATTGTATGATAAGGATTTCCTTTTTAATGGAAGAGCTTTTCATGTTTATTCAATTCTATGTTGATTTATTGTCTTGTAGATGATAAATTGATGTGGTTTTGATATTTGCACCAATTCTAATTTCTGTGATTTAGATGAGATGGTCATGCAATAGTTTTAATGTTCAGATAATTAAGGACATGGATGAGTTATACTAAGATTAGACGGGTCATGCCTATAGCTATTTAGTGTAGATGATTCGTGCTATTGTCGAAGATAGTTCATGCCATGGAAATTAATTAATGATTCTTTCTAAAGTAATTCTAGCTTGTAGCTGAGAATACTTGTTCATATTCACACTAGATTTAGATTAAAAGTTAAGAAATTGTTATGGTTCTATAGTGGATTCGATTTCCTAAGTAAATTCCATCATATTAATCTCTTACTTTTAAACTAGTTGATTTCTTTTCTTTTTTTTTAATTTAAGTTTAAGTTGTTTTAGTTTTCAATCAGCAAATTACTCTTTAGATTTAGTAATAATTCATCCGTCCTTGAGGTTCGATAACCCTTAAATACTCATCCTAGTACAATTACCTTGTACACTTGCAAAGGATTTAATTACAAACGATCAGGCATCTAGGCATTCATCACATCTTAGTCTTATTGGAGGGGGTACTTTTGGCCATACACAGGAGATGATGTGGAAGAGTATGTTCGGATGTGCCTTACATGCAAACAAGATAAGGTGGAACGTGACAAATTGTGTGGCCTCCTTGAACCACTGTAAATGCCTCAAGGATCATGGGAGAGTGTCTCCCTAAACTTTCATCTATAATGTGCCAAGTGTAAGTAACAGGTCAATCTTGATGGTGGTCGATTATTTCTCGAAGTATGCCACCTTCATCCCAATGTTGAAGCTGTAAGATCTCTAAACCCTAACTGATTTGTTTTAATTTTATTTAGTGATTATTGCGGTTTAATGTTAACTTTGATCTGTTTTGACTTATTTTCAAAATTAAAGTGATTAACAAAGGTTTTGGATCAAATTTTCTTCACTAAGATGGTTTTTATGTTAATATAAGGCAAGAATAATTTTTTTGATTTTTTCAGAATTTTTGACTATTTTACCCGAAAAGTTGGGGGAGGGGACCCACCGTAGGCCTCACGTGCGAAATTGGGATTATTGGTCTCAAATAACCCTAATAACATGTTTAGACAGTAATTGATTATTTTAGAATTTTTAGACATCAATTTAGGTTTAAAATAAGCAAGTTCTCCATTTTTAGTGTAAAACTCTATTTATACCCCACTTATCTATTAGGTTTACCCCAAAGCCTTCTATAAATAGAAAGGCTCAGCCACTTTCCCAATTGGGAAGGTCTCGAAATCTGGATCGTAGGAGCCCTAATCCCCATTTCCCAAGAAGGAAAGGTGATTAAGGTAAGGATTAGCCTAATCTTTCACTAATTTCTTAGGGTTTCTCCTAAACTTTTCAAATCCCTTCTTTTGACAAGGTTTAATCCCGATTTTGTAACGTCCGGGAATTAGGGTGTTGGACTCCTTGACCGTCTTATGAGAATAACTTGATCGTTAGTTGTAATTGCAGCTAAAATCCTATATGGATGGAAAGTAGACAGAAAGAGCTTCAAAACGCCACCAAGAACGCGCGAATTGGAGTTCGGATGAGGGAGATACGACCGTTCAAAGTTAATTATAATGAGTAGGGCCTGTTTACCCGAATTAGACACGTAAATTTGTCTTTTAAGTTGCTTTACAGGCCTGATTAATTTATATTTCAAAATTATATTTTAAAGGCCCAATTAAGTGGCCTAATTGAGGGAGTTTTGGCCCAACTCCTTGTAACATCCCCGATTTTTCTGTAATTTTTCTACATATTCTGCTACTTTCTGCAATTTATGCAATGTTCTGCAGTTTTCTACTCGTATTTTTGATTAAGAAATTTACGCTTCGGCGTATCTGTATTTGTAAAACTTGTGACCGTAAAGAGTCGGGAGTGGTGTTTAGTCACAGGTCATGGGCCTCGACGCATCACAGAAATTTTTTTGGCGCAAAAACGGGAGAGAAACGACTCAACACGAAGGAGAACTGAAAATAAAATAAAATAATTATAATATAAAACAGATCGGGCGCATTGAGGCACGCTCGACCTGCGGAATGTATAGTGAATGGGGTGCAGCCCATTCACTGTGTGAGGCCGGAGGCGGCACCGCTGGTGGCCGCCGGCTTCCGCCCGGCCGACCTCGGCCTGGCTACGCCGTTGTCGCCTCCCTAGCATGGCCCTGCCGGTTGCTGTTGCCCAGTTTCCTCTTTTCCGTTTCAACACAATAGAGACGCCAGATCTTGATTTTTGCCCCGATTTGCCGGCGCTACCTGTTGCATGGCCGCCAGCCCACCGCCACAATTCCGCCCCGGCCAGAGCGACCTCCAGCCACCGTCATCCCAGCCTCCCCGCCCCTCTGTCGCTAGCGTGAGGTAAAAACAATTCCGCCCCCTTCTTTTTCATTTTCTGTTCGTGGTGACCTGCGATTGTGCCGCCGGTCCCCGGCCATCATTGTCCGGCCTTGGGCCTTCCCCCAGCCCGGTGATGGCAAGACTGCCTCCCAGCCACCGCCTCCCTCAGCCCTATTTCGAACGGGATAAAAATCCCCCCTTTTCCCCATTCCTGTGTATTGTGAACCACGACTGTGTCGTTGGTCTTCTCCTAGACTGGCGGCGGTAAGGCCGCCGCCTTGGACTGAACCGTTGCCTCCCCCGGTCCGTCATCCCTCCTTCTACCATTTTTCAATTCCGGACAGATCTTTGCTCTAGTTTTGTTTTTCTTCTTCTCCGGTAGTGTCCGTTCTCCATTGACTGACAATTCATGACACCAGGTCAATGTCTATTTGAATTGTCGTGGTCCAGCGATTGCTGAATCGCCACCATTTTCCAAGTCTGTCCCTCGGCCCCCATTCGACCATTTGTGACCGATGATAGCGTGTCCACCGCCCTGGCCCGGTACTCCATCGCCCCCAACCAAATCGAATCCCTTTGTTCTTTTTGCTGTCAGTTCTGCTGCCATTGGCATCGACCAGCGGACAGCCGCGACGCCAGCTTGACCCAACGATGGTAAGGGATCACCGTTCTCAGCTCCCTTGCACGCCTTATGCCCAAAACAAATGCTCCTAGCTTCGGGGTACGCCTCTGACTGTTGTTGAGTGACCCCCAGCCTAGGGCCAACTTATTCCGCCTGTCATTGCATGGACTTGGGCGGCATGTCTGATCGACGTGGGCTTTGCCCCGGCCTAGTGACATCAAGGGCCAATAATTCTGACCCAATTCTAGCTCTGCACCCCACTTTTGTTATGCATGACCCAAAACCTACGGGAAAGAGTTCCCGAATTCTGATTCTTCTAAGGGGAAGTATCATTGTAAGCCATTAGACTCAGCCCATCGAAGGCTTGATCGATGTCGTGCCCATATCCTCCACTGTAAGTTGTGCTTGATGCACGATCGTCCGTACAAAAATTTGGTTGTGGGTAGCATTTAGAAATGTTGCTGCCTTGGTCGGCCACTTTCTCTGACACTTAATATTATCAAGTTTGTTTAGGGGACCGCTACTGGCGAACCTCACTCCTTTTGTGACCGACCACCCTAACACCTTAAAAGACCACCATTTTTAGAGTTTGGCTATGACAAGACGTACATGTGTTGTTCGACAGCTGATTCTGCCGTGAGTGGTTGGATCCGTCTTCCACTAGCCTAGTCATTTCGCAACCCATCGATAACCTACCCTTCCCTAGGGTTTCCCTTTACTGCACACACTTGTGTTGCGCCTGCAGTTTAGGCTAAAGGCACCGCCTTTGCAGCGTATGACAATGGAATGACTCTGCCACTAGGCAATATGGCCGTTAAAGCCCTCCTTCGTCTCTTCTATGTCCATGTGTACGCAAGCAAGCCCTCAACCATGTTGTGAGGCGTCGACAATGCGGAATTGTTGCCACTGGATGTGATCTGCGGTCCATTTTAATGTTTTGGAGCCAGCAAATGTTTTAAACTATTGGCCGACCTCCAATCAGTTACCCCTCATTCTGTGGTCGCTTTTGCCAGTTCTAATGGCACGACCTTGTGTCCGGCCGCCCTAGTGCGCTTAGTCTTATGCTTTGAGTGAAATTAATCTAACCTTATCGAGATTAATTCCAGCATCTCTGAAAATACTCGGGACAACAATGACTATCTCAGTGCGATGTTTTTGGCCGCCTACTCCACTATTGACGTTGCCACCGTCGTTTGCTCGCCATCAAACTCACATGGATTACGAGGTAGGGGACCTTGAACTCGTAATTTCATAATAGCATGCTTGATTATGTAGTAGCATGCTAGGAGTTTATAACTTGATGGTTTGCATGATAATTACTGATTAAATGAGCATATGTTATGTATGTGAATTATGCATATGTTAGTGAAGACTAAGGGTACGGTAGTAAGTTATGAATTATATGTATGTGATCAGAGCGTGTGATCGATCTTTGTTGTGGGCTAGTGGTGTGTGATAGATGGGCACGATTATAGGTGTTTGATTGTAAGTTTGTCGAAGGGGTATTTGAAGGATTATGATGTGGAAATTACAACGGTATGTCGGGTGAGGGAAGACTTATAAATGATGGGTGAAGGTTGGATTTTATGAGATTGGAGGATCAGTTTGGATTGAGTTGGAGGGCACGATGGAGCTACGAGCAAGAGAATTATGGGATATAGGAATATTGAAGACTTAAGATTGATAGCACTTTTGGGGGCCTGTGAGTTAGAAAGAGATAACAACATAATCGTACCGCATAATGTACATAATGTGAATTGTAACAGAAAACAATGAGTAAGGAATTAGTAAGGGGTTGATGATGGGACTTAGGTCTAAAGGGTGTCATTTGAGGAGTTCGAGTAAGATGATTCGGTTTTAAGGCGGATGGTGTAAGATGTAAGGTCGTAAGTATTTGATGGTAAGAGTGTGAGTATGGAATTCGAGTTCGACAAGTAAGACTATGCAGAGATCGGTAAGGTTGTAAGTGTAAGGGTGGGGGATGAGTTAAGTGAAGAATGCTACCATTGTGGATTGGAACTTCTAGAGGGGCATATTTCTAGCCTTGTTGGCTGAAGAATATAAGATGGAAGTAGTTCCGAACATAATTGCACATGCATAAGTTACCTAATATGAACTTGAATGGTAAGTCACCCTAATTTGATAATGATGTGAGTTTGAGATTGAGGGTTTCGATGGATTAAGTTCCGTTTTGTGCCAGTCGATGAGTAATCGACTGAGCGTCTTTCTTGGTATAGCCATGGTGTCATCCTGTGGGATTTAGTCTTGGTGCTGTATTTCGGCCCAGACGTTTGATGCTCTGTTGATAGGGCTGTAAGTTTCCGCCCTTCGTGGGCTCTTTATGTTTTCTGCCTACAGATGACACTGTATGTTCTGCCTAAGAGTGGCACTGTAAGATTCTTGCCCAATAGTGGCACCGTATGTTTTCCGCCCTTAGTTAGCATTGTATGACCCTTGTTGGCACTGTATGGCCCCAAAGAGTGGGCATTTGCGTGCTCAGGTAAGCAGTATCATGGATTTGCTCTTACTAGTTTGATCCTATGCCCCATGAGCATAGGTGTGCCTTTCCTTCGAAAAAGTCCATGGCATCTAGTTGCTCCCCGAAGGTTAAGGTGACGCCCCAGTGGCATTCTCTTCCTTTCCGACGCTGGAGCTTATTAATCGTAATGAGCTTCAGTTGTCGGTAGTATGTGTACGATAGTAAGAGTAGGTTATATGCATCAAATTTTGAGTAAGAATTAGGTATAAGATTCAGAGTAAGTGTGTGAGCTTCTAAGGCTGACGTAAGAGTACATCTTTGTGTAAGAGTACGCTTATGCGTAAGAGTAAGATTGTTCGAGTAAGGTCATATAAGTAAGTTTGTACGAATAAGGTCGTACGAGTATGTGTATGTTGTAAGTGTAAGTGTACAATTGTACAAGTAAGTTGATAAGACTGATTCAGAGTGTAAGTGTAAGAGCATGTTATATGAGTAAGTGTAAGTTCAACTTGTATGATGATTTGTATGTGTGACCATATTTATGTTTCTTATTATGTTTGCTTCATGTGTGATTGCATAAAAGCATCTATGTATGAACTTACAAAGTTCATTGATTTATTTCCCCTACTAAGTATTTTCCTACTGAGTATGAAAATACTCACCCTATCTTTTTAGCCTCTTCGTCTGGAGGCTTTTGCAGGTCGATCGATAGCTATTTGAGATTGGACTATTCCCCGTGGTGGACAATTCTTCCTCAACCTGGAGTGCAGTGAAATCATAGTGAGGCTATGTATTTTGGTGCCATGATTTCATGTATTATTTAAGGTGAGAGAAATGTATTATTTATTGGACTTGTGTATGTATATATGATTCATTTTCAGACTGTGAAAGAACTTGTACTCAGAGATGCCTAGGAGGTATTTGTTTTGAAAGCCCATGGCCATGGCAAATTCTACTATTCTGTTTTTGTTTTGGGTCACGCCTGAGAACATTTGTTTGTGGTAAGATGAATTAATTTACAAAAATTGTCTTCATATGATTTTGAATTTTGTTGGTTCTTTTGATTTAAGTCGGTATTTTGAAATAAAATATTAGCAAACTTTTTAATTAAACGTAAGGAAAAACCTCAGGCGTGACACTCTTAGAGGGATTAGGGTTCCTAATCTCTATGCTTATAAATAGATAATTAAGGCTCTTAGGGATGGGAGCTTTGACCATTAAGGGAAGGAGGAGCCGTCAAGGGAATTTTCCGGCGAGGCTACGGTGGCGGTGGATCAACAACAAACCGGGAATGGAGGTACAATTGCAAAACAATTTAGTTTAGAGATGCTGCACGAGTAATAGGTTTAATATTATAAGTGTGTTTTATTCATTTATAAACTCGTCTTACTATTAACGAAATTTGGCCGGAGGCAATTGGGTAACCAAATCCGGCGGTAGTAGGTCTACTGCCGCTGCACTGCTCTAGGACGGGGTTCACCGGTCCACCACACACCGGATGGAAGGGGGCTGGCTGAACCAGTGGCGATGCTCGGCTGACGGAGCTGCCTTGTCAACCGGCGTTCAACTTTGAGAACCCAGAGAAAATGGGGAGAAAAGTAGAGGGTGATAGCGTGGTGGATACCTACGTCGCCACCCAGTAACCGCCGGAGGCTAACATGGTCTTCAGCGGTGAGATTCCAGTCAGTGACGGCCAGGTGGCACCGGTCGGAAAAAAATAGAGGTTTTTGGCTCTTGGCAGTGCAAAGGCGGCCAGGGACGGGCGGTGAAAACTTGGTCTCTATAATCGCTAGATCCCTGCGATCAAGTCAGTCCTAGGGCACTGCCCGGCCGTGGCGGCTGGCCGCCACACTGATCAGTCGAATGGTTAAAAAAAGGGCATGCCTTTCGGCCGCCGACGGGAGCCAGGCCACCATGGACGTCCTTGTCGGCAATCCAATCCAACCTACCTCTTTCCCCATCGGTGGTAGCCGGCGTTGAATGCCGGAGGTCAACACTTGCTAGCCGGAAATGAAGAAGACGGCCCACTCAGGTCCGTCTTCCTTTTGGCCTGGACCCGGCCAGCTTGAGTCTGGCCCAGGTCCGGTCTAGTTTAAATAAATAAATATAGCTGGTCCGGTCTAGTTAAAAAAATAGAAGGGTAGTGAACTGGGTCCGGTTCAGGGGGTTAAAAATGTCAAACAAATTCTAGAAAATTACTAATGGACCTTAAGAGGGGTGGAGTATTTGGACCAAGTTTCATACCCGGGAAAAATCCCAGAGATTGTAAAATGGCCCTTTTACCACTTATAGTTAAATTACCATGTGATATTCACTTACCCGACCTAGGGGCTCTGGTTCAAGGGCCTATGAGTTGATTTAAAAATTGGATAAATTTCCAGTGAGAGTTTAATGAGTAACCTAAATATAGGACTAACCACATAGTGAGGAAAAATCCCAGTGAGTGGATAATTAACCATTTTATCCCTAGGGTTTAGGGTAAACCTGGGTCAGTTCAAGAGGTTCATGACCTTGTCACATGCCAGGAAAATTACACTGAGTCCATGAAGTTAAGTAGTACCCTTGAGCCTAATTTTGGACCCATTGGATGTAAATAAGGCTTTGAAAAAAATAATAGAAATACCCTTCGAGTGAACAGCCGACATTCGTGTGAGTGGAAGCGTGAGTCACTTTGACGGTGGAGCCTTGTGAGAAGTCAATGACTTAAAATCAATTGAGGGTCAGTGAAATGACTAGAATGACCCAAGGGAGGGAACCATACCCTAGGTGGTAGAATTACTCTAATGCCCTTAAGGGCAGTATGTTCCATTTCTGCTGAAGCTAATAACCTAACTACTAAACATTAGGGTACGCTATAGCGATGTTAAATGGCTTCAACAGGAAGGGGTGTGACCAATAAGTGACACGAGACCTTGTCAGGTCACAATGTCACCGAAAACAAGGGGAATAACCATAATTTTTAGGGTTTAAGGTAGTGAATTGCACATGTTTGCAACCCAGTATATCGATCAACTAGAGTATTATATACGTAACTCATGCGATGTGTTAGAGTTATTTACATTCGCGGGGTTGAATACACTAAACCTTAGCCCTGCAATGAGTGCAATGGGTCTCCGTTGATGCATTTGTGTGACTGCATGTTATTTATGTTGCTTAATCTGATTCATGTTTTTATTTTTTATGCTTTAATTTATATCAGTAACTTAAGATTAATGAAGTTTAATCAAGAAACATGGGTTGTAGTTGGATTGGGGGGAAAACATCTAATCAAGATAAAGATTAAAATACCCTCAATAGGGTTTGAGACCTGTTCATGGAGTGAACGGAGCCCTAACATAGAATTTTACCTTGGTTAATGAACCGAGGGTGGTTTTGGGATATTTTTGAGTCATAGCTCAGTGGATGAGCTATTTATTGGGCCGATTCACTATGTGAAGAAGACCTAAGTTATTGGGTAAATACTTGACGGATGATAATAATCTAGTTTAAATTTTGAATGTTTGGGGGAGTCAATGGTCATAAAGACTTGAGGCTTCTATGGATACATTAGTAATGTCTTAGAAGATATTTTTTCCCAGAGTTGGGGAATGGTGGAGATTGCGATATGCTTCTTCATTGCCGCAACGGTTTGGGTATTGACCAGAGGGTCTTTACCGCGGGACTCCCACAGGTCTTCCTAGGACCATATAATACGTACAAAAAGCGGAGTTGTATGAGCATCATGGAAGGCTTGTGCTTCTTGCCAAGTGGAGTTGTATGATTCCAACACAAGATCTACTAGTTTTTGAAAGATTTAGGTGTTTTCAATCGGATTGTGAAGCGGAGTTGTATGAAATAGGGTTTGAACCTCTATTTCAAACCCTTGAGAAAAGAATTTCGTTTTTGAACTCAATAAACCCTAGATCTACTAGTTTTTAAAAGATTTAGGTGTTTTCAATCTGATTTATGAAGGTATTAACAAAAACCCTATGTTGGGTAGGATTTAAAGGTGTTGGAGGAGCGATTTCAAGTCAAGAAGCTTATTGAAGGTAAGTGCTTTCGTCCTAAATGTGTATGTGATTTCAGATTTGAGTTTTGATGGAGTTTGAAGTGGGTTCCATGGATTTGAGCTTTAATGGCGGATTTAGGAAAGTCTAATCTTTCTTTCGATTTCTTTGTGTTTTTGGTTGTAAGTGGCTAGATTTACTGTGTTCCTAAGCATGGATTGCATTATTATGATGATTGAGAGTGAGATTTGAAGGTTTAAGAAGTTTATGTAATGTTTTGGTTTTAGTTTCGAAATGGCAAAGACGAACCATAAATTCCAGTTATGGCGATCGAACGGCCAGGCAGCCGATTGAACTGTCAGGTGTTCGAACGGCCTTGTAGGGTGTTCTAATGCCAACACTACAGTTCGGCTATTTTTTTGTATTTTACTCCTTTCGTGTTTTTACTCCTAAATATCATTCCTTATGATTATGATGAATAATACATGTTGTGATAAGCTACTGGAAGGGTATGAATTGGATGTTGGAGGCTATGATGAATGTTTAAGTGTTAAGTGGATTTTATGTTATTTGGTTAAGCAAGTTATAAATTCTTGTCTTGAATCCATGTTGAATAATTCCTCATTTGTTAGGTATGATTCCAACAAGGTTATAGCATGAGAATGGGATTGTATGCCTTCACATAGCATGATTAAATTATGGGTGAATGATGGTGCCATGTCTAGCTTAAAGTGTGAGATGAATATGCTTACATAGGTCTAGCATGAGGTTGCACTTGGTTTGATTTTGTGTTTTTCGCTGGTTTTCACTCATGATTTCAGTAAGGAACCATGATTAAATGTTAATGAGCATGCGTGTGGTATGGTGATGGGTTATTTACAAAGCATGTTCATATGCTTAGAATTGAATGTTTCTACAATGTACACACACATGTGGGGGATGATTATGGTAATGATTGATGTTATGAATATAAATGATGAATGAGGGGCTGATGGGAGTACGTTTCATGAATTAGGAATTCATGTATGTATTACCCACGTATTACCATGTTGCATACATCATGAAACAGACTTTATGAATGAGACTTTATCGAGATTAGCCGTTGTTGATCGATTGGTTGCAATTGTGTGGTATTGCTTACTGGGTTAATCGATCAGAGGCTTATCGATTCGGTTTTACGTCCAAAAGGATAATGTTTTATGTCCCTTAAGGACGGGTTTCATCCCTAGGTTGAGATGAGCGGCAATGCTATAAGGATAATAAAACTATTGAGACCATCTGGACCCTGAGAATCCAGGTTAGTGTAGCTGAGTGCATCGGCTGACTAGGGGGTATTCTTCCCCACTAGGGAATTTACCCAAACTACGTAATTCCTTCAGACTTTCCTGTTGGGGATGGTTTAGAATGAGGAAGGACTAGTTATGCTTTGGCCAATTAAGCATCATTGATGTTTTATCGATTTGCATGGTTGTGATTAGTGTGATTAGAGGCACTTTACATGCATGTTGATTGATGATGATCATGCATGATGTGATTGTGTGTTAGAGACACTTCTCATGCATGTTATATGTGATGATTATGCATGATGTGATTGTGTGTTAGAGACACTTCTCATGCATGTTATATGTGATGATTATGCATGATGTAATTGTGTGTTAGAGACACTTCTCATGCAGGTTATATGTGATGATTATGCATGATGTGATTGTGTGTTAGAGACACTTCTCATGCAAGGTATATGTGATGATTATGCATGATGGGATCGTGTGTTAGAGACACTTCTCATGCAGGTTATATGTGATGAATATTCATGTCAGGAACAACATGTTTGAATTCTTATAAGCAGGGTAATTGCTTATGTTTAAGTATGGTTATGGTAAGGAAAGTAATCAGAAATAGGATATTATGTGGTATGCAGATCTGATAGACCATGTTTGACATGTCGTGGATGTTTTTTATTTACCATTACCATATCCAAAACCTTACTGAGTTTCACTCACCCCTCTTTATGTGTTTTGTTTTGGGGTTGCATGGCGTGACATGCAGTTAACCAGGATCTTCTATATGAGGAGCGGTTAGGGAGAGCATGAGAGCAGGTGTGGATGCCTTTGGACTTTATGTTGTTATGATTATGGAACATTATGTTTGGTGTTTCTTGTTTCAGACTCGTGTATACCTTATGTTTTTAGATATGTTTAAGACTTTTGTCACGACCCGAATTTTTAAAAGCATTTTTAAATAGCATGAACGGTAAGTATCGAGAATTTTTTATTTTCTTCTTAAATATAAAACAAACCATTTGATTAAATATCCAGGTCATGATAACTGGGGTTCACAAATACGAATATTAAATCATATGATATTATTACATGTCTAAAAATTCATAAAGAAAACTCATACATCTAAGTACAAGTCTGTCATCCGTCTGAAAATAAATAACAAGTTGACTCTCACACTAAAGGTACACTTATGTACCGGAGTTGCAGAAACTTCTTGTGCTCGCCTGTCTTGGTCTCACTTGTCATCGCCTGGAGAATCTGCAACCAACCAAACGAAGCAACCACAACAACAACAATGGAATCTCTCTGCCTTCATGAGAAGAGCTTCCAAAGGACAAAAGGTTTATTTAATATTTTTCGGATCGAGCTAACATCACCCGATGTTAGTTGCCTACGTACTCATCAGACAACATCTCCAATGTTTCTAACAAGATCAGATCCAGACGTAGTTCTGCCTAGAAACTACTCTATCCTACGAAGCATAACATCACACATGCAATGCTTATGTATTTTCAACCAACCTACATTTTAGTAAGTCCTTTAATCGTTCAACTTGTCTAATTAACAAGCAATATCAAACAATGTTATTAATTATCTCACATCCCTTGTTTGATAATTAATACTATCAAATCTGTAACTCAGAGATGACTTGCACCTCGAGAAATCTCCAAATATAGTACTCCAACATTAGAGTAGACTGCTTAACAGCAGCTTGACCCAAATCCCCAGGGCTCTCAATAGCCTGCCACGAATCTGGAGAAGAGGATCCTAACTGTGCTCATGGACACAGATTGGCGAGAAGCACAAGCCTTCCATGATGATCATACAACTTTGCTTTTCGTGCGTACTAAATAGTCTTGGGAAGACCTGTGGGAGACCTGCAGTAAAGACCCTTTGGTCAATGCCCAAACCGTTATGGCGATGAAGAAGCATATTGCAATCTCCACCATCCCAACTCTGGGAGAAAATGTCTTATAAGACATTACTAAAGAATCCAAAGAAGCCTCAGGTCCTTATGACCATTGACTCCCCCAAACATCTGAAACTTAGACTAGATTATTTTCATCTAGTCAAATATTCACTCAACCATTTGGGTCCTCTTCACCTTATGAATCGGCCCAATAAATAACTCATCCATTGAGCTATGACTCCGAGAACATCCCGTAACCACCCTCGGTTCATTAACCAAGGTAAAATTCTATGTCAGAGCCCCGTTCACTCCATGAACCGGTCCCAAACCCTATTGAGGGTATTTTAGTCTTTATCTTGATTAGATGTTCTCCCCCCCCCCTCTCCCCAATCCAATAGAAACCCATATCTCTTGATTAACTTCATTAATCTTAAGTTACTCATATGAATCAATGCATTAATAATAAATGCAAACATTAAAATAATTAACATATATACTATGCAATCACACAGGTGCATAAATAATAAATGGAGGCCTGTTGCACTCATTTGCAAGGCCAGGGCTCAGAGAATTCAAGCATGAGGGTGTAAACAATTCTAACGTTTCCCGTGAGTTACATATAACACTCTAGTCGATCGATGTACTTGATTGCAAACACGTGTAATACACTGCCTTAAACCTTTAGAATTAGGGTTCTCCCCTTGTTTCCCGTGACACTGTGACCTAACAAGGTCTTCGTGTCAATACTGGTCACGCCCCTTCCTTTTGAAACCATTTAATGTCATTCTAGGGCACCCTAACGCTTGGTTACTAGGTTATCTGTTTTAGCAGAAATAGAACATATTGCCCCTAAGGGCGTTAGGGTAATTTTACCACTTAGGGTATAATACCCTTGCTTGGGTCATTTGGTCATCTCACTACCCTATTATTATTTTAAGTCATAATCCTCTCAAGAGGTTCTACTCTCAAGCGGACTCGCGCTTCCATTCACATGAGTGTGGCCGGGTCCGCTCAAAGGGTATTTCTATCATTTGGTTTAAGGCCTTAACAACATCTAATGGGTCCAAAATTGAACTCAAGCGTACTACTTGACTTCATGGACTCTGTGTAAATTTCCTGACATGTTACGGGGTCATGAACCCCTTGAACTAACCCAGGTTTTGACTAACGATTTACTATAAACCCTATGGGCAAAAGGGTCAATTAACCACTCCTTGGGATTTTTCCTTACTAAGTGATTTGGTCTATAATTAGGTTACCTATTAAAATCTCACTGATAATTTTCCCAATTTTTAGATCAACTCATAGGCCCTTGAACCGGAGCCCCAAAGTCGGGTAAGTGAATATTGCATAGTAATTTAACTATAAGGGGTAAAAGGGTCATTTTATAGTCTTTGGGATTTTTCCCCAAGCTGAAACTTGTCCATAATACTCTGATGCCTCTCAAGGTGCAATAGTAATTTCTTTTAATTTTTTTGACATATTTAACCCCCTGAACCGGACCCGGTTCACTTGCTTTCTTATTTTTTAAAAAAAAACCCGGGCCGAACGGGTCGGGTCACCCAGTCTGGCCCGGCCCGAAATGGAGCCCGACGACCCACTGGGTCGTCTTCTTCATAGTCGGCCTCCTCTAGCGGCGCCGCCCGAGGCCGCCACTCTACGGTGAGGGCTTGGCGGAATCGGATCGCCACCTAGCGGCGATTCCGACCAGCCCAGTCCCGCTGTCGTCTGGTGGCCGGCCGGAGCAGAAAGAGGCGTTTCCTTTCTTCTTCTTCTTCTTCTTCTTCTTCTTCTTCTTCTTCTTCTTCTTCTTCTTCTTCTTCTTCTTCTTCTTCTTCTTCTTCTTCTTCTTCTTTAAAAAAAACACACAGTGCGACGGAGCTGCGACGGCAAGCCACCACGGCTGGCCGGCTTTACCGGATCGCCATCGTCTGGCGATTCCAGGAAGCCAGGTCCCTCCTCCGGCCGGGGCTGTGCCGCGCAACCATAGTACCCTTTTGTTTTTTTTGTTATTGTTTTCCATTCTCTGTTTCTTTCAGATGCACCCATAGTGGCCGGTTCGTCCGGTGAAAAGGTATTAGCCGTCCAGTTGCTGGTCGGCGGTAGGCATATCACTGTTCCTCGTAATTATGGGAACAATGACTTGCAGAGGACACTGTTCCTTGTAATTACGAGAACAATAACATAAATTAGCAAATTGCAGATATTGCAGATAATGTAATGCATATCTAAATTTATTTAACAAACCACGCAGAAATTTCAACTTGAAAATTTATAGCCATCCTACCTTCATAGCCGGTTTGCCGTCGATCCACCACCACCGGAACCTTGCCAGAGTCTCACCGGAAAATTCTATCGGCAGCTCCTTTTCCCCTTCCCTTCACCATCTAAAGCTGACTCCTTTCATTAGCCCTAATTAGCCTTTTTATAGGTTTAGAGATTAGGGTTTTCTAATCCCATTAAGAGTTGGGCCAATTGAGCTACTTAGGCCTATTTTTATTAAATTCCGTCACTAAAATAATTAGGCCCATAAGGTGACTTAAACGGCTAATTTACGCGCTCAAATCAGGTAAACGGGCCCTACACGCTAAAGTCAACTTCGAACAATCATATCTCTCTTATCTGAACTCCGATTCGCGCATTCTTGGTGGCGTTTCGAAGCTCTTTCCGTCTATTTTCCATCCATATAGGATTCAGCCACCACATCTAACTGATGTTCAAGTTATTCTCATGAGAAGGTTAAGGGGTCCAACACCCTAATTTCCTGTTGTCAACTTCAGGAATTTAGAAAATTCCCGGACGTTACATTCTGATTCTAGCCATGTGTGTAGGCTGAGGATTTTAAGTATGTGGGTATATGACTTATGGACTAGTTCAGAGTTAAAATCCTCTTTTATTTTCCTCATTTCTCTTGCACAAAGGTTTAAAGGTGCGCACTCCGTACGTGAAAATCATCCAATTAAAGGGTTAAAGTCTTCCGCAACTACGTTAAATCAATTTTGTCCCCTCTGTGCGCTTTGACCGTCCCTTAGACCAGGTTCGGCTAGGGTCGGGTGGGTGCCGGGGCGTGACAGAAGCCTTGTACAGTAGAAGAAGCCACACACTTATTCCTCAAGCATATTATTAAGCATTAGTGCATGCCCCAAATGATCGTCAGTAACCATGATGTGCGATTCACATGTTACTTTTAGATAGAGTTATTCAAGTCCTTGGGTTCCAAGCGAAACTTTTCCTAAAGCATTCATGGCCAGATTGATGGTCTAACATAGTGCATCAATGCCATCCTTGAAGAGTATCTTCAACACTCTATATGTGCCAACCAAAAGAAATGGGTGAACCTCCTCAATGTCACCCAATTCTCCTACAATCTCCAATGAAGTTTGACTACAAAGTCCCTTTGAGTTGGTTACTAGCTGCCAACTGACAATGTCTCATACTCTAGCTATCGGATACACAAGAAACAACCCACCCGTGGCAAAAGATTGGCACCTCCAAACAAATATTGTCAAAGCCTATCTTGAGAAGGCTACCCATTGGACGAAGAAGTGGGCAGACAAAGGCCAGAAGCTCTACACCTTCCATGTGTGGGATTTGGTTCTTATCAAGCTGAATCCACCCCCAATTGAAACTATTTGGACAAATCCATCAAGGTATTACTTTCAAGTATGAAGGTCTTGTTCCCATCAATAAGACAATTGGGAAAACTTCTTAACAAGTTCAATTACCAGCCTGGATATACGTCCACCCAAACTTTCATGCAAACTCAAGTATGAAGGTCATGTTCCCATCGTTAAGAGGGTCAGGAAAGCCTCTTACCAAGTTCATCTACCAGCCTGGATGCAAGTATACTCAACCTCTCATGCCAACTATCTCAAACCATACTATGCTTATGCGGAAGACCCTTCTATAAACCAGATTGATCATGGCAACCTGAAGGTTACAACCTATTTTCAAGTTCTAGAAGAAATCCTAGCAGATCATAAAGTTATCTATGACAGAGAGCAAGTATGAGAATTCCTCATCAAGTGGCGAGGCCTTCCACATAGCTGGGAGCCCGAAGAAGAATTCACCCTCCAACATGCCACCCAAGTCAAAGCCCTACCTCCTAGAGCAGTGTCAATGAGGACATCAGTAGAATTGAGTGGGGGAGCATGTTACAAACGGGGTCCAGACACCTCACACAAGCTTTTAACTTTCACAATCCCTTTGTAAATACCTTTTAATGTCTTTTTTTATGTTTTTATGTATTTTCCTTTATTATCATATAACGATGTCTATAGATCCACTTTGGTGCTACTCCAACAATATGCAAGAAACCTCTTATGCTATATAGGGAGAGGTGAAGTATTAATGTGGTTGGTTGATGTAATTTACACCTATTACTTTGTAAACTCGTTGACAGTGAATGCAATCTATCTTCATGCTTGTGTTAAATTGTTTATTTGTAATGAATCACTCTCATTCCCCCTACCTCTTACTTTGCAAGGTCCTTCGCAAGTGATCCGTAAAACACCTTGTCAAGCGATAACACTTGTTGCACTCAAAAGGTTGACTTGTTGAGCACAAAGCCTCGCAAGTGCTGTACGATAACATGTCCATCAACCAAGGCCGTGATAGTGCATCTACCAAGTGGCGTGATGCTTTGCGATGTGTGCCGCGCAGTTAGTGCGAAGCTCCTGTCTGTATGTATAAACAGGGGAGGGGTTGTCCCAAAGCACCTCACACCTCTGACTCTCTTTAATACCATTACTAGTCTTCTAACCTTTTTTTTTTTGCGTTGTGAGGCCATTTTAAGTCCATTTAAAGACCGCTCAAAAAGAGATGCTAGCTACCTTGGGCATACTCTACGCGATGGAGGGATCATTTTTTCAATTTGAAGACTATAGAAGGGCAAAAGTTGCGGTGCTAGATAATCATTATAGCTCTTGCACATAGATAATGATTCTATTGATTGTAATTTTTTTATTATAATATTTTTGACTACTAGGTTGGGCTTTGCCTTTACATTTAAAATGCTTGTCGGGGCGTTACATATAATCATGTAACAAATCTACCCAACAAACCTTTTAAATTAAGTTTTGGTTGGATTGAATACAAAGCTCATTTGGGCCCACATGGTCTGGCCAACCAAAACACATAGGGTTTTATTGGGTAAATTCGATAGGAGATTACCATTTTTCATTGTTTTTATTCACCATAGTTTGTTTGGTAAATTTGTTGGGTAAAATTATTAGGTTTTTTTTTATCTAAGTTTTCATTGTTCATAGTTTGCTCTATCATTTTAGGATGTGTGGAGCAAAATCTTATACCAAAATTTGATTGGATCGAAAAAAGTGCATCTCAAGTAAGAATAGGAGGATGGATTATTCAATTAAAATAAAACTTAGTGTAAGATTTTATTGAACAGAAATTGTGTGAAAAAAAAACATTATCCATCGTTTTATTAATTTTTTTTTTGTTTTCTGCCTGGCCCCACCCAAGCCCGGCCCGGTTTCTGCCCTAAGTACGTGTGTCTCCGGTCTAAAGTAAAATGTTTGCAGCCGGCTTGGCCAAAAGGCCCAAAACATAGGTGACGCGGGCTGTCTGCTCCATCTTCCCGCCACTTCTTTCCTCCTGCCCTTCACAACCCAGAATCTGCTCTCTCCACAGAGTGATCCAAACCAGGTTCCTGAGGAGCAGACAAGCAAGAGTCTCAGGATGTTGTGGGTGGACAAATACCGGCCAAGAACCCTAGACAAGATGCTGGTGCATCAGGACATCGCTCAGAATCTAAAGAAACTGGTTTACTTTCTTCTGCTCATCTCTCTCTTTCTCTCTGTACTATTCTTCAGGGTCTGATTGTTTTTAACCATAATTTAATGAAATAGGTTTCGGAGCACGACTGCCCTCATCTCCTCTTCTACGGGCCATCTGGGTCTGGCAAGAAAACCCTCATCATGGCTGTTCTCAAGCAGATGTTTGGTACCGGAGCCGAAAAGGTTGGATTTTTTTTGTTATTGGCTTGGATTTTTGTGGTTGTTTTTTTTTTCTTTGAGGATTTGAAAATGGTTGAAAAATTTCTGTTGTTGGTGTTCCAGGTGAAGGTAGAGAATAAAATCTGGAAAGTTGAGGTATGGATGTTTCCTTCTTCATCATCATTTGTAGATTCCCAATAATTTATTCCTTGAGAAGGTGATAATCATGTTATAAAAATTCAACATACATGCTATCTATGCTAAAATATGAGTAGTGACACATTCTTTCAGTACAGACAGAGATGTTAAAGGGTTTCCATAGAACTGCATTTAGAGGGCATGATTTCCTATGTTCATCTGGTATTGGCCATGCGATATGCTAATATTCATATCAGCTTTCTGATCCACGATTTCCACTTTAAATAAGGCTACTGATATATAAGTGAAAGTGTATATATCCCGGTACCCAACACTTGGTATTGAGTTTGGCAATAAAGATGGATTATTTGTGGCACACTACCTGGAACTGGAAGTAAAATCTACTGAATGCCTTATGCCAACAGATGTACATTGCTGAAAATTTGGGATTTAAATATCAATTAGAAGCTATAAGGTTTTTGCTGAGGGGTAATTAGTTTCCCCAAAGGGCCGAGTAGGATAGAATTATCTTGCTGTGTTTGGTTGTAGATATGCCCTGATATCTTGGCAGGGTCATTTGCAGTTAATCGAGTCTTATTTTAAGAAAAAAATGTAGGCAAGCCTCAATCAAGGGGACTGGTGATTAAGGATTTTAGTTTCTGATTACTTTGTCGCTGTTAATCATGATTATGCTTCTTCATATGAGAAATCGAGCATTTTTAAATGTTTACTAGGCTTTAATCTGACTAGTTGGCATGTTACTCATATCGGACCAATAAGCATGTTAAGCAATTCTTTCATATCATGTTTTAAGTCCTTTTTTGCGTTTTGTTTCTAGTTTTTTGTTGTATTACTTGGTATTTGTACAACTATTAACTATCAGTGGATAATATGTGCCTGGTAAACAATTTATTTGTGCAGGCATCATCTAGAACAATTGATATTGAGCTGACAACGTTGTCAAGCACCTATCATGTAGAACTTAATCCAAGTGATGCAGGTTTTCAGGATCGATATATTGTTCAAGAAATTATAAAAGAAATGGCCAGGAATAGACCTATTGACACTAAAGGGAAAAAGGGTTTTAAAGGTAATTTTGTGACAACGGTGGTTGTATACTTCATAAAATTCTGTGTTGACAGTATATTCTAACTTTAATTCTGCTGGAACATGTTGTGATTGTCAGTTTCCTTTTGCTTGTAGTTAATTGCTTTGTCATGACCGCGTATGACATTTTTTTGTGGTTTATTAATGGATGTTTTCTGTGTTGTACAACAGTCTTAGTTTTGAATGAGGTTGACAAGCTTTCCAGAGAAGCTCAACATTCCCTCCGAAGGACAATGGAGAAGTACAGTGCATCTTGTAGGTTAATTTTATGCTGCAACAGCTCTTCAAGAGTTACTGAAGCCATCCGATCTCGATGCTTAAATATAAGGGTCAATGCCCCATCTGAGGAACAGGTTTATCTCTTCAGTAATTTGTTCAGAAAGTAGGTTACAATTGTATGTCTGTGTTTGTATGGGTGTATGACAAAATCCTGCTATAACTGACTTCCAGGCCTTTGCATACAAAAATTTGCAAAAGGTTTTTAAGGTGAACTTCATTGTGAATTGCTATAGCAGGCTTTTGTTTAGATCATACACTTAGTGCCCGTTTGGATGTTATTTGAAGGGGAAATGTAAAGGCCTTTTAAGCCCATTTGCCCAAATGGGCTTATGTTTGGTGCTGCAAAGGCCGAGGTGAGACCTTTCTAGCTAAACCCGCCTCTGGCTAAACCCTCGAAAGGCGCTTTGAGCCATCTGCATGTTAAAAAAGGAAAGGCTTTTTCAACCATCTGCATATTAAAAAGGAGGAAGGTTTAGATAGAAAGGGCCTTTCAGTCATCTGCATGTTAAAAAGGCGGAAATGCGTCTTTCTGTTTCAAATTATTCGCCTTTCCGCCTATTATGGTTATCTTCAGGTTTTCAGGGTTATGCCCCATGCTTTCCAAACCAAATGGTCTTTGCAAATATGTTTTAATTAGAAATGGGCTCTCCAGAACTTAAAAACTGGGAAAGCAGCATCCAAACGACTCCTTATACTTTAAGATACTTCCGGGATGAGCTGAGATGATGAAACCAGATAAAACAGTATATGTAAATATGCAATAATAGGTCATGTTTGACTTTGAAATATTTATGTTGTTTGAAAGAAAGAAAAATGCAAGAACTAAAAACCACCGAAGCTCGTTGTCTCATGTTAGAAGAGGAATCACTTTCAAAGAAAGGTGAGTAAGCAATGATGGCTGGCACAAATGCTAAATGATTTAGTGCAGCATCACAAATGCTAAATTTTGCTGTTTACTCCTGCAATCACAATTATTTAAGTTCCCTTTTTATTAAAAAATTGCTTAAGACTCATCTTTATCTCATATGCTTGGAACCTTTTGTTTTCTCTATGTTCATGGTTTCTCAATATTCATTTTCTCCGCCTTCTAGAGCATGCATTTGAATAAAGCCGTAGAAGTATAAGCTTCAATACTTCATAGTTTTGTACCTGCTTTTTTTAAAATAAATTTCTTAAGTGGTTTCTGTCAGTATGTTAGATATGTGCCTTGTAGAAATTTGTGTTAGTGATACCATTTTTTTTTCTAATTGTTATTGCTCACTGAGGGGCAGTTGTTTTGGAGGATAAACCTGCAAAACAAAGAAATAGCAGTTATTATGCCTTCTCTTGGCATTCTCTCTTTAATACTTTAGTTATCCTTGTAAGTTTTTTATTTTATGTTATTTACACCAGAAACAAGGCCTCCTCATGAAGCTGCTATAGATTGTAGTAACATATACCTTTCTATTTTTTTGAGATTCTAAATGAACACGGTCGAGTTACAGATACATTAAAACGTGTCCTAATACAGATCATAGCAGCCAAATGTAGCTGGCAGTTGGTAGTTAATATAAATCTTGCTAAGATGAAATCATTCATAACAAACTGCATTTATTACTAGTTTGGCCTTTTTTTTCTCTAGATGATAATTTGATATGTTACTTTTGTTGAAATATGAGGTAGATACATTGATAATATGTTTCCTAACAGCTTAAGCTCTTAGGAAGCAACTGTTATCTAAGAGTTTTGATATCCTTTGTTGGTCCTTCCTCTAATAGCTTAAGCTTATAGGAGACTTGGCTCTGACATGGCATCAGAGCAGGAGGTGCTGAGTTGTGATTCACGGCTTCCCTCAAAACATTTGCATGTGTCTAATCATGATTGCACTTGGTTTGTTTGATGTCCATATGTGGTCCTTTTCCTTGTAGGTTAAGCTTTTAAGAAACTTGCTTTCAAACATTTATATGGCAAGAATGCTTATAAATGCTGTTTTATTGTTTTCATTGAATTGTATAATTGACTGATGTGTAATTGATGCTTATCTTGTCATGATGGTAAATTACAATAGTGTTGTTGATTATGCCCATGTTTGTATAATTTCAACGGTCAAGAAAATTGATTTGACTATCTAATGATCTTTGTATTCTGCTTCTTGGAAGATTATCCAAGTCCTGGAGTTTATAAGCAAAAAGGAAGGGCTTCAACTCCCGGCTGGATTGGCCTCTCGTATTGCTACTCAATCAAATAGGAGCTTGCGAAGAGCAATACTTTCTATAGAAACTTGTCGGGTGCAGCAGTTAAGCTTTGTTCTAAACCTTCACTGTTATATTTATTGCTAATAACTTTTTCTGTCACTTTTAAGCTACCAAAGAAGGATATCATTGGAGCAAGCCTTTATGCTATGTTGGTGTTGTTTATAGGTATCCCTTCACAGAAAATCAAGCGGTGTCACCCATGGACTGGGAGCAGTACGTGTCTGAAATAGCATCTGATATTGTGCAAGAGCAAAGCCCTAAAAGGTTTGCCCTTTGCATCTGATACACTTTTTAACAACTTCGATTGAGTGAGGTCTTCAATTTGAAACCATAATGAAATATGGAAGTGTAAGTTTTTATTGGTTGTTCTTGGCCTATATAAGGTAAAGTACTATGCTTTTAAATAGCTAAATCCCATCTCCTGGTTTATTTTAGCCCAATCAAATGTGGTTAGCTTCAATTTGCATGCGCTTTTGGCTTACTGATGCACCTTGCATTTATGAAGTATGATCCCAACCTACAAAATTTAATGGAGAAAGTCATAAAAAAGAGTCTGATACAATTGTACTATAAATCTATTTGAGTTTTGAGTTATAGCATTGGGTTGTAGAGATAATTAGGGTTCAGGTTGAGAGGAGGGTGAGGAGAGCAGAAGAGGAGAGAGGTGAGATAGGTAGTAACAAGAGAGGGAAAAGAGAGATGGCACTCACACACAAACACACAGAGTAAAAGGAGAGAAAGAGAAACAGGTGAGGGACAGCTAGGGTAAAGGTAAAGGAAGAGCAAATATATTTATTAGGGCAAAATATGCACTACTTCTTGCGTTTTTTTCTGGCTGGTATAGTTTGTAAACACTAATTTGGTGCTCGTGGAAAGTTGCCATTAACTCATTGCATTTTGGAGTCGCACCATCCAAAAAGTAAGTGGCCAAATGATTTAGGGCATATAGTAGTAGAGAAGCATGTTAGAACAGTAATTTGGAAGAGTTTTGGTGCAAGGGGCATAGTCATGATTTCTGGAAAAATTGAGGTTTTTTATAATTTTCAAAATTTGACAGATGATCAAAAGTTCCAAAAGAATGTCCTAATTCATAGGAGAGTTGGTTTCAAGTCCCAATTTTCCCAGAACAGTTTGGATTCATCTTAAAAATAACTATCTCCGAGTCTTAGCAAATAACATCAATAAGATTTCTGATTTCAGTGACTGCTGTTTTGTTTTGATTTACGTCAATTTAATTGGTGCATTTTTGACAGTATAGAGTGGATTTAATTCTGGTTGGGCCCTAGTGGGAAGAAGGAAATTATTTAGTGGCCTTCCAACACTATAAAAAATAGAGCAGCCTTAACTTGATAAAAATGATATTTGGTTTAAAACTTAGTCCTTTCTCCCTCTGTTGGAATTTATCTCTTCTCCTATGACTATTCTACTTGTCCCGCTTTTGTCTTTTTTGTCCCTATCTCACTTTATTTTTTATTATTACTGCAAATTAAACTATGTACCAATGATCCCTGCTGTTGAGAGTCGACAGTTACAGTTGCTGTACTGTTCATGTACTGGTACACTATTTATCTTCACCGAATTGTTCCCTGGCTATACCCATCAACACCAGAAATCAAATATAACAAAGCCTGCTGTTATATCAGACATTGAGACTTTGTTCAGAACATACCCAAATGGTCAACCAGGTCAATAACCTGGATGACAGACTTGCCCTGTGTTACTAATCTTTCAATAAGCTTTATAGCTATTTTCTCCAAATCCCCCGAAGAATCAGAAGTAGCCTGTACTTTGAACATTTGCATGTGTCAAATTGGGCCATAAATAAGCTAAAACAGCACTATTCTGACTGCGCCACCAAAAGCTCCCAGAGATCATTTGTAGGTCTGAGGATACCCTCATATGCTGCCATTGGGGTAGCATGGAAGTGATCTTACATTGGTGGGCACATAGAATCCGTGGATGGTATTAAATACTCCCTCTGAGAAAGTCAAATTACTCCCGAATGCAGGGAAGTGGGGAAATACATTTAGTTAAAGACAGTGCAGAGACGAGTCACATCATTAACCTTAAACATTTCCTGAAGGGAAAGGAAGAATGGTAAGGGGAAAGCTTGAAATTAGACATCCTTTGGCAATTGTAACAGCATAATTTATCACTTTTTATAAATAAGCACAATTATAACCCAAGTACTTAAAAACCCATCGTTGTGAAATCTGTTGTTCCAATACTTACTTTGTGTGGAAATCTGTTGTTCCAATACTTACTTTGTGATGGAGACAATCGACAGATAGCCACCCCAGAGCCACCACTGAAGACTGGCCCAGTTGCCTGTTAAAGGCCTAACTAATGAATGAATGAACGAGCAGACCATGAATTTGAATTGAGAGAACTTCCTGTAAGGAATTTCCCCTGTTAAATGCTGATTCCAATTAACTTGCGGTGCGGATGTCATAAGCTCATGGTACAACCTCCAGTGCGGATTCCGGGAGAACATTAGTGTGGATTCTAATATCTCCCCCTCGTTGGTGCTTACTCCAGAGAAGTTCCTTGGTGCTGATTCCCAGGGAGATTATCTCCTTTTTTCCCCCTTTTATTTGCCTCATTCACCCCCCTGTAATCGTCACCCTCTTGCCCTTCTTCATTCACTATCATTTCTTCTCTATAACCTGTTATGCCCTCATAGAATCCCAGTCTATAAATCAACACTGCCTTAGTGCCTTCATTTTTCCCCTTGACAGCCTGTGATTCCTTGTTCCAGCAGTCTGTACAGTAACACTGCTCCCTACATTCCTTTGGACTTAGGTAATTGGTGCAGATATTAAAATGACTACGTAAGGGATATGGATGCCTCTTCATTACTGCATGAATTACTCAAGTAGGCAATAGGGTGTTCATTCTCTCTGAGTACACTATAGATCCAAATTTGGAAACATTGGTAAGTCTTGACAAATTTGGAAGGCTAGAAATGATGCCGAACATCCTTGACCTTCAAGACAATATAAGCTGTCTGAGCTTGAGCTTACTGTAGGAAAGTTCCATTTATTGGGAAGGGCTGTAAGAGGATCAGTAAATTGGCTTGAGTGGTGTATATAATGAGGACAACAACATGTGAGGCCAAGAAGCCAAACAAACTATGTGGGTTAGATTAGAAGGAATTGGCCAATGAAGAATAGTCTCAATTTTGGCAGAGTTAGCCACCACTATTGTGTGGGCTAGATAATCTACTTGCTAATGGCCAAAATGACATTTTGAGCATCTAAGTAAGAGCTTGTGTTCACAAAGTTAATTGCGAATCTGATAAAGTTGCTGAACATGATCTGTCAAAAAAGAGATATAAATACAAAAATATTATCAAAGAAAATGCATGTATTTTTTCATTTACCATGTTCAATCACTTTCGCTTCCAAAAATGTGTGCTTTGATGTGTGGACCCTAATCCGGACTCACTTGTTCGGTCTCAATGATCATTATGGATCTAGTGGTGAGCCAAGGGGGGGTAAAAATTCCGTTCTAGATAAGAACATAAATTTGGGGTGATTTGTTACATAAATGATTTTATGATGCCTGATGTTGCTTCTAACAAGTGACTGAATTTTTTTATAAAAAAGGGCAGAATATTGATCAATGAGAAGAGCATGATCTTGTAATGTGAGTGTGCAGGTTATGTCTCTAAGAATTTTGCACTTGCCCACATGTCGAGTAACTCCATAATGACTAGGATAAGAGGTGGGCTTCATCACATTGTTGTTGAGGGCATGATGATCCACATGAAAGACCTAGAAACTGTTTTCTTAATATTAGAGAGAATGGATAAAGAAAAGTGGTTATAATTATGATGCTATGATGGGAAATGACTGGTTCCAACGTCTCCTCCTTGAGGCTCTCAGTCTCATCTTTATAAGTGAGGGTAACAATAAGGCCAAGAGATAAAACAAGATTTAACCTCTTCCATAATACTCAAGAGTGAGTCAGCGACAACTATCCTAACTCTCCAGTGACTTCCCTGAAACATTATTTATCAGAAAGTTTGAAGATATGAATCATAATCATAATCAAGAAGCACCTATTTCTCAACAATTTGTCGTTAGTGACATGGATCTTACACCTCCACTCTATTAGAGATTTTAGTATTAAGACTTGTAGATGTAAATATTTACTTAGATTGTCCAATATATGTGTGGAAAAACTTTTTTAGGATAACTGAGACAACAAGATCATTTTACATGGTCTCTCCAGAATCTCTTCGAGATCCTGTCTCTTTGGTTGAACAAGACGAGACCAAGATTCAAGACGACGAACCTTGGTGTTACCCCTAAGTTCTCACAAATAAATTCATTCGTAATCATTTCTCTCCTAGTTATCCCACACATCTAGCTTAGGATCCTCATTTCAGCTACATTTTTTTTTTTTCAGGGCACACCACTCCATAGAGCATTGCATGCCTAATTATTTTCCCAGAGAATTTGCCTTTATACCCTTTTGGGATGCACTTATCATACGAAACTTCCGGTGTTCCAATTCCACTTTGCCTACCCTGTATTTATTCTATGTATTACATCATTATTGTGGATAGTGAAGCCTAAATAACAGAATTGTTCATATTTGGGCACTTTTTTCATCTATTATTATTAGGGGTCCACCTATAGTTCTACCTTCCCTAAAGTTGAGTTCCATGTACCTCCGTCTTGTTCCTACTGATTGTATAACCTTTTGATCCTAGGGTTTCCCTCCACTTATTTGCCTTTGCTTTTAACCCTACTTTAGTTTCATCAACTAAAACTACATCGTCCACAAAAAGCAAGCACCATGGTACCCTATCTTGGATACGTGCAGTTAGCTCATCCATGATTAATGCACACAGATAGGCTGACCCTTGATGAATGCATGCTGATTTCGAAGATATAAAATCAGGTACCTAAATCGCTGAGCAAGGCAATCATTCAGGAGATTATTGTTGCTGCCATTATTAATCAACATGACTACTTTGTGCCACTTAGTACCTCAACACACATGGTGTATATACCCTTGAGTCCATAAGCTCCTTGTCTAATGCTGACGCATTTATATCCCTAATATTATCAATCTCCTTGTAATGTATGATAGGGTCATGGAAAACCAACTAGTACCGGTATAACTAAAAACCTCAACCATACCCATTAAATGTTTCTTTTTCATAGTTTTTGCTTTTTGTTGAGGAGGGGAGTGCGGTTGGAGGATGCCCTCATTTAGCTGTCTTACCTTTGTTCTATCCTTTTGTTTCTCTTTGTTTCAGGTTGTTTATGGTTCGAGGAAAGCTTTATGAGTTACTTGTAAATTGCATACCTCCAGAAATTATTTTGAAGGTAAATCCTGAATTTTACACTGACGAGTTATGGTTGATTATATGGATAGCATCTCCTGATATCCTTTCTCTCTGCCTCATCTTACAGAGGTTGCTCACAGAATTATTGAAAAAGTTGGATTCTGAATTAAAGCATGAAGTATGCCATTGGGCTGCATATTATGTAAGTACAGCCTCGTATCTATTTATTGCATGAGTTTCGTTTGCATTTTTGTCTCATCATGATCAAGATGAAGAGAAAATTGTCTCAGCAGATTCTGTAACACTTCTTTATGTAATGCTAGAATAGTTTATATGGATAGTCCCTTCCCCAACAGCTTAAGCTTTTAGGTGAAGTGGTTAACTACCATGTTGCAATCAAGACTTTGTTGTGCAATACATTAGTCAAGATTTTATGGTTTGTAGCAGTTCTGTTTTAATTCTAAAATGTAGTATATATAGAGAGAAGAGAAAGAACATTGTCTCGTGAAGCAAATTTTTCTAGAACCTTGTATAATATACAGTTATGGTGGTTTGCAAGCATTGGGTTGTAGCTATTAGGAAAAATGCATTTCACATAGTACTCTGCTCATTGATCTTTCGTTCATGGCCAAATCTGGCCAAACCTAATGAAGACATTGATGAAAGTAGTTTAGAAATTATTGTAGTTCTTATTCTTATAATCCTTTATGGTGGTTGTCTATGTTTGGATACTTCCATTTGGCATTGATCATTGTGATATTTGCATCCAGATAATCTAGCACCCCATAAGCTGAATCTGCATGATAATACGCTTTTAGTAATCCATGCAGTATTTTATAGTAATATTCCACTATAACTTCATTCTTCAGGAACATAGGATGCGTCTTGGGCAAAAGGCAATCTTTCATATTGAAGGTACTCTGCTTTCAACCTATTTTACCTGTTGAGTTCCATGTTTGCATGCAATGTTTTATCTACTTGACACTTGATTGTTCGTGTGTGTTTTTTATGCGTCAAATATCTTATGCTAATGAAATCAGCAACTTGGCATTGATTTTAGAGTTCTCTGATCGGAAGCTTTTAATGTGAAAGATTGAATGTAAACTTCTTATGGTTTTGTACAGCTTTATGATATTGTGAACTTCTAATTGAGGGAATTTGTAGTGAAAGGATGACTGCAACAATGTTGATGTTGGATTATCTTGTTGTGGTCTGATAAAGAGGGTAAGCTAACTAGGACTGGATGTCTTGTTCTTAGTCAATGTTGGCCCTCTTTAGAAGCTGTCAGATAGTACTCACTCTGGAAGAATAATTAGCAAAAATTCTTAACCCAGATGTAATTTCTCGTATAACTTAGTTGACGACAGAAATGCCTGCCTACTGGAAATATGATTGCATAGCCCCACTGAAGTAGTACTGAAGCTTTCAGCCAAAGGTGTAAAATCTACCCTGAATGTCAAACACTGTTCTAAACTATCCGTCTAGTAGATTTGTAAACTTATACTAGGGCAATCCATGCATTCTCAAACAGGTCTTAAGATAACTAGTGATGGTTTGATTTGCTTTCATTGTTT
Source organism: Saururus chinensis (assembly GCA_035235625.1). Lineage (NCBI taxonomy): Eukaryota > Viridiplantae > Streptophyta > Magnoliopsida > Piperales > Saururaceae > Saururus > Saururus chinensis. The sequence continues at coordinate 22,453,492 of CP141146.1, read as the reverse complement.
GTTTGACTAATAACAAATGTTGGATCCTTTCTCCAATAGCTCAAGTTTTTAGGAAACTTGGTTTGTAATCTGGTTTTAGAGCTTGGAGGTCCTTGGTTTGAATCACTAGAACCTCATGTCTGCATGTTCCCTTGCAAGCGTTTGCATCTATTAGTCAGGCATAGGGATGTGGGTGGGTTATTGTTTGGTTGTTTCTTTGGTTGAGATCCATCATTGGGTCCTGTTTCTAACCGCTTAAGTTTTCAAGTGAAGTGGTTAATTAACACTTGGAGTACTCAAGTACCTTTATTAATTTCCTCTACAATTTGTTCATGATAATGTATTACATCAATCTCTTGCCTGCATTCAAGCAAACCCGGTCTTACCGGCTGGAACAACCAGGCTTTATTGTACTGCACCAGAATTACATCCATTAAAATTGCCTTTAATCAGCTGTCTTAGGGACTTATCCGTCATACTTCAATCGAAGCATTGGATTTATTTAACGTTTTTTCTTTGCTTTTTTATGAATTCGTCTTGTGGATGTATGTGTCCAAATTCTTGTATACATGTGTACATGAGCAGTCATCAAGTTTTGCCTTAAGCTCTTTAAAGTTTAATATTAATGTTGGCATACTAGAATTAAATTCTTTTCAGAATATGTAGATGGCAGTTATTCAGGTGTTTAGTAGTACAATTTCAGCGGAGTACTGAATTCATTCTATTTATTGTTATTTTTCTTGTCACAGCCTTTGTTGCCAAGTTTATGAGCATCTACAAGGGTTTTTTGATTGCTACTTTCGGCTGACATTTCCTACTTGAGGGAGACAAAGCCTGGTAAATTATTGATGCATGTGTATAGCAGCATTTGGAAACTTTTTAGGCAAGTTTTGGCACTAAGAGTAATGAATGATCTCTAGGATGTATTTTGATTCTCCAATCTTTGTGTTTCAGATGTTGCACGAAATATATACTCTTCTCCTCGTTTCTACTTTCGAGTATTTGAAATGCCTCTTGTGCATGCCAAGCAAATGAAGTGCTTCGTCTATTATTGATGCGTGTAGCAGCATTTGGAAACTTTTTAGGTCAAGTTTTGGCACTCAGTAATGATCTCTAGGATGTATTTTGATTCTGTGCTCTTTGTATTCCAGAAGTTGCACGTAAGTCTAAGCTCACCTCATTTCTAGTTGAGTATTAAAATGACAATTGTGCATGTCAAGCAAATGAAGTGCTTCTACGTACGTGCGTTATAAAAAAAATTACTTCATACGTTATAAAAAGAGTGTTGCATCATGGTTTTGTAAATTATTCCTATTTGGATTGGTGGACTAGAATTATGATGTAAATGTTACAATCTCATCTCGGTACAATGGAATTTTTTGTTCAACTTGGCGAATTCAGTTGCTTTTGCAAGGTTTTCTACTTAAGGCATGACACCGACAATCACAAGAGTAGAAGCCTTGTTATGCCATAATTGCCAGCTAGGTACACGGAATTGGGATACAAAGAGGATAATGAAAACAGCAGACATGAATTTCTGGTAAAATTAGAATGAGAAAAAGGTTCTCTTGAAGTTCTTCCGTGAGAAATATGGAAAATGGGAAATGGGGAGAATGCCATAATGCGGGAGGCAAAGTTTTAGGTAACTAAGTTTTGGACTTGCGAACCAAAATACTGCTTATGGTTGTTGAGGAAAATCTGTTATTGTCAATCCAACAAGTGGTGTGTTGGTTCGACCTTACCCCATTGAGGGAGAGTTTCCAGGGTCAAATTCTTATCATGGCGTATTGCGTTTCTGAGAATCTTGGTCCTTGGGCATCTACCGTGTGTATGGCTGGAGGTTGTACCAATCAAAGAGGAAAACACGTGATTAGAGTTGATAGGTGGATCCTTCTAAAGCCGCTGGCACCTGATCAGTTTTTTGGACACAATAGTTTATGGTATGCAGTATAAGAGCATATCGCACACTTGTGTGCCGTGTGGGTTTACGAAGGATTCCATGGTTACTTGTAAAGGTATGATATATTCTGTACATCCTATATTAATAGTTACATTTTAAAAAATAATAATTTTTATCAAATGGTAAGACCCATATAATAGAAAACAAGCTTCTAAGATGCCTTTTTAAGTGTTCAACTACTTAAATAATTTGAAATGAAGATATTAATATAAAATAATTTTTTTTTATCAAATAGAGCTATTAATATAAGGACGAAGGGAGTATATGCAAGGAAAAGGACAAGACCTGTTATCCCTATTTTGCCAAAGTAAAAGAAGGGCTATGCGTAGTTTGAGTAATCCTATGTCCACTAGCCCAAGGAATGCATGCCAAGATGAGCGGGCCCTATGTGCAAAGCCTCATGCCAAAATGTCGGACTTATGCCTTCATTGTGCTATGCATGCGAGCATTACTGGGTGCAAGCAATGGCTGCATTTTTATACATATTTTCGATGAGGAGTATTATTCGCTGCCTTATAATTTTCTCCATTTCATATTGAGGGTTCTCCAAATCATTGTGGGTGCTCCAACCCTGTTTTTGAGACAATTTCAATCAAAACGAAGCTCCACGGCTTGATATAAAGGAAGAAGTCAATTTCAAAAGAACATAAAAAGGCACTTAGTCAATTTGTCAAATTAAGAATCAAAATAATCCAACAAAGTAAAAACTGGGTATTTTGCAGTTGAACCATTTTAGTCTGGCTCAATCCAACAAAAATTCGGCTAGTTAGGACGTATGCAGTTGGCTGCCTTGCGCCACTGGCCGACCGGGCTTAACTTGGTAATCGATCTTACAGGCAGGTGGAAAGGTTGTCCTTGCATTCACATGTCATACCAGAAGAAATGATGAGATGAGGACATCGAAGTATTGGTTGATCAATGAATTTGGTTTGCTGTTGAAAGACTTGTTGAAAGATTTTACTACTTGAAAATGACAAAATAGATTTTGGATTTTAAATCAAAGATGAACAATGTAAGACAATGTTTTAAAACTTGGTCCGGTCACCGACCCATATTGGTGGTTGCGCCGGTTCAACTGGGTTGACCCAGTTGATATATAAACATCACTTATCTTCCCCATCCCAACCCTAACCGTGGAGCTGCCTCCCTATCCCCTCTCCCCTTGGGGCCACCGGACACCCCCTCTCCTCCCTAGTCTCACCCCTAGATGCCACCCTCTCTCCTCCCTAGCCTCGCCCCCAGCTGCCACTGGCCGGTTGTTTAGGTCACCAATTCGACCGGCCAGGCTAGAGTGACCGTCTAGGTCATACTGGCTTGGCCACCTAGACAAATCGGCATGGATTTTTGACTAGGCTCGTTAAACTCTGTCGAACCAGCCAAGTCTAATATTAAAACACTGATGTACGATCTTAACTGGGGTTGTCAAAAGGGACATGTCAGGTTAGCCTTGACCCGCCCTTAATCGAGTAAGGTCAAGACTGAACCCTACTATCAAACTGGCTCCATTGATCAACCAATGCATTGAAATCTGATTATACATGAATATCCTCTTAGCCATACAAAAATTACGAACATTATAAAAATAAGGTTTTTAGAAATTAAATCATAAAAAAAGTATACAACTCAAAACAATCATGAAAATTTAGCAGTATGCTATTGCCATGATAAAATTGGTATGAAAATTATAACACCCCATAAACAGTCATAGGAGGGGTAAAACTACATAATCAATCCAAGGGACAATTTTAGTTATTTGATTTTTCCAACAAACTCTAGAAATTATACAAAATTATTGTAGATTAGAAAAAATGGAATCGGATCACAGTTAAAATTTCATGATTATTTGACATATAGAATTAGGAGTTTTTTCTATATTACCTAGTCGAAGAAATCAATATTCCATATTTCTTGGGTTTTGAGTGAAAATACCACAGAACCTAGACTTACACGATATTATAAAAGAATCGGACCAAAATACCCTTATCTTAAGGTTTAGGGTTTTATATCATGTAGACCGTCAAGCCGTCTCATTTACGCAAAAACGACCCATCCGACCGGAGATTTCCAAAGTCCGACCAATGAGAAGTGAAAACACAGTGAGAGGTATGATATCCTACTCATCTGATCGGCGATTTCCAAAAACCGACCAGTGAGAAGCAAAAGCGTCATGGGAGGTCCGATTTCTGATTTATTCAACAGGCGATTTTTAAAGTTTCCGTTGTGAAGCGAGTTCTGGCTATGAAGTGAGGTTCAACCCGGGTGTATACTTGTGCACCCCCGGTAAAATAGTGATCTTTGGCGAAGATCAGCGGCCCATAGAGGGGTTAATCTAGCGAGTCTCATCGGCATCAACCAGTCGTCTACTTCTATGGTAATGGCCTATTATTTAAATTCTAGTTGTTATGAAGCACATGAAAGGTAGTACTTCCATACACATTCATAGTTGTGTTATCAAATATTACGATATTGACTTTATCGTGTTATTGGTAATCCGATACATGATTTTGAGAAGTTGTCTTATCATGTATTGGTGGCATACATATCGTGTTATCAATAAGACACTATGCGATAGATGATATTCATTTGTTGTGCTATCGTGTATGAAAATGCATCCTATCGTGTAAACGATAACACAATATGTGAAAGCGTGTATTTGAACGTTAGTTACATAATGTGAATCACCGCGACTATTTGATTTTGGTCGCGACCCATTGTTGATATATATATATATCAAATTCTCTTTTACAGGCGCAAGCTACAAGAATACAGTCAAATGATAGAATCAGTGAAGGCCTCAAAAGAGAAGAAGAAGATAATTTACTAGAGGAAACTGGGTTTGGGAACTAACAATTTCCTTATTGGACTTTGACTATCAAAAGACCTCGTTGAATCATGGCCGGGATGCAAGGTAATTTTGGAGGAGACTATGTTCTATCCAACATAGGATTGCGAGTAAATCATTATCTCCAGGCTGCTCATGGACGTTTTAATTGGTGAGTGCTAGGACGATTTACAAGAGGTGTTCAACATTCGGGGCAAAATACTATCCTTACGGAGGAAGAAGTCACACTGATCACGGGTTTGTGGTCGAAAGGGAACCTGTTGAAGTTGGATAGTTGCAACGGGAAGGCTACCCAAGGCAAGGGGCAATTCTTCAAAAGGTTCTTAGCAGGGAAGCGTTTGGAGAGGAATCTTATTGAAGAAATTTTGAAGGAAGTGGCAGACAACAAGCGTATTGTCTCTGACGAAGACTTAGAATGCATGGCCATCGTGCACACGGGGGTCCTCATATTATTCACACAAAGAGCAAGAGACCCGTCTCCCCATCTTTGTGTGACTTCATCAATGACCCGGTTATTGTGCGGAGGTACAACTAGGCAGAAGCTATGCATGACATGTTGCATCGAGGCTTATCCTCAGCCCACCGCAACATTAGGAGCAGAGAAGATGAGCTTGGGAGGAGGAAATGTTGCAAGCATGGGAGGGGGAAGGGGTGCAAGCTCTGGCAGAAGTGGTGCCACCAAAGTAAATTAAGATGAAGATCAAGAAATGAAAAAGCTTCAGATGCTGGCCCCATCGCATCCCTACTACCACCCGTACCTAGGAGGATGAGGTACATGGTGGCTAATCCATTGACACATACAACTAAGGGGGAGGTAGCCAAGGAGGCTGCAGGGAAGGTAAAAGCTTCGAATGAGGATCTAGCCATTACTGAGGCTACCAAGGAGTATCCAGCCAAGAAGGTGCTAGGCAAGGTTCGTTTAAAGGCATTTAGCAACTTCATGGAAAAGAAGATTAGAAAGTCGACTCAACTAAAAAGGGGGGAGGGGTGGTGAGACCAGTGGACGAAGTTCCGTTGGCAGCCATCCCTGCCACATATGTTAACCCTGCCCCAGAAGAATTTGCTACAAGGTCTCCTTTCCCTGCACCAGAGGAATTTGCTTCCAGCTCAACCACTATATAGGATAATCCTGAGCCAATTGATCAGGAACTACTAGAAAGTATTGGAAGCATGATAGATGTCGAAGAGCATGCTAAGAAGAAGCAAAAGGACATGGAGGAGGTGGCAATGGTTCCACACAACTACCTTGATCTCCAGCCCATATTCCACATGGAGATCTTACATGGAGTATATCAGGAGACAATAAAGGACTTTATGGCCAACCTACACAAGCAATGGCCTATGGCAACACTTCTCCATATAAATTATGTGTCTTTGCTTAGATAGGAGTGCATAATGAATGAGGTAATAATTAGTTCATAGTTTTTTCAATGTTATGGACCACAAGATTCTTAACATAGCGTGTTATTAATAACACAATATGTGAAATCAAGCTCCGGTTGCATCCGAGGTTCACCTTATTAATAACACGAAAAGGCCACATATCGTTGTATCAATAACAATAAGTAAGAAACCAGATTATCATGTGTACTTAGCATGTTCGTCTTTACACGACCTAGTATATGTCGTGTTTGAATTTATATGGCATACCGTATGTCGTGTTACCACTAACACATTAATATTTTGTTGATGATTTTAGGTTATAGACATGTTTTCCCAACTATTAGAGGACCAAAATATAAGATATACTAGCATTTATCCAAACTATTTTTTGATAAATTTGCTATCCAGCACTACTACAACGTAAGGACGCAGCATGACAAGGTGGAGATGCATCCCAAAATCATCAAAAACTTGATGAAGTGGCTTAATGTAAACACCGAGAGTGGTTTCATTCAGATCTACGTCACTGACAATTTCCTTTTCATTGTCCGATGCAGGGAGAAGAAGTTCAGATGGTATAACCTGCTAAAGGGTGACCACAATTACTACTTTGCAGAGGCCGACAAGGTTGGAAGACATGTTGCCATAGCCATGGGGAAGATCCTTCTCATAAAGGGTGCGACAAAGTGTGTAAGATCCCTAATCTTAAACTGGTTTATTTTAATGATTATTTATCAGTTGTTGTGTGGTTAAAGCGTTTTCTAATTTATTCGGTGGTTTCGAAAATAAATGGTGTTTCTTATGGTTTTAATAAAAACTAACTTTACAATTATTAGTTTTAAGTGTCTTTAGGTCAAATCTGAATTTTTGGGATTTTTCTGAATTTTCACTAATATTCCGAAAATTAGGGTTAGGCGGGACCCCCTGTAGGCCCCACTGGCGAAATTTAGGTTTTTGGACCAAATTAACCTAGACATAAACATAAGCTTTTATAAAAAAATTCATAATTTTCTCAGGTTTAATTAGTGCTCAAATAGTCAAAATACCCATTTTTAGCCCAAAATTCTATTCGTACCCTATTAGTTAGTTATGTACACCCAAGCCCTACTATAAATAGTAAGAGCTGAGCCATTTCCATTTTGGGAATAGGCTGGGAGAGGGAGATTAAGGCCTAATTCCCCAATTAGGCCCAGATTAAAAGGAGTTTAAGGTATATTTTCTTTAATTAAGCCTAAATCCTAGATTTTCTCCTAATCTGTTCTAGATCCATCATTTCCCCTTTGTTTTAATTCATTTTCAAACATCAAAATCACTGATTTGCTTCTTTACTCCAAACCCTACATCTAAAAATTTGTTTTTTATGCTTAACAAACCCTAGATCTAAGTTTTTCATTAAGGTTTTCTATGTTAAATTGATTTTAATGGAGTTTAAGTTAAACTCTATGTCTTTGGAAGGTTTTCAAGAAGGGTGACCGTCAAATTCAAGCCTAATCAAGTGATAAGGTAATGGATCTTCGAAATTTCAGTCTTCCTATGGTAAAAATCTCGATTTTATGGTTTATTTAGAATGGATTTACTTGATTTAGTGCTTTAATGGTGAGATTAGTAAATGGTAGTTTCTTATCCCGATTTCTTAGGGTTTTGTATTGTTATGATGTAGATTAGCTTTCTAGAAGGTATGATGGAATTTTAATAGCATTTGAGTTGTTAGATGGTGATTTTAAGTTTCATCAATGGAGTTTCGGTTTGAAATTTTGAAATGAAGAAGAAGGTTGAATCTGCCTTGTTGGCGTTCGAACAACCCTCTTGGGCGTTCGAATGGCTACACAACAGATTTTACTATTGTTTGTATGATGTTTATTTTGATGTCTCTACTCTAATATATTATTTTTATATGCATGTGGAGTGTTTTGAGCTAGGGTAAGCTATTGGAAGGGCATACCATTGATGTTTAGAAGTTGTGGTATATATTTAGAGTTATGTGAAATGGTTTGTAGTTGGATATCATTGTTGGAATTGCTATCTTGAAGTTATGAGTGGTTGATTCTCTATGGTTAAGCATATTTTCAATAAAGTTACAACATACTAATGGACTGATATGTCATTATAGGATGGGGTTAAATGATGTGTGAATATTAGTGTTATGCCTAGACTCAAGTATGAGGTGAATGAGCTTACCGATGTTAGCATGCGGTTAGGTTTTTATTTAAGTTAAGATTTTAATGGTTCTTCTCCTATGATTTCCTCTGGAATCCATAATTAGATGTTAATGTGCATGTGTAGTGTGATGATGAGTTAAATTACAAAGCATGTTGATATACATTGAATGAGGTGTTTCTACCATGTACACACACACACACATGTGGGGTTAATGATTTTGATGAGGCTTGATATTATGATTATGAATGATGCATAAGGGGCTGATGAGAGCACTTATCATGAATTAGGATTCATGTATGCCTTGCCCACGTATGTACCATGTTGCATGCATCATGAAAATCGATTTCCAATTGAGGCTTTATCGAGATTAATCGAATTTGATCGATTGGATACAATGTGGTGAAATTGCGTGCCAGATTAATTGGTCATGGCTTAATCGAAACTTGATTGGTCCGAAAGAACATGTTTTGATTTGAGTTCCTTTGTGGAACATGTGTACTCCCCGAGTTGAGTCTAGTTAAATGGAATTGTGTGGGGATGAGTTATGTACTTGTCTTGAGGATTGAGATTATTATGATTGTTTTCTGGACCCTGAGAATCCAATGTGGTATGCCATGTGCACCGGCTACCACGTGTTCTTGGGTTTCCTGTGTGGAAACTCGGGCTCTCCCCCACCGCAGGAGATGTCCCTAGGCGAACACCCCTTCTCTAGATTCTCTTTGTGAGAATGGGACATCCTTGGCCAGGATCGTCCAGGGCGAGCAGCTTTAGAGGCCGACAACCCCGATCTTCTTATATTCTTGTGTAGAATTTGGACCATGACACACCTTCGTGGCCTTGTCTGTGTGACACTAATTTGTGCTTACTCCTTGATGGAGACATTCTTTATATGATGTTGATGCATGATCTGAAATGTATGTTAGAGATACATCTCATGCAGGTTTATATGATGTTGAATGGCACTATGCGATTTAGGCACTAATCATGCAGGTTTTGGTGATATGTACGTGTGATCAGAAAATGATATATCTTGTCAATTGTTGATCTGAATTGTTATATTACTATACCATCGTGTTTTCGATGATTATAGTTATATTAAAACTATTGCTGTGGCGGCCGTCAGAAAATAATCTACGCCATAATTCGCATAATTATTATCTCGCTCGGCACGTGTTACATCGCACGTGAAACCGAATGTGACGGTCCACCGTACGGAAAAAAAAAAAATAAGTTGACATAAAACATAGGAATTTTGGAGTTGATGCACAGCTAAAATATTACATATAACGTAGCAGAAAATTAGGACTTAGTCCAGAATACACTGTATGTAGAACAGTCATATTACAAAATTACAAAATATAAGCCAAGTCTTTCATAAAAACCATAATATTACAGAGATTGAAAATATTTAAAGAGACTAAACAGATACTTCTTCGGTTGACACCTCAGGGTTGGTTTTATTACCTGCAGAGTCTGAGGGTGGGTGAGTATTTTTATACTCAGTAGGTGGAATTAAAATCTAATTTAATGCTAAGTAACAGATAGTAATAATTTTTGCAGAACTGATTCAGAAACACATTCAGAAAACACCGGTTCGTCCGATGACGAGAAATCCAGAGCCGTGATACCGAACGGCGTTCCTCCGACGCTCATGGGGCAACCGGAAGCTCAGAAGGCAGGAGTTTTCCCATGATACTCCATACCTATATGCACGTGCCTAATACCGATATTTTCTTCGGTAGGTATCCAGAAAATATCGTTCTAGGTATAACCCTAGAACTCTTCAGAAATCATATCATAATAAAACACGATACACGTAAAGCATTTCTTTTTTTTTTTAAACATAAAAAGGACGTACGATTTGACTAAAAACAGTCCATAAAAAGTAAGACATATAAGCAGAGCATAAGTTAGAGTTTAAGACCCCCTACCTTAAAGTTGGAGTAGAAAGTTCGAGGTCGTAGAGAGTAGATATAGAAAATCCGGTCCCGTCTTCGCGTCCGGCGCTATCGCTTTAATTAAGAACGCCTTTGAAACGGGTTGAATCGGATTTAAAATAGCTCAGAAAGGAGAGTCAGAAGTTTTACTTGAGGTGAAAGTAAATAGTAAACTGAAAATTTGGGGTATAAATAGAGAAGGGAGCGAAACTGACGCGCGACGCGTGTCTGACACGCGTCGCAAATCGGACGGCGGAACCGCGCGGAACCGACGCGCGGTGTCCGCGTGGGTCCACGCGGACGCGCAGACCGCGCGTCCACATTCGTGGCCCGCGCTGCGGGCCACGCGGTCAAAATATGGCTGACGCAATGCTTGCGTCAGCCCGAATTAAAATATTATATATTTTTTTTTCTTTTTTTTCTAAAACTTTAAATTGCTCCAACTTTTTACTTTTATATCGGAATTGTACGTTCTTGGTACCGATGGGCTCGTATCGACGAGCCCTTCGAAACAAGACCACTCAAGGGTAGGTTTCACCGTAGTTTTACCGTGGGTCCGCTTATGATGCGCACTCCCACGATCTCTACGTACGGCCACTACCTCCGATTCAAATGATTCAAAAACCTTTATATTCGATTTTTAGAGTTCTACAATAACTCTTTAGGTAACAAATCTAAAATAGTGCTCCATTAATTTAAAAAAATTAAAAGGGTACCAAAAATCTGGGTTGTCACATTCTTCCCTCCTTACAAAAATTTCGTCCTCGAAATTGACTTGCTAGTCATCAAATAGTTCTGGATATTTCTTTACTATATCACTCTCTAATTCCCATGTGGCTTCGTCTGAAGAATGATGCTGCCATAATACTTTGACTAATGGAATCCTTTTTGTCCTTAAGATTTGTTCTTTTCGATCCAAAATTCTGACCGGTTTTTCTTCAAATGTCAAGTCTGGTTCTAGGTTGACCATTGTCTGATTCAAAACATGAGAAGGATCTTGCACATATTTGCGAAGCATCGACACATGAAACACATTATGGACCTTGTCCAGCTGAGGGGGCAATGCTAATCTGTAAGCCACTGGCCCTATCTTATCAAGAATTTCAAATGGTCCTACAAATCGAGGACTTAGTTTTCCTTTCATACCAAATCTCATGACTCCTCGAGTTGGTGATACCTTTAGCAGCACATGATCACCTATGCAGAAGTCGAGATCTTTTCTTCGTTGATCGGCATAGCTCTTTTGACGACTCTGAGCTGTCTCCAATCGACTCCGTATAAGCTTTACCTTATCCACACACTGCTGTAAGAGTTCTGATTTTACTAATCTTCCTTCACCAACTTCACTCCAACAAGTTGGGGATCGACAGGGTCGTCCATAAAGAGCCTCGTATGGTGCCATACCAATACTAGAATGATAACTATTATTATAAGAGAATTCAATTAATGGCAAGTGTTCATCCCAGTTACCTTTCCAATCTATGGCACACGCCCGCAACATATCTTCTAGTGTCTGAATAGTTCGTTCAGATTGACCATCTGTTTGCGGATGGAATGTTGTACTAAATCTGAGACTTGTTCCCAATTCTTCTTGAAGTCTTAGCCAAAAGTGTGAAGTGAACCGGCTGTCTCGATCTGAAATGATCGATAAGGGTACACCATGCCGACTCACAATTTCTTTTATATACATTTTGGCTAGAACATTCAATGTTTGAGACTTCTTTAAAGGGAGAAAGTGAGCACTCTTAGTAAGTCTGTCCACTATAACCCAAATAGATTCATGACCCGCTGATGTCTTGGGTAAGCCTGAAACAAAATCCATAGAGATGTGTTACCACTTCCATTCAGGAATTTCGATAGGTTGAAGAGTTCCTGATGGTTTCTGACATTCTGCCTTAACTTGCTGACAAGTTAGGCATTTAGAGACAAATTCTCCGATGTCCTTTTTCATCCCTTTCCACCAAAAACTTCTTTTAAGGTCTGATACATTTTTGTTCCTCCGGGGTGGATAGTGTATTGAGACCTATGACTTGGGCGACGCAATTCTTGTTTTAATTCAAGTACTGTAGGGACTACTAGTCGTTCTTTAAATCTTATTCCATCCTTAGAATGTCTATTGAAATCAGGCTTACCTAAGAAGGTTTGTACTTCTGCATCCTCTTTTTGTGCCTCCAAAATGCGCTCAATCAAGTCTGATTTTATTTCCAGATTAGCTACGATTACCTTCTTGTTTCCTGATTGTAATTGAGGTTTTAAATCTATTACCTCTTCCATCAATTTCCATTCTTTTATCAACATTTCAGCTACCATTCCTGTGGTCTTCCTACTCAAGGCATCAGCTACTACATTTGCTTTTCTGGGTGATATTGAATAGAGAAATCATAATCATTCAAGTATTCAATCCACCGTCTTTGCCTTAAATTTAAATCCCTTTGAGAGAAAATGTACTTCAGACTCTGATGATCTGTAAAAACTTCAAATTTCTCTCCATACAAATAATGTCTCCAAAGTTTTAAGGCAAAAACTACTGCTGCCAATTCAAGATCATGGATGGGGTAATTACCTTCATGCTTCTTTAATTGTCTTGAAGCATAGGCTATTACCTTTTCATTCTGCATTAAGACACATCCTAGACCCATTCTTGAGGCATCACTATAAATTACAAATCCTCCATTACCAGTAGGTAAAGATAAAGCGGGGTGGTGGTTGATCTTTGTTTTAACTCCTGAAATGCCTTCTCACAATCTTCATTCCATAAAAACCTCACTCCTTTTCTGGTTAGCTTTGTTAAAGGCAAAGCTATTCTAGAGAAGCCTTCAATAAATCTTCGATAATAACCAGCGAGTCCTAAGAAACTTCTAATTTCTGTAACGGTTTTGGGTCTTTCCCACTTCATTACCGCTTCAATCTTAGTAGGGTCTACTGATATTCCATTATTAGAAATGACATGACCCAAGAACACAATCTTGTCCAACCAAAACTCACACTTACTTAACTTGGCATATAGCTGATGGTCTCTCAGAGTTTGAAGAACTATTTGTAAGTGTGTTTGGTGTTCTTTAGGAGTTGAAGAATAGACTAATATGTCATCAACAAACACTATCACGAATTTATCCAAATAAGGTCTGAAAACTCGGTTCATAAGATCCATGAATGCTGCCGGAGCATTCGTCAACCCGAATGGCATCACTAAAAATTCATAGTGTCCATAACGGGTACGAAATGCTGTTTTTGGAATATCTTCATTTCGTATTCTCAACTGGTGATATCCAGATCTTAAATCTATTTTTGAGAATACTTTTGCTTCTTGTAATTGATCAAACAAGTCATCTATCCGGGGTAAAGGATACTTATTCTTAATAGTTACCGAGTTAAGCATTCTATAATCTATGCCGTCTCAACGATCCATCCTTTTTCACGACAAAAAGGATTTGGAGCTCCCCAAGGTGAGACACTCGGTCTAATGAATCCTTTATTTAGCAATTCCTGCAATTGATTCTTTAATTCCTTTAGTTCTGCAGGAGCCATTCTATAGGGTGCCTTAGAGATAGGTTCTGTATCTGGTATTAAATCAATATTAAAGTCTATCTCTCTCTTTGGTGGTACCCCTGGAAGATCTTCAGGAAATATGTCTGGGAAATCCCTTATAACTTCAATATCCCCTATCTTGGGAGATGATGATTCTTCCAAGATTATACTTGCAAGATACGCTTGACATCCTCTAGATATCAAGTGTTGTGCCTTTACGAGAAATAATACATATTCCTGAAGGTTCTCTATTTCCATGAAAGATATATTCCTCTCCTTGATTATTGAATATCACCTTCTTTTTCTTACAGTCCACTAATGCTTCATTATCAGCTAACCAATCCATTCCTAAGATGACATCGTAATCATTCATACTTAAGAGTATCAAGTTAGCCTTCCATTTTTGGTTGTCAAAGGTTATGGACACATCTTGAATAAAATTTTGAGCTATGAAAGTTTTTCCTACAGGAGTTGACACTTCTAGGATATAACCTAAATCCATAATTGGATGATCCGTACTTAAAGCAAATTCACAGGATATGAAAGAATGCGTCGATCCTGGATCTATTAAAACCTTAGCAACTTTATCCAAAATTAGAAGTGTACCTTGTATAACTCTTGCTGAAGTTTGAGCATCTTCTGCAGTAATAGCATATACTCGCCCCTGAGCTTTTGGTTTTTGCTCCTGTTTGATCTCTTCTTTGATTTTCTTTTTGGGGCATTCCTTGATCTGGTGCCCAGGGTCCCCACATGCAAAGCATCGTCTCTCGGCAAGGTAACAAATTCCGGAGGGATGAAATTGGTTGCATTTGGAGCATTTCTCTAACTTCCCCTCTTTTTGGTTTGGGGGCGGTGGTCCAGAGGTTCTTTGGAATTTTTGATTATTAAACTGATTAGGAGTCGTGAATTTTCTCTTTCGATCTTCCATCCGACTTCCTTGTCCACGATCCTTTTTCTCTGCTAAGAATTCCTGATATTCTTGTTCTAGCAATGATGCTAATTCCACGGCTTTAGCCAAAGTAGTAGGTTGAAATCCTACTATTCGACTACGAAGCCCATTATGCAAACCTCTAACGAATTTTCTGGCTTTCTTCAGCTCCGTTGAACAGATTTCGGGAGCGAAGCGTTGTAACTGGACAAATTTATTTTCATATTGAAAAACTGTCATATTCCCTTGTTGGAGATCTAAAAATTCTTTCTCCTTCTTTTCCTGAACATGAGGCGGAAAATATTTGTTATATAACACCTCTCTGAATTCTTCCCATTTGATATTCCCTCTGTTTGGAAAGAAATTTCGTTCAGCTGATGGCCACCAAAAAGCCGCTTCTCCTGTCATAGCGAAAGTGGCTACATCCACTTTCCTATCTTCTGGAACTTTCAATGCTTTAAAAATCCGTTCGACTTCGAACGTCCATTTTTCGGCAGCTTCGGGTCCATCCACTCCAGAGAATTCTGGAGCGATCTTCTTAAAGCGCTCAAGTAAATTATCCTTCTCACTGTGACTACCTTCAGTCAGTTCCCTAGAGTTACTTAAGTGATTAGGGCTTGGTTGGAGTCCTTGAGTTTGTAGATGTTGAGTCAACCTTTGAATCATTAGGTCAAAGAAATTATCCATGTGGTTTTCAGGTACCGCTGCCTCTTGAGCAGCATTTTCAGCTTGGGCAGAATTGTCAGATAATTGTACTTCTTTGTCAGAAGACATTTCGGGCAGATTGTAATAACCTTCACAAGAAATTTTTGTAAACTAGAAGTATATATTTATATAATCATTCTCGTATTTTACATCGTACAAAAGAAGTGTTTATAACACACTTGACAAGCCAAAAGACTCTATTTTACATCAAGCAACAGACATACAAAAGAAGTGTAAAGCCAAAAGACTCTATTTTACATCAAACAACAAAAGTGTTTTAACCACACTGGAGAAAGCAACCAAACAAAACCATTCACATTCAGACATTCAAGGGAAAAATTTCCTAAAAGGGCACTGGAAGAAGTAGTGTCCGTCCTTATCATAGATAGGGCATAGGTCGGGCTGTGGTTCTGTATACCATGGGCACTGACAGAAGTGGTGCCCCCTCTGCTCGCATAGCACACAGATTTCTGGTAACTGGTCTGTGTACCATACGATCCCCTTTCCCCTATCTTGCCAATGTGCACTTTCCGCTTCCGCCATCTCTTCCGCTTCTGGAGGCAAGAGGTTCAGATCAACATCTATCATAGGGTTATGTACTCCCTCCCCCCTAATGATATTTTCTCTTACTGCTTCCTCCTCTGGGACCACCCTCATTTCCTCTAGGCCGACATTTTCTATTATCTCTCCCTCTTCTGGAACATTAATCATCATATTGTTCCAAAAATATTCATCGTCCATTGGATCTGCCTCCAATGGCTCCTCTTCCATCGGGTCCTCCTCCACTAGGTCCTCCTCCACCGGGTCTTCCTCCTCAGGGTCCTCCTCCTTAGGGTCTTCTTCCTCATAGTCCTCTTCCTCAGGGTCCTCCTCCACTAGGTCCTCCTCCACCGGGTCTTCCTCCTCAGGGTCCTCCTCCTCAGATGTGTCTTCCACTTCAATGGTTGTGTCGGAAATATTTAGTACTTCTTCTACTCCATCTAATGAAAGAGGTGTGTCGGGAATATTAACTATCTCCTGGATCTCATCGCTACTCTGGGGGAGGGCTGTGGTAATTCCTGAGGTGGTTGACGACTCTGCCATACTGCGACTCTTTTTGCTTTTCTTTGGTGGTGGTTTTCGGGCTGACATATGATATAAAGATCCCGAAATAAGTTTCATTTTCGATTTTCCCATAACTGAATAAAAATATATTACGTAAGAAAGCGTTGAATATAATTACTATGATATTATATATAAAAATAAATTAACTGTTCTACGAACAGTGGAGTCAAGAGCTCCGATACCAAGTGTGGCGGCCGTCAGAAAATAATCTACGCCATAATTCGCATAATTATTATCTCGCTCGGCACGTGTTACATCGCACGTGAAACCGAACGTGACGGTCCACCGTACGGAAAAAAAAAAATAAGTTGACATAAAACATAGGAATTTTGGAGTTGATGCACAGCTAAAATATTACATATAACGTAGCAGAAAATTAGGACTTAGTCCAGAATACACTGTATGTAGAACAGTCATATTACAAAATTACAAAATATAAGCCAAGTCTTTCATAAAAACCATAATATTACAGAGATTGAAAATATTTAAAGAGACTAAACAGATACTTCTTCGGTTGACACCTCAGGGTTGGTTTTATTACCTGTAGAGTCTGAGGGTGGGTGAGTATTTTTATACTCAGTAGGTGGAATTAAAATCTAATTTAATGCTAAGTAACAGATAGTAATAATTTTTGTAGAACTGATTCAGAAACACATTCAGAAAACACCGGTTCGTCCGATGACGAGAAATCCAGAGCCGTGATACCGAACGGCGTTCCTCCGACGCTCATGGGGCAACCGGAAGCTCAGAAGGCAGGAGTTTTCCCATGATACTCCATACCTATATGCACGTGCCTAATACCGATATTTTCTTCGGTAGGTATCCAAAAAATATCATTCTAGGTATAACCCTAGAACTCTTCAGAAATCATATCATAATAAAACACGATACACGTAAAGCATTTCTTTTTTTTTTTAAACATAAAAAGGGCGTACGATTTGACTAAAAACAGTCCATAAAAAGTAAGACATATAAGCAGAGCATAAGTTAGAGTTTAAGACCCCCTACCTTAAAGTTGGAGTAGAAAGTTCGAGGTCGTAGAGAGTATATATAGAAAATCCGGTCCCGTCTTCGTGCCCGGTGCTATCGCTTTAATTAAGAACGCCTTTGAAACGGGTTGAATCGGATTTAAAATAGCTCAGAAAGGAGAGTCAGAAGTTTTACTTGAGGTGAAAGTGAATAGTAAACTGAAAATTTGGGGTATAAATAGAGAAGGGAGCGAAACTGACGCGCGACGCGTGTCAGACACGCGTCGCAAATCAGACGGCGGAACCGCGCGGAACCGACCCGCGGAACTGCGTGGACGCGCAGACCGCGCGTCCGCATTCGTGGCCCGCGCTGCGGGCCACGCGAAATCGCAGCCCGCGCGGGTACACCGCGCAGCGCGGACTCGCGGGCCCACCGAGCGGAGCGAACCGCGCGGGGCGCGGTCAAAATATGGCTGACGCAATGCTTGCGTCAGCCCGAATTAAAATATTATATATATTTTTTTCTTTTTTTTCTAAAACTTTAAATTGCTCCAACTTTTTACTTTTATATCGGAATTGTACGTTCTTGGTACCGATGGGCTTGTATCGACGAGCCCTTCGAAACAAGACCACTCAAGGGTAGGTTTCACCGTAGTTTTACCGTGGGCCCGCTTATGATGCGCACTCCCACGATCTCTACGTACGGCCACTACCTCCGATTCAAATGATTCAAAAACCTTTATATTCGATTTTTAGAGTTCTACAATAACTCTTTAGGTAACAAATCTAAAATAGTGCTCCATTAATTTAAAAAAATTAAAAGGGTACCAAAAATCTGGGTTGTCACAATTGCTGAGTTTGTTAAACTCACCCCTCTTTCTTGTGTTTTTGCTTTGGGGCTGCGTGGCGTGACACGTAGATGGACAGGATCCTCTCTATGAGGAAAGGTCAGAGATGACTTGGGAGTAGACGTGGAGATTTTTCTTGTGGCTTGTTTCCTTGTTTTTGCTATTATGATAGAACCTATGTGTGTAGTTCTCATTTTTGATTGTGCTACATTATACATTTGGTTTGTTTGAGACATATTTTGGAGCCTAGAGTGGGCTATGGATTAATTGAGTATGTTCGTATGAGATTTTAGTTTATTTTAGAGTTAATGTAACTCTTTTGATTTTACTTATTTACTCTTGCTCAAAGTGGTGTGTATACTCCGTAATTTTCTTAGGTCGCCCATGATTAGGGCATAAGTCTTCCGCTAAATCATTTTTCATTCTCCTTGTCGCCCCCGTGCGCTTGACCGGTCCCTGGACCGGGTTTCGGCTCGAGTCGGGCAGTACCAGGGCGTGACAAAGTGGCTACTGACAAATATCAAAAAATGCCCATATCAAGAGACAAATGAAGACTGCGGGGTGTTCCTGATGTATTATGTTGGGAAGCTGACTGGAGGAGTCATTCATACAGATTTTACCCAAACAAAGATCACTATGTTGGTCAGGCCGCATATATGTGCGGCAATTCTTTGTGGGCGAATTGATTAGGACTTCGATGCTTCATTGGATTAGTTGTAGTAATTTGTTTTTGTTCTATCTTACAATACACAATTTATAAAGTAAAAATTATTGTTTTAAATTCATTCAAGGTTGTGTAATACATGGTTGCAGATCGTGTAATCAACAACATGCCCAGACGTAAGTCGTGTCACTTATAACATGAAGTCATGTTAGGTCGTCTAATATTGGTTGTATATCGTGTAATCAATAACACACCTAGATGTAGGTTGCGTCAACGATAATACAAAGTAATGTTGTGTCGTCTAATATAGGTTGTAGATCGTGTTATCAACAACATGCCCAGACGTAGGTTGCGTCACCGATAACATGAAGTAATGTTAGGTCGTGTAATATATGGTTGCCAATCATATAATTAACAATACGCCTAAATGTAGGTTGTGTCATCGATAACATGAAGGAATGTTAGGTCATGCAATATATGGTTGCAGATCGTGTTACCAACAACACGCCTAAACATAGGTCATGTCACCGATAATACAAAGTACTATTAGGTTGTGTAATATATGGTTGCAAATCGTGTAATCAAGAACAAGCCCAGACGTAGGTCATGTCATCGATAACACAAATTAATGTTAGTTTGTGTAATATATGCTTACAAATCATGTCAACAACAACACGCTCACCCGGTAGGTTGTGTAACTGATATAGTGTTGCAGATAGTGGTATAAAAAACTTTCATGCATAGCAAAATAGAAATGCAGATCGACAAATTTATAGGTAAAAAAACCTCTCTGTCATTAATATGAGTTGGTGAGTACATTGCACAAACATAACAAAGGAAAAAATACATAAGTAGACCAAAATTGAAAATATGAAAATACACGCTTCTTGCAATTGTATTTTTATGACACAGATCATGAGGTAGAAAATCACATACGTCTGATGTCGAACTTGTCACCAAAATTGGTACAAAAGATTATCAAAATTCTTAAAATCAATCCTTATGCTCAATTTCTGTAGCAACTTAGACATATGGGGGATGTTCGTGACTTGAGAATTGGTATTCAAAAAAGTTGTGCTCATGATTAGCGTGTCTACAATGCACTATCTTCGTCTCAAGTGGCTGCTATTTGGATCAAAGGAGATGATGAAACAGGTGAGTGAGAAAGGTAAATTATTGTTCATGGAAAACAAGGTGAATCTTGTAAAGTTCAACCTTATTATGGATGCTATGACCTTTACAATACCCATTGTTGTTTCCAAGCGGTGACACTGGTTGGCATGCTGGGGTTAAACATCGTTGTTTGGCAAATTCAGTATATCCAAATAGCATAGAACAATTTGAGCAAGAATTACAAATTCAAGGCCAACTTCAAAGACTACGCACTCATGTGACTTGTAGGGAATATTATTCCTACTTATTCCAAATCAGGACTAACCCTTCGTGGAGTATTATCAATGGTGGGCGATTATTTCAACAATATATAGTTGACATGTATGTAAAAATTGAGACAAATAGATTGAACTTTATAAAACAAAATCAACGTGCTTTAAGAGCAGAGTTCTACCAAGGTGTAGTAGATAGTGTCATTGCTGGGGAGACATAAGGAAAAAGAATAGGTAAACAAGTTGTCTTACCAGCATCATTCATTGGTGGACCACGTGATATGAGACGAAGATATTTGGATGCCATGGCTCTTGTTCAAACATATGGTAAACCAGATGTATTTATTACAATGACATGTAACCCAGAATGGCTTGAGATTACTAGCCATTTGAAACCTAGAGAAGTTGCATCCAATAGACCTAATATTGTTTTG
Organism: Saururus chinensis; assembly: GCA_035235625.1. Lineage (NCBI taxonomy): Eukaryota > Viridiplantae > Streptophyta > Magnoliopsida > Piperales > Saururaceae > Saururus > Saururus chinensis. Next base: position 22,432,667 of record CP141146.1, on the reverse strand, counting down.
CAAGTTTTAAGGCCAAGATAGATGATTTGAAGGAACTTATTATAAAAGCAAGCTTCATGGGTAGAGTTATTGCCCATGTGGATGTGATAGAATTTCAAAAACAAGGGTTACCACATATGCATTTATTGGTCATAATGGCTAGAGAAGACAAGATTGTGGGTGCCAATGCATATGACAAATTTGTTTGTGCTGAAATTCCAAATGTTGAAGAAGATGCATTATTACATAGGCGTGTGATGAAACACATGATGTATGGACCTTGTGGGATTTTAAGAATAAACTCTCCATGCATGACAAATGGAGGTTGCCGTTTTAAATATCCTAGAAGATTTACAGATGTCACTATAGAAGGTGATGATTCATATCCAGTATACAGGAGACAAAACAATGGTTTGTTTGTATATGTGTGTGGTCACACATTAGACAATCGATGAGTTGTTCCTTATAATCCTTTTCTGCTGAAACATTATGATTGTCACACGAATGTTGAGGTATGTTCAAGTATTAAGGCAGTAAAGTACCATTACAAATATATATATATATATATATATATATATATATATATATATATATATATATATATATATATATATATATATATATATATATATATATATATATATATATATATATATATATATATATATATATATATATATATATATATATATATATATATATATATATATATATATATATATATATATATATATATATATATATAAGGGTCATGATCGTATCTCGTGCAATTGATGAACAATTTACATGTTGATGAGATAAAGAGTTATCAAAACGCACGGTGGGTATCTCCACTCGAGGCAACTTGGCAAATTTTTGCATTCAGCCTTAGTGATAATCATCTAGCTGTTATCAATTTGCAACTTCACTTACCAAATAAGCATGTCTCTTTCTATGATGATCAAAATTTAGCTGATTTTCTTGATAACGAGGTGAACTGCCAAACAATGTTGACAACTTTCTTTGAAAGAAACAAGGTTGATTCATATGCTCGGGCGTTACTCTATCGAGAATTTCCCACTTTTTATGTTTATAATGGTCAAAACCGTTCATGGGATCCAAGAAAATTTGGTTTTGCAATTGGTAGAATAAACGCTGCAAATCCAGTTGAAGGAGAAAGATATTATTTAAGACTTTTATTATGCGGAGAATTAAGATCGTTAAGAACATATAATCATATCTAAAATAGAGAATAAATAAAAAGACTAATTGTAAGTTTACCAATCAACTGGAGGGTTTCTACATGATTTATGATTATGGCCACTTTGTTTGCACCTCCCGCATTTATACCCTCCTCTACTATCTCTCTCTATAGTCATATGGTCTATTGTATTCCTAATGGGAATAGACCGTGGGCGACCGGGTTGTCTTGTTGCTATCGGAGGGAATAACACATAAGGTATATCTCTCTCCCAATACTCCCGACCACGAGGAGAATAGAATTCTACCAAGTACACATTTTTATAAGCTGTCAATGTATAATAAAGTCCTGCCTGTATAGGCTGCCGCCGCTTTCCCCACACGGCAATAAGGTGCGAGCAAGGATACAAATAGACTTGAGGGATATTGCATATTAAGTATGAATAGTCACATTCACTACAACCTTTCGGCCACGCATTGACATCACTTCGTAGTCGTTGTTGTTGATCCTATTAATTAGATACTCCCCAATTTTTCTCGTTTATTCTCTAATTATCCCTTCCACTCTGGGATTCGCTTCTTGCACTGCCCTAAGGTACATTGACAACAATTTGTATGATTCCACCCAATCCCCATAAATGACCTTTATAGCCATATTTCTTGCTGCCCATGCTTTCTTATAAGATATGTCAACATGAAACTTCTCCTTCATTTTTTGAATAATATCATTTGGTATGAGAGTTAATTCGGCTTGGATAGCGAGCATTATGACCTTCGAAACAAATGATGCATTGCACTGCCTATGATCTGTGCTAAGCTGGGCATTCCGACATATGTGGTCACCTCTGTATGTTTTCAATTTAAAGTACCCTCCACCCTTTTTTATTGAGCCGTGAACTCTCCAAGGGCAAGTAATATCAATGCACTTCACTGTATATAACCTTATATTCGACATGATTCTTAATTGAAAACTCCTGCAAGGCTGTGACAAATGTTTCTTTATTCTCAAAGATGTGCCCAACATATAACTCATCTTCGTTTTGTTGGTCCATATCCATGGAATAATTAACTGCCACATCTATCTCCACATCTGTGATATGTGTAAAGAGTGGCTCCTCCTCGTTATAGTATGGCGGCTCTTCATCATCCACATTCATATCATTTGTGGCAATTGCATTGTCTACCACATTATCCCCCTCACCGTCAACCATCTATTGAGCGCTTTCTCCACTTGCTTCGCCAATATTATCTTCACTTTCATTGGCCTCATTTCCATCAATATCTTCATCATGGACATAAGTGCCCCTACAAATGAACATTGCATATGTATTCAATTTCATATGACAACCATTTTTTTAAAGCCTAAAAATGTTATATTCATTTATGGATATATATTCCACCTTTGATTGGATGGTCCAGCATCGGTATGTCCAACACCTGTGTAGGGGTAATGAATGCACATCGAACTTTGAGTTCCATACCATGCACCACCTTGAGATATTTGAAAGCTAAATGACTCATGTGCATGTGATGTGTACCTTCCATATTACACACAAAATTCAAAATTTAACGTCCTATATTTCATTGATAATTATAAGATTCAAACATGATTCACAACTTAATAAACCTTACCTCCAATTAGGTCCACTTCCATCGTCAATAGGGGCAGACAACCTATGACGTTCATTTGAAGCTATTGTCATGGATAAATTTCCTTCTTCTTCATCGTCCAGTGGCATTTGCATATGCATTTCATTGTTCACATTTCTTTTAGAGCTCTTGTGAGAGCTCTTGTGTGAGCTCCTGTGTGAACTAGTTCGCCTTTCACTAGGCACTCGGGCCTCTTTTTCGAGAAATAAGTCGAAACGAATATGTGACTCGACTGGTGAAGCATAAAACTCATTGACACATTATATAAAATAAACTCATTTTTGTCTCGAACTCAATCCATATGTTGGAATAACATATTTTATAGTAATTTTCTATCTTCTTCGATCCCACCCAACTTTGATAGCTACTTGCATCTCAACTTCATCATATGTAGACAGTTTCTTAATTAATAATCCTTCTGTGTGTCCGTCATAGTTAAGTAAAAAACTAACCATTGCTTTTACCATCTCTATTCACTTAATTCATCAACAATAAATTACATTAATAATGGATTCATCAATTGTGTCAAAATAACTACTTTACTTAACGAAACATGAGATTATCAACTTACCAGTTATAAATATTAGCCAAAAAATATATGCAATACCAAACAATAAAATACTAAACTATACATTTCATTCTAATTATCGATCAATCAAAACTCAGCAAATTCAACCAATTTTCTATCTTGAAAAACAAAAACCCAACAATTATTAAGTAAATCACCATTTCAAAGATAACCCACACGAACCCAAGCAAATTACAGGAAAAAAATTACATACCTAAGAGCTAGCTGACTGAGCCTGGGACTTGCCCGGATATATGCCTAACAGTCAAAATTTCCTCCTAAACATTAGAATCAAAGCTCCTAAACATTAGAATCAAATAATCTAAATAAAATATACAATAAACATCAAAATTTCCTTCTAAATGTTAGAATCAAAATCAAACATTCACATGGACAAGGAAACACCCAATTACAACAACCTCAACATGAATTGCAATGGACAAAATTTACATTTTAGTTTTGAATTTTGATAACTCTTATCAAAATTCAATAAATGAGTTCCTGTGATTAAAAAAGGTATCTCTTGACTAAAGAAGTTACTGGAACAAATGGAGAGAGCAGAGATGAACATGCGCTCAGCCCCACAATTGCCAATTGATTTATAGAGAAGAATGAAAAATAAATGCAAATAAAAAAATGTAGCACAAAAACATATAATTTATAGAAAATGAGCGAAAGATTATACCTTTGATAGATCCGGAGGACACCATTTCCCAAAATCAATCAGTCAAAGCACGAAATTGAAATTAGGGCAAAGGACACCGGTGGAATTAGGGAAAGCGAACCCAGAATTAGACTTATGATCTGGGCACGACAGACAAATTTGGGCTGAGGATGGGATGCACGACAAATCTGGGTGGTGGTGCTCAAACACGATGCTTGGTGGCAGTGTGGAAAGGGGAACTTGCATAGAGGAGACGAAGCGTAGGACGAACTAGAAGCGGCGTTTAGTTTAAAATGATGTGATTTCATCCTTTAAAAGGGCAAAATCTATTAATATTTGGTGAAGTGTGGCGATTTTGTCCTTTAAAAAGATAAAATCAACTTAACATGACGAAATCACTTAATAATTTTTAAAATAATTTTGTTGCTTAGAACGACAAAATTAACTTAAATTTAATTTGATAATTATTTTTTTAAAATTATTATTTAAATAATTTTCTCTATAATTTAATATAAAATAAAAAGTATATGCTAAATTATTTAATTCCATCGTCATCTCGCTCTACTACACAAAATCGTCTCCACCACTGTCGTTCTCTCTTAGCGTTTTAAAGCTTCATCTAATCGACCCGTGGACGATGACGGGTCTATTGCCTCGGTTCAATTTTACCTCTCCTTCGTTAACTGTGATAGCCTCTGGTCACGAAGACATGAAGCCTCGTCAGAGTCCAAACGTAAAATCGCATACTTAGTGCTTCTTGAGCGTTTACCGGATCACATTCTGCGTGCTATGGTGTCGCCCATCTCTCCTGATATGACAACTGCAGAATCCGTGAGAGAGAAGTTGCCAGAATCCCGTGAGCCGCTTCCTGTAATCTCTCTCTCTCTCATATCCTATGCTGCACTACCCTTCTGTGCATTCAGTTGTTCGATTTAATTTGTTGTTTATAGATAAAGGCGTTCAATTTGTTTGGCATATCATAATTATTAGGAAAAGGGTTCGAATCCGATATCGATCGCGACTTAAAGAGCTTGTAAATCATGTCTGGGCGTTGATCTTTGTTGCTGAGAATCGATGTGATTATGCTGGTGCTGGGTTCTGGTTGATACTCTGTGGTTCACATCTTCATTCACTTATGATGATTTAGTTTGTTTGCGTTAAGTTTGTTTCTGTTGATGTTCTTTTATAATTTTGAGTTGTTGGCTTCGCTACTTCTCTCAAATTGTTCCCAACTTGACATGAGTATGGAAATTCACGTTTGCCAATTTTGCAGAAGCTGTTGGTATGTTTTATCTCATTCGACTTTTTTTACGGAATGCGGTTAATATGTTGTGCCTTCTATGCTAAACTTTGCAATTTTTAATGGTTATAAATTTAACTGGACTAACAGTAAGCAGCACCTGACACATCCACGAGTAATTCATGAACATATTGATATTGTGAGCTAAAAAAAGATTTCCTCTGTCTTCTCATAGTCTAGTCATCTATCATCTGCGAAATTTATATGACTTGAACTGCTATACTTGTCATGATTCTTCACTTTGTTCTCCATGGTGCACTTTTTAGGACTAATTTGAGTTTGCAAATTTGAATAAAATAAAATTGTGTCTTTTATTAGCATATATTGCTCTGAATTATGAAATTTATCTATATTCGTATGCAATAGTTCCTGGAAGTTAGTTGCCAAAGTTCTGGTAAAACGTGGCGCTTTGCGGCTGGTACAGAGGCGGGATTTGCTGTGTATTTAATAAATCGAAAGCTGGATGTAGGCATCTCACCTGCTTCCCATATTGAATCTGCTAAAGAGGGAGAAGAGCCCGTCAGTTTTGGTCCTAAAGCAGCTCTTGTCAATTATGGTGAGGGTTGGAAGCTAAAAACAGTCACAGAAGAAGGTGAAATATGCTAACTTTCTATGTGATCATACTTCATGAATTCAAGCTATCTGCATTTCTGTGATAGAATTTAACTTAATCTTACTGTTCACTATGAAGCAGCTTATGGGGAGTTTAGGCAATCGTATGCCAAGGTATTTCCTTCTTTCAATCTTGATTGTAAATGAAAACTCTTAAACTTTGACTTGCTGTAAACTGATTTTAAGATTTTTATGAACGGTGGTTTGGATTTTTCTTACTGATTGTAATATTCTTATGAATGGTGGTTTGGAATTTTCTTGGTCAGCATTATGGGCTATGCAACCTCTTTTTATATGAGTGTACAATGCCAATCCATATTTTCTTCCTTATAGCATGACAACTTGAATAGCAAGCATTAGTTTGCCTTTCTCCAAGGTTGTCTAGCTTCAGTGGATGACTAAATATCTTTGTAATAAACTCCTTTCAAAATGCTAATTAGCATCAGAAAAATGTAATACTCCCTTTGTCCCCTATTAATGGCTCCCTTTGGCTTTTCAAAATAAACTAAAATTAGTTCATTTTGAAAAACCAAATGGAGCTATTAATTTAGGACAGAGGGAGTATTATAATTTTGCTTATAAACAAGCAAAAGAAAGGTTTTATAAATAGTCCAGACACACAGATAGAAAGCTGCACTCCCTTTTCTAAGAGTCATCGAAATTTAAAAGATAGATGGCATGAGATGTGAACTTAAGGAATACCATTGGAGGAATTCGAAAAGTACATCTCTGTCCAGTGTCCAGGTCTCCAGAAGTTTTTTTTTCTCTTATCTCACAACCTTTTAAGATTTTTTTCTGTCAAAGATTAATGTGAGCTATCTTTTTATGGTAATATTTATGGTTTTAGTGCTTGCATCAAGGGCATACTTAATCACTCTCCCAAAAATGTATTTTTTAATTAGCACCATTGAAGGTGCAACTTATAATGTATTTGGTAGCCTATGTGTGTTTTTATAAGAGAAAATTATTTGGCTACGAAAGAGTTGAAACTGTTTGGTATCAGTGCAATATATCCATCCTCATACAGCAATCATTTTCAATTAAATCATCCTCCATTTTTATCCTTCAAGTTTGTTTAAGAGAGCTACCAATGATCACTTCTAAAGTCTCATATTCTGTATATTTAAAATTTAGCCTTCGCTATATAAAATAATATATATAGCCTTAAAAAATTCTAACCGCTTGCCATTGTTAGTATAAATTCTATACACCACCTCTGATGTGTATCTATTAGATGTAGTTAAACCTTTCAAGTTCTAAAGACACATTCCCAGTAAAATGGATTTTGAGATTTTTGAACCGGTGGGACTATACTAAAAAGAACCATGTTTTGTTGATTAAACTTTGGTTATCTAAGTTGCTGTAGTTGAGAGCTTACCAATGGAATTAGCTGATTTGAACCTGATTAATAATTTTGTAGTGTTTGATTTAGAAGTACACAGAAATTTACTGAACTTCTTTCATCTGACATGTATCTAATGTAGCCAACAAAGGATACCAGAGGCAAAAAAAAGAAGAAAATGTTAAGAGAGAGAAGAAGAAATTTAGATAGGAGAGAAGGAACTTATCACAAACGAACAAATAACTTAATAATTCAGTCTTCCATTCGTCAGAAGACTTTTATGACAAGATTTGTTATTTATATTTCCCTAGAAAGAATTTTCTAAGATCTTTATCCCAATTCAAACTGCTAAAAATAATTTCTTGTACCTACTATAATTTAGATAAAAAAGCCTATTAAGTACTTGATATTGAAACGCAAATTGGGCAGTTGATTACTTCATGATTTGAATAGTAGTTACTAACTAAATCTTAGCGTCAATGAATCTACCCCTTCATAAGAAAATTACAGAGAACCTTTTCACATAAAGGAGCAAAAATGACAACAGCCATGGAAATTAGAGAATGATTTGTTGTCAAAAATAACATATGGTCATATACTGCTTATGAAAAGTAGGGAGGAGGCAGATTTTAATCACAAAATTTTTACTGCCGATCCAGTTGCTGCCCTTATATGTAGCATCATATTGATCAAGGCTGAACATGTTTATTATTATCCATGTTTATTTTAGTATAAAAGTAGGATGTAAAGTATATTGTCATGAACAAAGTTTGAATGTAGGAAATTATTATCCTGTGTTTCTTTTGTTTGGTTGTTGATGATAAGTTGCTGCTTGTTCTTCCATCTATCAGATGTTAAAATTGTATATTTAATTTTTCACACTTATTGTCTCTCTCTCATGTTATTCACCTAAATATTTATATAACTTCCAAAAATAACATCCATTTGTCTGTGGACAGAAGGCAGCTGACCAATATCTTGCTGGAAAGTCGAGTGTTCCAAAAGTTAACTTCAGTTTGATCTACATTGGTAAGATAATATTGGCCTTTATCTTCCTCTTCCTCCTTGGTGGAATGTTCACATTGATTCTAGAAAATCTCCCCACATTAATCATGTCTATGGAATCCTTGTAACATGTGTTTCTTCCATGATGTGTTTTTCTTGTACAAATGATGTGATTGAATTTAAGAAGTTTGTAATATACATTTACTGTTTATATTTGTTATTTGAGCAAGATGTCAATGAGTTCAGAGATTCAAACTTGAGGATGAACATTTTCCATGTGAGTTTGCGATTGTTCTTGTAGTCTCCTAAAGTTCCAAGTACCAATAAAATTAGGAAAACATTGTGGAAAGATGATTTGATGATGTACCTTGAATTTGAAGTGATGAAAAACTAAAAAATCAATTTTTCTATGGAAGGCAAGGTTGTATATATTTCTTATGAAGGGTGAATGAAGTAGTACCTTGGCATTTGATGGTATTTGTGTCCATGCATGTGAAATGCAAGTTCTAGTAAGATTTGACTTTTGTTGATGGCTATATCTCGAACAAAGCTTGGGCTTGCCTTTAGACGATTTCGGTGGCAAAAAGTTGTTGGTGCTAGTTATTTGCAAAGTCAATGCCTCCTAAGTTGTAGCAAAACATTATCCCTTTAAGTTTCTCTTCTTTTGGTTCTTCTTCTCTTACCCATGTGAACTGAGCTATTTTACTTCTCATGCTTTTGGAAAGCACATGAGAGAATTCAGTCAAACAAGTAGGGAACTGGCTGACCACATATTGAAAAAGGTTGAACTTATCAAATTGTCAAAATGTGGTTATTTGAATTAATTGGTTGTGTTTTATTTACATTCAGTTCATAGAATGAGCAAGGACCAAAGAATAAAAAATTTGTGCTCAAGTGTGAGCTTTTTGCTTCAAGTAATAACCTCCATTAGGGATTATGTTTGGTTTTGTGGTATGTTATTATTATATCTTGATACTTATAATTATTTAATTTATAAATAATTTAAGCTAGTATATATAATTTTGAAAATTTAAATTGAAAAAATTCCAAAACTTAAATTTGAGTCAGTATATATATTTGCCCTTGAAAGAGTGAATATGGATGGTTAATGTACACGATCACTATCTGCAATTAGACCAGAAAAGTTCAATGAGTAATAATTTTTTTAAGTTAAGACCAAATAAGCTATGTGAGTAATAATTTGTGAAATAGTGTAATGACTATTTAATATGTCAAATTGTTGGCTAATCTTTTTGTTGCATCTTCCTAAAATCCGAAAAAGATAGGGATTCATGGGTTGATAATTTTTTTTGCTCTTTAACCATGAGTTAATCTTTCTTGAGCATCACAAGATGGTTTTCATTTAATTGGATGCGCTTCTAATTGATTAGACTCAGGATTATTATTTCATGATAAAAAGAGAAACAGAGAAACTTCAAATTTTCTAATGGTGGTAAAAACTGGTTTCAATGTAAAATGTTCTTATTTTTCAAATGAAACACTAAAATAAATAGAAAATACATTTGTGCCACAACTATAAGAAAGAGAAAATTATTTAAATAATAATTAAAAAAAAATTACCAATTCGGACCACTTTTTCCAAAGTGGTGTTACTTTTTGCCACGCAGGTGCTAGCCAAGCAGCTGGTGCTTGCGTGGCTTTTTATTTAAAATTTTTATATGATTTCATCCTTTAGAAGAAAGAAATAAGGTTTAAGTTAATTTCGTCATTCTAAATGATGAAATCCTTCTAAAGGACAAAATTGGTTTATTGATTTATAAGACTTAACCCGATTTCATCCTTTAGAAGGATGAAATCAACTTAAACATGATTTCGTCCTTCTAAAGAACGAAATTGTTGTATTTCAGTTAGCTTCTGAGACCCAAAGACGATTTTGTCCTTTTAAAGGACGAAATCACATAACTTGGCGACTCCAGATGAAATAAGCGGCTTGTACTGATTTCGTCCTTCTATAGGACGAAATAAAATTAAAATTAAAAAAAAAACTATTTTAAACTAACTTTAACACCTGTCCCTATTCATTCATTCCACACATTGCATGCATAACAAAGATATCATTAAAGTTATTGACATCAACTAATAAAAACAAACATAAAATAGAAATGCTTATCAAATATATTACATCACATGTTGAAAAAATGTTTAATTTAAAAGAAACATATAACAAAGCTAATGCCACAATCTCCTACGTCTTCGACCTCGACAGTGTTGTATGAGCTCCTCGTGATCTGCCTGTTCCAGCTCCGACTCTAGCTCTAGCTCTGGCTCCGGATGTGGCTCAGGCTCAGCATAAGTAATAGATGATTCAACACGAGTTGGTTGATGTTGTCTATAATATAAAATCGGATCTGGCTGAGCTACATGTACAGTGATCGAAAATGTTGAACGGGGAGGAGAGCTATGCGCTGCTGATGAAGATGGAATATCAGGGAATGGATCGTGCATCAGCTGTGTCTAAGCGGCCTCCTCGACAAGATAATCTCTATGAACATCCGTAATCACCGACTGAAGCAGTGGCAAGCTACGAATGACATCATCATGCTCCCTAAGCATCGACTGACATGATTCTAATAAGACATCGCTCGAAGTATAGGTGTTAATTGCGTAAGTCAAATGCGCATGTGTACGTCGAACTAGATGAAGCTATAAAAAAATAAATTAAAAATTAGATAAATAATTAATAAGAAATAAGAAAATAATATGTGCCTTAATTAACAAAGTTATACTTGCCAAAGTTGCCTCATACGCTCCCCTAGGCTGATATGTCATCTTCTCTACATCATCGCGTAGTTAAATATATCGTCGTGTAATCGGTAAATACCACTGCATATATACGCTTTGAACATCTTGCGATGCGATAGCCATCTCCCCTCTGATAACAGTGGCTCTCCTATCCTCCCATTGAACGATATATGATGCATGATGTAAAACCCAGTCGGTAATATGGCGGCCCTGTCGAGTGATGCGATGGACAAACTCGACAGTAGAAGGTGGGACCCCTTACTCCAGGTTAAACTGGAGCATTACATGATCCGGCACATATATCTCTACAATCTCATAACATATCAGTGGCGTTTAAGATAGCCACACCTCTCGACCGTCGGTGCATATAGGAGGTAACACAGCCAATACTTCCGATGAGTACAACTGCCAAATAACCTATACAATATATAAAGATAATTTAATTTAAATAACCTTACATATTTTATAATCATTACAAAAAAGTTCAACACGGCAATAAAATTACCTGATATGGCCGCTGGTGGTCTAACTCCCCTCTATATAATCGGAGGACTCCATGTAGATTTTCGGTTCTCTTTTTCTTAACATTCCACCTTAAGGAATTAAATTTAAAAATGAGTTCAACATATGTAAATAAAACCTTGCTAACAAAATAAAGTGTTAAACATAAATAGAGCCTACCTCGCTCCTAATGGAGCACCCTCGACTAAGTGACCCATCTCAATACTTGGTCGATCGACGTGTAAATGCTCCCACGACCATAGCTATGTCAGAAAATATGATAACAATCATTAAATAAAATTAATGAACTATACATGCAAAAAAATATTTAAAGTTACAAATTCATTTACCTGAAGAAGGGTTAGACAACCTGCAATCCCCGAGGTCATGGCCTGACATACTTTCCCTAACTCTCGGTATAAAAATACAAGAGTAGCACTACCCCATGAATAGGCACTGACCATGTCGAAGTTCGCAAGGAGGGAGAGATATGCCACGTGTACATGGCTACTCGTTGTATCAGCAAATATCTTGGCTCCAAGTAAATGTAATAAATAGGTCGTGTATGCTGCTCGATAACTATCTCCGTAGCATCGACTAGGAGCTCACGAAACTCATGTAAGAGCCATCGAAGGCTCACTCGGCTACCACACATCACTATAGTAGGAGGAGCTCTACCAAGGAGTCTAACTAATATGTCCACATGACCTCCTCCTATTGTGCCCGTCACCGCATGTCCATCGATGAGAAGTCCTAAAAGAACTGCCACATCCATGAGAGTGATGGACATCTTTCTATAGGGCAGGTGAAACATCTGTGCTCCCTCCTCCATCTCTCGACAAGAGATGTTAATAAAGGCCGATCGAGACGGACGTACTATAGATGAATAAAATGCCCAAATCCCGCTCGCTCGATATAGGGTTGCATATGATCATCCATGGGCCAATGACGGAGATATTTAAAATGTTCGGTGCACTCAAGGCACCTAGGGTCCTATAATAAATTTAAAAATTATAACCCAACGTAATATATCGTCCAAAAAAATGAAACAAATTTTAAAAAGAGTTATCATACCTCTCCTCTCCAAATAGAAGCTGACCTATGTAACTCCTGTTGTACGAGTACAGAATCATCAATCGGGCGTGGCCCGTAAGAAGGCTCTACATGATTGATATGATCTGCGGAGAATTAAGAGCATATCATCAATCGTTAGGAACATATAATCATACCTAAAATAGAGATTAAATAAAGAGATTGATTATATATTTACCAATCAACAGGAGGGTTTCTACATGATTTACTATTGTGCCCACTTTGTTTACATCTCTCGCATTTATATCCTCCTCTACCATCTCTCTCCATAGTTCTACGGTCCATTGTATTCCTAATGCTAACAGACCGTGAGCGACCGGGTTGCCTTGTTACTCTCGGAGGGTATAACACAAAAGGTATATCCCTCTCCCAATACTCCCGACCACAAGGAGAATAAAATTCTTTCGAGTACACATTTTTATAAGTGGAAGATGTGTAAAACAGTGATGCCTGTATCGGCTCATGCCACTTTGCCCACACGGAGATAAGGTGAGAGCAAGGATAGCCATAAACCTTAGGGATGTTGCTTGTGTAAGTATGCATCGCCGCATTTACCATAACCTTCCAGCCACGAATTGACATCACTTCATATTGACCGTTGTTGATCCTATTAACTATTTACTCCCCAAATTTTCTTGTTTGTTCTCTAATTATCGCTTCCACTCTAGGAGTATATGGGGTGGCCATGGCAGATGGGGCAAAAGATCGTTTAACGAAAAATTTTATGACCGGATAAAAAATAGCTGACATTAAAGCCTGCATAGGTAATCCTTGTGCCCCATTCAAGACGCTATTTAAACTTTCAGCCATATTTGTATTCGTCATGCTAAATCTTCTAAAATCATCGTGGGCAAGAGACCACTCCTCCTAAGAGGAGATGTTTTGCCCTAGGACTCTCCTGACCAATCAAGCCCGTTAGTGTATCATTTTTGAACTCCTTAAAATTTGCTTTTATATGACAGAGGCAATAACAATGATGGTACAGAGGCTCAAGAAGAACCTCAGGCACGGCCTTCTGAAGCCCCTTATGTCGATCTGAAATAACAACGATGTTCGTCATGCCCATCAGTACATGATCCCTTAGTTCCATTAAGAACCATTTCCAATTGTCTCCATCTTCCTTTCTGACTAGCCCGAATGTTTGAGGAAATAACACATTATTTCCATCTGTAGCCGTTGCAGCCATAAGAGCACCAGGATACCTGCCATACAAGTGAGTGGCATCAATACCAATCACAGGGATGCAATGTCGAAACCCCGCTATAGACGGCCCAAATGCCCAAAACAACTGCTTAAATCTCCTACATATACCATCATCTGCACGAAGTACTTCATCATCCTCTAAGCGGTAGTAGGTGCCAGGATTCACTTCTTGAACTGCCCTGAGGTACATTAACAATAATTTATATGATTCCACCAAATCCCCATAAATAGCCTTGATTGTCATATTCCTTGCTACCCATGCTTTCTTATAAGATATATCAACATGAAACTTCTCATTCATTCTTTGAATAATATCCCCTGGTGTAAGAGTTAATTCGGCTTGGATAGCGGGCATTATGACATTCGAAATAAAGGAGGCATTGCACTGCCTATGATCTGTGCTAAGCTGGGCATTCCGACATATGTGGTCACCTTTGTATGTCTTTAATTTAAAGTACCCTCCACCCCTTTTTATTGAGCCATGAACTCTCCAAGGGCAAGTACTATCAATGCATTTCTATGTATACTCTAACAAATTTGTCCGTACAACCTTGTATTCAACATGATTTTGAATGGAAAACTCCTGCAAGGTTGTAACAAATGCTTCTTTATTCTCAAAGATGCTGCCAACATATAACTCATCTTCTTTTTGTTGGTCCATATCCATGGCAGAATTAACTGCCGCATCTATCTCCTCATCTGTGATGTGTGCATAGAGTGGCTCTACTTCATAGTATGGCACCTCTTCATCATCCACGTTCATATCATTTGCATCAATAGCATTGTCTACCGCATCATCCCCCTCGCCGTCAACCATATGTTGAGCGCTTTCTTCACCTCTGACCCCTTCTTCGTTCATGTCAGAATCTTCTCCACTTTCTTCCCCAATATTATCTTCACCTTCATTAGCCTCATTTTCATTAATATCTTCATCGTGGACATATGCCCCCCTACATATGAACATCGCATATGTATTAAATTTCATATGCCTAAAAATGTTATATTTATTTATGAATATATATTTCACCTTTGATTAGATGGTTCGGCATCGGTATGACCAACATACGTGTAGGGGTAATGAATGCCCATCGAACGTTGAGTTCCATACCATGCACTGCCTTGAGACATTTGAAAGCTAAATGGCTCGTGTGCATGCGTTGTGGACCTTCCATATTACACACAAAATTCAAAATTTAGCGTCCTATATTTCATTGATAATTATAAGATTCAAAAAGGATTCACAACTTAATAAACCTTAATAGGGGCAAACAACCTATGACGTTCATTTGAAGCTACTGTCATAGATAAATATCATTCTTCTTCATCGTCCACCGGCATTTGCATATGCCTTTCATTGTTCACATTTCATTCAGAGCTCCTGTGTGAGCTCTTATGAGAGCTCCTATGTGAATTACTTTGCCTTTCACTAGGCACTCGGGCCTCTTTTTTGAGAAATAAGTCGAAACAAATTATGTGACGCGAGAGGTCAAACATAAAACTCATTGATGCATCATCATTTACACATATTTGTCTCGAATTCGATCCATATGTTGGAATAATACATTTTATAGTGATTTTCCATCTTCGATCCCACCCAGTCTTGCTAGCTACTTGCATATCAAATTCATCGTATGTAGACTATTTCTTAATTAATAATCCTTCTGTGCGTCCATCATAGTTAAGTAAAAATCTATTTCTTCTGCCATCTCTATTCACTTAATTCATAAATAATAGATTAAATTAATATTAAATTAAGCAATTGTCTCAAAACTAAGAGGCTAAAATTAGATTAAGCAATTGCCTCATATATCAACGAGCAATAATCATACACTTCTTCACATATTTCTTCTCTTATCCAAAGAAGACAACAAATATTTTGCCCATGTACCCTATGCCTCATATTTACAAATCAGGCCACTTGAACATATTTTCGTCGAACTGAATTAGTGTTGACAAGTAAACAGATAATGTTCTATTTTCAAATCTAAACCATGCTTGAGATTCTTGACTGCGGAGGGGCAGATAAACTTAAAAGAGAGACCTTAAAAGCATTGACCTACCACAACCTTCACTAACACTTTAGAACAAAAAAATCAAATCGTAACATGCAAATCATAACTGACCTTCTTGAAACAAAATGAAAAGGCTAGGCCACAGTCACAATTAATTTCAGAAACAAAAACAATTCCTTTATAAATCCAGAGGAGATCCTTAGCAATGAGTTAAGTGAAGACAAAACACAACAGCAAAGATAAACTAAACTGTATTCCTCTTCTACGTCCAATTTAATAGAAAGCACTCTAGCATACTCCACACGCACTGACAAAACACAATAGCAAAGATAAACGGTATTCCTTAAGCATCTGAACAAAGTAATTGTTCTGAGTAGCATAGATACTAATATTAGCACGTAGCAACAATCTATAGAAGACGCACCCACACGCATTGACCATGGAAGTCTTCTGACTAGCATAGAAACTGATATTAGCATGTCTGATACAATTATGATTTCTTTCTGTCGATCTCAGTTAATCAACATCAAAGGTAGAAAAACCAAGAAAACAGCATGCTAGATTCACAGCAAAATGCAAATATGAGAGTCTGTGTAGAAGAAGTACCAATTGAAGAACATGGGTCACTGCGTGTGGAATTGAAGAGTCTGTCTGACCAATTGAAGAACACGGGTCGAGGAAATTGTCAAATTGAAAACCCTTGACCTTGAGGGGGAAAATAACACTGGAGGACGAAGCATGGCGGCGGGGCAGAACAAGCACATAAATGAGCGCGATCGAGCATAGTAGAAAATGCATGGCGGTTGGGCGGATGGTGCACAACAGAAACAAAATGAGCACAACGTGATCTAGAGCGGAGAAGTGGAGGCGGGTTAAGACGACGACGATTTTGTCCTTTAAAAGGACGAAATCATCTTTGGGTCTCAAAAGCTAATGGCCGAATTGGCTAAGTGCAGCAATTTCGTCCTTTAGAATGACAAAATCAGGTTTAAGTTGATTTCGTCCTTCTAAAGGATGAAATTGGGTTACTTCTTATAAATCGATAAACCGATTTCATCCTTTAGAAGGACGAAATCAACTTAAACCTGATTTAAATTTTTTTTAAAAAAGCCACACAGGCGCCAGCTACTTAGCTGGTGCCTGTGTGGCAAAAAGCAACACCACTTTGAGAAATATTTCCCAAAATAGTCCAAATTGGTAAATAAATTTATTTTAATTATTATTTAAATAATTTTCCCTATTGAAAATGAAGCCAGAAAGAAAGAAAGGAATGGTGTAAATGGACAGATGTGTACATGGACACATTACAAATACTATGTACCTATGGTTAATGGATAAATAGGTGAAGATGGATGGATGTGATTATAAAGATGTTGTGTATGCTCGCGTCCAGGACTACTTGTTGCCCCCATGCCACACACCAGCCCTGCACCTTGATCATGGTGAACCTAGCCAGCAATGTACGTACCATTTTAATAATTAACATAGAATAAGAATGTTTTTATGTGAATAAGATTTCAAGTCCACAAAACGTTATAAGTATGATTTTTCTATAATACAACCTCATACAAATTGGTAGAAAATGTGAAGTATTTTAGAAAACTTAGAAACAAACATATACTCCCTTCATCCCACATTAATAACTCTATTTGGCAAGAAAATTGCTCTATATTAATAGTTTCGATTTGTTCAATTTAAATGGTTGTGTAGTAACATAAGCTTATTGTCCCTTCTCTTAGATATGAGTTTCACCATTTAATAAAAGCTATTTTTTTACAAATATATCTATTAATATTGGATAGAGAAATTATATAATTCTAATACTTTCAAACTATAGAGATTATACTCTCTCGGTTAAATAGAGCTATTAATGTGGAACAATGATGACAAATACTCCCATATGAAAACTTGATGAACATAGCTGAACAGATGGATGAAAGCATGTATTTGCATTTTGCCATTAAGGGAAAGCGGACAAAAAATTGTGCCAAATGGGCAGGGGCATGGGCCAGACAAAGGGCGTGTCTACACCGCTATGGAGCGGTTCCAATCAACTGTGATGGCACTTATTGCAGCAAAAACATGTGAAAATTGAGTCTTAAGTTAACTCAAGTTTTTATGCATTTTTGTAGTTATCTCTGACCTAGTTTTCACTGGTTTTTGCAATTGCCTCTTGCTGATTGGGTACTCACTGCAATCTTACTGTGAGGGCTCTCTCAGCCCACCTAAATCAAGTCATATTTTCAATATAGATGAAATTGAACTCCTTCCACGCGCTCAAAATAGCAATTGTAGAAAGATATATTAACCTCTTTTAAATATTGTCAAAATGAATGGACAAATATCTATTGATTATAGTTCACAACAGATGGATGAAAGCATGTATTTGCATTTTGCCATTAAGGGAAAGCGGACAAAAATTTGTGCCAAATGGGCAGGGGCATGGGCCAGACAAAGGGCGTGTCTACACCGCTATGGAGCGGTTCCAATCAACTGTGATGGCACTTATTGCAGCAAAAACATGTGAAAATTGAGTCTTAAGTTAACTCAAGTTTTTATGCATTTTTGTAGTTATCTCTGACCTAGTTTTCACTGGTTTTTGCAATTGCCTCTTGCTGATTGGGTACTCACTGCAATCTTACTGTGAGGGCTCTCTCAGCCCACCTAAATCAAGTCATATTTTCAATATAGATGAAATTGAACTCCTTCCACGCGCTCAAAATAGCAATTGTAGAAAGATATATTAACCTCTTTTAAATATTGTCAAAATGAATGGACAAATATCTATTGATTATAGTTCACAACTAAATCGGTTTTGTTTGTTAAGCAAACAAAGAGAAAAAATGTTTTTTGGTTTAGACTTAATTTCTCTGCTTGAAGTGCACTTAGCCCCTGTATTAATGTGATTATTTTCAGTGTTTCTTAAATCTTCAGGATAGCAATTCTCTCAATCAGGCAACACTTTTGGCCGTCAACTCTACCGCCGATGCTACCACCATTGTGTACACGTCATTGAATTTTATGGATTACGAGGTAGGGGAGTTTGAACTCGTAATTTTATGATAGTATGCTTTGAATATTTAGTAGCATGCTAGGATTATGAAGGTTTAATGTTGTGGATGATCAATGATGATTTGTTTGCATGATGTATGTGGGGAAACTGTTGGAATTTTGTACATTTAATTATACAAATGACAAGTATGTAAATTACGAGTATGATTTACATAATTGGATATATGTGTATGTTAGTAAGATGATTAATGGATATGGTGGTATATGGTCAATTGCGGGCATGCAGAAGGTATGTTTGGTAGACATTTGTATATGTGAGGAATGATGAGTATTCAAGGCTTAGATGTGATGTATACTAAATTTTATTGGATTGGTTATGTCACACCTCGGCACCGCCCGACCCGAGCCAAACCGGGTCCAAGGGCCTGTCAAGCGCGTAGGGACGACGGAATTGAAAGAGATTAACAGATAGCGGAAGACTTAGCCCCTCATACGGCGGTTTAACTAGCGGAGTTGCACACCTCAAAATATTTGAGCAAGAGTAATAAGTAGAATAAAATAGGACTTTAACTCTGAACTAGTCCACAAGCCTTATACCCACATACTTGGAATCCTGAGCCAAAACATAGGGCTCGAATCAAAAAGTCTCAAACAGACCTAGAAACATAAAACATACACGAGTCTGAAATAAGAACCACTATACATGATGTTCTAATATCATAACAGAGTAAATTAGAAAACATAACAAAGTCTAGAGGCGTCCACGCCTAGTCCCATGCTCTCCCCAACAATTCCTCATACAGAGGGTCTTGCGTGCCTATACATCGCGCCATGCAGCCCCAAAACAAAACAAAACAAAGAAAGTGGGGTGAGTAAAACTTAGTAAGGTTCGAATATAGTGACAATAATCAGAAAAACCATCACGGCATGACAATATCACAATTTAGATTCAAAATTGACATGATATACCCTTTTATGATTATTCCCTCATTAAACCCTTATTTATCCATAACATAAGAGGTAGCATGCATATGACACACCTACCAAAGTCAGAGAATAAATAAGCATATCATAACTTAGCATCCATCCTACATAAGTAATGATCCTCATCTAATCAAATTAAGCATAATATCACCATAAACTACATGATAAGTGTCTTTCTCACACTTTCTGATCATACGACCATATCACATAAACCTGCATAATAGTGTCTCATTCACACGATTTCAGATTGTGTATTCATATCATATCAACCTGCATGAGGAGTGTATCAACACAAAATTCAGATCATGCATTAATATAAAGTCTCATACATTCCATATCTCATTCACCTGCACGACAATTGTCTAAACCACACTACATTAAGATCATGCATAATAAATTGCATCTACATGTGTTGCATAATCTCAAATATCTCTACACAACCTGTGTAATATGGGCATAATATTATCTCATACACATGCATTATCATAAAATGGTGAATGTCTCCATCATGGAGAAGAATACAATCACATCACCTGCTCTAGACGTAGTCCGATTTCCTATCCGGAAACCTAGGGCATTGCCCTCTCTGGACACAATCTGAATTTCCATACAAAAAATTAGGGTGTAGGGGTAGTCAGCCCCTCTGCTCGCTTTGGACTATCCACACGGGAAGTCCGAATCAACTAGAGCAGGTCTGCTCGCTCTGGACAGTCCGGGCCAGGAATGTACAAATTAACTAGAGCAGTATGTTCGCTTTGGACATCTCTGTGGTAGGAGAGTCTGAATTAACTAGAGCACGTGGTAGCCGATGCACGGAGGCATACCACTCTAGATTCTCAGGGTCCAAGTTTGACTGTCTCAATAAATAAATCTCAGCCTCATTAACAATTCAGATCGACTCAACCTGGGGAGTATACATGTTCCACATAGGAACTCAAATCGAAATCATGTCCTTTCGGACCTACCAAGTTTCGATTAAGCCAATAATCGACTAATCCGGTACGCAATTTCACAACATTGCATCCAATCGTTCAAACCTAACTAATCTCGATAAAGTCTCAATCAGAAATCCGTCTCATGATGTATGCAACATAGTACATACATAGGTAAGGCATACATGAATCCTAATTCATGATAAGTGCTCTCTTCAACCCCTCATGCATCATTTATAATCACGATACTAAACATTATCATAATCATTCCCCCACATATGTGTGTACATGGTAGAAACATATAATTCTAAGCATATGAACATGCCTTGTAATTAACTCACCATCATATTACACATACACATTAACATCTAATCATAGATTCCAACGGAAATCATGGGTGAAAACCATCAATCAAGTCAAACGTAACCACATGCTAAACATATGTAAGCATATTCACACCACACTTGAGTCTAGACATAGCACTCTCATTCACCCATAATTTAACCACATCATATAATGACATACCAGTTCATTAGCATGCTATAATCCTATTGAAATCATGCTTAAACCATAAGGAATCATTCACTCATAGGCTTAAGACAAGCAATCCTAACATATGTAGCCAACAACATGCAATTTTACTCAAGACTTAAATACTTTTCATAATTTCCAACATTAATAACATGCACTTCCAGTGGCTCATTCTAGCTCAAAGTATTCTACATGAACATTTGGAATGATATTTAAGAGTAAAAACATAAAAGGAAGAAAAAAAATCAAGATAGTCAAAATCTATAGTATATCCGTTCAATTGGCCTGCATGGCCGTTTGAACGGCTGGCCTTACAATCGGCCTACAATGTCGTTTGGCCATTCGATCGTCATAACAGCAGATTCTGGGTCATCTCCCCCACTTTGAAACCAAACTGAACCTCCATCAATCCAACTTAATACATCAAATCCAAGCCCATCATAATCCAATCAAAGATTCCAGAACATTAAATCTAATCATTATTTAGCACAGCCCTAAGAAAATAACACCAAAGATTAAGCTTTTATCAACTCACCATTAAAGCACACATTCATGCAACCCATTTCAAAACACCTCAAATCTTAAATCCGAAATCACAGCAAGTTTAAGACATAAAAACCCTTACCTTCCAACAAGTTCTTGATTTGAAATGGTTCCTTAAACTCCTTCAAAACCTACCCAAAACATGATTTTTCATTACTACTTCTCAAATCCGATTTTAAAGCACCTAAAATCTTCAAGAATAAGTAGATATAGGGTTCAATAAGCTTAAAAACGAATTTCCAAACATTAGGTCTTGAAATAGAAACCCAAATCAGTAGTTTTTGAGTGAAAATCGAAATTGATTCAAAGCAAAGGAAGAGATTTGAAAATTTTGGGCAAAACCCTAATGGATTAATGAAGTATTATTTTAAATATCACCTTAATCTCCTTTCTCTTTTAGGAAAATGAGGATTAGGCTCTAATGTTCCAAGTTTTAGCCCTTTACCAATTGGGAAAGTGGTTGTGCCTTTCCTTATATAGTAAGGGTTGGGTTAGACAAAATTAAATAATGGGGTACAAATAGAATCTACAACTAAAAATGAATAAATTTGCTATTACAACCCAAATTAAAATCTGAAAAATTCTAAAATAATTTCCCAATGTCTTAGTTTAATGTTAGAAATATTTTGGGTTAAAAATTCTAATTTTGGTTGTGGGGCCCACGGTGGGTCCTGCCAAATCCTAATTTTTTGGGAAAATAGTAGAAATTCTAAAAATTTCAGAAAATTCTAAATGGCTTAAATTAACTTAAAAACTTTAAATGTGAAGAATATTTTGGTTAGAACCTTTGTTAACCATGAAAATTGTAAGACGAAAGGATTTCTTTGCATAATTGTACCTGCATAACTTATGTAAATTAAACTTGAATCATAAGCAAAACTAATACAATAACTTTGTGAGTTTGAGACCTTAGGGGTTCAATGGATTCAATTTTATTTTTGTGCCAACCAATAACTAGTCGGTTGCATGTTTTCCATGTATAGTCATGGTTTTATCCTGCGGGATGTTGTATTGGAGTTGTACTAAGCCTAGATGTTTGATGCTCTATTGATAGTGTTGTATGTTTTGTCAGTCTTGTCTTGGTGTTGTATTTAAGCCCAAATATTTGATGATAAATTGAGAGCATTTTATGTTTATGCCCTTAGTGAACATTGTATGATTCTGCCCATGTGTGGGACTTTAAGTTTCAGCCCAAAAGTGGCATTGTATGATTTCCTCCCTTGCTTGGCACTATATGGCCCTTAGTTGGCACTGTTTTATGCCCCCCTGAGTGAGGCATTTACTCACTTAGGTAAGTAGTATCATAGATCTACTCTTACTGGTTTGATCCTATGCCCCATGAACATGTGTGATTTATCTTCGGAAAAGTTCATTGCGTTTAGTGCTCCTTGGAGGTTAAGGTGACACCTTAGTGGCATTTCTTTCCATTGATGCTCGAGGTAATTAAATAGTAATGAGCTCCAATTGTCGTTAGTAAGTGTAAATTCTATGTAAGAGTAAGCTTGTAAGATTATAAGCAAGTTTGTAAGATTCTGCATAAGTTTGTATGTGTAAGTTTTTGAGTAGGACTATAAGTGTAAGCTTCTGTGTAAGACTATATCTATTAAGATTTTGAGTAAGATGTTTGAGCAAGATTATAAGCATAAAAATTGAGTACAATGGTACGAGTAAGAGTAAGTGTAAGTATGTATGGTAAGCTATTATGTTTTTGGGCTTGGATATGTTATTGGGTCAGATTTTGATTATGTTTCATTATGCATGCTTCTTGTGAAAATTACATGAGCGCATCCATGAGTGGTCTTACAGAGTTCATAATTAGAACTCTCCTACACACTATTTTCTACTGAGTATGAAAATACTAATTTTCCCTCTTTTTAGCCTCGATGTTCGAGAGGCTTTTGCAGGTTGTTAGTCGAGAACTCCTAGAGTTGTACTCTTGCTTTCGTTGGTGGATCATGTTCCATTGGATCAATTATAACTTTGACTCATAGAGAGTATTTATTAATTTGTCACGACCTTATGTATTAGGTAAGGTGAAAGTTGATTGTGTTCATACATGTCTAGGCATGTACATTGGATTATAGCTTTGAACTGTTGTGGGATTGTACTCAGAGATGTCTGGATGTGTTTGTAATTAAGCCTATGGCCATGACAATTTATTTTATATGTTTTGTTTTTTATGTATACCCAGGAATGTTTATTTGCCTGTACACTGAATGAAAAGAAATTTATGTGGGTAATAGATGTACAATGTTTTAAATTTATAATAATTGTTTTCACAAGTTTCAAATTTCATCAATTTTCTCGATTTATGAATTTTAAAGAAAATATTTATAAAAATCTTGGGCATAAAACAATTATGCAAAAAATTCATAAATTTTATGCTTTATAATGGAAAACACTATGATGAAACTTCATAAAACATTGTGCACATGAAATTTCATCATAGTGATGTACAATGTTTTATGAAATTTATGTGGGTAATAGATGTACAATGTTTTATTACCCACATGAATTTATAATATGCAAAAAATTCATAAATTTTAAAGAAACTATTTATAAAAATCTTGGGCATTACAACCATAGTACATATGAAAGGCGGAGTTGTATAAGCATCATGGAAGACTTGTGTTTCTCGCCATGTGTCCATGAGTATAGTTGAGATCCATGTTTCAAGATTCATTGCAAGCTCTTGAGGGCTTTGGGGACTTGGGCCAAACTAATGTGAGGGTAGTCATACTACCGAAAATGTAGATAGAGTATTTAGGGATTCCTTTGAGAGTCGAGTCTTACATATTAATATTATGTTGCTATTTATTTACAATGTGATTGTAGCATATTGACCTTCATTTAGAGTTATATTTTGTTAAACCTAGAGTTGGGTTAGAACAATAAAGGGTAGTTTATGTCATGTATCATTCTAGTTGACATATGATATGTATGTAAGTCCAAGGGATTAGATAGGATTATTAATTAATGAACAGAGGTTTGTTAGATGTTAAAGACATGGATTGATATTTATTGTTAATTAGAATAAGTAGAACAATTAAAGAACATACATAAAATGTAGGTTGATTGAAAATACTTAAGAATTGCATATATGATGTTATGTTTTATGAGATGGTGTTAGTTGTTAGGCAAAACTACATTAGGATCCGATCTTGTTGGAAGTAATATTGGAGATATTGTTCAATGAGTACATAGGCAAATAAGATCCGATTACATTGGCCGGAGGCTGGATAAAAAAATATAAATTAATCCTTTTGTTATTTTAGAAATTCTTCACCTAAGGTGGAAAGGTTTTGTTGTTGTTTGGTTTGGCTAGTTATAGGTTCTTCAGGCAGGGACTAGTAATACCAAGACAAACAAGTGCGGGATTTGGTTCCTTATTTTTGCAATTCTAGTAAGTAATTATATCTTTGGTTCGGAGCTAACTTAGTTATTTATTTTTATTTTTTGATGGAAAACTTGTACTTAGATGGATAGTATGTAGTTTAATATTTTAGAGCCGTGTAATAATATATTATGTTTTGATATTCATATTTATGAACCTCATTTATCATGACCCAGATATTTAATTGAACGATTTTTGTTGTACCCTGGCATTTTCAAACATATATAAATTTTAATAAAAATGTATCGGAGTTTGCCGAGACCCGCGACGTGGAAGATTCATCATAAGCATTGCATAAAATATTATTTCCCTAGAATATACTGTCTGTGTACAAACACCTAAGGAGAAAAATAATAAAGTTTCTTATAAAGATTTATGGTGAGGTTGAAATCCTTGAAATCATCTCAAAAACTCCCAAGTAAGCCCTTCTACCCACACATTAAGCTTCTCTAGGTACTGCAAGGTTCGGGGGATGGTGAGTATTTTAAAATACTCAATATGAGAATTTATGCCATCAGGCATAAAGGACATAATATAAACAATACTTTTAGTAAAATTAAGGTGTGCCTCTCACCCAAAACCTCTCCTAGAGCTTATTCCTACGTATCAAAGATGCTCCCAGGGTTTGCAAGCTCTCATAGTTTACTACGAGTATCCCAGACACCTACTCCATCCTAAGGACTTTGCTAGGGGTACAAAGCAGCTTCCTCTTACTCCTCTATGGATCACAAAATCACCTTGTACTTGAGAGAAGAGATACTCGTGCTCATGGGGCACAGACATCAAGAGAATAGAGAGTTTTCCCATGATACTCTCTACCCTAGCGCACATAGCCTTATTAGTGGTATGTGCCCTTCGTTAGGAGCTAACTAGGCTAAAGTGTGTACTGTGCATCCAATTCCAAACTGGATTATAACTGTGCCATCTTCTAATCCATGAAGCTTTATCGTCGAACAACAAGTCAATCTTGAGTTCCCATACTCATAAAAGGGCAATTTTCCTTTCAAAGTAGTCTATCCCATTGATTATCTTTTCAAAAACCTTAGCCTCACCTCTACAAGCCATGGAAGCGTCATTAATAATGACTACAAAGATAGGGTTGGTCACTTGTTCCAAAGAGGCAGTTATGAGTTACCATTTCTTTATCCCATTCTAGTAACTTGATCACCATTCTTGTACGTATTTTAAAAATATTCTTGAGAATCATCCTTTTGACAAGGACGAGTTCTTTAAAACCGCATTTCAAACACATTATACTCATTCATAATGAAAATAGTGGCGAAACTAGATTTTCTCTATCTCAAATTTAAAGGATAATCATTCAATAAAGCAACATATACGAGACAATCATAAAAGTCACAACATATACTTAATATCCTACTTCAAAGGATAATCATTCTATAAATCAAATATATAAGAGAATTAAAAACATATAATATATAAGTCATACCTTACTCCAACAAATTTAACATGCTAGAGTCATATAAATATTAAGTTAAAAAGACAACCTATGTAAACATTTATGCCTTAGGAAAGGATAAAAACCCCTAAACTTTTTGTGCGAGTTTGAAGGCAACAAGTAGAACTCCTTGCACTTGAACATTCATTTTCTAGGCTTTAGAGCTCTCTCACCAGACATATAACCCCGCCATGGCATCCAGCATGCTCGATTTAGGGAAGAATGCCTCTTCAATGACTTGAATCAAACTTAGAACGAGAGAAATGAAGTTTAAGGAGTGTTAGAGAGAAGAAACTGAAAAAAATAGAGCATCACACCTATTTATAGGCGATTTGAGGCAGTTTGAGTGCCACACATTATGTGCACAAAGTGTGACATGGCGCGGTGTCACGGGGTCACCCGGGAAACGACCACCGTGCGACACTTGCAAGGCCTGACAGCCCAGCGAGTAAGCCTTTCTTCGTCAAGGTCATGGCCTTGTGCCATTCGACCAAGCGTCCAGCCCGCGAAGCCAAGCAACGAACCTATCCCAAGGCAGACGTGAGAACGTTCTGGACCATCTCCCAAGCGAGCTGGCCGGAGAGGGACACTTCCTTGCGATGCATGGATCCAACTTAGGCAACTCAGCCATCCGAACAATCCGTCTCAGCCAAGTGCATGCAAGGGTCTTTGTTTCCAACACGGCCCTAAGGCCGGACGGCCACCCGACGTATCGGAGAGCCCCATCCCCCATGCGGATGGGCTCTTGGCACGATAGTTAGCAAGGCAACAAGCCTTCGTTGCCATCCGGATAGCCTGTTGCAAGGCTAGGCATCATACCAACATCATTGTCCATGAAGCTCACCATGTCCCTCCCTATATAGCATAAGAGATTTTTCCTATTTCTCTAGAGAAGCAGCCAAAGTGGCCGTACGGGCATGGTATATCCAAATTTCCCCAAACTGCCCGAGAACACTCCCAAGGACCCTCTAACAGTATATAAGGAGGAGGGGACATCTTAAGAATCCAAATAAGTGCTAGTTGGCTATGTGTCCCAACATAGTCAACTATGTGTGCGCATCGTTGCGTGCTTTCTGCGCAACGTTGCGCACACATGTTGAGCAACGTTGTGGGCCTTCCCCGCAACGCCTGCACACATGATATGCAACACTAAGGGCTGTTCCCATAATGCATGCACACCTCGTATACAACACATTCCTGCGTGTGTGCGCCCCAGCACGTGTCACGGGTAGTCCGCTTCGCTACCCCATGACAGCGGGCTATGTGGCTCGTGCAGTAATGCTTGTCATGTGTCGGGTTTGGCTTGGCACGTGTGATGCGCGCCCCTCTTGTCATCGTGTGCCTAACACACCATGTGGGCCCATGTGCATCATGCGAGCTCTTGTTGAGCGTTGCGGCTGCATTAGCCGCTGACACTAGCCTAACGCAATAAATTATTTTTATTTATTTAAAAAACAAAATCTTTAAATACACAACTTCTTCTCCCGAACTCCGTTTCATGCATTCTTAGTATTGTTGAGATCGTGACAATGAGTTGTACAAAACTAGACCCCACATGGGTAGGTGATCCTGTACTTTTAAAGTAGGTCCTTGTAACGCCCCGACCTGAACCGGGGCCCAAAAAATCTCTTAATAAAATTTTTCTTCCTTAAGCCAGGAAATCATCATCTATGTGCGAGAGGTACCACGTTCATCTACGCACTACGGAGCTTCAAGGCTTCCCCATACGTAGACTTAGGTTGTAATAATCATTTACACACAACGTAGCTTCATAGTTCGTCGCGTGTAAAACAGAATAAAACATATATTTATAATTAATTTGGATCAGGCCAATGTTGCCTTGCCATTGATTGCCTACGTACGTATTGGATAACATTCACAATATTATTCCAATACAATCGGATTCGAATGTAGTTCTGCCTAATGGCTATTACATACATCAAGCAGCACAAAATTATATACGTTAAAATACATATATACTGATATTCAATCGAAATCATACTGAAATTTGTGATCTATCGGAGTCAACCGGAAGTTAATAAATCAATGAAATAGCACATCTCGCTCTACCACAGAGTGGGATCAATCACATTCACATGTCTCGCTCTATCACTGAGCCGAGACCGAACATAACAAACGTCTCGCTCTATCACTGAGCCGAGATTGAGCACAATACCCGTCTCACTCTATCATTGAGCCAAGACCGGACACACACACCACACATCTCGCTCTACCCTAGAGCAAGACAGAACATAAACATGTCACATCAAAATATAGCAAATCAGAACACAAAATATCATGACATAGTACATAACCTAATTTAGCATATGCATTCTATAATTTAAATGGGATGTTAGAAACTCTTACTCCCCTGATGTCTCACAAGATAGCGGCATTCAGAGTTGATCGTTTCTTCTGGGCGTCCTCCCCTTCTGATTTAGCAATAATGGACAGAGCCTCCTACAGCTTAAGGATGTCTCTCACAAGTTCGCTTCTCTCGTTGTGACCCGACAACTGTGGACAAAACCCCATCTTATTCATGGCCTATTTTTCTTTCTCCGGTGCTCGAGGATGACGGGTAGGGACTCTCCTTATATTGGGACATTTTTACCTCATATGGCGCTAACTTACCCCCCCCCCCCCCCCCACCCCATTACATAGAACACACTCGATTTAGTCAAGAACGCCTTTTGAACAGACTAAATCAGAGTTAAGACGGTCAGAAACGGAGAAGAAGAAGTTCTCCATGCTTGAAGACAACAAGCATAACCTCTCTTTGTCTTGGGGCATTTTCTCCTTATATGGTCTCCAACTTAAAGAAAGGACCACTCCATTGCATAGAGCATGCTCGATTTACTTAAGAACGCCTCTTAAACGGCCTTAATTAGACTCAGAATGCTCAGAAACGGAGAAGAAGAAGGTATGTCTGAAAAATAGGAGAAATGAGGTATTTATAGATCCCCGGGGGCGCCCGCAGTTCACGGCACCCGTCGCGCCGTAGCGGTTACTCGTGCTACGGCGTGAGCGTCCGCCCCGTGACACGCATTGTGCGTGCCATTTTTCTTTTTCTTTTTTGTTTTTATATTCAAATCTTCAAACACGCGTAACTTAATACCCCGGATTTGGATTCACACATTCTTCATACCATTGGACTCATATCGACGAGCCTTTCGATACTAACTGTCATGACCCAAATTTTTAAAAGCATTTTTAAATAGCACGAATGGTAAGTAGTGAGAAATATTTTTTCTTAAATACAAAACAAACCCTTCGATTAAATATCCAGGTCATGATAACTAGGGTTCACAAATACAGATATCAAATCATATGATATTATTTAACGTCTGAAAATTCATAAAGAACAGTTCATCCGTCTAAGTACAAGTCTGTCATCCATTTGAAAATTCACAACTAAGTTGACTCTCACGCTAGTGAAACGCTTACGTACCGGAGTTGCAGAAACGCAGAAACTTCTTGTTCTCGCCTACCTTAGTCTCACTTGTCGACGCCGGGAGATGATAAGTACGAAATATATATCTATTTTATATGCCTTTTTAACTTATTTGCTAGTATAGATTAGGTTAATTTAGAGTTAGTTATAGTTTATTTAGATTAAGATAGATATTAGTATTTTAGTTTAATTATTAATAATTTTGTAGTTATTAGTAGTTTAGATATGTATTTGAATCAAGTTGGGATCATAATTATATTCTACATGTCTAAAATGTGATGTTTTAATGCTTTATAGGTAAAATGCGCTTATCGAAGTACTTGGACGATGTTTGGAATAATTTAAAATAGTCTTGATATGCATTAAAGTGATTTGGACAACTTTTCAGAGTTATAAACAAGTTGGAAATTAATATGGACATGAAAGAAAGAGCTTAATGAACATAAAATGGACTGTCCAGAAAAACTATCCAGATTGGAGAAACATTGTAGCCGTTCAAACGGGCATGTAGAGTGTTCGAACGGGATAACGTGATTTTGATGAAAAATGTAGTATAGGCGTTCGAACGGGAATGCAGGGAGTTCGAACGGGATAACGCGCAGTTTCCTTATTTCAGCCAATTTTGAGTCCTTTTCATATACAACTTCTTCCTACGGTTCTTATGCCTATATAAAGACATATTTGGCTCGAAATTGAAGGGTAGGAAGTAGATTTTCTGAAGAGAAGAAGGAAGAAAAAGATGAAGAAGTACTTAAAGCTTTCAATGGAGATTCAAGTGCTTTCTTCTACAATGGAAGGCTAAACTTTTCTTTTACTTAGGAGTTGATGAAGCTATAGATAAGTTTCAGTTTCTTTTCTTTTTAATTTAGATCTCAGTTGTGAATTATGACAATTGTATGATAAGGATTTCCTTTTTAATGGAAGAGCTTTTCATGTTTATTCAAATCTATGTTGATTTATTGTCTTGTAGATGATAGATTGATGTGGTTTTGATATTTGCACCAATTCTAATTTCTGTGATTTAGATGAGATGGTCATGCAATAGTTTTAATGTTCAGATAATTAATGACTTGGATGAGTTATACTAAGATTAGATGGGTCATGCCTATAGCTATTTAGTGTAGATGATTCGTGCTATTGTCGAAGATAGTTCATGCCATGGAAGTTAATTAATGATTCTTTCTGAAATAATTCTAGCTTGTAGCTGAGAATACTTGTTTATATTCACACTAGATTTAGATTAAAAGTTAAGGAATTGTTATGGTTCTATAGTGGATTCGATTTCCTAAGTAAATTTCTATCATATTAATCTCTACCTTTTAAACTAGTTGATTACTTTCTTTTACTAAATTAAAGTTTAAGTTCTTTCTAGTTTTCAATCAGCAAATTTCTCTTTAGATTTAGTAATAATTCATCCGTCCCTGAGGTTCAACAACCCTTAGATACTTATCCTAGTACAATTACCTTGTACACTTGCAAAGGGTTTAATTATAAACGATTAGGAGAATTTGCAACCAGCCAAACCAAACAACCACCACAACAAAAATGGAACCTCTCTGCCTTCAGGAGAAGAGCTTCCAAAGAACAAAAAGTTTTATTAATATTTTTCATATCGGGCCAACATCACTCAATGTTAGTTGCCTACGTACTCATCAGACAACATCTCCAATGTTTCTAACAAGATCGGATCCAAATGTAGTTTTGCATAAAAACTACTCTATCCTAAGAAACATAACATCACACATGCAATGCTTAGGTATTTTTAACCAACCTACATTTTAGTAAGTCCTTTAATCGTTCCATTTGTCTAATTAACAAGCAATGTCAAACAATGTTATTAATTATCTCACATCCCTTGTTCGATAATTAATACTATCAAATCTATAACTCAGAGATGACTTGCCCCTCGAGAAATCTCCAAACATAGTACTTTAACCTTGGAGTTGACTGTTCAACATCAGCTTGACCCAAATTCCCAGGGTTCTCAATATCCTGCCATGAATCTGGAGAAGAGAATCCCAACTGTGCTCATGGACAAAGATTAGCAAGAAGCACAAGCCTTCCATGATGCTCATACAACTCCACTTTTTGTACGCACTAAATAGTCCTGGGAAGACCTGTTGGAGACCCGCGGTAAAGACCCTTTGCTCAATACCCAAGCCGTTGTGGCGATGAAGAAGCATATTGCAATCTCCACCCTCCCAACTCTGAGAGAAAATGTCTTATAAGACATTACTAATGTATCAATAGAAGCCTCAGGTCTTTATGACCATTGACTCCCCCAAATATCTGAACTTACACTAGATTATTTCCATCCAGTCAAGTATCTGCTCAACCATTTGGATCCTCTTCACCTTGTGAATCGGCCCAATAAATAGCTCATCCACTGAGCTATGACTCATAGAACATCCCATAACCACCCTCAGTTCATTAAATAAGGTAAAATTCTATGTCAGGGCCCCGTTCACTCCATGAACTGGTCCCAACCTAAAAGAGGGTATTTTAGTCATTATTTTGATTAGGTGTTCTCCCTTCCATCCAACGACAACCAAAATCACTTGATTAGTCTTTATTAACCTTAAGTTACTAATATAACTTAACACAACAATAATAAATGCAACCATCAGAAAAATCAACATAAATAACATTAAGTCATACAAGTTCATAACAATAAATAGAGGCTCATTGCACTCCTTTGCAAGGCTAGGCCTCAGGGAATTCAAGCCCGAGAGTGTAAACAACTATTACGCATCCCGTGAGTTACATATATAACACTCTAGTCGATCGATGTACTCGGTTGCAGACACGTGTAATACGTTGCCTTAAACCTGAGAATTAGGGTTTTACCCCTTATTTCCCATGACACTATGACCTATCAATGTCTTCGTGTCACTTGTTGGTCACACCCCTTCCTTTTGAAGTCATTTAACATCACTATAGTATACTCTAACGCTTAGTAGTTAGGTTATTAGTTTCGGCAAACAGAGTGCATTGCCCCTAAGGGCATTAGGGTAAATTTAACACATAGGGTATGTTACCCTCCCTTGGGTCATTCTATAATCTCACTACCCTTTTATTTATTTTAAGTCACTATCCTCTCAGAAGGCTCCACTCTCAAATTGACCTGTGCTTCCATTCAAGCGAATGTGGCGGGTCCACCCAAAGGGGTATTTCTGTTATTTGGTTTAAAGCCTTATTGACATCAAATGGGTCCAAAATTAAACTCAAGGGTACTACTAGGCTTCATGGACTCTTTGTAATTTTATCGGGGTGCGACGGGGTTGACTTAATAGTTTACGATTAAACCTAGGGGAAAGACAGTCAATTACCCACTCACTGGGATTTTTCTTCACTATGCGGTTTGGTCCATAATTAAGGTACACATTAAAATCTTATTGAAAAATTTCCTAATTTTTAAGATCACTCATAGGCCACTGAACCGAAGCCCCAAAGTCGGGTAAGTGGTTTTCATACGATAATTTAACTATAAGGGGTAAAATAGTTATTTTATAGTCCCTGAGATTTTTCTTGGGCCTGAAACTTGGTCAGAATACTCCCACACTTCTTAGGGTCCTTGAGTAGTTTTCTAGAATATTTTGGACATTTTTACCCCCCTAAAACAGGACCCGGTTCAATGCCCCCTCTTTTTTTTTAAACCGACCTGGGCCGGGTCGGTCGGGCCCACGACCCACAACGCGGGTCGTCTTCCCCGTGTCCGGCCAGAGGCATATTCTTGGTGGCATTTCAAAGATCTTTCTGTCTAATTTCCATCCATACAAGTTTTAGCCACTAATTTCAAGCATTTAATAATTTATTCAAATGAGAAGGTCAAGGGGTCCAACACCTTAATTTCCCGTGGTCAACTTCGGGAATTTATAAAATTCCTAAACATTAGACTAACCCACTTAAAGTAGTATATTATGCTCTTTCCAAGTGGGTCCCACCTATTTTCCACGCTTCTCGATGTTGTAAATTCCTTTCTCGACCTCCGTTTCACCTGTTTTTTGATTCGTTACGCTCGTTTCTTCGAGCTTACACATATACGAGGTTTCAACCTTTGAAACCCTCTATAATTTATCAGAAAATTTACTAATTACCTCTAACCCCCTTGGTTAGACGTAATCAGAAAAGTGGGGCATGACAGTCATGCCCATGTGGCATGCTTCCCAAGGCTGTAACTTTTAACCTCGGTTCCGATTTGTGCGGTCTAAGGCTCATTACTTCATAACTCTATTACATACTTAAGAAAGATGACCAAATAAACACCTCTAAATAATTTAAAAATGATTAAAACACAAATATTAGCTTTATTAGATGCATGAAGTTGTACTAGAAATTCTCGGTCATTATAGTTTTGTTTTGCATTTAAGGAAAAAATTCCTTGTGATTTATTGTTCATGTTATTAAAAAGGGTTTTAAAAATTGAACTTGTGACAATTATACATTATAAAATTTTAGTATTTTGAAATATACTCCATCCATCCCTTATTAATAGCTCCATTTAAAAAAAATAGTGGTTTTTATTGAATAGTGAATCCCACATATAAGAGAAAATAAAAATAAGCTTATGAAACTCTTTTTAAGTACCCAATCACTTAAATTGAACAAAATGGAGCTATTATATGGAATAAAGTTTTTCGCCCAATGGAGCTATAAATTTTGGATGAGGAGAGTAATAAATATTTGTAATTATCACATAATCTTACCCAACTTTGGTGGTAGTACTTGTAGAGGTCCAACATCAGTATGGTGAAGACCCAATGATGGCCGAGCAAAATGCAAGAGCCTTCACCAGACCTTCGGCCACCATCGATGGTACTCGGGTGACCACCAATAATAGTGGTTTTAGTAAGGAGTAGGGGTGAATGGGTTAGGCCAGGCCGAGTATGTGCTGGGCTAACACTGGCACGTAGTGGGGACCAAGCCGGGCTAGGCCCACATATCTAGGCCCATGGGGTAGTTGGCCAAGTGCCCTTGGGGTGACCCGCAGGCCCGCTACAAAGCGTAGAGCCTGTGAGTAGTGAGCCAGCCCCATAGGACAATGGATCGGTCCTAGAGCAGATCAATTGCCTTAATGTAAAACTCCTTCCAGTAAGCTTTTAGGTTGATCAGCCATTTGATCCAAAAGCTTCTTGGAGTGGGCAATGTTGAAGGCTTCGATCACCCCAATAGATCAATTGGCCTCTTGAATTTTATTGTAGTTGTTGGGGCACTATAATAGCCTTTGGGCTAGACCCCAATGGCTATGTAACTGATTTTTTAAAAAAACTTGATTTGGAGGGTGTCAATTACAAAATTCTCACCCCCCCCCCCCCCCCTTTTAAAAAGATAGTTTTAACCCTGTCAACATTTAAAACAAAATCATTTTCAAGGGTAGGGAGTAATTTTAATATTTAAAAATTTATAAATAGGGGAGAGGTTTAACCTTCTCTTCACACTTTCATCTACTCTCTAAATCTCTCCTCCATACTCGCAAGCTCTCAATCCCTCTAGTTTTCATTTTAATGAAAATTCAATGTTAAGCTCTCAAGTCTCAAGAACAAGAACTTCCTCTCAAGCTCAAATCTCAACTCTCAAGCCTGTTCCTTTTTATTTTTATTGAAGATTCAAGTGGGCAAGATCAAATGAAGCATAAAATACATTATTTTTGTTTTATTATTTAATGTTTATCCTAAGTAATTTTAATTTGCCTCCTCTTTTTTCGCTTAATTTATTTTTTTTAATGGCATTCTGTTTCCACTACAATGCCTCTTCCTCCTCCTATGCCAATGTATTGTTACGTCTGAACCAAGACTATGAATACATCAAATTCAGATTTGTTTTACTTGCTAATTATAGTAGACAAGGTCGATCCACAGGTAAAGCCTTCTGCAACAAAGAAAATGGTTACGAAAAAATAGAGGAAAGAAAAAATTAAGAAAGAAAAAGTAGAAGAGTATTGAGGCAATAAAGAGTTAAGAAATCAAGAAGAGAAAATACTAAGGCATTAAAGATCATTGTAATATCTAAAGATGTTCTTCATGTATGATGTTATCTCAGTTAGAATCGAATGAAGATTCTATCTAACCGGAAGATATGAACATTAAAAGCAAAAACAAAGATAGAAAATGCTTTGGATAGATGAAGGATAAAAAAATTGTTTCTTCAAGAGTTCTATGTATCCAAATCACAAAAGATCAAGAAGGAGAGCCTTTAAGTATCTTATTTATCCAAATCACAAAGAAATAATAAGAAGAACAATATTAAATAAATATCACTTCAAATAATCAATACTTACTTAAAACCATTGATGAAACATGAATAGAACTCCATTAGATTGTTACAAATCACCTCTAGCCGTAGCTTGAGAGCTTAGAATGTCATTACACAAAACTAAAAACAAAAGTACAAAAGAATAGGAGAAGAGAGCTCCAAAGAGGATGGGAGGATCCCTCTACCACGTCCACCCCTTTATTTATAGGAGTAGAAGGGGTTGCTTCAAAGGGGAAAAAATTCTCTATGTGTTGGCCTCAGGTTAGTTTACTAGCTATCCTTTTGTATACCAGATTTGACCTATATAGATTCGGAATTATGAATTTCTTCCTAAAATAGAGATTGTAGCCATAAAATTTTTCTTTCCACTGAAACTAGAATAGTATCAATCTAAATTATATATAGGAAGATATGGTTGAAATACTAAGGCAATGTCAATCTGTCTAAATTAGCTTCTTCCCGAATTTAGTTCTTTTAATGCAAATCTTAAATCCAATGGGTCTACAAGGTTGTGTGTTGTTAAATTTTAATTGTTTACTCGCAAGCGCACGGATTTATAGTAGTTAAACGGTTAAATCGAGTGTCGATCCCACAGAGACTTGAAATCGGAAAACTAAATTTAATCTAACTCAAGTAAACTCTAATCTAGTTAACAAATATAAAAATAATAATTGGACTAAAGTAGCTAACAAAAGCAAATAAGAGTTCAAGGCAATTAAACTATCTAAATCAAAATTCTAAAACTTTAATCTAAGAATAAGAAAGCAAAGCAAAATAAATAAAATACTATTTAAATAAGGAAAATACTAAGGCATAGGAATCCACATTCATTAAATCATAGAAATTCATAAGCATGATCATTAATCAATTTTTCCACATCATCTCATAATAATCTAAAATTCAATCTTCGTTATTATGGAAAATATCATCATTAAGCTCTCATCTATAATAAATAAATATTTTATTTCTCCTCACTTCAACGGATTAAAATCAAGTCATTAATTATATCCACAATTTGTAAATCACAACTAATACCCAATTTCAATATTAAACAAGACAAAACCAAGTAAAAAAACTAATGAAAACCAATTTAAATCATGAGAGAAGCATGACTAAACTCATATCCAAATCAATCTCATTAATTAAAGAGGTAGAAACAAATAACATTAAATCCACCATTAAGAAAAATTAATCAAGTCTCATAATCATGAAATTCTATAACTTAATAAAGTTTCATCCAAACCTTAGCAATAAAATTTAGCTACTCATTAATCTAAAAAATAAAATCTTCATTAGAACAAATGAAAAGAGTCTTACAATTTAGAAGAAAATTGCACAAAAACCAAAATTTTAGAACTGCTACAGTACCGGTGAACAGTAACTACGGATTACTGTTCATCATCTTCGACTTCCAACCCGTTAACAGTTTTTGCTACAGTAACCCGTGAACTGTGATTTTGTTTTATGCTTCTTCTTCATTCCTCTTGCTTGGGACTTTAATTATTTGACTTTCAAAGTGTTCTATAATCAATTTCGGAGGATGGGATTTAAGGAATTTGGCTATGGTTTGTTCTATTCTCCTCTGGCTTTTTCTGCCTTTAAATAAATTTCTGGACAATAACTATTTTCCTTGTTTAAGTCTCAATTCCGCCCCAAAATAAGAGCTCCTTACTATGTTTAAACATTCCTGTAATAAGCTTTCTTGTTGCTCAATTCTTTCCCACTTTATTTCTAGTTTCCTTTCTTCATTCTCTCTTGTTCGTGTTCAACAATGACAACTACGAAAATCAGCTCTCATTCTTCAATTCTACACTTTGAACACGTTATTCATTAACTAAGTTAAAATGGGTATTGAATTGCCCAATTTATTTGTTCAAATTTGTATTCAATTTCACTCAAAATCAAGTAACTGCAATCTGGACGTTTTTGTCCAATTTCTGTCCAAGAACTCATCCAGATTTCTTCTCTGCTCATTAAGCACTTCTGTTCATGTTCATATATATTTCTAACCTATCGATAAATCCAGAAAATTGTCCAAATCACTTTTAAGCATGTATAGAGTATTGTAAAATTTTCTAAACATTGTCCACATGCCTTAGGAAACGTGCATTACCTAAATCACATAAACAGTCATAATTCAAATGTATAAGACATTTGGAGAACACTGATTTTATTCAAATACAATCTTAAACAATTAACATTACCTAAATTAATTAATAATTAAATCATACTACTAATATCTATCTTAACATAAATAAACCCTAATTAACCTCATCATACACTAGAAAATAAGGTAAATAAGCATATAAAATATATAAAAATCATGAATATCATTGTGTTCGACCATTCCATGTATGTTTAGACCATTAAGAGCTCATTCTTGACTTTCAAATAGCTTTGGGTAGATGGGCTTTACTTCCTCTTCTACTTGGATCCTGTTGAAGCCTGTTTAGACATGTAAACTCAATTAAGGTCAAACTAACCTATTCAAAACATAAATAACCTAAATAAGAAATGAATTAACACAAAATAGAATTGCAATTCGAAATGTGAGAACATTTAATTGAACATTATTTCAGTGCATCACAATGATAATGAAGCCTTCCCCAATTTCCCAAAGCAGGTATGCTCGAATTGGTTGATGAAGCCAATTATTAAGGACTTCTACCAATGCCTTCGATGATCGGGGAAAGAAAAAAGTGACAAAATTTCATGGTGTGGAACCACATGAAGAAATTAATGTAGATTCTTTTGACGAACTTGGAGTGAAGATTGTAAAAGCCGAATGTAACTATTGCAAAGCAATCTTAAGCGTTGGAAGTGGGGGTGTTGGTCATCTTGTCTAACATGCTAGATCATGCTGAGAGTTTAATATCTAACTAGACGGCGATAGTGGATCACTAGATTGCTCTCCAAACTTGTACTTCTTAGAAGTAAAAATCAAGGGTTCTAGCCTCTATGCATAGAAATTTAACTAAACAATGAAAGCAAACTATCTACACATGAACTATCAATCTACCAAGTAATTAATCAATCCAAGCATGCAACCACAATAATACATATAGATTTAATGCGATAAACACAAGTTGGGTGAAAAACCACAACAACCTCACAAGGTCAAACTAATGCACTAGTAAGATATAACTTACAAGACATAAGTATAACCAACCAACCTCTTCGACTTGACAGAGACGAAAATTCCTTCTATTTGTTTAAT
This sequence comes from Saururus chinensis, assembly GCA_035235625.1. Taxonomy (NCBI): domain Eukaryota; kingdom Viridiplantae; phylum Streptophyta; class Magnoliopsida; order Piperales; family Saururaceae; genus Saururus; species Saururus chinensis. The sequence continues at coordinate 22,393,022 of CP141146.1, read as the reverse complement.
TTTCTTCGTTGTTGGCCTTTAATTTTTCCTCCTTAGAATTCTTTAAGCTTTCTCTCTTCTCATTTTGTTCTTCTTCTTCTAGCAACTCAATCAAATGCTCCTTCTTCAATTGTTGATTTACCTTTGAGATTCTTCAATTCCCTTGAAGAATTTGCTATGTCTCCTCTTTTGTTTCCTGTGTGAAAATATTTTGTTTTAGTTGTGTATCTTTATAAATCCACCATTAACATGAGTTTCAAGTTTTTTAGTGAACTCTAAAAGGAAAAAATGATAAATGACCTCCAAGTCAGTTTAGATAGATGACTCCAACTAGGAATACAATTCTTTCGGAAAGGCTTAAATTAGGTAAATAGAACTGCTAGTAATCAATCATTCCAAACAACAATCAATTGTTCACTATTTCCTTACGGCACAATACTTTGAGTGATTGATATCTTGATACATAGATCGACTGATAAACTTTAGGCTTCATTTTACAAAGGGATATTTTAGGTGTCGATCAATCTTTTGTTGAAATGATCAATCGATTCAACTTTTTCGTGTTTTAGTTCATAACTTATCGATCTATATGGTCAATGTATATTGCAGTGATTGACGAATAATACTATACATGTATAGTTTTACCTTTTTTACCCTAAATTGGTTTGAAACTTCCAAAATCACTTTTGAAACTCTTTCAAGTGACTTTTGTATGAGAGTGTTTGTTGAATAAACCTGTTTTACCTTCAATACTCTTTAGTTTTAAGCCTTGATTCATAAGAACACATATGCTCTTATTTTTCAAGTCTATCAATTCCAAACCTAACTCAACCACAACTACATCTAGTCATATTCTTAAGATTAATTACATACTTGAAGTTTTGACATAGTTTTGATCAACGAAAATAACCAATAACATTACATATTACACATATGTTCTTTCGCATGTTGCTCTAATCATGGCTCGAAGGACCCAAACAATCCCAACTAAGTGCCTTGAGTGCCTTTTCCACCTCTCTTAGCACTTTCACTTTCAATTAAGATGTAAATTGGAGGGATCTCGTGAAGTATATTGTTCACGCCAACCAACCCTTTTTCCTTTGCTAATGCCGAGCTGTTCAAGACCTATGTGTGGTAAGCTCTCAACCCAGCATTCAACAAAATCTCACGCAACACTCTAAGGAAGGACATTTTCAAATTATATAAGAGGTACAAGGTACAACTTATGAATAGTATAATTACAATTCCAAGTAAGATTTCTTTAACTTTCGATATTTGGACTAGTAACCAAGATGTTAGATATTTATGTGTTACAACTCATTTTAAGAATGATGAATAGAGATTACAAAAGACAATAATTTATTTTAATATGATAGAATATCCTCATTTTGCCTCAATTATTGAAAAATCATGGATTTATGTTTATGATGAATTTTTAATTAAAGATGAAATATGTCTATTACTTTAGATAATGATTCTAATAATAATTCTGCTCTAGAATGTTTAGAATGTCATTGTGATTACATTAATATGATGAAGTCCCTTACATTTCATAATAGGTTTGCAAGTCACATAATTAATCCATTTGTTCAAGATGGTCTAAATGTAGTTAAACCCCATATTCAATTAATTAAAAATACTTTATTAGATATCACTTCTTCACCTTCTAGAATACAATAATTTAAGGGAAAATTATATAAATAATGCTAAAAAATAATTACCAAAATAGCAGAGAGATGAAAATAATTAGCAAAATGGTGTTGCTTTTTGCCACGCTGGTGCCAGCGCCAACCCCCAGCTCCAGGGTGGCTTCTTATTTTATTTTTTAGGTGATTTCATCTTTGCAAATGACAAAATCATTAGAAAGACAAAATCACCATAAATGGGTGATTTCATCCTTTAGAAGGACAAAATCACCACATTTGGGTGATTTTGTCCTTCTCCTACTTAAGCATATTTTTTTAATTTATGTTGACTTCGTCATTTTAAAGGACAAAATTAAACTGAAAACTTTTTTTAAAGATTTTTTTAACCCTTAAACAAACACCTGTTAAATCAAAATACAAAACACTTGGATAGCCACACATCGAGTAATTAGTCAATGGAACACATATAAATTAGATAAAATGTTCCTAAAATATTTGGTTTACAAAAGAATATTGCACTTTATACATTTGAAAAAATATATCAAAACTCTAATTAGCTCTACCTCTCCTACCCCTACAACCTCGACCCTGACCACGCCCTTGGCGATGAAGCTGCTCTACTAGGTCCTCTTGGTCCGTATAAATAACGGATGACTCACCCAAACACGCCTCTGAAGATAATGAGATTAGATATGCACGAGCTACCATTGTCGTCTGGTTATACTCTTGGGATAATCAACATCTCAACCGACTAAGGGTGGGCTAGATCTACATGAGCAGCTGGAGATGATGGATGCGGACTATCATGCGAAGCTGAAGCTAATGAAAATAAAGGAGAGAATGCCGCTGCATATGAAGATGGAATATCCTTTTATGAAGCATGCCGCAGTGGTGTTAGAGTTGTTTCGTCGGTGGGATAATGTCCATGTATATCCGTAATAATTGACTAAAGTAGTGGCAAGCTACGAAGGACATCTTCATGGTGGCTGATGATCGACTGACATGATGCTAATAAGACCTCACCTGAAGTATAGGTGTTAACAATGCCAGTCAAATGTGTATATGTCCCTCGTGCTAAACCAAGCTATAAAAAATAATAAAAGTCATATAAATAATAAATGAGGAATAAGAAAATATTAAGATATACTTGCCAAAGATGCCTTAGACGCACCCTTGGCTGATAGGTCATCCCCTCTGAATCATGGCGTGGTAGAATATATCTATGTATAATAGTCAAATACCACTACATGTATGGGCTAATAACATCATGTGATGTTGTAGCAATCTCACCTCTGATAATAGTCGCCCTCCTGCTATCCCATCAAGCAATATAGGTTGCATGAAGTGCAGCCCAGTCGATAATGTGGCGGCCTTGTTGTGTAATTTGATGGATAAACTCTACCATACGAGGAGTATCTTACTCTAAGTCAAATTGGAGCATTACACTATCAGGCTCGTGCAACTCCATAATCTCAAAACAAATAAGTGGTGTTCTAGATAGCCACACATCCCTTCCCTCTGTGCATAGAGGCAATGACCCAGCTAACACCTCAGCCAAGTATAGTTGTTAAATGACCTGCATAATTTTTAAGCATAATTAGTTTTTAATAACATTACATAGCTTATATTCATTATATTACATGTGACATAATGAAATCTAACTACCTAATAAGGGCACTGGTGGTCTAACTCTCCATACAATCAGAGGACTCCTTGTGGATTTTAGGTTTTCCTCCGATTATTCCACCTTAAGGAGTCAAATTTAACACATCCACATAAAACTATGTTAAAAATATAATAGTTAAAAAAAATATACCTGGCTCCTAATGGAGCACCCTCTACTACTTGCCCTATCTCAATAGTTGGTCGACCAACATGTGAATGCTCCAATGACCATAACTATGGAACAAAATATCATAAAAGAAAATATTAAAAACGAGAAGTATTTGTAAGTGTAGAAAATAAAGATTTCAACAAATTCATTTACTTGAAGATGGGTCAAGCAACCAACAATCCCCGAGGTCATTGCCTAATAAGCTTTCCCTAACTCTTGGTATAAGTGCGCAAGGGTAGCACTACCCCATGCATAGGTGCTCGCCATGTTGAAATCCGTTAGGAGGGTGAGGTATGTGACATGCACATGGCTACTGGTGTTATTGGAAAAAATATTAGCTCAAAGTAGATGAAGCAACTACCTACGTACATGTTGCTCGATGACTATCTTAGTGGCATCAACTAGGAACACATGAAACTCACCTAATAGCCATCTAAGGCTCACTCGTCTACTGTGCAATACTGAAGGAGGAGGTGCTCTGTTGAGGAGTATAGCTTCTAAATGTACATCTCCTCCTCTTCTCATGTCTCTCACCTCAAGGCCATCGATGCGAAGTGTAAGATCCCTAAACTCTAACCAGTTTAATTAATTTTATTTAGTTGTTATTATGTGGTTTAGTTTTAAATTTGGTCAGTTTTGACTTATTTTCGAATTTAAGGTGGTTAACAATGATTTTAATCAAAATTTCTTCACTTTGATGGTTTTTATGTTAATATAAGTCAATACAAATTTTTCTAAAATTTTTGGAATTTTTGACTTTTTTTTTTCCAAAATTTAGGGGGCAGGACCCGCCGTGGGCCCCACATTCATAAATTGGGATGATGGGTCCCACAAGACCCTAAAAACATCTTATGACAGTAATTAAAGGTTTCAAAAATTTTAGACTTCATTTTGGGCTAACATAAACGAATTTTCCATTTTTTGTGTTAAATTCTATTTATACCCCACATTCTTGTTGGGTCTACCCCAATACTTACTATAAAAAGAATGTCATAGCCACATTCCCATTTGGGAAGGGCTGGAATCTGGAGCTTAGGAAGCTTTAATCGCCATTCCATTAGAGGAAAGTCTAATTAAGGTAAGATTAGCTTGATTTCTTCATTAATCACCTAGGGTTTTGCCTAATCTTTCTTAATCCCATCTCTTCCAAAGTTAAATCTTGATTTTTACCACTAAAGCTTCTAAATTTGACCTCTATTTCAAACCTCTATGGAAGGAATTTTTTTTTTGAACTCAATAAACCCTAGATTTACAAGTTTTCAAGTGATTTAGGCATTTTTAAGCAGATTTGTGCAAGTATTAAAAAACCCTATTGTGGGTAGGATTTAAAGGAGTTGAAGCGTCAATTTCAAGTCAAGAAGCTCACTTAAGGAAAGGGATTTCATCCTAAATAGGTCTGCGATTTCAGATTTGAAGTATGGTGGAGTTATGCGGGTTTGCATGAAGTTGAGCTTTAATGGTGGATTTAGAAAAGCTTAATCTTTCTTGCGATTTCTTAGTGTTTTCGTTTATGAATGACTAAATTTATTATTTCCTAAGCTTAGATTTCATTATTATGATGTTTGGGAAGGAGATTCGAATGTTTAAGATGTATATGTGCATTTTCAGTTTTGGGTTCGAAAGGAAGAAGACAAACCAGAACTTCTGTTATAGCATTCGAACAACCATGCAAGCCAATCGAATGGTCAGGAGTTCGAATGGCCCTGCAAGGCGTTCGAACGCCAACATAGCAGTTTGGTCATTTTACCTATTTTGGTCATTTTCGTATTTTTCTTCTTAAGTACCATTTCTTTTGATTATGATGAGTAATTTATGCTAGGAAGAGCTACTGAAAGAGCATGAATTTGATGTGGAAGCTATGATGAATGTTTAAGAATTATGTGAATTACATGTTATTCAGTTAAGCATGTTATGATGTTTTATCTTGAATCCATGTTGAGTGATTCTTCATATTTTAAATATGATTCTAGTCAGGTTATAGCATGAGAATGGATTTTTATGCCTTTACATATCAGGATTAAATTATAGGTGAATAATGGTGTCTTGTCTAGCTTCAAGTGTAGTAATGAATATGCTTACTTAAGTCTAGCATGAGGTTGCACTTGAATTGAATTGTGTTTTCGATGGCTTTCACCCATGATTTCAGTAAGAAGGATCCATGTTTAAATTATGATAGCATGTGTGTAGTATGTTAATGGGTTGATCATAATGCATATTCCTATGTTTAGGATTGAATGCTACTACCATGTACATACACATGTGGGGGTAATTAGGATGATTGTTTGAGACATAAGATTAGAAATGATGCATGTCTGGCTGGGGGAGCACATTTCATGAATTAGGATTCATGTAGTTATTGCTCATGTATGTACCATGTTGCATGTATCATGAGATGGATTTATGAATGAGATTTTATCGAGATTAGCCGTGTTGATCGATTGGATGCAATTGTGTGATATTGCTTGCTGGGTTAATCGATCAAAGGCTTATCGATTCAATTTTATGTCCGAAAGGATGGGGTTTTACGTCCCTTGATGACGGTTGTTCCTCCCCAAGTTGAGAAGAGTGGTAATGCTATAAGGAGAACAAAACTATTGAGACTATCTGGACCCTGAGAATCTAGGCTAGTGTAGTTGAGTGCACCGACTTACTAAGGGGCAGTCTTCCCTATTAGGGAATTTACCCAAACTACATAATTCCTTCAGACTTTCCAATTGGGGATTGTTTGGAGTGAGTAGGAATTGCTTAAGCTTTGGCCGATTAAGCTGAGTTATTTTATCGATTTTCATGGTTGTGATAGTGTGTTAGAGACACTTTACATGTAAGTTGATTGATTATGAATATGCATGATGTGGTTGTGTATTAGAGATACTTTACATATAGGTTGATTATAAATATGCATGATGTGATTGTGTGTTAGAGACACTTTACATGCAGGTTGATTGTTTATGGATGTGCATGATATAATTATGTGTTAGAGACACTTCTCATGTAGGTTAATGGTTATGGATATGCATAATGTGATTGTGTGTTGGAGACATGTGTCATGCAGGTTGAATGTTATGAAGGAGAATGGGTATGCATAAATATGTATGGTGTGCTTGGGACACTTTTCATGCAGGATGGGTGTTTTTGTTATAATGTGATTATTCATGCCATGAATAGTATGATTGAGATACTTGCATGCAGGATAATTACTTATAAGTAAGTATGGTTATGGTAAGGAAACCAATCAGATATGGGATATTATATATAAATCTGATTGACCATATTGTTATGCCATGGTTGTTTTTTTATTTACCATGTCCGTATTCAAAACCTTATTGAATTTATACTCACCCTACTTTCTTATGTTTTATTTTGGGGCTGCATGGTGTGACATGTAGTTCATCATGATCCTCTTTATAAGGAACAGTTGGCGAGTGCTTTGGAGTAGGCATGGATGCCTAGAGACTCTGCTATGTTTCCTAATTTATTTTGCCATATTGTTAGAACATTATGTTTGGTTGACGTTGTTCCAGACTCTTGTAGCCATTGTGGTTTTAGACCTATTTATGACTTTATGATTCGAGCCATGTTTGTCGGCTTATCGTTCTAAGTTTGTAATACGAGCGTCTCTAATAATCTTTATTTTTGAAAAATATAAAGGCTATTAGCAACGCTCGTATGAAGAGTGTGTCTAATAGCCTACGCGGGCAAAATTTCCCCACGCGAGCTAAATTTCACCCTCGTATAAACCGCCCCAACCCCCCTCCTCTGCCCCAGCGTCCTCCGTTCTACCGTCCTTCGCCGTCCTCCGTCTCCCCGCAGTCCTCCACACCCCCCCCCCTCTGCCCAGTGCTCCACCCCTCCTGCGGTCCCCCAACCCCCTCTGTCCTCCCGCTCCTCCCTCTGGTTGACGTGCTCCAAGAGCACCACGCATTGTCGAATGACAACCGTTGATGCGCATTGATCATAGGCAGGTGGGCAAATTAAAACCCACAAGCCCATGAGAATTATTCTGCTGTACAAATGATTTTGGCACACACATGCATGTGTCTAGGAATTGCACAAAATTTTCTGAATGGGGAAAACTAGGTCATATGTGATAATTGTTGAATAAGGTTAGGTATTGGCATGAACATGGAATAAAATCAACCGCTTCAAGGAGCTAATGCCTTTCTAATAACAATAGTTTAATCCAAATTATGATCTTCTCCCTCAAGGTTAGAATTTAACAGACATGAGACAGTTAATACCATTGAAGGCTCTCTTAAGAGCTTGGCTAAGAAGTAATTAGTTCAAGATTAGGGTTATGTTACGGCTCTCTTTATGGAATTTGAACTGTTACCTTCAATATATCACACATATAAAAAAAATCTCTATTATATTATCATTGGAAATTTACAAAAGCGTTGATGACAATAATTATATGATATGCCTACAATATTGTCCAGAGAAAAAGAAGAAAAAAATCCATTCAAAAGTCTTCAATAAGTCTTGATGAAAACGGTCGATGTCTATTGCGATGAATAAAACTCTGATACATCGGTATGACTGGATCAACCGGGCGAGTTGTCGGAGGCATGGGAGGCTTCTCCTGCTCTTCCTTCCTGTCAATCACGACTTTGCTGCTGCTGTTTATCTCTTTTTGGCCCTTGCGTTCTTCACTTTGGCTATGGTGGTCTTCGGACTCTGCTCTTTTCTGGTCCATCACCACCGTCTTCTTCTTCTTGTCCCCATCTTGCACCTTCTTCCGTTTCCAAAGGCTTGGCAGACAAAAGCTCATCATCCTTTCACCCTGAAACCTGAATCAAACTGAACTGCGTGAAGAATAAAACTGTGAATCCCCTTAGCAGTCGGGGATATATATGTAGAGAGAGACAAACCTCGGCTGAAATTCGGAAATCCCGTAAAAGCAGCTCTGATATTAGCTACATATAGAAACCCGGTAGCATTAATGTTTCCTCGTTTTTGCTCACCTGAAATATGAGGCAACCTCGTAACATTATTCTCAACCCAAACCGCGTGTGGTGATATTTGGAGTATAGCTAGCAACCGACAAATATTGATAACCCAAACCAAGGGTGATATGGGTTGGTTTTTTTAGGTCAAGGCAATCCTTAGTTTGTTCCTACAGTCTTTGATTAGTCTGACAATCTAGTTACAAAAGCCCAAATTTCAATAGGATGTCACATACCATGTGAAGCTTAAATGCCCTCGCAGCCTTCCTAACCTTCTAGCAAGCACACACTCATGATACAGATTGGCTCTTGAGCAGAACCATTATTAATTGAGCAGATGGGGAGCAATCTCTAGAATTGACACACATTTGTCAAGAACCCCCAAATGTTTTTGAATTTAATGCAAAGAGGTTTGGAGTTCAGCCAGTGTATCATTCCCTATAGACATCGGATCTACCTTCGTCTTAAGCTCCAAATATTAACTAGAATTGAGCCTACCATCGACAAGCAAACTCTCTGCCATCAGCAACCGGCCAAATCTTTAGGACTTCGACAAAATACTTTATCTTTCTCAAATCAAGATTGTCAACGTGTTGTACCCACCCGTAGTTTTCCTCAGCTACCAACTGTCACAAGGCTGGGAATTTACTAGGATTTCACACACCTTGTACGGCCTGAATGCTCTCAGCAATTAGCAGCTGTCCAAACCATCTAGCATACACACAGTCACAAGGAATGCACTGTAACGCCTCCACTAGGAAACACCGACCCGGATCGGGAGTTCACAGGGGATAACCCACACTCTGGGTTATCCCAAAATATTAAAATCCAACAAAAACCAGGAGTGGCGGACTTTGAGTGCCAGAGTCTTCTCATTCCTCTACGCACTACGGAACTTAAGCGTTCTGTTGCGCGTAGACCAGAACGAACCTATTTTTTTATACCTAACTTAGATCGGGCCAACAATGCCTTGTCGTTGGTTGCCAAAGTGAAGAACGCAAGGGCCAAAAAGAGATAAACAACAGTAGCAAAGTCGTGATTGATGGGAAGGAAGAGCAGGAGAAGCCTCCCATGCCTCCGACAACTCGCCCGGTTGATCCAGTCGTACCGATGTATCAGAGTTTTATTCATCGCAATAGACATCGACCGTTTTCATTAAGACTTATTGAAGACTTTTGAATGGATTTTTTTCTTCTTTTTCTCTGGACAATATTGTAGGCATATCATGTAATTATTGTCATCAACGCTTTTGTAAATTTCCAATGATAATATAATAGAGATTTTTTTGTATGTGTGATATATTGAAGGTAACAGTTTAAATTCCATAAAGAGAGCCGTAACATAACCCTAATCTTCCCGCCTGCCTATGATCAATGCGCATCACCGGTTGTCATTCAACAATTTGCGGTGCTCTTGGAGCATGTCAACCAGAGGGAGGAGTGGGAGGACGGAGGGGGTGGGGGGACCAGAGGAGGGGGCGGAGCACTGGGAAGAGGGGGAGAGAGGGGACCGGGAGGGGGCGGGGGCCGGATTAGGGGGGTTGGGGCGGTTTATACACGGGTGAAATTTAGCTCACGTGGGGAAATTTTGCCCGCGTTGGCTATTAGACACACTCTTCATTCGAGCGTCGCTAATAGCCTTTATACTTTTAAAAAAATATAGATTATTAGAGACGCACGTACTAAGCGTCGCTATTAGAATTAATATTGGCAATGTATACCGTATGCGTCCCTAATATATACGATATTAGTGACTCATACGTTGATACATCGCTAATGTATTAAGTATTAGCTACGCATATTTATATGTGTTGCTATTACGTTATTAGTTTTTTTTATTTTTTACAAATAATTCTCTTTCCTCTCTATCTTTTCCTCTCTCTCTCTCCCCCCACACTCTCTCTACCTCCCTCCCTTATCTCTCTATTCTCTCTCTACTCACCCACTCTCTTTACCCTCATTCTCTCTATTCTCTCTCTCTCCCTCTCTCTACCCACTTTCTCTTTTCAATTATTTTAAAAAAAATAAAAAACACTGGTAGCGAGACATAAGATTATGCGTTGCTACTACACTATTGTCTCGGGCATGAAGCTTTGCCTAGCGTCCACACTCATGATGGCCTGGCAACACTGCACAGCCAGCAGCCACTCTCTTCCCTTCCCACTCGTAGGCGTAAGGGAAACACAAGCAAAACAGCAACACAGTCCGACCTGGTGCAAAGGTCTCTGCCCAAGCTATATTTATGTCTGCTGAAATACAAGATAGGGAGAGGGCAAGGGCAGATCCACCAGGCTGAGAGCGTTCCTCTCTTTCTCCCTGGTTTGCTGTGTAGGAAAAATCACCAACCAATTTGCCATGGCCACCCTGCTCTCCCCCTTTTATAAACTCAGCATGAAGCTGGCCGTCCTAGTGCAACTAGGTGTACAAAACCCACCCAATACAAGAGTCCTCACCCTATCTAACTCTCAGCCCAAAGCCATTCCACCCCTAACATAGATTTGGAAGCCTTCTAGTGTCAGTCCTCCGCTAGAAGTCCATCGTCATGCTGCCTCCAAGAGTCAGCCCATCTAAGGAAACCAGCCACTCCAACTCCCATCCGCCCTAGGAGTGTGACCAGCCTGCCTGAGTCAGTCTTGTCCGTCTTAGGAACCTGTTGCCCAGACTCCTACCCCAACTAGGAGTGCAGCCAACCAGCATAGCCGAATCCCGTCCACCTTAGGAGTCCTCTCCTAAGTCCAAGTACCGCCCAGCTTCGCTGAAAAGAGTCCCACCCATGCTAGGACTCCTACTTAGCCTGCTCTGTAAGACGAGTAGCTCATCCGGAACACCTCCTGTGCTGTCCCAGCATCCGTCTGTGCCCAAGGGGCTGCCTAGGCTGTCTGCTGCCAAGTAAGGGGGTAGCCGTCCGCTTTTCCCATCCATCAAGTTAAGGGGCTAATAGGCATCCCGCACTAGATTCTTCGGAGCCCTCGTCGAAGCCCCAACTTCCCATGTGCACCAATTGAAGCTCTTCAGCCATCCACCTCACTGAACCTACTAGCAAGTTGCCAACACTTCCCATCACACCACGGCCAAGTCAAGTTCCACTAATAGTGAAGCTTGTATTTGCGTCACTAATAGTACATTTTGTTGTAGTGCTTCTCTTTCTCTTCTCATCATTCCTCTCTTCTCTCTCTCTCCCCCTATCTCTCTCTCACTAATGCGCATGAACATGAGTTCCAACTTTGAGAAGGATTAGGGAGAAAGTAGGGGAATTTTATTAAATTATTTTTATTATAAATTATATATTAAAATAAAAAAATATTAAATAAAATAAATTATATTTTACATAGTTTTTTTGAAAATTTTGCAATTTATCATATATTATATATTATATTTTTGTGACACTTTTGAAAAAGCGTCGCAAATAGTCTTATTTTTTTTTCCAAAAATAACCTTTTTTATTTGCAAAGCATTTTCTATGTGTTGCAAATAATATAACTTTTAGCGACATTTTTATAAAAGCGTCACTAATAGTTTTAAATTTATTAAATTTAAAAAAAATCTAACTATTAGTGATACTATTTAAAAACCATCATAAATAGTGCCATTATTAGCTATAATTTCATAAGAGCATCACTAATAATTGTATTATTTGGGACATATTTTAAAAAATCGTTGCTAATTGTTATTTTTTTGACACTTTTATATGCGTCGCAAATAGTAGTGTTTAGTGACGCTTTGTATTGATTTGCTAATAAAAGTGTGGTTAATAGACATTTTTGTTGTAGTGGCACCTTGATGGTGACACCCTAGTCTAGTTTCAATATTTTGTATGAGGGGTGTCATACGCCACATGGCAAAATTTCACATATGAGTTGTGCGCCTAATTTGGTCCTAATAACTTAACTTAAGGATTTTAATAAGCTCTTGTCTTCCTCAGCTCATATTATTACTGTTTGTGCTTATCATATTGAATTTATGTGGGTAGTAACTCATCTTCTCTATTGGACAAATGAGGATCTAGTGTGAACATTCTACCGTGGCCTCGAACTAGAGATAGCTCTAATGTGCATGGTATCATTTACCTTGCACGAATTTCGGAGGAAAAATTTATTTGTATGTGTCGACTACCATGTCCCAAAATTTTCTACCCCTCCAAGGCCGTGGGGAGGAACCTCCAGTGTCTCTTTTCATGGCTGGTAAACCAGTGGTACCGATTCTAGCACTTTTGTCCCATTCTACCTCTTGTCTCAAGCTCAAATGGAGGAGTGCAACTAGAAGTTGTTGTGCTTTTATTGAGATGAATGTAATATAATAGACTATCATTGCTAAAACCCTCCCATTGCATTGATCTCGGTAGAGTCTATGGGGATGAATCACTAGATTGGGAAGACACTAAGCTACCACCAGGCAATACAAGGGTACTTCCAAAGATTTCCTTACATGTTTTTTCAAAAAAATAAGTACATTAGCAATGTTTTTTTTTAAAGTGTCTCTAATATGATTATTATTAGTGACACTTTTATAGTTTTATTATTTTATTTTATATTATATTTATTATATAAATATATAATAAATACATATTAAAAAATTTTAATTTTTATGACAAATATAATATATTTTATTAAATATTTATTATATTTATATATAATAAATAAATATGAAAATAATAAATAAAATTTCCCTACTTTATTTGCACTCAGATATGAGGCTCACATTCTTGCACATAAGTGAGAGAGAGAAGAGAGAAGAGAGAAAATGGAGAGAGAGAGATGAGAGAAGGATGGAAGAGAGAAGAGGTGAGAGAGAAGAGATGAGAGTGGAGAGAGAAAAGAGAGAGTTAAGAGGAGAGTGAGAAAGAGAAGAGATAGAGAGGAACAGAGGAGAGATAGTGAGACGAGATAGAGAAGGGAGGAGAGAGAGAGAGAGAGAGAGAGAGAGAGAGGAGAGAGATAGATAAGATAGAGGAAGAAAGAGGAGAGAGAGGAATTTTTAATTATATTGAATTATATTAGAAATGCATAATAATATGCATTGCTATCCATAGTAGCAATGCATATTCTTAAGTGTCGCTACTACTTAGTTTAAAAGGATACATTTTGTTAAGCGTCACTAATACATGTTATTTTAATTTTTTTTATTAATTTAAAAAAATAGTATATAATAAAAGAGAGAGAGAGAAGGAGAAGAGAGAGGGGACAGACTTATAGTGAGAGGAGGGAGAAAGAGAGATAGAGAGGAGATAGAGAGAGGATGAGAGAGGAGAGAGAAAGAGAGAGGAGAGGGAGTGAGTAGAGAAAGAGAAAGGAGAGAGAGAGGAAATTTTAGGGATGCCATTCGGGTTTTGTAAATGGTAAAACTCAACCCGACCCGACCCTAATGGGCCGGGTTTGGTTTTTTAAAATTGACTCGAATAGCTATTCGAGTCGGGTTCGGGTTTTATGTGATCCAACCCAAATATAATTATAAATATATAATTTAATTTTTATGTATTTTTTAATATTACTTATAAAAATTTTGAAAATATCAAATAGCAATCACAAACATAATTCTGATAATTTTAAATATTAGAGAAAATCTTCAGGAACACAATCTGATAGCCACTCGGATAAAACATTCGGAAGCTGAATTCAATAATTAAGATCAGATAACACCTTCACTAATGAAATCCGGATATCACATGCATAAATATGATTCTGATATATTAAAGATCAGATAGAATCTTCACAAAGAAAATCCGATAGCTTATAATTGGATAAAACAGTCTAAACACAATTTGGTTTTAACGTCAAAATCAGATAAATTGTTAATCAGAATCAAAATACAACATAGTAAATCCGGACTAAGCATATCCCGTCAAACACAATTTCAAAACTCTCTTTTGGACTTTTTATTATCCGATAATCACAATCTTATAATTTTATCAAATAAATTATTTTAAACCAATCCGATTTTTAAAATCAGACATTTTTTCATTTCAAAATCACAGCGGAGCAAATTAGCTCGAAACACATAAAAGTAGAGCAGCCTAAACACATATTGTGATACCTAAAGGTGTTCCTTTCGACACTCATGGGGTAATCGTAAGGCTCACATGGATAGGAGCTTTCCCATGATGCTCCACACCTATGCACGCCACTTGCTGATTATTTTTCATGGCCAACATCCACACATTAGTCTCGATCAAAATACTCCACAACACTAAAATTCCTTTGGAGAGCATCACTTTTAAACTCTTTGCTCCTCTAGTGTAATATCCTATTTTTTTTTAGGTTTTGAAAATTAAATATGTGGAAATTGGATGTTTGCCCTTTGATCTTTTTAGTAGAATAAATTGGTTAATAGATAGAATTTTGGGCTGAAACTAATTTTATTAGAAATTAGACAAAAATAGCTTTGAAACGTCACCAAGAATGCACGAATCGGAGTTCGGATGATGGAGATATGAGTCTTCGAAGTTGAACATATCGTATAGGGCCTATTTACCCTATTTAAACGTGTATTTAGGCCATTTAAGTCGTTTTGTAGGCCCGGTTGTTTATAATTCCGAAATTAATTTTTAATGGCCCAATTAGGTGGCCTAATTATGGGGGATTGACCCAACTTCTAGGAGGATTAGGAACCCTAATCTCATGCTTATAAAAAGGATGATTAGGGCACAATTAGGTGGTCTTTTTTTTGCCCGATGGGAGGAGAGAATGGGGTGAACGGCGAAGCTCTGACAGCAAACTAGCAATTAAGGTAAGTTCGTTGTCTTAGTTTGGAGTTGAGATTAATGACTATTTATTGAATAATTCAGATGTAGATTA
This sequence comes from Saururus chinensis, assembly GCA_035235625.1. Taxonomy (NCBI): domain Eukaryota; kingdom Viridiplantae; phylum Streptophyta; class Magnoliopsida; order Piperales; family Saururaceae; genus Saururus; species Saururus chinensis. Next base: position 22,377,830 of record CP141146.1, on the reverse strand, counting down.
TATGATTATGAAAATCTGCAAGTAGTGGTGTACTTAATAGTTATATTTTTTTTAAAATATAAAAAATTTAGAACTATTTACGATGTTATTTGAACATTGTCGTAAATAGTATTATTAATATCAACGCTTTTACTAAAGCATCCCTATTAGTTGTACTATTAATGACACTTTTGAAGAAGCTTCGCAAATAGTAATAATAAAAAATATGACAAATAAAATAAATATATTTTAAAAAAAATAAATACATTAACGATGCTTTTTTAAACATGTCTCTAATATGACTACTATTAGCGATGCTTTTAAAGTTTTATTATTTTATTTTATATAGTATTTATTATATAAATATAATATATAATAAATAATAATTAAAATTTTTTAATTTTTTTTACAAATATAGCATATTTTCTTTTTAAATATAATATAGATTAAAAAATAAATTCTTCTCTCTACTCTCTCTACACTCTCTCTCTCTCTCTTATATTTCTCTCTCTTCTCTCACAGTCTCTCTTTATCCCTCTCATCTCAGTTTCTCTTTATCTCCTCTCGTCTCTCTCTCTCTCTCTTTATCACCTCTCTCCCTGCTTCTCTCTCTCTCTTTATCACCTCTCTCCCTGCTTCTCTCTCTCACACACGAAAATGTGAACCTTGGCTCTGATGATGAAAGATGAGATAGTAGGGGAATTTAATTTAAATTTTTAGATTTTTAAAATTATATTGAATTTTAAAAATAATAAATATATTAACGAGACATAGGAAAATGCATTGCTACTATACTAGTATTTGCGACGCATAGGTAAGGGTGCTAACGAGCCGAGTCAAACCGAGTTTTCAGGTTTTTTGACTCGAGCTCGATTTTTGAAAGCTCGGTTCGAGCTCGGCTCGAGCTCGATTGAAAAGCTCGATTCCTGGCTCGAGCTCGGTTCGACTAAAAATTCGAAACTCGACTCGAGCTCGAGCTCGAAAATATATTATAGAAACTCGAACTTGTGTTCGAATTGAGCTCGAATCCCATTTACAAACAAATTTTTTTTTTCTATAAAAATTTATATTAATTTAGATAATCACACCAACACAAAAATAAAAAAAATTATAATAAACATAATTTTATTGTATTAAAGTTGTAAATATTATTTCAAAATCCATGGTTAAGATAAGAGTAAATAAATACCCAACAAAAAAATTTCATTTGTCACCAAAAATTTAACTAATGTTATTCAAATATCCCATATAATAAATATAATTATATAAGAGTCCCGTTAATATCAGCCCGGGAGCACGCCGGGAGTCATCGGATTTACATCCAACAGCTCATCAAACTCACGGGTTTAAATAATATTAACTTTTCCCATTATATGAATAATATTAAAAATAATAATTACCAAAATAACATAAATGAAAAAATATTTACCAATATGGTGTTTCTTTTTGGGAGTGCCTCCATGACTTTTTTTAATTTATTTTTTAATTTCATTCTTAAAGAGGAAAAATTCAATATAATGTACTAATTTGTGATTTAAAGGACGAAATCAATATAATTTCGTGCTTTTAAAAGATGAAATCAATGTAATGTATTGATTTCGTCATTTAGAAGGATAAAATCAATAATGAAATAATTTTGTACTCTCTTCTCTCACTATCTCTTCATTCTCTCTCTCTCTCTCCTCTTTCTTTTCACTCTCTTCTCTCTCTATTCGCTCTCTCTTCTCTCACTATTCATTATCTCTTTCTTTCGGCTATCTCTCTCTCTCCTCTTTCTCTCTCTTCACACACTCTCTATTCACTCTCTCCTCTCTATATTTCTATTCAATCTCTCTCATCTCTCTTTTGGCTATCTTTCTTATTCTCTCTCTTCACTCTCTCTCTACACTTTCTCTTCTCTCTATCCTCTCTTCTTTCGCTTTCTCTCTCCCTATCTCTCTCTCATGTGCGTGACGAGAGCCCTAGCTTTGAGAAGTGGGGAGAAAGTATAAAATTTTAATTTAATTTTTTCTTATTTATATATTATATATTAAAATATTAAATTTAAAATAAAATACAATATATTTGTGAATGATGAAAATAATATTTTTTTAAATTTTTTATGATTTTATCCTTTAGAAGAGAGGAGAGAGAAAAGAGAAAGAGGGGAGAGAGAAGAGAGATAACCGAAAGAGAGAGGAGAGAGAGAATAGAGAGAGGAGGGAGAGAGTGGAGCAAGAGAGGAAAGAGAAAAGAGAAAAAAAAATCAATTCATTATTGATTTCGTCATTTTGAATGACAAAGTTAGTACATTGTATTAATTTAAGTGTACTTATTTTATCTTTCTAAAGGATAAAATTATAAAAAAATATTAAAAAAATCATGCAAGTGTGAGCGCCTAATCAGTGAAAAAGAACATCATATTGGTAAATATTTTTTTCTCTCCGTTATTTTGATAGTTATATAAAATTTATCATATAATAAGTCACAAAAGACTGAACTAGTCACCAAAGTTATGACAGCTCTTATTCACATATTTCATATCTAATTATTCTAGTAACTATAAAAAAATTCATAATAAGAGAATTATTTGGACTTCAGCAATAACATATTTCATGATGTGTAGATTGCCTGTAAAAAGAAAAATCAATATAATTGAAATTCAATAATAAAATCTAGACTTGGTTCACCGGATATATTTATAGGAAAAATCTAGATATAATTCACTAAATCTCTAAATCTAAACTAATATAATTGGTTGAATTAAGAATGTTTATTTGCAAGTAGAATAACATATTTATATTTGTTAGGATTAGAATGATTAAAGGTAGTATTTAAAATTTAAATAATATTATATAGATAAATAGGGGTAGAATAGAAATAAATTAATTTATCATACCTACATTCTCAATTTTATTAGTAGTAAGATTTATATTTGTTTAAAATATAATAGTATAATATAGGTATTATATATTATATTATATAATATATCATATACCATATATTAATGTATATATAGGATATATATTTTATAAATTAATATAAAATATTATGGGTACATGAAAGGTAAAAGTTAAAAAATTTATATAATATGGATATAATAATTAAAAAATGATATATAACAAATCGAGTCGAGTTCGAGTCGAACCGATCAGGTTTCGAGTCGAGTCGATTCGAGCTGGCCCATGTTCGAGATCGGCTCGTTTGATTTCGAGTTCGAACCGAGCTCGAGTCGAGCTCACTTCGAGCCGAGCCAGATTCGAGTCGAACCGAGCCGAGCCAGTTCAGCTCGACGAGCTGGCTCGGCTCGTTAGCAGCCTTACGCATAGGTATATGTGTCACTAATATATTGATTTCTAAATATAATATATACTCTTTACACTCTCTCTTCTCTCTCCTCTCACTCTCTCTTTCTCCTCCTTCTCTCTCGCTCTCTCTTTCTCTCTCCTCCTCTCTCTCTCTCTCTTCTACTCTATCTCTCTCATCCTCTTTCTCTTCTCTATCTAAATCCTCTTACCTTTCACTCTCTCATTCTACTCTCTCTCTCTCTTTCCTCTCTCTCTTCTCCTCTCACTTTCTCACACGTGTAACGTGAACCCCGACTCTAATGAACAGAGGTGAGAGAGTAGGGGAATTTAATTTTTTAAGAATTTTTTATTATATTTTAAAAATAATAAAATAAATTAAAAGGTAATAGCGAAACATAGGAATATGCATCCTTAATACTATAGGTAATAGCAATGCTTATGCCCATACATTCCTAATACCTATGGTATTGGCAACACATAATCCTATGCGTCGCTATTAGTACCACTATTTGATACACTTTTATAAAGGCATCACAAATATTTCTAAAATTTTTACTTCATTTTTTAAACATATAACTATTAGCGACGCTTTTAAAAAATATCACTCTCATATTTTTTTTGCGACAGTTGTATTTGCATCGAAAATCCTACTTTTTAGCGATATTTTTCATTGTGTCACTAATAAAAGCATCACTACTAGTATTTTTGTTGTTGTAGTGTCTATTTAATGCTTCAAATACAACTCACTTTTCTCTAAAACTGATATCATTATCAAGACTGCCATGAAACCTCCACCACATTACAAGATGGAAATAGACGTGTGCTCTACGGTTGACTCTGCTGGTAGATTTATTATAAAAACTAAATTTCAAACCCTCTATGTTTAGACCAAATGATTTGAAACTATAAAGTTGTCTCGATGGCCAGTAGAATTACTAAAGAGAAACCATAAAACACCCGTGATTATGGGATATGCGGCATATGTGGGTATTTCGTAAGTAAATCTATGCATACATCGAGACGAATTTTCTATTTCAAATATGTTTGGTTGGGGGTGTGTTTTTGGGTTGTGATGTGAATGTGGAAGGTCCATTTTAAGTTTGATTTCAAGCTTAAGTGTCCGTCATGAATGTGACTAAATCTGTTTTTAACGCCCTAGAGGGAGCAAAGAGTTTTAAACTGATGCCCTTCGAAGGGATTTTTGTGTTGTGACATGTTTTGATCGAACCTGATTTATGGCTCTGTTTTCTAAAAAGAAATTTTGCTCGAAAAATAATTTGGTGCGTACAATGATACGGAGTGCTCGTGGTTATGTTTAACCCCTTGGTTAGAGAACTAGGGACTAATGTGGATGCTTGCCGAGAAAAATAATCGGCAAGTGGCGCGCACAAAGGAGAGTATCATGGGAAAACTCCTTCCCTAAGTGGCCCTAATTTGCCCCTTGAGCATCGAGGGTAGGCCGTTGGGTTTCCCGGATTGTGATGTGACACGGATTTGATTGTGAAGTGTTTGTACGTACCACTTAGTGTTTTGGACATACATGTGGATGTTCGCCGAGAAAAAAAATCAGCAAATGGCGCACGCAGGGTGGAGTATCATGGGAAAACTACTTCCTTAAGTGGCCCTTGTTTGCCTAATGAGCATCGAGGGTAGGTCGTTGGGCATCACTGATGAGATTTGGATTTGAGTTGCTGGATGTGATGTGACTCGGATTTGAGTTGTGGATGTAATTCTATTTAAAATTGAAATTTTGTCTGATATGATTTTAAGTGTTTCGAGTAGATTTACTCCACTGTGACTTTGAAAAGAAAATTTTCCAAATTTAAATAGGATTTTTGTGAAATGATTTATCCGATTTGATTATCGGATTGTGAGTATTGAATAATTAATAGTGCGAGAATGTTTTGGATTTGTGTCCGATGGGATCTGTTTTGTCCGGATTTGCTATGTTGTGTTTTGACTCCGAATAACGATCTATCTGATTTTATAATAATCAGATTGTGTTTAAAGTGCTTAATCTGATCATAATATATCGGATTTCATTTTGTGATATCCGAGTATGAAGTCTTGGATCATGTTTATGCTTTTGTTATTCGATTTTTAACTACTAGGTTATGTTTTTGAAAGTGTTATCCCATCTTAATTATCTAATCTAGTTTCTGAAAGTTTTATCCAAGTGGCTATCGTATTGTGTTTCTGAAGTTTTTCTCCAATATTTAAAATTATTGGAATTATGTTTGGGATTTAGAATAACAGTCGAATTCTATCATCGTTATGTTTTGATTTCGATGTGTAGTGGAGAGTGGTTTGGGCGAATTGCCAGGATGCAATTCATTTAAGGTGGGGGGGAGGGGGGAGAGTGTAACAACTTGTTTTCCAGTTATGCCCAACCCGAGGGGTTAGGGGTAATTCAGTAATTTAAGATAAGTGTTAGTGGTATCAAGGGTTGAACTCCCCGTATTCAAGTAGAGCTTGAAGTAATGAGCGTAACGAATCAAAGAACACACAAAACAAAGGTCAGGAGCAAAAGTTACAACCTCAGGATGCGTGCCACATGGGTGGGACCCACTTAAAATGAGCAGGATAACCTACCCAAACATGGTCATGTTTCAAAGGGCTCGTCGATACGAGTCCATCAGTACCAAGAACGCGCAATTCCGACTTCAGGGTAGGAAATTATCGCGTGTTGAAGTTTGGATATTTTTTTATTAAAATAATATTAAAAATGTATTATTTTAATCGGAAAAGGATGAAATAGATTGCGTCAACAATGACGCCAAGCGGCTGGTGTCAGTCGTGCCGCTTGACGTGTGGCCACATGCATTACGAGCACGACATAAGCATCACGCGATGCATGGCACACATGGTTATGGTCGTTTTGCACACTTGCGGTCTTCTCCACTATAAATTGATTTCCGTTCTAACTTCCAAAGAAGTTTTTCGGCTCGTTCTAAGTCTGTTTTCTTCCCTTCTTGAGGCGTACCAAGCTAATTCGAGTGTAATTTACATAATTACATGGTCCATTTTTCGAGTTGGCATTCCTAAAAAAGGGGAACGGCCTGGGGGCAAGAGGAGGCTCTTTCCACCACCCTCGTGCCCTGAGGAGAGAGTAGCGGCCCGGAGAGAGAGGGGGCATCGTCCTCCATCACCGGGCCACATCAAGAGTCATGGCCAGAGGTAGGGGGATCCTTCCTCCACCTTAGGGCCACATAGTGGTTTACGAGCCCGGAAAAAGAAAAGTCTCTTGGTAGGGGGGGGTTTTGTCCACGACCTATAGGTGCGTTACATGTTAAGTGTCATCGGGAAGGGGGAGGATTGACTCGGGGCAAGTGTAGGCTCCATTCGCCGACCTCGTGCCCAGAGAGAGAGAGAGAGAGAGAGAGAGAGAGAGAGAGAGAGAGAGAGAGAGAGAAGTGGCCCGAGGAAAGAGGAGGCTCCATCCTCCGTCACTGGGCCGCATAGAGAAACGTGGCCCAGAATATGGGAGGCTCTACCCTCCACCGAAGGGCCACGAAGTGTGAGGAACATCCCCGAGTAGTTGAGGTTCTGTCTGCCACCCACAGGCACAGAATGTGAGAAGCGTCTCCAAGAAAGGGGAGGGTTTTGTCTGTCGCCTTCCGGTGGAAGGCTAGAACCATGCTGGAGCTAATGGAGGTTCCATCTACTGCCTTCGGATTGGAAGGGGAGGACGCCTAGAATGAATAAGCAACTCCGAACGCCGCTACTTGTTAGACATTAGGCGAGTAAGCATTACTAACCTCCCGTTTTATTTATACGAATGCATGTGCTAATTAGGATTTATGTTGCTATGGTCCATTGTGTTCGGTATGCTATGCTGTAATCCATTGTGTTCTGATATGTTATGTGCTGATATGACATGATGTGTTCCATCTTGCTCTGGGGTGGAGACAGACGTGCGATGTGTGCTGTTTCACTTTGGGGTAGAGCAAGATGTGAATGTTTTTGAATCCGCTCTGGGGTAGAGCGATACATGTGATGGTGTTCCTGTGGTGCTCGGCTTTGTGATAGTGCGAGACATGTATTTTCGGTGATTTATTGGCTTCCGTATAACTCCGATTAGATATTCAGATATACATATTTTGATGTATGTATTTTCGTATGCCTCGTGTATATAATAGCCATTAGTCAAAACTACGTTCAGATCCGATCATAACGGAGTAACATCGTAGATGTTATCCGATACGTACATAGGCAACCAACGGCAGTGCATTGTTGGCCCGATCTGAGTTAGGTATAAAAAAATAGGTTCGTTCAGGTCTACGCACAACAGAACGCTTAAGTTCCGTAGTGCGTAGAGGAATGGGAAGACTTTGACACTCAAAGTCCGCCACTCCTGGTTTTTGTTGGATTTTAATATTTTGGGATAACCCAAAGTGCGGGTTATCCCCTGTGAACCCCCGATCCGGGTCGGTGTTTCCTAGTCGAGGCGTTACAATGCATTCCTTGTGACTGTGTGTATGCTAGATGGTTTGGAAGGCTGCTGATTGCTGAGAGCATTCAGGCCGTGCAAGGTGTGTGAAATCCTAGTAAATTCCCAGCCTTGTGACAGTTGGTAGCTGAGGAAAACTGCGGGTGGGTACAACATGTTGACAATCTTGATTTGAGAGAGATAAAGTATTTTGTCGAAATCCTAAAGATTTGGCCGGTTGCTGATGGCAGAGAGTTTGCTTGTCGGTGATAGGCTCAATTCTAGTTAATATTTTGGAGCTTAAGACGAAGGTAGATCCGATGTCTATAGGGAATGATACACTTGCTGAACTCCAAACCTCTTTGCATTAAATTCAAAAACATTTGGGGGTTCTTGACAAATGTGTGTCAATTCTAGAGATTGCTCCCCATCTGCTCAATTAATAGTAGTTCTGCTCAAGAGGCAATCTGTATCATGAGCGTGTGCTTGCTAGAAGGTTAGGAAGGCTGCCGAGGGCATTTAAGCTTCACATGGTATGTGAAATCCTATTGAAATTTGGGCTTTTGTAACTAGATTGTCAGACTAATCAAAGACTGTAGGAACAAACTAAGGATTGCCTTGACCTAAAAAAACCAACCCATATCACCCTTGGTTTGGGTTATCAATATTTGTCGGTTGCTAGCTATACTCCAAATATCACCACACGCGGTTTGGGTTGAGAATAATGTTACGAGGTTGCCTCATATTTCAGGTGAGTAAAAACGAGGAAACATTAATGCTACCGGGTTTCTATATGTAGCTAATATCGGAGCTGCTTTTACGGGATTTCCGAATTTCAGCCGAGGTTTGTCTCTCTCTACATATATATCCCCGACTGCTAAGGGGATTCACAGTTTTATTCTTCACGCAGTTCAGTTTGATTCAGGTTTCAGGGTGAAAGGATGATGAGCTTTTGTGTGCCAAGCCTTTGGAAACGGAAGAAGGTGCAAGATGGGGACAAGAAGAAGAAGACGGTGGTGATGGACCAGAAAAGAGCAGAGTCCGTAGACCACCATAGCCAAAGTGAAGAACGCAAGGGCCAAAAAGAGATAAACAGCAGCAGCAAAGTCGTGATTGACGGGAAGGAAGAGCAGGAGAAGCCTCCCATGCCTCCGACAACTCGCCCGGTTGATCCAGTCATACCGATGTATCAGAGTTTTATTCATCGCAATAGACATCGACCGTTTTCATCAAGACTTATTGAAGACTTTTGAATGGATTTTTTTCTTCTTTTTCTCTGGACAATATTGTAGGCATATCATATAATTATTGTCATCAACGCTTTTGTAAATTTCCAATGATAATATAATAGAGATTTTTTTTGTATGTGTGATATATTGAAGGTAACAGTTTAAATTCCATAAAGAGAGCCGTAACATAACCCTAATCTTGTACTCATTACTTCTTAGCCAAGCTCTTAAGATAGCCTTCAATGGTATTAACTGTCTCATGTCTGTTAAACTCTAACCTTGAGGGAGAAGATCATAATTTGGATTCAACTATTGTTATTAGAAAGGCATTAGCTCCTTGAAGCGGTTGATTTTATTCCATGTTCACGCCAATACCTAACCTTATTCAATAATTATCGCATATGACCTAGTTTTCCCCATTCAGAAAATTTGGTGCTACTCCTGCCAAAAGCATTTGTACCGCAGAATAATTCTCATGGGCTTGTGGGTTTTAATTTTCCTGCCTGCCTGTGATCAATGCGCATCACCGGTTGTCATTCGACATTGCGCGGTGCTCTTGGAGCACGTCAACCAGTGGGAGGACGGAGGGGGTTGGGGAACCGGAGGAGGGGGCAGAGCACTGGGCAGAGGGGGAGAGAGGGGACCGGGAGGGGAAGGAGCAAGGAGGTGCGGGGCTGGATTAGGGGGGTTGGTGCGGTTTATACACGGGTGAAATTTAGCTTGTGTGGGGAAATTTTGCCTGCGTAGGCTATTAGACACACTCTTCATATGAGCATCGCTAATAGCCTTTATATTTTTTAAAAATAAAGATTATTAGAGACACTCGTACTAAGCGTCGCTATTAGAATTAATATTGGCGACGTATACCGTATGCGTCCCTAATATATACGATATTAGTGACTCATATGTCGATACATTGCTAATGTATTAAGTATTAGCTACACATATTTATATGTGTTGCTATTACGTTATTAGTTTTTTTTATTTTTTACAAATAATTCTCTTTCCTCTCTATCTTTTCCTCGCTCTCTCCCCCCCCACACTCTCTCTACCTCCCTCCCTTCTCTCTCTATTCTCTCTCTACTCACCCACTCTCTCTACCCTCTTTCTCTCTAGTCTCTCTCCCTCCCTCTCTCTACCCACTTTCTCTTTTCAATTATTTTTTTAAAAAGAAAAAACACTAGTAGCGAGACATAAGATTATGCATTGCTACTATACTATTCTCACGGGTGTGAAGCTTTGCCTACCGTCCGCACTCATGATGGCCTGGCTACACTGCGCAGCCAGCAGCCACTCTTCCTTTCCCTCTCGTAGGCATAAGGGAAACACAAGCAAAACAGCAACACAGTCTGACCTGGTGCAATGGTCTCCGCCTAAGCTATATTTTTGTCCGCTAAAATACAAGATAGGGAGAGGGCAAGGGCTGATCCACCAGGCTGAGAGCGTTCCTCTCTTTCTCCCTGGTTTGCTGTGCAGGAAAAATCACCAACCAATTTGTCACAGCCGCCCTACTCTCCCCCTTTTAAAAACTTAGCATGAAGCTAGCCGTCCTAGTGCAACTAGGAGTACAAAACCCACCCAATACAAGAGTCCTCACCCTGTCCAAATCTCAGCCCAAAGCCATTCCACCCCTAGCATAGATTTGGAAGCCTTCTAAATGTCGGTCCTCTGCTAGAAGTCCATCGCCATGCTGCCTCCAAGAGTCAACCCATCTAAGGAAACCAGCCACTCCAACTCCCATCCGCCCTAGGAGTGTGACCAGCCTGCCTGTGTGAGTCCTGTCCGTCGTAGGAACCTGCTGTCCAGACTCCTACCCCAACTAGGAGTGTAGCCAGCCAACATAGCCGAATCTCGTCCGCCTTAGGAGTGCTCTCCTAAGTCCAAGTACTGCCCAACTTCGCTGAAAAGAGTCCCGCCCATGCTAGGACTCCTACTCAGCTTGCTCTGCACGGCAAGTAGCTCGTCCGGAACACCTCCTACGCTGTCCCAGCATCCATCTGTGCCCAAGGGGCTGCCTAGGCTGTCTGTTGCCTAACAAAACTTGGTTGTCTGCTGCTAAGTAAGGGGGTAGCCGTCCCCTTTTCCCATCTGTCAAGTTAAGGGGCTAACAGGCCTCTCGCACTTGATTCTTCGACACCCTCGTCGAAGCCCCAACTTCCCAAGTGCACCGATAGAAGCTCTTCAACCATCCGCCTCACTAAACCCGCCAGCAAGTTGCCAACACTTCCCATCACACCATGGCCAAGTCAAGTTCCGCTAAGGGTGATGCTTGTTTTTGCATTGCTAATAGTACATTTTGTTGTGGTGCTTCTCTTTCTCTTTCTCTTCTCATCACTCCTCTCTTCTCTCTCTCCCCCTATCTCTCTCTAACTAATGCGCGCGAACATGAGTTCCAGCTTTGAGGAGGATTAGGGAGAAAGTCGGGGAATTTTATTAAATTATTTTTATTATAAATTATATATTAAAATAAAAAATATTAAATAAAATAAATTATATTATATTTTACATAGTTTTTTTGAAAATTTTGCAATTTATCATATATATTTTACATAGTCTTATATTTTTTTTTCAAAAATTACCTTTTTTATTTGCAAAGTATTTTCTATGTGTTGCAAATAATATAACTTTTAGCGACATTTTTATAAAAGCGTCACTAATAGTTTTAAATTTATTAAATTTAAAAAAAATCTAACTATTAGTGATACTATTTAAAAACCATCATAAATAGTGCCATTATTAGCTATAATTTCATAAGAGCATCACTAATAATTGTATTATTTGGGACATATTTTAAAAAATCGTTGCTAATTGTTATTTTTTTGACACTTTTATATGCGTCGCAAATAGTAGTGTTTAGTGACGCTTTGTATTGATTTGCTAATAAAAGTGTGGTTAATAGACATTTTTGTTGTAGTGGCACCTTGATGGTGACACCCTAGTCTAGTTTCAATATTTTGTATGAGGGGTGTCATACGCCACATGGCAAAATTTCACATATGAGTTGTGCGCCTAATTTGGTCCTAATAACTTAACTTAAGGATTTTAATAAGCTCTTGTCTTCCTCAGCTCATATTATTACTGTTTGTGCTTATCATATTGAATTTATGTGGGTAGTAACTCATCTTCTCTATTGGACAAATGAGGATCTAGTGTGAACATTCTACCGTGGCCTCGAACTAGAGATAGCTCTAATGTGCATGGTATCATTTACCCTGCACGAATTTCGAAGGAAAATTTCATTTGTATGTGTCGACTGCCATGTCCCAAAATTTTCTACCCCTCCAAGGCCGCGGGGAGGAACCTCCAGTGTCTCTTTTCATGGCTGGTAAACCAGTGGTACCGATTCTAGCACTTTTGTCCCATTCTACCTCTTGTCTCAAGCTCAAATGGAGGAGTGCAACTAGAAGTTGTTGTGCTTTTATTGAGATGAATGTTATATAATAGACTATCATTGCTAAAACCCTCCCATTGTATTGATCTCGGTAGAGTCTAGGGGGATGAATCACTAGATTGGGAACACACTAAGGTACCACCAGGCCAAAGGGTACTTCCAAAGATTTCCTTCAATGTTTTTAAAAAAAATAAGTACATTAGCAATGTTTTTTTTAAAAGTGTCTCTAATATGATTATTATTAGCGACACTTTTACAATTTTATTATTTTATTTTATATTATATTTATTATATAAATATATAATAAATACATATTAAAAATTTGTAATTGTTTTTACAAATATAATATATTTTATTAAATATTTATTATATTTATATATAATAAATAAATATGAAAATAATAAATAAATTTTACCTACTTTATTTGCACTTAGATATGAGGCTCACATTCTTGCGCATAAGTGAGAGAGAGAAGAGAGAAAACGGAGAGAGAGAGAGATGAGAGAAGGATGGAAGAGAGAAGAGGTGAGAGAGAAGAGATGAGAGAGGAGAGAGAAAAGAGAGAATGAAGAGGAGAGAGAGAGAGAGAATAGATAGAGGGGGACAGAGGAGAGATAGTGAGACGAGAGAGAGAAGAGAGGAGAAAGAAAGAGAGAGAGAGGAGAGAGATAGATAAGATAGAGGAAGAAAGAGGAGAGAGAGAAGTGAGAGGAGAGAGAGGAATTTTTAATTATATTGAATTATATTAGCAACACACAATAATATGCATTGGTATCCATAGTAGCGACGCATATTCTTAAGTATCGCTACTACTTAGTTTAAAAGGATACATTTTGTTAAGTGTCGCTAATACATGTTATTTTAATTTTTTTATTAATTTAAAAATATAGTATATAATAAAAGAAAGAGAGAGAGGAGAAGAAAGAGGGGAGAGACTGATAGTGAGAGGAGGGAGAAAGAGAGAACAAAGAGAGATAGAGAGAGGATGAGAAAGGAGAGAGAAAGAGAGAGGAGAGGGAGTGAGGAGAGAAAGAGAGGAGAGAGAAAGAGAAAGGAGAGAGAGTGAGGAGAGAGAGAGGAGTGAGAGAAAGAGAGAGAAGGAGAAGAAAGAGGGGAGAGACTGATAGTGAGAGGAGGGAGAAAGAGAGAACAAAGAGAGATAAAGAGCAGATAGAGAGAGGATTAGAGAGGAGAGAAAGAGAGAGAGGAGAGAGAGTGAGGAGAGAAAGAGAAAGGAGAGAGAGTGAGGAGAGAAAGAGGAAATTTTAGGGATGCCACTCGAGTTGGGTAAATGGTAAAACCCAACCTGACCCGACCCTAATGGGCCGGGTTTGGTTTTTCAAAATTGACTCGAATAGCTATTCGAGTCAGGTTCGGGTTTTATGTGATCCAACCCGAATGTAATTATAAATATATAATTTAATTTTTATGTATTTTTTAATATTACTTATAAAAAATTTGAAAATATCAGATAGCAATCACAAACATAATTCTGATAATTTTAAATATAAGAGAAAATCCTCAGAATCACAATCCGATAGCCACTCAGATAAAACATTCGGAAGCTAAATTCGATAATTAAGATCAGATAACACCTTCACTAATGAAATCCGGATATCACATGCATAAATATGATTCTGATATATTAAAGATCAGATAGAATCTTCACAAAGAAAATCCGATAGCTTATAATTGGATAAAACAGTCAACACAATCTGGTTTTTACGTCAAAATCAGATAAATTGTTATTCGGAGTCAAAATACAACATAGTAAATCCGGACTAAGCATATCCCGTCAAACACAATTTCAAAACACTCTTTTGGACTTTTTATTATCCGATAATCACAATCTTATAATTTTATCAAATAAATTATTTTAAACCAATCCGATTTAAAATCAGACATTTTTCTTTTCAAAATCACAGCGGAGCAAATTAGATCGAAACACATAAAAGTAGAGCAGCCAAAACACACGCTGTGATACCGAACGGTGTTCCTTCCAACACTCATGGGGTAATCGGAAGGCTCACAAGGATAGGAGCTTTCCCATGATGCTCCACACCGGTGCGCGTGTCACTTGCCGATTATTTTGCTCTTGGTGGGCATCTCACAAATCACTTCACACGTCATGATACCTAATGGCCTCCCGCGCTCATGGGGCAATGAGAGGTTAAAAGGATAGGAGCTTTCCCATGATGCTCCACACCTATGCACGCCACTTGCTGATTATTTTTCATGGCCGACATCCACACATTAGTCTCGATCAAAATACTCCACAACACTAAAATTCCTTTGGAGAGCATCACTTTTAAACTCTTTGCTCCTCTAGTGTAATATCCTATTTTTTTTTTAGGTTTTGAAAATTAAATATGTGGAAATCGGGTGTTTGCCCTTTGATCTTTTTAGTAGAATAAATTGCTTAATAGATAGACTTTTGGGCTGAACTAATTTTATTAGAAATTAGACAAAAATAGCTTCAAAATGCCACCAAGAATGCACGAATCGTAGTTCGGATGAGGGAGATATGAGTCTTCGAAGTTGAACATATCGTATAGGGCCTATTTACCCTATTTAAACGTGTATTTAGGTCGTTTTGCGGGCCCGGTTGTTTATAATTCCGAAATTAATTTTTAAAGGCCCAATTAGGTGGCCTAATTGTGGGGGATTGACCCAACTTCTAGGGGGATTAGGAACCCTAATCTCATGCTTATAAAAAGGATGGTTAGGGCACAATTAGGTGGTCTTTTTTTTTGCCCAATGGGAGGAGAGAATGGGGTGAATGGCAAAGCTCCGACAGCAAACTAGCAATTAAGGTAAGTTCGTTGTCTTAGTTTGGGGTCGAGATTAATGACTATTTATTGAATAATTAAGATGTAGAATATGTGATTATGAAAATCTGCAAGTAGTGGTGTACTTAAAATAAACAGAAATCTCTGTAACTGTTCTGTAATTTTGTAATAGTGCAGTGCGGAGATTATTGTTCTATAATTATAGAAAATAGTAAATCTACATAGAAGTTTCTATTGATTCAAGTGAATGGTTGCCGGCCGGCTATCGGCCGACCGATCCTTCTTCATTGAGTGGTCGAATATTTTTCTTCTGATCCAAACCTTGGTCGCCGGAAGGGAAACATAAATAAAAAAAGAAAAGAGAGACAGTCATTGTCTGTGCTAGCCGAGGCCGTGCTGGCCGTAATGGCCCTGGCTGCCTGGGCCGCGTTGGCGCTGGCCGAAGAGGAGTCACCGCTGCACGGTAAAAAAATGAAAACTAGAAATGGCTTTGATTCAGATTTCAGGGTGATTCACAATTTCAGTCATCACACAGTCGGTTAGTTGGGTGCAGGTGCTTTGATTCTGCAGTTGAATATAGATTTTTTGTATGTGTTATATATTGAAGGTGCCATTAGCTTCCGCAGTTGAATATATTCCATGTTGATTTCACCACCTAGCCGTATGCCCTAGTTATATTATAGGGGTGGACCTACAACCTTTTACACATTATCATACTCATTTGGTCTGCCGAAGTCGCTTATATATACTAATTATATTATAGGTGATCAGGGAGGGGGAGTGAGGGAGAGACAGAGGAGATAGAGAAGAAGAGAGAGTGAAGAGAGAGGACAGAGGAGAGGGAGAAAGAGAGAGAGACAGAGGAGAGGGAGAAAGAGAGAAAGGAGAGAGAAAAAAGTGAGAGAGTGAAGAGAGGATGAGAGAGAGGAGAGAGAAAAAAGTGAGAGATTTAAGAAAAAATTAGGTCTATTTGCGACGCTTGGGAACGAGCGTCGCAAATAGTTATAATTTTTTTTTAAAATAAAAAATTTAGAACTATTAGGGACGCTTTGATAAAATTGTCGCCAATAGTGTCAATAATAGCGACACTTTTATCAAAGTGTCCATAATAGTTTACATATTAGGTATGCTTTGATAAAATTGTCACCAATAGTGTCAATAATAATGACACTTTTATCAAAGTGTCCATAATAGTTTGCCTATTAGGGATGCTTTTGAAAAAGTGTCGTAAATGATATTTATAATAGCGACACTTTTATCAAAGTGTCCCTAATAGTTGTACTATTTGCGACACTTTTCTAGAAGCATCGCAAATAGTACTAATAAAGCTATGCTTTTTAATAAAAATAATGCTTTTATCAAAGCGTCCCAAATAGTTGTAATATTAGCGACACATTTAAAATGACATCGTTAATAGTTATAATTTTTTTTAAAAATAAAAAATTTAGAACTATTTACGATCATAATATATCGGATTTCATTTTGTGATATCCGAGTATGAAGTCTTGGATCATGTTTATGCTTTTGTTATTCGATTTTTAACTATTGAGGACTATTTCAGAGTTAAAGTCCTTTATACTGTTACTTATTTCTCTTGCACAAAAATTTAAAGGTGCACAACTCTGTATGTGTAATTTACCCACTAGAGGGATCAAGTCTTCCGCAATTTAATAATTCATCGCCCCCGTGCCCTTCGACGTCCCTTGGACCTGGTTGGCTCGTGTTGGGTGGGTGTTGGGGCATGACATGAAGTCCAAGAAGCACTGCCACATCTATAAGGGTGATAGACATCTCCCTATAAGGCAAGTGAAATATCTGCATCTCCTATAACATCCCCAATTTTTCTGCCTATTTTTGCTATTTTCTGCAATATCTGCAATGTTTTGCAGTTTTTTGCTCGTATTTTCGATGAAGAAATTTGACATTTTGGCATATCTGTATTTGTAATATTCATGACCGTAAGAGTCAGGAGTAGTGTTAAGTCGCAGGTCATGGGCCTCGACGCATCCCATAAATCTTTTGGTTCAAAAATTGGACGAGATGCGGGAGAACAGAAACAAGAAGAAAGGACGAGATGGAAAAAAAAGAGAGAGAAAAAATATATAAAATGGATCGGATGCACCTCAGCATACTCGACCCGCAGGATGAACAGTGAATGGGGGGCAGCCCCCCTTAGCCCAGTCGGCCACCACTACCCCTCTCCCTCTTCCATTTCAGCCCAACAGAGACCCAATTGTGGTTTTTGCCCCGATTCACCATCGTCGCCAATTGCATGGCTCCCAGACCGCTGCCACAATTCCTCCCCGGCCAGAGTGACCTCCGGCCACCGTCGTCCCGACCTCCCAGCCCCTCCATTGCCGGCGTGAGGTAAAAACCATTCTGCCCCTTCTTTTCTATTTTTTTGTTCGTTGTGAGCTCTGATGTGCCTCCGGTCGCTGACCACCGCCAATGGACCTCTGCCTCTCTCCCAGCCCGGCGACGGCAAGGCCATCGCTGTCATGCCCCGCATTGCCCGACCCGAGCCGAACCCGGTCCAGGGGCCGGTCAAGCACACGGGGGCGACAAGGAGATTGAAAAATGATTTAGCGGAAGACTTATGCCCTAATCACGGGCGATCTAACAAAATTACGGAGTATACGAACCACTTTGAGCAAGAGTAAATAAGTAGAATTAAAAGAGTTACTTTAACTCTAAAATAAACTAAAATCTCAAACCCACATACTAGCTTAATCCATAGCCCACTATGGGCTCCAAAATTAGTCTTAAACAATACAAAATAACAATGTAGCACAAACCAAAAAGAGAACCACACACATAGGTTCTAACATAAAAGCAAAAACAAGGAACAAGCCACAAGAAGTCTCCACGTCTACTCCCAAGTCATCTCCAACCTTTCCTCATAGAGAGGATCCTGTCCATCTGTGTGTCACGCCACGCAGCCCCAAAGCAAAAACACAAGAAAGAGGGGTGAGTTTAACAAATTCAGCAATGGTTTTTAATATAACTAAAATTATCAAAAACACGACGATATAGCAATATAACAATTCAGATCAATGATTGACAAGATATATCATTTTCTGATCACACATACACATCACCAAAACCTTCATCATAGTGTCTAAATCACATAGTGTAATTCAACATCATATAAACCTGCATGAGATGTATCTCTAACATACATTTCAGATCATGCAACCCTGCGTATAGTGTTTCAATCACAATCTTCAAATCAGGCATTCATGACACATCTCATTCATTCTGCACGACAAATGTGTCAAATCCCATGGTACACACTCATGCATGGCATACATCATATACATGCATTATCATCAAAGGGTAAATATCTCCATTCATGAGAGGAATGCAATTATATCATATCATATCATATCATATCCTATCACCCGCTCTGGACGTAATTCGATTTCCTAACCGGAAACCTAAGGCATTGCCCGCTCTGGACACAGTCCGAATTCCACAAGGAAAACTAAGGTGTAGGGGTAGTATCAAGAATACAATCATATCATATCACCCGTTCTAGACGTAGTCCGATTACCTAACCGAAAACCTAGGGCATTGCCCGCTCTGGACACGGTCCGAATTCCATAAGGAGAACTAGGGTGTAGGGGTAGTCAGCCCCTCTGCTCGCTCTAGACTATCCACACGGGAAATCCGAATTCCATAAGGAAAACTAGAGCAGGTCTGCTCGCTCTGGACAGTCCAGGCCAGGGACGTCTGAATTAACTAGAGCAGTGTGTTCAATCTGGGCATCTCTGCAGCAAGAAGAGTCCGAATTTCTCAGGGAAACCTAGAACACGTGGTAGCCAGTGCACAAAAGCATACCACACTGGATTCTCAGGGTCCAGGTTTGACTATCTCAATAAATAAATCTCAACCGCATTAACAATTCAGAACAACTCAATTTGACTCGACTCAACCCGGGGAGTATCCATGTTCCACATAGGAACTCCAATCGAAAACATGTCATTTCGGACCAATCAAGTTCCGATTAAGCCAACAGCCGATTAATCCGACACACAATTTCACAACTTTTGCATCCAATCGATCAAACTCGGTTAATCTGGATAAAACCTAAATTGGAAATCCATTTTCATGATGCATGCAACATGGTACATACGTGGGAAAAGCATGCATGAATCCTAATTCATGATAAGTACTCTCATCAGCCCCTCATGCATCATTCATAATCATAATATCAAGCCTCATCAAAATCATTAACCCCACATGTGTGTATGAGTGTGTACATGGTAGAAGCACCTCACCCAATGTATAGCAACATTCTTTGTAATTAACTCACCATTACACTACACATGTGTATTTACATCTAATCATGGATTCCAACCGAAATCATAGTAGAAGAGCCATTAAAATCATAACTCAAGTCAAAACCTAACCACATGCTAAACATATATAAGCTCATTCACCTCATTCTTGAGTCTAGGCATAACACTAACATTCACACTTTATTTAACCACCTCTTATAATGACATATCAGTCCATTAGCATGCTATAACTCTACTGAAAACATGCTTAAATCATAGGAATCAACCACTCATAACTTCAAGATAGCAATTCCAACAAATATATACAACTACAAGCCATTTCACATAACTTTAAATATACACCACAAATTCTAAACATCAATAGAATGCTCTTCAAGTAGCTTATTATACATCAAAACACTCCACATAAACATAAAAATGATATTTTGGAGTAGATATGTCGAAATAAGCAGCATACATAAAATGGTCAAATTTTGCAGTGTAGCCATTCGAACGCCCTGTAGGGCCGTTCGATTAGCTAAACAAGAAAAATGTCAAAATTGTAGTGTTGCCGTTCGAATGCCCAGCAGGGCCGTTCTAACGCAAACAAAGCAGTTTTGGTCTTCTTCTTCATTTCAAATTTTCAAACCGAAACTCCATTGATGAAACTGAAAATCTCCATCTAACAACCCAAATGCCATTAAAATTCCACCATACCTTCTAGAAAGCTAATCTACATCATAACAAGATAAAACCCTAAGAAATCGGGATGAAAGATTACCATTTACTAATCTCGCCATTAAATCACTAAATCAAGTAAATCCATTCAAAATAAACCATAAAGTTGAGATTTTTACCATAGGAAGACTGAAATTTCAAAGATCCATTATCTTATGACTTGATTAGGCTTAGATTTGACAGTCACCCTTCTTGAAAACCTTTCAAAGACATAGAGTTTAAATTAAACTCCATTAAAATCGATTTAACATAGAAAACCTTAATAAAAAACTTAGATCTAGGGTTTGTTAAGCATAAAAAACGGATTTTTAGATGTAGGGTTTGGAGTAATGAAGCAAATTAGTGGTTTTGATGTTTGAAAATGAATCAAAACAAAGGGGAAATGATGGATCTAGAACGGATTAGGAGAAAATATAGGATTTAGGCTTAATTAAAGGAAACATACCTTAAACTCCTTCTAATCTGGGCCTAATTGGGGATTAGGCCTTAATCTCCCTCTCCCAGCCTATTCCCAAAATGGAAATGGCTCAAGTCTTTCTTTTTATAGTAGGGCTTGGGGTATACATAATTAACTTGTGGGGTATGAATAGAAATTTGGGCTAAAAATGGGTATTTTGACTATTTGAGCTCTAATTAAACTTGGGAAAATTATGAATTTTTTTACAAAAGCTTGTGTTGATGCCTGGGTTAATTTGGTCCCAAAACCTAAATTTTTTCGGTGGGGCCCACAAGGGGTCCCGCCAAACCTTAATTTTCGGAAAACTAGTGAAAAATCAGAAAAATCCCAAAAATTCAGATTTGACCTAAAAATACTTAAAACCAATAATTATAAAGTTGGTTTTGATTAAAACCACAAGAATCACCATTTATTTTCGAAACCACCGAATAAATTAGAAAACGCTTTAACCACCCAACAACCGATAAATAAAAATTAAAATGAACCGGTTTAAGATCAGGGATCTTACAGTCGCCCTGGCCTGAACCACCATCTTCCTAGCCCGTCATCCCTCTTTCCGCTGTTTTCCAATCTGAATAGATCTTTCTCCCTTTTTTGTTGTTTTTTGTCCTTCTATGGCTATGAGTAGCCAGAGGTGCTTCGGCTCACCGTCGCCGGCTCCTTCTTGGGCTGATGACAACAAGGTGTTGAGGTCGGGCCTCCCTCACCCCGATCAGTCCCGTTTCGCTCAATTGGTCATCCCGTTCTAGAGAAAAATCTGCCCTCTTCTCTGGCGGCGTCCATTCTCCGCCGTCGAACGACATCGCACCGACGTCCATTTGACTTGCTGCAATCCGGTGACTGTCGAGTCCCGTATTCTCCCAGGTCTAGTTCCGGCCATGTATAGCCATTCATGGCCCGATGATGCGTGTCTGCCACCACAACTCGGCACACTATCGCCCCAACTAAATCGGGTCTCTTCAATTCTTTGACCGACTATTCTGCCACCCAGCTTCGGCTAGCAGACAGCTATGGATGTCGGCTTGACCCAATATCGGCAAGGGGCCACCAGTCCCGGCCTCCTCTGCACGTCTTCTACACACACCAGATGCCCCAAACTCTAGGGTATGTCTCTAACTACCGCTAATGGGCCCCCCTCCAACCCAAGCCAACGTGCCCAGCTTGATGTTGCACAGATATGGGCCACATGTTCGACCGACATGGGCTCTGTTCCGGCCTAGTGACAGTAAGGGCCAACACTTCTGGCCCAATTCTACCTCTGCACCCTCACTTTTTTTATGCATGATCCAAAACCTACGAGAAAGAGTTCCCGAATTCCGATTCTTCCATGGGGGACTAAAATTGTCAGCCATTAGACTCTATCAATCGAAGGCTTGACCGATGTCGTGCCCATATCCTCCATCGTAAATCATGCTTGATGCACGATCGTTCGTATGATTATTTGGTTGTGAATAGCGATTAGAAATGTCGCCGCCTTTGTCAGACACCTTCTCTAGCCCTTAAAGCCCTCAAGTTTGTTTGGGGGATAACCACTGGTGAACCCCACCTCTTCTGTGTTTGACCACTGACAACCTATCCTCCCCTAGGGTTCCCCTTTTATCGTGCATGCTTGTGTCGCGCACACAATGTAGGCTAAAGGCACAGCCTTTGTGGCATATGATGATTGAATGACTCCACCACTATGCAATATGTCCGTTAAAGCCCTCCTCTGTCTCTCCTATGTCCATGAGTAAGCAACCAAGCCCTCCGCTATGTTGTGAGGCTTCGACAATGCGGAATTGTTGCCGTGGAGGTAGTCCGCAATCTATTTTAATGTTTGTGGCCAACAAGTGTTTTAAATCATTGGCCGACCTCCAATTAGTCACCTCCTATTTTGTGGTCACTTTGGCCATCCCTAGTGGCACGACCTTGTGTCTGGTCACCCTAGTGCGCCCAATCTTATGCTTTGAGTGAAGTTAATCTAACCTTATCAAGATTAATTTCAGCATCTTTGAAAATCCTCAGGACAACGACTCTCTCACTGCGATGTTTTTGGCCGCCTATTCCGCTATCAACGCCTCCACCATCATTTGCTCACCATCAAACTCATGTGGATTCCAAGGTAGGGGACCTTGAACTCATAATTTTATTATAGCATGCTTTGATTGGGTAGTAGCATGCTAGGAGTTTATAACTTAATTCTTTGCATGATTATGCTTATTAAATAAGCATGTTATATGTATGTGAATTGTGCGTATATTAGTGCAGACTAAGGATACGATAGTAAGTTATGAAGTATATATATGTGATCAAAGTGTGTGATAGATCTTCGTTGTGGGCTGGTGGTGTGTGATTGATGGGTACGAGTATGAGTGTTTGATTGTAAGTTTGTCGAAGGGGTACGTCATGGGCTATGATGTGGAAACTATGATCGTATGTCGGGCGAGGAAAGACGTAATTTGATAGGCAAATGTTGGATTTGATGAGATTGAAGAATTGGTTTGGATTGAGTCGGGTGGTACGTTGGAGCAATGAGTAGAAGACCTAAGCGATGTAAGGATTTGGAAGATTTAAGGTTCTTAACATCTATGGGAATTTGTGAATTAGTGAGAGTGGACAACATAATTGTACCCGCATAATGTACGTAATATGAATTGTAATAAAAGAATAATGAGTAAGGAATTAGTAAGGGGTTGATGACGGAACTTAGGTATAAAGAGTTTCATTTGAGGAGTTTGAGTAAGGCGATTCGGTTTTAAGGCGGATGGTGTATGATGTAAGGCCGTAAGTATATGATGGTAAGCGTGCTAGTATGGAATTCAAGTTTAAGTAAGGGTATGCAGAGATTCGTAAGATTGTAAGTGTAAGGGTTGGGGACGAGCTAAGTAAAGAATGCTACCTTTATGGATTAGAGCATTAGAATGGGTGCAGTTCTAGCCTTGTTGGCTGAAGAATGTAAGACGGAAGTTGTTCTGAGCATAATTCTACATGCATGTAACTTAATATGAACTTGAATGGTAAGTAAGCCTAATTTGATAATGTTGTGAGTTTGAGACTGAGCGTTTCGACGGATTAAGTTCCATGTTTGAGTCAGTTGATAGGTTATCGACTGAGCATCCTTCCTGGTCTAGCCATGGTGTTATCCTGCGGGATTGGTCTTGGTGTTGTATTTTGGCCTAGATGTTTGATGCTCTATTGAGAGCGTTGTAAGTTTCCACCCTTCGTGAGCATTGCATGTATTTCTGCCTATAGATGGTACTATATGTTCCGCCCAAGAGTGGCATTGTAAGATTCCTGCCCAAGAGTGGCACTGTATGTTTTCCGCCTTTAGTTGGCACTATATGGCCCTTGTTGGTACTGTAAGGCCCTAGAAAGTGGGCATTTGCGCTCTCAGGTAAGCAGTATCATGGACCTACTCTTACTTGTTTGATTCTGTGCCCCATGAGCACACCTCACAGGTGTGCCTTGCCTTCAGAAAAGTCCATGGCATCTAGTTGCTCCCCGAAGGTTAAGGTGACATCCCAGTGGCATTCCCTTCCTTTCTGACGCTGAAGCTTATTAATTGTAATGAGCTTCAGTTGTCGATAGTATGTGTACGATAATAAGAGTAAGTTTTATGCATCAGATTCTGAGTAAGCAGTATGTGAAAGATCCAGAGTAAGTGTAAGTGTAAGCTTCTAAGGAAGACAATAAGAGTAAGATTGTACGAGTAAGGTCGTACAAGTAAGTTCGTAAGAATAAGGTCGTACAAGCATGTGTATGTTGTAAGTGTAAGTGTATGCTATAAGAGTAAGTGTAAGTTCAGCCAATATGACTGTATGTGTGTAAGATACATTATTTATGTTGCATGTATTTCTTGCTTCATGTGTGATTGCATGAATGCATCTATTAATGAACTTGCGAAGTTCATTGATTTTCCCCCTACTAGGTATTTTCCTACTGAGTATGAAAATACTCACTTACCCTATTTTTAGCCCCTTCATCTAGAGGCTTTTGCAGGTCGATCAATAGCTTTTTGGACTAGACTATTTTCCGTGGTGGACTATTTTTACTCAACCTTGAGTACAACGGACTTGTGTGAAGCTATGTGGATTGAGGTGCTACGATGTCATGTATTGATTAAGGTGAGAGTTAAATATGTTATTCTTCTGGACTTGTGCATATATGTACAAATTAGAACATAGACTGTTGAAGAACTTGTACTCAGAAAGGCCTGGGATTTGTTTATTTTTAAAGACCATGGCCATGGCAGGTTTTACTTATATGTTTCTGTTTCGGATCACACATGAGAATGTTAGTTTTGTCGTATGATGAATTAATTTATGAAAATTGTTTTAACACATTTTGAATTTTGTGGTTTCATTTGATTTACATCCGTATTTCAAAATAAAATATTTGTAAAATTTTCAATTAAATGTAAGAAAAAACCTCGGGCGTGACATCTCCCTCCTCCATCTCTCAAAGAGAGCTATGCGCAAAGGCCTATTAAGTCGAAGGTATTGCAAATGGATGATGAAGTGTCTGTCGTGGAGTATAGCTTCTAAATGTAAATCTCCTCCTCTTGTCATGTCTCTCACCTCAAGGCCATCAATACGAAATCCAAGAAGTATTGCCACATCCATAAGGTTGATAGACATCTCCCTATAATGTAAGTGAAATGTATGTGTCTTCCTCCTCCATCTCTCAACGAGAGCTGTGAGCAAAGGCCTATCAAGTCAAAGGTACCACAAATGGATGAAGTATCTAAATCCAACCCACTTAATATGTGACAAAATACACTCATCTATCTTCCACTACCGAAGGTAGCTGAAATGCTCCATGCACTCAAGGCACATGCGGTCTTACAATAAGTTAAAATGTTGTAAACCAACATACCATTTCATAACAAATGAAATCAAAGACATGTTAAATGGGAATAATACCTCTCCTCGCAAAATGGATTCCGACCTATGAGAGTCCTGCTAAACAGGGACAAACTCATCCATGGGGCATGGCCCATAAAAAGGCTCGATATGATCCATTTGAGCTACAAGAAAATAAGTACTTTAGGAACATATAGTCATATCTAAACATGAGATATTAAATAAAAAGGTTACATAGTATAATCATATGTTTACCAATCAATGGGAGGGTTAGTGCATCTTTTACTATTATGCCTAGATTATTTGCACCTCCAAACTTATAACCTGCTCTACCATCACTCTCCATGGTCACATGGTCCATTGTATTCCTAATGCGGACAATCATAAGTGACTGAGTTGTCTTGTTTCTATTTGGGGATAATAACACATAAGTAATATCTCTTTTTCAAAACTCCTAACCAAGTGGAGAGTAGAATTGTATGGAGTACAAATTTCTATAAGTCATAGATGTATAATATAATCATGCCTGTACACGCTGCTGTCACTTTCCCCACACAACAAGAAGATAAGAGCAAGGATATTGGTAGACTTGAGAGTAATTATATGTACAAGTTCTATGAACCACATTCACCGCAATCTTCCTTACACTCATGGTCATCACTTCGTAATTAGTGCAATTGATTCTTTGAACTATATACTCCCCAATTTTATTTAATTGCACCCATATAATCCCTTCCACTCTGGGAGTGTACGGGATAACGATGGCCTCCGAAGCGCAAGATCTTTTAATAAAGAATTTTATCACTTGGTTAAAAATAGCTTACACTACGGCCTGTATGGGTAATCCATGTGCCCCCTTTAAGATGTTATTTAACTTTCTACCATATTTATAGTCGTCATTCCAAATCTTCTAAAACCATCATGAGCAAGAGACCACTGATTAGAGTGTACTCCTTCTCCTGCAAGGAGTTGTTTTTCCCTTTGACTCTCCTTTCTAATCAAGTCCATTTTAGTGTCAGATTGTTCAACTGTCAGCACACATGCAACTACCCACATCAAATCCATCAGTGTATTATTTTTAAACTCTTTAAAATTTACATTTGTGTGACAAATGCAATATCAATGGTAGAAGAATGGAGGGGGAAATACTTCATGCATGGCCTTTTGAAGCCCCTTGTGTCGATCTAAGATGATTGTGATATATGTCATATCCATAAGTATCTTCTCCCTCAATTGACCTAAGAACCATATCCAATTAGTGTAATGCTTCTTTGATACTACCCCAAAAGCTGGAGGAAATAACCCCTTGTTCCTATTTGTAGTTGTTGCCGCCATAAGAGATCTAGGATACTTACCGTAGAAATGAGTGACATTGACACCAATCACGGGTATATGATGCTTAAACCCCAGTATAGATGGCCTACATGCCTAAAACATATGCTAAAATCTCCCATGCTAGCTACCTTCCACTTTATAAAATTCCAACTCATATATGGTACCTGCATTCACATCTTGTATTGCCTTGAGGTATATTGATAACAATTTGTATGATTCAGCCCAATCCCCATAAATGTATTTTATGGCCATATTCCTTGTGTAAGATCCCTGATCTTAAACCAGTTTATTTTAATTATTATCTATCGGTTATCGTGTGGTTAAAGCGTTTTTTGATTTATTCAGTGGTTTCGAAAATAAATGGTGATTCCTATGGTTTAAATCAAAACCAACTTTACAATTATTAGTTTTAAGTGTCTCTAGGTCAAATCTGAATTTTTGGGATTTTCTAATTTTTCACTAATTTTCTGAAAATTAAGGTTTGGCGGGACCCCCTGTGGGCCCCACTGGCAAAATTTAGGTTTTTGGACCAAATTAACCCAGACATCAACACAAGGTTTTATTAAAATTTTCATAATTTTCCCAGGTTTAATTAGTGCTCAAATAGTCAAAATACCCATTTTTAGCCCAAATTTCTATTCATACCCCACAAGTTAATTATGTACACCCCAAGCCCTACTATAAATAGAAAGACCTGAGCCATTTTTATTTTGGGAATAGGCTGGGAGAGGGAGATTAAGGCCTAATCCCCAATTAGGCCCGGATTAGAAGGAGTTTAAGGTATGTTTCCTTTAATTAAGCCTAAATCCTATATTTTCTCCTAATCCGTTCTAGATCCATCATTTCCCCTTTGTTTTGATTCATTTTCAAACATCAAAACCACTAATTTGCTTCATTACTCCAAACCCTACATCTAAAAATTCATTTTTTATGCTTAACAAACCCTAGATCTAAGTTTTTCATTAAGGTTTTCTATGTTAAATCAATTTTAATGGAGTTTAATTTAAACTCTATGTCTTTGAAAGGTTTTCAAGAAGGGTGACCGTCAAATCTAAGCCTAATCAAGTCATAAGATAATGGATCTTCGAAATTTCAGTCTTCCTATGGTAAAAATCTCAACTTTATGGTTTATTTTGAATGGATTTACTTGATTTAGTGATTTAATGACGAGATTAGTAAATGGTAATCTTTCATCCTGATTTCTTAGGGTTTTATTTTGTTATGATGTATATTAGCTTTCTGGAAGGTATGGTAGAATTTTAATGGCATTTGGGTTGTTAGATGGAGATTTTCAGTTTCATCAATGGAGTTTCGGTTTGAAAATTTGAAATGAAGAAGAAGACCAAAACTGCTTTGTTTGCGTTAGAACGGCCCTGCTGGGCATTCGAACGGCAACACTACAATTTTGACATTTTTCTTGTTTAGCTAATCGAACGGCCCTACAGGGCGTTCGAATGGCTACACTGCAAAATTTGACCATTTTATGTATGCTGCTTATTTCGACATATCTACTCCAAAATATCATTTTTATGTTTATGTGGAGTGTTTTGATGTATAATAAGCTACTTGAAGAGCATTCTATTGATGTTTAGAATTTGTGGTGTATATTTAAAGTTATGTGAAATAGCTTGTAGTTGTATATATTTGTTGGAATTGCTATCTTGAAGTTATGAGTGGTTGATTCCTATGATTTAAGCATGTTTTCAGTAGAGTTATAGCATGCTAATGGACTGATATGTCATTATAAGAGGTGGTTAAATAAAGTGTGAATGTTAGTGTTATGCCTAGACTCAAGAATGAGGTGAATGAGCTTATATATGTTTAGCATGTGGTTAGGTTTTGACTTGAGTTATGATTTTAATGGCTCTTCTACTATGATTTCGGTTGGAATCCATGATTAGATGTAAATACACATGTGTAGTGTAATGGTGAGTTAATTACAAAGAATGTTGTTATACATTGGGTGAGGTGCTTCTACCATGTACACACTCATACACACATGTGGGGTTAATGATTTTGATGAGGCTTGATATTATGATTATGAATGATGCATGAGGGGCTGATGAGAGTACTTATCATGAATTAGGATTCATGCATGCTTTTCCCACGTATGTACCATGTTGCATGCATCATGAAAATGGATTTCCAATTTAGGTTTTATCCAGATTAACCGAGTTTGATCGATTGGATGCAAAAGTTGTGAAATTGTGTGTCGGATTAATCGGCTGTTGGCTTAATCGGAACTTGATTGGTCCGAAATGACATGTTTTCGATTGGAGTTCCTATGTGGAACATGGATACTCCCCGGGTTGAGTCGAGTCAAATTGAGTTGTTCTGAATTGTTAATGCGGTTGAGATTTATTTATTGAGATAGTCAAACCTGGACCCTGAGAATCCAGTGTGGTATGCTTTTGTGCACTGGCTACCACGTGTTCTAGGTTTCCCTGAGAAATTCGGACTCTTCTTGCTGCAGAGATGCCCAGATTGAACACACTGCTCTAGTTAATTCAGACGTCCCTGGCCTGGACTGTCCAGAGCGAGCAGACCTGCTCTAGTTTTCCTTATGGAATTCGGATTTCCCGTGTGGATAGTCTAGAGCGAGCAGAGGGGCTGACTACCCCTACACCCTAGTTCTCCTTATGGAATTCGGACCGTGTCCAGAGCGGGCAATGCCCTAGGTTTTCGGTTAGGTAATCGGACTACGTCTAGAACGGGTGATATGATATGATATGATTGTATTCTTGATACTACCCCTACACCTTAGTTTTCCTTGTGGAATTCGGACCGTGTCCAAAGCGGGCAATGCCCTAGGTTTCCAGTTAGGAAATCGGACTACGTCCAGAGCAGGTGATAGGATATGATATGATTGCATTCCTCTCATGAATGGAGATATTTACCCTTTGATGATAATGCATGTATATGATGTATGTCATGCATGATTGTGTATCATGGGATTTGACACGTTTGTCATGCAGAATGAATGAGATGTGTCATGAATGCATGATTTGAAGATTGTGATTGAAACACTATACGCAAGGTTGCATGATCTGAAATGTATGTTAGAGATACATCTCATGCAGGTTTATATGATATTAATGCATGATCTGAAATGTATGTTAGAGATACATCTCATGCAGGTTTATATGATGTTGATGCATGATCTGAAATGTATATTAGAGATACATCTCATGCAAGTTTATATGATGTTGAATGGCACTATGTGATTTATACACTATGATGTAGGTTTTGGTGATGTGTATGTGTGATCAGAAAATGATACATCTTATCAATCATTGATCTGAATTGTTATATTACTATGCCGTCGTGTTTCTAATGATTATAGTTATATCAAAAACCATTGCTGAGTTTGTTAAACTCACTCCTCTTTCTTGTGTTTTTGCTTTGGGGCCGCGTGGCGTGACACGCAGATGGACAGGATCCTCTCTATGAGGAAAGGTCGGAGACGACTTGGGAGTAGATGTGGAGACTTCTTGTGGCTTGTTTCCTTGTTTTTGCTATTATGTTAGAACATATGTGTGTAGTTCTCATTTTGGATTGCGCTACATTATACATTTGGGTTGTTTGAGACTTATTTTGGAGCCTAGTGTGGGCTATGGATTAATTAGTATGTGGGTTTGAGATTTTAGTTTATATTAGAGTTAAAGTAACTCTTTCAATTCTACTTATTTACTCTTGCTCAAAGTGGTGCATATACTCCGTAATTTTGTTAGATCGCCCGTGATTAGGGCATAAGTCTTCCGCTAAATCGTTTTTCAATCTCCTTGTAGCCCCCGTGCGCTTGACCGGCCCCTGGACCGGGTTCAGCTCGGGTCGGGCAATGCCGATGCATAACACCTTGCTACCCATGCCTTTTTATAAAAAAAATTCCACGTCCAACCTCTTCTTCATTTATTAAATAATATCACCTGGTGTGAGAGTTAATTCAGCTTGAATGGCAGACATTATGACCTTACAAACAAATGATGCACTACACTACCTATGATTAGTGCTAAGATGGACATTCCTACAAATATGGTCACCACCGTATGTCTTTAATTTAAAGTAGCCTACACCCCTCTTCATTGATCCATGAACTCTCCCGGGGCAAGTACTATCAATGCACTTAATAGTATATTCTAACATATTTGCACTCAAAACCTTGTATTGGACATGATTCCTAATTGAAAACTCCCTCAAGTTGTGATAAATGTGTCTTTATCCTCAAAGATTAATTCAACATATAACTCTTCTTCATTCTGTTGCTCTATATCCATACCCCAATCAACAACCTCATCTATTTGCTCATATGTGATATGTGCATAGATTGACTCCTCATCATAGTACGACAACTCATCATCATCGACACTCATGTCATCTGCGGCAATTGCATTGCCTACTGTATCATCCCCCTCGCCATCAACCATCTGTTGAGCATTTTCCTTGCCTCTAACACCTTCTTCATTCATACCATACTCCTCATCACTAGCTTTGCCAATATTATCTTCACCTTCATTGTTCTCATTCACATCAACGCCATCGTCATGGACATGGGCTTCCCTACACATGAATAACATACATGTATTGAATTTCGTGTTCCCTAGAAACTTGTTGAATAACTAAAATTGCTAGATTTATTTATAAATATATATATATTTCACCTTGGATTGGATGTTCCATAAAGCCAACACCTGTATAGGGGTAATGAATGCTCATCAAGGTTTGTGTTCCAAACCATGCGCTGCCTTGTGACATGCCAAGGCTAATTGTCTCATGTGCATTTGATGCGTACCTTACGTATTAGACACAAAATTCAATCTCATTATTTTCATCAATAATTAAAATATTCACACCAAAATATCATTTGAAACCTTACCTCCAACTAGGACCATTTCCATCGTCAATAGGTGCAGACGACCTATGGTGTTCGTTCAATGCTACTATCATGGACAAATTATCATCTGCATTGTCATCCACCAGTATTTCTCTATGCCTTCCACTACTCACATTTCTGTGAGTGGTCCTTCGGGAGCTCCTACTTGCATCCCACCCTTCACTTTCAAAACTAGGCACTCATATATCTTTTTCGAGAAATAGCTTGAACATGTATACTTGAGACGAATGATAAAATATTTGACTAAATGAATCCTCGTCTTCTATACGCAGTAGAGTCGATCTCATTCCAAATATCGGGAGGTGACACTTTCTTATAATTTTCTATCTCTTTCGACTCCACCAAACTTTACTAGCTACTTGTGTAAGATCCTTGATCTTAAACCAATTTATTTTAATGATTATTTATCGGTTATCATTTGGTTTAAGCATTTTCTGATTAATTCGGTGATTTTTAAAAATAAATGGTGTCTCTTATGGTTTTAATCAAAACCAACTTTACAATGATTGGTTTTAAGTATTTTTGGGTCAAACCTGAATTTTTGGGATTTTTCTAATTTTTCACTAATTTTTTGAAATTTAGGGTTTGGCGGGTCCCCCTGTGGGCCCCACCGACAAAATTAAGGTTTTTAGACCAAATTGACTCAAGCATCAACACAAGCTTATATAAAAAATTTTATAATTTTTCCAGGTTTAATTAGTGCTCAAATGATCAAAATACCCATTTTTAGCCGAAATTTCTATTCATACCCCACTAGTTAATTATGTACACCCCAAGCCCTACTATAAATAGAAAGGGCAGAGCCATTTCCTTTTTAGGAATAGGCTGGGAGAAGGTGATTAAGGCCTAGTTCCCCAATTAAGCCCAAATTAGAAAGGGATTAAGGTATGTTCTTCTTTAATCAAGCCTAAACCCTAGGCTTTCTTCTAATCCATTCTTAATCCATCTTTTCCCTTTGATTTGATTCAATTTCAAACATCAAAGTCACTGATTTACTCCCTTACTTCAAACCCTACTTCTCAAAATTCGTTTTTTATGCTTAACATACCCTAGATCTAAGATTTTTTTAAGGTTTTCAAGGTTAAACCGATTTTTAATGGAGTTTAACTTAGACACTATGTTTTTGGAAGGTTTCCAAGAAGAGTGAAGGTCAAATCCAAACCTAAATAAGTGACAAGGTAATGGGTTTTCAAAATCTCAGTTCTCTTATGGTAAAATCTCAATTTTTCATGGTTTATTTGGAATAGGTTTGCTTGATTTAGTGCTCTAATGGTGGGATTAGTATATGTTAATTTCTTGTTCCGATTTCTTAGGGTTTTGTCTTAAGATGGTGTAGATTAGCATTCTAGAAAGTTTGATGGAGTTTTAATGGTGTTTGGGTCTATAGATGAAGGTTTTAAGTTGCTTTAATGGAGTCTCGGTTTTGAAATTTGAAATGAAGAAGAAGGTAAAAACTGCTTTGTTGGCGTTAGAATGGCCTACCAGGGCGTTCAAATGACAACACTATATTTTTGGTTGAATCTTAGTTAAGCCGATTGAACGGCCTTGCGGGGCATTTGAACGGCTAAACTGCAGAATTTGACCATTTTATGTATGTTGCTTATTTCAATATCTCTACTCTGAAATATCATTTTTATGTTTATGTGGAGTGTTTTGAGTCAAAATAAGCTACTGGAAGAGCATATTATCGACATTTAGAAATGGTGGTGCATATTTAAAGTTTATGTGAAATGGCTTGTAGTTGGATATACATGTTAGAATTTGCTATCTTGAAGATATGAGTGGTTGATTTCCCTATGGTTAAACATGTTTTCAGTGGAATTATATCATGCTAATGGACTGATATGTCATTATAGGATGTGGTTAAATGATGGGTAAATGTTAGTGTTATGCCTAGACTCAAGTATGAGGTGAATGTGCTTACATATGTTTAGCATGTGGTTATGTTTTGACTTGATTGATGGTTTTGAATGGTTTTCACCCATGATTTCTGCTAGAATCCATGATTAGATGTTAATGTGCATGTGTAGTGTGATGGCGAGTTAATTACAAGGCATGTTGATATACATCGAATGATGTGTGTTTCTACCATGTACACACACATGTGGGGTTAATGATTATGATAATGTGTAGTATTATGATTATAAATGATGCATGAGGGGTCAATGAGAGCACTTATCATGAATTAGGATTCATGTATGCCTTGCCCACGTATGTACCATGTTGCATACATCATGAAACAGATTTCCGATTGAGACTTTATCGAGATTAGCCGAGTTTGATCAATTGGATGCAATGTTGTGAAACTGCGTGCCAGATTAATCGGTTGTTGGCTTAATCGGAACTTGAGTGGTCCGAAAGGACATGTTTTCGATTTGAGTTCCTATGTGGAATATGGATACTGCCCGGGTTGAGTCGAGTCAAATTGAGTTATATGAGGACGAGTTGTATTCTTGTCTTGCAGTTGAGATTTACTTATTGAGATAGTCACATCTGGACAATGAGCACCCAGAGTGGTATTCCTTTGTGCACCAGCTACCATGTGTTATAGGTTCCCTATACGGGAATTTGGACTCTCCCCACCGCAGAGATGTCCTTGGCGAACACCCTGCTATAGGTTCCCTACGTGGAATTTGAACGTTCTTGGCCAGAATTGTCCTTAGCGAGCAAACCTGCTCTAGGTTCCCTTTGGGGAATTTGGATTTCCCGTGTGGATTATCCTTAGCAAGCAAAGGGGCTGACTATCCCTACATCTTGGTTTCTCTTGTGGAATTCAGACTGTGTCATGAGCGGGCAATGCCCCAGGTTTTCGGTTAGGAAATTTGGACCACGTCCAGCCTTTGCGGCAATGATTGTGTTTACTCCTTGATGGAGGCATTCATCAT
The DNA here is from genome assembly GCA_035235625.1 of Saururus chinensis. Lineage (NCBI taxonomy): Eukaryota > Viridiplantae > Streptophyta > Magnoliopsida > Piperales > Saururaceae > Saururus > Saururus chinensis. The sequence goes on along the minus strand of CP141146.1, from coordinate 22,343,299 downwards.
TTATGTTGATGAAATTGTATGATGTATGCTATGCATGATTTGGGTAACATGTGATTTGACACGTTTGTCGTGCAGAGTGAATGAGATGTGTTATGAATGCATGATCAGAAAATGTGATTGAGACACTATATGCAAGGTTATGTGATCTGAATGCATGAATCAGAAAGTGTGATATAGACACTATTATGCAGGTTTAAGTGATATGTATGTGTGATCAGAAAATGATATATCTTGTTAATCATTGATCTGAATTGTTATATTACTATGTCGTCGTGTTTCTGATGATTATAGTTATATTAAAACCATTATTGAGTTTTTATACTCACCCCTCTTTCTTGTGCTTTTGTTTTGGGGTTACGTGGCGTGACACGTAGACGGACAGGAACCTCTGTTTGAGAAAAGGTCAGGGAGGACTTGGGAGTAGACATGGAGGTCTCTAGATGTTGCACGTTTCTTTGATTTTTGTTATGATGTTAGAACCTATGTGGAGTAATTCTCATTCCGGATTTGTGCTACATTATATCTTTAGATTGTCTGAGACTTTGTTTTGGAGCCTAGTGTGGGCTATGAATTAATTAGTATGTGGGTTGGAGATTTGTGGTTTAATTTAGAGTTAAAGTAACTCTTTTGGTTCTACCTATTTACTCTTGTTCAAAGTAGTGTGTTTACTCCGTAAATTTTAGATCACCCGTGATTAGGGCATAAGCCTTCCGCTAATCGTTTTCAATCTCCTTGTCGCCCCCGTGTGCTTGACTGGCCCCTGGACCGGGTTCGGCTCGTGTCGGGCAGTGCCGGGGCGTGACAACTTGCATCTCAAGTTTATCATAACTAGAAGGCTTCTTGATGAATAATCCCTCTGATACCCCTTCACGGTGAAGCATAAAACTAACCATTTCTCCTACCATGTCTTTTCACTTAATTCATAACAAATATATCTTAGATACATCATAATATGCCATCAAGAAGTATTCATTTAATTCATAACCATTTTTGTATGATAAATAACATAAAGGACACATATGCTCCAATTCTGTTGTGTTATTACTCTCATATTTATGAACCCAATTGGAAAACAAAGATATGGATGGCTTCATACTACCAAGCTCTTCATACTAAATTATATTATATAATTTGGTGGCTTCTAGTTCTAATCAACTACCTATGCATCTAGAGACATACCTAAGAGAGTCAACTTGTAAAAAAATACTCTTCAGTTTATATTAAAGGCACAAAAAAAGGGCAAATCATAGCTTCCTTGATCAATTAAAAGAATCCCTACTCTGCATAATCAATTTGACAAAAAAGGTTTACATACATAGTACAAAACACAAAAGTGAGCAAGTACTAAATTGTAGTATTGTCATTGACAAAACCTACATTAGACCCAAACGTAAAGCTAAGAAATTAAGCTTGATCGAAGCTAAACAATACACACAAATTTATTTTACAACTTGGAAGAGGAAAATAAAAACACAATTACATAAGCACACTGCAATGTGAAAAATTCTATTCAAAGATTTGATAGGAGGTACAAACCAAAAAGATAACAAAAAGCCCAGCTCAATATAAAGATTAAGGATCTCTAAAATAAAATTTACCATATATACCATATATAATTAGATTAAATCCTTCCTTATTATTTTCTCTCTCATGTGATCATAAATATATACGTGCCAAATGAAGTAGCGGACAAAACATGCTTGAATATCATGAGAAGAAATTGCCCAAGAATAAAGACCGATATAATCAACACAACAAGAAATTTGAATTCCTTTCTAAAATTCATCTTTGCTTACAAGAATGCATAGAAAATACTTTAAACCATGTCAAAAACTATGGCAAGTTCTCAATACATTCATAAATTCATTAGGGGTGTGTTTAACAACAATCATTTGCACCTTATGATTTTTAAATTCATATCATTTGATCCAAATGACATATTTGGGAACTTATTTTGGGGTGAGATTTGATTTTGTTCTAAATCCCAACCCAAATCACGTGATTTGGTTTATAACAGGAAAATAGATAACTCCAAATCACAGGTCATACCATGGTCTTTGTAAATCACACGTAATTGAGATTTTGTATAATGGCCAGTTTCCAACGATTAGTCTTGCTTCTTCTCTCTTGAGCTCCTCAGCCTCCTCGCCAACACTCTGACTCTCATCTTTGATTTTTTTCTAAACAAAATTCTTCTTTATGTAAACAATCCCACTCTTAAAATCATACTGTTCCCAAACATCAATAAATTTAAATGCAGATATGATAAGTATGTGATTTAAAATGACATGATTTAAAAATCACACTATTAAATCTAAATCAAGGTTGCTAAACACACACTAGTAGATTTAAAAAAATACATAAAAGTGGCCACATAATCAGTGATGTGAACATTATAGGAGGTGAAAAAGGAGATGGATGGACTGAATCACACGACAATCACCATCATCGTCATTGTCCAAGGAATTGGCGCACAAACCTTTTCTTAGACGAGGAGAGGGCAACATCAGGAAAGCGACTAGGAGCAAGAGTCGGAGCGAGAAGACGATTGGGACACCTAAGAAGAGGGGCAGGATGCTGAAGAAGATGGGTGGAAGAGAAGAAGGGCAGAATGCACAAGGCAGAAGAGACATTTGGGTTCAGGTAATAAACTTGATTTCGTCCTTTTGAGGTTGGTTTCATGCTTTGAAAGGACAAAATCACCTATAAAATAAAATAAAAGGCCATCTAAGTGGTAAAAAGTATTACCATTTTGGTAATTATTTTCAACTCTCTGCTATTTGGTATTTTTTTTAACATTATTTATATAATTTTCACACAATTTAAAGAGTTGTGTAGATTGCATGGTAAGAATTATAAGAAGCTTTAATTGGATGTTTGTCATAGGTGGAATAACACTCATTTAATGTTCAAATCATGTGATGGATTAGAAATTTTGATAATTTGTTAGGCTGAAGAAAAGTTACATAATCTTGGACTTAATTAATGAAAGTCATTTTCACATTTCTACTTGTTGAATTTTTTATCTTTTTTTTATAATGTTCCTAAAGAAGTATATGGAGTTTACTATGCTACTTCTTATTTAATTCTAAGCCACTTGTATGAAATAACTAGTACATTTGAAAGTTATAGAAATAATAACACTTTTTTACCTCTTGTAAAGGAAATGGAGAAAATTTTAATAAATATTGGTTTCCTAATTTTATGATTAATTGTTTAGGGGCTATAATGGATAATGAGGTTAGATTAGAAAGTGTACAAATATTAATAGATACTATACATGAAAACATGAATCCCTATTTTGATAATAACAATGATTTATATGGGAAAGTATTTTGCATACTTTATACAATTTTTATGAAATAACATATAGGTCAAGACGAAATGAGCCAATTTCTTCTTCTTGTACTATGCCTTTTACTTCAAATAAAATTAACACCTAGATGTTACTTCAAAAAAAAAATACTACTAATATTAATGAATTAGCTATGTATTTACAAACTAATTTTAGTGATGAAGAAAGTAGAATTTTGAATATTTTAGGTTGGTGGTAAACACATAGAAAAAACTATCGCCCCCTTTCCCTATATCTATAGTAGCATCAAAATATGCTTTTAGTGTAGGAGGGGTGTTAGACTATAAGCGAAGTTGACTAACTCAAGATACACTGAAGGCATATAAAATTTTAAATAATTGGTTATAGGTAAAACAAAGGGCACAAGTTCTCAAGCTAGAAAAGGAAATACAAAAACATTTAGAAGACTCGAGAATCAATAAGTTAATAATATAACTGATGCAATTTAACCTCCACTTTATAATTTCTAAAAGTTAAAATATTTTTTTTAAGAATTTGGACACTTTATAAGATTCTTTTTTTTAAGGGAAATTTATTTAAATAATAATTTTTAAAAAAATAATTACCAAATTGACCCACTTTGGGAAATATTTCCCAAAGTGGTATTGGTTTTCTCCACGCAGGCGCCAACAAAGCAGCTGGTGCCTGCATGGCTTTTTTTTAAAAAAATTAATTGATTTTGTCTTTTAGAATGATAAAATCAAGTTTAAGTTGATTTTGTCATTCTAAAGGATGAAATCATTTTTAAAAAAATTAAGTGATTGGACGAAATCATGTTAAGTTAATTTCATCCTTCTAAAGGACGAAATCACATGAATTTAAAAAAACATAAGACGGAATTACATCACGAAATCACTCCCTGAATTCGTCCTTCACGTGAATTGAGGGGATTTATCTGTTAAAGGTGTGTGAATTTTAAAAATTAAAAATTCTCAATGACTCATCCACCAATTTGAAAGTTTTTTTCAAAAGTTTATGATCTAATGCAGTTGTCCTAGATATCTAATGCATGATTCATCTACGAAATCATGCAGTTGTCCTATCAATGACTCATCCACCAATTTAAAAAGGTGCTTTAACCCCTTTTTTATGGCACGCATTGTATGATTTCGTTGTGCAGTTGTGGGTTTGGGTGATTTCGTCGTTCAAAATGACCAAATCTTCATTGTTCAAAACGACGAAATCATCATACTTAAATGCATTTACAAGATTTCAGCTCCAACTTACAAGGTTTTACAAGATTTTAGCACCAGCTTACAAGATTTAATTCTTTTAAATCCTCCATATCCACTATCCACCCGCTTCCTCCTGCCCACCTCTATCGAATGCACCCCCTCCGAATGCAGGCCCGACTCTAAACATGGCAAACTCACTATCTTGGAAGCTGGCTAGCGGCAGGAAGGTCTCAAGAGTGAGCCACTATTGAGCTCCACCCATTTTCTTCTCCATGCCCACCTCCCCCTTGCCCCTCTTTGGCCCCAATCCCACCAACCCCGACCTGGACCCAGACAGCTTCCTCTCCGACCTGATGGAGCTCGATACTTTGGACTCCAGCGACAAGGACTCTTGTTCCTTGCTTTCGAGTTTCTCTGCCCCCCTCCCATCCACACCTCCCCTCCTTACCCCCTCTAGGATTCCCCCGAAAATTCTACCCTTGACTCCAAGTCCGACTTATCTTCCCTCCCCACCCTCATCTCCTTCAACTAGGACCACGACTACTTTGCCGCTGGCACCACCGACCGTGGCTTCCGCATCTATAACTACCCTTCTACAAGATCTTCCACCGGGATTTCGACCACAACTTTGGTGCCCCCGAAACTAGCATCAGTGTTGTCGAGATGCTCTTTCGTTGCAACATCCTCGCTCTCGTTGGGCCGACAACACCAGCAAGATCATGCAGACGTCTATCCGGCAGAGCAAGCTCCATGCATTTTTTTAAAAAAATTAATATGATTAACCACTTAATTTTTTTTAAAATGATTTTGTCTTTTAGAACGACGAAATCAAGTTTAAGTTGATTTCGTCATTCTAAAAGACAAAATTAGTTAAAATTTTAATTAAAAAATCCACGTAGGCATTAGTTGCTTTGCTGGCGCCTGCGTGACAAAAACCAACACCACTTTAGAAAATATAGGTTAATTTAATAATTATTTTTTTAAAAATTATTATTTAAATAAATTTCTTTTTTTTAAATTATGGGGTAGGTGGGCTTAGAGACCTGGCCTAACTCCACCAGTGGGCCACTACCAGCCCCAGGCCTAGGCTTGGGCTGGCCCAACCTGGTCCGCTGCCACGCGAGCGACAAGAGCGGATAAACGCGAGCGGGTCTGGCATCTCTCGTTATAGAATGCTAGTTTGCTTACACGCTACGCTCTGGGGTCCCCGAAACAGAGTGCAAAAATATAGGCAAAATTCAAAAACCCAAAACTGCGCACTGCCCGCACTAGGAGAGATGGCCGCTTCTTCTTCAGCGGCTTCGTCTCCTCCGTCTTTGCTGCTTTGTTCTCTTCTCTTCCTCTCCGTTGCCCTTCCGTACGTCTCTGGTTCTACATTCAAAGGTATGCGCACGCTTGTCCTGTTAATCCTCTTCTTCTTCTTCATGGATCTTCACTTGAATACAGTATATTTGAGTTATTTGCAGTTCTACAGATACGTGTTTTGTGTCCTTCTCGGGTGAAGCTGTAGGGAACTTGGTGTTAGGCCGTTTGCATATATATGGCTTTTTTTGTGGTAATAATTTGACGTATGGCATACGCATACATTTCTATGTTATTACGGGTTTTTATGAAGATTGCCCGATGAGGTGAATGATTCTAGGGTCCAAAGACTATTTGGGGTGGAAGTGCCTTTGGGTTCATGTAGGGTTGATTGTCGGTAATTTGGAAACGTTGATTGGACTTATCAGAGTATGTGGAGTTTTTTTTTTTTTTTTCGATTCAAGAAAATGTGGAGATTTAGGGAGGAGGGGATTAAACCAAAAAAAGAAGTGGTTCGACATGTATTTGGCCATCCATATGATACTCGTGCTGCCCCTGGGGCTATAGGGTCTTTATTGTGGCCGATTTCACTGAAGTGGTGCATATGATATGTTTTAGGATCTTTATCTGAAAACATATGACTAATGAAAGTTACATTACAAGACTTATAAATGTGAGAATATGAGATGGGTGGCAAGATTCTAGATTTATCTGCCTCAGTAAGATAACATATTTTTGTATGTGTATTATTTAGTGTTATGCCTTGCTATTTTTTAAGACAATTCAAATATTTCTGTAGTTTTGGGACAATTTACTTTTAATTATATGTTTTTCATCATGTTGTAGTATGTATTTTCTGTCTGTCTTGAATCATTTCAACAATATGAACCAATATGTTCCTTTCCATGAGGCAGTGGTTTGACATCTACCTGAAAGTAGACTGAGTATTTTTTAGTACCTGATAATTTCTGTTACTGCTTCTGAAGGTTGATTAACTTTTTGAGATATTACTGCATGCTAGGCCCTGTGCTTAAGCTTATATTTTCCTCACATATATTTGGTATACTATTTTTTATTTTACTTTGTAAATTTGACTGGTTCCTGCAGATGTTGATATGGAAAATCCAGTTTGGCAATTTCATCCATCACCACTTGCTGGGTCCTTGTCTTTTTCTAGTGCGAAAGATGTTATATCTTGTGAGCGCATTCGAATAGCAGGTTTTTCAAGGTTTGAGATCAAGAGTTATGCTAATTCATTCCGGGTTGCATTAAGACCTTCAGAACTGATTCCTGAACGACATTATAACAAAATTGAGGTTTGCTTTCATAGGTAAGCATGAAATTTTTTGCATTATCAATTTCAAATGTCGTAGTTAATGTAATTTCCTTGGAATATGCTTTGGTGCGACTCTTTCCAGGAATTCCTCTATTGCCTTGTGCCAGTGTGCAAAAGACGAATGGAAGACCATGCAGAATGGCCTATGGAGCAGTACTATGTCACCCTTTGAGGATAGATTTATTGATGTTAAGTTTACAGATGGGTTATCGGGATCAATTACAGTTTCTCTTGAAGAAGGTTTGATGATTATATACTAAGGCTTTGTTTTACATATATTTAAACATATATGTACACATACGTACATACATATAGAATCATGGACTTTGTAGTAAAACATTCAGTTATGAAACTCAACTCAAGATTGGCCATCTGTAAATGGATGACTATTTAGAATGACATGAAGAGAGAACAACTTTAACTTGATATTTCGTAAAGTACCAGTTGAGTTAGGACAGTGATAGAACTAGGGTTCTCAATATTTGTAAGCCACTTTGTTTTGAAAGATATGTTTTCAGTTACACTATGATATTATGTTTTGAGAACAACATGCATAGGAAGCAATATATGAGTCGACATTAAAAGTGTTTAAATTTTTTTGCATTTTTTACAAAATAAATAATCAAGTTGCACAAGGCTTAAGCGATGCATTTTTAACTGATGTTGCAACTCCCAAGGTGATTTCTAAAGAATTTTGAAGCACTTGTCTTTAAAGAAGTTTGAAAATAGTCTTTTCCAAAACCTGAAGGAAAATGTCAAAAGGGGTAAAACAATTAGCGTCAGTGAATTTTGGGTCAATTTTGATTGGGGGAAAAATATAGTATCGAGGATTTTTTTAAATAATTAAATAGGAATAAAAATTGTTCTTTTATTAATTGTGTGTGTGTGAGAGAGAGAGGGGGGAGGGATTAGTGGGTCTACACACAAAAATGGGCACAAATTTCGTGGGGCCATCACCGTCATGATCTGCTACCAATCTCCCTTGGTATCACACCGATTTGACCTTAAAGTTTCAAAACATTGAGAGGGGGGAGGGAGGGAGGGAGGGATTAGTGGGTCTATGCAAAAAAAATGGGCACAAATTTCGTGGACCATCACTTTCATGATCTGCCACAAAATCCCTTGGTGCTGCACCAATTAGACCTTAAAGGATCTACTTTTTAAAATGTTAACAGGTTAGTTAATTCTTAATGTCAACAGGAAATTCACCCTATATATATGCATTGTCCTCACAAGAATCAGATTGGTGTGGGGCCAAGGTGAATGGGAAGGGGATTAATGAAGATGGTGGGACACCAAATTTGGTCCTATTATGACATGTGGACTCCTCCATCTTGGCTTGTGAAATCTCCGCTTATTATTTTTAGGCCTAAAGTTTACAAGTTGTCATTATTGGGAAGAGTTGTCATTAGTAGGCCCCTTCTAAAACCTGTAATTTCACCAATCCCCCTTGTTCCCCCATCCATCCTACACTGAAGGACCAAGTCTTCAAAGATGTTAATAGGTAACTTACCTGTTGACACACATACACACACACACACACGCAGATAAGTATGTATGTATACATAGTTTGTATATGTTCTAACTTTGTTTTTTACTACAGAATCACATCAATGGCGTCTGTTATGCCTCTGTTTTGGGGTCATTTTGCTGCTTTTGGCTCCATTTGTTAGCCAATGGGTTCCATTTTATTACAGCAGTTCTATGGCACTAGGAATTTTGCTTATTGTGCTGATAATTTTGTTTCAGGTAGCCTCTTTGAGCTTGAATTACTTCGCTTTTGTTGTCTTCATGAAGTTTAACACTTCTACGTTTTCTATTAATTTTTGTGGTAGTGGTGTTTAAAAATTGAGTAATGCTGTATCTCCTTCAAAAATCTCATGTTAAAACCCTCTATATGCATCACTACCATTGATTTGTTGGGCCCACTATGTCAAAACATGGTGGTGATGCTTACATGGTTTCTAAAGTGAGATTTTGGAAGGAGAAGAAGCATTTTCCTTAAAAATTTGTTTTGATATTAGATTCAGTAGAATTTCAAATTCTAAAAGACAGAAGGCTGAAGAGGACTTGGAGGGAGAGAGTGAGAAAAGACTTAGAGTATGTATCGGTTGGATGTAGGCATGGTCTATAACTAGTTGGAATGGCAGAACAGAATCAGTAACTCAATCTGATACATTTGGTATAAGATGGTGGTGATGATGTTGACCTTTAAAGTCGAGTCAGTTAGGATATTTTTCAGGTATTTTGCAGTTCCTACAATAAGTTGAACACACACTTGCGTGTGCATTCAATGATTGCTAACACCATCAAAATTAGGAAGTCAATTGAGGTACATGAGTTTGATCAATATCAAAATATATTTGAAACTGAGGAAAGGGTTTAAAAGATGGAAATAAATGTTGGACAATAAATTAAGATATCTGTTGAACAACAAATAGTGATTCTGGGTAATTTTATCCTTCAACACAGATGGATAAGTGAGGAGATTAGAGTTTGAGAAATAGGTCATTCCACTCTGGCCCAATAAAAATTCTTTGTATAATAATTCCCCCTACATATTTTGAAGGAAATGAGCAAATTACTTAGTGGTGGAACTGGATTCTTTTCAAACAATTGCCAATAATGTGATTCTGATGTAGTTTTGATTTTATTCAGAAAGCATCAAGTATCTAATTCTTTCAAAAGCAGCGAAATTCTAGCTGACTATTTAAATCCCAGTACATCTCCAGTAGTCATTTGGTTGTGCATGTGTTTCCAGCACACATGGCCAGCTGAGCGGATTAAATGTGTTAAACTTATTGCTATGCACTTTAAAGGGGTCGTTTCTTATTATCAAATACAGGGGCATCCAAATCAGAGGCCTTTGCTTTTTTAAATTAATAAGAGCACCAGGACATTATTTTTTTTAATGATACGAACCAAATTTATGGAATATATAGCCATTTTCAAGAAATTATTATCTTATTTGATATCGATTAACGTAAGCGGCTCTCTCATGAACTGCTTGAATTTGATTTAGGGCATGAAGTTGTTACCTACTGGCAGAAAGAACATCTTTTACCTCACCATTTATGGATCAGTTGTAAGTTTATCTATTCTTATGGTATGCATTTGGCTCTGTGTTTCCCCTTATTTGCAATGCTGATAATATTCATTATTTCTTGAAGCTTGGTGCTGGTTCTTTTCTTGTACACCACTTCTCGATGCTGGTTAACTCTATGTTGGTTAACTTCGGCCTGAGTGAGGATATGCACAATCCTGTAAGTCTTTTGTTTCTTTTTTCTTTTCCTTTTTTTTGGTTGTATCAGTGATTAGAGTTTTGTCACCCTTCTTACCTCATCAACTTTAATGTGATCAACTAGTGATATTGCATGTCTATGTTATGGCTCTTAATAATGTGTTAGTTAGGAATTGCAGTTAGGAATTGTCGTGGGATTAGTGATTAGTTTTGGTTGTAATCAGTTATTTTTATCTATGTAGCAAGATAATTTTCTTATGTACTCAAGTAGGTTAGCCTAGCCTATTTAGGTGTTTGATTCTGTAATCAGTGATTAATTAAGTGATATTTTGCCCTAATTTCCCTTTTCTCTCTCCCCAACTCCTCTCTTTCTCTTCCCCGACTCTTCTCTTCCCCTTCTACGTCCCACTTCTCCTACTGATCCTTCTCCCAATATTCCTTCAATCTGTCCTCTCTTCTCAATTCCTTTCAGTACATATCAGTCTACTAAGGCTGCTTCACTATGTCTATGTCTTGGAAAGTACAGTAGCTATTGGGATTGCCAAAAAGCCTACTTGTTGTTGACTTCCCTAAATTGTGTTAAAACTGATTTAGGAATATATATATATATATATATATATATATATATATGAAGGCTGAATATGACATTGGGCATCTTTGGCTGATGAAACTGATGAAGCCTGGAACTTTTAGTTTCGTTATCTAAAAGTTCACTTTTTATTTTGTAGAGACAATGTAATTAAGAGAAATTTTATAGTTATTGATCAATACTTTATGGTGAGACTTTTATGGAAGACAAGATTAACTAGGTGAAGGTGGACAACCTGCTCCTATGTTTCAATGAACTGAACAAGAAACATGCTGTTGCTCATAGTTTTTTTTTCTCTCTAAACCAGCTCGTTTAAACAATTCTCCACATTTATTTAGTAGGAGAAAAGGCTTCCCGTCATGGAATTAATGATATAAATGGATGGACATAATTTATTAGTCTGCTTTGCTGCTAGCCCTCTCCTATTTTATCTACTTTAGGTTGAAACAGTACTAAAGAATATCAACTCGGAATGCTTACATGATAGCCTTAGTGAAGATATGAACACTTTGATACTGAACTTCAAATACTCGAGGCTATTTCTGTGGCTTTGACTTTTGTCTATTATGATGTGAGAGTTTTTCTCAATGTGTTCAGTATACCGATGAAAAATACTCGGATTAGTAGATATGAGAATAGTTGCCTTGTGATAAAAAAACATATTAGAGCTTTGCAAATAGGAAAACCAATCTCAGACATCAAAATTTTATCCATGCCATCTTAATTGTTGCTTTTCCATTTCTTTCTATTCACCAGGACCTCTTTTAAACGTCTTAGCATCTGAATCACAACATCTAAATGATGAATCCTACGATTTTGCATAAATTGTCTCATAACACTCTCAACAAAGGAAATGTTAGGTTTTATAAAAATTAAATATATGAGTTTACGAACAATTGTCAGTAACTACTGGGATCCTTAAACTTTTCTCCTTGATTAGTCTACATCTTTAACACTTGAGTCAATGGGAGTCTTTGCAAGATGGCACCCCGGAAGAGTTGTTTTCTGTGGCAGTTTAAAACATACTTGCTTTGAGATAAATATATTTTGCTGAATGACACAGAAGGCTAGAAAGCACGCTGGCACTTTTGACAGCCCAACTAACTTTGTCTCCAACCAGCTGCTCTTAAGTTCTGCTGCCAACACTCACCCGCTAGTTGTCATGGCCAATAGATAGCCAAAATTCTGTGGTTCAGTTTTTGGGCTTCCATGTGTATTGGGCCCCACATTTGGTGGCGGAGACTGCATAGAACATGTTGGATAATTTGTTTTTCTGTCTATAGATCTGGTTTTATTTTTGGCTGGTTTGGGCTTGCTATACATTTTTTGCCATTTTTGATAGCTCGAGCTTTTGAGCTAACTTGGTTAATAACATGGTATTGGAGCCAAGAGATCCCGGTTTTGATGATCACCTGTGCCCCTACACTATGCACGTGCAAGCACGTACATATGTTAAATTGTGCTTGCCTATGTATGGGGGTGTTAGATGTTTTGTCTATCTATTTCAGCTTTCGTCTATTTGGGCTGGTTTGGGCTTGCTATAATATTGTTGGGCTATTCCTTAACAGCTGGAGTTGTTGAGGCAACTTGGTTTATAAGATAACAAAGCCTTGTACCTCATAAACAACATCGCCAGTTCGGAGGCATCACTCTCACGAGTGGCATGTCGCCCTTCACATTTAAGGTGTTGCTATTTTGGCTACATGATGCGCTTGTAGGGGCCCAATCGAGGCTTGCTACCATAACAAATGCTGGAATCTCTTTGGTCCAGCAATTACATTGGACCTAGCAGGAAAGCGATCGACTTTATTGCTCACTCTTCATTTGGAGGCCATGGCAGCATGACAACACTCCTGCCTTGATCTCCTACGTCCACACAATTTGGGTTAGGCCACAGAAGGCATTGGCAGCAAGGCATGCTCAAGTTCATGTTGGAAGGAACCATGCTCATCAAGTAATGAGATTCATTGCCATATGCATGGTCTCAGTTGGATAATTTGTCTGTCTGTTTGCATGTGTCTGTTTGTGCTGTTCTGGGCTAAATATACATTGTTGGGCCGTTCCTTACCAACTTAAGCTTTTAAGGCAACTTTGTTTCTAATATGGTATCAAAGTCAGGAGGTTCCCGTTTCGATCATCACCCTTGCCTTTGTATTTTGTGCATGTTGAAACATTTGTATCTGTTAAATCATGCTTGCCCATAAGCCGGGCTGGGAAAATCTAACCCAACTCGAACCTAACCTTACCCAAATACAGTTAGGGTTAGGGTTTGAAAATTTTACCCATTTGAAAAGTAGGGTCGGTTCGGGCTTTACTCGCATAACCTGCACAACCCGACATCGACCATATTATTTAATGATGTAATGACATAAGATGGAGATATTAGAAAGAAATTTTCTTATAAATTTATTTTATTTTATTTTTTTAATTTAATAGTTATTCATTAATTTTTTATGAGGTTTTTATAGTTTTGGACATGTATCTAATAATGTTGCAATGCTCTCTCTCTAACTCTCACTTTCTCAAATAACAGAGAAATTGTTTGACATTTATTTATAATGTTGCAATGTATCTAAAAATTCTTTATATTTGGCCCATGCAAAAATAATGTATAAAATATTAAGATAAGAAAAATAATGTACAAAATATTAAGATAAGTAGGGTTACCCGCATACCCAACCCAACCAAAGTAGGGTTAGGGATTGGGTTTTCAACCCGATTAACAAATAGGGATCCAACCCGATTTATATGCTTATAAGGCTGACCCAACCCAACTTGATTCCCAGCCCTACCTATAAGGGGGGGTGTTGGATAATTTGTCTATTTGCATGTGTATATTTGGGCCGATTTGGGCTTGATATGCATTGTTGGGCTGTTCCTTGATAGCTTAAGTTTGTAAGGCAACTTGGTTTCTAACAGTCTCCACCTCTATCGGCAAGGTTGTAACCTCCATCTTGGAACCAACCACCATTGTACCAGCACCACCTCCATAACCGCCATTGGCTCTGCTCTTAAAACCTCCATTGCCGCTACCCCTAGACTGGGCTTTGTTAAGAGTGATGCTCCTTTCATCGAGGTTCTGTCCATTCATCCCCTCAATTGCTTCTGCTTGGGAGTTCTTTGTATGACTTGCAGATGTTGGTGCAAGCACCAAGCTGGAGCCTTTTTTTGGGTCTAGGGTATTGGTATTGGGTCTCGTTATGTCTAAAATGGGTACACATGCATTTATATTTTGCAGCATTGAAAGCTTTTTCTTTATTTCTGTAATCATCCAGATAGTTTATCTAGAAACTATAAATGAGAGAAGTGTAAAAACAATAATATGGAGTGGCCCATTTTGATTCGGATAACAAAAGAAAATGAACATAGAGATTTAAAAGATTTCACTTTAGAGTTTGTTAGTTTTGAAGAGTGAGGTTTCAACTAGACAATCTTTTCATGTTGGTGGGAGGACTGAGGAGCTGGTCTGTGGTCGCCTGGTTGGTTGCTTCGCTAATTGTGGGAGGTGCTGGTATGTGGTCGCCGCCTTGCCGGTTGACTGGTCTCTGCTCTCTGCGCCTCTCTGATGGAACTCAAAGAGAAGATATAAGAGGGACCGAGGGACCAAAGGAGCCCTGATGCAAGCAACAAAATAAGCCTGTAAGTTCATAACCCAGCCTATACTATAGCTAAAAACTGTGACCCAGACCCAGTCCAGACCTAAATAATTGCAAAAAAAACTGAAATTTACGAAATTTTCTCGAAACCTTTGAAATTTCGCGAAATTTGTGCCTATGCTTACAACCAAAAGACTAATTTGCCTTTCATTTAAGCGCAAGCTGACCAATAAAAATAAGATTACAATGCTATGACTAAACCACCCTCTATGAATAAAAAGTACAATACTTAACACCTAGACAAAAGTACGAGCAAATACTCCTTTAACACCCCTTTAAACTCTTGATGTAGAAGACATCAAGAGTTTGTTCAATAAGAACCGGAAGTGGACCACTATATGAGGCTTTGTGAAGAAGTTGGCAGGATGAAGACTGAATGAGGAAGGGTCAATGTCTCAATACAAAGATGGTGCACAAAATGACAATCTCAATATGCTTTGTATGCTAGAGGAACACTAAAGTGTCAATCCGAATAGCACTCTTACTATCACAATGAAGAAGTGTAGGACTACTAAGAGATACTCCCACCTCAACGAGCAGCCACTGAAGCCAAAATAATCTCATCTGCCGTTGTCCTATACTCAGCCTCAACACTAGAACGGGCAACACAATCATTCTTTTTACTCTTCCAAGAGACAAGAGTCACCTAAGAATAGCAACATTACCAGCCTAATCTGCACTTAAATAAGCTTGCAAAGTAAGATTGAAAGACAAAGAAAGAAGCAAACATTAATGTAAACTGCCCTACACAATGAAGACTATGAAGGACTACAACCCAACAAAAAAAGCGAGGTGCCCAAGAAAATTGACTGACCACATGGTCAACATGTTGAATATGGTAGTAGTGTGGTAGACTAAGAACCCAACAATCTCTCGATAGCATGTGGGGTTATGTGAAAGGACACCATTAGTAACGTCCAGCTTCATGTTGACCCATGGTTCGTAATCTCATGAGATCTTGTCTAGATCTCGGTCTTGGTGGGTACACCAAGGCAAGGTACCATGTAACCATGCCTTTTGGCCTTCTTACATGGTCTCAATGGGATCTTGGCCAGGTCTTGCCTATCTCCCCGAGATTCTCCTCATTGTTTATAGAAACAATCATGTCTTTTGTTTTTCTCCCTAACACTGGAAGAGGAAGGAGTAGAAGGAGAAAGACAAGGAAGAAAAGTAGAAAGAAGAAGAGGAGGAAGTCTAGGAGGGGGATCCCGTAAATCTTGCTGAACCCCATAAAGTCGACTTCTCCCCCTCTCTTCTTATATGGGCACTCCTAAGCAACTTTATGCACTCTTCTATCTCTACTTAAATCATGTGAAAGATCCTAACTGTTGAGCTGATTTGGTTAATAAACTCTCAAGTATCATCATGTATTTCGCTTAATTAGCCTAAATTCTGTTAATGCATTTGTTTGATATTAATATTAGTGCTAAATTGTCAAAACATTTATAAAAAACCTCTTTAGGATCACTTAGATCATTTACATGATTCCTTCGAGATCCTGTCTCTTTGGCTGACTGAGATGAGATCGAGATTTGAGATTGTGAACCTTGGGTTGACCGCTGTGAGACCCTCAAGAGGCCAAGAGTTAGTCAAACTTGAGCGAGTAATAATTTTTGAAGCATACTTAGACAAAAGATAACCATGTGGAGTAAAAGCAACCTCGATACCCAGAAAATAACAAAGAAAACCCCTCTCATTTAAAAAAGCCCTTGAAGCTGAGCATTGAGAGAAAAAATACCCTCAAAATCATCACCAGTTGAATCAATGGCATCCACGTAAAGCAATAAAATAATACGAGCAACATTAGAGTATGTAAAATCACAAAAAATGGAGACCTCTCTTTGCCCACTCGAATCAATGGCATAGAATTGTAGTTGATAATTTTGGTATTCACTAATGGCCGCTGGATGCATATTGGTAAAGCGGGTAATATCCTAGATTGAGTGAAGGGCATTTGGGACATTTGAGTTTAAATAAATGGGCCGTTAAGTTCGTTGGCTTTCTTCTTCCTTTGGCTATTTCTACAGTGACAAATTTCAGCTGGACTTCACCGCGTCAGAATTCAAATCTGATTTCCGTCAAGATCTCATTACAAAATTAAGGATAGTATAAATAGAGCTGGACTGTAGTGAGAGGGTGTTAGTTGATTGTAATCATTTGAATTTGGTTGTCCAAATTAGGGTTTCCCTGAGCTCTGTTTTGAGCTGAAATTGTTGCTTCAACGAGAGGTTGATCTGAAGCTTGATTTGTTTTCATTTCTGTAATTTCCTGTTTGTGAATGAAAATTGAAAAGTGTTTGTCAAAGTTTGTTTCGATTTGAGCTCCTGCATCAAATTGGTATCAGAGCTTTGTTTGGCTGTTTGCGATGGCGGCCAACGATCGAGGAGGTAGTTCTTCTGCTTCACCAACTTTGTCTGATCTTCAACAATCCATACAACTCGTGGTGAATCAGATGGAGTTGATGAATCGAAACATCAGTTCGCTGTTAAATCTGCCTACAAATCCAGTACCTCCAGTTCCGAGAAATGCAGAAGCTATTTGAAGGAGAAATCATGGAGCTCCGAGACTTCGACGAAGTAATGATTCATCTTCTAGTGATGAGGAAGCTCCACCAGTTCAACATTGTCCAGTGAATCCAGGTGCAAACAACTACTTACCTTGATTTAAACCAAAGTAGAGCTGAACTATTTTAATGGACAGATGAATATAGAACAATTTTTGGATTGGTTACTTGAAGTAGAAAACTATTTTTACTGTTTAGAAGTACCTGAAGACATGAAGTGTCGGGTGGTTGCCTGCAAGCTCAAAAGTGGAGCATTTGCTTGGTGGAATCAGGTACAACAAGAAAGGCTTAACAGAGGGAAACATCCAATGCAATCTTGGAACTGAATGAAAAGAATGTCAAAAGACATGTATCTTCCAGTCGATTTTGAGCAGTCATTATTCCAACAATACCAAAATTGCAAACAGAACTTTGGAACTATATCTGAATATGTAGAGAAGTTTTATAGGTTGTCAGCTCGAAATGGATTGCAAGAGTCAGAAGCACAGAAGGTTCAAAGATTTATTGGTGGTCTTAACTATGAAATACAATTTCAGTTAGCTTCAAAACCTATTATTACAGTGTCAGAGGCAATGCAAGCTACAATTCGAAATGAAAATTTGATGGAGCATTACAAGTATAAGAAGGCTTCATTTCCAAAAATAGTTGGAGAAGTTCTAATTCGAATCAGTATAGAGGTAGGGGAACAACCAATACTGATTTGAAAGATAACAAGAAAGAGATCTCCAAAGCTGAGAAAACTACATTCACTGTACCTGCTAATAAAAAGAACATATATGTAAAGCCAAAATCTAATACCCGCTGGAAATGCAAACAGCCAGGACACTACTCTTCAGAATGTCCTTTAAGGACAGGAGATCCGAAAGCAAAATCTAAAGCTGTGACTTCCTATCAGATGACAGGAGAGGAAGAAAGTGAAGAGGGTGGAACTAAAGAGGAACAGGAGGAAGTATATGGTGATGATGTGCAGGACAGAGAAGATTTGGTTGAAATGAGCTTGCTCACCAGGAAAATATTGATAACTCCTAAACAAATGAATACAAGCCAGAGACAATTTATTTACTACAGTTGGAACAATTGAAAAGGCAAACTGTAAGTTGATTGATGATTGTTCATTTTGTATTTGGTTGTTCCAAATGAGGGTTATCCCTAAGCTCTGTTTCAAGCTGAAGCTGTAGAATCAACGGGAGGTTGAATTCTCATCTTGTTCTTTGTTTTCTTTCTGTAATTTCGTTTTGATTAGTGAAAATTGAAGATCTGTTCTGGAAAACTTGTTTCAATTTGAGCCGCCTGCATGGCAAACAAAGGAAAACTTCGAGGAAAGACCAAAATCAGCAAGATAAGTAGGATCAGTTAACATGTGATTGTGGTCCCTGTATCAAATATCTAGGTCGGAGTAGCAATGATAACAAACTCATGGGAAGGGCGCAAACCAGTCTATGTAAAGAGTAGTTATAGGAGTACCCAACAATCTAGCTAGATGCACTAATGCAGCCTGCCTCTTCCCACTCCGACTATTGTTCATTCTACTTTGGGAAGTTCAAGATCTGAGTCATCTATGTTTTGTTTATGCCATAAGATCTAAATTATAGTTTTTAGTGTCCCAGGGTGTCTTAGGGTCTATAGATGTTATAGATATTTATGCATGTCATGGATGTAAGCTTTCAATGACGACTCCTTTACCTATTAGTAGAAGTAATTCTGTTTCTGCACATCCCTTTGATTTAATTCATTCTTATGTTTGGGGATCTATTCCTATTCTCACTAAGGGTTGGGCCATGTTATTCTGTTGTAATTGTGGATAATTGTATGCGTTATTGTTGGAGCCATCGGTCAGAGTTTCTTTCCATTTATACTGATTTTCGTGCTCTGATGTGAACTCAGTTTTATGCTGTTGGTAAGATTTTCGCTCTGATTCTGGTAGTATCTTTCCAATTCCGTTCAGGTTGTCCTGGCACGTGAGGGTACTATTCATTAGATGTCTTGCCCTACACGCCAGAACAAAATGGTGTTTCTAAATGCAAGCACTGCCACATTAGAATTAGACAAACAGATTATCCAACGTGTTTGTCTTCGTGTTTCAGCCTGACTTTTAACATTGAATAAGGTCTTTATGGAAGTAACCTATTTTAATTGTTCTTGCCCAATAATTAGACAGAAGAAATAGAACCATTAAAAAAATACACCAAAGCCATGGCAGATATTTGCATTATTATCCATTAGAAAAATTATCAACCACACACACAAGCATAAGGCATATGACAGGAATAAGTGTCAATGTCCAGCTTTCAAGCAAATAAACAGTGTGGTAGCATGGCCAGTCAAAACATTCAACTAACAATACATCAGCATGATGAAAGCTGAGTAATGTCTTACAGTAGTTTAGCAAAACGTAGGTTTGAGCACAGGATAAATACAACAACGGATTGTTTAAAAATTCAAGAACACTTAAGCAGAAATTTGTTGGAATATCCTTAAAATACGGTTTTTGAAAATTTTTGTTATTGGAATTGCCTGCTAGCACAGCATATGTTCTGCTAAGGAGCAGTGAACCATTCTGCTAGAAACAATAGTAAATTGATGTGGGACAAGTCTCAGCACTGCCGAGTTACTGAGACATTTCATCGAACAGCATGCTGCTGTTCAATTGAAGCACTAGGGCAGAAAGGGTATTATGCCTTTAGTCAGTCTGATATGACTTATGAAAGCCTGTAAGTAAGGGTATTTTAGTCAGATTAGTCTATTATGACTTGTAACAACATAAAAGTAGGGGTATTTTAGTATTTTGAGTTTCCCTCCTTAGGATTGTCTATAAAAGGGGGAAATCAGTCTTCATTTGCAGTTTTTGAAATCCTTTTTAGTCTGAAATGAACCTACGAGTTCATCCTAGAGCTCAGCTCTTGATGAACTCATGGATTTGAGTTCATAGTACTGTGGATTCTGTACTACCTCTCTGTAAAACCTGTGGACTCAGGTTTTCTCTTCATTAGAGCTTGTAATTTTCTCTTTAGTTTTGAAGAAATAGAAAGATATTTCCTTCCAGATTCTAGTTTCTTTCAATCTGTGATTGTTAGTAGATCATGTTGCATCATAAATAATACCCGAGTATGCAATTAGGACATCAGTCATGAGAGATCCACCCACTAATATGTTGTCAGAAGAAAAGCAGCATATATCCTCCCAATGATCGGCAGTCAGACCTAGGAGACACATCACCTGATGGCAGATCGCAGAATGCTGATATATGTTGAAATTTTGCAGAGTAGTCAAAAGATAGATTTTTGCTTTAAGCCTTTAACCAGAATGTCTTTGTAAAAATATATATAAAAAGCCATGCATTGCAGAAGGCCATGTATAGTTAGTCGACTACTTTAAGGGAAGAAAGAAAAGGTCTTTGCTTTGCAATCAGGCCCAAAAACAACTATTAAACTTCTCAAAGAAACGGATTGCTGAGTATTACGGTGAAGACGAGAATTATTAGTTCATGATCAAGATATGCCTCTGTACCATGTATAAATGTATAATATTTTGACACCTCTCAGTAGAAGAAGGGAATGGCGGGAGAAAGGAAGAGGAGAATTGGAGAAAAAGGAGGATCGGGTTACTTTAATCAAGGAAAATTTCCTTTTACAAGTATCCTAGAATTGGGAAATACAACTAGGATCTAGATGTAATCCAAGATCTCAAAATCCTACAAGATACTAAATGTAATACTCAAATCTATTCCATCTTAAATCACGTCATGGGCCCATACATGATGTATGCAACATATCAGCATCTTCCTAAAATTTCTAACGACTTACTGTAGGTTTCTATGTCAATGATGCAAAACAAAGTGAGTTTATTAATATACGACAATGAAAACTGTAGACTTGTATCCTCGAATCATTTCTATGATATTTGTGTTGCAGATGAAAAATTGGATTTTTGTGTTACTTTATGAGCTTGATATTTCCATGGCAGAGGTCTAATTGCAAAACCTGCAAAGAGCTAAATTAATTTATTTTAGTACATGCTAAAAACAAAGGAATGGCTTTTTAAGTCCTTTTTCTGCTGAAGCGTATGTCATTTTCTGATGTGAGGCACTTGCTGATTCTCAGTTCAATTTAGCTAAAGACGTTTTCTTTTCCATATACTTCCGCAGGTTTCTATATTTCTATTGGTGGGCATCTTTCTTGCTGGGGCTGCTCTTGGATATTGGATAGTGCATAAATTTGTTCTTTCAGATGATGGCACTGTTGATGTTGGTATTGCTCAATTTGTTAAATGGGCAATGCGGGTTATTGCAATAGTCTTTTTCTTTGAGGTAATTGTTGTGTTATATTTTTGTTAGTAGAACTGTAGACGTGATTTGGTTTTATAGATAGCCCTAATTGCTTATTATTTGATTTAATTTGTGATCGAATTAAGTAGCCAAGACTGGTCTCGTTGTATGGTGCTGACTAGGATGACTACTAGAGATTTTGGAACTCCAACCCAATTTTGGTTTTGGGAACTCGAAGTTGGATCAATGCGTGGAAAGAGATACTGTATAATTTTTAGCAGAGTACTTAGGATAGGGCATGCTGCTGATTATATGATGGATTTGTTACTTTTTTCCTTGTATTTTATGTGAATATAGTTTTTGAGAACCGATGCCATTAAACAAACGGGAGTGCACCTCTTATTGGAAATGCAGTTTGACATTTTTCATTCTTACATATAGGTGTCCTAGTTCAAAGTATAGTATCATGAATTTCTAGCTATTGTCTATTGCCTTGTGTTGATTAATTTTGAGAATTCTCTTGCTATAACTATACTATAATTGCACTTTTGAAATGTTTAGAGTTTACGGATTCACTCTATGATAGTTGATGTTGAACCTCTCACGTAAGCGTGTGAAACTACTTGAGACAGTTTATCTATTCACACAAATCTGAAAAAATTCTGTCTGTTCCACGTGCTTGCACTGCTAGAAGTATAAGGTCTTTTTTGTAATTAGTCATGAAAAGATTGAAGAAGTTCTCTCTGATTTCTTTCTTCAACAGCAGTTTTTTTTATTTAACTTTTTGGATTAGCGGTTCACGGATTTCTTTAAAAGTAAGTGCTTGACATATGATGCACCAATACAAACCTCCTTTACTGCCCGACGGATGCCTTTCTTGGACAAGACTTTAATTATGAAACTTTTATTATGGAAGGGAAATTTTCTTTTTGGATTAGCGGCTCACGGATTTCTTTAGAAGTAAGTGCTTGACATATGATGCTCCAATACAAACCTCCTTTACTGCCTGATGGATGTCTTCCTTGGACATGACTATAATTATGCAACTTTTATTATGGGAAGGAAAATTTTCTTTTCTTGTATGTTAGTGTTTATCATAAGGAGGTGCTGCCATAATTGAAAGTGTTTGATTCTAAGAATCCTTCTTCTTATACCTTTTTGTTCATTGAAACTGTTATGTTATTCGCAATATCAACTGAAGAAAAACTACTTTGTGAACTTTGAACTTATGACTTACAAACATATGCAGAGCACCCTCGATATTCTTTTGGCTGTAGCTTCACTTTCTGTTTCCTGGGGTATATCTTCTGCTATCACTTCTTTGACTTCACGAATTTCAACATCAACGTAAGTACCTCGTAATTGATTATGTCCTTATTGTATTTCCAAGACATTATTGGTTGATATGAAAAAACTTTGAAGCATTCTATAGTTCTTCACCTGATATGAAATGTGAAGTTCATGAGCTTCATTTGAAAATGAGTATGCATTGGCTTTTGCAGTCGGCAGTCACATTTTGTGAACAAAAATCTGTGGCAGCAAAGGGCTCTTCAGGCATCTGCACATCACAAACGAGCTGAGTTTCTCAGTAAATCTCCAACGATGGGCTCTGTTAAAACTGCCGCTTTGAACAAACCAAATAATCCTTACACATGGTCCACGTCCCCACGAAAAGGCATGTCTACTGATTCATCTGTCATTTTTCTAATATTTGCTATCTCAAAGTTGTTCCTTTGAGTTAGGATTATGCTAGTGTCTTGGCTCTTGTATGTAAACCGTTAAATTCATCTCATTACCGTTGGAGTTTAACATGCATGATGGAAAAGAACATGATAACTAGTACAAATAATATGTATATATTTGTACAATTGTATGAAAGCAAGCTATGTGCAAAATCATAATGTTCTTAATGCATGAAAGTAAAGTTCCAACAAAAATGACTGACACATGTTGAAAACAATTTACAGGAAAGAATTGTTTGTTATTAAGTCATTCCTGATACTCCTTTTCTTTCAGCAATGGTCCTGTCCTCTTCCTCAAGATCCGCAGCAAATCAGCAAGACTACTACTCATCTTATCACAAGATACCAAACCGTAGGAAGTTATCAAAGAAAGAGTGGGAAAAAATCAGGAGGCAGGCAACCAAGGAAGCCTTAGCAGAGTGGGCATCATCCCCAGAATTCACAGATTGGATTGCGGAAAATGCTGATCGTATAAGGCTTATCCCTGATGAGAGTTCTGAAGATGATGCGTATAGTGGATCCGAATCTGAAGGAGAGACAACCATGGAGGGTGAGAGTGGGATCAGCCTTTTCAAGTGGTATTAATGTATATTTTAACCTAGTCTATGTAATTACTAGAATGTAAATGATGAGAAACTAGGTAGGAATGGTATATCCGCCATTCTTCAGAGAAAGCTGGTTTTTTTCTCCCAGCTATTTTTGTTAAAATGGAAATTCAAATGTAGGTTATTTTGGATGCTATCATTTTTACGATTTTCAGGTTGAAGAAATTGTTTGGCAAAACGCTCTATCGGAAGTATTCATAAATGCTTGGTGCTCTGCTTCTGGTTGTAACTGCGATAGGTTGTGAGGTCAATTTCTACGGAAACTAAGTGAAAATAAGTTTTGAACTGAAGAGTGCTTGTAGCGTTCATTTGTATACCTTCCTAACCATTATACTCCCTCAGTCCGGTAATAAGTGTTTTATTTTGGCTTCCTAATCTAGATATTTATTTTGCTAGGTTGACCAGAACATTAATTTGGAGCTTTAGACCAACTCGGCCATCTCAATGGTTGTTTAATCCAAATATTTATTACGAGATGGAGTATTTGAGAGGCGGCCACTAGCACTGCGTGCGTGTGAGTCTCTGACGGAGATATCTGTTATCATGCCTAACATGAAAAACACAAGCCAAAAGTCAAATACAGAGAAAAAAAGTCTAGTTATGGCTAGAAGTCATGAAGAAAGGAGCAGTTTGTAGTAGCTTTCTCCTGAGATTGAAATTCTTTAATAATTAGAAGGCTTGAGGCTATTATATCCATGGAAGGCCGTATTGGTCGATACAGGTGTGTATTGACCGATATCGGTATGGTACGGGGGGCGATATGTCCCCCACATGAAAAATTGATATATAACGGTTGTATTGGCCGTATCGTATTAATATGACCGATATGTATCGATACCTTATTTAAAAAATAAATTTTTTATTTAAAAAATTATTTATTTTATTAAAAAAATTAATTTTTTTTAAAAAAAATTTCCTTAAAAATAAAAACACAAATCAAACCCAACTTTTTTAAAAGTTTAAGTTTTTGTAATATTAAAAATAATATTTTTAAAGTTATATGAGATTAATATGGGTAAGTCCATGCAATTTATATAATTATTTTTTTACATATAATGCTCCACAAATATATATTTATTTAAACATATAACTTAGACTCATATTAAGTATATTATTTATTTTTAAAATAAATTAATTTTAAAACACTTAATATGGAAAAGAATGAGTAATAATTCGTATAGGATGAAAAGCATAATAGTGTATGATTCTAAATGAACTAATTTTAAAATACTTATTTCGGTTGATACGACATTATATGGTCTTATTATGATATAAAAGAAGTATTATAATGATATATTATTATTTATAATATTTTTTTATGTTTATGAAAGGGTTTATGCCCGTTTTGGCGCGTACCAAGCGTATCATCAACGCGCACCCGTATCCATAATCATTGATATTCTCATCCGTATCGATATAACCTTCCATGATTATAACATATGAGGAATATGTATTTTATTGAGCTAATTTTATTAAACAATATTATGTCAAAATATTGTGTATTTTTTAGTCTTTAAGGTCTGATGAGATTGAGACATTCTAAAAACTCAAATTTGAATACTTTACATACACACCCACAAAATACATATTTTGATTAAAATAATCTTAAAAAATGTTTTTGAGTACTTTAGAAAGAGATGGTGAAAGAAATCACAAAATAGTTAAGAGATCAATTAGTTTTGAATAAGTTAAGTAAATAAATGAAAAAATTATTTACCAAATTAACCCGTTTTGGAGAATATTTCCTTAAGTGATATTAATTTTTGCCATGTAAGCGCTAGCCAAGTGCTAGCGCCTACATGGTTTTTTTTTAAATATTTATCTAATTTTCTTTAAAGGATAAAATTAATTTTAAGTTGATTTCGTCCTTTCAAAGGACGAAATCGGGTTAAAAAATTTAAAATATTCCATCTTTTGAAAGGACGAAATCATTTTGTTGATTCTAAAAGATAAAATCATATTAATATTTTTTTTAAAAAAAACTACATAAAGCTATGGGTGCTCTGCGGGATAGACATCTACATGCACACTCTCGCTGGCGTGCTGGGGGAAGAGGCTGCATGAAGCGGGTGAAGTGCGAGTAGAGGAAAAGACTACCCTTGTCTACAGATGTATTTTGCCTGCAAACAATATTTGCACTTCCCAATTCACCTTTCGTGGAAAACTTTACACCTAAGCAATAAGCCAGACGCTGGGAATTCAAATCTTGAGCAAACGTGACTGTGACTGAACACAGCATGAACACCAATGTCACTAAGACTCAAATAATAGTTAATCCTGGTAATAAGATAAATCGAGGGAGGAAAGGAACTGGCAGGGGAAAGAAGAGTACAAGCACAAACCTGAGAAGAGGATACGCCTTTGGGGAAGACTGCACGAAAATCGATTGATATTTTGAAAATGGAACGTTTGTACAGATACAGCAGTTGAGGAACTGGCGACAAACGAAAGCAAGCTTAACATTTACCCTACTTCAATGGTGTCATTAACTAGTTGTGCGAAAGCCGGGTGGGCAATTCAAAGCCATTCTGCACAATGCTACAAAATCATATCACTGAAAGGAGTTAGTCTCAAAATCAACAACAGATATGATCATTTGTCAGCCAGTTCCACAACTAGTTATAAATACTCCATTAAACTGCAAATTAAAGAAAAAACAACAATAGACAACATAAAAACTTTTTTTTCGACAATCAAACAACATAAGAGACTTGACCATGCAACATGGTCCACTAAATTGTTCTCAAATTAGGATAGCAAATAGAGGCTATAATCCTCGCAATTTAATTAAACACCATTAAGTTGCTCTGCTGCAGATTCACGCAAACAATAACAACTAAAGGACCTTAGCAAATCACTAAAAAGCAAAAGATAAAACACTCAGTTACGGACTGCTATGCTATTTTAGTGCAAGAGACCATTAATCTAACATAAGAGAGAAGATGAACAGAACAGAAAAATACTAAAACAAACAAAGACCAAAAGTTACACTGCGGTAAATTCTTGCAAAGATAATCAACTGCATGGAGTAGCCTAAAGCTGTAAACAAACAAAAAAACACTAAAAAACAGGGAACAGAGATCCATGTCCACCATAAAGACCGTAATCAATCACTGCTTCATTTCTATGATTTCATTGCAAGAGTTATCTACTAGGTCAGTGCTATTTCATGCAAAAGCCAATAATCTATCTATACCAACGAATAAATCTCGCTCAGCAATTCTCCGCCTCCCATTTCCATAAGGCGCTAAGGCCCCACTCTGTGCTCGTCTGCGACCAGGCCTCCTAGTTAGTCCTGATCGGAAGACCTTCGAAAGCACCACCCTCCGCGTCCTGCCAGTTCGCGCCTCTGCCCTCTGCCAGTCCGCCCTCCTCCCTGCCTCCCTGTATGAGTCACACTGATTCAGAAGTTTTTATTATTCTCGTTTTTTGCTTGTTACGGTGACCATGGTCCTATGGGACAGAGACGTCGTCATCCTCCTCGTTGTCATCCTCCTCTCCCTCCTCATCCGGCGTACCGTTGGCAACTAGGATTTTGGCCTTGGCCTCGGTCTCCGGTCCAGGACTGACGCCGACAGGCAATTCGTTGGAAGGTATGCCGGAGCGCTCCGGATTATCGTCCTCCTCGTCGTTATCGTTGTTGTCATCTAGGGCAGCGGGTTCTTCGTCTTCGTCGTCCTCGGTGGTTTCGTGTTTGAAGCCATTGGAGTCCGGGATGGGAGTTCTATTGGGATTGTCAAGGGATTCGGCGTCGTCTTCTTCCTCATCTTAGTACGTGGCCCTCAGATCATCCATCGCAGGCACAACACCGAATTGAGAGGGAGGCGGCAAGGGAGGAAGAGGACGGAGAAGCACTATCCCGGCCCGGCTGCCCCTGTTTCTTCAGCTCCTCCAACGTCTACAAATACTTCCTCCTCCCATCTCCATCTCCATCCTCCTCCTCCTCTTCGAAATGCCGCAATGCTACTTTGAGGATCAGCTGGCTATCATGAGCACGCCTCAGGCACTTCTCAAGTATAGTGAAGAAGTCGAGGGTCTGCAAGCTGGTCTCTGGACTAAGGCAAAGAGCTCTTGGTTCTTCCATATGTCCTTCTTGTACTTCAAAATCATCTTGACGACCTCCTGGTTGGTGTCGAGGAGGCATCCGGTGACCTCCAGGGACTCGAAGGAAAGGGCATGGAGGTTGATGCTGCCAGTGGCAGCGAGAGTGGCGAATACGTGGCTGGTGTGGGCTTGGAGAGCGCTGTCGAAGTTCTGGAGGTCCGAGTCGGCGTGGTAGGTGGTGAGTGAGTACGGGTGGTTCTTTCAGTCTCCTCTTGCTGAATTTGCCTCCCATGCCAAATGTTTAAAGCATGAGTTATTAATGAGCATTTTTTCCAATGTTACGGGAGGGACAAATATTATTTTTTTTATTGTAAATTACGGTGATTTTACGAAATTACTTTAAATTGAAGGACAAAATCATCGTAAATTCTTTTAACCTAATTTCATCTTTTAAAAAAATAAAATCAACTTAAACTTAATTTTATCCTTCTAAAGGATAAAATTAGATAATTTTCTTTTAAAAAAAACTATGCAAAATGTGGCAAAAACAACACCACTTTAAAAAATATTTCCCAAAGTGGGTTAATTTAATAAATATTTTTTTTAAATTATTATTTAAATAATTTTCCTTAAATAGATCAATCATTTAATAAAAATTTTGAGATTTTCTAATGAAAGAGACAATTTTGTAGAGTTTTTCCACGAAATAGCCAAAAGGGGAGATTGTTAGAATATATGGGGCATATGTATTGTAATTGACTAATTTTATTAAATAAAATAATATCACAATGTGTTGTATTTTTTTAATCTTTAAGGTCTGATGAGATTAGTGATGTAATCAAAATAGATTTGAAATTGAAAAACTTGAAAAATAGGAGTGGAGTGGATGTATTCTAAAAGTTCTAGGTTGAAGATTGAATTGAGTGCATGCTTCGAGGTAATGTTGCTGTTAAATTTTAATTGTTTACTTGCAAGTACACAAGTCTATAGTAGACAAGCGGCTAAATCGTGTGTCGATCCCATAGAGATTTGAAATTGAAAAACTAAATTTAATCTTAAGTCAAGTAAACCCTAATCTAGTTAGCAAATATAAAAAGAATAATTTAAAAATAAGAATTAAAAAGTAATTAAATTATGCAAATTAATCTAAAGCTTTCATCTAGATTAAGATAACATCGCAAAATAACTAAAAATATTATTTAAACAAAATAGTAGTACATAGGAATCCACACTCATTAAATCATAGAAACTCATAATTATGATTATTAATTATTTTTAACATTTATTTCATAATAATCTAGAAATTAATTTTTGTAATTATATAAAATATCATATTTAAGCTCTCACGCACAATCAAAATATACAGTCCCTTGTCATTTCAATGGATTAAAATCAAGTTATTAATTGTATCCACATATTTAAATCACAACTAATACCAAATCTTAATTTTAAACAAGATAAAACCAAGTAATAAATTAATGATAACCAATTTAAATCATGAGATAAGCATGACATATCCAAATTAATGCTTTTAATTAAAGACATAGAAACAATTAACATTAAACTCACTATTAAGAAAAAATCATCAAGTCACGTAATTATGAAGTTCTACAATTTAACAAAGCTTCATTTAAGCCCTAGCAAAGAATTTAGTCACTCATTATCCTAAGAATCAAAATTTTCATTAAATAAATTGAAAAGAGACTAACAAGAGGTAAATAAGAAGGAAGAAATCAATTTGCCATGTTTGCTACAAAACCTATTAAGGTAACATTGTGACTTTTTTCATCATCTTCAACCTTATATACTACAGTAACCAGTGAATTGAAAATTTTTTCTTTTGCTTCTTGCTTTGTTTCTCTCGCTTGGACTTAAATTTTCTCTCAAACTCTATTGGTCTATTTTGGAGGATGATAGATGATGTTTTCTTCTCTAGTTCATCCTCAACTTCCTCCTCTCAAGTCTTGAAAGTTTTCCATATTTTTATAAGTTTCTGGCCATTAGATATTCATACCTTATTCAAGTCCAATTCCAACCCACAATGTATTCTTTCTATCTATTATCCATTCCCTTTTCTTCTTCTTCCTTGCTTCTCAATCCTTTCCTTCTATTCTCCTCATTCCTTTTATTTGAATTCTTTGGTCCTTCATACTCTATTTTTTTTTACTATTACAAAATTTTCTCTAAAGGTGGGTTGCTTTTACCTTATTTAGCTGGTTGCCCTTCAATATTTCATTCACTTCTTGCTTTTCTTTTCTTCTTCTTTGGTGAAAACTTCTGGCCATGCTATGCTTCTCACCATTTATAGCTTTGCTATGAACTGTTTCTTCTATTTCTTTTCTTTGAATTCTGTTTCTTGCTTCACGTTGAGGCTGCCTCTTTAGTTTAGAAATGGTTGCTCCTTTTCATTTATGCACTCTCCTTATTGCTTCTTTGAATTGGTCTTTCCTTGTTAAACATCTTCTGGCCTATATATCCTCTTATTGCTTTGTTTAAGACTCCACCCAGCTGTCTCTTCCTTCACCTATGTCTTCTGCCAAATCTATCAATTGTAATCTGCATGCAACAACTCAACATGTGCAAGCTCTTAGTCAAAGTCTTCTCCGTTCCAATGTCTGATCCGTTTAAGACGTGTGAACCGTGTCCAAATATTTTCTAAGTGACATCAATATCAAGAAAGTTGTTTGCGTGACATCCAACTCTAAAGCTCAATACGCCATATTTGAGACATGTAAAAATTAAATAAAATCTTGACTTAATCCAAATACACGCTTAAACTACTAATGTCTCCCAAATTAATTAATTATTAAACTAGAATACTAATTTCTATCTTAACATAAATAGACCCTAATTAACCCTAAATCATCCTAATCCTATGCTATCAAATAAGGTAAAAAGACATATAGAATCGATAGATTTCATGCGTATCAAATGCTTACACACACTCACATGCACTAAACACTTTGGTTTCCATTAAAATAATCTTAAGAAGTGTTTTTGAGTATTTTGGAAAGAGATGGTGAAAGAAGTCACAAAATAGTTCATAGATTGTTTGGTTTTGAACATGTTATGTGAATAGATCGATTATTAGATGAAAGATTTTGAGATTTTCTAACCGAAGAGGCAATCGATCAAATGGTTGATTGAGGGACCGATCGATTTGAGATTCATTCACAATAGTAATAAGAAACAATCAATCACCCTGTGAAACGATTGATTGTTTAATGAAAGAGTTGCCTAGTTTAGGATTCCATGATAGAGTCCTTCCCAACTTGGGTTACTTTTAACCCTAGCTGTTTTGAGACTCTACAAAAGGCTTAGGCATTGACGAAATGGAAGAGAGGAAAACCAATTTTGTGAAGTAAAAAGGCTTTGTTTCTTATACTTTTCCTTATTCACTATAGATTTGAGGGAAATTTCTTAAGGACAAGATGTTTTTGATTCAAATGAGGTAAAGAAGAGTGATTACACAATACATCACACAACTAAAGGAGTTGTTGAGAAGTCCATCAAGGAGTGTTGAAGAATCTCTAAGGGAGATCAACAATCAAAGAAAGAGTCTTTAATCAATCACCTAGAAGAAGATGAAGTAGAAACAAAAAAAGACAAGCTTCATGGGTTTGCGGGAAGAAACTTAAAGACCAACAACCAAAGACTGAAAAAAGAAAAAAGTTTTCTTGTGGCTTGAGTCAAGGTTTGTTATTCTAAGTCGTAAGATTTTTTTGTCTAGTGCATTGATTTAGCCAATGGTGGCTAGACGTGGATTTTTACCTGCTTTGGGTTTTCTATGTTAAATCCCTATGTGATGCATGCATCTTTTTGTGTGGTTAATTGATTGATGGATCCATGTTAGGTTGCACTTAATTTTTTCTGTTATATAAAAGTCCTACACAAAAGAGGCCATAACTCTTAATTCTTACTTTGTCTAAGTACTAGTTTTAGGAGCAATGTGGTGATCTATTAGGTTTTGGGATGGATATCAAACTCTCAAGGTTTTCTACTCTTTAAATTAAAATACATAGACACCTATTTCTCTCATGCCATCCAAATTCGGTTACTTTGATAAAATGGATTAGCCAACTGAGTTCACCTTCAAAATTGAGGATTTCTATATGTTACATTTGGAAAAGAGCGTTTTCAAAACAATTATAGAGGGTATGTTTGGGTACCACTTCGATTTTAAGAGAAAAGGATTTTAGGTAATATTACTCTATAAAATGTCATATCAACTTAAAAAGGCCCTTAGTTTTTAACCCTTCTTGTGAGGTAAATTCTTGTAGAAAGGGCCTTTAAGCCCTTTTCCTTTCCCATCCAAACTGGCATGAAATAGGGACAACAAAAAAAGATGTGAAAAGTTGTTTCAGCTTTGCTATTATATAGGGCACATCTATTGGCAAGGTGGAGGCCCCTCGTTCTAAGATTGTGTAGGGTGAGGGGTCCATTGTTTAAAGCCAGCCAACATAAAGGTGATGGCGCCTTTTGAAGTTCCATGCCAACTTGAAATTGAACTTGCTTGTGGGAGTAAGCCAAACATAAGAATCTTCCCAAAGGGAAAATACTACTTTGTGAAGGTCCCACAAAGACAGGGGCTCATGTAAAGGATTGTAGATCCACCCAAGAGCCAAGACCCATTTTGCAAGGTAGCAAGTGTGTAAGACAATGGATCTCCCACTTGAAGAATAGTTTGTCACACAAATTTATTCAAGAGATAGAATGGACCCGCCCAAGGTTCCAACCAGGTGTAGGTGTAATAACCATCTCCCACCTTGATTTTACATCTCCGGAGAAGGCATTTAATGAACAACTTGAAGAAAAATACGGTTCTTAAAATCAACCCCTCATAAACTTTCTAAAACGTTCGTGTTATGACTTCCTAAAATTTGGATAGATGTCCTCTTCATGGCCAATACTCAGAAGAGAAGTATTTACAATTTTCTTAGGAGTTTTTCCATATCACCTGGCCAAATGGTTTTTCCAAAAAATTGCACTAAACACAGACTTACACGATATAAGGAAAATTTTGGACATAAATACCCTTGGATTAGGGTTTAGGTTTTTTATGGATGCTACTGCTAGCACTATTATGGTTGCTTTGGTTGAGGCTCGTCCTCGGGCCATCAAGACACTAGTGTTGGGGAAGAAGGTCGAGGTTTAGATTTTTACCCCCGTGTGAGAAAAAGTGTTGTGGCTGACATGGGGAAGAGACCTAGAGAATTAGATGTCCAAGTCAATGGCTAACCTCATCATTAAATGATTGAAAGGGTGCACCTTCACTCGAGGCTAGTGATTGAACCTCGTGATCTACCTAATGAAGAAGGATGGGAAGTAGGACTGGCTGAAGTAGTTGCGGTGAATAGCCATCAGCATGGGAGCCGTCAACTATGTTGTGTTTCCCTTCCTTGGGTAGAGGCTGTGGATGAAGATGCAATAGTAGACCAAGAAGAAGGGAAATATCTATGAGGCCGGTGGGCATTGCTCCCATATCAATCCACGTGATCACCACACGTCACTATGATCATCTCTCTATCCTCGGGAGAGATAGAGAAGGTCTATGTCTCTAGAGTAAAGATCTCTTGGAGCCCAATCATCTAGCCAATTTGGTGTACCCACACTAAGTGATGTGCGCCTTTGATGGAGAGGCTGAACTCCAACCCTTCAGAGACAAAGTTTGTCATGGCGGCAAAGACCTAATGAACCGGAAAAATGATAGCCTCACCTCCCCAAGTGAAGATGTAACATCCGGGAATTTTCTAAATTCCCGAAGTCGACCATAGGAAATTAGGGTGTTAGACCCCTTGACCTTATTATGATAATAACTTGATAATTGGTTCCAACTGGTGGATAAAACTATTTGCATGGAAAGTGGACAGAAAGAGCTTCGAAACGCCACTAAGAACGCGTAAATTGGAGTTCGGATTAGGGAGATACGACCCTTCAAAGTTGAACAAATAGTGTAGGGCCTGTTTACCCGAATTGTCCGTTTAAGTCACTATATGGGCCCGATCAATTAGTATTCCGAAATTGTGTTTTTGGGGCCCAATTTGGTTGCCGAATTGAGGACATTTTGGCCCAACTCCTTAGGGATTAGGTGCCCTAATTCCATGCCTATAAAAACACATAATTATGGGGTTTTTGGGGGGTTAGCGAAGGAGGACGAACCGTTATTGGAATTTTTCAGTAAGGCGTTGGCAACAGTGGATCGACGACAACTCGGCCATTGAGGTAGGATTTCGAGTCGATATTTAGCGGAGAACTATTAGCTAATTTTAATGAAAATAGTGATGTCTGCACAATACTACTCACGTGAACAGTAATTACTTTTTTGATCGCCGGACCCTTCGTAGGACAGGGGCTGGCTAGGGTGACGGCCCTGGCTCCAGCCGCTTCGGCCGTGTCTCTGGTGGCATCGCCCCTGGCACCGGCGGCCTTGGCGGAAGCAGATTTGGCTGCCGCTGTGCAGGCCGCCGGATCGTCATAGAGAAAAGGAAAAGAAAAAGGGAATCCGTGCGACGGTGCGGCGGTGGTGGGACCTGGGTTGCCGGAATTGCCGGACGATGGCGATCTGGTCAAGCCAGGTCCATCGGCTGGTCATGGCGACCTGCCATCGTGGCAACTCCGGAGGAATAGAAAAGAGAAAGAAAGAGGAGAACACCCCATTTTTGCCCCGGTCGGCCACCAGATAGCGACGGGGCTAGGCTTGTCGGAATCGCCGTCAGGCAGCGATCCAATTAAACTCAGACCTTGCCACACAGCGGCAGCCTAGGGCGGCACCACCAGAGGCCAACTGGCATCTAGCCATGGGTTCCGTTTTGGGCCGGGCCGGACTGGGTGACCCGACCCGTTCAGTCCGGGTTCAAAAAAAATAGAAGCAAGTGAACCGGGTCCGGTCCAAGGGGGCTAAATGAGTCAAAACAATTCTAGAAAAATAATCATGTATCTAGAGAGGGTTTGGAGTGTTCTGACCAAGTTTCAGATCTGGGAACAATCCTAGAGACTGTAAAATGACCTGTTAACCCTTCTAGTTAAATTATCATGTGAAAACCACTTACTCGACTTCGGGGCTCCGGTTCAGGGGCCTATGAGTTGATTTAAAATTTGAGAAAATTCTCAATGTGATTTTAATGGGTAAATTAAATATAGGCCAAACCATTTAGTGAGGAAAAATCTCAGTGAGTGGTTAATTAACCCTTTTTTCCTTAAGGTTTATAATAAACCGTTAAATCAACCTGGGTCGGTTTAAGGGGTTCACAACCCGTCACATGCCAATAAAATTACACAGAGTCTATGAAGTCAAATAGTATCCTTGATTTCAATTTTGGACCAATTGGAGGTTAATAAGGCATTTAACTAAATGATAGAAATACCCTTTGAGTGAACAGCTGGCATTCGTGTGAATGGAAGCGTGAGTCAGTTGGAGAGTGGAGCCTTCTGAAAGGTTAATGACTTAAAATAAATATAAGGGTAGTGAGATGACCAAATGACCCAAGGGAGAGTACTATACCCTAGGTGGTAGAATTACCCTAATGCCCTTACGGGCAATATGTTCTGTTTCTGTCGAAACTAATAACCTAACTACTAAGCGTTAGGTATTCTATAGTGATGTGGAATGACTTTAAAAGGAAGGGGTATAACTAGTAAGTGACACGAAGACCTTGTCAGGTCATAGCGTCACAAGAAACAAGGGGAATGACCCTAATTTTTAAGGTTTAGGGCAGTGGATTATACGTGTTTGCAACCAAGTATATCAATCAACTAGAGTATTAAATACGTAACTCGTGCAATGTGTTAGAGTTAATTACACTTGGGCTTGAATTCTCTGAGCCTTGGCCCTGCAAATGAGTGCAATGGGCCTCCATTTATTATCTATACACCTGTGTGATTGCATAGTATATATGTTATTTATTCTGATGCTTGCATTTATTATTAATGTGTTGATTTATATGAGTAACTTAAGATTAATGAAGTTTAATCAAGAGACATGGGTTTCCATTGGATTAGGGGGAGAACATCTAATTAAGATAATGACTAAAATACTCTCATTAGGGTGGGGACACGTTCATGGAGTAAATGGGACCCTAATATAGAATTTTACCTTAATTAATGAACCGATGGTGGTTACGGGATGTTCTCTGAGTTATAGCTCAGGGGATAAGCTATTTGTTGGGCCGATTCACAAGGTGAATTGAACCCAAATGGTTGAGCGGATACTTGACTAGATGAAAATAATCTAGTCTAAGTCAAGATGTTTGGGGGAGTCAATGGTCATAAAAATTTGAGGCTTCTATGGATACATTAGTAATGTCTTATTATAAGACATTTTCTCATAGAGTTGGGACGGTGGAGATTGTGATATGTTTTTTCATCGCCACGACGGTTTGGGTATTGACCAGAGGGTATTTACCTCGGGTCTCCCGCAAGTCTTCCAAGGACTATTTAGTACGTATGAAAAGAGGAGTTGTATGATAATCATGGAAGGCTTATGCTTCTCGCCAATCTGTGTCCATGAGCACAGTTGGGTTCCTCTTCTCTAGATTCGTGGCAGGCTATTGAGAGCCATGGGGATTTGGGTCAAGCTACTGTTAAGCAGTCTACTCCAAGGTTGGAGTACTATGTTTGGAGATTTCTCAAGGGGTGAGTCATCTCTAAGTTACAAATTTGATAGTATTAATTATCGAACAAGGGATGTGAGATAATTAGAGTACTATGTTTGGAGATTTCTCAAGGTCTGAGTCATTTTTGAGTTACAAATTTGATAGTATAAATTATCGAACAAGGGATGTGAGATAATTAATAACATTATTTAATATTGTTTGTTAATTAGACAAGTGGAATGATTAAAGGACTTATTAAAATGTAGGTTGGTTAAAAATACCTAAGCATTGCATTTGTGATGTTATGTTTCATAGGATAGAGTAGTTTTTAGGCAGAACTACGTTTGGCTCCAATCTTGTTGGAAACATTGGAGATAATGTCTGATGAGTACGTAGGCAACTAACATCAGGTGATGTTGGCCCAATCCAAAAAATATTAATAAAACTTTTTGTCCTTTGGAATCTCTTCTCATGAAGGCGGAGAGGCTCCATTGTGGTTGTGGGTGTTGTTTGGTTTGCTTGGTTGCAGGTTTTCCAGGCGACAACGAGTGAGACCAAGATTGACGCGTATAGGATGAGGTTTTTTCGTGTCGAAACTCCAGTACGTAAGTGTTTCTCTAGCGTGAGAGTCAACTTAGTTGTTTATTTTCAAACGGATGACGAACTTGTACTTAGATGAATGAGCTGTTCTTTATGAATTTTCAGACGTGTAATAATATAATATGATTTGATATCCGTAATTGTGAACCCCAGTTATCATGACTTGGATATTTAATCGAAGGGTTTGTTTTCTATTTAAGAAAAAAAAATCTTGCTACTCACCTTTCGTGCTATTTAAAATGCTTTTAAAAATACGGGTCATGATAGGGGATGACCACCACATGTTTAGAAGTCTACTTCTCTCTGATGAGAGAGAGGTAATCATTGCCTCAAGTGTTATTTGCCTCTCTACGATGATCGGTCGCTACCCTTTATCCTCTTGGAAGAGTGGATTCACTTGGTCAAGTTGGAGAGCTATGGAGGTGGAGGACGATGAGAAAAAAGAACTCTCAGATGTGGGAGAAGAGCTAGAGCTAGCGTGGGTGGAGGCCTGAGGCCTTGCAAAGGTGGCGATGGACCTCACTATAGAAGTGGTAGGTGAGATTGATACTAGTGAAATGGAAGCTATTCTAGCTGGTGAAGGACATGCTGTTGTAGGAGTGTGGGTTGTAGATGTTTCCCCTCACGAGGAGTGAGGAGCAGTGGGATGAGAGCTTTGGTCTCTCGTAGGTCGAGCCATGGGTCTGGAACACGGTGGTATAGCGGCGGGCCTCACCAAACAAGTGGAGGATACCCCACCTCTACTCCTCTTGGCTAGAGCCCCTTGCAGTGCTTTGGGAGCTTTTCTCTTTTCCACCTCTGCCTAGTGAGAAGCTCCGCGTTGGTTGAGGGGCTAAGGGTCAGAATCTCACTCCGGCAAGGAGCAATAGGAAGATGACCTCACTTCCCTCGAGTTTGTGATTCCACTCAAGTCTAGGGAATAATTGGAGGGAGCAGAAGAGGAACCCGAGGGAGAAGTGGAAGAATTAGCCTTCTTGGTCCTTGCCATATGAAAAAGAAACGAACAAAATGTTTAGAATAAAAAATTTAGTGTTTGGTGAAGTATCTGTACATTGTCGGTGAGCATCGACCCGTAGATGCCTTCATTGATCAATAGGTTTACTACCAATGATCCTTTAACATGTCAGTGAGCTCACTGATGAGTGACCAGGGTCACTGTCTATAATCATTGATATGTCGATGATACCCCGATGGAAACCCAAAAGTTCAAAGAGATGTTGGTTCTTCGCCAATGCCTCTCTCACCAATACTTTTGGGGACTTTGAACCCCAAAATGTATTGGGAGTGTATGGATGGAAACCCAATCTTTAAATTCTTCCATCGGTGACATGCCAACATATTGGTGTGGGTGATGGGTGTTTGGTGAAATTAAAATTATTCAAAATCCATCAAAAGAAAGAGTTTGCATGTTGTACCTTGGTGGTTTTAGATTGAAAATGGAAGAATAAGAAGAGTTTGGAGGCCAGAAGAGGGGGAAATGCCGCTGGTTGTGCAAAAGAGGGATTGCTTCTAGAGAAGAAGATGGAGCCAACAAAAGGGAATTTCTCTAGAAAACCTTAGAAACACAATCTGGGAATGGCGGAAGAGGGTCACCAGAGACAAGGATGAGACACAAGATTAGCAGAAGGGGTTTAAAGGCAGTTAATGTAAACGGAAAAGCAAAGTAACTCTTGGGCCACTGCGCACATGTTTTAAAAATTGAAATTGGGTCTATCAACAAATCGATGAACCCATCAACGTGTTGATGGAATTAAAATTAATCAATTAAAAAAATTTGAATTTGAAGTTTGAATTTATTGAAACTTGGTTTAACCAAATTTCGGAAACATTTTTTAAGGAGAGAAGAATGTGACACATAAGAGAAATATAGGAGTCTAAGAGAGTCCGAGTGTAGGTGGTGAGCATCTAGTGATGATTCAAGAGCATCTAGTCCTTTTTCGATCTGACAAGGACCACAAAGTTCGCATGTCTACTCTGCTTAGGTGCACCTCCTCTCAATAGCAATCTTTGTAATTTTAGTCAAATCACGAAAATTCATATGCCTCAAATATTGATGCCGCATATTTGAATTTGGTGTGGAGATAAATAAAATAAACAAGATCTAAATAATAGCATTGATATGGCACCGCAAGACGCTTAATGGGAGACCAATGGCAGGTTGCGACGCTGGGATGAAGTAGGAGACACAGACTAGTCAAGTTGATCCAAGAGTGGGCAATTACGGAAAAGGCTTTACTTCCACAAAGACGATAGAAGTGCTATGCTTATGATGATCACACCAATATGCAACAAATTTCCCGTGTCCTAAATTTCAATGGCCATCTTTCTTCACCGCAAGATCCTTACGACAAACCAAAGTGAAATAGAATCTATGAGAGAACACTTGACTCAAGTTTTCTTCCTACATTTATTAAAAACTCAGGAAAATTAAATTGCAAAAACAGCCTTTTGTCAGAAGTGAATTAGGTGCATGTTAAGCAGAAGGTAGAAGTTTTGACATAATGACATCCGGTTTGGAGGTCAGCCTAAAAAACAAAGACATCTTACACTGAAAACCTGGGAGACAATGATGCACTTGGGCAACCGAAACACAACTCATAATAGACTAAAAATGTATAACCTGTTGTTAGTTACATTGTACAAATCAGAACGCCATCCACTCTTTACAAAAATGCTGTCAGTAAAAATGTTAAAAAGTATCTTGACAATTACAATTCATCTACTCCACCCAGAGTATTTCTGCTCACCAAGTCGCCTAGCCAACTCAAAGTCTTTCCTCACTATACAAAGGAGAACAATGCATGTCACTAAACAGGTGAATAAGTAATATTCGAAAGTAAACTACTGATGAAACCAGAGGTGCATGCCATTTTTTGAATAAGTTTTGGAGTCTGAAAACAAAGAAAAATGTTGTGAAAATTCCATAATTTAACTTGAATCTAAATTTATAATTTCTGAGATGTTGAAACACAATTTCTAAAATATCAATATAGAGAAATTGTAATTGCAGGACAAGGATCTTCAAATATGCTCTATTAAAAGTACTAACAGCAAAATTCAACAGTTTGTTGACTAAATTGGACTGATCTGTATGCATAATTCTGGCTGATGCATTACTTCAAGTTAGATATCTATCTAAAGCTATGGTACATCACGCCAGTCTAAAGCTGTAATACATTGGTGTACATGTAATATTTGAGCAGCCCATTATAATCAAGACTGTTAACAAACATTAATATCAATATATTTAGTCACTATAATGTTTGTTTGATTACCTTGGGCAGGAAGTAAATAAGGAAATGTAGTTGAGAGTATCAAGAGATGCAAACAAAGATAAAATTTTATCTACAAGAGTATGTAGTATGTAGTATGAACTTACTAAGTGTCACACGTTTTGCATGTAATGCACACAGCAAGCTCTCTTCAAATAAACCAACTAAATGATCTTCAGCAGCCTACCAAAATGAAAATTTAGATAAGAATCTGTAACTATATCTACAACAGAAATACTCAGTTCTGAACACACAAGGCACCTCATGATTAAAGTTTCAAAAAGGAAATTCAGCAAATACAAAAAAATAATGCGGAAAGCCTTGAACTGAAAAGTTAACGTGAAAAAAAAAAGAGCAAAAAAATTCTGAACAGAGACAACCTCAATGGAATGCATTAGAGCCATAGAATGAGAAACCAAAGAGGCAAAACTAACAGGAAAAGCTAATTAAATAAAGCCCTTGTTTAACTGCCAGGATCAGACATAAAATTAGGACTGTAATCGGCGTGTGTGATCACAGGTGATTGGAACCATCCGATGATGGTGCAGATTGAAAGGTGGCAGCAGACAGTAGAAGCCAGTTGCTGAAGATGGTAGCCAACAATGGCTGGCATGGTGATGGCAGATATAGCAACAGCCAATGGCAGGTGAAGTCAGACGGAACTGGCAGAAGAAAAGGCCAGCCGCAGACAATGTGTGGTGGCAACGATGATGACAGAAGGGTGGACGTGGCTGTCTGCAACTCTAGAAGATGGGGAGGGAGGGTGTTAGTGTGATGGGAATGCAGATACCTAGGTATTACATTCAGATGGGTAATCACTTTCTTGGTTTATTGAAGGCTTTGTTAAGTGTGGGAATTGTATTTACCTAGAGTTTATACAATTCCCACCTCAAAGCTAAAAACAAATATAATTGTGAATTTGATTTCTCCATCCCCTTCCTCCTCGTGTCGCCAGTATCTCAAGGATTCCATTGCCTCCATTGTCATTGCACGCAGGACAGAAATTGTGTAGGTGTCTGTCGGGAGATAAAGGACCAGATTCATGCTATCTCCGTGGCCACGGCATGTAGGACAGGCAGGGGCAGCTATTCTGCCGCTGAGGCTGCAGTGTGTCGATAGTGGAAGGTTGGCGATCTCGTTCGTGCTGTTGAGGCTTCCCCGCAACGTTTTCATAGTAATTCTGTTCCTGTTACTTATTTTCTGGTTCTGTTTTTTCTGATTGCTGAAGTGTTCCCTTGCCACTTTTCAGTCTTCAGGTAGAAGACAAACAAACTTCTTTAAATTTGGCAATTCGTCCTTGTTTGGTCCAGCTAGTAGGTTTGCCAAACTTTGCTACCAAGAAAGAGGAAGAAAACACATGAAGACAATTGGGTTTTTATGGGGATAGATATGGAAGGTTAATTCTCTTCAGTTATAAATTTGCCAAATTACACGTCTTTCTAAGTTGCTTTGATAGTCTGAGCCATTATGGCAAAACCAAAGGAAAAAAATTTCGCATTCCAGAATCAATTGTCACATAGGCCTAATAAATTAAGGTGGCCAAATGAATTGTTTGGGTATGTATTAGCTAAAAAATCAATACAACAGAGAGCTCTGTACAAAAACTTATCAGAGATATTGCCATGTAAGCTGCGTAAATGTGGTTAATGGTTTTCTTTAGCTTGTAAGAGATATTGCTATGTAGGATTATTAAAGAATATAGAGTAAAATTATGAAAAGCTTGAATGCACTTTTCATAAAATGTGGTGAATGGTTTTCATTAGCTCGTAAGAGATATTTCTACGTAAGCTGTTTGATCTTGCATGAAAAGACTAATTTTTTCTGATGGAGAGTGCCCTTTAAGTGAGGGTACTAAATTAGATGACTTGTTTAGTTGCCCTATAATCTGTTAATGGACCTCCCTTCAGTCCGTTTTAGATTTTCTATTTGGCCTGAAACCCCATACATTCACTTATCTCACTAACCACAAATTCAAAAACTTTGAATGAAAATCCACTTATTTCAATGACCCATGAATTTTATAATTCACAAAAACTATTAAAACCCTAGAAAATACCTTTCAGACTATGAAATACATTTTGCATAGTATATCTATTTTCACATGTCACTACAATGCCCCCCCCCCATGAATTTTATAATTCACAAAAACTATTAAAACCCTAGAAAATACCTTTCAGA
Source organism: Saururus chinensis (assembly GCA_035235625.1). Taxonomy (NCBI): domain Eukaryota; kingdom Viridiplantae; phylum Streptophyta; class Magnoliopsida; order Piperales; family Saururaceae; genus Saururus; species Saururus chinensis. The sequence goes on along the minus strand of CP141146.1, from coordinate 22,300,786 downwards.
CTATGAAATACATTTTGCATAGTATATCTATTTTCACATGTCACCCCCCCCTAAAAGATGAAGGTAGCAGATGGAGGTGGAGGGTGGCGGAAGATGGACGGCAGACTGCAACCGTACAAAGGGGATCACCAAGGAGATGCCCTCCTGGACTGGGCTCTGGCCTGGTCCTTGTTGCAGATATTCATGGACAGGGATTGGTTGCATTTCACTGGACCAATAAATCAAAATGAACATAATTGGACTGGGTTATTGTCTGGTTCAGCTAAATTTTTTTTAATGGTGTACCAAAAAATATAAAAAAATTAAGGCCCTCTAGCGTTTTTGTCTACTGAAGAAGAAGACCAATAAATCAAAATGAACCAAACTGGATTGACTAACTGAGTTGGGTTTGGCTTCTTGCTGTTTCATCTGACAGGAGCGGAAGTTAGTAGTTAGGGCCTAGGGGAGATAACGTGAGTGATTTCAATAAACAGGGGAATGTGAAATTTCGGTGAAATTGTTGCCAAATTTGGGGAGGCTGAGGGTGGAATGGCGTGATATAGAATGTGGGATGGAATGGACAAGAAATCAGCATGATAATCGCCATGAATGGGGGAGTTCAGCCAAGAGATTTTCACAGATGAGTATCAGCTGGAACTGCAAAAGATGGTGCTGATAAGGGAGGCTGGTGGGCTGTGGCGGACGAGGCCAGTTATGAAGACTTTGCAAAGCACGTTGAGCGGGGGCTATGACTGAGTTGTGATGGTGAGGAGGCTGTTAGGTACTGCTAAATCTGTATCTTCGTCGGTTAGTGATTGGGATTTCGCTTTCTATGTTCTGGTCCCTCAGTCTCCTGCCAAGTTTTCTTTTCTTTCTTAATCATTAAAATTTCTTTGGTTCATGCTTTCAACTTGGTCTTTCTCTAGTAAAAAATTGCATTGTTGCTGTGGTAATTTTCCAGTATCTCTGACTACTGCTGAAATGGGATAAAGAAGCAAGGGAGTATCAAACGCAATGAACATCAGCCTCCATAACATTAATGGTGAAATGTGAGAAAGGCAGCACCTGTGGTCTCTGAGCAAATAAGGTTAACATGGAGCGACTTTTGAAGAAGCAACAAACACTAAGGAGGCGACAGTTTGGATCTGGGTACCAAATGGAGTAGTTTCTCAATGAATTTCTGCCCTCTTCTAGAAGCCTGCAAGAGGAACTAAAAACAAAGGGGAAGGGGGAGACAGAGCTCAAAGGAGAAGGAGGGAAGGAAGGGGTAATGGGAAAGCTGGGATGGGGAATGGTTATTCCAATTGATTCATAAGTCAAATCACTTACAACCATGTTCATCTTGGCTTTATATATAGGCCAAAGACACCAATTAACCAGCAAGATAAAAACACTTGACCCACATGCAAAAAACTGAAATAACCTAAAATATCCCAATCAAGTTTCCAATTCTTCATCACCAAGTAAATGGCAAGCGTGTTGTCAAAACCAAGCTAATTAACACATCAATCATGCAGTTATTTAGCAGACTAAATGAATATAAAGAACAACCAAGCGAAAAGAAGTAAACAGAACGGAGTCGGTGTGATATGAAACAGCACCTATCCTGTTTGGAACCCAACTAATTAGCAGATCCTTCAATCAGCCACGCTGTGATTCAGCACAACAAATAAGTTTGGAGAAATCCTATATATCATGATCAGACGTAATCTGACAGTACATTATGGTTTAAAAGATTTTATTTTAAATTAAAATTTGACTACATTAGCAAACTTAAAGAAGCCAGACAATAGATTAATTGAACTAAAGAAAATGGATCTGAGTATAATACAGAAGATACTACCAGCTGTAGTAAATATATCAAACATTTCCACTTACAACTTCAAATAACATTGATTGTGAACTGTTTAGAAGGGCTGAACGAACTGAATAAGAAAATATCATAACATCCAAATCCTAATTTAATCATAGATATACTTCCCTGTATACGAATCTTAAAAGAAATTAAATATGTAAAAACCCTCGTCATCATTCCTAACTACCAAATAGCTTGGGCCGCAATTTGTACAATATAATTCGTCCCTTTTTCCCCTAAATTGTAATTATCTCCCTAGATCACATAAAAACTGCTACGACTACCTATAACCAAGAATAAAGCAATACATATATCTAAGGTGTCTGTTTTAGATATCTTTTTTTTGGTAAGACTGTTCACTTATCCCATGCCATATGCATCACAAACCTGTGGCCCCTCATCTTTTATGATCATGTTCTAGGATCTATGATTTAACTAATATTTTCTCTAACTTAACTTCATAAAATTCATGATGTTCCTTACGCTTATCCTTGTTCTTTTTCAATATTTCACCTCTCAGCTCTCTAAAAGCCCACAATCAAACTTGTTGAACTGACCTTAAACTAAGAATGAAACTACCCCTCATCTGTTACTTGTATCACGTGCTAGATGTATGCCAAACCAGATGCCCTTTGATTGCAACTGTGCAATCATTTCCTTTCTGTCTAATGTGACAACATTTTAACTTACAATGTCTTCCAACTTGGGCTTAACGTCATCAACCAACAATCCTTCTTACTCCTGTCTACGGATAAATTTTTTTTTCCTTACTAATACGGAATATTATAGAAAATTTTGAATGACTCTGCTGAAATCTGTAGCCCAAAATGTTTAGTTCAGATTTCCGCATGAATTTCTTATTCATGAAGATAAGTTATAAGAAGAGGAAAATTGAAAAAAGCAAACATCTACCCTCTCCCTGAGACATAAGGAACATCCTACTTCATCCAATACTGAGTGATGCTCGGACTATTATAGAAGCCTTTACAAATAAGTCTTTCCAATGCAGCATAGAACGTTTAGTTGTGATTTCCATTATTCATTAAGAAAAATAGAGAAAAAGAAAAATTGTGAAAAGCTAACATCTAACTTCTCCCTGAGACATAAGAACACCCAGCTTCTACCAATAAGGAAATGCCACTGAACAATAATTCAGATATTGACCTAAAACAATGGTATTAGAGGATCACTGAACTCATTAGTTTTGTTTTGCCAATATGTTACCAATAGTATCAATGGATCACTTAATATCACTGAAACTTTCTCGTAATTGATTTGCTAGCAATCCATGACAGCATGAATACAAGGAAATGAGATTTAAGGAGACACACAAAAAATAGAGGAGTGGAAATTGAATGGGCGTTCTTTTCAGATGAAAAAAGAATTATCGGATTATTATATATAAATGAAAATTGGGGGCTATTTGGCAAGTGACTCAAGCGAGATTCAGGCAACATTCCCATGAACTGCTAAAGTCCGTTTGTTTACTCAAATGAATGGTTCTATGAAATTTGGGTATGAAGATGGAATCATCGTTGAATTTTTGAAGAATGGTAGCAAAATTCTTCAATGTATGAGGGTTTTGACATGTAGGATTCAGGATGAAAAAAAACAAGAATTCCACTTTTTGCAGAATCTGCTCTTGAGGAGATTCTACAAAGTAGGAATTCATAAGTGGGACAAAAATTGAGCCCAAAAAATGCACCTGGCAGTAGGGGGCGTTAAGGCCCCCAATGAACCAGATTTTCATGAATCTTGTTACACTTTATTGAAAAAATCAATTACCAAGTAGCCCCTTAATATTCGTTGAGGATCAAGAATTATATAAATTCCAAAGGCTACAAGATCATGGTCATCCAATCTGCAGACAGAACTACATGAACTAGAGTACTATAGGCACTATATTGGTACATATTATGAATCTCATCCTTTACAAAATACAGTCCATCACTAAGTCATAATTTTAGTATAGTAAATTGCAGTATGACCATCAGACCTGTGATTTGCTTGCACTCTTACCCACTCATGCTTCAAAATAACACCCAATTAAACACACCTAAGTAAAGTAGTGCTGCCAACTTTTATTATCCTTTTCAACTAAAATAATCATTTTATTCCACAAGATATTACGCTTGTAATGGTTCTTCAACCTTTTGTTACTGCTACATTTAGGTTTCTGACCTGTTTGGCAAAACTGTCTAAATTTTTAAGCATTTGAAAGTAGCCAAACAGGTACTTCCCACCAAACAATTGAGTTTATTCCCTCTCTCTAATTTGGGTTAACAAGGTCATTCATCAGCAGATTTTGGCTGGGGATGGTTCTAAGTTTCTTCCTCCAATATCTCTTAACAGAGATTGTCCTCACTAAATTACCTCTCTCTAGTTCTTCAATGGGAATGGCATCTCGAAGGGCACATATCATTCAAGCGCAAAGCTCTAGGGCTTGGTTTTCCTTGAGATGTTGAAATTTTACTTGCACACAAAAGTTGATCTGGGTGAAAAGGTTGGCCTCAGCTATAGCAGAGGGGGGTTAAAGTAAAAGGAAAGCAACATTTTTTTCCTTTTATCAGCTAAAAAAAGGAAAGCAGCATAGAATCATATCAGAAAAAGGAAAATTTTAGAACAGAACCAAAAAAAAAAGTAAAAGGGAATGGGCACAAGGAGTGCGGATGGAAACTTGGCATGTGTAGTTTTTGAAGAGAGACATGCATACAGCCAATTATACACTAATGTAGGTTGTAAAACCTCATCTGATAATCACCACAAAACATATATGCAGATGAAAACAGCCAAATTTACAAATAAAAACCATAATCAAAGCTCAAAAGAAAAAATTCAAAATAAATACATAAAGAGAGAACAAAAATAATTTATGTGAACATTAACTAAAGATCAGATTTTTTTTTCTTTGACAAAACATGAGATAGGAAAGGAGCGTGCCACTGGATGCACCAATTCAAATTAGACTAGAAAAATAAAAAAGACCAAACTACAAAAGGTTTGGTACCCACCTGGGTTTCTGGTTCCCCCTTGACTTGATAGCTGCAGAGGAACCGGAAACTACCTCTCTGCAAAGGTGGACACGTTCTTCTCCCAAACCCAGCAAAAAGCACAAAATCTGAATTGCATATTTGCAAACTAGGAAGAACATAGTTAAATATGCTTCTACTATGAAAGAGGCTTTCATGATTATGGAGAGAAAGGTTAAAAAAGATGTGATGGAGAAGTGGGCCTAGAAGAAAAAATATGTATAAGAGGGGATTGAGGTTCAAATGAAAAAACCATCAACCCCGCCATCATGAGGATCCAATCCAAGAAACAGATTTCCAGGAGAAGATAAATGTAGAATGAAAAATCATGAAAATTGGTGATGAATGATGACCCACCGGCGCCCAAGTCCAGCATCCTGTTCAAAGAAAATGGGCAGAGGAGATGGGGAGAGGAGCCTGAGTCACACTAAGGTTGAGCCTCTCACCACTAGGTTAGCAAAGCTGATGGAGATGAGAATCATGGCCAACGTGGCTGCAGGTGCGAAAGAGGGACCTGCAAAGGTGGTGGTGGAGATGAGGAAGGAAGGGGGGGTTACAAAGGGAGGTTATAGAAGCAGGAACAAAATGAGGGGAGTTTAATACGTGAGCATATTAAGGGAGCTCTGATCCCAAGAGCCTGAAGTTCCAACAAAAATAAAAACACCTTGTGAGTTGCTTATTTTGTGGAAGTTTTAGATGTTGGAGCTCCATGATTTTTTTCATGGAGCCTGCTACCAGGTTTGGCCTCTTCAACAAATCCAATTTCTGGATAACAAAGCTCTAAAAAAAAATTTACCAACACCATATCACATCTTTTGCAACCATAGCCCTGTCGTGAAAGTCCTCTGGCTGACAACAACAATTTTAATGGAATTAAACACCTCAAAGTCACAAAGGTTGGGAAAGAGATATCAAGTGAACCAAAATGTTCACAGTACACATGTTCTCTAAAGATACCACTTACTTTAAAGATTGCATGTCTTTATCTTTAAACCATAAAAGAGAATACAGTTTTGAGGCCACAGAGCCATTAGAGGCAATCAGTAAAAGTCACCCTAATAATCACAACAATGATGCATATTTGACATTTTAATGAACTGAAATCTTTTCAATAATAAAATAATGTCCTTTTGATCATGTATTTTAGAGATAAATGCCGTCAATTACCTCTTGAATAGCATTCAATGCTTCTGCAGTCCAACGATTAACTAACTTAGAGTACAGAAAGCTAATCTCCTTCACCTAAAACACAAAACAGATTATAGATGTCAGATAATAGTAATAATTAAAAACAAAAAGGCACCCTTGATGATATAAGAGAAAGTTGCTCCCCGACAATAATAAAAAATTTCTGGTCAGTTATTATTAGTTTACATAATATATGTGAAAGCAGCTGAAGGATGTAAGAAATTTCCTCAGTTTGACGTAAATTCTATTTTATTATGTTTTACTAAGATTTGGTACTCAAATACATAATTCACATTATTTCCTAAATGGAATTGTTATGTTTAAAAGTAAAGTCGATGGCACTTCCAACCAACCAAAAAACATAAGTTCAAATTCTAATTAGAATAGAATTTGAAACTCGCTATACATAAAAAAAAACAATAATTAACTTCAATTATGATTAGGTTTGCCCAGTGAATGTTTAACATGAGAACAAATTACTTCCTTTCTGGCTTCCGTAACCACAGTTATTAGAAAAGTGCATCACAAACAAGCATATGAAAAAACAATAATTCACATTAAAGTAGAAAGCATATGCTGTTTCAAGACCACAGCCAAGAAGTTTTAATTCATTATATGCTTTATTAAAATTCTTTTTATTGAAAGCACTGAAGCTCTTGAGTCCTTGCAAGAGTCTCCAGCCTGGGCTATTTGATGCAACTGAGGCCTATTGCAGATATGCCTCAGCCTGAGCTCCCTACCGATCTGTCTCCCTTCTAGACAAGCCTTCCTCACTTTATGAGGAAACTTTTGTCTTACCTCCACAGCAGTCGCTAGACGGTAGGATTCCAATCCAGCTGGGTTCTACTCCGGCAAATGTCTGACCTTTCTGCTACGCACAGACCCAGAAGAATGAGATCGAGTAACTTGTCTGCCACATGCTTGATAATGGTATTACCTAACCCTCCCAAACCTATTTCTCTTCTCTTGTTTTATTAGTTCACAAAAAGGACGAGACTTGGCAATTTTGTGTAGAGTATTGAGCTCTCAGCACTATCAAGGACAAGTTACAATTTCCTATGATTGCAGAGCTGCTTGATGAGCTACCCGGCGCCAGATTTTTCTCCAAGCTAGATTTATGCTTTCGCTCTCACTAGATTCATATACACCTTTGTGATGTGCATAAGACAGCCTTTAGAACCATGATGGACATTATGAGTTTCTTATTATGCCTTTTGGGTTAACCAATGCCCCAACCACTTTTCAGCATATGATAAATGATATATTTCAGGTTTTTCTTTGACGCTTTATATTGGTCTTCTTTGATGATATTCTCATATATAGGCCTTCTTCGGAGTCCTAATTGGAGCATTTGAGGTCTATTTTCTCTCTTTTACAACAATATCAACTTTTTCTCAAACATTCCAAGTGTTCTTTAGGATGTGAGCAGGTGCAGTATCTCAGGCATATTTTTTCTGTTGTTGGTGTAGCGACCGGTATTACCAAGGTTGCTGTCCTGAGCAATTGGCCATTGCCAAAGACCCTTAAAAAAGCTCTTCTAGATTCCTGGGTTTAGTTGGGTATTAATGGAGGCATTCTTGGATTTGGTATTCCGGCAGCCCCTCTCACTACCCTCCTAAAGAAGGGGGCTTTCACTTGGACTAAAGAGGAACAACGCACTTTCAATAGGCTCAAGGAGGCTACGACATCAGCCCCTCTTTTCGCACTTTTGGACTTTACCAAGACCTCCATGGTGGAGGGGGATGCTTCATCAAATGTCAGATTGGGGATGTTATATTTATGCACGATGACCACCCCATTGCCTTTTTCAGTGAGGCTTTTGCTCCCTACTTTTGGCCTATAAGCACAATACGCTAGGTAATGTGCATGCCATGACAAAATGTCGCCCTTATATACTTGGCCAGCACTTTATCATTACAACTGATTATCATACTATTAAGTATTTTATGGATCAACCTATTTCAACTATGGCACATGAGTGATTGGTGACAATGTTGTTACGGCATGTTTATGAGATTGTGTATAAGAGAGGCACCGGAAATTGGGCAACGAATGCTTTATCTTGGCAGTTTGACGACTCTTCATTATATGCTTTAAGTGCCCCCAACTTTCCCGTTTCTAGATGATCTCCATGTCTCCTATGCAAATGACCCAGATGCTTCAGAACTTTCTTGGAGGAGAGTGATGCTTCATATGTCATACCCAGTGTTGTACTTATGCACGATGACCACCCCATTACCTTTTTTAGTAAGGCTTTTGCTCCCTCCTTTCGGCCTATAAGCACAATCCACAAGGTAATGTGCATACCTTGTATACTTAGCCAGCACTTTATCATTATGACTGAATCATCCTATTAAAGTATGTTATGGATCAGCCTACTTCAACTCCAGCACGAGTGATTGGTGACAAAGTTGTTAGGGCATCATTATGAGATTGTATATAAGAGAGGCACCAACAATTGGGCAACAGGTGCTCTATCTTGTCAATTTGAGGACTCTTCACTGTATGCTTCAAGTGCCCTCACTTTCCCTTTTCTAGATGATCTCCATGTCTCCTATGCAAACGACTTGGATACTTCAGATCCTATTGCACACCTCCATGCAGATTATTTATGAACACTGGGTTTTGTTTTTCTATTGTATTAGGGACACCTATGGGTATACCCAAGGATGACCATTTGTGGCATAATATCCTTCATCATTTTCATAGTACACATGTTGACGGTCATGAGGGTATTTTTCGCACTTATAAGCAATGTACTGGCCCAGTCCTTGACCCAAATTGGTGGTCGGCTGAGTGAATTGGGTTCAACCATAGGTCAACCTGGGTTAACCTGATTGATGGCATCAGCCATTAAAATAAATGAATCTCCATACGTTATATTAAATTAATTAGTTGGGTACCATGCTTGCCACAAATTCAATATTGTCCAGTTGGTTAGCAACTTGTTTCAAGTCATTGAAGGCTCAAGTTCAAATCCAGCATCATGCCATAAAATTTTTAGAATCCTGAGTCCCAACCGGACTGACCCCCATCCAACCGGTTGGGCCAGCATGACCTAGTCGGATCAAATTGGCCTAGAAACCCAAATGGATAGGACAACTTTGTCCACCGAGTCTGATTGAACCCAGTCCGACTGGCCCGTCTAGGTTTCAAAACATCCCAGAGCTTTGCCCGACGCAGTCTTAAGTGCAATGTGCCAATTTGTCATGCAATATAATGTTCGTCAGCGTGCCAAGGCCGATACCACTATACCGTCTGGTTTAATGCAGCACCTCCCTATTCCTGAGAGTACTTGGGAGGATCTTGAAATGGATTGTGTCAAAGCTTTACCGGTGGTGTAGGGCAAGTACGTGGTACTCACGGTTGTTGATTGCCTCTCCAAGTATGCCTACTTTTGTGCTCTTTATCATCCTTATATAACCCCGGTTAGTTGCTGAAGTGTTTGTGTGTGATATTGTTCGCCTCCATGAGATACCACATACAATATTTTGTTAATGGGATTAAGCTATTCTTATCGAAGTTTTGGCAAGAGTTTTGCAAATTACAGGGGACAAGCTTCCATATGAGCTGAGTTGACCATCCACAGGTTGATGGACTGACTCAGGTAGTCAACAAATGTTTGAACTCATACCTTCGATGTTTTGCATGGGACCATCCTGAGACATGGCTCTCTTTTTTACACTGGGCAAAATGGTCCTACAACACTGATTATGACACTACCTCTAGTTTTACACCATTTCAAGTTATCTATAGTCAACTTCCTATTGTCTTACAGTATGTTCCCTTGCAATCTCCCACTGTGAGATGGACAATGCCTTGCTGATAAGACATGAGGGTCATAGCTTTGCCTGCATTTGGTAGCAGTCACCAAGTTTGAGAGTTTCAAGTTGGAGACTTGGAGGCTGTTTGGATATTGAACCAGCCTGGATTTCACCTGGATTCTGCCTGATTCCACTAGTTTTGTGTTTGGGTAGCAAACTGCCACAGAATTAAAAATTCCGATTTCATTTAGCTTCCGCTCTTGGTTTCATGGTATCACCAAATGTCCTCTCGAGGACATTCAGCAAATTATGTTGATTCTGCTTTTGTTTCCATCTCTAGCCACCATTGTTGACTTTCAACCGCATCAGGAAGCCGCCACGTGGCCATTCCATTCTACGGAATCATGCAATTCTACTGCCAAACCTAATTTTGATTCCATGGCCTTCCGTTGAAATTAATTCTAATGAATCAAGATTCCAATTACATTTCAATTCAATATCCAAACAGCCCGCTAGTTTACCTTACCCACCAACCATACCGTTAGACGATAGTATATCAGCAGGGTAGTTTGAGGCTTTCTCATCGCTTCCATGACCCATATCCTATCATCAAGCATATTGGTTATGTTGCATACTTTCGAGGTCCTAGATCCATTCGATAATTTACATTTCGTAGCTCTAGAAGTAAGTGGGCAATCCCTTTGTCGTCTTTCTTACCCTTTACCCTTTCTGCCAGGTCAGTCATGACCTATTCCTCACGCTATATTACAACAACAGAACATATAACATCAAGGACCTGTTATTTAGGAGATTTTGATTTCATGGTCGCACCAGCCACCAGAGGGTGCTACATGGGTGGCAGAGGCTGATTTCTATGCACAATTTCCAAATTGGTCGCCTTGAGGGCAAGGAAAAGGCAAAGTGTGGTGGGATGTTATGGTCCTGTTGCAGGCTATTTAGATTAGGAACTTATTTTATTTAAGCCTAGTTTGAATTGAAATTATGCTTTTTGGCCTTCCTAGTTTAGTTTCCTGGTTTGAGTTAAATTTAGTTTATTCTCATCCACTCATTTTATTTTCAAGTTTAATTAGGAGTATGTGATTGTAGTTAGGAAAGTATAATTAAACAAAGAAAATCAAAAGCCAAAAAAGATTCTTTTCAACATTTCACTGCCAATTTGTACCAAAAAACCCACATTAACAGAAATGCAATAAAAGAGCTAAAATAATTCCTAACTGAAGATTGCACTGCCGATTTGTAACCAAAAGTCGGTATTAACAGAATGCAACAAAAGAGATAAATTAATTCCTACTCCCTCCATCCTAAATTAATAGCTCCATTTGGCAAAAAGAGCTTGTTCCATATTAATAGCTCCATTTTGTTAAATTTAAGTAGTTGGGTACTTAAAATGGAGTATCATAGACTTATTTTTCCTTCTCTTATATGTGGGTTTCACCATTCAATAAAAACTACTATTTTTCAAAATGTAGCTACTAATATAAGACGGAGGGAGTATTAGTTAGCTACAACTTATGAAGATAAATTCCACTGTTCCAATATCTAAATTTCATTGCCACCATTCCTTGCCTTTCCGTCTCAAGAGCTGCATTCACTTGGAAGTGCAACATCAACCGCAAAAATAATAGATGCTTTCAAGCACACTACAGGAGAAAAAGGTTGTGCTAATTACGCTACAATTATGCCACTGAAATAGGTCTTAAAAGGTGAATCTATGGTTCTCCACTTTCTCAAGATCATGGACAGAAGAATGCTCGAGATATTTAAAATATTTGGCCTAAAACAAGTAGTAATCAAGAAGCATACAAGAAACTGCAAAGACCTTTTAGTGAAAAGCACAAGTAACAGAAGGAAGATTACTAAGTAAACTTCTAAAATTACATCATGCACGGTTTCATATTTGCTAAAAATTGTCAATAAAAAAATGATAAGCTTCTTAGTAAATTTTAGGCAGTGTTCAAACAGATGAGAGTAGCTAATATCATAATAAAAAATTAAAAATAATCATAATGAAACACATGGCAGCAGATTTCACCAACAACGAAACCGACCTACCCATCAATCTCCAAAAAATTGTGAAGCCCCCAAGGAACCACAAGACACATAAAATAAGTTCAGGTCATCCATCACAAAAAGACTGCAAATGCACATTTTACACACAAAAAAAAATGCACTCACGCATCTCATAAATGGCGCCTTGGGAATCAAGAGTTCGGTCGACTTCTGAAACCTACGGATTTCCCGCAGAGCAACAGTGCCCGGCCGGTTGCGGCGTTGCTTGCCTTCCTTCTTCATCCGAGATTCTGCAAATCAATCATGCAAAATTTTAATAAGAGGGAAATGTATATCCCTCTGAAGAAGAAAATCAAACTGCAGATGAAAAAAACAAAAAAAAAACATAAATCACCAAAAACCCACTTGCAGGTGTGCTTCGGGGGGAGCGACGAGGCGGGCTAGTTACTGCAATGAAAACAGAGCCACGAGGTTAGGGTTTTCGGAGAAGAAAACGAGTCGGAGGGTTTGGATTCCGGGAGGAGCAGACATACCAGCAGCTGCTGAGGAACTAGGCCTTGAGAGACCCAACTGCTCCAGTAGCGGGCGTTTGGCCTTGCTCTTCCTGGCGATTTGCTTCGTCCTCGCCATGGACTCGGTGAATCCAGAGCTTCTTCACACTGATGATTGAACTATTGTTCGCTGCCTGCTGCCTGCTGCCCACTTATGACCGTTATACTCCCTCCCTCCGCTTCTTTCGTTCGTACTGGTTTTGTTTTGTTCTCTATTTTGTTGATTAATTTGTTGAATGAAGCTATATGAACCCAATAATCCCCTACGTACCCTATTTTACTTCACGAACGAGTTTATATGATTATTGGGGGTACTGGGATTATTGGGTGCATATAGCCTCATTCTAATCATTATTGGGGTGTCTAGTTATAATAATCAGTAAGTTCTTTTTTCACCATAAAATTGAATGGTAGTGGAAAAAATTGGACCGGCTGGTTTGAGTGACTTTTTGGGGTAGACAACAAATTACCACTTATTAGCGTGAAAATATTTATTCAAATTAGTCTTTTTTTCGTGGTGGCTCATCCCTCTTATATTAATAATTATATTTAATTTTTTAAATAAAAAATTAAATAAATAATATTAAAAAAATATTTATTAAAATAATAGAGTAATTAAAGTATTTTGGAAATTTATTTAAATAATATTTAAAAATAATAATTACTGAAATAATGCACTTTCCCAAAATAGTGTTACTTTTCTCCACGTAAGCGCCAGCACTTGGTTTTTTTCATGCACATGACGAAACTCATTTTTACATACAAAACTTAAGTTTCATTCTTTTAAAATAAAAATTATATACTAAAAACTTTTTTTAATAAATTTTTTAGTTTTACTGATTTCGTCCTTTAAATAGACAAAACCTAAGCACTTGACCTTACAAACAAGAGTTTGAATGTTTTTCATATATATTGTCCTCTGAAATAACAAAATTAAATCTAAATTTTGTTTTTAAAATATTTATTTAGTCATAAGATGATTCCCTCGCAAAAACATACCCACATATAATTTGTATCATTAAGAAATGTACCTGTGAAAACAAACCCACATATTATATAATATTAAAAAAAATTACCAAAATCGCAGAAAGAGGAAAATAATTCCCAAAAAGGTGTCCATTTTGGCCATGGAAGCGCCATCCAAGCACGAGCGCCTGCATGGCTTTTTTTGAATTTTTTTATGATTTCATCCTTGTGAAGGACAAAATCAGTACATTGTACTGATTTCTGTACTCATTTCACAAGGCCGAAATCAGTACAATACCGATTTGTCCTCTCTACTCTCTTCTCTCCTGTCTCTCTATTCACTCGCTCTCTCCTCTCTCTATTCACTCTCTCTCCTCTTTCTCTCTCTTCTTTTTCTCTATTCACTCTCTCTATTGACTCTCTCCTCTCTCTTTCGGCTATCTCTCTTCTTCACTCTCTCTCCTCTTTCTCTCTCTTCTCTCTCTCCTCTCTTCTAAATGACGAAATCATGAAAAAAAATTGAAAAAAGTATATTAATTTTATCCTTTAGAAGATAGAGAAATAGGAGAGAGAGTGAAGAAGAGAGAGCCGAAAGAGAGAGGAGAGAGTGAAGAGAGAGAAAGAGGAGAGAGTGTGAGTGAAGAGAAAGAGGAGAGATAGCCAAAAGAGGGAGGAGAGAGTGAATAGAGAGAGAGGAAAGAGAGTGTATAGAGAAAGAGGAGAGAGTAAGTGAAGAGAGAGAGGGAGAAGAGAGGAGAGGAGAGAGTGTGAAGAGAGAGAGTGAATAGAGAGAGGGGTGACAGAAAGAGGAGAGAGTGAGTGAAGAGAGAGATAGGAGAGAGAGAGAGAGAGAAGAGAGAGGAGAGAAGAGAGGACAAATCAGTATTGTACTGATTTCGTCAGCACTTGGCTGACGCCTATGTGGCCAAAATGGACCCATTTTGGGAATTATTTCCCTCTCTCTGCAATTTTGGTAATTATGTCTTATTTAAATATTATTTAAATAATTTTTCCTCATGAAACACACATATGAAAATAAATCCACATATAACTAAGTCTATGAAAAAAAATCTTGTGACATGGGATAACAAACCATCTAGAAAGACCAATAACATGTAAATGACATAATGCAATATCTCATATTTTCCTAGGTTTTCAAAACTTAACCACGTGGAAAATAATGTGTTGACCCTTAATTTTCTTAGTTGAATAAATTCTTCAATACATGGAATTTATGGCTAAAACTAATGTGGTTAGAAGGTAGATGGGAAGAGCTTGAAAACACTACCAAGAGCGTGCAAATTGGAGTTCGGATTAGAGAGATATGACCATTCGAAGTTGAACATATCACGTAGGGCCCGTTTACCCGAATTAGATGTGCATTTAGGTCGTTTAAGTTATTTTGTGGGCCTGATTATTTAGAATGATGGGAATTATTAAAATATAGCCCAAGTAGTCAACCTTGGCCCAACTTCTAAGGGGGTTAGGGTTCCCAATCTCCATGCTTATAAAAAGACCATTTAGGGCTTCTTTTGAAGAGTTTTTTTTAGAAAGGAGCCTTTGAGAGGAGAGAGAGCCGATGAGAGTTTTTTGGCAAATCTAGCCGGTGACGTAGGCGGAGAGGAGCATGCACAAAGATTGGAGTCTTGGCAAGGTATGCTCGCTTATTACTACTAATTTTTAGATGTTTTGTAACACCTCAAAATTTCAATGTTTTGAAATTTGAATATTTGGGCCCCTAAACGAGTTTTAGGGCCCAATAGCCAGTTTTTTCTTAAAATTAGACCATTTTGAGCTTGATTCGTTCGGAAGAGCCTTAAGGTATTTGATAGGGCTTGGAGAGACGAATGTATCGAGCTCAAGAACATATCAATCATACACTAGGAAAGTAGGCTATGGCCTCTAGAAGCGTATTATTTTCACAAGATAAGGTACCTTTGCATGGTCTTATTTCATATGACTCATCGATACGAGTCCAACAATACCAAGAATACGCAAATCGGAGTTTGGAGTAAGGATTTTTGCTAATTTAAAGTTTTAAATTTTACTTTATATTAAATACGAAATTTGAAAGAAAAAAAATATACTGATTGCTCTCGTAAGGAGACTTTATCTTATGGAAGGTCTGACAACTTTGTGAATTACCCATAAAGTCCACAAAATTTATATTTTTGGACAAATTTACCCTTCTATTCTTTTATTCTTCCTTTCTTTTTCTTCTTTCTTCTTCTTCCTCTGTCCGGATCGCTTCTCTCTCTGTCCAAATCTTTGATCCCTTTCTTCCTCCATCTAGATCTTTACTTTATTATCCATGCCACATTCTCGTATGTCTCCCTCTCCGTCCATAGTAGCTCTGGCACCTCCTCCACTACGTGCCCTCATCCACCACGCCCTCCTCCTTTTCTTTTTCTTCCTCCATCCAGATCGCTTCTTCCTCTATCCAAATCGCTGCTCACTTTCTTCCTCTGTCTTAGGGATGCCACTCGGGTCGGGTTAATGGTAAACCCGACCCTAATGGGTCGGGTTTGGTTTTCAAAAATAACCCTAATGGGTCGGGTCGGGTTTTAGTGATCCAACCCGACCCGACCCGAATATAAATATAAATATAAATATAAATATAAATATAAATATAAAACTTATATTTTTTATATTTTTAATATTATTTTTTAAAAAAAATTGAAAAAAAATAAAAAAAATATAAAAATTATTTTTTTAATCTATTCGGGTCAAACGGGTCGGGGTTGGGTTCGGGGTCGGGTCACAACTTTGTGATGTGGGTTCGGGTTTGGGTTTGGCGAAACCCGACCCAAACCCGACCCGGTGGCATCGCTACTCTGTCTAGATCTTTACTCCATGCCTCCTTTTCCTCTATCTCCCTCACCATCCACAGCAGCTCCGACGCCTCCTCCACTGTGTACCCTATCACGACCCGGGTTTTCAAAACCCTATTCAATAAAGGACGCACAATAAATCACGAGATAATTTTTTTTCTTTCTTAAATGCAAAAGAAATTATCTGATTAAATATACAGGTCATGATAACTAGGGTTCACAAATACAAATATCAAGACATTATATTATTATACTTGTCAAAATTTGATAAATAGCAAGTTAACCCTCTAAGTACAAGCCTGACATTTATTTGAAAATAAATAACCATGTAAAGTTGGCTTTCATGCCCATAATTATAATAACTTACACAATTGTAGAAATAAGAAACTAGAACCCACTAGAGCAATGTTGTCCTCAACCGCTCATCAATGTCTTGATCTCGCTAGTTGTCACGAACTGGATTTTTTAAACCCTTTTTAAATAAAGGATAAGTGATAAATCACGATAATTTTTTTTCTTTAAATCAAATCAAATCAATCGACTAAAATATCTAAGTCATGATAATTGGGGTTCACAATTACGAATATCAAAATATATGATATTATTACATGTGTCAAAATTCGATAAATAGTAGGTTAGCCCTTTAAGTACAAGTTTGTCATCTGTCTGAAAATAAACAACCAAGTAAAGTTGGCTCTCATGCCAGTAATTATAATTACTTACAAGATTGCAGAAGTAAAAAACTAGATCTCACTAATGCAATATTGTCCTCAAATGCCCACCAACGTCCTGATCTCGCAATATCCCCATCTAAAGAACTTGCAAGCAAACAAAACCAAACAACAACCAAACATCTCCTCACCCTTGAAAGAGCATTTCAAAAGAACAAAAGTATTAATTAATATTTTTTAGATAAGGCCATCATCACCGATGTTAGTTGCCTACGTACTCAGCAGACAACATCTTCAATGTTTCCAACAAGATCGGATCCAGACATAGTTCTGCCTAAAACTATAATATACTAAGAAGTATAGCATCACACATGAAATGCTAAAGTATTTTAAAACAACCTACATTTTATGCAAGTCCTTTAATCTTTCCACTTGTTCTAATTAAACAATCAATATCAAACAATGTTATTAATTATCTCTCGAACCATTATTCGATAATTAATATCCCCGTCTAATCCCAATGATAGAGCAAGCCTGGCCAAGGTCATCGCTGCCCGGGCCGGCAAGGCTAAAGCTGGCCAATGTCAGTGCGGCAATCGTTGTTTTTTTAAAACACATGCCCGCACGACGACGGCGGAACCTACCATCGGCGGGTCGACTCCGGTCACATTTGCCTAGAGACCGGGGTTTCTGGCTGAAAGGAGACCGACCAGCTAGTGGCCGGCCAGTAGCCATCAGCTGGAGTTTTTTTTATTACTGCAGATTCACTGTTCCACGTAATTACGGGAACAATGATGTTTGCACTATACTATTTAAAAAAATTACATAACCATTGGAGAGATTTTTGTTCATTTTAAATACACAATAGTATGCAGATTTAATCAACTCGAAACTAAGACAACCAACCTACCTTAATTGATGGTTTGCCATCGATCCTTCGCCACCGGAGCCTCATCGGATCCTCGCCGTCTACCACCTTCTCCCTCGCTTAATGCCAAAAGGCTAAGAACCCCCTAATTGTGCCCTAAGCAACCCTTTTTATAAACATGGGGATTAGGGTTCCTAATCCGCCTAGAAGTTGGGTCAAACCTCCTAACTTAGGCCACCTAATTGGGTGTCTAAAACTTAATTTTGGACCTTTAAACAACCGGGCCAGCAAAATGACTTAAAAGCCCAATTACACGTTTAAATCGGGTAAATGAGTCCTATACGATATGTTCAACTTCGAACAACCGTATCTTCCTCATCTTAACTCCAATTCGCGCATTCTAGGTGGAGTTTTGAAGCTCTTTCTATCTAATTTCTAACTACATAGGTTTGAGTGACAAATTCTATCTAGGGAGGAAGTTATTCTACTAATAATGTTAATAGGTCAAACACCTTATTTTCCACGTATTTAATTTTCGAAACCTAAGAAAATCTAGGATGTTACATTATTCCCCCCTTAAAATAATTGTGTCCTCACAATTCGCCTTGGCCAACCCTTGACAAGCTTGACCTTCAACTCAAAACTCATTCTACCCTCTCAAACTACATCAATTGCAACTAATAATTTAAGTAGCACACATACTAAATATCTCACAAAATTTAGGTCATTACACTAGTCCTCATCTAAAGAACATGCAACCAAACAAGACCAAACAACAACCAAGCATCTCCTCCCCTTGGAGGAGGATTTCCAAAAGAACAAAAGTATTAGTTAATATTTTTTGGATCGGGCCAACATCACCCAATGTTATTTGCTTACATACTCATCAGATAGCGTCTCCAATATTTCTAACAAAATCGGATCCAAACGTAGTCCTGCCTAAAGACTACAATATTACAATAAACATAACATTATATATGCAATGCTTAAGTATTTTCAACCAACCTACATTTGATACAAGTCATTTAATGATTCCACTTATTCTAATTAAATAATCAATATCAAACAATATTATTAATTATCTCTCAAACCATTATTTGATAATTAATATCCCTGTCCAATCCCCAAAGATAGACATACTCATCAGATGTCAACCTAAGTGACAAATGATACAACTGCTATGGACTGTCCTCAAAAGGGAACCATCCATAGTGCGTTGCTGGAATCCACTAGGAAGTGTCATAACCCAACCTAGCTCATAAGGACCAAACCGGAGTAGAAGGGCATGACCCACAATTGCACATGAATAGAAGTATCGGGAAAAGCCAATCAAGTAGGATGTCAGCTAATCCAAATGTGTGTACACTAAACAATCCTCAATAGATGAGTGGTGATCCCAGCTCATGCAGAGCTCCCTCCAACTGGGAGGTGCAACTTCATGACCAAATCAATAGCTCATTAATAGAGGTAAGACTCAGAAAACCATTCTGAACCTTGTCTTGCTCATCAATAAGCAAGGATTCTAAATAACTATTGCAAACCCTATCAGTCTCTTTCAGACTAGAGTTAAAACTCAAAACTATCATCAGTTCATTAGCCAAAGTAAATTGTGAGATCAAAGGCCTTGTTCACTCTATGAATTAGTTTCAGACCCGATATTTTAGTCTTTATCTTGATTAGGTGTTCTCGCCCAATCCAAAGCTTTCTAACCCTATTGATTAATCTTTTATTAATCTTAAGCTAGTAATAAATTACTATCACAACATTAATAGCAAACATCAAAACAAATGAACCACACAGGTCTAAGCCAATCATAATATCAAGAACCAAACTGAATATTGATATTAGAAATGTTCGTGCTCTCGTACCCAAACCCTCCTTCGGTTAGTTGATTAAACTTTTATGAAAATAGGTCATAATACATATAAGGGTATTAAGGTAATTATATCACATTGGACATGGTCCTCTCCATTCTTGGGTGAGTCTTTGACCTCTCAAGAGGTTTTCATATCAAATTGGCCTATTAATTCCATTCATGCGAATGCAGGCCGGTCTGCTCATAGGGATATTTTTGTCATTTTGTTTAGGGCTTCTTTTAACCCTAACGGGTCCAAAACTAATCTTAGAGGTACTCCTTGATGTTATGGATCCGAGGTAATTTTCTTTCCATTTAACGGGGTTATAAACTCCTTGAACTGACCCTGATTTATTTAACAGTTTTACCTTAACCATAGGGGTAAAATAGTTACTTATCTTTTTATTGAGATTTTTCCCCATCTTGTACATTGGTATATAATTAGGGTACACATACATCTATCGCTAGAATATTTCTTAATTTTAAAGCCACTCATAATCTCCTGAACCAGAGCCCCTAAATCCGGTTATTAAAAATTCTTCTATAATTCAACTCATAAGGGTAAATTAGTCACTTCAAAGCCTCTAGGATTTCCCCCCAATATGAAACTTGGTCAAGATACTCTACCTACTCTCACGGTCATTTGTAATTTATTTGAAATTTTGATGACTATTTTAACTCACTGAATCAGACCCTTTTTAGATTTTTATTAATTTTTTAATTGGATCGGATTGGGCCCTGACATAAATGGGTTAGGTTACCCAACAACCTGCACCGCAGGTCGTCTTCTCAGTGGCTGGCCAAAGGCCTGCTAGCCTCTAGTCGCCACAATGGGGCGAGGGCAAGGCGTAATCGGATCGTCGCCCGATCCCGATTGTCCTGCCTCGCCGCCGACAAGTGATCTTCCAGGGCATAAAAACACCCCCTTTTTTCGTTCTACAATTCGTTCGAGGCGCCACAGTGGCAGGCCACCCCGACTGGGCTCGACAAGATCACTATCGTCCGGCAATTCCAGGAACCTCGATCTCGCTCCGGCCAGGGGCTCACTGTGCTCCTCCGATGGATATATATATATATATATATATATATATATATATATATATATATATATATATATATATATATATATATATATATATATATATATATATATATATATATTGTTACAGTCAGCTTAATGACCGAAGCTACCGCCACTAAGGCCATCACAGCTAGGACCACCGCGGGCCCCCTCCTTCGACGGGTCCAGTGACGGCCGGCCAGCTGGCGGCGGGCAGAATTAGGCAATTATTTTTACACCCCTTCTTCTCTCTATAATTCACATGTACAACCCACCTTATTAACTAAATATTAAGCTTAAGAAGAATTGGTTTATAATGCATTCTTACCTCACCACCATCGGTCTTCGAGTTTGCTCCTCCTCCCCATCTTCGTAGCTTAAGTAGAATGGATGCCCCCATCCGATGGTGCCTAGACAAGCACTAAGGGTTTTCTTCACTTTGTAGACTATCATAGGTGGGTATATTAGCTGCCATGGCTAGCCACAAGGCTAGGCCTAGGGTTGTCAACATGTACCCATTTACCCGACTATTGGACTGTCTGATCCAAAATTCATGGACATGTAATTTACAAACGAGTAATGGGTAAAATATGCGGCTAATTTTACCCACCCATTTATTAAGTAGGTAAATTATGGGTAACCCCTTGTCCATACCCATCACCAAAATCTAATATGTAATTACCCATATGACCCATTTACCCCATCTGCTCTCATTTGGCCCATGTCACCCATCTTAGAAACATGTATTTTTATGATAAAGTTTATGTAAGTATTTTCTATCAAATGTCCATTTTTATTGCTCACTGGTAGTAGGGTTTGACCTAATGCTATGAATCATTTAATTTTTATAATTATTTTATTTATGTGATATAATTCCTTTGTTGTAGACCAAAGTCAACCTTGTATTGGTTGTCATCAATCCTTTCAAAGAGGTGTGACACCTTGTATTTTTCAAGAAAAATGTAATTTTTATTTTCAAAAAATTTCTATTCATCGGCAATCCGCCGACATGTTGGTGCTCACATTGGTAAATATTAATTTCAACTGTTAGTAGGCATCGATGTATCAATGATTGCATTGGTGAAACCAAAAAATTGTCATTGTTTCAAAAATTGTGGGAAGCTATGCAATTTAGGATTCTTTGAAGCGCTTAAGCACTATATAAAGAGAGGGAATTTGGGTTTTGGAAAAGTCTATGAGAAGTCCAAGTGTGAGTGGGGTGTTTTGCTGCAGAATTGAAGGGAGGAAAGTTCTAAATAGATTTGAGCTCAGATTACACCCTCATCTATTATTTAATGATTGAATTTCATATTCTACATTCTTTATTGAGTTTTTGGCAAGTTTAGATGCATTCAATTCATTAAAGAATTTTTACCATGTGTTGTATAATAATGGTAATTTCACCTTACATTGGTTTTACAATTCATTTTCATGTGTAAACGGTAAAGAACTTGATCTTTTGAAAGATTTTATCTTGTTTTGATGTCAAGAGAACTTGTAGGCTCTCTATTTATTTTCTTCCTGAACATCAGCACAATTAACAACATGTCATGTTGGTGATGGGGGGAAGATGAACATCAGCTTGCTAAGCTGTGTTAGTTTTTAACCGTTAGCGGCAGTGTGACCGATTTGTCTATGTGATGTAGGTAAGGTGGACTCCCATAGTCAACCCACTGTCAGCAAAGGGTTTGACGCGTCGATAGGACATCGATGGTCATCAATAGTACATCGGCAATTTGAATTCAAGTATGTTTTATAATGATGTATATATTATTTATGTGAGTTAAATATCCTCCTAGAAGAGTATAATAGTTTACTAGATTACCCCTAGTCTGATTATCTATGAAAGATAAAGATTGTGTGTTTTAGCCTTTTTTTGTAGAATTTTTATACGTAGTGGAATTAAGTAAATATTCTCTTAAAACTTACTCATGATATATCAATCAATCAAACCATAAATATTCAATCCACACATGAATACATAGCAATTTAATGTGGAAAGCCCATACGCATGTAAAAAATTACGAAAGTTCTAAAGCAGAATTAAGTCAATGAACTATTACCAAGTAAGACAATTACATTGATACAGACAAACCACCAACCTTTATTTTGACTCTAACACAAACTCTTTTTGTTTAGATCTCTGTAAATCTTTGTTGTTGCTAGCCTTCAAGTTTTCTTCCTCAAGAACTTAAAACTTCTTCTTCCTCATTGCTTTGTCTTTTTTTAGCCTTCAACAAGCTCCTCTTGTTATTTTTTATTTTGGCCTCCTTGGAATCTTCAATCTCCCATTGAAGATATAGTGTAGCTCCTTTTTGAAACTTATGTATGAAATCTCTTCTTAGTGTGGAAAAGCTCCATGAATTAATATTTAACTCAAAGCTTCATGTAAATCCTCCTTAGAAAATAATATGCAAAAGGTATGAAGCTTTGTTCACTAATCTCTTCTAGATTTTCCTCTTTCAAAATTCGTGATTTCTTATGCCTTATATACCACTCTAAGTCGGTTTAGGTCATTGGCTTCAACAAGGAAAGAAATTGAATTCGGAATAGCTTAATTAGGGTATAGTCTTTAAAGTAATAAAATATTCTAAATAGTGATTGATCGTTACTATTTGTTTTGTGCACGATACTTCAAATGATCGATCGATTAATGAAGGCGATTAATCGATAACTCACGGCTTCTTTTACACATGGTGAAATCAAGTGTCAATCAATTGTTCTCTTCTTCATATTGTGCAACGATCGATCATTCTGTCTGTATTTTTTACATTTTTGCCCTTTTTACCTTGAAAGCCTTGAAATTACTTTCGAAACTTCTCCAATTGATTTTGATATGCGAATGTAATCTGAATAAGCTTAAAAAACCTTTAATTTTCTTTAGTTTTCTATCTTGAACCATAAGAATATATTTGCTCTTATTTTTCAAGTCTTTCAATTCTAAATCTAACTTAACAACAATAACTTCTAATCATATTTTAAGACTCATTATATACTTAAGGTTTCTAAACATAATTTTGATAAAGAAATTAGCTAATAAACTTGATATATGACTCATATATTCTTACAATTTATAAGTATGATAATAACATAATTTTCCTTGTATTTAGATGCATGAATGGATGATGTTGTGCCCATATTATATTGAGGTAAGGAAGCTCTATGCATGTATGAATCTTTGTAATGGATAATCACCCTTTAACCTTTGCATTTTGACACTTAATGACAAAGGATCTTAGTGTCTGGTTGGCTCCAAAAGTGAATCGTTTTAGCCACATAGACAGAAGGGTATGATATGAAACATGATCATAATCTTCCGGTTCTCTAAAAGTGGAAGTTTTATATGCAGAGTTACTCCATTGGCCTAGGAGTTAGGTTCGAATGGACTATAACATTACAAGATGAATGTTCTAGTGCAACACAATACAAGGGGGTTTTAATGGTCACAAAAATCAAGGTCTCAACCACTTGAGTCCATGAGCCTTTATGGGCCTTTGATTCATGACTTGGATATAACTGGGTGTGGCTTTAGAAAAAGGTTGAAGTCAAGTTTGAGGTCATTTATGGTCTAGTGGGTGTGATTAGACTTGTAGACGTGGCTTCCGAGTCTAAATAACCTGTTAACTTTTGGTTTCTTTTTCCTTTAAGTCTATATGTGACTTTGGAAGGTATATATGTTTAACATGGGTGAATCTTTATCAAAATATGTTGTTGGTTACTTGTTTTCGTTTTGCAATCCCATTGAGCATATATGCACACTTAGCATTCATTGTAATGCATATTTTGGCAGGTGGATGTGTATTGTCATTGGGTATTTTAGGTAGGCCATAGTGCATATTCTTCTTCACACAACTTGAGTTTGTCTCTTTTCCCTTAGGTTTGTGACTCGGGCACTTAACTGCATATTGTTCATTTCATATATTTCATGACTAATGATTATTCATTGCGTTGTTCGCATGGTTTTATGACATGTTTTAAAAAAAAACATTAAAAAAAAGAGCGAGTAAAATTGGAGATGTGACAAATTTACATTTTTTTGAAATGTCTAGGGGTATAAGTTCATTTTGTTGAAAGTCAAGGGGTGTATATATAATTTTTTAAACATCATGGGGTGTAAGTACTATTTTCTCAAAGGTTAGGGGTATAAGTATAAATGACCCTTTATTTTTTGAAGAACCTAAACACCTATACTTTCGTTTTCTTATTACCAATGGGAAGGTACATGTGATGCCCATAGAGATTGAGGAAATTTGTGATAAGAAGTGAAGAAGAATATCACCTGCATTGCTTTCTTCTAAAATTCTTAGCAGACAGGAGTTTATTGATGAAAACTTTCAATCGTCTTGACCCAGCTCCGGGCCTCAGCAGACTTAATCTCTGCTCAACACCAAAACCTGAACAAGTCTCATTTCTACCACCTTTCTGTTGGCACCACCCTCCATAACTGAACCTCCCATTATTTCTTCGAAGCAGTTCATGGTCGATTCTGTCAAGTACTGGGTCACCTTCTTTGAACTTTCTGGCAAATGCTGCACCACTTAGAATCAATCTTCTAAAATCTCTCACTCCTAGTGTCCTTGGGTGTTGTTTCGGTGGAAAATCCCAGCTGATGTAGTGGAGATCATGGTTAACTGTGGTGTTTCTGTACTCCATGGAGTTGCAAATGACTGTCTGGAAGTAGCCTTCTGGCGATGAGACAAAGTTGGTATAGTAAAGGAGGAGAGTCCTGGGGAGATTGTCCCATCCCACTACGCAATACTCGGCAAAAGATCTGGACAGTACCATCCATGCAGAACCTGAGAGAAGAAAACATTGAGAAAATTAGGTTCGTGCATGCTTTATGTAATATTTGATCACCGAAGTTCAAAATGCAAAGCATTCTTGTAAAATAGTTTCTCTTGAGAAGAAAAAGGAAGACAAAAATGGATTGTCACGATTCCAACGGCATTTGATCTTTACCTTGATCCAAAAACATAGCAAATCTACCTATCACCCTAAACCATTTTTTTCACAAGGTATTTGCAGCAGGTTGGGAGGGAACATGTTTTCGTGACGCAGCTCCACAGGGTACATAGAATCCTAGCATGGTACATAAAGAGCTAACATGGCACATAGCCACCAAGTTATTTGGGACAACATTATGCAAATATGTACCACGTAGGCCTCTATATACCATGTTAACACCCATATGTCCTATAGTTATGGAGCCTGTCAGGCTAGACACATCGGGGGAAAAGGTAAAATGTTGTCTACTTTGTACTGCATAAAGAATGTCTTTGGTACACCCAACTGAAAACTACTCTCCTCAGAGTGATTATGTTAATGTAGTGCATTAGATGACTACGTTTTTTTCCCTATAAGCAAATAGTATATTTGCGCAAAAGAATGGTACATGAGATGAAGCAAGAACAAATAGACTCTTCCCCCAAAGTCAGAGCTACAAGACCTGCGAGCGAGCCAGAGACCGATAAAACTAACACAAAAAAGATCCGAAACAACAAGGTAGCAAAGACAACCAAAAGAGATAAGGCCAAAGAGACCTAAAATTTATTCTTTTTGCAACCACCCTTCTTATTCCTTTTTTCCTAGCTACTTAGAAGTGTGCTTGATAAGTGTTATTGTAATCGTCCATATGTTCTAGCTCAAAATCATCCTGAAAGGGGGACCTAGACAGGTATGCGACAAGCTCTCTTATAATGAAAGCGTTAGACATGTGTGCTTGATAAGGGACATGTTGTAGTCTTCTTAGTAGGCATGATACTGATGTTAACGTGAGCTTGCATGTGCATTGTTGATTTTATATATCAAGGGCTTTCATGCATTCCTATCAGTAGGGAGCATTAAAAATACTTCTCTTATAATGCTCATACCTATCTTAATATATTCGTTTCAGCTAAAAATGAGAGAAGATCTTCGAGGGCATATGGTTCGTCATTGTCTCCCTTATTCCATCTGGACTTACGTATGGAACTTTCGATTGGGAATTCTCAATTTGATTGGAAGGATAATAGAAGAGAAGACCCTGATCTTCTCCAATAGATATAAGATCTCCAAATTTGGGGAATTTGGAGTACTGGATAGTGATCGATTTCCAATGGACATAAGATCTCCAATAGAAGCCATTTTGCCACAATTAGTTTGCACAATCAAAGAAATAGATGCTGATGACTTGGGGTTCAAGTTTGAAACATGACCATTTGATCTTCCATGGATTCTACATTGGGTAATGTTTGTTGTCTCCTTCATGGAGATCGAAAATGCTCCAATGGTGAAATTCTGATGGCCGCTTGCTACAGATTGACCTCCTTGAAGTTGGTGCTATTCTTCATTAAGAGGAATTGATCAAAATGACCCTTTACTACACCGTATTATACAAAATATATTTAACTTTCAAGTAATACATAAAATGGCCCTATGCACATGTAAACCTTCACACATGTGGCATAAATTATCTAAAATGCTCATTTTTTCATTTCCTCCCTTTTAACTTAACTAAATGTTTCTCATTTCCACTACCTCTCGCTTATGCTCCACTATCTCTGTTACCGGCTCTACCATTTCTGCCATTTGCTTCACTGGCCTCTGCCACAGGTTATGCTGCCTTCACCACCAACTTTGTCATCTTCGCCACAACCTCTACTTCATCTGATTTCATCTTCTCCTTCTCTGCCACTATCTCTTCCTTACCTCTTCTACCACCTCCTCTTCTTCTTCTTTTCCTACTCTCCTCATCTTCCTCCTCCTCCAACTTTTCCTCCCTCCCCCTCCTCCTCTTCCTCCCTCCCTCCCTCCCTCCTCTCCTCTTTCTCTCTCTCTCTCTCCTCCTCTCTATCCTCCTCCCATTTTCCTCCTCAGTCACCTCCTCTTCTTCCCTACCAGAATCTAATAAGACCAGTTATAAACTAAATAGTTGAGTGATTAAAATTTTAATTTTTTTTATCTACAAGCCTAAATCTTTAAAAATAAACCCTTGAACATGTTAAACTACTTAAAAGTAAGAGTGGGTTTTATTTGTATTTGGTTTTGAGCATTCTCTAATGTTAACCCAAACATCGTACTAACAATCGACTGTGATAGTCAACAACCGATAATCGACAATCAGATTTGCTACAATAAAGGGAATATAAGGTAACATTATGAGTGACAATGTCTCCCAAAGTATTTACAATGAACTATCTTAACAAATCATATAGATAAAATCAAAATAAAACAAATTTCAGACATGCGATTGTCGCGTGTTGATAGTCAGGACATTTGATAGCCTGACAATTAGGACATTCCACAGCCGACTATCGATTGTCGACTATCAAATGTCCCAACTGTTCTCTCGGCTGTCAAATGTCCCAACTATCACATGTCTAAAATTTGCTTTATTTTCTGTAATTTCTTTTCAATATGAAATTTTATACTTTTAAAGGAGAAAAACCTTGTTTTGTTTTTCAACAAAAATGAATTAGAACAAGCCTTGCCAAATGACACCTGTTATAACTCCTACCTAAATGAAAAAGACGATATATGGAGATGGCCTTAGATGAAATGGTGGAGGTGCATGGAAGAAAAATAGCCTAGAGCACATAAAAAGGAAGATGTTTGAGAGTGTAAATCAATTTCAATTTGAAAGAGCCTAAAAAGAACAAAAAAAATAGAAAGAATGGATAAGTAAAAACAAAAATTTTAGTCATACATCATTTAAGAGAGACAATCAGTTCAAAATTTTATGTTAACTATCAATTGTTGACTGCTGACTATTGGTTGTCAAATGTCCCTATTGTCGGCTGTCAAATGTCCTAACTGTCAGCTGTCGAATGTCTAAAATTTGCTTTATTTTTATCTATGTAGTTTGTTAAGATAGTTCATTATAAATACTTAGAGAGATATCGTCACTCGTAATATTACCTTATATTCCTTTTATTGTATCAAATCTAATTGTCAATTATTAGTTATGGGCTGTCGACTATAGACTACCGACTACTGGCTATCAACTGTTGACCACCGGCTATCGACTGTCATAGTGGATTGTCAGTAAGAGGTTTCGGTTAGCATTAGAAAAAACTCATAACCAAGTACAAATAAAACTCACTCTTACGTTTAAGTAGTTTAACATGTTCATAGGTTCATTTTTAAAGATTTAAGTTTGTAGATAAAAAAAATTTAAATTTTAATCTCCACCAACTAGTTTAAAACTATTCTTGTTAGATTTCAGTAGGAAAGAAGAGGAGGCGACCAAGGAGGAAAAGGAGAAAAGGATATGGAAGAGGAGAGATGAGGAGAGGAAAGAGAAAGAGGAGAGGAAGGAGGCAGGGAGGAAGAGGAGGAGAAAGAGGAGGGGGAGGAGAGAAGGAAAGGAAAAAGAGGAGGTAGCAGAAGAGTTGAGGAAGAGATGGTGTCAGAGAAAGAGAAGGCAAAATCGAATGAAACAGATGTGGTGGTGAAGATGACGAAGTTGGTAGTGGAGGTAGTTAATAGCGGAGGTGGTAGAGTAGAAGCCACAAATGGTGGAAATGAGAACCACTGACTTAGTAAAGTTAAAATGAATAAAATGAAGAAAGAGGCATTTTAAATAATTTACACCACATGTGTAAAGGTTTACATGTGCATAGGGCCATTTTGTATATTACTTAAAGACATTTTGTGTAATACGATATATTACAGGGCCATTTTGATCAATTCCTCTTTTAACTATACAAGAGCTCACAACTTGGTCAAATGACGTACACCCTAAACATGAAACTTATCTCCATTTATATTCAACTTTATGAGGAAAAGAGGAGTCATCGTTGCAATTTATAGTAACAAAAACTAAGCACTTAAACCTAGGAGTAATTTCAACACAAACTTCTTTGACACAATTTTGAAAAGGGCTAAAAGTGCCTTTAAATTTTGAAAAGTAGCAATATCTATCAAGAATGTCTAGCCAGGTTGCACCTCCTTGACTGTTAGATCATGATCTAATGGCTAGGGTGAGCTGCAACTGTGAGTAGTTTTTTTCATATCTAAATAGGCCCTTAATAAAGTAGTTGATGAACACTATGTTATTCAGTAATATAGACTATGCTACTTAGTATCATAAATAATCAAACATAGACTATGTTAGTCTTGAGTTTAAAACTTCACTCTCTTGGAACTCCTCTTTTGTTGGCCACCCATGAAAATTATATCCCAGTTTATTCGATGCGAATGATGAGTGGACCTTGTACATGCCCAAAGAAATTAATAGTGAAATATAATTCTAAAGAGACAAATTGTCCTACAGCTTTTAATCGGGAGTTCTAAGGATTCAAACACCTTAGCTAATACTTTCTCCGTCCTATTAATATAGTGACATTTACAAAATTAATAGTTTTTTTATTGAATGGCAAAACCCATATCTATGAAAAGAGAAAATATCACTTAAATTGAATAAAATAGAGATATTAATATAAAATAAATCTTTTTTTACTAAATGGAGAAAAAAAAACTCTTTGACATAAGCCTATATTGTATCACGCAGAAATGCCCTAAAAAAAGGAAGAAATGTTTTAGTTAGATTGAAGCACTTCTTAACTTCTAAATGATCTTTTTTAAGTGGAGCGATGCACCGTCCTGTGACCAATTCATCCCATAGTCCTGCAATTAGACCCTGCTACATGTATGATTTTGAACTGGCCTATGAAGGACCCCTAACTTTTCCTTATGCGACCATTAGCTTTTCCATACTCGATGTCTGAAGCATTCTCTCCTCCTGGACATTTTAACAACGTGATATGTGTCGGCAGCTGGATCGTAAATGGCAAGCACAATTTACATCAGAATTTGTTAACATGACATGGAAAACGCATCCATGAATCTTGTAATTGTTGCCCCATTCAATGAAACGTGACTGAGTCGTCCGACTGCCAGGGATGAATGCCCACACCTTTGGCCGACAATCTACCCCCGAAATCCCCATTTGAAGCATCTGCATCCCCACACCAGTGGCTGACAAATAACTTTTCTGCGTGTGGGTCTTCTTGGAAAAATAATTTTACTATTATATATTTATAATAATAGTAAAATATAGATAATTAATAAGTCTTAGTGAGAGACTGTGTCATGTAGCTTCTTATTTATTATAATTTAGATATTTTATAACTAGATATATGTGCATAAATTAGTTTTTTTTATATTTTAAAAAAAATTAAAAATTAATTTATAATTGGTATAAGGGTTCTGGGAGGTCTTTGGCTCTTATTAATTATAATTGGCTTTAGAAGAGAATTCATCGTAGACCTATTGATAAATTATTGGGAAGAACCCCTTATTCTTATCTACTCTAACCCAAACCCATTGGCTACCGCCTACCAACTGTGATTCTGATGTTCCAACGATCAAGTGTAATGACTTCATCTTGTCCATTAGAAAAGGTAGATTTAGCGTTACTCTAATCTAACAAATTTACAAAGAAAAATCTAATGTGCTAATTGGCTGGACTCTCTCATTGGTATGAACTCCAGCCCAGCAGGGGCATAGTAAGTTATTAGATTTTGATTCAATAGTACACATTATTTATAAAATAGGTATATTTGAATTATTGCCGGCCCCTTTCATTAATTCTTGACGGCTCGTAATACCTTAGCTCATACTGACACTCGTAAACCTGGGTCCGTGTTAATTTTTTTCTGTACGAATGGTAAGCAAGGTCTTTTTCTTGTTTCACATTAACTATTCCACCGTTGTTAAGTAGAAGTGCAAAGATAAACGAACACTAGGAACTGTGTTTTAACTTAGGTTAATCAATTTGACTGTTACTGGAATGTTATTGGAAAATGCAGATTCATATTTTTCTTTACATATTGTTCTTCTAGATTCTTTGTAGTATCATTCAAATATGGCTATTCATGACCAAGTAAAAGTGAACGGGAAAAATACCTGTATAGACTTTGAAAGCAGTGGGCAGAGCCCGCTGCACTTTAGCCCACACAATCTCTGATTTCTTGAGACTATAGAGTCCTGGGTCTATCATAATTGGCTTGGCCCTTTTGTTTCTGAGCTAAGAGGAAGAACCAAATTTTCAAAAAGCACCTATTAATCTTTCTGGTTTGGAGCCTCACAAAGGAAAGTAGAATGGGGAAAACAAAGAAGGAACTTACAGCTTCCAGCCCAAGTGACTGGTGTGCCCAATGAAATTTAGATTTCTAGGCAGACTGGAGAAGGCATGAAGCAGATCTGATGAAGAATTTCAAGCTCATTTCAAATGCTATTTGATTGAGTGCAACAGACGATAACTCATAGCTGAGAAAGCGAGATATAAGATAAAACTGAGAGACTTACCGTCTTGAGTTACCAGTGGGTAGTCAGAAGCACTGAGGTTAATGAACCAGTCCCAGTTGCAGGTTCTGAGGAGCAAAGACATGGCATGGAGGGTGGTGGCCAGCATGGTGGGTCCTCTGTAGGTAACCAAATTCGACTTCTGGACAATCCACACATTGCCCATTTGGGTAAAAGTCGGTTCCTCGGACACAAATCTGGACAGCCGTTGCCTCTCATCCGGCGATGCTTCGAGGTCGAGGTGGAGGAGGTAGGAGTTGGCCGGGTGGTAGAGCGCCCGGAGGACTCTCTCAAGCTTGCCCACATCGCCTTTGGAGGCTGATATAAGGTAGGCAAATCTGACTGGGAAATGCTGGTGCTGGGGCTGTGGCAGGGGTGCTACTGTTGGGCGAGAGGGCCTGGTTTGGGAGGTGAAGTAAGGTGGGAGGAAGAAGACGGAGAACAGAATTGAGGTGAAGATGAAGGAAATCATAAATTTTTTGATACCCATGTCTTTGGATATCTGAGAGGAGCAGTGAGCTAGTGAAGGAAATCTATGATCTGAAGCAAAAAATAGCTGAAAGAATTAGTAGAATTGGAACATTGGTGCCAAACTATCAGTAACCGAAGAGTGAATGTACAATTGAAGGAGGCAAGAATTTCTGAAACAAAGTCATTGAGAACCAAAATGTAAGAGAACAGGAAGAGGGTATGATTTGGTTAATAGAGGTAAGCAATTAAGGACATAAAATTTGACGCCTCATTTGATGAGGGAAAGGTAGGCAGGCATGGCTTAGGGGGGAGGGAACAAGGAGAGAGTGGAGTTAGGGGAAAAGCAGTTGTCCATGTTGTTGAGGTTAGTTAACAAGTTATGATTGGGTGCTGCCTTGGATAAGAAACAAAAGCAGAAGGTAGAGTGTTGGATTAGATGTCGCTCCTCTCTACAGGGAAAAGGCCTAATTTCACGTGGTGGACTCAGTGGGGGGGAATCTTTGCAGTGGAACCATCTACTGCTTCTGACTCAAAGGTCCAAGCGAATGTGGATAAAAAAAATAAGAATATGGATAAAAAAGAGCACTCAAACAAGGAGAGCAGCAAAGTAGTGAAAGAGAGAAAAAAAAGTAAGTACTCTTAGACTTCTATCAATTATAACGAATTGCATATTTCTTGTAATTTCTGATATATAATTTAAAATTAAAAAATAATATTTTTATACCCTATTTCTCTATATTATATGTTTTACACAATCTTTGATTGGATAGGGAGGTTGATCCCGCGTGATAATTTTTTCTATGGAAAATGATATTTTCACATAAAAAATATACAATAAAAACTCACACATGTGTCTTTATTGGATTAGATACATGGGCCCAAGTGAACTTTGTGTGAGGCCCACTTATCTAATCCAATGAAAAGACATGTGTGAGTTTTTGTGGGTGTTATTGTTGTGGAAATATTATTATCATTTTTCTATCCAATTATAAGTGGTACAAGGCTTATGGTGGAGAAAAATAGGATGTATGAATGTCACTGTTCTTTAAAATTTTGCACAAAATAAATAGAATGTTAGGGAAACTAATTGGAAAATAGTTATCATACAATTTTACCTCTCCCCTCCTTTCACTTTTACAATGTTGCATAGCCTCCCCTAACCCATAAGCTGACAAGCATGACACCTCATTTGCCACCTCCACTCCCACGATTGGAGCTAGTAATAGGGTCGGGTCATGTATAGGGTTAACCTTATTTTTTAATTATTATTTTTTAATTTAATATTTTATATATTATCTTTGAGGGCCAAACATAAGAATAATTTAGATGCATATCAACATTATAAATAGATATTTTTTGAGAAAGTAAGAGATAAAGGGAGAGAAAGAGAGCATTATTGCATGCCCCTTTGCACATACAGATTTCGATCTGATAGCACTCAAAGCCCAAACTCATACATACAGGGGAGGGGGAGGGACACCGGACTCTAGTGCCCTCCTACTCCTACCAATAGCCGAGAAGGAGGGACATTTATATTTTTATTTCAATGAAATAATATATTACTTAATATATTTTATAATTTAAGTAATAAAAAATAGTTTTTAATGGCATGTACATATATAAGTCATAAATAATTAGATTATTTGCAACATATATATGTATACATAGCAAATAAAATGATTATTCCTGTATGTGTGAGCCTGGACTTTGAGAGTTTTCGGAACAAGATTCGACGGTGCAAGGGGGGAAGCAACCTGCCTACGCACCCTGAGTTATGTACGTCATCGTATCAAAATCCGACGGCCCACATAATTAGGACTCATACTAATGCATAGAAGCCCATTCTCAAACAAATGGGGATTATGGCACACATAGTCGGGGCGTCAACCAAGTGTAACACAATTAGGACTAAAGAAATTATTTAATTAATTTTTGAGATCCAACAGCTTAAGGGAGCATACAACCTACTTGGCCCCTAAGTTACCTATGTCATTGGATCAAAATCCGACAGTCCATAAGGTCGGGGCTCATGCTGACATGTTTGAACACACGCTCACTCACACGTGATTGAAGAAATTAATTTTATTTTTTGTACTTATTTACTATATATTTAAATATTTAAATAATATATTATTTAATATATAATAAATATTAAATAAAAATTATATTATTTGAACCCATAGATGTATACATCACAAATAATAAGACTATTTGCGATGTATATATCTATACGTCGCAAATAATCAATAGTTATTTACGACGTATAGTTTTATGCATCGTAAATAACCATGTTATTTGCAACATATAAACCTATTACATCGCAAATAATTATAAATTATATTATTATATTTTATTTAAATAAAATAAAATATTGTTTAGTATATAAATACAAGATATATAATTACAAAAAAATAAAATAAATTCTTTATTCTCGTATGTGTGATTCCGGGTTTCTAGAGTCATCGAATCAAGACACGAAAGTGCAAGGGGGCATGCAACCTTCTTGCCCCCTGAGTTATATGCATTGTCATATCAAAATTCGACGGCCCACATAACCTAAGCTCACATTGACGCTTAGAAGTTCATTCTCAATTAAACAAGATACAAGATATTAATTAAATTTTTTTGAAACCCGACAGCTCAGAGAGTCGGAGCATAAGCCCATTGTAACACAAATGAGACTAAAAAAATTATTTAAAATTTTTAAATCTGACGATGTAAGGGGCATGCAACCTACTTGCACCCTGAGTTATATGTATTGTTGGATTGACATCCAATAGTCCACAGGGCCAGGGCTTGCGCTGTAGCGTATGAGCACAATCTCACTCACACATGACTAAAAATATTAATTTAATTTTATATACTTATTTATTATATATTTTAATAATATATTATTTAATATAGATAACAAATATTAAATAAAAATAATATTATTTGCGACTTATAGATGTATATGTCACAAATAACAAACATGTATATGTCGTATAGATTTATACGTTGCAAATAATTATAAATTCTCTTATTATATTTAGTTTAAATCAATTAATATATTATTTAATATATAAATAAAAGATATATAAGTACAAAAAATCAATTAAATTCTTTATTCTCACATATGTGAGCCCGGGCTTTTAGAGCCATTAGATTGAGATCTTGCATTTGGGGCCATGCAACTTGCATGCCCTTTGAGTTATGTGCGTCTTCGCATCAAAATCTAATGACCAACATAGCCTTGAATCACGTTAACTTGCGGAAGCCCATTTTCACATAAAATGGATTGAAGATATTAATTTAATATTTTTCAAATCTGAAGGTGCACAGAGCTAGGGCGTGAGCCAGTTTAACACAAACAAGACTAAAGAAACTATTTAATTTTTTTAACATCCAATGGCGTAAGGGGGCATACAACCTACTTGCTCTCTGATTTACCTTTGTTTTTGGATCAAAATCCGGCAGTCCAAAGGGTCGAGTCTTACACAAAAGGGACTAAAAAAATTAATTTCATTTTTTAAAAAATCCGACTGCCCATTGGGTTAGGACATGAGTCTAGTTTCTCACGAATATGACTAACAAAAATAATTATATATTTTTGAGATCCGATGGTGGAAGGGGGCATGCAACCTACATGCCTTCTAAGTTATGTTTGTTATCGAATCGAAATTTGACAACCCACAGAGGTGGGGCTCATGCTGACACACATTAGCTCAGTTTGACAAAAACGAGACTTAAGAAATTAATTTCTAATTATTTTTTTGTAATTATATATCATATATTTATATATTGTATGATATGTTATGTTATTAAATAATATATAATAAATATAAATTGATATTTAAAATAATAATATTTGTAATTTTTCTGAATGAACGGTACATCGCAAATAGTGTAACTATTTGTAATGTTTAATATTAAATGTTGCTAATAGTTAGCCTATTTGCGACGTTTAATGGAAAACATCGCAAATAGTATACAATAGTTGCGATGTTTGTGAAGAAATGTAGCAACTATTATAGATTATTTGCGACATTTCATTATAAACGTATCAAATAATCCATTATAAATTTTTGTTTATATTTTTTTGTTTTAAAGAATAGTATTTGCGACATTTATTTACAAACGCCGCAGATAGTTTTAACTAGTTGCGACGTTTGTATATAAACGTCACAATTAGGAGTCCTATTTGCAATGCTTATTCATAAACGTCTCAAATAATCTATTATAAAATTTTGTTTATACATTTTTTATTTTAAAGAATAGTAGGTGTGACGTTTATTTACAAACATAGAAAACAGTGTTAACTAGTTGATACTTTTGTATATAAACATCGCAAATAGGACCCTATTTGTGATAATTATTCATAAGTACCATTTATGAATAAGCATTGCAAATAGTAATTTTTGTTGCAATGCTTTTTTAAGCATTGTAAAAAGCCTTTTTATCAATGCTTTTGTGTCATTAATAAAAGCGTCGTAAATAGTTTTTTTTGTTGTAGTAACCATTGTGACCAAATTCTCTAAATTTTGGAAAATGTTCTTCAAAATTGCTAAATTAGGACACAAAAAAATAATATGCAAATATTAGCTCATTTGATGATGGACAAAACTAGTCAGAACTGCAGCT
The DNA here is from genome assembly GCA_035235625.1 of Saururus chinensis. Lineage (NCBI taxonomy): Eukaryota > Viridiplantae > Streptophyta > Magnoliopsida > Piperales > Saururaceae > Saururus > Saururus chinensis. Next base: position 22,263,761 of record CP141146.1, on the reverse strand, counting down.
CACTCTCACTGAAGCTACATCTCTAGCTAGACATCCTCTTCGATTATTTGCTAAATTTCAAATAACGTGGGTGAAGAGGCTTTTGTGTGTTTCTTCAAGGACTCTCCTTGGGGTTTTCTAAGAGGTGAGGAAAGAGGCTATTGTATACAGATTTTCCGACTTAGTGGATTTGATGTTGGTGCTCGTGGAGGTAGGCATTGCCGAACCATGAAGTAAATCTTGTTTTCACTTCTAATTCTATTTTTTTATTACTTGTGCATCGTTATGTGCATTGTTTGTGTTAATAGAGCTTGTGTTATTGGTTGTGTTCATACACACTGGAATAGTCATTAGTCAATGATCGGGTTTGGTAAGACCCCTAAAACCCCAACAAGTGGTCTCGTATATGGGAACCCAAAAGGAATTTAGCGTCTTTGCTTGATTGAGGTATTCAATTCAGCGGGAGCATTGGCAGACAATAGCAAAGTGAAAATAGAGGAGTTTAATGGTAAAAATTTTGCTCTTTGGAAAATCCATATTGAGGATTATCTACAATAAAAAGATTTATGGAGACTATTGATGGGGAAGAAGCCTTTAGATATGACGAAGGATGATTTGGAAGAATTAGTCCTGAAGATGCATGTTGTGGTCTAGTTGATGTTGATCCTTCCATCATATTTAATGTTTCTAAGGTGAAGATGATGACAGAGTTAATGGCAATCAGAGATGGATGAGATTTAGTCATCAACAAGGTTGTTCTTTTATGTTGATTGTTCAACAAGAAGATGTCTGAAAGTGGAAGTTTTACTTTGCACCTTGGTGAATTTAATAAATTGTTTGAGCAAGTATTTTCTATTAGTATGAAGGTTGGTGAAGAGATACTAATAGTATTGCTTCTCAACACGTTGTCCAAAAATTAGGAAGTGACGGTACAATCAATAAGTAGTTCTAATGGGGCTTCGACTTTGAAGTTCAATGAAGTGGTGAGTATTCTTCTTAATTAAAGAGTAGGCAGGTTGACTAGGAGACAAAAATTTCCGAGAATAATGCACTCACAATAGAGAATAAGGTCAAAGATCTGACATGGATGACAACAATAAGAGAAGGTCAAAGTTTAGAGGCTAAAGCAAGTCTAAGGGTACAAAGAACAAAAAATGTTGGAAGTGTGGACAAAAAAGGCACTTCAAGAAGGAATATCAGGCCTCTAGTAAGGGATTAAATTATTTTGAGAATGAGAGTGTGTGTTTTATTGTACTAGAATATTCATATTCTAATAATGTGTTTGTTATGACCTGTGAGTCAAAGGAGGATACATAGATCATTGACTCAAGTGCTTCCTTTCACTTTACTATGTATACTAGCAATTTACTTAATTACACTAAAGGTAATTTTGGTGAGGTTTATGTGGGAGATGACGAGTCTTGTGAAAATTTTGGAAACAGAGATTTGAACTTTAGCTTAAAAAATGGATGTGTGTTGAATTTGCATGGGGTATGACACATACCCCATTTGAGTTAGAACCTTGTATCGATGAGTCAATTGGTGGATGGATGTTATGTAACCATATTTTACTATAATTCTTAAAAATTTACAAAAGGGCATTAATGGTGGCTCGGGGGAAAACAAATGGGATGCTCTATATGATGCGGAGGACATGCACCAACAAAGTAGTATTGTTGGTGATTAATGCCATGTTGTCGCATTATTAGCTAGGTTATATGAGTGAGAAGGGCATGAAAGTCATGCTATCCAAAAGAAGACTTGAGGGGTTAAAGTCTATTGACATGGACTTTTGTAAGCAGTGTCATGGGGAAACAAAAGAAGGTGAGTTTTTCTAATGGGGTGCAAGCAAGCAAAGCCTCAAAGTTGGTGTTGGTTCATGCATATGTGTAAGTGCGAGTAAAGGTGAATTCAATGAGTGATGCTTCTCACTTAATGACCTTCATTGATGATGCTACTTTAAAAATATATGTTTATTTTTCAATGCATAAATATGATGTATTTTAAGAAGTAGAAGGTTGTAGTGGAGAATGAGACATGTTCAAAGTTGAAGTGTCTTAGGTCAGATAATGGTGTGAGTTTTATAGTTCTAAGTTTGACCAGTTTTGCTCAGAGCATGGGATTAGACATAAATAAACTATCTAGGGGCACCTCAATAGAATGTGGTGGCAGAGCGCATCAACTAGATCAATAGTGAGAAGGCTACGAGCATGAAGTTATATGCAAGATTGCCTAACCACTTTTGAGCAGAGGCAGCGACAGTCTACCTTATTAGTAGAAGTCCCTTAGTGTCATTCAAGCTTAATATCCTAAAGGGGGTTTGGACAAGTAAGCATATGACTCTTTCTCATCTTAGAGTCCTTGGTTGCACCTCTTATGCCCTCATAAATCCGAACGAGAGGTCTAGAGTTGATGTAAAATCTAGGAAGTGTATATTCATTGGTTGTGGATAGGATTAGTTTGGACACTAGTTTTGGAATCATGAAAATTAAAAAGTACTTAGAAGTAGGGATGTGGTATTCAGAGAAGACCAATACTACAAGGATTAGAATAATCTGATGATATCTATAGAACCTATTTATGTATGGAGTGGGATGAAGGGATCAATATCAAGTTGAATCCAAGTGATGGCGAGTAGTCCGAGGCCAAACCATACACATATCTACTTGCATTTTCAATACAATTTTCTACCTCTAATAAAGCTATTTTTGGGTTTTTAATAATTTTAAATTATTTATAGGCAGATATTTGGTGGGATTTCGTATGGGTATGATAGAGCTCAAAGAAATGAGCGTAACGAGCCCAAGAACGCTAAATTGGGCACTGGGATTGAAAGTTACGGCCTCAGAAAGAGTGCCACATGAGCAGGACCCACTTGAAAAGTGTGGAATAACCAACCCATGTAGGGTCTAGTTTTGTAGGACTCGTCGATATGATCCCAACGGTACCAAGAATGCGTGTGTAATATCCCAAATTTTCCTAGGTTTCAAAAATTAAACACGGGGAAAATAGGGTGTTTGATCTATTGACATTCATAGTAGAATAACTTCCTCAAAAGATAGAATTTATGCATGATACTAATTTGATTAGAAAGCAGACGGAAACAGCTTCGAAATACCATGAAGAACGCCGGAATCGGAGTTCGGATGAGGGAGATACGATTGTTTGAAGTTGAACATATCATAGAGGGCTCGTTTACCCAGTTTAAACGTGTATTTGGGCCATTTAAGTCGTTTTGCGAGCCCAGTTAATTAAAGTGACGAAAATTAATAAAAAATTGGCCCAAGTACCCTAGTTGGATCAACTTCTAAGGGGATTAAGAACCCTAATCCCTATGCTTATAAAAAAGGCCGTCTAGGGCTTATTTTTATAGGGGGGAGAGCTTTTTGGCCCTTAAGAGAGGGAGAAGGTGGTGGACGGCAAAGCTCTGGCGGAGGTGGATCGATGGAAAATTGGCAATTAAGCTAGGATCAATATCTTAGGTTACAAGTCGAGATTAGTGGGTGTTTGATCGTTTATAATTAAACCCTTTGCAAGTGTACAAGGTAATTGTACTAGGATGAGTATTTAAGGGTTGTCAAACCTCATGGACGGATGAATTATTACTAAATCTAAAGAGGAATTTGCTAGTTGAAAACTAAAACAACTTAAACTTTAATTAAGTAAAGGAAAAAAATCAACTAGTTTAAAAACAAGAGATTAATATGATGGAATTTACTTAGGAAATCGAATCCACTATAGAACCATAACAATTCCTTAACTTTTAATCTAAATCTAGTGTGAATATGCACAAGTATTCTCAGCTACAAGATAGAATTACTTCAGAAAGAATCATTAATTAAATTTCATGGCATGAACTATCTTCGACAATAACACGAATCATCTACACTAAATAGCTATAGGCATGACCCATCTAATCTTAGTATAACTCATCCAAGTCATTAATTATCTGAACATTAAAACTATTGTATGACCATCTCATCTAAATCACAAAAATTAGAATTGATGCAAATATCAAAACCACATCAATCTATCATCTACAAGACAATAAATCAACATAGATTTGAATAAACATGAAAAGCTCTTCCATTAAAAAGGAAATATGTCTTTATCATACAATTGTCATAATTCAAAACTGAGATCTAAATTAAAAAGAAAAGAAACTGAAACTTATCTATAGCTTCATCAACTCTTAAATTGTAATGTCCCTGATTTTTCTATGATTTTCTGTGATTTTCTGCTATTTTTCTGGCCATTTTCGGCAGGAAAATACGGCGCTTTAGCGTATTCATATTTGTGTACTTTTCCCCGTATTTATACCCGTAGAGTCGGGTGTGGGGCATAGTCGCAGGCCGCGGGCCTTGCTGCGCGCTTACGGTGCGAATTTTGGAGCTATAACGCGCAACAGGGAGGTTAACGCGTGTTAGGGATGTAAAGGTAAAAATTAAAAAGTTTATTATAAATATGAAATCCATCCACTGGATTTCATAAGTTTCGACGTCCGAAATTTTTACAGACGTCCAGTGCGTTTTGGGAGAAACCCGACCCAGATTTCGGTCGCTCCGTTCTCCCTCCTCCGCCGTCGGATTCCGGCGATTCTTGTCCTGATCTGCTTTGCCTCACCGCCACGAGTCCATAGGCACCGGCTATGACCGCCACCACGGCCTCTTCGCTCCTACACGAGGTACCGAACCATTTTCGGGATTTTTCTCTCCTTTAATCCCGTTTTTGAACTGTGGGTGTACGATTTTGACGTCGTTTGCGGCCGCTCTCAACTAGACTTATGTTTAGTTGGCCGCTAGGAACCCATAGGCGCTGGCTAGAGCCGCCGCCGTGCTTTCTGCGCTCCACGGTGAGCTGCCGACCTTTTGGTCGGGTTTTGTTCACATTCTTCATCTCACTGTCCGTGAGATTTTTTTGAGACGCCGGGATTTCCGGTCATCGTCCGGCCACCGGATAGACTCCGTCCAGCCTACCTTGACCCAGTGTCGGTAGGGGGTTGTCGTTTCCGACCCCGCCCCGCCTCTATTATTTTACTCCGCCCGATTTGACGCTTCGGGTGCGTCTCGGGTTGTTGCCTTTGGCGAGCCATGGGCCATTTGGCCATCACGGGCTTTGCCCCGGCTCGGCGACAGTGAGGGCCAGCCTCACTTGGCCCGATTATACACTCTGCTCGGAGTGGGCCGCTTGCCTTTGCCCTATATCGTGTGAGATGCACAACCACCGCACTACGTGTGTTAGTTGTGGGTGGCGATTGGCGATGTCGCCGTTTCGATCGGCCACCACCTCCTGGCCCTAGTTCCGTTGCCCCTTTGTGGGCCTTGGGTCGCCACTGTCCGACCCATCTCCCCCTAGAGTGGCACTTTTAGCCGCGTGTGCATGTGGCCACGCGTGCATTTTTGGGCTTAGGCACCGCTTTTGCGCCGCCTGACCATCGGATGGCCTTGCCACCGAGTGGAGTTGACCACTAGAGTCCTCCTCCACCTCTCCACTATCCTCGAGCGTTGCCCCACGCTCTCCGCCCTTATGTGGGCCTTTGTTGACCGAAATCGTCGCCGTTGGGTACTGTCCACGGCCGATTTCAACGTCTTGGGGCCGGCTGAGCACGTCTTAGCCACCGGCCGATCTTCAGTGAGTACACCTTCGATTTCTGGTCGCACTGCCACTTATGTTGGCATGACATTTCTCCCGGCTGCCCCTGGTGTGCCGCCGTGGATCGCGGGTTTTGCCGCATTGACATCTGACACTCCATTTGGCTGTGACTAGTTCCGGCGCTTCCTAAAATCCTCGGGACAGCAGCTCTCTCAGCTAGGCAAAGCTTTTGGCCGCCAACTCCGCCGCCGACGCCGCCACCGTTGTGTGCTCGCCATCGAACGTCATGATTACGAGGTAGGGGAGCTTTGAACTCGTAAATTCATGATAGCATGCTTTGAATGAGTAGTAGCATGCTAGGATTGTGTGATGCCATGCTTTGGATGTTATGTAACGATCTGATTGCATGATGTACGTGTAAGCACGATTGTATGGTATGTTGAAATGCATATGACATGCATGTTGGTTGTAAGTACGTTGGATGTATGTATGTGCTAGTGATGGCTAGCGTGTTTGTTGGTAAGTTTCGTACGTTGATTGAGTATGTGCTAGTGATGGCTAGCGTGTATGTTGTAGTATGTATGAATGTGTGTGCATGTGCTAGTGATGACTAGCGTGTATGTTTGATGTATGCATGTGCTAGTGATGGCTAGCATGCATGTTCGTAAGTTATGTATGTATGACCGTATGTGTATGTTATACGTATGTGGGAGATATACGTATGTATGATGGCTTTTTGCCTATGGTATGGATATGTGTAAGTGTATGCGGGCAGAGGTATGGGCGATGGACAGTAAGAGGTTGCAGAGGCTTTGTCTGAATTTGGATATGGTTGTGTAAGAGTATGTCAGATGACAGAGGATAAGAGTATGACGGGCAAGGATTAGAATGGATCGGTTTGGGTTGGATTGTATGTTGGGCGATTGTCAGATAGTAAGAGTGTTCATAATTGTACAAGCATAACGTACACATTATGAAGCGAAAAGTAAGCATAATCAGTGAGGTATTAAGTAAGAGGGCGACAATTGGGTTTGGCTCTGAGGAGCTTAGTATGATGACATTTGTGTACGATGTTTTGGCCATAAGGTAGATGGCAGAGATGTAAGACTGTAAGATTTTGGTGTATGATAAGTTTTGATCCTGATATGGACGAGGTAAGGAAGTCTGCTGCCCTGACGAACTAGGGTTTCGATCAGGCTCAACATCGGTTTGATCAGTCGAGGACTGTGAGTTTGTGTGGCATAATTGTACCGCATAATGTACTTAATTCAAACTTGAATTATAAGCACAGCTAATGATAGTGTTGTGAGTTTGAGACCTGAGGGTTCGACGGATTAAGTTCCGTGTTTGAGCTAGCCGATAATGAGTCGGCTAAGCATTTATCATGTCTTGCCATAGTGGTTATCCTGCGGGATGTTGTCTGTGTGCTGTGTAGAGCACCAGACGTCTTTTGCTCTGTTGAGAGCGACGTATGTTTCCGATTTGGTGCATTGTGCTGTATAAGCCCAGACGTTTGATGCTCTGTTGAGAGCGTTGTATGATTCCGCCCAAGAGTGGCACTGTATGTTTCTGCCCAAGTGGCACTGTATGTTTTTCTACCCAAGAGTGGCACTGGCACTATAAGACCCATTATGGTGGGCAATTGTATGGCACTATAAGACCCCTTATGTGTGGGCAATGGTATGACCCCTTATGTGTGGGTGTATGTTTGCGTGCTCAGGTAAGTAGTATCATGGACCTACTCTTACCTGTTTGATCCTGTGCCCCATGAGCACTGGTGTGCCTTACCTTCGGAAAAGTCCATGGCGTCTAGTCACTCCCCGGAGGTTAAGGTGATGCCCCTATGGCATTCCTTTCCATCTCGACGCTAGAGCTGATTAGTTGTAATGAGCTTCAGCGGTCGATAGTATGCGTACGTCTGTACGATTATGTGTATGAGTACGATTGTAAAAGTAAGACTGTAAGCGTATGAATCCGAGCAAGACTGTAAGTGTAAGTTTATGAGCACGACTGTAAGTGTTTGTGTATGAGAACGACTGTAAGCGTATGAGTATGAGCACGACTGTAAGCGTATGAGTATGAGCACGACTGTAAGAGTATGACTATGAGCACGACTGTAAGAGTATGACTATGAGCACGACTGTAAGAGTATGACTATGAGCACGACTGTAAGAGTATGACTATGAGCACGACTGTAAGAGTATGACTATGAGCACAACTGTAAGATTATGATTATGAGCAAGACTGTAAGCGTAAGTTTCTGAGTAAGACTGTAAGTGTAAGATGTACGAGGAAGGTCGCACGAGTAAGTGTAAGCTGTACGAGTAAGGTCGTACAGGTATGTGTAAGCTGTATGAGTGAGCATATGATTGTACGAGTAAGGTCGTACAAGTATGCGTATGTTATATGAGTATGCGTACGATGGTACGAGTAAGTTTGTAAGACCCTGGATAAGGGTGTTTGTGTAAGTTTCATTTGATGATACGATTTTAGCACGATAGTGCTTTTAGTATGTTTTTGGCACGATAGTGCTTTTAGTATGTCTTTGGCACGATGGTGCATTTGGTATGTTTGTATGTGTATGAGCATGATGTTTGTATGCCTATCTGCTTCATGTTTGAGTTGCATGAACGCATGTTTTTATGAACTTATTGAGTTCACCGTTTGGGATTTCCCCTACTGGGTATTTTCCTACTGAGTATGAAAATACTCACCCTACCATTTTTAGCCCCGTGGTTCGGGAGGCTTTTGCAGGTGTGTGTTGGAGAGCTCCTGGAGATGGACGCTCGTTTCAGCGGTGGATTGATTCCCGTTGACTCAGGTATATGCTTGACTCATTACGAGTTTGTTTGTGCCACGATCCAATGTATTGGGTGAGACGAGACGTTAAGATGTTTATATTCTGGACTTTCATTTGGATTAGTCTGTGGATTGTTATGGGACTTGCACTCAGGGATGCCTGGGAGTATTTTGTATTTAAAAGTCTATGATCATAGCGAATTTAATTAAATGCGTGTGTTTTCGAGTAGCGCCTGATGATATTTGCTTTGGCCGTACGATGTTTGACCGTGTGATGAAAATATTTGGATGGAAAATGGATGTGTAGTGTTTTAAATTATAAACTGTTTTATCAGGTTTTGATTTCGTCATTTTTCCTCCGATTTATAGACGTTATATTGCAAAAATTTTCCGTAAATTTTAAGGAAAATGTGTGAAAAATCTCGGGCGTTACAGTAAAAGAAAAGTTTAGCCTTCCATTGTAGAAGAAAGCACTTGAATCTCCATTGAAAGCTTTAAGTTTTTCTCCATCTTCTTCCATCTTCTCTTCAGAAAATCTACTTTCTAGCCTTCAATTTCGAGCCAAATATGTCTTTATATAGGCATAAGAACCGTATGAAGAAGTTGTATATGAAAAGGACTCAAAATTGGTTGAAATAAGGAAACTGCGCGTTATCCCGTTCGAACGCCCTGCATGCCCGTTCGAAAAGCTATACTGCATTTTTATCCAAAATCACGTTATCCCGTTCGAACGCCCTGCATGCCCGTTCGAACGCCCTGCATGCCCGTTCAAACGGCTACACTGTTTCTCCAATCTAGACAGTTTTTCTGGACAGTCCATTTTATGTTCATTAAGCTCTTTCTTTCATGTCCATATTAATTTTCAACTTGTTTATAACTCCGAAAAGTTGTCCAAATCACTTTAATGCATGTTAAGACTATTTTGAATTATTCCAAACATTGTCCAAGTACTTCAATAAGTGCATTTTATCTACAAAGCATTAAAACATCACATTTTAGACATGTAGAATATAATTAAGATCCCAACTTGATTCAAATACATATCTAAACTACTAATAACTACAAAATTATTAATAATTAAACTAAAATACTAATATCTATCTTAATCTAAATAAACCATAAATAACTCTAAATTAACCTAATATATACTAGCAAATGAGGTAAAAAGGCATATAAAATAGATATATATTTCATACTTATCAATGATTTATTGAGTAAATTGAGATATAAATTATATTATTATTGAATTATGCAATTTACTATTTTTGATATTAACATGAATAGTGATTTTTGCAATCATTGTTCTCGTAATTACGATGAACAGTGATCTCTGTTGTCACTATTCCCATAATTATGAGGAATATTAAATCTACATAATTTATTTTAATTATGCTTGACGGCCTGCCGATCCTTTTTACTGGACGACTAGATCTCCCCTTTCGGCCAAAAACCTTGGTCGCCAGAAGTGGTACTGGGGAGAAACAGTGAATGGAAAAAAAACCTTTGGCTGACTATGTGGCTGGCAGTGGAGGGCTGCCAGCCATCAGACGATGGTGGGACCAGCCCCATCGGGATTGTCACAAAAAAGTGATCTAAAAGGGCTAGTCCCTCGCCCTATCGTGGCTGCCAGGGATGGCATTGCTGGAGGCCACCAGGCCTTCAAATGGCTAAAAAAAGAGAAGGGCTTTGGCCCTGGTGGCCACCGGGAGGCGGCGGGGCTAGGCCCTTCGGGATAGACGCTAGGTGGCGATCCAGAGAGGCCCAGACCTGCCCTGTGGTGGCGGCCAGAGGTGGCGCCGCCAGAGGCCAACAAGTCTCTGGCTGGCAATGGAGAAGATGACCCGCAATGCTGGTCATCGTTGGGCCCTGGACTGGGTCGGGTTACCTTACCCGATTTGGTCTAATCCAAAAAAAAACACATAACACACCATCTGAACCGAGTCCGGTTCAATGAATTAAAATAGTCAGACAAATTTGGAAAAACTTAGAAGAGAGTATTTCAAGTGCCTTGACAAAGTTTTAGATTGAGGAAAAATCCTAGAGGCATTGAAATGACCATTTTACCCTTGTAGCTAAGTCGTGGTTAACTTACCCGATTTAGGGGCTCCGGTTCAAGGGCTTATGAGTGGTTTTAAAAATTAAGAAAAATCCTAGTGATAATTGTATGCATACCCTAATTATAGACCATTGCACAAGCTAGGGGAAAATCCCAGTAAATAGATAATTTACTATTTTACCCTAAGGGTTAAGGTAAAACTGTTAATTGAACTGGGATCGGTGCAAGAAGTTTACGACCCCGTTAAACAGTAAGAAAATTACCCTGTGTCCATAACGTCAAGGAAGCCCTGAACAAAAAGACAAAAATACCCCTATGAGTGGACCATCCCACATTCGCGTGAATGAAATTAAAGAGCCAATGTGATATTGAAACTTCTAGAGAGGTCACAGACTTACCCGAGAATGGAGAGGACCATGTCCAATACGGGATAATTATATTAATGCCCTTAGATGCATTATGACCAGTTTTTATAAAGATTTAATCAGCTAACCCAAGGAGGGTTAGGGCACAAGAGCACAAATATTTCTAATATCATTATTGAATTTGGTTATTGATATTACGATATGTTATGATTGTTTATTATTTTGATGTTTGCTATTGATGTTGTGATAATAATTTATCACTAGCTTAAGATTAATTAAAGATTATCAACGTGGTTAGATAGCTTTGGATTGGGTGAGAACACTTAATCAAGATAAAGACTAAAATACCCTTAGAGGGTCTGGGACTAGTTAATAGAGTGAACAAGGCCTTTGACATGACAATTTGCCTTGGTTAATGAATCGATGGTAGTTTTGAGTTTTAAACCTAGTTTGAAAGAGACTGATAGGGTTTGAGATATTCATTCCGAATCCTTGCTTGTTGATGAGCAAGGCAGGGTTTAGAATGGGTTTTCAGAGTTTTAGCTCTATTGAGGAGCTATTAATTTGACCATGTAGTTGTACCTCCCCGTTGGAGGTAGCTTTGCGTGAGACGGGCTCACTATCGATATATTGAGGATCATTTAGTGTACACACATTTGGATTAACTAACATCATGCTTGGTTGGCTTCTCCCGCCACTTCTTTTCAAGTGTAGTTGTGGGTCATGCCCTTCCATTCCGGTCAGGTCCTTTATGGGCTTAAATGGGTGATGGTACTTCTTGGTGGATTCCAAGGCCGCACTATGGATAGTTCTCTTTGGAGGAATGTCCATGGTGGTTGTATCATTTGTCACTTAGGTTGACATTTGATGAGTTTGTCTGTCTTTGGGATTAGACGGGGATATTAATTATCAAACAATGGTTCGAGGGATAATTAATAATATTGTTTGATATTGCTTGTTTAGTTAGAACAAATGGAACGATTAAAGGACTTGCATTAAATGTAGGTTGGTTGAAAATACTTAAGCATTGCTTGTGTGATGCTATGCTTATTACGATATTGTAGTTTTTAGGCAGAACTACGTTTGGATCCGATCTTGTTGGAAACATTGAAAATGTTGTCTGATGAGTACATAGGCAACTAACATCGGGTGATGTTGGCCCAATCTAAAAAATATTAAATTATACTTTTGTTCTTTTGGAAACACTCTCCAAAGGGAGGATATGCTTGATTGTTGGTTGGTTGCAGGTTCTTTAGATGAGGACGTAGCGAAATCGGGACGTCTGTGGGCGATTAAGGACAACATTGCACTCGTGGGATCTAGTTTCTTACTTCTGTGATTTTGCAAGTAATTTTAATCACTTGGATAGAGCCAACTTTACATGGTTATTTATTTTTGGAAAGATGACATATTTGTACTTAGAGGGTTAACATGCTATGTATCGAATTTTGACATGTGTAATAATATCATTTTGTTTGATATTCATATTTGTGAACCCCAGTTATCAAGACCTAGAGATAGTTGATTGATTTGATTTGATTTAAAGAAAAAAATTTATCATGATTTATTACGTGTCCTTTATTTAAAAGGTTTTTGAAAATCCGGGTCATTACAACGTGAACCAGAGTTTGGGAGAGAAAGTTATGAGTGTTTAAAGTTTTTAAATTTTTTGAAAAAATAAAAAAAAAAGAATTATTGCATCAGCTGATGTTAGCACGATAGCAAGACGCACATCGATGTGGGGAGCGCGTGGGCACATTGCATGTGCCACGCACAGCGCTACAGCATGATGCTGCAAGCCATGAGGGCTGAGCCTTGGTGTGTGACTTGTGGCAGGCCCTTAACCGCCTTATGAGCCTCTTTAAACATGTATCTGCTTCTACCTTTTCCAATTTATTCTCTCCCACACTCCTCAAACTTCATTTCTCTCATTCTGAGTCATTTTAAGTCTAATTTGAGACATTCAAGAGGCGTTTTTTCCTAAATCGACCATGCCAAACATAATGGAAGGGCTATTTTTCTTGTTAGAGACCTCTAAAGCCTTAAAAGTAGATGTCCAAGTGCATAGAGTCCAGCGCTTTGTCTTCGAACTCTCGCAAAGAGCGAGGTAGGGGCTTTTACCCTTTTAAGGCATGATTATGGACTTTGACTGTCTTTTTAATTTAATATTTATATGACTCTTGCATGTTACGTGTTAGAGTTACTTTCAAGTTATGATTTATGATTTCCGCACATATATTCGATTTGTCGAATGATTAATTGTTGAGATAGGATATGAATTATATACCATATATTTATAATTCTATTATGTATATTCGATTAGTGGAATAATTATCCATTGGAAGTATATATGTTTTATATACTGCATGCTTTATGATTGCCTCATATATAATTCCGTTGGAAGCAGATATGTTTTATATATTGCATGAATTATGATTGCCTCATATATGGTAATTTTATTGAATGTTTATCTGTAGAATTTGATATTAATTATACACATTGAAGCTTGTGAGATAGAGAAAATCTAGCTTCACCATTATTTTCATTGCAAAGGAATACAATATGTTTGAAAAATAGTGTTAGAGAACTCATTCTTGTCGAAAGGAGGATTCTCAAGATTATTTTTGAAAATACATATAAGCATGGTGGTCAAGTCACTGAAGTGGGGCAAAGAAGGGGTAACTATCTCGTTGGAATGAGCAACTAACCTTGCCTTTGTAGTCGTTGATAGTGACACTCTCATGGCTTGTAGAGGCGAGGCTAGGGTTTGAAAAGGATAAACATTGAGATAGAATGTTTAATAAAAAATGCCCTTTTTGAGTATGGGAACTCTAGGTTATGAGTATGGGACTCAAGATCATGAGTATGAGACTGAAGAATGTTTTGGTTGTCCGGAGCTATTTTTGGGCGCCCCAATGGAGCTCCATATATTAGATGACGACACAATTATAATCCAGTTTGGAATCGGATGCATGATACCTAATTTAGCTTGGTGAGCGCCTAACGAAGGGCAAGACCCCTGATTAGCCCCTAACGAAGGGCACCTATCAAGGCTATGTGCTAGGGTAAAGAGTATCATAGGAAGACTCTCTACTCTCATGATCCTGAATCCCTATGAGCACGGGTGGCTCTTCTCTCCACAAACACGAAGCATTTTGCGATGATCTATGGAAGAGTAAGAGGCTGCTGCTTTGTACCTACAGCAAAATCCATAGGATGGAGTAGGTGTTTGGGACACTTGTAACAAGCCGTGAGAGCTTATAAACCCTACGAGCATCTTCGATGCATAGGAAGAAGCTCTAGGGGTGGTTTTGGGTGAGAGGCACACCCTATTTTTATGAAAAATAGTATATATGATATGTTTTGTGAAACTACCATGTGTTTACTTTAGGCCTGATGGTATAAACTTTCCTAGTGAGTATTTTAAAATATTCACAACCCCTAGACTTTGCAAGACTCAGCAAAGCTTAGCGTGTGAGTAGACGGCCTACTTGGGAATTTTTGAGATGATTTAAAAGATTTTGAACCACACATAAAAATCACAAGTAAGACCTCTCTTTATTATTTTTCTTTTGTGTGTTTGTACACGGACAATAGTTCTTGGGAAATTAATTATGTTATTATCGCTTATGGCTAGTGGCTCCAGTTGCATGCCTCGCTAAACTCTAATATTTTTATATAAAGAAATTTTTATATGCTTCCAAAATCCTGGGGCGTGTCAGTTGGTATAAGAGCAACCAGGAAACTTTGCCTACAAATACATGAGGTGAAAAATAATGTTGACACTAGACTAATTTTTCGTCTGAGTTGGGGGGGTAGCACATAAGTTAATAAACATAGTTATGCTAGTTGTATATCTTGTAAGGAGTTGAAACTACCAAGGAGAAATCCATCAAACACCCGTCGTATGGGACATGCGGTGTTAGTGGATAGCTCCATGGTTTGTTGCGCTTGTTTAGCATAAAGTTGTTTTTGAGGCGTCAGAAAATACTTATGGTATGAGACATGAGTACTAGCAGCCACTCAGAAGCGCCGTTACACATACACTTCAAGATATGTCAACACATATAATTAGGTAACATGTTTCGAAGGGTTGTGGAACTGCCGTGGAGAAACCACCAAACACCCATGGTATAGGACATGTGGTGTTAGCATATAGCTCCAAGGTTGGTTGCATTGTTGCAGAGTAATATTGTTTTTAAATTAGCTACTCAGAAGCATCGTTATGCATATACTTCTAGATTTGTTAACACCAACAATTAATATTTTATTTTTTATGGTTTTGTTTCTCGATAATAATTGTTATTATTGAAAAGATTTTACATGTTTTGGTTTTGAAAATGAGTGAACGGGATGTTGTAAAACATGCGTCTCGTTTTAAGAAGAGCAGAAAAACTTGTTTGTGTGTGAAGCAAACGTTGATTCAAGGTTGTTACAATCAAGTAGTACCCCAAAATGACTTCTAATCGTGGAAGAGATAGACACAGTCGGATGACTTGATTTCTGTTGAAGTATGAGTTCAGGAATTAGTGGCCCCAAAGGACCCTTTGGAAAACTTCTTCATTTTGATGATGTAGAAATGGTTGGTTGAAGATGCTGAATCAAGCATAGAGGTTCAAGCTTAACTCCAATCACTTAAGGAATTCCAATTATTCTATTATTCTATTAAGAATAATTGGAGTGAGAAGGACCATCCGTTAGAGTGAGTCAAGAAGATTTCTCTAGTTTTATAGGATAGAACGATCCTAAGGCGATTGAGAAGTGGACCGTTGAAGTAGGAAGAGTTTTAAAGTGATGAAGGTTCCAACGGACAAAAAGATGGGACATCTTTTAACAAGACGGAGAAGGTAGCTTTATGGTGACCATCAACAAAAAGGGATTTCTCTTCTAACAAGAGAGTAGATTATGGAAAAGAGAAAGTGTTTTGGAAAAGAGAGCTCAATCTTCCAAAGGATTCAAGATAGGTCAAGTCAGTGTGTTGTATCTGCCACTAAGTGCAGAAATGGTTGAGCCAAGGGTGTTCGACATACCTTGCTACGGTTATTTCCAGCGAAGCAAAGGAGATAAGTTTGGAGGAGATGGACACGCTACCACTCCTATTCCAAGGCACCCTAAAGAATGGGCGTAGAAGATCTTAGAGGATTAACATAACAACTTTAAGATATGTTGGTCAAATACTTTATCTATCGAAACGTTTTTCCTAGAGGAGCACAAGTGATTTTGTGAAGAAGGAAGACAGATCTCTTCAATTAGCTACAGTCGGCCAAGATGTTCTCTTGGAGTGACTCGAGATCTCGATGTCATCAACTAAGGATTCGAGATGAAGATATCTCAAGGGCTTCTTTTCGAACAAGATATGAGCATGATTAATGATTCGTTATGCTTTTGGTTGGATTACTGTCTTAGCAGCTCTTATGGATTTTGTAAACCGAATTTTTTGAGTTTACCAAGATAAGTTGTGATTGATTTTTCCTGTCTATATTGTGATTTATTATGTTTGTTTTGAGGAACATCAAGAAAATTTTACAGATAGTTTTGTAATCTTGGAAAACTCATCAGCTATATGCTAAATGCATTGGGTGTGAATTCTGGCTTGGGTAAGTTATGTTTTCTGGGTCATGTTAGTTCAAAAGAAAGGAGTAAAGTTTGTTTTGGATGAGGCATCAAATGGATGTTTGTCTATTGAATGTACTAGCATTGTACTATTTTATCATATATGAATCAGGACTTAGTGTGAAATGATCGGAGGGTAGTTAGTGTATGTGGATGATTAGTTAAGGTTTTCTTGATAGTGTCAATGCATGCTTTACATTTTGTATGTGGATGTGTAGTAATAGATGCATTGATTCACAAGACCGAAGAATGGATTGCTCAAATGCTCGTGAAAGTAGAGTAAATTGTTAGAAGGAAATGATAAGTTTTTAACTTGATGTGTGGCCTGGAAATAAGAGATTTTTTGTGGACAATTTAGAAGTGAATTCGGCATTAGATGAGCACATCTCGAAGCTACAGAAAAAAAAGGAAGTGTGAGCGTTATGTGGAAAGCTTAACCTTAACAAGGCTTTGATGGAAGTGTTGGACTTCAAAAAGTATTAGAGATTCTAACAATACTCGAGCTATGGAAGGATCTATTGTGTGAAGCACATAGACTTAGCACACTATCTAGTTAGGAGGAACAAAGAGGTATTAAGACCTGAAAAGGAATTTTTGGTTGAACAAAATAAAAGGGGATATAATAGAGTATGTTTTGAAGTGCTTAACTTGTCAACAAGTCAAAGCCAAACAACAAGAACGTTCAAGTGCTCTTCAATCGATGGAAATGCCAAAATGGAAGCAAGAGTACATTGCTATGGATTCAATTTTAGGTTTACCCAGGATGTTGCAAGGTCAGGAACCCATTAGGGCAATAGTAGATCAAGTAAGAGTGTACATCTTCTACCTTAGAAAAAGACACTCTTTAAATCTTAGGTAAGGAGGTATGTGAAAGGAATGATGGGTCAATAGGGAGGGCCATCATCGATCATCTAGGAGCAAGATAGTCAGTTTATCTTTCAAGTTGTGGCAGGGACTTCAGGAAGAATTCAGTACCAACCTAAGGATCAGTACCACCTTCCATTCACGGACGGATAGTTAGTCAAAGAGGACAATTCAGACAAAGAAGATATGTTGTGTGCTCATGTAATGGATTAGAGAGTGCTCTAATATGTTGAAGCAAAGTTGTGCGAAGGATTAGAGAGAGAGCACAAACATGCTAAAGGGTAGGTTGGTGAAGCCTGAGTGATTATAGTATTGACTAGATTATGTGAAGTTCATCAGAGTGCGTAGCGGAAGTGTGGTAGGACCTTTGTAATCTTGGACAAGGTAGGGCTGATGGCTTAAAGACTGGCCTTACCCCTCAGCATAATGGTAGTTAAGACGTATTTCATGTGTCCATACTATGAAAGCACATGTGAGATGCTTCACATGTTTTGGACTAGACAACAGTTGCCCTAGAACCTGAACTATCTTTGGAGGAAAGATTGATCAGAAGTTTGGATTGTAAGCAACCGATGTTAGAACAAAAATGATTCCATTATGGAAAGTGTTATGACAACACCATTCTCGGAGAAAATGACTTAGAAGCTTGGGAGTTAGAAAGAAAAGCAATGAAAACGTGTCTTGAATTTTTGGTGAGTACAAGGAGCAAATTTCAGGGACAAAATTTCTTTAAGGGGGGTAGATTGTAATGACCGTGAATTTTTGGTACGATTTTCTACCTGTAATAAAATTATTTTTGGTTTTTTAATGATTTTAAATTATTTAGAGGCAGATATTTGGTGGGATTTTGTATGGGTATGATAGAGCTCAGACCCTAGAACACCTAAATCGGACACCAAGGTCGAAAGTTGATACCTCGAGAAGTGTGCCACATGGGTAGGACCCACTTGAAAAGTGAAAGATAGCCTACCCATGTAGGACCTAGTTTTATAGGGTTCATCTATACGAGCCCAATGGTACCAAGAACGTGTGAATCAAAGTCTGAGAGAGAAAATTACGTGCATTTAAGGTTTTTGAAAAAATAAATAAAAGAAAATTAATTATTGCGTCAACGCATTGACGCCAGCAAGACATGCATTGGTGCAATGCGTGTCAGTGTGACATGTGTCAATGCGACATGTGACGCACATCAACTTTCTCTCCTGCAATATGGTGCAACAGACATACCTTAACAGCCATATCCACCTCCAGCTCTAGCTCTTGGGCCTACCCAAGAGAAAGAGTTGCTCTCCTCAAACCTTTCTAAGACAAGATTTAAGACAAAGGTGTCCACATCAATGAGAGGAAGAAGGTCGTTTGAGAGCTTGGATGAGAGTGCCTCCTCTCCACATGAGCATGATGAAGCATCTCCCTTTGAGGAGCATGTCATGCTTCTCCCAAAGAACATGATGCATCACAGTTTGGACACATTATATGGAAAGATAAGCATCAACTCAAGGAGAATGAGGTGCGAGTAGTGCCATGGGCTCTCTAGATCAGCTCATCACGGTCATTGAGACCTAAATTGGGGCTAAAGAAGTTGTCCCACCCAGAAGAGTATTGCCTACCATCATTGAGACTGCTCATTTCAACCCTAGTCTTGCCAAAAGTTTTGGCCATCTTCCGCGACAATTAATAATTCCTATTCCATCTGATTCCACAGTTCCTATTGAGCCAGTTCTAGTTGTAAGTGACATGAATTCGATTTCCATATTCTATGGATTTAATCACTTGATTATTGTTGTATTGATATGCTCTATATATACTGTGCAGGCTAAAAATGTCATCATCCCTATCAGCTCTAACACTACACAAACCAGTCTGGTTGATTCTCATGAAGTAGGCTATATGATTTACATTCCATACATGCATTCATTATGGTAACGGTTTTCGCGATGTCTATTGTGATTCTAGTTGTGTTGCCATATATTGGCAGGAACCATCTGTCATCTCAATTCCATCTAACACCACTCAAGTCCCTCCAACATTAGTTGTCGTGATTGATTTGGTAAAATTAATGGTAAGTCAATGCTATTTTGTGATGGGTTTTGCAATGTGTTATATTAGGTTGTGATGGTTGTTTCTAGTATTTGTAATGGTTGTTGTGATGGTTTAACTGCATCTTACAAATGTTTTGTGATGATTTTTTTGATTGTATGCGATGGGACTTGTGATGATACATAGTTTTATTTCAATTGCTTGGCTCACATATTGTGTTTTGTTATTCTATAAGGAAGACAATAGCGTTGATGGGGATGAGGCTCAATCCACATACACATATACAAGAGAAGTGATTCCTAGTCCTAGCTACAAGTCTCCTTTCTAGTGTCTCCCAATCGTTTGGAGAACAAAACAAATGGACACCCAGATGACTTCTTTCTAGAGGCCAAGGATGAGCTTTAGTTGATAGGTTGTGGAGAACCCACATGAGTTGCGCAATCAATTAGTTAGAATTGTTGCTAGAATTCCAGTGAATGTAGACAACAACCATAGCATCCGCTAGGATGAATATAATGGGCATGAACAGAAGAATGACCCTAGCTAGTTTGATAATTTCATTGTTGAGGCATATATTTCTCTACTCAATAAACATGTTTTGGATGCAAAAAGGGAGGACGATGGGATGTAGAGGGTTCACATTTTTACCCTAATTTTATAGTAAGTGACTAATTCATGCACAATATACTTGAGTTCTAGTATTTTGGCAGTTGAAGATTATTATTGGACTACTGACTTATCTCTTCTTATTGTGAAGAACATTTGTTCTCAGGAAAATTCAGATTATAAAGACTAGTGGGTATCACAACCAAGCAAAGATGCTAAGTATGACCTAGAAGCAGTGAACTCACCATTTGGTGCAAGTTTAACATAGTCTCCAATGTGAACCTCTTCAAAATCAAGTGGTGGCTCATTCCTCTCATCAAAGATAGGCATTGGACCCTTATTGAATTCATAACTGCTAAACAAAAGGTGTTTGTGTATGACAACATATGTAAATACACAAGGATTGTAGCTGATGTGAACACCTTTTTGCATTCAATGTGGAGGCAGGTAGTGTATATGTTTGATGAGGATATGCAGAAAGACTGGGTCAAGAAATGGAAGACTACCCACATGAAGGTTCCTCAACTGCAAGAGAATGGGGATAATTGTGGGGCATTTTGTTGCTACTACACGTACAAGCTGATATTAGGAGGGAGCATCGAGTCTTTTGATGTGAAACAGTTTAGGAAATAGATAGCATGGTACATTGTGAGCTCCATGGATGTCTACGAGAGATTATAAATGAGATGTTATGTATATGCTTTGATGAACCTTTAATAATGTTATGCAATTATGTTCTGCTTTGATGAACCATTTACAATTAACAGTAATTATGTTAACTATTGTGGACTATGTGAACATTAACAATAATTATGTTATGTGTTTGCTTGGATATAAGTAATAGATGTTTTGTTTATGGCCATATCATAGTATTGCATTTTGTACAGTATATTAGGATAGTCCCAATAAGGCAAAATGTAGACTATCAATTTAGTTGGCTTGTTGTTTGATATAATTATTGCGATGGACTTACAAGGGAGTTGCGATGGCGTAGCAATAGATTTGCGATGTATTTGCAATAGAGTTGCATTGGGTTTGTGAAGTAGTTGCGACGATTATTGCGAGGGAGTTGCGTTGGATTTGCAAAGGAGTTACGATGGTTATTGTAATGGAGTTGTGTTGGATTTGCAAAGGAGTTGCAATAGTTATTGCGATGGATTTACGTTGGTTACAAGTGGTAAATCAAGGTGGTGTGATGGAATTGCGAAGGAGTTATGATGGATTTGTGACGACATTTGGAGGTTGTCACTCCCAATAAGGCCTCAAATTTCAATGCTTAAACGACTTATATTTCAATAAGATTATAGTCTTACAACATAAATTGCCAAATGCTTAATAATGGAAAGCTAAGAATTAAAATGAAAAGTCATATAACCCACTCTTCTAAAGAACATTTATTGTCCAATGTCAAATGCTTGGCCTCGTGCATGTCAGACGGCTACACCATCTCAACGGCTACAATGAAATGGACACACACTATGCTTTTTAGATTCAATGAGCTTCTTCTTTGGACTACCTTTTGGCCTTTTCATTTTAGAAGGGAGGATGACTGTATCTTCATCAGGTTTGATCACTCTAACTGGCTTGTCATCGTGGGGTATGGGGAAGATAGTTTTGTAGTTGGTGTTTTGATAACACTCCATCGTCCAATATTCTCCCTGACAAAAAATGGCATGTGTACCTCCTATCGCACAAATAGTAGCACAAGCTGTGTACATGGTAGGCCCATTATTTGCCACATGTACCAAGAGCATGTGCAATTAGTAAGGTCCATGGTATAATGCCCTTCTACCTCCACTACCATTACCACATGTTCATTTGCAATTAGGATACTAAGTGCCCGAGACTAGTTGATGATAGCATTCAGTTTGTTGTTGATTTTAGGAATAAGATAGGTTTTTCATTGCTGACAACATGTTTTGGCAACATGCATCTTTGTCATTAACCTCATGTGAATGCCATCAATAAGTCCAATTAGTGGGTACTCTCACTCTACCTTCACCCAACTATTAAAACTTTCAGCTATGTTATTCCACAAGTGCCCATACCTTTCACCTTAAAAGAGTGCATTATAGCAATGGTCAAGCTCGTTTATTAGAACCCAATTATATGCATCCTCTGATGCCTGCCAGGGCTCAAGCAAAGCTTTCTCATACTCATGTATATCTACTATATTTGCAACTATGTGGATCATCTTTTTCACCTGCGCTTTACTCCCCACCACCATCTTCTTTTTCAATCCCCTATACTTTAGGTTGTGCTCTAAGTGGCGCATGCAGTACCCATGAAATCCATCAGGAAATATTGAGATGATACCGTTGATCACTCCCTTCACCCTATTAGATACAAATATAATCTACATCTTATGACCCACAACGGCTTTCAATGAATAAAGGAACCATGTCCAATTGTCCTATAACACAATAAGCCATTGGAAAGATATGATCTCCACCATCAACTGCACTTCCTACTAGGAGTGTTCCTTTTTCCTTCTTATTCAGGTGTGTGCCATCTAAAAACAGTAAGGGACAACAATATCTAAACCCAAGAATAGATGCATTAGATTAAATGAAGTAACACAAGAATCTTCTATCTGGGCTTAACACATAGTGTGCAAAGCTTTCGGGGTTTGTCGTCGTGAGTTTGTTACAATACCATGGTAGATCATTGTACGAATCCATGTAAGTCCTTTGTATGCGGGTGATTTCTACCTTCTTCGCACACCATGCCTTTTAATATGTAATAAGTACACCATACTCTCGCCGCGTGTCCTTCACCATATCAGTCAGCAAATATATATGTCTCTCTAGCACAGTCTCCACTACCAACTTAGACAAGAAGCCCTATGATGCATGAGGATGATACTTTCTCCCTATTCCCCCCACACAAATATGATAATGAACATGCTGCTTCACTTGAAAATAACATGTCTTCAGGTCTAATATGACATGTAGTTTCCAACTACAACCGTGGCTCCCACAAATTGCCATCCTTCTCCGTTTTTCATTCCTTTTAAATTTATACTTGAAGTTGTGAGCAATAAAATATTATTTTAATATCTTCCTTACTTCGTACTGATCCTTAAACTACTGCCCAACTCCTATGAAATTATTCTCCCAAATACTTGATCATAGTACTGTTGCTTGACTGCTTTCACCTTTGGACCTTTCCTTCATCTCTAAGGCATTGTCATACACACTAGCTTGTGTTAGCAATGTCCTCTGCCACGAGTCCTTTGCCATCAATATCTTGCAACATTCTCCACTATGGCTGAGCTTGTCCAACATCTTCATTAACCCCATATCATTAGCCACAACAACCTCCTCATCCAAGTCAGTGTACTTGTATTTCAAATTGACATCCTCATGAAAAATTTGAACTATTCCGCTATCCATTGTACACTGGAACTTATATTATCTTCCTTTTCTACATAGTGCAAATGATTGACACCTCCTACTATCTTCGATTTGTGATTTGGGTTGTGTTCAATAGTTCCCCCGTAGCACGTATGTACTCTTATCTTTGATGGTGGACTCTCCACATGGATACAACAATGTTACTTACTCATGTAACACAAATTTCTTTCCTATTCAACTATCAAACTAACTTGCATTTCCCTACATCCCCTATACTGCCAATGTCATTTGTGATGCACCACATTATGTTGTGAAGGACTTGTGATACAAAACACCATTGTTGCAATGACATCGCGATGGATTTGCGATGACAGTTGCAAACTACTTGCAATAGCAGTCACTGGTCATCCCAATTGTGATGATCTTGCATTGCAATGCCATCTCAACTATGTCTCAAATCCTTTCATCCTAATATCCCCCATACGCCCAAGTTAATTGTGATGAGATGGTTTTGCAATGGGTTGGCGATGCAGTTGCGATGACATTTACTTGACATCCAATTAGGATGATCTTCCATCGCAACTCCATCATAAGCATGTCGCAATCACGTCGCAATTTCTTTCCTTCCCAACATTTTCTAATATGATCCTATCATGCTATTGCTGGTAGATTATCTTTGAATCCTAAATCACAAATCCATCATAGATGTGTATCTGTATTGTTCAATGCTCTAACATCAAGCTTATAAGCAACCTTCAACCTCTTTTCCTCCACTGGTAGAGCTTCTGGACCAGCTTCTATCAGAGCATTTGGCCAAATTTCTAGGTGATCGTCTGACAGGGAGGAGGTGGATAGAACATAGAGAGCATGGAGCGGGAGTTGATGTAATTTGCGTAGGTGCCTCTAGTGAAGATGCAATAGAGCTTCTAGCTGACCTCCATCAATGACTGGAGATGAGAAAGATGAGAAGGTGAAGAGCAACCACTACTGACCGGTGATGAGGAAGACGAGAAGGTGCAGCTAGAGCTCTAACCGAAGATGAAGAAGATGTGTGCGTGAGGCAGAGGGCAATCAAAGATGAAACATATGATGAAGCAGGTGACTGCATTATATGAGGTCGAGGGTAGGAAGGGTAGCAGTGTTTTTTGAAAGGGAAAATTATTTAAATAATATTAAAAAATAAATAATTACTAAAATTGTACACTTTGGGAAATATTTCCCAAAGTGGTGTTTATTTTGGCCGCGTAGGTGTCAGCCAAGCGTTGGTGCCTACGTGGCTTTTTTTTATTTCTTTCTAGATTTCGTCCTTTAGAAGGACGAAATTAGTAATTTGTAGTACATTGTACTGAGAAATCAATGCATTGTAATATTGATTTTGCCCTTAAAAGAGAGAACAGTACAATACAAAATCAGCATTGTATTAAATCAGTACAATGCATTGATTTCGTCCTTCTCAATGATGAAATTAATATTGTTTTGATGTACAATATTGATTTCGTCATTCAGAAGAACAAAATCATAACATTTAACTGATTTTATTATTTAGAAGGACGAAGTCTAAATTTTTTTTTTAAAAAAAATCATGCAGGCGCCAGCGTTTGACTGGAGCCTACATGGCCAAAACTAATACCACTTTGGGAAATATTTCCCAAAGTGCGTAATTTTAGTAATTATTTATTTATTTAATATTATTTAAATAATTTTTTCTTTTTGAAAATATTTTATCTCATACCCTACTTGACTATATTTATAATTTTAACAATGACTTATTTTGATCATAATTTCTTACCCTTATTGCATCTCGTAATTCTTTGTTATAAAAATAGTAGTTTTAAGTGAATGACCCATTTATAGGAAAATAAGCTTATAATATTATTTTTTAAATATTTAATTACTTAAGTTAAATAAAATATAAAATAAATTTTTTGTCAAGTGAAACTATTAATCTAACACGAAGATAATACTTAAATAACGATACGTCGATATGTAATAGGTAATAGGTATGAGACAATCTATATCGATACGACCTCCCATCGTTATTCATTGGCCATTGCCCCATCCGACCCGGGTACCGAAACGGGTCGGGGTCCGTGTCGATGTTTAAAACATGAGTGCTTTGCCTTCCGTCGTCAAAACTGTCGGGAGTCCCGTCAGGCGTTCCGGCCAGTCCCCATGGATGCTCAGACAAGGAAGGCCATATATCGGGAAAAGCTCAGAGAGAAAGAAAAGAAGCGAATTGATTCTCCCTTTGTAAGGTGCTCTACTATTTCGCTTGCTCAGATTCTCAAACATTTTCAGATTAAAAGGTTTTGTAGCAGCGAATGTGATTATGTTAGGGAGTTTTGGTATCTTGGGACGATTGGGGTGAAGGGCTTCAATTTTTACAATTAATTTTTTGTTTTATATCTTAGTCGTGTAATTACATGCTTAGTTTGGATGGTTGGTTGAGGTCTGTGAATCTGGTATTGAATTTAAATCTCAATTAATGGACGAATCTAAGAATATGTTCTTGGGGACATTTTCGTAAGGGGGTGAATGTTGTTTTAGTTCTGAGGATAGTCATCATACGCTATTGAGATCCGAATATTTTCTGGAACTACTAGCAGAAAGTTACAATTGCATGGGGAGTGGGGGAAGACATGTGATTTTTCAGAAGGCGAGAAAACTTTCAATATAGGGCGGAGAATAGTATCAGGAAACATTTCAGATCTCAAACACCCCTTGCCTTTTATCATTGTTGTAGCCCGTTGGAGTCAACAGTACAAATTTTGGATTGCGCTTTTGGTCTATTTTAGGCATTGTTTGGAGTAGAATACTGATATGTACTTCGAAATTTCACTTGATGCAGCTGTCTTTAAAAAGACCACTGCACTGAGTGTCCTCATTTATATTAGCATTTTACATTAGCTTCACCCACCTTGTCTATATACCTTAGTTGTGCATTTTTTAAGCAGTAGATAACATCCTTCATATCATCTCTCTCCTGTTCTCGGTTTTGGTGTAAGTGCAACAACAGCCTTCTCTGGTTCTGTCTATTCGAACTTTGTCTTTGGTACCATGAAGAAGATTATTTTCTTTCCCCCTCTTGGGATTCAGTAATCAAAGTGTAATATGATGACCATTATTCCAATGAGATCTAATTGTTGCCTTAAGTTTTTAACATTGTTTTGCAATTACTTCTCTAACGGATTCTCAGCTTTGATCAGAATGATGTTTAAATTTTCTGCCAGAGTTCTGGCGTCTCATTATGATCCAGTGGAATCCTATCTACCATCATTACATAGAGTGCTTAAAAACGTTGAAAATTCAGTGTTATTCTAGGTCCTTTGGAAAAAAATATATGTTCATAGAATTTTTAACCTAGATCCTGGGTTGTCCTAGATACACTCCAATTGTATCTGCCATCATTACATATGATCATGTTGATTGTAGCTCTCCGCCTCTGCCAGGCATATCCTTTTCAACTTTCGAATAATTTCATGAAGATTTTTTCTGTACGAGATATTTTTACTGGCTTTATAGAACAAAATATAGTAATCACATGCTAATTGAGAATTTTATTTACATTTGAGCACATTTTTCCAGATGGCATGTGATAGCCTATTGCAGTTTAGATTACTTTAGATGACATTACTGATTTCATGTTTGGAAGTTAATTCGGACTAGCCAAATTTAACATTCACAACAATTTGAGAAAGAAGTTTGATCACTCTTATCTTGAACCTGTTACATGGTAAAACATTTTTCAATAAATGTGGGTAGGATCTTTTTAAAAAACTTTTTCTGCACTTGTCATTGGCATACTTTTCCATGTTTAGTTTCTCCCAGTGACCTTTCTTTTATGCTGGTTTCTTTTGGTGAAACATTTACATGGCTCTCTTGTTTCAATCTATGTACTAAGTGTAGTGAAACTTCGTGGGCACTGAACTTGTTTTTCATTTGATTTTTATAAATGTTTCTCTAATTTTGCAGAAATTATTCTTTATCCCACGTTCATTTTGTTGTATCTTTGTAATATAGTTAAACTTAGATTGTAATGTTTATACAGGAAAATAACTATTAGAGGCGGTCTTTTCTTATTAATGTATATTTTCTGGCAGCTACAATGAATATAATCAACCAGTCTGCCGTGTGTGCAAACTGACTTTGAAATCTGATTCTTCCTGGCCAGCCCATCAGGTTTCTCAAAAGCATCAAGAGGTAAAATTTTAACCTGACTAATAGTTTTTCTTCTTTCCTCTTTAAGATTAGAATTTTTTATGCATAAATTATTATTTTTCCTGTTATGCTCATTGCCTTGTTGGTTTCCCGAATGTCTATTTTGCCACTCTAATCTTCAGCCAATGGGGTCCACTTCATTCAATGCTCAATCACCAAATAGTGAAGAGGCTTGTAAATATCCAAAGTAGCCTCTTTTGAAAATAGCTCATTTGCCCGTATTCACTCAATCCATATGATATGTTGTGGGCAATCATTTTTTTTTGCTCTTGAACTTGCATTTAGTATCTTAGAGAGTAACCACGCAGTTGCTTTACTTTGTGAAATATAATTGGATTAGACATAAGCCACTGAGTCAGCATGGTGCCTTCTTCCATCTTAGTGGAGATTACATTTAGTTCAAACTAGACTCAATCCAGCTGCTAAAAATTAGTTATGCATGTACTAATGTTTACCGTGATTGTATTCCCTTTTTTATGGTTTGGCATATTGAGAGCATTAGGGGATTTCTTACTTTGCAGGCTCTTAGGAATATTAAAGCTGCTGCAGGCAATGCTGTAAAATCTCAACCAGTATCTGAAGTAAATATTAAAGTCCGAACAACCTCTTCACTGCCTGATAATTTCTTTGACCAGCAGGCTGCAAAGAAACAGAAAACTGGTAACTTGTGTACTTAATATTCATCTTCAATTCAATTTATGTGTTAAGTTGTTCATGAGACATGTGTGCCTAGATAGCACATGCGGCATATGGTGACTTGACTCTTGAGCAAACCTGTTTTATGAGTATTTTATGGGCATTGGTGACCTGGCTGATAGGTTGATGAGTACTGACAACAAGTTGGATCTGTGTAATTTTTAGCAATGAATGCAGTGTGTTAGTCTACTAGTTATGAGACATAATAACATGATATTGGATATATGAAATACCATTATATATGATTTTGTGATTGATGATATTTAGATATATGTGCCCTTTATACGGAAATCCTTGTAATGGATCGCACCCCGAGACTTTTGGATAAAGATACTTAACAACAAAGGATCCTTGTGGCGAAATGGCTCCTCAAGTTAGCCTTGCAGACGGAAATGATTTTGTATGAAATAACATCAAGGTCTTTTGGCTCCTTAAAGATGGGATTTATGTAGAGCTGCTTTCCTAGCCTAGAGTTGAGTTCGAATGGAATAGAGCTTTAAAAGATGTCTCGTTCTGGACATCACAATACAGGAGGCTTCAATGATCATGAAAATTGGAATCTCAACTACTTCGGTCCATATTTAGGAATAAAGAACTTTGGTTATAATTTTCCCTTAGCCTTATTCATATTCCTTGCTTTGTTCTCGTATTCTTTCTCCTCCCAGAATTCTACATGTTATACGTATGTTGGCATTTTTTAAAAGTTTGTGTAGCCACCTCTCCACCATATGTAGGTCCCTTGTGTTGGGAATGTGTAAGGTTGTTTAGGTGTAAAATTTGGTGGGCTCCTTGTCTGAGAGGGATTCTCTATATATTGATGGTGGCTTCATGATTTTGGGGCCTGAACATTTGCTTTCCCATGAAGGCACACTTAGGTATGCTGGAATAATTCTCAGACAAAGTCTGCTAGGCTTCTTTCTCATTGATAAGACAGATGAGAAACTATTTGACAATGGATGGATGAGTTAAATGGTCTTTTTTTTATGAAAGGCGCTATAGTTTTAGGCATGTGGTGAGTATTTCGGTTTGCCAGATGTGCTGGATTGAAAGTGCTTCCCTTGGATTAGGACTGGTTTTCTAGAAAAATGGAGATTGGTAGTGCCTACATGGGTAATTTTGGGATATATTTTAGTTGCAAAAGACAGTAGCAATGGACCTGATTAACTTGCACTGACCAGCTTAGTGTGATCTTGTTTCTTTGACCATTTCGCTTTCCATATCTCATCCAGACCTTGATGATATCTTGGTAAAAATGACTGTTAATCTTATCATATCTCCTCAGTGGGGCATTGTTGAGATCTTGCCCAATGTTGTGTAACGTTGAGGTACACAGGATGGATGGTGGAATTAGATGATAATGGCAGGTGAAAGTTGGATTGAAAGGGGAGAGATTCAGAGCAAAAGGGGGGAAATTATAATAGGTGAAGAGGAGAGAGGGAAGACATTAGGGAGAAACATTCATTCATTCACAAAACACAGTGGCCATGGACTTGATTAACTTATGAGCATCACTGGCCAGCTTAGCAAGATCTTGTTTCTTCGGCCATTTCGCTTTCCATATCTCATCCAGACCTCGGTGAGATCTTGATGAAAATGACTTTTCATTGTATATCTTATCATATCTCCTTGGTGGGGCATTGTTAAGATCTTGCCCAATGTTGTGTAATGTTGAGGTACACAGGATGGATGGTGGAATTAGATGATAATGGAAGGTGAAAGTTGGATTGAAAAGGGAGAGATTCAGAGTGAAAGGGGGAAAATTATAGATGAAGAGGAGAGAGGGAAGAGATTAAGGAGAAACTTCATTCATTCACTGACTAAGATTAGGGCATTGCCAATTACATGAAATAATGACCCTAAATAGGCCAATCTAATTAGGCTAAAAGCTTACTAATCATAATTAATGACGAATAATAATAAACCCGCTAAGCAAATATGAGATTGTTCTGAATTGCCACTCTAATAGGATTTTAAGCATTATGTTATTTTGATGTTTATAGGTTTGTTTTAAATGTAAATAGGCTGGCCTATAAGACCCTCTTTTGTTAGTTGGTGAACACATAAGGCTCGTATATTATTAGGGTTTGTTTAGGAGCAAGTAGGAAATAAGGCCCAAGCCCATATTGGATGGCGCATTATGTAAGAGGCAGAACCTCCTATTGGGAAGTTAACGAGAAATATATTTCCTTAATCCTTCTCTCTCCTCTATCGTCCGCCCCTCTTCTCCTTTCTCTCAACTTAGCTTGGTTTAGCAGAACCAACAAGAGGCTCTTGTCCCTCTCTGTCCAATGTTTCCCTCTTCAAAATTCTTGTAAACCCTAGGGTTTATATCATTGGTATTGGAGCCTCTTCTTTCCTACCCGTGGGCATCAGTTTATGGTGCATACGAAGAATATGACAGCCAAGGAGAAACAAGGCCAATGTGAGGCGTCTTCCACTCAAAATCCTAGCGCTGCTGCCGCTGAGTCTATCCCTATGGTGGCTGCCACCCCAGCCACGAAAGATCCAACCTTGCTATAATTTTTCAACGACCTTCTTCAAGAGTTTCGGGCCCTTCGCGTTGAACAACAGGCTTTGTTTGCGCATCTGACTAAGAGCTGCACCGGAGACTTGGCCCATACAATTGTGGAGGGCAGACAAACCATCTCAGGCTTTGGCTTACTTTAGCCACCGCCGCAGCCAAACCCCTCTTTTCAACCTTGGTCAGCCAGGCCAGTGCCTATGGGACAACCTTTCGAGCATGATAAGGCAGATTTTTTGGGAGAAGACCACCTCGATACTTGTAGGGATTTGCACGGCCGACATGCACTGCATAACCACATTTGGCACAATGCAATTTCCCAAATATGCCGGTAAAGATAATCCAATAGATTGGATATATTGGGCAGAAAAATTCTTTGCTTACTAGAACACAATAGCAGATGTGGAAAAATTGCGAATAGCAGCATTTCACCTTGAGGGCAGTGCCCTAGTCTGGTTTAAGTATTTTGAGCATGAGGTACCGAATCCCACATGGCAAAAATTTTCATGAGTTGTGTGCCGAATTGGGCCCTAATAATTTTGTTCATTTTAATGAGCTATTGTTCTCCTTAACTCAAACAAATACTGTTTGAGCCTATCAGATTGAATTTATGCAAGTGGCTACTCGCCTTCCTCAATAGACACATGAGGCTCTGGTGGGAACATTCCACCAAGGCCTCAAAGTATAGATAGATGATGAGATATGTCACTTTGATTACCCTACTATACATGCTTTCATTCATCATGCGAGCATTCAAGGGGAGAAATTGATCCGTTAGAGCAGAATCCCATGTCCCGTAGTTCATAGATGACCCAATAATTAAGTAAATTACTATTCTAATCACTAAGTGAGCCAATAAGGTGACTCAATCCCTAGGACTCATAACACCCAACAAGAAATCTATTGTTTGTCATGTTTTTAGAATTTTTCTCTAGGATCAGGCCTAGGATTAATAATTTCTTTCCATGTGATTTATTTCAGAGGGTCCTGTTATTCGTTTGGACCTACATGGTTCTCTGCATTCAGTTGCTTTCTTAATTCAATGACTCTCCAAGCATGTGTGAAATTGACCTTATTATTATTATGACTTATTAGCA
This sequence comes from Saururus chinensis, assembly GCA_035235625.1. Classification (NCBI taxonomy): domain Eukaryota; kingdom Viridiplantae; phylum Streptophyta; class Magnoliopsida; order Piperales; family Saururaceae; genus Saururus; species Saururus chinensis. The sequence continues at coordinate 22,231,962 of CP141146.1, read as the reverse complement.
TTTATTTTCTACATGAAATCTCCGTATGCATGACATAATTCTCATGTTAATTAATTATTATAATTCCTTTTGTTAGATGTGTCCATGGTTGGATAAATTCATTATGTTATATTGTAGTAAATCTGACCATGCATGTAAAACATTGAATCGTTGCTTAAATAAACTGCACATGCAGCATTGAACTGAACCTCTAACAAGGCTGAACTTAATTTGTTTGAAATTAAATTGGGTGCTATTTTTTTGTTGTTTGGAGGTTAAATTGTCATTTCCAATAAGTTTTTATTGCGGATTAAATTTGGTTATATACATGCTAATAGTGGACATGGCTAGGTAGAACAACCTTATCATCGAGATCACTTTCTTGATCTCTATGAGATTGCTTGTTTTCGGCTGACTGAGATTAGCTTTGACACCGATACACTGAGATGCCAAACCGATGTTTGTGAGAGGTTGAGACAATGTCTTATTTGGAAAGGGTGATTTCTGGGAGAGAGAGAAAGGGGAGAGAATCATCTTACCCTACACACACACACTGGAAGGGATTTGTCTTAGCTTTTTTTAGACATTAATTTTGATTATTATTAACTTACAATATTTTGAGACATTTATTTACTTTTATGTCTATTAATGCATTGTTACTTTAGGTTTGACTGTTGCCAAAGAGAGTGATGCAGTTGGTGTTTCTTCACGTGTTGAATCAGTAGATTCCCATGTTGTTGGTCATGCGTCTCAGATTTTTAATACAGTTAACATCGGACCTGAGTCGGCCAGTCTTCCCAAAGCGGAGGCAACAGGAAAAGAAAATAAGGAACTCAGCCAACTTTCTGGCCCATCAGAAAAAGTAAATGCTTTAAAAGCCAAGCCAGCAAAAGGAGTATTACCTGAGGGTTTCTACGATAACAAGGATGATGACCTTCGTGCTCGTGGCATTGAACCTGTTAAAATTGATATCAAGTAAGTTTGCAGTAACAAATGGTGGTTGTGAGCTTTATAGCTGTTAGAATGTATTTTTGAAGCTGAAGGCAGTTATAGCTGGCCCATAGTCAGATTGAGGATGCATTTCCTAGAGCTGCCCTTGATATTTTCTTTAAATTACTGTTTATTGTCCAACATAGAAATAGTGGTCAGAAACTAGTCGTGATATTCCTGTGCCTAGATATGAGCATATGTCTGCTTTCTCATATTTTTATATGATTTCTTCTTATTTCCTTCCCTGATTCTGTCTCAGCTAAGAGCAGAGCGTGAGAAATATTGGACCTGGAATTTTCGTATCTGGGCTGACCTTGCTTTCTATATTTAATTAAACAGCTTAGTTGCACCTTTTTTATGATAAAAAAAATTGTACCTTTTTTACTGCTTTTCCTGCTTCATTAAGCCACTGTCATGCCATTTTCAGAATATTTAGCAAAATTATCTTTATGGATAAAGTGCAAGAATTATAGCTAGGTAAATCTTGTCCTTGTCATGAGAATAAGACAATTAATATGCAGTTACATATTCATCTTCTTTGAATGAGGGAAGTCCTTTTTAGAACACAGTTCAAGATGCTCATTTGGCTAATTGGAACTGATTATGGAGTTTTTAGAAATAAGGTATATGTTTATGAAATCTACTATTATATGGTTTGTCATGGAGACTGAAAGATGCTATGATTTATTTAACATCGCTCAGGGATGAGGTGAAAGAATTTGAGAAGGCAATTCAAGAAGATCTGCAAGGAGTAGATGACCGTTTGGAGGAAGAAGAGGTAAGATTTTACTTTACTGCTAGCATTTGTGTATCATCATTATTTTCGATTGTGATCTTTAAGAGTTAAAAGTAAGAATAACAGCAATGAGTGCTAATCGTGCAAAATTGCTTGTGTTAATTGTCGATGTGATGGCTATGGCAGATTGATGCGGCTGAAATGACAGAAAAAGCGGAGTCTTACGAGCAAATGTGAGTTTAGAATAGGATCCAACAATATATTAGCAGTTTTTTCATCATTTTTTGTTTGACTAAATTTAAATTGTCTATTTATTTTGTAGGGCATACTGGGAGAGAGTTGAGTTGCTAAAGAAGAAGCAGATGGAACTGAAAGATGCAAAGTTGGCAAATGGGCAGATGAAAGCCCCCAAGTTTAGGGGTGAAGAATCAAGTGGAGAGTCTTCCAGTGACGAAGGCAGTGACCTTGAAACTTTTACTGTCGATTGGAGAGCCAAACATTTGTAAAAACTTGTAACGAACTGTCCCTCCGCTAAATTTCTTATAGTTTACCGGATAAAAATATAATTTGCTTTACGGAAGAGTGGTCTAAAAAAGTATTCAATGGCTGAAAATGTTGAGTAGGCATTTGTAGCCAATCTTGAAAAGGTAGGGGGTGGCAAAGGGCCCTTTGCCACCTCTAGGGGTTGGGTAAGAAAGAGTAGGGATGCCACCGCCCACCTGGTCGGGTTTAGCCAAATCCATGATACAGACCTGACTTGATTTGACCTGTTTAGAATAGAAAGATATTTTTTAATATTCTTAAAAAATTACTTAATTATAATTACAAAATATAAAACTTTAAATCGGTTAGGTCGGGTTAGGTTAATTAAAACCCAAATTTATTTAAATAGTTAGTCAAGTTAAATTTAAAAATCCAAACTCGACCAATTGGGGTTTGGTTGGGTTTTATTATGTACTCAACTTGAGTAGTATCTTTAAAAAAAGTAGCTCTTAATATATATATGAAAAAAGTTGATATGACTATGGGTTCATGCGCGCCTATGTGAGTCTAAGTTCTATGGGCCATTGTATGTAAATTCGACGGCCCATGGAGCCTGGGCACGCATGAGCCCGGGTTTATATAAACGGGATTCTATATATATATATATATATATATATATATATATATATAAAGGTTTATTGTAAGGTCAATTTTACACATTTTTTTGTAAAGTTCATTCTTGTAGGGATATTTTTTTATAAAATCACCATCAAAGGCGGGTATGGTACCAAGGGGAATGGTTAGTAAATTAAGAAGGTAGGGCCTCTGTGAATTTTTTGTCAATGTCGATAAGAGGACCCACTTATCAAGGTCGGTCATATTTTTAACCTTAAATCAACGACTCAAAATTGATGAGGTTAAATCAATGTCTTACGTATTAAAATGATACCAAATTTGGTTGACTTACATCATTAAAGTGGATCTTTAAATCTAAATTAGTCTTTCTCCTTCTTATAACCTCTATGAATCCAAATTAAAAAATGTAATATCAACTGTTAATTTAAAGGAGAGATTGAATGGTAAGATGAAGGGGCCACATATCTAACCTTCATCTAGAAAATTAACCTCACAAAAGCGATGAAGGGGCCACATATCCAAATGGGGCCTAAATTTTACCTACCCTATTTTTTATAGTGCTCTTTCAACTTCCCTAAGTCCTGTACAAATATAGGCAAGACCTTCATCTAGAAAATTAACCTCACAAAAGCTTGTATGAGGTTGACCTTATGTTAATTTTCTATATATATATATATATATATAGAAAAAGTTTATATGAGGCTGGACTCACGCGCGCCTACGTGAGTCCGGGCTTTATGGGCCGTCGGATTTATATCTGGCGGCTCATAATACTCATGGGTTTAAATGCCCTGTGAGTATTATGGGCTGTCGAATTTACATTCGATAGCCCATAGAGCCTGGGCTCACATAGGTGTGCGTGAGCCCAAGCTTATATAAATGGGACTATATATATATATATATATATATATATATATTGTCCAAAGATTGGATAAGACTTTTCAGCATCCAAAATTTTCTCAGTAGAACCCACAGCCATACTTAAAAGTTTTTGGGTTACTCCCACGTGGGGGATGTTACGTACTGAATCTTGGTATCTTGGGTGCTAATAAAACTTACCCTAAGGAGATAGTGGGTGTTTACTTTAAAAAAAATAAGTAGACCGTGGGGATAGTACAAAACATGAATATGTAGCTAGGGGTGTTAACAATTTGCATCAATGTCAAGTTTTAGACTATTCCGTCTGAAGCTTGAAATTTCAATTTTGAATTTGAGTCGAGCTCAAGTCCAGTTCGATTCAACTTCTCAAGCTTGACTTCGAGTCAACTCAAGTTGCTTTAGCTTGTGACTATTTCTTAGTTTTGTAATTAGTGGCCCAAGGGAATTTAGAGAAAAAAATACTAATACGACATGAGCAGTCCAATGTTAGGATTAGATAATCAAATGAACTATAAAAATTGGTTCCAACTCTCATGGGAAATATTAATCTAATTCCTCTAACAAAAAGCCGGAGGTAGTTGTACATGAAAACAAGAAGTAAAAGTGATATATTTGATATGAGTTCAAACTTGGGAGAAATTATATATATATATATATATATATATATATATATATATATATATATATATATATATATATATATATATATATATATATATATATATATATATATATATATATATATATATATATATATATATATAGCAAGTAATATATGCATCTATATATTTGAAAAAATAATATATATTGTGAGATCAAGATTTTCTTAAACTTCGACCTGAACATAGATATGTTTAAGCTTGGCTTAACCAAATTCGAGTTCGAGCCTGAACGTGAGCCAAGCCAAGCCGAATGAAAGCCTAATTGAGCTTTCAAGTTTCCTTTAACAACCCTAGATGTAGCACAATGAAAATCACATATATATACATAAACATAATCCAAACACATAACATGGGCGATGCGAAGAAGTATCTTCAGAGATGAATGGGATGAATGGAACTGAAAGAAACCTATCTCCATGCCAATGGATCTTGAACCCATTTGTCAGGGACTTTTTCAGGGGATAATCTCCCCCAACTGCTAGGAGGCAAAGAAAAAAGTTGTATTACTACCATATAAAATAAGGGTTGAGAAAATAAAGTAGAGGAGTTTGATATCACACTTTATGGACCTCTACCTAGGCACTCAACAAGCAACTAGAGTACCCATGTAGAGGAGACTAACTTCCAACTCTAGGATGACCCTCGACACTTCAGCCACATATTAAGGGTTGCCAACGGGGGCACACATGCATAGGATTAGGCAAGGAAGAAAAGGATTGTCACCACCCGAAGACTCAACTACAAAACAATTTGAGAGAGGACTATCTCATAAGCAACAATCAAAATAAAAAAGGAAGTCTGTCGAGAGGCCTCGAAATTCTCATGGTGACTTTGGGATGATTGCGTAAGGCAATCTCGGGCATCTAGACGGTGGTGGTGAGACTAGCCCCCAAGCTTTGGGCTGGGTGGTTTAGCACATTTTTCCTCCTCTTCTTCGCACCCCCTTGTCATGCCCCGACCCAAGCCGGACCCGGTCCAAGGGGAGGTTGGTGCGCGTGGCGTGACGAAGTAATGTTTGATGCAAAAGACTTAACCCCTAAAATGGGTAATCCATGACGGAGTAGCACATATTAAGATTTGTACAAGAGATAATGAGAAAATAAAGGATCACAATTAAGTATTAGTCCATGCAACACTCACACACTTAGTCCAACTTAGCCTTGTCATGCCCTGGCACCCGCTCGACCCGAGCCGAACCCGGTCCAAGGGACGGTCAAAGCGCACAAGGGCGACAAAGTTAGTTTAACGTTGCGGAAGACTTAACCCCTCTAGTGGGTGAATTACACATATGGAGTGCGCACTTTTAAATCTTTGTGCAAGAGAAATAAGTATAATAAAAGAGGACTTCAAATCTGGAACGAATCCTCAATCTCAACCCACAACTTAGAACAAACATGGCTCAAATCATGAAGTCTTAAATAGATCTAAAATCATAAGGGTTACACGAGTCTGAAACAAGATGAACCATACATGATGTTCTAATATCATAACAGAGTAAATAAGAAAACACAGTAAGGTCCATAGGCATCCAAGTCTACTCCCAAGCACTCTCTGACCATTTTTCATACAGAGGATCCTACTCGAATGCATGTTGCACCATGCAGCCCCAAAACAAAACACAGAAAGTGGGGTGAGTAAAACTCCGTAAGGTTTTGGATATAGTAATGGTAAATGAGAAAACAAGTACAATACGTCAACATGGTCTAACAGATCTACGTAATACATAATATCTCATTTCTGATTACTTTCCTTACCATAACCATACTTAAACATAAACAATTACCCTGCTTGCAAGTATCTCAAACATACTATTCCTGACATGAATAATCATCACATATAACTTGCATAATAAGTGTCTCTAACACACAATCACTTCATACATAATCATCACATATAACCTACATGAGAAGTGTCTCTAACACACAATCACATCATGTATAATCATCACATATAACCTGCATGAGAAGTGTCTCTAACACACAATCACATCATGCATACTCATAATCAATTAACCTGCATGTAAAGTGCCTCTAATTACACTATCACAACCATGCAAATTGATAAAACAACCATGCTTAATCAGCCGAAGCATAAGCCGTCTCTGCTCACTCCAAACAATCCCTAACAGGAAAGTTTGAAGGAACTATGTAGTTTGGGTATATTCCCTAGTGGGGAAGAATACTTCCTCGTAAGCTGGTGCACTCAGCTACACTAGCCTGAATTCTCAGGGTTCAGATGGTCTCAACAGTTTTATCTCCTTATAGCATTGCCGCTCTTCTCAACCCAGTGAAGAAAACCCGTCCTCGAGCGACGTAAAACCCCATCCTTTCAGACATAAAACCGAATTGATAAGCCTCCAATCAATTAACCCAGCAAACAATATCACACAATTGCATCCAATCGATCAACAACGGCTAATCTCGATAAAGTCTCATTCATAAATCTATTTCATGATGCATGCAACATGGTACATACATGAGTAATCTCTACATAGATCCTAATTCATGGAACATGCTCCCATTAGCCACACATACATCATATCTAATCATAAGTATCAACAATTACCATGATTACCCCCACATGTGTGTGTACTAGGAAGAAACATTCATTTCGAAGCATATGAACATGCATCATATATAACCCATCAACATACTACACTCATGCTCTTTAACATCTAGTCATGGCTCCTTGCTGAAATCATGAGTGAAAGCCATCAAAAAACACAATTTGAATCAAGTGTAACCTCATGCTAGACCTATGTAAGCATATTCATATAACACTTGAAGCTAGACATGACACCATCATTCACCCATAATTTAAGCATAATATGTGAAGGCATACAAATCCATTCTCATGTTATAACCTTCCTGGATTCATACTTAAAATATAAGGAATCATTCAACATAGATTTAAGATAAAGAATTACAACATGTTTAACCAATCAACATGTAATTCACTAATACTTAAACATTTATCCTAGCTTCCCACATCAAATTCATACCCTTCTAGTAGCTCATCCTAGTATAAATTACTCATCATGAACATAAGAAATGATACTTAAGATAAAAATACAAAAATGAGGAAAATAGACAAAAATCACCAAACTACAGTGTTGGCATTCAAATGCCCTGTAGGGCCGTTCGAACAGTTGACTGTTCGATCTGCCTGTATGGTCGTTCGAACGACTGACCGTTCAATCAGCTTGTATGGCCGTTCGAACACCAGAATAGAAGTTCTGGTTCGTCTTCTCCATTTCAAACTCAAAATTAAAACTTCACATAAACATCATAAACCACCAAATCTCACTCCCAAACATCATATTAATGAAATCCAAGCTTAGGAAACAGTAAATCTAGACATTTATAACCAAAAACACCAAGAAATCATAAGAAAGATTAAGCTTTTTTAAATCCGCCATTAAAGCTCAACTCCAAGGAAACCCACATAAAACTCCATTAAACATAAAATCTGAAATCAAAGATCTATTTAGGACGAAATCCCTTACCTTCAGTGAGCTTCTTGACTTGAAATTGACGCTCCCACACCTCCAAATCCTACCCACAAGAGGGTTTTTGTTCATACTTGCATAAATTTGATTAAAAATACCTAAATCTCTTAAAAACTTGTAGATCTAGGGTTTATCGAGTTCAAAAATGAAATTAATTTCCTAAGAGTTTAAAATAGAGGTTAAAATTAGTATATTTATGGGTAGAAATCAAGATTAAACCTTGGCAAAAGAAGAGATTTAGAAAGTTTAAGATATACCCTAAGAAATTAGTAGAAGATTTAGCTAATCTTTACCTTAATCACCTTTCCTTCTTTGGAAATGGGGATTAGGGCCTCCTAAGCTCCTAGTCTCAGCCCTTCCCAATTAGGAAAGTCGTTGTTCCATTCTATTTATAGTATGCTTTGGGGTAAACCTAATAGATATGTGGGCTACAAAGATAATTTAATACAAAAAATGGAAAATTTCCTTATTTTAAGCCCAAATTGATGACTTAAACTTTTGAAATATTTAATTACTATTTTAAGATGTTGTTAGGGTAATTTGGGACCTATCATCCCAATTTTACACGTGGGGCCCACAACGGGTCCCGCCCCTAACTTTTTGGGAAAAATAGTCAAAAATTCCAAGAATTCCAAAAAAAATTCAAATTGACTTATCTTAATATAAAAACCATAAAAGTGAAGAAATTTTTTATTAAAACCATTATTAACCACCTTAATTTCGAAAATTGTTAAAACCGATCAAAGTTAACATTAAACCACACTATAATCACTAAATCAAATAAAATGAACCGGCTGAGTTTAGGGATATTACAAGTCCTCTCATGACTTAGGTAATAGAGTCTAAGTCTACATAGGTTATCAAAAGTCTAAGCGGTACTCGGCAAGTAAAGTATAAAGCATAATCAACTAAACATAAAAATAATCACAACAAACAATGTAAATGATCAATGAGCACAAGGTCTCTAAAAAACCCCTCCTATGCCAGATCATCACCAACCCACTCATCATAAAGTAAATCCTGACCACCTGCATGTCACGTCATATAGCCCAAAAAAAATACAAAAGGGGTGAGCAACAAACTCAACAAGGTTTTTAAATTACGGAAGGAAAATCTAAAAGATATCACAGGTAAATCACATAAGGTTCATCACATCATCATACCCATTTATCATGGGATATCCACATAGCCTGTGTATTCATATTATGACTTAGCATCCATAAGCACCTACTCATGATAACATTACCATATCACCTGTATATCATACTATATGGCATATCATAACATCACATTATTTAAGTCACCTGCATAACATGTTATCACCCATCACATCTCTTCATAAATATTCTATGCCTCCTGCGCATAATGGGTTCAACATAACATCACATTCATCATGCACCACATGTGTAACGTAATCACATCCTTCATGAGTGACTTTCCGCATAATCATATCATACACAACCTATTCTCAATGCAAACATTCACCCTTCATAAAAGTGTCTCAAACACACTATCCTGCACAACATGCAGTTAATCCATGCATACATGTGTGACACAAGCTCCCTCATCCCTATACACCTACTGTGTAATTAAGCATAATATTACATACATATGCAACAACAACAAGTAGTGAATGTCTTATGCATAGATAAAATAATCACGCTTAATTGGTCGAAGCATAAGTAGACCTGCTCACTCCAGACAAACCCCAACAGGAAGGTCCAAAGTCCTAAAAGGAAACAAGTAGTTTGAGTAAGATCCCTAACGGTGAAAGTACCACTGGTAAGCCCGTGCACACAGACAAACCAGCCTGGATTCTCAAGGTCCAGATAAACTCAATAATTTAACTCCTTATAGTATTACCGCTCTTCTCAAAAGGATGTAAAACGCCATCCATTGGACGTAAAACCTCATCCTTTCAAACGTAAAACCAAATTGATAAGCCTCCGATCGATTACTCAATCAAGCAATGTCATCCAATTGCATCCAATCGATTAACCATGGCTAATCACGATAAATCTCATTCATAAACAGTTTTGATTATGCATGTAACATGGTACATACGTGAGCAACGCTACATGTCTCCTAATACAATAGATATGCCCCAATCAGTCCATATGTGCATCATTCCTAATCCATTTGTGTTAAATAATCACCATAATTACCTTCACAAGTGTGTACATAGTAATAGTGTTCAAATCTAAGCAAAGACATGTGCAAATGAACAAACCATCATCATTCTACACATGCCATCATGATTTTATCATGGTTCTTTCTTACTGAAATCATGAATAAAATATGGTAAAAACCTTGAAAAACAAGTCCAAGACAATTAAAACTTCAAGCTAGACTTAGGTAAGCATAATCATCACTATACTTCAACTAGACATGGGAATATGGTTCACCAATAGTTAGTGCAACATGTGTAAGCATACATGCCCATTCTCATAATTAAACTTACTGAAATTATAAATAAAACATGAATTTAAGATAAGGAGAATATCATTTCCTCCTTTGGTATGGGGATTAGGGAACTTCTCAGCCTCCAATCTCAGCCCTTTTCCAAATTAGGAATGGGGCTGAGATTCCTTTTATAGTAAGTCATTAGGGTGCATATACTAGAAGTTGGGGTATAAATAAAATTTAGTGCCTTAAATAGCTAGTTTTGCTCATTTTAAGGCTAAAAAGAATTTTAAATTTTCTAAAACTCTTTAGTCATTAAATAAGTGAAGTTTAAGGTCATGTGGGATCCTCACCCTCCCAACGTGAACGTGGGGTCCATGCCCTAAATTTTAAAAAAATCTTATAAAATCCCAAAACTTCCCTAAAAATAGAATAAATTGCGTTTAACATAGAAAGTTATAAATATGAGAGGAAACCTTATTAATATCATCATTATCAATCTTTAGCCCCAAGACAAGACAAATCGGCCAATTAAAACAAAACCACACAATAATCATATAATTAATTCAAAATCAAACCAAGTTAAGGTTAGAGATCTTACATCCCCCCTCCTACCTTCCATTTCCCCAATTTCTAACCTTTGATTCACTTCCCTCCACCATAGCTTTCTTCCCATATTTGATTATCTTTCTTTCCCCTTCATCCTTCTCCCTTTTGTTTGTGGCCATCTATGTTCGTCTTTTCCATTTGCACGTGTTCTTTTTAATCTCCTTTTTTACATGTCATATTTTGCATGTATTTCTTTGTTTTGGATGTTAATCAAGGTGTGTTTTTTCTCCTCCTTGATTTTGTTCACCCACTCTACCTGTGTTCTCAATCCCTCATGACCATCCTTTCCTTCCCTTGCACCCTTTCCCCTCTTCGTTGTGCCTATGTTATCCATTTTTTCCCTTCACCCTATTTTGCATGCCCCCCTTTGTCGGGTTTGTTTGCTTGGGTATGTGTTTTCTGCTCTTCCACTACTAACCTTGAGTCCTACTATCAATTTGGGCATGCACAGGTGCTTTGGGAGAGGAATTGTTTTTCACTTGCTAACCATATCCGCCAAGGATGTGCCTTTGGTCCTTACTTGCAAGGATTAGAAGAGAGGTTCTTGTGTTGGCCCTCTGGGTGTGCCCCATCCTTCCTTGAATAGGTTGGGTAGAGGTCTAGTGGGTATGTGGTCACCCTTCATCTCTATAGAGGGAATGTACCATCCTTGGTGTTCATCTCCACTTCTTCAATTTTGACATCTTAGATCAGACTCCCTTTGCCTCTTGCACGTTCATGGTAGCATTTTTGGGTATGTTATTGGCATCTTGCCGACATAAAGGAGACATCCCTTATGAGTTACACTAGCGAGTCCAATTCAATATTGATGGTTTGTGTGAATGTTCTTCTCCTTGGTGCTTGTATGCTCATTGTATTTACTTATGGACTTTATCATATGTAGTTGGATGGTTTCTCGTTTCTTACTATTTACATTGTATTGGTTCCTCGCTATTTTTTGTTTTGTATGTAATGGCCTGCTCATGTACTATTGGTATGTTTAGTCAATAAAGCTATGCTTATTACCAAAAAAAAAAAGAATATCTCACTTTGCCCAACCCAACAATGGACAGTTCAACAATTAAGAAAGGTTTAAAAGCCATAGTCAACTCACAATTAAGGATGAAACTTGACTCAAAGTACGGTTTATTGGAAAGTATACCATAAGGCCTTCTTATATGAATTACGTTATGTAACATTCGAGAATTTTCTAAATAACCTACACTTAACCACGTGGAAATAAGTGAGTTTTACCTTTAGGTTTACTTCATAAAATAATTTCCTCTATACATAGAGTTTGGATATAAAACTTTGTTATTAAATAGTAGACATAAAGGGATTTGTAGAGCAAGAGCTCACCAATCAAAGCTCAGATAAGGAAGTTATGATAGATGAGAAACATCAAGGAAGTTTTAGAGTACATGTTGAAAATAGTGAATTTGAACTTTGGTCATTTTAAGTATAATAACTTATTATGTGGGTTGAATTTAAGTGTAAAACTTTAAATATAGAAACTAGACATATATAGTTTCAAAACTGCATAAATTGGAGTTTGGATGAAAGAGTTATGATTGTCTAAAGTTAGACTTGAGGTGCTATCATGACTTGCAAACGCATGCAGATATGACCCTTGGCCATTCATAAGATTATAATTTTTTCTACGTGATGATTTTTTATCTAAATTTTGGGAATTAGAAAGTGTACACAAATATCTTCGTAACTCCACCAAGAACGCATTAATCATAGTTTTTATGACGAAGTTATAGCTGTCTGAAATTGGGACATAGTGCATTCACAGTTACGGTCGGCGGGTTCATAGACGTGTCGATGCCTGATCGTTTATAATTAAACACTTTGCAAGTGTACAAGGTAATTGTACTAAGATGAGTATTTAAGGGTTGTTGAACCTCAGGGATGGATGAATTATTACTAAATCTAAAGAGGAATTTGTTGATTAAAAACTAAAAATAACTTAAACTTTAATTAAGTAAAGGAAAGGAATCAACTAGTTTAAAAACAAGAGATTAATATGATGGAAATTACTTAGGAAATCGAATCCACTATAGAACCATAACAATTCCTTAACTTTTCTGAATATAGTGTGAATATGAACAAGTATTCTCAGCTACAAGCTAGAATTACTTTAGAAATAATCATTAATTAAATTCCATGGCAAGAACTATCTTCGACAATAGCACGAATCATCTACACTAAATAGCTATAGGCATGACCCGTCTAATCTTAGTATAACTCATCCAAGTCATTAATTATCTGAACATTAAAACTATTGCATGACCATCTCATCTAAATCACAGAAATTAGAATTGATGCAAATATCAAAACCACATCAATCTATCATCTACAAGACCATAAATTAACATAGATTTGAATAAACTTGAAAAGCTCTTCCATTAAAAATGAAATCCTTATCATACAATTTTCATAACTAACAACTGAGATCTAAATTAAAAAGAAAAGAAACTAAAAGTTATCTATAGCTTCATCAACTCCTAAGTAAAAGAAAAGTCTAGCCTTCCATTGTAGAAGAAAGCACTCGAATCTCCATTAAAAGCTTTGAGTTCTCTTCCATCTTCTTCTTCCTTCTTCTCTTCAGAAAATCTACTTGCTCACATTCAATTTCAAGCTAAATATGTCTTTATATAGGCATAAGAACTGTAGGAAGAAGTTCTATATGAAAAGGACTCAAAATTGGCTGAAACAAGGAAACTGCGCATTATCCGGTTCAAACTCCCTGCATGCCCATTCGAACGCCTATACTGCATTTTGCTCCAAAATCACGTTATCCCGTTTGATCCTTAAAATGCCCCGTTCGAACAGCTACACTGTTTCTACAATCTGGACAGTTTTTCTGGACAATCCATTTTATGTTCATTAAGATCTTTCTTTCATGTCCATATAAATTTCCAACTTGTTTATAACTCCAAAAAGTTGTCCAAATCACTTTACAACATGTCAAAACTATTTTCAATTATTCTAAACATCGTCAAAGTACTTCGATAAACGTATTTTCCCTACAAAACATAAAAACATCACATTTTAGACATGTAGAATATAATTAAGATCCCAACTTGATTCAAATACATATCTAAACTACTAATAACTACAAAATTATTAATAATTAAACTAAAATACTAATATCTATTTTAATCTAAATAAACCATAACTAACTCTAAATTAACCTAATCTATACTAGCAAATAAGGTAAAAAGGCATATAAAATAGATATATATATTTCGTACTTATCAATGCTTGACGATGGTTACGGGTAGTTTTGCGGTTTGGCTAAAAAACTACACAGTTTGATAGTTTTAAACTAGGATTTTGTCCTCTTTTTCATATAAGTGACTTTTAAAGATTTTAGACTCTATTTCTTTTGGAAAAACCTCTCCAAATGAAGAAGGAGAAGATCAAGGGCTCTCGAAATCAAGATAAATCAAGGGATGAAGTATATTTCTACGAAAATTGGACGGCATTGAGTGTCACGCCCGAGGTTTTTCTACACATTTAATTGAAAATTTTGCAAAACTTTTATTTCGAAATACCGATGTAAATCAAATAAACCAACAAAATTCAAAACATGTGAAATCAATTTTCGTAAATTAATTCATCTTACGACAAAACTAACATTCTCAGGCGTGACCGAAACGAAGACATAAAGTGAAACCCTCCATGGCCATGGTCTTTAAAAACAAACAAATCCCAAGCCTTTCCTAGTACAAGTTCTTATAACAGTCAAAGTTCTAATTGATACATATATGCACAAGTCCAGTATATAATACATTTCTCTCACCTTAAACAATACACGAAATCGTGGCACTAAAAACCATGAAGCCTCACCATGGTTTCGCTGCACACCCAGTTGAGGAAGAAGAATCTACCAACGGGAATAGTCTCATCCAAAAAGTTGTTGATCGACTTGCAAAAGCCTCTGAACAAAGGGGCTAAAAAAATATAAGGTGAGTATTTTCATACTCAGCAGGAAAATACCCAATAGGGAAAAAATATCAATGAACTTCGTAAGTTCATACATAGATGCATCATTCATGCAATCACACATGATGCAAGTAGTACATGCAGCATAAATAAAGTATCTTACACCCACGATCGTACTGGTTGAACTTACACTTACTCTTATAGCATACACTTACACTTACACTCTGAATCAAAGTCTTACTCGTACCATCGTACACTTACACTTACAGCACATACATACTCGTACGACCTTATTCGTATGAACTTACTTTTATGACCTTACTCATACAATCTTACTCTTACGCATAAACATACTCTTACGTCTTCCTTAAAGGCTCATACTTACATTTACCCTGAATCATACTCGTACAGCTTACTCAGAATCCGAAACATACTACTTATTCTTACTGTCGTACCCATACTACCAATAACTGAAGCTCATTACAATTAATAAGCTCCAGCGTCGGAAAGGAAGAGAATGCCACTTGGGCATCACCTTAACCTTCGGGGAGCAACTAGATGCCATGGACTTTTTCAAAGGCAAGGCACACCTATCCTCATGGGGCACAGGATCAAACAGGTAAGAGTAGATCCATGATACTACTTACCTGAGCACGCAAATGCCCACTCTTTGGGGCCATACATTGCCAACAAGGGCCATATAGTGCCAACTAAGGGCGAAAAACATACGGTGCTACTATTGGGCAGGAATCTTACAGTGTCATTCTTGGGCAGAACATACAGTGCCATCACTAGGCAGAAAATATATAGAGCCCACGAAGGGCAGAAACTTATAGCGCTCTTAATAGAGCATCAAACGTCTGGGCTGAAATATAGCACCAAGACTAAATCCTGCAGGATGACACCATGGCTATACCAGGAAAGACGCTCAGCCGATTACTCATCGACTAGCACAAAACGGAACTTAGTCCGTCAAAACCCTCAGTCTCAAACTCACATCGTTATCAAATTAGGGTGATTTATCATTCAAGTTCATATTAGGTAACTTATGCATATACAATTATGTTCGGAACTACTTCCGTCTTACATTCTTCATCCAACATGGCTAGAAATACGCCCGTTCAGAAGTTCCAATCCACAAAGGTAACATTCTTTACTTAACTCATCCCCCACACTTACACTTACAACCTTACCAATCTTTGCATAGTCTTACTTGTCGAACTTGAATTCCACACTCACACTCTTGCCACCAAATACTTATGACCTTACATCTTACACGATTCGTCTTAAAACTGAATCATCTTACTCGAACTCCTCAAATGAAATCCTTTTAGACCTAAGTCTTGTCATCAAACCCTTGCCCTTACTCATTATTCTTTCATTACAATTCATATTACGTACATTATGCATGTACAATTATATCATTATCTCTTACTAACTCACAATCCCCCAAAAGCGCTCCGAATCATAAGTCTTCAATTCCTTGCATCCCCCACGTCTCCTACTCATCGCTCCAACATGCCATTTGACTCAAACTAAACAAATTCTCCAATCTCATCAAATGCAACATTCGTCTTTCAATCTTGTCTTTCCTTGCCCGACATATAATCACAGTTTCCACGTCATAGCTTACGAAGTACCCCTTAGCCAAACTTACTATCAAATACTTCTACTCGTGCTCATCGATCACATACCACCAGTCCACAACAAAGATCACACACTCTGGTCACATACATACAATTCATAGCAACTTACTATGTGCCCTTAGTCTTCACTAACATATGCACACAATTCACATACATACAACATGCTTTTATAATCAGCATAATCATGCAAACCTTAAAATATAAACTCCTAGCATGCTACTATACAATCAAAACATGCTATAATGAAATTACGAGTCCAAGGTCCCCTACCTCATAATCCACAGGAGTTTGATGGTGAGCAAACGACAGTGGTGGCATCGATAGTAGAATAAGCTGCCAAAAGCATCGCACTGAGAGAGTTGTTGTGTCCCGAGGGTTTTCAAACTGTAATTAATCTTGATAAAGTTAGATTAATTTTACTCAAAGCTAAAGGTTTGGACGCACTAAGGTGGCCGGACACAAGGTTGTGCCACTAGAAATGGCAAAAGCAACCACATAATGGGGGCTGACTGATTGGAGGTCAACCAATGGTTTAAAGCACTTCGTTGGCCACAAAACATTAAAATGGACAGCGGACCACATCCAATGGTAACAATTCTGCATTATCGAAGCCTCACAACATGGCAGAGGGCTTGCTTGCGTACACATGGACATAGGAGAGACAGAGGAGGGCTATAATGACCATATTGCCTAGTGGTAGTGTCGTTCCATAAACACCCGTTGAGGTGCTAAGGCCCAGCGTAGGTGGCCGACAAAGGTGGCGTCATTTCCAAACACAACCCACAACCAAAACATCGTACGGATGGTCGTGCATCAAGCACGGCTTATGGTGGAAGATATGGGCACGACATCGGTCGTGCCTTCAATGAACTGAGTCTAATGGTTAACAATATTACTTCCCCTTGGAAGAATCAGAATTCGGGGACTCTTTCCTAGCAAATTCTGGGTCGTGCGTAACAGGAAGTGGGGGTCAGAGCTAGAATTGGGCTAGAATTGTTGGCCCTTGATGTCACTGGGCCGAGACAAATCCCACGTCGATCGGACATACGGTCCATGTCCACGCAACGTCAAGCGGGACACCAGGTTGGCCTTAGGCTGGGGTGGGTCACTTGACAGCGGTTAGAGGCATGCCCCAAAGTTTAGGGGCATCTGATGTGTGCAAAAGACGTGTAAAGGAGGCCGGGAGTAGCGGCCCCTTGCTGTTATTGGGTTAAGCCGACATCTACAGCTGTCTGCGGCAGAGCAGCCAAGCAGAGAATTGAAGAAACCCAATTTAGGCAAGGCAACAGTGTGCCGAGTTGGGGTGGCAAACATGCATCGCTGGGCCACGAATGGCCAGACGGGGTTGGGGCTAGACTTGGGAGAAGACGAGACCCGACAGTCACCGGATAGCGACAAGTCAAGTGGATATTGGCCCAATATTGTCCAACATCCGATTGCGGAGGATGGATGCAGCCCGCGAAAAACTGCACCTTTGCTCTAATGCGGGCCAATCAATTGAACGAGTTGGGACTAATCAATGCAAAAGGCTAGACCTCGGCACCTCATTACCATCGGCTCAAGGCGGCAAATTGGAGGCCGAACAGTCGGCGGCGGCCAGCAGTGAAAACTAATGACAAAAAACTACAGACGAGGGAAAATTTCATCCGGATCGGCATCGGGCAGAGGGAAGCGGTGGCTAGGGCGGTGGCCGGGACAACAGCCTTGCCGTCGCCGGACCTGGGGAAGGCCAAAGGTTGGTCAATGGTGACCGGCCACCAGTGGCACAGCCGGCGGCCGCTACACACAGAGAACAGAAACTGAACGAAAATGGGAAATTGTTATGTTCGGACTGGAAAGTTAGAGGAGGGGTCACGATCCGGGGAGGCGGCGGTTCAGGTCACGGGGTGGTGGCCTTGTCATTTCTAGGCCGAAAGAGAGCTGGAGTCCAACGGCGGTGGCCAGTGATCAGTGGCACAACCGCAGATCGTAATGAACAGAAAACTGAAAAAAACAGAGGTAGAATCGTTTTTACCTCACAGCGGCGAAGCGGGGGTGGGGAGGCTGGGACGCTGGTGGCCGGAGGTTGCTCTGGCCAGGACGGAACCATGGCGGCAGCCTGGCAGCCATGCAATTGACGGCTGTGGCGAATTGGCAAAAATGGCAGTTCACCGACCAAAATGGGAAGGGAGGAAAAGAGCGGCGGCGGGGAGGCCGGGACGGCTGTGGCCAGAGACCACATTGGTCGGGGCGGAGCTGGGGTGGCGAAATGGAGGGCCATGCAAACGGTGGTGGCCGATCGGTGAAATTTTTCAAAAGGGGAGTCACCGGGTCTGAACGGGAAATGGAGCAAGAGGGGTGGCGGTGGCTGACGGGCCAGGCCAGGGAGGCTATGGCAGCGTCGCTAGGCCAAGACTGGTCTGGCGGAAGTCAGCGACCACCGGCGGTGTGATCGTTTATAATTAAACCTTTTGCAAGTGTACAAGGTAATTGTACTAGGATGAGTATTTAAGGGTTGTCGAACCTCAGGGACAGATGAATTATTACTAAATATAAAGAGGAATTTGCTGATTGAAAATTAAAACAACTTAAACTTAAATTAAGTAAAGGAAAAGAAATCAACTAGTTTAAAGGTAAGAGATTAATATGATGAAATTTACTTAGGAAATCGAATCCACTATAGAACCATAACAATTCCTTCACTTTTAATCTAAATCTAGTGTGAATATGAACAAGTATTCTCAGCTACAAGCTAGAATTACTTCAGAAAGAATCATTAATTAACTTCCATGGCATGAACTATCTTCGACAATAGCACGAATCATCTACACTAAATAGCTATAGGCATGACCCGTCTAATCTTAGTATAATTCATCCAAGTTATTAATTATCTGAACATTAAAACTATTGTATGACCATCTCATCTAAATCACAGAAATTAGAATTGATGTAAATATCAAAACCACATCAATCTATCATCTACAAGACAATAAATCAACATAAAATTGAATAAACATGAAAAGCTCTTCCATTAAAAAGGAAATCTTTATCATATAATTGTCATAATTCACAACTGAGATCTAAATTAAAAAGAAAAGAAACCGAAACTTATCTATAACTTCATCAACTCCTAAGTAAAAGAAAAGTTTAGCCTTCCATTGTAGAAGAAAGCACTTGAATCTCCAGTGAAAGCTTTGAGTTCTTCTCCATCTTCTTCTTCCTTCTTCTCTTTAGAAAATCTACTTTCTAACTCCAAATTTCGAGCCAAATATGTCTTTATATAGGCATAAGATCTGTAGGAAAGAGTTGTATATTAAAAAGACTCAAAATTGGGTGAAATAAGGAAACTGCACGTTATGCCGTTCGAACGCCCTGCATGCCCGTTCGGACGCTTGAACTGACTTTTCTTCAAAAATATGTTATCCCGATCGAACGGTAAGTGAGGTCGTTCGAACACCAATGAAGAATCTGCAAAATAAGCCGATTTAATTCAAAACATCATGGAAGCTTTTTCTAACCTAATTAAATTTAATTTCTAATTATTTAACCGATATTATCTCTTAAATGAGACTAGATAATAAAATAATTAAGGGTAAAATAACATATAAATTATACTGATCAAATACCCCCAAACCTATATTTTGCTAGTCCTCGAGCAAAATAAAAATAAAACAAAACAACTAATCTAAAAAAAATAAATGCCACTTTCGTAGGGAATCACGATTGCATTTAGCGTGTACAACAAGCCTTTAAACCCCTAGGTGTCCCTACTTGGACGAGTTGTGTCTCGTGAGGGTTTGCAGCAATGATACCCACAAACATCTATGCCTAAGAAAATAAATAAAACAAAACAAGAAAACAAAAATTCTAAAAATAATCTTCTCTTAAAAACACAACTATTTTTAAAAAAAACCAACCACAAATACTTGACAGAAGTAAATAATATCGATCTGATCACTTTCAAGTAAGGAATCATCCATTCTATAACCTCATCTTAAAAATAATTGTGCCATTACATATATACATTTCAAAAACATAAAGTGTAAAAACTTTGTAGTCATACAATTTCACTCTCTATTAACAAGCATATCTTATGTGACCCATTAACTAAGCTCATTAAAGTTCACTAACTTAAAAATATAACAATGACAATCTTTCATCTTTAACATCTCATAATAAAACCTCATGTAATAGCCTTCAAATTTAAATTAAATTCAGGGAATAAGATCATAATATACCTCAAAGTATGACTTGTGCAATACTTAGTTCTATTAAGCTTTCTAAATAGTCCATGTAGCAAGCGTTAGGCCAGTGTCCCCAATCCAGTTGGCTCAAGGCACTATGTATTGAAACACCCCTCAGGCTTAATAAATCGAACTATAAAGGCTATAGAACCAAATAAGTCAGAAAAGAATTTATCTCAACTTTTCACCTTTTGACGCGATCCCTTATACTTGCCTAGGCACAAGGCCCGGTTACTCAATGAAAAGAGAAACAAACCTTTACTCTTTTTTTTCTTCATTTTTTTTTCAATCAATCTATCTTTTTTTTCAACTTTTTTTTTCATTCTTTTTTTTTTACACACTTATCCCATTTTTTTTCAAATAATAGCCAGGCATAAAGATCTATCATAAAACATTAAACATTACTCAATTGTCAAGTTTTCAAAAATATGCCTAGTTAAAGATATCCCACTAAGATTACAAGTAATAAATCATAAAATTATATTCCTACAAGTTTCAAGTGTGTGAAATGTGATTTAAAAATATTAGCACAATTATTCAAGATAAAGAAAATAAAATAGAAATTACTCATTCAATCATTTTCATCACTTAATTAATTACTTGAACTTTCTTCATGAAATTGATCTCTTTAAAAATAGACATATGCTTTTAAAAGAAAATAAACAATAAAACCACATAAAAGAAAATAAAAACAAAAGAAAATCGAAAAAAAATACTCTAAAACATCCTAAAAGAAAAATAAGAAAGAAAACCTAAAAAAAATAAGAAAGAAAAATATCTTTCTACACCCCCAAACCTAAACTGAACATTGTCCTCAATGTAAAAGAATGTATATACTACAATGACAAGAAAAAGTAAGAGAGGGAAAGAAAGATATCACATGAATGCATAACTAATCCACTAATCTGAAAAGGAAGTACATAGGATTGAGAAAAACAAGAGAAACATACATATCAAGAGCAATTTCCCAAACCTAAAATACCAAGCTCCCAGAAAAGAGATAACAAAGCAAAAATAAAAAAAAACAAAGAAAAGAAAAGAGAAAAGTAGCCCCTGCATAGTAAAATATCAGAATCATCTGCATCAGTAGAACTCTAGTCACTATCATCTGCAGCTGCAAGAGCTGATTGGCTACGAATCAAATCAGCCAATCCCTGGATCAGTCCTCTCATCTCAGTCATCTGAGCATCTATATGTGTAGTAAGCCTCGTCTGAAGCTATGCCTGAGAAGAATCAATATGTGCTCTAAGACAATGCTCCATCTCAAGGAAAGAGTCAGTAGCATGTGCTTAAATGTGCTGCTCAGTTGCAACCTCTGGTACACCCTCTGTGGCTTGCTCCTCCTCGTTCTCCTCATCGAATGCTGGTGGAGGAGGACAATGTGTAATCATACGGTTTAGGGTCGCCTGGGAAATGACCCCTAAACCTCGGCTCGTGGGTGCATAGGAAGGAAAATCCAACTAAAAGTGAACAAAAATCCGCTCCAAAAGGAAAGGAAAAGCTAATCGAGCATCCACTGGTCCAGAGACTATATCTGCCATCCGTGCGAAGACAAAGGAGGGAAAATCGATGTGAATCCGCTCCGCACGACCCAGAACATAAAGAAGGCGAGCTAAGGTGTAGTCAACCTTCTCATGACGGCGGAACCATATGTCATACTCCAATATCAGATGTGCAAAACGATAGTCCCGAGTCATGAGAGAAGCTGGCAATCCATATGTGAGGGATGGGCCTCGCTCCTGCCCGATAAGAGTTCCCGTGATAGTATACTCATCGGGAAAAGCGAAGTCAGCAAAAGACGGATAGGTGAAGCTGGAGCGTGTGAGACCCATCACTGAAGCTATGAGATCTGGTGAAACTAAGAATTAACCTAAAAAAAAATAAGTAAACTGAAACTAAAGTATCTAGAATTATCCTAAAGCTAATTTAGTAACAAATCAACACCGTCCCCGGCAACGGCACCAAAAACTTGATCGTTTATAATTAAACCTTTTGCAAGTGTACAAGGTAATTGTACTAGGATGAGTATTTAAGGGTTGTCGAACCTCAGGGACAGATGAATTATTACTAAATATAAAGAGGAATTTGCTGATTGAAAACTAAAACAACTTAAACTTAAATTAAGTAAAGGAAAAGAAATCAACTAGTTTAAAGGTAAGAGATTAATATGATGAAATTTACTTAGGAAATCGAATCCACTATAGAACCATAACAATTCCTTCACTTTTAATCTAAATCTAGTGTGAATATGAACAAGTATTCTCAGCTACAAGCTAGAATTACTTCAGAAAGAATCATTAATTAACTTTCATGGCATGAACTATCTTCAACAATAGCACGAATCATCTACACTAAATAGCTATAGGCATGACCCGTCTAATCTTAGTATAATTCATCCAAGTCATTAATTATTTGAACATTAAAACTATTGTATGACCATCTCATCTAAATCACAGAAATTAGAATTGATGTAAATATCAAAACCACATCAATCTATCATCTACAAGACAATAAATCAACATAAAATTGAATAAACATGAAAAGCTCTTCCATTAAAAAGGAAATCTTTATCATATAATTGTCATAATTCACAACTGAGATCTAAATTAAAAAGAAAAGAAACCGAAACTTATCTATAACTTCATCAACTCCTAAGTAAAAGAAAAATTTAGCCTTCCATTGTAGAAGAAAGCACTTGAATCTCCATTGAAAGCTTTGAGTTCTTCTCCATCTTCTTCTTCCTTCTTCTCTTTAGAAAATCTACTTTCTAACTCCAAATTTCGAGCCAAATATGTCTTTATATAGGCATAAGATCCGTAGGAAAGAGTTGTATATGAAAAGGACTGAAAATTGGGTGAAATAAGGAAACTGCGCGTTATGCCGTTCGAACGCCCTGCATGCCCGTTCGAACGCTTGAACTGACTTTTCTTCAAAAATATGTTATCCCGATCGAATGGTAAGTGAGGCCGTTCGAACGCCAATGAAGAATCTGCAAAATAAGCCGATTTAATTCAAAACATCATGGAAGGTTTTTCTAACCTAATTAAATTTAATTTCTAATTATTTAACCGATATTAACTCTTAAATGAGATTAGACAGTAAAATAATTTAAGGGTAAAATAACGTATAAATTATATTGATCACGGTGCCGCCTCCGGCCTCACATAGTGAAGGGGGGACTTCCGCTTTTCACTGTTCACAAACGGTCGGGCGCACTGAGACGCGCCCAATCATTTCTAAATATTTTTTTTTTCCATTTCTCTTTCTTTGTTCCTGTTTCTGTTCTCACGTGTCTCATCCAATTCTCGAACCGAAAATTTTTTTATGTGATACGTCGAAGCCCCTGACCTACGACTAAACACCACTCCCGACTCTTACGGTCACAATATTACAAATATGGATACGCCGAAGCATCAAATTTCATCATCGAAAATACGAGCAGAAAACTGCAAAACATTGCAGAAAATTAAAGAAAAATCGTGGATGTTACATTGAGTGTGAGGGAGGATTTTAATACTGTGAAATAGGTCGAATTGCTAACCTTGTACTATAATTTAACATGAGATATGCATGAATGATTTAAATTGTGAAATAATTAGAAATGAAAATAAGAATATTCTTATAAATTCATGTCATTGTAATGTTGAGAAATCATAATTTTATGTTTGATTGCAAACCTTAATTCTATGCTTTGGTTTTGAAGAGATTGTATGAGAAATGTTTTGATTACTTGCATAATATGAATGCATGTAAAAGATACTTTATGAGATTTTATCATGATTATGTAATCATGTTTTCCCCATGTTTAATAATCAATTGATAGTAAGAATCATCATTTGTCATTATGGGAAGGTTATGTGTGAGAAGGATTATGATAAGTCATGATATGAAGTGATTTTGGGAAGTTAGAATAGTCTCTGTTATTTCTTCCCGGCCATCGGCAAGTTCATCAACAAGTCAGTGATGTTGCTAATGT
The DNA here is from genome assembly GCA_035235625.1 of Saururus chinensis. Taxonomy (NCBI): domain Eukaryota; kingdom Viridiplantae; phylum Streptophyta; class Magnoliopsida; order Piperales; family Saururaceae; genus Saururus; species Saururus chinensis. The sequence goes on along the minus strand of CP141146.1, from coordinate 22,207,299 downwards.
CACGGAGGAGATAACAGTGTTGATATCGATGAGCATCGACACGTGGGTGTGCTACTGACAGATCACCGACAGTGAGGTCGACGCATCAGTGAGGTGTCGATGAGGATGGTTGTCCTTGTCATCCCATTGTTGGCAAGGGTTTGACGTATCGATGAGTTACTTATGGTCATCGGTGACTTGGTTGACAAGTTGATGAGTCCACTGACAGCAAGCGATACGTCGGTGTCTTACCGGAGGGTGGTCATTTACAATGAGGCCCGCACATTGACGAGGCATCGATGAGGATGATTTTCCTATTCATCCCACTGTCGGCAATGGGTTCGATGTGTCGATGACTTATCTATGGTCATTGATGACTTGGTCAACATGTCGATGAGTCCACCGATAGTAAGTCGGTTTTGAGTATTTTTAACATGAATTGCTATGAATATTATGTTATTATTATAAGAAGTAATAACATGTTATTTAATGCATGAATTACAATTATATGTGATGATGTGATGAATTTATGATTGAGTGTATGTACATTTGTTTATGAATATCCTTCTATTAGATCGCACCCTAAGACTGATGTCTTTTGGCATATGAGGTCGGAGGAACCCTCAATGCCTTGGCTTATCAAGTGAGTCTTTAGCCAAGTAGACGGAAGGGTTTGGTATAAAAAGGACAATGATCTTTGGATTCTCTGAGAATGGGTTTTATGTAGAATTGCTTCTCTAACTCAGGAATCATGTTCGAATGGACTAGAGTTTTAAAAGATGACGTGTCCTACGTAGTGCAATACAAGAGGTTTTGATGATCATGGAAGTCAGAACTTCAACCACTTGGGCCCATGAGCCCTTGTCGGCCTTAGCTTCATAGCGTGGATGAGGCGGGCAGACTTCAAAACACCTGAAGTCTGAATGTAGGTAGTTCATAGTTTAATGAGGCAAGGCTATACTCCTAGACATGTCTACCGTATCATAGAAACCTTTGACTTGCATTTATGAAGTTGAAGACTTCTGAGTGGGAGTCACATTATGATTGTGAAATCATGAGAAATGCAATTGTGAATGTTACACTTATTCCACTTATGTGTTGTGGTGTTGATGATATTATGTCTAACCCACTTATGTGTGGTGATGATGATGTTTTATATTGAATATGATAGTTGAGTCCTTTGGGTAGTCTTTTCTTTCTATATTTAAGATTTTCTTCGTGACTACTCTTTGATTCAAAGATTTTTGAATTGTATATCATCATGCTATTAATCTACTCAAACTTCTAAGAGTTTTTGTTCTTTCACTTATAAGTTCGAAGAGAAAGTAGTTTGTTACACCTTATAAAAGTCTAGTTTCTAACCAATAGAGTGGAGTGGAAAGTTGAATACTTTGAAGAGTTGTGATATCTTTTTATGGAATACTAAAGATTCACAAGACAAGAAGGGATTGTTGAAAACTGAATATCAAACATGTTAGTAACATGTCATTGAAGATTTGGCAATTGTAGCAGGGCATGATGATTTATCTTATATGTAGTTATGGAATTGATGTACCATTGATTTTTATATTGGATTTAAGAATGGAATAGGTCCCATGGTTTTTCTTTGGTTGAGTTTTTCAAGTAATTAAACCCTTTGCAAGTGTACAAGGTAATTGTACTAGGATAAGTATTTAAGGGTTGTCGAACCTTAGGGATGGATGAATTATTACTAAATTTAAAGAGGAATTTGCTTATTAAAAACTAAAAACAACTTAAACTTAAATTAAGCCAAAGAAAGGAATCAACTAGTTTAAAAACAAGATATTAATATGATGAAAATTACTTAGAAAATTAAATCCACTATAGAACCATAACAATTCCTTAACTTTTAATCTAAATCTAGTGTGAATATGAACAAGTATTCTCAGCTACAAGCTAGAATTACTTCAGAAAGAATCATTAATTAAATTCATGGCATGAACTATCTTCGACAATAGCACTAATCATCTACACTAAACTAGCTATAGGTATGACTCATTTAATCTTAGTATAACTCATCCAATTCATTAATTATCTAAACATTAAAACTATTGCATGACCATCTCATCTAAATCACATAAATTAGAATTGATGCAAATATCAAAACCACATCAATCTATCATCTACAAGACAATAAATCAACATAGATTTGAATAGACATGAAAAGCACTTCCATTAAAAAAGAAATCTTTGTCATACAATTTTCATAATTCACAACTGAGATCTAAATTAAAAAGAAAAGAAACTAAAACTTATCTATAGTTTCATCAACTCCTAAGTAAAAGAAAAGTCTAGCCTTCCATTGTAGAAGAAAGCACTTAAATCTCCATTAAAAGCTTTGAGTTCTCTTCCATCTTCTTCTTCCTTTTTTCTCCTCAGAAAATCTACTAGAATCCCTCAATTTCAAGCCAAATATGTCTTTATATAGGCATAAGAACCGTAGGAAGGAGTCCAATATGAAAAGGAATCAAAATTGGCTTAAACAAGGAAACTGTGCGTTATCCCATTCAAACGCCCTGCATTCCCGTTCAAACGCCTATACTATATATTGCTCCCAAATCACGTTATCCCATTTGATCCTTAAAAATAGCCCGTTCGATCGGCTACACTGTTTTTGCAATCTGGACAGTTTTTCTAGACAGTCCAATTTCTGTTCATTAAGCTCTTTCTTTCATGTCCATATTAATTTCCAACATGTGTGTAACTCCGAAAAGTTGTCCAAATCACTTTAAAGCATGTCAAGACTATTTTGAATTAATCCAAACATCGTCTAAGTACTTTGATAAGCACATTTTACCTACAAAACATAAAAACATCACATTTTATATATGTAGAATATAATTAAGATCCCAACTTGATTCAAATACATCCTAAAACTACTAATAACTCCCAAAATTAATTAATAATAAAACTAAAATATTAATAATTATCTTAATCTAAATAAACCATAACTACTCTTAATTAACCTAATCTATACTAGCAAGTAAGGTAAAAAGGCATATAAAATATATATATTTCATACTTATCAATAACAATCTAAACAAAACCAAAAGTTCTAAACAACAAACCAATAATTGTTTGTTGCTAAATCCTTGAATGAATACACAAAATCACATTTAAACATACCTTTCATCGGCAAGTATTTAAGTCCAATATACCAATCTTATTTCAAGGTTCTCTAGACATGATGACTTTATCTAGATATTGGGTCATCACAATATGACCTTAGATCCTCTGAACCCTGCCTCACCCCATCCAAGCCATGAAGTAAAGGCTCACTAGGGCTTATGAACCCTAGTGTTGAGATTTTGACTTTCATGATCATTGAAATCTCCTATATTGTGCTGTCCGAGACCAATCAGCTTTAATGTTCTAATTCATTCAAACACGACTCTCAGGCCACATAAGTGGTTCTATATAACTCACATACTGAGAGAGCCAAAAGACCTTGGTCCCATTTCATACCAAACACTTTATGTCTATGTGGCTAAAAACTCACTTGAGGAGCCAAGGCACTAAGGAATCCCTGACCTTATGTGCCAAATGCATCATTTTTTAGTACCCATCCATCACATCTATCACATTAAATGGTCTTATACACATGCATTAATTAACCCATAATAATGCATAATTAATACTTCAACCAACTCATCAATGCTTCAAATCATGCATTTACATACATAATAATAATAGCTTTAACCTTGCTATAACATCTAGTAAAACTTCAAAATCTGCTTTACCATCAGTAACCTTATCGACATGTTGACTACTTTGCCAATGAACATAGGTGGGTTCATCAACGTGTTGAACACTACCAATAGTGGAATAAAGGTACCATCAGTAACCTCACCAACGAGTTTCCTACCTCATCACTTACCATTAATAGTTTACCAATGCGTCGAACCTTACCGAAAGTGGAATAGAGGTACCATCGCTAACCTCGCTAATAGATCAGCAACCTCATCGATTACCATTGATGAATTTATAAACCTGTTGAACCCAGCTGATAGTGGGATGGTTGTCATTCTGCCTTCTTCATTGACTCCTCACTTATGCGTTGACCCCACTACCAATGACTAAAATGTTGTGTATGCCACTGCATGCATGCAAACTATAGGTCATCCTCTTCCTCTTGTTGGTGCTTCACTGACACATCGGTGGCCTTACCAGTGATTGAAAAATTAAGACCAAGTACTCAAAATTCAATTCAAACATTTTTTTAGCATGGAAATCCAGTAGAAATCTTTCTATAATGAAGAATTAAGCTACTTGGTCCATAATTCCAACCAACAATGAACGAACTTCCAAGTACTCCATGAAAACCACGTCAAACTCTAAGATTTTCTTAAATGTAACTAAAACATGAGTTCATAATCATGAAGAAGTTGAAGAAACCAGACACAAAGTATTTCACTATGAATTTCAAGTTTAGAAAATGATCCAACCTCGAAGCATGATCCTCTTCTCTCAAGAGTATGTTCTTTCCAAATGAACTCTGAATTCTCTCCCTCCGGCAGTAGCCTCTCTGTGGACCACTTTCCCCCTCAAAGTTAGTTTTTCCCTCTTAAATACTGAGATAACTATTCTCATAGTTCAGAACCGCTCAACTTCTTCATATTCATAAATAACTACATGCATATTGTTATCATTGACAACCCATCCATGCATTGATGTTTGCTGACAGTAAAAATACATTTTCATCAGTAGCTTCATCGACTTGTCGATGGTCACCGATGGTTAAATAAATTATTTTTATTTAATATAAAAAAGGTGAATTTCCCTTGAGAAAAAATATGGGGTCCCACACAATATGTGCACTTAACTAGAGTTCCAAGACAAGAGAGATTTCCTCTCAAAATTACCCACCCTCCATCAATCTTCGCGCGTTGGGAAGAAGCAGGATTTTTGCCTCATGTTGCTACCCTGCCCAAGGTCCTCCCTTTGGAGTGGCTTCGGTCACCAACAAATCATGAGCTCCTTGCTTCCCTACCCCACCCATTGAGCTCCTCCTTACTTCCCTAACAATCGCTGCCTCCTTTCTTCCTTGACCATTGTCGCCTCCTTGCTTGCCCGCCCATAGTTGCCTCCTTGCTTCCCAACCCATCCCCAACCATCAAGCTCCTCCTTGCTTCCCTGCCCATAGCAGCCTCCTTGCTTCTTGTCACCATCCATGCCTCCTTTCTTCTTAGCATCATCCCTGCCTCCTTGCATCCCCGCCCATTCCCTCCCCGCCTCTCAAGCTCCTCACAATCCCATTTGGCCCTCCATCCTAATCAGCACCTCATCTAGGTTATCTCTAATCATGTGCCATGCCAGGGACATATCCTTCCCACCCCTGCTTGGAAAGTCTCAGTTGTAAGCTGCATGGAAGGAACTTGTTGAGTGCTTCTGTTATTGTATGTGTTTTAAATTATATTACTTGGTATTCTATTGAATTAATTTGGATGATTTGTTTTAGTGACTAGAAGGAAGAAAAAAGACATGAGTTTAAAACTATGGGCAATGTAAGGAATTTGGTGACTTGATTTTGGGTAGACCAAAATTTGTGTGGTTTCCTTATTCTCTAGTAGAAATTTATTTAAATTAATCTACAATGAGATTGAAAATTGTTTATGTTCATCTATAAAGTGAAGAACAAAACTTTGATGTAGCATTGTTTTTAAGAGTTAAGAATGTCAAAGGCCTCTTATTTTTAATGATAGCTAAAGACCATGCCTTTCTTAATTGTAACAACCCTAATTCTTTGGTACAATTTTTATTCCTCGAGTAAAGTCAATATGAATATTGATAATAAATTTTAATTCTATAAAATTTATTATTCAATAATTTCTTAAGTGTCAGTTAGAACTCAAAAAGACGAGCATAACAAGTCGAAGAACATGAGAAATAGAGGTCGGGAGTGAAAGTTGCGACCTCAAGAAGCATGCTATGTGGGCGGGATCCACTTGTAAAGTGCAAGCAAACCTGCTCATAGGTGATCTAGTTTCATAGGGCTCGTCGATACGAACTCAACAGTACCAAGAATGCACGAATCTAAGTTCGGGATAGAAATATATGATTATTTGAAGTTAAAAGCTTTAAAAAAAATGTGGCACGCAATGCAGCCCCACGACACGCGATGAATGCGTACACTATGGCACTCATCATGCATGATGAATGAGCTTTTTTCATGTGTGCCACCGAAATCGGCGACACCAACTTCAGACGGCATTTAAACCATCTGAGGGTGAATTTTTTTTACACACTTTCATTTCTCCCTTCTCGTTTTACTTTTACTGTTTTTGAGTCATTTCAGACTTGTTAATCCGTTCAAAAGCCGTTCCTTACTAAATCAAAGGTGTTCTACATACTGGAAGGGTTATTTTCTTGAATTGACCTCTTTAAACATGAGAAAACCTTATGTCCCTCCTCATCTTACTTTTACTATTTTTGGACTATTTTAAACCCATTTGAGTCTATTCAAAAGTTGGTTCCTTACTAAATCGAGGGTGTTCTACACACTGGAATGGTTACTTTCTAGAGTCAATAGCTCAAAAGCTAAGAAACCTTGAGAAGGGACTCTCACTACCATAACCTAAGCATGTTAGAGGTAGGTGTTTTAATTTCTAGATGTATGTTGTTATTTTGGTTTATAGAGGTTTTGTTAAAGACTTTTTTTAAAATTATTTTTAAAAGAAACTCTATTTTTAAAGACTTATTTTCTTTTGAAGAGGTTTTCCGTGTTTTGGGTACCCGTACCCTCTGGATAGTTCCTTGTTCTCCGAAACTAGGAATTATCATGATAAAGATTCTAGATACTGCCACACTTGGCTCTAGTGCACACATGAATTGGGATATCATGAGAAAATCTTTTTCCTTCTATCTCTTATTGCCTCATAAGCACAAGTGTAAGTCGTTTGTTATCATGAGATTCTGTGATAATTTATTTTTGAATATTATTATTTTTAGAATAATTTTTAAAAGTATAACACAACTAATGTGTTCATGAAGTATGTTTGTAGAACTTAATTTAACCTACTGAGTATGAATTTACTCACCCACCCTCATATTCTGTAGGTATAACCACTAAACTCGAAGAAGTGGATGAAGAGCTTTCATAATTTAAGTATTTATTTAGTTTTTTTAAATTGTGTAATATTTGTAATGACTGATGTATAAAGGCATGTTATGCCATCTTTCGAAACTCTTGTATAATACAAAGTATGCTAGAATTACTCTTTTGTACTTGATGATCCTTGGCACATAAAAGTACATTTTGAAATGTTTTCAGAAATTATTTTCAATTATTGAAAATTGTGACGGGGTGTTACATTAATCAGCAATACATAGGAATCCAAGTGAAGAAGTTTTTACATAGATTATTTTTTATGAATGAGATTTGCTGCGAAAAGGTCATGGTTGTGGCAGAAAAGCATCATGTCCTTGTTTTACAATGGAGAACATAACTTTGATCAATTGCATTTTCAATACTTTCATCTTTTTCTTTTCCTCGTAATTTGTTTAAGTGCCATAAAAGGACAAGAGGAATGCATACATTTTCTTACCCTTGTGTGAGTGTCTTTCCAATCTTGTCGTTTGCAAAGTCTATGCTATATGTTTTTGCCTATTTTATTGGTACCTTTTCTCGTTTGCCTATACCTACTCTTGGCAATCTTAGAATATTTTAATCAATGTGAAGTTGAATTGCATGCTTACTTATCTATCATGTATTAGGTTAAACCATCATTCTGTCTAATATTTCAAAGTTGACTCAATGTGCATAAAACTATAGATGGTCAAGCAATGTTGGCCTCTACTTTAACTCGTCAAACGTTAGTTCCCTCTCATTTTACACTCGAGAAGGTAGTTAATATGCTAGTTGGAAGGTTCACTTTATCAATCAACTACAATGTTGATATAAAATTTATTTCTATTATCTTTTTATTGCATAGTTCTTTGTTTGCCAATGCAGGGAAGATTAGTTTGTTCTTTGTTTTCCTAAACAGGTAGAGGCACCAACCATAATGTGTAAACTATATATAAGCTATGATTATCTATTTGTGGGTTTTGTACCTTGTATGTTTGCAAGATGTCATGTCCGATAGGATTATGAGGCCGAGAAAATTACAACCTTCGACTGGTATTTTTTTTGAAGAAACCTCTTTCATGTTTTATAGTTCTCTCTTTGTTTTTGTTCAACATGATGCCTTTAAATGATCGTTTCAAGCTTTGTAAGTAATGCTAATGCTAGACAATGGTCATGTATACCTTATTTTATTTGTTTAATGTGGGAAACTGTAGTATGACTTTTGTTTAGCTTATGGGCTTGGACTTTTACTTTCTTTTGAAAGCAAGAAATTCATTAGTTTAAATATAAGTTTAGTCTTTGTTTTCTCTTCCCCTTATAAAAACTGAAAATTTTCACAAATCTTGCACAGGCGTATGCAAGCACTTGTGGGTGGGAAAATGTGTGTATGTTTGTGTTAGTGGGTGGGTGTCCGGATGCATGCATGTAATGAGGATAACTTTGTATTTGGAAGATTAGGAAAACTAGTCCACTTTGAACATTCAAAATGGAAGGACAAATGTGTGTATTTATCTTACCAGGAACAAAATTGAATTGCAACTCAAATATTTAATGTATTTTATTAATATCTCATGGGTTAATTATTGTTTGTCTAGGAGTAAATTTTATGAATTACACCCTTCTAGCTCTATAATGTAACCTAGTTTATTTGCAAATACATAAAAAATGGGTTTTGCTAATTTCTTAATTTTGTCTGAGTTGTATAATTTCTCTTAGTTTTGTTGAATTCCTAATTATAACCACAAATGTTTCTTACTGTCTACATGTTTTCTTTTTGAATGTGTTGCTCAAGTGGTGATGAAATCTACGTGGCGCCATTTAGAAATGAAGTTGTTGCTTGAAGACATCACACACTATTTGTATAAAGTGGATGTTGAATCCCTATTGATTTTGCACTATTTGTTTTCCAAATTATCATAATCATGTTTGTGTGCATAAAGTGGGCAAATTTTATTTATTTTGCCCGAAAATTGATTCCAAGTTGTTTCGAGTCGGAATAGGCCAAAATCACCAAATGTGAGGTGATTCTATCGATTCCAACTCCTAGTCCCCGTTTCGGAATTACAGATTATATTATTTTTCAACGGTTACCTCTCATATCGATTTGAGCCTCGACAAATGTGTTATATAGGTGGGGTCAACTTTAAAAGTTCAAAATTACCTAACCTTGTTGGATCTTGTTTGATAGGGCTTAAATTTATGAGTGCAATAGTACCAAGAATGTACATATCTAAATTTGGAAGATAGATTTATATTAGTTTAAAGTTTTTAAAATAGGTTTGATGCAACATTTAAATCTATTCTAAAAACTTCCATTATCAAATGTAATTATGATTCGATAGAAAATTATGTTTGCATTTCTAAAAAAATTAACATACAAACAGTCCCTTAGTATGGTGCAAGGCCAACTTTTCAAGTAATTGTATCAAAGAATATATATATATATATATATATATATATATATATATATATATATATATATATATATATATATATATATATATATATATATATATATATCCAACTATACATAATTTGACCAGCCCAAGGGTATTAGAGCACCTATAATGCATTATGCTATTTCCAAACAGCATCCCGTTGGGAAGAAATGGCACCTAGGGGTGTCAACAAGTAAGGTATGGGTCAATTAAGGATTTACCCACATCCATACCATCTTCTAAAAAAATTTCTCATCACCCATTTTCGCATTCATTACTCATACCCTACCTATTACTCATTAGGTAAATGGGCAAGTAACAAATAAAAGGCCAACCGATCAATAAATAAAAATTAATAACCAACAAAATAAATATAGATTATTATAAATAATTTATATTTTTCCAAGCTATCACAAGTTAAATCCAATAAGGACATGAACAATATTGCATATATAAACTCTACAGTTCATATAAAAAAATAACATAATAAAAATATGATACTATATAAACTTATATAAAAAAAATATCAAGACTTAAAAGTATTTTTATTACTCTAAAGTCTCTCGCTCATCCTACCAAAATATGACAAGATACAAGACTAATCTTGTTTACATATACAAACCTTACTCTTCCAAACAACTATAACAATATAAAAATCGGCCACTTATCAAAACAAAACTACTTGACATCAAAAACCAAGAAATAAAATTCTCATTGCTCACTCAACACAAAATCTCTTCACTCATCATTCACTCTCCTACTGCAATTCATAGAGGATAAAACTTATATTTACTTTTCATTATACACACCTTATGCAACAATCTTAACATGAGAAGCACATAAATTGATCGTGTTCTCTTCCGTTTTCTCTATCATATAAGTTTGCACTATAAGTTTATATATATTTTTTAAAAGCTTATTCAATGTATTGTAATAAAAGTACAAAATATTCCAATAAAAATACAAAATATTCCATATACAAGATATTCCTTTTTGACAACATATAAAACTGTGTTTTATATATGATTTGGGTAATAGGTAACGAGTATAGACAAATGATCACCTATACCCTACTTGCATAATAAATGGGCAGGTAAAAGTTACCTATTTATCAATAACCTACCCACAAATTTTAGATCAAGTAAACGGCTCATGTGGGTAAATAGTTACCCAACGACAACCCTAATAGCACCCCAAACTGTCAATCCAACCGAGGCACCATTTATGGTGGAACCTTATTTTATTTTTATCATTTTTTTATCCTTTTATTCATCTGTCATTTTACTTCTTTTTAAATATAATATATTTAAATGTTTATAATTGGAATAGAAGATGAAAGAGCTACTTGAGCATTTCCAACGGCTCGATTTGAAACTCACGGTCGAGATGCCTTTCATGATTCCGGCTTCTATATGACAAGAATTGGAACGTGGAACAAACCCCGACCGACCAAAACGGGTCTAATACGGATCTGGACGTCTGCGGCCTTCAGGGTCTGTCGGTCTGAGTCTGTTCAAACGTCGCCGCTGTTTGGCAACCCTAATTTCGACTTGGGCTTTCTGTTCTATAAATATGCCTCCAAGTCGAAAACGCAGCCGAAATGTCTTCTGCAAGCCCTCTTCAAGCACCGCTCTGCCGCTCTCAAATCTTTCGTCCCTTCAATTGTTCCTAAATAATGTCTGAGTTTTTTCTTTTGAATGCCTAATATTGCAATTCCTTGTTGCCTCATGTAAAGAAGTGGAGCAAGGACTCTATCCTTAGGCGACAGAGGTCTACCTTTAGCTCTGATTATCCTTGCTTTTCTTTGCTACTAGGATCTTTCGGTGACAGGGTAGATATATTTTCATGCTTATTTAAAGCATCTCTTGTTTTGTTCAATTTCAGAAATTTTTTGTTCTTTCTTTTCTCGATCTGGGAGTCTTGCCAAATTGTGGGTGATGAAGAAAATCGGACGGATTCCCACTGATTGATTGCAAAGTGATTACTTTACCAGCTACTTCTGACACATATATCTCACTCCCAGCAGTAGTCCTTTAAATCGTTTTGTTTGATTGTCTCAAAAACAACACAAAAAATCGTTTTCCTTGGTTTATTTGTTTTTGGGTTTAGAATCTTTTTGAGGGATAATGTTGCTTTTATTATCTTGGAAGCCAGTGATGCAAGAAAAGGTATTTGCTACTCTTGATGGGATCTCATCTCATCTGATGATCACTGTCCACCAAGATCTCTGAGGCTTCGGTTTCACTTTTATCTCATTGAGACAAATATAAATGCAAATATTGCGGGGTTTGTGGAAGAATTGCCTATGCTCTTATGAGTCCCAGTAGCATGTGCTTCTCGCTTGCTGATGCATTTATGTGCGATGCATACGATCGTACAGCGCCTAATACTTTAGGCAGACGGCTCTCTTAGATGCTGATCTGTATAATGCGATTTGGTGCATATTAACTCAAGGCTAAAAATGTAATGTGCCTCTGACGTCCATCCTATATTAATAGGTATATATAAAAAAATATATAAAAATTGTTAGTTTTTACTGAATAATAAAATTTGCTTAATTTTATATTAATATATTAATAGTTACAAGGTTTTTATTAAATGATAAAATTATTTTTAAGAGCATAGTTTTTATTGAACGATGAAAATTAAACACTGATTGAAAGCCACCATACTATGGGGACGTTTGGGTTTGAAATTTTTCACAGTTTCTTTTTTCAGTTTTTAATGGTAATACTACAATTTTAGGCTGAATAAATGGAATTGTGGTTAGATTAAGAGAAGAAGAAAGATTTGAAAGCGAGCAAACTATGGCGACGTTTGGGTTTGAAATTTTTCACAGTTTGTTTTTTCAGTTTTTAATGGTTCTACTACAATTTTAGGCTGAATAAAAGTAATTGTGGTTAGATTAAGAGAAGAAGAAAGATTTGAATTGGATTGGCGAATTTACCAAGTTACTGCAATGTGATGGTGCTGATTGTGGTTCGCATCCTCCAGTTTCTTAAACAAAACTTACACCGAAAACAACACTTATTTGTAAGGCCTAAGTTAAATAATAACCATGGGATATGATTGAACGGCTAGTCAGCCCAATAGTTATTATTCGTTTTCGTCGAATATCTTCTTCCCTCCTGTCGCTCATCATTACTACTAACATTACAGCCTTTTGTTTCCTTTGCCCTATTGTTTGAGATGTAGATGGAGGTGTGGCGTTTCGCATAAGCGGAGATATTGACATGGTTGCCGAATAAGTGGGGGGCCATGGCGGCACCTACTTGGGCTTCATTATCTAGAAGCCATTTTAGTTAGAGATTGTCAATGTTTGCGTCAGCCCACCACTTATTGGGGTAAAGGGAGGAGAGGACCATATGGATAGTGGGCAGGGGCCACCTACGGCGGCGTGTGGCACCATGGAAGGAGATGGGGAGGACGGAGGGGGTAGAGGAGCAAGACTACTGCCACATGAAGGAGTGGGTGAGATGTAGAGGAACAACGGGGAGGAAGGTGGGGGAGATAGAGAGGAACAATAGTGGGGAGGAAGGTGGGTAGGAGGGGGAGCGGGAGTAGGGAGGGCGAAGGCGGTAGGGGAGCGAGACGGCAGCAATGGAAGGGAGGTGGTGGAGACTAGGGGTGAAAACAGACATACTTAGATAAGGCATGTTCGCAGTTATTCGTTTTTATATGGATTATATGCTTGTTTGTTCGTATTTGTCTATGACGATGGACACGGAAATAAATAAAAGGTGAAAGTTTAATATATATTATGTTCTTAAATTAAAGGTCTTTAATAAAAATATTAATTAAAAAATAAGTTATAATAATAATAAGATAATTTAATCTAATAAATAAATAAATAATAATATTATCATAAAAGATGGAATAGTATAATATGTAATTTTTATAATTTTTTTATGAAGATTAATTATGCGACATTGGTTAGTAATTGTAAAAATAATAATAATAAAATATATAGTTAGGCGGACATGGTCAATTTTTGTTCATGTTCGTCTATATTAAGGACGGATAAAATATAATATTATATATTTTAGTAGGAGCGAACACGGATAGACATTGGATAAACGGACGTCATTTATATTCCAATAAACAACGGCGAGGAGGAAGGCGGATGGGGGAGTAAGTAGATAGGGGTAGTGGAGTGAGATGGTGGCGAGAGGGCCGAAGGGCTGTGGGGGAGACGGAGATGAATGAGGTAACCATGGTTAAGGGCTTACCCATATCAAAATCAGATTAAGTTGTTGGATCAACATCCAACGGGCAATTATAGTCCACTCACGGTGTCTCATATAAACCAAGATCCTATTTGTAAAGATGTACAATATTTAATTAAAAAAGGGTAAATGTGTTCCGCCACTCGTATTTTTAATTGCGGAGTGGGTCATGTACTATGTTGGGCTTGCCTTTCACACCTATGGTCTTTTTGAGCTTGCTTTGTTAGCAGCTATGATGCTATGCCTTGCCTTACCTTTTAAACTATACTCAAACTCTATTGAAGGAGAGATTATAATGGCACGAGAAATGCAAAATTTAACAAGATCGAAGAACAATTTGTGCAAAAGAAATTAATAGAATATAAGAAAATTAATTATAATTTTTTAGTCTATCATATCCCTACATATTTAATAAAATATAATAGTCTTAAGTAATAAAATATATTATATTATTACACTTGTTAAAGTTTGATAAATAACAAGTTAAAGTTGGCTATTATGTTAGAATAAGTCTATCATCTATCTGAAAATAAATAACTAGGTAAAGTTGGCTATTATGCTAGAACAAGTTTATCATTTATCTGAAAATAAATAACTAGGTAAAGTTGGCTATTATGCTAGTAATTATAATTACTTATAAGATTGAATAAGAAACTACATTCCACTAGTGCACTGTTGTCCTCAAATACCCACCGATGTTTTGATCTCGCAACGTCCCCATCTAAATAACCTGCTACCAAACAAAACTAAACAACAACAAAACATTTTATCTCTTAGGAGGAGCGTTTCAAAATAATGAAAGTATTATTTAATATTTTTTACATCGAATCAGACAACATCTCCATAAAGAAGTATAGTGTCACACGTTCAATGCTTAACTATTTTCAACTAACTTATATTTTGTAGAAGTTTTTTAATTATTTAACTTTTCTAGTTAAACAAATAATATCAAATAATATTAGCAATTATCTCTCGAACCATTTTCTATAATTAACATCCTCGTATAATCTTAAAGATAAACAAACTCATTAAATATTAACCTAAGTAACAAATAATACAATCACTATGGATTTTCCTCCAAATGAAACCATTCATAGTGCGGCCCTAGAATTCATTAGGAAGTACTATCACCCAATATATCCTATAAAGACCGAATTGGAGTAGAAAAGCATAACACATAACTACACCTAAACAGAAGTGGCGGAGAGGAGCCAACTAAGTAGGATGTCAATTAATCTAAATGCATGTACACTAAACGATCCTCAATAGATCGGTGTAAGCCCGACTCATGCAGAGGTCACTCCAACGGGGAGGGACAACTACACTTGCAAACGGTGGGGAGGTGCCAGGGTTGGCCCGGAAGATCTGGCCGGAGCTGTGCGAGGAAGGAACGAGGGGGTGACCATGGAGGGCCAATCGCCGGAATTGCGAAGGCTGAACTTGCAGTTGAAGACCCACTACCACAGATTGCCCTGGATCGGGAACACTTGGGAGATACACTCCGGCTCCCCGTCAAACTCGAATATGAACCCTGGGTCTAGGTCAGCCCGCACAGTCATGAACACCTCCGCTGCAGCGGACGAAACTGCTCTCTTTGCGCAAGTCCCGATTGTCACCCACCCATTGTGGAAGACCACTGCCTTGCTCTCCTTCTCGACCAGATCCAGCCGCACGAACAATCTCCCAAACAGCTTCCCGGAGTTGACCCCGCAAGTGGTGCCTCACCGGCCAATATAAATCCCAATCTGCACCCGCGGCCATTTCCTCCCGTCGGCAGACTTGGACGCGAGCCGTGCCAGGCCAGATGCCCCGTCAATAGCGGACGTGGTAGGATCGGATTGCATGGCTTCCTGCATGAGCAGCAGCAAGACGATGGTCTCTGGGGGGAGTGCTTGATTCTCACTTTGCAGTCAGTCACGAATGGAAGTGGTGCTATTCGGGGATTGGCCGGAACAGGCAATGGTTGTGGTGGGGGATCTGGGAATGGCGGCAGACGTGCATGTGGTACCCGCCACAGTTCGGCTTCGATACCAGTTGTGAACTGATGTCCACAATGGCATGGGAGCCCGGTAAAGAGAAGGGAGCAGCGCAAGGAGACCGGGAAAGGGGAGAGGGAGCGGCATGGCTGCTGGATAGGAGGGAGAGGCAGAGAGGATATGGGAGAAGACAAGACAATTAATCATTCACTAATTTAATTAGGGCGTATCCCTTACATTTAAATAGGTTGACTAACGGGCTCACTAACAAGCACCTAAGGCTTAATAACATAATTAAAATAAACAATTAATAACATAATTAACCTATTGACCTAATTGCCCTTATTACATAATTAAAACCCTAATTACCCTAGCACGTGGCCCCAGTGGCAGCCCTTAGGACATTCACAACAAAGAGATTTTCATTTTGTGACATTCTACTAGCTACCGCCTTTGATTTTCAACAAAAAAAGTTGTTTCTCTACTAAAATTTTTTAATACTTTGCCTAAATGCCTTTCTTTTCTAGTTCCAACAACATCTATGTGAAGTTGGCATAAATTTTTGTTTATATGTAGTAAATACTTGGACTCAACCAAGTGATGAATTATGATAAAATCCTTGTAAATGACTTTTGTGTGGTTAATTTTTATCCCGGTCGATAGAAGACACAAGAGATAATGTTAAACGATTCAATGTTAACACTAGATTACGTCTATCTTTTTAGTGTGGTAGATGTCAATAACATTAGGTGGGAAGTGTTTTTAATGTTTCACTCTGACAATAAGCTAAGCGTAAAGAACTCATGAGAGCCTTTTATCTATAAAATCGATGGTGCACACGCTAACACATATTAACGCCAATGCTACTAGCACTAATGTGCCTTAGCGTGTACGCCGTTGATTTTTAATATCAAGGGTTTTTTATATGTTCCTTATGGTAGGCTCATTGTGAGAGTGGAACAAAACTCTTCACATTAGGTGCTCCACTATACTTTTGTAGGTTGTGTTAAAACTAATATTTTAAAAATTGGCCCAGCCATCGAGCGGGATGGGTGGCTGGGCCAGTTCAACCTGGTTCAACTGGTGGTTAACCTAAGTTGACTAGTTTATGAGATCATCATATAGGAACCCTAAATCCCTTTTCCCCATTCTACATTTTCTACTTCCGCATTTCCTCTCCTTGCACCTGCATCTCTTCCTTCCCCTTTGTCATCTCTGTTCCATGCCCTCGCCTTGCCAATCTATCCCGGAGAACCAGCTCGCTCAGCCGCTTTTTTAGCGGGTCCAGTAGAATCCGGTTTGCCAACCGGCTCGGTCCAAGTACAACCTCTTTTCATTTCAACTTCAAAAGGCGCAGCGAAAACTTTTAGTTTTGACACTTTTCAAGGCCGAGTTGCTGAGTAATCACTTTTGGAGGCTGAGTGACTTACGGAGTGTTACAACTTTATGATACTAATGGCGCATGGAAAGATTTTCTAAAAACGGCTCCAAAATGAAGGGAATAGGATTGAAACACTACTTTATGATACTATTGGGGTTCTTGATGAGGCTAGACCTTGAGGAGATGTTAATCTTTTTTATATAGTTTTTCCACCAAGGAGAAGTTAAACTAGATGGGGGTCATAAGGGTGACGTTGGGTAATTATTTAATCTATTTATGTATATAATTGAAGGGTAAGTAAACTCTATGTTTGAGTCTTTTAAAAAGTAAAACATCCTAAGCTAAGGTATTGTATATGACACTTAATGATGGATGGACTATTGACTAAATTTTTTGAATGGAAAAAGTAAAGCGTTGGAGTATTGACTTTCCAACGAAGGCAAAGACTAAATAAAGAGATTGTTGGAGTGTCACTAGCTCCAGTGTGGACAAAGTTTAAAGAAGAAGAAAAAAACTAAACCCTATCCTACACATGTAGGAATAAGTTAAGATTTCTAATAAAAAAATTTGGTGAGGATCTCATAAGCCCCCATAAAAGTTACATTAGCTATGTGACGCCTCGTAAGCCTCATGTTTAAATTACTCACATCAAAATAACTACCAAATAAAAAAATAAAATTACAAAAGGCTAAGTAACATCTCATGGGTTTTACATTAAATAAAAAAAATTAAAATTATAAAAGACTAAGTAAGACCCCATGAGTTTCACATTAAAATTATCATCAAACCAAAATTAATAAGAGGCTAAGTGAGACTCGTGGGCCCCATGTTAAGTTTCTCTTTTAAATATCAAAATCTTTAGGCACAAACGACTAAAATAGCTAAAACACAAAAAATTAACTTCAAAGAACTTGAAGTTCAAAGGAAAATACAAAGAGATTGTGCGAAAAACTCTATGGGCCCCACGTCAAATGAATCAAATACTAAAATTGAGTAAAGAGTAGGAAGACCAAGTTAAAGCCCAAAGGCCAGTGATTCCCCACACTAAACAAAAAAAATAAATGAAATGATGATCAAATAATAATAATAAAAAAGAAATAAAAAAGAGGAATATGTAAAGATAGTAAGGGAGTGGGAGAACACCAAGTCAAAGACTTAATGCTAGAACTTCCCTTACTACTTTTAAAACTACATATCCTAACTTTACCATATTCCCCACTTCCCATGAACTATCCTACTAATTCACTGCACACTTCCCACAAATTACCCCGCCAACTCACCACCCACTACTTTTCTTAATAGTAAAACCTCAATACTATAAATACCCCCTCATTTTTATAGGTTTTGGCCTTTAAGTCTAATAAGCTTTTAAAATAAATCACAATGCCCATCTTCCACCAAAGGACATCTAGAAATTCTAAAGGCTTTGACCTTCATTCCAAGTTTGAAAATTGAAGAAGCTTGAGGGATTGGAAGAATAATAGAAGTATTGCATCAAGTGAAGGAAGAAGAAGAAGTTGTATTCCAAACAAGGGAGCTTTCATCTTCCTACGAGTTTCCATTTTTTTACTTGAAAATTGCAGCCACTTTTCTTGGCAATTCTTTTCCTTTTTTTATAATAAATTTCAAGGTGCCTCCTTTATTTGCCATTTAATAGAATGGTTCAAAAACTAGTTAATCACCACTACTCTACTCTAAATTATAAAGAATAGTCTTGATTGATCAAGAGAGGGTCGTCCCACATTAAAAAAAAAGGTTCTTCTCTATCCCTTTAAATAAATGATCATATGATCCTTTCTCTTATCTTTTGCGTAGGGAACTACCGAAGTCTATCAACTTGGGCCTAATGTCAAGTTAGCCTTTGAAAGCGAGTGTAACATCCCTAATTTTTCTGCATATTTTTGTTATTTTCTGCAGTTTTCTGCTCGTATTTTTTATGAAGAAATTTGACGCTTCGGTGTATCCGTATTTGTAATATTCGTGACTGTAAGAGTCGGGAGTAGTGTTTAGTCACAAGTCATGGGCCTCGACGCATCCCATAAATTTTTTGGCACGAAAATCGGACGAGATGTAGGAGAACAGAAATGGGAAGAAAGGAAGTGATGGAAAAAAAAGAAGATTTTTTTTAGTAAGGATTAGAGCGGGCGCGCTGAGCTGCGCCCGACCCGTGAACTGTGAAGGGGGAGCCCCCCCTTCACTCTGTGAGGCCGGAGGCACCGCCGTTGGCTTCCGCCCAGCCGACCTCGGTCTGGCGACGACGCCGCCACCTCCCTGGTCTGGCCCCACCAGCCACCACCACCTCTTCATCCCTCTCTCCGGTTTCGGCCCATAACCTCCTTTCAAAAATCTTCGCCAGATCTGCCGCCACCTTTAGCTGCATAGCCTCCACCTCACCGTCACAGCTTCGCCCTGGCCAGAGTAACCTCCGACCACCGTCCTCCCCGCCATGAGGTAAAAACTCTGCCACCCTTTTCTTTTTGTTCTGTCTATATTGCAGCCGCCACCAAATGGTCTTTGTCCCCACCTCGGCCCGACGGTGACAAGACCACCACTCCCAAACCGGACCGCAGTCTTCCCGGCCAGTCACCTCTCCTTCCCCCATTTTCCGATCCGGTGAGATCATTTTTTTCCTTTCTTTTGGTTTTTTTTGTCTTTCTTTGGCTGTGAGTAGCCGGAGGAGCTTGGGCTCACTGTTGCCGGCTCCACCTCGGGCCAACGACGGACTCTTGCACCCATTCTCCTCTTTTTTGCCCCATTGCTCTACTCAGTCCAAAACACAGTTTCGGTCTAGTGGTGTCGATTCGTCACCGTTAGACTTCATATGAACATCGATCGGTGTCCGTCCAGCTCACCGCGGTTTGCGATTGTTGGGTCACCACCGTATCCCAAGTTCGTCCCCTGGTCCCGTTTGGCCATTCGTGGTCTGACAATACGTGTACGCTGCCCTAACTCGGCACATTGTCACCCTAGCTAAATTGAATCCATTCGTTTCTTCTGACCGGGGATTTTGCAGCCGCTGCCGCCAGCCAACAGATAGCTGTGACGCTAGCTTGACCCAACGATGATAAGGGGCCTTCGTTCCCGGCTTCCTTGCATGCCTTCTACCCAAAACAGATGCCCCTAGCTTTGGGGTACGCCTTTGACCACTGTCGAGTGACCCCACCCCAGTCTAAGACCAACCTAGTGTACCGCCTAATATTGCGTGGACTTGGGCCACATGTCCGACCGACGTGGGCTTTGCCCCGGACCAGTGACATCAAGGGCCACAATTTTGGCCTGATTCCACCTCTGCACCCCCATTTTCTATTACGCACGGCTCATAACTTTCGGGGAAAGAGTTCCCAAATCGCGATTCTTCCATGGGGAAGTAACATTGGCCTCGGGCCATTGAAGGCTCGACCGATGTCATGCCCATATCCTCCACCGTAAGCCATGTATGCACGATCGTCCGTATGATGATTTGGTAGTGAGTAGTGAGTAGAAATGTTGCCTCCTTTGTCAGCCACCTTCTTTGGCCCTTAATGCCCTCAAGTTTGTTTGTGGGACTGCCACTGGCGAACCTCACATCTTTCATGTTTAACCACCGATAGCCTATCCTCCCTTAGAGTTCCACTTTACCGTGCATGCTTGTGTTGCACATGTAATATAGGTTAAAGGCACCGCCTTTGCGGCATATGACAATAGAACGACTCTACCACTAGGCAATATGACCATTAAAGCCCTCCTCTATCTCTCTTATGTCTGTGAGTACGCAACCAAGCCCTCTGCCATGTTGTGAGGCTTCGACAATGCGGAATTGTTGCTGCTAGATGTAGTCTGCAGTCTATTTTAACATTTTGTGGCCAACAAGTGTTTTAAACCGTTAGCCGACCTCCAATCAGTCACCCCCATTCAATGGTTTCTTTTTCTATTTCTAGTGGCACGACCTTATGTCTGACCGCCTTAGTGAGCCAAACCTTTGCTTCGAGTGAAATTAGTCTAACCTTATCAAGATTAATTCTAGCATCTTTGAAAATCCTTAGGACATCAACTCTCTCAATATGATGCTTTTGGTCGCCAATTCGGCCATCGACATCGCCACCATCGTATGGTCGCCATCAAATTCATATGGATTACGAGGTAGGGGACCTTGAACTCATAATTTTATGATAGCATGCTTTGATTGTGTAGTAGCAAGCTAGGAATTTGTAACTTAATAATTTGCATGACATATGCTGATTAAATGAGCATCTTTTATATGTGAATTATGTGTATGCTAGCAAAGACTAAGGGTATGATAGTAAGAAATTGATTTATTTGTATGTGATTAGAGCATGTGATCAATCTGTGTGAATGATAGGTAAGGGCGTGTGCATTGGATGGGATGTTTGTCACAGATGATTTATGGCTTTGATGGGGAGATTTCTGGCTACAGAAGATGTAAGATTGGCAAAGGATGGATTTGATGTGGTTAGGGGATTGGTTTGGACTAAACTGGTTGGTACATTGGAGAGACGAGTAGGAAGCGTAGGGGATGTAAGGATTCGAAGACTTAAGATTCAGAGTGCCTTTGGGGGACTGTGAGGTAGTAAGAGATAACAACATAATTATACCCACATAATGTATGTAATATGAATTGTAATGAAAGAATAATGAGTAAGGAATTAGTAAGGGTTTGATAACGGAACTTAGGTCTAAAGGATTTCATTTGAGGGGTTCAAGTAAGACGTTTTGGTTTTAAGGCGGATGGTGCAGGATGTAAGGTGGTAAGTATATAATGGTAAGCGTATGCTAACATGGAATTCATGTTTGACAAGTAAGGTTATGCAGGGATCTGTAAGACTGTAAGGGTAAGAGTGAGTTCTAAGTACGATTGGATGAGTTAAGTTGAAGTATGTTACCCTTGTAGACCAAAGCATTAGAACCGGTGTGGTTCTAGCTTGGTCTACTGAAGAATGTAAGACGGAAGTAGCTTCACACATAATTGTACACGCATAAGTTACCTAATATGAACTTGAATGGTAAGTAACCATAAGTTGATAACGTTGTGAGTTTGAGACTAAGAGATTTGATAGATTAAGTTCCGCTTTTGAGCCAGTCAATCAGTAATTGACTGAGCGTCTTTCCTGGTTTAACTATGGTGTTATCTTGCGGGATTTAGTCTTGGTGTTGTATTTCGACCTAGACGTTTGATGCTCTGTTGAGAGCGCTGTAAGTTTCCTCCCTTCATGGGCATTGCATGTATTTCTGCCTACAGATGGCATTGTATGTTCGGCCCAAGAGTGATATTGTAAGATTCCTGCCCAAGAGTGGCACCATATGTTTTACGCCCTTAGTTGGCACTGTATGGCCCAAGAGAGTGGGCATTTGCATGCTTAGGTAAGTAGTATCATTGATCTACTCTTATCTATTTGATCCTATGCCCCATGAGCATAGGTGTGCCTTGCCTTCAGAAAAGTCCATGGAGTCAAGTTGCTCCCCGAAAGTTAAGGTGATGCCCCAGTGGCATTCTCTTCCTTTCCGATGCTGAAGCTTATTAATTATAATGAGCTTCAGTTGTTGGTAGTATGTGTACGATAGTAAGAGTAAGTTATATATATTCAATTTTGAGTAAGTTATATGTGAAAGATCCAGAGTAAGGGTAAGTGTAAGCTTCTAAGAAAGACAATAAGAGTAAGTTTATGAGTATGAGTACAATTGTACGAGTAAGGTCGTACGAGTTTGTGTAAGTTATATGAGAAATCGTACAGTTGTACGAGTAAGTTAGTAAGATTTTGACTTAGAGTGTAAGTGTAAGTGTAAGTGTAAGAGTATGCTACAAGAGTAAGTGTAAGTTCAGCCAATATGATTGTATGTATGTAAGATACATTATTTATGCTGTATGTACTTCTTGCTTCATGTGTGGTTGCATGAATGCATCTATGTATGAACTTGCAAAGTTCATTAATTTATTTTCCTTACTAGGTATTTTCCTATTGAGTATGAAAATACTCGCCTTATTTTTTTTAGCCCCTTTATCCGAAGGCTTTTGTAGGTCAATCGATAGCTTTTTAGACTAGATTATTCCCCGTGGTGGACTATTTTTCCTCGACCTGGAGTGCAGCGAAATTGTAGTGAGACTTTGTAGATTTTAGTGCCAGATCTCATGAATTGATTAAGGTGAGAAAAATGTATTATTTACTGGACTTGTGTATGTATATACAATTCATTTTTTAGAATGTTAAAGAACATGTACTTAGAGATGCTTGGAGGTTTTTGTTTTTAAAGCCCATGGCCATGGCAGGTTTTACTTTGATGTTTTTGTTTCGAGTCACACCTGAGAATGTTAGTTTTGTTGTATGATGAATTGATTTACGAAAATTATTTTCACATGTTTTAAATTTTGTTGGTTTTTTTTATTTACATATGTAGTACGAAATAAAATATTAACAAAATTTTTAATAAAATGTAAGGAAAACCCTCGGGCGTGACAGCGGGTCCTTTGTACATGTAGATGAGGTTCATAGTAGCAAATAGGGTCATGACTTTTGGCTCACCTTGGCATGAGAGTTTTTGTATATAGATTCTCTCCCCTGTGGCTTAGGACATGGTTCAAATGAGTTATAATATCAAAAGATGTATGACTCTAGCACAACGCAATAATAAGAGGTCTTAGTAATCATGGAACGATGTGAATCTTTACTACCTGAGTCCATGGGGCTTTGTTGGTCTTAGATTATGACGTAGAGAGAGCAGGTAATAGTTTTCAGCAAAAGTCTGAAGTTGCTTTGTTGAGTGGTTTACATTTCGAAGAGTAGTGGACATCTCCTTAACGTTGCCATGAACTTAGTGACCATTGTTGTTTTATAGTTGACTATTGAATATGATTATAAATTATCTACATTTTTGTTATAATGTTGTGGTTCATGTTTAGCCACTTGGCATTTATAAATGTTATCTTATTCAAAGGTAGATAATGTATGCACATGAGTGCCAATCTATTTATATTCTGTATATCAAGATATTCATATTCGTACTTGAGTAAGGCCCTACTTATTTTATGATGTTGTTTGATTTTGATTACTATTGTACTCTAATTTAGTATTCATATGTTAAAAAAATAAATAGTTCACACCCTGAGATGTCTTGACGGGTATTTTAATTAAAAAAAATGGTTTCACTATTTTATTTATGAAAATAAATTTAAAAAATCTTAGGGTGTGACACTTTTTGAGTGATTTATATGCATGTAAAGAGAGGAAGAAACAAGAAAGTAGATGGTAATGATGCCTATGTGAGTTTCTATTTTACACTTTTTTTGAGTAATTATATGCACGTAGAGGAAAGATGACAATGCATGCCTTTTTTTGGAGTATGTATAAATAAAATTCATTTGTCATATTACTCTTTCTTTCCTAGCGACATAGTCAGTTGTCTAAGGTGTAGTCTTAATACTTTTTCTTTGAAATATTTTTATTATTATTTAATACTAAATACATCTTAGTATATGTGACACTTCATATGTTTTAGATATAAATTTATTGTACAATTTTTTTTAGGTTTGAGCATACGTTAAGCTTGGGCTCATAGTTCACTTATTAAAGTTCGAGCTTTAGTTGTACTCCAAATTTCTAGTGCAAGCTGAGCTCGAATTGGTAGATTTGAGCTTGTTCGAGCTTGAAGTGGAACTCCAGTTGAGCTTGAATAGTTTGACTTCAAGTCAAGCAAGTGCAATACTTGGCTCGACTTCATTTGTTAACACTCTACTCACAGCTAAGAGAATAGAAAATAACCTCTAAAATTCTTCTTTAAGTACCCAACTACTTAAATTCAGCCAAATGGAGTTATTAATAAGGCACAGACTTCTTTTTCAAAATGCAGCTATTAATATAAGACAAGAGAAAATATTATGTTGAGTTCCCTAATTTACATGTTTGTGTACAATTATTATTTTGTGGAGCTGCATTTCACTATGAAAGGTTTTACAAGTTTGTGTGCAACCAATTGCTTATGGGGCTGTATTTTTAAAACATGATGGTGAGCCCGAATTTAATAGGTAAACAGAGAGGACTAATGCATTAGAGTGGACTCAAATTCTCTTCCAGGGTGTTTGGTAGTCTTTCTCGGAACTTTTTCCCACAAATACTGAATGGCTTTTGGTAGGGGGTTTCACAAATACAAAGTTGTGGAGAAACCCGCTGTTTTAAGGCTATGTTGGATGACACTTTCGCCTCATGTGTAAAATATCACATCGCCAAACAACTCCTAAACCTCCACAGAAAGAAAACTACCCTTGTGATGTTTTTTATTTTGTGGAAGTTCCACACTTGATTTCGATTTGACTAAAAATAGAGTTATGGCACGCGTTTAAAATTTTTACTTATTTTAAAAATAAAGTTAAAAGTTGGGATTTATTTACATTGACCGTAACCATACCTCATAGAAGAAAAAATTGATTTTTTTATTTTTTAATTTAATTTAATTTAATAATTAATTAATATTTTTTATTAAGACTTAGAGGTTATTCATATTTATTAATAAGTTTATAGTAAAATTATATTATTATAAAATTAATAAAATATAGATAATTAATGGGTCTTAGCAAGAGACTGTATTGTATAACTTTTCATTTATTATAGCTTGTCTTTTATGGTAGATATCGGTGTACAAACTTGTTTTTTCTATAGTTTTAAAGAGAAACGATTACTTTATGATAAGTCTGGGATTCTAAGAGGTCCTTGCGTTGTCTTACCGATCACGATTGACTTCATAAGAGAATTTATCCTAATTTATCCTTATTTAATATAAAGGGACAAAAAATTTTTTTAGAAGGGGGTATAACTATTAAACTATATATGTAATATAAAAAAATATAAATATTAGGGCGGCGCAACTACCCCCAACACCTTGTAGGTGGCTCCTCCCTGTCATAACCCATATACTAACCCATATACTTATAGTAAATAAGGCGGGATCATAACCCTTATGCTCGTACGTCTACGTCAATTAAATGAGGCTACACGGGTAGGTAAAGGCTGACAAGAGGAAACCGGTTACGGACGAGAACAAACCAATTTGTAACTAGACCGGGCACGCCGCTTGGGGTCGGCCGATCAACTACAAGAAGCAGAGAGGCTCACAACGGCTTCCAAATCCGTCGGCGTCCCATAATCATGTCACCAACGCTCCCTCCCGGATCTAACTCGCCCACTATAATTAGATACGCAGATTTACCGTGTCGTGGGACTTGCGTGTCGGCACCCCAACTCTTCAACCCGGTAGTTTTCTCCATAGAAAAACGTGCACGAGTGGGCCTGTCTTCTCCTCTCTCAATCTCCGGCACGTTCTGGGCCACCATCACCGCCCCTGGATCCTCCTGATGACTCAGTCCTTCTTCCCCTTTTGTTACTGTATGTTTTAACTGTGATTCTGGCTTCCATTATCTTTTCCTCACCAAGGAAAAAGCTCCATCCCCCTCTGTGCAGACTTGTGTTTTTCTTGCTGTTGTTTCTGGTGAGTGGTTGGGTCGAGCTCCCACCTCAAAAGTTCCATTATTTGAACTCGTCCTGACGTGGGTCTTTACGTAAAAGAGCAAATTGCCCCCAAGAAAGGCCCTGTTTTTGCCCTCCATCTGTTGTTTATCATCTTTTTGTTGTTCTTTTCTTGGCCTCATCATAAATTTCTCTGAGCGGCAATCCTTGAAACCCACTCGCCTTTTGACAAGATTATATTCGTTTATTATTTCTCTGTCTTAGTGCCCCCTCCTTTTTGTTTGAAATAGTCACTTTCTCCTTTTCACAATATTCTATTCCTTTCAAACGTTGCACCCTTTTCAACCTTTCCAGCGCCCTTGTGACAGCAGTTTCTCTCCCTGTGAGGTGATAAATGCTGTTTCTTCTTTCCATGTGTTGAAGCCTTAGCTAGTTTGCTTCTCAATCTCGCCTTTTGGCTTATCCTTCTTCAGCTTCATTATTGAAAGGCTGAATCCGTTGCAACTTTTTTCCTACATCTGGAGGCGAAATTTGTTTATAGGCAACAAGAATGATACGGTTCTATATCTGGGTTCTTCTAGTTGGGATCCTTGGTTCTGTTGTGGAGGGCATTGGTGTGAACTGGGGGACCCAGGCTACCCATCAGTTGCCTCCTAAGATTGTTGTTCAGCTTTTGAAGGACAATGGGTTCAATAAAGTGAAGCTGTTCGATGCCGATCAATCTACGATGAGTGCCTTGGCCGGGAGTGGCATAGAGGTGATGGCCGCAATCCCCAACAACATGCTGGCTACTATGACTAGCTACGATGAGGCCAAGCATTGGGTGAAAAAAAATGTAACCCGGTATAATTTCACTGGAGGAGTTAACATCAAGTAAGATCATTCTTCTGTTTTTCCTCATGTAAAATTTGATGTGATGATTGTTCTTCTCTTCCTGATTTCATTTGATTTGTACGGATTTTAAATGATAAATCGTTTCAATGGTTGATGGGGATAGATGTTCTTACGTGTTTCGTCTCTGGTTTGTGTTTTTCTCCTTTGAGTTTGTAGTGGTAGTGGATATTCCAGTGTAGTGTTTACTGGAAAGTCACTGATGTTTAACAATTATTAGGTAGATTTTCTCTTCACGTTGGATGCAGATATTATTCCTCAATCACTCAATGTCCATATGACAGGCATGTTTATGCTGGGCACATTTTGATATTTACTTCGTTACAGAACTTGGCGGTTTTCTTATCTGTGAAATGCAGCTGTTACCTAATAATGTTACACACATATGCCAGATACAAAATAATGTTTTTATATTTTGTGACTACTTGTGAGTTCCAACCAAATTAGTTAAATCAGATCAGAGCTGTCAGTAGTCATTTCAGGCACTCAAATCCGATTATAAACTTGTTTTCAAAATTTTCAACTTTCAAGAAAGAAGTTCCCGGCTATAAGTTTTTTTTTAAGACCCAGCTATGAGTAAAGAGCTTACTAACCTAGACATCAATTCATTTATATTTGTAATTATTCGTCAATTCTGAGCATAGTAGTAAAATGAGATCAGAACTGTTAGTAGTTCTTTTATGCACTCAAATCCGATTATAAACTTGCTTGCAAAATTGTCAACTTTCAAGAAAGAATTTACAGCTATGAATATGGAGCTTACTAACTAAAACTCTTTGAGCGCCACTGGAAGGTTTTTTTTTTTTTTTGCAGATGCCATTAATTCCTACTCATGTTGTTTATGGCTCTGCCTTATCCATTGTCATCTGTGAAATTGTGAAGGGTGATGCTACAGAAGTAGATTCCTGTTGGTTTGGACCCTGTAATAAGCCAAATATGGCAGTAATGGGGTTTAATTTTTTTAATTGCTAAAATGTTATCCATGAGATGAACTTATCCTCTACAAGAAACTTGATGAATGTTAGCTGAGATTGATGAAAGGTACTTGTAAAAGGAAAGGTATTTACTGGTTTTGGGAATAAGTTGGTTCAATTGTATTTGTGATGAAGCTTCAATAAAAACATGGAGCATCGTTTTCCTTCTTCCGTTTCCCTATTTTCTGCTTTTATTTGCAGAAGGGAAGCCATTGGGGCTAGTGGTATTTTGTGCCTGACAAGTCCAATTTTTTTTTAGATAGTGATACACCCAACAAATTTGTCCAACAAAACCACCCAACTGGTTTTGGTTGAACAGAACATGTGGGCCTTGCACAAAGCTCACTTGGGTCTATATGTTATATCCAACCAAAACCTAGTTATATCCAACCAAAACCTAGTTGGGGGGTTTTGTTGGGCTAATTTGCTCTCTAGGAAGAATTCAAAGCTCATCAAACACTTGGACTTTGACCAATGTCTATACAAAGCTATATTTGGAAGGCATCCTGCAGTTTCCAGGCAGAAATATATTCTGAAATCTGGAGTCACACTCTTAACATTTATGAATTTAGCTAATAGCATTTTAGCAATTTCGAGGACTTTATACAAGTGACTAAAGTTGTAGAATCATATCAGCCTATATATTAGCGGGTGTTGTTTTTTGCATGATTCCAGAGCTGCCTCCATTACTTTCTATTATAAAGTTTCAACTGTGTGGATGTTGTGATATTGCAAATGAACCTTGAAATTTAAGTGTGGCAGTGGTCACTTGAGAGCATCCTTTCTCTTCAAAGATGTTTTTTTTCCTTGCGTGTTCCTTAGATATTAATTTTAACTTTTTTATATTTTGTCAACTGTGGACGGCATCAAAACATGAAGATCTGACTTTGGTTTGGTAGCGACAAGATGTTCTTGTCTTCTTTTTAATGGACAATAAAGAGTATTTCAAATCCATATATATAGCATGAGTCATTGTTAAAAAATTGATTGGCATGACATTCTTTGTTTATAACTCAAGAGATGAAATTTAGTCAAATGTTAGTCTCATAGATAGGAGACATAGAACTGATAGCTTAGTAAATACAATGAACTTATGGATGAAAATAACTAAAATTTATAACTATTAGCTAATGGACAAAAAATAACTTCTAGGATTGGGTGTTGGCTGCGACCTTTCTCACCAGTTGTTGAATGGATTCCTGATTTCGTAGCTTATGTTTTGTTCTTTCTATCCAATTGTTTGTGGAAGTTATGTGCTTCATACATGCACATTCTACATGGTTTTTGCTTCATATACCTGTACACGTTAATTTCATATACAGTGATTATGTTTTTACGCTTCATTAGCTGTCTGTTTTGTTTCTCAATTGTAACCATCTGAAACAGATAAGATCGTTGTTTTTGTTTCTGGTTCTACATTATGTTTAAAGTTTAAACAGCGCTATGTCAGCAGCTAATCGTTGCTTGTGATTGTTGGCAATATTTGTCTGACTTTAAACTAGATTATAGACAGCCACCATCACATCTATTTTAAAGTATAAAAATGTCATTGTTACATTTAATCTTTTATTTTGCAGATATGTGGCAGTGGGAAATGAACCTTTTCTTGCATCATACAACAATTCATTCTTGAATGTTACTTTCCCGGCCCTGCAAAACATTCAAAATGCTTTAAATGAGGCTGGCCTAGGCGACAACATTAAAGCAACTGTGCCTCTCAATGCAGATGTTTACAACTCCCCTGCGAGCAATAGTGTGCCCTCAGCAGGAAGATTCCGGTCTGACATAAGTGACCTCATGGCTGCAATAGTTCAATTCCTTGCCAAGAATAATGCCCCCTTCACAGTCAACATCTATCCATACCTCAGTCTCTATAGCGATGACAACTTTCCTGTTAATTTTGCCTTCTTTGATGGAGGGAGCACTCCAATTGTAGATAATGGAGTTCAGTACACGAATGTGTTTGATGCCAATTTTGATACGTTGGTTGCTGCACTAAAATCTGTGGGGCATGGAGACTTGCCTATTTTGGTTGGAGAAGTTGGTTGGCCGACAGATGGTGACAAAAATGCAAACATTGGTTATGCCAAAAGATTCTACGATGGTCTGTTTAGGCGAATTGCTGCTAATCAGGGAACTCCCATGAGGCCAACTCTCCCGGAAATCTACTTATTTGGATTGATCGATGAAGATGCCAAAAGCGTTGCCCCTGGGAGCTTTGAGCGTCACTGGGGGATCTTCAGATATGATGGCCAGCCCAAGTTTGCAATGGACTTGTTAGGGCAAGGCCAAAATACGTTCCTTGTTCCAGCAAAGAATGTCCAATATCTTCCACAAAAATGGTGTGTGTTCAACCCAAATGCAAAGGACTTGAGCAAGCTTGGCGACAACATAAACTTTGCTTGCACATTTTCAGATTGTACTGCACTCGGATATGGGTCTTCCTGCAATGGTTTGGACGCTCAAGGTAATGCTTCATATGCATTTAACATGTATTTCCAAGCTCAGAATCAGAACGAGAGGAGCTGTGTCTTCCAAGGCCTGGCAACTGTGACCACCCAGAATGCATCGCGAGATACCTGTAATTTTATTGTGCAGATTGTTGATTCTCCTTCGTCTTCATTGTCACCTTCGTTGCTCATGACGGGGTTGATGTTATTAATGCTATTTTTCTCCCTGTCATTGAGGTGATTGGTGATGTAGATACTCCTCCATACTTTTATATCTTAATTTATTTATTTTTGCTTGGTACTCTTATCTTATGACATTAAACTTTTGTACTAGTGTTAAATCTTGGAAGAATTGAATAAATGAAGTCATTACACAGTTTAGTCAAGGGCTGCCTGCCCTCAGATTAAATTTACGCACACTGTTGGGTATGCACGTGACTGGGCTCATATTGAAGGGCGTCTTCCTGCTCAGTTTCCTGTGCATGCTTGCAGTTTTTAAAGTTCACGTCATCTCATAAATGGAATCTGGTCGGAGTTGGTGATTACACGCACGTACGTTGATATGTTATGTTACCATTTCAAAGCTGCTTATGCTATTCTCATTTTTTTTTAAAAAGCTGCTTATGCCCTCACTTCCTGTCGAAGCATAGCCAAATTATTTCGTCTAGGCTGGGCCCAACACCATAAAAGTTGGGCCGATCTTTTCGGTCCTTAGACCTAAATCAGTCTGGCCCAGTGAAGGCCTATAGGCCAGGTCTCTGTACTAAACCTTAGGTGCTTCAACGGCTCTTTGGAGGGGCCAATTCATCATAACAAATATCTGGATGTCAATTTTTTAACGTTTTACCCTTTTAGGGGTGGGGGGCGATCAATTGCCATGCGAGCCCGATCGATTTGCATGGAGGACCAACCGACCAATCGATCAACTTTGTAATTTTTTTAAAAATATGCCCTTATAGAATTATTTTTTACAGTTAACAGACGGCATTTCTTCGAAGGAGGGGAGGGGATTTTTAAATCTTCACTCTTTACTAAATTTATCAAAGCTTCAAAAAAAAAAAAATCAAGTAAATAAATGTTCAAATAAATTTTCACTCCAATTTTTTCAAGTTCTCTTATTTATTTTTCAATAAGACATATTCAACTCTTCAAATTCTTCTTCTTCAAACTCTCTCATCTAATTCTCTAAACACAAGTCATCAAGTGGCAATTATCTATACAAATTTGAGGTAATTTTTTAATAATATTATTTTATTTTTTATTTTTTTATACTTTATTTCTTACGAAAATTATATAAATAATATTAAAAAAATAACTACCAAAATAATGAAGAGATAAAAATATTTACCAATATGATATTCATTTTCGCCCTCACTGGCGCCTACATGGCTTTCATATTTAAATATTTAATAATTTTATCATTTAGAAGGACGAAATACACTTGTAGTGATATCGTCGTTCTAAAGGACAAAATTAATACAATGTACTGATTTTGTTTTTTAGAATGACGAAATCCATAATTAACTGATTTTGTCCTCTCTTCTCTCTCCTCTATCTTCTCTCTCCTCTCGCTCTTATTTCTCTCTCCTCTCTTCTCTCACTATTCACTCTCTCTCTCCTCTCTCTTCTTTTCCTGTCTCTCTTCACTCTCTCTCATCTCTCTCTCTCATCACACTCTCCCATTCACCCTCTCTCTCCTCTCTCCTCTCTATTCACTCTCTCCTCTCTCTTTCTGCTATCTATCTTCTTTTCTCTCATCTTTCACTCTCTTTCTTTTCTTTCTCCTCTCTTCTTTCTCTTTCTCTCTCCCTGTCTCTCACTCATGCGCATGAGTGTCAATCCCAGCTCTGAGGAGTGGGGAGAAAGTAAGAAAATTTAATTTAAAATTTTTCTTACTTATTTATTATATATTAAAATAATAAATTTTAAATAAAATATAATGTATTTGCAAATGATGAAATCAATAATTTTTTTATTTTTCATGATTTTGTCTTTTAGAAGTGAAGAGAGAAAGAAGAGAAAGAGAAGAGATAGAAAGAGGAGAGAGAGAACAAGAGAGATAGCCGAAAGAGAGAGGAGAGAGAGTGAATAGGGAGAGAGGAGAGAGAGAAGAGAGGACAAAATCAGTTTATTATTGATTTCGTCATTCTAAATGACAAAATCAATACATTGTATTGACTTCTTCCTTTAGAAGGATGAAATCAGTTGTATTGACTTCTTCCTTTAGAAGGATGAAATCAGTAAGTTTGTACTGATTTTGTCCTTTAGTGTACTGATTTCGTCTTTTTAAATGACAAAATTATATATTTTTTTTAAAAAGCCACACAAGTGCCAGTTCTTAGCTTGCATACCCATGTGGGGAAAAGGAACACTATATTAGTAAATAATTTTCCCTTCTTTCTTTCTAATTGTATTTTAAATTTTATTCTATTTAGATAAGTGACACACTACTCTCACTTTCACTCCATAATTGAGTCCAACACTCCAAAAAGTCAAATACCCATCAAACAAGGGAATCTAATTCATTCAGAGTACAACTTCAATATCTCATTCTTAGCAAATGAAGAACAAGAGCAACCAATGGAAAGACAAGGAACAACAATCAGTGGTAGTGATTGTGGGTTATGGGCAACTATACCAAGTACACCAAAGAAACGCAAAATTTTTTATGTGTAGGAGCACTTGACAAAGAAAGAAGTGTTAGAACTAGATAAACCAGGGCAGATGGTACATCAAACAGTTTGCAACAACTACAAAGCATGTCTCAGTATCTCCACTAATGGCATTGATCATCTATGTAGACCTGTGGATAAGTGTCTCATGAAGGCTAGAAAATTAGACCCAAGGTAATCAAAGTTAGCTATTATGATTCATCGACTAGTTTGAATACTTTCACATACACCAAAAGTGCAAATTAGAGTTAGCTAGCCAAATATATTATATAAACCAAACAAATATTTTCTTTTGTAGATGATAAAAAGTTTGAAAGGTGTGAGAAGAAGAACTCCCTCAACCTATACTTCCACAAGGTTTTGTGCAATATAGCTAAGTCAGATTGTATTGAACTCTTCAACAAGTATAAAGGTAAGCTCATTGAAACTCATTTTACAATTCCAGGTAAAATTTCTATCACTTTATATATATATGGACTAGTAACCAAAATTTAGGATATATTTATTTTTTTCATACTTTCTTTCTAATTGTATCTTGATTTTTATTTTTTTAGATAAGTGACACACTACGCTCACTCTCATTTCATGATTGAGTCCAACACTTCTGAAAGTCAACAGCCCGTCAAACAACGCAATTTGATTCATCCCGAATACAACTTGAACATCTCATTCTCAGCAAATGAAGAACAAGACCAACCAACGGAATTAGAAGTGACAACAACCAGTAGTAGTGAGTGTTACGTCCCGACTTTTTACATTAACTTAAAAGTCGGCATTACGTAAAATTTGTAAGTGTAGAGGGCCCGGATCGACCGTGTATAAACAAGAAACTCATAATGAAGATAAAGTGCATACGTACAAAATTTCAAAATAAATTAGAGCTATACACGCCATAAGTTTATGTCAGTAGAAATATATAATGTATACAAAATATTTAATTAAACAAAATCTAGCATATTAGCTCATGTTCCCTGGACCGATCGGCTACAGTCCCAAACTGGTATTTATACCTGCATTATCTAGGGGTGGGTGAGTATAAAATATTATACTTAGTAGATAGCGTTAAATACTATAAACATGTAGAGACAAAATAGACCGTATGCTAATTCCAAAATCAAACAATCACATAACTGAAAATAAATTCTTTTCGTACACAGAATGTCGCCGATACTAAAATGACATACACCCGTGCTCATGGGGCAACGGGATCAGAAGAAGAGGGGTTTTCCCATGACACCCCAACTCCTATGCGCGCCGGAAAGCCTCTTTAGGCAGTATCGAGGAGTAATAAACTCTGATAGTCCTTGGTGTTACATACCGAAGAACTACCCTTCAAATTCCGAATTTTTAAAATAACTAGAATAACTAAATAATATTCAAATGATTAATACTAAAATGATCTCGTAAGGACGGACCTTTGTCCGACCCTTAACGATATCTAAAACCCTTTAAAATAATCTCCATTATACGACTTGGAGCGATAAGAGAAAAGAAAGGAGTATAGCCCTAACACGAAAATAGAATTTAAAACCACCTACCCTTGTTAAGCCTACGTTTGCAGTCGGCTTAAAAGTGATGACACCTTCCCCTATAAAGAAATGATTTCCTTTCCGATTCGGGCGAAGCGGGTAGAATCTCCCCTAGCGCTGGGACCGTCTCCTCGTCCGGTTCGGGTGAGGCGGGTAGAACCTCCCCTAGTGCTGGGACTGTCTCCTCGTCTGGCTCAGGTGAGGCAGGCAGAACCTCCCCTAGCGTCGGGCAGTCCTCGTTTCTGGCCGGAGAGTGGCGGACAGGGTCTCTTCGAGCCTCAAATCGTTTTTACTATTTAGAGGGGTTATCTCGAAGAACGGACCTTCTCACGACGTCGGGCACCATCGATTTAGGTAAAATCGGGTTTTAGACGGATAAGAACGGACATGGAAACGTTAAAAAAATGCACGTTTTAAGGTATAAAAATGGCATGACGAAGGCAAAGAGAAGGGAAGAGGTGTAGGGGCGAGTTGGGCACTCCCCCCCTTCCCTTCTTATAGGAGAAGTCAGCCGTTGGATGTGCGCCATGTGGCGCGCATCCAACGGCCGACAAAATGGCCCATAGCCCAGCTAGCCGCCGGGCTAGCTGCGGCTAGCCTTGCTGGCTAGCTGCGCAGTCTAGCCCTATGGCTAGCCTACGGCTGGCCCTGTTGCGGCAGGCTAGACCTGCCGCAGCAGGTCTGAACTTGCCGCAAGGGCGGCTAGGGCTGACGCCAGCGCCGCCCTTGCCTGCTGACGCCGACATCAGCGCCGGCTGACAGCACTGGCGTCAGCCCGCTGATGTCACAATTTTATTTTATTATTATTTTTTTAAAAACGAAAAATAATTTTAAATCGGGTATAACTTTTTACCCCGAACTCGGAATTTCACGATCTTAGTACCGTTGGACTCGTAGAAACAAGCCCTTCGAAACAACACCATACAAGTACATGTTTCTCACAACCGGAATGTGGATCCCGCCAAAGACACGCACCACAAGGTCGTAGTCTACGATCTTGGTGTGCGAAAATTTTGCGTTTTTGCTTAAACCCACAGACTCTAAGAATCCTACAAATCAAATAAAAGGGTTGACGGAAAATGATACTAAAACAACGTTAATATTGATAAGTGAAGTTTATTCGGTTAAAAAAAATTGGGATGTAACAGTGAGACTATGGGAGCACTTGACAAAGGGAGAAGTGTTAGACCTAGATAAACTTGGCATATGGTACATCGAGCAGTTTGCAACCGTTGCAAAGAACATCTTAGTATCTCCACCAATGGCACTGATCATCTTTGTAGGCCCTTAGATAAGTGCCTCACGAAGGCCATAAAGTTAGATCCAAGATAAATAATATTAGCTAGCATGGCTAGTTCATCAGCTATTTTGAATACTTTCACATACACCTAAAGTACAAATTAGAGTGAACTAGCCAAATACATTGTGCAAGCCGAACAATTATTTTCTTTTGAAGATAATAAAAACTTTGAAAGGTATGCAAAGAACACCCTCAACCCATACTTCCAGAAGGTTTTGCACAATACAACTAAGTCACATTGTATTGAATTCTTCAACGAGTATAAAGGTTAGCTCATTGAAACTCTTTTTATGATTCCAGGTAAAATTTATATTACTTCTATAATGGTGGTTTTACATGACTATCATATTAATAATAAAATTCTTTCTATTACCTTAGGTAATGATTCAAAAAATAAAAGTGTTATTTTCTTAAATCACAATTGCACCTTATGTTAGATGGTAAATTTTTTTGTCATATTACTAATTAATTAATTTAAGATGGTTTAAATATTTCAAAGATCATGTAAAAAATATTAGAAACATGTTAGTATATATTAGCCTTCTCCATCTAAATCTCAAAAATTTAGAGATTTACATAAACAATACTATTAAAAACATATAAAAATTTTGTATTATGCTCCAATACAAAACTGTACCAATTGATCATTTATCGGGTTTTCTGCCACATGTGTTATACTAGGTGATAGCACCCATGAGAGCCTGCGCATAGGGGCAATCCAAGTTGTCACACCCACAACACCCCCCCTGAAAAAAACCCAGTCTAAGAAGGTGGGATGTGGCGCAATGAATTAGAAGACTAACCCATTTTGAGTTATCATGAAAGTATATATAACACGTGCCTTTTGTAAAAAGCAAATAACCGAAGGTAAAATAGATTTATTAACCATCTTAGTTTAACACAATACCCACAAAATCTATAATGAACATAGTCTTAAGCCCTAAGGCTGCAAGATGTATAATGTCATTATAGGCTATCCAAAACATGAAATAAAGTCAAGCCTAAAATCTTCATATCACATGATAAGTCTAAAATAACCCAAGTATCTAGCCCCCCCTCATGATGCGTACCCATCCTCAAGCTTGACATAAAGACCATCTGGAGCACCTGCATGACATAGCATACAACCCCAAAACAAAACCACAAACAAAAAAAGGGTGAGCTTAGCTCAGTAAAGGTTTTAAAATAAAATATAGGCTCATAATAACGCTACATGCATTCCTCCCATAAAAGTAAATTTAAACATGCATTACATAACCATTCTCTACACCTGTGCATCATGAGATAAATCATATTATATAAACACATTCACACCACTTGTGCATCATAGGTTTATTCATAATTCATAACACACATGCATACCTCATGCAATCATTTAAGTTTTATTGTTCATTCATATCTTGTATGAAGTAAGTATCAACATTCACACTCACATTCACCCTGCATAATCAAGTGTATCAAACCACATTCCATCCTGTATGTTAAAGTGTAATCATTCTCATATGCATCATGTATAACATAAGCATCATTGTTCCTACACAAACTATGTCAATGAGCATTATAATTTATACACATATATAAACAATCTTGTGAATATTTCACAATAGAGAAAATAACCTTTCTTATCCTAGCTGAAGCACAAGCAGAACTGCTACCCTGAAAATCCTAACAAGGAAGCCCATTTTCTTAGAAAGGAAGCTAGAACAATTTGGGTAAATTCCTAATAGGGAAAGTGCCCCTTTGTAAGCCAGTGTACACAGACAAACCAGCTTAGATTCTCATGTCTAGAAAGACTCATCAATTTAACTCATAGCATTCTACTCTTCTCACAGGGAAAGGAAATTCGTCTTTAAATTATGTAAACCCTCATCTAATAGACATAAAACCTAGTCAATTTGGATCTAAAACCAATTTGATAAACCTTCAATGCGGCTAATCCAAAAAACTACAACATCTAATCGATTAATCATGGTCAAACACGAGTAATATGTGCTTATAAGTTGTTCTCATGATGCATGCGACATGATACATATGTGAGTAATATTTAATAAATGTAAGCATAGGTAAACATGATCTATTTATGACAAACAAAAATATATAAGTATGGGTACAAATATACATACATGGTCGTGTTCATATTTGAGCTAAAACATGTATAACATGGCTCATATATAATTAATGTGACATGTGCAAGTATAAATAATTCATCATGATCATAATCCAATGGAATCATGGATTAAATATGAAGAAATCATCAAAATCTCACTTAAAATTACGTATGTACTCATTTATCCCATACTAGCTTAAGTAGATGTTTTAACATAATTACAACTTGTAACTTGTATATTTTAGAAAAAATAACAAATAAACTCCAATCAACATAAAAATTTACAAAGACATACATCATAATATTAATTAACATATAGATAAATATCATATAAAAATAAGTATACAAAATAATTTTTGCGATTTAATTGATGAGACAGTGGAGTTTTACTAGAATCCTCAGCCTTCAAATTACAACGACTTATGTGCTCTAAACAACTTGAAATTTTACAAAATGCTCATACACAAATATCAATCTATCATAAAAAGAAAGAACTAAAAATTATATGTTTTCGTCCCTAAACATGCTTCTAAACATGAAAATAGAGAGTTATTTTACTCTATAACATATATTTTAAAAATTATAATATATACATATTATTCTATAAAAAATTTAAAATATAGAAAAATAATCTAGACATGACAATCTATTGCTAGAAAAAATTTGAGAGCAAAACTTAAGGTAAAAGTATCTAAAACATAGTCGTGAATAAAAAATAGAGAGCTATTTGGCCATTTGAATGACTTGATGGCCAATTTGAATGGCTGGCCGTTCAAATGACCTGTCATCCCTTTCTAACGACTGGCTATGGGCCAATCGAACGGCCAAAATAGAATTGTCAAAACATTAATCTTTTACTTCACAAAATCGAATCAAAATTATTCCAAAAATCAATAAAAATTCCTAAAACTTCATATAATCATTACCCAAGCCTAAAGCATGATAAATCTAATATTTTTTATGCTTAAACATACAAAAAAGAACTATAAATTATATTTTTAAAATAAATTACTATTACATATCAAGATAAATCAGAAGCTTAAATAAACCCATAATCATGACATTTCAAGCAAGAAAACTTTACCTTAAAAAGAGTTTCTCCTTTGGGAAATTGGGGTAGAGCTTATCCTCCATCCTATTCTTAACCTTCCTATTTGGAAAATGACTATTTTTCTATTTATAGTATAGCTTTTAGGCTAAAAATTAAATTATTGGGCTAGAAAATAAGTGAAAAGGCCGTTGACAGACAAAATGGATAGCATGCCATCCCACACAGATGTGGATCCCATGGTGAGGCTTGCTCCTTTAACCAAGGAAAATAGAAAGAAAATTCCTTTAAATAAGTAAAAATTTGTTGAATCAAGCCTGGCACTAATACTCTTAAAATGAAATTAAACCTTAAAAATTTATAATTAAATTAACCTATTACCCTAATAAAATCAAATTAAGTTGACAAACAAACAAATTCACATAATTAAAAAGAAAATAAATTAGAGATCTTACACAAGCGATGGGTAGCTCTTGCTTTTGGGCCCTTGCCTAAGCCCATGTACAACTATCACTGTTGGGGGATTTCGGTAGTTCCCTAGGCACAAGACAAGAGAAAGGATCAGATGATCCTCTCTTGCAAGAGGTAGAGAAGAACCTTTTTTTTTTAATGTGGGACGACCTTCTCTTGATTAATCAAGACTACTCTTTACACTTTGAAGTGAGTAGTAGTGATTAACCAATTCTCGAAACCCTTCGATTAATTGGCAAAATGGAAGAAGCAACTGGAAATTTATTAAAATAAGAAAAAAAGAGTTGCCAGGAGAAGTGGCTACAATCTGCAAATTTAGAAAAAGAAAGAAAAAACAAAAAAACTTCTTCCGGAAGAATGAGAGCTCCCTTGTACGAATTCCTCTTCCTTCTTGAATGCTTCTGCTTGTCTTTCAACTCCTTGAACTTCTTTAAACTTCAAAAGGTCAAGGCTTTTTTGGGAATTTTGTGTGTCTTTTGGTGTGTGATGGACTTCTGGATTTCTCTTTGGAGGTTCCGTAGACTTGAGAGCCAAAAGCCCCCTCTTATGAAAATGAAGGGGTATTTATAGGTTGGGGGTTGTACGGTTAATCAAAGTAGTGGCGGTGAGTTGAGAGGGTAGTTCGTGGGAAGTGGAGAGTGAATTAGTGGGAGATGTGAAAATGGGTTAGTGGGAGGGTTGGTAAGAATCAGATTGATTAGTGGGGGAAGTGGGAAGTGGGAAATGTGAGTTAGTGGGAAGTGTGAGAGGAGGCCGGACATCATACCTTTGACTTGGTCTTCTCATTCTCCATATGGGGCCCATGGAATTTTCCACATAAACTTTTTTTTTTCTTTTGAACTTCGAGTTCTTTGAAACTTAATTTTTAATAATAATTTTTTTTTGTGTTTCTAGCCATTTTGGTCTTTTTATGGCTGAATATTTTTTTACGAAACAAGACTTCACGTGGGACCCACGAGTCTTACTTAACCTTTTACTTATTTCGGTTTTATGGCCATTTCGATGTGAGATTTATGGGGTCTCACACAGCCCTTTGCAATTTGATTTTTTTTTTGATGTGGCTACGTGAGGCTTACAAAGCCTCCTTTAGCCATTTAACTTTGAGTGTAACAAGGCCTCATGAGGTCCTCACATAATAATTTTTGCTAGAAGCCTTAGTTCATTCCTATCCGTATAGGATTAGATTTTGCTTCCTTTTTTTTTTTTTGACTTCATCTATTTTGAAGATTTGGTCTCATTCAGAGCTAGTCAAGCTCCGAAATCTTGGTCATTTGATTTTTTTTTATCACATTCCTACGTGTGTAGCATTGGAAATTTTTTTTCTTTTGGACTTTTTTCCAATTTTGAGACTTTGTCCACTTTGGAAATTTGGTCTCATTTAGAGCTAGTCAAGGTCCGAACTCTTTGCATTTGAATTTGTAATAATAAATTTTTTTTTTATGTCAACAGACAGCCCCTCCGAGGGGTGACAGTGGAATGACATTATAAATAAAACTGTCACCCATCGGAAAAAATTGTCAGAACTATGCCTGGTTTTCCATTAAATACTTCTTCTGGGTTGCCTGCAATTCAAATTGCTTCGTATGGAACTCGTTTAAATTTTGATGGGAATTCCAAAGTTATAATGGATAGAGCTGTGGAGATAATAACGAGAGCACGCAGGGATGTCACTGAAGCTCGTTCAAGGGACGAACCCCTTCCAAGTTTTATCCTTGTACAAGGATATCTCTTCTGCACCGAAGATTTAGACAACAGACGTATCATTTTTATTGAAAATGTCAAGGAAGAGTTAATTAGAGAGGGAATTCTGCACTGATAGATTTCCTCCTCATCGTGTCATTCATTTTTTCTTGTAATCTTCCCATAAGAGAAGATTTTTTTTTTAGAAGGAAATAAATTTTTTTTTTCATTGGATTTTTTTTGTAAAGTTCGCACGTGCCTTAGAATCTTCCAATCCAAACTCATGGGTACAATGTAGCAAACTTTTCCTTAAAAACCTGTCATTCAATCTTCATTCTTCTATGACTTCAACTTTAATCGTCAATAGGACTCTTGCTATAAGAATTCAAACAGTTCTCTTTGCATTGATTTGTGAGGATTTGATTTTGATTCTCTTTGCTTTGATTCATGAAGATTTGATTTTGATTTTTTTTTTTAACTTTATTAACTTGTGAAGATATCCAATGCTATGTCATTTTCTTTACTATTGGATAAAAACAATTGGTTGTAATTGTTATTGTCTCTGTTCAACTTGAGAATCAGATTCATGGAGTTTCAAGGGAACAATCAGTTATTGAAGTGGAGCTCAAAGATTCATCCCTTAGGCTTAAAGAATTGGATGGAAAGATCAGTATCAAAGCTGGGGAAGTAAGCAAGCTACATCAAAAAATTGAAGACTTGGAGCGATCCTTTTCTTCTAGCGAAGAAGCTAGAATAGCTATGAAGCATAAAGCAGAACAAGCTATGTATGAAGTTTTTAATAGCCTCAAATTTTAGCCCCCATTTTTTTTTAACTAAAACTTTGCATTTGAGTTTCCTTCCCTTACATCTTTGTATCATTTTATTCCATTTCTAAGGGTAATATTTTTTTAGAAAATTTCCATTGATTGGTAGTAAACACCTATCACCCTCTTGTGTCAAGAGTCGGTAAGCTCCATTTGAATAAACCGTCTCAACAACGTATGACCCTTCCCATTTAGGTTCAAACTTGCCTTTTGACTTATGCGTGAAAACCATAGGTCATTTAACGGCAAGCACCAAATCGCCCTTCTTGAAAGATCTTTGTTTAACTTTTTTATTGAAAGCCCCAATCATCCTTGCCTGATACAATTCTGTAATTTGCTAGGCTTGTAACCTTTTTTCGTCAAGACTTTCTAGTTCTTGTAGGCGTAGCTTGATATTCTCATCATTTGTTAATTGATTTGCCAATGCCACTCTTAATGATGTGATTTGAATTTCTAAGGGTAAGACCGCTTCACATCCATAAACAAGGGAGAAAGGTGTCGCTTGAGTTGCATTTCGAACTGTGGTGCGATAAGCCCACAATACTTTTAGCAACTTTTCGTGCCAATCCCTTTTGTTCTTTGAAATAACTTTCTTTAGTAGTTTACATATAGTCTTGTTGAAAGCTTCAGCAAGCCCATTGGCAGCAGGATTGTATGTAGTGGAGGCTACACTCTCAATGCCATACTTTGACAGAATTGGTAAAATTTATAGTTTGCAAATTGAGGTCCGTTGTCATGCACAAACCTTCTTGGGACTCCAAACCTATAAATAATATGAGTCTTCAAGAATTTTAATACATCTTTCATTTTTGTTTCACGAAGTGCTGTAGCCTCTGCCCATTTTGAGAAATAATCAGTGACCATGATTATAAACCTATGACCTTTAGATGAGCTAGGGGTAATTGGACCTACGATATCCATTCCCCACATTTCAAAAGGCCAAGAAGCAGTTGTAGGGTGCAAGAATTCAGGTGCTTGATGTATAAAGTTTGCATGGTATTGGCATGCTTGACATTTCTTAGCATATTCCATACAATCTTTTATCATGGTAGGCTAGTAATATCCCAACCTTTTTATCCTTTCTTGCAATTTCGGACTAGGTTGGTGAGCTCCACAAACGCCATCATGAGTTTCTTGAATCACTTTTTCAGCTTCTTTTTGTGATAAACATCTTCGTAAAATCCCATCGTAAGACTTTCGATACAACATTTTTATTTTTGCATCATAATAAAACTTTGGGGCTCGACGTCTTATACTTGCTGCCTTTGATGGGTTTTGAGGTAAAATGTTATGTAAGGCAAAATCAATCAAAGGGGAATGCCAATCATCAGACTCAAAGTCAAATGAAATTTGCTCTAAATTATTGCATTCACTTAGTAATTCAAATTCATTGGGTAGCAATCTCTTCTCACATATAGAAACCCTGATATTTTGTCCCTCTAATATTGTCATAGAGGTGGCTAGTGCTGCAAGAGCATCTGCTTTAGCATTCTTTGACCTTACTATGTGTTGTATGTCAAAATCATCAAATGATTCTGATAATTTTTTAGCCATTGAATGATAAGGTAAAAGTTCAGGTTTTCTTACTTCAAAAACCCCTTTCATCTGATTTACGACTAATTGGGAATCACCAAAGGCTGAGAGAGATTTTATTTGTAATTCATGTGCCAACTGCATTCCAATAATTAGAGCCATGTATTCAGCCATGTTGTTGGAGCATGGTTGTGTTAACACAAAAGCATGTGGTATCATGTGTTTTTCTGGCGTGATAAAGACAATGCCCACTTCAGATACATTTTGTCCTTTATCATTTGTTCTTGATGCACCATCAAAGTACATATGCCATATGCTTTCTTGAAATTTTATGGAGTTTACACAAAAGACAGTTTCGTCAGGTAAATCTTCTTGTAACCTACCTTGAACTTTCTTTCAAAGGGTGCTCAGCAAGAAAATCTGCTAATGCTTGACTTTTTACTGCTTTTTGTGGAATGTAAACTAGATCATACAGTGACAACAAGAG
The DNA here is from genome assembly GCA_035235625.1 of Saururus chinensis. Lineage (NCBI taxonomy): Eukaryota > Viridiplantae > Streptophyta > Magnoliopsida > Piperales > Saururaceae > Saururus > Saururus chinensis. The sequence goes on along the minus strand of CP141146.1, from coordinate 22,162,797 downwards.
TGACCATTTAGACAAACGAGAATTAAGAGACCCAGCCTTCATCATCAAAATTTTGAGCGGATTGATTCGAGATACAACGAATGTTGTTTGGCCCAACAAATAGTGTCTTAACTTCTCAACTGCAAACATGAGTGCTAAACATTCTTTTTCAATGGGGGGGGGGGGGTATCTATGTTCAGCCCCAACCATCATTCGACTCAAGTAATACAGTGCTTGTTCTCGACCTTCATCATTTTTCTGTGCGAGCATTGTACCAAGTGAATGATCAAGGGCTTTTGTATATAGGATGAATGGTCGACCTTGGATGGGTGCCGCTAAGACCGGTGGTTGAGTGAGATAACGTTTGATCTCATTAAAGGCATTATCACATGCTTTGTCCTAAACAAAGTCTGCTCCTTTCTTCATCAATCGAGAGAATGGTTGGCACCTTCCAGATAAGTTTGAAATAAATCTCCTTATATAGGCTAATCTCCCTTGAAGCCCCTTTAACTCTCGCAAGTTTCTTGGTGGCCTCATGTCTATTATTGCTTTTGTTTTTGCAGGATCCACCATGATTCCGTCTTTTGTTACAATGAATCCTAAAAATTTACCAGAAGACACTCCTAGAAAGCATTTGAGAGGATTCATCTTCATTTGGTGTTTTCTTAAAATTTCAAAGATTATACGAAGGTCTGTGATGTGATCACTTGCATGTTTGCTTTTGACAGCAAGATCATCAACATAACACTCCACTCTTTTATGTAAATGTTCTTTAAATATTTTTGTCATAGCTCTTTGATATGTTGCTCCTGCATTCTTTAAGCCAAATGACATAACTGTGTAACAATAAATACCAAAAGGAGTCCTGAATGTTGTATGTTTCTCATCTTCAGGGTTCATTTTTATTTGATTGTACCCAGAATATCCATCCATAAATGACATACGGTCATAACCAGTTGTGTTATCAACTAAAATTTCTGTGATTGGTAATGGGAATTCATCTTTTGGACATGCATCATTTAGGTCTCTAAAATCGATACACACACGAATTTTTCCATTCTTTTTCATAACTGGTACAACATTGGCAAGCCAATCAGGGTGTTGTTCTTCCCTAATGAAACCGGCTTCCTTTAGCTTTTGAACTTCTTTTTCAATTTCTTGCATTATTGAAGGCTTAAACTTTCTTTGTGCTTGTTTTACAGGTTTTACCTCAGACTTGATGTTCAAATGATGAACGGCAATTTCCGGACTTAATCCTGGCATTTCAGTATAATTCCAGGCAAATACATCTTTGAATTCCTTGAGTAGACTTATCAAGGATTCTGCCTCCTCTGTAGTAAGACTAGTGCTGAGGAAGATGGGCAGTGGGTGCTCCTTTGTACCTAAATTTACTTCTCTCACTTCATCTTCAGTAGGAGGAATAATTTTCACTTCTTCCTCAATTTCATATTCTTGCACTTCTTCCACATCACTAGCTTCGTTATTTTCATTGTTATTAGTCTCATTGTTTTCATAATATTCTATTGAGACCATATTTACTGACTTTGTGTCAAGATTAAACATTTCAAGTGATTCAAAGAAATCAGAAGTATCCACATCTGAGTCCTAACTTGAAGTTTTGCATGATTCATTGTCACTTTCGTTCTGCGGAGATAAGTCGATAAAGTTTGGTTTAAACCCCAAGCCATGTAAAGAAGAATTTTTTCGTTTTGACATTAGAGATGGTTGTAATGGGGTTTTTCTCCCCACACCATTGTTGAGACCACATGGAGAATCAAAGTTGTAGCCCATATTTTTCATAATGTCTTTTGAAATTGAACTATAGTTTTCTAATTCAACTTCATCTTTTTCTGAGTCCGATTGCTCTCTTGATAATTGATCAAGAGTAGAAGTTCGGTAAAATATAATTTTCTTAGAATTATCATTTTTTGGTATAAGGAAAGTAGATCCCTCAGGATTTTCTATATACGAAAAGGCAAGCAAACAAGTCAAAGGCAACTCAAAATAAGTGGCCAATTCCAAAAAATCATCATTTTTCGATTGATCTGCAAACATTTTTGTTTTAGAAGAAGATGCAATATACCTCGAAAATAACTTTTTATTCACGCATACACGAGATACATCATCTTTAGAAGCCGTTTTCTTTACATCGTTTACAACATATTTGCAATACGGCTTTTCATTTACATGTACAATGTACTTTCCTTTAGCATTCGCAAACCTTGCATTGGTTCCTTGCGGATCAATTGCTTTTGAGTTTTCAAATTCCTCAATATCATCATCATCATCTTCATACATTGCAGAGTCAGCAAAGTATGCTTCAACACCTTTGAATGGTTTCTTGTCGGCAAAGACTCGATGAATTTGTCCATCATCTCCAATATACTTGAAGCACTGATGAAGTGTTGAGGGGATCACTAAGTTTTCATGTATCCAAGTTCGGCCTAACAAAAGGCTGTAGGAAGTTTGATTGCTGATCACATAACACATCACTTCAGACTTCAAACTTCCAATTCGACATTTTAGGTGGATCTTTCCCTTAGCTTTTTGTGAATTTGCATCGTATCCTTGAATACTTATCATTGTAGGAGTAAGCTTCTTCATAGAAATTCCTAAGTATTCCAAGGTACGAACTGGGAGAATATTGATTCCAGAGCCTGGATCTATTTGAATTTGACGCAGTTCTACATGACCAATATACCCTGTATGATACAATGACCTTGTATGTTTTATGTCTCCAAGTAGCATGTCATCCTTTGAGAATGTGATTGCCATTTGAAGATTTTCAAACTTAACTTCATGACATTTTTCACATATTTCTTTCTCCCCTTTGATTTCAACACGGTTGACATGAGGTGCATATTTTTCAACTTCCATTAGCACATTGACAACCGTCTTCCTAATCTTTGGAGACAATCGAAGCAAATCATACATAGTCAACCTGGCAGGCACATTTGCTAGTTGAGCAATCAAGTCATAATTCAAAGGCTCACTTATATTAGGAAGAGGTGAACTTCTTTTAACTGGCTCTTGAAACCGGACAACTTTTTGTTGTTTTATTTTTTCTTTTTCCTTCCAATAGTCAGAATAATCTTTGTGATAATCTCGCCCTGATCTTGTTCCAGGATTTGATTCTTCGGTGTTGTGGATTTGCTCCATACTTCCCTCGGAATCAGATGCAGAATCCTCATAAGTTTCACCAACAACTTCTTCCTTCGTTGACTTGGTCATGTTGCAAAAGTCTTTAACCAAGTATTCCTCTTTGATTGTTGGAGCAAACTTATGATTAAGAGAAATCATGTTACACATGAATGTCTTCTTATCGTCCTTGTCTTTTTCTTTCAAAGGAGCAATAATTGATTCATCATCACTTCCCCATCCACTAGGGATAATTTTTTCATCACTTGCCCATGGAGAGACTTTGGGGAGCCTTATCTTGTACCGCTTTCGTCCCATATGCTCAACCCAATGTTCTTCATAATCTTTTAAAATTTGAGGTTGAACATTTGGTATCTTGATTTGAGTTTTGGAGGTCATAACTTGGTCTCTAAAAAATTTAATGTGAGACTTAGCCCTTCTAGACCTCAATCTAGTATTTCTTCTTGATAACGAATCTTTTCCCGTAAAAGAAGTCACCCTGAGAGGCTGAGGCAAGCGAGAGGGTATCTTTGTTACCATGTCTAGAGTTTTGGCTTTCAAACACTTTTTTTTTCTTTTGGTGAGACTTCTAAATTCTTTTTTGAAGATAACCCAATCCAAGAAGGGCGAAGACTTATTTTCATATCTTGAAAGTCTCTTGTCATAGACTCTATTTGGTTAGATGACTCGATTAAGTCCACTTCTAGCTTTGAGTCTTTAACTGAAACCATATGGCACTCATGAGTTGCTTCTTCATCCTCTTCATCTTCTTCAATTGGTACGATCATCTTGTCATTCTCTTGATTTACAAGAGATTGAGTTAGAGGGTTACCTTCTTTTGATTGTGGCAGCCCCGCAACGCTTTCTACTTCTCGCTTAATCTTTTTTCTTTTCGGGTCATCCTCTTTTTCTTTTTCTTCCCAAGCCGTATCTATTTTGGTTTCTGTGTCTTTGTTTTCCCAAAGGATAGCTCTTTCTTCATCTTCTGGCCATGATCTCCATCCATTAGGTAAAAGTTTCTCATTTTGATTTTCAAACACCGGCCAAGGTTTATCTATTTTAGTTTCTGTGTCTGTGTTCTCCCAAAGGATGGTTCTCACTTCATCTTCTGGCCAAGCTCTCCATCCATTTGGAAGGAAGTGTTCCCCATATTCAAAAGTTGACCATGGTTCATTGTTGTTTACTTCAATGTCCAACTCTTGACTTAAAACATTTTGTCGAATTTCAATTGAGTCATCCGACTCATAATCCAACACAATGACAAGATTATCTTCAACTTCTGAATGGTTATCTTCACTTTCTGAGTCTGAGATAATAATGACATTGTTGCATTCCCAAAATTCTTCGATCATTCTTTCTCTTCGAGAATTGGGACCACCATGTCATTTAGCCTCTCCTCCTTTTCCCATGGTTCCGGTGGCATAAATTCTGCCAAAGTGCATGGAATCCTTGGCTCTTGCTCAAGTAATTCTACCGGCAAGACTTCACTCTTCCTTTTAGCTTTCTTTTTCTTTTTGTTTTTGTTTTTTGACTTAGTCACTCCACGTAACTTGGGTGGGGGAAGGAATGCCCCCATTTTAGTAATATCATATACTTTGGGAGTGCAAGACTTCTTCTGAACGATCTCCCAACTTTCATCTTTCAAAAGATCTGGATGCACCCACATGAAGGTGCCATCTGATATTTGAAGAGGGACAAGTGACTCGTAATCTTCTAGGAAAACTTCTGCATATTTAAATTCCACATCATTTTCTTTATGAGGAACTCTTACTTGGATCGGCTCAAAAGCCCCAAATTGGACTGAAATTAAATTTGCAGAAACTTTCTTTTCTTCTCGAGTCAACTTAATGACTCCCTCATCGATTAGAGCTTGCACTTGATCCTTAAAGACATAACATTGTTTAATATTATGGCCCAGGATCTGATGGAACAAACAAAATGAAGGATCATTTGTTTGTTTTTCTTCATTATGGCCCGAGATTTTTCACACATTTTCCTTAAAATTCACGGAAATTTTTTGCAATATAACGTCTATAAATCGGAGGAAAAATGACGAAATCAAAACCTGATAAAACAGTTTATAATTTAAAACTCTACACATCCATTTTCCATCCAAATATTTTCATCACACGGTCAAACATCGTACGGCCAAAGCAAATATCATCAGGCGCTACTCGAAAACACACGTACGACTAAATTCGCTATGATCATAGACTTTAAATACAAAATACTCCCAGGCATGCCTGAGTGCAAGTCCCATAACAGTCCACAGACTAATCCAAATTAAAGTCCAGAATAAACATCTTAACGTTTCACCCAATACATCGGATCGTGGCACAAACAAACTCGCAGTGAGTCAAGCATATACCTGAGTCAACGGGAATCAATCCACCGCTAAAATGAGCATCCATCTCCAGGAGCTCTCCAACACACACCTACAAAAGCCTCCCGAACCACGGGGCTAAAAATGGTAGGGTGAGTATTTTCATACTCAGTAGGAAAATACCCAGTAGGGGAAATCCCAAACGGTGAACTCAATAAGTTCATAAAATACATGCGTTCATGCAACTCAAACATGAAGCACTCAAGCATATCTATATCATGCTCATGCACATACAAACATACCAAATGCACTAACGTGCCAAAAACATACTAAAAGCACTATCGTGCTAAAAACATACTAAAAGCACCATCAAACGAAACTTACACAAACACCCTTATCCAGGGTCTTACAAACTTACTTGTACCATCGCACGCACACTCATACAACATACGCATACTTGTACGACCTTACTCGTACAATCATATGCTCACTCATACAACTTACACATACCTGTACGACCTTACTCGTACAGCTTACACTTACTTGTGCGACCTTACTCACACATCTTACACTTACTCGTGCGACCTTACTCGCACAGCTTACACTTACAGTCTTACTCAGAAACTTACACTTACAGTCTTACTCGGATTCATACGTTTACAGTCTTACTCTTACAATCGTACTCATACTCTTACACTTACAGTCGTTCTCATACACATAATTGTACACATATCAACGACCATTGAAGCTCATTACAACTAATAAGCTTCAGCGTCGAAATGGAAAAGAATGCCACTAGGGCAACACCTTAACCTCCGGGGAGTGACTAGATGCCATGGACTTTTCCGAAGGTAAGGCACACCAGTGCTCATGGGGCACAGGATCAAACAGGTAAGAGTAGGTCCATGATACTACTTACCTGAGCGCGCAAACATACACCCACACATAAGGGGTCTTATAGTGCCATACAATTGCCCACCATAATGGGTCTTATAGTGCCAGTGCCACTCTTGGGCATAAAAACATATAGTGCCACTTGGGCAGAAACATACAGTGCCACTCTTGGGCGGAATCATACAACGCTCTCAACAGAGCATCAAACGTCTGGGCTTATACAGCACACAGACCAAATCGGAAACATACGTCGCTCTCAACAGAGCAAAAGACGTCCGGTGCTCTACACAGCACACAGACAACAACCCACAAGATAACCACCATGGCAAGACATGATAAAAGCTTAGCCGACTCATTATTGGCTAGCTCAAACACGGAACTTAATCCGTCGAACCCTCAGGTCTCAAACTCACAACGCTATCATTAGCTGTGCTTATAATTCAAGTTTGAATTAAGTACATTATGCTGTATAATTATGCCACACAAACTCACAATCCTCGACTGATCAAACTAAAGCTGAGCCCGATCCGAAACCCTAGTTCGTCAGGGCAGCAAACTTCACTTAACCCGTCCACATCAGGATCAAAACTCACCGTACAACGAACCCTTACAGTCTTACATACTCAGCCATCTACCTTATGGCCAAAACAGCATACACAAATGTCATCACACTAAGCTCCTCAGAGCCAAACCCAGTTGTCGCCCTCTTACTTAATACCTCACTGATTATGCTTACTTTTCGCTTCATAATGTGTACGTTATGCTTGTACAATTATGAACACTCTTACTATCTGACAATCGCCCAACATACAATCCAACCCAAACCGATCCATTCTAATCCTTGCCCGTCATACTCTTATCCTCTGTCATCTGCCATACGCTTACACAACCGTATCCAAATTCAGACAAAGCCTCTGCAACCTCTTACTATCCATCGCCCATACCTCTGCCCACATACACTTACACATATCCATACCATAGACAAAAAGCCATCATACATACGTATGTCTCCCACATACGTATAACATACACATACGGTCATACATACGTAACTTACGAACATGCATGCTAGCCATCACTAGCACATGCATACATCAAACATACACGCTAGTCATCACTAGCACATGCACACACATTCATACATACTTCAACATGCACGCTAGCCATCACTAGCACATACTCAATCAACGTATGAAACTTACCAACAAACACGCTAGCCATCACTAGCACATACATACATCCAACGTACTTACAACCAACATGCATGTCATGTGCATTTCAACATACCATACAATCGTGCTTACACGTACATCATGCAATCAGATCGTTACATAACATCCAAAGCATGGAATCATACAATCCTAGCATGCTACTACTCATTCAAAGCATGCTATCATGAATTTACGAGTTCAAAGCTCCCCTACCTCGTAATCATGACGTTCGATGGCGAGCACACGACGGTGGCGGCGTTGGCGATGGAGTTGGCGGACAAAAGCTTTGCCTAGCTGAGAGAGCTGCTGTCCCGAGGATTTTTGGAAGTGCCAGAAACAATCACTGCCAAACAGGGTGTCAGAAGCAATGCGGCAAAACCCGCGATCCACGGCGGCACACTAGGGCGGCCGGGAGAAAAGTCAAGCCAACACATGTGGCGGTGCGACCAGAAGTCGATGATGTACTCACTGAAGATCAGCTAGTGGCTAAGACGTGCTCAACCGGCCACAAGACGTCGAAATCGGCCGTGGACAGCACCCAACAGCGACGATTTCGGTCAACAAAGGCCCACATAAGGGCGGAGGGCATGGGGCGACACTCAAGGACAGTGGAAAGGTGGAGGAGGACTCTAGTGGTCAACTCCAATCTGTGGCAAAGCCATCCGATGGTCAGGCGGCACAAATACGGCGCCTAAACCCAAAAATGCACGCGTGGCCACATGCACACGCGGCCAAATAGTGCCACTATAGGGGGAGATGGGTCGGACAGTGGCGACCCAAGGCCCACATAAGGCCAACAGGGCTAGGGCCAGGAAGTGGTGGCCGATCAAAACGGCGACATCGCCGATCGCCACCCACAACTAACACACGTAGTGCGGTGGCTGTGCATCTCGCACGATATAGGGCAAAGGCAAGCAGCCCACTCCGAGTAGAGTGTATAATCGGGTCAAGTGAGGCTGGCCCTCACTGTCGCCGAGCCGGGGCAGAGCCCATGATGGCCAAAAGGCCCACGACTCGCCGATGCTAGCGACCCGAGACGCACCCAAAGCGTCTAATTGGGCGGAGCAAGGCAATAAAGGCGGGGCGGGGTCAGAAACGACAACCCCCTACCGACACTGGGTCGAGGTAGGCTGGACGGAGTCCTACCGGTGACCGGACAACGACCGGAACACATCGGCGTCCAAAAAAAATCTCACGGACAGTGAGATGAAAAATATAAATAAAACCCGACCAAAAATTCGGTAGCTCACCACGGAGCGAAGAAAGCATGGCGGCGGCTCTAGCCAGCGCCTATGGGTTCCTAGCGGCCAACTAAACATAAGTCTAGTTGAGAGCGGCCGCAAACGATGTCAAAATCGTACACCCACATCCCAAAAAAGGTTCGGTACCTCGTGTAGGAGCGAAGAGGCCGTGGCGGCGGTCATAGCCGGTGTCTATGGACTCGTGGCGGTAAGGCAAAGCAGATCAGGACAAGAATCGCCGAAATCCGATGACGGAGGAGGGAGAACGGAGCGACCGGAATCTGGCTCGGGTTCTCAAAAAAACTCACTGGACGTCGATGAAAATTTTCTGGAATGTCGGTTCTGTGAAAACCGATGGATGAGTTGATTTTTATATAAAATCTTTTTAATTTTTACATCCACGTCCCTAACACGCGTTTACCTCCCGGTTACGCGTTGTAGCTCCAAAACTTGCGCCCTAAGTGCGCAGCGAGGCCTGCGGCCTACGACTAAGCCCCACACCCGACTCTATGGGTATAAATACGGGGAAAAATATCTAAATATGAATACGCCATAGCGTCACATTTTTCCGCCGAAAATGACCAGAAAAATAGCAGGAAAATCACAGAAAATCGTAGAAAATTCTGGGACATTACAATACCATTGCCACACGTAGGGCATGGGAGTAGCACACTTTGTTGAGTCATTTTTGAAAAATATTCATGGTGGGTGAAATCATCATCTTCCCTTTTCGGGAAAGAGTTTCCCCATCTCATACTTTTTTGTCCTCTTTTCTTCATAGGATTCCATCCCTTGGGATTTGAATTATTACCCAAAGTAGGATAACTATTTTGTGAAACTTCATTCTTCGTTGCAAGTGAATCATGTTCAGTAACATGCCTTTTGGGCATGTGTTTTTCTTTTTGCCCAATCCTCTTATCGCCAGGAATTTCTACCATCATGCAAGAAATTTTCTTTGACTTTGCCTTGAAAGCAGATGGCATTTTCTTCTTTCCAGGCTGAAAGAATTCTCCATTCTTGGGGAATGTCACAATCATGGGTCCATTTTTCTTTTTGGCTTTTTGGGGTATCAAGAACAAACTTGTTGTCATTTCCCCATTTGCATCTTCCAACAGCTTAAACCGATTCTTTTGTCGTAGCTCTTTGAAGGAGGTTGGAAAACGACATGATGTATCCCATATACAAACATCAATGAGGCTATTGTTCTCACTTCTTTTAGCCCCTTGAATTGTGGCTTTTGCCTTCTTCATACGTCTTGAAACATTCAGAGCCTTTTTTGACTTTCCACTTAGAACTTTGTCCCCTAGCCTTGAGAACACACTTTCACTACTCGATCTTTTGCTAAAAGCAAAGTGAGGGGAGTGAATGGTCATAGGCTTCGGATGAACTTGGTTCAATAGATCTCCGTGAGTATTGTAACTTAGCCTTGAAAACACACTGTCACCGCTCAAAGCTTTGCCATCAGCAAAATGAGGGGAGTGAGTGGTCTTCGGCTCCATATGATCTTGATTCCCAAACTTTCCAGAAGTATTGTGCTTTAGCCTTGAAGACACACTGTCACCGCTCAAAGCTTCACCATAGGCAAAGTGAGGGGAGTGAGTGGTCTTAGGCTTCAGATAAGCTTGACTCCCAAAATCTTCATGAGTATTGCATTTTAGCCTTGAAAACACACTGTCACTACTCAGACCTTTGCCATAGGCAGAGTGAGGGGAGTGAGTGGTCTTAGGCGTTGAAACACTCATTTTAGTCTTCTTAGAATTGCATGTACCATCCATGTTGGTGTCAACCGGAATCACCATTTTTTCTTCTTGTTTATACTTAGCCAAGAAAGCTTGAAACTTAGCCTCGTCAAAATTAATGACGAGCTTGAAGTTTTTAGTAGCTTCCATTTTTACCAAAGAGATGGAAGGAGGAGAAGGTCCCACCGGGTGTGCCAGAAATCTGTTGGGGGATTTTGGTAGTTCCCTAGGCACAAGACAAGAGAAAGGATCAGATGATCCTCTCTTGCAAGAGGTAGAGAAGAACCTTTTTTTTTTTAATGTGGGACGACCTTCTCTTGATTAATCAAGACTACTCTTTACACTTTGAAGTGAGTAGTAGTAATTAATTAATTCTCGAAACCCTTCGATTAATTGGCAAAATGGAAGAAGCAACTGGAATTTTATTATTAAAATAAGAAAAAAAGAGTTGCCAAGAGAAGTGGCTACAATCTGCAAATTTAGAAAAAGAAAGAAGAAACAAAGAAACTTCTTCCAGAAGAATGAGAGCTCCCTTGTACGAATTCCTCTTCCTTCTTGAATGCTTCTGCTTGTCTTTCAACTCCTTGAACTTCTTTAAACTTCAAAAGGTCAAGGCTTTTTTGGGAATTTTGTGTGTCTTTTGGTGTGTGATGGACTTCTGGATTTCTCTTTGGAGGTTCTGTAGACTTGAGAGCCAAAAGCCCCCTCTTATGAAAATGAAGTGGTATTTATAGGTTGGGGGTTGTACGGTTAATCAAAGTAGTGGCGGTGAGTTGAGAGGGTAGTTCGTGGGAAGTGGAGAGTGAATTAGTAGGAGATGTGAAAATGGGTTAGTGGGAGGGTTGGTAAGAATCAAATTGATTAGTGGGGGAAGTGGGAAGTGGGAAATGTGAGTTAGTGGGAAGTGTGAGAGGAGGCCGGACATCATACCTTTGACTTGGTCTTCTCATTCTCCATATGGGGCCCATGGAATTTTCCACATAAACTTTTTTTTTTCTTTTGAACTTCGAGTTCTTTGAAACTTAATTTTTAATAATAATTTTTTTTTTGTTTCTAGCCATTTTGGTCTTTTTATGGCTGAATATTTTTTTACAAAACAAGACTTCACGTGGGACCCACGAGTCTTACTTAACCTTTTACTTATTTCGGTTTTATGGCCATTTCGATGTGAGATTTATGGGGTCTCACACAGCCCTTTGCAATTTGATTTTTTTTTTGATGTGGCTACGTGAGGCTTACAAAGCCTCCTTTAGCCATTTAACTTTGAGTGTAACAAGGCCTCATGAGGTCCTCACGTAATAATTTTTGCTAGAAGCCTTAGTTCATTCCTATCCGTATAGGATTAGATTTTGCTTCCTTTTTTTTTTTTTTTTTTGACTTCATCTATTTTGAAGATTTGGTCTCATTCAGAGCTAGTCAAGCTCCGAAATCTTGGTCATTTGATTTTTTTTATCACATTCCTACGTGTGTAGCATTGGAAATTTTTTTTCTTTTGGACTTTTTTCCAATTTTGAGACTTCGTCCATTTTGGAAATTTGGTCTCATTTAGAGCTAGTCAAGGTCCGAACTCTTTGCATTTGAATTTGTAATAATAAATTTTTTTTTTATGTCAACAATCACCTGCAAAGTAGGCTAGTGAGTTAGAGCCTCAAATCACCCACTTAAGAGTATCTCCAATGTCATACGTCAAATCTTTTTGGCATCTATCTTGGGCAAAATTAGAGTATCTCCAATGACATATGCCAAATCTATTTAGCATCGCAAAATTGAAGTAATTATTGACTTCAACATGGGCCCTATTTCTTACATAGAAATGACACCCTTCACTTGTTGGGACTTCAAATTTAAAGTCCACATATTGAGATTTCAAATGTTTTTTGTATATTTTAATTATTATTTCTCATGGTTTTTGCCTCTTTTACTTGTATTTGAAATTAATGGTTGGAGTTTACTTATTGTTAAATTGCCACATAGGAAAGTAGATATATCAATTTGAGTCACTTGAGCATCTCCAACAATTCAATTTAACATCTTTCATTCGAGAAATCTTAGGCCCTTTGAACCGTTGCTCCGATCACCTCTACCTCCACTACCCACCGTAACCATCAATACCACCACCATTATTGCTTTGCCACTACCTCCAAAACTGTCAAGTTATCATTGCCACACCACTATTGGATTATATATATATATATATATATATATATATATATATATATATATATATATATATATATATATATATATATATATATATATATACAATATCATTCTTGTGACTATGGTGGATTTGATTTTAAATTTTTTATAATATTTTTTCATATATAAATTTGGAAATGGAACAACTCAAAAGAAAATATAAATAACAAACAAAAAGACACAAGGATTTACGTAGTTCGCTAAGGTGCATATGTCCACGGCCATAGAGAATGCTATGAGAATTCCCCTTAAAAAAACCCTTTTTCTCTTCCTCTCTTTAAGAAAAAAATAAAATAAAAATTAAAAAATGAAACCCTAATAGATGAGCTCGTAAGGAGAATAATAAACCCCTTTGTGTTTAATTACAAGGAATAAGTTCGTAACACATAAAACCAAATCCCATACTAGATCTACATGGGTCCATGAGTCCATGGGGACTCTAGTCCAAAACGGACTACGTGTCTTTGAAGAATTCAAAGAAATTAATAGTGAAGATCAAAGGTCTTTAGTAAAATATAAGAAAATTAAGGAGAGATGGTGAGAGTATTTCAAGCATTTATTGAATGAAGAATATGATAGTAAATATTTAGTGTAATTTAATTAAGGATATAACCTATTTTAGGAGATTTATGGTAGAAGAGGTAGAAGTCACCTTAAAGAAGTTGAGGAAAAGTAAAACATTAGGACATGATGGAATTCCAGTCAAAGTTTGAAAGTCTCTTGGGGTGTTAGGTTAACTTGGTTGACTAGGTTAATAATATTTGGAAGTCAAAAAGAATTTTAGAAGAGTGGAGGAGAACTACCCTTATATCTCTATGTAAAAATAATGTAGTCATCCAACGTTATACAAACCATAAGGATATAGAGCTCATAAGTCTTACTTTGAAGTTATAGGAGATTGTAGTAGAAGAACGTTTATGGAATGTAACTATAATAATTAAAAACTAGTTTGGTTTCATGTCTGAGAGGTTATTAACTGAGGCTATCTTTTTGTTACAACAATTAGTTAGTAAAGAAGTATAGGTATATGAGACAAGATGATTATATGTCCTTCATAGATTTAGAAAAACCTTTGAATGCCTAAAGCGCTCATTTGGAGTGTCTTGAAGAAAAAATGAGTAATAAGAGGATACATAAATATTATAAAATATATGTAACATAGGATAGTGACTAGTATATAGACAATAAGGGGAAAACAAGGAGTTGTAAGTCATAGTAAGTTTATATCAGGGGCAACCTTAAGCCCTTATTTCTATGCTTTAGTTATGGATGAACTAATTACACATATACAAAATTAGATACCTTAGTGAATACTTTTTGCACATAATGTAATTTCAGTTGATAAGATTTAATGAAGGGTTAAGCACAACTAAAATTGTGGGGAAAAGCTCAAGATTCAAAAGGTTTTAAAATAAGTAGGATTAAAATAAAATATACGAGATTTAACTTTAAAGAATGTAGAACTTTAGCTGAAATAGATCGGAAAGAAGTGTCAAGATGTGAGTAATTATGCTATTTAGGCTCTATCGTTGACAAAGAGGGATATATTGATAGTGGTGTAGTATATACGATAAATACGGGTGGGTTAAAGTGAAGGGCAACATCAAGAATATTGTGTGAAAGGCACATTCTAAATAGGCTTAAGGCAAGTTCTATAAGAGAACTATTAGGCTTACAATACTCTATGGGTAGAATGTTAGGTCTAAAAAAAAGTTATATAGATAAATTAAATATAACCTAAACGGGAATGCTAAGGTAGATATGTGTGATAATTAAGAGATATAAGATTAGAAATAAGCATATTTGTAAGAACTTTGGAATAGTACCTTTAAATGAGTAACTTAGGGAGTGCATGTTATGATATGAACATATATAGAGAAGACTAATGGATGCACTAGTAAATTGATTATAAAAAAATATATGACAACATTATTTTTTATGAATGAATTAGTACAAAATAGGTTTGAATAGATGCTTAAGATCTATATTGCTAAACTTAAATTGTTGGGAAAAAGGCATTATTAATTGTATGCTCATGCTTATATTTTGATTTGTTAAACATTAATTATATTTTATTTTTACCAACAATAATCTACTAGCTTCAAACCATAAATTTATTTGTATTTCCCTCCATCCTATAACCTCATAGAATGCTCTTTATTTTGTTCAAATAGTTCAATCTCTTTTTTTCTTTTTGCTAGGAGTTTTAAACAGTTTAATCTGCTATATCCTATTGTTTTCCACCCTTTGACTCTATTTCTTTCTGACAAATGACTGCCATCCTTATCATAGTCTGAATCATTCATAATTGTAATATTTTCATAGATCACTCATGCAAAATGCCATTGATAATGACCACTACTCCAAAGAGGCAATTCCACTCTTTTTTAAATCCTAAATATGAAATTTTTTATAGCTACAATGAATGAATTAGGGAGCATGGAAGCTCAAGTTCATCCAATGCCGGACAGAAACACTTGAGTGAAGAGGAAAGAGGACCGAAATTTGACGTACAAGATGATGAATAAGGAGGAAAGAGCTTGCAGAAAGACAGCATAGACCCTAGCTCTGAACTATCAGGTTACTTTGGTTGCAAAGAGGAGAATGAGAATATCCTTCAGTCTACAGCAGTCAGACTAGATTATGTTCTTTTGATGTTTGGCCTATGTTTGACTTTTACTTCCATCACTAAAATGCAGACTGAAAATTAAGCAAGGGGAACATTTAGATTTTACTCCTACGTAATTTATAGGGCTCATTTGGCAACAGCTTCCGAGGAGAAGCTAAACCACTTCCCTTTTCCCGCAACCTTTCTCGTGAAGAGGGTTGTGGGAAATTTTGGTAGAAAACCAAACGTCAGGCCGTTTTGCAGCATACTTCTGGTGCATATGTTTTGACGTTCTTTCTTCAAGGCTTGGGGATTGTAATTACATTTGAAGTGCCCCACACGTATTTCTGAATGGGATAAAGCTTCATTATGTGATAAAGTAGCAGCTTTGGATAGACTATGTTAAGGTAGAGTTAAAGTGGAACATAAATTTCATTTGGTGTGACTTAGATGTTTGGATTGCGTAGGCATTGAATACCTATCCACTGCTCTTGAGGGCCCAAGACTACTGCCTCTAAAAGAGCTGATGGACCAATACATATGTACGCATACTTCCCATACCATTCATGGTTGGCGCCGGGGCTGAAAACATACATCTCATCAAACCCGTTCCTCTCCACTATAATTGAATTTCTTCTGCCCTGTTTAATAAAACAGCAGAGTAAATAATAGACTCAATAAACAGGAAACTCATGTTTGTAAAAAAAAAAAAGGTTTGGCTTTGCTGCTTTGCAGAGGGATCAGAAACCTTAAGAGACGTCTTTGAATCCCTTGCCTAGAAATTTGTGGAATTGATGCAAGTACAAAATCTAGGTGAGAAATAGTATTTTTTTGCAGAAAAAGAAGAGAAAATTAGAGAATTGATTTATTCCAGTATTACCCTGTCGATGATAGTAAATTTTCTGGGTGTGCTGGTATAAATCCTGCTCATCTTTTCAGTCATATGAGAATAATCATCTTCTTCTTCTCCCTCTAATTCTTCTTCGGATATCCCTTTTTCTTTTAGTCTCCTGGCACTCTTGGCACCATCCTGATTCCATCCACTTAAGAGTCCCCGCAATGCTTTTTGACTCCATGATTGCTTTATATCTGATGAGTCCCTTTGGGTGTAACCAGGGGGAATGATACTAAACTCTGACAAAAATGGTGGTTTTTTAAAGTAATTTGAGCCTTGTAATCCAACAGCATAAGTTGCATCAGGAGTGCTCACAGTTAAATGACTCATAAAAGTGCCCATCAACCGTAATGGAGACAATTTCCTATTGGAGATGGCAAGCTCTGAGCAAAGAAGATTGTCTTGCAGGGTCAAAGTGTATTTTACTTCAACATTTTCTGGTGAGTCATTGCATATCAGCTCTACCTGCATTGATCCCATTTTGGCAGATTGAATATAAATTTGATACAAAACAGCTACAAGTAGTTCTTAGTGATCATGTTGTTGGAAAATACTAAGAAAAACTTCCCTCCAACTTGAAAAGTAACATTTGACAAAAAAAAGGTTTGCCCCAAAAATGAAAATTAGACTCCCTCTCTCCAAATCTTAAATTTAAATCATTTCATGGGTTTTGGCTTATAAGCCACTCATAGTGGGCTTCAACTGGACAACCCACTTATGCCCACCAGTCTCGAAACCTAATACAGTGTTTAACTAGCTCAAACAATCATAGCTGTTGGATTAATTGCTTTTAGAATGACATAAGTGACAGGCATCTAATGAACAATTTTTAAGCTTTCACCATAGTTCTGCTATATGTCGATTTAATTAATTGTCTGGCTCATATATAAATCAAGAAGAAAAGCACCATCTGTTGACTAACTAGAACAACATTCTTTAGAACTCACCAAAATCCTAACTTGAAATGATCCATTGAGTAATTTTATTTTTTATTTTTTTTGTAAATCTGAGACCCCATAGAGGCTACAGTTTTATTGACCTTCAATAATGCAAACTAGATACATTGTCTATCAATACATTAAACAAAAACAAGATGGTGATTTAAACCAAAACAATCAAAATTGTCTATGATAAAGTCAGCTAACACAACTGCTGTTCTATTAGCCTCCCTGTTGATATATTGAGGTTGAGATTCCTGCATTGAATCCACTAACTCTTCTATTTGCTTGATGCATCCTCTCAATTACCAGTATTATTTGCATCTATCTTTTGACCACTTGAGTGACATTGAGCAAAAAATAAGAAAGGCAGGAGTCAGAAGCAGTAAGGATTATCAGGGATTGCATGGTCATTCTCAAGTGGTGGTAATCTTACTCATCCCTTCAATTAAATGGGCATATGTGTGCAAATAAGGCATCCTCATCCCCAACTTCTCATATTTTACTTATTCACAATTTTTCACTGCAACCCAAAGGAAAGCAGAGTGCAAATGATTTTTCAAGTAGGAAAGAACAAAAGAGACCTGGATTGACTTCTCAGGATTGCCTCTAACATCACGGAGAGACCAAGCTGTGGGGGACCAAGGGATGCCATCGTCACAGCTCCCACACTCGAAGCCTAGAGAAACGCCGCCCTGAATCATGGCGGCTCCGTCGGCACCCTCGGACACGGTGGTGTGCAGGACCTCGAGGACGCCGCCGTGCCACATGTGGGGCTTGTAGGAGGTGATGAGGCCGCTGGGCAGCATCAGAGTGGCCACGCTCCCGTTTTCCATCCCCATCTTGACCACGCAGCTCTCCCCCAGTTGGGCGAAGCTGACCCCATGGCCGCTGAACTCCCTCTTCAGGTAGTCCACTTTGATACTCGGGGGTGAAGTGCTGGCTAAGGCAAGGATAATGAATTTCCTCTTGTCTGGCTCATGGGAAGGCGAGTGGAAAGTTCTCAGTTGCTTAGATGATGGGTTGGTGTTAGTGGCAACTCCAGCGAAGGTTGAGAGAAGGGTGTTGGCCATGGCCAGGCCCTCTCACGGAGGATGTTGGATCAAAGTGGATATGCAATTGTTTTCAGTGGTTCAGTTTTATGAACAAGTGGGCGTGGAACGGTAGAATATTAACTGAAGTTCATGTAATTGTGTGAAAGAATTTGGCGAGAAAATTTACATGTGGAGGGTAGAAACTTCGGATAATTTGAATATCTTTTCCAAGTATCTCACTTACCACTTTCACGGTGACGTGGTAATTTCTTATTGTTAGTCACCAAACTCTAAGTCACAAAATTTGGCAGGCTAGAGAGGTCTTTCCCATTTTTTATATTTATGTACTTTTTAAAACCTTTCTCTCTCTCATGGAAGTGTTTTTTTGCTCCACTTTGACAGTGAACCGACGTAAAGAATGCATAGGGAGCGTCCATTTTCAAGATGGATGGCACACATTAGTGTCAGTGATACTTATGCTAATGTGCACTAGAGTGTACACCATCCATCTTGAAAATAGATGCTCCCCTTGTGTTCCTTACGCTAAGCTCACGGTGGCCAGGGAGCATAAAAAACACTTCCCATCTCCTCATGGCTCCATCCTTATAATACTCACCATTTGAAAAAGCAAAAGGTGTGACTGATGCATAATGGGCATGCTTCACTGATAAGTATAATTTATACGTTATTTTACCCTTAATTATTTTACTATTTAATCTTATTTAAGAGTTAATATAAGTTAAATAATTAGAAATTAAATTTAATTAAGTTAGAAAAAGCTTCTATGATGATTTGAAATAAATTGGCTTATTTTGCAGATTCTTCATTGGCGTTCGATCAGGGTCACTTAGCGTTTGATCGGGTAAATGTGAATTTGGAGAAAAAGATAGTACAGCCGATCGAATGGGCATGCAGGCTATTCGAACGGGATAACACGCAGTTTCCTAGTTTAAGCCAATTTTGAATCCTTTTCATATAGAACTTCTTCTTATGGTTCTTATGCCTATATAAAAACATATTTGACTCGAAATTGAAGGATTCAAGTAGATTTTTTGAAGAGAAAAAGGAAGAAGAAGATGGAATAGAACCCAAAGCTTTCAATGGAGATTCAAGTATTTTCTTCTACAATGGAAGGCTATACTTTTCTTTTACTTAGGAGTTGATGAAGCTATAGATAAGTTTCAATTTCTTTTCTTTTTAATTTAGATCTCATTTATGAATGATGACAATTGTATGATAAGGATTCCTTTTTTAATGGAAGAGCTTTTAATGTTTATTCAATTCTATGTTGATTTATTGTCTTGTAGATGATAGATTGATGTGGTTTTGATATTTACATCAATTCTAATTTCTGTGATTTAGATGAGATGGTCATGCAATAGTTTTAATGTTCAAATAATTAATGAATTGGATGAGTTATACTAAGATTAGACGAGTCATGCTTATAGCTAGTTTAGTATAGATGATTCGTGCTATTGTCGAAGATAGTTAATGCCATGAGTTTAATTAATGATTCTATCTGAAGTAATTCTAGCTTGTAGCTGAGAATACTTGCTTATATTCACACTAGATTTAGATTAAGAGTTAACGAATTGTTATGGTTCTATTGTAGATTTGATTTCCTAAGTAAATTCTATTATATTAATCTATTGATTTTAAACTAGTTGATTTCTTTCTTTTGCTTAATTTAAGTTTAAGTTATTTTTTAGTTTTTAATTAGCAAATTCCTCTTTAGATTTAGTAATAATTCATTCATGCCTGAGGTTCGACAACCCTTAAATACTCATCCTAGTACAATTACCTTGTACGCTTGCAAAAGGTTTAATTATAAACAATTATTCACCAGGTTGACATGCATTAAATAAGACGTCCTATCTACTCCCCCCACTCGACTGTTTTTCCTTATCTGTGTCATTGTGCATCGCCTCTTTTTGTCCTACAGTCATTGCTCATAGCCTGTTCCTATCTTCCAGTCATTGCCCATTGCCTCTTCTTGTCCTGCGGTTATCACCCATCGCCCCTTCTTGTCCTATGGTCATCGCTCATCCTATTTGCTTCATCACCTCATCTTTGGCTTTCTTCGTCCTCTGCTTTATCACCTCTTTTGATTGAAAGGAAATGATAGAAGAATCAACATTATCATTCGAGGAAATAGCAAGAACGCTTTCTTGGACAAGTAGGTTTTGGGAAAAGTTTTTTTAGTCTTAGTGGATAAAAGTTTTGAGAGATATGTTAAAAAATTTTGAACTTTTTTAAAATAGTCTAAACACTAGGGTTAAATAAGTTTTAATGCTTCTCGTCAAAGTCATTTAAAAAATGATTATAAGATTTAAACTTTTGAGATAGAATCTTACCATGTAAACTTTTTTATTTTGATGTTGTTATCAAAATATTTGAACAATAAGGTTAAAACATTTTGATTGTTCTGCTAATTTTTTTAAAATTAATCACAATATTTAATTCTCTAAGACATTGTCTGGGTACTCAACTTCCACATGTTTTGCAATGTATTCTTTCCACATATCAACAACGTAGTTGGGAAGGATTTCTGTTGCTATCTTGATGACCTCTCCTCTCTCAATAAATACAACCAGGCAAAATTTGTATACGAATTCCTACAGGACTCCATTATGAACTGTCATCTCACCCTTAATAAGAGGATGGAGGAAAAATGAACATCTTGCGGCTCACTGATTGGGGCCACAATTATTCTGACACCCATGATTTTGTATGATATTCTTATGCATTTAATTAAAAATTAATCTGCATTTGAAATAAAGAAAAGTATTTTAGATTTGTGGGTTTTTTTAAGGTTCTTGATAATCTTGAATGTATGTAGGTAACTTACCTTGATGTTTTTGTGTTGAATTCAATTGATGACACATTTGACATGTTGAGGAACTCATTTGGTAATAATAGTATTTCTAAGTAATAAACTCAAAAAAGTAGCAACAATAACAAATACAAATTATACTTTTACTATTTAAAAAAAGAATTTTTGCCAATAGACATCAACACGTCTGTGACTCCACTGGTGAAGTTCTGGGTCACTGTCAATAAGGTTGGACATGTTGGCTACTTCATCAAAGGAGTAGCAGATTCAATGTTGGCATGCCATTGACGCGTCAGTGCTATGAGTATGTCTTACATACATGTTCAAAACTACAAAGAGAAATGGTTTCTTGCGGTTTTTTGACAGGAATGCACTAGAATTTGGTTGTTTCATCCTCATATAAATAACTTTGACATTTTTTTTGACCCAAATTCTTCAGAATCTCTGAGTTTGAGTTGAAGATGATAGATTAGGGCACGTAAAAGTCCAGAGGAAGATGGAAGATGACTGAGTTTGTAGAGACCTTTGTGTGTTCGTTGAAGGAAAAATGTCAGTTTGCTAACCTTGTTATCATGAGTTGGTGTTGAAGTAAATTTATGAGATGTGTTATGAGTATTACTTGTCATGAAAGCATGTAGAAAATGAATTTAAAGATTATCATCATGAATATACTATGTGATCATGTTTACTTATGCTTAATGATCATATGATAGTATGAATCATTAGTTATCATTGTAGGAAGGTGTTGCGAGGAAGGTTTGCATTAAAAGCACAATTTGGAATGATTTTGGGAACCAAAAAAATTTTCTATTCCGTATCATCGATACGACCAACGACAGCTAGTGATGACATCGATGAAAGGAGAGAGATGATAGAGATGAAAGGATAGAGATGATAGCCCATGCACTGACTATAATGACCGCGAATTTTTGGTACAATTTTACACCTCTAATAAATCTATTATATGAGTTTTTACTGATTTTAAATTATTTAGAGGTGGTTATTTGGTAAGCATTCTTAAGATTGCGATAGAGCTTTGAACAACGAACGTAACTAGCCTTTAACTGTGCAAATCAGACTTTGGGGTAAAAATTATTACCTTAGGAAGTATATCTTGTAGGGGGGGCTCACTTGAAAAGAGCTAGACAATCTACTTTGACTGGTCTAGTTTTATAGGTCTCATCGATATGAGCTCAACGATACTAAGAATATACGAATTCAAGTCCGTGGTAGAAAGATACAGGCATTTAAAGATAAGAAAGAAAAAACATTTTGTGCCGAGACGTGGTCCCGCGCATCATAGTAAGCACGGGCTTCACCTCATGATGCATGCATGTGAATCTACAGGCATGCCACAAAAAATGGTGCCACCGCTTAAAAAGGTGGCATGGCGACACTGTTTTGGCACGCCACATCCTATATAAGGGGAGATGGGGTTTTTGCTGAGCTAGACTTCATTTTCTCTGTTTATGGTCATTTTGAGTCCGATTTAGTCCATTCAAAATGTGTTCTTGACTAAATGGAGGGCATTCTACATATTGGAGGGGTTATTTTTAAAATTTAATTACTCTAAAGTAAAGAAACCTTGACCCTGTATCCAAACTTCTTTTACCAAATTTTGAGTCGTTTTAAGTCTAAATTGAATTGTTCAAGATGTGTTCTTACCTAAATCGAGCATTCCGAACATAGTCGTGAGATTATTTTCCAATTATAGAGCACTAAAAGATCAGAAAATGGACATCCAAGTTCATGGAGTTTGATTCGTTGCCTTTGAATTTGTGTGGAGAGCAAGGTAGGGTTTTTTATCCTATCTTATGGCATAAATGTTTACTTTGGTTGTTTTTTGAACTTAATATACATATGACTCTAGCATGCTAAGTGTTAGAGTTAGTTTCAAGTTATGTTTTATGATTTTTGCACATATGTGATTTACCAAATGATTATCCATTGGAGTAGGATATAGATTATATACTACATATTTCATTGTATGATTTATATATTGTGATTTTATTACTGCCTCGTGTATTCATTTTATCAAATGGTTTATCCTTTGAATTTGATTATGAATTATACACGTGGTAGCATTTGAGATAGAGAAAATCTAGCTTAACCACTGTTTGATTAGGAATGACTAAAGTAGGTTTGAGAAGCGGTTTTAGAGAATCATTCGTTGTAGAAGGATGACTCTCAAAATTATGTTTGAAAATACATACAAGCATGATGTTCGAGTTACTGAAACGGGATGAAGAATGGGTAACTGTCTCGTTGGAACAAGCGACCAACCCCATATTTGTTGTCGTTATTAGTGAAGCTCTCATGGCTTGTAAAGGCAAGGCTAGGTTTTTGAAAGGATAAATATTAGAATGGGATGTTTTGAAAGAAAAACTTCCCTTTATTAGTTTAGGAACTCAGGATTGTTTTGTTGGTCCAGAGCTATTATTGGGTGCCATAATAGAGCTTCATGGATTAGATGAGGGAACAATTATAATCCAGTTTGGAATTAGATGCATAGTATACACTTCAACCTGGTTAGCCCCTAATGAAGGGCAGGAACCTTGGTTAGCATGTAACGAAGGGCGGGAACCATGGTCAGCCCCTAACAAAGGGCAAGAACCATTAAGAAGGCTACACGCGCTAGGGTAGATGGTACATGGGAAGACTCTCTACTCTCTTTATCTCGGTATCCCACGAGCACAGGTGACTCTTCTCTCCACAAGCACAAGGTATTTTTTGATGATCTGTGGAGGAGTAAGAGGTTGCTGCTTTGTACCCACAACAAATCCTTAGGATGAAGTAGGTGTCTGGGACACTTGTAGCAAGCCATGAGAGCTTGCAAACTCTAGGAGCATCTTCGATATGGAGGAAGAAACTCTAGGGGTTGTTTCGGGTGAGAGGCACACCCTATTTTTACAAAAAAAACATTATTTATATTATGTTTTTTGAAGCTGCAATATGTTACTTTATGCTTGATAGTATAATTTCTCCTATTGAGTATTTTAAAATACTCACCACCCCTTAGACATTGCAGACTTGACGAAGCTTAGTGTGCGGGTAGAATGGCCTACTTGGGAGTTTTTGAGATGATTTAAAAGATTTTCAATTGCACTTAAATCATAGTAAGAAGTTTTATTATTTTTCAGCTTGTGTGTTTGCACACAGACGGTATATTCCTGAGAAATTGTATTTTTTAGCATGTTTATGGTGAATAGTCGCAGTTGCGAGCCTGGGAAAACTCAGATATTTTTATTAAAACTTTTATATATGCTTCCAAAATCTCGGGGCGTGACAGTTGGTATCCGAGAAACTAGGAAATTATATCTACAAATACATGAGGTGATAAATGATGTGAGACTAGACCTATTTTTGTTTGAGTTAGGGGGTGTAGCACGTAAGATATTAAACATAATTCTACTGGGTGACATGTTTTGTAAGGTAGTGGAACTGCCAAGGAGAAATTCGTCAAACACCCGTGGTGTGCGACATGTGGTGTTAATGGAGAGCTCCAAGTAGGGTTGCAAGTGGGACAGGCCTTGGTGGGCCAGGGGTAGGCTCTGGCCCATCCCTAAATATGAATGACAAATAAAAGGCCCGACCAGGCCCTAACCTCCCAAATAAAATGTTGGCCCGGTCCGGCCTGATATGCAGGCCGGGCCAGGCCACATGCATTCTTCACCGACAAGAGAATAAGTGGTCATTGAAGGTAAAAAATAGTCTTGTCCTCTCTCCTCTCCTATCGACCACTCAATTTCGTCATCTACTTCATTTGACATCATAATCGACAATTTTGGAGTCTTATCACAAATCGGGAGTATTGGATGATGGATTGGCCAATGGAGTTGATTCACTCCTCCTTCTCTTTGTCAGAGTCAGTGATGAAATACATAGTCTCGCGACAGGTGGAGAGCTCGAAAGAGAACTGCTTGTTGAAGACATCCTTCACACCCTTGACTATGAGGCAGGTGGTGACGGAGATGACACCGCGGGGCCGGGATGCTCGGATAGAGGACCTTCCCCTGCTTCAACACAAGCCACTGGTGGTGCCATGTCT
Organism: Saururus chinensis; assembly: GCA_035235625.1. Classification (NCBI taxonomy): domain Eukaryota; kingdom Viridiplantae; phylum Streptophyta; class Magnoliopsida; order Piperales; family Saururaceae; genus Saururus; species Saururus chinensis. The sequence continues at coordinate 22,137,717 of CP141146.1, read as the reverse complement.
TGATGTACTCCCCCTGCCACCAGTGGAGCCATGACTTGAGCTAGTGAAATGGGAGTTTGAGACAGGAGAGAGCACACAACAGTAGAATGACTGAATGAATGAGGGGGAGGCTGAGGAGTTAGGGTTTTTCCCTTTTTATATGGGAGTTGGGACTTGAGATGTGATTTGAGAGAGGCGGGTTGAGTTGAAATATGGGTTGGGCTGGGTAATGGCCAACACAATTTGCCTCACTTATTGTGGGCCAGGTCGGACTTTTACATTTTTTGCCCAGGCTCAACCCAAAAATTTATGGGCTTTTATATATAAGGCCCAGCCCAGAACTTATTTTTTAAGGCCCAAGCCCGTTAATTTTTGGGTCAGGCCGGGTTGAGCTTATGGGCCAGCTTGATTTATTTGCATCCCTAGCTCCAAGGTTTATTGTGCTTATTTAGCGTAAAGTTGTTTTTGAGGCTTCACAAAATACTCATGGTATGGGACATGAGTACTAGCGACCACTCAGAAAATGTGTTACACATACACTTTAAGATAGGTCAACACAGATAACTAGGTAGCATGTCTTGAAGGGTTGTAGAACTACCGCGGAGAAACCATCAAACACCTGTAGTATGTAACATGTGGTGTTAGTGGATAACTCTAAGGTTGGTTGCGTTTGAGTAGCATAAAGTTGATTTTGAAATGGCTACTCAGAAGCGTCGTTACACGTACACCTTAAGACATGTAAACACCAATAATTAATATACTATTTTTACGGCTATTCTAATAATAATTCTTCTTATCGTAATGATTTTATGTGTTTTGGTTTTGAAAACAAGTGGGAGGAGTGTTGTAAACACGTGCCTTGTTTTAAGAAGAAGAGCTTGTTTTTGTGTATGAATCAAACTATTGATTCAAGGTTGTTACAATCGTACCCCAAAGATGACCTCTAATCGTAGAAGGGAAATACAAGGTTGGATGACTCGACTCGGGTTGAAGCATCAGTTCAAAAATTAGTGGCCCTAGAGGACCATTTGGAAAACTTCTTTGCTTTGAGAATGCAGAAAATGGTTGCTTAAAGATGTTGAATCAAGCACAAAGGTTCAAGCCTAACTTCAATCGCTCAAGTAAGTCTAATTATTCTGTCAAGAATAATCGTAGTGAGAAGGACAATCCGTTAGAGCGAGTTATGAAGATTTATCCAACCTTATAGTATAGGACTATCCTGAGGTGGCCAAGAAGTGGACCTCTGAAGTAGAAAGAGTTTTAAAGCAATGAAGGTTCCAAAAACAAAAAAATATGACATTTTTTGACATGATGAAGAAGGTAATATTTGGTGACCGTCAACAAAAAAGAACTTTTTTTACACGAAAGTAGTTTTCAGAGAAGGGAACATAGTAAGATAATTCACACTCGTGTGTTGTATCATCTATTAAGTACATAAATGGTTGAGCCAAGGGTGTTCGATGTACTGTGCTACAATTATTTCTAATGAAACAAAGGAGATAAGTTTGGATGAGATAGACACAGTATGAGACTGTGCAAATGTCTTTTTCAAATGAATGGTTAGATCTACCACCAATAAGAGAAGTTCAACAGTAACTTTCTATAAGTAACTTCTCTTAGGTACCACTCCTATTCCCAAGGCACCCTATAGAATGGGTGTATCAAAACCTAGAGAATTGAAGTGGCAACTTCAAGATCTGTTAGGTAAAGATTTTATCCGTCCAAGCATCTTCCCTTGTGGAGTGCTAGTGATCTTGAGAAGAAGGAAGACATATCTCTTCAATAACCTATAGTCGGCCTAGGTGATAAGATCTGTATATCATTGACTAGGATTCGCGATGGAGTCAATGATTCAAGATGGAGTATTAGTAGACCCCACCAAGATAGAAGCAATAATGAGGTGGGAAAGGCCGAAAATAGTATTGAAAACTAGAAGTTTTCTATGTATTGTAGGATATTACTAAAGATTTATCAGTAAAAGTATCGTTATACCTTGAAAGAAGTTGATAAGAAAATAATTACAATTTAATAGGGATGAGGCATGTGGAAATGGTTTTTCCATAACTGACGAGGAAGCTAACAAGCACACCGATCTTAGCTTTACGATATGGAAGTGGATGAATCCTTATATATGGTAATGCTTCCAGAAATAAACTTGGGATGTATGTTAGTACAACATAAGAAAGTTGAAATTAACAAAGGCTTTGATGGAAGTGTTGGATTCCGAGGATTAGAGATTTCAACAATACTCGAGCTAAGGAAGGATCTATCATGTGAAGTGCATAGATCTCACTACACTATCCATCTAGGAGGAATGAAGATATGTTAGGACATAAAAAGAACTTTTGGTGGAATTGAATGAAAGAGGATTTAGGAGGGTGTGTTTCAAAATGTTCAACTTGTCAGCAGGCCATAGTTGAATATTGGAAACCCTCAAGTACTCTTCAACCAATTAAAATTTCTAAATGAAAGTAAGAGTACATCACTATGAATCTACTTAGGTAATAGTAGATTGACTTGCTAAGAGTGTACATCTTCTAACTCAGAAAAAGATACTCTTTTAAATCTTTGGTAAAGAGGTATGTAAAGGAAGTTTTGAGTCAACATAGAGTGCTATTGTCAATCATCTAAGATCGAAATAGTCTATTTATCCATCAAGGTTTGACAAGGGCTTAAGGAAGAATTAGGTACCAACATAAGGATCAATGTGACCTTTCATCCACGAATGGATTGTTAGTCAGAGAAGATGATTTAGATAATAGAAGATATGTTGCATAGGTTAGTGAAGCCTAAGTTGTTACATCATTGTGTGGATAAGGTGAAAGTCATCAAAGTGAGTAGCGGAAGCATGGTAGAACCATTCGAAATTTTTGACTAGGTAGGGCCAATGGCTTATATACTAGCCTTGCCCCACAACTTGATGTAGTAAAGACATATTCCATGTGACCACGATTTGGAAAGATGTGCGAGATCCTTTGTATCTCCTGGATTAGAAAGGAGTTTCCCTAAAGACGATTTATCTTCGGCGGAGAGATAGATCAGAACTTTGAATCCTAAAGAACCTATGCATTAAACATAAAGAATTTTGTTACGGAAAGTGTTATGACAATACCACTCTCGAAGGAAATGACTTAGTAGGTAGAAGTAAAATGGTGAAACAGTCTCATGAACTTTTCAGTGAGTGAAGGGTGTGAAATTCAAGGACAAAATTTCTTTAGGGGGTAGATCGTAATGACCGCAAAATTTTGGTACGATTTTACACCTTTAATAAATCTAATTTATGAGTTTTTAATGATTTTAAATTATTTAGAAATGGTCATTTGGTGAGCATTCTTAAGGTTGTGATAGAGCTATGAAGAACAAATGTAACGAGCCTTGAACCGCGCAAGTTAGACTTCGGGTAGAAAATGACAACCTCAGGAAGTGTATCTTGTAGGCATGACTCACTTGAAAAAAGCAGAATAATCTACTTTGAGCAGTCTCATGTCGCAAGGCTTGTCGATACAAGGTCAATGGTACCAAGAACACACTAATATAAGTTCGGGGTAGAAAGATACGGGCATTTGAAGATAAGAAAGAAAATATATAAAAAAATATCGCATGCGCGATTGTGATATGATGATCTTAGACTTTACATTGTTTCATACATTAGAAAGCCTATGATGGCTTTAAATATGTTATGGCCTTAGGGCTTGAGACTATGTTCATTATAGAGTTTTTAGGTGTTGTGTTGGACTAAAATAGTCAATTAATCTCTTTTACCTTATGTTATTTGCTTTTGCACAAAGGGCATGTGATGTGTACTTCGAGGAGAACTGAGAATGGGTTAGTCTTCTGCTTCATCGTGTTGTATCCCACTTTAGACCGGGTTCTAGTCAAGGGGGTGTGGCGAGGTGTGATTAATAAGTTATTGGTATTGGAACATGACTTTGTCTAAAAGCAAATGAGGTTAAGGGATAATTCCTGATGACAATAGGAAATAAGGTAATAAAAGATTTAGACAATGCTAACAATATTGAATTCCATTAGTTGTTGTCTTGTTGATTACTTGTGTGATGTGTTGTTTGATCTTGGTGTTAATTGTGGTGTTAGACCTTGTGATTTAATATTTAGCTGTTGTATAGATTGTTGGAGTGAATCACACAGGTGCTAATAATAGCCCCGTTTCTAGAGACCCGAGTGTGGATGATGTGTTGACCACCATTGAGGGGTTAACTCAGGTCATGCAAACCTAGGAGGCTAAGCAGGCCAGTGGCAATGGGCAGAGCATCTAATCCTAGAGGGGTTTAAGAAGCTCAATCCTCCTAGTTTTCATGGTAGGATGGATGTCTCGGAAACCAATAATTGAAAGTTTCAAATGGAGAAGATCTTTAGTGAGAGGCATTGCTAAGAGGAGGAGAAGACCCACCTAGCTGTCTTCACCTTTGAGGGAGAGGCCCATAGGTGGTGGCATTCCACAGAGTGGCGGATATTCCAGGGCCAAGTGGACATCCCATGGGAGGAGTTGTTGTCAGTCTTCAATGACAAGTACTTTCCTCGTCATGTATGAGAGGAGAAGAAGCAGGTTTTCATCAATCTTCAGTAGGATTCCATGACAGTGCTTGCCTATGAGACTAAGTTTATCAAGCTAGAGCATTTTTCTCCTCGTTTCTTCTGTGATGAAGATGAGCAGACAAGGAAGTTCGATGATGGGTTGAAGCTTTACATAAGAGGCCGATTGGTTCCCTTTAAGCATAAGACTTTAGCGGAAGTCCTTGAGACCACCATTGTGGTGGACACGAAGGAGTGCTACAAGAGGAAGGGGCAGCCTAAGCGAGCTAGGCAAGAGTGCTTTCAGGGACAATGTAATCATAAGCCTCATGGTAATAACTTTGGGAGGAATAACAAAAACCCTGTAGCCTAATTGCCACAACCACTATGCCAACATATCTTGCTTCTTGTGTGGATATAAAGGGCATTACAAGAGGGTGTGTCCTCAGAACACTAAGGGTGATGTTCCTAGGCATCAGCCGGCTCCACAAAACCAAGGCCCAAGGCAGCAAGGAGGGCAACAAGGAAGGCCGAACTAAGGAAGTCAATCAACTAAGGGAAGGTTTTTTCTATTTAAGCTCATGAGGCGACCAATGCTTTGGCAGTGGTAGAAGGTATACTTAAAATCACCTCCCACTATGCCAAAGTGTTATTTGATACCGAATCTTTACATTTTTTCATTTCACCTCATTTTGCTTGTGAGCTTGGTGTTAAACCGAAGATGTTGTTGATTCCTTTGCGTGTGTTTACCCCTTTGTCTTCTTTTTGGACGGAGGAGTATCTTAAGAAGGTTTTCATATTGGTTGAAGGGCATGAATTGTTTGTTGATTTGAGTGTTTTGCCTATGATTGATTTTGATGTAATTTTGGGCATGGACATGATGTCAATTTATCATGGCCATGTAGATTGCCGTGGGAAGAATGTAGTTATGTCCAAACCAAGACTATGAAGTAGTCTAATTCGGATTTATTCTTTTACTTGTCAACTATAGTAAAAAAGGTCGATCCATAGGGAAAGCCTTGTTCACAAAGAAAACTATTACGAAGAGAATAGAATAGAGAAGGAAGGTAAAATAGAGAATAAGAGACAATCAAAGAGAAAGTGCTAAGGCATTGGAAATCCACTTATAATAAATATCTAATGTATATTTGGTTCATATGATAACTCTTAAGATCGAATGAAAATTCATCTCAATCAGAAAATTTAACTCTTAAAGAACTTTGAAATAAAACAATAGTAATTGATTGTTTACTACGTGAGAGCATTAAGTATATAATCATTGGGAATTATAAGCATTCGGCGTGCCTTTTGTTAACACAAAATCAAATAATTATGTAGATTATAAACTCCTTAAATATGAAACGTCAATTTAAAATGATAAAGAACTAACTTGAATCAAAATAGTCATCAAACATCAAGTACAAACTTCATCCCTAGCCTTAACCAAGAGCTTAGAAAGCCGTTACACAAAACTAAAAACAAAAGCTACAATATAAGAGAAGAAAAATAGGAGAAGAGAGCTCCAAAGAGGAGGAAATGATGCCTCTATCACGTCGACCCCTCTATTTATAGGAGTAGAAGGGGTTGCTTCAAAGGGGAAAGTCCAATCATATCTCTTGATTACATCCCGATTGATTGCTTAATTGGTTGTTTCTTTGGCGATGATTAAATTTTAAATTAATCAAATAAATCAATGATTTATTTAGAAAATAGGTATCTGTAAGTTTTCCTTTAGTTATCCAATCGACCTCATTGTCTTTCCTTATGTGTATCAATCATAATCAATGAAAAGATTCTCCATGTGCTGGCCTCGGGTTAGTTAACTAGATGTACCTTTACATGTCGAATTCGACCTATACATCTTCGGAATTTTCAATTTCTTCTTGAAATAACAATTGTAGATACGGAAGTATTCTTTCCAATGCCACCATAATCATATCAATCTGAATTATAAATAGAAAGATATGGTCAAAATACAAAATTTGTGTCAATTTGTCCAAATCAGCTTCTTCCCGAATTTAGTTTTCTTGATGCAAATATCAAATCCAATGGGTCCAAAAGGTTATGTTTGATCATTCCATGCATGTTTAGACCATTAGGAGCCCATTCTTGACTTTTTAATAGCTTTGGGTAGTTGGGCTTCACTCCTTCTTCTACTTGGATCCTGTTGAAGCCCATTTAAACATGTAAACACAACTAAGGTCCAACTAACCTATTCAAAATATAAATTGCCTAAATAAACAATGAATTAACACAAATATGATTGAAATTTTAAATTTAAAAATATTTAATTGAACATTATTTCAGTGCATCAAAGAACGTTGTGTTTGCTTTATTGGATGTCAAGCCTTTTGTTTTTCAGGTTATGAGATGGGCTAATGGAAAGTTCTTAGTGTCTTCTTCTAAGGCAAGGAAGTAGATCAATAGTGGGTATCTGGCTTTTCTTGCAAGCATCTCGGTGAAGGGTATGACTCTACCTCCTATTTAGTCTATTCATGTGGTGTCGAAGTATGCAGATATCTTTCCAGATGACTTGGTGGGATTGCCTCCTGAGAGGGACATTGAGTTCAATATTGATCTTCTTCTGGACACAATTCCTATTTCTAAAGCTCCTTACCACATGGATCCAACTAAATTAAAAGAGTTTAAGGCCGAACTACAAGACTTGATAGACAAAAGATACATAAGGCCTACTACATCTTCTTGGGCTACACCAGTTCTCTTCGTCAGGAAGAAAAATGGTTCTCTTAGGCTTTGCATTGATTACCAAATGTTGAATCAGGTAACAATCAAGAACAAGTATCCTTTGCCACGTATTGATGATTTATTTAATTAGTTGCAGCAGGCTCAAGTGTTCTCCAAGATTGACTTGAGGTTGGGCTACCATCAACTCCGTATTTGACTCGATGATGAGTCTAAGATAGCTTTCCGAACATGTTATGAGCATTATGAGTTCTTGTCATGCCTTTTGATCTCACCAATGCACCAACATCTTTTATGGATTTGATGAATAGGGCTTTTCGATGCCTTATTTAGATCGGTTTATCATTATTTTTGTGGATGACATATTGATCTATTTAGCTAGCAAGGAGAAGCATGATAAGCACTTGAGGATTGTCTTGCAAACTTTGAGAGATCACAAACTCTATGAAAAGTTTGATAAGTGTGAATTTTGGTTGAAAGAAGTGCAATTTCTAGGTCATGTCATTTCCAAAGATGGTGTAGCGGTGAACCCATCCAAGGTGGAGACAATCATGAAGTGGGAGAGAATGCTTCTCAAGTCGAAGCTTTTTAGGTCTTGTAGGATAGTATCAGAGGTTCATCGAAGACTTTTCTCACATTGCTACTCTTTTGACCAAATTGACAAGGAAGAGTGAGAAGTATGAATGGAGTCAAGCATGCGAGGAATGTTTCCAAGAGTTGAAGAAGAGGCTAACTTCAGCGCCGGTCTTAGCCTTACCTTCAGGGAGTGGAGGATTTGTGGTCTAAGGTGATGCTTCACTAAGAGGCTTCAGTTGTGTGTTGATGCAGCATGGGAAAGTTGTAGCTTATGCTTCTCGCCAGCTTATAGTTCATGAGCGAAACTATCCTACATGACTTAGAGCTAGCTGCAATGGTTTTTGCATTGAAGATTTGAAGGCACTACCTTTATGGTGAGAAGTTTGAAGTATTCACGGACCACAAGCGTTTGAAGTGTTCACAAACCACAAGAGCTTGAAGTATCTCTTCACTCAAAGAGACTTGAACATGAGGCAAAGAAGATGGTTGGAATTCTTTAAGGATTATGACTTCACTGTTTCCTATCATCCCAAAAAAGCTAATGTGGTGGCGGATGCCTTGAGTAGAAAATTAGCTACTTTAGTAGCTCGTGCTCGTGTGCAAGAATGGCTTTTGTATGAAGAGGCCATTGGGCTCAAACTAAAGTTAGCTTTGGAAGATACAAGCAAGTGGTTTGCTAATATTTCTATAAGCTCTGATTTGGTCGATGAGGTGGTTGAAGCACAAAATATGGATGAGGAAATTCAATCCATGAAGGCTAAGTTGCAAGGGAAAGCGGTGATTGATTTTGAAGAAATGGCCGATGAAAACTTAACTTTTTTAGGATAGTTGTGTGTGCCAAAGTCCTTGGAGTTAAAAGAGTGCATTCTTTAGAAGGCACATCACTCTAGGTTCTCCATCCATCCAGAAGGAACCAAGATGTATCATGATGTGAAGCGGACTTTTTGGTGGAGTGGAATGAAGAGGGACATTGCCTCATTTGTGTCCAAGTGCTTGGTGTGTCAACAAGTGAAAGTGGAACATCGTCATCTAGGAGGCATGCTACAATCTCTACCTATTCCAGAGTGGAAGTGGCTATGGACTTTGATTTAGGGCTTCCTAGATTGCCCAATGGTAATGACGCAATGTTGGTTATCATTGATTGACTCACTAAGTTGGCACACTTCATTGCTATCAGGATGACCACTTCTTCGGATATGTTGGTAGCACTTTATGTGAAGGAGATTGTTCAGTTATGTGGAGTGCTGGTATCCATAGTTTACAATAGAAAACCTCGATTTACATCTAGGTTTTGTCAAAGTTTTCAAAAGGCTTTGGGGACAGTGACTGACCTTAGCTCAGCTTATCATCTTCATACCGATGGACAATCCGAATGGACTATCCAAACCTTAGAGGATATGCTTCGAGCATGCATCCTCGAGTGGAAGGGTAGTTGGGAGCAACACTTGTCGTTGGTGGAGTTTGTCTGTAATGATAGTTACCAAGCTAGTATCAAGATGGCTCTTTTCGAGGCATTATACCGACATCCTTGTCGATCTCCCTTTTGTTGGAGTGAGGTTGGAGAGCATCTTCTAACTAGGCCAGAGATTGTGCAACAGTCAGTGGAGAGGATTCGACTTGTTCTAGAGTGGTTGCAGACAGCTCAAAGTCAGCAAAAGAGTTATGCATATAAGCGGTGGAGAGACCTAGAATTTCATGTTGGTGACCATGTTTTCTTGAAGATCTCACCTTCTCGAGGCATCGTGCGATTTGGCAAGAGAGGGAAGTTATCTCCTAGGTTCATTGAACCTTTCGAAGTCCTTGAGCGGATTGGAGCGGTGGCCTATTGAGTGGCTCTACCTCCACATCTTGCTTACATTCATGATGTATTCCATGTTTCTCTTCTATGGAAGTATGAGCTGAATTTGTCCCATGTTCTTGATTTTGAGCCATTGGAGCTAAGAGTGATCTTTCATATGTCAAGGCGCAAGTGCAAATCTTAGACAAGAAGGAGAATACTCTTAGAAACAAGGCAATTATGTTGGTTAATGTCCTTTGGCAAAACTACAATGTGGAGGAGGCAACATGGGAGCATGAGGATGAAGTCAATGAGAAGTATCCTCACCTATTCACTGTGGGCCAATAGCAAAATTTGAGGACAAAATTCCTATAAGGTTGGTAGGGTGTAAGATCTCTAATTAATTTCTTTTTTAGTTGTGTGAATTTTTTTGTTTGTCGGTTTGATTTGATTTTCTTCGGGTAATGAGTTAGGTTATTTATAAATTTCTTATAGTTTAATTTTATTTTAGTTTAGAGTATTAGTGTCAAGCATGATTCAACCAAATTTTTACCTATTTGAAGATATTTTCTTTTTATTTTTCCTTTAATAAGGGCAGGCCCCACTGTGGGACCCACTTCTGTGTGGGATGGCATGCTACTCATTTCGGCCTCCAACCTTCTTTTGATTTGTCTAAGTGGGATTGGGTATAACTAAATTCATTTTTGAGTCAAAAGAGCACTTGAATGGTCACTTAGGGCATTTTTACCTATTTTCTAGCCCAACATTTTAATTTCCAATCCATAAGCCTCACTATAAAAAGAATCATAGTATTCCATCACGCTTTCCATGTCTACTGTGTTCGTCACCTAGAGCACAACCTTTGGGATAGGGACTTGAGAAGCAGAGGCCATAAAGGAAGCTAAGCAAAAGTGACGAAGATGATCCACCGGGTTGCAAGTGTTTCTGAAATGCACGAATATGAGAAGGCAATACTAGAGCTCCGACAAGCATCTGAAGTGGTATATATTTGGGTACAACAAAATGAGCCCGAATGATGGTGTGATGCACTATTTCTTGGTCAATGGTACGGCCACCTTTTGAACAACATAGCGGAAAGCTTCAATAGTTGGGAGAGGACATAGTGGGAGTTGCCGATTGTTGGGCTGCTTGATTGGATTCGCATGAGAATAATGTTGAAGATGCATGAGGCTAGTGTCATGGGGACAATTTTTGTAATTCCCCGACCCGAAAACCAACCCGAGCCGGGCGTCCACATGGGATAGCTCGCACTCTGGGTTATCCCAAAAATGAATAAAATAAAAATTGGACAAGGAGTGGCGGACTCTAAGTGTGAGAGTCTTTGCGCTCCTCTATGCACTATAGAACTTTAGTGCTTCATTACACGTAGGCCAGAACAAACCTAATTATATATCTAATTCAGATCGGCCAATGTTGCCTTGCCGATGGTTGCCTATGTACATATTGGATAACATCCACGATGTTACTCTGATACGATCAGATCCATACGTAGTTCTGCATATCGGCTACTACATACATCAAACCATACAAAAACATAGACGACTAACTACGTTTCTCTGAATATTTAATCGGAGTCATACGGAAGCCCATAAAACACCGGAAACACACATCTCACTCTATCATAGAGTCGAATACCACATGACCATCATAAGATGCCTCGCTCTACCCCAGAGCAGATCCAATCACATACACATGTCTCGCTCTATCACTAAGCCAAGACTGTATGCATCACACGTCTCTCTCTATCACTAAGTTGAAACCGAACACACCACACGTCTGGCTCCATCACTGAGCCAAGACCAAACACACGCCACACGTCTCATTCCATCACTGAGACGAAACTAAACACATGCCACACGTCTCATTCCATCACTGAGCCGAGACCAAACACACACCACACGTCTCGCTCTACCCTAGGCGAGACAGAACATAAACATGTCACAACAAAGCATAGCAAATCATAACACAAAGGATTATAGCATGGCACACATCCTAATTTAGCACATGCATTCTATAATTGAAATGGGAGGTTAGAAATGCTTACTCCCCTGATGTCCCGTGAGGTAGCGGCATTTAGGGTTGCTCATTTCTGGGCGTCCTCCCCTTTCGGATCCAGTAGTAGCGGATGGAGCCTCCTCTAGCCTTTGTATGTTCCTCGCCATAATAAGGCATAATTTTCATTCGTACACTACTGACCATTATCTTTTGTCTTGTCCACTAGGTATGGTTTTTTGTGACCCTCCCCTTTCCCAGAGATGCTTCTCGTTTTCTATGCCCGTGGGTGGCAAACAGAACCTACCCTTACTCGGGGATGTTCCTCACACTTCATGGCCCTTCGATGGAGGGATGAGCCTCCCCTACTCTAGGCCAACTCTCTTGATTTGGCCCAGTAACGGAGGGCAAAGCCTCCTCTCTCTCCAAGCCACTTATCTCTCTTCGGGGCACGAGTTGGTGGGCAGAGCCCGCCCTTGCCCCGAGAGTATCCTCCCCCTTCCCTGCGACACTTAGCACAACGCACGCCCGTAGACTGCGGACAGAACCCCTTACCTAGAGACTCTTTTCTTTTCCCGCGCTCGTAAGCAACGGACATAATGTCCCCTTTTCCGGGGTGTTTCTCACACCGCGTGGCATTTCGGTGAAGGACAGAGCCTTCCCTACTTCTGGCCATGACCCAAGATGTGGCCCGATGATGGAGGACGGAGTCCCCCTCTCTCTCCGGCCCGTTGATCTCCCTTCGGGGTAGTAGGGTGGCGAACAAAGCATCCTCTTGTCTCGGGCCATTCCCCCCCTCTAGGGGTACGAACTTGAGGAATATACCATGCCATTGGGTAGATCACCTTCGAATTAGCTAGGAACACCTCAAGAACAGAAGAAAAAGGACTCAGAACGAGACAGAAAACTCCTCCGGAAATTTGAACGGAATCCGAATTAATATAGGAGAAGGTGTGGGCGTACGAAATGCCCCCCCACACGCTCGTCGAACCGTGCGTCACACGAGGCCGGCCCCGCATCGCATGGACCTCATCCAACGGATGGGCGGGCTGACACAACCCACCGCCCGATCCCACGGGCTGCCTGCCACGCGGTGGCACGCCGCACTTCGAGCGGTGCTGCTGATGCAAGCCACTGGCGTCATAATTGATGCCAGCCACTTGAAAATAGCAAGATAACCTGCCCATGTATGGTCTTGTTTCGAAGGGCTTGTTGATTCGAGTCCATCGGTATTAAGAACATGTAATTCCGACTTCGGGGTAGGAAGTTATCGCGTGTTGAAGTTTGAGTATTTTTGGATTAAAATAATATAGAAAAATAGTATTTTAATCATGTAAGGACAAAGAAATAAGAAGAAGAACAATATTAAATAAACATGAATTAAAATAACCAATACTTACTTGAAACCATAGATGAAACATGAATAGAAATCTATTAGATTGTTACAAATCACCTCTAGCCTTAGCTCAAAAGCTTAGAAAGCCATTAAAATAAAACTAAAAAGAAAAGTTACAAAAGAAGATAAGAAAAATAGGAGAAGAGAGCTCCAAAGAGGAGGGGATGATGCCTCTACCACGTCCACACCTCTATATAGAAGAGTAGAAGGGGTTGCTTCAAAGGGGAAGGTCCAATCATATCCCTTGATTGCATCCTAATTAATTGCTTGATTGGTTGCTTCTTTGGCAATGATTAGATTCCAAATCACTCAAATATATCAATAATTTATTTAGCAAATAAGTATATAAACAAAAATAACCTAATTAGGGTTCTAAATTGGAAAAAATTGATTTTGGTGGAAGAAAACTAAAAATCCATATAGGAGAAGTGAAGATAGAGATGATTAAGACAAAACAATTGAAATATTATGGGGTGATTAAGGGGGGAAACCTTACCTTAAGAAGACTTTCTACTTTGAAAAGTGGGGGTAGAGCTTAGCCTCCATCCTATTCTCATCCCTTCCCCATTTAGCAAATGGATAGGATTTTTAGAGGTTTTGAATCTATCATTTCTTAGGTTGATTTGAGTTTATTAGTTAGTTTTGATTAGGACTAACAAAAAGCCCTAATTGTTTTGTAGGATTTCTTGATGTTGAAGCTCATTTAAGGGATTCACAAGCTTGATAGAGGTAAGTGGTTTTCTTGCTAAGAGGTTTTCTTTCTTGAAATGCCATTATTATGGGTTTCTTTGAGCCTTTGATTCATCTTTATGTGTAAAGGTGATTTATTAAAAACATGTTATTTATGGTTGTTTTTGTATGTTTAAGTTTGGATCTATCATGTTTTAGGCTTAGAATTATATGAAGTTTTAGAAAGTTTTATTGATTTTTAGAAGAATTTAGGTTCGATTTCATGAGGTAGGAGACTACTGTTTTGACAATTCTATTTTGATCGTTTGATTGTCAATGGGACGATCGAACAGCCAGCTATTCAAATGGGATGACAAGCCATTCAAATGGCTAGTCGTTCAAATGAGCCACCAGGCCGTTCAAATGGCCAAAGAGTTTTTTTTTTTCAATTCACAACTATGTTTTGGATACTTTTACTTTACGTTTTGCTCTCAATTTTTTCTGGGAATTATATTCCTAATTTTTAGATTTTTTGAGAATAATATGTATTTATTAATTTTTTGGAATGTGGGTTATACAGTAAAATAACTCTCTATTTTCATGTTTAGAAGCATGTTTAGGGATAAAAACATTTGATTTTTTGTTCCTTCTTTTTATGATGGATTGATATATGTGTTATGAGAATGCTGTAAAACTTTTTAAGTTGTTTAGAGTACGATAAGTCAATGGCATAGTCATAAAGTTGAATGTTGACAATTCTGACAAAACTACGCAGTCTCATTAATTAAATCACGAAATTTATTTTTTATACAAGTTACATGTTGTGGTTATGCTAAAACATCTACTTAATCTAGTATAAGATAAATGAGTATATGCGTAATTTTAAGTGGAGATTTTGATGATTTCCTTGTATTTACTCCATGATTCTAACAGATTATGACCATAATGAAATATGAATACTTGCACATGCCGCATTAATTATATATGAACCATGTTCTACTTAAGCTAGTATGTATATTTTGACTCATGCTTATATGATTTTTTTTTCACAAATGGACCATGTTTCATGCATGTTAGGACTAATTAGAGTATGTTTACCTATGCTTGCATTCATTAAACATTACTTATGTATGTATCATGTCACATGCATCATGAGATTGACTTGTAAGAGAAGAATATTCGTGTTTAATCGTGACCAATCAATTGGATGTCGTGGTTTTCTGGATTAGCTGCATCAGAGGTTTATCGAATTGGTTTTATGTCCAATTGGATGGTGTTTTACGTCCATTGGATGAGCATTTTATGTTCCTTTGAGGACAAGTTTCTTCCTCGAGTGACAAGAGCGAAATGCTATAATGAGTTAAATTGATGAGTTTTTCTGGACATGAGAATCCAGGCTGGTTTGTCTGTGTGCACCTACTTACCAAAGGTACTTTCTTCATTAGGGATATACCCAAACTGCTCTAGTTTTCCTTTATAGGAATTTAGATTTCCTTGTTAGGATTTTTAGGGTGATTAGGTATGTTTGTGCTTCGGCCAGGATAAGCAGGGTTATTTTCACTATTGTGAGACATTCACCGGATTGTTTATGCATGTGTATGGATTATAATGCTCATTGACACAGTTTGTGTAGGAATAATGATGCTTATGTTACACATGATGTGTAAGGAATGATCAGAACATGTAGGATGTAATGTGGATATATACACTTGATTATGTAGGGTGAATGTGAATATTGATACTTGTTTCATGCTAGATGTGAATGAACCGTGAAACTTAAATGATTGCACAAGGTGTGCATGTGTGTTATGAATTATGAATGAACATTTGATGCACAAGTGGTGTGAATGTGTATATAGAATGCAATTTATCTCATGATGCACAGGTGTAGAGAATGGATATGTGATGGATGTTTAAATTGACTTTTATGGGAAGAATGCATGTGGTGTTATCATGAGCTTATGTTTTATTTTAAAACCTTTATTGAGCTATGCTCACCCCTCTTTTGTTTGTGGTTTTGTTTTGGGGCTACATGTTGTATCATGTAGGTGCTCCAAATGGTCTTTATGTCGAGCTTGAGGATGGGCACGCACCATGAGAGGAAGCTAGATGTGTAGGTTGTTTTAGACTTATCATGCGATATGATGATCTTAGACATGCCTTTATTTCATACTTTGGATGGCCTATGATGTCTTTAGACATGTTGCAGCCTTAGGGATTGATACTATATTCATTATAGATTTTGTGGGTGTTATGTTGGATTAAGATGGTTAATTAATGTCTTTTACCTTCCGTTATTTATTTTTGAATAAAGGGCACATACTGTGTACTTCAATGAGAACCTAGGACGGGTTAGTCTTCCTCTTCATCGCATAGTGTTCCACCTTCGTGGAATGCATTCGAGTCAAGGGGGCGTGGTTGGGCATGACAACTCCTCTCTTCTCTATGATTTTCTAGGTTTTCCTTTCTTCAATTTTGTGATTCCTTAGCCTTTAAATAAGTCATTATGTCGGTTTAAGAATTTGACTCAAATTAGGAATACAATCTCTTTTGGAAAGGCTTAAATTAGACAATCATAATAGACAACAATGATCGTTTCAAACAGCGACCGACCGTTCACTGTTTCATTATGGCACTATACGGCGAGCGATGGAACAATCAACCAGGTAATCAATGTATAAACTCTCGGCTTTGTTTTACAAAAGACTATTTCAAACAACGATAGATCAATTTAATTAGTATAATTTGCAGCAATCGATCAATTGCACAATATTTTAACAGATTTTCCCCTTTTACCCTATTTCATTCTAAAACTCCCAAAACTCACTTTCTAAGCTATTCTAAGTAATTTATGTACTTGAGTGTGTGCAAAATTAATCTGTTTTACCTTCAACACTCTTAATCTTCAACTTTGATTTATAAGAACACGTATGCTCTTATTTTTCAAGTCCATCAATTCAAAATCCGACTTCACCACCGCTAAATTTAGTTGGATTCCTAAGACTAATTACATAGAAGAAGTTTTGACATAGTTTTGATAAACAAAATTAGGCAATTATAATACATATGTTGTAAGAACATATAAGTCATATGTCAAGTTTATTTGTTAATTTCTTTGTCAAAATTATGTCAAGAAACCTTGTGTGTTTTGAATTTTGGAATCTAGTTTGAGGTTGTTGTGGTCAAGTCAAATTAGGAATTGACAAACTTAAAAAATAAGAGCATCCATGTTTTTATTGATCAAGACAGAATATTGAAGAATGTTGAAGGTGTTTGAAGCTTATTTAAATTACATATGCATACAAAAATCACTTGGAGAAGTTTTAGAAGTGATTTCAAAGGTTCTAGAAGGATTTAAGGTAAAAAGGGTAAAACATAAAATAGTCAATTAGAACAACCGATTGTTGCATATAATGAAGAAGTGAATGATCGATTGCCCATTAATTCATCCCTGTACAAAATGAATCTAATATTTATCCATCAATTGCTCTCGTAAACGATTGATCGCTTCAAGGATAGGTTACCCTAATTAAGACATTCTGATTTCAATTTCATTCGTTATTCAAGTACAAGTTCTAAACCAACTTAAGGAGCTATATATGGGTTACGAAATCATAAAATTTGATAGAGGAAGACCTAGAGGAGATTAGAAAAAAAGGGTTTGTACCTTTGCTTATTATTTTCCAAAGGAGAATTTACATGAAGCTTTGAGTTGAAGATCCATGGTGAATATAAGAAGACAATCCACAACTAAAGAAGTTTAAATATAGAGATTTCAAAGGAGTTGCAACATATCTTCAATGAGAGATTGAGGATTCCTCAAGGCTAAAGTTAATACAACAAGAGGTGCTTGGTGAAGACTAAAAGAAGACAGAGACAAGGCAAGGAGGAAAATGTTTTAAGTGCTTAAGGGAGAAAACTTAAAGGTAAGCAACAACGATCTAAATAAAAGGAGTTTGTATTAGAGTTGAAACAAGGTTGGTGGTTTACTTGTGTCAATGTAAAGT
The DNA here is from genome assembly GCA_035235625.1 of Saururus chinensis. Lineage (NCBI taxonomy): Eukaryota > Viridiplantae > Streptophyta > Magnoliopsida > Piperales > Saururaceae > Saururus > Saururus chinensis. Next base: position 22,120,067 of record CP141146.1, on the reverse strand, counting down.
CTAGGTTTCTAGTGCATTGATTTGGTTCCTTTGAAACAACTATAGTTTTTTACCTGTGTAAGGGTTTTCCACATAAATGTGTTGTGTTTATGTGTAGATTGATTGATGGTGATTGATGGTGATTGAATGATGATGAGTGATATATCGTGAGTGAGATTTGAGAAAATATTAGATTGATTCTACTACATCTAAAACTTTTGCGCAAAGAGGCTAGAACTCATAGTCTCTATCCATACTGATAATCAAACTAGGGGCAATCAGTGATCCACTAAGTAATTAAATGGATATTAAACTCACATATGCCTCATATGTTATTTCCAATCCGTGAGGGGGTACGGCTAGAAAAGGGCACAAATCTTAGAAATGGGAATTCTTGCGAAAAACACTAAAGAATTGGAATTCTTCAAACAATGACCTAAACTCCAATAAAGCACTCTTTTAAGATATAGTAGTTCACCACTGCCTCTTATAACCATCCCACCCCTTAATAGGGTTAGTGGATATCCACTGCTCTATATATATTTAGATAGGATTTTCTACATATTACTAGGTGGAGTTGAGCTATTTTCGTATCACCCGGATTTTTTCAAAATATTCCAGATTGCCTGCTTTTACCTTATTTTTAGAATAATGGGACATCTCCTATTTTTAAGAAGAAAATAATTTCTTTTTATTTATTAAAATGATTATTTTTGGTCACCAACAAGCCATTGACACATCGGTGGGCTACCGATGATATAGTGCAACGTTATTGTCAAAAGACATCGACACATTGATGGTTGCCGATGATAATTGTATGCATCTGTTATCTCAGAAAATGAGGTAGTTTTCCCAGTATAAATAGAGTAAAATCCGGAATTGAGAGTAAAGGAGAGTCCAAGGAGAGTCCGAGCGTCGGTGGAATAGGGATGGAAGGTGGTTGGGAGGAGCCTCAGTCGAAGAAGAAGTTTGCATTTGCGAGGTCGGATTGCAATTTCCTCTTGAATTTCAAGAAAAGTATTCTAGGAGTTGAGTCGAAGAAGAAGAAGTTTGTGTTTGTGAGGTCGGATTGCAATCTCCTCTTGAATTTCAAGAAAAGTATTCTGATTTTAAATTTTTTTCAAGTTCTTGATGATCATGAAGTCATGTTTACATTTTTTCCTCAAGTCATGTTTTGCATTAAAGTGCTTTGATGGTGAATTCGGATTATGACTAGTTACATGCTTGATTTGTAACTCAAATGGTTTATAACCTATTTTGGAATGATTTCCAATAGTTTTTTTATATAAGAAAATGTGTTTCGGAAGGAGGGGAAGTCTCTAATCATGTTTTTCTATATCATCTGTGAAGTCACCAACATGTCGGTGACAACTCCTGTGAAAGAAACTGGATGAACATTGTTCCTTTCATTCATGCAGAACCATGCATGTTGACTAGTCATCAGCAGTGAGGCCTATTCATCGATGAGGTGGGTCTATCCAACCAATCCAGTGTCGGTGGAGTTCGACACGTGAGTTGATCTACCTATTCAATGATGATCTGGCTTACCTGTCAGTGAAATTATCAATAGTACCTCATAGTAAAGACTTTTAAGTATGTTTTATATGCATGTTATTTGGTCATTGACAGTGAAGCTGACACATCAGTTTGGTATCGGTGAGGTGGGCTTTCTTAGCCAACCCACTATCAATGAGGATTGGACACATCAATGAATTTAGCAATGGTCATCAGTGATCTGGCCGACCTATCAATGAGGTTACTAATTATGCCTCATGGTAAAGATTTTGTATGTTTTATAACAAGGAATAAACTCTATAACAATTATATATAATTTCATGATTTTTGAGGATTTTGTGATGTGTATGGAATGCAGAGTAAGTCCTAATGCATGTGTACGAAACATATGATGTGATGATTAGGTCACCCTGGACTTATGCATTTATCACAAAAGGTCTAAGCTTCTTAGTGCCTTACTGGCTCCACAAGTGAGTTATTTAGTCACGAAGAACGAAAGACTATGGTATGGACAAAGATCATGGTATTCCAGCTGTCTAGGGATGGGAGTTATGTAGAGATACTCCTCTAGCTCATGAGTTAGGTGTGCATGGACTAAAACATTAAAAGATAATTGGTCTTAAGCATCACAACATAGGAGATTTCGATGATCATGATAATCAGGATCTTGACACTATGGTCCATGAGCCCTAGTGAGCCCTTACTTCATGTTGTGGATGGGGCGGGGCAGGCTTCAAACAAAGACTGAGGTCGAATTTGTGGTAGTCCAATATCTAGTTAAGTGGGGACTCCTAGATGAGGCTATCATGCCTAGCAAACCTTAAAGTGAAGTTCTCTTTAGTATGCATGCTTGTAATTGAATGGTATGTATGAATTTTATTTATGTCACTTATAATGGTTTTGGAAATAGACATTTCTTCTATATGTTTTTCATATTATTTGTTTTCTATTGGATTGCAAGTCCACTAAGTACACCCATATATTCCACATCCTTTGTGGTGCAGCTTCTCTAGGGAGAAAACCTTAGAGGTAACGAGAAGACTATAGCTGTAGAGCATAGGCAGTCTTCATCTTGATGATTTATTTTAAGCTTAAGGTTTACTTTAAGGCACGAGAGGGTGTCATTTATTTTTGCATTAACTTGTTCATAGGTAACATACAAGTACTTAGTTATGGATCCTATTAATATTTTCATATAATAGATATTTGAATGCTCCATTATTATATTATCATAAAAGTGTTCGTGAAAAAGATGGTCCACATATCACCAATTTGATATTTTAATGTTTTATGAATACATAATAAGATTTTATCCGTTGCATGGTATGAAGTGGAGTGTGTTATAAATTTTCACTTGTAGGCACATAATTTTCATAAAAAAATGGTTTTCAAATTGGGGGCATGACAATTTGGTATCAAATAAATTCACAGGCTAAGTTATTACTTGTCTGTTAATAATGTTCCAATTAATGAAATAGTGATTAGTAAGGTAATGGGTAGTAAATAAAAACCTAGATTGTCAAATTTCTATGTAGATCAAAATGTTCGAACAAGGAGTTAGTGCAAGAGGCAAACAAAAGATTCACTATTGATGTGGCTAAGGTGATGTAGCGAAGGGAGGAAAACCTACAGCAAGACCATCCACCTTCTCCACTGTTCGTGGACTTCAAGACTCTGAGAAGGAGGATCCCGGGGAGGATCCTGAGGAGGAGGATGCATTACCCCTAGACTAGGAGGTTCCTAAAGATGTTGAAAACGAAGAGGACAAGCCAAAGTCGGTCATAACCATCTAGTCCAAATCACCGGTAGTGTTTGATACCTCCAATGAGGATGAGGAAACGTCGTCCAAGAGAAGATGGGATTAGGTGAGTGGATTCTCCCTTTTATTATTATCTATTTAATTATTTGTCATGATTTATGTGGTTTGGATTGGTTGCATGCTTGTTTTTCAAATATTATGATAAAACCAAAATGATTCAATTTCATCAAAATGAAGTTTTGAATATATTGTTTGTTCATTACATTTTGATTTCTAGAAAATACTAAAAACAATAAAAGAACTAAAAACCCGGTCCTAAGTGTGAGGAGGAGATGGTGGGAACTCTATTTCCATCCTAGAGCATCTCGTGAATATCTTCAGGCACCCCTGATACTCCTGAGTGTATTCCACCTCTCTGGTGACATTGTGGAGCCCCTGTGCAATGATATCCATGAAGTTGGATAGTGTCTCCCACATCTTCTCAATGGCTTCTAGGACTTCAAGATCAGCAACAGTGGCAATGGTGGGATCAGGTCGACTAGAACATGCTCCTCCCTCTATTGTTACTGTCAGTGTCATGGGTGACATCGTGGTTGTTGCCTTGGCTAGGGCTCATCCCTTGGCCACCTACAACCTTGATGTTGAGGGAGAAGGCCGAGGTTAAGATTCCCAACACTCATGTGAGTAAAGGGATTGTGGCCGACTAGGGCTAGAGAGTTAGAATACTCAAAGCTCATGCCAATGGCCAATTTGGTCATCAAATAGCCAAAGGGGAAGGCCTTTGCTCAAAGATGGTGAGCAAACCTCATGTTCTGCCTCATGATGTATGAAGGGAGGCGGATGACCATGTTGAAGTGGAGGCAGTGGATGGCCATTTCCATGATCGTCGTTAGTTAGTTTATGTTCCCCTTCATCAAGTAGAGGCTGTGGATGAAGATCCAGTGGTAGACCCCGAAGATAAGAAACATTTATGAGGTCAGGAGGGCATTTCCCTCTAACCAATCCACATGATCGCCAACAAATCAAGTGTAATCATCTCCCTGTCCGCTGGGGAGATGGTGTGAGCAACTAAGCATTAGGGGTGGAGATTAGCAAAATCCCTATCAACTTGTGAATCATGTGTATTGTCACCAAGTGTATCTCACCCCCAACAAAGAGATGGAACTCCAACCCCTTCGAGGTGAAGTCGGTCATGGAGGCCAAGACCCCTGGTGGACCACTAAAATGATGGCTCGTCTCCCCACGCTAGGAGAGCCTTCGCATGCTGAGTCATCAACCTCTCCTTGATGAGAGAGAGGTAGTTGTCATCTCTAGTAATGACCTACCTCTCCACGATGACTTGCCTCTATCCTTGGTCTTCAATGAAGAGAGGATTCACCCAGTCAAATTGGTGGGGCATGGAGGCAAAGGAGGAGCTACAACTGGTGGAAGCTTGTTGATTAGGCCAAGAGGTAGAGGGCTCTCTACCGTAACAGTGGTAGACCTCACTACAGCTATTGCAAGTGGTGTCAACATTTGTTGAGAAGTTGTGGCCTTAGAAGGAGAAGGGCACGCTACCACGCGGTGGTAGAAGCTACTCTTGTTGAAGGGGGAGCAACATGTCGAGAACTCTAAGTCCTCGTGGGTTGGGCAAGAGGCTTGGCAAACCGCAGCGTGGTGGCTAGCCACGTTGGATGTAAGGAGGAAGCACTGCCTTTACCCCTCTTGGCAAGAGCTACCCTTGGCTTAGCAGGAGCCTTCCTCTTCCTCGCCTTTGTTTGACATGAAGCCTCACTATGGGCTAGGGTCTGGGAGTCAGTCTCCGACTCTAGAGCCGAGCAAATGGAAGTTGAAGACCTAGCATCCCTCGAATCAGAACTTCCCTTTTAAGTATGGGGAATAATGTGAGAGAGCGGGGGAAGAGCCTGAAGGTGAGGTGGAGGAGCTTGCTCTCTTAGTCCTAGGCATATGTAAAAGAGAGGGCAAAAAAGTTAGAATTGAAAATTTGGTGCCTTAGAGAAGTACTAGTTCACTATTAGCAAGCATCAATGCTTGGTGCCTTTGTCGATGGACTAGTTGGGTTATTGTAGGTAACCCTTCGACGCGTTGGTGACTACACCAATGGTTTACCTAGGTCACTAATAGTAATCGTCAACACATCGATGATTATGCCGATAGATCACTTGGGTTGTGTCAATAACCCATCGATGTGCCGATGACGTGCCGATAATGCCCATAAGTGATCTAAGAAAGGAAATTTAGTCATAGGCACCACCGATCCTTCATTGATGCCTTACTTGACCGTGGGATTTGGGGGTTTTGTGCCACAATGAGTGTGTGTGTGTGTGTGTGGGGGGGGGGGGGGTGTAGGTAGGGTGTAAGATCTCTAATTTATTTTTTTCCTTTTTAATTGTGTGAATTTGTTTGTTTGCCGGTTTGATTTGATTTTTGGGGTTATGGGTTAGCTAATTATAAATTTCTTAAGGTTTACTTTCATTTTAAGAGTATTAGTGTTAAGCATAATTTACCAAAAAATTTACCTATTTAAAGGTATTTTCTTTTATTTTTTCCTTGGTTACCCACGCCCATGTGGGAGGGGTGATACCTATTTTAGACTCTTAGTAATTCGTTTAAATGGGTTTGGGTGTGATTCAATTCATTTTTTGTCAAAAATGCACTTAAATAGCCACTTAGGGCGTTTTCTCCTATTTTCCAGCCCAATAATTCAATTTCCAGCCCAAAACCCTAGCTATTTGCCAAATGTGGAAGGACTAAGAATAGGAGGTAGGTTAGCACTACCTCCATTTCCCCAAAGGAGAATCCCTTATTAAGGTAAGTTTTTACCCTTAATCACCCCCTAATCTTTAGATTCTTGTCTTAATCATCTCTATCTTCATTTCTCCTATTTTGATTCTTAGTTTTCTTCTATCAAAATTATGTTTTTAATTTCAATTTAGAACCCTAATTAAGTTAATTTCATTTTTAACCTAAGGATGTATTAGATCTATCTTTTTCCAAGTTAATTTGAGTCTATTAGTTAGTTTTAATTAGGTATAACTAAAAGCCCTAATTTTTGGGTAGGATTTCTTAAGGTTGAAGCTTGTTCAAGGGATTTCCAAGCTTGTTAGAGGTAAGGGGTTTTTACCTTTGGTGGTTTTCTTCATTGGAATGTCATGATTATAGGTTTATTTGAGTTTTTGCTTCATCTTGATGTGTAATAGTGATTTATTAAAAGCATATTATTTATGATTATTTTGGCATGATTAGGCATGAGAATGATTAGATTCATCATGTTCTAGGCTAAGATTTTGATTATATAATACTTTATGGTATTTTTGAATTTATATGGAATTTCATAATGTTTTTATTTTAATTTCGAGAGGTTGAAAATAAACCATAAAAGTGAATTATTACGTACATTCGATAGGGCTGGCATGTTGATCGAACGGCCAGGCATTGAAATGGGCTATAGGGCTATTTGAATGGCCAAACGGCAGTTTGGTGGTGTAAGATTTCTAATTTTATTTAGTTTAATTTCCTTTTTAATTATGTGACATTGTGTGGTTTTGCTTGTTGCTAGTTTGATTTGATTTTGGGGTTATGAGTTAGTAATTATGACTCTAATAAGATTTAATTTCATTTTTATAAGTATTAGTGTCAAACTTGATTTATCCAATTTTTATAGATTTTATAGCATTTTATTCTAATTTTTCCTTATTTATGGGAGCAGACCCTACCATTGGCCCCACATTTGACCTTCTATTCTATTATTTTATTCAAGTGGGATTGGGTGAGATTAGATTCATCTTTAAGCCAAAAATAACCTTAATTAGTCACTTAGGGCGTTTTGACCTATTTTCTAACCCAATCCAAAACCCTTACTATAAAAGGAAAACCCTAGCCTATTAGCTAAATGGGGAAGGGATGTGTTAGAAGAGAAGAAGTGCTCAACCCCATTTCCCAAAGGAGAAACTTGGTTTAAGGAATGTTTTCTACACTTAAGCATCCCTAATCTTTCGATTTTGGCCTTAATCACTCATATCTACATTTCCCCTATCTTGATTCTTGACTTCTTTTAATAAAAATCTTATTTTTAATTTTGATTTAGAATCCTAATTAGGTGATTTTTGTTTTTAACCCACATATATCCTAAATTTATCTATTTTCAAGTTGATTTGAGTCTATTAGCTAATCTTGACTAGGTTTTAACTAAAACCCTAAGTTTTGGCTAAGATTTCTTGAGGATTGAAGCTCTTTTGTGGATTTAAAGACTTCATAGAGGTAAGAGAGTTTTACTTGTATGGTGTTATTCATTAGAATGCATGATTGTAGATTAATTTGAGTTCTTACTTCATTTTGAGATTTAATGGTGATTTGTTAAAAGCATGCAATTTATAGTTATTTTCTTGTGATTAAGCATGAAAATTATTAGATCTATCATGTTCTAGGGTTAGATTTTGATTATATGATGTTCTATAGTGATTTTTGAATTTATATAGAATTTTAGAATGTTTTCGATTTAAATTTCGGAAGGTTGAAGACGAACCAGAAAAGTAACTGTCACATGCGTTCGAACGGACAAACAGGGTGTTTGAACAGCTAGCTGTTCGAACAGCCTGTCTAGCCGATCAAATGGCTAGGCGTTTGAATGGCTTGCCAGGCCAATTGAACGGCCACAAGGCAGTTTAGTGATTTTGGCTTATTTTGTGGATTTTCGGCAATTCCTTGTTCTTTTCTCATTATTCCAATTTTCCATGACTATGATGAATTATGATTACCTATAAATGTCACTGTAATTACATGTGAATCATCTTTGAATTATGATTTAGCTCAAGCATGAATATGTCTATACTTGTCTAGTTTTAGTATAATATTCTACTTGTTTTAAATCCATGTTTGATGGATTCTTTATAATTACTCTATGATTCCAGTAGGCCACAACCATGATAAATTATGTGTTCTTGTACATGTCACATTGGTTATAGGTGATTCATGTTCTACATGTTTTAGCTTAAGTATGAGCACTACCACGCATATATATTGTTGTATATGTTTATATGATTTCATTTGTCACAAATAGACCATGTTTCATGCACATATGGGCTAACTAGAGTATGTTTTACCTATGCTTACACTCATTTAACGTTTGCTCATGTATGTATCATGTGGCATGCATCATACGAATGATTTATAAATGAAGGTTAATCGTGATTGACCATGATTAAGCGGTTGGTTGCACATGAATGTCATTGTTTTACGTCCAATGGACAGAGTTTTACGTTCCTTTGAGGACATGTTTCCTCCCAGGTGAAAAGAGTAGAATGTTATAATGAGTTAAATTGTTGAGTATTCTTGACTTGAGAATCTAGGCTAATTAATTCTACATGTGTGATCATTTAGTCATTGGTGAAGCTTATACACCTCCTCATCTTTAGTACTTCTCACCTACTTCCATGATTCCAAATCACACTAACCTTAGTCCTTATATATTCATTGTTTCTTGATTATGATTGAAAGATGACTTTAAGGAACCTTCCCTACTGGCTGTTCACGCTATTAATTAATAATGCATCAGGGTGGTAGGTGTTCCAGTTATTTTCATTACTGTCAGTCAATAATATGGTTCACCATAAATAAACCACCAGTCATTATCCCAAGCTATCTTCATTTGACCACAATATTGTTAATCATGCAAAAAGATTATTTGAAGGAACTGTGTGATTATTCATATAAAACTTCTTTTGGTATTTGGTGTTGACAGAGTAAGAAGAGGCCAAAGTTCTTCTAGGTCTCAGCAGCGGCCCCACTGACAAACTAGATTGAGAATCTAGGCTAGATTAATCAGGATTGTTTTCTCAATTGTGAAACATTCACCGGTTGATTTATATATGTGTATTGTTGTTCAATTCTTTCCCACTTTATTTTCGGTTTCCTTTCTTTATTCTCTCTTATTCGTGTTCAACAATGGCAACCATGAAAATCAGCTCTCATTCTTCAATTTTAAACTTTAAACATGTTTTTCATTAACTAAATTGAAATGGGTATTGAAATGCCTAATTTATTTGCTCAAATTCGTACTCAATTTCACCCAAAATCAAATAACTGTAATCTAGACGTTTCTGTCCAAGAACTCGTCTAGATTTCTTCTTTGCTTATTAAGCTCTTCTGATCATGTCCATATATATTTCCAACATGTCCACAACTCCAGAAAGTTGTCCAAATCACTTTTAAGCATGTCTAGAGTATTGTAAATTTTTCTAAACATCATCCACATACATTGGGAAGCATGCATCACCTAAATCACATAAACAATCATAATTCAAATGTGTAAGACATATGTAGAACACCGATTTTATTCAAATACTCCTAAACAATTAACATCGCCCAAATTAACTAATAATTAAATCACACTACTAATATCTATCTTAACATAAATAAATTCTAATTAACTATTAATTAACTAAATCATATACTATAAAATAAGGTAGATAGATGTATAAAATATATAAAAATCATATGTATCATGTATGGTATATAATGCTCATTGACACAAGTTGTGTAAGAACAATGATGCTTATGTTATACATGGTGCTTATGGAATGATGATGCTTGAACATGCAAGATGGGATGTGTTTGTTACACTTGATTATGTAAAGTGAATGTAGATATTGAGATATGATTATGCATGATATGAATATTGAGAATTGATTCATGGAGGATGTGATTGTTATAATGAGATTCATATGATTACACGTGATGTGTATATGTTTTATGAACTATGGATGAACCCATGATGCACAGGTGGCATAATTATGTGCTTATGGAATGTGGGTTACATCATGATATGCTGGTGGTATGATTATGTGTTTATGGAATGTGTTTTGCATCATGATGCACAAATGGCATGAGTATATGTTTATGAAATGTGGATTACAACATGATGAACAGGTGGCATGGATATATGTGATTTGTCCCATGATGAATGGGCGTAGTGAATGAATATGTGATGCATGTTATATTGATGATGCATGTGATATCTTCATGAGTTTACTTTCCGTATTAAAACCCTTTCTCAACAAAAGCTCACCCCTCTTTGTTTTGCGGTTTTGTTTTGGGGCTATATGTCATACCATGCAGGTGCTTTGGATGAGCTCTATGTTGAGCATGAGGATGGCCACGTATACTGAGAGGGGCTATGGTTACATGCGGTTATGTTAGTTTGGATCTATGCTATGATAAACTTATACATTTGACTTAATTTCGCAGTATGTTTAGTCATTGTTGGTTTAGTCTTGTTTAGCCCTTGTAGCTTGTTTTTATGTGATAACTAGATGATGTGGGTTTGTGTGGACTAAGACATTAATTAATAATCCTTTATATTTCTCTATTTGCTTTTGTATAAAGTGCTCATGCGCTCACTTCGATAGGTGTCTCACCCAAGAATGGGTTAAGTTTTCCTCATTTCCACTTAACTCGTCGCGAAGCGTACTACTTCCTCCTTGGACCAGGTTTGGGTGAGGGTGGCGTCAAAAACTTAATCGTTTATAATTAAACCATTTGCAAGTGTACAAGGTAATTGTACTAGGATGAGTATTTAAGGGTTGTCGAACCTCAGGGACGGATGAACTATTGCTAAATCTAAAGAGGAATTTGCTGATTAAAAACTAAAAACAACTTAAACTTAAATTAAGCAAAAGAAATGAATCAACTAGTTTAAAAGAAATAGATTAATATGATGGAATTTACATAGGAAATCGAATCCACTATAGAACCATAACAATTCCTTAACTTTTAATCTAAATCTGGTGTAAATATGAACAAGTATTCTCAGCTACAAGCTAAAGAATCATTAATTAAATTCATGGCATGAACTATCTTCGACAATAGCACGAATTATCTACACTAAACTAGCTATAGGCATGACTCGTCTAATCTTAGTATAACTCATCCAATTCATTAATTATCTGAATATTAAAACTATTGCATGACTATCTCATCTAAATCACAGAAATTAAAATTGATGCAAATATCAAAACCACATCAATCTATCATCTAGAAGACAATAAATCAATATAGATTTGAATAAACATTAAAAGCTCTTCCATTAAAAAGGAAATCCTTATCGTACAATTGTCATAATTCACAATTGAGATTTAAATTAAAAAGAAAAGAAACTAAAACTTATCTATAGCTTCATCAACTCCTAAGTAAAAGAAAAGTGTAGCCTTCCATTGTAGAAGAAAGCACTTGAATCTCCATTGAAAGCTTTGAGTTTTCTTCCATCTTCTTCTTCATTTTTCTCTTTAGAAAATCTACTGGAATCCCTCAATTTTGAGCCAAATATGTCTTTATATAGGCATAAGAACCGTAGGAAGAAGTTTTATATGAAAAGGACTCAAAATTGGCTTAAACTAGGAAACTGCGCATTATCCCGTTCGAACGCCCTGCATGCCCGTTTGAACGCCTATACTGCATATTTCTCCAAAATCACGTTATCCTGTTTGATCCTTACAAATGTCATATTCGAACGGCTACACTGTTTCTACAATTTGGATAGTTTTCTAGACAATCCATATTCCTGTTCATTAAGCTCTTTCTTTCATGTCCATATTAATTTCCAACTTGTTTGTAACTCCGAAAAGTTGTCCATATCACTTTAAAGCGTGTCAAGACTATTTTGAATTATTCCAAACATCGTCCAAGTACTTCGATAAGCGCATTTTACCTACAAAACATAAAAATATCACATTTTAGACATGTAAAATATAACTAAAATTCCAACTTGATTTAAATACATGCCTAAACTACTAATAACTACAAAATTATTAATAATTAAACTAAAATACTAATATCTATCTTAATCTAAATAAACCATAACTAACTCTAAATTAACCTAATCTATACTAGCAAGTAAGGTAAAAAGGCATATCAAATAGATATATATTTCATACTTATCACGTGTTCCAAGGTGTGACATGTGGAAATTGGTTATTTTGTAGATTTTAGCTCATTTCTTGTTCTTTTCTCATTAATTTAATTCTCTATAGTTGTGATGAGTTATGAGTACTTATAATTGTCACCTTAATTACATATGAGTCTTCCTTGGATGTGATTTAGCTTAAGCATGAAGGTGACTATACTGGTCTAGGTTTTGTATGATTCTTTATTTGTTTTAAATCCTTAGTTCGATGATTTCTTCACATTTATCCACGTTTCTAGTAGGTCATAACCATGATGAATTATGGATACTTGCACATATTATATTGATTATAGATTATTCATGTTCCACATGTTTTAGATCAAATATGAACACTACCATATATGTATATTCTATCTCATGCTTATATGATTTTACTTGTCACAAATGGACCATATTTCATGAATAATAGGAACGATTAGAGTATGTTTGTAACGTCCGGGAATTTTCTAAATTCCCGAAGTCGTACACGGGGAAATTAGGGTATAGGACCCCTTGATCTTCCTGTGAGAATAACTTGGTCATCAGTATGAAGTGGTATCTGAATCATATATGGATGGAAAATAGACAGAAAGAGCTTCGAAATACCACCAAGAACACACGAATCGGAGTCCGGAGGAGGGAGATACAACTATTCGAAGTTGACTATAATGTGCAGGACCCGTTTACCCGAATTAAACTCGCGAATTGTCCGTTTATGTTGCAATACGGGCCCGATCAATTACTATTCCGAAATTGTGTTTTTGGGAGCTCAATTTTTCATGGGATTAGGAGCCCTAATCCCATGCCTATAAAAAGAATTAATTAGGGCTCTTAAAAGAAAAGGGGGAAAAGGGGGATTTTTGGAGCAAAGGAGAACGAGCGGCATTGGATTTTTCTGGCAAAGCTTTGGCGGCGGTGGATCGACAACAAATCGGCGATTAAGGTAAGGATCATTGCCTTAGTACTCGAGTGAAGACTAATTAAAGTTTATTAAATAAATTCAAATTTCTGTAATTTGTAATTTAGATGAACAGTGCATTCTTTTGCAAAAAAATTCATGTATCTGTTGGCTAGCCATTGATCGGCCAGCCACCGGCTGTCACCGATCATCGATCGACTGGCAAAAGTGTCCGGCAGGCCAGGCTTGGGCAAGCAGCTACCACCAAGCAGGTCGCCGGGCCGGTGAAGAAAAATAAAATAAAAAGGTAAAATCAGGCGTTGGTCGAGGCCGCGCCGCCGTGGCCACACCAGTCCCGGCCGCGCCGGCCCAGTCCGTGACGGACCTGGCCACACTGGCTCTAGTTGCAGAAAAGCATACCGTTTTAAAACAATGGAAGGCCGGCCTTTTGGCTACCGTCTGGCCACCGAACGGCGGCAAAACTGTTTACTTCCGTTTCGCAGTGCTCCGAAGGTCCGGGAACCCTGGGCCACCCCCTCCTCCGCCGCAGTTCTGGCGGCGCCGCCAGAGGACGAACGGCCTCTGGCCAGTCGTGGAGAAGATGACCCGCGATGCGGGTCGTCAGCTGCTGGACCGGGTCAGGTTTCCCAACCCGATTTGGTCCGGTCTATTGTTTTATAAAAAAAACATAAAAATAAATAAATTTAACACCCACTGAACCGGGTTCGGTTCAGTAGGGTTTAGGTGCGGGAAAAATCCTAAAAAATTACTGTTGTACCTGGAGAGGTTTGGGATTATTTTGAACGAGTTTCAGCTTAGGGAAAAATTCCAGAGACTATAAAATGGCTATTTTAGCCCTTATAGTTAAATTATCGTGGGTAAACCACTTACCCAACTTTGGGGCTCCGGTTCAGGGGCGTATGAGTTGATATAAAAATTGGGAAATTTTCCAGTAAGATATTATTGTGTACCTTAAATATAGACCAAATCTCATAGTGAGTAAAAATCTCAATGAGTGGTTAATTAACCTTTTTGCCCTTAGGGTTTATAGTAAACTGTTAGTCAAACCTGGGTCGGTTCAAGGGGTTTACAACCCCGTAACACGCCAAAAAAATTACACAGAGTCCATGAAGGACAGTAGTACCCTTGACCTTAATTTTGGACCCATTGGATGTCATTACGGCCTTAAACCAAATGATAGAAATACCCCCATGAGTGGACCCGCCCCCATTCGTGTGAATGGAAGCGTGAGTCGATCTGAGAGTGGAGCCTAGTGATAGGTCAATGATTTAATTTAATAGAGGGGTAGTAAAATGACTAGAATGAACCAAGGGAGGGGTGTTGGAATTACCATAATGCCCTTAGAGGGCAGTATGTTCTATTTCTGCTAAAATGGATAACCAAGCAACCGAGCGTTAGGGTGTCGTAGAATGATGTTAATTGGCTTCAAAAGGAAGGGGTGTGACCAGCAAGAGATACGAAGACCTTGTCAGTTCATAGTGTCACGGGAAGCAAGAGGAATGACCCTAATTCTTAAGGTGGAGGGCAGTGGATTACTCGTGTCTGCAACCGAGTACGTCGATCGACTAGAGTATTAAAAATGTAACTTGTGCATTGTGTTAGAGTTGTTTACACTCTTGGGCTTGAACTCCCTGAGCCCTAGCCCTGCAAATGAGTGTAACAGGTCCTTATTCATTATTTATGCATTGGTGAATGCACATTATTTATGTGGATTATGTTGTTGTATATTTTTATTATTGATGTTTTAAGTTATATCAGTAACTTAAGATTAATGAAGATTAATCAAGAGACATGGGTTGTTGTTAGTTTGGAGGGAGAAATCTAATCAAGATAAAGACTAAAATACCCTCAATAGGGTTTGGGACCGGTTCATGGATTTGAATGGGGCCCTGACATAGAATTTTACCTTGGTTAATGAACCGAGGATGGTTACGGGATGTTCTTTGAGTCATAGCTCAGTGGATGAGCTATTTATTGGGTCGATTCACAAGGTGAAAAGGACCCAAATGGTTGAGTACATACTTGACTGGATGAAAATAATCTAGTCTAAGTTCAAATGTTTGGCAAAGTCAATGGTCATAAGGACTTGAGGCTTCTATGGTTAATGCTGGAGATTGCGATATGCTTCTTCATCGCCACGACGGTTTAGGTATTGACCAGAGGGTCTTTACCGCGGGTCTCCCGCAGGTCTTCCCAGGACTATTTAGTATGTACGAAAAGCGGAGTTACATGAGCATCATGGAAGGCTTGTGTTTCTTGTCAATCTGTGTCCATGAGCACAGTTGGGATCCTTTTCCCCAGATTCATGGCAGGCTATTGAGAGCCCTGGGGATTTGGGTCAAGCTGTTGTTAAGCAGTCTACTCCAAGGTTGGAGTCATTTGTTTGGAGATTTCTCGAGGGGCGAGTCATCTCTGAGTTATAGATTTGATAATATTAATTGTCGAACAAGAGATGTGAGATAATTAATAACATTGTTTGATATTGCTTGTTAATTAGACAAGTGGAACAGTTAAATGACTTACTAAAATGTAGGTTAAATATATTTAAGCATTGCATATGTGGTGCTATGCTTATTAGGATAGAGTAGTTTCTAAGTAGAACTACGTCTGGATCCGATCTTGTTGGAAACATTGGAGATGTTGTCTGATGAGTACATAGGCAACTAACATCGAGTGATGTTGGCCCGATCCAAATAATATTAATAAAACCTTTTGTTCTTTGGATGCTCATATGCTGAAGGGCAGAGAGATTCCATTGTTGTGTTGTTGTTTGGTTTCCTTGGTTACAAATTCTCTAAGCAACGACAAGTGAGATCAAGACATGCAAGCACAAGAAGAAGTTGTTACGTTTTTGCAACTCTGGTACGTAAGTGTACCTTATACGTGAGAGTCAACTTGTTATTTATTTTCAGACGGGTGATAGACTTGTACTTAGATGGATGAGCTAGTCTTTATGAATTTTCAGACGTTAAATAATATCATATGATTTGATATCCGTATTTGTGAACCCCAATTATCATGACTTAGATATTTAATCGAATGGTTTGTTTTGTATTTAAGAAAAAGAAAAAAATTCTCACTACTTACCGTTCATGCTATTTAAAAATGCTTTTAAAAATCTGGGTCGTGACAATGTTTACCTATGTTTGCATTCATTTAACATTTACTCACGTATGTATCATGTTACATGCATCATAAGAATTATTTATAAGTAAATATTACTCGTGTTTAACCGTAGTTAATTGATTGTATACCATAGTTTTCCGGATTAGTGGCATTAGAGGATTATCGAATTGGTTTTATGTCTGAAAGGACGAGGATCTACATCCCTTTGAGGACGAGTTTCCTCCCCGGGTGAGAAAGATTTGTTATAATGAGTTAAGTTGATGTGTTATCTGGACAGAAGATTAAATGATGGTTTGTCTGTGTGCACTGGCTTACCAGAGGGTACTTTCCCCATTAAGGAACTTACCTAAACTGCTCTAGTTTTCCTTTCTCAGAATTCAAACTTCCCTGTTAGGGATTGTGTCTGACCCGGATGTTCAAAACCTTTTTTTTTCAATAAAGGACACGCGATAAATCACAATAATTTTTTTCTTTTTTAAATACAAAAAAAATCCTTTAATTAATTATCCAGGTCATGATAAGTGGGGTTCACAAATACGAATGTCAAAACATATGATATTATTACACATATCAAAATTCGTAGGTTAACCCTCTAAGTACAAGTCTGTCATCTGTCTGAAAAGAAATAACCAAGTAAAATTGGCTCTCATGCTAATAATTACAATTACTTACAAAATTACAGAAGTAAGAAACTAGATTCCACTAATGCAATGTTGTCCTCAATCGCCCATCGATTTTCTAATCTCGCTACATCCTCATCTAAAGAACCTGAAACCACAAGACCAAACAGCAACAAAACATCTCCTCCCCTTGGAGGAGCATTTTCAAAAGAACAAAAGTATTAATTAATATTTTTTTGATCGGACCAACATCACACAATGTTAGTTGCCTACGTACTCATCAGACAACATCTCTAATATTTCCAACAAGACTGGATCCAAATATAGTTCTGCCTAAAAACTACACTATCCTAAGAAGCATAGCATCACACGTGCAATACTTAAGTATTTTCAACCAACCTACCTTTTTATGCAAGTCTTTTAATCATTCTACTTGTTCTAATTAAACAAGCAATATCAAATAATATTATTAATTATCTCTCGAACCCTTGTTCGATAATTAATATCCTCGTCTAATCCCAAAGACAGAAAGACACATCAAATGTCAACCTAAGTGACAAATGATACACTCACCATAGATCACCCGCAAGGTAAATCCATGATGAAACCCTGGAATCTACCAGGACCCTGGAATCCACCAGGAAGTGCCATCTCCCAACTTAGCCCCTAAGGACTTGACCGGAGTAGAAGGGCATGACCCACAACTACACCTGAACAGAAGTGGTGAAAGATGCCAACCAAGCAGAATGTTAGCGACTTTGTTGCGTGTACACTAAATGATCATCAATAGATCGGCGGTGAGCCCAACTCACACAGAACTCCCTCCAACGGGGAGGTGCAACTTTACGGTCAAATCAATAGCTCCTCAATAGAGTGAAGACTCAGAAAAACCATTTTGAACCTTATCTTGTTCATCAACAAGCAAGGATTTTGAATGACAAACCCAAACCTTATCAGTCTCTTTCAAAATACTGTTAAAACTCAAAATTTCCATCGGTTCATTAACCAAGGCAAATCGTCATGTCAAATGTCATGTTCACTCTATGAACTAGTCTCAGACACCTCTGAGGATATTTTAGTCTTTATCTTGATTAGGTGTTCTCGCCTAATCCAAAGTTATCTAACCCCATTGATTAATCTTTCAATAATTTTAAGCTAGTGATAAATTACTATTACAACAACAATAATAAACATCAAAACAATGAACAACATAAACAACCAAACCCACACATGTCCAAGCATATCGTAATATCAATAATCAAATTCAATAATGATATTAAAAATGTTCGCACTCAGGTGCCCTAACCCTCCTTGGGTTAGCTACTTAAATTTTTATGAAAATGGGTCGTCATGCACCTAAGGGCATTAAGATAATTATCCTATATTGGATATGGTCCTCTCTGTTCTAGGTAAGTTTTTGACCTCTCAAGAGGTTCCATTATCAAATTGACCCGTTAATAAAATTCACGCAAATGCGGGTCGGTCCGCTCATAGGAGGTATTTTTGTCATTTTGTTCAAGGCTACCCTAAAGCCTAATAGGTTCAAAACTAATCTCAGAGGTACACCTTGACGTTATGAAAATGAGGTAATTTTCTTGCAGTTTAATAGGGTTGTAAACCCCTTGAACCGACCCTGGTTTATTTAATAGTTTTACCTTAACCCTAGGAGTAAATTAGTTAATTATCTATATTTACTGGGATTTTTCTCCAGTTTGAACATTGTCCTATAATTAGGGTACATATTAAACTATCATTGGAATTTTTTTCAATTTTTAAATTGACTCATAGGCCCCTAAACCGGAGCCCCTAAGTCAGGTAAGTGAACCAATACTTAGCTACAAGGGTAAAATAATCATTTCATATGCACTGGGATTTTTTACTAGCCTAAAACTTGGTCTTTTTACCCTTCCTATTTTGGGGAATATTCTGTAATTTTCTTGAATTTTTCTAACGTATAAAATCTACTGAACTGGACCCGGTTCAGTTGGAGTTATTTTTACAAACCCTGGTCGGCCTGGACCCAGGATTCAGCGTGACGACCCTTTTCACGGGTCATCTCTCTCGTGTCCGGCCAAAGGCCTCCAGTCCTCTTGCACTGCCACCACCAATTCTGGCAGAGGAGAGGTGAGCCCGTGGCATCCAGACTGCCAATGCACGGTAGAACCGATGTTGTCGGCCCGGCCGCCGTCCAGTGGCCAGCCGAGAGTCAAAGAGCCCCCTTTTTTTTGCAATTCTCCGAGGCAGCTACCGGCCACCCGTCACGGCCCTACAACGGGCTGGCTCAACCGAACCGCCGTCACACGGCGAGTCCAAGTGCCCAGATCCCGTCACCAACCTGGATCGAACACATAGTGCAAGGGTTTATCTCAGCATACGGCCAGAGTTTTCTGACCTCTCGCCGACGTAGCGACTGTTAGTCATGGCCTGGCAATAGGTGGTTCAACCGAACCACCATTGCATGACGAGTCTGAGTCTCCTATCCCGTCACCGGCCGAAAGAACATCATCTGGCTCTCTCCTTGGTTCTCTTAACCCTTCTTCCGGCTAGAACAGAACACAGGTAGAACAAAACGCTGGCAGAACAAAACACCGGTAGAACAAAATGTCGGCAGAACAAAACACTGGCAATTCACAACTGACCGAAAAATGCTAGATTCCGATCGACGGCGGGGCCGATGGCGGCAAGCCGGTCGGCTTCCTTGTCAAACACCTAGTCCTCCTCTTTATTAATATATCAATAATGAATCCCTTTACTTAAATTTCAGATTAGGACATCCCTAATTATACTATTCCATGAAAAACTTAGGGTATTTGATGATCCTACCTCAAATGTTGGGTTGTCGTCGATCCACCACTGTCGGAACTCGAACTCACTCCTCCTCAACTCTGTCATTGGCCGCCTTTGCCATAAAACTATCTTCATCTCTCTCCCCCCTGAGGGCCCCAAAAAAACTCATCTTAATTATGCCCTAAGAAGCCCTTTTTATAATCATGGGGATTAGGGTTCTTCATCCCCTTAGAACTTGGGCCAACTAGGCTACTTAGGCCCCTTTTTTTATTAATTTCTATCACTTTAATTAGCCGGGCTTGCAAAATGATTTGAAGGGGCCAAATACACATCTAAATCGGGTAAACGGGCCCTCTACGATATGTTCAACTTCGAATAGTCGTATCTCCCTCATTCGAATTCCGATTCATGCGTTCTTGGTGGAGTTTCAAAGCTTTTTCTATCTACTTTCTAAAACATTAGTCTCAACCACAAATTCTATCTATTGAAGAAGTTATTTTACTAAGAAGGTGAAAGGGTAAAATAACCTATTTTCCACGTGTTGCATTTTTGAAACCTAGGAAAATCTGGGATATTACAGATTGTCCTAGGTGAGCAGGTCTGTTTGTGCTTCAGCCAAGATAAGCAGGGTTATTTTCTCAATTGAGACATTCACCAGATGATTTATGCATGTGTATAGATTATAATGCTCATTGGAACAGGTTGTGTAGGAACAATGATGCTTATGTTACACATGGTGCTTATGGAATGATTATGTTTGAACATGTAGGATAGAACGTGTTTTATACACTTGATTATGCATGGTGAATGTGAATATTGATACTTATTTCATGAAGGATGTGAATGAACCATGAAACTTAATTATTTGCCTAGGGTGTGCATATGTGTTATAAATTATGAATGAACTTATGATGCACAAGTGACATAAATGTGTATATGGAATGTGATTTATCTCATGATGCACATGTGGCATGAATATGTATATGGAATGTGATTTATCTCATGATGCATAGGCATAGATAATAGATATGTGATGCATGTTTAGATTGAAAATGCATGTGGTGTTTTCATGAGTTTATATTTTGTTTCAAAACCCTTATTAAGCTAGGTTCACCCCTCTTCTATTTGTGGTTTTTGTTTTGGGTTATATGTTGTCATTTAGGTGCTCCAGATGGACTCTATGTAGAGCATGAGGATGAATTTAGGCCATGAGAGGGGCTATATGCTGGGATGGTTTTAGACTTATGATGTGATAGGGTGATCTCATACATTACTTTATCTTATACTATGGTTAGTCGGTGATGGCTTTAGACATGTGTAGCCCTAAGGCTTGAGATTATGTTATTATTTAGATAATGTGGGTATTATGTTGAACTAAGATTGTTATTAAATCTCTTTTATCTTCCTCTATTTACTTTTGCATAAAGGGCACATGTTGTGTACTCCATTGATAAGAACCAATGATAGTTATGTCTGTTGCATGTGTTGTGCCGTGTCCCACTCTATTAGACCTAGTTTGGGTCAAGGGGGGTGTGGCGGGGCGTGACATAGGGGTCCAACCCTTTGGCTTCCCCATTCATGTCACGCCGACTCATCGATGCAAGTGGTGGGTGAATTTTGAAATCTTAAGGATTTGAAATTAAGAAGAAATAAGCTTTTGCAAGTTGTACATTTGCAATCGTGGTGGTGGCAGAGTTATTGTTGGAGTTTGGATGTTGATGAGTACTTCACCACTCGTTCACTCAAGAATAGGTTCACAGCTGGAGAAGAGCATGAACAATGTCTGTCAGAAAGGGGTTTTCTTTGGAAAGCCTGGGAGCACGATCTGGGGGCAACGGGGAGATGTCGCCGGAGAAGGTGTACAAAGGTCATGCATTAGGTTTGGAGGGTGATTTTCAAAAATTGCTTGAGGAACCGAAATGGTGTGAACAGTAACCAAAAGAAAAGAAAGCAAAACCAGTCTCTTCATCACATGTATATAATTCTTTTTATTTCTCCATAACATGCATGATTCTTGACCAAAATAATTAATTCAACACATTTAGCAATCATTTAGAGCATCAAGACCCATGATTTAGATAGACTACAATCCTACCTCAAATTCCTTTCATCTTGGAGCTCGCAATCCTTCTCCCACGAATTTTCTCCCTTGAAAATGATGTTCTTCTCCTTGGAAAATGGTTGAATCCTCTCAAATTCGCCTTTCGAAGGTTCTGGTCACCTCCTAGCAGCTTAAGGTTTTAGTTTTGGACAAGAGGAAGTCATTTTAGATGAAGAACAAATCCACCAAGTGAAGTAAGGTGTCCTTTTAAGTTGGTTGTTGTTAGTCGATGGGTTGCTGCCCTGATATCAATGCGCCAAAGAGCATGTCGAAAGACCCTTCTTTCCTCCAAATCCCTCCAAAATTCACCACAAAAATCCCCAAGTGAATTAAGGGATTTTCCCAAAATTTTGGGGTGTTAACAACATCTAACATGTCCACGGTGAGTGTAACAGTTAATAGAGGTTGTCCAAGTCATCTGTGACAGCAGTGAATTGAGGGTGTGCAGGTAAGAAGGGGTGGAGCGGGAGCAATGGCGCAAGGCAACCAGCAAGATAACTGGAAGCCAGCAATGAATTGAGGGTATGTTGATAAGAAGGATATGGCCAGGAGGGAGGCGAATAGAGCGCCAGAGTGCACAATGCCCTACACCGAATCACAGGTTAGACATATATTGAGTTCGACATAATGTAAGGCTGTTATACGACTGCAGCATCGAAACTAAAAAAGTTGAGCCAAACACAGGGTTTGGACCATTGGGTAATATAAATACTGATACAGGCTCTTGATTTCATATTAACAGGGGCGAAGAGACCACTAGCTAAATCAATTCAGCAGATATTTAGGCTGGAATTAATGAACGATTGTCCATACTATTTTCTGTTAGTGTTGCATAGCCATCTAAATGAGGCGTAGCAAACCTCTTTCCTTTATATACCATACAGTGCGACTCTGATTCTATTTATTTTTTTATTTCTAATGACTTCCATGGATATTGTTTCATAAGGGGAAACCAAAATCCCACATGCACACGATATCTCTGGCACTTATATCAGATTCCCCTAGAAAGCATCAACACCTATAATTTTTTTTTTATATATACATACAATAATTAGTAAGCCTCCTTCGCAAGTCTAGGAACCACTGCATCAAAGATAATTTATGTCCTGCCACTTTGCAAACAACTACAACAATAGAATGAACTAATCACAATCTTACCAAAATTGCAATGAAAAAAATCTAGCAGATATTTCTGGAAACAGTTGCACGACCTTCACATAACATAGTCCGTCCCACACACAGAGGATTCCACGTCTTCTACATTAGCTCATTAAAATTTACACCAATGTAAAGCCTAAATTATCTCTCCACACTATCAAAAAATGGAGCTTTAACCAAAAACATCAATTTGAATGATTTGGAACTGCAGCCTTGTGATCAACATCAAGCCCCAACACGTAAGAGATTGTTACAATGCCCACCACCCATGGACATAACATATAACAAAGTTAATCTTCATCCATACCAGCTGGTGCATCCCTCCTTGGTCCACCAGCTTGTTTTGCCATTATAATCTGGATAAATTGACACAGCACGTGATCAAGAAGATGAATAAAGTAGAAGGAAATACGAATTGTAAGTGCAAGTGGCAAGAGATCAAAGTAGCTATCAGCTTTAATGAGTCATGAACTTTTATGAAGATATCAAATTATGAAACTGTTCATGAGTTGGAAAGCTCATTCAAACCATAGTAACAAAGTCTGCATTTCAGTTCATTTCGGTGGGAGGTCATTTTGAGTTCAGTTCGTTTTGTCGATTTGTAAAAAGAGGAAGGAGGAGAAGTATAGATAAAGGAGATGAAAAAAAATGACCTAAATATAAAAATCCAAAAATAACTTGCCCGAACTATAAAAAACCAAAAATTAACCTGCCTAAACCATAAAAAACCCGAAAATAACCTGCCTAAACCATAAAAAACCCGAAAATAACCTGCCTGGCATGTAAATAAAATTCAGGGAAGTGCAGGCCAATTTCACCAAAATTTCGCAAATTTTGTTACTATGATTCAGACTTGGAAATGTCATAATGTGAGAATCCAGAAATTTGATCATACTAGATGTAATATTTAAAATTGAAGTTTTCTATATTTCTGTTGGTAATAAATTTTCAGTATCTTCGACATGGTTTGTGGGCTATTAAATCTACCTTCATCTGTAAATGCTAGGAGTCTTTGTAGAAAGCAATACGGGTATTTTAGCCCATCAAGTGCCGGTATTATATACTCCCTCTGTGTCCCAGATTAATTGTCTAGATTTGAAAAAACTTGTCCCATATTAATTGTCGTGTTTCATGTATTCCTTCTCATGGTAAGTAGTGGATGGAGTAAAAAGAATAATAAATTGGGTTCCTTAAATATCACATTTTTCAAATGTGGACAATTAACATGGGACAGTATAGTTTTTCTGACATTTAATTTTAGAAGTCACTTGAAGTTAGCACACAAATTCTGTTGTTATATCCTTGAATAAATAAAAAAGCCTTTGCCCCTGATTCCTCCCTCCGCATCTTCTCTTCTTGTCTTCACCATCTAGCTATTGAGTTTAATAAAACCCTCTTGTACTCGTAATCAACTCTCATAATCATTTCCAACAACATAAATTAGTCTTATCACACTGACAATAGACATCTTTTCATAATGTTTATTAATACCAACTACAAAAATTTTAAAAGATAGCAGTCTTTTGTTAAAAGAAATAAATGGACAATAGTGAATCTTGACTAGTAAGAGCTAACCTGATCCACTCGAAGAACTGTGCAGGCAGCATCTGCAGCATACTTCAGCGCAAACAACCTGCACGGGACCACAGTCAACAAATTAATAGAGACCAAGGCTCAAGTATACAAACCAGTACTGAAAGGGGTGTTTTTTAAGGGGCCCTGAAGGGCGCCCAAAAAATAACAAGGTTGGTCAAATGCCTCAATAGTGTTGGTCTGGTGCACTTTATGCCTCAGATGGTTGTGGTGCTACAAGGCAAATGTTTAATGCTCGAGGTGTGCCATTACCAATGCAGCATTTCTTTACCCTTCACAACCATTTTTTCTTAGTAATAGGTTTCTTTGCTTTCTCTTACATGTTCATTTTAAAAAAAAACGTAAATTGAACATTTTTTTGGTACACATCAAAGCCTGCAGTCCCTAAATCCCAACCCCCTCCCCCAAAAGGTGCCACATGCTCGAATCAAACCTGGGACCTCTCCCTCGACAGGAAGAGATCCTATCCAGCATGCCAGTGACTGAGTTGGCTACATGTCCAGCCTATATTACTATAACATGCACATTCTTAATTTTGCTCTACATTTCACATTATTTATGTAATAAAGAAATAAAAGGCCTAGCCTTTTTAAGGTTGGATGCCTCAAGGCTTGCCTCACTTTTTTAGGCACTGATACAAACCATGGATAGCGTCCATAACCATCAATACAAAAGCCAAAAAAACTAATACTAGTGGTGTGAACACCATAACCCTGATGTGGGGACCACAGTTTGGCTGAAATGATTTCTGCTTACGAAATCAGAAGAAAATGACTCTTAATTCGCAGTAGTGTTATTTAGAGGCCTGGTACTCTCCATCTGGTTGGAGAAAGCCTGTCTCCACTCTAGTGCTTTGCCAGCAACAGAATCTAACAATCGATAGGAGATTAGCATGGTGGTTTGGGTTGGGAGACACTCTCAAAACACCGCCCCTCGTATCCAGGGCGTACACAGCTGCAGCGCACTAAGAGAGGGAGGCAGGTGGAAAGACACAAAGGTGGAGGGTGGCAAGGTATAGCTGTGAACGCTGTCAATACAGGGGAGGGGGGGTGTTTTGAGAAGCTCCTGACACGTCACAATGCTCATCTGCAATCCACCATTAGCTTACATTGCCGGCACCGGAAATTGAACCTGCACAGCACTAGAGTAGAGAAAGGCTCTCCAACCAGTTGGAGAGTAGCTTTTTACTATTATTTAAGTAAAGAAATCCTTGCAGATCATATGTTGCTCTTTTTTAATTGTTTTACAGCACTAATAGTTTCCTGTATTAACTCAAATGCAATCCAAGAAACTTGACTAATCAATCACCTCAACTTCAAACACCTGCTAACCCTATGAAGAAGCATTCATAATAAACTCTTGATAGTTCTATTATGAGCATTCCCTCTCTCAAAGTTTTCCGGAAATAGGCTTTTCCACCAAGTCAGCTTGAGAGCTCATACCAACACAAATTACTAATTGTTAATAGAACAAGTAAAAGTAGCCAATACAAAAATCCAGGGCCTTTGGACCCTTCTGGCAGTGTTGGAAGATTAAAGAAAAATATTTTCATGACCACTTACCATGACCACAATGCATGACCAATTGATATGGAGGGGAAAACCTTGGAAATTGTTGGATCTGATTCCCAAGTTTCTCTCTTACCACTTCCTTGGTGATGTGGCAGCTTCCTATTGTTGGTAACTAAGCCTTAGTCATGAAAATTGGTCATGCTGGACAAGTCCATTAAGAAACTACCCCAAGTGGCAAAAGTTACGAAAATAACCCTGCTTTAACAAAATACTATATCTTCTTTATTTTTTTCCTTCCTCTAACATCTACATCTGATAAATATGTACTACACCAGAAGCCCCTCAAAAATAAAAATGCACGTATGATAAAATTAGGGTCAACCAACAAGTAGAAACAGAAATATTCATGTGGTATGCAGCCCCCAAACGAGTAAGGATGGTGGAAGCCACTTGAAAAAGTATATTTCATGAAAAACAAAGAAAGAACACACTGTTGAACACGTATACAGATCTACAATACTATTCACAAAAAAGAAAAAAAAGGTCAAAGCAAAGTAGTGTGCAAATACATGTACAAGGACTGGCTCAGTACTATTTTCACTGGCAACAACAAATACTTGGTAAAAGCAGACAATTAGGAAATAAGGATAAGCTACATCAAGACCTGTTATGAGGAAAATTATTACCAAATGTGGAAAAAAAGGTTTTATGCTATTACCAAAAAAAAGGAAATCCAAGAGTAGGAAAGGACCACTATAGAGCCCCAAAAAAGGAGTAAAAACGGAGCATTACTTGGTAACATAAAGATCCCAAATGCCCATGGTAGATGCATCCTTGCAGACACCTTCATTAATGTCAATACCAACTCTAGTGTTTCCTGCCGCATGTTCAGCATACAGTGTAGAAATGATTTCCATAGCATTAAGCCCTGCATTCTCAGCAAGGGTTTTCGGCACCATTTCAAAGCTTTCAGCAAATTTTGCAATTGCATACTGATCCAATCTGCAATAACAATTACTATTACTGCCTAATAATACAGCAATCAGTTAACTTTAATATGCCATTCTCTCACAATAAAGGTGAAGAAAACAAACTCAAAATTTAAACTAATCGTCAGTCAAAATTGTTTAAAAAATCAGTCTTCAAGTAATAAAGTTCTGTTTCATGTTCTCAAATGATACATCCAATTTAAACATGTTAATCTGAAAAGCAGATCATGGTCTACATCCAATTTTAACTTCGCACGATAAATACATGTGCCAATTGGTTATGTCCTGCCTTAATCGGATCCGCCTTCGGGGTCTGCTAGATGTTTAGAATTTACTTAATTCATTAATTAGGGATAGTTAAGTAATATAGTTATTAAGGTGTTATTTCTATTTCAGTTAATTGTTAGGAGGCCCATTATGAGTTCTGTTATGAGTCTATAATATGTTAAGGTGTTGTCTAATTCGCTAATGTCAAAGACAAAATTTGTGTTTTCCAATGGTCATGTCAATTTCATGACAAAGTGCTCAAGTCTAAGAGGTTTAGGCTTGAAGAAGACACAAGAAAAATTAAAGGTCGAAAGTTGAAACACACCTCAAGACTCCTCCACATTAAGTAAAAGATGAGGATCTTTACTGGACCCTAAAGTATAAGTTTTTGAGTCCCTTACTTAGAATTGGCCCTAGGAACCCCTAAGATTGATTGGTAAACATCCTAGGTTATAGGACTTGATCTTCACCAGACCCTAAGGTATAAGTTTTTGAGTCCCCTGCTTAGAATTGGCCCTAGGAACCCCTAAGATTGATTAGTAAACATCCAAAGTTGTAGGGCAGTTTTTTTTTTTTACTTTTTATTGTAGCACACAGTCATCATACGGTAGCACATGGTTCATCATTACTGTTTGTCGCCCAGTCGACCCTGTTCATTGACCTGTCAACACTGTTCATCAGCAATTTAAATTATGCTTGACAGTAATGAAAGATTAAGTTACTAATTGAGTAGATTAGTCTAGTTCCGATCCATCTTCCTAAACCCTAATCCCTGCTTTTTTCTCCCCTATCACATGCACAATTTATCCCTTGTTTATCATTGTTGAACCATCAGTCTACACCACAATTTTTATAAGTTTGATGAAAATATTGATAGTATTAAGGTTTAAGGGGGAAGAAGATATGGTCTGTTTCACTGAAAGGAAAAGGGATACAGACTAAGGTGGTTGGCCAGCCTCTAATAGGCTTGGGGCTGCCAACAACAGTAAAAGACCTTATTACCCTCACTAAAGTGGAGGGCTGACCAATTACAAAATAAGATAACATAAGATTGACTAAAACTACCCCTTATGCATAGGACTACCCTACTAATGACAACCAAATAGATAAAGACGAGCAAATAATCCTCTAACAAATATAAGCCAAAAGAAATAGAAAAATTGGAACCAAATATATTTGCCACTCCGCTCAATGCCATCATCTCCTTATCAGTTTTAAACAACTATTAGTCAGTTACTTTTCCAAACAATAGCCAACTGAACATCAGTTCTTTGTCATATTGAGTTTCACCTATAAGAGTTAAAATTGTGTATACTTCCATTGTTTTCAAAAAAGATTTGACTAGATACCCATTAGAGTTTAGTGAAATTCAAATTGATGCTGAAATAATTGCATGAAATGGTCTTCTATAGAAAAAACCTACGAAGGATCATAAACATTTTGTTTCTTCCCCAATATAGCATTTCGACTTCTCCACTACACACAACTTTCAGTCTGGTTGTCACTAAATTGTTAAAGCTCATCCTCCAGGCCTAAACAACAATCTTCTATTCAATATACAAAATGGGAACTATGTGATACTTACCCTAGTTTTTCGTTATTTGGCATGTTCAATGCACAGAAACAATCAAAACATAAATTGCATAAAAGTAATATATTACAGGCATAAGCTAAAAACATATCAACATAAAAAAATGATTACCCAATTTCTTTAAAGGAAAACTCTTTCAATCTTCTAGCCAACTCAATTTCTGTTGCTGCAGCCCCAGGAACAAACCGACTGTCCCTGCACATTGCCTAATAGAGAGTGGTTATATAGTATACTACATTTTGATATCATACCAAATAAAAAACAACTACTCTCTTCCTGAATTAAATAGAGGGAGTTTGTATTATTTCTTCAAGTACAAATCATTTTTCCTGCTTCCAACAATTCAGCTCACGCAAAAAATGTTCCATAGAATTTTTAATAATTTAGATTAATAAATTCACAAAATCTTGGTGGTAATTGTCTTCTCAACATTCTGATCATAAAAAGAACATATACATACCTTATAAGTATTCACACCATCATCAACTGCCCTTTCAAGGTCATCTAATATGCTATCAGTACTTCCTCGTAAAACCACTGTGGACACAGAATTTCCACCTTCCTCATTTTGTACAACAGTGACCTTTCAAATAAGACAATCACATATAAGAAATATGTGTGCATCGATTAATGAATATTTCAGCTACGAAAATGAGAAAAAATTACCCGGGTACCACCAATTTCCTCTACTGTAATAGAGTCTGCATATCCAAGTTCATCTGGGTTTGGTTGGCTGAGCTTCAACTGAAAACAAGATATGTTTGACACCAGGATTCTTGACAAAGAGAATGCAATAAAAAATTAAAATCAAATATTCACTTACAAGAGCCACAGAACCAGTTGTTCGGCAAAACCGCCGCAATTCAAATTTTGAACTTATCTTCAAAACCATCAGCCTGTTAAATAAAGTGACTCATTTATCACACAAACTGAAATACTCTAAAGGTCCTTACTGACAAAATGATGGTTAACTATTACGAAGGCAACACTACAGAAAAATAATTTTGTCAGATGAAACTTATTACTTGTAACGCTCACAAAAGTGCAATGCCATTTCTCCAACTGCACCCCCACTAACAACCACTTTAGCACCTGAGTCAGCAACCGCTTTAATAAGCTCTTCGACTTTTCCCTCCTCCGTTTTAGCATAATTTTCAAGCTGCAATATTTGCATCACTCATAAGGCTTTCCCAATACCAGACAGACACAGTTCACTCTTGCAAACGGTGGTAGATAATTCCAGCAGTAACATAGAAGTGTATAGCGCACACAGGACAGGACTATAAACAATAAACTACATAATGAGCTGCCTTGATAGCCAAGCAACATGCCACACATTCATGCGAATCATATGTTATTGTAGAGCATGCTAGCACTATATTCTACAAAAAAAGGATCATTGTTCCCTCTTATACATGACGAAACTACATAAAATACAAGAATTCAAACAAATGTAAGCAGTCTCACTGACAAGCAAAGATGAATACATATTGAGAAGCAAAAAACATGCATATTAAAGATATTGCTGCGTAAAATAAATTCAATATCTATAAAATTCAATAGGAACAGAACTGCGCGCAAGAATGGAATATCAAAAGAATACTACGATAAATATATACTGAGATGCACAAACATGCAGAGTTAAGATATAGGAAAAAAAAGTCCATCCATATCTATAACAATCAATATAAAAATGTGCCAATATTAAAAAAAATCAAATAGCACATAAAGATTTTACTGCACTTGTCATCATCACACACCTCTTCAGCACTTTGAATAAGAACAGTCCCCTTCGTTTCCGTGGCAGATGTGTCTACACCTCCAGCAAACACAGCAATCTACAGAAGTAAGAAAAGAAAATTTCTTTTACAAGTGCAACAGAATGATATGACAATGATACTTATAAAACTAGAAACAACAAATGAAGCAATGCAAAGGCAAAAAGTCATTCATAACAAGCCACAATCAATTTGGTAGAAAGCTAAACAATACCCTCCTTGACAATTCCATTACTGATTCAATCATTTGAGTGATAACCAAGGTTTGCAATCTCAGTCTTCGTGCCAATCTTGGTTGGCTAAAAATAAGAGATTCCGCATAGATCGGAAAATGATCTTGATGATGAGGAAATGCTAATCTCATACATAAAATTGATGTGTATGTATATTTAACACCTATAAACTTTAATAACGAGAAAATGATGATGCAAATTTGAAAAGATGACCACATAATTAAACCAAAAAAAAATACAACATGATAACTAAAGGGGCTCGGGGAGAGTGTTGTAGGCGGTGGTCTACATGTGATGACGAGTAGGCAATGAAGGTAATGGAGGGTGTGAAGGTTGATGAACTTGGAAGAAAATTAAGGAAGAGGGGAAGAGGCATAAACAGGAGTTAGATGAAATCAGATAGAGAGCAGAACGGATCATAACTAGCAACTTAATTGATATAAATACTTTCTTCCATGGTCAATGTTGGCCAACGTCTTGCAATTTATAGATAAAACCATTCCCTAACCCTATTCCAATAGTTCAACCACAGCCCTTTTGGTTTTCTTCTATTTCTTCCTCACTACTCGTCTCTTTATATCTCTTTGTTCATGGTGTTGCATGAAGAGGCAAGTCATTCATCAAAAGGCATGGATTTCCCTTTCTCCAATAGTACAACCACAGCCCTTTCAGTTTTATTCTATTTCTTCCTCACTACTCTTCTCTTTATATCTCTTTGTTCATGGTGTTGCATGAAGAGCAAAGTCATTCATCAAAAGGCATGGTTTCCCCTTCTCTTTCACCTTATATGAAGGTCTTTCTTCACGCAAATCCCCACTCCCTTTCCCCTTCACAACCTTTTCTATTAATTTTATAGGTTTCCTTTAAATCCTTGTCTTACAACCCCTTTAGATTTATTGTTTGATGCTTGAAATTTAAGGTGCATTATGAAAGGCTTTTAGGAAAAACTTAAAATTTAAGGGAAAGTGCACAAGGTCCAAAGAGAAGAAAGTTATATAAGATAAAAGAGAAGGGAATGTCCATAACATTGTGTGGGTGGCAAAACTTACAGCTTGAGTCTTGTAGACTCAATAATCATCAAAACACCATGTAAATTCTAATGAGTCTTTCCTTAAATACAATAAAATCAAACACTCCCTTGTCCTATAAGTAGCATGCACAAATAACCAAGGTACGCGCCCAAAATAATACAATAAGCATTGTTAGCCAGTGTCAAATCCAGAATTAGGACAAGACTGTGAAGTTCGACTAAAGGTAGTAAAGGTTTTGCCAAACTCAGTCCCTATGATCTTTTCCTTGATTCTCTAAGCTCATTCAATGCCCTGCCTGAAAAAGAATGATTTTTATCCTAAACAAAGCCGCTGGCATCGGATTAAGCCCGAGACAAAGCATCCATTCTGCTAGTAATAATTGAACAATTTTGTTTGTAGGAACAATGAGAAGTAGGGACCACACTATGTATGTTATCATATCAACGGCTAAATATAAAAAAATTATTATCATACAATACAATATCTCTATACATGCACATACAAGACTAATCACAAGACAACAAGAATGTGGAAAAATTGAAAGAAAACCTGAAAACAACATAGACCAAATTTTCGAGAAAAGACTTCAAGACTTAAAAATTACACATAAATAATTTAAAATCGCTTCTGTCAGACCCAAATAACTAAAATAAGATGGCCATTGATATAGCTAAATATTTCTTACATAACTTTCCAAATAATAAATATTTAATAACAAATAAGTATTCAATAGACATTACACAATAACACTGAATAACATAACTCTCCAAAAACATTGTTAACATCCACACCTTTGCCTTTTCCATTCTTTTAATGCTTCCACCTGCATCACTTTTCAACACCAAGCCACGCACAATAGAAGAATTATGCAGACCGCCTCCAAGAAGCTTAGCTACACGAACATGATCCACGTTAAAGTTTACTGGATTCTTTGGACAGACCTGAATGCATGCCTGGAAACACAAAAAATGAAACTCAATCCAAAGACTACAACTGTACAAGAAGGGAAGCCAATCACTATGTAAGTAAACGAGAAAAAATCTCTCATGTACCCACATCTGCAATAAGAGGGCACAATATGTTTTCCTGTCCAAACTGCTTACTAGCAACAGCTGCTTTCATACGAGAAACAACTTGCTTCCGGTTTCTCACATCCATTGTTTCTGAACCTTCCTCCACCAAATCTTCCAAAATTTCAACAGCCTGATAACAAAAAATAATAAGGGTGAATTGCATGTCAGATACGAGACATATAAACAAATGCAGATAAGTGATAACATATTACAATAATCTGTTTAGAGTAACCTTATTGATAGCTTTAGTATATCCGCTAATTATTTCACTTGGATGCAACCCCATTCGGATAAGCTCTTCTGCATTTTGGAGAAGCTCTCCCGCAAATGATATTGTTAAGTTAGCTCCATCTCCAATTTCTTCCTGTTGTGCTTTTCCAGCTAAAACCAGTATCTTGGCAGCAGGGTGTTGAACTTCCAGTTCATTTACAATTGTCGCAGCATCATTTGTAACAAATAGCTTGTCCAGGTGGTTAATAACCATCTTATTCATACCTAAATAGATTAATAAAGAAAAGATAAATGCCATTTCAAAAAAGTTAATATCAAAGAGTTGAATGACATAATTGAAATATAATTTTATCTATAAAATCATCAAATAGTCTTCAATTTTAACAACCTTAAGTACCAAAACAACTAACACAAACTTTCTTATCACAGTCCTTTATTTCCCACAATCTTCTTCTCAAAAATACACCCTATTTCCACCACATATGCATACGGGTCAAGTTTTGGGACAGCAATGCACAAGACATGTTTGATAATAACACACTGCGCTCTAACCCACATAGGTTAGCATACCAACTTGTACACGTCCAATATGTTGCGCTTTTCTGGTACAACAAAAGGGTGTAAATATATTAATATTTCAGTTCACCATTTCCCCACGTCCATATCAGCCAAGAGCACATGGCATGCTTACAATATCTAACCAACGAGAATGCTTCAAACCAAAGAAGAATAGTACGAGGTTTACATGCTTGTGCTTGCAACATGGTAGAACCCAATAGCGCAGGCAAGAACAGTTTAGCATTTATTTCAGATATGCACTCAGCAATATATGTAGATAATTGGAACATGGTATTAAAATATTATACAAAATGAAACCAGCTACAGACAATCAGCACCATAATCTCATAAACAGAAACTCTATCATAGATTAAATAGTCAACGTCTATACATTTATATGAAAACAAACTCAGACAAGTGGTAATTAGCTTAAACTATATTTCAGCGTCAGGTATACTTAAATTGGCATAAATCAAATATAAACATTGGATAATCGCGACAACATTTTTCAATCATAAAATGATCACAGGCAATCAGTAATGAGTGGAATTTATGTACATTATTAAAATCAGTTCCACTCACAAAATATTCAATGGAGTTCCACATAATATTTAGTCACCAACTGTTTCAATTTAGGCAAAAAAAACGGCCATTTTCGAATAAAGAAGATTCTCAAGCTAAAACAAAAAGGAAACACGAAAATGAAAAGCTGACCATTGGGCCCGAGGGAGGTCCGGGTAATGATGGAGAGCTGCTTGCAGGCCTCAATGTTCTTAACCACGGCCTCGTCCAGCCCGGACAGGTGTTTGTGCCCCTCCTTGAGCATCGACTGGATCCCATGCGGCTGGATGTGGAACGCCATTTTCCCCCCCGACTGCACCTCTCCGAAAGGCCGAATCGAAAACCCTAGACGAACCCCGCACAATCGCCTTGCAGAGAAAGAGGCCCGAAGCTGCGAGACGAGCGGGAGAGACGATCCGTCGGCTGATCGGGGACAAGAAAACCCTAGAAAGGACGCCCCGCCTCACTCACTCCTCACTTCAAACTTTTTCGAGGGAAATGAGCGACGGCGAATGTGTGAAAACAAACGAGTTGTGTTGTAATCACACGCTTTCGTCTACGGGATGAACCACGGGCTTCTGCGTGATCATTGAAATGTAGTGACAACGCTTTGAGTTGACGGTCATGATTAAAACCACGTCGGTTATTAATTTTCTGTACTAAACCTACGTTAGGAAGCATTTTTCGTACTTCCTCGAGCCGAGATGTATGGGAGGCATCCCATTTTGAGATCGATGGTGCACGCGTTAACATACGTTAGCGTAGAAGCGTCCGATTTTGAGATGGATAGTATACGCATATTGCGCTAAAGCGTGCACCGTCGATCTCAAAATCAAACGTTTCTCAAATATTCCTTACACTTAACTTACTATCAGAGTAGAGCATAGAAAATGCTTTCCTCTGCATCTTCAAGCTTTCTTTGCTTTCCCTAGGACCATTGTGATGTGGGGCTAACACTTAATTGTATTAAAATTAGTGTAACAATTCTCTTATAAAGGCATAATAAATGAAAATATATTAATAAGTGAACATAGGGCACCAATATTAGTAACACAAATTAATTTGAGGACAAGGAGGTACGTGGGATAAGTATTGATAATTTACTTATATGTGTGAATAATATCCTTCGTACACATTGAGAGGGTTATAAATCTTTTTACATATTAAAAATGATAAGATAATATCATAACAATCATCTTAAAGGCATAATAGATAAAATAAAGTATTAAGTAATTATAGAACACTGACATTAGTAACACGCATTGATTTGGGGGGAGGGGGGGTATGTGGGATAAGCATTGATAATTTATTGATATAGGTGTGTGAATAATATCTTTGGTACACATCGAGACGGCTATAAATCTCTATTGTTAATTAAAACTTATTAAAATTGATAAGATATTATCCTAACAATTATCTTAAAGGCATGATAGATAAAATAAAGTAATAAGTAAACATAGAGCACTAACATTAGTAACACGTATTGAGAGGAGCTCAACACAATGACCCATAAGATCCTTAGATGAGAGGAGCTAATGTTATAAATAAAATCAAATGTGAGTCAACCTTTTGTGTAGTATATTAGGTTCATCATAATTGTATATTGAAAATAGAGTAATTGACAAAAGTAGATATCACAGTAGATTCCCAGGATAGTGATATATCTATAATGTAGCATGGCTTCTCTTATTTATCGAACTAGACTTTTGCAAATGCGAGCTTCCATATATGTGGCAGGAAGAACCAACTTACCCTCTTTTCCTTCATCTACTAGTTGGAAACTCAGAGGCGGGATTTTATCTATTGATCGTCAATGAAAAATTCTCCACCCTAGTCTCCTCCTCAGTATTGCCCACCTCCTCGCCTCTACCTCTTGGGCAACCTCCTTTGCAGTAGCCTCCTCCTCCTTGACGCATTCCTCCTCCTCGGCAGCCCTCTCCTTTTCTTTTTCGTTTCTCTGTGTTGAGCTTACTTTAGGTCTACAAAGCTATGAAAGGTAGGAGGTTGCCATCTCTACTACACTCCTCCTCCTCTTAATATTTGGCGTCCACTCACTTCCCCCCTTTTCTGGTATTATGTTGATAAGGAAAATGAAGATAATGGGTCTAGGTTAAAAGTTATGCAACTCTTGTTGGAATGGATTGAGGAGCATATTATTCATGGACATCAAGGTTTGAATATTAAGTGCTACTATAGTGTAACCTCCTGATTGCAAAAACAAGAAAATTAGAAAAGTGGCTTGAAGCCATTTAAAAATCTCAAGTTTGTTATTTATAAGTTTCAATCTTAACAAATGAACCCATAAACATCATAACTACTTAAAAAGAGGAATGGGTATTATTTTTACTTGATTTTGAGTTGCAAAATTGAAAAAGTGTTAAATTAAAATTCCAAAACGGGGAAAAAAAGCCAAAGAGGAATGACCAAAGTAGAAATTGGACACCTAGATAAGTGAAGAACAAGAAAATAAAGAACTGGAACTTTGTCAACTACATGCCAATTATTTAAGGTTATTTATGCAGATAATTGCTAATGGTGGGCCTCAATTAGAAGCTTTGTTTCATTTACAACATCTAAAAATATTCTAAGTATTTCTAATTGGGACAAATATTATCATAGTTGTCAAGATATTTGTCTCATAAACCAACCATTACATATGAAACCCTTTAACCACATGGCAAGGGGTCTCATGTCCATGTAGCTAAGGGATTCCTAGTCGACATGGGAAGAGCATGATAATTAGTGCTTGCTTGTTGACAGTATGCATATCTATGCCATGAAAACATAAATACTTGTCCGCATCCTCATATTCTTATCTTGGATATTTTTTATGTTGAATGGTATGTATCTCCTTTTTCCCATAATTATTTTAGTCCACATCGCCATGAAAGATATAATACTTCTAATTGAGGTCCACCATAAGAAGTCATTGTCTGCATAAAAAACTTTAAATAGTTAGCATGTAGTTCATAGTTCTAGTTTTTTAATTAGTTTTCTAGTTTCTAGTTGGACTTTTCTATTTTACAAATTTTCTAGTTTTTGTTAGAGGGAAGAAGAGGGGGGAGGAGGTGGAGAATAAGGAGGATGATGCACTTGAGTGGGGAAAGGGGGCGGAGGAGAAGAGGAGGCAAAATTTTGTAGATTTATAGTTTTACAATTTCAGTTTTATAGTTTTGCATTTTCAATTTTTCAATTTTGCAACAAAAATTAAGTAAAAATAAAGCTCATTCTTCCTTTTAAATAGTTGATGATGTTTATGGTTCATTTTTAAAGATTGAAGCTTACAAATAAAAAAATGAGATTTTAAAATAGTTTCAAACCAATTTTCCAGTTTGTTGTCACACATTTCCAATTTTCTTGTTTTTGCAATCAGGAAGTTACACTATACCAGCCACTTCATCTTCAAACCTTGATAAACAAATAGCTCATCTATTTATATAAATAAGAGTTGGAACCTTCAATATAGACCTAACACCTTCATTTTCGTATTGAGCATATTATATTCCTCATCAACATAACACCAGAAAGGGGAAAAGTAGTTATACGTTGAAGATTAAGAGGAAGAGGAGGAGGAGTACAATAGAGATTGTGATCTCCTCCCTTTCATGGCTTTGTAGACCTAAACTAAGACCAAAAAAGAGAGACGGAAAAGAAGAGGAGAGGGAGGAGGGGGGGGGGAGGCCGCTAGAGAAGAGGAGGCCAATGGGGAGGTAGAGGCAAGGAGGTGTGCGATACCAAGGAGGAGACCGGGGCAGAGATTTTTTGGCACGTGGTCAACTAATAAACTCCTACCTCTGAGGTTCCTACTTGTAGATGAAACTAAAGAGGATAGGTTGGTCCTTTCCTATCATACGTTTGGAAGATCACATATGCAGAAGTCTACTTCAATAAATAGAGGAAATCATATTACAAAATGGGTATGTCACTGTCCCTAAGTCTACTTTGATGATTTCCTCTTGAAAATAATAGGCCCTACGAACTATTACTTCTGTCGTCCCATATTAAGTGTTATAAAATTAGTTCATTTTGAAACCAAATAATACACTTAATATGAGAGAGGAATATTATGTAGAAGTTCATCACTTAGATGTGTAAGTAAATGCATGGGTGTAAAGCACTCTTTTTAGAAAAAAAAAAAGGGGGGGTTTTAGGCACTAACTACA
Organism: Saururus chinensis; assembly: GCA_035235625.1. Classification (NCBI taxonomy): domain Eukaryota; kingdom Viridiplantae; phylum Streptophyta; class Magnoliopsida; order Piperales; family Saururaceae; genus Saururus; species Saururus chinensis. The sequence continues at coordinate 22,081,586 of CP141146.1, read as the reverse complement.
AAAGAATTTACTAATATGGTATTAACTCTAAATTTCATATTCAGACAAAAATACCCCCCTTATGATGCGCCCGCTCTGCTCCGCTCCTCCCTCTTCCTCCTGTGCTTCCATCTCTGCCATTTAGTCTCTCTACCTCCTCTGTGGTTAGAAAAAAGTGGTCTTTTTTGCTGGTTGATGGCGGCGGAAGTGAGCTCGCTGGTATGAATCTTGGGCGGGTATGGGAAGGACAAGAAAGGGGGCAGGAAGGCGGTCGCGCTCATCACCGGGGACCTCCTCGACGGCTACTCCAAGCTCGGCTAGTAGGAGCTCGACCTTGACGCCCAGGTCCCCTCTGGCTGGTAGAAGCACCTCGACATGATGGTAAGATTCAAACCACCACCCACACATATCCTCTTATCACCTCCTATTTTTTTCCTCCATCTTCTCTTCGAATTCTCCCTTTTCTTCTTCGAAATCATAGAGATCTATTTGATTCAAAAATTGAAGTTCATTAAATTCGATCCTCCCTTCTGAATGCCAAAAATCTCCTAACATCTATTTTATCTACGAGTCTTTACAGATTTTCAACAGTAGAAACTATAAATATTTACTTACTTTGTTATATACAAAGAGAGTAACTTTACTCTCTTTGTATATTACAAAAAAAAAATTACTATTTTTATTAGACAGACGACGATTCATAATCCGTAATCTTTACAGTTTCTCGCGGAACTCCGGTGTGTCTTTTAAGGTCCCGATGGTGTTGACAAGGCGCTGAAAAGCTTAGATGGAGGTGTTGATTTGAAAGATGCGGATCCTCCCGTTGACGTGGCCTCACCAGAGGGGAATCAACTGCTCGGTCTCTAGGTCTTCAAAGTTTATCTTCCAAACCAACTTAAGTGCTCACGCACAGAATCAGAGCCCAAATCTAGAGCTAGATTTGCGATAAACACGACGAGAATGCAGGGAACCAAAAAGGGAGACAGTGAAACGAGAAGGGTAAAACTTCCATTATCCTCTATGGCCACGCCACCATGCTCGACCACACCATCTGAGCATTTAAGCAGATGAACGACATTAGCATTTCCTGCTTCGTCAAATCCCTCAACGCTCTTCTTTGCGCCTATGCCCTCGCTAAGAGCAACTCAGATGAAGGAAAAAAAAAGATGGGATGGAAGAAAGAGATTAGGAGATACATGGAAAGAAGAAAAAAAGAGGACAGAAGAAAGAGATCGGGAGAGGAAGAAGAAGATCGGGAAAGATACAGAAAGAAGGAAATAATATGGGGTAATTTTGTCTTAAAAAATTGACAATTTTACCTTTCATCAGAAAAAGTTTGCGCATCAGAGCAAACGTCAGTTTTTTCAAAAAAAATTATGAAACTTGTATGGACCCACCCTGATTGATCTTATGTAATTGAAAACAAAAGGTTTTTCTTTTTAACATGAATGAGTGAAAAGTAATATAACAAAGACATTGTCAACATTAAACCTCTGAATAGGTCGGATTCATATTGTGGCTGATCTTTTTTTGGGGAAATGTTTTTCAATAAAATACTCAAAATAAATGTGTTTCAATATATATCCATTGTATTGATATGATATGACCAATACGGTAGAAACATATCGATAATTTGTGTGGGAGGTGTACCACCCCAGTCCTCTAGTAATGACATATATGGCTCATATCGACTGATACAACCTTCCATGTTTGCAACTATGTAAGGGCATAGCAAACTTTGACAAAAAAAGTAAAAATATCTTTATTTATCTTCATATTTAAAAACTATGTCATCTCTCACCCTTCTTTCAATTCCCAAGAGTTAGCATATGCCATTTTCACCATGGCAAGGCCAACCACATCGGATCTAACTGCTACATACCACCATCTTTTTCAGAAAAAAAAAAAAAAAAAAACTGAACTTAGGGGGGATGGGTGAACCCTGAGGACTGCTCCACCAACATCTTATCCATAATTATTTTTTTGGATAAAAAAATTGAAACCCAATTTGGGATGGGGTGAACTATCGAGGTAGTGTTGTCATTCTATTAATATTAATGATAAATTGGTAAAGGCATGAAGTAGTTTGAAAACCTTACTTGTGGGGAAAAGTTTATGAGGCTTATGTCACACCCCAATATTTTGTAAAATATATTTTAAAATATCCACAGCGAAAACCCTTTTTTATCAAAACATCATTTAAAGATATCTTAGGGTGTAACTTATTTTCTTTCAAACACAATGCTATCAAATCAAATTACAATAATAATCGTCATAAAATCACATCATATAAACCAAATAGGGGCTTGCCTAATTACATGTCTGAATATCATAACACAAACCAATGTAAAATAAAATGGTAGTATGGCCCTCACATGCCTTTAGTTATCCACACATAAGTCTAATAACATCATAATATAAGTCATACATGATATGTACCCTGATAGCTGATGTCCTTAACACGCAAACAAGTCTCCCAAAGTAAGCTTACTCCTTAGAAGCACTTGCTCTGTAAGGATGGATGCCAAGTATATAGTATACCAAGTGGGATCAACTAAATAAGAAATTTCATAAATTATAAATTAGTAATAACCATTATCAAACTTAATGTTGATCTTATACCCAATCCTCATCTCTAGGGTGGGATGACACACTACAACTATAGCAACATCAAGGAGGTTCCTTTAATGCCTCAAAATATATACAACTCCATGAAGCATTTATAGACTTTTGCCTGGATCATCGACAACATGAACTAAGGCCCACAAGGGCTAATTGTCATGACCTAATTCCCTTGAATTCTAGAAAAAAAAATTATAAAAGAGTTAAATAACAAATAATATGGTTATTTTCATTCCATATACATCATTATGAAGAATTGCAGCAAGGAGTCTGAGGTACATGATCCTAAGTTTTCAGTGGAATCTGAGTAGCCGGCTTCTAGCAAAATGCTTTGTGCATGTGCATACAAATACACATGGTAGAATAACCACCCATGAACTAAAGCTCCTTAGACTTATTCTATATCAACATTGTGATAATGTACATGCAATAACTACATAAACCTAAAGACAAGATTACATGTTATCTAAATGCAGCATATCATAAGATGTAATGTCATCTCATTACCTTTCCTTCATTAGGTTGATCAATAGGATAATATGCAATGCATGATCATGCTTGCAATGCATGGACTGAATCCACTATTTTCATAACATAATTAACAAATAGTATAACCAAATTCCATCACATATTCTATGTAAACCCATATAGAATTCTTAAATACATTAAAATGCAATCATGATATACTACACCAAGTACATCATAAATTACCTGTCTTAATCGATGATACCATATGTTCAAAGCAAGAAGTATTGCCACTTCCCAAGTGAAATTTGAATACTCATTTATCAGTTTCACCATATTCAAATCAAGTCTTTCACTTTTCCTGAACACCTTTTCCAAAGTGCCAAGATCCTGTATGCATTTGACACCGGTTATGAAGGCTATACATACTACGCCTCCAAAGTCCCATAAGCTACACTAGACTATTTATGTACAATTGATGTTATGGTATACCACCACAATATTCAAAATTATTATTTATCCAAGCCATGAGATGTCTTAGCATCCTATTTATAATCATTGTGTTGGGTACAACCCCTTTCATTTATACTTAGTATCTTGCCTACACATTATGGCTTTTCCCATACCCAACCTAACCCATATAGGATTTGAGTAAAAATACATATATAGGCATGGCATATAACGACCACATATCATTAAATCATGTTAGTCATTTAGGCATACTTTTAAAAAATAAACAATTCTTGTGCAATGACCACATGTATCACATCGATACACATGAGACTTACCAATTTTCATCTTGTTACCCGATCATGTAAATACCCACTCCCACTACTTTTAACATATGAGCAAAGGTTATCTTTTACTGATAAAACAGTAGTTCAACTAATAAAACATTCAACTTAAACCAAATCAATGTGTGAGTCAAATTCCCACACATCAGTCAAAATCAAGTGAAACAGAATTTGACATTATGGCTGATTTTGAATTAATTGAAAAATACCAAAAGACCTCGGATTGCAATGAATTTTTTACATAAACCAAATGAAGATGCTTAGGGATCAAAATTAAATTCCAGGGGTCAGGCTGACCATCTAAAATAGTTAATTACAAATTTTGAAAAATAGTGCACAATGTTCGACCTTTTGTATCGTAAAAAACCAAAGACCATAACTCAATGAAAAATAACTCAAATTGAGCTAGGGCTTTTAAATTAAATTAAAAACATATGGAACTATAAATATTCTGAATTTTTGGTAAGATTTTCTCTATTTAATAAAGACTTTTTAATCAATTTTATTTATTCAAAATTTTTTACACAGTAAGTGTAATATCCTTGAACTTTTTGCAGTTTTTGTGACCTTTCTGCTATTTTTTAGTTCATTTTCTGCAGGGGAAATTCGATGCTTCGCATACTGATGTTTCATATTTCACCCCGTATTTACACCTGTAGGTTGGGTATGAGGTTCAATCGTAGCCCATGGGCCTTAATGCACCACAAGAGTTTCCGATATGAAAAAGAAAGAAAAACAAAAGACGAATGAGAAGAAAAGGAGAGAGGGAGAGTAGGGATGTTGTCGAGTCGAGTTTTTTTCCAAACCCGAACCCAATACCACTTAAAGAAACTCTAACCTGAACCCGACCCGAATAGACCCAACCCGAACCTGACCCATTTGACCTGTTTAGAATTGAAAAATATTTTTTCAATTATTTTTATTTTAAAAAAATAGTATTAAAATTTATATTTATAATTTATCTGGGTTCGATCACCTAAAACCTAAACCCGACCCGAGTAGCTATTCAGATTGAATATTAAAAACCAAACCCGACCCATTAGGGTCGGGTCGGGTTTTACCATATACCCCACCCGAGTGGCATCCCTAAGAGAGAGAAAGGAAAAGAGAAATGAAAAAAAAATGGTTAAAGGATTGGGCTTCCGAGCCCGAGCTAGAAACTGCTGGAAACCAACTTCTCTTCTCTCATCCTCTGATTGCGGCAGTGCCAGACGATGAGCTTCGGTAGGCAACCATTCGTCCGACCTAGGGCCAACGATGACAAGATCACCCCCCAGCCAGCCCTTCTCCCCAGCCAGGAAAAAGCGGAAAACCCTCCCCCTTCTCTGTTTTGATTCCTCAGTGATTGCCGGTGGAGAGTCAAGGCCGACATTATCCTTTGGACAGCTCCACCCTAGGCCAGAAATAGCGAGATACCTCTGCTCCTGACTCCATCTCGCCTATCCCGACTCTGTCTCACCTTCACTTCTGCTCCGCCTCACACGGGTAGGCACCCCCACCTATTCTCGGTTTTATCACCATTGGCGCTGGGCAGTAGTGGTCAGACGATTGTCGTGGGCTTCGTCCTGACCCGACGATGGCGAGGTCAAGCCTCCCTCGGTCCGGCTCCACCTTATCCACATGAATTGGGTGGCCCCTCCCCCAATCTCCCCTATTTTTTCTCTATTCTTGGTGTGTTTTGGGAAACTAGAGGATTGTTGCCACCATTTACCACGGTCCTCCACCAGACCCAACTCGCTCGACAGCTAGGGCCATAGCAAAGCTGGCTAGAGCCACCGACATCCACTTCTCATTCTTCTCCTATGTTTCCCCCTGCACCTCCGCTCTTTCCTTTTGCCCGAGCCAGAGGGATGCCTCTAAGTGCGTCTCTGGCTACCTCCATCGATGAGCCACATGTCATTCGGTTGTTGTGGGCTTTCGCCCCGTACCAATGACGGCGGGAGGCCACCTGTCCTATCCTCTCTCCACTTGTTGGCCCTGTTTTGCTCATCTTCTCCGTAATGAGCCACACCGAGGCTAGCAACTCCCTCTTCTCATGTTTTGTTTTGATGGCTTCCACTGGGTTGTCAATCTCCAGTATGCCCCTTTAGCTTTGCCTCAGGCCAGCAAAGGCAAGGGGCAGCCTCGAAAGCTTCTTGGCCTTCTCCACCCTGAACAGTCCGCTTTCCCCTTGCCCTCTACCACCCACACCAATTGTTTTGGTTGTGGGTAGCGATTAACAATGTTGTTGCTTCGGTCAGTCATCACCTCCTAGCCCTAGCTCTGTCCCCCCTTTGGGACTTGGGCTCCACAGTCTAGTCCCTCTCCCCTTTAGGTGGCCCTTTTGTCATGTGTGCATGTGGCCACATGTGAGTTTCAGGGCTTAGGCACTGCTTTTGCATTAACTGACCATCAACTGGCATTGCTACTGACTAGAGTTGATCACGAGAGCCCTCCTCCATCTCTCTTCCATCCTCTAGCACATACCCAAGCCCTCCGCTCCTCTTGATGGACATTGACAATGCAAAATTGTCGCCATTGGGTGTTGTTCACAGCTGATATGGTGTCTTATGGTTGGCCAATGCTTCTTAGCTGCCTTCCAACCTCCAGCTAGCCTTTTGGTCTTACTTGTCATTTTTTTTGGTACGGTCCTTCTCCTTGCCACCCTAGTGCACCACCATGGAGGTCAAGCCTCCCTTGGTCCATCTCCACCTGTCTTAGTAGCATGCTAGCATTATGTGATTTAATACTTTTGATTTTAAATGATGATTTGATTTTATGATGTAAGAGGGAAAGACAACAAATTATAATATGTTTGTTTATGCATATGACGTGCATGTTGGCTATGAGTATGTGCTATGTATGTGGAATATTTATATGCTAGTAATGACTAGCAAGTAAGTTGGTAAGCTATATGTTGAATTACAGATATGTGATGCATAAGTATGATGAATTATGTGTATGTTATACATATGTGTAATGGATATACATATGTATAATGGCTATGCACATGTGTGATGAATGTGGGAATGTGCATGGGACAGTAAGTTGTGACAGAGGGGTTTTACATGAATTTGATATGTATCTATAAATGTATGTCGGGAGACGAAGGATGTAAGTTTGATGGGCGATGATTGGATTGTATTGGATTAGTGTGGATTGGATTAGAAAATATGTTGGGGGTTCAGTAAGTAAGCAGACTTTGGGTTTTCAAGCTTTTATGGGGGTTTGTAAGATAATAAGAGTGCACAATATAATTGTATAAGCATAACGTACATATAATGAAGTTGGAAAGTGTTGAAATTTTAAAAAGAAAAAAAAGAAAGGAAGAGAGAGTCAAAAGAGACTTTGTCCAAAATTTTGAAGCTTGACTAACTCCAAAGTGGACAAAGTCTAAAAAAGATAAGAAGAAGTTGAGTTATATCCTACACATGTAAGAATAAGATGAAACTTATAACAAGAAAAAAATTTAGGTGAAACCCCTACGGGTCCCACATTAAATTAAAATTACAAAAGGCTAAGTGAGACCCCATGGGCCCCACATCAAATTAACCATTAAATTAAAATTACAAAAGGCTAAGTGAAACCCCCATGGGTCCCACATCAAATTAGCCATTAAATTAAAATTACAAAATGCTAAGTAAGACCCCCATGAGTCCCAAGTCAAATTAGCCATTAAATTAAAATCACTAAAGGCTAAGTGAGTCCTCCATGGGTTCCACATTAAATTAGTCATCAAATCATAAATCAAAATTACAAAAGGCTAAGTGAAACCTTCATGGGTCCCACATCAAATTAGGTATCAAATTAAAATTACAAAGGGCTAAGTGAAACCATAATAGGTCCCATATCAAATTAGCCAAATTGAAATATGAGACCCCATATAAGTCTCACACAAAGAATAGACTTTAAAATAAATCATAAAGTCTAAATGATGATATTAAGACCCACCTCCTAAGGCTAGTTATGTAATTAAGAAAAACAAAAAAATTAATAATAAAAGAAAAAAGATGCATGGTGCACCAAAGAAACTAAGGAAGGAAAATTAGTTAAGTCTCCATATATAGTGGGCCCCTACACTTTTAAAAAATATCCACTTGGCTAATGAAATTAATTTTTTTTTTAAAAAGGGTATTATATATTTAGAAGACTAAGTCAAAACTTCTTTGGCTAGTTACTCATGTTAAAAAATAAATAAAGTGAAAGAGTAGGGAAAAGACCAAGTTAAACCACTACCACATGCCAAGTAGTCTCCCTACTACCCCACTTACTCACTTCTTACCAATTACTCCACTAATCACTTACCACCAATTACTCTACTAATTCACTCCCCACTTCCCACAAACTACACCACCCACTCTCACTACTTTATCCATAACACAATCCTAACACTATAAATACCCCATTCTTTTCATAGAAAGGGGCTCTTGACTATCAAGTCTAAGAAGTATTCACAAAGTCCAAAACTCTCCATTCCAAAGAAACAACAAAAGTAAAACATTCCACCAAGAAAAGAAGAAGAGTCTAAGAAGAAAGCTTATTTACCAAGTCCTTCAAAGATCTCTTTCTCAAAGCATCATTTCAATTCCAAGGAGTTTGCAAGAAATCATTCTTTCAATCCCAAGGAGTTTGTAAGGAGTTCGAAGTAGGAAAAATTGCACAAGGCAAAGGAAGGAAGATTCTCAAGCTTAAAGACAACAAGGCGTAGAAATGATGAGTTCTTACATGTGATCTTTTATTTTCCTTATGTTCTTTATTTTTTAATACTTATAGTCATATTTTGACAATTTCAATATTCTTATCATTTCTCCACTTCCAATTTATTTTTATTTTTTGCCATTGAGAAATTGGTTAATTACTACTACTCTATCCTAAATATTAAGGAGTAGTAGCGATTGGCCAAGAGAGGGTCATCCTACAATATAAAAAAAAGTTTATTCTCAATCTCTTACAAGGAATGGATCATCCTATCTCTTATCTTGTCTCGTTCTTAGGGAACCAAACAAAATCCCCTAATAGAAAGTAAGACTAATAAGTAAGGTATTAGTTGATAACTTATTTTGGCCATAAGGTGGATGACAGGGAATGTATGAATATGTAGGGATATGTTGTATGATGAGTTATAGTTGTGAGATGGATGGATTAAGTGAAGTTTATTGCCCTGATGGACTTGAGTTTTGGAATAGGCTCAACTTTGGATTGGTCAGTGGAAGACTACAAGACAAAAAGTTTCTTGACATAATTATACAAACATAAATTACTTAATCCAAACTTGAATTGTAAACAAAGCTAATATGTTAATTTTGTTATTTTGAGATATGAGGGTTTTGATGGATTAAATTTCGTATTTGAGCTAGCCAATGATTAGTCGGTTGAGCATTTTTCATGTCTTGCCATGATGTTTATGTCATAGGATGTTGTCTTTGTGTTGTATTTAAGCCCATACATTTAATTCTCTGTTGAGAGTAATGTATATTTTTTATCTTGTCTTGGTGTTGTATGTAATCCCATACATTTTATGCTCTATTGAGAGCGTTTTATGATTTTTCTGCATAGATATGTCATTGTATGATTCTGGCCCTATGTGGCACTATAAAATTCTTGCCCAAGTGTGACATTGTATGATTTCCACCCTTAGTTGGCACTATATGTCCCCCCGAGTGTGGCCGTTTGCACGGACAAGTAAGTAGTATCATGGATCTACTCTTACCTATTTGATCTTGTGCCCCATGCGCATAAATGTGCCTTAACTTTAGAAAAGCCCATGACGTCTAGTTACTCCCTGGAGGTTAAGGTGATGCCCCAGTGACATTCCTCTCCATTTTGACGATAAAGCTTATTAATTGTAATGAGCTTCAATATGTGTATGATTATATGAGTAAGTATGTAACTTTCTGAGTAAGTTTATGAAATTCTGAGCAAGACTATAAGTGTATGTTTATAAGCAAGACTGTAAGAGTAAGAATTTGAGTAAAATGGTATGAGTAAGACTGTACTTGTAAGAATTGTACGAGTAATGTTGGTTTGTGAGCTATGTGTGTGGCATAGACAAACCAAGTAAAATAAAAGTGCCTCTAACTCACAAATAAGTCACAAGATTTATCTTCCCCTTTTAAACAAAATAAGCACAAATTTTGTTTAAATTAATGTGCCTAATTCCAATGTGTTATTATGAGAATTTTGTAATCAAATCAACAAACAAACACACAAAAATTTTTATGTGGAAACCCAATAAGGGAAAAACCATGATACACTCATCTCAAATCAACTATGCACTATATGAATCTAAGATTACTTAATTACTTATTACAAAGGCAAAAGACTCTTCTTTTCTTCAAACAGTTGGTTCTCCACACCACTTTTAAATTTTGAATCAACCACTCCTTGTTTTTTACTAGCCATAGCTTGATCTTCTCCTCCTTTGTGTTCTTTGATCAAAGTAGATCTCTCATCTCCTCCTTTGGAATAAATATTCTAATCTCTTAATCTTTTCAGCAACAATCTTCAACAAACACCATGTCTCACATGTATTTTTGTGCTCTCATCTCATTTATAATTACTCTTTTTGATTTATGGTAGATATTTTCTCATTATAGAAGATAACTCTTTTAAAACTTCATTAGAGCAACTCCACACAAGCTCTTTAGGTTTTCTAGGTCTTTTCTCTTTCTCCATCACGTCCCAATCCTTTTATATAGACTCCCAAGTCCTAAAGGAATAAGACTCCAACTAGTAATCTAAAAATTGAAAAAGTTTAATTTAGGCAACCTACCGCTCAATTGATCGTTAAACTCTCGGCTTAGTTTAATAAAGAGCATTTTCGGGTGTCGATATATCATTCACAGAAGTGATCAATCACTCATATAGTTTTCGGAGATTCTACTACAGTTCATCAACGATCGATCATTTTGACTAGATTTTTAGATTTCAATATTTAAGTCTCCAATCCTCACCATTCTTTTACCTAAGGTTTTTTTTACCCTAAAGTGTGTGAATGCGATATGTATACATGTTTTTACATGTCAAAAACACGGATTTGAGTCTTCCATTAGTTCCACCTTTAGAAATAATTCATCAGACTGTAAATGGACTCAAAATACCCATTAATGGCAATTTGATCATGACAATAAGCCAATACAGACATAAGTAAACGTATGTTCCTACAAGTAATATTGTAAGTGTAAGAGCAAGTGTGAGAATGGTAAGATAGCCCATGTTTGTGCGTGATTATTATATTATGTGACTCTGATGTGATTGTATGCCTTTATGCTTCATGTTAGAGTTTCATGAACACATCTATATATGGACATACATAGTTCACTGATTAGAAGTTTAGAACTCTCCTACTAAGTATGAAAATAATAATTTTCACCATCTTTTTAGGCCCATATATTATGGAGGCTTTTGCAGGTTTTGATGGAGAGCTCCTAGAGATGGACACTTGTTTTCATGGGTAGTTCAATTCCATTGGCTCAAGTATACCCTTGACTCACTACGAGTCTTTTTTAATTTTCCACGATATGATGTATTGGGTGAGATGAAAATTAAAATGTTTGTACTTTTGGACTTGTATATTGGTTTAGCCTTTGGACTTTTTATGGGACTTGTACTCAGTGATGCCTAAGATGGATTTGTGTTTAAGCCAATAATAATGGCAATTTATTTTGTACGTTTATTTTTGAGTCATGCCTAAGAATGTTTGGTTTAGCCGTACAATGATTGAAAAATAAATATTTATATGATAAAAATGGTTATATGATGTTTTCAATTATAAGATTGTTTTCAAGTATTAGATTTTGTCATTTTCCCGATTTATAGCAGTTATATTACAAAACAATTTGTGAATTTTTAAGATGCGTTGAAAATTCTTAGGTGTTACATTAAGGTTTGTTAAAGATGTGATAGAGCTTTGAAAAAATGAGCATAATGGGTCTTGAACTGCGCAAACGGACATTAGGGTTGTAAGTTTTAACCTTGAGAAATGCATCACATGGGTGGGATACACTTGGAAAATGTGGGATAATCTATTCATGTGGGGTGTAGTTTCTTAGAGCTCACTGATACAAGCTAAACAATACTAAGAATGCGTGTATTGGACTTTGGGGTAAAAATAGCATTTTGAAATTTTGAATGTTTTTAAAAAAGAAAAAAACAATTCAAAATAATAAGAAAAATCACATGTTGACACGGCTCACATGGCCAGCAACTTGTTGTGCCTATTAAATAGTGTGGGTAGTATGGGTAGGAGGGAATTTTCAAGTTTTTTTACTTTCACACTCCTCAAGAAGAGGGCTAGAGCTTATACTCCAAAGTCAAGGACAACTTCCTTCCCTTAATTTGCCTATGGCAAAATATTGAGTGGTAATAGTGCGTTCTCAAGGCTAGGAAATAATGTTCATAAAGACTCAAAGACTAAAGCTCACTGAATGCCTAGGATAACTTCCTCCCCTCAATTTGAGTATGGAAATATATTGAGTAGTGATAGTGCATTCTCAAGGCTTGGAAATAATGCTCCTGAAGACTCAAAGGCTAAGGCTCACTCAATGCCTAGGACAACTTCCTCCCCTCAATTTGCATATGGAAAACTTTTGAGTGGTGATAATGCGTTCTCAAGGCTTGGAAATAATACTAATGAAGACTCAAAGATCAAGGCTCACTCAATGCCTAAGACAACTTTCTCCGCCCAATTTCCCTATGGCAAAATATTGGGTGGTGATAGTGCATTTTTTAGGCTTTGAATTGGTACTCATAAGAAACTAAAGACTAATGTTTCTCCAATGCCAAGAACAACTCCCTCCCCTCATTTAGCCTTGAGCAAAAATATGAGTGGTGATAGTGTGTTTTCAAGGCTTGGGAACAAATGCTTGAGTTACAAGTTCTTGAAGTCAATCCCTAATGATGCTTCAGTGTGGGACCGATTAGGGCATATATCAACTTTGTTCCGACAAAGTAATAAATTTAAATTATTGGAGGATTTGAATAAAGAAATAAAGACAAAATTATCTTTAAGGCGTCAAAGGCCCAAAAGACGGAATAGACCCATGATCATGATATTCCATAAAAATGGTGAATCCTTCCAACCAGGAAAGAAGAAAATGCATTTTGCTTTTAAGCCAAGGGCGGAGAATGTTTCATGCATGATGGTGGAAACTCCACTTAAAGAAAAGACTTGGCGAAAAGGAAACAATATGAGAAAAGGGGATGCTCTTGAGCATGAATCACCTACAATGGAGAATGAAGATTCACAAGGTGGCTATTACACTATGGATAATGATTTAAACACTAAAAAGTGGAGGTCCATGAAAAGAAGAGGACAAAAAAGTATGAGGTGGGAGAACTCTTTCTATAAAAGGGGAGATGATGATTTTACCTATAATGAAACTTTCCTAATAAAGTCTCGACAAAATGTACTATTTGCATGCCCTACGTGTGACAATCTTTTTTAAGGACAAAACTATCAAGGGAACAACTTTGGGAAGAGACCACACTTTCGAGGAAGAAAGTCATCTAAATTTAGTCGTTTTCCTATCTTTGACAAATCAAAGTTTTGTTGGAGAAGTGAAAATGTGAAGGATGATGACATTAACAAGTCTTCACAACATGAGAGCAAAGAACATCCAACTCCTAAAGAGAATATTTGACATGAAGATTTTAAAAGATTGTCTTCTCCTAATGGGTCTGATTCATCAATGGATCTTGCCCTAAGAAGAAGAAAGAAAGAATTTTAGAAAATCAAGATCAATATCAAGTGGTAGCTGGAAGAAATTATCTTTGGATAATAAACTTGAGGATTTGAGATCAAACTCTCCTAAAATTTTGAAAATAACTCAATGTTGGGTCCCTAAGGAGAAGGAGCTTAATATTGTAATAGTAAACATGGTTAATTCTAAAGAAGAAGATGAACAAGTCATCAAGGCAATTCAACACTACACAAGGAATAAAATGAAAATTGCTTTGAAAGGGGTGTAGGGACTTCTACAGGGTCTCCTAAATTCACTTTTACAATAAGTGAATTCCCTTTAATCACTCCTCATGAAGAAGATTATGATGAAGAAGAGGTTCAAGTGGAGGACATTGCTACATCTTCCAATATTATCCCCATAACTTTGTCTTCCTTAGAATCCAAAAAAGTTGGAGTGCATATGACAACAGGAGAAAAAGAAGACATAGAAATAGGGCAAGTCTCTACTCGTTTTAAATTCATGGTAGATCAAGAGAAGCGATAGAAGAATTGAAAGTCATGATTGGAGCATTGGCTACAAGAACTCAAAGTTAATAACAAGTCACTTCTAATCATCATGGTGATTTCTATGAAGTCAATTCTCATGGGAATGAAGGAATGGATCGAGAAAGCCTTGAAGCACTTGTATCAAGAAAAGAGATGGAAGAAGCTCTTTAACACATCCAAGAAGAGTCCAAGTTGAGAAATGCTGGAGTAAATTTCCCTTACCCAGCTTGGATGGACAAGATAGCTTTTTTACCTAAATTTAAGTAGCCAAATTTGCAAACCTATAATGGTCAAGCTTCTCTAAAACAACATCAAGGCCTTAACTGGAAACCTTGTTGGCAACAATGTTGTACTGATTAGACTATTTTTCAATACTTCTATGAATGAAACTGCATTCGACTAGTATATGACTTTGCTAGAAGAATAAGTACAAACATGGGCAAACTTGGAGGCCAAATTCTTGAGTCATTTCTTTGATAAAGAAGCAACTACTTCCATGACCCAACTTTATTCGACAAAACAGGGGCCAAAGGAGATAGTGTGCGACTTTATAAAAAGATGGAGGGCTCTTGCACTAAAGTGTCCAAATGGAACAATTCAAAAAAATCTTACTAAAATATGTCATTTGAATCTTCAACTAAAGATTCAATCGAAGATAGGATCTATAAAGCCAGAAACTTTTAATGATCTCATGAGAAGTGTTATTGAGGCAAAGCGATTAGTGTTTGAATGAGAAGCTGAAAAATATGGTGAAAAGAAAGAGTATGCTAAGCCTACTAAGAAGAAAGAAGCATTTTCTGTTCAATCTTTTGAAGCAACATCTCAAGAGAAGAAAGACAAGATGGCTGAAGTGAAGAAGAGAACATTAAAAGAAAGAATGAATAGACAATATTCTTTTGATGTGAATGAAATTGAAAACCTTTTTCATGAGTTGATGAAGAAAGGGAAGATAAAGCTTCCGAAGTGCAAGAGACCGAATGAAGAGAAACAAATGAATGATCCATAATTTTGTTTGTTCCATCGGATCCTAGTCCATAACATCAAACAATGTTATGTCTTTAAAGATCAAGTGCAGATTCTAATTGATGAGGGAGTCATTAGGTTGACTCGAGAAAAGAAGAAAGTTTCTGCAAATTTAATTTTAGTCCAATTTGGGGCTTTTGATCCGATCCAAGTAAGAGTTCCTTATGAAGAAGAGGATGTGGAGTTTTAAATATGCAGAAGTTTACCTAGAAGATTACGAGTCACTTGTTCCTCTTCAAATATCAGATGACACCTTAATGTTGGTGCATCCAGATCTCCTGAAGGATGAAAAGTGGGAAATTTTTAAGAAAAAATCTCGTACACCCAAAGTATATGATATCACTAGAATGTGAGCATTCCTTCCCCTACCAAAGTTACATGCTGTAACTTAGTCAAAAAAATAAGAGCAAGAAGGAAACGAGGAAGAGTGAGGTCTTGCCAATAGAATTGCTTAAACAAGAGCCAAGAGTTCTATGTACTTTGGCAGAGTTTATGCCATCGGAACCTTGGGAAAGGAGGAGAGGTTAAATGACATGATGGTCACAATTCTCGAAGAGAAAGAAGTAATTGAAGAATTTTGGAAATGCAATAACATCATTATAATCTTATACTTGAAAAGTGAAGATGACCATTCAAGTTGAAGATAATCTTGTCATTGTGTTAGATTATGAGTCAGATGACTCAAATGAAGTCCAACAAAATGTTTTAAGTCAAGAGTAGGACCTTGAAATAAAGAATAATGAACCATGATCAATTTTTGAATATGGAGAGTACTTCCTTCCAAATGGATAGAGGGCTTGGCCAGAAGATGAAGTGAGAACTATCTTTTGGGAGAACATAGACACAAAAACCAAAACAAATAAGCCTTTGCCTGTGCTTGAAAATCAAAATGAGAAACTTTAACCTAATGGATGGAGGGCTTGGATAGAAGATGATGAGAGAACTATCCTTTGGGAGAATACAGACACATAAACCAAAATAGATAAGCCTTGACCTGTACTTGAAAATGAAAATGAGAAACTATTATCTACTGGTTGGAGAGCTTGGGAAGAGAAAGAAAAAGATGATAACCCACAAAGAAAAAAAACTAAGTGGGAAACAGAAAACGTTGAAGGGCTACCACAACTAAAAGAAGGCAACCTTACAATTCAATCTCCTTGGATCAAAATGAAGATGAGAAGATCATCCCAATTAAAGAAGAAGAAGAGGATGAAAACATAACTCATGAGCATCATATGGTTTCGGTGAACGAGTCAAAGCTAGAATGGATTCAAATGAGTCACCAAACCCAGTGCAGACCATGGTGAAAGACTTTCAAGAAATAAAAAATAATCTATGTCCCTCTTGGCTTGGCTCATCTTCAAAGATGCAACAATCTTCTTAAAGCTCAAGGAACCCTCAAATTGATCCATATGTACACAGAAAGAAAGAATAAAATGCCCCATGGGAAAGAGAAACAACGAGTTTTGAAACCAAAGCTTTGGATGTAGCGGCTCAAATATCTCCATACTTGCCTTAGCATCCCAAGGTGACTTCTTTTACAGGAAATATTTCATTATTGAAGCGAAAATCTATATTAAGGTCTAGAAGGGCTAAGTCTCTTATATAATCTTCTAGAGACCAAATCATGACCCCTAAGACTTAAATTGAAGTATCTAATGACCAACCTCAAGTTCCAAAGGTTCAAAATTATAATATAAAAGACTATGAAGAACATTGGGTTGAACATATAGGACAAAAAAAGTACAAAATAAGATTCCCTAAAGTTTCTCCATGGGCAAGAAATAAAAAAATTATCCCTACTGGATGGGGAAGTGATGATGACTCAATGATTGTTTCTTTAAAAGAAAAGGACTAAGATGATGAGGGAACAAATGTGTGTAACATGATTTCTCTTCATCACAAGTACGCTCCAACACTCAAAGAAGAATACTTGGGCTCCTGTAACATGACCAAGTTGACTAATGTGGAGGTTGTTGGAGAAACTTATGGTGATTTTGCATCTGATTCCAAAGGAAGTATAGAGCAAATCCACAACACCGAAGAATCAAATCCTGGAACAAGGTCAAGGTGAGATTACCATAAAGATTATTTTGACTATTGGAAGGAAAAAGAAAAACAAAACAACAAAGAGTTATTCAGTTTGAAGAGCCAATCAAAAGAAGTTCACCTCTTCCAGATATAAGTTTTCCCTTAAATTATGACTTGATTGCTCAACTAGCAAATGTGCTTGCCAGGTTGACAATGTATGACTTGCTTCAATTGTTTCCAAGAGATTAGAAAGACAGTTATCAATGTGCTAATGAAAGCTAAAAATATGCACCTCACGTCAACCGTGTTGAAATCAAATGAGAAAAAGAAATGTGTGAAAAGTGTCATGAGGCTAAGCATGTCATGCCCTAGCACCCGCCAACCCCGAGCTGACCCGGCCCAAGGGGAGGATAGCGCACAACGCGACAAAGTAGCATTCAATGCGGAAGGCTTAACGCCTAAATCGGGTGGTTCATAACGAAGTAACACACATTATGCGTTGTACAAGAGCGAATGAGGAAATAAAGGACCACAAATTAAGTATTAGTCCATGCAAAACCCACACACTTAATCCAACATAGCCCTCACATGGCTCAAGTAATAGAATCGAAGCCCATACAGGCTGACAAAAGTCTAAGCCGATATCGACAAGTAGAGTATGAAGCATAATCAAGTAAACATAAGTCTCACGACAACAAGCTATGTAAACAATCCTAGAGCTCAAAATATCTAAATAGCCCTTCCTAAGAAAGATCATCACTCATACGCTCCTCATAGAGTCCATCTTGACCACTTGCATGACACGTCATGCAGCCCCAAAACAAAACACGAGAAAGAGGGGTGAGCTACAAGCTCAGCAAGGGTTTTTAAATAATGGAAAGTAAATCCAAATGACATCATTGGTAAATCACATAATGTTCATCACATATAATCAACATCATATTCATTCATCATGGGATATCCACATCAACGTGTGCATTCTTGTTATAACTTATCATCCATATGCATCTACTCATGTTGTATGTAAGTCATACTATCTCTAGCATACCTCATGAACATGTTCTCATATCACACATTATCACATATTCAAGTCATCTGTATATCATGCTATAATCCCATAACATCTCATCATAAATGTTATATGCCTCCAGCGCATCATGGGTTTAACATAACTCATATCAACCATGCATCATCATGTGTACACATAATCATATCCTGCATGAATGACTTCTCAACATCAACATATGATGGATATCTATATCGTAATGAAAACATTCACCCTATATATCAAGTGTCTCAAACACATTGTTCTGCATATCATACAAGTTAAGCCATAACCACATGTGCAACATAACTCTATTATCCCTACACAACATGTGTAACTGGGCATAATAAATTCATACACATGAAACCATCAATGGTGAATGTCTCATAATTGAGTAAAAACAATCAAAACCCTGCTCATCTGGATGATCCCTTGTGGGGGAAGGTCCAAATTCCTACAAAAAGGAAACTAGAGCGGTTTGAGTAAGCTTTCCGACTAGGAAAGTATTGATGTTCACCAGGACAGCCCCTTGCGGGGGAAATATGAATTCCACAAGGGAAACTAGAACAGCTTGCTCATCGGGACAAACCTGGCCGTGAATGTTCGAATTCCGCAAAGGAAACTTGAGCAACGTGCTACCTGGGACAATCCTTGAGGGGGAGAGTCTGATTTCCGCAAAGGAAACCTATAGCACGTGGTAAGCCAGTGCACATAGACATATCATGCTAGATTCTCAAGGTCCAGATAAACTTAATAAACAAACTCATACCACAATTAACTCATCTCAACTCGGGGACGTACCATGTTCCCAAAGGAACTCAAAATGAAATTGTCCTTTCGGACCCGAACCAATTCGATAAGTCTTCAATTGATTAATCCAACAACCAATAGCTTCTACTTGCATCTAATCAATCAAACATGGCTAATCTCAATTAATCTCATTCATAAACTATTTTCATGATGCATGCAACATGGTACATACGTGAGCAACGCTACGTGAGTCCTAATAAATTAGATATGCTCAGTTCAGTCCATATGTGCATCATTCCTAGTCCATTTGTGTCAAATAATTATCATAATACCCTCATAGTGGTAGTGTTCAAGTCTAAGCAAAGACATATGCAACATAAACAAACCATCATCTATACCATACACATGCCTTCATGATTTTATCATGGTTCTTCCTTATTGAAATCATGAATAAAATAGAGTAAAAACTTTAAAATACAAGTCCATGCAAATTATAATGTTGTGCTAAACTTAGGCAAGAATAATCATCATTATACTTAAGTTAGACGGGGAAACATGGTTCACCAATAATTATCACAACATGTGCAAGCATACATGCCCATCCTCATAATTAAACTTACTGGAATCATAAATAAGATATGGAAATCATCAAACATGAATTTAGGATAAGGAGAATATCATGCTAAAATCCAACAATATATAACCTAATTCATGCTGGAACTACATCATAGCTTTCAAGATAGTAATCATGCACTCACAATGGCATTTACAAGCAAAAATAGCTCATTATAAACATAAGAAATGAGATTTATGAAAGAGGAACAATAAATGGACAAAGTACTAAAGAAGACAAATCTACCGTTTGATCAGCCAGATAGTCGTTCAAACACTAGGCTGTTTGATCGGCGACAGTCGTTTGAACGCCCTTAATAGTCAAACTGGTTCATCTTCAACCTTGCGAATCCCAAACAAAAAATACACAAAATCGACAAGAAAACCCTAATATCACTTCCAAACTTCATAATAATAAAATACAAGGCATGATAGATCTAGTCATTTCGAAGCTAAATGAAAAGATAATCATCAAATAGAGCATACTTTATTTAACCCACCATTAAAGCACAAACACAAGCATAACTCACATAAACCATTCCAAACCTTAAATCCGAAACATAAGTCCATTTAGGAAGAAAACGCCTTACCTTTAGCAAGCTTTTGAGTCCAAATCGAAGCTTTAATCTTCATAAATTCCTACCCAAAGTTAGGGTTTAGTTAATACTTAATTAAATTTGAATATTAAGCTTAAACTACTTTGAAAACATGTAGATCTAGGGTTCTCTTTGTTTAAAAATGAAAATCTCTAAATTAAGGTTTGAAATAGAGATTAAATATAATATTTTTAATAGGGTAAAACAAGAATCAACTTTGGGTGAAGATGAGATTAAGAGAGATTAAGGGAAATCCAAAAGATTAGTAGAAATTAAGGCTTAAACATACCTAAATCGGTTTCCTCCTTTGGTAATAGGGATTATGGTACTTCTCAGCCTCCAATCTCAGCCCTTTCCCAATTGGGAATGGGGCTGAGACTTTCCTTTTATAGTAAGTAATTTGGGTGTAAATACCAAAAGTTGAGGTATAAATAGAATTTAGTGCCCTAAATAGCTAATTTTGCTCATTTTAAAGCTAAAATGAATTTAAATTTCTGAAACTCTTTAATCATGAATTAGTGAAGTTTAAGGTCTTGTGGGACCCTCACAATCCAAATGGGATGCGGGGCCCATGCCCTAAATTTAAGAAAAATCCCACAAAATTCTCTAAAAATAGGATAAATTGAGTTTAGTATAGAGACTTATAAAAATGAGAGAAAACCTTATTAAAACCATCATTATCAACCTTTAACCCCCAAAACAAGTTAAACCGACAAATTAAAACAAAACCACACAATGACACATAATTAAATCAAAATTAAACTTGGTTAAGGTTATAGATCGTACAAAGCTTGACAATCTTCAAATGGCAATCACATTCTCAAAAGACGATATGTTGCTTAGAGATATAAAACATACAAGGCCACTTTATCACATAAGGTATATTGGTCATGTGGAACTTTGTCACATTCAAATAGACCCAGGCTCTAGAATCAATATTCTCCCAATTCGCACTCTGGAATACTTAAGAATCCCCACAAGAAAACTTACTCCTACAATGACAAACATCCAAGGATATGATGCAAATTCACAAAAAGTCAAGGAAAAAATCCGCCTAAAATGTCGAATTGGGAGTTTGAAGTCTAAAGTAACATGTTAAGTGATCAGTAATCAAACTTCCTACAGTCTTTTGTTAGGCCGTAATTGGATACATGAAAACTTGGTGATCCCCTCAACACTTCATCAGTGCTTCAAGTACAAGGGAGATGATGGAAAAATTCACCGAGTATTTGCCGACAAGAAACCATTCAAGGGTGATGAAGCTTACTTTGCCGACTCTGTAATGTATGAAGATGATGATATTGAGGAGTCTATGAACTTGAAAGCAATAAATCCTCAAGGAAGCAACTATCCATGTAAATGAAAAGCCGCATGGCAAATATGTTATAAATGATGTAAAGAAAATGACTTCCAAAGATGGTGTTTGCATGAATAAAAAGTTATTTTTGAGGTATAATGCATCTTTTTCTAAAATGATAATGTTTATGGATCAATCTAAAATTTTGAAAAAGGATGATTTTTTTGAATTAGCAACTTACTTTGAGTTACCTTTCACTCATTTACATGCTTTTTCATATATAGAGAATCTTGAGGGATCTATTTTCTTTGTACATGAAAATGATATTTCCAAGGAAATTATATTTCATTGAGCTTCCGCTCCTAATCAACCTTCAAGAGAGGAATCAGATTCAAAAAAATATATGAAGTTGAATTAAAAAAACTATAGTTCAATTTCAAAAGATATTATAAAAAAGATGGGTTACAACTTTGATTCTCCGGGTGGTCTTAACAATGGTGTGGGGAGAAAAACGCGTCCATCTCTAATTTCAAAACCCAAAAAATCTTTCTTTATATGGCTTGGGATTCAAACCAGAAGGAATCATGTAAAAACTTTTAGTTGGGACTCCAATGTCGACACTTGTGATTTCTTTGAACCACTTGAAATGTGTAATCTTGACACAGTCTGTAAATATGGTCTCAGTTGAATATTTTGAGAACAATGAGACTAATAAAAATGAAATAATGAAGCTGGTGATGTTGAAGAAGTGTAAGGATATGAAGTTGAAGAAGGAGTGAAAATTATTCCTCCTACCGAAGATAAGGTAAGAGAAGTAAATTTGTTTACAGATGGACACCAGTTTCCCATCTTCTCAGCACTAGTCTTACTACGAAGGAGGCAGAATCTTTGATAAGATTGCTCAATGAATTTAAAGATATGTTTGCTTGGAATTACACTGAAATTTCAGGACTAAGTCTAAAAGTTGTCGTTCATCATTTGAACATCAGGTCTGAGCTAAAACCTATAAAACAAGTATGCAAGAAATTGAAAAAGAAGTTCAAAAACTAAAGGAAGCTAGTTTCATTAGGTAAGAACAACACCTTAATTGGCTTGCCAATATTGTACCAGTTATGAAAAAGAATTGAAAAATTCATGTATGTATCGATTTTACAGACCTAAATGATACATGTCCAAAAGATGAATTCCCATTACCAATCACATAAATTTTAGTTGATAACACAACTGGTTATGACCGTATGTCATTCATGGATGGATATTCTGGGTACAATCAAATAAAAATGAACCCATAAGTTGAAAAACATACAACATTCAGGACTCCTTTTGGTATTTATTGTTACACAGTTATGTCATTTGGTTTAAAGAATGCTGGAGCAACATATCAAAGAGATATGACAAAAATATTCAAAGAACATTTACATAAAAGAGTGAAGTATTATGTTGATAACCTTCCTGTCAAAAGTAAACATGCAAGTGATCACATAGCAGACCTTCGTATGTCCTTTGAAATTTTAAGAAAACACTAAATGATGATGAATCCTCTCAAATACTTTCTAGGAGTGTCTTCAGGCAAATTCTTAGGATTCAATGTAACTAAAGATGGAATCATGGTAGATCCTGCAAAAACAAAAGTAATAATAGAAATGAGGCAACCAAGAAACTTGTGAGAGTTAAACGGGCTTCAAGGGTGATTAGCTTATATAAGAAGATTTATTTCAAACTTATCTGGAAGATGTCAACCATTTTCTCAATTGATGAAGAAAGGAGTTGACTTTGTCTAGAACAAAGCATGTGATAATGCCTTCAACGAGGTCAAATATTATCTCACTCAACCACTAGTCTTAGCAGCACCTATCCAAGGTCAACCCTTCATCCTATATACAAAGGCTCTTGATCATTCACTTGGTGCAATGCTTGCACTGAAAAATGATGAAGGTCAAGAACAAGCCTTATATTACTTGAGTTGAATGATAATTGGGGCTGAACATAGATATCCCCCATCGAAAAAGAATATTTGGTGCTCATGTTTGCAGTTGAGAAGCTAAGACATTATTTGTATGGTTAGACTACATTTGTTGTATCTTGAGTCAATCCACTCAAAATTCTGATGACAAAGGTGGTATCTCTTAATTCTCATTTGGCTAAATGGTCACTTTTGTTGTCACCCTATGATATGGTTTACATTTCACAAAAAACAATAAAAGTTCAAGCATTAGCAGATTTTCTTATTGAACACTCTTTGAAAGAAAGTTCAAAATTACAAGAAGATTTACCTGATGAAGCTGTCTTTTATGCAAACTCTATAAAAGTTCAAGAAAGCATATGGCATATGTACTTTGATGGTGCATCAATATCAAATGACCAAGGACAAAATGTATCTGGAGTGGGCATTGTCTTTATCACATCAGAGAATCACATGATACGACATGCTTTTGTGTTAACACAACCATGCTCTAATAACATGGCTGAATACATGGCTTTGATTATTGGAATGCAGTTGTCAAAAGAATTACAAATAAAATCCCTCTCAGTCTTTGGTGATTCCCAATTAGTCGTCAATCAGATGAAAGGGGTTTTTGAAGTAAGAAAACCTAAACTTTTGCCTTGCCATTCCACGGCTAAGAAATTGGCAGTCATTTGATGATTCTAACCTACAATACATAGTAAGGTCAAAGAATGCTAAAGCAAATACTCTAGCAGTACTAGCCACCTCTATGACAATATTAATAGGACAAAACGTTAGGGTTTCCATATGTGAGAAAAGATTGCTACCCAATGAATTCAAACTACTAAGTGAATGTAACAACATAGAGCAAATTATATTTGTCGTTGAGTCTAATGATTGGGGTTCCCCTTTGTTTGATTTTTCCCTACATAACATCTTACCACAAGACCCATCGAAGGCTGCAAGCATAAGGTGTCGAGCCCCAAAGTTTTATTAAGAATAAAAAATGAAAGAATTGTATCAAAAGTCATGATGTGATTTTACGAAGGTGTTTATCACAAAAGGAAGTTGAAAAGGTGATCCAAGAAACTCATGATGGCATTTGTGGCGCCCATCAACTTGGTCCAAAATTGCAAAATAGGATCAAGAGGTTGGGATAGTATTGGCCTACTATGATAAAAGATTGTATGGGATATGCCAATAAATGTCCAGCATGTCAATACTATGCAAACTTTATACATCAGACACCTGAATTTCTTCACCCTACTACAACCTCTTGGCCATTCGAAACATGGGAAATGGACATCATAGGTCCTATTACCCCTAGTTCATCTAAAGGTCATAGATTTATAATCACGGTCACTAATTATTTCTCAAAATTGGCTGAAGTTGTTGCCCTTCATGAAACAAAACCAAAGATGTGTTAAAATTCTTGAAAACCCATATTATTTATAAATTTGGAGTTCCAAGAAGGTTTATTCATGACAACGAACCTCAAATTGCAAACTATAAATTTTATCAATTCTGTGCAAAGTATGGCATTGAGAGTGTGGCCTCAACTGCATATAATCTTGCAGCCAATGGACTTGCTGAAGCTTCCAACAAGACCATATGCAAACTCCTAAAGAAAATTATTTCAAAGAATAAATGAGATTGGCTTGAAAAGTTGCTAGAAGCACTATGGGCTTATCGCACTACAGTTCGAAATGTAACTCAAACAATGCCTTTCTCACTTGTTTATGGGCGTGAAACAATTTTACCTTTAGAGATTCATATCCCAATGTTAAGAGTGGATTTGGAAAATCAATTGACGAATAATGAGAATATCAAGCTACGCCTACAAGAGCTAGAAACTCTTAATGAAAAAGACTAGAAGCCCAACAAATCAAAGAATTATATCAAGCAAGGATGATAGGGGGTTTTCATAAATAAGTTAAACAATGATCTTTCAAGAAGGGTGACTTAGTATTTACTGTCAAACGACCCATGATTTTTACAAATAAGTCAAAAGGCAAGTTTGAACCCAAGTGGGAGGGGAATATGTTGTTGAAATAGTATATTCCAATGGAGCATATTGGCTCTTAGCATAAGAAGGTGATCGTTGTTTGCTACCAATCAATAGGAAATTTCTTAAAAAATATCATCCCTAAAACAAGAGGGGGTGATAGAAATAAAGACTTTCATTTGTATCGTCAAAACTTTGAAAGTAGATGCATAAAAAGAAAGAAAGAAAGAAATAAGGGGTTAAAATAAAATCACATCCCAATTTATGAGAAATGGGGTGGTGAATGTCACCAAGCCTAAAGTTAAAATGGTTTGTCAACTACAATTAAAAATATACAAATGAAGAGTCCAAAAATGAAAATTATTAAGAAAAATGGTTAGTTGCTCCCGCACATGACTAGTTGCATTTTCCTGGGCTTTTGAGATGGTTGATTCCATGCTTTCCATTTGTGCAATTTCTTGATGAACATTGTACTTCCCTGAAAAGGGTACCAATCATCTCATCCAAGTCTCTAACCTGGGGTGAAAACTCTAAGAGATTAGCCTGAGCAGTTTGTTGCTGCACTGAAATTTCTTGACCTTTAAGCTGAAGGTCTTCCTTCTTCTTGAGAAGTATTATAACCTAACTTTCCACTTCATTTAATTCTTGTGTGACAAGGTTTTGGGAATCCGTCAATTCAATTACAGTTGAGGGTGCCACATAAATGAGAGCTTCAATGTCTTTCAATTTATGGTCAAGTTTATCCCGATCTTGCAAAACTTCTTTTCTATTCCCTTCTTGAAATCTCTCTCTTTTTTAACATTAGTTGAATAGGGAAGATTATAAACTTCCTCAGAGATCTTAACATCATGTTTATATCACATTGGTATGTGCTCGTATCAAAGACTTGAAGCTTAATAAAATTTAAAAGAGCTTCCAATTCAGCTTGTTTCATCACAATCATGTGGGGAGTTTGCTCAACCAATGAACGAAGTGTTTTCATGAAGATTGTGGAAAAGTTGGTAACGAACAATGATTGCACATAAGCAATTTGTTCACTTGATGGTTCATCTGAATGAATCAATTTGTCACTAGATGGTTCACAAGAAGAAAGCAATTTGTCACTAGATGGTTAACAAGAAGAAATCAATTGATCAACACATGTGTTTAATTGAGCCTTGGAACTCGTAGTCTCTAAAGGATTTGCCTTTAAATTTGAAACACTCGTATTTTGGACAATACTTGGGAGCTTGTTAGAACTAGAACTTGGAGTATCGGAAAAGTTACTCAATGATTCAATCCTTTCTACTCAAGCTTCCAACTGAGGCCCAAGTTCTTTAGAGAAATGAGAGACTTCCAACTCAACCCCAAGTTCTTTGGAAGAATGAGGGATTTCCAATTCAGCCTCAAGCTCCTTCAAAAAAATATGAATTAAAGGATCATGTAGGTTACACTCATAAAGTAAGCAATTATCATTAATGTATTAAAAAAAAGAGGAGGGTGATAATGAGTTAACCTTGTCTTGAATCAGATCATCTATCGACAAAACAGTTTTAGAAACATTGTCACAAGTAACATCCTCCTTTGAAGGTTGCCCTACCTCAACGTCTTGAGGGTTTATAATATCTTGAATCACATCCACATTGAGGGCTTCTAAAAAAAAGAGACAAAGAGAAAGAAAATTGTAGGATGATAATAATAATAAATAATAAAAATAATAAGAAAATAAAATAATACCTAATTGAGGGCCCAAATTGGAACTAGAGACACAAGTGTCTTCTTGAAATACGTTTTCTGACATCCTGGGAATCATAGGAAAATCCTATAAACCCATATGATATAAAGAATTTGAACTGATGTCCACATCATCATTTTCTTCGAATCGGTATATTGATGACAAGAGGAGACTGAGGGATATTAGAAATAAGGAGATGAAATGAAATAATAAAAAAATATAATAACAAATATGTAAAACTCACCTATCGGTTGAGAAGGCATTGGTGAATGGAGTTTTTAGTCTTGTGTAAGAGCTTCTGCACTATGGACCTTTTTCTTTTTCAATCGAGGAGGATCGGGTTGAGGTAAAGTGATACCAAGCACATGCAGAAGCTCGCCTTTCCACAAGGATGCTTCTTTACAAGAGGGGCATCCTTAGAAACACAATGAAATTTTGGAGCTTGTGATAAATCAACATTTAAATAAGCCACTGCTACGCTCACCCACCAATGCGCGAAACATTCCATTGTGGCTGCATTAACATCTCGATACAAAATTTACTCCTTGTACCACCTTCGATAAAGTGATACCAAGCACATGCAGCATCACATACTCCCCCACAACGATTCCATCAAAGATTTGGGTTACCGACTAACCCTTGCGTGTAGCCAAGTGGAGATGAAAACTGACTAGGCATATACGGTTCCGACTCTATCTGTCCCATGCCACGATAAACTAAAGTGCTAGGGTAGATGCAAAGAAGCCAACTAAAAATGCTATCACACAACTCTTTGGTGCTTGAAGGAGAAAACGAATCAACCATTAACCCATCATTCCTATGAAGTGTGCCATCTCCTAGTTGCCAATTCCCATGAAAACAAACAAGCTTTCATGTTTCCTTCAAAGAAAAGTGCTTGGGGGAACTCCTTGTCACTGACTCAAAAGTTTCTATTGGGAACAACGCAGTGGGGAAGCCAAGCTGCAATAAACACACCAAGGAATGTTTCCCACAAGATTTCACAGGCATCAGCCTCTAAAGCATGCACTCCAGGTTCTTTACTCTCAAGAACATATAAACTCTCCAGGCTAATAGAATCTTTTTTTAGCCTCTTTGTATACGCTCATCGAGTTGACCAACACAAAATTGGAATTTCAATCCTTTTCTGCTAGAATTTCCATTGGCATTTGATTGGCTGACTTCGGCAATATTAAAAAAATGACCAATCCATTGTTGTAAATACACTCCCTTAGAGTTACTCTACCTCTCCTTAGTAATGATTGTGAAATGAAGAAATAACTCGATCAAAATCCTGTACAATTTGGGTTGAGATTGTGATATCATCTTTAACTCTCAGTTACAGGGGATGTATTCTTCATAAACTTCTCCTGTACCCGGGAGAGAGGCGGGTGTTGGTGGTTGGGCAGAAAGACTCAAACATAGAAACATACAAGTGTTTGTTGAATTCAAATCCTCTTTTGGCAGCTAAAATTGCATCCAACAAGCCACAACGTTCCAAATCATCGTTGTGAAATTCTACCATCATGTCAGTCATCAACACCCAATGCTTTGAATGGTATGCTTGACCATCTATAAAGTCAAAATCAGTATAGGAAGAACCTTTTGCCATTGCATTGGTCAAAAGGGTTTCCAATTGGCTATGTTGTTCTCTCTTCATATTAGTAGATGCAACAGTACTTGGAAATAAATCTCTATGATCCACATTAGTATGTTCTTGTTTCAAGTAATATTTTGTCCATCTCTTAGTAAATTCAACACATTTGATCCCTAGTTGGCAAAGAGTGAAGTCAGTAAGTTGCTTTAAAATGTTCACTTGAGGTTCATATGCACTAATAGATAAATCACACTCCCATTGGAGATTTGTCCAAAATAATTTGCCGATATAGTGAAAGATACCCACTTAAACTTGAGGAAATCTGTCACCGGAATCCTCTCCATCCCCACAAATGTACATAGGTTTTGGGTATATCCAATCCCTACTTGCGAGGAAGATTCGATCTAAATCAGGAGTACTTTTCTTTAAAGCCTTCTTCCTTTTATGTTGAGGGATTTCAGTTAGTTCTCTGTACACAAGACAAGAGAAGAGATAGGATGATCCCTTCCTTACAAGAGATAGAGATTTTTTTTTTATATTGTAGGATTACCCTCTCTTGGCCAATTGCTACTGCTCCTTCAAATTTGGAATAGAGTAGTAGTAATTAACCAATTTCTCAAACCCTTCGATTAAACGGCGAAAAATAAAGACAAATTGGAAATAGAGAAAGGGTAAGAATATTGAAATTATCAAAAGATGACTATAAGTATTAAAAAAGAAAGAACACAAGGAATTAAAAAAGATCACATGTAAGGACTCATCATTTCTACGCCTTATTGTCTTTAAGCATGAGAATCTTCATTCCTTTGCCTTGTGCAACTTCTCGTATTTTAAACTTCTTGCAAACTCCTTGAGATTGAAAAAATGTTTTCTTGTAAACTCCTTGGAATTGAAATGATGCTTTGAAAAAGAGATCTTCGAAGGACTTGGTGAATGAGCTTTCTTCTTGGACTCTTTTTCTTTTCTTAGTGGAATGTTTTACTTTTGTTATTTCTTTGGGATGAAAAGTTTTGGACTTTGTTAAGGCTTCTTAGTCTTGACGGTCAAAAACCCCTCTCTATGAAAAGAATGAGGTATTTATAGTGTTAGGATTATGTCATGAGATAAAATAGTGAGAGTGGGTGGTGAGTTAGTGAGGTAGTTTGTGGAAGTGGGGAGTGAGTTAGTAGAGTAATTGGTGGGAAGTGAGTTAGTGGGGTAGTTTGTGGGTGGTGGGGAGACCATTTGGCCTGTGGTAGTGGTTTGACTTGGTCTTTTTCTTACTTTTTCACTTCATTTATTTTTTTTAACGTGAGTAACTAGCTAAAAAAGTTTAACTTAGTCTTCTCAATGTATAACACCTTTTTTTTAATTAATTTTATTAGCCAAGTGGACATTCTTTAAAAGTATAGTGACCCACTATACATGGAGACTTGACTAATTTTCCTTCCTTAGTTTTTCTAATACATCATGTATCTTTTTTCTTTTCTTATTATTATTTTTGTCTTTTCTCAATTATATAAGTAGCCATTGGAGGTGTGTCTTAAAATAAGCATTTAGACTTTAGGATTTATTCTTTATGTGAGACTTATATAGGGTATCATATTTCAATTTGGCTAATATGATGTTGGACCATATGGGGTTTCACTTTGCCTTTGTAATTCTGATTTTATGGCTAATTTGATGTGGGACCCATGAAAGTTTCACTTAGCCTTTTGTAATTTTGATTTTTGATTTGATGGCTAATTTGATGTGGGATCCATGAAAGTTTCACTTAGCCTTTTGTAATTTTAATTTTTGATTTGATGTAGGACCCATAGGGTCTTACTTAGCATTTTTTTTATTTTAATTTAATGGCTAATTTGATGTGGGACCCATGGAGGTCTCACTTAGCCTTTTATACTTTTAATTTAACGGCTAATTTGATATGGGACTCATTGGGGTGTCATTTAGCATTTTGTAATTTTAATTTAATAGCTAATTTTATGGGGGACCCATGGGGTCTCACTTAGCCTTATGTGCTTTTAATTTAAAGACTAATTTAACGTGGGACCTATGAGGGTCTCATTTAGCCTTCTGTAATTTTAATTTGATGTGAGACTCGTAGGGGTTTCACTTAATTTTGTTTTTCTTGTTATAAGTTTAATCTTATTCGTACATGTGTAGGATATGACTTAACTTTTTTTTTTTGACTTAGTTTGCTTGAGAGACTTTTGCTCACTTTGGAGCTAGTCAAGCTCCAAAATTTTGGGCTAAGTCTCTTTTGACTCTTTTTTCCTTTTAAAAAAAATATAAATATCAACATACAACCCCTTCGAGGGGTAACAGTGGAGCATCTTTATAAGTGCAACTCTTACACCTCAAAAGATAGTATGATTAGAAATTATGCTTGGCCTTCCATTAAATTATCTAAGTGAGTTGCCTACAATTCAAATTGCTTTATATGGTACCCGTATAAATTTTGAAGGAATTTCTAAGATTGTAATAGATAGAGCTGTAAAAAGCATAATGAGAGCTTGCAGAGATGTTGTTGCAGAGCGCTCAAGAGATGCATAGCTTCTCGACTTTATTCTTGCGCAAGGATATCTTTTTTGCATTAAAGATGTAGAGTGCAACCACATTGTTTTTCTTGATGATGTAAATGAAGAATTGATGAGAGAATGAATTCTTCTTTGATAAATTTCTTCATAATCATCTATTATTTTATTTATTTTATATTTTTTTAAGATGTAATGGATAATTTCTTTCTTGTTTTGCACTAATAATAGCCTTTGTTTCCACGTTTATCTTAATTATCTATAATAATAAGCATTTTTTTATCTAAATTGAAAAACTCTTGGGACAAGCATAAAACATTCTAACTAATAGGAGAAATTACGTCATAATTTGTTTTACATATTTAATTCATTGACCAATTTTTTTTTTGCTAGTGTAAAATAACCCTTGTTGAATGGGGCACATTGTGACTAGTGATAAAAATCGCGTCACGAGATTTTTTTTAATAATTTCCTACTATCCATCTATCTTAGAAGTCCATTAATATTATTTTTTAATAATTTCCTATCCAACGGTCTTAGAAGACCATGAGTTTAGGATCACCGAAATTATAAAGAGATGGTTTTGCATGGTAATTTAATTTAATTTAATTTTCGTTGTCGAGGAGTTGGTCCTTTGACTGCCTCTACAATATCGTAAATTCCCCAAATCCT
Source organism: Saururus chinensis (assembly GCA_035235625.1). NCBI lineage: Eukaryota > Viridiplantae > Streptophyta > Magnoliopsida > Piperales > Saururaceae > Saururus > Saururus chinensis. The sequence goes on along the minus strand of CP141146.1, from coordinate 22,049,719 downwards.
AGTTCATCTCGATGATTCTCAAATTCGTAACTGATTACAACAACCGGTAAACAAATCCTAATCTTCATCAACATCGCTCGTTCTAATATAAAAACCCCTGCAACCCCAGAATGGAATTTTGTTTCTTCGGATTGATTCGATTGCAGGGTGAGTTCCTTCATTTGCTTTTTTTTATTCCTCTTTGTTTTTCCGCTCGTTTTCTCTTCTTCTCTACTCTGTTTTTTTTTTTGTTCTTTCTTGATCCAATGCAGGGATTGGAGAGATGTGCTGGTGGCATTTGTGCGCGCCTGTGGCCAAGCCGTCGCTTCGCCATCTCCGATGTGTCACCGTTGTTGGAACCCAACGGAGAGTAACTAGGCAACCGGCGGCCGGATGGGGTGGAGTCATGGCGCGTCTTGACTATGCTGCTGCTGCTGCGATGGCCAAAGATTGGATTTTTTTTGACGGTGCAAGGTGGTGGTCCGGTGAGAGAGGCGGCAGCTTGAGGACTTGAGAGGCGGAAAAGAGGCGAAGGCAGGCTACTAGGGGCGGAAAAGAGGGAGAGGACATTGGAAGGATATCGGGACGGAGGGGAAAGGAGCAGACCTGGTGGTGGAAGCCAGAGATGAGTAAAGGGCGGAACTGAGAGCGACAGGAGAGGAGAGTGGAGAAGAGAGTTCGAGATTGGCGGTGGCCGTCGGCGAAGAAGAGGGGAGGTTCGGCGGCAGAGGCTAAAAGTAAGGGAGAGAGATGGTGGTCGAAGGAGAGGAGAGCGGAGGCGGCGGAGGGAAGAGATCCGACGGTTGACGGTGAAGGTGGCGGAAGGGAAAGAAGGTGGAGGCTAGTGGCGGTTGGGAGATTGGAACAGAGATTTAGGAGGAGACTTGGCGGTGGAAGCCAGAGATGGGAAAAGGACGGAAACCGACGGGAGGGGTGGCGATCCGGCGAGAGAGGCGGCGGCAAAGGCTGAAGGTGAGGGGAGAAGTGGTGGTTGGGATAGCAGAGTGAGGTGGAGACCACGGTAGCCGTCAGCCACGAAGAGAAGTCCGGTGGCAGAGGCTGAAGGTGAGATGAGAGGTGGTGACCGGGCGAACGGAGTGAGGCGGAGACCGACAGGAGAGGAGAAGTTCGGCGGCAGAGGAGAAGTGATGGTCTTGGTCTGGCAAGAAGTGGGATGGGATAGAAGAGAAGATTGGCCACGATTAAAATGAAGCGGTTCTAATTTCAAAACTTAAATTGATCACGGCTCTCTCTTTTATTTATTCGATTTTCTTTCTACTATTTAACTTAGATTATAAGTACGGTTATCAGCATTAGCTTTGGCCAATATGGCTCACCCTTCCTTTTTTTATTAATTCAGTTTGAGTTCTACATGTATTCAATTTCTTTGAATACAGCTCTAAGTACCATCTTCAACTTTCAGCTTGACTTAACTTGAGGCACAACAGTGCCGATCCAGCTCGGTGCATAATTTTTTATTAACTCAGTTTGAGTTCAACTTTCAGCTTGACTTAACTTGAGGCACAACAGTGCCAATCCAGCTCGGTGCATAATTTTTTATTAACTCAGTTTGAGTTCTGGCTTAGTTCCATTCTCAGTGCCATCTCAACTTGGCGTTTGAACCGGCTCAGCAGCTTGACTCATCTTGAGGCACAACGACTCCTTAATGCTGAATCGGATTTGTGCAGAATTGGCTTACCTCGCCTTTTTTTATTGACTTAGTTTGAGTTCCAACTTTGTTCCATTTCTTTGAATATGGCTCTCAATGCCATCTTAGCTTGGCATTTGATCCGGCTTAGGAAAAGACTTAGCTTGAGGCACAATGACTCTTAATGCTAGTTTTGGCTTAATGCTTGGTACCGTTTCTTTGAATACAACTCTCAGTGTCATCTCAACTTGGCATTTGATCTGGCTCTCGAAAGGACCTGCTCACAACTATGCTTTATTTTGAAAATGGCTCTCAATGCTACCTATGGTTTAATGCCTATTCGGCTCAAAAAAAGAGACACCGGGACCAGCTAACCGCACTTAGTTTGAGGTTTTGATTTTGATTTTTTAAAATTTTAATAATCAATTAATTTTTTTATTATATTTTTTATTTGCTCAACTTCACAAATTTCGTTTTGACGGGAGTTTTGGAATTGTTCTTTCTTCACAAGTACAAATATACAAGCTTTGTCCATACTTCAAAAGATTTTTCTTGTTTTTAGCAATATGGTTTCATCTTCCTATTCTCAAGATAACATGTAGCTATTCGCCATGTTTCACGATTTTCCAGTGTTCCGTCTATGGGAAACTTGCCACTAGAGTGATCACAGATTTAAGCAATAAAGATCAACACAAGATGAAGGAGGCTTTAAAGAAGACTTAGATCGAATCTTCCTCGCAAATAGGGATTGGATATACCCAAAACCTATGTACATTTGTAAGGATGGAGAGGATTCCGATGACTGATTTCCTCTAGTTAACGTGGGTATCTTTTGCTATATTGGCAAATTATTTTGGACAAGTCTCTAATGGGAGTGCGACTTATCTATTAGTGCCTATGAACCTCGAGTAAACTTTTTAAAGCAACTTCTTGACTTCACTCTTGGCCAACTAAGGATAAAATGTGTTTAATTTACCAAGAGGGGGACAAAATACTACTTGAAATAGGGGGACATACTGACGTGGACCATAGAGTTTTATTTCTAAGGACTATTGCATCTATTAATATAAAGAGAGAACAACATAGTCAATTGGAAACCCTTTTGACTAATGCAATGGAAAAAAGGTTCTTCCTATACTGATTTTAACTTTATAGATTGATGGGTATACCATTCAGAGCATTGGGTTTGGATGACTGACATGATGGTAGAATTTCACAAGGATGATTTGGAATGTTGTGGCTTGTTGGATGTAGTTTTAGCTACCAAAAGAGGAGTTGAATTCAACAAGCACACGTATGTTGCCATGTTAGAGCCTTTCTGCCCAGCCACCAACACCCACCTCTCTCCCAATGGAGAATTTGGATTTTCCTTACATGAAATGACCATTGTTTCTTGTCTTCCGGGTATAGGAGAAGTTTATTAAGAATTCAACCCCTGCAACCGAGAGTTAAAGATGATATCACAATATAAGCCCAAACTATACTTGATTTTGACTGAGCTATTTCTCCATTTCACCATCATTGCTAAGAAGAGGCAAAGTAACTCTAAGGGAGTGTTTTTACAACAGTATATTGGTCATTTTTTTTAATATCGCCAAAGTCAGCCAATCAAATGCCAAAGGCAATTCCAGCAGAAAAGGATTGAAATTTCAATTTTGTCGTAGTCAACTCAATGATCGTATACAAAGATAGGCTAAAAAAGATTTTATTAGCCTCAAGAGTTTCTATGTTCCTGAGAGTAAGGAACATGTAGTGCATACTTTAGAGGCCGATGCCTTTGAAATGCTGAGGGAAACTTTCCTTGCTGCGTATATTGCAGCCTGGCTTCGCCGTTGCATTGTTCCCAACAGAAACTTGAGTCATTGACCCTTCACTTTTTCTTGTGTCAGCCTGTATGGCCCTAGGGACAAAATTTGATGTTTGCCCTCCTATGATTGCCCGTTTATGTGCCAAACTTCATGGCACATAAGACATATATGCATAGATAAATCAAAGCCAAAGGCCTATTCTGCACATTATTTTATGCATGGTATGTCCTCCATTGTCTCCCTTTACATAATGTACCTGCTCCTCAACGAGAACCAAGAGAGGCTTTTTTTAGGAGATTAACGAGGAATTCCCCCAAGCATTTTTCTTTGAAGGAAACACAAAAGCTTATTCATTTTCATGGGAATCAGCAACTAGGGGATGCACCACTTCATAGTAATGATGAGTTAATGGTTAATGCCCTATCTCCTCCAGGCACCAAAAAGTTGAGTGATAGCATTTTTAGTTAGCTTCTTTGCATCTGCCCTAACACTTTAGTTTTTCATGGCATGGGACAGATAGAGTTGGAATTGTATATGCCTAGTCGGTTAGCAACTCAACTTGGCTATAGGCATGGGTTAGTTGGTAACCCTAATCTTCGATAGAATCATCATGGAGGAGTATGTGATGCTGCATGGGCTTGGTATAGCTTTATTTAAGGTGGTACAAAGAGTAAATTTTTGTATCCAGATGTTGAGCAGCTACTACGAAATGTTTCGCGCATTGGTGGGTGAGCGCGGCAGCAGATTATTTAAATGCTGATTTATCACACACTCCGAATTTTTGTTGTGTTTCTAAGAATGACCCTCTTGTAAAGAAGTGTCCTTGTGGAAAGGCGAGCTCTGATATAGGGTTTAGCCCCGAACCTCAACCTGATCCTCCTCGATTGAAAAAGAAAAAGGTCCATAGTGCAGAAGCTCTTACACAAGACTCAAAACTCCCTTCACCAATGCCCTCAGCCTTCTCAACTAATAGGTGAGTTTTACTTATTTATTATTATTATTATTATTATTATTATTATTATTATTATTATTATTATTATTATTATTACTTCCTTTCATCTCTTTATTTCTAAGATCCCCCCTTTATATATATATATATATATATATATATATATATATATATATATATATATATATATATATATATATATATATATATATATATAATGTTTTCTCTTCTCACTTCTCATCAATATACCTACGAAAAAAATGATGATGTGGACATCAATTTAAATTATCTTTATCACATGGGTTGTAAGGATTTTCTTATGATTCTTGGGATGTCAAAAAATGTATTTCAAGAAAAAACTTGTGTCCCTATTTCCAATTTTGGCCCTCATTTAGGTATGATTTTTTATTATTATTATTATTTTTATTTTTATTATTATCATCCTCTAATTTTCTTTCTATTTTTAGAAGCCCTCAATGAGGATGTGATTTAAGATATCATAAACCCTCAAGACGTTGAGGTAGGGCAATCTTTAAAGGAGGATGTTACTTGTAACAATGTTTTTGAAACTGTGTTGTTTATAGATGATCTGATTCAAGACAACGTTAAACTAATTATTACCCTCCTCTTTTTTTTATATATATTTTATTACATTGATGATAATTGCTTACTTTATGAGTGTAACTGGTAGGATCCTTTAATTCATATTCTTTCAAAGGAGCTTGAGGCTGAATTGGAAATCCCTCATTCTTCTAAAGAACTTGGGGTTGAGTTGGAGGTCTCTCATTCCTCTAAAGAACTTGGGCCTCAGTTGTAAGCTAGAGTAAAAAGGATTAAAGCATTGAGTAACCTTTCTGATACTCTAAGTTATAGTTCTAGCACAATCCCAAGTATTGTCCCGAGTAAGAGTGTTTCCAATTTAAAGGAACATCCTTTAAAGACTGCGAGTTCCAAGGCTCAATTTAACACATGTGTTGACCAATTGATTTCTTCTAGTGAACCATTTAGTGACAAATTGATTGCTTATAGTGAATGATCTAGTGACAAATTGATTCCTTCAGGTGAACCATCTAGTGAAAAAATTTCTTTTGTGCAATCATTGTTCATTACCAACTTTTCTACAATCTTCACACAAACACTTCATTCATTGGTTGAGCAAACTCCCAACATGATTGAGATGAAACGAGCTGAATTAGAAGGTCTTATAAATTTTATTAAGCTTCAAGGCTTTGATACCAGCTCGTACTAATGTGATCTAAAGAAGATGATCAATATCTCCGAGGAACTTTATAATCTTCCCTCTCTAGCTAATGTTAAAAAAGAGAGAGATTTCAAGAAGGGAATAGAAAAAGAACTTTTGCAAGAGCAGGAGAAACTTGACCATAAATTGAAAGACGTTGAAGCTCGCATTGATGTGGCATCCTAACCTATAATTGAATTGAGGGATTCCTAAATCCTTGTCACACAAGAGTTAAATGAGGTGGAAAGTCAGATTACAATACTTTCTAAGAAGAAGGAAGACCTTCAGCTTAAAGGTCAAGAAATTGTAGTGCAACGACAAACTGTTGAGGCTAAGCTCTTAGAGTTGTCACCTCAGGTTAGAGACTTGGACGGGAAGATCAGTACTCTTTCTGAGGAATTAAACAAGGTTCATCAAGAAATTGCAAAAATGGAAAGCATGGAATCGTCCATCTCAAAAGCCCAAGAAGATGCAACTAGTCATGTGTGGGAGCAACTAACCATTATTCTTAATAATCTCCATTTTTAGACTTCTTCATGTGTATGTTTTTAATCATAGTTGACAGACCATTTGACCAATTCAGCTTGTTTCATCCCAATCATGTTGGGAGTTTGCTCAACCAATGAACGAAGTGTTTGTGTGAAGATTGTAGAAAAGTTGGTAATGAACAATGATTGCACGTAAGCAATTTGTTCACTTGATGGTTCACCTAAAGGAATCAATTTGTCATTAGATGGTTCACTAGAAGCAATCAACTTGTTACTAGATGGTTCACTAGAAGCAATCAAATTGTCACTAGATGGTTCACTAGATGAAATCAATTGGTCAACACATGTGTTTAATTGTGCCATGGAACTTGTAGTCTCTAAAGGATTTAACTTTAAATTGGAAACTCTCTTACTTGGGACAATACTTGGGATCATGCTAGAACTAGAACTTGGAGTATTGGAAAGGTTACTCAATGATTAAATCATTTCTATTCCCGCTTCCAACTGAGGCCCAACTTCTTTAGAGAAATGAGAGACTTCCAACTCAACCCCAAGTTCTTTTGAAGAATGAGGAATTTCCAATTAAGCCTCAAGCTCCTTAAAAAATATGAATTAAAGGATCCTGCAAGTTACATTCATAAAGTAAGCAATTATCATCAATGTATTTTTAAAAAAACAAAAGAGAGGAAGGTGATAATGAGTTTAATCCTTTCTTGAATCAGATCATCTATCAACAACACAGTTTTAGAAACATTGTCATGAGTAACATCCTCCTTTGAAGATTGCCCTACCTCAATGTCTTGTGGGTTTATGATATCTTGAATCACATCCTCATTGAGGGCTTCTTAAAAAGAAGAAGAAAGAGACAAAGAGAAAGAAAATTGGAGGATGATAATTATAAAAAATAATAAGAAAATAGAATAATACCTAGTTGAGGGCCAAAATTGGAACTAAGGACACAAGTGTCTTCTTGAAATACATTTTCTGACATCTCGGAATCATAGGAAAATCCTCATAACTCATGCGATAAAGAGAATTTGATATGATGTCCACATCATCATTTTCTTTGTAATTGGTTTATTGATGAGAAGAGGTATATCTAAATATATATAAAGGGGGATCTTAGAAATAAGTAGGTGAAAGGAAGTAATAATAAAAAATATGTAAAACTCACGTATCGGTTGAGAAGGCTGAGAGAGCGTTGGTGAAGGGACTTTTGAGTCTTGTGTAAGAGCTTTTGCACTATGGTCTTTTTATTTTTCAATCGAGGAGGATTAGGTTGAGGTTCAGGGCTAAGCCCTATATTAGAGCTTGCCTTTCCACAAGGACACTTCTTTACAAGAGGGGCATCCTTAGAAACACAACAAAATTTTGGAGCTTGTGATTAATCAACATTTAAATAAGCCGCTGTCATGCTCACCCACCAATGCTCGAAACATTTCGTAGTGGCTACATTAACATCTAGATACAAAAATTTACTCCTTGTACCACCTTCGATAAAGTGATACCAAGCACATGCAGCATCACTAACTCCTCCACGATGATTCCATCGAAGATTAGGGTTACACATTAACCCTTGCATGTAGCCAAGTTGAGTTGCAAACCGACTAGGCATATACGGTTCCAATCTATCTATCCCATGCCACGATAAACTAAAGTACTAGGGCGAATGCAAAGAAGCCAACTAAAAATGCTATCACTCAACTCTTTGGTGCCTGAAGGAGATAAAGAATCAACCATTAACCCATCATTACTATGAAGCGGTGCATCCTCTAGTTGCCAATTCCCATGAAAACAAATTAGCTTTCGTGTTTCCTTCAGAGAAAAGTGCTTGGGGGAACTCCTTGTTAATCTCCTCAAAAAAGCCTCTCCCGGATCTTGTTGAGGAGCATGTGCATTATGTATAGGGGGACAATGGAGGACATACCATGCATAAAAATAATGTGCAGGATAGGCCTTTGGCTTTGTTTTATTTATGCACATATGTCTTAGTTGCCCTTAAAGTCCGGCACATAAAATGGAAAATCATAGCAGGGCAAACAACAATTTTTTTCCCATGGGCCATACGGGCTGTCACAAGAAAAGGTGAAGCGTCAATGACTCCAAAGTTTCTATTGGGAACAACGTTGCAGGGAAGCTAAGTAGCAATAAACGCAGTAGGGAAACTTTCCCTCAGCATTTCACAGGCATCAGCCTCTAAAGCATGCACTCCATGTTCCTTACTCTCAGGAACATAAATGCTCCAGGCTAATAAAATATTTTTTAGCATTTCTTTGTATACACTCATCAAGTTGACCACGACGAAATTGGAATTTCAATCCTTTTCTACTGGAATCGCCTTTGGCATTTGATTGGCTGACTTTAGCAATATTTAAAAAGAGACCAATCCACTGTTGTAAAGACACTCCCTTAGAGTTACTCAACCTCTCCTTAGCAATGATAATAAAATGAAGAAATAACTCAGTCGAAATTCTGTATAGTTTGGGCTGAGATTATGATATCATCTTTAACTCTCGGTTGTAGGGGATGTATTCTTGATAAACTTCTCCTCCACCTGAAAGAGAAGAAATAATGGTCATTTCGTGCAAGGAAAATCAAAATTCTCCGTTGGGAGAGAGGCAGGTGTTGGTGACTGGGCAGAAAGACTCTAACATGGCAACATTTATGTGCTTGTTGAATTCAAGTCCTCTTTTGGTAGCTAAAACTGCATCCAACAAGCCATAACGTTCCAAATCATCCTTGTGAAATTCTACAGTCATGTTAGTAATCAAAACCCAACACTCTGATTGGTATGCCCGGCTATCTATAAAGTCAAAATCAATATAGGAATAATCTTTTGCCATTGCATTGGTCAAAAGGGTTTCCAATTGACTATGTTGTTCTCTCTTCATATTAGTAGATGCAAAAGTGCTTGGAAATAAAACTCTACGGTCCACGTCACTATGTCCCTATTTCAAGTAATATTTTGTCCCCCTCTTGGTAAATTCAACGCATTTGAACCCTAGTTGGGCAAGAGTGAAGTCAAGAAGTCGCTTTTAAAAGTTCACTTGAGGTTCATATGCACTAATAGATATATCATGCTCCCATTGGAAATTTATCCAAAATAAGTTGTCGATATAACGAAAGATACCCACTTCAACTTGAGGAAATCTGCCATCGGAATCCTCTCCATCCCCACAAATGTACATAGGTTTTGGGTATATCCAATCCCTACTTGTGAGGAAGATTCAATCTAAGTCAGGAGTACTTTTCTTAAAAGCCTCCTTCCTCTTATGTTGATCTTTGTTGCTTAAATATGTGATCGCTCTAGCGGCAAGTTTCCCATTTAGATGGAACACTGGAAATCGTGAAACATGGTGAGTAGCTACAGCTTGATCTTGAGATTGGAAGAGGAAGCCATCTTGCTAAAAAATAGAGGTCTTTTGAAGTATGGGCAAAACTTGTATATTTGTCTTCAATTAGTAATCACCTGTGAAGAAAGAACAAGTGAGATGGAATTCCAAAACTCCCGTGAAAACCAAATTTGAGAAGTTAAGCAAAGAAAATAATATAAAAATTTAATTAATTATTAAATTAAAAAAATCAAAATCAGAGCCTCAAACAAAGTACGGTTGGATGGTCCAGAATTCTCTTTTTTCAAGCCAGATTAGCATTAAACCATAATTAGCATTGAGAGCCATTTTCAAAATAAAGCATAGTTGTGCCTCAAGTTAAGACAAGCAGGTCCTTTCCATAGCTGGATCAAACACCAAGTTGAGATGACGTTGAGAGCTGTATTCAAAGAAACGGAACCAAGCTAGAGCTCAAACTGAGTTAATAAAAAAAGGGTGAGATGCAACATTAAGCCAAAGCTAGCATTAAGAGCCGTTGTGCCTCAAGTTAAGTCGAGCTAGTCCTTTCCCGAGCCAGATCAAACGCCAAGCTGATATGGCGCTGAGAGCCACATTCAAAGAAATGGTACCAAACTAGAACTCAAACTAAGTTAAGAGAAAAATGGGGGCTAAGCCAATTCTACACCAAGCCGGCTCGGTATTAAGCCAAAATCAATGCTGATTACCGTACTTCGAGTGAAGTTAAATATTAGAAAGAAAAAAAATGGATCAGAACCTAATAAACCAACGCAGAGAGCCATAATCAATTTAAGTTCTAAAATTACCCATTTGTTCATTTTAATCATGGACATTGATTATCGTGACTCAATCTTTTGATCCTTCCCTCTTCTATCCCATCCCACTTCTGGCTAGACCACCATTTCTCCCTTTACTTTCACCCTATGCTACCAGAGCTCCAGCTCTCCCGTCGGCCTCCACTTTCCTCTTGGCTTTGACTGATGCTCCCATCCGATGGCCTCCACCTTCATCTTTCCCTTTTCCCTCCTTGCACTGTCACCCGTCAGCTTCCGCCACCGGATCTCCACCTCTCCCATCGGCCTCCACTTCCCTCTCGGCTTCGACCGGTGCTCCTAGCCGACAACCTCCACCTTCTTTCTGCCACCTTCATCTTCCCCTTTTCCTCCTTGCACCATCACCCATCGGCTTCGCTGCTGGATCTCCACCTCTCCTCTCTGTCCCAATCTCCATCGGCCTCCACCATCTTTCCCTTCCACCACATTCATTGTCACCTGTCGGATCTCTTCCTTCCACTAGCCTTCGCTCTCCTCTCCTTCGACCACCATCTCTCCCCCTTACTTTTAGCCTATGCTCATCTCCAGCTTCCACAGCCGGATCTGCACCTGTCCCCTTTGTTCGATGTCCTTCGACTGTCCTCTCCCTCTTTTCTGCCTCTAGCCTGTCTTCGCCCTTTCCGTCAGCCTCTCACGTCCTCGAGCCGCAACATCTCTCACCGGGAATTTTTTTTAGAATTAGACCTCACAATCGGCCGAAATACAAATCTAGGCCAGGTAAATCGATTTTCCACAATTAGACTTATGCACGTTCGACTTTCCCACACACGTGCTTGAATTACAGATAATACCCTTAGGGAATATAAAAAGACACAAAGCCGAAGCCTCGTGGCAGACGAAAAGACACGACAGTGCCTCCCGTAGAGGAGCTGCCCTCCTCCTCTCCTCCTCCCCCGTCTCCTCCATCATCTTCTCCTAGAACTCTTCCACCCTCAGCTCCTCCTCATTTCCACATCCTCTCCGTCCAGTAGAAGAAGGTCCCTCAGCGGCTTTGGTCGTGCTGTGGCACGTTTGAACCCAGTTTGTCTTGAGCGGCAGGGTCATAGGAAAATGATGGCAAAGTGAAGATGCATGGAGGTTTTGAGGTTTGTATATCTTGAAATCTTGCATTTTTAGAGTCCACATGTATGTTACAGAGATATTTCTTTATATTGAGTATATGTAATATGTAGTTTGTGATTGTGCAATGTTTACTTAAAAGCAGAGCACTTTGTTTCTGGTTTGAATTTCACTCACATTGGTGGGCAGATCTGGTGTCTAGTCACTTGGACATGTAATGTTATTTTGATGACATCTAATGATTTATGGTTATATAGTTTGTGTTGATAAATATTTGAGAGAAAAGGGCTTCAATCTTTGTTTTCTTTGATCAATCAACTCATGCGACCATGATTAATGAGTAGTACCTATGTTATTATAGTTTATAATTCTGCCTCATATTTTGTTCGAAATCAGAAAGCTCCAATTCAGAAATTTTGCTTCAATTTTATGCTTGTTTATTCAGCTATTGACGTATATGTCAGCTTCTGTTTTCTCATCCATTTACTTTGTTAAATTTAAATAGGATCATATGATGCTATCCTGTTGCGAAAAGATAAGATAATAGATGTATCTTCTGCCCTTGTTTGCACATAACTTTCATGAAAGAACGCCTTGAATGTACAATTGTTTATATGTTGATTATGATCGTAATTATGTTTGATATCAGGTTGTTGTGTTTGCAGTCTTTACATATGCTTATTGTTTGACTTTTTGCTACAGTTTTCCATCAAATGGGCGGTCAGATTTTATCACTTGGGCTTGTAAAGTATGGTAGTATTTTGATTGTACATGATGAATTATGTTCTTTTGGGGTGATATAATAAAAAAATTCAGGGTAAAAGTAATGGATTGTGTATTTTGATTGTATGTTTAGTTTAATAATCTCATGTGGCCACAATTGGTATATGTTGTACAATCAACTCAAAATTTCTATATGTGACCATATAGATGGAAAGTGAATAAATGATTATCTATGGTTTTTTGGTAGGCTAAGTAAGAAGAATATAGTTTATTAGTTTAACTCATGCTTGGAATGATTTGATCTGATATCTAGTGAGGAGGAGGCAATTTGACCTAGTTATATGGTTAGAACATAGTTAATTGATACATCATAATGGTTGACTGGTAGATGGTAGGAGGCTATTATTTGTCGAAGTACATTGTGTGATCATTAGATTTGAGCAAGATAGGTTTACAAGGTAGGTTTCAATGATGTGATCTGATATCTAGCAAGGAGGAGACCATATGACTTAGTTTATATGGGTAAAACAAAGTTAATTGATACAGCCTAGCTGTTGACTAGTAGATAGTAGAAGTCGAAGTACATTGAGTGATCATTAGATTTGTGCAAATTAGGTTTACATATGAGTGGATAAATATGAGTGTTAGTAAGTAATAATTTCAACATCATCTTGTGTGTTTGGTGCTTAGTGTGCATGATTGTAATATATTTTAATAGATGGAAACTAGGTAACTGAATATGTATGTTTTGTTGGTAGGCTAAGCAAGAAGAATATATGTAATTAGTTTTAATCATGAGTATAATGTGATCTGATATCTATTGAGGAGGAGACCATCCAACCTAGTTAATATGGTTAAAACAAAGTTAACTGATACGGGCTACCTGTTGACTGGTGGATGTTAGGAGAATTTTATTTGTTGAAGTACATTGTGTAATCATTAGTTTTGAGCAAGATAGGTTTCAGTGACGTGATCTGGTATCTTGCGAGGAGGAGACCATATGACCTAGTTTATATGGTTAAAAGAAAGTTAACTAGTTGACTGGTGGATGGTAGGTGGCTTATATTTTTTGAATTACATTGTGGCTCATTAATTTTATTATTGATTTGAAGGATGTGACCTGCATGAGGTCCACAAGTTGAGGGGGATCAGTTCCTGCCTTGTTGATTTTGTGATACTATGTGTGACTTGTTGGAAACATTCAATGGCTTCTTCACTATGCCGCAGTACACTTATATCTCCACCTCCCTGAGTCATGCGAGGGGCAGCACAGGAGAAGCCAGAGTAGAGAACAGGTTGGTGGAGGCCGATGTCAAGGTCCTGGCCAGCTTTACAGTGTAGAGAGTGATTATTCTAGATCAAAGGATGAGATGGATTTGGAGAGCAATCATTCTACACATACCAAAGTTTCTTTGTTAGGCGTTGGTGGTGGCATGTGGAAGTAGAAAACTATAATTAATATTGTCTTAGATGATGAAGATGCTAAATCTAAGGTGAGAAATGATATGGTATACAATCATTAAATAAATTAGTGATAGTATAATATATTAGTTCTCACCTTAGATTTAACACCTTCAGAATTTGAGTCAATATTAATTATAAGGGTGTATTTCCTCTTGCCAACACCACCTCCTAATGATTAAACTTTCTAATGTGCATGACTGATTTCTCTCCAAATTAATTACATTCTTTAATCCTAAATAATCATTTTGTATAATCAACAAAAGAAAATGTTAGATCATATTGCCAAATGCCGCCAACATCGAATCACATGCCGCACATGATAGAGTTAATGATATTTTTTATTTTCAGCATGTATGGGTACGGTGGATAATGTATATGGGATTGTTTGTAATGGTTGAAAATGCATTCGTATACAGTTTAGTTGATAATGTACATGAAATTGTTTGTCATAGTTAGAATTGCCTTTGTATACAGTTTTCTTGATAATTTACATGGGATTGGTGGAAATAGAAGTTACAGTTTTTTATGCATTCATATACAGTTTTGTGGTTGTTATAATCTTGAAGATATATATCATTTAGAAAATAAAAAATTGAAATCAATAGCTACGGATTCCCATAGACGTCTTTGAAAACACAAATAGAGTTAATTAAAGTCAATTTTGATGGCTATAATTCGCCGTAGCAAATAGCACTTTCGATGGCGTGAAGCCTTCGATGTAAATGCTTCAGTTCCGGTCAAGATACCATCGGTGAAAGTAACCTAAATCACGAGGGAAGAGTATCCATCACCGATAACTCTTGCCATGGAAAAATCCATTGATATAAATGCTAAAGAGACTGTCAGAATATCGTAATGTCAATAGCAACTGCCCAACTTAGGTGTCGCCAATACCTATTGCCACTGAAATCACACATCTTTTATGTTTGATGACATGAAAGAAGACATCTTTTAGGTTGTGCATTCTCCTTGGGAGGCCTCAACTTAAGGCTATTCACATCTTCATGAGTCTCACATATGTTATGTTCGAGGACTATATATACTCCCTTTATATAGATTTGGCTATATGTTAAAATTGTGTATAACGGGAAGCAAGATACTTTGGCACGTTTGACTTGTCCACATGCACGTTGCAAATAAATAGAAATAGCCCATCCATAGTCATAAAGGTGAAAAACTTCGTATTTTCTTAACAGACGAAGGTTTCTTCTCAGAGAATCTTCCTCACTCTTCTCTTCTGGCCTCATCTTCTCGTCCCTCATATGCTCCCTCATCTCCTCGACCTTCGTCTCCTTGTCCACCTCCATCACCTCTCAACCGGCATACTATCTTGGCAAAGTGGAGTTGTGTGGTGAGTGCAAGTAGAACATTTTAAGAAAGAGCTGACCATGGGTCTGCAGGTTGGTGAAGGGTGGATGTCTAAGAGCCTCCTCTCCAAATGTACCCTAACTCATGAAGGCAAGACATGGGCCATCGTGTTTCTACCCAATGGTGGCCGTACCGGAACAATGGGGAGGTTGGATATGGAGGATAGGTTAAGGTTTTTACTTGTGGATGCACAAGTTGATACCTGCTGTGCTATGAAGATGAAACAAGAAAGGAAACACATTTTTGGGTGTGGAGACAATCGCCGAAAGCCTTAATTCATACGGCTCAATTGATAACTGGTAGTGCCTGAATGACGTAATCTCGGGTACATTTAATCTTTAATTTTAGAAGCACTTATATGGTGGGTGTGACACATGTCGAAATGTAAGAAAGGAAGGATGAGTGGGGTTAATAAATTGAAGAAAGTCAACAAAAATGGTGGAAAAATTGAGACCAAAAGCGTTGACTGATATGGCTCAACTGATAACTGTTAGTGCCTAACTGACATAACTATCGGGTACATTTAACAGTTTCCTATTAGATGGACTAATTGCCTTGTGAAGCATGTTCAGATGATGTGGATACCGATGAGCAGCCGGTGTTATGTGTGTGTGGGGGGAGGGGGATGCAAGTGGACACAAGTATGTTAGCTCTAATGCCAAGTCCGATCTCATATTTGTTAGAAGCTCATTGTCATACGAATCAATGGTGACCATAGTTGTAACGACCCGACCCGAGCCGGGCCCACAAAATCACTAATAGGACATTGGAAAATTTCCTTAAGCTAGGAATCATCGTCTGAGTGTGAGAGGTACAACGTTCGCCTACGCACTACGGAGCTTAAGGCTTCCTTGTACGTAGACTTAGGTTGTAACGACCATTTACACACAACGAAGCTTCATAGTTCGTCGCGTGTAAAACAGAATAAAACATATATTTATAAATGATTTGGATCGGGCCAACGTTGCCTTGCCGTTGGTTGCCTACGTACGTATTGGATATTATTCCAATACGATCGGATCTGAACGTAGTTCTGCCTAATGGCTACTACATACAACAAGCATCACAAAATCATATATGTATAATATACGTATCTCCGAATATTTAATTGGAAGTATACAAAAACTCGTCATATATCGGAGTCAAGCGGAAGTTAATAGATTAACAGAATCGTACATCTCGCTCTACCACAGAGCGGGATCAAAATCACATACTCATGTGTCGCCCCATTACTAGTCAAGACTGAGCACATCAACCGGCTCGCTCTATCACTGAGCCGAGACCGAACACACACATCACTCGTCTTGCTCTACCCTAGAGCGAGACCATACACATCATAAAAGTACACATCATGGCATATAATCACATATCAAGCATATAGATCAAAGCATAACACACACGTCGTTCTATAATTAAAACGGAAGATTAGAAAAACTTACTGCCCTCATGTCTCGTAAGGTAGCGATATGCAAAGTTGCTCGTATGAGCATCCTCCCCTTCAGATCCTAAGATATCGACGGAGCTTCCTCTAGCCTCCATACGTTCTTCGTCTTGTGTCGAAAGACTACGTATAACGTTCTCCTTGCCGAAGACTCTACTCGTTTTCTGCGCCCGTGAGCGGCAAACAAAACCTTCTTTATTCTGGATTATTTCTCTTGATGTAGCCCAGCAACTTCGAACAAAACCCCGTCTTGCTCCGGGCCCCTATTTCTTGTACGGTGCTCGAAGATAACGGGAGGAGCCTCTCCTTGTCTCAGGGTATTTCCTCCTTTTACGGTTGCCGACTCAAAGAACGGACCTCTCCATTGTGTAGAACATACTCGATTTAGTTAAGAACACCTCTCGGATGGACTAAATCGGAGTTAAGATGCTTAAGAACGGGGAGAAAGAAGTTGTCGGTGCTTGGGCAGAACCTCTCCTTTTCTTGGGACATTTCCTCCTTATACGGTCTCCGAATAGAAGAAAGGACCCCTCCATCGAGTAGAGCACGCTCGATTTAGTAAGAAACGGGTCTTGAACGGCCTTAATCGGCCTCAGAATGGTCAAAAAGGGGGTGAGAGAAAATCTGGTGAAAAAATGAAAGGAAAGGGGTTTAAATAGGCCCCAAGCCGCCGAAACCGCGGCGTCGTGCCGCCAAAACCGGCGGCGCCGCGGATTTTGGGCGGTAGGGCCCACCGGAGCCACGCGCGGCACCCGCAGTAACGCGCGGCTCGCGTCCGCGCGTTACGCGGGTCGCGCCCGCGCCGTGAAAACGCAGCGCCCGCGTTACCGCGGGCGCGTGCAGTTTCACGGCCGTGCGCCGGCTCGTGCCGATCCGCGCTGTGGCGCGCGCCATTTTCTTTTCTTTTCTTTTTTATTTTTATTCTTAAAACTTCAAACGCGCGTAACTTCCTACCCCGGATTCGTATTCGCGCGTTCTTAGTACCGTTGGACTTGTATCGACGAGCCCTTTGATACAAACCCACTTAAAGTAGCAAATCACACTATTTCCAAGTGGGTCCCGCCTATTTTCTAAGCTCGTCGATATCGTAACTTCCGGTCCCGATCTTCGTTTTGCACGTTCTTTGAATCGTTACGCTCGTTTCTTCGAGCTCTTCTCAAGTACAGAGGTTTTAACTTCCGAAACACTCTAAAACTCCTCTAATGGTTATCTAATTACCTCTAACCTCGTCGGCTAAACGAGATTAGAAAAGCGGGGTGTTACAATAGTACCGAAGTAATAGGATGTTGTAGCAAGGAATAATCATTGAAAATGAGTTTTACATATCCTTTGGCGATCCCCATGGACCCACTCTCCCTGATGCATTTTAATGATGTGGTGCAAGGCTTGAAGGGGGAACATGAACTTCTCTATGTCCAACTACAAGTATTTCCCAAAATAGTGTTGCATGACATCTGTGCTTATTAAATTGGTCTTTACGCCTCCTTATATAAGCATAGGTTGATTTAGGTTGAGGGTCACCCTCATGGGCTCTACCCTTATCCGTTTCCACTGGCTTAAAGATCATGTTTGCATTACTTGGTATCTTCACCCTGCAATGTTTGACAATTTCATTTTGTAAATGTGTTAAAGTTTATAATAACTATTTATGTAAATATATGCTAATATACATAACACACACAACATGTTCATACCAATCACACAATGTACTTTTCACAACACATAGAACATGGTCATCATTTGGCATGTAACTTTCTAATACCACATACCAATAGGCAAATATTTATGTAACCAACACGTATTTTGCATTACACAAACACAATTTGTAGTATATCAAAGACATGAACACTAAGCACCAAACACACAATATAAGTTTTACAATATAACATACATACACTCTTCTTTATCTACCCATATGTAAACCTCACTTGATCAAATCTACTTACCACAAAATATTCTTTTAGCAAAAAAAAAAAAACCTGAAATCTAGCAATCATCAGTTAGGCCCTATCAGTTAACTTTGTAATAACCATATATACTAGGGCATAGAGTAACCTACTATCAATTCATCTACCCATATATATACCTAACTATATCAAATTTAATGACCACACAATGTACTTCGAAAAAAAAGCAAACCTAAAATCTATCAGTCAATAGTTAGGCCCTATTATTTAACTTCATCTATAACATATAAACATGCTTATATGGTCTTCCCCTTAGTATTCACCATATCACTTATCACAAAGATTGGGTCAAACTAAACTAATGAGCTATATATTTCAGACTTAGCCTACCAACACAATTTAGATCATCAAAGAAGTACAGCCCAAGCTTTTGCATTCCTTCAAAGTCATGCATGCAAACTAATCACCAAAGACACAAGCTACTTTTAACAAGATCACTTACATACACTCTTATTAATCTTCCTATATATATACCTAACTATATCAAATCTAATGACCACACATTGTACTTTGAAAAAAAAGCAAACCTAAAATCTACCAGTTAACAGTTAGGCCCTATCAGTTAACTTCGTTTATAACATATAAACTTACTTATATGGTCTCCCTCTTGGTATTCACCATATCACATATCGTAGATGGTGTCAAACTAAACTAATGAGCTATATTTTTCAGACTTAGCCTACAACCACAATTTAGATCATCAAACAAGTACGACCCAACCTTTTGCATTCCTTCAAAGCCATGCATGCAAACTAATCACCAAAGACACAAGCTACATTTGACAAGATCACTTACATACACTCTTATTAATCTACCCATATATATACCTAACTATATCAAATCTAATGACCACACAATGTACTTTGAAAAAAAAGCAAACCTAAAATCTACTAGTCAATAGTTAGGCCCTATCAGTTAACTTCGTATATAACATATAAACTTGCTTATATGATCTCTCCCTGTGTATTCACCATATCACATATCATAGAGATTGGGTCAAACTAAACTAATGAGCTATATTTTTTAGACTTAGCCTACCGACATAATTTAGATCATCAAAGAAGTACAACCCAAGCTTTTGCATTCCTTCAAAGCCATGCATGCAAACTAATTACCAAAGACACAAACTATGTTTGGCAAGATCACTTACATACACTCTTATAATCTACCCATATATATTCCTCACTTTATCAAATTTAATGACCACACAATTTACTTTGAAAAAAAACCAACCTAAAATCTAGCAGTCAACAATTAGACCCTATTAGTTAACTTCATCTATAGCATATAAACTTGCTTATATGGTCTCCCCCTTAGTATTCACCATATCACATATCACAGAGATTGGGTCAAAGTAAACTAATGAGCTATATTTTTCAGGCTTAGCCTACCAACACAATTTAGATCATCAAAGAAGTACGGCCCAAGCTTTTGCATTGCTCAAAGCCACACTTGCAAACTAATCACCAAAGACACAAGCTATGTTTGACAAGATCACTTACATACACTCTTATTAATCTACCTATATATATTCCTAACTATATCAAATCTAATGACTACAGAATGTACTTTAAAAAAATAATAACCTAAAATCTGTCAGTCAATAGTTAGGCCCTATCCGTTAACTTCGTCTATTGCATATAAACTTGCTTATATGGTCTCCCACTTCGTATTCATCATATCACATATCATACAGCATGACTCAAGCTAAACTACTAAGCACTATTTTCTAGACTTAGCCTACCAACAAAATTTAGATCCTCATCGTAATTATGGCCCATGCTTTTATAGTCCTTCAAAGTCATGCATGAAAACTTAGCACCAAACACACAAGCTACGTTTGACAAAATCAATCTACCCATATATATACCTAACTATATCAAATTTAATGACCACACAATGTACTTTGAAAAAAACCAACCTAAAATCTACAAGTCAACAGTTAGACCCTATCAGTTAACTTTGTCTATAGCATATAAAATTGCTTATATGGTCTCCCCCTTGGTATTCATCATATCACATATCACAAAGCATGGTTCAAACTAAACTAATGTGGAATATTTTTCAGACTTAGCCTACCAACAAAATTTATATCATCAGAGAATTACGGCCCATGCTTTTATAATCCTTTAAAGCCATGCATGCAAACTAAGTACCAAACACACAATCTACGTTTGACAAGATCAATCTACCCATATATATACCTAACTCTATCAAATTTAATGACCACACAATGTACATTGAATACAATACCCACCTATAATCTTCCAGTAAACAGTTAGGCCCTATTAGTTAACTTCTTCTAAAGGATATAAAATTACTTATATGGTCCCCCCCTTGGTATTTATCATATCACATATCACAAAGAACGGGTCAAACTAAACTAATCAGCTATATTTTTCTTCCTTAGCCTGCCTACAATATTTTTATCATTAGAGATTTCCTTTTCATCTTTTATAATCAAATCAAATCCTTGAACACAAGTTCTTAAATACTTAATCTAACTCACATAAAGTTGAGTATTCACATTCCACCTTAAGCTATACATAACCAACCTTACTTCAAATAATCAAATATTTAAATCAAACTTATCTTACAACATCAAATTAACCAATCATAGCAGTTCATACATCCAATTTACAAACCTATTACGAAATTGCTCATTTAAATTCCACTAAGATCTACCAAGCATTTCATCACACCATATCATAAAATTTCAAACCAAACTATATAAAACACCGAAACAAAATATTCAATTAACCAACCAGTGATGTAGGATCTTACCTTGCAATTTATATCTTCTACTATTGGTCAATTGCAGGGGAGATTGGTCAGAGGGCCAAGGGAAGAAGCAAAATGGAGAATAAGGACAAACACTGAAATTTGGGAAGCGGCCGGCTGGATAAGAGGGATGGCGGGAAGACACCTACTGAGTATTGTTGCTTTCCGGATGGGGAGAAGGTGGCCGCAATAGATGTTTCCGGTTGGGAAATGACTACCAGAGTGAGAGATCGCTGGAGCGGATAGCGAAGAATGGAAAAAATTGGAACTTTCTGTCAAGAGTTCCACTAGATGATAGATGCCTAGGAGGAGACGGCTTGGCATGTATGGTTGTCACCGGGGGGAGTTCGGCCGGATGATTTATCGCCATAGGAGAGATAAAAGCCGGGATGGGTCGAGAGGTAAGAATGGAGAAATGGGAACTTGCAAATGAAAAAAAATTGCAACTGGAGGAGCAATACCGGAGGAGGAGAAGGTGCCCGGTATGGATGTTACCAGACGGGAAATACCGCTGTATGAGGGATTGCCTTAAGGGAGTGCAAAGCTGGGAACGGTCGAGAGTGACAGAGGGAAGACCAAATTTGAATTTGGGATGCAAATGGTAAAGTAGGGTAGTAACTTTTCATTTTGAATACCCTAAGGGTATTATCGGAAATTCAAGCATGCGTGTGGGAAATTCGAACGTGCATA
Source organism: Saururus chinensis (assembly GCA_035235625.1). Lineage (NCBI taxonomy): Eukaryota > Viridiplantae > Streptophyta > Magnoliopsida > Piperales > Saururaceae > Saururus > Saururus chinensis. The sequence goes on along the minus strand of CP141146.1, from coordinate 22,027,931 downwards.
AGTCTAATTGTGCAAAAATCGATTTACCTGGCCCAGATTTGTATTTCGGTCAATTGTTAGGTCTAATTCTAAAACATTTTCCTCACTGGGTGTCCACCTCTCCCCTTTGTCCTGATCTCCCTCTTTTCCTTGGTTGGCCTGCCACAAGACCACCACATTTCACCATCAAAAAATTTATCCAATCTTTGACCATCACAGCAGCAACAACATGGTCAAGACATGCGTGACTCCTCACCGCCCGGCCGCAGTCTCCTAGGTACTCCGTTGCGGTTCCAATAACGATGACACATTAGAGGCGGCAAAGTTACAGCTTGGCCACAAGCAGGCATAGACGCCATCGACACATCTCTCCAATCCTCAGCAGTGGATGAAGAAGAACAAAAAAAGAGAAGAAGGGAAAACGAGCAGAGAAACAAAAAAAAAAAGGCAAATCAAGGAACTCACCTTGCAATCAATCCGGAGAAACAAAATTCCATTCTACGTTGCAGGGGAAATTCCATTCTACGTTGCGGGGGTTCTTATATTAGAATGGATGAGGTCGATGAAGATTAGGATTTGTATACATATAGGTTATATTGCAAATCTATTAATGACTCTTTCCATTCAAATGCCGCTTACGATTCCTATGTTATGACTTTTTCAATTCAAATGCCACTTACGATTCTTAATTCGTCCATAAAATCTGGGTTTCAGGATATGTTTGTTATCGTTAGGATACTGTATAATCAGTCAAGGTTCTAGCTCTGTGAAGTTTAGATAATTATAATGTGGGACCAATTCAAACTCCCAATGAGAGTCACAATAATATGGTATGTGAAGTTTGGATAATTATAACGTAGGACCAGTTCAAACTCCCAATGAGAGTTTGAATAATATGGTCTCCAAAATCTCCAGTCCAGTCCATATAGCATAGGACTTGTACTCACTTTAAACTCTTAATATGATCACCACCAAATTCCAAAATTCGGATATTGCAGGACATATTAAAATAAATAAATTTGTGATGTAATTTCTCTCACGCGTCACAATGTTCCCCTCTTAGGGTTATTTTACCCCGACAACAAAAAAAGAAGAAGGATGATTATTAAGAAATTTATGGAGGAAGAATTCCTTCTCTCATCAATTCTTCATTTATATCATCAAGAAAAACAATATGGCCACACTCTAGATCTTCAACGCAAAAAGGATATCCTTGCGCAAGAATAAAGTTTGAAAGCCATGCATCTCTTGAACACTCTGCAACAACACCTCTTTGAGCTCTCAATATGCTTTCTACGGCTCTATCCCTTACAACTTCAGAAATTCCTTCAAAATTTTGACTGGTACCATATGAAGCAGTTTGAACTGCGAGCAACTCATTTGGAGAATTCGATGGAAGGCTACACATGATTTCTAATTATACTCTCTTCCAAGGTGTAGTAGTTGCACTTATAAAAGAGACAATCCAAAATTTGGAGCTTGACTAGCTCCAAAGTGGACAAAGTCTCTCAAGCTGACTAAGTCTAAAAAAGAGAAGAAGAAGGTAAGTTATATCCTATACATGTAGAAATAAGGTAAACTTATAACAAGAAAAAAGTTAAGTAAAACCCTTATAGGTCCCACATCAAATTAAAATTACAAAAGACTAAGTAAAATCTTGTGGGCCCCATATTTAAATAGCCATCAAATTAAAATTACAAAAGGCTAAGTGAAACCCCCATTGGTCCCATATGAAAATAGTCATTAAATTAAAATTACAAAAGGCTAAGTAAGACCCCATGAGTCCCATGTTAAATTAGCCATTAAATTAAAATTACAAAAGGTTAAGTGAGACCCCCATTGGTCCCACATCAAATTAGCCATTAAATCAAAAAATAAAATTACAAAAGTCTAAGTAAAACCTTCATGGGCCCCACATCAAATTAAGCATGAAATCAGAATTACAAAGGGCTAAGTGAAACCCCCATGGGTCTCACATCAAATTAGCCAAATTAAAATATGAGACCACATATAAGTCTCACACAAAGAATCGACTTTGAAATAAGTCTTAAAGTCTAAATGATGATTTTAAGACACACCTCATAATGACTAGTTATGTACTTAAGAAAAGACAAAAGATAATAATAACAAAAGAAAAAAGATACATGGTGCACTAGAGAAACTAAGGAAGGAAAATTAGTTAAGTCTCCATGTATAGTGGGCCCCTACACTTTTAAAGAATGTTCACTTAGCTAATGAAATTAATTTTTTTAAAAGAGGGTGTTATATATTGAGAAGACTAAGTCAAAACGTCTTTCGCTAGTTACGTTAAAAAAAATGAAGTGAAAGAGTAGGTAAAAGGCTAAGTCGAACTACTACCACATGCCAAGTGGTCTCCCCACTAACTCACTTCTCACCAATTACTCCACTAACTCACTTCCCACCAATTACTCCACTAACTCACTTCCCACTTCCCACAAACTATACCACTAACTCACCAGTCACTCTCACTACTTTTTCTATGACATAATCCTAACACTATAAATACCCCATTCTTTTCATAGAGAGGGGCTTTTGACCATCAAGTCTAAGAAGCCTTCACAAAGTCTAAAACTTTGCACCCCAAAGAAACAACAAAAGAAAAACATTCCACCAAGAAAAGAAGAAGAGTCCAATAAAAAAACTCATTCACCAAGTCCTTCAAAGATCTGTTTCTCAAAGCATCATTTCAATTACGAGGAGTTTGCAAGAAAGAACTCTTTCAATCCGAAGGAGTTTGTAAGGAGTTTGAAGTAGGAGAAGTTGCACAAGGCAAAGGAAGGAAGATTTTCAAGCTTAAGGACATCAAGGCTTAGAAATGGTGAGTTCTTATATGGGATCTTTTTCATTTCCTTGTGTTCTTTCTTTTTTAATACTTGTAGTAATATTTTGACAATTACAATATTCTTATGCTTTCTCTACTTCCAATTTGTCTTTATTTTTTGCCATTTAATCGAAGGGTTTGAGAAATTGGTTAATTACTTCTACTATATCCCAAATTTTAAGGAGTAGTAGCAATTGGCTAAGAGAGGGTTATCCTACAATATAAAAAAAAAAGTTTTCTTCTCTATTTCTTGCAATGAAGAATTCATCCTATCTCTTATCTTGTGTTTAGGGAGCTATACACCCCGACTCGAAAATTGACCCGGACGGGGGGTTCGGAAAACAAAATTGGAGTAAATTAAATTTATGTAAAAATGAAAATCTAAACCAACCAGGAGCAGCGGACTTTGTGTGCGAGAGTTGTAACATTCCTCTATGCAGTACAGAGCTTTAATGCTTCATTGTGCGTAGACTAGAACAAACCTAATTTTATAACTAATTTGGATCAGGCCAATGTTGTTGTACCGTTGGTTGCCTACATACATATTTGATAACATTTATGACTTATTCCAATACGATCGGATCTGAATGTAGATCTGCCTAATGGCTAATACATTCATTCAACATCAGAAAATCATATACGTTAAAATACATATATCCTTATATCCGAATAAATCATCCGAAATCAGACGAAAACCTCATAAATTAGCAGAAACACACATTTCACTGTATCACAGAAGTGAGAAAAACACACAACAAAGCAGATTAGATCATATCAGATACCATTAGATCATATTTTATCATAACAGATCAAATTAGAGCATATTTGATTAAACATAGCATTTCAGAGCTTATCAGATAATAACATATCAAAACACATCGGATCAGAGCATAGCATATATCTTAAGTAAAACATGCATTCATATAATCATATATCTTAATTAATATAATACTATTACTAATTAAGATACGCATGCATATAAATCGAATTAAATCAGAAAGTCAGAAATGCTTACTCCCTTGTAGTTTCGGAAGTCGCGGCATTCAGAGTTACTCGTTTCCTCTGGGCGTCCTCCCCTTCTTTGGTCTGGAGAAGATAGGTAGAACCTCCTCTTACTTCGGAACATATTTCTCATTGCATCCAAAGGTGGCAGACATCACCTCTCTTTAACTTGAGGTGTTTCTCTCTTTGTGGCCCGAAGATGATGACATAACTTATTCTGTACCCATAGGTGGCGGACAGAACCTCCCCTTACCCGGAGACGCTTCTTACTTTCCATGCCCATAGGAGGTAGACAGAACCTCCCATTTGGCCCTTCGGTGGAGGATAGAGCCTCCCCTACTCAGGGCCACTTTTCTCGTTGTGGCCTGACGACGGAGGACGAGGCTCCCTCTTGCTTCGGGCCACTTCTCTACCCTTGGGGCTTAGGGCGACGGGCAGAGTTTCCTCTTGCCTTGGGGTATTTCCCAAAACCCTCGAATTAGCTATTAATGCCTTTTGAACAAATGAAAATGGATTTAGAACAAACTATAAACTCTCCCTGAAGTTTGGATAGAAATCGGAATTTATAGGACCTGTGAGCGGATAGAAACGTGCACGCGGCTGCGCGTGCCATGTGTTGCGCTTGTGCGATGTGGTGCCATGGTCGGTGCGTGCATGACACGCACAAGATGCGTATGTCAGAGTGCTGCTCACGGCGTGCATGCTCGAGCGGCTCCAGATCAGCTCTGGCTGACGTCATCTATGTTGTCTTTTTTTCTATTTTTTTATTATTTTAATGAAATAAAATCACAACTTCAAATGTGATAACTTCCTACCCTGAAGTCAGAGTCATGTGTTCCTCATAACAATATACTCATATCGAAGATCCCTTCATCCGACATGGGTAGGTTATTTTGCACTTTTTACTTAGGCCCCGCCTATGTGGCATGTTTTTTGAGGTCATAACTTTCGCTCCTAACCTCCGTTTCACATATTCTTTGATTTATTACACTCGCTACTTCGAGCTCTACACATATACTATAATTACATCCCATAAAACCCCTTAAAATGTAACTAAAAATTATATAACTACCTCTAACCCTTCGGGTTAAGCGTAATCAGAACATGGGGTATTACAGGAACCAACCGAAATCCCCCAATAGAAAGTAAGACTAATAAGTAAGGTATTAGTTGATAACTTGTTTTGGCCATAAGGTGGATGGAAGAGAATGTATGAATATGTAGGGATATGTTGTGTGATGAGTTATAGTTGTGAGATGGATGGATTAAGTGAAATTTATTGCCTGACGGACTTGAGTTTTGGAATAGGCTCAACTTTGGATTGGTCAATGGAAGGCTACAAGAAGAAATGTTTCTTGACATAATTGTACTTGCATAAATTGCTTAATCAAAACTTAAATTGTAAGCAAAGCTAATATATTAACTTTGTTAGTTTGAGATATGAGGGTTTCGATGGATTAAATTGCGTGTTTGAGTTAGCCGATGATTAGTCAGTTGAGCACTTCTCATGTCTTGCCATGGTGTTTATCTCGCGGGATGTTTTCTTGGTGTTGTATTTAGGCCTAAACATCTGATTCTCTATTGAGAGTGATGTATATTTTTTAATCTTGTCTTGGTGTTGTATGTAATCCTATACATTTTATGCTATATTGAGAGCGTTTTACGATTTTTCTTCCTAAAGATGTCATTGTATGATTCCGACCATATGTGGCACTGTAAGATTCTTGCTCAAGTGTGGCACTATATGATTTTCACCCTTAGTTGGCACTGTATGTCCCCCTCCCCCCGAGTGTGGGTGTTTGCAAGCACAAGTAAGTAGTATCATGGATCTACTCTTACCTGTTTGATCTTGTGCCCCATGAGCATAAATGTGCTTTACCTTCAGAAGAGCCCATGGCATCTAGTTATTCCCCGGAGGTTAAGGTGATGCCCGAGTAGCATTCCTTTCCACTTTGATGATAAAGCTTATTAATTGTAATGAGCTTCAGTATGTGTATAAAGTGTCTCTAACTTACAATTAAGTTACAAGATTTATCTTTCCCTTAAAAAAAAAATAACCACAAAATTTGTTCAAATTAATGTGCCTAATTCCAATGTGTTATAATGAGAATTTATAATCAAAACAACAAACAAACACACAAGAATTTTTATGAGGAAACCCAATAAGGGAAAAACCATGATACATTTAGCTCAAATAAACTATGTGCTATGTGAACCTAAGATTACATAATTACTTATTACATTGGTAAGAGACTCCTTTTTTTCTTCAAACAGTTGGTTTTCCACACCACTTTTGAATTCTGAATCAACCACTCCATTGTTTACTGGCTATAGCTTGATCTTCTCCTCCTTTGTGTTCTTTGATCAAAGTAGATCTCTCATCTCTTCCTTTGGAATAAATCTTATAATCTCTTCATCTTCTCAGCAACCATCTTTAGCAAACACCATGTCTCACATGTATTTTTGTGCTCTCATCTTACCTATAATTACTCTTTTTGATTTATGGTAGATATTTTCTCATTCTAGAAGACAACTCTCTCAAAACTCCATTAGAGCAACTACACACATGCTCTCTAGGTTTTCTAGGTATTTTATCTTTCTCCATCACATCCCAAGTCCTAAAAGGAATAAGACTCCAACTAGGAATCTATACCAAATCAAAAAAGTTTAATTTAGGCAACCTGCTCCTCAATCGATCCTTGTTCCTTTCCCTCATGACTCTTCCATCAATCGATCATTCTACTATGTGATTGATTGTTAAACTCTCGGCTTCGTTTAACAAAGAGAATTTTCGGGTGTCGGTCTATCGTTCCCAGAAGTGATCAATCACTCATACAGTGTTCAGACATTCTACTAAGTTCATCGGCGATCAGTCATTCTGAACAAATTTTTATATTTCAATATCTAAGTCTCCAATCTCACTATTCTTTCACCTAAGGTCTCTTTTACCCTAAACTGTGTGAATGTGATGTGTATGTGTGTTTTTACTTGTCGAAAACATCGATTTGAGTCTTCCATTAGTTTCACCTTTAGAAATTATTCTTCCGACTGTAAATTGACTCAAAATACTCATTAATGATATTGATTTGATCACGACAATAAGCTAATACATGACATAAGTATACTTATGTTCCTACAAGTAATATTGTAAGTGTAAGAGCAAGAGTAAGAATGGTAAGATAGCATGTGTTTGTGTGTGATTATCATATTATGTGACTCTGATGTGCTTGTATGCCTTTTTGCTTAATGTTAGTTGCATGAACACGTCTATGTATGGACTTACAGAGTTTACTGATTAGAAGTTTAGAATTCTCCTCCTGAGTATGAAAATAATTATTTTCACCATCTTTTTAGGCCCATATTATTCGGAGGCTTTTGCAGGTTTTGATGGAAAGCTCCTAGAGATGAATGATTGTTTTCGTGGGAGGATTGATTTCCATTGGCTTAGGTATACCCTTAACTCACTACAAATCTTTTTTAGTTTTTTGCGATATGTATTGGGTGAGATGAAAATTAAGATGTTTGTACTTTTGGACTTCTATATTGGTTTGGACTTTGGAATATTTGTGGGATACTCAGTAATGCCTGAGATGGATTTGTGTTTAAGTCCATAATCAAGGGGATTTATTTTGCACATTTATTTTTGAGTTACATCTGAAAATGTTTGGTTTGGTCGTACAATGATTGAAAAAGAAATATTTATATGATAAAATTGGTTGTATGATGTTTTCAATTATAAAATTGTTTTCACAGATACGAGATTTTGTCGTTTTCACCACACGAACCCTGCTAGGCAATGGAGGTCTTCGTTCCAGCCATATTATATGGCAAGAAAAAAATGAATTGAAAAAGTTCACATTCAATTGGAATGCATTGACTCTGGTAGATCGTATTTGGAAGATCCACCATTGAATCTGGTATATTGTATTTGGAAGATCTAGTGGGACTTAACGACATATACACTCAGAATGGCTGAGTACATGCCAATAACTGTGGACAACATTCAGACAGTTAGGTTGCGTGGGTACGTGAGAGGTAGAGAAATGTCTGACATAAGGTGGTTATCCAATTTCCTCGTGGACTGGTTTATTGCACTTCTACAAGTCCACATTTTGAACCACGACAATGATGAGGAAGGTGGCCGTATGTTTACTTCTTGACACACATTTTGCGATGAGTTATCATGCTTTTCTATTCTAAGTAGATATATTGTTTATATTTGCTTGCCTATTTTTTATAATTAAATTTTCTTCTATGACATAATTTGGGTGCACATTTTAGGCGTATTATACAGAAGTTATGTGCAAATTTTTGGTGACTTGCTATCAGTGTTGTGTTTTGGATGCTTGGCTAGTGGTGTCATATTTTCGGGGGTGGTTTTCTGCACAACTCTTATTTTGTTCAAATATTGTGTGCATTCTGGACTCCTGAACATATTGTCCTTGAAGCATGGTAGGTTATGCATTTTCATATTTGGTTTGCACTATCGATGTCTTTATGTCCATGTTACATGGAACACCTTCAGTATTTCGGCAGCTAATGTCCATTTAATGTTTTGTTACTGGATTTGATTGATCTTTTTTCTGGTGGAAAAAGGACTGATTTAGGTGTCGATTGATCATTTATAGGGGCAATTGATCGATTCATTGATTCCATGCAATTGTTTAGCAATGATCAAACAATTCAATCAAATATTCTTCTAGTGATTGATCAATGACACTATTTAATGACAATTTTGTCATTTTTACCTTAAAATTTTCTAGAACCTCTTAAATCACCTCTGAAACTTCTCCAAGTGATATTGGTATGAGAATGTGAATTGAATAAGCTTTATAACCCATCAACATCCTTTAGTCTTCAGTCTTGGGTCATAAAAACACATATGCGCCTATTTTTCAAGTCTATCAATTCCAAACCTGACTTAATCACAACTATATCTAATCTGATTTTAAGAATAATTACATACTCAGTTTCTGACATAATTTTGACAAAGAAATTAGTCAATTAACCTAACATATGACATATATGTTCTAACAATGGATTGAGAGAGATTAGGCGCTTGAGAGAGAGTTGGGCTTAGAGGGAGAAAGGGCTTCCCTTCCTATGTCTGTCAAAAAGAGGAGAAGGGTTAGTGTGGGAGGAGGCAGTAGCCCTTCCTTATACTGGCAACGGGAGAAGGCCAAAGGGAGGAGGTTTGCAGATCAATGAGGGGAGAGAGAGGGGTGTGTGCTTCTCTTCTCTATTGTCCACAAGGTGGCGGCCTCACAAATGAAAGAGGGAGGAGAGAAGGGGCATATGTGGTGAGAGAGGAGGTGGGATTGGCTAGGATTAGGTATCATCAAATAACCTCCACCTCTTTCATGACCTTATGGGCTTGGGCCAAACCCATATGATCTCTACGTGCACATAACTCACATGGATATCTAGAGCGTCTCCGACAAGGGTATGGGCCTAACTCATTAGGCCCATGGAGGCCTAACACACTGCACATGTCCATGCCCATGGCTTATTGACCCCCACAAACCACGTGGGTTCCACTAACCGTATACTCTGTTAATGGGCCCCACCAAGGATTATGTAACCAAAGTACATAATTAATATATAATATACTTGTGTGAGTGCACAAGGTGGGTCCCGCTTAGAGTAAGCCTAGAGTTATGGGTGGGTGGCATGACCATGCTCACTAACCTTGGACCTTGTGGATCCTAATAGCTCACCCAAAAAATTATCATGACAAACCATATGGTTCGGGACCATATCTAGGTCCAACACCCTCCACTCTCCATCTTCCCAATTGAAAATGAGAAGAAGAAGAAGAAAGGAGTGGTGATGGTAGTCCTAATAGACGGTGTGAGGCTACGGGGGCTCCGCCAGGAAGGAGGGAAGTGGTAGGCAGGAGGTAGGAGATTGCATTTCACCCAACTAACCATCTGGCGACCCACATGACTAGCCACCCCCCTTTATTCCATCCAAAGAGTCAAACCAAAGGAAGGGGTAAATTCGGTAGCTTTCAGCCAATGTTTGAGCTCCATTGCTTGCAATAGGAAAGAGGAGAAGGAGGGGTGAAACAGCCCCATGGCTACCTCTCTGTCGTTGCCCCTGCTAGCCCCTAGACAAAACCGCATGAGTGAAGGAAGAAGGACAACAAGAGAGGAGAGTGTGATCTAGTGGCCCACAAGAGAAGGATACCCCACTACAATCTTAAGCAAGTACACGCCACAATCCATTAATCTCATGAAAGAATTATGTTCATTTAGCAATCTTACCTCGAATGTCGGGTTGTTGTCGATTCACCACCACCTGAGCTCCACTGTCTACTCCCTTCCTCCTCCCAAAGCCCTCTACATCTTCCCAAAGGTGCAATTAGGGCTAGGGTTAGGACTAATTAGATAAAGGTGGAAGCTTAAGGTTACTCTAAGGGGACAAAGAGAGAGAAAAGTGAAGGGAAAATCTTCCCTTTCTCTCCACTACCATACCTACCAGATTTGGGAAGGGCGGCTTTGAAGGAGCTGGCCCCTAAGTGGGCCCCCAACACCCTCTGCACAACCTAAAAACTGCTATATATACCCTAGCTCTGAAAAAATCTGAAAAATTAGGGGAATTTGAAACAAATTCATGAAATTTACTGGATATAATAACATATAAATAGGAAACAAATTTATATGAGCCTGAGCCCACATGTGTATGTGTAACCCCTGGCATCATGAACCATCAAATCAAAATCCGATGGTGCAAGGGGGTCGAAACCTATCTACCTCTAAGTTATGTATATCGTTGGATCAAAATCCAATAGTTAGAAATGATCGGGATCACACAATTGCCCAGTCTTATTGCCTAAACATTTAAAATTTCATGATTTTTGGGCAAATAAACAATTTATAGCGATTTTCTTACTAAATAGTTAACATGAACTTATTATATTCCAAAATTAACAAAAAGTAAGAAATAAATATGAAAATTATCAAATCACGGCAAGCATAGGATACACATTTATAAGACTCTATGCTATGAAAGAAAGTTCAAAAACTATAGTTCACAAATATGATCATCCTTAACTCTGATTGTCAAATCGAATTCAAGACTCATGCACTCATTTCCTATAGAATCAAAGACCTAAATTTAAAACCCTAAGTAATTGAAGAAGAAGGTTATGAGAGAGATGCAAAAGAGTGAAAGGAGAGAAAGACTCAAAGCGAAATAAAGATCAAGGAGAGAGAGCCTAGAGAGTAAAGAGAAAGTGAGAACTAGAGAGAGGGTTGTGAAGAGGTAGGAGAGAGGATGTAGGAGAGAGAGGGAAAGGGAAAGAGAAAGTAGAGGATTCTTGAAAACTTTCCACTATTTGGATGTACAAAAAGAGAAACTAGAATTCTCTATTAAGTTCCATATGATGGATACAAGAAGAAAATATGAAACTACATATAAATAAAATAAATCCATCTAACATTTTAAATAATTTATAATAAAAACCTATCAAATAGAAACATTGTATTTGGTGTCAAGAATCTTCAAAATAAAACCTATTTCAAAAACATCCTACATTACATGGAGAGTTTAATATCCATCTAGGTGGCTTAGTGAACCACTGGATTGCCCTTAATATGATTATCTTATAAAGATAAAGACTATGAGTTCTACCTACTATGCATAGGAATTTCTAGTAGGTAATGGAAACTAATTATCTACAAATTAACTATTAATCTATCAACCATTCAACCAAACCAAGCATGAAAAACACACATGAATACACAAGGATTTAACGTGGAAAACCCAACCTCGTGTAAATAACCATAGTAGCCTCACAAGGCCAAATCAATTCACTAGTAAGCAAGAATTTGTAAGACCCAAGAACAACCAACCAACCTCTTTTAACTTGACACAAATGAAAATGTCTTTTCTTTGTTCAATCCTCTAAGTTGTTGGTCTTCAAATTTCTCCCTCCGTCAAATTGTTGAGGTTTTTCGTTTTCATGTTCTGCCTTAGTCTTCTTCTAGCGACTCAATCAAAGACTCCTTCTTCAATTGTTGATCTCCCTCTGAGTCTTCAACTCCATTGAAGACTTTGCTCCAACTCGTCTTTTGTTTATTGTGTGAGATTCTTCTCTTGTAGTCGTGTATTTTCATGAAATCATCATTAACATGCACTTGAAGCTTTTTGGGTGATCTCCACTAGGAAAATAATAGAAAATGAACTCTCCTCTATTTTCTATAATTTTTTAGGTTTTCATTTTTTTTCAATTTTGTGATTCCTTAGCCTTTAAATAGGACATTAAGTCGATTTAAGATTTTCACTCCAATTAAGAATATAATCTCTTTAGGAAAGGCTTAAATTAGGCAATCATAATAAACAATGATCGATCGTTTTAAACAATGATTAATCGTTCACAGTTTCCTTAGGACACAACACTGCTAGCGATTGACTCATCAACCAGGTGATTGATCGGTAATCTCAACCTTTTTTTACAAAGGACTATTCTAAGTAGTGATCGATCAATTAAATTTGTGTATTGTTCAACAATCAATCGATTGCATAGTATTTTGACAATTTTGCCATTTTTACCCTAATTCGGACTAAAACTCCCAAAATCACTTTCTAAGCTATTTTAAGTGATTTGTGTATGTGAGTGTGTCCTAAATTAATCTTTTTTACCTTCAACACTCTTAGGGGCTGTTTGATTACTGAATTTTTGGAAGATTTAGTTGATTAAACCTCAATTCAGGCTTGAATTATTAGAATCCTGTTTGTGTATAGAAGCTGCGTAGAATTAAAAATTCAGCCCTAAAGTTGATTCAGGCCGTTTCAAGCCTGAATCGGCCTGAATCACCTCATGAGGTAATTCAGTCAATTCTGTCTCCTAGTCCCCGTTTTGAAAATTAAATATTCTATTATTTTTCAATGGTTATCTCTCATATCGATTTGAGCCTCGAGAAATGTGCCATATAGGTAGGACCCACTTTGAAAGTTCTAAATTACCTACCCTTGTGAGATCTTGTTTGATAGAGCTCAAATTTAGAAGCGTAATAGTACCAAGAACGTGCATATCCAAGTTTAAGAGAGAGTTATATTAGTTTAAAGTTTTAAAATTGGGTTTGACGCGACATCTGAATTTATTCTAGCAAATTCAATTACCAAACATAATTCACATTCGGCAGTGAATTTTTAGAATTAATTCGCTACCGAATTAATTCAGCACCCAAACGACTCATTAATCTTCAACCTTGATCCATAAGAACAGGTTTGCTCCTATTTTTCAAGTCCATCAATTTCAAATCTGACTTAACCACAACTAAATCTAGTCATATTCCTAAGACTAAAAATATACATAAAGTTTTGACATAGTTTTGATCAACGAAATTAGCCAATTACAATACATATGCCTCATATGTTCTTTCAACATGTTCAAACTTTGCAACAAAATCATAACGAATTCAAAATCCAAGTCTTTCCAAAGATATACAAAAACATAATTGCTAAATTCATCCACTCGTCATCATATCGAACTAGTCTTTACAGTTCACGGGTGCAAGCCCCATGAAAGCCCTTGCCCTTACAACATCTCCAGTAAGATATGTGTATGCTTTAAATTGGTAGTCCTAATCAATGTTGTCCATCTTTGATATTCCTTGAAATATTTACTTCTCTTTGTATGTGTGTGGCATATTAGCACTACCATTCAACTTCTTCTATTCCACTTTTAAACTATTAGAGTTCTTCAACTATATATCCATTGATCAAATCTTTCTTTTTAGACCTTGTTTTTTCTTACTTGTTGAAGATGAGGGTGTAAATTGTTTAGGTTGAGAATCAACAATGAATTCATAGTTGTCTTCCTCAATGTCTAGGTCTTGTGTCTTAAAATGGTCAAGTATACCATCCTCCATAGTATTCTCCTCCAAATACTTCTTCTCTGATCATTTCCAATGAATAGAGATAAGGCTTCATAATTATGGATGGGCTTATATCTAAACTATTTTGCATCAGGATGCCCCTGTAAGATACTACAATTACACACATATAAAGTGTACAAATTAATAAATATAGTATATAATGAACAAAATTAATAAAACTACCTTCCTCAACTTAATACAATCATCCCACACCTTGGCATTAGCTTCAAATGTCTTTGTAGCATTGTTAAAGCCAAACCCACTCATGTTATGAAGATCTTGAAGTATGGAAAACTACATATGTAGGTCTTCATTCATTGTTTTACATTCTCCACAATGCATTCAATCCCAAAGCTCTCCCTAACAGCATTTTAAATAGTTGCACCTCTAGTAAAGCTTTGAACAATTTTTTGTCCTCACTACATTTGGTCCTTCAAAACTTCAGTCAAACATTTGTCCATTAGAGATGACCATATTAGATTCTTCCCCATCTGCAATATTTATTTCTCAATTATTAAAATTATAGAGAAGAAAAATTAAGTTAATGCAATAAATATAAAACATCAATGCATATCATATCCTTCACTTACAAACACAAAGAGTCAACATTTCACATTATAAGTATTCAAAATAAATGAAACCTCATATATCATTAGTTCACAAACATCACACTACAATCTACATTTAAAACAAAATATCTATCAAACACATCATATTACAACTAAACACAATTCGAAGTGTAATCATTCCACATTGCATCGGAAATTTTGTTGCATAAGATTTTTGTTTGATGATAAGCTTCATCCGTTGTTATAGTTGGAGGAATTCTTCTGCTTTGTCATTCAATATCTCTGTATCAAATTCTACAATAAATGCAGCATTTGGATCTCAACCCTTAAGGTAATTATGGAAAATACATGCATCCAATACTATATCAACTTGTGTTTCAATTGAATGAAATTGCTCTACTTCTATGAGCAAATATAGGAAACTACCTCTTCAACACTCCAAAAGTTCTTTCAATTACATTAGGTAGAGAAGAATGTCTAAGATTGAATATTTCGCTTGTCATTTTTTTTGTCCATAGGATGTATAGTCTTTCAAGTGATGCGAGTGTTACAAAATAGAATTATAAAACTAGTTCTCAAGGTGAACCCCTCATCTACTAGGTAATATTTTCCTTGAGAAAATAAATATATTATTTACTTACAATAAAATTGAAATAATATTGAGCAATTGGGTTTGTCATTTCCTCTTGGTACAATAAGTTTGTCCTCTCTACTTGTGAATAATTCAATATCCTAGAATTGGAAACTAGCTATAACATAAGTGAATTTCAAATCAAAAGATCATGCTGCTAATATGTTGTGGGAGATTTCTCTATGTCCCCTATACCTTTGAATGTCATTGTTTGATACTTCCACACAAAAATGTGAACCATCAATTGCACCTATACAATCTTGCAAGAAACTAATTACTTCATACCACGTAACTCATATAGATTTGAGAATTATGCTTTGTGTACTACTTATGCTAATTTTTACCATGAAATGAGGCTAGATTCTACTGTTTTACTTGATTTTAGGTGGAATCTTTGATCCAGTTAGTTACTTAATAAAATAATTTTTCATAGATATATTAGCATTAAGCACATTGTGAAAATGTTGACTAACAGTCTTAGAAGATTGCATGAAATTAAATCTAACCATTCAATTTCTTAAATTATGAGACATACTGTAAAGGATGTTTGTAAATTGTTCCTCTACGTAACTCCTTCTAGAATCCTTAAGCCGACTTATGCCTCTAATAATATGGACTAGTCTCTTAATGCATCTATTTCCATTCTCATCTCATTTCGACAATCTTCGTTGCTAAGTAAGTCGTTTCATATAATGTTGTCTCTCATTGTTTTTATTGTCTAGCATAGGCTTCATTTTGTATGTCAAAGTGTGATATGCAAGTGTAATAGCCGTTGCATAAGTTGCATATGGGACAACTACTTCTGTAACTTAGTGACTTCTTCTTTCTCGTTCATCCTTATCTTGTATAATACATAATGTTAGTAGTGAATGATGGAGAACATATATTCTTTATGACAAAGAAAAAGGGCAAGCATTTCACTATCCTACATATGCTCATTAGATCAAACGTGAACGCATACAAGTAATGTAATATTATGTGATTTCAAGTGCATAAGTAAGAACAATACAATAGCGTATGCTATTGATTTCTCTGCTCTACATATTCTCATATTATGCTAATGTATTGCTCTTACTTGATTTCATGTTATTGTCTATTTTTTCTCTATTGTCCTACATATGCTCTAGATACATATGCTTTTATTATGACTAATGAAATATATGCTTAAAAATAGAGTGGATTGAAACTATTGAAGTCCTAAATTGAGTAGAGAATGTTGGTGGTAGGATCATAAAAACATCATAAGTTCGGGTACTCTAGAGCTTACAGACATTTTTCCTAAACAACATTTTAACATCATCTACAATTCCTAGGCAAAATGCAAACCATGCTATCCCTACACGCCACACTAAGTTAAAGCGCTAGCATTAAATCCTATTTGGGCATCCCATTAGGATAGAAATTTTTTCAAGAAACAAGGTTTTACATGTCTACTATCTATGGAAAAATAGAATTAAATGTCAGTCCATGAAAGACACAAAACAAAAAGGCTACTTTGTACCTTAAAAAATGAATTATGGTCCAATGGGAGCTTAATTTTCAAAAGAAAGTTTGATGGGTTGATATAGAACTCCAATATTGGTATAATTCCAATTGTTGCCCTAAGCTAAGAAATATTAGCTCATAACAACATAATAAAAAATAATTTGAAAGGGACTGAAGGAATTACATTGTAACACTTAGTAAATAGAAGCCAATCCACTCTTAAGTCCTTTTTCCAACCAATTATCCAATGAAAATGAACTCTTAAAGTACACTGCATTAACATATTGAGAGTTTAATATCTGTCTAGATAGCTTAGCATATCAGTAGATTGCTTCTAACTGTAGTACTTAAACAAGTAAGTAATTAAGAGTTCTAGCTTATATGCGTAGGAATTTTATTTAAGCAACAAAAAATTTTAAATCTAATCTCTACGCATCCATGATCATACTAATCATCAACCAAACCATAATTAAGCAAAGCACACAAGTAAACATACGATTTTTACATGAAAAACCTAAACTAGGGCAAAACACCATGGCAGCCTCTCAATGGCTAAATCAATGCACTAGCAAGACCTTTACACCGACACAAGCAAACCACCAACTTCTTGTGAAGACTCTAATACAAACTATTTTTGTTAGGTCGCCCTCTTCTTTTGTTGTTGACCTTCAATTCTTGAAGTTATTCTTGTTCTTGCTTTGTCTTCATCTTCTTCTGGCCTCTTCAAACAAGCTCTTCTTGTTTATGACTTTAGCCTTGAGTCTTCAATCCTCCATTGAACTTGGCGGATTCTCTTCTTAGGTATTTGTATGTGAAAAACTCTTTTTTCAGTTGGAGGTCACTCAAGCAATCACCATTAACATGAACTTGAAAGCACAATGATGATCACTTGTAGAAAACTAAGATTTCTCCTCTTTTCTCTCTTAATTTCTAGGTCTTTTTCTCTTTAATTTTGTGTTTGCCTAGCCGTTAAATAGTCCATTAAGTCGATTTAGGTGCTTGACTTTAATTAGGAATTGAATCTCTTTCGGAATGACTTAAACTAGGTAAGTAACATATACAAAGATCGATCAGTGTAAACAACGATCAATCGTTCGCTATTCTATTACGGGTAAGACTCTTCAATCGATCAATCTATCACTATGAGTGATCAATTGATAAATTCTCAACCAAATTTTACACAATCTGATTCAAGTGTCGATCGATCAATTCCTCAGTTCATTACACAACAATCTATCAATGCATAGTAAAATTTCACAATTTATCCTAATTCAGTCTTAAACTTTGTGATTCACTTAATCCACTCTTCCTAAGTTAAAACTAAGTGAATTGTGCATGTGAGTTTGTGCAATTCAACCTTTTACCTTTATCACTATGCTTAGTCTTTAACCTTGATTGATAAGAACATGTATGCTCTTATTTTCAAATCAATACATTTCAAATCCAACTCGACCACAACTAAATCTAGTCAAATTCCTAAGACTAAAATATACATGAAGTTTAGACATTATTTTAATCATCAAAATTAGTCAATTTATACTACATATGCTTCTTATGTTCTTTCACATATGCTCTTGATTATAACACATTAGCAAGAAATAAAGTAAGAACAATACAATAGCATCAAATTTCATAACATAAGAAAAATATATATGAATTGTCGTATTAGATAAAAAAAATTACGAATAACATAACTCTACTAATTTTTCTTAGTTTAACATCCTCTTTCTATTTAGTTGCGAATTGTTAAAAACAAGTATTAAAAGCAAGTGGAACAGAGACAATACAAAAAAGTATTCTACCTACACATCATCTATTTGTTATATCATGTGGTGCCTTGATATTAAAGTGGGTTGTTTTACTATGCTTCCCTTTATTTCAATTATGAATTATGAAACAGAGTGTTTTGTATCACATATATATTATGCAAGTAGCATATATAAGCAAGTGCTAATGATGCTAGATGATACATCATATGGGAAACCCATATTAATCAAGCAAATGTAATCAATTTTAAGTATTAAGTTCACTGCAATGTAAAGAGGCAGTATAGAGATGAGAGGATGATTCTATGGGAATGAGTGTTGTAGCCAGAAAGCTTTTGTCCGACAGCCACCACCTAGAGTCTAAAAACTCTTAGTTTTCAGCAACATATATCGTCCTATGCAAATGTAAGCATAGGTGAGGGCCTTTTCGCATTGGGTTAATGGATCTTCTATGAGCAGTGTACCAATGAAGTTGGGCAATTTAAGAGTTTTTTCCATATTGCCTGGCCAAAGAATGAAATATTCCATATTCCCTGGATTTTAAACGGAAATGCCATATGACCTAGTTGTGGACCAAAATACCCTTAGGTTTCACTATATCATGTTTTAAATGTTCAACTTGTAATAAATGCACACCAGAATAGTGTTGCACCGTTTCGGTGTGTTGGGAGTCATCAGCGGTGAACGGAACTTGCCGGCAAGATCTGACCGGTGGTGACTCACCGGCGAGAGTCGATGAACAAGAAAAAAGTGATATTTGAGACCGCAAATGCTGTTTGAGTGCTCCAAAAGCTGCATTTCATAAAAATGATCATTCATTCACACCGATCATCAATAGGATCGGTATTTGCATCCATTATAATGGAGAGGTAGGCAATGACGACATGTATATATGTGGAATGACACGGTTGATGAACATTCATCCATCGGTGAGCTTCGGCGAGCTACTGGGGCAAGTCAAAGTACGACTTTCCATCAATGGTAATGTCAATTTGAAGTATTTAATTCCATCATCCCAATCATCCATGATATATGAATTACAAGATGATGAGGATCTCCAATCATTGTTCTCCATTCATAAGAAGGCGAATAAGGAGGTGTTATCATTTTATGACGAGATAAAATAGCCCGACAACAATGATAAATCACCATCACCCTCCGTTGAAAGGAACCAGACAGTCAATAGAGCTGAATCACCCGTCGTAATGGTTCATCCCAGCTCTAATGTCGGATTTCATACCGAATTCAATGAAACTCAGTTCACCTTTGAAACTGTTAGGTAACAATATTGAATCTTTAGATTATACGCAATTCGTATATTTTGTGTACTCGAGACCACGATATTGAACTTATCATGTTAAGGGTAAATCATATCGTGCGAAGTCATAAACATGAACGGTAATATATCGTATTACTAATTACACGATATACACATGCGATAGATCAATTATGTGTTGCATCATAGCTATAATAACACGACATGCATTCATGTTGTGGTTTAGATAACACGTCTTGAAATGTTTGCATGTTAACAGAATACACGATGTCGATTGATGTTGCATTTTTTTTAACACGATAATGTGCAATGCAGATTGGGAGAACCGGGAAACTTGCCCTCAACAAATCCATGCCAATCATCTTTCACCAATCCAGCGAGTATAGAACTTGAAATAGAAGTCAATCAGAATAGATCAGAGGAATTGTCGCCAATGATGGGTTGGACAAGCACTTTATTTGATAACTACGAACCTCCATACAGCCCTTGTAATTATGATGGTGGAGAAGGCGAAGAAGTTGAGAATATGTGGGGTGAGGATCTGTGGTACGATAATGATATAGTTGACATGGAAAGTATGTCCGACCATGAAGAATTTGTAAACAGCGAGGTTCCCAGTAACGTCGACATTGAGGCAGAGGCAAATTGGGATACCGTCGATGATTTAAACATGTTGAAGCCGAATATTGATGAAGGCCAACTAATGACGGGTAGCTTGCAAGCTAAGGATTACCAGAAGCTCCTAGAATTGGGTGCACATTTTCTAAGCATGTTGCATTTCAAGAGGGTCTTGATTGACCTAGCAATAAAGGCGAATTTGTAAACAGCGAGGTTCCCAGTAACGTCGACATTGAGGCAGAGGCAAATTGGGATACCGTCGATGATTTAAACATGTTGAAGCCGAATATTGATGAAGGCCAACTAATGACGGGTAGCTTGCAAGCTAAGGATTACCAGAAGCTCCTAGAATTGGGTGCACATTTTCTAAGCATGTTGCATTTCAAGAGGGTCTTGATTGACCTAGCAATAAAGGCGAATTTCACATATCGTGTTGTGGATGAAAACCGGAATACGTACGCCGCAAGGTGCTCCAATGAATCTTGGAATTGATACATAAGGGCTTCAAATATAGGAGATCATGTGACTGTCACGAGGTTAGTGTTGACTCATTCATATGGACCCCAAAGGAAGTCAACTGACCATCCCCTGGCATCGCACCTTTGGATAGCAAGAAAATGTTATGGCCTCTTTAAAGACTCGGTGGACATTACACCTATGAGCATAGCAAGTTATATTTTGAAGCACTGGGGCACAATTGCGAACTACAAGAAATGCTAGCGCGCAGGCAATGCATGAGAAGAAACGAAGTGTTGATTTAGTGTCATGATATGTCAGTCTAGCGTGTTATCGTTTACACGCTTAAACTATAGTCGGAATATGCACTCACATGACATACTTCAATATCGTGTTACAAAAAACACGACCAGGCATCGTGTAGGATTCTGATCACACGAAAACATAAATTCTCGTGCGATCGGGAACACGATGTAAGCTGATGTCGTATAACATTTACTAAATTGTCTTTGTTCGTGCAGGTAAAGCTCTAACTAATTTAATAGATGGTGACCCAGATGAATCTTACCGCTTACTTCCTTCTTACGGTAGGCAGATAGAATATATAAATCCGGGAAGTGTAGTTGTGCCAGTGAGATCAGGTGATATTCTCAGACCTATGGGTGGGTATGATTTCAAAAGAGTATTATGGATGTTTGGCCCCATTGTGAGAGCTTTCAGAGCAACCCTGAGGCCGTTGCTAATAGTTGATACAACATTCTTGAAAGGAAAGTATCCTGGACAATTGATAGCAGCTGCACTGGATGGGAACAATAATATGTTGTGTGTTGCAATTGTAGTGGTTGAGAACGAATGTGAGAAAACTTGGTGCTAGTTTCTTGAGTTGTTTAGAAATCATCTATTCTCTGATCCTCTAGCTGAGTTGGATACAAATGTTGTGAGGAAGTTTTTCCCATCTACACACTACGGGTATTGCATCTGTCACATGGCAGCAAATATGCTAGACAGATTCAAGGACAACTACCTAAAGAATCAGCTCCATGTTGCAGCTGAAACATTCAGATAGAATGTGTACGATGAAACAATTAATAGCATTAAAGAACATAATCTGGAAGCATATGCTTGGCTAAATAAGATAGGTTCGGATCACTGGGCACATGTATCATTTCTAGGAAAAAGATATGGGACACTCAGCTCAAATAGATCCGAAAGTGCAAATGCAATGTTCAAAAAGGCCAGATCGATGCCTATAACGCGTTTAATTGAGCACACGAGGGAGCACACAATGGCATTATTTGAAAAATCTAGGGAATATGGAATATGAATATGATGGAAGAGTTAACCCCATTTGCCCGAAAACACATCGAAAACAGGCGAGAAGAAGCTAGGAATGTGATTGTATTGCCTGTGTCATTGTATGAATTTCAGGTTAACTCGCTACATCACCAGATACATTGCATTCATACAGTGATGTACATAGCTTGTGCTTGTTTATACGTTAGGGCTTCATATCGTGTTAGGTTACACACGGTATTGTCCTTGAACGATGGTACTGTGAAAGATGGTACTCTACTGAAAGATGGTACTGCGGAAAGATGGTACTCTACTAAAATGTATAAAGTGACATATCGTGAGCCCTTACACCCAACGAAGGATCGGCACCAGTGGGCACCAGACGCTCACTCACTGGTTATTTGCGGAAACGGGTCATTCGGGAGATTGTTGTATCGGCAACCGGCGAATCGGCCCTCCCTCTGATAGTGTCCTCACATATATCAATGACTCGAATGATCTGTGGAAATCACAAGGAGATTCTGCAAGGAGGTCGCACACCAACTATTCTTTGACGAGACAGATCATTCAGGAGATTGATATAGCGCCGGCTGGTGAGTCAGCCCTCCCTCGGATATGGTCCTCACCTATATCCGAAGGTGGGCATGACTCGCTAGATGGTGATATATCAATGACTCGAATGATCCATCGATATTTATTCGCTAGGCGACACCCTATTCTTGAACTGATGGGTTCGATCGCACACCAACTGATCGCTCGCTCCAAGACGGATTGTTATTATCTTTGTATTTTTCCACTCCTCTATAAAGATTAGCTTCTTGGATGATACTTGTTGAAGCGTGTATGGCTTAACACGATATGTTTGTATATCATGTTGTCGACCACACGACATTTGATCAAATTTGTATTTTCTTTTCAAACGACTTTCGTGTATATCGTGTTAACATTTACACGATGAGTTGACGACTACGATTGTGATTATTGTTTATATCGTGTAATCCATTACATGATATGAACCATTAAGTGCCATCGAGCACACAACAATTGCATTAATTTTACCACCCAATTCCCGAAGCATCACCACAATTTCTGGGATTTCAATTAAATTAGGATCACCAATTCGCGAGGAGTCATTTCCAATTTCCAATTACATTATATATGGAATATTTAATGATTTGTATCCCTCGCAACCTACCTATATATATCTAAGTGCCTTCTTTGCTTACCCAATTCGCGAAGAGCACGAGACGGAGCCTTTGGCACATTGATTTGGCGCCTAATGGTTATTTGTCCCCCTTCAGTGGCGCAGTCCTAACCAGCCTCCGAACGGGGCCGATTAACTACCCGGCGTTATTTCAATGTCGCGAAGGTTCCATCACAATTGAAGTGATGGGTTCGTGAATCTACATGGAGATTGCACACATACTGATATTCACGGAGCACAAGACGGAGCCTTTGGGACATTGATATTGCACTGGATGGTTAATCGACCCCCTTCAGTGGCGCGGTACTAACCAGCCACTAATGGGGGGCGATTTACTATCCCGGTGTAATATCAATGTCGCGAATGTTCCGTCACAATTGAACCGATGAGGGCACGATTCACTATCTTCAGAATGTTTTTTTTATTTGTATTTATACACTCCTCTATAAATATTAGTTTGTTGTATGTAATGAAAGCCCTTTTAAATTAAAGGAAAATATTAATATTAGTTATATCCTTTTTTCCCATGGAAAGATGTCTTCGTGTATAACATGCTCTCAATATTGGTCGTACATTAAAACACACGATGGTGCACGTCTTCATGAAAACAAAAACACGATACATAAATATGTAGATCAATTTTTCGGATAACAGGACATACACTATTATCGTAAGATAGATGATACGATGCCCACAAAGTTATTGGAAATAATAAGTCGGCATTACGGATACACGATTTATGTGCGTAACATATTATCGATTACATGACAGAATAACATGCCAAAATGGGATACAATTACACGATAATATCTCTGTTGCTTACACGATATTGGTAATAACGTGTGTCCGAACCCACGACAATGATAGGATTGTATTGACCCAACTCCCGGTGCATTATTCCAGAAGCATCAATACCTTCATTTACCTGGCGGTCTGTATCCATTTCACCCTGCCTATATATATATATATATATATATATATATATATATATATATATATATATATATATATATATATATATATATATATATATATATATTAGGGTTAGGGTTTGCAGAACGCTTACTCACTGGTTCTTCGCGGAGACAGGTCATTCGGGAGATTGCTATAGCGACGGCTGGTGAATCGGCCCTCCATCGGACATAGTCATCACCTATATCCGATGGTGGGCATGATTCGCTAAACGGCGATATATCAATGACTTGAATGATCCTTCAATATTCGCACCCTATTTGCTATAATCCGTGACAATGATGGATCCGTGATTCTGCAAGGAGATCACACACCAACTCAACTTGAGGTGGATTGTTCTGGAGATTGCTTTTGCGCCTGATGGTGTATCTTCCTGCTATTAGATAAGGGGCTCACCTTCATCTGGTGGGGGAAGTACGCGACCAGGCGCTATAGCAATGTCTCGAATGGTCCGTCCCAGGAGGTCGCACATTATTTTGTTTACAACGCCACGACTGCATGCTTACAAACACGTTATCAATGCTGGTCGTACGTTCCATCACATGATAAGGTTGTATATAGTGTTACTGACCACACACCATAATACACGACATGGGTAAAAATCGTTTGAACGAATATACACCATATGACATGGGTACTTGTAAAAAAGGTATATTATAAATGTGTATCATGTCATTGACAACACGACCAAAAGGTGTTGCGTGTTACGCATTACATGATAATAGGCAACTACGATAGTGATTATTTTCAGATCGTGTAATCCATTACACGATATGGAACATTGCGTGCGATCAAGCACACGACAATTGCATTAATTTTATCACCCAATTCCCGAATTGGAAGAAGACGTCGATAACCTACACAATACCATATGTGTTAGTAATGACATGATAGGCTACCAATCGTCATATGACTTTACACGATAAGTTACTATACCGTGTTTACGATCACACGACGAAGTTACAAGTCATGTAATCATTAACACGCTAGTTTTACTTCAGCAATTACAAGACGATAGTTAGTGTATATGAAACCCAATGATATGATCCTATGTCATGTAATTGATAAGACGATAATTCATTGTAATCTGCATAAGATTTTAAGTCGTTTGATTGATAACACTATAGAGCTTAAAACATATGAGCAATGAATAGATATTACCCCATTCGTTATGCAATCCTGCTTTAACAAAGATAGGTAGTCGATGGATAGGTGGGTCTCTACGGGCCACGACTTGTATGGGTTCGACAGAAATTTTGTGATAATTTCCTTGACTGCCTCCTCCTGAACCTCCAGGTGGAACACCAACTCTGTGTCATGATAGTTCTTCGGCCGTAGACTTGTCTCCTCCTTGTTCGTCTTAGTCGCAATATCTTCTTCAACATCTTCAACATTGCGGATACTCTCCAATACGTCCGCATCTACTGGAGGAGTATCCGATATAGTGCCTTCACTGGAAAGTGTGATTGGGGCTACTGGTTTGGGGGGGGGGAGGAGAGACTTTGGATCTGCCAGACGGATAATCTTGAGCCAGGGGCCGATGCCAGAGGTACTTCGTCACCAGGCTTTCCAGGCTGGCCATTGTGTCGAAACTTTGCTAGCTGCTCATCAATGTAGCTGCTGAAATGCTTCGGCTTCTTCGAGAGCTGAGCTGCAACTTTCTTCAAGGCTCCTGACCTTGAGCAAGTGGTTCAACAGTGGTGGACCTCGTCTTTCATTGCTCATGAAGTACAATGGGAGGGCCAGGAGCAGCTTTCCACTTCACTCTGATTTTTATTGCTTGTTTGGCTACTGCTCCTTTATTCGCTTGACGGGGTGCTTTCGGTCCCTTCAAGGGTTGGTCCTGAATCTCCAGCTGGTCTGTGGGTCCCTCACGGTTGTTCCGGCACATCGCGGACTTGAGCCACAACCTCAAGTGGAAGGTCCGGTTCCTCTACCTCCCTGGGTTGTTCGTCGACATCCTGGGGAAGGTCCGATTCCTTTACCTCCCTGGATTGTTCGTCGACATCCCGGGAAAGGTCTGGTTCATCTAACTCAAGCGGTTGTTCTTTGACATCCCGGGGTTGTTCTTCCACCTCATGGGGTGGATCCACGACACCCCGTGGTTGATGCACAACCATTTGTTGTTGTTCCATGAATTCCACATTTATTTTCGTCAAAAATCTAGTTATTATGGTCCTTTTCAACTTCAGACCAATCTTCTTCTTCGGTTTGGTGGCAGCTTGCGGTTGCCATTTCTCTGTATATAAGAAGTAAGTGATCGTGTTAGGAACTACACGATATCCACACAAGTCGTCATTTACACGCACGATACAAATTCATATCGTATTCATAGAAACACGACAGAGGCCTATCGTGCTCACGATCACAAGACCACACAGAGATGGTTCTCACAACTCTTGCTTCAATGATCATGTGATCGATGACACGACAATCTAACCATCGTCTTTCTTACTCAACGATATGATCTCTTATCATGTACTCAACTACACGAATATCCCCTAACCAAACTGTCGTACTTACTCAAAATGAATCCCTCTTCCACCGGCTGAGGAACTTGTACTAGTTGATGTTCAGGGGCAGATGGTTGGCGATCTGCTCTTGATTTTGAAGCTCTTGCCTTTGAACGAACCGAAGGCGATCCTTCGGTTATTAGAGGAGGGGTTGATGTTTGGGCGACCACCGGCTGACTAGGTTCAGGCGGCTGTTCTGTCTCTTATTCCTCGGGGGGTTGCATCTGTTCTATGAGGCTAGTTGCCGCCTCTAGATCGTCCTTAACATGCTGGAGTGCAGCTGCAACTCGATCCGAGTTCCATCCCCGCTCACCGTATAGAATAGCCTTCTCCAAAACAACTTCACAAATTCCCGTCATGACATCAACTGGCATTACGAATGATTCAATGATGCCATGGCCAGAATGTACATGACCCAACATCTCGCCATGGGGGGCATGGCCGGGTCTCATTGTTCGGAAAGGCTGAGTACCCGCCTTCTTAGCTTTTGGGGTCGCCCTTTGTCCATCCATCAAATGCGCCTCTTCGGCAATTGGTGTGATGTGCATAACAATTTGCGAGTCTGGCTTAAGCCTCATGAAGACATCCTCATACCACTTCCGCATTTGGTGATGAGCTAGAATCTTCTTCCTCCCCTTTTCGTCGGCCGGGTCAAGTTTATCGACCTTCTCTATGTCGCTCAAAAGTTGGGTAAATCCGGGCCACCTCTTGCACCTCGGGCTGCATGGAGGACCACTTGGAGCCCATATGGACGTATGCTCATAAAACCATACCTAGCGGACAATACAAAAGAATATAAACATTAGTCTAAAATATTCAGTATCTTCACTATAACAAATTAGTCGTGTTACGGATAACACGCTACAAGACACGTCCTGTTTCCGGTAACATGATAAATTATGATCGTCTAATGAGACGTCCACGATATAATACATCGTTGTGTTTTCGAGAACACGATATGTCTATGTGCATGTTACATGGCATATGTCCGATAATACGATTGAGAGTTTGTATCGTGTGACCGATAAGGAAATATTCATCTCTTTAAAACATATTGTGTCATTATAAATACAATTTTAGAATTCGAGTATTATAACACATACGAGCATTATCTGGAGCACTAATGAAGCCCCTACGAGAATTCCGGCCGTGGCGGAACGCTCATCCTGTCTGCTCATGATGTTTCGTGGGCTGCCGATATGCCTCTCATAAGTAAATCATGTACGGCGTCTGCCCAATTGTAGCTCCCCATGACCAACGTGTCATCTAAGTAATCACACAAAGCTGGGGATACGGCTCTGTTGCTCTACGTAAATAACACGAGGACACCCATGTGCACGATCGCCAACCATGCTAAGTCCTCATCTAAAACATTCCTTGTTTCCGCAGCCACTTCTTTGAACAATTCTTCCAATCCTGTCTTCTCCGGCTGCTTCCCTTGGAAGAACTTCTTGTAGAATTCCCTCTTGCCTTGGGCAGCCTTCCCCGTGTTGCTTTCCAATTTACACGGGTTCCCTTTTCCACTCAACCCCATGATCATAGCCACTTCAGCCACTGTAAGGGGTAGTCTTTTGCCCCTTATATTGAAAACCTCCAGTGAGTCGTCCCAACAATCACCAATGAGTACATCCAACAACGGCCTAGATACGATGATGGGCTCACAATCATATACTGTGTAGAACCCAGACTCCACTAAAATCGCCTTGCATCCCGGACGTGAATCTACAAGGTCTTTTGATAAACGCAGTCCAATGGGGAAACTATTCGTTCCCAGACCCAGTCTTCTCCCGTAGATTCTCTTCTTCTCTTCTGCAACCTTCACTGACTCCTCCATTTGATGTAATACTCTAAGTTTACATCTGAAAAATTGGATATATATATATATATCTATATATATATATATATATATATATATATATATATATATATATATATATATATATATATATATATATATATATATATATCAATCAACAATAGGTCGTGTCCATAATTAATAGTCGTGTCGGTTCACACTTTCTAACTAACTTCTATACATATGATAAGTATATGTATCGTGTAATCGAACATACGCTAAGAGGCCTTCGCATACACAACATCATTTTGGTTAAACATCATGTTTCCACCATCTTATTGAGAATACGATATATGTCGTATCGTCTTTTTACGCAACAATAGTCTAATTCGACGGCCTATGTCGTGTGTTCGAGTACATGCTAAATAAAAAATCGAGCATTTAAATATCCAAAATGCCTTACCACAAAACTGTTGTTCTCCAAGCCGGATTAAACACTCGTTCGGCCGCTGCTTTTTAGGGATTGCTGCAAATCCGAACTGCGCTACAAACAAGAACCAACTTTGGGGCGTACAGTTTCAAAACTCAGCTTAGGAGAAACCTCGTTCCAAAACTCATTCTTCGCAAACTCAAACTCGTTCCAGAACAAAAAACCCTAATCTTTGATGTTTTGGACGGATAGGTCGCAAAAACTTCTCACACGCTGCTTACACTTTGCTCAAATAGACGACTTTCCAATCGGAAGTGAGTTTTTAATTGGAACAGAGTTTTTCACTAGGAGGAATCACCGACATCTGAAGTCATATGTCAATGAATGCGACTTTGTGAGGGTTTAACATGCTATAAAACCCTATCTCCGGTTAAGGGGTATTTTAGTCCAAATTTTAGCTTATATCGTATTATTGCAGGTCATATGACATTTCCATTTAAAATCCAAGGAATATGAAATATTTCATTCTTTGGCCAGTCAATATGGAAAAAACTCGCAATTTAAAGGCACAATGACAAAACCACAATGCAGTCACAGGTGTCAACCCGCATTACACCGGGAGATTTAAGAAGAGAGGGTGGGCGCCTAGGGGGGGGGGGGGGGCGGGGGTGCCACAATGGAGAAGACCTCTTGTAGTGGTAGCAACACCAGTTATGGCAACAAGAAGCCGTGGACAAGTCTATTGAGGGAGCATGGAGAGGGAAGAGCAAGAAATCTTCGCCCGTTGAAGATTGTTCCACCCAATAGAAGCGTGCTGGTAGAATTTTTAGGCAAGGGATTTCAGAAGGTTACGAAGAGATATGACATTGTTCCAGGGGAGATACACAACCTTAACCTGCAAAATTTCTCCGCAGATTTTCTCCCCAAATTCACCGGTTGAAGAGTGGAAAATTTTGAGCCTCTATTTCCATACATTTCTCCCGCTTTCTATCTGACTTTCTCTTTCCTCACTGCACCATACAAGGGAAACTGCAGACTATCAAATAAAATATTTCCTTCTCCAGCTTTCTCCCAATACAAATAGGCCCTAGAGAGCAAATAAATTTCAGGACTCTACTAACTTCTTTCACCTAGGTTCACTCTCTCGTTCTCTTTTTATTTCTCCCAATTTCCACCAATAAAAACAAACCCTTAACACCCATACATAATGGCTCAACAATAAAGATACTCACTGATATATATTTAAAAGGAATGATTACAAATGCTAAAACAATAACATTCCACACGAAGATCAAGCTCTGAAATCCATTACAACACATTCAGACCAAGAATGATAGGATGGCCAAAAAGTTTAAACTTGAAAATGTCATTACTATATCAAGATTCAGAATGTCTCTCTATTATGTCAAAATGGCCAAGTTTAAACTTGAAAATGTCATCACCCAAAAGCCTGTGCTGCCTTCTACGTCAAAAATTTCTATCATTTAAAATTCATTCAATGATAGATGCATGTTTCCAGAGGAGTTTTACATCCAGAGCTTCAGAGCAGATGTATACATGTTGAACCCCCAAACCAGAATTTAGCAGTGAATATTCAAATGACCGACGGATTTCAAGAAAGAACAAATATTATCCTTGTCAAACTTGGCCATGTCATGTCATCAGATTTTTGCAGGTAGGGCAGTACCACTTCCCCTTAAACCTCGTCTCCGGTGTCAGCCCCACACATGAATAATGAAACCATTCGCCTCCTTCACACTGTTCAAAACCACATCAGACAAGAGTAAGAGCCCGGAGCACTTTTAACGTATGGTCAACAAGAAGGAAAATCACCACCAAGCCACAACTAGAAATTTCCAATGTAATAACATGACAAGACAACTAGACCACATAAGACTGCAATTTTTCCAACACGACCATTTTTTTGGGCGATCAGTGCTTTATATCCCTCCCAATTAACCCTCATAGTTTTTCCTCACTTCCCCAGCAACCATGGTTTGTCTTGCTGCATACAAGGAAAGAGGAAATTTTTTCCTAAATTAGATGCGTCAAATTGTTTTCACGAAATGCACTGCATAAACAGCTGTTTCACAGTGCTATTTTAAACAGCTGTTTCACAGTGCTATTTTACACAGTACTAGTCATCTCCATTAAAAGACAATTAAATTATCATGCTATAATAGTTGTTTGGCAGACCTGTTCTTAATTTTGGGGCAGATGAGACATGTGACATGATTTTCCATTGTCCTCCCTTGCAAAAACACAGGTACAGACATTTTTTCTTTTTTGTAAAAGAAAAAGAAATCACAGTATCTCGCTTCAAACCTCCATCCTTGGCCCTATTTTGTATCTTTCAGATGAAATTCTCAAGTAATCTGCAGACTGCCTTCGTCATTGATCCTCTTTCTTTGTCAAACCAGATTGCACCCCTCTTCTAATCCCCAACATCTTCCTTCAGCTCTCTCTCTCTCTAGATTGCCCTTACAATCTCTTGTATAGTCAATGTTTACCAGACTGCCCAGTGTTGGAATTCGTATATGATGGTCAATGAGCTGCCAGCTTGTTAGGAGGAGCTGGTTCTGGGGCATCATAGAGTGAGGATGGGAAGGTGGTGGTGGGAGATTTGTGGATGGCTGAGATGGCTTGTCATGAAAATGCAGGGGTAATAGGTTTCAGTTATGTTGGATTCAAACATTGGATAAAGGAGGGAGGAGAATAGTGGTGAAGATAGAAGGCCCTCCTCTCCTCTACCTTTCTCCATCTGTTGCCTTCCATTTTTTTTTTTGGGCAACCAAACACCTGATCTTCAATGTTAATTACCTATTAAAAGATAAAACTTAACAACAAAGCTAACAGCCTCTAGTAAATTTTATTCTTGAATGACTTCTCATATATTTTTCTTCCAAACATCCACAACTTAATCAAGCCAACCATAATCAAGTAATATAGAAAATTAATTTGCAGCTTAGATCTTTTGCAAATCAGTCATCTTAAACTATACATTATTACTAAAGATATGTTCTCAAAGTATTTAGGGCTTTGACCAATACATGGAAGAGGAAAATTTTCCTGAGTCAGAACTAACAACAGAAATTTTGAACCATAACCACAAATGCCAGAATCTTTCCTTCCCAGTCAGATTAATGTCATTCATCTAATTACATTGAAAAGAATGAACTACTACGGGCATTTGTTGAAGGAATATTCCTCACCTCAAGTCATAATAGATTGCCTCACTTTGCATCAAAATCCAACAAACAATATTTAAGGAATAATTCCCTGACACTTGCACCCGTTTTGATTTTAAAGCAATATAACATAATAAGTCAATAGAGTAGAACAGGACATAAAGTGACAAGAGTCGAGTAGGCACAAGTATAGAAGAACTGAAAGCAATTTCCTAGACAAATTTATATTCATAAAAATGTTACTTTAATCTGATTTCCATACAAAGTTTAATTGATTTCCATCTCCTATACTAAAATCATAAAATAACTCATACAAAAATAAAATAGTATGGATACAAATAAATACAAGAAAAAAAACCTACATTTTCATTGTCACAAGCAATCATGTCTCCAAAAGATACCTGAAATGAGAAACTATGATCAAAATACAGTTTATGACTAAAATAAGAGCATAGTCCACCAAAGTTTAGCTTTCACCTGGTGGCAGATACAATAAGTGGGTTCGTTTGGATCAATGGGTTGGTCAACATCAACAGGTGCAGGTACACTCTTCTTATGGCTTCCAGGAGGAGGCATCAGCTCGAGGTCCCTATCCCTCTCCCTGTCCCAATCCCTCTCACCTCTATAATCAAACCTCTTTGATTGTGGAGTTCCAAAATATGTTTTCCTCTTTTCTTCCCTTGGGACAATGGGAAGAGGAGGTAGGATTGCAGGCTCATCTGGGGCTATTTTCCCCTCTGAAAAAAAAAAACTGTAATATGTAGCAGCATATTTTTCCATGCACCTATAAAACAAGCAACCTGACAAAAGACATTGAAATAATAACTATCTTCTTGTCATTGGGCACTTAGGGCAGCCAATGAAAGGAGCTAAACACATTGCCACTCAAGCTTTTGCAAGTCAAAACTATATAATTGGCAAGTTCCGTGACGAAAGTACTATGAACAAATTTCAAAAAATGTAACAAATCCATCTAGTCAAAGAATTAGGGTTGCTTGAAGATTGGAAGATAAGGCTTGAAGAGCTGAAGTTTTTCCAAAAAAAAGTTCAAAAGAAGAATCAACTAATTCAAGTTACATGTCGATTTGGAAAAAGAAGCATGTGATTGTCAATTTAACCATAGATTCATTATTACAAGATTATTATTGATTGATTAACATCAAAAGAAACATAAATCAAAATTGAGTTAAAGAGTTCGAGCCTTGGTTCACAGTTTTGCTGCACTTGAATGTTCGACCTTAAGCTCGAAGGAATCACAGTACCATGGTGATCAAAGGTGTGTTCAGCTTCTTGTTGTAGTACAATGTCAAAGTCGAAAGGGCAACCGAAACTATATAAACATTCGACTTCAAAGGTATGCACAAGTTCGACAATTAGGAACACAGAAAGATTCGATTTGATACAATTCTACCTCAACTCAAACTCATACAACTGACATAGGAATCTATAAATAGATGTTTCTAAGTCAGTTATAAGAGGCAGGAATTCAAGTAGAAACCTCTTGGAGCCAATTTTTCATTAGAGTTCTAAATTGATTTTGCTCCAAAGTTATTCCAAAAAACTTTTGATTTAGGATTGGATTATGGCGTTATTCGTTTTTCTCTAAATCTAGCCAATGCACAAGAATAAG
Organism: Saururus chinensis; assembly: GCA_035235625.1. Taxonomy (NCBI): domain Eukaryota; kingdom Viridiplantae; phylum Streptophyta; class Magnoliopsida; order Piperales; family Saururaceae; genus Saururus; species Saururus chinensis. The sequence goes on along the minus strand of CP141146.1, from coordinate 21,994,398 downwards.
GATTTAAGTTTCTAAAATTGATGAGAGCTTGATTATAAACCCTAAAAGTTTGCTACTTCAAAATCCTACTCCTTGCTCTAGTTGTTGGAAAACAATTGAATTGCTTCTTCTACGGTGGAATTCACTGAAGAGTCATTGGAATGCACTAAAACGATGAAAAAAACTTGAAGATCACAAAGTGGAAAGTGGATACATGACCACTTATTCACGTACCATTATAGTACCTTAGTGGATTTCATTGTATAGAAAGGTGAACCACATAACTGATTTTTTTTATAGTGAAATCTTTGCCTGGACTAGCTTCCTGTAGTTTTTCCTAGATAGGGTTTTCCACGTAAATCCTTGTGTGCTTGTGTGATTTGATGGTTTATTTCAATTTGCATACGAAGTCTAGGTTTTAAAGTATTGTTGCTCTTAATTGAGTAGTAGATCTTAATCAAGTTATTAAATTATTTTGTTGAGTGCATTTATTAATCTAATGGTTAGGACTTACGTAAGATTGACACGCTTGACACAATGCAATGCACGTGTGCCAAAACTCGTAGCTTCAACTCAATTCAAGTTTGACTCCAACTTAGATAGGCAAAAAAAGATATTGTACTTTATTCATGGTCAGCTATGATCATGCCCGGGCAATTGAGGTCACAAAAATCATAGATCATGTCTTAAGTTGCTGTTAAAAACCTATGACTTTATGTTTTAATAAAGAAATTACGATAATGATTGTATCAGAACATATGGATACATTTACAGGTGCAGACATTACACCAAGTGGAGCACAAATTTGATATGAGCCTGTCCAAGTTCAATCAAGACAACAACAAAACTTGAACTAGGCTCGTTAGTTGATCCAAAGGACATATTCAAGGCTTAAGATCAACTCAAACTAGCCATGACATCAGCTTTTCTCCACCGAATTTGAGCTGAGCCAGTTCAACTCATTGAGAAGAGCTCTATAGAGGAATCGAGTAAAAAAAAATTATTCACCAACCAACTTTATCATTCAGTGAGATAACAATCAGGTACCCATGTGAAATAATCTGGCGAGGATTGTAATTGGCAGGGATTGCCACAATACAAATGATTGGACTGAAGTCAGATAATTGCATTAAAAACTTCAAAATGAAGATATGACGTTGATCAGGTCATGATTCAGACCAGAAAACATGAAAATCCAAGTTTGGAGAAACAATGGCAACCAATCCACAAACCCAAAAATAAAGTTTGGGCCCAAGATATGGACCATCAAAATTCACGCTATACGAAGACCAGCAAGCCCATAGACAGAAAAGTAAATTTTCCACTTCGTTTATCGGCTAGTCAACAGTTGCGCTTTCAGCTAGCAAAAAATTGTTGTTGGCTCACCGACACCTGTTTTAGGGACTTCAACCCCTCCTCCCTCTTTCCTCTCTCAAATCCAGACCTTCTCGTCTACTTCCCCCTTCCTTGACCGTCCACAGTGATTTTGGAGCACCATTTGAAGGGAAGGTACATATGCTTACAAGCAGAGCACAGTTTTGTCACAGCTAAAGCACCGAATGGCCATCAACCTCACATGGAGAAAATGATTGGTCACTTTATGCTCTAAAATCATGTTAGAACACACGTACAAATGGTCTCATCTTTTCTATGCAAATAAAAAGATGCTGGTTATTTGCTAGGAAAAAAAATGAAATAGCTAGCTCCAGTTGAAATGCATAAAAAGGGAGTTACTCACGTTGTTTAAGGATGGTATGAGATGCATGTGATAAAAATCTGAGTATTTTCTGGATGATGAATGTTTATGATTAATGATGTAACATGGTGAAGGCTTTTGGGGGATATAAAAACGAAAGCTTTGAAAGGAGATTTTCCAAAAATATGAAAAGAATGGTTTTGAGAAGGGTTTTTGAAATAAAAGAGCATCGCGGGAGGATGGGTCGCACCAGGTGGTCAGGCACCGTCTGGTGGGTAGTTGCCGCCTAGGCTCTCCTAACAATGGGATTTTAAAAGCTTTCAAAAGAGGGAAGGCAAGGTTTTGGCTTTCCACCTGGTGCAATTCAAAAAATGGTAAATGACCCTTTTCGCGAGTCCAAAATTGGCTTGTGTGTTGGTGTGGTTACAGATGTGCTGCCACGCCTTGTTAGGTTAATTCTGTGGTGCTAGGTTGGCCTTGATATGAGATTTGGGATGGGTCCTTCTCAAGCAGTATCGGACCGTCACTCCTGTGAATATCCTCGCCTCTTTAAGCTTATGCGCACTTGGATGCAGGGATATCATCAGAAGACCCTTGTATGCCCTTGGTTCCCTGGCAACCCCATGAGTGACGGGAATGAAGAACTTCCCTTGACATAACCACATGTGGAGCCTCTGCGTCCCGCAGAGGAGTACATTCTGTCGCTCTGGTATTTGGCTGCAACCTCTAGTATCCAGTGAGCATGTCGCCCTTGGTCCTGGGCATGTGTGGGAAACAAATGGCCCTAGATTTTTGGCAAGCGTAAACGAAAGAACACGCAGCCTTTTGTTTTGGCATGTTTAGTATGTGATCTTTGATTTACAAGTGAAGAGTACTTGTGGGTTGTCAGTAGGGTAACACTGATTGTCCAATGATTTCAAAGGCATGAAACTCATGTAAGAGAGAAGGGAAAATATTTAAAAGTAGCACAGAACTTGACAAACTTTGGTGTTCATCTCTTTTCATTCAGGGCTTTGAAAACTGTACAGGCTAGGCTACACCCATTGAATGTTCCTGTCATGAATTACCAAGTAATTTCACCTATTAAGTATAGATGTATACACTCACCCAATCCCCGATACTGCTAGACACAATAGGTGCTAGCAACGTGGCTAAGAATGCATGCAAAGAGTTCTTGTGCCATTGCTACTATTTCTCATTGTACGACACAAGATGTAACCTCTTCTATATTTTTGGACTTGTACTTTTCTGCTGACTTGGGCTAAAATTATAGCACCTTGGACATTGTGTAATACTAGTAGTTATTGAGACTGTATAAAGCAAATCCTGGATATTTGGATGTAAAAAATGTTATTTTTAGTTACTCTTGCATTTTATCGATGGTGTGTTCTGACAAACATATTAAACCAATGTTGCAATATGTTTTCCAGAAAATTTTCAGCTGCATTTAAAAATGCAGTTTAAAAACCAGCGATGGGTTGGCATGAGGAAAAGATAAAGGAGAGACTTCATTGTCAAAGACAAGTTTTTGCATATGATGCTAATTTCACTTATCATACTACTATATAAGGTGCCAAGGATGACAATTGATTTTGCCAAGTTTCCTATATTATCCTAACATTTGCTATAATGCCCCTAAATATAAAGTTTCAATTTATATGGGATTTGGGTGTATTTTAGTAATACCCTTTATTTAGATTTGACTTAGGATAAGTAACGTATCCCATTTCAACAAAATTGTTTTCGATGGCTGGCACATGTCAGCCTAATATTGGTTCTGATATGACATGGGCCTTTCTTTTCCCATTATGTTATTCTAACGTTGAAGATTATATCTTGCATTCCCAAACTCAGATTCGCGTGTTCTTGGCATCATTGAAAAGCTTTTGACGAGCTCCATCAAATGAGACCCTACATGAGTATGTTTTTCTCAACTTTTTTATGGGTCCCCCACATACAACATGCTTATCGATAATAATTTTTTGCATTTTTGCCTATATTATACATGTTTGTACTCGTGCATTCTTGACACCTTTGAAAAACTCTCACCGAGCTCTATCAAATAAGACCTGTCACCAAACTAGTCCTGAATGTGAAGGGAGTGCTTCATACGCGAAGTCCTTCAACACCATTGTCCTCTCTAACCTATGACATAATATTAAGCCCATGAGTTTTGGACTCGCAATTGCCTACTACAAGTGTATTTGGATTGGTATAATGCAAAAGTCTATCGCCCTTATCACTTTAATAGTAGTATGATTTGTTAAAAAAATTTAACTAATTTGTATTTACGCATGCAATGCATGTGCATTCTTGCTAGTACTAATTTTAAAGGTAGAGTAGAAAAAGGAACTCTTGAACAGACTGACATTATGGCTTGTTTTATATTGCAAGACATTTTCCCCATTCACATTTAAAAAGTAACCTACTGTCTCTTTTAGAGCTTAAATTACAAATATTTGCTGTATAAAACTCCAAAGCTATGTGACACAGAACACTACTGCTAAAATGAGAAGCACAAAAGATCCAACAAAAAATTTGGCAGGCGGGAGGCCAGAATATCAGATCAGGCACTGATCAGAAGGTTGGAAGAAGGCAGTAGTGCTGGAAAGTGGTCATCTCTTCTGGGAAGACAACAGCACAGTTGTCCGAGTGCAAGGATTGGTGGCAGTCAGCATTGATGGCAGAGGATGCTCTCTGTAAAGGGAACAGTAGCTAGCCAAGACAAAATCTCAAGATTTACAGCCATTGACAGAAACAATGAAGACAGTTAGGTCGCAACAGAATCTATGCTATAAACAGGGCGATGGAAAGATGTTTGAGCAGGACTGTTGGTATTGAAAAAGAGGGAAGAGTTGTGGGCACTGGAAAAGAGGAAAACAACAGCGGAAGTTATAATGAAGGGCAGAAGGGATAGTAGCGTGGAGGGGGGATAATGTTATAAACCCTGCAAATTAGGGTCTTTTGATTTGAAGAATGAGGGACGAAGGTGGAAAGATCTCCACTGGTTCAAGTCGAACCAGTGAATGGACGAAGGGAAGAGACGACGGGGAGAGAAAAGAGTAATTAGGGCTAAACTGATTTCTTAATTCCCAATCTAAGGCACTAAGCCTATTACATAACTCAGCCCGTAATGGGCCTGCTTATTTGTCTAACTAGCCTTATGGGCTTATAGCAAGAAATAAACAAAGACCTAATAGCCTTATGGGCTTATAGAAAAAAATAAAGAAAAATACTAATGTTCTAAGGCTACTAGACAATTCATAACAGATAACTTGCCGTAGCTTCAAAACCGACAGCAGCTACCGGAATCAGCATCTGGCAGCAGGCTCATAGAATTAGCACCATGAGTTCGTCGATATTGGCACCAACAGATGTAGCAGCCTCTGAAATTGACTGGATCTTGTCCGAATCAGCACTTACAGGAGAAGCTAATCGCAGTAAGCACTCATAGCTCTAGTTCAAATGATATGATATTTTTTGTTTGTAGCATGTGTCCTAATATATAGGCATACAATACGAGTAAGAAGTCAAACAATTTTGATGACCAAATTAAAGCGTTTTGATATCCAAAAAAACTCCTCATCTTTCTAATATTCAAATCACAACAAACACAACTTCCTAAGGACACAAAAATCAAGGCAAACCAACTCTTCAAGCTAAGTCAATCATTGTTGCCAATAACAAAAAAAATAGAAAAGCTAAGTCAAACATAAATTATTTCAGCCAAAGGGCATTGGCCCAATGTCTCCTCCGCCCATAGACCCATGTGGCAGGTGATTGGGCCAGGTGTCCACACCAAAATTGAAACCCATGTTGACAAGCCTCCACCCTTCTTTCCCAATACCCCGTCCCCCATAAAATTTTACAAAAGGAAAAAAATAAGAACATATGATGGAAATCAAAATTGTTTGAACCTTGGGCATCATCTTGTTGGAGCATGTTTTTCCATCTCAAACAGTTTTCCCGAGATCTTGACGACAATCACATCTAGGTCAATGACCAAGAAATTTTTCTTTGGAGAAGTCTCTCGTTTCATTTCGTGATCTCGCCCATATGCCACCTCCCCCCCTCCCCCCACACACACACAGAACCATCATCACTGATTCCTCCACTGATGGGCAACCCTTCCTCGAAATTTTGACAAGTCTAAAACCTCTGTGAACCTGTATGCAGAAATCCCGTTTTTCTGCAACATTCTAGGGTTTCTCTAGATTATGGACAATGTTTGAAGGAGGAAGATAGTGGTTCAGCCTTTTTTGTAACCATGTTTGGTTTGGTTCTACATTTTAATCAAGTTTAATATATACTACCTGGGTTATAAATTAATATTTCATTAGTCCAGTTTATTTAGATTGGTTTATACTTCTTTTAACCTGGTTCAGATAAATATGAAGCTGGTTCATAGTATTTTAACCCAGCTTACACGTTTTTAATTTGGATCAACATTTTAACCTAGTGGACATCGTTTTTACACGGTTCATTTTTTTTTCTTCTGCAATACCCGGTTCACACTGTTTTTACCCAGTTCACTGTATTTTAAACATGGTTCATACTCGTTTTTACCCAGTTCACACTCCTTTAACCTAATTCACACTATTTTTAACCTGTATACTGATTTAAGCCACTTCAGATTGATTTTATACAATTTGGTGATCATTTTGTGGAAAAAAATTATTCTTTGCAAACATTAAATATATACAACTAGTATTTTATCATCATGGAGATCGCTTTTCTGATCTCTTTCAATATCTCTTTTTTTTGGCCGACCAAGATGGGCATCAAGATCGAGATGGAAAACCTTACAAATGTAGGATCCAGAATTTAGTATATGTACTTTCTCATGAGCTGTAGAGCAGCAAATTATTTCTTATCAGACTATAAATATGACAAATGACTAATGTGATCAACCCTGAAACACAGCCTAATATAATAAAGATACTACATAATCATACCTTGCTTTAAATCTTCTGCAAACTGGGTGAGATCTTCATCCAGTCGTTTCACATGGCTATCTATCTAGGAGAAGTCATAATAACAGTCAGGTTCTGTTCTGATTAAGGGAATAACAAATATTTCTAAGACAAGTCAACAAAAGACCCAAAACGAGACTGTAAATCTGCAAGTATAGTAATTAGTAGACCACAAACTAAGGAAGCATTTCAATCATCTGATGAATTGGGACTTTTGCAATAAAGCCAAATAAATAAGGTAGAATAAATAAAGCGTTTTGCTCTCTCTCTCTCTCTCTCTCTCTCTGAGCCGTGCTAACCTTCTCCTCCTACCCAACAGTGCCCACTTTCTTTTTGAAGCATTATTACTTCAATAAATTCTGCAAGTTAAACAACCTTGTCAAAATAAAAGGTCGTTCATATAAGAATTATTTATGATACTTAAGTGAAAAGTCACATTTCACTCGCTTGAGTTTGTAAGAAGATCAAATGGCTGACGTTGAACAAATGAAGATTTTCCACACACATGAAATTTATCAAAGCTAGTGTCCAGTTGAGACTGAACGAGTACACTATGGGTGAGGTTGCACTGAGAACTATAGTTGCATCTGTGATATCATGATCCTAATACTAACAATCAATGTATAACAACAAAATCTATTGACAGTTAGATGATAGAACAGATTCAACAAAACTGTATCTGGCATATACTCATACTTAAAAGCTTCTAGTGATGTTTATTCAGCTTGTATTTCTACCAAGGAAAAAATGTTGAAAAAATCCACATTCGCAAATGATTCACGAAAAAACAATTAATGGAACCTTACAAGTTCATATGCTTGACGTGCTAGCAAAACCTTCTCAGTGCATAAACTCAAGGCGTTTTCCTGGTTTGTTTCAATCTCCTTGCGCAGTTTTTCAAATGCTGCATCATCATCCTCATGATTACCTTTCTTCAAATTCTGAGAAGATACGCCCACACAGTACTTTGTCTGATCACGTGTCTGGTTGATCATGGCTGTTAATAAACTAATGTAAGAAAGCGAAAATTAAAAAATTAATCAAACAAGAAAGTTAAAAAATGACACAAGAAGCAAAGTTTTTTTGGCTTAATCCAAAAGAAACTACAATTCCGTATTTGATTCAACAGTGTGAAACTCACAGCAAAGTTGTTTGTTTAATTCACGATCATAAAGATAACAAAACTCCTTCAGTATACACGTATATTGTCTGTGGAGGAATACGCCTCCATTTTATGGTCATTATGTGAGTGCCTACCCAAAAGAAGAAAAAGGAAAAAAACTCAATTTTTCTTTCCAAAACTGGAAGTTGCCTTCAGTACTCGAAATTAAAACACAGCCACCTTGCTAGTTTAATTGACCCATGAATGCTCTGAGAATTGCACACAACACTGAAATTCGCAAAATCGACCAAATAAAATTGAAGAAATCAGACCCTGGGAGCGCTCGTCCAGTTCCCTCATCGTTGACAGAAGCCTCTGAAGCTCTGCTGGTAACGTGCTAGAATCTAGAAATAAAGAACACAAATTCATAAAAAAAAAATCAGTAAACGAGTGACGAATGAAGGAACGCAAAAGAAATATAACGAATCAGCTTGATAGTTGTTCTAACACTCCAAATAATCGTCGACGAAAACGCCAGTTCTTGCAATAGCCATGATTTATCCGTCGCTAGGTCTTTTGTGCTCTAGAAATTTTGGATCAATCTCCTGAAACATGTCCGGCTTCCGAAAAGGCTAATTGCTTCAGTTCTGGGGCAGATAATCAGTCGGACGGACGGAAATGGCATGGCCCTCGTCTGTGTCCCTGTTCCTGAGCGCAGCGCCCAATCGGACGCTAACACGATCACTTCGGACGCAGAAATGTTCACGGACAGCCATAATCTCCGTTGTTAAATCCGTTATTAAATAATTGATTTATTATCACACATATTTAAATGGGGCAATAACATATAAAATCAAAGAAAATTGAAACAACTCACGCCGGCTATGTTAGCGGGCTTTATTGACGCGAGGTCTACAAGTTGAGTGAATTATCATAAAGGTTACATAACTTATATTTTTTGATAAATTTACCCTTTTATCTTTTTTTTTTCTTTCTTTTCTATTTCTTCTTCCGTCGAGATATCATTTTCTTCTTTCTTTTACTTTCACTGTCTATATCACTTCTTCTCTATCTAAATTACTATTCTTTTTTTTCCTTCATTCAAATCTTAACTTCATGCTATATGTTTACTCCTCTATCTCCCTCTCCATCTATAGTAGCTTTGATACCTCCTCCACGACGTGCCCCTTCCATTAGGCCTGGCCTCCTCTCTTTATTTTTTCTTTTGTTTTTTCATTCCTCTGTCCAGATCTCTTCTTTTTTCATCCAAATCGTTGCTCCCTTTCTTTATTCGTTTAGATTTTTACTCCATTCCTCCTTCTCCTCCATCTCCCTCTACATTTCCCTCTTCGTTCATAGCAGATCTTTACTCCATGCTTCTTTCTCCTCCATCTCCTTCTCCGTCTCTCTCTCTTCGTCCACAGCGCCCTCCTCTGTTTCTTTTTTTTCTTCTGTCCGGATCACTTCTTCCTTCGTCCAAATCGTTGCTCCCTTTCTTCAGCATCTTTACTCCATGCCTCCCTCTCCTCGGTCTCCCTCTTTGTCCACAACACGCCTCCCTCCTAATAAAGATAGTAAATATTTACTCTCTTTGTATATAACATAAATAGTACATTACTCTTTTCGTATATAACAAATGGAGTAAATATATACAGTTTCCACTATCATTTCCTTCATATTCCGAGTGTCAGAGAATTGGAGCAGTTTGATTATAGAAAAAAAAAATAGGGGTTTTGTAAGAAGCCAACATTCTTTGTACCTTTTGACGAAGATAGGTGTAGGCTAGGGTCATCTTGAACTACATATTACTGCCTTTGGTGGCAAAATAGTGGTATAACAACACCTTTGTAGGGTTGGACTTCCTGGTAGTCTCGAAGCCATTTAGGAAGGTAAGGGACAACTGGGCATGAAGGTGGCCGACCTAGGCTGCCGCCTTGATCTCAGAGACGATTCCCTCCATGGATCTCAAACGAAGGAGACAGTGGCAGAGATCATCTTGTGGATGCCAAGTAAGTAGAGTGATTCGGCAGCTGATATGAAGTCAGAAGCAAAGGTGGAGAAAGAAGAAGACAAAGAGTTGAACGGGAACTCCGGCTTGACGATGGAGCGCTAGGAGCCGGGGTCAAGCTGGTCTTCCTCTTCCTTCCTCGGATAAAAGGGTATTTTTTGTTTAAATACTAATTTTAGAGTTAATATTAGATTAACAATTGTTTTTATAGTTAGCGCCTAAATCCCCAAGAAAATTTAGTAATTACTATAGTAACAAATTTACCTACCATAAAACGTTGGTTGTTGTGTAAATGGATGAAAATACCCACCCTTATAAATAATATTTGCTCTATTCTTTCATAGAGTTCAAACCAGATCTTCGAAAATTTCTCTTCTTGTGGCCGATTTGCTCCTTCGTCATCCGGCAATTTTCTCCTCCGTCCTCCACCGATTTGGTCCTCCATCCTCTGGTGATTCTCTCTTTCTTCTTCCAGCAATTGTCTCCTCTGTCCTCCAACGATTTGGTCCTCATCCTCTGGCAATTTGGTCCTCCATCCTCTATTGATTCTTTCTTCCACCCTCTAGCTATTCTATCGTCCGCTCCAACGATTTGCTCCTCCGCCCTCCGGTGATTCTCTCTCTAGTCCTCTGCCGTATTTCTTCTCCACATTCCAATGCCACTATTCGATAGTTGTCTGGCAGTCGTTGCCCTAAAATCCATTCTACCAAGTATGTCGCACATATTTTTTTACTTTTCTTCCATTACTCCATTACAATGAAGATGTCTTTCTCTTTTGCTTTTGGGGAATTTTAACGTATGTCTATGTTGCTTTTTTTATAAATTGTTTTATTTTGGACGATTATGTTATTTTGATTTCTGGTCAATTTTAAATCGCCTTGATTTTCTGCTTAGATCTGTTAATTTGTTTGCATTTAAGTTTTCTGCTACCTATTGTTTATGGAGTTTGAGATTTATCGAAAATAGATATATAACAAGTGCAACATGTTCATGTTGCCCTGTAATTTCATTTTCATAACTAGATTTCAAAGGGCAGCACAATTGCAATTGATTTCCTCTTAGTATTATATTCAAATTAAAATTATTTTGGGGCAAAAAAATATTGTTTTTTTATTGTAATTGATGTATGTTAATGATTTTACTTTATTTCAAAATAGGATCATTGCTTGTACTTTTTAACGATTGAATTAATTAATTTTGGTGATCTAATTGTTATTTCAGTTCTACATTTTTATTTATAAATTTATATTAAATTTGTGTCTTTGATTATAGTCATGGTGCAATTTAAAAGCAACCTACAAGCATTGTGCATTGTTTTAGAAGAAACTACTAGTTGCTTTAATAATGAAAGAATAGAGTTATTAAGAAGAACCCCCTTTTGGGGAATCGTTAGAGCTTTCTTACATGGAAAAATAACAACTAGTGATTGTAAAAAATCTTATCAAATTTTGGAAAAAATATTAGACACATTTTAGCCTATGACAAGAAAATTCAAAATAGAAAGAAGACTGGTTGAATTCACAGAACATGATGTGTCTATTATTTTTGGAATTCCAATGGGAAGGGAAAAGATTTTTAATATAGATAGTAAAGGAAAACGCAACACATCATTTGTACAAAGGGTTTTCCGAGAAGACATATATGGAAAAAGATTCTCTGACAATAAAAATAGTTGGTGATGTTCTTCAAGAAAACTTATTTGGATTAAGGCAACAAGAAAATGAGGATTTAGTTTGGCTTCTATGTTTGTACATATTAGTTACACTTTTTTTTTTCCTACAAGAGGAACTCAAGTGAATTAGTCATATATAAGAGTCATTGAAGACAGCTAATTACAAATGGCCAACAATTATTACCAACAAATTGATTTCTTCCATATCAAAAATTTTTGAAGCAAATAAAAACATTGGAGGTTGTCAAATAACATTAATGGTAAGAAAAATCTATTATTTGAAACATTTATTTATGTATGATTATTTGTAAACAATGATAACATATTTTTGCAATATTGGTTTTGTGAGCATACAACTCTCATTTAAGAAAAGGTTAAATCAGTCCCAGAAGATGAGGTGCAAGAGGATGATTGTGTACCTCATATAGTAAACTGGAGACTTTCACATATGAACAAGAAACTTGGAGGAATTGATCTTGAAAACATACAAGATTATGAGGTAAAAAATATTGACATGATATTGAATAAGTTATTTTTTAGATGATAATTTTTATGGATTGACGATTTAACATATTATGTTTAAATGTAGGTATTGAATGGTCGTTACGAAGAACCGACCTTGGAATTCAATTTTTTTCTCAATATGAAGAAGAAGAAGAAGAAGAAGAAGAAGAAGAAGAAGAAGAAGAAGAAGAAGAAGAAGAAGAAAGATAGCAAGATGAATCATCATTTGATTTTGTATGAATAGAAGAAGAAGAAGAAGAAGAAGAAGAAAGACAACCAAATAATTCATCTTTTGATTCTGTAGGAATAGAAGAAGAGAAAGAAGAAGGAGAGTCAGATGATTCTTTTGTTGTAGGAATAGAAGAAGATGATTCTTCTTTTGATTATGTAAGAAGAGAAGAAGAAGAAGAGCAAGATGAAGAAATTTCCTTTGTAAATAAAGAAGATAGTGAAGAAGAGCAATATACAGATTCAATAAAAGATGAAGTTCCCCAAATTGGATGGCTTCAAAACACAAGTAATGTTTTGCTTAAAAGAATATTCATAGGCAGCATTATCGTGTTGTCTCCATTTTCAAGCTTATAATTTTTACATGATTTTTATTTTTGTTTCTTTATTTAAATGATGTATTTAGTTTGTTGATTTTCCATGTTATAGGCATATGGACCATGTAGTTGTATCTTATTTGCTGAAATACACTGTATTATATGTCTTGTATTTCTTCTAAAGTTTGTTTATTCTTTTTACAAATACTACGCCTTCCGACTATGTAAATATTGTTGAAATAAATGTTTTGAATGAAGAAAAAAAGAAACTTTAGCAAGAATTAGAAAGTAGTAGAGTATAAATATTAATACTTGAAGAAGAAAAAGAACATCTTGCTTCTGAGAAGAAGAAAAGTGAAGAAGCAAGAAAATAAGCTAAAGTTGAAATTGAAAGATTGAAAGAAAACTTGAAAAGAATGGGAGATGAATTGAAAAACAATGATCAATATAGCAATATAGCTGAAATTGCTATTTTTGGGGAGGACAATGAAAAATTATTTGCTGAGAAGGAAAATTTGGCTTTGGAGAAGGACAAATTAGCTGCTGAGAAACAACTAGCAGAAGAAGCAAAAGAAAAACTTTGAAATTGAACTATATCATCTGAGAATGAAGATAAAGAGGATGGAAGAAATAGAAACAAGGCATGAAAGGCCGTTTCAAGAAGTATTCAATCAAATGGTAATGGAAAAAGAAGAAAATGAATTGTTTTAGAGACAATTGGCAATGAAGACAGAAGAAAACATGAAGTATCAAGAACAAATAAAAATACTACAAGCTTCTATAAATGTCATTGCCTTTACAAATAATTTTGAGGAGCAGCACTCAGGAAGCAAGAGGCCAAACTCAACAAGCTGAACTACATATGATACTAAGCTCAATGGTTGATAGGGTAAAGAATAAGATAGGGAGGTCAAACAAAGAATCAAAAGAAGACACAATCCATGTTTACCCCAAGATTAGTAAAAGGAGAAGGATGAATGAAGATCAACTAGCAAAGCAAAATAAGAAGGGATTTAAAGAAAAGGTCTGGAAGTACGTAAAAATTGATGAGAAAATGAAGATTGATGAAATGAATAAAATTGGAGACATATCGTGAGTAAATCAATATTGCACTTAGTTTTTTAAGATCAATGATTATGAATTTAATTGTATTACTAATTTTTTTCATTTAATTGTAAATCAATCATCTAGAATTGTGATAAATATGGAATAAATGTCACTTGCTCAGTATCATATGTTTCCAATATGTTCAAACACACTTCAAAAGGATGGTTCATCCATGGGTCATTGGCATTTGCATGTTTATGATACCCATGAAGGCCAATGGAAACATTACAACTCTATGAGGCCAAAATATGGAATGTATGATACCTTCAAAGTAGATGTGTTGACTTTTGTAAGTATTATTTATGTTAAAGTTAAACAAACCTAGCATTGTTTATCTTCTTATATATTGAAATGATATTTAAAAACATATTAGATTGACATATAAAAATGATTATGTTTGTACAGATGGATCACATCAATTCATATGAGCTTGAAGCATTGAAAGGACGATTCTCATCCCAAGAACTGTAATAAACTTTTACAAAAGTGGAAAATATTCCACAACAATACGTAAATTTGTAAGTTTTAAAAATTTTCTCATTACAGTTCCCCAAATTTTCATAAATGTACAAAATAACATGATCATGCTGTTAAATTACTTAATTGCAGGCTAGAGCATGGTAGATATTGCCTTTGTGACTTTGTGAAATACTAATGGAATGGGATACAAGTACTAGTGTTAACCCAGAGATTTCTTTACTAGCACATCTTGAGATACATTCCTGGTAGTTACAATGTCCCTTATTTTTCTATAATTTTTTGGGACCTTTTTGCTATTTTTTGCTTATTTTTTGACATGTTAACACTTCGGAGTATTGATTTTTTATATTTTACCCTGGTATTTGTATCCATAAAGTCAGGTTAGTGACTTAGTCATAGGCTGTAGGCCTCGATGCGCGACATAAGTTTTCGATGTGAAAAAGAAAGAAAAATGGAAGAAAATGAGAAGAAAGGAGAGAGAGAGAGAGAGAGAGAGAGAGAGAGAGAGAGAGAGAGAGAGAGAGAGAGAGAGAGAGAATAAAGAGGGAAAAAAGGAAGAAAAAAACAGATGGGGCACTATTGGTGTGCCCAACCCATGTTTTGGAGAGTGCACCCCCCCTGCCTTGGGTGAGTCTGGAGGTGGCGCCACTTACAGCTGGCTAGCCACATACTGGTGATGACAGAGAAGTCACTCCTAGTTAGCCTAGCCTCGTGCTGTTCCAACATCTTTTTCCCTCCCTTTCGTTCTGCCATGCCATGTCTTGGTTTAGGCCGCCATAGTTCGCAATCTACCACCGGAATTGGCTCCACCTTGGGTTGGTGATGGTGGGGAGCCAACCATCCCAGCCTAGCTCCACCTCTTTCATTTTTTGATAGGTTAGTCCCGACCCATTTTTTCCTTTTTTAGTTTTTCATCATTGAACGCTGCCTTGGATAGCCTCCAAAGAGCCGGCCTTGTCGGGCTCCACCTTGAACATCCCCTATCTACCCCCAATCCTCTCCATTTTGCAAAGCTAGACTCCTCATATTCTGGGTGCATTTCTAGCCGTTGTCACTTGCTAGCCGTGGGCCACCTAGCCATTGTGGGCTCTGCCCCAGCCTGACAATGGTGAGGGCCAGCCCCATCTGGCCCAATTCCACCTCCACTGCCCTCCCCTGCTCCTTCCCTTTTCGTCTGTGTTAACCCTAGTTAGATTTTTATGTTGGAACTTTGGGACATCAGCCACCAATCGGACTCCAGACCGCAACCTTGATCTCTGCCTTAGCCCGGCGAGGGTGAGGGTAGCTGCCACTAATTGGTTCCACCCCTTTTTCCATACATAGTGACCTCTACACTCTGCAGTTGTGCAACCCTACACTCTCCACTTTGTTTCTCTATTATGCAACTAGCTCCGATTGTTGGCTTCAGGCCAACCTTTGTTTGGCTGGCCATGGACAATGACGGCCTTGTTGGTAGTTTGCCATGCTCATACCCCTCAGCCCGCAGCGGTGCTAGATGCATAGTTGTTGCACTATTTGTTTTGGTTATGGGTGGCGATTGGAGATGTTGTTGATTCCATTGACCACCACTACTTGGCCACGACTCTGTAGGCTCCTCTAAGACTTTTGGTCACCGCCATTTGTTCTGCTCCCCTTCTTTTTACTCCTTTGGCCACACGTGCAGGTTATCGTGTGTGTGTTTTAGGGCATAGGCATCATTTTTGCACTGTCTAACCATCGAAAGACACTGGCATATGTATGTATGATAGCTATATGTATGTGCAATGCATATGTGTGTGTGAGGTAGAAGTATAAGCGATGGACAATAAGGGGTGTCAAAGGGTTTTGTATGCATTTTGATGCAGATCGGTATCGACATTATAGATATTGGAGAGTGTAGAAGTGATGGGTGAGGGTTGGTTTGGATTGGATTGGACTGGGTGGAGTGTTGAAGCAATGATCAAAAGGCTTGGGGTGTCACGACCCGGATTTTTAAAAGTATTTTTAAATAGCACGAACGGTAAGTAGCGAGAAATTTTTCTTTTTCTTTCTTAAATACAAAACAAACCATTCGATTAAATATCCAGGTCATGATAACTGGGGTTCACAAATACAGATATTAAATCGTATAATATTATTATGCGTCTGAAAATTCATAAAGAACAGCTCATCCATCTAAGTATAAGTTTGTCACCTGTCTGGAAATAAATAATAAGTTGACTCTCACGCTAAAGGTACACATACGTACCGGAGTTGCAGACACAAAGAAACTTCATCCTATATGCGCCAAACTTGGTCTCACTCGTTGTCGCCTGGAAAACCTGCAACAAAGCAAACCAAACAACAACCATAACCACAATGGAACATCTCCGCCTTTAGGAGAAGAGCTTCCAAAGGACAAAAGGTTTTATTAATATTATTCGGATCGGGCCAACATCACCCGATGCTAGTTGCCTACGTACTCATTAGACAACATCTCAAATGTTTCCAACAAGATCGGATCCAGACGTAGTTCTGCCTAGAAACTACTCTATCCTAAGAAGCATAGCACCACATATGTAATGCTTAAGTATTTTCAACCTACATTTTAGTAAGTTCTTTAATCGTTCCACTTGTCTAATTAACAAGCAACAACAAACAATGTTATTAATTATCTCACAACTCTTGTTTGACAATTAATACTACCAAATCTGTAACTTAGAGATGACTCGCCCTTCAAGAAATCTCCAAACAAATCACTCCAACCTTGGAGTAGACTGCTTAACAGCAGCTTGACCCAAATCCTCAAGGCTCTCAATAGCCTACCATGAATCTGGAGAAGAGGATCCCAACTGTGCTCATGGACACAGATTGGCGAGAAACACAAGCCTTCCATGATGCTCATACAACTCCACTTTTCATACATACTAAATAGTCCTGGGAAGACCTGCGAGAGACCCACGGTAAAGACCCTATGGTCAATACCCAAACCGTCGTGGCGATGAAGAAGCATATCGCAATCTCCAACATTATCAATAGAAGGCTCAGGTCTTTATGACTATTGACTCTGCCAAACATTTAAACTTAGACTAGATTATTTTCATCCAGTCAAGTATCCACTGAACCATTTGGGTCCTCTTCACCTTGTGAATCAGCCCAATAAATAGCTCATCCACTGATCTAAGACTCAGAGAACATCCCATAACCACCCTTGGTTCATTAACCAAGGTCAAATTCTATGTCAGAGTCCCGTTCAATCCATGAACCGGTCCCAAACCCTATTGAGGGTATTTTAGTCTTTATCTTGATTAGATGTTCTCCTCATTCCAATGACAACCCATGTCTCTTGATTAAACTTTATTAATCTTAAGTTATCGATATAAATTAAAGCATCAACAATAAAAGCATGCACCAGCATAATCAACATAAATAATATACATTCACACCAATGTGTAAAGAATGAATAAAGGCCCGTTGCACTCATTTGCAGGGCTAGGGCTTAACTAGTTCAAGCCCAAGAGTATAAACAACTCTAACACATCCCGAGAGTTACATATAAAACACTTTAGTCGATCAGTACACTCAGTTGTAGACATGTGAAATACGCTACTTTAAACCTAAGAATTAGGGTTCTACCCCTTATTTCCCCATGACACTATGACATGTCAAGGTCTTTGTGTCACTTACTAGTCACACCCCTTTCTTTTGAAGTCATTTAACATCATTCTAGGGCACCCTAACGCTCGATTGTTAGGTTATCTGTTTTAGCGGAAATAGAACATACTGCCCCCTAAGGGCATTATGGTAATTCCACCACCCCTCCCTTGGTTCATTATAGTCAATTTATTGCACTTCTATTAATTTAAGTCCTTGACCTCTCACAAAGCTCCACCCTCAGATTGACTCACGCTTCCATTCACACGAATGTGGACGGGTCCACTCTAAGGGGTATTTTTGTCATTTGGTTTAAGGCCTTAAAGACATCTAATGGGTCCAAAATTCAACTCAAGGGTACTACTAGCCTTCATGGACTCTGTGTAATTTTCCTGGCGTATGACGGGGTCGTGAACCCCTTGAACCGACCCAGGTTGTCTTAACGGTTTACGATAAACCCTAAGGGAAAAGGGTCAATCACCCACTCATTGGGATTTTTCCACATCAAAAGCCTTGGCCTATAATTATATTACTCATGAAACTGAGAATTTTCCCAATTTTAAAACCAACACTTAGGCCCCTGAACCGGAGCCCCGAAGTCGGGTAAATGGTTTTCACACGATAATTTAACTATAAGGGTAAAATAGTCATTTTACCATCTCTGGGATTTTTCCCGGGTGGTCAAGACACTCGTATCCCTCTCAAGGTCCACAGATAATTTTTCTAAATTTTTAGAACAAGTAAAGGCCCTTGAACCGGACCCGGTTCAACGCCCACTCTTATTTCTCTTTTTATTTATATTTCTGACCCAGACCGGATCCGGGCCAAGCCCAGACCAGTCGGGTCAGGACTAGCAAAAACGGACCCGTCTTCTTCGGTTCCGGCCAGCAGGAACACCTGCTGGCCTCCGGCAGCCACCGCCGGCCGCCACTTTTAGCCGACGGGCTTGGCCAACAAGATCGCCTCCGGGAGGCGGTTTCGTTAGACCAAGTCTCGTCGGCGCACGGTGGCTACAGAGCAGTCTGCAAAACGACCAGATTTTTCTTCTGCCGGCGATTTGCACCGACGCCGCCGCCTTGCCCAGACATGGAATCGGGGCCATTTGATTCTCCGTCTCGACATGGCCTGTAGCAGCATAGGCCACCGAATCCGGGGCCGGCACAGCCCAGGCCGCTGCAGCCAGGGCCTGCGTAGCCCCTTTGTTTTTATTTTTACAGTGACCCGCACGGTGGCAGCGGAACCTACCGCTGGCAGGTCGCCCTTGCCTTTCTCGCCCAACGGAGGGAGGGGGGGGGGGTTCAGGCCGGAGGAAAACTGGCCGGTGGCCGATCAGCAGCCTGCCGGTCTGCACTATTTTACAAAGTTACAAAACACTATTTCTAAACGGAATTGCAGAAATAAGCAGAATTGCAGAAATTAAATTGAAACTTATTTAATAAATCATTTGTTAATCCATACTAGGAAGTAACAGCAATAATCCAACCTTAATTGCCGATTTGTGGTCTATCCACCGCCGTCGTAGCCTCGCTGAAGCTTCGCCGTTCACCCCATTCTCTGCTCTGATCAGGCCCCGCTTTTTCTCTTCTTTCTCTCTTTTTTCTTTTTTTAAGAGCCCTAATTAATTCTTTTTATAGGCATGGGATTAGGACTCCTAATCCCATGAGAAATTAGGCCTCAAAAAACCTAATTTCGGAACAGTAATTGATCGGGCCAGTATCGCAACTTAAACGGATGATTCGCTCGTTCAATTCGGGTAAACGGGTCCTAACCGTTAAAGTCAACTTCGAATAGTCGTATCTCTCTCATCTGAACTCCGTTTCGAGCGTTCTTGGTGGCGTTTCGAAGCTCTTTCAGTCTATTTTCCATCCATATATGATTCAGTCACCATTTCCAACTTATGATCAGGTATTCTCATGGGAAGATCAAGGAGTTCGACACCCTAATTTCCCCACGTACGACTTCAGAAATTTAGAAAATTCCCGGACGTTATATGGGGATTCAGGGAGTAAGAGAACCTAGGGTTTAGAGTTTACGCGGGGGATTGTAAGAGAGTAATATTTCAAAGCATAATTAAACAAGGATAATGTACTTTATATAAACTGGAATATCATGAAAATGAGTAAGTTATTAGTGAGAGTCTAATGACTTGGGTTAGATCAGAGGGGTTTGGCTTGATGAATTTTGAGTAATATGATTTGACATAAGGTGGATGACATATAAGTATGTGTAGAGCATGTTAAGTCTATGTGTTGGAATATACATTGAATTAAGGTAATGAGATGGATAGATAAAGTAAAGTTTGTTACATTGACGGGTTAGAGTTTCAAAACATATTTGGCCTCATATTGATTGTGGAAGATTGTAAGACTGAAGGATTCCTTGAAATAATTATACCTACATAATTTAATTCAAACTTGAATTGTAAGTAAGTCTAATATGATACCATTGTGAGTTTGAGACATGAGGGTAACATATTTTTAGTTTCCTGTTTGTGCTAGCCGATAATTAGTTGGCTGCGCATTTTCCATGTTTAGCTATGATGTTATCTTGTGGGGTGTTGTACTTAAGCCTAGACGTCTGATGTTTGTTGAGAGCATTGTACGTTTTGTTAGTCTTGTATTGATGTTATGTTTAAGCCTAGACATTTGATACTCTATTGAGAGTGCTATATATTTCTACCCTAGTTGGCATTGTATGATTTCACTCATGTGTTGCATTATAAGTTTCGCCCTAAAAGGAACTATATGATTTTCGCCCATAGTTGGTCCCTTGAGTGTGGACGTTTGAACGCTTAGGTAAGTAGTATCATGGATCAACTCTTACTTATTTGATCTTATACCCCATGAGCATATGTGTTCCTTGCCTTCAAAAAAGTCCATGACATTTAGTTGCTCCCCAGAGGTTATGGTGACATGACAATGAGATTTCTTTCCTTCGACACTAAAGATAATTAAATTATAATAAACTCTAGTTGTTGAGTGTTTGCTTGTACGAGTTTGCCTAAAACTATAGGAGTAAGTTGTATGATTCTAAATAAGAATAAGATTGGAAGATTCCGAATAAGATTGTAAGTGTAAGTTTTTTAGCAGAACGGTAAGTGTAAGTTTCCAAGTAAGACTTCTAGGCAAGATTGTAAGCGTACGGATTTGAGTATGATGGTAGGAGTAAGACAATATGTGTAAGATGTATGGTAAGATGACATGTGTATAAGCATCGATATTTTGTATTGCGAGTATGTTTTGTTATGCCTGCTTCTTGTGAAAATTGCATGAGCGCATCTTTGAATGGACTTACAAAGTTCATTGATTAGAACTCTCCTACTGAGTATGAAAATACTTATTTTCCTTCTTTTTAGCCCCAATGTTTGGGAGGCTTTTGCAATTTATAAGTGGAGAGCTCCTAGAGTTGGACACTTATTTTTTGCAGGTTATTGTGAGTCTTTATTATTTTGCCATGATCTTATGTATTGGGTAAGATGGGAGTTGATTATGTTTGCATGTGTCTGGACATGTATATTGGATTATAGCTTAAAATTGTTATGAGATTTTACTTAGAGATGCCTGAGATGTGCTTATACTTAAGCCTATGGTCATGACGATTTATTTTGTATGTTTTGATTTCGATGCGCACTCAAGAATGTATGGTTTATATGTACGATGAATGAAAAACAAATTTATGTGGGAAAGTAGATGTACAATGTTTTAATTTTATAAAAATTATTTTTACAAGTTCTAGATTTTGTAAAATTTCCCAATTTATAGCCGTTATATTACAAATTTTAATTTGTAAATTTTAAGAAAATATTTATGAAAATCTTGGGCATTACAATAGTGATTCATTTAAGTGGAGTTGCCCAATAGAAGTTGATGTTCTAGTGGAATTACAACACAAATCTTGCAAAAGACCGAGTTCAATTTGAAGAATAGAGATCCAAGTTTATCTAAGATTAACTATGATGAATTGCAAAGATGCAATTTCTACAAAGAAGGAAGAATGTAACACCTGAGAATTTTTAAATTCCCTATACTTAGCTATATGGACATAAGTTTGACCCTTAGGTCTTCTTGGTATAACAACTTTCTTTGTACATAGAATTTGGATATGAAACTTTATTATTAAATAGTAGATATAAAGAGCTTCATATATCTAATAAGTGTGCAAATTGAAGCTCTGTTGAGGAAGTTATGATGTAACATACGAGGAAATTTTAGAATACATGTAGAAAATAGTAAATTTGACCTATAAATATTGTCAATGGAATAACTTATCATGTGGTTAGAATTTCTTTGTGAAACTTTAAGAATAAAAAATAAATGGACATAGCTTCAAAACTTCTATAAGAATGTGCGAATCAGAGTTTAGCTGAATGAACTATCATTGCTTGAAGTTGGACCTGAGATGCTCTTAGTGACTTATTGACGCTTGGAGATCTTACTATTGGACATTCTTAATGGTATAACTTTTTCTACAAATAAAGTTTTGATCTGAAATTTTGGTGACTAATAGTAGACAAAAATATATGCCACTAAAAATGCATTAATCATAGTTCATATGACAATGTTATGGCTGGGCAAAATTGGGACTTGGTACTGACAATGGTTACTATAATTACTAACAATAGATATTTCAGTGGTTGCTAATGGTTTTGCGTAGTTTTGTAGTTTTGCTAAATAATTGCATAGTTTGGCGATTTTATAATAAAATTTCATTTCATTTCCCTTATAAGTGACTTTTGAGCTCTTAAACTCTATTTTCTTTGAAAAAACTTCTCAAAATGAAGAGGATCACCTAGGAAAAAGATTTTTATATCTTGAAATAAGTTGGACTGCTAACCTTGAATCCTCTATGGTTTTGAAACTTAGAACATGTATGATTTTAAGAATCTTGAGTTTTTCAAAACATTGTGAATTTATGATTCTATATTGGATTGCTAACCTTAATACAATGATTTAGTTTTGAAGTGATTGTATGAGATGAATCATGATTTCTTTCATAGCATGAAAACATGAATAAGATGATTTATAAGATTTTATTATGATTATGTTATGATATTATATTTTCCTTGTGTTTAATGACTATTAGATAGTAATAATCATAATTTGTCATTGTAGGAAGGTTGTGTGGAGGAAGATTACAATATGATACTATTTAGAGTAATCTTGTTAATTGAGAACAATCTCTATTGTTTTTTCCCGATCATCAATATGACCACCGACTTGTTGATGATAGCATCAGTGAAAGGAGAGAGATGATAGTGTTGGTAATTGGTCGGTCATCGATAATAAGGTTGACACATCAATAAGGCACCGATGAAGAAGGTTGTCTCATACCAACTTATTGTCAGTGAGGGTTCAACATAACAATGATCACTGATGGGCATCGTTAACCTAGCCGACACATTGGTGTCTACCGACACTAAGCTAGTAATGACACTAAAAAAAAGGCAATAGTGATGCATCAATAGCAACAATTTAAATAAACCATCGTTAATACTACATATCTGCGACAGAGAGTCAGAGTTATTTGCCATGGCTGTGCTAAAACATCCATCTTAGAAAATATCAATAACGACGGCTACATGAATAGCGTGTCGTTATTGTATTTTTTCTGCTCAACCGTCGCAGTTTTATTATTTGCGACGGCTTTTAGCGGCAGTCACTGATGACCCACTACATACCTCCCTGTCAATTCCCTCCCCTCATCCCAGTTCATCCCTCCTTTTTTCCCTGCTCTCACTCCCGTCCCCCAGTTCCCCCCATCCCATTTTTTTCCAATCCCCTTCTCCCAGTTCTTCCCTCCCATTTTCCCCGCTCCCACCCCTAGTTTCCCCCATCCCCCTTTTCCTTGCTTCCGCTCCCACAGTCCCCTCCTCCCTACAATTTGCACCGGCTGGAAAGATCCCGAAAGCAGCCATTGTCTCTCTTCTTTGCTGCTATCTACAGGTATATGAATCATCCATCGTTTTCCACTTCTTTGTTTTAGATCAGTTTTTTTTAATTAACAGCTCCATGAACTTCCTTCTATTTATATCTCTATATTCAAGTTATTTATTTGGGGAAGGTGAAGATATTAGATGAAATGTGATCTAGTGGACACCAGCTCACAGATTCAGACCAAGCTATTGTACCTGGAAGATTGTCTCTCCGCATTAGCTATTGCTTTTTGTAAATGGCAAAGGACCCAACAATCTTCACCAAAGGAGCAATTTTTCTGGTTCCCTTCCATGTGGGTCACGTTATTTCGGTAAGAAGTCCCATTTTCAGGCATACTCAGGTGTTCATTGCATCGCCTCTGGTTCAGAAGCTGGAGGTAGAAGACAGATGGAGGTAACTGCAATTTCTCTAAGCACAAGGCACATTTTCGTTCTTATGTTTTTCTTTTTGTATGCCAATTTTGGGATAATTAATTGTCTTTTAGCTGTTTGTTAGATAGATTACTACCGAGATGAGAGGATAAACAGATTAGCGGATGAGGTTGAATACATTAGTTTTATGTAATTCCAATAACTGGATTTTAACCGTGTAGGAAATATGAGATTCACTAGATTGAATAGAGGAATGCCCCTTACCATTCAACATGTATCATTAATGCACTTCTATTGCATGCAATTATAAGCTTTATGATCTGTGTTTTTCTACTGCATGTCTTTGTCCAATTGAATTATATGGTCACTAGGGATTTTTGCAAGTCTTTATTGCCACTTTTACTTGATGGGTCAGGTATTGAATTATTTGACTTATGTGGGGCCTAGTTGATGAGTTTTGCCAACCCAAAAGGGAAGAATGAAATTTGCAAATGGAATGTTTCTGATAGTTCTGTCATTTGGTCTCCTATTGACAGCATTAAGAGTTAGAAGAGCCCGGTTGTTCCGCTACAGGTGTTACTCCTTTTTGTTGACTTCATTTACCCAAATTTTGTTCACATATTTTCATCGAATTCCTCTGGAGATTTATTAATACATAATCGATTTCGTAGGTGATGCTAGATGTACCTGTTCTCTATATAATAGGAGCCTTTATTCCAGCAGCAATGATAGTTGTCCTCTATTATTTTGATCATAGTGTTGCATCTCAACTTGCTCAGCAGAAAGAGTTCAACTTGAGAAAGCCACCTTCATTTCATTACGACTTACTTCTTTTGGGTTTAAGGGTATAAAAACTTCGCGCTTCCATTCTTATGGATAAACTTGTTCTAAATAGTGGTTCTTACTTTATAGTCTATAGATGTGTTCCAAGGGAGTTCTACCTTTTTGTATATTCTGTACTCAGGCATATCCTTTTTGCTCTTTATCAATTTTAGCTGAATTATTTTTTTCCTTTTCGAAGCTTATATTGTGTGGCCTCATTGGAATTTCTCCTGCAAATGACGTTATTCCACAATCTCCTATGCATGGCTACACTTAAGCATCAGGCATGCCATCTACTAAATTGATTTTTTTAGAAATAAACTAAGAAATTGTGGCTAGTTATCCGATAGAGTCTGTTCTTATTTCTATAGCTTCTTCGAAATCAACTAGTGGCAATAGCACGAAAAAGTACCGAGTAAGAATGCAAGCTTGGGGCAGTTATATGGAAATATACAAGAAGCCTACCAACAGATGCAGACCCCTTTGATCTATCAGGAGTCATCAGCACAAGTATGGAATATTTCGTTTTGTTTTCATCCATATTTGCAAGAGTACCTATCATTTTAACTTAAAGTTAAAGTTCAAACTTGTGCTTCTTGTGCTGGGACTAAAAGAACTGAAAGAATCAACAATTTAGTTTGCTTCAAGCATGGGAAATATTGATGCCCCAGTCGATGAGTCTGTGTTTGACATTGAGAAGGAAATCGACGATTTATTGCCTGTTGAGATGAAATAGCAGCGGTTAAGCAACTTGCTCCAATCTATTATGGTTGGGGGTTGTGTTGCTGAAATGCCATTTCTTCGAAAAATTCCAACTTCAGTTCTTTGGGGTTACTTTGCCTTCATGGCGATAGAAAGCTTACCTGGTAACCAGTTCTGGGAGAGGATATTATTGCTCTCCACTGCTCCAAGCAGAAGATTCATGTAAGTTCAAATCAGTTTTGCCAAGAGTGATTGTTCTTGTTTTTTTATCTTGAAACACTGTGTGTTTATAATTGTTATATGATGTTCGCAGGGTTCTCGAGGAGTATCATGCAACATCTGTGGAAACGGTGCCCTTTAAGATGATTGCAGCTTTTACTGTTTTCCAAACAACTTACTTGCTGGTGTGCTTTGGAATAACCTGGATACCCATTGCGAGAGTTCTCTTCCCATTGGTGTGTTTTTGAATAACCTGGATACCTGTGATTTTTGGCAACATGTGATGGTTCTTTTTTTCACAAAAAGTGAGCAGCAGCGACAACCATAGCCACGCTGAAAATATAAGGAGAGCATATGAAAATTTAACCATTTTTTTATAAAAAAAATTAGCATCACCGACGACTTTGGCTGTCACCGAAAATTTAACCAAATGTTTTTTTAATAAAAATTAGCACTAGTGATGAGCCTTAGCGAAGGTCCAAAAGGCCGTTGCTAAAAGTAGTTTCAGCGATGGCTATGGGACTTTTAGCGATGGATATATCCGTTGCTAAAAGTTCCATAGTTGTTGTTGAAAGTCCTATAGTTGTTGTTGGAAGTACTTAGACGACAGTAAGGTCATTTTTCTGCAACGGATATAGGTCCTTTTATCAGCGATGGATATATCTATTCAGACCATCACTGATAGTTATAGTGATGCAAGCAACAACGATGACTTGCTTGCCATCACGGTAAGCTTTAGCTACTGCTATTGATAGCAATAGCGACGGTTGTGGCTGTCACTATAGCCTAATGTTTTGTACTGTGGGTATTTTTTTCATGAGATGTTATATGATATAGCTATTATTGTGTAATATATTAGCATAAAATTATATGCATAAGAGTGCATGAGTATGTGATGATATGATTGTTTATGTATAATGTACCTTTTATGTATAAGAATAGATCATGGTCTTTCAACTCTAAGGATGGGAGTTATGTAGATTCGCTCCCCTGGCCCGGGAGTAAGGTTTAAAAAGACTAGAGTATTAAAAAATAATTAGTCTCACGTAACACAATGTAGGAGGTTTCGATAATCATGAAATTCGAGATCTTGACACTATAATCTATGAGCCCTAATTCCATGTCGTGGTTAGAGTGGAATAGGCTTCGTCGAGTTTGTGAGTGGCTCATGTTCTATTGAGGCATATTTAACTCTAAGACATGGCTACAATGTTATAGAAAACCTTTTTGGCTTATAATTGGCAAGGATATGTCTCATAAGTATGACCTTGGTAATGCAATAGTTATGGCTTGATATATGTTATCTTAGTAATATTAGTTATCTTATTATCATGCTTTAGTGAAGTGCTTGCAAAATACTGATCATGTTTATTTACTTATAATACTCTTGATTTATGGATGTTTGTCATTACTAAGTTCTTGTTTAGCCATCTCATTTAGTATATTTGTATATTTTGCATATGTGTGATGCAAGTACCTCATAGGGTTAAATTTCCTTTAAGAATATGGTTGTGTTGCAAGGACGATGTTGTTAGGCTACTTAACATATTTTAAACATTTTCCTACTTAAGTTGGATAACTTTAGTCACATGAGTGCAATCTATTTGTATTTATGCATATATATATATAGACACTCAATTGACTGTTCAATTTATAATAGATTTGATTTGGATTACTTTGTACTCTAATTTAATATTTGTTTGTTCAAAAAATAAGTTAGTTGCTCCCTAAGACATCTTATCACTGATTTGACAAAAAGTTTTGAAAAAATTCATTTTTGCATATCGGTTTATGAAAAATGGGTTTATAAGTCTTAGGGCATATCGGTTTTCTTGGTACGATAGAGTTCTTGTAGAGGAGTATGTTCTAAAATCTGGGATTTATATTGCTTCCAAATGTTTTTGTTGTGCTTTCTCCTCATTGTGAATTTGTGGATCATCTTTTAAATCAATGAGATATTGATACATTACCTTGAAAGTATTTTGAAGAATTATTTGATATCCGGTCTAATAATTCTACTACCTAGAGAATGAAGGTACTCAATTTCGTTTCTTTGAAGGAAATAAAGAATATTTTTGGATTTCTTGTGCATGTGATTTCCTTTTTGATCATTTGGTTTATTTGAAAAGCTTATTGGGTCGCTAAGTTTGATAATAAATAGATGAATTTTCACTCATTTGGAACATATGTTATTTTGTGAGGAATCTTACTCATATTGCTCCACGAGTACTGACTATTTCGACAAGGGAAAAGGACATTAACAAGAAACAAGGTCTTGGAGAGTTGACTTCTAAATCTCCTAGTATCATTTTGGTGAAATTGGCAAAGCTTTGCCTTAATTTTTGGAAGCTTAATGTGGATGAGGCTTCAAAAGGAAATCTTAAGTCATTCTAGAGGAGGTGGAGTCATCAGAGATAGTCATGGTAATATTTGTCTACTCTATCACTATTATTATGCTCATAATACTAATACGAAAGCAGATGTGTTGGCTTTGATTGAAGGTTTGAGATATTCTATAACATTTAACTACATTCCTCTTTTTATTGAATCAGATTCTTCTATTCTGGTTGATATTGTTCTTGGTAAAACTTCAATCATGTGCTCCTTGGTGTATCATTGAGGAAATAAAGTCTATTCTATCTCAACATACTATGTCAGTTCATCATATTTGCAGAGAAGCTAAATGTGTTGTCAACTATCCGGCTAGCTTTGCTTCCATTCATCATTACCTTTGAGCTTATGTTCTACATCCTAGAAGATATGAAAAATCTAAAGGGCATACCCACTATTGATGAAGCTAGCTAGTGTTTAGAACATTCAATGCAAATCTCATAAAAGTTCTTTATTTTTTGTGTGCATCTTTGGGATTTATGTAGGATGTTCTGCTATTATCTAAATTTAATTTTTATGTTTAGGGTTATGGTTTTATGTATCCTCTTGTTCCTCTTTTTGTTACTTAATAAAATGGTAGGGTTTTGCCTAACCCCCCACTCTACTAGTGGCTTTAAAAAAATACAAGGGGCTGACTAGGGGGGTTTACACTCCTGCTTTGGCCATTACCTTGACCATTAAATAGGAATTTAGTTTTCAAGATTTCCAACTCAAAACAATTATTTCTTTCCATTTTGAGTTTGATAAATATGTGAACATACCGTCTAGTTAAATTGTGAATGATTGCATACTTAAGCCATGATTCTAAAAAATTGTTGCATTCAGATTGAGCTTCACATGCGTGTCGGCCCCTCATGCAGCCATCGGGTCCACCCATGCCCATACATCAACCATGGCCTTCTAAAATTCAAGTAATTTCTGAATAAATTTATAAATGAATAAAATTAATGGACATCACAAAATGTAATTACATAAACTGCCAGCACAATTTGTAAAAGCTGCTCTATTATATACAAAAAAATTGAATGAAGTAGCTGCATTGTATAAAGAATTTTTTCCAATTGCCCGGCCGAAGAATGGAAAATTCCATACTCCTTAGATTTTAAACGGAAATGCCATAAAACATGGAATAACACAATATAAGGTAAATTTTGGACAAAAATACCCCTGGCCGGAGATAGGGTTTTATATTGTGTAAAACCCTCACGAAGTCGCATTCATTGGCATATGACGTCAGACATTGGCGATTCCTCAGATTGAAAAGTCTATTTTGATGGAAAAGTCATCTAATTGGGCAGCGTTCATGCGGCGTGAGAGAAGATTTTGCGACCTATCTGACCAGACATTGAAGATTAGGTTTTTTTTTTGTTCTGGAACGAGTTTGCGAAAAACACTCCGGCGTTAGTTCTAGAACGAGTTTTATTTCAAGTTGAGTTTGAAACTATACGCCCCAAAGCTGGTTCTTCTTTGTAGCGAGGTTTCATTTGCAGCGATCCCAGTAAAGGAGTAAACTTTGTAGAAAAGCAGAGGCTGAACAAGGGGTTAATCTGGCTTGGATCCGGCTTAGAGAACATTAGTGACAGTTTTATGGTATGGCCTTTTCCAAAATCTACATTGGATATTTGTATGTACGATTTTTTATTTGGCATGTATGAGAGCACGCAACAGAGGCAGTCAAAGCAGACTATCGTTTGGTTAGAAAGACGATAAGTCATGTATCGTGTGTTCGATAAGACACTAACAACACGATATTCAACCCTTATGATATTGTGTATGAGATATCCTCTTCGTGTATGTTCGATAACACGATAGATATACTTATCATATAAAGAGAAGTTAGTTAGATAATGTGAATCGATGCAAGTATTGATTATGGTCACGACCTATTGTTGATATACATATATTTATCCAATTTTGCAGACGTAAAGTTAGAGTATTACATCAAATGGCGGAGTCAGTGGAGGCAACAAAAGAGAAGAAGAAGAGAATCTACATGAGAAGACCGGGTCTGAGAATGAATAGTTTTTCCGCTAGAATGCGTCTATCAAAAGACCTTGTAGATTCACGTCCAGGATGAAAGGCCATCTTGGTGGAGACTGGGTTCTACCCAGTATATGATTGCGAGCCCATCATCATCTCCAGGCCACTCTTAGATGTTCTCATTGGTGAGTGTTGGGACAACTCATAGGAGGTCTTCAACATAAGGGACAAAAGACTACCCCTTACTGTGGATGAAGTGGCAATGATCACGGGTTTGAGTGGAAAAGGGAACCCGTGTAAATTAGAAAGTAGCGAGGGGAAGGCTGCCCAAGGCAAGGGGCAATTCTATAAGAAGTTCTTCCAAGGGAAGCGGCCGGAGAAGACAGGACTTGAAGAAATGTTGAAAGAAGTGGTTGTCGAAACATGGAGTATTTTAGATGAGGACTTAGCAAGGTTGACTATCATGCACATGGGTGTCCTTGTGTTATTGACATAGAGCAACAGTTGTATCCCCAACTCTATGTGATTACATAGATGATCTGTCGGTCGTGGGGAGCTACAATTGGGTTGGCGCCGTACATGATATGTTGATGAGAGGCATATTAGCAACCCGCCAAAACATCATGAGCAGACGGGATGAGCATTCCGCCATGACCAAAATTCTCGTTGGGGCTTCATTAGTGCTCCAAGTAACGCTCGTTGTTTTATACCACGATAAAGTCCATTGTCATCTGTATAGTGACATGATATGTTTACACACACATATATATTGCCATATCGCTCACACGATATCAAGTCAATCGTGTTATCGGGAATACAACGTATAATAGGCATGTAGACCTATCTTGTGCACGGGTACACGACTAAGTATAATATCGTTTATAGGACATTACATGATGGTTAACTATCGTGTTAGCGGAAACACGATATGGCCTCAAAGCGTGTTATCGGTAACACAACTAAATTGTTATACTTATGCTATTGACCATTTACACTACTGACCATTTTCTTTTGTATTGTCCACCAGGTACGGTTTTATGAGCATACGTCCATATGGGCTCCCAATAGTCCTCCATGCAGCCCGAGGTGCAAGAGGTGTCCCGGATTTACCCAACTTTTGAGCGACGTGGAGAAGGCCAATAAACTTGACCTAACCGTCGAAAAGGCGAGGAAGTAGATTCTAGCTCATCACCGGATGAGGAAGTAGTACGAGGAGGTCTTCATGCGGATGAAACCAGACTCGCAAATTATTACGAGATTCACACTAATTGCCAAAGAGGCACACTTGATGGATGGCCAAAGGGCGACCCCAAAGGCTAAGAAGGCGGGTATGCAGACTTTTCGGCCAATGAGACCCATCCACGCCCTCCACGGCGAGACAGAAGCGCATGTACATTCCGGCCAGGACGTCATTGAATCATCCATCTTGCCAGTTGATGTCATGATTGGAATATGTGATGTTGTTTTGTAGAAGGTTGTTCTCTATGGTGGGAGGGGATGGAACACAAAGCGAGTTGAAGCTGCACTCCAGCGTGTTAAGAATGATATGGAGGTGGCAACTAGCCTCATAGAACATATGCAACCCCCTGAGGAACCAAAGACAGAACAGCCGCAAGAACCCCTCCTCCAAGAACTGAAGGATCGCCATCGGTTCGTATCAAGTCAAGAGATTCAAAATCCACAGAAGCTCGCCAACTATTTTCCCATGAAGATCAACCAGTACCTATCCCTCAACCGGTGGACAAGGGATTCATTTTGAGTAAGTACAACATTTTAATGTATCATGTTTCATATGGGGATATTCGTGTAATCGAGTACACGATAGCCTAAACAATCGTGCATTAAGAAAGACGATTTCGTTATAGTCGTGTCATCGATCACACGATCATTGAACCAGATATTTGTTAAGAAAACAATCTAGTTGTGGCGTGTGATCATTAACACGATTAGTCCTTTTTTCATTTTTCCATTAATACTATATGGATTTTCATCATTTAAGGAAAAAGACGATTGGCGTGCATATCGTTTATTTACCAATGTGACTGCTTACTTCTTAAATGCAGATAAAAGGCAATTGCAAGCTGCCTCCAAAATGAAGAAGAAGACTAGTCCGAAGTTGCAAAGGACCATGATAACTAGATTTTTAACTAAACTAAATGTAGAATTCCTAGAACAACCCTGGGAGGTCGTGGAACAACCCCGGGAGGTTGTGGAACCGGACCTTCCTCGGGAGGTAGAGGAACCAGAACAACCTCAGGATATACCAGAACAACCTGGGAGGGATCGACAAAACACCTGGAGGTACCGGAACAACCCTTGGAGGGACCGGAAGCACCCCAGGAAGCAAATACAGGAGGGGAACGTACAAGGAGCAGTTATGAAACAATCAATAAAACTAAGATTCAAGCGGAAAGCTGGTCCTGGCGCTCCCTTCTTACCTCATGTGCCCCAGAAGTCGAGGTCCACCGTCGTTGAACCACTTGCTCAAGGTGAGGAGGCAGTCAAGAAAGTCTTTGCTGAGGGCTTGAAGAAGCCAAAGCATTTCAACAGCTACGTTGATGGGAAGTTAGCAAAGTTTGGACACATTGCTCAAAATGCAAAGCCTGGTGACGAAGTTCCTCTGGCATCAATACTTGGCCCGTACATTAGCCATCCGGCACATCCAAAGTCTTCCACCCCGAAACTAGTGGGCTCAACTGCTGGCTCCAATGGTAGCACTTTATCGGATACTCCTCCAGTTGATGAGGAAGTACCGGAGAGTATCTGCAATGTGATAGAGGTTGAAGAGGATACTGTGAATAAGACGAATAAGGAGGATAGTGCGAATAAGGAGGAGCTCAGTCTACGGTGAAAGGACTATCTTGACACAAAGTTGGTGTTCCACATGGAGCTTCAGATGGAGGTAGATAAGGACATTATCATGGAATTTATGCCAAACCCATATAAGTCGTGGCCCATACAACTCTCTTCTACACCAACTATCTATCTCTGTTAAAGTAGGAGTGCATAACGGATGACGTAATATCATTTCATTACTTATACATTTTAAACTCTATCATGTTATCACTCACACGATTGCATAACTGACAAAATTGAACAATTATTTATCGGTTTATCGATAAAACGACCTGTGCTCATATCGTTGTTTTCTTAATACGCTAATTTTAGTCTGTATGGTTGAAGTAGAAATAGCGTGTTAATTAATACATGACTTGTAAATTTGTTGTGTTATCGTTCATACGATATAATCACTTATCGTATGAAAGATGTCATGATCTGTCGACTATCGTGTCATGACTAACATGTTTGATTTGCTATAGGTCATAGACTCCTTCACCCAACTTCTTGATGAACACAATTTGAGATATCCAGCCAGGTACCCAGCTGTTTTTTCGACAAGTCTACCATTCAACACTATTTTAACGTTGGCACGGCCAAAGGGCCAGTGGGGAAGAAGGGCAAACTTGCTAGCATATTGTTGAGAGACCTGAATGTTAACACGGAGAGTGGTTTAATTCCTATCTACGTCACGAGCCATTTTCTCTTGCTTATTGTCCGCTGCAAGGAGAAGCGATTTAGATGGTACAATCCTCTAAAGGGTGACCACGGTCACCACTTTGCAGTTGTGGTCAGTGTCAGGAAATATGATGCAAATGGAATGGAGAAGGCCCTTAAGATAAAGGGTGCAAGGCAGTGGCCAATGATTAAGATCAACAAATGCCCATACTAGGAAACAAATGAAGATTGTGGTTTGTACCTCATGTACTACGTAGCGAAGCTGGCAAGGGGCATCCTTTAGCTTGATTTTAGACAACTCGAGATAACAGGTTGGTCAGGCCACAGATCTGCGCTGCTATTCTTTGGGTCCGAATCGACGAGGAATTTGATCCGGAGGCCAATGAATTGTAATTAGAAGATAGACTTTTTTCATGACACAACTAACTGACAAATTTTTTTTCGACCCCCTATTTTGTAATTATCCACTGGAACAGAAATACATGTTGTTATCTTGTTTGTTTTTACACAAAGTCGTGTTCAGCCATATGGCGTCTATTCGATCAAACGATATGTGCCAATGTCGTGCCACAAAAAGCGTGAAAAGGAAGAAAACTTCAACCAATCATATAATAATTCTTACATTAGATGTTAGGTCATGTTATCGCATACACGCCACCTACTACGGTTGATTGTTAGTAAGAATACGATCGTTGCATTATTTCTTGGAGACACATGGCCAATGATGATGTCGTCTAATCAAACAAACGATATCTACCGATGTCGTTTATCTGTACCGATGACCTAATTTTTTCCGAATCACTTGGTGGCCATCGTATTATCGATTGCATGATAGAGGCTGGTCACAGAGCAGTTTCAAACAGAAAACCAAATAAGATAGCGATCTTGATGACCACTTCGGAGGATGTTGATGACCGATATGTCACAAATGCGTTGGATCATTGGAGACATTGATGTATCACTATTGAGTGAATCATGCCCCCTATTGGATATAGGTGAGGCTCGTATCCGATGGAGGGGCAATTCACCAGCTGCCACTAAAGCAATCTTCTAAATGACCTGTCTCCTCAAAGAACATGAGTGTGTCTATGATCTCCCTGCACACTCCTCAGATATATTGGAGTAAATCTGGTGAGGACTGATCAGATCAGATGCGTATGAACATTCACGACATTGATATATCGCCTGATAGTGAATCATGCCCACCATCGGAGGTAGGCGAGGACTGTATCCGATGGGGGATTGATTCATCGTTCAATGCTAAAGCAATCTCCCAAATGATCCATCTCGGCACCGAACACATGCTGGCCGTGCCCAAACCCTAACCCTAATATATAGTGAGACAGGAGCGAGAAGGTTCATACGATAGGCTACGTGGCCCGAACCTGATGGTTCCGCCGCAGGAGAATGTTCTATCATCCCCGAACCGATAGGCTATGTGGACCAAACGAGAAGGTTCGGTGGCCCAAATGAGAAGGTTCGGGCTACACCAGCAAGTGCGGTTTGAACCATGAGGTTCGATGAGCTTGCCCTCCTTTCATGTTTCCGAACATACGACCAATATATCTGTCGTGTGACTGAACATACGCTGAATATATCTAACGTAGTTCTAATAAGAACACGAGTTACACATATGGCCGACGATTCTGTTGTGTAATCGACAAAATGATATCTACCGATGTCGTGTATCCGTACCAATGACGTATTTTTTTTTAATAACTTGGTGGTCATCGTGTTATCGATCTTATGATAGTAGCTTAGGTCGTGTTATCAGAAATACCAATATCCAGAAACCACATGAGAAAAAAAAATGAATTAAGTTTAAGTAATATTCTCATGCAGACAAAAAAATTTATAACTAATATTTTTCATTATATAACATTGGTCAATACATCAAAAAATACTAATATTCATAGAATATTCTTTTTTAACAAAAATGAAGATAACTGTTTGGACAACAACTGCAGAGGATGTTGATGACCGATATGGTGCTATTGGAATGGATCATTCGAGACATTAATATATCATCATCTAGTGAATCATGCCCACCATCGGATATATGTAAGGACCGTATCCAATGGAGGGTCGATTCACCAGCCGCTGCTAAAGGAATCTCCTAAATGATCCATCTCCGCACAGAACAACAATGTGCGAGTGATCTCCCTATCAAATCTCCTTGCAGACTACCGAACTAGGCTATACAGATACGACTGAACATTCGCAACATTGAAATTACACCAGTGACCGAACCCATTCCAGTTATAAGCTATCGCCATAGGCTGCGGAGAACCAGTTAGAATGGGTGACAAGATCAGATAATGGTGTGATAGCAATGTCCCGGAGGTTCCGTCGAGGCACAGTCGATCCGTCTTGTCTCTGTCTTGTCGTCCTCTCAAATTCGGTATGCCATAGGTAACCATTATATTTATAGGTAGGGTGGGAGGGTTACGAACCGCCGGGTCATGGATTTTATTAAAACTCCAAAAATTGAGCTAATTCTTCGGGAATTACTCTTTGGGAATTTAAGTGGAATACTGAAAATTGTGCTGACTCTTCAAGAATTGATTCCTCAGGAATTTAATTGGAAACCCGAAATGTATCAAAGTTGTGTCCCAGAGAATGCGGTAAGGACATTTCAGCCTATCGTATTATCGACTCCACGATAGTCACTTAGGTCGTGTTATCGTTCAAACGACGTCTTCTATGGATATCATGTTTATACACGATGACACATTCAGTCGTGTGTTTTAAAGTACAATTCGTATGCTTACGTGTTAGTAAGCATACAATTGTATCGTATATACTTGGAGACACCTGATCATTGATGTTGTCGTGTATTCGATCAAATGATATGTACCAATGTTGTGTCCTAGTAAATGCAATTAGAAGAATACTTTAGCATATCGTCTTATCGATATGATGATAGTCGCTAGTATGTCACATCATTTGTCCTACGAAACGATGCATTTCAATGCATGTCATTACAAAGACGATTGGCACATTAGTCATGTATCAAAATGGATGACCTACATATAATTACTCCATTGGTTTGTTTGGATAAAAAATCAATAAATGTTACTTCTATTTTTATTTACATAACCTTACTTCATGACATAAAAAATACTATTATTCATAGAACATTTTTAAACGTAAAACCAAATAAAATAACATTTTAGACGACCACTTCAGAGGATGTTGATGATAGATAGGGCACGAATGCGATGGATCATTCGATACATTGATATATCACCGTCTCATGAGTCATTCCCACCATCAGATATAGGCGATTCACCAGCTAGCGTTAAAGCAATCTCCCGACTGATCTGTCTCTGCGAAGATCATCATTGTGCGAGCGATCTCCCTGCAAACTCCTCAGATTTACTGCAATACAACTATGAATGGGAAAAGGTAAGAAAAATATATTTGGTGAGGACCAATCAGATGCAATGGGACAGAACATTTGCGACATTGCAATAACGCTTGAACGTGTTCTTCCCACATTGGATGTAGTTGAGGACCGTGTATGACGGGGGAAGATTCACCATCAGGCGCAAAATCAATCTCTAGAATAATCCGTCTTGGCGCCGAACATCAGTGGGCGATCGTTCTGCAAACCATAACCCTAATATATATATATATATATATATATATATATATATATATATATATATATATAGGCAGGGTGAGAGGGTTTCGAATCACCGAGTTATGGAAGTTATTGATATAGCAGACATTGCGGTGATGCTTGGGGAATGATGCATCGAGAATTGGGTCGTTATTAGCATGCAATTGTCGTGTGTTCAAACACACGACATGACCAATATCTTGTAATGAATGGAAACAAAACATTCGCAAAAGAATTTATCATCATTTGTTATTATCGTGTAATTAGTAACAAGTAACCCCTTTTCACCTTTTGTACATGTTTCCGATTACACGATACAAATATACAGTATACCCTCTATACAACATTTCGTGTTTTGGAAAACACGTTAATTACATATTATGTGTTGTTGATAACATGATGCATATACAAAAAATTCAGCTGAAGAACGGGGGTGGAAAAGGTAACCCTAATGGATGCTCTCCTTCCTTACGTCGTTTGTGTACTCTATTATTTGACCTCCTTCGTCTTGTCTTGGGACATCTACCACATTGGGAGGTCCCCCTTGTGCACTAGTACATCGTTTGTAGTTGTGACCCAACTGACCACATGTTCCACATTTTTGTGGGGCTTTGACAGGCGATTGTGACTCTATTCAATTTTTTTGTTGATGCCGCAACTGCTTTTGTGGGATAGGTGGGCTGAATGTAGGCATAACTCCAGCCAGTGCCCACTAGTGCCTATCCTTCGTTGGGTGTAATGGCTCTCGATAGGTCATTCTATACAATTAAGTAGAGTACCATCTTTCACAGTACTCAAACACATAGAAGTGTCTATTATCAATTGTTGTGATTGCATGCTTACATGGTAGCCCCTGATGTTGAGACTTTCCACATGTGCAAGTACGATCAACCAGGTTTACCACATCCTGTGAAGAAAATATCGTGAGTATGAGCGCACGATAAACAAATCTGTCATATCATCGATTACACGACATAACATATGATCGTTACGTAAATCGTATCAACTTACACGATAAATGAAAATAATGTGTTCACACTAACACGAAATGAACAACTCACGCATAAATAAACACATGCTATGAAAGTTGTCGTATGAATAAAATGTACTTGGTGATATAGCGAGTTAACCTGAAATTCATACATTGACACAAGCAATACAATCACATTCCTTGCTTCTTCTTGCCTATTTTTGATGTGTTTGCGAGCAAATGAGGTTAACTCTTCCATCATATTCTGTCCGTTTGTCCGACGTTTTTCAAATAATGCCATTGTGTGATCCCTCATGTGCTCAATTAACCGAGTTATAGGCATCGATCTAGATTTTTTGAACATTGAATTTTCACTTTCAGACCTATTTGAGTTGAGGGTCGCATATCTTTTCCCTGGAAATGAGACATTAACCCAGTGCTCCAAACCTATCTTATTTAGCTAAGCATATGCTTCTTGATTATGTTCTTTAATGTTGTTCATTGTTTCATCATACACATTTTGTCTGAAAGTTTTGGCTGCAACATGGAGCTGGTTCTTTAGGTAGTTGTCCTTGAATCTGTCCAACATATTTGCTGCCATGTGACAGATGCAATATCAATGGTGTGTAGATGGGAAAAACTGCTTAACAGCATTTGCCAATCCCTTATGTCTATTAGAAACGATTGTATCCAACTCGGATGGAGGATCATAGAATAAATGATTTCTAAGCAACTAAAGAAACTAGCACTATGTTTTCTTGCACTCGTTCTCAACTACTGCAAATACAATGCACAACATATTTTTGTTTCTGTCCAGTCCAGTTGCTATCCATAGCTGTCCAGGATACTTTCCTTTCAAAAAAGTTGCTTCTACCGTTAGCAATGGCCTCAGTGTTGTTCTGAAAGTTCCCGCAATGGGGCCAAACATCCAAAATACTCTTTCAAAATAGTACCCACCTATAGGTTTAAGAATATCACTTGATCTCACTGGAACAACTACACTTCCCGGATTTATATATCCAATCTGCCTTCCGTAAGCAGGAAGTATGCAATAGGATTCGTCTAGGTCCCCATCTATTAAATCAGTCAGTGCTTTACCTGCACGACTGAATATAATTTAGTAAAGGTTATACGACATTGGCTTACATCGTGTTCCTGAGCACACGACAGTTTATATTCGTGTGATCGGAATCCATGCACAATGACTAATCATGTTCATGTTAACACGATATTTACGTATGTCGTGTGAGCGCAAAATACGATTGTAGTATAAGCGTGTAAACGATAACATGATAGACTAACATATTGTGGCACTAAATCAACACTTTGATTATTCTCATGCATTACCTGCGCTCGAGCATTTTGTGCACTTCGCAGTGATGCCCCAGTGCTTTGAAATATAACTTGTTATGATCTTAGGTTTAATCCACTAAGTCTTTACACATGTCATACCATTTTCTCGCAATCCAAAGTTGCGATGCTAGGGGCTGGTTAGTTAACTTCCTTTGGGTTCCACATGAATGATTCGACACTAACCTCGTGACAGTCACATGATCTCCTATATTTGAAGCCCTTATGTACCAGTTAAAATAATGATTGGAGCACTTTGCGGCGTACGTATTCCAGTTTTCATCCACAACATGGTATGTGAAATTCACCTTTTTTGCTAAGTCGATCAAGACCCTCTTGACATGCAACATGCTTAGAAAATGTGCACCTAATTTGAGGAGCTTCTGATAATCCCTAGCTTGCAAACTGCCCGTCATTAGCTGGCCTTCACCAATATTCGGTTCCAACATGTTTAAAGCATCTACTGTATCCCAATCTGCCTCCGCCTCAACGTCGACATTATTGGGAACCTTGTTATTTCCAAATTCTTCGTGGTCAGACATACTTTCCATGCCAACTATATCATTATCGTACCACTAATCCTCACCTCACATATTTTCAACTTCTTCACCTTCTTCACCGTCATAATTACAAGGGTTGTATGGAGGTTTGTAGTTATCAAATGAAGTCCTTGTCCCACCCATCATTGGCGACAATTCCTCTGATCTATTCTAATTGACTTTAATTTCAAATTCTGTACTCGTTGGATTGGTAAAATAAGATTGACATGGATTTGTTGAGGGCAAGTTTCTCGGTTCTCCCAATCTGCATTGCACATTATTGTGTTAAAAAAATATGACATCAGTCGACATCGTGTATTCGGTTAACACGCTTACAATTCAAAACGTGTTATCAAAACCATGACATAAATGCATGTCGTGTTATCATAACTATGTTGTAACTCATAATTGATATATCACATGTGTATGCCATATAATTACTAATGCGATATATTACACGTCGTGGTTATTTCTTCAAACGATATGATTTAACTTAACACGATATGGTCAATATCGTGGTCTCGAGTACATGAAAGGGTCCAATTGCATATAATCTAAAGATTCATTGTTACTTGACAGTTTCAAATGTGAATTGTGTTTCATTAAATCCGAAATGAAATCCCACATTAGAGCTAGGAAAAACCATTATGATCGGTGATTTAGCTCTATTGACTGTCTGGTTCCTTTCTACGGATGGTGATGGTAATTTATCACCGTTGTTGGGTTCTTTCATCTTAGCATGTGTAAGGACTCTCATTTCTAAACCAGTTTTCGTTTCATTTTAATCATCGGTTATTGCGTGGTTAACTCTTTTTCTTATTAATTTGGTGGTTTCATAAATAAATGGTGTTTCCAATGGTTTTAATCAAAATAAAATTTACAATTATTGGTTTTAAGTGATTTTGAGAAAAATCTGAATTTTTGGAAATTTTCTGATTTTTCACTAATTTTTCGAAAATTAGGGTTTGGCGGACCCCCTGTGGGCCCCACCGTTGAAATTTGGGTTTTTGGACAAAAGTAACCCAGACATCAAGAAAAGCCTTTACCAAAAATTTTCATAATTTTCCGAGCTTTAATTAGTGCTCAAATAGCTAAATTACCCATTTTTAGCCTATTTTTCTATTCATACCCCATAATTTACCCATACACACCCCAAACCCTATTATAAATAGAATGACCTAAGCAATTTCTATTTTGGGAATAGGCTAGGAAAGGGAGGTTAGGCCTAATTCCCCAATTAGGCCCGGATTAGAAGGAGTTTAAGGTAAGTTTCTTGTAATTAAGCTTTAAAACCTAGATTTTCTATTAATCCTTTCTAGATCTATCATTTCCCCTTTGTTTTGATACATTTTTAAACATCAAAACTACTTATTTGCACCTTTACTTCAAACCCTAGATCTAAAAATCCGATTTTTATGTTCAACAAGCCCTAGATCTAAGTTTTTCATTAGGGTTTTCTATATTAAATCGGTTTTAATAGAGTTTAATTTAAACTCTATGTCTTTGTAAGGTTTTCAAGAAGGGTGACCATCAAATCCAAGCCTAATCAAGGGATAAGGTAATGAACTTTTGAAATTTCAGTCTTCCTATGGTAAAACTCTTGATTTTGTGGTTTATTTTGAGTGAATTTACTTGATTTAGTGCTTTAATGACATGATAAATAAATGGTAATCTTTAATCCCAATTTCATAGGGTTTTATCTTGTTATGATGTAGATTAGCTTTCTGGAAGTTATGGTGGAATTTTAATGGCATTTAGGTTGCTAGATGAAGATTTTAAGTTTCATCAATGGAGTTTCGGTTTGAAAATTTGAAATGGAGAAGAAGGTCGATCTGCCTTGTTGGCGTTCGAACGGCCCTCCTGGGCGTTCAAACAGCAACACTGTCAGTTTGACAAATTTCCCATTTAACCGATCGAACGGCCTTACTGGGCGTTCGAACGGCTACACAGCAGATTTTGTAATATTTGCATGATGTTTATTTCGGTAATTCTACTTTGATATATCATTTTCATGTATATGTGGAGTGCTTTGAGCTATAGTATGCTACTAGAAGGGTATACCATTGAGGTTATGAGGTTGTGGTATATATTTAGTGTTATGTAGAATAACTTGTGCTTGGATATATGATGTTGGAATTGCCATCTTGAAGTTATGAATGGTTGATTCTCTATGGTTATGTATATTTTCAGTCGAGCTACATCATACTAACGGACTGATATGTCATGTTAGGATGTGGGTAATTGATGTGTGAATGTTAGTGAATGTCATGGCTCAAGGATGAAGTGAATGATCTTATATGTGTTTAGCTTGTGGTTAAGCTTTGATTTGAGTTATGATTTTAATGATTCTTCACTTATGATTTCCACTGGAATTCATGATTAGATGTTAATACACATGTGTAGGGTGATGGTGAGTGAATTACAAGCATGTTGATATGCATTGAGGGAAATGTTTCTACTATGTACACACACACATGTGGGGTTTAATGATGATGATGATGAGGTTTACTATTATGATTATGAATGATGTATAAGGGGCTGATGAGAGCACTTATCATGAATTGGGATTCATGTATGCCTTACCCACTTATGTACCATGTTGCATGCATCATAAAAATGGATTTCCAATTGAGGCTTTATAGAGATTAATCGAATGTGATTAATTGGATGCAATGTGGTGAAATTGCGTGCCGGATTAATCGGTCGTGGCTTATTCGAAACTTGATTGTTCCGAAAGGACATGTTTTGATTTGAATTCCTTCGTGGAACACGTCCACTCCCCGGGTTGAGTCTAGTTAAGTGGAATTATGTGGGGGACGAGTTACGTACTTGTCTTACAATTTGAGATTATTATTGTCTTCTGAACCCTTAGGATCCAGTATGGTATGCTTTGTGCACCAGCTACCATGTGTTCTAGGGTTTCCTACGTGGGAACTCGGGCTCTTCCCCATTGCAGGAGATGTCCCAAAATGAACACCCCTGCTCTAGGTTCTCTTCTTGAGAATGTGACATCCTTGGCTAGGATCGTCTGGGGCGAGCAACTTTAGAGATTGACAACCCCGAACTTCTTAAATTCTTGTGTAGAATTTGGACCATGACATGCCTTCATGGCCTCGTATATGTTCCCGTTTGTGTGACACTAAATTGTGATTATTCCTTGATGGAGGCATTCTTTATATGATGTGATGCATGACTTGATATGTATGTTGGAGATACATCTCATGCAGGTTGATATGATGTGATGCATGATTTGATATGTATGTTAGAGATACATTTCATGCAGGTTGATATGATGTTGAGGCATGATTTGATATGTATGTTAGAGATATATCTCATGCAGGTTGATATGATGTTGAAGCATGATTTGATATGTATGTTAGAGATATATTTTATACAGGTTGATATGATGTGAATGGCACTATGTGGATTATACACTATGATGCAGGTTTAGGTAATGTGTATGTGTGATCAGATAATGATACATCTTGTCAATCTTTGCTTTGATTAGTTATGTTACTATGCCGTCGTGTTTCCGATGATGATAGTATATTAGAAAATCATTGTTGAGTTTGTTAAACTCGCCCATCTTTCTTGTGTTTTTGCTTTGGGGCTGCGTGGCGTGACACGCAGATGGACAGGATCTCCTCTTTGAGGAAAGGTCGGAGACGACTTGGGAGTGATCGTGGAGTCCTCTTATATGACTTGTTTTCCTAGTTTATGCTTTATGATTAGAACCTTTGTGTATGGTTCTCATTTTGAATTATGGTACTTTATACAGTTGTGTTGTTTAAGACCTATTTTGGAGCCTAGAGTGGGGTATGGTTTAACTAAGCATGTGGGTTTGAGACTGTTGTTTATCTTAGAGTTAAAGTAACTCTTTCTTTTCTACTTATTTACTCTTGCTCAAAGTGGTGTGCATACTCCGTAATTTTGATAGATCACCCGTGATTAGGGAATAAGTCTTCCGCTAAACCATATCTCAATTCCCCTTGTCGCCCCCGTGCGCTTGACTGGCCCCTAGACCGGGTTCGGCTCGGGTCGGGCAGTGCCGGGGAGTGACAGCATACAATGATAACACCTCCTTATTCACCTTCTTATGAATGAAGAACATTGATTGGAGGTCCTCATTGTCTTGTAATTCATATATCATGGATGATTGGGAGGATGAAATTAAATACTTCTTACTGACATTACCATTGACGGGAAGTCGTTCTTTGACTTGCCCCAGCAGCTCGCCGAAGCTCACCGACAGATGAATGTTCATCAACCGTGCAATTCCACCAATATACACGCTATCATAGCCTACCTCTCCTTTAAAATTGATATGCACGTAATATAACCATTTATGTAGCCTAGTTTTATGCATTTTAAGGTTGATTTCATATTAATATTGGCTTATTAGAGTTTAATTCTATTTTATAGGGTTTGATGAGCTTAATTGATGAAATTGTCATTTTGGAGCATTCACAATGAATTTTTGTGCAATAGCAAGTTCAAGTTGGAAAATTCCTTTGCCAAAACCAAGTGGATGGTCAAGTGCTTAGAAATAAAAAGTATAAAGAATGGAAAGTCTTAAATGAGGAAAGAACCAAAAAAAGGAATGGAAAAGTTGGTTAGAGTTAAATTAGGGAAGAGCTTATAAAAAGAGAGATGTCTTA
The DNA here is from genome assembly GCA_035235625.1 of Saururus chinensis. NCBI lineage: Eukaryota > Viridiplantae > Streptophyta > Magnoliopsida > Piperales > Saururaceae > Saururus > Saururus chinensis. The sequence goes on along the minus strand of CP141146.1, from coordinate 21,949,644 downwards.
ATTAAGAAAAGTGCCAAAGATAGAATGCAACAAAGTGGGAAACAAGAGAAGAAGGCTCAAACCTGAAGACCAATTGAGAAAAGGATAAAATTGAGAATGTGAATCAATTAAGAATGTTGTAGTGGTGGGCCACATTCTCATTAATGGAAAGACAACTTAGGTACTTACTTGATTGATACTTGCTCTTGATAGTATAAAAAAGTATGGGATGACCTAGGGAGGAAAGCCAATTGAGAGAGAGGGTCCAACCATCATCTACCTTCAAGGAGTTCCAATGTGAAGCTAGAAGAGCAAAGTAGAGAAGTTCTCAGCCAGATTTACTGTTCATGGTATTGTTCACTATTCACGACACTATTTATCGGTACTGTAGCAGTCCGAAATTTTTGGTATTTTTCTTCTAAAGTTGTAAGTTTCTTTCTACTTTATTAAATTAAGATTTTATTTCTTAAGTTAATGAGTAGCTAAAAATCTTTACTAAGGCTTGGATGAAGCTTCATTAAATTATAGAATTTCATGAATATGAGACTTGATTAATTTGACTTAATGATGAATTTAATGTTAATTGTTTCTACCTCTTTAATTTATGAGATTAATTTGGATATGAGTTTAGTCATGCTTCTCTCATGATTTAAATTGGTTATCATTAGTTTTTTTTACTTGGTTTTGTCTTGTTTAATATTAAAATTGGGTATTAGTTGTGATTTACAAATTGTGGATACAATTAATGCTTTGATTTTAATCTTTTGAAGTGAGGAGGAACAATGTATTTTTTATTATACATGAGAGCTTAATGATGATATTTTTCATAATAACAAAAATTAAATTCTAGATTATTATGAGATGAATGTGGAGATAATAATTAATGATCATTCTTATGAGTTTCTATGATTTAATGAATGTCGATTTCTATGCCCTAGTACTTTGTTTATTTGCTAGTATTTTATTTTCTAGCATTTTGTTTATTTGTTAGTGTTTTGCTTATTTGATAATGTTTTATATATTTTGCATTGTTTTCTTATTCTTAGCTTAAAGCTTTAGAATTTTGATTTAGATAGTTTAATTGCCTTGAAACTCTTATTTGGTTTTGTTAGTTACTTTAGTCAAGTCATTCTTTTCATAGTTGTTAACTATATTAGAGTTTACTTGAGTTAGATTAAATTTGATTTTTCGATTTCAAGTATCTGTGGGATTGACACTCGATTTAGCCGTTTAACTATTATAAATTCATGCGCTTACGAGTAAACAATTAAAATTTAACAACAATAATGGATGCAAATTCCGATCCTATCCATGATTGGTGTAAAAGAAAGATCGATTCTACAAAATGCAACATTTGGAGCACTCACATAGCGTCTATGGTGTCAAAAAAATGTTTTTTTCTTGTTCATTGATGCTCTCTGGGAAGTCATCATCGGTCACCTCCCATCGGCGACTTCTGTTTGCCGCCAATGACTCCCAACACAATGGAACTGCGCAACACTGTTCCGGTGTTTATTTATTACTCTCTACTTAAAATCATATGATATAGTCCTAAGGGCAATTTTGTCCATAAATAGATCACATGACATTTCCGTTTAAAATCCAAAGAATATAAAATTTTCTATTCCAGGCAATATAGAAAAAAACTCTAGTATAAAAACTCAATTTGCATTGCCTGCACTGAGCATGGTGACTGGAAGTAGCATCCTGCCATTATGACTCCTCTCTTCTTGTAGCCTTCGCTTTGCAAAGAGACCTCTAATCCATGGAGTCACATCCTCACTGACCTTGATCATGACGAAGAACAAAACGCGATAAACTATGATCATGCAGAAGATGACATATAGATTCCACCACTTTGATCGGTTGAGATCAATTTGGAAGACATTCACTAGAATTGATTCACCAGTGATCTTGGGGAGATCTGGCCTCTCGTTGTCAAACATTAAGCCCCTTAAGTCATTTTGGTACTGCCCCTGTAGGAAAACAGTTTGATTATTGCACAAATTTTGGCGTTGTGATTTACTAGCTCATTCTTCGATATCCAAGTCATCCATTAATGTTGTTGTGATGTTCTTTGTTCTATGTGACATGAGTGATCACAGGGTTCACAGTGAAGCTGAACTTAGCTTAAAATAAAAGTAATGTTACATTAACATCAATATCATTTGCCATGAACTTATTTCATGGTATAAACACTATTCATAAGTGGGGCTTACTTTTTCGGGCTCCACCATTAAAAGTGTTTACCTATGAAATAACTTCATCACCTGTGAAATTTGACGTCATTGAAGTATTTTTTCTAAAATAATACAATGAGAATTTAGCCAGAACCTCTAACCTGTATTCCCCAATAATGGAAGCTGATGTAAGTCAATGGATATCTCAGAATAGGTTTTGGAATATCTTTTGGGAGTCTAAAAAATCCGCACAACAGCATAAAAATGGCCTACAAGAAGGAAGTACCACCAATTTCAGCAAACAAAATGACAGCTAGTAAACTTTTTTAGTATATATTGGGTGGCCAAATAGTTGAAAAATAAGAAATGTCATGTTGGTAGACGTGGTGATCAGTTCGTATGGCATACAAACGTTGATATCAACAGTGGTCCATGTACTCCCTCTGCGTGTATAATTTAGAAAAGGAAAATAATATTTTCACATAAAAACACTCGTCAATAACTCACACGTAAATTTTGATTGGCTTAGATAAGTTAGCCCATATAAATTATGTGTGAGGCCTACATTAAAAAACTAAATTAATTAATTTTAGTTCATTTTTGTTTTCTAATGCACACCTATTACCGGACAGAGGGTGCATGTGCCTCACGTACCAATTGCCATGTCTACCGGTAGGACGAATATAAATGCTGGTGCAAACATTAGAAGAAATATTTCCTAACAAACAGGGCCTCACCTGGAGGCTGGCGCCTGTGATGATTCCCATGAGGAAGTTGGGAACCATGCTGGCTATGGCCATCATCAAGCTCTCTACTGCTGCAACACTTGCAAACAGGCATAGAATGAAGTAGAAATAGTGGATAAACCCTGGGTGGAATTGAACCATGAAGTAGCATATTGTTCCAGATACGAGGGATATTAGGAAGAGAAAGGGCATTGCAGACAATGTGTTGCTGACCACAAATGCTGTCACACCATAGTGGCCATTCAACCTTTCCCTCTGGAAAACCTGTAAGCAGTGTTGGACTAGTTATTTTGCATATTACTTTGCGGCTTGACTAAAAGCCTTGCAATTCTGAAAATATGTGAGACTGACCTTCATATCTTCGACAAAGGATGGAAATCCACCAATGGACATGAAAGTGAGAAAGCCCAATATGAAGGAAGAACAAGATCCCCTTGCCTGAATCACATTATATCACATGGTTTAAAGGAGGTGGGAACAAAAAATGAAAAAAACATAATTAAGATCAGGATGTTTGGAACCGCTGCTACTTGTGTCATATAGTGTGATAATAAGCTGAGCTGTTTATCTGACAAGGTATTTGCGACAAATTTGGCAACGGGTGAATTTTCTTTTTGCAACGAAAAAGGTAAAAGCCTCTTTTTGTTGTAGTAAACACATATTAGTCATTTTTTATTGAAAAATAATGAACCGAAAGAGGGTGGGTCCAAGATTACATTTGCCAAAATTTTCTAAAAGTTGGCACCTTGAAAATGTTTTCTTAACTGAGCTCCGTGAGCATGGCACATAGGACATGCAGCAGGGTACATAGAGGCCTATAGCTATGTACCTTGTTAGATATCTATGTACAATGCTAAAACCCTAATGGACCATGATCAAGGGCTCTGGTCAAAGAGCCCGCAGGCTGATGAGGATAGACACGTCCATGCCCAGAATCAAAGTAATTAGTTTCCTTTTATGCCTCTGTATGAATTAAGTGGCTGGTGACCACATCAAAATTGGTTATGAGGTTTGAAATAGCATACCTGGATGGAGCTGTAGCTAGTGCCCACATCAAAGAATGTGGTGCCAATGCAGAGGGAGAGGGCAACGTACATGACAAGTCTTAGCCAGTAATAGCCAAAATCCCTCGACATGTTTACAAATGAACGTTGAGTCAATGTATAGGCCTGCATGAAGAAGCTAGCTTGGCTTCCTGCCAAATCAGGCATAGTTCCGTTCTGAAATACATGTTAATAACCTCGTTAATTGGACTGACTTCCTTTTAATGCTTATAACAAAGAGTACCGAGTGGTTTCTTACAGATTTTGTCATATCCACAATTTTCTCTCGTGCCGAGTAGTAGTATGGGGAAGACGAATAGTATTCAGTTAGTCTCCGGATAGCTTCTGCTGTTGTTGTAGTCTCCAGAGGATCATTGTCCACTATGGTCTAATGAAAAACCAAAATGTCATCTATCATGCATGTTATATGTACAAGAATCTACATCGAAAAATGAATTTTTTACCACTAACCATAACCAGATTGTATGACCAATGACTATATGGAGGGAGAAGGGGCGAAGCAAAGGACTTGGGGTGAGGAGGGGCAAGTTTGAACATAGAAGACACACTAGCTGAATAGGGAGGGGCAAAATATTTTGTTTAAAGGGGGCATAACTATTATACTATATGGGTAATTAATTTTTTTTTTTAAAAGTTAGGGGGGGCAATTGCCCCCCAACCTTCCATGTGGCTCTACCCCTGGGAGGGAGGGAACATGGGAACGGTTAGATCTATTTTCAAGTTTCTCTCACCACTTTTTAGGTAATGTGACATCTTTTCATTGTTGGTCACCAAACATTGGTTATAAAAACTGGTCATAAAAAAATCTAAAAAAACATTACTTAGAACAAAAGTAAGGTTTATATGTGATAAACCTAGCTACTTCATAATTCAAACACCATTTATTGCTACTTCATCACATATGAAACTTAATGTCACTATAAAACATTGATCTTAGAAGAAAACAAACAAAAGTTTTTATTTGTCTCAAATATACCTGAACTCCCATGGATTCTTTTGAGATGATTTTCACTTTATCAAAATCTGAGTTCACACACCTCAGGAAATGGTCAGACGGATTCCTGAGAGGTGGGCATGGGAAACCGGCTTGGGCAAAGAACTGTTGGCATGAAATGGATGTCAACAAAGAGAGAACTAAATCAGTACAAACAAGAACAAAGCAAGGGGGAAGTGTTACCTCATTTGAGTCTGATGCCCTTCCAAAATAAATGGTCTTGCCTCCGGAAAGTAGATAAAGGGAGTCAAATTGCTGGAAGACTTCACTACTTGGTTGGTGTATTGAAGCTATAACCGTCCTTCCATCCCTTGATAAGCTGCGCAGAGTATTTACCACAAAAAAGGCGGAAGCACTGCATCACAATCACAATCACAATCACTTTCATTGTTTAGAATAGTTTTTCTTTATGAATGCACCTATATGTATCCCAATAATTTTTTTAGTACCCTAATAACTTTATAAACCCATTTATGAATTTAGGAGTAAAACGGGGTAAAGAGGGAATCACTGGGTTACTTATTGACGCATTCTTTCTTTATATGTTAATGGGATATCCATTTCATAGTATATAAAAAGTGGTTGCGTGTAATTCTGGCTGTATATCTAAACTTTTTATTTTAATGATTAATTTAGGTATGGCCATTAGAATAAATAATAGGAAAAAATTACATTATTACTATCTTAACAAAAAAAACACTTGCTCAAAATGACAACAACAATATATTATTATTAATAATTTTATTACTCTTTATCTAATACTCTAGTCATAAATATCTGAATTAAAAAAACTAAAACACATCAATTATTGTAATAATTAATATTATAGAACGAAGAGAGTAATATTAAATAAGAAAAATAAAATTATGAGATACTTATGATAGAATGGGACATACAGGCCGAGTGTTTCCCGACAGCTCCCATATGCGCCATATACATTGTGCATATTAATTTTTGAGTAATACTATTCTGACGTGAAGATTCTCATGTTAGAAAGTTACTTCAACGGTGTAAAAGTGATGAAGTAGTATTTTAATGTGAGAATCTTCATGTAATTAAACTATTTTTTTTAATTTTTTCTTATAAAATAAAGTATTATTATTATTATTACCCTTACCAAAACCTCAGATGCTACACATCAAAGGTAATGGTAAAAGTGGATGATCAACTAGGATTTGAAGTCAGGACCACCTCTTAGTGAGGCGTGCCTGACCATGCACAACACTCCCTTGGTTGTCGCCTGGTGCCTATTTTTCTTTGTCTGAAGCCTGCCGCAGTAGCAACATCATTGGATGGGGTTCATGTTAGTCTGGTCTAGCAATGACCGGAAGAAAGGTACAAATGAAACCACCGCGCAAAGAAGTGACTTAGCTGTCCATGGTTGAGATTCAATTGGGAGACAAATTGAAGACCCATATGATATGGACATGTAAACGATAGCTGACTAGTACTGTTGGCTTTACCAAATATTTTAAGAACCTTAGCAAAACATTTTCACATACGAGAGATGGATCGATGACATACAAGACTTTGTTTTATAAAATACTACTCCTTCCGAGTCTGAATTAAAAACAAAAATAAATTATGAGGAGACTTTAGTATAATCTGAAGGGGAAATAGCTGCGTCCATAAACATAATCGTAAACAAAAACCGTGAAGAGCTTTTAGAATGGTTAGAGGAGGAGAGGAAATGCACCTGTCCAAGCCACTGGTGGGCTCGTCAAGGAAAAGCAATCTGGGCTTCATGAGGATCTCAAGAGCAATGCTAACTCTCCTCTTTTCACCTCCGCTAATCCCCCGGAGAAGCCAGTTTCCGATCACTGTTTCAGCACACTCCTGGAGCCCCATTTCCAGTATTGTGCTCTCTACCAATCCTTGCTTTTCCGACCACCCCATCTTGTCCGGCAGCCGTAGCCTTGCCGAATACGATATCATCTCCCTCACTGTTAGTGTGCCGATCAAAGTGTCATCCTGGGTCACATACGCCTGTTTTTTTAACAATAACACTTTTAGTTTTCAAATCAGAAAAGGTTAATTATAAGATGAGGTGTGATAAGCGTTTAGGGTGTAGAAGACCCCCCATGGCCATTACTAACCGTTGCACCAAATGATAGCTTGGCCCTGCAACCATTAACCAAGATGTTGCCGGTTGTAAAGGCATTACTAGCAAGGCGGCCAGCAAGGGCATCGAGGAGGGTAGATTTACCGGAGCCCGATGGGCCCATGAGGGCGGTAAGGCTGCTGGGCTCCGCGTAGCCGGTGAGACAGTGCAGCACACGGTGGACCGGACGTCCTCTAGGCACCAAAGTAACAGTGAGGTCCGTCCATGCTAGCCAAACCGGCTTGTCTACCGTAAACCCCATGTCCTCCATCTTCTCAGGCTGCAGCCCCCTCTCCATCTTCACATCCTTTGCTGAAGAACTCATCATGGATCAACTTATGTTGCTTGCTTAGGCACAAGAAGGAATGCACCAAGGAAGGCCAGGGTAACAAGTGGTATATGGGCACAGTAGGAAGACCAGCAACACAGTTTTTGACTAATTGAGAAAATTGACGGCAATGGTCCCTGCCATCTGCTGCTGTAAGGCGTCTTTTGCGATTTGTGTTTCACTACGTGAACGGTGGCTTTCCAAGTTCTTGAACACGAGGTGATGTTTTCTTACCTCGGCACAACGTGAGGATGATGTTTCCGTGTGAAATGGCGATTATTTAAAATTCTAATTCAACTCCACGTTGTTGGACCATAGTATGGGCACGGGCTCATTTCGATCTCTATATGTGTCATCGTTATATTAATTTTTTTAGGACTTACCTAAGTCATTGTTGTCACACACGCATACTAGGCATATAAGTAGGTTGTGTATTTACACGATATGGGCCCCATATGCGCAAATTATTTGTCAATGGTGGGATTTGTGGTTAATGAGGGATCGACCTTGTTGCGGGCTTAACTGTGTACATTATGTCTAGGCCTCCCGGGCTCTAAGAGACAGAGCCTGCTCCCATTGAGTATGACCCTCTAATTAAACCATAAGTTCAAAAGTAGGAAACCCAATTAAAATAGCCTACATTAAGAACCCAATTGAGAGAGATAAGAGAGGGGTATTGAGAGAGATAAGAGAGAGGTATTTACATAGAGCAAGAGAGGAGATTGCCTGACCATGCACAACACTCCCTTGGTTTTCGCCTTGTGTCTATTTTTCTTTGTCTGAAGCCTGCCTCCATAGCAACATCCTGCCTCCCTAGTGAGGGCGGTAGCGCCAACCCCACATGTGTCATCGTTACACTAAAATGGTTGGGACCCGCCTATGTCACACATTAGGCATGTGACTAGGTTGTGTATTTACACATTGTGGGGCCTAGATGCATGAATTATGTGTCGATGATGGGACCTATGGTTAGCAAGGGGTCGACCCTGTTTCGGGTTTGACCGTGTGCAGGGGGTCCAGGCCTCTGCGGGCTCTGAGAGATAGAGTCCGCTCCCATTGTATATGACCTTCAAGTTAAACTGGAAGATTAGAAGCAGAAAAGCCCAATTAGAATAGCCCACATTAAGAGCCCAATTGAGAGATATAAGAGAGGTGTATTTAAGGGAGACCAAGAGAGGATATTGCCCTAAGTTTGGGCCACCCCACTCACTTCTCCTCTCTCCCAATTTGCCACCCCCTCTCTCCCTCCTTGGTGCAGCTTGCACAAGCTTTGGAGAAAAAAACTACTCCTAAATATAACATGGTTGAATAAATATATTATGCTGAATCTATGTATCAATATCATACAAATAATATATCTATAAATTTTGTTTAATCAATACATCAATATCACTAACACACTAAAGCAATAAGTTAGTTTGTTGAATCAAAATTTAGTAATAATGCTAATTCATTTTACCAATATTGCTAAAACTCTTCAAGAATAGTGCTAAATGTTTTAGCAATAATGCTTATTGCTAAAATATTTTAGTATTATTGCTACAACGTTTTAGCAATAATGCTACAACTTGGGTTTTCTATAAAATAATTACTTAATTGATGAATATTGTTATTGAATGAAATTTTAAAAATATAGATGAAGTGTTTTAGCAATATTGTCAAAACTTTTCTACAAAAACATTAACTCCAGAAAAATGATTATGTCACATTTTTGTTTTGATGAATGATTAGATCAAGGAGTCTAAGGTTTTGCTAAAGCTTCTTTTGTTTAAGCCGCACCTTGAGACCTTCTAAAGTTGGAAGCTTTAGGCTTTAGGAGATGTTCATCCTTCTTTTAGGTTGAGGGGAAAGAGAATCGATGAAGGAGTCATTGAACGTACGATGGAGAAGGAAATGGGTTCTTTTACAACACTTCATAAGGTTTTTTTTGTCCACAAAATAGCTAATATGTAATATATAAAAAATCCAGGTGATTGGAAAATATTCAATCTTCATCCAAGTAATGTGTAAATTGCCATAAGAAGAAAATAAAAGAGAGCTGTTTTGGAGGATTTAGGGTCTTTTTTGTATTGCACTGAAGTTGATGACATTTTATGTATCAGAGTGTATTATGGGGCTATTTTGGTATATTGCTCTTAGTATTTTTCCTCCAAATTCCCTTGTGATCTAAATCGATTCTTCTTAAGATCTAATTCATTTTGAGCGGCTAATAACATTTTAATTTTTTTTAAAAAAAGTAGATTCAAGGAGGATTATTCCTAACAAGTGACTGGTTTTAATGAAGAAGTTAATTTATTTTGAGTAAAACTACAAACTATAAAGATGGTTGGATCTGGTATATGATTTTACTAAGGGTGGAAAAATTTTGAAAAACATGATTGAAGATTTGATTTGCAAAATTTTATGACCTTCCATGTGTTAGATGTTTGAGTCATTAATGAGGGGTAAATTAATTATTGGGTAATTGTGAGTTATTTATATGCTATTACTACTAGCAAGAATGCACACATATGATGCATGTAAATATATATTAGATGAGATATAAAAAATAAATTAAAAATAAAGTATGTATTTAATTAATATTTCCCTTGCATGCTATAGTTGCAATATATGCTTTCATGATTATAAGGACTATATATTATACACAAACTTTGTATTGACCTAAATGCACTCATAGCAGACAATTGCGAGTCTAAATGTCATAGACTATATACCATATCATAGGTCAACAAAGATAATGACATTAAAGGACTTTGTGTTGTAGAGCACATTATTCATATTCGTGACCACTTTGGCGGCGGGTCTCATTTGATAGAGCTCTTTAAATATTTTTGATGGAGTAAAAAATATTTAAATCCGAACATGTATAATATGGACAAAAATAAAAAAGATTATTATTAAGAAGAGTGTTTTTATATATAAGGGCCCACAAAAAAGTTTAAGAAAACATAGTCATGTGGGACCTCATTTGATATAGCTCGTCAAGAGCTTTCTAACAATACAAAAAAAGCAGGAATTCGAGTTTGGGAGTGCAAGATATAGAATTACAAAGTTAAAATCAACATAACCTAAAATATAGGGCACATGCCATATCAGCTCATAGTATTATGTTGATATGTGACAAGACATCTAAAAGAATCTAAATAAATAGTCACGCAATTTATTTTATTTATTCAAAAATAAAAATGTTATAGTTGCCCAATTTATTTTATATAATATTATGATTAGTGGGCTTTAGTATTATGTTAATAGGCTCATTAATCTTTCTATATTAGTGTAAAGGTATCGTGTTACACCCTCATCCCCTAGATAAGTGTAGGGGTTGGGCAACTTCTCAATTTTTGTGAGTAAACAACCAAGGCAAGCACATTTCAGGGCATATGCAGGAAGTCATGCCCAGATGCCCTAACATGCAAGCAATGCAGCGACACAAACACCATCCAGGCGTAGAAGTTCATCCTGCCCTGTAGGACGACGGTAATGAGGATGAGGGTGATGGCGGTGAAGACAAATTGGAAGAAGACCATGGCTGAAGAGGGGAAGGCCCCGGAGAAGGCCATTTGGAGGAGGAAATGCTCGTTGGTGGCAGTGTTGGGGACCCTGAGGAAGGGGAGGAGTGTGTCACCAAAGGACATGCGGTAGCCCAAGGCATCGAGCAGACTAGGACGCAGTTGAAGGCATCGAGGGCCATGAAAGCCTAGTTGACCACACTTACATAGGGCTTTTGCACACACTCCTAGTCATGCTAGGATTTTTGCCAACGACCAACCAACTAGCCTTCATCCTATGCACACTCAGCCAAATGTCAAACCCTCTTCAAATGTAGGAGATTTAGAACCTTGCACCCAATTGGTGTAGATTTTCGTAGTCCTTTACTTGCAAATCACCGGTATTATCTCACCCTCACCAATATTTGGTTCAAATAGATTGAGATCATCGACTGTTGTCTAGTATGTCTTGGCCTCAACGTCAATATTACTATGTACCTTGTTGTGTCCGAATTCATCATGGTCAGACATACTTTCCAAATCAATTATGTCATTCTCGTTCCATTGTTCATCACCCCACACTCTTCAAATTCTTGCTTGTTGGTATTTTTAGGGTTGTATAGGGGATCATAGTTATCAAATGAAGTACTTAACATACTCATTGTTGGCGACATTTCTTCAAATTCAGTGTGAATGCCTTTTGTAATTGGTTGTGTAGGCATTGGAATGTTGAACTCTCTCGGTTCTCCTAATTTGCAATGGATATTAACGTGTAAATAAATATGCGATGTCGCTCAACATTGTGTATTTGGTTACATACTTTCAATATTTATCATGTCATAGATACAACGAGACTCATATAAGTCGTGTTATCGTATGTACCCTAACACGAATATGTGAAATATCGCTTTTGTTTTTTGCATCAATAATTATGCGACACTATCCATATCGTATTTTTCCTTAACACGATTGTTTATATTAATGTGTTTTTGAGAACATTATAAAGTATAATATCATGTAATCTAGAATTCAACATTACTCGACTGCTTCACAAGTGAATGATGTATCATTGACTCCTGTATGAAATCTACTATTCATGATAGGTTAAGTTGATACCACTGGTGATTTATCGATCTCTATTAAGAGTCTGGTTCTTTTCCATTGATGGTGATTTATCTCCATTGGCAGCCTTGTCCATCTCAACATACAATAATAACACTTCTTTATTTCCCTTCTTATAAATAAAAAATAGTAATTGCAAGCATTCATCGTCTTCTAATTCATACAGAATGGATGATTGTGAAGATGAAAACAAATACTTCAAAGTTGCATTACCATTGACAGTAAGTCTTTCTTCTACTTGTACTAGTAGTTTGCCGAACTTCACTCGGGGATCAATGTTCATAAACCTCACCTTTCCATCTACACATACTATCATTTGCTACCTCTCTATTATAATGTATGCAAATACTAGTCATATCTATTATGTTGGTTTATGGGTCATCGGATCAGCCAAAATGAAGAGGTTTTCAACCGGTACAACTTAAGTAGTTGGAAATAATGGAAAAAATATTGTTTTTACCGTCTCGGAGGACTTGTTAGTGAGTTAACGCTAATCATCTCCCACCGGTGAACTCCGCCACACCACCAATCATTCCTCTCCACCCGAACATAATGGAAAAAGGCTCTTTGTTGCTAGGATCCGTGTCTATTTTGTGTGGAAGAAGGTTAGTTGAGTGAACATGGTGAGCATAATCACTTCAGGTGTAGCCGTAGAGTAATGCAACCAATAGGAAGCTGAGGGAATAGACTTAGCCTAGTACTTCATGGAAAACTTGGACTATGTGGCAAATATCAACTAACCAAGCAAGGACCCAAATGCACAAGATGGAAGACATGGACTAGTGGATGGAAGAATAAGGAATTTTGGCATCTTTTGCCAGGTAATATAGAAAAATCTCAAAAAAAGAATATAAACAGAAAAACCTAGAAAAAAAATGCCTTTGTTGCTAAGGATCGGTGTCTATTTTGTGTGGAAAAAGGCTAGTTGAGTCAACACGGTGAGCATAATGATTCAAGCTGTAGCCGTGTGGAAAATTAAACTGTTGCAACCACGAGGAAGCCGTGGGAAGTGACTTGGACTAGGTGGCAAATATCAACTAACAAAGAAAAGACCCAAATGCACAATATGGAAGAGTCGACCTCGTGGATGGAAGACTTGGACTATCTGTGTTAGCTGAGGACCCAAATGACCTTTTTGTTTTACCAAGCAAAGACCCCAATTTACAAGATGGCTGTATCACTGAGCATTCTCTTTCTCTTTTTGTTGGGAGCCAGTTTGTCTGATAGTGGGACTTCTCTCAATGATGATGCGTACTGCAAGGCAAGCAGATACCATGGGAATGGACCAGAAATCAGATTTCCATTCAGGTGAAATGACCAACGACCAACCCCGTCGGTGTGGCATGCAAGTATCAGCTGTGTGCTGAAGACCCAAATGACTTTTGTTTTACTAAGAGAAAAAACAACCAGCCACGCAAAGACCCAATTGCACAGGATGGCTGGATCACTTATCAACTCAATTATAGGGATTGTAATTTAAATTCTACCCTCTCTTTGAGACTGCTTGTTTCTATGAAACGGGTTCGCCTGCTTCGCTGGAGTCCCCCGTATGACGACCACGAAAATATGTATTCATCAAGAACTCTTTACCTTTTAATTAAGCCAGATATCGACAAATATGTAATTCGGATGAGCATTCATATATACTTTGCTATCAGTCCCTAATGTAATAATATTCAGTTGTGCCTAAACCAAGAAAAAAACAAACATATTTAGTTTGGCTAATGCGGGCATCATTGTTGACATTGACGTATATCCGATAATATGTTTACACTTTCTCCTAAACCCAAAACCCTTGCAATATATCAACTCAAGAATAATTTTTAAAATTGATCATACAATATGCAATCACGTACGTTTTGTCAATGCCACTGCAATAGCCCCGTCAATTTATGGAATTGAATAGATCGTCAAAGTAGAGAAGGTAAGGAGTTTTGTGGCCAATGTGTAAAGGCACGCTTGCGTGTACTTTTCCATGCCCGCTCCTGAGTATATAGCATAGGCATAATTAAATCTTTGCTTGACATCTCGACCTACTTAAGTTCTAAAAAAACCAGCGGACCATTGCGCCATTCTGGTGCATACAGTGGTATCCAGTGGACCAACTCGCCGTGAAAAAAGTGAACCAGCTGTTGCAAGAAGATGTGGAAAGCTTGGTCATTCCTCTAACCCTTTTGCAGCCGAGGTTACTGACATCATACCAGTCATTTAGAGGTCAATTTGGAATAAAAGAGATGTGTTTAAATGTATCAAACACCTTATGTTTCGATTATACCTAAGTAAGGGGAAATTATATTATTTTTAGTTAAATTTTAAAGGGTTTCAATAGATGGAATCTCAATATATTAGATGGAATCCCAATATATGGTAGAACCCGAAGTAACAAGCATAGCAAATTGAAGAATATAGAAAATGGAGGTCAAAGAAAAAGTTATGCCTCGGGAAGCACATCACATGGGTGGGACCTACTTAAAAAGCGTGGGATAACCTATCTGTGTGGGTTTAGTTTTAAAGGGTTCATTAATACGAGTCTATCAGAACTAAGAACACGTGATTCCGACTTCGGGATAAGAAATTATCTCATTTTAAAGTTAGAATTGTATTTAAATAAAATAATAATAAAATATTAAGAAAAAGACAGAATATATGGCGACAGCCGAGCCGGAGCTGCCAATGCCATGTGATCACGGCCCTCTGCGCAATGTGAAACTGAGCATCTGACCTCGCGACCTTGAAAAATTCAAATTGCCACATGACGTGGTTTTTTCATGTGCAACATGTGGTGCACATACATGCATGTGTACCACTTTTTCATCATACGCTTGCATGCCTCCTATAAATTCGAATTTCCGTCCAAACTTCTGAAAGAGTTTTTTAGTCTATTCTGAGTATGTTTTCTTCCGTTCAAAAAATATTCTTAGCTAATTCGAGGGTGTTGTATGCAATGGAAATGTCTATTCCTCGTGTTAGATACCATATAATGGGGGAATGTCCAAGGGAAAGAACATGCTTTGCCTGTCGCCCTCGAACCCCAAAGAGAGATAAGTGACCCGAAGCAAGAAGAGGTTATCTCTTCCATTGTTGGGCCACAACGAGAGAAGTGACCCAGAGTAGGGGAAGCTCCGTCCTCCACTAAAGGGCTACGCACTGAGAGGAACATCCCCGGTTAAAGGGAGGTTCTATCAGCAGCCTATGGGCGCGGAAAGAGAGAAGTATCTCTAGGTAAAGGGAAGGTCTGTTCGTCGCCTAGGGGCGCATAGAGATCAAAGTGTCTCTGGGTAGGGGAAGTTCTATCCACCACCTACAAGCGCGGAAAGTTTAGAAAGCATCTCGGGTTAAGGGGAGATTATGTTTGGTGCCTTCAAATGCAGTTTCAGACCTAGAGGAGGTTCTGCCCGCCATCTCCGTACCTAAAAAGGAAGACGCTCTAAGGAAATGAGTAACTCCGAATGCCACTACTTCTCGAACTACAGCGAGAGCATTTATAAATTTTTGATTTAATATGACTTACATTTATGTACATCTAAATTAGTAATATTAATATATTAAATAAGATATATATGATTTTTATGCTCTGATCTAATGTGTTTTGATATGCTTTGACCTAATATTATCTGATAAGATCTAAAATGCTCTATTTAATCTTATATGCTTCGATATGACATGATATATTGATAAGATCTGATATGACCTAATTTGCTTTGTTGTGCGTTATACTCATTGTTGTGATGGAGTAAGATTTGTGTTTTCGCTGATTTATTGGCTTCTATTCGAATCTGATAATTTATGAGGTTTCCGTTTGATTTCAGATGATATATTCAGATATAAGAATATACATATTTTAACATATATAATTTTATGATGCTTGATATATGTAATAGCCATTAGGAAGAATTACGTTTGGATCTAATCGTATTGGAGTAACGTCGTAGATGTTATCAAATACGTATGTAGGCAACTAACGGTACAATAATGTTGGTCCGATCCAAATTAATTATAATATTAGGTTTGTTCACGCCTATGCACAATGAAGCACTAAAGATTCGTAGTACGTAGAGGAACATTGCGACTCTCGCCCACAGTGTTCATCGCTCTTAGTTGGTTTCGTTCGGTGATTTTTATGAAAATTTAATTTAGTCCAATTTTATTTTCTGAACACCTCCAGTCCTGGTTAGTTTTCCGGGCTAAGGTGTTACATTAAAAGACCATTTCTTTTCAAGATATATGCACTTCCTAATGCCTCTTCAAATGATCATCAAGATATCATAATTGTTTTCAAAGGTTAAAATAAAGATCAAAAGGTATAAGGAAACATCTAGGCATTTTACGTTACATACTCTAAAACAAGTGTGGTAACAGTTCCAAGGGTAGAAAACAACAATTCCAACATCAGCCCCTTGCTTGCGTTCGTGAGAAGCCCCTTGCTTGTGTTCGTGAGAATGATGAACATTTTGCGTGTGAATCTCAACGTTATAAAAGCATTTTTGTTACTCAAATGATATTCAAAGAAAGAATGGCTTCGGAGACAGTGCACAGTGGGAGACGTCTGACGACAAAATAAGATTCCTCTTGACTCCAAGACGTCTGGCTAGGCAAGAAGTGACCCATTAATTGCTTACATAATCCTTGCAGACCATCATGGAAACGTTGAAGCAGGCAAGTCTAGGCGTTCTGCAGTAGTGATGAGGTATAACTACGTACGTGGAATGTTATTTACGGAACAAGAGAGACAGGCCAACGATCCAGTCAGGCTCAAGGGCCATCAAATAGGACTCTGGAATTCCAGAGTCCGTCTTTCTAATCAAATAGGACACTAGCTTACATCGAGTCGGTGGCTGTGGTTTTCGTTGCAAAATGTCCCACACGTAAGATAACGTGCTGGAGAGCCAGTGAAAGCCATTTACATAATCAGCTCATTACTGACTTCGGCCTTCAACACTATAAATTCATGATCTGCTCCAAAACTTTCATTGCACTACTCTAGCAAGCGAAGTTGGTTACCTTTTTCTTTTCTCTGGGGTTTGCTTTTCATCCAACGGAATTAACATCCATGATTGAGTCAATCCAGCATAAAACCGTTCTGGTTACTGGATGTACTGGATACTTGGCAAAGAGTATTTATTCACTTGGATTTTTTCTTTTTACTCTTTTTCTTGTTCGGAAAAAGTGAGCAAGTACTGAATCTGGGCTTTCTCTTTCTCATGCAGTTTTTGTAGAGAAGCTACTCAGGACTGGTGTCAAGAGGGCTTTCCTTCTGCTCAGAGCAGCGGACACTGCTTCTGCATCTCAAAGACTACAAAATGACGTCTCTCTCCATCTTTCCTTTCGCCTCCATATTTTTTAAGAACCTCCTGACTATATACACCACATTAAACTCCTTTAACCCCCATTTTTTATACGATCGTGGCTATTAAGACCCCATTTTTTCCCCCTTATCCCCCAAACAAAAGAAAATTTGTATTTTTTTTAACTCCTTTCCCCTATCTCCTCCATCCATTTTACCCATACTTCCCCCAAAATATAAACCTTATTATCTTTTCCTTTCAACTCTGGTATTAACTCTGGTGGCTGTCGGCCAGATTTGGCCGGCCAGCATGCGGCCGTGGCCAATGATCGACAGCAAGATGTGACCAGCGTCCAGTGGCTGGCCAGCAGCGGCCAGCACGTGACCACAAACAGTGGCCGCGGCTCGCTGCACCCAGTTGTGGAGATGAGAAAAGGTTGCCGATGTAGATACCAGCGTCGGAGAAGAAGAAAAAAGGGGAAAAAAAAACTGGGGTAAAAATGAGGGATGTAGGAGATTTTAATGAAAAATAGTGGGGTAAAAAAGCAATGGGGGACACAGGGAAAAAGGGGGGTCTAAATAGCTACATTTTTTTTATA
This sequence comes from Saururus chinensis, assembly GCA_035235625.1. Taxonomy (NCBI): domain Eukaryota; kingdom Viridiplantae; phylum Streptophyta; class Magnoliopsida; order Piperales; family Saururaceae; genus Saururus; species Saururus chinensis. The sequence continues at coordinate 21,931,759 of CP141146.1, read as the reverse complement.
TACCCCAACCCTACCTAATTAAAATGTCTCACCTATCACCTATATCTAAGAATTTATTCTCAGCCCCCTTCTCCTCCCTCTTCCTCCCCCCTCACCCATCTCTTTCTTGGCCGTGGCAGCCATTCATGGCCTGGTCAAGCCAGGGCTGGCGGCCTCCGCCTGGCAAGGAGACCAAGTCGAGCCTGTCCTCCTTTGCCTAGCCTGGTGGAGGCGGCCAAACAAGGCTTGGCACTCAGTGACTAGAAGAGGCCAGATATGGCCGCCAACCAGCCCAATGGCAGTTAAAAAAAAAATAAGGTGGCGACCAAGTCATCGCCGTTGTCACCATTTTTCGCCACCGCCCCGTCACGGTCGACGGAGTAAAAATATTTATATGGGTTCTGAAATAGGAGTTGAGGGAAAGAGGAGTTTAGGAGGGTTATCATATCCACTTTTGATCTCAGGTACTGAGCAAAGAAGTGTTCGACGTTTTGAGAAGGAAACATGGAAAAGATTTTGATTCATTCATCGTGGCAAAAGTTACACTTGTTCCTGGGGACGTTTCTCATGCCGACATGGGAGTCAATGATGACAAACTTACGAAAGAGATGCGGGAAGAAATTGATGTTATCGTCCATGTGGCTGCCAACACAAAATTTGACGAAAGGTGGGACTTATTTGCTCCCTTCCTCCGACTGCTAATAGTTGTCGGAATTAGAAAACAAAGCAAAAATAAAATTAATGCATTTTAGTTTTTAATTCAGGCACTTATTACGGGACGAAGAGAATATCATATTAAAATTAGTTTATTTAAAAAAAGTAAAGAGGACACTTAATATGGAAAAAAAAGTATTTTTATCAGTGACGTTTATATACACTGAAAAATGTTTTAGTTTCTTAAATGCAATTGTAGTAAGTTAAAATGTTAAATTTAAACTACAAATTGACATTTCTTATGAGAAAACATCCAGGTATGATGACGCCATCGCTACAAATACAATGGGAGCAAAACACCTGCTCGAATTTGGGAAGAAATGCTTGAAATTGAAGGTGCTGCTCCATGTTTCCACAGGTAATTCTCGTTGGCAATTGCTTTTCCATAGGTCTTCTCGGTGCTCTTTAAATTATTTTATTCTTATTTTATAATTTTCCATGCAAGAATTGTGACATGCGATTTTGCTTTATGAACTTCTCAGCATATGTAATTGGGGAAAAGGCCGGACTCATTCTGGAGAAGCCATTCACAATGGGTGAAACACTCAACGGAAGAAACGATCTGGACATTGAAGCGGAGAGGCAACTGGTGAAGGAAAAGCTGATGGAGCTCCGTGGCAACAATGTTTCAGATAAAGATGAGAGACTTGCTATGAAAAAATTGGGGATGGAAAGGTTTGATTTTATCGCTTTTATTGGTACACTTTTTTATATCACATGTCTAGCTACAAGAAAACTAACTAATAGCCTGGGAGTAGTCACATATTTTAAGGAAAATGTTAACAAAAGCCCAAGTATTGTGAGCCACTGTGTAGAAATTCAATTGTGCGCATAAAATTGAAATTTGATGGCTTGGGAGGCCTGGCTCACGTATGAGCCCAAGCTCATTCCAACATGTTTCTATATATATATATATACCTGGCTCACGTATGAGCCCAAGCTCATTCCAACATGTTTCTATATATATATATATATATATATATATATATATATATATAAGTTTTATCCTAGCTATTATTATTTTATTTTTCTTCTTGTTTATAATTTTGTCTTTCTATAAAAAAATAGAGCCAGACACTTCGGTTGGCCAAACACATACGTCTTCACTAAGGCAATGGGTGAAATGCTTATTGGGCACAATAAAGAAAATGTCCCACTTCTTATTTTGCGGCCAACGATGATCACAAGCACTTACGAGGAGCCATTCCCCGGTTGGATAGAAGGGACAAGGTAATATTTATTGTCATTCCTTTTGCATCATCTAGTTAGTAGTACATCATAAAGTTGTGGATTATTCATAACGGCGATGGGCAATGGTCAGTGGTGGCCAGCACGGTCACTGTAAAATAGGAAGACGAAAAAGGACCTTCACGCCGGCCAGGAGTAGCTCCAGGCTCTAGCTGTTAGACCCTCATCTGCTCAACAGACTTAGGGAGATGAGCATGCTTACCGGGAAAAGGCCCGAGAGCTCCACCAGGACCTGAACGCTTACAATTGTTTTACACGATCTCTCCAAGATCTTATCTTTTTAGGCTATCGAGACGAGACCGAGATCCGAGATGGCGAACCATGCGTAAGCCTACCTAATAATTTATTATCGATAAGAGGGAATGTAGACAACCATGTAAGTTTAAAATACACTTAATTTAGACGGAAAGGCGACACATTTCATATTGAAAATGTGGAAACATCATCAGCCTTGATAAGATAGAGAGTCAAATTCTTTTTAATATCTCCATTCACATCACATCTGGTCGGTAGTTTTCCCATTTTTCATGATTTTATAATGAGAGTGAAGGAAGATTCCAGGATGATCACAATACCTTCTTCATCAGCTAACACATTTACTTACTGTTTCAATTGCAGAACTGTTGACATCTTGTTGGATCGTTATGGAAAGGGAAAACTAAAGTTTACAGTTGGTGATCCCAACACAATTGTTGATTTTGTAAGTATTCTGGAAAAGTTTTGAGTTTTCTTTCTCTATTGGACAAGAACTCGCAGCTGCATAAAAATGTCCACCACACTGTTACAATTCTCTATCTATCTACTTATAAAAATATTTATATAATAACATAAAAAAAGAATCATTAGTATGCGCCTTTCCTACGCATAGTGCCTATTAGTTAGAAGGTAGGCAGGGTTGGATCTACCTGCAAGCATGGCATTCTTATTTTTTAAATATGCACACACTGTATTTTTACTTTTTCTATATGGAAATTTTAATAGTGCCTATTAAAATTTGCCCAGCTGAACAAATTTTCCATATATCAATCGCTGACCAAAAGCTTGAGCTTTTTATTGTTGTCCTCGTAAGTTTCTTTTCATGATGAAGCAACTAAAGCCTGGTCTCTAATTGATTTTCACAGATCCCTGGAGATATGGTTGTGAATGCCATGCTTGCTATGATATGCGCAAATTACAATCAGTCATCACAATTTGTCTATCACATGGGCTCATCTCTTAGAAATCCTATCAAATACTCCTTCGTTCATGATTGTGCATTCAAATACTTCTCCACTAGCCCTTTCATTGCCAAGGATAACACTCCCATTGAGGTCCGTAGGGGCAAGACCTTCCGCACAATGTCAAGCTTTCACCGATTTATGACTCTACGTTACAGGATATCACTTGAGGTAACTTTGGCAATGACTAATTAATGTTAAACCTATGTGTTTTACATTGATGTGATGAATGTACGGCTTATATGTGGAAGCTTTTTTTAGACTTCCTACCTAATATCCACCAGAATATTCTCCACCAAGTAGTAGCCGCCAATTATGAGGATCAACGGTAGGCATCTAACGTTTAGTAGTGTGTGCACCATTGATTCTCATGATCAATTAATTAAGGGGTCCTATTTATGGAGAATATCCTCAAAGAGGATCACAAAGTTTTAAATATGTGTAGTTTACATTTTCTGTGTCATGTTTGTTAAGACTAAGTAGATGATGTCCTTTGCAGGGATTGCGCATTGCTAGTGCAGCACATATCTTTCCTCGGAAGACATACAATGCCCTAAATAGAATGTACAACTCTGCTATTCTTCTCTTTAATCTCTATCGGCCTTATATTTTCTTCAAAGGAAGGTAAAAATTGATTCAACTTACAACCATTTGTGCACACAAAACTCTTAATTCAAAGCAAGTGATACACCATGACATTCATTATCCTAATATTTTCTAATACACCATGACATTCATTATCCTAATATTTTCTATCTACAGATTTGATGATGTCAACATGCAAAAGTTGAGGATTTCCACAAAAAATAATGCCAATGAATTAGAGAAGCTAAATTTTGATCCTAAATGCATTGATTGGGAAGAATACTTGATGAACGTTCATATTCCTGGTCTAGTCAGACACACATTCAATGTGTAAAATTACTTGCTACAAGGTTTCTATTTCAATCAAGGAAAGAGAAGCTGCCTATGATCCCACATATATGTACTCTAGCAAAATTTATAATTATTGGAAATGCATTTGAGAAAGTTTATTGTAATCATGTAGAAATTGTGTAAGTGGATTATCTTTACAAGATACATCCACTACAACAAAAAAGACTATTAACAACGCTTTTAAGTGTCGCTAATAGTCTCCTAAGCATCGCGAATGACTATTAGCAATGCTTACAAAGCATCGCTAACTATGTCGCTAAAAATTGAGTCGCTATTGCTCATTAGCGACGCTTATAATTGTAATGCCTGGGGTTTTTCATACATTTTTCTCAAAATTCATAAAATTTTTTTGCAATATAACTGCTATAAATAAGAGAAAATGAAGAATACGAAACCTGATAAAACAGTTTTATAATTTAAAACATAACACATCAGTTTTACTCATTCGATTAACCATCGTACGGCCAAAGCAAATATCCTCATGCGCTACTCGAAAACAACGGTACAAATAAATTGCTATGATCATAGACTTTAAATACAAATCCCTCCCAGGCATCCCTAAGTGCAAGTCCCATAACAGTCCACAGTCTGATCCAAACTAAAGTCCAGAAAGAATAAACATATTAATGCTCATCTCACCCAATACATCAGATCGTGGCACAAATAAACTCGCAGTGAGTCAAGCATATACCTGAGTCAACGGGAATCAATCCACCGCTGAAATGAGCATCCATCTCCAGGAGCTCTCCAACACAACCTGTAAAAGCCTCCCGAACAACGGGGCTAAAAAAATAGGGTAATGAGTATTTTCATACTCAGTAGGAAAATACCCAGTAGGGGAGTTTTAAACAGTGAACTCAATAAATCCATACATAGATGCTTTCATGCAACTCAAACATGAAGCACTCAAGCATATAAATATCATGCTCATACGCATATAATCAATGCCAAATGTACCATCGTGCCAAAAACATACTAAATGCACCATCGTGCCAAAGTCATACCATCAAACAAAACATACACAACACCCTTATCTAGGGTCTTACAAACTTACTCGTACCATCGTACGCTTACTCACACAACTTACACATACTTGTATGACCTTACTCATACAATCATATACTTACTCGTACGACCTTACTCGTACATCTTACACTTACTCGTACGACCTTACTCGTACAGTCTTACACTTACAGTCTTTCTCAGAAACTTACGCTTACAGTCTTGCTCATAATCATAATCTTATAGTCGTGCTCATAGTCTTACTCTTACAACCATACTCATACTCTTATAGTCATACACATACTCATACTCTTACAGTCATACACATACTCTCACAGACGTACACATACTATCGACCGCTGAAGCTCATTACAACTAATAAGCTCTAGCGTCGAGATGGAAAAGAATGCCACAGGGGCATCACCTTAACCCCCGGGGAGTGACTAGACGCCATGGACTTTTTTGAAGGTAAGGCACACTAGTGCTCATGGGGCACATGATCAAACAGGTAAGAGTAGGTCCATGATACTACTTACCTGAGCGCGCAAACATAAACACCCACACATAAGGGGTCTTACAGTTGCCCACCATAATGGGTCTTATAGTGCCATAGAATTGCCCACCATAATGGTTCTTATAGTGCCAAAGAATTGCCCACCATAATGGGTCTTATAGTACCAAAGAATTGCCCACCATAATTGGTCTTATAGTGCCAGTGCCACTCTTGGGCAGAAACATACTATGCCACTCTTGGGTAGAAATCATACAGAGCTCTCAATAAAGCATCAAACGTCTGGGCTTCATACAACACACAGACCAAATCGAAAGCAAACATCGCTCTCAACAGAGCATCAAACGTCTGGGCTTATATAGCACACAGACCAAATCGAAAACATACATCGCCCTCAACAGAGCATCAGACGTCTGGTGCTTTATACAGCACACAGACAACATCCCGCAGGATAAACACCATGGCAAGACATGATAAATGCTTAGTCGACTCATTATCAGCTAGCTTAAACATGGAACTTAATCTGTCGAACCCTCAAGTCTCAAACTCACAACGCTATCATTAGCTGTGCTTATAATTCAAGTTTGAATTAAATAAATTATGTGGTACAATTATGCCACACAAGCACTCAAACGTACTGTGCTCCACTTATCAAACCGAAGCTGAGCCCGATCCGAAACCCTAGTTCGTCAGGACAGCAGACTTCACTTAACTCATCCATATCACAACAAAACTCACCGTACAACAAAATCTTACTGTCTTACGTACTCTGCCATCCCCTTATGGCCAAAACATCTTACACTAACATTATCAAATGAAACTCCTCAGAGCTGACCCCAGTTATCGCCCTCTTATTTATACCTCACTTATTGAGCTTACTTTTCACTTCATAATTTGTACGTTATGCTTGTACAATTATGCACACTCTTACTGTCTGACAATCCCCCAACATACGCTCTGATACAAACCAAACAAACTGCTCCAACCCTCGCCCATCATACTCATATCCTCTGCCAACCGTCATACGCTCACATATCCACAACAAATCCAGATGTAGCTTCTGTCACCTCTTACTGTCCATCGCCCATACCTCTGCCCACATACACTTACACAGATCCATAGCATAGGCCATTAGCCATCATACATACGTATGTCTATCACCCATACGTCATAAGCCTAAGCTCAAAATGGGCTCAAACTAAAAAAATAAAAATATTCTATATATAAATATAAAGTATATGAAATATCACACATACTAATATACTTTTAGTATTAAATATTAATAAATATATTTCAACAAGTATTATGACTACACCGTGTCAAGGCCCTACCCGATGGAAAGGCTACCGTGCGGCACTTACAAGGCTTTCCACCCGGCAAGTAACCCTATCGAATGGAACAAGAGTTCTTGCTTGGCAAGGCGCTGCGCGGATCACGTGCGAAGGGCCTTGCAAAGCAAGGGGTAGGGGGCCTTGTTCTTTGCCGCGGAGAACTTTGCCATCCGCCAAGACTTCTTCTAAGACTTGAACATCGGAGGTGACCTTTGGGTTACCACGATCAATCTTGTTTCTAGAGGGGCCTTCGGCATTGACATGATATGGCTTGAGGCAACTGGCATGGAAGGTCGGATGGATATGCATCCAGGCTGGTAACTGCACTTGATAAGAGGCTTTCCCGACCCGCTTAGTGATGGGGATGGGACCTTCATATTTGCGAACCAGACCTCGATGGAGTTGCCGGAATATCTTCAATTGGGCTGGATTCAGTTTAACAAGAACGAAATCTCCCACCTTGAATGTGTAAGGCTTCTGGCCTAAGTTGGCCCACTTCTTTGCTCTGCGGCGTGCTTTCTCGAGATAGGCCTTCGCAATGTCTACTTGGAGGTGCCAATCCTTTGCTAGGTGGAAGGCAGGCGGGCTGTTCCCTATGTATCCAGTCGCTAGAGTAAGTGGAGTTGCCGATTGACGCCCAATGGCAAATTCAAAGGGGCTATGGTTGGTGGCAGAACTCCGTTGGAGGTTATAGGAGAATTAGGCAATATCGAACAAATTCGCCCAATTCTTTTGATTAGCACTGATGAAGTGGCAAAGGTACTCTTCGAGGATGGCATTGATGCGTTCAGTCTGACCATCTGTTTGGGCATGCATGCTAGAGGAGAAATTTAACTTTGAACCCAGTAGCTTGAATAACTCAGTCCAACAACGACTAGTGAATCGTGCATCGCTGTCACTCACAATGGTTTGCGGTACTCCCCAAAGTTTGACAATATTTTTGAGGAATAAGTGTGCTGCTTCTTCAGCCGTACAGTGCTTCGATGCTGGGATAAATGTTTCATATTTTTAGAAGCGATCGACCACAACCAAGATTGATCTGTAACTGCCGACCCTTGGTAAAGCGGAGATGAAGTCTAGGGAGACACTCTCCCATGGCCCGTCTGGCACTGGTAGTGGTTCCAGAAGACCACGAGGTTTGTCCCATTCGACCTTATCTTGTTGGCATGTGAGGCAGGTGCGAACATATTCTTCGACATCGTTGCCCATGTGAGGCCAAAAATACCGCCTTTCCAAGAGAGCTAAGGTGCGGTGAATACCTGAATGCCTGGCCCACAGTGTGTCATGGCATTCTATAAGGAGATCCTTCCTAAGATTGTCGGCCTTCGGTACATAGAGGCGCTTCCCCTTTGTCATCAGTAGTCCATCTTCCACTCAAAACTTGCGAGTTTTTCCCTCAGTGACTTGCTGGAGAAGAGAGGGTGCCAATGTATCTTTGTAGATCGCTTCTACACCGGCTGACACGGCCCAACTTGTTCAACTCGGTAGTAGCAAGATCATCAGACTCAGTCTTCCAGCTCAATGCGTTGGCGACAATGTTGTCTCTGTCAGGTTTGTACTCTTGGGTGAAGTCGAATTTGGCAAGGAAGTCTTGCCAACGAGCTTGTTTCGGAGAGAGCTTCTTCTGGGTTTGGAAGTAGCTGGCAGCAATATTGTCAGTCTTGATAACAAATTGAGAACCTAGCAAATAATGTCGCCAAGTGTGAAGACAATGAATGATGGCCGTCATCTCCTTCTCTTGTACGGTATACCTTCGCTCAGTCTCATTTAGTTTGCGATTCTCAAAAGCTACCGGGTGTCCATCTTGAGCCAAAACACCTCCGATGGCGTAATCAGAGGCATCCGTTTGCGTTTCAAAGGGCTTCAGGTAGTTAGGGAGCTAGAGAATAGGGTCTTCAGTCATAGCCTTCTTCAGTTCGGCAAAGGTCGTTTGACATTTCTCAGACCAGCACGAGGGACATTTCTTCTTGAGTAAGTTAGTCAGAGGGGTGGCTTTTTGTGAGTACCCTTGAATGAACCGCCGGTAGTAATTAGCCAGACCAAGGAAAGCTCGTAACTCTCGTACCTTAGTCGAGGTAGGCCATTCATCAATTGCGTGAACTTTCGATGTATCCATGGGGACTTGTCCTCCTCCAATGGTGTGTCCAAGAATAAGATCTCCTCCTTAGCAAAAGAAATTTTCTCCAGTTTGACCTACAATTGATTGTACCAGAGAACTTCAAAAATAGTCTTCAAATGATCAATGTGCTCTTCCAAAGTCTTGCTGTAAATGACAATGTCATCTAAGTAGACAACCACAAACTTGTCGAGGAACTCCCAGAAAATATCATTCATCAGAGTGCAGAACGTAGCCGGGGCATTCGTTAGTCCAAAGGGCATGACGAGGAACTCAAAGGCCCCATAGTGGGTAATGCAAGTAGTCTTCACTTCGTCTCCCTCAACAATTCAAACTTGATAGTACCTCGATCGTAGATCCAACTTTGAGAAGTATCGGGCGTCGCCCAGTTGATCAAAGAGGTCTGCAATGAGTGGAAAGGGATATCTATTCTTCATCGTCAACTTGTTGAGAGCATGGTAATCAATACACAAACGCAAGCTTCCATCATGTTTCTTTTGGAAGAGGACTGGAGATCCAAAGGGTGCTTTAGCGGAGCGGATGAAACCTGCTTCAAGGAGCTCATCAAGTTGTCTTCGCAATTCTGCAAGCTCAGGCTGCGCCATCCGATATGGGGCCCGAGCTGGAGGCTTGGCACCTGGTTCTAACTCAATATGATGATCAATAGCTCTCCTTGGTGAGAGGTGCTTGGGAAGGGCTTTCGGCATCACATCCGCATATTTCAAAAGGACCGCCTAAACTCCTGGGTGGGTAGGTGCATCATTCGGCGATTGATCCTCCATTTACATGGCGACAATGTAAGTGGACTCACCCTTCCTCAAGCCCTTGTCAAAGTTGTATGGCTAACAAGTGCTCAGTCGCGGTTTTGAATAGTTGGGACCATGCATGGGCTGGATTTGTCGAACATGCATACAAATCCTAGGTGCGGCATAGGCACAACACTTGCACCTTGTAGAAAGTCCATCCCCAAGATAACCTAAAAATCATCCAAGCGAACATCCATAAGATTAATTGTTCCAGACCAGCTTCCGATTGAAATGGGAATGTCTTTAGCTAATCCAGTTATAGGGTGAGCTTCGGAGTTCACGGCCTTCATTCGACTGGAGTCTTTTACTAACTGTAACCTAAGGAGCTTAATCTCATTGTTGGAGACGAAGGTGTGAGTAGCTCCAGTGTCAACCATGGCTTGAGTTGGGACTCCATTTAAGCGAATCCCAATATACATCAAACCCTTGGCCTCTGGGGGTTTGGTTACATCTTGTCCCTTGAGTGAATTGATCAATCGTAATGCCTCCATCTTTGGTTCTACATCTTCGTCGCTAGATGCCCCTTCATTGGCAGCTTCGGAACTTGATATCCAGGTATATATGACGTTAAGCTCCTTTTTCTGTGGGCAATCTCGAACAAGGTGCAGACCATTACAAAGGAAACAGGTGAGCTTGCAAGGTTGAAATGTTGTGTTGTCTGTCCTTTGTCCCTCGTTCCTGTAAAATGGTCTCCTCTCACCTATCTTGCCCTTGCCTTTATCTTGACCCCCGGTGAACGACCCTTGATCTTTCTGGCCATATCGGGTATCCCTCTGGTTGATGGTGTTCTTTCTCGAACCGCCTTCATTAGTATAGTCGGTAAGACATTCTGCTTCTGTAACGGCAGTGGTCAAATCTCTTACACCCTGCCTGTTTAGTGCAGTCTGAACCCACGGCTTGAGTCCTTCCAAAAAGAAAAATACCTTGTCTTTCTCGGACATGTCACGAATATCCAACATGAGGGCGGAAAATTGCTTAACATATTCTCAAACAGTCCCAGTTTGTTGGAGATGTCTAAGGTTTCTCCGAGCAATGAACTCAACATTTTCGGGAAGAAATTGAGTCTTGAGTTGACTCTTCATCTCCTCCCATGTCTCAATCCGGACTAGGCCTCTTGTCATCTCGTCATACTTAGTCCTCCACCACAGCTTGGCATCGTCGGACAAAAACATGGTGGCCATAGCCACTTTTGCCTCTTCAGTCTCTGGGCTGACAACCCGAAGGTATTGTTCCATATCGAACAAAAAGTTTTCGAGTTGCTTAGCATCTCTTGCCCCATTGTATGGAGTGGGTTCTGGCACTTTGGGACGTCTTTGTCTGCCCATCGTACCAAGGGGTTCTTGGCGAGCAGCATTGCGCATGAGAAGCGACACCTGGGCTACCAAGCCACGAATCTCTTCCTGTAAGGAAGCCACGGTCACTTGTACATCATCACGAAGCTCATTGATCAGCTTGCGATTCACTGAGTTCAAATCACGGTTCCTTTCCTCCCATGTCTCTAGGGAGTGAACCTTGTCATCCAGCTTGTCGAAATTGGTTGCAAGGGACGCTAGTTGCTCTTCCACAGCTTCCACACGCAACAACGTTTTCGATGTCTTCGTTGGCATGGGGGGCAGGCTCTACCACACCGCTTGCCTTAGCCACCGACTTCGGCATCCCTTCTGAAGATTGAATGAACCGAAAAGGGGTGGGATCGCCTAAACCAAGGCTCCGATACCAACTGTCACGGCCCTACCCGATGGAAAGGCTACCGTGCGGCACTTACAAGGCTTTCCGCCCAGCAAGTAAGCCTATTGAATGGAACAAGAGTTCTTGCTTGGCAAGGCGCTGCGCGGATCACGTGCGAAGGGCCTTCCAAAGCAAGAGGTAGGGGGAAAGAGAGTGACGCATTGCAAAGAAACAAATGAACACAAGCAAGAAAGTGGATTGCATTCACTATCAACGTGTTTACAAAGCAATGACAACCATTCAAACACTACCCTCCCCATATATAACATAAGGGATTTTTCGAATATTGCTGGAGTAGCAGCCAAAGTGTCTCTACAGGCATGGTTATAAAAAGTAAAGGAAAATACATAAAAACATAAAAAGAGACATTAAAAGGTATTTACAATGTATTTACAAAGGGGTTCGGACGAGGTCCGTAACAACCGTGAACATCTGATTATAGTCACTATGAAAGAAGAAAACTATGACAAATAAGTTTTAGTTACATATGCTAAAAAAGTGCAGCATTATTATTTTTCTCTTTTTATGTACATATAATCACTAAAAAAGATGTAAAAAATAAAAAATTATTTAGCCAACATTGTCATCTACTTCCTTGTATTTTCTTTTCTTTACATGCTTATAAATCACTAATAAAAAACCTATTCCGTAACCGTAGTGTGCCTCTAAAAAATTTTGAAGCACATGTAAAAAGATATACATTTTGTAAGATGAGGACGGTCCCAATGTCATGCTTCAACTTTTAAAAGAATATCTAATCATTCTTTTCTAAACTAAGGTTGGTCCCCAAATGTCATGTTTCTTTTAGAATTATTTTTAAGTATATTAGTGTGATATCATGTTAACCCTCTGTCATATACTTATAGCTCCATTTGGTTTTTTTCAATTGAACTAATTTTAGCTCATCTTTAAGAATCAAATAGAGCTATTAATTTGGGACAGAAGGAGTATATTAGTATTTGTGTCTCTAATATTTTTATTTTTATAAAATATATATCATATATAAAAATTATATATTCATTATAATTTAATAAGGATATATATCATGAAAAAAATTTATATGAGTTTAGGCTCTTGTACGTCAATGTGAGCCAATGCATCATGGGCCATCATATCGATCTATCCAAATGCGCAAGCAGACATAAACTAATCTACCTCCTGAGTTATGTGTGTTATTAGATCGTAATATGATGATGCATGACATCGATACTCACATAGTCGTGAGTGAGCCTTGACTCATATAAGCGGGTCTCATATATCAATATGATACATAGTATTAGTCTATAAATATGAGATTATATGTCATTTTATATATTCCATTCGTCCTAGATTAATAGCCCAATTAGATTTTTCAAAATGAACTAATTAAATAGAGCTATTAATATAAGAATGGAGGGAGTATGTTATAAATATATATTTAAATTAACAATTATGTTTATATAAAATATACATATACATGCATTATTTATTTTATATATATTATTTATATATAATTTTAAAATTATATTCGAGCTCGAGCCAAGTAACATTGAGTTCAAGTTTTATTCGAGCCGAGCCGAGTCGAGCAGGGATCTGCTCGAACTTGGCTCGAACTTATTCGAGCTCGAATCTAGTTCGAGTCGAGCTTAATTCGAGCCGAGCCGAGCTGGGTTTGCTCACAAGCTAGCTCGGCTCGTTAACAGCCCTAATGGAAACATTGAAGAGATCAAATAGGACACTAGCTTACATTGAGTCGGTGGCTCTCATTGAAAGATGTCCCACACGTAAGATAACGGTGCTGGAGAGCCAGTGAAAGCCATTTACATAATCAGCTCATTACTGACTTCAGCCTTCAACACTATAAATTCATGATCTGCCCCAAAACTTTCATTGCACTACATTCTCTAGCAAGCGAAGTTGGTTACCTTTTTCTTTTCTTTGGGGTTTGCTTTTCATCCAACAGAATTAACATCCATGATTGAGTCAATCCAGCATAAAACCGTTCTGGTTACTGGATCTACTGGATACTTGGCAAACAATATTTATTCACTTGGATATTTTCTTTGGATTCTTTTTCTTGTTCGAAAAAAATGAGCAAGTACTGAATCTGGACAAATCGGGCACAACACCTACATACTCCAAGTTTGAATGATTGACATATGGAGTGCATAAAACTATTTGTATCATTAGGGAGTTATTGATGCTATTTGTCCTCGTGGATAGACGCCTACTTTCCCCACCTACACCCCAATGTTACCTGTGCATCATTTCCAATGAAACCTATGAGCATATCTCAACTTGTTTGCAATGAGTTAGTCATGGAGTATCCATCACTAAGTTGAAGAGATCAAGAATTTCGTTCATTCTCACCCGGTTTCTATTTCTCATTTTCATTCTCACCCGGTTTTTGTTTCACATGTTGCTTAGGATGGTTAAACGTTTTTTTTGTCCTTACTGGAAATGCCTGTCGTAGCTCATTGCTTAATTGCAGAAAATATGTACTTGTAGACATTAATAATATCTCAAGACATACTTCTGGGCAGACTTGGACCTACTTGACCATGAACATAGATAATTAAAGACAAGTTATTATTATTGATGCGTACTATAGCTTACCTAAGTGATGTAGACTTATGTCTACATAATGCTAACAAATTAGAGAGAGATAGAAAACAAAAAATTAAAAATAAATTAATTTTTTATTATGATTTTTGAGTTGCAAATCTTCTCTGAATTACACAACATATAGAGAAAATTTAAACTAATCCTAATAGAACCAAGAGATAATTATTAATTTAATTCTAACTAAAAAAGGAATATAAATATTAAAAATTAGAATAAGAATATAATCTAACCTAAAATAGGAATATAATCTAATATATTCTAATTTAGGGGCACAACATTCAACCTCTACTTCTGTATCAACTTGTCCTCAAGGTGGCTACTTTTTCAAGGCTTGAAACATCGGATGAATGTCATTGATTAGTGAATGGAATGGTTTGAGAGTTTTTGAAAAAGTTATTTCCAACACATAAAACCAACACCTTGCGTAAGAACATCATGAGTACTTTTTCTCAAACGGAGGCTGAACCTTTTTACTAGTGTTAGGAAAAATATAAGGACTTGCTCCTTAAATGCCCTCACCATGGTTTTGAGGTCTAGAGTGTAAGATCTTTAATTTTATTTTATATTAATTTATTTTTAATTATGTAAATTTGTATGGATTTACTTTTTTGCCGGTTTAATTTGATTTTAGGATTATGGGTTAGTTAATTATGACTTTAATAAGGTTTAATTTTATTTTTATAAGTATTAGTTTCAATCTTGATTTATCCAGTTTTTACCAATTTAATGATATTTTATCCTATTTTTTTCTTAATTAATGGAGCGGACCCCGTTGTGGGCCCTTCTTCCATGTTGGATGGCATGTGAACTATTCAACCCTCTAATCTTCTATTATTTTATTTTAGTGTATTTGGGTGTAATTAAATTCATTTTTAAGCCAAAAATATCCTTAATTAGCTAGTTAGGGCATTTTAACCTATTTTCTAGCCTAACAATTTGTTTACCTAGCCCAAAACTCTTACTATTTAAGGAAAACCTTAGTCTGTTTGCCAAATGGAGAAGGGTTGTGTTAGAAGGGAGGAAGTGCTCTACCCTATTTTCTAAACGAGAAACTTAAATTAAGGTATGTTTTCTTCCCCTAATCACCCCTAATCTTTTGATTTTGGTCTTAATAACTTTTATCTTCATTCTCCCCATCTTGATTATTGGATTTCTTCCATTAAAAATCTTACTTTTAATTTTAATTTAGAGCCCGAATTAGGTGATTTTCATTTTTAACCTAAGGATATCCTAAATCTATTTATTTTCAGGTTCATTTGAGCCTATTAGCTAATTTTATTTAGGTTTTAAATAAAACCCTAATTTTGGGAAAGATTTCTTGAGGATTGAAGCTCTTTTGTAGATTCAAAGGCTTTTTAGAGATAAAGGATATTTTTACCTTGTGTGATTTTCTTTATTGGAGTGCATGATTTTATGTTTATTTGAGGTTTTGCTTCATTTTAAGGTTTAATGGTGATTTATTAAAAATATGCAATTTATGGTTATTTTCTTGTAATTAAGTATGAAAATGATTAGATTCATCATATTCTAGGCTTAGATTTTTATTATATAATGTTCTATGGTAATTTTTGAATTTATATAAAATTTTAGAATGTTTTCGGTTTGAATTTCGGAAGGTTGAAGACAAACCAGAAAAGTGGATTGTTTTGACCGTTTGAACGGGCTAATAGTCGTTCAATTGGCTAGTCATTCGAACGGGCTGTCTAAACGTTCGAATGGCTAGGCTTTTCGAACGGTAACAAGACAGTTTCATGATTTTGGCCTATTTTGTGGATTTTTGGCAATTTCTTATTTTCTTCTCATAAATCTAATTCTTTATGACTATGATGATTTATGATTACCTACAAATGTCACCTTAATTGTATGTGAACTCTCTTTAGATTATGATTTAGCTCAAGCATGGATATAATTATACTTGTCTAGGTTTAGCATGATGTTATACTTGTCTTGAATCTTTATTTCGAAGTTTTCTTCGCATTTACTCTATGATTCTAATAAGTTATGACTATGATAAATTATGAATGCTTCCGCAAATAACATTGATTATAGGTGATTCATGTTCCACATGTTTTAGCCTAAGTATGAACATTACTACATATGTACATTTTTGGTTAATATGATTTTATTTGTCATAAATGAACCATGTTTTCATGCACATATGGACTGATTAGTATATGTTTACCTATGCTTGTACTCATTTAATATTTTCTCACTATGTATAATGTCGCATGCATAATAAAAATGATTTATAAATGAAGGTTAATCGGGATTAGCTATGATTAATCGATTGGATGCAATTGGATGCCATTAGTTTCCAGATTAATCACTCGAAGACTTATAGAATCGGTTTTATTTCCGAAAGGATAGGGTTTCCATTTTGCATCCCTTTGAGGATGTGTTGCCTCCTTGGGTTGAGATAAATGGATTTGCTATATGAGTTAAATTGATGTGTTATATGAACCCTGAGAATAAAGGATGGTATGTTTGTGTGCACCGGCATACCAGGCTGCTCTAGTTTTACTTTTTAGGAATTCGGACTTTCCTCGCAAGGATTGTCTTGGGTGAGCAAGAACTGCTCTAGTTTTCCTTTTTAGGAATTCGGACCTTCACCGAAAGGATTGTCCTGGGTGAGCAGAAGGTACCTTCCCAGTTAGGGAACTTACCCAAACTGCTCTAGTTTTCCTTCGAGGAATTTGGACCTTCCCCGCATGGGATTGTCCTGAGCGAGTGGGTTTGATTGTTTTTTCTCATTTGTGAGACATTCACGTAATAGTTGTTGTATGTGTATGGAATATAATGCTCATTGACACAAATTGTGTAGGAACAATGAAACTTATATTACACATAGTGCTTATGGAATGGTTATTCATGAAAATGGAGGATGAGATGTGTTTGATACAATTGATTATGCAAGGTGAATGTGTATATTGAGATATGATTATGCACAATGTGAATATTAAGAATTGATTCATGCAGGATGTGAATATTATAATGAGATTCATATGATTACACATAATGTGTATATATTTTATAAACTATGGATGAACCCATGATGCACAAGTGGCATGATTATGTGTCTATAGAATGTGTTTTACATCATAATGTACAAGTGACATGAATGTGTTTATGAAATGTGGGTTATGTCATGATGTATAGGTGACATGATTATATGTTTATGAAATATGAATTATATTATGATGCACAGGTTTAGTGAATGGATATATGATGCATGTTATATTGAAAATGCATACGGTGTTTTCATGAGTTTATATTCCGTACTAAAACCCTTGTTGAGCTAAGCTTACCTCTCTTTGTTTTGTAGTTTTGTTTTGAGGCTGTATGTTGTGTCAACAGGTGCTTCATATGGGCTCTATGTTGAGCATGAGGATGACCATGTTCATTGAGAGGGGCTATAGTTACTTGGGGTTATGTTAGTTTAGATCTATGTTATGTTGAACTTATGTATTTGACTCTTACTTCACTTTATGTTTATCCGTTGTTGGCTTAAATTTGTTTAGCCCTTGAAGTTTATTTTTATGTGTTAACTAGATGATGTGGGTATGAGTGGACTAAGATTGTTAAGTAGTTCTTTTTTTTCTCTATTTTCTTTGGCACAAAGGGCACATGCTCTTACTTTGATGTGTTTTACCAAGGATAGGTTAAGTCTTCCACATTTCCACTTTACTTCGTTGCATTATATACCGCTTCCTCCTTGGACCAAGTTCGGGCGAGGGTGGGGTGTGCCGGGGCGTGACATGAAGATTAGTTAATTTTTTCTATGATGCGTCAATTATTGGAAATGATGTGCAATCAGAAATTTAAGGCTAAGAGTGCTAAAGATGCTTGGGATTTCTTTGATGCATTGTCAGAGAAATCTTAGCGATGAGAGTATTCAGGAAAGGTAGAGAAAACCTTTCTTTTAGGGGGTGGGATATATGAAGTGAAAGAAGATGTAGATATGACGGCTAAGTTAGATAAGTTAACTAGGAAGGTAAAAGCCATTGAACTGGGTAAAGTGGGTAGTTCATCTACAATCACAACCAATGCCCTATGTGCCCTATGCGAGAGTGTTTCACACATTACATAAGAGTGCTCGTTCAAACCTGCCTTCCAAGAGCTTAAGAATTCTTTAAATACTTATAAGAGACCATTTAGGATCCCATACTTAGAGACCTACAATCCTAAATGGAGGAACCACCCTAATTTTTCTTGGAGATAAGGTCTACCTCAAGGGACTCAAGTAGGGCCACCTAAAACCGCAACATGCAGCAGTCACTTTCCTAACAGCTACCAAAGAAACCCTCATCAGAGGAGAGCCTCTAACAATTCATTTAAGCCCAAACCTTGACAAGTCAGTCCACCTCCCACGCTATACAAAAGACTTGAGTCTACAATGAGTCAATTGGCAACTACAATGGGTGAAAGAGAGAAAGGTAAGTTCCCTAGTCAACTTGTGCCCAACCATAAGGGGTAGTATGAGATTGGCACTATTTTACCACTTGATTCACATAAAGAAGAAGCCAAAAATAATTACTATCCTTAGGAGTGCTAAGGTAGTGGACAAAACCTTTAGGCACCCACAGAAGGAAATAAAGACTACTGAAATATAGAAACACCAAGACCCATTAGTTAGTGATCTTAGTAAGGATAAGGATAAAAATGAGAAGCTTGCTCTTACATCTTCCGCACCCTATGCATATAGCTAGCATAACCAAATTGGCATCAAATTCAGCTACTGGTCCAATTGGGGTATAAACAACGTACATATGGAGAGACTTGCATTGATGTCTAAGACTATATTTCTCATCACAACTGTAGCATAATCCATTTTTTTGGCGGGCATCCATTTCAGCTTGCATAAGCTTCTTGACTGGATTAGTGGGAGGTGAAGAGGGGGAAATAGGAAATGCGGCAGTGGAGGAATAGGACGAATAGGAGGAGGAAGTACCCTGTGTTGTGCTACTTTTTCTTCATGCATGTGAGCCATACTCATAGTTTTTGTCAGGGAGGTGTGAAGAAAAAGTTGCAATTTTACTTTGATCTTAGTCTTAAGACCTGCTTCAAAGACACCAATGAGGGTGTGCTATAGCCATCATTGTATGCGGTTGACCAAATGCTCGAACTCATCCTAGTAGTCCTGAACTAATCCCCTTTGTTGATACTGAGGCAACAAACTATTAAAATTATGATAGAGTTTGGCTGAAGTGGAGAAAAAGATGTGCTCGAACTCAAGCCAAGTAGCATCCGGGTGCTGAGCAAGAAACTGGTTCACCCCACGCGTAGTACGACCCTCCATATGAAAAGAGGCTAATTATCACTGCTCGTGAGTTGCAGTTCGATGAAAGTGGAAGAAATATTTCGCCCAAGAAACTCATTCATCTGTGTCATCACCTTTGAAGATTGGAATAGTGGCGTGAATAGGGCAAGACTGGATAACTGGGTTCTAGTCTGGAAGAGCCCCTAGCTCACTCATGGTAGTTTGTCTCATCAAGGAAAGCATCCTCATTGTCATAAGGGGCATCAAGAGGGGCGGAACCAAGGGTATAAGGACCATGGGTGCGAAAAAAGAGATCTGTTGACTGATCTAGAAGGGCCTGAGGTGGGACCACATGGGGGTACTGGCCATGAGGGCCACACGATTGCGCATTGGCCCATAAGAAACCCCTTCAGCCTGCGGATTTGTTTCTGGTAGTCGATACTCAAGCTTTGGAGTTTGTTGAATCGGGAGGGTGCGAGGGAGGAAGTGGTGGGCAGCTACACGATCAATTGCCTAAAATATTCTAGAAGCGGCAGGGCCAGCCATATGGAGGGTCGGCAGGCTAGCTGAAGAAGATGGGGCGGTGGAGCATGCCCATAGCTATGTAGATGAAACTACAGGCTGTGAAAACTACTAGGGCCAGCCATATGATGGGTCCACAGGCTGAGAAAGCTACTAGATCCACTGACAGAAGGGCAGGATATGTGGGAGGTAGTTTGGGGACGAACAAGTCTGTCATGTTCGAGGTTTTTCGATACATGTATTTTAAAATTTCACTAAAATTTTGTTACAAAATACAAATATAAATCAAACGAATCAACAAAATTCAAAACATGTGAAAAAGATTTTTTTTTAAATTAATCCATTGTACAACCAAACCAACATTCTTAGGCATGACCCAAACTAAAAATAAAAAAGTTAAACGTGTTGTGGCCATGGTCTTTAAAAATAAATACATCCCAGACATCTCTTAGTACAAGTTCTTTAACAGTCTGAGTTCTAAATCACACATATATCCACAAGTCCAAAAAAAATAACAAATTTAACTCTCACCTTACTCAAAACATGAGATTGTGGCAACCAAAAATAATAGAGCCTCGCTATGATTCCACAGCACACCGGGCCTGAGGAAGAGTGATACACCACAAAGAACAAAGTCCATCCCAAAAAATCTCTCAGTCGAACCTGCAAAAGCCTCTAGACCAAGGGGCTAAAAATAGGAAAAATGAGTATTTTCATACCCAGTAGGGGAAATCAAATCAATAAACTTTGTAAGTTTATACATAGATGCATTTATGCAGCTTCACATGAAGCAAGAAATACATACAACCTAAACAAAGTTTCTCACACACAAACCATTGCGCTAGCTGAACTTACACTTACTCTTACAATATACTCTTAGATTTATACTTAGAATCAGAGTCTTACCAACTTTCTCGTACTATCATACAAGTTACACATACTAGTATGACCTTACTTGTACAATCTTACTTAGAAGCTTACTCTTACTATCTTCCTTAAAAGCTTACACTGGCTATCACATTGCGTCAGCCTCAGAATCTTACACATACAGCTTACTCAGAATCTGATACATACAAATTACTTTTACCATAGCACAGATACTATCAACAATTGAAGCTCATTACAATGAATAAGCTTCAGTGTTGAAAATGAAAAGAATACCACTCGGGTGTTGCCTTAATCTCCAAGAAGCAACTAGACATTATGGATTTTTTTGAAGGAAAGACACACTTATGCCCATGGGGCACAATATCAAATAAGAGTAGATCCATGGTACTACTTACCTAAGCACGCAAATGCCCACTCTCTTGAGCCATACAGTACCAACTAAGAGAAAAATTCTTATAGTGCCACTCTTGGGCAGAAATCTTACAGTGCTACTCTTGGGCAGAACATACAGTGTCATCTAAAGGCAAAAAGACATACAATGCCAATAAAAGGCAGAAACTTACAGTACTTTCAAATGGAACATCAAATGTCTAGGCTTAAATATAGCACTAAGACAAGACTGACAAATTATATATCATTCTCAATAGAGCATCAGACGCATAGGCTGAAATACATCACCGTGATAAAATCCTGCAGGATAACACCATGGCTAGTGTCACGGGCACAGAGCTTTGCCTAGTGTCCCTCCCGTGATGGCCTGGCTGCACCGCGCAGCCAGCAGCCTACTCTCACAACCTTCCCTCTTGTATGCGTAAGGGGAACAACAAATCAGCCAACAATGGCCGCCTCTGGTGCAAAGGGGCTCCGCCCAATGCTTGTATCCTCAATCCGTCGGGTTACAAAGGCAGGGAGATGGCCGGGGCTGACAAGCCAAGGGGCAGTCCAGAACTCTCTATCTCGTCCTCTCTCTGATTTCTGTCTGCCATGGCCGCCCCATCCCTCTCCCTTAAATAGACTCAGTAGCCTATCCGAGTCCTACTAGGAAATACAAGTATAACCCAGCCCAAATACAACATCCCTCCCTGTCCAAAACTCTCCCAGCCCAGGTCGTCCCAACCAAGTTAGGAAACCTGTGAAGGATTCCGTCTCCAGCTAGAAGTCCAGCTCCCGTCAGCTTCTAGAGTCTGTGCGTCCAAGGAAAGTATGCTGCCTCTGCTCCTATCCGCACTAGGAGTCGGCTGCCTCCGCTCCTACTCGCACTAGGAGTCCGCTGTGCTGCCTCCAAGTATCCCAGCTCCCCTAGGAATCCGTCCCTAGGGTGTAGTGGCACCCAGCATGCCTCTAGGAGTCTTGCCCACGCAGGGACTCCGCCTCAGCCTGCTCTGTAAGGCAAGTGCTCATCCGTCGCCAACATCCACTTGGTTGTCTGCTGCCAAGCATAGGGGGTAGCTGCCCCCTTGTCTAAGAAAAAAGTGGAGGGGCTAACAGCTAGACATGTAAGGATGCACAACCGATTACTTATCGGCTAGCTCAAACACGGAACTTAATCTGTTGTAACCCTTGCTCTCAAACTCGCAACGTTATTGTATTAGGGTTAATTACAATTTAAGTTCATATTATATAACCTATGCTTGTATAATTATGCCCGGAACTACTTCAATCTTGCATTCTTCAGCCAACCAAGCTAGAACCACGCCTGTTCTAAAGCTCTAATCCGCATGGGCAATATACTTCACTTAACTCATCTAATCCATACTCATAACTCACCTTTACTCTTATAGTCATACAGATCTCCACATAACCTTAATTTGTCATACTCAAACTCCATACATGCATACTTTACCATCGTCTACTAACAACCTTACATCACACAACATCCACCTTAAAACAAAATTGTCTTACTAGAACTACTAAAATGAAACCACTCAAATCTAAATCCAATCATCAAACCCTTACTAATTCATTACTCATTGTTCTTACGGTACAAATTATATCACATACATTATGCATGTACAATTATGTTGTCAAGTCTTGCTAACTCACAGTCCCCCACATACCCTCCAAACCTAAAGTTGTCTCAATCCCCGAAACTCCTACATCTTCTGCTTGTTGCTCTAATGTACCATCCTATTTAATCCAAACCATTCCTCCAATATCATCAAGTCCAACCTTCGCTTGTCAATCTTACGCCTTCTGTCACTCGACACACTATTGTAATTTCTGCATCATAGTCCATGAAACACCCCTTCAACAAACTTACAATCAAATGCACATACTCGTGCCCATCAACCACACACAGCTAGCCCACACACAAAGTTCTATCACACATTTTGATTACATACATATAGCTCATCAAACAACGTACTACATACTCAGTCTTCTCTAGCAAATGCATAGTTCACATACATAGAACATGCTCATGGCTTACATGCATTTCGTACGCACAATCTATCTTACCATAATTTCTCATTTCTCTCGCATGCATCATGACATTAAATCATCATTTATCATGCAAAGCATTAAGTTTCACACTCCTAACATGCTGTTAAACAGATAAAGCATGTTATTATGAAATTACGAGTTCAAGGTCCCCTACCTCGTAAGCCATGCAAGTTCAATAGTGGGCACATGACAGTGGCAGCATCGATGGCAGAGTTGGTGGGAAAATGCATCGAACTGAGAGAGCTACTGTCCCAAGGATTTTCAGAGACGCCGGAATTAATCTCGGCAAGGCAAAGCTAACATTTTTCAAAGCAAATGATTTGGCAGACTAGGGCGGCCGAGCACAAGGTCATGCCACTGGAATAGGCAAATGCGATTACATAACGGGGGTGGCTCATTAAAAGTCAGCCAACTATTTAAAACACTTTGTTGGCCACAAGATGCTAAAATCGGCCACAGACCAAACCCAACGGCAATGATTTTGTGTTATCGAAGCTCACAAAAGGGCAGAGGGCTTGGTTGCATACTCATGGACATAGGAGAGGCAGAGGAGGGCTTAGGCGGTTAAATTTGACCAATGGTGGTGCTGGTCAAACATCAAAGGCTGCAAAGGTGGTGCCTTTTACCTAAACTGCACGCACAACCATAAAGCATGCATGACAAAAGGGCAACCACAGGGGAGGACAAGTTGTCAGTGTCCCAATGTGACCCAGGCCAATAGGAGCAGGATCCAACCACTCATGGACGGAATTGGCTCTCAAACAACATACACACGTGTTGTCATGGCCAAACCTTAAAAAGGGTGGTCTTATAGGGGGTTGGGTGGTCAGGCATGGAAGAAGTAGGGTTCGCCACTGGTGGTCCCCCAAATTAAAAGTTGAAAGAACTAAGGCACAGAGAAGGTGGTCAAATAAGGCGGCATCATCTCCAACCACCACCCACAACCACAATTATTGGTGTGGGTCGTTGTGCATCAAGCACAAGCTAGGGCGAAGGATCTCGGCATGGTAGCAGCCAAGCCTTCGCTGGCCGGGGGCAAATGGCCAAAGTGTAGCTTCCACTTAGAAGGACTTGGAACAAGGATCTCTTTCCTGCAGGTTCTAGGTCGTGCGTAAGAGAAAGTAGGAGTGCAGAGGTGGAATCGGGTGAGAAGTGCTAGTCCTTATCGCCACTGGGCCGAGGCAGAGCCCAGGGTAGTCGGACAATTGGTCTAAGTCCGTGAGGTTGTCTGGCTAGGCAGGTTATCCCTCGAATAGGGCGGGGCTCACGGTGGCAGTTAGAGACATACCTTGAAGCTTGTGTATTTCTGGTTTGGGCAAAAGGCATGCAAGGGAGACCGGGAATGGCGGCCCCTTGTCATTGTTTGGTCGAGCAGGCACTGCAGCTATTTATTGGCTGACATCATTGGGGGCAAAACTGCCAGTTAGAAGAAATGAAGAAGGGGAGTTGATTTGGAAGGGGGAGATGACATGCCAGATTAGGGCGGCAGAAATGTTGTCCATGGGCCACGAATGCCCGGAAGGGGACCGAGGGTCAGACCTAGAAGACGACGGCGATCCAGCAATCACCGGATCGAGGCGAGCCGAATGGACATAGGCTTGATGTTGTCTGATGTCCGGCGGCCGAGAATGGATGTCACCAAAAAAAAAGGGGGGAGAGCAAAGATCTGTTTGGGATCTGGATAGTGTAGAAGGAGGGAGCCCGGGGAGGTGGCAATCTGGGCCGGGGCAACCTTGCCATCGCCGTGCCGATAGTGGCCGGTGATAGGAGGCGATGCCTCTAGTGGCAGCTCATAGAAAACAAAAAACGAAAAAGAGAGGGGCGTCTGGTTCTTACCTCAGCCTAGAAAAGGAGGGGCAGGGAGGCTGGAACACCAGTGCCTAGACGTCGTCTCGGCTGAGGCAAAGCCATGGTGGCAGGCTGGTAGTCATCGGCCCGGTTGTAGCGGTGAATTGGGTGAAGAAAAAGGGGCAGTTTTCCCCAGGCTGAAACCAGAAAAGATGAGAGAGAGAGGGGCGGACGACCGGTGGGGCCAAGCAAGGGCGACGGGGCGAGGCCGACCAGGCAGAAGCCAGTGGCTAATGATGGTGCCACCTGGGCTTCACAGAAGAAAAGGGTTGACGTTTTCCCTCCGCTCCTAGCGGGTCGGGCGCGCTGCGGCCAATACGTTCCTTTCCTTTCCTTTTTTTATTTATTTTTTCCTTCTCTCCCTCGTTCTCTTTTTACACACCTTTTTCTCTTTGGTTTCCCTCCTGTTTCTTCATTGAAAGTTTCTATGGCATGTCGATGACCATGACCTGCAACTAAGAACCACTCCCGACTCTACGCTTATGAATATCGAGGTCAAATGCAAAAATAAATATGCCGAAACATCAAATTTCCCCATTGAAAATACAAGAAGAAAATTGGTAGAAATGTAGGAAAAATTGGAGAAACATTAGGGACGTTACAGAGCCGGAGGCCGATGCAAGAGCGACAAACTCCAAATCAACGGGGCTTGCAAGGAGGGATTTTTCTGCCGGAGATGAAGTGGCCACTAGAAGAACAACTAGAGACGGTGAGGACAATCCTACTGAGGAGAGAGCCTACAAGGAGTGCAGGACTTCGTTGAAATGGCAGCAAAACTCTTCGATGCTTACAACAAGCCAACGGGTCATCTTTGCTTGTGTGACTACAAGGGTTTTGAATTTAGTTAGCTCCGAAAATTTGGCTTGCATTCAAGTTTCCAATTGTTGTATGCGTGCGTGAAGGCGAGTGAGGGAGGACTCTGAGACGGGCATACTACAGAGGCCTTAAGAATCTACTGTCATGGGGGGTGACTTAATTATGAGCAGCGGACATTTTTGGCGCGGCATACTCATGGCAGAAGGAGGTCCAAAAGTCGAATGATCCGATACTAGTAATGTAGACCGATGTATACACAAGATAAATTAGAGAGGAATATAAGAAAATAACTGAAGACAAATTAAAATAAACTAATTTTTTATTTTAATTTCTGAGTTACTAATCTTTTCTGAATTACCTAGTGAAAATTGAAACTAATCCTAATTTTAACGAAATGAGTATAAATATTAAAAATTAAATCTAAGCTGCAACTTTGTTTTTTTATAGTCTAATCTATTTTTATAAAATAAGAATATAATCTAATCTATTTTAATTTACGGGCTCAGTACCTTTAATTTACGGGCACAGTACCAAGCTGCAGCTCTGTTTTTTTATCAAGTAAAATGGGAGAGAAAGCTCCCTTCTATAAAATTGAAGCGGGATACAATGTAGCTTTTTCCTTACTGATATAAAATATGGGATACAATGTAGCTTTTTCCTTATTGATATAATATAAATATGAATACAATATAAACACGATACAAATATGTCACCTAATTTGGAATATCCATGCTACCTAGATTAAAGATCAAAAGGTTTAAGGAAACATCTGGGTAATTCATTGTCGAAAGACGTTGTTCAAAGAAAATTTTCAATTCTTAGATAAAGTCCAAGTTTTCTCTTTCTTGCGCCGTCTGTGATTCTCAATCAGTCCGGCACACGTTTACATCACGAACTCAAGAACAATTGTGGCAACAGTTCCATATGACGGCAGAAAACAACAATTCCAGCACCAGCCCCTTCCGTTCATCTCTGCGAGTCTTTTAAGCCTTCACGCTCACGTTTAAAGGTTGGTAATTTTCATCTGTCGTATTTCAAATCTGTGTTGACATGTCTGAAAAGGTCTTTGTTCATACTTCTGTTGCTATTTTTAAGCTGGTCTGAACGCTCCTTCTCGAGAAATTACTCTTATATGAACAAAAAAATTATGCTCATCACCCATGTACGGGAATACAATTTTCTTATTGCGTTACTAATAATTTCTCCTTATTCTTACACAATTCTTGACTCGTTTAATCTAAAAAATACAGTTAATCCATTACTCTAATTTAACTACACTAACGGTGGGAATATTGTCTATAATTGAAAGGAAACAGGTCCATTTTGATGAAGTATATATGAAATAACTAATTCAACTCTCACCTCAGACACTTTCGGCAATTTTTCTTTTCTTTCACATTAAAAGTTTCATTTAGTTATTTGTAAAAAACTTTTAGATGAGGAGTTTGTCAACCCTTGTTTAGCCGATCTACCCCATATATACACATATATACCGACTGTGTTAATTGAAATGAGGTAGTTGAAAAAAGGGGTGAGAGACTTCTCATTTAAAATATTTTAGTTTATTTTTAAAAACCAAATTGAGTTACACGTTTAAAATGATCAACAAAGAAAGAAAGACGTTCAAGATGATGCAGAGATGCCTGACGACAAAATAAGATTCCTCTAGCTGACTAGAAGACATTGGCATCCCAATTTCGTGTACACCTAATTCATAGGCATAATGAGGTAGTTCAAATAGATTTGTGGAAAATGCTTACTTTAGAATGTTGTATCGCTTCATCCATCCGACCAGCTGAATTATTAGAAGTGACGTATTAATTGTTTACGTGTTCCACGCAAACCTTGATGCAAACAATG
Source organism: Saururus chinensis (assembly GCA_035235625.1). Classification (NCBI taxonomy): domain Eukaryota; kingdom Viridiplantae; phylum Streptophyta; class Magnoliopsida; order Piperales; family Saururaceae; genus Saururus; species Saururus chinensis. Next base: position 21,903,934 of record CP141146.1, on the reverse strand, counting down.
AAGTGGATATAAGTCTAGGCGTTATACTGTAGTGATGGGGTGTGGCATAGGAGGTCGATCTTTCCCCCTTTTGCTGGCAGAGGTTGGATTGAACATAAATTAAAAGAATGTGTCTACATGTACCCAAAAATCTCTTTGTACCTCAATAACCCCATAAACCCCTTTATAAATTTTTGGGTGAAGCAGAGTACTAAGCGGATAATTAAGGTTCATATAAACGAGTTCAAATTAAAAATATTTGAGTGACGTGAAGATTTATATGCGATGAACCTATTTTATAATCTAAATTTTATTATTTAATAGGGATTATTTTTTGAGACCCGTTTATGCGAGTCTGAGTTCATATACATCTATGTGAGCCCGGGCTCTATGGGCCGTCGGATTTATATCCGACGGCCCATAATACTCATAGGTTTAAATGCCCATGAAAAGTATGGGCCGCAGGATGTAAATCCGACAGCCCAAGCTCACGTAGGCGTATATAAGCCCAGGCTCATATAAAATTTTTCCATATTTTTTTTATCTTCACTAATCAACAATGATGATATGTGATACTTCGCATCAATATAGCATTACTTACTCAGCATAAATTACACAAGCAACCTCCTTCATCATCTAACCCCTCAGGTATGTTTGGTAAAGACGCTAAGACCAATCAAGTCTAGGGAGATGTTTCCCGCTTGATTTAATACAAGGGAGTTTCCTCCACCTATTATTTGATAAAAAATCAAGTATTGTGCCTAAACGTAATTTTGACAGAGAACAAGGGTATAATTGTAATTTACCCACTTCTAAATAAGCAACTAAGCCGGTCTGGTTAAATAAGAAATGTAATTGATGCCAAATAGATGATAAGAAGTGGTTATTCACGTCTAAATTTGTATGAAGTGTATAGCACTCATAAGGGCCAAATGGCCTCCCCCAATCAGCCAGCCAATCTCACATCAGTTAGGTGAGTACTTGCTTATGCAACAATAGAACCAAATAGAAACAATAATAATCCCGAAGTAAGTGGCAACAGACTCCAGCCATAAACAAATTTGTCACAGGGACAAGTTTTCTGCTAAGAACCCATGCTTTACGAAAAGCGGCTTCACCTCAAAACTTTTTATTCAATAACTCTTTTGCTTAATTACAATGACAAAGGATCTAAATATTTCACTAAACCCAATGAACAACTTTGTACTTGGATAGAACTATGCACCCTATGAATCAGACCTTTGCCCAAATTGTCTCACAAGATTGTTGATGCCCTCTCATCAGCCAACTACCTCTTTATATAAGCAATAGGGTTTGGACAAAGCCTAGTACTAGTACAACATAGCCAGCTTTATACAAAGTTGGAACAAAGAGTTTCAGGCCAATTGCAACAAGGAAATGCACCCCCATCCATAGCCATTTACCTAGAATATGCTTTGCCCAGCTATGGGCATCGTCCAGAGTCCTTGGGTCTCTAGGAGAGTATTTCCACATGCACTCTTGCCATTGTATCCGTCTCTCATTGGATTTCAAAAAGACTTCCGAGATATGACCTTGCTAATCATCCTCTAGCAATGCCTCATCCATGCGCACACATTGCCAGCGGCATATGCAGGCACCATCACCCATGTATGAGGGCATGGTTGCTTACATATGTACAGATGACCTTGGCCATCCGCATTAGAATGTAGGTGCTTTACCCAACTAATCTTTTTGCTTCAGGCTCTTCCTCACGTATGTGGCACCTAGGCTACTACTAAGTCCAACTTGCAGTAGGACTTATATAGTTTTGGAGATTTTTTACATTTTGCTAGAGTATTAGCTAAAGTAGCCGTACATATATAGTCAACCCAAAATTTTCCAAAGTGCTTGTTTGGACTTGAAACACACTTAGAATACTTTGGAACACTTATAATATATCATTTTGAAGTTTTGAAACCTTTAGGGCAAATACATTCATGCCCATTAACCTCAAGACATTGCGGGGACTATTGCTTTTATTAAGCACACCTATTGCCTACATTGCGTGTATCTATTGAACATACTGCATGAATCGGCTTCATACATTGTGCTTATCTGCTGCACATTTTGTGTACACCTAATTCATAGGTTGCATGCAACTGCCAAGCATGGTGCACACTAGTACTGTTGCATATGTTGTGTGCTTCTTCCCCTCACATTGTGTGCCTATGTCACCACATATGTTGCATGCCTATGCTAGACACATTGCATGCCCCTGATGCCTTTGTTGTATAACAGCAACGTTGCATGCCTCTGCTGCATACGTTGCACACCAATGCTGCACATATTGTGTGCCTTTGCCGACCGCATTGTATGCCTAAAGTGCTACTCCAAGTCTTCAACCATGTAAGGTAATTAGTCTCAAAAACCCCTTGGTGCTTGGCCAACACCTTGATTTCTTCATATCCGCATTATGCACCAAAGTTGTTGTGCATCTACACCCGACTTGTGCCTGCTTTGGCCTTTTCATCTTCCAATGTCTTTGGCAAGAGCCCCCAAATCCCATGCAACTCATTGTAGGGCTAACAAACCCCCCTCTCTTTAAGTTTTGCATGCCCTCATCAAACCCCCAACTTCCCAGATGTTCTGATGGAAGATCTCCAACCATCCGTGTTGCACTTGAGGATTTTGGAAGCATATATAAAAGTTTTAATAAAAATATCGGAGTTTGCCCGAGCTTGCGGCTGTAGCTATTCACTATAAATATGGTATAAAATTTAGTTTCCTATGAATTACCATCTGTGTGTTTGAAATAATAAGAGTTCTTACTTAAATTTATGGGATGGTTAAAATCTTTGAAATCATCTTGGAAACTCGCAAGTAGGCCCTTCTACCCACTTACTAAGCTTCGCTAAGTCCTGCAAGGTTTGGGTGGTGGTGAGTATTTTAAAATACTCAGTAGGAGAACTTATATTACAAGGCATAAAGTAACATATGGTAGTTTCAAAACACATAATATAAATAATACTTTACAAAAATAGAGTGTGTCACTCACCCAAAATTACTCATAGAGCTTTTTCCTACGTATTGAAGATGCTCCCAGGGTTTGCAAGCTCTCATAGGTTGCTAAAAGTAGCCAAGACACCTACTCCATCTTATAAACTTTGTTGTGGGTGCAAAGTAGTTGCCTCTTACTCCTCCATAGATCATCACAAAACACCTCGTGCTTGTAGAGAGAAGAAACCTATGCTCATGGGGTGCCGGGATCAAGAGGTAGAGAGTCTTTCCATTATACTATCTACCTTAGCGTGCATAGCCTTCTTAAAGGTTCCCGCCCCTTTTTAGCAGCTAACCAAGGTTCCCGCCCTTCATTAGTGGCTAACCAGGCTGAAGTGTGTACCATACACCTGATTCCAAACCGGATTATAACAATGCCTTCTTTTAATCCACGTAGCTCTATCATTTTTTGCCCAACAATAGCTCCAGATAAATAAATCAAACCTCAGTTCCCAAACTCATAAAGAGCACTTTTTCTTTCAAAACATTATTTACCAAGGTTTATAGCTTTAAAAACCATAGCCTCAGCTCTACAAGCCATGAGAGCGTCACCAATAACAACTCAAAAGATAGGATTCTTCGCTCGTTCCAACAAGATAGTTACCATTTCTTTATCCCATTTCAGTAATAAGATCACCATGCTTATATGTATTTTTGAAAATAATCTTGAGAATTATTCTTTCAACAATGACGAGTTCTCTAAAACCGCCTCTCAAATATATTGTACTTTATTTTTAACCAAAATAGTGGCGAAGCTAGATTTTCTCTATCTCACACGCTACAACATGTATAATTCATAGTCAAATTCTAAGGATAAACCATTTGATAAAACAAATATATATGAGGCAATCATAACAATCACAATATATAAATCATATCATATTCTAACAAATAATCATTCAAAAAATTGAATATATGTGCGGAATCATACATATATTAAGTTCAAAATACAACCAAAGTAAACATTTATACCATAAGATAGGATAAAAACCTCTACCTTACTCTCAGCGCGAGTTCAAAGTCAATTAGCAGAACTTTCCGTACTTAGATGTCCATTTCTTGGGCTTTACCGTGCATTGTATTTAAGGCCATTGCAATTGCATATCATAATAAATATAATTATGTATTTGAAATTTATTGTTTGCTTGCATATTCTACAAATCTCTGCTTTAAAACTTTGTGTTGAGGTTTGAATTCTAGTCCCTTATGTGTTTGGACTTAAAAGTTATGTGTTTTGACTTCAAAGTTTATTCTCTAACATTGTAAGTCCTCCAAGTTCAGGCTGACTACAACAAACTCTTTATTTTTTTTACAAACTCTCTATATCACTACCAAGGCTAGGATGCCATCATCCCAAAGGTGCAGATATCATAGCTGCTTATCTGAATCACATTTCTAGGGTCGGACAACATATGAGAGAGTAAGGGTAGAGAGGAGAAAAGTAGTGGTGGTGAGGTGAGGGAGGAGAATATGAGAGAGTAAGGGCAGAGAAGAGGAGGTCAGAGGTAAGAGGGGAGGGCAGAGATGAGAGAGTTAATGTGGAAAGGAGAAGGACAATGAAAGGATGGGAGTGCGGAAGGAAGAGAAGGATAGTGACAATAAGGGAGAACGGAGAAAAGAGAAGGCAAAGGGGGATGAGGAAGATAGAAAAGGAGGGAAGGGAGGACAAAAAGGGTATTTTGGGACTTTTACCTCTCACTTATATTACACCCAAGGCATTTCATTTACATATAGGGCCTATGCTCATTTTGCTTAACTTTTTCTATTTGATGAGCAACCCATAATTCCTTCTAGTTTTTAACATGCAAAAAGAGTTAATTTATGTGATGCACATATTCAACTTAAAAAAATATTAAAATCATAGTTGAAAATTATTATATAAATGTATTGTACAAGTTTTGAAACAAATGTATTATAGATGAGGAAGTTGTATTTGTTAATGGAGGTTAATGAGTTTTGGAGCTATAGGGCTACCTCTGAGTCACCCTGGAGTTTGATTCAAAAAGCCAAGTAGTAGAATCATCCATGGAGTTTTTGATGTCAATATGGAGCTTTAAAACCATGAATTAACTAGTCATGACTATATGAAAATGTTGATTAATACCTTGTCATGAGTTCAACTAGAAATATCATTTGTTGAAACTAATGTTATAATTAAGCAAGGTGTTTTATTGATTATTTTGTTAGTAGCTCACTAACAACAATGAAAAAGTATCTTTATACAGGTTATTTAAGCTTTACATTAACTAAAGTGATATTTTGATAAAAAAAACTAATGGCAATGTCCACCCACATTTTTTCATTAGCATAGTAATTGAAAACATTTAGATACCAATTTTGTTCCAAAGTTAAGTTTATAATTAGATCTTTGTTATACTACAATTACTTACTAGGAGGACAATACCCTCTTTATATTCAGCCTATGAGTCATTTTCTGAGTTAAAATTTACATCTAAAGTATTTGATCTTGTGACCATGTAAAATGAAGTTTTGTTTGATTATATCTTCATATTGAAGAAATTGATTGCATTGTCATCGTACTACCCAACATATTTTTTTTATCTTACTAGGAAGTCTTTAGTTTTTGTAAGGAAGGCTAAACATATGATGATAATGAATTTTTTTAATAATTTAGACCAATATTTTTTATAATTTTGCTCAAATTTGATTAGTGTAAATGTACAAATTGTCCATAAATGAAGACTTTGATCTTACATGATTTGATTGTGACTCCATCAAGACTCCAAGTTGACTCGACTCTATTGGCTTTGGAGTTGAATCCGAGTCTTTAGTTTTAAACATTGACAAAACCCCTTCTAGACAAGGTTTGGGCCCACATAGTGTGGCAAAACTTCCCATTCCTAAATATAAGAGAAATTATTAAAAATATTTATAAATATGTAAGAAAAATGCAAATGTTGCATAGATATTACTACTACAATCGCGTTGTTTGTTCAAAATTCTGTAGTTTATATTTACAATTTACTTGCAACTTAAGAAGGAAAATTCAATGTATTCATAGTGGTAATGTGAGTGCCAAAGCTAATGCTATGTTGGAGGGAATTCCTTATTCAATTTCTATTTGTCTTTTGCCCCTCATTATCGAGTCAGACTCCTTTCTCCATATCTCGATGATTAAAGATAATTTTTTGTTGTTCCATTGGAGTATTCGCCACTAAGTTGAAGAGATCAAGAATTTCGTTCATTCTCACCCGGTTCTAAGCTAACTCCTTGACTAATTACCTTGATAAAACGGCTTGCTCAAGTTAATCCCTAATGATCTGCTCCATCATCTGAAATGCCTAACCACGTCCGATTAATCAGGCGTATGGATTTGAAGAATCAGAAAATAAGATTTATGTCTAGTTGTAGTGTTATTGTTGATTGTTGTGTTGATCTTCAGATAGTGAAGATGCTGGATGGGGCAGAGGTGAGGAAGGAAGGATAGCAGTCGAGCATGACACTAGGGAGCTTGGGTTGGCCTGTAGGTGAGGGGGGAATTAGCTTAGGCATTTTTTCTTTATATTTTCATTGAAAATGCTCTGTCTTGGACCATCAGGTTACATGTTCAACTTGATGGTTCAAGCAACAAAAAAAAACTACATATCCCAAAATTTTTGGGTGGCGCAGCAGAAGCTTGGTGGTGAGCCCGGCCTTGTAGATGTGCAAAAAATATCACCTTTAAGTCACTCTCAAGCAAATTACATGTTTATACACATAAACACAAATAAGCAGTAGTAAATTCAAATTACTTTAAATTAATATAAATTAATATAAGGATTAAATACTACTGACCTTTAGGGGCTTAGCCCCAAGGGCGTGGCTAATCACCCTGCACAACCTCTTTATTATATTAAGTATAATAATGGGAGATTACAATTACCTCTTGTGATGAATCCTTCTTTTGAAAATCAAGAGAGAAACCCTTCTTCCTCTTGCTAATTCGCTGGGAATTATTAACTTGAATAGGGTTGTTCTTGATTCTATCTCGGGCAATTCAATGAACCCGTGAGAGAGAGTGAGGAGAAAATTGAAACCTTGTTCTTTGGTTTGTCAAGCACACCCAGAGAAACAAAACGTCTGAGTTTTTCGTCTCGGAGAGAAGACAAAACCACACACTCTGCTTTCTGTTTTCGTCACTGAAGAGAAGACAAAAATGCAGCTTTCTGTTTTCGTTTCGGGAGCGAAGAGCCAAAACGAAAAAGGGAGTTTTCTCTCTTCATCCTTTTCTATTTATATCACGTGAGGGAGAGAAGTAGTGATACAGGAGCATGTCTCCCACTTTTAATGTAAATAAAATTTTCACCGTGACAGGGTATGACTACCCCTTCCACATCACCTAGGTGGGGTCCACATAACCACCTACTCCCTCACGTCTCTTTCCCAAATCGGACTCTCCATTTCTTTTCTTTTTTAAGTGGGTACATTGCCCACTACCCAACAAAAATTCCTTGTAGGTCTAGTTGAAACCGGTCAGATCCTATTTTTTAAACAATAGCTAGTAGGGGTGGCAAAATATGGGAAGCGTTTTCAATGCTAGCCAATGACCATGACCAAGTGTAAGGATCTTAAAGAATGTCGGGGAACTGTTGATATTTAAGGTTGATGGCACGCACATTAGCGATCAACGTCTCTTGGGTGTTCTTTGTACTATAATCGTGATAAAACCAGTGTTTTAAAAACCGGACCGGACTGGCCGGTCCGACCGGGTTCAACCGGACCCGGCATAAAAAACGGGCCGGTTCGAGAGAAAATCCGAGTTAGTTTAACCCGACCGGGTTAGAGGGAACCAGCCAGTTAAACCACAAACCCGGACTACCGGTCCGGTCCGGTTTTCCAAAAAAAACAAAAACAAAAATGAATGGGGCGAGTCGCGGAGTCGGGCGAAGTGTACAGTAAAATACTGTTCATCTTCCCATCACGATTTCGCGTTGTGACTGTGAAATTGGGGGCCTTGGGGCACCGCCGCCAGCGACCTCCTCTTCTCCGGCCGTCCGGTGATCTCACAGCCGAGCTGATTCCGTCCAAAGCTCGATTCCACAGCCGCTTCAATCTCACAGTTGCGGCCGGCGGGCAAATTTGGGCGATTTGGACCGGCGGCGTCCTCTCCCGCTAAAATCTGTCTCCGGCAAAGATCTCCCTCCGTCGAATACCCATTTCCAGTAAAAAGCCCTCATTCTCTGCCTCATCTGCAATTTTTTTTTCAAATCTGCCTCACCGCATTGCTTTTTTCTCCCTTACAGCCATATTCAGTCGGAAGCTTTCAAAGCGACTCTCGGCGGGAGAATACACTTCTCCGCAAGACTTCTCCTCCGGGCTTTGTCCGTTCTTCGCCGGCCGTTTGTGCAGTTCTCTCTGCCAGTCCAGCAGCTCCAGCACAATTTAGTTCCCAATTCCCATTCTCACCTTCCCCTGTCACTCGATTGCTGAGTTTTCTATTTGCCGACTGCCGAATTACACATTGGTATACACTATAAACTATACAGCGTAACAACATTATTTACTATCATTATTTACCGGTAATCTTGTATACATTACTGTGCCGAGTTATGTTTTTTTCGGTGTTGACGGTTGAATGTTGATTCAATTTTGCTAATATTTACTGGTAATTCATTTTTCCTTTGACATTTACTTACTGTCCATCTATGGAGGCAGCCCATCAATTTGAGCATCAAATTGCTAATAATTGTTTGATTAATCATTTTGATCTTATAATATTTTTTATAGGTATATATACAATGGCATCAGGGTCGGGGTCTTCTTGTGCTAGTGCATCTATGGAGGCAGCCCCAAGTGCATCTTTAGGGAATACACCTAGTGCTACTGCATCAATAGTGGGCCCAAATGCTAGCACACCCATACCCACAACCACATTATCAACTAGGGGGAAAATAGATCCAGCATGGGCGCACTGTTGTTTAGTTGAAGATGGAAAGAGGTCTATTAAGTGTCTTTATTGTGGAAAAATTTTTAATGGAGGAGGCATTAATAGGATAAAGTTACATTTGAGTAAACGTAGAGGAAGTGTGGTTTCTTGTTCTAAAGTTCCAGATGATGTGCAATATCAAATGAGTGTTTTATTAGATGGTAATGGTTCAGATAAAAGTAAGAAGAGGAAAATTGTGGGTGTAGAGCCCCTAATTGATGAAGTTGAAGAGGTAGAGGAAGCAAGTCTACCACCACAACCAACTAGACCAAGTGGAGGGAAAGGGAAAAATAGCATAAGCAGCTACTTTCCTCCACGTACTACCCCAGGAGCCCAACCTACTATCAAAAGCGTGCTAGCAGGAAAAAAAGCTATTGAAATGGCGGACAGGGCAGTTGGTAGGTTCTTCTATCATTCATGCATACCATTTAATGCTATTAATTCCTTATACTTTCAAGAAATGATTGCTGTTGTTACTACTATTGGTCCTGGTTATAAGGCCCCTAGTTATCATGCTTTGAGGGGAAGAGTTTTGGATGATGTGGTCATAGAAGTAACGGCTAATATTGAAAAATTTAGAGGTTATTGGAAAGAAAGTGGTTGTACTATAATGACTGATGGGTGGACGGACAATAGGAATAGAACATTGATAAATTTTCTTGTTTATTGTCCTGAGGGTACAGTATTTTTGAAGTCTATTAATGCATCTGATCAATCCAAAACAGCTGATATGTTATGCTATGAGATTTCTCAAATTGTAGAGTTTGTTGGACCTGAAAATGTTGTTCAAGTGGTTACAGATAATGCATCTAACTATGTGGCTGCAGGAAGAGAATTGAGTATTAAGTATCCAAAATTATATTGGACTCCTTGTGCAGCACATTGTTTAGATTTGATGTTGGAGGATTTTTGTAAATATGTGGATGAAGTAAGTGATGTTGTGGATGATGCAAGAGTTATAACAAAGTTTGTCTATAACCACCTTGCCATTTTACAATTGTTGAAGAAGTTTAACAATGAGAGGGAGATCATTCGACCTGCTGCTACTAGGTTTGCAACCAACTTTTTGACATTACAAAGTATTTACAATAATAGAGATGCATTAAGAAAAATGGTGGTTGCAGAGGAGTGGAAAGAAAGAAAGATTGCAATGTTAGGAAGATCTCTTAAAGGGGTGGAATTTCAGAATGTGGTTTTGAGTTCATCATTTTGGCCAAAGTGTTCTAAGGTCATTGCCATAAGTGAGCCGATTGTGAGAATACTTAGAATGGTTGATAGTGACAAGAAACTGTCAATGGGTTATTTGTATGAAGGGATGAGGAGGGTAATGGAAAGAGTGAAAGTTATATGTAATAAGAGGGTGGAAGAGTATGGCCCATATTTAAGTATCATTGAGAGACGGTGGAAGGATCAACTTTGTCGGCCTATTCATGTAGCGGCTTATTATTTGAACCCTCAATTTCATTATGATGAAAACTCTGAAGCATCATCAGTCCATGTACAAAGGAATTTTTTAGATGTGGTTGAGAAGATGCACCATGATGATGTTCAAACTCAAGCTACAATTGCGAATGAGGTAAAGTTGTTTAGGAAGGTAACAACTAATACAGGGTTTGCACGTGACATGGCAATTGCCTCACGAAAGACCATGCTTCCAGGTGATTTATATTTTATACTTACATAATTTTTTATCATGATATATAATTATATAGTTTCTTGACTATTTAATATTTACCATTTCTTTAATGTAGCTGAGTGGTGGCATACTTTTGGAGGCTCTGCTGAAAAATTACGAGACATGGCAGTTAGGATATTAAGTCAAACATGTGCTTTTTCGGGTTGCAAGCGTAATTGGAGTATCTTTGAGAGGATTCATACAAAAAAAAGAAATAGATTGGAGCATAAAAGACTTAATGATCTTGTTTTTGTTCAACATAATCTACAATTGAAGTAAGATAACTTATTTGATAGCTAATATATGTTTTTATTTTCTTCATTTTGTATTATATAAGTCTCATTCATGATTATAAATTTTTTTTTTTTTTGTAAATGAAGGCATTTGGTTAAGAAGGGTAAGACGGAGGACTTGAAAGATATCTTTGACCCTATCTCATTTGAAGCATTTGACTTGGTTGAAGATTGGGTAGTAGACAAAGATATCATTCTTGATGATATTGATGACGAAGAACTTCGGGATGAGGCTAATGAATTGGGTCTTAACTTTAGAAATCAAGGTGATAATATATTTACTTTTTAGAGTTCATACTTCATAATACAATTTTATATCATTTGTTATTTTTTATTGTTAGTAATGAATTTATTTTTGTAGGAAATGAGGAAGAGCCAATCATGTATAATGAAGGGTTGGATGATGGTTTTGGATTAGAAAATGATCTTGATTTTTGATTTTAGAATGGTAATATTTACATATGACTTGTGATTTATTTAATATTTTATTTCTTTCACTATATTAATATGTAATATTTTTTGTAGGAAATTTGGAAGAAGAATGCAAAGTTTGATGATTTTGGCATTTGGAAATTTGGAATTTGAAGTTTGAACTTTGAAGTTGAAGATTAGGATTTTTCATTTAAAGGAATTTGATGTAATTTGAGTTATCTACTTATGTTTGGTAGAATTTGGAGTGGACAATGAATTGTTGTTTAATTTGGATTAATAGACTTAGAAGTAAAAAGTGGATGATTGTTTTAGATTTAAAACTATGAATGTTTGTTTATGTTTCTAATTATGAATCTATGATAGAAGTATGAGTTTAAATGAGTAGTGCAGGTTTAGATGTGGTTGGAATGAACAATAGTTTAAATGGTTAAATAGGTTTAAATAAGATTTTGAAGCAGGTTTAACTGAATTTTTTTTATTGTTACGAGGAAACTCTTACAATTTTCTTTTATGATGACGTCATCACCCGGGTCAACCCGGGTTGACCCACAGTTCAACCGGGTCGACCCAGCCCGGCCACTAATCCGGGTCAACCTCCGGGCCGGGTTTTAAAACATTGGATAAAACCCTTCCCAAACTATGACCTAAACATGTTGTTATAAGCACAAACTCTCGTACGCCAGTCAATATATGCAAACAGTGAAGCAAACGACCCTGAATTCCGGAGTCATCATAGATTTGATTTACTGGCCAGCTCTTATTACCATTGCTGCCGACTGACCAAAAAGTTGAACACAAAAATAAGAACCCTTACACAGCTGAGATGAGCTATTACACATCAGCAGGCTGCAGTTGAAGTATTCATGAATATTAAGCTTCACGTGTTGCCTAGGATGGTTAAACGTTTTTCCTGTCCTTAGTGTGAAAATGTCTGCTGTAGCTCATTGTTTAATTGCAGTAAATATGTCGTTGTAGACATTATTAAAATCTCAAGACATACTTCTGGGCAGATGACCTGGACATACTTGACCATAAACAGAGATTGTTAAACACAAGGATGCACAGATATGGATACGGGATATAGGTCTAGCCAAAGCTGAGCTGTAGCCATGGCCAGGGTCCTATAGCTCTGAAGCTCTTGCTATTTCAGTAATAAGTTTAGGCGTTCTGCAGTAGTGATATATGGGGTACAGCTACGTGGAATGCTATAATGGAACAAGAGAGACAGGCTAACGATCCAGTCAAGCTCAAGGCCCATCAAATAGGACTCTGGAATTCTGGACACTAGCTTACATCGAGTCGGTGGCTTTCGGTGAAAAAAGTCATTTATGTTCCTCGTATGTTCTTCACGTGTTCATAATCAGTTGATTATAACTGAGTTCGGCCTTCAACACTATAAATTCATGATCTGCCCCAAAGCTTTCATTGCACTACGTTCTCTAGCAAGCGAGGTTGGTCACCTTTAAGTTCTTTTCTTAGGGGTTTGCTTTTCATCCAATGGAATTGACATCCGTGATTGAGTCACTCCAGCATAAAACCGTTCTGGTTACTGGTTGTACTGGATACTTGGCAAAGAGTATTCACTTGGATCTTTTCTTTGGATTCTTTTTTCTTGTTCGAAACAAATGAGGAAGAACTGAATCTGGGTTTTTTCTTTCTCATGCAGTTTTTGTAGAGAAGCTACTAAGGACTGGTGTCAAGAGGGCTTTCCTTCTGCTCAGAGCAGCTGACACTGCTTCTGCCTCTCAAAGGCTGCAAAATGACGCCTCTCTCCTCTCTCCTTTTTCCTCTTTACCTCACGTCTTTTTTCCTTTTCATATTTTTTACACCCGGTTAAACTCTTCTATCTCCCATTTTTTATTTACTCTAACCCATCCCCACATTTAAAATTTTATTTTAATTTCCTTTATCTCACTTTCTCCTCTTCTTCTTCTCCGGCGTCACTGCCAGCGACCCCGTCTTAGCCCCCTTCTCCTCCCTCTTCCTTCTCCCCCTCACCCACCTCTTTCTTGGCCGCAATGGCCATGCATGGCTTGGCCAGTCCACGGCTGGCCATTATAAGATAACCAAATTTCCCAAAAGCTCGAGCTGTTAGGAAGAGAAAATCTTTTATATTAATTTTATATTCTAACATCCCCCCTCACGTATATTAATTTTATATTTTAACATCCCCCTTCACATGCAAGTGTCTATCAAGTGCGGCACATAGAACATAATTGGAACATATAAATGACTCCAACGAGACTTGAACCCAGGACCTCTCATAACCTGGAGCTTTAATACCATGTAAGATAACCAAATTTCCCAAAAGCTCGAGCCATTAGGAAGATGAAATCTTTTATATTAATTTTATATTCTAACAGCCGCCTCCGCCTGGCAAGGCGACTAAGCTAAGCCTGTCCTCGTCTGCCTAGCCATGTGGAGGGGGCCAAACATAGCTTGGCACTATCAGTGACTAGGACAGGCTAATTATTGGGGGAAAAGTTAGAGAAATTGATAAGGGAAAGATAGGGTCATGAAATAGATAATAAATAAAGAAATTTTGTACTTTAGTTGAGGGAAAGAGGAGTTTCATTTGTTCATTTTTAAAAATTTTGTTGGGTTATCATATCCACTTTTGATCTCAGGTACTGAGCAAAGAAGTGTTTGACGTTTTGAGAAGGAAACAATGAAAAGATTTTGATTCATTCATCGCTGCAAAAGTTACACTTGTTCCTGGGGACGTTTCTCATATTGACATGGGAGTCAATGATGACAAGCTTATGGAAGAGATGCAGGAAGAAATTGATGTTATCGTCCATGTGGCTGCCAACACAAAATTTGACGAAAGGTGGGACATATTTGCTCCCTTCCTCCGACTGATAATAATTGTCGAAATCAGAAAACAAAACAAAACTAAAATTAATGCATTTTAGTTTTTAATTCAGACACTTATTACCGGACGAAGGGAATATTATATTAAAATTAGTTTATTTTAAAAAAGTAAAGAGGACACCTGATATGGAAAAAAAATAAAAATTATCAGTGACATTTATATACAATGAAAAATGTTTTAGTTTCTTAAATGCAATTGGCATTTCTTATGAAAACATCCAGGTATGATGACGCCATCGCTACAAATACAATGGGAGCAAAACACCTGCTCGAATTTGGGAAGAAATGCTTGAAATTGAAGGTGCTGCTCCATGTTTCCACAGGTAATTCTCGTTGGCAATTGCTTTTCCATAGGTCTTCTTGGTGCTCTTTAAATTATTTTATTCTTATTTTATAATTTTCCATGCAAAAATTGTGACGTGCGATTTTACTTTATGAACTTCTCAGCATATGTAATTGGGGAAAAAGCTGGACTCATTCTGGAGAAGCCATTCACAATGGGTGAAAGAGCTCCGTGGCAACAATGTTTCAGATAAAGATGAGAGACTTGCTATGAAAAAAATTGGGGATGGAAAGGTTTGATTTTATCGCCTTTTATTGGTACACTTTTTTATATAACATGTCTAGCTACAAGAAAACTAACTAATAGCCCGGGAGTAGTCACATATTTTAAGGAAAATGTTAACAATAGCCGAGGTATTGTGAGCCACTGTGTAGAAATTTAATTGTGCGCATAAAATTGAAATTTGATGGCTTGGGAGGCCTGGCTCACATTTGAGCCCAAGCTCATTCCAACATGTTTAAAATATATATATGTATATATATTTTATATATATTATATATATAAAAGAGTATATATATATATATATATATATATATATATATATATATATATATATATATATATATATATATATATAAGTTTTGTCCTAGCTATTATTATTTTATTTTACTTCTTGTTTATAATTTTGTCTTTCTATAAAAAAATAGAGCCAGACACTTCGGTTGGCCAAACACATACGTCTTCAATAAGGCAATGGGTGAAATGCTTATTAGACACAATAAAGAAAATGTCCCACTTCTTATTTTGCGGCCAACGATGATCACAAGCACTTACGAGGAGCCATTCCCCGGTTGGATAGAAGGGACAAGGTAATATTTATCGTCATTCCTTTTGCATCATCTAGTTAGTAGTACATCATAAAGTTGTGGATTATTCATAACGGCAGTAGGCAATGGTCAGTGGTCGCCGGCACGGTCACTGTAAAATAGGAAGATGAAAAAGGACCTTCACGCCGGCCAGGAGTAGCTCCAGGCTCTAGCTGTTAGACCCTTATCTGGTCAACGAACTTAGGGAGATGAGCATGCTTACCGGGAAAAGGCCCGGGAGCTCCACCAGGACCTGAACGCTTGCAATTGTTTTACACGATCTCTCCAAGATCTTATCTCTTTAGGCTACCCAGACGAGACCGAGATCCGAGACGGCGAACCATGCGTAAGCCTACCTAATAATATATTATTGATAAGAGAAGGTAGACAACCATGTAAGTTTAAAACACACTTAATTTAGACGAAAGGCGACACATTTTATATTGAAAATGTGGAAACATCATCAGCCTTGATAAGATAGAGAGTCAAATTCTTTTTAATTTCTCCATTCACATCGCATCTGGTCGGTAGTTTTCCCATTTTTCATGATTTTATAATGAGAGTGAAGGAAGATTCCAGGATGATCACAATACCTTCTTGATCAGCTAACACATTTACTTACTGTTTCAATTGCAGAACTGTTGACATCTTGTTGGATCGTTATGGAAAGGGAAAACTAAAGTTTACAGTTGGTGATCCCAACACAATTCTTGATTTTGTAAGTATTCTGGAAAAGTTTTGAGTTTTCTATTTCCATTGGACAAGAACTCGCAGCTGCATAAAAATGTCCACCACACTATTACAATTCTCTATCTATCTACTTATAAAAAGATTATACAATAATATAAAAAGAGTCCCATTAGTTGTATAGTGCCTATTACTCAGAAGGTAGGCAGGGTTGGATCTACCTGCGAGCGTGGCGTGCTTATTTTTGAAGTATGAACACAGTGTAAATTAATTAACTTTTTCTACATGGAAGATAATAGACAATCACATCAATTACACATTAACAACAATTAGAAGAAAGTAGCATAATGCGATAGGAGCAACAATTACATATTCAATCTACTAATTTATTGTAGGCATTCTCTAATCTTCCTGTCTACTTACTTTTTTCTATTGGTATCTTTTTCCATCCCAAGCCTATTAAAATTTGCCCAGATGAACAAATTTTCCATATATCAATCGCTGACCAAAAGCTTCAGCTTTTTTATTGTTGTCCTCCGTAAGTTTCTTTTCATGATGAAGCAACTGAAGCCTGATCTCTAATTGATTTTCACAGATCCCTGGAGCTATGGTTGTGAATGCCATGCTTGCTATGATTTGCGCAAATTACAATTAGTCATCACAATTTGTCGATCACATGGGCTCATCTCTTAGAAATCCTATCAAATACTCCTTCGTTCATGATTGTGCATTCAAATACTTCTCCACCAGCCCTATTATTGCAAAGGATAACACTGTTATCGAGGTCCGCAGGTGTAGGACCTTCCGCACAATGTCAAGCTTTCACCGATTTATGACTCTACGTTACGGGATAACACTTGAGGTAACTTTGGCAATGATTCATTAATGTTAAACTTATGTGTTTTACATTGACGTGATGAATGTTCGGCTTATATGTGGAAGCTTTTTTGGACCTCCTACCTGATATCCACAGGAATATTCTCCGCCAAGTAGTAGTCATCAATGATAAGGATTAATAGTAGGCATCTAATATTCATTAGCGCATGCACTGTCGATTCTCATGATCGATTAATTAACAGGTCCTATTTCTGGAGAATATTCTCAAAGAGGATCACAAAGCTTTAATATGTGTAGCTTATATTTTATGTGTCATGTTTGTTAAGACTGAGTAGATGATGTCCTTTGCAGGGATTGCTAGTGCAGCAGGTGTCTTTCCTGAGAAGACATACAATGCCCTGAATAGAATGTACAACTCTGTTATTCTTCTCTTTAATCTCTATCGGCCTTATATTTTCTTCAAAGGAAGGTAAAAATTTATTCAACTTACAACCATTTGCGCACACAAAACTCATAATTCAAAGCAAGTGATACATCATGACATTCATTATCCTAATATTTTCTATCTGCAGATTTGATGATGTCAACATGCAAAAGTTGAGGATTTCCACAAAAAATAATGTCAATGAATTAGAGAAGCTGAATTTTGATCCTAAATGCATTGATTGGGAAGAGTACTTGATGAACGTTCATATTCCCAGTCTAGTCAGGCACACATTCGATGTGTAAAATTATTTGCTACAAGGTTTCTACTTCAATCAAGAAAAGAGAAGCTGCCTATGATCTCGCATATATGTACTCTAGCAAAATTTATAATTATTGGAAATGCATTTGAGAAAGTTTATTGTTATCATGTAGAAATTGTGTAAGTGGATTATCTTTACAAGATACATCCACTACAACAAAAAAGACTATTAGCGACACTTTTAAGTGTAGCTAATAGTCTCCTAAGCGTCGCAAATGACTATTGGCGATGCTTACAAAGCATCGCTAACTATGTTGCTAAAAATGAAGTCACTATTGCTCATTAGCGACACTTATAATAAAGTGTCGCTAATAGCCTGCTAATAACAACATTTACTTATATGTTACTAATTATTTTATTTTTAGCAACGCCGCTAGTAGTGAATTATTAGTGACGCTTAATTTTAAGCATTTCTAATAATTTATTATTAATGACGTTTTATAACGTTGCTAATAAATAAAAATTTTAAAAATTATTTTTTGAAAAAAATAAAATCTTATTTGCAACGCATAAAAAAGTATCGCTAATAAAAAATTAGTTTTTAAAAAATTTAAAACAATATTAGCGATGCTTTTTTTAAAAAAAAAACAGAGACAAGATGGGCTTCGGAGTTCGGCACCCTTGCTCCAGCAAGGGCTGGGGAGGACGGGGGACCGGGGGAGGGGGGAGGATGGGGCGGTGTTGGAATCCGGCAGCGGTTCTGAATCCGGCATCGGGGGACCAAGCAAAGGGGTGGAGGGGAGCAGGTGGGACTGGGTAGAGGAGTGGAGGGGATCAAGGGGAGGACTGGGCAAAAGGGGGGAGGGGGAAGGCAGGGTTTGTGGGCTCCATGGTTCCATCAACGGTGACCTCCTTGATTAAAGGGAGGAGGAGGGCGATGCTCTTGTCCTCGGCGAGGGAGCAGATGTCCTCGTGCATGGTGGAGTAAGGGGAGATGGTTGTGAGGGGCTGGACGTAAACGGCGGGAGTGGACTACTCAAAGTGTTCGAGGGCGGCGATGATGTGGTTGGAGTGGGCCTAGGTGCAGTTGAGGGTGGGGCATCCGGAGGAGCTGGTGTTGTGGATGACCATGGTGGAGGAGCTTCCGGTGAGCTCGACGAGGTGGAGAGCATAGAGGAAGATGGGAGTCTTCTTGGTGGGGTGGGAGACGTCCAACAGGCTAAATCCTCGTCCTACCCCACAAGAACAACAAGCAAGGTGAGCCACATGAAGCAGTCGGTGATCAAACAAAAACCCAGAAAGGAAACAAGCAATTGGGTGAGAAACCCAACTCTAGATGATGAACAAACCAGACCAACAGAGAAGGAAGAGGCGAAGATCTTCACAGCCCCGGAAGTGGCCGCCATGGATGCCACCACCGCAGCAACTTTCTTCATCTTCCATAGAGAATCAAGACCGAATCCCAAAAACCCACCAAAGAAAATCGGACATAAGAGGAAATCACATTAGGTACAAAATAACTTGTTCAACAAAGCTAGGAATTCCCAACCAAAATTAATATATCATTAATGGATAATGTGCATGTACCCCATAATCAAAAAGTCAAAGACAACACAAGAGATTGATATAGACTGATGTCTACACGAGCTAAATTATAGATATTTTTTTTAAAATAATTAAAATATAAAATTAAATAAAATAACTTGAGTCTAATTTTTAAATTGATTAAATAGGGCCTAGCTTCTACATATTTATTGGTCATTAATAATCCTAATCTTAATACTAATAGAACTTCTAATTCGAATAGACTCCTAATATTATCCTAAGACCAATAAGAACAAACTTCTAATTACCTTCAAGATTATAGAATCCACTAAAGTGGGACCCGACTCCTAGGGCAAGTCATAACATTCTACCTCACTTTCGCTCGACCTTGTCCTTAAAGTGAAAAACGAAGTGGTCTTCAATTCTTGCAACGAAGAAGCATAAAAGGATATAAAAAAAAATGCGCCATCTGCATAAACAGAAATTCTTTGCGATAGCTTAGTCCAACAATGTAGATGCATTTGGAAAAAAGATATAGCGTGTCAGTCCTGAATTTGGGTATGGGTGGAACCGGCCTAGGTGGGATTTTGGATCACTAAACAAAAGTTGCACAAAACTGCTGCAGCAAGACCTAAGTAGGAGCAGAACCGAAATGGACCCACACAAGAAAAACCAAAGCTAACCCACATCGAATCCAACCCACATCCGTGCAAAACTGAGATGGAAATGCACGTGAAAAAACAGCTAGATTCGGCTTCCGCAAGTTGTGTCCAAATTGGCATCTAGTGAATGGGCGTGTGGTATATGACTTTGAGGTCTTTCTCTGGGAAGGAAACAAGAAAACTTTCGGTGGCTCAAGGACCGAATGAGGGTGGATGGTGGACCAGATGTAGACTCAATCCTCCGCCAAACCCTCGACATGAAGGGATCGTGCATTTGAGGGAAAGTCCATCGGTGGCAAATCTAGAGGTGTCATGGGAGAGCTTGGCAGGGAGAACGGTGGGTCGGAGAAGAGGACCGGCCTTGGGCGAGCCAGACAAACCGAATATGGGTGCCCGAGCCATGGTGGATTGGGTGTGGAGGAAGGTGGAGACGCGGGCGAACGAAGCCGAAACGAGCAGAAGCAGTGGCAATGGACTATAGATCATCATTGCTTCAAGAGGTGTCGTGGCTAGACGAGATTTGCAGTGGAGAGTGTCGTACTTGTCTCCATCTTTTTCGGCCGAATGCACTGAACCCTACCCAATTTTCTTCCCCGATCCACTGATTTAGCATGCAAGATGCACATGATGCAGAGGTGACTAGAACAAATACTGGCGCGATCTCCGGTTTGGTTGTCTTGGAGTTGTCAAGGGGTGGTGGAGTTGGTGGCCGGGGCACGATGACGGTCGCCAGAAGAAGGTGTTACACATGGCCTGCGAAAAGTGCCTGCCTTGGTTACAACCCGTTAGTGGTGCCAAAAGGAATGGCTGGAGAAGCCAACTTATTGCATTTTGATCGCATGCTTCGTGGGGGGCGGACAAGCTGAAGGCCTCCAAGTCGCTTTCGTGATCCCAATAGGCCAGGTTTCAGTTCCCTGGTGGTTAGATCGCCAGCTTCCTCAAGGCCAGTAATTATGGTGTTTTTACTGTTGCGGAGAGGCCGGTGTTGAGGGGGTTGTGGCAGCAAAGGAGGGTTTTTCCATGGAGGCTGAAAGGTGCAGTGCCTAGGGCTATAACGGATTTGGCTGAAAGCTACATTGGTTTTGCTCTATGGATTGGTACGGGTAGTGCAGATCTTTATTCAGATGGTGCAACAGGGACCCAGGTAGCATAAGGGCCTCTGAAAGATTGAATGTTTAATAGGTGTTGTAATGCCTAAGAATTTTCAACATATTTTTTTAATAATTTATAAAATTATTTTGTAATATAATGGTTGTAAATTGAGAAAATTGACGAAATGTATAACCTATGAATATAGTTTTATAATTTTAAATATCACACATCAATTTTTCTTCTATAATTTTTTTCTCTTTAATCAAACAATGTGCGCCCAAACCAAACGTTCTTACGTACTACTCGAAAAAATATATATGAAATAAACTGCTATAATCATAAGCTTTAAATATAAATCTTTACTAAGCATCCCTGATTACAGGTTTCATAAATAGTTCACATTCTAATCCAAATTACAAGTCTAAAAAGTATAAATATTTTAATTTTCATCTCACCTAATACATTAAATTATGGCAAAAATAAATACTTGCAATGAGGTAGAGAGTATACTTGAGGCAATGAAATTCAATCCACCCACGGAAACAGATGTCCATATCTAGGAGCTCTCTGTTACAAACCTGCAAAAGCCTTCCAAACATCAAGGCTAAAAAATAGCCTTCCAAACATTGGGGCTAAAAAATAGAGAACTGAGTATTGTTATACTCAGTAGGAAAATGAGTATTATCATATAGTAGAGGAGTTCTAAATAGTGAACTTTGCAAGTCTATACATTTATGCGTTCATGCAACTCAAACATGAAGCATAAAACATACAAATACATCAGAGTGGCATAATATAAAAGTCATGCACATATACATATCATCTTACATCTCGTACACTTTAAATCATACTTGTACAACCATTACACTTATAGGCTTACTCAAAACATTCTTACAGTCTTACTTGTACCATCTTATTCAAATTCTTACTCTTACAGTTTTACTTAGAAACATACGCTTACATTCTTGCTTAGAAACATAAGCTTATAGTCTAGCTCAAAAACACAATCTTACATTCTTACTCAAAATCTTACACTTATAGTCTTCCTCAAAATCTTAGAGCCTTTCGTCATCTGAACTACCATTTCGTCATATGCGAAGTGAAGATGAGAAACATTAAAGATACATCTAACGACGTACATTGTGCCAAATGGAGCAATTAATATAGAACAATATTTTTTTCTATTAGAGCTATTAATATAGGACAGAGGGAGTATATACTTTTATAATCAGTAAATATGGGAGGATGCTCCTTAATTAAGCACTTAAGGGAGCACAAAAAAGATAGATATGCAAAGTGATATTTAGTGAACACATTGAAAAGTAATGTAAGTGTTTACATGTATTTATCTTACATAATTGCAATTCGATATGAATCAATACTGTCTATGTTGCATTTAATTTTTTCTAATATCAATATAGTATTTGCTATTTGTTTCATGTAAAAACTATTAGGAAATCTAAGAGTCGACAATTTGGGTAGCTTTGAGATGTTGACTGGAAATCGTGATTCTAAACTCCACTGTGCTTGCTAAATATACAATTTGGGAAGCCAACAAATTAGCATGACAAGATAATAGTGGTTGTCATTTTGAATCATAAATTAAGTGAAAATTAAAAGTACTAGATAGCAAGGCTTTGTATCTTAGCAGCATTGGTCATGCTAATATTGTGTGGCTCTAGAGCTGGCTTCCCTCTTGGAGATTTTCCGGCGGCTACTGCATACCCAAATTCACGTCAAGAGTTGGAGAAGAGCACTGTGGAGGATCTGTATTCCCCTCTTGTGATAAACTGTATGTTGGAATGAACAGAGTGCAGAAATTTGGAGTCGATTTGGGATTAACCCTATGGCCTCCTTCTAGCCGCCATTGGCTTCCCTCCCGGCGATTTTCCAGTAGCTGATGTCCACCTTATTCTTGTCGGAATCTCTCTGTCTTGGCAATGGTGGCGATTCAGCAAAAAGAAGATGCCTTTCTTCTGGTGTTTTTTCTTCTGCCATTAACGAAGACATTCTAGATGCCCCCTTATTCTGGACATCCCCTTATTCTATGCGTTCAAGTTCTTTCCATTTTTCAGTGCCAATCCCTTGTTTTGCTTCACCCAAAAGATCAACAGAGAAGACATTGTGATGGGACATGCGCATCCCCTATCATTCCCTTCATGGCGTCCTCCTCTGTTACTACATCATCCTGAAAGAGCCTTTATCAAAACCATTCAACAAGGGCAGACTGTGTTGTGCCTCATTATCCAGAAACTCATAACTCACGGGAAATCTCCATTGATTAGGATGAAGTCGAGGCTAAAGGTCTTCATTGGCAACATATGCTAATTGGCTATACTTTGGGTCTTAGACCCTATTATTTGGGATTGAAATATGCTATTGAATGCATGTGCAAGACAAGTAAGCCTTTTGAAATTATTTCTTTATTGGATGGCTTTTTCTTATTCAAGTTTGATAATGAAGATGATTGTTTAAAAGTCTTGGGATCTATCTGGTCAATATCCGGTCGCCCCCTTATTATGAAAAAGTGGTCCACTAATACAAAACATGTTCGTGAATTATTAAGCTCTCTCCTTGTTTGGATAGGACTTCCTAATTTGCCTTTGCAGTATTGGAGCTCTGAAAAACGAGGGTGTATTACTAAGTCTATTGGAACCCCTCTATATAGGATCAATTAACCAAAACTAGGCAATGATTATCTTTTGCGAGAATTTGTGCTGAGATTGATGCTAATTGTTCTCTTCGTGGTCAAGTTTATATTCAACACAAAGATGGGACGGGATTTTTTCAAGAAATTTTATATGAGTGGAGGCCGCCAATATGCACTAGATGCAAATGTTTTGATCATATTACCTCCTCTTGCACTATGTCCCGGACTTGGGTTCCTTGTACATTAGTGTCAAAGCATGCTTATGGTTCAAATAATACAAAAGATTTGATAGAAGCAACACAGTCATTAATGAATCAAATTATCATTTATGATCAGCCAGAACAGACTTCACCAAATCATAGGGCCAGAATCATTCAACCTATTTCTTAGAACTGGTCTCCTACAACTCATCATTCACCTATGATCCCTAGAAGTGCATCTTCTTCTCTTGTTCATCCTTGATTAAGAAGTCTCCTCTATACAATCAAATTATCCCTTCCTAGCTTCAGGTTTCTAATTACGGCAGACGAAAAATTTGGTTCAATCTTTTGATAATTCTCCTCATATTAATGATAATGAAAATAAATCTTCTCTTAGTAGAGGGCTTTATATTGATTTGTCTATGACTACTAATGATATTGATTGTGATATTGATGATGTATCTTCTTCTCGTGATATTGATCATCTCACAGATGCTCAATTAGATACTGACAAATTTGTTAAAATCAATAGTAAAAAATCAAGGAAAAAATAAAAAAATGCATCTCGTAAGGACACTCCTATTCTTCAAACTTTTGATAGGGAACTCAGGTCTTGCCTTGGAAGAGGCCAACCCTCATCCTCTCATTGATGAGTGTCATCTCTTGTAATACTCGGGGCCTTAAATATCTAAATAAGAGGGCTTCTATCCATTCCTTAATTAGACATCATTCTGTGGGTATTCTTGGTCTTAACGAGACTCATGCTCAGGAGCAAAAGGCAAGAATTATTCAAACTTCTATTAATTCTTCATGGTCTTTTATGGAAATTATCATTCTTCTTCTTCTTATAGAATTTGAATTGGATGAAATACTTCTTTATTCACTATCAGGAAGTTATATAAGGATTCCCAATATATATTCATTGTTTTATCACGAGACTCTTTGACAAAAATTTTTTTGAGTGTACCTTTGTGTATGCAAGCAACTTTCAACACGACAGGCGCTATCTTTGGAATTGGATAATTCAACAATCTGTTGGCATTTCCTCCCCTTAGCTTCATATTGGTGATTTTAACTCCACTTTCATCCTTGAGAAAAGATTGGGGGTAATCCTGTCCCTATCTCTTACTTGGCAGATGTTAGTAATTTGGTTCACAATGCCGACCTATTAGAATAGTCTTTGGATTCTTCTTTTACTTGGACTAATAAAAGTATTGGTTATAGAAAAATTATTTCTAAAATTGATAGAGCATTCTGCAATGCTGTTTGAATAAATAGATTCCTCGGATTGGTGGTGCGCTATCTTCTGCTAGAAGTTTCAGACCATTGCCCTCTTCGGATTGATATTACTCCTTTACCAAGTCATAAACCTTTCAAATTGTTTAACTGTTGGATGAGTTTTGATCATTTTATGGACTTCATTTCTTCATCATGGAGTACTGTTGTTTGTGGCAACCCTCTCTTTGTATTTGTCAAGAATTTAAAACTTCTTAAATAGTCTATTAAGAACTGGAATTGTGAAAAGTGTGGCAAAATTGAGAATTAGAGTCCAATCAGCTAAGCAAGATTTGGAGCACTAGTAGATTCTTCTGAAGTTTGATCCTTTTAATGATGATTTAATGCTTGAAGAATCCAAAACTCTAGCTATTTATAGTCAAGAGCTTGTTAGAGAAAAATCCATTTTTAGACAGAAATCTCTAGAAAAATGACTTCTTGAGGGAGATCGTCGCACTAAGTTGTTCCATTCTGTTGCTTCCCATAATGTTTTCAGGAATGCTATTTATGGTGTTAAAAACTCTCATGGATTAACATTGGATGCTCCTAAAGAAGCTTCAAAATTTTACCAAGACTTATTCTCTTTGGCTTCTTCAAATATTATTGGCACAACTCATATAAAAGCACACCTTTCAGTGGACCAGGCTGATTCTTTGATTCAGCCCATCACTAAGGAGGAGACTCATTATATAGTCTTCCCTTCTCTTTCGAACAAAGCTCCTGGACCTGATGGTTTTTCAAAAGAGTTCTTCACCAAGAATTGGGACATTATTGGCAATGACTTATGTCTGTCAGTCACTTATTTTTTCTCGTCAAAGAAAATGTTGGCACTTCTACATTTGATAAGTTCAGGACTATCTCTCTTTGCAACTTTCTCTACAAAATTATCATAAAAATCATGGTGAATAGATTTGCACTTGTGCTTCCTTTTTATATCAGTGAACATCAGGTGGCCATCTTGAGAGGTAGATTAATATATGATAATATACTTTTGGCTCATGAACACATAATTATCATAGCAAAAGTCATCTTAAGGAATTTTGCTTGAAAGTTGATCTTAAAAAGGCATATGATAAGGTTTGTTTGGACTTTATTTTCATAGCTTTAAAGGAAATTGGTTGCCCCACTCTTTGTATTCATTGGATAAAAGAATCCATCACCACAACCTCCTTTAGTGTGCTTAGTAATGACTCAAATTCTCTTGTGGCCTTCATCAGGGAGTTCATTTGTCCCAATTATTTTTTGTACTGGTTATGCAATCTCTTTCAGACATTTTCTTTGATTATGACAACAATGGTCGAATATGGTCTCCATCTCATGGAAATGCTTTTGGTGTGACTTACTTGTTTTTTGCAGGCGATGTTCTTCTTTTATCATAGGGTTCAACTAACTCTACCCTTAGCTTAAATGAAGCTATTGACATTTTTTTAAGGAAAAGTGGACTTATGGCTAACGCTGCTAAGAGTTATATTTTCTTCTCAACCAACTGCACTTTGAAGGGTTCAATTTTGCAGATCTTTAATGTCAAAGAAGGTAATTTGCCTGGTCGATACCTAGGGTTACCACTTTTTTCTGGCCACTTACAGGCTTCGATGTGCTCTCACATTTTGGATAGGTTTCATTCTTCTCTTGCTAGTTGGAAAAAACGTCTTTTCTCTTAAGAAGGTCAGCTTGAGTTGATAAAATCGGCTCTTTCTAGTATGCATATATACTAGTCTCTGCACTTTATGCTTCCTTCTAGCATTATTCATTAGTTACAGTCTCTTCTGACTAAGCTTCTATGGAGTAATTATGAGGAGGTCGGCATTTTCACCCTATCAGTTGGTCCAAAGTCTATCACCCTGAAAATGAAAAAGGCTTGGGTATAAGATCTATCAAAGATTGGTGTTCCATTGGTCTGGCTAAGCTTTTATGGGGTGTTATGCATAATAAGAATTCTCTTTGGATCAAGTGGGTCTATGAATATTACATAAAGAATTCTTCCATAGGGCACTGTGAGACTCCCCCCTTTGCTTCTTACTCTTGGCGAGCCATCATTTCTATAAGGAGTGCTATGATTAATCTTATCTCTTATAAGATTAATGATGGTAATTCTATTTTCTTTTGGTTGGATCCTTGGTGGGGAAATTTCGCCCTTTTACATAACTTTGGTCATCATATTATTACTCAAATGAATAGTCACCCTATGGCAAATATTTCTACATGTATGATTCATGGTCATTGGTGTTGGAGTGATCCTGGTAATCTCAAAAGTGAACAACTTTTACTTTTAATTAATAATCATACTCCTACTCTTAATCATGACTTGGATATAGTCAGATGGAAGGTCAGTTCTAAAGGGAAATTCTCTACTAAATTAGCCTATAAGTCTATCTCTTCTCATTCTTCTATTTTGCATTGGAGATCTCTTGTGTGGTTTAAACATCATATAGCTCGCCACTCTTTCATTTGCTGGCTAATGTTTCAAAGCTGTTTACTCACATTAAATAAGATTCAAGCTAGGGGAGTTCATATTATCAATAGATGCATTGTATATTAGAATAATCTTGAATCTACCCAACATCTCTTCTTTTCCTGCTACTATTCCAAGTGGTTGATGAGTCACATATTCAAGTTATTTAGAGTGGACATATCTAGCAATCAAGCACGTCAAGCCATTGACCATATTATGTTTTTCGGCCATAGCACTTGAGAGCTAGGTCTGATGCTGAAGATCTTTCTGAACTACGTTGTCTACTTTATTTGGAGGGAAAGAAATTCTAGACTTTTTAGGAACAAATTCACTCATAAAAGGCTCCTCTTTTATAAGTTTGAACTTCAAGCCAAAACTTGCATCACATCTAATTCTCATCTTTCTAAACTTTTTGCTGAGTTTCCTTTCCTTGTTTAAAGATGAGTTTGTAATCTTCTATACTCCTGAACCTTTGTCTTTGTTCCCCCCTTTTGTTTTAATTGAAGAGAGTCTTCTCCCCCCTTTACCTGATAAAAAAAATGTGTGGCTCTAGATTCATATCCACATGGAATTAGAATACACATTTGATAGGCCTCCGTTGAAATACTAGGAAAAAGGATAACCTCAACCAATGATGCACAATTATATTCACAATTAAAAAAATAACAATGCAAAGCAATATCGATTAAGGACTTTTTTCAAGATTGTCCCAAAAAAATTGCTACAACAATTTGTCGATTATGAGCCGTGGTCCATATCGTTTTACCTTTTGGGTGGGAAGTTCCTCATATTCTGAATAGTGCACAGTCTAGTTGTAAAGATTCCAACTTGTGCATTATTACGTCAAATTGTGCACTATTCAAAATCTACTTGGACTGATTTGTCTGGTAATCAAGCTTAATAGATTATTTGAATTTTCTACCTCTTTTGAAATCCTTGCAAATTGTAGGATTGTCAGTTAAATCAATGAAGGATTATTATCCCATTAATCTTACATCCACAAAAACCTAAAGGAAAATGGAAAAAAATTAAATTAATACTCCCTTCGACTTTTATATTAGCTACATTTACAAAAAAACATTGGTTTTTATTGAATGGTGAAGCCTACATCTAAGAAAAGAAAAAATAAAGTTATGATCCTTTTTTAATGTACTCAACCACTTAAATTTAACAAAATACAACTATTATTATGGAACAAACTTTTTTGCTAAATGGAGATATTAATTTAGGATAGAGGGAGTACTACATTATTTATTGAGCTATAAGAGGATGATCTCAAGACAAGTTGCATGAGCTAGACTAGGGATTTCTTTATACATTACTGGCTAGGAGGCGATTCAATGGTAACTTATTGATGCACCTGTATTATTTACTTGATTGATTGTACAATAAATTTTTGCCAGATCATAAATACTCCAAGTGTGAATGATTGGCATCAAGAGTGCCTTTTATTGGTACACTTTTTTATATTGCATGACTAGCTACAAAAAAACTAACTAATAGCCTTGGAGTAGTCACAATTTTATAAGGAAAATGTTAACAGAAGCCAAGTATATACACTACAAAAAAAAAAACTATTAGTGAGGGTTTTAAAACCCCCACTACATATGCTTTTTAGTTGCGGTTTTGGCAGCCGCTGCTAAAAAGTTTCAAAACTCGAACTCTTTTAGCGGAGGCCAGGCTAACCCCCGCTAAAAGCTTAATTTTTTTAGTGAAGGTTTTTCAAAACCATTGCTAAAGCATTTTAGTGGGGGGTATATATGTGTCAAAAACAGCCACTAAAGCATTTTAACGGGGGGTCTATATGAGTGTGAAAACCTTTTAGCGCTATTTGAGAAACCTCCACTAAAAGTCAAAACCGCCGCTACAAATAATTTTTTATTTCCCAAAATTTTAATTAATTTTTTTTCTCACTTTCACATTTATGTATTCTTAAACAGACTCTACTTCAAATTGCACCTTACATATAACTATAAGTTGACACTTTAATAATAACATAAAAGATCTTAAAATAACAAAATTATTTAAATCAAATATGTAATACAATAAGTATTGAAAAAGAAGCTTGCAAATACAATAGTTCCAAATATTTACAATGTCTAAGTACTAATGACAAGATTATTTAATATAAAGAAGTAGGAAAAGTCTTCGATAACTTAGATTCATCAACGCAACTTGTCAATTTAAAATTATTCACCATTAGCCTACACAAAAATGAAATAAAACAAAATTAGCTTATGAAATTGTTAAACTACTAAAAAAATGTAATTATACTTTACAACTACTTTGTATGCTTTTTACCTGACTCATTTGAGACTGAAAGAAACTCATCATTAATTTGATCCATCTTTGATAATAATTTTGCTTGTTGATCTTTAAGTTGCACTATTTCCTCCTTTTACTTCGTGCTCTCATCTTTTAATTTTAAATTGTCCTCTTCTATATTTGACAATTTTTCTTTCATAGAATTATATTCAGCTACTGAGGAAGATCTTGCATGCTTAGCTGATGCTCCCCATAAACTAGTTGGAGTTACTTTGTGACCAAAACCCTGAACATGTTCTGGTTTCTCAGCTCCCATGGCAATAGAAAATATGTCATTCGGTGAAGGAAGTGGTGCCTCCTAAAGACAATCTTTTTCTATGCGACCCTCAATTTCTTTATGCAATTCATAAATTCTTTTAGTTCATAATATTATGTTTGAAGGTCTATATATAAATAAAATGACACATATATAATGGTTAAAAAATTTGTCCAAGTGTTAAGAATGTTTCACTTACAATCTTATTTTCTGCATCTTTGTTGACATATTTGACATCCTTTTTTGTACGTGTTAAAATAAAAAGATCCCATCATGGGATTGGGACATCAATTTTCCGTTTCAGTTTCTTCAAACATAAATAAATAAAATAAATAATTTTAGACTAATTAATAAAAAAAAGTACAAAATAAAAAAAGTATACATGTAACAAAAAATTTGACAATTACCTCCTCAAACTATATTTGCTTAAAGCTTTTAGTTCTAGTCGTGTGGTGGAATGTTTGTTTCGCACGATTACTTTTATTCGTAGTACTCCTTACTTGTATTCATTCATTTTGGGTATGTTAACTTATAATACAACAACAAATTTAAATTGAAGATCATTATGATTCACTATTATAGAGTTTACCTTTGCTTATTCTGATTTCCAATAACTCAAAAGAGTTTTCCATTAGTCTTTATCCACATCAATAGGTGCCTGAATGTTTGCACACACGTCTTCTGGCTTAGTATTATAATATTTAGTTTTCAACCTGCTCCTGAGTCAACCTATTTCTTATTTAAAGAGGACAGTGCATATTTTTTTGCATCAGATACAACGTCCTCATCAAATTTTAAATACTTTTGCATCACACATAGAATAACATTAGACTTGGCCTCATGTTTAAGTTGATTTTATTTATAATATATAGATAAACTTAACATCAATTAGTGAGCGACCTAAAACATTACTAATACCCAAAAATCTAAATCTTCATAATTTGTTACATAATAGTTTTCTATTTAGATCACAACAAATAAAATATAAAAGGATAATGCTTATCAAAACTTCTTCCCACGCTTTGTCTTTGTTATCTTTTAGGCATTAATTTCTATGTAGCAGTTTCTATAGGAAATTTAGATCGATCCCTTGCCAAAGGACCCAAAAACTGGGTAAACCATCCAGCATGCTCTCCATAGGGTTGGCCCTTATCAAACCTCACATGATATTTATCTCCATTTCCTTTCAATAAAAATTTACACGTTGTGGGTCCTCTTCCCTTCTTCCTTGGTGGTGATGAAACATCATTGTCATGAAACATATACTAGTAATCCAAATGCACCTTCTCAAAATAGGAACAAAAAATAGTAAATAGCATTAGTAAATGGTTGCTCAAAGCACAAGTTTTAAATGTGCACAAAAACTCTTCCACAAGAGAACAGATCATTCACTAAAACTTAAGTGCATATAACAAATACAAGGAAAATTGTAATTCTCATTGATTTAAGTCATTATCATAAGATTCTCACCTGTATAGGATCTCACAAACCCATTAATGTTCATTTACCAAGGATAGATCTCTCAAAATGAACAAATCCATCTTACCAAGGAGTAAAATATGGGGCTAGAAAGTTATCTTGATCCATGCATACCTTCGTAAGTTTCATTTTGATAGTATTTTTAAAACATTTAATCAAAACAATGGACAAGTGACTTCTTTCATGTCAATGGACCCATAAGAAAACTTGAACATCAATAAACATACCATAATAAATTATTAGCACACAAAAAATACATATGAACCTTGTACAAATATTATTAAGGAGAACATCAATAATCACCCTTTTTCTAAGGAATTTATGCTCAAGCTCCTGACATAAAGTTTTTGCAGTTGATGGTCTTAAGTCAATTGCCTATTATGTTATGCCCATAGTCAAAGCTGAAGATCATTTCTAACCTGACTGTTAAATCATCTAACCAGAATGCAAAGGAGTTCCCAAAACTATAAAATTACTAACCGATCAAAAGAGGACAAAACCCTTTCTTCATTAACTCGCTCCTCCCACTCAAACTACCTTAGCTTTGTCTATTCTTACCTGTCATTCCCTCCACACCAATAGCCTACTTGGGCTAACTTGTAAGTAGACATGCTCCATTCCTAACTATCCACATTCATATCTAGAGCACTCATGCTAGTTCACTTCCAGAATAAAGTAATATACTAAGGCCTGGTTGAGCATAGAAGTTTTGTAGCAGAAAGGCATTATATGCCTCAAAGACTTCATATCAAATTCTCCTTATCTATTTTCATCATCAATACCTTAACCCATCTGCATTACTTTGCCAATTATAATATAGGCTATTTTCACATTAGACCCTTAAAAACGTCGACCACACTATTGCAATTCTCTATCTATCTACTTATAAAAAGATTTATATAATATCATAAAAAAGTCCCATTAGTATGCGCCTTTCATATGCAATCTGTTGAGGAAAAATTGTATAGTGTCCATTAGTCAGAAGGTAGGCAGGGTTGGATCTACCTGCAAATTTTATTGTAGGCATTCTCTTAATCTTCCTGTAAGCTTACTTTTTTCGTTTGGTATCTTTTTCCATCCCAAGTGACAGAGTAGTTCTAGATAACTAAGATATAACCAGATTCGTAAATTTCAGAAAAAAGTAATTTTGGGAAAATTCTTTACTATCTTCCAATCAAAATACAAACGAAACAAAAACTAACATGAATCAAGAGGAATTAAAGTCAAACCTCAACGATTCAACAGAACAGCAGCAGCAATTCTCCAAGTTCTTTGCAGAGAACTTCTGACAGAGCAACGCAGAGTCTTTAAACTTCAGAAAATCAAATTCTAACTAACTGTCATTCGACTACTAGCTATCTATTTATACTAACATATACTGATGACGTGACTGCCAGCTGTGAAAATACAAATTTAAAATGACTTCTAATATCCCACGTGAGTCTTTCTAGAGTTTCCGGTTCTTTGCTGAAGGTTGAAGACGATCAACCGAAGTAACCAACTAACCACTTTCTGTTAAGACCATTATAACCCTCATCTTCATCCGTTCAAAGATATCAACCATTCTGATTAGCTTTCAAGTTATTGATGGACAATTATACCCCTTTAAGTTGTAATCGATAGATTCATTCAACGGCTACGATTAAAACACCATTAGTGAAAGACAGTTTTATCCCTGGACTTATTTTATCATGAATCCATTCGACAAAATACCAATGTGACTCTTCCCTTTCTGTATACTACATGCATCAAAGCTCCCCTGCTTAGCAAAGCTCGACCGTGAACTTCAGTTGTTAAGAGAATGTTCCAAGTCCGTTTCTCCTTTATAAAGAGTAAGATCCTTAATATTGAAAGTTGAAGATATAGAAAAATTAGATGGAATATCAACCACAAAAGCATTATTTCCAAGCTTGCGTAGAATGCAACAAGGACCAAAATTTCGCTGTTTGAGCTGATGTCCAGAATGTGCAGGAATTCTACCCTTTCTAAGATGTACCATAACAAGATCCCCTTCCTCCAATTTTACAAATCTTTGATGTTTGTCAGCTTGTTCTTTGTACTTTGCATTAGTATGAAATAATGACTCATGAACTAAATTGATGAATATTCTGCATTAATTCCACAGTTGACACAGCCTTTGCATGTTCTCCTGGCCGTTTTGGCAATTGTACCAAGTCAATTACATGATGAGGATTTCTTCCAAATAAAATTTAAAATGGTGTTTGACTAGTAGATCTGTGAGTTGTAGCATTATAGGCAAACTCTGCTTGGGGAATAATAATATCCCATTGCTTAGGTGACTGTCGACATAAACATCTAAGTAAAGCACCTAGAGTTCTGTTTGTAACCTCAGTTTGGCCATCCGTTTGAGGATGACAAGTACTACTAAACTGAAGTTTAGTTCCCAACCTTTTCCACAGTGTCTGCCAAAACAAGCTTAAAAATCTACTATCTCGATTTGAAGTAATAGTCATAGGAACACCATGTAGTCTAACAATTTCCCTATAGAATAGCATAGCCAATTGATGAATTGCATCAATGGTTCTTTTACAGGGTATAAAATGGGACATTTTTTAAAATCTATCCACTACCACATATATAGAATCATTACCTTTTTGAGTACGATGAAACCCAAGAATGAAAATTATACCTTCTGCTCAAAGCATCTGCAGCTTTATTTAAAACACCAGACCTATGTTTAATTATGAAAGTAAAATCTTGTAGATCACTTATCTATTGAGCATGAAGTCTGTCTAACTTTATTTGCCCATGAAGATACTTCAAAGCTTCATGGTCTGTATGTAGCACAAATTCTTTAAAACCCAAATAGTGTCTCCAATGTTTAAGTCTGGACCAATGCATACAATTCCAATTTATATGCAGACCATTTTCTTTTATTTTCATTTAATTTGGCACTATAATAGGCTATAGGTCTCCCCTCCTGTGATAGTACAACAGCAATACCTAAGGATGATGCATCACACTCAACCTCAAAAATCTTGGTAAAGTTTGGCAGGGCTAATGTTGGTGCAAAACTGAGTTTTTCTTTGGGCATTTCAAACTCTGCTTAGTCTTGTCTTCCCACACAAATTTGTTTTTTTTAAAACAATCTGTAAGAGTAAGAGGTCCTGCTATAGAACTGAACCCTTTGATGAATCGTTTGTAGAATGTAGCCAGTCCATGGAAACTTCTTACTTCACTCACATTTTTAGGTGTAGGTCAGTCTTTCATAGCTTTTATTTTATCTTGGTCAACTTGTATACCTTCAGCATTGACTACATACCCTAGAAACAGTAGTCGATTAGTAAGGAAGGAACATTTCTTGAGATTGATATACAGACTATTTTGCTCCAACACTTCCAACATAGATTTGAGATGAACAAGATATTCCTGTTGATCCATGCTATATGTAACAATGTCATCGAAATAAACACATACAAATCTACCTAAGAAGGGTTTAAGTACTTGAATCATCAGCCTCATAAAAGTATAGGGGGCATTGGATAACCCAAATGGCATAACAAGCCATTCATATAACCCCTCCCTAGTTTTAAATATTGTCTTCCATTCATCTCCTAGTCTCATTCTAATTTGGTGATATCTACTTCTTAAGTCAATTTTCGAGAAGACTTTTTATCTAGCCAACATATCTAACATGTCATCTAAATGAGGTATAAGAAAGCTATATCTTATAGTAATCTTGTTGATTGCCTTGTTGTCCACACACATTCTCCAGCTCCCATCCTTCTTGGGTACTAATAAAGTTGGTACAACAATAGGGCTCAGACTTTCCCTGATTAAACCTATGTCAAGTAAATCTTGAATCTGCTTTTGTAACTCACTGTGTTCTGCAGGGCTCATTTGATCGTTCGATAATGAGAAAGATGAGGTAAGCTGGAATCAAGTATCAAATCAATATGATGCTGAATGTCTCGCAGAGGTGGTAGCTACATAGGTATATCATCATTGGCTATTGATTTAAACTAGTTTAATAAGTCCTGAACTTCAGTAGGTAATGCATGTTTCTCTGGCTGGACTGTAATTTTCTCATATTTACATAACAATACTAGAAAAGAATGAGTTTTGAACAAAGTAACAGGTAAATTGTTCACTAACAACATTGTCTTCTGCCCCTCGTTAGTTGTAGTAATTGCATTACCAGAAGTACTCTTGTTCATACTAGCAGTACTTTTTGATTTAACAGTTACTTGTTTTTCTTGTTGTGGCCAAAATGTAATCATGACTCCCTCGTGATTTAGCTTGTAAATGTTCTTCTGACCATCATGAATTGCTTGACTATTGAATTGCCAAGGTCTACCTAGTAACAAATGACACAATGACATGTCGATAACATCACACAAGATATTAGTTTTTTGTTCTTCCCAATAGACAATGGTACCATACACTGTTATGTGATTCTAACTTCTCCAACATGTTTGATCCACCCAATAGAATAAGGAACAGGATGTTACTAAACAGATAATTGCAATTTATCCACTGCTGTTTTCAATATCATATTTTCGGTACACCCTCCATCTATAATTATTTTGCATATTTTTCAATTGACTGCACCTGTAGTAGAGAATATAGCATGTCTCTGAAATGAATCACTTGTTTTAGTGGTACACAACATCTTTTGAACCACCATGACAGAGTGTTCTTCCTCATACTGCTCACTTTCATCTCCATAAACTTCTTCAGTTGCTGTATTTTCTCCTTCTTCTTGAATAACTTGATCGCATGCTACTAACTTTGTACCAGTGTTGTTATCCATTCTCCTTAATGGACATTGATGGGAATAATGTCCAGGTTTTTGACATTTCCAACATTTGTCAGTATAGAATATGGTTTAGTAGGATCAATAGAAAAGGTAACTTTGCCATCAGTTTTGGCAATTTCTTTTCTAGGAACTGGTATTCATTCTGAAACAGGCTGGTGGTAAGTATTCTTCTTCCTTGGAAAACTGCATTGAGAACTTTCTCCTTGATGAAATTTTCAGCTAAAAGACATTCTACTTAAAGATTTGAACATCAATGCTTCATTTCTTGTAGCTAGCTGAAAGGCCTCATTAAGTGAATGAATTGGTTTCACAACCAATTTCTATTGCAGTTTATGTGTCAAGCCATTCAAATATCTAGAAATTTTCTGATTTTCTGACTCATTCAAACAATTCTGCACAGTCAATCTTTGAAAATCAGTTGTGTAATCAGCCACTGTTCTATTTCCCTGTTGGCAATGCTGCAATTGCTAAAATAAAATTTGTTCATAGTCACTAGGAAGATACATATCTCTCTATAATTTCTTCATTCTTGTCCAAGACATAATTGGATGTTTACCCAAAGCCAACCGATTATTTTGCAATTGTGACCACCAAGCAGCAGCCCCTTTCTTCAATTTACAGGTAATTAATTTAACCTTACTTTCCTCTAGAACATCCATACATGAAAAGTAATTTTCCACCTCTATTAACCAATCCAAAAATTCATCTATATCCAATTGATCGAAGAAAATAGGTAATTCTAGCTTTGGTTTAAAATATGTCGAGGTCGGATGTATACTTGGCATATTTACTGCAGGTTGAAACTCATCCTCTTCACTGGATCCACTTCCATCATTTTGAAACCCTCAACCATGATGATTATTTCAAAATCGATTTAATATGGTTTGACTGGCTAAACCTCCTGTTCGTATAGCATTTGTTTGGTCTGAATGAATTCCAGGTCTTTCCATTCTTAGAGCTTGGAGCTGCACAGTGACTTCCTGCATTTGTGCTAATATTTGTTGAAGCAACTGCATCTTCGTTGATTGTTGAGTAGTAGACTCAGATCGATCTAGGTTCAACATTGAAATCGAACCTGTGTGCTTTGATATCAAATTGACAGTCTTTCTAGATGACTAAGATTTAACTAGTTCGTAAACTTCGGAAAAATTCAAAACAAAGTAATTTTGGGAAATATCTTTACTATCTTCCAATCAAAATACAAACAAAACGAAAGCTAACATGAATCAAGAGGAATTAAACTAAAACCTCAACGATTCAACATAACAGCAATAGCTGTTCTCGAAGTTCTTCGCAGAGAACTTCTGACAGAGCAACGTAGACTCTTTAAACTTCAGAAAATTAAATTTTAACTAACTATCATTAGACTACAAGCTATCTATATATACTAACATATATTGATGACGTGATTGCCAGCTGTGAAATTACAAATTTAAAATGCCTTTTAATTTCCCATGTGAGCTTTTCTGGAGTTTCTGGTTCTCAGCTGAAGGTTGAAGACGATCAACCGAAATAACCAACTGACCCTTTTATGTTAAGACCATTATAACCCTCATCTTCATCCGTTCAAAGATATCAACCATTCTGATTAGTTTTCGAGTTAGTGATGGATGATTATACCCCTTTAAGTTGTAATTGATAGATTCATTCAACGGCCACAATTAAAACACCATTAGTGAAAGACAGTTTTATTTCAGACTTATTTTATCATGAATCCATTCGACAAAATGCCAATGTGACTCTTCCCTTTCTGTATACTGCCTGCATCACCAAGCCTATTAAAATTTGACCAGATCAGAACAAATTTTCCATATATCAATCGCTGACCAAAAGCTTGAGCTTTTTTATTGTTGTCCTCAGTAAGTTTCTTTTCATGATGATGCAACTAGAGCCTGGTCTCTAATTTATTTTCACAGATCCCTAGAGATATGGTTGTTAATGCCATGCTTGCTATGATATGCGTAAATTACAATCAGTAATCACAATTTGTCTATCACATGGGCTCATCTCTTAGAAATCCTATCTAATACTCCTTCCTTCATGATTGTGCATTCAAGTACTTCTCTACCAGCCCTATAATTGCCAAGGATAACACTACTATTGAGGTCCGTAGGTGTAGGACCTTCCGCACAATGTCAAGCTTTCACTGATTTATGACTCTACCGCTTGAGGTTACTTTGGCAATGACTAATTAATGTTAAACCTATGTGTCACATTGTCATGATGAAAGTATGGCTTACGTGTGGAAGCTTTTTTATACCTCCTACCTGATATCCATTGGAATATTCTCCACCAAGTAGTAGCCATCAATTATGAGGATCAACGGTAGTCATCTAATGTTCATTAGTGCGGTTCATTAGTGCGTGCACCGTCGATTCACATGATTGATTAATTAACGAGTCCTATTTCTGGAGAATATCCTCAAAGAGGATCACAAAGTTTTAATATGTGTAGCTTACATTTTCTATGTCATGTTTGTTAAGACTGAGTAGATGATGTCCTTTGCAGGGATTGCACATTGCTAGTGCAGTAGGTGTCTTTCATGATAAGACATACAATGCCTTGAATAGAATGTACAACTCTGTTATTCTTCTCTTTAATCTCTATCGGCCTTATATTTTCTTCAAAGGAAGGTAAAAATTTATTCAATTTACAACCATTTGTGCATGCAAAACTCTTAATTCATAGCAAGTCATCATGACATTCATTATCCTAATATTTTCTCGAGTTTTTCCATATTACCTGGCCAAAGAATGAAAATTTCCATATTCCCTAGATTTTAAATAGAAATGTCATATGACCTATTTATGGACCAAACTACCCTTAGGTTTTCACTATATCATGTTTTAAAGTAGAGAGTAATAAATGAACACCGGAACAGTGTTATGCCCTTTTGGTGTGCTAGGGGTCATCAGCGGTGAATGGAATTCGCCGGCAGCAACCGACGAGTGGTGACTCACCGGCGAGCGTCGATGAACAAGAAAAACACATTTTTTGACACCGCAGACGTTGTTTGAGTGCTCCAAAGGCTGCATTCCGCAGAAATGATCATTCTTTTACACTGATCATGGATAGGATAAGTATTTGCATCCATTATAATGGAGAGGTACACAATGACGGCGTGTATATTGGTGGAATGGCACGGTTGATGAACATTCATTTATCGGTGAGCTTTGGTGAGCTGCTAGGGCACGTCAAAGCACGACTTTTCATCAATGGTAATGTTAGTTTGAAGTATTTAATTCCATCCTCCCAATCATCCATGATATATGAATTACGAGATGATGAGGACCTCCAATCATTGTTCTCCATTCATAAGAAGGTGAATGAGGTGTCATCATTGTATGCCGAGATGAAACAGCTCGACAACGGTGATAAATCACCATCACCCTCCGTAGAAAGGAACCAGACAATCAATAGAGCTGAATCACCCGTCGTAATGGCTCATCCCAGCTCTAATGTCGGATTTCATACCATATTCAATGAAACTCAGTTCACCTTTGAAACTGTCAGGTAACAATGAATCTTTGGATTATACGCAATTGGAATATTTTATGTACTCGAGACCACGATATTGAACATATCGTGTTAAAGGTAAATCATATCATGTGAACTAATAAACATGACGTGTAATATATCACATTAGTAATTACACGATATACACATGTGATATAGCAATTATGAGTTGCAACATAGATATAATAACACAACATGTATTCATGTTGTGGTTTCGATAACGTGTTTTGAAATGTAATTTTGGTAATAGAATACACGATATCGACTGATGTCACAATCTTTTAACATGATAATGTGCAATGCAGATTAGGAGAACCGGGAAACTTGCCCTCAACAAATCCATGTCAATCTTCTTTCACCAATCCAACGAGTATAGAACCTGAAATAGAAGTCAATCAAAAAAGATAATAGGAATTGTCACCAACGATGGGTGGGACAAGGACTTCATTTGATAACTACAAACCTCCATAAAACCCTTGTAATTATGACGGTGGAGAAGGCGAAGAAGTTGAAAATATGTGGGGTGAGGATCAGTGGTAAGATAATGATATAGTTGATATGGAAAGTATGTCTGACCATGAAGAATTTGGAAACAGCGAGGTTCCCAGTAATGTCGATGTTGAGGAGGAGGCAGATTGGGATACAGTCGATGATTTAAACATGTTGGAACCAAATATTGGTGAAGGCCAGCTAATGACAGGCAGTTTGCAAGCTAAGGATTACCAGAAGCTCCTCGAATTGGGTGCACATTTTCTAAGCCTGTTACATTTCAAGAGGGTCTTGATCGACTTAGCAATAAATGCGAATTTCACATATCGTGTTGTGGATGAAAACTAGAATATGTACGCCGCAAAGTGCTCCAATGATTCTTGTAACTGGTACATAAGGGCTTCAAATATAGGAGATCATGTGACTGTCACGAGGTTAGTGCCGACTCATTTATGTGGAACCCAAAGGAAGTCAACTGATGATCCCCTAGCATCTCACCTTTGGATCGCGAGAAAATGTTATGGCCCATTTAAAGACTCGGTGGACATTACACCTAAGAGCATAGCAAGTTATATTTCGAAGCATTGGGGCATAACTGCGAACTACAAGAAATGTTGGCACGTAGGTAATGCATGAGAATAATCGAAGTGTAGATTTAGTGTCATGATATGTTAGTCTAGCGTGTTATCATTTACATGCTTAAACTATAGTCGGAATTCGCACTCACATGACATATGTCAATATTGTGTTAACATAAACATGACCAGTCATTGTGTATGGATTCCGATCACACGAAAACATAAAATGTCATGCGATCGGGAACACGATGTAAGCCGCTGTCGTATAACCTTTACTAAATTGTATTCGGTCGTGCAGGTAAAGCTCTAACTGATTTAATAGATGGTAACCCAGACGAATCCTACCGCTTACTTTCTACTTACGGGAGGTTGATAGAATATATAAATCTGGGAAGTGTAGTTCTGCCAGTGGGATCATATGATATTCCTAGACCTATGGGTGGGTATGATTTCAAAAGAGTATTCTGAATGTTTGGCCCCATTATGAGAGCTTTCAGAACAACATTGAGGCCGTTGCTAACGGTAGATGCAAGTTTCTTGAAAGGAAAGTATCCTTGACAGCTATTGATAGCAAATGCACTGGATGGGAACAATAATATGTTGTGTGTTGCATTTGTAGTGGTTGAGAACGAGTGCGAGAAAACTAGGTGTTAGTTTTTTGAGTTGCTTAGAAATCATCTATTCTCCGATCCTCTAGCCGAGTTGGATATAATCGTTTCTGATAGACCGAAGGGATTGGCAAATGTTGTGAAGAAGTTTTTCCCATCTACACACCATAGATATTGCATCTGTCACATGGTAGCAAATATGATGGACAGATTCAAGGACAACTACCTAAAGAATCAGCTCCATGTTGCAACCGAAATGTTCAGATAGAATGTGTACGATGAAACAATGAACAACATTAAAGAACATAATCCGGAAGCATATGCTTAGCTAAATAAGATAGGTTCGAAGCACTGGGCCAATGTATCATTTCCAAGGAAAAGATATGGGACCCTCAGCTCAAATAGGTCTAAAAGTGCAAATGCAATGTTCAAAAAAGCTAGATTGATGCCTATAACTCATTTAATTGAGCACACGATGACATAATTTGAAAAACGTCAGATGGACAGACAAAATATGATGGAAGAGTTAACCCCATTTGCCCGAAAACACATCGAGGAAAAGGCAAGAAGAAGCAAGGAATGTGATTGTATTGCCTGTGTCAATGTATGAATTCCAGGTTAACTCGCTATATCACCAGGTACATTGCATTCATACGGCGATGTACATAGCGTGTGTTCATTTATGCATGAGGGCTTCATATCGTGTTAGTTTAAACATGTTATTTTCATTTATCGTGTAAGTAGATACGATTTATGTAATGATGGTATGACACGTAGTGTAATCAAGAACACGAGAAAGTTGTTTATCGTGCGCTCATATTCACGATATTTTCTTCACAAGATGTGGTAAACCTGGTTGATCGTACCTGCACATGTGGAAAGTTTCAACATCTGGGGCTACCATGTAAGCATGCAATCACAATAATCGATAATAGACACTTCTATGTGTATGAGTACTCTGAAAGATGGTACTCTACTGAAATGTATAAACTGACCTATCGAGAGCCCTTACACCCAATGAAGGATTGGCACCAGTGGGCACCGGCTGGAGTTATGGCTACATTCAGCCCACCTATCCCTCAAAAAATCAGATAAGAGTCACAACCACCTCTCAAAGCCCACGAAAATGTCAAACATGCGGTTATTTGGGTCACAACCGCAAACGATGTACCAGTGCACAAGGGGGGCCTCCCAATGTGGCAGATGTCCCAACGACAAGCCAAAGGAGGTCAAATAACAATGTACGTAAATGGCGTAAGGAAGGGGAGCATCGATCAGGCTTACCTTTTCCACCCCCATTCTTCATTTGAAATTTTTGTATATGCATCATGTTATCAACAACACGTAATATGTAATTAACGTCTTCCTAAAAATACGAAATGTTGTACATAGGGTAAACTGTATATTTGTATCTTGTAATCGACAACACGATGAAAAGGGGTTATGTGTTACTAATTACATGATAAAATCAATCGATTATAAATTCTTCTGTCAAGAGTGTCCATTGCTTACACGATATTGGTCATATTGTGTGTTCAAACCCACAACTCAATTCCCGAGGCATCATTCCTTAAGCAGCAGCACTGCAATGTCTATTGCATCAATACCTTCCATAACTCGGCGGTTCGTAACTGTCTCACCTTGCCTATAAATATATATTAGGGTTAGGGTTTTTAGAACGCTCACTCACTAATGGTCGGTGCCGAGACTGATTATTCTGGAGATTTCTTTTGTGCCTGATGGTGTATTTTCTCCCATCAGATACAGTCCTCACCTGCATCTGGGGGGGGGGGAGGGGAAGAACGC
This sequence comes from Saururus chinensis, assembly GCA_035235625.1. Classification (NCBI taxonomy): domain Eukaryota; kingdom Viridiplantae; phylum Streptophyta; class Magnoliopsida; order Piperales; family Saururaceae; genus Saururus; species Saururus chinensis. The sequence continues at coordinate 21,860,666 of CP141146.1, read as the reverse complement.
GACCAGGCGTTATTGCAATGTCTAGAATGGTCCGTCCCATTGCATCTGACTGAAACACATTGAGATCCTGTTGTATTGCAGTATATCAGAGGAGTTTGCAGGTAAATCGCTCGCACAATGATGTTCTTCGCAGAGATGGGTCATTTGGGAGATTGCTTTTGCGGCGGCTGGTGAATCGGCCCTCCATCGGATATGGTCCTCACCAACATCCGATGGTGGGCATGTTTTGCTAGATGGCGATATATCAACGTCTCCAATGATCTGTCTCATTCGCGCCCTATCCGTTTGAACATGTGATATGAATAATAGTATTTTTGATGTCATGAACTAAGGTTATGTAAATTAAAATATAAGTACCATTTATTGATTTTTTTATCCAAACACACAAATTGAGTAATTATATGTAGGTAGTCCATTTTGATACACGACTAAGGCGACAATCGTCTTCGTAATAACACGCATTGAAATGTATCATTCCAATGATAGGATTTAATTTGTGTTGTATTTACGATGACATGACCTAAGCGACTATTGTTAGATCGGTGAGACGATATGCAGATGTATTCTTCTAATCACATGTCATGGGACACGACATTGTACATATCGTTTGATCGAAAACACGACAACATCAACGACCTGGTGTTTCCAAGAATGTATGATACGATCATATGCTTACTAACACATAAGCATACGAATCATATGCTAAAACACACGACTAATTGCACCATCCTATAAAAACATGATTTCCATAGAAGACACCATTTAAACGATAACACGGCCTCAGCAAGTATCGTGAATTCGATAATACGTTTGGATGCCATTTCTATTTTCCAATTAGATTCTCGAGGATTCAGTTCCCGAAGAGTCAGTACATTGAACGTTATTCTACTTAAATTCCCAAAGAGTAACTCCCGAAGAATTAGCTCAATTTTCGGAGTTTCAATAACTTCCATAACTCGACGTTTCAGAACAATCCCACCCTACCTATAAATATAACGGTGACCCATGGGCATACCGAATTCGAGGGGAGGACGCGAGAGAGAGAGGAGGATCAATTGCGCCTCAGTGGAACCTCCGTGACATTGCTATCTCACCATTGTCCGATCACGTAACCCGCTATACATGGTTGTCCTTGGCCTATGGAGGCAACTTATAATGGGAATGTGTTTGGTGAGTGGTGTAATTTCAATGTCACGGATGTTCCGTCGTATCTGTATAGCCTGGTCCAGTAGTATGCAAGGAGATCTGACATGGAGATCGCTCGCCCCATGCTTTTCTGCTAGTCGATGGATCATACGAGAGATTGGTTTAGCGACATCTGGTGAATCGGCCCTCCATTGGATACAAGCCTCACCTATATCCGATGGAGAACTTGGTTCACTAGACGGCGATACATTAATGCCTTGAATGATCCATCGTAGTCGCGCCCTATCAGTCATCTAGACAATGTTCTTTGTTTTTTGCAGAAAAAAAATATATTTGTTGATGTATTGGACCAATGTTATATAATGAAAAGTATTAGTTATGAATTTGTGAGTACGCGCCAGAATATTACCTAAATTCATTTGTTTTTTTCCTCGTGTGGTTTCTGAATAATGGTATTTCTGATAACACGACCTAAACTATTATCGTAAGATCGATGATACGATGACCACCATGTTATTCAAAAAAATACGTCGGTGGTCTGAATACATGACATTGGTACATATCGTATTCTCGATTACATGACAGAATAACCGGCCATACGTGTCACTCATGTTCTTATTAGCAAGATGTGAGATACATTCAGTGTATGCTCGGTCACGCGAAAAATATAGTGGTCGTCTGTTCGGTTACACGAAATGAGGGCAAGCTCACTGAACCGCATTGTTTGGGCCACCGAGCCTATCAGTTTCGGGGATAGTAGAACATTCTCGTGCGGCCAAACCGTCTTGTTTGCTCCTATCTCACTATATATTAGGGTTAGGGTTCGTGCTCCGCCAGCATGTGTTTAGAGAGGAGACAGATCATTTGGGAGATTGTTGTATCGGTAGTTGGTGAATCGACCCTCCATCGGATACGGTCCTCACATATATCCGATGGCGGGCAAGATTCACTAGATGACGATATATCAATGCCTCCAATGACCCATCGCAGTCGCGCCCTATCAGTGGAGTGCTTGGAGATCATAGACACATTCATGTTCTTAACGGAAACAGATCATACGAGAGGTTGCTTTAGCGGTGGCTGGTGAATCGGCCCTCCATCGGATATAGTATTCATCTATACCCCTATACCCGACAGAGGACTTGGTTCACTAGACGGCGATATATCAATGTCTCAAATGATCCATCGCTTTCATGACATATAGGTCATCAACATCCTCTGAAGTTGTCATCCAGAACTATATTTGATTTGGTTTAATGTTTCAAACTTTCCTGTGACCATCCTCGATTGTGAGAACATTTGGTCGTCGGTTAGTATAACGATATCGTTTGTTTGATTACATGACACCAAAGACATCCTAATAGGAGATGTCTTCTATGCAATAACACGACCTAATACGAGGTGATGTGTATGCGATAACACGACCTAATAGGCGATCGTGAGAACTATCATAGGATCAGATATATGTGTACTTCCATTTCGTGCTTTCGAAGACACAACATTGGTACAAATCGTTTGATCGAATATACGCCATCTGACATTGGTACAATATTTCTATTCTAGTAGATAATTACAAAATAATTGGTCAAAAAATAAATTTGTCAGTTAATCGAAGCGTGAAAGAAGTATATTTTCTTTTTACAATTCATTTGTACCTGGATCAAATTCCTCGTTGTTTCGGGCCAAAAGTATAGCAGCGCAGATCATTGGCCTAACCAAGCCTGTTATCTTGAGTTGTCTCAAATCTGGTTGAATGACGCCCCTTGCCAGTTTCGCTGCATAGTGCATGATGAACAAACCACAATCTTCATTTGTTTCCTGGTATGGGCATTTGTTGATCTTAGTCATTGGCCACTGTCGAGCACCCTTTATCTTAAGTGCCTTCTCCATTCCATTGGCAACATGTTTCCTGACACTGTCCACCTCGGCGAAGTGGTGACTATATTCACCTTTTAGAGGATTGTACCATCTAAATCGCTTCTCCCTGCAGCGGACAATAAGCAAGAGAAAGTGGCCCTTGACGTAGACAGGAATGAAATCACTCTCCATGTTAACATTCAGGCTTCTCAACAATATGCCAGAGAGTTTTCCGTCATTCATCGACCATTCCGCCATGCCAACGTTAAAATAGTGCTGAATGGCGAACCTGCCAAAAAAATAGTTGGGGTACTTGCCTGGATTTCTTGAATTACGTTCATCAAGAAGTTGGAAGAACACGTCTATGACCTACAACAAACCAAACGTGTTAGTAATGACACAATAGGCGATGGATCGTGTAATCGGTTATATGATAAAATATTATATCGTATTACCGATCACATGAAAAATTTACAAGTCGTGTATTAATTAACATGCTAATTTTACTTCAACCATTATAGTCAAAACTTAGCGTATCATGAAAACAACAGTATGAGCAATGGTCGTGTAATCGATAAAACGATAATTAATTATACATCTTCGTCAGTTATTCAATCGTTTGATTGATAACACGATAGAGGTAAAACGTATGAGCTATGAAACAATATTACCTCATTCATTATGCATTTCTGCTTTAACAGAGATAGGTGGTGTAGAGGAGTGTTTCTATGGGCCACAACTTGTATGGGTTCGACAAAAGTTCCTTGATAATGTCCTTATCTGCCTCCTTTTGAAGCTCCATGTGGAACACCAACTGTGTGTCAAGATAGTCCTTTGGTCGAGGACTGAGCTCCTCCTTATTTGCAGTATCCTCCTTATTCACCTTATTCGCAATATCATCTTCGACCTCAATCACATTTTGAATACTCTCCATTACTTCTGCATCAACTGGATGAGTATTCGATAAAGTGCTACCACTGGAGCCAGCGATTGAGACTGCTGGTTCCGGGGTGGGAGACTTTGGATGTGCTGAACGGATAATGTATGGTTCAGGGACCAATGCCAGAGGAACTTCGTCTCCAGTTTTTGCAGTCTAGGCAATGTCCAAACTTGGCTAACTTCTCCTCAATGTAGCTACAAGAAAACTTCGGCTTCTTCGATCCCTTAGAAAAGACTCTCCTGACTACCTCATCACCTTGAGTTGGTGGTTCATTGGTAGTGTACCTCGACTTCCGTGGAATAGTAGGTCAGAAGGGAGCACCAGGTGCAGCTTCCCACTTCAATCTTAGTTTTATTGCTTTTTTCGAAACTACTCCTTTATTTACTTCCTAGGGTGCTTCCAGTCCCTCCAGGGGTTGTTCTAGTTCCACGACTCACCAGGTGCAGCTTCCCACTTCAATCTTAGTTTTATTGCTTTTTTCGGAACTACTCCTTTATTTACTTCCTAGGGTGCTTCCAGTCCCTCCAGGGGTTGTTCTAGTTCCACGACCTCCTGGGGTTGTTTTGCAACCTCTAGGTATTTTTCCGATTCCACGACCTCCCGGGGTTGTTCTTTGACATCCCGAGGTTGTTCGACGACCTCCGGGGGTTGTTCTTCGATCTCCCAGGGTTGTTCCAGGCATTTTGTAATTGTTTTTGATAAAAATTTAGTTATTATGGTCATTTGCAACTTCGGACCAGTCTTCTTCTTCGGTTTGGTGGCATCTTTCGGTTCCCATTTCTCTGTATTTTAAAAGTAAGCAGTCGTGTTAGTAAATACACGATATGCACACAAATCATCTTTTACCTTACACGATAAAATTGCATATCGTATTGATGGAAAAACGAAAAAAGGAATAATCGTGCTAATGATCACACGACCACAAGCATTTTTTTTCTTCAGTAACCTATGCTTCAATGTTCGTGTGATCGATGGCACGACCATAATGGAATCATCCTTCTTAATGCACGACTGGGTAGTCTATCGTGTCCTCGATTACACGATTATCCCTGTTCAAAACACGATACATTAAAATGTCGTACTTACTCAAAATGAATCCCTCATCCCCCGGCTGAGGGACAAGTACTGGTTGATCTTTGGGGGCAGATGGTTGGCAAGCTTCTCTAGATTTTGAAGCTCTTGCCTTTAAACGAACCGATGGCGATCCTGCGGTTCTTGGAAGAGGGGTTGATGCTTGGGCGACTTTTGGTTGAGGGGGTTCATGTGGCTGTTTTGTCTAGAGTTCCTCAGGGGGTTGCATCTGTTCTATGAGGCTAGTTGCCACCTTGAGATCGTTCTTAACACGCTGGAGTGCAGCTTCAACTTGCTTTGTGTTCCATCCCTGCTCACCGTAGAGAACATACTTCTCCCAAACAACTTCACAAATTCCCATCATGACATCAACTAGCATGACAAATGATTCTATGACGTTCTGGCTAGAATGTATACGCCCCGACGTCTCACCGTGGAGGGCGTGGGCAGGTCTCATTGGCCAGAAAGTCTATGTACCCACCTTCTTAGCCTTCGGGGTCGCCCTTTGACCATCCATCTAGTGCGCCTCTTTGGCAATTGGTGTGATGCACATAATAATTTGCGAGTCTGGCTTCAGCCTCATGAAGACATCCTCGTACCACTTCCACATCCGGTGATGAACTAGAATCTTCTTCCTCCCCTTTTTGTCGGTCAGGTCAAGTTTATCAGTCTTCTCCACATCGCTCAAAAGTTGGGTAAATCTGGGCCACCTCTTCCACCTCAGGCGGCATGGAGGACCATTGGGAGCCCATATGGATGTATGCTCATAAAACCATACTTAGCAGACAATACAAAAGAATATAGTCATTAGTGTAAATGGTCAGTATCTTCAGTATGACAAATTAGTCGTGTTACTAATAACATGCTTTGAGCCACATCGTGTTTCAGGTAACACAATACGTATCGATCATCTAATCTCCTATTCATGATATTATACTTAGTCATGTTACCGAGAACACGATATGTCTACGTGCATGTTATATGTCGTATGTCCGATAACACGATTTAGTTCGTATCGTGTGACCGATATGGCGATATTTATATGTGTGTAAACATATTGTGGCATTAGTAAGACGATATTAGATTTCGAGTGGTATAACACATATGAGCGTTACTTGGAGCACTAATGAAGCCCCAACGAGAATTCTGGTTGTGGCGGAACACTCATCCTGTCTGCTCATGATGTTCTGGTGGGCTGCTGATATGCCTCTCATCAGTAGATCATGTATGGGGCCAGCCCAATTGTAGCTCCCCATGACCTACAGGTCATCTAAGTAATCACACAGAACTAGGGATACGGCTCTATTGCTTTGTGTGAATAACATGAGGACACCCATGTGCACGATCGCCAACCGTACTAAGTCCTCGTCTGAAATAGTCCTTGTTTCAGCAGCAACTTCTTTCAATATATCTTCAAGTCCTGTCTTCTCCGGCCGCTTCCCTCGGAAGAACTTCTTGTAAAATTGCCCCTTGCCTTGGGCAGCCTTCCCCTCGCTACTTTCCAATTTACATGGGTTCCCTTTTCCACTCAAACCCATGATCATAGCCACTTCAGCCACAATAAGGGGTAGTCTTTTGCCCCTCATGTTGAAGACCTCTAGTGAGTCGTCCCAACAATCACCAATGAGTACATCCAACATCGGCCTGGAGATGATGATGGGCTTGCAATCATATAGTGGGTAGAACCCAGTCTCCACCAATATGGCCTTCCATCCCGAACGTGAATCTACAAGGTCTTTTGATAGACGCAGTCCAGCAGGGAAACTATTCGTTCCCAGACTTGGTCTTTTCCAGTAGATTCTCTTCTTCTTCTCTTCTACAACCTTCACTGACTCCGCCATTTGATGTAATACTCTAACTTTATATCTGCAAAATTGGATAAATATATGTCAATCAACAATAGGTAACTACTACAATCAATAGCTGCGTCAATCCACATTATCTAACTAACTTCTATTTATACGATAAGTATATTTATCATGTGATCGAACATACTCTACGAGGAACTCTCATATACGATATCATAATGGTTGAACATTGTGTTTCCAACGTCTTATTGAACGCACGATATATGACTCATTGTCTTTCTGGCCCAACGATAGTTTGCTTCGACTGCCTATGTCGCGTGCTCTCATGCACGCTAAATAAAAAATCTTGCATACAAATATTCAAAATGCCTTACCACAAAACCGCCGTTGTTGTTCTCCAAGCTGGATTAACCACTCGTTCGGCTGCTTCTTTGCTACAAAGTTTACTCCTTTACTGGGATCGCCGCAAACCTGAAACCACGCTACAAAGAAGAACCAGCTTTGGGGCATATAGTTTTAAAACTCAACTTACAAGAAAAACTCGTTCCAAAACTCGTTCTTCGCAAACTCGTTTCAAAACAAAAAAACCCTAATCTTCCATGTCTGGTTGGATAGGTCACAAAATCTTCTCGCACGCCGCGTGAATGGTGCTCAATCAAAGGACTTTCCAATCGGAATGGTGTTTTCAATCGAATGAATTGTATGCAAATGAATGCGACTTTGTGAGGGTTTTACACGATATAAAACCCTACCTCCGGTTAGGGGTATTTTAGTCTAAAATTTACCTTATATCTTGTTATTCCAGGTTTTATGTCATTTCTGTTTAAAATCCAGGGAATATGGAATTTTCCATTCTTTGACCATGCAATATGGAAAAACTACAGATTTGATGATGTCAACAAGCAAAAGTTGAGGATTTCCACAAAAAATAATGTCAATGAATTAGTGAAGCTGAATTTTGATCCTAAATGCATTGATTGGGAAGAGTACTTGATGAACGTTCATATTCCCAGTCTAGTCAGGCACACATTCGATGTGTAAAATTACTTGCCACAAGGTTTCTACTTCAATCAAGAAAAGAGAAAGCTGCTTATGATCCCACATATATGTACTCTAGCAAAATTTATTTCTTGGAAATTCTTTTAGGAAAGTTTATTTTATTCATGTAGAAATTGTGTAAGTGGATTATCATTACAAGATACATCCCTATGAAATTTATTAAATCTTTATGTGTAAAATGTAGCATATCATTTTCCTATTGAAATTTAGAATCTGCTAGTTACACAAAAAAAATGTATCCATGATATTACATCTCAATCCGGCTCACCTGGCATAATTACTTGATTAGTTAGGAGTTTGACTCCCCCCAACCACATACTTGAATTAGCACGCATCTGGCTGAGCCAGCCACAAGAGGAAATCACATTAGGTACAAAATAGCTTGTTCAACAAAGCTAGGATTTCCCAACCAAAATTAATATACCATTAATGGATAATACGTGTGTACCCAACAATCAAAAAGTCATAGACAACACAGGAGACCACATATTCCTTCCCTTCATGAGCTTTAGCTTACTTTTGAATGAATTTTTAAGGGAAAATAAACTAGATACACTAATTGCTTGGCCTAATGTCTGCCACATCCAAACAATATGATTTGATAGGGCAGCTACACACTGTGTCCCTTTTGTTACTTTGCAAAGCACCCTACCTTTTAACATGTTTGCCAGCAATTGTCTAAATATAATAACAATACTCTTGGAGGTTTAGGCTTCCTAATTTAGGTTTTATTGAAAGAATTAAATTCATCGAGACCTCGCCCAGTCCAGGCTGCGGAAGCTAGCCGTGTCTGCCTACTATAGTGGCGGTCAGTGTCATGGCCGCCTTCCAATGGATGGTTACCAGTTCCAAAACTTTCTTAGAGAGAACTAAAATGTTGGAATCTTAAAATTAAAGATTGAAATCTGAAATAGCTATACTGAAGACAAGTCTGGATGAACTGGTGAATCTTGAGGGTGAGTTGATCAATGAAAATGAAGACTTGGAAGAGGTTATAAAATCTAAGAAAAAAGAAAGATGAATTGCTGGACAAGTGCTCAAAACAGAAACAAATCAGCATTAGAGTGTCGATTCAAAAATTTTAACTATGCAAGCTACTGAAAAATAATTGATTCCATAAAACTAAATTTTCAGAGAAGTCGTTAGGTACAGAGATGCTTTCTATGAGGCTTGTAATCAAGATCCCAACGATAGTCTTAAAAAAATGGAAATTCTCAAAGCCATAGAAAATTCTCTTGAAGAAATATGGGTCAGTCTTGAATTTCGTAAGACTCCACTTCTTAAATACAACGCATAATTAGAAAGAGCTCTCAAGACTTTGGAGATGTTTCCCCTTTACATGGACTACCACGGGATGTTTGTGCACAACCTCCATCTTAGGAATGGGAACACAACTGAGCTGACAACCCATGACTGTCCTCTTCAACTACATCATCTCAGGTCATCAAGTGTGCCATGTTTCCTGAGTCTTAAAAATTGTTTCTCCCTCCGTCCAATATTAATAGTTATAATTAGAAAAATAATAGTTTTAGTTGAATGATGAAACCCACATCCAACGGAAGAAAAAATAAGCTTATAATACTCTATTTTAGCTACCCAACAATTTAAATTCAACAAAATCAAGCTATTAATATGAAACAAACGTTTTTGCCAAATAGATTTCTTAATTTAAGATGAAGGGACGTTCACCACTACTCCACAGTGCCTCAGCATTCCGTTAGAGTACCTTATAACCCCATTTGGCTCAGGAGCTCATTCTTCCAGCTATCGAGGGCAAGCGAGTGGACTTTTCCTGACCTATCTTCATGAAGCAAATGAAGGTGGCACTGTGTGACAAATAGCTGGGGCGTTGGTGGTTTGGGTATATGATCCCGACAAATATATCGGCCCCTCAGTAGCAGCCACACCAGGAGCAACAATAGCCCCCTCCCATGTGATAGGATTGTGGGATAATTAATTGCATCATGTTCATATGGTCGGCTTAAAATCCAGTTAGGACCATTCAAATTATGCTTAAATATACATGATTGCATGACGGTTGATATAAGATGGAAATGACTTAGTAATGTGTGCACCTGAATAATATGTTGATCTGCACGCTAAATAGGGATATTAGTTCTATTTGCATTTTTAGGTGAAGTAGACCGATGTCTACACAAGCTAAATTAGAGATAAATATACAAGGAAAATAACTGAAAGATAATTAAATAAACTAATTTATAAGGGAAAAATAATTACTAAAATAGTGGAGAGATGAAAATAATTACTAAAATGGTGTTGTTTTTTGCCACACAGGCGCCACCCAGGTGCTGGTGCTGGTGCCTACGTGCCTTTTTATTTCATTTTAGATATTTGTCCTTACAAATGACGAAACGAAGGATGAAATCACCCATACCTTCTCACCCTCATTGGCAATGACTAAATCACGATACTTCAGCAAAATTCCATAGTTGTAGATTTCGTCCTTTTAAAAGACAAAATAAACAAAAATTTATTTTTATATTTATTTAACCCCAAAACAAATCTTTGTGAAAACAAAATATAAAACACCCGGATAGCCTCACATCGAGTAATTAGAAAGTTTATGAAACACATATAAATTACATAAAATATTTCCCAAATGCTTGGTTTACAAAAGAAGTCACTACAAAAAAAAATAGATTTTTGCAACAGGTAAATGTGTTGCAAAAAGGTAGTTGCAATAGTGTTTTTGCAATAAAAAAAATTTTATTGCCAAATTGTTGCATAAAGCGTGTGTCAAAAAGTAATTTGCCATAAAACAACATTTGTTGTAAATATAACCCTTTTGATACAATATTTTTTGTCGCAAAAAACTAGATAATAAGTTGCAAATACTACTAATATGTTGCAAAAAATATAATATGTATGCAGGGAAAAAAATAATTTTGATATTTTTTTGCAACAATATATGTTTTTCGCAAAGAAAATATTTTTTTAATAATTATTTTAATTTTGCAAAAATAAATTTTTGTCGCAAATAAAATAATTTTTTTAATAATTATTTTAATTTTTCAACAATAAATTTTTGTCGCAAATAAAATAAATTTTTTTATTTTTTAATAATTATTTTAATTTTGCAACAATAAATTTTTGTCGCAAATGAAATTAATTTTATAAAGAAATAAATAAATAAATTGTTTGCCACAATATTGGTTCGTCTCAAATGATATACATGTGCAACAAAACGATTCATTGCTAAAAATAATTATTTTGTTGCAAAAATAATTATTCAAAAGTAATATAAATTTGTTTTTGCAACAAATAATATATAATTTTGCATTTATGACAAAATAAATTTGTTACAAAATACCTTTTAAATTATACATGTGGTATTTGCGACAAAAATTAATCATTCCAAAAGGACAAAATATATTAGCCACAAACAAACTTCGTTGCAATATATGCTTCTAATAAAGTGTATCATGTAATTGCAATAAATAATTGTCTCAAAAATGTATACATGACTATTTAGGACAAACAAAATATTTGGTGACAAAAATAAATCCTAAGATAGCTAGGTGTGTCATGGGTCACTCTATCTTTGCTTCATGGGTCAGTCTAATCTCTTCATCCAGATATGCAAGCTTCAATTGGTGGCTGCTCTCGAGCTGTTGAATATATGCCTATAAAACACAGTGACAAAGACAATTTTCAATAGCATACACAAGGAAGGATACAATAATAGAAGCAAGTCAAAGCAAGTCAACCAGCAAATGCACAGTGTAGAAAAATGTCAAAGTCATTTTATGCTCATTCAAGATGGCAAGAAAGGGAGAACCTGGCCAAGTTTTACAATATAAATGACCGTTTTCTCGTAACTTAGCGTACAACATAGTAGAAACAGTGAATAAGTATATAAACTTAAAGGATAGTGGTGATATCTGACAATAGATTGCAAACATGCCATAACACAAAATGGTATACAAGACAAAATTGTCTGCAAATATGTTTGGATGTAGGTGAAACTCAATATTTCCAGACCTTACATCTTAAATTTTAATATTAACGAAGAGGGGATGAAAAGAAAATAACAAGGAAATACACACAGAACCGTACAATTAATTAAGATACCTCCATATATGTAACCTTGTGTGGATTGCACTTTAGGTATCTTGTACTCGATGCTGCAACATCTCATTTTCTCACTCTCAGTTGCGAGGACACATATAAATTTATAAAAATCAAATAAACAGCATGTTGGCAACAACAAAGAAACTCAATAATTGCAGCATAGCATGTAATGATAGCTTCACCATAAACAAATTTATGATAATATAAATGAAAGAGTAGCTCACTATGTTATAAATATAGTTCTCAAGAGTATTTCTGAGCTTTTGAAGTGTGCTTCCTTAAACTTATGGTCATATAATAAGGAAGAATGGTCCACAAGCTGTTCTTCTAGATTCTGAGGTCAAAGAACTTGCATATTAACCTCAAAAAAAGTAAAAAATAAAGATTGAGATAATTATCTGTTTCTGATAGTTCATTCAAAAAGTTCATGTGGAAAAGGTTCTTGCAAGATAGTTGTTTTCTTGTAAATATTAATAGCATTCTTGTCTTTAAAACGACTTCATTAGTCAACAAAATAGAAGAAAAGTTGGCTCATAACACAACATAATTTTTTGGTATACCAAAACTGAGGTCAGAAAATATTCTCACTTTCTTCCTCAAACAACTCTTTCTTGCTGCTTCCCGATTCTGAGTTAGCCTACAAAGTGTCTATCAGACAGTTAATGAGACTGGAACAAAACACAATGGTATACAAATGGAAGGTGATAATGTAATTAAATGGGCAAGAGACTAGTGAAAAGTCTTTTAATAGTTAATATGTGGTAAGACCAAATAAATGTAGCTTGAGCGCCAACTACACGGGTGGAAGTCTTTTAGCCTTTTCACTACAAAGGTCTTATATTCTTGACACATCACAAGAGAGACCTGAGAATTCAGACTTCAAAAGCATAGTAACAATCGCGACTATATAAGAAAACAAGTTTAGGTGCAGGTTTCAAAAAAGATAAATGACCTGTTTCATAAAAGATACATGAACTGCTTTGAATGAATAAATAGCATTCAGGATGATACAGAAGCAAAGAGAACACAGTCTGCCCTGCAGAAAAGACATCCTGAATATTGGAACTCTCATGCAATAGCACATGCATCATCACCCTCATTTCAGGCTACAAGGTCTATCAGAACGAACATGACTAACATTTTGCAACATTAAGAATAGAGTAAAATGTGTGTCATGTATAAGCTAGAAGCCCTGTATAAATGAGAAAAAAAAAAAAAAAGAGCACAGGTGCAGGGATGCATCAGCCCAAGTTTTCAGCATAGCCTCATGTGCCATAGTCAATGCAGCAAAGCCCCAATAAGAAAAAAAATAACTGGCAAGGTTGTAAAATAAAAAATGCAAACATCTAAGCTCTGTAGTAGAGGTTTTCATGAAAATTATATAAGATCCACAATACAGAAGTATGATGTCACTTCAAGTATGATTACCATATTCTAAATCTGGATCGCATCTAAATAAATGCCTAATAATGCAATAGCCCACATACAGGCTCAGGATCTCACAATAAGCATGCCTGCAATGATCTTAGATTTTGTTCAATCAAAAAAATCTCAAAATTGGAAAAAACAGGGAAGACACTAAAAGCCCCAAAAGATTTGTAGGAAAACATCAAATTAGATGATAAAATTCAATGTAGCTCTTCTCTTAAATATTTAAAGAACAATCAACTAAAAACTAAAATGTTCATAAACAGCTTACTCAGGATCAACCAAGTAAGAAAGGCGGACAAGAACACCAATTTAGTAGTCGTAAGACAAAAAAAACATGTATACAAACAGGGATATGGTAAGAGCATGAACCAGTAATTTGTTTTTCAAAATCAGCATACTAAACAAAAAAGTTCGATTCCAGGTCTCACAAGATAATATTGCATTGAAAAGCAAATCACATAGGAGCCAAAAATTTAAAATTACTATGGGTAATGAAATATTATTGCCAACTTTCAAACCTATAAGTTCACACATAGATAGTCGAGAAAAAAGAAGCAAAATGCAATAGACGTCCCCTTACATTTTGAACATTGGAGCCACAAGATCCTAGGCATTTAAATAAAACATCACCTACCCATAGCTTCAGTTTCTTTTCTCTTCATTGCAGGCTGAGAAAGGAAAAACTCTGTATGAAGTTTATTAATTTTGTAGAGACGTCTTACTGTCTAAATTATGAGGTTTAGTCTTTCAGTCAATAATGAGTATTGTTACTTAATTACTTCACCTAAATGCTTAAGCTGTTAGGAAGGGACTATCAATTTACAACATTAATATTACCCACACATGCAATCACCACTAAGCACTATACATGAACATGCACCCGAAGAAATTCATACAAAACAAAACACTCTTTCCTTCCAAAACTGATCCTAGAACTTCTGGCCCTTTGAAATAGCCAGGATGCACTTAAATTAGACTGAAAGAAGAAATGCATCTATTATTATGGATCTAAAACAGAATAAATGAACATTTGTAACAAAATAATGACCATATATGGGTTTAACATGGATAAACTGTCAGAATCCAGAAAATTTCCCGTAATGGCTTCATATATTCCTTCATTAGACAATGACATACAGAAAGCAAAGCAAAACATCAGTTCATGAATGAAGGCTGATTATTGTGAAGAGAACACAGGCAATTCATTTTTGTCTGACTATAAATTTCATTAAATTGCATAATTTGATCATAACTGTTCTATTTTAATATTACTAATTACCCACTTCACCCAAAAATTGAAGATATGAGGGAAATAACTAACAACTTATGTTGTACACAACCTGGATTTTTAAAACCCTTTTTAATAATGGACAATCGATAAATCATGACAATTTTTTTTCTTTAAATCAAAATAAATCAGCCGACTAAGTATCTAGGTCATAATCGTTAGGGTTCGCAAATACGAATAGCAAATCATATTATATCATAAGAGTATCCAAAAATCCACAAATAAGTAAGTCATTCATTTGAGTGCAACTCTTACATCTGTCTGGAAATAAGCAACTAATCAAAGTTTGGCTCTCACGCCATTATTACAACCATTCAAAAAGTACTGAAATGATGGAACTGAATCCTACTAGAGCCAAGTCTTCCTCAATCTGAAAGTCCAGTCCCGATCCAGCTAATCCTCACCAGAAGATCCTATAAAACTAGGTCGCTGAGTATACTAATACCCAGTAGGAAAACTGAATAATATGAATGCAAAATGTTATTACATTTTATGCAAATCTGTTGGGATTCCACTTGAACCAATTATCAAGACAATTCTCAATATAATTCCCCATCAGTTTTTCCCCCTTGGGAAAACCAATAACCATCCAAACTTCATAGACAAACAAATACATCAGATGTCATCCTAAGTGACAAATGATACACATCATAGATCACCCCTTAAGGATGATCCACAATGAAACCCTGGAATCCACTAGGACCCTGGAATCCACCAGGAAGTGTCATCTCCCAACCTAGCCCCTAAGGACCTAACCGGAGTGGAAGGGCATGGCCCACAACTGCACCTGAACAGAAGTGGTCAGAGATGCCAACCAAGCAGGATGTCAGCGACCCTAAATGTGTGTACACTAAGTGATCCTCAATAGACCAATGTGAGCCCAGCTCACGCAAAACTCCTTCCAATGGGGAGGTACAACTACATGGTCAAATCAAATAGCTCATCAATAGAACTTAGACTCATAGGTCAACCCTAACCCTAATAGCCTCTTTAGACTGGGTTAAGGCCCCCCAAAAACCATCCTTGGTTCATCAACTAAGTCAGTTGTCAGGTCAAAACCCCCATTCAATTTATAAACGGGTTTTCGACCCCTCTAAGGGTAATTTAGTCTTTATCTTAATTAGGTTTCAACCCCTAATCCAAAGTCTTCTACCCATGATAATTATTCTTTATTAATTTCTATGCATTGATTCTCAAGATGCAACTATACACATAGAACAATTTAATAAAGTCTAACAACTCATAAGTAATTTAGTCATATTACTATTAGTGTTTAGGCTCAAAATTCACTAAGAAGCCCAATTTTACTCCCTGGATAGGGCTCGGGACAAAAGAACAGTTAAATTCCGCTTAAACTTCAAAAACAGTTCATATGTACCATACTGTATATATATGTACTATACAGAATATATTATGTCTGCATATACTAAACTGGCTCTGTGCAGAGCCAATTCAACTAGTAGTTGAGTATTTTCTTTTTTTCGGTTTAAGCCCTCAAACCCAGCCCACTAGACCCAGCCTAGTGGCCCGTTTCGGACCAGGTAAGGACCCAGCCTGAGGTCGTCTTCAACCTCCCGACACCCCTTTTTTTTACGCATAGGGGAGAAGAAAGGGAATGGCGGCACTACGACAGTCCCTAGCCAGATTCTGCCTAGGTCGCCGGAACCTAAGGGGGCGGGCACGATGTCGTGCCCGACATCTATCTAGTGGTGCGTTCCTCTGCCTTCATCCACACTCAACTCGGCTGGAAGAGAAGAAAAGATGCTCCTAGCAACAGATCCTTGACCAGGATGGCGGGCACCGCTGCTGGTAATTGGAACCTCAGGAGGCGGAGACAGCAAAGCGTCACGCATCGTTTGGCGGTTCAGGAGGCCGATTTCTCCTCCTCCCCCGATCCGACAGTTTCATATATATTTTCTTGGCGGTGATCTGCAGCGAACAGAGAGAGGGCTTCGACAAAGAGCCCGGGACAGAAGAGGAACCACCGATGGAAGTGCCCTTGATGTCCGCCGGCGACTCTGCACCCCGATCAAAAACCCCTTTTTATTTTTGTTTTTGGTTATAGTTTCCCTTATGACGACCAAAGTTAGTGTCGGAAGAAAATAACAGACTACCTTGTGTGAAAATAGGGCCACGGATATTCCGGTGGAGAGGGCGGGCCGGTGGTCGGCCGTCGGCAGTCTATCGGAAATACATAATTTTTACTACAGATCCACTGTTACTTATAACTATGAAACAGTAACCTCTGCTGTGCATGGTTTATATTAAGTATCAAAATAGTGAACAGTAATCTCTGCAGTGCAGTGTTTATATTAATTATCAAAACAATATGCAGAATCCACTAATCATATAATCTACAACTCAATTATCATGAAACAACTACTAATCTTGACTAGAAACTACAACAGCAAACCTACCTCAAATGCCGATTTGCCATCAATCCACAATCACCAGAGCTCCACCTTCAATCACCATTTTCTCTAATTTTTCTAGGGCAAAAATTAGAGTTAGAATTAGGTGAACATCCAAATTTATTGAGAGGGGATTAGGGCTTAATTGGGTAAGGATTAAACCAAGTATTTTAGGGAATCGTAAGTGGTTTAGACCCTCCCAAATTAAGTGGTCCGTCCACCACTTAATTAGGCTTGCAATGGGCTCGGCAGATCTTTCTACACAGCCCCAAAAAACTATTCGCATACCCCAAATTCTGTAAATTCCCAAAAAATCCATAACATAGGAGAAAATCAGGAAATTTTCTAAAAAATTACCTAAAATTTCCTGGACATTACATGTTGACAATACTCAAACTTCCCTGCACATGCAAGCACCAGTATGCATCATGCATGAACTCAAACATGGGGAGCACACACAAAACAGTGAACACACTTTCCCCAGAAATTGAACTTATAGCCCCTGGCTCCAGTACCATGCTATGTAACCACTTAGCCTGCTAGGATCTTAGTTTTTGATCAATAAAAAAAAGCCCATGATGGGAAAAAACAGAGAAGACACTAACAGGGAGTGGCAATAAAAAAGAATCTGAATATGGATGTTACCTCTGTTTTCGAGTGCCACAACCAACATCCATCACTATCACTTGGCTCATGAGAGAAGGTTATTTAGAATTGCAAAATAAGCTAAAGAAATACAGTGATAAAGAAATATTTATTGCTCTTGCATGTACAAATCAAAATTTAGTCCAAAAGAAATATTATATATAGCTTTCCTATCAAAATCACATTTTTTCAATGGATAATAGTTTTGCAATATCCAAAAGATTTTTTATTGAATCCTAAAAAATAGAAAAGAGACAACTTCAACACCTATGACACTTTAAAGATCACATCTATTTCCTAAAGAAGAATTATTAAATCACTAGCTTCATTTGCTTCTGCCAAAGTCGATCACGTGCACTGACTGAGCTATTCACCTACAAAAGTATGAGCCTTCGTGAGCATCGTGACCTCCTTATGAAAATGAAGAACAACTGCCCAAAACAGGATGCATCTCAGTGACAGAAAGTTTCAGGAGTAATCCGTAATGGGCAAACCATGCATCATTGACAGAAGTTGAAGAATAATTGTTTCATCTGATTCAATTGATCACATTTCATTTAATATCTTCATTTCCCACAAAACAACAACTTGAATGTAGAGATAGAAATTGAAGGAAGTTCATGGAGCTGTTTATTTTAAAAAACTGTTCTGAAACAAAGAAGTGGAAAACAATGGAAAATTCAAATACCTGTTGATAGCAGCAAAGAAAATGAGAATCATAAGACAATGAAGCAGGGTTGCACAACCACACAGTGATTCTAGACTCTACAAGTCATTTTATGATAAATATCAGGAAAATAATAAAAAAATGCATAGCATAACTCAAAAGAAAATTATAGTTATTTGCAGATAGCTCACATCCATATAAAATACAAACCTCAGCTATACTGGCTCAGATTTATTAAAAAAGAGCAAACACAGCCCAAAATAACAGAAGCTGATAAATGTGTGACATCGCTTTGATTGGGCGATTACCAGAGATCATAAGATCAATATGCAAATGAGAATCAAACACCCAAATCAAGCAATCAAATATGAGAACGCTACACAGCCCAACCCACGAGATTTACCACTGTGGCGATCCTAAATTTGCAACAAAAGGAAAAAGCTAACCAGAAAAAGCACTTTATAGATCGATCTTAACAACTCTAGGCATAGACAGTAAGATAGCATGGAAAAATTAGAGAAAACTTGGTGAAATAGCGTAAAATAAAAACTTGATGCGGTTCAAGCACAACCGGAGGAGGATCGGCGTGGCCAGCTGCGGAGGTGCGGGGGACTGAGAGCGATTCGAGCACGGCCGGAGAAGGACCGGGCACCAAGAGGGGTTCGAGCACGGCGGCTATGTACAGAGGAGGAGATGGGCGGGGAAAAGCTAGGGAAATTGAGAGGGCGGGGAATATTTGGAATTTGGGAGGTGGGAGGGCGGGGCGAAGCAAAACCCATACACGAGTAGTTTCTTTTTTTATTACTTTATTTTTATAAATATTAATGGGCATGGCCCCACTAAGTACGGGCCCAAATCAATCAGTTGGTCCATGTTTTGCGACCCACGACCCACAATAGGATTTATCTAGGAAAGGGGCAGAAGAGGAAAATAGTTGCTCAAGCGCATGCATGAGGCGTAGTCTTGGGCATGGCCCCACTGAGTACGAGCCCAAATCAACAAGTTGGGCCATGTTTTGTGATCCATGGCTGCAATAGGCGTAGTCTTGTCTACATGAGCCTAGAAGTCAGAATCGTCATATCAATATTTAATAGAAGAAGGCAAAAATTAATTAATCTGCTCTTGAGTTATGCATGTCATTATATCGAAATTCAAAAATGCACAATATCCTAGTCTCACACAATCGCTCGTGAGAATGGCTCATATAAACGAAACTCTAAAATATAATATCAATGTCTAGTCTCAATATAAATGATATATATATATATATATATATATATATATATATATATATATATATATGTAAAAGAAAAACATATTATATATTTATATATCATATATTATTAATATAAAATTTTAAATTTTTTTAAATATATTTATAACTTTATGATTTGATCTATGGGTTGGCATAAGTCCTATAGGCATGGAAAGCCGTATTGACCGATACGGGGGTGTATCGGCCAATACATACCTGCATCGGGTCGATATCGATGTGAGGGGTGATATGCCCCCCACATAATTTTTCGATACTCATCAGCCATATTGATCATATCATATCGATGCGGACGATACATATCAACATGGAAGGCCATATCGATATGAATAACGGTATCGATGACTATGGATATAGGTACGCATCGATGATATGCTTGGTATGCACTGAAACGGGCATAAACCCTTTTATAGACATAAAAAAATATTATAACTAATAATATATCATTATAATACTTCTTTTAGAGCATAATAAGACCGTAGAATGCTATATCAACCGATACGGGTATTCTAAAATTAATTCATTTAGAACCATACACTATTATGTTCTCTGTCCCATACAAATTATTGTTCATTCTTTCCCATATTAAGTGCTCTAAAATTAGTTTATTTTAAAAACAAATAATATATTTAATATGAGTCTAAGTTATATATTTAAATAAATGTATATTTGTAGAGCACTATATGTAAAAAATTAATTATGTAAATTGCATGGACCTACCCGTATTCATCTTATATAGCTTTAAAAATATTATTTTTAATATAACAAAAACATAAACTTTTAAAGAAGTTGGGTTTGAATTGTGGTTTTATTTTTAAGGAAAGATTTGAAAAAAATTCAATTTTTTTTAAAATTATTTTTTAAATAACAAATTTATTTTTATAATAGTGTATTGATATATATCGGCTGTATTGATACAATACGGCCATTACGTAATGATATTTCTAGTGGGGGACGTATCGCCCCCGTACCATACTGGTGTCAGCCAATACGCACCAGTATCGGCCAATACTGCCTTCCATGCGTATTGATACACTAATAATTTATTATTTTTTATTTAAAAAAATTAATTTTTTTCTTAAAAATAGTGCTATTTAAACTCAACCTCTTCAAATTTTAAAGATGGCAATGTTCTTATTATATTAAAAATATTTTAAAAAAATTATATAAGATCAATACAAGTGGGCCTATACAATTTATATAATTACTTTTTTAAATATAGTGTTCCACAATTATGCACTTAATTGAACATCTAACATATAAATTTCTTCATAATATTTATTCAACTCATATTAAATATCTTATTCGGTTTCGAAATAAACTAATTTTATAGAACTTAATATAGGACAGAGGGAATAATAATTTGTATAGGATGGAGGAAGTAATAATGCATGGTTCTAAAATGAACGAATTTTAGATCACTCATATTAGTTTGACTTTGCTCATTAGCACCCTTAATTATGACACTCTTCTATAAGTATTTATTCACTTAAATTTAATATAATGAAGCTATTAAAATGGAGCAAACTTTTTCTTGAATTTTTTTGCTGTTGTAATAAGGACCAAATACCTATTTAAAATTTTAAATTATTTTTAACACTTATATTTTTATAAAAATAAAATTAAAGATTTAAATTTTAAATGAATATAATTATGTATGAGTTTAGAAATAGTGCATTGTCCAAATTGGTTCATGTTCAAGCATATTGATTACTTTTGATTGAACTGTACACTTTACTCAAGGTTAAGGATGTCACTTATGTTAAATATATATATATATATACCCGATCCACCAAAATGGGTCATATTATTTAGATAGAGTTTAGGTATCATGTTACTTTGACTCACCCTGTATTTGCTAAATTTATAAATATTACATTTTCAATATTATTCCTTTTGATTTTATAATATTACTTATAATTTTTAATTTATGTGTTTATTTATAATATAATATTACTTAATTAACATTTAAAAATTAATTAATAAATAAATTTTTATATTGTAAAAGGGTCAGGTCGTGTTCGCAAATAATAGCAAGTTTTCTAAATGGTGTTCATCAAAATCAAACCTTGATAGTGTTTTTTAAAAATTGACCTTTACTTGTACTAACTTGATTCGTGACCGGGTCTAATTTTTCCCGTTCAACCGGCTACAAAATCATGTTGAACTGGGTAAAGCTTTGGCATATTTGATAAATGGGTAACACCAAATTCTCTTACAAATAATTTTATTTTTTCAAAAAATTATATAAAAATGTTACAACTAGTGACTCTTTTACTACAGCTTACAATTATCGCAAATAACACTTTTTTGACACTTTTGGAAAAATGCGTAACAAATATTATATTATTTATAATATTTTGAAGCTCATTTCATTTTTTAAAAATTACTCTTTTTCATTATCACGTTACTTTAGTAAAAACCATTTGCCACAATTTAATATTTTATCACTAAATATCTTCGATTAAGAACTTTTTGTCACACCACAATTTATTTGTTGCAAATACCCTTTCAATAAATTTGATTATTATCCTAAAATATAAATGTATATATTTTTTGCCACAATTAATCTATGTTGTTGCAAATGACTGCCAATTTTTTATTTAAAAATATTTACATAAATATTTATTAAAATCTATTGCGACAACAATCATATTATGTTGCAAAAACATTTAATTTGTTTCGACGTAAAACTATTCATTGCCAAAAGTAAATTATTTATGCGACAAACACAATCTTTGTGGCAAAAGATATACTTATTTGCAACATTACATTTGTTTTGTCTCAAAAAGAACAATCACTCTACGAGCACATAAGCTCTGTTGCAACAACGATCAACAATAATTGCAAAAAATCACTTTAAGCAACATAGGTGTCTTTGTGGTAACAAGTTTATCCCAAAAGGTCTACTTTCTGGCGACAAAATAAACAATATATTGCAAAAAACCTTATAATTTTTAAAATCATAGAGTTATTGCAACATTTTAAAAAATTTGTTGCAAAAATGCACTATTCGCAACAAAATTATTTACATTGCAAAACAATTTGTTGCAAAAGCTTATTTTTGTTGTAGTGAGTTTATATTCTATACATTTGAAAAAATATATCACAACTCTAATTAGCTCTATCTCTCTTACCCCTACGACCTTGACCTCGACCCAATGCCTTTGGCCATGAAGCTGCTCTACTAGGTCCTCCTGGTCCACGTAATTAACGGATGACTCACCCAAATACAACTTTGAAGATAATGGGAGTGGATCCGCAAGAGTTGCCAGTTGTCATCTAGTGTATACTCTCTGAATAATTGGCATCTCAACTGCTCGTTGTCATCTAGTATAAACTCCCGTTATTTAAACTTTCTGCCATATTCAAAGTCATTATTCCAAATCTTCTAAACATCATAAGCAAGAGATTACTATTTAGAGTGTACTCTTTCTCCTGCAAGGAGCTATTTTGCACTTTGAATTTCCTTACCAATTAAGTCCATTTTAGCATCAAATTGTTCAACTATTAGCACACATGCACTTGCCCCAATCAAATCTGTCAGTGTATCATTTTTAATCTCCTTAAAATTTGCCTCTATATGATAGATGCAATATCAATGGTAGAAGAATGAAGGGGGGAAAACTTTAGGCACCACCTTTTGAGGCCCCTTATGTCGATTTGAGATGAATGTGATATGTCTTATATCCATAAGTACCTTCTCCCGTAATTGACTGAAGAACTATTTCCAATTAGGGTAATCCTCCCTTGATACTATCCCAAAAGCTAGAGGTAATAACCCCTTGTTCCCATTTGTAGCCTTTGCCGCCATAAGAGATTTAGGATACTTGTCATACAAATGAGTGGTATTGACACCAATCATCACGAATCAATGCCTTAAATTCAGTATAGATGACTTAAATGCCCAAAACATATGTTGAAATGTCCGATGCGGACTACCTTCCACTTTGTCATATTTTAACTCATATACGGTACGTGAATTCACATCTTGTATTGCCTTGAGGTACATTGACAACAATTTGTATGATTCAGCCTAATCCCCATAAATGACTTTTATGACCATATTCCTTGCCACCCATGACCCTCTATAAGAAATATCTATGTGGAACCTCTCATTCATTCTTTGAATAATATTACCTGGTGTGAGAGTTAATTCAGCTTGTATGACATACATTATGACCTTGCAAACAAATAATGCACTACATCGCCTGTGATCCATGTTAAGCTAGGCATTCCTACATGTGTGGTTACAACTGATGCACTAAAATAATGTTCAATTAAATATTTTTAAATTTTAAATTGCAATCCTATTTTATGTTAATTCATTGATGATTTGGGCTATTTATGTTTTGAATAAGTTAGTTGGACTTTAATTGAGTTTACATGTCTAAACAAGCTTCAACAGGATACAACTGAAAGAAGAAGTTAAGCCCAACTACCCAAAGCTATTTAAAAGTCAAGAATGGGCTCCTAATGGTCTAAACATGCATGGAATGGTCGAGCACAACCTTGTGGACCCGTTTGAGTTGAGATTTGTATGAAGAGGACTAAATTAGGAAAGAAGCTAATTCGGACAGATTGACAGAGCCTTAGTATTTCGATCATATCTTTTTGTGTATAATTCGGATTGATATGATTTCAATGGCATTGGAAAGAAGACTTCCGTGGCTACAAGTGTTATTTTGAGAAGAAGTTCAAAATTACGAAAATTTATGGGTCGAATTTGGCATGCAATCAGACAGCTAATAAACTAACCTGAGGCCAGCACATGAAGAATATTTTCATTAATTATGATTGATACATATAAGGAAAGACAATGAGGCTAATTGGATATCTAAAGGAAGATTCAAAGATACTTATTTTCTAAATAAATCTAATCATTGCCAAAGAATCAACCAATCGGGCAATCAATCAGGATGCAATCTAGAGATATGATTTCACTTTCCTCTTTGAAGCAACCCCTTCTATTCCTCTAAATAGAGGGGTGAACGTGATAAATGAATAATCCCCTCCTCTTTGGAGCTCTCCACTCCTATTTTCTTCTCTACTTTTGTATTTTTATTTTTAGTTTTATTGTAATGGCTTTCTAAGCTCTCAAGCTAAGGCTAGAGGTGATTTGTAACAATTTAATGGAGTTCGATTCATGTTTCATCAATGGTTTCAAGTAAGTATTATTTATTTGAAGTGATGTTTATTTAATATTGTTCTTCTTATTGTTTCTTTGTGATTTGGATACATAAGATGCTTAAAGGCTCTTTTTTTTTATCTTTTATGATTTGGATACATAGAAATCTTTAAGAGACAATTATTTTTATCCTTCATCTATCCAAAGCATTTCTATTTCTATTTTCAATTTTAATGTTCATCTCTTCCGGTTAGATAGAATTTTCATTCGATTCTAACTGAGATAACATGATACATGAAGAACATCATTAGATGTTACAATAATCCTTAATGCCATAGTGTTTTCTCATCTTGATTTCTTGACTCTATATTGCCTCAATACTCTTCTACTCTTTCTTTCTTAGTTTTCTTTTCTCTATTATTTTTCGTAATAGTTTTCTTTGTTGCACAAGGCTTTCTCTGTGGATCGACCTTGTCTACTACAATTGGCAAGTAAAACAAATCTGAATTTGACTTCTTCATAGTCTTGTTTCAGACGTAACAACAACAACCACCGTATGCCTTCAATCTAAAGTAGCCTACACCCCTCTTCATTGATCCATAAACTCTCCAGGGGCACGCACTATCAATGAACTTAACTGTATATTTAGACATATTTGCACATAGAACATTGTATTGACATTATTCCTAATTGAAAACTCCCTCAAAGCTATGATGAATGTCTCTTTAACCTCAAAGAATCATCCGACACATAACTCTTCTTCTTCTTATACTCCATATCCATACCCTAATTAATTGCATCATCTATTTGCTTATATGTGATATGTGCATAGATTGGTCATAACATTGGGATGGGAAAACTTCCATAACAAGTGAAATCTAAGGGTGCATAATGAATTTAAGTTGAATAAGCTAAAAAAATTGTTGCAATGGGATACACAACATGAGTTTGATGATTAGTTACATCGAAGTGGATAACTTAATTTTTGAAGCAGAAGGATGCACGTGGTTGTTAAGGAGGATGAGGGTGGAACCTACCTAGTGTGGGACCCCAACCACCTCTTGAATTTATGATGAGGACCTACACATCGCAAATCATCAAGAGTTTGGCACCTAATATCCACATCATTAAAGTGAACATATAATTCGTAAGACCTTATGTGGGATTCAGTTTGTCTAAAATTGATGAGTTGCAGGTAATTACAATATGAGGTTATGTGATGAAGTTTTGCTAGCTAATTGAATAAATCAACTTGTTAGCATGAAGCTTAGATGCAGTTATTTATGACATGAACAATTTACATTTTAATTAGTTTCAACATCAAGAAAGTTTACATTTTAGTAAGGAGAGAGAAAAAATATAATTTTTTTATACATTTTCCAATCCAAAAATAGTGAAAAGCTAGGATACCCCCAAAATACCCTTCACAATGAGAAATAGTGAAGAAAAAAAATAAGTAAATCACTAAACTAACCCCAAGCATTAAATATGGCATTTAATGCCACATTAAATGAGAGGAGGGACGTGAGAGTCCCTCCTCCTCATCCCACCCAAAACACCCACACACATACGTTTGAATGGTCAACCCACATGTGCAGAAGGGCCTGGCCATGACCAAAAAAATGATGACCTACAAACATGAAACAAGTGTGGAAACAACAGCACCCATGCCCTTATCCTCCCCCTCCCCTCTCCTCCCCCCACCCAAATGCATATTCTCCTTCAAAAATAGTTCTTGAGACCAAGAGGGAAGGTCTTGAAGACCATCAATTTGTGTTTTCATTGAACTTACTGGATCAAGCGTCAAGAAGGCTGCAAGGTGATTTTCGGATGTATCACAGTTCTTCATCCTAGTTTCCGAGTTCTTCCCATCTCCTCCCTGCAAGCTTCTCACATAATCTTCAATCCTTTTTGCCCACCTGCCTCACAAATTCTCCACAAAAAACGTCACATACCATCTCATCCTCCATTCACTTCCTCAAGCATATTTCGGCAACACAATGGCTAGAGCTAGAAATCTAGGCAAAGAGATGGTAGGTGCAGCCTACAGAGGAAAGTGGAAGGCCTCTAGCAAGGTATCCTCAAAGTTGTCAAATGTACCACACAGAGGACAACACAGCCAGGTAATAAATCAGTGCATGTCTATTTAATTTCTTGATGGTTATTTGGGCACTTTTGAATACAACATGCGAATGTCAATAGGCATGAGATAATCAAAGAAAGCCATGGGTGTTAGTAAACAACATGCAATGTTTATGATTTTATAAGTATTAGGCTGGAAATTGTTTTTTCTAAACAATATGCTATATGCCCCTTTTTTTTTGTTTTATGAACTAAGGATTTTATATTGAAATTCATTTGTTGTTGGAGGTATTATAGCAGTGATTTGCTAGGTTATCTCGCTGCTTGATGTACCAGATATTTAGCCTCCAAATCTCCAAAAGTTGTTTATCTAGTTCCAAAATTGTAGCCTTTATTATTCTTCTTGTATGTACGAACTTTTTAGGTTTGTTGAGTGTGTAAGTTTCATTTTTATTCTCATGATTGCTTTCCAAAAAAGGTATACTTATAATAGTTAAAGTATTAAGAGATGAGAAAAGTTTTGACATGTTATAGTGAGCTTTGTTTTGAAGCTGAAAGTCTATAGAAGAAGAGAATAATACATTCAACAAGTGTTTCTTATTTAAAATGTTGTAGTTGATAGGATAAGCTTTGAGAGGATGAACTACTCATGCGTGGAATGAATGTCTTTTTGGCAGCTAGGTATAATGTTAGAGCTTTTTGGAATTGTTGATGTAACAAGTTGATCTTATTTTTCATCAATACTTCATCTTATGCTGAGGAAAATTAATATGTAGCAAATAACACTACTACTTGTGAGATAACAAACAACAAATTCATCCATTCCTACCTATGAAATAATAAATAAACTCATAAACTGCTATAAATAACACTATTACCTATGAAATAACAAATAACAAATTCATCCATTACTACCGGTACAAATATCAAATAGCAAACTCCCACATGCTACTACCTGTGAAGTAACAAATTCATATATTACTTTATCTTTTATGAACAAACAAATGCAAAAGGAATTAACAAAAAGGCAAAATATTTAGGTGAAAGACCTCCAAATATTAGACTTAAATTTACAAATCTTTTATCCTTAATTGCTTACCTACCTTTTAGAGAGAATACCACCAAAAACAACACTCATTAGTACAATTTAAAATAAGCTTGGCAAGGAGCTTTATGGGAATCTTTTCGACAAAAAAATACTTTTCAACATGAAAACAAATATAAATATCTCTTATTGATAGCTGAGGTTTGTTTAATGTTGTTATGTCATTTTCATCTGAAATCTAGTAAAGGCATAGCAATGGAATACTGTTAAAAGAAAGGTAGATCAATGAAATAAAGGAAAGAAGAGATGGATTAAGGTTTAGCAAGAGGGACAAGAAGAACTACACTAACTATTCTAATTTCTCAATTCAATTATCTCTTACTAGCCTATTCATAGGCAATACATAATTATTGCTACCCTTCCCAAAAAGACAACATTAGCTACTACCCTTTCCAACAAATAACTCTCAACCCATACATCAACTCTTTCTTGAGTCTTAAGCATCTATGGTTTGGCCATGATTTTACTTTAATTTCTTAAGATACTTGTGTTGGTCGTAATATCCTTGTGTTATATGTTTTTAATATGGTCAGTATCGGAAATTATTTTGCAAGTATTTTTTTTTCTTTTAAAGCTCAGCTGCATTGGGCATATGAGATGAAAGATTTTGGTTGCTTATTTCCTCATTGAGGTTGCCTATTTCCCTGAAGGGTATTTGTTATCTTGGTCTAAAAGAATATAGCTACCAATATTGCTCGATCTTGGTTTTTTTTTTATACTCTTACAATGTTGATAAACCTATGGAACTCAATCTGAGATATTGTTCCTCATGCCAACCCCACTTGTTATCGGGATTGTTGGTTCTTTGTTCTATTTTACTATGAATTAGTAGTGATGTTAACTTTATTATCCTGATTTTATTCCTTGGGCTGTTGTTCTTCACATTCGCTAATATCTCTAGGGACGTTGCATAGGAATGTACATGTGATTAGTGAGGTTATCTTGCAGTTGGTGCTAAGAAACTATGTGATGTTATTTTGGATAAACACTTGGTGGACCATAAATCCTCTAGTGGTAGTGTTTTCCTTTGTGGCTCTTTCATCTATTGGAAGATGAGGAGGATATCATCACTAGATCTACTGCTGTGAGATTGTATAGCTCAAATGGTTACTAGGGGATAGGTCATATAGCTCTTACAAACGTATGATGAGAATAAAAGTACCATTTAGATCACACATAACTTAGTATTCTCTATGTGTATGAAGCTCATTGAGATTGATTGTTATTTTGTGGGTTATCATCTTCTTTATTTTTCCTCACATTCACTCCAGTCACCTTCTCCATGAAGAGCCATTTGGTAGTCAATTTCAATTTGTTGTTTGAGTATGTAGTATGATTTGTATACATTATAGTAGGTAATTTAGACTTGTATGTTTATGTTTAATTTGTAATTGGTTAACATTCACTTAAGCAAAGGATATTTGCATCATTTACTTATGCATACAATTGCATGCCCAACCTCCATTAGTGGTGGAGTTGACCTCCCAATCTTCTACCTCAATTCAGTAATAGAGAGGTTTTACTTTCTTCCTCTACAAAAGCCTAACTTCTTCATTTAGTAGATATAACTTATAAACCTTTTTTTAATACATTGGCATACTAAAAATGAAAATTTTCTCACTGCATAGACATCCAAATCAGAAAAAGAGACTATCTAGTTTCCCATAACACTTTAAATTTATAAACATATTAGGTTCATGCATGCATTTCATAGTTTGCTTAGAACATGAAGGCTATCAAGCAAAATTTTGAAATTTTTTTAAAATATGTCCAATGAAATGGTCCCATATTCAATCTCTTCTACTTGCTCGTACAATAGTCAATTGACTGAGGGTATATGTAATCATCTGTCGACTGTCATTAACCAACAAATTAGAAGGGGGATGTTTAGATAGTAATATGAACTAGTTTGTTAGTTATTCGTTATGCATCTTTAATCATGTGATATACAATGTTGATTGAGTGTTATATATTGCATTCGAGTTGGATGTGTAGAGTAGTAGAAACTTACATTGCAAATATGTGTGAAGTTATTGATGCTTGTTGGTGATGTCTTATTTTTATGAATCCAATGAGGGTGAACAAACTAGTACATAGATGGATTTGTTGCTAATGACTGAAAGTTCTCCATTCATCTCATTCACAGAAAGATGGTCAGCAAAAAAAATGTAAAGGACATATGTTCAAAGATCAAAATGATTAGCAAGATAAACTTCTTAAAGATTCTAAACAGTCCTAAGAGAAATCATAAAAGTTGATTCACTTATGTAGTACATCATGAATTGGTTGAATTAGGGATTCATTGAGTGTCACCTCTTATGTTTCAATTAGGGAAAGTATAGTTTTTGTATCCAACTAAAATATGTATAAAATTATGTATGAAGAACAAATTAGGACATCAATAAGCAGTAGTAATTAATTAGGATTCTAGTCTCATGTGGTTGCTTTTAAAATTGGTTTATTATTTTTCTACTTTCTAATGAAATAATGTTGATAGATTTATAGGAAATTTTCCTACTAACTTGAACAAAACTAGGAAATACAAGTTAGTTTTAGTTTTGACATTTCTGCCCCGCCCCATTTCCCCTTGCCCCTGAATCATCATGTTGAGCAGGCGGGTTAGGGTGAAGAATGTATTTTGTTTGGCTTCAATTGGTCATTTGTGCATGTGAAGTGTTTGATAGTGGGGAGGGAAGTGTGTGATAGACGGTTATGGGTGTTGGGTTGGGGATTTGTCTTGGTAGAAATGTGTGGTTTCTTTTATAGTTTTGTTTGTAAGAAGAAATGTATGGGCCTATCTGTAGCTCCATGCCATTAATTTTTCTAGGTTTGGATGAATGAAGGGATAATATGTGTTTCCATTCATGAGTGTATGTAATGATGAAATCAAAGTTTTCTAGGTTTCCATTCACATGCTTGACGGTCTTCAATAGTTTGGTTGAATGAAGGGACAATATGTGTTTCCATTCATGAGTCTATGATATGATGAAACCAAAGTTTTGTAGGTTTTCATTCACATGCTTGGCGGTCTTGAATAGTTTGATGAAATGAGAATTTGGGTTTGTTTGCAATAAGATCTTGAATGTTTAGGGTGTTCAAAATAGTGTTATTCGGTGCATTTAGGCAAGGTATTTGAGGTGGATTTCATTGCATTTCTGTGTAGTAAAGACCACATTGAGGTACTTTGGAGCATGTGCAGTTGATTTTGAGCATTTACTATTGTTTGTGTTCATGTAGAGGTGTTTCGGTGTAGTATAAGTGTTTCAATGCATTTAGGTTAGACATTTTGTGTACAAGTTTAAGATACAATCTTGATGTTTTTCGGATGTAGTTTCAATAATGTGTTTCGGATACAGTTTCGATGTTTTTCATATACAGTTTTGTTCGTGTTTTAGACACAATTTTGATGGTTTATTTCGGATGTAGAATCGCTTATATACTTTTGTAAGATTTTGGGACCATGTATTGAATTAAGTGGGAATATTATTTGAAATTAATGCATGTTGTTCCTTATGCATGCAGGATATCCATAATTGTAGGTGCTCCTTGCACAAACTTGGGTTGATGACTGCATCGCTATTGGAGGATGTGATCAACATGGCCAAGGAGACCTCCTTCGGGCCTTATTTTGGTATGCCAAAGACCATCCTTCGTCACTATCTAGTGGGGACGATAATGATGTGCCACTGGGTGGCATGACTTTCAGGTTAGGTGGCCAAGAGATCACCCTTCGACAGATAGACATGACATCTTGGGTCTACGGTTAGAATTCACACTCACTTCAACAACTTTAGAAGCCAATAACGAACACTCCGATGTGATGGAGAGAATATTTGGTCAGTCTGCATGAGGTTTGTAGATGATATGATTTTGGCAAAGCTAAGTGATGGAGCTGTGGAGGGCAAGGATAAGATGAAGTTGTTCTTCCTCTATGTGTTAGGGGTGTTTCTCCTCCCTAACTCCTCCAGAACCGTAGACTTAAAGTATTTGGTCTTGGTAGATGATGTTGGATGCTTCTCCGCACATCCATGGGGGAAGATCGTCTACCAGTTGATGAGGGCATGTGTGGCCAGGGTAGCCTATGCAATAAAGAAGCTCTCGCCAAACATGTACGAATGTACAACAGTATTGCAGGTAAATTTTGACTCATTATTTATTCAAAGTTCTGTTCAAATGAAGGAGAATTTCATAGTGATTTTGGGGAATTCTTGTAATCAATTTTGAATACATATTGGTTTCATTTTCAAGGGCAACTACAATGGGGTTTGTGAAGCCAATGCCAACTTTATTTCAGATTTAATTTTGTAGGTTTTTTGAATCAATTTGTCTAAGAAATTTAGTTAAATTTTTTTGAATAAATATTGGGACTTCTTCAAATGAAAATGGATAAAAAATGGGTATAAATTTCAGTGCGAATTTCAGCGGTATTTCTATTTTGGGGCCATTTTCAGTGTCACATTTTGGTGGTAAGATTATCTTTCAACTATTTTGTGAATTTAGCTGACTTTTTTGAGGAGCATTTTGGTGGTCGTGTTTTCTAACCCCACTGAATTTGTTTTTTCAGTTCAGGTTCTTGGAAATGATGAGCTCATTCCATTCTGCTATCAACTTCAGTAGAAGCGGCCACCATCGAAAAGGACAATGAGGCGGCCGCTATGGATGAGGATGCTGCCACAATGGAGGAAGATAAGGAGGTAGGGCCGAGTTTAGTACCAGGTGAGAGGTCGTGCCTCCTGTAGATGAGGAAGGTGAGAACACAAGCACACCTAAGCGACCCTGACCTCCACCACGAGCTGCACATGTGGCCACCCCACCTCCATACCCTCGCAGGGAGGATCTCCATCATAGGCAGCACTCTTCGACGGTTAGGGAGGCCTCATAGACTTCCCACCCTCCATCATAACCCCACGCTGCTAAAAGAATGCAAATCTCATTGGAGACTAAAAGGGTGTCACGCCTTTGTTTCCTCCATTTACGAACATGCCACTATGCGAGCTGACCCTGCAGTCACATTAGGAGTGGCTCTCATTTTTGTTTGAAATGTGGTGTTTCATGTGGTCACGTTGCAAATAGATAGCTATGGAGAACATATAGCTCCGACAAGACAATCAGCGACTATTGGAGGATAATAGGGTGATGAGCCAGCAGTTGCTGGAAGCGTATGACACCATGATGTAGCACATTCTACATGCCAAGATGCTAGCCGAAAGGGTGGCAAGACGGGTTGGTGAACTTGTGGTGGTCCCAATGGGAAGTCTAGGATCTACTAGAATTTGTGACGGCATCGAAGCTCCCCTAGAAGCCTTCATCTCATGGTTGGGCTAAGGGTAGGGCTACAAATGATGTCCCGAGGTTGTGGCTGAAATTTGACAAATATGAGGGTCCAGTCTATTCCCCTTAGACCCAACATTAGATGCTGCAAAGGGAGAAACTTGGGATTTTGTGTCAAAGAAGAATGTTGACTCTTCCCTAGCCCAATGCTACGTGTGGCCGAAGGTCCATCAAAAGCCCCATAGAATGTGCTTGAGACTCCCGCCAACAATGAAGCCACAGAGGGAGGATGGGCAGATATGGCTGATCCAGCTGTGTCCGTCCATTCTATCATACAAGTGTCATCTACCGCGGCATGTTAAGACCCTACTTTTGTCTTTGTAATAGATTTAATTAAATTGATGGTAAGTATCTCTACTGTCAGTTGTAGCAGTAAGATCTCTAAACTCTAACCGGTTTATTTTATTTAGTTTAGTAATTATTATGTGGTTTAATGTTAATTTTAATTGGTTTAGACTTATTTTTGAAATTAAGTGGTTAACAATGGTTTTGAATCAAATTTTCTTCACTAAGATGGTTTTTATGTTAATATAAGTCAATAGATTTTTTTACTATTTTAACCGAAAGTTAGGGGGTGGGACCCACCGTGGGCCCCACATGTAAAATTGGTATTATAGGTCCCAAATGACCCTAACAACTACTTACGATAGTAATTAATTATTTTAAAATTTTCAGACATAGATTTGGGCTTCAAATAAGCAAGTTTTTCATTTTTAGTGTAAAACTCTATTTATACCCCACATATCTATTAGGTTTACCCCAAAGCCTTCTATAGATAGAAAAGCTCAACCACTTTCCCAAATTGGGAAGGGCTGAAAATATGGAGCTCAGGAGCCCTAATCCCCATTTCCTAAGAAGGAAAGGTGATTAAGGTAAGGATTAACCTATTCTTTCACTAATTTCTTAGGGTTTCTCCTAAACTTTTCAAATCCCTTCTTTAGATAAGGTTTAATCTTGATTTATACCCAAAATTTTATTGATTTGAACCTCTATTTCAAACTCTTATGAAAGGAATTTCGTTTTTGAACTCAATAAATCCTAGATCTACTAGTTTTCAAGAGATTTAGGTATTTTAAATCGGATTTATGAAGGTATTAACAAAAAACCCTATGTTGGGTAGGATTTGAAGGTGTTGGAGGCTCGATTTGAAGACAAGAAGTTTGTTGAAGGTAAGTGATTTCGTCCTAAATGTGTCTATGATTTCACATTTGAGTTTTGATGGAGTTTGAAGTGGGTTTCCATGGATTTAAGCTTTAATCACGGATTTAGTAAAGCTTAATCTTTCTTATGATTTCTTTGTGTTTTTGGTTGTAAATTACTAGATTTATTGTTTCATAAGTATGGATTTCATTATTATGATGATTGGGAGTGAGATTTGAAGGTTTATGATGTTTATGTGAAGTTTCGGTTTTGGTTTCAAAGTGGGGAAGACGAACTAGAAATTTTAGTTATGGCAATCGAACGGCCAAGTGTTCGAATGGCCCTGCAGGACATTCGAACGCCAATACTATAGATTCAGCTATTTTGCTTATTTTCGTGTTTCTACTCTTGAATATCATTTCTTATGAGTTTGATGAGTAATATATGCTATGATAAGCTATTGGAAGGGTATGAATTAGATGTTGGAGGCTATGATGAATGCTTAAGTGTAAATTGGATTTCATGTTATTCGATGAAGCATGTTATAAATTCTTGTCTTGAATCCATGTTCAATGATTAATCATATTTTAAGTATAATTTTAGAGAGGTTATAGCATGAGAACGGAATTGTATGCCTTCACATATCATGATTAAATTATGGGTGAATGATGATGTCATGTCTAGCTTCAAGTGTGGTGTGAAATGCTTATCTAAGTTTAGCTTGAGGTTTTCAGATGCTTAGAATTGAATATTTATACCATGTATACACACATGTGAAGGATGATTATAGTGACGGTTGATATTATGATTATAAATGATGCATTCCGGGCTGATAGGAGCATGTTTCATGAATTAGGATTCATGTATGTATTGCCCATATATGTACCATGTTGCATGCATCATGAAAAAAATTTACGAATGAGACTTTATTGAGATTAGCCATAGTTGATCGATTGGATGTAATGGTGTGAGATTACGTATTGAATTAATTGATCGTTGACTTATCGAAAATTGGTTGGTCCAAAAGAACATGATTTCGATTTGAGTTCCTGATTGGAACATGGATCATCCCCGGGTTGGGTTGAGTCATTTTGATGTGGTTGAGATTTATTTATTAAGTCATTTGGACCATGAGAATCCAGAGTGGTATGCCTTTATGCGCCGGCTATCACATGTTTTAGGTTTCCTTCGTGAAAATCAAACTCTCCCACCGTAGGAGATGTCCAGGATGAACACACTGCTCTAGGTCTTTGTGAGGAGATCAAACGTTCCCGGCCAGGACTGTTCAGGGCGAGCAGACTGCAATAGGTTTCCGTAAGGAAAATAGACCTCCCTTTGTGGATAGTCCAAGGCGAGCAGAGGGGCTGGCTACCCCAACACCCTAGGTTTCCATATAGGAAATTAGATTGATGTGGAGCTTCGGTTAACACCATAGGTTTCCCTTTAGGAAATCGGAAGATATCCAAAGCGGGTGGTATGATATGTATTTCTCTCCATGATAGAGACATTCACCAATTAATGATGATGCACGTGTATGAGATAATATTATGCTCAAGATTGCATAGGTTGTGTAGGGATAATTGAGTTTATGTGACACATGGATATGGTTGATATGCATGATTATGGATTAGTGTGTTGAGACACTATTATGCAAGATGAATGAATACATGGGAAATGAATCATGAATGAGATGATATTATGATATGTCATGTAAAATAGTACGTGTAATACACTGCCTTTAAACCTAAGAATTAGGGTTCTTCCCCTTGTTTCCCGTGACATTTTGACCTGTCAAGGTCTTTGTGTCACTTACTGGTCACGCCTCTTCCTTTCGAAGTAACATCATTATAAGGTACCCTAACACTTGGTTATCTAGGTTATATGTTTCTGCGAAAATAGGATATATTGCCCCTAAGGGCATTAGGGTAATTTTTCCACCTTAGGTATGGTACCCTCCCTTAGGTTATTCATCGTTTATAATTAAACCCTTTGCAAGTGTACAAGGTAATTATACTAGGATGAGTATTTAAGGGTTGTCGAACCTCAGGGACGGATGAATTATTACTAAATCTAAAGTGAAATTTACTGATTGAAAACTAAAAAGAACATAAACTTTAATTAAACAAAAGAAAGAATAAACTATATCAAAAGTAAAAGACTAATATAATAGATTTTACTTAGGAAATCGAATCCACTATAGAACCATAACAATTCCTTAACTTTTAATCTAAATTTAGTGTGAATATGAGCAAGTATTCTCAGCTACAAGCTAGAATTACTTCAGAAAGAATCATTGATTAATTTCCATGGCATGAACTATCTTCGACAATAGCACGAATCATCTACACTAAATAGCTATAGGCATGACCCGTCTAATCTTAGTATAACTCATCCAAGTCCTTAATTATCTAAACATTAAAACTATTGTATGACCATCTCATCTAAATCACAGAAATTAGAATTGATGCAAATATCAAAACCACATCAATCTATCATCTACAAGACAATAAATCAACATAGATTTGAATAAACATGAAAAGCTCTTCTATTAAAAAAGGAAATCCTTATCATACAATTGTCATAATTCACAACTGAGATCTAAATTAAAAAGAAAAGAAACTGAAACTTATCTATAGCTTCATCAACTCCTAAGTAAAAGAAAAGTTTAGCCTTCCATAGTAGAAGAAAGCACTTGAATCTCCATTGAAAGCTTTGGGTTCTTCTCCATCTTCTTCTTCCTTCTTCTCTCCAGAAAATCTACTTGCTAACCTCTAATTTCGTGCCAAATATGTCTTTATATAGGCATAAGATCCGTAAGAAAAAGTCCAATATGAAAAAAACTCGAAATTGATTGAAATAAGGAAACTGCGCGTTATGCCGATCGATCGCCCTGCATGCCCGTTCGAACGCTTGAACTGAAGTTTCTTCAAATTTACGTGTAACCGATCGATCGGTAAGTGAGGCCATTCGAACGCTAATGAAGAATTCTGTAAAATAAGCCAATTTAATTCAAATTACCATAGAAGCTTTTTCTAACCTAATTAAATTTAATTTCTAATTATTTAACCTATATTAACTCTTAAATGAGACTAGAAAATAGAATAATTAAGGGTAAAATAACGCATAAATTATACCCATCAGTTATTCTAGTCATCTCACGTACCATCTATTGATTTTAAGTCATTGTCTTCTCCCAAGACTACACTCTCAAATCGACTCGCGCTTCCATTCACACAAATGTGGGCGGTCCGCTCATAGGGGTACTTTTTTTATTTTTTTCAAAGCTTTATTGAGATTCAATAGGTCCAAAACTGAGCTCGAGGGTACTACTTAACTTCATGAATTCGGTGTAATTTTCTTGGCATGTGACGGGGTCAAGAACCCCTTGAATCAACCTTGGTTGTCTTAATGGTTTACGATTAACCCTAGGGGTAAAATGGTCAATTACCTACTCCATGAGATTTTTTTCTCAATAAGTGGTTTGTCCTATAAAATCTCACTAAGAATTTTCCTAATTTTTAAGATTACTCATAGGCCACTGAACTGGAGCCCCTAAGTCAGGTGTGTGAATATTATATGATAATTTAACTATAAGTGGTAAAAGGGTTATTTCACATAACTTGATATTTTTTCCCAACTTGAAACTTGGTCAGGACTCTAGTCTCCCTCTCAAAGTACAATGATATTTTTTCTAAAAGTTTTAAACAATTATAGCCTCTTGAACCAGACCCGGTTTAATCCCCACTTTTATTTCTCTGTTTTTTTTTAGATCAGACCCGGTTCGCTTTGGGTTGACAACCAGCAATGCAGTTCGCCTTCCCCATGTCCGGCCAGAGGTAGAAATGCTTTTGACAGTGCCGCCCTGGCAACCTAGGAGAGGTGGCGGCCAGGGCCGATGGCATTGCCATCATGTGACGATTCCGACTGCCCTAGCCTGGCCGCCGCTCGATGGCGGACCAGGGCGATAAAGCGCCTTTTTTTCCCGATCTGGAGTCTCTCTAGGCATCATCACCGGCTGAATAAAAGGCCGCCATGACTAGGTGCAAGGCCAGGTCTGGTCAAATCGCTACCAAGTAGTGGATCCGACGGGCCTAGCCCCGCCTCCGTCCCATGGCCACCGGCCAGTATCAAGGCCAAAATGTTGTAACCCCTTCTCTATAACAGATAATCCACCACCAACCGTTGTAGGGCCGGAACTGGTCAGTCTGCCATCCAAAGATGATTCAGACCACCCTAGCTCTGAGTCCAGCTGATGTCTAGCTGACCTCTGTCGAAAAAAGAACCGGTCGACAGACGTACAGTAATTTCTGTTCTACATAATTATGAACAGTAGTTGCAGAAGTTACTGTTCAAGTAAATTACATTCATATTTAATCAACGAAAATCACACCAAGATCAACAAGGATCCTACATCAATTGTCGATTTGTCATCGATCCACCGCCGGTGGAGCCTCTCCGGAAAATACCATCGGGGGCTCCTCCTCCTTCCCTTAACGGTCAAAAGCCCCCTAAGAGCCCTAATTATGTTTTTATAAGCATGGGGATTAGGGTTCCTAATCTCCTAAGGAGTTTGGCCAAACCTCCCTACTTAGGCCACCTAATTGGGCTCTTAAAACATAATTTCGTAACATTAATTAAACGGGCCCATATAGAGACATAAGCAGCCAATTTACACGTCCAATTTGGGTAAATAGGCCCTGCACGCTATATTCAACTTCGAATGGTTGTATCTCTCTCATCCGAACTCCGATTCACGCATTCTTCATAGAGTTTCGAAGCTCTTTCTATCTACTTTCCATCCATGTAAGTTTCAGACACTAATTCTAACTTCTTATCAAGTTATTCCTATGAGAAGGGTAAGGGGCAAGAAATATGGCTATAAAAGTCATTTATGGGGATTGGGTTGAACCATACAAATTATTGTCAATGTACCTCAAGGCAATACAAGATGTGAATCTCTGTACAGTATATGAGTTAAAATCTAATAAAGTGGAAGGTAGCCCGCATCGGACATTTCAGCATATGTTTTGGGCATTTAGGCCATCTATACTGCAATTAAGGCATTGCATCTCGGTGATTGGTGTCAATGTCACTCATTTGTACGGCAAGTATCCTGGATCACTTATGATGGCAATGGCTATAGACGGGAATAAGGGGTTATTTCCTCTAACTTTCGGGATAGTATCAAAGGAGGATTACCCTAATTGGAAATGGTTCTTAAGTCAATTGAGGGAAAAAGTACTTATAAATATGAGACATATCACAATCATCTCAAATCGACATAAGGGGATTCAAAAGGCCGTGCCTGAAGTTTTTTCTTTATAGAAGGAGTACACACTGAATAGTAGTCTCTTGCTTATAATGTTTAGAAAATTTGGAATGATGACTTCGAATATGGCGGAAAGTTTAAATAACAGGAGCATATACTAGATGACAATAGGTAGTTAAGATGCCGATTTTTCTGAGAGTATACACTAGACAATAACGGGCAGCTCGTGCGAATCCAATCCCATTATCTTCATAGTTGTATTTGGATGAGCCATACATTAATTACATGGACCGGGAGGACCTAGTAGAGCAGCTTCATGACCAAGGGTGTAGGGTCAAGGTCGAGGTCGAGGCCGTAGGGGTAAGAGAGGTAGAGCTAATTAGAGTTGTGATATATTTTTTCAAATGTATAAAGAATAAACTTCTTTTGTAAACCAAGCATTTGGGGAACATTTTATCTAATTTATATATGTTTCATAGACTTTCTAATTACTTGATGTGAAGCTATCTGGGTGTTTTATATTTTATTTTCACATGGATTTGTTTCGGGTTTAAATAAAGATAAAAATAAATTTCAGTTTAATTTCGTCCTTTAAAGGACGAAATCAACAACAACTATGGAAATTTACTTAAGTATGATGATTTAGTCATTGCAAAGGAGGGTGAGAAGGTATAGGTGATTTCATCCTTCATTTCGTCCTTTGAAAGGACGAAATAACCTAAAATGAAATAAAAATCTATGTAAGGCATGGCAAAATATAACATCATTTTAAAAATTATTTTCATCTCTCTGCTATTTTGGTAATTATTTTTTTTAATATTATTTATATAATTTTCTCTTATAAATTAGTTTATTTAATTGTCTTTCAGTTATTTTCCTTGTACTTTTCTCTCTAATTTAGCTTGGTCTACTTCACCCAAATATGCAAATAGAACTAATATCCCTATTTGGCGTGCGGATCAACATATTATCCAGGTTCACACATTACTAAGTCCTTTCGATCTTATATCAACCATCATGCAAGCATGTATAACTAAGCATAATTTGAATAATCCTAACTGGATTCTAAGCCGACCATATGAACATGATGCAATTGATTATCCCACAATCCTATCACATGGGAGGGGGCTGCTGTTGCTCCTCTTGGTGTGGCTGCTACTGAGGGGCCGATATATTTGTCGGGATCATATACCCAGACCACCAACGCCCCAGCTGTTTGTCACACAGAACCACCTTCATTTGCTCCATGAAGATAGGTTAGGAAAAGACCACTCGCTTGCGTTTGATAGCTAGAACAATGAGCTCCTAAGCCAAATGGGTTATAAGGTACTCGAACCGAAAGCTGAGACACTGTGGAGTAGCGGCGAACGTCCCTTCATCTTAAATTAATAGATCGATTTGGAAAAAAATTTTGTTTCATATTAATAGCTTGATTTTGATAAATTCGAATTGTTGGATAGTTAAAATAGAATATTATAAGCTTATTTTTTCTTATGTTGGATGTGGGTTTCACCATTCAATTAAAACTATTATTTTTCCAATTACAACTATTAATATTGGAGGGAGGGAGTAACAATTTTCAAGATGCAGAAACACGGCACACTTGATGACCTGAGATGATGTAGTTGAAGAGAACAGTCATGGTTGTCAGCTCAGTGGTGTTCCCATGCCAGAGGTTGTGCACGAATACCCCGTGGTAGTCCATGTAAAGGGGAAACATCTCCAAAGTCTTGGGAGCTCTTTCAAATTATGCGTTGTATTTAAGAAGTTGAGTCTTATGAAATTCAAGACTGCCCCATATTTCTTAAAGAGAATTTTCTTTGGCTTTAAGAATTTCCATTTTTATAAGACTTTCGTTAGGATCTTGATTACAAGCCTCATAGAAAGCATCTCTGTACTTAACGACTTCTCTTAAAATTTCGTTTTTTCGGGTCAGTTATTTTTCAGTAGCTTGCATAGTCATTTTTTTTTAGTTGACACTAAGACTAATTTGATTCAGATTTGAGTACTTGTCCAGGAATTCATCTTTCTTTGTTGTCTTAGATTTTATAACCTCTTCCAAGTTTTCATTTTCATTGATCAACTCACCCTCAAGATTCACCGGTTCATCCAGACCTGTCTTCAGTGTAGCCATTTCAGATTTCAATCCTTAATTTTAAGATTCCAACATTTTAGTTCTGTCTAAGAAAGTTTAGGGAGTGGTAACCATCTATTGGAAGTGGGCCATGGCACTAACCGCCACTATACTAGGCAGACATGGCTAGCTTCCGCAGCCTGGACTTGGCGAGGTCTCGACGAATATTTTTTATTAAACCTAAATTTGGAAGCCTAAACCCCAAAGAGTATTTTTATTATATTTAGAGAATTGCTGTGGGATGCTTTGCAAAGTAACAAAAGGGAGACAGCGTGTAGCTACCCTATCAAATCATGTTAGGATGTGGCAGACATTAGGCCAAGCAATTAGTGTATCTACTTTATTTTCCCCTTAAAAATTCATTCAAAAGTTAGCTAAAGCTCATGAAGGGAAGGAGTATGTGGTCTTGTTATGACCCGCTTTAGGGTCAGGTCTCGCTTTTGTTTTATTTTAATTAAGAGTTAATTTTAATTTTTACAATAATTAGAAGTTTATTCATATTGGGCTTAAGATAATATTAGAAACTTGTTTGAATTAGAAGTTCCATCAACACTAGGATTAGGATTTTTAATTGCCTATAAATATGTAAGGGCTCTGCCCTATTTGATCAATTAAGAAATCACTCAAGTATTTTATTTTAATTTTATCTTTTAGTTATTTTTCTTATATTTTAATCTTTAATTTAGCTTGTATAGACATCAGTTAACATCACTAGTATCAGAGCGTTCAATTTTGGACCGCCCTTCATCATGGCCTTTGTGTTACCTACTCAGCCGTCTCCACTACCTAATACTCCTCCACCATCGTTTGATTAGAGGAAGAAGATGAAACAATTTCAATAGGAGGCCTTTCGTTGCAAAAGGAACCCACCGACAGCCTACCGTCTTGTATCATGCCCAACCCAAAACAA
Source organism: Saururus chinensis (assembly GCA_035235625.1). NCBI lineage: Eukaryota > Viridiplantae > Streptophyta > Magnoliopsida > Piperales > Saururaceae > Saururus > Saururus chinensis. The sequence continues at coordinate 21,817,879 of CP141146.1, read as the reverse complement.
GCCCCTACCATTGTTGTGTCCAAAGCCACTATTGGTGCCCTCCATGGCACCGACCATGACTTCCACTCCAACAAGTGTTGGCTCTGCATTGGGCATCATTGGTGCACCTGTAATGTTTTTGATTTTTTTATGATTTTTCTACTATTTTTTTAATCATTTTTGGCAAAAAAATATGACACTTTCGTATATTTATTTTTATGTATTTGACCCCGGTATTTATATATGTAGACTCTAGTGTAACGCTTAGTCGCAGTTATTGGGCTTCAATGTGTCACATAAAATTTTGATGCAAATTTTGGATATATGACGCGTAAAAAGTAGAATGACACGTATGATGGTAAAGTGGAAAAAAACGGTGGATCACGGCTCAAAAGAACCGTGTCTGATTCGTTTTACCATGGAACGTCTAGAAGCTTTGAGAGGGAAATCATGAGAGTTTCGGTTACTACGGTGAGCCTTCTCCATCGCCGGACTATGCCGCCTCTCGCTGGATTCAGCTTTGCCTTGCCAACATGAGTTTGGTGGTGTCGACTAGGGCCACCACCACCACCCTGTCCTTACTCCTCCTTGAGCTACTAGGGTTTCCCCTAGGTTTTTACCGTGTTTCATAGATCTTGGGCTATTCGCCGCCGTTTGCCGCAACTCTCCACTGGACTTAGCATCATCCAACTGCCAGGACCCCAAAGGTGCCAGCTTTTTTGAGCTGCCGGTGTGTTGCTAGCCACATACTGGCATTCTGACCACCTCCTTTAGGTCATCTGTGGGTTGGCAAAGGTATGGCCATCACCCTAGCCCAGCCCTGCTGCCTCTACACCCATGCTACCCACTACACCAGTTCATCACCCCATTTTACAGCTCTCATAGTGTCGCCCTCCTCTATTTTTTTTTTTACTTTCATCGGGAAGAGCTTCTTTATAAGTCTCTAGCCGCTGACAGCGGCCACCTGGCCTTCGATCAACTTTGTTATGGCTCTGCAATGGTGGGAGGCCTCCACTCCCAACTTTGCCTAGTGTATGCCAACCCCGTTTCACCCCTCTTCTACGCACCAAGCCGCATGACAAGTAACATCTCCCACTTACCATTTTGTGTTCTGACGGATGCCACCAGGCCACTAGTATCAAGTATGCCTCCTTTGGCTCCACCTTGGGTTGGCGATGGCAAGGGTCCGACACTGGAAATTGTTTGACCTTCTCCACCTGCAATGGTCCGCTTTCCCCTTGCCCTATGATGTGCGAGATGCACAACCGCCCGTAACAATTGTTTTGGTTGTGGGTGTCGATTGACAATGTCACCACTTCAGTCGGCCACAACATCCAGGGCCTAAGCTTTGTCACCTTTTTGGGCCTTAAGCCACCTCCGTCAAGCCCTCTTCCCACTTCCCTTTGGCATTGTGTGCAAGTGACTGTGCGTGCATTTTGAGTATAGGCGCCATTTTTGCACTGCATGACCAATGAATGGCTCCATCACCGATTGAGTTGACCACAATAGCCCTCCACCTCTCCTATGTTCTAGAGTGTTACCCCACGCCCTCCTCCCTTATGTGGGCCATGGTCGACTTGAAATCACCACCATTGGGTGATGTCCACATAAGATTTTGACATCTTGCGGCTGGTTGTACGTTTCTTAGCTGCCAGACGACTTCCATTTAGTCCACCCTTGGTTTTCAGTTACACTTGCTACTTTTTTGGCACAACCCTTCTCCTGGCCACCCTCATGCGCCGCCGTGGATAGTGAATTTTTCCGCACAGACTTTTGACATCCCATCTTTCCGTGATTACTTTTAATGCTTCCAATTATTTTTGCCACAATTTGATGTATTAGGTGAGATAAGAATTTAAATGTTTATGCTTTTTAGACTTGTAATTTTGATTAGAGTACGGACTATTTATGGGACATGTACTTTGGGATGTCTGAGAAAGATTTATATTTAAAGCCTATGACTATAGTAATTTATTTTATACGTTTACTTTTTAATAGTACTTAAGGATGTTTAGTTTGGTTGTACCATGTTTGATTGAAAAGAAAAAAATTATAAAAAAAATTGATATGTGATGTTTTAAATTATAAAATTATTGTCACAGGTTTCATATTTTATAATTTTTTCCAATTTATAACCTTTATATTGTAAAAAAATTATAAATTATTAAAAAAATGTGTTGAAATTCTCGGATGCTATAACACCTATTGAACATTCAATGTTCGAAATGCCCTTCCACGACCTCCCCCCACTGCATCATCCGAATGAAGATAGGCACTACCCACACCAAGCCATGGAGCAAAACTAGGGTACCTTTCATCCAAGGCCATAATAGCCCAAGCCCTGCATCTTTCAGCCTCCATGGAAAAACTCTCCTCCGCCACCACAACCCCCTCAACACCGGTCTCTCTGCACCCGTACCAATGCTGTAATTATCGGCCTTGAGGAAGCTGGCAATCTGATTGACCACCTGGAGCCCGGCCTATTGGGATCGTGAAACTGACTTGGAGGCCTTCAACTTAACTTCGTAATTGTAGATCGGATTTTTGTGCCCCACAGCCGAATTGGGTTTGGAAATGACAAAGTAGATGATCAAAATGCAATAAGTTGGCTTCACTGGCCAATCCTTCTAGCGTCGCTCACGTACTGCAACCAAGGAGGGAACTGTTAGAAGTGGACATTATTAAAATGGGTTAAGCCCATATTATTTAGATAGGCATGATAATGTTTATGTGGGTCAAACTTATATTACTCAAGTGGGTCAAGCCCATATGGTAAAGAGAGCTCAAGCCCACTTTATATTGAATGAGAATAACACATATGAATTAGTTGAAGGAATGAATAGTCTCACATCGCCTAGTAGAAGGTGATGGTGTTGGTATATAAGGTTTTAGTTTGGCCTTTCAAGTTAGGCTCTTGGGCTAACCCACTTTTGTAGGGGAGAGAGATGTTGGACCCATGCACCTAAGTGGGCTAACCCACATGCGCGCGCCGCCGCCGCCGTCTAGCCGGCTCGGTTCAGTTTGTATGGCCAGCCGGCCGGGTTGGGTTGGGTCAACATGATAATAATTTTAGGACAAATTCATTTGATTTGGTTTACTATTTATTTGGTTTGGTTTTCTATTCGGTTTGTTTTCACTAAAGATTGTGTCCTTCACGGATGGACGCATCCGTTTGAACGGGAAAGGGTATCTTCAACGGGATTTCTTATAAAATGATTGAAAACGATTTTTACACTAATCTAATTTGGGATTTCCGTCCGTTTCATTTTCTATGTTAGCTTATACACTGTGATTCGCTGTATGTACCATTTTGGAGGTGCTCCTACGGTACATAGTTGATTATCTTATCGTAGGAGACCGACGCCAAAGAGTCCTAAACACCGATAAGGAGAGAAAAATCTGTCTTAAAGACAGTGCATTTTACTTATTTCGATCTTAATCATTTCAGTTAGATTTCTCGTCACAAACAAGGCAAAAATACGAAAATAACATTGAACTTTTCACCGGCCGTGTGCAGCATCTTCTTCCGGCAACCGTCATTGTGTCCTGGCCACAACTCTACCACCCCTTGACAACTTCGAGACAACCAAGAGATGGCGCCAATATTTGTTCTAGTTGCCTCTGCATCCTGCGCGCTAAATCGGTGGATCGGGGAAGAAAGCCGGTTTAGGTTCAACGCATCTGGCCAGAAAAGATGGAGATTGGTATGAGCCCTTCCATGGCTAATCTTGTCCAGCCGCGGCACCTCCAGAATCGCCGCCGACAATCTACAGTCCAGCGCCACCTCTTCCACATATTTTGGCTCTGTTCACCCGCTTCCCCACCTTCCTCCTTGCCAAATTCGTCGTGGCTCAGGCACCCATCTCCGCTCCGTCTGGCTCACCCAAGGCCTGTCCTCTTCCTCGCCCCGCCGTCCGCACTGCCAAGCTCTCCCAAAACACCTCTAGATTCGTCGCCGATGGACTCTCCCACAGATGCATGATCCCTTCCGGCCGAGGTTTTTCTGGAGGATTGAGTCTGCATCTAGTCCACCGTCCACCCGCATTCAGTCCTTGAGCCACCAGAAGTTTCCTTTCCTTGGTCAGTTCTACAGATAGTTTCCTTCCCGGAGAAGGACCTCAAAGCCGTATATCAAAGGCCCGCCCGTTCACCAAATAACCCTTTGGACACGACTTGTAGAAGATGACTCTAGCGGTTTTCTCACGTGTGTGGGTTGGCTTCAATTTTTCATTCTGTGGGTCCATTTTAGCTCTACGCCTACTTGGGTCTTGCTGCAACAATTCAATTTTATGCAACTTTTGTTTAGTGATCCAAAAACCCAGCTAGGTCGGTTCCGCCGTACCCAAATTTAGGCCCGAACACGCTTATCTCTCCTTTCCAACCACATACTGTGTTGGACCGAGTTACCACAAAGAATTTCTGTTTATACACCTCATCTCATCTATTTACATTGGCTGACGCATTTTTTTTTTATATCCTACTATGCTTCTTTGTCATAATAATTGATGGAGCAGAAGTGATGCAGAATGTTATGACCCACCCTAGGTGTTGGGTCCCACCTTTAGTCTATTTTAATTATGAGTTAATTATAATCTTTAGGGATAATTAGAAGTTTGTTCCTATAGGGCTTACTATAATATTAGAAGCCTATTCGAATAAAAAGTTTTATTAGTATTAGGATTATAATTCTCAATTGCAAATAAATATATAAGGGTTATACCCTATTTGATTAATTCAGAAATTAGACTAAAGTTATTTTATTTAAATTTATCTTGTAATTAATTTTTTACATTTTTATCTATAATTTAGCTTAGACATTAGTCTACATCAGTCTCGTGTTGTCTTTGACTTTTTTATTATTGGGTACTTACGCTTTATCCATTAATGATATGTTAATTTTGGCTGGGAAATCCTAGCTTTGTTGAACAAGCTATTTTGTACCTAATGTGATTTCCTATTGTGGCTGGCTGCCAAAAGTGTGGTAATTCAAGTATGTGGTTGGGGGGACTCCTTAAACTCTAAATTAATCAAGTAATTATGACAGGTGAGCCAGATTGAGATGTAATATTATGGACACAATTTTTTGTGTAACACCAGCACAATCTAAATTTCAATAGGAAAATGATATGCTACATTTTACACATAAAGATTTAATAAATTTCATAGGGATGTATCTTGTAAAGATAATCCCCTTACACAATTTCTACATGAATAAAATAAACTTTCTTAAAAGAATTTCCAATAAAATAAATTTTGCTAGAGTACATATATGTGGGATCATAGGCAGCTTCTCTTTTCTTGATTGAAGTAGAAACCTTGTAGCAAGTAATTTTACACATCGAATGTGTGCCTGACTAGACCGGGAATATGAACGTTCATCAAATACTCTTCCCAATCAATGCATTTAGGATCAAAATTCAGCTTCTCTAATTCATTGGCATTATTTTTTGTGGAAACCCTCAACTTTTGCATGTTGACATCATCAAATCTGCACATAGAAAACATTAGGATAATGAATGTCATGATGCATCATTTGCTTTGAATTACGAGTTTTGTGTGCACAAATGGTTGTAAGTTGAATGAATTTTTACCTTCCTTTGAAGAAAATATAAGGCCGATAGAGATTAAAGAGAAGAATAACAGAGTTGTACATTCTATTCAGGGCATTGTATGTCTTCTTAGGAAAGACACCTGCTGCACTAGCAATGTGCAAACCCTGCAAAGGACATCATCTACTAAGTCTTAACAAACATGACACAGAAATATAAGCTACACATATTAAAGCTTTGTGATCCTCCTTGAGGATATTCTCTAGAAATAGGACCCGTTAATTAATCGATCATGAGAATTGACGGTGCACACACTAATGAACGTTAGATGTACCGTTGATCCTCATAATTGATGGCTACCACATGGTGGAGAATATTCCTGTGGATATCAGGTAGGAGGTCTAAAAAAGCTTCCACATATAAGCCGTACATTCATCACGTCAATGTAAAACACATAGGTTTAACATTAATTAGTCATTGCCAAAGTTACCTCAAGTGTCATCCCGTAACGTAGAGTCATAAATCGGTGAAAGCTAGACATTGTGCGAAAGGTCCTACACCTACGGACCTCAATGACAGTGTTATCCTTGGCAATAATAGGGCTGGTGGAGAAGTATTTGAATGCACAATCATGAACGAAGGAGTATTTGATAGGATTTCTAAGAGATGAGCCCATGTGATAGATAAATTGTGATGACTGATTGTAATTTGCGCATATCATAGCAAGCATGGCATTCACAACCATATCTCCTGGGATCTGTGAAAATCAATTAGAGACCAGGCTTCAGTTGCATCATCATGAAAAGAAACTTACAGCGGACAACAATTAAAATTTGTTCAGCTGAAACTTTTGGTACGTGATTGATATATGAAAATTTTGTTCAGCTGGGCAAATGTTAATAGGCTTGGGATGGAAAAAGATACCAAAAGAAAAAAGTAAGCATACAGAAAGATGAAGAGAATGCCTACAATAAATTAGTAGATTGAAGTTGTATTGACCATATTTAATTACTAAGACTTATTAATAGCACACATCACACATGGCTGTGTAATTGTTGCTCCTATCCCGTTCTACTACTTTCTTCTAATTGTTGTTAATGCGTAATTGATGTGATTGTCTATTATCTTCCATGTAGAAAAAGTTATTTAATATACAGTGTGTGCATATTTAAAAAATAAGCACGCCACGCTCGCACGTAGATCCAACCCTGCCTACCTTCTGACTAATAGGCACTATACAACTAATGGGACTCTTTTTATACTATTGTATAAATCTTTTTATAAGTAGATAGATATAGAATTATAATAGTGTGGTGGACGCTTATATATATGCAGCTGCGAGTTCTTGTCCAATGGAAATAGAAAACTCAAAACTTTTCCAAAATACTTACAAAATCAAGAATTGTGTTGGGATCACCAACTGTAAACTTTAGTTTTCCCTTTCCATAACGATCCAACAAGATGTCAACAGTTCTGCAATTGAAACAGTAAGTAAATGTGTTCGCTTATCAAGAAGGTATTGTGATCATCCTGGAATCTTCACTCATTATAAAATCATGACAAATAGGAAAACTACCGACCAGATGTGATGTGAAAGGAGAAATTACAAAGAATTTGTCCCTCTATCTGATCAAGGCTGATGATGTTTTCACATTTTCAATATGAAATGTGTTTTAAACTAACATGATTGTCTACTTTCCTCTTATCGATCGATAATAAATTATTAGGTAGGCTTTACGAAATTTCGTGCTCACCACCACCAACCGGTCCATAACACGAATCCTAATTTGTCCGTTCTTATAAAAAAATATTCCTTCTATTTTAAATTAATAGTTTCATTTAACAAAAAATATTGTACTATATTAATAATTATATTTTATAAAATTTAAATAATTAAGTACTTAAAAAAGAGTATCTTAAGCTTATTTTTCCTTCTGTTAAATGTAAATTTTAACATTTAATAAAAATTTCTATTTTTCTAATTATAGCTATTAATATGGCGCAGAGAGAGTACTTGCAATGCTCTGTACTTATAAGTGAAGCTAGTTACTAGTCTATACCAAATACCAGACTCTAGATAAAGACCATGTGCAACCACTTTAATAATTCATGATTCAATTGCTTACTACATAAATATATACTTCCTCCATCCGGTAATAAGTGTGCATTATTAAAAGAAATTATCGATGAACACACTTTTTAAATAGGATAATTTTCTACATAGAATATGATTTCTTGACTATATCCTTATACGAACATTCTTTAGACCTATATTTCATTCACTTTCAAATTTTGATTTAAAAGAAGCATGAATGAGTTGTAGTTGCTTTAGATATGGGAAAAGGAAAATGTTTTTCCAATCGGGTTTATGACAAGAGTCCACGACCATGGTACATAGGGGTACTATCATTGTACATATAGGCTCGACACATATGTAGCTACTAGGTGAACATGCTATATAATTCTGTACTATAACAGATTTCTATGTACCATGCTGGGATCCCTAAGTCCTCACTCAGTTATTTAAACATTTTATGTAAGTTACCAAGAAAAAAAGAAATGGTATGTATCATAATGCTTGTATTTGACATGTAAACTTAAAGAAATAATCAATGGAGATTCCCTTGTCCTTGTGAATAATCTACGATGTACTGCTAAAAAGATGATGCAAAAGAAATGACAACAAATATTACCTGGTCCCTTCTATCCAACCAGGGAATGGCTCCTCGTAAGTGCTTGTAATCATCGTTGGCCGCAAAATAAGAAGTGGGATACTTTCTTTAGTGTGCCCAATAAGCATTTCACCCATTGCCTTAGTGAAGACATACGTATTTGGCCAACCGAAGTGTTTGGCTCTATTTTTTTATAGAAAAAAATTATAAACAAGAAGAAAAATAGAATAATAATAGCTAGGACAGAACTGAAAAAGTATATATATGCCCATGAGTATTATGGGCCGCCGGATGTAAATCCGACGGCCCACAGAGCCAGGGCTCACATAGGCATATATGAGCTCGGCCTCATATAAACATGAATGTATACATATATATATATATATATATATATATATATATATATCTCATAGGACATATTAGAATGAGCATGGGCACATACGTGAGCCAGGCGTCCTAAGCCATCAAATTTCAATTTGATAATGTACATTACTAAGGGAGGGCAAGGGGTAAGTAAGTTTGAATCACCCATGCACCCTATTATTAATGTGCACCATTGGATTTTTATATAATGGCTCACGACACGGGTAGTTAGTTTTCTTATAGCTAGACATGTGATATAAAAAAGTGTACCAATAAAAGGCGATGAAATCAAACCTTTCCAGTCCCAATTTTTTCATAGCAAGTCTCTCATCTTTATCTGAAACATTGTTGGCACGGAGCTCCATCAGCTTTTCCTTCACCAGCTGCCTCTCCGCTTCAATGTCCAGATCGTTTCTTCCATTGAGTGTTTCACCCATTGTGAATGGCTTCTCCAGAATGAGTCCGGCCTTTTCCCCAGCTACATATGCTGAGAAGTTCATAAAGCAAAATCGCACGTCACAATTTTTACATGTAAAATTATAAAATAAAAATAAAATAATTTAAAGAGCACCCATCAGTGCCTAGAAGACTTCATCACCAAATAAAAGCAATTGCCAACAAGAATTACCTGTGGAAACATGAAGCAGCACCTTCAATTTCAAGCATTTCTTCCCAAATTCGAGCAGGTGTTTTGCTCCCATTGTATTTGTAGCGATGGCGTCATCATACCTGGATGTTTTCTCATAAGAAATGTCAATTTGTAGTTTAAATTTAACATTTTAACATACTACAATTGCATTTAAGAAACTAAAACATTTTTCAGTGTAAATAAATGTCACTGATAAAAATTACTCCTGTTCCATATTAAATGTCTTATTTACTTTTTGAAAATAAATTAATTTTAATACAATATTCTCTCCATCCCAGAATAAATATCTGAATTTAAAACTAAAATGCATTAATTTTTGTTTTGTTTTGTTTTCTAATTCTGACAACAATTAGCAGTCAGAGGAAGGGAGCAAATATGTCCCACCTTTCGTCAAACTTTGTGTTGGCAGCCACATGGACGATAACATCAATTTCTTCCCGCATCTCTTCCATAAGCTTGTCATCATTGACTCCCATGTCGATATGAGAAACGTCCCCAGGAACAAGTGTAACTTTTGCAGCGATGAATGAATCAAAATCTTTTCCATGTTTCCTTCTCAAAACGTCGAAAACTTCTTTGCTCAGTACCTGATATCAAAAGGGTTAGATTAAATAAATATAGTCACGTTCCTAAAATATATGCAAAGGAAAAAAGACGTGAGGTAAAGAGGAAAAGGGAGAGAGGAGAGAGACGTCATTTTGCAGCCTTTGAGAGGCAGAAGCAGTGTCAGCTGCTCTGAGCAGAAGGAAAGCCCTCTTGACACCGGTCCTGAGTAGCTTCTCGACAAAAACTGCATGAGAAAGAGAAAGCCCAGATTCAGTACTTCCTCATTTGTTTCGAACAAGAAAAAGAATCCAAAGAAAAGATCCAAGTGAATACTCTTTGCCAAGTATCCAGTACAACCAGTAACCAGAACGGTTTTATGCTGGAGTGACTCAATCACGGATGTTAATTCCATTGGATGAAAAGCAAACCCCAAAGAAAAGAACTTAAAGATAACCAACTTCGCTTGCTAGAGAACGTAGTGCAATGAAAGCTTTGGGGCAGATCATGAATTTATAGTGTTGAAGGCCGAAGTCAGTAATCAGCTGATTATGAACACGTGAAGAACGTACGAGGAGCATAAATGGCTTTCACTGGTTCTCCAGCGCCGTTAGCTTACGTGTAGGACTTTTTCCATCGAAAGCCACCGACTCGATGTAAGCTAGAGTCCTATTTGATTATAAAGACGGACTCTGGAGGACCAGAATTCCAGAGTCCTATTTGATGGCCCTTGAGCCTGACTGGATCGCTAGCCTGTCTCTCTTGTTCCGTTATAACATTCCACATAGTTATACCCCATATATCACTACTGCAGAACGCCTAGACTTATCCACTTCAACGTTTCCACCATGGTTTGCGAGGAATATGTAAGCAGTTAATACGTCACTTTTTGCCTAGCCAGCATAATTCAGTTGGGAGGATATCTTCTAGTTGAGGATGAAGCCATTTTTGTCGTCAGACGTCTCCCACTGTGGATAGTCTTGAGTTTCATTTTAAGCGTGCAGGCTTAAAAGACTTGCAGAGACGAACGGAAGGGGCTGATTCTAGAATTGTTGTTTTCTGCCCTCAATATGGAATTCTTGCCACAATTGTTTTAGAGTTTGTAACGTAAACGTGTGCCGGACTGCTTGAGAATCACAAACGGCGCAGAGAACAGAAGAGTTGAACTTTTATCTAAGAATGAAAAATTTCTTTTAGCAACTTTTTTTTTATCATGAATTACTTAGATGTTCCCTTATACCGTTTGATCTTTATTCCAAAATAGGCCGGTGCTATATTTGTATCGTATTTATATAGTATATTCATATTTATATTATATCATTAAGGAAAAAGCTTCATTTTTATAGATAAGGGAGTCTTCTCTCCCAAGACACACTGCAGCTTTGGTAAGCTATAGAGCACCCTGGCCATGGCCATGATCTAACGGTCAGGGATCTACAAGTCAGCTTTGGCTTGACATCCACTTGCATTAAATTATATCCCGTGTGCATATCCGTGTATCCATGTCTTTAATTATCTCTGTTCAAGGTCAAGTAGGTCCAGGTCATGTGCCCAGAAGTATGTCTTGAGATTTTAATAATGTCCACAAGTACAAATTTTCTGCAATTAAACAATGAGCTACGGCAGGTATTTCCATGCTAAGGAAAGGAAAACGTTTAACAATCCTACGCAACACGTGAAACAAAATATTCTTGAGTACTTTAGCTGCAGTCTCCTGTACGTGTTTCAGTTGCATGGGAACGAACACCAATGTAAGTCAAGGATCAAATAGCTCATTGTTGTAATGGTAATCGGATTTGGAGAGTAAATCAAATCTATGATGACTCGGAAATCAGGGTCTTTTGCTTCACTTTGACTAGCTTAGGAGATTTTGTCTTCATAAACGAGTTAAAAATTATGTTGGAACGAGGAGATATTATTAGTTATGCTCATTCATGTTTATGGAGATGAGCATCATTTTTCTGTACACATAAGAGTAATTTCTCGAGAATGAGCGTTCAGACCTGCTAAAAAATAGCGACAGGATGTAAGCATCAAAACACTTTTTTTATATATAACGGGGTTATTCAAACCCTATTTTTTCCCTGCATCTCCCAAAACAAAAAAAAAATTATGTGTTTTTTTTTTACTTCTCCCTCATCCCTTTTACCCGTACTTCTCCATACATAAACCTCACATTTTTTTCCTTCTCCTTCGACATCAACTTCGGCGGTTACTGACACAAACTCCGGCGAATATAGGCCAAATCCGGCGGCAACCGACCAAATCTGGCAAGTAGCAGCGGCAGCAACCACGGGTCGCGGCTGTCACTACCGCAGAGGCTACGGCTAGCACGCAACCACATCCAGCTGTTGCGGCCTCTGCGGGTCGCAACCAGTGGCCGCAACCAGTGCGCGGCCGAGTACTGACCAAATCTGGCCGGCCGTGGCCAACACACGGCCGCTAGTCGCATTTTCAGCGGCCTCTATTGGCCAGTAACAGCCGTTGCTGGCCCCGCGGCCGGCCTCTATTGGCCGTGGCCAACGCATGACCAAGACCAACTGCAGTGGTGGGAAAGGTCGCCAATGTTGATGACGGCGCCGGATAAAAAAAAGGGAGTAAGAAATAAAGAAAGAAAGAAAGAAGGATAAAAATAGGAGTTGTGGGAGATTTTAATAAAAAATAGTAGGGTAAGAAAATACATGGGGGACAGGGAAAAAATAGGGGTCTAAATAGCCACGTTCTTCTAAATATGTCAATAATGCTACCAAACTTTAGACGTGAGCGTGAAGGGGGTGATGCTGGAACTGTTGCCATAATTGTTTTAAAATTTGTGATGTAAACGTGTGCTGAACTGCCTGAGATCACAAACGGCCAGAGCGAAGTGAAAATTTTGAGTTTTATCTAAGGAATAAAAATTTTCTTTAACAACTTCTTTCGACCTAGATCTATCCTTGAACCTTTACTCAAAATAGATGTCATATTCGTATCATATTTACATTATATTCAAATTTATATTATATCATTAAGGAAAAAATTACATTGTATCGGGCTTCATTTTTATACGAGTCCTCTCCCTTATTTTTCCTGATAAACAAAAAATAGCATGAGCTTCAGAGCTATAGGGCCTGGCCATGGCTACAGCTCAGCTTTGGCTAGACCTATACCCCGTATCCATATCTGTGCATCCTTGTGTTTAACAATCTCTGTTCATGGTCAAGTAGGTCCAGGTCATCTGCCAAGAACTATGTCTTGAGATTTTAATAATGTCTACAACGACATATTTACTGCAATTAAAAAATGAGCTACAGCAGACATTTCCACACTAAGGACAGGAAAAACGTTTAACCATCCTAGGCAACACCTGAAGCTTAATATTCATGAATACTTCAACTGCAGCCTGCTGACGTGTAATAGCTCATCACAGCTGTGTAAGGGTTCTTATTTTTGTGTTCAACTTTGTGGTCAGTCGGCAGCAATGCTAATAAGAGCTGGCCAGTAAATCAAATCTATGATGACTCCGGAATTCAGGGTCGTTTGCTTCACTGTTTGCATATATTGACTGCCGTACGAGAGTTTGTGCTTATTACAACATGTTTACGTCATAGTTTAGGAAGAGTTTTCTATACTCCCCACTTATCAACGGTTCCCCGGTATTCTTTAATATCCTTACACTTGGTCATGGTCATTGGCTAGCATTGAAAACGCTTCCTATATTTTGCCACCCCTACTAGCCACTGTTTAAAAAATGGGATCTGACCAGTTTCAACTAGACCTAGAAGGTATTTTGGGATATGTAGTTATTTTTTTGTTGCTTGAACCGTCTAGTTGAACCTGTAACCCAAGGGTCCGAGTCAGAGCATTTTCAATGAAAGTATAAAGAAAAAAAGCCTAAGCTAATCCACTCCCTCACCTGCAGGCCAACCCAAGCTCGATCCCTAGTGTCATGCTCGACTGCTATCCTCCCTTCCTCACATTTGGCCCATCCAGCATCTTCACTATCTGAAGATCAACACAACAATCAACAATAACACTACAACTAGACATAAATCTTATTTTCTGATTCTTCAAATCTATACGCCTGATCAATCGGACGCGGTTAGGCATTTTAGATGATGGAGCTGATCATTAGGGATTAACTTGAGCAAGCCGTTTTATCAAGGTAGTTAGTCAAGGAGTTAGCTTAGAACCGGTTGAGAATGAATGAAATTCTTGATCTCTTCAACTTAGTGATGAATACTCCAATGGAACAACAAAAAAATATCTTTGACCATCGAGATATGGAGAAAGGAGTCCGACTCGACAATGAGGGGCAAAAGACCAATAGCAATTGAATAAGGAACTCCCTCCAACATAGCATTAGCTTTGGCACTCACATTACCACTACAAATACATGCAATTTTCCTTCTCAAGTTGCAAGTAAATTATAAATATAAACTACAAAATTTTGAACAAACAACGGGATTGTAGTAGCAATATCTATGCAATACTTGCATTTTTCTTACATATTTAGAAATATTTTTAATAATTTCTCTTATATCTAGGAATGGGAAGTTTTGCCACACTATGTGGGCCCAAACCTTGTCTAGAAGGGGTTCTGTCAATGTTTAAAACTGAAGACTCGGACTCAACTCCAAAGCCCATAGAGTCGAGTCAACTCGGAGTCTTGATGGAATCACAATCAAATCATGTTAGATCAAAGTATTCGTTTATGGACAATTTGTACATTTACACTAATCAAATTTGAGCAAAATTATAGGATATATTGGTCTAATTTTTTTTTTTTTTTTCATTATCATCATATGTTTAGCCTTCCTTAAAAAAACTAAAGACTTCCTAGTAAGATAAAAAAATATGTTGGGCAGTAAGATGACAATACAATCAATTTCTTCAATAAGACGATATAATCAAACAAAACTTCATTTTACATGGTCACAATATCAAATACTTTATATGTAAAATTTAACTCAGAAAATGACTCATAGGATGAATATAAGGAGGGTATTGTCCTCCTAGTAAGTAATTGTAGTACAACAAAGATCTAATTATAAACTTAACTTGGGAACAAAATTGTTATCTAAATGCTTTCAATTACTATGCTAATGTGAAAAAATGTGGGTGGACATTGCTATTAGTTGTTTATGAAAATATCACTTTAGTTAATGTAAAGCTTAAATAACCTGTATAAAGATACTGTTAGTGAGCTACTAACAAAATAATCAATAAAACACCTTGCTTATAACATTAGTTTCAATAAATGATATTTCTAAGTGAACTCATTACGAGGTATTAATCAACATTTTTATATAGTCATGACTAGTTAATTCATGGTTCTAAAGCTCCATATTGACATCAAAAACTCCATGGATGATTCCACTACTTGGCTTTTTGAATCAAACTCCATGGCGACTCAGAGGTAACCCTATTACTCCAAAACTCCATTAACAAATACAACTTCCTCATCTATAATACATTTGTTTCAAAACTTGTACAATATATTTATATAATAATTTTCAACTATGATTTTAATATTTTTTAAAGTTGAATATGTGCATCACATAAATTAAATCTTTTTGCATATTAAAAATTAGAAGGAATTTTGGGTTGCGCATCAAATAGAAAAAGTTAAGCAAAATGAGCAAAGGCCCTTTATGTAAATGAAATGTGTTGGGTGTAATATAAGTGAGAGGTAAAACTCCCAAAATACCCTTGTTATCCTCCCCTCCCTCTTTTTCTATCTTCCTCAATCCCCTTTTGCCTTCTCTTTTCTCCATTCTTCCCTATTGTCACTATCCTTCTCTTCCTTTCGCCCTCCCATCCTATCATTGTCCTTCTCCTTGCCACATTAACTCTATCATCTCTACCCTCCCCTCTTACCTCTCACCTCCTCCTCTCTGCCCTTACTCTCTCATATACTCCTCCCTCGCCTCACCGCTGCTACTTTTCTCCTCTCCGCCCTAACTCTCTCATATGTTGTCTGAGCCCAGAAATGTGACTCAGATAAGCGGCTATGATATATGTGCCTCTGGGATGATAACATCCTAGCCTTGACATTGATATAGAGAGTTTGTAAAAAAAAAAAGAGTTTGTTGTAGTCGGCCTGAACTTGGAGGACTTACAATGTTAGAGAATTTGAAGTCAAAACACATAACATTGAAGTCCAAACACATAAGGGACGAGAATTCATACCTCAACATAGAGTTTTAAAGCAGAGATTGGTAGAATATGCAAGTAAACTATAAATTTCAAACACATAATTATATTTATTATGATATGCAATTGCAATGGCCTTAAATACAATGCATTGTAAAGCCCAAGAAATGGACATCTAAGTACAGAAAGTTAGGCTAATTGACTTTGAACTCGCGCTGAGAGTAAGGTAGAGGTTTTTATCCTATCTTATAGTATAAATGTTTACTTTGGTTGTCCTTTGAACTTAATATATGTATGATTCTACACATATATTTAATTTTTTGAATGATTATATGTTAGAATATGATATGATTTATATATTGTGACTGTTATGATTGTCTTTTTTTTTTTTATCAAATGGTTTATCCTTAGAATTTGATTATGAATTATACATGTTGTAGCGTATGAGATAGAGAAAATCTAGCTTCGCCACTATTTTCGTTATGAATAAAGTACGGTATGTTTGAAAGGCGGTTTTAGATAACTCGTCCTTGTTGAAAGGATAATTCTCAAGATTATTTTCAAAAATATGTATAAGCATGGTGATCGAATTACTGAAATGGGATGAAGAAATGATATCTGTCTTGTTGGAATGAGCGAAGAATCCTATCTTTGGAGTCACTATTAGTGACACTCCCATGGCTTGTAGAGCCGAGGCTATGGTTTTTAAAACTATAAACCTTGGTATATAATGTTTTCAAAGAAAAGGTGCCCTTTATGAGTTTGGGAACTGATGATTGATTTATTTCTTTGGAGCTATTGTTGGGTGCTTAATGATAGAGCTACGTGGATTAGAAGAGGGCACTGTTATAATCTGGTTTGGAATCAGGTGTACGATACATATTTCAGCCTAGTTAGCCCCTAATGAAGGGCGGGAACCTTGGTTAGCTGCTGACAAGGGGCGGGAACCTTTAAGAAGGCTCTGCATGCTAAGGTAGATAATATCATGGGAAGACTCTCTACATATTGATCCTGGCGCCCCATGAGTACGGGTCTCTTCTCTCCACAAGCACAAGGTGTTTTGTGATGATCTATGGAGGAGTAAGAGGTGACTACTTTGCACCCACAACAAAGTCTATAAGATGGAGTAGGTGTCTTAGACACTTGTAGCAACCTATGAGAGCTTGCAAACCCTGGGAGCATCTTCAATACATAGGAAGAAGCTCTAGGGGTAGTTTTGGGTGAGAGGCATACCCTATTTTTTTAAAGTATTATTTGTATTATGTGTTTTGAAACTGTTATATGTTATTTTATGTCTCGTAGTATAAATTCTCATAGTAAGTATTTTAAAATGTTCACCACCACCCAAACCTTACAGTTTTGGCAAAGCTTAGTAGGCGGGTAGAAGAGCCTACTTGTGAGTTTCCTAGATGATTTCAAAGATTTCAACCATCCCATAAATTTAAGTTAGAACTCTTATTATTTTTCTCCTTGTGTGTTTGCACACTTATGGTAATTCCTAGGAAACTAAATTTTATACCATGTTTATAGTGAATATCTACAGCCGCAAGCCCGGGCAAACTCTGATATTTTTATTAAAACTTTTATATATACTTCCAAAATCCCCGATTGCGACACATATGGTTGGAGATCTTCCATCAGAGCAACTGGGAAGTTGGGGATTCAATGAGGGCATGGAAAACTTAAAGAGAGGGGGCTTGTTAGCCCTACAATGAGTTGCATGGGATTTGGGGGATCTTGCCATAGGCATTGGCAGACGAAAAGGCCAAAGCATGCACAAGTCGGGTGTAGATGCGCAACAACTTTGGTGCATAATGTGGATATGAAGAAATCAAGGTGTTGGCCAAGCACCAAGGGGTTTTTGAGACTAAATACCTTACATGGTTGAAGACTTGGAGTAGCAACTTAGGTGTACAATGCGTTCAGCAAAGGCACACAATATGTGCAGCATTGGTGTGCAACGCATGCAGCAGAGGCATGCAACGTTGTTGTTATACAACAAAGGCATCAGGGGCATGCAATGTGTCTGGCATAGGCATTTGATGTGCACCATTTGCAACATAGGCACGTAATGTGAGTGGCAGAAACACACAACATATGCAACAGTACTAGTGTGCACCATGCTTGGCAGTTGCATGCAACCTGTGAATTAGGTGTACACAAAATGTGCAGCAGATAAGCACAATGTATGAAGCATATGCATGCAATGTAGGCAATAGGTGTGCGTAATAAAAGCAATAGTCCCCGCAACATCTTGAGGTTAATGGGCATGAATGTATTTTCCCTGAAGGCTTCAAAACTTCAAACTGATATATTATAAGTGTTCCGAAGTATTCTAGGTGTGTTTCAAGTCCAGACAAGCACTTTGGAAATTTTTGGGTTGACTATATATGTACGGCTACTTTGGCTAACACTCTAGCAAAATGTACAAAATCTCCAAAACTATATAAGGAGCGGGCAAGTAGGACTTAGTGGTAGCCTAGGTGCCGCATGCATGAGCAAAAGCCTGAAGCAAAATGGATAGTTGGGTAAAGCACCTACATTCTAATGCGGATGGCCAAAGTCATCTGTACATATGCAAGCAACCATGCCCTCGTACATGGGTGTTGGTGCCTGCATATACCGCTGGCAATGTGTGCGCATGGATGAGGCATTGCTAGAGGATGATTGGCAAGGGTCATAGCATATCTCGGAAGTCTTGTTTGAAATCCAATGGGAGACGGATACAACGGCAAGAGTTCATATGGAAATACTCTCATAGAGGCCCAAGGACTCTTGGACGATGCCCATAGCTGGGCAAAGCATATTCTAGGCAAATGGCTATGGATGGGGGTGCATTTACTTGTTGCAATTGGCCTGACTGTTCTGACTTTGAAAAGAGCTGGCTATGTTGTACTAGTACTAGGCTTTGTCCAAACCCTATTGCTTATATAAAGAGGTAGTTGGCTGATGAGAGGGCATCAACAATCTTGTGAGACAATTTGGGCAAAGGTCTGATTCATAGGGTGCATAGTTCTATCCAAGTACAAAGTTGTTCCTTGGGTTTAGTGAAAAAGTTAGATCCTTTGTCATTGTAATTAAGTAAAAGAGTTATTGAATAAAAAGTTTTGAGGTGAAGCCTCTTTTCGTAAAGCATGGGTTCTTGTGATTGCATGGGTGAAAGACTCCAGTTAGTTGCTAGTTGGACATGGTAGATTCCTAGTAGAAAACTTATTTAGACCCCATTTTTTTCCCTTATCCCCTAAACAAAGAAAAAACTGTAATTTTTCTTTTTACTTCTTTCCCCCATATCTCCCCATCCCTTTTACCCATGCTTCCCCCAAACATAAATCTCACTCTCTTTCTCTTCTCCTCCGATACCGGCGGCTGTCGGCACCAACTCCGGCGGCCACCACGGCCGGCTAGCTCGTGCCGCGGCCGGCCAAATCCGTGACCAGCACACGGCCGCGGCCTGCGCACAGGACCACGAGACGAGAGTCACGGCCAGCCAGATCTGGCCGGCTGCGGTGGCTGCGACTAGCGCACGACCGCTGGTCGCTTCCAGTGCACGGCTGCGGCCTGTGAGCAGCTGTGGCAAGTGCACAGTGACCGACCACTATCGCTGCTTGAACCAGCGACGTCGAGAAAAAGACTCCAGTGTTGATGCCGGTGCTGGAGAAGAAGGAAGAGGAAGAAGGGAAGTGGGTAGAAAAAAAAGTAGGGTAAAAATGGGGGATGTGGGAGATTTTAATAAAAATAGTGGGTTAAAAAAGCAGTGGGGGACACAGGGAAAAAAGAGGGGTCTAAATGACCACGTTCTTTTATTTATGGTTGGAGTATGCTGCCACTTACTTTGGGATTATTATTGTTTTTATTTGGTTCTTTGGTTCTATTGTTGCATAAGCAAGTTCACACCTAACTGATGTGAGAGCGTTTGGTTGGCTGATTGGGGGAGGCCGTGTGGCCATTATGAGTGCTATGCACTTCATACAAATTTAGACGCGAATAACCACTTCTTATCATCTATTTGGCATCAATTACATTTCTTTTTTAACCAGACTGGCTTCTGTCTAATAGTTTAGTACGAGTTGCTTATTTAGAAGTGGGTAAATTACAATTATACCCTTGTTCTCTATCAAAATTACGTATAGGCACAATACTTGATTTATTTTATCATATGAAAGGGGGATGAAACTCCCTTCTATTAATTCGCAAAACATCTCCCTAGACTTGATTGGTTTAGCGTCCTTTGCTAAACATACCAGAGGGGCTAAGATGGTGAAGGAGGTTTCTTGTGTAATTTATGCTAGGTAAGTAATGCTATATTGATGTGATGTTTCAATGAACTTACTTTATTATCACTGTTGATTAGTGAAGACAAAAAAAAAATAAACCCTACTAAATAATGATATTTAGATTATAAAATAGGTTCATCGCATATAAATCTTCGCATCACTCAAATATTTTTAATTTGAACTGGTTTATATGCACCCTAATTATCCGCTTAGTACTCCGCTTCACCCACATATTTATAAAGGGGTTTATGGGGTTATTGAGGTACAAAGAGATTTTTGGGTACATGTAGACACGTTCTTTTAATTTATGTTCAATCCGTGCAAAAGGGGGACAGATCGACCTCCTATGCCACACCCCATCACTACTATAGTAACGCCTAGACTTATATCCACTTCATTGTTTGCATCAAGGTTTGCGTGGAACACGTAAACAATTAATACGTCACTTCATTTAGCCGGCATAATTCAGCTGGTCAGGTATCTTCTAGTTGAGGATGAAGCGATACAGTATTCCAAAGTAGGCATTTTCCACAAATCTCTTTGACTAAGTTGGCCTCCGGGCACGAAATTGGGATGCCAATGTCTTCTAGTCAGCTAGAGGAATCTTATTTTGTCGTCAGGCGTCTCTGCATCATCTTTAACGTCTTTCTTTCTTTGTTGATCATTTTAACCGTCTAACCCAATTTGGTTTTTAAAAATAAACTAAAATATTTAAATGAGAAGTCTCTCACCCCTTTTTTCAACTACCTCATTTCAATTAACACAGTCGGTATATATATGTGTATATATGGGGTAGATCCGCTAAAACAAGGCTTGACAAACACGTCATCTAAAAGTTTTTTACAAAAAACTAAATGAAACTATTAATGTGAAAGAGAAAATATATAATTGCGGAAAGTGTACGAGGTGAGAGTTGAATTAGTTATTGCATATATACTTCATCAAAATGGACCTGTTTCCTTTCAATTATAGACAGTATTCCCACCGTTAGAGTAGTCAAATTAGAGGCATGGATTAACTGTATTTGTTAGATTAAACGAGTCAAGAATTGTGTAAGAATAAGGAGAAATTATTAGTTACGCAATAAGAAAATCGTATTCATCACGTGTTCATTCCCGTACATGGGTGATGAGCATGATTTTTTTGTTCACATAAGAGTAATTTCAGGAGAAGGAGCGTTCAGACCCGCTAAAAAATAGAACAGAAGCATCAACAGACCTTTTCAGACATGTCAACAAGGATTTGAAAAACGACAGATGAGAATTACCAACCTTTAAACGTGAGCGTGAAGGCTTAAAAGACGTGCAGAGATGAAAGGGAAGGGGCTGATGCTGGAATTGTTGTTTTCTTCCCTCATATGGAACTGTTGCCACAATTGTTCTTGAGTTCGTGATGTAAACGTGTGCCGGACTGATTGAGAATCACAGACGGCGCAAGAAAGAGAAAAATTGGACTTTATCTAAGAATTAAAAATTTTATACCTTGTTTATAGTGAATAACTACAACCGCAAGCCTAGACAAACTCTAATATTTTTATTAAAATTTTTATATATGCTTCCAAAATCCCCGAGTGCGACACAGATAGTTGGAGATCTTCCATCAGAGCAATTGGGAAGTTGGGGGTTTGATGAGGGCATGGAAAACTTAAAGAGAGGGGGGCTTGTTAGCCCTGCAATG
Organism: Saururus chinensis; assembly: GCA_035235625.1. Taxonomy (NCBI): domain Eukaryota; kingdom Viridiplantae; phylum Streptophyta; class Magnoliopsida; order Piperales; family Saururaceae; genus Saururus; species Saururus chinensis. The sequence goes on along the minus strand of CP141146.1, from coordinate 21,796,041 downwards.
AGTTGCATGGGATTTGGGGGCTCTTGCCAAAGGCATTGATAGACAAAAAGGCCAAAGCATGTACAAGTCGGGTGTAGATGCGCAACAACTTTGGTGCATAATGCGGATATGAAGAAATCAAGGTGTTGGCCAAGCACCAAGGGGTTTTTGAGACTAAATACCTTACATGGTTGAAGACTTGGAGTAGCACTTTAGGTGTACAATGTGGTCAGAAAAGGCACACAATATGTGCAACATTGGTGTGCAATGTATGCAGCATAGGCATGCAACGTTGCTGTTATACAACAAAGGCATTAGGGGCATGCAATGTGTCCAGCATAGGCATGCAACATATGTGGTGACATAGGCACGCAATGTGAGTGGAAGAAACACACAACATATGCAACAGTACTAGTGTGCACCATGCTTGGCAGTTGCATGCAACCTGTGAATTAGGTGTACACAAAATGTGCAGCAGATAAGCACAATGTATGAAGCAGATTCATGCACTATGTGCAATAGATACACGCAATGTAGGCAACAGGTGTGCTTAATAAAAGCAATAGTCCCCGCAAGATCATGAGGTTAATGGGCATGAATGTATTTTCCCGAAAGGCTTCAAAACTTCAAAATGATATATTATAAGTGTTCCAAAGTATTCTAAGTGTGTTTCAAGTCCAAACAAGCACTTTGGAAAATTTTGGGTTAACTATATATGTACGGCTACTTTGGCTAACACTCTAGCAAAATGTAAAAAATCTCCAAAACTATATAAGGAGGGGGCAGTCCTACTACAAGTAGGACTTAGTGGTAGCCTAGGTGCCACATACATGAGCAAGAGCCTCAAGCAAAAAGATTAGTTGGGTAAAGCACCTACATTCTAATGTGGATGGCCAAGGTCATATGTACATATGCAAGCAACTATGCCCTCATACATGGGTGATGGTGCCTGCATATGCCGCTGGCAATGTGTGCGCATGGATGAGGCATTGCTAGAGGATAATTGGCAAGGTCATATATCAGAAGTCTTTTTGAAATCCAATGGGAGACAGATACAACGGCAAGAGTGCATGTGGAAATACTCTCCTAGAGGCCCAAGGACTCTAGACAATGCCCATAGCTGGGCAAAGCATATTCTAGGCAAAAGGCTATGGATGGGGGTGCATTTCCTTGTTGCAATTGGCCTGAAGCTCTTTGTTCCAACCAACAACCATGGAAGGCCGTATCAATACTCATGAGAGTATCGATGACTATGGATATGTGTACGCGCAGATGATATGCTTGGTACACGCCGAAACAGGCATAAACCCTTTTATAAATATAAAAAATATTATAACTAATAATATATTATTATAATACTTTTTTAGAGCATAATAAAACCTTATAATGTCGTATTAACCGATACAAATATTCTAAAATTAGTTCATTTAAAACTATATACTATTATGTTCTCCGTCTAATATAAATTATTAGTCATTCTTTCCTATATTAAGTGCTTTAAAATTAATTTATTTTAAAAATAACTAATATGCTTAATATGAGTCTAAGTTATATGTTTAAATAAATGTATATTTGTGGATCACTATATGCAAAAAAAAATAATTATGTAAATTATATAGACCTACTTGTATTGATCTTATATAACTTTAAAATTATTATTTTTAATATAACTAAAACTTAAACTTTCAAAGAAGTTGGGTTTGAATTGTTTTTTATTTTTAAGAAAAAAAATTCAAAAAATTTTTTTGAAATTTTTTTGAAATTTTTTTAATTTAAAATTAATTTTTTAATATAATATCGATACGTATCGGCTGTATCAATATGGTATGACCGGTACATATCGTAGAATCATGTGGGGGGCGTATTGCCCCCCGTACCGTATCGGTGTCGACCGATACGGGTACGCATCGACCGATACGGTCGATACTGCCTTCCATGGTTCCAACTTTGTAAAAAGCTGACTATGTTGTACTAGTACTAGGCTTTGTCCAAACCCTATTGCTTATATAAAGAGGTAGTTGGCTGATGAGAGGGTAGTTGGCTGATGAGAGGGCATCAACAATCTTGTGAGACAATTTGGGCAAAGGTTTGATTCATAGGGTGCATAGTTCTATCCAAGTACAAAGTTGTTCCTTAGGTTTAGTGAAATTTTAAGATCCTTTGTCATTGTAATTAAGCAAAAGAGTTATTGAATAAAAAGTTTTAAGGTGAAGCCTCTTTTAGTAAAGCATGGGTTCTTGTGATTGCATGGGTAAAAGACTCAGGTTAGTTGCTAGTTGCACATAGATTCCTAGAAGAAAACTTATCCCGGTGACAATTTTGTTTATGGCTGGAGTCTGCTGCTACTTTCTTTGGGATTATTATTGTTTCTATGTGGTTCTTTGGCTTTATTGTTGCATAAACATTGCAAGTGCACACCTAACTGATGTGAGAGTTTGGTTGGCTGATTGGGGGAGGCCATTTGGCCCTTATGAGTTCATACAAATTTAGACGCGAATAACCACTTCTTATCATCTATTTGGCATCAATTACATTTCTTATTTAACCAGACGGGCTTAGTTGCTTATTTAGAAGTGGGTAAATTAGAATTATACCTTTGTTCTCTATCAAAATTACGTAGAGGTACAATACTTGATTTTTTTTATCAAATAAAAGGGGGAGGAAACTCCCTTCTATTAATTCAAGCGGAAAACATCTCCCAAGACTTGATTGGTCTTAGCGTCCTTGCCAAACATACTAGAGGGGCTAAGATGGTGAAGGAGGTTGCTTGTGTAATTTATGCTGAGTAGGTAATGCTATATTGATGTGAAGTTTCATATGTCATGAACCTACTTTATCATCTAAGCACTGTTGATTAGTGAAGACAAAAAAAATAAACTCTACTAGATAATAATATTTAGATTATAAAATGGGTTCATCGCATATAAATCTTCACGTCACTTAAATTTTTGTAATTTGAACTTGTTTATATGTACCCTAATTATCCGCTTAGTACTCCGCTTCACCCAAAAATTTATAAAGGAATTTATGGGGTTATTGAGGTACAAAGAGATTTTTGGGTACATAGACACGTTTTTTTAATTTATGTTCAATCCAACATCTGCGTGCAAAAGGGGGACAGATCGACCTCCTATGCCACACCCCATCACTACAGTATAACGCCTAGACTTATATCAAGGTTTGCGTGGAACACGTAAACAATTAATACGCCACTTCTTTTAGCCGGCATAATTCACCTGGTCGGTTATCTTCTAGTTCAAGAAGAAGCGATACAGTATTCCAAAGTAAGCATTTTCCACAAATCTCTTTGACTAAGTTGGCCTCTAGGCACGAAATTGGGATGCAAATGTCTTTGAGTCAGCTAGAGGAATCTTATTTTGTCGTCAGGCGTCTCTGCATCATCTTGAAAGTCTTTCTTTCTTTGTTGATCATTTTAACCGTCTAACTCAATTTAGTTTTTAAAAATAAATTAAAATATTTTAAACGAGAAGTCTCTCACCCCTTTTTTCAACTACCGCATTTCAATTATCTGTGTATATATGGGGTAGATCAGCTAAAACAAGGGTAGACAAACACCCCATCTAAAAGTTTTTTACAAAAAACTAAATGAAACTATTAATGTGAAAGAAAAAATATATAATTGCAGAAAGTGTACGAGGTGAGAGTTGAATTAGTTATTGCATATATACTTCATCAAAATGGACCTGTTTCCTTTCAATTAGAGGCATGGATTAACTGTATTCCCACCGTTAGTGTAGTCAAATTAGAGGCATGGATTAACTGTATTTTTTAGATTAAACGAGTCAAGAATTGTGTAAGAATAAGGAGAAATTATTAGTTACGCAATAAGAAAATCGTATTCATCACGTGTTCATTCCCGTACATTGGTGATGAGCATGATTTTTTTGTTCACATAAGAGTAATTTACGAGAAGGAGCGTTCAGACCAGCTAAAAAATAGCAACAGAAGCATCAACAAAGACCTTTTCAGACATGTACACAAGGATTTGAAAAACGACAAATGAGAATTACCAACCTTTAAACGTGAGCGTGAAGGCTTAAAAGACGTGCGGAGATGAACGGAAGGGGCTGATGCTGGAATTGTTGTTTTCTTCCCTCATAGGGAACTGTTGCCACAATTGTTCTTGAGTTTGTGATGTAAACGTGTGCCGGACTGCTAGAGAATCACGGACGGCGCAGGGAAGAGAAAAGTTGGACTTTTGTCTAAGAATTGAAAATTTTCTTTTAACAACCATGAATTACCCGGATGTTTCCTTATACCTTTTGATCTTTATTCTAGGTAGCATGGATATTCCAAAATAGGTGACATATTTGTATCGTATTTATATTGTATTCATATTTATATTTTATCAACAAGGAAAAAGTTACATTGTATCCCATATGATATCATTAAGGAAAAAGCTACATTGTATACCGATTCAATTTTATAGAAGGGAGTCTTCTCTCCCATTTTACTTTGATAAAAAAACAGACCTGCAGCTTGGTACTGTGCCCCTAAATTAAAATAGATTAGATTATATTCCTATTTTAGCTTAGATTTAATTTTTAATATTTATACTCATTTCATTAAAATTAGATTAATAATTATCTCCTAATTCTATTAGGATTAGTTTCAATTTTTACTGGGTAATTCAGAAAAGATTAGTAACTCAGAAATCAAGATAAAAAATTAGTTTATTTTAATTTGTCTTCAATTATTTTCTTATATTCCTCTCTAATTTATCTCGTGTAGACATCGGTCTACATCACTAGTATCGGATCATTTGACTTTTGGACCTCCTTTTGCCATGAGTATGCCGCGCCAAAAAACTCCGCCGCTCAGCATTAGGTCGCCCCCCATGATAGCAGATTCTTCAGGACTCTATAGTATGCCCGTCTCGGAGTCCTCCCTCGCTCGCCTTCACGCACGCATACAACAATTGGAAACTTGAATGCAAGCCAAAGTTTCGAAGCTAACTAAATTCAAAACCCTTGTAACTACACAAGCAAAGATGGCCCATCGGCTTGTTGTGAGCAACGAAGAGTTTTGCCACCATTTCAACGAAGTCCTACACTCCTTGCACGCTCTCTCCTCGGTAGAATTGTCCTCACCGGCTCTAGCTATTCTTCTAGTGGTCACTTCATCTCTGGCGGATAAATCCCTCCTTGCAAGCCCCATTGATTTGGAGTCTGTCGCTCTTGCATAGACCTCCGGCTCTGTAACGCCCTAATGTTTCTCCAATTTTTCCTAATTTTTTTATCAATTTTTTGCTTGTATTTTTGATGGAGAAATTTGACGTTTTGGCGTATTTATTTTTGCATTTGACCTCGATATTCATAAGTGTAGAGTCGGGAGTGGTGCTTAGTTACAGGTCATGTTCATCGATGTGCCACAGAAACTTTTAATGAAGAAATGGAAGGGAAACCAAAGAGAAAAGGGTGTGTAAAAAGAGAAAAAGGGAGAGAGGGAGAGAAGGAAAAAATAAATAAAAAAAAGGAAAGGAACTAATTGGCCGCAGCGCGCCCACCCGCTAGGAGTGGAGGGAAAACCTCAGTCCTTTTCTTCTATGAAGCCCAGGTGGCACCATCGTCAGTAGCTGGCTTCTGCCTGGTCGGCCTTGGCCCCGCGCCGCCACCGCCCTTGCTTGGCCCCACCGGCCGTCTGCCCCTCTCTCTCCTCTTTTCCCGTTTCGGCCTGGCGAAAATTGCCCCTTTTTCTTCACCCAATCCGCCGCTACAACTGGGCCGATGACCACCAGCCTGTCACCATGGCTTTGCCTCAGCCGAGACGGCGTCTAGGCACTGGCGTTCCAGCCTCCCTGCCCCTCCTTTTCTGGGCTGAGGTAAGAACCGGACGCCCCTCTCTTTTTTGTTTTTTGTTTTCTATGAGCTGCCACTGGAGGCGTTGCCTCCTATCACCAGCCACTATCGGCCCAGCGATGGAAAGGCTGCCCTGGCCCGAATTGCCACCTCCCTGGGCTCCCTCCTTCTACACTATCAAAATCCCAAATAGATCTTTGCCCTCCCCCTTTTTTCTCTCGTGACATCCATTCTCGGCCGCGGACATCGAACAACATCATGCCTATGTCCATTCAGCTCACCTTGATCCGGTGACTGCTGGATCACCGTCGTCTTCTAGGTCTGACCCCCAGTCCCCTTCCGGGCATTTGTGGCCCATGGACAACATTTCTGCCGCCCCAATCTGGCATGCCATCTTCCCCTTCCAAATCAACTCCCCTTCTTCATTTCTTCTAACTGGCAGTTTTGCTGCCAATGGCGTCAGCCAATAAATAGCTGCAGTCGCCTGCTTGACCAAACAATGACAAGGGGCCGCCATTCCCGGCCTCCCTTGCATGCCTTCTGCCCAAACTAGAGGCCCACAAGCTTCAAGGTATTTCTCTGACTGCCACCGCGGGCCCCGCCCTATCCGAGGGATAACCTGCTTGGCTAGACAACCTCACGGACTTAGACCAATTGTCTAACTGTCGTGGGCTCTACCCCGGCCCAGTGACGATAAGGACTAGAACTTCTCGCCCGATTCCACCTTTGCACTCCTACTTTCTCTTACACACGACCTAGAACCCGCAGGAAAGAGTTCCTTGTTCCAAGTCCTTCTAAGGGGAAGCAGCACTTTGGCCATTAGCCATAGGCCAGTGAAGGCTTGACTGCTACCATGCCGAGATCCTTCGCCCTAACTTGTGCTTGATGCACAATGACCCACACCAATAATTTTGGTTGTGGGTGGTGGTTGGAGATGATGTTGCCTTATTTGGTCACCTTTTCCGTGCCTTAGTTCTTTCAACTTTTAATTTGGGGGACCACCACTTGCGAACCCTACTTCTTCCATTCCTGACCACCCAACCCCCTATAAGACCACCCTTTTTAAGGTTTGTCCGTGACAACACGTGTGTATGTTGTTTGAGAGCCAATTCCATCCACGAGTGGTTGGATCCTACCCCTACTGGTCTGAGTCACATTGGGACGCTGATAACTTGTCCTCCCTTGTTGTTGCCCTTTTGTCATGCATGCTTTGTGGTTGTGCGTGCAGTTTAGGTAAAAGGCACCACCTTTGCGACCTTTGATGTTTGACCAGCACCACCACTAGTCAAATTTGACCGCCTAAGCCCTCCTCCACCTCCCCTATGTCCATGAGTATACAACCAAGTCCTCCACCCTTTTGTGAGCTTTAACAACGCAAAATCATCCCAAAATCTTTTCTCCGTTCTTCCCTATTGTCACTATCCTTCTCTTCCTTTCGCCCTCCCATCCTATCATTGTCCTTCTCCTTGCCACATTAACTCTATCATCTCTACCCTCCCCTCTTACCTCTCACCTCCTCCTCTCTGCCCTTAATCTCTCATATACTCCTCCCTTGCCTCACCGCCACTACTTTTCTCCTCTCCGCCCTAACTCTCTCATATGTTGTCCGAGCCCAGAAATGTGACTCAGATAAGCGGCTATGATATATGTGCCTCTGGGATGATAGCATCCTAGCCTTGACATTGATATAGAGAGTTTGTAAAAAAAAAAGAGTTTGTTGTAGTCGGCTTGAACTTGGAGGACTTACAATGTTAGAGAATTTGAAGTCAAAACACATAACATTGAAGTCCAAACACATAAGGGACGAGAATTCATACCTCAACATAGAGTTTTAAAGCAGAGATTGGTAGAATATGCAAGTAAACTATAAATTTCAAACACATAATTATATTTATTATGATATGCAATTGCGATGGCCTTAAATACAATGCATTGTACAGCCCAAGAAATGGACATCTAAGTACAGAAAGTTAGGCTAATTGACTTTCAACTCGCGCTGAGAGTAAGGTAGAGGTTTTTATCCTATCTTATGGTATAAATGTTTACTTTGGTTATCGTTTGAACTTAATATATGTATGATTCCGCACATATATTTAATTTTTTGAATGAGTATATGTTAGAATATGATATGATTTATATATTGTGACTGTTATGATTGTCTCATATATATTTTTTTATCAAATGGTTTATCCTTAGAATTTGATTATAAATTATACATGTTGTAGAGTGTGAGATAGAGAAAATCTAGCTTCGCCACTATTTTTGTTATGAATAAAGTATGGTATGTTTGAAAGGCGGTTTTAGATAACTCGTCCTTGTTGAAATAATAATTCTCAAGATTATTTTCAAAAATATGTATAAGCATGGTGATCGAATTACTGAAATGGGATGAAGAAATGGTATCTATCTTGTTGGAACGAGATAAAAATCCTATCTTTCGAGTCGCTATTAGTGACACTCTCATGGCTTGTAGTGCCGAGGCTATGGTTTTTAAAACTATAAACCTTGGTATATAATGTTTTCAAAGAAAAAGTGCCCTTTATGAGTTTGGGAACTGATGATTGATTTATTTCTCTGGAGCTATTGTTGGGCGCTTAATGATAGAGCTACGTGGATTAGAAGAGGGCACTGTTATAATCCGGTTTAGAATCAGGTGTACGGTACATATTTCAGCCTAGTTAGCCCCTAATGAAGGGCGGGAACCTTGGTTAGCGGCTGACAAGGGGCAGGAACCTTTAAAAAGGCTATGCGCACTAAGGTAGATAGCATCATGAGAAGACTCTCTACCTATTGATCCTGGCGCCCCATGAGTACGGGTCTCTTCTCTCTACAAGCACGAGGTGTTTTGTGATTATCTATGGAGGAGTAAGAGGCAACTACTTTGCACCCACAACAAAGTCTACAAGATGGAGTAGGTGTCTTGGACACTTGTAGCAACCTATGAGAGCTTGCAAACCCTGGGAGCGTCTTCAATATGTAGGAAGAAGCTCTAAGGGTAGTTTTGGGTGAGAGACATACCCTATTTTTTTAAAGTATTATTTATATTATGTGTTTTTAAACAGCAATGGGGGACACAGGGATAAAAGAGGGGTCTAAATAGCCACATTCTTTTATTTATGGTTTGAGTATGCTGCCACTTACTTTGGGATTATTATTGTTTTTATTTGGTTCTTTGGTTCTATTGTTGCAAAAGCAAGTGCACACCTAACTAGTGTGAGAGAGTTTGGTTGTTAATTGGGGGAGGCCATTTGGCCATTATGAGTGCTATACACTTCATACAAATTTAGTCGCGAATAACCACTCCTTTTCATCTATTTGGCATCAATTACATTTCTTATTTAACCAGACTGGCTTCTGTCTAATAGTTTAGTACGAGTTGCTTATTTAGAAGTGGGTAAATTACAATTATACCCTTGTTCTCTATCAAAATTACGTATAGGCACAATACTTGATTTATTTTATCAAATGAAAGGGGGATGAAACTCCCTTCTATTAATTCGTGAAACATCTCCCTAGACTTGATTGGTTTAGCGTCCTTTGCTAAACTTTCTAGAGGGGCTAAGATGATGAAGGAGGTTGCTTGTGTAATTTATGCTAGGTAAGTAATGCTATATTGATGTGAAGTTTCAATGAACTTACTTTATCATCACTGTTGATTAGTGAAGACAAAAAAAAATAAACCTTACTAAATAATGATATTTAGATTATAAAATAGGTTCATAACATATAAATCTTCGCGCCACTCAAATATTTTTAATTTGATCTAGTTTATATGTACCCTACTTATCCACTTAGTACTCCGCTTCACCCAAAAATTTATAAAGGGGTTTATAGGGTTATTGAGGTACAAAGAGATTTTTGGGTACATGTAGACACGTTCTTTTAATTTATGTTCAATCCAACCTCTGCGAGCAAAAGGGGGACAGATCGACCTCCTATGCCACACCCCATCACTATAGTAACGCCTAGACTTATATCCACTTCATTGTTTGCATCAAGGTTTGCGTGGAACACGTAAACAATTAACGTCACTTCTTTTAGCCGGCATAATTCAGCTGGTCGGGTATCTTCTAAGTTGGCCTCCAGGCACGAAATTGGGATGCCAATGTCTTCTAGTCAGCTAGAGGAATCTTATTTTGTCGTCAGGCGTCTCTGCATCGTCTTTAACGTCTTTCTTTCTTTGTTGATCATTTTAACCGTCTAACTCAATTTGGTTTTTAAAAATAAACTAAAATATTTTAAATGAGAAGTCTCTAACCCATTTTTTCAACTACCTCATTTCAATTAACACAGTCGGTATATATACGTGTATATATGGGGTAGATCCGCTAAAACAAGGGTTGACAAACACCTCATGTAAAAGTTTTTTACAAAAAACTAAATCACGTGTTCATTCCCGTACATGGGTGATGAGCATGATTTTTTTGTTCACATAAGAGTAATTTCAGGAGAAGGAGCGTTCAGACCAGCTAAAAAATAGCAACAGAAGCATCAACAGACCTTTTCAGACATGTCAACAAGGATTTGAAAAACGACAGATGAGAATTACCAACCTTTAAACGTGAGCGTGAAGGCTTAAAAGACGTGCGGAGATGAACGGAAGGGGCTGGTGCTGGAATTGTTGTTTTCTGCCGTCATATGGAACTGTTGCCACAATTGTTCTTGAGTTCGTGATGTAAACGTGTGCCGGACTGATTGAGAATCACAGACGGCGCAAGAAAGAGAAAAATTGGACTTTATCTAAGAATTAAAAATTTTATACCTTGTTTATAGTGAATAACTACAACCGCAAGCCCGGGCAAACTCTCATATTTTTATTAAATTTTTTATATATGCTTCCAAAATCCCGGAGTGCGACACAGATAGTTGGAGATCTTCCATAAGAGCAATTGGGAAGTTGGGGGTTTGATGAGAGCATGGAAAACTTAAAGAGAGGGGGGCTTGTTAGCCCTACAATGAGTTGCATGGGATTTGGGGGCTCTTGCCAAAGGCATTGGCAGACCAAAAGGCCAAAGCATGTACAAGTCGGGTGTAGATGCGCAACAACTTTGGTGCATATTGCAGATATAAAGAAATCAAGGTGTTGTCCAAGCACCAAGGGGTTTTTGAGACTAAATACCTTACATGGTTGAAGACTTGGAGTAGCACTTTAGGTGTACAATGCGGTCAGAAAAGGCACACAATATGTGCAACATTGGTGTGCAATGTGTGCAGCAGAGGCATGCAACGTTGCTGTTATACAACAAAGGCATTAGGGGCATGCAATGTGCCCAACATAGGCATGCAACATATGTGGTGACATAGGCACGCAATGTGAGTGGAAGAAGCACACAACATATGCAACAGTACTAGTGTGCACCATGCTTGGCAGTTGCATGCAACCTGTGAATTAGGTGTACACAAAATGTGCAGCAGATAAGCACAATGTATGAAGCAGATTCATGCACTATGTGCAATAGATACAAGCAATGTAGGCAACAGGTGTGCTTATTAAAAGCAATAGTCCCCGCAATTTCTTGAGGTTAATGGGCATGAATGTATTTTCCCGAAAGGCTTCAAAACTTCAAAATGATATATTATAAGTGTTCCGAAGTATTCTAAGTGCGTTTCAAGTCCAAACAAGCACTTTGGAAAATTTTGGGTTAACTATATATATACGGCTACTTTGGCTAACACTCTAGCAAAATGTAAAAAATCTCCAAAACTATATAAAGAGGGGGCAGTCCTACTGCAAGTAGGACTTAGTGGTAGCCTAGGTGCCACATATATGAGCAAGAGCCTGAAGCAAAAAGATTAGTTGGGTAAAGCACCTACATTGTAATGCAGATGGCCAAGTTCATATGTACATATGCAAGCAACCATGCCCTCATACATGGGTGATGGTGCCGGCATATGCTGCTGGCAATGTGTGCGCATGGATGAGGCATTGCTAGAGGATAATTGGCAAGGTCATATATCAGAAGTCTTTTTGAAATCCAATGGGAGACAGATACAACGGCAAGAGTGCATGTGGAAATACTCTCCTAGAGGCCCAAGGACTCTAGACAATGCCCATAACTGGGCAAAACATATTCTAGGCAAAAGGCTATGGATGGGGGTGCATTTCCTTGTTGCAATTGGCCTAAAACTCTTTGTTCCAACCAACAACCATGGAAGGCCGTATCGATGACTATAGATACGGGCACGTGCGGATGATATGCTTGGTACACGCCGAAACAGGCATAAACCCTTTTATAAATATAAAAAATATTATAACTAATAATATATCATTATAATACTTTTTTTAGAGCATAATAAGACCATATAATGTCGTATCAACCGATACAAGTATTCTAAAATTAGTTCATTTAGAACTATTTACTATTATGTTTTCCATCTAATATAAATTATTAGTCATTCTTTCCTATATTAAGTGCTTTAAAATTAATTTATTTTAAAAATAACTAATATGCTTAATATGAGTCTAAGTTATATGTTTAAATAAATGTATATTTGTGGATCATTATATGTAAAAAAAAATAATTATGTAAATTGTATAGACCTACTTGTATTGATCTCATATAACTTTAAAATTATTATTTTTAATATAACTAAAACTTAAACTTTCAAAGAAGTTGGGTTTGAATTGTTTTTTATTTTTAAGAAAAAAAAGTCAAAAAAATTTTTTTGAAAAAAAATTTTAATTTTTAAATTTTTTTAATATAATATCGATATGTATCGGCCATATCTATATGGTATGGCCGGTACATATCGTAGAATCATGTGGGGGGCGTATTGCCCCCCGTACCGTATCGGTGTCAACTGATAAGGGTACGTATCGACCGATACGGTTGATACGGCCTTCCATGGTTCCAACTTTGTAAAAAGCTGACTATGTTGTACTAGTACTAGGCTTTGTCCAAACCCTATTGCTTATATAAAGAGGTAGTTGGCTGATGAGAGGGCATCAACAATCTTGTGAGACAATTTGAGCAAAGGTCTGATTCATAGGGTGCATAGTTCTATCCAAGTACAAAGTTGTTCCTTGGGTTTAGTGAAATTTTTAGATCCTTTGTCATTGTAATTAAGCAAAAGAGTTATTGAATAAAAAGTTTTAAGGTGAAGCCTCTTTTAGTAAAGCATGGGTTCTTGTGATTGCATGGGTATAAGACTCAAGTTAGTTGCTAGTTGCACATAGATTCCTAGAAGAAAACTTATCCCGGTGACAATTTTGTTTATGGCTGGAGTCTGCTGCCACTTACTTTGGGATTATTATTGTTTCTATGTGGTTCTTTGGCTCTATTGTTGCATAAGCATTGCAAGTGCACACCTAACTGATGTGAGAGAGTTTGGTTGGCTGATTGGGGGAGGCCATTTGGCCATTATGAGTGCTATACACTTCATATAAATTTAGACGCGAATAACCAATTCTTATCATCTATTTGGCATCAATTACATTTCTTATTTAACCAGACGGGCTTAGTTGCTTATTTTGAAGTGGGTAAATTACAATTATACCCTTGTTCTCTATCAAAATTACGTAGAGGTAAAATACTTGATTTTTTTTATTAAATAAAAGGGGGAGGAAACTCCCTTCTATTAATTCAAGCGGAAAACATCTCCCAAGACTTGATTGGTCTTAGCGTCCTTGCCAAACATACTAGAGGGGCTAAGATGGTGAAGGAGGTTGCTTGTGTAATTTATGCTGAGTAGGTAATGCTATATTGATGTGAAGTTTCATATGTCATGAACCTACTTTATCATCTAAGCACTGTTGATTAGTGAAGACAAAAAAAATAAACCCTACTAGATAATAATATTTAGATTATAAAATGGGTTCATTGCATATAAATCTTCACGTCACTCAAATTTTTTTAATTTGAACTCGTTTATATGTACCCTAATTATCCGCTTAGTACTCCGCTTCACCCAAAAATTTATAAAGGAATTTATGGGGTTATTGAGGTACAAAGAGATTTTTGGGTACATAGACACGTTTTTTTAATTTATGTTCAATCCAACATCTGCGTGCAAAAGGGGGACAGATCGACCTCCTATGCCACACCCCATCACTACAGTATAACGCCTAGACTAATATCCGCTTCATTGTTTGCATCAAGGTTTGCGTGGAACACGTAAACAATTAATACGTCACTTCTTTTAGCCGGCATAATTCACCTGGTCGGTTATCTTCTAGTTGAGGAAGAAGCGATACAGTATTCCCATTTTCCACAAATCTCTTTGACTAAGTTGGCCTCTAGCACGAAATTGGGATGCAAATGTCTTTGAGTCAGCTAGAGGAATCTTATTTTGTCGTCAGGCGTCTCTGCATCATCTTGAAAGTCTTTCTTTCTTTGTGGATCATTTTAACCGTCTAACTCAATTTAGTTTTTAAAAATAAATTAAAATATTTTAAATGAGAAGTCTCTCACCCCTTTTTTCAACTACCTCATTTCAATTATCTGTGTATATATGGGGTAGATCGGCTAAAACAAGGGTGGACAAACACCTCATCTAAAAGTTTTTTACAAAAAACTAAATGAAACTATTAATGTGAAAGAGAAAATATATAATTGCGGAAAGTGTACGAGGTGAGAATTGAATTAGTTATTGCATATATACTTCATCAAAATGGACCTGTTTCCTTTCAATTATAGACAGTATTCCCGCCGTTAGTGTAGTCAAATTAGAGGCATGGATTAACTGTATTTGTTAGATTAAACGAGTCAAGAATTGTGTAAGAATAAGGAGAAATTATTAGTTACGCAATAAGAAAATCGTATTCATCACGTGTTCATTCCCGTACATGGGTGATGAGCATGATTTTTTTGTTCACATAAGAGTAATTTCAGGAGAAGGAGCGTTCAGACCAGCTAAAAAATAGCAACAGAAGCATCAACAAAGATCTTTTCAGACATGTCAACAAGGATTTGAAAAACGACAGATGAGAATTACCAACCTTTAAACGTGAGCGTGAAGGCTTAAAAGACGTGCAGAGATGAAAGGGAAGGGGCTGATGCTGGAATTGTTGTTTTCTGCCCTCATCGGGAACTGTTGCCACAATTATTCTTGAGTTTGTGATGTAAACGTGTGCCGGACTGCTTGAGAATCACGGACGGCGCAGGGAAGAGAAAAGTTGGACTTTTGTCTAAGAATTGAAAATTTTCTTTTAACAACCATGAATTACCCAGATGTTTCCTTATACCTTTTGATCTTTATTCTAGGTAGCATGGATATTCCAAAATAGGTGACATATTTGTATCGTATTTATATTGTATTCATATTTATATTTTATTAAGAAGGAAAAAGTTACATTGTATCCCGCATCAATTACATAGAAGGGAGTCTTCTCTCCCATTTTACTTGATAAAAAAACAGAGCTGCAGCTTGGTGTTGTGCCCGTAAACGAGAATAGATTAGATGATATTCCAATTTTCGCTTAGATTTTATTTTTATTCTAATTCTTAATATTTATACTCCTTTTGTTAAAATTAGATTAATGATTATCTCCTAGTTCAATTACGATTAGTTTAATTTTTCTCTGTGTAATTCAAAAAAGATTAGTAACCCAAAAATCAGAATAAAAAATTAGTTTATTTTAATTTGTCTTCAGTTATGTTCTTATATTCCTCTCTAATCTATCTTGTGTAGACATCAGTCTACATCACTAGTATCGGAGCGTTTGACATTTGGACCTCCTTCTGCCATGATTATGCCGCACCAAAAAAGTTCACTGCTCAGCATTAAGCCGCCCCCCATGACAGCAGATTCTTCAGGCCTCTGTGGCATGTTCGTCTCAGAGTCCTCCCTCACTCGCCTTCACGCACGCACACAAAACTTGGAAACTTGAATGCAAGCTAAAGTTTCAGAGCTAACTAAATTGATGACCCTTGTAGCCACACAAGCAAAGATGACTCGTCGGCTTGTTGTGAGCAGCAAAGAGTTTTGCCGCCGTTTCAACGAAGTCCTGCACTCCTTGCACGCTCTCTCCTTGGTAGGATTGTCCTCACTGGCTCCTGCCATTCTTCCAGTGGCCAGTTCATCTCCAGCGAAAAAATCCCTCCTTTCTAGTGCCCAACCAGTTCGCTTAGGCGCTCCCCCCGTGGCCAGCTTTCTGCTTGCAGCAAGCCCCATTGATTTGGAGTCTGTCGCTCTTGCATTGGCCTCCGGCTCTGTAACATCCCTAATGTTTCTCCAATTTTTCCTAATTTTCTACCAATTTTCTGCTTGTATTTTCGATGGGCAAATTTGACGCTTCGGCATATTTATTTTTGTATTTGACCTCAATATTCATAAGCGTAGAGTCGGGAGTGGTGCTTAGTTGCAGGTCATGGTCTTCGACGTGCCATAGAAACTTTCGATGAAGAAACGGGAGGGAAATGAAAGAGAAAAGGTTGTGTAAAAAGAGAAAGAGGGAGAGGGAGAGAAGGAATAAATAAATAAAAAGAAGGAAAAGAATGTATTGGGCGCAGCGCGCCCAACCCGCTGGGAGCGGAGGGAAAACCTCATCCCTCTTCTTTTGTGAACCCAGGTTGCACCATCTTCAGCCACTGGCCTTGGCCTTGCGCTGCGCCACTCTTGCTTGGCCCCACCGGTCGTCCACCCCTCTCTCTCCTCTTTTCCCATTTCGGCCCGGCAAAAAACTACTCCCTTTTCTTCACCCGATCCGCCATTGCAGCTGGGCCAATGACCTCCAGTCTGCCGCCATGGCCGAGACAACATCTAGGCACTGGCATTCCAACCTCCCTGTCCCTCCTTTTCTGGGCTGAGGTAAGAACCTTACGCCCCATTGTTTTTCATTTTTTGTTTGCTATGAGTTGCCACTCGAGGCGTCGCTGCCTGTCACCGGCCACTGTCGGCCCGACGATGGCAAGGCCACCCCAGCCCGGATTGCCACCTCGGTGGACTCCCTCCTTCTACACTATCCAGATCCTAGACAGATCTTTGCCCTCCCCCTTTTTTTGTCTGGTGACATTGATAAGTATAATTTATATGTTATTTTACTCTTAATTATTCTTTTGTTTAGTCTCATTTAAGAGTTAATATAGTTTAAATAATTAAAAATTAAATTTAATTAGGTTAGAAAAAGCGTGTATGATGTTTTGAAGTAAATTGGCTTACTTATATCAATCTTGTGCAAATTCTTCATTGGCGTTCAAACTGGGCGTTTTAAGTATCAAACAACTACACTTGATTTGGAAGACAAATGCAGTATAGGCGATCGAATGGGAATGCAGGCTGATCGATCGAGATAACGCGTAGTTTCCTAGTTTAAGCCAATTTTCAATCCTTTTCGTATTGAACTTCTTCCTATGGTTCTTACGCCTATATAAAGACATATTTGGCTCAAAATTGAAGGATTCCAGTAGATTTTCTAAAGAGAAAAATGAAGAAGAAGATGGAAGAGAACTCAAAGCTTTTAATGGAGATTAAAGAACTTTCTTCTACCATAGAAAACTAGACTTTTCTTTTACTTAGGAGTTGATGAAGCTATAGATAAGTTTCAGTTTCTTTTCTTTTTAATTTAGATCTCAGTTGTGAATTATGACAATTGTATGATAAGGATTTTATTTTTAATGGAAGAACTTTTTATGTTTATTCAAATCTATATTGATTTATTGTCTTGTAGATGATAGATTAATGTGGTTTTGATATTTACATTGATTCTTATTTCTGTGATTTAGATGAGATGGTCATGCAATAGTTTTAATGTTCAGATAATTAATGAATTGGATGAGTTATACTAAGATGAGACGAGTCATGGCTATAATTAGTTTAGTGTAGATGATTCGTGCTATTGTTGAAAATAGTTCGTACCATGAATTTAATTAATGATTCTTTCTGAAGTAATTCTAGCTTGTAGCTGAGAATACTTGTTCATATTCACACTAGATTTAGATTAAATGTTAAGGAATTATTATGGTTCTATAGTGGATTCGATTTCCTAAGTAATTTTCATCATATTAATCTCTTACTTTTAATTAAGTGATTATTTTCCTTGCTTAATTTAAGTTTAAGTTCTTTTTAGTTTTTAATTAATAATTTTTTTTTTAGATTTAGTAATAATTCATCCGTCCCTAAGGTTCGACAACCTTTAAATACTTATCCTAGTATAATTACCTTGTACACTTGCAAATGGTTTAATTATAAACGATCAGACATCCATTCTCAGCCTCCAGATGTTAGACAGCATCTGGCCTATGTCCATTTGGCTCACCTCGATCCGATGACTACTAGATTTCCGCAGTTTTCTAGGTCTGACCCCAGCTCCCTTCCGGCCGTTCATGGCCCATGGACAACATTTCTACCACCTCAACCCGGCATGTCGTCTCCCCCTTCCAAACCAACTCCCCTTCTTCATTTCTTCTAACTCGCAATTTTGTTGCCAATGGCGGCAGCCAATAAACAGCTGCGTCGCCTGCTCGACCAAACGACGACAAGGGGCCGCCATTCCCAACCTCCCTTGCATGCCTTCTACCCAAACTAGAAGCCCACAAACTTCAAGGTATGTCTCTGACTACCATCGTGGGCCCCTCCCTAGCCTAGGGAAATCCTGCATGACCAGACAACCTCGTGGACTTGGGCCAATTGTCCGACTACTGTGGGCTCTGCCCTGGCCCAACGATGATAAGGGTTAGCACTTCTGGCCCGATTCCACCTCTGCACTCCTACTTTCTCTTACGCACGACCTAGAACCTGCAGGAAAGAGTTCCTTGTTCCGAGTCCTTCTAAGGGGAAGAAACACTTTGGCCATTAGCCTCAGGCCAGCGAAGGCTTGGCCGCTACCATGCCCAGATCCTTCTCCCTAAGCTGTGCTTGATGCACAACCACCCACACCAATAATTTTGGTTGTGGGTGGTGGTTGGAGATGATGCTGCCTTATTTGGCCACCTTCTTCGTGCCTTAGTTCCTTCAACTTTTGTTTGGGAGACCACCACTAGCGAACCCTACTTCTTCCGTGTCTAACCACCTAACCCCCAATAAGACCACCCTTTTTAAGGTTTGGCTGTGACAACACATGTGTATGTTGTTTGAGAGCCGATCCCATCTACGAATGGCTGGATCCTGCTCCCACTGGCTTGAGTCACATTGGGACGCACTGACAACTTGTCCTCCCTGTGGTTGCCCTTTTGTCGTGCATGCTTGTGGTTGCGCATGCAGTTCAGGTTAAAGGCACCGCCTATGCGGCCTTTGATGTTTGACCAACACCACCACTGTTCAAATTTGACCGCCAAAGCCCTCCTCCGCCTCTCCTATGTCCATGAGTATGACATTCATCTGATGTTTTAAGCCTTGAAAAAGTAGACACCTTGAGGACAAGTCGATACGAAAGTAGAGGTAGAATGTTGTGTCCCTAAATTAGAATATATTAGATTAGATTCTCATTTCTCATTTTAGGTTAGATTCGATTCTTATTCTAATTTTTAATATTTATACTTCTTCTTTAGTTAGAATTAAATTAATGATTTTCTCCTTATTCTATTAGGATTATTTTAGATTTTCTATATATGTTGTGTAATTCAGAGAAGATTTACAACTAAAAAATCATAATAAAAAATTATTTTATTTTTTCTATCTCTCTAATTTGTTTGTTTTATATAGACATCGGTCTTACATCACTTAGGTAAGCTATAGTGCGCATCAATAATAATAACTTGTCTTTAATATGTTCATGGTCAAGTAGGTCCAGGTCATCTGCCCAGAAGTATGTCTGGAGATATTATTAATGTCTACATATTTTCTTCAATTAAACGGTAGGCATTTCCACTAAGGACAAGAAAAACGTTTAACCATCCTAAGCAACACGTGAAACAAAATATTCATGAGTACTTTAGCTGCAGCCTACTGTACGTGTTTCAGTTGGTAATGCACACCAATGCAAGTCAATGTTGGATCAAGTAGCTCATCACAGCGGTAAGGCTTCTTATTTATGTGTTCGGTCTGGCAGCAATGGTAATCGGAATCGGCAAGTAAATCAAATCTATGATAACTCCGGAAATCAGGGTCTTTTGCTTCACTCTTTTCATATATTGACTGGAGTACAAGATTTAGTCTTCATTACTTATTTGGGTTATATTTGGGAAGTATTTCTTATGTTCCTCGCTTACCATGAGTACAACGTAAAAAATGCTTAGGCCCTATTTGGATTGGGGGAAAGGGAAAGAGAAAGAGAATCCAGGAGAAAGGGAAATGAGGGGATTCCTGAAAACTTTTCACTGTTTGGTTGCAGAGAGAAAGAGAAGGAGAAAGTAAAATTCTTTGTTTGGTTCAATACTATGGAATTTAGAAGAAATTAGAAAACAATATGTAAATAGAATAAATTCATCTAAAATTTTAATTAATTTGTAATCGAAACCTATCAAATAAAAATATTGTATCTAAAATATAGAATCATAAAAATAAAACCTACTTCAAAAGCATCAACATATATAGCATCAACATACTATGGCATATTAGCTCTACCACGCTCAAGTGCGATAGCAACTGGTTCTATTCCACTTTTAAACAATTTGAGTTCTTCAACAATATCCACCGGTTGAATCTTTCTTTTCAGACTTGGTTTTTTCTTACCTGATGAAGATGATGGTGTAGATTGTTTAGGTTGAGAAAACCAGAATCCAAATCACATTGTTCATCACTGTTCACTATATACAATTTTCTATGACTGTAAAACATGAAAACACCTAAACAAAGATATTTGTTGTGCTTACTACAAATTAATAGGAAACGTTTAGTTTATACTGTCTTTTTTAATTAAGTGTAGCACTCCCAACCATGGCAGGAACTTTGGAACTAATGTGTGATATTAAAGAAATAATGTGTTGAAAGTGTACGGAGAAGAAATATAGAAAGAAAGAACCACCCTCATCCTCTTCTTTTAGCTCATTACTGGCAGCAGCTCTTTTGACTTACAGAGAGAAGTGATTAGAATAAAAATATTTATTTGGTGAAGTTTGGTCACATTTTGGGCAAAGCTGGAGTCAACCAATCATTAGGTTGTATTTTCACAAGAGAATTAATTTGCTAAACTATTGACAGTAAAGAAAAATTGTGAATTGCATGCTTCTTAGTTCTTTTACATGAAATTTTGGTTAAATATCTGTATTCTATGTTGAGTTGAACTGAAACAGGTCTTATATCACACTAGTTTTACACTAGAATTAATTAGCTAAACTATTGAGCTGTTTTTCACTGCTCACGATTTTGTGATAGGCCCGCATCACCACCTAAAAGTAATTATGGAGGCAGGTAGCCATGAGACATTGATTTGGATTACTTGACATTATAATTCGTAAGCATACAGTGGAATTCAGTTTTTTGAATTTCCCACAAAATTCCACTCATATGCAAGACGAGTAAAAACAGACACTCATGATTTAAAGAGCCGAATTTTGTAATCAATTAACAGGTCCAACTTCTAAGCAGGACTCTCACAAGTGAAACAAAATTGAATCCAAAACTTGGGTGGGAACCATAGAAAGACACATATAGAGCCAACCCAAGACGCAAGAGAGATTACAATATCGATTGGCAAATTGGAAAAATAGTTCTACAGAGAAAGGAAACAAAAGACATTACCTACCTCAGTTTACAAGGCCTAAAAAGTTAACGGAGAACTCAAATTAACAGCTACATCTTCGTACACAAAACCAAAAAAAGCACAGCAAAAACTCCAGATCCACAAAACATCCAAAGCAACCCACGACACACACAGATATCAAAAGCACGAGTATTTGCGAACACAAATACAGCATCAACGGGAAACAGAAAAAGAGTGGAAAAAAAGCAAGGACTCTAAAGCCAAAGTACCGACCGGCGGCGGCGAGGTGGGAGGAGAGAGAGATGGGGTAGCGACCTCTTCACACGGCTACTCGGAGCAGGGGAAGAAGATGGCCCTGCCTGTTGAAATTGCTCCACCCGGGAAATTGCTCCCGACGAGATAAGCAAGAAGCATCAACCCGTGGATTTTCTTCCAACATCCACGGGTTTAAGGGTGGAAAATTTTGGGCTTCCATTTCCACGTTCTTTCTCCCGCTTTCCAATTTACTTTCTTTTTCCACGTTTTACCAAATGAAGAAAAGAAGGGGATTTTACGTAGATTTTTTTCCTTTCTCTCGTTTTCCCTCAATCCAAATAGAGCCTTAGGCACCGTTGATTGCTAGTATGTAAGTGTGCAATTAATCTTAAATAACTGTTCTTTAGGTTGGGCTCATAGAGCATTAAAAACGCTTCCCATATTTTGCTGCCCTACCCGCCACTATTTAAAAAATGGGACCCGATTGGGTCGACCAGACCTAGAAGGTATTTTGGGTCAAATAGTTAAGTTGTTTGGTCGCTTGACCCGTCCACTTGAACCAGTCACCCGACGGTTCGATCCGGAGCATTTTAGTGAAACTACAAAGAAAAAAAAACTAACCTAACCCACCCCCTCACCAACATGCCAATCCAAGCTCCCGAGTGTCATGTTGGACTATTATCCTCTCTTCCTCACCTCTGCCCCGTCTAACATCTTCACTATCCGAAGAACAACACAACAATTAACAATGAAACTAGAACTAGACATTAACCTTATTTTCTAATTCTTCAATTCCATAAGCCTAATCGATTGGAGAGGGCTAGGCATTTGAGATGACAGAGCTCATTAGGGATTAACTTCAGCAAGCTGCTTTAGCATGGTAGTTAATCATGGAGTTAACTTCTCTAAAAACATGAGAAATAGAAACCGGGTGAGAATGAACAAAATTCTTGATCTCTTCAACTTAGTGATGGATACTCCATGACTAACTCATTGCAAACAAGTTGAGATAGGCTCATAGGTTTCATTGGAAATTATGCACAAATACATTATCAGTGGACAATACATATAGGTAACATGGAAGAGGGGCCCACGGCGGGGTCCGCTCTATTAATTAAGAAAAAATTAGGATAAAATATCATTAAATCAGTAAAAATTGGATAAATCAAGATTGATACTAATACTTATAAAAAAATATTAAACCTTATTAAAGTAATAATTAATTAACTCATAACCCCAAAATCAAATTAAACCGGCAAACAAGTAAAACAAAACAAATTTATATAATTAAAAATAAATTAACATAAAATACAATTAGAGATCTTACACTCTAGACCTCAAAACCATGGTGAGGGCATTTAAGGAGCAAGTCCTTAAACTTTTCCTAACAATGATAAAAAGGTTCACCCTCCGTTTGGGAAAAAGTACTCATGATGTTCTTACGCAAGGTGTTGGTTTTATGTGTTGGAAATAATTTTTTCAAAAACTCATGAACCATTCCATTCACTAATCAATGACATTTATCCGATATTTCAAGCCTTGAAAAAGTAGTCACCGTGAGCACAAGTCGATATGGAAGTAGAGGTTGAATGTTGGGGCCCTAAATTAGAATATATTAGATTAGATTCCCAATTTAGGTTAGATTCGATTCTTATTCTAATTTTTAATATGTATACTCCTTATTTAGTTAGAATTAAATTAATAATTATCTCCTGGTTCTATTAGGATTAGTTTAAATTTTCTCTATTTGTTGCATAATTCGGAGAAGATTTGCAACTCAAAAATCATAATAAAAAATTAATGTATTTATTCTAAAAAACATTTGTCTCTCTCTCATTTGTCTGTTTTATGTAGACATAAGTCTACATCACTTAGGTAAGCTATAGTGCGCTTCAATAATAATAACTTGTCTTTAATTATCTATGTTCATGGTCAAGTAGGTCCAGGTCTCCCCAAAATATGTCTTGAGATATTATTAATGTCTACAAGTACATATTTTCTGCAATTAAGCAATGAGCTACAACAAGCATTTCCACTAAGGACAAGAAAAACGTTTAACCACTCTAAGCAACACGTGAAACAAAATATTCATGAGCACTTTAGCTGAAGCCTGTTGTACGCGTTTCAGTTGGGAATGCACACCACTGCAAGGCAATGTTGGATGAAGTAGCTCATCACAGCGGTAAGGCTTCTTATTTTTGTGTTCGGTCAATCGGCAGCAATGGTAATCGGAATCGGCAAGTAAATCAAATCTATGATGACTCCGGAAATCAGGGTCTTTTGCTTTACTCTTTTCATATATTGACTGGAGTATGAGATTTAGTCTTCATTACATATTTGAGTTATATTTGTGAAGTATTTCTTATGTTCCTGGCTTACCATGAGCACAATGTAAAAAATGTATAGGCACAGTTGATTGCTAGTATGTAAGTGCACTATTAATCTTAAATAACTGTTCTTTATGCTGGGCTCATGGAGCATTAAAAATGCTTCCCATATTTTGCTGCCCTACCTGCCACTATTTAAAAAATGGGACCCGATTGGGTTCAACCAGACCTGGAAGGTATTTTGGGTCAGAAAGTTAACTTGTTTAGTCACTTGTACCGTCCACTTGGACCTGTGACACGACGGTTCGATCCGGAGCATTTTAGTGAAACTACAAAGAAAAAAAAAACCTAAACCACCCCCTCACCCACATGCCAACCCAAGCTCCCGAGTGTCATTCTGGACTAATATCCTCTCTTCCTCACCTCTGCCCCGTCCAGCATCTTCACTATCCGAAGATCAACACAACAATTAACAATGAAACTACAACTAGAAGTTCACCTTATTTTCTAATTCTTCAATTCCATAAGCCTGATCGATTGGAGAGGGCTAGGCATTTGAGATGATGGAGCTCATTAGGGATTAACTTCAGCAAGCTGCTTTAGCATGGTAGTTAATCATGGAGTTAACTTCTCTAAAAACATGAGAAATAGAAACCGGGTGAGAATGAACAAAATTCTTGATCTCTTCAACTTAGTGATGGATACTCCATGACTAACGCATTGCAAACAAGTTGAGATAGGCTCATAGGTTTCCTCGGAAATGATGCACAAATACTTTATCAGTGGACAATACATATAGGTAACATGGAAGAGGGGCCCACGGCGGTGTCCGCTCTATTAATTAAGAAAGAATTAGGATAAAATATCATTAAATCAGTAAAAATTGGATAAATCAAGATTGATACTAATACTTATATAAAAATATTAAACCTTATTGAAGTCTTAATTAATTAACTCATAACCCCAAAATCAAATTAAACTGGCAAACAAGTAAAACAAAACAAATTTATATAATTAAAAATAAATTAACATAAAATAAAATTAGAGATCTTACACTCTAGACCTCAAAACCATGGTGAGGGCATTTAAGGAGCAAGTCCTTATACTTTTCCTAACAATGATAAAAAGGTTCACCCTCAGTTTGGGAAAAAGTACTAATGATGTTCTTACGCAAGGTGTTGGTTTTATGTCCTGGAAATAACTTTTTCAAAAACTCTTGAACCATTCCATTCACTAATCAATGACATTCATCCGATGTTTCAAGCCTTGAAAAAGTAGTCACCTTGAGGACAAGTCGATACGGAAGTAGTGGTTGAATGTTGGGGCCCGAAATTAGAATATATTAGATTAGATTCCCATTTTTGGTTAAATTCGATTCTTATTCTAAGTTTTAATATTTATACTCCTTATTTATTTAGAATTAAATTAATAATTATCTCCTGGTTCTATTAGGATTAGTTTAAATTTTCTCTATTTGTTGCATAATTCGGAGAAGATTTGCAACTCAAAAATCATAATAAAAAATTAATGTAATTTTTTTTTTTAAATTTGTCTCTCTCTAATTTGTCTGTTTTATGTAGACATAAGTCTACATCAATTAGGTAATCTATAGTGCGCTTCAATAATAATAACTTGTCTTTAATTATCTATGTTCACGTTCAAGTAGGTCCAAGTCTCACCAAAAGTATGGCTTGAGATATTATTAATGTCTACAAGTACATATTTTCTGCAATTAAGCAATGAGCTACGACAAGCATTTCCACTAAGGACAAGAAAAATGTTTAACCATCCTAAGCAACACGTGAAACAAAATATTCATGAGCACTTTAGCTGCAGCCTGCTGTACGCGTTTCAGTTGGGAATGCACACCACTGCAAGGCAATGTTGGATCAAGTAGCTCATCACAGCGATAAGGCTTCTTATTTTTGTGTTCGGTCAATCGGCAGCAATTGTAATCGGAATCGGCAAGTAAATCAAATCTATGATGACTCCGGAAATCAGGGTCTTTTGCTTTACTCTTTTCATATATTGACTGGAGTACGAGTTTAGTCTTCATTACATATTTGGGAAGTATTTCTTATGTTTTTGGCTTACCATGAGCACAATGTAAAAAATGGTTAGGCACAGTTGATTGCTAGTATGTAAGTCCACTATTAATCTTAAATAATTGTTCTCTATGCTGGGCTCATGGAACATTAAAAATGCTTCCCATATTTTGTTGACCTACCCACCACTATTTAAAAAATGGGACCCGATTGGGTTCAATCAGACCTAGAAGGTATTTTGGGTCAGACAGTTAACTTGTTTAGTCACTTGTACCGTCCACTTGGACCTGTGACCCGACGGTTCGATCTGGAGCATTTTAGTGAAAGTAGAAAGAAAAAAAAAACTAACCTAACCACCCCCCCCCCCCCCCCCCAACATGCCAACCCAAGCTCCCGAGTATCAAGTTGGACTGTTATCCTCTCTTCCTCACCTCTGCCCCGTCCAGCATCTTCACTATCCGAAGATCAACACAACAATTAACAATGAAACTACAACTAGACGTTCACCTTATTTTCTAAGTCTTCAATTCCATAAGCCCGATCGATTGGAGAGGGCTAGGCATTTGAGATGATGGAGCTCATTAGGGATTAACTTCAGCAAGCTGCTTTAGCATGGTAGTTAATCATGGAGTTAACTTCTCTAAAAACATGAGAAATAGAAACCGGGTGAGAATGAACAAAATTCTTGATCTCTTCAACTTAGTGATGGATACTCCATGACTAACTCATTGCAAACAAGTTGAGATAGGCTCATAGGTTTCCTCGGAAATGATGCACAAATACTTTATCAGTGGACAATACATATAGGTAACATGGAAGAGGGGCCACGGCGGGGTCCGCTCTATTAATTAAGAAAGAATTAGGATAAAATATCATTAAATCAGTAAAAATTGGATAAATCAAGATTGATACTAATACTTATATAAAAATATTAAACCTTATTGAAGTCTTAATTAATTAACTCATAACCCCAAAATCAAATTAAACTGGCAAACAAGTAAAACAAAACAAATTTATATAATTAAAAATAAATTAACATAAAATAAAATTAGAGATCTTACACTCTAGACCTCAAAACCATGGTGAGGGCATTTAAGGAGCAAGTCCTTATACTTTTCCTAACAATGATAAAAAGGTTCACCCTCAGTTTGGGAAAAAGTACTAATGATGTTCTTACGCAAGGTGTTGGTTTTATGTCATGGAAATAACTTTTTCAAAAACTCTTGAACCATTCCATTCACTAATCAATGACATTCATCCGATATTTCAAGCCTTGAAAAAGTAGTCACCTTGAGGACAAGTCGATATGGAAGTAGTGGTTGAATGTTGGGGCCCGAAATTAGAATATATTAGATTAGATTCCCATTTTTGGTTAAATTTGATTCTTATTCTAAGTTTTAATATTTATACTCCTTATTTATTTAGAATTAAATTAATAATTATCTCCTGGTTCTATTAGGATTCGTTTAAATTTTCTCTATTTGTTGCATAATTCGGAGAAGATTTGCAACTCAAAAATCTTAATAAAAAATTAATGTATTTTTTTTTTAAATTTGTCTCTCTCTAATTTGTCTGTTTTATGTAGACATAAGTCTACATTAATAAGGTAATCTATAGTGCGCTTCAATAATAATAACTTGTCTTTAATTATCTATGTTCACGTTCAAGTAGGTCCAAGTCTCCCCAAAAGTATGGCTTGAGATATTATTAATGTCTACAAGTACATATTTTCTGCAATTAAGCAATGAGCTACGACAAGCATTTCCACTAAGGACAAGAAAAATGTTTAACCATCCTAAGCAACACGTGAAACAAAATATTCATGAGCACTTTAGCTGCAGCCTGCTGTACGCGTTTCAGTTGGGAATGCACACCACTGCAAGGCAATGTTGGATCAAGTAGCTCATCACAGCGATAAGGCTTCTTATTTTTGTGTTCGGTCAATCGGCAGCAATTGTAATCGGAATCGGCAAGTAAATCAAATCTATGATGACTCCGGAAATCAGGGTCTTTTGCTTTACTCTTTTCATATATTGACTGGAGTACGAGTTTAGTCTTCATTACATATTTGGGAAGTATTTCTTATGTTTTTGGCTTACCATGAGCACAATGTAAAAAATGGTTAGGCACAGTTGATTGCTAGTATGTAAGTGCACTATTAATCTTAAATAATTGTTCTTTATGCTGGGCTCATGGAACATTAAAAATGCTTCCCATATTTTGTTGACCTACCCACCACTATTTAAAAAATGGGACCCAATTGGGTTCGATCAGACCTGGAAGGTATTTTGGGTCAGACAGTTAACTTGTTTAGTCACTTGTACCGTCCACTTGGACCTGTGACCCGACGGTTCGATCCGGAGCATTTTAGTGAAAGTAGAAAGAAAAAAAAAACTAACCTAACCCCTCCCTCACCAACATGCCACCCCAAGCTCTCGAGTATCATGTTGGACTGTTATCCTCTCTTCCTCACCTCTGCCCTGTCCAACGTCTTCACTATCCGAAGATCAACACAACAATTAACAATGAAACTACAACTAGACGTTAACCTTATTTTCTAATTCTTCAATTCCATATGCCTGATCGATTGGAGAGGGCTAGGCATTTGAAATGATGGAGCTCATTAGGGATTAACTTCAGGAAGCTGCTTTAGCATGGTAGTTAATCATGGAGTTAACTTCTCTAAAAACATGAGAAATAGAAACCGGGTGAGAATGAACAAAATTCTTGATAACTTCAACTTAGTGATGGATACTCCATGACTAACTCATTGCAAACAAGTTGAGATAGGATCATAGGTTTGATTGGAAATGATGCACAAATATTTTTTCAGTGGACAATACATCATAGGTAACATTGGGGATGTAGGTGGGGAAAGTAGGAGTCTATCCACGAGGACAAATAGCATCAATAACTCCCAAATGGTACAAATAGTTTTATGCACTCCATATGTTAATCATTCCAACTTTGAGTATTTATGACCATACAAAAATTTCTTGTACTATGAAGTAAATTGGTGTAGACCAATGGTCTACACAAGCGAAATTAAAGATCAAAACATAAAAAAAATAACTGAGCGATAGAGTAAAATAACTTAATTTTGGTTTATGAATTAATCAAATTGGGCACAACACCTACATATTTATAAGCAATTGAGAATCCTAATCCTAATAATACTTCTAATTAGAATGGGCCTCTAACATAAGCCTAAGCCCAATAAAATCCTAATTACTCTAAAGTATAATTATTAATAATTAAATCGTAATTATACTATAAATCTTAAAGATTGATCCTACCCCTAGGGCGTGTTATAACATAAATCATGCAGGCACGTCAATAAATTACCATTGAATCTCCTCCCAGACTGTAATGTATAATGAAATCCCTAGTCTAGCTCATCCGCTTTGTCTATAACGACTGTCATCCTCCTATAGTTAAAAAGTTAATATAGTATTCCCTCTCTCTTAAATTAAAAGTTACACTTGGCAAAAAAGTTTGTTTCATATTAATAGCTTAATGTTGTTAAATTTAAGTGGCTAGGTACTTGAAAAAAAGTATAATAAGCTTATTTTTTCTTCCTTGGATATGGGTTTCACCATTCAATAAAAACTACTATTTTTGTAAATGTATCTATTAATTTAGGATGGAAAGAGTATTAATTTAAATTTGTGCCATTTTCCTTTAGGTTTGTGTGGATGCAAGATTAATGGGATAATAATCCTTCATTGATTTAACTCACAATCTTACAATTCTGCATGGATTGCAAAAGAGGCAGAAATTTAAACAATCTACTAAGCTTGATTATTAGACAAAGAAGTCAAGAAACTTTAGAATAGTGCACAATCTGATGCAATAATGCACAATTTAGATTCTTTTCAACTAGACCGTGCACTATTAACAATATGAGCAAGTCCCCACAAAATAGGAAAAACAATATGGGGCACTACTCACAATCTACAAATTGTTGTAGCAATTTTTTTTGGGACAATCTTGAAAAATGCCCTTAATCGAGATTGCTTTGCATTGTTAGTTTTCTAATTGTGAATATAATTGTGAATCATTGGCTGAGTTTACCCTTTTTGCTAGTGTTTCGAAGAAGGGCCTATCAAATACGTATTCTAATTCCATGTGGATATGAATCTAGAGCCACACATTATTAGTATGGCCAATGTTGCTAAGATACATAGCCTCGCTATCTACTACTTTTAATTTCCACTTAATTTATGATACAAAATGACAACCACTATAATCTTATCGTGCTAATTTGTAGGCTTCCCAAATTGTATATATGGCAAGCGCATTGGAGTTAGAATCACGATTTCTAGTTAACATCTCAAAGCTGCCCAAATTGTAAACTAGTAGATTTTCTAATAGTTTTTACATGAAACACAAACAATACTATATTAATATTAGAAAAAATAAATGCAACATTGATAGTGTTAATTCATATCGAATTGAAACTGCATAATATATAAACATGTAAACACTTACATAACTTTTCAAGGTATTCACTATCACTTTGTACATCTATCTTTTTTGTGCTCCCTTAAGTGCTTAATCAAGGGGTATCCTCTCATATCTACTGATTCAAAAAATATATATATTTAGCCAACTCAAATATTTACCTTTACAATTGGTTGAATTGACAGAATTAAGTTGAAGAAGTCTGACATTTGTTTTTGGCCTTGTATGTTAAAAATAAATTAAAATCTAGTACATATAATCTACACGGTTATATGCTACAATCCGAATTTTAGCACCAATAGTTTGTTCAATTGGGTGCTTAAACCAATTCATGCAAATTAAATCAAAGCATAAAATACATCTGCAAATTATATCAGGAGAATGAGTTTATCATGTGCGAAAATTGGTCACATTTGTACTTCAAATAACACAGTCTATTGGAGATGCAGTTCATAACTTAAACAAAACTGCATAACGGACACCCATAAACCCACTGTCAAACGCAAAATTTACTTACCTCCACAGCCATTGATTTGTGGAGGCCAACCTTTGAAGTGAGTTTTTACGGCAATAAGAATAGCACCACTCTAACTTAAATAATCTGTGCAATCATGAAATGTTTGAGTTTTCTTTGGATTTAAATCTGTCTACAATCCGACTCTCACACGCACAAATTACATGATTAAAGAGGTTTCAACACTAATAATGATCCCCAAAAGATCAGTTTTTACTATAGACAAAGAAGAAAAACAAAACAAAACAAAAAAGGAAGAATCAAGAGGTCTTGCAACATAGGCGTGAAAAGTCTGTACAACATGATTAACTGTTTGCCAGATGCACGCCACGGTTAGTGTGCCCCATGCTATTACATGGGCCCTATTCCATAATAGTACGTTTTTTTCCTTCTGGTTGAACGTAAAAAACGTGAGAAATAGTTAGGTAAAGAACAAATGGTGGTCAACACCACATACAAGCCCAGTTTTGTGGGGCCATGTTAAAAAATAACGGATGCTTAATTATGTATTTGGTGGTGATCACCATCTGCCCAGTCTCCTAATAATCTTTGCTCAAATATTTTTTTTTGATAAGTAAATATTATTAAGCTAAAAAACCCACCAAGGAAAATTGTACAAAAGGAGGAAATTAACCGCTTAAGAATTAAATTACCACTAGTAATTAAAAAGGAAAATTTCTTAATGGAACGTAAAGTAGAGGTAAAAGTGACATAAGAACTAATTTCATATTCACGCCACATAAGAAGCTTCTTTTTGTGCTTAGAGGATCCCTGAAAAATTTTAAATTCCGCTCATGCCAAATAAGATAAATTACATAATTAAAAAAGATCTTTAGGAGGTAACCTAATTTATGATTCTTCTTAAAAATGGCTGAGACACTACTGATCATAAGCTCATAAGAAGATTATTAGATAGAGCATCACACCTCAAAATCTTATATATAAATAATATTATCTATTTAGAATAGGTACACTTGAAAAAAATGTGAATGATGGATTTTTCATTGGATACACCAATTAGCCATCTGAAGGTTGTTAATAATGAGAAGTTTCTTTGCTCAAGTGTCATGGCGTGACCGCCAGAAACACTTTCGAACAATATTCCGGAATATGTGCCCTTCTTCCCAATAAAACAAAGCAAGAGAGATGACCATGAACTACATGAAGCACACAAAAGCAATATGTAGGGAAAATTAGGCTTGTTTTAATCTTTTAATATTATTATAAGGTAAGATTCTGTAGAAGATAGGATGATACACGTCCTCGCCTGAGAAACGTGTATCAATATGTTGTGTGTACTATACCCGCATGGAGTTGCATGAGATTTTTGAATAATCGCCATTTCTTTGCACACGGAAACATCATCTTCACGTTGTGCCAAAGGTAAAAAAGCATCATCCTCATGTTCAAGAATTTGGAAAGCCACCCTTCACGTGGCGAAATACAATTGCAACAGGTCAAAGACGCCTTTAGAGCAGCAGATGGCAGGAGCCATTGCCGTCATCGTTCTCAATTAGTCAAAAACTCTGTTGCTGGTCTTCCTACCATGCCCATATAATACTTGTTACCCTGTCCTTCCTTGGTGTATTGCTTCTTGTGCCTAAGCAGGCAACACAAGTTGATCCATGATGAGTTCTTCAGCAAAGGATGTGAAGATGGAGAAGGGGTTGCAGCATGAGAAGATGGTGGACATGGGGTTTACGGTAGACGAGCCGGTTAGGCTAACATGGACGGACCTCACCGTTAATTTGGTGCCTAGAGGAGGTCCGGTCCACCGTGTGCTGCACAGTCTCACCGGCTACGCCGAGCCAGGCAGCCTTACCGCCCTCATGGGCCCATCCGGCTCCGGCAAATCCACCCTCCTCGACGCCCTCGCCGGCCGCCTTGCCAGCAATGCCTTTACAACCGGTAGCATCTTGGTCAATGGTTGCAAGGCCAAGCTATCATTTGGTGCAGCGGTTAGTAATGGTCATGAGGGTCTTCTACACCCCAGACGCTTATCACACTTCATTTTATAATTAACCCTTTTCTAATTTGACAACTAAAAGCGTTATTGTTGCAAAAACAGGCGTATGTGACCCAGGACGACACTTTGATCGGCACACTAACGGTGAGGGAGATGATATCATATTCGGCAAGGCTACGGCTGCCGGACAAGATGGGGTGGTCAGAAAAACAAGAATTGGTAGAGAGCACAATCCTGGAAATGGGGCTCCAAGAGTGTGCTGATACAGTGATTGGAAACTGGCACCTCCGGGGGATTAGCGGAGGTGAAAAGAGGAGAGTTAGCATTGCTCTTGAGATCCTCATGAAGCCCAAATTGCTTTTTCTTGACGAGCCCACCAGTGGCCTGGACAGGTGCATTTCCCCTCCCCTTTTAACCCTTCTGAAGCTCTTCACCTTTTTGTGTTTTTGAATATGTCTATATGCACCGAATAATTTCTTCAGTACCTCATAAACCCCTTGTGAATTTATTAGTAAACTAAGATACTGAAAGGATTAATATAGGGGTGCATATAAACACGTTTTTTATTTTTAGGATAAATGAATATTATTAAGCTAAAAAACCCATTAATTCTATGTAGTATATGAAAAGATGAATATTTTTTTGTCTCGTAATAAGTGTCTAGATTAAAAAATTAAAATAAATTAATTTTAATTTATTTTTATTTCTTAATTCAGACTCGGAAGGATTAGTATTTTATAAAACAAAGTCAGTCTTGTATGTCATCTATCCAATTCTCTTATGTGAATATGTTTTGCCAATATACAAACGAATTTATTCACATACCTGTTCATAGCTGGATACGAAAGATATGAGAATATTCAGAGAACTTCAAACAGATCATTCAGCTATCGTTTTCATGTCCATATTCATATGGGTCTTCAATTTGTCTCCCAATTGAATTTCAAGCATGGACAGCTACGTCACTTCATTGCACGGTGGTTTCAGATGTACCTTTCTTCCAGTCATTGCTAGACCAGACTCACATGAACCTCGTACAGTGATGTTGCTAGGGCGGCCAGGCTTCAAACAAAGAAAAGAAACAGAGACCAGGTGACAACAAAGGGAGTGTTGTGCATGGTCACGACACGCCTCACCAAGAGGCGGTTTTGACATCAAATCCTAGTTGACCATCCACTTTTACCTTTTGATAGCATCCTACCAATTTAGTTAGGAGCCCACTTATGAAGGCCAATTAAAATTCTTAGGTGAGTTTTTGTGGGTGCTTTTATTGTGGGAATATCACTATCTTAAGCCCATGTGAATTTAGTGTGGGGCTTATTTGTGAGGCCAATCAAAACTTTTGTGTGAGTTTTTGTAGGTGTTTTTGTTGTGAAAATATTATTATCCTTTTGGTAACGATAATAATAATAATAATATAATAATATTTTATTTGATAAGAAAAAAAAATAATATACGCCATGTGTGAGCTGCCGAGAAACACGCGGCCCATTAGGTCCCATTCTATAATAAGTGTCTCATAATTTTATTTTTCTTATTTAATATCACTCTCTTTGTTATATAATATCAATTATTACAATAATTAATGTTTTTTAGTTTTTTTAATTCATATCTCTTGGAGGGAGTATTAGATAAGAGTAATAAAATTAATAATAATAATATATTATTGTTGTCTTTTTGAGAAAGTGTTATTATTGTTATGTTAGTAATAATATAATTAATTATAAAAATATTATTATTACCATTATTATTATTCTGCTAGGTATAGCTTTATATTTAAATTGTTAAACTAAAAAAAGAAATAATAATCTAAAAAAATTGAAGTACACCTAGGTGATTGGAAAATGATTAGTAGTAGTAGTCCTATTTATATAAGCCTATGCTCATACAAGATTTATATAAGCCGTCTCTTAATATCCTATTTTACTCTTAAATTCATAAGCGGGTTTATAAGATTATTGAGGTATTAAGAAAATTATTGGGGTACATATACATACATTCATACAGAAAACAGTACATCTAAACAATGAAAGCGATTGTGATTGTGATGCAGTGCTTCCGCCTTTTTTGTGGTAAAGACTCTGCGCAGCTTATCAAGGGATGGAAGGACGGTTATAGCTTCAATACACCAACCAAGTAGTGAAGTCTTTCAGCAATTTGACTCCCTTTATCTACTTTCGGGAGGCAAGACCATTTATTTTGGAAGGGCATCAGACTCAAATGAGGTAACACTTCCCCCTTGCTCTGTTCTTGTTTGAACTAAATGATTTAGTTCTCTCTTTGTTGACATCCATTTCATGCCAACAGTTCTTTGCCCAAGCTGGTTTCCCATGCCCACCTCTGAGGAATCCGTCTGACCATTTCCTGAGGTGTGTGAACTCAGATTTCGATAAAGTGAAAATCATCTCAAAAGAATCCATGGGAGTTCAGGTATATATGAGAAAAACAAAAATTTTGTTCGTTTTTAGTGACATTAAGTTTCATAAGTGATGAAGTAGCAATCAATGGTATTTGAATCATGAAGTAGGTTTATTGTGTATAAGCCTTACTTTTGTTCCAAGTAATATTTCTTTGGACTTTTCTATGACTGCCAAGGTTTGGTGACCAATGAGAAGATGTCACACCACCCAAAAAGTGGTGAGAGAGAAACTTGGGAATAGATCTAACTGTTCCCATTCCCTCCCGGTCATTGGTTATGCAATATGGTTGTAGAGAAAATATTTTTCTATGTAAGTTCTTGTATATATAACATATAGATGACACTTTGGTTGTTCATTAGACCATTGTGGACAATGATCCTGTGGAGACTACAACAGCAGTAGAAGCTATCCGGAGACTAACTGAATACTATTCGTCATCCCCATACTACTACTCAGCACGAGAGAAAATTGTGGATATGACAAAATCCGTAAGAAACCACTTGGTACTCTTTGTTATAAGCATTAAAAGGAAGTCAGTCCAATTAACGATGTTATTAACATGTATTTCAGAACGGCACTATGCCTGATTTGGCAGGAAGCCAAGCAAGCTTCTTCATGCAGGCCTATACATTGACTCAACGTTCATTTGTAAACATGTCGAGGGATTTTGGCTATTACTGGCTAAGACTTGTCATGTACGTTGCCCTCTCCCTCTGCATTGGCACCACATTCTTTGATGTGGGCACTAGCTACAGCTCCATTCAGGTATGCTATTTCAAACCTCATAACTAATTTTGATGTGGTTACCAGCCACTTAATTCATACAGGGACATAAAAGGAAACTAATTACTTTGATTCTGGGCATGGACGTGTCTATCCTGATCAGCCTGCGAGCTTTATGACCGGAGCCCATGATCATGGTACATTAGGGTTCTAGCATTGTACATAGATAACTAACATGGTACATAACTATCGAAAAACCCTATGTTATATGTTAGGCCTCTATGTACCTTGCTACAAGCCCTATGTGCCATGCTCACAGAGCTCAGCTAAGAAAACATTTTCAAGGTGCCCACTTTTAGGAAATTTTGGCAAATGTAATTTTGGACCAACCCTCCTTTGGTTCATTATTTTTCAATAAAAAAAGACTAATATGTGTTTACTACAACAAAAAGAGGCTTTTACCATTTGCGTTGCAAAAAGAAAATTCACCCGTTGCCAAATTAGTCGCAAATACCTTGTCACATAAACGGCTCAGCTTATTATCACACTAGATGACATAAGTAGCAGCGGTTGCAAACATCCTGATCTTAATTATGTTTTTTTCATTTTTTGTTTCAGGCAAGGGGATCTTGTGCTTCCTTCATATTGGGCTTTCTCACTTTCATGTCCATTGGTGGATTTCCATCCTTTGTGGAAGATATGAAGGTCAGTATCACATATTTTCAGAATAGCTAGGCTTTAGTCAAGCCGAAAAGTAATATGCAAAATAACTAGTCCAATACTGCTTACAGGTTTTCCAGAGGGAAAGGTTGAATGGCCACTATGGTGTGACAGCATTTGTGGTCAGCAACACATTGTCTGCAATGCCCTTTCTCTTCCTAATATCCCTCGTATCTGGAACAATATGCTACTTCATGGTTCAATTCCACCCAGGGTTTATCCATTATTTCTACTTCATTCTATGCCTGTTTGCAAGTGTTGCAGCAGTAGAGAGCTTGATGATGGCCATAGCCAGCATGGTTCCCAACTTCCTCATGGGAATCATCACAGGCGCCAGCCTCCAGGTGAGGCCCTGTTTGTTAGGAAACATTTCTTCTAATGTTTGCACTAGCATTTATATCACGTACGAATTGATCACCATGTCTACAAATTAAACATGACATTTCTTATTTTTCAACCTTTTGGCCACCCAATATAAGTAAAAAGTTTACTAGCTGTCATTTTGTTTGCTGAAATTGGTGGTACTTCCTTGATGTAGGCCATTTTTATGCTGGTGTGCGGATTTTTTAGACTCCCAAAAGATATTCCAAAACCTATTCTGAGATATCCATTGACTTACATCAGCTTCCTTTATTGGGGAACACAGGTAAGAGGTTCTGGCTACAAATTCTTATTGTTTTATTTTAAGAAAAATACTTCGATGACATCGAATTTCACGTGATGAAATTATTTCATACGTAAACACTTTTGATTGGTGGAGCCCGAAAAAGTAAGCCCCGCTTATCAATAGTGTTTATACCATGAAATAAGTTCATCGCAAATGAGCATTGATGTCAATGTAGCAATACTTTTATTTTAAGCCAAGTTTAATTTTACTGTGAACCATGTGATCACTTATGTCACAAAGAATATGACAACATTAATGGATGACTTGGATATCGAAGAATGAGCTAGTAAATCACAAAGCCAGAATTTGTGCAATAATCAAACTGTTTTCATACAGGGGCAGTACCAA
The DNA here is from genome assembly GCA_035235625.1 of Saururus chinensis. Taxonomy (NCBI): domain Eukaryota; kingdom Viridiplantae; phylum Streptophyta; class Magnoliopsida; order Piperales; family Saururaceae; genus Saururus; species Saururus chinensis. Next base: position 21,758,274 of record CP141146.1, on the reverse strand, counting down.
AATGACTTCAGGGACTTAATGTTTGACAACGAGAGGCCAGATCTCCCCAAGATCACTGGTGAATCAATTCTAGTGAATGTCTTCCAAATTGATCTGAACCGATCACAGTGGTGGAATCTATATGTCATCTTCTGCATGATCATAGTTTATCGCGTTTTGTTCTTCGTCATGATCAAGGTCAGTGAGGATGTGACTCCACGGATTAGAGGTCTCTTTGCAAAGCGAAGGCTACAAGAAGAGAGTCATAATGGCAGGATGATACTTCCAGTCACCATGCTCTCCCCAGGCGTATGATGCAGTGGAGGCAATGCAAATTGAGTTTTTATAAAATACGGCCACTTCATTCAAATTTTTTTTGTATATAATACAGCAGCTTTAATTTTACAAATTGTGCTGGCATCCTCATGGATGTGTACATCCAGGCAGTTAGCAGTCAATTTCTGGATCGCCCTCTACAAATTGGTGGGCAATTTATGTAATAACATTTTGTTATGTCAATTAATTTTATTCATTTATAAATTTATTCAGAATTTACTTGAATTTTAGAATGCCATGGTTAGAAAATTTTGATGTATGGGTATGGGTGGACCGATGGCTGCATAAGGGGCGTGTGAACCTCAATCTCAATGCAACAATTCTTGAGAATCATGGCTTAAGTATGCAATCATTCACAATTTAACTAGAGGGACGCAAAAATAAGCGTTGCCAAAAATCACTACTTGCGACACATACAAAATCATCATAAAAAAATAAACTAGTAACAACGCATAATAATATGCGTCGCTAATAGTCATCTTTTAGCAACGCTTAATTTAAAGTGTCGCTAATACTTACTATATTAACGATGCTTTAAAATAAACAAGTGTCACTAATAGCGACATTTATTCAAATGTCACTAAAAGATATTTATTTAAAAAATCAGAACTATTAGCGACGTTTATTCATAATTGTCGCTAATAGTTTTAACATTAGCGATGCTTATAAAAAAACGTCGCTAATAGTATAAGTATTAGCGATGTAAAATATAAGCATCACTAATAGTAATGAAATTAAAATAAAAAAATAAAAACTAGAACTATTAACGACGCTTTTAAACAAGCGTCGCAAATAGCATTGATAAATAGTGACGCTTCATGACATGCATCACTATTAGCTTTATTAATTAATTTTATTTAACAAATAATTATATAATAAAAATATATTAAAAATAAAAATAAACTTCTTAAATATAATATATTTTAATGAATATTTACTATTTCTATATATAGTAAATAAATATTAAATTTTCAATCAATTTTTTAATATTTTTTAATTTTAATTTCTTAATATTTTTTATTATATTTTTATTTAAAAATTAATCAAAAAATAAAATATATTAGTGACACATATTCGTATGTGTCACTTATACTATTAGTATTAAGGACGCATAAAAATATGCGTCACTAATACTATTGGTATTAGGGACGCATATGAATATGCTGCGCTAATACCCTAAGTATTAGCAACGCATATTCATATGCGTCACTATTGCCTTATAATTTATTCTATTAATTTTAAAATAAGTAGAGAAAAAAAAGAGATGATATAGAGAGAGGAGAGGGGGAGAGAGAGGGAGAGGGGAGAGAGAGGAAAGAGAGAGAGTTAGGAGAGAGAGATGAGCTAGAAAATTCTTATTTTGGTTTTTTAATATTTTTTATTTAAAAATTAATAAAAAATTAAAATATATTAGTGACGCATATGAATATGCGTCGCTATTACCTTATAATTTATTCTATTAATTTTAAAATAAATAGAGAGAGAAAAAAAGAGATGATAGAGAGAGAAGAGAGGGGAGAGAGGAGAGAGAGATGGAGAGGGGTGGGGGAGAGAAGAGAGAGGGGAGAGAGAGAGGAGGGGCAGAGATAGAGAGGGAGGAGAGACAGAAGGAAGAGAGAGAGAAGAGAGAAAAAAGAGAGATGATATAGAGAGAGGAGAGGGGGAGAGGGGGCCAGAGAGAGGAGAGAGGAGAGAGGAGGGGAGAGAGATGAGAGAGAAAAATCAAATTTCAATTTTTTAATATTTGTTATTTAAAAATTAATCAAAAAATAAAATGTATTAGTGACACATATTCGTATGCATCACTAATACTATTGGTATTCGGGACGCATACAAATATGCGTAATTCTGTTGGTATTTGGGACACATTCGAATATGCATCGCTAATACCCTAAGTACTAGCAATGCATATTCATATGCGTCGCTATTACCTTATAATTTATTCTATTAATTTTAAAATAAATAGAAAGAGAAAAATGAGGGGAGATATAGAGAGGGAGGAGAGAGAAGAGAGAGAGAGTAGGGGAGAGATAGAGAGGGAGGAGAGACAGATGAGAGAAAAAAAATTTAATTTCGAATTTTTAATATTTTTTATTTAAAAATTAATAAAAAAAAGGAAATCTATTAGTGACGTATATGAATATGCATCACTAATATTATTGGTATCTATTACCTTATAATATGTAAAATAAGTAGAGAGAAAAAAAAATAGATGATAGAGAGAGGAGAGGGGGAGAGAGAAAAGAGAGAGAGAATGAGAGAGAGAGAGGGAAGAGAAAGAGGAGGGGAGAGAGAGGTGGGGAGAGAAAGGAGAGAGAGGAGGAGAAAGAGGAGAGAGTGAGAGGAGGGGAGAGAGAGAGAAGAGAGTTGTGAGGAGAGAAAGAAGAGAGAGTGAGGAGAGAAACCAGATCTCCTCTCTCTCTCTCTTCTCTTTTTTCTCTCCTCTCCTCCCTCTCTCTTCTCTTTTCTCTCTCCACTCCCTCCCTCTCTCTCTCCTTCTCTCTCTTCTCTTTTCTCTCTCCACTCCCCTCTCTTTTCTCTCTCCTCTTTTCTCTCTCCTCCCTCCCCCTCTCACTCTCTCTTCCCTCCCTTCCTCTCTCTCTCTGTCCTCCCTCTCTCTCTCTTTCCCTGTCTCTCTTTCCCCCTTTTTGTGACACTTCCACTAGAAGCGTCGCTAAAACATTCGCGTGGGTGAAATTCAACCGCGCGGAGTTCTCCTCCTATAAATCTCCCCCACACTCCTCGGGGCCAGTGACCTCGCCCCGGAGATCACCCCCGCCCCGCCCGGCGACCACCCCCGCCGATCACCTCCTTGAGAGATGCCCCCCGGCTAATACTCCCCTCCCTCTCTCTGCGGTTCCCCTCTCCTAGCCAGCTGACCACCCTCGGCAATCACACCCCTGCGACCACTTGCTGGTGACCGTCCCCCTGCGACCACCCATTGGTGATCTCCCTCTAGCTCCTTGCCTCTTTCCCCGGCTCTCCTCTCTCACCAATGATCACCCCCCCCCCCCCCCCCCCCCCCCACGCATGATCCCAGTTCCCTCCTCTGGTCTGTCGACAGGAGAAAGGGGCTGTGGGGCCAGAGTCGGCTCCCCACCGGATTCGGCTTCCCCACCACCCCTCCCCACACCCTCCCCCTACACATGGCTCCCCCCTCCTCCAATCAACAGACCGGATGAGGGGGCTTGTGGGCAGGAATCCGACACCACATCCACCCTCTCCCCGCTCACCCCCCAAACCTCTGTATCCCCCATCGGCGCCCTCCTGCCGCCGCCGGGTTATTTTTTTATAATTTTTTAAGTCATTAACGATGCTTGCCAATGCATCGCTAAAGACTTTCTATATTTTTTCTTATTAGTGACGCATATATTTATGCTTTGCTAACAAGAAAAATAATTTTTTTTCATTTTTTTATTAGTGACGTATTTTTATTATTTTATTCAAAATTTTAATTTTTTAAATATTTTTTTTATTATTAGCAACGCTTGGATAAGCGTCGCTAATACATAACTATTAGCGACGTTTTATCATAAGCATTGCTAATAGTTACATATTAGCGACACTTATCTATGCATCGCTAAGTGACGTTTATATAAATGTCATTAATGTTCAGACTATTAGCGGCATTTAATGATAAGTGTCGCTAATAAGTAATAGTGACTGCAGTTTATTAACGTATTTAGCTACATTTTATAAACGCCGCTAATACACATTAGCGACTCTTAGAGCATTATTAGCAACGCTTACAAGCGTCGCTAATACTCCAATTTGTTGTAGTGGGAATGCTCATATATTTATTAAATTCAAAATTGAAAGAAATAATTGTTTTGAATTGGAAATCTTGAAAACTAAATTCTTATTTAATAGTCAAGGTAAAGGCCAAAGCGGGAGTGTAAACCTCCCTAGTCGGCCCCTTGTATTTTTATTTTGAATGTCTCTATTTAAACCCCTATTTTTTCCCTGTATCCCCCAAACAAAAGAAAAAGGTTAGATTTTTTTTTACTTTTATACCCCACTTTTCCCCCACTAACTAGCTCTTTAGTTCCCCATTTACGTTTCTCTTTTCCCCCCCACGAGTTAACCTAAAGAATGTGATTTTTTTTTGTAGACTTTCTTCTCCTCCTCCAGGCTAAGTTCGAGCCGCCGGCGAGCACTGTAGCTCCGACGTACACTATAGATCTGGCGACTATTAAAAAGCTCCGACGACCAAAAAGTTGAACCCTTTTTGTAAGTTTATCTTCCCTTATAGTATTATTTGTTCATTAATAGCGTCTTTACACTTCCATAGACATGTTTATCATATTTTCCGCCAGAATATTATCAGAGGCAAGAAAGCTTCTGTAATTTTTTTAGCGGGGGGTAGCCCTGCCACATTGTTCTTCACTTCACGGGGACGGCCCCCTGCCAAGTATTAACTAGGTAAACCTTGCCACAATGTTTGTATCTGCACGGGGACTACCCACTGCTAAGTACAAAAATGTATATACACAGGCTGAAAACTTTTGTTAGCTCTATAGCGGGGGATATAACCTGACATAATATACTTAGGTTCATTAAATAGCCAGGGCGACATCTTAAATATGTATATATCTTTTGCATTCTTTGATGATAAGGTAAATTCATTAATTGTAAATGTTGTGAGGAATATATCATATTAATATGAGAAATGTCAATATTAATATGTTTTTATCAACTTGCAGGTATTCCCATCATGAGAGGCTTTAATAAAATGGGCCAAAGGAATTTGTATGAGGCATGTTATAGTGCTTATAATCCTAAAATCGGATGCCCAAAAGCGGAGACCATGTGTTACTCTAACTTGTGAAAGGGTGGGTTACTACAAAAAAAGTATTATTCAAAAGCCCAAGTCAGATATTCATAATAGATGCTTGAGAAAAGTTATATAAGGATCGAGTTTTTGATATGCATCCATGTGGTAGCATTCCACCGTCGTTTGGGACAGTTTAACTATGTGAGAGTTTTGGAGAGCCGACAGTGGAATCCTAATGTTGTGAACGTCCTAAAGGTCTATCATTGGGGTCCACATGCTACTAGGATATGTTCTAATTATGTCATTGTTTAATAAAGGCATTTATGTCAAGAGGTTAGTGTAACACCCCCTAAAACCAGGCTGAACTATGGCTGAATTATATCTATCAAAACTACATGCTTAAGGGTGTAAAAAAAACACCTACTTGTACCAACTTGTCCCCAAATCTCCTAGTCCTTTTTCCTATACTTCTAGGCCTTGAATTCAATTGAAAGGAGGCTGATTTGTGCCTTAGAAACTTGCTGGTTATGGAGGTCCTTGCTAGGAGAAGGAAGAAGAGGAAGATGATGGGAGAAGTGTAGTTTGAACCAAGCCAAAAGCACAAGGTCCGCCCCCTCCTATTCCATTTATAAGAATTCCTCCTAGTTCTAGAGTTGTTGGACCAATGGGATGGCTGACCTATTGTTGGTGCACTCTTCTATAAGAGTCCTATCTTTCTCCCCCTCCTAATCTGATAAGAATTTGAGAAAGAGTCCTAAAGACCTCTCCCTTGCTTATGGATTTCGACCCCTCTATCTTATTTTGGGTCTCTTACATGTCTTGGACTCCTCCTAACTTATAATAAACTGATTCTCTTAGGACTCCCAACTCAAAGCACGATTAGGACTCCCAACTCCTAGCACGATTAGGACTTCCAACTCCTAGCACGAGTAAGACTTCTAACTCCAAGCACGGTTAGGACATCCAACTCCAATCACAAGTAAGACTTCCAACTCCAAGCACGATTAGGACATCCAACTCCAAGCATGAGTAGGACTTCCAACTCCAAGCACGAGTAGGACATCCAACTCCGAGCATGAGTAGGATTTCCAACTCCAAACACAAGTAGGACTTACAACTCCAAGCACAATTAGGACTTCCCACTCCTAGCACGAGTAGGAATTTCAACTCCTAGTATGTTTAGGACTTCCAACCAAAGTTGGACCCCTTAACCCCTAAACCCTAAGTGGCCTACCCCCCTAGAGCACAAGGGTTGGACCAAAAACCTAACCGGTTAACATACAAAACAATTGTAGGGCTTGAAAACAACCACAGGCAACAAACAACACACACACAAGCAAAGCAAAGAATTTTTTTTTTACCTAAAATTAGGGGTGTTACAGTTAGTTAGGGTTATTAGTGGTTTTCTTTTAATTAAGTTAATGGGCCTTAGGCACTTGTTAGTGAGCCCACTAGTTTATCTATTTAAGTGTAAGGGTTATGCCCTAATTGGATGATGGAATGATTAATCTCTTGTCTAATTATCCTGTCTTCTTCCCTACCTCTCCCTCCTTTCTGGCGGCCATGCCACTCCCTCCCATTTCCCATTATTGGGTTGCCAGGTCATTGTGTACGCCGACTCACAAGATTAATCTACTGTCTAATTCTCTTGTCTTCTTCCCTGCCTCTCCCTCCTTTCTAGCGGCAATGCCGCTCCCTCTCCCCTTTCTCGGCCATCTTGTGCCGCTCATTTCCCATTATCGGGCTGCCAGGTCGTTGTGGACACCGGTTCACAACATTGGTATCAGTGACAAATTGTGGTGGGCACCACATGCATGGTTGCCGCCATCCCCGGTTCCCCACCACCACCCTTGCTGGTTCCGTCCAGTTCCCCAGTAGCATCACCTCAGTTTGTGACTAACCAACGTTGGGTTGCTCCACCACCATTCTCTTTGTTGATGGAGATGATCAGTTCCCTTCATCCGGTAGCCCAACCACCCAGTCCAACCACTCACCCACCGGAGATGAGGGGTGCTGGCACAATCGGGAGAAAGGCTTTGAAGGAGAGGAAGCCTCCAGGAGTCAAAGCTCCACATCCTGGCCTGCTCTTGCATCCATCTACTGTGTTCGCATGGGTAGGCAGCTACATCACAGTCGGCCAAGGGGAAACAAAAATGGGATACGGCCATGAGGAGTAGGAAAAAGGTGATACAACCTTCGAATTATCCCGGCCTTGCGGATCACCGCCCTGGCTGGCCTGTGCTCCGCCCTGACCGGTCTATGCTCCACCTTCCGCTAGACCCGTCTATTTACTGCTTTCTTCTACACCCGTCTATTCCACACCAGGCCCTGCAAGGTCTGGGGGGTGGTGAGTATTTTAAAATACTTAGTAGGAGTACTTATCCTATTAGACATAAATGTAGCATTTGGCAGTTTGTAAATTACATAATCAAGTAAATAGATAATATTTTTCGAAGAAGCAGTAAGGGTGTGCCTCTCACCCAAAAACTTCCCTAGGGCTTCTTCCTACGTATCGAAGATGCTTCTAGGGTTTGTAAGCTCTCACGGCTTACTAGTGTCCCAGACACTTATTATAATATATTATAAAGAATTTGCTGCGGGTACAAAGCAACGGCCTCTTACTCCACTACAGATTGTCCGTAAAACACTCCGTGCTTGTAGAGGGAAGAGCCACCTGTGCTCAAGGGGCGCCGGGATCTAGAGAGCAGAGAGTTTTCCCATGATACTCTCTACCCTAGCGTGTGTAGCCTTGATAGTTGCCCTTCGTTAAGGGCCAATCAGGGGTCTTGCCCTTCGTTAGGGGCTCACCAGGCTAATATACGTACTGTGCATCCGATTCCAAACCAGATTCTACTGTGTACTCTTTATTATAGAACTCTATCGGTACGTCTACTAATCTGAGTTCCAAACTATTAAATCTCTTATATGCCCGACTCAAACGGGAATTTACTTTAAACAATCTTCCACAAAGATTTACCTTTCAAAATCCTAGCCTCGCCTCTACAAGTCATGGTTGTGTTACTAACAATGATTATAAAGGTAGGGTTAGTCGCTTGTTCCAACGAGACAGTTACCCTTTCTCCATCTCATCTCAGCAACTCGGTTGGCACGATTGTACGTATTTCTAAAATTATTTTGATAGAGCACTAATTCTATAAAACTGTCTTTCAATCTTACTATACTCAAGTATAATTAAAATAATGGTGAAGCTAGATTTTCTTTATATCATATATAACATAAAGCATAATTCATAATTAAATTCAAGAAATAAACACTGATAAAACAAGTATATGAGGCAATCTCAAAATATACATGGAAATTAACTAGCATTATCTATATTAACTTTCAAAGACAACCAATATAAGTATTCATGTCTTAAAGAGAGGGTAGAGCCCCTACTTTCTTTCTACGCAAGAAAATAAACGATACTCTAGATAGCCCGAAACTAAATGTCATATTTTTGTATTGTAGAGATCTCAAAATAGAAAATAACTCCGCCATGATGTTCATCATGCTTGATTTAGGTAAAAACGCCTCTTAAACAACTTAAATCGGATTTAAATTGAATAAGAAATGAAGAAAATAAGTTTCTAAATGAATTGAATGAGAAATGAAGACTATTTATAACGAAATGGGGCTGACGCGTGTCTGACACGCGTCTGACGCGTCACTGATGCGCATCAATTTGTCTGACACATGTGTGGACGTGCGTCAGATTTCTGACGCGTGTTAGACGCTTTTATTATAAATATATATTTTTCATTATTAAAATTTAAAAACATCATATCTTCTTATCCCATAATCGGAATTATGCGTTCTTAGTACCGATGGACTCGTGTTTGAATGACTGTTTGCCCGTTTAATCGGTCAAAACAGTCCACTTTTCTGGTTTGTCTACAACCTGCAAAAATTCAAACTAAAAACATTCTGAAATTTTAAATAAATTCAAAATTTATCATATAACATTATACAATCAAAATCTAAGCCTATAACATGATGAATCTAATCATTTTCATGCTTAATCACAAGAAAATAACCATAAATCGCATATTTTTAACAAATCACCATTAAACCTCGAAATGAAGCAAAATCTCAAATAAACCTAAAATCATGCACTCAAATAAAGAAAACCACACAAGGTAAAAATATCTTTTATCTCTGAAAAGCCTTTGAATCTATAAAAAAGCTTCAATCCTTAAGAAATCTTTCCCAAAATTAGGGTAATATTTAAAACCTAAATAAAATTAGCTAATAGACTGAAATGAACCTGAAAATAAATAGATTTAGGATATCCTTAGGTTAAAAATGAAAATTACCTAATTAGGGCTCTAAATTAAAATTTAAAATAAGATTTTTAATGGAAGAAAATCAAGAATCAAAATGGGGAAAATGAAGATAAAAGTTATTAAGACCAAAATCGAAAGATTAAGGGTGATTAGGGCAAGAAAACATACCTTAATCTAAGTTTGTCCTTTGGGAAATGGGGGTGGAGAACTCCCTCCATTTTAACACAGCTATTCCCTATTTGGCAAACAGATTAGGGTTTTCCTTAAGTAGTAAGAGTTTTGGGTTAGGTAAACAAACTGTTAGGTTAGAAAATAGGTTAAAACACCTTAACTGGCTAATTAAGGTTATTTTTGTCTTAAAAATGAATTTAATCATACCCAAACCCACTAAAATAAAATAATAGAATATTAGAGGGTCAAATAGTTCACACACCATCCAACATGGAAGAGGGGTCCACGGCGGGGTCCGCTCCATTAATTAAGAAAGAATTAGGATAAAATATCATTAAATCAGTAAAAATTGAATAAATCAAGATTGATACTAATACTTATAAAAATAAAATTAAACCTTATTAAAGTCATAATTAACTAACCCATAATCCCAAAATCAAATTAAACCGGCAAAAAAATAAAACCATACAAATTTAGATAATTAAAAATAAATTAATATAAAATAAAATTAGAAATCTTACACTCTAGACCTCAAAATCATGGTGAGGGCATTTAAGGAGCAAGTCCTTATACTTTTTGGTAAAAAGGTTCACCCTCCATTTGGGAAAAAGTACTCATGATGTTTTTAAGCAAGGTGTTGGTTTTATGTGTTGGAAATAACTTTTTCAAAAACTCTTGAACCATTCCATTCACTAATCAATGACATTCATCCGATGTTTCAAGCCTTGAAAAAGTAGTTACCTTGAGGACAAGTCGATACGGAAGTAGAGGTTGAATGTTGTGCCCCTAAATTAGAATATATTAGATTAGATTCGATTCTTATTCTAATTTTTAATATTTATACTCCTTCTTTAGTTAGAATTAAATTAATAATAATCTCCTGGTTCTATTAGGATTAGTTTAAATTTTCTCTATATGTTATATAATTCAGAGAAGATTTGCAACTCAAAAATCATAATAAAAAATTAATTTATTTTTAATTATTTATTTTCGATCTCTGTCTAATTTGTCTGTTTTATGTAGACATAAATCTACATCACTTAGGTAAGCTATAGTACGCATCAATAATAACAATTTGTCTTTAATTATCTATGTTCATGGTCAAGTAGGTCCAGGTCTGAAGTATGTCTTGAGATATTATTAATGTCTACAAGTACATATTTTCTGCAATTAAGCAATGAGCTATGGCAGGCATTTCCACTAAGGACAAGAAAAACGTTTAACCATCCTAAGCAACACGTGAAACAAAATATTCATGAGTACTTTAGCTAAAGTCTGTTGTACGCGTTTCAGTTGGGAATGCACACCACTGCAAGTCAATGTTGATTGTTGGATCAAGTAGCTCATCACAGCAGTAAGGCTTATTATTTTTGTGTTCGGTCAATCGGCAGCAATGGTAATCGGAATCGGCAAGTAAATCAAATCTATGATGACTCCGGGAATCAGGGTCTTTTGCTTTACTCTTTACATATTTGGGTTATATTTGGGAAGTATTTCTTATGTTCCTGGCTTACCATGAGCACAACGTAAACAATGCTTAGGCACAGTTGATTGCTAGTATGTAAGTACGCTATTAATCTTAAATAGTTGTTCTTTATGCTGGGCTCATGGAGCATTAAAAACGTTTCTCATATTTTGCTGCCCTACCAGCCACTATTTAGAAAATGGGACTCGACTGGGTTCGATCAAACCTGGAAGGTATTTTGGGTCAAACAGTTAAGTTGTTTGGTCGCTTGAACAGTCCACTTGGACCTGTGACCCGACGGTTCGATCCGGAGCATTTTAAGTGAAAGTATAAAGAAGAAAAAAAACCTAACCTAACCCACCCCCTCACCCGCAGGCCAACCCAAGTTCCCGAGTGTGATGCTGGACTGTTATCCTCTCTTCCTCACCTCTGCCCCGTCCAGCATCTTCACTATCCGAAGATCAACACAACAATTAACAATGTAACTACATCTAGACTTTAACCTTATTTTCTAATTCTTCAATTCCATAAGCTTGATCGATTAGAGAGGGCTAGGCATTTGAGATGATGGAGCTCATTAGGGATTAACTTGAGCAAGCTGTTTTAGCATGGTGGTTAATCATGGAATTAAACTTCTCTAAAAACATGAGAAATAGAAACCGGGTGAGAATGAACGAAATTCTTGATCTCTTCAACTTAGTGATGGATACTCCATGACTAACTCATTGCAAACAAGTTGAGATAGGCTCATAGGTTTGATTGGAAATGATGCACAAATACTTTATCAGTGGACAATACATCATAGGTAACATTGGGGATGTAGGTGGGGAAAGTAGGCGTCTATCCACCTGGACAACTAGCATCAATAACTCCCAAATGATACAAATAGTTTTATGCACTCCATATGTCAATTATTCAAACTTGAGTATTTATGACCATACAAAAATTTCTTGTAATATGAAGTAAATTGGAGTAGACCAATGTATACACAAGCTAAATTAAAGATAAAAATATAAAAAAAATAACTAAGCGATAGAGTAAAATAACTTAATTTTGGTCTCTGAATTAATCAAATCGGGTACAACCTTGAAGTGAATTTTTAGGGTTATAGAAATAGCACCACTCTAACTTAAATAATTTGTGCAAAGAAATGTTTGAGTTTTCTTTGGATTTAAGACGCGCACACGCACAAATTACATGATTAGAGAGGTTTCAACACTAAGAATGATCCCCAAAAGATCAGTTTTTACTATAGACAAAGAAGAAAACAAAACAAAACAAAAAAAGGAAGAATCAAGAGGTCTTGCAACATAGGCGTGAAAAGTTTGTAGAACATATGTTGGTCCTTTGGACTGTTTGCCAGATGCACGCCACGGTTAGTGTGCCCCATGCTATTACATGTCCCTATTCAATAATAGTACGTTTTTTTCCTTCTGGTTGAACGTAAAAAACGTGAGAAATTGTTAGGTAAAGTGTACGAACAAATGGTGGTCAACACCACATACAAGCCCAGTTTTGTGGGGCCATGTTAAAAAATAACGGATGCTTAATTATGTATTTGGTGATGATCACCATCTGCTCAGTCTCCTAATAATCTTTGCTCAAATTTTTTTTTTGATAAGTAAATATTATTAAGCTATTAACCATATCATGCCGCTTCAATTTATATATATAAGCCGGTATTCTTCTCTACAGCCTCCCTTATTATGATCAGTGATTATGAAAAATAAACAGTATAACATAACTAACAATACCTACTTATGCTACTATATATGGGAACTAGATATGATTTAAAAAAAATCTTTTGGGAACTAACTAGGACATAATTCTTAATCATGATTCATGAACCAACTCCAACATTGCAACTAAAAAAACGAACTTCTTCACCTACCTCCGATGGGAAGTCGGTATCTGTGCTTCAGACTGCAGATCATTTTCAATCATCGTACATCAAAATACCAAAGCCCGTCGGCTATCTTGATTCACACTAGTAATTATAAGGTAAGATTCTGTACATGATAGGATGATACACGTCCTCGCCTGAGAAACCTGTATCAATATGTTGTGTGTACTATACCCGCATGGAGTTGCATGAGATTTTTGAATAATCGCCATTTCTTTGCACACGGAAACATCATCTTCACGTTGTGCCAAAGGTAAAAAAGCATCATTCTCATGTTCAAGAATTTGGCAGGAGCCATTGCCGTCATTGTTCTCAATTAGTCAAAAACTCTGTTGCTGGTCTTCCTACCATGCCCATATAATACTTGTTACCCTGGCCTTCCTTAGTGCATTGCTTCTTGTGCCTAAGCAGGCTACACAAGTTGATCCGTGATGAGTTCTTCAGCAAAGGATGTGAAGATGGAGAACGGGTTGCAGCATGAGAAGATGGTGGGGATGGGGTTTACGGTAGACGAGCCGGTTAGGCTAACATGGACGGACCTCACCGTTAATTTGGTGCCTAGAGGAGGTCCGGTCCACCGTGTGCTGCACAGTCTCACCGGCTACGCCGAGCCTGGCAGCCTTACCGCCCTCATGGGCCCATCCGGCTCCGGCAAATCTACCCTCCTCGACGCCCTCGCCGGCCGCCTTGCCAGCAATGCCTTTACAACCGGTAGCATCTTGGTCAATGGTTGCAAGGCCAAGCTATCATTTGGTGCAGCGGTTGATAATGGTGATGGGGTTCTCCTACACCCCAGACGCTTATCACACTTCATCTTATAATTAACCCTTCTCTAATTTGACAACTAAAAGCGTTATTGTTGCAAAAACAGGCGTATGTGACCCAGGACGACACTTTGATCGGCACACTGACGGTGAGGGAGATGATATCATATTCGGCAAGGCTACGGCTGCCGGACAAGATGGGGTGGTCAGAAAAGCAAGAATTGGTAGAGAGCACAATCCTGGAAATGGGGCTCCAAGAGTGTGCTGATACAGTGATCGGAAACTGGCACCTCCGGGGGATTAGCGGAGGTGAAAAGAGGAGAGTTAGCATTGCTCTTGAGATCCTCATGAAGCCCAGATTGCTTTTTCTTGACGAGCCCACCAGTGGCCTGGACAGGTGCATTTCCCCTCTTCTTTTAACCCTCTACACGCTCTTCACGTTTTTTATTTTTGAATATCTATGCAGCCTAATAATCTCTTCAATATTAAAATAAGATACTGAAAGGATTATAAGGGATGTATATGTTCTTTGTTTTTTAGATAAATGGATATTATTAAGCTAAAAAACCCACTAATTCCATGTACTATATGAAAAGATGAATACTTTCTTTGTCTCGTAAGCGTCTTAGAAAATCAAAAAAAATTATTTTTAGTTTATTTTTATTTTTTAATTCAGACTCGGAAGGAGTAGTATTTTATAAAACAAAGTCAGTCTTGTATGTCATCGATCCAATTCTCTTATGTGAATATGTTTTGCCAATATACAAACGAATTTATTCACATACCTGTTCATAGCTGGATACGAAAGATATGAGAATATTCAGAGAACTTCAAACAAATCATTCAGCTGTCACTTTCATGTCCATATTCATATGGGTCTTCAATTTGTCTCCCAATTGAATCTCAAGCATGGACAGCTATGTCACTTCATTGCACAGTGGTTTCAGATGCACCTTTCTTCCAGTCATTGCTAGACCAGACTAACATGAACCTCGTACAGTGATGTTGCTAGGGCGGCCAGGCTTCAAACAAAGAAAAGAAACAGAGACCAGGTGACAACAAAGGGAGTGTTGTGCATGGTCACGACGCGCCTCACTAAGAGGCGGATCTGACTTCAAATCCTAGTTACCATCGACTTTTACCTTTTGATAAAACTCTTGGGTGAGTTTTTATGGGTGCTGAATTTAGTGTAGAGCCCATTTGTGAAGGCCAATTAAAATTTTTGTGTGAATATTTGTAAGTGTTTTTGGAATATCACTATCATTTTGGTAACGGCAAAAATAATAATAATATAATAATACTCTATTTTATAAGAAAAAATTAATATGCGCCATATGTGTTGGGCATATATGGGAGCTGCCGGGAAACACACGGCCCATTGGGTCCCATTCTATAATACGTGTCTCATAATTTTATTTTTCTTATTTAATATTACTCTCTCTGTTATATAATATCAATTATTACAATAATTGATGTCTTTTACTTTTTTTAATTCATATGTCTTGGAGGGAGTATTAGATTCATAAAATTATTAATAATAATATATTATTGTTATCTTTTTTAGAAAGTAGTGTTATTATTGTTATGTTAGTAATAATATAATTAATTATAAAAATATTATTATTATTATTATTTTGTTAGATATAGCTTTATATTTAAATTGTTAAACTAAAAAATGAAATAATAATCTAAAAAAATTGAAGTACACCTAGGTGATTGGAAAATGATTAGTAGTAGTAGTCCTATTTATATAAGCCTATTCTCATACAAGATTTATATAAGCCCTCTCTTAATATCCCATTTTACTCTTAAATTCATAAGCGGGTTTATAAGATTATTGAGGTACTAAGAAAATTATTAGGGTACATATAAATACATTCATAAAGAAAACAGTACAATGAAAGCGATTGTGATTGTGATGCAGTGCTTCCGCCTTTTTTGTGGTAAAGACTCTGCGCAGCTTATCAAGGGATGGAAGGACGGTTATAGCTTCAATACACCAACCAAGTAGCGAAGTCTTTCAGCAATTTGATTCCCTTTATCTACTTTCCGGGGGCAAGACCATTTATTTTGGAAGGGCAGCAGACTCAAATAAGGTAACACTGCCCCCTTGCTTTGTTCTTGTTTTATACTGATTTAGTTTTCTCTCTTTGTTGACATCCATTTCATGCCAACAGTTCTTTGCCCAATCTGGTTTCCCATGCCCAGCTCTCAGGAATCCGTCTGACCATTTCCTGAGGTGTGTGAACTCAGATTTCGATAAAGTGAAAATCATCTCAAAAGAATCCATGGGAGTTCAGGTATATATGAGAAAAAAAATTTTGTTCGTTTTTAGTGACATTAAGTTTCATAAGTGATGAAGTAGCAATCAATGGTATTTAATTATGAAGTAGGTTTATTGTGTATAAGCCTTACTTTTGTTCCAAGTAAGTTCTTGTATATATAACATATAGATGACACTTTGGTTGTTCATTAGACCATTGTGGACAATGATCCTGTGGAGACTACAACAGCAGTAGAAGCCATCCGGAGACTAACTGAATACTATTCGTCATCCCCATACTACTACTCAGCACGAGAGAAAATTGTGGATATGACAAAATCCGTAAGAAACCACTTGGTACTCTTTGTTATAAGCATTAAAAGGAAGTCAGTCCAATTAACGATGTTATTAACATGTATTTCAGAACGGAACTATGCCTGATTTGGCAGGAAGCCAAGCAAGCTTCTTCATGCAGGCCTATACATTGACTCAACGTTCATTTGTAAACATGTCGAGGGATTTTGGCTATTACTGGCTAAGACTTGTCATGTACGTTGCCCTCTCCCTCTGCATTGGCACCACATTCTTTGATGTGGGCACTAGCTACAGCTCCATCCAGGTATGCTATGTGCCATGCTCACAGAGCTCAGCTAAGAAAACATTTTCAAGGCGCCCACTTTTAGGAAATTTTGGCAAATGTAATTTTGGACCAACCGTCCTTTGGTTCATTATTTTTCAATAAAAAAAGACTAATATGTGTTTACTATAACAAAAAGTGGCTTTTACCATTTTCGTTGCAAAAAGAAAATTCACCCGTTGCCAAATTAGTCGCAAATACCTTGTCACATAAACGGCTCAGCTTATTATCACACTAGATGACATAAGTAGCAGCGGTTGCAAACATCCTGATCTTAATTATGTTTTTTTCATTTTTTGTTTCAGGCAAGGGGATCTTGTGCTTCCTTCATATTGGGCTTTCTCACTTTCATGTCCATTGGTGGATTTCCATCCTTTGTGGAAGATATGAAGGTCAGTATCACATATTTTCAGAATTGCTAGGCTTTGGTCAAGCCGAAAAGTAATATGCAAAATAACTAGTCCAACACTGCTTACAGGTTTTCCAGAGGGAAAGGTTGAATGGCCACTATGGTGTGACAGCATTTGTGGTCAGCAACACATTGTCTGCAATGCCCTTTCTCTTCCTAATATCCCTCGTATCTGGAACAATATGCTACTTCATGGTTCAATTCCACCCAGGGTTTATCCACTATTTTTACTTCATTCTATGCCTGTTTGCAAGTGTTGCAGCAGTAGAGAGCTTGATGATGACCATAGCCAGCATGGTTCCCAACTTCCTCATGGGAATCATCACAGGCGCCAGCCTCCAGGTGAGGCCCTGTTTGTTAGGAAATATTTCTTCTAATGTTTTTACCAGCATTTATATCACGTACGAATTGATCACCATCTCTACAAATTAAACATGACATTTCTTATTTTTTAACCTTTTGGCCGCCCAATATAAGTAAAAAGTTTACTAGCTGTCATTTTGTTTGCTGAAATTGGTGGTACTTCCTTGATGTAGGCCATTTTTATGCTGGTGTGCGGATTTTTTAGACTCCCAAAAGATATTCCAAAACCTATTCTGAGATATCCATTGACTTACATCAGCTTCCTTTATTGGGGAACACAGGTAAGAGGTTCTGGCTACAAATTCTTATTGTATTATTTTAAGAAAAATACTTCGATGTCGTCGAATTTCACATGTGATGAAGTTATATCATAGGTAAACACTTTTGATTGGTGGAGCCCGAAAAAATAAGCCCTACTTATCAATACTGTTTATACCATGAAATAAGTTCATCGCAAACGAACATTGATGTCAATGTAGCATTACTTTTATTTTAAGCTAAGTTTAACTTTACTGTAAACCCTGTGATCACTTATGTCACAAAGAATATGACAACAACATTAATGGATGACTTGGATATCGAAGAATGAGCTAGTAAATCACAAAGCCAAAATTTGTGCAATAATCAAACTGTTTTCATACAGGGGCAGTACCAAAATGACTTCAGGGGCTTAATGTTTGACAACAAGAGGCCAGATCTCCCCAAGATCACTGGTGAATCAATTCTAGTGAAGGTCTTCCAAATTGATCTGAACCGATCACAGTGGTGGAATCTATATGTCATCTTCTGCATGATCATAGTTTATCGCGTTTTGTTCTTCGTCATGATCAAGGTCAGTGAGGATGTGACTCCACGGATTAGAGGTCTCTTTGCAAAGCGAAGGCTACAAGAAGAGAGTCATAATGGCAGGATGATACTTCCAGTCACCATGCTCTCCCCAGGCGTATGATGCAGTGGAGGCAATGCAAATTGAGTTTTTATATAATACGGCCACTTCATTCAAATTTTTTTATTATATAATACAGCAGCTTTAATTTTACAAATTGTGCTGGCATCCTCATGGATGTGTACATCCAGGCAGTTAGCAGTCAATTTCTGGATGGCCCTCTACAAATTGGTGGGCAATTTATGTAATACCATTTTGTTATGTCCATTAATTTTATTCATTTATAAATTTATTCAGATTTTACTTGAATTTTAGAAGGCCATGGTTTAAATTTTGATGTATGGGTATGGGTGGACTGATGGCTGCATAAGGGGCGTGCGAACCTCAATCTCAATGCAACAATTCTTGAGAATCATGGCTTAAGTATGCAATCATTCACAATTTAACTAGAGGGACGCAAAAATAAGTGTTACTAAAAATTGCTACTTGCGACACATACAAAATCGTCACAAAAAAATGAACTAGTAACGATGCATAATAATATGCGTCGCTAATAGTCATCTTTTAGCGACACTTAATTTAAAGCGTCGCTAATACTAACTATATTAGCGACGCTTTAAAATAAACAAGTGTCACTAATAGCGACGTTTATTCAAGTGTCACTAAAAGATATTTGTTTAAAGAATCAAAACTATTAACGACGCTTATTCGTAATTGTCGCTAATAGTTTTAACATTAGCGACGCTTATAAAAAAACATCGCTAATAGTATAAGTATTAGCGACCTATAATATAAGCGTCACTAATAGTAATGAATTTAAAATAAATAAATAAAAACTAGAACTATTAACGAGGCTTTTAAACAAGCATCGCAAATAGCATTGATAAATAGTGACGCTTCATGACATGCGTCGCTATTAGCTTTATTAATTAATTTTATTTAACAAATAATTATATAATAAAAATATATTAAAAATAAAAAAAACTTCTTAAATATAATATATTTTATTCAATATTTACTATTTTTATATATAATAAATAAATATTAAATTTTCAATCAAAGGTAGTGACAATAATAGATTAAAAAATTTAATATAAAAGAAATAGTGGGGGGAGAGAGTGAGGGTAGAGAGAGGGTGAGGAGAGAGAGAGAGGGAGGAGAGAGTGAAGAGAGAAAGGATAGAGAGAAGAGAGAGAGGAGAGAGTGTAGAGAGAGTGAGGATTTTAATTATAATTTTTTTTATATATTTTATATATTTTTATTTAAAAATTAATTAAAAATAAATTAAAGAGATGAGGGGAGAGAGAGACGAGAGAGAGAGGAGAGGGAGGAGAGCGAGTGAGGAGAGAAAGATATGAGAGATAAAATTTTAATTTTTTAATATTTTTTATTATATTTTTATTTAAAAATTAATTAAAAATAAAATATATTAGTGAAACATATTTGTATGCATCACTTATACTATTAGTATTAAGGACGCATAAAAATATGTGTCACTAATACTATTAGTATTAGGGACACATACGAATATGCGTCGCTAATACCCTTAGTGACGCATATTCATATGCGTCACTATTGCCTTATAATTTATTCTATTAATTTTAAAATAAGTAGAGATAAAAAAAAGATGATATAGAGAGAGGAGAGGGGGAGAGAGGGGAGAGAGAGAGGAGAGAGAGAGAGTGAGGAGAGAGAGATGAGCTAGAAAATTCTAATTTCGGTTTTTTAATATTTTTTATTCAAAAATTAATAAAAAAATAAAATCTATTAATGACGCATATGAATATGCGTCGCTATTACCTTATAATTTATTCTATTAATTTTAAAATAAATAGAGAGAAAAAAAAAAGAGATGATAGAGAGAGAAGAGAGGAGAGAGAGAGATGGAGAGGGGGAGGGGAGAGAAGAGAGAGCGAGGGGGGAGAGACACAAGGAAGAGAGAGAGAAGAGAGAAAAAAAGAGCTGATATAGAGAGAGGAGAGGGGGCCGGAGAGAGGAGAGAAAGGGGAGAGAGAGAGAGGAAGGGAGAGATAGAGAGGGAGGAGAGAGTGAGTGAGGAGAGAGAGATAGAGAGAAAAATTAAATTTCAATTTTTTAATATTTTTTATTTATAAAATAATCAAAAAATGAAATGTATTAGTGACGCATATTCGTATGCGTCACTAATACTATTGGTATTCGGGACGCATACGAATATGCATAATTCTGTTGGTATTTGGGACATATTCGAATATGCGTCGTTAAAACCCTAAATATTAGCGATGCATATTCATATGCGTCGCTATTACCTTATAATTTATTCTATTAATTTTAAAATAAGTAGAGAGAGAAAAATGAGGGGAGATATAGAGAGGGAGGAGAGAGAAGAGAGAGAGTAGGGGAGAGATAGAGAGGGAGGAGAGAGAGATGAGAGAGAAAAATCTAATTTTGAATTTTTAATATTTTTTATTTAAAAATTAATAAAAAAAGGAAATCGATTAGTGACGCATGTGAATATGCATCACTAATACTATTGGTATCTATTACCTTATAATGTGTAAAATAAGTAGAGCGAAAAAAAGAGATGATAGAGAGAGGGGGAGAGAGGAGAGAGAGAGAATGAGAGAGAGAGGGGAAGAGAGAGAGGAGGGGAGAGAGGAGAGAGAGAGGTGGGGAGAGAAAGGAGAGAGAGGAGGGGAGAAAGAGGGGAGAGTGAGAGGGGGGGAGAGAGAGGAGAGAGTGAGAGGAAGGGAGAGAGAGGAGAGAGAGAAGAGAGTTGTGAGGAGAGAAAGAAGAGAGAGTGAGGAGAGAGACCGGATCTCCTCTCTCTCTCTCTCTTCTCTTTTTTCTCTTCACTCCCTCCCCTCTCTCTTCTTCTCTCTCTTCTCTTTCTCTCTCCACTCCCCCTCTCTCTCCTCCCTCCCTCTCTCTCCTCCCTCCCTCCCTCTCTCTCTCTCCTCCCTCTCTCTCTGTCTCTCTCTCCCCTCCCTTCCTCTCTCTCTCTCTTCCCTCTATCCTCTCTCTTTCCCTCTCTCTCTTTCCCCCTTTTTGTGACACTTCCACTAGAAGCGTCGCAAAAACATTCGCGCGGGTGAAATTCACCCGTGCGGAGTTCTCCTCCTATAAATCTCCCCCACACTCCTCGGTCGCTGACCACCGCCGGTGACCTCGCCCCAAAGATCACCCCCCCTGGAGACCACCTCCGCCGATCGCCTCCTTGAGAGATGCCCCCGGCGAGTACTCCCCTCCCTCCCTCTGCGGTTCCCTTCTCCTAGCCAGCTGACCACCCTCGGCAATCACACCCCTGCGACCACTTGCCGGTGACCGCCCCTTGCGACCACCCAATGGTGATCGCCCTCTAGCTCCTCACCTCTTTCCCGGCTCCCCTCTCTTGCCAACGATTCCCCCCCCCCCCCCCCCCCCCCCCACCCCTGATCCCAGTTCCCCCCTCCTCCAGTTTGTCGATCGGAGAAAGGGGCTGTGGGGCCAGAATTCGGCTCCCCACTGGATTCTGGCTTCCCCCACCACCCCTCCCCACACCCTCCCCAGTGCTCCCCCTACACCCGGTTCCCCTCCTCCTCCAATCAACAGACCGGATGTGACTCCACGGATTAGAGGTCTCGTTGCAAAGCGAAGGCTACAAGAAGAGAGTCATAATGGCAGGATGCTACTTCCAGTCACCATGCTCTCCCCAGGCGTATGATGCAGTGGAGGCAATGCAAATTGAGTTTTTATATAATACGGCCACTTCATTCAAATTTTTTTTGTATATAATAGAACAGCTTTAATTTTACAAAATTGTGCTGGCATCCTCATGGATGTGTACATCCAGGCAGTCAGCAGTCAATTTCTGGATGGCCCTCTACAAATTGGTGGGCAATTTATGTAATAACATTTTGTTATGTCCATAAATTTTATTCAGAATTTACTTGAATTTTAGAAGGCCATGGTTAGAAAATTTTGATGTATGGGTATGGGTGGACGGATGGCTGCATAAGGGGCGTGTGAACCTCAATCTAAATGCAACAATTTAACTAGAGGGACGCAAAAATAAGCGTCGCTAAAAATCACTACTTGCGACACATACAAAATCGTCATAAAAAAATGAACTAGTAACGATGCATAATAATATGTGTCGCTAATAGCCATCTTTTAGCGACGCTTAATTTAAAGCATCGTTAATACTAACTATATTAGCGACACTTTAAAATAAACAAGTGTCACTAATAGCGACGTTTATTCAAGTGTCACTAAAAGCTATTTATTAAAAAAAATTAGAACTATTAGCAACGCTTATTCATAATTGTCACTAATACTTTTAACATTAGCGACGCTTATAAAAAAACGACGCTAATAGTATAAGTATTAGCAACATATAATATAAGTCACTAATAGTAATAAATTTAAAATAAAAAAATAAAAATTAGAACTATTAACGACGCTTTTAAACAAGCGTCGCAAATAGCATTGATAAATAGTGACGCTTCATGACATGCATAGCTATTGCTTTATTAATTAATTTTATTTAATAAATAATTATATATTAAAAATATATTAAAAATAAAAAAAACTTCTTAAATATAATATATTTTATTGAATAGTTACTATTTCTATATATAATAAATATTAAATTTTCAATCAAAGGTAGTGACAATAATAGATTAAAAAATTTAATATAAAAGAAATAGTGGGGGAGAGAGTGAGGGTAGAGAGAGGGTGATGAGAGAGAGGGAGGAGAGAGAGAAGAGAGACAGGATAGAGAGAGAGGAGAGAGCGTAGAGAGAGAGAAGAGAGAGGGAGGAGAGAGAGAAGAGAGAAGAGAGAGTGTAGAGAAAGAAAGGGAGAATTTTAATTATAATTTTTTTTATATTTTTTATTTAAAAATTAATTAAAAATAAATTAAAGAAATGAGGGGAGAGAGAGGAGAGGGAGAGAGAGAGAGAGGGAGATGGAGAGATTGAAAGGGAGGAGAGAGAGAGAGAAGGGGGAGAGAGAGTGAGGAGAGAGAGAGATGAGAGATAAAATTTTAATTTTGATTTTTTAATATTTTTTAATATATTTTTATTTAAAAATTAATTAAAAATTAAATATATTAGTGACACATATTCGTATGCGTCACTTATACTATTTGTATTAAGGACGCATAAAAATATGCGTCACTAATACTATTGGTATTAGGCACGCATACGAATATGCGTCACTAATGCCCTAAGTACTAGCGACGCATATTCATATGTGTCACTATTACCTTATAATTTATTTTATTAATTTTAAAATAAGTAGAGAGAAAAAAAAGGAGATGATATAGAGAGAGGAGAGGGGGAGAGAGAGAAAGGAGGGGAGAGAGAGTGAGGAGAAAGAGATGACATAGAAAAATCTAATTTTGATTTTTTAATATTTTTTATTTAAAAATTAATTAAAAAATAAAATGTATTAGTGACACATACGAATATGCATCACTAATTCTATTGGTATTAGTGACACATACGAATATGCATCACTAATTCTATTGGTATTAGGGACACATTCGAATTTGCGTCGCTAATACCCTAAGTACTAGCGATGCATATTCATATGCGTTGCTATTACCTTATAATTTATTCTATTAATTTTAAAATAAGTAGAGAGAGAAAATGAGGGGAGATATAGAGAGGGAGGAGAGAGAGAAAAGAGAGAGAAAAAACTAATTTTGAATTTTTAATATTTTTATTTAAAAATTAATAATAAAAAAAATCTATTAGTGACACATATGAATATGCGTCACTAATACTATTAGTATTAGGGACGCATACGAATATGCATCACTAATTCTATTGGTATTAGGGACGCATTCGAATTTGCGTCGCTAATACCCTAAGTATTAGCGATGCATATTCATATGCGTTGCTTTTACCTTATAATTTATTCTATTAATTTTAAAATAAGTAGAGAGAGAAAAATGAGGGGAGATATAGAGAGGGAGGAGAGAGAGAAAAGAGAGAGAAAAAACTAATTTTGAATTTTTAATATTTTTTATTTAAAAATTAATAATAAAAAAATCTATTAGTGACACATATGAATATGCATTACTAATACTATTGGTATTAGGGACGCATACGAATATGCGTCACTAATACTATTAGTAGTAGGAACGCATAGAAATATGCGTCGCTAATACCCTTAGTACTAGCGACGCATATTTGTATGTGTCCCTATTACCTTATAATTTGTAAAATAAGTAGAGAGAGAGAGAGAAAAAAAAGATGATAGAGAGAGGAGGAGAGGGGGAGAGAGAGAAGGAGAGAGAGGGGAAAAGAAAGAGGAGGAGAGAGAGAGGTGGGGAGAGAAAGGAGAGAGAGAGGAGAAGAAGAGAGAGAGGAGAGGAAGAGAGGGGGTGGCGAGAGAGAGAGAGGAGAGAGAGAAGAGAGTTTGAGGAGAGAAAGAAGAGAGAGTGAGGAGAGAGACCGGATCTCCTCTCTCTCCTCTTTTCTCTCTCCTCCCTCCCTCTCTTTCCTTGTCTCTCTTTCCCCCTTTTTGCGACGCTTCCACTGGAAGCGTCGCAAAAAACATTCGTGCAGTCAAAATTTGCCCGCGCCGAGTTCTCCTCCTATAAATCCCCCCCACACCCCTTGGCCGCTGACCACCGCCGGCTACCTCGCCGCCCTGGCGACCACTCCTTGCCGTTTTCCCCCAGGCGCCCACCCCCGCCGATCGCCTCCTCAAGAGAAGCCCCCTGCGGCTACTCCCCTCCCTCTCTCCGTGATTCCCCTCTCCTAGCCAGTTGACCACCCCTTGCAATCGCACCCCTATAACCACCTGCTGGTGACCGTCCCCCTGCGACCACCCAATGGTCATCGCCCCCTGGCTCCCCTCTCTCGCCGGTGATCCCCCCCCACCCATGGTCCCAGTTCCTCCCTCCTCTGGAAGGGGCTGTGGGGCCGGAATCCGGCTCCCCATCCACCCCTCCCCTTCCCCCACTCTCCCCAGTGCTCCCCTTACACCCGGTTCCCCCCTCCTCCGGTCAACAGACGGGATAAGGGGGCTCGGGGCCGGAATCCGGCACCACATCCACCCTCTCCCGGTCACCCCCCTAACCTGTGTATCCCCCACCGGTGCCCTCCCGCCGCCGGCGGGTTATTTTTTTATAATTTTTTAAGTCATTAGCGACACTTGCCGCTAAAGACTTTCTATATTTTTTTCTTATTCGATTGCTTCGCTAATAAGAAAAATAATTTTTTTTCATTTTTTTATTAGAGACGTATTTTTATTATTTTATTCAAATTTTTATTTTTTTAAAATATTTTTGTATTATTAGCGATGTTTGGATAAGCGATGCTAATACATAACTATTAGCGACGTTTTATCATAAGCGTCTATAAATGTCATTAATGTTAAGACTATTAGCGGCGTTTAATGATAAGCGTCACTAATAAGTAATAGCAACGACAGTTTAATCGACGTATTTAGCGATATTTTATAAACGCCACTAATACTCATTAGCGACTCTTAGAGCATTATTAGCAATGCTTACAAGAGTCGCTAATACTCCGATTTGTTGTAGTGGGAATGCTCATATATTTATTAAATTCAAAATGGAAAGAAATAATTGTTTTGAGATGGAAATCTTGAAAACTAAATTCTTATTTAATAGTCAAGGTAAAGGCCAAAGCAGGAGTGTAAACCTCCCTAGTCCCCTTGTATTTTTATTTTGAACATGGCTATTTAAACCCCTATTTTTTCCTTGTATCCCCCAAACAAAAGCAAAAAGTTAGATTTTTTTTACTTTTATACCCCACTTTTCCCCCACTAACTTGCTCTTTAGTTCCCCATTTACATTTCTCTTTTTTCCCCCACGAGTTAACCTAAAGAACGTGATTTTTTTTGTAGACTTTCTTCTCCTCCTCCAGGCTAAGTTAGAGCCGCCGACGAGCACTGTAGGCGTAGGCAAGCACTATAGCTCCGGCGTACACTATAGATCCGGCGATGATTAAAAAGCTCCGGTGGTGGCTAAAAAAGCTCCGGCAACCAAAAAGTTGAACCCTTTTTGTAAGTTTATCTTCCCTTATAGTATTATTTGTTCATTAATGGCGTCTTTACACTTCCATAGACATGTTTATCATATTTTCTGCCAGAACGTTATAAGAGGCAAGAAAGCTTCCGTTAGCTCCCTGCGACAATGTTTGTATCTGCACGGGGACTACACACTGCTAAGTACAAAAATGTATATACATGGGCTAAAAACTTTTGTTAGCTCTATAGTGGGGGGTATAACCTGACATAATATACTTAGGTTAATTAAATAGCCAGGGCGACATCTTAAATATGTATATATCTTTTGCATTCTCTGATGATAAGGTAAATTCATTAATTGTAAATGTTGTGAGGAATATATCATATTATTATGAGAAATGTCAATATTAATATGTTTTTATCAACTTGCATGTATTCTCATCACAAGAGGCTTTAATAAAATGGGCCAAAGGAATTTGTATGAGGCATGGTACAGTGCTTATAATCCTAAAATCGGATGCCTAAAAGCGGAGACCATGTGTTACTCTAGCTTGTGAAAGGGTGGGTTACTACAAAAGAAGTATTATTTAAAAGCCCAAGTCGGATTTTCATAATAGATGCTTGAGAAAAGTTATATAAGAATCGAGTTTTTGATATGCATCCATGTGGTAGCATTCCACCGTCGTTTGTGACAGTTTAACTATGTGAGAGTTTTGGAGAGCCGACAGTGGAATCCTAATGTTGTGATTATCTTAAGGGTTTATCATTGGGGTCCACATGCTAGTAGGATAGGTCATTGTTTAATAAGGGCATTTAGGTCAAGAGATTAGTTAGGGTTATTAGTGGTTTTCTTTTAATTAAGTTAATGGGCCTTAGGTGCCTGTTAGTGAGCCCACTAGTTTATCTATTTAAGTGTAAGGGTTATGCCCTAATTGGAGGATGGAATGATTAATCTCTTGTCTAATTATCTTGTCTTCTTCTCTGCCTCTCCCTCCTTTATGGCGGCCATGCCGCTTCCTCCCCTTTCACGGCCATCTTGTGCCCGCTCATTTCCCATTATCGAGCTGCCAGGTTGTTGTGTACGCCGATTCACAAGATTAATCTGTTGTCTAATTCTCTTGTCTTCTTCCCTGCCTCTCCCTCCTTTCCAGCGGCCATGCCGCTCCCTCTCCCCTTTCCCGGCCATCTTGTGCCGCTCATTTCCCATTATCGGGCTGCCAGGTCATTGTGGATGCCAGTTCACAACATTGGTATCAACGACGAATTGTGGTAGGCACCACATGCATGGTCGCCGCCATCCCTGGATCCCCCACCACCATCCTTGCTGATTCTGGCCAATCCCGCAATAGAATCACCTCCATTTTTAACTAACCAACGTTGGGCTGCTCCACCACCATGCTCTCTGTTGATGGAGATGATCAGTTCCCTTCATCTGGTAGCCCAACCACCCAGTCCAACCGCTCACCCACCGGAGATGAGGGGTGCTGGCGCAATCGGGAGAAAGGCTCTGAAGGAGAGGAAGCCTCCAAGAGTCAAAGCTCCGCATCCTGACCTGCTCTTACATCCAACTGCCGTGTTCGCATGGGCAGGTAGCTACATCATAGTCGGCCAAGGGGCAACAAAAATGGGATACAACCATGAGGAGCAAGAAAAAGGGGATACGGCCTTCGAATTATCCCAGCCTTGCAGATCTCCGCCCTGGCTGGCCTGTGCTCCACCTGGCCGGTCTATGCTCCACCTTCCGCCAGAACCCCGGCCGCCTTCTTCTCCTCCACCCGATCAA
Organism: Saururus chinensis; assembly: GCA_035235625.1. Lineage (NCBI taxonomy): Eukaryota > Viridiplantae > Streptophyta > Magnoliopsida > Piperales > Saururaceae > Saururus > Saururus chinensis. Next base: position 21,730,287 of record CP141146.1, on the reverse strand, counting down.
CTCCACCCCTAAGTAGAGCTTTGCCTATGCATACTCCATCTTGACACAACTGCCTCACTACAATCCCCATTGGTCCATTCCCCTACATCCATGGTTGTTCTGGCCATTGCATCAACACTGGAGCAAAGGTCGTGACTTTATGGGAGAACTGGACATGTAGCCTTTGACCTGTGGCATCCCCATCAGATACAGTCTCATTCTGTCTGCACACAGAACCCTCAAGCAAAGCCTTGACTCCGGCAATTCCATGGCACATTTTGGCATCGCCAGGATCCACCGCTCCGTCACCAGGAACTGGACGTGTAGGCAACTGTCGCTGCCTTGGCTTGTCTACACCGGCCTTGATCTTGCGCAAGTGCCCAACCTTCACCGCCATTGCAGACCGACAATGAGCCTCCATCTCCACTGCAAGCATCCCCTCACGCAGGTTGCTAGCCGAATCGAGTTTTTGCCAGGATTTTGGTCGTTGCCGTGGCTTGTCTGCAAAAATTTTCATTGGAGTGTTCGAACTGGAAATTTTGGCAATGACGGCTCCATCTTTGCCTTGGCTAGCCATTTCTCCGAATATCTCGTGAGATCTCCTTTGTTGGTACTGAGTTTTGGAATAGTGTCAATCCGGCTTTCCCCAAGAAAGGATATGAGCCACGATACGATTCTGGAGTTTTCTATTGAGCCACCCACTTCATAGGACCTACTAGGCCCTTCTTCCATGGGTCAGCCTGCAGATTTCAGCCGCAAGCATCATGGACCATGATATATCTTATGTTGTCCTCTTACCTTCCTTATATGGAAGTCAATAGAGATCCAACAACCATTCCCTACAATCTCACCTTCACCCCAACAAAGACAGCTAAATATTATATTGATGCTCCTTTCCATTCTGGCGGACCTCTCAACTCGACATTTATAGGTTGTGGATGGGAGAAAATCTCCACATCAAAGGACACCTTGTAGTCCCTATGGTGAGCCCTGCTTGTTGGAGACCTGTGCGGCAAATCCACTTTGTCCCACGCCCGACAAGTCACGCCCGTTCCATTGCTCCACCACCTCCATCATCTACAGTCATCCCTATCAACATCACAGATCCCCTGCCCTCAGATTCTATGTTTGTAGTGTTACCCACTTCACATGGTTCCTCATCTTCTTAATCGACATCCACTGACTTTACTTCCTGCATGTTCTGTTAGTTTCTTCACGTTGGTTTCGAGTACTGTCCAACTACCTTGCATCCTTCTACGTGTCTCATCCATAGTTCCGGACCGGTTGTTCCCAATGGAGCTATTGTGGACCCGATGCTTGGAGTTTTAGGCCACCACGGGGACGAGGTGATGCGCAAGCGAAGCGTGGTCGAACGTTGTCAACGTCCTAATGGTCTATCATTGGGGTCCATGTGCTAGTAGGATAGGTTCTAATTATGTCATTGTTTAATAAGGGCATATAGGTCAAGAGGTTAGTTAGGGTTATTAGTGGTTTTCTTTTAATTAAGTTAATGGGCCTTAGGCGCCTATTAGTGAGCCCACTAGTTTGTCTATTTAAGTGTAAGGGCTATGCCCTAATTGGAGGATGGAATGATTAATTTGTTGTCTAACTCTATTGTCTTCTTCCCTGCCTCGCCCTCCTTTCCGGTGGTCATGCCGCTCCCTCTCCCCTTTCCCGGCCATCTTGTGCCACTCATTTCCCATTATCATGCTGCCAGGTCGTTGTGCACGCCGGTTCACAACACCTAACTTATAAGTACATTTTGGAAATAAATTGAGGTGGGATGTATAGAAAGTGTTTTGTGCATTCAATTTTTGAGAGATAATAGAATTTTGGATACAAATGAAAGATACCTATTGTAAGGACTCTCATTTCTAAACCGGTTTTCGTTTCATTTTAATCATTGGTTATTGCATGGTTAACTCATTTTTTTACTAATTCGGTGGTTTCATAAATAAATGGTGTTTCTCTTGGTTTTAATCAAAATCAACTCTACAATTATTGGTTTTAAGTGATTTTGAGTCAAATCTGAATTTTTGGTATTTTTCTGAATTTTCACTAATTTTCAGAAAATTAGGGTTTGGCCCCTATGGGCCCCACCGTCAAAATTTGGGTTTTTGGACCAAACTAACCCAAACATCAATGCAAGCCCTTACCAAAATTTTTATAATTTTCCCAGGTTTAATTAGTGCTCAAATAACTAAATTACCCATTTTTAGCGTATTATTCTATTTATACCCCACTACTTACTCATACACACCACAAACCCTATTATAAATAGGATGACCTGAGCCATTTCTATTTTGGAAATAGGCTGAGAAAGGGAGGTTAGGTCTAATTCCCCAATTAGGCCCAGATTAGAAGGTGTTTAAGGTAAGTCCCTTCTAATTAAGCCCTAAGTTCTAGGTTTTCTCTTAATCCCTTCTAGATCTATCATTTCCCCTTGGTTTTGATTCGTCTTTAAACATCAAAATAACTGATTTACATATTTACTTCAAACCCTAGATTTAAAAATCCGATTTTTATATTCAACAAGCCCTAGATCTAAGTTTTTTATTAGGGTTTTCTATGTTAAATCGGTTTTAATAGAGTTTAATTTAAACTCTATCTTTTTGTAAGGTTTTCAAGAAGGGTGACCATCAAATCCAAGCCTAATCAAAGGATAAGGTAATGGACTTTCAAAATTTCAGTTTTCTTATGGTAAAGCTCTTGATTTTGTGGTTTATTTTGAATGGATTTACTTGATTTAGTGCTTTAATGGCGTGATTAGTAAATGGTAATATTTAATCCCGATTTCATAGGGTTTTATCTTGTTATGATGTGGATTAGCTTTCTGGATGTTATGGTGAGATTTTATTGGCATTTAGGTTGTTAGATGATGATTTTAAATTTTATCCATGGAGTTTCGGTTTGAAGATTTGAATTGGAGAAGAAGGTTGATCCGCCTTGTTGGCATTCGAATAGCCCTCTTGGGCGTTCGAACGGTAACACTGTAATTTTGACCGATTTCCCGCTTAGCAGATCGAACGGCAACACTGTATTTTCAGAATTTCTGCGTTTAGCCAATCGAACGGCCCTTGCGTTTGAACGGCTACACAGTAGATTTTTGTATAATATGCATGATGTCTATTTCGGTAATTCTACTTATATATATCATTTTCATGTGAATGTGGAGTGTTTTGAGCTATAGTATGCTACTGGAAGGGTATACCATTGAGGTTATGAAGTGGTGATATATATTTAGTGTTATATGGAATGGCTTGAGGTTGGTTATATGATGTTGGAATTACCATCTTGAAGTATGAATGGTGGATTCTCTATGGTTAGGTATATTTTTAATTGAGATACAACATTCTAGTAGGCTGATATGACATGTTGGGATGTGGTTAATTGAATATGTGAATGTTAGTGAATGTCATGGCTCAAGGATGAAGTGAATGATCTTATATGTGTTTAGCTTGTGGTTAAGCTTTGATTTGAGTTATGATTTTAATGATTCTTCATCTATAATTTTCCGCTGGAATTCATGTTTAGATGTTAATACACATGTGTAGGGTGACAGTGAATGAAGTTCAAGTATGTTGATATGCATTGGGGGAAATGCTTCTATTATGAACACACACACATGTGGGTTAATGTTGATGATAAGCATTGATATTATGATTATGAATGATGCATGAGGGGCTGATGAGAGCACTTAGCATGAATTAGGATTCATGTATGCCTTGCCCACGTATGTACCATGTTGCATGCATCATGGAAATAGATTTCAATTGATGCTTTATCGAGATTAATCGAGTTTGACCGATTGGATGCAATGTGGTGAAATTGTGTGTTGGATTGATCGGTCGTGGCTTAATCAAAACTTGATTGGTCCAAAAGGATACGTTTTGATTTGAGTTCCTTCGTGGAACATGTGCACTCCCCGGGTTGAGTCTAATTAAATGGAAATCATGTGGAGACGAGTTGTGTACTTGTTTTGCGATTTGTGATTATTATTGTCTTCTAGACCCTGAGAATCCAGTATGGTATGCTCTGTGTACCGGCTACCATGTGTTCTAGGGTTTCCTGTGTGGAAACTCGGGCTATTCCCCATCGCAGGAGATGTCCCAGAACAAACATCCCTACTCTAGGTTCTCTTCGTGAGAATGTGACATCCTTGGTCAGGATCGTCTGGGGTGAGCAGCCTTTAGGGATTAACAACCCCGAACTTCTTAAATTCTTGTGTAGAATTTGGACCATGACACGCCTTCGTGGCCTCATCTATGTTCCCATCTTCGTGACACTATGTGTGATTACTCCTTGATGGAGGCATTCTTGATTTATATTGATGCAAGTATATGATGATAGCATATTTGTGTAACATGTAATTTGACACGTTTGTCGTGTAAGAATGGCTGAGATATATTATGCATATGTGATTTGAAGAAGTGTGATTGAGACAATATATGCAGGCTTATGTGTTATGAATGCATGATTAGAAAGTGTGATGGAGACACTATATGCAGATTTATGTGTTATGAATGCATGATCAGAAAGTGTGATTTAGACACTATATGCAGGTTTATGTGTTATAAATGTGTGATCAGGGAATTATGCATCTTGTCAATCTTTTCTTTGACTAATTGTGTTGATATGCCATCGTGTTTCCGATGATGATAGTATATTAGAAAACCATTGCTGAGTTTGTTTAAACTCACCCCTCTTTATTGTGTTTTGCTTTGGGGCTGCGTGGTGCGGCACGCAGACGGACAGGATCTCCTCTTCGAGGAAAGATCGGAGATGACATGGGTGTGATCGTGGAGTCCTCTTATGAGGCTTATTATCTTTCGTTTATGCTTTATGTTTAGAACCTTTGTGTATAGTTCTCATGTTGATTTATGTTATGTTATACACTTGTGTTGTTTAAGACGTATTTTGGAGCCTAGAGTGGGCTAAGGTTAAACTAAGCATGTGGGTTTGAGACTTATGTTTATCTTGAGTTAATGTAACTCTCTTTCTTTTCTACTTATTTACTCTTGCTCAAAGTGGTGTGCATACTCCGTAATGTTGTTAGTTCGCCCATAATTAAGGGCTAAACCGTATCTCAATTCTCCTTGTCGCCCCCCGTGCGCTTGACCGGATTCGGCTCGGGTCGGGCAGTGCCGGGGCGTGACACCTATAGATGTACTTGATGAGATTATTCACTTTACATAGTTTAAAAGTTATTGTTTTTGATGTGGTGGGGGGCACCCCCCCCGCGCGCCAAATTGAAGACAGTTATTGTAAGAAGTTATTGTCTGTAACATGGCGGGGGGCACCCCCCGCCATGTTTCAAAGAACTAGATGGGGTCGATGACCCCCTGCCACTTCATGCAAAATGAGGCGGGGGCCTCCCCCTGCCAAATCCAAGATACTAACTTTTTAGTTACTGCCCCCAGCCTAATTTCAAAGAATTAGACGGGGTCAAATACCCATTCCACCACTTCATGCAAAATTGAGTGGGGAGTACCCCCCGCCAAATCTTAAAGTTACAGTCTGTAACATGGTGGGGGGCACCCCCTGCCATGTTTTGAAGAACTAGGTTCGATCAAATAACGTCCAACACTTCATGTACATTTGGGCGGGGGATACCCCCAGCCAAATCATTTTCTTGCTTCCAAGGCACTGTCTGACATAATACTGAGAAACTAAAACGACAACATCCTATGGCACTTGTAAAGATTCATTTTGTTGCAAAACAATGCAACAAGAAGTTAACATAAAAACAACTTAGAAGAGGCAGCTTAAAGTACTGCCTACTAAGCCCCCTTCCCCTCAAAATTAGAGGTAACACAAACCTGGTTACATAAAAGCAATGAAGCATGAAAACCCAAATACATAAAACCCGGTCACAAACCTGGTCTCATAAAACTAATTACATATCCACACAATAGCATTTGAAAACCCATCGATGACACTAATCTGATTAAACAAACATCGCACCAATTGGGTGCCAACAACTTGCACCATTAAATTACAAACTATTCTGCATTTTGACAATAATTTTCCTATCCAAGAATCCAACATGGTTTCTATGTTTTGACAATAATGTTCCTAGTAGCAAAAAATATACAAACTCTTCAAAAAATTATATATTTATTTAATACATTTTTTAATATATCTAACTATTGAAAAAGATACAATATAAACAAGAAAATCATAAATATTACTATCAATAAGTTTTTATTTTAATTTATCTTTTAAATAAAAAAGCTTTTTATATTAAGTATCTAGAACATTTGCATATAGAGACAATAGAAGTTAGAATGACAATCTACAATTTCTTTACGACATGAATCTAACATTAGATTAAACACAAATCATTCTACATATAATAGATTACAATTAAATATTGGATTGAGAGTCAACTATTATATGACTATATAAGTATTAATACCCCATAATTATCTATAATTAATATTTTTTAGTTGTTTTACACATTTTGGTGTTCTCCACACCAAATCTGGTGACTCACACTCCCATGATACAATATATTTTCAATTGGTTGACGACATAACATTTTATATGAAGCCTGCCACTATCTTCATTGCCCATGTTTTTTCTCTTGTTCTCACCAATAAATCCTATAAAATAAAATAAAAATATTATTCTTTGTTCACCAAATGGTGCATGTGATACAATATAAATGTGCATTATAGCATTTTGACCTGAGAAGGGAAGTTTACACTTGTAATCCATTATCAAATCTAATAGATTCCATTGTAATAAAACCACGATAATTAGCTCACAAACCCAAATAGCTTACAGTGAGGCACAACCAATGCATGAGGCCACACATACAGACAAGACATCAGGGCGTAGTGTTGTGAGATAATCTTGACATTTTCATTGGTCTCACTCTCACTATGCCCAACTTTTCAATGGCTTTGCTCCTCCCCTTGGGTGGAAGCCCATACATGTCTTGAGCTTGTCCAACTATCTCACTCTCTCGAGGTGCATTCAATTCAAATTCTAACTCTAAGGAGATTCTAGCTATCATCTCTAGTCCTCCTTAATCCACATTTATAACTACCTTATGGGGGATCTTGATTTTTTAATGCATATCTTGATAATTTTTCAGTAATTCCAACAACTCTCTATTAGTCATACTTATTAAGAGTCCAATTATACAGTTGAATACTTATTAATGTTATTTTAAATCAACTCAAGAGATTTGCATCTTTTACTAAGCATATTTATTTTTGTTAAGATTTGGAGATTTGTACCTTTGAATAATAATCTAAGTTTTGCCCTAATGAACTCACAAGAATTGCGTATTTGCTAAGATTTGGTTGGTGAGTAACAATTTACTTATTGCTATTGGTTAGGGATAATTTAAGAGTTTTATGACAAAAAATTATTCCCCCTTTTATTTTAGTAGTAACTATTATAGGTTAGTTTGTTTGACGAATACGAGCAAGACCTATGATTCTCAACCTCTCAATTTTGCTTGATAGTATTCTCAATGTAGTAAAGGTTTGGATGCTGAGTTGGACTTGAAAGTAAGTAAAACTATTTACATGTAATTCACTAAAGATTATTACTTCTTTATCCCTAATTATTTATTAATATTATCATTTACTATAAATTATTTTTTATCAATAATTATTAATTAACATTGTCATTAATATACATGGGCAACTAAGACAAAACAAAAAAATGTCGTCCCCCCAGTGAGCTCTGCTCTAGGTTTCTAGTCTTCCACATGGTTGTGGGTCTAGCCTAATGAGCAGGTTAATTTTATTGTACTCTTATGTACCCTTTTCTGTACCCTTGCTTTTGAGCTTAATGTATTCTTTGCTTACCTAGCAAAAATTGCAATGTTACATGGAAGAAAAGATAATTGAAATTTTATCTAAATAAATTTTAAACTTTTGAAGCAGAGGACTGAAATAGGTAGTATATTGAGTATTGACTTGCTTTTATTGTGTTAGAGATGTGGCAATTGCTGAAGAAGAACCATATAATCAGTAAGCACTCGATCAGAAGGTCAGAGGTGTCAACAAGAGAGCAAGCAAAAGCTCAACATGTCTTGCCTGTTACATATGCATTTCCCCTTAACAGCCCATAAACTGCTTCCACAAAGTCTTTGTAAAACGCTATTACTCCAGTTTTTAAATAGGAAAAATTTAATCATCACTTATACAAATGGATAGAAGATCAATTCAACAACTTCAATACAAAAAAGGAACGACATGATCTTTTATATTGCTCAATAGAAGTCTGCTACATACATTTATTAAATTATAGACAAAATTATCTATAACCTCAGAGGAAGATGTCAAATTGATCTTTGTAAAAACTGTTTAACCTTGTATATATCCTCTATTTTGGTTGTGCTACCTGATTTCATGGGAAAAGTAAAATATGTAGTGAGGGATCCTCTGAGTGTATCTCCAATAATTTTGTTGTAAAGCTGTGAACCAAAAATCAACACAATTAAACAAAACTTACAATGAAGTCACTACAATTACTCTTGGATAAATGAAGAACAAAACTAGACTTATAACTCCATATCATCACAAAATTGAGCCAAAGAGATCAACGTACCCAGAAACATTGCATAATCAACAGGTGGCTTTCTTTCTCGCTTCAGATGGTAGAGAAACTTCTCCATTCATGGCAATGGAAATGTAGCTCCCAATAGAGACTGCCCTAAACAATTAAGACAAGTGGCATGCAAACGACAGGGATCCTTGAGTCAACAAATATCTGCAAATCGATGTTGCACAAATGCAAAGATATTTTCTAGTAAACTTATTGCAGCTATAGTTCTCCTCCAATATCAATTGCTATCCTACTTGTATACCCAAAAAAATGCTACAAATACGTGTGAGGTTACAAAATGTGTTCGAAAGTACTACCTTCTCTTAGTAATAGCATAAAAAAATACTAATTATAATAAGCCGAACCAGTGCCAGAGGCTTTGCAAACAAGTATTCAAATTACCATAAAAAAAATCAAATGAAACCATGTCGTGGCTCTTTCTTATCTAGAGCGTGATGGCTTCTAATCGAAACCGTTCCCAAATATCACCAATGAATTTGAGGTTTTCAAAAATCCGGCTTAAGCATCAGACAAGCAACAGCCAACAGAGCTTTAAATGACCATAAAAAAAATCAAATGAAACCATGTTGTGGGTCTTTCTTGTCTAGAGCATGATGGCTTCAATCAAAACCGTACCCAAATATCTCCAATGTATTTGAGTTTTTTTTAAAAATCTGGCTTAAGCATCAGACAAGCAATAAAACCCTCATCATCCTTGTAAAGCTTGTAAACAAAGGTTACATGTAAAACTTGTACAGCTTATCACTTACTTCATGCGATTTTGTTCTGCTACAAAGTGTAAGAGCTTCGGCTTGACCAATGATGACTTCTCCTAGTCTGCTACTAAATTGTTGCTGCGTCATATGGTTAGTTGTTGCTGCTCTATGATGGTTGTTATATAGGCAAACCGTTTGGTTTTCTCAGTTGCAGTGGGAGGACAACTTCTCCTAGTCATGCATGATACGTACTCTGTCCACCACCAACCCAAATTGGTGCCTAGTCCTGATTTTTTCGGTTCAACCGGGCATAAATTTGGCTCAATTGGGCAAACCCCGAGTCTAATAGGAGATTAGACCGGCCGAGAAAGCCATATGGTGTTATTTGTTTGAAAAGTATTCATATTAATTATCTTTTAGTTTGAGGTTAACATGGAACATTTGGACTTTGTAATCAGTTCGCAAGCCAAAAGCAATGGTTTGTGGTGGCAGTGAGCAATCTATAGAGGAAACCACTTAATCAATTTTCTATTTGAAGTTTTGTTTGCTAATACTCCAATATAGATGGCCTATTTCTTTTGTCTTTAAATCGGTGTCTACAATTTAAAATTAACACACTGATATGGAAGGGTTTCCTACTTCATCACTCAAACATACTAAGCTTACGTGCTTCTACCAAGCGAAAATCCATGAGCGATAACTCACAGGCAAACTGAGCTAAATGATCTCGGTCACAGGTTGAAAATATGGGCCTAGCATTATACACTTTTTTGTAGGTGACCAATAATGGGAACTTAAACTCACGGCCTCCTCTTCTTGAGGCAAGGTCATTCATCACATCTAAATATAAACTCAGGCTTATGAAGGGGCAGAGGCAAAGGGGCTAGAGGGGCCCATGGTCCCCCTGCCCAATCAAATTGCAATGGCTTGTTTTAGGTGGGACCATATGGCTTCATAATTTTTCCATTTAGTTGGCATCCTTAAGTGTTTTAGCTAACTTAAGGGGCCACTCCTCTGCCTTTTTCCTTGCTCCATCCTTGGGCTTAAGGAAAATAAAATGAGTTTTCGGAGCTCATCTTCTTGTACACTAGAACTCAGGCTGAAAAGGCATTAATACATGCATCCAATCCAAAATAGATATATAATGCTTCGAACACTCCTACAAATCTTTGCCAAGGACAACTTATTTATATTTCTATTTTGCCTAAGACACAGAGAAATAAATGTCCCTGGAATCATTCTACTTCTCAACAAGAATATCTCATGATTAATTTTAATAATTTATTTCAGAGTTTTTTTCCAAATTGCCTGGCCAAAGAACACAATATTCTATATTCCTTAGATTTTAAACAAAATCCCATATTACCTATTTATTGACAAAAATGCTCTTAGGTTTTAAATAAACCCACTACCCAATATATTATAATAAATGAACATTGGAACAGTGTGATGTTGTTCCGGTGGGCTAGGATTCATCGGCAGCAGTTGAAAGTCGCCGGCGGGAGGTGACCGGTGGCAACTCACTGGCTAGTGCCCGTATTCAGTAAAAATTCATTTTTTTTTACACTCCAGAAGCTGTTCAGGGCTCCAAAGGCTTCATTTTGGTGGATTCGATCACCCTTTAACCCCCATAATGGATAGGATTGGTATTTGGATACATTATAACAGAGAGGTAGGCAATGATGGCCTGTATATAGGTAAAAAGGTATGATTGATGAACATTGATCCGTCGGTGAGGTTCGGTGAGCTGCTACTTCAAGCCAAAGAACGAGTTGTCGTCAATGGTAATGTGACTTTGAAGTATTTATTTTCATCTTCCCAATCATCCATTATATATAAATCACAAGGCAGCGAGGACCTGCAATCAGTGTTTTCTATTCATAAAAAAGCAAATAAGGAGGTGTTATCATTGTATGCTGAGATGAAAGAGTCTGACAACGGTGACGAATCACCATCAATAGAAAGGAACCAGACATTCAATAGAGCTAAATCACCGGTAGTAATGGCTCATCCTAGCTCTAATTTCGAATTGCATACGCAAGTCAATGATACGCATTTCACTTTTGAAATTGTCAGGTAAAAATGAATTTTTAGATTACTCGATATTGTACTTTATCGTGTACTCGAGCACGCGATATTGAACATATCGTGTTAAGTTCAAAGCATATCGTGTGAAGAAAAAATACGATTTTTATTCTATCGTATAAGTAATGATGCTACCTACACATGCGATACAACACTAATTATTTTTAGTGTAGATGTAATAACACAACCTGTATAACTATCGTGTTAGCATTAACACGATATGATTTGTAAGTGTCTAACTGGATATACGATGTCGAGTTATATCGTATATTGATTAACACGTTAACAACCAATGCAAATTGGGAGAACTGGGAAGTTTGCCCCCAACAAATCCATGTCATTCTTCTTACATCAATCCAATGACAATAGAACCTATGATAGAAGTCAATCAGATTAGATTAGAAGAAATGTCGCCAATGATAGGTGCGATAAGGACTTCATTTGATAACTAGGAACCCCCATACGGCCCTTGTAATTACGATGGCAAAGAATTTGAAGAAGTGTGGGGTGATGATCAATGGAATGAGAATGATATAGTTGACATGGAAAGTATGTCTGACCATGAAGAATTTGGAGCAAGGTACCCCGTAACTTTGACATTGAAGCCGAGGCAGACTGGGAGACAGTCAATGATCTCAACTTGTTGGAACCGAATATTGGTGAGGGAGAGCTAATGACTAGTAGTTTTCAAGCAAAGGACTAATAGAATCTAGTCAAAATGGACGCACGTTTTCTAAGCCTGTTACATTTCAAGAGGGTTTGGACCGACCTAGTAATAAAGGTGAATTTCACTTACCGTGTTGTGGATGAGAATAAGAATATGTACACTGCAAAGTGCTCCAATAAGTCTTGTAACTGGTACATAAGGACCTCAAATATAGGAGATCATGTGACTGTGATGAGGTTAGTAGCCAACCATTTGTGTAGAATGCAAAGGAAGTCAACTGACCATCCTTTAGCATCACACCTTTGGATTGAGAGAAAATGTTATGGGTTGTTTAAAGATTTAGTAGGCATTACATCAAAAAGCATAGCATGTTATATTTTGAAGCATTGGGGCATAACTGCAAACTACAAGAAATGTTGGCACGTAGGTAAAATAATCTTATGAGACTCCTTGCAGTGTGTGTTTAGTAACACAAAATTTAAATATGACGTGATATCGGGCACACAATAAGTATACAGACACATTTTCTTACAAGACCTAATTACCTATCGTGTTAACATGAGCATGATGGTTAATCAGTTCAGGTTTCACTACAACAAAATGTAGCATTAGCGACACATTTATTAGCGACGCAAAAATAAGCGTCGCTAAAAACATGTATTTGCGATGCATACATAAGCGTCACAATAAAATCCATTCTTGGTGACGTATAAATATATACGTCGCTAATAGTCAACTATTAGCTACACTTAATTTCTAGCGTCGCTATTAGTTGACCTATTTGCGACGCTTAATACAAACGTCGCTAAAATATCTATTTTTTAAATAAAAAATAAAAAAAATGATAACTATTAGTGACACTTGTTGTAAGCGTCACTAATAGCTCTAGTATTAGCGACGCTTCCAAACAGTGTTGCTAATAGTTATTAATTATAATAAAAATAATTAATTTTTTATTTTTAAAAAAAATAAAAATAAATACTAATAGCGACGTATAAATTTATGCATCGCTATTAGTATATGTATTAGCGACGTATATAAGTATACTTCGCTAATACATATAATATTAGCGGCATATACTTATATAAGTCGCTAATATAATTTTTTTTATTTTTTAAAATTATTTTTAAAGAATAACAAATTTTAAAAAATTGAAATTAGAGGAGAGAGAGGAGAGGGAGAAAGAGGAGAGGGAAGGAGAGAGAGGGAGGGAGAGGAGAGAGAGGGTGGAGAGAGAGGGAGAGGAGAGGGAGAGGGTGGAGAGAGAGGGAGAGGGAGAGATAAAGGGTGGAGAGAGAGAGGATAGGGAAGAGAGAGAGAGAGTGAGAGGAGAGGGGATAGGGGAGGGAAGATAGGAATTTTATTTTAATTTTTAAAATTTTTATTTTATTTTTTAAAATAAAAAATAATTAAAATAAAATACTAATAGCGACGTATAGAAATATATGTCGCTATTAGGGGCATGTATTAGTGACGTATATTTGTATACGTCGCTAATAAATGTACTAATAGCGACGTATATGGTTATATGTCGCTATTAGTATTTTTATTTAATCATTTTTTATTTTTCAAATTAATTTTAAAGAGTAAAAAATATTAAAAAAAAAAGAGGGAGGGAGGAGAGAGAGGGAGAGGAGAGGGAGAGGGAGAGAGAAAGGGTGGAGAGAGAGAGGATAGGGAAGAGAGAGAGAGAGAGAGAGAGAGTGAGAGGAGAGGGGAGGGGAAGAGAGAGGGGATAGGGGAGGGAAGATAGGAATTTTATTTTGATTTTTAAAATTTTTTTTTTTTTTAACATAAAAAATAATTAAAATAAAATACTAATAGCGACGTATAGAAATATACTTCACTATTAGGGGCATGTATTAGTGACATTTACAAATATACGTCGCTAATAAATGTACTAATAGCGACGTATATGGTTATACGTCGCTATTATTATTTTTATTTAATTATTTTTTATTTTTCAAATTAATTTTAAAGAATAAAAAATATTTTAAAAAAAGGAGGGAGGAGAGAGAAGGAGAGGAGAGGGAGAGAGAAAGGGTGGAGAGAGAAAGGATATGGAAGAGAGAGAGAGAGGAGAGGATAGGGAAGAGAGTGAGAGGAGAGGGGAGGGAAGAGAGGAATTTTATTTTGATTTTTAAAATTTAAATTTTATTTGAAATTAGAGGAGAGATAGTGTGTAGGTAGATAGGAGAGAGAGGGGAGGGGAGAGAGAGGGGAGGGGAGAGAGAGGGAGAGAGAGGAGAGGAGAGAGGGGAGAGAGAGAGAGAGGAGAGAGAGGACATTGAAGAGAGAGAGAGAGGGGGTGAGGGAGAGGGAGGAGAGAGAGAGAGAGAGAGAGAGGAGAGGGGGGAGAGAGAGGACATGGAAGAGAGAGGAGAGAGAGGAGAGAGGAGAGAGAGGAGAGAGGAGAGGGAAAGAGAGGAGAGGGAGATCAGAGATGAGAGGGAGTGTAATTTTTTTTTAATTTTAATTCTTTTTAATAGTTTTATGTTTTTTCTATAATTTCTTTTAAATTTTTTTATGTTTTAAAATTATTTTTAAGTAATAGAAAATCTTAAAAAAATGAAATTAGAGGAGAGAGAGAGGAGAGAGGGAGGAGAGAGAGAGGAGAGAGAGGAAGGAGAGAGGGAGGAGAGAGAGGGAGGAGTGAGAGGAAGGAGAGAGAGAGGAGAGAGAGAGGGGAGAGAGAGAGAGGAAAGAGAGAGAGAGAGAGAGAGAGGAGATAGAGGAGAGAGAGAGTAAGGAGAGAGAGGAAGGAGAGAGGGAAATGGAGGAGAGAGAGAGAAGAGAGGGGAGAGAGAGGGGGGGAGAGAGGAGAGGGAGGAGAGAGGGTAAAGAGAGAAATGGTGGAGAGAGAGGATTAGGAGGAAAGAGAGTAGAGAGAGGTGGGAATATTAAAAAATACTATTAGCGATGCTCAAAACTGAGCATCGCAATTAGAACAATTAGTAGCGACGCTTGTTGGTAAGCGTCGCCAATAAGAAAACTATTAGCGACGTGGATGATGTAACGTCGCTAATAGTGTTTTTCAAAATAAATTTTTTGAAGCGGCTAATATTGTAATTATTAGCGACGCTCGGGATTGAGTGTCGCTAATAATAATAATATTAGCAGCAGTCGTAATCAAACGTTGCTACTATTATCCTTATTAGCGACGGTCTTGATTGGGCGTCGTTAAAATTGTTATTATTCGCGACGCTAGAATGATAGTGTCACTAATTTATATATTTCTCACGATGCTTCGTTTGAAGCGTCGCTAAAAGTCTTACAAGGGCAAAAATTCGCCCGTTCGGGAAATTTCGCGTCGAGCGCGAAATTTTGCTCTCGCGCGAATTTTCGCCCCTGCGTTTATAAACACCTACTACTGCCTCCCCTCACCGTCGCCGTCCCTCCTGGCCATTCCCCCTTGCCCATACATTCATTTTTCGGCCACCGTCTTCGCCTCGCCTGTAACTCCCCCAACCCTCACTCTCTCTTCTCCTCGCCGTCTCTCTGTCCGATTCGCCCACCCTCAAGCTGCCTCCCTCAAGTCGATCTCCTCCAAGCCGGACGGAGGAAGCGGAAGCTGTTCTGGAGGCGGCTGCCTGCATGCCGGTGGGCAGAAGCTGTTCCGGAACATGTCAAACCCGCAGCGCCTTGGACACAACTCTGGCGGCAAAGCATGACCCTTGTTGGAAACCCAGCGAGTGCAATTCGAAGAACCCACAGTGGTGCTGCGCTCGCTCCTGCGTCGGTCGGAGAAACCCCCCGCCTCATCCACCAGATCCGTACGAGGTGAACCCGCAGCTCACGCCCTGCTCCCACTCCCGACCTCGCGCCCTGCTCACGCTACCAGCCTTGCGCCCCGCTCACGGTCCCGGCGCCCGCGCACCGCTCCCCCGCGCCCCGCTCCAGTCCACAGCGACCCGCGACACGGGTCAGACCAATTCCAAACCGGGTCAATAGACCCGGTTTGGTCTATTTTTCTTTTTTTTAAAATTTTTATTTTTTAGCGATTCACTTCAAGTGCGTCGCTAATAGTGCGTCTCTTATAATGGTCTTTTTTAAATTTTTTTAATATACATTAACGACGTTTAATAAATGTTGCTAATATTATACTATTAGCAACGCAAATATATAAATGTCGCTAATAATCATTTCGTAAATATTTTTTTTAAATAAAATATATTTAAAAAAGATGTTTAATTTTTTAATATTTTATTATTAGCAACATATGCGCTATACGTCGCTAATACTAGATTATTAGCAACATATTTTGTTTATTAGAGACATAGTAATAAACGTCGCTAATAATGACCTTTAGCGACGTTTAATCAAAAACGTCGCTAATAAGCAATAGCGACATGGTTTTTATCGACGCATGTAGTGACGCTTTATAAGTGTCGCTAATAGTCATTTTTGTTGTAGTGTTTATGATATCACGACTACGAACATTGTCATGTTATTGGGAACACAATGAATGAATTTGTCGCATAACCTTTATTAGAATTTTAACAACTTAATATTCAGTCGTGCAGGTAAAGCACTCACCGATTTAATAAATGGGGACCCAGACAAATCCTATCACATACTTCATGTTGTATATGGAATTCAAATAGAAAGGATAAATCCAAGAAGTGTAGTTGTTCCAATCACATCATGTGATATTCCCGGACCTATTGTGGGGTACAATTTCAAAAGAGTATTTTGGATATTTGGGCATTTTGCAAGAGCGTTCAAAACAACATTAAGGTCATTGATAATGGTAGATGTGACTTTCTTGAAGGGAAAGTATCATGGACAACTATTGATAGCAATTGCACTAGACGAGAACAATAATATGTTATACGTCGCATTTGCAGTGGTCGAGAACGAGTGTGAGAAAACATGGTGCTGGTTTCTTGAATTGCTTAGAAATAATCTATTTTTTGATCCTCCAACCGAGTTGGATACAATTGTTTCTAATAGAATAAAGGGCATGGAAAATGCTATTAAGCAGTATTTTTCCTATAGACACCACAGATATTGCATCCGTCACATGGTAGCAAAATATGCTGGATAGATTCAAGGACAACTACCTAAAGAATTAGCTCCATGTGGCAGCCAAAACTTCAGACAAAATGTGTATGATGAAACAATGAACAACATTAAAGAACATAATCCTAAAGCATTTGCTTGGTTAAATAAGATAGGTACAGAGCACTGGGCTAATGTTGCATTTCTAGGAAAAAGATGTGAAACCCTCAGCTCAAACAGGTGTGAAAGTGTCAATGCAATGTTCCAAAAAGCCAAGTCGATGCCTATAACTCAGTTAATCGACCATACAAGGGAGCACACAACCGCACTATTTGAGAAATGTCAGACAGATGAACAAAATTTGACTGATGAGTTAACCCCATTTGCCCGTAAACACATCAAAAAAAGAAGAGAAGAAGCAAGAAATGTGCATGTATTGTTGGTATCAATGTATGAATTCCAGGTTAACTCGCTATATCACCAAGTAAAATGCAATTACTATCGTGGAAGTTTATATGTTATTATCCATATCGTGTGTATGTTTATACATTATTATCCATATCATGTGTATGTTTATACGCTATTGTCCATATCGTGTAAGTTTATCTGTTCTAATAACACGATATAGTGTGATTGTATGGTTAGTGTTATGGGTCGTGTATGCGATAACACGACATTGATCATTTATCATGTTCTCATTTACATGATATGTATTGAACAAGATGTTATGAATCTGGTCTAACGTAGCTGCACATATGGAAAGTTTCAGCATTGGGGCTACCGTGTAAACATGTAATCGCAGCAATTGACCATAGACACTTCTATGTGTCTGACTACTGTGAAAAGTGGTACTCTACAGAAACATATAAATTGACATATCGAGAGTCAGTATACCCAACAATAGATAGGTATCAATGGGCATCGACTGGAGTTCTTCCTACATTCAACCCACCTATCCCACTCAAGCAGCGAGGGCGCCCACGAAAAAATCGGATATTCGCAACCAAAGGTCAAAGCCCTGCGAAAATATGGAGCATGCAAGCAGTTGGGTCACAATTGCAAACGATATACCAGTGCACAAGAGGACCCTATAAATGTGGCTAATGGTCCAACTACAAGCCGAATGAGGGTGACTAAAAGAGTAAGAAAACAACGTAAGGAAGGGGAACACCAATTAGGGTTGCCTTTTCCACCCCCTTTCTTTAGCTCATTGGAGGAAATGCCATTGTACAGTCGTGTTCTGAGCTACACACTTTACTATATAATTGTGTCATTGATAACACGATATTTTGATTTTTTGCTTCTAAACATTCTACACTATATACATATCGTGTAACCGATACCATGCCTAAAGGCTTTACGTGTTACCAATTACATGATAAGAGATTCAATGAACAAAATATTTTTTTCTGCATTGTGTGTCACCAATTACATGATATCCCTAACTTCATAATATTGATAACACAAAAATAACATTAAATTAACAATCAATTTCCAAAGAGTCACTCCGTTTCTGAAGAGTCAATCTGTTTCGCTAACATTAAATACGCATTTGTTTCCAATTTGCTAGCATTAAACATGCATCCGTTTCTAATTTTTGACACTCGACTCAACTCAAATCAGCCATTATAAATCTGGATCTTCGATTAGATCAAGAGTCTAATTGAT
Source organism: Saururus chinensis (assembly GCA_035235625.1). Classification (NCBI taxonomy): domain Eukaryota; kingdom Viridiplantae; phylum Streptophyta; class Magnoliopsida; order Piperales; family Saururaceae; genus Saururus; species Saururus chinensis. Next base: position 21,711,603 of record CP141146.1, on the reverse strand, counting down.
GAGACTATCAGAAGACTGTCGGAATAATGCTCAAGATGGATCGAACACCATCTGTCTCCATGTGCACAGCATGGTCAGCCCACTGAATAAAAAGCGGGCCGATCTGCCCATGTAAATTATATTCGATATGAACTCTTCAACCCCAATTGGCGGATGAGTAAACCCATGCAGTCCTCATCCGCCTCTAGGAGGATGGATCATAGTCGGGTGTAATTTGCATGTACCGATTGTCTAATCGCATTTTTATCTAGTGGCTGACCAAACTATGGACATAGATTCAGTTGGTATATGGTGGTCTATATAAAATACATTGAAATTTTCTACTATTGTATTGACTAAGTTTTCTCTCTCCCTTGCAGTTGGTTGTGGATGATCTCCAAGAGACAGATGCTGAAACTTACAAACCGATCATGGAAGGGGAATGCATATGGTGGTCGATTGTGGGATTTTTTATACTTTTTTTCAGTTCTATAAAGAATAGTATCAATGTAATGCACTCCTGTTATGTAAAGAAAAGAATTAATAAACATTTGAACATTTTCCCCATACAATGGTGTCTTCCATATTTTATTTTTTGCAAAATCATCCTTCTCGCGTTATCTGTGATACAATAAACTGATAGTCATGGTTTTGATGTCATGATCATCACAATATTATGCCACAAAATAAACATAGGTCGTCTAATCATATACATGACTAGTTGGCCAATCGTGTGCTTACTAACATGATGTCAACAACAGTCGACTGAATGATGACACCACATAACCATTAGCATGTTGTTTCTTACACGACCTATCCTCCAACTTAGACGACTTAACAAGTCTTCGTGTTATTAGTAACAAGAATTATATGCATCGTGCTGCTTACACGATGTGAATAGTACAAACAAGAAACGGACATAAGTCATGTTAGTAGTTACATGAATAAAGTAAAGTCGTGTAGTTGATTACATGATTGGCTATCACAAATTACACAATATGAATCTTACATTAACGGTATGTACATGAGTCGTGTTATCAACTATGATAGGCTATCACAGATTACATGATAGGGAATCAACATAAAACAATTGAGTTTGTTCATAAATTGTGTATTGTTAGTAACAATTGTGTATGGTCTTAGTATAAATTATGTATTGTGTATTGCCTAATTACAATTCATTCATTTCTGGATCAAATTCCATATCGATTCGCCCACGAAGAATTGCTGCACAGATATGAGGCTTGACCAAATTTGTGATATCCGCTTGGTAAATCCAGGTTGAAGGACTCCTCCGGCCATCTTCGCTATATAATATATGAGGAACACACCACAGTCTTCGTTCGTCTCTTGATATGGGCATTTGTTGATCTTCATCATTGGCCACTTTGTTGCATCTTTTATGTGCAGGACCCTCTCTATTTGATGGGCAACACGTTTCCAAATGGAGTCCACCTCTACAAAGTGGTGATTGTGATCACCCTTTGGTGGATTATACCACCTAACTCTTTTCTTCCTGCAACTGACAATTAGCAGAATTAAATGGCCAGTGATGTAGTGTGACACCCCATTTTTTGATTACGCTTAACCGAAAGGTTAGGGGTAATTATATAATTTTTAATCAAGTTTTAGGAGGTTTCAAGGGATGGAATTCCCGTATTTGGTTAGAGCTCGAAGCAACGAGCATAACAAACCAAAGAAAATGCAAAAAGGAGGTTAGAAATGAAAGTTACAACCTATGGAAGTGTGTCACATGGGATAGACCCATTTTAAAAGTGTGAGATAACCTACCCATGTAGGGTCTAGTTTCGAAGGGATCATCGATAAGAGTCCATCGGTACCAAGAACGCGTGATCCCGACTTCGGGATAAGAAGTTATCACGTTTTGAAGTTGGAATAGTATTGGATGAAAATAATAATAAAATATTAAAAAGATAACGTCGGCCGCGCTGAACTGAGCCACGCTGAGTTGAAGCTGAGCCAAGCCGTGTGAGTGCGGCCGTCCGCACATCGCAGGGCCATGTGATTGTGTGATGTGCTCGGGAGGTGCACCGTCCATTATTTTGGTCCAATCAAACTATGACGCATGGCGCACGCCAGTGCGAGCGTATTCCTTTTCCATCGTATGCTCACACGTCCTTCTACTATAAATACTTATTTCCGTTCATTCTTCCAGAGGAGTTTCTGGAGTTGTTCTGAGTGCATTCTCTTCCGTTTAAAAGGCGTTCTTAGCTAATTCAAGGGTGTTCTACACAATGGAAGTGTCTATTCCTCGAGTTAGCGACACTATAAAGGAGATATGCTATGGGACAATAGGATACTTTATCCATCGTCCATGGAAGCATAGAGGGAAAAGTGTATCCGGGTAAGGAGAAGTTTTGTCGGTCATCTACAAACTCATAGAAGGAAATGTGTCTCCGGGTAAAGGGAAATTATGTCCGTCATCTATAGACTCGTAAAAGGAAAAGTGTCTCTGGGTAAAGGGAAATTATGTTCGTCACCTACAGTCGCGTAGAGAGAAAAGTGTCTCCAAGTAAGGGGAAGTTATGTCCATCATCTACGAACGCGTAGGGGGAAAAGTGTCTCCGGGTAAGGGAAAATTTTGTATGTCATCTACGGAAGCGTAGAGAGAAAAGTGTCTCTAGGTAAGGGGAAGTTATGTCCATCGTCTACGGACGCGTAGGGGGAAAAGTGTCTCCGGGTAAGGGGAAATTTTGTCTGTTATCTACGAACACGTAGGGAGAAAAGTGTCTTTGGGTAAGGGGAGATTATGACCATCACCTTAGGGCTACAACGAGGGAAACGTCCCGGTTTAAACGGAGTGTATGTATGTCACCTTCAAACGTAACGAGAAAGATGTGCTGGAGCTAGAGGAGGTTCTGCTCGCCATTTCCTGACTTGAAAAGGAAGACACTATGGGGAAAAAAGAAACTCTGAATGCCTTGAATTCCAAAATTAAAAGGGGAGTAAGCATTCTGGACTTTTCAATTTAATTTGATTTATATGCATGTGTATCTTAATTAATATTTATATATTAATTACGATGTAGGATTTGCTATGATCTGGTAGTATCTGTTATTGTCTGATGTGATCTTATATGATATGCTTTGACCCGATTTGTTCTGGAATATTCTGTTTAATCCGGTATGCTCTGATCTAATTTGATTTGATCTATTATGGTAGGATGAAATCTGTTTGATGGAATGTGACATGACCCAATCTGTTCTGTTATGTGTTTTGCTCTGCTCTATGAAAGAGTGGCACATGTAATTTTGATAGGATTCTACTCAGTTCTACGATAGAGTGAGATGTGTGTTGATTCATGAGCTTCTGTTCTACTCCGATGTTTTATGATATTTTCGTCTTGATTCTGAATTATTTATTCGGATATAAGGATATACGTATTTTATCGTATATAATTTTGCGATGTCTGATGCACGTATTAGCCGTTAGGCAGAACTACGTTCAGATCCGATTGTATTAGAATTACATCAGAGATAGTATCCAATACGTATGTAGGCAACCAACAGTACAATAACGTTGGCCCAATTCAAATTAGTTATAAAATTAGGTTTGTTTTAATCTACACGCAAAGGAACGTTATAGCTCCGTAGTGCGTAGAAGAACGTTATGACTCTCGCACTTAGAGTCTCCCGCTCCTGGTCAGTCTGGTTTTAATTTTTCTATTTATTTTGAACTCCGATTTTTGTCTTCCGAATAACCCCCAATATGGGTTGGGTTTTCTAGGTCGGGGTGTTACATTTAGATTGGAATGAAACCACTCTCGGTGTTCACATTCAACCTCCTCATCAAGCTGCCAACAATTTTGGGAAGAATCTTCCCCTTGTCATGCTGCATCCCAACGTTATAGTAGTGCTCGATCATGAATCTCCCAAAAAAATAGTTGGGATAAAGGCCGGGATATCTAGCATTGCGCTCCTCCATAAGTTGGCTGAAGACGTCTATGACCTAAAATCATCAACAAAATCATAGTGTTAGTGATAACACGATGAACGATACATCATGTCACTACAAGAACGACATGTGAATACATCATGTAAGCGATAACACGACATAACTTATGTCGTGTAATCACAAATACGATAGTGATACACGATAATATCATTTGAAAATTAGCATGTTATTGATACAACAATATGTGGATGTTTCGTATAAATAGAAGTAGCATTTGCCACTTTTCACTTCTCTTATGATTAATAACATGCTATGTAATAAAACGTATGTTGAAGAATACGATATTACCTCATTCATTATGCACTCCTGCCTAAATAGAGACACATAGTCAGTGTGAATAAGCGTCACCATGGGTCATTCCTTGTGTGGGTGTGCCAAAAAATCCTGTATGGTCTCCTGATCTTCAACCCGTTGAATCTCCATGTGGAACACCATCTGTAGATCAAGGTAGTTATGTGGCATCAAAGTGACATCCTCCTTGTCCTTTTGCTACTCAGCGTGCTCTTCCATGTCTATCGCTTGTTGGATACTCTATCGTAGTTCCTGATCAACTGGAGGTGTATCCGATATAGTGGTACTGCTAGAAGCAACATTTGAGCCCACTATTTCCGGGATCAGAGACTTTACCTGTGGTGCAAAGATATAATATGGGGCAGGGACATATGCCAAAGGAACTTCATCCTCTCGCTTTGCATTTTACTCCTCCCTTGTCGGGCAATTTGTCTTTGCAATCTTCTCTTCAATGTAGTTGTTGCATGTCTTTGGCTTCTTCGCGCCCTCAGCGGCCACCTTCATGGCTCGTTCCTCCCCCTTAGATGCATGAGCCGGTGGATTAGCCACAGTGTACCTCATCCTCCTAGGCACGGGAGGTAGGAGCATGCAATAGGGCCTGCATCTGAAGATTTTCACTTCTTTATTTTCAGCTTTATTTGTTTTTGTGGCACTGCTTCTTTATTTTCAATTTTATTTCCGCTTTCCACTTCTTTTTCCTCAAGGGATTGTTCCTTGACCTCCTGGGATTGAATAACTTCCTCGTTTATTTTCTTGAGGAATCTTGTTATTACGGTCCTTTCAACCTTCAGATCTTTCATCTTTATTGGGGAGCCAGCTTTCACCTCCCTTTTCTCTGCATATAACAAGTAACAATTTGTATTAGTAAATACACGACATATGAAGCAAGCATGTTATTAATGACACAACTTGTCCACCTATCGTATTGAAAGTAATACGTTAATATAAACAGTCATGTTATCGATCACACTATCACTACCATATCGTTTTCTTATAAGATAACTATGTGTGTTTCCGTGTGATCAATGACAATGATCCCCAAACTAACACGATAACTGAAAAATGTCGTGTAATTGAAATTTTACTTACGCAAAATGAAATCCTCGTTGATAGACTGAGTGATAGATTTTCTTTGCTTTTCACGAGCAGATTGATGAACAGCTTCACTTGATTTGGAAGCTCTAGCCTTGATATTAACCGATGTCTCTCTTTTGGTTGTTGGTGGAGGGGTTGCTGCATGCCGGATCTCCGATTAAGGGGGTTCAAATGGCTGCTCAGTCTCTGGTTCATGTGGGGGTTGTATCTGTTCTATTAAGCTTGTTGCTACCTCCAGAGCATTTTTAACCCTCTCGAGCGCAACTTGTACATTGTCAGTCCTCCAACCCTGCTCCCCATAAAGAATGGCCTTCTACAAAACCACATCAACAATCCTGGTCATGACATCCATTGCCATGACGAAGCTATCAATGACGTCTTTGCCATATTGGAATTGCCCTAATGTTTGGCCACGATGGGCTTGAATGGGAATCATTATCCTCTATATCGTGGTATGAGTGGCCGCCTTCTTCACCTTCGGGGCTTGCCTTTGGCCATCGATCAAGTGGGCCTCTTCTACAATTGGAGTTATTTGCATAACCACTTGTGAATCTAGCTTGAGCCGCATGAGTACCTCCTCATACCACTTCCTCATCCTGTGATAAGCCAGTAGCTTATTCCTCACCTTTTCATTAGTCAAGTCAAGTTTTGCAACCTTCTCCATGTCCGTCATTAATTGTGTAAACCTGGACCACCTCTTGCACCTCGAGATACATGGAGAAGCACTTGGAGTCCATATAGAGGTATGCTAAAGAAACCACCCCCATTGGACAAGGCAAAACAATCCTGTTAATAGTGTATATATGTCATGTATATCGTGTCATGGATAATACATTTATTAAACTCATCATGTTATTGATGACACGCAAGTCTCCAATTGTGTAATTGAGTATACACGCTAGAGTACTATATCGTCTTACTGATAACACGATATGTCCACTTTCATGTCACATATCATGTTTTTGTACACATGATAAGCAAATGATCATGTGATTCATATTACAATATACCTAAGGTGTGTATATAATATCATGTTATTCATACTACGCTAATCGATCCAATCATGTTATGGATAATACAATATTTATATGGAACACAAATGAAGCCCCAACCAAAATTCCAGCGGTGACAGAGCGATCATCTTGTATGCTCCTGATGTTTCAATGGGCTGATGATATGCCTCAAATTAACATATCATGAACGGTCCAACCTAATTGTACCTCCCCACAACTGTCATGCCATATATGAAGTCACACAGAGATGGAGATACGGATCTATTGCTCTGTGTGAATAAAATGACCCCCATGTGCACGATGGCCAACCGTGCCAAGTCCTCGTTAGAGACAATCCACCGGTTGTCAACCACTTCTTTCAAAATTTCTTCAATCATATTTTTCTCTAGCTGCTTCCCTGGGAAGAACTTTTTGAAGAATTTCCCCTTGCCTTGGGCAGCATTCCCCTTGCCACTATCCAACTTCAACTGGTTCCCTTTCGCACTCAAACCCATTATCAGTGCGACTTCTTCAGCTGTCAAGGCGAGTATTTTGCCCTGAACGTTTAGAACTTCTTGTGGGTCATCCCATCACTCACCTATTACAATGTCTAGGAGCAGCCTGGAGATAATTATTGGCTCGCAATCGTATACTAGGTAGAACCCAATCTCCTCCAAGATTGCCTTGCATCCCGGCCTCGATTCAACAAGGTCTTTTGATAGTTTAAGTCTAGCAGGGAAACTGTTCATTCCTTGACCCGGTCTCCTCCCTTAGATTCTCTTCTTCTTCTCTTCTGATGCCTTAACTGATTTCGCCATTTGATTGTATTCTTGTAACTCTTCATCTATAAAAGATGTTATACATATTTATATCAACAGTAGGTCATGACCAAAATCAAAGAGTTGCGTTGATTCACATTATGTAACTAACATACAAGTACATGCTAAATGAATACATCATGTTATCAGATACATGATATGCCTTCTTAGGCACAATAGCACAACAATTGAATGTCATCTTTCGAATATCGTGTTATTAATAACACGTTATGTATGCTACACATATACGATAGGAGGACATCTATATTTAATATCGTATTATTGACAACACGATATATTACATATCGTATACATGATAACACGACAGTCTACTGATGAGATAGTAAATACGTCGTGTGTTCCATATCACGATATATGAAAACCAGTGTATACGAACAAATGATTTAGAGCTAGAGAAAGGCCTTACAATGAAATTGATCAAAGCCGGATTAACCCCTCAATCGGCCAGTGATTTTTACCAAAGTTAACTGCTTTACCGAGATTGCGTCAGTATACACTTTGATGGAACCTAACTTCATAGTCGAAACTCGCTTCAGGGCAAAAAAATCCAAAATTGCCTTTCGAAAACAAGAAAAACTGGACTTTGCGGAGTTTTTTCGCGTCTCACTATTTGAACTTTGGAAATTGACTAGAGTTTTTTCAAAATCACTGATGGGATGGGACAAAAAGCGGAACTCACGCTGTGTGTTCACTGCTCACTTATTGGACTGTTGAAATCGCTGGTGGGATAGATCAAAAATCAGAACTCACACTGCGTAGTTCCTTCTCACTGATTGGATTATCAAAATCGCCAGTCTGTGAAGTCGTTTGTATGTAAATGCGATCATGTAAAGGGTTTACACGATATAAAACCCTAAACCTTGACCAAGGATATTTATATCCAAAACTTTCCTTATATCGTGAAAGTCTAGGTTTATTTGCATTATTTTAGAAAAACTAAGGAATATGGAATATTATATTCTTCGGCCAGGCAATATTGAAAAAAACTCTTTGTTTCAAGGTTTGAGAAAGAAAAGAAAAGTCACTCCAAAAAAGAACAAGGTGATAGAAACACCAAATATATATAGACAATATATGTTTCTAAATTCTAACCACTGCTTCTACGGTCCACTAGCCAATGACAATCGTTTACATTCACAAAGGAAATATATGATTGGGAGTATACTCTTGATTTATAGCACAACAATCCAGCCCAGCTTTACGTTTAAATAGACTAACTTCTCTTTTCTTGGCTCTACCCTCTACTCAATTGCAGCAATTGCTAAATATATGCCAACCAATTCCTCCAATGAGAGTTGCATGCTAACTAATGGTGGGAACAGATTATACCCCAAAATAATAGCCTTGCCTTCATTGTCCTTTGTGTTTGACAGACTCTTAGGTGAAGATCTTTCATGTATATTTTGGAGTCAAATCTTTGCTGCTCCTTCCATCTTGACTATGGAATTTTCTAGGTGGATCCCATCTTTACCACCCATTATCACAACCATCGTGGAGACCCCATTCTCCAGCAGCCAGTTCTATGCTTTTGACATCCTTTAAAAAACTTTACTCTACATGAATCGGACACCACACCCCAAATAGAACTTGACCCAATTAAATGTGTGGACATATCGATTGTACTCTCATCGATTATTCAATCTCACTGTCTTGAATTGCTTGTATTTTATGTTATTTGTTAGGTGTCAAGGGTCTTGTGAAATGTTCCGCACATCGTCTAACTGCCTCGAGAAGTGCATCATTCTTTTAAAATATAAAAAGTCACATTTTAGATATATAATATATAAATAAAATCCCGACTTAATTCAAATACACTATTAAACTACTACTATTGCCCAAACTAATTAATAATTAAACTAAAAAACTAACTTCCATCTTAACACAAATAAAACCTTATATTAACTCTAAATTAACTTAATATTATGCTAGCAAATAAGGTAAAAAGACATATAAAATAGATATATTTCACTTGCATCATACTTTGAGAGAAAAGTACTTTCATTGGCTATTGTATATTGAGAGCTATTGTATTTAGCCACTAGGATCCAACACAAATTCATGTGTATGTCTTTCACTTCATGAATTGTTTGTCTGGGTACTTCACAAAAACGCTTTAATGTCAAAGCGTGTGGAGAGAAAAGAGGTTTGATATTAAAACTATCTTCCAAGCCTCATGTTATAGAGTTTCTAAGAAGATCGGGGTGATATGTCAATATGAGAAGGTTGGGGTTGTCGTTCAAGTAGAGTGGAGAAAAGAACAAGTTAAATGTATATAAAGTAAACCGAATAAGTTCTATAGAGTTAGAGTGGTGTGGAGACCAGCCGAAGAAAAACAAGTTGTCTTTCATCTGTATTTGGTAAACTTTGTGTAATATCCCGGACTTTCCTAGGTTTCAAAAATTAAATATGTGGAAAATAGGGTGTTTGACCCATTAACTTTCCTAGTAGAATAACTTCCTCAATAAATTAAATTTATGGCTGAGACTAATGTGGTTAGAAAGTATACAGAAAGAGCTTCGAAATGCCACCAAGAATGCGCGAATCGGAGTTTAGATAAGGGAGATACGACTATTCAAAGTTGAACATATTGTATAGAGCCCGTTTACGTGAATTATACGTGTATTTGGACCATTTAAGTCGTTTTGCAAGCCCGGTTAATTAAAGTGACGGAAATTAATTTTTAGAAACCCAATTAGGTTGCCTAAGTGGAGAGGTTTAACTTAACTTCTAAAGGGATTAGAGTTCCTAATCTCCCATAATTATAAAAAAGCCACCTAGGCTTATTTTGGAGGGGCTATTTGGCTTAGAGGTGAAGGGGGATGAGCCGCCGGAGGAGCTTCTCCGCGAGCCCGTCTGACAATGAAGGTGGAGAGGAGCATGTGCAAAGGCCGGAGGACAAAGAGGTAGGATCTAGGAATAAACATAGTTCTTTCCCTAAAAATTAATATGAGTTAGTATTGTTAAGGACAAAAACAATAGGTCGGTCATCGCCTACCAACTATTGGCCAGCCACTTTCCATCCTCGGTTACTCTCAGCCACGAGTGTCTGCTGACTGGAGAAAGGGGGAGACTCTTCCACTTTTCCCATTTTATTCTCTTTCTCAAGTAATATCTTCTCTGACACCAAGCATTGGGTATGCGCCTGGATCCAACCATTGGTTGGGGCTGTTGCCGTCGCCCTCCCTGCTCCTCCTACTGTGTCTCTCTGCACACAAAAAATAGAGAAGGGGGAGGGAGGGGGTGAGGGCCGTAGCCTCCACCCTCTCTTTTCCCCCACTACTCGGATAGGCAGGGCTCGCCGGCTGTCGGTGTGTGGCCCACTGGCCACTGCTGTGGGGGAGGAAAAAGGCTCCCCCTATGAGGGGGGTTCGGCCACCACTGGCGTTGTGGCTGGGCCGATCAAAATCTCCCATCGACAGCGATTCAATCTAGCCCACCCTTTTGCCTATTGGGGGCGGCCGGCAGTGGCCGCCGAAGGTTAGCAGGCGTTCCTGCTGGTCGTAATTGAGGGAGACAAGCCACGAGTGGGTCGTCAAATCGTGTAGCCTGGATCCGGCTTGGCTTGGCTCGGGTCCAGGCTGGTAAAAAAATACCATTGAACCGGTTCCGGTTCACTAGGTTAAAGACTTGGAAAAAAATCATGAAAATTATCAAGTAACCAGGGAAGTATTGATAAGTATGAAATATATATCTATTTTATATGCCTTTTTACCTTATTTGCTAGCATAGATTAGGTTAATTTAGAGTTAGTTATGGTTTATTTAGATTAAGATAGATATTAGTATTTTAGTTTAATTATTAATAATTTTGTAGTTATTAGTAGTTTAGATATGTATTTAAATCAAGTTGGGATCTTAATTATATTCTACATGTCTAAAATGTGATGTTTTAATACTTTGTAGGTAAAATGCGCTTATTGAAGTACTTGGCGATATTTGGAATAATTCAAAATAGTCTTGACATGCTTTAAAGTGATTTGGACAACTTTTCGGAGTTATAAACAAGTTGAAAATTAATATGGACATGAAAGAAAGAGCTTAATAAACAGAAAATGGATTGTCCAGAAAAGCTGTCCAGATTGCAGAAACAGTGTAGCCGTTAGAATGGGATAACGTGATTTTGGAGAAAAATACAGTATAGGCATTCGAACGGGAATGCAGGGCATGCGAACGGGATAACGCACAGTTTCCTTGTTTAAGCCAATTTTGAGTCCTTTTCATATACAACTTCTTCTTACGGTTTTTATGCCTATATAAAGACATATTTGACTCGAAATTAAGGGTTAGCAAGTAGATTTTTTGAAGAGAAGAAGGAAGAAGAAGATGGAGAAAAACCCAAAGCTTTTAATGGAGATTCAAGTGCTTTCTTCTACCATGGAAGGCTAAACTCTTCTTTTACTTAGGAGTTAATGAAGCTATAGATAAGTTTTAGTTTCTTTTCTTTTTAATTTAGATCTCATTTGTAAATTATGACAATTGTATGATAAGGATTTCCTTTTTAATGGAAAAGTTTTTCATGTTTATTCAAATCTATATTGATTTATTGTCTTGTAGATGATAGATTGATGTGGTTTTGATATTTGCATCAATTCTAATTTCTGTGATTTAGATGAGATGGTCATGCAATAGTTATAATGTTCAGATAATTAATGACTTGGATGAGTTATACTAAGATTAGACGGGTCATGCCTATAACTATTTAGTGTAGATGATTCGTGCTATTGTCGAAGATAGTTCATGCCATGGAATTTAATTAATGATTCTTTCTGAAGTAATTCTAGCTTGTAGCTGATAATACTTGTTCATATTCACACTAGATTTAGATTAAAAGTTAAGGATTTGTTATGGTTCTATAGTGGATTCGATTTCCTAAGTAAATTCTATCATATTAATCTCTACCTTTTCAATTAGTTGATTCTTTTCTTTTGCTTAATTTAAGTTTAAATTCTTTCTAGTTTTTAATCAGCAAATTCCTCTTTAGATTTAGTAATAATTCATCCGTCCCTGAGGTTCGATAACCCTTAAATACTCATCCTAGTACAATTACCTTGTACACTTGCAAAGGGTTTAATTATAAACAATCAAGTATTTCAAGTTCCCTGACAATTTTAGCCCAGGGAAAAATTCCAGATGTTATGAAAGGACCAATTTACCCTTGTAGTTGAACCATAGAATAATATTTAATTACCCAATTTAGGGGCTCCAGTTCAAGGGCTTATGAGTAGGTTTAAAACTTAATAAAAAATCCATTGATAGGTGTATGTGCACCATAATTACAGACCAATGCATAAGGTAGGGAAAAATCCCAAAAAATAGATAAGTGATTGTTTTACCCCTAGGGTTAAGGTGGAACCGTTAAATGAACTGGGGTCAGTTCAAGGGGTTTATGACCCCGTTAAATGACAAGAAAATTACCTTGGGTCCATAACGTCAAGGAGTACCCCTGATATCAATTTTGGACCCATTAAGGTTCAGGGAAGCCTTGAACGAAATCACAGAAACACCTCTATGAGTGGACCAGCCCGCATTCGCGTAAATAGAATTAATGGGCCAATTTGATACTGGAACCTCTTGAGAGGTCAAAGACTTACCCAAAACAGAGAGGACCATGACCAATGTAGGATAATTATCTTAATGCCCTTAGGTACATGATGACCCATTTTCATAAAAGTTTAATCAGCTAACCCAATGAGGGTTAGGGCTCGAGAGTGCAAACATTTCTAATACCATTATTGAGTTTGGTTCTTGATATTACGATCTGTTAGAACTGTGTTGGTTTGTATTGTTTAAGCTTTAATTTACTTCAATATTTGTTATTGTTGTTGTGATAGTAATTTATCACTAGCTTAAGATTAATGAAAGATTAATCAAGGGGGTTAGATAGCTTTAGATTGGGCGAGAACACCTAATCAAGATAAAGACTAAAATATTCTCAGAGGGGTCTGGGACTAGTTCATAGAGTGAACATGGCCTTTAACTTGACGATTTATCTTAGTTAATGAACCGATGACAGTTTTGAGTTTTAGCCCTAGTCTAAATGAGATTGATAGGGTTTGGGATAGTCATTCAGAATCCTTACTAGTTGATGAGCAGGATAGGGTTCAAAATGGTTTTTATGAGTCTTAGCTCTATTGAGGAGCTGTTGATTTAGTCATGGAGTTGCACCTTCCCATTGAAGGGAGCTCAGCGTGAGCTGGGCTCACCACCGATTTATTGAGAATCGTTTAGTGTACACGCATTTGGATTAGTTAACATCCTGCTTAGTCGGCTTTTCCCACCACTTTTGTTCAGGTGCAATGTGGGTCATGTTCTTCCACTCCAATCACGTCCGTATAGGCTAAGTTGGGTTATGGTACTTCTTGGTGGATTCCAGGGCCTCACTATGGATGGTTCCCTTTGGAGGAAGGTCCATAGTGGTTGTATCATTTGTCACTTAGGTTAACATTTGATGAGTTTGTCTGTCTTTGGGATTAGACGAGGATATAAATTATCAAACAATGGTTCGAGAGATAATTAATTATATTATTTGATATTTCTTGTTTAATTAGAACAAGTAGAACGATTAAAGAACTTTCATAAAATATAGGTAGGTTGAAAATACTTAAGCATTGTACGTGTGATGCTATTCTTCTTGTGATAATGTAGTTTTTAGGCAAAACTATGCCTGGATCCATTCTTATTGGAAACATTGGAGATGTTGTCTGATGAGTACGTAGGAAACTAACATCGGTTGATGTTGACCTGATCCAAAAAATATTAATTAATACTTTTATTCTTTTGGAAATGCTCCTCCAAGGGAGAAGATGTTTTGTTGTTTTTTGGTCTTGTTTGGTTGTAATTCTTTAGATGAGATCGTAGCGAGATCAGGACGTTGGTGGGTGATTGAGGATGACATTGTACTAGTGGGATCTAGTTTCTTACTTGTGTAATTTTGTAAGTAATTGTAATTACTAGCATGAGAGCCAACTTTACTTAGTTATCTATTTTCGTACAGATGATAGACTTGTACTTAGAGGGTTAACCTATTATTTATCGAATTTTGACACATGTTATAATATCATATGTTTTGATATTTGTATTTGTTAACACTAGTAATCATGACTTGGATATTTAATCGGATGATTTATTTTGTATTTTAAAAAAAATATCATGAATTATCGTGTGTCCTTTCTTTAAAAAGGTTTTAAAAATCCGAGTCGTGACACTTTGTACTTGTTTACTTAGTACATTTTTACTTAGTGCATTTGTTTAGTCTAGATAGAGTGTTTCATGGTTTCTCCCTGATTGAATTTCTATGTAAAAAATGTTTCGTCTTGTGGTTTTATGATCTTGCTTATATGTTATAGATAATTATGATTTGCATACTAACTAGATTAACAAAGTAATACAATTTCATGTGCATGAGGTCATAACTCATAGTCCTTAATGCTCTGTTGTGCCCGATGCAGGCACAATCGGTACCTAAGAGTACTACGCAATGAAAGGGGAGAATTGGAGAAGAAATGGGAGAAACTGGAATTCAATACTTGCATAATCCCACCAAAAGCAAAGGCCGCCCCATATAGGAGACGACCACCTAGGGAACCGGACCACATAAACCAGGCCGGTCCGGTTCATACAAAATAACTAAATTAGTGGTTCGGCTATCCCGGGCCACCAACAAGTACGATAATAAAGTATTACAATAACCAATAAATAGTTCAATACTATAGAATAATAAAAGAGAGTATGATCATCGTGTACAATCGTACACAACATGCTCCCTCTATCCCAGACTAATAACTCCATTTGGTTTTTTAAAATGAATTAAAATTAGTTTATTTTAAAAAATCAATTGGAGCTATTGATATGGAATAGATGGATTAAATTTTTTGGACTAGCGGCACTATGGTGATTCTTAAGGTGAATAATCTCAAGCTCACAATGCACGTGTTGCACATATTGTGTGCATGCTTTGCCAGGGCTACCTGCATGAATGTTACACAATATGTATGCATGTGTTGCTGAAAATGCCCGCAATATTTCACACACATGGTTGGTCATGGTGTTGTTCAGCCTTTTAACATATCCCCTTCCCTAGATAGTGCCAGAGAGCTTTGTGGAGGATTTTGGAGTTATTTGTGAACTTTGGTTCAAGCATGCCCATACAACCACTTTGATTGTCACTAGCATAATGTAATATATATCTTATACTACATAAGGGGGGTCTGGTTGAGCTTCAATATTATAATGTTGGTATGATGCCTTGTTACAAGGCGCGTGCTCGCTGGTTGGCTAGTCATCAAGTTAGAAACCCCTTGGATAGTAGATTGGGCTCCATGACCCACGAGTTGACTGTCTAACCTTAGGGCCACGTTAGAAAGATAAACTTCATAACCTTTACATACACGGTGTTGAAACGAACATTCTGCTTCTCAAATTGCCTAGGTTAATTGTGTGATATGTCCCTCTTTGGAGATCTTACTTGGGAAATATCCTGGCACATTCACATATCTACCTTGGGGAAGGCTTGTAGCTTTGGTTTGCATGCGAGATGCACGATCATATGGCATAAAGTCAAGACCAAAACAAGTGAGGCTAACTTGTTTGGCCAATTTGCCATACAAGTGCCGTACAAATAGCTACCTCCCGTATGCCTATGTCATAACATGCATTATTTACAATTCTTTCATCTCTACAAGTCATCTATAAATCCAGTGTTGACACTTGGAGAACACTTGAGGAAGAGAAAATTATGTTTATGCAAGTGGAAAACACTTG
Organism: Saururus chinensis; assembly: GCA_035235625.1. Lineage (NCBI taxonomy): Eukaryota > Viridiplantae > Streptophyta > Magnoliopsida > Piperales > Saururaceae > Saururus > Saururus chinensis. The sequence continues at coordinate 21,695,673 of CP141146.1, read as the reverse complement.
ACTTGAACACTTAACGTGAGGATGAGAAAATTATGTTTATGCACATGTTAATGCTAGATGAATATGTTGGACCAGGGTATGGGCTTGAGCCTATTTTTGGTCCACACTATTCGCAGTCCGGGTGAGCCGGTATAAGCCACGGGGTCCCAGGTTAGTGGGGGCGGTTCACCGACCCCACATGAACCATCGTGACACTAATTCTATTAGAACCCGCATACATTACACACACACACTAGGCATATGACTAGGATGTGTATTAATATGTTATAGGGCCTGACTCACTAATTAAGTGTCGATAGTAGAACCCATGATTAATGAGGGGTTGACCCTGACCTAGGCTTGGCCGTATGCAGGGGGTCCAGGCCCCCACAAGCTCTAAGAGACTAAGCCCGCACCCGTTGTGTCAGACCCTCGAAGATAGGCCGGAAATTCATAAGCCCAATTAGAGAGGGATTAAGAGGGGTATTTAAGGGAGAAGAGGGAGAGGAGAAGCCCTAATCTAATCTAATCTAATCTGGTGCGTCCTCCTCTCCTCTCTCTCTCTCCCAATCTGCCCTCTTGCTCCTCCGTTGGTGCGGCCACCCTCAAGATTTGGGGAAAATCTTGCTGGCCGCCTCCTCTAATCCCCTCTCCTCCTCTTGACGAGGCAAATGAAGTAGATCATGCTCCTTGCTAGTTGGGATGTCAAAGTAGAGGCTTTTGGGCATTTCCTTGCTGATTTTTCAAGCCAAGAACAAAACATTATAGGGATCTACACATAAGAAGTAAAATCCTCATCCTTTCTTGATTCAATTGTAATCTATTGCAATCGGATGATGGTGTGAAGATTTGATGGGGTGCTAGGGGCTAATCAGCCCAAGTTCAGTACGTCTTTGTTCCCAATTTTCGTTTTCAATACTTGCATGCTCTTATTTAGATAGTTTATTGCTTATAAAATTACAATTGCATGCTTGTTAGTGTAGTCAATCAATTGAAGATCCAATTTTTATGCCCTGCACCATCCCAAATTTTTATGCTCTACACCATCCCAAGGCCATGGGGCCGCCATGCTTCCGCTGATCAGCCACTCAACAAAATGGGAATTTTTTCAATCTACATGATCTATCTACTATCTTTCTAGATGTATATATACATTATGTAGTTTTAGACGTTTCAGTTTTCAAAGTCATGAGATACTGTTACCGTATAATAAAAATATCAGAAACGGAAATACAATATTAGAGATTGAGGATGATATAAGCAAATTGTTCATTACTTTTAAATGTCACTTGCGAGATACAAAAAAATGAATTTATACAAGCCAAACCTCACGTAGGAGGTCATACCTCACACTCGATCCACTACGATACTCAATCCCAGCATGTTTTTCAGATCCTCCATTGACTCGAGGAGATGAAATTTTGTCAATGATGCATGTGAGAGGCGAATCTAGTTCATCCAATTCCTCGTCGCTTGTGTATCCTTTCCTTTGTACTACCGAAACATTTCTACCCAATTGGGATTGAGCTTCTCCAACTTTCTCGGCCACATCGGGTGAAGGTGGACAATAAAGAACAGGAGCTGCTGTACAGGGAAAACTGTTTATCAAGTCCTTGTCAGATTGCCGCCGTTCCAAAATACTCTACAAGAGATAAGACAGCGTCAGAACAGGATAAACCTGAAATATCATTGATTCATAATGCGCAAGAGTACAGTGCAGAACCGAACTACTCTGTGTTGGTCATACTTCTAAGTGCAAAGACCCAGACCCTTGCATACTATTTTTCTACCACATAAATCACCGATTTACAACATTTTGTGTCGAAGAGTCCCAACTTCCAATTAAGTGGGTTCAGTGTTGCATGCAATCCTTCGCAAAACAATTTTTCTTGAATGTAGTGACAAATAGAAGGTGAACCAAACTGATCATGATACAGATACACGATTGCAGCAGCATTTTATCAAGCAATTTGTATATTTTCTTTTGGAGGTTCCTAATAGATAAAAATATGATGAGATAAGGGACAAATTTTGGTTTACAATCAACACTTACCTCAGAGTTCAGTGACTCCAAAACAGACCCAGGAACAGGATCTGGGCAGAACTCATCAGGGGTAAAATTGCAGAGTATTCGCTTCAATATTGGCAGACCCAGCGTTGGGCACACCTGTATAACCCAAAGCAATTCATTTGACAAGAAAAACATACTGAAGAAATTGCACCAGATACTTCCATTTAGAAGAACTTTATGACTGCGGATACAAACCTCCTTTCTAATGGATCTGTCCATAAGCATGTCTTTTGGAAGCATCAGAAGATCGCTCAAAGCATTAAGCAGATAAAAATATTTTGATGCGTCATCAACTCCTCTTCCATCATCCTCGCTACCACCATCTACCTGATTTTCTCTAAGAATAATATCTTCAGCATCCATACCAAATAATTCCGTCAAATATCTTGACCAATTTCCCACCTGTAAAGAGCAGTATACATATGGGCTGTTTTAATGTCAACAGAATAAGATTGAGCTCATGGATATCACAATAGAGCCATATACAAAATTTCAGTTTGTGTTACTAAGACTCAACGCTCTTAGGAGCATGGAAGGCAGTATCGGCCGATACGGGTGTGTATCGGCCGATACGTACCCTTATCAGTCGACACCAATACGGTTCGGGGGGCAATACACCCCCCACATACAAAATTGGTACATAACGACCGTATCGTATCGACACTACCGATATGTATCGATACGTTATTTTAAAAATATTTTTTTATTTAAAATAATATTTTTTAAATTAAAATTTTAAATTTTTTTTTTTCAAAAAAAAAATTTTAAAATTTTTTTTCTTTAAAAACAAAAACACAATTCAAACCCAACTTCTTTAAAATTTTAAGTTTTTATTATATTAAAAATAATATTTTTAAAGTTATATGAGATCAATACGGGTAGGTCCATGCAATTTATATAATTATTTTTTACATATAGTGCTCCACAAATATATATTTATTTAAACATACAACTTAGACTCATTTTAAGTATATTATTTATTTTTGAAATAAACTAATTTTAAAGCACTTAATATGAAAAAGAATGAGTAATAATTCATATAGGATGAAGAGCATAAATAGTGTATGGTTCTAAATGAACTAATTTTAGAATACTCGTATCGGTTGATACGGTATTATACGGTCTTATTATGATCTAAAAGAAATATTATAATATTATATTATTAGTTATAATATTTTTTTATGTTTATACAAGGGTTTATGTCCGTTTCGGCGCGTACCAAGCGTATCATCAACGCGTACCCGTATCCATAGTCATCGATATTCTCATCCGTATCGATACGGCCTTCCATGCTTAGGAGACATAATTGTACATATGCCTTCTTATTATGAATGTCACAAGAAAAATAAATTTCTCCTAAAAAATTACAGATAAAATATAGAAGTTCTACAAGAACGTACAAGTTGCTCATGCTCAAATAATAGTATAGACAATTACTACGGGGCCATCATAATTGGATGATTGCTTACATACTCTGCACCTAAATGGAAATGAGTCATGAAGTCTAAACAATTTTCAGCAGTAATTTGACAGGGACAAACAAGAACCATACTTTAGACACTAGAACAATATTAAACTTTCTAGTTGCACATGATAACATAAATTTTTTTTTTCTTGAATGAGTTTTTCGAGGAAATATGGTCAAACTTTATACAGCCATACTAAGGTGAATTAAAATTAACAGTGATGACATAGATGCCCCCGGGATTTGTTATGTAAGTCAGGTGATAATGCAGTCATTTTTTAATAGGTAATAAAAAGAATATGTACTAGCTCAAAAGGAAGGTACAAAGATTGAGACTATGGAGAACACCCTTCCCCCTCCCCCCCCCCCCCAACCCAGAGCTCTTAGGACCCGGCAACAGGTACAAAGAGAGACCAATCTCTAATAAGAAAGACCTGAGAACATGAAATGGAAAATAGAAAACCCATTGCAAATATTAGAACTTATTTTTTCTCCGACTGCTTTTTTGTTGACTTTTTCCCTGAATTGTTCGAAGATTTCTCAATGAAGTTGATGAGTGTAACATCATAGACATCATCTAGATCTATCTCTAATCTTCCTCAGAATGGGTTGAATCTTGCATTTCCGACAACAAATTGAAGGAATTGGAGGACTGCACTATGTTGGGCTCAAACAATCCACCGCCATGTTTTAATCATTATTCCTAGAGGAAAAGTTAGCGGAACTTCTCGGCCCCACCTGTTCAAGGACATCAGGCTCTTTACCTTTCTGAGTAGGAAGCAGAGGCCCAACCTGGTCTTCCTGTGAATTGTTGCTTTGGCCCTAGTCCACCATTGGGTTGATCCCGTTGGAATTCAAACTCGGAGAAGTCCCTTTTAAGAGGTTTGACTGATTAAGATTGGAAATTTGGAAGGAAGAGGGGGAGCCAGGTCCATACTCCCGGGAGGAGAGACCCGATCCTTATAGAGGGACCAATTGGAAAGATTAAGATGATCCCCATACATCCAGTTTCTGTTTGTGACAATTATGAGATAGAAGGATATGCAGTAGCATCCAAACTAAGAAGATTCACTTCATTGGCTGAACTGGCAATGCAAATGGGATTGGCAATTTGATCATAATTACCGATTATGGGTGAGGCTGCATTCTAGATTGACACACAGACCACTACCTCCCTATGCCCAGTGCTGTCCAGGCAATGCCTAGTCAACATTCCTGAAACAGACGACACCTAAACACTTCAGGCTGGCAAGCCAATCCAGGTGCTCACATAGGCTTGCCTAAGAATGCATAGGCACACTTGACGTAATAGTTTGAAGTAAAAACTAGAATACAAATATTTTACTGCTTATATTATAAAATGAGGAAACTTATGCAGTCACCTAGGTGCACCTTGACAATCAGACACTAAAACAATGGGAATCACAGAGGTGCTTCATCTCCTTAGCAATTTTGCCTAACATATCAATTGTAGACAGGAAAAAGGTGAAAAAGTGTTAAAAATTGAGGGGGGAAAGTGGAAGGAAGAGGGAGATCCTATTAGCACACTTCAAGCAGATCTGAGCAATTCTGGTGAGAGAGTTAGATGAAAAGGCATTGAAGATTTAGAGTTCAAAAGAAAAGCTAGCAAAAAGCAGATTGGAATCTGAAGGAAAAAAAAGTTCAAATGATATGAACATGGTGGGAATGATTTCACACATTTTCAGATGTGGACAGCCCATTAAGCATGAGAAAGAATAGATTTAGAAATGCAGAATACATAAAAATGAGAGAAACTGGATGTGAAAGAACTTAGTGGAACAGGAAAAAGAAAGTGAGCATGATGCTAACATTGAAAATGAAGTGATTCTCCCTTCAAGGATAAAATTTCAAAATAACTAGAACATGATGCTGATAAGTAAGCAGAGTTGGAAATAGGGAATACTGGCGGGACTATTTCTGAGGCTGCTATCATGAATAAAAAATGGCAATGAAGAGAGAGTAAACTGATCCAGAATTTAACGAGTTCTAAAGGTGGAAATAAAGTGTAATGAGCTCATGATGCTGCATAGTGAAAACGATAAAGGAAAAAAAACAGATGTTAGAGCTTCAAGGAAGTTCAGGCCTTATTAGCATCATATATTGGTTTCTGTTGTGTTACAGCATTCTGGATAGGAGCCTTTTGTTCCTTTACCATATGAGAGATCTGTATGGTTAATTATTCAGATGGACAAGCTATGAGTTTATTAATAATATAACAAATATAATGATTTTATGCTAAAAGAAAAGGCTAACTGCTAGATGTAGAAACACAAAAGCAAAAAAAGACAAGTAAAAGAAGAAGAAGAAGCATATATACATACAGAGTATTTCAGTTGTGCGCCAGATCCAAAGCTCAAATGCCCAGCAGGAATAGGCAGTACTTTGGAGTCAACAATAGGATCTGATACAGGATCAGTGGGGATCTCATAAGCTGACTCACGTAGAATTGCATTGAACATGGCAACGTCTAATCTGGCTACACACTGCTCCATGACCTGATCACAGCCAACTGTCAAAGGAGAGATACTAATTCTACATGTAGCTAATTCTCAAAAAAGAATAAAGTCAACATTTATTGTCAGAAAGTGAATTGAGATTATTTAATGGCATACCATTCTAGCCAATACAGGTAAACAACCACATTCATGCCCCCCAGCTCGGACCGGACAGAGCCTCTGGAAGGCGTCCTGGAAAGCACTTTTCCAAAGATTGATAGAAAAGCTACCCTGTTGCTGATCGCCCAATGCTGGTCCTAACAACCGGCCATAACCCTTCTCTAAGTACATGTCCTCGACTGGAGATTGCATGTGAGGAGTTAAGGTCTAAGCCATACAAAAGATTAAAACACCACTCAGTAATATACGCAAGACTTGTACTGTATCTCTTTCTTTCTGAGAAAGATAAAGGAACTAAGATATTATGTTTTAAGTTGTATCTGAATCATCAGACGAGAAGAGCATCATGCAAATATCAAATGTTCATTCATTAACAGTACCACATGCTTGTAATTTCACTCCAATAATAATAGTGAGATGAAACACCTGCTCTGTAAGCACTTTCTTCTATGTGAAACGTGAGAAATTATCAAAGCAGTCAGAAAACGTTATAGTTTATACCTTGGTAACATATTTATTGGTTCTGAAGTAAGACAAACTTAGAAGAAGAAAAATACTAAAATGTAATCCATTTGAGAAATGCCTAAAATCAACTTATGACACCAAAGCCAACGCCTAATAAATATATTTGACCAGATGTAATCCATTTGACAAATGCCTAGAATCAATTTATGACTGCAAAAAGACATCTCAAACTATATTTGCCCAAGCGATAGCTTATATCAAGACAATTAAGTGAATATTCCAAAGAGAGGAATGGAGAGGTTATAAGAATACAGCAAGTTTTACCTGCCACCACACCGATTCCACTAATCGCGAAAATATCCAGGATTCGACCTTCTCTAATGCAGCTATGACTGTGCTAGTCTCCTGCCAGTCATCTATAGATTGCAAAAAAACAAATGTTTTCAATTGTTTGTTGGTGCCATTAGTTTTCCATTTGACGGGTGACTTTCCATCAATTCTCTTTCCACCACCATTTAATTCAGTAAATCTTCCATGACGATGTGGCGGGCGTGCACCACCAAAAGCTCGGGTAATAATTTCTCTTAGCACCACTGTGTTTGACCACCAAAAAGTCAACCTTCAATTTGGAAAAACTACAATGAGTCAATAACATAGCGAGAGTGTGTTTTTTTTTGGTAAAGAAAGAACAAGACTAACACTAAGCTGCAGAATCTCCTGACCATCAAAGATTGACACCACTAACAGTAAAAAGAGAGGTGCATAAGCTCCATACCGTGGAACATCACTACCACATGACTTGGCAATCAGGACGAGCCCTGACACTGTGTTTTTAGCAATGCTGGCTCTCTTGTCTTGTGTCCAATGCTTGCAAGCATGAATGTAGAACCTAGAAAGACGCCTAGCAGGTGTGTGGACCTTATGTGCCGAACTTCCATGTTCTGGCACAACAGAATAAAGCGAAATCTCCAGAGCAGCAATCTCCCTCAATTCTTCTTCTAGTTTGTCGATTCTCTCTTCCATCTCCTCCATCTTCTGTTCAGTTCTCATCTTATCTTCTTCATATCCATTCTCTTCAGTGTCACCTGCTTCTTCGTCTATTTCAACCCTTTGCAAACCATTCCATGTCTCATCAGAGGCATCTACTTCCTTTCTCTCTTCATTATGGCCATCTTCACTGCCATCAGATAATTCAGATGAATCAACAGCATGGACTTTCATGTTCTTGGATTTGTTGTCCAAATCTCTTGGATCCCCTTTATGAGATTGTTTTGGAGTAGATTTAAAATGGAGTGCCGCAGACCCTTGTCGATCAGTTCTTCCCCTTGATGAACGTGGACAGCTTTCTGATGGAGGCTTTTTGGTCAAATTTTTTGGTACCCTTGAAGCACGTTCCACCTTGTTCTTTGTTTCCTCCTGAGACGAAGTGGAATCTTTTGCAGTTTCACCTTCAGACTCTCCTTCTTTGCACCCATCACTTGAACTGTCATCTTTTTCATTTCCAATAATATTCTCAACCATTTGAGTAGCTCCTGCATCTGGTATTACTTCCTCCACAGCTTTCTCTTTTTCATCACCTATAATTTCCTCCGCACTCTCTTTTGTATCTGTTGTCAAGTCCTCCTGTCTATCTTTAGCATCCATCACTGACTCTTCTGACCTATCCATATCATCCAGGTAATGGACAGAGACGTTCTCATAAACATCAGAAGAATCTGTGTTGGAATTCAAGTCACTCTCTGCAGTAGTGGAAGATGCTGCTGGAAGCAATGTCTTATGTTTAATTTCTTTTGTGTGGAGAGGCTTCTGATCTTTCACTGAATGCTGTTTACGCTCTTTTCTCTCATCTTTGGCAGAGAGTTTTGTTTGCTTATTCTGGATAGAAGAAGTCTTTTTGTACTTTTCCTTCATACTTTCATAGCTTCCACCTTTGCAGCTATGCAACCACAATCAGAAGCTACAGACCAGGATGAGACAAGCCAAACCAATGGTTTCATGGAATCTTAGCATTCATTTGGAAGATATTTTGAGAAATTCCTATCAAATTGGAGAAACTTGGCTTCAGGAAAATTACTTTTTCCAAGCTTCCTCAGCCACGTGATGTGAAATACTCTGAAATAAACACAGAAATCAGCTACCCATACGAATATTCAAAACACAACATCAAGAGTACAAGGCAGAGTAGAATCAGCCACAAAATCAATCCTTCTTTTATCAATAAAATTGCCCCTTTTTTATTAATAAAATCAATATATTTTATGTGCCAAAAAATAAGATCGACCCATTTGTACTTTACAATGAAAATCAAAGTAGCAGACTTTGACAATCTCCATCTGTCATATTTACATAAATGAAGAAAAGACATGAAAAAGATTACTTTCTAATAGCCCATCAAGTCAACATGGATGAGGCTCAAATGCAGCATGCCCATCATGTCTACCAAGAATCATGCACAAATTTTGTCAAACAAGCTATGTTCTATTTTGATTGCCATCAAGGAAAACAAAGAAATACATATTGCAGTATATGAATATCACTCTAGATTCCTTAGGAAAACATACCTTCAACAGAGGTTAAGAAATTATTCTTGATATTTGACTTCCCAAGGCATGTAAACTACAAATGAGTGATGAAAAATTTTCAAGCCACGGGAGAATGTAATTTTAATTGTATCAATCAAATGAAAAACAAAGCTTGCCAATGTGATTGACATTACGAAACTCATCTTACTAATAGATACAAGGAATATTACGCCTCTCTGGAGTTATGACAAGCTAAAATAACTCAACATGCATTACTTTATGAAAGCTGAGACGTCAAAATCTTGCTGCTGAAGCCATGAGAGGTAAACAAATGAAATTCCTCACCAATTGGTGATGCATAGTTGCCTGTGCACTATTATATTACATATTCATACAATTTCTACATTGAGAGGTAAAGATACTCATCCTACACATACATAGTTGAAGTTTAAAAACCTCAAAAGCAAAGCTTTCTTCTTTTCTTTAAAAAATTAATTGGATACCATTTTTTCGTATAGTATACAGTATCAATGTGAAATATTCCGATATCGGTTCAAATTCATGAAAATGTCGCTAGCACAAGCTATGGTACATAGCTTCTTAATGAATGGTAGGTACATCACATGCCCTGTGTAAGAAAACCAAGTTTCCCAGTAGCTCGAGCTATTAGGAAGGGAAAATCTTATATATTTCTTTTAAATTCTAACACCCCTCTCACATGCAAGTGTCTGTCAAGCTCAGCATGTGAAACACAACTGGGGTATAAATGTCTCCACCAAGACTTGAACCAAGGACCTCCCAGAACCTAAAGCTATGATACCATGTAAGATAAAGTTTCTCAAACTGCTCAAGCCATTAGGAAGGGGATATCTTATTTATTTCTTTTATATTCAAACACCCCACCCATACAACCATCAAAGTATGCGCTTTCCTTCTTTCTCCTAGCTAATACAAAAACCGCCTTATACTTTTATGAATATACATGTGAAACTCCTGCCCAGGTCAAATGTAAGCAGCTTCAGGCCTTGGAGATGCATTAAAACTTATTCTAAAAGTGCTAGCTGTACACAGAGCAAAGTTTTTAGATCTGCCACGGATTCTCCAAAGCTGTTGAAAATGTAATCAAGGAAGCAAAAACAGATCCATTATCACAGTAAAGTCAATATCCTGATTACTGATCCACATGCAAATAATCTGCTACCTGAGATCAAATTTCTAACTGAAATCGAAAATCTCTAACGAACAACGCAGTCAAGTAGAAATGCAGTGGATAATGCTAGAATATAATATTAATATATAAGATTCCCTTTGTTGACGGCTGTGGTATCAAAGCAGTGGAGATGGGGAATACGAATTTTAGATCTTACTGGCGAGAAACTAGAATTCTATTCAACTACACAATAGATATACATGTTCTTGACTTGATCAAATGAAAGCCACGCACTAACGATGAAATGTCAGCTCAAATCCAAGCCCAAGAGATAAAACCATCTTAATCTGAAGAGACCCATCATTAACAATTGAAAATTAAACTTCGAAAGAGCCAAAACAAATAAATGCTAGACCGACGCACCCAAACATGAGACAGAGGGCAAAGAGCAGCAGAAACTAAAGATGCAGGAGGCGCCGAAGCATCGCTGCACAGTAGACCAACTTCAGCACCAACTGACCAAGACATTTTGAAGAAACCTATCATGGAAAAGAAGCTAAAAAACCACCAACGAGCTTCGGACAACCGCCAACGAAAAGCCTTTCCAGCTCAAGCACAGCCACCAACCAGACAGCACAACAAAAACACGGAAAACGCATTGGCACCGGCAACCACATGCCTGTAAACCCACCAGACAAAGACAAAAGCAAAAACGAATCGCCATTTTCGTCTCAGGTGAATTTTACAGCCAAACAAGAAGAAAAGCGCAGCTGAAGCCTGTCTTCTTCCCGAGACAGTCCGAAACGAACGACAAAAAACCAAAGAGTGACTGACAGAAACTCTCACCCCAATTTTCCTCGCTTCCTCCGCAGAATCTTCCAATGCGGGTTCGAGCTCCCTCCCGCCGGCTTCAGAAGCCGGAATCTTTCCCGCCGGTTACTGTAGATACCGGCCGATTATCGAGGTCCCGGAGCTTCTGATGATTCGGCGGGACAGACTCGCAGCTCGCGAAAGGGGTCGGGTTTATAAGAACTGTCCCTCGGTTCGGCGTACGAGCCACTCTTTGGCGCGGTGACCAGGAGCGGTGTCGGTGGCGAGGAAGTGACCGGTTGTAACCGGTCGGCCATCTGGCCGTGATTCGCATTTTGTCGTTTTTCCTCGGCTGGGGGGACCGTCGGGTACATCGCTGTAATTCAACCCAACCGCCACGGTAAATTATTAGTATACTTTCATAGTTACTCCCACTTTGCATCCGCTATAGTGCACGCTTTAATATAAGTAAGAGATTTCTTTCACTTAAATTAACATATGTTAGTGTGTATTATCGATTTTCAAGATCCATACTTGTATTGTTGCTATAAAAAAAAGGTCGACAACTCGGTATCTAATAACTTATGCACCTCAACAGGTGAGGCTCCATTCAATACGCCACGCTCAATGTAAGTATACAGCATTGTTTAGTAATATTGTATAAATTATTATTATTTTAATCTAGAGATTATCATATCATTATTATAAGAGCAACAATTAGAAGATTGGTACAACAGTTAGTGTAGGAAAGTATTTTCTATGCTCCCTATTTACAATGCACCTAGTGTAAAAAATACATGGGAGTCCTTAATATTTGAGATCAATAATGTATATGTTATAATACGTTAGTATTAATACTATTAATGTTAATGCGCATTAGTATCTGCATCATTGATCTTATAAATGAAGGGCTCTCATGCATTCTTTATAATAGGTGCATTGTTCGCAAGGAGTATTAAAAATGCTATGGGATGGGCCCTTTTCCACGTGGGGTATTTGCTTCAAGCAGTCTCAGTAGTGTGAGTCGTGGTACTATCACTTGTAGCCCTAAGAAATGTGGACACGCTATCAAATACATATACCATTCATGCATGGGCAAAAATGTATTTAATATGAACTAGCATAAATGCACACACATTATGAGTGTAAATGTATATTAGACAAAATAAAATATGTATTAAATAAAGGTCTCTTTACATGATATAGTTATAATGCATTGTTTTGAAGATTACAATCATAATTAATTATATAAACAAGCTCTATACTAACCCACATATACTTATAGTAGATGCCTATAAATTCAAATCTCATTGGCTAAATATTATATCATAGGTCAGCGAAGACAATAATATTGAAAGATTTTATATTAGAGATCACATTATTAATATTCAAGACCAATTTTGCAATGAGTCTCATTTGATAGAGCTCTTTGGAAGTTTTTAAAGGTTGTTAAAAATACGTAAATCTGAATATATATAATTATGTAAAAAATATAAAAAATTATTAAGGAAAAGTGAGCTATATATAAAGGCCTTACCAAAAAGTTCAAAAAAATATGGTCATGTGGGATTTTATTTGATAAAATTTATCAAGAATTTTTCAACTATATCAAGAACATATAAATCCAAACTCAGAAGTGTAAGATATAATATTTTAAAATTAAAATCAACATACTCTAAAAAACGGAGATTATAATTCTAATACCTTTAGTTTATTGCAATTAGGATAAGTCAAGTAGGGGTAAAATATGGATAGATAGTATAAAATATGAGTCACATTCTTAGAATTTGAAAGTTTTATAATACACTTATTTGTTTTATATATATTTAAAAATTAATATTTTTTATTAAATAGTGAAACCGACATCTAAGAAGAAAAATAAGCTTATAATACTCTTTTTTAAGTATATAATTATTTAAATTTAATAAAATAAAATTATTAATATAAAACAAATATTTTTATTTAAAATAATTAATTTAAAATAAAAAATATTATATATATATACTCCTTTTATCTTATATTAATAGTTATGTTTAAAAAATAATAATTTTATTAAATAGTAAAACCTACAGCGAGAGAAAAAATATAAGCTGAAAAAATTCTTTTTTAAGTATTTAATTCTTTAAATTAATTAAAATAAAATTATTAATATAAAATAATTTTTTTATTATAATAAAATATTAATTTAAAACAATGAGAATATAATTAAGACGGCATATTTGCAAAGGTCTAAGCTGTCGGCACGGGGTTACCTGCACCGACACGAGACATGTCGTTCGCTGCCAATTACCGTGTTCTGCAGCTTTTTTCCGCCGTAGTCTTTGCGGCGAAAATCATGACGCCAACCAACTTTGTTCTGATTGCCGACTCACTCTTAAACTATTATGGAAGAGGTCCCACGTTGGATAGGAGCTTGAGACCCACTGCGGGTTGTGCGCCACTTTGTTGTAAAAAAAATTAAACAACCTGTTTTTTATTGTGATATACAGACACTAATAATGACATGAGTAGGTTAATTCGTAAAAGGGCAAATTATTGGCCGGGTGGTGGGATTCAACAAAAATCTAGAATCCAGATCGATTTGAAATTGACTCAAATTGATTTCTTATTCAGTTTGGAGGAAGTAGGAACTGAGCTTATTCGGTTTCGGTCTGTTCTATCATGTAAAAACTCGGAATCCAAGAGGAATTAAATGAAATATTTTTATCAACAATTGATAACAAATATGATTAAAAAAACCCAAATAGTTTATTTGAATAACCAAGATTATAGCTTAACCCTAATATTTGAACAATTTACCAAAATAACCCTAAGATATAAAGTATTATACAAAATATCTTATATTCTCACATACAAAATAGCCATATATACACATAAACCTCTACACATAGCATAAATTATTTAAAATATCATCTTTCCATTTTCTTCTTTATAATTTTACTAACCCATTACGTTTCATTTTCAGTAGCTCCAACTTCAACTCTGCCACCTCTGACATTGACCGTCGCCTTTGACATCAACTTCGTCATCTTCACACTGGCTCTGCTTTAACTAATTTCATCTTCACCTCTTCTTCTGTCGTCGCCTTCTCCCCCTCCCTTTTTATGCCACCTCCTCTCCTATTCCTCCTCCTCTTCCTTTTTCCTCCTCCCCTCTCCCTCCTCCTTCTCTCCTCTCTCCTCTCCTCCTCTCTCTATAACATCCGAGAATTTTCTAAATTTTAGAAGTCGACCAAGGTGTTGGATTCCTTGACCTTTTCATGAGAATAACTTGATCAGATAATTAGTAGTTGATACCTATATGGATGGAAAATAGACAAAAAGAGCTTCGTAACGCCACTAAGAACATGAAAATTGGAGTTTGGATGAGGGAGATACAACCGTTCGAAGTTGAATATAGCGCACAAGGCCCATTTATCCGAATTGGATGTACAAATTGTCTGTTTAAATCACTATACGGGTCTGGTTAAGTAAAGTGATGAAATTATTTTTTAGAGACCCAGTTAGGTTGTCTAAGTGGGGTAGTTTGACCCAATTTCTAAGGGGATTAGGGTTCTTAATCCCCATGTGTATAAATAGATAGGGAAGGCTTATTTCAAGGGGATTTTTGGGGCTGGAAAAAGTGGAGAGATTAGGAGCTGCGGTAGCCAGCGATGAAGATTATGAGGGACTGTGCAAAAACTATGGATTCAGCGAGGTAAGAAACTTAACCTGATTAATAGTTTTAAAATAATTAAGATGTATATTAATTATTAATCCATGGGAGCTTATGATGATGAGGACTTCAAGCCAGATTCGTCCTTGACGAAATCGTCCGATCATTATCGAACCCCGATTTCTACATCATGGAATCACTTCCTTGATCCAAAGGTGGAATCTTTGCTCCATTTTCAAATATGATCAGAAGCTGATGTTTCACTTGCCATAGTTGACCGTTGTCGGTGTTCTGTCGGCAACATTTTGAGATGCCAGGATTGGCTCAAAAAGCTGTGCAAAGCAGAGCTTCCGTTCGGTCCAAATCTAGTGGTGGCGAAGGTGCAGACACCGTGAAAACTCGACTGGATCACCACCTATTCGTGGGATGCCTCTGGGATTGGTTGGGTGGAAGACGGAGGCCGTAGTTTGGACCATCAGCGACTCAATCCAGAGAAAGATCAGAAAGAAAGGAGGGAATGATCAGGAGGGGCAGCGCACAGACTTAGCCTCCACGACCTAGCGATGACAAGAGGTTATCTCGGCCATCGACGGGGAGATCTTGGCTTGGACGGAGACCAAACACCACCAGCACCACCTTGAGCACCGCCATGGTTATTCCCATAGTTGTCTCCATGAGGAAGACGACTATTGGACCGGGGATTTAATCACCGGTCCATCCGATTAAAAAAAAAAGAGTAAAAAAATAATAATGGGACTAACCGAGTCCAGTTCAGGATGCTTTAGATATTATAAAAATTTGAAAAAACTACCTAACGATTGGAGGAGCATGTCGAGTACCTGACCAAGTTTCAGGCCGGGGAAAAATCTTACAGCTATAAAATAACTCTTTTACCCCTTATAGTTAAATTACCATGCAATATTTACTTACCTGACTTAGGGGCTCCGATTCAGTGGCTTATGAGTGATCTTAAAAATTGGGAAAATTCTCAGTAAGAGTTTAATGTATACCATATATATAAACCAAACCAGTTAGTGAGAAAAAATTCCAGTGAATAGGTAATTGACCATTTTTCCCCTAGGGTTAATCGTAAACCATTAAGACAACCAAGGTCAGTTAAAGAGGTTCACGACCCTGTCACATGCCAGGAAAATTACACCGAGTCCATGAAGTCAATTAGTACCCTCAAGCCCAATTTTAGACCTACTAGATGTCAATAAGGCTTTGAACAAAATAATAGAAATACCCCTTCGAGTGAACCGCCCACATTCGTGTGAATGGAAGCATGAGTTAGTTTGAGAGTGGAGCCTTCTGAGATATTAATGACTTAAAATAAATAGAAGGGTAGTGAGATGACCAAATGACCCAAGGGTGGTTACTATATCATAGGTAGTAGAATTACCCTAATGCCCTTAGGGGCAGTATGTTCCATTTCTGTCGAAACTAATAACCTGACTACCAAGCATTAGGGTACGCTATACTAATGTTAAATGACATCGAAAGGAAGGGGTGTGACCACTAAGTGACACAAAGACCTTGACAAGTCATAGTGTCATAGGAAATAAGGGGAATAACCCTAATTCTCAGGGTTTAGGGCAGTGTATTACACGTGTCCACAACGCAACACAGAAATCCACTAGGGTATTATATACATAACTCGTGCAACGCGTTAGAGTTATTTACACTCTCGGGCTTGAATTCGTTGAACCCTAACCCTGTAAATGAGTGCAATGGGCCTCTATTTATTATTTATTTATGCACTTGTGTAATTGCATATTATTTATGTTAATTATTCTTATACATATTTTATTATTGATGCGTTAATTAGTAACTTGAGATTAATAAAGATTAATCAAGAGATATTGGTTGTTGTTTGGTTGGGGGAAGAACATCTAATTAAGATAAAGATTGAAATACCCTTAATAGGGTTTGAGACCGGTTCATAGAATGAACGGAGCCCTGACATAGAATTTTACCTTGGTTAATGAATTGATGGTAGTTATGGGAGTTTACCATAGTCTCATTGAGACTATTAGGGTTTGGGGATGTTCTCTGAGTCATAGCTCAATGGATGAGCTATTTATTGGGCCAATTTATAATGTGAAGAGGACCCAAATGGTCGGGCAAATACTTTACTTAATGATAATAATCTAGTTGAAGTTTTGAATGTTTGGGGGAGTCAAGGGTCATAAAGACCTGAGGCTTCTATTGATACATTAGTAATGTCTTAGAAGACATTTTCTCCCTAAGTTAGGATGGTGGAGATTGTGATATGCATTCTTCACTGCCATGTCTATTTGGGTATTGGCCAGAGAGGTCTTTACCGTAGGTTTCCCGTAGGTCTTCCCAGGACCATATAGTACGTACGAAAAACGGAGTTGTATGAGCATCATGGAAGGCTTATGCTTCTCACCAATCTGTGTCCATGAGCATAGTTGGGATCCTCTTCTCCAAATTCATGGCATGCTATTAAGAGCCCTGAGGATTTGGATCAAGTTGTTGTTAAGTAGTATACTCCAATGTTGGAGTCCTATATCTGAAGATTTCTTCGAGAGACAAGTTATCTCTGAGTGAATACATATTTGATAGTATTAATTATTGAACAAGGGTTGTGAAATAATTAATAACATTATTTGATATTACTTGTTTAATTAGACAAGTGGAACGATTAAAAGACTTGCATAAAATGTAGGTTGATTGAAAATACTTAAGCATTGCATGTGTGATGTTATGCTTCTTAGAATAGTGTAGTTTTATGCAGAACTATGTTTGGATCCGATCTTGTTGGAAACGTTGGAGATGTTGTTTGATGAGTACGTAGGCAACTAACATTGGATGATGTTGGTCCGATTCGAAAAACATTAATAAAACCTTTTGCCCCTTTGGAAGCTTTTCTCCTGAGGGCGGAGATGTTCTGTCACGCCCCAGCACCGCCTGAGCTAAGCCGAACCCGGTCCAATGGCTAGTCAAGCGCACGAGGGCAACAAAAATTGACAGATTAACGTATTGCGGAAGTCTTAGCCCCTCAAATGGGCAATTCACCTAACGCAGTAGCGCACCTAATGTCATTTGAGAAAGAGAAATAAGGATAACAAAGGGGATAATAAAATTGTCATAGTCCTCACACCAACCCACATAATAGTCTCCAAAGACTACACATGGCTCGAATCAGAAAAGTTTAGACAAGTATAAGAAAAACATATAAATGCGAGCATAATACATAATCTACCATATAATGTTCTCTAATGTCAAGTACGAGAAAATCAGAAAATAAAATATCATATGGATGCCACCAAGGCTAATCCCACGTGAACCCATGACGTCCCTCATATAGGGAGTCCTGCTCATCTGCATGTTGCACCATGCAGCCCCAAAATAAATCACAAAAAGAGGGGTGAGTATGAAACTCAGTAATGGTTTGCAACCGATAATTTAAATCAGAAAATCATCATGGTGCAACAACATAGAAATTCATATCCATAAATGACATGTTTTACCCCTTTTCTGATCCTCCTCTTACTAAACCCCTACTTATCCATAAGTAAAAGATCTAGCATGCATATAACACATATCTCAAAATTAGGGCATAAATGATCATAATATGACCTAACATCCATCCTGCATAACTAGTGATTCTCACACCATCACATTCACAATCATGCATATTAAGTCATTCTCCTTCATAGCATTCAACCATAGATCATTCACCCGGCATAATAAAATACTCAATCACACGATACTAAATCATGTATAGTAATCATATTCGCATGTATTAAATAATCTCAAATTATCCCAACACAACCTGTGTAACATGGGCATAATATGATCTCATACACATGCATCATCAACAAATGGTGAATGTCTCCATCATGGAGATAATACAATCAAGGCACATAGGCTGGACATAATCCGGTTTCCACACAGGAAACATAAAGTGTTCAGGGCCCTTAAGTCTGCTCACCCTAGACAATCCTGGCCAAGGAAAAATTCACAAATGATTTAAATTAACTTAAAACTCATAAATGTAAAGCTAGTTTTAGTTAAAACCTTTTTTAACCACTTAAATTTTGAAAATAGTCAAAATTGATCAAACTTAACATTAAACCACACAAAAGTAATTAAATAGAATAAAGTAAACCAGTTTAAGATAAGAGTTCTTACAAGTTCAGTTGTTGTTGTTATTTAGTTGTTTGGCTTAGTTGGTTGTAGGTTCTCCAGGCGATGATAAGGGAGACCAAGATTGATGAGTACAGGATGAAGTTCTTCGTTTATGCAACTCCGGTACATAAGTGTATATTTGGCATGAGAGTCAACTTAGTTATTTATTTTCAGACAGATGACAAACTTGTACTTAGATGAATAAGTTGTTCTTATCGAATTTTGAGACATGTAATAATATCATATGATTTGATATTCGTATTTAAAAACCCCAGTTATCATGACCTGAATATTTAATCGAATGATTTGTTTTGTATTTAAAAAAAATTCTTATAACTTACCGTTCATGCTATTTTAAAAAAGCTTTTAAAAATCTAGGTCGTGACACTCTCTCCTCCTTCCCTTTTACTCCTCAGTCGCCTCATCTTCCTCCCTCCCGAAATCTAACAAGACCAGTTACAAAACTCCTCGATGGAGCTATTAAAAATTAATTTATTTTCTCTACAAGCTCAAATCTTAAAAAATGGGTTAACTAAGAGTGTTTATTATTTTTACTTGATTCTAAGCTTTTTCTAATGCTAGGCAAAACCTCATAGTGATAGTCGATAATCAAATTTATTACAATAAAGAGGATATAAAACATCATTATGAGTGTCAATGTCTCTAAGTATTTACAAATGAACTATGTGAACAAACTAAATCTCTAAAATAAAAATAAAACAAATTTTAAACATATGATTATCAGTTGTTATGACTATAGACTATCATCCTTCAAATGTCTCGACTGTTATAACATCCGATGTCGGAGACCACCTTCTTCTCCAGTGCCGGAGATCACCTTCTTCACTTGTGCCGGCAATGAGAATCTTCTTCTCCTATGCCGACAATCTTTTACTGAAGTGTGACACTCAATAGTTGGGACGTTCAACAACTGACAATCAATAGTCGCATCTTTAATTTTTTTTATTTTTTTATTTAATCTATTTAGTTTATTGATATAGTTAATTGTAAATACTTAGGGAGATATTGTCACCCATAATGTATCTTATATGCCCCTTTATTTTAATAAATTTGAGTGTCGATTGTCAGTACGAGGTTTTGTTTGGCATAAGAAAAAGATCAAAATCAAGTTAAAATAAAAAAGACTCTTGATTTTGAGTAGTTTAACATATTTATGAGTTCATTTTTTAATATATGAGCTTTTAGACAAAAAATGCATTTTTAATAGCTCCATCGAGTAATTTTGTGAATGGTCTTGTTAGATTCTGAGAGGGAGGAAGAGGAGGCAATCGAGGAGTAAAAGGGAAGGAGGATAGAGAGGAGGGGAGAGGGAGAGGAGGAGAGAAAGATAGAGGAGGAGAGGAGGGAGGGTGGAAGAAGTGGAGGAGAAGGAGGAGGGAGAGGGGAGGAAGAAAAGAAAGATTAGGAGGAAGAAGAGGAGGAGGTCGTGGTTGGACCTCATCTCGGGACTTGATCAGGCCTGAGCCTAGTCCAGGTCTTGCCTTTTGCGGGTCATGGGCCAAAAATCACGGCCCATCTAGCATACGAGCTTGGGCATGGTCGGGCCAAGCTTAAGCCCGTCCCAATCCATTGCCACCTCTACCTTCGGCCAGATCTCTAATTCCACGGGCTACTCCTCCCCCATTGCTACAATGGAGGCTAGCCAAATTTCCCCCTCCTTTCCAATGACTACCACAGCCCACCCCAATCTACCTCCACCTCCATCCACTAACTCCTATGGCCCTCTCCTCTTGCAGCCCACCTCCCCTCTCCCCATTCATCCTCTCCTCTTATGGATGGCCAGTCAGCCACCCTCTTCAGAGCCACCCTAATTATCCCCACCCCTGGCAACTCTATGTCCCAAACCAAAATATCCATTCAAGTCATCATTTGATCCCCTTCCAGCGGCCTTTTCTTAGCGGCCTTTTCATGGCCATCAAAGGAAGAGGAGGAGGAGTAGAAGAGAAGGAGGGAGGTAAGGGGCCGATAGGCACAGGTGGAGGGAAGCTTGAGGTAAATGGGAGCCATGAGCAAAGTTAGGATGGAGGGAAGTTCCATGGAAAAATAAATCTTGTGCCACTAGGGTAAGTGTGTTATTTTTTATCATACATTTGCAAAGTACACTCGCTTAGACGTCCACTTAATAAAAAGATAAAAAAAATGACAAAATAAATATATCGATAAACCTTATCATTACAATAATAATAAGAGTAGTGCTGCCAGCAACATGCCCGCAAACCACTCACATGCCCCTTGCGTGGCTACTGCCTTAGTCGGTAGGCAAGTCATTAAAAACTCCTCTGCAACTTGTTTCATGAGCGTTGCACAATCAAAATCGTGCAACTAAAAAAAAGACTCTTCTAGTAATTATTTTGACATCGGCCAATCACCTATGGCACTTGTGCTCCCAAACAACGCACATCTCTTGCCTACTTCAGTACTGCCTGGGCGAGAGGCTTACACACGGAACTTGCACCTCGTTGCAAATAGATTACAAAAATGTCCGCTGCGAGGGTAATAGAGTTTTTAGTAAAGAAAATGAGTTGTAATTGTATGCTAACAATATCCTTGAATTGAAAACCAATAATTTTAGAAGGTAGGCAAATAAAAAACTCGCTTGCTACCTATTTTATTAGCGTTGTATGATTAAAAATAAGATTCTAAAATAGAAATATTTTTTAATACTGACTTCGACAATGAATCCAACAGAAAGGACAAAGTTTTTTATCTATGAAATCAATGGTGTATATACTAACATATGCACTAGAGTGTGCACCATCAATTTCAAATATCAAGGCTATTCCTTACGCTTAACTCATTGTTAGTGTAGAACATGAAAAATATGTTCACAAACTTCATGCCAAAACATGTGTTCAAATGGTTGCAAACTTCATGCTAAAATATGTGTTCAAATAGTTGCAAGCAGGCGATGGGGTAGCATTTTCAATCTCAATATAGCTCCATTGGACGGTAGTTCAATGAGTCATAATAGTAGTAAAAATAATTAGTGTGATCGAAGGAAGTGATCACGTAATGCTACTTTAAAAAAGTGATAGCATAATTTGCTATATAGTTTAGTAAGAAAACAACTTCAATAACTCTCATTTCATCATAACCTGTTAATGTGCGCTGATATACGTCGTCTGCACAGTGGGTATAAAACTCATCTCCCCCCACCAGCTAGGTCAGATCGAGCAGTTCCTAAAAGCATACATACATTTAGGCACTTATTAATTACTCCCTTCATTTTTATATTAATAATTATATTTTTAAAAATAATATTTTTTAGTAAATAATAAATTTATATTTAAAAGAAGAGAAAATAAATTTATAATACCCTTTTTTAAATATTTAATTATTTAAATTAAACACAATAAAACTGTTAATATAAAATAAATTTTTTATCAAATAAAATTATTAATATAAGAATGTAAATATATTTACTAACTAATTTTTAATTATACATTATTAAAAAATTATAGTTGTGGAGCCATGAGACAAACGACGCATGGACACACGTGGACATGCTGTCAAACGCATGAACCATTCGCAGATGGACTGACACAGATTGACCAACAGTTGTGCTCTCAAACAAAGAATATCATTTTAACGTGAGTTAAGAAGGCATTATTGTAATACTGAGGTCTTCCGTCGTTATTCTAAAAAAAGGTCTTCCGTCGCTGACAGCACGGGATTACCTGCACCGACACGAACTTCTCGTCCGCCACCACCGTGTCATGCAGCTTTTTCCCACAGTAATCTTGTGGCAAAAATCATGACGCCAACATATTATCCTGACGCGCGCAGGCGTGAACTTTTTTTAAAAAAATAACCTTCCGAGATGCAGCTACAGACCATTTGCCTGAGTTGTTAGCCCTTGTTTTTTCTTGTGTAGGATATTTAGTAAAAAAATAAAATTATTCCTACTCTACTCCTCTACATTAAAAACCTATTCCAGCATATAGAAAAAAATGATTTTATATATTATCATGTGACTTACTTTTTCATTCTAATTATAAATTAAAGTAAGTTTTTGATGTAAATAAAGTAAAATAAAAATATCAACTTCTAATAAAAAAGTAAATTATTAACAAAGAAGTAAAGGTGTTAATAAACGAAAATCAAATGGGTCAAACCAAATCGAAAATTGGCCAGGTTTGGTTATAATTTGGTTTGGAGTTGAGTTGTAAGAATTGAGTTTCAGTTCGGTTCTAATACATAAAAATGTAGAGGTAAATTGGAATTAAATAACCGTTTTAAAAAGTAATACTCCCTTTATCCTCTATTAAAAGTTGGGAAATTTATTTAAATAATAATTTTTAAAAAATAATTACCAATTTAAACTATTTTGGGAAATATTTCCCAAAATGGTGTTGATTTTCGCCATGCAAGTGCTAGCCTGCGTGGCTTTTTTTAAAAAAAAATTAATTAATTTCGTCATTTAGAACGACAAAATCAAGTTTAAGTTGATTTCGTCGTACCAAACGACGAAATTGTTTTAAAAAAAAATTAAGTGATTTCGTCGTTTAGAAGGACGAAATCATGAATTTTTTTAAAAAAGTGCATGGAGCTGTACATGGATAGACGATTGCATGATCTTGCTAGCGTCGTCGGGTCGACGAGAGCGAGGTCGACAACGCCAATGCTCCCTCTGGGGGTGTTGGAGCTGTGGTCAAAATCCCAGTAGAAGATCTAGCAGAAGGGGTCACAGTTGTAGATGTGGAAGCTGCGGTCGGTGTCGGCGGCGAAACAGTCGTGGTCCTGGTTGAAGGAGAGGTGTAGAAGGGTGGGGATGGAAGGGGAGTCAGACTTGGAGTCGGGGGTAAAAAATTAAATGATCAATTACATGGTGTACGTCTTATATATTTATTATAATTAATTAACTTTTATTTTTCAATTACGTTATGCAAGTATGTTGTTTTATGTGTAAGCTATTCGAAACCTTTAGAAATCATCTGTAACGCCCGCGGTTTTTCATACATTTTCCTCAAAATTCATGGAAAATTTTTGCAATATAACGTCTGTAAATCGGAGGAAAAATGACGAAATCAAAACCTGATAAAACAGTTTATAATTTAAAACACTAAACATCCATTTTCCATCTAAATATTTTCATCACACGGTCAAACATCGTACGGCCAAAGCAAATATCACCAGGCGCTACTCGAAAACACATGTACGACTAAATTGCTATGATCATAGACTTTTAAATACAAAACTCTTCCCAGGCATCCCTGAGTGCAAGTCCCATAACAGTCCATAGACTAATCCAAATGAAAGTCCAGAATGATAAACATCTAACTTCTCATCTCACCCAATACATTAGATCGTGGCACAAAAATACTCGCAATGAGTCAAGCATATACCTGAGTCAACGGGAATCAATCCACCGCTGAAATGAGCGTTCATCACCAGGAGCTCTCCAACACAACCTGCAAAAGCCTCCCGAACCATGGGGCTAAAAATGGTAGGGTGAGTATTTTCATACTCAGTAGGAAAATACCCAGTAGGGGAAATCCCAAACGGTGAACTCAAAAGTTCATAAATACATGCGTTCATGCAACTCAAACATGAAGCAGATAGGCATATCAATATCGTGCTCAAACACATACAAACATACCAAATGCACCATCGTGCCAAAGACATACTAAAAGCACCATCGTGCCAAAAACATATTAAAAGCACCATCGCATGCATACTCATACAACATACGCATACTTGTACGACCTTACTCGTACAATCATATGCTCACTCATACAGCCTACACATACCTGTACAACCTTACTCGTACAACTTACACTTACTCGTGCGACCTTACTCGCACATCTTACACTTACTCGTGCAACCTTACTCGCACATCTTACACTTACTGTCTTACTCAGAAACTTACACTTATAGTCTTGCTCGGATTCATATGCTTACAGTCTTACTCTTACAATCGTACTCATACACATACTCTTACAGTCGTGCTCATACTCATACTCATACAGTCGTACTCATACTCATACAGTCGTACTCATATCAACGACCATTGAAGCTCATTACAACTAATAAGCTTCAGCGTCAAAATGGAAAAGAATGCCACTAAGGCAACACCTTAACCTCCGGGGAGTGACTAGACGCCATGGACTTTTCCGAAGGTAAGGCACACCAGTGCTCATGGGGCACATGATCAAACAGGTAAGAGTAGGTCCATGATACTACTTACCTAAGCGCGCAAACATACACCCACACATAAGGGGTCATACAATTGCCCACACATAAGTGGTCTTATAGTGCCATAGAATCGCCCACCATAATGGGTCTTATAGTGCCATTGCCACTCTTGGGCAGAAAACATACAGTGCCACTTGGGCAGAAACATATAGTGCCACTCTTGGGCGGAATCATACAATGCTCTCAACAGAGCATCAAACGTCTGGGCTTACACAGCACATAGACCAAATCGGAAACATACATCGCTCTCAATAGAGCAAAAGACGTCTGGTGCTCTACACAGCACACAGACAACATCCCGCAGGATAACCACCATGGCAAGACATGATAAATGCTTAGCCGACTCATTATCGGCTAGCACAAACACGGAACTTAATCCGTCGAACCCTCAGGTCTCATACTCACAACGCTATCATTAGTTGTGCTTACAATTCAAGTTTGAATTAAGTACATTATGCGGTACAATTATGCCACACAAACTCACAGTCCTCAACTGATCAAATCAAAGCTGAGCCCGATCGAAACCCTAGTTCGTCAGGGCAGCATACTTCGCTTACCCATCCACATCATGATCACAACACATCGTACATCAAACCCTTACAATCTTACATACTTCGCCATCCCTCTTATGGCCAAATCATCTTACACTGACCTCATCAAATGAAGCTCCTCAGAGCCAACCCAGTTATCACCCTCTTACGTATACCTTACTTATTGAACTTACTTTTCACTTCATAATTTGTACGTTATGCTTGTACAATTATGCACACTCTTACTGTCTGACAAACCTCACCCGTCATACCCATAACCTCTGCCATCCATCATACGCTTACACATCCATAACCAAATCCAGACAAAACCTCTGTCACCTCTTACTGTCCATCGCCCATACCTCTGCCTGCATACACTTACACATATCCATAGCATCGGCCAATAGCCATCATACATACGTATGTATATCACACATACGTATAACATATACATACTATCATACATACGTAACTTACAACCATGCTCACTAGCCATCACTAGTGCACACATACACATTTATACATACGTCAAACATACACGCTAGCCATCACTAGCACATGCATACATACGTCAGACATACACACTAGTCATCACTAGCACATGCATAATCCATACATACTCTAAACATGCACGCTAGCCATCACTAGCACATGCATAATCCAAACATACTTCAAACATGCACGCTAGCCATCACTAGCATATGCATACATACGTCAACATACACGCTAGCAATCACTAGCACATACATACATCCAACGTACTTACAACCAACATGCATGTCATATGCATTTCAACATACCATACAATCGTGCTTACACGTACATCATGCAATCAGATCATTACATAGCATCCAAAGCATGGAATCATACAACCCTAGCATGCTACTACTCATTCAAAGCATGCTATCATGAATTTACGAGTTCAAAGCTCCCCTACCTCGTAATCATGACGTTTGATGGCGAGCACACGACGGTGGCGGCGTCGGCGTCGGCGGCGGAGTTGGCGGCCAAAAGCTTTGCTAAGTGGAGAGAGCTATTGTCCCGAGGATTTAGGAAGCGCCGGAACTACTCACGGCCAAATGGAGTGTCAGATGTCAAAGCGGCAAAGTCCGCAATCCACGGCGGCACACTAGGGGCGGCCGGGAGAAATGTCATGCCAACATAAGTGGCAGTGCGACCAGAAATCGAGGGTGTACTCACTAAAGATCGGCCGGTGGCTAAGATGTGCTCAACCGGCCACAAGACGTCGAAATCGGCCGTGGACAGCACCCAACGGCGACGATTTCGGGTCAACAAGGGCCCACATAAGGGCGGAGGGCATGGGGCGACTCTCAAGGATAGAGGAGAGGTGGACTATGTGTCAACTCCACTCGGTGGCACAGCCAGCCGATGGTCAGGCGGCGCAAAAGCGGCGCCTAAGCCCTGAAACACATGCGTGGCCACATGCACACGCGACTACATACACCCGTGGCCCAAAGGGGCGGGGGAGAGGGCTGAATAGGGGCGGCCCAAGGCCCACCAAAGGCTGACAGGGATAAGGCCCCTAGCAGTAGCTAATCAAAGCGGCGACATCGCCGATCGCCACCTACAACCAATACACGTGGTGCGGGCAGCTGTGCATCTCGCATGGTATAGGGCAGAGGCAAGCGGCCTACTCCGAGCGGAGGTGTAATTGGCCAAGTGGGGCTGACCCTCACTATCGTCGAGCCGGGGTAGAGCCCACGATGGCCAAATGGCCCACGGCTCGCCAATGGCAACGACCCGAGACGCACCCAAAGCGTCTAATCGGGCAGATCAAAACCATAGGGGCAAAGCGGGGTTGGGAACGGCAACCCCCTACCGACACTGGGTCGAGGTAGGCTAGACAGAGTCCATCCGGTGGCCGGACGACGACCGGAAACACACCGGCGTCCAAAAAATCTCACGGACAGTGAGATGCAAAATAAGAACAAAAACCCGACCAAAAGATCAGTAGCTCACAGCGGAGCGCAGAAAGCACGGTGGCGGCTCTAGCTAGCGCCTATGGGTTCCTAGCGGCCAACTAAACATAAGTCTAGTTGAGAGCGGCCGCAAACGACGTCAAAATCGTACACCCACAGCTCAAAAACGGGATTAAAGGAGAGAAAAAACCTGAAAAATGTACGGTACCTCGTGGAGGAGCGAAGAGGCCGTGGCGGCGGTCATAACCAGTGTCTATGGACTCGTGGTGGTGAGGCAAAGCAGATCCTGACAAGAACCGCCAGAATCCGATGACGGAGGAGGGAGAACGGAGCGACCAGAATCTGGCTCGGGTTCTCAAAAAACTCACTGGACGTCGAGTGAAAATTTTCTGGAATGTCGGTTCTGTGAAAACCGATGGATGGGTTGATTTTTATAAAAAAATCTTTTTAATTTTTACATCCACGTCCCTAACACGCGTTCACCTCCCAGTTACGCATTGTAGCTCCAAAATTCGCGCCGTAAGCACGCAGCGAGGCCCGCAGCCTGCGACTAAGCCCCACACCCGACTCTATGGGTATAAATACTGGGGGAAAAATACACAAATATGAATACGCCGAAGCGTCACATTTTCCCGCCAAAAATGACCAAAAAAATAGCAGGAAAATCACAGAAAATCGTAGAAAATTCAGGGATGTTACATCATCTAAGTATGGTGATTTCATCGTATGGTCTTTTCTATATGTGTTATTGTGTTTTTTGCCATGATCATTTGCACCTATGATGTAGCAGCATACTTTTTTATATGTAAGTGATCTATTGTTTTGTTTTATTTGTAAGTGATGTTTTGTTTGACCTGTAGAGTGCTAACTTTTGACTGTTTGACTTGGAGAGTGCTGATTTTTTTCCTATTTGACGTGCTGATTTTTGGTGTAAGTATCGTGCTTTCATTGTTTTGAACGACGAAATCACACAAAACGTGCTGATTTTTAGTGTAAGTATTGTGATTTTGTTGTTTTGAACGACGAAATCACTCGAAATTTAAGTATGGTGCTCAAGATGCTTAGAACTGTGTGGACTGAGCACCCAAGATTTTTTTATTTAGTATGGTTTAGGCGAACGATTGCCTAAGTGACAAGGATTTTGTATAAAAGAAGCTTTAATTCATCCCTCCCGTGATTTTGGCCCCTTTTTTTAAAAAAAAATTAAGTGATTTCATCATTTAGAATGACGAAATCAACTTAACATGATAAAATCACTTAATTTTTTTTTAAACGATTTCGTCATTCTAAACGACGAAATCAACTTAAACTTTGATTTCGTCTTTCTAAACCACGAAATTAATTTTTTTTTTAAAAAAAAGCCACGAAGGCGCCAACGCAGCTAACGCCTGCATGGCAAAATCTAACACCACATTGGGAAATATTTCCCAAAGTGGTTTGAATTGGTAACTATTTTTTTAAAATTATTATTTAAATAATTTTCCCTTAAAAGTTCTATTTGAAAAAATAGTGGTTTTTATTAAATTGTGAAACTCATATCTAAAAGAAGGGAAAATAAGCTTATAATACTCTTCTTTAGGTACTCAATTACTTAAATTGAACAAAATTGAGTTAATAATATGGAATAAATGTTTTTACTAAATAGAATTATTAATTTATGATAGATGGAGTATTAAGTTGTTTATTTGAACAAGATTATTGGACTAGTTGTCACCAGCCCACCCCACACAGTGTAACGACCCGACCCGAGTCAGGGCCCACAAAATCTCTAGTAGAAAATTTTCTTTTCCTTAAGCCAGGAATCATCCTCTGTGTGCGAGAGGTACAACGTTTATCTACGTACTACGGAGCTTCAAGGCTTCCCCATAAGTAGACTTAGGTTGTAACGAACACATACACACAACGAAGCTTCATAGTTCGTCGCATGTAAAACAAAATAAAACATATTATTATAATTAATTTGGATCGGGCCAGTGTTGCCTTGTCATTGGTTGCCTACGTACGTATTGGATATTATTCTAATATGATCGGATCCGAACGTAGTTCTGCCTAACGACTACTACATACATCAGACATCACAAAATCATATACGTTAAAATACGTAGATACTGATATTCAATCGGACTTATGCAAAAACTGATAAAACACAGGCACTACACATCTCACTCTATCACAGAGCGGGATCAAAACTACATACATATGTCTTGCTCTATTAATGAGCCGAGGCCGAACACACACCACACGTCTCGCTCTACCAGAGAATGAGACGGAAGATATTCACAGGTCTCGTCTACTACTGAGCCGAGATTGAAAACACACCACATGTCTCACTCTATCACTGAGCCGAGACCGAATACACATATCACACGTCTCGTTCTACCCTAGAACGAGACAAAACATAGCAAGTCACATCAAAGCATAACAGATTAGAACACAAAGGTTTATGGCATAGAACACATCCTAATTTAGTACATGCATTCTATAATTTAAACGGGAGGTTAAAAACGCTTACTCCCCTCATGTCTCGTAAGGTAGAGGTATTCGGAGTTGCTCATTCCTTCTAGGCGTCATCCCCTTCAGATTCGAAGACAGTAGACGTAGCTTCCTCTAGCCTCCATACGTTCCTCGTCTTGCACTGAAAGACTATGTACAAACGTTCTCCTTGCCGGAGACTCTTCTCGTTTCTACGCCCGTGGGCGGCAGACAGAACCTCTCCTACTCGGGAATGTTCCTCACACATCATGGCTCTTCAGTGGAAGACAGAGACTCTTACTTTGGATTGCTTCTCTTGTTGTGGACCGGCAGCTACGGACAGAACCCCGTCTTGCTCCTGGCCCCTTTTTCTTTCTCTGGTGCTCGAGGACGACGGGCAGGGCCTCTCCTTGTCTCAGGGCATTTTCTCCTCATACGATCGCCAATTTAGAGAATGGACCCCTCCATCGCATAGAACACACTCAATTTGGTTAAAAACGCCTCTTGAACGGATTAAATCAGAGTTAGGACGCTTAGAAATGGATAAAAAGAAGTTTGTCGATGCTCGAGGACAACAGGCAGAATCCCTCCTTGTCTTGGGATATTTTCTCGCCGGCTTTTTATTTTTATTTTTTATAATTAAACCTTCAAACGCGCGTAACTTCCTACCCCGGATTTGGATTCACGCGTTCGTGGTACCGTTGGACTCGTATCGATGAGCCCTTCGATACTATTATATAAGCTCTTTCCAAGTGGGTCTTGCCTATATTACACACTCCCCAAGGTCGTAACTTTCGACCCCGACCTCTGTTTCACGCGTTCTTCGAATCATTATGCTTGTCTCTTCGAGCTCTACCCATGTACAGAGGTTTGCACCTCTGAAAACCTCTAAAATTTATAAAAAAATTATCTAATTACCTCAAACCCCTCAGGTTAGACGTAATCGAAAAACGAGTCGTTACACATAGGGATGCTAATGGAACGATACAATTTCGGTATAACCTATTCTATTACTATAACTATTTTCCAAATCTTTAACCATAAATGTTTCGTTAAGTAAATGATATAGGTACTTTCATAACTATTCATTCTACTAATAAACGGTCGGTTATTCAGATAACTATTATCTATTATATTTTTTAAATGTGCTAAAATAGGAAAAAGTAAATATTTTTTAATTTAATCAGATATTATTGAGATAAAAGATTAACATCATTATTACTGTTGTTTATATATAATTGCTGCAAATATATTGTGAGCTGAAACGTAAAAGGACACATATATTAGACAAATACTTAATAAAACTTTTTATTTTGTAATAAGTATTTCCTATTATATGAGTCCAACTCCAAAACATCCCTCCATTGCCTATTTTAAAAGAATCCCAAGTATAAGAAAAATGACAATTGCCTTCTCACATCTAGTTGTCTTCGAAGGTGCCTTGTAGGCAGCATTGAGACTATATGCACTAATACACATTATCCATTAGTGTTTCTCTTTGAAGAAATATTTTAAAACCCGCCCAGACCCTAACCCGGATTAATAGTTGTGTTGGGTCATCATAGTTGAACTGTGGGTCAACCCGGGTTGATCCGAATGATCATACATCATCACCTAAAACAATTTAAAAGAGTCCCCTCATATTTAAAAAAAAAATTCACTTAAACAGGTTCAAAGTTTCACTTAAACTTGTCTGGTCATTCAAAACTTGTTAATTCCAACATATTTCAATAAGTAAATCATCATTCCAAAATCTGCAATCTGACATATATAAATATGTTTTGTAACATAATCATAATTCCAATCAACATATATCAAATATCAAAATAAAACAACTATACCACTCATTCAAAGTTAAGCTATCTAATACTCAAACCAAGCTAATTTGAGATCGGCCAATAAAGAGTTTGGTTCTATTAGCCCAAGTTCGAGCTTTGATTTGAGCTAACTTGAGTCTAACCAAAAGCATAAAAGAGCTAGTTCAACAATCCTACTCCAAACCCACTAATCATTTTTGTGCACAAACAAACATTTTATGAGTTAAATTATAAAAAATAAAAATACACTTATGGGTTTGAGTTATCATAACGGAATCCAAACTAACCTGAGAGTTAAAAAATTAGTTTTGCACAAAGTGTTAATATAACTAGTTAAGATTCTAGTACATATGATTAAAGATGAACTCTGAGCTCATGAGACTAGAGAAATTAGACAAAGCAACCAAATGAGAAACACTGAAATGAAGTGAATTTAAAAGAATATACAATATAAATTGCATATGAATATTTTTTATTAAAAAATTACAGATAGATATGAAATGCTAAAAAAATAAAGCATCTTCTAAGTAGCAGCTTGTAATAACTATAATGATCAGTTGTAAGTAGTTAAATTAATTCAATAAATATTTAAGATTAGAATGACATCTTCTATTAGGTAAATCATAATAGTAAATCATGACATGAAAATTATTGTAAAAGACTGTAAGTCAATATTTTTTTAAATTAAACCACTTAAGACTAATAGGTATAATATATTTATAATTTTTAAATATGACAAATGAGTAATAGATAAATAGGAATGAAAGAATTTTTTTCATTCTTCTATTTAATTAATGTTTAGAAAAAAATCTTCATATTTACCCGTCGAATAAATTTAACCATACTATTTAACTTCTTAGCAGTAAGATACAGACAATAAAATGTTAAAAAAGATATCATTGGCAGCCCTACCCACACCACATCCTCCTCCATCCACTAACTCTTATAGCCCTCTCCTCTTGTGGCCCCTTCCCCAATCATCCTCTCCTCCTGTGTTGACAGCTAATTGGCCATCCTCTTCAACACCATCTCACTACCACCTCTGCCTTCCCTCCATATTGGACAAACTACCCACTAGGGTTCCTCTCCCACTTGCCAGCCATCATTGTCACCCGCTTGCAACTAAGTGGGTGAGGAACCTTGGAGGCCATGTTTGTCAATCGCCGCCAAGATGCCAACCCACATACCTTGTAGCCGCTTCTACCACTGGAATGAACTTTTATTATTGAAAGTTTCACAGTTTAATTGGATTAGATCAAAACCAAATGGAACCTGAACCCAGGGCATTGAGGGAAAGAAGACCTTCAATTCTGTTGAAGGACTTCTATACAATGCTAGAGGAGGACAACGTCACGTTAGATGAACCTATTCTAAATGACCCGACTACCCTTGAGCAAGCTTTAAGTTTTCCAGATGCTCAAGAATGGCAGGTTGCTATTCAGGAAGAGATGGACTCTATTCTAAAGAATAAGGTCTGGGAGATAGTAGATTCACCTGAAGGGTGTAAGCCCATTGGGTGTAAATGGATCTTCAAAAAGAAGCTTAAGGCCGATTGGTTTATAGATAAGTACAATGCGAGATTAGTGGCCAAGGGGTTCACCCAAGTGTATGGGATGGACTTTAAGGAGACATACTCACCGGTGTCAAGATTTGATTCGATTAGATGTCTCTTAGCATGCGTTGCTTACTTTGATTTAGAGCTGCACCAAGTGGATGTAAAAACTGCCTTCCTAAATGGAGATTGAGATTTACATGGAACAACCTGAGGGTTTCGTGATTCCTGGAGAGGAACACAAGGTGTGCAAGCTCATAAAATCATTGTATGGACTAAAATAATCTCCTAGACAATGGTACTTCACTTTTCACAAGGTGATTAGTGAGTATGGGTTCATAGTGAACGAAAACGATCATTGTGTCTATACCTTCTGAGATGGAGTTAGGTATATGATGTTGTCACTATATGTAGATGTCATACTCTTGATGGGTAATGATCTTAGTATGATAGTCAGTTTAAAGGAATGATTCAAAACTCAGTTTGAGATGAAAGACATGGGTGAGGCATCCTACATCCTTGGGATGAAAATTGACAGAGATAGAAAAGCTAGGAAGCTTAGTATATCTCAAGAGTCATACATAGAGAGCGTTCTCAAACGCTTCAATGTCATTGGTTGGAAAACCATTGAATCCCTTATTTACAAGGGTACTGTGTTGTCTAAAGGTATGGCTCCTTGGACAAAGGAAGACAGACTCCGGATGGAGTCAGTGCCATATGCACAGGCTATTGGCAGCTTGATGTATGTCATGACCTGTACTCGACCTGATCTGAGTTTTGTGGTAAGCTTGTTAAGCCGTTACCAAGCAGACCCTGGTCTTCAACATTGGCAAGCAGTGAAGAGGGTATTTCGGTACCTATTAGGGTCTAAGAGTCTAAAACTCACCTATCAGGCAGAAAGTCTGTCATTGGCTAGATATAGTGATTCGGACTATATGAGGGATCCAGATGACAAGAAATCCACTACTGGATATGTCTTCATGTTTGGAGGTGGTGCTACATCGTGGGCAAGCAAGAAACATAAGAGTGTTTCTAAGTCTACGATGGAAGCTAAGTTTTAGGCAGTATGGATTAAGGAGTTTATAGCAAAATTGGGGCTAGAAAACTGGACTGATGTTCCTGTTCAGATGTATTGTGATAATCTGGCTACAGTGTTGACACTTCAGAATGGGGAGATCAGTGACAGGGGTAAGCACATTGAGGTACATTACTATTACATCTTTGACATGCTACAGAGGGGAAAGGTGATTGTGAGTCATCTTCCTACTACTGAGATGTTGGCAGATCCATTCACTAAGGCCTTAACGACAGATCTATTTTCTAAGCACGCTCATAGCATTGGTCTTCGACAGCACTAGAGCAAGTCGTTGTTGGACCATATGATCCCTTCACCCATAATGGGGGATGTTGGACCATGGTATGGGCTCGGGCCCGGTTTGGTCCAATGTGTCACGGTTCGGGTGAACCGATACGGGCCACGGAGTCAAAGGATGGTAGGGGCAGTCGCGCCGACCTCACATGTGCCTTTGTTACACATAATTCAAGTGGGACCCACAAATGTCACATACGTACACTAGACATACATCTAGGTGTGCATTTACACATTGTGGGGCCCAGATGTGCGAATTAAGTGTCGAGGGTGGGACCCGTGATTAGCGAGGGATTGACCTTGTCGCGGGCTTTGCCGTGTGCAAGGTGCCCCCCCCCCCCCCCCTCTGGTGGATTCATCTTCCCAATTGGGACGCCCCCCTCCTCTCTCTCCCTTGTTCTCTTGGTTGGTGCGGCCTGCACAAGCAAGGGAGATCTTGCTGCTGGCCGCCCCTTTGCTCCCCTCTCCAAGACTTCTTTGGCGGGCTGAAGAAGGGAGATTCATCCTCTCCAAGTTTGGGATGTGGTGGTTGATTTAAAAGGGTGATCTTGCTGTGATTTTCCTTCATCCAAGCAAGGTTGAAAGGGATCTACACATAAGGTACTCTACTAACCTCTATTTGATTAGATCTATTATTTGGTGTTCTAGATCTATTTGAGGAGGGCGTGCTAGGGCCAAAAAGCCCAAGTCAGTTCGTCTTCTTTCCATTATCTTATAGTCCTTTAGTTGATTTGATAAGATTTATGTTTATCTTGCTAATTGTTATTAGATTGATGCATGTTTTGTGTAGATCTATTTAAATATTGAATTTTGATGTGCACCAACCCCCTCCCACCAAGCTTCCGCTGCTGACCGGCCACTCTACACTAAACAGTCATCGCCAAATAAGGAACTCAGCTCTCGATTCATTTCATGCGATCTGAATCCTCATTCGATTCCAATTCGATTCTAGACTACCAACCCATTCCAGTTATAGAATGCAGCACTACGTGGTAGGGGCACGCACTTGACCATCCCAGTTTAATTGATCATATATTTCCAAAATGCTAGACACATTCCTTATTCAGTTTCAGTTCACTTCTGGACTACCGGTTCCAGTTCTCGAATGCAACACTACATGGTAAGGGCGGTTGACCATCCAAATCTAGTTGGTCAATCCTATATTTCCAAAATATTAGTAGAGGGACTCACAAATAATTTACGTTTTTTTTATAAGTGGATAGAGCATATTAGTAGATTACCCTCCATCTTTTCCTCTTCTAGTAATTCTATTTAAACCCCAACCATACATCACTATCGTGCCCCCCCCCCCCCTGCCCCCCGCCCCGGGGAAGCGTTTTCTATGCTCCCTAAAAAGCGTGAGCTGAGCGTAAAGAATGCCTGGGAACCGTTTTCTACGCTTGGGATCACACAATTCTACTATTTTGCAGAAAAAATAGTTACAAGCTTCTCAAGCATCTTTAATGACTATCCACCTAGTCCCAAGGAAGAAGAATAGTCTTTTATATCTTACAGGGACACACAAGTTCATATTTATCTATTTAAGGAATAAAATCTCCAACTAACAAATAAGGAAGAGTCTAAATCAGGGTATTCTGGAATCCTTTCACGTTAATTGATCAATCATTAAATACTAGTGATCGATCATTTTTCATATCAGCCGCTCTAGTTCGGCGAGCGATGAATTACTTATAAATGTCGATCGATCGCTAACTCTCGATTTTCTTTCTTGTATAACAAAATCAGGTAGAGATCGATTACTATGGATTGTGATCGATCATTCTAATGATCGTGTTTCTGTGAATAGGGGCCAATCAATCACTCTGGTGCATTGATTAATCGCCCAGTCCAATTTAAGCTTCACAACTCACACACCCTGCTTACCATAATTAGTGCTCAGTAGGCATTCATGCACAAACTCAATGCCAAAGTGTGGGTTCATCGTTGCAAACAGATGTATGGTAACATTTTCTATCTCAATATGAGTACACCAAAATACTTCCTATTTGGAGCTTGGCCCTCACACTTCAAGCCATGGTAGGAAAGTATTTTTCATACTCAGCTATGATAATAAACCAAATGTAAAGAATGCATGTTAAATATTTATTTTAGAAATCAGTGATGCATATGTTAGCACATATTAACACAAATATTATTTAGGCTAATATGTACTTAGTATGTACACTATTAATATCGAAAATAAATATTTTACATACGTTCCTTACACGGCTCACGGTAAAATAAGATCATATAAAATTACTTTTCCAAGTTAGACCTTTTAGTCCGTTGAACGCTAGCTTAATGGGTCCGATCGTATGATGAAAAATTAATTAGTGTGTGATTCACGGTAACGATAGCGTAATGAGGAATAATTACTGTATAATTAATTTCTGGTTCTACATTATTGGGCATTATTTTATTTTTGTGATGGTCAATCATGAGTACAGAAAGATATTTGGGGCAGGGGAGCCATGAGACGGCGGACGCATGAACAGACGTGGAGTTGCATTGACCAGTAGTTCTGCTCTCTTATAAACGTGATTTAGGAGGGCATTATTCTAATGCAGTTTTCCGTCACTGTCGGTAATCTTTACCAAATACCGTTTTCAGCACCTCTTTTTTCGCGGAAGAGTTATCAGAATAGACAACAAGTTCAACTTAAAGAATTGAACTCTTCGAAGATCGATTTGTACTCTAACACATATCAATATTAATCGTATTGGTACTAATATGTGGAGCATCAATTTTAAATAGGATTTTTTCCATACTACTTAGCTGAAGAATAAAAAAATTCATATTCCTTGGATTTTACAAAAAAAATGCCATCACACTTGCATTTTACAGGCAAATGACTTTATAGACCGGCGATTCCTCCGTGAGAAGCCTTCGTTCCGATCTTTGACCCATCTCACCGTTGATTGCGTCATTTAGAGCCGTGAGAAGCATTCACGCAGTGTGAGTGTAAGTTTTTCGACCTATCCGACCGGTGATTGCGAAAAACTCCAGTCGATTTTTTGAATATTAGGATTTTTTGTTTCCGAAAACAGATTGTGAAATACTTCTGCATTAGTTCTGTTTCATCTTGTTTTTGGAAAGTAATTTTGAAAATCTCCTCTCCAAAACAAGTTTCGGCTGATGCCATCCCGATGAAGGAGTGAACTTTGGAGAAAATCACCAGCTGATCAAGGGGTTAAACCGGCTTGGATTAGTTTCATGGTAAGGCTTTATGTAGTCTTGAGATCATAAACCATGACTGATTACTCATCGTGTTCATGTTAACACGATATTTACGTAAGTCGTGTGAAAATAAAATGCAAGTGTATTATTAGCGTGTGGTCGCAAACACGATAGACTAATATATCGTGTTACTGAATAAATGCTTCAATTAGTCTCATACATTACCTGCGCGCCAACATTTCTTGTAGTTCGCAGTTATGCTCTAGTGTTTCGAAATATAACTTGCTATGCTATTAGGTGTAATGTCTATTGAGTCTTTAAACATGCCATAACATTTTCTCGCAATTCAAAGGTGCGATGGTAGGGGATGGTCAGTTGACTTCCTTTGTGGTGTACGTATTCCTATTTTTATCCACAACACAGTATGTGAAATTCGCCTTTATTGCTAAGTCGATCAAGACCCTCTTTAAATGCAACATGCTAAGAAAACGTGCTCCCAATTCAAGGAGCTTTTGGTAATCTTTTGCTTGTAAACTGCCTGTTATTAGCTAGCATTCACTAATATTCGGTTCTAACAGGTTTAAATCATCTACTGTCTCCCACTTCGCCTTCGCCTCAACGTCAGCATTACTAGGGACCTTGTTGTTTCCGAATTCTTCATGGCCAGACATACTTTTTATGTCAACTATATCAATATCATTCCATTGATTGTCACCCCAATTCTTCAAATTCTTCACCATCGTAATTACAAATGTTGTATGGAGGTTTATAGTTATTAAATGAAGTCCTTGTCGTATCCATCGTTGGAGACAATTTCTCTGATCTATTCTGATTGATTTCTATCCGAGGTTCTGTATTCATTAGATTGGTGAAAGAAGATTGACATGGATTTGTTGAGGGCAAGTTTCCTAGTTCTCCCAATTTGCATTGCATATTATCATGTTAAAACAAATTCGACATAACTCGACATCGTGTATTCGGTTACACGCTTACAATTCAAATCATGTTACCAAAACCACGATATGAATGCATGTAGTGTTATTACATCTACACTGAAAATCATTATTGATATATCGCATGTGTATGTTGTATCATTACTAATGTGATATATTATAAATCGTGTTTCTTTCTTGACATGATATAATTTGAACTTAACACGATATAGTCTATATCATGTGCTCGAGTACATGATAAAGATAAATCTTGTGTATTCTAAAGTTTGGTTGTTATCTGACAGTTTCAAATGTGAACTGCATTTTATTGACTTCGGTTTAAAATCTGACATTAGAGCTGGGTTGAGCCATTACGACCAGTGATTTAACTCTATTAACTGTCTGGTTCCTTTCTACAAATGGTGATTTGTCACCGTTGTTGGGCTCTTTCATCTCGGAATACAACGATAACACCTCTTTATTTGCCTTCTTATGAATGGAAAGCACTGATTGCAGGTCCTCATTGTCTTGTAATTCATATATCATGGATGATTGTGAAGATGGAATTAAATACTTTAAAGTGACATTACCATTAACGGCAAGTTGTGCTTTGACTTGAACCAGCCGCTCGCCGAACCTCACTGACGGATCAATATTCATCAACTGTGTCTCTCCACCTATATACACACGATCATTGCATACCTCTCTGTTATAATGTATGCAAATACCGATCATATCCATAATCAGTATAAAAATGTGATCGAATCTGTGAAATGCAGCCTTTGGAGACCTCAAACAGCTTCTAGGGTGTCAAAAAATGGTTTTTTAATGAACAACGAATCTCGCCAGGGAGTCACCGCCGGCCATCTCCCGCCGGCGACTTCCGTTGGCCACAAATGAATTCCAACACACCGGAATGGCACAACACTGTTCTGGTGTTCATTTATTATAACATATAAGATAGTGGGAAACCTAAGGGTAGTTTTGTCCATAAACAGGTCATATGACATTTACAATTAAAATCCAGGGAATATGGAGTTTTTTATTCTTTGGTTAGACAATATGGAAAAAACTCTTTTAAATATTAAGTGTTCCTATAAATTTCTAACATTGGGCTCATTATCAAAGTGAAGCATTAAAAATATTTCCATTTTTTTATAGTAGTCTTGCGGCAAAAAATCATGACACTTACTACTTTATTCGAATATTTGAGTCACTAAATACATTTACAAATCTTTATATATAGGAGAAAATTTAGGTGAGCCTGGGCTCATGGACACTTGTGTAAACTGAGGCTTCATAGGTTGTTGGATAATTTCTTAGATTTTGTCACAATTATATTATAATATTATATTTTTTACATGTTTAATGATCAATTACGTATAAGAATCATCATTTATTATTATGGGAATGTTATATGTGAAAAAGATTAAGATATGTCATTATATAAAGTAATTTTGGGAAGTCACGACAATTTTTATTAGAATGCGGCTATTTCCCCCCCAAAATTTACTCAAGCCCCCTCATACTTTATACACCCCAACAAAATTTAATAAATTACTAAATACCCCATCGCATCCCACTATTCTTTTTAACTCTATTTTTGCTCTTTTATGGCCCTATTCACAATTTTCCTCCTTAACGTAAGCTCTTCCATTTCCTCTATCACTTGTGACTCCTCTTCCCTGACCATTTTCTTTTTTCCCCCTCGCTTGTGACTTCTTTTTCATGATCTTTTTCCCTCTTCCCCTCGCCTTACTGCTCATCTAGAAAACTTCTGGATGGTTTCTGACGGGGGGTGGGCACCACCAAAATATGCAAAATTTGACGGGGAACTAAAGTTTCCATCTAAATAAGTTTTATTTAACGGATGACATCCCGCACCAAGAAAACTCCGATGGTTTTTTGCGGCGAAAGGCCACCACCACAATATACAGACATTGACGGAGACCTTTGTTTTCTGTATAATGCAGTTTTATTTGACGAGGGGTACCCCCTGCCATGAAACTTCCAAAAAAATTTTAAACTTATGGGAAACTTTTAGCGGGGGGTGGTCACCACCACAATATGTAAAATTTGAGTGGGACTTAAAGGCCTCCGTCCAAATTATTTTTATTTGGTGGAAAGTACCACCCACTAAAAAATCTCCAGAAGTTTTAAGGTGTAGGGTGGCATTAGTAAAATTATATGGGGTGTGGGGGGTACTGAGTCATTAAAAAATGCCAGCTATTTTTTAGTGTGAAGGGGGGGGGGCGGGTTGGGCGAATAGCAATGACATCGCAATGGCTATGGTAACATACTCTATTGGAAGAATGTTTGTGTTTTAGAACTTATATGCATCGCTGAGCCACCGGAAGTAATAAGCGGAGCCCAAGTTAGCTACAGGATGTGAGGGGCGAAGCCCAAGTTAACTGCCACAACTGAGGGTCGGATGCTAATTTATCCATTTGAACTGAGGGGCGGCCGGCCGAATTGATAAACAACTGTGAGGCCGAGTCACTAGATATGAGGGTAGAAATCATAGAAACTAAGGGCGGAAGGGAGGAAGAGGGCATCTAATGGCAAAAGTGAAGAACATGGTAACTGACATCGATAAGAAGGAACATGCTAGCTGACAGCAGAATGGAGGAACATGATAGTTGCAGCCGGAAGGGAAGGAGATGTATGGAGCATACGAACACAGGGTAGAGAGAAGGATGAAGGTGGCGGCGAAAAGTAAGGACTGTCGACTACAAAAAGCAAGGACGGGCGAAGTGGAGCTCGGAAGAAAAAGAGGAATGGGTGGGATGCGAGTTTACAGTAAGAAAGGTAAAGTTAATATTTTATTATAATCTCGTCCTTTTCATTTATAAATTAGGTAAAAAATATGTATAAAGTGATCAACTGCGTAATTTGAGCTTCTGATTCCTTCTTTAGTAAATCACTTTTAGCCGTAGACCTGTTCACCCCTCCTTGATAAATGTGGTGAGTATGCTAGTTTCAAAACTTGGGGCCAGTTGGACAGTACTTCTTTAGGAAAGAAGAACATTGATTTTCTTCTTTATTTAAAGGGCCCTCTCGAGTTGAGGAGCGTACAGCCATGATGAACTAGTTAAATAATTCATTCCCAAACCATACATGATAAATAATAATAAAAAAAGATGGACACATCGATAACAAAAAAAGAAATGAAAAGGATAGAAACTTCCAAGCGACGGCTGTAGGGGACCTACGACGTCAGAAAGCCAGCTGCTCCTCATTATCATGTCCGACTCTGTTTATTTTTTTATCCCAAAAGTCTATTACGACCTGACCTCGTTGGCAG
Source organism: Saururus chinensis (assembly GCA_035235625.1). Taxonomy (NCBI): domain Eukaryota; kingdom Viridiplantae; phylum Streptophyta; class Magnoliopsida; order Piperales; family Saururaceae; genus Saururus; species Saururus chinensis. The sequence continues at coordinate 21,653,454 of CP141146.1, read as the reverse complement.
GTCGTCACTCTCACTCACACAGCTGCAAGTGGATCGTCGTTTGTTTTGTATCTGAAGCTGAGTTACACTACAATCTTTGAGATTCACTTATCTTCATCCCGCCGTCGTTTAAGGATAGTGATATTTTTATATTATTTTTTTACACTATAAATTTATAATTAAATATACAAAATAATTAAAGTAAATTATACTAATAATTTTAAATTTTATTTTTTTAACATGTAAAAATAGTGATATTTTTATACCTTATTTCTCTATATAATAAGCCTCATATTATTTATAAATAAGTAAAAATAATAATTCGCATGTAAGAATTACCTTTCATTCCTTATTAGTATAAGACCCTTATGTAATAAATAGTGGGGTAAAGCTTATAGTATAAAGAATAAAATATAAAAATATTATTTTCCGTGGTGTAAAGCTTATTTCCTGTCCAATCGTGTAAGGCTTTTGATGTAAAAAAAGTAAAAGAAATATAACAACTTCTTTTTGGAGGAGAGGAAAGACTTGTGTTTTTTGCTATCTGCTATATAAGACTGACAATAAGTGACTAGACGGTCCAGACAATCAAAGGGGAAATGACCTAAGAGTGCTATTAATTATACATTTTTTTGTCTTTAAATATGCACCTTATTATAAAAAAAGAATATTTAAGCTATATAATATATATTTTTAAATTAACCTTTCTAAGTTGATACATAAAAGAACTTAATCAAAGATATTTAAAAAATATACATAAAAACAGGAGAAGAGAAAATTTTATGTCATGAGCCAGCCGGTCTCACTTATTGGGAATCCACACAGTAGTTGCACCTAAGCTTCTCTCTATTGGGCCTAGTGGCTATTAACTTACAAGAGGCCCATTGGGCATATTATGCTTAGTTTTTTCTGTACAAGTATTATGCTCAGTTTCTTATTAGTCCACTACAATATTTCTAATTTGATTATTATTATGTGTCCTTATTCCATTAGTGGTAGATTCCTCATTTAAATTGAGAAATAGTAATCTCAATGGATAAATGTAAAAAGGTTGTGCCCTAGTCTCATTGTCACAAGGTGAGGGAAAATCCCGCAGCGCTGAGGAGGGGCCACTAAAGGTTACCAAAGCTCTTTGGGAGGCCATGTTGTTCTAACTAAATTTAAAAAATATAGGGTCACATGGTCCAAGGACCAATAAAATCTTATGGGTTGGGGGGCAAGCCCCTGGCTCCGTCCCTAGCAAAACCACATGCTGGTACCATCTCTATAATGCAATAACCACATGGATACTATGCGACTGAAGATATCTTATTCCTACATATTTTAATATTACGATTCTAAGAGGTTGAACATGCATTATTCCCATATGTAAGCATGGTACACCTATCCAAGCATAGCATGTTGGAAGGATTTCTCACATCTTGAGGGCCAGCTCTAGGTTTGAATCCGAGCCTGTGGTATACGAGGGTTGTGTTTTCAGGGATTTACTCTATAGTAAATATATTATTCAGGTTCAGAATGTGGCCTTTATAAGTGAATAATAACTATTGTATTAGCTAATTCCATAACAAAAACACTTGTTACATGTACCTAGGTGAATCTATTATGTAACTTAAAATTTATAGGATTAATTAGCAATGGAGCTTGAAGATTCAGATAAATTAAAGTCAAATTAAGCCCTTGTGAATGTTTAACCTAAAGTGCTTAAAGTCACATATATATACATTATTAAATAACTTTCTATGCTTTATTCTATTATTTCTATATCATATTGAAGATGTCCATAAAGTTAGAAAGAGTCAGAATTGAGTATGAAATACAAAATAAATTTTTTTAGGTCCATCAATTGCCCTTGGTCTAAGAAAATTCCAGTAAGTTGAGCCTAATTGCTATCTTGTTCTTAGACAAAATTTCTTTTGCCCGATCGATCAAATTTCAAGAAAAGTTCTTGATTTAGTTCGATTTGATTTCTATTTGGGAAAAAATATTTTCTAAAGCCTTCTACACTATAAACATGATTGTTTCATGATAACCTAAGGTAGAAAAGTTTTTTACATTGCCTAGAAGCCCTAGTTTCAAGTCTAGAGTGCTTCTATCATTAATCATCTTTATGCTGACTCTCTCATTGTCTCAAGTGAGTTTTTATTTATATCTATAGTCCTTGATTTAACAATCCTTCTATGAGATTATTAATAGTATTTAAGGATTGTTAATGAGAGAGTCTAAACCCTATGTGCTAAAAACTTGATCTTTTACACATTGAGTGTTTGGATTGTTGAAAAGTGATTCATTTTTAATCCTTAGTGTTTGGGTGATTAAGCACCAATAGAAGAATAAAAATGAAGGACGTGCCGTAGAGATTAGTTTCACATGAAGTTAGAGTCTAGGACATCAAGTAAAATCATTGGATTGTAACTGTACTGTAACATCCCTAATCCCAAATTATAGGTAATTTTTTTTATTATCTTGTATGTGTTGTTTCATTTACTTGGTTGATTGGAATCGTGTGATTAATATGATTTTAATAACCATATAGGGTATAAGGGGTCCGGCCTTGGTGTGAAGGGGGCCACTTGGTAAATTAGGGGTCCGGCCTTGGTGAGGGATGGTCAATTTGGCAAACAAGAGGTTTGGCCCTGCTAGGAGTATGCTTGAGAGAAGAGTCCTAGTCGAGTTGGGGTATAAGAGTCCTAAGGGAACTAGGATTTGGATGTGGGAGTTGTGTTTGGTACGTCCCCTACAAAATAGGGAAGTGGTTAGTTATTTTTAGGACGTCCCCTATAAAATAGGGGAGTGGTTAGTTGTGTTTGGGACGTCTCCTACAAAATAGAGAGTGATTAGAAAGGGGTCTAAGGGGCAGACACACTAGTCCAATGGCTAGCAAATTCTGTTAGGTATGTCCCCTAGAAATTAGGGGAGGGGTGATCTAGGAGTCTAGGGGGGCAGGCACAGGAGTCCTATAGCCAATCACCACTATTAGGCACGTCCCCTATAAGTTAGGAGAGGGGTTATCAAGGATTCTAGAGAGAGGGGGACGTACCAGCCCTAGTTCAGCTATTTCAGATTAGCATGCCTCCTATAAAATAGAGAATTGGTTTATAAAGAGACTAGGGGGAGGGCGGAGGCACAAATTTTTGGTCCGGCCTCTTCTTTCCTCTCTTTCTCCCATTATAAAACACATGGCCAACAGCTTGAGGATAGGGGATTTTAGCACCTTCAAACTCAGCATAGAATCAAAGGCATTGGAGCAAGGGCGCAAAGTTTTGGAGGAGGGCTGGTAGAGGTAGGATGTAGTTTTTTTACACTCATAATCCTGTTGATCCTGATCTTATGTTTTCCCCCCAATTCGTCATGTTGTCTTGCTGGTTTTGATTATATACTTTAGTCCTAATTCGTGCCATTATCTTGCTGATTTTGTCCAAATGTTTCAGCCCTAATTCATGCTATTATCTTGCTGATTTTATCCATAAGTTTCAGCCCTAATTCGTGTCATTATCTTACTAATTTTGTCCATAAGTTTTAGCCCTAATTCGTGCCATTATCTTGCTGATTTTGTCCATAAGTTTTAGCCCTAATTCGTGCCATTATCTTGCTGATTTTGTCCATAAGTTTCAGCTCTAATTCGTGCCATTATCCAGCTGATTTTGTCCGTAAGTTTCAGCCCTAATTCTTCCTATTATCATGCAGATTTTGTTAATAGGTTTCAGCCCTAATTCTTTCTATTACCATGCTGATTTTGTCAATAGGTTTCAACCCTAATTCTTGCTATTATCATGCTGATTTTGTTAGTTTATTTCAGCCTCAATTCGATTCATTGTCATGCTGATTAGGTTAATTTATTTCAGTCCTAATTTGTTATGTTATCATGTTGATTAGGTTAATTTATTTTAGCCCTAATTCGTTATGTTACCATGCTGATTAGGTTAATTTATATAAGCCCTAATTCGTTATGTTACCATGCTGATTAAGTTGATTTATTTCAACCCTAATTCGTTATGTTACCATGTTGATTAGGTTAATTTATTTCAGCCCTAATTTTTACCATGATGATTAGGTTAATTTATTTCAGCTCTAATTGGTTATGTTATCATGTTGATTATGTTAATTTATTTCAGCCCTAATTCATTCTGTTACCATGCTGATTAGGTTAAGTTATTTCAACCCTAATTCGTTATGTTACCATGTTGATTAGGTTAATTTATTTCAGCCCTAATTGGTTATGTTATCATGCTAATTATGTTAATTTATTTCAGCCCTAATTCATTCTATTGTCATGCTAATTAGGTTAATTTATTTTGGCCCTAATTCGTTTGGTTGCCATGCTGATTATGTTAATATATCTTAGCCCTAATTCATTTGGTTGCCATGCTGATTATGTTAATATATCTCAGCCCTAATTTGCTTGGTTGTCATGTGATTATGTTAATATATTTCAACCCTAATTCATTTGGTTGTCATGCTGTTATGAATGTATTTCAACCCTGATTAATCGTTAATCCATTTGCTTTATTCTATACATTGTTGTGACTAATCTATAATGCTGCAACCGGGAGGTTTATTAAGTCCATACATGCTGGTCCATATGAGTCCATGTAAAAATAAATTATTGGCTGAATTCCAAGTTAGCCTAATAATGAATGATGTGATTATAGTGCATAGATATTGAAGGTATGTAATCAATTAAGGGGCAAACCTTTGTTAAATTCCTGAATTGTATCTTATGGCTGAATTGTATCACATGGCTGAATTGCATTTGGAATAGACCTTCTTATATGACACCAATCTCATAGCCTGTTATGCTAGTTAGTTTTGGGGCCTTTTGTATAGGTCCAATTTACTCCTCAACACTCTTAGACATGATGATGTCAGTAGGGTCCATTCCAAATAGGGATATTATTGCTAGTTTCCTCTCAGCTATAAGTTTAAAGTGTCCTATTTCAATTCCTTTATGGTTGGTTTAGAGTCCAAGTAAGTTCACCGCAAATAGCCATGGCGGCACTTCAGGACCTGTGGCCTTGGCGCTTTCGAGGCATTGGTCAGCTCTTTGAGCACTTCGCGTGCATCTAGGTTTTTGAGCATCATGGAAGGCTCATCTACCTTTGGTTAGTGTGTCCATGAGCATAGTTGGTACCTACATCTCTAGGCCCATGGCTGATCCATGTAGATCTCTAGGGATGCTAGGATTTACTGTTAGCATATAGTTTACTCCTTTGAGCGGGAGTCAACATTCGGGCAGCAATAAGTTAAATTTTTTTCCTGAGCAGAGTCCACTTTCAACTCGGATTTACTGTTAACATGCATTTTACTCCTTTGAGCGAGAGTCAGCATTCGGGTAGCAATAAGTAAAATTGTTTCATGAGCAAAGTCAACTTTCAATGGAATTTACTGTTAGAATACAATTTACTCCTTTGAGATGGACTCCGCATTTGGGCAACAATAAGTTAAATTGTTTCCTGAGCAGAGTCTACTTTCATCTGGGATTTACTATTAGCATACAGTTTACTCCTTTTGAGCGGGAGTCCGTATTCGAGTAGCAATAAGTTAAATTGTTTCCTGAGCAGAGTCTAGTTTCAATTGGGTTGCTCTGGTCATTTATTAGTTAGAGATCAGACCCTGTGAGTAATGTTTCAAATCAACATTTAGTGTCTTATGTAGTGGTGCACTTGTGTCATTGTTTAACCGGTGTCTTGTAGCTCATGATCTAAATGATCCCTTTTGTTTCAATATCCATCTCTATGGCATGACTATGAGTGATTTTTCTTGCATCTTACTGAGTATTAGTGGAAATACTCATGCATCTCTGCGATGAAGGTTCAGGTCTAGACTCAGAGTAGTAGGTTTCTATTAGCAAGCGATACACAGTGTTAGCAGGGTAGACTTTTGAAGTTATTAGAACTATAGATTTTATTTTAATGCTGATTTGTAATAAGGCACTGTGTTGCCCAAAAGATTAGTTCATGTTATTTCATTTATGTTATTGCACTTGGACATGGCGTTGATTCCTGATTGTGGCAATCATATGTCATTAAGTGGTTTATTTAATGTAATGTGATGTCTGGTTGCGTATAATAACACCCTGAGTTTCACATTGCCTTCATGTTTATAAGAATGAAAACCCGAGGTTTTCTAAACCCTTCTACACTATAAATATGATTGTTTCATGATAACCTAAGGTATAAAAGTTCTTCACATTGCCTAGAAGCCCTACTTCTAAGTCTAGAGTGCTTCTATCATTAATCATCTTTATGCTGACTCTCTCATTGTCTCAAGTGAGTTTTTATTTATATCTATAGTCCTTGATTTAACAATCCTTCTATGAGATTATTAATAGTATTTAAGGATTGTTAATGAGAGAGTCTAAACCCTATGTGCTAAAAACCTGATCTTTTACACATTAAGTGTTTGGATTGTTGAAGAGTGATTCGTTTTTCATCCTTGGTGGATATTTTGGGTGATTAAGCACCAATAGAAGAACAAAAATGAATGATGTGCTGTAGAGATTAGTTTCACATGAACTTGGAGTCTAGGACATCGAGTAAAATCATTGGATTGTAATTGTACTTAGGAGGATGATTCTTGTACTAAATAATTATATGCTATAGTGCATACTTTAAGTGGCCAAGAGAGTTTCAGTGGTATTTTACCTTAGTTTTGATTTTTCATGCTAAATTGGTGTTTTTGATGTGTTTGTGCTTGATTATTTAATTGATTTGAATATTATGACTAAGGATTTAATGATATATGAATTGTGTTAATATTAATTTTTGTGAAGCACTAGTTCATTAAATTGGCTCTTTGGGGTTTGCAATTTAATGAATATGGTTTTTGTGTGGCTAAACATGCTAGAAGTGATGTTCGGTGCACATGTTCAAAACCTCTACCTTATTCTAAAAAAAAAAGTATGATAAGTTGTTCTAGGTTGAGGAAGAGTCATACACACCAGCTTGATGGCTTTATGGAGGTCAATATCTTTTCTTGCCTTTCATCCAATTTCCTACCAACTTCCATTCTCCATTACTGCATGTTCCCATCATCCATTCCACATAAACCATCTAGTCACAACATTTCACTAAGATTTTGACTAAGGGTCTGTTTGGATTGGTGGAAAGTAGGGGAAAGGAAAGGAATCTTCTTAAAATTCCCCAATTTCCACTATTTGGTGCAAGAGGGAAACATAAATTAAAGTGAAAACTGAGAGAAAATGGATAAAAAATTGGTCCAAAAACTTTCCACCCATCAACTAATGGATTTTTGGGAGAAAATCAGCGTACTAAAGACTTATGTCTTGCCGCTACTACCACCACCGTTGCTACCGCCGCCACCACCACTGCTACCACTGTCACCGCTGCCATCACCACCCCCGCCACTGCTACTGCTATCACCACCACCGCTGCTACCACCACCACCACAGCTGCAACCGCTGCAACCATCAATACCATGGCCATCACCACTGCTACTGCCATAACATAAAACTGAACAATCGCTAGGTGGTGAGATTGATCAATATGTTGATATGAGGATTACGATAGTTTAAGTGATCGATTCATATATGAATGGATTGATCACACTCTGAACAAAATGAGTCCTGTAATTGAAATGAATGATCACTTTCTGAAAGGTTTGATCACACTTTGTCGGACAAACTCTAGTAACTTAATCGACAATTAATTTTGTAGAAATGATCGATCAATTGAGAATCTTCATCTAAATAGAATAGGGAGCGATAGTCTTGTGGATTGATAGATCACTTTAATGTGCAGTTTCTCTAAACAACCTATTCCAGTGGAATTAGATTTCTATTATAATTGACACACATAAATTGACTTACTTATCTATTTAATATGAATTTTGGATGTGGGAAAAGGAAAGAAGCTATTATTATCATAGAGATTGGCACGTCTACTCTATTGAACTTTGAGTGATTAGAGCTTTTCTTTGGATGCATGCTTTGAATATCAATTCAATTCGTAAATAAGGGATCCTTCAATTGTTCAAATCATGAATAATTGTTAAGGGTTTATTTACAACAACACAACACAAATGTCCTAAAGGAGTTTTTCATAAAGGGACCTTGAAGAAGTTTGAAAATACAATTGAAGAGGGCTTTCATTGGTGGTTATGCTATTAAAGAAAGACAAAGATCAAGCTCAAAGGGGAAAACATCAAGGAGGTGTCTTGGTGGCCAACAAACACCTAGAGAAGGGACTTCTTGTTTGGGGTTAGAGATTGGTTGTCTTGAGTTTTATAAGTTCTCATATTCATGGTGCATTGATTTAGCCGAGTGAATGGTGGTTGTGGTCTTTTTCCAATTTGGGTTTCCACATAAAAATCTCCTTGTGTTGATTGAAGGTTGCATGCTTGATAGTTTATTTGGCTTTGTTTGTTAGATCATTAGTTTGCACTAGATAATTCCACTTTAAATTTTCTGTACACCGAGGCCACAACCTGTAGTTCTTTAACTTATTAATGGGCTAGAGGCACTGTGGTGATACTCTATGTGTAAGAATATATTAAACTCCCAATTGGTAGCTGGGGATGTTCATGATCTTGCTAGATTTATTGATTTTGTGCGTACTTACTTGCTGATTTTGCTTAAGTGATTATTTTTTATTGTTTTTTTGTGTTTGCTAAAAATCAACTTGATATCTTCTCAACTTTTTCTTGATTGTGTTGTGCTTAATTTGTGTTCATCATGCCTATTTCTTGCTCTAATGATGTAGATGATTTAGATCTTAAAACTCTAATTAGAAAAGCCATTGGTTTGGGTAAAAGGATTAAGAAACTTGACAAAATTGTCAAATCGAATGAGAAAACAATTGACTCAATTTTTAAATCAAAATTCCAATTGGTTGAAGATAAGGAATCATTAGAGAAAGAGGTTTAAATTTTGAAGAATGAACTTGAGAAGAGAAGAAAATCTAGGTCTTTAGAAAATGAACTTAAGTCTACCAATAAGATTTTTAATGCCTTAAATTTGAGAAAAGTAATATTCTAAAAATATAAAATTCTTAGCGAATGGAGTTCATGAGAAATTAGAGATAAATAGGTCACTTTGAAAAATATTTAAGCTCTAGGTAATGATTTAAAGGTTTCTCAAGAAAAAATGAAAATATTTAATACCATAGGGGAAGAAAAATTGGACATGAAGTTGAAAATGGGAAAATATAGTCGTGATAAAAGAGAATGAAAATTTAAAGAGAAAAATTCTACAAAGTTTAATGGTTTTACTTAGTTTGTTAAGGCTAAAGAACCCTTGCACACTAAGAATATGGTCACATGTCAAAGCTAAAAGAAATTCCTAGGAATTAAAGTCCAAAGTTTAATAAAAGGAAAATGAAACATAAAATGGGAAAAAATGAAACACTCTTCAATTAGACAAATTCAAGATATGAAATATAACCTAAATCACCTTAGTAGACATGTCATGAACAAATCTAAAACTAAGGAAATAGATAGAGCTTCTAACTTGAATAAAATATCTAAGATAAGGGAAGATAGATTGCCTAAGAAGTCAACAATTACTCCCATGAATTCTTAAGACAATGAACAAATAGTTAAAATGTTTTTGGGTCAAAAAGCACTCCCCACCACTTACATACCTAAGAAGACTCTACATGCTTATGAGAATAAAACCAAGATGGTTTGTATGAAAAAGGAAGTCTTAAATACCCTTAGGTTACAAGTTGGAAAGAAAGATAACTCACAATCCTTCAAACACTTGGATTGCTTAAGAATTAGATTAGTAAGAAACTCAAAGGGTGTCTCTTTTTTAAAATAATGAGATTTTGAAATTGTCTTTTATTTAATTATTTAAATCATTTGGGAAAAAATTTCAATTTTTTGTTTTTGAATGATGTTTTCAATAGAGTCACATGAAATTGTTTTTGGAAAACATAAAAAACAAAAAATGTTTTTATGCATTTTGAAGTAGATGCATAGATGTTTGGTTTTCTTTTGTGTTTATGTTTAACTCAATCTCTATAATACTTAAAAAATTATGATTAAGGCTGAAAAATACTATGATGAGTGTTTTTATTTTTTAACTAAGAGAAAATGCTCCAAGGTGAGTCAGGATTAATGTTATTTTCTTCGTCTTGATGTGTTAAGTCTCTATTTGTCTCTATGTATTATATACATCATGAGACTCAAGTAAATTTCAAAATAAGAACTTGAATGTAAGATTTAAAAAACTTGAAGACTTGGCAATTGATGTCATTTTTTTTTAATCTTTCAAGGACATTGATGTTTTATTTTGTGGGAAAGAAAGTAAAGAAAAGAGATTATCCTCATAAAGATGATAAAAAAGGGCTACCTACTTAGGCCCTCATAAGCTACTGTAGCCACCATCCACTTGACAACTAAAAGAAAAATTATCACTCAAAAGAAAAAGAAGAAAGGATGTAAGTAGAGAGGATTCAAAAAAAGCCAAGCCCAAGAAAAACAAATTATAATGAAAAAGCAAAAATTGAAAAATGTAGGGGCATAGAAAAAAATAATGAAATATTTTTTTTATATTCAATAGTTAGTAGGCTTGTATGTAATCAAGTCTAACAAGTGAGTTGAAAAAGACTTTGTCTATGCTAGAGTGTAGATACATTTGTCTCATTTTGATTGTATTGTTCATAAGAGTTTTGATTTTGAGAGGGTCAAGAGTTAATGTTAAAATATATGTTGTTATATGTATTGTATTGGCCAATTTCAGTGATTAAAACAATGTCAAATTGATGTATAATTTGAGTCATAGGATAGAATGTTTGATGTTCAAGATCACATGGTGAAGTTGAAACATATTAGAAGACTTAGAAGTATTTTGGTAGGCAAAATATGCACACCATCACCTTCATACACTTGGGATAAAGGTTTATCATGCGAGAGTGTGGGAAAACAATGAGTGAAGAATTACATAAGTATGTAAATTTTTTATCTGCGATCCATCGGGATTGAAAAAGGATCGATCGGGAAAGAATTATATTTTTGGCAATGTAGCAAGTCTATATAGAATTTGGCAATGTAACAATATTGTAGCAATCAAACATTTGTTTATATGGAGTTGCGTACTGTTGCAGTTACTATAGTAACTGGTCGACTAGTTACTATAGCGATACTTTCTAGAATAATTTTATTTCCTACTTGAAGTCAAAGAGCCAATTCGACTTAGAAACTTATATAAAGGCCAAGTTATGACGAAATTGAAGAGAAGAAAATCTAGAAAATATTGGAAAAAAAAAGAGAGTTATTTACACATTGTTTTCTTAGAGAGTTTACAAAGGAGCTCAAAGAAAATTTTCATGGTGAATTCATATTGATGCACAACTAAAGTGAGAAGATTTCACACAAAAATTTCATAGGAGAGTTAACAAAGTTCTTCAAAGGAGTTGAAGAATCTTAAAAGATAAATCAACAATCAAGGAAGGAGTCTTTGTTTGAGTTGCTAGAAGAAGAAGACAAAGAGTAAAACACGAAGAAGGAAAGCTTTGAAGATTTAAGGAGGAGGAATTAAAGGCCAACATCATCAACAAAGAAGATTGAACAAAAGAGTTTGTGTTAAGTCTTGAGGTTGGTCAGTTGTTTTGAGTCTTTTAAGATTTATATTAATCTAGTGCATTGATTTAGCATTTGATTGAGCTGTCATGGTTTTTTACCATAGTTGGGGTTTTTTACGTAAAAATCATTGTGTGTGCATGCTTGATTTGACGATTGATTGATCATGAATGTTGATAAGATATTATGATTTATTTATTTTGCTTCAAAACAAATTCTTGCATATAGAAACTAGAACTCTTAATTTCTTACTTGCAATAGTATAAGTGTTAGGAGAAATATAGTGATCCTCTATCACCATCTAGTTGAATATTAAACTCTCATTGTCAGCATATTACATACGCGCATATCATGGTACATAGGAACTATTTGTTAAAACATATGTGGGAATATGTATTGTAATTGACAAATTTTGTTAATCAAAACTATGTTGAAACTTTATATATGTTATTAATTTTAAGAATCTGACTAGATTTAGTTGTTGTCAAGTCGGATTTGGAATTGATGGACTTGAAAAATAGGAGCAAACCTATTATTATGGATCAAGGTTGCAGACTAAGAGCATTGAAGGTCAAATAGATTAATTTTGCACACACTTACATATATACAAATTGCTTAGAATGGCTTAGAAAGTGATTTTGGGAGTTTTAGACAAAATTTTGGTAAAAAGGAAAAAATATCAAAATACAATGCAATCGATCACTACAAATTACATTGACTGAATCAATCGAGTAGCACTTGAAATTGTTCTTTATAAAAGTAGACCGAGAGTTTATTGATTGATCACTAAACTTCATGAATCGATTGCTAGCAGAGTCATGCCCTAATGAAACAATGAAAGAGCAATCACTATTTAAAATAATCGATCATTGTATGTTATGATGGACTAATTTAAGCCTTTCTAGAATAGATTGTAATCTTAATTAGAGTCAAATACATAAACTGACTTAGAGACCTATTTAAAGGCAAAAATCACAAAATTGAAAAGAGAAAAACCTAAAAAATCATAGAGAAAATAGGAGAGTTAATTGTCCATCGTTTTCTTATAGAGATCACCCAACAAACTTCAAGCTCATATTAATGGTGGTTTTATGAATACACACAACTAAAAGAGAAGACTTTTACACAACAAACAAAAGAGGAGTTGCAGAAAAGTCTTCAAAGGAGTTGAAGAAACTTAAAGGTGGATCAACAATTGAAGAATGAATCTTTGATTGAGTTGTTAGAAGAAGATAAAGATGGAACACGAAGAGAGAAATCTTCAAGGATTCAATAGAGGGAGAAACTTGAAGGCCAACAACGAAGAAGACTGAGCGAAGAAAAATATTTTCATTTATGTCGAGTCAAAAGAGATTGGTTTGTTGTTCTTTGGGTCTTGTAAGTTCTTGCTTACTAATGTATTGATTTTACCTTGTGAGGTTGTCATGGTTTTTCACCCTAGTTAGTGTTTTCACATTAAATCCTTGTGTGTTCATGTATGATTTGTAGTTGGATTTGTTGATATATTAATCATGAATGCACATAGACATTTGGTATTTATTGTTTCCGCTATATAAGAAAATTTACACAATGAGGCTATATCTTGTAATCTATATTTTTATTAGATAATCAGATTAGAGGCAATATGGTAATCTGCTAGGTTTTTACAGGGATATTAAATTCTCACTATTTTCTTCCTTATATCTAGCCAAAGCCTTCCCAATTAGTGCAAAGGGCTATCTAATGCCATAATTGAGCTTCAACTATGATATGCTTTTCGTTGGGACTCTAGTGGGCCCAAAAAATATAGGGTGACCCACTCAATTAGATGCAACAATTGATAAGCATTAACAATTTATCAATATGATGAGATTAATGAAGATTAATTAGGATGAACTTGATAGCTTTGAATTAAGGGGAACACCTAATCAAGATAAATACTAAGATACCCTTCGTGGGGTTTGGGACTAGTTCATAGAGTGAGCAAGGGCTCTGAGCAACTCACTTAGTTAACAAAAAAAGGCAATTGTAGGTTTTTACCTTAATATTTGGGAGACTTATAGGTTTTGAGATGGCTATTCTAAGTTATAACTCGTTGGATGAGTTGTATCTTTGGTTTGTTGTTGCACCTCCCCAATGGTGGCAAATGTGCATGAGTTGGGCTCACAATTGATCTTTCCAAAATCATTTGGTGTACACATAGTTAAGGTTCATTAATATCTTATTCAATTGGCGTCTCCTACTACTTTTGTTTAGGGGTAGTTATGGACCTAACCCTTCTTCTTTGGCCAGGTCCTTAAGGGCAAGGTTGGGTGATGACATTTCCTGGTCGATTCCAGGATTCATTATAGATGGTACCCCTATGTGGATAGTCCTTCGTAGGTTGTATCATGTCTCACTTTGGTTAACACGTAATGTGTCTATCTATCCAAGGAATTAGACAGTGTCTTTACTTATATTTTTAAGACTCATGAGGCAAACAATATGGTTCAAATGATAAAATGGAACAACTGAAATACATAATTGATCTACATAAAATGTAAAAAACAACACAAATTTGTTGGCTTTATTTTGCTGTCCTACTGAGTATACTCAGCATCCTGGTGATGCATATTCTTTAGATGAGGACTAGCTATATCAAAATTAAGTTGCAGGATTGAGGATGACTTAATAGAGTAGGACTTAACTCCATTATTTTAGAATTATTTATTATTGTAATAATGGCATGAGAGACAACTTTAATTAGTTGTTAGTTTTTAGAGAGATGACAGACTAGCACTTATATGGATGAATTATTTATTTACGATTTTTTAGAGATATGTTACAATATTATATATTTTGATATTCATATTTGTGAAACCAAATTATCATGTCCTACATACTTAATTGGGTATTAGATTTGCATAAGCAAATTCCTTTGTGACTTACATGCCCTAAGTTGAAAAAGGGTTTTACAAAACCGAGTCATGACAAAATCTCTACGCAAGAAGGCCAACAAAAACTGAATTAGGCATTATCTTTCTCTCTATTAAAAAAGATATGAATCTGTAGAAGAGGGTGGAGAGAGAGAAGAGGGTGGAGAGTGAGAGGAGAGAGAGAAGAGAGAGAAAGAGAGGGAGGAGAGAGAGAGGGGAGGGAAGAGAGAGAGGGGAGGAGGAGGAGAGAGGGAGGAGGGAGAGAGAGAGATAGGGAGGAGAGAGAGGGAGAGGGAGAGAGGAGAGAGAGAAGATAGGAGAGAGAGAAGATAGGGTAGAGAGAGAACGGAGAGAGAGGAGGAAAGAGAGTGAGGAGAAAATTTTTTAAAAATATTAGCGACGCTCTAAAATGAGCATCGCTAATAGGATAATAACTGGCGACACTTAGCCAAAAGCATTGCTATTTAATAATAATATTAGTGACGCTCATAACTGAGCGTCGCCAATAGTATTGTTTTTTAAAAAATTAAGATATTAGCGACGGTTGAAAGAGAGAGTCGCCAATATCACTTATATTCACGACACTAACTTTCTTTCGTCGCTAATGTATTTTTATTTGCGACGCTCGTTTTACGAGCGTCACAAATGATAACGTTTTGCAAAACTTCAATGAGCGTCGCTAAACATTTCACGTGGCCTTTATATGTCACACCTCCAGCCGCGCTTCTTCCCTCCTCTCCTCCTCCGCTTCCACCGGCTGGGCGTGAAACTTCGCCCCCGGGCGAATTTTCGCCCGGGCCTTTATATGCCACACCTCCGGCCGAGCTTCTTCCCTCCTCTCCTCCTCTGCTTACACCGGCTTCACCTTGCTTCGTCTCTACCATGAGCTCGTCCCTGCAATGAGGTTCTTCTCTCCTCTCCTCCTCCACTTCCACCGGCTACGCCTCGCTTCATCCCTGCCTCGCTTCGTCCTCCGGACCGGAAAGGTTGCATCTTTGGGGCACTGGTCGGCTCGAGCTTTGCTTCCCCCTGTCCTCCCACGCCTTGAGCCCGCATACAAGAAGAGAAACTGTTTCTGTGCCGCTGCTGCCGCTTTGCCTACCTCCACCCGTTGCCGTTTCCTACCCAGCGAGAAAAAGCCTGTCGTGTCTCCTTCTCCTCAAACTCCGGCTTCGCCTCCTTCTCCTCTGCCCACCGCCCTAGTCCCGTCCTGCAAGAAAAAGCCCGTCGCATCCTCCTCAGACTCCGGCCCGGCTACGCCGACCACGTCCAATCCTCCGGTGCTAGTGCGGCCACATCGTCGTCTTTCCCCTCCTCTTATGCAACACTGCCCGCCAGAGATGGCCAGTATCTTTCCCCTCCGGTGTAGTGCAGTGACCCGCGATGTGGGTCTACACTGACCCGCGTCGTTCCAAACTGGGAACTAACCCGGTTTGGAGGCTTTTTTATTATTTAATTGTTTTAGGTAAGGCTGCTAACGAGCCGAGCCAGCTCGTCGAGCTGAACTGGCTCGGCTCGGTTCGACTCGAAGTTGGCTCGGCTCGAATGGAGCTCGACTCGAGCTCGGTTCGAACTCGAAAGTAAACGAGCCGAGCTCGAACATGGTCCAGCTCGAATCAACTCGACTCGAAACCTGATCGGTTCGACTCGAGATCGACTCGAAGCTCGGCTCGAACTCGACTCGATTTGTTATATATTACTTCATATATATTAATATATTATACCTATATTATATAATTTTTTTACCTTTCACCTTTCATATACCTATAATATTCTATAATTTTGTACTAATATATACTATATATACATTAGGGAAATTTATTTAAATAATAATTTTTAAAAAATTATTTACCAATTTATACCACTTTGGGAAATATTTCTCAAAGTGGTGTTGTTTTTTGCCACGCATGCACTAGCCAAGCAGTTAGCGCCTGCGTGGTTTTTTTTTTGAAAATTTTTTTTGATTTCGTCCTTCTAAATCAATACTGTGTACTGAGTACTTCCCTCTCTCCCCTCCCCTCCTCTCTCTCTCTCTCTTCACTCTCCTCTCTCTCTTCAGTCTCTCTCCTCTCTCTCTCTCTCTTCACACTCTCTCCTCTTCACTCTCTCTCTTCACTCTTTCTCTCTCTCTCTCCCTCTTCACTCTCTCTCCCTCTTCTCTCTCTCCCTCTTCTCTCTCTCTCTCCTCTCTCTCTCTCTCTCTTCACTCTCTTTCCTCACTCTCTCTCTCATCTCTCTCTCTTCACTCACTCTCTCTCCTCTTTCTTTCTACACTCTCTCTCTTCTATCTCTCCACTCTCTCTTTCTTATCTCCTATTTCTCTCTTTATTCACTGTCTCTCTTTCTCTCTCTTCACTCTCTCCTCTCTCACTCCACTCTCTCCTCTTTCTCTCTCTATTCATTATCTTAAAGAGGAGAGAGAGAAGGTGTTGTACACGCTCTAAGGCTAATATTAGGGGCCACGTGCTAGGGTAATTAGGTAATTATATAATAAGGGTATTTAAGTAACTAGATTAATTAGGTTTTCTTTAATTATGTTAAACGGGCCTTAGGCACCTGTTAGTGAGCCCATTAGTATGCTTATTTAAATGTAAGGGCTACGCCCCAAGTTGATTAGTGAATGATTAATTATTGTCTCGTCTTCTCCCATTTCTTCTGTGTCTCTCCCCCTTCTATCCGATGGCCATGCCATCCACCCTCCCCTTTCTCGGCTTCCCTGTGCCACTCCCGTCACCTACGCCGGCTACCACGCCGTTGTGGACAACCGTCCACAATAGAAGGGAAAGAGGAGAGAGAGTGGAGAGAGAGAGAGAAAGAAAGAGGAGAGAAGAGAGGGGGAGAGAGAGAGTGAATAGAGAGAGAAAGAGGAGAGAGAGTGAAGAGAGAGAGAGAGGAGAGAGAGTGTGTGAGGAGAGAGAGTAAAGAGAGAGAGTGTGAGGAGAGAGAGTGAAGAGAGAGAGTGAAGAGAGAGAGAGGAGAGAGAGAGAGGAGGGGAGAGAGGGAAATCTTGATTCGTCATTTAGAATGACGAAATCAGTACACAGTATTGATTTTGTCATTCTAAAGGATGAAATCAAAAATTTTTTTAAAAAAACACGCATACTTAGCTGGCGCATGCGTAGTAAAAAGCAACACCACTTTGGAAAAAAAATGGTCTAAATTGGTAAATATTTTTTAAAAAATTATTATTTAAATAAATTTCCCTATATATTAATAAATAATATGTAATATATTATATATTATTGTATATAATATCAATTTTATGCGATTAAATTTAAAGTAAATATAAATTCTATTACTAATAAAATTGAGAATGTAGGTATGAAAAATTATTTTATTCCTATTATACCCTTATTCATCTATATAATATATATTATTAAATTTTTAAATACTACCTTTAATTATTCTAATCTTAATAAATATAAATATGTAATTAAAAATAAATTTTAAAAAAGTCACGGAGGCACTAGCGAAAAGAAACACCATATTGGTAAATATTTTTCCCTTTATGTTATTTTGGTAATTATTATTTTTAATATTATTTATATAATGGGAAAAGTTAATATTATTTAAACCCGTGAGTTTGATGGGCCGTCAGATGTAAATCCGACAGCCCAATCAGCCCGGGTGCATGCCAATGCGCGTGAGCCCGGGCTGATATTAACGGGACTCTTATATAATTATATTTATTATATGAGATATTTAAATAACATTAGTTAAATTTTTGGTGACAAATGAAATTTTTTTGTTGGGTATTTATTGACTCTTATCTTAACCATGGATTTTGAAATAATATTTACAACTTCAATACAATAAAATTATGTTTATTATAATTTTTTTTTATTTTTGTAATATTGGTGTGATTCTCTAAATTAATATAGATTTTTATAGAAAAAAATAATTTTGGTTGTAAATGGGATTCGAGCTCAATTCGAACACAAGTTCGAGTTGATGTAGTATGTTTTCGAGCTCGAGCTCGAGCTCGAGTTTCGAGTTTTTAACCGAACCGAGCTCGAGCCAGGAATCGAGCCGTTCGATCGAGCTCGAGCCGAGCTCGAACCGAGCTTTCAGAAATCGAGCTCGAGTCAAAAAACTTGAAAACTCGGTTCGACTCGGCTCGTTAGCACCCTTAGTTTTAGGGATGTTCATATAGAGCGTCTCTAATAGGTTTTTTTAATTTTCTTATTTATATATTATTAGCGACGCATTATCAAGCGTCACTAATAGTGTTAAATTATTTTTTAATTTATAAATAAAAAGAATTAATATTTTTTTAAATAATTATATATATTAGCTACGCTTATATAAACGTCACTAATATTGTCTTATTTGTAATATTTAATAATAAGCGTCGTTACTAATTATTTATTTAATTTATTTTAAAAAATTATATTTTAAAATTTATTAGTGACACTTGATAAATGTCGCTAATACTACATTATTAGTGACACTTATTCAAAAGCGTCGCTAATACCATACTAATAGCAACATTTAGTAAACGTCGCTAATACTGTACTTTTAGCGACGTTTGAATTATGCATCGCTAATATGTAATAGCGACGACACTTTTATTGAAGCATGTGGCAACATTTTATATGCGTCACTAATAACCATTAGTGGCGCTTATAGTACTATTAGCGACGCTTTTAAGCGTCGCTAATAGTCAATTTCGTTGTAGTGTTGTATTGGCCACTCCTAAGAAAATTGGACATGATATAACTTCAATAGTAGTAGTTATAGTCCTATTCAGTCGAACACTAATAGGTTACAGGTCAAATTTCTCAAACTGTGTCATAATTAAGCGAAAGCAAGCAATAGGTAAAACCATCCATGACCCAACTGTGCAGGCAGCAGAAACACAAGTGAAGTAACACATACACGCAGACAATGAGAATGCAGATAGCAGATATTCTATATAAAAACCCGATAACAGAAGAAGAAGAAACTTCACAGGCAAAAGCTTGCAGATGGCACAAGTGATGCACGAGTCTGAAGCTTCTTAGATGCAGTTCAGAGAAAAATCGCACAAATGAGAGAAGAAGAATAAAACCACTCCAAGAAGAAATACCCATATGGCGGCAAATGGTCTCAGGCTTTCGCAAACAACAGACCAGTGCAGATAACCAGATTGCATCACCCCTTAACCAGCCATCACAGTTGCACTCAGACAGAGAACAAATGCAGATTGAATCAGAAACCCTTGGTTTTAGCTACCATTACAGAAATAGGGTTGAGGAGGAAGAAGTATAGTATTGATAGAAATAAAAAGATTGTACAAGAGAAAAGGGCCGGCCACCTCCTAAAGGCTTCAGGTCGCCAATTACACAAAAGTTCTATATTGCCCATCACTTAAAGAAGGGCCAGGTAATAAGAAACTAAATTTAACGTTAATGGCTATATAAGGTAAAGCCTAACACTAGGACTTAAAACAAACTATACATTAAATACTCCTCTTAACAACATTTACTTTCATTAAATACATGTCTTTCATGACCAAGATATATCTAAAACCTTTCATCTTTAGCATGAGTAAGAGCAAAACTAACAAACTCCAAATACCAAAAAACATGTGAAGAGCAGAACTGTTTGCTTGATGCCATACCAATATTCCACATCCGTTTCCGTTGGCAATGAGACATTTTTCGGCCACTTTCACATGGCATCTATGGCAGGATAATTGTAAACCATGTTAACATTGCCTTAAATATTGATATTCCAGGTGAACTGAGGTAACATATTTGTCCAGATAGATGCTCTGGATATCTGAGTTGAGTTACTATTTAAACCAGAGCTCAATCTTTCTTCTCATAGAATCAAAATTAAGGATGAGAAATGCAAAATGGGCCATTTTTTCTCAGAAAATGTTCTTTACAGGCTTCTAGCCTCAAAAGTATATCCTTTTTTTCCATTTTTATACATCCTCAACGATTCCTATGAAGTTGAGGAAACAGACTTACACGCTTCTTTGAACTCAGAAACATACTTTCTTGCCCATGATTCGTTGCACATTTTGCATTCTATTTTTCTGAAACTCAATGCATGTAACTTTATCATATTTGGGTTTGCAAATCTTTGAAAGAACATGTGCATAGTGATGCTTTTGATGCCATGCTTACCAATAATCCCCACAGGAGCAGGCTCCATTAACAATGTGATGGAAACGGTTAGTGTCCCTCAAGGAAAATTCTCTCCCACATATCTTTGATACAAATTTAGTAAAGTTGTGGCAGTCGACACAGATTCTAAGGTTCTTCACTATCCGAATAATTGCACCTTTGGAAGTGGCAATTAACCCAAATGCAATAGCTAGCTTTTCACTATGTGTCAGTAATATTTTCTCCTTTTGCTCATCATCGACATCATGCAAAATGCAACTCAAGTCAGGAACATAACCAACTTCTCGGATTCTCCCAGATAACTCTTCTAACTTTGCAACTATCTCTTCCCTCCTTGGATGAAACCTACCACCCACGTGAAATGTATGCACCACCTTGTTGATCTTCATCCAGCTTCTCCCAGGTTGTTTGCTCATGTTCTTATCCTTTATCAACCTCCTCATATCAATTACATTTTCCCATTTACCCACAGAAGCATAAATATTTGACAGTATGACATAATTTCCAGCATTTTGGGGCTCCATTTCAAAAAGCCTGTGAGCTACATATTCCCCGATCTGGGCATTAGCGTGTACACGACATGCACCTAACAGCGAACCCCAAATAGCTGTTGTTGGCTTGAATGGCATATTCTTGATGAATTCAAAGGCCTTATCAACTAGACCTGCACGCCCCAAGAGATCCACCACGCACCCATAATGTTGGATATCTGGCTCTAGTTCCTGGTTATGTATCATGGTATTGAAGATATCTAAACCCTCTTCAACCAATCCCCCATGGCTGCAACCTGACAAAAGTGCCATATAAGTTACACTATCAGGTTTAACATCCTCGAGTCTCTTCATTGTTCTAAAAAGCTCTATAACTTGTTTTCCTAAACCGTGCTTACCATACCCAACGAGCATCGAATTCCAAGTACTTACTGTCTTAACAGGCATGTTATCAAAGACTTTTCTTGCAACCGAAAGATTTCCACATTTAGAGTACATATCCACTAAGGAATTTTGGAGGACAGCATAAAAGGGCAATTCAGATCGAAGAATCTTATTGTGAATCTGTCGGCCATAGTCTAAGGAACCAAGACCAGATAGGGCAGTCAAAACACTAGTATAGGTCACATAATTTGGCCTCATTCCATCCTTCAGCAACAGTTGAAACATTTTCACTGCTTCTTCATCATGACCAGATTGAGCACAACCTGCAATAACAGCTGTGCATGAGACGGTGTCTCTATCCGGAAGATTGTTAAAAACTCCTATAGCATCATTTATGTCACCAGCCTTTGCATACATATCAAGGAGAGAGCTTCCGACATATACATGGAGTTCACAACCACTTTTGATTAGAAGAGAGTGAACTTGTCGCCCGTACTGAAGCCCACAGGGTCCATTACAGGCTGTAAGAACGGTTGCAAAGGTAAATTCATTTGGCATGACATCTGCAACGCAACAATAAACCAGAAGAGATTAGCAAGTACGACACAATCATGCAACACTATAACACTCAAATCCTAGCAAAATTACCTGCTCCCATCATCTGCACAAAAAGATGCAATGCTTCATAACTGCATCCCGTATGTGCATAACCCGACATCAAGGCAGTGAAAGACACAACATTCCGCTCAGGCATTCCATCGAGCACATGCCAGGCGTCCACCAAATAATCGCATTTGACATAGAGAACAATGAGTCTGGTGCTGAGATACACAGGTGGAAGATAGCGAGTTTTGATCATGTGCGCATGGACCCTTTGGCCCGCCCTAATGGCCTTCTGGTCAATACACTGAGTGAGAAGAGAATCGTAGCCTTGGAACTTCATGTCTTTCCCTGTCAGTAGCATTCGCAAGAGGGAATCTTGCAAACGGTGGGCGGGGATTAATGGAATGTTGGAGCTGGAAACAGGAAGGGATGCTGGACATGTTTGAATTGATGCGGTGGCGAAGGTGGCGCGACAGAGAAGTTTTATTTTAGGATGGTAAATACAACGTAAAAAGACTCTACATATCATGGGTGACTGGCGTTAGGCATTGTGAGTGAAGAACAAGACTAGTAAATTACTTAAAACCCCTTCTTAGTTGCATGCAGTGTGTTCCGCTCAATATGGGCGTGAACCATTAATATTTGAGATCAACAATGTACACACTAGCACATATTAACGTTAATACCATTGGCGCTAATGTGCACTAGTATGTACATTATTGATCTCAAGGGCTCCTATGTGTTCCTTATGTTAGGCTCATTGTCAGAGTGAATCATTAAAAACGCTTTCGTCCACTTAGCGTAAAATAAGAAGAATTTTTTATATTCCTTCCTGACAATAAGCCCAACGTAAGCTATGCATAGGAGCCATTGATATTTCAAATCGATAGCGCATACGATAGCACTTGTTAGCATCAGTATCACTTACGCTAGAGTATGTTAGCACATGTGTCATCAATCTAAAATATCAACGACTCCCATTCGTAGCTTATACTGGGCTCATTGTCAAAGGGGGGCATGAAAAACACTTCCTGTAAAATAGTAGGGTGATGAAGTCCATGGGAATGGGAAGCATTTCTATGCTCCCTACTTACAGTGAGCCCAACATAAGGAATGCATGTGAGTTATCCATCAAAAAAATTGACGGGGCACATGCTATTGTAGCGTCAAGGCCAATGATGCTAATGTGTGCTAGCATGTGCGCTATCAATTTCAAATATAAATGTCTCTCATGTGTTCCTTACACTAGGCAAATAGGCTCATTGTCAGCATATCGAAACTTAACCACGTCGAAAATAGAAAGTTTGACCCATTGACCTCATTTTAATAATTTCCCAAATAGGTTGAATTTAGGGATGAGACTTATGTAGATGGAAAGAGATTCAAAACACCACAAAGATTGTGCGAATCGGAGTTCGGATGGGGGAGACATGATTGTTCAAAGTTGAACATGTCATGCAGTGTCACAGGGTAGCAAAGCAGATTATCCGTGACACGTGTTGGGGCGCACACACGTGTAGAAGTGTTATATACTCAGTGTGCATGCATAGCGAGAACTGCTCGCAATGTTACACACCATTTATGCAGGTGTTGCAGGGAAGACCCGCAACATGTGTGCGCAACGTTATGCAAAATGCACGCAACGATGCGCACACATAGTTGGCCATGTTGGGCCACTTAGTCAGCTAGCACATATTTGGAGTCTTAAGATGTCTCATTCCCCCTAAATAGTGTTAGTGAGTCTTACAGAGTGTTTTGGGGCCGTTTGGTAAACTTTGGAGGGACCATACCTGTACAACTACTTTGGCTGCCACTCCAGCAGATTACAAGAAATATCTTATGCTATATAGGAAAGGACTTAGTGAGCTGAAATGTATGAGTTGTTGGTATGATGTCTAGCCTTGAAACCGGCTATATTAGATGATAAGGAAGGCTTGTTGGATTGCTAACCATCATGTCAAGAGCACTATCCGTTGGGGGATGGGGCTATGTGACCTACGGGGCGGCCATCATGCCTTATGGCCTTGTTGAAAAGAATGACCCTTGCATGCATTTGGATGAGATGGATTATTCAGATGTCCGAGTTACCTAAGTTAGATATGTGCATTGCAAGGTTACGTCCCCCTCCAGCTAGCTCACTTGTGAAATGTCCCAACACATCCGTCTTGGGGTGGGTTCATTGCTTCGCTTCGTGGGCTGGACGCTCAGTTGAATGGCATGAGGCCATGACCTTGACGAAAAATGCTTACTCACTTGGCTATTTGGCCTTGTGAGTCCCGCACGGATGGTGCTTCCCAGGCGCCTCCGTGACAAAGTGGTATCAAAGTCAAGGTTCCATCTTGTTGGGTGACCAAGACGAACATTTGGACGAAGAGTTGGAAAGTGTTGAATGCGATGTCCTTCGACCTTGATGATGCAAGGCAAATGGATGAACATGTGAAACACTTGATGATGGAAAGGTGTGCTGACACAGATGTGTATAGATGATGGCTAATTGGGTTCCTTTCTTTTTTTAGACTGAGCGAATGGTACTTTCCATCACACATGCAATTTTTATAAGGACCTCATGCAGTGGTGTTCTTGTTCCCTGGCCATGGGTACAACAATGTTATCGAAGCAATGGTGAGTCATGTAGGGACACGAAAATGGTGTAAATGGCAGCAAACTCTTGCTAATGATGCGGTATGAGACGTATCAGCGGTAGGAAGCCTTGTGAATCTTGAGACATCTCTACCTGATGATGTTGTGGGTGGAAGAGCATATTGGAACCAAGTTGATGGGTATGTAGCCAGGCATCTTTACAAGCGAAATTTGAGACTCTTCGAGGTGATGATGGGTTGAGATTGAGCCCTAACTGAGGCAGTCGTGTTGTGAATAGACACGCAGCCCATTTGAAGACAAAGTGTACAACCAAGGTCAGTCGAGTTCTTCTTGCTAACATGGTATGGGACTCATTGGTGGGTGGTTTTTGGTTGAACTTGGCTTTGAGAGAAAAAAACGTGTTGAAAGCCATAGATCCCGGGAACGGAACTTCTTGGGCCGACAAAAAGAGGAATATTGGACATGAGCATAGTGGAACCTATCCAGTGCAAATGATGAAAAGAGAAAAAAAAGGAGTTTGGCACATGATGGCGATGGATAGCTATGCCTTTTATTGGGAGTTGTTGCAACATGAGGCAGTGCAGCTCTTTGGGTGAATATGAGTAAAACACTCCCACCCTTGATTTTTTTGGGTTAGCATGCAAGCGGCGCATCCGAAGCATGTTTGATCGGGGTGAACAGGAATGGATGTTCCCACCCCTGGGTTGCTAAACATGGCCCTGTATGCCACACTTGGTTGGTAGGGAGGCACCCATGATTGTTTGCTAGTTCTAGGTAGTGGCCTAACTAGCTAGGCGAAGTGGCCCTCATCTACTGGCATGCAACATAAGCAAAGTGATTGCTACATCATGAGCAGTGTAATAGTTTGGTGACCATACCGGTCACATAAAAAGTTGCTGCTCCTATGGTGGAGTAGGCCTCTAGAGGGGATCACGAGAGAAAACTTGCATCGAGTGGTGTAGTAGTTTGGTGACCATACCAGTCACATGAAGCTTGAGCAAAGTTGCTTTGGAAAAACCCCGTCCTTTTTATTATGTGAATTTGTGTGGTTTTACTTGTTTCCTCGTTTAACTTGATTTTTTGGGTTAAGGGTTATTATTTATAGTTAAATAAGGTGTAATTCAACTTTTTATAAGTTTTAGTGTCAAACTTGATTTATCTAGTTTTTATGGATTTTATGGGAATTTATTGTAATTTTTCTTAATTAAGGGTGTGGACCCCGCCGTGGGCCCCACGCCCACGATTGGATGGTGTGTGACCCACATGACCCCTAAACTTCAATTATTTTATATCAATGAGTTTTGGAATGATTAAACTCATTTTTCGCCTAAAAATAACCCTAATTAGCCACTTAGGGCATTTTTAACCTATTTTACAGCCTAACAATTTGTAAACATAACCCAAAACCTTACAATTTAAGGAAGAACCTAACCACCTGCCCATTTGAAGAAGGGTTGTGCAAGGGAGAAGGAAGTTCTCTACCCTCATTTTCTAAAGAGGAAAAATAGATTAAGATGTGTTTTCTTGCTCTAATCACTCCCAATCTTTCGATTTCGGTCTTAATCCTTCTTTTTTCATTTCCCCAAATTGATTCTTGATATCTTCCATTAAAAATCTTATTTTTTATTTCAATTTAGAACCCTAAATGGGTAACTTTCGTTTTTAACTAAAGGATATTCTAGTTGTATTCAAGTTGATTTGAGCCTATTAGTTGATTTTTAATTAAGTTTTAACAAAAAACATAATGTTTGGGTAGGATTTCGTGAGGATTGAAGCTTCTTCGTAGATCCAAGGCTTCATAGAGGATTTCGTGAGGATTTTTGTGTGGTTTTATCATTTAGAATGCATGATTTTAGATCTATGTGTGTTCTTGCTTCATTTTTGCTTTAATGGTGATTTATTAAAAACATATTATTTATGGCTATTTTCTTGTGATTAAGCATGAGAATGATTAGAACTATCATGTTATAGAGTTATATTTTGATTATATGATGTTCTATGGTGATTTTAGAATTTATCTTGAATTTTTGAATATTTTTTATTTGAATTTCGGAAGGTTAAAAATGAACCAGAAAATGAGCAAAAAGTGAATTGTTAAGGGCATTTGAACGACCCAATAAGCATTTGAATGGCCGACCATTTGAATGGCCTATCTAGCCAATCGAATGGCATGGCGTTCAAACAGCCCAACAGGGCATTCGAATGACCAAATGACAGTATTGTGCCTTTACCTATTTTTGAGTATTTTCGACCATTTCTTGTTCTCTTCCCATAAATATAATTTCTTATGACTAAAATAAGTTATTATTACCTATAAATGCTAGTGTTTCCCCGAGAACCATCATTAAATTATGATTTAGCTCAAGCATGATTAGAACTATACTAGTTTAATTTTAGTACAATATTTCATTTGTTTTAAATTCATGTTTGATGACTTATTCATAATTACATGATGATTTTAGTGGGTCTTAACCATGATAATGTATATATTCTTACACATGCTATATTAATTTTAGGTGAATTATGTTTCACATGTTTTAGCTTAAGGATGGACATGTTTATACTTGTCTAGGTCTAACATGATATTATATTTGTCTTGAATTCGTATTTCGATGTTTTCTACACATTTACTCCATGATTTCAGTTGGATAAAGCCATGATAAAATTATGGATGATTACATACATAACATTGATTATAGTTAGTCCATGTTTCTCATGTTTTGGTTTAGGTTTGAACACTATCACTTATGTACACTCTTGCATAGACTTATATGATTTTATGTGATACAAATGAACCATATTTTATGCACATATGGACTGATTTGAGTATGTTTACTAATATTTGGACTCAATTGACATTTTTCCACTTATGTACCATGTTGCATGCATCATCAAAATGATTTATAAACAAGTTTAATAGTGATTAGTAGTGTTTGATAGAATGGATGAAATTGGATGTCGATGGTGTCCAGATTTTTCGCTCGAAGTTTTATCGAATCATTTTTACATTTGAAAGGACGGGATTTTACGTTCCTTTGAGGATGGGTTTCCTCCCCGGGCGAGAAGAGCAGAATGCTATAATAAGTTAAATTGTTGAGTTTATCTGGACCCTGAGAATCCGAGCTGGTTTGTCCGTGTGCACTAGCTTACCAGGGGGTACTTTCCTCATTAGGGAACTTAACCAAACTGTTTGTTTCCTTTTAGGAGTTTGGACCTTCCCCGTTAAGGATTGTCTGGGTGAGCATGTTTGCTCGATGAATAATGTGATTATGGAATGGATATGCATGAATATGCAAGATGGAGTGTGACGACAGCAGAGGACAAAAGGCACCCAACATCGTCTTGCTTGTCCATCCCGCGGCCGGTTAACTGTAACGCACAGTTGAAAAATAAAAACGGGGAGAGATCCTCCACCAGAAACTACATGCTCGAAGTGGCCGGCGGAAATCTTCGGCTTCACTCATGCAAAGCCGACAATTTGGCTTCTAATAGCAGATAGAAGGTTACAATCTAGCCACTAACTCATGGCCAGAGAAGAATAGATCTGGCCGGAAACGCTTCCCATTCTTCTCTCTCTTTTTTTCGCCCCAACGGTAGAACGCCCACCACCGGTCGCTTTCGTCAGGCGACCAGGGTTTTTTATTTGGCCGGAAGAGGACCGGCCGGCAGTAGTCCCGCAGCTTCTAAATGAAATTATTGCATAATCACTATTCTCATAATTATGAGAACAGGGATGGAAAAAATCATTGTTCAATGTAATTATATGAACAGTGATTGCAGAAATCACTTTTTATGTTAATTACAAAAACATAAATTGCAGTACTCACTAATAATATAATTTACATCTCAATTTACTTAATAAAAAACCTATTAATCTCGACTTGAAAAATAAGACAGTGATCCTACCTTAATTTTAGTTTATCGTCGATCCATAGCCACTGGAGCTTCGCCGTCCACCACCTTCTCCCCCTTTCACCGCAAAAAAAGGCCCCTCTAATAAGCCCTAAATATATTTTTTATTAGCAAGGAGATTAAGGTTCCTAATCACCCTAGAAGTTTGGCCAAACCTCCCCATCTAGGCAACCTAATTGGACCTCTAAAAATTAATTTTGTCACTTAAGCGGGCCCGCAAAACGACTTAAACGGCCCAAATACACATCCAAATCGGGTAAACGGTCCCTATACGATATGTTCAACTTTGAATAGTCGTATCTCCCTCATCCGAACTCCGATTTGCACGTTCTTGGTGGCCTTTTGAAGCTCTTTCTATCTACTTTCTAATCACATTAGTCTTAGCCATAAATTATATCTATTTAGAAAGTTATTCTACTAAGAATGTCAATGGGTTAAACACCCAATTTTCCACGTGTATAATTTTCAAAAATCTAGGAAAATCTGGGATATTACAGTCTGTGTGTGTGTGTGTGTGTGTGTGTGTGTGAGAGAGAGAGAGAGAGAGAGAGAGAGAGAGAGAGAGAGAGAGAATAGTGAAATTTACATCTCAACTCTAGATGGGAAAAATAGTAAATTCAAAAGTGCTAAAATTTGGGGCAACAAATTTTCTATTTTGTTTACTGGAATATTATGGATATTATATTGTGCATTTTTGTTGGATATTGCATCCTACATCCATCTCTTTATTTGCAATAGTATAATTAATACTCCCTTTATCCCTCAAAATGAATTGGTTTTTAATAATATAGTAATATTAATTTATTTTAAAAAAACAAATAGGACTATTAGTGTTATTCATTGTCTCTTTATCATCTTTCTTGTTTGTAGAGACTTGCGTTTGCATCTACTTGTGATAATGGCTTCCTATATGGTTGTAAGTAAACTAAGACTGAAAAACTCAACAACACCAACTACATTACCTTAAATTAACACAATTTTCATATTCTCTTATTGAACAACTTGGCTCGTGTGTTGGACTAGGTAGTGGCTCCTCACGAGGAATACTCCATTGTTGCATATACCAAGAGCTATGGATAGTTCAAGGAAGAAGATGACAAAGCCAAGACCACTATGTTGACTTTCATGTAGCCTAACATTAAAATGTTATTTGAAAAGCAACATATTGTCAAAGAGATGCTTAAGGCAATGACTAGGAAGTATGGGGAGCACACAGAGGCTTACATGAAAATATGAAAATGAATGAATGTGAAAATGTGCTTGAGAACATTAATTTCATGTCCCTCCTTGCTAGTGATTTGGTTATACTTGATAACCAAATCAATCCAAGGGCTAGATGTCTACTATTATGAAGAACCTCCCCAAGTTTTAGGATAGTATGGTGATAGCGTTGAACTTGTTTGACAAGAAGCTCACATTGGATGACCTTACTACCAAGTTAGGCTCTTGAAGCAGTAAAGGAAAAACCATGTGAATGCCTCAAGTTCATCTACTAACCTTGCTCAGCATACATAATCAAGGAAAGGTGGTTTCCAATAAGACCTACCCAATAAAAGAGACTTCAAGAAGAAAGGGAAGAATTCCCAAACTCGGATGGTGGCAAAGACAATGCTAAGCCCAAGGGAGCTTGCTTTAAGTGTAGCCAAACAGGCACTTTAAGAACAAGTATCCCAATGATGATAAGAGAAATGACAAGAGTAATCAAAAGGGAATGGCAATAGTAATTAAAAGGGAGAAGACATTGTCTGGATAGTTTTTGAGGCTATGATAGCTGACACTAATGGAAAAAGGTGGTGGATGGACTCTACTGGTGCATTTCATGTGTCTATGAACAAACCATTGTTGCTATGATAGATTTGAGCCCTGGAGAACATAAATTTATATCGGAAACAATACTTATTATGATAGGGATTTTCCACATTCCCCTGCTTAAGGGGAACACCCTTATTCTCATTGATGTTTTGTATGTCCCTACTATCAGGATGAACTAGATCGCCATCCCTGTGCTAACTAGTAAGGGATTTGAGGTTATGTTTAAGGGGAATGGGGCAACTTTGGAAAAGGAGAATAATGTTTTATTTATTGATAGCTTGGTTGATGGTTTTTTAAGTTGGATGTAAGTGATGACATTCCTATCCTTAATGATATGATTTCTCATGAGTATTTGGCTTATGTGTCTAATGATAATGATTTATTATGGCACTTGCGATTATTTCATGTAATTGTTAAGAAAATACACCTTATGTATAATGGTGGACTTCTGCCAAAAATCTCAAATGACCTTCATGTGTTTAAGGATTGCCTTTTAGGTACAATGCGTAGGTTGTCATTCCCATATAATCAACGAGCCATAGACCTTTTATTGATTATACATTCATACATGTGAACATCCAAACTTATAGGGGAATGACTGCATTACATTCATAGATGACTATTCTAGGCATGGATACATTTACCTTTTGACAAGGAAATTTTGTGCCTTAGACAAATTCAAAAAATTTAAAGTAGAGGTGGAAACCCAATTAGGTAGGAAGGCTTATGTTCTTATGACTGATAGAGGTGGTGAGCATACTTCAAATTTGCTTGAGGAATATTGTATCAACCTAGGAATAGTACATTTATATTCACTCCACAACAAAATGGAGTTGTAGAGAGATGTAATAAGACACTTTTGGAAATGGTATGATCCATGCAAAATCACTATGAGCTAGGACCTTAGTTTTGAGGAGAGGCTCTAAGTACTATTGTATAGATAAGTAGATTTCCAAACTTGAGTCATGTTAGTGCAGTGGTCTGCAACCCCCATGAAGGTACCCAACCAACATAGAACTAAGTTGGACACTAAAACCATAAAATGTAAATTTATATGTTATTGTGATCACTCAAGGAGTATAGGTTCATTGTGTATCATGTCAGTGGACAATGGACGTGGGGGTTATAAAGTCTAGAAATGTTTATTTCGTAGAGAAGAATTTAGATCCTAAAATACCTAGCAAGATATTTAAATTATTTGGGATAGAAAAAAAAAAAATTCTACCACTACTTCTGAGAAGTAATGGGATCTGAACCTGGACAAGATAATATGACCCAAGAATTGAGATAACCAAACCCTCTAGTGCAGTAGTAGTGAGGGCTTTTTATGCAAGGGGGTAATCTCTCTCTCTCTCTCTCTCTCTCTCTCTCTCTCTCTCTCTCTCTCTCTCTCCAACCAATGGTTGGCTGTCAAAGTTGGGAGTCGGTGTGTAAGGGTGCTAAAGAAAGCTCATAAACTCGACTCGACTCGTGTTCGACTTGGCTCGGCTCATGTTCGAGCTCAAATTCAAAATTAGTCAAGCCAAGCTCAATCATACCTATATTCATTCGACCCAAGTCGAAGCTCAAGAAAAACTTGCATTCATAGTATATATATATATACATAGTTCATGTCTTCCACATTTCAATTCTTTTCATAATATGTATCTTTTTTCATGTATAAAATAAGTAAAACATATCACATGAGAATTAGGACCATTTTTTTACTTATATAAATTCAAAGTAATTATAACATACATATAATACTCTTTCCATCCAATGTTAACAGTGTAAGATTAGAAAATTAAGATAAACTAAAATTAGTTTATTTGATTTTTTAATCGTTACGTTGAATATGGGCAAGACATAAATTGGGTTGATGTGTTAGTACTCACAATTTACATCTCAACTAAAATAATATTTTCAATAATGATATTGTAAATACTAATTACAAAATAAAGCAAACTTGCAAGCTAAAACAAATCGATTCGATTCGACTTGAACTTGCAGTTAAAATTTCAAGCTTAAGCTCGACTCGGTTCGTTAACACCCCTAGTCATGTGACAATTTTGTTTATGTATAGAAAAATTATATTTGTAACTTGAGAGCACGTGCATGAACATCTTTCTCCTTTAGGTATATGCAAATAGGACTTTTACCTCAACCATCTGGAGACCAGTCACATGGGACAAGGTCTCATCCTAACAAATAAGATATTCTTTATGGGACAATTTTCTTTTTGAAATTGGACTTTTATCTCCGGATGGAGGGAGTATGTTACTGTAGTTGGAATCTTGGAGGAGATTTTGTTGACCATGCCCGTTCGATTGGGTATTTACTAGTTACATCAGTATACTTAACTATAATTTTGATACTACATGAAAATAAGGGCATGTTTAGCAACCTATTTGTGGAGCCTTTGTTAAAAACTCGCCCACATTTAATTTTTTCACAAATATCTTCCATTTCATCATACATGCTCAACAAATATGCCTGGAATCTGGTGGTGTAAAAAAACACACGAATTCTATTCGTGGGGTAAATCTCCTAAGGGGTAAGGACACTTCTTCAACAGATGACCCATTAATGAGTTTTATCATTTCAGAGGCTCAATGAGAACCTCAAGGTTTGAAAACCTATAAATAATATTGAGGTAAATCTTCATTTAACAGACCCTAAATTAAAGAAAGCAGGGAAGGCTTTGATACTTCAATACAAATTTGTTTCAATATTACTCGACATCAGGATAATCTACACTACCAGATGGAGAACGAGAAATAATTGGGCCCAAGGTATATTATGTCCACTTCAGTTGCAATTTTTTTCATCATGCAGCAAGGACATAGAAATTACAATTGTGAATTTGCAATTTCACAGCGCATGTAATTGCTTCCTTTGGCTGGACGCATTACATGGACCTGCGCCAGCAAGAACTCAAATAACCAGCTGCTTGGCTCCTGACCCCCAGGCTAAATTTCTGTATAGCATTCAAATGCCTCCATAGACAACTGCTCATCCATCTCAAATAGTGTCCCATCAATTACGCTTCAAGCAATTAACATAGCAATGGAAATTGATTACCCCATCTTTACATCTCCTTTTACGGGTTCAGCAACTTCTCTACTGCTACTGCTACTGATAGCACTTTTCTTCTGCCTGTCTTTGTTAATATACGGTTCGTTTCTAGCAGGGGTAACTTGCTTTTTTCTATCCTCCTGAAGGAGAACCTCGGTGGGGATACCATCTGCAACAATTTGTGCTTCTACAGTCGGTCCAGTCATTTTCACCACCTTTTCAGAGGCACTTCTATCAGTAGTATTTTGGGAACGTGTATTTTCTGTTGAAGATCCAGGTTGCTGTTTGCTATTACTTTTCTCTTGCGAGCTTGCATCAGGAAGCAAGGCTCGGTGGCTCAACCGCAGCTGACCTTTTTCGTTTATCTAGATGTTCAAGCCAAAGTAATCCAAAAGGTGAAATCACTAGGAATATGAAAAATAATTTCACAACCACTTATAAGCAACATATATTTTTTAAAATAATTATAAACATCTAAAAAACATATTACTTCCATGGTGCACCAAAGTGTCAAGTGTATCTATCTCATTAGGAAAATGAGTCAAAAAAAGCTCAGTAAAGTAAAATCTATAAAATTTAGATGTATAGGCAAGAAGAATTCACTACCTCAATTAATTTGACATCTAGCCGGTCTCCAACTTTAAATACCTGCAAATGTTTTAGTTTGTTGTGATACAAAAAAGGTTGCAGTAATTGTCAAAGGATCTTTTTACCATTGACTATTGTCCCACAAAAAAATACCATCGTCTAAGTAAAAATTCTAAGAATACCTAATGTCATGATTAATGGATAAGTGTAATGCACACGATAAATATCATCCATTTTCTTGCTCAATGGAAGAGGAAAACTCTATGTTTGCAGGCTTACTCACAGAATTTCGGTCCACTGCACAGTATCCCTCTCAAAATGTTTGCATGATTTCAATAAGTTAACACTGATCGTACTAAATTACAGATGTCTGGTACAACTGAGAATAATAAGAATATAAGTTCTTGGTAAAAGGAAAGAAAGGAGTAAGATCCAGGGCTAGAGTACACTTACATCCTCAGCTTTTGCCAACCAATTGGAACTCAGTTCACTAATATGACAGAGACCCTGTGAGGTAGATAAAGAGCACTTAGACATTCAAACATAATTAATGACACTAATACTTAGTGATGGTTGCACATGCAGGAGATTATTGTAATTATCAGTAGTTAGTCCCTTTTTAACAACTAATGCCTTTAAGTGCAGTTAACCCACATGGTACCAGAGCCTAATGTTTGGGTTCAGTTCCTAGGGGAAGGAGTGTTCCCTCTCTCTTGTATGTTCGCATGCAATGCATCAACTACCAACAGCATATCTAGCTAAGTACTTATTGGTCTCAATTGAGAATTTACCTCACGTCCAGGAGCAATTTCAACGAAGACCCCATAAGTTGCAATTGATTTGATCTCACAATTCCTAAGATGTACAATATCGAAAATCATAATTCTAAAAATTACAGTTGAACGTGGTACTGCTATATTTAAACCATCAAACCTGTATATATCACCAACAGTTGGGACCATTGTTAGGTTAGAAATCATTGCCTTAGATTTCTCCAAGCTCAACAAATCTTTTGCAGTAATTTTGACCTGTTGAAGGCACATACACGTTCGTTGGAATATAAATGCTATTGTAACATTAGATTGAAAAATTGTAACTGTACTTACGATGCCATCATCTTGTGTATCAATAGCTTCCACTCCAGATTCCTCAATAATACTTTTCACCTTTTTCCCACCAGATCCAATAATCAAGTTAATTTTTTCAGGTCTAACCTGCAAATTAGGATTCCCATCAATTGCAACTTAATGTCTCGAGAGATGACCAAGAACAAGAACACATGCTAGGCATGTATCAAGTATATCTTTACCAATAATAGGTGTGTTCAAAACATAGTTGCTGCAAACGTGGAAAAGGATACACAGTGGAAATAAAGAAGCTGAGGGGGAAATGTGACTTCTAAAATTCATGGAAACATGGACATTGTATCAGTACACATAATATGCTCAGGTTGCACCCACTAATGCTTTAGTGTAGCGATTAAAATCGTGTGCCAGAGCGTGGGATCCCATGTTCATGTACACTCACCTGCATACAGATGCTCAATAACCCTGTAAATGCAGACTAGTGAACTATCCTAGGGTAAGAGAGGCATTTTGGATAGTAGGTATATTTGGCAATGGTCCTGGAGCATTTAAATTGACATTCAAAATATGCATTATTTCCATTAGTGGAAAGACATTTCTACTCATTAGAGCATCGTTGTGGCAACTATGATTAACTACTAATTTAAAAAAAAAAACAATATAGAATCTCAAAGAAACGAAAAGATTATAGACCTGTCTCAGAAACACACCAAAGAGTAGAGTGCAGAAAAAGAAAAGCCATATTGTAAACAATCAAACCTTCATAACATGAATCAATGGAGCGTACTTGGAAAGCTTCTTTGATGGAGGTGGTGAGCTTTTCAACATTTCAGCTACAAGTGGTGAACGAAAGTTAATGACAAATGTCTAAAAGCTAAATAACTAGTAAAAAGAAACATCGCTCTGGAGATAAAAAGAAAATTCCATAAATAAACTGCTAGTATGCCTCATTTGAACTGTTATGTTGAAAAAGATGAGTAGGAATCAGGACATGGCCTCTGAAGATACTTCCTACATGTACACAGGCCTTATTTCAGAGATTTTTTAAACCCAAGCATTAATAATGTCGGTATTGTTTGCTGGAAGTTTATAAATTATGATGCAGTACCAGAATTGTTACCCTGACAGCATGACCCACTTTTTTTAGCCCTATGGCACGCGCAATGGTTGCAGCAGAAGTGCTGGATTAACAGAATTACTTTTTCTAAAATCCAATCATATTACAACTAGCGATCATTAAAAATCATGTTTCTAGCTTAACACTTATTTACATTACAGAATGTCAGATGATTGTTCCCTAATTATGCTTCTATTTGATAAGCAATAAGAGCTAACAAAGGCTGGATCAACTAAATCGTTGATTTGTTTTCTTCATTTCGTTATTTTTTTGCAAACTCTATTATAAAGTTTGACTTAGCTGAAGCAATGTGAAAAGAAATGCAAATAAGAAAAATGAAGTTTAGCTCCAGCAGCTGCTTCTGCTTCTGCTTCAATGTAATTTTGCTTCTTCAATTTTGTTCATTCCTCCTGTATCTGAAGTCCTTAACACGCATCATCTACCATTCAATGGTAATTCACAAGAATATGTATCTATACCAAGGATATGTTTTCGCCCATCCCTTGCTTGCAGAAGTGCTTGTTCCATAACAGGCAATGTGATTCCTCCCACCTATTATGAATTTTAGGAATAAGAAGAAAATTCATACTTTAATACATCATTATAGAGCCAAAAAAGAGAACGGGGAAACTTTTTTTCATAGAAAACAAAGCATATTCACATAAATATTGGAATGGATTGATAATGGGATATGCAACCAGCAAATGGATGACCACATATTCACACCTTTATGTCCATCTGAAAAGCAGTTATACCACTCTCATTACCAGCTACCTGCAATAAAATTAACCGGACAATTAATTAGAAATTGTCATAGTTATTTACCATAGATATGAAAAAAAATGAAATAATGTCAAAATACCTTAAAGTCCATATCTCCAGAAGCATCTTCCGATCCAGTTATATCAGAGAGGATTAGTGGGGTGCCATCGCCCCCAAACTCTTTTGTGTCTAAAACCATCCCCATTGCAATCCCAGCAATATAACATTTCAGAGGAACCCCAGCATCGAGCAATGCTAAGCAACCTCCACAAACAGATGCCATACTGGTAATAAATCATAAAAACATCAGCAACAAATGAAAATCAACGTTTTAATTCAAAATTAAATGACAGTACCTACTATAGAAATTGTCATTAAAGCAGTGATAAAAAATAAAGCGAAGATATACATAGAAAAAAAGATCTTACGGATAAAGGGACAGAGCTCATGTTTGTTACACCCCATTTTTGTTAGCCAGACACGCTTCTCTTATCTTTTTGTGTAGTAAGATCCTATTTTCTATTCTCATATGGCCCTAGCAATAAAAAGACATGAAAAGCCAGTGTCACTAACAAAATTGTGGTGTTCAAGTATGAGCCCTCTGAAAATACAAGAAAGCACATCAATAATCAAAGCTCACCTTGAAGATCCATTACTTTCCGTAATTGTACTCTCTACACGTATGGTGTATGGAAAGTCCTCTTCAGAAGGCAAAATGGGTTCAAGGGCTCTTTCTGCAAGCATTCCATGTCCAATTTCTCTTCTATTTGGTGCTCCAATACGCCCAACTTCCCCAACACAGGATGGGGGAAAGGAATACTAGAGGGAATTCAAAAAGAATTCATCTTTAAATGTCTCAAAAATAAAAAACAGTTATGCAACAAGAACATCAATAAGAAATTATTTTAGGCATTACAATGTTTAAACTCTTTCCTGTCAATATACATTAGCAGAGAAAAACAAGCACAGAAGTGGCTTTGCAACTAGGAGTTTGATCTCATCAATATCCAAAATATCTATATTTACACAGAGCCAGATGTATAGAATAAAAATATTACACACACGAATGAAAGAGCAAGGACTACATTCCTTTCCAGAGAAAAAATGAACCACATGTTGATATAGCTTACTTAAAAGAAAAAGGAACTGAAATAAGTGTATTTACTAATTGAAGCATATCAGTAAGACACTGACAAATTAAGCAGCCACACATTAATTAGAAAACCAAAGTTGAGTCAACCGATTAATGGTGGATAGATTCAAAAATTTATTCTATGCCCGACATAACAAAGATACCTGTAGATAGAATCTTTTCAAATCATCTACATCCACAAGGTTGTCGATTCTTTGTGCCATTTGTTTATCCCCAAGGGTTACCACAGCAAGAGACTGCAAATAACCAAAATGGAGTAGATGTCATATGTTATGGGTCCATATGTGTGGCTGTGACGCAGATGCAGCAGATATTGCTGAAGGTCAAACCACAGAAAAGTTGTTTAAAGTTGATAAGAACACAACAGCATTAGTGGTATTAAAAAGAATAAAAAGCATCTAAAAGACATTGTCTTAAGATTGCAATTACATTTACAATAAGAAGCCTAACCTCATGGGCCGTGAGAGATTAATTTTATTTGATATTATGCCAACTACAAGAGTATTTTTGTCATACTTAGGGTGTTAAAGATTTTATTTCCCAGATAAGTACACTTACTGTATGCCAATTTACCACTGAGTAGCATGTTACATGCGTAATGCATCTTAGTCAAAAGTGATAGTATACAGAAGATTTTAATTGATCATTCTTTATTTCGAACTCTTCTTATCCGAAGATTCCCTAGGTTGTATACCATATATATGATTATATGATTAGAGCATTTGTCCTCTTAGAGGACAGATATGTGACAAGTCGTCATCCACTCTCTGAATTTGTCTTTCTCATCCTCCTCTTCTTGTTTTTTAGTTTTTCTTACGAACATAATCTCTCCTGTAGAGAACATACACATGAATGCCCCCACTTTCTTTCTGA
Organism: Saururus chinensis; assembly: GCA_035235625.1. NCBI lineage: Eukaryota > Viridiplantae > Streptophyta > Magnoliopsida > Piperales > Saururaceae > Saururus > Saururus chinensis. The sequence continues at coordinate 21,614,489 of CP141146.1, read as the reverse complement.
ACACTTTTTCTGCTCTCATTCTCTTCCTCTTCTTGTATTTAGCCTTTCTTTTGAACATAACCCCTATCTTCGTACATTTCAATGTCCTTTTTAGGGTTCCATATACTTGTTTAGATATAGAAACTCATAAGCTTCGCTCATGGGCTTAGTAGAAGTCTACATTATGAGGCCAGCTTATGCCAGCCTTATGGACATTATTCTTAATGTGCATCAAGTTGTTTCTGGAAATCAATAAATTAGATAAAATAAGAGTTGACAGTTGATGCAAAATGCTCATCTTTAACATAGTTCAAATTCTTGTGAACTCTACAAGAAAAAACATCAACAGTTATTGCAATTACATATCATACTTGTGTTTCCCCACGTGTGAAAAGTGCACTTCCATGTGCTCTGGGAAGAAGACCACATCTAGAGTTTATTAGACGTATATCTGACACATTTCGTCCATCACTTCTTTTTCCACCCTGTGATTATCACACCTATCAGTTGTTTTGTTCAACTTTAACATAACAAATTAAATTTGTAGCAAAAAAAGGAGAAAATAAATTCCAAAACATGAATAAAAAAAGGCTTTTATTAACCAAGGAATCAGAGCAAACATATGAGGAACTTAGACGCTAGCTGTAAGGTTTAAGAGATAAAGTCACAGAAAAGAAACCTAAATTGCTATAACAGAAGTTCTTCAGGTACTTCAGGATCAATACTGACAAACATAACAACTTAACATCGATACCTCCACAATGCGTTTGCGCAAAAGTTTGGAGGTGACTTCCTTGAAAACAAGCTTCACGTCTACTTCTGAAAATAACTGCATTAGGTGACACCATCATGCAGTGAAGGTCAACAAGACATAAATAAGTTGTCATATAAATCAAATAACAAGGTATGAAACTCACAACTTGAAAGGAAAAAAATATATATATGAAAGAGCAAAACATCTAGAATCAGGAAAATGGCATTAATAATTCCATACGAGTAAACATTTTTACCATGTAGGACAATTTTTTCAGAAAGGTGACTGATTTGCACAACCTATTTTTTGCATGGTCTCATCACTAACGGTAGCCCTTGCCAAAATTTAGGAATTTTTTTCTTTTGATGTGGGCCGAGGGGGAGGGAGGGGGGAGAGGGGGTGTTAAGGGAAGCACAAACCAGTAGCCTTTGAGAAATTGTGTTATGGCATTATGTTCATAATTTACAACTCAATAACAACTGATACTTCTGAAATTAAAAAGATTACAGGTTCACAAAAATTTCAATTACAAGCTCTATTCCAGGTAACACTTTTTAAAAAACAAATTAATCCATCAACATTAGTTGCTGATAATTGTCTTTGAGAGATTAAATTGATAAACACATTAAAATGTAAGTTCTATAGGGCAATTGTGAGACCTACAATGCCATATGTGCAGAATGTTGGGACAAAGGAAAGCCATGATTCTGTCTCTCAATAATGAGATTGCTAAGATGGATGAGTGTGAATACTATTAAATGCCATATTAAAAACGAGCATATTAGGGAGAATTTAGAAATAGTCCCTGCCTATTGATAAATCAAGTGAAAGCCAAGTGAAAATATTTCAAACATCTTCAACGGAGATCGCAAACAAAACCCAAAAGGAGATGGATCAGTGGTTTGTAAACGCCAATAGAAGAAAAGGACAGCCCAAGAAAACTCAGAAGAATCTCGTGTAACTCAGATATGGAAATGATCTATGATAAAGCCCATTGATGGAGCAACATTCATGTTATTGATTCCACTTATATGAGATAAGGCAATAACGATAATGATTATGATAAAGATGAGCTGTGGGCATATAAATTTGTACACAAAAATGCCATCTTAAATGGATTGACAAGAGTACAGAATTACACCAAAAGCCATTTTATTTTCAATAAGAGCCAACTTGACTTGCAGCATAACGGCTGTTAGTATCACTTGTAAGTTCTTCACTATTTGAGAAACTTGTGTGAAGGGAACTCTCATAATCCTTACAAATTCCACTTTGTATGAATAGAAAAAATATTTACTATAGAAACTCACCAATTTAGACTTCTGTGGTGTTGGCTTTATATGAACATCCCCATCATCCACTTCACCATCCACAACCACCTCCTCATCTTCATCTTCATCCTCGCCTAGATCTGGTATAGCTTCAGAGTTCCCCAGGGAACCATCCTTTTCTATGTGTCCGCTTTCAGTAAGAATTGTTAAAATTTTATCTTCTAGTGCAGAAATAGCCTTTCTCCTTGGTATTTTGTTTCTTATCTGCAATACCTTCACCAGTTCAGCACCAGCAATTTTCTGTTCCACAAAATTGTGATAACTGTTACTGTCAATTAGAGAAAACAAAATTTCCAATAATAAGCAATAGATAGTTGCATTGTAAACTGCAACTGCTATATATCAAATGTAAAGATTGTTTGCAAATAAAGATAACTTGAAAGAAATACAAGTGATAGTATAAGAGTTCTAATTGCACAAGTGACAGTATGCAAGTTTTAAATTAGGTACAGATAAAGATCCTGATATGTGAATAGTTACTAGATTGTGCTTGTCACTTGATAAGATGTTTTATAAGACTAAAGTTGGTGAAATTTTCCAACCATGATTGAGAAAAAAATACTATATAATAGAGACACTCTATATATGCTAGCCGCATAGATCTAACTCCTCTTACAACACAAAAAAAATTCTACTTCTAAAAATAAAGTGCAAAAGAAACTAAAACACATAAGTGGTCCAATCTAAAAGAAAACAGACCGCTTGCTGAAGGAATTTACATTGCAGCAAGAAAAAAAACAGCTATAAATCAGCAGATTCCATACTGGCGTAAGAAGACAGCAAAAAGAGATGTCAAACATACTTATACTGGATGTTGCACAGAGTATTTTTTATGGCTAGAATTTGGAAAGTGGTAAATTCATAGATCTGGGCAAGACTGTAAAAGTTTATCAAATGAGGATCCAATTGATTGCAAAGCAGAAATAACCTGGTTGCAACCTTTAATTAGACATCTACAAACATATGGTATAATATAACAGGCAATAGATTTTTGTAGTAAAACAACTGCAAACTTAAACAATTTCCATAGCCGATTAGACAAAAAGATCAACTATACAAAGCGTGAAAAATGATACAGACATAAGATTATCTCAATTGCAACAAGAAAACTATAGAATCCACACTAACACGTACTTCAACATGCCTATATAGCTCTGGAGGAGGCAACTTAATTGCTTCAAGCATTTTTTCTTTTCCACACATCTTCACCAAGGCTTCCACCTCATTGCATATCGATCTTACTGCAGCCTGGACTTGGAAAAATAAAAATATATAGTTACATGTTATGCTGTTTTATGATTCATCTTCTCTCTTTTTTTCCCCATTTATCCTTTGAATAAATGCAACAGTCATAACATAGAGCACAAATACAGGATAAATAAGAAGAAAAAGAAAATTTGGTTCCATGTTCACATCATTCTTAGACAGTATGTTTTCTTACTATTCCAAACACCTGAATGCGCTCTTGCAGTTACATATATGATCATTTCACTAAAAAGCTGGAAGAAATATAAGAAAACAATGAACATAGACCATAATTAAGAAAATTCTATATTTAGCCAAAAAGGAAACAGCTTGTACAAGACTGGAACATGAAAGGGACAAACTTATAAGCTAGTCAAGAAACAAGAACAACTGCAAAGAAATATCTTCCATTTAACTAAGAAGAAATCAAGATTTTTTAGGAGAAATTCTCAAGGTTAACATATATGGCATCAGAGACCAACAACTCGTACTTTTGTCAGGTTTAGTAGGATTTTCTCCCTATTTCACATATTATCTCTATTATGATCTTCATTTCAGCGCTTTACTGTAAGCCACTCCATTTGTTTTCCTTTTCTTTCTTTCTTATCTGTTTTCTTTTGGCTGTAAATGCTCAATAGTGTACCAAAAACGATAATCAAAGAAAGCAAGAACAGGGGCAAAAAGGTCTGGAAATAAAGCATTTACAGAAATTGTTTGCAATTTCGCTTTGGCAGGACATAGACAATATGTACACAAAGATAGTAATTTGCTGTCTGGTACAAGCCCCTCATTATATCCAGCTGACTGACTGGCTACTCAAGGCACCAAAATCATGGTAACTATTTAACTCAAAAGCCTTGCTACTAGATTTAAGACGATCTATTACACAACAAGATTAAATATTAACTGAATCCTACCTGCCCAACTTCCACGGCTTCTAGCAACTTCTCCTCTGTCAGGAAATTGCAATAACCCTAACAAAACAAAAGGTAAAATATAACATATATAAATAAATGGCATGTTCAGCATATAAATACTGCCCAAAGTGACAAAGAAGGATCCACTAAATCCTCTAAAACAATTTCTACGGATACAAAACATTTCTAGGTATAACACTTAACACACTGAAAAAAAGAGTTCCATGAAAAGAGTTCTCTATCCTAGGAAAATTTTCCCTTCAAATGTACTGCTCGGAAATAAATGCAAATACCCCCTAAGAGGACCCATAGAGATGGAGCCAAGGGGATGGAAAGGTCATCCTCAAATTAGGCAGCCCACAATATTTCAGCCAGTCTAACATGTGGATCCCTTCATGAATCAATTGAAAATCAATATTGGAGACTTTCAAGTTTTTTCAAATGAATGGCTGAAGCAGCATGTCAGAATGGCTCAAACTAGACCCCTTAATTTGAGGATCCCCTTTCCATCTTCCTGGATCCCATCCATATGGGCCCCTCGAGTGGGTGCCAATGCATTTTTATTCTCCTGGGGTGTATTTGCAGGGGAAATTCTCCTCTACCTATATACAAATGCAGCAAAAAATTTATCAAAACTAATTTTCCAAACGTGAAGAGATGCATTTCTAAATCTGAACATAAAATAAATATATATTATTAAAGATAAGTGCAACCCAAAGTAAATTTATGAGTTTGGGCAAGTATCCATAATAGATTTGTCAAGAACTAATCAGAACAATCATCTACAGAAGTCTCCACAGAAGAAGGATTGAGAAATTTCTTTAAAAATCATATTGCTACGCCAGGCTTTGCACCATAGAGAGAACAAACAGAATTCTTATGTAAAATAGCTCATAAAGTGCAAGACAATCTCTCCTCTCCAAGAAAGATAAGGCGCGTGATTAAAAAAGTGCATATACCTTAAATCCTTAAAGCTTTCCTAATTGCTAAGGATCATCCTTGGAGTAATGAACATAATTCATGGAAATTAATAGCTGATACCTCTTATAATGGAAATTAAATATCTGGATGAGGTTTAGATTTCTTCATAATATTTAGAATCAATTACGAAATTTCATTATAAAAAAATTATAAATAGATATGATCCTTGCACATGAGAGTCTTCAATGATAAAGGCACAATTAATTGATAATTTCTGAGCTTATTTACAAAATTAAAACCATTTTATGATCCTGTTGAACCAAGCTTCTCCACTCATAGTCTTCTATCTTTTCTTTCCCTTTTTCCTCGTTTCTTGCAGACACATGACCTTCCCTCTCATTTCCAAGATAATATTTCACATTTACTTTCCAATGAAATGCTGATTTTGCTCAATAACGTGATATGTGTACGTCTAATTTCAAATCCCTAGAACCTGATACAATCTCTTGGCTCGTCCACTCTTCCCTCCATAGTAACTGAACTCACAATAACTATTGATGCATCCTCACCCAAAACCCTGACCACATGTCTATTGTTATATCTACCATACTGCATGTTTTTATAGACACAAGAATCACCTTCAATTCACACCCATCAAAACCCAAAACAGACCAAAAATTGTTCAAAGCATATAGATCAAACCAGGACTATATGCATCTTTACCCATGTCACACTCAGCCAACTTGCATGTCTGGATCTTGAATCCTTAAGCACATCTAGCTGTGTTACTATAATATAAATCATAGAAATTACAACTATTTTGGCGAGCAACATTCTATGTAAATGGAATTTAGTAATTTTCTGTTAGGTAAGACATTACCACAGACTTTTTTTCTAGGATGACAAATTGACAATTGCAAATAATTGATCTTAAAATTCATAATAATCCAAAAAACAACTCCTAATAACACCTTTCATATATTTTAATACTCAAGCTGGCATCTTAAGAGTCGTGAGGATGCAACTTTTGATACAGTTAGTAGGGTCAATATAAGTACTTAGCCATTTCCCTCCTAGCTTAAGTTTAAGAGAAGTTGTTAACTAAAATGGTACTTGAGCCCAAGGTTCCAGGCTCAAGTCCTGGGCAAACATTGTTCTTTATTGTGGGTGTGCCACAAGTGCATCTGCATGTGTGTAGAGTCTACATGCAATGTTCTGTGGTGATTGCACATACATGGGACTGCTATTGTGATTAATATAAAGAGTTAGTCACTTCCACCGGATTAATGTGGTTAACTATCACATATCACTCAAGATATGCATATATATTCAGGAACAAACTCTTCAAGTACAACTCCTAAATCAGTCTCAACATAGAATGTTGTATATTCGATTACAGTGGCATAAAATGAGACGTATAGCATTTAGAAAGTGTTCAATATGTAAAGCGCAGTAATAAAATAAATTTTAAAAATATGCATACAAACATTTCATAGTTGCATTTGTATGAGAACGAAAACCAATCAAGTTTAAATAAATGAAAAACCTCGATCATTAAAATAGCACTTTCTGTCCCAGCAAGTACTAAGTCCAGCTCCGAATCTTCCATCTCTTTAGTAGTTGGGTTGACAATGAATTTGTTGTCAACAAGCCCAACTCGAACACCAGCAACTGGCTTAGAATTTGGTACTTCAGAAAGAGCTCTACATTGTCATGAACAGGTAAGCAAATAGCACCTCATACCTTTTCAAAAAAGAAAGAGAAAGCACTGTTTATGGAGGCTATCACAATTATTGACGACATTATTCATTACTTACAATGCAATTCCTGCTGCTGTGACTGCCAAAGAATCAGGACAGTGCAAGCCATCATAACTCAAAACCTATAGATTGATGAATGGACAGAGATGGTGATAAACCAGAATATGGAAAAGCGGAGCAAAAACCAAAAGAACAAGACACTAGATGACATAAACTCATCTACCCATGAGAGTATCTGTGTTTCATGATAAAAGCCTTTCAGCATTGTTGGCCGCAAAGGCCGATCTATCAATCTGCAAATGAGAACCTACAACAGTAAAAACATTCAGAAAATCATCACACGATATCAATTTCAATAACTGTGAAATATTTAACATTTCAAAATAGTGCTGCAATTGCCTGTGGTATTTTAAGAAAACTTTTGAGAAAGACAAATGTTCGTATCCAATAAAAGACTTGTGCAAAAAGATGCTTTTACATACTTGAAGAGCAGATGAAAAATGTAACATTTTCTTCCCTTTACTTATATAATTCTATCCAATTGTACTTATTCCTTCATGATTATTATTAACAAAATAGTGGTCAATGGCTCATACAGCGAGAGAGAGAGAGAGAGAGAAAGAGAGTAGAAAGACATTACACTGAAAATCCACACTTAATATATCCAAACAAAATAGTTTCATTAAAGAATTAAGACACATAATCTTTCAACACAGAAATATGCTCGTACCTCGTGATCTCTAGCCCTCCCTTCTCGTTTGAAAAAACCTCCACTAGCATAGATAATACAAAATCAGTAAAAGAGAAAAAATGAAACTTCATATAGTTTATTGAACTTAAAAAGATAAATGAGAAATCCCTAACAATCAAACCTAGTCCGACCAGCAGCAGAAAAACGCTCTTGGTAATTTACTGACAAAGGGAAAAAATCCGATGGCTCACTTGGAACATCAGCCAAGCATATAGATGTGTAGACAATCTGTAGAAAACAAGAAAAAGGAAGCCTACAATAGACTGGAATTGCAGAATTTAATTTCAACAATACAATTCTTACACAACTCCAAAGATATAAGCAGGTTACAGATTTCCAGTTCATAAAAATCACATAGAATTTTAAGAAAAGGTCACATATCACAAACTCACCGTTGTAATTGAATTTAGCTAGGCAAGTCACAGAAGTAATTGGCACATAATTACTTTGTATTATCCAAGTTTCAAGAATACAGTGGTTCAGATTCTATACTATTAGAAACAAGCTAATCACCAAGAGTTTGCATTTAATGCTAAGTATTATATTCCACTTCCATTTAAACAAAATCTAGTGTCTAAAAAGTTCCAAAATCTATATTTAGATTATTCCTCATTTCTAGAAACTCCAACAAACCAGATAAAAGGGACCAATCCGACTGTGTTGCACTGGTCAGATCTCTCCCTATAAAGGAAGAGGTCCTGGGGCAAATTCCCATGGCAGAGTGTGTTAATGATGAATATGTTCCTACCAATAAAAAAAGGATAGAAGGAACAATGTAAAACAATATATTGTCGTAAGAGCCAGCTAAAATGAAAAGTCACAGAAGCAAATTAGGTGCTGCTATGCTCTCAAATTTCAATAGGTTACTAGAGGTTATCGCCAACTTTGAACAGCCACCATCATGTCAGGCAATACAATTCACAGAGATTCTAAATCCCTGGATAATACTATAACTGAATCTCAGTAAACGGATTTTAGCTATACTCGTATGTTACAATAATGATAAAATTTTAAGCGTTCACTGAAAAACACAAATGCATACATTCAGCTATAGGTGCACACTTTCATCAAAACATACTAGAAACGAAATGCATAGCAAGATATTCAACCTTAGCCCAGCCTAGCTGATTCTTCCAATGAAGAACTTGAAAGTTGAACACTCAAACGCTTTCATGTGAATGGAAAACAGATTTTAATCGAGATTTGTGCTAAATTTACTTGAAGATATGAATTTAGGTGATTTATACAACAGTCAAAAGTCACTACCCACTGTAACAGTGGAAGGCATAATAACCATTCAAGCCATGTCCGTGTAAAAAATGACACGGAAGAAAACAGTCAGAAGAACATGACCTACCGTCTCTCCATCAGTCACAGTTACAGCACCACTAGCTTGTCTCCCAATAAGACCTGTTTCCACAAGAATCTGCAGCCAAAAAAGAGAGCAGAATGTAAGGTGCTAAGGGAGCAAATGACCATTGAATAAAGAAGCAGAAGAATAAAAGGCATTAACAAGCATAAACTCAAACTATAAAAATTAGCTAAACTGAACATTTCATAGGACAGTTGCACAGTAACGGCTTGTGGCTTAGGTTCTCTCCAGATCATTCCTTGCATGTTGCCATGTGTAGAACTATTTGAAGGAAAGTTTTCCATCATAGTAGCCAATTTTTTACTTTTACAAAAAGAATCATTCTGACTCGAGTCATGCTAACGAGAAATCCAATCAAAACGGCACATTTATGCCACGAACACAAGGCGACGAATTCAGCCAATACATAACAATTCACAATGTGAGTGTTACAACCTCACGGAGAATCTGCTCAACTCCAAATGTGCTCAGGAGACACCAAACAGAGAGCCAGCACCAACACACAAGAAGGACAGAGACCACTGGCACACACAATACGCAAACCAACAAAGAAAACAATTCCAACAAGTAGTAGAAGAAAGAGGAGACCGACATGGCGGTCGCCCACTGGGATTTTTACGGAGTACGGCTGCGGCGAGTACTGTAGTCCGTCCAACGAGTCAGCCGCTCCACAGGTTTCCGACGACCCTGCCGTGGAGGCCCTCAGCCTCAGCCTTCTCGGCCTCCTGCGCCGAAATGGAGACGTGAGCAAAGGAAAGCGAGGCCCAGGGGAGGAGCATAGGATGGAGCGGCCGAGGGGGGAGGCGAAGAGGGTTCGAGAGCCAGCAGGAAGGAGAACGGAAGAAGAAGAAGAATGTGTAGAACGGCCATGAAAGGTAGGGTTAACAAGCATGGCTATAGTTCACCTAGAGAGAGAGAGAGGGGGGAGAGGGAGAGGGAGAGGGAGAGGAAGGTGAGGATGACTGGAATGGAGGAGAGTCTGTAGCCTGGAGCTTTATCCGTTTATGTCCGAAGGAAGAGCTTGAGCAGCAGACAGCGAGAGCGAGGGGGTTTTGAGAGAGAGAAAAAGCGCGGCGAGGAGTAGGGAAAAAAGAGTAATGCTAACCTGACACCTAGGTATCACTTGTAAGTGCACGTGCAAATGCAAGCGGTAACATTTAGTTATTTACCACCTCCCAATCGATGTGTAGGAAAAATTATATAAATAAAAAAAAAATTATATAAATAATATTTTAAAAAAAAATTATTATTTTAAATTATTTTAAAAAATAATTCCTAAAGTGGTGTTCATTTTTGCCATGCAGGCACCAGCCGCTGGTGTCTATGTAATTTTTTTTTTAATTTTTTTAGCGATTTTGTCCTTTAGAAGGACGAAAAAAGGATGAAATCAGCTTAAGTCGATTTCATCCTTCTAAAGGACAAAATTACCACACTTAGCCGAATTCGCTCGTTCAATTGGGTAAACAACAATGATTTCGTCCGTTTAAAGGACGAAATCAGTGTTTAAAAGACGAAATCAAGTTAAATTTTTTAAAATAACTATTTTAATCTAAATTTAACCTCTGTACCTGTTCATAAACAAACATCATTATAAATATTTATCAAATATATTACACACAAGGGGAGAACATAAAAAAACGCAAATATCACAATTTCCTATGTCCTCGTCCTCAACCTCGACTTTGGCTTCGACTGTGCTGTACATCTCCTCCTCATGATCTGTCAGTTCCGGCTCTGGCTGTGGCTCCAGCTCGGGATGTGGCTCTACCTCTGGCTCTAGCTCGGGATGTGGCTCTAGCTCTGGCTCCGCATAAGTAACAGATGGTTCAACACGAGCTGGCCGATGTCATCTATAATATAAAATCGGATCTGCCTGAGCTACATGTGCAGTGACTCCAAATGATGAACAAGGAGGAGAGCTATGCACTGCTGAAGACGATGGAATATCATGGAATGAAAAGTGCATCGGCTGTGTCTGAGCGGCCTCGTGGACATGATAATCTCTAGAGACATCCGTAATCACCGACTGAAGCAGTGGCAAGCTACGAATGACATCATTATGCTCCCTAATCACCAACTGACATGTTGCTAATAAGTCCTCGCTCGAAGTGTAGGTGTTAATAGCGTCAATCAAATGCGTAAGAGTATGTCGAGCTAGACGAAGCTATAAAAAAAAATTTAAAAGTTAGATACATAATTAATAAGAAATTAGAAAATAATATGTGCTTAAATTAACAAAGTTCTACTTACCAAAGCTGCCTCAGACGCTCCCCTAGGCTGATATGTCATCTCCTCTATATCGTCGCGGGGCAAAATATATTGTCGTGTAATCGGTAAATACCACTGTATATATGCGCTTTGAACATCTCGCGATGTCGTAGCCATCTCCCCTCCGATAATAGTGGCTCTCCTATCCTCCCATCGAGCGATATATGACGCATGATGTAATGTCCAGTCGGTAATATGGCGGCCCTGTCGAGTGATGCGGTGGATATACTCAACAGGAGACTGTGCGACCCCCTGCTCTAGGTTAAACTGGAGCATTACCCGATCTGGCTCATACATCTCTACTATCTCGTAATATATTAATGGAGTTCGAGATAGTCACACGTCTTGACCGTCAGTACATAGAGGAGGTAAGGCAGCCAATACTTCCAGTGAGTACGATTGCCAAATAACCTATACAATATAGAAAGATAATTTAACTTAAAGAACAACAATATGTTTTATAAACACTACAAAAATAGTTCAACACATAACTAAAATTACCTGATATAGCCGCTGGTGGTCTAACTCCCCTTTGTACAATCGAAGGACTCCTTGTGGATTTTTTGTTCTCTTTCTCCGAACATTCCACCTTAAGGAGTTATATTTAAAAAATGAGTTCAACAAATGTATATAAAACGATGCTAAAATTTTCAAGTTTTAAACAAAAATAAAGCCTACCTCGCGCCTAATGGAGCACCCTCGGCTAAGCGACCCATCTCAGTACTTGGTCGTTCGACGTGTAAATGTTCCCACGACTATAGCTATGTTATAAAATATGAACATATTAAATAAAATTAAATAATTATACGTAAATAAAAATATTTAAAGTTATAAAGTCATTTACCTGAAGAAGGGTTAGACAGCCTGCAATCCCCGAAGTCATGGCCTGACATGCTTTCCCTAACTCTCGATATAAAAACGCAAGAGTGACACTGCCCCATGAATACTCACCCGCCTTGTTGAAATCCTCAAGGAGGGAGAGATAGGCCACATGTACATGGCTACTCGTCGTATCAACAAATATCGTCGCTCCAAGTAGATGTAAAAGATAGGCTCGTACATGCTACTCGATAACTATATCCGTAGCATCGGCTGGGAGCTCTCGAAACTCCTGTAAGAGCCATCGAAGGCTCACTTGACTACCACACATAAATGTAGCAAGAGGAGCTCTACCAAGGAGTCTAACTAAAATATCACCATGAGCTCCTCCTGTCATGCTGGTCACCGCATGACCATCGATGCAAAGTCCTAATAGAACTGCCACATCCATGAGAGTGATGGACATCTCTCCATAGGGCAATGGAACATCTGCGTCTCCCTCCTCCATCTCTCAACAAGAGCCGTCAATAAAGGCCGATCGAGACGGACGTATCTAAGATGAATAAAATGCCCAAATCCTGCTCACTCAATATAGGGTAGCACACGATCATCCACTGGCCAATGACGGAGATACGTAAAGTGTTCGGTGCACTCAAGGCACTCAGGGTCCTATAATAAATTTATAATTTATAACCCATCATACTATATCAGCTAAAAAAACATTTTTTTTAAAAAAATAGTTATCATACCTCTCCTCTCCAAATAGCTGTCGACCTATGTGTCTCCTGCTGTGAAAGTACAGAATCATCGATCGGGCCTGGCACGTAAGATCGATCTGCATGATTCATATGATCTGCAGACGGAGAATTAAGATCACATCATTATTCAATAAGAACATATGCTCATACATAAAATAAAGAGTAAATAAATAGATTAATTATATCTTTACCAATCAACAGGAGGATTTTGACATGATTTACTATTGTGCCCACTTTGTTTACACCTCCCGCATTTATATCCCCCTTTACCATCTCTCTCCATAGTTCTATGGTCCATTGTATTCCTAATGCGAACTGACCGTGGGCGACCGGGTTGCCTTGTTGCTATCGGAGGGTAAAACACAAAAGGTATATCCCTCTCCCAATATTCCCAACCCCGAGGAGAAGAAAATTTTGCCGCGTACACATTTTTATAAGTGGACGATGTGTAATAGTGATTTAGTGATAAATATGCGTTATGTTCTCATCTTTATTATAACTACTTTTGTTTAGACGCGGATGGACTCTTCTAGGGTTTTGTTGAGAAAAACCAGGGGTCTTACATCTTAAATGAGATGAACGGGGAGTTGTGAAAAATGGCTCGTTTCTTCTAGGGTGATAAAAAAAGGTGCTTATGGGCCACTTTCATATACGAGAAGGGACACTTATTTAGTAAAAGGTGACATTTTTTGGTATGGTGAGGAGTACATGTTTTATATTTTTTCCCACTTATACAATTAAAAAACTCTGCTTTATCCTGTAGACTAGACACATTCTAATTGAATTGTCATCACAACTATCACACAACTGGATCATATCCTTTTAAGTGAAAGACATTTAAGTAACAACACAAAACTTCCTAACAATTTAAACTTTAAGCATAAAAAATCATTTTTAAAAACTAACATAACACAAGAAAATCACTAAAATCTAACAATTAAATCATTAAGGCATACATTACAGAATATTACAAAATTTCCTAACTAGATTAAATGTATCAAATTTTTATATTTAAACTAGGGCAAAACAAACATACCTAAATCGGCTTGGTAACGGGGCGGCACTCAAAACAGAACTCAAACAAGGAAGAGCGGACGAAATCAAGGCTGGGGCGGGCTTAATGAAGGCTGGGCAGATTCAAATCAAGCAAGGCGGACAAGATCGCGGTGGAGTGAAAAAAATTGTCACGGCGGCGGAGCGAACTGTCGAGATGGAGAAAATGCGGAACGGAGCGCGGGCGGGTTCTAAAAGGGGCGCAATTTCGTCCTTTAAACAGACGAAATCAGTGTTATTTACCCGGCCGAACGAGCGAATTCGGCTAAGTGTGGTGGTTTCGTCCTTTAGAAGGACGAAATCGACTTAAGGCAGAGTATGACACATGTCTACAACCGAGTACATCGATCGACTAAAGTGTTATATATGTAACTCGCGGGATGTGTTAAAGTTGTTTACACTCTCGGGCTTGAACTAGATGAGCCTTAGCCCTGCAAATGAGTGCAACAAGCCTTTATTCAAGAGACATTGGTTTCCGTTGGATTAGGGGGGAGAACATCTAATGAAGATAATGACTAAAATAACCTCATTAGGGTGGGGACACGTTCATGGAGTGAACGGGGCACTGACTTAGAATTTGACCTTGGTTAATGAACCGAGGGTGGTTACGGGATGTTCTTTGAGTCATAGCTCAGTGGATGAGCTATTTATTGGGCCAATTCACAAGGTGAAGAGGACCTAAATGGTTGAGCAGATACTTGATTGGATGGAAATAATCTAGTCTAAGTTCAGATGTATAGGGGAGTCAATGGTCATAAAGACCTGAGGCTTCTATAGATACATTAGTAATGTCTTATAAGACATTTTCTCCCAGAGGATGGTGGAGATTGCAATATGCTTCTTCATCGCCATGACGATTTGGGTATTAACTAGAGGGTCTTTACCGCAGTCTCCCGTGGGTCTTCCCAGGACTATTTAGTACGTATGAAAAGCGGAGTTGTATGAGCATGATGGAAGGCTTATGCTTCTCGCCAATCTGTGTCCATGAGTATAGTTGGGATCCTCTTCTCTAGATTCGTGGCAGGCTACTGAGAGCCCTGGGGATTTGGGTCAAGCTACTGTTAAGCAGTCTACTCCAAGGTTGGAGTACTATGTTTGGAGATTTCTCGAAGGGCGAGTCATCTCTGAGTTACATATTGATAGTATTAATTATTGAATAAGAGTTGTGAGATAATTAATAACATTGTTTGATATTGCTTATTAATTAGACAAGTGGAACGATTAAAGGACTTGCATAAAATGTAGGTTTAAAATACTTAAGCATTGCATGTGTGGTGCTATGCTTCTTAGGATAGAGTAGTTTCTAGGTAGAACTACATCTGGATCCGATCTTGTTAGAAAAATCGGAGATGTTGTTTGATGAGTACGTAGGCAACTAACATCAGGGGATGTTGGCCCAATCTGAAAAATATTAATAAAACCTTTTGTCCTTTGGAAGCTTTTCTCTGTTGTGGTTGCTTCGTTAGGTTGGCTGTAGATTCTCCAGGCGACGACAAGTGAGACCAAGATAGGCGAGCACAAGAAGTTTCTACATTTCTACAACTCTGGTACATAAGTGTACCTTTAGCGTGAGAGTCAATTTGTTATTTATTTTTAGACGAATGATGGACTTGTACTTAGATGGATGAGCTATTGTTGAAATTTTGAGACGTGTAAATATCATATGATTTGATATCCGTATTTGTGAACCCCAGTTATCATGGCCTAGATATTTAATCGAATGGTTTGTTTTGTATTCAAAGAAAAAAAAATTTCTCGCTACTTACCGTTCGTGCTATTTAAAAATACTTTTAAAAATTTGGGTCGTGACAGTACCAATATAAGTGAAGTAGTTATTTTGATTAATTGTTTAATCTACTATTTCTATTATTTATTTTCTTAACATTATTAACAAACACTAGAAAAGTATTCCATGTTGAAAACTAATCGAGTTTAATTTAAGGAACAATATTTATACATTGTCCAAGCGTATGCGTGGGAAATTGGCGGGTACTTTTAGCTCTAATGCTAGAAGTAACCAAGAATTCCGAAAATACAGGAGCTAGTGTGTAACACCCCACTTTTCTAATCTCGTTTAGCCTACGAAGTTAGAGGTAATTAGATAATCATTCGAGGAGTTTTAGAGAGTTTTAGAAGTTGAAAACCTCCGTACTTGAGTAGAGCTCGAAGAAACGAGCGTAACAATTCGAAGAGCGTGCGAAATGGAGGTCGGGACCGGAAGTTACGACCTCGACGAGCATAGAAAATAGGCGGGACCCACTTGGAAATAGTGTGATTTGCTGCTTTAAGTGGGTTTGTATCGAAGGGCTCGTCAATACGAGTCAAACGGTACGTAGAACGTGCGAATATGAATCCGGGGTAGGGAGATACGCGCGTTTGAAGTCTTAAGAATAAAAAAAAAGAAGGAAATGGCGGCGCGCGGCAGGCGCACCGCAGCGCGGGCCGGCGTGCGACTGGCATGCCGCTGGTTTCGGTGGGTGCCACCACCCTAAACCAGCGGTGCTGCCGGTTTTGGCGGCACGACGCCGTGGTTTCGGCGGCTCGGGGCCTATTTAAACCCCATTTTCATTCATTTTTCACCCAGATTTTCCCTCCCCCCGTTTCTAACCGTTCTGAGACCAATTAAGGCCGTTCAAGACCCATTTCCTACTAAATTGAGCATTCTCTACGTGATGGAGAGGTCTGTTCTCTGAGTCAGTGATCGTATAAGGAGGAAATGCCCCAAGACAAGGAGAGGTTCTGCCCATTGTCCTCGAGCGCCGACAAACTTCTTTCTCCCCATTCTTAAGCATCCTAACTCCGATTTAGTCCATCCAAGAGGCGTTCTTGACTAAATCGAGTATGTTCTACATGATGGAGAGGTTTGTTCTCTGAGTCAGCAACCGTATAAGGAGGAAATGCCCCGAGGCAAGGAGAGGCTCCGCCCGTTATCCTCGAGCATCGAACAAGAAATAGGGGCCCGGAGCAAGATGGGGTTTTGTCCGAAGTTGTCGGGCTACATTAAGAGAAGTAATCCAGAGTAAGGGAGGTTCTGTCTGCAGCTCACGGACACAGAAAATGGGAAGAGTCCCCGACAATGAGAATATTTATACGTAGTCCTTTAGCACAAAACGATGAACGTATGGAGGCTAGAGGAAGCTCCGTCTATATCTTCGGATCTGAAGGGGAGGATGCTCATACGAGCAACTCCGAATTCTACTACCTTGCGAGACATGAGGGCAGTAAGCTTTTCTGATCTCACGTTTTAATTATAGAACGATGTGTGTGCTATGCTTTGATCCATATGCTTGATGTGTGCTTATATGCCATGATGTACGCTTATATGCCATGATGTGTGTGGTCTCGCTCTAGGGTAGAGCGAGACGAGTGATGTGTATGTTCGGTCTCGGCTCAGTGATAGAGCGAGCCGGGTGATGTGCTCAGTCTCGATTCAGTAATGGAGCGAGATGTGCGTATGTGATTTTGATCCTGCTCTGTGGTAGAGCGAGATGTATGATTTTGTTAATTTATTAACTTCCGCTTGACTCCGATATATGACGAGTTTTTGTATACTCCGATTAAATATTCAGAGAAACGTATGTTATACGTATATGATTTTGTGATGTTTGTTGTATGTAGTAGCCATTAGGCAGATTTACGTTTGGATCCAATCGTATTAGAATAGTATCCAATACGTACGTAGGCAACCAATGACAAGGCAACGTTGGCCCGATCCAAATTAATTATAAATAATATGTTTTATTCTGTTTTACACGCGACGAACTATGAAGCTTCGTTGTGTGTATGTGATTGTTACAACCTAAGTCTACGTACGGGGAAGCCTTAAAGCTCCGTAGTGCGTAGACGAATGTTGTACCTCTCGCACACAGACGATGATTCCTGGCTTAAAGGAAAGAGAAAAATTTTCTATTAGCAATTTTGTGGGCCCGGCTTGGGTCGGGTCGTTACAAATGGTATCGGAGCATTGATCTGTCTGCGAAAGTATAATTTTTAGAAATTGTAGTTTTGAATGTGTTCTGATTATTTTGAAATGAACTGTAAATTTTAATGTGAATTGTGATTTTTAATTTGAAGTAAATTTCTCTTTCGGACGTATTGTCGTGGATTTTAAATAAAATCTGATTTTCATCTTTTGGTTATGCCTATGTGTTATCAAATTTAACACAAACTCTAATTTTAGATTTTTGTTTTACATCAATAATTTTTAATTTAATATGGACTACTATTTTGAGAACATCAATTTGCAAGCATATTTTAATTTTTGTGTATATGCTTTGTAATGGATTTGTTAAGAACATAAATTTTATTAAATTTGATCTTAAATCAAACACGTTTTGAATATGTTGTTATGAACAAGTCGTATCAGATTTTGATTCTAAATTTTGTTCTGCAAACGTGATATGAAAATTAGTTCGAACTTTAATTATGATAAATTCTAATTTGTTTAATTAGAAGTAATTTTAAAGTTGTATGCTATGTATGTGTATCTAATTAATGACAAGCTTATACTTTATAGATGTCGATTTTTAAATTAGAATTGATTTGGAATTTTTGCATTGAATATGGTGCATCTAAATTATTATTGAAGAATTATTTGAGATTTTTATCACCATGTGTTGCATGAGATTTAATGTAAACATCAATTTGATTATTTTGATTTTTCAATTGAAATTTATTTATAGCTTGAGTCTGAATTTGTTGCATCATGTTTAATTTCAATCTATTTAGAATTGGATTTATATGAATTTTGCTTTTGAGCTTTTCATTTTGTACATGTGATTTATATGAAGTCCGATTTTATGAAATTTAATTTTTAATCATGAGTTATATGAAAATTCTTTCTAAATGAGTTGATTTAGATTTAATTTAGAATTTCATTCTACATGTGTTGCATCGAATTTAAGACGGATTCAAATTTCTCCAAATTTCGATTTTTCACTGAGAATGAGTTGAAATTTTGTTTTCTCGTATGACTTTGGATTTAATCGGAAACCTTGATTTTTATGAATTGTGATTTGAATTCGACTCAATCAAAAATTTTGTTTTGAATTCACTACATGATTATTTTAAATATTTTCAACGACTTTGATTTCAATGTGTTTTAAACCGTGGTAGATTTACCATAGCGTAACCACCAACCGCTCATGGTATGGGACATGTAGCGCTAGTGGAAACACTACGGTTAATTCTAATCAGGTATTTAAACAAAATATGATTTGAAATATGTTTTCAAAGACGGTAGAATTACCACGAGGTAACCGCTAACCGCTCATGGTATGGGACATGAAGCGCTAGTGGAAAATCCTACGGTTAATTCTACTTGGGTATTTAAATAAAATTTGATTTGAAATATGTTTTTAAAGACGGTAGAATTACCACGAGGTAACCGCTAACTGCTCATGGTATGGGACATGAAGCGCTAGTGGAAAACCCTACGGTTAATTCTACTCGGGTATTTAAATAAAATTTGATTTGAAATATGTTTTCAAAGACGGTAGAATTACCACGAGGTAACCGCTAACCGCTCATGGTATGGGACATGAAGCGCTAGTGAAAAACCCTACGGTTAATTCTACTTGGGTATTTAAATAAAATTTGATTTAAAATATGTTTTTAAAGACGGTAGAATTACCACGAGGTAACCGCTAACCGCTCATGGTATGGGACATGAAGCGCTAGTGGAAAATATTACGGTTAATTTTACTTGGGTATTTAAATAAAATTTGATTTGAAATATGTTTTCAAAGACGGTAGAATTACCACGAGGTAACCGCTAACCGCTCATGGTATGGGACATGAAGCGCTAGTGGAAAACCCTATGGTTAATTCTACTCGGGTATTTAAATAAAATTTGATTTGAAATATGTTTTCAAAGACGGTAGAATTACCACGAGGTAACCACTAACCACTCATGGTATGGGACATGAAGCGCTAGTGGAAAACCCTACGGTTAATTCTACTCGGGTATTTAAATAAAATTTGATTTGAAATATGTTTTCAAAGACGGTAGAATTACCATGAGGTAACCGCTAAACGCTCATGGTATGGGACATGAAGCGCTAGTGGAAAACCCTACGGTTAATTCTACTCGGGTATTTAAATAAAATTTTATTTGAAATATGTTTTCAAAAATGGTAGAATTACCACGAGGTAACCGCTAACCGCTCATGGTATGGGACGTGAAGCGCTAGTGGAAAACCCTACGGTTAATTCTACTCGGGTATTGAAATAAAATTTGATTTCAAATATGCTTTAAATTCTAATCGTATGCTGAGATTTTTACTCGCCAAAGTTTTACTAAAAGTTTTCTGCTACTTTTATGAAAACAAATAACTTTAAAATCATCTCCTCTTTTCAAAAATTTCTCCGAGTTTTGGGCAATCGTGCCGTCTAGATAGTTCTCGGTTCCTCGGAACTAAGAATTATTATGATTTTGGATACCACCAAATTTGGCATCTGGCGTGCACAGGACTGGGATATAATGGGTAAATTCCTTTCCTTCTGTCTCCCGTTGCCCCATGAGCGCGGGTGTAAGTCGTCCGGTATTGCGACATTCTGTGATCGTGTTTTTAGATTTTCCGAATGATTTCAAAAGAAAGATGACACAATGTTTTCTTATGTGTACGAAGCATATTCTTAGAACTTAATTCGACCTACTGAGTATGAATTTATACCAAAATTTTGATTCGCCAAAGTTTTGCTAAAAGTTTTCTACTACTTTTATGAAAACAAAAGCTCTGACTTTAAAATCATCTCCTCTTTTCGAAAATTTCTTCGAGTTTTGGTAATCGTGCCATCTGGATAGTTCTTGGTTCCTTAGAACTAAGAATTATTATGATTTTGGATACCGCCAAATTTGGCATCTGGCGCGCACAGGACTGGGATATCATGGGTAAATTCCTTTCCTTCTGTCTCCCGTTGCCCCATGAGCGCGGGTGTAAGTCGTCTGGTATCACGACATTTATGTGACCGTATGTTTTTAGACTTGTGTTATTTTCTGAAATTGATTTGTTTTCAAAGGCAGTAGAATTACCAAGGGGTGACCACTGACCGCTCATGGTATGGGACATGACGTGTTTGTGGATTGCTCTAAGGTTAAATCTACTAATGGATTTGATATAAAATTTAATTTCAAATCCCATGATATGAAATTTAGTAAATTTATGTCAATCACCTGTGGAATTGCTAAGAAGAAACCATCAAACACCCGTGGTATGGGACATGAGGTGTTAGTGGATAGCTTCAAGGTTGATTCCGCGAGTGTATGGAAATGAATTTCGATTTCAAATCTGGTTATTTCAGAAATGTTTGTTCTGAATTTGATTTGACGATGAAGATTTTGATGATTTGGGTCTTCGGACTCTCTGGATAGTTATTTGGTATAGAGCTCAAAAGCTATCAATTCAGGATACCGCAAAAATTTGGTTCTGGCGTGCACAGGTGTGGAGCATCATGGGAATGCTCCTATCCTTCCATTTTCCGTGGCCCCATGGGTGCGGATGTAAGCCGTTCGGTATCACGGCATTTTGATTGACTCATTGATTTTCGAAAGAACGATATGTCCGATTTTGAACGACACATCAAAATTTCCAAACAAGGATTTATCCGATTTTTTAATTAAATACTGGATTTCGTTTATGAACGATTTAACAGATTCAGATGAACGATCGATTCGTTGAATTTTAAAAGAATGATATGTCTAATTTTGAATGACATATCTAATTTCAATACGATGATTTATTCGACTTTGAATTAAGTATCGAATTTGTAGGATATGATTTATCCGATAATCAGATTTCTTGTGAAAATATTTCATCTGATCATAAATTATCAGATTATGTTTCTGAATGTGTTATCCAATTTTAAGATTGGATTCCTTTTATACATGATTTGTTTAATTATGATTTATTAAACTCTGTTTACGATTACTTATCCGATTAATTATCGGATTTTAGTAGATATATGTTTTGAATTAGATGTGTTTAGGCGAATTGCAAGGACGCAATTCATTTAAGGGGGGAAGAATGTAACACCCCATTTTCTAATCTCGTTTAGCCTACGGAGTTAGAGGTAATTAGATAATCATTCGAGGAGTTTTAGAGAGTTTCAGAAGTTGAAAACCTCCGTACTTGAGTAGAGCTCGAAGAAACAAGCGTAACGATTTGAAGAACGTGCGAAATGGAGGTCGGGATCGGAAGTTACGACCTCGACAAGCGTAGAAAATAGGCGGGACCCACTTGGAAATAGTGTGATTTGCTGCTTTAAGTGGGTTTGTATCGAAGGGCTCATCGATATGAGTCCAACGGTACCTAGAACGCGCGAATCCGAATCCGGGGTAGGGAGATACGCGCGTTTGAAGTCTTAAGAATTAAAAAAAAAAAGGAAATGGCGGCGCGCGGTTGGCGCGCCGCGGCGCGGGCCGACGACGCAAAATCGTGGGCGCCACGGTTCATTTCCATGGGTACGAACCGCGTTGCGCACGGGCGTGACCCACGCCTTGCGCGGCTTCGGTGGGCGCCGCCGCCCGAAACCAGTAGCGCCGCGGTTTCAGCAGCTCGGGGCCTATTTAAACCCCATTTTCATTCATTTTTCACCCAGATTTTCCCTCCCCCCGTTTCTAACCGTTCTGAGGCCGATTAAGGCCGTTCAAGACCCATTTCCTACTAAATCGAGCGTTCTCTATGCGATGGAGAGGTCTATCCTCTGAGTCAGTGATTGTATAAGGAGGAAATGCCCCGAGACAAGGAGAGGTTCTGCCCGTTGTCCTCGAGCACCAACAAACTTCTTTCTCCCCATTCTTAAGCATCCTAACTCCGATTTAGTCCATCCAAGAGGTGTTCTTGACTAAATCGAGTATGTTCTACGCGATGGAGAGGTTTGTTCTCTGAGTCGGCAACCGTATAAGGAGGAAATGCCCCAAGGCAAGGAGAGGCTCCACCCGTTATCCTCGAGCATCGAACAAGAAATAGGGGCCCGGAGCAAGACGGGGTTTTGTCCGAAGTTGTCGGGCTACATCAAGAGAAGTAATCCAGAGTAAGGGAGGTTCTGTCTGCCGCTCACGGGCGCAGAAAATGAGAAGAGTCCCCAACAATGAGAATATTTATACGTAGTCCTTTAGCACAAAACGATGAACGTATGGAGGCTAGAGGAAGCTCCGTCTATATCTTCGGATCTGAAGGGGAGGATTCTCATACGAGCAACTCCGAATTCTACTTCCTTGCGAGACATGAGGGCAGTAAGCTTTTCTGATCTCACGTTTTAATTATAGAACGATGTGTGTGCTATGCTTTGATCCATATGCTTGATGTGTGCTTATATGCCATGATGTACGCTTATATATCATGATGTGTGTGGTCTCGCTCTAGGGTAGAGCGAGACGAGTGATGTGTATGTTCGGTCTCGGCTCAGTGATAGAGCGAGCCGGGTGATGTGCTCAGTGTCGATTCAGTAATGGAGCGAGATGTGCGTATGTGATTTTGATCCCGCTCTGTGGTAGAGCGAGATGTACAATTTTGTTAATTTATTAACTTCCGCTTGACTCCGATATATGATGAGTTTTTGTATACTCCGATTAAATATTCAGAGAAACGTATGTTATACGTATATGATTTTGTGATGTTTGTTGTATGTAGTAGTCATTAGGCAGAACTACATTCGGATCCAATCGTATTAGAATAATATCTAATACGTACGTAGGCAACCAACGACAAGGCAACGTTGGCCCGATCCAAATTAATTATAAATAATATATTTTATTTTGTTTTACACGTGATGAACTATGAAGCTTCGTTGTGTGTATGTGATCATTACAACCTAAGTCTACGTACGGGGAAGCCTTAAAGCTCCGTAGTGCGTAGACGAATGTTGTACCTCTCGCACACAGACATTGATTCCTGGCTTAAGGAAAGAGAAAAATTTTCTATTAGCAATTTTGTGGGCCCGGCTCGGGTTGGGTCGTTACATAGTGTCTCTTCTAATATGGGTGTGTCTTAGCTGATGTAGTTTTTTTTTAATAATCTAAAATTCGAGTATCCAAGGGAATAGTTCTTAATGTCATATTGTGATGTATCTAAGATGTATTTATTGGTTATGAATTAAGTGAATAGAGATGGCGGGAGAAATGGTTAGTTTTATGCTTCACCATGAAGGGGGTATCAGAGGGATTTATTAAGAAACCTTCTACTTATGATGAACTTGAGATGCAAGTAGCTAGTGAAGTTGGGTGGGATTGAAGGAGATAGAAAATTATTATAAAGTATCACCTTCCGATATTTGGATGGAGATCAACTCTACAATGTGTAGAGGATGAGGCTTCATTTAGACAAATGTTTCACTGTTCATCTCAAGTATTTATGTTCGAGCTATTTCTCGAAAAAAAGAGGCCTGAGTGCCTACTGAAGGGGGCAGTGTAAGTAAGAGCTCACACAAGAGCTCTCAAAGAAATGTGAGTAGTGGAAGGCACATGCAAATGCCAATGGATGACTATGTAGAGGAAAATTTATCCATGATAGTAGAATCAAACAAACGTCATAGGTCGTCTGCACCTATTGATGATGGAAGTGGACCTAATTGGACGTAAGGTTTCTTGAGATGTGAATCTTTTAATTGTCGATGAAAATTATGAGATTGAATTATGAATTTTGTATGTAATATGTAAGGTAGACATTGCATGCACATGAGACATTTAGCCTTGGAATGTCATAAGGCGGTGTATGGTTTGGAACTCAAAGCTCGATGGGCATTCATTACCCCTACACAGGTGTTGGATATACTGATGTTGGACCATCAAATCCAAGGTGAAATATATATTTATAAATGAATCTAACAATTTTAGTTATTAAACAAGTGTTTAGGTAATGTGAAATTCAATACATGTGTGTTATTTATATGTAGGGGAGCCCATGAGCCCATGTCCATGATGATGACGTTGATACAAATGAGGTCAATGAAGGTGAAGATAATATTGGCAAAGCTAGTGAGGATGAGTATGGTATGAATGAAGAAGGTGTCAGAGGTAAGGAAAGTGCTTAACAGATGGTTGTTGGCGAGGGGGATGATGTGGTAGACAATGCAATTGTCGCAAATAACATGAATGTGGATGATGATGAACTGCCATACTATGATGAGGAGGAACCAATATATGCACACATCACAAATTTGTAAATAAATGAGGCAGTTAATTGGGCTATGCATATGGAGTAACAGAACAAAGAAGAGTTATATGTTGGACGCATCTTTAAGGATAGAGAGGCATTTATCATAGCTTTGAGGGAGTTTTCAAGTAGGAATCATGTCCAATACAAGGTTCTACATGCAAATTTGCTAGAATATACAGTTAAGTGCATTGATAGTGCTTGCCCTTAGAGAGGTTATGGATCAATGAAGAGGGGTGTAGGGTATTTTAAATTGAAGACATATGGAGGTGACCACACTTGTAGGAATGTCTAGCTTAGCAATGATCATAGGCAGTGTAGTGCATCATTTGTTTGCAAGGTCATAATGCCCGCCATCCCAGATTAATTAACTCTCACACTAGGTGATATTATTCAAAGAATAAAGGAGATGTTCCACTTTGACATTTCTTATAAAAATACATGGGCGGCAAGGAATAACCGTTTGAAGTTAAACATAACGCGCAAGACCCATTAACCTGAATTGGACGCGTGAATTGTCCGTTAAGTCACTATATGGGCCGGAGGAAGAAGAGAGGAAGTCATTGGAGAAGTTTTCCGGTGAAGTGGGTGATAACGGAGGCGACAATGGGCATGCACAAAGATCATGAGGTAGGATCACTCTTTGAAATTTACATGTTTGACTTCCAATTAATCTTAATGGTAAGATTTTAATAAAATAGAATAGCCTGGAGAGACGGTTGTCAAACCCGACTGGGAATGGCGACGGTTTCAAGCAGCTTGGGGGAAAATTCGGGTTAGGCCATTCGGCCCTGAGGAGCTCCGGTGAACCACCACTGGAGTCAAACTATAGCTATTCTGAATCACCACCAGTGGCGGATCGATTAGATGTCTTCTCACCAGCCGTCGTGGTTAGGGGCTCTATTCACCAGAGGTCGATTTGCACACATAGATTGGGCTGGATATGCGGCGACCCTCCGACAAGTTCAGCGGAGATGAAAGCAGACGCCACCTTGTGCCGCCGAAGAAAGTAATTAAAGCGTGAAGCATCGGTGAAGCCAACAGAGCTCCGCCGGCGGTTCTGCTCAAAGGAAAACAAAGAGATTGATAAGGGGAAGAGAAGATCAAAGAGGCAGGGGGCCACGATTCTCTGCCCGACGTTGGAATCTGGCCTCCCGGATTAGCCACGTGCTGGTGGTTTGATGGAGCCGTCCATCGCCGGACCATGACTCCTTGTTGTTGTGCCAGCCAGAGGCATGAAATCTATGGTCATGCATGGGAATTACGGCTCGTAAACCCCTGCTGGCAATGTGACCAAACTCCAAGACTCGTCGTGTGACGACGGTCTGTTGAGCTGGTCCCTCACTTGCCCCGGTGGTCGGCCGCCATGCCAGCCAGAGGCTTCTGGCCGGCTGCCAAAGAGACGACCCGTGCAATGGGTCATCGGGTTGGACCCGGGTCAGGCCACCCAAAACATTTGGCCAGAACCTGGCCGGTCTGAGTCTAGTTCGGGTCTAGGCCTATCTGGAAAAAAAAAAAGAAAAAAGAAAAGAAGAGAAGTGAATCGGGTCTAGTTCAAGGGGTAAAAATGTCAAAAAAATTCTAGAAAAATACTCAAGGACCCCAAGAAGTGTGGTAGTATTTTGACCAAGCTTCGGACTTGGAAAAATCCCAGAGACTATAAATGACCCTTTTACCCCTTGTAGTTAAATTGTCGTGTGAAAACCACTTACCCGACTTCGGGTCTTCGGTTCAATGGCCTATGAGTGATCTTAAAAATTGGGAAAATTCTTAGTTAGAGTTTAATGGGTAACCTATAATTAGGCCAAACTACATAGTGAGGAAAAATCCTAGTGAGTGGGCAATTGATTGTCTTGCCCCTAGGGTTAATCATAAACTGTTAAGTCAACCTGGGCCGGTTCAAGGGGTTCATGTCCCCATCACATGCCAAGAAAATTGCACCGAGTCCATGAAGTCAAGTAGTACCCTTGAGTCAAATTTTGGACCCATTAGAAGTCAAGAGGGTTTTGAATAAAATAACAAAAATACCCCTTCAAGTGAACGGCCCACATTCGTGTCAATGGAAGCGTGAGTCAGAGTGAGAGTGGAGCCTTGTGTGATGTCATTGACTTAAAATCAATAGAAGGGTGGTGAAATGACTAGAATGATCTAAGGGAGAGTACCATACCCTAGGTAGTAGAATTACCCTCATGCCCTTAGGGGCAATATGCCAGTATGTTCCATTTTAGTCGAAACTAATAACCTAACTACCAAGCGTTAGGGCACGCTATACGGATGTTAACTAGCTTAAAAAGGAAGGGGTGTGACTAGTAAGTGACACAAAGACCTTGACAGGTCACAGTGTCACAGGAAATAAGGGAAATAACCTTAATTCTCAGGGTTTAAGGCAACATATTACACGTATCCGCAACGAAGTGCAGAAATCTACTAGGGTATTATATATGTAACTTGTACGATGCGTTAGAGTTATTTACATTCACAGGCTTGAATTCGCTGAGCCCTAGCCCTACAAATGAATGCAACGGGCCTTGATTTATTGCATTTGTGTGACTGCATGTTGATTATTCTGATGCTTGCTTTTCTTATTGATGCGTTAAGTTATATCAGTAACTTGAGGTTAATAAAGATTAATCAAGAGATATTAGTTGTAGTTGGATTGGGGGGAGAACAACTAACCAAGATAAAGACTAAAATACCCTCAATAGGGTTTGGGACCGGTTCATGGAGTGAACAGGGCCCTGGCATATAATTTTACCTTGGTTAATGAACTGAGGGTGGTTATGGGATGTTTTTTGAGTCATAGCTCAGTGGATGAGTTATTTATTGGGCCGATTCACGGTGTGAAGAGGACCTAAATGGTTGGACGAATACTTGACTAGATGAAAATAATCGAGTCTAAGTTTCAGATGTTGGGGGAGTCAATGGTCATAAGGACCTGAGACTTCTAT
The DNA here is from genome assembly GCA_035235625.1 of Saururus chinensis. Classification (NCBI taxonomy): domain Eukaryota; kingdom Viridiplantae; phylum Streptophyta; class Magnoliopsida; order Piperales; family Saururaceae; genus Saururus; species Saururus chinensis. The sequence goes on along the minus strand of CP141146.1, from coordinate 21,586,460 downwards.
TGATACATTAGTAATTTCTTAGAAGACATTTTTTTCCCAGAGTTGGGGAATGGTGGAGATTGCGATACGCTTCTTCATTGCCATGACAGTTTAGGTATTGACAAGAGGATCTTTACTGCGGGTCTCCCGTAAGTCTTCCCAGGACCATATAGTAAGTACGAAAAGCGGAGTTGTATGTGCATCATGGAAGGCTTGTGCTTCTCGCCAATTTGTGTCCATGAGCACAGTTGAGATCCTCTTCTCTAGATTTGTGGCAGGCTATTGAGAGCCCTGGGGATTTGGGTCAAGCTGCTATTAAGCAGTCTACTCCAATGTTGAAGTGCTATGTCTGGAAATTTCTTCGAGAGTCGAGTTATCTTTGAATGAATACATATTGGATAATATTAATTATGGAACAAGGGTTGTGAGATAATTATAATATTGTTTGATATTGCTTGTTTAATTAGACAAGTAGAACGATTGAATGACTTGCATAAAATGTAGGTTGAAAATACTTAAGCATTGCATGTGTGATGCTATGCTTCTTAGGATAGTGTAGTTTCTAGGCAAAACTACATTTGGATCCGATCTTGTTAGAAACATTGGAGATGTTGACTTATGGGTATGTAGGCAACTAACATCGGGTGATGTTGGCCTGATCTAAAAAATATTAATAAAACCTTTTGCCCCTTTGGAAGCTCTTCTCTTGAAGGCAGAGAGGTTCTATTGTTGTTGTTGTTTAGTTTGGTTGGTTGCAGATTCTCCAGGCGATGACAAGTGAGACCAGGAGGCGAGCACAAGATGAAGTTCCTTGTTTATGCAATTATGGTATGTAAGTATAGCATTGGCATGAGTGTCAACTTAGTTATTTATTTTCAGACGAATGACAGATTTGTACTTAGATGGATAGGCTATTCTTTATGGAATTTCATACGTGTAATAATATCATATGATTTGATATTCGTATTTGTGAACCCCAATTATCATGACTTGGATATTTAATCGAATGGTTTGTTTTGTATTTAAGAAAGGAAAAAAAATTTCTCGTGACTTATTGTTCATGCTATTTAAAAAGGCTTTTAAAAATTTGGGTCATGACACGTGTCAGAGATTTATATGGATGTTTTGGCATTTGGGCCATCTATAGTGGGGTTTAGGCATTGCATTCTGGTGATTGGTGTCGATGCCACACATTTGTACGATAGGTATCCTAGAGCTCTTACAGTTGCAATGGCTACATACGGGAACAATGGGTTATTTCCTCTAGCATTCGGGATAATATCAAAGGAAGATTCTGAAAATTGGAAATGGTTCTTAAGTCAATTGAGGGAGAAGATACTTATGGATATGATGAATGTCACAATCATCTCAAATAGACATAAGGGACTACAAAAGGTCGTGCCTATAATTTTGCCCCCTCCATTCTTCTACCATTGATATTACATATGTCACATGAAGGCAAATTTTAAGGAGTGCAAAAATGATACATTGACGAACTTGATTAGGACAGTTGCATGTGTACTGATAGTTGAACAATTTGATGCTAAAATATACTTGATTGGTAAGAAAAGTCAAATGGCAACACAACTCGTCACATGAGAAGGATTACACCCTGTGGTCTCTTGCTCATGATGGTTTTAGAAGATTTGGAATAACGACTACAAATATGGCAGAAAATTTAAATAGCATCTTGAAGGGGGCACAGGGATTACCCATGCAGACTTTAGTGTCAGCTATTTTTTACGGGATAGTTAAATTCTTTGTGAAATGATCTTGCACTTCGGAGGCCATCATCACCCCGTATGCTCCCAGAGTGTAAGGGATAATAAGGGAACAAACAAATAAAATTGGGGAGCATATAGTTCACAGGATCAACCTCACCAATTACGAAGTGATGACTATGTGTGGAAGGAAGTTAGTGGTGAATGCGGTTTATTGAACTTGTACGTGTAATTACCTTCAAGTCTACCAATATCCTTGCTTTCATCTTCTTGCTGTGTGGAGAAAGCGGCAGTAGCCTATATAGGCAAGAGTACATTATACATCTACCGCTCACAGAAATGTGTACTCCACACAATTCTACTCTCATCGTAGTCGGGATTTTTGAGAAAGAGATATCCTTATGTGTTATTAGCCCCAATGGCAACAAGACGACCCGGTCACCCATGATCTGTCCACATTAGGAATACAATGGACTGTGTGACCATGGAGAGAGATGGTAGAGCATGTTATAAGTGTGGGAGGTGCAAATAATCTGGGCATAATAGTAAAAAATGTACTAACCCTCTTGTTGATAGGTAAACATACAATTAGATTGTGTAATATTTTATTTACTCTCTATTTTAGATATGACTATATGTTACTTACTCGCAGATCATATGGATCATATGGAGCCTTTTTATGGGCCAAACCCCATTGATGAGTCTGTCCTTGTCCAGCATGAATCTCATAGGTCAACTTCTATTTGGTGAGGAGAGGTATTCCCATTGTACGTGCATTTGATTTAATTTTTATGAAATGGTTCGTTGGGTTATAGTATTTTAACTTATTTTAGGACCCCAGGTGCCTTGAGTGCACAGAGCATTTTAGATACCTTAGACAATGGCTTATAGATGAGTGTATTCTGCCATATATTGAGTGGGTTGGATTTGTACACTTCATCCATTTACAATATGTTCAACTTGATAGGCCTTTGCTCATGGCTCTCATTGTCTTTCCTTATATGTATCAATCACAACCAATGAAAATATTCTTCATGTGCTGGCCTCGGGTTAGTTAATTAGTTGTCTATTTACATGCCAAATTCGACCCATAATTCTTCAGAATTGTGAATTTCCTCCTGAAATAACAATTGTAGCCACGGAAGTCTTCTTTCCAATTCCACCAGAATCGTATCAATCCGAATTATATAAAGAAAGATATGGTTGATATACTAAGGCTATGTCAATCTGTCCTAATCAGCTTCTTTCCTAATTTAGTTCTCTTGATGCAAGTCTCAAATCTAACGGTTCCAAAAGATTGTGTTCGACCATTCCATGCATGTTTACACCATTATGAGCCCATTCTTGACTTTCAAATAGCTTTGGGTAGATGGGCTTTACTTCCTTTTCAAGTTGGATTCTGTTGAAGCCTATTTAGACATGTAAACTCAATTAAGGTCCAGCTTTGGGTAGATGGGCTTTACTTCCTTTCAAAATATAAATAGCCAAAATAAGTAATGATTTAACACAAAATAGGATTGCAATTCGAAATGTGAGAACATTTAATTGAATATTATTTTAGTGCATCATGCGTCGCGAGGTGGCACCATGTGCCACGTGGTTCTACCATGCGAGATTGCGTGTGGAACGTGGTGGCAACTCAGTTCACGGGCCGTGTTACACGGGCCCGACCAAACCAAACATCGCGCGGTTGAGCCATGATGCCACAGTGCAGTACCGCGTCGCAGCTGCATCGGCTGACGCAGTGCTAGCATCAGCCAACTCAAAAATATTATATTTTTTCCTTTTTCAATTTCAAAATTAAAACTAATATAACTTTTTAACCATAAATCAGAATTACACATTCTTGGTACTGCTGGACTCGTATCGACGAGCCCTTCAAAACAAGACCACACAAGGATAGGTTTTGTCATAGTTTTACCATGGGTCCCGCCTATGAAGCATGTTTCCCACGATCATTACCTATAGCACCGACATCTGTTTTAAATGATTCAAAAACCACTATGTTCATCTTTTAGAGTTCTACAATAACCCTTTAGGTACAAAATTCAAAATAATACTCTATTACTATATTAAATTTCTATTATTAGAAACGTACCAAAAATTTGGGTTTTCACAATCTTCCCTCCTTAAAGAAATTTCGTCCTCGAAATTGAACTTGCTCGTCATCAAATAGTTCTTGATATTTCTTTAACATATCACTTTCTAATTCCCATGTGGCTTCCTCTGAAGAATGATGCTACCATAATACTTTGACTAGTGGAATTCTTTTTGTCCTCAAGATTTGTTCCTTTTGATCCAAAATTTTGACCGGTTTTTCTTCAAATGTCAAATCAGGTTCTAGGGTGACCATTATCTGGTCCAAGATATTAGAAGGATCTTGTACATATTTGCGAAACATCGACACATGAAACACATTATGGACCTTGTCCAGTTGAGGGGGCAATGCTAATCTGTAAGCCACTGGTCCTATTTTATCCAGAATCTCAAATGGTCCTACAAATCGAGGACTTAGTTTTCCTTTAACACCAAATCTCATAACTCCCCGAGTTGGTGATACCTTTAGCAGCACATGATCACCTATGAAGAAGTCAAGGCCTTTTCTTTGTTGATTGGCATAGCTCTTTTGCCAACTTTGGGTTGTCTCTAATCGACTCCGTATAGGATTTACATTATCCATACACTGTTGTAAGAGCTCTGACTTTACTAATTTTCCTTCCCCGACCTTGCTCCAACAAGTTGGGGATCGACAAGGTTGTCCATAAAGAGCTTCATATGGTGCCAGACCTATACTGGAATGATAACTATTATTATAAGAAAATTCAATTAATGGTAAGTGCTCATCCCAGTTACCTTTCCAATCTATGGCACACACCTGCAACATATCTTCTAATGTCTGAATAGTTCATTCAGATTGACCATCGGTCTACAGATGGAATGTTGTACTAAATTTGAGATTAGTACCTAATTCTTCTTGGAGTCTCTGCCAAAAATGCGAAGTGAACCGACTGTCCCGATAAGAAATGATCGATAACGGTACTCGATGCCGACTCACAATTTCCTTTATATACATTCTGACCAAAACGTTCAATGTCTGAGACTTCTTTAGGGGAAGAAAATGAGCACTCTTAGTAAGTCTATCCACTATGACCCAAATAGATTCATGACCAGCTGATGTCTTGGGTTAGCCTAAAACGAAATCCATAGAAATGTGCTCCCATTTCCATTCTGGAATTTCAATAGGTTGAAGAGTACCTGATGGTTTCTGACATCCTGCTTGAACTTGCTGACAAGTTAGACATTTAGAGACAAATTCTCCTATGTCCCTCTTCATCCCCTTCCACCAAAAACTTCTTTTTAAATCTTGGTACATTTTTGTTCCTCCTGGGTGGATAGTGTATTTAGACCTATGAGGTTTGTACAACAATTCTTGTTTTAGTTCAGGTACTGCAAGGACTACCAATCTTTCTTTAAATCTTATACCATCATTAGAACTCTATTAAAGTTAGGCCTATCAAAGAAGGTTTGTACTTCTACATCCTCTTTTTGTGCCTACAGAATGTGCTCAATCAGTTCAGATTTCACTTCAAGATTAGCTATGATCGCCTTCTTGTTTCTTGATTGTAACTGAGGTTGTATGTCTATTACCTCTTCCATCAATCTCCATTCTTTTATCAACATTTGAGCTACCATCCCCACGGCCTTCCTACTCAAGGCATCTGCCACTACATTGGCTTTTCCTAAGTGGTATTGAATAGAGAAGTCATAATCATTTAGGTATTCAATCCACCGTCTTTGCCTTAAATTTAAATCCCTTTGAGAGAAAATGTACTTCAGAGACTCTAATGATCTATAAAAACTTCAAACTTCTCTCCATATAAATAATGTCTCCAAAGTTTTAAGACAAATCTACTGCTGCCGGCTCAAGATCATGGATAGGGTAATTACTTTCATGCTTCTTTAATTGTCTTGAAGTATAGGCTATTACCTTCTCATTCTGCATCAAAATGCATCCAAGACCCATTCTTGAGGCATCACTATAAATTACAAAACCTCCATTACCAGTTGGTAAGGATAAGAAGCAGTGGTTAATTTTTGTTTCAGCTTCTGAAATACCTTTTTGCATTCCCCATCCCATATAAATCTCACTCCTTTCCTGGTTAACTTTGTCAAAGGTAAAACTATTCTTGAAAATCCTTGGATAAACCTTCAGTAGTAACCAGCAAGTCCTAAGAAAATTTTAATTTTTGTGACGGTTTTGGGTCTTTCCCACTTCAAAACTGCTTCAATCTTGGTAGGGTCTACTGATATTCCATTTTTAGAAATAACATGACCCAAGAAAACAACCTTATCCAACCAGAACTGACACTTACTTAACTTAGCATATAGCTTATGGTTTCTTAGGGTTTGAAGAATTATTTGTAAGTGTGTTTGATGTTCTTCGGGAGTGGAAGAATAGACTAATATGTCATCAGCAAAAACAATCACGAACTTATCCAAATAAGGTTGGAAAACTCGGTTCATAAGATCCATGAATGTTGCAGGAGCATTCGTCAATCCGAATGACATCACTAAAAATTCATAGTAACCATATCGGGTACGAAATGCTATTTTTGGAATATCTTCATCCCGTATTCTCAACTAGTGGTGTCCAGACCTTAAATCTATTTTTTAGAATACTTTTGCCTCTTGTAATTGGTCAAACAAGTCATCTATCCGGGGTAAAGGATACTTATTCTTGATAGTTACTGAGTTAAGCATCCTATAGTCTATGCATAGTCTCAAAGATCCATCATTTTTCCTGACAAAAATGACTGGAGCTCCCCAGGGTGAGACACTCGGTCTGATGAATCCTTTATTTAATAATTCATGCAATTGACTTTTTAATTCCTTCAATTCTGTAGGGGCCAATCAATAAGGGGCCAATCAATAGGGTGCCTTAGAGATAGGTTCTTTTTATGGTAGTAAGTTAATATTAAAGTCTATCTCTCTCTTTGGTGGTACCCCAGGAAGATCGTTAGGAAATACATCTGGGAAATCCCTTATCACTTCAATGTTTTCTATCTTAGAAGATGATGACTCCTCTCAAATTATACTAGCAACGTATGCTTGACATCCTTTAGATATCAACTGTTGTACTTTGATAGCAGAAATGATACATGCCCCTGAAGGATCTCTGTTTCCGTGAAAGGTGGATTTTTCCTCTCCTTGTTTATTAAACATGACTTTCTTCTTCTTACAGTCTACTAATGCTTCATTGTCTGCTAACCAATCCATTCCTAATATGACATCATAGTCAGTCATACTTAAGAGTATCAGGTTAGCCTTCCATTTTTGGTTTTCTAATGACATGGACACATCTTGTAGAAAGTTTTGAGCTATAAAAGTTTTTCCTACAGAAGTTGACACTTCTAGGATATATCCTAGTTCCATAACTGGATAATTCGTACTTAAAGCAAAGTCACAGGATATAAAAGAATGCATTGATCCTTGATCTATTAAAACCTTAGCAACTTTGTCCAAAATTAGAAGTGTACCTTGTATAACTCCTATTGAAGTTTGAGCTTCTTCTGCAGTAATAGCATACACTCGCCCCTGAGCCTTTGGCTTTTGCTCTGGCTTAATTTTCTCTTTGATCTTCTTTTTGGGCCATTCCTTGATTTTGTGTCTAGGGTCTCCACATGCAAAACATCGTCTTTCAAAGAGATAATAGATCCCTGGTGGATGAAATCGGTTGCATTTAGAGCACTTCTCTAACTTCTTTTCCCTTTGGTTTTGGGGTGGTGGTTTAGAGGTCCTTTGAAATTTTTGATTATTGAACTGGTTAGGGGCCGTCATTTTTCTTTTCTGATCTTCCATCCTGCTACCTGGACCGCAATCTTTTTCCTCAGCTAAGAATTCCTGATATTCTTGCTCTAGCAGTGAAGCCAATTCCACAAACTTGGCCAAAGTAGTAGGTTGAAATCCTACTATTCAACTACGAAGTCCATTGTTTAATCCTCTAACAAATTTTCAGGCTTTCTTTAACTCCGTGGAGCAAATATCAGGAGCGAAGCATTGTAACTAAACAAATTTATTTTCGTACTGAAAGACTGTCATATTACCTTGTTGGAGATCCAAAAATTCTTTCTCTTTCTTTTCCTAAACATGAGGAGGGAAATATTTGTTGTAGAACATTCTCTGAATTCTTCCCACTTGATATTTCCTTTATTGGGGAAGAAATTCCAATTAGCTGATGGCCACTAGAAAGCCGCCTCTCCTATCATAGCGAAAGTGGCTACGTCCACTTTCCTATCTTCTGGGACTTTCAATTCCTTAAATATCATTTCGACTTCGAATGTCCACTTCTCAGCAGCTTCTAGTCCATCTTCTCCAGAAAATTCCGGAGCGATTTTCTTAAATCGTTCGAGCAAGTTATCCTTCTCATTATGACTATTTTCAGTCAGTTCCCTAGAGTTACTTAAGTGGTTAGGGTTGGGTTGGAACCCTTGAGTCTACAGATGTTGAGTCATCCTTTGAATCATTAGATCAAGAAAATTGTCCATATGATTTTTAGGTGTCGCTGCATTTTGAGCAGCATTCTCGGCTTGGGCAGAATTATCAGACAATTGTACCTCCTTGTCAGAAGACATTTTGGGGCTAGCAGATTGTAACAACTGTAAATTTATGTAACTAAAAGTATATATTTATAACCATTTCCATATTTACATCATACAAAAGAAGTATATCTAATACACTTGTCAAGCCAAAAGACTCTATTTACATCAGACAACAAAAGTGTATCAACTTACACTTGACAAAGCAACTATTAGAAGGTACTAAACACAAACACACATTCAATTTTTTGAGAGAGATGTTTTAAAGGAAGAATTTTCTAAAGGGCCATTGGAAGAAGTAATGCCCATCCTGTTTGCAGATAGGGCACAGTTCAGGCATAGGCTCTCTATACCAAGGGCATTGGCAGTAATAATGCCCCCTCTGTTCGCACAATACACAAATTTCCTACAGTTGGTCTATGTACCACAGTATTCCCTTTCCTTTATCCCCCCATCGTGCACTCTCAGCTTATATTTCTTCTGCTTTCAGGGGTAGGATATTTAAGTCAAAATCCCTCACAAGGTTATTTATCGCCTTACCCTCTCCCAGGTTCTCCATCCTCACATCCCTACCCAGGTTTTCCATCCACTCATCCCTTCTTGGGTTTTCCATTATCTCTTCTCCAGCCACATATTCTATTTCTCCCTCATCCGGGACATTAATTAGCATTTCTCTCCAAAAATACTCATCGTCCATTGGGTCTACCTCTAACAGGTCCTCCTTCAACGAGTCCTCTTCCAACGGATCATCTTCCAACAGGTCGTTCTCCAACGGGTCGTCCTCTAATGGGTCTTCCTCTTCAGTGTCCTCAACTTCGATGGTTGAGTCAAAAATATTTATTATTACATCTACTTCTTCTATCGAGAGAGGCGTGTCAGCAACATTAACTATTTCCTGGACATCATCACTACTTTGGGGAAGGACAACGGTAATTTCTAAATTATTTGAAGACTTTGCCATACTACTACTCTTCTTATCTTTTCTGGATGGTGGTGGTAGTTTTTGGGCTGACATATGATATAAAGAGCCCGAAATGAGTTTCATTTTTTATTTTCCCATTAACTGAATTATCATTTCAAAACAAAACATAACATAGCACAAAAAAAAACATCGAATATAAATATTATGGTATTATGTGTTTAAAAATGACTCCTCTACTAACGGTGGAGTCAAGTGCTCCGATACCAAATGTGGCGACCATCATTAAATAATATATGACATAATGCGCATAATTATTATCCCGCTCGGCACGTGTTACATCACAAGTGAAATGGAACGTGACGGCCAACTATATGAATCAAAGTAAAATAACAACGCATAAAATATAACAATTTAACAAGCTAGAGTTGATGCATAGCCAAACTTTTACATGATTTTAACAACATAATAGCAAATTAGGACATAGTCCAAAATACACCGTGTGTAGAGCAGTCAAATTACAAAAATATAAGCCTAACAAGCCTTTACATAAAAGTTATAATATTATAGTTTAACGAAAACATTCAAAGAAACTAAGCAGGAAATTCCTCAGCTAACACCTCTGGGTTGATTTTACTACCTGCAGAGTCTAGAGGTGGGTGAGTATTTTTATACTCAATAGGTGGAATTAAAATCTAATTTAATGCTAAGTAAAAGTACTTATGACGGTAATAATTTTTGCTAAACAAAATGTATTACATAAACGAATTCAGAAATAATTCTGGAAAACACCGATTCATCTGATGACAATAAATCTAGAGCTATGATACCGAATGGTGTTCCTCCCGATGCTCATGGGGCAACAGGAAGCTCAGAAGGTAGGAGTTTTCCCATGACACTCCATACCTATGTGCGTGCTAGATACCGATGATTTCCTTGGTAGGTATCCTGACAAAGTATAATTCTAGGTATAATCCCAAAACTATCTAGAAAATACACATACTGTATTATAATTCTATGTAAATAAAACATGGCATAATATAGCATTGCTTCTAAAAACTTAAGCAAATAAGCATGACTAAATGAAAACGGTGCATAAAAAGCTAAGCATACGAGTAGAGCATAAGCTAGAGTTTAAGACCCCCTATCATAAATTTGAGGTAGAAATTCCCTAGTTGTAGAGAGCTTAAATGGAAAAACTAGCCTTGTCACAACGTCTGCCACCTTCGATTTAGCTGGAAACGCCTTTTAAATGGCTTAAATCGGACTTAAAATGACTCAAAATGGAGGGTCAGAAGTTTTAACACGTGGTGGAATGAAAATGGTGAAAAACTGAAGAGAATTTATAGTAGGAATGGATCGCGTGATGCGCGACGCGTGTCCAACACATGGGTCCCGTGCGTCGCGCGGATGGCCAGCATTACACGGGCCTGACACTTGGACCGCACGATGCCATGTTGTGCAGTTGAGCCGCACCACATCACGATGCGATGCCGCAGTGCAATGCCACATCGTGGTTGCGTCGGCTGACGCAGTGCTTGCGTCAGCCGACCCAAAAATATTATATTTTTTTCCTTTTTCAATTTCAAAATTAAAAGTAACATAACTTTTTTAACCATAAATCGGAATTACACATTTGTGGTACTGATGGACTCGAATCGACGAGCCCTTCAAAACAAGACTACACAAGGATAGGTTTTGTCGTAGTTTTACCGTGTGTCCCGCCTATGAAGCATGTTTCTCACGATTGTTACCTACGACCCCGACATCCATTTTAAATGATTCAAAAACCATTATGTTCTTCTTTTAGAGTTCTATAATAACCCTTTAGATACAAAATTCAAAATAATACTCTATTAATGTATTAAATTTCTATTATTAGAAACATATCAAAAATCTGGGTTGTCACAAATGTACTTAAATGTTTACAAGTCTTATGTACTTTAATATCTCTTTAAATAATAAAATTGTCATTGTAAAGATGATGGGGAAGGGCTGCTTACTTAGCTCGGCCTAGTTTTGTGTGAAGCTCCCATTCGCTTTACATCAAGAAAAATAAAGAAAAGAATGAAAAGAAATGAATAATACAAGTAGAGAGGATTTTAAAAAAGCCAAACCTTAGAAGAATGATTTGAGGTAAATTATCATCATTCAGAATAAGGCATGGACATATTGATTATGAGCTTTTAATTTTTTTATTTATTTAGGAAAATTATGTACATAGATTCTAGCTAAAAAGAGTTGAAAAATGTGAACTTAGTCTTTACAAAGGTCTGAACAAATTTGTCTCAGTTTGGTTAAGAGTGATCTTGCAAAGATTCAATATTAAAATAGACGTGAGTTGACTACATTAGTAGTTTTCTTCAAAATTTAATAAAAAAAAATTAATGTATTAAAAAGAAGTGAATAAAATTGACAATCACATATATATGGGGTTGACTAATCGAAGGCAAGGTATTAATGAGTATAATTTGTAGATGCACTTAGATTAAAGAAAAATTAATAAAAAATAATCAAAAGGAGCTCATCTATGCTTATTTTTATTGTTTAATTTTTAATTTGAGTTTTCGGTATCATAAAACTTTGGGAAAATTATTTAATTGATATTTTAAAAAAACTTATTTACCAATTCGGACCATATTTCCCAAAATGGTGTCCTTTTTTGCCACGCAGGTGCCAACCAAGCAGCTGGCACCTACGTGACTTTTTTTTTTAAAAATTTTTAGCTGATTTCGTCCTTTAGAAGAAGAAATTAGGTTTAAGTTGATTTCGTCCTTCAATCAGCTTAACAGTTATATTACTTAACCCAATTTTGTCCTTTAGAAGGACTAAATCACCTTAAGGCGATTTCGTCCTTCTAAACGACGAAATCGTCGCTCTTGGGCAAATTCCGTCATTAGCTTTTGAGACCAAAGCCGATTTTGTCCTTTTAAAGGATGAAATCATAAATGACAAAATCACGTAACTTGGCATCTAGCGGCTTATGTACTGATTTCGTCATTCTAAAGGACGAAATCAAATTAATTTTTTTTTTTAAAATCTATTTTAAACTAACTTTAACACCTATCCCTGTTCATTCATTCAATATGTACACAATTTCATTCATTCCACACATTCCATGCATAATAAAGATAACATTAAAGTTATTGACATCATCTAATAAAAATAAACATAAAATAGAAATGTTTATCAAATATATTACATTACAAGTTGAAAAAATGTTTAGTTTAAAAGAAACATATAACAAAGCTAATGTCACAATCTCCTATGTCCTCGACCTCGGCCTCGACGGTGCTGTATGAGCTCTTCCTCATAATCTGCCTATTCTAGTTCTACCTCTGGCTGTGGCTTCAGCTCTAGCTCTATCTCTAGCTTTGGCTCCAGCTCCGGATGTGGCTCTAGCTCTAGCTCCGGGATTGGATGGTCTATCATAGGTATGACCAACATACATGTAGGGGTAATGAATGCCCATTGAACTTTGAGTTCCATACCATGCACCACCTTGAGACATTTGAAAGCTAAATGGCTCGTGTGCATGCGTTGTAGACATTCCATATTACACACAAAATTCAAAATTTTGCATCCCATATTTCATTGATAATTATAAGATTCAAAATGTATTCACAACTTAATAAACCTTACCTCCAATTAGGTCCACTTCCATCGTAAATAGGGGCAGATGGCCTATGACATTCATTTGAAGCTATTGTCATAGATAAATTTCCTTCTTCTTCGTCGTTCACCGGCATTTGCATATGCCTTTCATTGTTCACATTTCTATCCGAGCTCCTGTGTTAGCTCCTGTGAGAGCTCCTATGTGAACTACTTTGCCTTTTACTAGGCACTCGGGCCTCTTTTTCTAGAAATAAGTCGAAACAAATTATGTGACATGAGAGGTCAAACATAAAACTCATTGATGCATCATCATTTACATATTTGTCTCGAATTCGATCCATATGCTACTTGCATCTCAAATTCATCATATGTAGACGGTTTCTTAATTAATAATCCTTTTGTGCATCCGTCATAGTTAAGTAAAAATCTAACCATTTCTTCTACCATCTCTATTTACTTAATTCATAAACAATAGAATAAACTAATATTAGATTAAGCAATTGTTTCAAAACTAAGAGGCTAAAATTAGATTAAGCAATTGCCTCATATATCAACGAGCAATAATCATACACTTCTTCACATATTTCTTCTCTTATCCAAAGAAGACAACAAATATTCTCATACACTTCTTTAAATATTACATCTACCCTATTTATAAAAATATTAAACTATTACTAACAATAACTCTATATAATATCGAAACTAAATTTGAGCTAACTGAGTAAATTCTCGGTCACCTGAGTGTTGGGAATCCAGTCAAAGTCAATTCATCTACGCGTGTAATTTGCTTAATGCCTACTCATTTCCAACATTATCAATTAGCTTAACAATGTGCCATATGGGCTATATAACATGTTGGTCAAGCATGCTAAATTAGGTTTCTCTAATCTCATTAATGCGTTAAATAGTCACTCTTCCGCTTTTACATTTAAAACCATGGATTCTGTTTCTAAGTCGGTCCTATATCATAAAATTACACTTACAAGTTATAATAATATTGTTCTACAACTGGTCCATTGAAGTTATAAAATATGATTATTGATGAAGCCAACCATTCATTTTAGTGTTTATTTAAGAAAAATGATATTTTTGCTTTACTTTTTTTACACCAAAAAGGTACTCTAGCATTTGTTTAGATATAAGAAAAGTAAATTTTCATATTGTTAGGTATAACTCATCTTCTCTATTAAATTAGGCTTTGATTTTAAAGAAAGTGGAGTAGAAATTCAATACTCACCAGTCACAGTTAAGTCTCACCCTATAGAACACCTTGTTTAAAACATAGAAAGGAAATCATACTTGAAAGGTTGAAAAATGGCAGCGTTTGTATGAAGACAGGAAGAGTTAGCTGCAAAGAACCATACAACAAAATTAGAACCAGATCAAATGCAACAAGAACTAGAAAGGTTATAATCCGGAAGAAGCCGTTTACGGAAATTAATCAATGCTTGAAATTAAAATTAGGGTAATAACACCGGCAAATTTAGGGGAAACAAACCTAAAACATGACGGAGGATAGGATCTGGGAAGGCAAATGACACTAGAGGACGGGATCGAGCATGGCGGCGGGACGGATCTAGCACAGCAGAAAGAAAAGGCATGGTGGAGGGGCAGATCGAGCACAACAAAATGAGCAGTGTGATCTGGAGTGGAGAAGCAAAGGTGGTTTAAGATGACGATGATTTCATCCTTTAAAAGGACGAAATTGGCTTTGGTCTCAAAAGCTAATGGCGGAATTTGCCCAAGTGTGGCGATTTTATCGTTTAGAAGGACGAAATCAACTTAAACCTGATAAATGATGAAATCAGCTAAATTTTTTTAAAAAAAGCCACGCATGCGCCAGCTACTTGGCTGGCGCCTATGTGGCAAAAAGGAACACCACTTTGGGATATTACCCAAAGTGGTCCGAATTGGTAAATAAGTTTTTTTTAAATATTAATTAAACAATTTCCCCTAAAACTTTTATTTAATGGAAAATATCTTGAAATATGTTTAGGAATTTATTGGAAAATTTTGGACCTTTTCTCATTTTCAAAAAATAAAAAATCTCATTTATTTCGATATCGATCAACCCTAGCGATCGATCATGGGTCGAGTTTTCAAGCCGAAGCACTATTTTAAAATTTGCTCGTGCTTCATTTCAAATCTATTTCACTTCCAACTCTCCCAAAGAGTTCCTAAGAGCGATTAATGGCGATTTGAAGAGATTTTACACTATCAAAACCGGATTTTCACATCAAATCTAACTTTTCTTCGTAGACAAGGTGAGTACGAAATCCAAATTTTTGATTTTTTGTTGATTTACAATGGATTTCAATGAGATTTAAACTAATAGGATTGTTAGAAATAGTTAGATATAACATAGTCTAAAGTTTCATGCAATTTGGTTTGTTAAAAATCATTCATTTCTAATCAAAATTCTATGTTGGTCTAGTTATAAGTTTTGTTCTACTCACTGAGATCTATCTTGGGTTAAAATTTGGAGTCAATCTCACACAAAACTTTTTAGGGTTTATTTAAATTTCAAAATTTAGAATTTTGGCATGCATTTCAAAGATTTTTTAAATTCTAGGACATTTATTGTCATGACCCAGTTTTTTAAAACACATTTTCTTTTAAAGATTATGCGGTAATTCAACAAATTCTAGGACATTTATTGTTCATCTAGTTATTAGTGAGAAAAGCATTTTTTTATAACTAAGATGCTATGGAATGCTATTAGCCTCCCAAACAAGATTTCCTAAACTTTTTTTTTTGAAAAATTATTTTCAATAATATATATCCGTTTTATAACCTGCTTTTACTTTATTTTTCAAAAAGCGGTTCCAACTAAAAGTAACCTTTTGGATGACACAAATCACCATCCAAATAACACCAAACTTTATCCTTTATAAAATCATGAAAATTTTAAATATTTAGGGTCTGTTTGGATTAGTAAAAAGTGAGGGAAAGGAAAAGAATCTTTCAAAAACCCCTTGTTTCTAGCGTTTACAATAGAACAAGAGAAATGAGAGTGGAAACCAGCAGAAAATGGGTAGAAAATTAACCCCAAGACTTTGTACCCTTCAACTCATGATTTTTGGGAGAATATATATATATTAAAGACTTTATGCCTTTAATATTCCTAATGTTTACATTGTCGCCACCACTGCCACTACTGCCACTACCACTACTGTCACCATCACCACAACTACCACTGTTGTCATCGTCACCACCATTGCTACCTCTACCACCACCATTGTTACTATCACCAACATCGTCACCACCATGGCTGCTACTGCCACCTCCAATGCCATTGTCACTGCCATACCGCCACCACCACCATCATCGACACCGCTACCACCACTGTCACCAATACTACTACCACTACTACTATTGCCTCCATCGCAACAATTGTCACCACTGTCATTATTGTCGCCACCTCTACTGCCATTACCAACCACACCACTATGGCTAACTCCACCACCACTATCACTATTGATAGATAATTTTTTTATAACAACATTGGCATAATTAAATAACAAAAAACTTTTAAAAGTCTCCTAGTTTCTTTTTTAGGAAAATTATTTAAATAATATTTAAAAAAATATTTACCAAAATAATGCACTTTGGGAAATATTTCCCAAAGTGTTGTTGTTTTTGTCCACGTAGGCACCAGCCAAGCGCTGGCACCTGCGTGGTTTTTTTTAAATTATTTTCGATTTCGTCCTTTGGAAGGACGAAATCATCTTTAAGTTAATTTCGTCTTTCCAAAGGACAAAATCCCACTTAGCTGACATAGATTTTGTCCTTTGGAAGGACGAAATCAGCATAAACTAAGTTCGTCCCTCCAAAGGACGAAATCCTACCACTTTGCTCCCTTCCACCCGACTCGCTCACGGCGGGGTGCATTAAGTGGATTTCATCCTTTAGAAGGACGAAATCAACTTACTGATTTTGTCCTTCTAAATGACAAGATCCCCTATCTATTTTACCTTGTTGCTCCTCTTCTCGTTTGTCTCCTGCATTTCAAAATTTCTCCACCCGCACAGTGCTCCGCCTAGATCTGCCACCGAGCGAAGGGAAACTGCCGTTCACCACGCTCCGCTGTCCATCACACTCCTCACACACGATTCCTCCACCGTCCGACCGCAAACACATGTTTGTTTTCCCTTGATGTAATTTTTATATGAGTATAATTTAGACATAGAACACAAAGTGAATGTTTTTTGATGGATTTGGATGTTAAAGTTAAAGAACAAGTATTCATTTTTCTCTTTCTTAATGAAAAGTTTTGGTTGTTTTTTTTATTAATGTTAGATTGTGAGAGTCACAAGTGAGCTAATGCTTATATGATGTTTAATGAATTGCCCTAGAAGTGGATGACATAACATTTTCACAAGTTATCAAAGTTAACCATGTCCATTCAGTTCCATCTAGATGGATTTGCTCTTTCTAAAACAAATGAGCTCATTTCCATTTCCATTTTAAATCATGTCCGTGGCCCCTAAGAAGCCCTATAAGTAATTTGAAGTTGGCAGCCAAGCAAACTTAACTTGGCCACACAGTGTCTTTTGTATTAGGAATACAATGGATTATGTGACTATGGAGAGAGATGGTAGAGCAAGGTATAAATGTGGGAAGTGCAAACAAACTGGGCATAATAGTAAATCATGTAGAAACCCTCCTGTTGATTGGTAAACATACAATTAGTCTTTTTATTTATTCTCTATTTTAGATATGACTATATGTTCCTAACGATCTTAATTCTCCGCAGATCATATGGATCATATAGAGTCTTTTTATGGGCCAAGCCCTATTGATGAGACGGTACTTGTCCAGCAGGAGTCGCATAGGTTGACTTCTATTTGGCGAGGAGAGGTATTCTAATTGTTCATAAAATTTATTTGATTTTTTAGATTATATATTACGCTGGGTTATAAGATTTAAATTTATTATTGGACCCCGGGTGCCTTGAGTGCACCAAACATTTTCGATATCTCTGACAATGGCCCGTAGATGAGTGTATTCTACCATATATCGAGCAAGCAGGATTTGGACATTTTATTCATATATAGTATGTTCGTCTCGATAGGCCTTTATTGATAGCTTGTATCGAGAGATGGAGGAGGGAGACATAGACATTTCACCTAACTTATGGGGAGATGTCCATCACTCTCATGGATGTGGTAGTTCTTTTAGGACTTCGAATCGATAGAGAGGCTATGACAGGCACAACAGGAGGAGCTCATTTAGATTTATTAGTCAGACTCCTTGGCAAAGCTCCTCCTACTATAGTGATGCGTGGTAGCCAAGTGAGCCTTAGATGACTCTTAGGTGAGTTTTATGAGCTCCCAGCAGATGCCACGGAGATAGTGATCGAGTAGCATGCACATACATATTTATTACATTTACTTGGGGCTACAATATTTACGGATAACACGAGTAGCCATGTACATGTTGCATATCTTTTCCTCCTTGCGGACTTTGACATAGCGAGCACTTATGCATGGGGCAGTGCCACTCTTACATTTTTATACCGAGAGTTAGGGAAAGCATGTCAGGCCATGACCTCAGGGATTGCAGGCTGTCTTACCCTTCTTTAAGTAAATGAATTTATTGAAGTTAATATTTTATACACGCATAATTGCTTTGTATTTTTTAATAATTTTTATCACCATTTATGACACAGCTATAGTCGTGGGAGCATTTACACATCAACTGACCAAGTATTGAGATGGGTCACGTAGTTGAGGGTGCTCCATTAGGAGCGAGGTAGGGTATTATGATTTTTAGCACTTAATTTTTTTAGCATGGTTTTGTTTGGATATGCCGAACTCATGTTTTGAATTTGACTCCTTAGAAAAAGACTACATTTGTATCATATGCGAGTAACTAGTGTGAAGAGAAAGTATTAATCCAATTATTTCATTTTCATCAAAATCCCTTGAAAAATAGTTTAATTTGTTAATCTCTTTGTTAAATATTTATAATGGTGGGAGGTTTTTGGGGTTCGACTCCTTGTATTTTTGTAATTTGTTGAACACTTCTTGTGTTTCTCTCTATATTTTGAGTATGTGTGACATACAAGCATATGTGAATCAACGAAGGGACTTAGCACTTTTTGAAAGTATAATATTTTAATATATAAGATTTAGTTAATATTGATAGCAACCCATCATGTACATCATATCAAGATCTGATGCCGCTTGCTACATGGGTGCCACACGATCAAAATCATGCCACTTATGTATTGAGAAATATGATTAAAAAATAGTAGACGAGTCTACAATGTAAGGAACTAGAAAATTTTGGAGAAAGAAAGATGCTAAAACTCGCGGGATAACCTATGGGACGTTGTACAACAAATAGATCGCAATCGTGGAAAATACGAGGGTGAAAAAGATAGAAGGGCACCAAGAATTATGGAGATGCCATGAGGGTCGAGGAGAGAGGTGAAAGCTAAATCTCATATAACAATCAAAGTAGCATTAATTAAAGCACTAAACTGGGATATAATTCTTACTAAATATTTTCTCATATCAAGGACAAACTTTGAGTGAAAATGTTGCTCATGCCTAGGATCGCTAACTCAGCAAGCATCGCAATGAAGTTTTATGGCCCGCTTGTGGGTAAGTGGCCCCCTCACAAGGCTTGGTCATGACGCGAGCATACTTGCTATTTAAGTCTTTAGTGACTAATGGTAAGTCATTTGCAAGAATCAAACCTCTCCCTTTTTTCAAGCTTATCTGAAAATTTCAGTCACCCCACCTTAGAATGCACATACAAGGTTATCATCATCTAATGGTGAACCTTGACCATATTTTGCTATGTGCATAGACGCATTGCATTGATAGCCTTATCTAAGCATCTGCATACCCATGATATTAGTTAAAGAGTTTTTTCCATATTATATGGCCAAAGAATTAAAAATTCTATATTCCCTGGATTTTAAATGAAAATACTATAAAATCTGGAATAACACGATATAAGGTAAATTTTGGACTAAAATACCCGTCACCGGAGATAGGGTTCTATAGTGTAAAACCCTCACAAAGTCGCATTCATTGGCATACGACTTCAGACGCCGGTGATTCTTCTGATTGAAAAGTCCTTTCCGATTGAAAACTCCATTCCGATTGGAAAGTCCTTTGATTGAGCAGCATTTACGTGGCGTGAGAGAAGATTTTTCGAGGTATCCGACCAGACATTGAAGATTAGGGTTTTTTTTTTTGTTCTGGAACAATTGTGTGAAGAATAGTCCGGCGTTAGTTCTGGAACGAGTTTTTCTCCCAAGTTGAGTTGAAACTGTACGCCCCAAAGCTGGTTCTTCTTTTTAGCGAGGTTTTGTTTGCGGCAATCGCGGTAAAGGAGTAAACTTTTTTGAAAAGCAGTGGTCGAACGAGTGGTTAATTCGACTTGGAGAACATCAGCGGCGGTTTCGTAGTAAGGCCTCTTGGATATTTATATGCACAATTTTTTATTTAGCATGTATGAGAGCACACAACATGGGCAGTCGAAGCAGACTATCATTGGGTTAGAAATACGATGAGTCATATATCGTGTGTTCAATAAGACGCTAGAAACACAATGTTCAACCATTATGATATCGTGTATGAGAGTTCTTCTTAGCATATGTTCAAGCACAAGATCGATATACTTATTGTATAACTAGAAGTTGTTAAATAATGTGAATCAATGCGACTATTGATGATGGTCACGACCTATTGTTGATTTACATATATTTTTCTAATTTTGCAGATGTAGAGTTAGAGTATTACATCAAATGGCGGAGTCAGTGAAGGCAGTAGAAGAGAAGAAGAAGAGAGTCTACGGGCGAAGACCGGGTCTAGGAATGAATAGTTTCTCCACTGGACTGCATCTATCAAAAGACCTTGTAGATTCTCATCCGGGATGTAAGGCCATATTGGTAGGGACTGGGTTCTACCTAATATATGATTCCAAGCCCATCAACATCTCCAGGCCGCTGTTGGATGTTCTCATTGGTGAGTGTTAGGGCGACTCATCAGAGGTCTTCAACAAAAGGGGCAAAAGACAACCCCTTAATGTGGATGAAGTGGCTATGATCACAGGTTTGAGGGGAAAAGGGAACCCGTTTAAATTGGAAAGTAGCGAGGGGAAGGCTGCCCAAGGCAAGGGGCAATTCTATAAGAAGTTCTTCCAAGGGAAGTGGCCGGAGAAGACAGAGTTGAAGAAATGTTGAAACACTGAGTGTTTCAAACGAGGACTTAGCACGGTTGGCTATCGTGCACATGGGTATCCTAGTGTTATTCACACAGAGCAACAGTCGTATCCCTAGCTCTGTGTGAATACATAGATGACCTTTCAGTCATGGGGAGCTACAATTGGGCCAGTGTTGTACATGAAATGTTGATGAGAGGCATATTAGCAGCCCACTAGAACATCATAAGCAAATAGGATGAGCATTCCACTACGGTCGAAATTCTCGTTGGGGCTTCATTAATGCTCCAAGTAATGCTCGTATATTATATACCATGCTAAAGACCATTAGCATCTCTCTAATAACACGATATGTTTACACACACATGTATATCACCGTATCGCTCACACAATACCAATTCAATCGTGTTATTGGACATACAATATATAACATGCATGTAGACCGATCGTGATCTCGGTAACATGACTAAGTGTAATATCGTGTATTGCTCCTTACATGATCGATAAGTGTCGTGTCATTGGAATCATGATGTAGCTCCAAGCGTGTTATCAATAATACGACTAATTTGTCATACTTACGATACTGACCGTAGGCCCCCCAAGCCACGTGGCACCGCGCCATGCTTTGGGCAATGTGGCTAATGCGAGTTGTTGGCACGAGTGCTGACGCCAGCTAATTTTTCCTTTTCTCATTATTTTATTATTTTTTAATATTATTTTATTAAAATAATTTCCCAACTTCAAAACGTGATAATTTACTGCCCCACAAAGTCGGAATCGCTCATTCTTAGTACCAATTGACTTGAATATACGAGCCCTTCGAAACTAGTCCACACACGGGTAAGTTATCCTACAAATTTCAAGTAGGTCCCACCCATGTAGCATACTTCCCGAAGTTGTAACTTTCACTCTCGACCTCCGTTTTGCGTGTTCTTTAATTTGTTACGCTCATTACTTCAAGCTCACCCATATACAGTGATTTTATGCCTTCCCTCAAATTTATCCAAAAATTATATAATTACCTTTAATCCCTCAAGTTAGGCATAATCGAAAAATGGGTCATTGCAGCAACCTACTAGCCTCCTGAGTTATCTATGTTGTCAGATCAATTTCTAATAACCCATACAACCGAGGTTTATGTAGATGAGACTACAAATTTTAATTTAATTTTTTTTAAAATTTGATGGCCCATTTTTTAGATCAAATGGCGTAAGGGGGCATGCAACCTACATGCCCCCTGAGTTATCTGCGTCGTCATATCAAAATCCGACAACCCATAAAGCTAGGGCTTACGCAAACAAGACTAAAAAATTAATTTAATTTTTTTAAAATTTGACAGCCCACATAGCATGGGCATAAGGCTAGTCTCACACAAATAGGACCAATGAAATTCATTTATGTTTTTTGAGAACAGATGGCAGAAGGGGTCATGCAACCTACCTGCCCCCTCAGTTATGTTCGTTGTCGAATCGAAATTCGACAGCCCACAAATTTGGAGCTCACGATGATGTGTGTGAACTCAGCCTCACAGAAACAGAACTCAAGAAATTAATTTAATTTAATTTGTAATTATATATCATATATTTATATATTATATAATACATTATGTAATCTAATTAATATATATTAAATATAAATTAATATTTAGAATAACACTATTAGCGACATTTAATGTGAATCGTCACAAATAATGTAACTATTTGTGACATTTAAATAAACATCACAAATACTCTAACAATTTACCACGTTTAGTGGAAAACATCGTGAATAATATATTATATTTAAGATGTTTATAGTGAAATGTCGCAAATATTATAGACTATTTGCAACATTTATTTCTAAACTTCACAAATAGTGTGCTTGTAAACGTTGCAAATATTCCAAAAAAAATTCCATTTAATTTTTTTTATAAGAATAGTATGTGCGATGTTTATATACAAACGTCACAAATATTGTTAATTAAGTATTTGCGACGTTTGTATTTAAACGTCGCAAATAGGCCCGCTATTTGTGACATTTATTTATGAACATAGCAAATAGTAGTCCTATTTGCGACAATGATAAATTAACGTCGCAAATAGTTATTTTTTTGTGACATATTTTTAAGCGTCGTAAAAAACCCTTTTTAGCGATGCTTTTAAGTGAGTCACTAATAAAAGCATTGCAATAAGTTTTTTTTTTGTTAGTTAGTTGATGAGATTTGTTTGCTCCTATCATAAATACTTCATGGCAATTAAAAAATTTTCATGTATATCTACAATGAAACAATGTGTCGATAGTATTGCTAAGGGAAAAAATTTTAAATAATATTTAAAAAAATTATTTACAGAAATAGTGCACTTTGGGAAATATTTCCCAAAGTAGTGTTGCCTTTGTCAATGGAGGCGCCAGCCAAACGTTGGTGCATGCGTGGCTTTTTTTTAAAAATTTAACAAATTTTGTCCTTTGGTGATCCAACCTACAATGTGTAGAGTTCACATCGGATTCACTTGCTACTCACCGCCTTCATGTGGGAGGAAGGTGATTTCGTCGTTCCACGCTTATTTAGGAAAAAACATACACCATCAACCATCTACATCATGCCACAAAAAATGAAACAGCACCGCGGTAATTGAAAAAAATAAAAAACAATCAACCCACAAAAAATTTGCCGAACTTTTCGTGGCTGAACTCTCTGGTTTCTTCCCACACACCGAGTGGTAATGAGCTACAATCCCTGAGCACGACCGTAGGATCCTGATGACACCCGTCATCCGGCTCTGAGATGGAACCCCGCCCTCCTCCCTTGTCTGCACCTTGTCCAATCTCTGCACCGTGGTCTCCGCCTACTGCCTCCTCGCTTCCCACTGCCGCGCATCTCGTGAGGCCTTGTGGCAGGTGCGAATCCTCCTCCTCCTGAATGAGCTCTGCCAGTGGCCTGACTGCTTGCACACATCCGCCCTCCTCTGCTTCTCCGAGCTTTACGTCACCCTTCGCAAGCTACAGTGCTTTCTTGAGGACTATGCCAAGGAGGGTGCCCGGGTCTAGGTCCTTGTCAACTCAGGCCTGGCAAGTTCCGAGACCTTGCTCAGTCCGTTGCCACCGCACTGGACGTGGAGGTCAAGGAGCTGGTCTCAGTTTTTGCAGAAGCCACCACCCCAGCACAACGTAACATTCGGACATAGTTGATGGAACGAAGTGGACATGATGCTCCAGAGGACGAGAAGATGGCTTCGGTCGGAATTGATCACGACGAGCAGAAGAGGACTATGCTTGGGCCTGCGCCGGGCTGGTGGACGCGCCATGCATATTTACTTATGATTCCTCCATGCATGCATGGTGGTGCTGGGTGTGCCGGGTGCTTAGACATTAAAAGTTGATTTTGTCCTTTAGAATGACAAAATCTCGTTAAGCTGATTTCATCCTTTAGAATGATGAAATCTCGTTAAGCTGATTTCGTCCTTCTAAAAGACGAAATCGCTTAATCTGTTGTAAACTGAAAGGACGAAATCAACTTAAACCTAATTTCGTCAAAAAAAATTTAAAAAAAAAACCACACGGGTGCCAGCGTGGCAAAAAATAACACCACTTTGAGAAATATTTCCCAAAGTGTGTTAATTTGGTACATATTTTTTTAAATTATTATTTAAATAATTTTCCCCGCAATATGACATTATCTATAAGCATGTGGAGGGGCTCTTGTCTATGTTTTATAATATCTAGTGTTATGGAGGATGATTTTAAAAGTCAGGTCTTTATTTTACTTTTTGCAAGTTAGGGCTCTCATCCTTCATTTTTTTTGTTTTTAACAATTAGACACTCTTTGTTAGAAAAAAATGGGCCATGCACCTTCACCTTCCGAATATTTTTTATACTCCTCATTGACAATGAGTCAAGCGTAAGT
Organism: Saururus chinensis; assembly: GCA_035235625.1. NCBI lineage: Eukaryota > Viridiplantae > Streptophyta > Magnoliopsida > Piperales > Saururaceae > Saururus > Saururus chinensis. The sequence goes on along the minus strand of CP141146.1, from coordinate 21,561,566 downwards.
CACACATGGGGGCCAATGATATTTAAAATTAAAGTGCCAAGCACATATACTAGTGTTAGCGTGTGTGCGTCGATTTCATAGCTGAAGAGCTCTCATGTGCAACTTATGTTATGCTCATTATCAATGAGGAGCTTAAAAAATGTTTTACCAGTGATTTAAAGTTTGCGTCAGTTTGTCATAGTTAATCTATAAAGAAAATAATATTCTTCCACCATATTTTTTAATAATATAGGTCTTACATTATCTTTAATAAGATAAAAAAAAGTAAAAGATAATGTAAGAATCACTTTTTCCTATTTAATCATAAGTAATATTAGGCTTATAACATAGAAAACTAAGGTATAAGAATATAATTATATAACCTCTAAAGCCAGTGTCAATTTGGCTGGTTAATAGTCTATCCTTTATCTTCAATTTGCAAGATACAAGAGAATTTGCATGCTTTTCACGTAAAGGTTACTCAGCTCAATAAATCCAACAAACAAGGGAAAATGCAAAACGTTTTCGTCTACATGTGTTTTCACGGATAATCCAAGGAAATTCAATCAAACTTCACAGTCACATCAATAGGAAAGGAGACCCACTAGGAATCTAGGTTAGCTTTAGACATGTCTTATCATTTACGCTTGATAGAGAAGACCTGCATCAACGTAAAACACGGGGAAAACCCAACACACTGTCTTTCTAGTGGCACGTATGTTTCAATTTCAATTAGCATGCAAGTGGGCTTTTCAGACGAGCCGGAATTCCTAACCTTCTCAAAGGGCAGAGAGGAGGTATACAACTCGCGTTGGGCGGCGTAGCTCACGCTAAACGTTAGCGTCACTATTTATATCAGCTAATTTATTATTTTTCAAAAATAATCTTTTAATTTTATAATATAATATTTTTTTATTTTAAAGTCAGAATCGCACTTTTTTTAGTATTTTAGCATCAATGGACTTGGATTAACGAACACTTTAAAACTATGCCACACATAAATATGTTATCACGTACTTTTTAAATAGGTTTTGCCCATATGACATATTTCTTGAAATTGTCACTTTCACTTTTAACCTCTGTTTCGCGTGTTCTTTGATTCGTTACACTCGTTACTTCGAGTTCTACCTATATACGGAAATTTTATTTTATAAAACCCTTTAAAATTTATTTAAAAATTATATAATTACCCCTAATCCCTTTAAGCATAATTGAAAAATAAGTTGTTATAGCAACCTACCGGCCCCCTGAGGTATCTGTATTGTCAGATCCATTTTTGACAACCCATAGAGTTGAGGCTTACGCAGATGAGATTGAAAAAAATTATTTATTTTTTTAAAAATTTGATGGCCCACAGAGCTAGGGCGTGGGCCCAATCTCACACAAACTAGAGTAAAGAATTTTGTTTTTTAGATGCAATGGCATAAGGGGGTATGCAACCTACTTACCCCCTGAGTTATCTGCGTCGTCAGAACGAAATCCGATATCCCACAGAACTGGGGATTACACTAAAAAATTAATTAATTTTTTAAAAAAATTGACGACCCACATAGTATGGGCATGAGCCCAATCTCACACAAATGGGACTAACAAAACTAATTTAAGTTTTTTCAGAAAAGACGGCGAAAAGGGGCATGCAACGTCCCTACCCCCTCAGTTATGTTCGTTGTAGGATTGCAATTCGACAGCCCACAAACCCGGAGCTTACTATGACGTGTGTGAAAGCCTCATGGAAACAGAACTTAAGAAATTAATTTTAATTTTTTTCCTGTAATTATATATCATATATTTATATATTACATAATACATTATCACTATAATAAAATTTATGCCTCGCTAATAGTCTCGTAAGTGTCACTAATAGCTATTAGCGATGCATACAAATCGTAGCCATAAGTGTAAATAAAAAGTCTAGTTGCTACTACTATTTAGCAACGCTTACACAAAAAAGTCTCTAATAGTGCAATATTAGTTACGCATATATTTACGCATCTAATATCAACATTTTTTGCGACTTATAAATGAGCGTCACAAATAAGAGATTATTAACCACGCATGCTAACTTGCGTCGCTAATATTTATTATTAGCGACATTCTTTATGCGTCGCTATTATTAAAATATTTATAAAAAATTAAAAGTTTTTTTGATTATTAATTTTGTGAAATTAAAAAATCAAATATAGTTATTAACAACGCTTATATAAGCGTCGCTAATAAAAAAGAAAAAAATTATAAAAAAATAAAAATATATTTGCGACGCTTTTAAAGTGTTGCTACTTTTTATTAGCGACGCTTAGTAAGTGTCGCTAATAAAAAAAATTATAAAAAAATAAAAATTTATTAGCGAAGCTTTATAAGTGTCGCTAATATAAAATTATAAAATGAAAAAAATATGTAGTGACGCTTTTAAAGCGTCACTAATATACTAAAAAAAAACCTACTGAAGCATAGATGAAGGGGGACTGGGGCAGGTGCAGGCCAATTGTGGCTGGAGTGGAGAAGAAGGGAGAGGAGAAGAAGGGGGAGGGGGAGGCTCCGGCCAATGGTGGCTGGGACAGAGAAGAAGGGAGAGAGGGGGAGGCTCCGGTTGATGGAGGCCGGAGCGGAGAAGAAGGGAGAGGGGGAGAAGAAGGGGGAGGGGGATGGAGAGCTCTAGCTGCCTCCGGTCGGAGCAAGGAGGGGGAAGTGGGCGGCAGTAGAGTGCCGCCGGATCATGGAGGGAGAAGCAGGCGGCGGCGGCGGCCGAAACATGGAGGGGGAGGTGGGCTGTGGCGGGGCACAGCCGGAGAAGAGAAAGAAGGGGGAGGGGAGGGCGGCGGCGAAGGGGGCGGAGCCACAGGGGCGAGGCCAGCGGAGGGGGAGAGGGACAGGGGGAAGAGGTTAAATAACCGTGCGGGCTATTGAAATTTAACCCACACTGGTGAAAATTTTGCATGCGGGGGTGAAACAATTAGTGTATTAGCGATGCATAAACGCTAACTAGTAGCAATGCATAAGATATGCATCGCTACTACCATAGATTATTAGCAACGTATAAGTTTATACATCGCTAATACACTAATAATCTATGGTAGTAGTGAACAATAAGTCAACGCGTATTAGGGACATAAACAGAAAAATAAAAAAAAATATAAAACTGAAATCTGTCGACCAGATTCCAGAAACCTCTAGGACGTCCAGAAGAAAAACTTTCACATCAAATAAGATGAGAAAACCCGAGCCCATTTCTGGTTGCTCCATTCTCCCTCCTCTGTGGTCTGATTTCACCGGTTCTTACCGGGATCCTCTTTGCCTCACTGCCACGAGTCCGTAGGCACTGGCTATGACTGCCGCCATGGCCTCTTCGCTCCTCCACGAGATACCGAACTTTTCTTCGATTTTTACCCCCTCTTAAACTCATTTTTTGGCTGTGGGAGTGATTTTGATGCCGTTTGCAGCCACCCTCAACTAGACTTATCTTTGTTTCGCCTCTAGGAACCCATTGGCACTGGCTAGAGCTGCCACTTTCTTCGCTCTTCCGTGAGCTTCCAGTACTTTGTTCAATTTTTGTTCATATTTTCATCTCACTGTCCGTGACAATTTTTTTTATGTCGGTTTCTGATCATCGTCCAACCACCAGACAAACTCCGTCCAACCTACCTCGACTCAGTGTCAGTTGGGGGTTGTCATTTTTGACCCCGCTTTGTCCCTATTGTCCTGCTCCACCCGGTTAGATGCTTTGGGTGCGTCTTTGTCATCGCAATCGGCAAGCCGTGGGCCATTGTGGGCTTTGCCCGGCTTGGCGACAGCGAGGGCCAGTCCCACTTCACCAATTACACCTCTGTCCGGAATAGGCCGCTTGCCCTTGCCCTATACAGTGTAAGATGCACAGCTGCCAGCACCAAATGTGATGGTTGTGGGTGCGATTGGCGATGTCGCCACTTCGATCGGCCACCACTTCCTAGCCCTAGCTCGTTGCCCCTTTGTGGGCCTTGGGACGCCACCATCCGACCTATCTCCTTTTAGAGTGCCACTTTTTGGCAATGTGTGCATGTGGCCACTGGTGTGTTTTTGGGTTTAGGCGTCGTTTTTGTGCAGCCTGACCGTCGGTTGGCTCTGCCACTGAATGGAGTTGACATCAAAGTCCTCCTCCACCTCTCCTCTGTCATTGAGCATCGCCCCATGCCTCCGCCCTTATATGGGCCCTAGTTGACAAAAAATCACCACCGTTAGGGTGCTGTCCGCAGCCGATTTTGATGTCTTGTGGCCAGCCAAGTACTTCTCAGCCACCGACCGACCTTCAGTGAGTACGCCCTCGACTTTTGGTCACACCACCACTTATGTTGGCATGACCTTTCTCTCTGCCTCCCTAGTGTGCCACAATGGATTGCGGATTTTGTCACCTTCCTTTGGGCACTTCCTAAACCCTCGGGACAATAACTCTCTCACTTGGCAATGCTTTTGGCCACCAACTCCGCTGCTGACGTTGCCACCATCGTGTGCTCGCCATCAAACATCATGATTACAAGGTAGGGGAGCTTTGAACTCGTAATTTTATGATATCATACTTTGAATGAGTAGCAGCATGCTAGGATTGTACGATTTAATATTTTGGAGGTTAAACATGATTTGTTTGCATAATGTAAGAGGATAAATTATGTCATGTAGAAATGCATATGACATGCATGTGAGGTGTAAGTATGTTTGATGTGGGTGGAATATGTATGTGCTAGTGATGGCTAGCGTATATGTTTGTAAGTTACTATGTGGAATATGTGTGTACCAGTGATGGCTAGTGTGTATGTTTGTAAGATACATATGTAGATTGTGTATGTGCTAGTGATGGCTAGCGAGTATGTTGGTAAGCTATGTATGTGGATTGTGTGTGCGCTAGTGATGGCTAGCGAGTATGTTGGTAAGCTACTTATGTGGATTATATGTGCGCTAGTGATGGCTAGCGAGTATGTTAGTAAGTTATGTATGGAAGTACGTGTATGTTATATGTATGTGTGATAGACATACATATGCATGATGGCTAATTGCCTATGCTATGGATCTGTATATGTGTATGTGGGTAGAGGTATGGGTGATGGATGATAAGAAGTGACAGTGTTTGGTATGGATTTGGATATGGATGTGGATGTGTAAGCGTAGGACGAAAGAAAGAGAATGTAAGTTTGATGGGCGAGGATTGGAGTGGTTTGTTTAGTTTAAATCAGAGCGTATGTTGGGGGATTGTCAGGCAGTAAGAGTATTCATAATTGTACAAGCATAATGTATAAATTATGAAGTGAAAAGTAAGCATAATAAGTGAGTTATAAGTAAGATAGTGATAACTAGGGTTAGCTCTGAGGAGCTTCATTTGATGATGTCATGTAAGATGATTTGACCATAAGGTGGATGGCGGAGTATGTAAGACTATAAGATTTTGGTGTACGGTGAGTTTTGTTGTGATATGGACGTGTTAAGGAAGTTTGCTACCCTAACGAACTAGGGTTTCGGATTGGGGTCAGCTTCGATTTGATCACTGGAGCATGGTATGTTTGAGTGCTTGTGTGGCATAATTGTACTACATAATTTACTTAATTCAAACTTGAATTATAAGCAAAGCTAATGATAGCATTGTGAGTTTGAGACTTGAGGGTTTGACGGATTAAGTTCCGTGTTTGAGCTAGCCGATAATGAGTCGGCTAAGCATTTCTCATGTCTTGCCATGGTATTTATCCTACGGGATGTTATCTATGTGCTGTATAGAGTACTAGACATCTGATGCTCTATTGAGAGCGAGGTATGTTTTCGATTTTGTATGTGTGCTGCATTAAGCCCAGATGTTTGATGCTCTATTGAGAGCGTTGTATGATTCTGCCCAAGAGTGGCACTGTATGATTTCTGCCTAATAGCGGCATTGTATGATTTCGCCCAAGAGTGGCATTGTATGATTTCTGCCCAAGAGTGGCACTGGCACTATAAGATCCATAAATGTGGGAAATTCTATGGCACTATAAGACCTATTATGATGGGTAATTGTATAACCCCTTATGTGTGGGTGTTTATGTTTGTGCGCTCAGGTAAGTAGTATCATGGACCTGCTCTTACCTATTTGATCTTGTGCCCCATGAGCATTAGTGTGCCTTGCTTTCGAAAAAGTCCATGGCGTCTAGTCACTCCCCAGAGGTTAAGGTGATGTACCTGTGGTATTATTTTCCATTTCGACGCTGGAGTTTATTAGTTGTAATGAGCTTCAGTGGTCGATAGTTTGTGTACGATTGTAAGAGTATGAGTATGTGTACGACTGCAAGAGTATGAGTATGAGCATGACTGTAAGAGTATGAGTATGAGCACGATTGTAAGAGTATGAGTATGAGCACAACTGTAAGAGTATGATGTTGAGCACAATTGTAAGAGTATGATTCTAAGCACAATTGTAAGAGTATGATTCTGAGTAAGACTGTAAGAGTATGTTTATGAGTATGATTGTACGAGTAAGGTCGTACAAGTATGTATAAATTATTTCAGTAAGCATACAATTGTACGAGTAAGTTTGTAAGACTCTAATTACGAATGTATGTGTAAGATTAGTTTGATGGTATGCATTGGCATTGATTGTATGCGTATGAGCTTGATTATGACATGCCTGTTTGCTTTATGTTTGAAGTCCATGAACGCATCTTTGTATGGACTTACTGAGTTCACTGTTTAGAACTCCCCTACTAGGTATTTTCCTACTGAGTATAAAAATACTCATTAACCTATTTTTTAGCCTCGTTGTTCATGAGACTTTTGCAGGTTTATGGCTGAGAGATCCTGGAGATGGATGCTCGTTTCCATGGTGGATTGATTCCCTTGGACTCAGGTATATCTTTGACTCACTGTGAGTATAATTTGTGCCACGATCTAATGTATTGGGTGAGATGAAAATTAAGATGTTTATGTATTCTGGACTTTTAGTTTGGATTAGACTGTGGACTGTTATGGGACTTGCACTCAGGGATGCCTGAGAGAGATTTGTATTTAAAGTCTATGATCATAGCAATTTATTTGTACATTTGTTTTCGAGTAGCGCCTAAGGATGTTTGGTTTGGCCATACGATGTTTGATCGAATGAGCAAAAATTTGTTTGGAAAAAATTGATGTGCTATGTTTTAAAATATAAAATTATTTTTCACAAGTTTCATATTCGTCATTTTTCTCGATTTACAACCGTTATATTGCAAAAAATTTCCGTTAATTTTGAGAAAATGTGATGAAAAATCTCGGGCGTTACAATCTTATTAGTTGTAATGAGCTTCAATGGTCAATAGTATGTGTATGACTATATAAGTGTGAGCACGACTGTAAGAGTATGAGTATGAGCACGATTGTAAGAGTATGAGTCAATGAAAGACTGTAAGTGTATGTTTCTGAGTAAGACTGTACAAGTAAGACCGTACGAGTAAGTGTAAGATTGTACAAATAAGGTTGTAAAAGTATGTATAAGTTGTGTGTAAGATTATCGAGTAAGGTTGCATGAGTATGTGTAAGTTATATGAGTAAGCGTACGATTGTACGAGTAGTTTGTAAGACCCTGATTAAGGGAGTTTCTATAAGATTAGTTAGATGGTGTGTTTGGCATGATTGTACGCATATGTGCATGATTCTTATATGTCTTTTTGCTTCATGTTTGAGTTGCATGAACACATTTATTTATAGACTTACTAAGTTCACTATTTAGAACTCCCCCACTGCGTATTTTCCAACTGAGTATGAAAATACTCATTATCCTATTTTTTAACCCAGTTATTCAGGAGGCATTTACAAGCTTGTAATGGAGAGCTCTTGGAGATAGATGCTAGGTATATTTGACTCACTACAAGTATCATTTTGTGCCACGATTTGATGTATTGGGTGAGATGAGATTTAAGGTGTTTATAGTTTCTGGACTTGTAATTTGGATTACACAGTGGTCTTACTATTTATGGGACTTGCACTCAAGGATGCCTGAGATAGATTTGTATTTAAAGTCTATGATCATAGCAATTTATTCGCACATTTTTTTGAGTAGTGCATAAAGATATTTGGTTTGGACGTACGATGTTTGATCAAATAAGTAAAAATTTGAATAGGAAAAACTGATGTGTGATGTTTTAAATTATAAAACAGATTTCACAGGTTCGTATTCGTCATTTTTCTCGATTTACTATCGCTATATTGCAAAAATTTTCTGGGAATTTTAAAGAAAATGTGATGAAAAATCTCGAGCGTTACACTATGTCCCCTCTTTCTCTCTCTCTACCTCTCTCCCCTCTCTCTCTCCCCTTCTCTCTCTCCCCCCTCTTTCTCTCTCTCCCCCTCTTTCTCTCTCTCCCCTTTTCTCTCTCCCCACTTTCTCTCTCTCCCCCTCTTTCTCTCTCTCCCCTCTTTCTCACTCTTCTCTCTCTCCTCCCACTCTCTCTCTCCCTTTTCTCTCTTTTATTAAAATTTTTAAAAAATAAAAAATTGTATTAGCGACACATAACATTATGCGTCACTACTAAATATTTTTTTATTTTTTAAAATTTTAGGAATAATTTATAATTAAAATTCCTCTCTCCCCTCTCTCTCTCCTTTCCTCACTCTCTCTCTCTCTCCCTCCCTCCCCTCTCTCCTTCCCTCCCTCTCTCTCCTCTTCTCTCTCTCTCTCCTCTCTCTCCCTCTCTCTCTCTCTCTCTCCTACCTCTCCCTCTCCATCTCCATCTCTCCTCTCTCTTTCTCTCTTCACTCTCTCTTTTCCCCACTCTCCTCTCTCTCTACACACTATCTCTCCTCTAAATTTAATTTTTTACTTTTATAAATTTATTTTAAAAATAATAAAAATGATATAAAATAAATATTATCAGCGATGCATAGGAGTATGCTTCACAAATAGACCAGGTAATAGCGACACATACCTATATGCGTTGCTACTACATAGTCTATTAGCGACGCATATTCCTATGCGTCGCTAATAATATTATTTTTTTAATTTTTTAAATATAATAATTTATAAAAAAATCTTAAACAGTTAAAATTAAATTAATCTCCCTCTCCTCTCTCATAACACATAGTACTCTCTCTCATCCTATCTCTCTCTCCTCACGCTCTCTCTCTACCCTCTCTCTCTTCTTTCTCTCGCTCTCTCATATCTTTTTCTCTTCTCCTTCTCTCGCTCTCTCTTCCCTCTCTCTTCTCTCCTGTTTCTCTCTCTTCCCCCTCTCTCCGCACCCTCTCTTCTCTCTCATCACTCTATCTAGCCACTCTCACCTCACCCTCTCTCTCCTCTCCTCTTTCTCTCTCTTCCTCTCTCTTCTCTGTCCTCACTCCTCTATCTACCCTCTCTCTCCCTTCTCTCTCTCTCTCTCTCTCTCCTCTCTTTTGCCCTCTTCACTCTCTCCCTTTTAAGAAATAAAATATATTATACATAAACAGTGAAAGTTTCATCTATTATTGACACTACCTTTTATTTAAAATTTAATATTTATTTATTATATATACAAATAGTAAATATTAAATAAAATATATTATATTTAAGAAATTTATTTTAAAGTTTTTAAATATTTATTTATTATATACTTATTAAATAAAACTAGTAGCGACGCTTGCATTGATATTTATTTATTATATATACAAATAGTAAATATTGAATAAAATATATTATATTTATGAAGTTTATTTTAAAACTTTTAAATATTTATTTATTATATACTTACTTATTAAATAAAACTAATTAATAAAACTAATAGCGATGCTTGCAAGCGTTGCTATTTGAGATGCTTGTTTAAAAGTGTCACTAATAGTTCTAAAAATTTATTTTTTATTTTAAATTTATTACTATTAGCGACGTTTTATAATAAGTGTCGTTAATATATAACTATTAGCGACGCTTAATAAAAAGTGTCATTAATAGTTATTTTTTTTGCGACGCATATTTATGTGTCTCAAATATAAGTTTTTAGCGACGCTTCTATTTGCATCACTAATGATACATTTTGTTGTAGTGTATGTAATTTAAATAATATATATTAAATATAAATTAATATCTAAAATAATACTATTTGCGACATTTAATATGAAATGTCACAAAAGTATAACTATTTGTGACATATTTAAATAAATGTCGCAAACACTAACTATTTACTACATTTAGTGGAAAACATCGCAAATAGTATATTATATTTAAGATGTTTATGGTGAAATGTCGCAAATATTATAGACTATTTGCAACGTTTATTTCAGAACATCACAAATAGTGTGCTTGTAAACGTTGCAAATATTCTAAAAAAAAATCCATTTTATTTTTTGAAAAGAATAGTATGTGCGATGTTTACATACAAACGTCACAAATATTGTTAATTAAGTATTTGCGACATTTGTATATAAACGTTGCAAATAGGCCCGCTATTTGCGATATTTATTTATAAACATAACAAATAGTAGTCCTATTTGCGACGATGATAAATTAGCGTCGCAAATAGTAATTTTTTTGTGACATATTTTTAAGCGTCATAAAAAACCCTTTTTAGCGACGCATTTAAGTGAGTCGCTAAAAGCATTGCAATAAGTTTTTTTTGTTGTTTGTTAGTTGATGAGATTTGTTTGCTCCTATCATAAATACTTCATGGCAATTAAAAAATTTTCATGTATATCTACAATGAAACAATGTGCCGATAGTATTGCTAATGTGGCATTATCTATAAGTATGTGGACGGGCTCTCTTCAATGTTTTCTAATACCTATGTTATAGAGGATGATTTTACTGGCCAGGTCTTTCTTGTACTTGTTGCATGTTTGGGCTTTCATCCTTCATATTTTTTATTTTATTTTAACAATTAGACACTCTTTGTCAGAATTAGAAATAGATGGGTCATGCACCTTCAGCTTGAGAGCATTTTTTATATTCTTCATTGACAATGAGCCAAGCGTAAGTCACACATGGGGCTCAATGATATTTAAAATTAACAGTGCAAAGCATATATTCTAGTGCTAGCATGTGTTCCATCAATTCCACGTAAGAAGGCTCCCATGTGCAACTTACGTTAGAATCATTGTCAATTTGGAGCATGAAAAATGCTTTACCAGTGATTTAAAGTTTTAGCCACCTTGTCATAGTCAATCTCTAAAGAAAATAATATTCTTATACCTTATTTTTTTATATTATAAGCCTTATACTATCTTTAATTAGATAGAGAAGGTAAATCCTACCTAATAACCTAATAACATAAGAATCACTTTTTCCTATTTAATAAGGTCTAAGAATATCACTATCTAATCTCTAAAGTCCTTATCAATTTGGCTGGTCAATGAAGTCGATCATTTATCTTCAATTTGCAAGATGCAAGAGAATTTGCATGTTTTTCACGTAAAGGTTACTCGCTCAATAAATCCAACAAACAATGGAAAATGCAAACGTTTTCGTCTAGGTGTGTTTTCACGGATACTTGAAGGAAATTCAATCAACCTTCACAGTCGCATCAATGAGAAAGGAGACCCGCCAGGAATCTAGGTTAGCTTTAGACATGTCTTATCATTTACGCTTGATAGAGAAGACCTGCATCCCCGTAAAACACGGGGGAGACCCAAGTCAAATATAAATTACACTAAAGTCTTTCTAGCGGCACGTATGTTTCAATTTCCATTAAAGTGCAAGTGGGCTTTTCAGACTAGCTGGAATTCGTTGCCTTCTTTCGGGGATGTCATTAATGGTAAAACCCAACCCCACTTATTTAGTTTTTAAAACTTTAATTAAAATAATTATTTTTGTTGAGTTCAGGTTTTAGGAGATCCAATCTGACCCGATTAAAATTAAATTATAATCTTAATATTATTTTAAATAAGTAAATAATTATTTAAAAAATTAAAATTATCTTTTTAGTCTAAATAGGTCAATCGGGTTGGGTTCTAATTTGGCCTCTTTGGGTTAAAGTATTAGAGTTACTGTTTATTAAATAATATCGGGCTCAAGGCAAAAGCATTTCTAATGCCAACACAACACATTTTGTCGGAAACCCCCACTGCTGCACGTTCTCTCTACCGGAGACCAAACTTCCTACCGTGGAAAAGATATTTAAGTGTTGTACAAATCCAGGTCAGACACATGAATGAAGAAGCACTGCATCACTTACACGACGTGGTCGAGGGAAGCTGAAAAATGTGGGGAAGAAGTTAAACAATCATCCATTTCATTACCGTATGTGGCTGATTTATTATTTACTTATGTCACAACTCAAACATAATCATTTCGATAGGTCAATTTCTGTGTCGCACAAGGGCTCTTGCATTTTGGTTGTATTCAGCCTGAACCGTTCATTCTCCTATTGAAATCAGATCCACACTACACTTTCTCTCTATTTGAAATTAGAGCTACAATCCAAGGTTCTTCCCAAGACAACCAACCAGTTCTATAAAAGCACCAAGTCTTCAACTCGTTGGAGAAACGACTAGTTGTGTTTACACACTGAATTTGCTTGTTCAATTTAATGAACTAAACTCTTTCACAGTACTTCAAGAGTTGAGATCAGCCCCAAATGACCCACTAGGAACCCAGCTGGCCTTAGACATGTCCCATCATTACCATAAAAGATGGGGAAGACGCAAGTCAAATTGTAATTACTAAGTTTGTTTTGGTGGCATGAAGACAGACAGTTATATCAAGTGAACGAGGTTCCCATTGCCCTCCGAGACATTGCTTATAAAAAGGCCGCTGATCCATTGTTTCTCCTCAGTCCTCACAGATACCTCCTTTCCATTTCCTTCTTCTTGTGCCCAAATCCCTCCGGCCAACCCAATGGGTCTCCAAACACACCACATTTTCCTCCTGATAATCATCTATTTTTCATCGTCGGCTTCAGTTGGAACTGCACATCTAAGCAACGAAACTGACCGGCAAGCTCTGCTGGCCTTCAAGGAGCAGATAAGTGTCGACCCTCTTAAAGTCATGAACTCATGGAACAGTTCTCTCCATTTCTGTTGCTGGCCAGGAGTCTCCTGTGGGCGCCGTCACCGGCGGGTCACTGCGCTCAACCTTAGCACACTTGGTCTGGTAGGCCGTATCTCATCCCACCTCGCCAACCTCTCTTTCCTCACGAACATCACTCTACTCGACAACAACTTCCACGGGGAGATACCACAAGAACTGGGTCGTCTTTTTCGTCTACAAAGCCTTGATTTACAATATAACTCACTCGAAGGAGTCATTCCTGCCAGCCTCTCCAACTGCTCCCAGCTGAGAACTATTGCCCTCACCCACAACAAGCTTGTAGGGGAAGTCTCACCTGAGCTTGGCCTTCTACCCAAACTATTCAACCTTTCTCTTATATCCAACAATCTCACGGGCGTCTTCCCACCTTTTCTAGCGAACCTCTCATCTCTCGTCCACCTTTCCCTAGCACACAACAATTTCTATGGGGCGATTCCGGAACAAGTTGGCATGCTATCCGGCTTAAAGACTCTTTCGTTGGGTTTTAACAACTTCATCGGTAAACTCCCTTCCACAATTTACAATCTCTCCAATATTGAGTTCTTAGTAGTCCAGTTCAATGAATTGAGTGGAAGCATTTCCCCTCATATGGGCTACTTTTTCCCTAACCTTCAGGTTGTCAGTGTGTATACGAACCACTTCACTGGGACTATCCCTAATTCCTTGTGTAATGCTTCTCACCTTCAAGTACTTGACTTCAGCAACAATCGCTTTCAAGGGTCTATACCCATTGATTTAGGGAAGTTGCAGGATCTGTACTATGTTACTTTTTTTAAAAATGAACTTGGGACGGAAAATGGTGATGACATGCTCTTTATCACATCTTTGACCAATTGCAGCAGGCTTAGAATACTCGAGGGAGGAGAGAATCAACTCAGTGGTCCATTGCCTGCCTCCATTGCCAACCTCTCTAGTGATCTTGCTTATTTGATTCTCATGGAAAATCGGATATATGGAAGAATCCCCACGGGAATTGAAAATTTCTTAAATTTGATGCATTTTGATTTGAATGACAACCTTTTGAGGGGCCCTATTCCTGACGGAATTGGGAAGCTTGCAAAATTGGGACCAGTCTACATGGATAGAAACCGCTTGTCAGGACAAATCCCAACATCCCTTGGCAACCTTTCTCAATTGAACGAACTTTCTTTATGGAAGAATCAGTTGGAAGGCACCATAACGCCAAGCCTTGGAAATTGCTCAAGTCTGCAATATCTTTATCTTCATGACAACAACCTTAATGGTAACATACCCAACCAGATATTCAACCTCAGATCGATGATCGAACTCACTTTGTCGAGTAACTTGTTAAGATGCACCTTGCCGTTGGAGGTTGGGAACCTTCAAAATATGGTTTTCTTAAACCTTTCTAACAACAGACTATCGGGTGAAATTCCTAATGCACTCAGCAAGTGCATGAGTCTTATCTCCCTCGACTTGTCTAAAAACTCCTTTGCAGGAACTATCCCAATGTCACTGAGTACCTTGAGTGCAGCTGAAGTGGTCGACTTCTCACACAATAATTTGTCAGGTATGATACCCACATTTTTTACAGAATTTCGGTTTCTGAAATTGTTAGATTTATCTTTCAATGACCTCGACGGAGAAGTGCCTAAACAAGGTCTGTTCAGCAATGCAAGCAGAATTTCAATGTTGGGAAATAGCAGACTTTGCGGAGGCATCCTTGAATTGCATTTGCCTTCATGTCAAAAGTATAGTGGAGAAAATCACAAAAGATCTTTTCTTCTCAAGGTTGTGCTACCATTGATCATCGGAACATGCATTTTCATCTTTGCATGCTGTATAATTATATGGTACTGGAGAAAACATCCTACAAATAAATTAGCTCCATTCTCTTCTATAAAAAAACATGTGACAGTCACCTATGCGGAGCTCCATCGAGCAACCAATGGATTCTCTTATGCCAACTTGATAGGTTCTGGAAGTTTTGGTTACGTATTTAAGGGAACTTTAGATTCTTATCAAATGGATATAGCCGTGAAGGTGATAAGGATTGAGCAAATAAGTGTTCGGAGCTTCAAAACTGAATGTGAAGCATTGAAACAGATTCGCCATCGCAATATTGTAAAGATATTGACCTCTTGCTCCAGTCTTGATTTTCAAGGTAATGAATTCAAAGCTTTAGTTTTTAAATATATGCCGAATGGGAATCTAGAGTCGTGGCTACATCCACATGCTGATGATCAAGATTTATATCTTAGTTTCAACAAAAGGATAGATGTGGCCATTGATATTGCTCATGCATTGGATTACCTTCATAATCATTGTGAGACTCCAATTGTTCATTGTGACTTGAAACCCAACAATATTCTACTTGATGAGGACCTGGTAGCACATGTGAGCGATTTTGGCCTAGCTAAAATTCTATTATTTGAAAGCAATGATTCCTCTTGCACATCCATGTTAAAGGGTTCTATTGGTTACATTCCTCCAGGTACAATCCATTGTCCTTAATATATTAGTCATTCAACCATCATGATATAATTATGTAAATGAACATATTAGTATTTATCTTGAAAAAAGCTTATAAGTGTTATTTTACAATCATTAAAACTTATTGCATTTATTGAGGTTTGTGATTTTTCTTTGTTAACTACCAATGGCAGAATATGGTATTGGACACAAGGTTACTACCCAAGGCGATGTGTATAGCTATGGTATCCTTTTGTTAGAGATGTTCATGGGGAAAAGGCCCACAGACGAATTGTTCAATGATGGTGTCAACATTTCAAATTATGCACAAATGTCATTTCAGGAAACATCAATGGAAATCATGGATGCAAGATTGCTATTGAAAGAAAATATCAATGATGATATTAAATTTCAAGATTGCTTCTTAACAGTCATCAAAATTGGAATTGCATGCACGACTGGGTTGCCACAAGATAGAACAAGTATAAGAGATGTTTGTTCTGAATTGAAAGTTGTAAGAGAAGTATATCACAAGGACATACATAGGTAGACACTGCATATTGAATTAAGGTAGATAAAACTAAAGTTGAGTAGTTGAATAAAGATTGATATATCGTATGTTTATCTTAGTGACATCAACTTGTACACTAGATTCTAGTTCATGTGTTAAAATTTTTGCAAAGCTATTTTGCAAAGTTGTTGCCTTTTGTGTCACATTTGAATAGAAACAATAAGTCCTAGATTAGTAGAGAGATGAACAAAATAAACAGTACCACTAGTGTGGAAAATGACCATGACAAGCCCCCCCCCAATCACCATGGGCCTCAACCCCATTCTCAGGATGAGAATGAGGACCTCAACACAAAGGAGGACAAAAAGACCCCCAAACCCATAAGGATGGGAACTTGACAGAAGTAAAACAACAAGAAGCCCAAAATGCCATATCTTTAGAATGGAGTAAGAGGCCCTTCACAAAAAAAAAGTGGAAGGTGGGGAGGAGGGGAAAATAATACAAGAGGTGAAAATATAGAGCAAGTGGGTAAAAGAGTAAGCATGGAGAAAATAAGAAAGAATGCAATATGAAGAAAAGGTGGGGAGAAGAAGATGAAACTCTGGAGGGTGAAAGGGGGAAGAGATCTAGAGATGCAAGAAGAGTTAGAAACTTGTAGAAGAGGAATGGCGGGTGAAGAGGAGGAGTTGAGGAGATGGAAGGCCATCTAGGCCGGAAGGCCATGACCAACCTTTCAAGCCAACTTCACTGGCTCCCAAAATCTTCTTGGACACTAACCCAAATTCACCTCAGAGGTGTTTGTTTGTGAGCTATGTGTGTGGCATAGAAAAACCAAGAAAAATAAAGTGTCACTAACTCGCAATGAAGTTACAAGATTTATCTTCCTCCTTTAAACAAAATAAATAAAAATTTTGTTTAAATTAATGTGCCCAATTTCAATGTGTTTTAACTAGAATTTTGCATTCAAATAAGCAAACAAAACACACAAGAATTTTTATGTGAAAACCCAACCAGCGAAAAACCACGGGACCCTCTGTCTAGATCAACTATGTATTATGTAAACCTAAGATTATAGAATTACCGATTACAAAGACAAAAGACTTCTTCTTTCTCTTCAAAAGGATGGTTCACTACACAACTATTCAATTCTAAATCAATCACTCCTTAATTGTTTTTCGGTCATAGTTTGATCTTCTCCTCTGTGCTCCTTGATCAAAGTAGATCTTTCATCTCTTTCTTAGAATAAATCTTTTATTCTCTTAATCTTCTTAGAAATAATCTTTAGTAAACATCATTTCATACATGTGTTTTTGTGCTCTAGTATCACATCTAATCACTCTTTTTATTTATTGTAGAGATTTTCTCATCCTATGAGACAACTCTCTCAAAACTCGAGTAGAGCAAATCTACACAAGCCCTCTAGGTTTTCTTGGTTTTTTCTCTTCCTCCATTACGTTCCAATGTCTTTATACAGACTCCCAAGTCCTAAAAGGAATAAGACTCTAACTTAGATCCAAACTAAACCGAAAAATCTTAATTTAAGCAACTTGCCGCTAAATTGATCAATTTTTTCCACAGGGTGATTGATCGATCCCTATTTCTTTCCCTCACGACTCTTCTATCAATCGATCATCTCAACCTCGCGTCGATCATTAACCCTCGGCTTCGTTTAACAAAGAGTATTTGCAAGTGCCAATCGATTGATCACAAAAGAGATTCATCACTCATCTAGTTTTCGGAGATTTTTTTACAGTACATTAGAGATCAATCGTTCCAACCTAGCAATTGATCGTTTTGACCAGATTTTTTATTTTTCATTATTCGAATCTCCAATCCTCACTATTCTTTCACCTAATGTCTCTTTTACCCTAAAGTGTATGAATATGATGTATGCACGTATTTTTACCTATCGTAAACACGGATTTGAGTCTTCCATTGGTTCTACCTTCAGAAGTCATTATTCAAAGTGTAAACCGACTCAAAATACACATTAATGACATTATTTTGATCAAAGGAATAAGTCAATACATGACATAAGTACACTTATGTTCTTACAATATCCCCTTTTGGATATTTCGTGATAAAATAGTACAACCCGTCATATAAAAAATAAAATTACAACTCTTTAGTGCATAATCAGATTTAGACGGATTATCTAACAATGACTCTCCCCCTTAATCTAGAACTCGCATAATATTGTTCTAAGAAACATGTAAATACAGAGTTTAAACATTTAAGTAAGTAAAAGATTAATCATGACATCACTACAACAAAAAATTAGCAACACTTTTATTAGCGGCGCAATACAAAGCGTCGCTAAAAACTACTATTTGCGACGTATATAAAAGTGTCGTAAAATGTATAACTATTAACGACGCTTTTTAAAATGTATTGCTAATAGTACAACTATTAGTGACATTTTGATAAAAAAACATCGCTAATATTGCTACTATTTAAGAAGTTTTTTAAAAAATGTTGCTAATAGTTATAAATTTTTAAAAAATAAAAAGCTATATGCTACGCTTTTGTAAAAGCATCGCAAATAATATTAATAATACCAACACTTTTATCAAAGTGTCCCTAATAGTTTTACTATTAGAGACGCTTAAAAAAATATGTCACGGATAAAATAATGTAATTTTTTCTAAAAAATTAAGATTATTAGCATCGTTAATATTACTACTATTAGCAACGCTTTTAAAAATGTGTTGCTAATGGTTTTATAATTTTTTTTATTTAATATTTATTATTTAAATATATAATCTATAATAAATAAATATTTTAAATTTAAAAAACTTTCCGAATATAATATATTTTATTTAATATTTATTATTTTTATTTATAATAAATAAATAAAATTCTCCTACTTTATCCTCACTCCTCCTTAGAGCTGGGGCTCTTGTTTACACGCATAAGAGAGAGAGGCATAGAGGAGTAAAGAGAGAAAGAGCAAAGAGAGATGAGAGAGAAAGGAGTGAGTATTAAAGAGAGAGAAAGATGAGACAAAGAGAAAAGAGAGAGATCTAGAGAAGAGAGAGGAGAGAGAGTGAGAGTAGATAGAGAGAGAGAGAGAGAAATAGGGTAGAGAGAGAAAAATTGATAGAGAGGAGAGAGAGAAGGAGAAGGGAGAGAAAGAGGGCAGAGAGAAAGGAGAGAGAGGATGAGAGAGGAGAGAGAAAGAGAGAGAAGAGAGGACAAGAGAGAGAGGGGGAAGTAATTAATTTTGATTTTTTGTGGATTTTTTAATATAAATTATATTTTGAAACTAATAAAAAAATTAAAATAAAATATATTGGCGAGGCTTACTAAATTGCATCGCTACTACCCTACATAGTAGAGACACATTTTCCTATGCATTGCTAATATATTTTATTTTATTTTTTTATTAATTTTAAAATATTATATATAATAAAAGGGAGAGAGAGAGAAAGAGAAGAGATAGATAGTGGGTAGAAAGAGGAGAGAGAGTGGGAGGAGTGAGAGAGAGAGAGAGAGAGAATGAAGAGGGATATTTAGACTTTGTGGGAATTTTGTATTATATATTATATTTTAAAATTAATAAAAAAATTAAAATAAAATATATTAATGATGCTTACTAAATTGCGTCGCTACTACCCTTGTCGTAGCTATGCATATACATATGTGTCACTATTATCTATGATACTAGCGATGCATTTTTCTATACGTCGTTAATATATATTTTATTTAATGTTTTTATTAATTTTAGAATATTATATATTAGAAATGAGAAAGAGAAGAGAGAGAGAGAGAAAGAGGAAAGAGAGAAGAGAGAAGAGGGAGAAAGAAGGAAAGATAGAGAGAAAGGGGAAAGACAGAAGAGAGGAGAGAAAGGAGGGAGAAGAGAGGAGAGAAAGGAGGGAGAGAGAGAAGAGAGAGAAAGAGGTGAGAGAGAGAGGGAAGAGAGAGAAAGAGGTGAGAGAGAGAGAGAGAGGGAGGGAAGAGAGAGGAGGGGGAAGAGAGGAGAGAGAAAGAGAAGAAAGAGAGAGAGGGAGGAGAGAGAAGAGTTGATAGAGTGAGAACATATGAGAGGAGAGACAAAGGGGAAAAAATTAATTTTGATTTTGTTGAGAATTTTTTTATTATATATTATATTTTAAAACTAATAAAAAAATTAAAATAAAATATATTAGCAACGCTTACTAAATTGCGTCGTAGGGATGCATACACATATGTATCGCTACTACATAGGGTACTAGCGACGTATTTTCTTATGCGTCACTAATATATTTTATTTTAATTTTTTTGTTAATTTGTAAATATTATATATTATAAAAGAGAGATAGGAGTGGGAGAAAGAGAGGAGAGAGAGAGACAGGAGAGGAGAGATAGAGGGGGGAAGAAATCAATTTTGATTTTGTTGGGAATTTTTTTATTATCTATTTTATTTTAAAACTAATAAAAAAAATTAAAATAAAATATATTAGCGACGCTTACTAAATTGCGTCGTTACTACCCTATGTAATAGGGATGCATACACATATGTATCGCTACTGTATAGGGTACTAGCGACGCATTTTCCTATGCATCGCTAATATGTTTTTTTAATTTATAAATATTATATATTATAAAAGAGAGATAGGAGTGGAGAAAGAGAAGAGAGAGAGAGAGAGGAGAGACAGAAGAGAGGGAGAGAGAAGAAAGAGAATAGAGAGAGAGGGAGGAGAGAGAGAAAGAGAGAGAGAGAGAGAGGAGAGGAGAGGAGAGAGTGAAAGAAGATAGAGGGGGGAATAAATTAATTTTGATTTTTTTGGGAATTTTTTATTATGTATTATATTTTTAAAGTAATAAAAATATTAAAATAAATTATATTAGTAACGTTTACTAAATTGCGTTGCTACTAACCTACATAGTAGAGTTGCATACACATATGCGCCGCTACTACACAGGGTACTAGCGACGCATTTTCCTATATGTCGTTATTACATTATATTTTAAATTTTTTATTAATTTTAAAATATTATATATTTTAAAAGAAAGAGAGGAGTGAGAGAAAGAGTAGATAGAGAGAGTGAGAAAGAGGAGAGAGAGAAGTGAAGAGAGGAGAGATAGAGGGGGGATGAAATTAATTTAGATTTTTTAATTTTTTTATATTTTATATTTTAAAACTAATAAAAGAATTTAAAATAAAATATATTAGCAACACTTACTAGATTGCGTTACTACTATCTAGGGTATTAGCCATGTATTTTCCTATACGTCGCAAATATATTTTATTTTAAATTTTTACTAATTTTAATATATTATATATCATAAAAGAGAGAGAGGAGAGAGAGAGAGAAAGAGAAAAGAGGAGAGAGATAGTGGGTCCAAAGAGGAGAGAGAGGGAGGAGAGAGGAGTGAGAGAGAGAAAGAGAAGAGAGGAGAGAGATAAAGGGGGAAGAAATTAATTTCAAATTTTTAGTAATTTTGTATTATATATTATATTTTAAAATTAATAAAAAACTTAAAATAAAATATATTAGCAATGCTTACTAAATTGTGTCGCTATTACGCATATGCGTGTCTATTATTTAGGGTACTAGCGATGTCTTTTCCTATTTGTTGCTAATATATTTTATTTTAATTTTTTTTATTAATTTTTAAATATTCTATATAAGAAAAGAGAGATAGGAGAGAAAGAGGAGAGAGGGAGAGAGGGAGAGAGAGAATGAGAAGAGAGAGAAATAAGGAAAAGAGAGAGTGGGAAGAGAGGAGAGATAGAAGAGAGGAGAGAGAGTGAGAATAGAGAAAAGAGACACAGGAGAGAGAAGAGAGAAAGAAAGAAGAGAGAGAGAGAGAGGAGAGAATAGGGAAGAGAGAGAAGAGATAGAGGAAGGAAGAAATTAATTTTTATTTTTTTGGGAATTTTTTATTATATATTATATTTTAAAACTAATAAAAAAATTAAAATAAAATATATTAGTGATGCTTACTAAATTGCGTCGCTACTACCCTGTGTAGTAGCTACATATACACACATGTGTTGCTTCTACTCAAGGTACTAGCGACATATTTTTCTATGCATAACTAATACATTTTATTTTTATTTTTTTATTTATTTTGAAATATTATATATTATAAAAGAGAGAGAGAGAGAGGATTGAGAGAAAGAGAAGGAGAAGAGAGAGAGATAAAGAGGGGAGAGAGAAAGGAGAGAGAAGAGAGAGTGAGAGAGAGATAGTGGGTAGAAAGAGTAGAGAGAGAAGGAGAGAGGGGTGAGAGAGAGAAAGAGAGTGAAGACATAGACAAAGGAGAGTAGAGAGATAGAGGGGGAAAGAAATTAATTTAGATTTTTTTGGAGTTTTTTATTATATATTATATTTTAAAATTAATAAAAAAATTTAAATAAAATATATTAGCAATGCTTACTAAATTGTGTCGCTACTACCTTAGGTAGTAGAGACAAATATGCATATGCGTCTCTATTATCTAGGGTACTAGCGACGCATTTTCCTATGCGTCGCTAATATATTTTATTTTAATTTTTTATTAATTTTTAAATATTATATATAAGAAAAGATAGATAGGAGAGAGAGAGAAGGAAAAGAGCGAGAGGGAAGAGAGGAGAGACAGAAGAGTGGAGAGAGAGAATAGAGAGAGAGGAGAGAAAGAGAGAGGGGGGAAAGAGATAGAAAGAAAGAAAGAAGAGAGAGAGGAGTGAGAAGAGAGGAGAGGGAGAGAATAGAAGAGAGAGAGGAGGAAAGAAATTAATTTTTATTTTATTGGGAATTTTTTTATTATATATTATATTTTAAAACTAATAAAAAATTAAAATAAAATATATTAGTGACACTTAATAAATTGTGTCGCTACTACCCTACAGGTAGTAGCGACGCATATGCATATGCGTCTCTGCTATTTACGGTACTAGGGATGCATTTTCCTATGCGTCGCTAATATATTTTATTTTAATTTTTTAATTAATTTTAAAATATTTTATATTATAAAAGAGTGAGAGAGGATTGAGAGAAAGAGAACAGAGAGAGAGAGGGAGATAAAGAGGGGAGAGAGAGAGAGGAGAGATAGAGGGAGGATGAAATTCATTTATATTTTTTATGAATTTTTTATTATATATTATATTTTAAAACTAATAAAAAAATTTAAAATAAAATATATTAGCGATGCTTACTAAATTACATCGCTACTATCTAGGGTATTAATTATATAATAAAAGAGAGAGAGAGAGGAGAGAGAGAAAGAGAAGAGAAAGAGGGATAGTGGGTGGCAAGAGGAGTGAGAGAGAGAGAAAGTGTAATGCCAGAGATTTTTCATCATTTTTTCTTAAATTTCACGAAATATAACCATTGTAAATTAGGAAAAATGATGAAATACAAAACCTGTGAAAGCAGTTTATAATTTAAATCATCGCACATCAGTTTTCCCATCCAAATTTTTGCTAATTCGATTAAACATCATACGGCTAAACCAAACATCCTCATGCGCTACTCAAAAACAAATGTACAAATAAATTACAATGATCATGAGTTTTAAATATAAATCTATCTCAAACATCTATGAGTCCAAGTCTAATAAATAGTCCACATTCTAATCCAAATTACAAGTCCAGAAAACATAAATACTTTAATTCTCATCTCACCCAATACATCAGATTGTGGCACAAAATAACACTTGCAGTGAGTGAAAGATATACCTAAGTCAAAGGGAATCAAACCACCACAGAAACGAGCATCCATATCTAGGAGCTCTCCAACACAAACCTGCAAAAGCCTCCCAACCATTGGGGCTAAAAAATAGGGTAAATGAGTATTTTCATACTTATTAGAAAAATACCCAGTAGGGGAGTTATAAATATTGAACTCAGTAAGTCCATACATAGATGCATTCATACAACTCAAACATGAAGCAAGCAGGCATATAATAATTTTTCACATACGCATACATTCATGCCAAATACATTTCATAAAACTAATCATATACATACTTGTATGACCTTACTCGTATAGTCTTACTCATACGACCTTACTCGTACAATCTTACTAATACGACCTTACTCGTACAATCTTACTAATACGACCTTACTCATGCAATCTTACTCCAATTCTTACTCTTACAGTCTTGCTCAAAACCATACATACTATCAACTATTAAAGCTCATTACAATTAATAAGCTCCAGCGTTAAAATGGAAAGGAATGATACTGGGGCATCACTATAACCTCTGGGGAGTGACTAGATATCATGGACTTTTCAGAAGGCAAGGCACAACAATGCTCATGGGGTGCAGGAATAAACAAGTAAGAGCAGTTCCATGATACTACTTACCTTAGCGTGCAAACACAAATGACCATACATTAGGCGTCATACAATTGCCTACACTTTAGGGGTCTTATAATACCAGTGTCACTCTTGGGTAGAAATCATATAGTGTCACTCTTGGGCAATGTTGTTAAATTTTATTTTTTTACTCACAAGTGCACAAATCTATAGTAGTTAAGTGGCTAAATCGAGTGTCGATCCCATAGAGAGTTGAAATCAAAAAAGCAAATTTGATTTAACTCAAGTAAACCTTAATCTAGTTAACAAATATAAAGATAATAACTTGACTATAGTAACTAACAAAAGCAAATAAGAATTTAAAGGCAATTAAACTATCTAAATCAAAATTCTAAATCAAATAAGAAAGCAATGCAAAGTAAGTAAAACACTATCAAATAAACAAAACACTAGAGTATAAGAATCCACATTCATTAAATCATAAAAACTCATAAGGATGATCATTGATTATATTTCCATATCATCTCATAATAATCTAGAATTCAATCTTCGTTATTATGAAAAATATCATCATTAACCTCTCATGTATAATAAAGAAAATACATTGTTCCTCCTCACAACGGATTAAAACCAAGTCATTAATTGTATCCACAATTTACAAATTACAACTAATACCCAATTTCAATATTAAACTAGAAAAAACCAAGTAAAAAACTAATGAGAACCAATTTAAATCATAAGAAAAGGATGACTAAACTCATATCCAAATCAATCTCATCAATTAAAAAGTTAGAAACAATTAACATTAAATCCACCATTAAGAAAAATTAATCAAGTCTCATAATCATGAAATTCTATAATTTAATGAAGTTTTATCCGAGCCCTACCAAAGAAATTTAGCTACTCATTAACCTAAGAAATAAAATTTCTATTAGAAAAATTGAAAAGAGACTTAAAATGTAACGCCCAAAATTTTTCATCACATTTTCTTAAAATTCATGATTTTTTTTTTGCAATATAACAACTATAAATAAGAGAAAAATGACCAAATACAAAACTTGTGAAAACAATTTATAATTTAAAACACTAAACATCAATTTTCTCATTCAAAATTTTCCTCATTCGATTAAACATCATACGGCCAAACCAAACATCTTCAGGCGCTACGAAAAAATAAAAGTATGAATAAATTACCATGATAATGGATTTTAAATACAAATCTATCCCAGACATCCTTGAGTGCAAGTCCCATAACAATCTACAGTTTGATCCAAATTAAAAGTCCAGAATACATAAACACCTTAAATCTCATCTCCCCCAATACATCAGATCGTGGCACAAATAAAATTTGCAGTGAATCAAAAATATACCTGAGTAAATAGAACACAATTCATCGAAGAAACGAGCATCCATCTCCTAAAGCTCTCCATCACAAACCTACAAAAGCCTCCCGAACAACGGGGTTAAAAAATAGGGTAATGAGTATTTTCATACTCAGTGGGAAAACACCCAGTAGGGGAGTTCTAAACAGTGAACTCAGTAAGTCCATAAATAGATGCATTCATGCAACTCAAACATGAAGCAGATTACATATAATAAGCATATACATATGCATATATTTACGCATAATACACCATAAAACCAAACTTACACAAACACCCTTAATCAGGGTCTTACAAACTTAGTCCTGCAATCGTACACTTACTCATATAACTTACACATACTTGTATGACCTTACTCGTACAATCTTACACTTACTCGTACAACCTTACTCGTACAATCTTACTCATAAACATACACGTACTATCTTGCTTAGAATCATACTCTTACAGTCATGCTCATACTCATACTCATACTCTTACAATCATGCTCATACTCTTACATCCACACTCATACTCATACTCTTACAGTCGTACTCATACTCGTACTCTTACAGTCGTACTCATATTCATACTCTTACAGTCGTACTCATTCTCATAATCATACGTGTACTCAGAAACACACATACTCACTCATATAGTCGTACACATACTATCGACCACTGAAGCTTATTAAAACTAGATGCCATGGACAAGAATGTTACTGGGGCATCACCTTAACCTCCGAGGGAGTGACTAGATGCCATGGACTTTTCCGAAGGCAAGGCACACCAATGCTCATGGGGCACAAGATCAAACAGGTAAGAGCAGGTCCATGATACTACTTACTTGAGCGCTCAAATAGAAACACCCACACATAAGGGGTCATACAATTGCCCACACTCTAGGGGTCTTATAGTGCCAGTACCACTCTCGGGAAGAATCATACAGTGCCACTCTTGGGCATGAATCAAACAACGCTCTCAAAATAGCATCAACCGTCTGGGCTTATACAACACATAGACCAAATCGAAAACATACATTGCTCTCAACAGAGCATCAGACGTTTGGTGCTCTATATAGCACACAGACAACATCCCGCAGGATAAACACCATGGTAAGACATGAGAAATGCTCAGCTAACTCATTATCGGCTAGCTCAAACACGGAACTTAATTTGTCAAACCCTCTGGTCTCAAACTCACAACGCTATCATTAGCTTTGCTTATAATTTAAGTTTGAATTAAGTAAATTATACGGTACAATTATGCCACACAAACTCACGGTGCTCGACTGATCAAACCGAAGCTGAGCCCGATCCGAAACCCTAGTTCATCAAGGTAGTAGACTTCACTTATCCCATCCATATCATGATCATAACTCATCGTACATCAAATCCTTACATAATCATACAATCTTCGCCATCCACCTTACGACCAAAACATCTTACTCGGCATAATCAAACTGAGCTCTTATAGTAGATCCCCGTTATCACCCTCATACTTAATACCTAACTTATTATACTTACTTTTCACTTCATAATCTGTACGTTATGCTTTTACAATTATGCACGCTCTTACTGTCTAACAATTCCCCCAAACATACGCTCCCATTCTAATCCTCGCTCGTCAAACTTACCTCCTCTGTCTTTCGTCATATGCCTACACATCCAAATCCACATCCAACTTTGTACCAAACACTCTGTCACCTCTTACCGTTCATCACCCAAACTTCTGCCCACACACATAGTCCACATACGTAACTTACCAACATACTTGCTAGTCATCACTAGCACATACGTAATACACATGTACCATACTAACATATTCGCTAGCCATCACTAGCGCATACATATTCCACATACATAAAACATGCTTACATCTCACTTACATATCATATACATTTCAACATGGCATAAGTCATTCTCTTACATCATGCAAATGGATTATGATTTAACATCCAAAGCATTGAAGCATACAGTCCTAGCATGCTACTACACATTCAAATCATGTTATCATGAAATTACGAGTTCAAAGCTCCCCTACCTCATAATCATGATGTTTGTTGACGAGCACACGACGGTGGCGGCATCGGTGATGGAGTTGGCAGCCAAAAGTATTGCCCAGTTGAGAGAGTTGTTGTCCTGACGGTTTAGGAAGCGCTGAAACTACTCACGGCCAAAGGGGTGTCATAAGTCAATGCAGTAAAATCTGTGATCCACTACGGCACACTACGGGTGGCCGGGAGAAAGGTCATGCTAACGAGTAGCAGGTGCAACTGGAATTCGTGGGTATACTAAATTAAGGTCGGCCGACAGCTGAGAAATACTTGGCCAGCCGCAATACATCAAAATTAGCCATGGACAGCACCCAACGGCATCAATTTTGCAATTATAAGGGAGGAGGGCATGGGGTGACGCTCAAGGACAAAGGAGAGGTGGAGAACTCTAGGGGTCAAATCCAAACTACGGCAGAGCCATCCGACGATCAGGTGGCGCCAAAGTGGCACCTAAACCCTAAACCGTATGCGTGACTACATGCGCACATGGCAAAGAGGGTCACTCGAGGAGGAGATGGGCAGTTAGTGGATCTGGAGGTGGCTCTATGACCACAAGGGCGACAGAGGTAAGGCCATGATGTGGTGGCTGACCCAAGCGGCGACATCGCCGGTCACCACCCATAACCAAAAAAAATGGTGCGGGCAATAGTGCATCTAGCACGGTCGTGGGTAGAGGGTAGGGCTAGCCAAGGGTTGGGGGCTGTCACTATGACAAGGCTGGCCAAAAGTGGCCCATAGCTGTAGCGGAATGGTGCAGAGGGTGTTCGAAGTCCAACAAGGCTACGGTGCCCAAAATGGAAAAAAAACCCTAGGGCCACACGGAGGAGCATGGGGTTACTAGTGGCTTAGGTCGGCTCCGCCAGGGCCCTAGTAACCGGGCGGAGCTGGGTCCAATGGAGGACGATGACAGACTACAGACGGTGGCAGCAACCCGTCCGTAGCGCAACACAGTGAGACAATATAGGGGAGAGGCATCAAGCATGAGTAGAGGAGAGACAGAGGGTGCGGAGGAGGAACCAGACCAGGAAAACATCCACACGTCATTGCCCGACCGGGGCAGAGCCGGACGAAAGTCCGATCGGCCAAATCAGGCATCTGGCTAGCAGTAGAAGTCAAAACACCCAAAACGGGCGTTGACAGACATCAGAGGACCGAAAAATGGTTATAGCGGTAAGTTTGGGCTGAGGCGGCGGTCCTACCATCGCAAGCCGAAGGTTGGCCGACCAGGGGTCAGCCGAAGGCTAGCTCTCCCTCTCCAGGACAGCCTCAAATTTGGCCACTATTTCACCCAAATAGAGCACTACCGAAAAAATAGTGCAGAGGGGGGAAAAGAAGTGAGGCGGAGGGAGGAGGCCAAGTGGGGCCGAGAGGGATGGACTCCTGCCGTCGCCGGCCCACGGCGGAGCCCTGGGCGGCCGATCATCCCTTACTGGCCCACAATGGCTGCGAAAATACAACATAGAGAGAGAGGGAGAGGGGCTAACTGGGGGAAATGGAACTCAGGGGGGGCAGCGGAGCTGGTTGGGGGCCGACCTTGCGATCGCCAAACCGCGGCTGGCCAGACGAAGATCGGGCGGATCCCACTGGCCACCGCCGGCTCCGTTAAATCACAAGATGGAGAGAGTGAGTAGGGACTGGGGAAAACAGGGGAGGAACTCATGGCCGTCAAACCAAGCTGGGGGGGTGCCAGGCAGGTGGCCTTGCCATCGCATGGCCGTGGCCAGGCCGACGCCAGCCGGCATCCATCTGGTGGCGCTTCTCCGGCTCATCCAGAACAAGAGAGAGAGAGCTTTGGGCGGTTCTGGGCGATTCCAGAATGGACTTGCCCGAGCCCGACGTTTTCACTATATTTTTTTATAATTTTTTTTCTTTTCTTTCCCTTATATTTTGCACTCTTATTCTCTCTCAATTTTTTGCGCTATAAGTGCGCGTCCAGGCCCACGGCCTATGGCTGAACCCACACCTGACTTTATAGGTACAAATACCGAAACCGAATACACCAAAGCATCATATTTTTCTACTGAAAATGATAAAAAAAATATCAAAAAAATTTCAAAAAATCGTAGGAAAAATCAGGGGAATTACATACAAAATGTGAAAAGATAGAAAATTTTCAAAAAACACTGTTTGCTACAATACCATGATTGAGATTTTTCTTCTCTGGTCCTCTGCTCTATTTATAAACTTGCTGGGTATAATTGTCCCTTCCATCTTTAAGCCTCAATTTTGACCCAATATAGTTGATTTCCATTCTTTTTTCATTCCTTTTCCTTGATGCCTACTTCTTTCCTCGTTTAAGTCTTCTTTCTTTTTATAAGTTCTTCCTTGATTTAACTCTAACCAACTTCTCTAATCCTCTTTTTGGTTCTTTCCTCATTTAAGACTTTCCATTCTTTGTACTTTTTATTTCCAAGCACTTGACCATCCACTTGGTTTTAGCAAAGGAATTTTCCAAATTGAAATAATTCTTGCACATAAATTCATCATGAATGCTCCAAAATGACAATTTCATCAATTAAGCTCATCAAACCCTATAAAATAGAATTAAACTCTAATAAGCCAATATTAATATAAAATCAACCCTAAAATGCATAAAACTAGTGTATATAAATAGTTATATTATGAGCATATCAAATACCCCCAAACCTACTTTTTCCTAGTTCTTGAGAAAAACTAAAAACAAAAACAATAGGAAACAAAACTAACTACTCCACTTCCTTCATACACTTGCACATCCACATCCAACTCCATACTAGATCCTCTGTCACCTCTTACCGTCCATTGCCCATACTTCTGCCCACACATACCTACACATATCCATCGCATAGGTGTATAGCCATCATATATATGTATGGCCATCACACATATGTATAACATACACATACTTCCATGCATACTTGACCAACATACTCGCTAGCCCTCACTTGAACACACATAATCCACAAACGTCAACCATACTTACAGCTTACATGCATGTCATATGCATTTCAACATGGCATAATTTATCCTCTTACATCATGCAAACGGATCATGATCTAACATCCAAAGCATTGAATCATATATTCCAATCATGCTACTACACATTCAAAGCATGTTATAATGAAATTACGAGTTCAAAGCTCCCCTACCTCGTAATCCATGACGTTTGATGGCGAGCACATGATGGTGACGGCGTCAATGGCGGAGTTGATGGCCAAAAGTATAGCCAAGCTGAGAGAGTTGTTATTCCGTGGTTTAAGAAGCACCAAAAGCAATCACGACCAAATAGGATGACACAAATCAACACGGCAACATAGAGAGGGCACACGGATCTAGGCGAAAGGATATATGGGAAAAGGGTGGCCCTTTTTACGGTGGAGGGAGAGGAGATCGAGTGGGGTGGCTCCCTTGCCTTCGCCGGATCAAGGTGGAGCCGGACGGAGGTCCGGCTGGCTATGGCTTGCCTTCGGCGGCCACTGTTTAATCAAAATAGTGAGGCGGCAAAAAAATAGGGGCGAAGGAAAGAAGAGGAGTGGGGCAGTGGAGAAGCCAATTGGGGCTGGGAGGAGTGGCTCATCGCCGTCGCCGGGCCAAGGCGGAGCTTATGGCGGCCAGCCCTGGCCAGACCACGACGGTGGCGGAAAACATGAAACAAAGAGAGGGGAAGGGCTAACGAGGGAAGACGGGGTGGAGACGGAGCAACCGTGAGGGCCGGGGCTGTGGCCCCTTGATGTCGCACCACCGAGGCGGAGCCGGCGCTGGTGGGCCGACGTCTTGATGGTGGCCGGTAGTCACTCGAGAGGAGACAACAGAAGGGGGCGATTCTCTGTTCTGAAAGTTTCTAGATCGGGCTGAAGCGAGTCCAATTTGATCTTTTTTTTCTTTCCCTATCTTATCCTGTCTTGAGTCATAAATGCTTGTCGAGGCTCACGGCCTATGACTAAACCCCACACCCGACTCTCTGAGTACAAATACTGAGGCCAAATATGTCAAAGTATCACATTTCCCGATGAAAATGATAAAACAATAACAAAAAAATTCAAAAAAGCATAAAAAATAGAGACATTACAGAGAGAGGAGAGGAGAGAGATAGAGGGGGGAGAAATTAATTTAGATCTTTTGGGAATTTTGTATTATAAATTATATTTTAAAACTAATAATTTTTTTAAAATAAATTATATTAGCGATGCTTACTAAATTGCATTGCTACCCTTGGTAGGGTACTAGCTCCACATTTTCCTATGCGTCGTTAATATATTGTATTTTAAATTTTTTATTAATTTTAAAATATTGTATATAAAAGAGAGAGAGAGGAGAGAGAGGGAGAGAGAGGACAGAAGAGAGAGAGTGAAGAGAGAGGAGAGAGAGAGTGAGGAAAGAGAAAGAGAAGAGAGAGAAAGATGGAAGAGAGAAAGAAGAGAGAGAGAGAGAAGAGAGAGAGGGAGAGAAAAGAGAGAGAGAAGAGAGAGAGGAGGGAGAGAGAAGAGGATGAGAGAGGAGAGGAGAGAGAATTGAGAAGAGGTAGAATAGTAAAGAGGGAGGAGAGAGAGTGAAGTGAGAGAAGAAATTTAAAAATAAAACTAAATATGTATTATTTGCTACGCACCTTGAGATGTGTCGCAAATAATGGTCCTATTTGCGATGCATATTAAGGTGTGTCGCAAATATGGGTCTTATTTGCGACGTATCCTGAAGTGCATATCAAATAAGATCTTATTTGTGATGCATGTTATTTGTGTAAGGACACAAATAACATGCATCGCAAATAAGATCTTATTTACACAAATAACATGCATCGCAAATAAGATCTTATTTGATACGCACTTCAGGATACGTCGCAAATGAGACCCATATTTGCGACACACCTTAATATGTGTCGCAAATAGGACCATTAATAAGGTCTTATTTGGGACTCATGTTATTTGCATCACAAACAGACGTACCGTGAGATAGCAATGCTTCATTAGAAGTGTTGCAAATAATCATGTTTTTACGACACTTCTGGTGGAGCATCGCAAAAACTAAAATTTCGCCTATGCATCGGCGAATTCGATTGCAGTCAATATGTTTTTTTAAAAATTTGTATGAACAATCATTGCAGAAATCATTGTTCTATAACTTCATTGAACAATGTGTAATTTCCATTATTCCGTCTGGCCGGCCGACCAGTTTTATTCCGGCCAGAAACCCCGGTCGTCGGGCAAATGCGACCGGGGTTGACCCGCTGGCGGCAGGTTCTGCCACCGCCATGCGGGCCACAGTAAAAAAAATAATAATAAAGGGTCGCGTAGGCCTAACCGAGCTAGCTGTGGCGGCCTTGGATGCGGCGGCTTCGCCATTTAGTTTTTTTAAAAAAAAGAAAACCAAAAGGGGCTTTTGGCCACTAGCCAGCGGCGAGACCGACACCATCAGTTCCACCATGCGCCAACGGTCCTGAAACCCTTGAGCCGCCCACCCCTCCGCCGCGGTAGGGGGTGATGTCGCCAGAGGCCGAATGGCCTTTGGCCAGTCACGGGGAAGACGATCCATGAAATGGGTTGTCTGGCCC
Organism: Saururus chinensis; assembly: GCA_035235625.1. Classification (NCBI taxonomy): domain Eukaryota; kingdom Viridiplantae; phylum Streptophyta; class Magnoliopsida; order Piperales; family Saururaceae; genus Saururus; species Saururus chinensis. Next base: position 21,528,517 of record CP141146.1, on the reverse strand, counting down.
TGGACCGGGTTCGGTTGCCTGACCCGGTTCGGTCCGGCTCAATAAAAAAAATGAAGTATACCTACATATCCAGGTCCGGTTCAGTAGGATAAAATAGTCAGACAAATATGGAAAAAAAGTACAAATGACCATGAACATTTGTTGAGTGCCCTTTCCAAGTTCTAGATCGAGGGAAAATTCCAAATTCTTTGAAATGACCAATTTACCCTTGTGAGTTGAAGTGTAGAATAATAATTAATGACCAAACTTAGGGGCTCCGGTTCAAGGGCCTATGAGTGGATTCAAAAATTGATAAAAATCTCAGTGAGATTTTTGTGTGTATCCTAAATTTGGACAAAGTCAAAAGTTAGGGAAAATTCCCAATAAATCGATATTTGACTGTTTTACCTCTTGGGTTAAGGTAAGATTATTAATTGAACCAGGGTCGGTTCAAGGGGCTTACGACCCCGTTAAACATCAAGAAAATAACCTCGGGTTCACAATGTCATGGTGTACCCCTCAGATAGTTTTGGACCCATCAAGGTTCAGGGAGGCCCTGAACAAAAAGACAGAAATACCCCTATGCAGATCGGCCCACATTTGCGTGAATGAAATTAACAGGCCAATGTGATACTTGAACCTTTTGAGAGGTTAACAACTTTCGGTATTTTGTTATTGATGTTGTGATAGTAACTTATCACTATTTTAAGATTATTGAAAGATTAATTGATGAGGTGGATAGCTTTGGATTGGGCGAGAACACCTAATCAAGATAAAGACTAAAAACACACAGAGGGATTTGGGACTAGTTCATAGAGTGAACAAAGCCTTTGACCTAATGATTTGCCTTGGTTGATGAACCGATAGTAGTTTCGAGTTTAAAACCGTAGTCTAGGAGGGACTAATAGGGTTTCGGATAGTCATTCGAAATCCTAGCTTATTGATGAGCAAGATAGGGTTTATAATGGTTTCCTAAGTTTTAGCTCTATTGAGGAGCTGCTGATTTGACCGTGTAGTTGCATCTCCCCATTGGAGGGAGCTCTGAATGAGTCGGGCTCACCACAGATCTATTGAGGATTTTTTAGTGTACACGCATTTGGATTGGCTGACATCCTGCTTGGTTGGCTTTTCCTGCAACTTCTGTTCAGGTGTAGTTGTGGGCCATGCCCTTCTACTCTAGTGAGGTCCTTTGTGAGCTAGGAGGGCTGATGGTACTTCTTGGTGGATTCCAGGGGCCTGGTGGATTCTAAGGTGTTTCGTCATGGATTTACCTTTGAGGGTGGTCTATGGTGAGGTTATCATTTGTCACTTAGGTTGACATCTGATGAGTCTATCTGTCATTGGGATTAGACGGGGATATTAATTATCGAACAATGGTTTGAGAGATAATTAATTACATTGTTTGATATTGCTTGTTTAATTAGAACAAGTGGAACAATTAAAGGACTTGCATAAAATGTAGGTTGCTTTAAAATACTTAAGCATTACATGTGTGATGCTATGCTTCTTAGTATAGTGTAGTTTAAGGCAGAACTACGTCTGGATCCGATCTTGTTGGAAACATTAGAGATGTTGTCTGATGAGTACGTAGGCAACTAACATTAGGTGATGTTGACCCGATCCGAAAAATATTAAATTTTACTTTTGTTCTTTTGAAACGCTCTTCCAAAGGGAGGAGATCTTTTGTTTCCTGCTTGGTCTTGTTTGCTTGCAGGTTCTTTAGATGGGGATGTTGAGAGATCAAGACGTTGGTGGGCGTTTGAGGATGACATTGCATTAGTGGGAGCTAGTTTCTTACTTCTGCAATCTTGTAAGTGATTATAATTACTGGTGTGAGAGTCAACTTTACTTGGTTGTTTATTTTTGGACAGATGACAGACTTATACTTAGAGGGTTAACCTACTGTTTATCAAAATTTGACATGTGGTCATCTAAGGTGGGAAGTATAGATGTACCACATATATGCTTCCTACCTTAGATTTAACATCTTCATCGGTTGAGTCAGTATTAATGATGGTTTTATACTTCCTCTTGCCACCACTACCAATGCCTAACAAAGAAACTTTGTTATGTGCAGAATAATTGCTCTCCAAATCCATCCCACCTTTTGATCTAGCATAACCACTCTAACACTGTGAAGCTGTCCGGCACCTCAACATTGGCCTCCACCGGCTTGTTCTCTGCTCTGGCTTCTTTTCCACTGCCCCTCGCATGCCTCGAGGAGGTGGAGATATAAGTGTATTGCGGTGAAGTGAAGAAGCCACTGAATGCTACATAAAAGTTGCACGCATTATGACATCCTTGAAATCAATAATAAAATTAATGAGCCAAAATGTAATTCAAAAAATATAAGCCTTCTACCATCTACTAGTCAACATTTAGTCAAAATCTGTTAACTTTCTTCTAACCATATAAACTAGGTCATATGGTATCATCCTCGCTAAATATCTGATCACATCATTGAAACCTACCTTGTAAACCTAACTTGCACAAATCTAATGACCACCCAATGTACTTCGACAAATATAAGCCTCCTACCATCTACCAGTCAATAGTTAGGATGTATTAGTTAACTTTGTTTTAACCATATAAACTAGGTTATATAGTCTCCTCCTCGCTAGATATCAGATCACATCATACTCATGAGTAAAACTAATTACATATAATCTTCTTACTTACCCTACCAACAAAACATATATATTCATTTACTTACTTACCCTACCAACAAAACATATATATTCATACTTTTTTTCCATCTATTAAAATATATTACAAGCATACAAACTAAGCACCAAACACACAAGATAAAGTTGAAATTATTACTTACTTACACTCTTATTTATCCACCCATATGTGAACATAACTTGCACAAATTTAATGACCACCCAATGTACTTCGGAAAATATAAGCCTCATACCATCTACCAGTCAATAGTTAGGATGTATCAGTAAATTTTGTTTTCTTCCATCTACTAGGTCATATGGAATACTCCTCGCTAGATATCAGATCACATCATTCAAACCTACCTTGTAAACCCATCTTGCGCAAATCTAATGACCACACAATGTACTTCGAAATATAAAAATCCCCCTACCATCTACCAGTCAACAGTTCAGTTCTATCAATTAACTTTGTTATAACCATATATTATAGGTCATGTAGTCTCCTCCTCGCTAGATATCAGATCACACCATTTAAACCTACCTTCTACACCTATCTTCCTCGAATCTAATTACCTCAAAATATGCTAGTCCAAAGTTAAGCATCCTATCATCTACCAGTCAATAGCTAGGCAGGTATCAGTTAACTTTGTTTTACCCATAAAAAATAGGTCATATGGTCCCCTCCATGATAGATATCTGATCACATCATGAAAACCTACCTTGTCAACCTATCTTCCTCAAATCTAATGACCATGGAATGTACTTCAACAAATAATAGCCTCCTACCATCTACCTATCAACAGTTAGGATGTATCAGTTAACTATGTTCTACCCATGTAAACTAGGTCCAATTGTCTCATCCTCGCTAGATATCATATCAAATCATTTAAATCATGAGTTAAATTAAAAATACAAGCAAAATACATAATCCATTAATTTTACCCTGAATTTGTTTATTATATAACCCCGGAAGAACATAATTCATTATAAACTATCAAAATACAACCATACATTACAAACCCAATTGATACAATCTGACCGCCCATTTGATGGGAAATTGTAGCCAAAAGCTAGACCTAAAGAAAACAGATATTGAATCTCTTTTCTCTCATATATTTTTCAGCACAAACTATATAACCATAAATCATCAGATGTCATCAAACTAACATTACTCCTCCAAGTCACTAGACACCAGATCTGCACCCCTATGTCAGTGAAATTCAAACCAAACACAAAGCGCTATGCTTTTAACTAAACATTGCACAATCACGAACTACATATTATATATACTCAATATCAAAAAATATCTTCGTAACCTATATGCGGACTCTAAAAATGCAAGATTTCAAAAAATACACACCTCAAACCCACCATGCATCTTCACTTTGCGGCCATTTTACGATCACCTTGCCACGACAGACGAAACTGGGTTCGATCGTTCTGGTGCATGACCTAAGCGGATGAGGGACCTTCTTCGACTGGACGGACGAAGAGGATGTGGAAACGAGGAGGCGCTGAGGGAGAAAGAAATCTAAGAGAATGATGGAGACAAGGAAGGAGAAGAGGAGGACGGCAGCTCCTCTGCGGGAGCCGCCGCCGCGTCTTTTTGCCTCCCATGAGGCCTTCCTATCTTTTTATATTGACTAAGGGTATTATTGGCAATTCAAGTGCGTGTGTGGGAAAGTCGAACGTGCATAAGTCTAATTGTGCAAAATCAATTTACCAGGCCTCAATTTGTAATTCCACCGATTGTGACATCTATTTCTAAACAAAATTCTACCAAGTGCTTAGGGAGAAGCCCTGAGTGCATCTTGAATTTGGAAGATGAAGAAGATTCAAGAAGCCTCTGGCAGTTGGCAATGCAGCTTTCTGTCTTCATTTAACCGAGGTTTGAATTTGTATCAAGAAAGGTTTATGGCCGTTGCCATTTGAATCACTTTGACTGTAACAGTGTACTCAAAACCGCCCATACCCATTGCAATTTCAAATTCAATTAATAGCAGTTGGAAACAACGGCTAAAATATCCGCTCCAGGGTCATATATAGAAGCTTGGCAAGCTTTGTAAGCTTTTCCTCCATGGAGAGCCTGGGAATTTCTGCAACGAAGAAGAAGAGAAGAGGAGAAAGGCTAAAGAAATCTGGAGACGGAAAATAATCTTCTCTTAGAAATTCTATTCTGATTTCCTTTTGAGGTAATCTCTTGTCATTTTTTATTTGTCTTTTGTTTAAATTCCCTGTTTTTATTTTTTCTCCATCTATGTTTGGGGGGAGCACAATTCTCTTATAGAAATTTCAGGTTGAAGATGCTAGCTTTTTTGGTTGGATTGGTTTCAATTCGTGACGACATGCGCCTCATGTTAGAAGTGGGCATTAGATTTAATGGGTTAAGCCCATATCATTAAGGTGGGCATAATATTTATGTGGGTCAAGCCCATATTTCATATGTGGGTCAAGCCCATATCGTAGAGAGCCCAAACCCGCTTTGTGTTGAATGAGAATCACACATGTGAATTGGTTTAAGAAGTGAATAGTCCCACATCACCTAGAAGAAGGTGATGGTGTTGGTATATAATACATAAGTTTGGCCTTTCGAGTTAGGCCCTTAGGCCAACCCACTTTTGTGGGAGAGAGACATGTTTGACCCATGCACCTAGGTGGGCTAACCCGCGCGCGCGCCGCCGCCGCTGTTCGTCTGGGCACAGTCAGGTTGGGTTAGGTTGGGTCAACAAGATAATTATTTTTGGGACAAATTCATTTGGTTTGGTTTTCTCTTAACCCAACTTTATTTGGTTTAGTTTTCTATTTATTTGGTTTGGTTTATATTAACCAAAAGGGGTCCAGTTTGATTTCACTAAAGAATGTGTCTTTTAACGGATGGACGCATCCGTTTGAATAGGAAAGGGTGTCTTCAACGGGATTTCCTATAAAATCATGGAAAACAATTTCTGTATTAATCCAATTTTGGATTTTTGTCAAATTCCATTTATGTGAGAGCATACATAATGTGGTTCGTTGCATGTACTGTGTTGGAGGTGCTCCTACAGTACGTAGTTGATCGTCTTATCCTGGGAGGCAGACGCCCAAGAGTCCTAAGCACTATTAAGGAGGGCAAATTTTGTCTTAGGGACAGTGATTTGCTTGATTTGATCATTAAACTTCAAGTAAGGTTTTTCATCACCATATTTGCGAAGGTACAAAAATAACAATCTTAAGACAGAATTCATTAAATAATTTCATACTTTACTATTTTGCATGTAGAATAGTAAATTTATAAGTTATATAATGTGAATTTCAAAAATTTACTGTTCATTTCTAAAAAAATTCAAATTTTTAGTGTTTTGTGTGAAAATTTTTGAAATTTAATAGTTTTGTGTGTAAATTTCTAAATTTTTACTGTTCTAGGCGTAAATTTATGAAATTTTACTATTCTGAGCGTAAATTTCTAAAATTCTACTATTTTCGGCCTAAATTTTTGAAAGATTACTGTTCTATATGTAAATTTCCTGCAAGTTACTGTTTTGTGTGAATTTTTTTCGCAAATTTATTGTTTCATGTGTAATTTTCGGAATATTACTGGTCTGTTTGTAAATTTTCAATCAATTACTGTGCTATATGTAATTTTTGAATATCACTGTGTTATGTAATTTTCAATATTTTACTGTATGTAATTTTTCGAACTTTACAGTACTGTATGTGTAATTTCTTGGAACTCGACTGGGTGTAATTTTCTGAAATTTCCTGAGTTATCTGTAATTTCTCGAACTTTACTGGGTTGCGTGAAATTTTTTTTTTTAAAAAAAATTGATATATTATTTAATTGAGATAATCTTCTCTTCATTAGAACAGAAATGGCTGCTGAGGGTACCAACTTGACTTCAGTACTTATTCTCACTCGGGTTAATGCTCCTCTTCATATTAAAGGGGAAAAACAAAAAAAGTTCAGTGGTTCGGATTTCAAACGATGGCAACAGAAAATGTTGTTCTATCTTACCACACTGAACCTGGCCCGATTCCTTCAAGTGGAAGTACCCATTCTCACTTAGGAGAAACGGGAAGACAAAACAGCTGTTATGACAGTAGATGCATAGAAACATGCAGATTTCTTATGCCGTAATTACATCCTTAACAGGTTGGACAACACATTATATAATGTGTACAATTCTATGAAAAGTGCTAAGGCACTATGAGAGTCATTAGACAAGAAGTACAAGACTAAAGATGTTGGAACGAAGAAATTCATGGTCGACAAATTTCTGGACTTCAAAATGGTGGACTCTAAAACTGTAATCAGTCAAGTTCAAGAACTCCAAGTTATCCTGCATGATATTCATATAGAAGGCATGACTTTAAGTGAGTCTTTCCAGGTGGCAACTATAATAGAAAAATTACCACCTTCCTAGAAGCATTTTAAGAACTACTTAAAGCATAAGAGAAATGAGATGAACATGGAACATTTGATTCTGAGGTTAAGGATTGAAGAAGACAACCATGCTTCTGAAAAGAAAACCGGGGGTCATGGCATGGAAGCCAAAGTCAATGTTGTGGAACAATGACATAAAAGCAATAGCTTCAACAATAAGAAGAGGAAGCATCCTGCTGGACAGTCGAACAACTACTCCAACAAAGCCAAGTTCAAGGACAAGTGCTATGTGTGTGACAAGGTGGGCCACAAGGCTAAGGATTGTCGCAAACAGAAAAAACAAGATGATTCCAAGAAGAAGAATGCACAAGCACACATGACTAAAGTGGAGAATCTCTCCACCAATGTGAATGATATCAACCTTTCCGCTGTAATTTTGGAAGTGAACATGGTCACGAATGCTAGAGAATGGTGGGTGGACACAGGGGCTACTCGTCATCTTTGCTTCAATAGGAAGATGTTCTCCATTTATCAACCCATGGAAAATGGTGAACAACTATTTATGGGCAACTCTTCTACTGCAAAGGATGAAGGAATTGGAAAGGTTGTGCTCAAGATGACTTCAGGCAAAGAACTCACTCTCAACAATGTGCTGCATGTGCTAGAAATTTGAAAGAATTTAGTGTCCAGATCATTGATGAGTAAGAATGGGTTCAAGTTGGTGTTTGAGTCAGATAAATTTGTTTTGACCAAGGGTGGGATGTATGTGGGCAAAGGGTACTTAAATGAGGGGCTTTTCAAGCTCAATGTACTCACTATTGTACCTATTTCTATTATTAAGAATGTGAATGCTTCTTCCTCATATATGATTGTGTCATGTGATGTGTGGCACGGTAGATTAGGACATATTAATTATGATGCTTTGTGAAGATTGATAAATGTGGAATATCTGCCTAAATTTAATATTGACTCTACTCAAACTGCAAAACTTGTGTGGAATCGAAATTAACAAAGAAATCTTTCCAAAGTATTGAGAGATGTACTAAACCTCTTGAGTTAATTCACAATAATGTCTGTGACTTAAAACTTGTTCAAACAAGAGGAGATAAAAAGTACTTTATTACATTTATTGACGATTGCACTAGTTATTGTTATGTTTACTTGCTAAGAAGTAAAGATGAGGCTATTAACATGTTCATATTATATAAAACAGAGGTTGAGAATCAACTTGGCAAGAAAATAAAAGTTCTAAGAAGTGATAGAGGTGGGGAATATGAATCACATTTTGGTGATTTCTGTTCACAACATGGTATTATACACCAAACTATGGCACCCTATTGATCGTTTATAATTAAACCCTTTGCAAGTGTACAAGGTAATTGTACTAGGATGAGTATTTAAGGGTTGTCGAACCTCAGGGACGGATGAATTATTACTAAATCTAAAGTGAAATTTACTGATTGAAAACTAAAAAGAACATAAACTTTAATTAAGCAAAAGAAAGAATAAACTATATCAAAGGTAAGAGACTAATATGATAGAATTTACTTAGGAAATCGAATCCACTATAGAACCATAACAATTCCTTAACTTTTAATCTAAATCTAGTGTGAATATGAACAAGTATTCTCAGCTACAAGCTAGAATTACTTCAGAAAGAATCATTAATTAATTTCCATGGCATGAACTATCTTCGACAATAGCACGAATCATCTACACTAAATAGCTATAGGCATGACCCGTCTAATCTTAGTATAACTCATCCAAGTCCTTAATTATCTGAACATTAAAACTATTGTATGACCATCTCATCTAAATCACAGAAATTAGAATTGATGCAAATATCAAAACCACATCAATCTACCATCTACAAGACAATAAATCAACATAGATTTGAATAAACATGAAAAGCTCTTCCATTAAAAATGAAATCCTTATCATACAATTATCATAATTCATAACTGAGATCTAAATTAAAAAAAAAAAAATTGAAACTTATCTATAGCTTCATCAACTCCTAAGTAAAAGAAAAGTTTAGCCTTCCATTGAAGAAGAAAGCACATGAATCTCCATTGAAAGCTTTGGGTTTTTCTCCACCTTCTTCTTCCTTCTTCTCTTCAGAAAATCTACTTGTTAGCCTTCAATTTCGAGCCAAATATGTCTTTATATAGGCATAAGAACCGTAGGAAAGAGTTGTATATGAAAATGACTCAAAATTGGGTGAAATAAGGAAACTGCGCGTTATGCCGTTTGAACGCCCTGCATGCCCGTTCGAACGCCAATATTGCATTTTTCATCAAAATCACGTTATCCCGTTCCAACGCCCTACAAGCCCGTTCAAACGGATACACTGTTTTTGCAATCTGGACAGTTTTTCTGGACAGTCCATTTTCTGTTCATTAAGCTCTTTCTTTCATATCCATATTAATTTCCAACATGTTTATAACTCCGAAAAGTTATCCAAATAACTTTAAAACATATTAAGACTATTTTAAATTATTCAAAACATCGTCCAAGTACTTCGATAAGCGCATTTTACCTACAAAGCATTAAAACATAACATTTTAGACATGTAGAATATAATTAAAATTCCAACTTGATTCAAATACATATCTAAACTACTAATAACTATAAAATTATTAATAATTAAACTAAAATACTAATATCTATCTTAATCTAAATAAATCATAACTAATTCTTAATTAACCTAATCTATACTAGCAAATAAGGTAAAAAAGCATATAAAAAATATATATATTTCATACTTATCACCTATTCACCTCAACAAAATGGAGTTGTTGAACAAAAAAATAGAACTTTAAAAGAAATAATGAATGTCATGTTAATAAGTTCTGGGTTACCTCAGAACATGAATGGGGAAACTTTGTTTTTAGCTAATTATATTCTCAACAAAATACCTCATAAGAAAACCATGCAAACACCATATGAATTATGGAAAGGTCAAAAGCCTTCATACAAATTCTTAAAGGTGTGGGGGTGTTTGGCGAAAGTGGCAGTGCCTAATCTCAAGAGGATTAAAATTGGACTAAAGACCATTGATTGTGTATTTATTGGTTATGCCAATAATAACAATGCATATCGCTTTCTTGTTCATAAATCAGATATTCCTAATGTAAATGTCAATACTATGATTGAATCTAGGAATGCTTCATTTTTTTAACATATTTTACAGTGGATTTCTACACAAAAGGAAAGTTCTCTTAAAAGAACTTTGGATGTTGCACAGGACAATAGTGAAGACCAAGAGGGAGAAGATGATGAACCTAGACGTAGCAAACGTGCTAAAATATCAAAATCCTTTGGTCTAGACTTTCTAACTTATTTGTTAGAAAATGAGCCTCAAAGCTTTAAAGAAGTCATGTACTCTCCTGAAGCACAAGGCAGTAAATAGTAAAATTGAATCCATTATGCAAAATCATACTTGGGAGTTGGTGGACCTACCACTAGGGAGTAAACCTCTTGGATATAAATGGATATTTAAGAAGAAGATGAAGGCTGATGGATCAATTGACAAATATAAAGCTAGACTTGTAATCAAAGGATACAAGCAAAAGGAAGGTCAAGATTATTTTGACACATATTCACCAGTCACAAGGATAACATCAATTAGGATGTTAATCGCTATTGCTGCTTTGTATAATCTTGAAATACATCAAATGGATGTGAAAACCGCATTCTTGAATGGTGACTTGAATGAGGAAATATATATGTAACAACCTAAAGGGTTTGTTGTACCGGGTCAAGAAAACAAAGTGTGCAGACTTGTTAAATGGCTCTATGGGCTTAAACAAGCACCTAAGCAATGACATGAAAATTTTGATAAAATGATGATGCCAAATGGATTCAAAATCATTGAATGTGACAAATGTGTTTATGTTAAAGAAAGACCTGATGGCTATGTTATTGTATGCCTATATGTGGATGATATGCTCATTATTGGAAGCAGTGGTGATATCATTAAAACTACTAAGAAAATATTGAACAAACAGTTTGACATGAAGGATATGGGTGTTGCAGATATCATACTAGGGATGAAATTCATTAGAACATCTAATGAATATGTATTATCTCAATCTCATTACATTAAGAAAATCCTAGAGAAATTTATTAATAATGATAATCGTCCAGCGAGAACACTTGTGGATGTGACATTCCACTTAAGCAAAAACACGTGTGAGAGCATATCACAACTTCAATATTCTCAAATTATTGGTAGTCTCAATTACATCATGAATTGTACGAGACCAAACATCGCATACTCATTGAGTAAAATGAGTAGATTTAATAGCAATCTAGGGGCAAACTACTGGAAGGCTGTAGTCAGGGTTCTTAGATATCTAAGATATGCCTTGAACTATGGACTGCACTATACAAGGTATCCAGGACTACTAGAGGGTTATTGTGATGGAAACTGGATATCTAATACAAAAGACTCAAAATCCACAAGTGGATATGTCTTTACTCTTGGAGGTGAAGCAGTGTCCTAGAAATCTTCTAAACAAACGTGCATAACAAGATCCACCATGGAATCTAAATTCATTACACTTGATAGAGCAAGCGAAGAGGCTGAGTGGCTTCATAATTTTTTAGAGGATATTCCAATGTGGGGGGAACCTGTGCCACCTATTTGCATCTATTGTGATAGCCAATCGGCTATAGGAAGGGCACAAAGTAACTTGTATAATGGTAAGTCTCGACATATACGTCGGAGGCACAATATCATAAAGCAATTGCTCTCTAATGGAATAATTTTCATTGAGTATGTTAGGTCAAAAGAAAATATTGCAAATCCACTTACTAAGGGTTTGACCAAAGAACAAGTAAGCAGTTCATCGAGGGGAATGGGATTAAACCCTATACATTAAGAGTCATCATAATGGCAGCCCAACCTAGTTAATTGGAGATCCAAGATCTAGGTAAAAAGGGACAACTGAATTGTGGGGGATTTAAGGGGAATCACTATTGAGATAAAATCTCGTCCTCATTCCTATGATGAGATAGTGATGCCTGCAGAGTGAATCAGGATAAGCTTTGCTTTTAATGGTTCTCATAGCTTGAATTAGTTAGAGTGGGGTATTGCAGGATACTCCTAATGAGAATCACCTATATGAGTGTGAAGGGGCCGCTTCTATGAGGATTTTAAGGCTAAATCTTCTAGAGCCCTTTGAAAACCAAGTTTATTCAGGGCTGAAATAACACAATCATGAAAACCATAGTGTGTCTGAGAAGTGATTGTGTGAATTCTATTGTCTTGGTTTACGCATATGGCTGAATAGTTCAAGACATCACATTCACTGATTAGTCAGTAGACCCGATAGTTGTCACAAGGGAAGGTTCAAAGCCAAAAGCTACCTTTCCCCTATGTATGATTTTTTCAATATTTGCTTTCACGATTTATCTGCATTGTTTTGCATAGTTATCCAACCAATTCTCATTCATGTGGGGGATTGTTAGAAGTGGGCATTATATTTAATGGGTTAAGCCCATATCATTAAGGTGGGCATAATATTTATGTGGGTCAAGCCCATATTTCATATGTGGGTCAAGCCCATATGGTAGATAGCCCAAGCCCACTTTGTGTTGAATGAGAATCACACATGTAAATTTGTTGAAGAAGTGAATAGTCCCATATCGCCTAGAAGAAGGTGATGATGTTGGTATATAAGGCATAAGTTTGGTATTTCAAGTTAGGCCCACTTTTGTGGAGGAGAGACATGTTGAACCTATGTACATAGGTAGGCTAACCCGCGCGCATGCGCCGCCGCCGCCATCCGTCCGGCTAGGCTTAGCTCGATTCGTACGCTCGGCTGTCTAGGTCGGGTTAGGTTAGGTTGGGTTGGGTCAACAAGATAATTATTTTTGGGATAAATTCATTTGGTTTAGTTTTCTCTTAACCCAACTTTATTTGGTTTGGTTTTCTATTTATTTGGTTTGGTTTATATTAACCAAAACGGGTTCGGTTTGATTTCACAAAAGAATGTGTCTGTTAATGGATGGACGCATCCATTTGAATGGGAAAAGGCGTCTTCAACGGGATTTCCTATAAAATCATGGAAAACGATTTCTGCATTAATCCAATTCTGGATTTCCGTCTAATTCCATTTTTGTGTGAGCATACATAATGTGGTTCGTTGCATGTACTGTGTTGGAGGTGCTTCTAGAATACGTGGTTGATCGTCTTATCCTAGGAAGTAGACGCCCAAAAGTCATAAGCACCGTTAAGGAGGGCGAATTTTGTCTTAAGGATAGAGCGATTTGCTTGATTCGATTATAAAACTTCGAGTAAGGTTTTTCATCACCGTATTTGCGATGGTACGAAAATAACACCTCTTACCCACTTCCTGTGTGAAAATTATACTAATGCCAGGTTAAAACCAAGTTAGCAAACGCCATAACTACAAAACTATCAATAACAGTAAATTGCATAGATAATCATATACGTAAACTGTGAGATTACTTCAACTTATTATGCTTCTGTATAAAATGCAACTTGGTCAGCATTATACCACTTTAAGCTGTAGTGGAATATGATGTTGATGATAAGGTGGAATTTTGTGTTTTTGCATGCATTCATATTGGGTGTACCATGGTCAATTTTGTGATATCAAGACCATATCGCTAATGTAATTAACTGCAATGGTACTTGTATGGTGATTGTGATGCTAAGTAAATTCCAATGCGTGTTTTCTACCCATTCATTGAGTTGAGCAATTGTTTTTTCCACATTTTCTTTGACAACTTCATTATCTTGTTCTGCCCAAGTGTAATTTCTTTCATTCAATTTTTTTTTGTAATTCTGATGCAGGAGTAAAATGACATTATTACAAGTCCAAGAGTACAGTCTTTTATTTGTCAAGTTATTATGACATGGAGTTGGCTATTTATTTCATTTCAAGTTTTTATTAATGTGAGCAGGGTACTGAGGAATGAAGTTCTTTCCATATAGCAAGAAGTTTTTAAACAATTAGGGCAACATTAGTCAACTTTAGTTTCTCCCGTTTTAGAATAGGGAATCATATGATATTCAATGAAGGTTTATAAGGCAAGGGAAATTGTGAATTGTCTAGATGCCAATAATCAGAATATAGGAAACAAGTGAGGGGCCTGTGTGGTATAGTATGTAATTACATATTTTAGTCCTTGAGACTTATGTGCCATATATCAGATAGTCTTTAATGACGTCATTAGTGGTCACATTCTTAATGTGCACCTTGTGAGCATGCTTGGAATGCTTCTCTTATATTGACATGAACATTTGCAATAGCTTTCTTAGTTTATTATGTCCTTGAAATCTTCGGATATAGACAACGGAATCCATTTCTTTCTTAGTTTCACTCTCATATTATCATTTTCTGCCTGCTGAGTTCTTAGAGTGAACTCTCAAGTATGTCTGATGCGTATGTCTATTGTTATCATTCTGGTCTATCTTGCATTAGGCTTATCTCGACTAAACTCTCAGCCTCCCGCAGTAGCCACAATTCAAAGCCCACAGAACAACATTATGTTGGATGCAGCAGGGTTTTTAATCCTGCACCTGCGCTACCTTAAATCTGCTTTCCAGGCAGGCAAGGGATTTTTAATTTGTATTTTGTAACATTATTTTCTTGGCTGGTGGTACATGAAATAATTTAATTTTCTAGGACTATACAAGTTACAAATGAGAACATAAATTTTAGTATTCTTTCAGGTAAAGTAATTTAGAGAGCAATATGAGATAATAAATAATGACGAGTTCAATAAAGTTGAAGTCATACTGAGAACAAAGTTATAAAATTAGTTTAGTTTGGCTTGCAGCTCCTAATTTTAGGTTCTGATGGTATGGTTGGAGGGTGGAAGATTCATGTTGATTCAGTTTAGTACGAGTCCTTTCAAAATCAAATATGTGAGGCAAGATATTCTTCTAATTGTGATGATTTCCTTCAATCTTTCTGTTGGAAAAGAAGTGGCATCTCTCTCTCTCTCTCTCTCTCTGTGTTTGAAAGCATTTAATATGCTTTTGAAATTTCTTTTCTTTTTAGAAGAAAAATATTCTTTTTCATCTTGATCATTGATATTTATTCAGTTGACTTCTCTTTCTATGGAATTTTCAGATTCTACCAACAGTTGATGTATTCTTAAAGTTTGAGCTTCTGTACGCTTCAATTCTAGAAAATGGGTGAGTTGGAACATGCAACCCTTTGCTCTTACCATATCCTTCCATCTGATTAAGCTTTTATAGATGATGTTTACCTTGTTCAGCATGGACTATTGAAATGCTTTACACTGATCACCATACGTACTGAGTGTGTTCTCTCTCCCCATCTTCCTCTCTTCTTTTCCCAATGAAAATGTTTTTGGCTTGCTGAAAAGATTTCGGCTATTGCATATATTAAGAAACGATTGTTTACCTGTGTAGGGCCTATCTTTTTGTTCTCTTTTTTACAACAATGCCAAGTGCTACTTGCTTCATTGTGTCTCATAGTAATGACTTTTGCCTGATATGGTGCAGGTACTTGATTTCATATCTGTCATTGTAATTGGTATATTCGTGGCATTTGTGGTTTATTTGTATATTTCACTCATATGGCAATAGATACTGATGATTTGGCCTACTTTTCCCTTGGTCGGACAACAAATTTGTTTATGTAAATTAATTGCTAGTTGTGAGTTTCACTTGTAAATGCTAATTTTATCTCAAGCCTTGTTGAGGCCATAAAATCAATATTGATATGAACTCCTTTTTTCCTACAATTCCTAATAGCTACTTTCTTCACTTTGTCTGTTATACATTAATCATATGGCAACAAGTGGATGTGGTTTGGATTATTTCTGTGTTGGACATCAAATTTATATGCATTGACAAGTTCTGGGTTCTATAGATTTCCTCATTTATGTATGCCATTCTTTTCAAGCCATAAAGCGACAAAATCAGCATTGCTTATAACTTCTGGATCTATCTCAATTACATCTCCGTATAAATCAGAATTCTAGTTTCACACATTTTAGATAGTTTCTATATTGTACGCATATTTATAGTTTCTATATTGTACGCATATTTATATCGAGATATTTATTGCCATCAATCTAAATCAGTCATCTATGTGTCAATATTATCTGATCAGCATTAGTAAAAACTCTGGTTTCGTCATCTCAGTACCACCACAAATAGTAATTGTCTGTTGGTCATAATCCCAGCCACAAAACCCACCTTCGATTCTTTCTCTAGGTTCACATATCTTTATCTACACAAATATTTATGATAAGAGAGGTCTTCTGCTAGAAATTGATATATATCTTTATTGGCTACTATGTATGGATCTCTCTTGGTAAAAATCAGTTTAAATTTGTTTCACAACATCTGAATGTATCTGGTGTTACTTTATTGGCCATAGAACTTTCTCTTCAAAGTTGCTTCAAAGATGAGAATTATACAAATTTGATATCTACTATCAGCTGTGATCTTGTTTGGATATTTTGAAATATATCTACATGGGATGATCATTACTAGTTCTTATTCTTCAGACAGAATTCATTTCTATTGCATCCTTTTTTAGGTACACAAATTTTACTTATATTTTTGTATACTTTGATGAGTTACTAAAATATATTTAGATTCTGTAGCAGGAGTCCCCATAATGGGCACCTTTTTTTTTGTGTGTGCTTTTTCAGTGCAAAGCTAAAGATGGCATAGTTGAAGGCACAATCTGCAAGGAAGGATCTCTCTCTCTCTCTCTCTAATTTGTGTCTATATATGTACCTTTGTAAAGCCAAAAATTATTAGTGAAACTGGCAACATAGTGTACATGCACACACAATTGATTGCATTGCGAGGCAGCACTATATGACATATAGTTGGGGCAGTGTGCTTTGGTTTGGGAAAAAAAATACCTTGCTTGATGCATGCATGATTGGCCCATGAAAGTTCAGCAGAAAAAAATGTTCTTTTCATATGAGAACATCCTTCTCATTCATTTTTTTATTAATTATTTTGGCTAAAAGGACCTGGGATGAATGCAAGGAGAGGTTTGTCATGTTTTAAATCAACATCTTGCATGGATTTTTGCTAAAAGAAAACTGTCATGAACAAGTATATTGTTCAGCCATGGCTAGAACAATATTAAGAGTGATTTTGTTTCATTCACGAACAAGAAACAAGTAGACGAATTTGTGAGCCATGTAGAAAACAACATCTTGCTTGAAGAGTTTCTTTTTTTTTCTTGTTATGTTTCATTTAATTCTTTTTTCTTTATTTTTATTCTCTTATCTTTTTCATTTCCTCTCTGTTCCTCTACATTTTCACTTTCCCTTTCCCTTTCCTTTCCTTTCCTTTCCTTTCTTTTCTCCTATTTTCTTTTCCTTTTCTTTCCTTCTCTTTGGGTGCGTTTGTTCACCTTCTTTTTACTAAGTTGCATTTTCTTGTATTTTCTTTTCACATATCTTTGTTTTCTTTTTCATTCCTTAATCTCATTTGTTTTCCTTTCCATTCATTTCTTTTCGCTTGATATAACTCTCAAAACTAAATTTACTTTATAGCCCGCCTAACTCTCATTTGTTTTCTTGTGCAATGATAGACACAAGAAAATTGGGGTATCATAACATCTGTTGCGTATGTGCAAATTACATGCGTAGTGTAGTGTGACCGTGTGCCATGTAGTTGCATGCATGTGTGTGCACCGGTGTGTAACGTTGCGACTCGTAAATGTTGTGTAGCAGAGTTTGTGTGTGGTTTGTGTACGAGCACATGTTTGTTGTGTACACGTGCATGTGAATGGGCGGTGTGGGCGTGATTGTGCACATGTTGGTTGCATGGGTGGGCACGTGTATGGGTGCCTATTAGTGTGTGTGTGGAGCATGTGTGCGCACAAGTGGGGTGTGTAGTCTATGTCCTAGGCAGTAATTGCATGTTTGGTCCCGAGTGTGAGGGTGACATTTTTTTTTTTTTTGCAACCTTCTCTACTAGTTCATTAGGATGTTTACAAGGGAAACATAACGACTTTGTGTTCAGAAGGGAATCACAATGGGTTATTTGATTTTTGTAGGGGCACCAATAACAAGAGAAGATCTCCATGCATTGCAATGTTAGGAGATAGGGGCCGATAACAAGTTTGGTTGAAGTGTGAGGGCAATAATTTTTGGTGACCCATGAGATAGTGGCTGAGTTGGTTGAACTAGGTTTTCATGTACAAAATTTAAAATCAATGACGACGAAAAGAAAGAAGATAAATGTTAGGGAGTCAAATAGGGCCTTTTTTAGTGGGGATGGAGGGACTTGAACCCTCACAATTTCTGACGGATTTTTTTTCTTACTATATATAAATTTCGTTACTATCGGTATTGGTAGTTAGGCAATTGACCGATAGAAGAAAATAACTAAAGACAAATAAATTAAAAACTAATCTAATTTTTGTATCTGATTCTCCATTGCTAATCTTCTTTGAATATTACACTAATCCTAAAGAAATAATCTAATCTAACTTCAAATATATGTTGTTTGATGGCTCAATGGAACCACTAAGCCTTGAAGAAGCAATTGCATAAGCTAACCGGAATTGTTGGAGGTGAAGAGGTAGTAGTGAATATAGGGGATACAGCGGAGTTCGAGGTTGAACGAGAGGATGAAGTACTTTCTTTACATATATGTAAGCTTTTTCTATAAGGGAGGTCCGAAGAAAAGTTTACAATTCAGCTTTAATATTAGACTCAAGACTTGCTTCAAAGACCCGATAAGGGTGTGCTCTGGCGGCCATCCTTGGACGTGGTTCACCAAGGACCTGATATTCCTAAACTGCCTCCCCGGCAACACAACAAACTATTAAAATTACGATAGAGAGTTTGGCCAAAGTGGAGAAGAATAGCGTGCTCAAACTTAGGCTAAGTAGCATCCAAGTACTTGAGCAAGGAACTGGTTAACCCAATGCATATGGAAAGAGGCTAATTCACATTGTTCATGAGTCAAGGTGTGATGGTCATCGCCTTTCAAGACCGAAAAAGTGACATGAATCGGGAGATCCTGAATAATCGGGAAGTGCACCACCATATAAGGGTAGTAGACACAACCACAAGGATGACCGGCTCGCTCATAGTTGTCTATCTCGCCAAAGAAAGCATCCTCATAGGCATAATGGTCTTCGAGAGGGGCATAACCGTACAGATAGGGGCCACGGGAACTAAGAGGGGGATGTGGTAGCTGATTTGGAAGAGCTGGAAGGACATGAGGTGGGACCCCATGGGGGTAGCCATGAGGGCCTTAGGTGGGATGCAACTGCATGTAAAAATGACCACTAGCCTAGAGATGATTCTTGAAGGAAAAGTCAGGATAGACTGTTGATTAACTAGGAGCGTGCAAGGAAGTGGTGGGCGTGCTATCAACCACAAGAGCAAAGACTGGGTTCGAGGCATAAGAACAAAAAGGCGTAGTGGACCACATAGCAGGGGGGCGGTTGAGGCGACCGGTGGTAAGATAGAAATGAGCTGTGCTAGGAGTTGTTGCTCGACCGTCGATCTAGAGGCGAGCAGCATTGCAGATGTCACAGCCAGGGATTTCTAAATAACATTTTTGAAGTAAATGCAGCAAAAAAATTGAGTACTTTTTTTTTTCTTTTACTCAAATCAAATCATGCAAACAACAACTAAAATAAACCCCAATCCGTGACGGCCATTTTTCAACATAATGATAATATCAAACCATGAATAACAATAATAGTTGAATTCATTAAATATTCAGGTCTCATCCATGTGCAAAAATCTAATAACAACTGAGAATAATAAATAAAGTATGTAATGACAACTCTCGTGCCTTATTGTAATCATGGAAATAAAGCAAATCTTACTCTTAAGCAGTGAGTCTCCGCTCCACAAATTCAGCTACTCTGCTACTCCTCTGAGGTACCTACATCATGGAGATGAATGAGTATACCACTTATACTCAATAGAATCAAACAAGTTTATAAAACCCATTGAGGGACTAAGCTTTGGTTTTTAATTATTATTCATAAGACATTGATAATTATTCTAATGTTATCTAGCTCTGTTATAACCAAGCCCTCAACTTGTCCTCACATTGTTAAATTTCTTGGAATAATAAAGTCTTAATATCATAGACTAAACCACCAAAAATAATTAAAACTAATGTAGAGGTTAATCTCTGCAAAATCTCTAAATGCTAGACTTCAGCCTTGGAGTAGATTGCTTAACAGCAGCTTGACCCAAACCCTTAGGGTTCTCAATAGCCTGCCACGAATCTGGAGAAATGGATCTCAACTGTGCTCATGGACACATATGGGTGAGAAACACAAGCCTTCTATGATGCTCATGTAACTCCATTTTTTGTACGCACTATATGGTCCTGGGAAGACTTGCAGGAGAGTCACAATAAAGACATCTATGGTCAATACCCAAACCATCGTGGCGAAGAAAATGTATCGCAATTTTCACCATTCCCCAACTTTGGGAAAAAAATAAGTCTTTGCAAACTTTTCAATTAAAACCTTAAGGAACCTACGTCCTCCTAATAATAAAATAAGTTCATAAGAATTTAATTAAGTCATATGTTCGTTCTAAGGAACAAGTATGTCTGTCCCATAACGATTCTAAGGGCAATTTAGTAAAATCACTATTGTAATATGGGTGTTATTAGGCCAACCAAACCCCTCTCGTCCCATAGTGGAATTTTGAATATTCATTATTTTTACATGTATATGTATTTTAAACAAAATAAAGAAAAATATAAGGTAGTTTGGCCCGAAATGGCCCAATTTCCCTTAAACTGGGCCGGCTAGGACAATTGATTTGCTTGGGTCGGCTGAAATTCTTTCCCGACATATCGTCTTCTTCACAAGACGCTCCAACGTGTTATACCCATGCATACCAAAGCAAAGGAGGTCCGATCGGCGAGCTGCCATCAACCGTTCCACCTTGGTCTGCAGGAAAAGTTCTGTCGAGACCCCTCAGCCCTTCTGGGTAATACTTAAGATGCCAATTGCACTCCCAGCACTCCCAGACGTCAATCCATCTCACCTTCGTCCCGCACACTTGAAGGGGAAGGCAGCAGTTGGTGAGCGGTTGCCCGTCCGACTGCCCAAGAGCTGCCAAAAATCTTCCTATCCTCCCTCTGGTGCAACCGACGACCCTTTTCCCACTCCCAAAAGAAATAGAGCCTCAGAAATTCCATCGAACGCCGACTGTCCGACCGTTCGGGCCACTGTAGCTCCTTCCAAAACTCCTGTGGACACCCTTTCTATACCCAGAATCCTAGTCACGCTCAACCCTCAGACTTCTTCGGCTAGTCCTCTCTGCGAGCTCCGGCAATTGCATTAGGATTGACATACCCGCCGGCGAGTTTAATGACCAATCAAACAAACCTTGCTTGAAGTATCTCCTCTGTCAATCCTTAATCTCGACTCGCCAGTCTACCTCACCATTTCCGCCGTCGCTACACGTTTTGGACGAACATAATAGTGTAGGTCTCACTGTGTCCTTGCTGCAGGCATGGAAGGCAGTATTGATACGGATAATAGTATCGATGACTATGGATACATGTATGCGTCAAAACAGTCGTAAACCCTTTGATACACATAAAAAATATTATAACTAATAATATATCATTATAATACTTTGTTTAGAGTATAGTAAGACACTAAAATATATAATTGAATATAGAGCCACAATCAATGAGTAATAACACCATAAGAAAATATAAATCAGTTCAAAGTACAATATACATAACAGTAGAACATAATAGAATATTATATCATCAATGTCTTATCAATTAAAAATACTATAATGTAAATACAACAACAAATATTAAAATGTTTGGAATTCAATGATGCATAGCCTATTTCATTATAATACTTCGCTTATGACTTTTGTTTGTTGACATTTGAATTTTTATATCTTAGTTCATATTAATTGTTTTATATTTTATAAAGAAGAAGAGATCAAACATTTGGAAGCATTAAAAAGAGAAAGACAAAAGAGAATTGCTGCAAAAGAGAGTAGGGGAGGCAAATCCAGACTATCAACAAAGTTTTCTCCAAACTCTAATAGGGGATCAAAATTCAGTGATACATAGCCTATTTCTGCTTCACCTCTATCAAAGTTGCCTATCAGGACTTACTCTTTGGTAAGTTAAACCCAAAAAAATCTAGTAGTGGCAAAAACAACGGTGCAAAAAATGTTGGCAATGGATTAAGTCAATCAGTTTCTTCTTTGCCTGATTTAAAAAGAGAGACCAGTGAAAATTTCTCTGATCCAAATAGGGCCACAATTCGACCCAGAAGATTATTAGATCTTAAAGATAGCAATATCCAACAAGTTTTTCTGCTAAAGTCATTAAGAAGTAATCCAATTGTAAAACCAAAGGTTAAGGATGACATTGACACAAAGAAAATTTATGGTATTTTGAGTATTGATTGAACAAAGTCTGCATCTCTTCCGAAGCTAAAAGTTAAGGTACACTCATCAAGTGACAAAGCCACAGACCAAGGCGGCAATGTATAAAGTAAGCGAAAACAAAGTTTCTCACAAATCTGGACATTCAAAATTGAATGCACGTGATGAGACGGCAATAAAAAAACTAACTTCATCGTGCAAAAGGAGAGGGAGGGAGTCGTTCGACTATGAGGCCTCCATTAGCAAACAACTTCTTTATCGTGCAAGCAAAAGAGGCATCTTCATTGTACATGGGAAGACAGATTAGAGAAGGCAAAAGATCTAAGAAGGGGAAGGCAAATCGGAGCTGCCCTCGCCTTCTAATCCGTCAGCATGAGATAGGGAAGGTAGATCGGAAATGGGGAAGGCAGATCACTGCCCTTACCCTCTATCTTGGTGAATCAGAGGAGAAGGAAGACAACACTCATAGCCCTCACCATCTATCTTCGCCGATCGTACTGTCCCTCTACAGATCGCCCTCTTGAAATCATCGTGTGTGAGAAAAGCCAAAACAGGAACACAGTGGAGGAGGTGAAGAGCCTTTTTTCTTCCCCTATTCAGCGTCAGGTTCGCAACAGATTGATCCAATTGAAACGCAAGTTTGCGCCGATAATTTCTACGCCCACCGTATTAGAGCCTGTACCGTATCGATCGTGACATATATGGATGCATATCGACCAATACGCATCTGTATCAGTCAATACGGCCTTTCATGGTTGCAGGGAGACAGAGCAAGTCGACCTTCGAAAAGCCAAGGGCTGCATCGATCACTCCTTGGCAACCCGAGGGTGTCTCCGCCTTCCATATTAGAGTTTGCAGATGGACTTTCCCCCTTGGTCGATCATGATGCCTCATGCCATAGTGGAGGTCATGCAACCGAATGGATCATTCACTCGACAACCAAAGGTTACTTCAATAAAGGTTTTTACACTTCCCGTCGGTCATGGATCAGTATAGCCTAGTTCCCAACGTATGATTATATATAATTATATAACAGAGTCGAACAACCACAGGCGGCGAGGGAAGGCCAATGCCGAGGTCGACAGCCCTATTACATTAATTCTAGGAAATTACCACAAACAAATCTTTTAAACAAGGATCCTACCTCTTCCCAACGGTGTCTCCGTGCACACTTCTCCTCCTCGCCTCCTTTGCCGGCGTTGGGCCGTCTTTTTCGATCACCGAAACCTCAAGCTCTCAGCTTTAATAGCTTCTCCCAAGGCTTATGAAGGAGATGGAGGATAGGGTTTGCATGAGGAGAGTTTAAATAGAGGGAGGGAGAGGAAAAGCCTTGTTCTAAAAGAAGAATGTTGTGCTACTACATACTTGGCATCTACCCCTATGCCAAGCCACCCCTAGGTGGTTCCCATTATGTGACCCTACCCAATTTAATAAAAAACCCTAACTATGCCGATTTTTTCATCAAATAATTCCAAAAAAATATGGAAAAATGCCAAAAATTTTCAAAAAAAACCTAAAAATTCCCAGATGCTACAACAGATGACACCATGGGTAGAAGTGAGATCGAGGATCTGAGCAAAAGCAATGATGGCGACTAACGACTAGAGAGGTGGGAACAATTGGATTGGCAACAGAATGGCTGATCTAGAGGCGATAACTTGGCTGCCCTGCAAAGGGCCAACAAGGGGAGGGAGGGAACCAAAAGAAACGGGAGGACCACAAGTAGGTTTTGGGGCCAAAATAGCATGTTGATCCCTAATCTAGGTGGCCGACAGCAATGCGGAATTGATGGGCAATAGTTAATGGCAGAGATTGCTAGTTGGGCCGACAACTGCCACAGAGGATGAGGAGCTAGAAGACTCTGACAAAACTAATTGGAACGGTGAGCGAGTGCACAATATGACTAGTTACTTCGTCTTGCGTGAAACAACTTTCGTGTGTGGCTTGGTTGGCGACAAGAGCGGTCTTCACATCAATAAGTTTTTTACTCCAAGACAGGCACATCATGGAGGGTCAAGGGGCTCTTCCTGTGTAGCGTACTCACAGTTTATGGAGGTCTAAAAGTTGAACGCTCTGATACCAATATTATACACCGATGTCTACACAAGACTAGTTAGAGAAGATATATAGAAGAAAATAACTAATTTAATTTCTGAATCTGATTTCCCATTGTTAATCTTCTATGAATTACAAAATAGATAGAGAAAATCCTCCTCCTCTAGATCTGATTTTCCATTGCCAATGGAACTAGGAAACAATCATTGATCCAATTAGACTAAAAATAGGAATCTAATCTAATTTAGGGTCACAACATCCTCCTCCTTTGACTTCTCCTCTTACTCTACCTTTGCCTCTTCCTATTATTATTCCTCCCTTATGTCACCTCCTTTTCCTCCTCTTCTCCCTCCACATCAAATTCATCTCTTCTTCTTTTGGTGCAGCTCCTCCCCTATCTACAACCTCTTTCATTGTCTTTCTCTCCTCTATACTTTTTTGCCTCTTATGCTCCATTTTTTTCCCTACACTTACTTCCTCATCTGTCTCATCCTTTTCCATCATTTGCCTCATCGTCATGCTCCTCTTTTCCCTCTACTTCCTCTACAGACCTCCCCTCATGTCCCATCCTCCTTTGTCATTATGTACCACCTTCTTTTACTCTAGTCTTTTGTTGCCTCATCTTACCCCTCTGTGTTGTCCCCCCCTCCTTTATGCCGACTCATCCTCCTCCCTTTGTCTTTTTGCCTCCTCTTGTTACTCTTCTATCTTCACATCTTCCTATGTCTCTTTGCTCTTTTCATCCTCTTCTTGCTCCTCCCCACCTTCCTCCTCGTACTCTTCGTTTGGCTCCTTCACCTCTCTTACATACTTTGCCTCCTCATTTTACTCCTACTCCTCTACCCTCCTTTTTCTCATCATCATCTTTCATCTCTGCATTCACCTCTATCTCCCTCCCTCTATCCTCCTTATTCTTTAGCCTTAGCCTACCCTTCTTACTTCTTTCATCCCCCCTATTGTTGTCATTAAACTTTGCCACCAATAAAAACAAAGAAGGTGTGAAGCCAAATGGGAGGGAGAGGAGACAAAAGAGGAGTAAGACGAAGAGGCAAACGATGGAGATGAGTGAGGACATATGAGGAGTAAGAGGATGCAAAGGAGGGGGAGGAGAAGGGTAAGTAGGCAAGGGCAGAGATGAAAAGGGATTATGCTGCAAAGGGGAAGGAAAGAAGAGGCAAAGGAAAGCATAAGAGGAGGTGAAAGAAGAGAGGCAAAGAAGATAAAGGAAGTCTGATAGTTAGGGAGGAGGAGCCACAACAAAAGAAAAGATGTTTAGATGTGGATGGAAAGAAAAAGGGATGGGGACCTCGCCAACCTAATCTGTCAAACATGGTTTAACTGACTCGGCCACACCTAACAGTTGGAGGCCAATTAGGATACCTCTAAATGTGTTGGTGGATACTTGGGTTAAATATCATTCAATGTTACATGGTCAATGTGTATGTGTAGGTTATTAAAACACTCTAGAGATGGAGTGTTCCTAGATTGACCTTTTTTTTGTAACCTCAGCACATCAAATAACCCATTTCCTTGTGAACAAAGTTGCAACTTCATGTTGACCACTTGTGCACACGTGGTCATGCACACCCACACACAATTAGGCACACATACACATGTGTACCCACTCAACCCGCACACCTACTCTCTATGCACATACACTTACACATGTGACTATGCACTCCATGTACAAACACGTGCACACGTACACACATATACACATGGTTACACGCGCACATCCACACAAATTACATATGTTATGTGGGTATTTGATGCAACTAGTGCTGATAAGAAAAAGAAGCTGAACAAAACACCGTAGAAGAATGTAAAGGAAAAGGAAAGGAAGGGAAAAAGAAAAGAAGGAAAATAACAAAGAAAAAGAGAGAAAAGAAAGAAAAGAAACGAAAGGGGAAATGAAAAAATTAGAAAAGGATAGGAAATGAAAAGATGGGAAAATGAAGGAAAATAAATGGAAGAATGTAACATAAAAAATGAAACTAGTAGTAGTAATCACAAATTCGTCTGCTAGTTTCTTTTCAGAATATAATGCAAGGTCTAGCCTTAATGGCTGAGCTGTTCATGCCAGTTTTCTTTTGGCATAAATTCGCAAGATGTTGATCTAAAAACATGACAAACCTTTCCTTGTATCCACCCCAAGCCCTTTTAGCCTAAAAAATTCATTAAAAAATGAATGGAGAAGGATAATTTTTTCTGCCGAACCTAACACAATGACCAAAGCACACTGCTCCCAACACCAAATGTCAGCCGGTTAAAGAGTCTTCATAATTAAAAAAAAAACTTATCATAGTGGTCATCAAGAGATCCTCATAATAGAGGAGCAGTTATAGTGTATTGACTGAAAGGTTGTAAGCAGTTAATGGAGCCAATTATAGTGAAGCCTGACACAGTAAAAAAAATATAATGATAAGATGTAAATACGACAAATTGGCAGTGCAATCAACTGTGTATGTGTGTGAGTGTTGCAAGTTTCACTAGTAATTTTCGGCTTTACAAGGTACATATATACACAAATAGAGAGAGAGAGAGAGAGAGATGCCTCTTCTTTTCCAACAGCAAGATAATCATAGCCAGTCCCAGAAGAACATATTGCCTCACATATTTCATCTTGAATGGTTTGGTACTAAACTATGATCAACGTCATCAATCTTCCACCCTCCAACCATATCATCAGAGCCTAAAATTAGGAGCTGCAAGACAGACTAAAGTGATCTATAACTTTGTTTTTAGTATGACTTTGACTTAAATTCGTCATTATTCATTATCTCAGATTGCTCTTTACCCAAAAAATACAAAAAATTCTATTCTTATTTGTAACTTGTATATCAAGAAAATAATGTTACGAAATAAAAATTAAAACATCCCTTGCCTGACTTGCAAGAGGATTTATGGTTCTGCAGGTGCAGGATTTAAAACCCAGCGGCATCCAACATATTGTTGTCCTGTGGGCTTTGCCTTGTAGATGCTGCTGGACACAAAACTTTACAATGGGGAAGTTGAGAGAGTTTTGTCAAAATAAGCCCCATTAAAGGCAAGATAGACCAGAATGATAACAATAGACATACACATCAGACACACTTGAGAGTTCGCTCTAAGAACTTAGCAGGCAAAAAATGATATTTTTAGAGTGAAACTAAGAAAGCTATTGCAAATGATCTTTCAATATAAGAGAAAAATTCCAAACGTGTTCACATGGCGCACATTAAGAATATGACCAATAATGACTTAATTAGAGACCTATCTGATACTCCCTCTGTCCCACATTAATAGCTCATATTTCATTTTGAAAAACCAAATGGAGCTATGAATATGGGACAGAAGGAGTATATGGCACAAAGTTCTCAACAACTAAAATATATAATTACAAACCGTATACAACACAGGGATCCTGACACTAATACCTGTTTACTATACTCTGAATATTGGTATCTGTTCCTGCAATGAATATCATAAGTTCTCCAATTCTAAACAGGAGATACTAAAGTTAACCAATGTTGCCCTAATTGTTTCAGAAATTCTTGCTTAAGGAAAGTACTTCATTCCCCGGTACCTTGCTCACATTGAATAAAAACTTGTAATGAAATAGTTAGCCAATTCGATGCCATGACAAATAAAAGACTGCACTCATTGAGTTGTAATAATCACATTTTGCTCCTGCATTAGAACCATAAAACTAAAATAAACGAAAGAAATTGTTCAAATAAGGCTTTTCTAGCTAACGAGTAACTTGCACTTGGCCAGAACAAAATAATCGAGCTTATTATCCAAATAAATGTTTAAAGCATGGGTAGAAAACGTGCATCAGATTGTACTTAGCATCACAATCACCGTATAAGTATCCTTTCAGCTAATTACATCAGCGATATGATTTTAATATCACCAAATTGGCCAGATATGCTCAATATGGTAACAATGAATGCATGCAAAAACACAATGGCAAGGATTTAAAGTAGATAGCCTTTCTGAACAAACCTGTGATCAGAAGATTATGCAACAAAGTTCCACCTTATCATTAGCATGATATTCCACAGCTGGAAGTGGTATAATGATGACCAATTTGCATTTTATAAGGAAGGATAATATGTTGAAGTAATCTAACAGTTTACAGATATGATTATCTGTACAATTTAATATAAACGATAGTCTTGTTGTTATGCTGTTTGCTAACTTTGCTTTAAACTGGCAGTGACCAATATAACAACACATTTCTTTTTCTTCTCGTATAGGACATTTTTATATTTTCCAAGCGCATGTGGTTGAAACCAATCTAACCAGAAAAGTTCGCATCTTCAGCCCAAAATTTCTACTACACAACATTTTTCGTTTTTGCTGTTTTTCAATCCAATCTAACATTGAGATGCAGAAAAAATGAATACAGGAAATAGGTCAAGCGATTACCACAGCAGGAAATCAGAATAGAATTTCTAAGAGAAGATCATTTTCCGCCGCCAGATTTCTTCAGCCATTCTCCTCTTCTCCCCCTTCCGCGCTCATGGAGGAAACCGGTGCAGAGCTTCCCAGGCTCTCCATGACGGAAAGACTTACAGAGCTTCCCAGGCTTCTATATATATATTCTAGCCGTCGTTTCAACGGCTATTAATTGAATTTGAAATTGCAACGGGTATGGGCGGCGGTTTTGGGCAACCTTAGTCAACTGTTACAGTCGGAGCGATTCAAATGGCAACGGCCTCGAACCTTTCTTGATACAAATTCAAACCTCGGTTCAAACGAAGAAGGGAAGCTGCCAACGGCCACCAAGAGGTTTCTCGAGCCTTCTTCATCTCCCAAATTCAAACTTCGGTCCAGCTGAAGAAGGGCAGCTACCATCTCTGAAAGTAATCTTGATAGCCCTTTGCAAAGCGCGTACGCACAATTTAAAATGGTGGTCTCGCAAACAATTTCTTCTATGTTTAAATTTTTTAATATTTTTTAAAAGGGAGAAGTTAATATATATTATATGCCGTAGCTCCCTGCTCACGAGCATTGACATGTATACTACTAGGGCCTTTTAATTTTTATGTTCAGTTCTAACAATGAGTTAAGTCTAAGGAACGTACATAAAGTATTTATTTTTTATATTAATAACGTATATGTTAACATATGTTAGTGTAAATATCACTTATGCTAAAGTAAATATGCGCCATCAATCTCAAAAATAAATGTTTCACATGTGTTTCTTAGGCTTGGCTTACGATAAATAGAGAGTATGAAAAATGGTTCCCTTTTTTAAAGGGTCTCGCCCTAACGCACGCTACACTTGGTGCCCATAAAAAAATGAGCAAGTGTGTTTTTTAATTTTTGCTTGCACCTTAAAATTTGTGCTATGTTGGATCACAATATGAATGTGTGTGTGTTGTGCCTTTCAATGCACATGTTAATGTTTCTTTTTTAAAATAATTTATTACCTAAAAACCTCTACTTCCTTCTGCTCAACTTTTTGAATGGGGGAGGAGGAGAGCAAGGCAAGGTAGGCCTGACCAAAGATGGTTGTGTTCGTAGCCATTCTGAGATGAGTGCATTTAGTGTGACCAAATTTGCTGACCAAGTAACAATGGGAACCTTCCACATGAGCAAAAAGTATTGAGAGTCATGGTAAATAGTTAGAAAAACAATTTTCTTATGAGATCTTGTATTCATGGCCATGATTTGATCATGTGAGCAAAATATAGGATAGGCCACAACCATAAATTAGACTATGTGGTGAGGAGGTACTCGTTATTGTGGCCAACTTATTTGTCAAAATTCTGGGAGGAACATATCTCATGTGTTATGCCCTTATTCTCTTTGGCTCATTGATTATTTTTATTAAATACTTTAATTATTATTTACTTAGCAATACATTAGGACTTAGTTATGTATATAATGTTTAATTGTCGTATGGTCGTTGAAGCTTTGGTTGATTATGTCATAGCCATTTATTTTCAAAATTGGTTGGAGGGAAGGAAAGAAAGTAAATAATTTTAAGAGATTTTTCCATATTGATTAGCCCAAGATACAAATATTCTATATTCCTTAAATTTTAATATTTTTATCTCATATGACCTAGTTTAGGACAAAATATACCCTTAGGTCATAAATAAACCCATACCCAAGTTCTTATCTCATTAATGAATAGTTGAAGGAGGTGGGGGTGTCATTTTAGTGGGGAGGTGTCGTCAGAGGCGAATTATTGATGATGGCTCACCGAAGGTAGGTCATTGGCGACAACTCATCATCGGGTGGCCAAAGGCGGTAAAACCCTCATTTCTTCATTTTTTTTTTATGCTGAAGTTTTCCTTGTTGAAAAAATCAGCATTTCTCCTATACCAGAGACCTATCCTCTAGCATAATCGAAAAAGTGACCTATAACATGATGTGGCTCATATTGCATCAACAATAACACGATATGTCAATAATATGTTTTATTAATTATACAATATGTGTCATAGTATGTTAACAATAATACATTGTGTTCTTTACTCTAGAGACCCATAATACAATGTGGTTCAATCACATATATGATAACACAACATGTCAACAATACATGTTATTGATAATACGATATGCTTCATATCGCATATACGATAAGACGATATTTACCATATCGTGTTAAAAATAACATGATATATGTTCTTTGAGCTGACAACTCATAATACAATATCCTCCATATCGCATATACAATAACACAATATTCGTTATATCGTGTTAACAATAATATGATATGTGTTCTTTGAGTTAATGACCCATAATACGATATGCTTCATATTACATATACCATAACACAATGTTCACCATATAGTGTTAATGATAACATGATATGTGTGTTCTTTGAGCCAATAACCCATAATATGATATACTCAATATCACATAAACAATAACACAACATGTCAACAATATGTGTTATTAATAATACGATATGCTCCATATTGCATATACAATAACATGATATTCACCATATCGTGTTAACGATAACACGACATTCGTCATATCGTGTTAATAATAACATGATATGTATCCTTTGAGTTAATGACCCATAATACAATATGCTCCATATCACATATACGATAACACAATATTCGTCATATAGTGTTAACAATAACATGATATGTGTTTTTTGAGCGAGTAACCCTTAATATAATATGCTCCATATCACATATATGATAATACAGCATATTAACAATATGTGTTATTGATAATATGATATTATCTATATCGCATATATGATAGCACAATATGCATTTTTTGAGTGTATTAAAAAATATGACATTTACGACATTTGCCAATATGTGTTATTGATACAAGTGTTCATCAAGTAGGGGATGAAAGTTTTTAAGATCGGGTACATCCTTATATAAGACATTATACACAATATAACTTGCATACAAAAAACCATAATAGAGTCCCTTTTTACATAGAAGGGTAGGAGGTCATTATGGCTATTCAAAAGTGTACTTAACATCCACATCCCTCTTCATTTTTACATCGCCTTGTTCTCTGCAAATAATCCCCCATTATTTGTTTTTGAAGTTGCAAGTATTGTCATCTCCTTTGTAGGTAAGTGGTTTACGTGGTTAGAAATTTTCTGACAAAAATGAGAGAAGAGCTATCACCAATGCAGTGACGGAGGCTGACAATCACTAGACAAAAATCAAAATTTGTTGTTGATGGGAATCGCGGGGCGAAAAATGCAAATTGTTAGTGAGCTCTGATGCCTCTTTGCTTATGCATCGTCGCAACTGGTTTACACGATTTTAACCCCTAACCCTTGTTGTAGGGGTAATTTGTTCATTTTTTTCAAAATGTCATGTAAACCCATGTTCTATGGAATGTATTTTACAAAACTAAAGAATATATGGTATTTGCATCATAGGCCAGGTAATATGGAAAAATCTCTAATTTTAACTATGAAACCATAAAACAAAGTAGCAATGAAGCTAATACCTAGGCTTAGACTAATGTTTTTCACATTTACGAATAATAAATAATATATTTAATTTACATGATACAAAATATATTTAACAAGCAGAAGTTGACAGTATAAGTCAAGTCATGTCATATGTATACAAATATCTTAAAAGAATTTGCACTATCAAGCCTACCATTTATACCACAATAGGGCCTATATACCTTGGTGTAGCCAAGCTCTCCACGCATCAAACCAAGAAGCCACCAACCTCCCCTAGTAGAACTTGCACCACATGGATTTAACTCCAAGGAGCTCATGTTGAATAATCTCTAATTTCAGTCCAACATTCATAATAGCCCATTTGGGAGCGTTTTTCTTTTCGATGCATTTTTGTCCCAAAGATCTAGTACATTTAAATTTTTGTCTCAAGTCTTGAAATTGTTGTATTTCAAATGTTGACTTAAAGACAACTACATCTAGTTAGATTCCTAAGGCTAATTAAATATGCAAAGTTTTAACATAGTTTTGAGTGATAAAATTAGCCAATTACATAATATATTACACATATGTTCTTTCATAGCTAACCTTTTCTATATTGAAAATTATAATTTTGTAATATATTATTCTAACTTATGTAATACAATTCAATTTAGACACTTACGCAATATTATTTTCTCTCTTTCCTAACTCTCAGATGTTCTAGGTCATGATATCTATCAAATCGTGTTATTAACAACACAAATAGTCAATTATCGTGTAATCGATAGCATGAACTGTCAATTGTCATGTTATAGATTACACTACCTTCTTAATATTGTGAATATGATCACACAACAATTACTACACCTAGTGTGTTCACAAAACATGATAATGTTGAAGATGTTTTATGTAGTAAACAAAAAAATATCTTGAGTGTGGTCTATCTTTCTATGATGTAAAGAATGGAGGTGGATACTAACATGTTCTATCTTGAAAATTGCCTCTTCGATCTTTTTGTAGGAGGGTTTCCTAAACCCCGACCAATTGAGAATTATAGGGAAAGAACTTCCCAAAAGGAATACACAAACTTCTCCAAGTTTGGGGAGCCTCTCAATCGCCCATAGTTGTAACATTATATTCAACAATTGAAACCTTCAATATTGTAGAAAGAAATAGCTTATCAACCTATATGACACATACCATCAAGTCATTACGAAGCCAGACACATTGCAACAATCACAGATTGCCTGCTCCAATCCATGCAATGCATCCTAATAGCAAATGATGCCCTAAGGATAGTTATTGAATGCTTCCTAGTCATCAACTAAGAGTAAAAACCTCTAACCTACTGCATGTTCCAAATGCTCCCCATTGTTAGACTTTCAAGAAGGACAACGAGGGCTAGCTTAATGGCATCCTCATCCTCGCTACACTCTAATATTTTTGAGGAGGCCATCCTTAGTAATCATCTCATCACCCACCCTGAACACCTATATAGTAGAGTGTGCCCATTGAGAGTGTGGGGCACAACATGAATCAAATGTATTGTGTCAGCTTCCATCAAGCCAATCACCAAACAAAATTATCTTGGTGACATCCTCATTGAATATTTCTCTCAGACTTGAAACTGGTAGTCTCCTTTGTGGTGTTGGATCATGTGCTTTAAAGCTTACATAGAGAACATCGTCTGCCCAATTTCTACCTGAAGGGGCTTGCCAATGCAACTCCGTTGGAACATACTTTTTTGTTCATGATGATGATAGTAATGCTCCTGCATTGCCTCTAGAGAATGATTGTAATGACCATGAATTTTTGGTACGATTTTACACCTTTCATAAATCTATTTTTTGAATTTTTAGAAATTTTAAATTATTTAGAGGTCTTTATTCAAGGGTGTTCTTAAGGACATGGTTAGACCTCGAAGTAATGAGTGTTACAAGCCTTGAACCCATCAAATTGGACATTGGGTTTGAAGGTTACAGCCTCAAAAAGTGCTCCAAGGGCAAGACTCACTTGAAAAGTGAGGGATAACCTACCCATGTGATGTCTAGTTTTATAGGGCTCATCGATACAAGCCCAATGGTAACCAGAGCATGTGAATCAGAGTTTGGGAGAGAAAGTTACATGCATTTGAAGTTCTTTATTTTAAAAAAAAATAGAAAAGGGGGATTTATTGTATTCAGATCGCGTCAGTGGCTTATGCTAGTCGTGATGCACAGTAGGAGCCCACACGATATGCGTGGGTCCAAGCCACATGTTAGCCAGTTGGGCCGGCTCTACTAAGAGCACCAGGTACACGTGCCCTGTGGCGCGTGGGGGCCAAGTCATCGTGGACGCGTGTCACGTGTTGTGCACATGATGCATGGCACACAAACTGCCTTGAATTGCCAAAAAATAGGCGTGAGGCTCTAGTTTATTTTCCAACTTTATAGTTTCATTTCTCCCACACTCCTTAAACTTCATTTCTCTCATTCTAAGTTGTTTTAAGTTCGATTCGAGCCGTTCAAGAGGCATTCTTAGTTAATTCGATGGTGATCAATGTAATGAATGAGACCATTCATCGAGTTGACAACTCTAGAGGTGAGAACTACCAGGGGAATGAGGAAGCTCTATTTGATGCCCTCGAGCTCAGAAGAGAGAGAGAGAGAGAGAGAGAGAGAGAGAGAAGCGGCCCGGAGTAAGAGGAAGCTTCGTCCTCTACCGATGGACTGTAGAGAGAGAGAGAAACACCCCTGGGAAAAGGTAGGTTCTATCCATTGTAATCGAGCATGTCAGACATCATGGCGAGGTTATTTTTCGATTATAGAGTTCTAAAGCTCATAAAATTGATGTCCATGTTTGTGGAGTTCGGCTTGTCGTCTTTGAACTCGTGCGGAGAGTGAAGTATGGGTTTTTATGCTTTCTACAGGCATGAATGTTTACTTTGGTATCTTTTGAACTTAATATACATATGACTCTAGCATGCTAATCGTTAGAGTTAGTTTCAAGTTATGATTTATGATTTTCTCATATAATTGGTTTGTCAAATGATTATCCTTTGATAGAGTATAGGATTTATATACTGTAACGTCTGAGAATTTTCTAAATTTGCGAAGTCAAAATTAGGGTATTGGAATCTTAACCTTCTTATGGGACTAACTTGAACATTAGTTGAATTGGTAGCTAAAATATATATGGATGGAAATTAGTTAGAAAGAACTTCGAAACGCCACCAAGAACGCGTGAATTGGAGTTCGGATGAGGGAGATATAACCGTTCAAAATTTAATATAACATGCAGGGCCCGTTTACCAGAATTGGACGCACGAATTGTTCATTTAAATCAATATATAGGCCCAATTAATTAATGCTACAAAATTATGTTTTAGGGGCCCAATTAGGTGACCTAAGTGGGGAAGTTTAGCCCAACTCCTTGGGGGATTAGGAACCTAAATCCTCATGTCTATGAAAAGGCTAATTAGGGCTAATGGAAGGGGTTAGCTTTTTGATCGTTAAGGGAAGGAGGAAGAGCCAACAACAGAATTTTTGGGTGTGGCTCCAGTGAGGCTCCGGCAGTAGTGGATCAACGAAAACTCGGCCATTGAGGTAGGATTTCAAGTTGAGATTAGTATGGGTTTCGTTAAATAAATTTGAATATAATGACCTTAATAGAGATTTATGCAAGTTTACTGTTTTCGTAAATTACATAAATAGTGATTTTTGCAATCATTGTTCATGGAGTATTGTTTTACTGTTGCTGCCACGTGTCGGCCAGCCAATGGCTGGATTCTATCTCCGGTTCCACTTCTCCTTGGCGGAGGTTCCGCCGCATCATGTCGGGATTGCTTGGCCTCGGCGCCGGCGACTTCTGTCGTTGCCACATAGTAAAAAAAATGGTGGTGTAGCGGAATGGTGGCCATCAGCCGAAGACAAGACCTGGGCCACCGGAATCGAAAAAAGACAATGATCTAGTTAGGCTCGGCCCGTCACCAATTGTGGCAACCACCGGCTACCGCACATGCAACGCCAAGTAAAAAAAGGAACATTTTTTCTGCTATCGTCCGGCCACCGAGAGGTAGTGGGCCTAGGCCCAACGGGATCGCCGCCTGGCGGTGATCTAGTGGAGCCCAACTCGCTACCCCATCGTGGCGGCTAGGGGTGGCGCTGCCAGAGGCATTTCCGCCTTTGGCCGGACGCGGGGAAGACGACCTGCGTTGCGGGTCGTCAACCCAAACTGAATCGGGTATGTTTTAAAAAAAAATAAAAATAAAGAGGGGAGTGAACCAGATCTGGTTCATGGGGCTAAAAGAGTAAAAAAATTTCTATAAAATTACTCATGTATCTAGAGAGCAGTGGGAGTGTCCTGACTATGTTTTAAATTGGGGAAAATTCTCAAAGCCTATAAAATAACTCTTTCACCCCTCGTAGTTTAAGGGTAGTATAATATTCACTTACTCAACGTAGGGGCTCTAGTTCAGTGGGCTAAGAGTGATTTTAAAAATTAGGAAAATTCTTAATGAGAATTTAATGGGTAAACTAAATATAGGACAAACCACTTAGTAATGAAAAATCCTAGTGAGTGGGTAATGGACCATTTTACCCTTAGGGTTAATCATGAACCGTAACGTCCACTAAGGTCGGTTCAAGGGGTTCACGACCCCGTCACATGCTAGGAAAATTACACTTAGTCCATAAAGTCAAGTAGTACCCTTAAGCCCAATTTTAGACCTATTGGATGTCAATAAGGGTTTAATCAAAATGACAAAAATACCCCTTCGAGTGGATCGCCTACATATGTGTGAATGAAAGCGCGAGTCAGTTTGAGAGTAAAGCCTTGTGAGATATTAATGACTTAAAAATCAATTGAAGGATAGTGAAATGACTAAAATGACCTAAGGGAGGGTATCATACCCTAATGCTAGTCGGGCCGGCGACCACCGCAGAGGACAAAGTGTGGGAAGACTCTGACAAAACTAACTGG
This sequence comes from Saururus chinensis, assembly GCA_035235625.1. Taxonomy (NCBI): domain Eukaryota; kingdom Viridiplantae; phylum Streptophyta; class Magnoliopsida; order Piperales; family Saururaceae; genus Saururus; species Saururus chinensis. Next base: position 21,491,232 of record CP141146.1, on the reverse strand, counting down.
AGCGCTTGAATGGTGAGCATGAGTGAGTGCATAATATGACTGGTTACTTCATCTTGTGCATCGAAATGGTAGTCGTGCGCTGCTTGGTTGGCAACAAGAGTGGTCTTCACGTCAATAAGCTCCAAAATTGCTTTTGACTTGATTTTTCAATTTGAGCTCACGGGCATAAATGGGAGTGGGGGAGGACTCTGAGACATGCACATCATGGAGGGTCAAGGAATCTAGTGCAGTGGGGGGCTCTTACTGCGTAGCGTACACTTGGTGGATGAAGGTCTAAAAATTGAACACTCTAATACCACTCATACCAGTATTATAGACTGATGATGTCTACACAAGACTAATTAGAAGAGAGATATATGAAAATAACTAATTAATTTCTGAATATAATTTCCCATTGCTAAATCTTCTATGAATTACAAAATAGATATAGATAGAGAAAATCCTCCTCCTCCAAATCTGATTTTTCATTGCTAATGGAACTAGGAAACAATCATTAATCTAATTAGACTAATCTAATCTAATTTAGGGTCACAACATCCTCCTCCTTTGACTCGCCCTTTGCCTCTTCCTATTATTGTTCCTCCCTTATGTCGCCTCCTCCTCTTCTCCCTCCACATCAAATCCAACTCTTCTTCTGGTGTAACTCCACCTCTTTCATCTTTGCCTTTCTTTCTCTCCTCTTTACTTTTTTGCCTCCATTTTTTCTTACACTTACTTCATCATTTGTCTCATCCTTTTTACTCCTCTCTGCCTCCTCTCCTCTCCCTATGCGACATCATCCTCCTTCATCTCCACCCTGGCCACCACTTACTCCTCCTCTACCTCCTTCATCTCCATTGTTGCCTCATCGTCATACTCCTCTTTTCCCTCTACTTCCTCTACAGACCTCTCCTCTCGTGTCCCGTCATCCTTGTCCTTAGCTCCTCCATATTATGTACCTCCTCCTTTTTACTCTAGTCCTTTGTTGCCTCCTCTTACTCCTGTGCTTCCCTTTGTCTTTTTGCCTATGCCTATGCCTCCTCTTACTCTTCTATCTTCACATCTTCCTATGGCATCCCTGCCTATGCCTCTACCTTCTCTTTGCTCTTTTCATCCTCTTCTTGCTCCTCCCCACCTTCCTCCTCTTGCTCCTCCCCACCTTCCTCCTCGTACTCTTTCATTTGGCTCCTTTACCTTTGCCTCCTCATTTTACTCCTACTCCTCTACCCTCCCCCTCTTGCTCCATCCCCTCCTTTTTCTTAACATCATCATCATTCATCTCTACATTCGCCTCTGTCTCCCTCCCTTTTGTCCCCCTTATTCCTCAGTCTTAGCCTCCCCTTTTTACTTCTCATCCCTCCCTTTTGTTGTCATTATAAACTTTGCCTCCAATTTACAAAGGTGTGAAGCCAAATGGGAGAGAGAGGAAACGAAGAGGCAACAATGGAGATGAATGAGGAAAAACATGTGCACATGCGGAGTAAGAGGATGCAAAGGAGGGGGAGGAGTAAGTAGGCAAGGACACGAAAAGGGGTGAGGCTGCAAAGGGGAAGGAGAAGGATGCGACACATGCAGAAGCGTAGGCAAAGGAAGAGCATAAGAGGAGGTGAAAAGAAGATGCATAGAGAGGCAAAGAAGATAAAGGAACTCTGATAGATAGGGTGGAGGAGCCACAACAAAAGAAGAGATATTTAGATGTGGATGGAGAAGAAGGTATGGGGACCTCGCTAACCTAATCTGTCAAACATGGTTTAACTGACTCAGCCACACCTCTATCCAAGGTTCTATGAACAGTTGCAACACAACAAGATCCTTCTTCCCCCCCCCCCCAATTTGTGCACACGTGGTCAAGCACACAATTAGGCACGCATGGACATGTGTACCCACTTTAAGCGCATAGTCACACCCACACGCACTTGCTCTCCATGCACATACACATGAATATGCACCCCATGTACATGCACACACATGTGCAACATACACACATACGCATGCACAACAACGCAAATCACATATGTTATGTGGATATTTGATGCAACTAGTGCTGATAAGAAAAAGAAGCTGAACAAAACACCCAAGATGAAGGGAAAGGAAAAGGAAAGGAAAATAACAAAGAAAAAGAGAGAAAAGAAAGGGAGGGGAAATGAAAAAATTAGGAAAGGAGGAAGGGATAGGAAATGAAGGAAGATAAATGAAATGTAACAGAACAAATGAAACTAGTAGTTTACAAATTTGTCTCCTTGTTTCTCTCCAGAATAAAATGTAAAGTCTAGCCTGAATGGCTGAGCTGTTCATGCCAGTTTTCTTTTGGCATGAATTTGAAAGATGTTGATCTAAAAACATGACAAACCTTTCCTTGTATCCACCCAAGCCCTTTCAGCCTAGCACACAGTTTCCAACACCAAATGTCAGTCGGTTAAAGAGTCTTCAGAATGAAAAAAAAATAAAAAATTCTTGTCATACTGGACAAGAGATCCTCATAATAGAGGAGCAGTTATAGTGTATTGACTGAAATGTTGTAACCAGTTAATGGAGCCAATTATAGTGAAGGCTGATACCGTAAAAAAATATAATGATAAGATGTAAATACGACAAATTGGCAGTGCAATCAATTGTGTATGTGTGTGAGTGTTGCAAGTTTCACTAGTAATTTCTGTTCTTATTTGTAACTTATATAGTCCTAGAGAATCAAACCAATTCATGTACCACTAGTCAAGAAAATAATGTTACGAAATACAAATTAAAACATCCCTTGCCTGACTTGCAAGAGGATTTATGGTTCTGCAGGTGCAGGATTTAAAACCCAGCTGCATCCAACATATTGTTGTCCTGTAGGCTTTACCTTGTAGCTGCTGCTGGACACAAAACTTTACAATTGGGAAGTTGAGAGTTTTGTCAAGATAAGCCCCATTAAAGGCAAGATAGACCAGAAACGACAATGATAAACATACACATCAGACACACTTGAGAGTTCACTCTAAGAACTTAGCAGGCAGAAAATGATATTTTTACAGTGAAACTAAGAAAGCTATTGCAATGCTCTTTCAATATAAGAGAAGAATTCCAAACGTGTTCACATGGCACACACTAAGAATATGACCAATAATGACTTAATTAGAGACCTATCTGATACTCCCTCTGTCCCACATTAATAGCTCATATTTCATTTTGAAAAACCAAATAGAGCTATGAATATGGGACAGAAGGAGTATATGGCACAAAGTTCTCAACAACTAAAATATATAATTACAAACCGTATACCACACAGGGCTCCTGACACTAAACCTGTTTACTGTACTCTGAATATTGGTATCTGTTCCTGCAATGAATATCATAAGTTCCCCTATTCTAAACAGGAGAAACTAAAGTTAACCAATGTTGCCCTAATTGTTTCAGAAATTCTTGCTTAAGGAAAGTACTTCATTCCCCGGTACCTTGCTCACATTGAATAAAAACTTGTAATGAAATAGTTAGCCAATTCGATGCCATGACAAATAAAAGACTGCACTCATTGAGTTGTAATAATCACATTTTGCTCCTGCATTAGAACCATAAAACTAAAATAAACGAAAGAAATTGTTCAAATAAGGCTTTTCTAGTTAACGAGTAAATTGCACTTGGCCAGAACAAAATAATTGAGCTTATTGTCCAAATAAATGTTTAAAGCATGGGTAGAAACCATGCAACGGAATGTACAAGCATCACAATCACCATATAAGTATCAACTCAGCTAATTACATCAGCAATATGATTTTAATATCACCAAATTGGCCATATATGCTCAATATGGTAGCAATGAATGCATGCAAAAACACAATGACAAGGTTTTAAAGTAGATAGCCTTTCTGAACAAACCTGTGATCAGAAGATTATGCAGCAAAGTTCCACCTTATCATTAACATGATATTCCACAGCTGAAAGTGGTATAATGATGACCAATTTGCATTTTATAAGGAAGAATAATAAGTTGAAGTAATCTAACAGTTTACATATATGATTATCTGTACAATTTAGTATAAACGATAGTTTTGTTGTTATAACCTGGCATTGACCAATATAACAACACATTTCTTTTTCTTCTCGTATAGGACATTTGTATATTTTCCAACGGGGAGTGGGGAGGAAGCGCATGTGGTTGAAACCAATCTAACCTGAAAAGTTCGCATCTTCCACCCAAAATTTCTACAACACAACATTTTTTTTCGTTTTTGCTGTTTTTCAAACCAATCTAACATTGAGATGCAGAAAAAATGAAAACAGGAAATAGGTCAAGCGATTACCACCGCAGGAAATCAGAATAGAATTTCTAAGAGAAGATCATTTTCCGCCTCCAGATTACTTCAGCCATTCTCCTCTTCTCCCCTTCCGCGCTCATGGAGGAAACCGTTGCAGAGCTTCCCAGGCTCTCCATGACGGAAAGACTTACAGAGCTTCCCAGGCTTCTGTATATATATTCTAGCCGTTGTATCAACAGCTATTAATTGAATTTGAACTTGCAACGGGTATGGGCGGTTTTGGGCAACCTTAGTCAACTGTTACAGTCGGAGTGATTCGAATGGCAACGGCCTCGAACCTTTCTTGATACAAATTCAATCCTCGGTTCAAATGAAGAAGGGAAGCTGCCAACGGCCACAAAGAGGTTTCTTGAGCCTTCTTCATCTCCCAAATTCAAACTTCGGTCCAGCTGAAGAAGGGCAGCTACCATCTCCGAAAGGGATCTTGATGGCCCTTTGCAAAGCGTGTACGCACAAAGAGTAGAAGTTAATATATATTATATGCCGCAGGGAGTATATGCCGTAGCTCCCTGCTGACGAGCATTCACATGTACAGGGGCCTTGTAACTAAGGGTGGAAGAGTAATCCAAACCCGGACGCCGCATGGGGCCGTTTAGGACCTCCTAAACCGCCCCTAAACCTTTTTCATAAGTAAGAACTTTTTATGCAAATGAGCTCAATACAAGGGACGTATACTAAGCATTTATTTTTGGGCGCGTGACCTATTAGGACTAAGTTAGATATTTAATTATCGTTAAATCTTGACTATTACAAATTAACTAATAAGTAACTGAGGATACGTAACTTTTAAAAATCCTAAAATACCCTTCTCTCTTTTTGCATTGAATTCCAAATTTAAGACTCTAACCGCCCAAATTTGGGGGACTGTGCGCCATTTGCTCCTGACCAAAACCAAAGCTATGGCGATTTGAAGCTTCGTTCCAGCGATTTCATGCTCTTGCGATCCATTGCTTGTCGTCTTCCTCAATGATTGTTGTTGCTCCTAGGACCTCAACTGAGCTTGTCGATGGTGTCAACCTTCTTTGTCCTCTCTGACGGGTACCAACTGTCCCACGACGATTCCTCCACCTCCTCGCCTTCAGCCTCCTCCCCTCCCTTCCTCGACCCGGCGGAGAAACTCCAACTAAGACACCACTTCCATTTTCCCAGTACTTTACCCTCTAAAACCCCTCCTTGCTCATCTTTGACGAAATTGATACGCTGTTTAAATTTCTAGCAAAGTGATTCGTTTCTTTAGTCAATTTGGGGTTATTCTTTCTTGTAGTTTGAATTTGTTGCAGTTTGATTCGTTTTCTTTCTTGCAATTTGGGGTTCTCTTCCTTGCTTTTTGAATTTTCAGTAATGTGGGGTTTCACAATCTGTAATTTGAAATTTCTCTTCCTTACTGTTTGAATTTCTTGCAATTTTGTGGGTTTCACTTTTGTGGTGTTTAATTTTCTAGAAATTTGATTTTTTTCTGCAATTTTATGTTTCTCAATAGTGCAGAATTTGTTTCGTAAGCATATTCCCTTTCCCCTGTAAAGATTTTCTTCGATTTCTTCCTTTTCATGGATTATAAGGACTTATGGTAAATATTTTAGGGATTAGGATACATATTCCTCCACAAAATTAGTGATGTTGGATACTAATTTTTTTCTATTGTTATTTTATTTACTGGTTTCACATATAACTACAAGGACTTATAATGTCTACTGGCTGATTTGAACTCCTTTTAATCATTATTACAACTATTTTGTTGATGTTGTTGTGCTTTTAATGTTGATTTAGCAAAAATTGTACTGCCATGTTGAGTTGATATGAGTTAGATGATGGGATCACGAGCATTATCTCTTGTATTTTCTCCTTGCAACTTTGTTCCTACTTCTTAGTTTTAAAAGATTATAGAACTAAATTTTTGATTTTGTCTCAAATTCAGAAATAATTTTTTCTATATATGAAATTAAATTATAATTTTTTTGTTCCATATATAAGGTCAGAGTATAAATTTATTGTTCCATATATGTGAACAAAGTATAAATTTATTATTTCATATATGTGTACAGAGTATAAATTTACTATTACATATATAAGGTCAGAGTATAAATTTATTATTTCATATGTGTGTAGAGAGTATAAATTTATTGTTCCATATATGTGTACAAAGTATAAATTTACTGTACCATATATGTGTACAGAATATAAATTTATTATTCCATATATGTGTACAGAGTATAAATTTACTGTTCCAAATATAAGGTTAAAACTGAAACATTCTGGAGCTACAAAGATAGAGTATAAATTTATTATTCCATATATATAAAGTTAGAGTATAAATTTACTGTTCCATATATAAGGTTAGAGTATAAATTTATTATTCTATATATATAAGGTTAAAGTATAAATTAATTGTTCCATATATGTGTACAGAGTATTAATTTACTATTCCATATATGTGTACAGAGTATAAATTTATTGTTCTATATATATGAACATAGTATAAATTTACTCTTCCATATATGTGTACAGAGTATAAATTTATTGTTCCATATATAAGGTTAGAGTATAAATTTATTATTCCATATATAAGGTTAGAGTATAAATTTATTGTTCCATATATGTGTACAGAGTATAATTTATTATTTTATATATGTGTACAGAGTATAAATTTATTATTCCATATATAAGGTCAGAGTATAAATTTATTATTCTATATGTGTGAACAGAGTATAAATTTATTTTTTTATATATAAAATTTAAGTATAATTTTGTTGTTCCATATATGTGAACAAAATATATATTTACTGTTATGTTCTGTGGTGGATGTAAATAACAAAGTATATATTTATTGTTTTGTTCTGTGGTGGATGTAAATAACAAAGTATATAGTTACTGTTATGTAATTATAGTATAAATTGATTGTGATTTATATATGATCTCTACCTTCAATAGAGTATAAATTGATTGTTATGATGATATATTTACCTTTTCTTTTAACTAAGCTTAATATAAACTATGCATGTAAAGCTCTTGATAATTAAAATTTAGAGAAAATTCTCACAAGAACCCCAAAATACCTATGATTTCCCATTAGGTCCTCTTTGAAAATTAAATTCTTAATTTTAAATTTCTGGTTTTTACTTATATTGTGGTGAATGTCGAGGACAGTTGTTCTTGTGTGTTCAGTCCGTATGAAGCAAGACCTAACAATATTGTGGTTGCACTTGATTTTCTTAATCCCCTGATAGTTTTCAGCTTTTCAGAACTACAAATTGATTAATCTTGACTTTCATTTTCTCAAATTTTACCTTTTCTAATTTGTTAATGCGCTGGTTTTCTTTGTTGGAAGAAGCTTATTCAATAATTCCTTAGTACCTACTGACAACAAATTGATCAGAGAATAAATTATTTGTCATTCTGGAGAAGTTTAAACCTTTCTAGGCTTCGTGGAAGGAAGCAACATATGAGTCGGTGTGTGGGAACAGATGCTTGTGCATGGACAAAGAAAATATGTTTAGATGTATGTTAGTCATAGCAATGTGATGTTGATTATAGAATTGAAGCATTTTTCTTCCTTGAGATGACTGCCATGTCTTGTGCCTAAGTGTGACATTTGTATATGCAGGAGCAACTTAGATGACCGTCCAGAAGCCTCTTGTGGTGAATCACATAGGGGAATGATTCAAAACTAATTTTGTGTTGTAAAATGTATTTTTGTAACACATGACTTCATGATGAAATTGTTATAGCAACCATTTGCTAACACATATGGGGGCTATCAGCCCATTAGGAACCATTTTATTGGAAAGACTATTCAAAGCATTATCCTTTCTTTAATTTACATTTTTTTCCACTAGAAATCACCATCAATCAGTATTACATAGTCATATATCTAAATAATTTTTTTTGGTATATTATATGAAAATTGGTTGATGTAACATTGATACAAGTGAATGAGTCCTATTGAAAAAACAAAGAAAGGTAAAGTGAAAAGGCATTTCCTTCCAAAAAAATGTGAATGAAATGTTTGCCATAAAAGTGTGACTAAAGTACATGGTGTTGGGTATCATTTCTTTTTCTTGAAGAGTTCCAAAGAGTCCAAGGAAGAGCAGGTTTACCATAAATTGTGGATTACCATAAACTTGGCCTTTACATAATTTATTGTAACACCAAACTTTATGATAAAATTATAATTGTGTGAATTATAGAACATTTATATTATGATTCTAACAGAGTATAAATTTACTGTGGTACATGACTGTAAGGCATGATCTTTCAATATGAAATCAGAACAGAGTATAACTTTACCGTGGTACATGACTTTTAAATATAAAAAGAATTACAGCAGTATGAATTTACTGTAAGGCATGACCTTTCAATATGAAATCAGAACAGAGTATAAATTTACTATAGCACATGACTTTTAAATATAAAAAGAATCATAACAATATGAATTTATTGTAAGGCATGACCTTTCAATATGAAATCAGAACATAGTATAACTTTACTGTGGTTCATGATTTTTCAAAATAAAATCATAAAGTGAATTACAGTAGATTTATACTGTGATCCTGATAGAGTATAAATTTACTGTAACACTAAATTAATGATTTAGTACAAGAAAGGAAATTAAAATGTCAACTAAGCAATGCCTTTTGAATATGAAATTATAATTTGCATATAAAAATTAAAAATTATGTATTCCTAAAACAAAAATAAGAAAAAAAACATTTATATATGAGGGACTACAAGGCCTCTTTACATGATTTTTTGTTGTGGTGACCAAGTTTACCACATCGACCACATTTAATTTTTCTTTTTATTTTCTCACCAAGAGAATGAATCATCTTCTTCTTGGGCCTCCCAGGTTGCCTTCTTATTAATGGTGGAAATACTAAATTTTCTTCATCTGGCTTTTCAAAGGTAGGAATAGGATTGATCGGTTAAGAGTAAGAGTTTTCAAAAAAATCTTTTGTAAAGTACTCATCACAATAAGAACAAGGATCTTTTCCACTCTTCATCAGTGCAGCAATTGTATGTGAGCATGAAAAACTATTTATCTGCCAACAAAAACAGGAGCATTCATGAGTTTCAATATTCACATATGCAGATGGGGTTGACATAACTTCATACACATTTGGAGTAGAACCAACCACCACCCAAGTGATGCAAGTATTGATATTATCAAACAATTTTTTCTCCATTATTGGACAAAGAACACTTGTCCAGCTACTTGCTTGATTACTACACTTCATCATCATATTCATAATTTTGACCAGTATAGAATCAATCATCTTCATAGGGTGAACAACACAAATGGCCAATGTTATTATAAAGGAATATAGTGATGGATTATAAGAAAGTAATATATGAAAGAAAGCTTATACCAAGGAACAACAAAAGAGAAGAAAAGAATATTTTCTCCCAACATTCAGAAGTATTAAACAACTCCAACATAATTTGTGTTTTTGGAACATTTCAAAACAGAGCAATAATGGTTGGTTCGCAAAAGCAAAAGCCAAAAATGTTGTAACTATGAAAATATATTGATCTTTCAATACAGAAAACAAGGATTTGAGGTGAAGTGATCTTACGTCAAGACTGAGGGCTTTACGGTTGAATATTCAACTCTAATCAAAACTCTATAATATTGGCTAGAAAACTCACAAAGTGGCCTGCTAAGGACTATCCCTCAATTTTCAAATAACATTGGAAGATTAAAACTTAATTTTCCAACTAGCTCTCAAATCGGAAGACAAATTTTTAGTGTAGTTGTCCCAAGGAACCTCCTAATTCTTCACATCCCCTCGTATGTACTCTGCACAATAAGATGGATCTTAGTGAGTCCTTGAAACATAGAAGTCTGGAACATATATAGAAATATCAACAAAAAACTAATTTTAATAACCAACATCTAATTAATACATGACACCCAACACCAAGCACAAATCTAGATCTAAACAAGACTAGAAAACAAATGACCTAACAAATATTGAGATTCAGCAACTAGGACTGCTAGAAAACAAATGATCTTTCTTTAAAAAAAAAAAGAAGTAAACAATCTTATTATTGAGCAACATTCAAAAATAAGGTCACTCATTTAGTATAACCTTGAAGGAGTTACACATGAAATATCTACAACATGAATCTTAACACCTCATGCTTTTGTGTAGCAAATAATTAATAGTTCTAGTCAGGCTTTGTTATAGATTTGACCAATTTTGCTCCTATAACCATCGCCTCAAGAAAAAAATTCTTCCTTGTCAGGGAGTGATGTCAGATTAGGCAATCAACATAAAATTTGTAAATCAATTGCACACAGAGAAAAAAGAATCTGTATCGCCAATATGAGAAAACAAATGGAAAATAGAATTCAAAGTCTTGTCCCTTAGTGTGGTAAGTACTCCATACTGCCAGGCAACAAAGCTTACACTTATTCACTTATTATGACAGTTCACCAGGGCCTCTTTCCTCCTCCCTTTTATGCTCACGGGACCGGACCAAATCAACGAGACAAAACAACAACAAATCTGAGAAAAATCAAATGTATAAATCAAACTCAAGGGACATGAGATGCTCACCAAAAAACCATCGTACAAAGTGTCAAAAAGCGTGTGATGTCTGACAGAGGGTTCTGGAGAGGTTTCAGGCTTGAGATTGGAAGAAAAAGAGGAGGCGGAAAATGCGTAGGGGAACAAGCTCCAGCGAATGAAATCATTTACATAGTTGAGGAGAATGCAAGAGAAGAGGAGGAGGGAGGAGATGCCGGTGGAAGAGGTGCCCATTGAAGAGAATGCAGGAGAAGAGAAGGAGGGAGGAGACGCCAGTGGAAGAGGTGCCCAGTTATGGGAGGAGGCGTTATAAAAGTGTGGGCATAAGGATGATAAGAAGAGGGGTATTTTAGGTATAATAAAGGTTAATTAGTGGGATTAGGACTTTTTAAGAATAAGTAAAAACCAGAAATTTAAATGAAGTATTTAATTTTCAAAGAGGACCTAATGGAAAATTATAAGTGTTTTGGGGTTCTGGTGAGAATTTTCTCTTTATTTTTTATATTAATGACGCATATACTAGCACATGTTAGCATAAATTATTGAGAGAGTCATTGTAAATAGTCAGGAAAACAATTTTCTTATGAGATCATGTATTCATGGCCATGATTTGATCATGTGAGCCAAATATAGGATAGGCCACAACCATAAATTAGACTATGTAGTGGGGAGGTACTCGTTATTGTGGCCAACTTATTTGTCAAAATTATGGGAGGAACATATCTCATGTGTTCCGCCCTTATTCTCTTTGGCTCATTGATTAATTTTATTAATTACTTTAATTATTATTTACTTAGCAGCACATAAGAACTTAGTTATCTATATAATGTAATGGTCGTAGAAGCTTTGCTTCATTATGTCATAGCCATTTATTTTCAAATTTGATCAAAGTGAATGAAGGAAAGAAAGTAAATAATTTTAAGAGATTTTTCCATATTAATTAGCCCAAGATACAAATATTCTATATTTCCTAAATTTTAATACTTAATCTCATATGACCTAGTTTAGGACAAATATACTATCAAGTCATAAATGAACTCTTACCCAAATTCTTATCTCATTAATGGGGGTGGGGGTGACATTCTAGTGAAAAGGTGTCATTAGTGGCGAGTTATTGACGATGGCTCATTGAAAAAACTCATCCTTTCTTCAGCACCGACGACCTATCCTTTGGCATTCAACAAAGTGACCCATAATATGATGTGGCTCATATTGCATCAAAGATTACATGATATGTCAATAATATATTTTATTAATTATACAATATATGTCATAGTTTGTTAACGATAATATGTTGTGTTCTTTGCGCTAGCAACCCATAATATGATGTGGTTCATATCACATATATGATAACACGATATGTCAACAATACATATTATTGATAATACGGTATGCTTTATTTCACATATACAATAACATGATATTCACCATATCGTGTTAACAATAACACGATATATGTTATTTGAGCCGACAACCTATAATATAGTATCTTCCATATCGCATATACAATAACACAATATTCGCCATATCGTGTTAATGATAACACGACACATTTTTTTAGTCAGCGACCCATAATCATGGAAGGCCATATTGGTTGATATGGCCCCATATCGATCGATACGAATACGTATCGGTTGAGATCGATACTAGTACAGGGATGGTATGCCTCCACACCAAAAGCCGATATGTATAGGCCATACCATATCGATACGGTCGATACATATCAATACAGTATTGAAAAAATAATTATTTATTTTTAAAAAAAATTTATTTAAATTTTTTTAAACAAACAATTTTAATTTTTTTATTAAAAACAAAAACACAATTCACCAACTTCCTTAAAAGTTTAAGTTTTTATTATATTAAAAATAATATTTTTAAAGTTATATGAGATCAATACGGGTAGGTCCATACAATTTACATAATTATTTTTTACATATAGTGCTCCACAATTATGCATTTATTTAAACATATAACTATGACTCATATTAAGCATATTATTTGGTTTTAAAATAAACTAATTTCAAAGCACTTAATATGGGAAAGAGGGAGCAATAATTTGTATCGGACAGAGAGCATAATAGTGTATGGTTCCAAATGAACTAATTTTAGAATACCCATATTTGTTGATATGGTATTCTACGGTCTTATTATGCTCTAAAAGAAATATTATAATGATATATTATTACTAATAATATTTTTTTATGTTTATAAAAGGGTTTATGCTAGTTTTGGCGCATACCCATATCCATAGTCATCGATACTATCATTCATATCGATACGGCCTTCCAAGCCCATAATACGATAAGCTTCATATTGCATATTCGATAACACAATATTTGCTATATAGTATTAACGATAACACACGATGTGTGTGTTCTTTGAGCCAACAACCCATAATACTATATACTCTATATAACATAAACGATAACACAATATGTCAACAATACGTGTTATTGATAATATGATATGCTTCATATTGCATATACGATAACACGAAATTCACCATATCGTGTTAACGATAACACGACATTTGCCATATTGTGATAACAATAACAGATATGTGTCCTTTGAGTCAACTATCTATAATATGATATGCTCCATATTACATATACGATAACACGATATTCACCATATAGTGTTAATGGTAACACGATATGTATTATTTGAGTCAGTAATCCATAATATGATATGCTCTTTATCGTATATATGATAACACGACATATCAACAATATACGTTATTAATAATACAATATACTCCATATCGCATATATGATAACACAATATGAATTTTTTGTGTGTATTAAAAAATATGACATTCACGACATTTACCAATATGTGTTATTGATACCAGGGTTCATTAAGTAGGGGATGAAAGTTTTTAAGATCATGTACATGCTTACATAAGATGTTATACATAATATAACTTCCATACAAAAAACCATACTAGAGTCCCACTTTACACACTAGGGTAGGAGGCCATCATAGCTATTCAAAAGTGTCATTCCTTAGAATCCACATCCCTCTTCATTCTTATATAGTCTTGTTCTCTTGGATAATCCCCCATGATTCATTTTTGGAGTTGCAAGTATCATCATCTCATTTGTAGGGATAAGTGGTTTATGTGCTTAGAAAATTTTGGACAAAAATAAGAGAAGAGTTGTTGTTGATGAAGTGATAGAGGCTGACAATCACTAGATGAAAAATCAGAATTCGCTGCTAATGGGATCGTGGGGCAAAAAATGCAAATTGCTACTATCACGACCCGAATTTTCAAAGCCCTTTTTAAATAAAGGGCACGCTATAAATTGCTATAATTTTTTTTCTTTAAATACAAAACAAACCATTTGATTAATTATCCAGGTCATGATAACTAAGGTTCACAAATACGAATATCAAAATATGTAATATTATTACATGTGTCAAAATTCGATAAATAGTAGGTTAACCCTCTAAGTACAAGTCTGTCATCTATCAAAAAATAAATAACCAAGTAAAGTTGGCTCTCACGCCAGTAATTAAAATTACTTACAAAATTGTAAAAGTAAGAAAATAGATCCCACCAGTGCAATGTCATCCTTAATTGCTCATTGATGTCCTAATCTCACTTGTCCTCCTGCAAAGAACCTGCAACCAAACAAGACCAAACGACAACAACGAAACATCTCCTTCCCTTGGAGGAGCATTTCTAAAATAACAAAAGTATTATTTCATATTTTTTTGGATTGGGCCATCACCCGATGTTAGTTGCCTACGTATTCATCAGACAACATTTCCAATGTTTCTAACAAGATCAGATCAAGACGTAGTTCTGCCTAGAAATTACAATATCTCAAGAAGCATAGCATCACACATGCAATGCTTAAGTATTTTCAACCAACCTACATTTTATGCAAGTCCTTTAATCATTCCACTTGTTCTAATTAAACAAGCAATATCAAACAATTGCATTGATTATCTCTCGAACCCTTGTTCGATAATTAATATCCCCATCTAATCCCAAAGACGAACATACTCATCAAATGTCAACCTAAGTGACAAATGATACAACTGTCATGGACCATCATCGAAAGGGAACCATCCATGGTGCGGCCTTGGAATCTACCAGGAAGTACAATAACCCAACCTAGCGCTAAGGACCTGACCGAAGTGGAAGGGCATGGCCCACAACTACACCTGAACAGAAGTGGCGGGAAAAGCCAACTAAGTAAAATGTTAGCTAATCAAAATGCATGTACACTACATGATTCTGAATAAATCGGTGGTGAGCCCGGCTCACGCAGAGCTTTCTCCAACTATGAGGTGCAACTTCACGGCCAAATCAATGGCTCCTTAATATAGTGGAGACTCGGAAAAACTGTTTTGGACCCTATCTTGTTCGTCAACAAGTAAAGATTCTAAATGACTATCCCAAACCCTATCAGTCCTATCTAGACTAAGGTTAAAACTCAAAATTGTCATCAGTTCATTAACTTAGGAAAATTGTCAGGTCAAAGGCTTTGTTAACTATATGAACTAGTCCCAGACCCTGGTATTTTAGTTTTTATTTTAATTAGGAGTTCTTGCCCAATCCAAAGCTATATAACCTTATTGATTAATTATTTATTAATCTTAAGCTAGTGATAATTATTATCAAAACATCAATAACAAACATTAAAATAATGAGCAACATAAATAATACAAACCTACTCAATAATGATATTAGAAATGTTCACGCTCTCGTGCCCTAACCCTCCTTGGTTTAGTTGATTAAACTTTTATGAAATATGTCATAATGCACCTAATGATATTAAGGCAATTATCTCGCATTAGACATGATCCTCTCTATTCTTGGATAAGTCTTTGATATTTCAAGAGGTTTTAATATCAAATTGGCTCATTAATTCTATTCACGAGAATGCAAGCTGGTCCGCTCACGGGGGTATTTCTGTCATTTTAATCAAGGCTTCCCAAAACCCTAATGGATTCAAAACTAATATCAGGGTACCCCTTGACAGTATGGACATGAGGTAATTTTCTTGCGGTTTAATGGGGTCGTAAACCCTTTGAACCGGCCCTGATTTATTTAATAGTTTTACCTTAACCGTAGGGGAAAAATAATCAATTATCTATTTATTGAGATTTTTTGCTAGTTTGTACATTGGTCTAAAATTATGATACACATACACCTATTACTAAATTTTTTCTTAATTTTTAAACTTACTCATAAGCCCCTGAACAACAGCCCTACTTCGGGTTATTAAAAATTATTCTATGATTCAACTCGTAAGAGTAAATTGGTCATTTCATAGCATTATAGATTTTTTTCTAATCTGAAACATGATCAGAACACTCAAACTCCTTTCAATGTATATTGGCAATTTTTTTAAGGTATTAATACCTTCCTAAACTGAACCCAGTTTAAACATACCCTTTTATTTTCTCTTTTTTTTTTTACCAAACCGGATTGAATAGCCTGGACCGGTTTGGTCCGGGCATCATCTTCTATCACAGATCAGTTCGAAGAAAAATAAAGCGTGCAATGCTCTATTCACATAGGGAGACAGAGATTGCCGGCGGGTCAGGCCGGCTCAATCCAATTCCGACGACAAATTCTGGCATAATCCCGGCATTAGCGGCAGTTTTCTCTCTCATAGAAATCAAATTCAATACAAAATTTAGCACTTTCATGTTTTGCAACATGTTATTCACATAAAGATCTTTTGCCCTGAATCATAGCATGTTTGTAAAATAATTTTAAAATAAAAAGTCAACATGACTATAAATTGAAATATGTAATCAAGAAATCGTGCTAACTACTTATGCTGGCCATTGTATAACCAGACAATAACCAAAATAAGATGCAACTGCCATGACCCAAATTTGAGATGAGTGACGATAATTATATTAAACCATGTATGCTAATGCAAATTGACAACAAAAACATGAGTTACCAGAGTTGAACTTCTGATATACCTGAGACATGGCCAACTAACTTAACGCTGGAGAAGTTGCAGCATAAGGTCGTGCCAGTTGAGGGTATGTGAATTTTCAAAGCTTACTGCACCTAGACATGTCCAGTTATATCGGTAATCCTTGGTATTTAATTAAAAAAAAAACAAGGTTTCAGTGGTCTAGCAAGCAGCCAAAAAATTCTATCTAATTCTAGTGGATATGCACACATAAGGCACCAAATAAACAGTCACAGTACCAAATCCTTCATATTTAATCATCTTAAAAAGTTTATATAAAAAAAACAATCTTATCAACTAAATATTCATTTACTAACCGGAAGCCACAGGTGAAATAACCAAAATACTTAAATAAAAAAAGCTTCATCCAATCAGGAAAATTTAATTAAGTTTAATCATATAAAGTTAAATTCAGTTTTATGTACACAGTAAATAGTAGCTGATAAACGCTTGGACAAACAATAGCTTAACCAACCATGAAACGTTTCAAAGGTGCAAAACAACAACAGCCAAACGCATAAGCAAAATGAAACGGACAAATTATTCATACTTGAGAAGCAATTAATTCAAAGATAGACCAATCAAAACCCACAGCCAGAAATCAAAGTCCAAAATTACCAAAAGAAGGGGATGGTGATTCAACTAGACTACCCTAATTATCATTGATTTAAGAAAAAAAAAGGTCTCAATTCGCATACCTCCATCAGCGTGTTCCATTTGTTGTCATACCACAAAGCACAAAGAACAGAGGAAATACAAATTAAGCACATGAGAGAAAAGATGCATTTATCTTCTCTTAACAGAATAACATGTAACCCATTTTCACCTCTCGGAATTTTTGAAGCTACAGTTTGAGAGGTTCGATGTAATCCTCAGAAACCCAAAGTCACCATCGCTCACTGCAGATTGTCGCCATTGATAGTCTTCCGCTTTCCCCTTTGGCACTTGTCGCTCGCCCTTCACCACAAACATCAACCAATGACCACCAACAGAAAAATACTCTGGAAACGAAGAAAAAGATTCGATTGACCACCAAACAGTACAAATCAAACCAAAAAAGAAAAAGGTTTAAATGAAACCCAACTCGCTAGTGATGAAGCTGACGAACTCTGACACACACTCCTACATCATCTCCTTGGCGATCTCCCCGTTGGCCGGCAGCGCCGCCTTCATGATCCGGCTAATTTTGGCCGTGGGGAGGTAGCGGTATTGCTCCTGCACATTCGACCCACGTAAAAAATAGCTCCCTGAATTAACACTTACGACCCAAGTACACACATTTTCTAGTTATTAAGATTCATTATCAATATGCTTGCGGATAAGTCGAGCCCATGTTGACCAGTTACCAACACGAACATAGCCATCGCCAAAAATTACTAGTAAGCTCCACCACAACACTAATTTCATAGCCCTATTGTTCAATTGATTGTCAGAGCAGCCATTCAGTCACGATGGTTTTCCCCTTTTTTATTTCTTCCTTTTCCAGCCAAAATTTGATGCCACTCACAACTCTTCTCCAAAACTCCTCAGCCAACTCTTTCTCCTCACCCTTCTCTTCTTCCTTTTTCTAGAGATTTAGGCACTTAAGCTGTCCACACCCGAACTGAAGTGTCGACATCCTCTTAGAGCTTATACACCACCACTGTGCATTGCCTTCTCCGGTCAGTATTGTTATTTTTGTACCTTTGCCTTATTTGAATGAGAAATCTTATTAGAATGATTATGATCGAATCAAGTAATCCGCTCTATTCTTAAGACAGAATTTGCTCTCCCTTATTGGTGCTTAGGACTCGTGGGTGTCTGCCTCCCAAGATAAGATGATCAACCATACACCGTAGGAGCACCTTCAACACGATACATGCAGCGAACCACAGTGAATATACTAATACAGACACAAAAAATGAAACGGACGGAAAATTCCAAATCGGATTTGTGAAGAAATCGTTTTCAATGATTTTATAGGAAAGCCCGTTGAAGACACTCATTCCTATTCAAATGGATACGTCCATCCGTTAAAGACAATCTTTAGTGAAAACAAACCGGACCCAATTTGGTTAATAGAAAACCAAATCAATTAAATAGTAAACCAAACCAAATGAATTTGCCCCAAAAATATTATCATGTTGACCCAACCCAACCCGGCCCAGCCGGCTGCGCGTGCGAACTGAACCAAATCGAGCAGGCCGGACGGCGGCGGCACGCGTGTGGGTTAGCCCACCTAGGTGCATTAGTCCAACATCTCTTTCCTCACAAAAGTGGGTTGGCCCAAGGGCCTAACATAAAAGGCCAAACTAATGCCTTATATACCAATATCACCACCTTCACCTAGGCGATGTGGGACTATTCACTCCTTCAATCAATTCTCATGTGTTATTCTTATTCAATATGAAGTAGGCTTGGGCTCTCTCACCAAATGGGCTTGACCCATTTGAATAATATGGGCTTGACCCACATAACCATTATCATGCCCATATAAATAATATGGGCTTAACCCATTTAATAATGCCCACTTCTAACAATCCCCCATATGAACGAGAATTGACTGGATAACTATGCAAAGTAATGCAGATAAACCGTGAAAGCAATATTGAAAAGATCATGCATGAGGGTGAGGTAGCTTTTGGCTTTGAACCTTCCCTTGTGAAAACTATTGGGTCTACTGGCTAATAAGTGAACGTGATGTCTTGAACTGTTCAGCCGTTTGTGTAAACCAAGACAATATATTTCACACAATCACTTCTCAGACATACTATACTTCTCATGATTGTGTTCATTTCGGCCCTTAACAAACCTGGTTTCATGAGTGCTCTAGAAGATTTAGCCTTAAAATCTTCATAGAAGCGGCCCCTTCACACTCATCTAGGTGATTCTCATTAGGAGTATCCTGCAATACCCCACTCAAACGAATTCAAGCTATAAGAACCATTAAAAGCAAAGCTTATCCTAATTCACTCTGCATGCATCACTATCTCATCATAGGAATGGGGATGAGATTTTATCTCAATAGTGATTCCCCTTGAATCCCCACAATTCGATTGTTCCTTTGAACCTAGATCTTGGGATCTCCAGTCAATAAGGTTGGGTTGCCATTATGGTGATTCTTAATGTATAAGTTTCAAGCCCATTCCCCTCGATGAACTGCTCACTTGTTCTTTGGTCAAACCCTTAGTAAGCGGATCTGCAATATTTTTTTTGACCTAACATACTCAATGGAAATTATTCCACTAGAGAGCAATTGTTTTATAGTATTGTGCCTCCGACGTATATGCCGAGACTTACCATTATACAAGTTACTTTGTGTCATTCCTATAGCCGATTGGCTATCACAATGTATGCAAATAGGTGGCACAAGTTTCCCCCACATTGGAATATCCTCTAAAAAATTATGAAGTCACTCAGCCTCTTCGCCTGCTCTATCAAGCGCAATAAATTCAAATTCCATAATGGATCTTGCTATACATGTCTATTTCGAGGATTTCCAAGCGCAATAATATGGGCTTAACCCATTTAATAATGCCCACTTCTAACAAGTATGTCTCCATAGCTATTAGTCTTCGTCTTTGACACCACAAAAATGGTGCCTTAGAGAAGACTGTCTCACATCCCCAGGTTTACAATTGTAGATATATTTTAAAATTTTAAATAATCTATAATAAATGTTTAATATGATGCAATAGAACGAGTAAAGTGTTGGACCATGGTATGGGCTCGGGCCCGATTTGGTCTAATGTTGTCGCGGTCTAGGTGAGCCGGTACGGGCCACGGGGTCCAAGGGTAGTGGGGGTGGTTGCGCCAACCCCACATGTACCATTGTTACACTAATTCAAGTGGGACCCGCACACGTCACCCACGTACACTAGGCATATGACTAGATTGTGCATTAACATGTTGTAGGGCCGAGACTCACGAATTATGTATAAAGGGTGGGATCCATGGTTAGCGAGGGGTCGACCCTATCGCGGGCTTGGCCATGTGCAGGGGTACAGGCCTCCGAGGGCTCTGAGAGACAGAGCCTGCTCCCATTGTGTTTGAACCTCTAAGAGAAACCGGAAGGAATTAAGTAAGTTAGCCCATATAGAAAAGCCCACAATTAGGCACGCCCAAAAGAGGAAACATGTGGGTATTTAAGAGATAGCAAGAGAGGAGGAAGCCCTAGCCAAGGGCCGCTCCACTCTCTTCCTCCTCTCTCCCAATTTCCGCCCCCCTCTCTCTCTCTCACTTGGTTTGCCCTGCACATAGAAGGGAGAATCCTTGCAACTGGCTGCCCCAATTCTCCCCTCTCCTTGGTTTCTTTGGCGGGCTGAAAGGAGGATAAGACTCACCTCCTTGGTTAGATCGAGTTGGCTGATTCAAGGGTTGGTTCTTTGCTGAGATTTCTTTCATTCCAAGTAGTGGTTTGTAAGGGATCAACACATAGGTAATCTCCTTTCTCCATTACTTATTTATTCTTGTGATTGGCGTGTAAGGACTATTTTTTGGAGGGCGTGTAAGGGCTGGAACGCCCAGGTCAGTTCGTATTTGTCCCTCTGTAAATTCCTAATTCCATGATTCTTTGATTGGGTTATGTTTATTGCTAATTGATTAGAGATCTATGCATGTTTTCATTGTAGATTAATTAAAGATTGATTTTTGATTGGTGTGCCACCCCCATCCTACCATGCTTCCGCTGATCCAGCCACTCTACAGTGGTATCAGAGCGATGTTTGGGGGCTTTGGTCTATGGTTTAATCAAAAATTAATTTAGATTACCCGATCTAGGTTTTACATGCTAGAATTGGGAATTTTGTGAAATTGATTAATCTACTTGATCCAATCATGGAGCTTTTATTTTAGGGTTTGAATTGGATATATGTGTGACTGATTTGATTGATTTTCGTGCTGGTTTGATGTGATTTTGAGTTTTAATTAGAGATTGCACGATTGTATGCTTAGAGGGGCAAAATAGTCAATTCGGTCTTGCAATTTTGTTCACAATTAATTCTCTGATCACGATCTGGACACACACCCTCTTGCTGGTCAGCATGAGTTAAGTGATTTATTTTTTCTTAAAATAAATGATTTTTGTGAATTATAAAGGTGTGAATTGACCGTTTTAGCACTAGGGGTATTTTGGTCAATTCACACTTGTTGTGTATTTTCTGATAACTCTCTGTCCAGAATTATAGTTCACTGGTTTGTATAAGCTTTTTAAAGTTACTGTGTGAAATTTTTGGTGTGTCCTAAAGGGTGAAAAAGACCAAAACAGCCCTAGGGCCATTTTGGTAAATTTGTACCAAAATTTTTCTAGACAGAAATTTAAAATTCTAGCAGCCTTTAAATTGTTTATTTTTTGTGTTTAAGTAATGAGTAGGGTGTTTAAGAGATTCCAAAATCATAAAACACCTATATAACCTAATTAGGGTAACTTCCTTATGGGGGTTAATGGGTAGTTAGGGTTATTTTTGGAAAGTGACACAAACCCTAATTTAGGTGAATCTAAATATAGAAACTCAACATAATATACTCAATTTGTTCCTTAGGCTTATAATTAGATTAAGTATTTTTCTAAGCGCTTACCTTTCTTAGAAGCGGTCAACCTTTCATATATAATATTAATTTCCTACTCTCTGCTTGTTTCCTTGTAGTTACTCAATAACTTCCAAGATGGTCACTTTTGAATTAGGGAAAACTAGGAAGCTGAATGCTGACAATTATCTAGTGTGAAAGAGGAGGATACACCATATCCTTACTCTTTCTGATCTTACTCATGTCCTTGAGCAGATCATTGAGCTACTGCCAGAGGGTGCATCGGCTTTTTAAAAGAAAGCACATGAGAAATTGAGGGATGATGGCAACAAGGCTAGGTCCACTATTCTGACTTTCATAGAGCCAAAGATATATATATATATATATAGGGTGTTTAAATTGAGGGCCGCAACCCCTCTTCCTCCCTCTTTCCCCATTCCGGTCCGGTGAGTCGCGCCTTCGGTTTTTCGCCCGATTTGCCACCGCCGCCGGTTGCATGGTCTCCAGCCCACCGCCACGGCTTCGCCCTGGCCAGAGTGACCTCCGACCACTGTCTTCTCAGCCTCCCTGCCCCTCCTTTGCAGGTGTGAGGTAAAAATTTGTCCGCCTTTTTCTATTTTCCATGTTTTTGTGGGTTGCGAGCTGTGGCTGTGTTGCCAGTTGTTGGCCACCGCTAATAGACCTCTGGCTCTCTCCTGGCCCAACGATAGCAAGGCCACTGCCCTGGCCTGAACCACTGCCTCCCTGGGCCCGTCACCCGTCCTTTTGCCCTTTTCTGATCCGAATAGATCACTCTTCCCCCCTTTTTGGTTGTTTTTTTGTCTTTCTGTGGCTATGAGTAGTTGGAGGAGCTCCGGCTCACCATCATCGGCTCCATCTTGGGCCGATGACGGCAGGTAATCATCACTCTCATGCCCATTCTCCTCTCCTCTGGGCCCCATTGCTCCGCTTAGTCGGAAACACAGAGACTTCCCCTGTTTTGGTCTAGTGGCATCGATTCACCACCGCTAGACTCCAAACAAACTCCGGTCAATGTTCTTCCAGATTGCTAGATCGCCGTCGTCTTTCAAGTCCATTACCCGACCATGTCCGGCTGTTTGTGGCCCAATGATAGCGTGTCTGCAGCCCTAGCTCGGCACGCTGTCACCCCAGACTAAATCAGGCCATTTTGTTCCTTCTAATGGCGGTTTCGCCGCCACGACATCAACTAGTAGATAACCGTAGACGCCGACTTGACCCAATGATGGCAAGGGGTAGCCACTTCCGGCCTCCCTCGCACATCTTTTGCCTAAACCGGATGCCCCAAACTTGGGGTACGTCTCTTACCTCTGTAGCGCGAGCCCCATCCCAGCCCAGGGCCAACCTGTATTGCCTAACATTGCGCGGACTTGGGCCACATGTTCCGACCAACGTGGGCTTTGCCCCTGCTCAGTGATAGCAAGGGCAAGTACTTTTGGCCCGATTCCACCTATGCACCCCCCCCCCCCCCCCACACACACACACACACTTTCCTTTACACACAACCTAGAACCTGCGGGAAAGAGTCCCCGGTTCTTCCAAAGGAAAGTAGCACTATCGGCTACTAGCCTCGGGCTAGTGAAGGTTTGATTGTTGCCATGCTCATATCCTCCATCGTAAGTCATGCTTGATGCACAACCACCCATACAATAGTTTGAGTGTGGGTAGCAATTAGAAATGTCATTGCCTTTGTTGGTCACTTTCTCTGGCCCTTAGTGCCTTGAACTTTTGTCTGGGTGACCGCTACTGGTGAACCCCACCTTCTCCGTGATCGACCACCCTAACCCCCTAAAAGACCACCCTTTTTAGGGTTTGGCCCTGTAACATCCCCGAATTTCCTGTAATTTTTTTGCATTATGCTATTTTCTGCTCGTACTTCCAATGAAGAAATTTGACGCTTTGGCGTATCCGTATTTTTAATTGATCTCAATATTTGTAACCATAAGAGTCGCCTAAATGCACCACAAAAACTTTTGGCGCAAAAATGGGAGAGAAAAGGACGAGACACAAATGAGAACAGAAACGAAAAGGAAGAGGAGGAAAAAAAGAAAAAGAAAAATCGGATCAAGCGATCCAGCGCGTCCGAGCTGTTGGCAAAACAGGGGAAGGGCAACGCCCTTCCCTCCATGAAGTAGGAAGCGCAGCTGCCACCGGCTTCAGCCCGGCTGACCCCGGCTTGGAGACGTTATTGCCGCTACCTTGGCCTGGCCTCACAGGCGATTCTCCCATCTCTCCCCTCTTTTCCGTTTCAACCCAACAAACACCCGATTGTTGTTTTTGCCTCGATCTACCGCCACTGCCGGCTGCATGGCCTGAAGGCCACCACCATGATTTTGCCCCGACTAGGGCGACCTATGGACATAGCCGTCCTGACCCCCCCGCCCCTCCTTTGCCGCCGCAAGGTAAAACTCTGACGCGATTTTCTTTTTTTCTTTGTCTGTGTGTTGCAGCCGTCAGCCGTGCTGTGTGTGGCAGGATGCCACTGAATGGTCTTTGGCCCCACCTCGGCCTGGCAATGACAAGACCACCACCCTCAGCCCGGACCGCAGCCTTCCTGGACCATCACCCCTCCTTCTGTAGTTTTCCGATCATGACATATCATTTCCCCCCTTTTCTGTTTTTTTTTGTCTTTTTGTGGTTGTGATAGCAGGAGGAGCTTCAGCTCATCGTCGCCGGCTCCATCTCGGGCCGACGACAACATGTAACCACCAATCTCATGCGTATTCTCCTCTCCTCCGGGCCCCATTGCTTGGCTAAGTCCGAAACATAGAGACTTTCCCCTGTTTCGGTCTATTGGGGTCGATTTTCTACCACTAGTGTCACGCCCCGGCACTGCCCAACTCGAGCTGAACCCAGTCCAGGGGCTGGTCAAGCGCACGGGGGCGACAAGGAGAATTGAAAGACGGTTTAGCGGAAGACTTATGCCCTAATCATGGGTGATCTAACAAAATTACGGAGTACACACACCACTTTGAGTAAGAGTAAATAAGTAGAAATGAAAGAGTTACTTTAACTCTAAGATAAGCAAAAGTCTCAAACCCACATGCTGAGTTAAACCATAGCCCACTCTAGGCTCCAAAATAGGTCTTAAGCAACACAAATGTATAATGTAGCCTAAACCAAAGTAAGAACCACACATAAAGGTTCTAATCATAAAAGCATAAATAAGGAAACAAGCTACACAAGATGTCTCCACGATCACTCCCGAGTCGTCTCCGACCTTTCCTCATAGAGGAGATCTTGTCCATCTGTGTGTCATGCCATGCAGCCCCAAAGCAAAACACAAGAAAGAAGGGTGAGTTTAACAAACTCAGCAATGGTTTTTAATATAACTATAATCATCGGAAACACGACGGCATGGTGATATAACAATTCAGATCCATAATTGGCAAGATATATCATTTTCTGATCATGCATACATGTCACCTAGCCCTAAATAATAATATCTAAATCACACTTTCTTATCACACATTTATAACACATAAACCTCAATTGGAAATCCATTTTCATGATGCATGCAACATGGTACATACGTGGGCAAGGCATACATGAATCCTAATTCATGATAAGTGCTCCCATCATCCCCTCATTCATCATTCATAATCATAATATCAATCCTCATCATCATCATTAAACCCCACATGTGTGTGTGTACATAGTAGAAGCACTTCACTCAATGTATATCAACATGCTTGTAATTAACTCACCATCACACTACACATGTGCATTAACATCTAATCATGAATTCCAGCGAAAATCATAGGAGAAGAATCATTAAAATAATATCTCAAGTCAAAGCCTATCCACAAGCTAAACATATATAAGATCATTCAATTCATACTTGAGCCAAGACATAACACTAACATTCACACATCATTTAACCACATCTTAACATGACATATCAGTCCATTAGTATGTTGTGGCTCTACTGAAAATATACTTAACCATAGAGAATCAACCATTCATAACTTCAAGATGGCAATTCCAACATTATATATCCCACCACAAGCCATTCCACATAACTCTAAATATATATCACAACTTCATAACCTCAATGGTATACTCTTCCAGTAGCATACTATAGCTCAAAACACTCCACATACATATGAAAATGATATATCAAAGTAGAGACACCGAAATAAACATCATGCAAATAATAGAAAACCTACTATGTAGCCGTTCGAACGCCCAGTAGGGCCGTTCGATTGGCTAAATGGAAAATCTGTCGAACTTACAGTGTTGCTGTTCGAATGCCCAGGAGGGCCGTTCGAAAGCCAACAAGGCAGAATCGACCTTCTTCTCATTTCAAATTTTAAACCGAAACTCTATTGATGAATCTTAAAATCTCCATCTAACAACCCAAATGCCATTAAAACTCCACCATAACTTCCAGAAAGCTAATCTACATCATAACAAGATAAAACCCTAAGAAATCGGGATTAAAGATTACCATTTACTAATCTTGCCATTAAAGCACTAAATCAAGTAAATCCACTCCAAATAAACCACAAAATCAAGAGTTTTACCATAGAAAGACTAAAATTTCGAAAGTCCATTACCTTATCCCTTGATTAGGCTTAGATTTGACGGCCACCCTTCTTGAAAACATTACAAAGACATAGAGTTTAAATTAAACTCCATTAAAATCGATTTAACATAGAAAACCTTAATGAAAAACTTAGATCTAGGGCTTGTTAAATAGAAAAAATAGATTTTTAGATCTAGGGTTTGAAGTAGAGATGCAAATCAGTAGTTTTGAGGTTTAAAAACGAATCAAAACAAAGGGAAAATGATAGATCTAGAACAGATTAGGAGAAAATCTAGGGTTTAAGGCTTAATTAAAAGATACTTACCTTAAACTCCTTCTAATCCGGGCTAATTGGGGAATTAGGCCTAACCTCCCTTTCCCAGCCTATTCCTAAAATGGAAATGGCTCAGGTCATTCTATTTATAGTAGGGTTTGGGGTGTGTATGGGTAATTAGTGGGGTATAAATAGAAAAATAGGCTAAAAATGGGTATTTTGGCTATTGAGCACTAATTACACATGAGAAAATTATGAAAATTTTTATAAAGGCTTGTGTTGATGTCTGGGTTAGTTTGGTCTAAAAACCCAAATTTTAACGGTGGGGCCCACAGGGGGCCCCCCAAACCCTAATTTTTGGAAAATTAGTGAAAAATTAGAAAAATCCCAAAAATTCAGATTTAACCCAAAATCACTTAAAACCAATAATTGTAAAGTTGATTTTGATTAAAACCATAAGAAACACTATTTATTTTCAAAACCATCGAATTAATAAGAAAATGAGCTAACCATGCAATAACCGATAATTAAAATGAAACGAAAACCGGTTTAGAAATGAGAGTCCTTACAACTAGACTCCAGATGAACTTTGATCACTGTCCATTTAGCTCATCACGGTTTGCGATTGCTGGGTCGCCGCCATATCCCAAGTCCATCCCTCGGCCTTGTCTGGCCATTTGTGGCCCAACCATACATGTATGGCAACCTAACTCGGCACATTGTCACCACGGCTAAATCGAGTCCATTCATTTCTTCTGACTGGCAATTTTGCATGGACTTGGGCCAACGATGATAAGGGGCGGCCGTTCCTGGCCTCCCCTGCACGCCTTCTACCCAAAATAAACGCCTCCAAGCTTGGGGGTACGCCTCTGACCGCGGTCGAGTGACCCACGCCAGCTTAGGGCCAACCTTTTCTGCCTGACGTTGCGTGGACTTGGGCCACATTTTTTTACTGACGTGGGCTTTGCCCCGGCCCAGTGACAGCAAGGGCCAACAATTTTGGCTTGATTCCACCTCTGCACCCCACTTTCTATTACGCATGACCCAAAACCTATGGGAAAGTGTCCCTGAATCCAAATTCTTCCAAGGGGAAGTAACGTTGTCAGTCACTGGCCTCTGGCCAGCTAAGGCTTGACCGATGCCATGTCATACCCTCCACCATATGCCGTGCTTGATGCACAACCACCCTCTCAATGGTTTTGGTGGTGGGTGACGATTGGAGATGTCACCGCATTTGTCGGCCACCTTCTCCGGCCCTTAGTGCCCTCAAGTTTTGTTAGGGGATTGACGCTAGCAAACCCCACCTCTTTTATGTTTGACCATCGACAACCTATCCCCCTTATGGTTCCCCATTTACCGCGCATGCTTGTGTCGCGTGTCAGTTTATAAAGGCACCGCCTGCGCCATATGACGATTGAATGACACCACCACTATCCAATATGGCCGCTAAAGCCCTCCTCTACCTCTCCTTTGTTCATGAGTACGCAAACAAGCCCTCTGCCCTGTTGTGAGGATTCAACAATGCAAAATCATTATCATTGGATGTGGTCCGCGGTTGATTTTAACGTCTTGTGGCCAACAAAGTGTTTTTAGTAGTTGGTCAACCTCCAATTAGTCACCCCCCATTCTGTGGTTGCTTTTGTCATTTCTAGTGGCATGACCTTGTGTCTGGACGCCTTAGTGCACCCAATCTTTTGCTTTGAGTGGAATTAGCATAACCTTACTGAGATTAATTCCAACATCTCTGAAAATCCTCAGGATAGTAACTCTCTCAGTGCAATACTTTTGGTCACCAATTCTGCCCTCAACGCCTCCACTGTCGTATGCTCTCCGTCAAACTCACATGGATTACAAGGTAGGGGACCTTGAACTCGTAATTTCATGATAACATGCTTTAATTGTGTAGTAGCATGCTAGGAGTTTATAACTTAATGCTTTGTATGATAAATATTGATTAAATGAGCATGTTTTATGTATGTGAATTATGCATATGTTAGTAAAGACTAAGGGTATGATAGTCAAAGCATTTTTAGGAATTGTGAATTAGTGAGAGTGTACAACATAATTGTACACACATAATGTATGTAATATGAAGTTTATCCTTAACCTTAGGGGTAAAATGGTCAATTATCCACTCAATAGGATATTTCTTTACTATACGGTTTGGTCTACGTTTAGGGTATACATTAAACTAACTTTCACTGGAAATTTTTCAATTTTTAACTCCACTCATAGGGCTCTGAACCGGAGCCATAAGTCTGGTCATTAATAATAATTCTATGATTCAACTCATAAGGGTAAATTTGTTATTTTAAAGCCTCTTGGATTTTTCCCTAGGATGAAACTTAGTCAGGTCACTCTCCATGCTCCTCCAGTCATTAGGTATTTTTTTTCAAATTTCTCTAACATTTAGACCACCCTTAATTAAGTACTACTACAATTCACTTCTAAGGGTAAAATAGTCATTTTATATATTTTACGATTTTTCCTGAGTCTGAAACTTGGTCCAGTTACTGGTCATATTCCCTCGGACATTATGTAATTTTCTTGAATTTGTTCCACACCAAAACCCTACTGAACTGGACCCGGTTCAATAGGTATTACTTTTTTTTACTAACCCGGGTCAGGTCTTGAACCACGTGGTTTGGATCACCCAATCCAAACCCGTGCAAATGACCCACAACTCGGGTCATCCTCCCCGTGTCCAGCCATAGGTTGAGGAGCCTTTGGTGGAAGCTCCCTGGCCACCACGGCAGGGTGACAACCAGGACCGACCGGATCGCTGACAGGTGGTGATCCCATTGGGCATCGTCCTGTTGTTGCCCACTAGTCGGGGCCATGCATTCTCCCCCGATGCAGCCCGCTAGAGGCTTATCCTCTACTAGCACCGCCTAATCGTTTAAAATTAAACCTTTTGTAAGTGTATAAGGTAATTGTACTAGGATAAGTATTTAAGAGTTGTCGAACCTCAGGGACAGATGAATTATCACTAAATCTAAAGAGGAATTTCTTATTTAAAAACTAAAATTAAGTAAATAAAGTAATCAATTAATTTAAAAGTAAGAGATTAATATTATGGAATTTACTTAGGAAATCGAATCCACTATAGAACCATAACAATTCCTTAACTTTTAATCTAAATCTAGTGTAATCAATTAATTTAAAAGTAAGAGATTAATATGATGAAATTTACTTAGGAAATAGAATCCACTATAGAACCATAACAATTCCTTAACCTTTAATCTAAATCTAGTGTTAATATGAACAAGTATTCTCAGCTATAAGCTAGAATTACTTCAGAAAGAATTATTAATTAAATTCATGGCATGAACTATCTTCGACAATATCACGAATCATCTACACTAAACTAGCTATAGGATTGACTCGTCTAATTTTAGTATAACTCGTCCAATTCATTAATTATCTGAATATATAAAACTATTGCATGACCATCTCATCTAAATCACAAAAATTAGAATCGATGTAAATATCAAAACAACATCAATCTATCATCTACAACATAATAAATCAACATAGATTTGAATAAACAAGAAAAACTCTTCCATTAAAAACGAAATTCTTATCATACAATTGTCATTATTCACAGAGAACTAAATTAAAAATAAAAGAAACTGAAACTTATCTATAGCTTCATCAACTCCTAAGTAAAAGAAAAGTCTAGCCTTCCATGGTAGAAGAAAGCCCTTGAATCTCCATTAAAAGCTTCGAGTTCTCTTCCATCTTTTTCTTCCTTTTTCTCTTCAAAAAATTTACTAGAAATCCTTCAATTTCGAGCAGAATATGTCTTTATATAGGCATAAGAACCGTAGGAAGAAGTTTAATATGAAAATGATTGAAAATTAGCTCAAACTAGGAAACCGCACGTTATCCCGCACGATCGCCTTGCATTCACGTTCGATCGCCTATACTGCATTTGTCTTCAAAATCATGTTTATCCGTTTGATACTAAAAATGCTCTGTTCAAACGCCTATGAAGAATCTGCACAGAATTAATATAAGTAAGCTAATTTACTTCAAAACATCATAAAAGCTTTTTCTAACCTAATTAAATTTAATTTATAATTATTTAAACTATATTAACTATTAAATAAGACTAGACAATAGAATAATTAAGACTAGACTATTTGATTAGTATAAATTATACTTATCAAATACCCTCAAACCTATATTTTGCTAGTCCTCGAGCAAAACAAAAACAAAACAAAACAACTAATCTAGAAAAATAAATAAATGCCACTTTCGTAGGGAATCACGATTGTATTTAGCGTATGCAACAAGCCTTTAAACCCCTAGGTGTCTTTAGTTGGACGAGTTGTGTCTTGTGAGGGTTTGTAGTAATGATACCCACAAACATCTAAACCTAAGAAAAGAAATAAAACAAACAAGAAAAATAATCTAAAAATAATCTTCTCTTAAAACACATAGCTATTTCTAAAAAGAATCAACCACAAATACTTGAAACAAGTAAATAATTTTGATCTGATCACTTTCAAGTAAGGAATTATCCATTCTATAACCTCATCTTAGAAATAATTGTGCAACTACATATATACATTTCAAAAACGTAAAGTGTAGAAACTTTGTAGTCATACAATTTCATTCTTTATTAATAAGCATATCTTATGTGACCCATTAATCAAGATCATTAAACTTCACCAACTCAAAAATATAACAATGACAATCTTTCATCCTTAACATCTCATAATAAAACTTCATGTAATGGCCTTCAAATTTCAATTAAATTCAGGGAATAAGAGCATAATATACCTCAAAATATGACTTGTGTAATACTTAATTCTATTAAGCTTTTTAAATAATCCATGTAACAAGCGTTATGCCAGTGTCCCTAATCCAATTGGCTCAAGGTCTTGAAACGCCCCTTAGGCTTAATAACTCGAACTATAAATGCTACAGAACCAAGTAAGTTATAAAAGAATTTATTCCAACTCTTCACCTTTTGACACGATCCCTTGCCTAGGCACAAGGCCCAGTTACTCAGTGAAAAGATAAACAAACCTTTACTCTTTTTTTTTCATCATCAATTTTTTTTCAATCAATCTATCTTTTTTTTCAACTCTTTCTTTTTTCATTCAATTTTTTTTTTCATCATCCTTTTTTCATTACACACTTATCCCAATTTATAAATAATAGCCAAACATAAAGATCTATCATAAAACATTAAAAGTTACTCAATTGTCATGTTTTCAAAAATATTCTCAGTTAAAGATATCCCACTAAAATTATAAGTAATAAATCATAAAATTATATTCCTACAAGTTTCAAGTGTGTGAAATTTGATTTAAAAATATAAGCACAATTATCCAAGATAAAAAAAATAAAATAGAAATTTCTCACTTAATCGCTTTCATCACTTAATTAATTACTTAAAATTTCTTCATGAAATTGATCCCTTTAAAAACATACATATGCTATTAAAAGAAAATAAGGAATAAAAACCACTTAAAATAAAAGAAACGAAAGAAAAAAAACAAAATACTCTAAAACATCCTAAAAGAAAAATAAGAAAGAAAAATATCTTTGTTCCCCAAACCTAAACTGAACATTGTCCTCAATGTTAAAAAAAAGATATACTACAATGACAAGAATAAGTAAGAGAGAGAAAGAAAGATATCACCTGAAAGCAAAACTAATCCACTAATATGAAACTAAAGTACATAAGATTGAGAAAGCATGAGAAACATACATGTAAGGAGCATTTTCCCAAACCTAAAGTACTACATCCCACATAAGAAACAAAAACTATAATGAGAAAAGAAACACAAGAAGAGAAAAATAAGTAAATAAAACCTAAACGAAGCAAAGAAGATTAACAAAATGAAGGAAAAAAAATATATCAAAAACATGGGTTGCCTCCCAAGAAGCACTAAGTTTGTTGTCTTTAGCCAGACAATGCCAACATTCTCAAATATGTTGGGGTGGTTGGAAGATATTGGCATTAGCTCTTCTCTTAAATCTCTAGAAAGATGACTCAGAAAAATTAGAAGGCACAACTTGATTATGGGCTGATGCTACAAAAGATTTACCTCTATCATAAGTATCAAATATAAAATTGTCCATCATAAAATATTCAGCATCAGAAGTTGCAGGTAAATTGTTAGACACATCAAAAACATTTAGTTGCACTTTCCTGTTCCCAAAGGTCATCTCCATTACCCCCGTCCTACAATTTATGCATGCATTAGCTGTGGCAAGGAAATGGCGACTTAGAATGATAGGAATCTGATGTGTGGAGTTGGCACCGGTTTCCATATCTAAGACAATAAAATCAACGGGGAAAAAGAACTGGTCAACTATCACTAAGACATCCTCAATGACTCCTTAAGGCTTAAGCACAGAACGGTCGACTAGCTGCAAGGTAACTGATGTAGGCTACAATTCACCTAACCCTAGTTTCTCATACAACGAGTAAGGGAGTAGATTGACACTCGCACCAAGGTTAAGGAAGGCTCTATGGATGGAGTGATCGCCTATGACACAAGAAATAGTGGGCACTCCAGGGTCCTTATACTTAGGTGGGGTGTCAAACTTCAAAAGAGAGCTAACTTGCTCGGTAAGGAAGACCTTCTTAGACACATGAATCTTAGATTTACGCTTTTGAGTGCATAGGTCTTTCAGAAACTTAGCATAAGTAGGGACTTGCTTAATGACATCTAAAAGGGGGAGATTAATTTTGACTTGCTTGAAAGTCTCAAGAATCTCATCAGTCCTAGCCGTGCTCTTTTTATATGGTTGGGCCATATCAAGACACTGAGGAAAAGGTGCCCTAGGGATATAAGATCCCTCAGAAGTGGTCTTAGATGTAGCTCTGACGAAGGGGAAAGAGATACAAACTCCTTCTCATGTGGTGCACTCACTTCCACTTGAGGCTCATTAGAGGCTGCCCTCTCTAACTCCTCACTCCTATCATCTGTCACTGGTGTCCCCCCAACCTTATTGTCAACCATCCTCCCACTCCTAAGGGTCATTATGGAATTAACTTGTTCATTAGAGGGAGGAGCATCTGTCACTGGTGTCCCCCGAAATTGATCTTTAGGGTTTTGTAGAGGTTGACTTGGCAACATCCCCATCTCTCTCTTGTTAATAGCATTAGCTAGTTATCCAATTTGGGCTTCTAGCTTCGCTATAGATTGTGTGTGGGAGTGAATGATTTGAGTATGAGATTGTATCTCTTGTAATGCGGTTAAGACCTTCTCTTCAAAACTCGGACTCCTACTAGGTTGAACATATGCGGGTTGCACTTGAGGTTGGTAGATAGGGACTTGTGGAACTTGAAATAGTTGCCTAGGTGGTTTGTTGCCCACAACTCCTTGGTTTTGTACCCGCCAAGAAAAGTTAGGATGATTCCTCCACCCAGGTTTATATGTGTTTGAAAATGGATTATTCTCAGCCCTAGGGAAGGATTTAGTGACATTCACACGGTCATGGACAAGCTCATGAAATTGAGAGGCAGAGGGGCATTCCATGATAGTATGGGCTGGGCTAAGGCATATTGTGCATGCATCTTGAGTGAAGGGAGTGGGCTGATGGGTTGCAGTCATAAGGAGGTTCAGCTTCCTACTCAAAGTATCAACTTTGGAGGAGAGGTCTAATGGGTTTTGACTTCATATAAGCCAACCCTAGAGGGGGCATTGTTTATGGTAGATAATTCACTCTCATTTCTATTCAATGCAGCATGTTGAAGAGAATTTTCACTCAAGCCTTCAAAAAGTTTTCATGCCTCATTTTCCTTTTTTAACAAAAAGGTACCCCCACAACTTGCATCAATAAGATGGCAGTTTTGTTTAGTAATACACTCATAAAAAACGTTGCACTAATTGCCACTTAGGGACAGCATGATGAGGACACCTCATAAGAAGGTCCTTAAGTCTATCCCAACTCTCATGGAACTGTTCAGTGGGAAGTTGGGAAAAGTGGTTATGACCTTTCTAATTTGGTTGGTCTTACCTATGGGGAAGTACTTTTGGTGGAACTCTTGTTGCATTTGGGCCCAAGTTGTGATGGTGTTTGGCTCTAAAGAGTGAATCCATTCTTTAGCCTTATCTTTCAATGTGAATGGGAAAATGCGAAGTTTAACAACCTCATCAATTAAATTTGAGAGCTTAAATGTTGTGCATAGTTTCAAGAAATTATCTAGGTGCCTATAAGGGTTTTCATTATTAAGCCCACAAAAAGATGGAAGCATAATGACATTGTGCTTAATTTCAAAATTTTGAGGAGCAACCGCCAGCAACCTAATGCATGAAGGGGAGGTGTACTCATTGGGAGTGTAATACTCCCTTAGAGCTTTGAGTGGTGCCTTTACTAACTGAAGTTCAGCCATGATAGGGGTAGAAGTAGTGTGGGTGGAGGAATTGGTGGGAGAATTTGGGGGTGTAGGGATGTAGGTCGATGACAATTCAACTCTCCTAGATGTCCGCTCAGGCTCAGGGTCAAATGGTAGTAATCGGGGGAGCAAGGAGCAACAACTACGCATACACCATAAACACACCACACAATTTTAAGTGTAGTAAAAAAAAGGAAGAATAAGCAAAAACTAACTAATGAAGGAAAAAAAAATTACAAATAAAGAGAAAAGGATCTTGCAAACCAAAGAGAAGCACTATGTTTGTAGATGTCCACTTGTGGCCACAAGTGTAGAAAGCACGGTCTTCAACTCAACCTACAAGATCAAAATAAAAGAAAGTAAGAAACTAAGAATTAACCTAAAAACTAAAGTAAACTAAAACTAAAGTAGTTAGAATTATCCTAATACTAATTTAGTAACAAATCAACACCATCCTCGACAACGACACAAAAAACTTGATCATTTATAATTAAACCCTTTGCAAGTGTACAAGGTAATTGTACCAAGATAAGTATTTAAGGGTTGTCGAACCGCAGAGACAGATGAATTATCACTAAATCTAAAGAGGAATTTCTTATTTAAAAACTAAAATTAAGTAAATAAAGTAATCAATTAATTTAAAAGTAAGAGATTAATATGATGAATTTTACTTAGGAAATCGAATACACTATAGAACAATAAAAATTCCTTAACTTTTAATCTAAATTTAGTGTTAATATGAACAAGTATTCTCAGCTACAAGCTAGAATTACTTCAAAAAGAATCATTAATTAAATTCATGGCATGAACTATCTTCGACAATATCACGAATCATCTACACTAAACTAGCTATAGGATTGACTCGTCTAATCTTAGTATAACTCATCAAATTCATTAATTATCTAAGCATATAAAACTATTGCATGACCATCTCATCTAAATCACAAAAATTAGAATCGATGTAAATATCAAAACCACATTAATCTATCATCTACAAGACAATAAATCAACATAGATTTAAATAAACATGAAAAACTCTTCTATTAAAAATGAAATTCTTATCATACAATTGTCATTATTCACAACTGAGATCTAAATTAAAAATAAAAGAAACAAAAACTTATCTATAGCTTCGTCAACTCCTAAGTAAAAGAAAAGTCTAGCCTTCTGTTAGCCCCTTAACTTGACGGATGCTGAAAGGGGGCGGCTACCCCCTTACTTGGCAGTGAACAGCCAAGTTCACTTGGGCGACGAACAACCTAGGTAGCCCCTTGGGCACAGACGGATGTTGGGATAGCGCGGAAGGTGTTCCGGATGAGCTACTCATCTTTCGGAGCAGGCTGCAGGTGGGACTCTTTCAACAAAGCTGGGCGCTACTTGGACTTAGGGGAGGACTCCTAAGGTGGATGGGATTCACCTATGCTGGTTCGCTCCACTCCTAGTTTGAGTAGGAGTTCAGGCAGCAAGTTCATAGGTTGGACATGACTCACATAGGTAGGCTGGTCACACTCCTTGGGCGGATGGGAGTCGGAGTGGCTGGTTTCCTTTGATGGGCTAACTCTTGGGGGCAGCATGGCGATGGACTTCTAGCGGAGGACGGACTCTTACAGGTTTCCTAATCTATGCTAGGGGCAGAATGCTTATGGGCTAAGAGTTGGTCAGAGTGAGGACTCTTGTATTGGGTGGGTTTTGCACTTCTAGTGGCAATAGGACGGCCAGCTTCAGGCTGAGTCTTTATAAGGGGGAGAGCAGAGCGGCCATGGCAGATGAGAGATAGATTTCTTCCTGCACAGTGAACCAGGGAGTTGAGAGGATAACTATCAGCCTAGTGGATTAGCCCTTGCCCTCTCCCTACCTTGTATTTTAGCGAACAGAAATATAGCTTGGACGGAGACCCTTGCACTAGGTTGGATTTGTGTTGTTGTTTTGCTTGTGTTTCCCTTGCACATATGAGTGGGAAGGGAAGAGAGTGGCTGCTGGTTGCGCGGTGCAGCCAGGCCATCATGTGTGCGAACGCTAGGCAAAACTTCGCACCCGTGACAATTGGTTCCATTGCTAGGATTAGTGAAGGAGGTGAAAGCTCTGTATGGTCTCTGCGAAGGAGTTGGCTGAAGGTTGCTGAGTCGCTGGAATACCCGGGAGAGGTGAAGTCCTTGCTGGTTGTTGCTGGACAGATTGGAAATCTTTGCTGCGTGCACACATTTCCTTAACGAGTGGCTAGAAAACAGAGAGCTTTGATGGTAGGCTCGATGTTGACACGCATTACTGAACTCGAGCTGAAGGTGGATGCGATGGCCACAACGGATGGGACGTTGGCTGAAGTCCATACCTCGTTGAGCAACATCAACGAGCGTTTGGCCCTCTTCGACTAGCGAGTGTCCTTGCTTGAAGTCTCACCACACCTTGATGAGTCTCAGGACGATGGCAACATGGCTGAAGGGGCATCCCATCTCACCACACTAGCAGCTGATGTGGCTACGATGATGGACTATCTCAGGCAGCTTGTGCAAGAGGTAGAGGAGGTAGCGGCAGTGAAGATTGGCAAGTTGGGGGATGATGTGTTGGTGCTGAAGTGGGCAGTCATCAACACTCCATCACAAGATGGGGGTGAGTCCTCATCTCAGCAAGTTGTGAAGAAGACAAAGGTCCCTAAACCGAAGGTGTATGATGGGACGCGAGGTGCCAAGGAGATTGGGAACTTCCTTTGGGATATGGAAAACTACTTCACGCTGGTCCATACTCAAGAGGGGGAGAAGGTTACCGTGGCAGCGATGTACCTTGAAGGGGATGCAAAGCTATGGTGGCAGACGCGGTTGGAGGATGATGCAGCTGCAGGTCGGCCAAAGATAGGGACGTGTGATATGTTCAAGAGGGAGTTGTAGGCGCAGTTTCTTCCCAAAAACGTGTATTGGATGGCTTGAGAGGCATTGAGGAACCTCAGGCATACGAGGGCAGTCTGGGACTGCGTTAAGGAATTTTAGTCACTAATTTTGGGCGTGACAAACATGATAGAGGATGATAAGCTATATTACTTCATGGAGGGCTTGCAAACGTGGGCTTAGAACGAGCTAAGACGGAGGGAAGTGGATGGCCTTCCAGTAGTGATTGCAAGGGCTGATAGCTTGGCGGATTTCAAGCAAACTCCCGCTGAGCCAGCGAAGAAGAATGGGGAAGTGAAGTCATCCAACAAGGAGGGCAGAAAAGGTGGCAATAGTGGCAAAGAAAAGGGTAGCGAGCAGTCTGGCCGGCCTAACAGAGGTGGTAGCTGTTTCATATGCGATGGGCCGCATCATGCCAAAGAATGTCCAAAAGTGGAAAGGCTAAATGCACTTGTCGCTGAAGAGGAGAAGGAGGAATCTGAGCACGAGGAGGTAGCTCGGATGAGTCCCTTGCAGCGAATGGGATGTGTTCGGTTGTTGGAGTCCTCGCTTGAGGGGGCAACTTTGGGTCATTGAAGATTCGAAGGATGGAGGGGAGCGGACTCCTCAAGCCTTGGCTGATCGAAGCAGCTAAGGGGCAGACTGATGCAGAGGTTCGCAAGATGATGGGCAGCGATGTTGCTCGAACTTGGCCGAAGGATGACTTAGGCTGGGCATAACTAGACTTGGCCATGGTGTGACGGGAAGTTTTTGGCTACTTATTGGCGGGTTCTGCAAGGTGGATGGCTGAAGAACTTCAATCGGTGCACCTGGGAAGTTGGGGCTTCGACGAGGGCATCGAAGAATCAAGTGCGGGAGGCCTGTTAGCCCCTTAACTTGACGGATGCTAAAAGGGGGTGACTACCCCCTTACTTGGCAGCAGACAGCCAAGTTCACTTGGGCAACAGACAACCTAGGCAGCCCCTTGGGCACTGACGGATGCTGGGCAGTGCGGGAGGTATTCTGGATGAGCTACTCGCCTGGCGGAGTAGGCTGAGTCGGAGTCCTTGCATGGGCGGGACTCTTTCAGCGAAGCTGGGTGCTACTTGGACTTAGGGGAGGACTCCTAAGGTGGACGGGATTCACCTCTGCTGGTTTGCTGCACTCCTAGCTTGAGTAGGAGTCCGGGCAGCAGGTTCCTAAGATGAACAGGATCACACAGGCAGGCTGGTCACACTCCTTGGGCGGATGGGAGTCGGAGTGGCTGGTTTCCTTGGATGGGCTAACTCTTGGGGGCGGCATGGCGATGTACTTCTAGCGGAGGACAGACTCTTGCAGGTTTCCTAATCTATGCTAGGGGCGGAATGCTTATGGGCTGAGAGTTGGTCAGGGTGAGGACTCTTCTATTGGGTGGGTTTTGTACTTCTAGTGGCAATAGGATGGCCAGCTTCAGGCTGAGTCTTTATAAGGGGGATAGCAGGGCGGCCATGGCAGATGAGAGATAGAATTCTTCCTGCACAGCAAACCAGGGAGTTGAGAGGAGAGCTCTCAGCCTGGTGGATTAGCCCTTTCCCTCTCCCTACCTTGTATATCAGCGGATAGAAATATAGCTTGGGCAGAGACCCTTGCACCAGGTTGGACTTGTGTTGCTGTGTTGTTGTTTTGCTTGTGTTTCCCTTACGCATATGAGTGGGAAGGGAAGAGAGTGGCTGCTGGTTGCGCAGTACAACCAGGCCATCACGTGTGCGAACGCTAGGCAAATCTTCACCCCTGTGACACCTTCTAAGGTAGAAGAAAGCACTTAAATCTCCATTAAAAGCTTTGAGTTTTCTTCCATCTTCTTCTTCCTTTGTCTATTCAGAAAATCTACTAGAAATCCTTCAGTTTTGAGCCAAATATGTCTTTATATAAGTATAAGAACTGTAGGAAAAAGTTTAAAATGAAATGGATTAAAAATTGGCTTAAACTAGGAAACTGCGTGTTATCCCAATTGATCACCCTACATTCCCGTTCGATCTCCTGTATTGCATTTGTCTTCAAAATCACGTTTATCCGTTTGATACTAAAAATGCCCCATTTGAACGCCTATGAAGAATCTACACAAAATTAATGTAGTAAGCCAATTTACTTCAAAACATCATAAAAGCTTTTTCTAACCTAATTAAATTTAATTTATAATTATTTAAACTATATTAACTATTAAATAAGACTAGACAATAGAATAATTAAGGGTAAAATAACATAAAAATTAAACTTATCACTGCCCATGACTGCCACGGTAGGGCGGGAGGCTGGCCCTAGGCGACGATTCCAATGGGCGAGGCTCCGCCGCCGCCTGGTGGCCGACCGGGGCCAAAAACTCTATTTTTTTATTACCATTGCCAGTGTGGTGGCCAGCCTCCATGGCTGGGCATTGGGCTGGGCCTCATTGCATCGCCGTCATCTGGTGAATCCGGTGGCTTTGATTTTGTCTCCAGCCGACGGCTACTCTTCTGTCGCACAATTACTCTTCCGATGGCTGGATCTGGATGCAGCGAGAAAAAGAGGAAGATGGAGAGGGGAAAAGGTGCAGAGATCTCCCTTCTCCCTTTCAGTCAGCAGACTAGCATATGCATATGTGACCAACCATCGATGGACAGTGGCTGGCTTGTCGGCAGTTGACATGTAGATGATGGCCAGTGAGCAAGGAGCGGCTTGCCTAACTCCTTCACTACCCATCCTTCAAACTTAATTAATTTAAAACGATTAAGCTAATATCATTGCAAAATTGTGTTTATTCAACGATCTTACCTCAAGTATTGGCTTGTTGTCGATCCACCATCGCAAGAGCTTCAAGCTCGCTTCTCTCCGACTGCCTTTGCCAAAAAATTCCATTGGTGGCTCCTCCTCATTCGCCCCAAAAATCTTCTCCTCTCAGGGTCCAAAAGCCCCCTCTCAATATGCCCTCAATATCTATTTATAAGCATGGGGATTAGGGTTCCTAATCCCCTTAGAAATTAGGCCAAAACTTCCATACTTGGGCAACCTAATTGGGCCTCTAAAAATTAATTTTGTCACTTTAATTAATTGAGCCCATATAGTGACTTAAACAGACAATTCATGCATCCAATTTGGGTAAACAGGCCCTACGCGTTATGTTCAACTTTGAACGGTCATATCTCTCACATCTGAACTCCGATTCACGTGTTCTTGGTGGCATTTTAAAGCTATTTCTGTTTACTTTCTATCCACATAAGTACCATCCACTAGTTCCAACCAACGATCCAATTATTCTCACAATAAGGTCAAGGGGTCAAATACCCTAATTTTCAACGTGATCGACTTCGGCAAGTTAGAAAATTCCTGGACGTTACAGGAAATGTAGTGTAACATCCAAGAATTTTTTAAATTTCCGAAGGCCATGTGGAAAATAGGGTATTTGACCCCTTGACCTTATTATAAAAATAACTTGCTCAATAATTAGAATTTGTTGTTCAGACTATGTGGATAGAAATTCGATAGAAAGAGTTTCGAAATGCCACCAAGAACGCGTGAATCAGAGTTTGGATGAAGGAGCTACGACCTTTCGAACATAGTGCACAAGACTTGTTTACCTGAATTAGACGCGCAAATTGGCAGTTTAAATTGCTCTATAGTCTTGGTTAATTAAATTGACAAAAATTTGTTTATGAAGCCCAATTAGGTTACATAAGAGAGGTTTAGTTGTTCTAAACCTTTTGGGGGATTAGGAACCATAATCCCCTTGATTATAAAAAGATGATTGGAGCTTCTGGAGGGGTCTTTTGGCCTTTGGCCTTTAAGGGAGAGACGGAGCCGTCGATGGTGGAGTTTTTCTAGTGAGTCCAACCCACAACGAAGCCAAGGAAGAGCATGCATGAAGACCAACATTTGATGAGGTAGGTTGCACAATGTCTTGAAATTTCTAATTGAATGAGAGTAATTAGCTTAAAATCTCTATATTTACCTTATTAAGTTTAATGTTGCTGGCTAGCGAGAAGGGTGGGCTTGCTTGCTGCACGATGGCCATGGCTACAAGTGCCATCACATTGGGCTGGCCAACAATGTGCTGGCTGTGGTTCTAGCCCTAGACTTGCCAGTGAGGGCCGCCTTGGACCAGGCTGCGTTGGATATGGCAGCCGAGGCATCGTGCAGCCAATGTCTAGATGCATAGACACCAGCCATGTAGTACACACATTGCGAGGGAATACTCCCGCTCGCCAATCTAGAATCGGCGGTGCAATGCAATTGGCTCCGGATGAAAGAAGGGGAGGCGGGGCCATCTTCTTCACCCCTCCTCTATTTTCTATGTGGAAATTTGGTAGGCCATTCGGCTACTAGTGGGAGCCACGACAGGTCACCCCTGGCATCAAGGAGAGGTCGATTGGAATCGCTCCTAGGCGACGATATGATTTGACTCACCTCATCACCCGATGGTGGCAGCTGGTAGTACTCTGTTGAAGGTTAGTAACTGCAGGCCGGAAAAGATGAATACAAGAGGGTCCATCATCGATCACCGCCATTGTCAGGGTTAGGTCGATCGGAATTGCCCCTCGGAAGCGATCTGATCATACCCGCCGATTCACCAGTTGATGGCAGCTAGTAGTGCTATGCCAAAGGTGAGCACCTTCTGGCTGGAAGGGAGGAAGATGACCCACTCGTGTTTTTCCCGGACCCACAGGCCTTGGCTTGGCCCAGGTTCAGTCTGGTTCAATTAAAAAAAGGATAAAATAAATGGTGGGTGAACTTGGACTTCTTTAGAAGATTAAAAATGCCATAAAAAATCATAAAAATTACCATTGGACCAGTGGAGTGTCACAAGTGTTCTGTTCAAGTTTCAAATTGGGGAAAAATCACATAGTCTAAACTAACCATTTTACCCTTGTAGTTAAGTCGACGTTCAATTATTTGACTCGGGCTCTCATTCAGGGGCCTATGAGTAGAGTTAAAAATTTAGAAAAATCTTAGTGATAAATGTATATGTACCCTAGATATAGACCAATTTATATGTATGGGGAAAATCCAATAATGGTTAATTGACCATTTTATCCTTAGAGTTATGGGTGATCCATTGACTGAAGTAAGGTTGGGTCAAGGGGTTCACAACCCCATGAAATGCCTAGAAACTATCCTGGGTCCATGACATCAAGGATTGCCATGGAGCTTAGTTATAGACCCATTAGAGTACATGAAAGCCTTAAATAAAATAACAAAAATACCCTTATGAATGGACTACCCACATTCTTGTAAATGGATGCGTGAGTCAATTTGAGAGTAGAGCCTCTTGCGAGGTCAATGGCTTGAAATTAATGGAAGGACAGAGAGATGACCAGAATGACCTAAGGGAGAGTATCATACCCTATGTAGTAGAATTACCTTAATGCCCTTAG
Source organism: Saururus chinensis (assembly GCA_035235625.1). Taxonomy (NCBI): domain Eukaryota; kingdom Viridiplantae; phylum Streptophyta; class Magnoliopsida; order Piperales; family Saururaceae; genus Saururus; species Saururus chinensis. Next base: position 21,447,545 of record CP141146.1, on the reverse strand, counting down.
GGGTAGTCTATCCCGTTTTTACTGAAATGGATACCCTAACCCAATGAGAGTTAGGACACCCTATAATAATTAAGGTCTTTAAATGAAATGGGTGCGACTAGTAGGTGACAGGAAGACCTTTACAGGTCATAGAAAACAAGGGGAAGAACCCTAATTATCAGGGTTTAAGGCAGTGTATCACATGTGTCTGCAATGTAGTACATCGATCTACTAGGGTTATATGTACATAAATTACATGCTGTGTATGGATTATTTAGATTCATGGGCTTGAATTTGTCTAGCCCTAGCCCTGCAAATGAGTGCAATGAGCCTCCATTTATGATTAATGGGATTGAATCATGTTGGTGTTATTTGTTAAGACTTGTGCAAACCCATGTTATTTATGTTCATTTACTCTGCTACATACTTTTGATGTTGATTTGTTAGTATTGTATTGTTAAACTGAGATTAATGAAAATTAATCAAAAGAGATTATTGGCTTTGGATTGGGGGGAGAACATTTAATCAATATATAAACTAAAATATCCCAATAGGGTTTGGAACCGGTTCATAGAGTGAATAGGGACCTGACATAGAAACTTACATCGGTTAATGAACTAAAGGTAGTTATGAGAATTTACCCTAGTCTCATAGGAGCTATTAGGGTTTGGGATGTTCTCTAAGTCATAGCCCATTAGATGAGTTATTTGTTAGGCTGATTCACAATGTGAAGAGGACCTAAATGGTTGGGCGAATACGTGATTGGATAAAATTAACCTAGTCTAAGCTTTGAATGTTTTGGGAGTCACTGGTCATATAGACCTTAGGCTTCTATGAGTCATATTATTTGTCATTAAAGACATTTCTTTAAGAGTTGGGAGGGCAAAGATTGTGTTACTTGTACACTTTCTTCATTGCCACAACGGTTTGGGTATTGGCCAGCGAGGTCTTTACTGCAGGTCTCCCCCAGGTCTTCACAAGACCATATAGTGCGTACAAAAAGTGGAATTGCATGAGCATCAGAGAATGCTTGTATTTCTCATCAATCTGTGTATGAGCACAATTGGGATCTACTTCTCCATATTCATGGTAGTCTACTCTAAGGTTGGAGTTCGGTATTTGGGGATTTCTTTGAGAGTCGAGTTATCTATGAGTGAACACATATTTATATTGTGTTCCTATTTCCTTAGACTGTTATTGTAGTGTATTGACCTTCATTGTGAGTTATATTATTTTAAACCCAAAGTTGGGTTAGAATAATGAAGGGTAGTTAGAATCATGTGTCATTCTAGTTGACATATGATGTGTATGTGTGTCAGAGGGATTAGATAAGAGTATTAATTATTGAACAAGGGTTGTGAGATAATTAATGACATTGATTGCTATTGATTGTTAATTAGAATAAGTGGAATGATTAAAGGAATTGCATAAAATGTATGTTGATTGAAAATATTTTAAATTTGCATGTTTGAGTCTATGCTTCTTGAGATATTGTAGTTTCTAGGCAGAACTACGTTTGGATCCGATCTTGTTGGAGTAACATTGAAGATGTTGTTTGATGAGTACGTAGACAACGAACATCGGGGGATGTTAGCCCAATTCAAAAAATATTAATAAATTCTTTTGTTCTTTTAGAAACTCTTCTCCTGAGGGTGGAGAGGTTCTGTTGTTATTTTTATTTCGTTTGGTTGGTTGTAGGTTCTTAGACGAGGACTAGTAAGACCAGGACAGGTGAGCATGAGATGTAGTTCCTCATTTCTGTAGATTAAAGTAAGTGTATCTTTGATGTGAGAGTCAACTTAGTTATTTATTTTTAGATTGATGACAAACTTGTACTTATATGGATAAGCTATTCTTTGTGGAATTTTGAGACATGTAATAATATCATATGATTTGATATTCGTATTTGTGAACCCCAGTTATCATGACCTGAATATTTAATCGAATGATTTATTTTGCACTTAAGAAAAAAATTCTCATGACTTATCATTCATGTGTTTTAAAAAGGCTTTTAGAAATATGGGTCATGACATGTAGATTGGGCAAATGAGAGAGGAAAGGAGAGAGGTTCAGGTAAGCCGGAGATGAAGAAGGAGAAGCCGAAGATGGAGAAGGAGCGGGGACTTCGCAGGGTGGCGACTATCAGAAGTTAGTGGGGAGAGTTGGAGGGAATTTTTTGGTTTTTGAAGGAGGGTAGTAGGGTTATTTTCCTACATACGTGATATGCCTCACATGTGAGAGGATTTACTATGACAATTATAGCAAACCTACACACATATTTGGTATTAGTTAGGAGATTTGGTCTACTTTGGTAAGAAAATCAATAATAAAAGGTTGAAGAGTTTTTTTAACAAACGACTAACATCACTACTTAAAATCAATGATAGTGATTCAACTAGGGATGCCACTTGGCTGGGTTTGGGTTGGGTTGCCAAACCTCAACCTCATACCATTTAAGAAATAATAAATCCAAATTTAACATGATTAATTATTTGAGTTAAATTTAAAAACCTAAATTAGACCCCTTAGGGTTATGTCAGGTCGGTTTTTATCAAAATATAAAGAAAAATCTAAAAAATATTATATTTATAACTTTAATTGGGTTGGGTCTAGTTGCATTATATGAAAACCAAACCTATCCGAATAACTATTTTAGTTGAACTTGAAAACCTAAACCCTACCCATTAGGGTCACTTCAAGTAAGTTTTACTACATACCCTATTTGAGTGGCATCCTTAAATTCAACTGGTTCAATTTGGTTCCAATTAGGTTAATTGGCTAAAACTGAATTGAACTTTAAAATTCAACATTAACCTAGTAATGATATAATTTTTTTTTACACTTAACTTTACACCACATTTAAAAGTAGGTCCCACTTGATAAGAGATTCATTTTTTCGTATTAAAATATAAGTGGTGTGTGGCCCTATAGGTACAGAGTACCGAGAAAATGGTGTAAAAATACAACTATCGATACTGCCGGAAGATATAACATGTTATACATCGCAGAAAAATCGTGCGTCTCTCACAACGGTGGGGGTCCGCCATGCAAACAGGGAGGAAACGTAGCTGCGTACTGCGCACCTGCCGCGCAATTTAGCAACCAAAGCCCCGTGGGCCGTCTATTTTTACTTGCTCGCTGGCTCTCTCTCCGATCGCCGATCGCTCTCGTCCCCAGCATTCAACGACTGTTTCGTTCCATTTCATTTCAATTCATTCATTCAATTCGCGCTTCCTTGTCGCCGGCGAGATTCACCTCCTTTCGCCTCGCCTCCCCCGAATTCCCGGTCCCGTCTTCCCCCAATTTAGGGTTAGGGTTTCCATCTTCGATTTCAGCAAGTTCCTGCACTGCAGCGCACCAATTCCCCCGATTTCAGCGGAACCTTTGATCACGATTCGGAACTCCCAAATCACCGACCGATCTTTCCGCCTTAGAATTCCATGAGATTACGCCCCCTTTTTCGATAATGCCGGAGCAGGGCCTCATCCCCGCCGGCTCGCCGGACAAGGGCGGCGGCTTCCTGGTCTCCTCCCCGACGAGCTCCCGGTCGATCACCGAGACGGTCAACGGGTCCCACCGGTTCGTGATCCAGGGATATTCGCTGGCTAAGGGCATGGGGGTTGGCAAGCACATCGCGAGCGACAACTTTACCGTGGGGGGGTACCAATGGGCCATCTACTTCTACCCCGACGGGAAGAACCCTGAGGACAACTCCACCTACGTCTCCGTCTTCATCGCCCTCGCCAGTGAGGGTACCGACGTGCGTGCTCTCTTCGAACTCACGCTTCTGGACCAGAGCGGCAAGGGCAAGCACAAGGTCCACAGCCACTTCGACCGCTCTCTTGAGAGCGGGCCCTACACCCTCAAGTATCGGGGCAGCATGTGGTAAGCTTGATTTTTGTTAGCTGCTGTCCTTGAATTTATTTCTTTTTTGGCCTATTGAAATTTTGGGATTTTATGCGATGGGTTATTTATGTTCATGAAATGGAAAATTGTTGGAATTGTAGAAGTCTGAATTACTTTGAGGTGCTTCGATCTATATTTTATGGATTTCAGAGGGAACTTGGTAGACATTGATTATTGTTGTGGCATGATCTTGCTACTCTAAATTTAGAAAAAGGCCGACCTTTATGCCCTGTGGGATTTTTTTGTGCGTTTTTTTGTACTTTAATTTTGTTTCATCTGAATTTTATCACTGTTATTAATTTTGCTACATCTAAGGTTTTGGCCTGTGTGCCTGAATTGTAATTTGCAGTAAGTTGGCAGAATACACAATATGTTACGAGGTTCAATTGAAATTATTTTTATTAAGATATGCAAAATATTTCCACATGGGATTACATCCTGATTTACCATGTGAGTATGATGCATAGAACTTGTACATGCCCAAGGAGATTGGCGGTGGGATACGGTGCTCTTAGAGGCCAGTTGCCCTGACCCTTCTAGTTGGGTCCTAAGGACTTGTGTACCCATCGTTAAAAAAAATCGTATTGAATTGTACAATCTCTCAATAATCTAAAATAAAATTGGCAAGTTTATAACATCTTCCCTACAAGCTGGCTAATTATAGTAGAAAGGAACTTTAAATCTATCCTCAGCATGTGCTTCTACGAGAAATAAATTACGATCAGTTCTCTTAAGGAGTTACATGTCTTTCACAGTTTCCACATGTAGATCCTTTCAATAGTTGCATCATATCGAACAGTTTGAGATCAGAAAATGTCCTCACCCTGTGCAGAGTAACTCAATTCCTTCTCTGTCAAAACTTGGAATTTTGTCTGCTGAAATAATTTACTCTGTACAAAGTTATGACCTTCCTGAAATTGAGTTACTCTGAAAGGGTAAAATGCTCCTTTAAGCCTATCAGAAAAAATCCTGCAAAGGACTCCCAAAATAAATTCCCGGCCCTTAAGAAGCAGCTCTTTTATAGTTAGCCTAAAAGTGTGCTGCTCCATATGCGGCAAATAAGCTGACAGAGAGGACTTTTATTCTTCTGTTAAGAACGATTTCCAAGTTTTGACTGAGAATACCTCCTTTAAATTTTGAACGACAAAATAGATCATATGGAATGCTGCAGATTTGATCTCCAAGTATGCAGTATTTGCTGCCACCTCCAACAGTTTCATCAAGGTCCAAGTCATCAGCAGAATCAGGTCCACATTTGTACTCTTTCTTTATGCTCAAATCATCTATTTGATTGGAGTTAGCATTGCTTTGTTTTAACTCTCCCCCATAGAGAGACTCCATGTCATTGGCATTGTGCATGTCGATGCTTGAGTCCATTTTCTCTTAATGAAACAATGAAACCTTAAAAAAATAGCAACCAAACCAGCAAAATTCTAGCCTCACCCCACGCAGGCCACTGATTTTGAGGTGTTTGATGAAGCAGATCTGCAAGGGGAATCAGCTGGGGTGAGACATCCTGATGGATGGCAAAAGGAGGAGAGATTGGTTTTATTTATTATTTCTTTTTGGGTGGGGGGGCTGGAACAGGGTGGTTGTGGCTTTTGGGTAATAGGAGGCAGCTGGACGGATGGCAGGAGTACAGAACGGTTGGCTGACATGAGTGATGCCAACACATCAGCAAAGGGGTGTGTGGGTGGGGTTTGGGGGAGAGGAAGACGGTAGCCTGAGTGCTCGACAATTGTTTTAGAAATAAACAATCAACCTCTGCCTTTTATTTTAGGGGAATTTTATATGGCAGGTTTCTCCACCTTATATTTTGGCAAATTTGCTGCCAAACGTGTTTCCAGCTCATTTTTCCCCAACAATATATTTTGAGGGGGAAATGCGCAAAAAAAAGGCTACCAAACAATTTGGAATCTAGGTATGATTGTGAGCAATATGCTAGGATGACTTGGTCATTTATCTCTATAGTGCGTAGCACGAAGGTTATAGGCTGAGGCGCTTCTATGTTATATTGCAAACGGTTCCCTAAAGTAAGTGATGATTGAATTTTGAACCAAAAGGTTTTCAATGCTTCTTCTAGTCATAGTGCCATGTTACTCCCTGCAGTGGGGTGGTTATTATTTTTTTTTGTTTTTTCCTGTCTGATATGAATCTGCATTAGTTATCATTCTTAAGATTTGTCCATTAAGTTTAATGTGCTGGCCTGTATATTGCTGGAAGTTATTTCACATGTGGGTATTTGTGGGTTCTGATGGTGGGCTATCTCAATTGTGCTATGTCTGCTTTTTACTTCCTTTTTTCTCTTTTAGTTTGCCGAGAGATCATATGGCACTTGGCTACTCTTTCCTGTTCTTTGATTTATGTGAAGGACAGAAGCCAATTAAAAATTGTTGAAACGTGTACCTTGCAGGGGTTACAAGCGTTTTTTCCGAAGAACTATGCTTGAAACATCAGATTACCTCAAGGATGATTGCTTAAAAATAAATTGTACAGTTGGAGTTGTTGTCTCAGCTACGGATTGTTCTAGGCTTCATTTCATAAAGGTCCCGGAATCTGATATTGGAATGCATTTTGGGATGCTATTGGAGAATGAGGAAGGTTCAGATGTTGTTTTTAATGTAGATGGCGAAAAATTTCATGCACATAAGTTGGTGTTGGCTGCACGTTCCTCTGTGTTCCGTAGTGACCTCTATGACAACTCAGAGGAGGAATCTAAGCAAGAAATTATTGTCACAGATCTGGAACCTAAGGTTTTCAAGGTAAATGCTTCATTTATACAATGAAGGTTATTGCATTGGTTGACACACCATTCTGAATACTATTGTAGGAATCAAATAAGCAGTGTCCACCTATATCTTTCTTAAATTAAGTGGAAGCTACTATCTGTATGGCTTTGCTGTATCTATTTGTGGTTTATCAAATTATGGCCGTAGGCTAAGACGATCTTTCTCTATCCTCCCTTTTAACTGTTTTTCTTATATGCAGGCGATGCTACACTTCATTTACAAAGATACATTACTGGAGGATAAGGAATTCATAAACTCAAGCTGTGAAGCTTCACCTGGTTCAAGCTGTGAAGTTTCTGTATCTGATTCTTTGGCTGCAAAGCTATTAGCTGCAGCAGACAAGTATGGTTTGGGACGACTTAGACTGATGTGTGAGTCTTATCTGTGCAAGGGCATATCTGTAGACAATGTTGCCAGCATTCTGGCCTTGGCTGAACGTTATCATGCGAGTGAACTCAAAACTGTTTGTTTGAAGTTTACTGCTGAGAATCTTTCAGGTACATATCTTTTCTCTTTTATCTTTCAGCTGATTGCATTTATACTTATGTTAATGTATACTTTACTGTTTTCTTTTATTTCCTTTTGTCTTTGTTTGTGGGTTGAGTTGGTCATCATGCAGCCATAAAATTTTGGGGTTGAAATTCTGGATGTAATTTTTGTAAGAGTATAAATTTTGTTGTTAAAAGCATCAGAGTTACATGTTCTTAATTCTAAGATTGAGATTAATATGGCTCCAGGGGTTGCGGTTCATTGCTTTAGACATTGTACTGGTATATGACCAAAATTTTTCACTACTAGATGATTTATTAATATGTTTATGGCTCTAATTTCATTATATTTGAGAAGCCAAAATAATTAGTTTTTTCTATTATCTTTCAGCACAAGCACTCTAGCCTTCTATATCTCTACTTCTTTTGGTGCGTTCCTAATGAAGGAAACTGAGGTGGTATGTAAGATGTATAGCTTTCTTTGTTAAAGCATTTTACATACATCTTTCCTATAATTTTCCACATTTCCAATTGGTGATTAAGATGTTCCTGGGCTGTGATGGGAAACTTTTTTGGCTTGATGGGTATATGATTGCTTAGGTTGGAAGGTTCGGTCTACTGTGCAAGCTTGACTGTGGTATGGATCTCTTAATTATGGGCAGCTGTGTGAGTTCAATAGGCAACCTTGGGGGGGGGGGGGGGGGGGGTTTATAGGACAGAGAAAATAGATTAAGGCCAATTGAAACCTTGCCATTAAGTGCTTAAATGTGTGGTTATGTATGAACATAAATCAAGTTTGAAGTTTTTTAACTACATTAGGTTCAAGAGGGAGATGTAGTTTGAGGTTGGAATTAATCGGAAGCAGGTTTGAGAGTAATAGTTGAATAAATTTTTAATGAAATGCCAAAGTGGAACTGGAACTGTATGTATAAGGATATCCTTGAATGGAAACATCCTTAAGTCTAGATGTTCGATTAAATAAAAGGAGAAAAAAGAAATGGTGAAGGAATAGTAGATTTTTGGTAGTGTTAGTCCCATTAACAATTGGATTGTTCTACACCAACTTTACTGTGTTCTGCATCAGTCTTTTAATCCTCCCCTATGGTCCCAAATTCTTCTATTTTTTCTACTTCTATCAATTTCCGTATACGAAAATTGTTGTGAGATTACTGGTTTGCACCATTTGTTATTAGAGTCTCTTTGATTTGGCAGACAACATGTCTCAGAATTTCTGTGATGGGAATCTGGACCGGCTACAGTTTGTTGAACAGCACAATGAAAACATGATCCGAGAAGCAGAACAGTCCTGATAAAGTTTGAGCAGCATTGACAGGAATGCATAGAGGACAGGAAGAAGTTCTTTGTCCGCACTAGAAAAGCAATTGTAGCAGTAGCAAGAAGACAAGCTGCAACAGTGGCGATGGGAAATAGAATATTTTTCTGCCCTACCTCCACATCTAGCCTCCTACCCATTGCCACATTCCACTGCCGCTGCCTTACCTGACATTCAACCATACTTGCTTCATTTTGGCTGTCCTCTTCTCTTCCTCTCTGTTAGTGTACGTCTCTCCATTTAAGCATCGGCCTCAGAGAATGTTGTGCCCTTTTTCTGGAACAAGGAGGAGCTTGCAAGTCCAAGCGTTGTCTTCATACTCTGCGGGCCCAATCACCCCCAGTCTTGTGTGTCTCCTTCGTTATTCAGCCTTTTAGGCGAGGAGCAAGGGAGAGGAAGAGATGGATAGGGGAGGTCGGCGATGGACGAGTGATGGAGCATGTTGTTGATGAAGGTGGACCTGCAGGACATGGCGGAGTGGTTTCAGCAGCTCATGAAGAAGGTACCAACCCTAGTGGTGGAGAATTCATGTTTGCTTGTCTTCTCTGGCGCTGTTAGCACACATAGCCCAACTGAATGAATTTTTACTCTAGCTACAACCCTTTTTTCCATTAAGCAACAACCCTTCTTCTTGCTGCAGAGTTCGACTCATTGCCATCGCTACAACCACTGGGAGGTGATGCCATGTTAAAGCACCTCCTCTATTTGCATCGCGATTGCAACTTTCCCGTTTTCTTTGTTGCTGCATGCATGATTCTGTTGTCACTGTCTCTAGCCACTGCCCAATTGTCCCCTCCATCTTTTCTGGCGAGATCTGCTGTCGTGTGTGAAACAAGGCTTCCTCATCTAGAAGTAGGCAAGGAAGATCTGTTAGGGGCAATTTTGGATTGACTAGTCTTTTCTGTTTTACTGGTCAATTTTCAGCCTGATTTATTTCTGGTGGGCCTTGCATGGTCCCCGCTATCTGGGTATGCTAAATTATGCTGTTCTTGTCTGTTTCTTCCAAGGGGTCGCACTTTTTCCATGGTTCAACATCAACATTGTCAAGTGTGCCTGAAAATGTGCCAACCTTACAGGGAGCAATTAATGCAATCTTGTGGATTGTTTGGTGGTGCCTGTTTGCTCCCTTGGTCAAAGAAAAGAAATCACCTTGAGATCGAGGTGGTGTGGAAGTGAAGGTGGATTGTTATGGCCCTTTTGGGGGCCTATCGTATCAGCAGATTTGCTGTCCACGGCTCTCATAATGCTCTAATGTGTGACCACGATACACTCAAGTTTATAGTTAGCATTAATTGTTTACTTGGTTATTGATAAATAATTCCTACTATTGGTATTTGTCTAGATGAATGGTTAGGATTATTTGTGCTAAAAAATGGTTTGGATTATAATTCTTTTTAATATAGGTAATAACTTGGGCACCCTTCACACACCTTTCCCTTGATAGGGGGAGGTCCAACCAGTGCAATAGAGGCCCGATCAGCTTGGATTAGAGTACTCATTTATTAGTGGCTTGTGGGCCCACTTAGCCAAGTCTATATAATGTAAGGGAATGCCCTAATTTTAGATTAGCAAGCTTCTGAATCATTGAGTTGCTTGGCCCTAAGTATCTTGTTCTTATCCTCCTCCCATGCTGTCTACCTTCATCTTCTCCAAATTTCCCACCAGTCTCCTTAATCTGTCCATTATTCCTCCACTTTCATCCCCAACTCTCCTATTTTGTCTACTTCTTGCAAATCCCATGGTAGGATGGATGGTTATGAAATTTCTAGTTCACACCATGGTGTGAGCCACAGAGCGCCAAGGTAGGTTATGTGTGGTGGATATGTTTGCTTTATGAATTGCTTGTTTTGCATGGTATTACATTGTTTTGTGCTGCGACATGTGAAATACTGTGGTAGGCAAGTACAATGTTATACACGATATAGTGTTTGTATATATGCAGCATGTGGGTGGGTATGTGCATGTGCAATCTAGGTAGCTTTAATATTCTGATTTGGTATTCTATAAATTTACTAGACACTGATGGGAGGGGTTCCAATTGCTCTCACCAAAATCACCTAGCTTGAATCACCCGTCAGATAACAATATGTTGTGTCTAAATTGATTTTAGCCATTAACTTGATAGTGGCTCGCAATTTCTATAATTATAATCATAATTAAAAAGCGCCTTTCCCAATAATTTGAAATTGGCAACATGGATCTTATACCTCTAGCATTTTTTGTGCTAACTCTTTTGTAAGAGGTATCGTACTCATATCCTTAACAACTCCATGATAGTCCTCTTTGGACTCCCTCTCCCTCATTCGGTTTTTTGCACTTGCATCCTCTCTAGTGAAATTATGAAAGTGGAAATTTTGATAGTTTGTAGAATACAAGCCCAACAACTTCGAAGAATTCCGGAGGATACAGAGTAGAGAGCTAAAAGAGGAGGAAGAAATAAATAACAAAAATCTTGTTCATCGCTTATCTGATAATTTGGTAATTGCAGGCTTAATAAGAAAGGAGGAAAAACTCCTATTAAGCCTGTAATTTCTAGAACAGCTAATTCTTTAAAAAGCCATCTAGTGGTACTTTCAATCTTTAAGCTGAACGCCCAGAATGACACATACCTAGGGCATTCAACTAGACTTAATAAAGTTGGATACTAGCACGCGCAAATAAATAGTTCGATAAAGTTAATGACTGTGTTACTCCTTAATTTTTGTAGTACCAAATGACAGCAAATTCTAAATCCAATTTTGATGTCGTATATGGAAATACAGATTATAGATTCCAGTAGTGCTTACTAACACCTTTAACTGCTCCACAATTGATGTTTGGATGAAGTTGTCCTGGTCAAGATTATGGTTCGCAATATCTTTTATTTGATACCTAAAGATAAGATATATGAGAGATATTGGGAAAAAAATATACCAAAAATGTTTTCACGTACCTCTTGCTAATGTAAGCATATATATTAACATGTAAAAGCCCTAATACTAATATCAAACAATCATAAGACCATGTGAAAACACTTACACTAACATAAATTACATTTATAAAGTGGAAAACATGATCAAGAAGAACAAATTCAAAGGTATTATGGTGTACATCTAAATACAACTTAAAACTCAAAACAAGAATATATAATAGAGAATATGATAGTGTATGAGTCACTGGTGCTGGAGAAGATGCTAGAAAGGGCTTTGGAGTGTCCAAATGCTGATGCTTGGAAGGACACTGAAAGGTGGGGGTTGGTTGATGATATTGTCAAATATCTCAAATATTTTATCAATATCTCAGATATATATGAGATATATTTGTATTTGTCACTTGACAAATATAAGATATAGGGAAAAGATGATATTATCTGACACTTGACCGAGGGAAATGTATATTTTAAGGTGTATCAGAGATATTCCAAACCATGGTCAAGACGGGATGTCTATAATGCCTGAGAGATTTACCTTGTTATATGCGTCGTTCTCAACAAATTTACTTCTCCATTGCATGGAAAAGGTTGATTGTACAACTCTATACCGGGCTTGACTACGAAGAAGACAATGGATATGATCATGCATTATGTGTGTCACACACGAAGGCGCATGTACGGATATGAACATCCAGCACCTGAGCTGGTGCCTACATCCATACATTTGCCTATACACATTAGCTCCAAATGCACAGAGATGCTCAACTGACTACTAAATGCATGCATTTGTGCACAGGGATGCACATACACCCACCCAGAGACATATTGACATGTGCATGCGCACACACAACACACTCAAAGACAGCCTACATACATATGCATGTTGCAAGTACACTCTTACCGTATTTTTGGCCCCAAAGTATATTGCGAGTCATCTTTTTCATTGATTTTGACTCTAGTCCCTGAATCTCTGTACAAAAGCCATGCTCAACTTTTAGCATCTGTCAACTGGTCAATCTAGAAGATGGGTGTGAGCATTTGCAATATTTCACCAAGTAAAAAGAGGAATGCAGTTAAAATGTTGTTGATATTGACAATGCATCTGGACGGGGGTACCTATGGAAAGGGTTTGATACTAGCATTACTACTATTGAATCCTTTTATTTTTTTCATTTGGCTGGTAGTTCACAGTAGTTTTGTAAACTATTAGTATATCCCTCTGTGGTAAGAGCTTTTCCATGAGTAATTTGATGTTTGTTTAAAAAAAAAGTAATTTGATGTTACTGCCCCGTTCATGGAAGTTTTTCCGTCCTCAGGAACACCAATGTAACTGAAAATACCAGATGCAAAAATGGAGCCTAAGGTTCTAAACATGTCTATTGGTTCATGTCAATCTTGATTTTTTTATTTGATGCTCTAACCTATTACTTATTTTCTGTACAGCTGTTTTGCGGTCGAATGGTTTTGATTATCTCAGAGAACATTGCCCATCCCTGCAGTCTGAACTTTTGAAGACAGTGGCAGGGTGTGAAGAAGAATGCAGTAGTGGAGGTAAAAGCAGGAGTGTCTGGGCCCAGCTTTCTGAAGGTGGTGATACCAACGGCAGGAGGGTAAGGCAAAGAACCGCTTGACATGGAAAATCAGAAACTAGAAAGATAGTTTAAATATAGACAAAAACATTGATTCTGTATAATGATGTCTCTGAAATACAGTGCATCTCCTGTTTATTCAATCCTTCCCAATCAGCTGTTTCTTGGATTGGATTGTTGGTGATGTGATGGCAATGAATCAGACTGCATGTTCTTAACATTTGTAGGTATTGGTGGCTGCACTGGCTGAGTTGAATAGCAAAATAGATAAGTCCGCCTGTCAAAAAGCATGATTGCACATGGAACTGGTGATGTCTAGACACTAATCTTTTGTATATTCATCAAGGTCGAACATTTTTTTATTAAGCACGTTGTAGCTTAGAGAACAAGTAGCGTGGGACTGAACAAATAATTTGGACTTCTGAATATATTATACGAAATTGAAATGGTTCCATGTTTGTTCTCTTGTTGGATAAGTTGTGTTGAAGTTTAGGTTTTTCGTAGGTGGTTTTTTATATTGCTTTGAGAGTGCTAAAATAGAAAATCTTTCCTAAAATCATCCATGCTGATTCGCCCATGAAGCATAGTTTTCAGCCTGATTAGTGTGTAAAGTGAAGCGTTAGTGGTACAAATAATGAAACGAGTTCAACCCTAAAAATAAGGCTGATGGTTAAGGGGGTTCGATGTTGATTTTCAGAAATAGATTCGAGTTACTAATTCACAAGTGTCAGATACGTCCGGGGGTTTTGTGTGTTCTCACAACTAGAACTATGTACACCGGATTCCACATGCAGCCGCAAAAGACCTGATGGTGGGTCCGTTTAGTGAAGTGCTCTTGACTTCATCGTTGTATACGTTGCTACCCCAGTCGTCGGTCTCTCTCCCACCAAATTGCCCCCCAATCTCCATCTCCTCTTCCCCGTGTCTACTTTGCGGTCATAGTCGACCTCTACCAAAGATGCCATCTCCTTTCCCTTGTTGCCATCGGCCTCTATGATAGCCCCTACCTCAATCCCACTGTCTTAGGGGCCGTTTGGATGAAGATTCATGAATAAGATTTGTCTAAAATTAATGGAAAATCTAGTAAATTAGGTTTGGTTGCAAAAATTCTTAAATGTATCATACTTGCAATGAATCGATAGATTTATGAAGATTTGTGATTAATTTTTACTTTCTTAAGTAATGTTCTCATTAGGAGATTTCATGACTAATCAAAGAGGGTAATCTGTTTTTTTTTTTCCAATTATACACTTTCAGTCTCATGTGATTTCCTTAAAGCTCCGCCGTGCAGGAAGGACGGGGTAGACCTTTTGTAATTTATGTGGAGCTTCGCTCTATAGGTGATCGAGGCTCTAGCGTTGTGTACTGCTCAAGGTGGTGCCGGAGACTCAGCGGTGGACAAGTTCAGCCTCCTCCATAGCTACCATCGGCATCAAGTTCCATACTTGCACCCTCGTCATTGCGCACAAGTCCATCAAGGCCCATATATGAGGCGGGGATATCTCCAGCAAAGCTGTGATCGAAAGCTTCTACTTCTCTCTACAAAATATTGAAGCTGTGATTGAAAGGTTTGGCGATTCCTTCTATTTCCCTCGAGCATTTCCCTCTCTTCTCCATCTTCATTCATTGATTCTTCACAACAGTTGCGGAAGCTCTGGCTTTAACAACCGATCCGGTCTACCTCGTTTTGTCTTCATCGTTACTCTTTGACGAAGATTCTGCTCATCCATGATGTCATTTGTTTAGGTATTTTGAATTTTGTTTTGTTGTCGCTGAATTTGATTCAGAATCTTCCGATTTCCATGACTGATGGTTTTTTTCTTTCTTTCAGTGGTCCTTCTTCTGTGGTTGCCTCAGGCCATAGCTGAGCCGACATCCATTCTACGTGGCTTCACTTGAGGAGGAGACCGGAGCCGGTAAAGTGTTTTAAGAAACTGCTTGCTGATATATTCCCCCGGTCTCAGGTATGATTTACTAGTATCTAATAAATTTGAGTTAGGATAGTTTTTGGTCTTTATTTTTCCTCTTTGCCTTTTCCCTTTCCTAGGATGTGAATTTGAGCAAAGAGGTTTTGGTTGACAATTTTGTATGATACTCTACGATGAGCCGGAGATCGTTCTTCGTGGGAAACATATCCAAGAGTTTGAGTTTCCATGTTTGCTACCGCAAATTGTAGTGAAATAATTCTTTTCTTAATTCCTGGCCATATATTAGTCTATCACCCCTCTATCATTCTCCAACTATGCAAAGGAATCTTCTATCGGCCGGTAGTTGTTATGATTTGTCATATGTGAGCTATGAATTGGAATCGTGAATTGTTAGCTGTTAAATGTCAACTTTTGCTATCAAATTGCTATTATCAGCTGATTGTCAACCAATATTGTAAGTGTGGAAGCTTTTAGTTGTCACAGTGTTGGCGTTGAACTGTAGTATTGATGTCAAAGTTATAATTTCTTTCTATTTGAACATTGTCACCCTCAATTCTCTTTTATGCGGCAAATCTTATACATATAACAATTGTTTTAAAACTTGGCTCAACCCTTGATGCTTGACCAGGCTGGGTCAACTCGGGATTAACCTAGATGATGACATCAATAATTATAAGTAAATGACATACCCATGATTGTATTAAATATATTAGGTGGTAACTAATGTATCACAAATGGTGTAAGTTTAAGATTCTTCCATTTGCTAATCACCACAATGGCCCTAACCTAGGAAATCAAATAAAAGCTACAAGAAATGGCCTATTCAATAATGTAAGAATTTGACTACATTGTACATAACAATTTAATCTCTCAAATTCATCCTAAAATAAGTCACACACATAAAAGTATAGAAGAATGTTTATGTGGAAACCCAACCAGGAAAAAACTATGAGACCACTTAGTGATTAAACTAAGTTACTATCCCTTTGACACTGAAAAATGCTTACATTTAAAACATATATAGTGAATGAAAACAACAAAAATAAGATTTTTGTATCATTTCTTGTATTTCTTATTTATTCAATGTAAATTAATGATCAAATGGAATGCGAACATGAGCTAAGTTTCTCGATAGACTTATTTGCCAAAGTAATGGAAAGGAATGATTATTTTTTACTTTATTATCCAGATGATTGCTTTGAATGATTATGGTATAGTTGTGGACTTCAAGTAAAACACTTTTGAATATTCTTTTATTATGAAGCTTATAACTTAATTTTGATTTTTCAGTCGAGTGGCTAATGAGATTATGTTATGCTATCGTGGGATAAACATGTTGTGGTATACTGAACCTTGGAAAGTGTGGCAGTCAAGTGATAATGTTGTATGGTTACCAACACACTCTATTTTATTTCTTCTTTACTTTGATTTTCATATATCTATTTGTAACAAAAAGAAGGAGAAATTTAGGTTATAGATAACATTAATCCTGAGGATAAAAAAATTAACAGAGAGGTTGACAAAAGAACTTAGTTGAATTGATAAAAAAAGAAAATTTCTTGATTTGAGCTTGACAAAAGAAGAACTAGACTGAATTGATGAAAAGAGAAAATTTCTTGATTTGGTTATGACTTTGTTCATTTTTTATTTACTTGAGCATTTAAATTCTGTACTTACTTATTTCTTGGAAAAATGTTATGCGGGTATGTTCTAGTTTGTGATGTGTAGGTTGATTACAAGTTGAAAATCACACCACAATAGGATAGAGTTAAGAAATTAAGGGGGAGAATCATTGTTAGATAACCTATCTAAATTTGATTATTCACTATAGAGTTATAATTATTAATTTTTAGATGATGGGTTGTAGTGTTTTATCATGAAATAGACAAATGGGGAGATTGTAAGAACATAATTATCCTTATGTCATGTATTAGTTTATTGTTGTGATCTAATGTGTAGGTTGATTACAGGTTGAACGCCACACCACAATAGGATAAAGACTTATTGATTAAAGGTGAGGGTCATTGTTAGTGTCACGACCCAGATTTTTAAAACCATTTTTAAATAGCACGAACGGTAAGTAGCGAGAATTTTTTTTCTTCTTAAATACAAAACAAACCCTTAGATTAAATATCCAGGTCATGATAACTGGGGTTCACAAATACGGATATCAAATCATATGATATTATTTAACGTTTGAAAATTCTTAAGGAACAACTCATCCATCTAAGTACAAGTCCATCACCCGTCTGAAAATAAATAACAAGTTGACTCTCACCTTAAAGGTACACTTACGTACCAAAGTTGCTGAAACACTGAAACTTCATCTTGTGCTCGCCTGTCTTGGTCTCACTTGCTGTCGCTTGGAAAATCTACAACCAGCCAAACCAAACAACCACAACAACAACAATGGAACCTCTCTACCTTCAGGAGAAGAGCTTCTAAAGAACAAAAAGGTTTAATCAATATTTTTCGGATCGGGCCAACATCACCCGATGTTACTTGCCTACGTACTCATCAAACAACATCTCCTGTTTCCAACAAGATTGGATCCAGACTTAGTTTTGCCTAGAAACTACTCTATCCTAAGAAGCATAACATCACACATGCAATGCTTAGGTATTTTCAACCTACATTTTAGTAAGTCCTTTAACTATTCCACTTGTCTAATTAACAAGCAATATTAAACAATGTTATTAATCATCCCATGTCCCTTGTTCGATAATTAATACTATCAAATATGTAACTCAGAGATAACTCACCTCTCGAGAAATCTCCAAATAAAGGACTCTAACCTTGAAGTAGACTGCTTAACAGCAGCTTGACCCAAATCCCTAGGGCTCTCAATAGCCTGCCACGAATATGGAGAAGAGGATCTCAACTGTGCTCATGGACACAGATTAGCGAGAAGCACAAGCCTTCCATGATGCTCATACAACTCCACTTTTTGTACTAAATAGTCATGGGAAGACCTGCGGGAGACCCGTGGTAAAGACCCTCTGGTCAATACCCAAACCATCGTGGCGATGAAGAAGTATTTCGCAATCTCCAGCATCCCAACTCTGGGAGAAAATGTCTTATAAGACATTACTAATGTATCCATAGAAACCTCAGGTCTTTATGACCATTCACTCCCCCAAACATCTAAACTTAGACTAGATTATTTCCATCTAGTCAAGTATCCACTTAACCGTTCGGGTCCTATTTACCTTGTGAATCGGCCCAACAAATAGCTCATCCACTAAGCTATGACTCATAGAACATCCCATAACCACCCTCTATGTCAGGGCCATGTTCACTCCATGAACGTGTCCCCACCCCAATGAGGGTATTTTAGTCATTATCTTGATTAGATGTTCTCCCCCTAATCCAACAGGAACCCATGTCTCTTGATTAAACTTCATTAATCTTAAGTTACTTATATAAATCAATGCATCGATAATAAATGCAAGCATTAGAATAAATAACATATATACTATGTAATCACACAGGTACATAGATAATAAACGGAGGCCCGTTGCACTCATTTGCAGGGCTAGGGCTTAGCTAATTCAAGCCTGATAATGCAGATAAATCTAACGTATCGTATGAGTTACGTATTTAATACTCTAGTTGATTGATGTATAGGGTTGCAGACATGTGAAATATGCTGCCTTAAACCCTAAAAAATTAGGGTTTCCCCCTTGTTTTTCATGACACAGTGACCTGTCAAGGTCTTCGTGTCACTTAATGGTAACACCCCTTCCCCTTTTGAAGCCATTTAACGTCATTCTAGGGCACCCTAACACTTGGTTGCTAGGTTATCCATTGTAGCAAAAACAGAACATATTGCCCCCCTAAGGGCATTAGGGTAATTTTGATACTTAGGGTATGCTACCCTCCCTTAGTTTATTTGGTCATCTCACTGCCCTACTATTTATTTTAAGTCATTAACCTTTCAGAAGGCCCCACTTTCCAATTGACTCATGCTTCCATTCACACAAATGTTAGCTGCTAAGTCAAAGGGTATTTTTGTCATTTGGTTTAAAGCCTTATTGACATCTGACGGGTCCAAAATTTAACTCAAGCGTACTACTTGACTTCATGAACTTTGTGTAATTTTCCAGGTGTGTTACAGGGTCGTGAATCCCTTGAACCGACCCAGGTTTTGACTAACGGTTTACTATAAACCCTAAGGGCAAAAGGGTCAATTAACCACTCACTGGGACCCGATTCCTTCTATAAACCCCTTCCTTCTAACAACCTTAGCTTACTGAACTGGACCCAGTTCGTAGAGTATATATTTATTCTTTTTAAATTAGACCGGACCGAATCGGGTTGGGAAACCCTACCCGGTCCAGCGGCCTCGCAGTCCATCTTCTCCGCTACCGGCCAGAGGCCTCTAGCGGTGCCACCGGCACCGCGGCAGAGGAGGGGGTGGCCCACGTGTTCCCAAACTACCGGCGTACGACATAACTAATGTCGTTGGTTTTGCCGCAGCTTGGTGGCCAAAAGGCCGCCCTTTCTTTCTTTGTTCCTCTTTTTTTTTTTTAATCCAGCGGTGGCATCTCGATGGCAGGCTGCTACGGCTGGCCGATGGGCCGGGCTTGACCGGATCGCCATCTTCCAGTGATTCCAGCAGCCCTGGTCCATCCTCTGGCTGGCCGGCCGCTGTGCTGTGCCACCGTAGATTGTCATTTTATTTTATTTTTTACAGTGATGACCCGGTGGCAGCCAATCCGCCGCCACCAAGGGCGGCGGATCCAAGGCCAGGATCAGTGCGCCCCTCCAGCCATGGGTCCAGCCACCAGAGGTCGGCCGGTGACTGGCTGGCAGTCAAAAAATAAACAGTATAATGAAAGGGAATAGTTGTAAGGACTCTTATTTCTAAACCGGTTTTTGTTTCATTTTAATTGTCGGTTATTGCGTGGTTAACTCATTTCTCATTAATTCGGTGGTTTCGTGAATAAATGGTATTTCTTATAGTTTTAATCAAAATCAGCTTTACAATTATTGGTTTTAAGTGATTTTGAGTCAAATCTGAATTTTTGGGATTTTTTTTGAATTTTCACTAATTTTCCGAAAATTAGGGTTTGACGGGACCCCCTGTGGGCCCCACTGTCAAAATTTGGGTTTTTAGACCAAATTAACCTAGACATCAACTTAAGGCATCACAAAAAATTTCATAATTTTCTCAGGTTTATTTAGTGCTCAAATAGTTAAATTATCCATTTTTAGCCTATTATCCTATTTATACCCCACAACTTACCTACACACCCCACACCCTACTATAAATAAAATGACCTGAGCCATTTCCATTTTGGGAATAGGCTGGGAAAGGGAGGTTAGGCTTAATTCCCCAATTAGGCCCGGATTAGAAGGTGTTTAAGGTAAGCTTCTTTTAATTAAGCCCTAAGTTCTAGATTTTCTCTTAATCCCTTCTAGATCTACCATTTCCCCTTTGTTTTGATTCGTTTTAAAATATCAAAACTACTGATTTACATATTTACTACAAACCCTAGATTTCAAAATCCGATTTTTATGTTCAACAAGCCCTAGATCTAAGTTTTTCATTAGGGTTTTCTATGTTAAATCGGTTTTAATGGAGTTTAATGTAAACTCTATGCATTTGCAAGGTTTTCAAGTAGGGTGACTATCAAATCCAAGCCTAATCAAGGGATAAGGTAATGGACTTTCAAAATTTCAGTTTTCCTATGGTAAAGCTCTTTATTTCATGGTTTATTTTGAGTGGATTTACTTGATTAGAGCT
Organism: Saururus chinensis; assembly: GCA_035235625.1. Classification (NCBI taxonomy): domain Eukaryota; kingdom Viridiplantae; phylum Streptophyta; class Magnoliopsida; order Piperales; family Saururaceae; genus Saururus; species Saururus chinensis. Next base: position 21,426,873 of record CP141146.1, on the reverse strand, counting down.
TTAATGACATGATTAGTAAATGGTAATTTTTAATCTTGATTTCATAGGGTTTTATCTTGTTATGATATAGATTAGCTTTCTGGAGGTTTTGGTGAGATTTTATTGGCATTTAGGTTGTTAGATGATGATTTTAAGTTTTATCCATGGAGTTTCGGTTTGAAAATTTGAATTGGAGAAGAAGGTCGATCTGCCTTGTTGGCGTTCGAACAACCCTTCTAGGCGTTCGAACGGTAATACTGTAATTTGGACTGATTTCCCATTTAGCCGATCAAATGGCTTGACTAGGCGTTTGAATGGTAACACGACGTTTCTAGAAATTTCACATTTAGCCCATCGAACAGCCCTACTGGGCGTTCGAACAGCTACACAGCAGATTTTGTATAATTTGCATGATGCCTATTTCGGTAATCCTACACTGATATATCCTTTCCATGTGTATTTGGAGTATTTTGAGCTATAGTATGCTACTGAAAGGGTGTTCCATTGAGATTATGGAGTTGTGGTATAGGTTTAAGTGTCATGTAGAATGTCTTGAGATTTGTTATATGATGTTGGAATTACTATCTTGAAGTTACAAATGGTTGATTCTATATGGTTATGTATATTTTCAGTAGTACTACAGCATACTAGTGGGCTGATATGTCATGTTGGGATGTGGCTAATTGATGTGTGAATGTTTATGAATGTCATGACTCAAGAATGAAGTGAATGATCTTATGTGTTTAGCTTGTGGTTAAGCTTTGATTTGAGTTATGATTTTAATGATTCTTCGCATATGATGTCCGCTGGAATTTCATGATTAGGTGATACACATGTGTAGTGTGATAGTGAGTGGATTATAATCATGTTGATATGCATTGAGGGAAATGCTTCTATTATGCACACACACACATGTGGGATTTAATATTGATGATAAGCATTGAAATTATGATTATGAATGATGCATGAGGGGCTGATGAGAGCACTTAACATGAATTAGGATTCATGTATGTCTTGCCCATGTATGTACCATGTTGCATACATCATGAAAATGGATTTCAATTGATACTTTATCAAGATTAATCGAGTTTGACCAATTAGATGCAATGTGGTGAAATTGCGTGCCGGATTAATCGGTCGTGGCTTAATCGAAACTTGATTGGTCCGAAAGGACATGTTTTGATTTGAGTTCCTTTGTGTAACATGTGCACTCCCTGGGTTGAGTCTAATTAAGTGGAATTATATGGGGCACGAGTTACGTACTTGTCTTGCGATTTGAGATTATTATTGTCATCTGGACCCTGAGAATCCAGTATGGTATGCTCTTTGCACCGGCTACCATGTGTTTGTGAGTTTCCTTCGTGGGAACTCGGGCTCTTCCCCATCGTAGAAGATGTCCCAAATTGAACACCCCTGCTCTAGGTTCTCTTCATGAGAATGTGACATCCTTGGCCAGGATCGTCTGGGGTGAGCAGCATTTAGGGATTGACAAGCCCGAACTTCTTAAATTCTTTCGTAGAATTTGGACCATGACACGTCTTCGTGACCTTGTCTATGTCCCCGTCTTCATGACACCATTTGTGATTACTCCTTGATGGAGGCATTCTTGATTTTATGCTGATGCAAGTATATGATGTATGCCATGCATGTTTGTGTAACATGTAATTTGACACGTTTGTCGTGCAAGAATGGATGAGATATATTATGCATATGTGATTTGAAGAAGTGTGATTAGACACTATATGCAGGTTTATGTGTTATGAATGCATGATGAGAAAGTGTGTTTGAGACACTATATGCATGTTTATATGTTATGAATGCATGATCAGGAAGTGTGATTGAGACACTATATACAGGTTTATGTGTTATGAATGCATGATCAGAAAGTGTGATTGAGACACTATATGCAGGTGTATGTGTTATGAATGCATGATCAGAAAGTGTGAATGAGACACTATATGCAGGTTTATGTGTTATGAATGCATGATCAGAAAGTGTGCTTGAGACACTATATGCAGGTTTATATGTTATGAATGTATGATCAGAAAATGATACATCTTATCAATCTTTGATTTGAATGATTATGTTGATGTGCCATCGTGTTTCCGATGATGATAGTATATTAGAAAACCATTGCTGAGTTTGTTTAAACTCACCCCTCTTTATTGTGTTTTGCTTTGGGGCTGCGTGGTGCGACACCCAGACGGACATGATCTCCTCTTTGAGGAAAGATCGGAGACGACATGGATGTGATCGTGAAGTTCTCTTATGAGACTTATTTTCCTTGATTTATGCTTTATATTTAGAACCTTTGTGTATAGTTCTTATTTTGACTATGCTACTTTATTCATTTGTGTTATTTAAGACCTATGATGGAGCCTAGAGTAGGCTAAGGTTGACTAAGCATGTGGGTTTGAGACTTATGTTTATCTTGAGTTAAAGCAACTCTCTTTCTTTTCTATTTATTTACTCTTGCTCAAAGTGGTGTGCATATTCCGTAGTTTTGTTAAATTGCCCGTGGTTAGGGCATAAGTCTTCCGCTAAACCGTATCTCAATTTTCCCTTGTCGCCCCTGTGCACTTGACCGGCCCCTGGACCGGTTCGGCTCGGGTCGGGCGGTGCTGGGGCGTGACAACAGTAGTTGCAGAAATCACTATTCACTTCATTTACAAAACGATTGACATTTTAATAATTAAATATCTCTAATATGGATTCAAAATCCTACCTCGAAGGCCGAGTTGTCATCGATCCACCATCGTTAATGCTTCATCGGAGTCTCGCCAGAAAATTCCCTCTCCTTCACCTTCAAAAGCTCTCCCCCAAAAAGCCCTAATTAATTTTTTTTATAGTTATGGTATTAGGGCTCCTAATCCTATGAGAAATTGGGCCAAAACTCCCCTAATTAGGCCACTTAATTGGGCCATTAAATTATAATTTCGGAATTGTAATTAATCGGGCCTACCAAACGACTTAAGCGGTCTAATTGCACGATTAAATCGGGTAAACAGGCCCTATACGATATGTTCGTCTTTGAACAATCGTATCCCCCTCATTCGGACTCCGATTCATACATTCTTGGTGGCATTTCGAAGCTCTTTCCATCTATTTTCCATCCATATAGGATTCAGCCATCACTTCCAACTGATGATTAAGTTATTCCCACAAGAAGATCAAGGGGTCCTACACCCTAATTTCCCCGTGTACGACTTCGGGAATTTAGAAAATTCCGGGACGTTACAGTTAGATAACCTACCCAAATTTGATTATGCATTGTAAAGTTATATTTTTTATTTTTTAGATGATGGGTTTGTAACATCCCGTGTTTCGATAACACCTAAACTAATAGGGTTAGGGGTAATTATATACTTTTTAGTTAAATTTTAAGGGGTTTCAAGGCACAGAATCCCAGTATATAGGTAAAGCTTGAAGTGGCGAGCAAAATGAATCTAAGAACACATGAAATAGAGGTTGGGAGGGAAAGTTATGACTTCAATAAATGTGCCCCACGGGCAGGACCCACATAAAAGTGTAGAATAACCTACCCATGTGGGGTTTACTATCAAAGGGCTCGTCGATACGAGTCCTACTAAGAATGCGTGATTCTAACTTGGGGATAAGAAGTTATCGCATTTTGAAATTGAAATTATATTTAAGTGAAATAATAATAAAATGTTAAAGAAAAGACGGAATAGAAGATGTCAGCAGGAGCCGAGCCGTCAATGGGCCGTGCTGCACGACACGGGGCCGCATGATCGCATGGCTAGGTGCACGGGACGCACGACAGATGCATGTGTCACACGATGTATGCTCAGCATCGCCTCGCGGGCATCAGCCATGCGGACCACATGACGCGGCCCAATGGAGGTGTGACACATGGCGCGCACTTGCACTCACGTACCCCCTTTCCTCCATATGCTTGCACGCTTTCCCCTATAAATTCCAATTTCTGTCCAAACTTCCAGAGTAGTTTCTGAGGATGTTTTGTGTGGCACCTTGTATTCCGATTATGCTTAACCCAAGAGGGTTAGGGGTAATCATGTAATTTGAGTTAAATTTAAAAGGTTTTAAGGGATAAAATTCCCATATTTAGTTAGAGCTCGAAGTAACGAGCGCTACAAATCAAAGAATACGCAAAACGAAGGTTGGGAACGAAAGTCACGACCTCAGGAAACATGCCATAATGGGCGGGACCCAAGATAACCTACCCGTGTGGGGTCTAGTTTTGAAGGGCTCGTCAATATGAGTCCATTACTACCAATAATGCGCGATTCCGACTTCGAGATGAGAAGCTATCACATTTTGAAGTTTGGATTGTATTTGATTGAAATATTAATAAAATAATAAAGAAAGGACGGAATCGCTGATGTCATCAAAGCCAAGCCGCGCAAGAGCCGAGCTGCGGGACGCATGGCGGTGTGAGATCACAGGCTGTCCACGTGATGCATGTCCCACTCTATCATGCGGTAGACCGCCGGATGCACACATAGTGCGGCGACGCGCGCGTCACTAGCGCCAACCTGATTGGTGGCCCAATGAAAATGCACCACATTGTGTGAGCGCATGCATGCATATTCCGCCTTCCTTCGTATGCTCGCATGTCATTTTCCTATAAATTCTTATTCCGTTCATTCTTCTGGAAGGAGTTTTTGGAGTTGTTCTGAGTCCTTTTTCTTCCGTTCAAAAAGCATTCTTAGCTAGTTCGAGGGTGTTATACGCAATGGAAGCATCCATTCATCGAGTTAGCAACCCTATATAGGGGAAACGTCCTAGGGTAAGGGGAGGTTCTGTCCGCCGCCTTCAGGCGCGAGAAGGGTAAAGTGTCTCCGGGTAAGGGGAGGTTCTGTCCATCGCCTACGATGCAGGAAGGGTAAAGTGTCTCTAGGAAAGGGGAGGTTCTATCCACTGCCTACGGGCGCGTGAAGGGTAAAGTGTCTCTGGGTAAGGGGAGGTTTTGTCCGCCGTCTATGAGCACGTGAAGGGTGAAGTGAGCCTGAGTCAATTGGATTCATTATTGTATTTGATCTCTGACTAAAGGTCATATTTTATTTTGAAAAGTATTTTTGGGAGAATTGCGAGGACGCAATTCATTTAAGGGGGGAAGAATGTAGCACCCCATATTTTGATTACGCTTAACCCAAGAGGGTTAGGGGTAATTATGTAATTTTAGTTAAATTTAAATGGTTTTAAGGGATAAAATTTCTATATTTAGTTAGAGCTCAAAGTAACGAGCGCAACGATTCAAAGAATACGTAGAACGAAGGTCGGGAACGAAAGTCACGACCTCGACAAACGTGCCATATGGGCGGGATCCACTTTGAAAGAGTGAGATAACCTACCCATGTGGGGTCTAGTTTTGAAGGGCTCGTCGATACAAGTCCATTAGTACCAATAACCGCGATTCCGACTTCGAGATGATAAGCTATCACATTTTGAAGTTAGAATTGTATTTGGTTGAAATATTAATAAAATAATAGAAAGGATAGAATAGCTGACGTCATCAAAGCCAAGCCGTGGGACGCATGGCGGCGCGCAATCGTAGCCGTCCGTGCGATGCGGGTCCAATGCGTAGCGTGGTGAAGCGCGCATTACGCGTGCACCACTTGTGCTGACCTGATTGGTGGCCCAATGAAAATGCGCCATGTGTTGAGAGCACGTGTGCGCGTATTCCACCTTCCTTTGTACGCTCACATGCCATTTTCTTATAAATTCTTATTCCGTTCATTCTTCCGAAAGGAGTTTATGGAATCGTTCTAAGTCCGTTTTCTTCCGTTTAAAAAGCGTTCTTAGCTAATTCGAGGGTGTTCTACGCAATGCAAGCGTCCATTCCTCAAGTTAGCAACCCTATATAGGGGAAACATTCCAGGGTAAGGGGAGGTTCTGTCCGCTGCCTACGGGCACGGGAAGGGGTAAGTGTCTCCGGGTAAGGGGAGGTTCTATTTGCTGCCTATGAGCGCAGGAAGGGTAAAGTGTCTCTGGGTAAGGGGAGGTTCTGTCCGCCGCCTATGGGGGCACGAAGGGTAAAGTGTCTCTGGGTAAGGGGATGTTCTGTCCACCGTCTATGAGCGCGTGAAGGGTGAAGTGATCCCGAGTTAGGGGGAGCTTCTGTCCGTAGCCTACGGGCACGGAAAGAGAAAAGTATTATGGTGTTAGAGGAGGTTCTGCCCGCTGTCTCTGAATCTGAAAGGGAGGACGCCCTGAGGAAACGAGCAACTCCAAACGCCACCACATCCGCAACTGCAGGGGAGTACGCTTTTCTGACGTTCTAATTTAATATGATTTATATGAATGCACATCCTAATTAGTAATATACTAATTAAGATATATAATTTGCTGATCTGATATATGCTGATATGTTCCTATTTAATCTACTTTAATATATTCTGTTGTGATCCGAATTACTCTGAAATGCTCTATTGTGATTGGACATACTCCGATCTGATATGATCAGTATGGTCGAATGAAATCTGATATGATCTGATAGGATCTGGTATGATCCAACATGCTCTATTGTGTGTTCTACTTCGCTCTATGATAGAGTGGGACATGTGTTTTTGTTAGTATTCTGCTCACCTATGTGAGATGTGTATTTTACTAATTTATTGGCTTCCGTTTGAGTCTGATGATTTATAAGATTTTCGTCTCATTCTAAATGATTATTCGGATATAAAGATATATGTATTTTAACATATATGATTTTGTGATGCCTAATGTATGTATTATCCGTTAGGTAGAACTATGTTCGGATCCGATCATATAGGAATAACATCAGAGATGGTATCCAATACATATGTAGGCAACCAATGGAACAATAACATTGGCCCGAACCAGATTAGTTGTAAAATTAGGTTTGTTCTGATCTACGTGCAACAGAACGATATATCTCTCGCACTTAGAGTCTGCAGCTCTTGGTTAGTTGGTTTTAATTTTTCCACTTATTTTATACACTCCGATTCTGTCTTCCGAACTAACCTCCGGTCCGGGTTGGGTTTTCTAGGTCGGGGTGTTACATTCTGAGTCCATTTTCGTTCATTCAAAAGGTGTTCTTAGTTAATTCGTGGGTGTTCTACGCAATGGAAGTGTCCATTCCTCGAGTTAGCTACTTTATAAGGGGGGAATACCATAGGGTAAGAGGAGACTTTGCCTGTTACCTTAGAGCTCCAAGGAGAGAGAAATGACACGGAGCTAGAGGAGGCTTTGTCCTCTGATGTCGGGCTAGATCAAGGGAAGTGGCCTAGAGTAGGGGAGGCTCTGTTCTCCACCGAAGGGCCACACAAAAAGATAAATATCCCTAGGTTAAGGAGAGGTTCTGTCCGTAGTATATGGGCACGGGAAACATATGTATTTTAACGTATATGATTTTGTGATGCTTGATACATGCAATAGCCATTAGGCAGATCTACATTTGGATCCGATTGTATTGGAACAACATCGTAGATGTTATCCAATACGTACGTAGGCAACAAATGGTACAACAACGGTGACCCAATCCAAATTAATTATAAAATTAGGCTTGTTCTGACCTACGCGCAATGGAATGCTAAAGCTCCATAGTGCATAGAGGAAGATTATGACTCTTGCACATTGTTGTTACGTCCAAATTAAGACTACGAAGGAGTCTAGTTCAGATTTCTTTTTTTTACTTGTCAACTATAGTAAACAAGGTCGATCCATGGGGAAAGCTTGTGTGACACAGAAAACTATTACGAAGAGAATAGAATAGAGAAGGAAAGTGAAATAGATAATAAGAGACAATCAAAGAGAAAGTGCTAAGGCATCGAAAATCCACTTGTAATAAATGTCTAATGTATACTTCATTCAAATGATAACTCAATTAAGATCAAATGAAAATTTGTCTCAATCGGAAAATTTATCTTTTAAAGAACTTTGAAATAGAGCAATAGTAATTGATTGTTTACTATGTGAAAGTATTAAGTATATAATCACAGGGAATTATAAGCATTCGGTGTGCCTTTCATCAACTCTGAATCAAATAATTATATAGATTATAAACTCCTTAAATATGAAACATCAATTTAAAATGATAAAGAACTTACTTGAATTAAAGTATCCATTAAACATCAAGTACAAGCTTCATTCCTAGCCTTAGCTTGAGAGCTTTAGAAAGCCATTACACTAAAACTAAATATAAAATTACAAAATAAGAGAAGAAAATAGGGGAAGAGAGCTCCAAAGAGGAGAGAATGATGCTTCTATCACGTCCACCCCTCTATTTATATGAGTAGAAGTGGTTTCTTCAAATAGGAAAGTCAAATCATATCTCTAGATTCCATCCTGATTGATTGCCTGATTGGTTGCTTCTTTGGCAATGATTAGATACTAAAATAATTATCTTTGAATCTTCCTTTAGTTAACTAATCATCCTCCTTGTCTTTCCTTATGTGTATCAATCACAATCAATGAAAATATTCTTCATGTGTTGGCCTCGGGTTTGTTTACTAGCTGTCCCTTTACATGCCTGATTAGACCTATAAATATTTGGAATTTAGAATTGCTTCCTAAAATAACAATTGTAGCCACAGAAGTCTTCTTTCCAATTCCACTAGAATCATATCAATATGAATTATACATAAAAAGATATGATCGAGAAACTAAGTCTATGTCAATTTGTCCGAATCAGCTTCTTTCTTAATTTAGTTCTCTTGATGCAAATATCAAATCCAACGGGTCCACAAGGTTATGTTTGACCATTCCATGCATGTTTAGACCATTAGGAGCCCATTCTTGGCTTTTAAATAGCTTTGGGTAGTTGGGCTTCACTTCCTCTTCCAGTTGGATCCTGTTGAAGCCTGTTTAGACATGTAAACTCAATTAAGGTCCAACTAACCTATTCAAAACATAAATAGCCCAAATAAGCAATGAATTAACACAAAATAAGATTGCAATTCAAAATGTGAAACATTTAATTGAACATTATTTTAGTGCATCACACACAGTCTGCCACTCCTTGTTGGTTGGTCTCACTTTGATTTTTAGGAAAATTTAATATAGCCATATTTGGTTTTCCAAATAACCCCTGGTCCTGGTTGGTTTTTCGGGTTGGGGTGTTCAGGGTAGTAGTGTTTTGTCTCAAAATAGACAAAGGGGTAGATCACAAGAACATAATTGTCCTTATGTCATGTATTGTCTTATTGTTATGATTAGAACAATGTCATGAAATGTGTATTTTGAGTTAGTTTATAGTCTGACAATGAATGAAAAGATGACTTAAATCTGTATTTTTGTTAGGTAAATGCATGCACATATTCACACATTTTAGGGTAAAAGAGACCTTAGGTGAAAGAATTTTGAAGTTTGGAGATTGAAATAGTAAAAAATAAAAAAATGATAGAACGATTGATCGGTTGTGTAAAGTGATTGATCGGCACCTGAAATCGCTATGTGTAAAACGAAGCCAAGAATTAGCAATCGATCAGCTTGTTGAAGTGATCGATCAGCTGAAGAGTCGTGAAGAAAAATACAGGGAGCTATCGATCGCCCTGTGCAAACAATCAATCACGAGAGTGGCTAGTTGCTAAATTTAAGATTTTTTGGTTTGTTTAGAATTATAATTTGGAGACCTTTTCCTTTTAGGTTTGATGAATCTATAAAAAGGGATTGGAATGTAATGGAGGATGTGAGAAGACCTAGAAAACCTAGAGTGCTTTTGTAGAATCACTTTAACAGAGTTTTGAGAGAGTTGTCTTCTAGATTGAGAGAATCTCTACCATAAATAAAAAAGACTGTCTAGTAGTGAGATTAGAACACAAAACACATGGTGTTTGTTGAAGCTTGATATTGAGAAGATCAAGTAAATAGAAGATTCATTCCATGCGGGAGATGAAAGATCTATGCTGATCAAGAGAGCAAAAGGAGAAGAAGATCAAGCAATGACCGGAGTGGTTGATTCAATATTCAAGAGTGGTGTGAAGAACTAGCCAGTTTGAAGAAAAATGAGTCTTTTGTCGGTAATCTGTAATCTTTGATTTACATAGTGCGTAGTTGATCTGGACAGAGTATCCCATGGTTTTTCCTTGGTTGGGTTTCCACGTAAAATTTCTTGTGTGTTTTGTTTGTTAATTTGATTGCAAAATTTTCATTAGAATATTTGGAATTAGAAATACTAAATTGAATAAAATTGAGGTTTAATTTGTTTAAAGGGAAAAAATAAATCTTGTAACTTAAATGTGAGTTAGAAGCACTTTATTTTTTAGGTTTGTCTATGCCATACATATAGTCCAACAAACCAACAACTTTGTCCCTTGAGACCATACACAATCTAAGTTACAAAGCAAATTCTACTAAGTAAAATTATCATGTGCTTTTGACATGAAGTTTGTCAATATAGACATACACAAACCTTACAGTCAACCTAGAAAAGATTGGATGAGAGTTTACTACCTTTCAAATGTTTGAGGGCCACCACAATGCCTTTAGTTCAAATATCTTATTGGGAAATGAACTACAAGATGTGGCCTCAATACATAGGAAATTAATAATGAAAACTATCACAAAACATAAACCAATCACCACAAAAATTAAACACAAGTGTTTTTTAATGTGGAAACCCAAACTAGGGAAAAAACTACACAATTGAGCTTTAGGCTGAACTCTGTGCACTATGAATATGTAGATCGTAGAAGACTCAAGACTACAAATTTCTACCCAAACTAAAAGTTCTTCTCTAGAGGATTTTTGGTCACCAAAGTCCTTGGTGATTTTTTCTTTTGAAATTTATCTTCATCTTCTTCACTAGCACAATCTCCAATCAAAGTCCTTGATTGTTGTTGACGCACTACCAAAGTCCTTAATAAACTCGAACAATCTCTTTGTATATGTGGTGTGATGTGGTCTCATAATCTTTCTCTTATTTCATAAAGATGATTATGAATCAAAGTTATCACCTATTCAATCTTTTTTCTCTCAATTCATGTGAAGGTGATGATTGAAGGAATAAAATGTTAGAAAATATGAGGGCATAAGTACTGTAATTGGCTAATTTCGATAATCAAAACTATGTCAAAACTTCATGTACGATGTTAGTCTTAAAGTCTAATTAGATTAGAGTGAAGGTTGAGTAAGATTTTGAATTGAAAAACTTAAAAATAGGAGCAGACACATTCTAAAAGTTAAAGGTGGAAGACTACATTGAGTGGCAAAGGTTTAAACATATGATTGATCCTGAATTTTCAGTAGTATTTCTTGCATGTAATAAAGTTAATATTAGATTTTTAAGCAAATTTTAGTTATTTAGAGTTTTTTATTTAGTGGATTTTCTTAGGGATGTTATAAAGCTATAAACGACGAGTGTAATAGGTCTTGATTGCAAATTTGGACATTGGGGTTATAAGTAATGATCTCGAAAAATATGCCATATGGACGGGTCTAGTTGAAAAGTGTTCGATAACCTACCCATGTGGGGTCTATATTGTAGGGCTTGTTGATACGAGCTCAATGGTACCAAGAACACCCTATTTTGACTTAGGGGTAAAACAATACATTTTGAAATTTAAAATAAAAAATGTGGCTGATGGGTGTAGGTGTGCGTGGTGGCCAGCATAGTGCACGTGAAGCTCATCGGTGTTGCGTGAAGCAGTGAGCACTGGCATTGCTCCTTGTCGACATGATGCGCACCGCCTCAGGCATGACACACGCATGAAGCACATCTAGGTCATGTTAAGTTGTGCATGCTCGCACATCCTGCTTGTTTGACATGACTTGCGTGGCCTCAGTAGCTGTGCGTGCACACTTATAAAAGTCATGAACAGGGAGGTTCATCCTTTTTTTACAATTTTCCATCTCTTCTTCTGATCCTATACCCAAAAAATTTCATTTCTATATTTCTAAGCCATTCTAATATCAATTTGAGCTGTTCAAGAGACGTTGTTATCTAAATCGAATGTGCTCCACATTGTGGAGGGTTATTTTCGCATTTTGAGAGCTTCATAGTCAGTAAAAACTTCATCAAAGGTTAACATAGGGGGTTTTAAATTCTAAACTTGTGCTTGGCTAGGAGAATTCAATTCTTTTGAAATATGTTGCCACAATAAGTTTTGTAGCACTGATTTTTAGAAAGAAACTCTACTACATGATTTGATTATATTATGATATGTCTTGAGTACTTGCACTCTCCGAGGTAGTTCCTTGGTTAACAAACTAGGAATTATCATGTTACTAATTCTAGATACCTACCACACTTAGGTCTAGAGTGCACAAGATATGAAGTATCATGGAAAAACTCCTATCATTTTGGCTTCCGAAGCCCCTTGAGTGTCGGAGTAGGCAGTTTTGAATGAGGAACTTTGCGAGCTCGAGAGATGAACCGTGCTAAGTTCCAGAAGTTTGTCTTGTTTTCATGTTTAATTATGTAGTTTAGTTATGTGACTGTGTGAGCGGGGTGTTTAAAACAAACCTCCTTTTGTAAGACAAGGAAGAAGAATTTGTAAATATGTGGGTATCAAGATGTTTTATAAATAAAAAATTTCTTGTCTACCTAAAATATTTTTGTTAAATCTAGGTGTTTACAATCTATTAGCGCCTAAAAGATGAGTTCTAGCAGTGGTAGAGAGGTGCAATAGTCATATGATTCAACCTAGCAAATACATCAACTTAGAGATTAATAGCATCGAGGGACCCTATGGAAAATTTCTTTGACTTGATGATGTAGAAAATGATCGGGCATTTTCAAGCACAAGGATTCCAATCCAACTCCAACCACTCCATTACTCTAATAATTATGTACATAATAATCTTAGTGAGATAGACAATCTATTAGAGTGGTTCAAGAAGATTGCTCTAACCTTTATAGGAGAGGGCGTCCCTGAAGCGGCATAGAAGTGGACCTTCAAAGTTGAAAGGATTTTTAAGGCAACGATGGTTCCAGAGGATAGAAATGTAGTTGTGGCGCTTTTTCAATGACGAGGGAGGCAGAATTTTTGTGTCCCTCAGTGGAAAGAAATTTCTTTCCTAATAATGAAAACATAAAATGGGAAGAGTGTAGGGAAGTATTGTATGATAAGTATTTTCCTCCTCTTGCTTAAGAGAAGAAAGAAAAAGAATTTCTAAACCTTCAACAACGAAATATGACAGTGGCACAATATGAAAACAAATTTGCACATTTACAACATTTTGCTCGAGATTATTGCCCTACGAGTTAAAGAAGACTCGCAAGTATGTAAGAGGCCTAAACAATGGGCTTAGTAGTAGGATTGTAGGTCTTCAACCTACCACCTTTTCCAAGGCATTGGAATTGGCTTCTCTTTTGGAAAAGGATTATCAAGAGTTCTTGTTTAAACATAAGGACCAGAAACAGAGTAGTGGTTTCAAGACTGAAGAAAGAAAAAGGAAGTCTACATTCAATAGTCAAAATAATAATTGCAAATTTTAGAAGCCTTTAGAGTCACAGTCACAATCTAATGGAAAAGGAAGTGTTAAAAGTGCACTCGATTCTATCCACCTAGAGATTGTTACTAAGCTGAGGGATGATGTTTTTCTTGCATGAATGGGGACACTAAATTAAATACTACCCCAAGAAGAAGAGCCAGGAGGAGACCAAGATAGAACAAAAACCAAAAGCTCAAGGGTGAGTCTATGTTATTATTGCCGAGGAAGCTTAATTCCCAAAGGGATTCATACAAAGTACACTTCTGTTCTTAGATAAGATTGCTAAAATTTTGATAGATCCATGATCGACTCATTCTTTTATATCATATGATTTTGCTTTAAGTACTGCTCCTATAACAGAACTAGCAGTTAAGGCAACGTTTGATATCTAGGGGATGCCAAGCATATCATGCTAGTGTAATAATTGAAGAGACTTCATTTGTTAAGTTAGAAGGTATTGAGGTCATATGATATTTCCTTGATGTCTTTCCTAAAGATCATCCTGGGTTACCACCAAGAAGAGAGATAGACTTGAATATTGATTTAATGCCAAGAACAAGTCCTATATGTAATGCACCTTATTGCATGGCTCCTACAAAGCTAAAAAAGTTGAAGAACCAATTACAAATGTTATTGGATAATGGATTTATCTGACCCAATGCTTCACCTTGGGGAGATTTAGTTCCTTTTTTATGAAAGAAGGATAAGTCATTAAGATTATCTATAAAGTATCGGATGCTCAACAATGTCACTATAATAAATAAATATCCTTTGCTATGTATTGATAATCTATTCCATCAATTACAAGTGGCCAAAGTTTTCTCTAAAATAGATTTTTAGTCTAACTACCACCAATTGAGAATAGAAGATGAAGATATCTCGAAGATAACTTTTCATACCCGATATGGTCACTACGACTTTTTAGTAATGCCATATGGATTGAGAAATGCTCCTGCAGCCTTTATGGATCTCATGAATAGAGTTTTTCGGTCTTACTTAGATAAATTTGTGATTGTATTTTTTTATGATACTTTAGTTTACTCTACTTGTCCATAGGAGCATAGAGGACACTTACAAATAGTTTTACAAACTTTGGGAACTCATAAGTTGTAAGCTAAACTTAGTAATTGTGAATTACAAATGGAGCAAGTTGTCTTTCTAGGTCATGCTATTTCAAAGATGGAGTATCAGTGGACCCCACCAAGATAGAAGTTGTGATGAGGTAGGAAAGACCCAAAATATTCATGAAAATTTGAAGTTTTCTTGGTCTTACAGGATATTACTGAAGATTTATCCATGGATTTTCAAGCATTGTTTTACCCTTGACAAAATTGAAAAGGAAAGGGGCAAAGTTTGTGTTGGATGAGGCATGTGAAAAGGGGTTTCAAGAACTAAAAATGAAGCTAACAACTGCACTAGTCTTAGCTCTACCATCTAGCAGTGGAGGATTTGTCATGTATAGCAATGCTTCCAAAAAAGGCCTCGAATGTGTATTGATACAGAATGGGAAGGTAATATAGCTTACACTCCAAGATAATTAAAAAAACATGAAGGTAACTACCCCACTCATGATTTAGAATTGGCAATAATAGTTTTTGCTCTAAAAATTTGGAGGCATTACTTGTATGGGGAAAAGTTTAAAGTCTTTACGGATTACCAAAGTTGAAGTATATATTCTCTCAGAGTAATCTCAACACGAGGCAAAGAAGGTGGATTGAATATATTAAGGATTAAGATTTTTCCATTGATTATCACTCAAGAAAATCAAATGTAGTAGTTAAATGCTTTGAGCCACAAGGCTGGAGGATGGGTTGCTCAAATGCACATAGATGAGTAGAAATTGTTAGAGGAGACAATAAAATTTCAACTAGAATTACAACCTAGAAATAAGAGATCTTTTATTGCCAATTTAGAGGAAAATTTGCATTGGTTGAACGTATTTTGAAGGCACATAAAGGAGATGAGGAAGTGAAAGTGTTACTTCAAAAGCTTGACTTTAACAAAGGTTCAAATGGAAGTATTTGATTTCAACTAAGGTTTGTGGCTATGACAATACTTGAACTAAGAAAAGATTTATTGTATGAATCACATAGATCTCAATACACCATCCACCTGGAGGAATGAAGATGTACTAAGACCTAATTTTTTTTTTTGGTGGAATGGAATGAAGAAGGATGTGGGAAAGTATGTTTCAAAAATTTTAACTTGTTAACATGTTAAAGTTGAACATAAAAAACCTTAAGGTACTCTTCAATTGATTAAAATTCCTGAGTGTAAGTGAGAGCACATTACTGTGGATGTTGTTTTAATTCTGCTTAGGACAACGCAGGGTAATGAATCTAGTTGGGTAATCGTAGATCAACTCACCAAGATTGCACATTTTTTTCTTCTGAGAAAGAAACATTCTTTAAATTATATGGCAAGGATGTATGTAAAGGAAATTGTGAGTTAACATGGGGTGCTATTTTCGATCATCTTGGATCGAGATAGTCGATTTATTTCGCAATTTTGGTAGGGACTTCAAGAGGAGTTAGGTACCAACCAAAGATTCAGTACAACCTTCTACACATAAATGGTTGCAAATTTAAAAAAAAACTATTTATACATTAGAAGTTATGTTGCATGTTTGTGCAATTGAATGGAGGAGTAACTAGGATGAACATCTTCCATTGATTGAGTTTGCCTATAACAACTATCACACTAGGATAGGCATGGTACCCTACGAAGCACTATATGGCTGACCTTGCAAATCACCAACACATTGGAGTGAAGTAGGAGAGTGTAAGTTGGTAAAGTCCAAGTTCTTAAAAGAATGTGTAGATAAGGTGAAACTCATCAAAGATCATTTAATGATAGATGAGTGTTATAAAAAAAATTATGTTGACTGAATGAGAAAAGATCTCGACTTTTGTGTAGGTGATCATGTGCTATTAAAAATCTCGTTAACTCGAGGAGTTATGAGATTCGGAGTTAAAGGCAAGTATATTCGAGATTAGCCTTGTGGCTTACAGATTAGCCTTTCTCCCGTAGCTTGATGGTGTTCAATGTTCCATGTGTCCATGCTTCAGAAGTATATTCGAGATTCCATGCATGTTCTTAATCAGACAACAATTGTCCTAGAACCAGATTTATCTTTTGAAGAAAAAAATAGTCAAAATTTTGGATCGTAAGGAATGTATTCTTTAGACAAAAAATATTCCATTAGTAAAAGTGTTATGGCAACACCACTTTTCAGTGGAAGCATTGGGAATTAGAAAGTGAAATGTTGAAGAAGTATCCAAACTTTTTTAGTGAATGAAGGGTTCCAATTTTGAAGACAAAGTTTCTTTAAGGGGGTAGATTGTAATGACATTGAATTTTTGGTATTATTTGTTGCTTATGATAAATTAATATTAGAGTTTCAAGCAAATTTTAATAATTTAGAGTTCGTTATTTAGTGGGTTTTCTTAAGGATGTGATAGAGATATGGAAGACGAGTGTAAGGGTCTTGAATCTAAAATTTTTTACTTCAAGGTCGTAAGTAATGACCTTGAGACATGTGCCACATGGACTCACTTAAAAAGTACGGGATAACCTAACCATGTAGGTCTAGTTTTGTAGGGCTCAATGATACAAGCTCAATGGTACACTCTAGCTTAGTTCCTTGCTTAACAAACTAGGAATTATCATGATACTAATTTTGGATACTTGCCTTACATTGCTTTGACGCGCACAGGATGTGAAGTATTATGGGGAAACTCCTATCCTTCTGGCTTTTGTGCCCCCATGAATGAAGGAGTAAGCCGTTAGGTATCACGACTCTAAGATTGATGTGTTTTCAGATAAATGATTTA
Source organism: Saururus chinensis (assembly GCA_035235625.1). Taxonomy (NCBI): domain Eukaryota; kingdom Viridiplantae; phylum Streptophyta; class Magnoliopsida; order Piperales; family Saururaceae; genus Saururus; species Saururus chinensis. The sequence goes on along the minus strand of CP141146.1, from coordinate 21,409,681 downwards.
TTTCTCAATGTTTATTTTTCTTGTTTTATACAGATTTCTGGATGTGCATACTTATAGAATTTAGCACAACCTATTGAGTATAAATATACTCACCCACCCCTAGATTCTATAGGGGATGCAGTGAAGCCTGAGGTGAAAGAAGAAAATTTTTTAGAGTGAATTATCCTTGTTTTTATGCTATGAAGCTATGTAATTATTTGCGTTGAGTGATGTATAAGTAGGGATGCCACTCGGGTCGGGTTTTTTGGTAAACCCGACCCGACCCTAATGGGTTAGGTTTGAATATACTAAATGGTAAAATGGATCGGGTTTGGGTTTGAAATTTGACCCGAACCATTCGGGTAGGGTTGGATTCGGGTTTTCCCCAACCCGACCGGACCCGACCCGGTATATGTGCTCCATACCTTAATTCTCTCCCAGTTTTAATTTCACAGTGGCATACCAGTTCAACTTTCTGCCTCCAAAGCTCATCGACTCCAGATGCAAGAGGGGTCCTCTCCATTTAGTCGGCGCATCCTCTCCATTTCGCTGGCGCTTCCTCTCCATCTCGCCGGTGACTCTAGTCTAGACCCCTCTTCTCCATCATACCACAGCCTCACTGTGATTGTCGGCTCCTGACGGCCTTTGCCAACAGCGGAAGTAAGTTTTCCGCATTGAATCCACTTCAATCATCCTCCCTCTAACCTCTTCTGCGATCTGAAGTTAAAGATCCTTCTTTTACTCAATCGTGTTTTGATTTGTGTTTGGTATGTCTAGATCTGTCATTCGCCGCCGCATCCAGGCCTTTGGTCAGTCTGGATTTTCCTTTCGTCGCCGGTGCCCCGGCCTCTGGTTCATCAAGATTTGTCTTTTGGCACTGCGCCCGAGCCTATGGTCCCTTTGGATCTGCCTTTTTCCATTGCGCTCGGGCCTTTGGTTTGTTTGGATCTACTTGTCACCGCGACGCTTGAGCCCTTTGGTTCGTTTGGAACTACCTTTCGCCGCCACGGCTGGGCCTCTCTGGATTTTTTTTACTCGGTCGTGTATGGAGTCCAAAAGAGCCAATGGTTTGGCGTGAGTGGTGGGTGGTTTCCGGCAGTTCCGTTGTGCCTCTGGCGCCGGAGGTTTTTAGGGTTCTTTTAGAGTTTTTTTTTTAAGGTTCGGGTCGGGTCGGGTCAAGTGGTAAATTATTTGGGTCGGGTCGGGTCGGGTTCAGGTTTTGATTTTACCATTAGGAGTTGGGTTTGGTATAAATTTTTTAACCCATGACGGTTTTGGTATAGGATTCCGGTTTTAGTCGAACCCGACCCGGTGGCATCACTATGTATAAGGGCATGAAATGCCTAGAGATAAAATCTTTTATAATTACTTGCTCTATGCATAATGATTCTTGGCACATATTATTTAAATGGATGACATGTTTTATTTTGAATGTAATAATTTTACCGCAGTCAATCGCTTGATCAAAAGATTGATCAATTGGGTATTTTGTTTAGACTAAAATAGTGAACAATTGATCATTTGGGTGAAACGATCAATCGCTTACAATTGTACTTATTTAGTCTAGGGTTTCAGGTTAGAGTCCTTTCCATCTTGGGTTCCTTTAATCTTAACCAACTTAAGACTCTATAAAATCCGAGGGAATGGACAAAAAAGTTAGGAAAATCAAATATTTGAGAGAAGAAAAGGGAGAGACGTTTGCTTATATTTTCTTTGCATCACCATAGTTTTTAAGAGAAAATCTTCTGGGTGAGAGATATTGAAAGGAGTGACACACAATCACTTGTTCACACATATGAATTTTAGGAGGAACATGTTATTCTTAATTAAGGAGGATTGAAGAATACTAAAGGAACACGTTATTCTAGTAGTGCATTGATTTGGCCTAGAGAAAGGAAATCACAGTTCTTTACCCTAGTTTGTATTTCCACATTACAAATCCTTGTGTGATCTGGCATGTTTATAGTTTAATTGCTTGGTAATCATGAATCATTTTTAAGGATTAAGTTTTTATTTTTGCTACATAAATAAATCCATGTGCAAAAGAGACCACAACTCATAGTCTTTGTCTTGATTAGATAGTAGGACCAAAGGCAATGTCGTGATCCGTTGGGTTGATTAGACGTATATTAAAATTTCAATTGTTAGCTGAGGATTAAGATCCATTACTCATGAGTTTTGATGAAATCTACCATGATTTGCATGCTTGCTTCATCGGGTTGTGTTAGTTTTTACTTAATGGCTTCCTAGATTTGCTTTCTAGTCTTTAAGTTGCTTGTGTTAGGAAGTTTCTTCTTGATTCTTGTTAGAATTACTGGTTATTTGTTAGAATTATTTATAATTCTTGCTAGAAGTGCCATGATTTATTCTTTCCTTATTTATCTTGCTTTTTTATAGATAAATTTCTCTTTTCTCTTGAGTTAGAATAGTTATTTGATTGTTTTTTTTATTTGGTTAATAATGGCTGCCTCAAACAACAACATGGCAAAACGTGGGTACTTGGGAAATTCCATGAATCGATCTTTTTTATTCAATGACCAAAAAGTTTCTATTAGAAAATTCCGATGAGAGGCTTCATTCAAGTGCTTAATGGAAAAGCTTGAAAAGTTGTGATTGAAGATTGGACTCCACCTGTAAGGACTCTCATTTCTAAACCAGTTTTCGTTTTATTTTAATCGTTGGTTATCGCATGGTTAACTCATTTTCTTATTAATTTGGTGTTTCAAAAATAAATGGTGTTTCTGATGGTTTTAATCAAAATTAAACTTTACAATTATTGGTTGCAAGTGATTTTGAGTCAAATCTGAATTTTTGGAATTTTTTTGAATTTTCACTAATTTTTCAAAAATTAGGGTTTGGCGGGACCCCCTGTGGGCCCCACCGTCGAAATTTGGGTTTTTGGACCAAATTAACCCAGACATCAACACAAGCCTCTACAAAAATTTTCATAATTTTTTCATGTTTAATTAGTGTTCAAATAGCCAAATTACCCATTTTTAGCCTAATATTCTATTTATACCACACAACTTACCCATACACACCCCAAACCCTACTATAAATAGAATGACCAGAGCTATTTTCATTTTGAGAAGGCTGGGAAAGGGAGGTTAGGCCTAATTCCCCAATTAGGACTGGATTAGAAGGTGTTTAAGGTAAGCCTCTTCTAATTAAGCCTTAAACCCTAGATTTCCTCTTAACCCTTTCTAGATCTATCATTTCCCATTCATTTTGATTCGTTTTTAAACATCAAAACCACTGATTTGCATCTCTACTTCAAACCCTAGATCTAAAAATCCAATTTTTATGTTCAACAAGCCCTAGATCTAAGTTTTTCATTAGGGTTTTCTATGTTAAATCGGTTTTAATGGAGTTTAATTTAAACTCTATGTATTTGCAAGGTTTTGAAGAAGGGTGACCATCAAATCCAAGCCTAATCAAGGGATAAGGTAATGGACTTTCAAATTTTCAGTTTTCCTATGGTAAAGCTCTTGATTTTGTGGTTTATTTTGAGTGGATTTACTTGCTTTGGTGCTTTAATGGCATGATTAGTAAATGGTAATCTTTAATCCTGATTTCATAGGGTTTTATCTTGTTATGAGGTAGATTAGCTTTCTGGAAGTTTTGGTGAGATTTTATTGGCATTTAGGTTGTTAGATGGTGATTTTAAGTTTTATCAATGGAGTTTCGGTTTGAAGATTTGAAATGGAGAAGAAGGTCGATCTGCCTTGTTGGTGTTCGAATGGCCCTCCTAGGCGTTCGAACGGCAACATTGTAAGTTCAACTGATTTCCCGCTTAGCCGATCGAATGGCCTGACTTGGCGTTCGAACGACAACACTGCATTTTCAGAATTTTTACGTTTAGCTGATCAAACGGCCCTACTGGGCATTCGAACGGCTACACAGCATATTTTGTATATTTTGCATGATGTCTATTTCGGTAATTCTACTTTGATATATCATTTTCATGTGTATGTGGAGTGTTTTAAGCTATAGTATGCTACTGGAAGGGTGTACCATTGGGGTTATGAAGTTGTGGCATATATTAGTGTTATGTAGAATGTCTTGAGATTGGTTATATGATGTTGGAATTACCATCTTGAAGTTATGAATGGTTGATTCTCTATGGTTAGGTATATTTTCAATTGAGCTACAACATATTAATGGGCTGATATGTCATGTTAGGATGTGGTTAATTGATTGTGTGAATGTTAGTGAATGTTATGGCTCAAGGATGAAGTGAATGACCTTATATGTGTTTAGCTTGTGGTTAAGTTTTGATTTGAGTTATGATTTTAATGATTCTTCATCTATGATTTCCGCTGGAATTCATGATTAGATGTTAATTCACATGTGTAGGGTGATGGTTAGTGAATTACAAGCATGTTGATATGCATTGAGAGAAATGCTTCTACTATGTACACACACACATGTGGGATTGAATGATGATGATAAGCATTGATATTATGATTATGAATGATGCATGAGGGGCTGATGAGCGCACTTAGCATGAATTAGGATTTATGTATGCCTTGCCCATGTATGTACCATGCTGCATGCATCATGAAAATGAATTTCCGATCAAGGCTTTATTGAGATTAATCGAATTTGACCGATTGGATGCAATGTGGTGAAATTGCATGCTGGATTAATCGGTCACGACTTAATCAAAACTTTATTGGTCCGAAAGGACATGTTTTGATTTGAGTTCCTTCGTGGAACGTGTGCACTCCCCGGGTTGAGTCTAGTTAAGTGAAATTATATGGGGGACGTGTTACGTACTTGTCTTGCGATTTAAGATTATTTATTGTCATCTTGACCCTGAGAATCCAGTATGGTATGCTCTTTGCACCAGCTACCATGTGTTCGTGGGTTTCCTTCGTGGGAACTCGGGCTCTTCCCAATCGCAAAAGATGTCCCAAAACGAACACCCTACTCTAGGTTCTCTTTGTGAGAATGTGACATCCTTAGCTAGGATCGTCTGGAGTGAGCAGCCTATAGGGATTGACAACCCTGAACTTCTTAAATTCTTTCGTAGAATTTGGACCATGACATGCCTACATGGCCTTGTCTGTGTTCCCGTCTTTGTGACACCAAATTGTGATTACTCCTTGATGGAGGCATTCTTGTTTTATGTTGATGCAAGTACATGATGTATACTATTCATGTTTGTGTAACATGTAATTTAACACGTTTGTCGTGCAAGAATGGATGAGATGTGTTATGAATGCATGATTAGAAAGTGTGATTTAGACACTATATGCAAGTTTATGTGTTATGAATGCATGATCAAAAAGTGTGGTTGAGACACTATATGCAGGTTTATGTGTTTAGGAAGTGTGATTGAGACACTATATGCAGGTTTATGTGATATGAATGCATGATCATAAAGTGTGATTGAGACACTATATGCAGGTTTATGTGTTATGAATGCATGATCAGGAAGTGATTGAGACACTATATGCAGGTTTATGTGTTATAAATGCATGATCAGAAAGTGTGGTTGAGACACTATATACAGGTTTATGTGTTATGAATGCATGATCAGAAAGTGTGATTTAGACATTATATGCAGGTTTAGGTGTTATAAATGTGTGATCAAGGAATGATACATATTGTCAATCGTTGCTTTGGCTAGTTATGTTGATATGCCGTCGTGTTTCCGATGATGATAGTATATTAAAAAACCATTGCTGAGTTTGTTTAAACTCACCCCTCTTTATTGTGTTTTGCTTTGGGGTTGCGAGGCGCGACACGCAGACGGACAGGATCTCCTCTTCGAGGAAAGATCGGAGACGACATGAGAGTGATCGTGGAGTCCTCTTATGAGACTTATTTTCCTTGGTTTATGCTTAGAACCTTTGTGTATGGTTCTCATTTTGATTTAGGCTATGTTATACACTTGTGTTGTTTAAGACCTATCTTGGAGCCTAGAGTGGGCTAAGGTTGACTAAGCATGTGGGTTTGAGACTTTTGTTTATCTTGAGTTAATGTAACTCTCTTTCTTTTCTACTTATTTACTCTTACTCAAAGTGGTGTGCATACTCCGTAATTTTGTTAGATCACCCATAATTAGGGTTAAGTCTTCTGCTAAACCGTATCTCAATTTCTCTTGTCGCCCCCGTGCGCTTGACTGGCCCCTGGACCGGGTTCGGCTCGGGTCGAGCGGTGCCGGGGCATGACACCACCCATGACCAAAGATAAAGAGGGGAATATGATTCCAAAGGATGAATGCGATTGGGATGAGAGTGAGAATAAACGTGCAAACTATAATAGTAAGACATTGTGTGCATTGTTTAATGTCATGGTAAAAGTCAAATAGGTTAATCTCTAATTGTACCTTCGTTAAAATTACTTGGGACTGATTAGTGAAGTATAATGAGGAAACTGATGCTCTAAAAATCTCTAGGTTACAAATGGTCACTCTAGAATTCGATAACATAATGATGAGTGAAGAAGAGAGTGTGTCTAAATACTATTTATTTGTGATAAAATCTTTAGGTAATTGTCCTCAAAATTTATAGTCAAGGTTGCCACAATTAATGAATGTAAAAATATTGACACTTTAAGACATAAAGAAGCATATTGGAAACCTAAGAACATTTGATATGCAAGAGAAGTCATATGAAAACAAGAAGTTTGAGAAAACAAGTGGAAAATAAAACACATTGAAAACAACAAAGAAGATGTCTAAGAAGCCCAAAGCCTTCAACACCCAAGAAGAGTTTGACGAGAGTGAAAGTGAAGATGAGAAAATAGTCTTATTGGCTATAAATTTCAAAAAGTTTTTAAATACTCAGAACATTAAGGGTGGGAAAAAGGGACAAACTTTAGGCAGAAAATATGGGGAGAGCAGGGATGACAAGCATAATAAACCAAACAAGAAGAAAATGAAGTGTTTTGAGTGTGGTAAATTAGGATATTTTGTTACTGATTTTCCTAACCATGAGTCTGATAGTTCTTCAATGAAAAACCTAGAAGGTTTATGGGGAAAAATAGAAAGAATAAAGGGAAAGTGCTTCAAGCAACAATCTCAGATGAGAGCTCGTCTGAGCACGAAGAGTTGTGAAACTAAACTGCCATCCATGCTAGTGTGAAAAGAGTTTATTCTTTTGAGGGGTTCCATGAGTTAAATTCAAGTGATTTAAACTCAAATTCCTCCTCTGATATTGATTCTAACAATGAGCAGAGAAATCGGATTCAACATGTGATGTTACTTATTAGAAAAACAAGGAAACTTTAGAGAAAGTTGAAGAATAAGGATGATAAGCTTGAATCTACCTTTCTAGAGACAATTAAGTTGACCAAAATGAATAGTAAATTGATGAATGTGTTTGAAATCCTTAAGACTTAATTTTCCAAGGAAATAGAAAAGTCTAATGTACTCAATTGAGAACTTATGTCGTCTATAGAGAAGTTAGATGACTTCAACAATGGAAGAAAACATTAGAGACCATGATTAATACTGGTCAAATGGATTAAAGGGGCATAAGTTTTAAGACTTCCATGTCTATGGCGATAATCAAACCTACTACCTTTGTGAAGGTCCAAGAAGTCATCAAACCCCTAAGGTATTGCCCAATCCACCAAAGCCACGAGAGAAAATGCTAAAATTAGAATCTAGTTCAGTGGGAGTGTGGGTCATTTGCTATAAGGCCACCCACAAAAGGTTTGAATGCCCAAACAACCATCCTTAAAAACCTAGCTCTAGGAGAAATATGAAAAGATCTCCAACACACACAAAACCCAAGTTACTCCACAAATTGTATAAGCATAACATGAAGAGGGTGTGGGTGAGAAAACTTGTTCTTCAAGCCACGAAGGATTAAATACTAAGCAAATCCACCTTAGGTTACCATAGAATATGATGGCTAGGTAAGGAGTAAAAAATCTCTAAGTAAGATTGATTTCCATCCATGGTTTAATTCTTTGGATCTTTTGGACACACATGATTTATTTTTTGTTTCATTTTGCCTTTTTTTCTTGTTTCTTTTATTCACAAGTTTTGAATAAATGAAAAAAAAAACCTCAAAAACAAAAACAAAAATAGGGTTGCTTTTGCTTTAATAGTAAGTTTTTATGTTTTTAGCTCTTGAATTGAAGGTCATTAATTAACTCTTAAGATAGAACACCATGACGTATGGTTAACATGTCTTAACTAAGAGGGGGATGCACCAAGGAGAGTGAGGATTGATTCAATATTCTTTTGCTTGATGTTGTAGTTCTATATTTTTTAAAAAAAATTGCGCTCATCATGTTAAACTTATATCAATTTCATGACTAAAAATCGAAAGGGAATTTTGCGACATAAGTTGACTTAAGAGTTTAGATTCTAGTGGAGTCTTAGTGATCAAAGTTAGAGGAAACTTCTATCTAGGATTCAATGGCAAAAATTCTTTTTAACAAAACATCAAGTGTGTAGTTTATTACTTTTATCTTTTTGAACAAAGGATTTGTCATAGTAAAGATGATGGGGAAGGGTGCTTACTTAGGTTGGCCTAGGCTAGTGTGAAGCTCCCATCTACTTAACATAAAAAATATATGTGGCAAAAAGGCAAAAAAAAATGATGCAAGTTAAGAGGATTCAGAAAAAAAATTAGAACTAGAAAAATGAAATGAAAATGAGAAAAAAATTAGAACTAGAAAAATGAAATGAAATGATGAGTTAATTCCCACTAGAGTCACCACTAGTTGGCGGATGTGCATAGATTATAGGAAATTGAATTATGTCACTACGAAAGACCACTTCCCTTTACCATTCATGGACCAAATCCTAGAGAGGGTGGCCAGTCATCAATTTTATTGTTTTCTAGATGGTTATTCAGGATATAATCAAATTGAGATTGCCCTTGAAGATCAAGAAAAAACAACATTTACATGTCCATTTGGTACCTTTGCATATCGAAGGATGCTGTTTGGATTATGTAATGCTCTTGCCACATTCCGAAGGTGCATGATGAGCATCTTTAGTGACATGGTGGAGTGGTTTTTGGAAGTTTTTATGGATGACTTTTCTGTTTTTGGTGATTCTTTTGATGATTGTCTTGATAACTTAGAAAAAGTTTTGGTGAGATGTGAAGAGAAAAATCTAGTTTTAAATTGGGAAAAGTGTCATTTTATGGTTACTACTGGAATAGTACTTGGTCACATTGTTTCTGTGCAGGGAATTCAAGTAGACAAGGCAAAAATTGAATTGATTGCTAATTTGCCTAGTCCAAAGTCCATAAAAGATGTTAGATCCTTTCTAGGGCATGCCGGTTTTTATAGAAGATTTATCAAGAATTTTAGTGTGATATCTAGACTATTATGTAATCTTCTATCTAAAGAACATTCTTTTGAGTGGTCGGATACATGTGAAGAAGCTTTCACAAAGCTTAAAAACATGTTAGTGTCCTCACCCATCATGCAACCCCTGGATTGGACCATTCCTTTTGAAATTATGTGTGATGCAAGTGATTATGCCGTTGGGGCTGTTTTAGGGCAAAGGAAAGATAAGAAACCTTGTGTCATTCATTATGCAAGTAGAACTTTAAATAGTGCTCAAATGAACTACTCCACCACTAAAAAAGAACTTCTTGCTGTAGTATTTGCACTTGACAAATTTAGATCCTACTTGATTAGCTCTCAAATTATCATTTTTACTGACCATGCAGCTTTGAAGTACCTTTTGAGCATACAAGATACAAAACCCAGATTACTCCGATGGATACTCCTACTCCAAGAGTTTGATCTCACAATCAAAGACAAGAAGGGAGTAGAGAATGTGGTGGCAGATCATCTTTCAAGATTGGAATTTTCTGATTCTTCGGACAACATTCCAATCCAAGATACATTCCCCGATAAACAACTTTTTGCCATCTCACATCCTCCATGGTATGCCGACATTGCTAACTACTTGGTGACAGGTAAAGTTCCCCACCATTGGTCTCCTCAAGATAAAAAGAGATTCTTCACTGAGGTAAAACATTTCTTTTGGGACAACCCTTATCTCTTTAAGTATTGTCCAGATCAAATAATAAGGAGATGTGTACCTGATTCTGAACAAGTAAGTGTCATCTCTTTTTGTCATTCTGAAGCATGCAGTGGTCACTTCTCCTCTAAAAAGACCACAGCTAAAATTTTGCAATATGGTTTTTACTGGTCGATGCTTTTTGAAGATGTTCATGAATTTTGCAAAACTTGTGAAAGGTATCAAAAGTTAGGAGCCATTTCTCGTCGAAATATGATGCCCCTTAACCCCATATTGGTTATTGAGATTTTTGATAGTTGGGGCATTGATTTCATGAGACCTTTTCCTCCTTCTTTTGGCTATGTTTACATTTTAGTTGCCGTCGATTATGTTTCCAAGTGGATTGAGGCTGTTCCAAGCAAAACCAATGACCACAAAGTCGTTGTGCGCTTTTTAAAAGAAAATATATTTTCAAGGTTTGGAACACCTCGAGCCATTATAAGTGACGGGGGGTTACATTTTTGCAATAAGCCTTTTGAGGCTTTGATGAGGAAGTATGGGATTACCCATAAAATAGCTACCCCCTATCACCCACAAACAAGTGGACAAGTTGAGATTTCTAATAGGGAAATTAAATATATTTTGCAAAAAAAGGTAAATCCAAATGGTAAAGATTGGTCTTTACGGCTAACCGATGCTCTTTGGGCTTACTGTACCGCTTTTAAGACCCCAATTGGAATGTCTCCCTACCGTTTGATTTTTGGAAAAGCTTGTCACTTGCCGTGGAGTTGGAACATAGGGCATATTGGGCAATCAAAGCTTTAAATTTTAACTTTGACAAGGCTAGCTTAAATAGAAAATTGCAAATCAATGAGTTAGAGGAAATTCGACGTGATGCTTATGAGAGTTCAAAACTTTACAAAGAGAGAATGAAGGCTTTTCATGATAAAAACATTTTACGAAAAACTTTTGAGCCATTTCAAAAAGTTTTATTGTACAACTCTCGACTTTATCTCTTTCCAGGAAAATTAAGATCATGTTGGATAGGTCCTTTCATTGTAAAAACTGTTTTTCCTTATGGAACTGTTGAAATTGAAAAAATGTTGAAGGGTTTTAAAGTTTATTTAGATCACATTTTCATACTAAAATCACTTGGAAAAATTTAGAAGTGATTTCATTTGTTTCAAAAGGATTTAGGGTAAAAACAACAAAAATATAAAATTTACAGGCATAACAATCAATCACTGCAAAGTATGAAGACAAGATCGATTGATCACCAGTTAACTTAGCCCAATGCAAAGAAAAATCGAGAGTTATTAATCAATCACTCTCATGAATCATCGATTGCTTGAAGTATCGTGCACATTCAAAACAGTGACCGATTGATCGCTGTTTAGAACAATCGATCGTTTGAAGGACTGGTTACCCTAATTAAGATATTATGATTTCAATTTCATTCCTTATTAAGTACAAGTCCAAAACTGACTTAAGGAACTATATAAGGGTTATGAAATCATGAAATTTGAGAAAGGAAAACCTAAAGGAGAAAATAGATAAAGCGTTTACACCCTTGTTTATTATTTTCCAAAGGAAAATTCACATGAAACTTTGAGTTGAGGATCCATGGTGAATTGAAGAAGACAATCCACAACTAAAGAAGCTTAGACACAAAGATTTCAAAGTAGTGTTGCAACATATCTTCAATGAGAGATTGAAGATTTCCACAAGGCCAAAGTTAATCAACAAGAGGTGCTTGTTGAATGCTCGAAGAAGACAAAGACAAGGCAATGAATAACAAGTTTCGTCTTTTCTGGTATACGATGTCCGCTGCATTCCTCACCCTGCTCTTTAGTTGATTATACACCAACTTGGCCTTAGGTACATTGTTGAAGGCTTTTAATTTTGGGTCATCCATCATAACTCAAATCTTGTTGTCCACTGTACCCTGCCTTTGGCAATAGGTGAGAGTTTACTATCCAACCAGATGGTGGTAGTGGATTAATAGATTGCTCTTCAAACTTGTACTTCGTAGAAGTAAGAATAAAGATTTATAGCCTCTATACACATGAATATACACTACGCAATGATAACAGATTAACTATGCATAAACTATTAGCCTATATATTATCTGATCAAACCAAGCATGCTTCTTTCAAGGAATCTCAATAATAGTGTATAGCCATTACAAACCCGGTGCAACAATATTGTAAACTATTCACAACACTACTATAAACCCATCGCATCATATAGTTGTACCATTGAAACAATAATTGAACCCATCACTAAAATTATAAGTACTCATACTAGCAATCATTGCAATTCCATCACAAACATAATATAAACCATAGTAACAAACAAATAAACCATTGCAACAATATACGAACCCATCGCAACAATCATCTCAATTCCTTCACAAACCTAATATAAGCCATCACAATAAGCAGATTTACAATCACAATAATAATGTAACAATAGACACAAATCAATAGTGTAGCGTCACAACAAGCATATTTATGGAATAGCAATGACTTGCCATTAGTTGGACTAAATCAATGACAACAACTATTGTAGGAGGGAGATGAGTGAAGTTAGATGGGATGGGGATGATAGATGGTTCCCATCATGGTTTCCATCACAATTAGAATCACAATATGCATTGAAAATAAATTATCATAATTAATGTATGTATTGAATTTAGTGACATCAAATAGCTGATGGTAGGGATTGTGGCAGTAAAGGTGGTAGGCAATGTTCTTTTGGGTGGGACAACTTCTTGAGCCCCAACCTTGGTTTCAATCTCTGTCATGAGTTGATTGAGAGTACACATGGTAGTGCTTGGACCTCCTCCTAGAAAAGTTGCTTGTCTTTCCCCTATAAATCAAACTGTGATGCATTATGCTGTTGGGGAGATACATGGACTTGCTCCTCAAGGGGTGATGCTTCATCATGCTTACAGGGAGACAAGGCACTCTCAGCCAAACTCTCAAACAGCCTTCTCATCCTCATTTCGATGTTTTGTACATTGCCTTCCCAACATACATTGCAATACCATCTCAACATCTAGTTAACCATCCCAATATTCATTTTAACAAGCATAAAAACCATAGCAATAATATTGCAATAAATAGTAAACCATCATCACTGTAAATTTGCATCGTCATATTAATCCCAACATATAAAAATACCATAGAAATATCATTGCATGAGGAACAAGATAATCCTTAAGCCCATGCCATGGCCAGAGACGTTGACAATGGCAAGGGCTATTGGGTGGTGTCAGCAGAAGCCTTGTGGTGAGTCCTTAGGGTGGAAGTGAAAATTTTCGACTTTATGTCCCTCAAAATCAATTATCATGCAATCAACACAAGAATAAGCAATATCTCAATATAATAGTAATCACAACTAATTAATACTCACACTATGGATTAAAATCTACTAATCTTTAGGGTCCGAGCCCCATGGACGTGGCCAATCACCCACAAGAAAGCACGACTATTTGATATATATTTTCAATTCAATCTATATATAAGGGGGGTCAAAGTTACCTCTTTGAAGATAATGTGAACAAGATCACTGCTCAACCATATAGCATGAAGATAGAAGAGATCGCCCCTTGAACCTCCTCTTGATGTGGCCAAAGACCTTGTATGCCACCCAAGTCTCACAAAAATGAGGGAGAGAAGCCTCTCTTGATCACCACATGAGAGAGAGAGATGATGTAATTAATACTCACACTATGGATTAAAATCTACTAATCTTTAGGGGTTGAGCCCCATGGATGTGGCCAATCACCCACAAGAAAGCACAACTATTTGATAGATATTTTCAATTCAATCTATATATAAGGGGGGTCAAAGTTACCTATTTGAAGATAATGTGAACAAGATCACTGCTCCACCATATAGCATGAAGATAGAAGAGATTGCCCCTTGAACCTCCTCTTGATGTGGCCAAAGACCTCCTTGTATGCCACCCAAGTTGCACAAAAATGAGGGAGAGAAGCCTCTCTTGATCACCACATGAGAGAGAGAGAGAGAGAGAGATGATGTAATTAATACTCACACTATGGATTAAAATCTACTAATCTTTAGGGGCTGAGCCCCATGGACGTGGCCAATTACCCACAAGAAATCACGACTATTTAATATATATTTTTAATTCAATCTATATATAAGGGGGGTCAAAGTTACCTCTTTGAAGATAATGTGAACAAGATCACTGCAACCATATAACATGAAGATAGAAGAGATCGCCCCTTGAACCTCCTCTTGATGTGGCCAAAGACCTCCTTGTATGCCACCCAAGTCGCACAAAAATGAGGGAGAGAAGCCTCTCTTGATCACCACATGAGAGAGAGAGATGATGGCCGACGGCTCGGCCCTCACCAAGGGGAGCCGAGAACAATGCACAAGGACGGGGGAGAGAGAGAGCACAAGAGAGGGAAAGAGGTTGGCCTCTCTCCTTCACAGCAAAGAGAAGAGAGGGGCGGCCATGAGAGATCAGCATGGTGAGTTTTATATTAGGGCATCCTATCAAGTTGGGGTTGGACTTAAGGCCCAACCAGACTCTGCCGGACTATTGTTTTCTAGCAGTATCTCATTCATGTGTATGGGCTCAAGCCCATGAACCCATGGAGGTCATGCACATCCCTCATGGTTATGCCCATGGGAGGCTGATGTTGTTATATTTTAGTTATTTATTCGCAAGCGCAAGAATCTATAGTAGTTAAGCGGCTAAATCAAGTGTCGATACTATAGAGACTTGAAATCGGAAAAACAAATTTAATCTAACTCAAGTAAACCCTAATCTAATTAAAAAATATAAAGAGAATAACTTAACTAAAATAACTAACAAAAGCAAATAAGAGTTTAAAGGTAAGTAAACTATCTAAATTAAAATTCTAAAGCTTTAATCTAATTATAAGAAAGCAATGCAAAATAACTAAACTATCAAATAAACAAAACACTTAGGCATAGAAATCCACATTCATTAAATCATAAAAACTCATTAATATGATAATTAACTATTTTTTCACATTCATATCATAATAATCTAGAATTCAATCTTTGTTATTATGGAAAATATTATCATTAAGCTCTCATGCACAATAAAAAAAAATGTTCCTCCTCACTTCAACGGATTAAAATCAAGTTATCCACAATTTGCAAATCACAACTAATACCAAATTACAATATTAAACAAGACAAAACTAAGTAAAAAACTAATGAGAACCAATTTAAATCATGAGAGAAGCATGACTAAACTCATATACAAATCAATCTCATCAATTATAGAAGTAGAAACAATTAACATTAGATCCACCTTTAGGATAAATTAATTAAGTCTCATAATTATAAAATTCTATAATTTAATGAAGCTTCAGCTTACAAATTTAGAAGAAAATCAAGCAAGATTCAAAATTTTTGGACTGCTGTAGTAACCATGAACAACACACCGAATAGTGCGTATGAACAGTAACTCGTAACAGTACAATCTTCTTCCTTGGGTGCTACAGTAACCACAACTTAGATTTTTCTTCTTTTTTCTCTGCTTTGCTCCTTCATCTTTGGACTTTAATTATAAACTCTCAAGCTCTCTTTCTCTCTATTTTGGAGGCTAGAATTGATTGAAATCTTCTATGGTTCTTCTCAGATCCCCTTTGAAAATTTGTACTCTGTTTTATTTATAACTGTTGGATGACATTGCTCCATTCCTTATTCAAGCTTCAATTTTGACCCAATATAGATACTTCTTGCTTTGTTTGAGCATTCCTTTTGTAAGTTTTTTTGCTGCTCAATTCTTTCCCACTTTATTTCTAGTTTCCTTTCTTTCTTCTCTTTGGTTTGTGATACTATGTTTTGCTGTTGCGAACTGAAATCTTGCTGCGTTTATTCTCTACTACGAGCTGTTTGCTTTGTTTTGGTCATTTCTTGCTGAAGACTCCTTTCCATTATTGCATAGGCTGCTCTAATTGGATTGTTGGAGTTCTTTAGTTTATTCTTCACTAAAATTGAAACATTGAAGATCCATTAATAGTGGACTTACCTCTTCCATCACTGTTTACTTTAAAATCCAACCTTCCAACACCCCAAAATGGAAATCTGAAACCACCCTCTTGCCTAGAATTGAGTTAGGAACAAAAACCCCCAGTTATTATGTGCTTGAAACCAAATTGGGCGTCAATTTGATCAAAATTTCTAACTATTTCACGTTTCTGCTATTTGGATAGTTCTGTCCAATTAACTATCTAAATTTGTGTTTGGGAAGGTAACTTCTGTTCATTGGACAGTCCACATTGCTGTCCAGGTTTCTTCTCTGTTCATTAAGCTCTTCTGTTTATGTTCATATATATTTCTAACATGTCTACATCTTCAGAAAGTTATCCAAGTCACTTATAAGAATGTCAAGAGTATTATGAATTTTTTTGAACATCATCCACATGCCTCGAGAAGCATGTATTACCTATAACTTATAAACAATCATATTTTAGGTTTGTAAGACATATGTAGAACACTAATTTT
Source organism: Saururus chinensis (assembly GCA_035235625.1). Taxonomy (NCBI): domain Eukaryota; kingdom Viridiplantae; phylum Streptophyta; class Magnoliopsida; order Piperales; family Saururaceae; genus Saururus; species Saururus chinensis. The sequence goes on along the minus strand of CP141146.1, from coordinate 21,393,235 downwards.
ATTCAAATACACTCCTAAACAATTAACATCGCCCAAATTAACTAATAATTAAATCACACTATTAATATTTATCTTAAAATAAATAAACTATAATTAATTTTTAATAAACCTAATCATACACTAGTAAATAAGGTAAATATGAGTATAAAATGTATAAAAATTATGCGTATCAACCGACCCCTAGAACTCTAAAGTAGGTCCCACAAATTTAAGGGCCCACATAATGTATGCAAAACATATATATATATATATATATATATATATATATATATATATATATATATATATATATATATATACCTCAATGATGAAGATCCATGTCTACCAAGTGTTCGAACTCATACTGACTGCCATTGAAAATATTGTCCCTCAGATTTTCATGCTTGAACTAGAGTTCCCTTCTCTAGAAGATTATGAAGACCTAAACAAGCGCATCAAGCATATATGGAAGATCCTAACACTGCCAGGCCAATCCTCTGATGGATAGCCAAGACAGATCTCTGCAGCAGAAGCTGCCCTAAAGTGGTAGGCTGCAAATGCGGTCGCCTAGAACAAGGCCCTTTCAAAGCTCCTCACTAAACAACAAAAGCTCACAACACTTGTCACTCCAAACTCCAGCCTTTTGCTTGAGCTATGAGCAAAGATCAATAGCCTCCACCAAGAACTTCTTCAGATTGCTTCCAAATGTCAAGATTTCTCCACTGCCTCCAGATTCATTTCCCAGAAGGATGCAGAAGAAAGACACCTTGAAGCACAACTCAGAAGCCTTCCATGCCACTAAACCACTTCCAATTCTGAGCTACCCAGCCTTTGCCACTCTATTTGGTAACCGCTCTTCTTACATTCCCAACTATCATCCGCAACCACTTATCCCTCCTCCCCACTCTAGCCTCTACCACAAACCTCCACCTGCTACTCCACCTCTCTCCAGCCAACCACCTATTACTCCCATACCTTCTAAACCCAACAGACAGGCTCCCATCTTCTCCCCTGATATTGAAGCTTCCTTTTGACAGCCTTCTCATTACTTCCCAATTGAATAACCCAATCCTATTGCTTCATTTCTCCGAGCCTCTTGCATCCTCATATGATTCCACCTCTTTTGAGTTTGACTCAAGTTTTCATGAACTTTTTTATGCACGGTGACCCTATAATTGAGCAACCCTCCGACTCTGAGCAGTTTGGAGACGTAAAACATGAGCCAAGTTTTGATCCCAATTTTGCTCGGCCTTTTCCCAAAATACCGACAACAAGAAACTCTTCACCATTGATGATATTCTCCCCTCCAAATGGCTATTCCAAACGCCAACCTCAGAGATGTTCTTACCAAGATCTCTTCTAGATTCAGTGGGCATCTCCATGAATGGTGGATAGCACTCGGCGAATACAGACAACTTCAGATTCTCCAGTCCAAAGACATTTTAGAATTTATTGTCTATCTCTATAATGAATTTCTTTGACACCCGATTCTCTGTCAAGAAACAACACGCGAAGAATTTCTAAAAGCAAAAGTATGTTCTTTCAACAAAAAGGACCTTGAAAAACACTATATGCATATGTCAGCTTGTTTCCATGTAATCAATGACATCGATGATGCCAACCTAAAGCAAGTGTTTCTCCAGTCCTTACTAGAGCCATTGGGTGATGAAACCAGATGCATTATTGAGCTCAAAGGAGATATCATAGGTAATCTCACCCTTGGACAAATTTATTAGTTAAGTCTCACTGCTATCGATAGGCTATGCAACCAGTCCAAGTTCATCAAGCGCCTCCAAGAAACCAAACAGAAACTTGGAAAAGCTTACCTCTGACCAGACTTGCAGATCAAATGCAAGGGTGACAACAGCTGCACTTGTTTTACCAAAAAGTAGTTTCATTTCCACAAACCAAGGTTCTCTTGGAAAAATAAATTTACTAGACCAAAGCAAAAATGGAGATTTTTTCGCAAAAAAGGACCACGACATAAGAAATCGAGCAAATGCTCTCTTTGTGGAAAATCTGGACACTTTGCTAGCCAATGTCCAACCAAGAACAAGCCTGCAAAGCCCAATTTATTCAGTAGGCGATGGCAATCACCCAGTAGAAATTCCATGATCTTGAATCAAAACTCTCAGCCGATGAAAATTATAATTCGGACACTGTCCTTCAACTAGAATATTCTAGTTTTGGACATACTTCTGATGATGACTTTGATGATCAAGCTGAAGTTTTTTGGAATTGAAGGTCTTCTTGAACTATTTGCTACACAACCCACCCCTCTCTTTCCTGTTGAACCGGACCCGGTTTGATCCCCCTTTCTTTCTTCTTTTTTTTTTAAAAAAAAAACCTCGGACCAGGTTAGTAGTTTGGCCCGAAATCGAGCCAGACTTGCTGACCCGCCTACAGGTCGGCTTCCTCATGGAGACGTGTGTCCAATACCACTGGTCCGGCTTTCCGGCACTGGCACAGTCGCCCACGCCAGGGTTGTTGAAGCGGAAGCCCATACCCCTGTGCTTCTACCCAGCGGCGCCTAGGCCCATGGCGGATCTGGATCTCTCTACGCGGTTGCATCTATCGGCCGTCGCCGGTGTAACACTAGCCGCAGTGCGAGTCCTGGGTCAATTACTGTCAAGCGGCGATTCCAGTGGCGCTAGCCCTGCCGGTGGTGGTGGCCAATTCTCCTCTGCCCAGAGCCCGAAAGGCTCAGCCTTTCTCATCTCTCTCACAACAGTTTATTGTCGGTCGTTGAAATCGCCGCCTCGACGGGACTCAAGGCCGGGACTAGTCTGCCTACCGGTCAGGGACGACTCTGACCACCTTGGCACTAAGTCCGGCCAGTGATGGCTGGTCTCCGCCGATAAAGAACTGGCTAGCATAAGTAAAATCACTGTTCTACAGAACAATCATTGCATTAGTAACGGTTAATAAAAACTGTTGAAAGTAATTGCAGAAAACACTGTATGCATTTAAATTTAATCAACAAAACCCCTACTAATATGTTCGACTTGAAGTCTAAGACAAGATCCTACCTCCACTGCCGGTTTTTCGTAGATCCATCGTCGCCGGAGCCTCGCCAGAAAATTTCATCGGTGGCTCCTCCTCCATCCGTCTCCCCCAAAAGCCCCCCCCTTTCAGAGCCCTAATTCCCTTAGGAGTTGGGCTAAATAGGCTACTTGGGCTTATTTTTTATTAATTATCGTCACAAAAATTAATTGGGCCAATAAAGTGGCTTAAATGGCCAATTTATGCGTCCAATTTGTGTAAACGGGTCTGATGCAATATAGTCAACTTCGAACGGTCGTATCTCCCTCATCTGAACTCCGATTTGCGCTTTCTTGGTGGTGTTTTGAAACTCTTTCTGTCTACCTTCCATCCATATAGGTCTCACCCATAAGTTCCAACTAATGATTGAGTTATTCACATATGAATGTCAAGGGGTCCAACACCCTAATTTCTTGTGGTCAACTTTGGAAATTTAGAAAATTCCCGGATGTTACATTCTTCCCCCCTAAAAAGGAATTGCATCCCCACAATTCTCCAAAGCCAATACTACACAAGTTTGGCCCTGAAGGGCACACTTGCCCCTTCTAGGGTTTCACATTAATCCCACTTGAGCATTAGTTTCCACTGCGTACTCAAGTTAAAAGAATCACCACTAAGTAACCTTACTCGGAGTGTGCACGTAAAAATACCTCTGTGTCGACCCTAGTACTCACGTCCCATACCATGAGTATTTGTGATGCCACAGAAGTAAATTTAACTAAACACTAGCGCAACGAACCCTAGAGCTATCCATCAACATAACGTGTCCCAAACCACAAATGTCTAATAGTTTCTCCTTGGCCATTCCACAGCTCTTTTTCCATGAACACTTAGGGGTGCTTCTTACCCAAAACCCATCCACCTCAACTAAATCATAAATTTTCAAACAGCTTTAGACTTGAAATTAGATAAATGGCTTCGATACCAACTATCACGACCCGGAATTTTAAAAGCATTGTTAAATAGCATGAACGGTAAGTAGCAAAATTTTTTTTCTTCAATACAAAACAAACAATTCGATTAAATATCTAAGTCATGATAACTAGGGTTCACAAATACAGATATCAAATCATATGATATTTACACGTCTCAAAATTTCAACAACAGCTCATCCATCTAAGTACAAGTCTGTCATCCGACCTCCGATTTGCGCATTCTTGGTGGTATTTCGTAGCTCTTTCTATTTACTTTCCATCCAAATAGGTTTCGGCCAGCAATTCCAATGAGAAGGTCAAGGGGTCCAATACCCTAATTTCCCCGTGGTGGACTACAAGAATTTAGAAAATTCCTAGACATTACATTCTTCCCCACTAAAAAGGAATTGTGTCCCCGCAATTCTCCAAAGCCAATACTAAACAAGCTTGGCCCAAGAGGGCATACTCGCCCCTTCTAGGGTTTCACATTAATCCCACTCGAGCGTCGGCTTCTGCTGCGCACTCAAGTTAAAAAAATCACCACTAAGTAACCTAACTCGGAGTGTGCACGTAAAAATATCTCTAGATCGACCCTAGTACTCACGTCCCATACCATGAGTATTTGCGATGCCATAGAAGTAAATTTAACTAAACACTAGCACAACAAACCTTAGAGCTATCCATCGACATAACGTGTCCCAAACCACAAATGTCTAATGGTTTCTCCTCGGCCATTCCATAGCTCTTTTGCCCTGAACACTTAGGGGTGCTTCTTACCCAAAAGCCATCCACCTCAACTAAATCATAAATTTTCATATAGCTTCAGACTTGCAATTAGATAAATGGCTCCGATATCAACTGTCACAACCCAGATTTGTAAAATCATTTTTAAATAGAACGAACGATAAGTAGCAATATTTTTTTTTTTTGAATACAAAACAAACCATTCGATTAAATATCCAGGTCATGATAACTGGGGTTCACAAATATGGATATCAAATCATATGATATTTACACGTCTCAAAATTTCAACAACAGCTCATCCATCTAAGTACAAGTCCATCATCCGTCTAAAAATATATAACAAGTTGACTCTCAAGCTAAAGGTACACTTACGCATTGGAGTTTCAGAAACGGATAAACTTCATCTTGTGCTCGCCTGTCTTGGTCTCACTTGTCTTCGCCTAGAGAATCTACAACCAACCTAATGAAACAACCACAACAAAGAAGAGCTTCTAAAGGACAAAAGATTTTATTAATGTGTTTCGGATCGGGCCAACATCACCTGATGTTAATTGCCTATGTACTCATCAGACAACATCTCCAATGTTTTCAACAAGATTGGATCCAAACGTAGTTCTGCTTAGAAACTACCTATCCTAAGAAGCATAGTGTCACACATGCAATGCTTAGGTATTTTCAATCAACCTACATTTTAGTAAGTCTTTTAACCATTTCACTTGTCTAATTAACAAGTAATATCAAAAAATGTGTTATTAATTATTCCACAACCCTTGTTCAATAATTAATACTATCAAATATGTATTGACTTAGAGATAACTTGCCCCTCGAGAAATCTCCAGACATCAGACTCTAACCTTGGAGTAGACTACTTAATAGCAGCTTGACCAAAATCCATAGGGTTCTCAATAGCCTACCATGAATCTGGAGAAGAGGATCCTGACTGTGCTCATTGACGTAGATTGACAAGAAACACAAGCCTTCCATGATGCTTATGTAACTCCACTTTTCGTACGTACTAAATAGTCCTAGGAAGACATACGGGAGACCTATCACGCCCCGGCACTGCCCAACCCGAGCTAAACCCGGTCTAGGGGCCGGTCAAGCGCACGTGGGTGACAAGGGGAATTGGGATAATGTTTAGCGGAAGACTTATGCCCTAATCACTGGCAATATATCAAAAATACGGAGTATGCACATCACTTTGAGCAAGAGTAAATAAGTAGAAAAGAAAGAGTTACTTTAACTCTAAGATAAACAACAGTCTCAAACCCACATGCTTAGTTAAACCATTGCCCACATCTAGGCTCCAAAATAGGTCTTAAACAACACAATTGTATAAAGTAGCATAATTCAAAATGAGAACCATACACAAAGGTTCTAATCATAAAGCATAAACCAGAAAAATAGGTCACATAAGAGGACTCCACGATCACTCCCACGTCATATCTGACCTTTCCTCAAAGAGGAGATCCTGTCCATCTGCGTGTCACACCACACAGCCCCAAAGCAAAAACACAAGAAAGAGGGGTGAGTTTAACAAACTCAGCAATGGTTTTCTAATATACTATCATCATCTGAAACACGATGGCATAGCAACATAACTAATCAAATCAAAGATTGACAAGATGAATCATTTCCTGATCTCACATACACATCACCTAAACCTGCATCATTGTGTATAATCCACATAGTGTTATTCACATCATATCAACCTGCATGAGATGTATTTCTAACATACATATCAAATCATGCCTCAACATCATATCAACCTGCATGAGATGTATCTCTAACATATATATCAAATAATGCCTCAACATCATATCAACCTGCATGAGATGTATCTCTAACATATATATCAAATCATGCCTCAACATCATATCAACCTGCATGAGATGTATCTCTAACATACATATCAAATCATGCATCACATCATATCAACCTGCATGAGATGCATCTTCAACATACATATCAAATCATACATCACATCATATAAAGAATGCCTCCATCAAGGAGTAATCACAATTTAGTGTCACACAGACAGGAACATAGACAAGGCCACGAAGGCGTGTCATGGTCTAAATTCTACACAAGAATTTAAGAAGTTCGGGTTGTCAATCCCTAAAGTTGCTCGCCCCAGACGATCCTGGCCAAGGATGTCACATTCTCATGAAGGAACCTAGAGCAGGGGTATTCGTTTTGGGACATCTCCTGCGATGGGGAAGAGCCCGAGTTCCCACGAAGGAAACCCTAGAACACATGGTAGCCGGTGCACAGAGCATACCATACTAGATTCTCAGGGTCTAGAAGACAATAATAATCTCAAATTGCAGGACAAGTACGTAACTCGTCCCCCATATAATTCCATTTAACTAGACTCAACCCGAGAAGTGCACATGTTCCACGAAGGAACTCAAATCAAAACATGTCCTTTCGGACCAGTCAAGTTTCGATTAAGCCATGACCGATTAATTCAGCACGCAATTTCATCACATTTCATCCAATCGGTCAAATTCGGTTAATCTCGATAAAGCATCAATTGGAAATCCATTTTCATGATGCATGCAACATGGTACATACGTGGGCAAGGCATACATGAATCCTAATTCATAATAAGTTCTCTCATCAGCCCCTCCTACATCATTCATAATCATAATAGTACCTCATCATCATCATTAAACCCCACATGTGTGTGTGTACATAGTAGATGCATTTCACTCAATGCATATCAACATGCTTGTAATTCACTCACCATCATCCTACACATGTATATAATCATCTAATCATGAATTCTAGTGGAAATCATAGGTGAAGAATCATTGAAATCATAACTCAAATCAAAGCTTAACCACAAGCTAAACACATATAAGATCATTCACTTCATCCTTGAGCCATGACATTCACTAACATTCACACGTCAATTAACCACATCCTAACATGACATATCAGTCTGTTAGGATGCTGTAGCTCTACTAAAAATAAGTTTAACCAAAGAGAATCAACCATTCATAACTTCAAGATGGCAATTCCAACATCATATATCCAACCACAAGCCATTTTACATAACACCAAATATATACCACAACTTCATAACCTCAATGGTATACCCTTCCAGTAGCATACTATAGCTCAAAACACTCCACATACACATGAAAATGATATATCAAAGTAGAATCACTGAAATAAACATCATGCAAATAATACAAAATCTGTTGTGTAGACGTTCGAATGCCCAGTCAGGACGTTTGATCGGCTAAACAGGAAATTGGTCGAACTTACAGTGTTGCCGTTTGAACGCCTAGGAGGGTCGTTCGAACACCAACAAGGCAAAATCGACCTTCTTCTCCATTTCAAATTTTCAAACCGAAACTTCATTAATGAAACTTAAAATCTCCATCTAACAACCTAAATGCATTAAAATTCCACCATAACTTCCAGAAAGCTAATCTATATCATAACAAGATAAAATCCTATGAAATCAAGATTAAAGATTACCATTTACTAATCATGCCATTAAAGCACTAAATCAAGTAAATCCACTCAAAATAAACCACAAAATCAAGAGTTTTACCATAGGAATACTGAAATTTCGAAAGTCCATTACCTTATCCCTTGATTAGGCTTGGATTTGATGGTCACCCTTCTTGAAAACCTTACAAAGACATAGAGTTTAAATTAAACTCCATTAAAACCGATTTAACATAGAAAACCCTAATGAAAAACTTAGATCTAGGGCTTGTTGAACATAAAAATTGAATTTTTAGATATAGGGTTTGAAGTAAAGGCGCAAATAAGTAGTTTTGATGTTTAAAAATGAATCAAAACAAAGGGGAAATGATAGATATGAAAGGATTAGGAGGAAATTTAGGGTTTAAGGCTTAATTAGAAGAGACTTACCTTAAACCCCTTCTAATCCGGGCCTAATTGGGGAATTAGGCCTAACCTCCCTTTTCCAGCCTATTCCAAAAATAGAAATGGCTCAGGTCATTCTATTTATAGTAGGGTTTGGGGTGTGTGTAGGTAATTAGTGGGGTATGAATAGAAAAATAGGCTAAAAATGGGTATTTTAGCTATTTGAGCACTAATTAAACCTGAGAAAATTATGAAAATTTTTGTAGAGGCTTGTGTTGATGTCTGGGTTAGTTTGGTCCAAAAACCTAAAATTTGACTGTGGGGCCCACAAGGGGTCCCGCCAAAGCCTAATTTTTGGAAAATTAGTGAAAAACCAAAAAAATCCCAAAAATTCAGATTTGACTCAAAATCACTTAAAACCAATAATTGTGAAGTTGATTTTGATTAAAACTATAAGAAACACTATTTATTCACGAAACCACTGAATTAATAAGAAAATGAGTTAGCCACGCAATAACCGATAATTAAAATGAAACGAAAACTAGTTTAGAAATGAGAGTCCTTACAAGATTTGCAGTAAAGACTCTCTTATCAATACCCAAACCATCGTGGCAATGAAGAAGCATATTGCAATCTCCACCATCTCAACTCTGGGAGAAAATGTCTTATAAGACATTACTAATGTATCCATAGAAGCCTCAGGTCATTATGACCATTAACTCCCTCAAACCTCTGAACTTAGACTAGATTAATTCCATCTAGTCCAGTATACGCTCAACCGTTTGGGTCCTCTTCACCTTTTGAATTGGCCCAAGAAATAGCTCATTCACTGAGCTATGACTCAGAGAACATCCCGTAACCACTCTCGGTTCATTAACCAAGGTAAAATTCTATGTTAGGGCCCCGTTCACTCCATGAATAGGTCTCAAACCCTATTGAGGGTATTTTAGTCTTTATTTTGATTAGATGTTCTCCCCCTAATCCAACGGCAACCCATGTCTCTTGATTAAACTTCATTAATTTTAAGTTACCGATATAAATTAAAGCATAAAAAATAAAAGCATGCATTAGCATAATCAACATAAATAACATGCATTCACACCAGTGCATAAATAATGAATAAAGGCCTGTTGCACTCATTTGTAGGGCTAGGGCTCAGTAGTTCAAGCCCGAGAGTGTAAACAACTTTAACGCATCCCGCGAGTTACATATATAACACTCTAGTCGATTGATGTACTCGGTTGCAGACATGTGTAATACGTTGCCTTAAACCTTGAGAATTAGGGTTATTCCCCTTGTTTTCCATGTCATTATGACCTGTCAAGGTCTTCATGTCTCTTACTAGTCACACCCCTTCCTTTTGAAGCCATTTAACGTAATTCTAGGGCACCCTAACACTTGGTTGCTAAATTATCCGTTTTAGCAGAAACAGAATATACTACCCCCTAAGGGCATTAGGGTAATTCTCCACATGGGGTATGCTACCCTCCCTTGGATCATTTGTTTATCTCACTACCCATTTATTTTTTTTAAGTCATAATCCTCTTAGGAGGCTCCACTCTCAAACTGACCCGCACTTCCATTCACACGAATGTGGGCAGGTCCACTCAAAGGGTTATTTCTGTTATTTTCTTTAAGGCCTTATTGACATCCAATGGGTCTAAAATTAAACTCAAGGGTACTACTAGACTTCATGGACTCTCTATAATTTTTCTGACATGTGACGGGGTCGTGAACCTTTTGAACTGACCAAGGTTTACTTAACAGTTTACGATTAAACCTAGGGGCAAAAAGGTCAATTACCCACTCATTGGGATTTTTCCTCATCAAAACGTTTGTCCTATAATTATTTTACCCATTAAACTCTCACTGAGAATTTTCCCAAGTTTTAGATCAACTCATAGGCCCCTGAACCGGAGCCCCTAAGTCGGGTAAGTAGTTTACACACAATAATTTTACTACAAGGGGTAAAAGGGTCATTTCATAGTCTCTGGGATTTTTCCATGAGCTGAAATTTGGTCAGGACACTCCCACCCCTCTCTAGATGCATGAGTAATTTTCTATAATGTTTTTGGATACTTATACCCCTATGAACCGGACCCGGTTCGATCCCCCTTACATTCTTCTTTTTTTTTTATAAAAAAACCAACCTGGACCGGGTCAGCAGTTCAGCCCAAAATCGGGCCAGACTCGCTGACCCGCCTGTGGGTCATCTTCCTCATGGAGACGCCTGCAGGGCAGTGGGCAGCGACTGGACTGCGCATCCACCCCTACGAGTCCTGCTTTCCATCATAGGCACATCCGCCACCACTAGCCCATTCACCAATGCTTACGCCTGGCGGCGCCCAGGTCCATGGCGGATCTGGATCTCTCTATGTGGGTGCGTCTACCAGTAGCTGCCAACATAACACTAGCTGTAGGGCCCACCAGTGGAGGTGGCTAATTCTCCTCCGCTGAGAGCCTAAAAGGCTCAGCCTTTCCCATCTCTCTGACAACAGTTTACTACTAGCTGTTGAAATCGCCGCCTCGGCTGGACGCAGGGCCGGGACTAGTCGGTCTGCCGCTCAGTGATGACTCCGACCACCTTGGCCCTAAGTTTGGCCGGCCTCCGCCAAGAAAGAACCAATTGGCAGAAGTAAAATCAATGTTCTACAAAACATTCATTGCAATAGTAACGGTTAATTAAAACTACCAAAGGAGTAATTGCATAAAACACTATGTGCATTTAAATTTAATCAACAAAACCCCTACTAATAAGTTCAACTTGAAGTCTAAGACAAGATCCTACCTCCACTATCGGTTTGTCATCGATCCACCATCGCCAGAGCCTCGCAAGAAAATTTCATCGGCGGTTTCTCCTCCATCGGTCTTCCCCAAAAGCCCTCCCTTTTAGAGCCCTAAATAAGTTTTTATAAATATAGGGATTAGGGTTCCTAATTCCCTTAGTTGTTGGGCTAAATAGGCTACTTGGGCCTATTTTTTATTAATTTTTGTCACAAAAAAATAATTGGGCCCATAAAATGGCTTAAACGACCAATTTACACGTCCAATTCGGGTAAACGGGTCTCACGCAATATAGTCAACTTCGAAAGGTCGTATCTCCCTCATCCGAACTTCGATTTGCGCATTCTTGGTGGAGTTTCTAAACTCTTTTTGTCTACTTTCCATCCATATAGGTCTCACCCACTTGTTCTAACCAATGATCGAGTTATTCTTATAAGAAAGTCAAGGGGTCCAACACCCTAATTTCATGTGGTCAACTTCAGAAATTTAGAAAATTCCCGGAAGTTACAACTGCACTGGACTGGAACAATAATATGTTGTGCGTTGCATTTGCAATGGTTGAGAACTTGGTGTTGGTTTCTTGAATTGCTTAGAAATCATATATATTCTGATCCTCCAGCTGAGTTGGATACAATCATTTCAGATAGACAGAAGGGATTGGCAAATGCTGTGAAGAAGTTTTTCCCATCTACACACCACAATTATTGCATCCGTTACATGGAAGCAAAAATGTTGGACAGATTCAAGGACAACTACCTAAAGAATTAGCTTCATGTTGCAGCTGAAATGTTCAGACAGAATGTGTACAATGAAACAATGAACAACATTAAAGAACATAATCCTGAAGCATATGCTTCACTAAATAAGATAGGTTCAAAGCACTGGGCCAATGTATCATTTCCAAGGAAAAGATATGGGACACTCAGCTCAAATAGGTCTAAAAGTGCAAATGCAATGTTCAGAAAAGACAGATCGATGCCTATAACTCGTTTAATTGAGCACACGAGGGAGCACACGACAACATTATTTGAAAAACGTCAAATGGATGGACATAATATGATGGAAGAGTTAACCCCATTTGCCCGAAAACACATAGAAATCAGGCGAGAAGAAGCAAGGAATGTGATTGTATTGCATGTGTCAATATATGAATTCCAGGTTAACTCGCTATATCACCAGGTACATTGCATTCATACGGTGATGTCCATAGCTTGTGTTTGTTTATGCGTTAGGGCTTCATATCGTGTTAGTTTACACACGTTATTGTCCTTGAACATGCAAGTAGATATGACTTACGACAAGATTGTAAGACACATTGTGTAATCGAGAACACGATAAATTCCTTTATCATGCTCTCTTACTCGCGATATTTTCTTCACAGGATGTGGTAAACCTGGTTGATCGTACCTACACATGTGGAAAGTTTCAACATTTGGATCAACCATGTAAGCATGCAATCGCAGCAATTGATAATAGACACTTATATGTGTCTGAGTACTGCAAAAGATGGTACTCTACTGAAATTTATAAAGTGACCTATCGAGAGCCCTTACACCCAATGAAGGATCGGCACCAGTGGGCACCAGGTGAATTTATGCCTGCATTCAACCCATCTATCCCTCAAAAGCAGCGGGGGAATCCACGAAAAAATCAGATAGAGTCACAACCACCTCTCAAAGCCCCACGAAAATGTGGAACATGCGGTCAATTGTGTCACAACCGCAAACGATGTACCAACGCACAAGGAGGGCCCCCCAATGTGGCAGATGTACCTACAACAAACCGAAGGAGGTCGAATAATAGCGCACACAAACGATATAAGGAAGGAGAGCATCAATCAGGCTTACCTTTTCCATCCCTGTTCTTCAGCTGAAATTTTTTGTATGTACATCGTGTTATCAACAACATGGAAGATGTAAGTAATGTGTTTCGAAAAACATGACATGATGTAAATAGGGTAAACTGGATATGTATATCGTGTATTCGACAACGCGACCAAAAGGGGTTATGTGTTGCTAATTACACGATAATATCAATTGATTATTAATTTTGCAATCAAGAGTGTTTGTTGCTTACACGATATTAGTAATAACGTATGTCCAAACCCATGACAATGATAGGATCATATTGACCTGATTGCCGAAGTATCAATACCCTCATTTACCTGACAGTTCGTAGCCGTTTCACCCTGCCTATATATATATATATATATATATATATATATATATATATATATATATATGGTTCTTCGCGGAGATGGGTTATTCGGGAGATTGTTGTAGTGGCGGCAATTGAATCAGCCCGCCATCAAATACGGTCCTCACCTATATTTGATGGAAGACTTGCTTCACTTGATGGCGATATATCAATGTCTCAAATGATCCGTCGAATTTGCACCCTATTCACTAGACGACACCCTTTTCTTGAACTAATGCGTCCGAGATTCTGCAAGGAGATCACATGCCAACTTATCTCTGGCTTTCCTTTTTGGCTCCGAGACGGTTTATTCCAGAGATTGCTTTTGCACCTAATGGTGTATCTTCCCCCTTTCAGATAAGGAGCTCACCTGCATCTGGAGGGGGAAGAACGCCACCAGGCGTTATACCAATGTTTCGAATGGTTTGTCCTAGGAGATCTCAAGTCAACTGATCGCGTAGGTAATGTAAAGTTATGATACTTGTTCAAGCGTGTATGCCTTAACATGATCTGTTTGCAAATCGTGTTTCTGACCACACGACAATAAACACATTAGCATTTTGTTTTCACACGACTTTCGTAAATATCGTGTTAACATTCACACGATGAGTTACCAGAACCGTTTGATGAGCTGACGACTGCGATAATGATTATTTTTTCATATCGTGTAATCCATTACACGATATGGGTCATTTCGTGAGATCGCACACACGACAATTGCATTAATTTAACAACCTAATTCCCGAAGCGTCACCACAATTTTTGGGATTTCAATTAAATTAAGATCACCAATTCGCGATGAATCATTTCCAATTACACTAAATATGGAATATTTAATGATTCATATCCCTCGCAACCTGCCTATATATATCTAAGTGACCTTTGTGCTTACCCAATTCGCGAAGAGCACGAGACAGAGCCTTTGGGATATTGATATGACGCCAGATGGTTATTCGTCCCCCTTCAGTGGCACGGTCCTAACCAGCCTCTGAAGGGGGGCGATTAACTACTAGGCATTATTTCAATGTCGCGAAGGTTCCATCACAATTGAACTGATGGGTCCGTGAATTTGCATGGAGATCGCACGCATACTGATTGCTGGTGCCAAGACGGAGCCTTTGGGAGATTGATTTTGCACCATATGGTAATTCGTCCCCCTTCAGTGGCACGGTCCTAACCAGCCTCTGACGGGGGGCGATTTACTATCCCAGTGTAATATCAATGTCGCGAAGGTTCTTTCATAATTTAACCGATGAGGGCACGATTCACTATCTTCATAATGTTATTTTATTTGTATTCATAAATTTTTGTAAATATTAGTTTGTTGTATGTAATGAATTAATGAAATTTAAAGGAATATATTATTATCCATGGAAAGGTGTCTTCCCGTATAACGCGATCTTTTTCCCATGGAAAGATGTCTTCCCGTATAACACTATCTCAATATTGGTCGTACGTTCAAACACACAATGGATCCCGACTTCATGATAACAATGTATCAATATTAACACATTCTCAATAATATGCCAGAGAGTTTGCCCTCCTTCTCCGCGTGCCCTTCTGCCATGCCAACGTTAAAGTGTTGCTGAATAGCGAACATGCCAAAAAAATAGTTGGGATACCTACCTGGATTTATCAAATTTTGTTCATAAAGAAGTTGGAAGAAGATGTCGATGACCTACACAATACCATACATGTTAGTAATGACATGATATTATACCTATCATGACATCATTTACACGATAAGTAATTTTATCGTGTACATGATAACACGAAGCATTTACAGGTCATGTACAAAATAACACGCTAGTTTTACTTCAACAATTATATCGTGTTCACGATAACACGACGAATGTACAAGTAGTGTAATCGATAACACACTAATTAATTGTAATCTACGTCAGTTATTCAATCGTTTGATTGATAACATGATAGAGGTTAAAATGTTTGAGAAATGAAACAATATTACCTCATTTGTTATGCAATCCTACTTTAACAGAGATAGGTAGTCGGTGTAGAGGAGTATATCTATGGGCCACGACTTGTATGAGTTCAACATAAATTCCGTGATAATTTCCTTAACTGCATCTGTCTGAACCTCTAGGTGGAACACCCACTCTGTGTCAAGATAGTCCTTTGGCAGCAGACTTGTCTCCTTCTTGTTCATCTTAGTCACAGTATCAACTTTGACATCTTCAACATTGTGGATACTCTCCATTACGTCTGCATCTACTATAGGAGTATCCAATAAAGTGCCTTCACTAGAAATTGCGATTGAGGTTGTTGGTTCCTAGGTGGGAGACTTTGTATGTGCCTAACGGATAATGCTTGGGCCAGGGACCGATGCCAGAGGTACTTCGTCACCAGGCTTTCTAGGCTAGGCTTTGGGTCCACATTTTGCTAGCTTCTCATCAATGTAGGTGCTAAAACGCTTTGGCTTCTTCGATACCTGAGCTAAAACTTTCTTCACAAGCTCCTCACTTGAGCAGGTGGTTCAACTGCGGTGGACCTTGACTTCCGTTGCACAGGTGGTAAGATGGGAGCGCCAAGAGCAGCTTTCCACTTCACTCTGATTTTTATTGCTTGTTTGTGTACTACTCCTTTATTTGCTTATTGAGGTGCTTCTGGTCCCTTCAAGGGTTGTTCCAAAATCTCCAGTTGGTCTGCGGATCCCTCACGGGGTTATTCCGTCACATCGTAGACTTGAGCCACGACCTCCCATTGAAGGTCTGGTTCTTCTACCTCCCGGGGTTGTTCTTCCACCTCATGGGGTGGTTCCACGACATCTCGTGGTTGATGCACGATGTCCCATGGTTGTGTCCATGAATTCTACATTTATTTTCATCAAAAATCTCGTTATTACGGTCCTTTGCAACTTCTAACCAATCTTCTTCTTCGGTTTGCTGGCAGCTTGTGGCTGTCGTTTCTCTGTATTTAAGAAGTAAGCCATCGTGTTAGTAACCAAACGATATCCATCCCAGTCGTCTTTTACCAAACACGATGAAAATGCATATTGTATTGTTGGAAAAATGAAAAGAGGACTAATCGTGCTCACGATCCCATGACCACGCAGAGATGGTTTTCATAAGTAAATGTTGCTTCAATGATCATAAGCTCGATGACATGATAATACCAACATCGTCTTTCTTACTCAATGACATGATCTCTTATCGTGTTCTCGACTACACGAAGATCCCCTAATGAAACACGATACATTAAACTGTCGTACTTACTCAAAATGAATCCCTCTTCCACCGGCTGAGGGACATGTACTGGTTGATCTTTGGGGGTAGATGGTTGGCGAGCTTCTCTTGATTTTGAAGCTCTTTCCTTTAAACGAACTGACGGTGATCCTTCGGTTCTAGGAGGAGGGGTTGATGCTTGGGTGACCACCGACTGAGTGGGTTTAGGTGGTTGTTTTGTCTCTGGTTCCTCAAGGGGTTGCATTTGTTCTATGAGGCTAGTTGCCACCTCTAGATCGTTCTTAACACGCTAGAGTGCAGCTGCAACTCGCTTCGTGTTCCATCTCCACTCACCGTAGAGAATAGCTTTCTCCAAAACAACTTCACAAATTCCCGTCATGACATCAATTGGCATCACGAATGATTCAATGACGTCATGGCCCGAATGTACATGCCCCGACATCTCGCTGTGGGGGGCGTGGGCGGGTCTGATTGTTTGGAAAGTCTGCGTACTCGCCTTCTTAGCTTTCGGGGTCACCCTTTGGCCATCCATCAAGTGTGCCTCTTCGGCAATTGGTGTGATGCGCATAACAATGTGCAAGTCTGGCTTCAGCCTCATGAAGACATCCTCGTACCACATCCTCATCCAGTGATGAGCTAGAATCTTCTTCCTCCCCTTTTCGTCGACTGGGTCAAGTTTATCAGCCTTCTCCACGTCGCTCAAAAGTTGGAAAAATCCGGTCCACCTCTTGCACCTCAGGCTGCATGGAGGACCACCGGGAGCCCATATGGAACTATGCTCATAAAACCATACCTGGCGGACAATACAAAAGAATATAGTCATTAGTGTAAATGGTTAGTATCTTTATATAACAAATTAGTCGTGTTACGGATAACACGCTAGAATCCACATCGTGTTTCTGGTAACACGATACATTCCGATCATCTAATGTCCTATCCACAATATTATCCTTAGTTGTGTTATTAAGAACACGATATGTCTCCGTGCATGTTAAATGGCATATGTCCGATAACACGATTTAGTTCATATCATGTGATCGATATAGTGATATTCATCTCTGTAACACATATCGTGTCATTATCAATACGCTATTAGCATTTGCGTAGTATAACACATACGAGTGTTACCTGGAGCACTAATGAAGCCCCTACGAGAATTCTGGCCATGGCGGAATGCTCGTCTTGTTTGCTCATGATGTTCCGATGGGCTGCCGATATGCCTCTCATCAGCATATCATGTACAGCGCCTGCCCAATTGTAGCTCCCCACGACCGACATGTCATCTAAGTAATCACACAGAGCTAGGGATACAGCTTTGTTGCTCTGTGTGAATAACATGAGGACACCCATGTGCACAGTCGCCAACCATGCTAAGTCCTTGTCTGAAAGAGTCCTTGTTTCCGCAACCACTTCTTTCAACAATTCTTCAAGTCCTATCTTCTCCGGCCGCTTCCCTTGGAAGAACTTCTTGTAGAATTTCTCCTTGCCTTGGGAAGCCTTCCCCTCGCTACTTTCCAATTTACACAGGTTCCCTTTTCCACTCAAACCCTTGATCATAGCCACTTCAGCCACAGTAAGGGCAGCCCCTTATGTTGAAGACCTCCAGTGAGTCGTCCCAACAATCACCAATGAGTACATCCATCAGCGGCCTAAAGATGATGATGGACTCGCAATCATATACTAGGTAGAACCTAGTCTCCACCAATATGGCCTTGCATCCCGGACGTGAATCTACAAGGTCTTTTGATAGACGCAGTCCAGTGGGGAAACTATTCATTCCGAGACCCGGTCTTCTCCCATAGATTCTCTTCATCTTCTCTTCTGCAACCTTCACTGACTCCGCCATTTGATGTAATACTCTAACTTTACGTCTAAAAAATTGGATAAATATATGTCAATCAACAATAGGTTGTGACCATAATCAATAGCCATGTCGATTCACATTATCTAACTAACTTCTATTGATACGATAAGTATATTTATCATGTGATCGAACCTACGCTAAGAGGAACTCGCATACACAACATCATTATGGTTGAACATCGTGTTTCCAACGTCTTATTGAGCACACGATATATGACGTATCGTCTTTCTTACCCAACGATAGTTTGATTCGACTGCCTATGTCGTGTGTTCGAATACACGCTAAATCAAAATTTGTGCATACAAATATCTAAAATGCCTTACCACGAAACCTTCGCTGTTGTTCTCGAGTTGGATTAAACACTCATTCGGCCATTGCTTTTCAGGGATTGCCGCAAACCCGAACCGCGCTACAAAGAAGAACCAGCTTTGGGGCATACAGTTTCAAAACTCAGCTTAGGAGAAACCCTCGTTCCAAAACTCGTTCTTCGCAAACTCAAACTCATTCCAGAACAGAAAAACCCTAATCTTCGATGTTTGGTCAGATAGGTTGCAAAATCTTCTCACATGCCGCGTAAACAGTGGTCAATTAGAGTACTTTCCAATCGGAAGTGAGTTTTCAATCGGAACAGAGTTTTTCACTATGAGGAATCGCGAGTGTCTGAAGTTGTCTGCCAATGTATGTGACTTTGTGAGGGTTTAACAGATATGAAACCCTACCTCTGGTTAGGAGTATTTTAGTCTAATTTTTAGCTTATATCGTGTTATTCCAGGTTTTATGGTATTTTCGTTTAAAATCTAGGGAATATGGAATATGTCATTCTTTGGCCACGCAATATGGAAAAAAATCTTCAAGTAATTTCTCGAGATTATGGGATACATATCTAAAGTGAACTTCTCATGTAACTTTTGTTTTGTTGTGTTGTTATAATATTATAGCTAAAACTAGGTAGCTTCAACCTAGACAATACCTATAAGTATGAACATGGTTAATCCTAAGAGAAACCTATGCTTGGTAGAGCACAGTCCTGCTAAGCTTTGGCGTGTGCATTTGTTATGCTAATTTTCTTAGGTTGATCATCAAATTACTAAATTTTGAATGGAGTAAATTTTGGTCTAGTATCAAACAGTTAATGATCACCATCTTCTTTAATATGGTGTCATCTTGTTAGAAGTGAAGCGATTGCATATGACTGTAATTTAAAAAATAACGTATTTTAGACATGAAGTTAATGTGTATGGATTTTTTTTTATGAAAAATAATGAACATGCAATTTTTTTTAATGGATTGGTGACTTCAAACTTAGCTATGAATAAAATTATGACCGTAATTTTTTTCTATTTAGTGTAGATTTAAAAAATGTCTATATTCAGCTATGAATTTTTTTAATAATTTTTTTATTAGCAACACAAAATAAATGTCACTAATAAATAAATTAGCAGTTTTCTATAAAACGATGCTCTAATATGTATGATTTGTAGAAGACTTATTGAAAAGTCGCTTTTTATTATTAGCAATGCTAACTATACAATATCTCTATAATAAAATTTATTAGTAACATATATAAAACGATGCTAATTTTATTTATGACATATATTAAAATGTCACTAATAATTATTAGTGATGTTTAATAAAACTTTACTAATTATTATTAGCGACACTAAAAAATTGCTAAAAGGTTATTTTTAGTGCACTAGTCACCTTATGTTGCAAATTAGTATTTGCGACCCGAGTCTGTACGTCACTAATAATCTATTTTGTTGTAGTTTTTTTTTTTTGGATTCAATAGGGTTAGGTTCTTTTGGATTCATTAATATTACCATATCAATTAATTAATATTATTATATTAATTCAACAACATTATTATATTGATTAAGATTTTTATAAATTTGAATAAAAGTTATAAAAAGTGGAAGAAATATTTTAATTCAAAAGCAGGTGAGATATAATTTCAAAAATAAATCTAAATACTAGTATAAAGAACTAGAAAATGAGTAAATCGCTAACCATGGCATTAGTAGATTATTGACATCCTATCTTTTGCTTTCACAAGACCTAACTTTTATATCAACATCTAAATTATTTGAACCTGGGGACCAAATTACACAAATACGAAACTCATTAGTGGAAATACAAGCAGCCCCTTGATGCGACCAGCCAAAGGAATGTGACGGTCCTTCGAACTGTGTCCACTTGAAGCAGCACAAGAACAACACAAAATACCCGAGTCATCCATCCCCTCTAAAGCCACATGTACGTTCCACGTTTTTTGGGCATGTTCATGAGTAATCGTCCACGACACTACAAATGTATGTATTTATCAATGCCTCTCCATCTGTGCATTATATGTTGCATGGTTAGATATTTATTTTTCCCAACAACAACACCATCTCTCTCTCTCTTTCTTCACAAACATACACAAAAAAAAAACAGTAAGTCATGGCTCTATTCTCTTTTCTAAGCACACTCTTGCTGTCGACAACTCAACTATCTCACAGCCGAAAAAACTGCTGCTTAAGATATTGGCTGCAGCCAAAAACTTTAAATAAAATGCAGTGCTTATGAAATAGATGTTCTGTGTACCATATTAAGAGACCCATATAACTATGTCCACAAGGCTCTCCTAAGCTGCTCTCTCACCACTTCTTTGGCAATTTGGTCATAAATGGCGGCCAGAAGTCCATTCCTTACCCATCTCATACCAACCTCTAAAATATAAATCATGTATGATAGTACTTGTGAGTCCGGTGAGCCCCTGCTTTCTCTTCTCCATTGACGACCACATGCCAAAGCCATCATTCATTGTCCCTATCATGCCAGCCACTAGCAGAGGCATTCCATAAGGGAGTAAAAGTAAGAATTACACTACAAAAATATTTGGTTTTAGCGACGTTTCAAAAGCGTTGCTGAAAGTATTTAAAACATTGCTAAAACTTTTAGCGACGCTTTATACAAATGTTGCTAAAGGTCGCATCCTTAAAAGTATTTGTGATGTTTGTACAAAATATCACTATTATAGTTAACAACGATGTTCTATAAAAGCATTATATGTTGCATGGTTAGATATTTATTTTTCGATAACAATTAATGACATTTAAAAGCGTTGCTATATATGTAAGGAAATCGTAAGAATGATTTAGCGACGCTTTAGAAACGTCGCTAAAAATATTAGTAACGTTTTTCGATAATAACTAACAATGTTTAGAAGTGTTGCTACATATGTATAGAAATCATACGAAGGAATTAGCAACGTATTAGAAATGTCAGTAAAAATATTAGCAACATTTTGTTACAAAAATTAACATTGTTTAGAAGGGTTGCATGCAACCTTTGCTGCACATAGTCAAAAGGCAGAGTTTTGGCAAGCTTATAAGGATAGAAACAAGAGTCAAAAAATTGAACATTTTAACAATAGATAGAGAAAATACACTACTATTATTTTAATCAATTTTATTTACAAATATATCTTCCAAAGACCTTAATTGAGTAAACAAAATCCCCATCCCAATTTATTAGGATTCAGAAATTAAATCTTCATGAGTATGAAACTTGGGACTATAAAAGCCCATGTAAGAAGCACCATACCCAGCCAGACATAACAGCACAAGGGTAATCCCATTTAGACTACAAAAACATAAAATGTAGAAAGAAAGTTGAAACTCTGCTTGAGATCTCAATAATGCCTGTCAAATGCTTTTCAATGTTCAGCAAGTTGTGAACTATAAGCATGGTCGACCTGTGAAGCCTCTCAATGTCATTGCCACTTGCAAGAGGAGCTCAAGTAGACATAAAATAATGTTTGTTACTTTTCTTCTATAAGGAGAGGCCCTGATATGCTCTAATATTTTGATCTGCGAGCAAGAAACTTGTGATGACCTATCTCTCAATGACGACTCTGCCAAAGCTAATACTACCACTTGAATATATTCTAGCACTCCTCACCAAATGAATATCTAACAGGAAAGCGTTCAGTTTGTTTCCCAACAGCATGCAGCTGGATCTCTGCAGTAGATAGAAAGTTTATCATACATAAACCACTTAGAAACTAACAGCTATAACACAAGCAAGTTTGAGACCGGACCAAATGTAAGTCAGAAACCAGCCAATCAAATAATCCAGTTTTAAAGTCACAATCTACCCAAGTACTTGAACAAGATTGAGGTCCCCACTTAGCATGTGCTCTCCTCATCTCAGAGGACAAAACCACACTGAACAAAAATCACTTAGAACTAACCTCTAAACAGAAAATAGTATATCAGCATACAAAATATACCCAGTCCACCAAAACAAGCAGTTTGTTATCAAGTACAAATTATAAAATGTCATGAAGTACAAATTATGAAATGCATTAATCAACACAAAGTCAGAAACAGATGCAGCTTTCTGGTTTTCAACCAAGCAAAAAGCTATTCTTTAGTCAGTTTGGAATTTCCCATCTGCATTGGAAAACAGGGCAATGGGATCAATACAGGTGATCCGGTTGTCATTACAAAAAAACATGAATACCTTTATTTTCTAACACAAAAACAACTGCAACACGAGCAATATATAAATATAATTCAGACACAGTGAAACCAAGAAAAAAAAATGACTTGCCAACAGAAAATACATATACAACGCTGTAATACTAAGCACACATGTATCAGAACTCCCACTTCTTAAATTCTAACATTAAAGTAATTGAAGCTGATAACCGAAATTAAGTGTCTTACTGTAAGTTAAAAGAATAGATATAGCAGCTAATTTCAATAAGCCAGCAGCAGACTTCAGATGAAAAGCAACTTCTGTGACTAACCCATATAGAGCTCATAAAATGGTGCACTTTATTCTCTGTCATTTATTAAGATATATGCCCCATTCAATATCTAATTAAATATCATGTACCATACCTGCTTCCAAAGTGGCTTATTCCTTCTCTCATCTGATAGCTTGCATGTTGTCTGTAAGCTGGTGTCATGATCAGTATTTCGTAAGTGTTAATGACCTGAAATACAGAGTGCCTAATGTTGTATGAAGAAAATGCATATCCATGCAAAATTCCCTTTCAAATCATACTCAATTAGTCTCCTTTGAAGCAGGAAGTTCATGCTCATGCATATTGCGACAAAAATTTGGAGCCAATAGATGCCGATCGTTTAACAAGAGAGGAGTCTTTGACTGCAGCCTCAGAATGATGGAAAATGATGACTTAGGATACAACATTTCAGGCCACAATTTCAGCCCAAACGAGAAATATGCATGATAAACCAACAGCAGGCAGCAATACTCCTTATTTAGGATTTATGGGCTGCAGTCAAGATAATTTTACTTTCCCTTATGATTTCATGCAGTGTCATCAAAAATTTCACCTTACAGTTAAATCCACTTCATATGAATAATACAGGCCCGGGGTTGTTTCCACAGTTTGTAAGAGAGTCATCAAATAAGCCTTGTCTCGTTTCTGTACAATAGTTGCATATAAATAAGCACTAGGTATGAAGGAAAATTAAATAATTGATAAAGTGATATTACGAACAATAAGATTTTAGTACCAGGAAGATGGGTAAATAAATCATACTTCTTGAGTTGTAGAATGCTTCAAAGCTTCATTACAGGGCAAAA
Organism: Saururus chinensis; assembly: GCA_035235625.1. Lineage (NCBI taxonomy): Eukaryota > Viridiplantae > Streptophyta > Magnoliopsida > Piperales > Saururaceae > Saururus > Saururus chinensis. The sequence continues at coordinate 21,369,059 of CP141146.1, read as the reverse complement.
CTCTCATAGACGTTAACAGAAAAACAGGGAAACCAAGATAAGAACCAACTTTCTTTCTTGAAGTGATTACAAGAATATAATTCCATGTATCATACCAAAGAAGGACCTTAGAAATTGGCTGATAACTAAAAAAAAAGTAGGCTGATAACCTAAAGAAATAGCGACACACCATGTGTGATTTAGAGTCATATAAAGTTCTCATATAAATAAACGTATTAATAAACCCAATTACTTCTATACTTTTCTAGAGGTGAAATCTTTCACACATACCATTTCTGTTCATTGCGCATCTACAGTACACATTTACTCTACCAAGAAAATAGATTTACTATACATATTTCTTTTCTATAATATATTTGACATATTAATTAAATCTACAGGCAGAGAAACAACTTCTGACTAAACTATGTAAGGAATACGACCCATCTTGCATGAAGAAAACTTTGCATGCATTTGAATTCTAAATCAAGTGAAGGTTCATACAGTGTGAAAGGGAGTTTGGAAGTCAGAGGCAAGGAAGAGAGGATCTATGAAAAGAAAAAATCATACTAGATTTCTTTTTTGTATAATGGTGCTAAATGAAAACTGCCGTTATTGTAAAAAAGGGTAAGTCATAGTATACAATGCAAAATAGGCATCTACATAAAAGATATTACAATTTTAAAAACTTCCTGACGTTGTCAAATCAAATACCTATTACAAGATGACAATTGATTTTTATATGAGCTACCCAGTTCTGAGATCTAACTCAACCACAGAATGTACCTGCCAACAATCTAATTGTTCCAACTATTCCAAATATTGTAGACTTTGGTAGCATCTTTATAACAAGACTCATATGCAGGGAATAACAAAGTAAAATGCAATTACTTCCATCAGAACTGCCACTAGATTAACATAATGACATCCATACACTTTACAGACAAGTAGTTGCAATATTTTAACTTCAATTAAAATCTCCTAAAGACACAAAAGTTGCATCATTCCCTGCCACTATCATGCCAGCCACTAGTAGAGGCATTCCATAAGGGAGTAAAAGTAAGAATTACTATAAAAAGGAATATTAGCTACACAATACAAAGCATTGCTAAAAATTACCATTTCTAACGCATAAAAAATATCGCAAAAATATAACTATTTGTAACACTTTTTTAAAAATATCTCAAATAGTATTACTATTTGCGATATTTATAAAAAAGCTTTATAAATAAAATAATTTATAAAAAAATAAAACTATTTGCGATGCTTTAAAAAAAACGATGCAAATACTTTATTTGCAACGCTTTGCTATAAGCATTGCAAATAGTTCTAAATTTTTTAATTTTATTTTATTTAATATTTATTATTGAAATATAATATATAATAAAAATATTAAAAAATTAAATTAAAAATCTTGGTAAATATATTATATTATATTTAATATTTTAATATATAATAAATAAATTAAAAAAAATTAAATTAAATTCCCATACTTTCTCCCTTTCCTTCTCCTCCGAGCTGGGGCTTACACTCATCCACATGAGAGGGAGAGAAAAGATAAAGAGAGAAAAATAATAGAGGAGAGAGAGAAGAGAAAGAGAAGACATAGAGAAAGAGGAGAGAGAAAAAAGAGGAGATAGAGAGAAGGGAGAGAAAGATGAGAGCAAGAGAGAAAAATATAGAAAGAGTGAGAGAGAGGCAGTGAGAGAGATAGAGATAGAGAGAGAAAGCAAAAAGACAGATAGTGTAGACATAAGTATAAGAAATTCAACACAGACCAATATATGGAGAGCAGGAGGGTGGCCAAATTCTAGCGGGGAAAAAAGAGAGGCGAGAGAGCATGAGAATTTAATTTTAATTTTTAAAATTTTATATTATATTATATGTTAAAATAATAAAAATAAAATAAAGTGTCACTAATAATTACCTATTAGTGACACTTGTGAATAAACATCGTCAATAATTTATTATTAGTGATACTTTTTAAAGTAAAAAACGCCTCGCTATGAGCAACGCTTTTTCATATACATCACTAATGAGCAGTTGCGACAGGACTATTAACGACGCTTTTAGCGACATTTTTTAAGCACACTAATAGACATTAGTGCTTCTTTTATGACAATTATCTATGTATCTAATAGTCTTTTTTCTTGAAGTGAATGGTAAAGAAATAACTTCCACACCACCCCGACCTTAGAATCATGATACTGGACAAAGCATATTTTGTTTTTTATTCCCCAAGCTATTCTTTTAGTCGGGCCCGAAGAAAAATTATTCAGTGGAACAACTCCATGAGCAATGTGGTAGATATGTCCATTTAATTTTTGACACGTTTAAATCGTTTCTATGTATTTAAAGTGAGTAAATTCAGATTATGACTTGAGTGTATGTGTTAAATCATGAATAGACCTATGCACAGCCACTTGGTAGAACTGTTCCCCCTGGATACTTTCTCGGGTCCTAGACAGCTGTCAACTTTTTGTTGCCAGCTAACCCTTTTGGCTAATTGTGACCAAGAAAGTAACAAACAATGGCGGGATTTTAGGGTAGAACAAAGTTTGATTTAGGGACGTACATCTAGAGGAAACCCATTTCCTCTAGACATACATCTAGCCAAACCGAGCTTAAAGAGAAATTATTGAGTACTCCTAAGGTAATACATGAGAGATCTCACACACATTGCATGAGCTGTTGATTGTAAAAGTTTACATTGTATATGCTAGACCAAGCTAACTCAAATAAGAGACTCTTATACTTACATTAATATTCTCTCCATTCTATATTAATAGTAACATTTGATAAAATGGTGATTTTTATTTCATGGTGTAACCCACATCTAAGAAAAAATAATAAGCTTATGATACTCTTTTTAAGAATCAACCCACTTAAATTTTAAAAAATAAAGCTTTTAATATGAAACAAATTTTTTTTTCTAAATGGAGCTATTAATTTAAGATGAAAGGAATATATATTAACGTGTAGTCTATGACTTATATAATGTGAAAGTAGCTCCCAAAATATACTCCCAGAGTAAATTATTTCTGGAACTTTACCAAGTAATCACATCCATATGGCTAACGTAAGCAGTTTGAGGGAATGGGAAAGCAGTCGTGATAATGGAGGCCACTCGTCCATTGTCTTATCCTTAGATTTTCACAGCTGAAATGCGTTACAGGAAGAGGTTGACCTTACACTTGTGGGAAACGTGGGTATGAGAAGACTGCATCGTGTAAAACACAACAAATGTTTCAGTGTCGAATTCGTAAAGGCTTGAGAGGGACATGTTGCTTTTTGTACCGAGAAGATAAGGGTCGAAGGGATGTCTAATCTTGTTGTCTATTTATTTCTAGCTTGATAATGGCCCTAAAATTAATGGTACGTGAGAAATTGTATGTAAGCGTTCGTCTTTTGGTATGGGACCCCTGCAATTGTAAAATTTTATCCGATGTTGTAGTACTGTCATATTTCCCTGAACCAAAGTTAAAAGTTAAAAGAAATTTTTCAAGAAATGTAAAGGTGGGAGAGGAGGCAAGTCCGAAGAAGAGGTATTAGCCAGAGAATGGGAATGAATGGAGGAGGTTAGGGCTGGAGAAACAAAGGTTGCCTGTGATCAGCATAATTGAAGAAGAGGGGTGGATTATGGTGAGGCTTTTTCTGGATTCAATAGGATTAGGTTCTTTTGGTTTCATTAATATTATCATATCAATTCAATAATATTATCATATTAATTTAACAATATTATTACATTAATTAGGATTTTAATAAATTTTAATAAGAGTTATAAAAGTGAAAGAAATATTATAATTCAAAATGAGGTTAAATATAATTTCCAAAGTAATTCTAAAAACTGGTATAAAGAACTAGAAAATGTGTAAATCGCTCTTTTATGAAATTTGTGGTTATACTTATGAAATTTGTGGTTATAGTTTTCAGGACTTGTTTAACCTAACCAATTTTCTAGACCAAGTTAGGTGACCAACAATGGGAAGCTTCCACATTATGCACAATTTGTGAGAGAGAAATTTGGAAACTCTGGATCTAATTCAGAGTTCCCATCCACATGTCAATTGGTTATTCAATTCGGTCATACAAATCTGGTCAGGAAAAAATATATGTAGTTATCCTATTCAGTCGACCGTTAACCCAATTTTTATAACAACATTTACGTGTCTCACTCATCATTTCACAATTCACGTGTTCCCAAACCATGGCATTAGTAGATCACTAGTGACATCCTATCTATTGATATCACATGACCTAACTCTTATATCAACATCTAAATTATTTGAAGTTAGTCATGGCTCTAGACTCTTGTCTACACTCCACACATGCTATCAAGAACTCAACTATCTCACAGCCTAAAAAACTCCTGCTTTCTTCAAAAAGCAAGCAGACCTTCTAAAGATCCCCACAAAATTGGAATCTTTTAGAAATTTTGGAAACTACGGTGGAAAATTTGTTCCGAAGATTGATGAGCCCCCTCATGCTTCTCGAAGAGGTTTTCCACTCAGCAACTAAGGACCCGTACTTACTTGCTTGTTGGTGCAAGTGGGGCTGTGTTGAAATGGATGTTGGGGTTGTGATAGGGGCAAGGGGGTTGGGGGGATAGATGGGGAATGATAGTAAGGGTGTTGCAATGGGGCAGAGGGGTTTCGATGAAGGCAAGGGTAGTGTTGGGGATGAGTTGAGATGGAGCAAGGAGAAGTAAGGGGTTTCGATGGGTGAAATTAGGGTTGTCTTGAGATGGGTGTAGGAGTTGAGAATTTAATATCCATCTAGATGACTTAGTAAATCACTAGATTGCTCCTAACCCGAGTACTTCAACAAGTAAGCAATTATGAGATCTAACACATAATTTTGTTTTGAATTGAAAACAACTAATTAAACCTAAATAAGAAGTGCATTCATGATTATTCTACCTCTCTCTCCACGCCACAAGGGGAGAGGGCTAAAAGCCTCGCTTTTATAGTTAGGGCTTCCCTCCTTACTTGGGCTTAGGCCCAATTAGTCTCATCCGAGTGGTTTTTCTCTAGCAGTGTCACATTCATATGTATGGGTTTATATCCACAAGCCCATGGAGGTCGTGCACAAGCCAACCCCTAAGTTGCTCCAATGGGTCCCACATTAGTGCATGCACGTTTGAGGGCTCACATAGTTTATGCAATGTGTGCACACCTAATACATATATATATATATATATATATATATATATATATATATATATATATATATATATATATATATATATATATATATATATATATATAGCTCAGGCTTACCAAACTTAGGTGACATGTGTATGAGGTAGCGGGTCCACCCCCACATACCTAAACCCCTTGACCGTTAACCGGTTCACCCAGCCAGCCACATGATCAATATGGGCCGAGCCTATTACTTAGTCCATCATCCCCCACCTATTTGTGAAGCATTTGAGTTTAATATCCATCTAATTGACTTAGCGGATCACTAGATTGCTCGTAAAACTAGTACTTTGATAAGTAAGAATTAAGAGTATTAGCCTCTTTGCGCAGATTTTTTTTATTAAGCGAAAATAAGTAAATATTCTCTCAAAGAAAAGCACACTCTCACGATGAATCAATCATGAAATTACCATTATTCAATACACATATGAACACAACAATTTACTTGGAAAACCCCAACTAAGGTAAAAAAAAACCACGACAATTTCAAAGGAACCAAATCAATATACTAGAAAATAAGACTTTACATTGACACAAGCAAACCACTAACTTATTTAGACTCTACCACAAGTTTCTCTTATTTATATTGTTGTTAATAGCTTTTAAGTATTCTCCCTAAAGCACTTTAAATTTTCTCTTCCTTGCCTTCTCTTTGTTTGCTTCTAGTCTTCAACAAACACCTCTTGTTGTCTTCACTTTGACCTTGTGGAAAACTTCAATCTCACATTGAAGATATGTTGCAACTCCTTTAAACACTTTTGTGTATAAGCTCCTTTAGTTATGGATTATCTTTTTCAATTCACCATGGATTTTCTACTCAAAGCTCTATGTAAATTCTCCTTTAGAAAACAATAAGCAAAGGTATAAACCATTTTTCTCTTTTCTCCTCTAAGTTTTTCTCTATGAAATTTTGTGATTTTATAACCCTTTTATTGCTCATTAAGTCGGTTTAGGATAGGTACTTGAATAAGGAATGAAATTGAAATCAGAATGTCTTAATTAGGGTAACCATTCCTTTAAACAGTTGATTGTTCTAAACAGCGATCAATCAGTCACTTTTTTTAATGTATACGATACTCTAAGCGATCAATCGATTACAAGAGCAATCAATCAATAACTCTCGACTTTATTTTGCACTGGGTTGAATCAAGGTGCAATCAATTGTTCTATCCTTTATAATTTGTAGCGATCGATCATTCTTCTAGTAAATTTACCTTTTCTCCTTTTTACCTTAAATCCTTCTGAAATCACTTTTGAAACTTCTTTGCATCATTTTTGTATATAAATCTGACCTAAATAAGCTTCAAAACCCTTCAACATTCTCTAGTCTTCTATCTTGATCAATAAGAACATGTCTGCTCTTATTTTTCAAGTTTGTCAATTCTAAATCTAACTCGACCACAACAACCTCAAATCAAATTCTAAGACTCAATACATACTCATAGCTTCTTGACATAATTTTGATAGATAATTAGCAATGAACTAGACATAGGACTCATATGTTCTTACAACATTCATATTCATTCAACAATGACGATGTATTGTCATGTCGCAACCCTAGACAATGAGCATGTTGTACAAATAGATCTGTAGGTAAGGCCTTAGTTATCGGATCCGCCAACATCTCAGTAGTAGAAATATGACTAATTGTCAACTTTCCTTTTTGTAGCACGTTGACGATAAAGTAGTTATGTTACCTCAATGTGCTTACTTCTAGTGCTGATGTCCCAATTCTTTAGTGTCAACATGGTGGCCAGATTATCACAATACATTTGGACTAGAAAATTAGACTAGTCTTCTAGCCCCATCCTAGTAGAAATTCATTTCTTTATATTGCTTCGGATGCTGCTAAACTGCATGCATAAAACTCAGCCTCCATAGTGGACTTAGCAACACTCTTTTTCTTCTTGTTAGCTCATGCTATGGCTTCACATCAAAACACGAGGACAAAACTAGCAGTAGCTTTTTTGTCAGCTAGTCCCCCCCCATAGTCAAATCCACTATACCCCGCCAATGACAGGCCCTCAGCTTGATAAATGAGTCTCATAGATTTAGTGCACATTAGGTACTTCAAGACTCGCTTAATAGCTTGCTAATGTTGCATTCCTAGGTCAGGATGGTATGTACTTAACAAGCTTACAATGAAGCTTCAACTAGGTCGAGTACATGTCATAATATACATACAACTACCAATAGCATGTGCAAATGGAACTGACTCCATGTTGAGTCTTTCCTCACCACTTGAGGGTTCCATTCTCTTTTAGAGAATGAACCCTTGTAAATAGGGGAATCAATTGTTTTCCAACCAACTACACCAAAGCGCTTTAAGATGGTTTCAATGTAAGTTTCTAGAGATGTACTAAGCTTATGAGCTTGTTTATCTTTATCAATCTTTATCCTTAGGATGTAAGACATCTCACCCATGTCTTTCATCTCAAATTGGGTTTTGAGCAACTCCTTTAAACTGATGATCAAGCTCAGGTCATTCCCCATTAATAGGATATCAACTACATAAAGAGAAAGTAACATAATCTACTTGCATCCTTGAAGAAGTAGACAAAATGATCATACTTATTTGCTATCATGACCCAGATTTTTAAAACCTTTTTTTAATAACACAAATGGTAAGTCACGAGGATAATTTTTTCTTAATACAAAATAAACCATTTGATTAAATATCCTAATCATGATAACTAGGGTTCACAAATACAAATATAAAATCACATGATTTACACGTTTCAAAATCCATAACAACATGCTATCTATCTTAGTATAAGTCTGTCATGAGTCTGAAAATAAAGAACCAAGTGAGCTCTTGCACCAAAGATACAATTACTTACCATAATTGCATAAATGAGGAACTACATCCCACGCCTATTAGTCTTGGTCTCACTAATCCTCACCTGAAGAACCTGCAACCAATCAAACAACAACATAACCTCTCCACCCTCAAGGGAAGAGTTTCTAAAAAAGCAAAAGGATTTATTAAAGTTTTTCGGATCAGTCCAACATAACCAAGTTGTTTTATAGTTGCCTACATACTCATAAGACAACATCTTCAATATTAGTTCAAACAAGATAGGATCTAGAAGTAGTTATTTCTACAATATCTCAAGAAGCATAACATCAAACATGCAATGCTTAAGTATTTTCAACCAACCTACATTTTATACAAGTCTTTTAATTGTTTCACTTGTTCTAACTAACAAATAATAGTAATCAATGTCATTACTTATCTCACAACCCTTGTTCAATAATTAACAATTCGTTTAATCCTTTAGATAGACAGACACACCATATGTTAACTAAAAACACACATGATACTAACCACCCTTCATTGTTTTGACCCAACTCTAGGTTTAAAAGAATATAACTCTTAATGAAGGTTAATACACTACAATCACAATGTAAGGAAATAAGAATATAATATAAATATGTACCAACCCAGAGATAACCGAACTCTTGAAGAAATCCCAGAATACTCAACTTCAACATTAGAGTAAGACTGCTTAGATACCAGTTTGACCTAAATCCCCAGGGCTCTCAATAGCCTGCCAAGAATTAGATATGCGGATCCCAACTGTGGTCATGAAAACATACTGGTAAAAAACACAAACTTTCCAAGATGCTCATGCAACTCATCTTTCTGTATGCACTATATTGTCCTATGAAGACATGAGAAAACCCGCAATAAAGACCTATTTGGCCAATACCCAAACCATCGTGATTATGAAGAAAGTCTAAAAGTAACACAATCTCCACCATTCCTGACTCTAAGAGAAATGTCTTCAATGACATAAATAATGTAACCCATAGAAAAGAGGGAGAGAAGAGGAGGTCGATAGCTATACCCTCACCGAGGGGAGTCGCAACCATGATCACCAAGAGGGCGAGAGAGGGAGAATCAAGAGGAGTGAGGGGCTGCTTCTCTCCCCTTCACATCACAAGGGGAGAGGGGTGGCTGTGAGAGAGAGAGAGAGAGAGAGAGAGAGAGAGAGAGAGAGTGCTGGGGGATAGGGGCAAAAAGCCCCTCTTTTATAGTTAGGGCTTCCCTTTCTTACTTGGGATTGGGCTTAGGCTGATTAGTCTCATCCGAGAGGTTCATCTCTAGCGGTGTCTCATTCATTTGTATGGGCTCATGGGCCATGTACAACCCTCATGGCCATGCCCATGGAGAGGTCATAGAGGTGAAGTAGCAAGTGCAAGAGAGAGGAAAACATTTTGTTCCATCTGTTTGGTCTAGTACTTCTGGAAAAGAACAAATGTGGCAGCTCATACCTGCATTAGATTCTAGGGGGAGAAAAGTTGGAGAAGAATGATTTAGAACTGCCAAAGTGGAAAAAGCCTTAAACAAGTAATCTTTTATGGTCTGCCCTTTGACTTTGATATCTATAATATATGGTAGTACATATACCCTACTGAATAGGTATTGTATCTTAGCTATCGTAACGCATGTGTGAAGGCAAAGGATGAGGTCTTCGTGTTACTTAGAGGACTTTATGTTGAGCAGAAGACAAGAACAAATGTTCTTGTTTTATCATGTTAGGTAAAGCTTTTCATGTATAATTTGTTAGTGTTGTTAATATAAACAATTATTCCCTTCTCTAACCACTAAAGTTTTTAGTTGAATGGTTAATTTAAGTAATTTCTCGAAATTATGGGATACATATTTAAAGTGAACTTCTCATGTAACTTTTGTTTTGTTTTGTTTTGTTTTTTTGTTATAATATTATAGCTACAAGTAGGTAATTTCAGCCTAGTCAATACCTATCAGCATGGACATGGTTAATCCTAAGAGAAATCGATGCTTGGTAGAGCATCAAATTACTAAATTTTGGTCTAGTATCAAATTGTTAATTATCACTATCTGCTTTAATATGGTGTCATCTTGTTAGAAGAGAAGTGATTGCATATGAGTGTAATTTAAAAAGTAATGTATTTTAGACCTGAAGTTACTATGTATGGAAACTTTATTTTTATTTTTTTAAGAAAATTAATGAACGTGCCAAAATTTTTAAATGAACTAATGACTTCAAATTTAGTTATGAATAAAATTATGACATAATTTTTATTTTCTTTTTAGCATAGATCTTAAAATTTTTCTATATTCAGCTATGATTTTAGTTACGAATTTTTTTAATGATTTTTTTATTAGTAACAAAATAAACGTCGCTAAGAAATATATTAGCGGTTTTCTATAAAACGTTGCTAATATGTATAATTCATAGAATATTTATTAAAAGTCACTTTTTACTATTAGCAATGATAACTATACAACATCACTATAATACAATATATTAGTAACAAAACATTGCCAATTTTATTTATGACATATATTAAAACATCAATAACAATTATTAGCGATGTTTAATAAAACCTTACTAATTATTATTAGCGAGACTAAGAAAATCGCTAAAAGGTTATTTTCAGTGACACTAGTCTCTTTTTGTTGCAAATTGATATTCGCGATCCGAGTATGTAGGTCACTAATAAACTATTTTATTGTAGTTTTTTTGGGATTCAATAGGGTTACGTTCTTTTGGATTCATTAATATTATCATATCAATTAAATATTATTATTATATTAATTAAACAACATTATTATATTAATTAGGATTTTTATAAATTTGAATGAAAGTTAAAAAAGTGAAAGAAATATTTTAATTTAAAATCAGGTGAGATATAATTTACAAAATAAATCTCAATACTGGTATAAAGAACTAGAAAATGTGTAAATCGCTCTTTAATTAATAAAACCTGAGTTATAGTTATCCTATTCTGTCCACTCTTTACCCAATTTTTATCATTCAACATTGGAAAATGATATTTCAACATTTACGTGTCTCTCTACATTTCACAATTCACGTGTTCCCATACCGTGGCATTAGTAGATATTGACATCCTATTGCTGTCACAAGACCTAACTCTTATATCAACATCTAAATTATTTGAACGTGGGAACCGAATTACACAAATACGAAACTCTGAGTGGAAATGCGAGCAGCCCCTTGTTGCGACGGAATGTGACTGTCCTTCAAACCGTATCCACTTGAAACAGCACAAGAACTACACGAAAGACCCGAGTCCTCCATCCCCTTTGAAACCACATGTTTCACATTTTTTTCTTGGACATGTTCACGAGTAATCGTAAACAACACTACAAATTTATCAATGCCTCTTCATCTGTGCATTATATATTGCCTGGTTAGATGTTTATTTTTCCCAACAACAACACCATCTCTCTCTCTCCTCAAACATACACAAAAAAAAAGATAGTCATGGCTCTAGTCTCTTGTCTAAGCACCACCCTTGCTGTCGACAACTCAACTATCTCACAGCCGAAAAAACTTCTCCTTTCTCAGTCCCCATTGGTGAAGGACGCCCTTCCGATGAGGAGGGCAGTTCAATCTGTCATGACTGAAAAAAAGAAAGTCGACTTTCTAAACATCCCCACCAAACCGGATTCTTTTGGAAAATTTGGAAACTACGGTGGAAAATTTGTTCCGGAGACTTTGATCAGCCCCCTCATGCTTCTCGAAGAGGCGTTCCATTCAGCAACTAAGGACCCTTACTTCCAACGGGAACTCCGTCAGATCTTGAGGGACTATGTTGGTCGTGAGACCCCCCTCTACTTTGCCCAGCAGCTGAGTAATCACTATAAAAGGAGGTCTACTGGCGAAGGTCCACATATTTACCTGAAAAGGGAAGACCTCAACCACACAGGATCACACAAGATCAACAACGCTGTTGCCCAAGCCCTGCTGGCCAAGCGGTTGGGCAAGAGACGCATTGTTGCCGAGACAGGAGCCGGACAACATGGCGTTGCAACAGCCAGTATTTGTGCAAGGCTAGGGATGGAGTGCATCATCTACATGGGTGCCCGAGATATGAAGAGGCAGGCCCTCAATGTTGATAAAATGAAGCTTTTGGGTGCTTAAGTGAGAGCAGTCCATGCTGGGACAGCCTCACTAAAGGATGCCACTTCAGAGGCATTCAGGGACTGTGTGGCGAATATGGCGTCGACCCATTTCATAATTGGGACTGTAGCCGGCCCACATCCATATCCAATGATGGTCCGGGAGTTCAATGCCCTGATTGGCAAGGAGACCCGGAGACAGGCTATGGAGAAGTGGCGAGGAAAGCCGGACGTTCTACTGGCTTGTGTTGGTGGGGGTTCAAATGCAATGGGGCTGTTCCATGAGTTTGTTGGTGATGCTGATGTGAGACTGATTGGAGTGGAGGCTGCAGGATTTGGGCTGGATAGCGGTAAGCATGCAGCAAGTTTGACAAAAGGGGAAGTGGGTGTTTTGCACGGAGCAATGTGCTATGTGTTGCAAGATGAGGAAGGCCAAATTGTGGAACCTCACTCTATCTGTGCTGGCATGGATTATCCTGGGGTAGGACCAGAGCATAGCTTCCTCAAGGATATAGGACGTGCTGAATACCATTACGTAACAGATGAGGAGGCGCTGGAAGCCTGCAAGAGGCTGTCTAGGCTGGAGGGTATCATCCCGGCATTGGAGACCGCCCATGCTTTGGCCTACTTGGAAAAATTGTGCCCTACTCTCCAGGATGGTGTAAAGATTATTGTCAACTGCAGTGGTCATGGCGACAAGGATATCCAAATAGTGTTGGATCATTCACAAGTTTGATCAATTCTTGTTTCGTTTTTATTTAACACATTCTCAAGTCTCTATTGTAAAAGGGTGTTTCTTTTGGATGTTAACTTTGTAAAAAGTGTTGTATGTTTCTTCTTGAAAAAAAAATAAGAATCTGGGCACTCAAATTTGACAGCTGACATTTCAATGGCTTCCTACAAGATATTTAAAACATGTATCGGGCTTAAATGCTCCTTTTTGTTGGATATTAGGTGTACGTTGAGCCACTTTAGTTTAGATGTGATCCTAGCTTTCGAGTGAAAGCCTATGTGCTGTACGTTGTGGGTTATAATACATATAGAGACATTCGAGAGGAATGAGTTTACTTTGTCTTTGATAAGGATACTTTCCGAACTAGTATTTTCAAAGCATTGGGGACTTGTATTTTTCACGCAGCTCTATAGAGGTAACTAGTTCATTTTGAAAATCTAGATAAGATGCAGGGCCTTGTGAAATAGATATTCTATATACCATGTTAAGAGGCCTATGTAACTATTCTCACAAGGTGGTTTTCCTTAGGAAATTTTTTTTTCTTTTTTACTTAATTAACATGACTAAAATGCATGACCATGTGGAGGAGGGTTACAGTTTCCAAATTGCTAACACCATTTTTTTTTAATTTGTATAAATTTTGTTTTATTATTAAAACGAAATTTAAAACTTTAAATGACCGTAATTTCTTACCTCGAACTAAGAATCGTGCGTTCTTAGTACCGTTGGACTCGTATTAACGAGACCTACGAATCAAGACCACACAAGGGTATGTTTTCTTGTAAAATAAAAGTGGGCCCCGTCCATGGCACACTTCCTAATGTCATAGCCCACTAACCCGGTGATCATTCGACACGTTCTTCGGCTCGATACGTTCATCTATCCGAACCTTATCAATTGTCTTAAGGCTCCTCTGAATGAATTAAGTTCAAAATAGTATAATTTTAAGTTCACATCTGCATCCTCGGCGTTGACCCGTACTCTGACTCATTTTGGCTCTCCCATAACATCAGACTGGTCCATCCTCGTCTTCGTTGTTCAAGCTACTCCCACCCTTCACATGGGCGACGACATCCCTTCCGCAAGTGCGGCTATCTATTGCACCGTATCCTCTCGCGTCGCGTCTCGCAATACTTGTTTGGTGACATCTTGTCAGTGCACCCAACCTCAGAAAAATCTCGCTCCTCTCTTTCAGGTTCTTCCCCTTCCCCTCGCCTGCTCTGCTCTGCTCTCTTGACAGATTTGTTTGTTTTTTTCAACCTATATTAACTCTATAGTCGAGGACTCTCGTTAGTCATACTTAGTGACTCGCCCAGGTCAACTTGGCCCAGTAACCCAGATGACTCAGCCTAGAATTTTGACTGGGCCCGATTAAACTCGGTTGAACTGGCCGGTTCATGTTTAAACACACTGATAGGAAGGGCGAGACTTCACAGGGAAAGAAAAGCACATATCAAGATACACAGTAAGTCATATACTTTCAATACCTACACTGCCAGTATGAATTACCATTTGGTTCAAATGAGAATCATATAAAAGGGGATTTGCCAATAAGCCTAAAAGGCCTAATAAACCCTGACAGCATGTTACCAACACGATGAAATCATTATTTTTTACTGCCAATTAAATTTTTAAGACATGCTCCCCGCTGAAAATAAAAAAAACTTCCGTTGGGATTAAGAAAACAGCATGGCCAAGCATTGCGGACGACATGCCCCAATGGCTGGCGATGCTGCCTTTTGCAAGGGCATGGCTGGGTGCAAACTAGCTGCGGGCCTACGGCTAGTCCTATAGCTTGCCTGGACAACCTCCATCACACCGGACCAACCGGTTGGGGCTAGTTGCAAGGGCCATGTCTATTTTTTCTAAAGTACTCTAAATTAAACTTATTAAAGAAATATAAACTCAATACTTTTGTAATTGAAAAGAATAAGAATTGGACTACTTGGCTAAAATAGTTTCTTGAGTAACGAAAAGGAGGAGCATTTTTTAAAGGATTTGTCTAGCTTGATTAGTTTTCGTGACCAAGCTAGGTAACCAACACTGGGAGATTGCCGCATTACCCACAAATAGTGAGAGAGAAATCCCCAAGCTAAGTGACCAACACACCGGGAGGGAGACTGCTGAATCCAACATTTTTCATATTTTCCCCCTTCACATGTCTATTAGTTATTTAATCTGATCATGCAAATTTAATGAGGAAAATATTTAGGAAAATATTTTCGTTTTTTGGACACTCAAATCCACACAGTATGTCGCATGCATTATGCCAGCCAAAAATTGCTTATAAGTAAATTTCCAAGGGAAAAAAACATCAATTGGGTACCATATCAAAAGACGAACGCATCTCATTATCTTTAGGGCCATTAATATCTAAATAGCCAACAAGTTTAGACATCCCTTGGACTCTTGCTATGCTTCTCGGTACAAAAAGCAACATGTCCCTCTCAATGCTTTACGAATTCGACACTGAAACATTTGTTGTTTTACTTCAACCTCTTCCTGCAACGCTTTTCAGCCATGAGTTTTCTCAGATAAGATAATATACGAGTGGCCTCCATACAGGCGATTAATATGACGACTGCTTTCCCCTTCCCTCAAACTCTCCTTACGTTTGCCATTGATGTCACTTCGTTAAGTTCCAGAAATTATTTACTCTAGGAGTATAATTTGGGAATTAATTTGACATTATATAAGCCAATTACGCGCTTGTACATATCAATCTAAGTGTTATAGAAGTCTCTTGTTTGAGTTAACGTGGATTAGCATATGCAACATGAATTTTTAGGATGGAAAATGATATTTTTACATCAAAATTTTACATAAAAACTCACACCTCTAGATAAGTGAACCCACGTGAACTTTGTGTAATGCCTACTTGTGAAATCCAAACAAACTCTTGTCTAAGTTTTTGTAAGTATTTTTATTGTGAAAATATCAATATTCTTTTAGGATTAACAGCTCGAGTACTGTGCGTAAAAGCTCCATGTGTAACTGTAGGAATACTCAATAATTTCTCTTAAGTTCGGTTTGGCTGGACGTATGCTTAAAGGATTTCCTTTAGACGTACATACCTAATTCCTATATCAAAATTTGTTCTACCCTGAAATCCCGCCATTCTCTGTTACAAGAGATATCGACTCCTTAGTCGTTTGCTTTCGAGCTGGCAGCAAAGAATTGACTGCCGCTTGGGTGACTAAGAAAATAACTGGGGGGATAAAAAACGAAACATCCAAGGCCATTTCTTTACCATTCTTGCTTCTATTCTGTGCTGGAATGTCTCTGCTTGTGGGTGGCATGGTGGGTCTTGAGTCTGTTGATTCTTGAGGGACAGAGAATAGAGCCATGTGGTCGTCCATGGAGAAGATAAGGCGGGGACTAATAATGGGGCCTGCTACATCACCAAGAAAGTGGTGAGAGAGCAACTTAGAAACCGTGGCTTTTAGTGAATCGTGATCAGCTCGGCTGGTGAAGCAACACCAGCCAATCAATTTTTCAAAACACGTTATATCACGTAACCACATGTTTCCCGGTTTGCACACGCTGTTATAAATGCACATGTTCTGAAAAATTGATTGGAGGAGGTTGTTGCTTCTCCGGGGGCTACGCTGGTGAAACTTTACCAGCCGATCACGGTTCGATTTTAGTCATGCTAATTAGTCAAAAAGAAAACATTTTTCCTGAGGAAAGGAGCATTTGTGTCTTGGTAATTAACCACCTTGTGAGCATAATTACATAGGCCTCTTAAGATGATACATAGAATATCTATTTCACAAGGCCCTGCATCTTATATAGATTTTCAAAATGAACTAGTTACCTCTATAGAGCTGCGTGAAAAATCCAAGTCCCAAATGCTTTGAAAATACTAGCTAGTTTGGAAAGTATCCTTATCAAAGACAACTAAACTTAATCCTCTCGAATGTCTCTATATGTATTATAACCCACACCAGCACATAGGCTTCCACCCGAAAACTAGGGTCACATCTAAATTAAAGTGGTTCAACATACATGATACACCTAATATCCAACAAAAAGGAGCATTTTAAGCCTGATGCATGTTCTAATTACCTTGCAGGAAGCCATCCAAATGTTAGCTATCAAATTTGAGTGCCACATTCTTATTATTTTTTTCAAGAAGAAACATACAACACTTTTTACAAGAATTAAGAATTAATCTATATGCACCTCACTAATCCCCTCAGTACCTTATTTTACTCATAAATTTACAAGGGGGTTTATGGGTTTATTGGGGTACTGAAGGGATTATTGAAGTGCATAAAGACTCATTCTTTTTACAAAGTCCAAAAAAAAACACCCTTTTACAATATACTTGAAAATGTGTTAAATAAAAATGAAACAAGAATT
This sequence comes from Saururus chinensis, assembly GCA_035235625.1. NCBI lineage: Eukaryota > Viridiplantae > Streptophyta > Magnoliopsida > Piperales > Saururaceae > Saururus > Saururus chinensis. The sequence continues at coordinate 21,351,865 of CP141146.1, read as the reverse complement.
GATCAAACTTGTGAACAATCCAATACTGTTTGGATATCCTTGTCTCCATGACCACTGCAGTTGACAACAACCTTTACACCATCCTGGAGAGTAGGGCACAATTTTTCCAAGTAGGCCAAAGCATGGGCGGTCTCCAATGCCGGGATGATACCCTCCAGCCTAGACAGCCTTTTGCAGGCTTCCAGAGCCTCCTCATCTGTTACGTAATGGTATTCAGCACGTCCTATATCCTTGAGGAAGCTATGCTCTGGTCCTACCCCAGGATAATCCATGCCAGCACAGATAGAGTGAGGTTCCACAATTTGGCCTTCCTCATCTTGCAACACATAGCACATTGCTCCGTGCAAAACACCCACTTCCCCTTTTGTCAAACTTGCTGCATGCTTACCGCTATCCAGCCCAAATCCTGCAGCCTCCACTCCAATCAGTCTCACATCAGCATCACCAACAAACTCATGGAACAGCCCCATTGCATTTGAGCCCCCACCAACACAAGCCAGTAGAACGTCCGGCTTCCCTTGCCACTTCTCCATAGCCTGTTTCCTGGTCTCCTTGCCAATCAGGGCATTGAACTCCCTGACCATCATTGGATATGGATGTGGGCCGGCTACAGTCCCAATTATGAAATGGGTCGATGCCATATTCGCCACACAGTCCCTGAATGCCTCTGAAGTGGCATCCTTTAGTGAGGCTGTCCCAGAATGGACTGCTCTCACTTCAGCACCCAAAAGCTTCATTTTATCAACGTTGAGGGTCTGCCTCTTCATATCTCGGGCACCCATGTAGATGATGCACTCCATCCCTAGCCTTGCACAAATACTGGCTGTTGCAACGCCATGTTGTCCGGCTCCTGTCTCGGCAACAATGCGTCTCTTGCCCAACCGCTTGGCCAGCAGGGCTTGGGCAACAGCGTTGTTGATCTTGTGTGATCCTGTGTGGTTGAGGTCTTCCCTTTTCAGGTAAATATGTGGACCTTCGCCAGTAGACCTCCTTTTATAGTGATTACTCAGCTGCTGGGCAAAGTAGAGGGGGGTCTCACGACCAACATAGTCCCTCAAGATCTGACGGAGTTCCCGTTGGAAGTAAGGGTCCTTAGTCGCTGAATGGAACGCCTCTTCAAGAAGCATGAGGGGGCTGATCAAAGTCTCCGGAACAAATTTTCCACCGTAGTTTCCAAATTTTCCAAAAGAATCCGGTTTGGTGGGGATGTTTAGAACGTCGACTTTCTTTTTTTCAGTCGGGACAGATTGAACTGGCCTCCTCATCGGAAGGGGCTGCTTCACCAACGGGGACTGAGAAAGGAGGAGTTTTTTCGGCTGTGAGATAGTTGAGTTGTCGACAGAGAGGGTGGTGCTTAGACAAGAGACTAGAGCCATACGAACTGTTTTTTTTTGTGTGTATGTTTGAGAAGAGAGAGAGATGGTGTTGTTGTTGGGAAAAATCAACATCTAACCAGGCAATATATAATGCACAGATGAAGAGGCATTGATAAATTTGTAGTGTTGTTTACGATTACTCGTGAACATGTCCATGAAAAAAATGTGAAACATGTGGTTTCAGAGGGGATGGAGGACTCGGGTCTTTCGTGTTGTTCTTGTACTGTTTCAAGTGTTTCAAGTGGACACGGTTCGAAGGACAGTGATATTCCTTTCGCCTGTCACAACAATGGGCTGCTCGTATTTCCACTCAGAGTTTCGTACTTGTGTAATTTGGTCCCACGTTCAAATAATTTAGATGTTGATATAAGAGTTAGCTCTAGCGATAGCAAAAGATAGGATATCAATATCTTCTAATGCCATGGTAATTAAGGAACACGTGAATTGTGAAATGGAGAGAGACACGTAAATGTTGAATGATAAAAATTGGGTAAGAGTGGACAGAATAAGATAACTATAACTCAGGTTTTATAAAAGAGCGATTTACACATTTTCAAGTTATATATTTATACCAGTATTTAGATTTATTTTGGAAATTATATCTTACCTGCTTTTAAATTAAACTATTTCTTTCACTTTTTTAACTTTTATTCAAATTGATAAAAATCCAAATTAATATAATAATGTTGTTGAATTAATATAATAATTTTATTTAATTGATATGATTAATGAAAGAACACTAATTTGCTTTAGAAAGAGACTAATGTCGCTAAAAATAACCTTTTAGTAATTTTTTTAGTGTCGCTAATAATAATTAGTAAGATTTTATTAAACATCGCTAATAATTATTAGTGACGTTTTAATATATGTTGTAAATAAATTGGCAGTGTTATATATATATATATATATATATATATATATATATATATATATATATATATATATATATATATATATATATATATATATATATATATATATTAGCGGTGTTTAATTTGTGTTGCTAGTAAAAAAATATTAAAAAAATTTGTAATACAAATCATAGCTGAATATAGAAATTTTTTAAGCTCTATGCTAAATAGGAAAAAATTACGGTCATAATTTTATTCATAACTAAATTTGAAGTCCGAAATCCATTTAAAAAATTTGGCACGTTCATTATTTTTCTTAAAACAAAATTTCCATTTACAGTAACTTCACTTCTAAAATACATTATTTTTTAAAGTACAGTCATATGAAATCAGTTCTCTTCTAACAAGATGATACCATATTAAAGCAGATAGTGATCATTAACTGTTTGATACTAGACCAAAATTTTACTACATTCAAAATTTACTAATTTGATGATCAACCTAAGAAAATTAGCATAATCAATGCACACCACAAAGCTCAGCAGGACTGTGCTTTATCGAGCATAGATCTCTTAGGATTAACCATGTCCATGCTGATAGGTATTGACTAGGTTGAAATTACCTAGTAGTAGCTATAATATAATAACAACACAACAAAACAAAATTTACATGAGAAGTTCACTTTAAATATGTATCCCATAATTTCGAGAAATTACTTAAATTAACCATTCAACTAAAAAGACTTAAGTGGTTAGAGAAGGGACTAATTGTTTGTATTAACAACACCAACAAATTATACATGAAAAGCTTTACCTAACATGACAAAATAGAGCCTCGGCAGTGATAAGCAGCATGGAGGCAAAAACAAGAACATTTGTTCTTGTATGCAGCTCAACATAAATTCCTCAGTAACATGAAGACCTCATCATTTGCCTTTACTCATGCGCCACGATAGCTAAGATACAATACCTATTCAGTAATGTATATTCAGTAATGCATATGTACGAGCAAATATTATAGATATCAAGGTCGAAGAGCATAAGATAAAAGAGTACTTGTTTAAGGCTTTTTCCACTTTGGCAGTTCTAAACCATTCTTCTCCAACTTTTCTCCCCCTAGAATCTAATGCTGGTATGATCTGCCTCATTTGTTCTTCTCCAGAAGTACTAGACCAAACAGATGGAACAAAACGTTTTCCTCTAAACCAAACAGCTTCATGCTCTCTTGCACGTGCTACTTCACCTCTAGGACCTCTCCATGGCATGACCATGAGGGATGTGTGTGGCCCACGAGCCCATATAAATGAATGAGATACCGCTATTGATGAACCTCCCGTATGAGTCTAATTGGGCCTAAGCCCAATCCCAACTAAGGAGGGAAAGCCCCAACTATAAAAGAGGGCCTTCTTGCCCCTATCCCCCATCACTCTCACGTCCTCTCTCTCTCTCTCTCACAGCCGCCCCTCCCCTTGTGAAGTGAAGGAGAGAGAGGCAGCCCCTCACTCCCTCTCTTGATTCTCCCTCTCTCGCCCTCTCGTGATCATGACCGCGACTCCCCTTGGTGATGGTTGAGCCATCGACCTCCTCTTCTCCCCCTCCCTTTTGTAGTAACATTATTTATGTCATTAAGGACATTTCTCCGAGAGTCGTGAAGGTGTAGATTATTTTACTTGTATACATTCTTTACGGCCATGATGGTTTAGGTGTTGGCTAAATAGGTCTTTTTTTTCAAGTTTCTCGCACATCTTACAGTAACATATAGTTCATTCAAAAAGTCGAGTTGCATGAGCATCATGAAAGTCTTGTGTTACTCACTAATCTGTGTCCATGAGCACAATTGACATCCGCGTCTCTAAATTCCTTGAAGCATATTGAGAGCCATGGGGATTTGGGTCAAGCTGCTATTTAAGAAGTCTTACTCAAATGTTGGAGTTGGGTATTCTGGGATTTCTTCATTGCAATCGTAGTATATTAAACTTCATCAAGAGTTATATTCTTTTAAACCTAGACTTGGATCAGAACAGTGAAGGGTGATTAGCATCATTTGTCATTTTAGTTGATATATGATGAGTCTGTCTATCCAAAGGTTGAGACAAATTGTTAATTATTAAACAAGGGTTGTGAGATAATTAATGACACTACTTACTATTATTTATTAATTAGAACAAGTCAAATGATTAAAGGACTACCATAAAATGTAGGTTGGTTAAAAATACTTAAGCATTGCATGTTTGATGCTATGCTTCTTGAGATATTGTAGTTTCTAAACAAAACTACTTTTGGATCCGATCTTGTTGGAACTAATATTTAAGATGTTGTCCTATGAGTACATAGGCAACTAACAACTTGGTGATGTTGGCCCGATCTAAAAAACTTTAATAAATCATTTTGTTCTTTTAGAGCTCTTCCCTTAAGGGTGGAGAGGTTATGTTGTTGTTTGATTGGTTGCAGGTTCTTCAGGCGAAGATCAGTGGGACCAAGACTAACAAACATGGGATGTAGTTACTAATTTCTGAATTATGGTAAGTAAATGTATCTTTGGTGTGAGAGCTAACTCGGTTCTTTATTTTCATACTTATGACATACTTGTACTTAGATAGATAGCCTATTGTTATGGATTTTGAGATGTGTAATAAAATCATATGATTTTATATACGTATTTGTAAACCCTAGTTATCATGACTTGTACATTTAATCAAAGGGTTTATTTTACATTATGAAAAAAAATTTCCTCGTGACTTACCATTCGTGCTATTTAAAAATGGTTTTAAAAATCTAGATCATGACAGCAAATGAGTATGACCATTTTGTCTACTTCTTCAGGGATGTAAGTAGATTATATTACTTTTTCTTTATGTTAATGATATCCTACTAATGGGGAATGACATGAGCTTGATCGTTAGTCTAAAGAAGTTGTTCAAAACCTAGTTTAAGATGAAAGACATGGGTGAGGCCTCTTACATCCTAAGGATAAATATTGATAAAGATAAAAAAGCTCGTAAGCTTAGTATATCTCAAGAAGCTTACATTGAAACCATCTTAAAGCACTTCAGTGTAGTTGGTTGGAAAACATTTGATTCCCCTATTTACAAGGGTTCAATTCTCTAAAAGAGAATGACACCCTCAAGTGGTGAGGAAAGACTCAACATGGAGTCGATTCCATTTGCACATGCTATTGGCAGCTTGATGTATGTCATGACATTTACTCGACTTGATTGAAGCTTCGTTGTAAGCTTGTTGAGTACATACCAAGCTGACCTAAGAATGCAACATTGGCAAGCTGTTAAGTGAATGTTTAGGTACCTAATGTTCACTAAATCTATGAGAATTTCCTATTTGGCTGAGGGCCCTTCATTGGCTGGGTATAGTGGATCTAACATTTGGGGATTGGGGGGGGGGGGGGCTAGATGGCATTTTCATGTTTGGAGGCGAAGCCATAACATGAGCTAGTAAGAAGTAAAAGAGTGTTGCTAAGCCCACTATGGAGGCAGAGTTTTATGCATGCAATTTAGCAGCTTCAGAAGCAATGTAAATAAATGAATTTTTACTAGGCTGGGGCTAGAAGACTAGCCTAATTCTCTAGTCCAAATGTATTGCGATAATCTGGCCACCATGTTGACACTAAAGAATGGGGACATCAACACTAGAAGCAAGCACATTGAGGTACATTACTACTTTATCTTTGGCATGCTACACAAAGGAAAGTTGACAGTTAGTCATATTCTTACTACTGAGATGTTGGTGGATCCATTAACTAAGGCCTTACCTACGGATTTGTTTGTACAACACGCTCATTGTCTAGGGTTGCGACATGATAATGTGTCATCATTGTACCAATATGAATGTTGTAAAAACATATGAGTCATATGTCTAGTTCATTGGCTAATGCTTTGTCAAAATTATGTCATGAAGCTATGAGTATGTATTGAGTGTTAGAATCTGATTTGAAGTTGTTGTGGTCGAGTCAAATTTAGAATTAACAGACCTGAAAAATAATAGCAGACATGTTCTTATTTATTAAGATAGAAGACTAGAGAATGTTAAAGAGTTTTGAAGCTTATTCAGATAATATTTACATACAAAAGTCACGTAGAGAAGTTTCAAAAGTGATGTCAAAAAGATTTAAGGTAAAAATGACGAAAAGGTAAATTTATTTGTAGAGTGATCGATCTCTACAAATTATGAAGGATAGAGCAATTGATTGCACCTTGATTCAACATATTGCAAAACGAAGTTGAGAGTTATCAATTGCTTGCTATTGTAATCAATCAATCGCTTAGAGTATCATACACATTAAAACAATGACTGATCGATCGTTGTTTAGAACTATAATTGTTTCAAGTTCTGGTTACCCTAATTAAGACATTCCGATTTTAATTTTATTCCTTATTCAAGTACAAGTCCTAAACTGACTTAATGAGCTATAAAAGTGTTTTGAAATCATAAAATTTCATAGAGAAAAACGTAGAGGAGAAAAGAGAAAAAGAGTTTATACATTTGCTTATTGTTTTCTAAAGGAGAATTTACATAGAGCTTTGAGTTGAAAATCCATAGTGAATTAAAAAAGACAATCCAAAACTAAAGAATCTTATACACAAGTATTCTAAGGAGTTACAACATATCTTTAATAAGAGATTGAAGATTTTTACATGGTCAACGGTAATACAACAAGATGTTTTTGTTGAAGACTAGAAGTAGACAAAGAGAAGACAAGGAGGAAAAAGTTTAAAGTGCTTGAGGGAGAAGACTTACAGGCTAGTAACGCCAATCTAAATAAGAGAAGCTTGTCGTAGAGTCTAAATAAGTTAGTGGTTTGCATGTGTCAATGTAAAGTCTTGATTTCAAGTACATTGATTTGGTTCCTTTGGAATTATTGTAGTTTTTTACCTTAGTTGGGGTTTTCTAAGTAAATTGTCATGTTCATATGTGGATTGAATTATGGTAATATAATGATTGATTCATTGTGAGAATGCACTTTTCTTTGAGAGAATATTTACTTACTTCCGCTTAATAAAAAAATCTGCACAAAGAGGCTAGGATCTTAATTCTTACTTTGACACTTAATTCTTACTTGTCAAAGTATTAGTTTTAAGAGCAATCTCATGATCCGCTAAGTCGATTAGATTAATATTAAACTCAAAAGTTTCACAAATAGGTAGGGGATGTTGGACCAAGTAATGGGCTCGGCCCATATTGATCATGTGACTAACTGGGTAAACCGGTTAACAGTCAAGGGGTCTAGGTATATATGTGGGGGTGGAACCACTACCACGACACATGTCACCTAAGTTTGGTGGGCCTGAGCCACACACACATATTACTTATATATTAGGTGTGCACACAATGCATACACCATATAGACATGAGGGATGTGCACGGCCTCCATGGGCTTGTGGATATGAGCCCATGCATATGAATGCGACACTACTAGAGAAGAACCACTCGGATGAGACGAATTGGGCCTAATCCTAAGACCAACTAAGGAGGCAAAGCCCTTACTATAAAAGAGAGGCTTCTAGCCCCTCTCCCTCATCACTCGCATGTCCCCTCTCTCTCTCACGGCCGCCCCTCTCCCCTTGTAGTGTGGAGAGAGAGGCAGCCTCTCCCTCTCTTGGTGCTCCCTTTCTCGCCCTCTTGGTGATCAAGGCCACGGCTCCCCTTGGTGAGGGTTGAGCTGCCTGCCTCCTCTTCTCTTCCTCTCCCATGTGGTGACCTAGAGAACCTTTCTATAACGCCTCAAAATTTCAATGTTTTGAAATTCGAAAGTTTGGGCCCAATAATGACTTTTCTTAAAATTATACTATTTTGAGCTTCATTCGATCAAAGGAGCCTTAAGACATTTGATAGGGCTCGGTGAGACGAATGTATCGAGCCCAAGAATGTGTCAAACGGACACCGGGGTAGTATATTATGGCATCAAGAAGAGTGCTATAAGCAGGACCCACTTGAATTTTACGAGAAAACATACCGTTGTGTGGTCTTGTTTCGAAGGGCTCATCGATACGAGTTCAACTATACTAAGAACGCGTTATTCTGAGCTCGGAATAAAGATTTATGCTTTGAATTTTCATTTTCTATTTAAAAAGAAAAATTTAAAAAAATACGACGCGTTGATGCAGGCCCATGGCCTGCATACGACAGGCCATGGTTGACGCAAGAGTTGGCATGCGTCAGCCATGATGCAAGATGGCTTTTTTGGTTGTTGGCACGCATCCAATGGTTCTGGTCCTTTATAAAAGGGATGAGGTTCATTTCATATTTTTTTCCTCCTCTTCTCTACCCGCCGTCAAAACTTTTGTCCCCCGTTTCTAAGCCGTTTCTCGTCCGATTTCTTCCATTCAAAAACCATTCCTAGCTAATTCGAGGACACTCTATGTTGTAGAGGGGTTTTTTGAGTTAGCTAATCTAAAGGGGGGAACGACCCAAGGTAAGGTGAGGCTCCGTCCGCCGCTTTCTGGTTGGGAGGAAAAATTTATTCTAGCCTAAGGGGAAGTTCTACTCGCCTCACTCGAGCCGGACGAGGAGACTATCTTAGCACAAGGGGAGGTTCCGCCTGTCGCTCCTAAACCCACGAACGTGATAAGGATCTGACTGCCGGTTGTTACTCCGTTCAATTTTAAGAACAAAGGGTAGGTGGCCTTGAACTCTAATCTCGCGCTACCACTAGATCGTATGATTTTTTTATCCTTTCATAAAAGATTATTTCAAAAAATATGGTATTTTCTATGGGTCGGACATACGCTAAAATAATAATAGTGTATTGTATGCCTCTTTGTAGGATTTCATCGTAATACGTACTTTAAAACATTATTATTATTTAAATATGTACAAATGATTTTGACCAGATTTGAATGGTAGTTATTTGGTATAAAGACCAAAAACTATCATCGGTTTTGAAGGGTAGCTATTTGGTATAAAGCCCAAATGCTATTGGAGTTATGACTCCTAGGTATCGCCTATTATGACATATGGCGTGCCCATGAAGTTGGATATTGTGGGAAGATCTTCTTCATTATGATCCTGTTGCCCCCACAAGCATGGGTGTATGTCGCTCCGGTATCGGCGACATTCTGTGAATGACGTTTTATCCAATTTTGAATTATTTATCTGATTCTATTTACGAACAATTATTCGATTCTGAATTATTTATCGGATTCTGCTTACAAATGATTTATCTGAGTTTACCGGATTCTATGAAGAACTATTTTATCGGTATAAGAAGTGTGAGTCGACTTTTGAATATAAATGATTATGATATATTTATTTATGCTTCATGTTTTAACATCCTAATAGAATTTAATTATATCTATTGAGTATAATTATACTCACTCATCCCTAGATGCTGCAGGTCCAAACGAAGATGTTGATGTCAATGAGGATTGTTTGTAAAACTTCGAAAGGTCTATGCTTTATCATGTTCTTTTGCTATGTATTAATTTTGGATGTAAGCAACTTTGATTTTGTTAAGGCACGATAGGCCTTATTTTGTAAAGTTTTTGTAATTACCTAAATTAATAGAAAGTTACTCTTCTATGCACGGTTGATCTTGGCCCACTTTTAATTACGAATTAGCGGCACTTCGACCTTTAAAGTAATTTAAAAAATCGGGGCGCTACACTTTCTCCCTCATGTGCCTAGGCAGAGTTCAAGGAGGTTTTAGACCACATCAAGAGGATTTTGTAGGGCGATCTCTCCATCTCCATGCAATAGGTTGAGTGGTGATCTTGATATTACAATCATCAAAGAGACAACTTTGATCCCCCTTGATTATAATTGAATCTATATAAAAGGTTGTGCTTTTCTTGTGGGTGATTGGCCCCGTCCTTGGGAGCTCAACCCCTAAAGGTCAATAGGTTTTAATCTTGATTTTATATATATATATATATATATATATATATATATATATTATTTTTTGTGGATTACATGTGAATTACTTGTAAGAGATTGAAAATTGTAATTTTAACACCTCCATGCCAAGGGCTTACCACGAGGCTTCCACGGCTGCCACCCAACAACTTGATGTCTTTTGGTGGTGGCCACGAGTAGTACTTGTAATGACTAACTGCTACTTTAGGCAATCTTAAATTCTTAAATTTGATGAAGAACATCCAACAACCTTTATTATAATTGTCACAAACTTCACGTTGAACAATCTGAAATTTGATGAATAACACATAAAGAACGGCTCTGAATTGCATAGGATATAACTTTCCTTAAGGAAGTATTTGCCCCCTTTGGTAAACCAAATTGTTGTGGGGTTCTCAAGCAGACTCTCCTCCCAGGATAGTTAGAGCTTTATAGGATCTACTGTAATGCCCGAAATTTTCATCACATTTTCTCAAATTTCACAGAAAGTTTTTACAATATAACGGCTATAAATTGGGAAAAATGACGAAATACGAAACTTGTGAAAATAGTTTATAATTTAAAATATCACACATCAATTTATACTTTCCAATTTTTTTCTCATTCGATCAAACATCGTACAGCCAATCCAAACATCCTTAGGCGCTACTCGAAAATAAATGTACAAAGAAATTACCATGATCATGGGTTTTAAATACAAATCTATTCCAGACATCCTTGAGTGGAAATCCCATAAATAGTCCATAATCTAATCCAAATTACAAGTCCAGAAAACATAAACACCTTAAATTTCATCTCGCCCAATACATCAGATTGTGGCATAGAAATAATACTCGCAATGAGTTAAGGATATACCCAAGTCAAAGGAATCGATCCACTCAAGGGAGCAAGTGTCTATCTTCAGGAGCTCTTCAACACAAACCTGCAAAAGCCTCCCGACCACTGGGGCTAAAAAAATTAGGGTAAAATGAGGATTTTTATACTTAGTAGGAAAATACTCAGTCGAGGAGTTCCAAATAGTGAACTCAGTATGTCCATACATAGATGTGTTCATGCAACTCAAACATGAAGCAAACAGACATATAATAATCATGCACAAACGCATACAATCATGTCAAATACATACCATCAAACTAATCTTATACATACTCGTACGGTCTTACTTGTACAACCGTACTTGTATAGTCTTATTCGTACGACCTTACTCGTACAATCTTACTCTTACGACCTTACTTGTACAGTCTTACTCGTACCATCTTACTCATAATCATATGATTACAATCTTGTTCAAAAACTTACACATACTCAAAAACATACATACTCACTCATATAGTCGTACATATACTATCGACTACTGAAGCTCATTACAATTAATAAACTCCAACATCAAAATAGAAAAGAATGCCACTGGGGCATCACCTTAACCTCTAGGAAGTGACTAGATGCCAAGGACTTTTTGAAGGTATGGCACAACAATGCTCATGAGGCACAAGATCAAACAGGTAAGAGCAGTTCTATGATACTACTTACCTAAGTGTGCAAACATAAACACCCACACATTAGGGGCCATACAATTGCCTACACTTTAGGGGTCTTATACTGCCATGCCACTTTTGGGCAAAAATCATACAATGCCACTCTTGGGAAGAATCATACAATGCCACTCTTGGGCAGAAATCATACAGTGCCACTTTAGGGTAGAATCATACAATGCTTTCAATAGAGCATTAAACGTCTGGGCTTAATACAACACACAAACCAAATCAAAAACATCCATCACTCTCAACAGAACATTAGACGTTTGGGCTTAAATACAACACATAGTCAACATCCCATAGGATAAACACCATGGCAAGAGATGAAATGCTCAGCCAAGTCATTATCGGCTAGGTCAAACACAGAACATAATCCGTCGAACCCTCAAGTCTCAAATTCACAATGCTATCATTAGCTTTGCTTATAATTCAAGCTTAAATTAGTAAGTTATGTGGTACAATTATGCCACAAAAACTCTCAAACATACAGTGCTCCATTGATCAAACTGAAGCTGAGCCCGATCTCTAGTTCATCAAGGCAACAGACTTCACTTAACCCGGCCAACTCATAACATAACTCACCGTACACCAAAGTCTCACATATTCATGCAATCTCCTCCATACACCTTATGGCCAACACATCTTACTTAGAAGTCATCAAATTGAGCTCCTCATAGACCCATTTATCACCCTCTTACTTTACCTCACTTATTATATTTACTTTTCACTTCATATATATGTACGTTATGCTTGTACAATTATGCAACACTCTTATTGTCTGACAATCCCCCCACATACGCTAGAGTCCAAACCACACCAATCTACTCCAATCCTCGCCTACCAAACTTACAACCACCTTCTTTTGTCATATGCTTACACATCCACTTCCAACTCCATACCAAACCCTTTGTCACCTCTTACCATCCATCGATGATACATCTGCCCACACACACACATACACATATCCATCACACAAGCGCATAGCCATCACACATACATATGTTCGTCACACATGCTTTCATAAACCCAATTTCATACATAGCTTACCAACATACTCACTAGCAATCACTAGCACACACACAATTCACATACGTTGGTTACCAACATACTCACTAGCTATCACTAGCACATACATATTCCACATATGTAGCTTACCAACATACTCGCTAGGCATCACTAGCATACACATACTTCAAACATACTTACAGTTCACATGCATGTCAAATGCATTTCAACATAGCATAATTTATCCTCTTACATCATGCAAATGGATCATGATTTAACATCCAAAGCATGCTATCATGAAATTACAAGTTCAAAGCTCCCCTACCTCAAAATCCATGATGTTTGATGGCGAGCACATGACGGTGGTGGCGTCGATGGTGGAGTTGGCGGTCAAAATCATTGCCAAGTTGAGAGAGCTCTTGTCTCGAGGGTTTAGGAAGCGCCAGAGTACTCAAGGACAAACGTGGTGACACAAATCAACGCGACAAAAGTTGCGATCCACAATAGTGAACTTAGGCGGCAAGGAGAAAGATTGTGCCAACGAGTGGTAGGTACTATGAAAGTCTAGGTGTTCTCACTGATGGTCGATCGGCAGCTGAGATGTGCTTGTCCAGCTGCAAGATGTAGAAATTGGCCACGGACAACACCCAATGACAATGATTTCGAGTCAACAAGGGCCCACATAAGGTCAAAGGGCAAGGGCGACACTCAAGGATGGAGGATAGGTAGAGGAGGGATCTGGTGTCAAATCCATTCGGTGGCAGAGTCAGCCGATGGTCAGGCGGCATGAAAACGGTTCCTAAACCCTAAATCACATGTGCGGCCACATGCACACACAATAAAAAAGGGCCACTCGAGGGGGACAAGGGCTAGAAGGTGGCTGCCCAAGGCCCGAAAGGGTGACATGACTAAGGCCCTAGTGGTGGCCAATAGAGACAACAGAATTGCCAATTGCCACCCACAACCAAACCCAACGATGTGGGTGGCTATGCATCTAGCACGGTATAGGGCAATGAGCAAGCGGCCCATTCCAGGTGGAGGCATAATCAGGCCAAGTGGGGCAGAGCCCATGATGGCCAAATGGCCTACGGCTTGCCAGAGACACACACAAAGCATCTAACCGGCCAAAAACATAGAGGAACAGTGAGGCGAAGGTGGAACTAGGCAGAGGAGAAGAGCGTAGGGTGCATAGGAGGTCGATCTAGCCAGACATGGGATGAAGGGGTTGTGGCCGATCGGAAACGACTAATGGAGGCAACGAAACAGTCATCCGACGGCCAAAATTGTTTTGGCATAGTGAGAAGAAAAGAAACGAGGAAAATTATCGGCAGCTCCTGGAGGAGCAAGGAGAGCATGGTGGCGGCGGTACTGGCCAATGCCTATAGGTTCTTGGCAGATGGACAAAGTTAAGTTTAGTGGAGGGTGGCAGCAAACAATTGCAAAATAGACCTCCGACGGCCCAAAAATGAATTTATTCGCATACACACCCTGTGTTCCTCCCCAAGAACTACAAAACCCTCAAGTAGTTCAATGTAAATCTCTTCCTCTAAATTTCCATTTAGGAAGGCAGATTTTACATCCATCTGGTGCAGTTCTAAATCAAAGTAAGTAACACATGCCAAGAGATATCTGATTGAGTCAAATCTTGACATAGGTGAGAATGTCACTTTAAACTCCATCCTATACACCTAGGTTTTTGCCACTAATCTCGCTTTGTACTTGTCTATTGACCCATCTGCCTTAAGCTTCATTTTGAAGATCCATTTACACCCTATGGGCTTCCGCCCTTCAAGTAGATCCACTATCTCCCAACCTTGTTCTTTAGAATTAAATCTATTTCCTCTTGAATAGCATTTCACCATTCTTGAGCATCTGGAAGACTCGAAGCTTGCTTAAGGGTAATTGGGTCATTTAGAACACGTTCATCTAATGTGACATTGTCTTTCTCTTGCATTGTATAGAAGTCTATCAACCATGTTGAAGGTCTTCTTTCCCTCAATGTGCTTGGTTCCTAGTCGCTTTGATTTTAAATTGATCCAATTACTTCCTTAGGATAGTAATAGGACCAGTCTCTTTTATTATCTCGAAAATATATACTCTTTTATTAGGTATTTGTGGTTTAATTCTTCTTCTAATAAATAAGCATATCTAGAATCAATAACCCCTACTGTCTCATCCATGTGGTGAACCACAAATTTGTACCCCTTAAAGTGATCACAATAACCAATAAAGTTACACTTTATGGTCTTAGGATCCATCTTAGACCTATGCTATTTAGGCACCTTTACGTGTGCCCTAGATCCTCACACACTAAGATACCCTAAGCTTGGGCATCGACCTGTCCATGGCTCATAAGATGTTCGTTGGACTACCTTTGTAGGTACACGATTAAGGATATACACGGCAATGTCTAAAGCCTCACCCAAAAAATTGGTTCCTAATTCATAGTGATTTAACATGAACCTTACCATGTCCATAAGCATACTATTACGCCTTTTTACCACTCCATTTTGCTGTGGAGTGTAGGGGAGGGTGTATTGATGCACTATTCCTTCATTAGTATAATAATCCTTAAACTAATCAGAGGTGTACTCGCCACCCCTACCAGTCCTTATGACTTTTACCTATTTACCTAATTGGATCTCTACCTCAATTTTAAATTCTTTGAATTTATCTAAGGCATCAGACTTTCTGTTTATTAGATACATGTACCCGTATCTTGAATAGTAATCTATGAAGGTTATAAAAGAGGTCATACCTTAGTGGGTATGACCATTCAGGGGCCCACAAATGTGTGAATGAACTACTCCTAATAGTTTATTAGCCCTTTGTCCCTTTTGGAAAGATTGCCTGCTCATCTTCCCCGATAAGCAATCTTCACACATACATAAGTCTTTAAATATTCTAGGTAATAATCCCACATTCGACATCCTATGTAGCTTATCTACATTTACATGATACAATCGCATGTGCCAAAGTAACGCATCATCCAAAGACAAAAAAAAATAATCAAAAGAGTTTAATTCATTAAAAGTAAATGAGTCCATAACATCCAAATAATACAATCCATCAACCAAAGTAGCAGTAAAAAGAACAGAGCCACCCTTGCCCACTGTGGCTTTGCTCCCTTTGAATTTGACCTCAAATCTTTTCTTGGTCAGAATAGGAATGGAAATTAGATTCATCTTGATGGAAGGAACAAACAACACATCAATCAACACAAGAGTTGACCCTTCCTTCAACAGGATCCAATAAAGTCCCCATGGCCTTCACATCGCAAGAAGTGTTGTTTCTCATGTATACTTTGTTCAGTCCTAGGAGAAGGCTGATCATCTCACCCCTTGACCCCTAGAGTGAGATTCATACATTATAGCTCCAAAGTCCAACCACTAGGTCTTCTCCTTAACATCAAGATCATGACTTTAGAGATAACACAAATTATTTCTTTGTTCTTGCTCTTGTTGTTATTGGTTTGGTTATCCTTCTAGGGACAATTAGCCTTGAAGTGTTCCACTTGGTCACACTTGAATCAAGTACCCTAGGGTTTGTTATTCCCCTTGTCATTACCTTTGTTCTAAGGCTTCTTCCCCTTTCTCTTGAAGAGTTTCTTCCATGAAGGTCCTAGCCCCTGTCCACCTTTCTTCCCACCACCAGAGTTCTGTGCTAGGTTAGCAGTAACAGACCCTAAAGCATTAACATGGTTTCTCCTTTCTAGCTCAAGCAAAAGCTTGGCAGTCAGAGCCTCCATTGTCAGCTTCTAGTCACTCATGTTGAGGTACACCACTACACTCTCCTAGGACTTAGGGAGGTTCTTCAACACAGTAGACATCTAAACTTACTAAGAGATGGGGCCATACAAGGTGTCCAGGTCATCAGCAATGATGGACATGGTACTCAGGTGCTCATTCACATCATCTCCCTCTTTCATCATAGAGTTTTGATATTTTGATGCAGCATCCTCTTATGAGCCTTAGTCTGCTCCTCATACCTCACAGATACAACTTCACGCATCTCTCTCGTAGTCTTGTGCTTCTCAAAGAGCCTCTCCATCTTTAGCTCCATGAAGGTTAGAATAGTAGACCTGACCTTGTTGTCATCATCCTTCAGTTTCTCATAAGCCTTTTTTTGAGCTACAAAGTAATTTTCTTGGCATGGCTCAATGACCTGCTCCATGACATGAGCCAGGTCAGAGAGAATGAGGATATGGTGTATCATCCTCTTCCACAACAGATAATTATAAGCATTGAGTTTATGTGTCTTTCCCAACTCAAAGGTGACCATCTTTGATGTCATTATGCACAAAATAGAATTACAACAAAACAAGGCAAAGACAATATAATAAATACTATGATATGACCAATCACTACTTTGTTAATTATATATTGACTCACTTATTCTAACACATAGTAAAGGAACAAGTGTTTTTATGCTAATATAATCAATTTAATTGCATATAAATTAGGTACAAATCACAAGCATGTGAAAAGTCCAAACTACCCTTAAGTCGCTTAAGGTAAGTTGACCTAATATGCAATTACTTGTGATAATAACTTATTCTAATAATTAAGAACATGCAATCAACAACAAAATACTTAAATAGGGTTGCGGGAAAAATCACTTTTCTGTACAGAAAAATAATGGTATGAAATTACCAAATTAGTCCTAGGGCTAGTACGATATTTTCACCCTTATAATCACACCAACTTTAATCACACAATAATTAATCAACACTTTTATATGCATGAAAGATTATAATTAAGGTTCTATACAGCAAACAATCATGCACACAAAATGCTCTTGTAAATTGACCAAAATGCCCCTAGGTCTAATTTGGTCAATTTGCACTACTTCTAATCTAATTAATTGATTAAATCTAAAAAATATAATTAATTAAAAATCATGGACTAGAAAGTATGTATGTGCATATAAGTGACTAGAAAATTTATTAAGGCAAAAAATCCACATGTGAACTTATGGTTTTGCCCCTAGGCGTGCCAAACCCAAACAAATGACCGACTCACAAAATTCCAGCAAACTAAGTTCATAATATACTTCACTTTAATTCCAAAAGCCCTATTATAGAATGATGTCTAGAGATCAAATGAGGGTTTTCCCCAATTATGCACAAAAACCCTAAATTAGGTAAAGATCACAATTTTTTCAACAAATCAATGACCAAAACCCCTTTGTCGGGCTCTGATACAACTGTGGAGTGGCATCAAAGTGGAAGCGTTGAGGTGGGAGAGTCCTAGGGGTGGCACCTTGCATAAAAATTGCGACTTTAAATGAAATCCTCTACACAATCAATAAGCAAATACATAAGTAATAATAATGTAATGGGGCAAACCATGAATCAAAATGAAATCAAAGAAAGGTACGACGGACTGATCTTTGGGGCTGATCAGCCCCCGGACAGCTCCTTCACACCAATGCCCAAACTCAATTGAATGATAATTCAATGAAACAAGAGAGGAAATTACCTTGTGTAGATCCCTCAAAGCCTCTTTCTTGGATGGAGAAATCAGCGAGGAGGAACGTACAACCTTCGTCTTGAATCCACACACTTGCGAGGAAGAAGATCAACCTTTTTGCACCACGCACAAGGGAGAGGAGGGGGCGGCCAGCCCCTTCCTTTCTCTTTAGACTAGGGCACCGCACACCACAAGAGAGAGAGGGGGGGGGGGGGGGGGAATTGGGTGAGAGAGGAGAGTGGGGGCTGCTCACTTGACTTAGGGCTTCCTCCTCCCTCAATTAACCCTATTTGGGCTTTACTTAAGCGAGCCTCCTTCTTGATTTCACCACGCTTTCTTAGAGGTTATGACACAATGAGAGTGGGCTCTGCTTCTCAGAGACCACGGGGGCCTGGACCTCTTGCACATGGCCAAGCCCGTGACACGGTCGACCCCTCACTAACTACGGGTCTGACCAATGACACTAATTCATGAGTCGGGCCCTATAATTTTAATATGCACACCCTAGTCACATGCCTAGTATGCATGTGTGACGGATGTGGGTCCCAATAAAATTCATGTCACGATGGCTCATGTGGAGCATGACCTGTCACGGAGGTGCTAGGGGAATGCCTAGTGTGCGGCACTCGTAAGGCCAAATAGTCAAGCGAGTAAGTCATTCTTCGTCAAGGTCATGGCCTCGTGCCATTCGACCAAGCGTCCAACCTGCGAAGCCAAGCAACGAACCTGTCCCAAGGCGAAGGTGCAAATGTACCGGGACATTTCCCAAGTGAGTTGTCCGGAGGGGGACACTGATGTTACGTCCAAACCAAGACTATGAAGGAGTCTAGTTCAGATTTCTTTTTTTTACTTGTCAATTATAGTAGACAAGGTCGATCCACAGGGAAATCCTTGTGCAACAAAGAAAATAGTTACGAAGAAATAGAGAAAGGAAAAATCAAGAAAGAAAGCATAGAAGAGTATTGAGGCAATATAGAGTCGAGAAATTGAGATGAGAAAATACTAAGGCATTAAGAATCATTGTAACATCTAATGATATTCTTCATGTATCATGTTATCTCAGTTAGAATCGAATAAAAATTCTATCTAACCGGAAGATATGAACATTAAATTTGAAAATAAAGATAGAAATGCTTTGGATAGATGAAGGATAAAAATAATTGTCTCTTAAAGATTTCTATGTATCCAAATCACAAAAGATCAAGAAGAAGAGCCTTCAAGTATCTTATGTATCCAAATCACAAAGAAACAAGAAGAAAAATAATATTAAATAAATATTACTTAAAATAAATAATACTTACTTGAAACCATTAATGAAACATGAATTAAACTTCATTAAATTGTTACAAATCACCTCTAGCCTTAGCTTGAGAGCTTAGAAAGCCATTACAATAAAACTAAAACAAAAATACAAAATGAGAGAAGAAAATAGGAGAAGAGAGCTCCAAAGAGAAGGGGATGATCCATCTATCACGTCCACCCTTCTATTTATAGGAGTAGAAGGGGTTGCTTCTAAGAAGAAAATGAAATCATATCTTTAGATTACATCTTGATTGATTGTCTGATTTGACCCATATATCTTAGGAATTTGGAATTTCTTCCTAAAATAACACTTGTAGCCACGGACGTCTTCTTTCCATTGCCACTAGAATCGTATCAATCCAAATTATACACAAAAAGATATGATCAAAATACTAAGGTTGTGTCAATCTGTCCAAATCAACTTCTTTCATAATTCAGTTTTATTCATACAAGTCTCAAATCAAATGGGTCTACAAGGTTGTGTTCGACCATTCCATGCATGTTTAAACCATTAGGAGCCCATTCTTGACTTTTAAATAGCTTTTGGTAGTTGGGCTTAACTTCCTCTTCCAGTTGTATCCTGTTGAAGCCTGTTTAGACATGTAAACTCAATTAAGGTCCAACTAACTTATTCAAAATATAAATAGCCTAAATTAGCAATGAATTAACAGAAAATAGGATTGCAATTCGAAAGTTGAAAATATTTTATTTAACATTATTTCAGTGCATCAAATACCCCCAAACCTACTTTTTGCTAGTCCTCGAGCAAAACAAAAATTAAAACCATAGAAAACAAAACTAACTACTCCACTTCCGCAGGAAATCTCGATTGCATTTAGCATATATAATAAGCCTTTAAACCCCTAGCTTATACTAGTGGACGAGTTGTGTCTCGTGAGGGTTTGTAGTGAATCTACCCACAAAATTCAAAACTAGAATGATAAAAGAAAATTAAAATTAAAACCACGTCAAATTTACAAATCAACTCCTCCTAAACATGTGACTTCATTTAGTAAAATCAAACATGCATAATATAACTTATCTTCTGAAACAATAATTCATTCTAACAACTTCATATTGGTGGCAAGTATTCATACATACATAATAGTTTTAGAAAAATAGACATTGCCAAGTAATTATACAATCCCATTCTCATGAATCGAACAACTCAATGTGTCTTATGTCCACTCAGCAATTTCAAGTTTAACACTAAAAAATAGACATTAGCATCTATTCATCTTCAAGAGATCATAATAGAGAATCATGCAAAACCTTCATTGAAAAGTAAAACACCCTAGATCACCTTATAACTCATTCAAGATATAATTGCATAATGTCCTATTAGAATTTTATGCTCATCTCACATGACATGTGTAAGGCTTAGCCTTTTTAAGCTTTCTATAAGATCCATGTAACAAATGTTAAGCCAGTGACTCCCAATCCAGTTGGCTCAGGGCACTAGGTATTAAAGCACCCCTCAGGCTTAATAACTTAAACCAAATAGGCTTTAAGGCTATGTATGTCATAAATTAGTCAACTCTATCTTTTGACACGAACACCATATGCTTAGTGAGGCACACTGAGTCCCGATCTACTCAATAGAGTGACTTTAATTCTTTACAATTTTTCAAATTTTTTTTCACATTTTTCTTTTCTTTTCTTGAGCACATTATATAATCAACTTGAATTGTGTTGACAAAAAGTCCTCGACTGTTCTACAAACCAAGAATAGTGAAGCTCAAAACTCTATCATGATAACATGAATACTACTAGATCATGCCAAAGTTTTACTCTAATATGAAAATAATTACTTAGATTCAATGATATCCACCAAGATGTAAGACCATAATCAAAGGCTCGAATTCTCACTTAGGCAAATATTTTTCTTAGTTTTTATTTCAAAATAGGAGCACAAGAAACCAATATGAAGTAATCAGAACTCAAAATCATTAAATCTGTCAAGTCATATTCTAAGTAGTCTCATGTCATTAAATATAGTCACATGTCTAAAATAAGCATCAATGTAATAAGAAAAAACATAAAATAAAATAAATCTAATTAATTTTTCTAATTTTTTTATTTTTTAATTAAGACTAAAAAAAATATGATAGAAAAATCTCTTTCTATACCCCCAAACATTGTCCTCAATGTATAAAAGAAAGTCAATGCAATGCTTAATATAAGAAAAGAGGAAAGAAGAGATAATATATCGGTTGATGTGCTCATGTACATAGCTATCAAAAGAAAAATAGTCAATAAAGCACAAGCATAATCACATTAGGGTAAATTAATAATGAATCATATAAGCACACCCTAATAATGAGACCCAAAATCACAGGGATTTGAGAAGATGCATTTAAAACCGGTTGTGTGTCTAAAACAATGAAGTCCACTGGAAAATAGAATTTGTCTACTTGAACAAGGACATCTTCCACTATTCCTCTTTGCCTTTTGATTGAGCGGTCAGCAAGTTAAAGTGTTATGTTAGTGGGTTTCAAATCCGCTAAACCTAATTGCTCATAAACAGAATAAGGTAAGAGATTAACACTTGCCCCAAGATCAAGCAAAGTTTTTTTAATTCTATAATTCTCAATTATACAAGATATGGTTGGACAACCAGGATCTTTATATTTGGGTGGGGTGTTTTGTTGCAAAATTGCACTTACTTGTTCTGTCAAAAATGCCTTCTTTTGTACATATAGCTTACGCTTGATTGTACAAAGGTCTTTCAAAAATTTTGCATAAGATAGAATTTGTTTAATGACATCTAAGAGAGGAATATTAATCTTCACTTACTTGAAAATTTCAAGAATGTCACCATTTTGCACTAATTTAGAAGAAGATTGTAATCTTTGAGAAAAAGGAGGAGGAATAGGAGAAACACAATCGGAGTTGTCATGTTCGTCACCATATTTAGAATTCAAAGATTCCTTAGGTTCAACGACCTTCATTATAATGTCTTTGTTAATGACTTTTCCACTTCTCAAAGTGGTGATGGACTTAACATGCTCTTCTTGTGACCTTAAAGAATTTAAATTTTCAATTACAAATTGACCTTTAAGATTTGGTTGAGGTTGAGAAGGAAACTTCCCTTTTTCTTTAGTGCTCAAATCTGTGGTTAATTGAGTGATAGAAGTCTTCAAGTCATTGATGGCTTGCATTGTTTGGTTGTTGATTGTTGCTTGACTTTGCATAAATTCTTGCAATGTGTCTTCAAGAGTCTTCTTATGTGGTGGAACATAATTTGAGGAAGAATGGGGTACCTACACATTAGACTAATTTCTCCAACTAAAGTTTGGATGATTTCTCAAATTAGGAATATAAGTTTCAGAATAAAGAGAAGAGAAATGCCTTTTGTATGTATTCATAGCACTTCCTTAAGTATGTAACACTTCTTAAAAGCAGGGATTGTTGGACAATCCTGTGTTTGGTGTCTATCACTCTCACATATACTACAAATATCTTATGCTTTTCGAGAAGCTTTAGACATGTTTTCCCTATTAATTTTCATAGCCTCAACTTTTCTAGTTAAACTTATAATTTTTGCTTTTACATCATCATCTTTTTTAAGAAGGTACATGCCCCACTTAGTTGTCAAATTAGATTTGGTCTTAATACTACTTTTAAATTCATTAGAATCTTCCCATGATTTAGCATTTTCAGCTAACACATCAAAATAGACCCATGATTCCTTAGGTTCTTTACTTAAAAATTCTCCATTACACATCATTTCAATAAATTGCCTCATTTGAAAAGTCAAGCTATTATAAAAAAAATTAATTGTATACCATATTTCATATCCATGATGTGGGCACAATAACAAAAGTTCTTTAAATCTTTCTCAATATTGAAAGAAAGTCTCATTTTCTTTTTGTGAAAAATTCATGATGTTCTTTCTAAGTGTATTAGTTCTATGGGTGGGAAAAAACTTTTTCAAAAATTCTCTTTGTATTTCTTGCCATGTTCCAATGGATCTTGGCTTAAAAGAATTCAACCAATTTTTTGCTTTTTCCTTTAAAGAAAATGGAAAGAGTTTTAATCGAATAACATCATTTGAAATATTTTGGTTTCACAAAGTTGCACAAACCTCTTCAAACTCTTTTAAATGCAAATATGGGTTTTCCGAATCTAAGCCATGAAATTTGGGTAGTAATTGAATTACACCCGGTTTGAGTTCAAAACCACTCATATTAGTTGAAAAAATCATGCAAAAAGGAGAACTTGATCTAGTTGGTTGTAAATAATCACGCAAGGTTTTAACTTTAAAATTTTGTGCATTATTATCCTCATTATCACTTTTTAGTTCCTCCATTGTATCAAAATAAAGATAATTTTGAAAAGATTTGTTCACTCTTTTCAATCGTCCAAATTATCAAGCACCCATGTGAACATGCAACAACAAATTTTTTTTTATATATATTTAGTAACAAATGAAAGTAAAAGTGCAAAAATTAAATGAAAAAATATAAAAAGTTAGAGAGTTAGAAGTTAATGGACAAAAATTAAAATTACAAAATAAGGTCAAAGACACTATCAAGGTACACGTTTGATCCCAAAAAATTTTTGGTAGTAACATGGGTAGTGCCTCCGGTCTCAAAAAAAGAAAAATTACAGAATTTAAGTACTAAAAGTAAATGACATAAAATAAATGACTGAATTTAAAGAGTTAGTATGCAAAAATAAAAGTTAGAGAATTAGTAAAGTTAGAGTGAGTTTTTTTTTCGTAACGGATTCTTGTCACACGTTGCAATCCCCGGCAACGGCGCCAATTTATTGTTACGTCCAAACCAAGACTATGAAGGAGTCTAGTTCAGATTTCTTTTTTTTACTTGTCAATTATAGTAGACAAGGTCGATCCACAGGGAAATCCTTGTGCAACAAAGAAAATAGTTACGAAGAAATAGAGAAAGGAAAAATCAAGAAAGAAAGCATAGAAGAGTATTGAGGCAATATAGAGTCGAGAAATTGAGATGAGAAAATACTAAGGTATTAAGGATCATTGTAACATCTAATGATATTCTTCATGTATCATGTTATCTCAGTTAGAATCGAATAAAAATTCTATCTAACCGGAAGATATGAACATTAAAATTGAAAATAAAGATAAAAATGCTTTGGATAGATGAAGGATAAAAATAATTGTCTCTTAAAGATTTCTATGTATCCAAATCACAAAAGATCAAGAAGAAGAGCCTTCAAGTATCTTATGTATCCAAATCACAAAGAAACAAGAAGAAAAATAATATTAAATAAATATTACTTAAAATAAACAATACTTACTTGAAACCATTAATGAAACATGAATTGAACTCCATTAAATTGTTACAAATTACCTCTAGCCTTAGCTTGAGAACTTAGAAAGCCATTACAATAAAACTAAAACAAAAATACAAAATGAGATAAAAAAATAGGAGAAGAGAGCTCCAAAGAGAAGGGGATGATCCATCTATCACGTCCATCCCTCTATTTATAGGAGTAGAAGGGGTTGCTTCTAAGAAGAAAATAAAATCATATCTCCAGATTATATCCTGCTTAATTGTCTAATTTGACCCATATATCTTAGGAATTTGGAATTTCTTCCTGAAATAACACTTGTAGCCACGGAAGTCTTCTTTCCATTGCCACTAGAATCGTATCAATCCAAATTATACACAAAAAGATATGATCAAAATACTAAGGCTGTGTCAATCTGTCCAAATCAACTTCTTTCGTAATTTAGTTTGATTCATACAAGTCTCAAATCAAATGGGTCTACAAGGTTGTGTTCGACCATTCCATGCATGTTTAAACCATTAGGAGCCCATTCTTGACTTTTAAATAGCTTTGGGTAGTTGGGCTTAACTTCCTCTTCCAGTTGTATCTTGTTGAAGCCTGTTTAGACATGTAAACTCAATTAAGGTCCAACTAACTTGTTCAAAACATAAATAGCCCAAATCAGCAATGAATTAACAGAAAATAGGATTGCAATTCGAAAGTTGAAAACATTTTATTAAATATTATTTTAGTGCATCAGACACCTCCTTGCGATGCACGAATCCAACTTAGGCAACTCGGACATCTCAACATTCCATCTCAGCCAAGTGCATGCAAGGGTCTTTGAATCTAATACGGCCATAAGGACAGACAGCCGCCCGATAGGTTGGAGAGTCTCATCCCCCAGCGGACGAGGCTCTTGGCATGATAGGTAGCAACACAACGAGCCCTCGTTGTCATCCGAGACAGCCGGTTGCAAGGCTTGGCATCATACGAATGACTTTGTCATTTCAGCTCACCATGTCCCCCCCTATATAGCATAAGAGATTTTCTCCATTCTATTGGAGTGGCAGCCAAAGTGGCTGTACGGACATGGTTCATCCAAAGTTTGCCAAACGGCCCGAGATAACTCCCAATGACTCTTTAACACTATTTAGGGGGGAGGGGACACCTTCTGAATTCAAATATGTGCTAGTTGGTCATGTGTCCCAACATAGCCAACTATGTGTGCACATCGTTGCGTGCTTTCTGCGCAACGTTGTGCACACATGTTGCGTAACATTGCGGGCCTTCCCCGCAACGCCTACATACATGATGTGCAATAATATGGGCAATTTCTGCAATGCATACACACCTAGTATACAACACTTTCACACGTGTATGCGCCCCAACACATGTCATGGATAGTCCGCTTCGCTACCCCGTGACAGACTGCCCCCACTATCCTTGGACCCCGTCACCCATACTGGCTCACCCGAACCGTGAACAAAGTGGACTGAAATGGGCCTGAACCCATACCCTGGTCCAACACACATTTCGAAGGACAATCACATTCCTTTGGCCGGTAGCAACGAGGAGCTGCTCGTATTTCCACTCAAAAGTTTCGTATTTGTGTAATTTGGTCCCCACGTTCAAATAAGTTAGATGTTGATATAAGAGTTAGATCTTGTGATAGCAAAAGATAGGATGTCAATAATCTACTAGTGCCATAGTTAGGGAACACGTGAATTGTGAAATGGAGAGACAAGGAAATGTTGAATGATAAGAGTAGGCATAATAGGATAACTATTACTCAGGTTTTATCAAAGAGCGATATACACATTTTCTAGTTCTTTACACCAGTATTTAGATTCATTTTGGAAATTATATCTCACCTGCTTTTAAATTAAAATATTTCTTTCGCTTATTTAACTTTTATTCAAATTTATAAAAATCCTAATTAATGTAATAATAGTGTTGAATTAATATAATAATATTATTTAATTGATATGATAATATTAATGAATCTAAAAGAACCTAACCCTATTGAATAAAAAAAAATTACAACAAAATAGGTTATTAGTGATGTACATACTTGGGTCATGAATACTAATTTGCGACAAAAAGAGACTTGTGTCACTAAATATAACTTTTTTGCCAATTTTTTAGTGTCGCTAATAATAATTAGTAAGGTTCTATTAAACATCGATCGCTAACAATTATTTGTAACACACAAGTCTAGAGCCATCACTTACTTGAAATAATTTAGATGTCGGTATAAGAGTTAGGTCTTGTGATAGAAATAGATAGGATGTCACTTGTCTACTAATGCCATGGTTTGGGAACACGTGAATTGTGAAATGATGACTGAGACATGTAAATGTTATGATAAAAATTGTGTTAAATGTGGACTGAATAGGATAAGTACATATATATTTTCCTAACCAGATTTGTATGACCAAATTGAATAACCAATTGACATATGGAGGGGAATTGTTAATTAGATCCAAAGTTCCCAAATATCTCTCTCACAAATTGTGCATGATGTGGCAGCGATTGTTGGTCACCTAACTTGGTCTTGAAAAATGGTCAGGTTAAACAAGTCCCAATAACTAAAACCACAGATTTCATAAAAGATAAATTTACACATTTTCTAGTTCTTTATACTAGTATTTAGAATTACTTTAGAAACTATATTTAACCTCATTTTGAATTATAATATTTCTTTTATTTTTTTAACTCTTATTCAAATTTATTAAAATCCTAATTAATATAATAATATTGTTATATTAATATAATAATATTATTGAATTGATATGATAATATAATGAAACCAAAGGAACCTAACCCTATTGGATCCAGAAAAAAAGCCTAACCATAATTCACTCCTCTTCTTCAACTATGCTGATAACAGGCAACCTTTGTTTCAACAGCCCTAATCTCCCTCCACTCATTCCCATTCTCGGGCTAATACCTCTTCTTCGGATTTGCCTCCTCTCCCACGTTTACATGTCTTAAAATTTTTTTTTGTAACTTTTAACTCTGGTGCAGGGAAATATGACAGTTCCACAACATCGGATAAAATTTTGCAATTGCAGGGGTCCCATACCAAAAGACGAACATTTACATACAATTTCTCACCTACCATTAATTTTAGGGCCATTATCAAGTTAATTAGAAATATAAAGTCAACAAGATTAGACATCCCTTAGACCCTTATCTACTCGTTACAAAAAGCAACATGTCTGAAACATTTGTTGTTTTTACATGATGCAGTCTACTCATACGCACGTTTCCCACGAGTCTAAAGTCAACCTTTTCCTACAACGCTTTTCAGCTGTGAATATCCTAGGATAAGAATGGAGTTACTTTCACATTATATAGTTATAGACTACGTGTTAATATATATTATCTTTGACTTAAATTAATAGCTCCCTTTAAAAAAAGAGTTTGTTTTATATTAATAACTTCTTTTTAAAAAAATTTAAGTGAGTTTATTATTAAAAAGAGTATCATAAGCTTATTTTTTCTTTTCTTACTTGTAGGTTACACCATAAAATAAAAATCACCATTTTTTTCAAATGTTACTAGAATGGAGGGAATATTAATGTAAGTATAAAAGACTTTTATTTGAGTTAACATGGACTAGCATATGCAATGTAAATTTTTAGAATCAAGAGCTCATGTAAAGCGTGTGAAATCTCTCATGTATTACCTTGGGAGTAAATAATTTCTTGTTTAGTTTGGTTTGGCTGGATGTATGTCTAGACATATGTCCCTAAATCAAACTTTATTCTAAACTAAAATCCCGCCATTGTCTGTTACTTTTCTTGGTCACAATTGGCCAAAAGGATTTGTTGGCAACAAAGAGTTGACAGCCGTCTAGGACCCCAGAAGGTATCCAGTCTAACCGTTCCACCAAGTGGCAATGCATAGTTCTATTCATGATTTAACACATGCACTTAAGTCATAATCTGAATTTACTCACTTTAAATAAATAGAAACCATTTAAATATGTCAAATATTAAATGGATGTATCTACCACATGGGTCAGGCAACCGTTCCATTGAATAATGTTTTTTTGGGGCCCGACTAAAAGGAGAGCTTGGGGAATAAAAAATAAAATATGTTTTGCCGAGTATCATGATTCTAAGGCACTACAAAAAAATTGATCATTAGCGGCACTTTATAAACGCCACTAAAAGTCCCTAAAGCGCCGCTACTGAAATAAGCGGCACTCTTAATAGCGCCATGGGAAAAAGTGTCACTTAAAAGCATCAGCGGCGTTTCTTGTGGCGCTTTATACGAGTGCCGCACTTGATTGACTATTTAGCGGCGGTTTTAAAAGCGCCGCGAATAGTATTTAAGAAAAAGAAAAAATAAAAAATATACAGAATTAGTGGCGCTTTGTAAAAGCGCCGCTACTTTTTTTAAAATTTAAAAAAATATTATTAGCGGTGCGTCTTATAAGCGCCGTTAATGTTTTTAAATTAAAAAAATTATTAGCGGCGCTTCTCATTCTTTGCTTTAAAAAAACATGATATGAGAATAGGATTATCCGTCTACAAGCCTGTAAATAGAATTAGTATAAGCAAAAATCAAAATTAAAGCTCATTTTCTCGGTGCAAAGAACCAGAAATTTCAGGCAGGCTTGAAAGATATCATAAGAGATGATTTTATAAGTCTTTCAAAGAATCAGACATGAATGTATGCATAATTGTATTATTATATTAGACTAAATTTTAAAGGTCAACCCATTTGCTAGTCTGTTATCCTAAAAGGTTGTCCTGAGATACATATCATCTTTCAAATGGGAAGACAATGGAACTGAGTGCAGCAGGTCAGATATAAAAATTGCAAAATACATAAGGGGGTGTAATACCATCAAATCTTTTGTCTTGGGGTGCTTCTTTGTTGAGAACAAAATGCCTGTGAAAAATAAGAAAACACATGCATAAGCAGTTGCGGAAGTTGGTCAAGAAACTATATAGATGTAAAAAGATTGATGTTAGCAGATTTCATTATTACTAAAAAGTAGCCTAGAAAAGACACAGGGCATACTGAAAAGAATTGAAATAATCCTATTTGAAGTACCTGTATCTTCACTACATTCCTACGCAGGTTTAGATATTCTTTACGCCTTTTCCATCCTCGATAATTTTTTCAAATCGAGAGAGATGCTTTGTTTAGCTTGTGATCAGGGAGATTCCGTATGACTTTCCGGAACTTTGATACAGCTGAAAAGCCATCAGGAGACATTCCATACTCGTCACAACTTAATGCAGTTGTCTGCTGTCTCCTCCTAAAAGAATGAGCTCGAAAGGCAGCTTGGATACGAGCTGCAGCCAACGAATCCTTATGTGAAAGCTGATCTTCGGTAGCATTGCCAATAACCTGTTTACTTTCATCAGAAATTATCTCAACAGTTCGTTCTGCCTCCAAAGCAGCAGAGTCTTTAGATATCTCACTTTTTTCCATTGTAAGAGAAGAGACATGAGCTGTTAAAGCCACTTGAGAAAGATATCCTGCTAGACCTTTGTGGCCACATTCAGCAGCAATAGAAGCAGGATTTTTCCCAATGGGATCTTGTGAAGTGGGGTCTGTTACCGCCCCAGAAGATGCTCCATTGGCTATCAGCGCTGCAACCATCTTTTCTCTGGCATGGCTAAACAAATTAGTCATGCAAGCCTCTTTATTAACAATAACATGAATTTTGGTGAACTGCTGAACACTAGTTTCATGTCCTAAACTGCATGTCCGCCAACATTGCCTAGAAAATTTCAGATTTTCAGTTCGTTCCAGAAAAGTTAAGCTAAAATAAGAAAGTCATGATTATTATCTACATACTTCTATCGGTGCCAAAGAAAATTATCATAACAATGAACATGTCAGGAGATATAAAACAATCCCAGAAAAGAAACTATCTTAGGGAAAGATAGAGACTGACAACCTGGAAGGACAAGTCCCTTTCCATCAAAACATCTTTTTTGATTGTAATATTCAATTGACTCCTTTGCTGTGGGAAAGGACTCCTTTGCTATGGGAAAGAACTGCACAATGATGCAAATATGTGATAGACTGACAGCAAGAAGGTGGATAAACAGCGCAAGAAGCAACTTAATTAGAAAAGAATATTTCTATAGGTAAAATACTAGAATATCACTTTCAAATAGAGGAGAAGACTTGAAATCATTAACCCTGTCCTAGACATTCCAGCTTTGCAATGAACAACCACAACATTTTCAATGTCTGTCTTGAGCCATGAGTAGGCACTTTGACAAAATGATATTATAAGTTGAATTGGGGGGCACTTATGATCATCGAAAGGTAAACATGCAACGTGGAGCAAAGCAAGACACCTCATATATAAATAAGGCAGTAACATCACCTAGACTAACAAATAAACAATCTTAGACACTATGTACTAAATATATAAAAAGAGCCATCGTGCAACTTCATGAATGCAACGCTCACTTCAAGCTTATTTGGTTAATAGAGCATTCATTTTCAAGGGAAAGTAACCAAATCTCTAAAAAATTCCACACTAGCAGGGCAAGTTTTCAACAAGGCCATCATAAAAGATTAAGTACATCTTCACATATTTCAACCATATACTATCATTTTCCTACCTCAAAGAAAATATGAGGAGAAACAAATATTCTGGTATATTCAAATACAAAAGAGTAAATGCAACCAGTAAGTCTAGCAAATGAGAGAGAGGGAATGGCATCTGAAGGTTGAAGGTCAAAGCTTATTCTCTCTGTTTCATTATCAATCTGTAAAAAACAATCAAAATTAGCTAAGTTCCATCCACCAACATAGGTTTGTTTGATACTACATAGAAGGAAGAAAGTATGTGCCTTTGCAAGGTATAGCTGAGCATAATATGCCTCATTAACTATTTTAGTAACTCAAACTAGATGTACCTGTAAAAAGCAGATCCATATAGGAACAATATTTAGGTAAAAAGTAACCAGTTGTAAAGAAAATATAAAATTTCATTACTTATTTAATGTGATGGACTTACAACATATCCCATCTTCTCACTCATGCCCTTTACAATTTGATACAGATTTGGCCTAGTATGTAGTGATATTTCGCAATACACATTAGTTAGAGCACACAAATATAACTCTTACATGTATACCATCTCACATCTTAATTAAGGAATGATAAGCGAAAGTCTATATATTTTATTATGATAAAGAAGTATGCACAATATATAAAATAGACAAACAATATGGAATGCCAAACCAACAAAAAATATTGTTGCTTGTCTCAACACACCAATACTAACACATTTTAACAACTAAAATGAAATATATATTTCAACTTGTCATCACTTTTCCCTTTAGAAGTCTGCCTCAGTTGTCGCCACCCTATAATAAGAAAAAATAATTTAATTGTTGATTGTTCCAACTTAAAACTAAGCATTAAAATTATAATCACCTAAGTTGGAAATAAAAATTTCAATTACAAAAATAGGATGTCTATACCTGTCCCATGTAAGATTGCAAGATTGCATGAACTCCATCATTTGTTCCATTCTTGCTTCTAATTGTTTGAATCTTTCTTTGCTCTCCAACAACTCTTCTTTGTACTGGCTAACCTCTTCCTGGAGTTCTACAATCGTATCCTTCATTGTGTTATACTCAGCACTTGAGGAACTTTTCCCATTACTAGATGACCCCCACAAACTAGTGGGAGTAGGGCCAGCACCATAGCCACGAATTCAACTAGGTCGCCCGGGTCCCATTACCTTAGAATATGCATCATTTGGTGCGGGAAATGGTGTGTCCTCAAAATTAGGTTGCGACATAAGTGAAGCCATACTTGCTTATAATCCATTCAATTTTTCTTTAATAAGCTATCGCATATATATAGAAAATTCAAATAATTAAACTTTATGTAGGCATAATTATTTAAAAGTACTAAAGGAAAATGACTAACTTACCATAGCATTCTCTATCTCTTCATTTCCAAATGAACCATCTTTACGTTTATGAGTCTTCAAAAATAGCTCTAATCGAGATGGTTCAACACCCGTTTCACTTTTCTTTTGCTAAAAAATAAGTAAAGAACTCATAATTTCCACAAAACATAAATAAACTAAAATTTACTAAATGTATCGAATATATATTCCTCCTCATAGAGAATTTTTCGAAAGCTTTTAGTCCCAATTGTATGGACTATTTTTTGCTTAGAACGGTGTCTCTTATTATTTGCACACAAATCCTGCATGAAATTATCATTGTAAATCTATGTGTAAATCTAAAAAGTTATGAAAAAATAAACATTCTAATATATATATCTTATTATTTTGATCTTTCCATAAAGTAATTAGCGATCTCCACTGTGCAATAAAAACACCTTCACCTTCAAGAGGTGGTATGTGATTTTGTTCTTCTTCGGTGCATACATCAAAATATTTCTTTTTTAATTCACATTTGAAATCTCTCCATTTCTTCCCAATTGATTTTAGTGCTACATTTTTTGCTACCTCATCAATGTTGAATAATTCCTGAATATGGTTCACAAAGAAATTTCATTATAGTATAAAGAAAATGTAATAAATAACAATATACCAAAGTTTGGTTAATTACCTTAACATGGTTCCACGCCTCTGTCTTTTTTTTTGGCACATGTACCCCCAATCTTCCACATTTAATGCGAATATTCGCCCTATCTCTGGCTAGTTTCCCTAGATAATTACTGAATATAGATGCATTTTCTCCGTATATTTGTCCATCAGACAAGACATCTAACTTTGGTGCATTAGGTCATGATACTTTTTTGCACTTTCTTTTACCTCTTCCTTTTTTCCTTGCTACCTCCGCAACATTGTCATGTGTGGAAGTCATTTATTTACCATTCACTAGAAGAAAAAAGACTATTAGAAGCGTCACTAATAGTCATGAAAGAATCGCTAATGACTATTTGTGCGCTTAAAAAGTGTTGTTAATAATCTCGTCGCAACTGCTCATTAGCGGCACATATGAAAAAACGTTGCCAATAGCAATACTATTAGTGACACATTTTTTTTCTTTAAAAAATATTACTAATAATAATTTATTGATTACGCTTATTCACAAGCATCACTAATAGTCAATTATTAGTAATACTTTATTCTATTTTTTAAATTTTTAACATATAATAAATAATATAAAATTTTAAAAAAAATAAATTAAATTCACATGCTTTCTCCCCTCTCCTACTTCTCCTGCCGGAGTTTGGCAATCCACTCGCTCTCCTTGTTTTGGTCCATGTCGAATTTCTTATATTTATGTCTACATTATCTCTCTCTTCACTTTCACTCTCTCCCTCTCTCTTATCTCTCTTTCTCCTCTCACTCTCTCTCTATATCTTCTCTCTCCTCTCCTTTCCTATCCCTCGGTCTCTCTCATCTCATCTCTTGCCTCCTCTCTCTCTTCTATTTCTCTCCTCTCTCTCCTCTCTTCTTTCTCTCTCTCCCTCTCATGCACATGAGTGTGAGCCCCAACCTTGAAGTGGAGTGGGGAGAAAGTCAGGGGATTTAATATATTTTATTTATTTATTATATATTAAAATATTAAAATATTAAATATAATATAATATATTTATAAATTTTTTATATTATTTATTATATATTTAAATATTAAATATTAAATAAAATAAAAATAAAAAATTTAGAACTATTTGCGATGCTTAAAACAAAGCATCGGAAATAAAAGAAGTTTTTTTTAAAAAAAAAATTTAAGACTATTTGTAATGCTTTTTTGAAATTGCCATAAATAGTTCTAAATTTTTATTTTTTTCTAAAACGTATTCTATTTACGTCGTTTTTTTTATAAACATCACAAATAATAATGCTATTTGGAATGTTTTTAAAAAACGTATCAAATAGTTGTATTTTTCCTATTTTTATATTTTGTGTTAAAAATATTAATTTTTAGCGACGCTTTGTATTGCATAGCTAATATTTCTTTTTGTTATAATGAATTCTTACTTCTACTCCCTTACGGAATGCCTCTACTTGTGGCTGGCATGATGAGTCTTGAGGAACAATAAACAACGGCTTTGGCGTGTGGTCATCAATGTAGAAGAGAAGGCAGCGGCTCACCAAACTCACAAGTACTGTCATACATGATTTATATTTTAGAGGTTGGTATGAGATGGGTAAAGAAAGAACTTATCTAGCCTAACCACCATTTATTACCAAATTGCCAAAGAAGTGGTGAGAGAGCAACTTAGAGGGTCTCTTAACATGCTACATAGAACATCTATTTCATAAGCCCTGCATTTTATTTAAAATTTTCGGCTGCAACCAATAATTTAAGCATGAGTTTTTTCAGCTGTGAGATAGTTGAGTTGTCAACAGCAAGGGTGGTGCTTAGACAAGAGACTAGAGCCATGACTAACTTTTTTTTTTTTTTTGTATATGTTTGTGAAGAAAGAGAGAGATATGGTGTTGTTGTTGGGGAAAAATAAACATCTAACCAGGCAATATATAATGCACAGATGAAGAGGCATTGATAAATTTGTAGTGTTGTTTACGATTACTCGTGAACATGTCCATGAAAAAAATGTGAAACATGTGGTTTCAGAGGGGATGGAGGACTCGGGTCTTTCGTGTTGTTCTTGTACTGTTTCAAGTGGACACGGTTCGAAGGATAGTGATATTCCTTTCGCCTGTCACAACAATGGGCTGCTCGTATTTCCACTCAGAGTTTCGTACTTGTGTAATTTGGTCCCACGTTCAAATAATTTAGATGTTGATATAAGAGTTAGCTCTAGCGATAGCAAAAGATAGGATGTCAATATCTACTAATGCCATGGTAATTAAGGAACACGTGAATTGAATGTTGAATGATAAAAATTGGGTCAAGAGTGGACAGAATAAGATAACTATAACTCAGGTTTTATAAAAGAGCGATTTACACATTTTCAAGTTATTTATACCAGTATTTAGTTTTATTTTGGAAATTATATCTCACCTGCTTTTAAATTAAACTATTTCTTTCACTTTTTTAACTTTTATTCAAATTGATAAAAATCCAAATTAATATAATAATGTTGTTGAATTAATATAATAATTTTATTTAATTGATATGATAATATTAATGAATCAAAAAGAACCTAACCCTATTGAATCCAAAAAAAAAAAAACTACAACAAAATAGGTTATTAGTGATGTACATACTCAGGTTGTGAACACTGACAGAAAGAGACTAATGTTGCTAAAAATAACCTTTTAGTGATTTTTTTAGTGTCGCTAATAATAATTAGTAAGGTTTTATTAAATATCACTAATAATTATTAGTGACGTTTTAATATATGTTGTAAATAAATTGGCAGTGTTTTATATATATATTACTAATAAATTGTATTATAGCGATATGGTATAGTTATCATCGCTAATAATAAAAGTAACTTTTTAATAAATATTCTACGAATCATACATATTAGCGACATTTAGCAAAAAACCGCTAATATATTTATTAGTGGTGTTTATTTTGTGTTGCTAGTAAAAAATTATTAAAAAAATTTGTAATACAAATCATAGCTGAATATAGAAAATTTTTAAGATCCATGCTAAATAGAAAAAAATTACTGTCATAATTTTATTCATAACTAAATTTAAAGTCCAAAATCCATTTAAAACATTTGGCACGTTCATTATTTTTCTTAAAAAAAATAAAAACAAAATTTCCATTCACAGTAACTTCACTTCTAAAATACATTATTTTTTAAAGTATAGTCATATGAAATCATTTCTCTTCTAACAAGATGATGCCATATTAAAGCAGATAGTGATCATTAACTGTTTGATACTAGACCAAAATTTTACTACATTCAAAATTTACTAATTTGATGATCAACCTAAGAAAATTAGCATAATAAATGCACACCACAAAGCTCAGCAGGACTGTGCTCTACCAAGCATAGATTTCTCTTAGGATTAACCATGTCCATGCTGATAGCTAGGTATTGACTAGGTTCAAATTACCTAGTAGTAGCTATAATATTATAACAACATAACAAAACAAAAGTTACATGAGAAGTTCACTTTAAATATGTATCCCATAATTTCGAGAAATTACTTAAATTAACCATTCAACTAAAAAGACTTAAGTGGTTAGAGAAGGGACTACTTGTTTGTATTAACAACACCAACAAATTATACATGAAAAGCTTTACCTAACATGACAAAATAGAGCCTCGGCAGTGATAAGCAGCATGGAGGCAAAAACAAGAACATTTGTTCTTGTCTGCTGCTCAACATAAAGTCCTCTAAGTACCATGCAGACCTCATCCTTTGCCTTCACCCATGCGTCAGGATAGATAAAAGAGTACTTGTTTAAGGCTTTTTCAACTTTGGCAGTTCTAAACCGTTCTTCTCCAACTTTTCTCCCCCTTAATCTAATGCTGTTGTTGTTGTTGGGAAAAATAAATATCTAACCAGGCAATATATAATTTGGTGCTGTTTCAAGTGGACACGGTTCGAAGAACAGTCACTTTCCTTTGGCCGGTCGCAAGAAGGGGCTGCTCGTATTTCCACTCAGAGTTTCGTATTTGTGTAATTTGGTCCCACATTCAAATAATTTAGATGTTAACATAAGTGTTGGCTCTTGTGATAGCAAAAGATAGGATGTCAATATCTACTAATGCCATGGTAAGGGAACACGTGAATTGTGAAATGGAGAGAAACACGTAAATATTGAACGAAAAGAGTAGACAGAATAGGATAACTATAACTCAGGTTTTATCAAAGAACGATTTACAGTTTCTAGTTATTTATACCAGTATTTATATTTATTTTTGAAATTATATCTCTGAATCAAATAATTTCTTTCATTTTTTTAACTTTTATACAAATTTATAAAAATCCTAATTAATATAATAATGTTGTTGAATTAATATAATAATATTATTTAATTGATATGATAATACTAATGAATCTAAAAGAACCTAACCCTATTGAATCCAAATAAATAACTACAACAAAATAGGTTATTAGTGATGTAAATACTCAGGTCCACGAATACTAATTTGCGACAGAAAGTGACTAGTGTCACTAAAAATAACCTTTTAGCGATTTTTTAAACATCTCTTATAATAATTAGAAGGTTTTATTAAATATCACTAATAATTATTAGTGAAGTTTTAATATATGTCGTAAATAAAATTGGTGATGTTTTATATGTGTTATTAATAAATTGTATTATAACGATGTCGTATAGTTAGCGTCGCTAATAATAAAAAATAATTTTTTAATAAATCTTATGCGAATCATACATATTAGCGACATTTTATAAAAAAACCGTTAATATATTTATTAGAGACATTTATTTTGTGTCACTAATAAAAAATTATTAAAAAATTTCGTATTAAAAATCATAGCTGAATATAGAAAATTTTTAAGATATACACTAAATAGAAAAAAAAATCTAGTCATAATTTTATTGATAATAAAATTTGAAGTCACAAATCCATTTAAAAATTTTGGCATGTTCATTATTTTTCTTGATAAAATAAAAATATAATTTCCATACACAGTAACTTCACATCTAAAATACATTGTTTTTTAAATTACATTCATATGCAATCCCTTCACTTCTAACAAGATGACACCATATTGAAGCAGATAGTGATCATTAACAGTTTGATGACCATATTAAAGCAGACCCAAATTTAATGCATTCAAAATTTACTAATTTGATGATCAACCTAAGAAAATTAGTATACCAAATGAACACCACAAAGCTCAGCAAGACGGTGCTCTACTAGATCTCTCTTAGGACTAACCATGTCCATGCTGATAAGTATTGACTGGTTGAAATTACTTAGTTGTAGCTATAATATTATGACAACACAACAAAAGAAAAAAGTTACATGAGAAGTTCACTTTGAATATGTATCCCATAATTTCGAGAAATTACTTAAATTAACCATTAAACTAAAAAATTAAGTGGTTAGAGAAAGGACTAATTGTTTAAATTAACAGCACCAACAAATTATACATGAAAAGTTTTACCTAACATGACAAAATAGAGCCTTGGCAATTATAAGCAGCATGGAGGCAAAAACAAGAACATTTGTTCTTGTCTGCAGCTCAACATAAAGTCCTATAAGTAACACGAAGACCTCATCCTTTGCCTTCACCCATGTGTCAGGATAGATAAAAGAGTACTTGTTTAAGGCTTTTTCAACTTTGGCAGTTCTAAACCATTCTTCTCCAACTTTTCTCCCCCTTAATCTAATGCTGGTATGAGCTGCCTCATTCGCTCTTCTCCAGGTGTACTAGACCTAACAGATGTAGCAAAACGTTTTCCTCTAAACCAAACAGCTTCATGCTCTCTTGCACGTGCTACTTCACCTCTAGGATCACCAAGTGGAGACATATGACAGCTTTAATTCTCATAACAATTGGGAGAAAATCTCCAGTAATCTGGAAACTTTAGATAAGGCCGCCAAACACAAAATCTGGCAAGAAGAAACATTT
The DNA here is from genome assembly GCA_035235625.1 of Saururus chinensis. Taxonomy (NCBI): domain Eukaryota; kingdom Viridiplantae; phylum Streptophyta; class Magnoliopsida; order Piperales; family Saururaceae; genus Saururus; species Saururus chinensis. The sequence continues at coordinate 21,312,746 of CP141146.1, read as the reverse complement.
AACTGATATGGGAAAACCCTATATACTCGTACACTACTGAACATACTTTGAAAGCTAATCATTTGATTATCTGATTCAAAAGAAGGAATAGAAGGCTGGTTTAAACAAAACCGGATCTCAAACCATAGCCAAAGGGATCTGAGGCAATCATAACCAAGTCAGTTTAATATTGCAGGCACAGGTGCCTTTGAACCCCAAGAGTTTCAAGCATATTATATGACATCAATGCACGTACATACTGTTGTTACGTCCAAATCAAGACTATGAAAGAGTCTAGTTTAGATTTCTTTTTTTACTTGTCAACTATAGTAAACAAGGTCGATCTACAGGGAAAGCCTTGTGCAACCAAGAAAATGATCACAAAAAAAAAAATAGAGTAGAGAAAAATTAAGAAAGAGTGAGAAGAAGAGTATTAAGGCAATAAAAAGTCAAGAAATCAAGATGAGAAAATACTAAGGCATTAAGGATCATTGTAACATCTAATGATGTTCTTCATGTATCATGTTATCTCAGTTAGAATCGAATGAAAATTCTATCTAACCGGAAGATATGAACATTAAGATTGAAAATAAAGATAAAAATGTTTTAGATAGATGAAGGATAAAAACCATTGTCTCTTAAAGATTTCTATGTATCCAAATCACAAAAGATCAAAAAGGAGAGCCTTCAAGCATCTTATGTATCCAAATCACAAAGAAACAAGAAGAAGAACAATATTAAATAAACATCACTTCAAATAAACAAGACTTACTTGAAACCATTGATGAAACATGAATTGAACTCCATTAGATTGTTACAAATCACCTCTAGCCTTAGCTTGAGAGCTTTAGAAAGCCATTACAATAAAACTAAAAACAAAATTACAAAATGAGAAAAGAAAATAGGAGAAGAGAGCTCCAAAGAGGAGAGAATGATCCATCTATCACGTCCACCCCTCTATTTATAGGAGTAGGGGGTGTTGCTTCAATGAGGAAAATAAAATCATATCTCTAGATTACATCCTGATTGATTGTCTGATTGGACCCATATATCTTCGGAATTTAGAATTTCTTCCTGAAATAGCACTTGTAGCCACAGAAGTCTTCTTTCCATTTCCACCAGAATCATATCAATCTGAATTATCTATAAAAAGATATGATCGAAATACTAAGGCTGTGTCAATCTGCCTAAATCAGCTTCTTTCATCATTTAGTTTTATTCATACAATTCTCAAATCAAACAGGTCCACAAGGTTGTATTCGACCATTCCATGCATGTTTAGACCATTAGGAGCCCATTCTTGTCTTTTAAATAGCTTTGGGTAGTTGGGCTTAACTTCCTCTTCCAGTTGTATCTTGTTGAGGCCTGTTTAGACATGTAAAGTCAATTAAGGTCCAACTAACGTATTTAAAATACAAAAAAACCCAAATTAGCAATGAATTAACACAAAATAGGATTGCAATATGAAATTTGAAAACATTTTATTGAACATTATTTCAGTGCATCACATACTTCCTAACGTATAGAAAAGAACAGTTTAGACATAAATAAAAAAATCATACTTTATTAGTTAATATGTTGCAGTAATAAAAATATATCAGGCCAATTCCCACAAAAATTCTTCTCAATTTTAAATATAATGAACAATACAAGTTCTGGAAATTACGAAGACCTACCAAAAGTACATAAGATAACCAACATAATTTCTATCTTACAGAAGATCACTCATTCCCTTATTATAATTGGTAATAAATTAAGATGCAAGTGTAAAACTGACAAAGATTGGAAGCTTCTTAGGTGCCAAAAACCATGTTGATGGGAAAACAATATGGCCTGGCAAAACATTAAAAGAAGGAGAGGAGAGGGATGGAGGAAAAATATTACCTGGCCTTCACATACCTCAGCTCGACCATCCCCACGTCACCCTCCACAAGTCCTATGCCACTTGCCCGTGAATCTCACCAACAACAGCACCAGACAGAGGCCACAATCCGTTATATAAAATGTTGCAAATAATCATGCCTATAAAAACAAATAATTAGGGCTTTTTGGGGACAACTTTAGATGTTTAAGGGAAGGACGATGAGCCGCCCATGGAATTTTACGGTGAAGCTCTGGCGACGGTGGATCGAAAACAAATCAGCAATAGAGGTAGGATCGATATCTTATTAGTTGTGATTATAATGAATAGTGATTTATGCACATTGTACAGTGATTTTGTAAATTACAATGGGGAAGAGAAGGATTCAATCTGCCGGTTGCACTTAACTGCTTTGCTACAGTCGGCTGGCATAGGTATGACTAGTATCGCTTGCTAGCATGGATATGGATATGACCAGTTACAGTTCGCTGGTGTCCAGAAAACTCAAGCTTTATGCTAGTGAAGGAGGTTCCACGGCAGCCACGAGCCATTGGTTTCTGCTGGCGACCACAGACAATTGGTTCGTGGCGGTCCTAGCTCTCCATTTCCACTTTGGACCATCGGGTTGTAGTCTCTGCCATACTCCCACTGCTTCTGTTGTGCTCCAGCAAATATCCGCCATTGTTCAGCCTTTGGTTGCCGCGCACACACGATCCCAGATCCGCAGTGCTGATCTGGGCGTCGCCGGGCAGGGCACCAGTACCTAGATTTCTGCCTCGGCCTCCCCGAAATAGGCGACCCTGCCAATGGCCGAAGATTCTGCCCGGTGGCAACCAGACATACAGTCCAGAGGCCGCCCGCAGACCTGCAGTCATCTCCACAAGTAAGATGACCCGCAGGCGGGTTTGCGGGTCCGGCCCGTTCCGGGATGGAATTGCAGACCCAACCCAGGTTTCAAAATAAAAGAAGGGAAGTGAACCAAGTCTGGTTCAGGGGGATAAAAATGTCAAAACAATTTCTAGAAAATTACTGAAGGACCTTGAGAGGTGTGGGAGCATTCTTACCAAGTTTTAGACACAGGAAAAATCCCAGAAATGATAAAATGACCTTTTTACCCTTATATTTAAATTGCCATGCGATATCACTTACCCGACCTAGGGGCGCTGGTTCAAGGGCCAATGAGTAGATTTAAAAATTGGAGAAATTTATAGTATGAGCTTAATGTGTACCCTAAATATAGACCAAACCGAATAATGAGAAAAAATCCCAATGCATGGGTAATTGACCATTTTATCCCTAGGGTTTAGGGTAAATAATTAGACAAACCTAGGTCGGTTCAAGGGGTTCACAACCCCAAAAATCTCCAGGAAAATTACATTGAGTCCATAAAGTTAAGTAGTAACCTTGAGCCTAATTTTGGACCTATTAGACATCAGTAGGGCTTCGAACAAAATGATAGAACACCCCTATGAGCGGACTGCCCACATTTGTGTGAATGGAAGGGTGAGTCAATTTAAGAGTGCAGCCTTGGGAGAGGGCAATGACTTAAAATCAATATATGAGAAGTGAGATGACCAGAATAACCCAAGGGAGGGTACCATACCTTAGGTGATAAAATTACCTTAATGTCCTTAGGGGCAATATATTCCGTTTTTTGCCGAAACATATAACCTAGATAACCAAGAGTTAGGGTACCCTAAAATGACTTTAAATGGCTTCGAAAGAAAGAGGTGTGACCAGTAAGTAACAAAGACCTTAATAGGTCATAATGTCACGGGAAATAAGCGGAATAACCTGAATTCTCAGGGTTTAGGGCAGTGTATTACACATGTTCGCAACACAATGCAGAAATCCACTAGGGTATTATATACGTAACTCGTGTGAAGCGTTAGAGTAATTTACACTCTCGGGCTTGAATTTGTTGAGTCATATCCCTGCAAATAAGTGCAATGGGCCGCCGTTATTATTAATGAACTTATGTGACTTAATGTTATTTATGTTGCTTAATATGTTACATGCTTTTATTATTGATGCATATATTTATATCGGTAACCTATGATTAATGAAGATTATTTAAGAGATAGTGGTTGCCAGTGGAGTGGGGGGAAGAACATGTAATCAATATATAGACTAAAATTCCCTCAATAAGGTTTGGGACAGGTTCATGGAGTGAACGGGGCCCTGACATAGAATTTTACCTTGGTTAATGAATCGAAGGTGGTTATGAGATGTTTTTGAGTCATAGCTCAGTGGATGAGCTATTTATTGGGCCGATTCACGATGTGAAGAAGACCCAAATGTTTCTGCAAATACTTGACTAGATAAAAATAATCTAGTTTAAGTTTTAAATGTTTGGGGGAGTCAATGGTCATAAAGACAAGAGGTTTCTATGGATACATTAGTAATGTCTTAGAAGATATTTTCTCCCTGAGTTGGGATGGTGGAGATTGTGATATGTTTTCTTCACTACCACGACAGTTTGGGTATTGGCCAGAGAGGTCTCTACCACGGGTTTCCTGGAAGTCTTCCCAATACCATATAGTATATACTTAAAGCAGAGTTGTATGAGCATCATGGAAGGCTTGTTCTTCTCGCCAATTTGTGTCAATGAGCATAGTTGAGATCCTCTTCTCTAGATTCATGGCAGGCTATTGAGAGCCCTAGGGATTTGTGTCAAGCTGTTGTTAAGCAATCTACTCCATTGTTAGAGTCTTTTGTTTGAAGATTTCTCAAGAGTTGGGTTATCTCCAAGTGAATATATATTTGATAGTATTAATTATTGAAAAAGGGTTGTGAGATAATTAATAATATTATTTAATATTGCTTGTTAATTAGACAAGTGGAACTATTAAAGGACTTGTATAAAATGTAGGCTGATTGAAAATACTAAAGCATTGCATGTGTGATGCTATGCTTCTTAAGATAGTGTAGTTTTAGGCAGAACTACGTCTAGATCCGATCTTGTTGAAAACATTTGAGATGTTGTCTTATGAGTATGTAGGCAACTAACATCGGGTAATGTTGGCCCGATCCAAAAAATATTAATAAAACCTTTTGCCCCTTTAGAAGCTCGTCTCCTGAGGACCGAGAGGCTTCGTTGTTGTTGTTGTTTGGTTTTGTTTGTTGTAGGTTCTCTAGGCGACAACAAGTGAGACCAAGATTGACGCGCACATGATGAAGTTTCTTCGTTTATGCAACTCCGGTATGTAAGTGTATCGTTGGCACGAGATTTAAGTTAGTTATTTATTTTTAGATAGATGATTGACTTGTACTTAGATGGATGAGTTGTTCTTATTGAATTTTGAGACATGTAATAATAAAATATAATTTGTTATTCGTATTTGTAAACGTAGTTATCATGACCTGGATATTTAATCAAATTGTTTGTTTTGTATTTAAGAAAGAAAAAGAATTTCTCGTGACTTACCACACATGCTATTTAAAAAGGCTTTTAAAAATCAGGGTCATGACAATTATATCGGTTCAAAAACAATGATATAAAAGTTAAAATCACTAAAAATATAAATTTTGGAGGCAGGTTGTACCTTGGCTATAGACAAATTTGAGAAATTGGTGTACAAATCTAGTATTTCTTCGCACAAAATAAATCAAAATTACCTTAGACCACATCTCCAAACCACTTCTTGACTCTAAATGAGTGTTAAATGACTTCTACTATTTTAAAACAGTGTGTTTGGGTGCGATAAAAGAAACTAACAATCAATTGCCAAGAGCTATAGATCGTTCGGTTTTGAACAAATTATGTTTTTAATGATTTTTAAAATTTTAATAAATTCCACAAATAAAAACCAACCATTTTACATTAAAATAAGAATTTTCTGACCATCATAACTCAAAATAAAAATAAAAGCACCCAAACAAGTAATCTTGGGCTCTTAACATTAGCATGTTTTTTTTTTCATTTCATTATACTTTGTTTCACAATGATTTTCTTCATTATCTTGAAGAAAAAAATAAAAAACACAAAAAATACTACTTGTTGCTGTTTGCTTTTATAGTAAGTTTCCTTGTGCTTTATAAATGTGTTCATCTTTTGAATTACAAGTCATTATTTTTCTCTTAAGTTGAAACATCATGATGTGTGGTTAATATGTCTTAACTAAAAGTAGAAAGCATCAATAAGAATAAAGATTAATTCAATTTTCTTTGTCTTGATGTGACATTCTCTATTTTTAAATACTTAAAATCAAAATGATCAAAATTAGTTAACTTAGGAGTTTGGATTTTAGTGAAATCATAATGATCAAAATTAGAGGAACTAATCTAGACTTTTATCTAGGATTCAATGGCATAAAATCCTTGTAACAAGTCTTCAAGTGTGTAATTTATTATTTTAATTTTTCATACAAGGAATTCTTGTCGAAAAGATGATGGGGAAGATCTACCTACTTAAGTTTGCCTAGGCTATTATGAAAGCTCTCATCCACTTAACATAAAAAAACTTATGTGACAAAGAAAGAAAAAATAAAAATAATGCATGTTGAGAGAATTCATAAAAAATTAGACCTTAGAAAAATGAATTGAGGAAAATTAATATAATTCAAAAAAGGCAAGTGCAAATTTATTATGAGCTTATTATCCTATTTTTATTTTAAAAAGTATATATAGATTCTTGATAAAATACGTTGAAAAATGAGATCTATGTCTTTATTATAGTTTGAATAAATTTGTTACTTTTAAATAAGAAAGACCTTGAGAGAATCATGTGTGAAGGCAACAAGTGTTAAACATTGATGGTTTCTTCAAAATTTTGATAAAATAGAATTAAATATTAAAATTAAGAAATAAAGATTAAAAATTGTTAATAAATAGAGCAAACTAATCTAAGGCAAGAAATAACTTGTCATAATCTGTAGATGTACTTAGATTAAGAATCAAAATTAATTAAAATTAAGAAGAGAGCTCAACATATGTTACCTTGAGTGTCTTAATTTTAATTTGAGTTCTAGGATTGAATTGATGTGATTTTAGCTGCAAATGATCATTTTGAATTAATGGGATTTATTGTGATTTTTTAAAATTTTCAAAAAATTTGAAAAAGTAAAAGATTCAATATGATCAATCGCCTCTCGCAGGTAATTGATCACTAGTTTTGACAGTTCATTCTCAAGCAAACTGTTTAAAATTGGATGAAACCTCATTTCACCTCATTACACTCCAAAATTCTTTGGGAAGCTCGATTGAGGTGGCGGAAGGTATGTTGTGAGATTTGCTCAATCTTACACATGTTTTTCATATCAATTTCAAGATTTTTCTCATGCATAAGGTAAGAATTGAAACTAAAAAGTTTAATTTTTAGGGTTTTTCACATTGATTTTATTGAATTTGAACTGATAGTAATGTTTTGAATAGCTAGATCAGCAATCCTTTCAACTTTCACGTGATTTCACTATTAAATATTGAGTTTCCAAATATTAAAATTATTTGTTTCTTGAAAAATGCCCACATTTGGGAATATTTTAAATTTTGGAGTTCTGTTGTGAATTGGTTATAGGGTGTCATTATAAAACTTGTTACACTCATGGAGATCCACCTTGGGTTAAAATTTGGGATCAATTGAGTTAATTTATCACTGGGTATTTTGGGTATTTCAAAAACTGGGTAAATTTTCTTAATTTTAAATTTTTTGGAATTTGCTAAGAGGCTTAATTGTTTTCTTTACTTCCTAGTATCTATCTTAGCTGTCAGATTTCCTTTGAAATCTAGATGGGGAAGAAGAAAATAATATCCAAGGGAAAGAAACCCGCCCCTAATCTGGCTGAGCCGAGTGGTTCTGCAATCCCTGAGAGAGCATGACCAATTAGATTTGAGCGGTCAGTTGTGTACATGCCCTTACATCCTTCTTTCGATTGGATATTTGATAGAGCAGATTGGGCATTGTACTTCTGATGATCTCCACATCCTAGACACTGGTATAATCTTTTCTAGTTAGACAGTGGTATTCATCACTATATAGAGCATCAATATTCGATATTATCGCTAGCCAGAGATATAGAGCATCAAGATATTCATTATCTAACATATGGTGGCTATGTTTTTCTAGATGATAGCATTATTAGTGGCTGACTCACAAGCTTGGAGAGAGGATGCACGTCGACACAGTGATATAGGCTCATTCCATGACCTCCCAACTTCAAACTTCTTCATGTTTAGCTTAGTACGACAACTAGAGTGCTCGAAAGAAGAGAATAAATTGGATGATGGTCTAGATCATGTATCTATTATCATAGACCGACATTGAGTTCAAAGTTGAAGATTACATGGAGTGTGAGAGTTTAAAGGGAGAAGGAGAGGGATAGAGAGAGAGAGAGGAGGGAGAGGGAGAGAGAGAGAGAGAGAGAGAGAGAGAGAGAGAGAGAGAGAATATAAGGGAGGGATGAGGAAGAGGAGGGGGAGGTGAGCAGGAAACGGATGAAGAGGCTAAAGAGGGGAGGAGAAGCCGACAGTGGAATATGTTGGACCATGGTATGGGCTCGGGCCTGGTTTGGTCCAACAGTGTCGCGGTCCGGGTGAGCCAGTATGGGCCACGGGGTCTAAGGGTGGTGGGGGCGGTCGTGCCGACCCCACTTGTGCCCTCGTTACACATAATTCGAATGAGACCCGCAAATGTCACACACGTGCACTAGGCATTCACTAAGGTGTGCATCGACACGTTGTGGGGCCTATACGCACGAATTAGGTATTGAGGGTGGGACCCGTGATTATCGAGGGGTCGACCCTATCGCGGGCTTGGCGGTATGTAGGGGGTCTAGGCCTCCGCGGGCTCTGTGTGTACAGAGCCCGCTCCCATTGTGATTGAACCTCTATGAGAAACTAGTTGGAATTAAGCATAACAAGCCCATTTTGTCTCAGCCCAAATCTGAGCCCAAATCTGGCCCGCCAAATATGGAAAGTTAGGAGTTTATAAAAAGAGAAAGAGAGGAGAGGCTGACCTAGCTTTGGCTGGCCGCCCCTCCCTCTTCTCCTCTCCCAAAATAGTCTGCCCCCTCCTTCTTGTTTTGGGTGCGGCCTGCACCTTTGGAGGCTGGCCGCCCTCCTTACTCCCCTCTCCTGATCATTATTGGTGGGCTAATCAAGGGATTGATTCTTCATCTCTGCTGGGACGTGGAGGTTTGAAGAAAGGCTGAAGAAAAGGGGCGTTTTGCTGAGTATTCCTTCAATCCAAGAAACGGTTTAAGAGGAATAATCACAAAAGAGGTATTAACTTAATCTCTTATTATTGATCTATCCATTGGCGTGCTAGATCTGATCAAGGAGGGCGTGCTAGGGCTGGTTTGGCCCAGGTGAGTTCGTCCTCACTCCTAATTTGATTATCTTCCTTTAATTAATTGTTTTAAGTGCATGTTTATTGCTAATTTACTTTAGTTATACATACTTATGGTGTAGATCTATTAAAGTTTAGATTTTTGTGGTGCGCCACCTCTCCCACCATTGCTTCTGCTGCTGGCTGGCCACTCTACAGAATAAGACATAAAAACAATGTTGGATAAGTGGAAATGGTAGTGAAGATGACGAAGTTGGCTACGAATGTGGCAATCAATGGCAGAGGTTGTAGAACTAGTGGTAAGTCAAAGTTGGAGCAGTTGGAAATAAGAAGCACTGAGTTAGTGAAGTAATAAGAAAAAAATAATAAAGTAATAAGAAGAAAATAATAAAGAGGTATTTAAGACAATTCATGTCACATATGTGAAAGGTTACATGTGCAAAATATCATTTTGTGCATTAGGTTAGAATATAAAACATTTGTATAATATGTTATATCCTAGGGCTAGTTTGACAAAATTATAAAAAAAAAACGGAGCTAGAACGTTATATTCCTTCTTTGTATGTATAACTTCACCACATCATCCAGTTTTCCCGTTGAGAAATTTCCAAACAATTTTTTTAAAGAAAAATGCTTATGCGACTTTTGAGTACCGATGGGCTACGTCATGCGATCATAGTCATTGTTTTAAAACTAAGCCTCTTAAATCAATGGTTTTGGAATCATTCTTAAATTAGGCTTGGACAAACTCTCACTCTGCTGACCCGTCAATTGCTTCGTCATCTTTTCGAAATTAGCAAGCAAAGGAAACATTTATGACAGCAATTATTTAGATGAAGTGAAGGCCTCCTCTCTAACGGAAGAGTACTTTGTATTGAGATTTTATGCTGAGACCCAAATGAAGTGTTCAAAAAGGGGAGTCGTGAGAGCCAAGAAAACAGCCTTTTAGAAGGCAACAAGAAAAGGGACAATGGCAGGACTAAGTAGTCGGTCAACCTGTATATTAATAGCTATGAACAGATACAAGAAGAGCGGAAGAAACCGGGGACGACAACAAGAGCTTTAGATGAGAGATGCAGAAGAGGGAGGAGGTCTCTGCGAGGGTCCAAACTGAACGACAAGAAGCATACATCGCTCGTATCCATGGACTCCCTCGATTCAATCAAATTTCCCCAAATCAGGTTTCATTCATTATCAAATACTCTTAGCTTGCCTTCAATTTTGTCTCTAGTTCGTTGTTGAATCTTTTCAGGCTGATATAATGATATAAGCTTCATCTCTGAGTGAGTTCATGTTCATGGTTTGCTTCCCGTATCTTTCTGTTTCTTCTCCTACTTGTCCAACTCGATCGTTACTTCTTGTTGTTTGTTATGCATAGAACAGTTTTGACTTTCTTGTTATGAACTGGTCTTTCTTCATGTGCAATCCTCGCTGCTGCTGGCTGCATAACTTCCTCCTACTGCTTTCACCTTTTTTATTCCTTATTACCTGTTTTTAAATTTGCCTCCATTCCAACTTGCTAGCTTGGGTATGTTTGGCGGCATGGAAAGACTAAATTAATGGTGATCAAAGTCTATGACATGGTTCATATTACATAGGAGTCCGTGTATAAATACATTGAGGCGTGACATAATAGTTATGTACTATACTAAGAGTCCTTGCATGGTACATAAAACCATAGTCATGGAAATTTTTGTTATAGATATATTTTCCTCTATATGATTATCCACTTTTTTCCAAATACCTTGTGCCTGACGCTTAATGATTTCATCATATAGGGCCACTTGTTAATGAGTCACCATTACGAGGGAAGAGTTTTTTTTTCTTTGACAATGACCCTAGCGTATCAGACCTCAGCGTAAGATATGTATAGGAACTGTTCATTCATAAGATCAATGGTATACACGCTAGTGCATATTAATATTAATATATTTATGCTAACATATACAAGCATATTCGTTGTCAATCTTAAATATTAACATTTTTTATGCATAAATTATGTTAGGCTCATTGTCAAAAGAGAATACGAAAAACTCTTCTTATGGATAGGGTAGTCCAGTCATCCATCTAAGACTTAGAGTCTATGACCATAGTATATAGGAATTTTTAGCATGATACATAGCTACATAGCAGGTCTTAGTATGGTCTTAGTAAGTAACATAGTAAAACTTGACTTTGGTCATAGCCCTCGTTTAAATACATAGACAGCATATATCTACCAATCATATTAAAAAGTACGCTAGCTAAAAGAGGGGGCTGAAAACTACTCATCCTCATTTTTGGGATGAATAATTCATCAGCTCTTATTTTAGCTAACCTACTCCATCTTTATAAAAGGAAAATACATATAAAAGGTGGATACACAAACCGTGTTAAAGAGGTGAGCTAGCTAAAACAACATTAGGTGTTTATAGATTACTCACCGTATTCTCATCTTGGAAACTTGATGTCAAAAATTGCGTCCACGACCAAGACACTTGGGATGACAAGTCCAAAAAAAAAAAAAGCTCTCTTGTTCAGTTGTTCCAAATGTCCGCTTTCATGCCGCGAGCATTTATTTTCTCACATGAAACTTTAAAGTTTTGTATACCAAATTTTTGAAGGGCCAGCCAAGATACGTGTGTTTTAATTTAACTACACTACCGCGACAGGCGCATGCATTAAATAGGTCTACACTTACGTCAATGCATCTTGGGATGAACGCACGAGCTGCGGTACGAACTTTGATAGATGGGGCCCACATTAATCATGTAAGGTTAACATTAAAAGGGTTGTGTCAAATTAAAACATTTTCTCCGTCTCAAATTAATAATTTTTTTTAAAAACATATTACTTTTATTTATTTTTTAAATAAAATATAGCTAGTAATATAAGGGAGGGAGTATGTTCCTCTCAGATTTTGAATCTAGACATTTATTATGAGACAAAAAAGTAATTTTTAACTTTATTAATTTCTTCACCATCTAGAAAACGATCCAAAAGGGATTCCAATATTGGAGCAATGTCTTGATACTGAGGATGGCATTCTTATGGAAAAAGAATTAACCTCGATCGGTCCAAGTAGTAATTTTAGATTTTTTTTCCGTTGAAATCAGTTTACGTGAGCCAGCCAGTTTATATGAGTCCAGTCTCATGTACGTATGTCACTGCATCAATTATGGCTTTGGTCGTCATATTAAAATCCAACGGCATGCAATGCCTCGATTGGCTCATACAATCGTGCATATGCTCATACTCATATAATTTTTTCCTTTCTAATTACTAATTACTTTCACTCAGCTTTTATAGGAACAACGCAACATTATAAACTTGGTCATTGCCACAATGTATGCTCAAACTATTATGACCAATTTTTTTGTCATTCAATCTAACAATTTAGTCTATGCAGGCTCAACAAACCACAAACCAGCAAGAGACCCCTGGAAAAGGATGCCGCATACAAATATTCTACTTCATCTTCCTCCTCCATCTCCTCCTCACCTTTGCTCTCATTATCTTCTGCACCACCCGCGGCCTCATTGCCGGTCACAAATTTCGTCCTGCATTATGGTACCCCCCACTGCTAGCATCAGCAGCATGTGCGCTTGCCCTTGCATCAATCTGTCTTCTCCTCACCCTCGCCATCCCTTCCAAAATCTTAATTATCGCATTCTGGCTAAGTCCCATTCTGGCAATATGCACTGCTGTAATCTTCGTCTCTATTGGCTCCGGCGGAGGCCTTGCCCTCGGAGCACTGGCTCTCATCTTTGCCCTAATTCTGTCTCTCTACACTTGCTGGGTCAATCCACGCCGGCCCTATGCATCCCGAATTCTATCAGCTTCTCTCTCAAATACGCCGGTTAAGACAGGCAAAGACGTCGCCCTCGCACTTCTCGCTGACCTCATCTACTCATGCTTTTGGATCTCCGGCGTCGGCGGTGCCATAGCCGCCGGTTCCAAAATGGCCGGCCTGTACGTGCTCGTTCTCCTCCTAAGCCTTGCATGGACCATGCACGTCCTTAGGAACATTGTGCATGTACAAGTCGCACGTGTGGCCTACCTGCACTTCACTCGCTCGGAGGCACCAGTCGACGCACGTGCAGCATCCCTGGGGAGCATATGTCTCGGCTCGGCACTCGTGCCGATAGTGGGAATGGTGCGAGGCCTCGCACGTGCTATGAATCTGGTGGCAGGGGACACGGACGAGTTCATGTTCTCGTGTGCGAGCTGTTGCATGGGCCTCGCGGATGGGCTTGTTAGATATGCAAACCGGTGGGCCTTTGTTCAAGTGGGGGCCCATGGGAAGGGGTTTGTGCACTCGTCGGTAGGCACGTGGGAAGAGTTTACTCGGCAAGGCATGCTGCCGCTGATCGACACGGATCTCACGGCCAGCATGTGTCTGATGTGCGGTGTGGCCACGGCGGGGATATGCGCCTTGGTGGCCGGAACTTGGGCAATCGTGGCCCATGCACCATTTAAGACAGAAATAACGATATTTGCCTTCCTACACGGGTATTTTACGGTACGTGCCTGCTTTCATTGATAACTGTTTTAAAATTACACATCTTCGTTCAATTCACTTGGGCTTCAAATTAACGGTTGATTTGTCGTATGTATGCTTGTGTTTATAGTACACCGTCATAAATCATCTTCATGCAAAGCTGTTATACACTTTGCTCATGCACGTCTACGTGAGCCTGTGCTCTATAAGCCGTTAGATTTATATCCGACGGCTTATAATACTCACAGTTTAAATACTCCATGAGTATTATGAGATGTCAAGTAAATCCGACGGCTTATAGACCCCTGGCTTACGTAATCGTGCGTAAGCCTCAGCCGACGTAGGTGTACGTGAGCCCGAACTCATATAAATGGGACTCTTAATAATTTCATAAATATAAATAGATGGGTTAAACTTGCATCTTCCTCCACCCCACACCAATTATATCACCCATTATGCCAATTAAACCATTATCTCTTCTGCCCCACTGTTTAGAAGAAAAAACTAGTCCCTTATACAGAACCAGCAGCAACCAGCAAGGCACGACCCCAACCCTTTCCCTTCCTTTCCAAGCCACATCCCACAGGATCCCTTCCGGCTCCCTTACCCTTCTTAGGTCCTTGAACCCAACATCTCTGCCAGGCTGACTAGGACAATGAGTTGTGGCAAGCGTCGGTGCCCGATGAGGGTGGTGTGGGGTGAGAGCGAAGAATTAGGTTTTTAAGGGGTGAGGCTATAATGTTAGGGTATGAGTGAGTAAAATATATATAAAAATAATGAGGTAAAGGGAAGAGATTTTGTCAAATTTATATGGGGGAATTTAATATCGGAGTAAGTGAGATTTTGTTAGGTCCCATTAGCAGCATCGGTAAATTTAAGGTTCAATTTCTTAAGTATAATCAAGTGTTAAGTTCCATACTTAGACTAGTGATGTTTTACTAGTCGTTCAATCACCTACATCGACGGTGCACATGCTAGTAGACAGTTTATAACCACAGACCGTGGACTATATTTTTGTGTTAGATATGTGTACTAGCATGTGGGCTACCAATCTAAATAATCAGATGGCTAGTGAAGTGTCACCAGTGATTATGACTCGTAGGATGAACAGCTCCCAATCAGATGAGATTCTGTAGGATCGAACTTGATGGTTCTTCTTTCAGATGGTGTGGGTCTATAGTGCTTATTAACTTATGTGAGCGTAACATGTTAGGGAAAGTTTATTTGAATTTACAGTATTAGCGGTACGTAGGTCTAAATTCTAATGTCTATTTCTGTTGTAATTGATCAAAATTTCAGAGTAGAATAGCCATGGCATGGCCGCAAGCTTGTGTGACATCGTATTATGTGGCGTTTGCCGAGAACCCTCAAAACCAACAATTGGACTCCGCTATTCACGATCGTATTCGGCAACTACAAACCTCTCAGTTGTAGCATGAAGATTTGGCTTCTTTTTATCTTAAACTGCTACAGAACTATGGGAAAATGCTAACCTTATGTTCATTTGAGCATTTTGGCAAATCATTACGACGGACGATGGGAAAACCCAGTCAGGAAAGAACACTGGATTGTAAATAATGATGGGACGCGTCAGAAAGAAAATGCGTAAACTGAAGCAGCTTTAACTTGTGGCAACGCCCAAACAGGATTTGTAGACGAACAATGATGTGTTTGTGGGTTTGTTCTGATATTTTATAATTTACTTTTTGTTGGAGACAAACTCAAAGCCTGTCTGTTCCTCTACCATTTATATTTGATTTTGATAGCACAAAATCAACGGTGTAATAAAGAATTCGTGTAATTGGCACTGGGGCGCATTTTTCATGCTTTCTCTTCAATGTGAGCCGAGTGTAAGGAACACTTAAGAAGTGTCGGATTTCAAGATCGATGACGACGCACATGCGCTAGCGTGTGCGCCGTTGATCTTGAAATCGGACGCTTCCTATGCGTTCCTTACGCTCGGCTCACTATCAAAGCGGAGCATAAAAAATGCTTCCCCCGAGGTGACATATTTTAAGGGTAATAATATTCCTACAACAAAAACTCACACAAACAATATTCATTGGATTTTATAAGTGAGCCCTTTACAAAGTTTACATGTAATTTATTATCGCTATTTAGTAGATATTAAACTCTCAAAGGTCTCTATTAGCAGCCTCAATCTTGTTAGAGTTTCATCTAGTAAAGTTCTCTTAACATCATGCATCTAATTTCATCCAATCATAAAGGAACTTGTATATCCTCAATTCACTAAACAAACAATACATGATATTCTTTGTTGTTTGCATCGATCATACGGTAAATTAACTAAGAAATGAAAGTTAAAACTGATAATATGCTTCTATTCTAAAAGGTTCTAATCAGAATTTGATGAAATGAATATCTAATAAACTCGATATAACCATTTTTTTATTAGATGCCACTATGGCTTTCCTGCTAATGCTTAGATTGTTCCAGGCATAGAAGGTTGCTCACCATTCTTTTTCAATCAAAATGGTGCTCGCAAGACTTGACAAAACTGCTCCAGATAGATTGGTCAAAATGACTAGTATAATAAAAAGTGAAAAGTCTATTAACTTCAAGCTATGATACATTAGTAATGAGGTCATTGTCCCACCAACCACTATGAAAGAAAATTTTGAGTCAACAACCATGTTCGGAGAACCTAAAATATAGATAAAAATATGTAGAATTTTTAAAATTTCATGTTGTTGAACCCATGGTTCTTATGGAATGTATGTCACTTGCCAAAGTTACCTGAATATGTGTAAGCCTAGCGACCCATGTGCTGACAATTGGACCAAATAAAGCAGTTGATGACGATTCAACAACACCATAAATAGCAACAAAGAGTAAGTTGTTAGGCCAGATGTTGATCATGTAATCCAACTGAAAATTCTCACATTTTGTCAAAAGAGTCGAGTCATTCAATAGGGTTACTTCCCTAATCGAAACCAATTCTTTGTGGACAAAAAAGACTACATATGACACAAATCCAAACAGCGTACGTAACAACTGAAATTCAACTGCCCAATCAAATTAAGTAAAAGAGAAAGCATCTTACCATTGAAAAATCTGAAACATTTAACCATAAAATCCTAATAGATAACACTGTCAGTTTATGGATTAGATGACAACTACACAATTCACAAAATATCTAGAAGACTGCGAAGATAGATCCCTTCCAGCATTAAGTAAATGCTCTAATAGGAGGCACTAAAAGCGTGTACTTAGCTTATTTCTATGGAGAACCATTTTTTCTCGTTGTGCAAACGCCAAACAGTATAAATGGAAGTAGAAAAAGAGAATGAAAAAGGAACAATAAAATAAAAATGACTATTAGCGACGCTTTTAAGCATGACAAATATTACTGTAAGTGTCGCTAATAGTGATTACAGTTTTATCAACGCATATAGCGACGTTTTTTATGCATCACTATTAACTAGCGACGCCTAACACAAAGCTTCGCTAATAGTTTGCCATTAGCGACGCATATTTATGCTTTGCTTATTATATTTCTTTAGCGACGCATAGAAAAGCGTCGCTAATAGTTAATTATTAGCAACATATAATTATAAGTGTCGCTAATGATCGATTATTAGCGACGCTATTTTATGCGTCGCTAATATAATTTTTTTTAAATAAAATAACTTATTAGTGACGCATAATTATATGCATAGCTAATAAGTAGTCATTAGAGACGCTATTTTAAGCGTTGTTAATATAAAAAATATTTTAAAAAAATTAAAACTGCTTATTAGCGACGACTATTTAGGCTTTCAAATTTTTTTAGCGACGCTTATAGAAATCGCCAATAATATATATATATATATATATATATATATATATTAAAAATAAAATTTCGTGTATTAGCGACGCTTTAACGCTAATAAGTAAGAAAATAAAAAAAAGGCCTTAGCGACGCTTGTATAAGCATCGCTCCCCCCCCCCCCCCCTCTCTGAAAAATAGAGGGGAAGGAGAAACCTGGGGAAGGGAGGGGGAGCGGGAGGGAGGCCGGAATCCAGACTCATATGGCCCCCTTCCTCCCTCCAGCTCACCCCCCCTCTCCCTAGTCCCCCCCACCCATCTCCTTCCTCTCCTCTGAAAAACAGAGGGGAAGGAGGGGGGACTCGAGTGAGAGGAGGGGAGTGGGAGGGCCCGACCGAGATGTGCTTGGCTCAGGTCCAGACCAGTTTTATAAAAAAATAAAAATAAAAGACATTTCATAATCGGGTCCAATTAAAGGACTTTCACTTGTCAGAAAGATTTGTGAAAATTACTATTGAACCGAGAGACTTTCATGAGTCTCTTGACCAAGTTTCCGGCTGGAGAAAAATTTATAGGCCATGAAATGACTATTTTATATTTTGCCCTTACAAGTAAACCATAATAATATTTAATTACCCAACTCAAGCTTCGATTCATGTGCCTATCAATATATTTAAAAATTGGGGAAAATCCCATTGAGAGGTGAGTGTGTACCCTAAATTTAGACTAACCACATAATGGAAAAAATCCCAGTAAGTGGATAATTGACTATTTTACCCTTAGGGTTAAGGGTGAATGATAGAATGAACCACAGTCAAATGTTTATAAAATTGTCACGGGTCCATGACATCAAGTACTCCTTATATCATTTTTAGACCTACTAGAGTTTAGGGAAGCCCTACAAAAAATAACAGATATACCCCTATAAGCAGACCAACTCGCATTTGTGTGAATAAAATCAATGGGCTAATTTGAGATTGAAACCTCTTGATAGGTCAACAACTTACCCAATAATAGAGAGGATTGTTCTAGGCATGTTTATCCCTATTATTTCTTTATTCTTAGTCTTTTCTTAGCTCTAGATTGCTTTATATGTTAATTATTCTATATGGGGAGAATGGAGAAGTAAAAGACAGTCGAGTCAGGCACTAGGGACCCTGGATCATCTAACAGTGGTTAAGATAGGGTCAGTCCGATTAAATGTGAGAGGAGTCTGGTTTATAACCATTAGAAACTACATTAGGGTAGATAGAGGCTAGCCAATACTGGATGGATTATGTAAGATGTCTAACTTAAGTTAGTTTAATTTCATTTTAATTATGGAAATTATTGTGGTTTTTGCTTAATTGCCAGTTTGACTTGATTTTGGAGTTAAGGGTTAGTAACTATGGCTTTAATGAGGTTTAATATCATTTTTATAATTTTTAGTATTAAACTTAATTTATCCAATTTTTATGGATTTTATCGTAATTTTTCTTAATTAAGGGTGTGGACCCTGCTGTGGGCCCCACACGTCCATGTTGGACGGTGTGTGACCCACTTGACCCTCTAAACTTCTATTAATTTATTTTAATGGTTTTTGGAGTGACTAAATTTTTTTTTAGACAAAAAATAACCCTAATTAGCCACTTAGGGCGTTTTTAACCTATTTTACAGCCCAACAGTTTGTTTATATAGCCCAAAACCCTTACAATTTAAAGAAAACCCTGGACCATTGACTAAATGGGGAAGGGCTGTGCTAGGAGACAAGGAGGTGCTCTACTAATTTCCCAAAAAAGAAAAACGGATTAAGGGGTGTTTTCTTGCCCTATTCACCCCTAATCTTTAGATTTTTGTTTTAATCTTTCTTATCTTCATTTTCACAAATTGATTCTTGATTTTTAATTTTTGTTTTTAACCAAAGAAAATAATAGATCTACCTATTTTCAAGATGATTTGAGCTTATTAGTTTATTTCAATTAAGTCTTAACAAAAAACGCTAATGTTTAGGCAGGATTTCTTGAGGATTGAAGCTTCTTTGTAGACTCAAAGGCTTCATGGAGGTAATAGAGTTTTTCCTATGTAGTTTTATCCATTAGAATGCATGATTTTAGATTTATGTGTGTTCTTGCTTTATTTTGAGCTTTAATGGTGATTTATTAAAAACATGATATTTATGACTATTTTCTTATTATTAAGCATGAAAATGATTAGATCTATCATGTTGTAGGGTTAGATTTTGATATTATGATGTTCTATGATGATTTTAGAATTTATCTCGAATGTTGAAATGTTTTTTGTTTGAATTTCAAAAGGTTGAAGACGAACCAGGAAATGGGCAAAAAGTGAATAGTTAAGGGCGTTCAAATGGCTAGACGTTCGAACGGCCAGCCAAACTAATCGAACGTCAACACATCATATTTGTTATTTGGCCTATTTTTGTGTATTTTTTGTCATTATTGTTCCCTTCTCGTGAATCTAATTCTTCATGTTTAAAATGACTTATAATTATCCATTAATGTTGTTGTGATTGTATGAGGACCATCTTCGAATTATAATTTAGCTCAAACATGAATAGGACTATACTTGTTTAATTTTAGTATGATATTTTTCTTGTTTTAAATCTATGTTTGATGACTTCTTTATAATTACTTGATGACTCCATTACGCCTTAGCCATAATCTTGTAAGTATGCTTGAACATGTTATATTAATTTTAGGTAGATTATGTTTCACATATTTTAGCTTAAGTATGATTATGTTTATACTTGTCTAGGTCTAGCATGATGTTATACTTATCTTGAACTCGTGCTTCGATGTTTTCATCACATTTACTCCATGCTTCCAATAGGGTAGGACTATGATAAAATTATGGATGCTTACATATATAACATTAATTATAGTTTGTTCATGTTTCATATGTCTTAGCTTAGGTTTGAACACTACCACTTATGTACACTTGCATAGAGCTTTTTGATTTTATTAGACACAAATGGACCATGTTTCATGCACATGTGGACTGATTTGAGCATGTTTACTTAAACTTAGACTCATTTAGCTTTTGCTCACGTATGTACCATGTTGCATACATCATCAAATCGATTTATAAATGAGGATAATTGTGATTAGCCATAATTTATTGATTGGATGACGTTGGATGTCAGATTAATCGTTCGGAGGCTTATCAAATCAGTTTTGCATCTAAAAGGACATGGTTTCGTTTTACGTTCCTTTGAGAACGTGTTGCCTCCCTAGGTTGAGATGAGCTAATTGCTATATGAGTTATTTGAAAAGTTATCTACACCCTAAGAATCCAGTTGGTTTGTCCATGTGCACCAGCTTACCAAGGGGTATTTTCCCAGCCAAGGAACTTACCCAAACTGCTTAGGACTTCCTCTTTAGGATTGCATAGGGTGAGCAGATCCGCTTAGGCTATGACCATGGTGAGCAGTAGGTCTTCTTATGCTTCGGCCAAGGTGAGCAGGAATTATTTTTTTCAATTGTGAGACATTCACTATAAGATCTCTAACCCTAACCAGGTTTAATTTTGAAATTAATTATGTGATTATTGTGTGGTTTTGTTTTAATTTGCCAGTTTGACTTGTTTTGGGGTTAAAGATAGATAATGATGGTTTTAATATGGTTTTCTTTCATTTTTGCAAGTTTCTATGTTAAACTCAATTTATCCTATTTTTAGAAAAAAAATTGGGATTTTATGGGATTTTTTGTAAATTTAGTGTGTAGGTCCTACCGTGGGCCCCACATTCACGTTTGAGGGTTGAGGGTCCCACGAAACCTTAAAATTCACTTATTTCATGATTAAATAATTTCAGAAATTTTGAAATTCGTTTTAGCCTTAAAATGAGCAAAATTACCTATTTAGAGTATTAAATTTTATTTGTACTCCAACTTTTAATATTTAATCCCCAATGATTTACTATAAAAAGAAAATCCCAGCCTCATTCCCAATTGGGAAAGTGCTGAGATTGGAGTATAAGAAGTACCCTAATCCCCATACCAAAGGAGGAAAATCGATTTAGGTATGTTTAAGCCTTGATTTTTCATTAATCGTTTAGATTTTTCTTAATCTTTCATAATCCCATCTTCCCCAAAGTAGATTTTCATTTTACCATATCAAAAATGATGTTTTTAATCTATATTTCAAACCTTAATTTAGGGATTTTCGTTTTTAAGCAAGGAAAACCCTAGATCTACATGTTTTCAAAGTGATTTCAGCTCAATATTCGAATTTAATGACGTATTAACTAAACCCTAACTTTGGGTAGGGATTTGTGGCGATTAGAGCTTCGATTTGGAACTCAAAAGCTCACTGAAGGTAAAGGTTTTCATTCTAAGTTGATTGATGTTTCAGATTTAAGGTTTGGAATGGTTTATGTGAGTTTTTGCTTAAAGCATGTTCTTTTTATTGATTATCTTTTGATTTAACTTAGAAATGACTAGATCTATGCCTTAAGCTTGTATTTCAATATTATAAAGATTGTAGGTGATATTAGAGTTTTTTTTGTCTATTTTGTGTATTTTTTATTCTGGGTTCGCAAGGTTGAAGACGAACCAGTTTTGAACTGTGAATGGCGTTCGAACGGCCCTACAGGTGTTCAAACGGCCTGGCGTTCGAATGGCCATCTGGCCGATCAAACAACAAAACGACAGATTTTCCTTTTTGAGTATTTCATCTATTTTCTTGTTCCTCTTTTGTAGATCTCATTTATTATGATTATGATGAGTTATTTTTACTTCGAAATACTACTGTGAGGCATGAATACTATCTTGAAAGCTATGATGTAGTTCAAGCATTAATCAGGTTATATATTTGTGTATGTTTGTATGATGTTCCCCATATCCTAAATTCATATTTGATGATTCTCTATGTTTTAATTATGATTCCAATAAGTTTAATTATGAGGATGGGTGTGTGTGCTTACACTTGTTGTGCTAGTTATTGGTGAACTATATTCCCATGCCTAGTTTAAGTATAGTGATGATTAAGCTTACTTAAGTCTAGCTTGAAGTTGTAATTGGCTTGGAATTATTTTTCGAGGTTTTCACCATATTTTATTCATGATTTCAGTAAGGAGGAACCATGATAAAATCATGAAGGTATGTGTTTTATGATGATGGTTTGTGTAGTTTTGAACACTATTACTATGTACACATTTGTGAAGGTAATTATAGTGATGATTTGGCATAAATGGATTAGGAATGATGCACATATGGACTGATTGGGGCACATCTCTTGTATTAGGATATATGTAGCATTGCTCACGGATGTACCATATCGCATGCATCATAAAAATAGTTTATGATTGAGATTTATCATGATTAGCGGTGATTGATCAATTAGATGCAATTGGATGACATTGCTTGTCGGATTAATCGATTGAAGGGCTTATCGAATTGATTAGGTCCTAAAGGGCATGATTTCATTTTCAATTCAGTCTTGATGAGCAGTGTTGCTCGAGATTTGGTGCCTCCCCGGGTTGACATGAGTTAATTTCATGTTGGGAAGAGCTAAATGCTATATGCATATTGATTAATATATCTGGACCTTGAGAATCTAGGTGGTATATCTGAGTGCACCAGCTTACCATGTATAACTGCTTGGGATTTCGATATTGACAAGCAGGGTTGTTTGGGATTTTGATCTTGACAAGCAGGACTGCTCGGGAGTTTTGTCTTGATGGGCAGGATTGCTCGGGGGTTTCGGCCTTGAGGAGTATGTTTATTTGATGATTGGGTTGCTCGGGGGTTTCGGCCTTGAGGAACAGGTTTATTTGATATTGCATTGCTCGGGGGTTTTGGCCTTGATGAGCAAGTTTATTCTCTTTGTTTTATGAGACATTCACCAATTACATTTGTTGTTGCATATGTATGTGATATGATGCTCAATTACACAGTTGTTATGTAGGGATGAGAAATCTTATGTTACACATGTAAGTATGGATTAACTTGCATGTTGTGAAGGATAGTGTGTTTGAGACACTTTTTATGCAGAGTGGATGTTTACATTAAGAATAGATTGTTTATGATATGATTATGTTGGAAAGTCACTCATGCAAGGTGTGATTATGTTACACGTGTGGTGTGTGGTAAATGTGATGTTATGTTGAACCCTTTATGCGTAGGAGGCATGTAACATTTATGATGAGATATGATGGGTGATAACATGCTATGCAAATGACTTGAATGATGTGATGTTATGAATGTCATATAGTACGGTATGCAGGTGATATGATAAAATTATCATGAGTAGATGATTATAGAGGGAAAGTCATGATATAAATGCACAGGTTATGTGAATGTCCCATGATGAATAGGTGTGATGATGTGATGAACTTTATGTAATTTACCTATGGTGTCTTTTGGACTTATCTTCCATAATTTTAAAACCTTACTTAGTTTGTTGCTCACCTCTCTTTCTCGTGTTTTTTTTTTGGGCTGCATGGTGTGACATGCAGGTGGTCAGGATTCACTGTATAAGGAGCGGATAATTGATAATCTAGCATAGGAGGGGATGTTTAGAGATCTTGTGCTTCATGATCATTTATATTTCTTGTTATGTCAAGTTTTATGCCTTTTTGGCTATGTTTTATACTTTTCTTGTCGGGATCGGCCTAGACTCATGTTAGCCCATATGGGCTTAGACTATGTTACTTAGCCATGAGAGGGCTAAGTGGACTAAGTGTGTGGGTATTGCATGGACTAATTCTTAATTGAGATCTTTTATCTTTCTCATTTTCTCTTGTACAAAACTTAATATGCGCTACTCCGTTATGGATTACCCGATTTAGGGGTTAAGTCTTCCACATCGAACACTACTTCGTCATGCCACGCGCACCACCTTTGCTTGGGCCAGGTTAGGCTCAGGTTGGTGGGTGTCGGGGCATGACATTCACCATTGATTGTTGCATTGTATGGGAGGTAATGCTCATTGACACAGGTTGTGTTGGAATTATGAAGCTTACATTACACATGTGATTATGTATGATTTGCATGAATATGCAGGATGGTGTGTGGTTGATGCACTTGATGTTGTAGGGTGAATATTTTTATTGAGAAATGAATATGCATGATATGTTTATGTTGAGAAATGATTCATGCAGGATCTGATTATGATAATGAGTTTCATATATTTACACATGAGATACATATATTTACACATGAGATGCATATATGTTATGAGCTATGGATGAACCCATGATGCAAAGGTGGCATGATATGTGCTTATGGAATGTGGGTTATAGCATAATATGCAGATGACATGACTATGTGTTGATGAAATATGTTATATATACCATGACATGCAGGTGGCATGAATAGATGCTTACGGAATGTAAATTATGACATAATGCATAGGTGGCATAGGTTTATGTGATTGTCCCATGTGAATGGGCATGGTGAATGTTTATGTGATGAATGTTATGTTGATTATGTTTATTATGTCATTATGAGTTTACTTTCCGCATTAAACTCCTTGCTAAGGATTGACTCACGCATTTTTGTTTTGTTTTGGGGGTGCATATTGTGCCACACAGGTTCTTTAGATGAGCTCTATGTTGAGCATGAGGACGGCGCCGGTCATTGAAGGGAGGGGTTTATAAAGATGACTTGATTATGTTAGTTTGATTACATGTTATGTTGAGATTATATTTTAGACTCTACTTCACACTTTGTTAACCATGGATGGCTTAGACTTATTATATCCATTGTGGGCTTGTTTATGTTAAGACTATATGATGTGAGAATGAGTAGACTAATATTTTAATTAGTAGTCCTTTCTTTACAATATTTACTTTTGTACAAAGTATTCGTGAGCAACTCTGTAGTGTGTTTTACCCAAAGATGGGTTAAGTCTTCCACAATCCAACTCCAATTGGTCGTGCCACATAACCGCTTACTCCTTGGACTAGGATTGGATCAGGGTAGCGTGTCGGGCTGTAACAAATTACTTTTCCACAATTTTCACCTTATGACAACAAGTTTACCCTATGCCGGTTAGACAATGGTATGCATCACTCCGCTTGGAGGATGATGGTGCACTTGTAGGAGTTGTTGGAGGAGTTCAAGTGAGAGTGACACATGATGTTATTACCACTATTATTGGATGTGAGAGGAGAGAGCTCACATTTCTATTTGTTGGATATGCCTTCCCATGAGATAGTGAGTTGTCTGCCACATTACTTGGTTTGCGACGAGGTCCTAAGCTTAAGATTTCATTGCCTACACATTTGATGACTAGGGACTTTAGACTACTTCATGTGATTACTCAGTATAATGTTTGTGGAGCTAGGAAGGAGAGAGTAGACATAACAATGTCACAATTGCTACACCTCCTGGCATGGACTCATTTGGAGCTTGATCTACCTTTTATTATATATGGGAGGATCATGGAGTTTCTGCACGGCCACATGCATGAGATGTTGCCATATCCGTACATTTTATGCTGAATTTTCACAGTGGTGCATGTGAGAGTGCCCATGACTGAGCCTACCATGACTGGGATGAGACCTATAGTATAGCCTTGGAGTGGTTCGACGGATATTATCTCACCATCAGGGTGATGATCATGAGCCCTAGGGAGCACAAGATGCAGCAAAGGCAGCAAATGCACTATTAGATCCACCACCACCAGCAAATAATGATAGATTAGTGACTATGGGAGAGTTCAAAGTTTTCCAGGATCCTATGTTCTAGCGATTTACTGCCCTTGATCAATTGATCAAATCTCACTTTCCACAAACATATAGTGAGGGGGAGTAGAGTGGAGATGATGATGCAACTATAGACTGATGTTTTTATTTATTTCTTTTCACTTTTCAAGTATTCCATCTATTTAAAACTTGTTTAGTTCGGTTATGTTTCATTGTGATTACGAGATGTGCTATTGAAACTGATTTTGTTATGGGATATGTGTTGGTTTGATGGTTTATTTTAATTTCATGTCTTTATATAATGTTTATAACTTGATGGAGCTTTAATAAGTATTTTTATTAATTATTGCTTTAACTTTTTGTATATTTATGTCAAAAAAGGGGAGAAGTGATTAATGAAAATTAAAGTGCTTATCTTTCTAATTGATTGGATTGTGCTATGCAAATCAATTTGATTTTAAGTGTGCAAGATAAGTATAGGGTTATATAAGGCTTTTCAAGTTCAATTCCAAATTAATGAGTTTAAATTAATTAAGTCTATGTTGAGTCTTTGTAGTGTCAACTTATTTTGTAAAGTTTGAAAGTCAATGCAGTATGTCAAAAGTTATAATTTTATTTTGATTTTCAAATATGTAGTGGTTTGACAAGATATAGGAGAAGGAGGAGATTGTAAGAACATATGTTTAATATGTCTAGTTTATTGGCTTATTTATTTGTCAAAATTATGTCAAGAAACCATATGTATATATTGAGTCCAAGAATCTGATTTGAGGTTGTTGTGGTCAAGTTAGATTTGAAATTGATACACATCAAAAAAATATGAGCATACATGTTCTTATTGATCAAGGCAGAAGACTGAAGAATGTTGAAGGGTTTAGAAGCTTATTTAGGTCACTTTCACATACAAAAAACACTTGGTGAAGTTGCTGAAGTGATTTCAAAGGTTCCAGAATTAGGGTAAAAATGGGAAAAATGTAAAAAGATAGGCAGAATGATCGATTGCTGCAAATAATGAAGGAGAAAACAATCAATCGCCCGTTAATTCAACCCAGTGCAAAACAAAGCTGAGAGTTATCGATAAATTGCTCTCTTAATTGATCGATCGTATGAAGTATCATGCGCATTAAAAATAGTGACTGGTCAATTGTTGTTTATAATAATCGATTGTTTTAAGGACTAGTTACTCTAATTAAGACTTTCTGATTTCAATTTTATTTTTAATTCAAGTACAAGTCCTAAACCAACTTAATGAACTATATAAGGGTTATAAAATCATGAATTTTTTGAAAGGAAAACCTAGAGGAGAAAAAAGAAAGAGGGTTTACACCATTGCTTATTATTTAAAAAAGGAGAGTTTACTTGATATTTGAGTTGATGATCTATAGTGAATTTAAGAAGACAATCCACAACTAAATGAGCTTATACATATAGTACTTAAAGAGGAGTTGCAACATGTCTTCAATAGAAGATTTAATATTTCTATAAGGCCAAAGTCAAGACAACAAGAGGTGCTTCAACACTAGAAAGAGACGAAGACAAGGCAAGGACGAAAAAGTTTCAAGTACTTGAGGGAGAAGGCTTGAAGGCTAATAACAATAATCTAAACAAGAGGAGCTTATGTTAGAGTCAAAACAAGGTTAGTGGTTTACTTGTGTCTATGTAAAGTATTGGTTTCTAGTGCATTGATTTGGTTCCTTTAGAACTATCGTGGTTCTTCACCCTAGTTGGGGTTTTCTACATAAATTGTTGTGTTCATGTGTGGATTGAATGATAGTTGATTCATTTAATAAAAATTCTGTGTAAAGAGGTTAGAACTCTTATTTTTTACTTGTCGAAATACTAGTTTTAAGAACAATATAGTGATATGCTAAGTCGATTAGATGGATATTGAACTTTCAGATGGGGTCGAGGGGAACAAGGCAGTAAACACAGAAGAGGAATAGGAAGAGGTACAAGAGGAGGGTGGCGGCCAGGTAGGTGGGGATGGCAGAGAAGAGGAAGGACTAAGTTGAGCCCCATGATGTTGTGGCTCCACCAGAACCCCACCAAAGCCACCCACCTCTCCAAGCCAAACACCCTCTCGTCCCACCTCATTGTCCTCTAGGCCACCACCCGCGATGTTGTGACCCCGCCATGTCCATGGGGGAAGCTCACAGCTGAGATCAGTGACCCGGTCCGGAAGGGGTCTTGGGTACCTGGAGACGTTGCCACATGATTGTGTGGGGGGTGGGGGGACCCTGGAATTTATTTTTAATATATTTATTATTTTGGTTGCATTTAAAAGTCAAACTCTTGAAGAATGAGTGACTCTTAAAGAGTAAGAAGTGGATATACATGATAAGATTTAGTTGGCTTGGGTAAGAAAGGTAACTTCGAAGTGGGCCAACAGCTAGTTAGACGTGGGACTGGATGTAGACCAGATTGTGGTATAAGGGCCCAAGCCCAACATGACCTAGGATATTAGGAAGGTCAGTATTCATAAGTTAGAGATAAATTATATATAAAGAAGGAGAGCAATCAGAACTAAATTTAGAAATTTAAATGCCTAATGTGGGAAGAATTTTTTCTGCTCCCTTTTGACAATAAGATGTGTGTAAGCTCTCAGAGCCATTTATCCACAAGATTGATAACATACACGTTAGTGCATATTAACATCAGCCTCATTCATTCTAATGTGTGCTAGAGTGTGTTTCCGTCGTTCTTTTTATCAACAGCTTTCATGTAGAACTTACACTCAGCTCATTGTAAAAAAGGAGCAGAAAAAATTCAGCCCTTAATATGATAGGTCAAAGAAGATTGACATGGAGATTTTGGTCCTCATCATAGAAAACTCGATCTAGGCAAGCAAGAGAAAAAGCCAGTCTCAACTCTCAATAAGTTATCATCCGGTCACAAGTGTTTTAACTTAGAAGAGTTTTTTCCATATTGCCTAGTTGAAGAATGAAAATTCCACATTCCTTGGATTTTAAACACAAATGCCATCAAACCTGGAATAACACGATATATGGTAAATTTTAGACAAAAATACCCCTGACCGGAGTTAGGGTTTTATATCATGTAAAACTCTCACGAAGTCGCATTCACAGGCAAACGACTTCAAACTCCGGCGATTCCTTCGTGAGAAGACTCCATTCTGATTTTTGACCCATCTCGCCATCAATTTTGTCATTTGGAGTATTGAGTAGCATTCACGCAGCGTGAGGGCATATTTTGCAACCCATCCCACCAGCGATTGCGAAAAACTCTAGCCAAAATTTCAAAGATTAGGGTTTTTTTGTTTCCGGAAGGAGATTTCGAAAAACACTCCGGCATTAGTTCCGTTTCATCTTGTTTTTCTAAGGTAATTTTGAAACTTTATGCCCCAAAGCAAGTTTTGGTCGTGTAGCGAGGTTCCATTTGACGCGATCCTAGTAAAGAAGTAAACTTTGGAGAAAATCACTGGACAATTGAGGGGTTAATCCGGCTTTGATTAGTTTCGTGGTAAGGCCTTTCCCAAAATCTACATTATATATTTGTATGCACAATTTTTTGTTTGTCGTGTATTAGAACACACGAAGTAGGTAATCGAAGCAGAAAATCGTGTTTTCAGAAATATGATAAGTCATATATCATGTGTTCAATAAGACGTTGACAACACAATATTCAACCATTGTGATATCGTGTATGAGTAATCGTCTTATCGTATATCCGATAACACAATATATATACTTATCGTATATAAGGAAGTTAGTTAGAAAATGTGAATCAACACAACTATTGATTATGGTCACGACCCATTGTTTATATACATATATTTATCCAATTTTATAGATGTAAAGTTAGAGTATTACAAAAAATGACGGAGTCAGTGAAGGAAGTAGAAGATAAGAAGAAGAGAATCTATGGGAGAAGGCCGGGTCTGGGAACGAATAGTTTCCCCGCTGGACTCTGTCTATCAAAAGACCTTGTTGATTAACGTCCAGGATGCAAGACTATCTTGGTGGAGACTGGGTTTTACCTAGTATATGATTGCAAGCGCATCATCATCTCCATGCCGCTCTTGGATTTTCTCATTGGTGAGTGTTGGGATGACTCATAGGAGGTCTTCAACATTAGGGGCAAAAGGCTACCGAAGGTGGAGTAACTATTAATTAATTCGTAATAATAAAATATGGGCCAAGATCAACCGTGAACAGTGAGTAACTATTAATTAATTTAGGTAATTACAAAAAAAACTTTACAAAATAAGGCCTATCGTGCCTTAACAAAATCAAAGTTGCGCATATCCAAAATTAGTACATAACAAAAGAACGTAATAAAACATAGATCCTTCAAAGTCTACAGGTAATCTTCATTCATATCGTCACTTTCGGTCAGACCTGCATCATCTAGGGGTGGGTGAGTATAATTATATTTAATAGATAGAATTAAATTCTATTAACATGCTAAAACATAAAGAATAAATAAATATGCATAAAATATTCTCATAATAATTAATAATCAAAAGTCGACTTTAAAATGATAATATCGACTAATTTAATCCAACACACGTCTTACACAAAAAGTCAGACAAAATGGTTCTTCGCAGAATCCGGTAAACTCAGATAATTCGTTCGTAGCTAGAATCCAATAAATAATTCAAAATCGGATAAAACATCATTCACAGAATATCGCCGATATCCGAGCGACATACACCCGTGCTCGTGGGGCAACGGGATTAGAATGAAGAGGATCTTCCCACGATATCCAACTTCATGGGCACGCCATATGCCATAATAGGCGGTACCTAAGAGTCATAACTCCGATAGCTTTTGGGCTTTATACCAAATAACTACCCATCAAAATCGATCATAGTTTTTGGACTTTATACCAAATAACTACCCTTTAAATCCAGTCAAATCATTCGTAAATATATTACGAATAATAATAATATTTTAATAGACGTATCACAACAAAATCCAACTAAGAGGCGTACACGACGCTATTATTTTAGCGCATGTCCGCCCTTAATCATATCCATTTCAAAATAATAATTTATTTAAAAGACAACTAAATTATAAAATATAACGCCTAGTTGTAGCACAAAATTAGAGCTTAAAACCACCAACTCGTAAGGTCTTAACTTGTAGTTGGCTTATATAAGGTGGACGACACCTCCCCTTGCACAGATATAATCTTCTTATCTAGCTCGGGTGAAGCAGGCAGAACCTCCCCTAGCATTGGGACAATTTCCTCGTCCGGCTCAGGTTAAGCGGGCAGAACCTCCCCTAGCATTGGGACAATTTCCTCGTCCGGCTCAGGTTAAGCGGGCAGAACCTCCCCTAGCACTGGGACAGTTTTCTTGTTTGGCTTTGGTGAGGCGGGTAGAACCTCCCCTAGCACGAGAATAATCTCCTCATTTCCGGCTCAGGTTAAGCAGGTAGAACCTCCCTTATCGCTGGGACAGTCTCCTTGTCCGGCTCGGGTGAGGCGGGCATAACCTCCCCTTAGCTCGGGTCGTTTATACCTTTTAGAGAAACTAACTTGGAAAACGGACCCTCTCACGACGTCGGGCATGCTCGAATTAGGTAGGAATGGTTTTTAAACAGAGAAAATCGGATAAGAAACGGTAAAGAAACAAGAGACAGAAGTTTTCATACGTATGAAAATGAATGAAAACGTCTCCCACCCCCTCCCCTTTTATAGGCAGAACGAACTGTTGGATGCGCAACACGTATCGCACATCCAATGGCTGCAGGAGCATGGCAGCTAGCCTGCACTGTCGCACTGCGGCAGTTCAATCTGCCGCATTAGCTTTCCCTGCCACAATGCGGCAGGGCTGGCTGACGCACAAAAATATTTTTTTTATAATTTTTTTTAATATTTTCGCTTTTAAATTTAAAACAAAAATTAAATCTTTAGACAGGCGTAACTCCCTACCCTGAACTTGGAATCATGCATTTTTGGTACCGTTAGACTCGTATCGACGATCCCTTCGATACAAGACCACATAAGGGCATGTTTTCTCACAAATTTAAAGTGAGTCCCGCCTATGGCATGCTTCCCAATGCCATAGTCTACTATCCCGGTGTCTATTTGACACGTTCTTTGGCTCGATACATTCGTCTCATCAAGCCTTATCAAATGTCTTAAGGCTTCTCTGAACGAATCAAGTTCAAAATAGTCTACTTTTAAGGGAAACCGTTAATGGGCCTTAAAACTCGTTAATGGGCCAAAACGCCCAAATTTCAAAACATAGAAATTCTGGGGCGTTACAGGTATGCACACAACGATACATAGGACAATGAAACCCTTCCACACCCACCACGACCAGACGCAGGACATATACAGTCCGGTCAGGACGTCATTGAATCATTCGTCATGCTAGTTGATATCATGGCTTGGATTTGTGGTGTTGTTTTGTAGAAGGTTGTTCTGTACGGGGAGCGGGGATGGAACACTGAGAGAGTTGAAGTTGCGCTCCAGTGGGTTAAAAACGATCTCGAGGTGGCAACCAGCCTCATAGAACATATGCAACCCCCACAAGAACCAGAGATAGATCGACCGCATTAACCCCCTCAACCAGAAGTCCCTCATGCATCAACCCCTCCGCCAAGAACTAAAGGTTCACCGTCGGTTCGGTTCAAGTCAAGAGCTTCAAAATCTAGAGAAGATTATCAACCATATGCTCATGAAGAGCAACCAGTCCCTGTCCCTCAGTTAGTGGACAAGGGATTCATTTTGAGTAAGTACAACATTTTAAACTATCGTGTTCATATGTTGTTACGTCTGTAACAAGACCATGAAGAAGTCAAATTTAGATTTATTTTATTTGCCAATTGTAGTACAAAAGGTCGAACCACAGGGAAAGCCTTGTGCAACAAAGAATATGATTAAGAAAAAAAGTAGAGGAAAGAAAAATTAAGAAAGAAAGAGTAAAAGAGTATTAAGGGAATAAAGAGTAAAGAAATCAAAAAGAGAAAACACTAAGGCATTAAGGGCCATTGTAACATCTAATGATGTTCTTCATGTATCATGTTATTTCAGTTAGAATCAAATGAAGATTCAATCTAACTGGAAGATATGAACATTAAAATTAAAAATAAAGATAGAAAATGCTTTGGATAGATGAAAAATAAAAATAATTGTCTCTTAAAGATTTCTATGTATCAAAATCACAAAAGATGAAAAAGGAGAGCTTTCAAGCATCTAATGTATCCAAATCACAAAGAAAAAAGAAGAAGAACAATATTAAATGAACATCACTTCAAATAACCAATACTTACTTGAAACTATTGATGAAACATGAATAGATCTCTATTAGATTATTACAAATCACCTCTAGCCTTAGCTTGAGAGCTTAGAAAACCATTACAATAAAACTAAAAATAAAAATACAAAAGAAGCGAAGAAAAATAGGAGAAGAGAGCTCCAAAGAGGAGGGAATCATGCCTCTATCATGTCCACCCCTCTACTTATAGGAGTAGAAGGGGTTACTTCAAATGGGAAAGTCTAATCATATCTTTAGATTACATCCTGATTAATTGCTTGATTGGTTGCTTCTTTAGGAATGATTAGATTCTAAATCAATCAAATAAATCAATAATTTATTTAGCAAATAAGTATCTTTAAGTATTCCTTTAGTTATCTAATCAACCTCATTGTCTTTCCTTATGTGTATAAATCCAACCAATGAAAATATTCTTCATGTGTTGGCCTCGGGTTAGTTAACTAGCTGTCCCTTTGCATGCCGGATTTGACCTATAAATCTTCAGAATTATGAATTGCTTCCTGATATAACGATTATAACCACGAAAGTCTTCTTTCTAATGTCATTAGAATCGTATCCATCCAAATTATACATAGAAATATATAGTCGAAATACTAAAACTGTGTCAATCTATCCAAATCAGCTTCTTCCCAAATTTAGTTCTCTTTATGCAAATCTCAAATCCAACGGGTCCAAAAGGATGTGTTCGACCATTACATGCATGTTTAGACCATTAGGAGCCCATTTTCTAAATCTTTGGGTAGTTGGGCTTTACTTCCTCTTCTACTTGGATCCTGTTGTAGCCTGTTTAGACATGTAAACACAACTAAGTCAAACTCACCTATTCAAAACATAAATAGCCCAAAAAAGTAGTTAATTAAGACAAAATATGATTGCAATTCAAGATTTCAAAGCATCTAATTGAACATTATTATAGTGCATCATTATATGGGGATAATCGTGTAATCGAGCACACGACAAACTCAAAAGTCATTATTTAAGAAAGACAATTTTGTTGTGGTCGTGTGAACGATCATTGAAATAGACATTTGCTAAGAAAATGATCTGGTTGTGGTCATGTGATTGTTAACATGATAAGGCCCTTTATTGTGTTTCATTCAATACAACATGGTGATATATCGTGTAATATAAAACACAATGGACTTGCATATCGTGTATGTACTAATGCTATTTATTATTTCTTATATGTAGAAAAAAGGCAACCGAAAGCCGCCTCTCCAATAAAGAAAAAGAATGGTTCGAAGTCGAAAACGGCTATGATAACAAGATTTTTGAAGAAAATAAATGAAGAAGTTGTACAATCCTGGCCCGTCATTAAACCAACCAGAGAAAAGGAGGAAAGAGCCCGGGAGGTCCAAGACTGATCCCGGGAGGTCTAGAGAGAAACCCGGGAGGTCCAGGAACACTTTCGGGAGGATGAGGAACAACCCCTGGAAGGACCGAAACAACCCTGGGAATCAAATAAAGAAGAGGAACGCACAAATAAAGAAGAAGTTCCTACCTCCAATGCCCCGGAAGCCGAGGTACACCGTCATTGAACCACTTGCTCAAGGTAAGGAGCCAACCAAGAAGGTGGCCACTCAGGGATCGAAGAAGACTAACCGATAGAAATTGTGGAACACAAGGCAAAGGCAGGTGATGAAGTTCCTCTGGCATCTGTCCCTGGCCCATACATTATCCCTCCAGCACAGCCAAAGTCTCCCACACAGGAAGTAGTGGGCTCAAATGTTGCCGACAGTAGTAGCACTGCATCGGGTACACCTCTAGTTAATGAGGAAGTACTACAGAGTATCAACAAGGTGATTGACTTGGAAGAGCACGCACCGTAGCGAAAAAAAATGGAGGAGGTCCGTATGGTGCCACACGACTATCTTGACACGGAGTTGGTGTTCCACATTGAGATTCAGAAGACTGAAGATATGGACAACATCATGGATTTTTTGGGGCACCCATACAAGCAATGGCCCGTGACGACTCTCCTCTACACCGACTACCTATCTCTATTAAAGCAGGAGTGCATAACGAATGCGGTACTATCGTTTTATTGATGATACATTTTAATAAATCATGTGTTATTAATCACACGATAATGGAAAATACGAAAGTGAACATATATATATATATATATATATATATATATATATATATATATATATATATATATATATATATATATATATCACTTTATTGGTAACACGATATTTGCTCATATCATTGTTTGCATAATATGCTAAGTTTTGTCTCAATTGTTGATGTATGCATAGCATGTTGGTTCATACACAACTTGTAAATTTCTTATGTTATCGGTCTCATGATATAGCCACTTATCATATGATGAATGTCATGACTTGTCGATTATTATGTCAAGACCAACATGATTGGTTTGTTGTAGGTGATAGACGTCTTCTTCCAACTACTAGAGGAACACAATCTGAGACATCCAGGCACCTACCCCAACTGTTTTTTTGGTAAGTTCGCCATTCAACACTATTTTAACGCTCGGACGGCCAACGGTCCGGCAGAGGAGGGAAAACTCACAAGCATATTGGTGAGAGGGATGAATGTTAACACGAAGAGCGGTTTCATTCCGATCTATGTCACGGGCCGCTTTTTCTTGCTTATTGTTCGATGGAGGGAGAAGAGGTTTAGGTGGTACAACCCACTAAAGGGTGAACACGGCCACCACTTTGCATAAGAGGACAAGATAAGGAAATGCATTGCACACAGGGAATGGAGAAGGCCCTTCTCATAAAGGGTGCAACAAAGTGGCCAATGACTAAGATCAACAAATGCCAGTATCAAGAAACAAATCAAGATTATGGTGTTTTCCTCATGTACTACATAGCGAAGATGGTAGGGGGCGTCCTTCAGCCTGATTTTAGACAAATGGAGATAACATGCTTGGTCAAGCCTCAAATCTGTGCTATTATTCTTCGGGCCCGAATCAACAAGGAATTTGATCCAGATCCAAATGAATTGTAATTAGACAATTAACATTTTACAATATTCATTGTAGAAACATAATTAATTGACAACTTTGTTTTTTTATGCCATATTGTGTAATTCTCCACTAGAACTAAACTACATCTTGTTATTGTGTTTGTTTATAAATGAAGTCACATTCAATCGTGTGTCTGAATACCATGTTATTACTTGGATACAACTAGCCATTGATGATGTCGTGTATTTGATCAAATGATATGTACCACTGTCGTGTCCCAGAAAATGCGATAAGGAAAGAAACTCCAGCCCAGTGTATTATCGATATCACGATTGTCACTTAAATAACAAACTTAATGGCCACTTCAGAGGCGTGTCATTGAATACACAAAGTTCCGTCTATCGTGTAAACTTTAACGCATTTCAGATGTTTTCATAGCGGAATAAAATCCATTGGAACACAACTATATATAGGAAGAAAAAAATCTTTTATTAATATTTTTATGTACATAATATAAATCAATTACATCAAAAAAACATATGAATTAGGATGCTCCATCTCGGCGAGGAACGATCAGAATGCTCTGTCTCGGTGCCAGCGACCAGTCAACGTCAAATCTCCTTGCAAACTCCCGAACTAGGCAATAAAAATGTGACAGAACATTTGCGACATTGAAATAACACCAGTGAATGAATCCATTCCCGTAATAGGCTGCTGCCATAGGCTAGGGAGGACCGTTTATGATGTGTGACGGGATCACCATCTGGTGCAATAGCAATGTCCCAAAGGTTCCATCGAGGTGCATGCAATCTATGGGCGTGTGATCAATTTCTCTGTCTCATCTCCATCTCATCCTCCTCTCGAATTCAATAAGCACAGGGTCACCGTTATATATATAGGCAGGGTGAGAGGGTTACGAATCGCCGGGTTACGGAAGTTATTGAAACACCGGAAATTTTGGTGATTATTCAGGAATGACTCCTTGGAAATTTAATAGCAAAACCAGAAATTGCGGTGACTCTTCGGGAATTGGGTAGTTAATATCATGCAATTGTCGTGTGTTCGATCACACGACATGACCAATATCGTGTAATTTTTGAAACGAGTATCAAAAGAGGTCATATTGTATGTTCTTATCGTGTAATTAGTAACATGTAACCCCTTTGGACGTGTTGCCAATTACACGATATGTATATAGTATACCATCTACACACAAACAACAACATATCGTGTTCTCAAAAACACGTTAATTACATATGGCGTGTTGTCGATGACATGATGCATTGTCAAAACTTTCATCTGAAGAATAGGGATGGAAAAGGTAATCCTAATCGATGCTCCTCTTCCTTACGTCATTTGCCTACTCTATTAATTGACCTCCTTCGGCTTGTAGTTGGGACATTTGCCCCATTGGGAGGTTTCCCTTTTGCGCTGGTACATCTTTTGCAGTTGTGACCCAATTGCCCGCATGCTCCACATTTTCATGGGGCTTTGAACTTTGGTTGTGACTATCCAATTTTTTCTTGGACGACCCCACTGCTTCTGTGGGTTAAGTGGGCTGAATGTAAGCATAACTCCAGCCGGTGCCCACTGGTGCCTATCCTTTGTTGGGTGTAATGGCTCTCGATAGGTCATCCTATATACTTCAGTAGAGTACCATCTTTCGCAGTAGTTAGACACATAGAAGTGTCTATGATTGATTGCATGCTTACATGTAGCCCCAGATGTTTAAACTTTCCACATGTACAGGTACGTTCAACCAGATTTACCACGTCCTGTTAAGAAAATATCGTGAAACTAAGCTAACGATAAAAAACAATGTCATGTCATCGATGACATGACCCCATAAGGCTTGCATACCATTGTGCAACTAAAACAAACTCACTAATATGATATGAACAATTAACGTATAAATGTACACATGCTATGTACATCACCGTATGAATGAAATGTACCTGGTGATATAGCAAGTTAACCTGGAATTCATACATTGACACATGCAATACAATTACATTCCTTGCTTCTTCTCGCCTATTTTTGATGTGTTTGCAGGCAAATGGGGTTAAATCTTCTATCATATTCTGGTCATTTGTCTGACGTTTTTTCAAATAAAGCGGTTGTGTGCTCAATTAACTGAGTTATAGGCATCGATCTGGTCTTTTTGAACATTACATTGGCACTTCCAGACCTGTTTGAGCTAAGGGTTCCATATCTTTTTCCTAGAAATAAGACTTTGGCCCAGTGCTCTGAACCTATCTTATTTAGCCAGACATATGTTTCAAGATTATGTTCTTTAATGTTGTTCATTGTTTCATCATACACATTCAGTCTGAAAGTTTCGGCTGCAAGATGGAGCTGGTTTGTTAGGTAGTTGTCCTTGAATCTGTCCAGCATATTTGCTGCCATGTGACAGATGCAATATCCATTGTGTGTAGATGGGAAAAATTGTTTAACGGCATTTGCCAATCCCTTCTATCTATTAGAAATGATTGTATCCAACTCGGCTAGAGGATTAGAAAATTGATGATTTCTAAACAACTCAAGAAACCAACACCTAGTTTTCTCACACACATTCTCAACCACTGCAAATGTGACGCACAACATATTATTGTTCCCGTCCAGTGCAGTTGCTTTCAATAGCTGTTCAGGATACTTTCCTTTCAAGAAAGTTGCATCTACTGTTAGCAACAGCCTCAGTGTTGTTCTGAAAGCTCTCGCAACTGGACCAAGCATCCAAAATACTCTTTTGAAATCATACCCACCTAAGGGTCTGGGAATATCACATGATCTCACTGGAACAACTACACTTCCTAGATTTATATATTCTATCTACTTTCCGTAAGCAGGAAGTATGTGGTAGGATTCGTCTAGGTCCCCATCTATTAAATCCGTCAGTGCTTTACCTACACGACCAAATACACTTTAGTAAAGGTTATGCGATAGTGGCTTTCATCGTGTTCCCGGTCACACGACATCAATCGTAGTTGTGAGATCGTAAACCATGAACAATGACTCATCGTGTTCATGGTAACATGATATTTACATATGTCGTGTGAAAACAAAATGCGTGTGTATTATCAGCATGTTATCGATAACACGATAGACTAACATATCGTGACACTAAATCAACTCTTCAATTAGTCTCATACATTACCTGCACGCCAGCATTTCTTGTAGTTTGTGACCAGGTTCTTTGAAAACTTATGCTACCTTGAACTTTATTGTCAAAAAGTATATACCATGTGGAAAGAGTGGACAGGAAAATTATGTTGAATAGGTTGAGTTTGTGATCAGATTCTTTGAATAGGTTTGTGACCAAGTTCTTTGAAAATTTCTGCTACCATGAACTTTATTGTCAAAAAGTAGATACCATGTTGGAGTCTTGGACAGGTAAATTATGTTGAACAGGAAGAGTTTGTGATCAGGTTCTTTGAACAGGTTCTTTGAATAGGTTTGTGACCAGGTTCTTAGTGAAAATTAGGTCTCATTGTCAATTGTACCGTTTGATTAATGGAGTGGCAAAGTCGTTGGAGGATACCCTTCTAAAATGGCAGATTGTAGACTATATGCATGGTGTTCCACAAAATTCCTTCCCTGGTTTTGAAGTATACGGTCCTACAGAGATAGGCTGATTACACTCAATGATACAATATACACCATTTACAAAATAATAAGTGCCCCTTATGTGTTATGTTTGAAGCCTTGAAAGCAAGAAAATGAATTGGCTAGGGGTACCCCCGCCATTTTACAGACAATAACATTTTAGAGTTGCTGTCTTCAAGTTGGCAGGGGGTACCCCTGCACAATTTAGCATGAAGTGGCGGGTGGTTCTCGGCCCCATAACATTCTTCAATAAATGGTGGGGGGTGCCCCCCTCCATGAAGAAGACAGTAACTCAAAGAAGATAATGTCATCGCTTTGGCGGGGGGTACCCCTAGCCAAAATGAGCATGACGTGGCGGGTGGTTCTCAGCCCCATCAAGTTCTTTGAAAAATGGCGGGGGCACCTCTCACCAAGAAATAGATAGTAACATCTTGGAGTTACTGTCTTCAAGTTGGCAGGGGGTACCCCCTGCCACAAAATAGACAGTAACATCTTAGAGTTACTGTCTTCGAGTTGGTGGGGGGTACCCACCGCCCAATAGAGCATGAAGTGGCATCGGGCGGCCTTCAAGTAGCCATTCTGACAATTGCTATTTGCATGGTAGTCCATGTGTATTCCTTATTTCATGTTGACAATCTGCTTTCAAAATAGGGTACTCCTCCACACTTTTCTTTTCTTCATCTATTATATCCAATGTAGCCCTTGACACTAATCCAACCACCTCTTTGTAAAACGGAATTCTATAATGGTGACATCTCTTGAACCTACTTTCCTCAAAAGATTTTCATATTTGAACATGTTGCAGATGGACAACTTCATCAATATTACTCCATGAATGAAGAATGTTCACCATTGAAGATGTCAAACAACTTTTTAGTTTCACATGCATGCTTTCAACTCTATTTGTGGTTTTATTTCCAAAATGCATGTATTTATCTGTCCAAACTCCAACAAATTGCTCCTTATGTAGTTGTAACCATGTAGAATGAAGATATTTAAGCATATCCTGAAAGTCATTGTAATCAATCTCCAACTTGCGTAACAATTCTTCATAATCATTTCCTATGGTTGAATAGACAACAATATTCCAACACTGTAAGAAATGAACCCAAGCTTCCTCGGTATCAAATGTTTTACGATAGTTCTGCATAATCCCTATATATATGCCACAAACAAAGTAAATTATTTGAAGATGGGAAAACCATCTCAATTGCTATCATGAGTGCTTTGTCTCTATCTATAACAAAAACTATAAGGCAAATCAGTTCCATTGAACAAGGACTTAAAATTCTCCAATGCCCAAACATATTCACTCACATTCTCAGATGAGATAAAAGCAAAACATGTGAAAAATGATTTGTGTGTCGATGTCATGCCAATTATGGATAGAACCTGGAGTCCATATCTATTGGTTTTATAAGTGCAATCCATAACAAACACGTGATGGAACAAATTTGCTAGCCGAACCGATAATGGATGAGCAAAAATTATAGATGTTGTTGTGCATGTGTCCTCATCCTTCTTATTGGAGCACACGTACCCTGATTCCTCAATCCATTTCATCAACTCTTGTAGCACAGTTCTACCCTCTCTTTGACTTAAAGACAAACGACTACAAACATTGTAAATTGTTTTCATAGTTGTATAGTTTGTATGGTCTGCTTCGTTCAAAGATAGCAAAATTTGTTGAGGTTTCAACCCTACCTTTGACAAATTCTTCACAATTTTTATCTCTCCTTCTTTCAAACGACCAACATATGCATGCCCTTCTCCAAACTGCCCACGGGGGTGATTGTGACCACTACAAATTACATTCAATTTCCACCCAACAACATCGTCAATATACATTTCCCTTGCTTGTAATTTGAATGGGCATCTGCATTTCTTTATGGTTGTTTGTCTATTATGAATATCCAACTTGGGCTTTTGAATAATACTTCTTTTGTAGTAACCCAACCTTTCACAAGCTAAAGTAACACATGGTTTCCACTTTTGGGCATCCAATTTTAGGATTATAAGCACTGTACCATGCCTCATACAAATTTCTTTGGCCCATTTTATTAAAACATCTCGTGATAGGAACACCTGCAAGTTGATAAAAATATATTATTCTTGACATTTCTTCAATTAATATGACATATTTCTCACAACATTTACAATTCATGATTTTACCTTATCATCAAAAAATGCAAAAGATATATCAAAATTTAAGATGTCCCCCTGGCTTTGGCCTTCTCTTTTAGATACATCTTGTTAACAAAGAGTTGCATCATAAGATTTTCATTTCACAACATTAGAAAATACCAAAAAAATTTGTGTTGCTCTTCATTTTTCATTTTAGATACAAAAATGGTCTATACCTCTTTAGAAGACTCGTTTTCTACCTCACTGTATGGTTGATTCGCCTCTATTTGTTTCAATGAACATGGAACAATCTCATCTATTTCCTCATTTGAAGACATACGTACACCCACTATTTTTTATAATAGATGACATCAAATACATAAATGACGAAGATTCACCAGCAAGATAATCCATTCTTGATTGACTTAATCAATAAGCTATAGTCACCTAAAATGACACAAAATAAGGGCAATGAAAACCTAGGATGATCATAAATAGACAAATAATACTTTGCAGGCGTTAGTCCCCGTGAACCTAAGTATATTATGTCAGGTTATACTGCCCCACCATAGAGCTAACAAAAATTCTAGCCCATCAATATACATTTTTGTACTTAGTAGTGGGTTGTCCCCATGCAAATAATCACATTGTGGTGGGGTTTACCCTCTACAAGTATACTAACTGAAGCTTTTACCTAGTTAATACGTGGCAGGGGGTGGTCCCCATGAAGTGAAGAACAATGTGGCAGGGGCTCGCCCGTGCCAAAAAAATAACAGAAGCTTTCTTACCTCGAACAACGTTCTAGAAGAAAACATGCGATTAACATGTCTCTGGAAGTGTAAAGACGCCATTAATGAACAAATGCTACTATAAGGAAGAAAACTTACAAAAAAGGTTCAACTTTTTGGTTGCCGAAGCTTTTTTAGCCACTACTGGAGCTTTTTAATCATCGTCAGAGCTATAGTATATGCCGGTGAATATAATACTCGC
This sequence comes from Saururus chinensis, assembly GCA_035235625.1. Taxonomy (NCBI): domain Eukaryota; kingdom Viridiplantae; phylum Streptophyta; class Magnoliopsida; order Piperales; family Saururaceae; genus Saururus; species Saururus chinensis. Next base: position 21,269,818 of record CP141146.1, on the reverse strand, counting down.
CGGTGGCCGGCGGCAAAAGTACTCGCCGACGGCTATAGTGCTCACTGATGGCCCTTGAGGAGGAGAAGAAAGTAAAAAACTCTTTCTTTAGGTTAACTCGTGGGGGAAAATCATGGGATAAAAAGGGAAAGGTAAATGAGGGATAAAGGAGCAAGTCAGTGGGGTATAAAAGTAATAAAAAAATTTAAACTTTTTACTTTTGTTTGGGGGATACAGGGGTTTAAATAGTAAAATTCAAGTCATGGGCATTCATATTGTTAATGGATATATCTTTTGTAAGGCGGATATTGAAACAACCCAACACATTATTTTCTTGTGGCTACTCTAAGTGAATTAGGAGTTTTATATTCAAGCTATTTAGAGTGGACATTTCGGGTAATCAAGTTCGGTAGACCCTTGGTCATATTTATTTCTTTAGTCATTCCATTCCCAATCTTAGAGTGCTTCCAAAATGATTCTTGAATTGAGCTGTCTATTTTCTCTAGAAAGAGAGAAATAATTGTATATTTAGAAATAAAAGGATTCACAAATAATTTCTTTTTATGCAATGTGAAAGTGAAGTGAAGATGTATGTAACTAACAATCCTCATATTTCTAAGATTATTGATGAATTTCTTTTCATTAATGAAAGGTAGGGTTTATAATTTTTTTTATTGTCTCATGACTTTATTTCCCACTTGTCTAATAAAAGGGAGTTACTTGCTCCTTTTACTTGATAAAATAAAAAAGAAATCACCCACTAGCCACATTCATTATTCACCAAGTCTGCTCCACACCTTGGAGGATTTCCATGTCAATGACCAACTCGTTGCTATTCTTTTTCTCTATTCTTTTTGGATGGATTAATTTGAAATTTTGAATTATGTACTTCTATTTACATATTCTCTCTTGATTTTTCATAAAAAAATACAATTACTTCACTAAAAAACAGCATACTCTAAGATCTGTTACCGTTTCTAATGTAAGAACTTGCGAATGTAATTACGTAACAATGCAAGCTTTTGCAACTAAGACAGCAGTGGCATGGTCCGGTTAGCCTCAAATCGATTGTACACATATCGAGTGCGCAAGAAAAGGGCCAAACTAGAAGCTAGGCCGACTGCACAAGCGCAACCCCACCACAAAAACGTCTGCTCGTAGCACTGCGTCCCCATGCAAACAATCATGTCCTCCAAAACAGCATTGCGATTGGTGGAGGAGCTGCCATTGGCATCGTAGACAAGGGCGGCAAGCGAGCCATACACCAGAGAGCCAAGGGGAATGTTGGTGATGAGAATGTTGTGGTTGACACCAAAGCTGTTGGGTCCGAATAGCTCAGACGTGATGGACACCGCTGCAGCGAATATGAAGCCAGAGCTGAGGCCGATCAACGCTGTGCTGGTCTGCAATGCTGTCTCGCCGGCTGCTGTGGCAAGCATGAAGAATGCAACCGGCATTGGGGCCAGCGCTATTGCCAGCCACCCTGTCCGTGCAAAATACACCTTCCTGCGCATAATCAGCTGTGGATATGTGAGCAAGGAGAAATTTTTGGGTGTGAATCATACGGCAATGTATTTCACCACTCACCGGATTACTCATCAATAAGTTATAATTGTAAATGTTTGTGTCTTGTACGCTATATTGATAGGTCTTTTGTTAAGTGGTAAAATACATGGCCAAGATAGTGCACACCGAAAATTTCACGAGGAAGACATTTTTGTGTTCATCTTATGTCTTCAAAATTTTATACTCTTCACTGACAATGAACCCAAGTAAACTACCGATGGAGCTGTTTATCCACAAGATCAAATGATGCACACATTAGTTTAACTATTACTTACCGCCAACAGTTTAAGTTTTACTTATTGTTAATGTCCGCTAGATTTTAAATATAAAGAGTTTTCATACATTGCTTATGTCCTACTCATTGTTGGGAGAAAATATTAACTACAGATAATATTTTATTGTTTGTTAGGAAACCGTAAAACACTTAAAATTAAGTGAAAGTATCAGTCGGTGGAATTGTACGTACCCGCGCAAGAAGTCGGGTGCAGCCGATAGCAGTCGGCCGAAGAAGGAGAACGCTGAGTAGAGCGTAACGAGAGCGTCCGTCTTGGACGCAGCCCCTCGGGACTGCGCAATTTGGCCCAAGTTGTTGCTGTAGACAACGCCCAACGTACCCCCACAGAAGTAGGCAACAAAGTAGAGCCAAAAGTCGACCCTCTTCACCAGCCTCTTTGCCGAGTGTTCCTCTCCCAGCACCACCAGCTGGTCCTTCTGCCAGCATCTTCTTCCCTTGTCTTCGCCGCAGCCCTCATCGTCAAGATTCTCGTTCCCCCACTCCTTGCCCAGTAACTCCTTTTGCAGCTGCCCCAGGTCCTCCGCGTCCACCAGGTTGAACCCGGACCCTTGGAGTCGGAAGTTCGAGAAGATGGTGCGCTGAGCCCACTCCCTCGCGCACACCACCCCCGGCACGAGGAGCGGGGCGGCGAGGAGGAGCACTGCCCCGCCGGATAGGATGCCGAACGTGGTGGTAGTGACGGAGGAGGAGAAGGAGTTGATTGCAAGGAGGTACAGGCCGGTAAGGAGAGCGATGAGGTTGAGAAGAAGGAAGATGAGTGAGTCACGCCGGGCTCCGTCCGGGTCGAGGGGCTCCGCGGGAGGCTGCCGGAGGATGGGGCCCAGCGCCACAATGGAGACGAGGAGCGGGATCAGCGCGTTTAGGAGGAGGTAGCGCGAGTCGGAGGCGGAGGAGATGGAGTTGGCGGCCAGGGTGTAGAGGGCGGCGCTCACGCCGTTGAAGCTGACCGTGAGCGACAAGGCGAGAGCCCGGTTCAGTGAGAAGTTGCGAATGCATAGGACGAAGCAGACGGTGTTGAACCAGCAGATGCTGCAGCCGGCCACAAGGCACAAAAGAAATACCTAACTCCAAGCAAACATGACAAAAGAACGACATTAAGTTACCAAAACCAAAATAAAAAGAGAAATAGAAAGAAAAGTATTTGTCCTCACGAAAAAAATTATGTGACAGGTAGCCTAGTGAAAGAAATACACGGGAGCTCTTTGATACTACTTCCCTCCTATATTATTAGGAAAATAATATTATTACATAAAAAACTCACACATTAGTCTACATAAGCGAATCCATGTCAACTTTATACACGGCATATTTGTGAAGTCTTATTAAAACTCTTGTGTGAGTTTTTGTATGTATTTTAGTTGTGAGAATATTATTATAGAATAAAAATGTTATTCCATATTAATTGTTCCATTTGGCTAAATTTAAATGTTAAATACGTTTCTAATGTTTCACACATGAAAATATACTTAGATTCGTCCTTCTCGTCGATTGGTCTTCCAATCATTGCCTTTTCTTCTTCTTCGTCTTCTTTGTCAATCTAAAACCCGGAGAAGGAGCCCCGAAGGGTAAGACGACATCAAGTTCAGACCAGAGTTTAGGGATCAAAAGGGAGCCACTTCTGCTCTAGCTCCTCCTCCTTGAGCCAAAAAGCTTCTCCTCCTTGTCCAATTGTTCTTCCTCGGTGCACATTTCTTCTTGTCTTCTGTTTCAGCCATAAATTCACTGCCTCAGGGATTTTTCGTTTATTCTCTTCATTCTTTGAAGGAGCGGGGCAACAAACGAGAATTCGACTTCTGCTTAGAATTCACTTTCGATTTTAATTTTGATTTTGAATTGGTGGTTGGGGATATACATTGGCTCTTGGGAAGTGTTGTACTGTGTTAATGGTGAAAATCTACTGCGACATCTTGTCAACAAGTGGGAAGTCGGCCCCTTGCAAGCTGTCCTCGAGGGCGGTGCGATGGAGCTAGAGGGAGCTCCATCGATTCAAAGTTATCACCGGATTAGCCCCGACTATGGTGTTGGATTCATTCTGCTACAAGCGCCGGATGGTGGAAGCTCCTCTTCCAATTTTGGCCGAGTCGAGAGAGAGTGCGATAATGCGGTGAAGAGCACTTCATCGGCCGAGAAGGGTAAGGGAGTCAAGAAGGACGGTGACAGAAGCGATAGTTTGGACAAGAATTTTGTTGCCTCTGATACTGCTTCGTCCACTTCTGAGGGGTTCCCCAGATACGGCATGGCATCCTTCATCGGGCGGAGGCGGGATATGGAAGATGTTGTCTCTGTCCAGCCCTTTTGTGTAGACAATACTAGTCAACGGCTGGGCTCCGCATTTTCGGAGCCTCAATGGAGCTCGCAATTCGCTTGCAAACAGCTAGGGGTGTTCACGAACAAAAATGAACACAAACATAGGGTTGTCCGTGTCCATCCACCATTTAAATATCCTTTGTCCGTGTCCGCCCTAGTCTGTATCATACTTTGTCCAAGTCCGTCTGTTACGGACATGGGCGGACATGGACAGACTTTGACAAATATTTTAACACCTAAATTTTTATCTTAATTCAAAATTTTTAGTACCTTTGTAGCATGTTAAAACTGTCCTAAGATGCTACATAGGTACTAAATTCATGTTTTCAAGCTATCTAATACTTATGTAACATGTTAAAATTGTCCTAACATGCTACATAAGTTCTAAATTCATATTTTTAAGCTGTCTATGTAGCATATTAGGATTGTCCTAAGATGCTACATAGGAGCTGAATTTTATTTTTTTCTAATAGTTAGCAATAATTACTACTTAAATATATATTTAAGGAAGTGTTAAGTAAGGGTGGTGGATGCGAACGTCCGCAAACATGGACAAGGGTATGTCCGTGTCCGTAGCTCCCTATTGGTGTGGACAAAAAACTTGGTCTGTGTCCTCGTCCGTGTTCGCCCCTGACCAAAAAAATTATTAATTCTATATAAAAATGGACGCGGATATGAACATATGGACAACAGACGTCCATGAACACCCCTACCAGTAGCTCCACCTAGAGACAAAATATTATCGAGTTTCGCACATTTCTTTCGAACCTAGTGTGTATGTCATCATTCCTCGAGAACCCCATTTCGAGAAACTTGTTTTCAACCCAAAAATGGGGAGCATCTCCTTTAGAGGCATCTCTTTGATGGGTCAAAATTCAATTGAGTAAACAAGGAGGAAGGTGATTGGAGTGGTTCTTCTTGAGGATGTAGTTCAGCTATCTTTTTAGAATTTTACTATTGTTAGACAGGCAAAAGAGAGATGTAATTACCATCTTAATAAAAATAACAAAAATTAAAAATAAAACTATTAATATATGATGGAGGGAGTATTTAATATCGATGGTATATATGTTAATGTACATTAACATATAGGCTATTAATCTTCTAAATAAATGACTCCTATGTATTCCTTAAGCAATGTCAAGAAGAATATTTATTAAAAAAAGACATAATATATATTAAAATAAATAATTAATAATAACTATATAAGTATATTAAAATTCAGGGCTCTTAACACCTAATGAGTATATTAAAATAAATAAGTATATTGTTACTATATTGACTTATATGAATCATATTTTCCGTCTATAAAAATTTACCATCATAAATTACTTTTCTACATTCATCACACTTATTACAAGATTTCATGATGTGAAAGTTCAACAGAAATAAGAAGATATTTACTATCTTGGATATATAATTGGAGAATTCATCAATGCTGATGGGACGTCACGTCAATTCTAGAATATCTTTACTACCTTCACACATTCTTTAAAATTAACCCAAATGCAAGTATTATTGTCAAATCTTATTTTTGTATTGCTGTCTTTTATAAACAGAGAAATCAGTATAGAAGAATTTTCTACGCGTGGCCTTCACAAGACAACCTTTTGCTCGGATATCTAATGAAATTTGAATTTATTTGTTATTTTTAAATTCTCCCCTATTAAAAGAAAATTAACAATTATTCTCTTTTTTTAATATTAATAGTTATATTTAAAAAATAATAACTTTTATTGAATGATAAATTATACTTAGTTATATTTAAAAAAATAGTAACTTTTATTGAATGATAAATCATATTTACGAGAAAAGGAAATTAAGCTTATGATACTCTTTTTTAAATCCCTAACTATTTAATTAAACAAAATAGAACAATTAATATAAAATATTTTTTTTACTAAATAAAGTTATTGATTTGATATGGAGAGTATACTTTATTCTGTTCTTTTTTTTTCTAGGCTAAACTTTGTATTTTATCTCTTTCGCAGTAGAATTTCGGGGGTTATGCCCCACTTATGGAGCAAAAATTGTTAAAAATAAAAAAAGATGAATAGAAGACTAAGAATATATGATAAATTGTAAAATAATGCTCTTCTGTCGTATATTAATAGCTCTAATTGAAAAAAATTATTATTCCATATTAAGTACTCCATTTGGCTTAATCTAAGATGTTAAATGTTCTAAAAAGCGTCTCAAAAGCTTCTCACACAATAATCAAACTTATTGTGTGCCGATATCAACTCCCCTCCTCGCATCCAACCTGCCTCTCCTTGAGGTGCCATGCTAGTACTATAGCAAACAGACCGACAACTAGAGTCTGGCCATGAAGATAGCGGGGGAGGGGAGGAGCGGTGGGCCGGGCTATAGCCGGAGGCCGGAGGTTAGAATCCTGGAGAGGAAAGAGGAGAAAAACAACGTTGAGCTTGGCCAACTCTCTCTGCCGAGTGATGCTAACGGAGGTTCTAACGCTCGCCATCGACCTGGTCGAGATCGCTTTCAACTCCTCCCCATTGAACGACGAGTTCATAGCCCATCTCCTTGGCTTGTTGCAGCTCACCAGCTACCGTGCCGCCGCCATGTGCCTCCCCCACAAGTGCGGCTCTTGCGACGGCTCCTCCCATTGCGTCGACTGTTGCGTCGAGTTCAGCCTCGATGTCAAAAATGATACCAACCACCCGCTCATAGTCACCACCGTCGACCACTGCTCCCCTGACCCCTCCCTCTCTTGTCCCGTCGACCAGCTCCTCCGCTTCGTCAACCAGCTCCTCCCCTGGCTCAAAGGACATGTACATTCAAATTATGTTCCAGCGGGAGCCACCATCACGGACAGTGTTAATTTCTTGAAGACAATGCAGTCCACTTCCAGAGGTGACAAGGTCTTTGGCAGTCGTTTCATCTGATCACCTTCTTCAACAGCGACTACGGTGGAATCTGTGTCTCCTTATCCCTCCAGCCAACACACCACTTCTTCACATACTACATTCTCGACGACTTCCCAATCCTCTACCAAGAAACGTGTTCAATTCGGGCTTTTTTGAATACCAAGCAATCTACTTCCGCATGTTCCAGGATCTTTCGGACAACGTCAATGGAAGGTCATGTCTACCTGAGGTCAACATTCTAGTGGATTGTCGAGTTGTAATTGTTTCATCTGATCACTTGCTACCGCAGCCCCATCTCCTTCTATCTCTAGCCTACCAGCGACCTCCATGAAGGTGATCAGATGAAAGTAATCATGGAGAAGTCGCAGGTAGGCTAGAGATAGAAGGAGATGGGGCTGCGGTAGCAAGTGATTATAAGGTGTTGCGGCCGATGCCGTATACAAGGTGGGGAGCTTTATCTAAGGGGACAAACGAGGGGGATCATCTCGTCTCTTAGATATCTGATTTTTTAGAATGGCATATAATATATATTTTTTTGTAAAGGGTTCATGTACTTATATAACCCTTTCATACTTTTGAGAGTGGAGAAGCGAGTTTCAAATCAGTACCTGACTGCCTATTAGGGACGGCAGCTAAGTTAGGCAAGGAACGGAAAATGATTCCCATCATCAACAACGTGCTTCCACTAAAGAAAACAACGTGATTAGCCGAAAACCTAATGCAAACCACGTGATCGTGGCCTTCAGCTTCGGTACCACGAGAAGCACGTGGCTCACCCACCAAGATAGTTATGTACATCAAAATGGTCATGGAAAGACAAAGGGCCGGTGGTAAATTCATTCCAACGCCAGACCACTTTCAAAGGGAAGCTGATACACGAATTTGTCTAGTCAATTTTTACAACTAAATCCTACAAGAATGGCGTAGCAGGGTTTTTGTTGGACCGAAAAAGTAAGCTCACATGGCCCACTTTCCTTTAAAAACAGAAAAAAAAAGAACAGTAAAGAAGAAGTGAATTGACTGGTAGTTAGACGCCCTACTGCACGCGAATGTGCGCGTTTCAATTAAAAATTGATTTTTATATTTCATTTTTTCTATCCCATAGACTTTATATTACCTTTATTGATAAAAATAATAGATTCAACCTTAGATTTACCTTTTTCTTACCTAATTATAAGTAGTGTAATATCAGCTTCTTTTTTATTCCACTTAGGTAACCGATTTTAAAAAAAAAAGAAGAAAATATCACATCAAAAACATACATTAATAACTTACATATGAATTTTAATTAGTCTAAATAAATAATTATATGTAGGGCCTACTTGTGAAGTTATAAGAGTTTCTATGAATATTTTGTTGTAAAAATATCACTATTCTTAAAAATGAGTTTAAAATGTGATAATGCTGGGAGATGATTCAAATCTGCCGGTCCCAACTCAGAGAGAAAATTATGACATATCTTTGTTTAGTATGGTGCACAATGGCACCATTGCCCACAATGTTGGTCTAGCTCAGACTCGAAGAAAAAAATAAAATACTTGCGAATAAGAAGCATTTTTTATGTATTTCGCTAACTATAAGTTTAGTGTAAGGGTGCCTATCTATGAGATCATATATTAATTTAATGTACATTAGCGCATATAATCTAAAATATAAAGGGCTCTCATATCTGGCTTAGGCTAAATTCATGGCTTAGGCTAAATTCATTGTTACTAGCTTACGCTAAGCTCATTGTTACTGAGAGCATAAAAAAACCAGTTCACTGGCCACGGCTCATAACTGTTAGTAAATTCATTCCGTTCACTCTAGGAGTTTACGTTACGTCGCATTCTGGGAATGTGCAGGAACTTGTGAGCCCCGTGAAATTAAAACTGCCACTTTCACACTAATTAAGTGCCCCCTAGTGATACACATCCAACTGGGCATGCCTCCGACTTTTCTTACTTTGCCCAGTTTCCTTTGCTCTTAAGCAATCAACTAACTGAAGTAGCTAGCAATAACAAAAGGAAGCTATTTTGATAACCATTCAAGTTTCTTAAAGAAGACAATCCGCCTAGCAACTGTAAATGTAAAACTGAAATCTTTTCCTATTAATCAAGATGAGATGAATAAGTAGGAGAGGGAGAAAATTGTGAGAGGAAATTAAGGTAAAATTAATTAATGTCAAGATTTGAAAAAGGAGGAAATTTTAATTAGCTGTTTGATAGAATTTCACTACCAAAGGAACGAAAATTAGAAGGAGAAAAAGAGATGATGAATGCTACTGACCAAGAAATAAGGCAAAGAGAGGACGCCGTCGAGGACGAGCCACTGGAGGCCGTAGCCGAGAAGGCCCATGAAGGCGGCCACGAAGAGGACGAGCCAGAGGGGGAGATAGAGGAGGGCGAGGCCGGAGGACCACCCGAACACCTTGCCGAGATCGGAGGCGACGGCGAGGTAGTTGAGCTGGACCTGGGAGATGCCCAGCACGGACTTGAGGTCGCAGGAGTAGGCCGAGAAGTCGAAGTTGGTGCCGGTGAAGGCCTGGATCCAGATGGCAGCCACGACTATCATCCATTTCCTCGACTGCCCGGCCATGGCCGCTCTGCCCGAGGCTGGGGCTGAGTCTCCGGCGCCGGCGGGGATTGTGCGATTGAGACGACTGCGTGGGAGGATTTTCTTCTTTTCTGTTTCTTTCTTCAGATATTTTTTGTTTTTCTATTGTCTTGTTTGGGTCACAGGGATTGGGGGTTGCGATGTGGTTTGTTTGGTGCGCAGACCGAAGAGGTTTTGTTCGGCGGGGACGAGGCTTTTCGAGAGCCGTCGTGGCCGCTTTTAGTGCCGTCAATTGGGTAAGTAGCACGGGCAATTGCAGGTAGTGAGGTAGACTCGTAAAAGGGAATAGCGAACGAATGTGCCAACAAACTCCTACGTGAATTATTATTTTAAAAAAATTATATAAAAAATATTAAAATAATATATTTATTAAAATATTAGAGAGATCAAATAATTATTAAAATTATATTTATTTTTACTACGTAGGTGTTAGCCAAGTGCCACTACCGGTATGATTTTTAAATTTTTTTAATAAATTTATCCTTTAAAAGAAGAGAAAATTTTTTAATTAATAATTAAAAAAACTTATTCATCAATTTGGAACACTTTGGAAAATATTTTTGAAAGTTGTGTTTCTATTTGCCACGCAGGCACCAGCCAAGCAGTTGGCGCCTGCATGGCTTTTTTCATTAAATTTTTTAGCTAATTTCATCCTTCAGGTTTAAGTTATTTTCGTCTTTTAAAAGGACGAAATCACATACTTCTAAACAATAAAATTGACTCACTTGGACAAATTCCGCTATTAGCTTTTGAGACCAAAGCCAATTTTGTCCTTTTAAAGGACGAAATCATCGTCATCTTAAAACGCCTCTGCTTTTCCACTCTAGATTGCGCTGCTCATTTTGTTGTGCTAGATTCGCCCTGCCACTGTGCTCAATCCCATCCTCCAGTGTCATTTGCCTTCCCAAATCCTGTCCTTCGTTGTGTTTCAGGTTCGTTTCCCCTAAATATGCCGGTGTTATTACCCTAATTTCAATTTCGGTCATTGATTGATTTCTGGAAACAACTTCTTCTGGATTATAATCTTTCTAGTTCTTGTTGCATTTGATCTGGTTCTAATTTTGTTATATGGTTCTTTGCAGCTAACTCTCCTTGTCTTCGTACAAACGCTGCCATTTTTTAGCCTTTTAGGTATGATTTCCTTTTTGTGTTATATGGTTCTTAAGCTGTATGGTTTTAAATGTAAAAGCGTAAAAGTGACTATTTAACGCATTAACGAGATTAGAGAAACCTAATTTAGCGTGCTTGACCAATATGTTATATAGCCCATATGGCACATTGCTAAGCTAATTGATAAGGTTGGAAATGAGTAGGCATTAAAGCAAATTACACTCGTAGATGAATTGACTGGATTCCCAACACTCAGGTGACCGAGAATTCACTCTGTTAGCTTAAATTTAGTTTTGATATTATATAGAGTTATTGTTAGTAATAGTTTAATATTTTTATCAATAGGGTAGATGTAATATTTGAAGAAGTGTATGAGAATATTTGTTGTATTCTTTGGATAAGAGAAGAAATATGTGAAGAAGTGTATGATTATTGCTCATTGATATATGAGGCAATTGCATAATCTAATTTTAGCCTCTTAGTTTTGAAACAATTACTTAATCTAATATTAATTTAATCTATTCTTTATGAATTAAGTGAATAGATATAGCAGAAGAAATGGTTAGGTTTTTACTTAACTACGACATATGCACATAAAGATTATTAATAAAGAAACCGTCTACATATGATGAATTTGAGATGCAAGTAGCTAGCAAGACTGGGTGGGATTGAAGAAGATGGAAAATCACTATAAAATGTGTTATTCCAACATATGGATTGAATTCGGGACAAATATATATAAATGATGATGCATCAATGAGTTTTATGTTTGACCTCTCACGTCACATAATTTGTTTCGACTTATTTCTCGAAAAAGAGGCATGAGTGCCTAGTGAAAGGCGAAGTAGTTCACACATGAGCTCTTATAGGAGCTCACACAAGAGCTCTGAAAGAAATGTGAACAATGAAAGAGATATGCAAATGCCGGTGGATGATGAAGAAGAAGGAATTTATCTATGACAGTAGCTTCAAATGAACGTCATAGGTCATCTGCCCCTATTTACGATGGAAGTGGGCCTAATTGGAGGTAAGGTTTATTAAGTTGTGAATCTTTTTTGAATCTTATAGTTATCAATGAAGTATAGGATGCTAAATTTTGAATTTTGTGTGTGATATGGAAGGTTCACAATGTATGCACATGAGCCATTTAGCTTTCAAATGTCTCAAGGCAGTGCATGGTATGGAACTCAAAGTTCGATGGCAATTCATTACCCCTACACAGGTGTTGGTCATACCGATGTTGGACCATCTAATCAAAGGTAAAATATATATTCATAAATGAATATTTTATTTTTAGGCATATGAAATTTAATACATATGCGATGTTCATATATAGGGGTACATATGTCCACGATGAAGATATTGATGGAAATGAGGCTAATGAAGGTGAAGATAATATTGGCGAAGCAAGCGGAGAAGATTCTAATATGAACTAAGAAGGGGTCAGAGGTGAAGAAAGCGCTCAACAAATGGTTGACGGAGAGGGGGATGATGCGGTAGACAATGCTATTGCCACAAATGATATGAATGTGGATGATGAAGAGCCGCCATACTATGAAGTGGAGCCACTCTATGCACGCATCACAGATGAGGAGATAATGTGGCAGTTAATTCTACAATGGATATGGACCAACAAAATGAAGATGAGTTATATGTTGGCCGCATCTTTGAGAATAAAGAAGCATTTGTTACAGCCTTGCAGGAGTTTTTCATTCAAAATCATGTCGAATAAAAGGTTGTACGAACAAATTTGTCAGAGTATATAGTGAAGTGCATTGATAGTACTTGCCCTTGGAGAGTTCATGGCTTAATAAAAAGGGGTAGAGGGTACTTTAAATTGAAGACATACAAAGGTGACAACATATGTCAGAATGCCCAGCTTAGCACAGATCATAGGCAGTGCAGTGCCTCCTTTATTTCGAAGGTCATAATGCCCACTATCAAAGCCAAATTAACTCTCACACTAGGGGATATTATTCAAAGAATGAAGGAGAAATATCATGTTGACATATCTTATAAGAAAGCATGAGCAGCAAGGAATATGACTATTAAGGCTATTTATGGGGTTGGGTGGAATCATATAAATTGTTGCCAATATACCTAAGGGCGGTGCAAGAAGCAAATCCTGACACCTACTACCGCTTAGAGGATGATGAAGTACTCCGTGTAGATGGTGGCATATGTAGGAGATTTAAGCGGTTGTTTTGGGCATTTGTGCCGTCTATAGTAGGGTTTCGACATTGCATCCCTATGATTGGTATTGATGCCACTCACTTGTTGGTAGGTATCCTAGTGCTCTTATGGCTGCAATGGCTACAAATGGAAATAATGGGTTATTTCCTCTAGCATTGGGGCTTGTTCGAAGTAAAGATGGATACAATTGGAAATGGTTCTTAATGGAATTGAGGGATCATGTACTGATGGGCATGACGAATATCGTTGTTATTTTAGATCGACATAATGGGCTTCAGAAGGTCGTGCCTGAGGTTCTTTTCGAGCCTCTGTACCACCATCGTTATTGCGTCTATCACATAAAAGCAAATTTTAAGGAGTTCAAAAATGATACACTGATGGAATTGATTGGGGCAGCAGCTTGTACACTTACAGTAGAAAAGTTTGATGCTAAAATGGACTTGATTGGTCAGGAGAGTCTTAGGGCAAAACATCTCCTCTTAGGAGGAGAATTGCATCCTGCACAATGGTCTCTTGCCCATGGTGGTTTTAGGACATTTGGCATGACGACTACAAATATGGCTGAAAGTTTAAATAGCGTCTTGAAGGGGGCACGAGGATTACCCATGCAGGCTTTAGTGTCAACTATTTTTTATCAGGTCATATATTTTTAATGGGCAGTGGTACTTATCAATTACACGACAATATATTTTACTGCGCGATGATGTATAGGAGATGTTAATTAAGGCACATATTATTTTCTTATTTCTTATTAATTATTTATCTAATTTTTAATTTATTTTTTTATAGCTTCGTGTAGTTCGACGTACACATGCACATTTGACTGACGCAATTAACACTTACACTTCAGGTGATGATGTGATTCGTAACTTGCCACTGCTTTAGTCTGTGATTACAAATGTTTATAGAGATTATCCTATCGACGAGGCAGCTTAGACACAGCCGATGAACGATTCATTCCCCGATATTCCATCTTCATCAGCAGCGCATAGCTCTTCTCCTCGTTCATCATTTCCGGTCACTACACATGTAGCTCAGCGAGATTCAATTATATTATAGACAACATCGGCCAACTTGTGTTGAACTACCTATTATTTATGTTGAGCCGGAGCCAGAGCCAGAGCCACATCAGGAGCTAGAGCTAGAGATAGAGCTAGAGCCGGAGCCACAGCTAGAGCTAGAGCCAGAGCCTAAGCAGGCAGATCATGTGGAGGAGCTTGTGCAGCACCGTCGAGGTCGAGGTCGAGGACGTCGGAGATTGTGACATTAGCTTTGTTATATGTTTCTTTTAAACTAAACATTTTTTCAACTTGTGATGTATTATATTTGATAAACATTTCTATTTTATGTTTATTTTTATTAGATGATGTCAATAACTTTAATGTTATCTTTGTTATGCATGGAATGTGTGGAATGAATGAAATTGTGTATGTATTGAATGAATGAACAGGGACATGTGTTAAAGTTCGTTTAAAATAGATTTTAAAAAAATAATTTAATTTACATAAGCCGCTATTTTAAAAGGGAGACGCCAAGTTATGAGATTTTGTCCTTTAAAGGACGAAATTGGCTTTTGTCTCAGAAGCTAAAGTGCGGTGATTTCGTGGTTTAGAAGGACGAAACCGCCTTAAGGTGATTTTGTTCTTCTAAAGGATAAAATCGGGTTAAGTAATATAACTGTTAAACCGATTTCATCATTTAGAAGGATGAAATCAACTTAAACTTGATTTCATCCTTTAGAAGGACGAAATCAACTAAAAAATAAAAGAAAAAAGTCACGCATGCGCCATTTGCTTGGCTGGCACCTGCGTGGCAAAAAGGAACACCACTTTAGGAAATATGGTCCGAATTACCAAATAAGTTTTTTTAAATTATTAATTAAATAATTTTCCCTTAAAAGAATAAAATCTTTTTTTAAGGAAATTTAGTCCTTTAAAAAGATAAAATCACGCTTCACAAGGAAAGTTTTTTATAAATTTTTCCTTATAAAAAGAGATTTCATCCTTCACCAGATAAAATCTCCCTTGACAAGGACGAAATCACCCTTGTAGGAGATTTTGTCAGGATCCGGATTTTCAAAACCTTTTTTAAATAAAGGACACGTGATAAATCATGACAATTTTTTTTCTTTCTTAAACACAAAACAAATCATCCGATTACATATCCAGATCGTGATAACTGGGTTCACAAATATGAATATCAAAACATATGATAGTATTACACGTGTCAAATTTTAATAAATAGCAAGTTAACCCTCTAAGTACAAGTTTGTCATTTGTTCGAAAATAATAACTAAGTAAAGTGGGCTCTCACGCCAGTAATTACAATTACTTACAAGATTGCAGAAGTAAGAAACTAGATCCCACTCATGCAACGTCATCCTCAAACACCCACTAATGCCCTAATCTCGCAACGTCCCCATATAAAGAACCTACAAGCAAACAAAACAAACAACAACCAGACATCTCCTCGCCTTGGAAGAGCGTCTCTAAAGAACAAAAGTGTAAATTAATGTTTTTCGGATCGGGCCAACATCACCCGATGTTAGTTGCCTACGTACACATGAGACAACATCTCCAATGTTTCCAACAAGATCGGATCCAAACGTAGTTCTACCTAAAGCTACACTATACTAAGAAACATAACATAACACATGCAATGCTTAAATATTTTTAAACAGCCTACATTTTATGCAAGTCATTTAATCGTTCCACTTGTTCTAATTAAACAAGCAATATCAAATAATGTTATTAATTATCTCTCGAACCATTATTCGATAATTAATATCCCCGTCTAATCCCAATGACAGACAAACTCATAAGATGTCAACCTAAGTGACAAATGATAAACTCACCATAGACCACCCTCAAAGGTAAATCCATGACGAAACACCCTAAAATCCACCAGGAAGTACCATCACCCCTCCTAGCCCACGAAGGACCTGACCGGAGTGGAAGGGCATGGCCCACAATTGCACATGAACAGAATTGGCGGGAAAAGCCAACCAAGCAAGATGTCAGCTAATCCAAATGTGTGTACACTAAAAGATCCTCAATAGATCTGTGGAAAGCCCAGCTCAAGCACAGCTCCCTCCAATGGGGAAGTGCAACTATACGGTCAAATTAGTGGCTCCTCAATAGAGAAAAAACTCAGGAAACCATTCTGAACCCTATCTTACTCATCAATAAGCTAGGATTCCAAATGACTATCCTAAACCCTATTAGTCCCTTCTAGACTAGAGTTTTAAACTCGAAACTGCCATCGGTTCATCAACCAAGGCAAATCGTTAAGTCAAAGACTTTATTTACTCTATGAACTAGTCTCAGACCCCTCTGAGGCATTTTTGTCTTTATCTTGATTAAGTTTTCTCGCCCAATCCAAAGCTATCCACCCCATCAATTGATCATTTCAACAATCAGCTAGTGATAAGTTACTATCACAACATCAATAGCACATATCGAAACAATAAACAATATAAACAATCAGAACCACATAGGTCCAAGTAGATCATAATATCAATAACTAAATTAAATAATAGTATTAAATTGTTCGAGCTCACGTGCCCCAACCCTCCATGGGTTAACTTGTTAAATCTCTTTAAAAACTTATCATAATACACATGAGGGCATTAAGGTAATTAATTTTACCTATGACATGACCTTCTCTGTTCTCATGATAGTCTTTAACCTCTCAAAAGGTTTCAGTATCACATTGGCCTCTTAATTTCATTCAGACGAATGCAGGCTGGTCTACACATAAGGGTATTTTAGTCTTTTTGTTCAGGGCTTTCCTAAACCTTGATGGGTCCAAAATTAATCCCAGGGTTACATCTTGATGTTATAAAGCCAAGGTAATTTTCTTGCCATTTAACGGGGTCGTAAACCTCTTGAACTGACCCCGGTTCAATTAACCATCCTTCCTTAACCCTAGGGGTAAAATAGTCATATATCTATTTACTGGGATTTTTATCTAGCTTATGGCTTGGTCTAAATTTAGGATATACATTAAACTAACATTGAGATTTGTCTCAATTTTTACATCCACTCATAGGCCCCTGAACTGTAGCCCCTAAGTTTGGTTATTAATTATTATGCTACAGATCAACTCACAAGGGTAAATTAGTTATTTAAAAGCATATGAGATTTTTCCTTAATCTAAAACTTAGTTGGATCACTCAACATATATTAATGGTCATTCACAATTGTTTTCAAAATTTTAAGACTGCTCTAACACACTGATCCGGGTTCATAGAGAATAAGTAAGTATTTTTTCAAAAGCCGGACCCGGTCCAGGGAGCAGACTACCCGCATCTGGTTGGTCGTCTTCCCCGTGACCAGCCAGATGCCAAACGGCCTCTGGTGGCAGTGTCCTCTCACCACGATGGAGGGGTGGGCGATTGAGGAGATCTGGTCCTCCGGCGCACAGCGAAACCGACTGCGTCGATCCCGCCGACGTCCAGTGGCCAATAGGCTGGCTTTATTCCTTCCTATTTTGTTTTTAAACTATGCGGAGGAGCCGCCTCCGCGGCCAAGACCAGCGCGGCCATGGCCGTCACAGCCGTGGCCAGCGGCTTTCATTATTTTTTTTCCAGTGACCCACATGGCGGTGATAGAACTTGCCTATGGCGGGTTCACCCCTCCCAGAGTCGCTTGTGCCTAGCGACCCAGGTTTTTGGCCAGAAGAAGACCAAATGGCCACTGGTCGGTCGGTGGCCGTCAGTTTTTTTTTCACTATAGATTCACAATTCCGCGTAATTACGGAACAATGATTTATGCACTATACTAATTTCTCTTCATATCAATTACACAATAGTATGTAAATTTAATCGGCTCAAAACTAAGAGAACCAACCTACCTTAATTGTCGGTTTGTCGTCATCCTCTACCACTGGAGCCATGCTAGAGTCTCGCCGGAGCTTCGCCGTTCACCACCTTCTCTCCTCCCATTTGCTAAGACCCCCTCTCTAATTATGCCCTAAGTATCCTTTTTGTAAGCATGGAGATTAGGGTTCCTAATCCCCATAGAAGTTGGGTCAATCTCCCTCAATTAGGTCACCTAATTAATTGGGTTCGTAAATAACTTAGACGGCCCAATCACACGTTAAAATCGGGTAAACGGGCCCTATACGATATGTTCAACTTCGAATAATCGTATCTCCCTTATCCGAACTCCAATTCGCACATTCTTGGTGGCGTTTCGAAGCTTTGTTTGTCTACTTTCTATATACATTTTCTTCAACCAGAAATTCTATCTAGGGAAGAAGTTATTCTACTAAGAAAGTCAATAGGTCAAACACCCAATTTTCCATGTATTTAATTTTCAGAACCTAGGAAAATTCGGGATATTATAGATTTTTCCTTCACAAGGACAAATCAACTCTCTCAACTAAAATTGAAATTGCTGAGTGGACATGAGACACATTGAGTTGTTTGATTCATGAAATTGGGATTGTATAATTACTTGGCAATGTTTGTTTTAAAAAAAAACTATTATTAATGTATGAGTACTTGCCACTAATGTGAAGTTGTCAGAATGAATTATTATTTTAGAAGAAAAGTTGTATTATGCATTACATTTACTTATGATTGATTTTATTAAATGAAGTCACATGTGTAGGAGGAGTTGATTTGTGAATTTTTTGTAGTTTTAATTTTAATTTTCTTTTAACTTTTTGGTTTTGAATTTTGTGGGTAGATTCACTGCAAACCCTCACGAGACTATAACTCGTCCACTAGTGTAAGCTAGGGGTTTAAAGGCTTGTTGCATATGCTAAATGCAATTGAGATTTCCTGCAGAAGTGGAGTAGTTAGTTTTGAGTTTTCTGTTATTTTTATTTTAGTTTTGCTCGAGGACTAGCAAAATATAGGTTTGGGGGTATTTAATATTAATGATTTTTATATATTTTACACGCCTATTTACCTTATTTTCTAGTGTATGATTAGGTTAATTAAGTGTTAATTAGGGTTTATTTATGTTAAGATAGATATTAGTAGAATGATTTAATTATTAGTTAATTTAGGTAATGTTAATTGTTTAAGTTTGTATTTGAATAAAATTAGCGTTCTCCAAATGTCTTACACATTTAAATTATGACTATTTGTGTGATTTAGGTGATGCACATTTCCTAAGGCATGTGGACGATGTTTAGAAAAATTTGCAATACTCTATACATGCTTAAAAGTGATTTGGACAACTTTCTGGACTTGTGGACAGGTTGGAAATATATATGGACATGAACAGAAGTAGTTAATGAGGAGAGAAGAAATCTAGACGAGTTCTTGGACAAAAATTGGACAAAAATGTCCAGATTGCAGTTACTTGATTTTGGGTGAAATTAAATACGAATTTGAACAAATAAATTGGGCATTTCAATACCCATTTTAACTTAGTTAATGAATAACATGTTCAAAGTGTAGAATTGAAGAATGAGAGTTGATTTTCGTAGTTGCCATTGTTGAACACAAACAAGAGAGAATGAAGAAAGAAAACCAGAAATAAAGTGGGAAAGAATTGAGCAACAAGAAAGCTTATTACAAGAATGTTTAAACATAGCAAGGAGCTCTTATTTTGAGGCGGTATTGAGACTTAAACAAGGAAAATAGTTGTTGTCCAGAAATTTATGTAAAGGCAGAGAATTGCAGAGAAAGGGAGAGGAGAATAGAACGAACTAGAGCCAAATTCCTTGAATCTCATCCTCCGAAATTGATGATAGAACACTTTGAAAGTGAGAGAATTAAAGTCCCAAGCTAGAGAAACGAAGAAGAAGCAGAAACAAAATCACAGTTCGCGGGTTACTGTAGCAGAAACTGTTCACGGGTTGGAGGTTAATCCGTAGTTACTGTTCACAGGTACTGTAGCAATTCTAAAATTTTAATTTTTACTTAATTTTTTTCTAAATTGTAAGTTTCTTTTCCATTGTTATAATGAAGATTTTATTTTTTAGATTAATGAGTAGCTAAATTTCATTGCTAAGGCTTGGATGTAACTTCATTAAGTTATAGAATTTCATGATTATGAGACTTGCTTAATTTTTCTTAATGGTGGATTTAATGTTATTTATTTCTATCTCTTTAATTAATGAGATTGATTTGGATATGAGTTTAGTCATGCTTCTCTCATGATTTGAATTGGTTTTCATTAGTTTTTTTTACTTGGTTTTGTCTTGTTTAATATTAAAATTAGGTATTAGTTGTGACTTACAATTTGTGGATATAATTAATGACTTGATTTTAATCCGTTGAAGTGAGGAGAAATAAAGTATTTGTTTATGGTACATGGGAGCTTAATGATGATATTTTCTATAATAACAAAGATTGAATTCTAGATTATTATGAGGAATATGGAAAAATTGATTAATGATCATGCTTATGAGTTTCTATGATTTAATGAATGTGGATTCCTATGCCTTAGTATTTTGTTTGATTCTTAGTGTTTTCCTTATTTAAATAGTATTTTGTTTATTTTGTATTGCTTTCTTATTCTTAAATTAAAGTTTTAGAATTTTGATTTAGATAGTTTAATTGCCTTGAACTCTTATTTGCTTTTGTTAGTTACTTTAGTCCAATTATTATTTTTATATTTGTTAACTAGATTAGAGTTTACTTGAGTTAGATTAAATTTAGCTTTCTGATTTCAAGTCTCTATGGGATCAACACTCGATTTAGCCGCTTAACTACTATAGATTTGTGCAGTTGCGAGTAAACAATTAAAATTTAACAACAACCCCGACCATGCCCATGGCCATGAAGCTACTCTACTAGATCCTCCTAGTCTACGTAAATAATAGATGGCTCACCCAAACATGCGTATGAAGATAATAGGATCGGATCCGCACGAGTTGGCCGATGTCGTCTAGTATATACTCTCGAATAATTAGTATCTCAACTGGTTGGGGATGAGCTGGATCTAGAGCAACCAAAGATGATGAACATGGAGTATCATGGAAAGCTAAAGCTCATGAAAATAAAGGATGAGAGCCAGGTGCTGCAGATGAAGATGGAATATCCATATATGAAGCATGCCTTGGCGGTGTCTGAGTTGCCTCGTCAGTGGGACAATGTCCATGAATGCTTGTAATAACTGACTAAAGTAGTGGCAAGCTACGAAGGACATCCTCATAGTGCTCGATGATCGACTAACATGATGCTAATATGACCTCACATGAAGTATAGGTGTTAATTGCATTAGTCAACTATGTATATGTCCGTTGCTCTATACCAAGCTATAACAAAGAGTCATATACATAATAAATGAGAAATAAAAAAGTATTATTCTTACCAAAATTGCCTCTGAAGCGCCCCTAGGCTGATAGGTCATCTCCTCCGAATCATTGTGTGGTAAAATATATCTTCGTGTAATAGTCAAATAAGACCGCATATACGGGCTATGAACATCACACGATGTTGTAGCAATCTCGCCTCGAATAATAGTGGCCCTCCTGTCATCCCATCGAGTGATATAACTGCATGATGTGCAGCCCAGTCGGTAATGTGGCGGCCTTGTCGAGTGATCCAATGAATAAACTCTACCATACGAGGAGGAATATCTTGCTCAAAGTCAAATTGGAGCATCACATGATCAGGCACGTGCATCTCCACAATCTCAAAACAAATCAATGGTGTTCTCGATAGCTAAACATCTCTTCCCACTATACATAGAGGAGGTAACCCAGCCAATGCCTCATCCGAGTATGGCTACCAAATGACATGTATAATTTTTAAGCATAATATGTTTTTAATAACCTTACGTAGCTTATATTCATTATATCACATGTGACATAATGAGATATACTTACCTAATAAGGGCGTTGGTGGTCTAACTCTCTTCTATACAATCGGAGGACTCCTTGTGGATTTTTTGTTTTCCTCCTCCAAACATTCCACCTTAAGAAGTCAAATTTAATACATCAATTCAACACATTCACATAAAACAATGTTAAAAATATATGTGTAAAAAATATATACTTGGCTCCTAATGGAGCACCCTTTACTACTTGCCCCATCTCAATAGTTAGCCTGACATGTAAATGTTCCCACGACCATAGTTGTGTCACAAAATATCATAAAAGAAAATATTAAATACATTAAGTATTTGTATGTGAAAATAATAACTTTAACAATTTCATTTACCTGAAGATGAGTTAGGCAACTAGCAATCCTTGAGGTCTTAACCTGATAAGCTTTCCCTAGCTCTCGGTATAAGTATGCAAGGGTAGCACTGCCCCATGCGTAGGTGTCCACCATATCGAAATCCGCAAGGAGGGTGAGGTACACGTAATGCACAAGGCTACTGCTGTTATCAACAAATATAGTAACACCAAGTAGATGAAGCAAATATGCGTGTGCATGCTACTTGATGACTATCTTGGTGGCATCAGCTGTGAGTGCACAAAACTCACCCAATAGCAATATGAGGCTCACTCGGCTACCACACAATACTAAAGGAAGAGGTGCGATGCCGAGGAGTTCAACTACTAAATCTAAATCCCCTCTTCATGTCATGCTTGTCACTGCAAGTCCATCAAAGCGAAGTTTAAGAAGAACTGCCACATCCATAAGGGTGATGGACATCTTCCCATAAGGTAAGTGAAATGTTTGTGCCTCCCTCCTCCATCTCTCTGTGAGAACTATGAGCAAAGGCCTATAAAGTTGAAGGTACTATAAATGGATGAAGTATCCAAATCCAGACCACTCAATATATGGCATAATACACTCATCTATCTCCGATTGTCGAAGGTATCTGAAATGCTCTGTGCACTCAAGCCACCCCGGGTCATATAATAAGTTAAAATATTATAAACCAACGAACTATTTCATAACACATAAATCAAAAACATGTTAAGTAGGAATACCTCTCCTCTCCAAATAGATGTTGACCTACGAGACTCCTGTTGAACAAGGATAGACTCATCCATGGGCCTTGGCCCATAAAAAGGCTCGATATGTTTCATATGATCTACGAGGAAATAAGTACATGAATATATGGTCATATCTAAAATGGAGATTAAATAAAATGTTACACAATTTAATTGTATGTTTACCAATCAATAGGAGGGTTAGTACATGTCACAACCCGGATTTTTAAATAGCGCGAACGGTAACAAATCATTCGATTAAATATCCAGGTCATAATAACTGGGGTTCACAAATATGGATATCAAATCATATGATATTATTTAATGTCTGAAAATTCATAAAGAACAACTCATCCATCTAAGTACAAGTCTGTCATCCGTCGAAAAATAAACAACTAAGTTGACTCTCACACTAATGAAACACTTACATACCGGAGTTGCAGAAACACAGGAACTTCATCTTGTGCTTGCCTATCTTGGTCTCACTTGTCGTCACCTGAGAATCTACAACCAACCAAACCAAACAACAAAAACAATGGAACCTCTCCGCCTTTAGAAGAAGAGCTTCCAAAGGGGCAAAAGTTTTTATTAATGTTTTTCGGATCGGGCCAACATCACCCAATGTTAGTTGCCTACATACTCATCAGATAACATCTCCAATGTTTCCAACAAGATCAGATCTAGAAGTAGTTTTGCCTAGAAACTACTCTATCCTAAGAAGCATAACATCACACATGAAATGCTTAGGTATTTTTAACCAACTTACATTTTAGCAAGTCCTTTAATCGTTCCACTTGTCTAATTAACAAGCAATATCAAACAATGTTATTAATTATCTCACATGCCTTGTTCTATAATTAATACTATCAAATCTGTAACTCAGAGATGACTCGCCCCTCGAGAAATCTCCAAACAAAGGACTCCAACCTTGGAGTAGACTGCTTAACAGCAGCTTGACCCCAATTCTCAGGGCTCTCAATTGCTTGCCACGAATATGGAGATGAGGATCCCAACTGTGCTCATGGACATAGATTGGTAAGAAACACAAGTCTTGTAACTCCGCTTTTCATTCATACTAAATAGTCATGGGAATACCTATGGGAGACCCGTGGTAAAGACCCTCTGGTCAATACCCAAACCGTCGTGGTGATGAATAATTATATCGCAATCTCCATCATCCCAACTCTGGGAGAAAATGTTTTATAAGACATTACTAATGTATCAATAAAAGACTCGGGTCTTTATGACCATTGACTTCCCCAAACATCTAAACTTAAACTAGATTATTCCATCTAGACAAGTATCCGCTCAACCATTTGGGTCCTCTTCACCTTATAAATTGGCCCAATAACTGGCTGATCCACTGAGCTATAACTTAGAGAACATCCCGTAAGCACCCTCAGTTCATTAACCAAGGTAAGATTCTATGTCAGGGCCCCGTTCACTCCATGAACAGGTCCTAAACCCTATTGAGGGTATTTTAGTCTTTATCTTGATTAGATGGTCTCCCCCAATTTAACGGCAACCTATGTCACTTGATTAAACTTCATTAATATTAAGTTACCTATATAAATCAAAGCATCAATAATAAAAGCATGCGCCAAAGTAAGCAACATAAATAACATTAAGTCATACAAGTTCATAACAATAAACAAAGGCTCATTGCACTCATTTGCAAGGCTAGGGCTTAGTGAATTCAAGCCCAAGAGTGTAAACAACTCTAATACTTCCCACGAGTTACATATATAACACTCTATTCGATAGATACATTCGATTACAAACACGTGTAATACACTACCTTAATCCCTAAAAATTAGGGTTTTTCCCATTATTTCCTGTAACATTGTGATTTGACAAGGTCTTCGTGTCACTTACTGGTTACACCCCTTCCTTTTGAAGCCATTTATAGGGTACCCTAACTCTTGATTAATTAGGTTATCTGTTTCAACAAAAACAGAATATACTGCCCTAAGAGCGTTAGGGTAATTTTACCACCTAGGGTATGATACCTTCCCTTCGATAATCTTGTCATCTTACTTCCTTTTTATTTATTTTAAGTCATAATCATCTCAGGAGGCTCCACTCTCACACTGATCCATGCTTCCATTAACACGAATGTGGGCGGGTCCACTCAAAGGGGTATTTCTGTCATTTGGTTTATGACCTTATTGACATCCAATGGGTCCAAAATTAAACTCAAGGGTACTACTAGACTTCATGGACTCTGTGTAATTTTCCTGGCATGTGACGGGGTCGTGAACCCCTTAAACTGACCCAGGTTTTGACTAACGATTTACTATAAATCCTAGGGGCAAAAAGGGTCAACTAACCAAGCACTGAGATTTTTCCTTACTAAGTGGTTTGACCTATAATTAGGTTACCCAATAAAATCTTATTGAGAATTTTCTCAATTTTTAAGATCACTCATAGGACACTAAACCGAAGCCCCTAAGCTGGGTAAGTATTTTTCAAATGACGATTTAACTATAAGGGGTAAAAGGGTTATTTTATAGTCTATGGGATTTTTCCCATTCCTGAAATTTGGTCCAAATACTCCCATACCTCTTAAGGTCCATGAGTATTGTTCTAGAATTATTTTAACATTTTTAGCCCCCTTAACCAGACCCAGTTCAACCCTTGATTTATTTTTATTTTTTTTAGACCGACCTGGACACGAACCAGACTCAGACTGGCCGGGTCCTGGCCAAATGCTTTGGGTGGCCTGACCCGGGTCCGACCCAATGACCCATTTCATGGGTCATCTCTTTCGCAGTCGGCCAGGAGCCTCTGGCTAGCATGACGGCAGACACCGGGGGAAGCGAGGGACCGGCTCAACCGAATTACCGTCGAACGGCAAATCCGAGAGTATCGGTCCCGTTGCAGGCCGGGATTCGTGCTGCCGGTATTCCATACACGGCCAGAGGCTTCATGCCTTTGGCCAGAGCGGCAATGGGCAGTCGTAGCCCGGCAATGGCCGGCTCAATCGGATCGCCAGTCTACGGTGAATCCAGTCCCATAACTAGGCAGAGAATCGCAACCCCCCTCCCGCTTCTCTGATCCTCTCTCCCCCTTTTCCATCTTCTAATTCAATCGAATAGAACCGCTGGTGGAGATCCATTGGCTGCACTGGCGTTGTAGGCTCTAATACTTTTCTTTGGCAGCCACAGTGGTGTCTGATTCCGACCTGTTGGGCTTGCCAGAGGGCCTCTTTCTTATTCGGCCTAATCTATGAGTGCAGATCCACCTCTGGTGGGCGGATCCCTTGGCCACTACGGCCAGTGAGAAAATGTTCAGTCGATCCACCACCAACAGCTATTTAGAACATCTAACGTTTTCCTCTGGTGGTGGTTTGCAGGAGCTCCGCCTGGGCCGAATGGCCTTACCTTGATTTCCCCCTTGCTACTTGAAACCACCGCCATTCCGAGTTGGGTTTGACGACCGTTTTTCAAGCTATTCTATTTTATTAAAAGCTTACATTTAAGATTAATTGGGTGTAAAACATATAAAATTCGATGAGTGATCCTACCTCAAAGACTGAGTTGTCGTCGATCTACTGTTGCTGGAGCCTCGCCGGAAAAATTTTGTTGACGACTCCTCCTTCCCCTTCGCTTAACGATCCAAAAATCCCCCCAAAAAGCCCTAATTATTTATTTTTATGGGCATGGGATTAGGGCTCCTAATTCCATGAGAAATGGGGCCAAAACTCTCCGAATTAATTAGGCCCTTAAATTATAATTTCGAAATGCTAAATAATTGGGCCCATAAAGCAACTTAAAAGGCCAATTAACGTGTCAAATTCGGGTAAACGGGCCCTGACATTATGATCAACTTCGAATAGCCATATCTCCCTCATCCGAACTCCTATTCATACGTTCTTTGAGGCGTTTCGAAGATCTTTCTGTCTATTTTCCATCCATATAAGTATCACCCACCAGTTTTAACCAATGATTGATTTATTCTTATAAGAAAATCAAGGGGTCTAACAGCCTAATTTCTAGTGGTCGACTTCGGGAATTTAGAAAATTCCCAGACGTTACAGTGCATCTTTTACTATTATGTTCAGATTGTTTGTACCTTCCACACTTATAACCTACTCTACCATCTCTCTCCATGGTCACACGGTCCATTGTATTCCTAATGCAGACTGATTGTGGGCGACTGGGTTGTCTTGTTGCTATTGGGGGTAATAACACATAAGGAATATCTCCCCAAAACTCTTGAGCATCAGGAATACATGATCTTTGGTCTGGAATTCTTACTCCCTCCGCCTTTGATCTGCGTAATTTTTCTGCCTACTTTGTGCCGTCAACAATTTACATTTGATTTCCTTAACCTTGTTTGTACATTGTTGTATAATTTCATACTTTAAAATCATTTGCTTACCTACTTCATCCCAGCATGTAGGGGAATGACATGATCATCCATAAAGGGCTTTATAAGGTGTCATGTCAATACTAGAATGATAGTTGTTATTGTAGGCAAACTCTATCAACGGTAGGAACTCATCCCAATTAACTTTCCAATCCATGATGCATGCCCTGAGCACATCCTCTAGAATTTGGATGGTACGCTCTGACTGGCCATCAGTCTGAGGATGGAAAGTTGTGCTATAACTCAATTTTGTCCCTAAGGCTTCTTGCACACTTTTCCAGTATCTAGAAGTGAAATGCAGACCCCTATCAGAGATAGTCGATGTTGGGGTGCCATTGTAACGTCCGGGAATTTTCTAAATTCCCGAAGTTGACCACGGGAAATTAGGGTGTTGGACCCCTTGACCTTCTCATTTGAATAACTTATTCAATGCTTTGAATTGGTAGATGATCCCTAGATTCTTAGAAAGTAGACAAAAAGAGCTTCAAAACGCCACCAAGAAGCATAAATCGGAGTTCAGAAGAGGGAGATACGACTGTTCCAAGTTGAACATATCGTATAAGGCCTATTTACCCGATTTAAACATGCAACTGGCCCGTTTAAGTCGTTTTGTGAGCCCGATTATTTACAGCTCCGAAATTGTGTTTTTTTTAACTTAATTTAGTTACCGAATTGAGTAGATTTTAGCCCAACTCATTAGGGATTAAGAATCCTAATCTCATGCTTGGGAAAACTTTGGCCGTGAAGGGAGGGGCTTGGACCGGGGAGAAGAAAAGAAAACAATTTTCAGGCTATGGCAGCAGACGACATAGGAGGGAGCTCGAAATTTCAGCAATGGTGGATTGATAATAACCCGGCATATGAGGTAGGTTCACCATCTTAATTCTGAAATAAATTAGTTTATTAAATGATTAGCCGGTAAAAGTATTGTTTTTGTTATCTTAATTAAAGAGAAGTGACTGAGGGCATTGGCCTCGGGTCTCCGTCAATAAGTGCCCAACTGTAATGTCCCTGATTTTTCTATGATTTTCTGTGATTTTTCTACTATTTTTCTGGCCACTTTCGGCAGGAAAAATGTTACGCTTCGGCGTATTCGTATTTATATTTTTCCCCCGTATTTATACCCATAGAGTCGGGTGTGGGGCTTAGTCGCAGGCCACGGGCCTTGCTGCACGCTTTCGGCGCAAATTTTAGACTCACAACGTGTAACCATGTGGTATGCGTGTGATGGGGGCACGATTGGAAAAAAAAAAGAAAAAAAAATATATAAAAAGAGAAGATCGGGCTCGGACTCGGCCGAGCCCGATCCAGAAAATTCTGGAAGGAATAGTGCACCGCCCCCCTCTGGTTTCCTCTGCTAGCCGCCACCGGCCGCCGGTTGGCCGCAGCACCGCCGCCACTGGTTCCGCCCCGGCCGTGCGATGGCAGGGGGGCCACCATCCCGGCCGCCCATGGCCGCTCCGCCCTCCACCACATCTCTCCCGGTTAGCCCTTTTCGCACTGTGCTTTGTGTGTACCGCCGCCGCCGTGGGCCGGCAAGAGCCGCCCATGGTTCCGCCCTGGGCCGGTGACGGCGGGAGGCCACCTCTCCCGGCCCAGTGGGCCTCCGCCCCGCTGCTCCCATGATTTCCCCCTCTGCCCCTGTTTTCCGTCCCCCTTCTGTCGATCTCGCCGGACGGCTTCGGCCGCCGTTGGACGGCCCGGCGGTGCTCAGTCGGAGTCGCCTTGGTCCGGCGACGATGATGGGTTACCCCTCCCGGCGCCGGGGGCCTCCGCTCCGCCGCCCCAGTTGATTTTCCTCCTGCTGCCCTGTTTTTTGCCGGAGTACTGTTTTGGACGAATTGGTGGCCGCCGCCGGCGAGCCACGGCCGTCTTGACCTTGCTCCAGCCTTGCCTTGGTCGGCGAAGGCTATGGACCACCCGGCCCAGCCCGGTTCCATCTCCTCCGCCATCCTCTACTCCGGCCGGTGCATTTTGCCCTTACTGTGATTCGATTTCCAGTGGGTTAGCGCCGCCATCGTTGGCGGGTGAGGGCAGCCCAACTGTTGTGGGCTCCACCCCGGCCTGGCAATGGCCAGGGACGGCCCCACCCAGACCGATTCAGCCTCCGTCTCTCCCTTGCTTAGTCCGGGCGTCCCCTATTTTTGGTATACGTCCGTTTCGGACGTGGTGACTGCCGCCATCAGTCGGACGCCAGACTTTACCTAGAGGACCTTAGTTTGGCTCCGCCCTGGCCTGGTGATGCCAATGGGCCACCCCTCTGGGCCTTGTTCAGCCTTGCGGCCCGTAGCCGCAGCTAGTTCTGTCTCACCGACATATTTGTCGTTGACCCTTCTTGCCCTTTTACGCCGTCAGTACCAGACGGCCTTCGGCAAGAATTGGTATGACTTACCGTGACTGAAGGTGGATGAGTTCACCTGCTCAGGCCTTGACCAGTGACGGCCTCATGGCCTTTGCTCGACCCTGAACCTTCCCCTGCCCTATGTCGTGCGTGATGCACAGCTGCCCGCACCATGGTGGTGGTTGTGGGTGTGATCGGCGATGTCACCGTTTCGATTGGCCACCACTAGGGCCTTAGCCCTGTCGGCCTCTTATGAGCCTTGGATTGCCAATGTCCCTCCCCTTTGGCCGCGTGTGCGGTTTAGGGTTTAGGCGCAGTATTTGTGCCGTCTGACCGTCGGTTGGCTCTGCCACCGAGTGGAGTTGACACGTAGCCCTTCTCCACCTCTCCTCTGTCCTCGAGCGTTGCCCCACGCTCTCCGCCCTTATGTGGGCCTTTGTTGACCGAAATTGTCGCCGTTGGGTGTTGTCCACGGCCGATTTCGACGTCTTGTGGCCGGCTGAGCACGTCTTAGCCACCGGCCGATCTTCAGTGAGTACACCCTCGATTTCTGGTCACACTGCCACTTATGTTGGCATGACATTTCTCCCGGCCGCCCCTAGTGTGCCGCCGTGGTTTGCGGACTTTGCCGCATTGATTCTAACACCTCGTTTGGCCGTGATTGTTTCCGGCACTTCTTAAAATCCTCGGGACGGCAGCTCTCTCAGCTAGGCAATGGTTTTGACTGCCAACTCCACCGCCGACGCTGCCACCGTTGTGTGCTCGCCATCAAACGTCATGATTACGAGGTAGGGGAGCTTTGAACTCGTAAATTCATGATAGCATGCTTTGAATGAGTAGTAACATGCTAGGATTGTATGATTCCATGCTTTGGATGTTAAGTAACGATCTGATTGCATGATGTACGTGTAAGCACGATTGTATGGTATGTTGAAATGCATATGACATGCATGTTGGTTGTAAGTACGTTGGATGTATGTATGTGCTAGTGATGGCTAGCGTGTTTGTTGGTAAGTTTCGTACGTTGATTGAGTATGTGGTAGTGATGGCTAGCGTGCATGTTGAAGTATGTATGAATGTGTGTGCATGTGCTAGTGATGACTAGCGTGTATGTTTGATGTATGCATGTGCTAGTGATGGCTAGCATGCATGTTCGTAAGTTACGTATGTATGACCGTATGTGTATGTTATACGTATGTGGGAGACATATGTATGTATGATGGTTTTTGCCTATGGTATGGATATGTGTAAGTGTATGTGGGCAGAGGTATGGGCGATGGACAGTAAGAGGTTGCAGAGGCTTTGTCTGAATTTGGATACGGTTGTGTAAGCGTATGACAGATGACAGAGGATAAGAGTATGACGGGCAAGGATTAGAATGGATCGGTTTGAGTTGGATTGTATGTTGGGCGGTTGTCAGATTGTAAGAGTGTTCATAATTGTACAAGCATAATGTACATTTTATGAAGTGAAAAGTAAGCATAATCAGTGAGGTATTAAGTAAGAGGGCGACAATTGGGTTTGGCTCTGAGGAGCTTAGTATGATGACATTTGTGTACGATGTTTTGGCCATAAGGTAGATGGCAGAGATGTAAGACTGTAAGATTTTGGTGTACGGTAAGTTTTGATCCTGATATGGACGAGGTAAGGAAGTCTGCTGCCCTGACGAACTAGGGTTTCGATCAGGCTTAGCATCGGTTTGATCAGTTGAGCACTGTGAGTTTGTGTGGCATAATTATACCGCATAATGTACTTAATTCAAACTTGAATTATAAGCACAACTAATGATAGCGTTGTGAGTTTGAGACCTGAGGGTTCGACGGATTAAGTTCCGTGTTTGAGCTAGCCGATAATGAGTCGGCTAAGCATTTATCATGTCTTGCCATGGTGGTTATCCTGCGAGATGTTGTCTGTGTACTGTGTAGAGCACCAGACGTCTTTTGCTCTGTTGAGAGCGACGTATGTTTCTGTTTTGGTCTGTGTGCTATGTAAGCCCAGGCGTTTGATGCTCTGTTAAAAGTGTTGTATGATTCCGCCCAAGAGTGGCACTGGCACTATAAGACCCATTATGGTGGGCGATTCTATGGCACTATAAGACCCCTTATGTGTGGGCAATTGTATGACCCCTTATGTGTAGGTGTATATTTGTGCGCTCAGGTAAATAGTATCATGGATCTACTCTTACCTGTTTGATCCTGTGCCCCATGAGCACTGGTGTGCCTTACCTTCGAAAAAGTCCATGGCGTCTAGTCACTCCCCGGAGGTTAAGGTGTTGCCCTAGTGGCATTCTTTTCCATCTCGACGCTAGAGCTGATTAGTTGTAATGAGCTTCAGCGGTCGATAGTATGCGTATATGTACGATTATGTGTGTGAGCACGACTGTAAGCGTTTGTGTATGAGAACGACTGTAAGTATATGAGTATGAGTACAACTGTAAGCGTATGAGTATGAGCACGACTGTAAGAGTATGACTATGAGCACGACTATAAGAGTATGACTATGAGCACGACTGTAAGATTATGATTATGAGCAAGACTGTAAGCGTAAGTTTCTGAGTAAGACTGTAAGTGTAAGATGTGCGAGGAAGGTCGCACGAGTAAGTGTAAGCTGTACGAGTAAGGTCATACAGGTATGTGTAAGCTGTATGAGTGAGCATATGATTGTACAAGTAAGGTCGTACAAGTATGCGTATGTTGTCTGAGTATGTGTGCAATGGTACGAGTAAGTTTGTAAGACCCTGGATAAGGGTGTTTGTGTAAGTTTCGTTTGATGGTACGTTTTTGGCACAATGGTGCTTTTAGTATGTCTTTGGCACGATGGTGCATTTGGTATGTTTGTATGTGCATGAGCATGATATTGATATGCCTATCTGCTTCATGTTTGAGTTGCATGAACGCATGTATTTATGAACTTATTGAGTTCACCGTTTGGGATTTCCCCTACTGGGTATTTTTCCTACTGAGTATGAAAATACTCACCCTACCATTTTTAGCCCCGTGGTTCGGGAGGCTTTTGCAGGTGTGTGTTGGAGAGCTCCTGGAGATGGATGCTCATTTTAGCGGAGGATTGATTCCCGTTGACTCAGGTATATGCTTGACTCACTGCGAGTTTGTTTGTGCCACGATCCGATGTATTGGGTGAGATGAGACGTTAAGATGTTTATATTCTGGACTTTTATTTAGATTAGTCTGTGGACTGTTATGGGACTTGTACTCAGGAATGCCTGGGAGTGATTTGTATTTTAAAGTCTATGATCATAGCGAATTTAGTCGTACGTGTGTTTTCGAGTAGCGCCTGATGATATTTGCTTTGGCCGTACGATGTTTGACCGTGTGATGAAAATATTTGGATGGAAAGTGGATGTTTAGTGTTTTAAATTATAAACTGTTTTATTAGGTTTTGATTTCATCATTTTCCTCCGATTTACAGACATTATATTGCAAAACATTTTCGTGAATTTTGAGGAAAATGTGTGAAAAATCTCGGGTGTTACACCAACATCAGCAGGCGATCTTCGGACACAATCGTTCGCCCCTCAGTGTACAGCCGAACTTTCGCCAGCCACAGCCGGCGATGGGTGGCGGAGGCATAAATTCCTCGTTTTCCCCCAATTTAGTGAACAAAGAACAGAGGGAAAGAAGATTTGTGGTCTATGGCGGGGGGTTGGGTAGCCGTCCACCAGTAGTGGGGCCGATGCCATGGGGATCGCCGCTCGCCGGTGATCCATCCCTGACTTACCTGGCAGCCAGACGAGGCGGCTAATTTGACGTGGGACTCATGTGGGTCTCACCTAGCCTTTTGTAATTTTAATTTGATCGCTAATTCGATGTGGGACCCATGGGGTCTCACTTAGCCTTTTGTGATTTTAATTTAACGGCTAATTTGACGTGGGATTCATGTGGGTCTCACTTAGCTTTTTATAATTTTAATTTGATGGCTAATTTGATGTGGGACCTATGGGGGTCTCACTTAGCCTTTTGTAATTTTGATTTGATAGCTAATTTGATATGGGATACATGGAGGTCTCACTTAGCCTCTTGTGATTTTAATTTAACAGCTAATTTAGCGTGGGTCTCACTTAGCCTTTTGTAATTTTAATTTAATGGCTAATTTAATGTGGGGCCTGTGGAGATTTTACTTAATTAATTTTTTTTGTTATAAGTTTCATCTTATTTCTACATGTGTAGAATATGACAACTTTTTCTTTTAGACTTAGTGAGCTTGAGAGACTTTATCTACTTTGGAGCTAGTCAAACTCTAAAACTTTGGACTAAGTCTCTTTCGACTCTCTCTTTTTCTCTTTTTTTTTTTATTTTTTTTAAAAAAATATGTCAATTGACAGCCCCTTCGAGGGGTAACAGTGGAGCATTTTTATAAGTGTAACTCTTACAACTCGGAAAAGAGTATGATTAGAAATTATGTCCGGCTTTCTATCAAATTCTCCAAATGAGTTAACTGCAGTTCAAACTGCTTTATATGGTACTTGTCTACATTTTGAAGGAATTTCTGAAGTTGTAATGGATAGAGCTATAGAAAGCTTAATGAGAGCTCGCAGAGGTGCTGTTGTAGAGTATTTAAGAGATGTACGACTTCTCGACTTTATTCTTGTGCAAGGATATCTTTTTTGTGTTGAAGATCTAGAATATGGCCGTATTATTTTTATTGATGATGTAAAAGAAAAATTGATGAGAGAATGAATTCTTCCTTTGTAAATTTCTTCATGATCATCCTTTTTTTTCTTAATCGGGGTAATAACCCTAAGAGGGGAACATTGTGACCGGTGGGAGAAATTGCATCAGAAATTTATATATTTTAATGTCCTACACCATCCCAAGGAATTCGGGTGATCGTGTTAAAAATTGAAAGTGAGCAATAGTCTTTATGCTATCCGGACTATTATAAAGAATTAGGGGGCCAGACTTTCATTAAGCGTTTGAATTGGTCTCACGTTATAATTATCCAAACTTCACATATCTTATTATTCATAGAGGCTCTTAATTGGGAGTTTGAACTGGTCCCATGTTATGAGTATCCAAAACCTTTGACTGATTATCCAGTATCTTAACAACGATAACAAACAAATCCTGAAACCCGGATTATCTGACGAACTCTAGGTGATATTTGAATTGAAAGAGTTGAAACAGATTTACAACAACCTATCTGAATACAAATCCTAATCTTTATTGACCTTGTTCGTTCTAATATAAAAATCCCTGCAACACATAACTGGATTTTGTTTCTCCGGATTGATTGCAGGGTTGGTTGCTTTTTTTTCGCTCGTTTTCTCTTCTCCTTCCAAATTTTGTTTTTTGTTCTTCTTCATCCACTGCTGGGGATTGGAGAGATGTGCTGGTGGCGTCTTTGCCCGCCTGTGGCCAAGGCATTGCTTTGCCGTGATGGAGTACTTAGGTGACCGGTGGTCGGGCGGGGAGAAGTCATGGCGCATCGTGACCGTACTGCTGCTGCGATGACCAAAGATCAAATTTTTTTCTTCCTCCTTGTGTGATTGACGGCGCAAGGCGGTGCTGGTGTGATGGCCAGAGGGAGAGGAAGATGGAGCCGCGTCCAAAGAGTGCCAGATCTGGCTATAGGGCCCGGACCAGAGGCTGTCCATGGTCCCGGGCTCGTGGTCCATGAGGACGGAGTGGGGGACGAACCGGCTGCAACTGGCTTCGTTGTAGTAGACATTGACACGCTCCAGTTGCACGTTGGAAGTGCCCTAGTAGCAGTCGATTGGGTGTATGCCGTGATTGGCACAAACCACATCCTAGAACTTCACCTCGATCTAGTTGCCACACTGCCTTCCCTAGATGTGCAGGATCTCCCTCATATTCGTGAAGAAGATGAGTACCTTTGCAACTCGCGTTTCTGCGGAGGCGGAGGCGGAGAAGTGGGGAGGTCCGACGGAGAGATGGTGGCGATCTGATGAGAGAGGCGGCAGAGCTAAGCAGCGAGTGGCAGATCCGAGGGGAGTAGAGGGAGAGGAGGGAGTCGGTGAAGAAAAGAGGGAGAGAGGAGATTTGGGTGGCGGAGACTGAAAGTAAGGAGAGAAATAATGGTCTCGCCAAAAGTGGGAATGGATGGAAGAGAAAACGATTAGAAGAGTTTAAGATAATCAATGGACATGATTAAAATGAACAAATGGGCTCCTGCTCTAATTTCATAACCTTAACTTAATTACAGCTCTTTGCAATCGTATCTATTTGTTGTTCTTTTTTTTTAATATGATTACGACTCTTTGCGTTGATTTATTCAGAGCCTATCCATTTATTTGTGTTTTTTTATATTACGGCTCTCTGCGTCGATTTATTCAGTGCCGATCCATTTATTTTTTTTCCGATCCTTTTGTTGTTTTTTTTTTCTTTTTTCAATACAGCTCTCTGTGTCGATTTATTCAGCACTAATTCGTGTAATTTCTTTTAAATGTTTTAATTTTTTTACTTGGCATATAATTGGCTCACCCTACCTTTTTTTTATTAACTCAGTTTGAGTTTTAGCTTGGTTTTATGTTTTTGAATACGGCTCTTAGCGTGATCTTAATCTGGCATTTGATCCGGCTCAAGAAAAGACCAGCTTGACTTAACTTGGGGCATACCGGCTCTTAACATTAGTTTTGGCACTCAGCCCATCTTAATTTGAGTTCAAGTTTGGTTCAATTTCTTTGAATATGGCTCTCAGCACCATCTTAACTTGGTGTTTGATCCGATTCAAGAAAGGACCAACTTGACTTAACTGATGGCACAATGATTCTTAATGCCCTTTTTTTTTTAACTCAGTTTGGGTTATAGCTTGATTCCATTTTTTTTAATTCATCTCTCAGCGCCATTTTAGCTTGGCGTTTGATCCGGCTCAATAAAGGACAAGCTTGACTTAACTTGAGGCACATTAGTTTTGGCACTTAAGACCTTTTTTTTTTATTAACTCAATTTGAGTTCTAGCTTGGTACCATTTCTTTGAATACGGCTCTCAGCACCATCCTAGCTTGGCGTTTGATCCGGCTTGGGAAAGGACCAGCTTGATTTAACTTGAGGCGTGTTAGTTTTGGCACTCGGCACCCTTTTTTTTATTAACTCCATTTAAGTTCTAGCTTGGTTCCATTTCTTTGAATACGGCTCTCAACGCCATCTTAGCTTGGTATTTGATCCAGCTCAGGAAAGGGCCAGCTTAACTTAACTTGAGGCACATTAGTTTTGGCACTCAGCCCCTTTCTATTTTTTTATTAACTCAATTTAAGTTCTAGCTTGGTTCCATTTCTTTGAATACGGCTCTCAACACCATCTTAGCTTGACATTTGATCCGGCTCAAGAAAGGACCAGCTTGACTTAACTTGAGGCACATTAGTTTTGGCACTCAACCCCTTTATTCTTCCTTTTTTTATTAACTCAGTTTGAGTTCTAGCTTGGTTCCGTTTCTTTAAATACGGCTCTCAGCACCATCTTAGCTTGGCGTTTGATCCGGCTTCGGAAAGGACCAACTTGACTTAACTTGAAGCACAACTGCTCTTAACATTAATTTTGGCACTTGACACCCTTTTTTAGTATGCATCTTCTTCCAAAGTTTTGACGATACAACTAAAAGTCTTTTTCATTTTTATCACCCCTTTTTTTAGGGATAATATTTTTTTAGAAATTTCCCATTGATTGGTAGCAAACAACAATCACCTTCTTGTGTTAGGAGTCGATATGCTCCATTAGAGGCAAGAAATATTTATTTTTAAATGTTACCTGATTCAACATTCTATAGTCAATGCACAATCTGAGGGACCCATCCTTCTTCTTAACGAACAAAACAGGTGCTCCCGAAGGGGAAACACTAGGGCAGATAAACCCCTTATCAAGCAATTCCTGAAGTTGTTCCTTCAATACCTTCAATTCTGTTGGTGCCATTCTATAAAGAGCCTTAGAAATTGGTGCGGTGCTAGGTATAAGTTCTTTTGTGAAATCAACTTCCCTCCTTGGAGGAAAACTCGGTAACTTATCCGAAACACATATCCAAACTCAGAGACAACATCTATCTGCTCTAGGTTTAGTGCTACAGACTCCAAGGTAATAACACTTGCCAAGTAAGCCGCACACCCCTTAGCTAGGACTTTATGAGCTTTCATGGAAGAGACAATACAAGAACTATTTCCCTATTTGACTCTTTGGAAAACAAGGGTGTTTTCTCCCAGTAGAATGAAAGTAACTCTTTTCTTTTTACAATCTACTAATATAAAGTAGATAGCCAATCCATCCCTAGGATTACATAAAAATCAACTATGTCCAAAAGAACAAGGTCAACAGGCAAAATTCTCTCACATACACATATAGGAACATTCTCAAAATAATCTCTCACAGATATAGAGCTTCCTATCGGTCTCATTACAACCAATGGTGGTTCAAGTTTAGAACTAGGTTAATTCATAAATAGAGAAAACTCAGGGGAAATAAAAGAATGAGTAGCACCAGGATCAAT
This sequence comes from Saururus chinensis, assembly GCA_035235625.1. NCBI lineage: Eukaryota > Viridiplantae > Streptophyta > Magnoliopsida > Piperales > Saururaceae > Saururus > Saururus chinensis. Next base: position 21,231,870 of record CP141146.1, on the reverse strand, counting down.
CAAAATATTAGCATATGAGTCTAAGATAGATATGGTACCTTCAACCACAACATTCTTTTGTGCATCTTCTGATGTAAGAGAAAATACACGAGGAGAAATCTTTTTATTGGAGTCACCTTGTCCCCCCTGGTTCTTCTTTTCTGGACAATCTCTGGCTAAATGACCTGTCTTCTTGCAATTATAACATATCTTGTCCCCTGGGTTGCAAGCCTTGCCTAGATGATGCTTGCCACATGATCGACAACTGAGCTTATCATTACTCCTTTGTTGTTGTTGTTGATTTGAAAATAGTTGCCTTGGACCCCTATGAGTAAATTCCATACTCTTCTGTTGTTGTCTGAATGTTGAACCAAAATACCTGGAAGCCCCTGACCTGTTCTGACCCTCAAAAGCTTTTGGCTTCTTGGCTTCCTGCTTAAGTTTTGTCCTCAATTTCCCTGAAGTGAGTCTTTTCTTGTTCTCGTTGCATCTATTAAAATCCTTCTCAAACCTACTTGCATGCTCAATCGCATTTGCAAAGGTTTTTAGATATGTGCTCATCACCTTAGCTCTGAGCCTATCCCTTAGCCCATAAATAAATTTCCTAATCCTCTTGGCCTTAGTAGCACATACAACAGGTGCAAATCTTTGTAATCGAACAAAACTCGTCTCATATTGGTGCACTATCAGCTCACCCTGCTCTAAAGCAAGAAATTCCTGCTCCCTTGTTTGCTGCACATGCTCAGTGAAATATTGCTTATTGAACACTTCCAAGAACTCTGCCCACTGGATCTGAGAACTCAGCCGATCCTCAAAATGTGTCCGTCTAGCAGACTTTCACCAGAAATGAGCCTCGCTGGTGAGGATAAAAGTGGCCAATGTGACTTTATTATCCTCAGTCACTGCCAATGCCTCAAATACCTTTTCGACCTCCTATAGCCACTCCTCTCCCTTTTCTAGGTCATCCTGCCCAGTGAATGGTGAGGTCAACATCTTGAAGCATTGTACCAGGGAACCTTAATTCTTTTCTGCCTTTTTCTTAGGATCAGGGCGAAGACTAGCTTGAGTTTGTGCAACCTCCGCTAAACTCTAGATCATCTCCAATAAGCGGCTCTCATTGCTTCCCCTAGAGGTGTTGGAGGGGGAAGCAACATGAGCTTCTTCCACCCGTCTCATCACCTCTGCTCCCAAGTACTCAGCACGTCGTGCAGATACAGGTGGATTAAGAGTGGCTTCCCAATTCTCCTCATCCTGAACTCTTCTTGCTCGGATTCTGGCACGTTGATATTCTAGTTCGTGTCATCCTTCCATTGATCTACAAGACAACGACAAGAAGGTTACTTCTACCCAATCCCACAACTCAAACCAATTACATTTCTAGACAACTTCATACTTGTAGATAAATGATTGTCTCAGCTACCAACTGTCACAACCCGAATTTTTAAAACACATTTTTAAGTGAAAAACAAACAGGCAACAATTCACAAGAATTTTTTTTTAAATCAAATCAAATCAACCAACTAAATATCTAGGTCAAAATCATTGGGGTTCATTAATACATATAGCAAATCATATCATATTATAAGAGTATTCAAAAATCCACAAATAAGTAAGCAATCCATCTAAGTGCAACTCTTACATGTGTCTGGAAATAAGCAACTAATCAAAGTTGGCTCTCACACCATTATTACAATTATTCAAAATGTACTGAAATTGTAACGCCTGAGATTTTTCACACATTTTCCTTAAAATTCACGGAAATTTTTTTTAATTTATAAATCAGAGAAAATAACGAAATCAAAACCCGTATAAACAATTTATAATTTAAAACATCATACGGTTAAACATCGTACCGCCAAATCAAATATCCTTAGGCGCTACTCGAGAACAAACGTACGACTAAATTACCATGATCATGGATTTTTAAATACAAATAACTCCCAGGCGTCTCCGAGTACAAGTCCTATAAACAGTTTACTATCTAATCCAAATTAAAAGTCTAGAAGATATAAACACTTAAATCTCACCAAATACATCAGATCGTGGCAGCAAATATACTCTCATTGAGTCAAATAAACTTGAGTCGAGGGGGAAACAATCCACCGCAGAAATGAGCATCCATCCCAGGAGCTCTCCAACACAACCTGCAAAAGCCTCCCGAACCACGGGGCTAAAAATAGTAGGGTGAGTATTTTCATACTCAGTACGAAAATACCCAGTAGGGGAAATCCCAAAAATGGTGAACTCGGTAAGTTCATAAATACATGCGTCATGCAACACAAACATGAAGCAGTCAACATATATCAATCGTACATCTGCAAATAATAATGCATAGCACACCAATGAAAGCAAACTTACACAAACACCCTGATTTAGGGTCTTACAACTTTCTTGTACCATCGTGCACATACTCAAATCCTTACGTATACTTGTACGACCTTATTCGTACAATCTTACACTTACAGTCCTTATCAGAACATATACTTACAATCGTGCTTAGAATCGTACACTTACGGTCTTACTCAGAAACTTACACTTACATTTTTACTCAGAACCATCATCTTACAATCGTACTCATACTCATACTCATACTCATACTCATACTTATACAACCTACACGTACTTGTACGACCTTAATCGTACAATCATACGCTCACACATAAACGTATTCTTATGTCTTCCTTAGGAGCTTACACTTACACCTACTCTGGATCTTACACGTACAACTTACTCAGAATCTGAAGCATACAACATACTCTCACTATCGTACACATACTACCGACAACTGAAGTTCATTATAATTAACAAGCTCCAACATCAGAAAGGAAGAGAATGCCACAAGGGCATCACCTTAACCTTCGGGGAGCAACTAGATGCCATGGGCTTTTCCGAAGGCAAGGCACACCTATGCTCATAGGGCACAGGATCAAACAGGTAAGAGCAGGTCCATGATACTGCTTACCTGAGCGCGCAAATGCCCACTTTTTGGGGTCATACATTGCCAACAAGGGCCATACAGTGCCAACTAAGGGCAGAAAACATACAGTGCCACTCTTGGGCATAACATACAGAGCCATCTAGGCAGAAACATACAGAGCCCACGAAAGGCAGAAACTTACAGCGCTCTCAATAGAGCATCAAACGTCTAGGCTTAATACAACACATAGACCAAGCCAAAGCATACATCGCTCTCAACAGAGCATCAGATATCTGGTGCACTAAAGTACACAAACAACATCCCGCAGGAATAACCACCATGGCAAGACACAAGAAATGCTCAGCCGATTCATTATTGGCTAGCCCAAACACGGAACTTAATCCGTCGAACCCTCAGGTCTCAAACTCACAACGCTATTATTAGTTTTCTCATAATTCAAGTTTGAATTAAGTATAATATGCGGTACAATTATGCCAAACCAACTCACAGTCCTTGACTGATCAAACTAAAGCTGAGCCAAATCGAAACCCTAGTTCATCGGGGCAGCAGCCTTCACTTACCCGTCCAAGTCACAACATGGCTCACCACACACAGATCCTTACATAATCATACATCCTCTGACATCCACCTTACGATTAGACATCTTACTTACATCGTCAAACTGAGCTCCTCAAAGCAGATCCCCGTTACCCCCTTACTTACACCTCACTGATTATGCTTACTTTTCACTTTATAATTTGTACGTTATGCTTGTACAATTATGCACACTCTTACCGTCTAACAAACCCCACATCAGGCTTCAAGCCTAAGTTCTCTTACTTACAGAAACCAACCCCTGACTTTGTTCCACACCAAACCGATCCAATCCGCTCCATTCTTCGTCTGTCATACTTACGTTTGTCATCTTCCATCACATGCTTACCCGTCCACATCCGACTCCATACCAAAAACCTTACCACTTTTTACCGTCCATCACCCATACATCTACCCTCACATAGTCCACGCACATAACTAACTCATGATCTCTAGTCATCACTAGCATGTCCATAAAACACATACGTAGCATACTTACAGATTTGCTAGCCATCGCTAGCGCATACCTATTCCACATCCATAGTACGTGCACACAACTCATACATATTAAACACACTTAGTACACGTATTACTCATGCATCAACCGTACTTACAGCTCATATGCATGCCATATGTATCTAAACATACCATATAATCATGCTTATATGCACATCATGCAATTCCTAGCATGCTACTACTCATTCAAGCATGCTATCATGAAATTACGAATTCAAGCTCCCCTACCTCATAACCATGACCTTTGATGGTGAGCACACGACGGTGGCGGAGTCGGTGGCGGAGTTGGCGGTCAAAACCATTGCCTAGCTGAGAGAGTTGTTGTCCCAAGGTTTTAGGAAACGCCAAAACTACACACGGCCAAATAGGGTGTCAAAGTCAACACGATAAAATTCGCGATCCATGGCGGTACACTAGGGGCGGCCGGGAGAAAGATCGTGCCAACGAGTGGCAGGTGTGACCGAAAGACAGGGTGTACTCACTAAAATTCGATCGGCAGTTGAACAATACCCAACCGGTCACAAAACGTTGAAATCAGTCGTGGACAGCACCCAACGGCGTCAATTTCGCATTTACAATGGCCCACATAAGGGCGGAGGGCATGGGCGACACTCAAGGATGGAGGAGAGGTGATGGAGGACTCCGATGTCAACTCCAGATGATGGCAGAGCCATCTGACGGTCGGGCGGTGCCAAAGCGGCACCAATACCCTAACCCACACGCATGGCTACTTGCACACTCGGCCAAAGGGAGGGGGAGAGGGCTAAACGGTGTCGGCTCAAAGCTCAGATGGGCGGTAGGGCCATGCCCAAGGTTGGTGACCGACAAAGATGGCCTTTGTCATAGTCGTGTCAAGGTAGGCCGACTAGAGGCCATACGGTGTCCGGTGGAGGTAGGACGATAAAAAGGCAAAACATGGCGCTCTCTATAGCACGGTCAGACACATAATCGGTAGAGGGGACGTGTGACTCACGTAGGAAAAAGAGGGGCGGTGCTGCACTAGGGCGGCCAACCATCTCTAGGGTGAGACGCGCCACACTAAGGTGGTCCAAAGGGTGTTCGACATCCAACGACGCTCGATGGCCCAAAACAGGTGAAAAACCCTGGGCACAAAGGAGCAGGGGTTACTGGTGGCTCTGGCCGACTCCATCGTGGCCCTAACGACCAGGAGGAGCTATCTCCGGCCAGAGGTGTAACGCCTGAGATTTTCATACATTTTTCATAAAATTCACGGAAATTTTTTTTTTATTTTTAAATCAGAGTAAAACTGACAAAATCAAAACCCGTATAAACAATTTATAATTTAAAACATCATACGGTTAAACATCGTACAACTAAATCAAATATCCTCAGGCGCTACTCGAAAACAAACGTACGACTAAATCACCATGATCATGGATTTTTAAATACAAATAACTCCCAGGCGTCCCCGAGTACAAGTCCCATAAACAGTCTACTATCTGATCCAAGCTAAAAGTCCAGAAGGTATAAACATTTAAATCTCATCTCACCCAATACATCAGATCATGGCATCAAAAACTCTCGTTGAGTCAAATACACCCGAGTCAAAGGCAAAATGATCCACCGCAGAATCGAGCATACATCTCCAGGAGCTCTCCAACACAACCTGCAAAAGCCTCCCAAACCACGGGGCTAAAAATAGTAGGGTGAGTATTTTCATACTCAGTAGGAAAATACCCAGTAGGGGAAATCCCAAAAAAATGGTGAACTCGATAAGTTCATAAAAACATGCGTCATGCAACACAAACATGAAGCAGTCTGCAAATATAACAATCATATATATGCATATAAAAACGTATAGCACACCAAATGGAAGCAAACTTACACAAACACCCTCAATCAGGGTCTTACAACGTACTCGTACCATCGTACGCATACTCAAATCCTTACATATACTTGTACGACCTTATTCGTACAATCTTACACTTACAGTCCTTGTTAGAACATATACTTACAATCGTGCTCAGAATTGTACACTTACGGTCTTACACAGAAACTTACTTACATTCTTACTCAAAATCATCATTTTACAATCGTATTCATACTCACACAACCTACACATACTTGTACGACCTTAATCGTACAATCATACGCTTACACATAAACGTATTCTTACGTCTTCCTTAGGAGCTTACACTTACACATACTCTGAATCTTACACGTACAACTTACTCAGAATCTGAAGCATACAACATACTCTCACTATCGAACACATACTACCAACGACTGAAGCTCATTACAATTAACAAGCTCCAATGTCGGAAGAGAAGGGAATGCCACAAGGGCGTCACCTTAACCTTCGGGGAGCAACTAGATGCCATGGGCTTTTCCGAAGGCAAGGCACACCAATGCTCATGGGGCACAGGATCAAACAGGTAAGAGCAGGTCCATGATACTGCTTACCTGAGCGCGCAAATGCCCACTCTTTGGGGCCATACATTGCCAACAAGGGCCATACAGTGCCAACTAAGGGCAGAAAACATACAGTGCCACTCTTGGGCAAGAATCTTACAGTGCCACTCTTGGGCATAACATACAGAGCCATCTAGGCAGAAACATACAGAGCCCACGAAGGGCGGAAACTTACAGCGCTCTCAACAGAGCATCAAACGTCTGGTGCTCTATATGGCACACAGACAAAAATCCCGCAGGATAACAACCATGGCAAGACACAGAAGTGCTCAGCCGACTCATTACCGGCTAGGTCAAACACGGAACTTAATCCGTCGAACCCTCAGGTCTCAAACTCACAACGCTATCATTAGCTTTCTTATAATTCAAGTTTGAAATAAGTATATTATGCGGTACAATTATGCTACACAAACTCAGTCCTCGACTGATCAAACTGAAACTGAGCCCGATCGAAATCGTAGTTCGTAGGGGCAGCAGACTTCACTTACCCGTCCATATCGTGATCAAGCTCACCGTACACCAAATCCTTACATACTCATACAGTCTCTGACATCCACCTTACCGTCAAAACATCTTACTTACACCGTCAAACTAAGCTCCTCAAAGCATATCCCCGTTACCCCCTTACTTACACCTCACTGATTATGCTTACTTTTCACTTTATAATTTGTACGTTATGCTTGTACAATTATGCACACTCTTGTCATCTAACAAAACCCACCTCAGGCTTCAAGCCTAAGTTCTCTTACTTACAGAAACCAACCCCTGACTTTGTTCCACGCCAAACCGATCCAATTCGCTCCATTCTTCGTCTGTCATACTTACGTTTGTCATCTTCCATCACAAGCTTACCCGTCCCCATCCGACTCCATACCAAAAACCTTACCACTTTTTACCGTCCATCGCCCCATCAAACTTACCTTCTCTGTCTTTCGTCGTACGCTTACACGTCCAAATCCACGTCCAACTTCGTACCAAACCCTTACCACTTCTTACCGTCCATCGTACATACCTCTGCCCACATGCACATACACATACATAAAGCATACGTGCAACTCATACATAACAATCATACTCACAGCTCATATGCATGCCATACGTATCTAAACATACCATATAATCATGCTTATATGCACATCATGTAATTCCTAGCATGCTACTACTCATTCAAGCATGCTATCATGAAATTACGAGTTCAAAACTCCCCTACCTCGTAATCATGACGTTTGATGGCGAGCACACGTCCGTGGCGGAGTTGGCGGTCAAAACCATTGCCCAGCTGAGAGAGCTGCTGTCCCGAGGGTGTAAGAAATGCCGGAAGCACTCAAGGCCAAACAGGGGTGACACTGATCAACGCGGAAAAATCTGTGATCCACGGTGGCACACTACGGGTGGCCGAGAGGAAGGTCGTGCCAATGAGTGGCAGGTGCGACCGAAGATCTAGGCGTACACTAAAATTCGACCGGTGGTTGAACCATACACAACCGATCACAAGACATCGAAATCGGCCGTGGACAGCACCCAACAGCGTCGATTTCGTGTTTACTAGGGCCCACATAAGGGCGGAGGGTGTGGGCGTCACTCAAGGACGGAGGAGATTGATGGAGGACTCCGATGTCAACTCCAGATGATGGCAGAGCCATCTGATGGTCGGGCGGCGCCAAAGTGGCACCAAAACCTTAACCCGCACGCGCGGCTACTAGCACACGCGGCCAAAGGGAGGGGGAGAGTGCTAGACGGTGTCAGCCCAAGACTAGGAAAGGCGGTAGGGCCATGCCCAAGGGCGGAGACCAACAATACGGCCTTTGCCGTTTCCATGCCGAAGCAGGCCGACTAGAAGCCAATCGGCGTTCGGTGAGAGTAAGACGGTGGCACTCTGAATGGCGCAGTCAAACACATAACTGACAGAGGGGATGTGTGGCTCATCGGAAAAAGAGGAGCGGTGCCGCACTAGGGCGGCCAGCCATCTCTAGGCTGGGACCCGTCAAACTACAAGGTCCAGAGAAGACACTACGGTGGCCCAAAACGGGTGGAAAACCCTAGGGCCACAAGGAGGAGCTAGGGTCAAATGAGGTCGAACTAGCCCAGGTGGAACCGTCACTAAAAGAAGGTTGGCCAAATATGGCCCACAGCTATAGCGGAACAGTCCTCCTTCGACCGATTCATGTTGCACACACTAAAAATGGCATACGGGAAAACGGCCAATTCCAGGCGACGACTAAGATGGGGGTAGATTGGGCAGTGGTCTAGGCCGGACAATAGTCGATGTAGTGGGGCTGGGTTGAGGCCACAACAGGGCCATCACCCGCCCAAGGCTAGCCAATCGGAGGCAAGCTGGAGGTTGGTTCTCGTCGGCGTAACCTCCAGATCAATCACAACTAAAAATAGGGAAGGTGGAAGGCTCTGGCCGGAGGAGGTGGGAGTGTACTAGGGCCGGTGAACCTGAGCTAAAACAGTGGCTTGGTCATTCGCCAAGCCGGATTAAAGCTGGACGGAGGCCAGTTGGCCAAGTTCGGCGTTCGGCGGCCGGCAACAATCACTCCATCTAAAACGGACGGAGATCAAAAAAATATAGGATTGGAAGGTCTGATCGGAGGGTGGAGGCGGAACTGGGCAAGGAGGGGTGGCCCAAAGCCTTCGCCGCACTCCGGCAGGGCCGGGTGGAGGTCCGATGGGGGTCGATCGGGCGTAGCTCGCCGCCGGCGGCTACTGTTGAACAAAAACAGTTAGCTGGCGAAAACAGGGCAGAGGGGGAAAAGTATGGGGCGGCGGAACGGAGGCCCACTGGGCCGGGAGGGGTGGCCTCCCGCGGTCACCGGCCCAGGGCGGAGCCGTGGCCGGCCGGCCGGCCCTTGGCGGCCCACGGCAGCGGCTCAAAATGGGTCACAGTGAGAGAGGGAGAGAGACTGCTTACCGAGGAAAACTAAGGGGAGGAGCCGGCGGGACTGGGCAGGGAAGCGGCCCTGACGTCGCCGGCCTGAGACTGGCCAGACGGAAGCCGGGCGAAGCCCACCGGTCATCACCGGTGCCGTCACAGCACAATCAGAGAGAAAACAGAGTGATCGGTGGAACAGGGGAGAGGCGGAACGGAGGCCGGGTGGCGGAGCGGAGGCCCACCGGGCCGGGAGGAGTGGCCTCCCGCAGTCACCGGCCCACGGCGGAGTCATAGCCGGCCGGCCAGGCCTTGCCGGCTCGTGGCGGCGGCGGAATAGCACAAAATAGAGAGGGAGAGGGCTCACCGGGGGAGGAGGCGGCGCGGCCGTAGGCGGCCAGGGCGGTGGCCCCTTGGCGTCGCACTGCCGGGGCAGAACTGATGGTGGTGGCCCGGCAGCCCGCTGGCAGCCGCCGGTCGCCGGAGAGAAGAGTGCAGAATGGGGGGTCCTCGCTGCTTCCAGAAGTGTTTGGAACGGGCTCGGTCGAGCCTGAGCCCGAGCCCGAGCCATTTCTTTTATTTATTTATTTTTTCCTTAACCCTTCTGCACATCCGATCTTCAACGATTTTTTGCACCAGGAGCGCGCGTTGAGGCCCGTGGCCCACGACTGACCCGAGACCCAGCTCTACGGGTACGAATACCGAAGTCACATACACCGAAACATCATATTTTTCTGCCAAAAAATAACAGAAAAATCACAAAAAATCGTAGAAAATTCTGGGACATTACAAGAGGTGACGGCCAAAGTCAACGGCAACATGCCGGACAGATGGCACAGTGAGGAGCAAAGGCTCACTTTTTGTGGACGAGCACAACAATCAATGAGCGACGAATCTCGTTCCAATGGAACGGATGGAACGAGGGCTAAACTAGGCTGGGCAGAACATCCACCGTCGTTGCCAGGCTGGAGAGAAGCCGAACAAATGTGTGGTGAGTCAAGTCTGGCGTCCAACTATCGGGGTAGCCAGTGAACTCAAACATGGCCAAAAACAGGGGAGATGAGGGACTAGGCGGGGGAAACCAATAAGGGCGGAGCGGCCATGGGGCGGCAGAGCTGTCAGGGGGTGGTCCTACTATCATCAGGCCAAGGCTGGTCGGCAAGAGGTGAGCCAAAGGCTTGCTCTCGCTGGCACAACCCCAAAGTCCGTCACAGACAGACACAGGGGAGAAGATTGGGTCTGGCCGGAGGAAAGAGGGAGGGCGGAGGCGGAACCGGGCAGGGAGGGGTGGTTCACCACCTTCGCCAGACCAAGATGGTTCGGACCGAGTCCGGCCGGGGCGTCCAACGGGGGCCGAAGCCGGCCGGCGAGCTCAATGGAAGGGGGTGGAAAAACAGGGCAAAACCACCACTGCCAGGGGGAAAAATGGAGTGGTGCGGCGAAGGAGGCCCACTGGGGTCGGGAGGGGTGGCCTCCCGCTATCGTCGGCCCAAGGCGGAGCCCTGGCCGGCCGGTCACTATCGACCCATGGTGGCGGCCACAGAACACAATACAGAGGAGACGCAAACCGGGAAAAGGGGCAGACAAAAATGAGCGGGGAGGCCGAACCAGGTGGCGCTAGGCCGGGTATGGCCGTCCCTGGCCGTCGCCAGGCCGGGGTGGAGCCCACGGTGCTTGGCCGGCCCATGCCGGCCAGCGGTGGCGGTGATCGAAACTCAAAACAGAGAGAGGGGTCTAACCGGGGAGAAGGGCGGCGCGGCCATTGGGGGCCGGGACGGTGGCACCCCTGTCATCGCCAGAATGGGGCGAAGTCGGTCACGGTGGCGCTGCGGCCCACCGGCGGCCGGCGGCATCTGGGATAGGGAATCACTGGAGAGAGGGGGGGTGGTCGCACTATTCCCTTCTCTAGAAATGTCTGGATCGGGCTCGGCTAAGCCCGAGCCCGTTTCTTACTTTCTTTGTTTTTTTTTTCCTGCCACTTATCTCTCTCTGCAATACCTTCGTTAATGATTTTTTGCGCCGTAAACGCGCATTTAGGCCCGTGGCCTACGATGAACCCGACACCCGACTCTATGGGTACGAATACAGAGGCCAAATACGCCGAAGCATCACATTTTCTTGCCGAAAATGACTAGAAAAATAACAAGAAAATCGTAGAAAAATCAGGGGCATTACAGAAATAATGGAACTAAATCCTACTAGAGCTAAGTCGTCCTCAATTTGATAGTCCGGTCCTGATCCCACTAATCCTCACCAGAAGATCCTTCAAAACCACGTCGTTGAGTATACTAATACACAGTAGGAAAGCTGAATAATATGAATGCAAAATGTTATAACATTTTATTCAAGTCTATTAGGTTTCCACTTAAACCAATTATCAAATCAATTCTTATTATAATTCCCCATCAGTTTCCCCCTCTTAGGAAAACTAATAATCTGCCTAACTTCATATACAAATAGACACATTAGATGTCAACCTAAGTGACAAATGATATACTCACCGTAGACCACCCGCCAAGGATAATTCATGACGAAACCTTGGAATCCACCAGGAAGTGCCATCTCCAAACCTAGCCCCTAAGGACCTGACCGGAGTGGAAGGGCATGGCCTACAACTGCACTTGAACAGAAGTGGTGAGTGTCACGCCCCGGTACTGCCCGACCCGAGCCGAACCTGGTTCAGGGGCCGGTCAAGCGCACGGGGGCGACAAGAAAAATTGAAAGACAGTTTAGCAGAAGACTTATGCCCTAATCACAGGCGATCTAACAAAATTACGGAGTATACTCACCACTTTGAGCAAGAGTAAATAAGTATAAATGAAATAATTACTTTAACTCTAAGATAAACAAAAATCTCAAACCCACATACTACATTAATTCATAGCCTACTCTAGGCTCCAAAATAAGTCTCCAACAAATCCTACATAAAAATGTAGCACAAACCACAATAAGAACCACACACAAAGGTTCTAATCATAAAAGCATAAACAAGGAAACAAGTTAAATAAGGGGTCTCCACGATCACTCCCAAGTCGTCTCCGACCTTTCCTCATAGAGGAGATCCTGTCCATCTGCGTGTCACGCCACGCAGCCCCAAAGCAAAAGCACAAGAAAGAGGGGTGAGTTTAACAAACTCAGCAATGGTTTTTGATATAACTATAATTATTAGAAACATGACGGCATAGTAGTATAACAATTTCAGATCAATGTTTGACATGATGCACATTTTCTAATCACACATACACATCACCTAAACTTGCATCATAGTGTATAATTCACATAGTGCCATTCACATCATATAAACCTGCATGAGATGCATCTCTAACATACATTTCAGATCATGCGTCAACATCATATAAACCTGCATGAGATGTATCTCTAACATACATTTCAGATCATGCATCAACATCATATAAACCTGCATAAGATGTATCTCTAACATACATTTCAAATTATGCAACCCTACATATAGTGTCTCAATCCCAATCTCCAAATCAGGCATTCGTAACATATCTCATCGATGCTGCACGACAAACGTGTCCAATTACATGTTTCACAATCATATAAACCTGCATAAGATGCATCTATAACATACATTTTAGATCATGCATCAACATAAATAGAGAATGCCTCCAACAAGGAGTAAACACAATCATTGCTGCAAGGTTGGATGTGGTCCAAATTTCCTAACTGGAAACCTGGGGCATTGCCCGCTCAGGACACAATCTGAATTCCATAAGAGAAACCAAGATGTAGGGGTAGTCAGCCCCTCTGCTCGCCAAGGATAATCCACACGGGAAATCCAAATTCCCCAAAGGGAACCTAGAGCAGGTCTGCTCGCTAAGGACAGTTCTGACCAAGAACGTCCAAATTTCGCGTAGGGAACCTAGAGCAGGGTGTTCGCTAAGGACATCTCTGCGGTGGGGAGAGTTCAAATTCTCGCATAGGGAACCTAGAACACGTGGTAGCCGGTGCACGAAGGCATACCATTATGGGTGCTCAGTGTCTAGATGTGACTATTCTCAATAAATAAATCTCAACTGCAACAAGTATACGACTCGTCCTCATATAATCTCATTTTGACTCGACTCAACCCGGGGAGTGCACATGTTCCACAAAGGAACTCAAATCAAAACATGTCCTTTCGGACCAATCAAGTTTCGATTAAGCCACGACCGATTAATTCGGCATGCAATTTTACCACATTGCATCCAATCGATTAAATTCGATTAATCTCGATAAAGCCTCAATTAGAAATCCATTTTCATGATGCATGCAACATGGTACATACGTGGGTAAGGCATACATGAATCCTAATTCATGTTAAGTGCTCTCATCAACCCTTCATGCATCATTCATAATCATAATAGCAAACCTCATCATCATCATTAAACCCCACATGTGTGTGTGTACATAGTAGAAGCATTTCACTCAATATATATCAACATGCTTGGAATTGACTCACCATCACACTACACATGTGCATTAACATCTAAACATGAATTCCAGCGGAAATCATAGGAGAAGAACCATTAAAATTATATCTCAAGTCAAAGCCTAACCACAAGCTAAACATATATAAGATCATTCACTTCATACTTGAGTCAAGACATAACACTAACATTCACACATCATTTAACCACATCTTATCATGACATATCAGTCCATTAGTATGTTGTAGCTCTACTGCAAATATGTTTAACCATAGAGAATCCACTACTCATAACTTCAAGATAGCAATTCCAACAATGATATCCAACTACAAGCCATTTCACATAACTTTAAATATATACCACAACTTCTAAACATCAATGGTATACCCTTCCAGTAGCTTACTATAGTTCAAAACACTCCACATAAACGTAAAAATGATATTTTGAAGTAGATATGTCGAAATAAGCATCATACATAAAATTGTCAAATTCTGCAGTGTAGCCGTTCGAACCCCTGCAGGGCCGTTCGATCGGCTAAACAGGAAAAATGCCAAAATTGTAGTGTTGTTGTTCGAACGCCCTGTAGAGCCATTCTAATGCCAACAAAGCAGTTTTGGACATCTTCTTCATTTCAAAATTTCAAACCAAAACTCCATTGATGAAACTTAAACTCTCCATCTAACAACCCAAATGCCATTAAAACTCCACCATACCTTCCAGAAAGCTAATCTACATCATAACAAGATAAAACCCTATGAAATCGGGATGAAAGATTATCATTTACTAATCTTGCCATTAAAGCACAAAATCAAGTAAATCCACTCCAAATAAACCACAAAATCAAGAGTTTTACCATAGGAAGACTGAAATTTCGAAAGTCCAATACCTTATCCCTTGATTAGGCTTGGATTTGATGGTCACCCTTCTTGAAAACCTTACAAAGACATAGAGTTTAAATTAAACAATATTAAAACCGATTTAACATAGAAAACCCTGATGAAAAACTTAGATCTAGGGCTTGTTAGACATAAAAAACGGATTTTTAGATCTAGGGTTTGAAGTAAAGATGCAAATCAGTAGTTTTGATGTTTAAAAATGAATCAAAACAAAGGGGAAATGATGGATCTAGAACGGATTAGGAGAAAATTTAGGTTTTTAGGCTTAATTAGAGGAAACATGCCTTAAACTCCTTCTAATCCGGGCCTAATTGGGGAATTAGGCCTAACCTCCCTCTCTTAGCCTATTCCCAAAACGGAAATGGCTCAGGTCATTCTATTTATAGTAGGGTTTGGGGTGTGTATGGGTGTAATGTCCCGGAATTTTCTACGATTTTCTGTGATTTTTCTGCTATTTTTTCGGCAGAAAAATATAATGCTTCGGCGTATGTGGCCTCGGTATTCGTAACCGTAGAGCCGGGTCTCGGGTCAGTCATGGGCCACGCGCCTTGACGCGCGCTTCTGGCGCAAAAAATCGTTGAAGATCGGATTGCAGAAGAAAGGAAGGAAGGAAAAAAAAATATAAAATAAAAGAAACACGGGCTCGGGCTCGGCCGAGCCCGAACTAGAGGTTTCTGGAGTGAACAGTGGATGACCCCCCCCCCCCCGGCTTCTCTCTGTCCCAGCCGCCGCCGGCCGCCGGTGGGCCGCCACCACTGGCTCCGCCCCGGCCGTGCGACGGCAGGGGGGCTGTCGTCCCGGCCCCACGGCCGCTCCGCCGTCCCCCCCGCGCCTCTTCCCTGTTTTCCCCATTTCCGCCAGTCTCTGTTTTGTGATTTGGTGGCGCCGGCGGTGGCCGGTGAGCTCCGCCCAGACTCTATCCGGCCTGCCACAGGCCGGCGACGGCAAGCTCGGCCTCCAGCCTGCTCTGCTAGCCCCGTGAGTTCCGTTTTCCCCGGTAAGCAGTCTCTCTCCCTCTCTCACTGTGATCCGTTTTGAGCCGCCGCCGTGGGCCGCCAAGGGCCGGCCGGCCGGCCACGGCTCCGCCCTGGGCCGGTGACCGCGGGAGGCCACCCCTCTCAGCCCAATGGGCCTCTGTTCCGTCGTCCTATCCTCATTCCTTTCTGCCCTGTTTTCCGCCGATGCACTATTTTTGGTGAAACAGTGGCCGCCGGCGGCCATCCATGGCCGACCGGACCTCCGTCCAGCCCTGCCTGAGTTCGGAGAAGGTGGTGGACCACCCCACTTAGCCCGGTTCCATCTCCTCCGCCGTTCTCTCCTCCACCGGTGCATTCCGGCCCTGATTTGTGTCAGAACCACCCGAAGCCCCCCTTGGTTCTGGTTGAGCCTGAGGAACGCTGAGGGTAGGCCGCTGGCTGACCTCGGCCTGATGATGGCTAGGTGACGGCCAGGCCACCTCCCCGATGCCGTCCCAGCTCAGGTTCACCAACCTTAGCACTATTCCGCCTCCGCTCTCCCTAGCCCCTATTTTTGGGCTACGTCCGTTTTGGACGTTGTGACTGCCATTGCCAGTCGGACGTCGGACATGGCCGTGTGGACCTTTGTCCGACTCTACCTCAGCCCAGTGATGCTAGTGGGCCACCCCTTCGGGCCCTGTTGAGCATCCGTTCCCTCCGCTTTGTCGGAGCCCGATCCGCATCCCTTGCTCGGGTGCTCTCACTCGGAAAAACCGAGCCTTTGCTCCTCATTGTGTTGTTTGTCCGGCGTGTTGCTGTTGACTTTGACCGTCAACTCTGGCCGGAGATAGCTCCTCCTGGCCGCTAGAGCCATGACACAGCCGGCCAGAGCCGTTGGTAACCCTTGCTCGTCCCTGTGTTCCCCCGGCCCCTCTATGCTTTTGGCCGTTTTCATGTTTTGGGCTATCGAGCATCGTTGGATGCCGAACACCCTTTGGACCACTTAGTGTGGCGGGTTTCAGCCTAGAGATGGTTGGCTGCCTTAGTGCGGCACCGCCCCTCTTCTTTCGGCATGGGCCAGGTTCCCCTCTGCTGATTATGTGTTGGACCGCTCTATAGAGAGCGCCACGTGTTGCCCTCTTACTGTTCTACCCTCGCCGGACGCCGATTGGCCTCTAGTCGGCCTGCCTCGACACGGCAACGGCAAAGGCTGTCTCTGTTGCTCACACCCTTGAGCATGGCCTACTGCCCTTCCAAGCTTTGGGCCTACACCGTCTAGCACTCTCCCCCTCCCTTTGGCCGTGTGTGCTTGTAGCCGCGCGTGCGGGTTAGGGTTTTGGTGCCGCTTTGGCGCCGCCCGACCGTCAGATGGCTCTGCCATCATCTGGAGTTGACATCGGAGTCCTCCATCAGTCTCCTCCATCCTTGAGTGACGCCCACACCCTCCGCCCTTATGTGGGCCCTAGTAAACACGAAATCGACGCCGTTGGGTGCTATCCACGGCCGATTTCGATGTCTTGTGATCGATTGTGTATGGTTCAACCACCAGTCGAATTTTAGTGTATGCCTAGATCTTCAGTCGCACCTGCCACTTGTTGGCACGACCTTCCTCCCAGCCGCCCGTAGTGTGCCGCCGTGGATCACATATTTTTCCGCGTTGATCAGTGTCACCCCTGTTTGGCCGTGAGTGCTTCCGGCGTTTCTTACACCCTCGGGACAGCAGCTCTCTCAGTTGGGCAATGGTTTTGACCACCAACTCCGCCACCGTCGTGTGCTCGCCATCAAACGTCATGATTACGAGGTAGGGGAGCTTTGAACTCGTAATTTCATGATAGCATGCTTGAATGAGTAGTAGCATGCTAGGAATTTCATAATGTGCATATAAGCATGATTATATGGTATGTTTAGATACGTATGACATGCATATGAGTTGTACGTATGATTGATATGTATGAGTTGTACGTGTGTTTTATGGATGTGGAAATTGTATGAGCTAGTGATGGCAAGCGATTAGGTTAGTACGCGATGGATGCGTATTATGGACATGCTAGTGATGGCTAGCGATTTTGAGTAAGTTATGTATGTGTATGTGCATGTGGGCAGAGGTATGTATGATGGACGGTGAGAAGTGGTAAGGGTTTGGTACGAAGTTGGACGTGGATTTGGACGTGTAAGCGTACGACGGAAGACAGAGAAGGTAAGTTTGATGGGCGATGGACGGTAAAAAGTGGTAAGGTTTTTGGTATGGAGTCGGATGGGGACGGGTAAGCTTGTGACGGAAGATGACAAATGTAAGTATGACAGACGAAGAATGGAGCGGATTGGATCGGTTTGGCGTGGAACAAAGTCAGGGGTTGGTTTCTGTAAGTAAGAGAACTTAGGCTTGAAGCCTGAGGTGGGGTTTGTTAGATGACAAGAGTATGCATAATTGTACAAGCATAACGTACAAATTATAAAGTGAAAAGTAAGCATAATCAGTGAGGTGTAAGTAAGGGGGTAACGGGGATATGCTTTGAGGAGCTTAGTTTGACGGTGTAAGTAAGATGTTTTGACGGTAAGGTGGATGTCAGAGACTGTATGAGTATGTAAGGATTTGATGTACGGTGAGCTTGATCACAATATGGACGGGTAAGTGAAGTCTGCCGCCCCGACGAACTAGGGTTTTGATAAGGCTCAGCTTCAGTTTGATCAGTCGAGGACTAAGTTTGTGTAGCATAATTGTACCGCATAATATACTTAATTCAAACTTAAATTATAAGAAAGCTAATGATATCGTTGTGAGTTTGAGACCTGAGGGTTTGACGGATTAAATTCCGTGTTTGAGCTAGCCGATAATGAGTCGGCTGAGCACTTCTGTGTCTTGCCATGGTAGTTATCCCGCGGGATTTTGTCTGTGTGCTCTATAGAGCACCAGACGTTTGATGCTCTGTTGAGAGCGATGTATGCTTTGTTTTGGTCTGTGTGCTGTATTAAGCCCAGACGTTTGATGCTCTGTTGAGAGCGCTGTAAGTTTTCGCCCTTCGTGGGCTCTGTATGTTTCTGCCTATAGATGGCACCGTAAGATTCTTGCCCAAGAGTGGCACTGTATGTTTTCTGCCCTTAGTTGGCACTGTATGGCCCTTGTTGGCAATGTATGGCCCCAAAGAGTGGGCATTTGCGCGCTCAGGTAAGCAATATCATGGACCTGCTCTTACCTGTTTGATCCTGTGCCCCATGAGCATAGGTGTGCCTTGCCTTCGGAAAAGTCCATGGCGTCTAGTTGCTCCCCGAAGGTTAAGGTGACGCCCTTGTGGCATTCCCTTCTTTCCCGACATTGGAGCTTGTTAATTGTAATGAGCTTCAGTCGTCGGTAGTATGTGTTCGATAGTGAGAGTATGTTGTATGCTTCAGATTCTGAGTAAGTTGTACGTGTAAGATTCAGAGTAATTGTAAGTGTAAGCTCCTAAGGAAGACGTAAGAATACATTTATGTGTAAGCGTATGATTGTACGATTAAGGTCGTACAAGTATGTGTAGGTTGTGTGAGTATGAGTACGATTGTAAGATGATGATTTTGAGTAAGAATGTAAGTAAGTTTTTGAGTAAGACCATAAGTGTACGATTCTGAGCACAATTGTAAGTATATGTTCTGATAAGGACTGTAAGTGTAAGATTGTACGAATAAGGTCATACAGGTATACGTAAGGATTTGAGTATGCGTACGATGGTTCGAGTACGTTGTAAGACCCTGATCGAGGGTGTTTGTGTAAATTTGCTTTCATTGGTGTGCTATGCATTATTATATGCATATGTTTATGATTATATTATGCAGATTGCTTCATGTTTGTGTTGCATGACGCATGTTTTTATGAACTTATCGAGTTCACCATTTTTGGGATTTCCCCTACTGGGTATTTTCCTACTGAGTATGAAAATACTCACCCTACTATTTTTAGCCCCGTGGTTCGGGAGGCTTTTGCAGGTTGTGTTGGAGAGCTCCTGGAGATGTATGCTCAATTCTGCGGTGGATCGTTTTGCCTTTGACTCGGGTGTATTTGACTCAACGAGAGTTTTTGATGCCACGATCTGATGTATTGGGTGAGATGAGATTTAAATGTTTATACCTTCTGGACTTTTAGCTTGGATCAGATAGTAGACTGTTTATGGGACTTGTACTCGGGGACGCCTGGGAGTTATTTGTATTTAAAAATCCATGATCATGGTGATTTAGTCGTACGTTTGTTTTCGAGTAGTGCCTGAGGATATTTGCTTTGGTCGGACGATGTTTAACCGTATGATGTTTTAAATTATAAACTGTTTATACGGGTTTTGATTTCGTTAGTTTTACTCCGATTTAAAAATTAAAACATTTTTCGTGAATTTTATGAAAAATATATGAAAATCTCGGGCGTTACAATGGGTAATTAGTGGGGTATGAATAAAAAAAGGGCTAAAAATGGGTATTTTGGCTATTTGAGCACTAATTAAACCTGGGAAAATTATGAAAATTTTTATAAAGGCTTGTGTTGATGTCTGGGTCAATTTGGTCAAAAAACAAAAATTTTGACAGTGGGGCCCACAGGGGGTCCTGGTAAACCCGAATTTTTAGAAAATTAGTGAAAAATCAAAAAAATCCCAAAAATTTAGATTTGACTCAAAATCACTTAAAACTAATAATTGTAAAGTTGATTTTGATTAAAACCATAAGAAACACCATTTATTTTCGAAACCATCAAATAAATCGGAAAACGCTTTAACCACACAATAACCGATAAATAAAAATTAAAAAGAACCGGTTTAAGATCAGGGATCTTAAAGTGAGAGACGCCAACTAAGCATGATGTCAGTGACTCTAACTGTGTGTACACTAAATGATCCTCAATAGATCAGTGTGAGCCCGGCTCACTTTCAACTCCCTCCAAAGGGGAGGTGCAACTACACGGTCAAATCAAATGGCTCATTAATAGAGCTTAGACACATAGGTCAACCCTAACCCCATTAGCCTCATCAGACTGGGTTAAGGCCCCCCAAAACCAGATTGGTTCATCAACCAAGTCATTTGCTAGGTCAAAACCCCCATTCAATTCATAAACGGGTTTTTGACCCCTGATAAGTATGAAATATATATCTATTTTATATGCCTTTTTACCTTATTTGCTAGTATAGATTAGGTTAATTTAAAGTTAGTTATGGTTTATTTAGATTAAGATAGATATTAGTATTTTAGTTTAATTATTAATAATTTTGTAGTTATTAATAGTTTAGATATGTATTTGAATCAAGTTGGAATTTTAGTAATATTCTACATGTCTAAAATGAGATATTTTATGCTTTGTAGGTAATATGCGCTTATCGAACTCTTGGACGATACTTGGAATAAATGAAAATAGTCTTGACATATTTTAAAGTGATTTGGACAACTTTTCGGAATTATAAATAAGTTGGAAATTAATATGGACATGAAAGAAAGAGCTTAATGAACAGAAAATGGACTGTCCAGAAAAACTGTCCAAATTGCAGAAACAGTGTAGCCGTTCGAACGGCCCTGCAGGGCGTTAGAACGGGATAACGTGATTTTGATGCAAAATGCAGTATAAGAGTTCGAACGGGCATGCAGGGCGATCGATCGGCATAACGCGCAGATTCCTTATTTCACCCAATTTTGAGTCCTTTTCATATACAACTCTTTTCTTACGGATCTTATGCTTATATAAAGACTTATTTGGCACGAAATTAAGGAAGAACAAGTAGATTTTCTGAAGAGAAGAAGAAAAAAGATGATGGAGAAGAAGCTAAAGCTTTCAATGGAGATTCAATTACTTTCTTCTACCATGGAAGGCTAAACTATTCTTTTACTTAGGAGTTGATAAACCTATAGATAAGTTTCAATTTCTTTTCTTTTTAATTTAGATCTCAGTTGTGAATTATGACAATTGTATGATAAGGATTTCCTTTTTAATGGAAGAGCTTTTTAATGTTTATTCAAATCTATGTTGATTTATTGTCTTGTAGATGATAAATTGATGTGGTTTTGATATTTTTATCAATTCTAATTTCTGTAATTTAGATGAGATGGTCATACAATAGTTTTAATGTTCAGATAATTAAGGAATTGGATGAGTTATACTAAGATTAGACGGGTCATGCCTATAGCTATTTAGTGTAGATGATTCGTGCTATTGTCGAAGATAGTTCATGCCATGTAAATTAATTAATGATTCTTTCTGAAGTAATTCTAGCTTGTAGCTGAGAATACTTGTTCATATTCACACTAGATTTAGATTAAAAGTTAAGAAATTGTTATGGTTCTATAGTAGATTCGATTTCCTAAGTAAAATCTATCACATTAATCTCTTGTTTTTAAACTAGTTATTTTCTTTTCCTTTACTTAATTTAAGTTTAAGTTGTTTTAGTTTTAAACCAGCAAATTCCTTTTTATATTTAGTAATTATTCATCCGTCCCTGAGGTTCGACAACCCTTAAATACTTATCCTCGTACAATTACCTTGTACACTTGCAAAGGGTTTAATTATAAACGATCAACCCCTCTAAGGGTAATTTAGTCTTTATCTTGATTAGGTGCCAACCCCCAATCCAAAGCCCTCTACCCTTAGCAATTATTCTTTATTAATTTCTATGCATCGATTCTCAAGATGCAACTATATACATAGAACAAATTAATAAAGCCTAACAACTCATAAATAATTAAATCATATTATTATTAGGGTTTAGGCTAAAAAATCACTAGGAAGCCCATATTTACTCCCTGGGTAGAGCTTAGGCCGAAAAAATAGTTGAATTCTGATTAAATTTCAAAAATAATTCATATGTACCATACTACACATATATGTACTATGCAGGATATATTATATCCCCTATTACAATTGCATATACCAAACTGCTGCACAGAACAAGCTTGGTTTGGTTTAGTTTATATAAATTTATTTTGTTTTTACCATGGGCCAAAAACCCGGCCCACTGGGCCAAACTCAATGGCCTAGTTTCAGGCCGGATTAGAGGTTGATGACCCCCCGAGGTCGTCTTCAACCTCCTGACGCACCCTTTGCTATTTTTTTTTTCATCAGAAGCTCATCAAGAGCATGGTGGCGGGCATCTAGCCGGAACACGGTGGGGCTTCATCGGACGGCGGAGAAGCAACACGGAACGCCACCAAAAGCCCACGTGACCGGCATCTCCTCCTTTGATGTCCAATGGCTATGCCGAATCTCCGAAAGGTAGAGATCCACCCGGCAACACAAGGCCGACATGGGTGATCTTAATCCTCTGATCACTAGTCTCCAACCGGTGATTGTTTTGAGGTGGCTAATCGAATTTCCACTGCTCAGCGGCACCATGGTTTCTCGATTGTTTGCTAAACTTTTGCTGCCCATCTCCTAGGATTCCGCTGCCTGTTCCACCCATGCTGAGAGGCATTAAGCTGTTACGGCCGGTGGCGAACGGCGGCCAGAGACTGGATGTGGCCACTACCCTCATCTCTCCTCCTCTCACTGGGTACTGGCTGCCGTCAAGCCGTTGTCGCCGAAATGGAGCAGAGCAACCGAAAAAGCCCTTGTTATTTCTTTTTGCTTAGTGTTTCCCTTTCGGCGACCAAGGTTTGGGTTAGGAGAAAATATCTGACCACTTGTTGAAGAACTAGTCGGCCGGAGGCCGGCCGTGGACTGCTCACTTGAACCACAATTTCTTTTTTCCTTTTGCAGATTCATTGTTCATCGTAATTACGGGAATAGTGATATTTGCAACTATTACAAAATTACAGAACCATTGTAGAGATTACTATTTATTTTAATTATAAAACAACATGCAGATTTCACTAATTATATAATTTACATCTAAATTATCTAATGAAATAACCATTAATCTTGACTCGAAACTAAGACAATGAACCTACCTCAAATGATGGTTTGCCTTCGATTTACAATTGCTAGAGCTCGGCCTTCGACCACCTTCTTCCTCCCAATGACCTCCAATTTTTCTAAGGTACAATCAAGGTTGTAATTAGGGGAGTACCTAAATATATATAAATAGGGAATTATAGTTTAATTGGGTAATGACTAAATTAAGTAGGATAGAGATTCCTAAGTAGTTTAGACCGTCCTAAATTAAGTAATTTGTTCCCCACTTAATCGGGCCTGTAATGGGAACGGTATATCTTTCTACATAGCCCAAAAACTATTCACATATTCTAAATTTTACAAATTCTTAAAAAATTAAAAAAATGAGAAAAAATTCTTAAAAAATATGAAAATTTATTGGACATTACAAGTTTTTTACCTTAGTAATATCAAATTAAGTGAATAAAAAATATTTATTTTAGCCTTTTTAAATATATTTTAAAAAATATAATAATAATGATTAACCAGCTAATTATTATTGGAAGGAACAATTATAAAAATATGTATACCGTCTACTTAATAGAACAGTTATAAAAAAAATTTAAAAAATTATTATAATAATAGAATAGGTGATACCTGTTCCTCACTTAGATCTGTACTCATTGACTATTGTTCGAAATATTAATACAAATACTATGTTTTCAAATAGGGTGCCCCCACAAAAATTACTTGGGATCATGGGTGCCACGAATAGGAATAAGTCGGCTCCCTAGTGGGCCCGCCGGGGTAGCCCGTGACCCCCAACACTATAAATAACCCCCCGCACTTCCCTTTCGCCTCCTACCTGCTATTCGACTCGTCGTCTTCTTCTTGATTCGTTTTCTGCTTCTATCGATCGATTCTGCAAACGATCTTCATCTCGCCATTACTTCCCGTTCGAGGCCGGAGAAGAAGCTGCGATCTTTCGGTATATTTTCGCTTCTTGAACTTCCTTCAATGTTTCTTCTGCAGCCGATGGTTTGGAATTCCACGCTGCCTGTGACGTCTGATTTCTTGCGGCGGGCTCTGCTTCCAGCCGGAGTGTTGATGCGTCTTCATCTCGGTGACGTCGCTCCGGCTACTGCTCCGGATGGGGTGGTTTCTTGGAAGGGATTTTGGTTGTAGATGATGGGTTCTTGGCGGTATGCCAGACGGATTAGGGTTTTTATTTGCAGTTATTTGATCTGCTGGTTTAGGGTTTATTATGTGTTTCGATATGGATTTCTTTTTGCATCCGAGTAAATTTGGAGATGAAGCTGGGCATTCCCTATGTGTATTGCGGGTGTCTGACGTTACTTTTTAGATTCGTTATGTCTTCTTTCTTGGTTTACTTGGGGCACATAGGCACCATGGAAGGTTGTAGCGACAACAGCAAGGAATTCAAGAAGGTTTTTGCAGAAAGAAAAGAGGAGTTTCCAACATGGGCTGTTGGCTTAAACTGTTTGCTCTTCTTCTTTTTTATTTTGTATAGCAAATGGAAATTGAAAGCGGCTATAGAAACGGAAAGACAAGCATTCATCAAAGGCTTGGGCCGTTGGAACCGGTGGCAGGGGTTGCTAGACTGCAGCGGGTGTGCTACAACTACCAGTATGGAAGATGCTATCGATATCCCTGCCCTTTCCTGCACAGTGAACCTTCGGAAGGCAGCAGCAATCCCTGTGCCCCAGCTCGTAGAAACCCAGGCCAAGGTGGTAACTTGAAGTGGGAAAAAGGCCGTGGGACGGTGAATGGAAATGGGGTTCTGACTGATGCTCCCAAGACGTCTAGGAGTGTTTGCAAGTACTGGATGAAAGGGAATTGCTTGTATGGGGAGAGATGCCGGTACCTGCATTCCTGGTTCGTTGGGGAGGATTTCACCTTCTTGATATCACTTGATGAACACCAGAAGGTTGTTTGCGTGTTACCGTTGGTTCATTCATTGTATTGAGTTCTTTCTTCTTGTTACTGAGAGAGAGAATTGTTTTGTTGCAGGCTGTTACTGGAATTGCTCTTTCTCAGGGGTCTGATAAGCTTTATTCCGGGAGCAAGGATGAGTCACTCCGTGCTTGGGACTGTATCACTGGGAAGGTGAATTTATCTTCTAGACGTATATCCTCAAATAGATATTTAGTTATTATGGAGGTCTTTTACTTAGAAATTTCGATCTAGTTAATAATATGTTGTATATATGAATATGGCAGTGTGCTGGTGTAAAAAATCTTGGTGGTGAAGTTGCAGCTTTGATTACTGAGGGCCCATGGGTATTCGTTGGTGTTCCCAACGCGGTTAAGGTAAAACTGGATTTTTAGTTTATGTACTCGGAAATCCGGATGCAATTTTTTATTACTTTTGATCAATAAATACTGTTTTTTCCTCCTATATCTTATTTTGGGGTTTTGCAGGCATTGAACGTTGAAACAAATACTGAATTAAGCCTTACTGGGCCGGTTGGGCAAGTATACGCGCTTGTTGTTGGTAACAATATGCTTTTCGCTGGAACCCAGGTAACTTGTCTGGCAAATTACAATTTGTGCCTGTCCTGTTACATCCCTCTATTTGCATAGCCCCAAGTTGCATTCTTCTTCCATTTGAATAGTTTATCCGTCTCACCTTTCAGAGGATGACATATATTTATGTGGCAGGATGGAAGTATACTCGTCTGGAAATCTAATGCCGTTGGAAGCTCTCTAGGGCCAACTGCTTCTATGCCTGGCCATTGCTACGCCGTTGTATCTCTAACTGTGGGAGCTGACAGGCTGTATTCTGGTTCTATGGATAATACCATAAAGGTAGGTTTATACTTTTGCAATACTTTGGTGTACTTTCAGTAAAAGAAGACTTCCAAAGCATTTACAATTGCATACTCTCATTTATATTTGTTCTTCGGAGATTTAAGTAAAATGAGTACTGACTTACTGCAAGTTCAGTTGTTACTGTTGCTATGCTTTTTTTCCCCTTAAAATATCATGTTACGATGGAGATGTGTTGTCTCATTTCTGTTTACTTTTTAGCAGTATGTAAATTGAATATTAAGTCAGTACATACTGCAAATATAGTTGTAAACGTGTAGAAAAGAAACAACGAACTTGTGTGCGTAATGTGATAGTAGCTTAGGGTAGCTTTGGATGCATTTTCTTTATGCTATTGAGAACAATGACATCTATAATTAGCTCTGCTAATTAACATATATCTTTTTTAGGTGTGGGATCTTGTCACTTTAGAGTGTATGCAGACATTGACGGACCATACAGCAGTTGTAATGTCCCTTCTCTGGAGCGGCCAATTCTTGTTTTCCTGCTCGCTGGATAAAACGATTAAGGTCAGTTATGTGCTGCATCCTTTTGTTTTAATTGCTTTCCAAAGAGTCTAGTCTTCAATTTACTCATCACACTTGTGTTTCCAGGTCTGGGCTTCGACTGAAAAAGGATGTTTGGAAGTGGCTTATACCCATACGGAAGAGCATGTATGTTACTGACATTCTTAAAAATTGTCCGTTATTGTGTGTACATATAAAAACAATACTAAAAAATTTTAGTTGTGTTATTGATTAAAATATTATTAAATGGTCAAACCAGTAATTTTTATGTTCTTTTTTCGGGCAGGGTATACTTAGCCTTTGTGGCATGCAAGATTCACAAGGGAAACCAGTTATATTGTGTGCTTGCAATGATAATGTAGTTCGCCTTTATGAGTTGCCGTCGTAAGTATCCATTGCTTCATTTTGTCCTGTTTTCTTATTTTTGGACTTTAAAAAATGCGAAATAGGATTAGATTTTAAACCCGTATATTGATTTGTGTTTAGATTTGCTGAAAGGGGAAGGATCTTCACAAAGGAGGAGGTACGGTCTATTCAAAAAGGGCCAGGTGGACTTTTCTTCACTGGTGATAAAAGTGGCCAGCTTAAAGTGTGGAAGTGGCTGACAAAGGATGGTACTACCACATCGGCACCAACTCCTGTGTGATGCTCGAGGACCATTGTTCCAACAAGAAACAGCAACATTAATTCTCCATCGACCATTATTTTCTTTTTTAATTTGGTTCATTATTTGTGCTATTGGCTTGAAATTTTGTGGAAATCAAGCTGAAACAGTAATTGTATGTGGATCTTTCGTATCAATGATAATTTTTATTTCAATGTCCAGAGCAGTTAAGGTTAAGCAGTATGAGTAAAATTGCTTTTGCTGATACGCGTACAAAGGAATTAATGTAGTTATAATGGTATCCATTTGTTTGGAATAATGGGCAGACGGATCAAGCTCAGCTGAAAATTTGTGGGCCCTACTCTGTGGGGTATGTAGCTACCAAAGTGACAAAGTACGTTAATACCTAAGGGACAATGTATACGTTAATACCTAAGGGACAATGTATGGGTATGATAATAATACAGCTAGGGGATATGTAGGGGAGGAAGGGCAAAAAATAGAAAAAATGGGGAAAAAGTAAAAAATATGAAATAATAATAATAATAATAATAATAATAATAATAATAATAATAATAATAATAATAAATATCTTTAAAATGTAACCAAATATACTACAAATAAGATGTAAGTGTCTTCATATAAATAAGATGAAAGTGTCCTCTTATAAAATTATTAAGCAACTTTGTGTCTTCATCTCTATATCCATTAGATCAATAGCCGAGAGTTTGAATCCACTTGTCAAGTATGCTCTCTATCAAACAGAGCTTATTTTGACTTCTTTTTTATGAAAAACAAAGTAAACAATTTTAGTATCTCTATTGAAGTAGCATAGAGTTGAATCTACTTTTTCAATAGGCTCTCTATCAAACCATATGGAAATTTCATTATGAGTTCACTCATGCATTACTAAGAAAAAATATTGTTGGGTAGTGGTTAGTGATTTCTTAAAATAGATTGTTGTGCAATAGACATTTCTAAGTATCAATTGCTATTTCATTTGATTAACAGAGAATTGAGCATAAAAAGTAAAACAAAAGATGCCTCATCTCACAGGCTATGAAACCTCTTTATCATTGACATTGCTCTAGCAGCCTCGTCTCCTGAGTTGGTTTGCTATTTCGGCAATAAAATTACTAATGTAATCCATAAAAGCTTAAAGTATTTATGACCATCGACTTTCCCGAACATTTGAAACTTAGACTAGATTATTTTTATTTAGTTAAGTATTCGCCTAACCATTTGGGTCTTCTTCACATTGTTAATCAGCCTAATAAATACCTCAATCACTTAGCTATGACTCAGATAATATCCCCAAATTCTAATAGTCTTTACGGGCCATAACTACCCTTGGTTCATTAACCAAGGTAACAGTCTATGCCAAGGCTCAGTTCACTCCTTGAATCGGTCCTAAACTATATTGAGGGTATTTTAGTCTTTATCTTAATTAGTTGTTCTCCCACCAATTTAACGACAACCAATATCTCTTGATTATTCTTTATTAATCTTAAATTACTAATATAAATTAATACATCAATAATAAAAGCATGCATCAGAATAATAAAACATAAATAACATGAAGTCATACAAGTCCATAATAATAAATAAAGGCCCATTGCATTCATTTGCAGGGCTAGGGCTCAGTAAATTCAAGCTTGAGAATGTAAAGATCTCTAATGCATCACATGGGTTATGTATATAATACCCTTGTGAATCGATGCACTCGGTTGCAGACACATGTAATACTCTACCTTATACCCCAAAATTAGGGTTATTCCTCTTGTATCTTATGACTTTGTGACCTATAAAGGTCTTCGTGTTACTTACTAGTCACAACCCTTCCATTTGCAACTATTAATATTATTATAAGGTACTTTAGCTTTTGGTGAGCTAGGTTATTATAAAGTACTTTAGCTGGGACAAAGAGGAACCAGAGAGAAAGGGTCGGCTTTGTTCCAGAATTTTTTGGATTGGGCTTGGTCGAGCCCGTTTAATATGTTTTTCTTTTCTTTTCTTTTCTTTTTCTTCTCTCACCTTATTTCTTCTGCAGTTCAGTTCTCTTTCAATTTTTCGTGCCGGAACGCACATCCAGGCTTGTGGCCTACGATGAAACCGACACCCGACTCTACGGGTATGAATACCGGCTAAATACGCTGAAGCATCACAATTTCTCTCCGAAAATTATAGGAAAAAGTACCAAAAATCGTAATAGAAATCCGAGACGTTAAAATCTTCCCTCCTTGGAAAAATTTTATCCCCAAACTTTCAAAATCAACTTACAGCGTACAGCTGAAACAACAAATACCTCGGGGTATCTCACTCTCATATCTGCCTGAACATCCCAAGTCGCCAAGTCGGGACTATGATATATGCCACAATATTTTCACCACAAAATTGACCTTTGTCATCCAAAACTTACCTTATCCATCAAAGGATCTAACTGAAGTGTTTGCAACTCAACAGAGATCACTTCACCTCCAATTTGCATAACTCTTATATGCTTTAGAGCTATATGAAGCACTTACCAGATTAACTTCAACCCATCGCACAGTGCCAAACAATTCACATTTGAGCATTTATAGCTCACTTACTTTAGCCAAACATGTAGGCGAACCAAATTTCCTTTTATACAAGACCTCGCAAAGGTCCTCCAAATGCCAAAGTGAGTTGTTATGGTAAACAAACTCAAAATAATGGCAAGTGCTCCTCCAAAGGCCTTTCAAAATTCTCTTGGGCCAACCATCGGTTAAAGGAAAGAAATCACAACTTCAGCAATCGGTCCACACTGACCTGAATAGTGTCGTGTCTCATCTATGCACAAGACAACTTACAACAAAATACATCTGAATACAAGGCAACTTACAGCCTCAATCCATCATCAAGAGCGCTTACTTCCACTCTAAAATTCCCACAGAAAGTAGGGATCAGAGCGGCTTCTGATGCCTTGACTTAGAACTCGTACAAGTCAGGCACCTCGCAACACATTTATTGATGTCCCTCTTCATATGGTTCAGCAAAAAAACCACATTATCGCATCAATACCTGCACAGGGTGTTGGCGAGTCCAAAAGACACCATGCGGAACCCATAATCATCATACTGAGTTCGCGAGGATGTCTTAGGGATAGCCTCAACACAAACCCTAAGCAAGTGATAGTCAAACCTCAAGTCCCATCTTGGGTGACCATAACTTACTAAAAGGTCATCCAACCTGTGCAAGAGACTTATTCTCAAAAGTTGCTTAGTTAAACATACAATGTCGATGCATAAATGTAGGGTACAACCTACTTCTTCATTGACACCCATCAAACATACCCCCAAGACCATACTCTTGGTCAAACAATCCTCTTAACCATAAGTTCTGCCGACTCATCCTTGAGTTTGATCCACTCTAGCCGGTCATCCCGCACGATGCCCTAGAGGTACAAAGTGCATTAAGCACTAACTCAACGAACTCCACCATTCACTTAGGCAGAAATCCCGTAGATCATCAAGGAAAGTGTCGGGAAAATCCCTGATAATGTCTAGCTCTTCTAGACTAAATCATTGAAAAGCTTCTCAAACAAGCTTCCAAAAGGCTCTGCAACCTTTAGTTGTGCATCGACTAGCCTTAAAAGTTCACCCAAAGCATAGGGCTGACCGTTTTCAAACACCATGAGTGCGACATTTAAACCTTCAGGGCACACGAACATCACTTATTTCTTATGATAGTCTGCCACTACTCTCTGAGTGGCCAACCAATCATCAAATCCACACCGAAAACACACCCTCCTTCCCAAAATCTGACTTGATAACCACCACACTCACTAGTGTCAAATAATTAACTCAAAGGCCGTCCAAAATCTTGGAGGCTTGAAACTCATCCTTTAGACCGCTCTTAACCATAAATTTCCAGAAGGAGGTGAAAATAGTCTCAAACTCCACTACATACACACTCGATTACCTCCAGCAAAAGGGAAATCAAATCCTTCCGACAACGAAGGTCACGAAAACGTACTCTATCTAGGTCATAAGCTAACCAAATAGAAATGGTACATCTAACAGATTTTCACTAGTCAGAACGTAAGTGGCCATAACCACTCTCCGATCATTTGGAGCTTACAAAAACCTCAACGAGGTGCTTCGTACTCTCAAATCAAACACTAGAAACATCCGGCTCTCTAACAGTCATTAAAAGTGCTAGCCAACCTTTCCAAAATACAACACATCCAACAGCAGCCAATGGCTCTCTGCAGCCAAAGAACGTGCGATCTAACCGCCCGAATCTCTTGGCGACTGACGCACTTTGGCTCAACTCTGCCCAAAGGCATAAAAAAAATGGAATCAAGAGAACACAATCACCTTGACCCTTTCCAAAACCATATCTCAACTTACTCTTACATGCCACGATTCTGGACTTGTGACTATTATGGACTTGTAGTCAAAAAGCCTAGGCTCTGATACCAACTGTAATGCCCGAGATTTTTCATACATTTTCCTTAAAATTCACGAAAAATTTTTGCAATTTAAAAACTATAAATCATAGTAAAAATGACAAAATCAAAACCTGTATAAATAGTTTATAATTTAAAACATCATACGGTTAAACATCGTACCGCCAAATCAAATATCCTCAGGCGCTACTCGAAAACAAACGTACGACTAAATTACCATGATTATGGATTTTTTTTTAAATACAAATAACTCCCAAGTGTCCCCGAGTACAAGTCCCATAACAGTCTACATTCTGATCCAAACTAAAAGTCTAGAAGATATAAACACATTAAAACTCATCTCACCCAATACATCAGATCGTGGCACAAATGATACTTGTAGTGAGTCAAGTACACTTGAGTCAAAGGCGAAACAATCCACTGCAGAATCGAGAATCCATCTCCAGGAGCTCTCCAACACAACCTGCAAAAGCCTCCCGAACAACGGGGCTAAAAATATAGGGTAATGAGTACTTTCATACTCAGTAGGAAAATACCCAGTAGGGGAATCCTAAACAGTGAACTCAATAAGTTCATAAAAATATGTGTCATGCAACTCAAACATGAAGCAGACAACATATATCAATCATAGACATATACATATAATAACGCATAACACACCATCAAACCAAAATTACACAAACACCCTTAATCAGGGTCTTACAAATTTACTCGTACAATCGTACGCATACTCAATACTTACACATACTTGTAAGACCTCACTCGTACAATCTTACACTTACTCGTACAGTCATACACTTATTGTCTTACTCAGAATCATCTTACAGTCTTGCTCAAATCATATACTTACAGTCGTGCTCGTATCATCATCTTACAGTCATGCTCATACTCTTACAATCGTACTCATACTCACTCTTACAGTCGTACTCTTACTCTTACCCATACTCATACTCTTACGGTCGTACTCATACTATCAACCACTGAAGCTCATTACAACTAATAAGCTCCAACGTCAAAATGGAAAAGAATGCCACTGGGGCATCACCTTAACCCTTAGGGAGTGACTAGACGCCATGGACTTTTCCGAAGGCAAGGCACACCTATGCTCATGGGGCACATGATCAAACAGGCAAGAGCAGGTCCATGATACTGCTTACCTGAGTGCGCAAATGCCCACTCTTTGGGACCATACATTGCCAACAAGGGTCATACAGTGCCAACTAAGGACAGAAAACATACAATGCCACTCTTGGGCAGGAATCTTACAGTGCCACTCTTGGTCAAAATCATACAGAGCCCAAGAAGGGCAAAAACTTACAGCACTCTCAATAGAGCATCAAACGTCTGGGCCAAAAAATAGCACCAAGACTAAATCAAAAACATACATACAGTTGCTCTCAATAGAGCATTAGACGTCTGGTGCTCTATATAGCACATAGACAACATCTCGCAGGATAGACACCATGGCAAGACATAAGAAATGCTCAGCCGACTCATTATCGGCTAGCACAAACATGGAACTTAATTAGTCGAACCCTCAGGTCTCAAACTCACAATGCTATCATTAGTTGTGCTTATAATTCAAGTTTGAATTATGTAAATTATGCGCTACAATTGTGTCACACAAACTCATAGTCCTCGACTGATCAAACCGAAGCTGAGCCCAATCGAAACCCTAGTTCGTCAGGGTAGCAGACTTCACTTAACCCATCTATATCGTGATCAAACTCACCATACATCAAATCCTTACATACTCATACAGTCTCCGCCATCCACATTCCGACCAAAGCGTCTTACTCGGCATAATTAAACTGAGCTCCTCACATTAGATCCCCGTTATCATCCTCTTACTTAATATCTCACTTATTATACTTACTTTTCACTTCATAATTTGTACATTATGCTTGTACAATTATGCACGCTCTTATTGTCTAATAAACCCCCATAAGGCTCTAAGCCTAAGTCCTCTTACTTACCGAACTCCTGATGTCCACTCCAAACCAAACCAAACCAATCTGCTCCACTCCTTGCTTGACAAACTTACGTCTATTGTCTTTTGCCACACGCTTACACATCCACCAACACCTCCAACTCCATACCCAACACTCTTATCACCTTTTACCATTCATCACCCACACGCATAGTCCACATACATATCTTATTCAAAATCTCTAGCCATTACTAGCATGTCCATAATACGCATCCATAGCATACTAACACAATCGCTAGCCATCACTAGCGCATATAAATTCCACATCCATAAAACATACGTACAACTCATACATATCAATCATACTTAGCACGCGTATTACACATACATCAATCGTACTTACTGCTCATACGCATGCCATATGTATCTAAACATACTATATAATCATGCTTATATGCACATCATGCAATCCTAGCATGCTACTACTCATTCAAGCATGCTATCATGAAATTACAAGTTCAAAGCTCCCCTACCTCGTAATCATGATGTTTGATGTCGAGCACACGACGGTGGCGGTGTCGTTGGCGGAGTTGGTGGCCAAAACCGTTGTCTAGCTTAGAGAGCTACTGTCCCGAGGTTTTAAGAAGCGTTGGAACTACTCATGGCCAACACAGGGATGACACATGTCAATGCAAAAAATTCGCGATCCAATGCAGCAATCTAGGGGCGGCTGGGAGAAAGATCATGCCAACGAGTGGCAGGTGCAATCGGAAGGCAGGGTGTACTCACTAAAATTTCACCGGCAGTTGAACAATACCTAACCGGTCACAAGACGTCAAAATCAGCCGTGGAACAACGACGTCGATTTTGCGTTTACATGGGCCCACATAAGGGCGGAAGGCGACACTTGAGGATGGAGGAGAGGTGGAGGACTCCAATGTCAACTCCAGATGGCGGAGCTATCCGATGGTCAGGTGGCACCAAAGAGGCACCAAAACCCTAACCTGTACGCGTGCTACTTACACACGCGGCCAAAGGGAGGGAGAAAGGGCTAGACAGTGTCGGCCCAAAGCTCAAAAGGGCGGTAGGGCCATGCCCAAGGGTGGTGACTGACAAAAATGGCTTGTGCCATTGTCAAGTTGAGGTAGGCCGACTAGAGGCCACATGATGTCCGGTGGAGGTAGAACGGTAAGAGGGCAAAAGGTGGGGCTCTGTATAGCGCGGTCAGATACATAATCGGCAGAGGGGGAGCTAGGCTCATGCCGAAAGAAGAGGGGCGGTGCCGCACTTGGGTGGTCAACCATCTCTAGGTTGAGACCTGCCAAGCTACAAGGTCCAGGGGGTGTTCTGCATAAAACAACGCTCAGTGGCCCAAAACAGGTGGAAAACCCTAGGGCACGAAGGAGCAGGGTTTACTAGCGGCTTTGGCCAACTCCATCATGGCCCTAGCAGCCAGAAGGAGTATCTTCGGCCATAGGTGACAACGAAGGTCAACGGCGACACGCCAGACAGATGGCACAGTGAGGAGCAGAGACCATGTTTTTGTGGATGAGCACATCAATCGGGTGAGCGACGGATCTCATTCCAACAGAACGGATGGGATGAGGGCTAAACCGGGCTGGGTGGAAACATCCATGGTCGTTGCTAGGCCAGAGAGAAGCCAAACAATGGTCTAGTGGGTCAAGTCCAGCGTCCGACTAACAGTGGCAGCCAGTAAACTTAGATTGTGCCAAAAACAAGGAGATGAGGGACTGGCAGGGAGAACCCAGTAAGGGCGGAGCAGCCATAGGGGCGGCGGAACTGGTTGGGGGTGGTCCCACCATCATCAGCCCGGTCGGCAAGAGGCTAGCCGAAGGCTGGCTCTCGCCGGCTCAGCCCCAAAGTCCGTCACAAACAGAAACAGGGGCGAAGATGGTTCTAGTCGGAGGAAAGAGGGAGGGCGGAGGCGGAACCGGGCAG
The DNA here is from genome assembly GCA_035235625.1 of Saururus chinensis. Classification (NCBI taxonomy): domain Eukaryota; kingdom Viridiplantae; phylum Streptophyta; class Magnoliopsida; order Piperales; family Saururaceae; genus Saururus; species Saururus chinensis. The sequence goes on along the minus strand of CP141146.1, from coordinate 21,196,184 downwards.
GGAGAGGTTGCCCAAAGCCTTTGCCGGACCAAGGTGGGGCCAGACAAAGTTCTAGTCGGTGGTGGCTCGCCACCGCTGGCCACTATATTATCAAAACAGTAGGGCGGCAAAAAATAGGGGTGAAGGGGGATGAGGAGGGGCGGCAGAGCAGAGGCCTCTGGGGCCAGGAGGGGTGGCCTCCCTCTGTCGCTGACCCATGACGGAGTCGTGGCCGGCCGGCCGGCCCTTGGTGGCCCACGGCGGCGGCTCAAATCAGATCATAGTGAGAGACAGAGAGGGAACTGACCGGATAAAAAATAGATCTCAGGGGGCCGGCGGAGCTAGCTAGCGGCCGGGCTTGCCGTCGTTGGCCTGTGACTGGCCAGACGGAGGCTGGGTGGAGCCCACTAGCCACCGCTAGCACTGCCAAGTCACGAGACAGAGAGAGTGGCAGGATCGGGGAAAAACAGGGGAGGCGGAGCAGAGGGTGGAACGGCCGTGGGGTCTGGGACGGTGGCCCCCTGCCGTCACACAGCCGGGGCGGAGCAGGTGGCGGTGGCCCTGCGGCCCACCGGCGGCCGGCGATAGCTGGGACAGAGAGGAACCAGAGAGAAAGGGTCGGCTGTTCCAGAATTTTCAGGATCGGGCTTGGCCAATCTCGAGCCCATTTAATCTGTTTTTCTTTTCTTTTCTTTTTTTTCTTTTCTCACCTTATTTCTTCTGTAGTTCCATTCTCTTTCAATTTTTCATGCCAGAACGCACGTCTAGGCTTGTGGCCTACATTGAAACCAACACCCGACTCTATGGGTATAAATACCAGCTAAAAATGCCGAATCGTCACAATTTCTCTCTGAAAATTATCGAAAAAAGTACCGAAAATCGTAATAGAAATCTGGGACGTTACAACTTGACTTCATGGACTTGGCCTATATTTAGGGTACACATCAAACTCATACTAAATTTTTTTTTCCAATTTTTAAGTTCACTTGTAGGCCCTTGAACTTAAGCCCCTAATTCAGGTAAGTGAATATTACACAAAAATTAACTATTAGGGGTAAAAAGGTTATTTTATAAACTTTGATATTTTTTCTTAGTCTGAAACTTGGCCAGGACACTCATACCCATCTCTAGATAGATTAGCAATTTTCTTCAATTTTTTTAACACTTATACCCTCTTGAACCGGACCTAGGTCATTCCCCACTTTTATTTCTCTCTCTCTCAAATCAGACCTGAATTGGGTCTAAACAATATGATTTGGGTCGATGATACGCAACATAGGTCATCATCCACACATCCGGCCGAAGGCAAAAATGCCTCTAGCGGTGCTGCCGCTGGCCACCAAGGCGTAGCGATAGCTAGGGTTGACTGGATCGCCATCACATGGTGATTCTGACCGTCCTGACCTAACCGCCACTCGGTGGCTGACTAGGACAACAAAACCCTCTTTTTTTTCCACCACTAGTGTGTTTGAGGTGCTACAACTGCAGGTCTCCACATCTAGCAATGGGCCAAGCTCAACTGGGATTGCCTTCGTCAGACAATTCTAGGAATCCAGGTGTAATGCCCTGGAATTTCAATATTTTAAAATTCGAGCGTTTGGGTCCATTAACGAGTTTTAATGCCCATTAATGATTTTTCTTAAAATTAGACTATTTTGAGCTTGATTCATTCAGAGAAGCCTTATGACATTTGATAGGGCTCGGCGAGATGAATGTATTGAGTCCAAGAACATGTCAAACGGACACCAGGATAGTAAGTTATGGCATTGGGAAGCGTACTATAGTCGAGACCCACTTTAATTTTGTGAGAAGATGTACCCTTGTGCAGTCTTGTTTTGAAGGGCTCATTGATACGAGTCCAACGGTACCAAAAATGCGTGATTCCGAGTTTTGGGTAAAGTGATACACCTATTTAAAGTATTAATTTTCATTTTAAATATAAAACGAAAATTTAAAAAAAAATAATATTTTTTTTTGCGTCAGCTCTGGCATCAACCAGCTAGAGCTGACATGGCTGATTCATGTGCATCAGCCAACAAGGTTACCCTACCACTTTTGGTAGGGTAACCTGTCGCATTTCGGCAGAACTGCCGCAATGCGGCAGTGGGTTCAGGCTAGCTTGCCGAAAAGTACAGGAGCCACATGGCTCCTGCTTGCAATTTTGGGATGCATGACACATGTCGCACATCCGGCTTACCCTACAGCCTATTTAAGGAGAGGGAGGGAGTGGGGTTCAACTCACCCCATCCTCTTCCTCCTCTTCTTCTCTTTGAGACAAGCCTGTTTCTATGCTTTAAACGCGCGTTTTTACACTGTTTCTTATCCATTTCTGCCAATTCAAAAACTGTTCCTACCTAATTCAGGGTACCTGATGTCATGAGAGGGTCCCTTTTCAGAGTTAGTTTCTCTAAAAGGTGGGAACGACCTGGGGCAAGAGGAGGCCCTTTCCGCCACTCTCGGGCCAGAAGCAAAGATTGCCCCAGTGGTAGGGGAGGTTTTGGCCGCTTGACTCGAGCTGGATGAGGAGACTATCTTAGCATGAGGGGAGGTTCCGCCTGCCTCTCCTAAACTCATGAACGTGACAAGGATTGGACGGCGGACAATTATTTTGGAACGAAGGGTAAGTGGTCTTAAACTCTAATTTCGTGCAATGACTAGGCCGTACGAGTTCATATTTCTTTCGTGAATGATTAATTTGAAAAAGATTATAATATTTACTAGGGGTCGGACATACGCTGAAATAATAGCGTATTGTATGCCTCTTTGTGGGATTTCATTGTAATACGTACTTTAAAAGATTATTATTATTTAAATGACATGTAAGAATGATTTCGAACGGATTTGAAGGGTAGTTATTTGGTATAAAGCCCAAAAACTATGATTAGTTTTGAAGGGTAGTTATTTGGTATAAAGCCCAAAAGCTATCGGAGTTATGACTCTTAGGTACCGCCTATTATGGCATATGGTGCACCCATGAAGTTGAATATAGTGGGAAAATCCTCTTCATTCTGATCCCGTTGCCCCACGAGCACGGGTGTATGTCGCTCCGGTATTGGCGATATTCTGTGAATAATGTTTTATCCGATTTTGAATTATTTATCAGATTCTGTGAATGATGATTTATCCGATTTTGAATTATTTATTGGATTCTGGCTACGAACGAACTATCAGAGTTTACCGGATTATGCATAGAACTATTTTGTCTCCTTTTTATCTAAGAAATGTGTTTGATTATGTTAGTCGATAATATTGATTTAATTTGACTTTGTATTATGAGAATACTTTATGCATACTTTATGTTTTAGCATGCTATTAGAATTTAACACTATCTACTGAGTATAATTATACTCACCCACCCCTAGACGTTGCAGGTCCGAACGATGAAGATTACTCATAGAACCTAGAAAGATCTATGTTTTATCATGTTCTTTTGTTATGCATTTTGGATGTGCGTGACTTTAATTTTGTTAAGGCACGATAGGCCTTGTTTTGTAAACTTTTTATAATTATCTAAATTAATAGAAAGTTACTCTTCTATGCATGGTTGATCTTGGACCATATTTTATTATTATGAATTGGCGGTGGTCCAACCTTTAAAGCAATTTAAAAAGTCAGAGCATAACACCCGGTCCCGCCTTTGGTCAGTAGCTCTGTCGTGCTCCTCCGATGGCAAGTCCATGTTTTTAACAGATCTTTAAGTGTTCACTACCCCGGCCAAGGTCACTACTGCCCTCGACCTTCTAAGGGTCCGGAGATCAAGTTGTTGACTGGTGGCTTGCTAGCAGTCGGCTAGCAAATTTTAAATAAAACATACTAACTATTCAACAAAATTACATGAACAATGATTACAAAACCCACTATTTATATAAATTACAAATATAATTTGCATTCAAATTTACTTAATGAAATCTCTACTAATCTGGACTCGAAATCGTACCTCAATGGCCAAGTTGTCGTCGATCCACCACCACCAGAGGCTCGCCGTAGACCACTTTCTCTCTCATTGGCCCCCCAAAAAACTCCTTCCTTGAGCCCTAAGATGCCATATTTATAAACATGGGGATTAGGAACCCTTATCTCCCTAGAAGTTGGATCAAATCTCCCCCCTTAGGCAACCTAATTGGGTCTCTAAAAATAAATTTTGCCGCTTTAATTAATCGGGCCCATAGAGAGACTTAAACAAACAATTCACGCATCCAATTCGAGTAAATAGGCCCTCTCTTTATGTTCAACTTCGAATAGTCGTATTTTTTTAGCTCTTTCTATCTACTTTCCATCCTTAAAGTCTCAGCCACCAATTCCAACCACTGAATAAGTTAGTCCAATACCCTAATTTTCACATGGTTGACTTTGGGAATTTAGAAAATTCTTTGATGTTACACCTGGCTTCTAGTCATTATACTCCACAAGTAGGGCTGCACTATGGGGCAGCTCGGGAAAATATAAGATGGAAAACATATGAAGATGAACTAGAGAAACACACAGATCACCCTTCTCATTGGCTAAAGTGGTGCCCATGGTTGCAACTGGTAGGCGGTGGCTAACTAATAGGCCGCATTCGTATCTTCTCCACCAACCCAATTGAAATATTTAGAAAGATTTGGGTTTTATTGTGCAACCATAATTTCGACCAAAAATGGGCTAATTTTTAGTAATCTCAAGAAATAATTGTGTTTATTCAATGATCTTAGCTCGTGCAAGTAAATGAGGAGAGAAGGCCATTGTAGATGAAGATGGAAAATTTGTGTATGAGGCTATCCTCATCGGTGTTTGAGTTGCCTTGTCGCTGAGATAATGTCCATGTATGTTTGTAATAACTGATTGAAGTAGTAGCAATCTATGAAGGACATCTTCATGGTGCCTGATGATCGACTGACATGATGCTAAGAAGACGTCACCTGAAGTATACATGTTAATAGCTTGATAACTATCTTGGATGCATCAATTGGGAGCACACAAAACTCACCCAATAGCGATCTGATGCTCATTTGTCTACTGCACAATATTGAAGGAGGAGGTGCCATGTCAAGGAGTCTAGCTACTAAATCTATAGAAACATCTCATCCTCTTGTCATGCCTATCATATCAAGGCCATCTGTGCGAAGTTCAGGAAGTATTGTCACATCCATACCTTATAAATTAGTCAAAAAGGAATTAAACAAAAAAAATTCCAAGCCATGGAAGGCTCAAAAGCCATGCAACCACACCCATAACCGAAACTAAAGAAATCGAGCAAAAGCAAAAGCAACCTGCAAGCATAAGAAGCCCTTTTCTTAGAAAAGCAAGAAAAAAGCCATAAGACATGGGATGAAGAAGCTATGAAGAATAATAAACCAACAATTGAGCTTTAATACTCCACAAAAAAAGTTATCACCGTCATGTAAATAGTAAGAACATATTGAGTGGGAATGAAAGTTACCCTCTAGCAAATCTAGAGAGGATGATTGAAAGTACCCTCTGTCACAACCTAGATTTTTAAAGCCCTTTTTAAATAACATGAACGGTAAGCCACAAGGAATTTTTTTCTTTCTTTCTTAATGCAAAACAAACTATTGGATTAAATATCCATGTCATAATAACTTGGGTTCATAAATAGAAATATCAAATAATATGATATTATTATACGTCTCAAAATACATAAAGAGCGAGTTATCCCTCTAAGTACAAGTCTATCGTGAGTCTGAAAATAAATAACTAAGTTGGCTTTCACACCAAAGATACAATTATTTACTAGAATTGTAGAAATAAGGAACTACCTCCCACGCTTATCAGTCATGGTCTCACTAGTCCTCGCATTAAGAACTTGCAACCAACCAAACAATAATGGAATGACTACACCCTAAACAAAAGAGTTTCCAAAAGAACAAAAGGATTAACTAATATTTTTATGATTGGTCTAACATCACCAAGATGTTATTCGAATAAGATTGGATCTAAACGTCGTTCTAAGTACAAACTATAGTATCTCAATAAGCATAGCATCAAACATGCAATACTTAAGCATTTTTAACCAACCTACATTTTACGCTAGTCCTTTATTTATTCAATTTGTTCTAATTAACAATTGATAGCAAGTAATATCATTAATTATCTCACAACCCTTGTTTAATAATTAATAACCCCGACTAATTCCTTAAACAGATAGACACATCTTATGTCAACTAAAATGATACTAACCACCCTTCATTGTTGTAACCCAACTCTGGGTTTAATAGAATATAACTCTCGTTAAAGGTCAATACACTACAATCACAGTATAAGGAAATAAGAATATAATATAAATATGTATCCACCTAAAGATAACTTGACTCCCAAAGAAATCCCCATATACCCAACTCCTACTTAGAGTAGACTGCTTAAATAACATCTCTACCCAAATCCCTAGGGCTCTCAATAACCTGCAATGAATTTGGAGAAGTGGATCTCAACTACGCTCATAAACATTGATTGGCGAGAGGCACAAGCCTTCCATGACTCTCTTGCAACTCCACTTTTTGTATGCACAATATAGTCCTATGAAGACTTGCTAAAAACTCGTGGTAAGGACCTCTCTGGCCAATACCCAAACCGTCATAGCATTAAAGAAAGTGTACAAGTATCACAATCTCTGCCCTCCCCAACTCTGAGAAAAATGTCATCAATAACATAAAATAATGTAACCCATAGAAACCTAAGATTTATATGACTCCCAAAATATTTGAAACTTAGACTCAATTGATTTTATCTACTGAAATTTTTGTCCAACCAATTGTCCTTTTTACACTATGAATTGACCCAATAAATAACTCATCCCATGGCTATGACACAAAGAATATCCCAAACCCTATTAGTCTCCATGAGACTAGGGTGAACTCTCATTACTACCCTCGGTTCATTAACCAAGGTAGTTTCCATGTTAGGGCCCTGGTTCACTTCATGAACTAGTCTCAGACACTATTTAAAATATTTTAGTCTTTATCTTGATTTGGTGTTCTCCCCCAATCCAAAGCCCAATCTCTCTGGATTAATCTTTTTAATCTTAAGTTATCTTTATACTACTAACACATCAATATCAAAGCATGCATTGGAATAAGTAAAGATAAATGACATGGATTGCACAAGCCATAACAAACAACACTAACAAAAGCCCATTAGTAATAAACAAAAGTCCATTGCTTAGGGCTAGACAAATTCAAGCTCGGGTATGTAAATATATTCTATACATCATGCAAATTATATATACAACCCTAGTAGATCAATGCACTCCGTTGTAGACACATGTAATACCCTTCGTTAAATCTTTGGAATGTGGGTTTTTTTTCTTATTTCCCATGACACTGTGAATTGTGAAATTGTTCATATCATTGACTAGTCACACCCCTTCCCTTTAAAGACCTTTATTATTATCACAGGGTGATCAAACTCACCTTTGGCTAAGGTATATGTATAAGAGAAAATGGGATAAACTACCCTTATGGGCATTGGGGTAATTCTACCACCTAGGATATGATGCTCTCCCTAAGGTCATTATGGTCATCTCATTGCCCCGTTGATTTCAAGTCATTGATCTCTCTTGAAGCTCCACTCAAAAATTGACTCGCGCTTCTAATCACATGAATGTGGGCAATCCACTTATAGAGGTATTTCTGTTATTTTGTTTAGGGCTTTCCTAAACTCTAATGAGTCAAAAAAAAAAAGCTCAAGATTACTCCTTAAAGGCATGGACCCAAGGTAATTTCTTGGCATTTAACGGATCATAAACCGCTTGAACCAACCCTAGTTCATTTAACGGTTCACCCTTAACCCTAGGAGCAAAATGGTTAATTACCCATTTACTAGGATTTTTTTCAACCATGTGAATTGATCTATATTTAGGGTACATATTAAGCTTTTATTGGGATTTTTCCTAATTTTAAAATCCACTCATAGCCTCCTCACCTGGAGACCCTAAGTCATGTCATTGAATACGGACTTAACTACAAAGGTAAAATAGCAATTTTGTAGACTGGGATTTTTCCCCATATGAAACTTGGTAAAGACACTTAAACCCCTCTCAATGTCTATTGGTAATTTTTCTAATATTTTTGGGCATTTATACGCTCTTGAACTAGACCTTGTTCAATTATTTTTCTATCTCATGTTCCCCCCTTTTTCTTTGAATTGGACCGGGGATTAATTCCCCTCGTCCACATGTTGTCTCCTTCATGGAGATGACTCCCACTCGCAAAGTCCATCGAGACTCTAGATTCTGGGTAGAGAACCCCCATCAGCTCCAATGCCCAAATGGCCGGAGATAGCTCCGCCTAAAGCTAGGATTTGCTCCCGAATCATGACCCAAAGCTTGCCCATCAAATTGGCTTGGGGAGGTAGGCCAGAAACGGATCTGGAGCTCTAGCTCGAGAGCCTTGTCGAAGTTTCGTCTGTTGTGCTTGGTAATCAAGGTAAGGATAAGGGTTGGGCCTAGCTAGCCACTATCAAGGGGCAATCCTAGTAGCCCTTACATTGCCTCTGTCCAGTAGCAAAATGCGATCCCTCTAGTAGTCCGAAGGTCCCCCTTTTTTTCTGTCACAGAAGTGGGCCGTTGGATGTTGCTGCCCTGGCTGTGATCAACCTAAGATGTTGGACAGGCAGCAAGGTCTCTGCCCTTGCCACAGTACCCTGAGAGGGAAACAAACCAGTGTTCGCCGCTGGCTCAAACTCCACCTAATGCGAGTTCTAAGTTCCCACTTTTCATATATTTGTCAACACCAACAGCTAGTTCAACTAGCGCTAGAGTTTTCATGACCACCGGCCTACCATATCTTGTCATATATGTACTTGCCAGCTATAGCTGGGACATCAGTGTAGGCCGGCCAGCCAAATTCATCTTCCCCTTTTTATAAACTATTTTCATGATCGAAATCACATCATGAACAAGTAATTATCAATTCATCATGTGATTAGTAAAAAGGCTTGGCATCTTATGTCATGCCTCGGCACCTGCCTGACTTGAGCCAAATCCAGTCCAAGGGCAGGTCAAGCACACGGGGGTGACAAAATTGATAGTTTAATACATTGCGGAAGTCTTAATCCTTTGAGCAAGAGAAATAAGGAAAGTAAAAGAAGATAATAACTCTGTAATAATTCCTCACTCAACCCACATACATAGCATCCTGAGTTGACACATGGTTCGAATAAGAAAGTTTGGAACAAGTCTACAATCATAAGAAATACACGATCTGATACATAATTATCCATACAAGGTGCTCTAGTATCATCAAGGAGTAAATCAGAAAACATGATAAGATCCAAAGGCACTTTTGCCTACTCCCATGCATATCCCGATCGTGCCTCATATAGGGGATCCTGATCATCTACATGTCGCAAAATGCAGCCCCAAAATAAAACACAAAAATAGGGGTGAGTACAAAACTCAGTAAGGTTTGAAAATGATAACATTAATCAGAAAATGACCACACTACAAGAACATGGTTATTCATATCCATAATTCACATAATATCCCCAATTTTTATTAATTCTGTTACTACACCCCTACTTACTCATAAGTGATGATCTTACATACAAGTATAACATACATCAAAATCCCGGCATAAATAATCACATTATGACATGGCATCCATCCTGCATAATAAGGGGTTCTCTCCCAATCACATCATGCATAATATCACATGTAACCTACATGAGAAGTGTCTCTACCACCCATTCTGATCATGCATAACACCACATAAACCTGCATAAGAAGTGTCTCTAACACACATTTTAGACCATGCATCCATATCACATAACTTGCATGAGTAGTGTTTCAAACACACATTTCAGATCATGTATCAATATTACATAAACCTGCATGAGTAGTTTCTCTAACACGCATTTTAGATTATGCATCAATATCACATAAACCTGCATGAGTAGTGTCTATAACAGACATTTTAAATCATGTATTAATATCACATAAACCTGCATGAGTAGTGTCTCTAGCACACATTTCAAATCAAGCATCAATATCACATAAACTTGCATGAGTAGTGTCTCTAGCACACATTTCAAATCATGCATCAATATCACATAAACCTGCATGAGCAGTGTCTCTAACCCACCTTTCAAATCATGCATCAATATTACATAAACATGCATGAGTTGTAACGCCCGAGATTTTCAAACATTTTTCATAAAATTCACGAAAAATTTTTAATTTTAAATCGGAGTAAAACTGACGAAATCAAAACCCATATAAATAGTTTATAATTTAAAACATCATATGGTTAAACATCGTATCGCCAAATCAAATCTCCTCAGGCGCTACTCGAAAACAAACATATGACTAAATTACCATGATCATGGATTTTCAAATACAAATAACTCTCAGGCGTCCCCGAGTACAAGTCCCATAAACAATCTGCTATCGGATCCAAATTAAAAATCCAGAAGGTATAAACATTTAAATCTCACTAAATACATCAAATCATGGCACCAGTTATACTCTCATTGAGTCAAATACACCCGAGTCAAAGGCAAAACGATCATCCACAGAAACGAGCATCCATCTCCCAGAGCTCTTCAACACAACCTACAAAATCCTCCCGAACCACGGGGCTAAAAATAGTAGGGTGAGTATTTTCATACTCAGTAGGAAAATACCCAGTAGGGGAAATCCCAAAAATGGTGAACTCGATAAGTTCATAAAAACATGAGTCATGCAACACGAACATGAAGCAGTCAACATAATATAATCATAAACATATGCATATAATAATGCATAGCACACCAATGAAAGTAAACTTACACAAACACCCTAAATTAGGGTCTTACAACTTTCTTGTACCATCATACACATACTCAAATCTTACATATACTTGTACGACCTTATTCGTACAATCTTACACTTACAGTCCTTGTCAGAACATATACTTACAATCGTGCTCAGAATCGTACACTTACGGTCTTACTCAGAACTTCCACTTACATTCTTACTCAAAATCATCATCTTACAATCGTACTCATACTCACACAACCTACACGTACTTGTACGACCTTAATCGTACAATCATACGCTTACACATAAATGTATTCTTACGTCTTCCTTAGGAGCTTACACTTACACATACTCTAAATCTTACACGTACAACTTACTCAGAATCTGAAGCATACAACATACTCTCACTATCGAACACATACTACCGACGACTGAAGCTCATTACAATTAACAAGCTCCAATGTCGGAAGAGAAGGGAATGCCACAAGGGCGTCACCTTAACCTTCGGGGAGCAACTAGACGCCATGGACTTTTCCGAAGGCAAGGCACACCTATGCTCATGGGGCACAGGAACAAATAGGTAAGAGTAGGTCCATGATACTGCTTACCTGAGCATGCAAATGCCCACTCTTTGGGGCCATACATTGCCAACAAGGGCCATACAGTGCCAACTAAGGGCAGAAAATATACAGTGCCACTCTTGGGCAAGAATCTTACAGTGCCACTCTTGGGCAGAACATACAGAGCCACTCTTGGGCAGAACATACAGAGCCATCTAGGCAGAAACATACAGAGCCCACGAAGGGCGAAAACTTACAACGCTCTCAACAGAGCATCAAACGTCTGGGCTTACTACAGCACACAGACCAAAATAAAGCATATATCGTTCTCAACAGAGCATCAGACGTCTGGTGCTCTATAGAGCACACAGACAAAAATCCCGCAAGATAACAACCATGGCAAGACACAGAAGTGCTCAGCCGACTCATTATCGGCTAGCTCAAACACGGAACTTAATCCGTCGAACCCTCAGGTCTCAAACTCACAACGTTATCATTAGCTTTCTTATAATTTAAGTTTGAATTAAGTATATTATGCGGTACGATTATGCCACACAAACTCAGTCCTCGACTGATCAAACCGAAGCTGAGCCCGATCGAAACCCTAGTTCGTCAGGGCAGCAGACTTCACTTACCCGTCCAAGTCACACATACCTCACTGTACACAATCCTTACGTAATTATACATCGTCAAACTGAGCTCCTCAAAGCAGATCCCCGTTACCCCCTTACACCTTACTGATTATGCTTACTTTTCACTTTATAATTTGTACGTTATGCTTGTACAATTATGCACACTCTTGTCGTCTAACAAACCCCACCTCAGGCTTCAAGCCTAAGTTCTCTTACTTACAGAAACCAACCCCTGACTTTGTTCCACACCAAACCGATCCAATCCGCTCCATTCTTCGTCTGTCATACTTACGTTTGTCATCTTCCATCACACGCTTACCCGTCCCCATCCGACTCCATACCAAAAACCTTACCACTTTTTACCGTCCATCTCCCATCAAACTTACCTTCTCTGTCTTCCGTCGTACGCTTACACATCCAAATCCATGTCCAACTTCGTACCAAACCCTTACCACTTCTTACCGTCCATTGTACATACCTCTGCCCACATGCACATACACATACATAATGCATATGTGCAACTCATACCTAACAATCATACTCACAGCTCATATGCATGCCATATGTATCTAAACATACCATATAATCATGCTTATATGCACATCATGTAATTCCTAGCATGCTACTACTCATTCAAGCATGCTATCATGAAATTACGAGTTCAAAACTCCCCTACCTCGTAATCATGACGTTTGATGGCGAGCACACAATGGTGGCGGCGTTGGTGGTGGAGTTGGCGGTCAAAACCATTGCCCAGCTGAGAGAGTTGCTGTCCCGAGGGTGTAAAAAAATGCCGAAAGCACTCACGGCCAAACAGGGGTGACACTGATCAACGCGGAAAAATCCGTGATCCATGGCGGCACACTACGGGCGGCCGGGTGGAAGGTCGTGCCAACGAGTGGAAGGTGCGACCGAAGGTCTAGGCGTACACTAAAATTCGACTGGTGGTTGAACCATACACAACCGGTCACAAGACATCGAAATCGGCCGTGGACAGCACCCAACGGCATCGATTTCGTGTTTACTAGGGCCCACATAAGGGCGGAGGGCGCGAGGCGACACTCGAGGATGGAGGAGAGGTAGTGGAGGACTCGATGTCAACTCCACAAGATGGCGGAACCATCCAACGGTCAGGCGGCACCAAAGCGACACCAAAACCCTAACCCGCACGTGCGGCTACTAGCACACACGGCCAAAGAGAGGGGGAGAGGGCTAGACCGTGTCAGCCCAAAGCTTGGAAGTGCGGTAGGGCCATGCCCATGGGTGGTGACTTACAAGACGTCCTTTGTCGTTGTCGTGCCGAGGTAGGCCGACTAGAGGCCAATTGGCGTTCGGCGAGGGTAAGACGGTGGCGCTCTGAATGGCGAGGTCAAACACATAACCGACAGAGGGGATGCGTGGCTCATGTCCAAAAAAGGAGGAGTGGTGCCGCACTAGGGTGGCCAGCCATCTCTAGGTTGAGACCCGTCAAGCTACAATGTCCAGAGAAGACACTACGGTGGCCCAAAACGGGTAGAAAACCCTAGGGCCACAAGGAGGAGCTAGGGTCAAATGAGGTCGAACTGGCCCAGGTGGAGCCGTCACTAAAAGAAGGCTGGCCAAATATGGCTCACAACTATAGCGGAACAGTCCTCCTTCGACCGATTCACGCTGCACACACTAAAAAAATGGCATACAGGAAAACGGCCAATTCCGGGCGACGACTAAGATGGGGGCAGATTGGGCAGCGGTCTAGGCCGAACAATAGTCGATGTAGTGGGGCTGGGTTGAGGCCACAACAGGGCCATCACCCGCCCAAGGCTAGCCAACCGGAGGCAAGCCGGAGGTTGGTTCTCGTCGGCGCAACCTCCAGATCAATCACAACTAAAAACAGGGAGGGTGGAAGGGTCTGGCCGGAGGAGGTGGGAGTGTACTAGGGCCGGTGAACCTGAGCTGAGACGGTGGCTCGGTCATTTGCCAAGCCGGATCAAAGCTGGAAGGAGGTCAATTGGCCAAGTTCGGCGTTCGGCGGCCGGCAACAATCACTCCTTCCAAAACGGACGGAGACCAAAAAATAGAGGATCGGAAGGTCTGATCGGAGGGTGGGCGGAACCGGGCAGGGAGGGGTGGCCCAAAGCCTTCGCTGCACTCAGGCAGGGCCGGGTGGAGGTCCGATCCACGGTGGCTCGCAGCAGGCAGCCACCGTTTCATTCAAACAAAGGGTCGGCGAAAAATAGGGCAGAGAAGGGGAAGGTGAGTGGGACAGCGGAGCAAAGGCCCATGGGGCCGGGAGAGGTGCCCATCGCCCTCGCCGGACCAATGCGGAGTTGGACAGAGGTCCGGTTGGAGGTGGCTCGCCGCCGGCAGCCACTGTTTCACCCAAAACAGTGAGGCGGCGAAAAAACAGGGGTGAAGGGGGATGAGGACGGGGCGGCGGAATGGAGGCCTCTGGGGTCGGGAGGGGTGGCCTCTCACAGTCGCCGGCCCATGGCGGAGCCGTGGCCAGACGGCCGGCCCTTGGCGGCCCACGGCGGCAGCTCCAAACAAATCACAGTGAGAGAGGGAGAGAAAACTAACCAAGGGAAAAACGAACTCAGGGGGCCGGCGGAGCTGGCTGGTGGCCGGGCTTGTCGTCGCTGGCCCGTGGCTGGCTGGACGGAGGCCGGGCGGAGCCCACCGGCCACCGCCGGTGCTGCCACAACACGAAACAGAGAGTGAGCAGAGAGAACCGGGGAAAACAGGGGAGCTCACGGTGGAGCGGGTGGCGGCGGCCCTGCGGCCCACCGGCGGCCGGCAACAGCTGGGACAGAGAAAAGCTGGAGAGGGGTGGGGTCGCACTATTCCAGAAATGTCTGGATCGGGCTCAGCCGAGCCCGTTTTAGACTTTTATTCTTATCTTCTTTTTTTTTCCTTTTCTCTTCCTTTCTTCTGCACTTTCCTTCTCTCTCAAATTTTTGTGCCGGAAGCGCGCGTCGAGGCTCGTGGCCTACGACTGAACCCCATACCCGACTACGGGTACAAATACTGAGGCCACATACGCCGAAACATCATATTTTTCTGCCGAAAATGATCAGAAAAATTATAAGAAATCGTAGGAAAATCTGGGGCATTACATGAGTAGTGTCTCTAATATACATTTTAGATCATGCATAACGATGAAAACAACCCTGCTTAATCGGTCGATTCTTAACCAGTCCCTACACACTTCAAAATGTCCCCAACAGGAAAATTTCAAGGATTCCCATAGTTTGGGTAAATTCCCTAATGGGGAAAACTACCCCCTAGTGAGCCGATGCACACAATGACACTGGCCTGGATTCTCAGGGTCTAGATGGTCTCAATAGTTTATTTCCTTATAGCATTGCAGCTCTTCTCAACCCGGGGAGGAATATCCGACCTCAAGGGATGTAAAACCCTATCCATTCGAACGTAAAACCGAATCGATAAGTCTCCAATCGATTAACCCAGCACACAATTGCATCCAATCAATCAACATCGGCTAATCTCGATAAAGTCTCATTCATGAAATCCACTTCATGATGCATGTAACATGATACATACGTGAACAATCTCTAAATGAATTATAATTCGTGGAACGTGCTCCCATCAGCCCCACATGCATCATATTTAATCATGAATATCAACAATTACTGTGATTACTCCCCACATATGTGTGTGCACTAAGAAGAAACATTTATTTCTAACCATATGGACATGCATCAAAGATAGTCCCAAAACATACCACACACATGCTCTTTAACATTTAATCATGGATCCTAACTAAATTCATGAGTTAAAAACATCGAAAAACATCATTCAAATCAAGTGCAACCTCATTCTAGACCTATGCAAGCATAATCATTCCGCACTTGAATCTAGACATGGTACCACCATTCACCCATAATTTAATCCTAATAAGTGAAGGTATACAAGCCCATTCTCCTTCAATATACATGCTGTAATCATGCTCAAATATAAGAAATCATTCAACATGGGTTCAAGATAAACAATCATAACATGCATAGCCAAATCCACATGTAAATCACAAAATACTTAAGCATTTTTCATAATTTCTGACATTAATTTCATGCCCTTCTAGTAGTTTATTCTAGCATAAATTACTCAGTATGAACATAGGAAAATAGTATTTAAGAGTAGAAACTCGAAAATGGACAAAATATCAAAAATAACAAATATGCCATTTTGGCATTTGAACGCCTTGTAGGCTGTTCGAACTAGCCGATCGATCAGCTGCATGGCTATTCGATCACCATAACAACTTTTTCTGGTTCATCTTCCCCACTTCAAAATCCAAACCGAAACCTAACATACACTTTATAAAACACCAAATGTCATCCTCAAAATTCATGACATTCAAATCCATGCTTAGGAAACATCAAATATAGCCATTACTAAGAAAAAACACAAAGAAATTCTATCAAAGATCAAACCTTTCTCAAATTGCAATTAAAGCTCATAACCATGGAAACCCACTTCAAAACCCATCAAAACCAAATCCGAAACCCCTACCACATTTGGGACAAAAGCACTTACCTTCAACAAGCTTCTTGTCTCGAAATGGCTCCTCCAACACCTTTAAATCCTACCCAACACATGAGTTTTGTTAATACCTTCACAAATCCAATTTAAAATACCTAAATCTTTCAAAAACTAGTAGATCTAGGGTTTAGGAAGTGTAAAAACGAAATTCCCTTCATTAGGGTTTGAAATAGAACTTCAAATCAATAGCTTTTTGCTTTAAAATCAAGATTAAACCATGGAGAAAGAAGAGATTTGAAAGATTTAAGAAAACCCTAAGACATTAGTGCAAGATTAAGCCAAAACCATACCTTAATCTCTCTTTCTTGTTTGGCAAATGGGGATTAGGCTCCTAACTCCAAGTCTCAGCCCTTTCTCAATTAGAAAAGTGGTTGTGCCTTTTCTTTTATAGTATAGGGTGGGGTAAACCTAATAAATTTATAGGGTACATATAGGGTTTTATACTTAAAAATGGTAAAACTTGCTCATATGAAATGCAATTTGATGTCTAAAAACTTTAAAATAATTACCCAGGGTCTTAAGTTGATGTTAGGGACATTTAGAGCTAAAAATCCTAATTTTGCCCGTTGGGCCAACGGTGGGTCCCGCTAACTCAAACTTTTTGGGAAAATTGTAAAAATTTTAAAAAATTTTGAAAATTTTTAAACGACTTAAATTAGCTTAAAAACCATAAATGTGAATAAAATTTTGGTTAAAACTTTTGGTAACTACTTTAATTTAAAAAATAGTCAAAATCGATCAAAATTAGCTTTAAACCACACAATGGCAATTAAATAGAAATAAAAGTACACTGGTTTAAGTTAAGGGATCTTAAATCTTACCTCACTAAAACACCAGTCTTAGATCTCGCTCTTCCCTAACTTCATCATCGGCCATGCTCTTGCTTCAATCGCCAGAAACTCCACCTTTGTCTCTCTTGCCCCTCTAAATGCTTTCCAAACCAAAATCTACCCCTTTAATTAAGCCCTAGAAAACCTTTTTATAAGCATGAGGATTAGAAACCCTAATATCTTTAGAAGTTGGGCCAAAACCTCTCCCCTTAGGTAACCTAATTGGGCCCCTAAAAATTAATTTCCATCAACCTAATTAACCATGCCCATAGAAAAATTTAAACAACCAATTTGTAGGTCTAAATGGGGCAAACAAGCCCTACACAACATATTCAACTTTGAATGGTCATAACTCCCTCAATCAAAATCTGATTCCCGCATTTTTGTGGTATTTCAAAGCTCTTTTAATCTAGTTTTTATATATCTATGTCTTAACCATAAACTCCAAGGGGTAAACCACCTTATTTTCTATGTGGCCAACTTGGAAAATTTAGAAAATTTTTGGATGTTACAACCTCAGTGTCTAGAACTATAGCTTTGGCAATACATAAAACTAGTGTGGGATCATTGGTAGAGAGGCTGGCCTGTGGGGAAGATCATGGCATCGCAAGTGTTGCTTCTTTCCCATGACGAACATTGCCACAACCATGGTTTTCTAAATAACATTTTCAGAGTAAATGCAATGAAAAACTCAAATAATTTTTTCTTTATTTTAAATCAAACCATGCAAAACCAATGATTAAAATAAACCCCGATCCGTGACATCCATTTTCTAACATAATGATAATATCAAACCATGATTATGCATAATAGTAATTCAAATCCATCAAATAAGGAGCCATGTGTCATCCATGCACAAATCTAATAACCATCTAAGGATAACAAATAAAGTATGAAATGACAACTCTTGTGCTTTATTAAAATTTATTAAAAATAAAGCAAATCCTATTCTGAAGCAACGAGTCCCTACTCCATGAATCCAACTACTCGGCTACTCTTCCTCTGAGGTACCTGCATCACAAAGATGCATAAGTATAACTATTTATAATTAATAGGATAAAACATGTTTATAAAACCCATAGAGAGATTAATCTTTGATTTTAATCATTATTTGTAAGCTACCACTAATTATTCTACCCTTATCTAGTTTTGTCATAATTAAGCCCTTAACTCCCTTCACAATGTTATAGGTCTTTGGACATTAAAATCTCAATATAAGAGACTAACACATAATTATGATTAAAACCAATCCAGAGATTAATATTCATGAAAACCCTAAATGTCTGACTCAAACCTTGGAGTAGATTGCTTAAATAGTAGCTTAACCCAAATCCCCAGGGCTCTTATAAGCTTGCCATGAACCTAGAGACGTAAATTCTAACTGTGCCTACGAACAAAGATTGACAAGAAACACAAGCCATCTATATGCTCATAAAACTTCACTTTTTTTATGCATTATATGGTCATGTGAGGACCTGTTGACAACCACATTATAGACCTCTTTGGCCCATATTCAGACCATCATAGCAGTGAAAAAAGTATATTACAATTTCTACCATCACCCAACTCTGTGAGAAATAAGTCCTTGAAGACTTCACTGTTTATACTCTAAGGGAATCTCAAACCATATGGCTCATGATTCCAAATAATCAAAACACAGTCGATATTAATTTAATTAGGTCATATATTCGTTCGAAGAAACGAGTCCACTTTCACATGATGACTTGACCCACAAACAACCCTAAGGCCAAATAGTAATTGTACTATAGTAATACAGGCGTTGTAAAACAATCCATACCCTATCCACCCTAAAGTATAATTTCATAAATTTATTTATGATTTTTATAAATTTTATTTTTATTTACAAACATCAAATTATGGTGAATTTTCAGTGAAGAAGACTTGAACTAGACCAAATTTTACTTGAACCGGCCCGGTTTAAGTGAATGGGCCATGAATTCTCCATCTCCATCTCCGTATACAAAACTAGGAGGTGGTTTATGCAATTGGTTTCAGTTCCCGTCGGACAGGGACTCATCAAAGTGTTGCTTCCACCATCTTGAGCCATGAATTCCTGCTAGAGGCTTGCTCGTGCAGTCCCCACTGGGACACCCCTCGCTGGCTCTACTGTGAAACAGAGCATGCGGTCTCAACTGGCGACTCAAAGACCAACCTCACCAAGGACGTGTAGGAGAATATTCTGCATTTCACCAGGACATGGCCTACTTTGGGTAGGGCCTTGTCTGGCATCGGTCTCCCTTCCCGGCCTTCGGCCTTGGAGGGGTGCGGCAGCAGTATTGTTAGACCCCGCTGCTTGCTCTCTGTTATGAGACCCAGGTTCGAAGATGACAGTCGCCTCCCGGCCAAATATCCATTAATCTTGGACAATACATTAAGGTTCAGTTTGCCGATGGTCAGAGCTCGTCCTAATGTCCTCTAGTCGGAGGCAATACAGTGGCATGCCCCGACCAAATGCCCATTTTATTTTACTACTCCGTAGGTATCTATGATCAACTCACATATTCCTAAATTCGTCCATATGGTTATATCAAAAGAAGGCGGCTATTTCCCCCCACGGCCCCCCAAATAAGAAAAATGTGGGATATTTTTTTATTACTTAGTACCCTCCAATTCTCACCCATATGAGGCACCCCATCTTCCTCCTCCCCCTGTTCATCCCTTCCCTGTTCACCTCCCAAATAAAAATGCATGAAAGTTTTGCTGGCCGACGGCAAGTAGGCTGTGAGCGCTGGAGTTCTACTAACGTCCCTCCCATCTTACTCCCTCCACTGTTCATCCCTCCCATCTTCTTCTCTATGCATAAAGACCTCGCTGAATCAGAAGTTTCATCTCTCTCCCACATCGCTGATTGCAGAGCTTTCTCCATGCATTAGAAATTTCATTGCTTCTCATCCTATTCAAAAAAATCCTTCCTTTGGCTACTTAGAAAATCATCTTTATTAATTTTCTGGGCCTTCAACGATTAGAATTTGGAACCAAAGTACGCCATGGCCACTTGAACTTTTTCACGTTGAAGCCTTCATGTCGTGATGGGGGGTACCCCCCGCCACACAAAAATGATTTATACGGAGACTAAATATCCCCGTCAACTTCTTGAAAAGTTGGCGGTGACCTCTCCCCGCAAGCACCCATCCAGTAAATTTCAACCTTCTGAAGCTTTCCTGGCGGGGGGTACCCCGCATTTGATTTGAAGGATTCATACGGGGATTAAACGTCTCCGACAAGTTATTCTTCATATGGTGGTGACTGCTCCCCGCCAGAACTATTCCAGAAGGTTTTAAAACCCTCAAAAATCTTCTGGAAGTTGTCTCGCGAGGGTACCCCCGGCCAAATTCAATGCATATATACGGGGACATATGCCCCCGTAAGATTATTCCCAATTTGACGGTGACCTCTCCTTGCAAAAACTCATCCAGAAGGTGAGGCGAATAGACAGGACGGGCCTGGAGGGGAGGGGAGGGGAGGGAGGAGACAGTAAGGGAGGGGAGAGGAGGGGAGGAGAGGAGACAAGACAGGAAGGTAGGGGAGGGGAGGGCACTTCACCGGAGGAGAGGGGACTTTACCAGAGGAGAGGGGACTTCACCGGAGGAGAGGGGAGGGGACTTCACCAGATAAGATGAAAATACAGGAGGAGAGGGGATGGGACTTCACCGGAGGGGAGGGGATTTCACCGGAGGATAGGAGATTTCACCGGAGGAGAGTGGACGGAAATGGAGAAGGTGGGGGGCACAATCCGAATGGGGGGGTTGGGGGCGTACTGAGTAAAAATCAGTATTAGGTTGAGGGTGGGGTGTAGGGAAGTGAAAACAGTAATTTATGTGGGGTGTGCAAAGTGTGGGGGGCCCTGAGTGAATGTTGTGGGGGGGGGGGGGGGGGAGGGAATAGCCGCGTTCATATCAAAATCAAAGCAAGTTAATTCACACACAACCTTAATCTTACTACAAGGGAATTGATAAATGAGGATCCCACCTCTCTCGCCGCTGATGTCTTCACACACAACCCTTCCTCTTGCCTCTTTTGCCGGCAACGTACTCCTTTCAGGTCACCGGAAGCCTCTAAGCCTTCAGCCTTAATAGTTTTCTTCAAGAGTTTGAAAAGGAAGATAGAGGTCAGGGCTAATAAGAGGGTTTAAATAGATAAGTAGAAGAGAAGCCTTAGCTTATCCTAATAGAAGCAAAGCAAGGTACGTAACATTGACAACTAGGGCTGCCAACGGAACGATACGATTACGGTATAACCTATTCCATTACCATAACCATTTCCCAAATCTTTATCCATAACCGTTCTGTTAAGTAAATGGTATAGGTACTTCCATAACCGTTCCTTCCACTAATAATCAGTTGGTTAATCGGATAACTATTATCCATTACATTTTTTAAAATGTGATAAAAAAGGCTAAAATAAATTTTTTTATTCACTTAATTAGATATTACTAAGGTAAAAAACTAACATCATTACTACTATTTTTTATAGTTTTTGCAAATAAATTGTAAAGATTAAATTCCCTTGGTTGATGAACCGATGACACTCTCGAGTTTTAAATCCTAGTCTAGAAGGGACTAATAGGGTTTGGGATAGTTATTCAAAATTCTGGCTTAATGATAAACAAGATAGGGTTCAGAATGATTTCCTGAGTTTTCCCTCTTTTGAGGAGCCACTGATTTGACCGTGTAGTTGCACCTCCCCACTGGAGGGAGTTGTGCGTGAGCCGGGCTCACTTTCGATCTATTGAGGATCTTTTAGTGTACACGCATTTGGATTAGCTGACATTCCTGCTTGGTTGGCTTTTCCCCCCACTTCTGTTCAGGTGCAGTTGTGGGCCATGCCCTTCCACTCCGGTCAGGTCCTTCATGGGCTAGGAGGGGTGATGGTACTTCCTGGTGGATTCCAGGGTGCTTTGTTATCATTTGTCACTTAGGTTGACATCTGACGAGTCTGTCTGTCATTGGGATTAGATGGGGATATTAATTATTGAACAATGGTTTGAGAGATAATTAATAACATTGTTTGATATTGCTTGTTTAATTAGAACAAGTGGAATGATTAAATAACTTGCATAAAATGTAGGTTGCTTGAAAATACTTAAGCATTACATGTGTGATGCTATGCTTCTTAGTATAGTGTAGTATTAAGCAGAACTACGTTTGGATCTGATCTTGTTGGAAACATTGGAGATGTTATCTAATGAGTACGTAGGCAACTAACATCGGGTGATGTTGGCCCGATCCAAAAAATATTAATAAAATATTTTGTCCTTTGGAAGCTCTTCTCCTGAAAGCGGAGATGCTCCATTGTGGTTGTGGTTGTTGTTTGGTTTCCTTTGTTGCAGGTCTTCCAGGCGACAATGAGTGAGACCAAGATTGACGCATATAGGATGAAGTTTCTTTGTGTCTGCAACTCTGGTACGTAAGTGTACCTTTAGTGTAAGAGTCAATTTGTTATTTATTTTCAGACAGATGACGGACTTGTACTTAGAGGGTTAACTTGCTATTTATCGAAATTTGACACGTATAATAATATTATATGTTTTGATATTCGTATTTGTAAACCCCAGTTATCATGATCTGGATATTTAATCGGATAATTTATTTTGTGTTTAAGAAAGAAAGAAATTTTTTTTGAGATTTATCGCGTGTCCTTTATTTTAAAAGGATTTTGAATAACTATATCAAACCCTATTAGTCCCTTCTAGACTAGGGTTTAAAACTCAAGACTGTCATCGGTTCATCAACCAAGGCAAATCGTCAGGTCAAAGACTTTGTTCACTCTATGAACTAGTCCCAGACTCCTTAGAGGTATATTAGTCTTAATCTTGATTAAGTGTTCTCTCCCAATCCAAAGCTATAAAACCCTATCAATTAATCTTTCAATAATCTTAAGCTAATGATAAGTTATTATCACAACATCAATAGTAAATATTGAAACAATAAACAACATAAACAATCAGAACATCATAGGTCCAAGAAGGTCATAATATCAATAATCAAATTCATTAATGATATAAGAATTATTCGAGCTATCGTGCCCTAACCCTCCTTGGGTTATCTTAATAAATCTTTATGAAAATTGGTTGTAATGCACCTAAGGGCATTAAAATAATTATCCAACATTGGATACGGTCCTCTCTGCTCTCGGGTAAGTCTTTCACCTCTCAAAAGGTTTCAGTATCACATTAGCCCATTAATAACATCCACGCGAATGGGGGCCAATCCACTCATAATAGTATTTCGGTCTTTTTGTTGAGGACTTTCCTGAACCTCAATGGGTCCATAACTAATCTTAGGGTTACACCTGGACGTTATGAACCCAAGGTAATTTTTCTTGTCTTACCTTAACCCTAGGGGTAAAATAGTTAATTATCTATTTATTGAGATTTTTACCTAACTTGAGGCTTGGTCCAAATTTAGGATACACATTAAAATCTCACTGAGATTTTTCTCCATTTTCAAATCCACTCATAAGCCCCTAAAGAGGAGCCTTGAAGTCTGGTGACTAATCATTATTAGTCTACATGTCAATTCACAAGGGTAAATTGGTCATTTTACATACTTGGAGATTTTCCCTAGACCTGGAACTTGGTCAAGACACTCGGCATACACTCATAGTCATTTATAATTTTTTTCCAAATTTATTCCACATCTGCAAACTACTGAACCAGACCCGGTTCAGTGAGGTTTTACTTTTGTGTGTGTGTATTTTTTTAAAGGAGCCGAACCGAACTGGATCTGGTTAGCCGACCCGGTCTGGGGCACACAGACGACCCGCATCGCGGGTTGTCTTCCCTGCGACCGGCCCTTTCGGCCTTTGGCAGCATCGCCCCCCCAACACGGCGAAGGGGTGGGTGGCTCAGTGCCTCGAGACCGCTGAAAAATAGCGGAACCGACAGGGGCGGTCCTGCTGCTGTCCAGTGGCCGGTCGGAGGCCAAAACGGCCCTTTTGGTTTTAGTTTCTCCTCTTTTTTTTTTTTTTGAAATTGTACGGCATAGCCGCCTCCGCGGCCAGGGCCAACGTGGCCTAGTCTTGTGTAGTCGAAGCCGTCACAGCCTGGATAGGCACGGCCAAGGCCGGCGCCGCCACAGTTGGCACAACCTCGGCGTCCGCGGTCTGTCCGGTGATGACTGCGTGGTGGAGTCCGGCCCGTATGAAGCCGCCGGCACACGACGGCCGGTCAGTCACTGGCCGGTCGGTGCTTGCCAATCGGCAGCCGACCAGTGAAATATGAGAAATAAAACTTATAGTGTTTAACGTAATATCAGAATAGTGACTACTGTTATGAAAATTACACCGCACAAATATCTTATTTTATTCAAATTTAATTAATAAAACTTTTATTAATCTCTAAGCAAAGACAACGGTTACTATCCTACCTCAATCGCTGATTTATTGTTGATCCACCACCATCGGAACCTTGCTAGAGTCTTGCCGGAGCTTCGCCGATCACCTCATTCTCTCCTCCCATCAGGCAAAGACCCCCAAATTGTACCCTAATAATGCCTTTTATAAACATGGGGATTAGGGTTCCTAATCCCCCTAGAATTTTTTGTCAATTCTACTTACTTAGATACCTTAAATAGGCCTCTTAAAAACTAATTTCGAAACTCTAAGTAACCAAGCCAGCAAGATGACTTAAACGGGCCAAATACATGTCTAAATTGGGTAAACGAGCCATATACGATATGTTCAACTTCGAACAGTCGTATCTCCCTCATCCGAACTCCGATCTGTACATTCTTGGTGGCATTTCGAAGCTTTGTCTGTCTACTTTCTAATAGCATTGGTTTTAGTGACAAATTAGATCTAGGGAGGAGGTTATTTTCCTAAGAATGTTAAAGGGTTAAACACCCTCTTTTCCACATATTTAATTTTCAAAAGCTATGAAAATTCGGGATATTACAAAATGTGTGTTAAAAATCTGATTCATGCCAAAATATGTATTTTTTTCTATCAAATAATCCCCCCAAAATGGAAAAGTTCCAAAGAAATTTAGAAAAATACTCGAAATTCCCGAATGCTACAAACATTGTTGATTTTTGTAATGAGAGGAGATAGGGAGAGGGAGAGAGACGAAGCGGGGAGGGGACAAAGAGGGAGAGAGATGGAGCAGGGAGGAGACAAAGAACAGAAGAGAGATGTGGGAAGTATAAGACCATTGAGACATATACAAAATTTTAAAAAAAAAATTTGTAAGGTTTTAGGGTGATTTCATCATTTAAAATGACAAAATCACTAAGAAGGCAAATTCGTCATTCTAAATGACAAAATCATCCTCTTATGGTGATTTTGTTGATTAAATGACAAATTCACAAAAAATTTTTAAAATTGCCTTGCATGCTCCAACACCTAGTTGGTGCATGTGTGACAAAAATCAACACCCTATTGGTAAATGTTGAATCTATGATATTTTGGTATAATTTTAAAATTATCTATACAATCTTTTCTTTTCACTATTATTGCCAAAATGTGTGTAACACGAAATTAGAGTGACTACATTTCTGTAGCACTTATTTAAATGACCAAATCCAAATGAAGCCATGTAACCCTCTTCATTCCAAGTGTTGGGAATTCATTAGTTAAACGAAGTTCTCTTACATTGAGTTTGTCCTATAAAACGACAAATTACTGATTTCCCTTTGAAATAATTATTTCATAAATTTCCCTTTTTATAACTCCAAATAACCTAATTGTGCTCATCCATTATAGGTTTTTTTATAATATGAAAATAACCTAGCTTGTACCTTGTCCTACCTAACTTTTTCGCTAATCCAGCTTATTCTAACAATATATGTCACAACCTGGATTTTTAAAAGCATTTTTAAATAGCACAAAAGGTAAGTCGTAATTTTTTTTTCTTAAATACAAAACAAACCATTTGATTAAATATCAAGACCATGATAATTGGGGTTTACAAATATGAATATCTAATCATATAATATTATTATTGTTAGTTGCCTATGAATTCATCAAATAACATCTCTAACATTTCCAACAAGATCGGATTTAGACGTAGTTCTACCTAGAAACTACACTATCCTAAGAAGCATAGTATCACACATAGAATGCTTAAGTATTTTGAATCAACCTACATTTTATGCAAGTCCTTTAATCATTCCACTTGTGTAATTAACAAGCAATATCAAATAATGTTATTAATTATCTCATAACCCTTGTTTAATAATTAATACTATCAAATATGTATCCACTCATAGATAACTTGACTTTCGAGAAATCTCCAGACATAGGATTCCAAGATTGGAGTAGACTGCTTAACAACAGCTTGACCCAAATCCCCAGGGCTCTCAATAGCCTACCACAAAATTTGGAGAAGAGCATCCCAAATGTGCTCATGGACACATATTGGCGAGAAATACAAGCCGTCCATGATGCTCATATGACTCTGCTTTTCGTACATACTATATGGTCATGGGAAGACCTGTGGGAAACCCGCGATAGAGACCTCTCTGGCCAATACCCAAATTATCGTGGCAATGAAGAAATTATATCACAATCTCCACAATCCTAACTCAGGAACAAAATATCTTCTAAGACATTACTAATGTATCTATAGAAACCTCAGATCTTTATGACCATTGACTCCCCTAAACATCTAAAACTTAGACTAGATTATTTTCATCTAGTCAAATATTCGCTCAACCATTTGGGTCCTTTTCACATCGAGAATCAGACCAATAAATAGCTCATCCACTAAGCTATGAGTCAAAGAATATCCCATAACCACCCTTAGTTTATTAACCACAGTAAAATTCAATGTCAGGGCCCCATTCACTCAATGAACCGGACCCGAACCCTATTGAGCGTATTTTAGTCTTTATCTTGATTAGATGTTCTCCCCCCAATCCAACGACAACCAATATCTCTTTATTAATCTTCATTAACCTTAAGTTACCAATTAACATATTAATAATAAAAGCATGCATCAGAATAATCAACATAAATAACATGTAATCACACAAGAGCATAAATGACTAATAAAGATAGGCATATTCCACTTATTTGCAGGGCTAGGGCTCAACAAATTCAAGTTAAAGAGTGTAAACAACTCTAACGCATCATGCGAGTTATGTATATAATACCCTAGTGGATTTCTGCATTGCATTGCGGACACATGTAATACACTGCCATAAACCCTAAGAATTAGGGTTATTCCCTTTGTTTCACATGATACTGGTCACACCCTTTCATTTCAAAGCCATTTAAAGTCATTTAGGGTACCCTTATGCTTAGTTATCTACGATATACGTTTTGGCAAAAATGGGATATATTGCTCCTAAAGGCATTAGGGTAATTCTACTACCTATGTTATGGTACCCTCCATTGGATCATTATGGTTATTTCACTACCCTTAAATTGATTTTGAGTCATTGACATCTCACAAGGCTCCACTCTCAAACTGACTCACGCTTTGATTCACATGAATGTGGGCCTGTTCACTCGAAGGGGTATTTTTGTTATTTCGATTAAAGCCTTATTGACATTCATTGGGTCCAAAATTGGGCTTAAGGGTACTACTTTACTTCATGGACTCGGTGTAATTTTCCTGGCATGTGACGGGGTCGTGAACCCATTGAACCGACCTAGGTTGACTCAACCATTTATGATTAACCCTAGGGTCAAAACTGTCAATTACCCACTCACTGGGATTTTTTCTCAACAATAGGTTTGGCCTATATTTAGGTTACCCATTAAAATCTCACTGAAAATTTTCTCAATTTTTAAGATCACTCATAGGTCACTGAACCGGAGCCCCTAAGTCGAGTAAGTGAATATCACACAGTAACTTAACTACAAGGAATAAAAAGGTCATTTTACCGTCTCTGGGATTTTTCCTTGTTCTGAAACTTGGTTAGAATACTTCAACCACTCTCTAGATACATAAATAATTTTCTATAATTTTTTTGGATACTTATACCCCATTGAACCAGACCCGGTTCAATTGATTCTTTATTTTTTTTTTAAAAAAGCAATTGACCCAGATCGGATCTGGGCTAGGCCCAGGCTAGTCGGATCTAGGCCAAATGAAGCTTCTTCCTCATTTCTGGTTTCTGCTAGCCTTTGGTGGCCACCACCAGCTGCCATCGTTTGCCAGCTGGCTGGGCTAGTGGGATCGCCTTTGGGAGGCAATTTTGTTAGCCCGAGTCCTGTTAAGGCACGGTCGCTACTGAGGGGTCATAAGTGCGGTTAGATCTCCAACAGTGCCATCGCCTTGACTAGCCACGGGGCCCAGGTTGTTCAATCCACCATCCAACAACGATTCTAAACCTCTTGGTCCATACGCCAGCCCATTGCCAGTGATATGGCCTGCAACGTCTCCTTTCCTTTGTAATTTCACATAGAATTAGAGGATGAGTAGGGGCGCGACAGCGGTCCAAACTTCCGGTGAGGCTCTGCCTCGTACTGGTTGATCAACAAAGAAGACAAAGACTCAAACCTTGCCCCTCTGCTGACCGGAATAATTGGTCTGGCTGGCGGCTAGACGTTTTCTAGCTGGCTCTTGTTAATTAAATTGGTTCATACATGTCTCTAATTTAAATTAAATTGATATTGAGCAATTTTAGCTTACTTGTTGGGTTGCTGTTGATCCACCACCTCTGAAAATTCGAGCTCTCTTTACCCCGACTCTGTTAGCGGCCATACTCTTGCTCTGATCACCGAAAAAACTCCGATGGCTCCTTCACTCTCCCCCAGGCAAAAAATTAAGAACCCCTTGAAAAGCCCTAATTAACTCTTTTTATATACATGGGGATTAGGGATCCTAATCCCCATAAGAGTTGGGCTAAATAAGCTACTTGGACCTATTTTTTTATTAATTTTCATTACCATAATTACTCGGCCTGTAAAGTTACATGCACGACTAATTTTCAGGTCTAATTCGGGTAAATGGGTCTTGTACGCTATATTTAACTTTAAACGGTTGTATCTGTCTCATCCGAACTCTGATTTGTATGTTCTTGGTGACGTTTTGAAACTCTTTCTATTTACTTTATATTCATATAGATTTCAGCTATCAATTCCAAGCATTGATCAAGTTAACTTCCCTTCCTTTGTAACTTGACTGACAAACAAGATTGTCTTCCTAATCTTGCATCCTCACAGTTGAATCTTTATAGGTTGACTAACTAACAATATTACTTTTTCTAAACTAGTTTTGAGGTGTCCTATGGGGTAATTTTTTAAAAATTGGGGTAAGACCGTAAGAGTCCGCAGCCTCGCAAAAATTCCCTTCATTTCTTCGTTTCCACCCAGGGGTTTCCTGGTCTGCAACAACAGCGGAAGCCACTACAACATTGACATGACACCCTCGAGTCTCTCGACCTGATGGCTCCTGCGGGCATTCATCATTTAGTCCAGGAAAATCATTTGATTTGACGACCCCAATCCTGACCTTGGGAAGCTCATGCGATTTCGCTGAGAATGGCTTTCATGGCAGTTCTCGAATCAGATCTGCGGGCTCTCTCCGCTGAAGCCCGACGCAAGTATCCCGCCGTCAAAGATGCAGCCGAACACGCCATTTTGAAGGTTAGATCTAGAGTTTTTTTTGGAAGCTATGGTTGCAACAGGTTATCTTTTACTGTGCTCAAGAGTAAATCAGTTGTGGTATTGGTTACGACTGTTAGTTTACTTATTGAAAGTTTAGATGGTACTTTCAAACATAGGTGTAGAAGTGATCTTGGGAATGAGTATCATGCGGGGGTGGCCACTTGTCTAAGATTTAAGAGAGCTTGTGAAGTGGCTAATGAAAATTTTAGTTTTTTTTTTTTATGTTTTGAAAATTGGTGTTTAAGAGATCTTGGGAGGAGTGTAATGAAGGTGGCTACTTGTCTAAGATTTAAGAGAGTTGGTATAGTGGCTAATGAAAATTTTAGTTCGTTTCTTGGGGAATGTAGTTATTTACAATTTATAGGCTGACAAATATATGTGGGTAGCTCAAAAAAAAAGGGGGACTCTTTATATGCTAGGTTTTATACACCACAGGGAGTGTTGGAGAAGAGAGCGATGGGCAATGTTGAGAAAAAATGGATCAGGTGATGTTATCAATCTCAAAGAGGGTTAAGTTTGTTCAAATGGTGGAAGTGCTTTTTGGTGTCAAGCTCAATTAATCAGGTTATGGTGATAATGATGATGATATTATATGCTATTATGAGAGATACATACAGCTCATTATTGTTGTTAAGATTCTGAACGAATGCATAGCTAGAGGACCTAAGTTAATTTAACTAGTTAATCAGCATATGCGCTATACATTCTGCCTCTATTTTGACAAAAGCTCAAAGTTTGTTGAGCAATAGTATGAATCAACCCATCTATTAGAAATTTTGTAAATTCTGTTCTTGCTTATGGATATTGTTATATGGATCAAGTCATTCACAGCACAACTATCCTTCAAAAACTATGAAGGGACTACAGGGCATTGGTTGTTCTGTATTTTAGATTATTGCATTTCAGAATCTCGATTTCAAAATGCAGATCAAAATCCTGCATTTTAGACACTTGATTTCAGGATGCATAGCAAAATCCTGAGTTTTTAAAATGCACGCATAATACACTAGGGATTCCAAATTTCATCTAAACACCATATATAAAATATTTTCCCCCAAATCTTAGTTAGATAAGTAAAAATGAATAAATAATCTACAATAAGATAATAAAAATAAAAATTTAATCCATATGACTCGTTTATCAGCTCCTTGATACTATCTAATATCCATTTTCCCCAAAAACAATATTATCCAATGAGGCTACTTATAAAAAGAGAATTGCATAATTTAAAACTAAAAAGTAAAAAGAGCAAGTTAGTGGAAGAAAACTTATATAAACGAGATATCTCTATCTCAACCAAATCGGAAGTGTAAATTTTGAAGCAATTGGGAGTACAGAAAGTAAAATGCTGAATGGTAAAAGTAATATGGTACTTTAAACTATAAGTTACTAATCAATGAAGTGATCAGGAATTGAAGCATGAACACCAGAATCCGTCACTGAATTCAAGAAAACAAAACGATCAACAATACTCCTTTTTTCCTTTCATAATCCAAAGAAATTCAATTGGGTAATCATCTAAATGGCTCGCCCATTTTTCAGCCCTTGATATCATCCTATCTTTCTTTGTGCTTGCGTTTGATATTCATACAGAAACTGTTGTTAATGCAGGCTCACCAGAACACAAACCATATATAGTGTTATAAACAGGACCAACGAATTAGGCACCTTGAATTACTGGCAGCTTAGTTTTTTCTTCGAATAGTTAGCAAGCATAATACTTTCAGCCTTATAGGCAACGCCCACCTGCCATACATGCCCATCTTCCTCCGTAAAATTAATCAAAGTCACTATGAGATGAACTTCCCATGCATTAGCATTGCCCATTATTAATTGCTCAAAAGACATTGCAAAGAGCAAAGTGCTGTCAAAGAGAAAATAATCACAATTCACTTCATAAATGTTAAACTAGCCTGAGAAAAACTCACAAATCACAGCCATCCTGCAATGGCTGACTTAGCCTTCTTTCGATTAATATCAATATGAAGACAAGTCCCAAAATCCACCAACAGTGAGCCGTCTCTCCACATACTTGCCCATAATGTCTACCCCCATATTCACCTTCTGCACAATCTTCTTCAATGGGATCATGACCTTCTACTGGGTATAAGCCACCAGCATGAAGTCCAAGCAATTTTCGTCATCATACACCTTTACCCCCATCAAGCTTGGCCCATGACAATAAACCCCTTGGGAATGATGAACTTGAGCAGCTCCAAAGAAGTCCTCACCATTACCCATAGCGAATCGTCCTTCGGATCCATTAACACAATCTTGCCTGTGTTGTCGACAAGTTCCTGCTCAATGTGCCCCCTCCATCCAGATCGACGGTAGCAGTGCCCTCTAGTTGGCGAAGGACCTGCAGCTCCACTGGGAACATCCAACGAAGGCTCTTGGAGGCTAGCTTGACTGTGAAGCCATGAGGGGAGGAAGCACATGGTCGCATTGGAGGGGAGGAAGGAGATGGCCACATTTGAGGAGAGGAAGGAGAAAAGAGATGGGGGAGAGGGGAGAGGGAGAAGACATATCTAAGGTTGATTGAAGGAGAAGGCTCTAGTCGACATGGACATAAGGCTGCTAACGAGTCGAGCTAGCTCATCATGCTGAAAAGGATTGGCTTGGCTCGGTTCAACTCGAATTTGGCTTGGCTTGAAGGGAGCTCGACTCGAGCTCAGTGTGAAATCGAAAGCAAATGAGCCAATCTCGAATTGACTCAACTCAAAACCTAATCGGTTCGGCTCGAAATCGACTCGAAGTTCGGCTCAAACTCGACTAGAAGTTCGGCTCAAACTCGACTCTATTTGTTATATATCACTTCTTACATATTATACCCATATTATATAAATTTCTCAACTTTCACCTTTCATGTTCCCATAATATTCTATATTATTTTATAAATATATATACTATATATACATTAATACTTGGTATATAATATACTATATAATATGGTATATAATACCCATATTATGCTATTATATTTCAATCAAATATAAATCTTACTACTAATAAAATTGAGAATGTAGGTATGATAAATTATTTTATTCCTATTCTACCCTTATTCTCTATATAATATTATTTAATTTTTAAATACTACCTTTAATCATTCTAATCCTAACAAATATAAATATGTAATTCTACTTACATAATAAACATTCTTAATTCAACCAATCATATTGGTTTAGAATTAGAGATCTAGTGAATTATATTTAGATTTTACCTACACATATATCTAGTGAACCAAGTCTAGATTTTACTATTGAGGTCCAATTATATTGATTTTTTGTTTTGTAGGCAATTTACACACCGTGAAATATATAACTGCTGAGGTCCATATAGTTCTCTCGTCATGAACTTTTTTGTGGTCACTAGAGTAATTAGATATGAAATCTATGAATAGGAGTTGTCATGGCTTCATAGTTTAGTTCTTTGTAGCTTATTATATGGAAAAATTATATAAATTATATTAAAAAATAATTATCGAAATAACAGAAAGAGAAAAATATTTACCAATATGGTGCTCCTTTTTGCCATGCTTGCGCCAACTACGTGCCGACACCTGCATGACTTTTTTTAAAAACTTTTCATAATTTCGTCCTTTAGAAGGTTATACTGATTTTGTCTTTTTCCTAGTGGACAAAATCAATATAATGTACTGATTTCATCTTTTGGAAGGATGAAATTAATAATGAAGTATTGAACTAAATTTGTCCTCTCGTTTCTCTCTCTATCCGATCCCTTCTCTCTCTGCTCTCTCTATTCACTCTCTCTCTCCCCTCTCTCTATTCACTCACTCTCTCCTCTCTCTTTTGGCTTCTCTCTTCTCTCTCATCTCTTCTAAAAGATGAAATTATGAAAAATTTTAAAAAAGCATATTGATTTTGTTATTCGCAAATACATTATATTTTATTTAAAATTTATTATTTTAATATATTATATACAAGTAGGAAAAAAATTAAATTAAATTTTCCTACTTTCTCTCTACTCCTTGCATAAGAGAGGGAGGGAGAGAGAAAGAGAAAGAAGAGAGGAGAGAGAAGAGAAAGAGAAGAGAGAGAAAGAGGACATAGAGAAGAAGAGAGATAGTCGAAAGAGAGAGGAAAGAGAGTGAATAGAGAGATAGAGAGGAGAGAGTGAATAGAGAGTGTGTGAAGAGAGAGACAGGATAGAGTGAATAGAGAGAGAAAGAGGAGAGAGAGGGCAGAGAGACTCATGAGTGAGAGAAGAGAGATCCGAAAGAGAGTGGAGTGAAGAGAGAGGTAGGAGAGAGTGCATAGGGAGAGAAAGAGGGGAGACAGAGAGTGAAGAGAGGACAAAATTATGGAAATTTTTTAAAAAACCACACAGGCAACTCTCCGTTATTTTGGTAATTATTATTTTTTAATACTATTTATATAATTTTTTCTATTATATGAGAGATTTGAATCACATTAGTTAATTTTTGGTGACTGATGAAAGTTTTTTGAAGGGTTATTTATTGACTCCTTTTTAACCATAGATTTTGAAGTAATATTTACAACTTTAATAGAAGAGAATCGTGTTTGTTATAATCTTTTTATTTTTGTAATGTTGATGTGATTATCTAAATTAGTATAGTTTTTATGGGGTTTGGGTTGTAAATGGGATTCGAGCTCAATTCGAACATGGTTTGAACTGCTATAGTATCTTGCTTGAGCTTAAGTTGAGTTTCTGAGTTTCTTGGTTGAACCAAACTCGAGCCAGGCATCTAGATGTATTATTGGGCTCGAGCCGAGTTTTTAGAAATCACACTTGAGTCAAATAACTTCAAAACTTGGTTTGACTCGACTCGTTAGCACCCTTACATGGACATGCAGGAAGGAGATGGCATTGGTGGAGGAGTGTGTCCTTGCTTGTTCATTTCCAATTACCAAGGGGGGAAGGTCGTAATTGGAAATGCATGCACCACATACAAATGGGGCATCCGCATGCATTTTAGATGCTAGGGTTTTGGAATCACAACTTAATTGACTAACACTGCTTTTTAAAACTCACACACAAAATCCTAAATGACTAACGCCATATTCTGATATGCAAGTATGAAATCCTGAATGACTAACACTACATTTTGAAAAATACAAGTTTATATTTGAAAAAACTGATTGAGGTTATTACTGTAAATTTTCATTTTATTTATTTTCTTGACCTTATATGCACATTTTGGTAACTTGCAGCTCCGCTCATTGTCAAATCCTAGTGAGCTTGCCCACAATGAGGATATATTGCATATCTTTTTAATGGCCTGTGAAGTTAAAGCGGTAAAACTAAGTGTTATTGGCCTTTCTTGTCTGCAAAAGCTCATTTCTCACAATGTTGTGCCACTTTCGGCTTTTGGAGGCATTCTTTCTACTTTGAAAGATGTAAGTTTCTTGTAATTGTTTGGTTGGCTTCATTTAGGATGTCCTTTGTGGTTCAAGGTTTTGTTAGTCTATGTACTTGATTATTCAAGTTTGTAAGAATTTATTCTGCTCCATCTTCAAGAATCTGTGGAAATATTTAATGGATTTTTTTTTCACTACTTGAGAAATTAACTGTATCCAATTCAGGGGCTACCTTTCGCTTAATTGTTGAAGCATTGGGGGAAGTGGTTAACTAACAACAGTAACGAACTTTTGAATGATGAGTAGAATTTGCTCATTGACTCTGTTGTGGGTTACAGTGGAGTTGGTTGTGACACCATGTTTCGATATCAGTTCATCTTTGCATTTTCGCTTTAACCTGTCCATTTTTGCCCTTTTTTGGTTGACTATTGCTTGATTTTGTCACTGAACTTTTGCAATAACTATTTACGGATTAACTTTTTTCTCTTCTTCTCATATTTCTTGTGATATCAGCTGAAGCATTTCAATATGACGTCTTAGTTTTTGTTTGATGAACCTAGCATGCAGAAATGACAGATGAGACTATTCAACTGAAAACCCTCCAGACTATTCTGATCATTTTTCAGTCTCAGTTACTTCCTGAAAATGAGGTGAACTTAGAATTGAAGGCCATAACTCTTCATTGTTCCTGCTTCTATATTAGTTTGTACTTGCTTCAGCTGCATGTAGTCATTTTTATATATTTTCTATTCACATGTATGTTTATAAAATATATTTGAGCAGTTAGTATGAATGGGAAGAAAACAAAACTGCTATATTGTTCTTCATGTTGAATATGTAATTCTAGAGTCTTGGGATTGCAAGCATCTATATGTCATTGCAATTGATTCAACATAACCTGAATTTGTCCAACTTGTCACGCTTTATGCCCTACCTGTCCTCAAATTGCCGTTGCCTGGAATACGTCAACATAGGTCTGAAATGGCTTGGTAATCTTGTCTTCAGGTTGATTGTTTATGGTTGTTTGATAAGTAATTACATATATATCTTGTAGCCATTACACTCTGTTCTTAACCTGACTCAAGCTAGTCATTAGCACCCATGCTTATCTGTAAATGTGTGGCTTGAATGACAGTTAGTTATAGTACATAACCTCAGAATTACATGGTACTCATGTTGTCATGACTCTGTAAGTAGGTCTGGAGTTGAAAGTACCCTTAAAGGGAGTGAGCTGCCATGTGCACCCTCCATGTATGTATTTGTGTGGGTTTCAGCTATATATATTTGCTGAAAGTTAATTGAATACTTGGAGATCAGAAAATGTCACAGTTTCTATTTGTGATATCTTGCTGAGTTCCCTCATTCATAACTTCAAAATCACATGGGCAACATACATCTGTGGCATTTAGGATGATATCTCAAATATGAGCTGTGCCAAGTCATAATTCAAAGTATATCTTGCTGAGTGTACTTTTCTATTTTTGTTGAAACTCATTTTAATTGTCGGAGATCAGAACTTGGCAGAGTTTGTTTGTGATATCTTGCTGAGTACCCTCATTCATAACTTCAAAGTCACATGGGCAACATCCCTGTGTGGCACTTAGTAAGATATTACAAATATGAACTGTACCAAGACATTATTCAAAGTACATCTTGCTGAGTATACTTTTCTATTTTTACTAAATATCTTACACAGTTCATATATGTGAAATCTTGCTGAGTGTACTTTTCAATTTTTTACTGCCATTATTTTTATCGGTTTTTTCATTCAATTTTTCACTTGAGATTTAGTAGCTGACACCACTAAGTAACTACACTGCTAAAGGTCATAATTCAAAGTAGCATAAAAATAATGTTTGTAAAAATTGAAAAGAATATTTAACTTCAAGGATAATGCTTTACAAAGTTCTTGGAGAATAAAAATTTGTGTACATAGTAATCCTACCTCGAGTTACACTGGGCTTGAAGCTTGGTAGTCACTTCCAAGCCTTCTCCTTGTTATGGGCCTTTTCCTTTCCCGTCAACAATTTTGGGCTAAAACATTCTATAGCTATTAGAACTTTCCTAGTTTAAGATAATTTTAATTTAAGATTTCTAGTTTAGTTAATGCTTAATTAAATCAACTTTCCTAGTTTTGTTTGTGTACTATTTCATGTTAAATTTCCTAGTATGATTAAGAGTTGTAATGGATAAGCATAAAACTATAAAGGGCTTACTGCCCCATGAGGCCAAATCGCCTTTATGGGCTTGAAATTGCCTTTGAAAAGCTTAGGAATTGAGTTTTAGACGTGAAGGAAGCTTTATATACCAAAAAGGAGCTTCCCAAAGGGATTTTGATAATTTTTCACATCCACTGTTGATTGTCTGTCAACATGCTTTTCCTATCTCTTATGTCCAAAATATCCAGAAAATTCCCTGGAATCTCCTCAAAACTATTTAACGTGATAGTAATACTTGAAATTTCTTAGGTGTCACAATTCTCAATGCTATAAGAAATGCTTAGTAGAATACGAATACCATACTACTATTATAACACCTGCTCTCAAAATTGGAAGGGTAAGGACATCGAATTTGTCCAACAAAACATGCAGGAACAGATTAGTCGGCTGAAGAGATGAATGGATGTCAAGCAAAGAGAACACCACTCTAGTAACAAACAAAATGACAATCAGTCTTTATGTGTTTGGTCTGCACAGAGAAAATTGAGCTGTGAGCTATCTGAATAGCACTCTTGTTATGACAAACCATAGGAGTAGGTTAGAAAACAAAAAGGCAGTTATAAATTTGAATACCACTCTATTACAACAGAACATAAGATTAGAGGCTTCCATTTGTTCTGTGTTCCACTGATTCCAAGCATTCCAAGAACCATTTTAGGCCTGCATCCAATTGTTGGAGAATCATTGTAATAGCCATGACTCTTCAAAATTATCATAATAACCTATTTCTTCATGACATTCAAGAAATAGATCTGCATCCATTAATGTCTTGTGTCAATAAGGAATTTCACATGGGTACTATTTATCAATTTGGTATTTGAATTTATATATTATTCAATAAAAGAAATGTGGTATACATGTATCTATATTTGCGTGCTCATTTATGAGGTTCATCGTTTGTTCTATCGTTGGTTATGAAGGAACATCTTTTTGTAATGTGCTTGTCTTTGTACCTATATCGACATACCCATTCTGCTTAGTGTATTTTTTTTTATAAAGTGTTAAATTCTAATATCTGTGATTTACCATGTATTAGAGTTATCATGGTTTTTAACTCTCTCAAATATGAAGTAACATCTGGTTACACTGTGCACTCCATATTTCAGGACAGTGTGTCTCAGGCACTTGGTATTTGCCTCCGTCTTCTTGAAAACAGTCGATCCACTGACAGTGTGCGCAAGTAAACAATTGACTCTCAAACTGTTTTTAGATTGATTTCTCATTTTTGTTTTGTTCTTGAGTTTTTTGTACCTTTGATTGCAGTACTGCTGCAGCAACATTCAGGCAGGCAGTTGCCTTGATCTTTGATTATGTTATTCGCATGGAGTCACTTCCTACTAGTAGGGCGGGATTAGGGAATCAGGTCAGTCGACTGAGCTCTGTTACTGAAGATGTCAGTCGGCATATCAGTCGCTCAGTGTACGTATCTCTTTGTAATAAACTTTACTAGGTGAAATCTCAATTTAGTTAAATGAATGATATATGTAAAATGTGCATGCCCTTGTATCTCGACATTGTCATCATCATTGATGTTGCCATTGTCATCTCATCCTCAATTAGCTAACAATACCTATTGTGAATGACTATTAATATGCTGATTCTGCCATGATATGAGGTCCAACTGCACTTATTCTATGGATGTGAACTTTATGACCGCTCGATTAAGTTTGTCCTTTATTTTCTTTTCAACATTGACATAATACTATTAGTATATTTTTTCTTAATGTTCACCTGATGATGGCATTTTGTGATTTGTTTTATTTAAGTGTTTCCTTTACTTCATAATTTTTTTGATTAATTGCTGATATGTAATATATATAGATGTGTATATATCTCTTTGATAATCCTATTTAGCATATGAAGATATCTCATAAAAAAACTTAAACAATCTATGTGAATGCGTACCTAATGAATTAGCGTTGGTTGCTTAGAGAGGAAGAAGTCGAAGTTGTATTCAATTGAATGGGGATTAAAACAATACTCTATTAGCAATGTTAAGAAGATAGTAATGTTCCTTAAGTTAGTGGGATCGATACAATAAATTAAACATCTTACTAAAGTACCCTCTATAGTATAGTTGGATAAACTTAGTAATCATAATCAAGTAGCACCTTTTCCCAACAATTTGGGGTCAATGACATGGATCTTACACCTCCATTCTAGCCTATTTTTATGTCAACTCTTTTGTAAGAGATAGCATAGTCATCTCCTTCCTTATTAATTCTATCCAAGTTCTCTTAGGCTTCCCTCTCCCTCGTTTGACATTATTTATGTAAAACTCTTCCAACCTTCCTTGGGCATCCATTGATCTTCTTTGTACATGCCCAAACCAACATAACTTACACTCTTTGAGCTTCTCCCTTGAAAGTGCTACCCCTAAGTTCTCACGTATATACTCATTTGTAGTCCTATTTTTCTTGATTATTTCACACATCCACCTTATCATCCTCATTTTAGTTACATTTAGTTTATCTATATGATTTTTCTTTGGCATCCAATATTTTGCTTTGTGAAGTATTGCAGGCTTAATAACAGTCCTATAGAACTTACCTTTAAGCCTATTTGGGACTCGTTTTGTTGATGCCGCACTTTATTTTACCTACCTTGCGTTAATCCTATGTACCACATCACTAGTAATATTTCCTTCTTTGTGGATAATGGATCCCAAATATCGGAATTGCTCACAAACTTGCACTTCTTACCATCTATTTCGACTAAAGTTCTACATATAGTTCAACTATCCTTAAAGTTAAATTCCATATACTCCGTCTTCGTTCTGCTTATTTTAAAACTTTAATTCTAGAACTTCCCTCTACAATTCTAGTTTGGTATTTAACCCTGCTATAGTCTCATCAGCTAAAACTATATCATTCGCGAAAAGCTGACACCAAGGTATCCTATCTTGTATATGTGCAGTTAGTTCATTTATAACTAGAGTAAAAAGATAAGGGCTTAAGGTTGACCCTTATGTAGACTTACTGGGACTAGGAACTTAGTTTTTCCTCCATTTGTTTGTATATTGGTTACTACTCTATTGTACATATATTTAATAATATCGATGTAATATCTGATAACTCCCTACTTATTCAACACACTCCAAATGAGCTCTTGAGGCACTCTATCATAAGCTTTTTCCAAATCAGGAAAGGTTATATGAGTTTTGTCTCCTATCCGTATACTTCTCAGTAATATTAATTATACCCTAACATGTATCTAACTCATGATAGGTGAATTTTTAGAGTTAACAAAAATTGGATGACTGATGTTTTGGAATTTGGCTTTAGAGGCCTGGATATAGGGTAGAGGGACAACACCACTATGATTATGATGTTGCACAAAACATAATCGATCTCAATGAATTTGGTATATGTTAGGGAAAAATGAATTGTGGGTAATTAGATAGCACTCACGCCATCCCAAAACAAAGGAGTAGGCCTAAAAAATGAAACACTCGTGTCAATTGAGAAGTGACAGAGCCAAACATTCTTAATTGCAATAGGTGCTAGAGCTTGCTATACTCTTACCTTAGTTGTAGATCATGCAACTAAGAGAACATAGTAGCCATTAGAGAACTTTTGGTTAGTAATATCTATGCAGGAATGACCATACAATGTATATCAACCCAAAGAGACAAATGTAGACAAACAAACAAATTATCAAACACTCCTTGCACGTGCAAGCACTTCCATGTGTGAAATCGTGAAGGGCCCAACAATATATATCAAGCCCAGACTGGCCCAAACAAATAAATGAAGATAGACAGAGATTATCCAACACCCTTGCATGGGCAAGCATGAGTGCTTGCTGTCTGGATAAGTGGACTGACCAAAATACCCCTACTAAAGAATAGAAAAGAATGACTTATTAGTCATTTTCCTATACTACCCCTCATGTCTTATTTAGAATAGACACCAACTGTTTGATGAAATGTCGCTGTCAAACTGCCGCTGGAATATCTTTCTCATCAAATGGCAATATAATGAAGGATGGGCTTTGTGATGTTTAAAGCATATTTATTTTTGTATGACTTAAAAATATATATGTTAATTATGGACCAGTGGGGTGGCATCAGATTGGTATTTCTCTATTTTTAGTTATTTGTATGCGTGTTAAGGGATTATTTTTCCGCTTTGACATCATGTCTTTTAGTAGTGCTGCATGTTGTGTATTGTGAGGCTGCATGTCACATGCACTGGGAAACGTCTTTACTGTGCATTTCAAATGGAATATGAAACATTTTTGCGGCCATAACAGTTTTCTGTTCATTGAAGCCTGACAGTTGCTTTTACAGGGATATTGACAATGATCTTTTTTCTAGCAAGGCATTGGCCTTGCGGGTTAACCTTACTAATGCTGGAAAAGTTGGACTTCGTCTGCTTGAAGACCTAACAGCTCTTGCCACAGGTGGATCTGTATGTGACAAATTGAAAACTTCTTTTTATGATCAAAGCTTGCCTTTTCTTGACTGTGTTTTCAGAATCTTGCTAAAAGAATGTTCGTTTACTAAACTAGATAGTCAATCTTGGCTTTTCATTTAATTGTCTGTTATTTACAGCCTTCTGTTCTTCTAACTTTTCCAGGCTATATGGTTGCGTGTTTATTCTCTTCATCGCACCTTTGCACTTGAAATTATTGAGTGAGTAAGCGCATTTTACTGATTTATGTGAATAAGGTAGTTTAATTAAATATGGGTTGTATATTCATTTATTGTTGTCGATGTATAGAATTTTAGCTTGTGGTTTAGGTCTTATATATGGTGTTGAATGCATTTTTATTCCTGGAGTAGGGAAAGGCCAAGGAGTTAAGAATCAGGTATTTGGAATTAGATCTAAAAAAAGGCCCTATGTAAACACAAAAATATGTTGAGTGCTACAGGAACTCTTTAGGGCTTGATATGTGCTTCAATCAAATACCAAACGGATTCAATTTTGAGTTTAGGTAATAATCCATAGTTAAAGTGTTATGTTGCCTTCTTTTAGTGATGCGGACATGGGTTTTTATTTTTAATTTATTTAGTTTTGACTTTCAGTAAGGAATCGACGTTTTCCTGGAACTTTCTATTTAGATATTATTATGCTTTGGTTAGGAATAACTTTTATAAAGAAAGATGTACTTAGGAAAGAGTCAGTTGTGCTTAATTTCCTAGTTGGTTCTTTTTCTAAATGTATTCATTTTATTTGTCTGTTGGCATTAACGCTTCTTTATGAACAGGTTTCTCCTGTCCAATTATGTGGCTATGTTTCAGAATTTGCTGTCATATGAGCAGGTAGCTGATAGAATTGACTTGAATGTCTCTCGGTTTGTCCTGTCCAGTATTTCTTTGATAGTACCCTAAATTCTAAAATGCTTGAAGCGTTTATTAGGTCTTGCAACATCAGATATGCTCACTTCTGATGACTTCTCTTCGTACCAATGCTGAGGTAATTGGAAAATCCTTACGTTATTACATG
The DNA here is from genome assembly GCA_035235625.1 of Saururus chinensis. Taxonomy (NCBI): domain Eukaryota; kingdom Viridiplantae; phylum Streptophyta; class Magnoliopsida; order Piperales; family Saururaceae; genus Saururus; species Saururus chinensis. Next base: position 21,153,328 of record CP141146.1, on the reverse strand, counting down.
GCTAATGCTTGGAGAAAAAAATGTAATGGTATTGAATTAGCATTAGGCATCACATGGTTTTCTATTTTCCTGTCTCGTTTTATTTTCTTTCTATTTTGGAAAATTTGTAATGTGCAAACACTTTAACTGAAACAATTCTTATGGAGTTGTATTTGGAGAGAATCCATGCAAGTCTATCTCATCTGGACTCCATGTCTTGTTTTGATGTCAGAAAGTTATGTACGAAGTGCAGTCCAAGTTGCGACTTCAAGTGGCTATAACAAGACATATGTAAGGATTAGAAGGAAAGATGAGCAGGCAACGATAGAGGGGGTGAATAAGATTGATACTTTTTAGTGATTTTCAAAAATCTCCGGCTAAACACCCTTAATGGACCCCAATCACTGCTTTGCTTAACAAATTATGTATTTTCCCAAAATAAATACATGCGAAAAACAAATGAATAGAATCTCAAGTGATTAAAACCAATTCGCTAAATCTGAAGTTCTTTATGTAAACCACCAATTTATAAGTCAACTTTTTGACGGAATATTGGTTATTGTGTGAGTCTTCCTATTCTAGACATCTGATATACAAAATTTAAGTGAAAGAAATAAAGAATAAGAAAACAGATCTTTCTAGGGGTTTTGTCAACTAGTCTGACATTCACTCTTCGGTGCTAGTGACGTAGAGGGTCTTCTCCTGATGTATAGTTCCTCCTAAGCCTCAGCCTGCCACCTGTGTCACAGCCTGGCCAAAGGCTGACAGTGGCAATTCTGTCCAGTCCTAGTGGATATTTCTAGGCAAGGAGAATGGGAGGGGCAGTTTAGTCTTTAACTCAAGTTTGTTATGACAGACTGTCAGAATCCGTTGGGAGAGAAGAAACTACAGGAAATGAAGGAGGCAGATGAGGGGGAATTCGAATCTGAAGAAGCTTGTTAATTTCCAGAAAATTTTCTTTCTCTGTATGCTCATAGACTTGAGCTAGGTTGTGGATTCAACCTGTAACTTTCTTTTATTTTGTAACCTTCAGCTTGTGGATTCAAGCTCTTACTTCCTGTCATCCAGCAATTACTGAATAGAAGTCTGCTGTTCTCCTCAGTTCCTGTGTGATTCTTGTGTTTTCCGTTGCATCTTGCTGTTTCCATTATCTTGCTTCATCATATTTGCTGCCGTCTGTGGGAAACAAGGAGAACTTTCCATGGTTGCTCCACTTCCCACTGAGTCATCTTCTCTGCAAACCGTTGTGGAGTTGCCACAACAGCAGAACCAAGTGCAACAACAAACGCAGACTCAACTACAGCAGCTTCTTCAACAAATGCAGCATGTCATGCTGCTTCTTCCCGCCAGGACCAGAACCTTTCTCCCCAACAGGAAGAGGTGACCTGCCATTGCGACCCGATGCACCTCCTCCAGGGCCATCCTTCCATGTATACCACCGGCGGAATCTGGCAACAGTGCAGGAACACAATGCTCTGATTTGCTCATGGTCAGTTGTGATCATGGTTTGCAATATATTTATCGGATATGTATTGGTGCCTTAAAAAGATATCATATATCCGAGATATGGGAAAAAATATTGGTGCCTTGAAATTTTTTTCACAAGTATCTTGTTAATCTAAACATATAATATCATCTAAAAGCCCTATCAAACCATCATACATAACACTGTGTGAATACACTATACTAACATAAATTACATGGATTTTGTTGAGACGTGTCTGGGAGCTGGCATGGGATTCACATCCCGTGGGTTGGGGGGCAGATTAGCTTTGCCTACTATAACCTGCTGGAATCCTGCAGACGATATGGTAAATAATCCTTGATTAAGATCTAATTACAAGAGAAAAGGCCTAAATAGGCTGCCCTAAACATACGGGCTACATAGAGATAAGCCAACTGGCTACATAGATATAAATCTAATTAAACCTAATTAGAATCATAATAAAGCCTACTACAACTCAAGTAACTACTTAGCCTACACACTATTGGCGGGACATAATATGATGTTTATCTAAATAATGCTAAAAGGTCAAAACAAGAATAGATAATGGAGAACATGATAGTGTATTGGTCATTGGTGCCTAAGAAGATGCTGGAAAAGGTGCTGAAAAGTGGGGGTGGGCCCAAAATATCACCAATGTCTGAGATTTATCTCAGATATCATAGGTAGATATGAGATACTACAGAAGATACAATCTTCCCCCATATCGTGTATTGGTCAAGTGACAAATACATATATATCTCAGATAATGCGAATCATTGTTGCGATTGAGATAATCATTTCATTTGGAGGCCTTGAAGTGTATACACATGCATACAAGCAACACACACCCCAATGCACATACGCATGCATACACATAAACACTTGCAGAGAGACATGTACGCATGCACAGACACTGCTCTTCTTTTGTGTACACACATCCAAGCATACACATACACATGTGCACCCGCACATGTACATAGACATGCCTATGTGCACACACACAAATGCAACTGCCACAGTGTTGCATATGGACACATGCACGGTGGCATCCATGAAACATGTTATACTTGAGACGGAAAAGAAAAGAAGGGAAGATGGAAAAGTTCCCAGGTTTCAAGGATAAGTGTGTTTTTCTAGCCCAGTGTTACATCTAACTTATTTTCAATTAAATTCAGTTTGAAGGAGAAGCAGGGGAGCCTTCTTTTCGGCGCTTGGTCTTGCGATCAGTCGCACATGTTATCAGGCTTTATAGTCTATCGCTTGTCACGGAATGTGAGGTATATAATTTAATGTTTCTTCAAAATTCAGATATGGTATATTGTAGGGAAAGAAGAGTTCTCAAAGAACAATTTATTCATTACAAAACTTATATTTGATTTACTAAACATATGATTATCACACAGTTCCACCATTCTCAGCAAGTAAATGTCATAGATAAACAATTTTTACCCTAAACAATGTCAAAACATTATCTAATCCCTATAGCTTAGACTCATAATTCTATTGAAATAAGTATAAGATCACTTGCATTATCTTAGTAAATATGATTATAAATTATAACTTACTTCTAGTTTTGACTCAAAAGATCACAAGAAGCTATTCCTCATATATGTCTTTTTGTAAGGGGCTAACATTGCTAATTATTTGGATAAATATTCCTTCTAAGGCAATATTTCAGTAATTTTCCAAAGTCCGCATCAGTTTGTTGAGAAGTTATACTTGAAATTATTATCATTATAAACCTTTGTTCGATGGTATTTTCCTTTGGAGGGCACCTCATACTGCAAAGAGTGGGCTTTGCCTATCTGTAAGTTAGGATGCCAGGCATGTATTCCCCTGGGCCATTCTTTTTTTTTTTTATTATATATTGCAGAAAAGAGAAAAATAATGAATGAAAATCAAGCGGAAAAAAAAAAGAAAAAAAACTCTTAACTTGGAATTGTTTGATTGATTCCAATGGGGTAATGTATATTTATTGCAGTATTCCATTATTAATTCCTTTGTGCTGCTAGGTTCCTATTTCTTGCATTTTTGATGTCTTGCTTATGGTTAAAGCCAACTTGTGAGTTTTGTTTCCAGTAAAAGAGTTTTGGACTGCAGGTGTTTCTCAATATGTTGGTTAAACTGACCTCTCTTGATTTACCATTATGGCATCACATTCTTGTCCTCGAAATCTTAAGGGTAATACCAGACAAACTTAGTATGGTGACATTTTATGCTCTTGAATGTTTTTCATTACCATCAACTTACTGTTTAATATTTTGTATCCTGCAGGGTTTTTGTGTCGAAGTACGGACACTTAGTCTTCTATTTCAGAACTATGACATGTATGTTTCTAACTCCGTTTTGTCATGATGCAAGTGTTTATAACTTACTAAGTTTTGCATAAAGAATTGAAGTATTTATTAGATGTGTCTGAAATGTAACTTTTTGTTCTGTTCTTATGTTTGGATTTGTAATCTGATACGAAATCAATGACTAAAGTTTTACATAGTATATGGCCTTAGACAAATCTTGGCATGTCATTTTTTCAAGACAGATTCTGATAAAGCTTATGGAATAATTTCTATTTTGCATAATACATTATATCTACTTTACAATATTATTGTGCTTAGGACAGATTCTGTTAAAGCTTGGTCAAGGATATTCTTCTCTGATAGCATGAGCTTTACAGAGAAGTAATGGTGTGAACCAATAAGTTCACAATGAATCTAGCACAAGCATGGTTTGCCTTCGGTGTGGTTTTGATCTCGGTCAACCGAAAATAAGAGATCATGGAGAGATTGGGATAGTGATCTTCTTGATGAGTTTTACCTAGTCATGTCTACATTTAGCATGTTCCAATTAAATTTATTCCGGGACAAAAGACTTGTTGAAAATGTCAATATAACCTCCTCATAACAAAATAATAGCATTATTTTCAAACAGCTTAAGCTAAATTTTGTTAGATGTTCAATTTGATGCAAAAAATGCAATCTATGTAAGCAATAAAACAATTTTTGATATGCTTTGCAAAATTTATTACAAAATGATGTATTATTGAACCAGGGAAATATTTAGTACAAGAAATTGTAACAACTAACATGAGGATTTTGATATTCATATAAAGGTTCCATATATAAAATAATGCTACTCTGTCCTAATTATAGTAAGATAAATTACACATGCTTGGAGAGCTATTTAACTTAAAAATTGATTGAACATAGATATAATCATGTAAGTTGATACAAAATTAAAAACAGAAGCTGCTGAAGTAAATCACCACAAGGAAAGAAAGCGATAATCATAGCTAAAAAAAGAGGCTAAGGAGAAAAGCGGCCAATAAAAACAAAGAATAGATTACTTGTTGGGCGAGATCTCAGCATCTTGCTGAGATTTGAAACACAGTGAAAATGTACTCGCTGGATATGTTTTCTGAGTCACTGACTGAGAAGTAAGATGTGGGCAAAATTTTGTCAAGATGGTAAACCATGAGTGAAGGAAAGTTAAGGAATATGGAAAAGATTAGTGGAAAGGGGAGGAATCAAGACAAAAAGGGGAGACTAATGAGATGGATTAAAGGGAATTAGAGGGGAATTTGGAGCAGGTGATGTGGACAAGGTTCATAATCTCGGTTCTTTGTCTCGTCTCGGTCAGCCAAAGAGAAGAGATCTCAGAGGGATCTTAGAGAGATCATGTAAAATGATCTTGCCATTTTGGTAATCTCAAGTAAGGATTTTCACATATATTTTTGACAACCTAAGTACATATCTACGTTTACAAACAATAGCATCATAGATTAACTAGGAAGTTTTATAAGATACACATAAATAAAGCATTGAAGTCTGAAACTGCCGGCAGATAATGCTACTTGCCAGTAATTTCAGATCTGCTGCTGGTAATGACTGACCAGAGGTTTAGATTATGAAGGAAAAGAAGAGAAGAAGAAGAATGAAGAAGAAAGAGGAAGAAGGAGAAAAGAGGAAGAGGAAGAAAAAATGACTGACTTGTGTCTTGCTGCGAATTTAAATTCAAGGGAAATAATTGACCCCAACTTACATCAATCATTAAATGGGAATAATAAAGGCCTGATAGTAGATCAGTGGGGCCTTATTAGTTGATTTTTTTTTTCTGTTAAATGTGTGAGAAATTGGTGAGAAATGGCGAATTCGGGCGAGAAATTTCTGAGACTAGCAGGAACTACCAAAAAATCAAATAACAAATAGTACTAGAAATAGGAATTCATCTAATAACTAAAAAATTAACGAACGTCTGGGCTTGAGCGACCAACCACACGATAACCCAATAAAGATTGGTCATGTGCAGCATTATAGCGAGGATTTGACTCTCCAATGAGAGACTTTACTTTGTTATTGTATTACTTGCGAGACTTATAATTTATGGTCGTATATGTTATCATATAAAGTGTGATTAGCAGGGACTGATTGCATGGCATACTCTGCTCAATGACAATGTTTGTGCCTATTTGTGAGTTTCAACTTTGTATATGTTTGATTTTTGGGCTGAAATGGTCATGAACTTTGAGTTGCATCTGTTGTGCTGTAGGAACCCAAAAAACACCAGTATAGTGGAGAACATAGTTAAAGCACTTGCGAGAGTCATTTCAAACATACAGGTGCGAATGGGTGTAAGTTATTAAGTATTTTCTTTTGGTGCTGTTGATGTTGTTTGCTTCAAGCCAAGTTTTATAATATACATTTGAGAATTTTTGTTGTCATCATGGTCATCATCAATTAGCATGTTGGAATTAGCTTTCGGTGATGATTGTTTTTGGAGGAAGATTGTTGCAATCATTATTCAATGTAAAGCTGACATCTAGATGGCCAGATTACTTTGTACAGAAGTATGATGCTCTAGTATTATTTTTCATCTTTCAACAGAAGCTGACATATAGATGGAGGACTGCATTATGGTTCTATAATGTTATTTTAGTAATTCACTAAATATCTTTTTTCTTTTGTGAATTCTCTTATAATCTTAAGCTAAGATTTTGTCTCTGGCTGCAAGAAACGAAAGATAACTCAATGTTGTGGTCATCTTTAAAACAAAGCTGACATCTAGGCCGCCTGATGTCTTTGTACAGAAGGATGATGCTTTAACATTTTTTTCGTTGATCAATGCATGGGTGGTTTTTAGATGGCCGGATTGCTTTGCACAGAAAATTGGTTCTATAATATCTTTTTTTTTTGAAGCTCTCCAAATATCTAGAGCAGTTTTTTGTCCTTGCACAAAAGAACTAAAAGTAAGTAATAGTTCAGGGATAGATAAGAGTAACTGAATAGAAAAGCTAAAGAAAATTGAAGTTATTTATATCTATGTCTATCTGTAAATTTGGATAGTGATCATTTGCACATTCTGATTTTGAACGTTTAGTATGGATTGACTTCCTGTCACACTTCAGATTTAGTTGCAAAGATAAGAAACAAATGTTCATGCTGATCTGGGTTCTTATCTGTGAGATGATATGGTTCTGTCACCCATATGTGGGAATTTAGATTTATGTTATAATTCCTTCACTTGTATGGGATCTTATGCATAAACTTTTTCCCTTTCATTATACATCTGGCATACATTCTTTTCTTCTTTTATATTGAGTTTGACAATCCATATGAGCTTTCATTTTGGGGCGTAGAGCTAGCTGGAATAAACAAATATTACAGTTGCAAATAGCAGTTAAATCTATTCATGATTTTGGTATAGGAATTGTAATTTACCATCTCATGATCTTTCCAATCTCGGAGTCAAGTCATCTGTAGATCAGGCAATTGATGTGTGTAAGCTTGTTCTCTTGTAGGTTCCAGATTCAAGTGAGGAAAGTCTTGTGGCTGTAGCGGGAATGTTTAGCAGTAAAGCCAAAGGTATATTGTTTCTTTTTTCCTCCAGTGCTTATCTTATCACTTGTGTCCATTAAATATAGCCAGGTTGGCTTGCGGTATATCTTTTTTTGCTTTGATTTAAAATGATTCTGAAGCGAACCATAACCGCAAGCTGGTTTGGTTTCAGAGACCCATTCAAGCAAGACCCAAGTTTCTCAAACTGGTTTTGTTCACAAACCTTATGCTCACTATTCATGCTGATATACCTAAATAACACTCCCTCTGTCCAGATTTAATACTCTAAATTTTTTATCCAAATTAAATTAATTTTAGTTCATCTGAGAAATCAAATCCAGATAATTAAATTTGGAGGGAAGAAGTATATGCTTAATAATTTGGTGGAGAGAACACAAAAAGGAAAACAGATTATGGGTCTTCTGTCTACATGGGTTCTATGGTTTATAAAAAAATATTTAAAAAAAGGGAAAGAATGATACCTTCAATAGCCAATCTGATAGTATCTTGATGGATCTAAATTGTAAAGCTTATTCTGTGAATGAATGACAAATTTGTAAATGGTTCTAACAGAAACCATTCTCCGTAGATTTTGGACTTCATGATGTAGAACTTACAGATTTCAGTTAGATTCTAATTTCATTCTTAAATCTTGGTATGCCTATTTGGTTTCAATTTTAGTATCAGATAATTATATAAGTTGGCTCATTTTGGTAAATGCAGGAATTGAGTGGAGCCTGGATAATGATGCATCTAATGCTGCCGTTGTTGTCGCAAGTGAAGCTCATGCAATAACTTTGGCTGTTGAAGGGTTATTGGGAGTTGTGTTTACTGTGGCTGCATTAACTGATGAAGCTGTTGAAATTGGTGAGGTAGGAAGTTGTTTCAGTTAAATTATAGTTGAGCTTTGAGTAGTTTTAGTTGCTTTCTAGAAAACTAGAAGACTACTGTGCAACAGCTATTCAGCCTGATTTTTATTGCTATGGCATATGCCAAGATTGAATCGCCAAGATGTGACAGCACCATACCTGACAAGTATATGGGGCAAACGACAGTTCTCTGTATTACAATGATCAATTCAATGTGGTTTACGATTTTGGATGCGTTATCTCTGATTTTGACAAGGTATTTGAAGAGTACAGTTACAGATTTCTGGTCTCCCATATAATGACCTCTACTATTTTTAGAGGCACATTATTGGTTTCTCATATGATACAACTCTGATCAATGTAAAGGTCCCAAGGGGAGGCTATTGTGTTGGAAATACTAAAAGCTTACCAGGCATTTACTCAGGTGATCAGGTTCTTTTGCTTATTTTTCTTTGTGCTAAAGCTTACTGTCAGAATTATAATTTGGTACCCAAAACTTGGTATGCTCTAGTTCACAACATGATTCACACACGTGTTGGAATGGAAAACATGAGAAAAGCAATGAAGCTATCTGTCATTTGTGATCCAACTGACTTGGACTGGAAGGCTAATATCTGAACTATTGACCAGACATGCAATGTTTTAATAACTGGACCAGTCCTTACAGTCAGAGTGGGTTCAACCTGATTTCACTCGAGTATCTTTGCCTTAACCCTCTCCAACCGGCAAAAAATGGATGAGAAAAGCAGTTAGGCAGATTAGACCAGATGTGGCCTTGTTTCTTGTTTTCTATTGGGTACATGAATTCTATTTAAAACATTGGAAGATTCTATCGGTTTTGTTCTTTCTGTGAGTTGTGGACTTCAAATTTTGTGAAGATTTTAGTGCTCTCTTTTTGTCTTCGTACATTGATATCTTTTTAGACAACATTGTTTGTCATATTTGTTCATTGCACGGAACAGATGTGGGATTTGTGAGTATTAGTGTCTAAATTTATTCTACTGTGCATTTTGCAGGCATGTGGGGTTCTTCATGCTGTGGAACCTTTAAACTCATTCCTTGCTTCCCTTTGCAAATTCACACTTAATATCCCAGGGGAATTGGAAAAAAAGAGGTAGGTGCTATATTGTGAACTGCACCTTTACATGAATTTTCTTCTTTAGCTTAATTCTGAGTTATTTGTTATTGATTGGTGTATGATGTTTTCAGAAAATTGGCTCTGAGAACACAAGAAACTGAATGTAAAATGGAAAGAAGCTAGATGTAAGATGAAGGGATATGATGCGTCTTTTATAAATTAAAGCAAATGTGCCCAAATTGAGAATTAGATTTCTTTGAAACTGAATTACTCAACCCTGCATATTTATCTGTACACACAAAATTCAAAAAGAAGTTTTTTGTTCGCAAAGTTAGTGTCAAATTACAATATGGGATGAATAATTTACTAGAACATCTATACCTAATGTTGACAATTGAATGCTAAATATTGAATGGTGGCCAAAAGGTAATATTTGACTAATTTTTTTTCTTACTTTGTGTTCCTAAAATGCAAACTAAGACAGAATTTTGCTGCATTCATTCCTGTTTGTGGGATTCCTTCCTACATTTCAGCACTTTGTTTTTGCTTTTCTTAGGTTTGTTTCTGATGTTGCACATTACCTTGGCTGATAAGCTCTACCTGGATGGAATCACCCATCCAACTTTCTATAACAATCTTAAATATTTTTATATGAAAGTACGGTGATTTTCTTTATCTACAAATAAGATTTGGTGTTCTGATCAATCCTTTTGTCTTCCATTTTGCATTTATGTGGCTTAATTGACTTCTAATAGTCATTTTGTGTTGATATATTTTCCTAGATTCTGATGTTGTTCATATTCTAATTATTTCGTCAGTGCTCTTCAATCTCCTGGCTTAAAGCGTTCTGAATCTTTGGCTGAAAGAGACATTGTTATTCTTACACATAAAAATGTTCAGGTTTCTATTCTGTCTGCATCACTTTTTATAAAGCCTTCTAGTTTTCTTTTGTTAGCTTTTGAAGAAGGAAATAGACAAAAACTAGTTGTGTATTACACAGATTCTACTCAATATTTAAAGTAATTGAGTGCTTTGGATCTAACTGAAGTTATGTTATAACAATAACACCTTGAATCTTTCATTAAGAAACTTACACATAATAAACATCCAAAGGAGAGAAATAATTTTAAAGATAGGGATTAGTGAGAGTTGCATTTTATATATAATTACCAAAACAACCTCCCGTACTTTGACAACTGTCTCTAACAAGCACGTTCATTTGTTTTCCTCGGAACCTTTTTTCCATGAAACAGAAAAAATGTGCTGGCACTTCTGTTTACTCATTTTTATGCTGTTGGTCCAGTTTTCTACATGTGGCTTGCTTTCCCTTTTGGAGTGCAATTTAATTCTAATTATATTTATGTTTTGTTTTCCACACTCTAGGCTTTAAGGACGCTCTTCAATGTAGCGCATCGTCTGTGTAATGTGTTAGGCCCATCCTGGATGTTGGTATGCTTAAACTGTTTTCATATCTAGTGTTAAATATAATGATGTTGGTATGCTTATACTGTTTTCATGTCTAGTGTTAAATATAATGAAAGTAATGTTGAATGACCAACTATTTTTGATATTCTTTGTAGATATTGGACACTCTGGCTGCTTTGGATCGAGCAATCAATTCACCTTATGCTACCACACAGGTTTTGTTAAGTGCACAAAATTTTATACATTCACTTTTATTTGATACATTTCTCTTTTTTTACACAATGCACCTTCTCATCGGAAACCCTTTTTTTTTTGAAAAAATTTCGTAGACTTAAGGTAAAATCTTTTCCATGCCAATGACTTTGTGATTATCTACTATTTATAAGACTTGTAAATTGTCACGTATGAGAGATGTTACCAATAAGCTAGTTTTTAAGGGTGAGACTGAAAAAACTTGGATATTGGTCATGTTAAGCATGTTGCTGAGTGAGTAGATGATAATGAGAAGAAAATATAGAAAAAAATCATCTGGTTGTTCAAGCGGGCTGCTTGGCCAATTTGAATGGTGATTTGACTTAGTTGTCTAGGTGACATTTAGATCATGTGAGTCGAGAAATGTACTTTACCGATATCTTTTCTATGGGGTCGTTTGGATGTGCCTTTCTTGGGGCAGAAAGGAGCTTTTAAGGTCGTTAAATGGCCTTTCTACAAAAAATACATTTGGATGCACCATTTGTGCAAGAACAAAAATTTAGAAAAGAAAGGGCGTTTAAGGGTGAAAAGGCAGTATTTTCCTTTCCCCAGGAACCCTCCTCCCTAGGAGAGTTTAAGTAGATATGAGATTTCCTGTCATTTTGAAGGGAGAGAATAGCCGTTGTTAACCCATATGCCTCTATTGTTTGCCATTTTCATTGGGTTCCTCTATCTTCTGCTGCCAAGACAACTGGTGTTGCTCCTCGTTGCCCCTTTCTTCTGTGACGAAGCCTATTGTTGCTCCTTGCCCTTTCATTCGCCGGTAAGAAGATGAAGTCGCTGGTCATAGTTGTTCCTAAAGCCCCATTTGTATGCCATGAAGAATGCTCTATTTCTCTTTCCCCTAACCCTAAAGCCCCTTTCTTCTTAGCACGGAGCCAATCACACAATAGCGTGTCCTATCTCTTATATGAACGAAATAATGCTTGCAAAAGACCCTATGATAGGGCGTCTTAGTGCATAGAAATCACACAATAGCGTACCTATCATATATTTAACAAAATAATGCTGGTAAATGACCATAGGATGAGGCTTCTAGTGCGGAGCCAATCATACAATAAGGCTTAGTGCGGAGCCGATCAATAGTGTGCCCTATCATATATACTAAAAACCCCGCTAGAATAGATGGTTGTGAAGGTCGGCGCTGGATATAGTCGTCTTACAGTAAGCTGTATCTGGAGCTAGAATGTCTTGTGGAGATGGGGACACAGATGAACACATCTGAGATGGACACATAGATGGAGGGGGTGAGCTGGCTGGAGGTGGTGGAAAGAGGGGCACCTTCTTCACCACACAATCTGGTTACTACTGCGGTTTATGAAGGTTTAACTCTCTTAAACCATTTATATATATGGGCATGATGGTTCAAATCTGGAAACCTTTTTTTTTAATTCGAACTTTCGTGCTGGGGAAGATGGTGTGGCTAAAATAGGCATTAGTTATCCTTAAATGCCTCTCATATTGCCCTAACCAAACATGCTATTTTGGGAAATCTGAGAAATCCATTTGCGTAAAAAGCTTTTGCATTAGCGTTCCCAAACATATGGCCATTTTGATTTCCCCTTGTAAAAGAGAAATGTGGGAAGTGGCCTTTCATATCCACGCTAAATGTGCATCCAAATGACTGTTATATATCTAGCGAAACATATTTTATTTTGAAGAGGAGAAAGAAAATGAATTTTGATGATGGAAAGTGAGCTTTAGAGAAGTAATTTAGGAAATCCAATTGGTTCCATATAATTTAATTCATCTTGATCAGCAATAAAAATTGAGTTGGTCCTTGGTGACGTGTTCTTTATTTAATCAATTTGACAATTGCTTAGGCATAATATAATTAAGTAGCCTCTTTTCCCAACAATTTGAGGTTGGCGACATGGATTGTGCATATGCACTCCAGCCTGATTTGTGCCTAATTCGTTTGTGAGGGATAACATAGTCATATATTTTCTTATAACAATATACAATTTTCGTGCCCCATCCTTTTTTTAATTCAATCCAGTCACAGGATCCCTTCTCTTGCAATTGCTACCCTCTTTTCCACCCTAGCCTGGATCACACTACACAAAAAACAAAGGCCCTAGGGGTTCCTGAACTTGATGTGAGCACCCCGCTTGCTGGGGACCTAACCTTATAAGACCATTGACAACAGCTCCTCACAACAAATAATTGCCTTTCTCATCAAGATACATTTCTGCAACTAGTAGTGTATTGTCTATTATGATCATCTTACAGTTAATTCTTGGAATTATAACTAAAGTGTCATACTAGTGAAGAATACAAGAAATGATATATGTTTTGGTGTAATTTCCAATTATTATTTGTGAGATGGTGTCTGTCACACCCCAAGATTTTGAAATTTATTTTTCATAAATACTTCGGAACAAGATGTTTTAAACTTTTATCAAGAATTTGTCAAGATATCTTGGGATGCGAGTGATGTAACTGACTTACAGTGAGCAACTCAGTTGATGCAACATTTTTACACTGCGAAGCAAATCACAGTAATCCAAACAGAACACACAAAAATCCAAAGAGAAACACAGGAAATGAAGGAGAAAGATTGTGATTTCTATTGAAATTTTTGGCGTACAGGGAAACAAAGCTTGAATCCACAAGCCAAACACTACAAACATAAAGGATTACACAGGTTGAATCCACAACCCTAGCCCAAATCTTTGAGCAAAGAAAGAAAGAAGAAATTTCTGGAAACAGCCAATTCATTCAAGTTTGCTTCCCCTTCTTTCTCTATTCCTCCATCTCTTATCTCCTCTGGAATAACTGCCTCTGACATCCTAACAAACTGTGACACAAAAAACTGTTTACCTCTCCCATTTACACCAGCAGGGAGTTAACTAAAGACTCAGACAGTTCTGCCCCTTTCGACCTCAGCTGGAATATGAACTGTACACGGCTGTGGTAGGACTGAATTACCCTCTCTACATCAATTACCCAATCTACATTAGCAAGTCACTCGTTTCTCGAACATAAGATTATCAAATTAGAGTTCAATAGTATTCCAAGCCAAATCACATCATAAACTGAATAGGGTATTGCTTGAGTACATGTTGAGAACACACAATATACACGCTAATGCTAACAAATTGGCACTCATGTACCTATAACCATACACACCAATTAAAAGTAAACTAAGAAAAATATTAGAGATCCTACACTTGCTAAGAAGTTGATTGTTGGCCTTTCTTTGCACACCCATCCTTCTACCCGCTTACTCCTAAGGTGAATCTACATCACGAGGATGCTGAGTTTACAAATATACCCAGTGAGATGGCTAAACAAGAACCACTTGCAATGGCAATATAATAACATCTCATACATCATGAACAATCATCAATATAAGAGTCAGTCAAAGTAAATAATCAAAATAACATCGTAGAAACACCTAAGAGTACACCTCCTCTCACTAAGAAGTATACCACATAGGTTTCTAAGACTTGGTAGCCACATCTAGGAGTCAAACCACCCTCACTAGATTATGATCTACCACAACTTGATTTCAGTGTTTTCCTAAAGCCAATAGCGAGCTCCATCCATGCTATGAAGCGAAGGTCCACAAGGGCTCATGGACCTAAGTGGTTGAGATCTCAAGTTTCATGATCATAGAGACTTCTTTTATTTTGTTGCTTTAGACCATTCATCTTTTTATGCTATGATCCATTCGAACCTAACTCCTAGGCTAAGGGAGCATCTCTACATATAAACTCCGACTTTTAGAGAGTCAGAAGACTGAGATCATGTTTCATACCTTATCCTTAAGTTTGTGGCAAAACCGACTCATTTTTGGAGTCAACTATACACCAAGATCCTTTATCCTTTATCAATTACTATGGATTCACTCATGCTTAGGGCTTACTCCAATATAATACATTAATATCATCAGGCAATCACACATCCATAATACATGAAAACCATGCCATTATGTTACTTATAAATAACATGTACCTGATCGGAAAGCATGCTTGAATTTCCATAAACCAATGCACCATTGAGGACATGATCGACGTGTCAGTCAAAGTGTTGGTGACCACTGATGTCCCATTATCGCGTCGATCCCATATCTATAGTAGATAAGCTATGGGAGCCCATCTCACGATGTGTCGGTCGCACTGCCGGTGACTAGTTTAACATCAATAAGTCATAACTTGTTTATGTTGGTACTTTTCATCTTCCTCTAGACACTAACGCTGTCATTGACGTGTTGGAAATCATGCCGATGGTTGGGAAGAAAATGACATATTGGACTAGTTCACCCAACACTGTTAAAACAATAAGCATGATTCATTCCTCACTTAAACCATAAATCCTTCAAGAAAACCATGCGTTTGCTATCATTTAATCCTCGAATAAAAAATATTATCATTTATCTAAGCATGGAATAATTCTTGGAACTTACTACAACATGCTTTTGAACTCATTGACTGACATATAATTTTATCAAGTCATCTGATTATAACCATTGAATAGTAATAAGTTAGTAATCTGACCATTTCTATTGGCCAAAAACACAAGGTCTCCATAGTCCTGCCATTTCTTTTCTTCCGACTTTGACGTGCCCAAAATCTCTCCCATTTGTCTCATTCAAAATTTGATAAGGTTAGGGTTGTAGAGCGTCAAAGGTATTTATAAGGGAGTAAGGTAATTGAATTCTATTACATAACTGCATCAACAAAGGCAAACAACTGCTTCTTACAGGTTTCTTACGCTTTGGTACCTCTGTCAAAATTCACTGATGTGTTGGTGATTCTAATGATGAATTCTGTAGAACGACCGATATTACTACTGACATGTCATCTTCTATTGACAATAGAACATTAGGCTTTGCTGACACGAGCATCGAAGTGTCATGCATTCTGACAGTAGATATATGTTTTCACCGATAGAAGCATTGATGCTTGCCAATAGAAACTTCTTCATTTCAGTAACTGAATACATTCTAACAAATGAACTTCTCTTTGTTAGTTTTAAACTTATTCCTGAGTTTTGAACTCATTAATATTACTTCCATTGATGTAATCGCTGACATGTCAGGTTTGACATCGATGGTGCCGCAATTTATACAAATAACAACAAAATAAACCCGCCATCCTAACACATCAAATACCTCATAATTCCCGGGTGTCACTGTTTCTGACCATATATCTTCCATTTATTTTGTTATTATGAGAATATAGCCTGTCTATCTTCCGTAGGTTCTGTGAGGCTTTTTCATGTTCCTAACTTTTGAACACGAGAAGTGAAAGACGAAGTTTCTCTTACCTTTTTCTTTTTGCAAGTGACCACCTATATATATATATATATGTAATTGTATAAACACAGATTTACTCAAACACCCACACCCACATATATATGTATACTAACATCTCTTGTATCTTTGTGCACCCATTTTGCGGGGCTTGCATCAAATTTTTGATGTTTCAAGTTGACTAGTTTTTATTTCCTCCATCTTTGGCATTAATTCTTCTCGTGTATGTCATATTATCTTTTCTTCTTTTAGTATCCTTTATCTCAGAATCCGGAAAAAATTAAGAAAGCACATCTGGCTGAACTTATACTTCGTTTTGAACATGACTGGTGCTTTGTCTTGATTGTGTAGGAAGTCTCCACCAATGTGTCTAGGCTACCTAGGGAAACCACTGGACAATTCAGTGATTTCCATATTCTTTCTTCTTTAAATTCCCAGGTGAGCAGTGAATTGGTTATCTTGGTTTTCCAATGTTATGTTCTGAATTTGAGGCTTTCATGTGCCGTGGGGATTTTATGAGCCCAACACCACTTACAAACTTCTTTTTTCTGTTGGTTGTATTGTCATACATGTCTGTTCCATTGTTCTGATATCCTTGCATTTTGGCATCGGCTATGTACTAATTTATTACCATGTATATCGTGACTATTCTGATTAATATAAATGTATTTGTATGGTATTTTTATTCTTGTGTGAATGTCAAACATGATTAATTGGTATTTATGTTTTCTTCTACTTTTTCTGGCAGATCATGGTCTTAGATCTATTTTAATGCAAATTATAACAAATATATTTGTATTAGACTTCTATATGTAACTAATATTGTTTTCCAATTTGGTGTAGCTATTTGAAAGTTCAGCTTTGATGCATATTTCCGCTGTTAAATCACTTCTATCATCACTCCGTCAATTGTCAAATCAATATATCTGCAGCAACTTTGGTGGCTCGGGGCAGGTGTCGTCTCAGCAATCTGGAAACATCACATTCTCAGTGGAAAGAACAATATCAATAGTTGTAAACAATCTACATAGTATGTGGTTTTATAGATGATCTTCTTTTAGTTAATAATATGATGTCGGCCAAGTGCCAAGCTGCCTTGGCATAACCATCTTTCAATAGTTATTTAATCATTGTCATTTGAGGCACCTCAGCCCGGACAAGTAATCTTGTAATTAGCAAATTTCTGAGTTTCAAGCTTGAATATTAGGTAGTTTTTGCATCAAAGTTGGTGGACAATGTAAAGTTTGGCAATTCATATGCACTGATAACTACCATCTGTCAAGCATATAAATACAGGAATGATTTTTTTTTCACCATTTTCTACACTTGCCTTGTCTCAATAAATTTTTAAATTTGTGTGATTAGGGGTGGAGGTTTTTTGGGATGAAGTTGTTAATCACCTTCTTGAGGTTATTCATGTATGATTTTTGGAAGTCTTTTATGTTGTTTTTTTATACTATCTATTAGTATTTCTTTTTTAATGAAAATAATTTTGCAGATGTCAGTAACTTCCAGCCCACAAATATGCAGTATGGCACTAGATGCATTAGACCAATGTATATGTGCTATCATGGGATCTGGACATTTTCAGAATGGTCACCACAGAAAGCATTGTGCTGAAAACAAGGTGATAGAATAGTGCTACTCATGAGTTCTTTAAATCTAGTTAGAACTTTTATGTTTGGAAGTTATTGATTGGATTATGCATATGGTAGTTATTGATTGGATTATGCTTATTAGATTACAATTGGATCCCGAAGTTTGTGTTTGTAGGCAATAGACTAACAAGACGTGAGGAATCCCCTGCATTTGCAGGGTCTATCAGTCTCTGCATGGTAATCAGAATGGAAGGTAGACCCGAAGTGATTACCTTTTAGAATCTCCAATAATATGTTACATAACCGTTGGGAGACAAAAGCTTATGATAATGGGCAATGAACTAACAACATATCAACATTTTTAATTGGTTGTACGGCTTTTAACTCTGCAATGAAGTGTGGCAATTAGACCTTTTAATGATAGATTTGGTGAACTGTTTTACTTGTTGTGGAAGTGAGCTGTGGCTTGTCATTGTTAGCAAAATTTGGCAGAAATGGCATCTGTAGAGTCGAAAATGTTAAAGGGGCAACTTCAGGAATGGCTTGATAAGGGTTTCATCCTCCCTACTATGTCACCTCAGGTTGTGTATTGACTACAAAATGCTTAACTAGGCAACTTAAGAATAAATACCCTTTACCTTATATGAATGACCTTTTTGACGAGCTTCATGCAGCAAAGGTCTTCTCCCAAATGGGCATGTGATTTGGCTATCATTAGCTAAAAATTTGGGATGAGGACATCCCAAAAATCTCTCTCAATGGTAGGTATGGCCATTGTGAGTTTCTTGTGATACCCTATGGATTGACTAATGCTCCTGTAACTTTTGTGGACCGTATGAATAGGATTTATTAGCCCTGGCTGGATCAGTTTGTAATTGTCTTTATAGATGACATCCTTACTTATTCTCCTTCAACTCACGAGCATGGGGCACACTTAAGGTAGGTATTGCAGGTGCTAAGGGAGCATAAGTTGAATGTCAAATTCAAGTAATGTGACTTTTGGTTGGAAAGGATAAACTTCCTTAGACATATTATTCATAAAGATGGTATGTTTGTGGATCCTGCTAAAGTTGGGGTGAAACAATTGGTATAGACCAAAGTTTGTGACAAAAATCAAAAGTTTCCTGTTTGATAGGTTATTATAGGAGGGTTCATTTAAGGTATCTCCACCTTAGCATTTCCTATGACCAAGTTGACCAAAAAGGGAGTGAAATTTGTTTGGGATGTTGGGTGTGAGAAATGTTTCCTTGAGTTGAAGAGGCTCGCTATTGCCCCAATTCTCACGCTATCCCATCAAGGGAGGGTAGATCTCACCATAATTAGGGAAAATTATTTAAATAATATTAACAAAATAATTACCAAAATTGCAAGAGAAAAATATTTCCCAAATTGGTGTCCGTTTTGGCCACTAGGCACCAGCCAAGCACCAGCGCCTGTGCGGCAATTGTTTTTTAGATTTCGACCTTTAGAAGGATAATATAAGTTTTAAGTTGATTTCATCCTTCCGAAAGACAAAATACCAAGCCTTTATACATTCCGATCAAAAGTTTTGGCTTTTAAGTGGATTTCGTCCTTGAGAATGACCAAATCAACTTAAAATTGATTTTGTCTTTGCGAAGGACGAAATCATCATAAAAACTGATTTTGTCCTTCAAAAGGACGAAATCTATAAACTCGGAAGCAACCCTTGGGCCTATATAACATCACATATGTTCCACACAACATATAAATCTGTCCCTGCATAATATCACATATGTTCTACACAAACAATATATAAATCAAATTAATATCAGCACATCAAGTGATTTAAAAGTCTATTGGGTAGTATATAAATTACATACAATGTTCTAAAAATGTTTTGATTTACAAAACAAGCATTTAACAACTCTAAGTCGCTCTACCTCTCCTACCCTTATGGCCTTGACCACGACCCTTGACCCCGACGGTGCTGTACTGTCTCTTCTTGCTCTGCTTGCTTCTGCTTCTCCTTCTCTGCCTACTCCTGCTCTGCTTACTCTTGCTCCTCCTACTCTGCATAAATAATAGATGGCTCACCATAAGTAACAGAAGGCTCCGCATAAGATAATGGGATAAGATGCTAACAAATTGCCTGCTGCCATCTATGATATATTATCGGATCTGGCTGTGGGTAGGCTAGATGTGGAGCAACCGGAGATCATGAACATGGAGAGCCAGGTGCTACAGATTAAGATGGAATATCCGGGAATGGAGTGTGCCTCGGCGGTGTCTAAGCTGCCTCATCAGTAAGATAATGTCCGTGAACGTATATAATAACCGACTGAAGTAGTGGCAAGCTACAAAGGACATCCTCATGGTGCCTGATGATTGTTTGACATGATGTTAATAAGACCTCACCCGCAGTATAGGTGTTAACTGTGTTAGTTAAATGTGTGTATGTCCGTTGCGCTAAATAAAGCTATAAAAAAAATTAAAATAAAAGTCAACTAATAAAAAAGAAATAAGAAAATATTATTATATAATTAAGATCTACTTACCAAAGTTGCTTTAGACGCACCTGCACCCTTAGGTTGATATGTCAATTCCTTTACTTCATCGAGTGGTAAAATATATCTGTGCGTAATAGGTAAATACCACTGTATATACAGGTTATGAACATCTCGTGATGTTGTGGCCATCTCCCCTTGGATAATAGTGGCTCTTTTATTATCCCATCGAGTGATATATGTTGCATGATTTAGAGCCCAATCGGTAATATGTCAGCCTTGTTGAGTGATCCAATGGACAAACTCTACAGTACGAGGAGAAATCTATTGCTCCAAGTTAAATTAGGGCATCACATAATCAGGTATGTACAACTTGACAATCTCAAAATAGATGAGCGGCGTTCGAGAGAGCCACACATCTCTTCCCTTTGTACAAAGTGGAGGCAACTGAGGTGAGTATGGCTACCAAATGACCTACACAATTTATAAGCATAATTAGTTTTTATATCCTCATTATATGAAATGTGATATTGAAATGAAATAAGGCAGCTAGTGGTCTAACTGTCCTCTATACAAGTGAAGGACTCCTTGTGGATTTTTGGTTTTTCTCCTCCGAACATTCCACTTTAAAGAGAAATTTAAAACATAAGTTCAACACATCCAAATAAAATTTTGCTAAAAATGTGTAGAAAACTACCCTACCTGGCTCCTAATGGAACCTTCGACTACGTGACCCATCTCAATAGATAGTCGGCCGACATGTAAATACTCCCACGACTATAACTGTGTTAAAATATTAGAAAAGTTATTAAAAAACGTGAAGTAATTGTATGTGTAAAAGATATTAACTTAAATAAATTCATTTATCTTATGCGGAGCCTTCTATTACTTATGGTGAGCCATCTGTTACTTATGAGGAGCAGGAGCAGGAGAAGAGCTAGTACAACATCGTTGGGGTCAGGGTCGTGGTTGAGGTCTAGGTCATAGGGGTAGGAGAGGTAAAGCGACTTGGAGTTGTTATATGCTTGTTTTGTAAACCAAAACATTTTTAGAACATTGTATGTAATTTATATACTACCCATAGACTTTCTAATCACTTCATGTGTTGATATTATTTTGATTTATATGGTGTTTGTGTATAACGTATGTGATGTTATACAGGGACATTTATATGTTTTGTGTAGAATATGTGATGTTCTACAGGGATAGGGGTTGCTTCTGATTTTAAATTATCTATAAAAATTATTTTTAAGATGATTTGATCCTTCCAAGGGACGAAATCAGTTTTAAGTTGATTTCGTCTTTCACAAGGACGAAATCCACTTAAAACCCGAAACTTTTAGCCAAAAAGTTTGAAGTGTTAGTATTTCGTCCTTAGAAGGATGAAATCAACTTAAAACTGATTTCATCCTTCAGAAGGCCGAAATTGGATAAAAAATAAAAAAATGCCGCACAGGCTATGTGGCCAAAACAGACACCACTTTGGGAAATATTTTTCTCTCTCTGCGATTTTGGTAATGATTTTTTAATATTATTTAAATAATTTTCCCCCATAATTATGGCCATTGCCTAAATTATAGTGTTAATCAGTAGGAACGGAAGGAGGAGCATAGCCTTGCCAATGTCTTCCCCCTTTTAGATGACTGCCCTAGTCCCATGACTGCTGATGCAGGACAATTGATGAAACCCTAATTTAGATCCAGCAACTCATTGGGTAAATACTGAAAATATAAATTCTAAACCAATTAAAGTAGAATGAGATAAAGAATTTAACCAGCAAGTGATAATATCAACAGATTATGATGCACATTCTCTATTGAGCTAGACACACAAGTAGAACAGGTTTGGGAAATTGAGAAATTTCTGTTGGCTAGGCAGTAGCAATTGGGGTATAAGAAACAGAATATGGGTTATGATTTGAAGTGTAAACACTTAATGGCCTACTGGGCTTAACAAAACATAAGTCCACCACTAACCAAACATACAATTAAAGATAGGCTTGATGCTATTGAAGAGGACTAAATAATTACCAATAGAGAAGTGGGCCAACTTATCTTATTATGATGGGGACAGGAAACCAATAAGTTGGGCTGAGAAATTGGAGTCCAGGAATTCCTGCAGCAATGCTCTATTTGTCCAGGTTAGGTCTTCTCCTTCAGTTACCAAATTGCTGACAGAAAAGCAGTAGCTTGAAATCATCTTCAACAACAATCTTCCTTCACAAACTCAACATTAATAAGGGAGGGACTTCAACATTTAGTAGAGAAAAAGAATAGAAGAGTTTTCACCACCAGATTCAGCACTGGCAGCCTAGAATCAATACCAGAATATGGCCGAAATCAACACCGACGAGAGAACTAGGCACAAAATATGCTCACAATTTTTTCCAGAAAATCATAGGGTATCCACTGATGAAAGCATAAGCCATTAAATAGGCATACATAAAGTCTTAAATAGGAAACTTACAACCAATGGAACGGCTCCTAAAACAAGAAGTAGCATAAAACAAGAAGATTCCTAAAACAAGAAATTACTTAATAAAGGATTTCTGAAACAAGAAATTACTTAATAAAAGATTCTAAAACAAGAAATTACTTAATAAAAGCACTCTAAATAAAGACCCGAATAAAATCCCCAAAACTACCTGACAGTGTGTGTTTTCTTCTGCCTGGAGGCTCACTAGAGGCACTGCAACCAGTAGTCATAAACTACAGTACTACCTAAATAGCACGTTATGCCCCTTAAAGTATCCCCCCCATTCTACAGCAACTGAACATACTTAACTACCATGTGGCCTCATGTGAAGGGATTTTAAAGTTTTCTCCTAGCAGATGGTATTAGATTACCTATTGATTGACTTTTGGCTTTCTTTAATTCCAGAGGCCATATGCCTGCTGTCTAGGGTCAGGTACATGGGTTCCTTATCAACATCGTGTGAGAAAATTATGCTGTCATAATTACACTGCAGATGTCCTTCCCAGTTCAAACTTTTAACATGAATCATTATTTCGAATTATGTGTGAAAACCTTATTGTGAAGTTTATGCTGTGAATTTCCTTCCTTGTGTAAGCTTCTATCAAGGGAATTATTTTCTTTTATTACTTTCAAACTTGTCAAAACCGAAAAGCACAATTTTAATGATGAATGCCAAAGAGAAAAAAATGGTGGAAGGAAAATAGAAAAAAATAGCTGGGTTTTAAGTATTTCTTTTTTCCAATGTCTGAGAAAAGGAAATAGGGTGTGTTTTTCCTAAACTTCTCCTACGTGTGTTATGCTCCCAGCACAATATTTGGCAGCCTTCCTTAATGGTTTCTTTTCCTCCCTTTCCTCAGGTTGAAAAGTTGGACACGGAACTGAGATCTTTTGAGTGTGATGTTATTTTTCCATTAACATCTCTTTTTCTGTCGTCTCAAAATTTCGATGTTCGAGCTGGATCATTAAAAATTCTTCTACATGTTTTAGAGGTAATTTATTCATATTAACAAATGTGACCATGGTCCTGGTCCTGTCATGCTTCAAATATTGTACTCTTTTTTCCTTTTATGAAGAACATATCTGTTTCTTCTCTGATGAGGAATTAGCCACTCCCCCCTCTTAGTCAGCGTGCCCCTTTAACAATGGTTGGTGGATATCCACCGTCTATGAATATTCAAACTGTGGATATCTACAGAATGTTTATAAGTGGGGTGTGGGCTGGCTAAAAGAGGGGATGGCAGACTCCTCATCCTTTCTTCTCTAACATCAGTTAATTACTGCTGCGTATTATATTTAAGCTTCTAACAAGATAATGTCACATCCTGTATATGGCTTTCAGAGGCACGGGGAGAAGCTATGCTACAGCTGGTCTAGAATTCTTGATATGTTGAGGTGGGCCTTATACATTATTTGCATGGTAATATTCTAGTTACATCATCACCATGCACCATTCTTATATATGCTGTAATATCTTTCTATGCCGTTTCAGGATAGTTGCAGATACATCAGACAAGGATCTTATTCCCCTTGGTTTTCAGGTAAAAGAATCATGATACATTTAATTGAAGGAAGTTGCCAATTCTTCATGTGTTCTATCCTAGGGCCAATTTCTATTTTGACATATGTCTTGCAAGCGCTGGCTAGAGTATTATATTCCACTCATTTTTTTCTTGGGTGTGAGTGTTTTTTTCTTCTTTACTTGATTGAAAAATACTGGAAGTAAAACTAAGAATCCATGTTTTGTTTTCATCGAATTGAGGTGGTACCATAATAAAAAAAATATTCAGTCTAGGTGTTGTGTTATACAGATTTCATACTTTGTGGTGGTATGGGAGTCATAATTTTTTAGGAACTGAAAAAGAAATGTCCCATTTCTAACAAGGAGACACAACGTTGGGAATTTGAAAAGGGACCTTAATGGCCAAGGAGAATATGGATGGAATTGGTGAGTTGAGGCGTGAAAATTGTCTTGAGTACTGATATGGCATTATGATAAAGCTGGTTGCGATGAGAGGATTCATTCATACCAACTCCAGTTATCCAAAGGATGATAATGGGTCTAAACAAGTCCAGGTTGATGAAGGTGCCTCTGCGGGTTGGCTTTCAGGCAACCTTATTTCAGCACAGATCTGAGAAACTGGTTAGAAAAGCCTGCTGGAGAATTCACAGAGAGAAGAGAGTTCAGGAAAGAGAATTGGTTGCTGGTTGCACGGTGCGGCTAGGCCATCATGAGAGTGAATGCTGGGCAAAGCTTCGCACCTGTGACACCTAGCTTAATGATAAACAAACATTGCTACACACACCATAATTATTACAAACAGTTAGCACCATAAGTACTTACATACAGTCTAAAATAGGCACAAACTCCTTGTTCACCCATCTAAGGTTTGCATCATCTGCTAATAAACTTGCTGTTACAAAAATAAAATGTTATGTTCTGGGTTCTGGAAAGAAAAGACCGAATCTGGGAGGGACAGATGAGGAGATAGGATATTGAGCGACTAGAGGGAATGAAAATGGAGGATGAGAAGAGGGAACGCACTTGCTGGTTGCAAGTTTGAATTCACAGAGAGAAGAGAGTTCGGGAAAGGAAAGTCGGGAGAGGAGAGAAAGATAATCTTTCATTAATTTCCTCCTAATTACAACACTTAGGGCCTAAATAGGTTCTCTAGACCATCGGGCTACATAAAGAAAAACCTACATAAAGAAAAACCAACTGACTACATAAAGCATAACTAACTAACTACTAATCAAAGCAACATAAAGCCTACTAACATAACCGTACACAGGCATAACTAAACTACAGACATAACATAAAATAAGTACAATCATTCCACATTTAAGCATTAGCAAGGTTGCCACTGTATCTGCCCTATCTGGGGGGTGGGGAATATAACCACACGTACTCAGTTGGGAAAGTTACATACAAAACGCATACTATGCATTTTGTTCAGGATTAGCTATGGTTCACATTTGCAACACAAAAGGGATTTTCTGTATTGTTGTACTTGTATCTGCTTTTGCTAATTTTAGTCTCTTAATTTATTATAGAATTTAACCAAAACAAAAATGTTATTATATAGTACACTACACTACAGGCCCAGGGTGACAAATGGGCATGTTTTGTTGGGCGTTTTATGGCCAAGCCTTGGATTAATCTGGGCCCAATATCAGTCCTCATCATTTATTACAATTGGGCATTCTATTGAAACTCATATTTATTACAATTCTTTGGCAGAGTGTGCGTGTCGTCATGAATGATGGGCTGCAAACTATACCCTTGCATTGCCTTGATATGTAAGCTTCTGTAGTCTCTCTATCACTTATGTATAGATTCTCTCTTCTGTAGTCTCTCTATCACTTATGTATAGATTCTCTCTTCTGTAGTCTCTCTATCACTTATGTATAGATTCTCTTATGATTATGTTAATTGGTTATGGCATGCTTGTCTTATTTACCTTTTATGCTAGTTCTTTATGTGATATCTAAGTGTGGATGCTTAAGAAGAAAAAACTGAAGACAAAAAGGCAGAGGTAGATGAAGAAGAAACAGATGTTAATACTGTATACAACTTGCTGTATATGAAATTACAAAATAAGCACACTGAATTATTGCGACATCATCATCATCAACTATGCCTTAGAGTCAGCAACATGGATTCTGTATCACTATTTTATTCTTTGGAATGATATAAAACCATGTGAACATAAGGGCAAGATTTTACTGCAGATGCCCTTTTGATGCAACCTTCTAAAGGGTGAATGATGAGAACTTCACTCGTTCATTGTCATCATTGTACATCTTTTCTAATGGAATTGGCCTTGTGAGTTGATAGTTTGGGGAGAAAATTGATATTTTCGTCTTGCATCACAAAGCTGGCAACCTTAAACAAGTCTGCTTACATAAAACCATGGCTTATACGAAAATTAAAGTACTAGATATCATAACCAATGTTCTAAAAGCTTCGGAAAAGGGCAACTTGAGATTTATCGTGAGCTGAGTAAAGAGAGTCAGTGAACATATCTGCTAATTGATGGATAATTTAAATATGCCATAGACATTTTTTAGTTGAATATTATCTGTGACAAAAAGACAAAGAACAGCAAGGACATTCAGGTAATCACTAGTTTTCTCAGGATGTTACTGAATCTGTTAGTAACATGATGTCATTGTTAAAGTTGGTGGCATACAGCTAAAGTTGGAGTATACCATGGTTTGTAGTCTTGCCACGGCAAGATAATGAATTTAGGTTGGGTTCCTTTCAAGTTCTTGTCTTCAGTGTTGTTCAATATAGTTTTAAATAATGCTATGGATATTCAACCCAGGCATCGAGTGCATCTGGCTCCGTTTTAATCATTTGTTCTACCTGGCTTGTCAGAGTAGGGAGGCCTACCAAATCAGACCATGCCAAATCCAAATTGGTGGCTGTAACACCTGAGATATCTCATCACATTTCCTCGCCAAAAATGATTAGAAAATAGCATAAAAATTTCAAGAAATCGTAGGAAAAATAAGGGGCATTACATTCTTCCCTCCTTGGAAAAATTTCGTCCCTGAAATTTCAAGATCAACTTACAACGTACAGCTGAAACAACAAATACCTCGGGGTATCTCTCTCTCATATCCGCCTGAATATAACAAGTCACCATCTCAGGAATATGATATTTGCCACAATATCTTCACCACAGGATTGACCTTTGTCATCCATAACTTACATTGTCCATCAAAGGATCTGAATGAAATGCTTCACAACTTAACTGGAGATCACTTTGCCTCCAATTAGCATAACTTTCTTATCGGCTTTAGAGCTATCTGAAGTCCTTGCCTGACTAACTTCAACCCGTCACATAGTGCTAGACAATTCACATTTGAGCATCTACAGCTCACTTCAGCCCAACATGTCGATGAATCATATGTCCTTTCATACAAGACCTCACAAGGGTCATCCAAATGCCAGAGTGAGTTGTTATAGTAAACAAACGCAAAGCAATGGCAAGTGCCGCACTAAAGAGCCCTTAAAAATTCTTTCGAACTAGTCATCAGTCAAAGGAAAGAAACCATATCTTCAATCGGTTCATACTGACCTGAATGGTGTCGTGCCTCATCTGTGCACAAGGCAACTTACAACAAAATCCATCTTAAAGAGTGCTTACATCCACTTTGGAATCTTTACAGAATATAGGGTTCATGGCAGCTTGTGATGCCCTGACTTAGCACTCAGACAAGTCAGGCATCTCACAACACATTTACTGATGTCGCTACTCATACAGTTTGACAAAAACAACATTCATCACATCAATACTTGCAACAGGGTGTTGGCTAGTCCAAAAGACACCCTTCGGTACCCGTAATCATCATACTACGAATAACCTCAGCACAAACCCTAAGCAGGTGATAATTAGACCTCAAGTCCCATCTTGGGTGACCGGAACTTACTAAAAGGTCATCCAACCTGAGCAAGAGACTTATTCTTAAAAGTTGCTCAGTTAAACATAGGATGTCGATGCATAAACGTAGGGTACAACCTACTTCTTCATCGACACCCATCTAACGTACCCCAAAGACCATACTCTTGGTCAAACAATCCTCTTAACCATAAGTTCCGTCAATTCATCCTTGAGTACAATCCACTCTAGCCGGTCATCCCGCACGATGCCCTAGAGGTAAATTGCACTAAGCATTAACTCAATGAACTCCACCATTATCTTAGGCAGAAATCCCGGTAAATCATCATGGAATGTATCCGCAAAATCTCAGACAATGTCTAGCTCTTCTATACTAAATCCATGAGAAAACTTCTCAAATAATATGGAAAAGGGCTCTGCAACCTTTAATTGGGTGTTGCCAAGTCTTAACGATTCACCCAGAGCATAGGGTTGACCGTTTTCAAAAACCGAGAGTACAACATTCGAACCTTTAGGACAGACAAAACATAACACGTTTCTTATGATAGTCGACCACTACTTTTTGAGCGGTCAACCAATTATCAAAACTACACCGAACTCACACCCTCCTTCCTCAAAATCTTACGTGATAACTACCACACTCATTAGTGTCGAGTAGTTACCTCAAAGACCGTCCACAATCTTGGAGGCTTGGAAACACATCTATTCAACCGCTTTTAACCATGAATTTCTCGAAGGAGGTGAAAAGAGTCTCAAACTCCACTACTTTCACACTCCCTTGCCTCAGGCAAAAGGGATTTCAAATCCTTCTAACAACAAAGGTCACAAAAATGTACTCCACCAAGGTCATAAACTGACCAATTAGAAATAGTACATCTGATAGATTTTACTAATCAGAGCAGCCATAGCCACTTTCCGATCATTCGGAGTCTGCAAAACCTCAACGAGGTGCTTTGTAATCTCAATTCGACACTAGTAGCGTCTGACTCTCTTAACAACCATTCAAGGTGCTAGCTAACCATTCCAAAACATAACATAATCCTTAGCAGCCAATGGCTCTCCTCGGCCAATCAACATGCGATCTAACCACTCGAATCACTCGGCAGTTGAGGCACTACGGCTCAAGTCTGCGCAAAGGCAAAAACAAACGAAATCAAGGGAAAAAAATTCACCTTGACCTCATTCCAAAACTAATTCCCAACTTACTCTTACATGCCACGACTGTGGACTTGTAAATGTTATGGACTCGTAGTCAGATTGCCTAGGCTCTAATACCAATTGTAACTCCCGAGATTTTTCCTCACATTTTCTCGCCGAAAATGATCAGAAAATAGCAGAAAAATTTCAAGAAATCGTAGGAAAAATAAGGGGCATTACATTGGCAAAGATTTTTCCTCACATTTTCTCGCCGAAAATGATCAGAAAATAGCAGAAAATTTTCAAGAAATCGTAGGAAAAATAAGGGGCATTACATTGGCAGAGGTGGTTGACTGGTCAATGAGGAACCCGAACTTTTTTATGTATATATGGGAAAAAAATTAATGTAAGGTCAACCTCACACAAGCTTACGTGAGGTTGATTTTCTAGATGTGGGTCTTGCCAACATATGTAAGGGTTAAATTTTTTTGGATCGGCCTTAAAAATTTAGGCGTCTCTAAAATAGCATTTGGCTCGGCCTAAGTATTAAAACTAATTATTTTCACCAATTTGAATAGTCCCACATTAACTAGAAGGGAAAGAGGAAGGGAGGAGGTTTTGTATTTTAAGGAAGTTTTGGAGAATCCAAGCTTGCAAGACATATGGTTGATTGTGAAGAATCCCACCCAAAGGCCTATGATCTTGTGCCCAATGGGGTCAACTAGTGGGACCCACCGTAAAGTAAGACTTTTCTATTAAAAAATTAGTCCTTTTCATAATTATATAAAAATAAAATAAACTAAAAAGAAAAAATGCATGACCCAGTCCTAACCTACTTAGGGTAAGGCTAGGGCCAGACTTGTGGAAAGTGGCCTAGGGCGAGGTCTTGGAAATAAGTTGGCGGGCTAGGGGCATGGCTTGGCCCAGGTTTGGCCCGAAATACATGTAGAGAGTGGGACCGAGGGAAACTGAAATACCATAAAATATATGGACTGACAAATTTTGGGCCTGTTTGTTTGTGTGAGCCTCCTTCATTGCACCATTTAATCTCACTTGAAATCAACGGTTGACATTGTGTTTTTTAATTTTTGTCCATGGAAGTCACAAAAAGGAGTGGAACCAATTAGGATTTAATGATTATTCTTATACTATAAGAACATCTCACATTAGAAATATGGTTTCATTAAAAGTAAGGGTAATTTTCTATTACAAGATGGAATGGCCTTCGCTTCAACTCTAAAGCAGCTGTGATTAGAAGCTCATTTGTTTGTCAAGGTTTGCAGTCTCGGATCTTGGTCTCGTCCCGGGCTCTGGAAGAGATGAGATCTTAGAAAGATCTAAGAGAGATTAGCGAAAATGATCTCTGTGACCTAAAAAGGTCTTTCACATTTATATTACCGATACAAAGATATATTAACAGCTAGAAGCACTATGACTAATCTCAAACAATCATAACACCATGACAATAAACTTATGTTAACGCTAAATAATTAGAAATTATGTTGATAGTTGAGTTTCATGCCCTCTAGGACCTTTCCTTTTCAGATCTAAGTAACACTATGAAATCATGACTAAATCTGACTAGAATCTGCTACTTTTGGGCAGAAAGAAAAAGTTTAAACCTGAACTCTGATTAAAAGCTGCTAAGGGATGGAATTTTGGAGTGGAGACCGCAGCAGGCAGCATCTTGCTGCAAAAGTAGCATCTCCATTGCAAAAGCAGCTGATTTCTTTTTTCTTTTTAAATGAAAAGGAGTTCTATTTTTCTCATGTAAGACCTATGTCTAGCAGCTATTTCAAACCTTGATAAACAATTCATATTCAAAAAATTGGATTTTCCCATGAAGATCTCGCGAGTTTTGCTATTTTTTCCGGGGATGGTGGTCAGATGTCGCCGAAACTGTGTAAAAATGGCTATGACATTTTACACAAATGGTATCTCTGTGAAGCGACTGAGAATGAGGTCTCAGCAAGATCTTTTGAGATTGCAATGCATGATGTGCCTGATCTCAATCTTCTTTTCATAGCGTGAATTGTGGGGCAAGATTTTGTTGCACACTTCCATATGTGAAATTCATCTCCCAAAGACTGGAAAGATAGTTGTATCTCATCTTCTTACGAAGTTGAAAGGACATTAGACTCTTCGTCAATAGCACATTGTAGTTCTCCTTAGACGTCATAAGAAATCAACATACTTTTGAACTTCATCCACTTCTTTTTGATATATAAGTTCGTCCATTATAAGAACCATATATGTAAAGGCTTGAGCTGTTGGCTATTTCTTCTACTACTGCTAGCCTGGCATCGATGAATAGCAATATTGTTTTTCCCGAGCTTTTTTATGGCAAGTGTTGAAGCCAATTGATGTGAATAGCAAGGGTCAGAGAGGAAAAGAGAAGGAATAGGGGAATAATAAGAAAGATAACTTCTGATTGACTGCCTTTCTAGCCCCAAATTACATGGTTTTATAGGAGAGGAAATATAAATGTTAATTACTATCCTAGAGAAAAACAAGGGACACATCATAGTCGCAATATAATCTAATTAATGACATGGGAAGGCTAAAGGTCACAACAAAAACCAAGGGACACAACATAGTCCCAATACAACCCAATTAATGACATGGGAAGGCTAAAGGTCACAATATTCCACCATGCTCCGCTAGGGCTTGGTCTCAAGCCGAGCAATCAGGGAAACACTCTTTGAATTTGGTAATGGGCAACCAAGTAGCGTCTTTAGGTGGACGGTGAAGCTATGCAACCAAAACCTCATAAACAAGATGACTGTTACGCGGAATGCGGCGCTCCTCAAGAATGGCCTCCAGAATTAAAGGAGGGGTAGTAGGTGGTAGTGGTGGCACAACTAAAGAGGCATTGGATCACCCACAAATTTCCGGAGATTGGAAACGTGAAACATTGGGTGAATATGGGCCTCAGGCGCCAATTGTAAGCGATAAGCCACCTTACCAATACGTGCAAGAATTAGATAGGGGCCATGGAAGCGGTGGGCAAGTTTCTCGAAAGCAGGTTGCTGGACAAAAGTCTACTGATAGATTGTCGGCATAGATAAACGAGATCGCCAACTGCAAATTCCTTATCCACATGATAGCGATCATAGACTTGACGCATCAGATTCTAAGAGGCTGTCAGATTACGGCGAAGTTGGTGTAAGACTTCATCTCGAGTCTGCAAAGTGTTATCCACCACACCCACAGTGGGCGGAGGACGACCATAGAGCACCTAAAATGGAGTGTAATCGGTAGCCGTATAATAGGTAGTGTTGTAGGAGTACTCAGCCCATGGAAGGAAGGACAACCAAGTTCGCGGTTGGTCGCAAGCAAAACATCGTAAGTATTGCTCCAAACATTGGTTGACCACCTCATTTTGACCATCGGTCTGGGGGTGGTAAACGGAACTCATACAAAAGGCGGTACCATGCATGTGCCATAAGTCTGCCAAAAGGAGGAAGTGAAAACCTGATCACGGTCACATGTAATAGTTTTGGGCATCCCATGCAAGTGAACAACATTGCGAATAAAGATTTCAGCAACACTCTTGGTGGTGTAGGGGTGGGAGAGCGCAGAGAAATGTGCATACTTGGAAAGACGATCAACCACTACGAGAATGACCAATTTGCCTTCAACCTTGGGCAAGGCCTCGATGAAATCTATGTTGATATCTTCCCATACGTTGTCACCTTGGGGTGGTGGTATCACTTTTGGCGCGCTGGCAAATATCACAGGCGGCCACAAAGCGCTGAACATCACTCTTGAGTCTCGCCAAGTAAAACACTTGGAGACCCGTTTATATGTCTGGAAGACCCCCTCGTGTCCAGAAATAGGAATACTGTTAACCCCTTAACTTGACGGATGCTGAAAGGGGGCGGCTACCCGCTTACTTGGTAGCGGACAACCAAGTTCGCTTGGGCGACGGACAGCCTAGGCAGCCCCTTGGGCACAGACGGATGCTGGGACAGCATGGGAGGTGTTCCGGACGTGCTACTCTCCTTGCGAAGCAGGTTGAGTAGGAGTCCTTGCGTAGGTGGGACTCTTCCAGCGAAGCTAAGCGCTACTTGGACTTAGGGGAAGACTCCTAAGGCGGACGGGATTCACCTATGCTGGTTTGTTGTACTCCTAGTTTGAGTAGGAGTCCGGGCAGCAGGTTCTTAGGACCGACATGACTTACACAAGCAGGCTGGTCACACTCCTAGGGTGGATGGGAGACGGAGTGGCGGGTTTCCTTGGATGGGCTCAATCTTGGAGGCAGCATGGTGATGGATTTTTAGCGGAGGACGGACTCTCGAAGGTTTCCTTATCTATGCTAGGGGCAGAATGCTTATGGGCTGAGAGTTGGTCAGGGTGAGGACTCTTGTAATGGGTGGGTTTTGTACTTCTAGTGGCACAGGGATGGCCAGTTTCAGGCTGAACCTATATAAGGGGGAGAGCAGGGCGGCCATGGCTGATTAGGTGATAATTTTCTTCCTACACAGCGAACCAGGGAGCTGAGAGGAGAGCTCTCAGCCTGGTGGATCAGCCTTTGCCTTCTCCCTACCTTGTATTTCAGCGGACAGAAATATAGCTTGGGCGGAGACCCTTGTACTAGGTCGGACTTGTGTTGCTGTTTTGCTTGTGTTTCCCTTGCGCCTACGAGTGGGAAGGGAAGAGAATGGCTGCTGGTTGCGTGGCGTGGCCAGGCCATCACGTGTACGAACGCTAGGCAAAGTTTTGCGCCTGTGATAGTTGGTTCCATTGCCGGGATACTGAAGGAGGTGAAAGCTATGTATGGTCTCTGCGAAGGAGTTGGCTGAAGGTTGTTGAGTCACTGGGATACCCGGACGGGGTGAAATCCTTGTGGGTTGTTGCTGGACAGATCGGAGATCCTTGCTGCGTGCGCCCCTTTCCTTGACGAGTTGCGGGAAAACAGGGAGCTTGATGGTAGGCTCGATGCTGACTCGCATTACTGAGCTCGAGGCGAATGTGGATGCGATGGCCACAGCGAATGGGACGTTGGTTGAAGTCCATACCTTGTTGTGTAACATCAATGAGCGTTTGGCCCTATTCGACCAGCGAGTGTCCGTGGTTGAGGTCGCACCACACCTTGACGAGTCTCAGGAAGATGGCAGCATGGCTGAAGGGGGAGCCCATCTCACCACATTAGTGGCTGATGTGGCTGCGATGAC
Organism: Saururus chinensis; assembly: GCA_035235625.1. Taxonomy (NCBI): domain Eukaryota; kingdom Viridiplantae; phylum Streptophyta; class Magnoliopsida; order Piperales; family Saururaceae; genus Saururus; species Saururus chinensis. Next base: position 21,118,891 of record CP141146.1, on the reverse strand, counting down.
GAACTATATCAGGCAGCGAGTGCAAGAGGTAGAGGAGGCAGCAGCAACGAAGGTTAGAGAACTAGCGGATGAAGTGTTGGTGCTGAAGCGAGCAGTCATCGACATTCCACGAGATGGGGGCAAGTCCTTATCTCAGCAGGTTGCTAAGAAGATAAAGGTCCCTGAACCGAAGGCGTATGCTGGGATGCGAGGCGCCAAGGAGATTGGGAACTTCCTTCGGGATATGGAAAGCTACTTCATGCTGGTCCATACTCAAGGGGAGGAGAAGGTTACCGTGGTAGCGATGTACCTAGAAGGGGATGCAAAGCTGTGGTGGCGAACGTGGTTGGAGGATGATGCAGCTGCGGGTCGGCCAAAGATAGGGATGTCGAATACGTTTAAGAGGGAGTTGTAGGCGCAGTTCCTTCCCAAAAATGTGTCTTGGATGGCTCAAAAGGCATTGAGGAACCTCAGGCATACAGGGGCAGTCCAAGACTGTGTTAAGGAATTTCAGTCACTGACCTCGGGCGTGACGAACATGATAGAGGATGATAAGTTGTTTTACTTCATGGCGGGCTTGCAAACATGGGCTTAGAACGAGCTGAGATGGAGGGAAGTGGAGGACCTTCCCGCAGCGATTGCAGCGGCTGATAGCTTGGCGGATTTTAAGCAAACTCCCGCTGAGCGAGCGAAGAAGAACGGGGAAGCGAAGTCATCCAACAAAGAGGGCAGCAAAGGTGGTAACGGTGGCAAAGCGAAGGGCAGCGAGCAGTCTGGTCTGCCTAACAAGGGTGGTGGCTGTTTCATATGCGATGGGCCGCACCGTGCCAAAGCATGTCCAAAACGGGAAAGGCTGAATACCCTTGTCGCTGAAGAGGAGGAGGAATCCGAGCACAAGGTAGCCCGGATGAGTCCCTTGCAGCGAATAGGATGTGTTTGGTTGTTGGAGTCCCCGCTTGAGGGGGCAGCTTTGGGTCATTGAGGATTCGAAGGAGGGGAGCGGACTCCCCAAGCCTTGGTTGGTCGAAGCAGCTAAGGGGCAGACTGATGCAGAGGTTTGCAGGATTGACGGGCAGCGGGTGTTGCTCAAACCTGGCCGAAGGATGACTTAGGCTGGGCGGAAGATAACTTGGCCGTGGTGTGATGGGAAGTGTTGGCTATTTGCTGGCAGGTTCAGCGAGGCAAATAGCTGAAGAGCTTCAATCGGTGCGCCTGGGAAGTTGGGGCTTCAATGAGGGCATCGAAGAACCAAGTGCAGGAGGCCTGTTAGCCCCTTAATTTGACGGATACTAAAAGGGGGCGGCTACCCCCTTACTTGGCAGCAGACAGCCTAGGCAGCCCCTTGGGCACATATGGATGCTGATTCAAATATTGATCAACCGAGCACATGGCTCGGCCCTCTATATGAAAGGAGACTATCTCGACTCGTTCATACATAAGAACCTGATGAAACCGAAAAAATCGGTTAATACGCGACAACAACTCATCAAGCTCATCTCCTTGAAAAACGGGGCAAGAGACACGAATTGGTTTTCCATGTATGGTGCTAGTATGATCCAGCAAAAAGGAACTCCTTGAATGGCATACAGATCTTTATCATCAATAAAATCTTCCTCGAACTTTGGCTGGCCCTCAAAAGAGGTACGCCGAGCACCCGTCCCAAGGTGGTCGTCATGGGTTGTGGTTATGAAGGAATAATCCTGTGGGTTCTCCGGTCTAGGGTTCGTGGATAATCTGCCTTGTCCAGGAGTAGAACTGATAAGGGCCCTCGGGTTCCCTTGTCGCCCGAACCTAGAAGAAGAAAACCAAAGGCGGCCACCATCCCTTCCTGACGGAAGCACGGGAGTGGAAGACCAGTAAGTAGTGGCTGGTTGAATGGTGCTTTGGATGGCCATGGCGTGGGATCCGGTGGCAGTCCCTGAGGTAGAGAGTAATGCAGCATGTGGCAGCACCATGCTCACCAAGGGACTCCGGGTTGCTGGTCCAGTGGGGGATGCAGAAAATAGCTTTTCTGATGATTGACAGAAAACTCAGTGAGTGGTGGCAAAGCAGAGGCATGTGGAGCGAGAGGCAGCGAAATAGTGGGAATGGCGGCGGAACAAGCGGCAGGTCGGCAAAACTAGAGACAACATAAGTGGAGGCCGTCGGCTGTCTATCAGCTGTGGCTTGGCGGGTGAGCTGTTGTGATTGCATTGCAGCCATGGTGAGTCATGTTCTTTGGGGAGAGGGCTCCGAAATTGAGAAGTGGAGAGGAGCCGACAGTGGCGGAAGCTGTTTAGCACTGGAGTTGCTCCATGAGGGCAGCGAATTGAGTTTGCTGTTCACGGCGAGTCTCCTTGACCTTGCAGTGTGATTCCTCCAAGCCACGCTCGAGATGAAAGAGACTATCGTGGTGGGTGTGAGAGACAGCATGCAACTCGTTATGGAGGCTGGAAATATCCACAACATCACCGTGTTGGATTGTCCCCCCTATGGACCCAATTGAGGTATGTTCTTGAGTGTTGGAGGAAGGTGGTAAACTGGGGTGGCGTGTTGCTCGTGGACCTTGGCTTTGGACCTTGTCATGACAGCACAGGACCGTTGCTCCAGCCCCAATGATGTGAACAGAAAGGGTCATAGAGGGGAAGAGAGGGAATAGGGGAATACTAAGAAAGATAACATCTGATTCACTGCCTTTCTAGGCCCATATTACATGGTTTTATAGGAGAGGAAACATAAATGCTAATTACTATCCTAGAGAAAACCAAGGGACACAACATAGTCCTAATACAATCTAATTAATGACATGGAAGGGCTAAAGGTTGCAACAAAAACCAAGGGACACAACATAGTCCCAATACAACCCCACTTAATGACATGGGAAGGCTAAAGGTCACAATACCAATGTATATAGGATGTGTAAGACCATTAAGGAGGGGAGATCTGAGGGACAATGTCTGAAAAGATAAAGAACAATATTCCTTTCTCCAAGTGGTCATTGTTTATGACACACTAATTATGGATTGGTCCTTTCTTTGCATCTTAGCTTTTGGGAGTCTCAGTTTTTCATGCATCAAGGGGAGTTGGAGTAAAAAACTGATATGTTTTTCTTTTGCATAGATTCAAGAGTTGTTTTTCTTCTTTTCCACTTTCAATTGCTTTTATTGAAGCGATTTTTACTGTAATTTCTGATGAAAGGTTACTTAAGTTCATATAGTTGAACCAACAATGTAGGTCAATGGCCTGACCATTTATTTTATTAGTAGCTTGGAATCCTTGACATTTTTCTTTTTGAAAAAGAAGTGTGATGTTTCGGCATTTATAAATTTTCTTTTAATAATTCAAATTTTGTAGATATATTGGAGTTATTGGAGCATACTCTGGACAAAAAACGGAGATAAATATAAGTTTGACTGCTGTAGGGCTCCTTTGGACTGCTGCTGATATCATTGCCAAAGGACTGGTCACTATCCAAACAGAGGAAGGAAACACAGGTTAGACACTTTTTTTTCCTAAAAAACAGAAAGAGAAGGCCTCAACTTCCATGTTTATCTTCTAATTATACTATAATATAAAGCAAATTGGTATACTATAGAACTTTGAAATCCTAACTATTTGAAACCCAAAAAAAAAAAAACCAAAGATAATAGAATCATAATCCCTATTTTTTAGGTTACGTTGATTTTAATTTTATAATATTATATCTTGCACTATCACAACTTAGATTTATATGTTCTTAGTATTGTTAGAAAGCTCTCGACAAGCTCTATCAAATGAGATCCGACATGACTATTTTTATATTACACATTTCTCAACAATAAAATTTTATATTTTTACATATATTATACATATTTGGATTTGCATATTTTTAATGCCCGTAGAAACCCATGAAGAGCTTTATCAAATGAGACCCGCCACCAAATTAGTCCTGAATATGAATAACATGCACCACGGCATAAAGCCCTTCGACACCATTGTCTTCGCGGACCATGGCATCATGTTTAACCTATGAGATTTGGATTCACAGTTGCCTACTACGAGTGTACATGAGTTCATATAAAGCTTTTGTGTACAACTAATGATCATTGTGATCCTGAAAGCAATGCATTGTAACTATAACATGCAAGGGAGACCTTTGTTTAATGCATATTATATTTTTAATTTAATTTATTTTATCTTATCTAATATGTATTTACACGTGTAATGCGTGTGCATTCTTGCTAGTATTGAATAAATTGAATGCTTATGTTGTTCTGCATTTTGTAGGAATTGCTTCTGATATAGGAGCCAATCTAAATCACAAAGAATCTGGGGAAGGGGAGAATGAAACCCATATTCCTGTAGAAGAAAACAACAGAATGTCTGCTGGTGACATTCCTGATCGTGACAAGTTGTTGTTACTGACTTTCTCAATTTTACAGAAACTTGGGGCTGATGAAAGGCCAGAGGTATGAGTGTAAAATTAGAGGTTTGGATAACTTTGACATAACATTGATAGTTAAGAGTCAGGACTAAGTACAAACAACATAAGACACGGTGTCAACAATACTTGCTATCCAATCATATTAAGTAATATTCGGGTCATTTTACCTAGCAAAAATAATAATATAGTGAAGTCATTTTTTGTACATATTTGGATGCATTGTTTTTAAGATTAGTATTCCTATATTTCTCATTCTTAGTTTGTTTACAAATGTCAACAGATTCTTTCATGTTGTTTGTAGGAAGAGAAATACTATGTAGACTGACTAGCCTCCTTGCCCCACGTGTATCAACAACATGCAACCTGTGGCAATGCCGTGTCACGGGGTAGCGGAGCGGACTACTCGTGACACGTGCTGGGGCGCACACACGTGGGAATGTGTTGTATACGAGGTGTGCATGCATTGGGGGAACTGCCCTTAGTGTTGCATATCATGTGTGCAGGCATTGCGGGGAAGGCCCGCAATGTTGAGTAACATGTGTGCGCAACGTTGCGCAAAGAGCATGCAACGATGCGCACACATAGTTGGCTATGTTGGGGCACATAGCCAACTAGCACTTATTTGGATTCTTAAGATGCCTCTTCCTACCTATATAGTGTTAGAGGGTCCTTGGGAGTGTTCTCGGGCAGTTTGGGGAAATTCGGATATACCATGCCCATACGGCCATTTTGGCTGCCACTCCAGAGAAATAGGAAAAATCTCTTATGCTATATAGGGAGGGACATGGTGAGCTTCATGGACAATGCTGTTGATATGATGCCTAACCTTGCAACAGGCTGTCCGGATGGCAACAAAGGCATGTTGCCTTGCTAGCTATCATGCCAGGAGCCCATCCGCATGGGGGATGGGGCTCTTCGATACGTCGGGCGGCCGTCCGGCCTTAGGGCCGCATTGGAAACAAAGACCCTTGCATGCACTTGGCTGAGACGGATTGTTCAGATGACCGAGTTGCCTAAGTTGGATCCGTACATCGCAAGGAAGTGTCCCTCTCCGGCCAGCTCGCTTGGGAGATGGTCCGGCACGTTCGCACGTCCGCCTTGGGACGGGTTCGCTGCTTGGCTTCGCGGGCTGGACGCTTGGTCGAATGGCACAAGGCCATGACCTTGACGAAGAAAGGCTTACTCGCTGGGCTGTTTGGCCTTGCGAGTGCGACACGGCGGTCGTTCCCCAGGCGACCCAGTGCGACACGGCGGTCGTTCCCAGGGCGACCCGTGACAGCCTGCTGGTCCATGCCCACCTGCAAACCCCAACGCAGATGCGATGGTGTGTGGTCGGCAAGCAGTCTACACACAGTGTTCATAGCATTTCTCTTCTAGGATAGAAAAACCTATATGTAGTGTTGAAGCTGAAGTTTTAATTGTTAGAGTATTATTTTTCTTGTTTTGTGGAAGTATTATTATATGCATTGCATTGTTGAGTGTAGGTGAGTCTCTAATGTTTATTTCTTATTTCTCATAGTTAGCCCTCTCTTAGCTGAAGCGTTTATTGTCTTTTCTGTTTAGTAGGAGCTTGGGATGAGGCTGGCTCAACTTGTTCATTGTAATCTTCATCACCAATTTCACCAATAGAGAATTTTTTTCCTTCCTCTCCAAAACCTTGCTCTTGTTATTCTCACATTATGTCAAAGCCTATGTTTTTTAGATCTGTCCTCATGCATCTGCTTGCATTTGTCGGGCTATTTTGAAGATTGAATTCTCTTGATTTTTGAGGAGGCGTAGCTCTTTTTCTGCTAATGCACTCTTGAGTGTTTGAGGGCCGCTTATTTCTGTTGCTTCTGTTCATCATTAGCCTTAGTATCATGTGGGTGTAAAAAATGTTTTTTCTAAATGGTGATTTGTTAATGGAGGTCTAAATGAAGCCTCTACCCAGTCTTCCTCATAAGCTTAGACGGGTTTGTAGGATTCACCATGTGTTGTATTGTTCTCAAACATGTACCTAGGGCCAAATTGAGAAGTTCAGCTCTGCATTAAAATCCGCCGGGGATTTTCAAGTGGTTCTCATGATTTTGCCGTTTTTTCAGAGATATACTTGTCCTTATTGCTCTTTTGTTTTGCTGATGTGCTTAGTTTAAGAGATGATTCTGCATATATTTCTTCTCTCAAAACTCAGATGCAAGAGATGTTTGAGATGAAGGTGAGAGTTTAGTATCTGTCATAAATCTAATGGATCACTACATTGCTCTTAAAACTAGTACTTCAAACAAAATAAGAAAATTAAGAGATGTGACCTCTTTCTAATGTAGGGATTTTTATATTACGAAAACTAAATCAAACTTTTAAGCTCTAATGCATGATGAATCTATCAATCAATCATCCACAAATTCATGCAATCATCACAAAGATTTTTACGTGAAAAAACCCAACTAGCATAAAAAATTATGACAACCTTAAAAGGCCAAACAATGCACTAGGCATCAAGAACTTACAAAACATAGAACAACTAACCAACCTCTTGACTCAACAAAAACAAAACACTTTTTCTTTGTTCAGTCATCTTCGTTGTTGGCCGTCAAGATTCTCCTCCCTCAAACCCTTTGTTGGCAGTCAAGATTCCCTCTTTATGTTCCATATTCGTCTTCTTCTAGCTCCTTAATAAAAAACTCCTTTAATTGTTGATCTTCCTTTGAGTTTATTTGATAACTCCTTAATGAAAAAGTCTGCAGAAACACTTCAATTTGTGTATGATGTGTTGTGCAATCACTCTCTTCAATTGATGTGAATGAAAGTAATCTCACCAATAAGAATTTTATCTCAAAAACTATGGCTATTCATGGAACATTCTAAGCAAAGTCTCTCCTTTTTTTCTCAAATAATGGTTTTCCCCTCTTCTATTACTCCGTGCCTAGGCGTTTTATAGATTCTCAAATCGGCTAGGTTTAAATGAACCCAAGTTGGAAAGGACTTATGGAATCGTAAACTAGGCAACTAGATCATGAAGCAATCAATTATTTCTTGAGGCGATCAATTGTTCAACCTTTCTATTTGAACAAAATCACAAACTGATCGATCTTTTACCCAAGTGATCGATCGTTTTGCCTCTCGGGTAGAAAATCTAAAATTGAGCCATTAAGTGATCGATCCTTTTGACAATGTGTTCAAAACTGATCGATCTCTTATCTACAGTTTTGAGATTTTTTACCATTGTTTCTCAAAACACTAAAAATCACTCATAAAGATTATTTCTATTGAAAACTAAGTGATTTGTGCACGTGTGTATAAATATCCCTTTGAACTCTAACACTCATAATAATCTTTATCCCTTGAAGCTTTAGAACATGTTTGCTCTTAATTTTTAAGTCCCGATCACAATACTAATCTAATAAAACTTTGAAATTTACAACATACATGATGTTTAGACATTGTTTTGTTCATCAAAATCAGTCAACTTACAACACATATGCCTTGTATGTTCTTTTTGAAGGATCTTGGATTTTTGCACTATTTTCTGGGTATTGAGGTTGTTTATTCTTCTGGAGGGTATTTGTTCTCTCAGTCCTATAGACTGCAATTGTTGTTGTTCCTGGTTTTTCTAATACATGGCCTATTGATACTCTTATAAGAGCGTAATTTTGAAGCTCTTCCCAATAGATGGTGTTCCACTTGCAGATCTTATTCACTAAAGGAAGGTTGTTGGTTCTTTAGGTTATCTTAATGTGACTCAAGCTAGATTTTCAGTATGTTGCACATGTGGTCAGCCAATCTTTTTTCTACACCACTATCTGTTCATTGGGCTGTTGTATGCCAGTTTTTTCAGGCTACCTTGCACAGGAGTATGCTTTTTTCCTCTCCCTCAAAGTTAGTGTTGAGAGCTTATGGTTTTTGCTGATTGCGTTGGTGATGTGGTGGATTGTAAATCCACCATCTGTGTTTTTGTATTCCTTTGCGATTCATACCTTGGAAAAGTAAGAAGCAGGATGCTGTTACTCGATCCACACTCTAGGTTGAGTACAAAGCTATGGCTGTTATTGCTGCTGAGTATGTATGGTTCATAAGTGGTTATGGGCGCCTTTATTACCATTCTGATGCCTATGTGTTGTGATAATAATAGCATCATTCAGATTTCGCACAACTCAGTTTTCCATGAGATAATTAAATAAATCGAGATTGATTGTCACTTCATGTGTCATCATCACCTATGTGTTGGGACTTTTCCGCTTCTTTACATTTAGCCTTCTATACAAATGGCCTACTTCTTCCCAAAGACACATATACTGGCCTAGTTTCATTTTGTGTTGGGTTTTCAATCTCGGCAAGATCTCCCTGAGATCTCTCTTCTCACAAGGGTCCGAGAAATATGGCATGAATGCAGTATCGGTTTAAGACAATTTTTACATCTTGGAGAGATCTCGGCACATGGCGTGAGGTCTTGGCACAGAGTTGTCTACCAATTTGTTAAATTTCCATGTCTCATAAAGATCTTACTAAATCTCCCCCAATATTGTTTTTGTATATCTTGTAGAGTCAAAGAATTAAATTAAGAATTACCCAAGTCTGATCATGGTTTGTATTAAAATTATTCTCAGGAGCTCATTGTTTTATGAATAGTACACATTTTATTTGGAATCCTTGCATTTAGAGCAGATGTTGATTTGCTAGTTGCGCTTAGACTAGGAAAGCTTTATTATATAGAAAGATTAATCATACAGGGATTCTTTTACTCATTGTCCACGTCATCTTGTCAGTCTTTCTGTGAATGTTTTTTTTATGTCATTGATTGCTAAATTTCTTATCATGTCAGTGTAATTAATGTTGTTGCTGTTGTTATTGTTTTCTTAAATGTTTGTGCTTAATATGATTCATTGTCAGGTGCGAAATTCAGCCATTAGGACACTTTTTCAAACATTAGGCAGTCATGGACAGAAATTTTCTGCCAATATGTGGGAGAGTTGCCTTTGGGATTATGTTTTCCCTATATTAGATTGTGTTATTCGCTCGGTGGGTTACATGCTCCAAGTCAAGATTTTAACCCTTTGAAACCATGTTTTCAAATTTAAAAAATATGAAAATGTCCTTTTTTTCAGGCAGAAACATCATCCAGGGATGAATGGCATGGAAAAGAACTTGGTATACGAGGAGGAAAAACAGTTCACATGCTCATACATCACAGGTTCTCACTTGTAAATCATAACCATGAAGTATATGCTATGCCAGGTTTTGATTTGTGTCAGGATGTTTGGCTATAAAATTTAAATTGGAAACCATATTTCAGATTTGAACAAATACGCTTACTGATACACATATTTCAGATTTGAACAAATACACTTACTGATACATTTTTTCTTTCTAAGAGATTTGCACCATTTGTTTTAAGGATTTAATATCGGAGTCAGAATTGAATCTTTACATGATGAGCTGATCCTTGTTGTTATCATCTTAGTCTTTAGCTTTTATGCACATTGTATTTACCTTGTGGATGAAATGAGGTGATGCATTGGAAGGAGAAAGGAGATTGATCATATTACTTACTTTTGTCCCCCCACAAATAGAGATTATCTCAAGGACCCTCTTGAGAAATGAGAATAGTCTGATGTATTGCAAATAAGGCCATTTGAAATGAGGTCATCTTTACAAAATCAGCTTCCTCATAGGCACAACTAGTATTCTCTTTCTTTATCTGTTTTTTATGTTTAGAATTTTTTATAATTAAATATTCATTAAAGCATAAAGCTCAAAAGAAGGGAAAACAAGAAAAATCCTATACAAGAATAGCCCTTCCCAAACCCAGAGCTAAGAATCCTCAACGAGGAAACAACAAAACTAACACCCTAATACAGAAGTGCTAAACTAAAAAACAAAGGAGCCTAACTGAGCCAGAAACCCAGCAATCAAGATGATCTCTTATTCTTCCCACCGAAGCATGCTCCATGAACTTGGAAAGATAGATATTGAACCCATCATCTTCGTCAAAGAATCCGTCATCTGAATGGGCTGTGAAAAGCTCTTGAGAAAGCAGAGGGATAGAGCACCTTGGGCCAACATAGGGGATATGGTCTTGAGGAAATATCAAAACTAACACCCTAACACAAAAGTGCTAAAGTAAAAAACAAAGGAGCCTAACTGAGCTAGAAACCTGGCAATCAAGATCTCTTTTTCTTCCCACCGAAGCATGCTCCATGAACTTGGAAAGATAGATATTGAACCCATCATCTGAGAAAGCAGAGGGATAGAGCACCTTGGGCCAACATGGGGGATATGGTCTTGAGGAAAAGGCCCAACCTGGACACTGGATTGGCCCAAGTCTACCATAATATTATTCCCATTGGAATTTGAAGAAGATTCTGCAGCAGTACGATTGGAGGGAAGAATATTGCTCTGATCCTCCAAAATTCTTGGGTAGCTAACTGGTTCATGGATTGGGGCATTAAGGAAGGGATGGCCAGCTGGTCCACAATTTGTTGGGTAGAGGAGAGTCCATGATTGGAGGTCTCATTCAGATTTCCTTGATTAAGAGGAGGCGCTAATGAATGGACCGCTGAGATCCTTCCAGATGGAGTAGCATAATCAAGTTGGAATGGGAAAACTGATTGGCCGGACTGGAGAGGCGATTGCCAGCAATAGAAGTAGCGTTCAAAGGAAAGCTAGCAGATCGACACAGATTTCTGAGGGGATTCTGCACGTCAAGGAGTGAAGCTCCTGCTGGCCCCACGAGCGGACCAACAGCTAAGTGGTCCACCTGGTCAAGTGGGGCTGAGGGTGGATGCCACATAGGTTTTCTCCTCTTTGGAGCTCTCAGCAGCTATAAAGGCTTGGACGATTGTGTTTTGGCCTGCTTGAACTAAGAGTCCACACCACCTTCACAGGAAAAATGGATGTGTCATGACTGAAAGAAGAACACCTGTGGTACGCTGTTGGATGCCATTCATATTCTACTGGCTGCGGAAAAGAACCATCATCATAGTTGATTGTGATGTGGCAGGATGCTTGAAATTCTGCCCAACTTTGATATGAATATGGTGAAGGCTAACTGTGATTTATCAATAGTTTGGCTACACCGTGCAAATGAATTACAAGGGATTAACCCCAATTTATCTTCGGATCAGAATTGGAGAGGATGGGCTGGGAATCTAACCCAGACTGGAATAGTCTTAATTATCTCTCTTAGTGGTTTGAAATCAATCATCCAACGGCGAAGAATCATGGGATGATCACCTATTGACCAAATAGTGTTAAGAACAGCTACACAGTCTTGAATGTTCCCGAATTTGAAAAGAAAAAACCCCTCAGAGTGGGATTCATTTTCATGGGAGCAGATGTCTTCCATAGCTACTGTAAGGTAGAGAGAAGCCATACAAAGTATGGCCGGTGCCCCAATACGTAGCCGAGTAATGTGTGCTCCCACCTTGATGCCTCTCTTTCAAGAATGCTGTGGGGAATGGAGATGGACGTATTGTAGAAAAATTCTGGAAGTGGGGGATGCGAGTTGGGGAGGAAGAGGAACAAATAAGCTACTCCAATTGAGCCCGGATGAGGAAGTGGCCATGGTGCTGACCTGACCGCTCATGAGGCCGGAAGGATCTCACAAGGGAGTGTCTTCTCTGGCTAGAGCACAGAAAAGCAGCCCTATTTATCACTCAATGGCTTGATTGTTTTAATTGATTGGTTCAATTTTCAACTCATAGAAGAGCTAGTTATGTCCTTTTTCCATTCCACTATACATGGCTTTTGACATGGCCTACAATCTCAATGCCATGGCACTGTAGAATGGAAAGCACCTACTAAACGATTATGCAGTAGATGCCTGCATATTTTGCCCAACAATCAAGTTGAAGATTTTGAGTACAGGTCTTCAAGAATTGGAGCATTATAACCAATGAAAGACTCAATTAAAAGGAAAGAACATGGGCTTAAGCTTTATGCTAGAGAGTAAATATTCAAACTGTTTTGGCATTAGAGGATGTAGGTTTTCAATATATGAGAAGAGTAGTTGAAAAAAAAGGATTGGGAGAATAGGTCATGCATCCTTGTCCAGCAAGTTGCCTTGGGTTATATGTTATATAGTTTGAGTAGATTATAACCTTTATTCCTTGTTGATCATGTGAATGTAAATAAAATAAATAGAGCAATCTGGTAGAGGTTTTCAATAAAGAAAGCACCACGTGTGACTTCACACATGTGAAATGCAGTTGCCTATTCTTCAACATTCCCCCTCAAACATTGGATGTATGTATTTTGATGGTGAACCTTAGGAAATAAATTGTTGAGCTAAAGGAAGAGGTTTTGAAAAATGTTGAGCTTGATGTAAAGTGTTTGATGATTTGTATATACATTAGGATCGAAGGAGGAGGAGAGGGACATTTATAAGATAGCTAAGTTAATAAAGAAGAGAAGTATGGACTTAGATTAAGTTAGATGCATTAAGAGTGACGATCAAAGGGTTTTAGTAAAGGATGAGAAAATTAAAGAGAGATGGAGAGGGTGTTTCCTGCAGCTTTTGCATAAAGACTATAGTGGTGGTCTTGTTATTGAGTCTAGTCATGTTAAGGATATAACTTATTAGGAGATTTACAATAGAGGAGGTAGGAGTTGCCTTAAAGAAGATGAAAAAGGCAAAGCACTAGGACTTGATGGAATTACTATTGAAGTTTGGAAGTGCTTTAGGGGTATTGGCTTAACTTGGTTGACTAAGTTTAACAATATTTGGAAGTCAAAGAGGATGCCAAAGGAGTGGAGGAGAAACACCCTTATTCCGCTATATAAAAATAAAGGGTATATCCAAAGTTATATAAAGTATAGGGGTATAAAACTTATGAGTCATACTATGAAGTTATAGGAGAGTGGTTGAAGGACGCTTGCGGAAAGTAACTAAAGTAACTGAGAGCGAGTTTGGTTTCATGTTAGAGGATACCAAAGGAGTGGAGGAGAAACACCCTTATTCCGCTATATAAAAATAAAGGGTATATCCAAAGTTATATAAAGTATAGGGGTATAAAACTTATGAGTCATACTATGAAGTTATAGGAGAGTGGTTGAAGGACGCTTGCGGAAAGTAACTAAAGTAACTGAGAGCGAGTTTGGTTTCATGTTAGAGAGGTCAAGAATTGAGGCTATCTTCTTGTTATGACTATTAGTTGAGAAGTATGAGGATTAGAGACAAAACCACTATATGACCTTTATTGATTTGAAAAAAACTGATGATAGAGTGCCTCAAGAGTTCAGAGTGCCTTGGAGAAGAAGAGAGTTATAAAAGGTTATATCGGTATTATTGAAGATATGTGCAATGGGGTAGTATCCTGTGTATAAACAATTGGGGGAGAAACTAAGGTGTTCTTGGTCACAGTAGGTCTACATCAAGGGTAAACTTTAAGCCCTTATCTTTTTGCTCTAGTTGTAGATAAACTAACTGCATATATGCAAGATAGGATACCTTGGTGCCTACCTTTTGCGGATGATGTAGTTTTAGTTAATGAGACTATAACAGTGGTAAGTGCCAAACTAGAACTGTGGAGGGAAGCTCTAGAATCAAAAGGTTTTAAAGTAAGTAAGAATAAGACAGAGTATATGGAATTTAACTTTAAGGATAATTAAAGTATAGGTAGAACTTTAGTTGAAATAGTTGGGTAAGTAGTGCCAAGATGTGAGCAATTCCGATATCACTAAAGATGTGGTACATAAGATTAATGCAAGGTCGGTAAAATAGAGGGCGGTGTCAAGAGTTTTGTGTGATAGGCGAGTCCCAAATAGGCTTAAAGGTAAGCTCTGTACGACTGCTATTAGGCCCGCAATACTTTATAGAGTAGAATGTTGGGCAACAAAGAAAATTCATAATATGAACTAAATGTAGTTGAAATGAGTATGCTAAGGTGGATTTATGGAATAACTAAGAAAGATAGGATTATAAATAAGTATATACGTGAGAACTTAGGGGTAGCACCTTTAGGGGAGAAACTTAGGGAGTGTAGGTTGTGTTGGTATGGGCATATACAAAGAAGACAATAGATTCCTTAGTAAGAAGGTTGGAAGAGCTTTATGTAAATAATTTCAAAAGAGGGAGAGGGAGGCTTTAGAGAACTTGGATTGAATTAATAAGGATATGACTATGTTATTTCTTACAAAAGAGTTGGCACAAAACAGGCTAGATTAGAGGCGTAAGATCCATGTCGCCAACCCCAAGTTATAGGGAAAAGGCACTACTTGATTATGATTATAATATTTTCTTTGAGCCACTAGGGTTGCAACTTTTTCTTTGATGAGCAATCAACCTTTCCTCTTTGGTGTATGTGAAAGAAGGGATGGTTGGAGATCTGAATTTCACCTTACAATCACAAGGTATAGTCATAAGCTTCACAGAGGGAACGCTATCGGGCAGGGATATTGAACTAGCTCAAGTTCTTAACTACCAATGATTAGCTCTAGTAGGCTTGGTCAGGCCCGTGACAATAGGTATCACTGAGGTTGTGGCATGATCCTGAGTTGGAAACAAAATTTCTCCTTTTTCTTTTATATTCCTCTTCCCTTTCTATAACTTTTTTGGCTTTTCGCTTCCGGTGATTAAATTAGTTGGATGTTTGTCTATTTAAGCTAGTTTGGGCTTGATATAAATTGTTGGGCCATTCCTTAACACCTCGAGCTTTTGAGGCAACTTAGTTTTCAACCAAATTTACTTATTTTCTTTGAGTTATTGGCCTTTTATTAATAATTCCTAACTATTTCTGTTTTTAATTCAAATTGTGCTGAAACCCGATTTGTCAGTATTGTCATGAAATTCACCCTTCTCGTAGTTATTTAAATAATGTTCTAACTTTTAGTGAACTAAATTAATTTGAATAGCTTATTCCTTGCAGCTTGTGAACGCCACTAAGTTGGTTTTTTGCATTTAAACCCACACAAATTGCAAAATTATGTAAATGTCTTTGATACCTTGAGGGTTGTGTATTTCTTATTTGCTAATATCAAACATGTCTGTTTTCAGTAGGAACACGGCTCAGAAACAGTGGGATGAAACTCTTGTGCTTGTCATAGGGGGCATAACTCGTATTCTGCGTTCTTTTTTTCCTTTTTTGCAGACATTGCATAATTTTTGGACCGGTAAATTTAGTATTTAAGCTAGAAATTGCCATCTTTCATGAAAGTAGCTGTGGATTTTGTCAGCCATGTAAGAGCTGTCTCTCTAACTTTTCAGGTTGGGAAGATTTACTTGTTTTTATAAAGAAAAACATTTCAAATGGTAGCAAAGAGGTTGCTCTTGCAGGAGTAAGTTGTCTGCAGACGACTGTTATTTCTCATTGCCAAAAGGTGTGTATTCTATTTCTTCATTGATTTTTTCTATCTTCTCCTAAGTCAATTTGTTTAATGGTTGTCCTTTAATATGTAACTTGTTCAAATAGTAATTTTCAGGCTTTTTATTTATTTTTGATGTCCTTTATGTGCTACTTATTTCTTTTCTAATAATGAAATCAGGGGAATTTGCCCACACCTTATCTGAAGTCAGTGCTCACTGTATATGATTTTGTTCTTCAAAGGTTGCCAGAATACAGTAGTGCTGGAACCAACAAGGTTAAGCAGGAGATTGTCCTTGGGCTGGGTACTGCATTTTGTCAACCTCATTCTGGTTTGTTATGATTTTGAATTGCAGCCATTTGACATTCATGTAACATGCTTAATGTTGACAGGTGACATATATGTTCAAGCCCAGACAATGTTTGATCACGACATGTATTTGCAGCTTCTAGAGATTATAAATTATGCTATTAGATTCTCTGAAGATAAAACAGACATGGAAAATGTGAGGACACAACTTGAAGTGCTCACTCTCAACAGACTTGTACATTAATAATCTTTTTAATTCTACTTCTTATTTATCTTATGCATAATGTTTCAGCGTGTTAATATGCATTCAGACACATGAATGCACACTTGCATGTTTGTATACATATGCACGGTGCTATTATCTTTTCAACACTGTGACTCATCTTGTTCAATCAGACTTTTTTACTGATGGAAATAGGTTTGTGGGCTTTACAGGGTATTGTTCCACCTGTACACCATGCAGTGCTTGACATTTTGCCACTTCTTCCACCAAATGGACAATTATCTTCTATGTGGTTTTATTTTATTAAGGAGCTAACAAGTTATCTTCCTGGGTTTGATCCTTTCTTAAATGAAATAGTTCCTATACCACAAGCTAGCGTTGAGGCAGAAAGTCTAGAACTCACATCTCAAGAAGAATCTGAGGTTATAAAAGTTTCGAAATCAAGTGAAGATGCTCCAGTGAAAATTAACTCTGATACTTATTGTGGTGCAGCCACTAGTTTTACAAGTAGAAATCAAATTCATCTTCTTCATTCAGTAAATACTTCTACTGAAACTGCAACAAGTCGTCTCTTTGTGCAAAAGCTTGTGCCTATTCTGGTAGATCTTTTTGAATTGGCTCCTGCTGTTGAAAAGATGAATGTGTTCCCTGACCTTATTCAAGGATTGGGAAGGTATTGCATTTACTAATAAACTGTTGTAAAAAGGATATATTTATCTTTAACTTCTATTGTGTCAAGTTTACTCAGTTTAGTGATAGGGAAGACTAGTATTGTGCTACCTCAGTGTGTTCTATGTGAATATTTGCGGTTTCTATTCTCTGGTCAGAAATTTGCTATTCTATCTAGTCTTTTGGAAGTTATGACAATAGTTTGTTTTTACTTCTTTAGATATTATTTTTATGTTCTTGCATTTGAGCACCTTATTATGTCTTAAAAATTAATTTAATCATTGGAATCTTTGTTTCTAGTTACATAAATTTCTTGATGATGATTTCTTTATAGGTGATCATCTGTTGTTAGTCCCACCTATTTTTTCTTTTCGTTTGCAGTGTGTAAAAGGTGTACCTTAGCCCCATAGCAATAAATACTATGACAAGGTCATATGATCATGTTCGTTCTCTTACATAAAATCATCACATGTTAAAATAATGAGTCTCCTGACTCAGTATGTTTCTGTGAAGGTGTATGACAACCAGGAGAGACAGTCCTGGTTCCCAATTATGGAGAGTGGCGGTGGAAGGCTTTAATCATCTTTTGTCAAATGATGTGGACTTATTGAGAGGAGACTCTAAAAACAGACCAAATCGAAATCGTCTGTGGAAGGAAGTTTCAGATGTTTATGAAATCTTCCTTGTTGGTTCCTGTGGGCGTGCTCTTTCTTCAGATGCTCTCTCATCATCAGAGCTTCAGGCTGATGAGCTTCTGGAGATGTCTCTTCTACATGTCCTGGGAGAGAAGATTTTGAAGAAACAAGTTGATGCACCATCTGATGTAATTTTTTTCTCCCAGAATGCTTGTTTGGTTCTGCTTTGTTTTTATCACATTCTTGAAAAGTGATATTGCTTGGCAAGAGCATTTCTTTCCCCAGGATTTTATTTAGCAGAAAGTTGCTTTCAATGATGGAAATGAAAGTCATTAACAGGCTTGGCATGCATTGTACATAGTATGCTTGCCAACCCTGCTTTCTGAATATCTGTCAGTGCTGGTTAGGATCTTATCCCTCTAATATATGTTTCATTGTGACAGATTCTGCAACGGCTAGTTTCAACCCTGGATCGTTGTGCATCCAGGACAAGTTGCCTACCAGTTGTGACAGTGGGGCTCGTTCCTCCACACTGCAGCAGATTCTCTTTGACTTGCTTGCAAATGATATTTTCCATATGCAGGTAATCTTCACATGATAGTTAGAATAGTTCTCTAGGAGTGGTGTTTAAGTTGGAAAACCATAAGACTGGGGGCATCATTGAAATACTAGAAGAAAAATTATCAGTTCAACTTTAGAGGAAAAGATACCATAAGATAAGTAGGGAAGCATCTATTATAGTTTTTTATCTCATGATTTCTCTATGTTTTGTGCAGCTACGGTAGTGCTGATGATTCGCACTCGACACGATCTGAAGTTAGTAAAATTGCAGTTCCTGTGCTTATGAAGAGGTGTGAATATATACTAGAACAGTTTCTGGTTGATGAAAAAAATCTAGGTGCGTTTTTTTTTTCATTTAATATAAATTTCCTCTCTGAATACAGTTGTATATCAAGTTATGCTTTATTATTTAAGGCTGCCACCAGGACCTGAAAGTCAGTCTGTAATTGCATCTGAGTTCATTTAGCCGGCCGGACTCAGGACACATTTCTCCATTGTGAAAATTGAGCCAGAGTTGGACTTGAACTATCTGAGAGAGGTTGCAGACTCAGAGTCAAACTCCTTAGTCGGACTCCAAGCATCTGAGTTTTCGTCCCACTTTTAAGAAGCTTAAAAAAAATTTCCTCTTTCCCTCAATTGTCAAACCTCTCAGAGATCAAACCTAACCAAAAAGCCCTTTTCCACTTCTGCTTACCATTCCATTCAGTATCCAGTCCCCTCTTTCTATCTAAAGCTTCAAACTTGTCAACTAACGAGTTTCCAGCAGGAGTCGTCAATGTCTTACTCTTATAGTCTGGGTCCTGGCAAGAGATATTTGAGAGTTGGTACAAGGTGTGAGGCTTCTTCCTCCACTTTTCTTCTTTTCCATTTGTCAAGCAACAGAGGTTGGAGCTTGAGTCAAAAGTTTATGTTTGAGTCTGAGTGGAATTCAGAGTAGCCTTCAGAATTAGGACTGTATTTTGCAAAGTTTTAGTCCACAAGTCTCGTGGCAGCCCTATTAAAGATTGTCCAACATTAAAAGGACTAGCTGGTTTTACAGGTGTGCTTCCTCTACCGACACCAAGAATTGATGAAATCTTTTATATTCTTCAAGAGCTGGCTCGTATTGTCATTCATTCAGACACAGTTTCCGTGCTTCCTCTACAACCATATTTGAAGGAGGGCCCGTCTTGCAAAAAAAGTCATTATTGTCGTGCTCATCTTTTTATTCTATTTCCAACACTTTGTGAACTTATAACTTCAAGGTACAGAAAAGCAACTTGGATCTTGAATTGACAGTCTGCTTGGTGAACCATCTTTTTCATAAAATTATTTTCTTATGGATAAGCAACTTGGATCTTAAATTGACTGCCTTCATGGTGGTTAACCATCTTTCTCATTGAATTGTTTTCTTAAATTTTGCAAACACTTGATGCAAAACTAAATGCCTGCTCCAGAAAATTTGGATATTGTTTTAGTATTATGTATAGCAATGTATTACAGTGGTTTTTCTGCAGGCAACTCCGATCAACATTTACAAACAGTACTTACGTTTTTCCCTTCATAGGAAATAAAAGTAACCCTATTTTCAGTATTTATTTACAGTTTAACCAAATAGTCTACAAAGTGGCCAGTTAACGAGTACTCGTCAAGGAATTTCCATCTTTGGCAGTTTCATATTATTTCATAACCAGCTATATCACCCCCTTTTTCTCATGTTGTTGGACTTATTGAGTTAGGCCAGAAGTTTGTGTTATCTTCATAATTTTCTTTCTGCTTGATTTTATGTAATGGAAATAAATGATTACCGGTTACCACATCTGTGAAGTTGGCTGATTTCTATCTTACACGTTCAGCATGTTGTCATACAATTATTTTTTATACAATTGAAGCGATGCTCCTAGTGATCTTTGATAGAATGCTCTGATTAAGGTAAAAGAAAGGTATCTTATTTGTTAGAAGTCTAGGTACAGAAGAGAGGATCAATCATTATTTATGGAGATCAGATTTCCTAATACAAGCCAGTCTTAAACTAGAAAATAACTTAAACGAAAAGAAATAAGAATTGACTATACAATCGTCTATAATTTAAAAGGCTAATGATAAAGAGTTAATCAAATAAAAGAAAATATACGTTAACACCCTCCCTCAAACTCAAGATGTATTAATCTTTGAGTGTTTTCTTAGAAAGAACTGAAAACGAGCAACAATATGAGTCTTGGTGAAAAAATCAACAAGGAAAGAGAAATTTGACAAAGAACTAGTCCCAACACGAAGATAATGGCCCACAGAATGGCAGTCAATCTCATTATGTTTTGTTTTCTCATGACAATTGGAATCATGAGCAATCTGAATTGTACTCTTGCTATCACAGTACAGAGTAGGACCAGAAAGAGAATCACCATAACAGTGACAAACCAACGTAACCAAGGCAATGTCAGCAGTAGTAGCGGACATTGCTCTACACTTTGCTTCAGCAGTAGATCTAGCAACAGAATCTTGTTTCTTGCTCTTCCAGGGAATGAGGGAATCACTGAAAAAAACCAAAAAATCAGTAGTAGATTTATGATCCACTGCATCACCAACCCAGTCAGCATCATAATATGCACGCAACACCAAGCCAAAAGAAGTGGATAAAAAGGCTCCAAGCTCCAAAAGAGAGTTCCTTGCAAAATTAAGAGAACAACCACACAATGAACAGATCGTGGTGCTTTGGAGAACTAACACATTAATAGCATACTGAATATTGTGGCGGGTCACAATAAGATAAATGAGAGAATCAACAACCTCCCAATATCATGTAGGATCAAGAAGAAGCTCTCCATCTGTATATTCTGTGCACGTGCAAGCATTGCATCCGTTAAATCATGCTTGCCCCTGCATGGGGGGGTGTTGAAAATTTTGTCTGTTTGAGCTGGTCTGGGCCGGATTATTGTTGGCCGTTCCTTGACAGCTTATGCTTTTGAGCCAATTTTGTTTTTAAGACTATCATGCTAGCTTTACTGCTGAATAATTGTTCTTGCTGTAGTTTGTAGGCTTGTCACTTAAAAGATATAAGACTGGGAATGATAAACTTGCCTCCTGCAACTATTACATTTTTTGAAATCAAGCAGTAATTTGATATGTGGGAATTGTAAGGGTGTTTGAGTGAATTTTAGCATTTGGCATGCCATTTATTGTTCCCTTGCTCCAGCTTATGTAACTACTTTATGCATATTGTTTCAAGTCCCATAAGTTAGAAGCTTTAGGATTTTACATTTGGTTAGCTATTCTTATTTCCTGGCTTTTGATGTTTGTAGCTTTCAGCTTATCAATCTGACATTTGTTGATGGTGCTGAACCTAGAACTTTTTACTTCCAAGGCCCTCTTCTCGTGATAGAAGAGTTAATACTTTTATTTTTTTATTAGAAGTGAAGAGTTCTGCTTGTATAATCGTAGTGGTGGGTTTATATAGAGCAAACCGACAACCAAAATATGGTAATTATTCTAAAATTACAAGTCCTACTTGAAATAGAACCAAACACTCTTTCTAGGTGATCTAAATGTAGCAAACAGAATATTTAGGGGCTGTTTGGTAAAAATATTCATGGGAGAATTGAATTGGATTTTCCCTATTTAATTCTCCTTGACTCCCAAAAAGTGGACTTTCATTAAACCAGTGAATGTCCTCAAGAAGAGATTCGCTAGAACGTCAGGATTCAGGCACCCTTCTATTCCGAGGGCCTGTTTGGGTGGGAAAGGAAAAGGGCTTGAAGGCCCTTTCTACAAGAACTCTCCTCGGGAGGAGGGTTAAAAACTAAAGGGTTTTTAAGTTGATATGACATTTAACACATTGATGTGACTTAAAATTTTTGTCCTTTAAAAACCGAAGTGGTACCCAAATAGGCCCTGAATCCCAAATTCTCTTCTCTATTGAATTCTTTCATCCGAACTGCCCAAATACTGGATTTTGGTCAAACATTCAAAAAGCCCTGAATTTGTGCAAACAATTAGGATTAGGAATTCAGGGCCTGAATTTTCTCTACTTCTGCCCTGAATCCGCAACCAAATAGCTCTTTAATGCATATTGTATGATGCCCCGGAATTGTCGAATTTACTCCATATTTGGTCTTGCCTGATTTAATTGAAGTCAGAATTCTGCCATCCTTGGATGGCACCCATGTGATTCATATGCACAAAAAATCAAAATGTTCCCTGTGGGGAATCAATATATGTAACTTAACTTAAAATATTGATGGCTATGCTGAGTTGGTTGCTTTATGTAACAAGTTTTGTGGTGTAGTTTGGGCCTTTCCTTTGGCTTGTTTATTTGTGAGAGGTTTGCCATACATGTTTGAGCATTGTTTTGACCAGTATTTGGAAAGGCCTGAGGCGGCCTTGAGGTGTTATACCTCCAAAAAGGCAAGGCATAAACCTTCAGGCATGTTGTATGAACCTCATGTACATCAATTTTAACATATAACATGAAGAAGTGAATAATATCGAAGAAATATAAAAAAACTGCGTAATGTAGATTTCAAGGAACCTCTGCTAATCCAAGGCAACACTAAGTGTTTTCTTTATATGTCAACATCAAATTCTTGTTGAATGCTGCCTTGGATTATCAAAAACTGCCTTGAAAGTAGTATTTTCTAAAATAAAGCAATTTGAATTAAATAAATAGATAATATTGAAATTGATGAAGGAAAATGAAGAGAAAATAAAATATTATTGAAAAAGGTAAAAAAATTGAAAATAATGCCTTGCCTAAAGCTCACCTCAAGAGTGATTCACTGTGCCTCAGCAAGATAACTGAGAGATGTTGTTAAATGTCTTAAGGTATGCTTCAGAAATGCTTTTAAATGCCCGAGAAAAATGTGGCTTGATTAATGGAAGGTATGTTGAAATTGATAGCAGACAACCGTATAGCTTTAGCACAGAGTTTTGCTTACCTTATTTGCTCATCTCTATTTTCTGAAGCTGAGTGGAAGATGAAAGCAAGAAGAGATTGGTCTAAGTTGCTAATCAAAATTTAACTGTGGCTGCTACTTGTTTGTCTAATTATGTTCATATATTTTTGTTAAGGTAATTTTGTTATTCCTGTATGCAGGGAAGTGCGATTGAGGGAGTTTGTGCAAGTATTGCTTAGACTTATTGCTGGTGAATTAGGTCTGCAGAATAATAGCTCATGTGAGTAATGAACAATGAATTTTTGGAATTGAAGTTGTGGAGTAGATTGAACAGTCTCAGCGGAAGTGGACTATGCTTATCTAGTAAAGCAAACAGCTTGTTGGATACTTTTCCTTCCAAGTGAATTATCTACGTCTCCCTTAAGATATTTTTGGGCTTATCGTGTTCCGAATGGGCTATTGTTTTGTCCTGACAAGCAATTGGAGGCAAATAATCTGAGCATTTTGTACCTGAAATCATATTTTGAAAGTGGATATGATAGCTGATTAGTGTTCAGTGTGTAAATTTAGCATCATCACAAGACGTTCTGGCAAGAATTTTGGTCACAAGGAGAAGCAAAGGTCTCCAAGTATAGAGTGGAATGGTCCTTGTATGACTCAAGCTTTGTGCCCAGGCTGCATTCAGAAGTCCTTTTCAATGTTTGAAATCACGAAGAATGTCTACAAGTCAAACATAATGGGAGTGCAAGAGTAATTAATTTAAGCCATTTGTTTCATCATTTTTCACATAATGGGAGTGCAAGAGTAATTAATTTGTAGGCCTTGTCAATTTGTTTTTGTAATTCTCTTCTGTGTATTAACTATGTTCTTGTGATTTTGTTTTTGCCGGTGTATGAACATTGAAGGACATATTTGTCATATTTGCATGAGAAAAGTGTAGGATATTCTATTCATCTATGTTTAGGATTTAATTTGTCACACTTTCATTACTTGGAAGGCTGGTATGTGTTATGTTTTGTTGATCATGCATTCCATGAAAAGCGAGCTCTGGTAGTCCTTTTCTGCTGTCTTATATGCTACCTTTGTCCCAAAATAATTGTCTTATTTGATATTTTCAAATGACTTAAAATTAATTTCCTTTGAGAAACTAAATAGGACACTTACTTTAGGACGTTGGGAGTATGTCTCAAAACTGGCAAGGGAGCATGCAGGCTTCCACAGTCGTGGTCAATGTTCAAACCACTTGACAGTCCTGGACAATGTTCAAAGAAACCAATCACCGTTTCTTAGTTTTTTCGCGGCGGTTATATTGTCTTAGATTGGTAGACTGGATCTCTCATGGATTATTGGGGGCCATTTGTCGATGCATTTTTCCATGAATGAAATGAACACTTTTTCATTTTTTAATTTTGTGGTGAAGAAGATTGGCATGGACCATTCGTCAAATTGCAACATTCATGGCAAAATGCCCTCCATGGATTTGAGGTATTTTTTAACACTAATGCATTTCTAGGCTATTTTGGGAGCATTCAAATGTCAATGGAGCATATATGTTGCCAAACAAAATGTCATTTAACTTGGAGAAATTTTGATTTCAGGATCAAAACTGCATCCAAACTAAATTTGGGCAACTCCCAAAATGCTCAGGAATTTTCCGAAAATTGGTTGCCAAACAATACCTTGGTAGCGAGAAGCCTTTGGGCCTGTTCCTGTTTTTGCTTCCAATGCAACAACAGTAGTGGACACCATACTGGCCTCCTTTCTCTATAAGCGAGGCTTTTGTGCCGTTGCATCCTTGTGATGAATCACACTGAAAGCTAAAAAAATATCTTTTGTTCTTGTCTAAGAATGGAGTGGAGGAATTTCTACATGCACCCTGAGAAGCCTAGGTGATCAGTTTTAAGTTTTTGCACAGACAAACATGGTGATGGCCGAGAAAATATAGGTCTGATGCTTGGCTACCTATTGATGTTGGAAGTAGCCTTTCCTCCTTGACATGCCACACGGGCACCCGTAGCAGTTAGATTGACAAAATCAATGTTACTCAAATTTTGTCCGTTATGATGATTTATGTTGTTACTATTTTAACCCGCTATCAATTTACCCTATACACAACATTACTTGTGAAGACAATCTGGTTAGAATTTAAATCAATATTCAAATGAATAAAATTATAACAAAAAATAATGTTTCACAAATAATGATAAACACTTATACAACAATTATAAGGTGACACATTAATACATCTCCAATGAGGACCTCTCTTATCCTTACTTCAACCAAAACACTGACCCCGTCCTTGTCCAAAAAAGTCTTCCTCATGGATTGTTGAAACATCCAAACATGGTATTAAAGATCACTTAAGTAAATGGTCTAAATGTGAAGCCTCACGGGCTATCCCTTGTCATCTTGTATATACCCTTGAACTTGAAGGCCCCTCAACTTGAGGATGGCAAATTGGCCTCCTCGGTGTCATACATCCTAACACAAGATCAAAGTATGACTACCAAATGACCTACAACATTTGAATATAATATATATCTTTTTACAGATATATATATATATATATATATATATATATATATATATATATATATATATATATATATATATATATATATATATATCAATTAGCTTATATTCATTACATATTATATAAAACAAGAAACAAGATAACTACCCGATATGATTGTTGGTGGTTCAACTCTCGTTTGTACAATTGAAGTACTCCATGTGAATTTTCAGTCTTTCTCCTCCTAAAATTTCACTTGAGAAGGTCAAAATTGACAAATCAAGGTAAGACCTACACATACAACCATAAACAAGAAACACTTAAAAATATAGAACATATATTGGCTCCTAATGGAGCACCATTGACTAGTGGATTCTCTTGAATAGGCGGTTGTGAGAGTAATATTTATCTAATTGAACTAGTGGATCACCAAAGATTCCTAAAACTAGTATTTTAAATAAAGAGAGAATTAAGAAAGGATCACAAGATCATGATCAATTCATCAACCATCAAATCACAAAATCACATGTATGCAAAGGACACAGAATTTTTAAGTAAAAATTCCAAACTAGGGTAAAAAACTATGACGGCCTTTCTTTAGACCAAATTAATACACTAATAAGTAAGACCTCTTACAAGACCAAAACAAACCATCAACCACTTTTGAGACTCTAATGCACATTCCTTTTGTTTAAAACCCTTCCTCTTTTGTTGTTGGTCTTCAAGTCTTCGCCTATAAGTTTTAAAGTTTTTCTCCTCATTGTTTCATCTTTGTCTCCTTCTAGTTCCTCAATCAGAAGTTCTTTTTTATTATTGATTTGTCTTCAGACTCTTCAATCACTCATTGATGAAGATTCAATAGCTCCCTTCAAACTCATGTATGTGTGTTGTGCTCTTGTTGTGTCTCTCTCACCGCTAACAATTTTCTCTCACAAATCAATGGTGGATCAAGGAAAAATTAGGCAAAAGGTTGCTCCTTTTTTAAAAATTTAATGATGGTTTTCCTCTCTTCAATTTCATCCATACCTTGCCATTTTATAGTGTTTTAAGTTGGTTAGGATAAAAAAAAATCTAAAGTAAGAAATTACTTCTTTCTAGAATTCTTAAAGGCAACTTAGGATTTAAGCGATCGATCATTTCATCAATCGGTCGATCGATCACTAGAGGCATTGCCAATCAATTAATTGATGTCTACCTCAAAGTCATTAAAAGACCGGTCTATGCAAAACCTATGTTCAAAAGTGATCGATCCCTTATGAATAATTTTCTAGATTTTAATCTAGAATGTCCCAAAACTTCCAAAATCATTCAAGTAAATTATTTAAATTTAGTTCTAAGTTACTGTAACATCCGGAAATTTTCTAAATTCCTGAAGTCGTACACGTGGAAATTAGGGTGTTGAACCCCTTGACACTATCATGAGAATAACTTGATCATAAGTTGGAAGTGATGGCTAAAACATATATGGATAGAAAATAAACGGAAAGAGCTTCGAAACGCCACCAAGAACGCACGAATTGGAGTCCGGATGAGGGAGATACAATTGTTTGAAGTTAAACATATCGTGCGGGGCCCGTTTACCCGAATTGGACATGCGAATTATCCATTTAAGTCACTGTACGGGCTTGATTAATTACTGTTCTGAAATTGAGTTTTTGGGGTCTAATTTCTCATGGGATTAGGAGCCCTAATCTCATGGCTATAAAAAGAATTAATTAGGGCTTATGGATTGGGGGGGCGGGGAGGGAGGAGAAAAAGAGAAAGACGGAGAGGAGAAGTCATCTTCTTCAGTTGGATGATGTTAAAACAATTTAAGAACATTGTTGAGAAAAAGGACTATGAGAAGTCGTATCAGATTGAGATAAGTTGTTTTTATTTTATGTTTCTGTTAGTGCTTATTTGATCTTGGTGCAGTATGACTAGAGTTGTCTTTGGGGTCGCTCGGTGTGTATGTCCATAATTGCTAAATTACATAAGTATTCATCATCTCTTAATCTTCCTACCTGTTTTATTGAGACTATGTTCTAATTAATTCTTGGTTTGGGTTCATAAAGTTGATAGTGGAAACTAGGCAATCAACTACTGGGAGATCTTTTTATTTATGCTACGTTTCTACACCCAATGGATGCTCTTTTCATGTTCATGTTCAGTGATTGGTTTGATTGGGCAAAAATTCAGCTGTAGGTTTCATGTTTTTCTATGTTTTGTTTTATCTGGTGCGAGTTTGATTGTTTGGAACGTTTGCTGAAGGTTCCAATGGTTTTGTTCGTTGTCTTCATCCTATGCCATTAATGGGTTGAACTGGATAGCATCATGCTACGGGGTTGAACTGGATAGCATCATGCTACGGCCTGAGTAAAATCAATAACTTCATTTGCATGATCTAGAGTAGATATTTATTCTTTTAACTTTGAAATATACAAGTATTTGAATCGTAGAAACAATTCAATAAGGGTCTTGTAGAAATTTAAAAGCAATTGCAGTATTTTTCGTTGCTATCGAAACTAATAACCTAACCACTAAGTGTTAGGGTACGTTATAGTGACGTGGAAAGGCTTCAAAAGGAAGGGGTGTCTAGTAAGTGACACGAAGACCTTGTCAGGTCATAGTGTCATAGGAAACAAGAGGAATGACCCTCATTCTCAAGGTTTAGGGCAGCGGATTACTCGTGTCTGCAACTGAGTACATCACTCAACTAGAGTGTTATATATGTAAATCGTGGGATGCGTTAGAGTTGTTTACACTCTTGGGCTTGAACTAGTTAAGCCCTAGCCCTGCAAATGAATACAACGGGCCCTTATTCAATATTTATGCATTGGTGTGAATGCACGTTATTTATGTTGATTATGTTGATGCATACTTTTTTATTGATGTTTTAATTTATATCAGTAACTTGAGATTAATGAAGATTAATCAAGAGATATGAGTTGCTATTGGTTTGGAGGGAGCATCTAATCAAGATAAAGACTAAAATACCCTCAATAGGGTTTGGGACCGGTTCATGGATTGAGCGGGACTCTGACATAGAATTTGACCTTGCTTAATGAACCGAGGGTGGTTATGGGATGTTCTCTGAGTCATAGCTCAGTGGATGAGCTATTTATTGGGCCAATTCACAAGGTGAAGAGGACCTAAATAGTTTAATGGATACTTGACTGGATGAGAATAAACTAGTCTAAGTTCATATGTTTGGCAGAGTCAATGGTCATAAAGACCTAAGGCTTCTTTGGATAATGTTAGAGATTGCGATATGCTTCTTCATCGCTACGATAGTTTGGGTATTGACCAGAGAGTCTTTACCGCGAGTCTCCCACAGGTCTTCCCAGGACTATTTAGTACGTACGAAAAGCGGAGTTACATGAGCATCATGGAAGGCATGTGTTTCTTGCCAATCTGTATCCATGAGCACAGTTGGGATCCTCTTCCCCAGATTCGTGGCAGGCTATTGAGAGCCCTGGGGATTTGAGTCAAGCTGCTGTTAAGCAATCTACTCCAAGGTTGGAGTACTTTGTTTGGGGATTTCTCGAGGGGCGAGTCATCTCTGAGTTATATATTTGATAGTATTAATTATCGAACAAGGGATGTGAGATAATTAACAACATTGTTTGATATTGCTTGTTAATTAGACAAGTGGAACGATTAAATGACTTACTAAAATGTAGGTTAAAAATAGTTAAGCATTGCATGTGTGGTGCTATGCTTCTTAGGATAGAGTAGTTTGTAGGCAGAACTACGTTTGGATCTGATCTTGTTGGAAACATTGGAGATGTTGTCTAATGAGTACGTAGGCAACTAACATCGGGTGATGTTAGCCCGATCTGAAAAATATTAATTAAACCTTTTGTCCTTCGAAAGCTCTTCTCCTAGAGGAGGAGATGCTCCATTGTGGTTGTGGTTGTTGTTGGTTTGCTTTGTTGTAGGTTTTCTAGGCGACAACAAGTGAGACTAAGATTGACGCATATAGGATGAAGTTTCTTCGTGTCTGTAACTTTGGTACGTAAGTGTACCTTTAGCGTGAGAGTCAACTTATTATTTATTTTCAGACGGACGATGGACTTGTACTTAGATGGATGACCTGGTCTTTATAAATTTTCAGACGTTAAATAATATCATATGATTTGATATTCGTATTTGTGAACCCCAGTTATCATGACCTGGATATTTAATCAAATGATTTATTTTGTATTTAAAGAAAAAAAAATTCTCACTGCTTACTGTTCGTGCTATTTAAAAATGGTTTTAAAAAATCCGGGTCGTGACAATTACATGTGTACATGTGTATATCATACCTTCTAATCTTCAACACTCAATATAACCTTCATCCTTGAACTTTCAAAACATGTCTCTCCTATTTTTCAAGTCTTTCAATTCCAAATCCAACTTGGCCACAACTGGATCTAATCATACTCTTAAAGATTAAATTCATACATAAAGTTTTGATGGTATTTTGATAATCAAAATCAGCCAATTATATGACATATGACCTCATATGTTCTTACAATCTCCCCCTTTAGCTATTTCATGATAAAACACTACAAGTATGAAAATAGAAAATTACAATTCTTAACAATTTAGTGCATTGACTTTCATATATATAAAAATTTATATATTGACTCACTATGACATAAGACTATTTGGAATTGATCTTGAAAAAGTCTTTATAACTGTACTTATCATGGACACTTAACAAAAATTCATTTTTATAACACTGTTCAACAAAGTATGAGATAATATTTAATTTGTAATAATCAATTTCTCCTCCTTTTTGAGACATAGATAAAAGTGATTAAACAACTAAAGAAGACAACTAATTAAGCATAAGAGTCAATTAACCATCAACAAAGACATGAAAATAAGCAACAATAAGCACCACATGTCTCCAAATATCATTAAGTTAAACTACATAGTTTCATAATATATCGAAATCATCAATAAAGCACATATCATGAATTGTCAAAGAGTTTTAACATGTTCTACATCCAAAAAGTAAATAAAACATAAAAAAAAAATCAAGAAACATAATCAAGTTGTGCCACCATCAGCCTCTGCTTGCTATCTGACCAAGTAGAAGAGCCATGCAGATTCAATTGTCAAAGATCCGCAAAACTCTGACAAACCGTGTCAAGAATCTTCCATCGAACAACATCAAGTCAGCATATGCGACTAGTTGAGACTTTGGAATCTCCAATCATTGTCTCTGGGAAGGTCTAGGCTAGTCTTGCACATCATCATGAATAGGTACATCCTCCCGGGGCTTTGGAACTCTCTCCCTAGTATATGATATTATTTGTCAAACAATGGACTCATCAATGGGTCCAATGCCACCATGGTAGGTGTCACGGGCGCAAAGTTGTGCCTAGCTATTGCTCACATGATAGCCTGACCGCACCTTGCAACCAACAACCTATTCCGTCCTTCCCACTCGTATGCGCAAGGGGAGAAGATAATCTCACCAATAAACACATTGTCTCTATGCAAAGGGGCCCCGCCCTATGCTTGATTGCTACAATCCGTCATAACAAAGGTAGGGCGAGGCTGGCTAAAAGTCCAAGTCAAAAAGTGCCTGGCCTGCCTGACGCCCCTCCCTTTATATAAACTCAACCCATTCTGATTCCTATTGCAACTAGGTAATACAAGTCCCACCCATACAAGAAGTTCACTCCCTAGCAAACTCTCCCCTCTTAGGCAAGGCACCCTAGCCTAAACTAGGAAATCTGCAGACTCCTTGTCTAGCTAGAAGTCTAGTGCGCCAATGCTTTCATGAGTCCCAGGCTAAAAGGAGCTTCTACCCCATCTCCTACTCAAGCTAGGAGACTACCGAATCTAAATGGATGAGTCTTGGCCAACTTAGGAGTTTGTTCCCAAGTGGTAGTGACACCAACTTGCCACCCAAGTCCTACCCGCACTAGGACTTCTCTTAGCATACTCCACAATGTTGACCAACACACCAAGTTATGCTCCAACGAATCCAACGATGCCGCCCATGTGCACAAGTGCCCAAGGGCATTCCTTTGTTGTCCGCTGCCAAGGGGACTTGGCTGTCCATCACCAAGTCTAAGGGGTTGCAGGCCCCTTTATCTACAAGACTAATTGAGGGGCTATGTCCTAGTAATCTTCACATGCTACGGCAAGAAAGTTTGACAAAGAATTTACGGATAGGGTAACATCTCATGTGTATTCCCATGCAGGAAAGTCATAAGCCAACCAAAGATAATGGAAGGCAAGTCAAGTTCTAGGTAGGTCTTGGAAAGCAATCAAATAATTTGCACCAGTGTTTGATCCACTATCTCCATCTGGGCACTCCATATGTCATACTAAGCAATTACATGCAATAGATTGAAGTCAAGCATCAAAGAATGAGCAAGAATTTCCTTGTCTAGAGATCAACCTCACTCTAGTCCAATATGTGTCCAGAAATGATGCGTTCATCTAGAAACTCATATCCATCAACAAGTAGATAGCGCTTCAGGCATTGGTCTAAGTATATAGCATGTGCTATGATGTACGGGGCCACTCTCACAATCATTCCATTGAGGGTGTTCAAGGACATCCATTGTCCGTATGTCCGTTCATGTCCGCGTTCATTTTTATATAGAATAAAAAGTTTTTTTGGTCCGGGCCGGACACGGGCACAGACAAATTTTTTTGTCTGAACTAATAGGGAGCTATGGACACAGACATACCTTTGTACGTGTCCGCGGACATCCGCATCCGCCACTCTTACTTAACATTCCTTTAAATATAGGATTAATTATTACTAACTATTAGAAAAAAATAGAATTCAATTCCTATGTAGCATCTTAGGATAGTCCTAACATACTACATAGGCACTTAGCTACTTACAAACATGAATCTAGTACTTATGTACCATGTTAGAACAGTCCTAACATGCTACATAGGTACTGGACAGTTTGAAAATATAAATTCATAACTTATATAGCATGTTAGGATAATCTTAATATACTACATAGGTATTAAATAACTTGAAAACATAGATCTAATACCTATGTAACATGTTAAGACAACTTTTACATGCTATAAAATGCTAAAAAATTTAAATTGAGATAAAAATTTAGGTGTTGAAATATTTGTCCATGTCTGTCCATGTCCGTAGCAGACGGACTTGGACAAAGTATAATACAAACTAGGGCAGACACGGACAAGAGTTATTCAAATGACGGACGGACATGGACAACCCTTTGTCTGCGTCCGTTTCCATCAATGAACACCCCTAACCATCTAATGGCTCCTCTCCCTTATGTCGAAGTGATGAAAACCATTGAAGGACGAGCGTAGGGCATATGGGGTTGTTGGAGGTCGATATTGTTTGGAAATATGAAGTCCAATACACTAGCTGATCGAGTCCATCTCCGGTTGAAGAGGCAGATACACTAAAGATTTCTCATACCAGATAGGCCTCACATGCTCATGAGAGGCATATGAACTCCCATGATCCTCAGGGGAAAGGGCAATCTTTTCCCCCTTCGGCATCGGTGTCTTGGTCTTACCCATCTAAACAATTTTAAATTAATTTCTAGGGATAAAGTAGAAACTAATTAATCAATATAATTAGTAAAGAACACAGAAAAAATTAAAAAAGTTGCATAGAAAAAATTCAAATAGTTGAAATTTAAGAAAAATTGTTCAATTTTGAAATTATCGAAGTAACCTTATAGAAACAATGTCCCCGATTGATCCCAAATTTCTACACATGATCTTTCTCACTAGCAAGAACGCCTTGAATCACCTCCCATGGCCACTAACTCCCTTCTATGAGTTTTTGGAGTCAAAATGAGGGCTTATGGGGTGTCTGCCAATTTAAAAACCGAAAGTCACATTCGTTTAAGAAAACTAGCTGTAACGTCTAGAAATTTTCTAAATTCCCGAAGTTGACAATGGGAAATTAGGGTGTTGGACCCCTTGAGCTTCTCGTTGGAAGAACTTATTTAATGCTTGGAATTGTTATCTGAAACTATATGAATAGAAAATAGGCAGAAAGAGCTTCGAAACGCCACAAAGAATGTGCAAATCGGAGTCCGGATGAGGGAGATACGACTATTCAAAGTTGAACATATCGTATAGGGCCTGTCTACCCGATTTAAACATAAACTGGGCCGTTTAAGTTATTTTGTGGGCCTGATTACATACAGTTCCGAAATTGTGTTTCAAGGGCCCAATTAAGTGGCCTAGGTAAGGAGGTTTGGCCCAAACCCTAATCCTCATATACTTATAAAAACCTAATTAAGTTTTTGAGGGAAAGGACCTCGGAGAATATTTTTGGGACGGCCATTAATGGAGGCGGAGAAGATTATGACGTATAGGGGCTTCTTTGGGGGTTCTGAATGTTTTAGTCTAGAGGGGAGGAGTTCCAACAAAACTGCAAGGTGGCCAGATTGAAACTTCAGAATTAGTTGATCGACGACAAATCTGCACTAAGGTAAGATCGCTTCGTAATATAATTGGATGTATCATTAGGTAATGTATTACTTAATTTCAATTAACATGAATTCACCGGATCGACCAGTGTGCCAGTTGGCAACGGGCTGGCCGGCAAACTCCAGCATTGGGTCGAGAGAGTTAATGCCACGACGATGGTCCAAGCCCCAATGGCCAACCAAAGCGGAGGCAAGGGGAGAACACACGGTGCACCGGCCACTAAGAGCCTCCGCTTTCTTCAGAAAGCCGGTTTGATTTCTGGTGCAGGAACAGACGGCATCGCCGGTGGGCTGCTGGCAGCCTGCGGGTGTACCTGGCCCTCCACCCCTCCAATTTTTGTTTGTACCGAAGAGATCTCGCTGCCGGCTGGCCTTGAGCCACCGCGCGGGACTTCTGATTCACAACCGCTCTTCTCCAACAAACTTTTTGCTAAGAAGTTACTGGGTCCATGGGCTTGGCCTAGGACCGAGTTTTTCCTCCGCCACCGTCGCCCAGCGTCCGCCAGAGGAAATTACTCCCACCACCGGCGGCTGTCTAATTTTGGGAGAGCTAGGCAGGGCTTTGCCAGAGCCAAAGCACCTGCCTAAGCCTCAGATCTACGTCGTCTCCACAAAGGAGACGACTTGTGAACCGGATCCGGGTTTCTAATAAAATAAAAGGGGACTAAATTGTATGTGCGCCACTGAACTGGGTCCGGTTCAGTGGAGTATAATGATCAAAATAATTCTAGAAAAATAATAATGGACCTGGAGAGGTTTGGAATTATTCTGACCGAGTTTTAGGCTAGGGAAAAATCTAAGGTACTGTAAAATGACATATTCATTTACCCAACTTCGGGGCTCTGGTTCACGGGCCTATTAGTTGATCTAAAAATTGGGAAAATTCTTAGTGATAGTTTAATGGGTAACCTAATTATATGATGAACCGTTTGGTGAGGAAAAATCCCAATGATTGGTAATTGATCTTCTTGCCCTAGGGTTAATCGTAAACTGTTAGTTAAAACCTGGGTCGGTTCAAGGGGTTCACGATCCTGTCACACGCCAGGAAAATTACACAGTCTCCATAAAGCCTAGTAGTACCATTGAGTTCAATTTTGGACCCGTCAGATGTTATTAAGGCTTTAAACCAAATGATAGAAATACCCTTTGAGTGAACAACTGACATTTGTATGAATGGAAGCATGAGTCAGTTGGAAAGTGGAGCCTTCTGAAAGGTTAATGACTTAAAATAAACAAAAAGGTAGTGAGATGACCAAATGACCCAAGGGAGGGTAGCATACCCTAAGTGATATAATTACCCTAATGCCCTTAGGGGCAATATTTTCTGTTTCTGTCGAAACGGATAACCTTGTTAATAAAGCATTAGTGTGGAATGATGTAAAATGGCTTCAAAGGAAGGGGTGTGACCAGTAAAAGACATGAAGACCTTGACTGGTCACAGTGTCATGGGAAACAAGGGGAAGAACCATAGTTCTCAAGGTTTAATGCAGCATATTACACGTGTCTGCAATCGAGTACATTGATCGACTAGAGTGTTATATGTAACTCGTGGGATGCATTAGAGTTGTTTACATTCTTGGGCTTGAACTAGCTGAGCCCTAGCCCTACAAATGAGTGCAATAGGCCATTATTCATTATTTATCTATGTTGATTATGCTAATGCATGCTTTTATTATTGATGTTTTTATTTATAGCAGTAACTTAAGATTAATGAAGTTTAATCAAGAGACATGGGTTGCCGTTGGATTGGGGGAGAACATCTAATCAAGATAAAGACTAAAATACCCTCAATAGGATTTGGGACCTATTCATGGAGTGAATGGGGCCCTGACATAGAAACTTACCTTGGTTAATGAACCGAGGGTGGTTTTGGGATGTTCTCTAAGTCATAGCTCAGTGGATGAGCTATTTATTAGGGCTGATTCACAAGGTGAAAAGGACCCAAATGGTTGAGCGGTTACTTGACTGGATGAAAATAATCTAGTCTAAGTTTTAGATTTTTGGGAGAGTCAATGGTCATAAGGACCTGAGGCTTCTATGGATACATTAGTAATGTCTTATAAGACATTTTCTCCCTAAGTTGGGATGGTGGAGAATGAGATATGCTTCTTCATCACCACGACGGTTTAGGTACTAACTAGAGGGTCTTTACCGTGGGTCTCCCACAGGTCTTTCGATGACTATTTAGTACGTATGGAAAGCGGAGTTGTATGAGCGTCATGGAAGGCTTGTGCTTCTCGCCAATCTGTGTCCATGAGCACAGTTGGGATCCTCTTCTCCAGATTCGTGGCAGGCTATTGAGAGCCCTGTGGATTTGGGTCAAGCTGCTATTAAGCAGTCTACTCCAAGGTTGGAGTTCTTTATTTGGAGATTTCTCGAGGGGCAAGTCATCTTTGAGTTACATATTTGATAGTATTAATTATCAAACAAGGGAGGTGAGATAATTAATAACATTGTTTGATATTGCTTGTTAATTAGATAAGTGGAACGATTAAAGAACTTACTAAAATGTAGGTTGGTTAAAAATACCTAAGCATTGCATGTGTGATGATATGCTTCGTAGGATAGAGTAGTTTATAAGCAGAACTACGTCTGGATCCGATCTTGTTGGAAGCATTAGAGATGTTGTTTGATAAGTACGTAGGCAACTAACATCGAGTGATGTTGGCCCAATCCAAAAAATATTAATTAAACCTTTTGTCCTTTGGAAGCTCTTCTCATGAAGGCGGAGAGATTCCATTGTTGTTGTGGTTGCTTCATTTGGTTAGTTGCAGATTCTCCAGGCTTCGCAAGTGAGACCAAGACAGGCGAGCACAAGATGAAGTTTCAGTATTTCAGCAACTCTGGTATGTAAGTGTACCTTTAGCGTGAGAGTCAACTTGTTATTTATTTTTAGACGGGTGATGGTGTAAGGACTCTCATTCTTGAACCACTCTTCTTTTCGTTTTACTTATCGGTCATCATGTGGTTAATATGTTTTCTAATTAATTCGATGGTTTCAAAAATAAATAGTGATTCTTATAGTTTTAATCAAAATAAACTTTACAATTATTGGTTTTAAGTGTTTTTGGGTCAAATCTGAATTTTTGGAATTTTTTTCACTAATTTTTCAAAAATTAGGGTTTGGCGGACCCCTGGTGGGCCCCACCGGAGAATTGAGGTTTTTGGACCCAATTAACCCAGGCATCAACACAAATTTATGTAAAAAATTTTAAAATTTTTTCAGGTTTAATTAGTGCTCGAATGATCAAAATATCCATTTTTAGCCAAAATATCTATTCATACCCCACTAGTTAATTATGTACACCCCAAGCCCTACTATAAATAGAAAGGGAAGAGCCATTTCCATTTTAGGAATAGGTTGGGAGGAGGTGATTAAGGCCTAGTTCCCCAATCAGCCCGATTTAGAAGGAGATTAAGGTATGTTCTCTTTAATCAAGCCTAAACCCTAGGTTTTCTTCTAATCCATTTTTAATCCATCATTACTCCTTTGACTTGATTTGATTTCAAACATCAAAATCACTGATTTACTCCCTTACTTCAAACCCTACTTCTCAAAATTTATTTTTTATGCTTAACAAACCCTAGATCTAAGATTTCTTTAAGGTTTTTAATGTTAAACTGATTTTTAATGGAGTTTAACTTAGACACTATGTTTTTGGAAGTTTTCCAAGAAGGGTGAAGGTCAAATCCGAACCTAATCAAGTAACAAGGTAATGTGTCTTTGAAATCTCAGTTTTCCTATTGTAAAATCTTGATTTTTATGGTTTATTTGGAATGGGTTACTTGATTTAGTGCTCTAATGGAGGGATTAGTATATGTTAATTTCTTGTCCTGATTTCTTAGGGTTTTGTCTTAAGATGGTGTAGATTAGCATTCTGGAAAGCTTGATGGAGTTTTAATGGTGTTTGGGTTGATAGATGAACGTTTTAAGTTGCTTTAATGGAGTCTCGGTTTTGAAATTCTAAATGAAGAAAAAGGTCAAAACTGCTTTGTTGGCATTCGAACGGCTTACCAGGGCATTCGAATGGCAACACTATAGTTTGGGCATATTTTCTATTTAGCCAATTGAACGGCCCTGCAGGGCGTTCGAATGGTGACAGTGCAGAATTGACCATTATATGTATGTTGTTTATTTCGATGTCTCTACTCTGAAATATCATTTTTATGTTTGTGTGGAGTGTTTTGAGCCAGAATAAACTACTGAAAGAGCATATTATTGATGTTTAGAATTTGTGGTGTATATTTAAAGTTTATGTGAAATGGCTTGTAGTTGGATATGTGTGTGTGTGTGTGTGTGTGTGTGTTAGAATTGCTATCTTGAAGATATGAGTGGTTGATTCCCTATGGTTTAAGCATGTTTTCAATAGAATTACAACATGCTAATGGACTGATATGTCATTATAGGATGTGGTTAACTGATGGGTAAATGTTAGTGTTATGCCTAGACTCAAGTATGAGGTGAATGAGCTTACATATGTTTAGCATATGGTTATATTTTGACTTGATTTATGATTTTAATGGTTCTTCACCTATGAGTTCCGCTGGAATCCATGATTAGATGTTAATGTGTATGTGTAGTGTGATAGCAAATTAATTACAAAGCATGTTGATATACATCGAATGAGGTGTTTCTACCATGTACACACACACATGTGGGGTTAATGATTATGATGATGCTTGGTATTATGATTATGAATGACGCATGAGGGGCTAATAAGAGCACTTATCATGAATTAGGATTCATGTATGTCTTGCCCATGTATGTACCATGTTGCATGCATCATGAAAACAGATTTCCGATTGAGGCTTTATCGAGATTAACCGAGTTTGATCGATTGGATGCAATGTGGTAAAATTGTGTGCCGGATTAATCGGTCGTTGGCTTAATCGAAACTTGATTGGTCCGAAGGGACATGTTTTCAATTTGAGTTCATGTGTGGAACATGTGTACTCCCCGGGTTGAGTCTAGTTAAATGGAATTATGTGGGGACGAGTTATGTACTTGTCTTGCAGATTGAGATTATTATGATTGTCTTCTAGACCCTGAGAATCCAAAGTGGTACGCTTGTGCACCAGCTACCACGTGTTCTAGGGTTCCCTATGTGGGAACTCGGGCTCTCCCCCACCACAGGAGATGTCCCTGGGCAAAACCCCTGCTCTAGGTTCTCTATGTGAGAATCGGACATCCTTGGCCAAGATCGTCCGGGGCGAGCAGCTTTAGGGGCTGACAACCCCGACCTTCTTATATTATTGTGTAGAATTTGGACCATGATACACCTTTGTGGCCTTGTCTGTGTTCCCGCCTATGTAACACTAATTGTGTTTACTCCTTGATGGAGGCATTCACTACTTATGTTAATGCATGTATATGATGTATGCTATGCATGTTTGTGTAACATGTAATTTAGCACGTTTGTCGTGCAGAATGGATGAGATGTGTTATGAATGCCTGATTAGAAAATTATGATTGAGACACCATATGCATGGTTACATGATCTAAAAGTGTGATTTTAGACACTATTATGCTGGTTTAGGTGATGTGTATGTGTGATCAGAAAATGATATATCTTGTCAATTATTGATTTGAATTATTATATTACTATACCGTCATGTTTCTGATGATTATAGATATAGTAAAACTATTACTGAGTTTGTTATACTCACCCCTCTTTCTTGTGCTTTTGTTTTGGGGCTGCATGGCGTGACACGCAGACGGATAGGATCCTCTCTATGAGGAAAGGTCGGAGAGGACTTAGGAGTAGACGTGGAGACCTCTTATGTGGCATGTTTCTTTGATTTTTGCTATGTTGTTAGAACCCATGTGGTGTAGTTCTCGTTTTAGATTTGTGCTACATTATACCTTTAGATTGTTTGAGACATAGTATTGGAGCCTAGTGTGGGCTATGGATTAATTAGTATGTGGGTTTGAGATTGTGGTTTATTTTAGAGTTAAAGTAACTCTTTTGGTTCTACCTATTTACTCTTACTAAAAGTATTGCGTTTACTCCGTAAATTTTAGATCGCCCGTTATTAGGGCATAAGTCTTCCACTAATCATTTTCAATCTCCTTGTCGCCCCCATGCGCTTGACTGGCCCCTGGACCGGGTTCAGCTCGGGCCGGGTAGTAATGGGGTGTGACAGATGGACTAGTACTTAGATGGATGAGCTCTTCCTTAAGATTTTTAGACGTTAAATAATATCATATGATTTGATATCCGTATTTGTGAACCCTGGTTATTATGACCTAGATATTTAATCAAAGGGTTTGTTTGGTATTTAAGAAAAAAAATCGTTACTTACCGTTTGTGCTATTTAAAAATGGTTTTAAAAATCCGGGCTGTGACACTAGTGATCAATCGCTCTTGAATTTTGTAATTATTTTTTTCAAAAACTTCTTAAAAAATTTCATTAAATCTCAAAATCCAAAAAAAGTATTACCCCATTGAAATCAAGTTAAATCTCCTTCTAGAACTCAATTGGAAAATCAAATAGTTCAAAATAGACACATGTTGAGTTTTTTTTATTATTTTTCATTAATTCAACTCTTAATCTAAGAGCATCCACTAATTATGGTAAGTTATACTCTTAATATTTTAATTCTCTTCTATCAAAATTTTGAAGAAACTACCAATGTCTAACTTTCATTTTCTTCACTAATAACTTATTCAAAAGAGACGAATTTGTTTAAACTCGAGTAAAGACATAGCTCTCATTTTCGATTCACTTTAGCTAAATTCTATTTACATTATTTTCTAAAATAAATCAGAAAACTTATCTCATAATCAATTTATTCCCTTACCTTTTCCCATGTTATGATATTTTCCTCTATTCATTTTTCTAGGGTTTGACTTTTTTGAATCGTCTCAACTTGCATCATTCATTTTCTTTTCACGTATATCTTTTAAGGACAATTCCTTTGTTTAGAAAGATAATGTAATAAATTACACAATTATTATCTTCTTACAAGGAATTT
The DNA here is from genome assembly GCA_035235625.1 of Saururus chinensis. Classification (NCBI taxonomy): domain Eukaryota; kingdom Viridiplantae; phylum Streptophyta; class Magnoliopsida; order Piperales; family Saururaceae; genus Saururus; species Saururus chinensis. The sequence goes on along the minus strand of CP141146.1, from coordinate 21,078,045 downwards.
TTCATGTCATTTAATCCTATATAGAAGTCTATCTTTAATTCCTCTAATTTTGATCACTAAGACTCCATTAGAATCAAACTCTTATGTCAACTTATGTGAAATAATTCTCTTTAAATTTCCACTCATGAAATTGACTAAAATTAACATGATGTGTGCAAGTTCTAAAATTAAGAATTACAACATAAAGAAAAAGAAAATTGAATTGATTTTCACTCTCTTTGGTGCAACTCTTTCTTAGTTAAGGTTCTTTGTTTGTGATCAACATGTGTGGCAGACATAAACCAAAAAAAATAGTGCCTCAAACCTGCAATTGACTTACAAGATTTATCTTTCACTTAAAAACAAAACAATCTCATATTACTATCACAACCAGGCTTTTCTAAATAACATTTTTAAAGTAAATGCAGCGGAAAATTCAAGTAAACTTTTTTTTACTCAAATCAAATCATGCAAACAACGACTAATATACACCCCAATCTGTGACTACCATTTTCCAACATACCGATAATATTAAAATATGAATAACAATAATAGTTGATCGAATTCATTAAATAAAGAGTCAAGTCTCATCCATGTGCAAAATCTTATAACCAACTGAGAATAACAAATAAAGTATGTAATGACAACTCTCGTTCCTTATTACAATCTAATGGAAATAAAGCAAATCCTACTCTGAAGTAGTAAGTCTCTGCTCCATGAACCCAGCTACTCCTCCTCTGAGGTACCTACATCACGAAGATGCATGAGTATACCCACTTATACGTACTCAATAGGATCAAACAAGTTATAAAACCCATTGAGGGACTAAGCTTTAGTTTCTTTATTATTATTACTCATAAGCCATTAATAATTTACCTAATATTATCTATCTCTGTTATAACCCAGCCCTAAACCCATTCTCATAGTGTTAAAGGCCTTAAGACAATAGTCTCAATATCAAAGACTAAACCATCCAAATTAATTAAAACTGATACAAAGGTTAATCTATGCAATAACTCTAAATGTCAGACTCCAACCTTGGAGTAGACTGCTTAATAGCAGTTTGACCCAAACCCCTAGGGCTCTCAATAGCTTGCCACGAATCTGGAGAAATAGATCCTAATTGTGCTCATGGACATCGATTAGTGAGAAGTATAAGCTTTCCATGATACTTATGCAACTCTGCTTTTCGTACGCACTATATAGTCCAGGGAAGACCTACAGGAAACCCATGGTAAAGACCCTCTAGTTAATACCCAAATTATCGTGGCGATGAAGAAGCATATTAAAATCTCCACCATTTCCCAACTATGGGAAAAACAAGTCTTTGTAGACTTTTCAGTTAAAACTCAAGGAACCCAAGACTCTATGGCTCAAGGTTCCGCAAAATCAAAGCACATTCCAAATAATTTAATTGGGTTGCACGTTCATTCCAAAGGAATACATACATTCTCACCTAGTTAATTAACTCCCAATTAACCCCTTGAAGGTAAATTAATATGGTATATATATTAATGAGGGTACTATTAGTCAATTAAAACCCCCATTGTCCCCTAGTAAGGCTATAACTAATTATACTATAACTAATATAGTATATATTGTTTAAAAATACTAAAATGAGAAAAGATTTAACCTGAACTGGCCCAAACTCAATCTGAATCGGGCCGGCTCAGTCCTTTTGACTCAGCCAGACCCGCAACTATCGGGGCTCGGCTCGGGACCTTCTTCTTCCCTCCGCTGGCTGCTCTAAACTTCAAAGCTTCATGCAGACCGGAGCATAGGAGGTCCTGCCGAAGCGCTGCCGCCAGCCTTCCCGCCCTGGTCTGCCCCGCTACCTGAAGCTTCTCCCTGACATTACAGTTCACACCAAAAGGTGAAACTTTTACCCATTCCAGACTCACCAAGGGAGGAGGAGGGCAACTGCCAACGAGCCACTGATCGTTCATCCATCCAGAATCGCTGGGAATTCCTCTGTCGACCCTTGGTTGCAATCAAACCCACTTCTAGCACCTCCGGTGCCATCTTCCATCTCCTCCGCATCACTCGCATTTGTGTAGACGCAGAAGCAGAGCATCGTCTTTTCATCCCGTTCGAGCCATAGTCTAACGGAGTTCATCGAAACCACTCCTCCGTCGACTCTGGCCGGAGTTTGTGGAGGCAGCCATCCACTCTCCCCGCCTACCTAGCAAGTTTTGGAAAAAAACAAAAGGGGGGCAACAGAGACTCCACCCTGCATCTCTGCTGTTGAAGAACAGACAAGAGTCGGCCCTTGGGTAGCCAGGGTGGCACCGGTCACCCTCGGCGAGCAATTCTATTCCCTCCACAACAACTATCCTCTAAGCTTACGAGTCTGTGTGCAACTGGGAGTTGAAGACTGAATTTTCATGGGTCGATCATGCATTGTGCTCTTGCAAAGGCCATATGACCGATTTAAAATTCCCTTCTACAACCAACGGCCGCTTCAGCAAGGATTATCATACGTCCAATCAGCCATAGCTTCCTCTACGTGTATCAATTCTATTCTCATGGAACTGAACAACTACAAGCGAGAAAACACCAATGCTGATTTCAATGGTCCAGTTCCAATATTTAGAGAGTATTGCTAAAGATCTAACAATTAAACTTTTAACTATAAGCCCATTCCTACAAATGAAATTTTATAAACAAGGATCCTACCTTTTCCCGATGATGTCTTCATGCATGTTCCTCCTCTTCGTCTCCTTTTCCGGCGACGGACCCTCTTCTCCGGTCACCGGAACCTCCAAGCTCTCAACTTTAATAGTTTTTTTTTCACAATGCTTAAGAAAGAGATGGAGGCTAGGGTTTGATTGGAGAGACTTTATATAGAGGAAGGGAGAGGGGACGCCAAGTTCTAAAAGAGGATGGTGTATTACATGATTGCCAATCACCTCCCTTAGGCCATGTCACCCCTAGGTGACCTTACCCAAAATAAAACCCTTACAAAATAAAAACTTACCACGCTAATTTTTCAATCAAATAATTCCATAAAAATAGAGAAAAAAGCCAAAAATAAATTTAAAAAATTACCTAAAAATTCTCGGATGCTACATTTTTCTAATTCAAAGTGCACATTCTTATGAAAATTTGCAATCAAACTGTCACAACCTAAATTTTTAATAGCCTTTGTAAAATGCATGATGGTAAGTTATAAGAATTTTTTTTTTCTGAAAGTGTAAAACTATAAGGGTAAAGTAGTTATTTTAAAAACTTTATGAATTTTACCTGGCAGAATACTTGGTCTAGTCACTCATCATGTTCCATCGAACAATATATAATTTTTTTAAATTTTTTCCACACCTAAGCCCCTACTGAACCGACCCAATTTAATGGGTATTATATATTTTTATTTCCTAAACCGGACCGGAAATAATTTTGTACTCATCGTCACCCTCGCGGAGACGGGAGAAGAATAGAAAATGACGCGTAGAGGTAGAGTCGGGTGCACCTCGGGTGCTCTCCCCCTTGCCGGATTGGCACCAAAATCACCGGACTCATTGGATTCAGGTCCCAAAAAAGCTCTAAACATATGAAGGCTACCTCCCTCACAGGGACAGCCTCGAGATGGAAGTCCAGCCGCTGCTGGACGGTGTCCAGCCAATTCCAGCATCACATCCGACCTGCAGACTGGTTGCCGGAGGCCACGGATCCCGCAATCAGACTTTCCCTGGCTCTACTAGACACACTAGCCTCACCCCTGCTCGGGCTGCTGTTCCGAACGGACATGCCACCCATCTGTGTTCTCCTCTCTCTAGCTCCGAACAATGCTACCAGCAAGTGCTGCAAATGATTCAACTGGCTGCACGACCTAGACTGATTTGTCCCCTATTATGCGACTGATCTGATCATCCTGGCCTCGCAGCTCAGAGGCGGCCACCCAGCCTCAACCCTGAGCACCAAGAATCATTTTTTGGGCCTCTTTTGAAATGTCCGGGATGGGGCGCAACCATGGCTGCAACACTCTCTCTGCCACCCAGACAAGGGGTGGATCGGCAGAGGAGGTCAGGGCTTCTAATGAGGCTAGCACTAGCAGCCAGAGGTCCAGTAGCCTCGGCCCATGCCAGTGGGCAGAATAAAGTCAGCAAATACATCACGAAACCACGTTTTGTTTTCACGCCTACTAATATAAATTTACCTATACGATTAAACAATCAAAATTAATAAGTCTAGGCATCTTACCTTGCATACCACTTGTCTTCTGGCAAGCTCCTCCCTACCGTTGTTGACCGGCCTCTTAGAAACTTTTTCTACAGCTCTTCCTTCTTCCCTCCCGTGAAGTCTCCCCCTCCTAAAGCTCTAATTAGCTTTTTTATAATCATGTGAATTATAAACCCTAATCATCTTAGAAGTTGGGCTAAAACTTCCCCACTTAGGTAACCTAATTAGTCTTCTAAAAATTAATTTTTATCACTTTAATTAACCGGGCTCGTATAGTGACTTAAACGGATAAATTACATGTCTAATTCGGGTAAACAAGCTTTGTGCGCAATGTTTAACTTCGAACAGTCTATCTTCCTCATCCAAATTCCAATTCATACGTTCTTAGTAGTATTTCGAAGTTGAACATAGCGACCATTAAGCAATCATGTCAGACCGGCCCAAAATTATTCTCTTTTTATATTTTGGCACATTAGGGGTGGTGGGTTGGCCCATCTCGCGTTATGGAGGTCCATAAGGCCATATGGGCCATGCCCATCAGGCTCAAGGCCAAACTTGGAAGGCCGATCGATAGGCCTAGGGCTAGAAAGCTATGGCCGGAGACCATTTGGTCCTCGGGGCTGGGCTGGGTCTAGGCCTGTATGTCAACCTGACCCTTCAAGGAAGGGCCGAGCAGGCCCCGAGGCTGGCACGACCCTTTGCCACCTTTACACATGCGTTTTTGTGGACTAATTATACCCCTAATGACTCTTTTTTATTTATGTATACAAAACTCACAACTAAAAGATTAATTTTCTCTAAAAACTATTAGAGCAACTCCACATAAGTTCTCTAAGATTTCTAAGCCTTCTTTCATTCTCTCCTCACGTTCATATCCCTTTTTATAGACTTCCCATGTCTCAAAATGAATGTGTTTTTAACTAAGAATCTAAATCAAATCTAAAAATCTAATTTAGGCAATTCTTCATCACATCAATTGAACATTCCCTAAAATGACCAATCGATTCCCTGTTTCCTTCTATCAATCAGCTTAACCAAGCGATCGATCGTTCTCATTTCGGTTAAATTTCTAGTATAAGCTTTCATCCTACCATTTGATGAGAATATTCTTGTGATTGATCGATCAATAAGTTTTTAGAGAACCTTAGTACAATAAAGGTTGATCGATCGACGCTATTTAGCAATTAAATGCTATGTACAAAAAATCAAAATTTTTATTTAAAAAGTCTCCAACTCTCACCATTCTTTCACATATATTCTCTTTTACCCTAAAGTGTGAGTGTGATGCGTGTGCGTGCTTCCACATGAAGAACCATAGATATGAGTCTTGTTTTAGATTAATCTTTAGAATATAATTTGCAAACATTAATTGACTCAAAATTACAAAGATTCATTAAATTGTTTTGATCAAAGAAATAAGCTAATACCTGACATAAGGACACATGTTCTTACAATCTCCCCATTTGACTATTTTATAACAAAGCACTACAACTTGTCATCTAAAAATTTTAATTTACAACTCTGTAATGCATAATCAGAATTAGAGAGATTATCCAACAATATCAGTGACTCACTCTCTTAATTTATAGCTCACAAATCCTAATGTGGTGTGGTCTTCAACATGCAATTAACTTGCCCATCACAAACAAGACCATTCTCACATAATATTATTCCTAGAAAGAAGTAAATACAAAATTTAAATGATCATGTTAGTATAAAATTAATAAAGTTTTAACTGGAATAAGATTTTTTCTTTTAACAATTAATTTTAAGTTCCATTTTCATAATAATAAGAAATGTTAAAGTGTTTTACCTTAAGTCAAAGACTATACCATGATCAAGCAAAATAACTTAAGGATATCAATAGATAAAATATTAAAAAATAACATTTTTCTTCCATTACTTTGGCAAATGAGTTCGTTAAGAAACTTGGCTCATGCTTACATTCCGTATGATTAGTGATTTACATTGAATAAGTAAACTTTTCAAGGAACAATACAAAATTCTAGTTCTTATATTATCTTTCTTTTATGCACTTTGCCTTTTCTTGTGTCAAGGGGATGGTAGCTTTGACACTAATACAATATGTCTTATGTAGGCAACCCTCTCCATCATCTTTATAGGATCTTTTTGATAATGTTTACATAAAGTATTTCAAGAAAAATAAGCATTTCAAATCTCATTTAGTTTACAAAGGAATCCAAACTGCTCAATTCCTTTATACTACCTTATAGCATCAGAGTCTAGATTTACAAATAGTCCTCTTGACTTAATATTGTACTTATTATACATTCTATGTGTGACCCACTATGTTCAATACTTCATAATTGAAGTGCATTTCTAATGATATTCATGCTATATGTTTAAAAACACAAAACTTGTTTTAGTTTTCCTTTTTTGAAACAAAACAAATCAAACAACAAAAAACTATTAAAAAACAATTAAAATATTTTTTTTTGTTTTATGTCCTAAAATATTTTCAAGTAGGAACAAGGGACAAAGTTCTCCTATGGAATTATTCTAGGAAAACAAGTCTAATGACTTTCCTAAGGTATATGAACCTATTTGAATCCAATAGTTTTACATTTTATTAACATGTGATGTAATATATTTTATAAACATTTATATCTTATGCTTGTTTTTATGTTGTGTAGATAATAGTCGATGTCGATAACTTTAATGTTATGTGAATAATAATTAATGTAGATAAGTTTGATATTTTGTGGATGTTAATTTAAACTTAGGCGTGGAATGTGTGTGGAATGAATGAACAGGGACAAGTGCACATGATATGTATAATGTGTGTGGATTGAATGTATAATGTGTTGAATGAATGTACATGGATAGGTGTTAAAAGTTAGTTTAAAAGTACTTTTTAAAAAAATTTGAATTAGATTTCGTCCTTCGAAATGAAAAAATTTGTAAGTTTACATAAGGGGGCTGATTTCGTCCTTTGGACAAAATAAGTTAAGAGCTGATTTCGTCATTCTAAAGGACGAAACTAAGTTTAGAAGGATGAAATCAACTTAATTGATGAAATCAACTTAATTGATGAAATCAGCTTAATAAGGATTTCGTCTTTTAGAATGACAAAATCAACAAGTGATTTCATCATTGTTAAATTTTTTTACACAATTTTAGATAAATTTTTTTTAAAAAAAAACTACGCAAGCGCTACTTAGCTGGCGCCTACATGACAAAAACCAATACCACTTTAAGAAATATTTTCCTAAACAAATTACTTTGGTAATTATTTTTTAATTATTATTTAAAGGGAAAATTATATAAATAATATTAAAAAAAATATTTACCATTTTAAACCACTTTGGGAAATATTTCATAAAGTGGTGTTCGTTTTTGCCACGTAGGCGCTAGCCAAGCGCCTGTCGCCTGCGTGGCTTTTTTTTAATTTTTTAGTTGATTTCGTCCTTTAAAGGACGAAATTACCACACTTAGCCAAATTCGCTCGTTCGCCCCGGTAAACAAAGCCGATTTCGTCCGTTTAAAGGACAAAATCAACTTAAGTTAATTTCGTCCTTTTAAAGGATGAAATCGTTCGTTTTATCAGAACCCGCCTACCTTCTGTTATGCATTTTCTCCATCCCGATAGTCCGCTCCGCCGCCGCGATGATTTCGTTCCCTCCGCCGCGATCTCGTCAGCCTTGCCTTAATTGAATCCGCCCAGCCTTGATTGGGTCCGCCCCAGCATTGATTTCGTCTGCTCATCCTTGATTGAGTTCTGTTTTGATTGCCGCCCCGTCACCAGGCCAATTTAGGTATGTTTGTTTTGCCCTAGTTTAAATATAAGAATTTGATGTGTTTAATCTAGTTAGGGAATTTTTTAATGTTCTGTAATGTATGTCTTAATGATTTAATTGTTAGATTTTAGTGATTATCTTGTGTTATGTTGGCCTTTAAAAATGATTTTTTGTGCTTAAAGTTTCAATTGTTAGGAAATTTTGTTAGTTTATCTTAGTAATGGCTCTTGCACATTGCAAATATGTCGCGTACATGGGAGTCTTACACTCATGTTGGGCATGTTCCTCATGCGTGGATCATTGTTTGCTGCATATATGAATGCACAAGTTCACTGTAGGAATGAATCCTATGTTCACAATAGTACAATGTTGATGTGCGGAATTGGGGGATAAATTCTGCCCACAAGCCAAACCTTGTCAAGAAGCCCCCAAACGGTGTCAAGTTGGAAGATCAGCTTGGATGCTAATAGATACATCCTAGAAGTATTGCATTGGTTCGCTTTTATTTCATTGGCCAATCATTCTGCTTAGATTTGCTTTTCTTACCTAGGAAAAATACTTAAAACATTTACCTTCTTCTGCAATGGAGAAAGAACACTGGTTCTTCTTTTTTGCTGGAATTATTTGAAAAAGAAATTTTTCTCTCATATTTCCCTATTTTAAGTATGAAAGTTCCTACGACAACCTACATTGGTAAATAATTCTACGAAGTGGGAATTCAAACTCAAGACCTTGGCTTCAGGAAGTGTCCTAGTTATCCCACGAACACCTCGCTGGTTTATATTTTCTTATATATTTTTAGTAGTTCACATAGAAGCTCGTTCATTGGAAATTTTGTTAGTTAATCTAATTTTAGCCTCTTAGTTTTGAGACAATTGCTTAATTTAATATGAATTTAATTTATTGTTTATGAATCAAGTGAATAGAGATGGCAGAAGAAATGGTTAGATTTTTACTTAACTATGACGGACGCATAGAAGGATTATTAATTAAGAAACCGTCTACATATGATGAATTTGAGATGCAAGTAGCTAGCAAGACGGGGTGGGATCGAAGAAGATGGAAAATCACTATAAAATGTGTTATTCCAACATATGGATTGAATTCGAGACAAATATGTATAAATGATGATGCATCAATGAGTTTTATGTTTGACCTCTCGCGTCACATAATTTGTCATGACTTATTTCTTGAAAAAGAGGCCCGAGTGCCTAGTGAAAGGCAGAGTAGTTCACATAGAAGCTCGCATAGGAGCTCTCACAGCACACAGGAGCTCGGATAGAAATGTGAACAATGAAAGGCATATGCAAATGCCGGAAGACGACGAAGAAGAAGAAAATTTATCTATGACAGTAGCTTCAAATGAACGTCATAGGTCGTCTACCCCTATTGACTATGGAAGTGGACCTAATTGGAGGTAAGGATTATTAAGTTGTGAAGACGTTTTGAATCTTTTATACTATCAATTAAATATGTTTAGCTAAATTTTGAATTTTGTGTGTACCATGGAAGGTTCACAACACATGCACACGAGCCATTTAGTTTTCAAATGTCTCAAGGCGGTGCATTGTATGGAACTCAAAGTTTGATGGGCATTCATTACCCCTACTCATATGTTGGTCATACCGATGCTGGACCATTCGATCAAAGATAAAATTTATATTCATAAATGAATGTAACATTTTTAAGCATATGAAATATAATACATAAGCGATGTTCATATGTAGGGGGGCATATGTCCACGATGAAGATATTAATGAAAATGAGGCTAACGAAGGTGAAGATAATATTGGCGAAGGAAGTGGAGAAGATTCAGATATGAATGAAGAAGAGGTTAGAGGTGAAGAAATTGCTCAACAAATGGTTGATGGTGAGGGGGATGATGTGGTAGATAATGCTATTGCCACAAATAATATGAATGTGGAAGAGCCGTCATATTATGAAGTGGAGCCACTATATGCACACATCACAGATGAAGAGATAGATGCGGCAGTTAATTCTGCCATGGATATGGACCAACAAAACGAAGACGGGTTATATGTTGGCCGCATCTTTGAGAATAAAGAAGCGTTCATTACAACCTTGTAGGAGTTTTCTATTCAAAATCATGTCGAATACAAGGTTGTACGAACAAATTTGTCGGAGTATACAGTGAAGTGCATTGATAGTACTTGCCCTTGGAGAGTTCATGGCTCCATAAAAAGGGGTGGAGGGTACTTTAAATTGAAGACGTATAAAGGTGATCACACATGTCGGAATGCCCAGCTTAGCACAGATCATAGGCAGTGCAATGCCTCCTTTATTTTGAAGGTCATAGTGCCGGCTATCCAAGCCGAATTAACTCTCACACCAGGGGATATCATTCAAAGAATGAAGGAGAAGTATCATGTTGACATATCTTATAAGAAAGCACGGGCAACAAGGAATATGGCGATCAAGGCCATTTATGGGGATTGGGTAGAATCATACAAATTATTGCCAATGTACCTAAGGGCAGTGTAAGAAGCGAATCCTTCCTAACACCTACTACCGCTTAGAGGATGATGAAGTACGTCGTGTAGATGGTGGCATGTGTAGGAGATTTAAACGGTTGTTTTGGGCATTTGGGCCATCTATAGCGGGGTTTCGACATTGTCTCCCTGTGATTGGTGTTGATGCTACTCACTTGTATGGCAAATATCTTGGTGCTCTTATGGCTGCAACGGCTATAGAATGAAATAATGGTTTATTTCCTCTCGCATTCGGGCTTGTCGGGAAGGAAGATGGAGACAATTGGAAATGGTTTTTAATGGAACTAAGGGATCATGTACTAATGGGCATGACAGACATCGTCATTATTTCAGATCGACATAAGGGGCTCCAAAAGGCCGTACCTGAGGTTCTTCCCGAGCCAATGTACCACCATCGTTATTGCATCTGTCACATAAAAGCCAATTTTAAGAAGGAGTTCAAAAATGATACACTAATGGACTTGATTGGGGCAGCAGCTTGTGCACTTACAGTAGAAAAGTTCGATGCTAAAATGGACTTAATTGGTCAGGAGAGTCCTAGGGCAAAACATCTCCTCTTAGGAGGAGAATTGCATCCTACCTAGTGGTCCCTTGCCCACGAGGGTTTTAGGACATTTGGCATGACGACTACAAATATGGCCGAAAGTTTAAATAGCGTCTTGAAGGGGGCATGAGGATTACCCATGCAGGCTTTAGTGTCAGCTATTTTTTATCGGGTCATAAAATTTTTTGTTAAACGATCGTCTGCTGCATCTGCCATGGCCACGCCGTATACTCCTAAAGTGGAAGCGATAATGAGAGAACAAACAAGAAAAATTGGGGAGTATATAGTTAATTGGATTAACAACGGTCAGTACGAAGTGACATCTATTCGTGGCCGGAAGGTTATGGTAAATGCGAGAATGCATACTTGTACATGCAACATCCCTCAGGTTTATGGTTATCCTTGCACTCACCTTATCGCCGTGTGGGCAAAGCGACGGGAGCCGATACAGGCATCACTTTTTTACACATCGTCCACTTAAAAAATTGTGTACGCAACATAATTTTCTTCTCCTCGTGGTCGGGAATATTGGGAGAGGGATATACCTTTTGTGTTATACCCTCTAATAGCAACAAGGCAACCCGGTCGCCCACGGTCAATTCACATTAGGAATACAATGGCCCGTAGAACTATGGAGAGAGATGGTAGAGGGGGATATAAATGCGGGAGGTGTAAACAAAGTGGGCACAATAGTAAATCATGTCAAAATCCTCCTGTTGATTGGTAAAGATTTAATTAATCTATTTATTTACTCTCGATTTTAGGTATGAGCATATGTTCCTAATGAATAATGATGTGATCTTAATTCTTCGTTTGCAAATCATATGGATCATGCAGATCGATCTTACGGGCCAGGCCCGATTGATGATTATGTACTTTCACAGCAGGTGACACATAGGTCGGCAGCTATTTGGAGAGGAGAGGTATGATAACTCTTTTTAAAAAAAAATTTATTTTTTTAGCCAATATAGTATGATGGGTTATAAATTTTAAATTTATTATAGGACCCTGGGTGCCTTGAGTGCACCGAACACTTTACGTATCTCTGCCATTGGCCAGTGGATGATCGTGTGCTGCCCTATATTGAGTGAGCGGGATTTGGGCATTTCATTCATCTTAGATACGTCCGTCTCGATCAGCCTTTATTGACAGCTCTTGTTGAGAGATGAAGGAGGGAGACGCAAATGTTCCATTTGCCCTATGGAGAGATGTCCATTACTCTCATGGATGTGGCAGTTCTATTAGGACTTCGCATCGATGGTCATGCGGTGACGGGCATGACAGGAGGAGCTCATGGTGATATTTTAGTTAGACTCCTTGGTAGAGTTCCTCATGTTACATTTATGTGTGGTAGTCGAGTGAACCTTCGATGGCTCTTACAGGAGTTTCGAGAGCTCCCAGCCGATGCTACGGATATAGTTATCGAGCAGCATGCACAAGCCTATCTTTTACATCTACTTGGAGCGACGATATTTGCTGATACGATGAGTAGCCATGTACATGTGGCCTATCTCTCCTCCTTGAGGATTTCAACAAGGCGGGTGAGTATTCATGGGGTAGTGCCACTCTTGCGTTTTTATACCAAGAGTTAGGGAAAACATGTCAGGCCATGACTTCGGGGATTGTAGGCTGCCTGATCCTTCTTCAGGTAAATGAATTTATAACTTCAAATATTTTTATTTACGTATAATTATTTAATTTTATTTAATATGTTCATATTTTATAACATAGCTATGGTCATGGGAGCATTTCCACATCGGACGACCAAGTGCTGAGATGGGTTGCTTAGCCGAGGGTGCTCCATTAGGCGTGAGGTAGGCTTTAATTTTGTTTAAAACTTGAAAATTTTAGCATCGTTTTATATACATTTGTTGAACTCATTTTTTAAATATAACTCCTTAAGGTGGAATGTTCGGAGAAAGAGAACAGAAAATCCACAAGGAGTCCTTCGATTGTACAGAGGGGAGTTAGACCACCAGCGGCTATATCAGGTAATTTTAGTTATGTGTTGAACTTTTTTTGTAGTGTTTATAAAACATATTGTTGTTATTTAAGCTAAATTATCTTTATATATTGTATAGGTTATTTGGCAGCCATACTCACTGGAAGTATTGGCTGCCTTACCTCCTCTATGTACTAACGGTTGAGACGTGTGGCTATCTCGAACTCCATTAATATGTTACGAGATAGTAGAGATGCATGTGTTAGATCGGGTAATGTTCCAGTTTAACCTGGAGCAAGGGGGCCCACCGTCTCCTGTTGAGTATATCCACAGCATCACTCGACAGGGCAACCATATTACCGACTAGACATTACATCATGCGTCATATATCGCTCGATGGGAGGATAGGAGAGCCACTATTATTAGAGGGGAGATAGCTACGACATCGCGAGATGTGCATAGTGCATATATATAGTGGTATTTACCGATTACACGACGATATATTTTACCCCGCAACAATATAGAGGAGATGACATATCAGCCTAGGGGAGCGTCTGAGGCAGCTTTGGTAAGTATAACTTTGTTAATTAATGCACATATTATTTTCTTATTTCTTATTAATTATTTATCTAACTTTTAAATTTTTTTTTGATAGCTTCGTCTAGCTCGACATACTCATACACATTTGACTAACGAAATTAACACCTACACTTCGAGCGAGGACTTATTAGCAGCATGTCAGTCGGTGATTAGGGAGCATAATGATGTCATTCGTAGATTGCCACTGCTTCAGTCGGTGATTACGGATGTCTCTAGAGATTATCCTGTCCACAAGGCCGTTCAGACACTGCCGATGCACTCTTCATTCCATGATATTCCATCGTCTTCAGCAGCGCATAGCTCTCCTCCTTATTCATCATTTGGAGTCACTGCACATGTAGCTCAGGCAAAGCCAATTTTATATTATAGATGACATCGACCAGCTCGTGTTGAACCATCTATTACTTATGCGGAGCCGGAGCCAGAGCTAGAGCTAGACATCCCGAGCCAGAGCCAGAGATAGAGCCACATCCCGGAAGCCGGGAGCCACCAGAGCTCGAATCGGCGTATCATGAGGAGGAGATCGTACAACACCGTCGAGGCCTAGGTCGAGGTCGAGGACGAGGCCGAGGATGTAGGAGATTGTGATATTTGCGTTGTTTTATGTTATCCCCTTGTGTGTAATATATTTAATAAATATTTATAATGATGTTTGTTTTTATTCAATGATGTCAACATGCATTGAATATGTGAAATGAAATGGAACTTGTGGAATGGAACGTGTGGAATGAATAGGGACAGGGGTTAAATTTAGATTAAAATAGTTATTTTAAAAAGATTTACTTAATTTCGTCCTTTAAGTGTTAAACGGACGAAATCGGCTTTGTTTATCGGGCGAACTAGCAAATTCGGCTAAGTGTAGTGATTTTGTCCTTTAGAAGGATGAAATTGACTTAAGTAAATTATGTCATTCTAAAAAACGAAATTAACTAAAAAAATAAAAAAAAACGACGCAGGCGGCTGCGCCTGCATGGCAAAAATAAACACCACTTTAAAAAATATTTCCCAAAGTAATTTAATATAGTAAATATTTTTTTTAATATTATTTATATAATTTTCTTTTATTTAAATAATTTTTTCAAAATTTTTTTGTTGCTACTCTTTGATAATGAGCTTAACATAAACTATGAATGGCTCTTTATGGACGCTTACACACTAGTGTGTTAACATCAGTATAACTCCCACACGTGGTAACAAGAAATAACTTTTTCCCTTTATAGGGGTTGGTAATTATTCATTTAAATAATATTTTTTTTAATAATTTGCCCCTAAAATAAATGGCTAACGGACTCTTCGTTCTTCGCTACAACTTACCTTCTCCATCCCATTATCTTCTACGCTCCTAACAGTTTAGTTCGTGGGTTCTCAAAGTCTGCTGTGAAGCGAATGGAAACTTCCTCGTTTCTCTGCTCCTCTTCCTCGAAGTCCCATTTTGCTTTCTCCCTCGGCAACGCCCCTCCCTTCCCAAAAGCCTCTCGGTCTGTCAAATTTAACCCGACCCATCTCCCCACCTCTGTTCCCAATACCATATGTTGCACTTCCATCTTCGTTGGTTCCCCTCATTCTTCCCTCCTCTCGCGTTCCTTTTCTGTGGCTGAAGCGATGGAACAAGCGTCAGTGACTTCTTCTTCTCAGAGAGTAGTCTTTTCGAAGGTTGATAAGTCTGGAAGGTTTTGTAGCCCAAGAGCGGCCCGAGAACACGCACTGTAAGCCACTAATTTAGAGCCTCTACATTTTTTTTAACTTGCTGTTTTAGCTTTTGAATTGAATTTTGAACAAATTTAGCCTGTCATTTTTGTGAATTTGGGGGCAGGATGATTCTTTATGCTGCATGTTTGGAAGGGTCTGATCCGGTCCGGTTGTTTGATAAGCGAGTGAACACGAGATGTAAGTGCTATATTGTATATGGTTCTGTTGGACCAACTTTTCTAACGATTTGAATAGCTCCTGTTGTTTTCAGTCATGATGTGTAAATTCACTCTCTCTCTCTCTCTCTCTCTCTCTCTATAGTTTTACGAAAATATTCATGATTCTATTATCTGAAATTTCTTCAACAGCTCGATGTCTAGTGTTTATATACTGCGTATATGGATACCAATGCTGCTTGAAGTTTCTGTGTTGTGTTTAAGACTGCTTATTTTGGAACATTGTTTTTGTCTAGTCGTACTTGGTTTTTCACATTAATAAGGTCTTTGTTCTGGTATAAACCTTATGAACTTTTGATAGAAACCATTTCCTGGTTTCCCCGTTCAGTTTACTCTACGGGATGTGAAATCACCACTTGAGTTTATATAAAAGATCAGAAACATTTAAACTAAGTGAAAATTTCACATACCAGCATGGTGACTGGAACATCAAATTCTGAGTTTGTGCAACCGTCCTCCAATTTTCCAATTTGAGGGAGTCTTAGCATTTACTTTGATTCACATTGTTGTCTTAAGAATTCATTTGTGTAAACAAATGTCAAATTTTATTGCTAGCTGAAAAAATTGTGGTGATTTAGTATGAAAAATATACCAAAGGATTTCAGCCTGATTTGTCACTTGTAAGGTATGTATGGTAGTTATTATGGGTTGTTGATGTTATAACACAACAATTATCATGATGTTAAAATTGTGCAACGTTTCTAAGAGTAACCATATGCTTTTAGTTACTGTTTGCTGCATACAAAATATAATGAGTGCAAAGGGCAGTTATTGTCATATTCAGTTGTACATGTAGTTTTTCTTGGTTTTGACATCAATTACTTTCTCTGTGTTTCTCTTTCAGATCCAAATGTGGGTTTTGATAAAGATGCATTGTTGAAGTATGATCACATGAGATTTGGAGGCCCTCCTATTTCGGCAGAATCTGAAGAGGAAGTAAAGGAGTTGGTTCTTATTGATGAAGAAGAATCTGCCAATGGTATTGAGCTTTATTGTTATAGTTCTTTTTGGTTATTTTTTAGATTGGGATTGATATGTTGATAATTTTGTCTGGGAATACATTTGAAAAGAACTTTTGTTTGCTTCCTTTTGTAGTAAATGCCAATCAGTTTTTTATATATCATGAGTCTCATAACGTTTGTCTAGTCTCACGGATTTGCATTTTTTATGGTAGTGAGTACCACCCAGATAACATACATGTACTGGTTTAAGAATATCCTGGTTCACGTCGAAGGACATATAACCATTTTGAAACAATTTTACATTTAATTTCTGAAATGACGACTGGGACTTCTTTTCCTCTCCATATGTATGTACAGTTAGAGCTTGATCCTATGTCCATGTCATTTCCCTATTACGTTTTTGTTTTTAACACTATTTATTATGTATTTCAGAGGCCGAAGTTCTTTCAGCTCCTCCAAAGTTGGTCTATAGCAAATACATTCTTAGGTACATCTGTTATTGAAACCATCTATGTTAGAAGTAGTTACTTGTTGAATCTTGATATTGTAGTATTACTTATCTGCTTGTAGTTGAAAGCTTAATATTAATTTGGCTATTAAAAGAAGGTGATCCACTTATATGGAAACAAGAAACTTACCTCTCACCAGAAGTTAGTTATGCTCATTTAATATATTTGCATGTCTAGTGTAGCATGCTTCGTTTTTACCTACTCACCCCACAAAGTCTTATGTTGTTTCTTTTATCTGCAGTTTGACAAGGCAAATTCTGGTAGCTGTTGTTGAGAGATGGGATCAGCATATTCTTGCAATGAACAAAATATCTCCATCAAGCTGGAAGGTATGTTATAGGGCTTCATTTTTTTTTCTGTTCATTCCCATATCAATTAATCTTTAAAGCTAACCTTGTGCATTGACAACAGTTATTTTGCAACAATAATAAAATGTTACTTGATTGTTTATGATTCAATGCAAGTAAATTCCTTGACAATATCTGGACAAAGAATATAAAATATTATATGACTAAGATCATGATTTATCTTCAATAATATTAGACAAAAAAAACAGAAGGATATTCTAATCACATGAACATGAAACCTTATTAAATTCTTTATTGTGTCTGGGTGGCTATAAGTCGAAACTAGGTTTCTTCTTCTACATATAGGCATGAGATATACAAAAGTATCAAGTAGCTACAATTCTCTAAATGACATTATCTATTGGTGGCAATACATAATAATGCAAGTATGAATGCCTTAGAAATAACTAATTCTCTGCTTATTGAGAATTTTATATTAAGCTTTGTTTCTTCCTGAGTCTGGAGCTTATCAAATAGACTATAGATTAAGATCTTTCAACCATGATACTCATTGTGAATGTCTAGTGATTTGGGTATTTAATATTTTGATAAATAGGTTGAGCCATTATTTTAGCATGCAATTGAATGTATTGTGACTAGTCATCTTAAAAGGTTGCTCCCCCTATTACCCAAATAGGAGGCACCTCTACAACAGCCTTTATGAAGGACATGTATCCTGCTATAATAACTCCATCCATTAGGTTTACTTATGATTAGTACTTTATTCTAATTTTCTTGTTTTATTTCCTGTAGTCTACCCTATGTTTACAGTTAAAATCATTGTAAAATTTGCTTTTATGACCCTTATGTATTATTGAGCTCCATCAATTTGCTGGAGAGAGATCTTTCAGTTTGGCTAGATGACTAATCGTGCATTCATGCGCATGTTCAAACACCTCTTAGTTTTCTTTCGCAGGTGAAGCACAGGAGGTTTTTGGAAGTTCACTTGCATTTGATGGGCTTTGTTTGCACTTTATGCAAGTAATTGTGCAATCAAGTGGCCAGTGTGCGAAAGAATGCATGTGAACTTCAATCTCCTGTACTTCCCGCAAGAAAGCGAATAAAGAGGCAATCAAACACCCAATCAACCGTCGAGCAAAACTAAAAAATATTTTGCATTTAAGCCTGTGGAGCTCGTGGGGGCAGTCCACATGAGTCATAACATCTGGAAGTCAAACTTAAAAGAGAGCTGATAATGATCAAGTCTATGATGAGTAAATACAATGGTATGGTGTGTTTGCTAGTTAGAAAAAGAAGACTTGTCTACTAAAGGGTAGGAACATCGGTCTAAACTGAACTGCAGTTCCACTATGGGACAACTGTCCTGCCAAATTTGAGCCTGCTGAGCAATGCCTAAAGTACAGAAAACATGATTGAAGGGTGGTCATGCTGTTCTTTTGCAGCCAGAGATGGCATCCTATGCAAAAATATTTGGCTTTGTTGAAACAATGGAATTGCTGAGTTTTTTGGTTCTAGGGCTTTTCACTATGGGGAATATCAACAAGCTTTAGAGATGCCATCCCATTGACTTGTTGTTTTGGCAATTTCAGTGCATTGTCTGTTCTCCTTATCACCAAGGACCGCTATGTGTTGTTGACATCTGGCTCTTCCTTCCTCTTGCGATAGACACCAGAGCTTAATCTATACAATGCCCATAAGGAATTTAAGGCTGCCAAATATGCTAGAATTTTTTTATAATAAAATAAGCTTTAGTGCATATTGCATAGTCAGTCCCCTGGAAGTGGTATTTGTTAGAATCTGTTTATCATAAAAGTGCAAATGATACAAACTTTCTGGAGAGTCAACCCTTTGTGCAGAAAGAGACTATCCAGACTTATTCTGGTGAGCTTCTGCTGTGGGCACAGTTGGTAAACAGGATTAAATTGGTAATCTGATATAGCACAAATTGAAATAAATTGTCTGAATTTCTCAAAACTCTGGCTGTTTGAGGGTATGGCTCCAGTGGGTTGGGTTAAAGATGTAAACTGGTGTTTGGGTATTGGTCCGGAAAAGCGTAAATGGGGAACGAACATGTAAGAAAAGTTGTCTATATTTTCCCATCCGCCCTTTGTCCTCTCCTAATTACTGTATTACAACGGATCATGGAGGGATGAAATCTAAAGAGCTGGATGACATATTGGTAGAGTATAGATTACTGAATGAAAATCTTTTACTATTTTCTGTGGGTTGGAAGATGAAGTTCTAGAATAGAAGATGACTATAGTATAGGAAGTAAGAGTTGGTGTTTCAGAATAGTAAGAAAGAAGCATCACAAATGGAAGAAATAGAGAAATAAAGGCTTAATTTTCATTCATTACTCACCAGTTTGCCATGTTTGGCAGGGAAAAGGATTTTACAAAAGAAATTAATGCAAAGAGAAAAAGATTTTTATGAGTTAGGAGTTTGAGGAGTCCATTTGGGTTAGATTTCACAAATGCAGATATTACATGGTCTTTAGAAGTGTCATTCTTTGGTCATCGCTCCTACAGCAGCGGAGAAGTACTCAATCAAATCATTACTTAGTAAAAACTATTGCTTTCGTTACTCAAGTTAAACTGGAAATTTAGATGAAAGCACAACACAATTAACCATATTATGAAATGGCCATTTCGGATTCTCACCAGGAGGCCTTCTTTTTGGACAAAATCTTTCTCAAACTTGAACTTGTGGTTCTGTCTTAATTCTTCCACAACTTTTGCATTGTTAGGCTTATTCAGAAACAAGCCAAACAAAATCTCAATGACAGTGGAAAAAAGGTGCTAAGATTAATGGGAATGGGTGTAATGCGGTTCACAAGCACCTCAAACATAAAGGGAAAAACTTAACTTGGAAGTTAAAAATATAGGATCATCTATGTGCAAAAGTTGTAACAATCCTATGGAACCACAATGCTTCTGCTATGCACTCCCTTTCCTTTCCTGCAAAGTCTGGGGGTGGTGAGTATTTTGAAAATACTTGATAGGAGTAATGACAAAGGGCATAAATAATAACATGAAATGTCGTTGACTTATATTTCATTATTCATATGTATAACTTAGCAAAACATACTACTTATAAGCATAATCATTAACAGAAATCGGCATCTCAATTTTTACCCATCTCAAGTGGGTTTCAACCTAGAGCTAAGTGGAATAGAAATGCCATATTGGCTTCTATTGCTCTTTGCATCGTAGTAAGTCTTTGCCCTCTTGGCCGTGGGTCTTTGTGTTCTTATGCACCCCACCTCCTACCCACTCCAAAGGCTTTGTCAACTCAATACATCATATTTGTACCATCCTGCTCCGAGGGTGGAATCAACCCCAATGGTTTCCTTATCATAGGTATCATAATACCATAATCTTAACATAAAGAATATGTACAAGTTCATCATTTTAAAACCATACAAGCCAATTGGACTTTTGAAAATATGCATTTAATAAATACTTCATGTCAAAAAGCATGAATCAAATCCATAAGCCATGTGCCTATTCTCGACGCGAGTTTAAAGGCAACAAGATTTCCTTTCAATTTAATAGACACTTTTGCCCTTCAAGAGTCCCTAACTCGACAAAATGATCCCTCCATTGCGTAAAACATGCTCGAATTATATAGAAATGCTTCTTCAATTGCCCAAATCGAACTTAAAATGAGCTAACAGCAAGGGAGATATGTTTAGGAGATGGGAAAAGATCAGAAAAACCAGCTCCATCCCCTATCTATAGCCACAAATGTGCACTCCGCTTGTGCCGTGTGGTGCTGCATGGCGTGCATAGTGTTGCCACATGGGATTTCACCCCACTTGGCATATGTGTGTCGCGCTCCCTTACGACATGTCACAATGTGCTCTGCGTCATGCACCTACGCACTACATGATGTTGTGATGTAGCACTGGCATCAACCGGTTGATGTCATCCTCTGGTGTAAGCTCACTAAAATTTGATCCCTTATTTTTTTATTAATTTAATTTGAATATGTGCTTGAAACTTCAAATAACCGTAACTTTCGCTCTCGAATTTGGATTCGCATGTTCTTGGTACTGTTAGACTCATATCAATGGGCCTACCAAACAAGACCCCACATAGGTGGGTTATCTTGAACTTTTCAAGTGGGGCTAAAAATGGTACACTAAATACTACAACAGCTAACAGTAAAGAAAAATCAAAGCAAATTGGATCCAACGACAAAAATCAAATGTAGAAAAACCGAATTTGGGAGTTGGGGAATTAAAAAATGGTACCGTTGTGCCGCGGCACTGGGATCGTTAGGGGATGTAAAGCTTTTGTAGTCCTCCCCAACCTGTGTTGAGACTAAGCCAACGGACGCTCCGAGAGGCACAATGCACGGATGGTGAGGTTGTCCCAGTAGGGAAGGCGCTTCCACCTCATCTTTGAGCCTTCACCATTCCTCCACCGAACCTCAGCGTGCTGTCACTTGTAAGTCCAGCAATGCGCTGGCTGGAGCTGTTCCTCTTCCAGCTTCTTGATATCCTCTTTACATAAGACCTTGGAAGAGGAATCACCCACAATATTCACCATGCAATCCATCAACATTGTCACAAAGTTCAAATTTAGGAAAATTCGGAATTATTAAAAATTTGATAAAAATGATATTATTCACACTAAATATATTTATAAATAAAATTCATATAGAGCTATAGTTCACAATGATAGAAGGCATAGTTTCAACTTAAAATTTTAAATTTAAGATAAATATTTTATTTGATATCTAACTGCACATATACAAGATATGGACGAACTACTTTTATCTTTTTGCTCTAGTTATGGATGAACTAATTGCACATATATAAGATAGTATACCTTGGTGCTTACTTTTTGCAGATAATATAATTTTAGTTGATGAGATTATGACAGGGTTATATGCCAAACTAGAATTGTGGAGGGAATCTCTAGAATCATAAGGTTATAAAATAAGCAAGACTAAGTCAAAGTATATGGGATTTAACTTTAAGAAAAAGTAGAACTAAAGGTAGAACTTTAGTCAAAATAGATGGGTAAGAAGTGCTAAGATGTGAGCAATTTTGATATTTGGGCTCTATTATCCATAAAGAGGGAGATATCGCTAGTGATGTGGTACATAGAATTAATGCAGAGTAGGTAAAATAGAGGGCGGTTTCAGGAGTATTGTATGATTGGCGAGTCCTAAATAGGCTTGAAGGTAAGTTTTATAAGATAGCTATTTGACCTAGAATACTACTCTATGGAGTAGAATGTTGGACACCAAAGATGATAACCGAATGTAGCTGAAATAAGGATTCTAAGGTGGATGTGTGGAATAACTAGGAAAGATAAGATTAGAAATGAGTATATACATGATAACTTAGAGGTAGCACCTTTAAGGGAGAAGTTTAGAGAGTGTAAGTTGCGTTGGTATAGGCATGTACAAAGAAGACCAATGGATGCCCTGGTGAGGAGGAGACCTAAGAGAACTTTGATGAAATTAATAGGGAAAAATATGACTATGCTATTTCTTACGAAAGAGTTGGCATATAACAGGCTAAAATGGAGGTGTAAGATCCATGTTGCCAACCCTAAAGTGTTAGAAAAAGGTGCTACTTGATTATAATTATGATTATGATATATTTGAACAGTACATTATAAATTATTTTTTATTACTAATATACACGACTTTCAATGGTTATAAATATATTCGTGTTCTTTTCCTTTATTTGATGCATATGCCAACCTGTTAGTCCATGTTGAAAAAAAAGGGGAGAGAAAAAGCCTTTGGTAAGTGCTCACCAGATTTGCTCGTCTTTGAAGATAGAGTATTCACGTCAAAGAAAGGAAAATAAAAGGGCATAGGTCATGGCAAGAATTATTGGGTAATTACACATTTTGCCTCTAGAAATCATTATTGTGCACTTCTGCCAGAATCTTGGGAGCATGCAAAATGTGTTATGCACACTTTATATCACTTGCACAATATTTCTGAAAAATCGTGATTTACTTTCGATTTTTGTAAAAAATCAATTATTTGGCGAATCGGCTGATTGGTTTCCCGAAGTCCTCATTTGGCTAATTTTACCAAATTTTGTGACACTTTCCATCGGCCCTTGTATGACCTTGACAAGAGGCGGTGACAGTGATGATAGGCCGTGATTAGTGGCAGCAACAATGTCAAGAGGAGGGAAAAGGGAGTGTACTGTGGTGGAGGGAGGGGTGGGTAGCCCAAGCCCTATAAGTTTGGATCCAAAAAAGAACAGCCCCGGGGTGTATTTTTTTTGCGGAAACTTTAAATAGTGGGTTTCCACGACTTTATTTTTATGGAACCAGCTACCAAGTACTTTTTTGGTGCTTTTCACTTCCACAAATTTGTATTTGTGAAAGGTGATTGTCAAAAAAGTGCAACCAAACTCCCAATTAACTTATGGTTCTGACAATCGTTCCTTTTTCCTTGTGACACTTTTTAAGCACATATTTCAGATGGATTGATTTGTATACTAAAACTGTTTTAAATTCTCTTGATTCAACTTTTAAAGCCTGTTTGAAGCCCAAGCCGATTCCTGTGAACGAAGATATATGGTTCTCCTTTCTTGTTTAATGTTGGTTGTTCATTATTGGCTTTTAAGATGTTAAAGTTCTTGTAGGACATCACAATTATTTTCAAGATCGACCTGCCTTGATAGTGTTTTTGTGGTCAATAGAATTATAAAATATTATAAAATACTGTGAATGTGCCCTGCACGATAGAGAGCTACCAAATCTTTTTTTGCTTGTTTCCATTAAATGACCATGTAAATGACCTGGCTCCCTTGAAAAAAGTGTTGTTTGGAACCTGTACCTGACTAAGATAAGATTCATTCTCCTCTGTCAGAAAGTACCAACAACTGTTGGTGTCTGAACTGGGTAAACTAGCGGTGATTCATGCAACTAATGAAACCCGAAATCACAATCTCCCCAGTGTGCCACAGGTCCTATACAGCATGCTACGGCTTGCTAACTTCTTAATTTTTGCATATATGCACTCCTTTATCTCTTGCAGATTCTAACTCTTCTCTCTAAATACAATTTCTTCTTGTCTTTTCCCGTAGGATGAGCCTGCTGGAAAGATTTTGGAGCTTTGCATTCTCCATTTAGCAATGGCAGAAATAACAATAATTGGGACTAGATACCAAATTGTTATAAATGAGGTCAGTTTTTGTTCCATTAATTTCTTAAAACCGAGATCTTTAATCATTTAATCTTTTGACTGAGGTAGCCTACTTATGAAGGCGGTTGATCTTGCAAAACGATTCTGCGATGGTTCAGCACCACGGATAATCAATGGATGCCTTAGAACTTTTATACAAGATCACACAGCAGTGGAATTGGCCCGAGCTTTAGAAGCCAAATCATGAACATTGAGGATAACTTGTTTTGTACTGGTGATTGAGGATATTATCCTTCTAATGTTAGAAATTCATAAAAATTGATCACATAAAATCACCTGAGAAATATTCTGAGATGGTGTGCGAGCAATCATAAAGAATTGAAAACCGGTGAATAGTCATGGTCCAAGTCCTAGATCACAAACGCCTAGAGATAATGCTTGTGATAGTATTTTGGTGTGTGTTCTATCAATCGACAATTTTTATATGTTGAGCCCAGGTAGGATCACATTGTATAAAGCATATTGAAAGTGAAAGCTTTGGAAAATGAATTTGATGGTGCAAAATTTATAAAAAAGATGTGCAGAACGTCAACTGCAAGTGACATTTTTTTGGCTGGGTACGAGTGTGGCTGAGGCTTAAATTCATTTATCAAAGGTAAAGAATACCATTATCCAGCTACTCAGATTATATCCACCATTTATCATACAAAAAAGGGAAAAATATGAAGAGAAGTAAGTACATGCGGAGATGTTGAAACATACTCCCTCCATCCATTAAGTATCTTATTTTGGAAAACCAAATAGGATGCTTAATATGGGACGGAGTAATATTTTAGTATCCCAACACTGAAAGCCTTGAATTCCTTTCCCACCAAACATAATAAATGAAGGCGTCCGTAAGAATCTTCCAGACACAAACTTCATTTCTATTGTTATTTGCGAACTAATGAAATCTTTGGCGAATGGGGAAGCAGTTAAAAATAGATCCATAAATTATAAGTTCCAATTGCCTTATTTACACCCCTAACTAAAAGCAGATGGTCAGCTATTCGAATGAGCAATCAATCCCTGTCCAAATTTATGATTGGAGGACAATGGAACTGCCCATGAGTCCAAGCAAATCAGATGCTCTCATTGCTACCAATGAAGTATCTAATGTGGGGCGTAAGTGTATCTCATCGTTAATAAAGGTACACCACGTATAAGATTACAAAGACTCCGGTAGAAAGAAAAAAGAACACAAAGACGATTCCTGGATGATCCATATAGATCAACTTTCAAAATAATATTCATTCACCCATTTGACGCAATGATAGAATTAAGTAAATTAACCTTCAAAGAAGTTTGGCAAGGCTGCTTGAATCATTCAATATTAAACATTTGAATGTATCCTCGAGCATTCATCATCATTCACTAAGCATGTGCATGAAGTGCCTCAGATGTGCACTTTGTATATGCTAGCAATCACCATTGTTCGGTAAGATAATAAAAACAGAAGCTAGAGGTGTAGGCTACAGCTTTGGCAAATTGGCCATCAGATCATGGTATGAGGTCATTATCTGACAGCCAACTTCCCAGAGCTATAGTGAACTATAGCTCTGGAAATGTTTTTTTTCTAATAAAAACCAGGGATGGGTTGAAAAAGGAGATTGACAAGATAAAGATCAAGATAAGGAATTGTTGGAAAAAATAAGAATTTTGGAAGTTGTAGACTGTCTGATAAAATTTACTTCTTCTGCGTTAAAAAATGATAGCCTTTGTTGAGAAATTTATCATTAAACCATGATGTTGTGTAGAAGGGGATGTGATGGGAAAACACTTCATTGGATAAGGTGTGCACAAATTTCCTCTCTCGCCAATCACACAATTAATCTCACAAAATAAAAGGAAAAGATTTAGAAGTTTTCTTCTTCTTTAATAAAATTGCATAGAAAATTTCTCATTATAGCTACCAACGAGGCACCAACTTCTTATATAGGACCTAGTGACTCAAATTTAAATAATAGAGTCTACCAATCAAAAATAGAAGACAAATAAATCTTAAACAATTAAGACACCACACAATAGAAACTTCAATGGAGTTCTTCTATTTATTTGTCTTAATTGTAGTGAGATATTAAATTATATTTTGAGAAGAACTTCTATTTGTTGAATGGAATTTTTTTGATGTTTTAGGTCTTTGGGCTCTTTGAGTAGTTATTTAGTATAAAATCCAAAAATTATCAATTTTCTAGATAGTTATTTTTTATAAATCCTAAAAGCTATCAATTATGGATACTGCCACACTTCGCTTTGATGCATACAAGAATTAGGATATCATAAGAAAATTTCTTTCATTTCGACTCCAGTTGCCCCATGAGCATGAGAGTAAATCATTAGGAATCATGATTCTAAGAAAGAATGATTTGCCTGAATTTGAACAATTAATCGGATTATAAAAATAAGATATTTATCTAATTTTGAGAATGATTTATCTGATTATATTATCGGCTAAGGAAAACTACGCTTAGATCCCATCTTATTAGAATTATATTAGAGATATTATCCTATAAGTATGGAGGCAACCAACATTATGTCAATGTTAGTCCAATCCAATTAATAAATAAATTATTAATTTATTCTTTAAGAGTGTTTCGTGAAAGCGCCAAGGTACAGAGGACTATTACAACTCTCATGAGCATATGAGGATCCTAGTGGAAGAAAAGAAATTTTTTATTATGATATTTTTAACTCCAGAATCGGGATTCGGCCTTTAATTTTATATGTTGAAGGCTGGGGCATTACAAATGATAGTTGAGGAAGGATCTTCCTACGAAAGTGTAACAATCTAGCACAAACTAAAAGTATAAATTAAAAACAAATGTTCATAGAGAATCTAGATTAATTAGAAAAAAGATTTTTCATTTGTTTTTGAAGGTCATTTTCTAAAATTATTTTTGGTCGAATTGTGGGCACGTAATTCCTTTTAAGGGGGGAAAGTTGTAATACCCAATTTTCTAATTATGTTTAACATGAAGGATTAGGTATAATTTTCTATTTTAGGAATGGTACTAGCTGGAATAGATGTGTGAAACTCTATTAAGTGGATAGAGCTCTTAAATGAGTGTACGGAGCCGAAGAACGCAAGAAATGGAGGTTGAGAGTAAAAGTTATGACCTCGAGAAGCATTCCATATAAGTGGGACCCCACATAAAAATGCAAGATAACTGAGAGTTTAATATCCGTCTAATCGACCTAGTAGATCACTAGATTGCTCCTAAAACTAGTACATCAATAAGTAAGAATTAAGAGTTCTTACATCTATGCACATAATTCTTTTTCATAACAAAAACAATAAAAAAAACTAATGACTATACTCATTCATGATCAAGCTATTAAGAAATCAAACCATAAAGCATGTAATATCAATAAGGATTTAACATGAAAAACCCAAACTTGGGTAAAAAACTACGGCAACCTCACAAGGCCAAATCAATGCACTAGCAAGCAAAAACTTACAAGACCCAAGAACAACCAACCAACCTCTTAACTCGACACAAACAAAAATATTTTTTCTATGTTCAATCCTCTTCGTTGTTGGCCTTAAACTTTCTCCCTTTGTCAAAATCTTCAAGCTTTACCTCTTTGTGTTTCGTCTTCGTCTCCTTCTAGCAACTCAATCAAATTGTTGATCTTCTTTAGAGTTTCTTCAATTACTCGATAAAGAAATTTGATGCAATTCCTCAAGCTCTTGTGCGTTGTATTGTGAATTTTTTCTTACTTTTAGCTAATTGAATTGATCTTTAAAACATATAGCCAATAGAAATCTCTATACTCTCAAAACTCAATAGAGTAGACTTACCAATCTCTCTTTATGCTAAGAATGGCTTCCCTCCACTTTCCCCACGTCCAAAACATACCTATATAGCTAACTAAGTCATTTTAAGTGTTAGACCTTGAATAGGAATCAAATTCAAGTCGAAATGGCCTATCTTAGAAAAATACGAGCTCCAATGATCGATCACTGTAAAAATTAACTGATCGCCAACTCTCAGCTTCATTTTGTGAAACTAGTAAAAAGTGCTATAGTAACCGATCGATCGCTATTGTCCATCGATTGCTGCTACAATATTGAAATTTATTTTTTTTTCCCGATTAATCCCTTTTTAATCCCAATTAATTTTGAATGAAAATTTTATATACTTATGTAATTTTTCACTCATTCTTTTCTCACACTCTAATATGATAAACCCTTTATCCTAAGTGTGGAATGTGATGTGTGTGCGTGTTTTCACCTACAAAAATACTTATAAATCTTTTGATCTGCTTCATCTTTAATATGTGATCTTTAGTAGTAAGCATTTTATCTTATAGCTCTAATTACACATCAATTTGACAATATTTTGTTCACCAAAATAAGCTATACAATACATATGACCACATATGTTCTTGCCATCTCCCCATTTGGCAATTTCTTGACAAAACACTACAACCTGTCATCTGAAAAAGAAAATTACAACTCATAGTGCATCGATCAGACTCTAGCAATTGTTCAACTTTGACAATGACTTTCTCACTTCACCTATGATACTCATATCTAATGTGGTGTGGTGATCTTCAACCTTTAATCATCCTACACATCACAAACAAGAACATACTAACATAATATTATTCCAAAAGAATAAATAAATATAGAATTTAAATATTCAAGTACTTGTGACATATGACATTCAAGTTCCAAATTTTTTTCTTGACACTTAACAAATTAGTCGCATACTCTCCCCCCGTTTGTTAGAAATAGACAAAAGTAAGTAAAAAAACATGTTGAGAAAATATAGGTTAAGAAACAACATTAGAAATTTTGACTAAGAAGAATCAAGTCAATATGATTCTTAGACATGAAAGATATAATCAATTAAGTCTATATCTAATCATAATCATCAGTTTGAAGATACATCAAAATCATCATGTAATGTTCATATATCAAACTGAATCAATAATAGAGACTCTACTTCAATAAACTCATCATGAATAATGGTCTTTATCTTATTTATTAAAGACATTCTAAGATCAATTAACGATCTAGAAACATATATAAACATGTAGAAATATCCTAGTATTTGCTAAAAGATTTACTAACCCTAAAATTGCAAAATCAACAAAGTGTCATTGAATAGCAACAATCTTATACTTGTATCGAATTCTTAAAAGTTATTTAAAATCAACTTTTGAAAAAATAACATTATAAGAATCAGTCAAAATTTACTTTACTCTTCAAAATTATTTTGGTTCACCAAGTTCCAAATCAAATTAAAACTTTTAAATGCAAAGAATTCAAAGTTTAATCAATAGAGATTCATGAAACCACAGGGTAATATGATTTTAGGCTAATATATCAACCTAATGTAAAAAATTAACAAGGAAAATAACCTAGAAATAAAACATGTTGACCTCTCTTGTCGAATTTCATTAATTCAGCCCTTAATCTAGGTGCACCATAGGTTATGGTCAGTTATACCTTGCCCTAGATTAGTTTACTCCATTGGTTCGCGATTATCAATCTTTATTTCTTCTTTTTAATATTTTAATTCTTTTTTAGTAATCTTTTTAAGAAACCACTAATGTTTAACTCTTGTCTCCTTCACTCATGAATCTTTCAAGATCCTCCTCATTCAAAAGAGACAAATTTGTTGAGACTCTAGAGAAGACATAATTCTCATTTTTTGACTCAGTTAAGGTAGAATCTATGTACATTGTCTTCTAAAAAGATATAAAAATAGAAGCTTAACAAAGAATATGCCATGCCCTTTTGATTTA
The DNA here is from genome assembly GCA_035235625.1 of Saururus chinensis. NCBI lineage: Eukaryota > Viridiplantae > Streptophyta > Magnoliopsida > Piperales > Saururaceae > Saururus > Saururus chinensis. The sequence goes on along the minus strand of CP141146.1, from coordinate 21,047,908 downwards.
TTTTTTCTCAAATCACTTTTCTAGGGCTTGGCTTTTTCCAAATCTTCTAAACTTGCATCATTTTTTGTTTCTTTTTCATTCATTTTTCTTGATGTCATGCGGAAGGGAGCTTCAAACTAGCCTAGGCCAACCTAAGTAGTGTAAGAACATATGAATCAAATGTCAAGTTATTGGTTGATTTCTTTGTCAAAATTATGTCTGGAAACCTTGTGTATGTATCAATTCTTAAAATCTGATTTGAGGTTGTTGTGGATAAGTCAGATTTGAAATTGACAGACTTGTAAAAATAGGAGTAGACATGTTCATATGGATCAATATAGAAGTCTAAAGAATATTCAAGGTTTTTTGAAGCTTATTCAGATCACATCACCTACCAAAATCACTTGGATAAGTTTCAGAAGTGATTTTAGAGGTTTCATAAGGTTTTAGGGTAATAGGGAAAATGGTAAAATTACAGACAAAACAATCGATCACTATACAGGCATTTAATCAAAATGATCGATCAACACTTGATTTCTCCCTGTGTAAAACAAAGATGAGAGTTATCAATCGATCACTCTTATGAATCGATTGATCACTTAAAGTATCATACACAAAATAAACAGTGAATTATCGATCGTTGTGTGGAACGATCGATTACTTCAAGGACAGGTTCCCCTAATTAAGCCATTACAATTTTAATTTCTTTCCTTATTCAAGCCCAAGACCTAAACCGACTTAAGGAGGTATATAAGGGTTAAGAAATCACAAAATTTGAGAGAGGGAAAACCTAGAGGAGATTAGAGAAAAGGGTTTATTTTCCAAAGGGGATTCACATAAAGCTTTGAGTTGAAGATCAATAGTGAATTCATGAAGCTATTCCACAACTAAAAGGAGATTTCACAGAGAGATTTCAAAAGAGGTGCAACATATCTTCAATGGGAGATTGAAGTTTTTCAAGGAGGTCAAAGTCAATACAACAAGAGGTGCTTGTTGAAGGCTAGAAGAAGACCAAAAAAAAGCAAAGAGGAAGAAGAAAGTTTTAAGTGCTTTAAGGAGAAGACTTGAAGGTCAGTAACAACAAAGATTTGTGAAGATCTAACAAGAGGAACTTGTGTTAAGAATCAAAACAGAGGTTGGTAGTTTACTTGTGTCAATGTAAATTGTCTTGCTTACTAGTAGTGTATTAATTTGGTTCCAGTGTGGAACTGTTATAGTTTTTTACCCGAGTTTGGGTTTTCCACATTAAATTGTTGTGTTCATGTGTAGATTGAATGCTTATGGTTTGAATGATTAATACAACGTGAGTGAGGTTTGAGAGAATATTTATTTAATTCCGCTATGTATAAAAATTCTGCGCAAAAAGGCTATAACTCGTAGCCTTTATCTTCAGAGGTAATCGGGCTAAGGGCAATCTAGTGATCCACTATACTCTTCGAGACAGATATTAAACTCAAAAATGGTAGCTGAGGATAATTATTGAAAATTTGAATTTACTCCATGATATCGATATGATTTGACATGTTAGTGCTTCATAACCTTGCTTAATCTTCCATAGTTTGATTTCTTGTGCTAAGGTTTAAATTTTGATTTTGCTTAGGTTTACTTATTTATCTCTTAGAAATACTTGATTAGACTTACTAATTATGTGCCCTAGATTTCTAATTGTTTCTCTTATAATTTTCTTTGATTTAAGTGCTAAATTGAGGTGCTTGGGTTGATTTTATTAAATTAAAATCAATGGATGGTTTGAATGAACTTGGGGAATTATGAAATCAAATGAATAGACCTCCCTTGTTTGGGGCCAGAATTTCTCATATTGAAAAAATAGGATGAGAGCATTCAAACATGCACTTGATGGGAATACTTGGAAAGTGGTTGTCAAAGGCTAGAGTCCTCCAATAACTAAAGATGAGGAAGGGAATTTTATTCTAAAAGATGGAACTAAATGGGATGAGAATGAGATTCAACTTGCAAATCAAATATAGCATCCTTGAATTTTTTGTAATTTTTGGCAATTTTTATAAATTTTTTGCTGTTTTTCTACCTTTATTTTAGATGGAGAAATCTGACGCTTGGCATATCTGTTTTTGTAATTGGCCTCCATATTTGTAACTGTAGAGTTGGGAATGGTGCTTAGTCACAGGTCATGGGCCTTGACACTCCATAGAAACTTTTAGCGCGAAAAGGGGATTGAAAAGAAAGAGACACAAAGGAGAAAAGACGGAGAAGAAAGGAGGAAACGGGAAAAAAATTAGGGAGGTGTGCCCAATCGTAGGCTAAACAGAGGGAAAACCTCCCCTTTTCTTCTATGAGGCCAGAGGCGGTGCCACCACCGGCCGCTAGCTTCTGTGTGGCTGGCCCCATCCTGGCGACGTCGCCACCCTAGCCTGGCCCCGCTGGCCATTCTCCCTTCTCTCCTCTTTTCCTGTTTTAACCCAACGAAGCCGATGACCGTTTCTAACCCGATCCGCTACCACTGGCCGGTTGGCCTCCAGCCAGCCACCATAGTTTCGCCCCAACCAGGAGGACATCTGGACACAACCATCCCGGCCTCTCCACCCCTCCTTCGCCGGTGTGAGTTGAAAATCTGTCCGCCCTTTCTTTTTCCCCATTTCTATGCGTTGCAACCCGCGGCTATGCTGTCGGTCACCGACCACGCCAACTGGCCTATGTCCCTTCCCCAACCTAGCGACGGCAAGGCATCCACCCCAGCCAGAATCACCACCTCTCCCGCAGCCCCTCCTTTTCCATATTCCGATCAAGAGAAAAATTCCCCTCTTTCCTTTGATTTTTCTATTGTTTGGTTCCACTTGTAATGACCTGAATTTTGTGGGATATTAAGTATGTGTGCTACATAAATTATAAGTTGCAGTTGATGTGGTTTGAAAGGGTAGAATGACTTTCGAGTTAAAGTCCAAGCTTGTCAAGGATTTGATGTGTCGAATTGCGAGGACGCAATTCTTTTAAGGAGGAGAAAATGTAATATCCCGAATTTTCCTTGGTTTCAATAATTAAATACGTAGAAAATAGGGTGTTTGACCCATTGATTTTCTTAGTAGAATAACTTCTTCCCTAGATAGAATTTGTGTCTGAGACTAATGTGGTTAGAAAGTAGATAGAAAGAGCTTCGAAATGCCAAACGCATGATTCGGAGTTCAGATGAGGAAGATATGACTATTCGAGGTTGAACATAACGTGTGGGGCCTGTTTACCCAAATTTGATGCTGAAATCGTTCGTTTAAGTCACTATACAGGCCCAATTAGTTAGTGTAACGATATTAAGTTTTAGAGGCCCAATTTGGTGGCCTAAGTGAGGAGATTTGGCCCAACTTTTAAGGGGATTAGGAACCCTAATCCCCATACCTATAAAAAGGCTAATTAGGGCTAATAGAGGGGGGGTTAGCTTTGGCTGTTAAGGGATGGAGGAGGAGTTGGCGATGGAATATTCCAGCGAAGGCAGCTGGCGACGGTGTTGGAGAGATGCAAAGCAACAAGCTTGAAACATTCACTTCTCCCAATGACTCTCTCGCCTCTGTAGCTCTGTTTCTACTAGTCGCTAGTGTCGGCCGCTCCTTTCTCTTCGTGGGACTGAGTGGTGGCCATGGATCGAGTTCCCTGCACCAGAATTAGATCTAGTTAAGTTCTCGCCAGCGAACTCCAGCAAGCAGTGGATTTCAATTGGTTTGATAGGGACAATGAGACACAAGAGAAATACTCGGAGGGGAAACAAAAGAGGATAGCCATTAGAAAAAGAATACCAAGGCTACATGAAGTGAAACGGAAGATGGCAATTAACAACAGAGAGAAAGTTCGCCTCTTTCACACTAAACGTCTAATTTTATGTTTAATTGCTATAATTATTTATGTTTAATTGCTATGATTTATAACCATGATGTGATGGATTTTGGGGTTGATTACACTTGGGCCTTGTGTGAAGTTTGATGAACTTACTGCATCTTTCTCTGCTATGTAGTTGAGAGTGGGGCGTAGTTTATAGTTATAAGAATTGTGCTCTGTGTTATGTTTTGTGCTCATTAGAAATTTAAGATGATCTTGAGAGATTTCAGTCACATCCACCTGGTGATTATACCACTATCATCTGTTGTTGTGTTAGAGCTTTATGTGGCTTGTATACATAGCCCATCTCATCTTCACTTCAGGTTTCTTTTATGGTAGGAACTGGTATATGCTTTGGTCAAATTTTATTATGCGGTTTAAGAAGAATTTTATGGTTGTATGGTAATGTAATTAAGTCTAGAACTGTGATTATGTTATGCTCAATAGAATTTATATATATGTGTTCTTCTAAAAAATTTCAAAGGACAAATTGTTTTGTCACAAAACAGGGGATCGTTTTCCCCTGCATGTGACCAGTGGGAAGATGACCATTGGACCGGATTTAATTAATCCTGTCCGGTTTAAAAAAAAAAGATCTAAGTGAATATAGTCGGTTCACCCATGTAGAAATATTAATAAAATTCTTTAAAATTATAGAATTCCTATAGAGTCTTACGAAAAATCCCCAAAAATTCTTTAATTCCCTTAGGTGCAATATGATCAATTTTCATAAAGATGTAATAATTTAACCCAATGAGGGTTAGGGCATGAGAGCTCGAACGATCTAATATTATTATTGAATTTTATTATTGATATTATGATATGCTTAGGCCTGTGTGGTTTTGTTTATGTTGTTCATTGTTCCAATATTTGCTATTAATGATGTGATAATAACTTATCACTAGCTTAAGATTATTGAAAGATTAATTGATGGGGTTTGGATTGGGCGATAACACCTAATCAAGATAAAGACAAAAATACCTTAGAGGGGTTTAGAACTAGTTCATAGAGTGGGCAAAGTCTTTGACCTGATGATTTTCCTTGGTTGATGAACTGATGGCAGTTTCGAGTTTTAAACCCTAGTCTAGAAGGGACTAATAGGGTTTGGGAGAGTTATTCGAAATCCTGGCTTATTGATGAGTAAGATAGGGTTTAGAATGGTTTCTTGAGTTTTAGCTCTATTGAGGAGCTGCTGATTTGACCGTGCACCTCCCCATTGGAGGGAGCTCTGTGGAGCCTGGCTCACCACAGATCTATTAAGGATCTTTTAGTGTACATGCATTTGGATTAGCTGACATCCTACTTTGTTGGCTTTTCCTGCCACTTCTGTTCAGGTACAGTTGTGGGCCATGCCCTTCCACTCCGGTCAGGTCCTTTCTGGGTTAAGAGGGGTGATGGTACTTCCTAGTGGATTTTAGGGGCCTAGTGGATTCCAAGGTGTTTCGTCATGGATTTACCTTTAAGGGTGGTCTATTGTGAGTTTATCATTTGTCACTTGGGTTAACATCTGATGAGTCTATTTGTCATGGGGATTAGACGGAGATATTAATTATCGAACAATGGTTCAAAAGATAATTAATAACATTGTTTGATATTGTTTGTTTAATTAGAACAAGTGGAATGATTAAAGGACTTATGTAGGTTGCTTTAAAATACTTAAACATTGCATTTGTGATGCTATGCTACTTAGTATAGTGTAGTTTTAGGCAGAACTACATCTAGATCCAATCTTGTTGGAAACATTGGAGATGTTGTCTGATGAGTATGTATGCAACTAACATTGGGTGATATTGGCCCGATCCAAAAAATATTAATTAATACTTTTGTTCTTTTAAAAAGCTCCTCCAAAGGGAGGAGATGTTTTGTTGCCCGTCTAGTCTTGTTTGCTTACAGGTTCTTTAGATGTTGACGTTACGAGATCAGGATGTTGGTGGGTGTTCGAGGACAACGTTCCACTAGTTAGATCTAGTTTCTTACTTCTGCAATCTTGTAAGTAATTGTAATTACTGGCGTGAGAGCCAACTTTACTTGGTTGTTTATTTTTGGATAGATGATAGACTTGTACTTAGAGGGTTAAGCTGTTATTCATTGAATTTTGACACGTGTAATAATATCATATGTTTTGATATTCGTATTTGTGAACCCCAGTTATCACGACTTGAATATTTTAATCAATTAATTTGATATTATTTAAAGGAAAAAATAAATTTTTCGTTCTTTTTCTCTCGGCCTTTAATTAAAAAGGGTTTTAAAAATCTGGGTCTTGACACCACTGCTATCCGTAAACCACCGATTGGCCTCCGGGCTTGTCACACCCGGGGTTTTCAAAATAGTTTTCATAAAATTCATCTCAATACTTTCTTTTCAACTCAAAACGGAGATATAACAACGATAAAACATTCAAAGCTCGTAGTTCATTCATCCCCCGGCGTGAATAACGAACAAAAGACAAAATTGCCATGGCCATGGGCTTTCAATATATTTTCCCCAGGCGTAGATGGATACAAGTTCCATAACAATTGAAAGTAATAATACAGTCCATGTACAAGTCCAAAATAATATATGTAAAAGCGCTCACCTCACTTAATACATGTACTTCAAAATTTATCTACAACAGATCGTGGCATAAATTAATCAAGGAACAATATAATCAAAAATCGACCTGCAATCCAAAAAGAGTATCCTCAAACGCTAAGTAGCTCTCGAGCTAGGCCCCACGGAAGTCCCTGGAGTGCCTGAGGATTAGAGAAAAAGAACATGAGTATTTTCATACCCAGTAGGAGAATCAAATCAGTGAACCATAAAAGTTCACACCAAAGTTGCTTTGCAAGACAGTAGCAAACCACGAACCAGGAGAAGATAAATACAATCTTAATCAGAGTACTACAATTCCTTTGAGCTTCCTAGACTTACAAATTTTTCTTTCCACCTTACATTATAACAATTCACAACTAATCAAACTCTTATTCTCACATGCACACTACTTACACTTACAATCTTACGTTTGTTATCTTACACTTACACTCGACAATTAGAACTAATTAAACCTCAATTAGCTCTAATGTCGAAAGGAAAGAATGCCGCTAGGGCGTCACCTTGGCCTTCAGGGAGAAACCTACGCGCTAAAAAGATCCCAAAGGCAAAGTACACCGGTGCTCATGGGGCACAAGGTCAAACAGGTAAGAGTAGATCCATGATACTACTTACCTGAGCGCACAAATGCCCACTCTTTGGGGCCATACAGGGCTAAGAAAGGCCTAAAAATGCCTATTAAGGCAGGAAAACTTACAAAGCCACTCTTGGGCAGAAAACTTATAATGCCACTCTTGGGCAGAAAACTTACAATGCCACTCTTGGGCAGAACACTTACAATGCCACTCTTGGGCGCGAAACTTACTGTGCTCTCAACAGAGCATCAAAAATCCTAACTTACACATACACCACCTCAAAAGTATGAACTACGTTAATCTTACAGCGCTAATCTTACAGATGAAACTGACCATCTGTCAGTTGTCAACCAAAACGGAATTTAATCCGTCAATCTAGCTAAGGACTCACTCTTATTATCAACCTACATACTTTAATTATGTTGAAGTTTATAGTTTATACATTATGCAGGTACCATTATGATTGTCCCTTTACTAGTAGCTTATATCTAAGCCCCGAACCCTAATTGCCTATTTGCTAAACTTTGAAGTCTCTGCCTCACTTTTCATAAATTCGAATTAGTTGAAACTGATCGTCACTTATTAAACATACGTACATCATCTGCACACGTATAACTACGCTTAGTTCTGAACTATACACCACACATACATCTTACAACATGTTTTATAGCCTTTATAGCATGAAAACATAATTCTTTCATAAACATAATGACTACTCATGCATTTAGCAAGAAATATAATTAATTACATAGGTCTTCTGCTCATCCATCTACCCAAATCAAGAATAAGTCATAATATAAACGTCCAACTAATCAACTAACCAATACACAGATAATTTTAATATTCATGCATATGGCCACTAAAATTAACCTATACACTTGACATCCTCCGCATTAATATACATCTAAACATTATGCATTTAAACCCCTTAGTCCTAGCATGCATTCTATCAGAAAAGCACACTAGAGTGAATTTTTAAGGTTCAAGGTCTCCTACCTCGTCGACCGGGCCAAAATTGATGTCAGGGCGTACCACGAAGGCTGCGTTGATGCATACCCAGCAGCCCACGCACGCTTACACTACGAGAGATGGCTTTGAGGTGGAAACGGCAGTGCAGGTCTACAATTAACGCGCACGGTTAAGAACGTCTCTCACAACACCCACACCGGTGATTTAGATGCCTGCACGCCCCCAAAAAGAGCTTAGGTCAGTCCAATAGTGTGGGTAAAGCATTGACATGGAGGTGGTCTCTAGCCGCTGGCAAGACTGAAAGGTCGCTGGCCAAACTTCTTGTGAATTTTCTGGTGGATGAACATGCAGAGATTGCTAAATAAAATTTAAGAGGAAAAAAATATGCGAGGAGATAAATCAAGATTTGAGGTGGTAGAGATGGCGTCGGGACCGGCAAAAAACGGATCAAAATGGTAACTTTTGCTGGTCCCAGAAGTAGTTCGGCCCAAACTCTCCTATATGCCTTTTTCCCAAACAAGACGCCCCAAGCTTCACGGTACGTCTATGACTGCCGTTGAGGTCCCTGATATAGGTTAGGGCCAACCTGTCTAGCTTGACATTGCACGAACTTGGGCCACATGTCCGACTGATGTGGGCTCGGCCCCAGCCTAGTGTGGCAAGGGCCAGAACTTTTGGCCCAATTCCACCTCTGCACCCTCACTTTTCCTTATGCATAACCCAGAACCTATGGGAAAGAATCTCTGAATCCCGATCCTTCCAAGGGGAAGTAGCATTGTTGGCCACTGGCCTTGGGCCAACGAAGGCTTAACTGCTGGCATGCCCATATTCTCCACCGTATGTCGTGCTTGATACACAACCACCCACACAATGGTTTTGGTTGTGGGTTGCGATTGGAGATGTCACCACCTTTGTTGGCCACCTTCTTTGAGCCTTAATGCTACATTTGGAGAACCACCACTGGGAAACCCCACCTCTTCCGTGTTCGACCATCGCAACCCCCTAAATACCACCCTTTTTAGGGTTTGGTCATGATAACACATGTATTTGTTGTTTGACAGTCAATTTTGCCCATGAGTGGTTGGATCCTGTTCCCAATGGCCTGAGTCACAACGGAACACACCAACAACCTGTCCTCCCCTGTGGTTGCCCTTTTGCTGCACACGCTTGTGGTCGAGTGTGCAGTTTAGGTTAAAGGCACCGCCCTTATGACGTTTGATGATTGACTGACACTACCATAGTCAGCATGACCACTAAAGCCCTTCTCCATCTCTCCTATGTCCGTGAGTACGTGACCAAGCCCTCCACCCTTTGGTGAGGCTTTGACAATGCAAAATCGTTGCCGCTGGGTGTGGTTCGCAGCTAATTTTAGTGTCTTGTGGCCAACCAAGTGTTTTAGCAGTTGACTGATCCCCATTTAGTCCCCCATTATGTGGTTGCTTTTGCCATTTCCAGTAGCACAACCTTGTGCCCAGCCGGCCTAGTGTTCCAAATCAATTGCTTTGAGAAAAATCAGCCTCGCCTTGCTGAGATTAATTCTGTCATCTGTAAATATCCTCGAGACATCAACTCTCTCAGTGCGATGCTTTTGGCGGCCGATTCCACCCTCGACGCTGCCACCATCATGTGCTCTCCATCAAACTCGTGTGGATTATGAGGCAAGGGACCTTAAACTCGTAATTTCATGATAGCATGCTTTGATGATGTAGCAGCATGTTAGGAATTTGTAACTTAATGTGTTGCATGATAAATGCTGATTAAGTGAGCATGTTTTATGTATGTAAATTATGAGTATGTTAGTCAAGACTAAGGGTATGATCTTTTAAAATTATTAAAAAACAAAAAAAAAACATATTAGTGACGCTTAAGAAATTGCGTCGATAGTACCCTAGTTAGTAGTCACACATACATATATACGTCTCTACTAACTAGGGTGCTAGCGACGCATTTTCCTATGAGTCACTAATACTTACATTTTCCTATGACTCTCTCTCTCTCTTCACACACTCTCTCTCTCTTCACTCCCTCTCTCTCACTCTCTCTCTCGTCTCACTCTCTCACTCACTTCACTTTCTCTCTATCTCTTCACTCTCTCTCGCCTCACTCTCTCTCTCATCTCCCTGTCTCTCCTCTCATCTATCTCTCTATCTACTCTCACTCTCTCTTCTCTCTCCACTCTCTCTCCTCTCTTCTCTAGATCTCTCTCCACTCTCTTTCTCATCTTTCTCTCTCTTAGTTACTCTCTCTCTCCTCTTTCTCTTCTCTCTTCACTCCTCTCTCTTACGCATGTTAACGTGAGCCCTAGAGGAAGAGTGGGGATAAAGTAGGCGAATTTTATTTTATTTTTTATTTAAAATATATAATTATTTTTGTAAAGTTTTAAAAAAAATTAATATTTGTTTATTACATATTATATATTTAAATAATAAATATTAAATAAACTAAAATAATAAAACTATTAAAAGTGTCGTTGATAGTAGTAATATTAGCGATGCTTTTAAAAAAGCATCACTAATAGTCTTATTTGTTTAAAAAAATATTTTATTTTATTTGCGACATATTTTTTAAAGCGTCTCTAATAGTATAACTTTTAGGGACGCTTTGATAAAAGTGTCGCTATCATTAATACTATTTGCGACACTTTTCTAAAAGCATCACAAATAGTTCTAAATTTTTTTAAAAAAATAAAGTTATAACTATTAGCGACGATTTTTGAATAGTGTTACTAATAGTTGTACTATTAGCTACGTTTTGTAAAAAACGTCCATAATAGTTATACTATTAAAAGCGTTGCTAATAGTCCATTTTGTTGTAGTGCATACTCTACATTTGTGTGAGGCTTTGACCTTAGTTTGTGACTCTATTTAGTTTTTCCTTGGCATCGACCTGGCTTTTTTTGATATTGCATTAGCACTTTCATACTTGTTTGAGCTAAATGTTCCATATCTTTTGCCTTTAAATGTAACATTGGGCGAGTGCTCTGCACCTATCTTATTTAGCCAAGAAAATGCTTCAGGATTATGTTTTTAATGTTGTTCATTGTTTCATCATACACGTTATGTCCAAAAGTTTTAGCTGCCACATGGAGCTGGTTCTTTAGGTAATTGTCTTTGAATCTATCCAACATATTTGCTGCCATGTGATGGATGCAATATCTGTGCTCTGCACCTATCTTATTTAGCCAAGAAAATGCTTCAGGATTATGTTTTTTTAATGTTGTTCATTGTTTCATCATACACGTTATGTCCGAAAGTTTTAGCTGCCACATAGAGGTAGTTCTTTAGGTAATTGTCTTTGAATCTATCCAACATATTTGTTGCCATGTGATGGATACAATATCCGTGGTATGTAGAGGGAAAATACTCTTGAACAACATTTGCCAAGCCCTTTATTCTATGAGAAACAATTGTATCCAACTCGGCTTGAAGGTCATAAAATAGAGAATTTCTAAGCAATTCAAGAAACTAGCTCCATGTTTTCTCCCACTCATTCTCGACCACTCCAAATGTGATGCATGACATATTATAGTTCCCATCTAGTACAGTTACTATCAATAGTTGACCATGATATTTTCCCTTCAAGAAAGTCACATTTACGGTTATCAATGGCTTCAATGTTGTTCTAAAGGCTCTTGCAACCGACCCAAACATCCAAAAGTTTTTTTTTTAAATCGTATCCCCCTATAGGTCCGGGAATATCACAAGCTCTAATTGGAACTACTACACTACCTGGATTAATCATTTCTATTTGAATTCTACATGCAAGAAGTATGCAATAGGATTCATCTAGGTTCCCATCTATTAAATCACTCAGTGCTTTACCTGCACGACTAGATGTTAAGTAGTTAACATTCTCATATCGATTAAACGACAAGTTTGTAGGTCGTGTTCCCGAGAACTTGACAAGATTAGTAGTCGTGTTTTCATAAACCCGAACTATGTAATCATCTTGTTTATGTTAACATGATAGGTAAATAGCTCATGTTGTAAGAAAATGCTACTATAACATCCCTGAGTGACCGATAACATGTCATATTTAAATGTCATATTTTTTAAAACACAATCTAATGAATTTCATAAGGTTGCTTTACATGCATGCGAGTATTTCTTGTAGTTCACATTTATACCCCAATGTTTTGAAATATATCTTGCTATACTTTTCAGTGTAATATCTATTGAATCTTTAAACAACCCATAACATTTTCTTGCAATCCAAAGGTGTGATGCTAGAGGATGGTCAGTTGAATTCCTTTGCATTCCACACAAATGGTCGGGCACTAACCTCGTCACACTCACATGATCTCCTATGTTTGAAGCCCTTATGTACCATTTACAAGACTGGTTGGAGCACTTTGCGACATACGTATCTTGTTCTCATCCACAACACGATATGTGAAATTCACCTTTATTGCAAGGTTGATCAAAACCCTCTTGAAATGTACCAGCCTTAGGAAACGTGCCCCCATTTGGAGTAGATTCTAGTAGTCATTTCTGGCAAATTTTCAGTCATAAGCTCACCCTCATTAATATTTGGTTCCAAAAGGTTGAGATCATCAACTGTCTCCCACTCTACCCTCATTAATATTTAGTTCCAACAAGTTGAGATCATCGATTGTCTCCCACTCTGCCTCGGCCTCAACGTCAATATTACCAGGTACCTCGTTGTGTCTAAATTCTTCATGGTTAGACATATTTTTTATGTCAATTATATCATTCTCTTTCTATTAATCATCACCTCACACTTCTTCAAATTCTTGGTCATCGTAATGTAACGCCTGAGATTTTTTATCACATTTTCTTAAAATTCACATAATATTTTTGCAATAAAAAGACTATAAATCGGAGAAAAATAACTAAATACAAGACCTGTAAATATAGTTTATAATTTAAAACATAATACATCAACTTTTCATCCAAATTTTTTTTCTTCATTCAATTAAACATCGTACGGCCAAATCAAATATCCTCATGTGCTACTCGAAAACAAACGTACAAATAAATTACCATGATCATGGATTTTTATATAAAAATAACTCCCAAGCATCCCCAAGTACAAGTCTCATAACAGTCTACAGTCTGATCCAAGTTAAAAGTTTAGTATACATAACGACTTACTTCTCATCTCACCCAATACATCCAATCGTGGCACAAAAATATACTCACATTCAGCCAAATATACTTGAGTCAAAGGGAAATAATCCATTGCAAAAACGAGCATCCATCTCTCGGAGCTCTCCATCATAACCTGCAAAAGCCTCCCGGAGAACGGGGCTAAAAAAAATAGGGTCATGAGTATTTTCATACTCAATAGGAAAATACCAAGTAGGGAAAAAAATAAGTCAATGAACTTTGCAAGTTCATACATAGATGCTTTCATGCAATCACACATGAAGCAAACAGAATAAGAAACGTAAATATGGTCACGCATACAAATCATCATACAAGCTAAACTTACACTTACTCCTATATCATGCTCTCACACTTACACTCTGAATCAGTCTTATCAACTTACTCATACAAGCGTACACTTACACTTACAACATACACATACTCGTACGACCTTATTCGTACGAACTTACTTGTACAACCTTACTCTTACACATAAACATATTCTTATGTCTTCTTTAGAAGCTTACACTTACTTTGGATCTTACACGTACAACTTACCCAGAATCTGAAACATACAACTTACTCTTACTATCGTACACATACTACCGACAATTGAAGCTCATTACAATTAATAAACTCCAACGTTGGAAAGGAAGGGAATGTCACTAGGGTGTCACCTTAACCTTCAGGGAGCAACTAGACGTCATGGACTTTTCCAAAGGTAAGGCACACCTATGCTCATGGGGCACAGGATCAAATAGGTAAGAGTAGACCCATGAACCTACTTACCTAAGCGCGCAAATGGCCACTATATGGGGCCATACAGTGCCAACTAACGGCAAAAAATATACGGGCCACTCTTGGGCAGGAATCTTACAATGCCACTCTTGGGTGGAACATATAGTGCCATCTGTAGGCAAAAATACATACAGTGCCCTAAAAGGGCGAAAACTTACAGCAATCTCAATAGAGTATCAACGTCTGGGCCGAAAAACAACACCAAGACTAAATCCCGCAGGATAACACCATGGCTAAACCAGGAAGGACGCTTAGCCAATTACTTATCGACTGGCTCAAACAAGGAACTTAATATGTCGAAACCCTTAGTCTCAACTCACAACATTATCGATTTAGGGTTGCTTACAATTTAAGTTGACATTAAGTAACTTATGCATGTATACTTATGTTTGGAACTACTTCTGTCTTACATTCTTCAGCAAATATAGATAGAACCGCACCCATTTTGTAGTTCTAAACAACAAAAATAGCATTCTTTGCTTAGCTCATTCCTCCACCCTTACACTTACAGTCTTACGGATCTCAACATAGCCTTGCTTGTCAAACTTGAATTCCATACTTACACTCTTACCATCAAATACTTACGACCTTACATCGTACACCATCTGCCTTAAACCCAAATCGTCTTACTCAAACTCCTCAAATCAAACTCTTTAGACCCAAATCATGTCATCCAACCCTTACTAATTCCTTACACATTGCTCTTCCGTTACAATTCATATTACGTACATTATACGTGTACAATTATGCTATTAACGCTCACTAACTCACAACCCCCAAGATGCTCCAAACCTTAAGTTTTCTAAATCATTGCATCCCCAAAGCCTTCAGCTCGTTGCTCCAATATACCATCAGACTCAATCTAAACCAATCCCCCAATCTCATCAAGTCCAACCTTCACCCGTCCATTTTTCGTCTTTCCTCGTCAGACATATAGTCACAGTTTCCATGTCATAGACTATGAAGTTTCCCTTGCCAAACTTACAATCAAACACTCCCACTTGTGCCCATCGATCACATACTACCAGCCCACAACAAAGATCACACGCTCTGGTCACAAACATACAATTCATAGGAACTTACTACTTACCCTTAGTCTTCACTAACATATGCACAATTCACATACATACAACATGCTTATATAATCAGCATAATCATGTAGAACATTAAATTATAAACTCCTAGCATGCTACTACACAATCAAAGCATGCTATAATGAAATTACGAGTTCAAGGTCCCCTACCTCGTAATCCACATGAGTTTGATGGCGAGCATATGATGGTGGCGACATTGGTGGTGGAATAGGCAGCCAAAAGCATCGCACTGAGAGAGTTACTGTCCAGAGGATTTTCAGACTCCAAAATAAATCTCGGCAAGGTTGGGCTAATTTCACTCGAACCAAAAGATTGGGTGCACTTGGGCAGTCAGACACAAGGTTGTGCCACTAGAAATTGAAGGCGCGGCCAAAAGTTGAGGGTGTACTCACTAAAGGTCGATCACAAGACGTTGAAATCAGTCATGGGCAGCACCCAATAGCATCAATTTCGCATTTACAAAGGCCAACATAAGGCAGAGGGCCTAGGGTGATGCCCAAGGATGGATGAGAGGTGGAGGTGGCGGTGGAGCCAGCCGATTGAGGACCGTCTATGGTCGTTGACAAGCTGGGGCGGAACCCATGGTGACCAAGTGCCCTCGCTAGCCAACAACAATGGCGGTAACTCAAAATCAAATAGGGGGGGTAGGAGACTGTTAGTTGATCGAAGAGGGTTGACCAGGGTGGACAAGCGGCCAAACTGGGAAGGCGGCGATGGTCCAGCCTTCACTTGTCACGATGAGTCAGACATATGCCTGCCAGAGTCCATCCGGTGCATAGATGCAGTGGATGGACATCGCCCGACTGAAATAGGGAAGGGGTCCAAACTATCGGATTTGAAGCCATAGGTGGAACCAAGATGGGGCGTAGGTGGGGCTAGGCTAGAGTAGGTGGAGCCATGCTGGATAGAGCTGTCCCTAGCCATCTCCAGGTGGGGGCAGAGTCCACTGCGGCCGTCCGGCCACTGCCAGCCAGCATCAGCGGCTGCAGAGCCCAACACAGAAGGCGGATGGATCTGGATGGAAGAACAAAAAAGAAAGGGTGGAAGAGAGGGCCAGGGAGGGAAGGTGGCAGCCTCGGCTGGCTCCTCTAAGCCTGTGGCAGCCGGACAGAGCTATCTTCGGCCAAAGGCGGCAACTTCCAGCACCGACAGTCCCAAACGGACAAATCGAACCAAACTGAAAACAAAGAAGCGTCCGGACCGAGCATAGGAGAGACGGAGGGGGAGGAGGAAGAACTGGACCCATTGGGGTGGCCTACCGCCTTCATTGGACCAAGGTGAAGCCGGACTGAGGTCCGATCGGCCATGGCTGGCCGCCGTCAACCACTGTTTAATCCAAACAGTGTATCGGTGAAAAATAAGGCAGAGAGGGGGAAAATGGAGTGGGGCGGTGGAGGAGTCCAAGTGGGGTCGAGAGTGTGGCCTCCCGCCATCGCCGGCCCAAGGCGGAGCCGTGGGTAGCCGACCGGCCCTTGCCGGCCCACGATGGCGGCTAAAACAACACAATACAAATAGAGGGGGATGGGGCTAACGACAGCAAATCTCGACGGGGGAACTAGCGGGACTGGCTAGGGACGGCGGCCTTGTCGTCTCCGGCCCAAGGCTGATCAGACGGAGGCTGGATAGAGCCTATCGTCGGTCGCTGGTGACGTTCTACTCAAAAAACAAGAGGGTGAGAGAAAGGGAGGGAGAACTGGTGTGCAACTGAGTAAGTTGAACCCGGGCTGGGGCGACGTTGGGAAGGCGGCCTGGCTGTCACCAGGCTGAGGTCAGCCGGCGTCCAGCCAGTGGTGCCCAGAACGAGAGAAGGGGGGCCTCTGGGCAGTTCTAGGCGATTCCAAAACAGAGTCGCCTGAATTGGACTTTTTATTATATTTTTTTTAATTTATTTTTTCCCTTATCATCTATTCTTGCATTCACTTTGAATTTTTTGAGCCGCAAGCGCGCGTCCAGGCCAGCGGCCTACGACTGAACCCATACTCGATTCTTTGTATACGAATATTGAGACCACATGCAGATGCATCACATTTTCTCACTGAAAATGATCAGAAAATAGCAGAAAAATAGTAGAAAATTTAGGGACATTACATGTAATTCCCAGGGTTGTATGGGGATTCATAGTTATCAAATGAAGTCCTTGTCGCACCTATTGTTGGCGACATTTCTTCAAATTCAATTTGATTGACTTCTTTCACAGGTTTTGTAGGCATTGGATTGTTGTACAATGTGTGATATAGATTTGTTGGGTTGAAATTTCCCGGTTCTCCCAATCTACAATGGATATTAACGTGTTAATCAATATGCGATATAACTCGACATCCACTACAACAAAATGTAGTATTATCAATGTATTTATTAGCGACGCAAAATCAAGTGCCACCAAAAACAACTATTTGTGACGTATAGAAAAGTGTCACAATAAAGTCAACTATTAGTGACGCATAAATATGTATGTCACTAATAGTCAGATATAAGCGACGCTTTATTATAAGCATCCCTAATAGTTGACCTATTTGCGATACTTTATACAAACGTCGCTAAAAGATATATATTTTAAATAAAAAAAAGAAAAAAAATTATAACTATTAGCGACGCTTATGTTAAGCATCACTAATAGCTCTTATGTTAAGCGTCGCTAATAGCTCTGCTATTAGCTACACTTAAAAATAAGCGTCGCTAATACTTATTAATTGTAATAAAACTAAAAAATAAAATAAAAACTTATAGCAACGTATAGAAATATACGTTGCTAATAATATAGGTATTAACGACATATATTTCTATATGTCACTAATAAGATTTATTTTATTTTATTTTATTTTATTATTTTTAAAATTAATTTTTAAAAATAAAAAATCATAAAAAAATGAAATTAGATGAGAGAGGGGGGAGAGGGAGAGACAGAGGAGAGAGAGGAGAGGGAGAGAGAGAGAGAGAGAGGGAGAGAGAGAGGAGAGGGAGGGAGAGGGAAAGAGAAGAGAGAGAGAGGAGAGAGGCAGAGAGATAGAGAGTGGGGAGAGAGGAGAGAGAAAGAGAGGAGAGGGAGAGTAATTTTATTTTAATTTTTTTTAAAAAAATTATTTTTAAAATAAAAAATTAAAATTAAAATAAATAACAATAGTGATTTATAATTTTATACGTCAGTATTAGTATATGTATTAGTGATGTATAACATTATATGTTGCTAATACGTGACGTATAATTATATACGTCGCTAATATGATTTCTTTTAATTTTTTAAAATTAATTTTAAAGAATAAAAAATCATAAAAATTTGAAATTAGAGGAGAGAGAGAAGACAGAGAGAGAGGAGAGGAGAGGGCATGAGAGAGAGGAGAGGGAGGGAGGGAGGGAGAGAGAGGAGAGAGAGAGGAGGGGGAGGGAGGGAGAGAGAGAGAGGAGAGAGAGACAGAGAGTAATTTTATTTTAATTTTTATATTTTTAAAATAATTAATTAAATTTAAAATACATATTAATGGTGACGTATAATTTTATACGTCGCTATTAGTATATGTATAATGTATTAGCGACGTATAAAATTATACGTCGCTAATAAGTGATGTATTAACGACGTATAATTATATATGTCACTAATATGATTTCTTTTAATTTTTTAAAATTTTTAAAAATTAATTTTAATGAATAAAAAATTAATTATAGGAGAGATAGTGTGTAGGGAGAGAGGAGAGAGAGAGGAGAGGGAGGAGAGGAGGAGAGAGATAGGAGGGGGAGGAAAGAGAGGAGGGAGGAGAGAGATAGGAGAGGGAGGAAAGAGAGGAGGGAGGAGAGAGATAGGAGAGGGAGGAGAGAGAGGAGAGGGAGAGAGAGAGAGAGAAGAGGGAGGAGAGAGAGAAGACATGGAGAGTAATTTTATTTTGATTTTTTTATAAAAAAATTATTATTTTTATATTTTTAAAATTAAAATTTAAATACATAGTAATAGCGACATATAATTTTATATGTCGCTATTAATATATGTATTAGTAATATATAATTATATACTTTACTAATATGAGTTATTTTAATATATATATTTTTTGAAAATTATTTTTAACGAATAAAAAATCTTAAAAAATTAAAATTAGAGGAGAGATAGTGTGCAGGGAGAGAGGAGAGAGAGAGGAGAGGGAGGAGAGAGAGAGAGGAGAGGGAGGAGGGAGAGAGGAGAGGGAGGAGAGAGATGAGAGGAGAGAGAGAGGAGAGAGAGAGGGGAGGGAAGAGAGAGAGGAGAGGGATTTTTGGCCCAAAATTCCTCTTTAGCGATGCATCCATATGTGTCGCTAATTTTTTTAAAATATTTTAAAATAAATTAGCGATGCTTTGAATTTTTTTAAAAAAACTTTAATTTATTAGCGACGTATAGAAAAGCGTCGCTAATAACTGTTTTTTTAGCGACACTTTTGTATACGTCGTTAATAAGTTATTTTCATATTTTTTAAAAAAATGGTTATTCTATTAGTGACGTTTATAAAAGCATCACTAATAGTTATCATTAGTGACGCTTAAAAATAAGCGTAATTAATAATTATTATTAGAGATGTATATATATGTCGCTAATAATCAAGTATTAGCGACGCATAGTTATTTGTCGCTAATAATTAATTATTAGCGACGCTTTTATATACATCGCTAAAGGGTCACATTAGCGACTTTTTTGTTATATGTCGCAAATATACAATAGCGACGACACTTTTTTTGACGTTTATTATGCATCGCTAATAGTCATTAGCAACGTTTAGTGGACTATTAGCGACGCATAAATGTGTCGCTAATAGTCCTTTTTGTTGTAGTGATCGTGTATTCAGTTACATGCTTACAAATTATATGGTGTTATTGATGATATGATATTTATACAAGTCGCGTTATTCAATCTACGCTAATTAGAATTAGTGCTATATCAATTTTGCAATTCACATCATTAGTTATGTGATATTATAAATATTGTGTTTTTACTTAACACGATATTCTTTATACTGAACATGATAGGTTAGATATCGTGTGCTTGAGTATACGATAAAGTACAATATCGTGTAATATAAAATTCATTGCTATCTAACAATTTCAAAAGTAAATTGTGTATCATTGACTCCTATCCGTAATCCGAAGTTTGAGCTGGGTTAAGTCGATACCACCAGTGATTTAGCTTTATTGAATGTCTTGTTCCTTTCTACTGATGATGATTTGTCACTGTTGTCGGGCTCTTTCATCTCCACATACAATGATAACACCTCTTTATTTACCTTCTTATGAATCAAAAATATTAATTGCAGGTCCTCATCGTCTTCTAATTCATATATAATGGATAATTGTGAAGATGAAATTAAATACTTCGAAGTCATATTACCATTAACGAAAAGTCTTTCTTTGACTTAAAGCAACAGCTTGCCAAACTTCACCGTTGGATTAATGTTCATCAACTGCGCCTTTCCACCTATATAAACTTCATCATTGCTTACTTCTCTTTTATAATGTATGTAAATATCAATATTTTCTATTATGGGGGTTAAAGGGTGATCAGATCCGCCGAAATAAAGCCATTTTCACCCTGAACAACTTATGTCATATAAAAAATCGGGTTTTTACTGTCTCAAACAACTCGCCGATGAGTCACTGCCAGTCACCTCCTGCCTGCCTATAAATTTTGACTTGTCGCCGATTAATCCTCCCCACCGGAATGGCACCACACTATTTTGGTATTCATTTATGAGGATATGTATATAGATTACGTTTATTTAAAGTCTAAGAAAAGTTTCGTCCTAAAATAGGTAACGTGAAATTTTTCTTTAAAAACCAAGAAATATGAAATATTAGTTTCTTTACCAAAGTAATATAAAAAAAGCTCTAAATTCTATTAAAATTATATTAATATATATTAATATATATGAAAGCTATGACATTAGGAGTCAATCAGAGATCGGGGTAAAATGTACAGCAATCCTCGTGGTTTTACTCGTATTCAAGAAATATTACAAGAAACAATAAATTCGTCGCGAAAACAAGCCCAAGAATATGAAGGGACGAGCTTTAGAAGAATGGCAACGCCAGTGCGAAAAGTGGAAGTAAGAAACCAGTGATCGCAGGCCGCATGAGGAAGATTGCGCACGTCAACGCAATAAGTCCACGGAGCCAACGGAGCCATAATCCCTGGACACCTCTTGTTCTTCAGTCATGGAAGGAGGCGGCGGTGTCCGGATGCCATCACACTCTCCTTGGAGCGTACACAGCACTGTTTTTTTGGCGTAATGAAGCATATCCAGCACTTGAGTCATAGAAGGGCGGTCTTCCGGCTTGCTCTGTGTACACCACAAACCGACTTTGATCATCATTCTCGTGAATTCTTCTTCTCCTCCAAGCCTAACGTCACTCTGTTGATTCAAATAATCATGTGCAAAGTCCACAATATTCTCTGCGGACATGCCGTTCGTTCTGCTTCCACCGAATGGCCGCCTCCTTGTCAACATCTCCAGCAGGGTCACCCCGTACCCATAAACATCCAACTTCCGAGACACCCTGAGGCTGACCAGCTCGGGAGCTATGTAACCCAATGTTCCCCGGGCGGCGCTCAGCGAAAAGCTCGACTCCTCCTCCATTCTGGTGGCCAGTCCAAAGTCGCAGATTTTTGGACAGAAGTTTTCATCTAAAAGAACGTTTCCTGGTTTTACATCGCCATGCAGAATGTCGCACACAGAATGCAGATAGTCGATTCCCTTGGCCACACCCACTGCAATTTGGTATTGCTGTTCCCAGCTAAGTGAATGATTCGAAGGGCCATGAGAATGTATGAGAATGTCAAGCGACCTGTTGGGAGCGTACTCAAGGACGAGGGCCATTGATGATCTCTCGCAGCAGAATCCGAAAAGCTTTAAAATGTTATCATGGCTAGCCGCCCCCGCAACCTGCATTTCACTCCGGAACCAATGCTCGGCTTTTGGCATGCGGTGTGCGTACACCTTCACCGCAACTGTGCGTTGATCGGGGAGCTTCCCTTTGTACACTGTGCAGGATCCTCCTCGGCCTATGATGTTACTGAATGATGCTGTCATCTTAACGATCTCCTTGTACTTGTACCTGTGCAAAACGCTGGGTCGAACTTCATCTGCTACAGACTTCCATAGAGTCAGAGTGCGACATGACTGCATCCTTTCTTGAACTCGCAATTTCTTGATCTGTGATTGCTTCTCAAGCTTCAGATTCTCTGAAATCACCTTTGAGGTAGCAGCAGCTGTGCTTGATTCAGATACGAGTTCAAGGGCCTTCCTTTTCTTTAGATTCTTCCACCAGAAAAAAAATCTTCAACATAACATCCGTAAGATTGAGTCAGAATGAAATACTCCGAAAACTATTGTAACATCAGTCATTACAGGCAAATTCATCGGCCCCATAGTTTTCATTTTTTCCATAATAAATTAATCTGCCATTGAAGAATATTTATGGTATAAAAGCATTAATGCATGAGGAGTCTGCCACGGCCACCAGCCCACTACCGCTTCAATACTGTCAGTGGATATTTGTATTATATGGAGACGTATATCTAACGACTGTGTATAGGCGGGATGGGCTGAGAAGAAGGGCTGGTAAACATCTTATCCTTTTCATGTTTTTTAGGAAAAATTATTTAAATAATAATTTTAAAAAATAAATTTACCAAATTAACCTATTTTGAAAAATATTTCTCAAAGCAATGTTAAAAACCAAAGTAGCTAAGCACTAGCGCTTACATGACTTTTGTTAAAAAAAAATTATATGGCTTCAACTTAATTTGTTTTAACCCGATTTCATTATTTGAATGACAAAATCAACTTAAACATGATTTCGTCCTTCCAAAAGACGAAATTACATAAAAAAATTTTTTTAAAAACTTACGTAGTAAAAAATTAACACCACTTTGGAAAATATTTTTCAAAGCGGGTAGGTTTGTTAAATATTTTTTTAAATTATTATTTAAATAATTTTCCTTTTTTTTCTATAACTTAATAAAACAAGCAATTGAACTGTAATATGTTAGATAACCATTTTTATTTCTCCATAGCTTAAGCTGTTAGTGGGGATGGGACTACTTAACAAGGTTGGGCCATGGCTCTCAACTTTTTTTTTTTCTGAACTTCTCTATTTATCAAAGTTGTCAATGTTTTTCTCATTTTTTCTATTCAATGGAAATTGTTTTAAGTGGATTCTATTCTTTTTTTATTTATATTTTTAAGGTTAAATATAAATATTATTTTTAAACTAATTTATTTTCAATTTTTTATATTAATATACACAAAATTATAAATAAAAGTTTATTTGCCCTCCAAGAAATGATATCCTAGTTATGTTATTAGCTTTTTGGAAATAGATTACTAATATATTAACTCGTATTTCAACGCAAACCACAAAATCTTGCTGCACATTGATGTTTTGATATGACATTCATTTTTCTTTTATAAATTTTTTTATCAATACTCAATATGATAAGCTACAACTTCATAGATAGTGCGGATTTACATCTAAAGGCAGATGACTTTATAGATAAATATAAGACAGGGCTAATATTTAAAGGTTTCACTCAAGTCAGAGGCATTGACGTTGAAGAACCTACTCATCTGTGACTAGATTTACATCTATCGTATGTCTGCTAACTATAGTGTCTCAGTTAGATGTAGAGTTGCAACATATAAATGTAAATAGTGTCTTCCTAAAAGTGATTTAGAGGATGAGATTTACATAAAACAACCTGAAGACATTGTTGTTCCTAGGGAGGAATGCAAGGTTTGCAAACTCATAAATTCTATGTATAATCTTAAATAGTCTCATAGGCAATGATATTCCACTTTTTACAAGGTAATTAGTAAGTACGAGTTCATAACAAATAATTATGATCATTGTGTCTACTCCTTGAGGATAAATGCAGATTTATATTGCTCTCGCTCTCTCTCTCTCTCTTTTTATATTGATGATATCCTATTAATAGGAAATAACATAATCCTAATTGTCAGTCTAAAGGAGTAGTTTAACACCTAATTTGAGATGAAAGACATAGGTGAGGCTTCTTACATCTTAGGGATGAAGATTGACAAAGATAAAAAATTTGTAAGCTTAGTATATCTCAATAAGCATACATTGAAAGCGTTTTAGCTTAGTGTCATTAGTTGGAAGACCATTGAATCCCCTCTTTATAAGGGTATAACTCTTTCTAAAAGAATGACACACTTAAGTAGCGAAGAAAGGCTTAAAATAAAGTTAGCATCATATGCACAGCCTATTAGCAGCTTGATATATGTTATGACTTATGCTCGACCTGATTTAAGCTTCATTATAAGTTTGTTGAACGAATACCAAACTGACCCAAGAATGCAACACTAGCAAACTATAAAGTGGTTGATCATGTACCTACTAGTCACTAAGCGTATAGGCCTAACATATAAGGCTGAGTGTCTATTATTAGCTAAGTATAATGATTCAAACTATGCAGGGGACCCATGTGATAAGAAATCTACTATTGGTTATGTCTTTATATTTTGAGGAGGACCATAACATGGGCAAATTAGAAATAAAACAGTATTGCTAAGTCCACCGTGAAAGTTTAATTCTAGGCATATAGTTTGGTAGCTTCATAAGTAGTATGGATTGATGAATTTTTAGCTAAGCTAGGGCTAGAAGACTATTATGATTCTCTAGTCCAGATGTATTATGATGATCTAGCCACCATGTCAATACTGAATAATGGGGAGATTAGTACCAAAGGTAAGTGTATTGAGGTACAATGCTACTTTACCTTAGACATGCTACAGAAAGGAAAGTTGACACTCAATCATCTTCCTACGTCTGTGTAATGTTTGGGAATTTTTTAAATTCTCGAAGTCAACCACGGGGAAATTAGGGTATAGGACCCCTTGACCTTCTCATACGAATAACTTGATCATAGGCTGGATTTGGCAGTTAAAACTTACATGGATGGAAAGTAGACTGAAAGAGCTTCGAAACTTACCAAGAACGCATAAATCGGAGTTCAGATGAGTGAGATACGACCGTTCAAAGTTGATTATAACTTGTAGGGCTCATTTACCCGAATTGGACTCATAAATTGGCCATTTAAGTCATTTTATGGGCCCGATTAATTAATATTTCGAAATTATATTTTAAAGGCCTAATTAAGTGGCCTAATTGGGGGGAGTTTTGGCTCAACTCCTAGAGAGAATAGGGTTCTTAATCTCTATGCTTATAAATAGATAATTAGGGCCCTTAGGGGGGAGCTTTGGAGACTGTGAAGGGAATGAGGAGCCGTCAAGGGAATTTTCCGGCAAGGCTTCGGCGGCGGTCGATCGAGACAACTCGGCCATTGAGGTAGGATTTCGAATCGAGATTAGTGGGATTTTGTTAGCTAATTTTAATGGAAATAGTGATTTATGCAAAACACTATTCACTTAATTTACGTGAACAGTAATTTAATTTTTTGTCGCCGGACTCGTCGTAGGACAGGGGCCATACTAGCCCTGGCTCTGGCCACATTGGCCTTGGCACTGACGGCCTTGGCAGCGGCATATTCGGCTGCCGCTGTGTAGGCCACCGGATCATCGCAGAGAAACAAAAAAAAGAGAACATTGCGGCGGCGCAGCGCGGCGTAGCTCCCAGCCGGAGGGACATGGGCAGCCAAAATCGTTGAACAATGGTGATCTGGTCAAGCCCGACCCATTGGCCGGCCGTAGCGTCCTGTCATTGTGGCTTCTCCGGTGGTTAAAAAAAAAGGAAAAGAAAAATAAAGGCGCTTTCTCGCCCCACCCAGCCATCGGGCAGTAGCTAAGCCAGGGCAGTCGGAATCGCCACGTGATAGCGATCCCATGGCCCTGGCCACTACCCCACTATGGCAGCCAGTAGCGGCACTGCCAGAGGCATTTCCGTCTCTGGCCAGACGTGGGGAAGACAACCCGCGTTGAGGGTCATTGACCCAAACCAGTGCGGGTTCAAAAAAAAATTAAAAAAATATAGAAGGGTAGTGAACCGGTCTGGTTCAAGGGGCTAAAAATGTCAAATAAAATTCTAGAAAATTAATCATGAATCTTGAGAGGTGTGGGAGTATTTAAACAAAGTTTCAAACACAGAAAAAATCCCAGAGACTATAAAATGATCCTTTTACCCCTTGTAGTTAAATTGCCATGTGAAAACCATTTACCTGATTTAGGGGCTCCGGTTCAGTGGCCTATGAGTAATCTTAAAAATTGGGAAAATTCACAGTTAGAGTTTAATGGGTAAAATAAATATAGGCTGAATCACTTAGTGAGGAAAAATTCCAATGAGTGGTAAATTAACTATTTTGCCCCTAGGATTAATCATAAACCTTTAAGTCAACCAAGGTCGGTTCAAGGGGTTTACAACCCCGTCACATGCCAAAAAAATTACACCGAGTCCATAAGGTCAAGTAGTACCCTGGAGCCAAATTTTGGACCCATTAGACTTCAGGAAGACTTTGAACAAAATAGCAGAAACACCCTTATGAGCAGACCGCTCGCATTTGTGTGAATGGAAGTGCGAGTTGATTTGAGAGTGCAGCCTTGGGAAAAGGCAATGACTCTAAATCAATAGATTGGAAGTGAGATGACTAGAATAACCTAAGGGAGGGTACCTTACCTCTGGTGGTAAATTTACCCTAATGCCTTTAGGGGTAATATATCCCATTTTCGCAGAATCGTGTAACTTAGATAACCAAGTGTTAGGGTATCCTAAATTGACATTAAACGACTTCAAAAGGAAGGGGTGTGACTTGTAATTGACATGAAGGCCTTGAAAGGTCACAGTGTCATGAAAAACAAGGGGAATGACCATAATTCTTAGGGTTTAAGGTAACGAATTACACG
Source organism: Saururus chinensis (assembly GCA_035235625.1). Taxonomy (NCBI): domain Eukaryota; kingdom Viridiplantae; phylum Streptophyta; class Magnoliopsida; order Piperales; family Saururaceae; genus Saururus; species Saururus chinensis. The sequence continues at coordinate 21,021,122 of CP141146.1, read as the reverse complement.
TGTCTGCAACCCAATGCATCGATCAACTAGAGTATTATATACATAACTTGTGTGATACGTTAGAGTTATCTACATTATCAGGCTTGAATTCACTGGGCCCTAGCCCTGTAAATGAATGCAATGGGCCTCTGTTTATTATTATGCACTTGTGTGACTGCATGTTATTTATGTTACTTAATTGGATTCATGCTTTTATTTATGATGCTTTAATTTATATTGGTAACTTAAGATTAATTAAGTTTAATCAAGAGACATGGGTAGCCGTTGGATTGGGGGGAGAACATCTAATCAGGATAAAGATTAAAATATCCTCAATAGGGTTTGGGACCTATGAATGGAGTGAATGGGGCCCTAACATAGAATTTTACCTTTGTTAATGAACCGAGGGTGTTTATGGGATGTTCTTTAAGTCATAGCTCAATGGATGAGCTATTTATTCGGCCGATTTATGATGTGAAGAGGACCCAAGTTGTTGGGTAAATACTTGACTGGATGATCATAATCGAGTTTAAGTTTCAGATGTTGGGGGAGTCAATGGTCATAAGGACTTGAGACTTTTATGGACACATTAGTAATGTCTTAGAAGATTTTTTTTCCCAGAGTTGGGGAATGGTAGAGATTATGATACGCTTCTTCATCGCCACGACGGTTTAGGTATTGACCAAAAGGTCTTTACCGCGGGTCTCTCACAGGTCTTCCTAGGACAATATAGTACGTACGAAAAGAGGAGTTGTATGAGCATCATGGAAGGCTTTTGCTTCTTGCCAATCTGTGTCCATGAGCACAGTTGAGATCCTCTTCTCTAGATTCGTGGCAGGTTATTGAGAACCCTTGGGATTTGGGTCCAGCTGTTGTTAAGCAGTCTACTCCAACATTGGAGTCCTATGTCTGGAGATTTCTTCAATAGTCAAATTATCTTTGAGCGTGAACAAGGGTTGTAAGATATTTAATAACATTGTTTGATATTGCTTGTTTAATTAGACAAGTGGAACGATGAAAGGACATAGATAAAATGTAGGTTGAAAATACTTAAGCATTACATGTGTGATGTTATGCTTCTTAGGATAGTATAGCGTTGTGCATGTTCACACGATTCCTCATTTATCCTTATTTCAATACATTATTATCTTTATTTTGGTACATTAGGCTAGTTTCCCTTATGTTAGTGGATAATTTGCATTTGTATTTGGTTATTGAACTTTGATATGCGCACTAGTGGACCACGGGATAGCCGAGCCCACTAGCAGCACATTTCCCAATGTAGGAAGGGGCGACTCCCCATAAGAGGGTCGTCTCCCTCCCTGGTTCGGGTTATGCAATAGAAGACTCTAATTATTCTTCCCTTTCTTCCATCTTCCTTTCCTTTCCCTGCGTAGAACTCTTGGGTACCGATTGTGCCTACATCGGGCACATAATTGGTATCAGAGCTCTTACTATTCCCAGACATGGCACGAGGCAAGCAAGCTGCCGCAGCCCCTGAGGTTCTTTCGGAGAAGGAGGCTCTCACCTCAGTGGACAGTCTGAAGGCCATGTCCGCAATAGCCAGTGAACCCACTCTAACAGAGATCATGGTGGCACTAAAAACCTTGAGCGTGGGTGTGTCCAAGGTGGAGGCACTGGGCTTGGCGATTGTGCAGTTGCAGGCTGAGCGTGCAGCGCTTCTCCTGCTCGGGTTGCCCCCTGCTATCCTATAGAGGGGAGAACTGTCACAGCCTCCCAAACCGATTGTCCCTGGCCCTCCAGCACCAGCAGATAGCAGCATGAGAGTTTCCCAAGGCTCGGTGCGCTTTGGCATGTTCGAACCAGCTATGGATGGTAGGCACCAGGCCTGGGATATGCGAGGTATGCCAGGTGTTCGGGAAAATGTCCCAGTCATGCCGCCTCCTAGAAACCTATTTCTGGAGATGGAGGAAGACTAGGAGGAGTAGCCGGGTCCCCGCGGTGGACCACGAGGAGGGGCTGAACCTCGTTTGGCCTGCCTCCAATTCCCACATTACAATAGGGATGACGACCTAGTAGAATGGTTGTACAAGGCGGAGAAGTTTTTCACCTACCAAGGAACACATTCAAAGGTTGAACGACTGCACATAGCGGCCTTCCACCTCGACGGAGATGCTTCCATCTGGTTCCAGAGTTTCGAAAAGGAGGTGCGCTACCCGACTTGGGCTGTCTTCTCCGATAAGTTGTGCATCTAGTTTGGCACGAACTAGTTTTAGGATTTCAATGAGATGCTTTCAATACTGCGCCAAACCACCATTGTCCGGGCCTATTACACAGAGTTCATGAAGGTGGCCAACCGTCTTCCAGACTAGCCGGTGACCGCCTTGGTGGGCACGTTCAAGAGAGGGCTCAAGCCAGAGATTTCAGAGGAGATGCGCCACTTTCCCTGCTCTAGCATGAGAAATGTGGTGCGACATGCACGCATAGAGGAAGAGAAGTTGGCTCGACAGCGGAAGGGGGTTCTGTTGGGCACCTATCCATGTCCCAGTGGTCTGGTTAGCCCCCTTGCAGGTCAGCCCCCCATTCCACCCCCAGGCCTAACTAGCCAACCATCCATTCCCACCGGCCAGATTGTTCGTCATCTAACGCCGACACAGACGGAGGAGCGGCAGTCCAAAGGACTCTGTTTTCGTTGCGACGAGAAGTTTGTTCTGGGACAATGCTATGCCGTCAAGGGAAGCCTCCTTGTGGAGGAGGTTGAGGAGGAGTGTGTAGAAGACAGGGCTGATGCACCACACTATGACGATGTGCAGCCCGAGATTTCTGTCCATGCATTCTCAGGGGCATTTACTCCCTGCATGATGCGCATTCAAGGCCATTTGAAGCGGCAACAGGTGGCCATCTTGATTGAAAGTGGATCCACCCACAATTTCATTAATGATAAGGTGGCACAGCATCTTGGCTGCTTTGTGTTTGACTCGAAGCCCTTCGATGTGTTGACGATGATGGGAAGCACCTCCAGAGTTCGGGCGTCTGTGCTCAAGCTGCCCTCTCTATTCAGGGCCACACCTTCATCACCGACCTATTCCTTCTTCCGACAAAGGAGGCGGATGTGGTGTTAGGTGTTCAGTGGTTGCAGGAGCTAGGCGACGTGATTTGGAACTTCAAGGACATGGTTATGGACTTTGAAGTTCACAAACAGTGGGTTCGAATCGAGGGCTCCCGGCCAGGTACCCTGCTCTCAGCCTAGTCCGTGGGGTCCTTCTTCCGGTTTGCACCCCAAGGGTTTCTCTTGCAATAGTGAGCGACAGTCAAGGTGACTCAAGAGGAGCCACCCCCGGATCTTATGGAGTTATTGGATGCCCACTAGGATGTCTTTGCCAAACCATCTGGGCTTCCCCCCATGCGGCCTCAAGACCACCATATTCAGATCATTCCAGGGGCGGCACTGGCCAATGTCCGCACTTACAGGTATCCTCATATTCAGAAGTCGGAGATAGAGCATCTCGTGGCTGACATGCTCCAGTCCGAAATCATCCGGCCTAGCACCAGCTCCTATTCTTCTCCGGTGCAGCTGGTTCGGAAGAAAGATGGTACATGGCGAGTCTGTGTCGACTATTGCGCCCTGAATGCTATCACTGTCAAAGACAAATACCCTATTCCGGCGATCAAGAAGTTGTTGGATGAGCTGTCCGGTGCCATGGTCTTCAGTAAACTCGACCTTCGTTCGGGTTATCATCAGATCTAGGTGTAGCTTGCCGATGTGCACAAGACAACCTTCTAGACTCATGACAGCCATGTTGAGTTCCTCGTCATGCCATTTGGGCTGACCAATGCCCTCTCCACATTCCAATGCCTCATGAACGACCTCTTCAAGCCGTTCCTCCGCCGCTATACATTGGTCTTCTTTGACGACATTCTTGTTTACATTCAGTCATGGGAGGAGCACTTGGAGCATCTCAGGTCTGTTTTTTCTATTATGAGAGCTAACTCTTCATTCATTAAGCGTTCAAAGTGTTCCTTTGGCAGCCCGTAGGTGGATTACATGGGCCATATTATCTCACGGTACGACATTGCTACTAACATGTCCAAGGTGGCCGCCATGCTCTCTTGGCCGCAACCTACTTGTGTACGGGCGTTGTGGGGTTTTATTGGCCTCACTGGCTACTATAGACGGTTCATCAGCCGGTATGGGGAGATTGCTCGGCCCATTACAGAGCTTCTTAAAAAGGGGGCCTTCGGTTGGAATGAGGTTGCCCAGGCAGCGTTTAACAAGCTGAAGTGGGCTATGACATCGGCCCCTATTCTTATATTACCCGGTTTCAGCTGGCCCTTTGTGGTGGAGACCGATGCTTTGGATACGAGACTCGGGGCTGTTTTGGTACAGGACGAGCGCTCCATTGCCTACTCCAGCAAGGCTCTAGTTCGTCACTCTCTGTCCCTATTTGTGTATGAGAAGGAGATGTTGGCTATTGTCATCACAGTCGATAAGTGGCGTCCATACCTACTTGGCTGCCATTTCTTGATCCGTACTGACCACCAGCCCCTGAAGTATTTCCTCGAGTAGCGGGTGTCCACTCTGTCTCAGCAGCGGTGGGTCAGTAAGTTACTTGGTTATGACTATGAGGTCATGTACAAGAAAGAGTTCGAAAACACAGTGGCCAACGCCCTCTCTCGCAGTTCTACTCCGGGATAGTGCTTGGCCCTTTCTACTCTCTCTTTTCCCTTCGTTGATGAGCTAAGGCAGTCCTATAGTGGTGATTCTCATACGCAAACCCTTATTACCGCTCTCCAGGCCAACCCAGCTGCTCGTCCATTCTTTGCATGGAAGGATGCCATTCTCTTTTGGAAGGACTGTCTATGGGTACCAGATGTTGCTGATCTTCATAGGAGCATCCTTTCCCACTTCCATGACACTCTCGTGGCTGGTCATGAGGGAGCCTTCTGCACTTATAAGCAGGTGAGCCAGAGCTTTATATGGCAGGGTCTTCGAAGGGACGTCTAGGAGTATGTGGTTGCTTGTGATGTCTGTCAGAGAGCTAAGGCCACCACGACATCTCCTGCAGGTTTGCTGCAGCCCTTGCCTATTCCCGCTAAGGTTTGGGATGACGTCTCGATTGATTTCGTGGAGGCCTTGCCCTTGGTGCAGGGCAAGTCAGTAGTTATGGTGGTGGTGGACTTGCTATCCAAGTACGCTCATTTTTGTGCTCTGGGACACCCATTCACCGCCAAGTCCATGGCGGAACTCTGTGTTCGGGAGGTGGCCAAACTCCATGGCATGCCTCGTATCATTGTCTCTAATTGAGCCTAGATTTTCATATCTCAATTTTGGTAAGAATTCTTCACCTTACAAGGCACTTCTCTTCACATGAGCACCGCTTATCACCCTCAGACGGATGGCCAAACGAAAGTTGTAAACCAATGCTTAGAGCAGTACCTTTGATGTTTCACTATGTCTCAGCCACGCCGATGACTTCAACTCCTTACCTGGGCGGAGTGGTCATATAACACTGTCTATCACACTCATGCCGGTTTTACTCCCTTTGAGGTGCTTTATGGACGACTAGCCCTGATGGTGTTATCGCATGTTCCTCATCGCTCCTCTGTGGCTGAGGTGGATTATATCCTTCAGACACGGGACGAGGTCCTCCGTCAACTCAAGGAGAACTTGTCCTCCTCTCAGAACAGGATAAAGCAGCTCTATGATGGTTGTCACACCGATAAGGAGTTTGCGGTGGGTGACTTGGTTTATGTCTCTGTTCTTCCTCAGCACCAGACCTCTTTATTTCAGCCCGAGCACTCCAAGCTCACCCCCCGTTTCCATGGCCATATGCTGTGGTGGAGCGTATTGGTCCGGTGGCTTACCGCCTTGCCCTGCCGCTTGGTTCCACGGTCCACCATGTCTTTCATGTCTCCAGGCTGCACCACTGCATAGGCAACATGTCATTGGCTACAGATGCTCCACCACCACCCCTGATGGTCCCGGTTACTTCCTCCGACCCGATTCCTGCCTCAATGCTCGATAAGCGCCGGGTTCGCCACTCAGGTTGCATTATTACGTAGGTTCTAATTTCTTGGCAGGGACAATCACTTGAGGATGCCATGTGGATGCCTGAGGATGAATTCATATATCGCTACCCAGCTTGGCCGCCTTGAGGTCAAGGCGAGTAGCGGAAGCATGGTGGAGTGTTGTGCACATTCACACGATTCGTCATTTAACCTTATTTCAGTATATTATTATCTTTATTTCAGTACATTAGGCTAGTTTCCCTTATGTTAGTGGATGATTTGCATTTGTATTTGGTTATTGAACTTTGATAGGCGTGCTAGTGGACCACGAGATAGCCGAGCCCACTAGCGGCACATTTCCCAATGTAGGAGGGCGCGACTCCCCATAAGAGGGTCGTCTCCCTCCCTAGTTCGGGTTATGCAATAGAAGACACTAATTATTCTTCCCTTTCTTCCCTCTTCCTTCCCTTTCCCTGGTAGAACTCTTGGGTACCGATTGTGCCCACATCGGACACATCATATAGTTTCTAGGCAGAACTACATCTAGATCCGATCTTGTTGGAAACATTAGAAATGTTGTCTAATGTGTATGTAGGCAAGTAGCATCGGGTGATGTTTGCCCGAACCGAAAAATATTAATAAAACATTTTTCCCCTTTGGAAGCTCTTCTCCTGAAGGCGGAGATGTTACATTGTTATTGTTGTGGTTGTTTGGTTTGGTTGGTTGCAGATTGTCTAGGTGACAACAAGTGAGACCAGGAAGTGAGCACAAGATGAAGTTCCTCGTTTCTGCAATTATGGTACGTAGTGTATCTTTGGCATGAGAGTCAACTTAGTTATTTATTTACAGATGGATGATGGATTTGTACTTAAATGGATGAGTTGTTCTTATTGAATTTTGAAATGTGTAATAATATCATATAATTTGATATTCATATTTGTGAACCCCAGTTATCATTACCTAGATATTTAATCGAATGGTTTGTTTTGTATTTAAGAAAGAAAAATAAAAACTTTCTCGTGACTTATTGTTCGTGCTATTTAAAAGGGCTTTTAAAAATCCGGGGCGTGATAGTATGAGATGTACATTGGTGGATTCGTTAACTAAGGCCTTACCTACAAATTTGTTTGTATAATACACTCATAGTTTAGAGTTGCAACAGAACTAGATGTTAGTACTTATTGAACTAATACGATTACTTAACCTATAAGTGGGGGATGTTAGACCAATTTATGGTATCAACCCCATATTGGTCCCATAGCAACCAGTTACGGTGAACCGGTTCATGCTCAAGGGGTATAGGTACGTGGGGGTGGACCCACGACCTATAACACATTGCCATACTCATTTGGTGGGCCCAAGTTACACGCACACACTCACTTATATATACTAGATGTATTATAGGTAATCATTCATGCATACACCTTTAACCTTTAACGATACACAATAAGGTAGTCTAGTTAGAAGAGACTTGTTGTGTCTTGATTCTAAGCTCAACAAAAAAAAGGATGCACTAAGTATAAAAGGGGGCAGCCCCCTCTCCCCCGCTCTTTAAGGTTTCTCTCATGCCCCCTCTCTCTTTGGTGTGAAGAGGGCCAGCCCTTCTTTCCCCTCTCGGTCCGCTCTCCCTCTCACCCTTTGGCTTGGCCATGGCTCCCCTCTCCTTGGGTTGAGCTACCACTCCTCCCCCTTGCCTCTTTGCTTGGTGATGAAGGGTGGAGCCTCCTCTCATCCTTGGTACACTAGGCCCTCGTCTCGGGTCACGAGTAATGTGAAGAAGGTTGTTGATTGATAGCTTGTGCATGCCAAGATGACACTTCGCTTGAGGAAATATATATTCCCCTCTATGTGCTATGGTTTGTGGTGTTTGCATTCATCAATTCTTCAAAGAGGTATTTAACATCCCCCTATTTTATAATTGAATTAATATTGAAAATGATGTGCTTTTCCTTGTGGGTGCATAGGTTACACCCTTAGGGTTCGGCCCCCTTAATAGGTTAGTATGTGATTATCCCTTGCAATTAAGTTTGATTGATTGATTACTAATTATATTATAGATATCATTGTGTTACGTATGTGTGTATTGTTGATTTGTATGTTAATCTTCTTTGAGGGGATTAAAAATAAAAAAATTTACACCTCCACTAAAGGGTTCTCTCAACGCTTCCGCTGACGCTACCCTTAGGACATGTATGAGGTGAGATACTAATTAAAAAAGATGGATTAGGATTTTTTAAGAGTGGGGTGAGTCACCTTTTAGCTAGTGGGTGAGTAACCTTTGAGCAAAGATACAAACATGACACAAGATATATATGCAGAGCATTGCCCACTATGAATGGCTAAAAATATTTAATTAATTTGAGATGTAAGTAGACCAACCTGCATAGGCACCGTGTTCCCGATCCGTCGAAACTCTTACTGGCCACGTTTTCCCCGAAGGCAGCATCTTCCTCAGCAGCAATTCCATTGGATATCATTTCATCCGCACCTGGCAAGTCCTTGGAATTCCCCAATTCGCAGTTCTGATCAATTGGTCTCTTAGATTCATTACGTACTAAACATGGCTCATGTTCTTGCCTGCTCTTTTTCTTTCCGGACTGTTGATCCAGGCTAGACCTGGACATGTTATGGGTCCCCGCCCGAGCTCCCTCCAGACTTCTGCTGGGATCATTTTCAGGGAATAATTCATTGGGAGGGACGCAGGAAATTTCTGAATGCAAATGTTCATCTGGTATGTTGGAGGTTTGCATGCTTGCTCCAGAAGTGCTAGGAATGTTACTCTTGCAGCTGCTTGTGGAGTGACCATATTGGAGGCAACAGGAACAGTACAAGGGTAGCTTCTCATAGCTCACATCTTGACAAAATCCGCCATGTCCAACTCCAACCCATATCGTTCTAGGCAGGTCTTTGAGGAGGTCAACCACCACACAGAGTCTAGCAAAGTGGGTCCGTGTCAGGTCTTTGGTGGGTCCATCCATGCAAAGGTACTCCCCAATGGGTGAAACAACGCGGTACAACAGATCTTCTTCGAAGTAAACCACAGGAAGGGAGGGAAGCAGGATCCAGACAGCAGCCACAGAGGGCTCCTCGTCTGAAGGGCGAAATGAAGGAGTCCATCTGAAGATCTTCATCAAATTGCCGTGGACCAAGCACCGACTTTGTCCCCAAACATGGATCATGTCGTTCTTGTTATGCAATCTAATGAATACGTGAGAATGGTTCAGCAGTGTGATGGAGCACTCACCCTCTAGCACCCATTCTTTGGAAGCCCATCTCCTGATCTGCTCTAAGCTTGGTCTTGAGCCTGGGAATTTGCCTACAAGACAGAATTTGAACTTCTTCGCAGTGAGCTTTATGAAATATTCATCAAACTGAACGGCAGATTTTGTAACAGAAGCTGATGGTGCTCTTCCTTGGATCTTTTTTCTTCGGTTGCTTTGACCTTCATCTGAATCGTTGCAGTTTCGACCAGCAGATGAAGTCTTTTCTGCTCCTTGAGGCTTGTTTCGATAGAAGGAATCAAGTACCCAGTTCCTTGTTGACGCCTTCCAATTAGTCTTACGCTGAACAGAAACGCTCCCCTCCGTCAGGCTACTTCTAATTTCCGGTCTGGAGTTGTATTGGATAACCGCTTGATTGCAAATCCTGCTGGTGGCATTCATTGCTTCTTCGCTAGCTTGTTCAAGTGGAAGAGAAAGGTCAGGTTGTAATGTCTGTTCCTGGGTCTGAACCCTTCTCTATAAGCAAGAAGAGGACAAAAAGATGGACGAGGAAGGAAATTGCTCCTGTTGACGTTTTGCTCATCGTTATCATCGTTATTTCTCCGAAGTTAGCACCAAGAAAATGTTCACCAAAATTCCCCGCGTTTTTTTGTCTTGGAGAGTTTATGTGCCCTCTGTGTTAAGAAGTAGGCCGTCGGATCAAAATTCGGTGGTGGTGAGCGATGCCCGGGCTTATGTAGTTGCGCTTGAGCCCAAAAGGTTTTTTTATTTTATTTTTCTCCATTTGACCCGGAAAGTAAACGCTTTGATGTGACGGGTTATTTAACTCCATGACCCATGTACATAGGGTTCCTAGTATCATACATAGAGAACTAATATAGTATAGTCAATGGATGTCTATGTTAATAATATTTTATGTAACTATATAGCATGTTAAACTTCTATGTATCATACTAGATGAATATGTATGTTGGCCATAATCGACTCCAGCCATGGAGCCTACTGATCAATCTAAATCTGTCTATACTAAATTATGCAATACAGTACCAATATTTATCTCACAAATTGGTCATTCACCCTATTTAACCAAAAGCATAGTGCTATTGTGACCTTAACTTTCAGTCATTAAAACTTTTACTTCTTCGTTACCGCCCCGTGACGAATAAGACCTATTTTGTAAGCCCCACTCATCAATTATGTTGAAATACTCCCTCCGTCCTATATTAATAGCTCCGATTGGAAAAATATTTTGTTCTGTTTTAATTACTCCATTCGACTTTATTTAAGCCCTTCAATACATCTAAGAAGCTTCTCAAGTAGTTTAACTGCCTCAACACCTCCTATGGCTTCCTGGCTGAGTCGAGCCTACACCTTCCGCTTCCGGTTGCAGAGACCACCTACCCAACTTATCTCTCCATTGCTGCTTCCTATCGCCACTCCGAAGATCTCTTTAGTACCGTCTCCAGCGACCACTTTCCCTTCTCTTGACGTCCCCTCTACACCATCTCCTTCTCTGGACAGCCGGAGAGTGCCACCTCCCTATTGGAAGCGCTAGATGCTGGAGTTCCGTCTGCTATGAACCTGCCTAGTCCACCATCGTCGTCTGCATCACCAATGTCATCACCAAGAAGCGGGGTCTCGTCCAACGAAAATGGGGCCAATTGTCGCCTTCAACTATTCAAGTTTATGGGCAGAATCGCTGTTCTGGCTACTTGCGCTCTAAATGATCATCAACAAGTTATTGATATGTTGAAATAGGATTCATCAGACATTTACACCACATTGTGTTGGCTTTTTAGAATGCACAAATCTTATCTCTCTGCATAGTGCATTTGGGATGCTATCGTTGTTAAGATTTGTGCAGTGATGATTTCCGCATCACCATGAGCAGTTCAAGTCATTTTATTCCTTTTCTATACTACTGCAAGTCTGTCAACGTAAATTGGTTTGAATTGATTTCTTTCAACGAAGGAAGAGAGGAGGGAAATGCGAAGGCTTTGAACATTGAGTAGAACTGCAAAAGGCAGTGAGATTCCTGCTTGTCATAGTCAAATGGCCCGTCCTGGAGTGGACCCTGATAACAACGTTGTATGTCTCAATTGTTGTCGGTCCTAACTGTCAGAGTTGCTTCAATTGAAGCAACCCTTCAATGGAGTTGAAGAGGACGATCAACGATAGGAAAGGGACCGACAGAAGTGGGTTTCGGTCGAAAATGCATAAATGGAGATAGTAGTAGTTGATGAGAGAATTGGGAGTGGAGTGATTGGAAACATAGGAGAAGCAAGAAGGGGGAGATTGAAGAGTAGGAGCCTACAACGCCTCGTGGGGGAAATGGGACTGGGAGGAGAAGTGGAGAGGAAGAAGATGATGAGGATGGAGAGGAGGGCGAGAGAACTTTCCTCAAACTAGGGTGGCATTTCATGTGGTGGTGAGTTCAGACATCAGAGTTTGGAATGAGGGACCTGTGCTCTCTATATGATGCAATTGGGGAGAAAGTAATCGTCGGGAGTTTTATTATGCTACTATTCAGGTGAGACTTACCATCAGATAAAAACGATGAAAAAGAGAAATGGAGCTATTAATTTAGGACGGAGGGAGTAATGAAGTAGACTTTTGAAGAAGTTAGCGTCACTCAAGTATTTTTCTAACCAAAACTCTACCCTCTGTGCCACCGTTTAATACACTTTTTCTGACCTCTCTTTCCCTCCCACACATTTGTCATGTCTACCTCTTTGCTCCATGGCCCTAGCACAAGCTATGCTCGAATCATGGCCCCACTCCACCCTTAACCCTCGGGAAGAAAGGCTTATGCTACTACAACTGGCTTGGCCTCCCTGTTAGCAACAACCAGGCCCCAAGTCTAGCCTCCTTGTAATATCTTGAATTTTCCTAACTTTCAAAAATTAAGTACGTGGAAAATAAGGTATTTGACCCTTTGACCTTCTTAATAGAATAACTTCCTCCATAATTAGAATTTGTGGCTGAAACTTATGTGGTTAGAAATTAGATAGAAAGAGCTTCGAAATGCCGCCAAGATTGCGTGAATTGGAGTTCAGATGAGGGAGATACCACTGTTGAAAGTTAAACATATCGTATAGGGCCCATTTACCCGCTTGAAACGTGTATTTGGGCCGTTTAAGTCATTTTGCGGGCCCGATTAATTATAATTCCGAAATTAAGTTTTAGTGGCCGAATGAATTAGCCTAATAAAGAGGGGTTGGGCAAACTTTTGGGGGGATTAGGAACCCTAATCCCCATGCTTATAAAAGGCCTCATTAGGTCATAGTTTAGGGGGTCTTTGCCCGATGGAAGGAGAGAATTGGGTGAGTGGCAAAGCTACGGCGAGGCTCCGGCGGCGGTGGATCGACAACAAATTGACAATTAAGGTAGGATCAATATCGTTACGTTCGAGTGTAGATTAATAAAGATTTTATTAAATAAATTTGAGTGTATAATATAATATTTGCAATCCTGTTTTGCTGTAATTTTTAAGAGCAGTGTAATTTTTTTAAGAACAGTAGTTTGTAGTTCTGTAATTTCATTGACTGTAATTTCGTTTTTGGCTGGATGGCCGCTGAACGGCCGCCGGCTGGCTGCTGGTCAGCCGCCGGCCGGCTGCTGGTCGGTCACCGGCTGGCTGCTTGTAACGTCCTGGATTTTTATTACGATTTTCTGCAATTTTTCTGATCATTTTCGGCGAGAAATTGTGACGCTTCGGCGTATTTGGCCTCGGTATTTGTACCCGTAGAGTCGGGTCTCAGGTTCATCATAGGCGACGGGCCTAGACCCGCGTTTTGGTGCGAAAATTCGAGAGAAAACAGACTGCAGAAGAAATAAGGTGAGAAAAGAAAAAAAAAAGGATAAAAGAAAGCAAAACGGGCTCGGGCTCGGCTGAGCCCGATCCAGAAATGTTGGAACAGTGTTTTTTTTCCCCCCCCTTCTCCGGCGTCTCTCTATCCCAGCCGCCACCGGCCGCCGGTGGGCCGCATGGCCACCGCACCGGCTTCACCTCGATCGTGCGACTGCTGGGGGGTCGCCGTCCCGGCCCCACGACCGCTCCGCCCCGTCTCGCCCCTGTTCCGCCGGCCGATCTCTCTGCTCTCTCTCTGTTTTGTGCTTGGACGGCGCCAGCGGTGGCCGGTGGGCTTCGCCCAGCTTCCATCCGGCCAGTCTCAGGCCGGCGACGGCAAGGCCGCCGCCCTGGCCAGTTCCGCCGGCTCCCCCACTCAATTTTCTCCGGTTAGCTCCCTCACTCCCTCTGTTTTGTTGGTACCGCCGCCGCCATGGGCCGGCAAGGCCCAGCTGGCCGGCTGTGGCTCCGCCCTGCGCCGGCGACGGCAAGAGGCCGTCCCTCCCGGCCCCAGAGGCCTCCGTTCCGTCGCCCCATGCTTTTCCCCTCTCTCTGCCCTGTCTTCTGCCGGCGCTCTGTTTTGGTGAAACGGAGGCCGCCGACGGCGAGCTATGGCCAACACGACCCCCGTTCGGCTCCGTCATGGGCCGGCGACGGTGGGAGGCCACCCCTCCCGTCCCCACTTGGCCTCTCCTCCGCCGTTCCGCCCCATTTTTCCCCTCTGTTTCTGTTTTCTGCCCCTTTGATCCAACTCGCCGGCCGGCTTCGGCCGCCGTTGGACGCCTCGGCAGGACTCAGTCCAAACCGCCTTGGTTCGGCGATGGCAGTGGGCCACTCCACCCGGACTGATTCCCCTTCCTCGCCCTCCATTTTTCCTCTGCTCAGTCCGAATGTTCCCTATGTTTTCGATATACCGCCGACAGTGATAGCTAGCACTGGCCGGACGGTTGTCGTGGGCTGCGCTCCGATCTGGCAACGACTAGGAACGGCCCCACCTAGCCCGGCCTCCATCTGGCCAGCCACGGGCCGGTGATCGCAAGGCCTACCCCCTAGCCAGCTCCCTTAGCCCACGATTGTCCCTCATCTTCCCATGCTTTGGTCTATCCATTTTGGACGTTGTGACTGTCATTGACAGTCGGACATCGAACCTGGCCATGTGGACCTTTGTCCAGCTCCGCCTCGACCCAGTGGGCCATATTTGGCGAGCCTTCTTTTAGTGACGGCTCCACCTGGACCAGTTCGACCTCATCTGACCCTAGCTCCTCCTTGTGGCCCTAGGGTTTTCCACCCGTTTTGGGCCACCGTAGTGTCTTCTCTGGACCTTGTAGCTTGACGGGTCTCAGCCTAGAGATGGCTGGCCGCCCTAGTGCGGCACCGCACCTCTTTTTCCGACATGAGTCACGTGTCTCCTCTGTCGGTTATGTGTTTGACCGCGCCATGCAGAGCACCACCGTTCTACCCTCGCCAAATGCCGATTGGCCTCTAGTCGGCCTACCTCAGCACGGAAACGGCAAAGGCCGTATTGTTGGTCTCCGCCCTTGGGCATGGCCCTACCGCCCTTCCGAGTCTTGGGCTGATACCGTCTAGCACTCTCCCCCTCCCTTTGACCGTCAGATGGCTCTGCCATCATCTGGAGTTGACATCGGAGTCCTCCATCAGTCTCCTCCGTCCTTGAGTGATGCCCACACCCTCCGCCCTTAAGTGGGCCCTAGTAAACACGAAATCGACGCCATTGGGTGCTGTCCATGGCCAATTTCAATGTCTTGTGATCGGTTGTGTATGGTTCAACCACCGGTCGAATTTTAGTGTACGCCTAGATCTTCGGTCGCACCTGCCACTCGTTGGCACGACCTTCCTCCCGGCCGCCCGTAGTGTGCCGCCGTGGATCACGGATTTTTCCGCTTTGATCAGTGTCACCCCTGTTTGGTCGTGAGTGCTTCCGGCATTTCTTACACCCTTGGGACAGCAACTCTCTCAGCTGGGCAATGGTTTTGACCGCCAACTCCGCCACCGACGCCGCCACCGTCGTGTGCTCGCCATCAAACGTCATGATTACGAGGTAGGGGAGCTTGAACTCGTAATTTCATGATAGCATGCTTGAATGAGTAGTAGCATGCTAGGAATTACATGATGTGCATATAAGCATGATTATATAGTATGTTTAGATACGTATGGCATGCATATGAGCTGTGAGTATGATTGTTATGTATGAGTTGCACGTATGCTTTATGTATGTGTATATGCATGTGGGAAGAGGTATGTACGATGGACGGTAAGAAGTAGTAAGGTTTTTGGTATAGAGTCGAATGGGGACGGGTAAGCGTGTGATGGAAGATGACAAACGTAAGTGTGACAGATGAAGAATGGAGTGGATTGGATCGGTTTGGCGTGGAACAAAGTCAGGGGTTGGTTTCTGTAAGTAAGAGAACTTAGGCTTGAAGCCTGAGGTGGGGTTTGTTAGACGACAAGAGTGTGCATAATTGTACAAGCATAACGTACAAATTATAAAGTGAAAAGTAAGCATAATCAGTGAGGTGTAAGTAAGGGGGTAACGGGGATTTACCTTGAGGAGCTCAGTTTGACGACGTAAGTAAGATGTGTGGACTGTAAGGTAGATGGCAGAGGTCGTATGATTATGTAAGTATTTGTGTACGGTGAGTTATGTGTGACTTGGACAGGTAAGTGAAGTCTGCTGCCCTGACGAATTAGGGTTTCGATCGGGCTCAGCTTCGGGTTGATCAGTCGAGGACTGAGTTTGTGTGGCATAATTGTACTGCATAATATACTTAATTCAAACTTGAATTATAAGAAAGCTATTGATAACGTTGTGAGTTTGAGACATGAGGGTTCAACGGATTGAGTTCCGTGTTTGAGCTAGCCGATAATGAGTCGGCTGAGCACTGCTGTGTCTTGCCATGGTTGTTATCCTGCGGGATCTTGTCTGTGTGCTTTATAGAGCACCAGACGTCTGATGCTCTGTTGAGAGTGATGTATGCTTTGTTTTGGTCTGTGTGCTGTTAAGCCCAGACGTTTGATGCTCTGTTGAGAGCGCTGTAAGTTTCCGCCCTTCGTGGGCTCTGTATGTTTCTGCCTATAGATGGCACTGTAAGATTCTGGCCCAAGAGTGGCCCTGTATGTTTTCTACCCTTAGTTGGCACTGTATGGCCCTTGTTGGCAATGTATGGCCCCAAAGAGTGGGCATTTGCGCGCTCAGGTAAGCAGTATCATGGACCTGCTCTTACCTGTTTGATCCTGTGCCCCATGAGCATAGGTGTGCCTTGCCTTCGGAAAAGTCCATGGCGTCTAGTTGCTCCCCGAAGGTTAAGGTGATGCCCTTGTGGCATTCCCTTCTTTCCCGACATTGGAGCTTGTTAATTGTAATGAGCTTCAGTCGTCGATAGTATGTGTTCGATAGTGAGAGTATGTTGTATGCTTCAGATTCTGAGTAAGTTGTACGTGTAAGATTCAGAGTATGTGTAAGTGTAAGCTCCTAAGGAAGACGTAAAAATACGTTTATGTGTAAGCGTATGATTGTACGATTAAGGTCATACAAGTATGTGTAGGTTGTGTGTGTATGAGTACGATTGTAAGATGATGATTTGAAGTAAGAACGTAAGTGTAAGTGTTTGAGTAAGAAAGTAAGTGTATGATTGTAAGCACGATTGTAAGTATATGATTTGGACGAGGACTGTAAGTGTAAGATTGTACGAGTTTGGTCGTACGAGTATGAGTAAGGTGTTGGGTATGCGTACGATGGTGCGAGTACGTTGTAAGACCCTGATTGAGGGTGTTTGTGTAAGTTTGCTTCCATTTGATGTGCTATGCGTTTTTATATGCATATATATGATTGTTATATTATGCAGATTGCTTCATGTTTGTGTTGCATGACGCATGTTTTTATGAACTTATCGAGTTCACCATTTTTGGGATTTCCCCTACTGGGTATTTTCCTACTGAGTATGAAAATACTCACCCTACTATTTTTAGCCCCGTGGTTCGGGAGGCTTTTGCAGGTTGTGTTGGAGAGCTCCTGGAGATGTATGCTCGATTCTGCGGTGGATCGTTCCGCCTTTGACTCGGGTGTATTTAACTCAACGAGAGTTTTCGATGCCACGATCTGATGTATTGGGTGAGATGAGATTTAAATGTTTATACCTTCTGGACTTTTAGCTTGGATCAGATAGTAGACTGTTTATGGAACTTGTACTCGGGGACGCCTGGGAGTTATTTGTATTTAAAAATCCATGATCATGGTGATTTAGTCGGACGTTTGTTTTCGAGTAGCGCCTGAGGAGATTTGATTTGGCGATACGATGTTTAACTGTATGATGTTTTAAATTATAAACTGTTTATACGGGTTTTGATTTCGTTAGTTTTACTCCAATCTAAAATTAAAAATTTCTCGTGAATTTTATAGAAAATGTATGAAAATCCCAGGCGTTACACTGCTGGTCGGCCGCCGGCCTTAATCCCACTAGAAACCCTGGCTGCTGGGTGAAAGTGACCGGGGGGCGAACCTGTCGGTGGCAGATTCCGCCGCAGTTGCGCGGGTGATTAAAAATAAAAAAATGAAATGAATGACAGGCGGCGGCGCGGTGCAGATCGTGGTCGAAGGCGGGACCGAGGGTCACGGAATCGCCGGAAGATAGCGATCCCGTTCCTTTTTCCGGCCATGGCTGCCTGGCGCCGCGAACTGATTGCCACACTCAAAGAAAAAAAAAGAATCTTTGGCCGCGGACAGCCGCCGGGCGGTGGCGAGTCCAGGCCCACCGGAATCGCCGACGGGCGGAGATCCGGTGGGACCTAGCCTTACCCCGCCGGGCCAGCAGCCACTGCCGCAGCTAGAGGTTTTCCCGCCTCTGGCCGAACGCGAAGGAGACGACCCGTGCATCGCAGGTCGTCGGGCGCGGGTTTGGGTCAGGCGACCCATATAAGCATCGCATATGTATTAAATTTCATAAGCCTAAAAAAGTTGAATTCATTTATAAATATATATTTCACCTTTGATTAGATGGTCCAGCATCGGTATGACCAACATACGTGTAGGGGTAATGAAGGCTCATCGAACTTTGAGTTTCATACCATGCGTAGCCTTGAGACATTTGAACGCTAAATGGCTCATGTGCATGCGTCGTGGACCTTCCATATTACACACAAAATCTCAAAATTTAGATAAACGTATTTTCATTAAAGGATAATAAGATTCAAAACGTATTCCCAACTAAATCAACCTTACCTCCAATTAGGGCCACTTCCACCGTAAATAGGGGCAGACGACCTATGACGTTCATTTGAAGCTATCGTCATAGATAAATTTCCTTCTTCTTCGTCGTCGACCGACATTTGCATATGACTTTCATTGTTCACATTTCTATCTGAGCTCCTGTGTGAGCTTCTGTGAGAGCTCCTATGTGAACTACTTCGCCTTTTCACTAGTCACTCAGGCCTCTTTTTCAAGAAATAAGTCATAACAAATTATGTGACACGAGAGGTCGAACATAAAACTCATTGATGCATCATCATTTATACATATTTGTCTCGAATTTGATCCATATGTTGGAATAACACATTTTATAGTAATTTTCCATCTTCTTCGATCCCACCCAATCTTGCTAGCTACTTGCATCTCAAATTCATCATATGTAGACAGTTTCTTAATTAATAATCCTTCTGTACGTCCGTCATAGTTAAGTAAAAATCTAACCATTTCTTCTGCCATCTCTATTCATTTGATTCATAAACAATAAATTAAATTCATATTAAAATAAGCAATTGTCTCAAAACTAAGAGGCTAAAATTAGACTAAGGCGACTCTATAATGCTACGAATGTCATGTTTTAATAATTATGTCCATAACTCGTTACTTCTGCGAAATCTCCTAAAAAAATCACTCCTAAACATACATTCAATACTATAACAATTGAATCTTTAAACACACAAAATTCCTAATCAATAAAATTACACAATTGATGCGATCATGCATGCAATGTCACAATTTATATAAGCCGTAAAAAAAGCACTAATGCCACTTGACATAAAATACTCATTTTTAACTAAAGAGATAATTATTTAAATAAGGCAAATCCACAAGAGCACTATGCCATCATGCTCAGAAAATGAGAAAAAAAAATGAGAAGATGGATAAATAAGAAGCCGAGTAGAAAAAGGGTGAGAACGGAGAATACACAAACTCGGCCTGCTACCTTTCAGTGCTAGCAGATTGGATCATATGGGACTCTCTCCTTAGCAGATAAATCCCTCCCCTTTCCTATCATTCACCATTCTTCTTCTTCTTTTTCTTTCTCCCACTTATTTTTTCCTCTAACTTTGTCCATTTTTGCAAATGTAAGAAAATAAATTCACAAGATCATTGTACCCAAACTAAAAAAAAAAAGAAATTCTATCCCACCATTCTAAATTGAACTCTGTCTGGTCTTGAAGTAGGCCGACAAGTAGGGCTAGACTTTGAGCAAAAACATCAAAGACTCGTTTCACTAAGATCCTGCTCTTGATATCGAGCATCAATGACCATCATAAAAAGGATCCATTGTGTCCAATGAAGTGTAATGTCCCCGCATTTTTTTTTATTTTTTATTTATTTTTCTAATAGGGAAATTTACTCTTCAATGTATTTTTTTTGTGTGATTTACCTTGATATTCATATTTGTAAAGTTGAATATGAAGCTTAGTTGTAGGCCGTAGGCCTCGACTTGCTGTAGAAGCTTTCGACATGATAAACATGTACCCACAATTTGGTTCGATTTGAAAGATTCAACAAAATTCCGGGGAAAATAAGTAACTAGAAAACTATGATATCAATTTATATGAAGATGCAAATCAATGCTAACAAATGATTAATCTCAAAATTTATCAACATAAGCATAAAGTTAATAGCTACCCAAATAACATACTCCTTGCAAGAAAATTAAACAGAAAATATCTTTTATAGGAGGGTTTTTTTTTGCCCAAACCTCGTTTTTTTAGGGAAGAGGCAGGACCGGCGGCGGGACTGGCGGCGGAACTGGCGGCTGGACTGGCGGCGGGCCGGAGGCAGCAGAGGCGGCGGAGCGGAATGGTGGATCGCATAGGAGAAACGCACAGACGACTGGAAACGCGAGGCGGAGAGGACCGGGTTCGCGAGTAATAAGGAGGATGATTTTGTCGTTTTAAACGACGAAATCAAATTAACCGTGACCGAGGATTGAAAATGGGACAAGTGTGGCAGTGTCGTCATTCAGAACGACGAAACCGGTTCAACTTAAACTAGTTTCGTCGTTTAGAAGGACGAAATTGGCTTAAAACCAATTTCGTCCTTCTAAACGACGAAATCAACGTAAAAAATAAAAAAAAGCCACGCAGGTGCCAGCCGCTTGGCTGGCATCTGCGTGGCAAAAACGAACGCTACTTTGGGAATTATTTCCCAAAGTGGTTTAATATGGTAAATAATTTTTTTTAATATTATTTATATAATTTTTCCTTTAAGATATTGCGTGTATATGGTGAGATCTTCTAAATGAGGGTCGTTGAGGTAAGCTTAGAGTTACAGGAGGACGTCGTTTTACTAGGCACCTTTGTGACACTAAGTTCACACACGACTGCATGGCCTATGTTACTCAGGGATGTTTAACACCGAGTAAAGTGGGTTCATAGAGCTGGATGTCACGGGGTAGCGAAATGGATTATCCGTGATATATGCTGGGGTGAAGTGTTGTATACTAGGTATGTATACATTGTGGGAATTGCTCATAGTGTTGCACACCTTGTATACAGGCATTGTGGGGAAGACCCACAACGTTGAGTAACATGTGTGCACAACATTGCACAAAATGCACGTAACGATGCACATACATAGTTGGCTATTTTGGGACACATGGCCGACTAGCACATATTTGACCATATATCCTAATATAGCCAACGTTGGGCATACATATTGTGCAATGTTGTGGGCCTTCCCCGCAATATTTATATACATGGTGTGCAATACTATATGCAGTTCTCACATATGTGTGTGTGCCCCAGCATGTGTCACGGATAGTTTGCTTCGCTATCTCGTGAAACATGGCTCAACACTTACAGATGTATGTACGCATAATTAGCTATGCTGAGACACATGACTGACTAGCACATATGTGTGTCCTAATATAGCCAATTATGCATACACATCATTGTACACATATATTACACAATGTTGTACATATATATTATGCAGCGTTATAAGCTTTCCTTGTAATGCATATATACTTAATATACAACACTTGTGTGCTTCGTGATAGGGGGTCAACGTTTGGAGAAATTCTCCCATGTGCGTTGCACACGCTGTTGGCTATGTAAGAACATTTATAACTTCTTACTACCCTCGTGTCTCGTAACTATGCTGGTAAATGGTGAACGGCCAGCACCAACGCACACTGAAAATTTTCTCCAAACTTTTAGCCGCGTGAGCGCTTTACCTCAACATTTACCTTTCTAACAGCCAATAGTACTCTATTAGAATGATTAGAAGGTACTATCACTATTTTGGCTTAGCTGGCACTCGGAGAGTGTAAGCAGCAAATAACGGCGACAACGCAGTGGTCCAGCAGCAGAGGGGTGGAGCTGCCGAATTTTAGAACCAGTCTCCCCACCCCTTCCTCTTCCCCGACAATCGCGATCGAAGCCGCCAACATTGCGAAGCAGAGCCCTCACAGAATCCAGATTTCACCCGCCCATTTCTTCCGAGATCTCGTCAACGGCCATCTTCCGTCACACTGACATCGAGCTTGCCGTCCGTTTTCAGTTCAAACAGCAGCCGCAGCCCAATTCGTCTCTCCTCGTCTGTGTTGGCGGATTCCGTCAATTTTGGGTTGTTCTTGGTCCTAATGGGGAAGGGGGGAGGCTGCGTTCCCAGCAGAAAGCGGCTGCCGGTGGTCGCGACCGCGCCTGCGCCCGCGTCTATCCCCGTCGCTGATCCGCCGGCTCCTGCTTCGGAGGAGAAGAGCCGCGCGGGGAGTGACGGCGGGCCCGTGGAAGTCGTCGGTGCTGGCGGCAGCGGGCTTCCTGTGGTGAAGCTGAGGATTTTCATCGTTTTCTACTCCATGTACGGGCATGTAGAGTGCCTGGCTAAGAGGATGAAGATAGGCGTTGACTGCATCGATGGGGTCGAGGGGGTGCTCTACCGGGTGCCCGAGACTTCCCCTGCCGATGTTCTTGTGGAGATGAAGGTCCCGCCCAAGGACGAAAGCATCCCCGTGCTGTCCGCCGCGGAGCTCGCGGAGGCCGACGGGGTGTTGTTCGGGTTCCCCACGAGGTTTGGGTGTATGGCGGCGCAGATGAAGGCGTTCTTTGACTCCACGGGACAGTTGTGGAATGAGCAGAAGCTCGCAGGGAAGCCGGCGGGGTTCTTCGTCAGCACCGGAACGCAAGGGGGAGGGCAGGAAACCACCGCGTAAGTTCTCTTCTTTTACTGCTTATTGTTAGCATATGCCTATTGCCTTTTATGATAGTATTTATTATAGTTTGTAACTGCCTATTCAATTCAATGTTGTATCATTTTCACTGCTTTAATTGCTGCTGTATTTTTTAGCATTTTTGCTTGCTACTGTATTATTTCTGCTGTCACCCTTTTACTGCCTTTAGTTTTGACATGTACTGACCACAGCTACACAAAATTAGATTGGGATAACGTCATGCCTTTCTTAACTACAACAGCTTCAATGGTTGAAAATGTTAATGCAGTCAAAATTAGAGTCTGATCAGACAAGACCTCTGAGCGTCCCTTTGGGTTTGGACTGAATAGATTTTGGGATTCGGACTTCTACTTAACTTCGGAAATTCTGACTTGTTGGCACACCTATGTGTACCTAAATGTGTTTTCTCGAGAGTGTTGTATATTTGCTCAGTAAAGTGAATAATCTAAACATCAGCATTTTATTATATCTGGAATCAACATCAATCTAAGCCACAAGTAGTTGTGATAAGGTTTGTAAATTCATTATTAAGATTAGTGATTTATGCTGTATCCCATGGGTCAATTGCGTGCCTGTAGAGACACTTGGCTTTTGGATTAATTCATTTAGGAGTTGAGGTATTGCATATAGTTGACAATAAAGAAAGTTCTCTCAAACATTCCCAATTTGAAAGCCGTTTTAGTTCAGAAGCTGCCTCAATCATGTACTTTTCCTGAACCAACAAAAGACATGCTAATTTTGTGTTAATATGGTGGAAGTAAATTATGAACGAAGAAATATTGATAAGGCAGGAACTTTAATGAGAAGTTTGCTATCCGAATTGTGGCCTTCATGGTATAATCTCTTGAGGGGCAATAGCTTCTCCCAAATAATAATGGTTTTTGAACTAAATGCCTCCAATATGTAAAAAAGAAAGGAATAGGAGTTTTTTGTGAGTGATTATACTCTGCATATTTTTTGCATTGACTCTGCACTTAAGGTAGTCTCAATGAGATTACAGAGTCGCAGTTGTCCACTTCTATTGCAACCAACAACTGTAATCATTCTTATATAGCATGTTGAATCTTCTAGGAATTTTATTGCTTGTCGATATTGGAGCTCTGCCATGAAACATAATATCATAAGTTCTCCTTTTTTCTGGAGAATTGTATTGTGATGGATTAATCAGGGGTGTACTAGGGATTTGGTACCCATGTAATTAGGTGAATGTCTAGAGAACCTTATTGAGATGGACCTCAGGCTCACACTTGTATAAGCTTATATGTGGTACTCAAAGTAGAAGCTTAGATAATTGATTTTTGGATTACTGTTAGCCCCTAAACTTGACGGATCCGGAAAGGGGGTGGCTACCCCCTTACTTGGCAGCAGACAGCCGAGTTTTCCTAGGCAGTGGACAACCTAGACAGCCCCTTGGGCACGGATAGATGCTGGGACAGCGTGGGAGATGTTTCGGACGAGCTACTCACCTTGTGGAGCAGGCAGGGTAGGAGTCCTTGTGCAGGCGGGACTCTAGCGGCGAAGCTGGGCGCTGCTTGGACTTAGGGGAGGACTCCTAAGGCGGATAGGATTCAGCGATGCTGGTTGGGGGCATTCCTAGTTGGAGTAGGAGACTGGGCAGCAGACTCCTAGGATGGATAGGACTCGTACATGCATACTGGCTAGACTCCTAGGACGGATGGGAGTTGGTTGGCTAGTTCCCTTGGATTGGCTGACTCTTGGAGGCAGGATGGAGGAGAACTTCTAGCGGAAGACGGACTCACGAAGGTCTCCTAATCTATGCAATCCCGGAATAATTTTGGGGTGAGAGTTGGATAGGGTGTGGACACTTGTATTGGGAGGGTTCTGTACTTCTAGTTGCTTTAGGACGGCCAGCCTATGGCTGAGTCTATATAAGGAGAAGGTTTGGGGCGGCCAAGGCATGAAAAAGCTCTGATTTTCCTGCACAGCGAACCAGGGAGAAAGAGAGGAGAGTTCTCAGCCTTGGTGGTTCGGCCCAGCCATCTCCCTACTTGTGTACTTCATGATAGATTGATTTACATAGCTTGGGCGGAGACCTTTGCACCAGGTCGGACTTGTGTTGCTTTGTGGTTGTTTTGCTTGTTTTCCATTGCGCATACGAGTGGGAAGGGAAGAGAGTGGCTGCTGGTTGCACGGTGTAGCTAGGCCATCACGAGTGCAGACGCTAGGTAAAGCTTCGCGCTCGTGATAGTTGGTTCCATTGCCGGGATACTGAAGGAGGTGAAAGCTCTGTACGGTCTATGCGAAGGACTTGGCTGAAGGTGGCTGGATCGCTGGGATACCTTGGAGAGGCAGATTCCTTGCTGGTTGTTGCTGGACAGATCGGAGATCCACCTTGCTGAAGCGCTGAGACAACCCCGAAGGAGGTGAAAGCACTGGATGGGCTTGGCACTAAGCAGGTTGGACAGGTGCTGAGGTGCTGGAATCCTGAAGGAGTAGAGGGCTCTGGACAGGCTGCTGCGAAGGTCGTTGGCAGATTTGTTGGGCAGCGAGGTGCTGAGACGTTGGGAGATGGCGTTCACCTTGCTGAAGCGAATTCTAGAATCAGCATCATGGTGAGGTGCAGGTCTATGGGCAGGCTTGTACTTGGGGGGAGCGGTTTCCCCACATACTTGGCTGAGCGAGGCAGCCATGGGACGGGCTGTTGGTGCAGTTCATGGGTGTTCAGGTGGCTGGCGTCATCAACATCACATGGAGGGCAGCAAAGGAGGCAACGGTGGCATGGACAAGGGTGAGCAGCTGGGCTGGCCGAAGAAAGGTGCTGGCTGTTTCATATGTGATGGGCCGCACCGTGCCAAGGAGTGTCCAAAGCGGGAAAGGCTGGATGCCTTGGTCGATGAAGAAGAGAAGGACGAGTCTGAGCATGAGGAGATAGCCCGGATGAGTCCCTTGCAGCAGATGGGATGCGTTCAGTTGATGGAGTCCCCGGCTGAGGGGGCAGCTTTGGGTCCTTGATGATTCAGAGGATGGAGGGGAGCGGACTCCCCAAGCCTTGGTTGATCGAAGCAGCCAAGGAGCGGATTGATGCAAAGGTTCGCAGGATGGTGGGCAGCGGGTATTGCTCAAACTTGGCCGAAGGATGACTTAGGCTGGGCGGGACTTGACTTGGCCGTGGTGTGATGGGAAGTGTTGGCTTCTTGCTGGCGGGTTCAGCGAGGCGGATGGCTGAAGAGCTTCAATCGGGGCACCTGGGAAGTTGGGGCTTCGACAAGGGCGTCGAAGAATCAAGTGCGGGAGGCCTGTTAGCCCCTAAACTTGACGGATGCGGAAAGGGGGCGGCCTACCCCATTACTTGGCAGCAGACATCCGAGTTTTCCTAGGCAGCGGACAGCCCCTTGGGCATGGATGGATGCTGGGACAACGCGGGAGATGTTCCGGACGAGCTACTCGCCTTGCGGAGTAGGCTAGGTAGGAGTCCTTGTGCGGGCGGGACTTTAGCGGCGAAGCTGGGCGCTGCTTGGACTTAGGGGAGGACTCTTAAGGCGGATAGGATTTAGCGATGTTGGTTGGGGGCATTCCTAGTTGGAGTAGGAGACTAGGCAGCAGACTCCTAGGACGGACATGACTCGTACATGCATGTTGGCTAGACTCCTAGGACGGATGGGAGTTGGTTCGCTGGTTCCCTTGGATTGGCTGACTCTTGGAGGCAAGATGGAGGAGGACTTCTAGCGGAAGATGGATTCGCGAAGGTCTCCTAATCTATGCAATCCCGGAATGGTTTTGGGGTGAGAGTTGGATAGGGTGTGGACACTTGTATTGGGAGGGTTCTGTACTTCTAGTTGCTTTAGGACAGCCAGCCTATGGCTGAGTCTATATAAGGAGAAGGTTTGGGGCGGCCAAGGCATGAAAAAGCTCTGATCTTCCTGCGCAGCGAATCGGGGAGAAAGAGAGGAGAGTTCTTAGCCTTGGTGGTTCGGCCCAGCCATCTCCCTACTTGTGTACTTCATGATGGATTGATTTACATAGCTTGGGCAGAGACCCTTGCACCAGGTCGGACTTGTGTTGCTTTGTGGTTATTTTGCTTGTTTTCCCTTGCGCATACAAGTGGGAAGGGAAGAGAGTGGCTGCTGGTTGTACGGTGCAGCCAGGCCATCACAAGTGCGGACGCTAGGCAAAGCTTCGCGCCTATGACAATTACTATGATGCACGATGATAAAACAAGATAACGAAAATATATCAAAAGTTCAAGTTTTGTATTTGAGGTACCTGGGAAATGGATCTAACAAGAAAGGCTTTCAAATTTACTAATGTTCCAGCATACATTCCCGTTAAGTGGTTTTGCGTAAGTTCCACGAGAGGTTGTAACCATTTTTAAAAATTTCTGATGATGGTCGAGAAGAGCAAATGATAATCTACTTAGAATTCAAAAGAAAATTTTAATGTGCCAAGGAAGATGCCCATTAGCAATTTCATAATTTTGAAACTGTGACGATGGATAATTTTTTTTGTTGAATTTGTGAATACATGTTGAGTTAAAGAATCTATATATATTCATAGTGTATATGTTTTATTCCTCTTAAATGTGACAACCATGAATTCCAGTTTGTGATGTGAAATATCAATTTTTAGTAACTCTAGTTCTACTTAAGTTTACTATTCCAAGCACTACCATGATTAGAGGATAGATAAGCTTAAGCCTAAATACGGGGGAAAAGTAGGGCTGTTTTGGATGCATGTCAGAAATTTCTTGGTCTTGATCAAGGAATCAGCGGAAAGACAATTTAGGGACTGTTTGGCAGCTGCTTTGTTGTGGCTTTGTGGTGGATTTGGGGAAGATGTGGCTAAAGCTTGTGTTTGGGAATGCCAGAATTTGATTGTATATGAAGCTGCTTTGTTTGGAAAGAAGCAGATTTAGGAATATCTTGTTTAGCATCAAAATTTTTGTCGATACCTCACAAAGCAGCGAAAAAGCGCCTGGAAAGTTGGAGATGTGTTGAAAAAGTGACAAAGCTGCTTTGTTTTTCTTTTTCAGATTTTCAAGGTGCAATAAATTCTTTTACACTTCCATTATTATGAGGTATCTGGTTGTCAACAAAGCAGCTTTGCCAGCTGATTTTTTTTTTGACAAAGCAGCTACCAAATGGCCCCTTAGCGTACATGCTGCAGGTGAATTAAATGAATGCAGTTGGTTTTTCTGCTGTACAATGTATTGTCTTGCCCTATAGTGCTGTTTTGGGTTTAAATTTGGCCAGACTCTGCCTCATCCCACATCCACCTCATGGTTGTATTGCCTCATGACGA
The DNA here is from genome assembly GCA_035235625.1 of Saururus chinensis. Taxonomy (NCBI): domain Eukaryota; kingdom Viridiplantae; phylum Streptophyta; class Magnoliopsida; order Piperales; family Saururaceae; genus Saururus; species Saururus chinensis. Next base: position 20,993,397 of record CP141146.1, on the reverse strand, counting down.
AGTTTATCTCCGTTTGCGGAGCCAGACTTGGTCCTGGTATCCAGGCCCTATATTTTACGAACTATATGGCTTACCAATTTTATTATTGTCATTATAGTTCATAGTTGTTAACCTAAATAAGCAGGTGGCCATACGGGTTTCTCCTTCCCTTCTCAGTCCTCACAGTCTTTGGGATTAGATTTATGTTTTGGTCTCCATTTCCTTCCTAATGTGTGGGATTTTTTTACTATTGCAGAAATTCATAATATACTCTTGAAGAAATTGAGAACATTCCTTAAAATGTAGCAAGAGGCACCAATCTGGTCAGGTGCTTTTTTGCCAGTCAAGTTGTTGATTGCATGTTCTGGCTGAGGTTCTTCTCAGTGAATCTTGGCTTCCTAGTCTGAAAAATTTATGCTTAGCTTACAATGGGTTAATTGTACATAGCTGTGGAAAATTGCTTTGAGCCCAAAGTACGAGGCTGGTAAGCAAACAACATATCCATGGTTACCCAGTCATTTGGGAAAAGAAGAAAATAATAATTATCCTCTGGATTGCTAATATGCTGACCATAAGTTCCTGGTGTTAGAAGAGCAATGATATTCACTAAGACAAACTTTGCTTATAATTATATGAAGGAAAAAGCTAGCCAGAGCTGCAGCTAGACATGCTCTTATATGAGGACATTGTGAAACCATGTGGATAATAGCTATGCAGTTCACTTGTGAAGATTTTATCACTAGTATTTAAATGGTAGGTCAACCTGTCGGCAGGAATCCTGTTGGATTTGTAAGCTGTGAAAAGTGTTTTCCTCATGATGGCTAAAATTACTTTGTTTTCATTAGAAAAGAACTCCCTCCATCCCACATTAATAGCCCCATTTGGTTTTTCCAAATGAACTAATAGTTCATTGTGAAAAACCACATGGAGCTATTAATGTGGGACAGAGGAAGTATAATTTATGGGAATGGTGTTGATCTTTGGCTTTAATTGTTTAAGAATTGCATGTAGAACATTGCTTAACATATTGAATAACTTTGAGTAAATAGGGAACAACCTAAGCTTAATTTTTGCATGTGGTGGGGATACTCAAGACCAAGCTTAAGGAAAGCATATATATATACTAACAAGAATGCACATGTATTATGCTTGTACAAAATAGATGAGAAAAAATAAAATAAATTAGAGATAAAGCATGTATCAAACAAAATCTCCTTTGCATGCTATAGGTACAATATATGCTTTCATGATCATAAATTATACCTACATATAATTATAAGCACAATATTAACCTAAATGCACTCTTAGTAGGCAACTGCAAATCCAAATCTTACAGGCTTAATATTAGGTTATATTTAAGACTGGTTTGGCGGCAGCGGGTTTTGTTTGATGGAGATGTCGGGAGTTTTCCAATGGTGTATAAAATGCATGAATGCGAAGATGTGTAATAAAGGAAAAAATGTAAAAAATCCTTATAAAGAAGAGTGCTTTATGCGTGGGACCCAAAAAAAAGAGTTCGAGAAAACATACTTATATGGGATCTCATATGATAGAGCTCGTTGAGAGCTTTCCAATGATACCAAGAACATGGGAATTTGTGTTCGGGAGTGCAAGATATAACCTTGTAAAGTTAAGTAGGGCTCACGTCATGTTAGCAACCAGTATTAGGCTGACATGTGGCAGCCTTCTAAAAGAATTTTAGTAGATAGTTTTACTAAAATACACTCAAACTACATACCAATTCAAACTTGTATTGAAGGGCATTATAGAAAATGTGAGGATAAAAGATGGTAAAATAGGAATTAAGGGTAAAAAATATGGGTGGAATAGGCAGAAATTTAAAATTCTATCATACCAATTCAAACTTGTATTGAAGGGCATTATAGGTAATGTGAGGATAAAAGATGGTAATAGGAATTAAGGGTGAAAAACATGGGTGAGGCAAAAATTGAAAATTCAATAGTCACTCAATTTGCTTTGTATAGTTGTGTGATATATGCCCCTCTTTATTACATAAGTGTGTGCACACATACTTCGATGCATGACCAAGGATTGCCATATGTCTTGTTTGCCACCTTGGCAGGCCAAAAATTCGAGGTCTTAAATATATGTGTGCGTGTGCTTGCGTGTGTATATCATAAGTGTACACACATGTGTGTGCTATTTATTCTATAAGTGTACATACATGCTCTGATGTGTGACCAAGAATTGCTTTTTGTCTTTATTGCCATCCTGGCAGGCAAAAAATTTGAGATCTTATCTGTCTCTTTCTATACGCTCGCGCACACACACATGCTCTGATGTGTGACCAAGGATTGCCATTTGTCTTGGTCACCATATTGGCAGGCATAAAATTTAAGATCTTGGCGAGGTGAGAAAGTTTTATTATATAGAAAGTTAGGGAAATGAGGTTCCATGAGAAATCTTTCCTCCAATTAGAGTGGATATCAGCAGAATTTACATAAGAAACATTCCCTAAGAAAAAATTCTTCTGGGGCAAGAAAGGTTTTTTTTGTTGTTCCCAAAAGAAAAATGAGTTTACATAAGAGGTAAATTGTAGAAGATCTATTCCAAGATTCTTTCCAATTTTCTTCTATCAACAACTTATTTTAAGAAAAGACTTTTGCTTGGTAATTTTCCTCTGTGAACATCTTTTTAAAAGAACTTACCTATATATGTTACATGAGATTAGATTTTATTTAGCATAATTTGCATTAGAAATAGTTGTTTTAAAAAGTATTTTAACAGATCTCTATTAATTTTACTGATGAATAGATTTAAGTTGTGTAACAGTTTCTTTGTGTCTTGGAGTTATTGCCTTTTTATTGAGGTTAAGGTTGGCAGATATGAATGGGAGTGTTGTCTTCTCTGTGTATCCATTGTTTTTTTCTTTTATATCCTCTGTTCTTCATGTTATTTGGATATTTTCAAGGTAAAAAAATTAAGAGGAAAGTTGTAGATAATGGAGGAAGAAGGCAGAAAATTTAAAGAAAAAGGCTTCCCTGGTTGGCATTGGCTTTTTCTGTAATTCTAGTTACATGTAGATTACAATCATATTGCATAGGAAACTATCAGGCAAAAATAGTGCTGAAGACAGAGGAACTTATAAACATCTATTCTTCTTTTTCTCTTCTATTTTTAGCTTGTTTGCGTGCTGCTTATTGTTATACTCGTCATTTATCCTCAATATCGTCAGGTATCCTCAACATTCCTCGTTCATCAGGTTGGAAGTATTGAGGATAAAAAAGAGAATTGGTTGTTTCTATGATAGTTTTCATAATTGCAGCTACTCATTAAATTGAATGAGTCATTTTCAGTTTTTCAGTCTAGAAGATATTTCAATTAACTTGACAATCCTTTTATAGTTTATTGACCTGTTAACAATGTGGATGATGATCTATAAATGCACTTATTTCTGAGAAGATAATTCCCCTGAAAAACAATTTTGTAAAACCCATCTGAGAAGAAATATAGAGCTATGGAAGCACTCAAATCAAAGGTAGTAACATTACTTTAGTAAATAGAACTAGTGCTAATCAACACAGATAATTGGAGAAACTGAAATGACATCAGTATAGCTTCAGTGTTACAATGTTGTTGCGAGATATTGGCACATATTCTTCTATCTTCTCTTTAATTCTTTACTTCTCCCTATTCTAGTGATTGATGTCTTCATCCTTTCTTTATTCTCTACAATCTTCATACATGCAGTTGGTGATGATTTTCTCGTTTTTCTAATTGTCAACTGTGGTCTGCCCATGGTTCACAATATCTGAGATATATCTCAGATATATCTGTATTTTTCATTTGACTGATACAAGATATAGGGAAGATTATATCTTAGATATAAGATATATATGTGAAATCTGAGATATATCTCAGATAGTGGCAATATATCTGAGATATTAGTCAATTTCTGAGATTATTGATCATGTTTTCCACTTGATAAATGTAATTTATAATAGTATAGTATATTCACATGGTGTTATGATCGTTTTAGATCAATATTAAGGCTTTTAGATGTAAATATATGCTTAGATTAACAAGATCCTTACAAAAACATTTTTGGGCTGTGGATATTTTTTTCATTCCCAATATCTCCTATATATCTCATATATAATTCCGATATATCTTATCTTTAGGTCACCGATATATCTCCGATAAGATATTGCGAACCATGGGTCTGCCATCTTGGTCTTGGTGCTGATTCTGGTCAGCCAAAAAGGTGAGGCTTCGGATAGATTGGGAAAGTAATCTTGATGATGAGGAAACACTAATGTCACATATACAATGGATATATATGTAAATTTGACCCCTATAGATTCTATTAGTATCATAAAACAATCTCCAAATTGTCACAATGTTATTTTTGCAGAAACTTTGCTAATTGAAAAGAGAAAATAATGAGGAACATGATATCATGGAATTGAATTGTAGAAATGAATAATAGAAATGTTGCCCACTTAGTCCACAACTAATATAACTATGAAGCACCTAGTCCACAACTAATATAACTATGAAACATCACCAAGGTGTGCAATCTCGGATCTTGGTCTTGTCTTGGTCGGCCAAAGAGATGAGTATCCAAGATTTGGAAGAGATCTTGTAAAAAGATCTTGGTGATCTTGAAGTGTTTTTTTTACATATGTTTTGACAATTTTATATATGAACATCTAGAAACACTGATAGTAATATCAAACAATTATAAAATCATGAGAATATATCTGTATTAACAAAATTTATGCTAATTAAGTGGAAAACATGAAGATACTGGAGAGTTTAACCAAATCAGGTTAATAATTAAGATCTTTCACATGACTTAAGTAAAGATAAAAATGTTCCTAATGAAGTTGCATAGATGTTCTCTTTTGAGAAGTCGGTATAGAAAGGAAAGAAGTCGACTTTACAAGAGTCAATAGGATTCACGAGGGGAGCCCACAAACCAAAATTCAAAAGAGGGAGAGTCTAGGATTTGTCCTATTCTTCTTCCTTGTCCTTCTTCTCCTTAAACATCCTCTTCTCCTTATTAGGTTTTTATGAAAAAAATATTCCATAGAAAATGAGGAGAATCTTGGCCAAGAAGGTGTAAACAGGCTAAAAAGCCTCGTCATATGGTCTCTTGCCTTGGTGTTCCCACTGAGAACGAGATCTTGCAAGATTACAAACTATGAACATCACATGTTCTTACTCCATTTAGCAACTATAAGTTTAACATGATACCACAATTTTCATATGTACATATTTAAGTATTTATTATTAATACATACTATATGCAATGATCTGTTGATAATTAGTCAAGTATCAAACACCAGGAGCATGATATCTTTTAAGAACACCATGTATATCATACCTCATACCATCATATTAAAAACTGTCACTACTACTGAACACAAGGTTCCCAATCTTGAATATCGGTCTTGTCTCAAATGGGCAAAGAGATGAGATTTTGGAGAGATCATGGAAAATGATCTTGATGATCCTATAGAGGTTTTTTTTTATATATTTTAGACAATATTATGTATTAACATCTATAAGCTCTAATATTAATTTCAAATAATTATAAATTCACGAGACTATATCATTGAAGGCCGTATCGATACGGATGATAGTATCGATGATCGTGGATACAGGTATGCATCGATGATATGCTTACTATGCTCTGAAATAGGCATGAACTTTTATTAGACATGAAAAAATATTATAACTAATAATATATTATTATAATATTTCTTTTAGAGTATGATAAGACCATAGAAGGCTGTGCTCTAAAATTATTTCATTTTGGAACCGTGCACTATTACTCCTGTCTCATACAAACTATTACTCCCTCCGTCCCATATTAAGTGCTCTGAAATTAGTTTATTTTGGACCCAAATAAGATGCTTAATATAAGTCATAGGAATATTACGGAGAATCCCTAAGTTAGAAGTTTAAGTAAATGGATAAATATGGAGCTTTATATTTATAAAAAATAGTTACGAAAATTGTATATACCCACCCTTATTGATGTCATAATTTTAAAAACAATATTTTTAATATTACAAAAAAATTGTCATATTTAAACCTTCAAAGAGATTGGGTTTGAATAATGTTTTGTTTTTAGGAAAAAGAAATTTTGGAAAAAAATTTTTTTGGTAAAAAATTAATTTTAAAAATAATAAAATACTATAGTATCTATACGTATCGTCTGTATAGATATGGTACGACCAGTATGTATTGGGATTTTATGTGAGGGGTGTACCACCCCCTATACCTATATTGGTCTAGGCTGATACTGGTACATATAGGTTGTTACGTACCTGTATTGGCCGATACGGCCTTCTATACTTTATTAACAAAATTTATGCTTATTAAGTGGAAAACATGATGATACTTGAGAGTTTATTAACAAAATCTGGTCAACAATTAGGCTCTTCCACATGATTTAAGTAAAAGTGAAAGAGTGCATGAAGAAGTTGCGTAGGAGTGCCCATTTGAGAATTTAGAAAGGGGGAAGTTGACCTTATGGGGGTCAACAGGATTTATTGGGGAACCCTTGGTCCAAAATTTAAAAGAAGTGAGTCTAGGATCCATCCTAGCCTTCTTCCTCCTCTTCTTCTTCCTTGTCTTTCTCCTTACACTTTCTCTCCTCCTTATAATTCTCGAACATCGACCAAGACCGTAAACCTAGCGAGATCTCGACTAGATGGCATTTTGTGCTATCAACATTTTATTGGGGCTCCTTGTTAGCTCACTTGTCTAATTGTTAATAAAATTTAGGCAAGAATAAGGGTAAACCTCTCCAATATGTTTATGTTGAATTTAGGAAATAAGGAGAAGGTTAATTATTGGGTCGGCAACAATGTATTTATGATTTCAGCCTACAATTTCCAATACAACATGATACAAAATAGAAATTGCTGTCTCCTGACTCCGACTTTAAATTTTAAATGGGCATTGCAATTTAAATTTAAATTAAGTAGGATAGTAAAAATTCTAATTGAATCAAATATTTTGTAGGCATCAGCTTTGTAGTTATTTTGGGATTAAACTATCGTCTCATAAGTCATATCATATCTGCAATAAAAGTTTCTGCCGTAAATCAACTTTAAAGCAAAGTTTGCAAACTCAGATCTCAGTTGTCAGAAAAAGATCTAAAATATATTTGTTTATGAAGGAATTACGTACTATAAATATAGTTCACAACTTAAAAATTGAAATTTATATAAACGCACTAACTTTAGCTAATAATAAGTTTGATAAAGAGTGTGGGGTTATGATAATCAACAAAAGATCAAACACAAACGAAAGTATTATTTTGATTTCTGACTAAATGGAATTCAAACTATAGGGAAGGTAGAACTTTTGGGGGACCCATAGATGGGCAAATGCGAACATATGATTAATTCTACTATTTAAGATTTGTATATTATATGGGAGTAGACATTGACAGTTAGTTGTGTGATACATATAATTAATTCTACTATATAAGATTCGTAAATCATATGGGAGTAGTTATAGATAGTTATATGGTACATAGGGGGGAATGGGTGTTGAAAACTTTTTCAAGAGTGTTGTGTGAGAGCCACATCCCAACTAGGCATAACATAAAATCTTACAGGATAGCGATGAGGCCTACAATTCTCCATGGCATGGAGTGTTGGGTGTAAAATCAAAGTTGCTGATTATAGCAGAAATGGGGATCTGAGCATGGATATGTGCGATAACTAGGAGAGATTGGAATAGAAATGTCTACTAGAGAACTTTAAATGTGAAGTTTGTAGAGTAGGTTGCCAGGACAACCAATGGACTTCCTGGTAAGAAAGGTTGGAGTGGATGCAAGTTTAACAGGCTAAAAGGGGAAGAGGAAGACTGAAGAGGTCATGGAGGGAGTTAACAAGATGGGATAAAGGCTATGCTATCTCTTAGAAAAAAGTTGGGCACAAAACAGGCTAGAGTTGAGGTGCAAGATCTGTGTTTCTGACCCCAAATTGTTGGAAAAAGGCACTTCGTGATTATGCTTATGTTATATATGATAGAACTAGGGTTTTGGGGAAGGGGAAGATGAAGGTCTATATCATTGAAGAAAGCATCATTCCTGAGAAATAAGGTCGACCAGCCTCTAATAGGCTCTAGGTTGCCAATTGCAGCAAAGATTAATATGCGTTCTCACAAGTGATGGGCTGTCTAATCAGAGATAAAGATACAATTGAAAGACTAAACTACCTTCTATAAGTATAAATTCAATACTATAAGACTTAGACAGAATAAATGAGCAAATACTCTTCTAACAGTATATACCTAATTTTGTTTCCATTTTTATGAGGATAGATCAAGAAAAGACTAACCGCAAGACCAAATTATTATTGTTGGGAAAAGACGCGACTCGATTATGATTATGAGATAAACTAAAGACGAAACACAAATAAGTTTTTTTTTTTTAATTTGCAGGTTGTATGTACCTAAATTTAACTTCCATCTTAAATTAACATTATTCCCAAGCTCATCTATTATTTGGGGATCAATCCATAATAATGGTGGTTATACATTTAGATATTTTCACTCAGTTCATGCTACAATACATAACCTTTCAATTGAAGCAATAAAAATCTAATCACTGATTACACTTTCAAAATGAAACAATATGTCAAATGTATGGCAAATAAGATGATTGCAATCAGTTGGACCCAATCATGTCTGAGCACTAAGTTGCATGTTTTTCGTTGTTCTGACATTCACTTTATTAATTTCACGACTTTTCTATGATTACATCTTTTTCATCCACACATATTGGGATATGAAAGGGTTGGAAAAGACGACATTTTTAGTAAAAGAGTTATTTTTCTAGTTCAATCCCAAGGGCATTTTATAATTTTCTAGGCATGGAGGGCAATCATGGGATTCACACGATTCATGCAGGTGGCAGCTCTACAAGTAGTTTGGAAAGCCCTAGTTACAATTATCAGGGTTCACAATATCAAATATGGGTCTCATTCGTTAACCAAAGAGATTTTGTTGATGTATAGAAGATATAGGGAAAATGATCTCGGTGACCTAAGAACAGGTTTTTTTGCATGTATTTTCACAATGTAGGCATACATTAACATCTAGAAGCACAAATACGAATCTCTAAAAGTCACAGCACCATGAAAACACACTTATAGTGACATAAATTACGCTGATAAAGTAGAATACACTTGACTAATGATATAGAAGAATGAGTTGAGTATAATGTCATCTATTAACTATGTATTTTTATTCAAATGTTTTCTTTTCTTTATAAATGCCAATTAGTATTAATCCTGAATATTGCCATCATACATTTGCATATTTGACTGAGATTCATATCTCAAGCTCGTGCATGGTTCCCCTTCTTCAAACAAAATAGGTATACATACTTGCATTTGTGAGCTTCATAAAAAAATAAAAAATGGAACTAGATGGCATACACAATACATGTGGGGTTTGTGGCATCATCAGACATTAAAATCCATTAATTAAAAGGAAAAATGGGGAACCTTTAGATTTATAATATCACTATAATAGAGACACGAGGAAATGATTTGATAAAATTGTTCGAATTTTGTGTTGCGGCTGTGCCATTCACAAGAAGTAGTTTTAATTAAAGCATGATATGCAAATATGAGATCTTAGCAAGTGAGTCCATTATTTTAAATTGACCCAGTTGTTGGTATGATCTACAGGCAAGATATCAATCAGATAAGATTTTCTCAATAAGCATACAGTATACAAAATTAGTATGACAATGAAGAAAAATGAAATACTGACTGTTGTGACATGTATTTGTAAAATATTATGTGCTCTGTTCAGAGATTTTATTTTCTCTATAAAGTTTGCCTATTTTGTTCTTCTAAATGGTCACTGTTGAGTATATTTGCTCTTAAATCTCTCTTTAGTGTTAGTGTTTCACATTATAGAGGGTAGTTTAGTCAAGTTTTGTTTTATGTAATTTTTCTTAAGTTATTTCCTGTTTTAGCACTGCCCTGTATTAGGAGATCCAATCTCTACTTAAGGATCGTCCCTCTCTTTTGTAATTCTGACTTTACAGTCCAATACAGAAATTTCTCCTTCTATTGTTTACTCTCTTTTGTAACAGTAGCATCTCTTATGCTGTTTTTCTTTTATTTGAATAAAAAAAAGTTAACATGAACCCACATGCATATTGAAAATATGCACTCGAGCGCGGTACACATGATCCAACAGCAGGCATATAATTTTATGGGGCGGACAGGATTTAAAAAATCTGCCTGCCCCCTGTTTAAAGTTTGCTGAAAAGCGCCCGGCGCAGGGCCCACAGGTGCATATAAATGGCTCTATTTGAAGAGATATACAATTTTTTCCCCTCATTTACCTGTTTGGTATCTGGGTTATTATAGGCAATTTTTCCTTCCTGAAATAGAGATCAGTCTCCCGGAGTTTCACATACCAATTCAAGCATGAACAGAGACTGAAGTCCAAGATAAAAGTGTCACAGAAAACTTTTTTCAGCTAGTCCTTTGTTGTTGTAATATAAATTTATCTTGTTTTAGTTTGTTAAACTCTTTTGATTTAATAGTGTAATTTTAGTTCCCTAATGTTAGCTGCTTCGAAATAGTTTCCATCTATGAGATTGTCATATAGGAGTATTTCTGTATGGAGGGCAGATCAATTGCTTATCTTTCGATCATAGTTAAAAAAAAAAAAAAAATCTCTGGATCTAGGAATTTTTGCCATTTGAGCGGAGCTTATGTGTGATGGTCCTTTCAAACTGGAACAAGTTATTCTCATCTTGTCATTCTACTCTGTCATGATTTCGACTCTATGACTGCTTACCGCTTTCATTCTATGAAATCCTATGTCATCCAACACATTTTCCTCTTTTAGTAATACCTCCTCTTTAACCTAGACGTAGAATTTGGTAGGTAACATGTGTGTAGAAAATATGCCACTTATTTACTGCAAAGAGAGGCATACAGTTAAACCAGAACTATAGTTGTGACAGGAAAACCTTTGATGTATAAGTTGATGTACTTGAATTTAAGTATGATAACAATCTTTAATGGCTTAAAGTTTCTGTCGGAGTGCATGTTTCTTGGTATTTTCCTAGTTTTGATACTATATATTCTTTAAGAAATGTGGTAATATGTGAAGTTATTCTGAATTAGCACTAAAAGGTATCTACGGTAGTAATGATGAAATAAGTTAATAATTGTCACTTCAAAAAATGCACATGATTATGTATAAACACTCAATATAGTCATGTACTTCCATGTTTAGTGACAGGTTTTTTATGCAACTATGAGTAGCTGATTATTTTGCGCTATGATACTGCCATATTTTTGCTGATTTGTGAATAGAATATGATATTGGAACCAAATAAGTTTATATAATATTAGAATTATCATGGACCTGCTTATTCATCCACCTACTTTTATTATGAATGTTTAATGTATTTGAATATGCACCGTGCTTTTCATCTTAATTTACCTAAACAATGAACTGATCTTCCTTTTTCTCATTTCCAACTTAAAAGGCTATTCTGCAATTTTTTATATGCAGCTTGTTTGTAGGATTCTTGACATTTACTGCATTACATGTTATGCTTTTGCTTTTGTTTTGTTTGCATATCTAATCCTCTTGTTCTGTTTGAATATATTTCATAGGTGGACTGCGATCACCCAGTTATGCCATCATGGAATGATTTTTGTTCCTATTGGTTACACTTTTGGTGCTGGAATGTTCAAAATGGATTCCATCCGAGGAGGGTCTCCATATGGAGCTGGTGTTTTTTCTGGCGATGGTACCACGGAGCCAAGTGAGACAGAGCTGGCTCTGGCGGAGCACCAGGGCAAGTACATGGCTTCCATTGTCAAAAGGCTAGCTCCAACTTAAACCCTTAAAGTCGGCTTGTCATCTTCAAGATTCAATTTGTTTAGTGATCTGTTGTCATGTACTGCATTCTCTAGTGTTGTGGAATGCATCTTGAAAATACACGTTATCTGGATTACATTTGTTGGCATTGATGCTTTTCAATATTCTTGTTTTCAGATTTCACTTGTACATGATTTTTCTACACTACCATTCTATTCAAATAAAAAGATGTGATTATTTTTCTTTGAATACTCTTGTCTTTTGGCATTATTGTGGATCCTTAGGCTAGGCTATGTTGTTATCCTGGAAACTAGGAGAAAGGAGAATCTCCTCAGTTCCACTGCACCCACCTGTGGAAAGCAGGAGAAAGAGGGTGGAATGGGATATGAAATAAAACCCCCAAAATTTCCACCATAGAACTCTTGAATTTTGGGGAAAAAATCTACAGTAGGGGTATCAACAAGCTTAGCAGAGTCTAAGTATTGGGCATACTTGGCTTGAAGTTAAACTGTTCAAGCTTGGCTTGAAGCTTGAGCAAGCTCAAATATGCCTGTTGGAGTTTAGCTTGATTTAGAAATCTGGATCTTGGTTCGAACTCTAACTTTAATAAGTGAATCATAAGCCCAAGCTCAAATTGGGCTCAAACTAAAAAAAATATCCAAATTTAAAGCAAATGAAATATCTTACATAGATGTTTTTAGTATTAAATAGTAATAAATATGCTTCAATAAGTAGTACGATTATACATTAAAAAATTGACTAGTCACTACAAAAGAAGCAATGTATGATAAATGAGATTTAGTTAAAGATGTTCTCAAAAGACAATATTACCATCTTTTCTTTACATGCATATAATTACACAAAAATATGCAAAAAATAAAAACCCACATAGGTAACATTACCTTCTACTTCCCCGTACTTTTCTCTCTTTACATGTATATAAGTCACTTGAAAAATAGACAAAAAATAGATATCCACATAAAAGAATTGTTTATGACACTTGGTATGCCTCCAAAAAAAATTCAAAGTACGTGTAGAAAGAGAAACAATTTATAAATCAAGTGCCCCTTTATTATAAATCTTGTTTTTGGGTTAGGAGTTAGGACATTATGTCATCTCTTCGGTTATTATTTCAAACTTTGGAAGAGTTTTTGGGTATCTTAGTGTGGTGTTACATTGAAATTAATATATTTAGTTATGTTTATATAATTTGTTTAGTTTTATTTTTATGATATATGTGAATTTTAATACACATCACACGTGTAGTGTATCACGTATATAGTGTCTCCAAATTTTTTACTTTTAAAAACATATATCATGTGATACACATGTGTATATATGTTATAAATACATGTGTATATATGTTTAATGTTTATGTTATAAATATATATATTTAAATTAATAATATATATAATTTATTTGAATTATGCTTTCTCATTGGTAATTTATTTGAATGATGTTGATGTATAGATTCAGCATACTATATTTATTTAGCCTTGTTGTATTAAGTTAATGTTTTTGTTGATAGGAAATGACTAACAAGGAGATTGTGCTGATTAGTCTAAATTATGATGACATATTCATCTATGATGAAAGGAAGTATGTTGGAGGGAATTTGAAACTAATGAAGGTTGATAGGATAATTAATTGATCACATTTTTTAGACCAAGTAAAAGGAATATTTGGTTATGGACAAAGGGGAGTGGAGGTTGTGGTCAAATTGTTCTACCCCCCATACATCTTAAATTAATGAGGAAGACCAAAGAAAAAGAGGATAGAGTTGTAGCCTCCCATAAAGGCACCTATAAAATGTGGGAAGTGTGCAGAAGTTGGTTACAATCGGAAGAGATGCCTAAATCAAATGAAAGTCACCAAGGCTGTCAACCAACTAAGACAAACAACAAGTAGTTCAAGCACACCTCCCCCCATGGGCTAGTATAGGAGTGGTGTAAAATTGCTGACATTGTTCTTTGTTTGAGCCTGACTTAGTATATTCTCGTTTATTTATCCAACTTCAGTGGCATTTGTTCACTTATTTGAAATGATTGTATTTTGTGCACAACTAAATTTTGTTATTGTATTAGCAAACCCTTACAAAGAGATATGCTAATTTTTGTGTATAGATTATTAGTGCAGAAGTTTGAATAACTTATCTATAATTGTATAAAGGCAGGATCAATAATAACTATTACATTGTCAGTGTTTATGCAATAATGTTGAATCACTTTTGCAAGATTGCACAAATGATTTAGCAATATTACTAAAAAATTACAACAAATATTGCTAATGCTTATTCAACAATTATATTTAATTATTTAATCATTTTACAAATAGTCGAAGTTGAAATAATTTTTAAACTTAAATTACTTCTGCCAAACTATGAAATTTTACATTAATATTCATGGCAAGCTTCAACAATATCGTTGTAGCATTTTAGCAATATTGCTAAAACATTTTACCAAGACCACAAAAACGATTTAGCAATATTGCTAAAATAATAGTAATATCATTATTGCTTTATTATGCAACTTTATTTAATTTTCTTAATCATTTTACGCATATCCTAAGTTGAAATTATTTTTAAAATTAAATTATTTATTATTTTTGCCACATTAAGAAATTTTAGGTGGATTAATATTCATGGAAAGCTTCAACAATATTGTTGAAAGAGAAAATTATATAAAGTTAAAAAAATATTTACTAAAATAGTAGAGATAAAAATAATTACCAAAATGGTATTCATTTTTTCCAGGTAGGTGCCTACCAAGCATTGGTGCTTGCGTGGCTTTTTTTTTGAATTTTTTTATGATTTTATCCTTTACAACTTCAAGTTGATTTCGTCCTTTAGAAGGACGAAATCTTCCTTCATATTACAAAACTAAATGCCGCTCTACCTATGCACTCGGCAATTCACCCCTCCGTCATGCTCGACAGTTCCACCCTCCATAGAGCTTGACAATTCCTCCCTATGTCCACGACAATTCCCCCCTCCATCGTGCTCAATTTTCCTCATTGGTTGTTGTGCTAAAAGCGCATGACAATTCCCAATTCGTCCCTTCTATTTCCTTGCTTGAATTGTTGTTCCCAATTCATCTTTCCCTTGGGCTACGCTTGTTCTGCAGCTCGTCTAGTTAGGTAAGTCGGCATGTCCCATTGGTCTTTAGGTTTTTGTGTGTTATGTTGTGGTAGGATGTGGTTAATTAGGTTGACGAGCCTTCCGATCTTGTCTATCTAGTGTTGTGCAATTCGAGGCTTTGTTGTGTTTTTTGCACTTTTGTCTTCTAAGATGAACTGTGATTGGAGGGTTTGTTGCCATTTTATAGATCGAGAGTATTCAGCCCATGGAACTGAGGTACAAAGGTGTGGCTTTTCTTGCGATGCTAGATGACTTTTTAAGTTAGTTTTCACTATCTTCGGATCTTATTTTTTGCAGGAACTAAGTTGTCAGGAGTCGTTAGGTTTTGTCCTATGTTCTTTTTTCAGGCCTATGGGATTTTGGTTTTTGGATGTTGTTTGTACTATTGTAGGAAACTTTTTTGGGAATTTTCTTTTGTATACTACTGTGTTTGTTGATTCTAATGCTTTCTATTCTTATCAATCATCTATATTCAGTTCAAAGTGATGAAGTATTTCAGTCAAGTTATTGTTTCCATGATCTTGTATAGGTGATCTTACCATCTCTTCTTGTGTGCTCTCAGTGTTCCAAGTTATCCACGAGCCATCTTTAAATTTTGTTTGTACAGTTTTATGAGAAAGTGCTCGTGTAAAGATTATTTCTATTTGCTACATCTTTCATTTTATATGTACTGATATAAGTAAAGTAGTTATCTTGATTAATTATTTAATCTACTATTTCTGTTATTTATTTGCTTAACATTATTGACAAACACTAGAAAAGTATTCCATGTTGAATGGAGATGTAATTAGTGATGTATCCAAGATTTATTTATTTGATATGAATTAAGTGAATAGAGATGGTGGGATAAATGATTTGTTTTATGCTTCACCATGAAGGAGTATTAGAGGGATTATTCATCAAGAAATCTTCTAATTATGATGAACTTGTAATGCAAGTGGCTAGCAAAGTTGGGTGGGATCGAAGGAGGTGAATTTTTTTTTATAAAGTGTCACCTTCCGATATTTGGATGGAAATTAACCCTACTACATGTAGAGGATGAGGCTTCATTTAGACAAATATTTTACCATTCATCTGAAGTATGCATGTTCAAGCTCTTTCTCGAAAAAGAGGCCCGAGTTCCAATTGAAGGACACAATGTAAGTAGGAGCTCACACAGGTGCTTTCATAGAAATGTGAGTAGTAGAAGGCACATGTAAATGCCAATGGATGACAATGCAGAAGATAATTTATCCATGACAATAGCGTCAAATGAATGTCATAGGTCATATGCACCTATTGATTATGGAAGTGGACCCAGTTGGAGGTAAGGTCTCTTAAGATTTTTCCGTGTGAATCTTTTAATTGTCAATGAAAATTATGAGATTGAATTATGAATTTTTTGTGTAATATATAAGGTACACATTGCATTCACGTGAGACATTTAGCCTTGGAATGTCACAAGGCAGTGCATGGTTTGGAACTCAAAGCTCGATGGGCATTTATTACCCCTACACATGTGTTGGATTTATTAATGTTGGACCATCAATTCAAAGGTGAAATATATATTTATAAATGAATCTAATAATTTTAGTTATTAAACAAGTGTTTAGGTAATATGAAATTCAATACATGTGTGCTATTTTTGTGTAGGGAGCCCATGTCCATGATGATGACGTTGATATGAATGAGGCCAATGAAGGTGAAGATAATATTGGCGAAGCTTGTGAAGAGGAGTATGGTATGAATGAAGTAGGTGTTAGAGGTGAGGAAAGTGTTCAACATATGGTTGATGGCGAGGGGGATGACAAGGTAGACAATGCAATTGTCGCAAATGACATGAATGTGGATGATGATGAGCTGCCATACTATGACGAGGAGGAGCGAATCTATGTACATATCACAGATGAGCAAATAGATAAGGCAATTAATTGGGGTATAGATATGGAGCAACAGAACAAAGAAGAGTTATAGGTTGGACGCATATTTGAGGATAGAGAGGCATTTATCATAGCTTTGAGGGAGTTTTCAATTAGGAATATTCATGTCCAATAGAAGATTCTACATGCAAATATGTCTAAATATACAGTTAAGTGCATTGATAGTGTTTGCCCTTAGAGAGTTCATGGATCAATGAAGAGGGGTGTAGGGTACTTTAAATTGAAGACATAGAGGTGACCATACTTGTAGGAATGCTCAGCTTATCACTAATCATAGGCAGTGTAGTGCACGTTTATTTGCAAGGTCATAATGTCTACCATCCAAGCTAAATTAACTTTCACATTAGGAGATATTATTCAAAGAATGAAGGAGAGGTTCCACATTGACATTTCTTATAAAAAAACATGGGTGGCAAGAAATATGGCCATAAAATCAATTAATGGGGATTGGGCTGAATAATATAAATTGTTGCCAATGTACCTCAAGGCAATACAAGATGTAAATCCTGGTACCGTATATGAGTTGGAGTCTAATCTAGTGGATGGTGGCCCGTGTTAGATATTTACTTGGATTTTTTGGAAATTTGGGTCATCTATACTAGGGCTTGGGCATTGCATCCCGGTGATTGGTGTCGATGCCACTCATTTGTATGGCAAGTATCTTGGATCTCTTATGGCTACAGATAGGAGCAATGAGTTATTTCCTCTAGCATTCGAGATAGTATCAAAGGAAGATTATGAAAATTGGAAATGGTTCTTAAGTCAATTGAGGGAGAAGGTACTTATGGATATGACACATATCACAATCATCTCAGATTGACATAAGGGGCTTCAAAAGGCCATGCCTAAAATCCCCCCCGCCCTCCATTCTTCTACCATCGATATTGCATCTATCACATAAAGGAAAATTTTAAGGAGTTTAAGAACGATACACTTACGGATCTAATTGGGGAAGCTACATGTGTACTAACAGTCGAACAATTTGATGCTAAAATGGTCTTGATTGGTAATGAAAGTCAAAGGAAAAAATAACTCACATGAGAAGAATTACACCTTGAACAATGGTTTTTTTACTCACGATGGTTATAAAAGATTTGGTATGATGACTACAAATATAGCGAAAAGTTTAAATAATGTCTTGAAGGGGGCACAAGGTTTACCCATGCAGGCCTTAGTGTCAGCTATTTTTTACTGGGTAGTAAAATTCTTTGTGAAATGATCTTGCACTTCGGAGGCCATGGTCACCTTGTATACTCCCAGAGTGGAAGGGATAATAAGGGAACAAATAAATAAAATTGGGGAGTATATAGTTCATAGGATCAACTGCATCGACTACGAAGTGATGACTATGCGTTGAAGGAAGTTAGTGGTGAATGCGGTATATCGAACTTGTACGTGTAATTACCCTCAAGTCTACCAATATCCTTGCTCTCATCTTCTTGCCGTTGGGGAAAGGGGCAGCAACCTATACAGGCATAAATATGTTATACATCTACTGCTTATAGAAATGTGTACTCCGCACAATTCTACTCTCCTTGTGGTTAGTAATTTTGGGAAAGAGAGATTCCTTATGTGTTATTACCCTTAATAGAAACAAGACAACCTGGTCACCTACGATCTTTCTGCATTAGGAATACAATGGAGAGAGATGGTAGAGCAGGTTATAAGTGTGAGATGTGCAAATAATCTGGGTATAATAGTAAAAGATGCACTAACCCTTCTGTTGATTAGTGAACATACAATTAGACTATGTAACATTTTATTTACTCTCCATTTTAGATATGACTATATGTTCATAAAGTTGTTATTTCCTAGTAGATCATATGGAGCCTTTTCATGGGCCAGGTGCCATTGATGAATCTATCCTTATGTAGCAGGAGTCTCATAGGTCAGCTTCTATTTAGCAAGGAGAGGTATTCCCACTCAACATGTATTTAATTTCTTTTTTTATGAAATAGTTTGTTGGTTTATAATATTTTAACTTATTTTAGGACATCGGGTGCCTTGAGTGTACAGAGCATTTTAGATACCTTCGACAATGGGAGATAGATGAGCATATTTTGCCATATATGGAGCAGGTTGGATGTGGACACTTCATTAATTTATAGTACATTCGACTTGATAGGCCTTTTCTTATAATACTCATTGAGAGATGGAGGAGGGAGACATAGTGTAACGTCCGGGAATTTTCTAAATTTCTAAAGTCGTACACGGGGAAATTAGGGTGTAGAACCCCTTGATCTTCTCGTGATATTAACTTGATCATCAGTTGGAAGTGGTGGATGAATCATATATGGATGAAAAATAGACGGAAAGAGCTTCGAAACGCCACCAAGAATGCGCGAATCGGAGTCCGGATGAGGGATATATGATTGTTCAAAGTTGAATATATCGTATAAGGCCTGTTTACCCGATTTAAACGTGCAACTGGGCCATTTAAGTTGTTTTGTGGGCCCGATTATTTACTGTGCCGAAATTGGGTTTTTTGGGCCCAATTTCTCATGGGATTAGGAGCCCTAATCCCATGCCTATAAAAAGAATTAATTAGGAGTTTTGGGGGGGAGAGAGAGAAGGAGGAGGAGCGGCCGAGAGAATTTTTCGGCGAGGCTCCGGCAATGCTCTGGCGGGTGGATTGACGGCAAATCGGCAACTAGGTAAGATCGTTGTCTTAGTTAATGAATGTTATTGAAAAATTAAGATATAAATTGTGTTATTAGATCTATGAAATTAGAGTGATTTATGCGGTGTAAAATTTTATTTAGAAGCACAGGACGTCTGGACGACTGCCAGTTAGCCACTGGACGGCTGCCGGTCAGCCATTGGATGGTCGGTCTACTTCTGGCCAGAAAACCGTGATAGCCGTCGGACGAAATTGACCGCGGATGTGCGTTTTCCGTCTAGGCAGATCCGAAACAACATAAAAAAGAAATCAATGTGGCGGTGTAGCACCGCTGCCGGCCAAAGGAGGGACCTGGGCGGCTGGAATTGCCAAACGATGGCGATCCGGTCAGGCCAGACCCATTGGCCGGCGTGGAGGCCTGTCGTCGCAGTGTCTCCGGCTGTTTTAAAAACAAAAAGGGGATGTTGTGCTGGCTGTCGGACGGCCACGGAGAGGCAGCCGACCTAGGCTGAATAGGATCGCCGCTTGGCGGCGATCCGGTGGAACCCATCCACCACCCTGCCGTGGTGGCCAGGGGCGGCGCCGCCAGAGGCATTTCCACCTCTGGCCGGACGCTGGGAAGACGACCTGCGTTACGGGTCGTCGACCCAAACCCACCCGGTCCGGGTCGGTTTAAAAAAAATGAAAATTGAAAAAAGAAAAATAGAGTGAACCGGGTCCGGTTCAGGGGTTTAATTATGTCAAACAAATCCTAGAAAATTAACTTACCAGAGTTTCATCTTGGGTAAAAATCTCAGAGAATGTAAAATGACGTTTTTATCCCTATTCATTAAATTATCGTATAATATTAACTTACCCGAGTTCGAGGCTCTGGTTTAGGGTCAT
Source organism: Saururus chinensis (assembly GCA_035235625.1). NCBI lineage: Eukaryota > Viridiplantae > Streptophyta > Magnoliopsida > Piperales > Saururaceae > Saururus > Saururus chinensis. Next base: position 20,973,008 of record CP141146.1, on the reverse strand, counting down.
ATGAGTGGATCTAAAAATTGGGAAAATTCTCATTGAGAGTTTAATGGGTAACCTAATTATAGGACAATCCACTAAGTGAGGAAAAATTCCAATGAGTGGATAATTGACCCTTTTACCCTTAGGGTTTATAATAAACCGTTAAGTCAACCTGGGTTGGTAAGGGGTTCACGACCCCGTCACATGCCAAGAAAATTACACAGAGTCCACGAAGGCCAGTAGTACCCTTGAGTTGAATTTTGGACCCATTAGATGTCATTAAGGTCTTAAACCAAATGACAAAAATACCCCTTAGAGTGGACCCGCCCACATTCGTGTGAATGGAAGCGTGAGTCGGTTTGAGAGTGGAGCCTTGTGAGAGGTCAATGACTTAAATCAATAGAGGGGCATTACAATGACTAGAATGACCCATGGGAGGGTAGCATACCCCCAAGCGGTAGAATTACCCTAATGCCCTTAAGGGGCAATATATTCTGTTTCTGTTGAAACGGGTGACCTAGTGAATCAAGAGTTAGGGTACCCTATAAATGACTTCAAAAGGAAGGAGTATGACCAGTAAGTGACACGAAGACCTTGTCGGGTCACAGTGTAATGGGAAATAAGGGGTAAAACCCTAATTCTCAGATTTAAAGCAACGTATTTCACATGTCTACAACCGAGTGCACCGATCGACTAAGTGTTTTATATGTAACTTGCGGAATGTGTTAGAATTATTTACACTCTTGGGTTTGAATTAGCTGAGCCCTAGCCCTGCAAATGAGTGCAACGGGCCTTTATTCATTCTTTACGCACTAGTGTGAATGCATGTTATTTATATTGATTATGTTGGTGCATGCTTTTATTGTTGATGGTTTAATTTATATCGGTAACTTAAGATTAATGAAGTTTAATCAAGAAACATGGGTTGCCGTGGATTGGGGAAGAACATCTAATTAAGATAAAGACTAAAATACCCTCTTTAGGGTTGGGACCAGTTCATGGAGTGAATGGGGCCCTGACATAGAATCTTACCTTGGTTAATGAACCGAGGGTGACTTTGGGATGTTCTCTGAGTCATAGCTCAGTGGATGAGCTATTTATTGGGTCGATTCACAAGGTGAAAAGAACCCAAATGGTTGAGTGGATACTTGACTGGATGAAAATAATTTAGTCTAAGTTCAGATGTTTGGCAGAGTCAATGGTCATAAAGACCTGAGGCTTCTATGGATAATGTTGGAGATTGCGATATGCTTCTTCATCGCCATGACAGTTTGGGTATTGACCATAGGGTCTTTACCGCGGGTCTCCCACAGGTCTTCCTAGGACTATTTAGTCCGTATGAAAAGCAGAGTTGTATGAGCATCATGGAAGGCTTGTGCTTCTCGCCAATCTGTGTCCATGAGCACAGTTGGGATCCTCTTCTCCAAATTCGTGGTAGGCTATTGAGAGCTCTGGGGATTTGGGTCAAGCTTCTGTTAAGAAGTCTACCCCAAGGTTGGAGTACTATGTTTGGAGATTTCTTGAGGGGCGAGTCGTCTCCGAGTTATAGATTGATAGTATTAATTATCAACCAAGGGATGTGAGATAATTAATAACATTGTTTGATATTGCTTGTTAATTAGACAAGTTGAACGATTAAAGGACTTACTAAAATGTAGGTTGAAATTACTTAAGCATTGCATGTGTGGTGCTATGCTTCTTAGGATAGAGTAGTTTCTAGGCAGAACTACATCTAGATCCGATCTTGTTGGAAACATTGGAGATGTTGTCTGATGAGTACGTAGGCAACTAACATTAGGTGATGTTGGCCCGATCCGAATAATATTAATAAAACCTTTTGTCCTTTGGAAGCTCTTCTCCTAAAGGCGGAGATGCTCCATTGTGGTTGTGGTTGTTGTTTGGTTTGCTTTGTTGCAAGTTTTCCAGGCGACAACGAGTGAGACCAAGATTGACTCATATAGGATGAAGTTTCTTCATGTCTGCAACTCTGGTACGTAAGTGTACCTTTAGCGTGAGAGTCAACTTGTTATTTATTTTCAAATAGATAACGAACTTGTAATTAGATGGATGAGCTGTTCTTTATGAATTTTCATACGCATAATAATATTATACAATTTAATATTCGTATTTGTTTAAAGAAAAAAAATTCGCTACTTACCGTTCGTGCTATTTAAAAATGGTTTTAAAAATCCAGGTCGTGACACATAGACATTTCACTTACCTTATGGGGAGATGTCCATCACCCTTATGGATGTGGCAGTTCTTCTTGGACTTCGCATCGATGGACTTTCATTGGAAGACATGAAAGGATGAGGAGATTTAGATTTAGTAGTCAGACTTCTTGGCAGACACCTCCTCCCTTAGTATTAAGTGGTAGCCGAGTGAGCCTTATATGGATATTGGGTGAGTTTTGTGCGCTCCCAGCTGATGCCATCGAGTAGCAAACACGTGCATATTTGCTTCATCTACTTGCTGCAATAATATTTGTTGATAGCATCAGTAACCATGTGCATGTTGCGTACCTCAACCTCCTTGCGGATTTTGACATGGCGGGCACCTACGCATGGGGTAGTGCTACCCTTGTGTACTTATATCGCGAGTTAGAGAAAGCTTGTCAGGCTATGACTTTGGGGATTGCAAGCTGCCTGACCCTTCTTTAGGTAAATGATGTTGTTTAAGTTAATATTTTCTACACATACAATTACTTCTTGTTTTTAATATTTTTTTATGATATTTTGTAACATAGCTATGGTTGTGGGAGCATTTACATGTCGGTCGACCAAATATTGAGATGGGGCAAGTAGTAGAGGGAGTTCCATTAGGAGCCAGGTATATATTTTTTTATACTGTTATGTTTTTAACATAGTTTTATGTGGATGTGTTAAATTTAACTCCTTAAGGTGGAATATTCAAAGGAGAAAAATAGAAAATCCAAAAGGAGTCCTGCAATTGTATAGAGGAGAGTTAGACCACCATATGTCACATGTAATAAAATGAATGCAAGCTAGGTAATGTTAGTAAAAACTAATTATGCTTAAAAATTGTGTAGGTCATTTGGCAGTCATACTAGGCTAAAGAGTTGGCTGAGTTACATCCTCTATGTACAAAGGGAAGGGATGTGTGGCTGTTTTGGACATTACATATATGTTTTGAGATTGTAGAGATGCACGTGCCTGATCTTGTGATGCTCCAATTTAACTTGGAGCAAGATATTCCTTCTCATATGGTAGAATTTTTCCATTGGATCACTTGACAAGGCCGCCACAATATCGATTGGTCTACATATCATGCAGCCTATATCGCTTGATGGGATACAAGAGAGCCACTATTATATGAGGCGAGATTACATCACGTGATGTTCGTAGCCCACATATGCAGTCGTATTTGCCTATTACACAAAGTTATATTTTAGCACGCAATGATTCAAAGAAGATGATGACCTATCAGCCTTGGGGCGTGTCAGAGGTAGCTTTGATGAGTATATCTTAATTATATTATAATAATTTTTATTTCTCATTTATTATTTATATGATTTTTATAGCTTGGTTTAGCGCAACTAACATATACACATTTGACCGACGCAATTAACACCTATACTTCGGGTGAGGTCTTATTAGCATCATGTCAATCAATTATCAGGCACCATGAGGATGTCCTTCGTAGCTTACCACTACTTTAGTCAGTTATTACAAACATTTATGGATATTATCCCACAGACGAGGTAGCTCAAACACCGCCGAAGCATACTTCATATACGGATATTCCATCTTCATATGCAACACCTGACTCTCCTCCTTTATTTTCACGATCTTTAGCTTCGAATGATAGTCCATGTTCATCATCTCCGGTTGCTCTAGATCCAGCCCATCCCCAGCTAGTTGAGATACCAATTGTTCCAATAGTATATACTAGATGGCAGCAGGCAGCTTGTGAAGATTTGATCTCATTATCTTCAGAGGCGTATTTGGGTGAGCCATATGCTATTTATGCGGGCCAAGAGAACCAGGAAGACCCATTAGAGCAGCTTCAGGGCCATGGGCGTGGTCGGGGCCATAGGGTAGGAGAGGTAGAGCTAAGTAGATTTGTTATATATTTTTAAATGTATAAAGTTTAAACTTTTTTTGTAAATCAAACATTTTGAGAATATTTTATCTAATTTATATATTTCATAGATTTTCTAATCACTTGATGTGTGGATATTCATGTGCTCTATATGTTGGTTGTGTGGATATTCATGTGTTATATGTGTTGGTTTTAGAAGGGGTTAATTCGGGGTTCAATGAATCTTAAAAAAAAATTTAAATTGATTTTTCCATTTAAAAAGAAAAAATTAATATAAACTACACCTTTAGCCAAAAATAGTGTAAGAGAGGTGATTTCGTCCTTGGGAAGGACAAAATCTACTTTAATGGGGATTTCATCCATTAGAAGGATGAAATCTCCCTATAAGGGGGATTTTGTCCTTCACAAGGATGAAATATCCTTATAAGTCCTTCCGAAGGTTGAAATCAACTTAAATCAGATTTTGTCCTTTTGAAGGACGAAATCATAAAAAAGTTTCATTAAAAAGTTATGCAGGTGCTAGCGCTTGGATGACGCCTACGTGGCGAAAATGAACACTATTTTGGTAATTTTTTTTATCTCTTCTCTATTTTGAAAATATTTTTGTTGACATTATTTATGTAATTTTCCCGAGATGAAACGATCTAGCATTATGTTAACGTTTATGAAATATTGTTAAAATATTACTGTAATATTGCATAAACATTTCGGTTATAATGTTACAAGAATATTGTTGAAGCTTCATTCAACAATTGTATTGAGTTTTCTTAATCATTTTTCATTTATTCCAAGTTGAATTTAAATTATTTATGCCACATTAATAATTTTCATATGGATTAATATTTATAGCAAGCTTTAAAAATATTGCTAAAATGATTTAGCATTATCGCTAAAATGATGTAGCAATATTGTTAAACTATTTCAGCAATATTACTAAAACAAGAAAGACCCGACCAAATAGGTGCTCAACTTTAAACTTCAAGACATAAAAAGGTGGAGTTAATGAGGTGGTAGGAGGCAGGAAAGGAGGTAGGAGGCAAAGATGTTGTGGCAATATTGCTTAAATGCGAGAGGCTCAACCAAATAGGACACTCAACTTTAAACCTCTAGACATAAAAAGATAGAAGAGGATGAGGTGTCAGGAGGTAGGAAAGGGAAGTGGGAGGCAATTGGGAGGTGAAAGGCAGGAGGCTGGAGCAAGGAAAGGGAGGCAATTTATGGGGGGAGGGAGCTGTGGCGGGAACCATGAAAGGGAGGCAGAGGCAAGAAAGGGAGGCTAGTCCAGGGACGAGAAGGGATGTGCCTTATGGTTGAAACCCTAAGGTATTAGTGTGGAATGGGGAGAGGGAGGACTTTAGTGGTATTGGACATAAAGAGGAAGGTATTTTTGTCCAGAAATAATGAAAAAGAAGGCAATGTGTAATGTGTGAAAAAGCCTAGTGAATAGAAAATTGTCAATAAATGTCCATATAATTTGTAAATCGCCCTATATATGTAATATTTAAATTATATATACATTAATTTCATATTTACATTCAAGTTCGAGCCGAATTCGAACTTACTTTGGGCTGAGACGAGTCAAGCACGCTTTTGTTCAAATTCGATTCGAGCTTGTTCGAGTTTGAGTCAAGCTCAAACTGAGCCTCTTTTGAATTGAGCCAGATTCGAGCCGAGAGGAGCTGAGCTTGCTTTTCTCAATGAGCAGACTCAACTCATTAGCAGTCCTAATCAACAGGCTTCATGTCCTCTCCCCAGGGGCCTAGACCCTTCACTCCCTTTCCTTGAGAGCTTTATATCCATCTAGATGGCCTAGTAGATCACTAGATTACTCTTCAAACTTATACTTCATAGAAGTAAGAATCAAAAGTTTTAACCTCTATGTGCATGAATTTCTACTAGGTAATGGAAAATAACTATCTACACATTCATTATCAATCTATCAACCATTCAATTAAACTAGGTATGAAAATCACACAAGAACGCACACAGATCAATGTGGAAAACCCTAACTAGGGTAAAAAACCACGGTTGCCACTATTGGTCTAAAATCAATGCACTAGATAGAATGACACTACATATATACAAGTAAACTACCAACTTTTGTTGTTTGACTCTAACCCAAAAGGTCTTTTTCGCTTAGATCTTCAACAAATTCCTTTCATCGTTGGCCTTCAAGTCTCCTCCCTCAAATGCTTGAAACTTTTCTTCTACTTGCTTTGTCTTTGTCTCCTTCTAGTCACAACAACAAGCTCCTCTTGTTCTTTGACTTTAGCATTGATCCTATTTAACTCCTTTGAAGATTTTGCTGCAACTCCTCTTTGAATTAGTGTGTGATGTTTTTCTCTTTTAGTTGTGCATCTTCATGAAATCACTATTAACTTAAGCATGAAGCTTGGGATGATCTCCTCTAAAAAATAATGAAAAATGAAGTCTCTTATCTTCTCAATGATTTTCTAAGTTTTCATCTCTTCAATTTCATGATTTCCTAGCCTTTAAATAGAACACAAAGTCAGTTTTAGAGTTTAACTCTAATTAGGAATAAAATCTCTCTTGAAAATGCTTAAATTATGCAACCATAACAGATAACAATTGATCATTTCAAAAAGCGATATCGATTGTTCACTGTTTCATTCAGGTATGACACCGCTGGTGACCGATCTATCAAAATGGCAATCAATTGATAAACTCTTTGCTTGATTTTAAAAAGGCCTAATTCAGGTGTTGATCGATCATTTTGTTCAGTATTTTGTTCAATGATCGATCAATTGAATAGTGAAATTATAATTTTACCCTAATTTGGTTAAACACTCCAAAATCACTTAATTCACTCATTTGAAGCTAATATAAATGATTTGTGTATGTGAGTGCATGTAAATTAACCTCTTTTGTCTTCAATACTCTTAGTCTTCAACCTTAATCGATAAGAACATGTGTTCTCCTATTTTTCAAATCAATCAATTCTAAATCTAACTCAACCACAACTGCATCTAGTCAGATTCCAAAGACTAAAACCATGCATAAAATTTTGATAATTAAAATTAGCAAATTATAATACTTATGCCTCATATATTATTTCAACCCCCCCCCCCCCCCCCTTTGATTGTTTCGTGACAAAATACTACAAGATTTAAAATCAAATGAAAAATACAACTCATGATATAGTGCATTGAATTTTAGACTTGATAACACTAAGACTTAGCACATACAAATTGGAATTGATCTTCAAAAGCCTTGTAAATACATGTACTAATCTTGCACACTTACAAACAAAATAACTTACATAATACTATCCAAATAAGTATGAAAATAAGCACTTAATTTTCATCAATCATTTCTCCCCCTTTTTGACACAAATAGACAAAAAATGAATAAATAATCAACAAAAAATCAATTAAGCACAATCATGTCATAATCATCACCATACGACATGAAAATAAATAAATACTAAAGTGAAACATGTCCATCATATATCCAATAAGCTCATTAGTTTTAAAATACAACTCATAGACACATAGAACATAAAATGAACTAGCACAAGTTCTAGCACATGAATACATGATGAAGTGATAAAGGAAACATAAAACTCAAACATCTCCATCATCATCTTCATCATCATCATTAGGAAGCTCCCCCTCAGTATCTGGGTGTGGAAATTTGGCTATGAGCATCCTCTTGATGTTTGCGGAACCTTGATGGATCTCATCATGTAATGAAATAAACTTTGCATACGTCACAAATCTCTTTGAATGATCTAATGGTATCGTAGGTAGTGGTGCATCTATTGGTATCTGTTACTCCTCTAGATTTGCTCCCCGCTCATGTCCCTTCACGTGAGACATCATAAGCTTGACTACAACAACATCAATATGCCCATACCAACTAAAGTAGGCTTTGTTCATGGGATCCTAGGATTAAAAGAAGTAAATATCCAACACAAGATGTATGGATATGACAACATCTCATGTGTATGACCATGTAAGAAAGTCACAACCCGACCAAATATAATAGATGATAAGTCTAACACCAACTGCGACTCTGACAAAAGAAATAAAATCCTAATCATCATCTTATCTACTCTCTTCTTCCTTTCTCTCCATATATCATACTAAGCTATCACATGTAGAAGATGATAGTCAACAGTCATCAAATGTTCAAGTAGTGAGATGTCCAACTCTTTGCCTCTGGGTAAGCATGTCAGTCAACCTATCAAGTCACTGTTGGATGGAAATGCGAATCCATCAAAGTGTGGATATCTAAGAAGTCTCCTCTCTCAATGAATCACATTAGCAATAATCTAAGGCGTGACACATACAAATGTATCTCCGACAATGCCAACAATGCATCATTGCCATCAAATATAAGTCTAGAGTACCATTGAGGAACAAGATAGGGGTAAATTGACTATTTGTTGTAGATATCAACCTAAACTAATGCATCTAATATCGTCTAGCCTCTATCCACTCTATGGCAGTTTGAACTAGCACATGGACCATACTATGCTCACAACGGAATGGTTTCACCCTATCTCCTAAACTACTGGTTGCCCTAGGTCCCCTAAACTATTTTCCCCATCTAATTTATGGCAATAAAACAAAAATTAGGGCTAAACATCACTGGGACCTAATTATATGATAGTAATAAAGTCCTAGAATTTCAAAAATCAATGAAATTAGTGATAATGATCAACTTTTTGAAATGATAGAAAACCCTAAAAATTTTCAATCCAATTGACTTCAAATTTAGAGACATGATAGATTTCAATGTCTAGAACAAACGTCATAATTGAAGCTAAGTCTAATTTTGATTACATAAACCCTATTTTAAAAGTTCCCCAATTTTGAGGATAAACTTGAAACCGAATAGAAAAAATTGTGAAATCTTACAAACTAATGGTTCAAATCACTAGAAAATTTAGACAAACATAGATCGAGCAATTCTAAACAATCCTACTAGTTCAAAATCATTTTAAATGATGTGAAATTCACTAAAATTAAAATATAGACTTTGTTTCATACCTTTCCTTCACGTCAAATCGTGAAATCGATAATGAAATTTGATGTATCATCATGCAAAAATCACCAAAGTCTTATTCAACATCTAATTTTCACTTTTTTGGAGAGTTTGGAGTATAATGGAGAGGTTTAAGGGATTTTTCCATTTTTAAAATAGTGCTCTGGCATGAAAAATATGAATAGCAATCATTCGCTATGATAGATTGATCAATTGATCTTAAAAAAGTGTTGATTTTTATTTTCCAAAAAATAAAATTCCAAAAATTCTAAAAAAAAATTCATTAAATTCCATAAATTATATCAAGACATTTTACACTGAAATAAGATTTTCTAGACCATTAGAACTAAAAATAAAAATCAATTAGTAAAACAAACAATGTTGAGCTCTTTTGTGCAAACTTTCAATTAATTTTCCTTTAATCTAAATGCATCTACAAATTATGTTCATTCATAATTTGTATTAGATTAGCCAACTCCATTGGTATATGATTATAAATTATTTTTTTATTTTTGATATTTTAATTCTCTTTTATTAATTTTAGAAGAAACCGCCAATGTTTTTAACTAGTGTCTCTTTTAATCTTGAATCTCACAAGATTACTCTTATTCAATTGAGACAAAGGTTTTAAGACCCTAGTTAAGAAAAAGTTATTATTTTTCAACTTACTTTAGCTAGAATCTATTCAAATTTCTCCTAAAAAAGTTAAAAAATTGAAGCTAAAAAGGAATATGCCCATGCATTTTTCTGAGTCATGATACTTTTCTACAAATCATTTTTTTAGGGTTTGGCTTTTTCTGAATTCTCTAACCTTGTATCATATTTTTTATTCTTTTTTTTATTTTTTATTTATTTTTCTTGATGCCGAGTAGACGGGAGCTTCACACTAGCCTAAGACAACCTAAGTAGGTAGCCCATCCCTACCATCTTTATGATGACAATTTCATTGACTAAAAGATATTGAAGTACATAAAACTTGCAATCATTGAATCACATTGCATGAAAATTTCTTTTTTTTGAATCCTAAATAGAATCTAGCTTAAGATCCTCTAATTTGATCGCTAAGATTCCACTAGAATCCAAATGCCTAAGTCAACTCATGTATAAGAGTTCTCTCTTGATCTTCATTTATAAAATTAATTTGAGTCTAAACATGATGTACGCATGCTTTGAAAATCAGATAATTGTAACATCAAGGGAAAAAAAATCAAATTGATATTTACTCTCCTTGGTGTATCGTTCTCCTTGTTAAAGTATATTGACTATAAATCATGTTGCTTTTCAGCTTGAAAAAGTTAATTACATTAAGTCTCAAGAGTTGAACTAATAAAAATTAAAACCAAAGCAAATTGCAAGCAGAGCAAAAGCTACACTAATATTTTTTGTGTTTTTTTTTATCAAATTTCATTTTTTTTATTCGAAACCTATGGATAAATGACATGAAAACGAAAAAAATTTGTAATAAAAAAACACGTTTTGTCCAAATGATCGAGAATATTAAATCATGGACACAAAAATCAATCTCTTTACTTAGAGATGATAAGCTCCTTAATTTTTCCTAGTCAACCTATCCTAAGGCAATCTAAGGTGTTCTTGCTTACTCTTCCTAATTGATCCTTCAAAGCTTGAAGATCAATCTTCTTCACCCACATCTCTTCATCTTCTTGTCATACACTTGGTGGGGTAGCTGACGGGCCACATGGGTAGTGGGCTTCTTCTCCTTTTTCTTTGACCTAAGTTTTTAAGGGTGATTCTTTGATCACTCTTTTCTAGTATGAGAATATCTATGGTAAATGTCACATACTCCCAAAATTTTAGAATCTATCTTCACCTCATTTCCTCTTGACCTAGGTGGGTTGGGCACTATCTTAAGTTGTTTATTATTCTGTTCGGTCTTTGCAATGGTAGTAGGTTTTGCTAAAGGTGGTAGACAAGCAATTCCTAAAACCGGAGCCCAACTTATGGGTTTGACCTATGCTCAACAAGGTCTCCAATGTCTTCTTCCCACTCTTGAATCTATTTAATTTCTCTTTAGATGGCATAAGTTCTCTACTGAGAGTATTCTCTCTTTCATGTTAAAAGTCATTCACTTCCCTCTAAAGCTTGATGTTCAACTCCATCAACTTATTTAACTCTTGAGAAGACAAGACTAGCTCATCATCTTTCTTTTTCAACTCTCTCTCTCTCTTTCAAGGTATTTGGTTTTTCTAGTCAAGACCAGAAGTCATTGGAGGAACCCATTGTACTTATGAAAATCTTAGTTGTCTTCAAGTGAAGTGGACTCATGAGACTCTTCACTTACATGGAAGACGATAGAGTTAAACAATTTTTCTTCTTCTTCCGAAGAGCTATCATCAAAGGAAGTTGCTTGAAGCATCTTCCCCTTTTTATTTTTATCAGATCCCTTTGATTCCCTAGACTTATCATCTGAAGAACTATCAGAGTTATTGTCATGTCAATCAACAACAAAATAACCTAACTTACAACATTCAAAACACTTCATGTTCTTCCTATCTTGTTTATATTGCTTCTCATCTCTTCTTTCCCCTTGTCTCTTTCATTAGTTTTGACCCACATTCCCAAACCTAAAGTTCTGAGTTTTCAAAATTTTCTTGAAATTTTTAGCCAACAAGAGAATTTGTTCATCTTCATCCTCAGTTTCTTAAGATTCTCATAAGGTGTTCAAAGCATTAGTATTCTTTGCATTCTCTTCTAGTAGGGTCTATTAATTCATAGGAGGGACTTGTTAGCAAGTTCCTTTCAATTTTTTTTCCAGATGTCCAAAACCAATGCCTTAAGGAGAGAAATAGTTGACTTTTTTTAAGAAGAGCATGAAGAATTTTATGAGAGTTGAGAGATGTTTAAGGTCTTGATTTTGAAGTGTCCCCACCATGGTTTTTAAACATGGCGGCCTGTGCAATACTTTTATAATGGTTTGACTCAAGTACACCATAATATGATTGAATCTATGAACGATGGATGTTTCTTGAGTCTGAATGATGATGCAGCATATAAGTTCCTAGAGGGTTTGTTGGAGAGTTCCCAACAATGAGATTTTTTTAGCCATAGAGAAAAAACAACCCAAAACCCTAGGAAATGAGGCTTATATGAAGTAAGAAAAGATATTGACATGAAAGCTAGGTAAGACCATTTAACCAGAAAAGTAGAAGCAATGACCCTTGCTAGAAATATGAATTCCGCTAACCAAATTAAAAATAAAGTGGGTTCTCTATGTGCAACTCCAATGCACACTGCTCAAGTGTGCCTTTCCATGTTAGGTTATTCTGAGTGCTTTATTGAGGAAATGAGTGCATTAAACAATTATGGGAAACTATTTGGAAGTCCCTTCTCTAAGACATATAATCTAAATTGGTGAAATCATCAAAATTTCTCTTCGAGGCAAAACCAGCCTCCCATGAATGGAGTAAGGCTACAAATGCAGCCCAACCCCTCCTACATCTCTATTCCCCAATTAGCTCCTCAAGTTGTTACACCACCACATCAACAACATCACTTGAAGAGTCTCTTAAAACATACATATAGTCTACAAACCAGGCCATATTAGAATTGAAAAATTCTAGTCCAATGAACACTCAAGCTATAGCTAAACTAGAAACTCAAATTAGCCAGTTAGCAACACATGTAGAAGAGAGAGAAATACAAGTTTTCCAGTTGGCCTATACCCAACCCTAAAGGTCAATATGCTGTTAGTAATGTTTCAAGTTCTTCACATGACTAGGGGCATATCCAATTAATCACTACTCTTATACCTAGGCGATAGGTTGACAATCATGTAAAAATACCTAAAGAAGAGAGAACTAAGAATACTGAGCCAAAGAGTGAGAAACACAAAGCCAATGCTTACCCACCTGTTTTAGTTGACCTCCTAGCTAGGGGTTTTGTACCTAAAACCCCATTTCTTCAAAAACTAGTCAATCCTAAGAAAAATGCACAGTTTGGAGATATTTTAGAAGTGTTTAAGCAAGTGCAAATAAACGTCTCATTTCTTGATTCTATCCAACAAGTGCCTTAACTTTGTACTTTAATGAGAAAGGAAACAAGCACAAATGGACCAACTCATCAGAAAAATTTAGAAATTTAAAATGTAGCACATATTTCAATAAAATCCTTTACATGCATGTAAGGTTCCTCTCTATGAAGACCATTGTAATGTCCCTAATGTTTCTATGATTTTCCTGTTAATTTTCTGGTCATTTTCCGGCTGGAAAAGGTAATACTTTAGCGTATTCATAATTATGTATTTCTCCAGTATTTATACCCATAGAGTTGGGTGTGGGGCTTAGTCGCAGGCCTCGCCATGTGCTTTCGGCCCGAATTTTGGAGGTACAATGTGTAAAGAGTAAGTTAATGTGTGATAGGGATATAAATGTAAAAATAAAAAATGTTTAAAGTGGATCACGGCTAAGTCAAGAGAGTTTTATCTGGAACGACCAGAATTTTCCTGGGACATCCAGAAAGATGGAGTGAAACCTGAGTGAGATTCTGGTCGCTCTGTTCTCCCTCCTCCGTCATCTGATTCTACCGGTTCTTGTTGAGATCCTCTTTGCCTCACCGCCACGAGTCCGTAGGTACCGGCTATGACCGCCACCATATCCTCTTCGCTCCTCCACGAGGCACCGGACTTTTCTTCAATTTTTCTCTCTTTCAAAATTCGTTTTGGGTCGTGGGGGTGCGATTTTGACGCCATTTGCAGCCGCCCTCAACTAGACTTATCTTTGTTTGGCCGCTATGAACCCATAGACACTAGCTAGAGCCACTGTCATGCTTTCTTCTCTCCTTTGTGAGCTACCGGTACTTTGGTCAGTTTTTGTTCTTATTTTCATCTAACTGTTCGATGAATATTTTTTTTATGCCGGTTTGTTTTCGGTCATCATCCGGCCATCGGACGGACTCCGTCCAGCCTACCTCGACCCAGTGTCAGTTGGGGGTTGCCATTTCCGACCCCGATTTGCCCCTATTATCTTGCTCCGCCCGATTAGACGCTTTGGGTGCGTCTCGGGTCATTGCCATCGGCGAGCCGTGAGCCATTTGGCCATCGTGGCCTGCTCGATGATAGCAAGGGCCAGCCCCACTTGGACAATTACATGCCACCCGGAATGGGCCGCTTGCCCTTTCCCTATACCGTGCGAGATGCACAACTACCTACACCATTAGTTTTGGGTGTGGGTGGCGATCGGCAATGTCACCGCTTTGATTAACCACCACTTCCTAGCCCTAGCTCCGTTGCCCTTTTGTGGGCCTTGGGCCACCACCGTCTGACCCATCTCCCCTTAGAGTGGCCCTTTTTGGTCGCGTGTCCATGTGGCCACGTGTGTGTTTCAGGGCTTAGGCACCGCTTTTGCACCGCCTGACCATCAGATGGCTCCGTCACCATTTGATTTGACCACTAGAGCCTCCTCCACCTCTCCTCAATCCTTGAGTATCACCCCATGCCCTTTGCCCTGATGTGGGCCCTTGTAAACGTGAAATCGACGCCATTGGGTGCTGTCGACAACCAATTTCAACGTCTTGCAGACGGCTGAGTACTTCTCATCCGCCGACCTACCTTCAGTGAGTACACCCTCGACTTCTAGTCGCACCGGAACTTATGTTGGCATGACCTTTCTCTCGACTGCCTTGGTGCACCGCCATGGATCACGGATTTTGCCGCATTGGCATCTGACACCCTGTTTGGCCGTGAGTAGTTCCAGCACTTCATAAACCCTTGGGACAACAACTCTCTCAACTTGGAAATGTTTTTGGCCACCAATTCCGCTACTGTCATGTGCTCGCCATCAAACGTCATGGATTACGAGGTAGGGGAGCTTTGAACCCGTAATTTCATGATAGCATGCTTTGAATGTGTAGCGGCATTCTAGGATTGTATGATTCAATGCTTTGGATGCTAAATAATGGTCTGATTGCATGATGTGTATGTAAGCATGATTGTATGGTATGTTGAAATGCATATGACATGCATGTGAGGTCTAAGTATGGTTGATGTACGTGCTAGTGATGGCTAGCGTGTTTGTTGGTAAGCTACGGGTATGGATGTGTATGTATGTGCTAGTGATGGCTAGCGTGTTTGTTGGTAAGCTATGTGTATGGATGTGTATTTATGTGCTAGTGATGGTTAGCGAGTATGTTGGTAAACTACGTGTATGTATGTGCTAGTGATGGCTAGCGAGTATGTTTCTACGTATGTGGATAATTGTCAGACAGTAAGAGTGTTACATAATTGTACAAGCATAATGTATAAATTATGAACTGAAAAGTAAGTATAATAAGTGAGGTATAAGTAAGAGGGTGATAACTGGGGTTGGCTCTAAGGAGAGCAGTTTGATGACTTCCGAGTAAGATATGTTTGGCCATAAGGTGGATGGCGGAGATTGTATGAATATGTAAGATTTTGATGTGCGGTGAGTTATGTTGTGAGTTGGACGGGTTAAGTGAAGTCTGATGCCCTGACAAACTAGGGTTTTAGATCGAGCTCAGCTTCGGTTTGATCAGTGGAGCACGGTATATTTGAGTGCTTGTGTGGCATAATTGTACCGCATAATTTACTTAATTCAAACTTGAATTATAAGCACAGCTAATGATAGCGTTGTGAGTTTGAGACCTGAGGGTTCGACAAATTAAGTTTCGTGTTTGAGCTAGCCGATAATGAGTCGGCTGAGCATTTCTCATGTTTTGCCATGATGTTTATCCTGCAGGATGTTGTATGTGTGCTGTATTGAGCCCCAGGCATCTGATGCTCTGTTGAGAGCGATGTATGTTTTCGATTTGGTATGTGCGTTGTATAAACCCATACGTTTGATGCTCTATTGAGAGCATTGTATGATTCCACCCAAGAGTAGCATTATATGATTTCGCCCAAGAGTGGCATTGTATGATTCCACCCAAGAGTGGCATTGTATGATTCCGCCCAAGAGTGGCACTGTATGATTTCTACCTAAGAGTGGCACTGGCACTATAAGACCCATAATGGTGGGCAATTGTATGGCACTATAAGACCCATAATGGTGAGCAACTCTATGGCCCCTAATGTGTGGGCATTTGTGTTTATGTTTGCGTGCTCAGGTAAGTAGTATCATGGACTTGCTCATACCTGTTTGATCCTGTGCCCCATGAGCATTGGTGTGCCTTACCTTCGGAAAAGTCCATGGCGTCTGGTCACTCCCCGGAGGTTAAGGTGATGCTCCAGTGGCATTCTTTTCCATTTCAGCACTAGAGCTTATTAATGGTAATGAGCTTCAGTAGTCGATAGTATGTGTACGATTGTATGAGTATGAGCACGACTGTAAGAGTATGAGTATGAACACGACTATAAGAGGATGAGTATGAGCACGACTATAAGAGTATGAGCACAACTGTAGGAGTATGAGTATGAGCACGATTGTAAGAGTATGAGTATGAGCACGACTGTAAGAGTATGAGAATGACTGTAAGAGTATGTTCTGAGTAAGACTGTAAGAGTATGATTTTGAGTAAGGCTGTAAGAGTATGATTCTGATTAAGATTGTAAGAGTATGAGTATGAGTATGAGCACGACTATAAGAGTATGAGTATGAGCACGACTGTAAGAGTATGAGTATGAGCACAACTGTAAGAGTATGAGTATGAGTAAGACTGTAAGATTATGAGTATGAGCAAGACTATAAGCATAAGTTTCTGAGTAAGACTGTAAGTGTAAGACTGTACGAGTGAGGTTGTATGTGTAAGATTATACGAGTAAGGTCGTACAGGTATGTGTAAGTTATATGAGTAAGAGTATGATTGTATGAGTAAGTTTGTGAGACTCTAATTAAGAGTGTATGTATAAGATTAGTTCGATGGTATGATTTTGGCATGATTGTATGCGTATGAGCATGATTATGATATGCATGTTTGCTTCATGTTTGAGTTGCATGAACGCATCTATGTATGGACTTATTGAGTTCACTGTTTAGAACTCCCCTATTGGGTATTTTCCTACTGAGTATGAAAATACTCATTACCCTATTTTTTAGCCCCGTTGTTCGGGAGTCTTTTGCATGTTTGTGGCGAGAGCTGATAAGTATAATTTATACGTTATTTTACCCTTAATTATTTTACTGTCTAGTCTTATTTAAGAGCTAATATAGGTTGAATAATTAGAAATTAAATTTAATTAGGTTAGAAAAAGCTTATATGATGATTTGAATTAAATTGGCTTGTTTTGCTGATTCTTCATTGGCGTTCGAACGGGGTCACTTAGCGTTTGATTGGGTAAACGTGAATTTAGATAAATATACAGTACAACCGTTCGAACGGGCATGTAGGGCGTTCGAAAGGGATAATGCGCAGTTTCCTTGTTTAAGCCAATTTCGATTCCTTTTCATATTGGACTCCTTCCTACGGTTCTTATGCCTATATAAAGACATATTTGGCTCGAAATTTAAGGTTAGCTAGTAGATTTTCTGAAGAGAAAAAAGGAAGAAGAAGATGGAGAAAAACTCAAAGCTTTCAATGGAGATTTAAGTGCTTTCTTCTACAATGGAAGGCTTAACTTTTCTTTTACTTTGGAGTTGATGAAGCTATAGATAAGTTTCAGTTTTTTTTCTTTTTAATTTAGATCTCAGTTGTGAATTATGACAATTGTATGATAAGGATTTCCTTTTTAATGGAAGAGCTTTTCATGTCTATTCAAATCTATGTTGATTTATTGTCTTGTAGATGATAGATTGATGTGATTTTGATATTTGCATCAATTCTAATTTCTGTGATTTAGATAAGATGGTCATACAATAGTTTTAATGTTCAAATAATTAATGACTTAGATGAGTTATACTAAGATTAGACGAGTCATGCCTATAGCTAGTTTAGTGTAGATGATTCATGCTATTGTCGAAGATAGTTCATGCCATGGAATTAATTAATGATTCTTTCTGAAGTAATTCTAGCTTGTAGCTGAGAATACTTGTTCATATTCACACTAGATTTAGATTAAAAGTTAAGGAATTGTTATGGTTCTATAGTGGATTCGATTTCCTAAGTAATTTCCATCATATTAATCTCTTGTTTTTAAACTAGTTGATTCCTTTCCTTTACTTAATTAAAGTTTAAGTTGTTTTAGTTTTCAATCAGCAAATTCCTCTTTAGATTTAGTAATAATTCATCCGTCCCTGAGGTTCGACAACCCTTAAATACTCATCCTAGTACAATTACCTTATACACTTGCAAAGGGTTTAATTATAAACGATCAAGTTTTTTTGGAGATGGATGCTCGTTTCTATGATGGATTGATTCTCTTGGACTCAGGTATATACTTGACTTACTACGAGTATTATTTGTGCCACGATCTGATGTATTGCGTGAGATGAGAATTAAGTTGTTTATGTTTTATGGACTTGTAATTTGGATCAGACTGTGGACTATTATGGGACTTGTACTCAGGGATGCCTGGGAGGGGTTTGTATTTAAAGTCTATGATCATAGCAATTTATTCGTACGTTTGTTTTCGAGTAGCGCCTGAGGCTGTTTGGTTTGGTCATACGATGTTTCATCGAATGATTTAAAATTTGTATGGGAAAAACTAAGGTGTGATGTTTTAAATTATAAAAACTGCTTTCACATGTTTTTTATTTGTCATTTTTTCCAATTTACATCCGTTATATTGCAAAAAAAATTTAGTGAATTTTAAGGAAAATGTCTAAAAAATCTCGAGCGTTACAACCAGGGAAGGTGGGAAGAAGTTGAATGATGAGCTTTCAATTCAATGTGTGTGGTAATTGTAGCAAGTTGCAAGAGGGAGGATTGGAGATTGGTAAAAATAACTCCCTAAGGGGTTTGGCTTCTGCATTGTTATCTCCCATTGTGAATGGAAGATCAGTTTTAATTTCACAACTCTCTAGGTACACAACTTGTGTTAGTGAGCATTATAATTTATACAAAATATATATAAATACCATGATGAATGTCTCACTATAGAGAAAAAAATCTTGCTCACCCCAGCCAAAGCCTAAGCAAACCTTCTCACCCAAGATATCCTTAAAAAGGAAGTTTGAATTCTTTAAAGGAATACTATAGCAGTTTGGGCAAATCCTATAAATTAGAAGTGCCTCTTGGTAAGCTGGTGCCAGCTTAAAATCTCAAGTCCAAAAAGTCACAATCATTTATCTCATTATAGCAAATTCACTATTCACACTTAGGGAGGAAACCGGCCCTCAAAGGGACGTAAAACCTTGACTATGCATACATCACTGGTCTATCTTGATGATCTAAATGAATTGGTTGCGCTGACATCTGCTAGTAACTACTACTCCTCCTAATCTGATCCCTCATGTCCCGTGCTGTGAGACATCATGTGTTTGAATATTGCAACATCAATAGGTCCCATCCCAACCATAATCGAACCTCCTCATGGGATCCTAATATGAACTAAGGTAAATAGCCTACATAAAAGGTAAGGATATGGTAGCATCTCATGCATATGACCATGTAGAAAGGGAATAATCCTACAAAAATGATAGAAGGTAAGTCTAACTCCATCCCAGGCTTTGACAAAAGATATGAAATCCTAGACATCATCTTATCCACTCGTGCTCCATATGTCATATTGTTCTATCACATGAAGAATGTGATAGTCAGCCATCATCAAATGAGCAAGGAGGGTACATCCAAGTCTCTACCTTTATGTAGGGCTGTCAGTGTGCTAGTCAACTCATTATCCAACAAAAAGATAAATCCATGAAAATGCAGATATCTCAGTTGCCTCCTCTTGCACTGAACCATCATGGCAATGATATGTGGTGTAACAAGAAACTGAGTGTCTCTGGCAACGCCTACTAAAGTATCCTCATCATCCAAGCGAAGAGACGAATACCACTGTCTTACAAGGTTGGGGTATACTCGTTGATCATTGGTAGAAATAGACATAAAGTACTCCCCGGATCTCACCGTCGTAGCATTCGCCGGAGTCAAAGTCATCAAAACTATTGCCGGAAGAAAAGCAGGTAGGGTTTAATATAGTGGGAGAAGTGTGAGCAAAATGAGGAGGGAAATATGGGGTAATGAAGTAAAAAAAATCTCCATGCTCTTCAATTCATAACATGGTACAAAATATTCTAGACTTCTTAGAGCATCTCCAATGGTCGTCTATTTTGGACAAAATGGTGCCCTAAGGTTGGGCTGCAATCATTCTAACCGGGGTGCCATTTCCAATGTAAAAATGGTGCCCCAAGTTGGGACACAATTTATAGTGTCTCTAAATGGAGATACCTTTTTTATCCTTCTTAATTTTTTTTTACCTCTCTTCTCACCTTTTTTTCTTCTTCTTTTACTTTTTAACATCTATGGTCTAAGTACGTCAAATTGAGCTACAACATCTTCAACGGCTCAGTTTAACATCTAGTCTGTTCGTAATTGTTCAGGTTTTATCTAGTCTGTTTTTTGTATTTGATTGGTTAATTGTTATTTGCAATTAGGTTGGGTTCTTTTATTTATAGTTTATTCCATTAGGCCTGTAAAAGAGTTTGGCATCTTAATGGAAACTATTAGTTTGTAATTTTCTCTAAAGTACTATTAAAGAAGAAGAAAACTTCTTACTCTTTCATTTTCCCTCTATTTTGACTTGTGCAATTCACGAGAGACGAACGTTGTTCATGCTTATAGACGGATTCATTCAGCAAAATGCTTCCTATCAATATCTACCCTGCATCAATTGGTGGCTGACACTGGTCTTACATGTTGCCCCAATGTCATGGAAGATACATTGCAATAATTGATGAGATCCATAATCACAATGAAGTATTGAGCTTATTGTGACATGTTGAGGATTTGGCACTTCATATGGCTGATTTGATAACTTTACTTACTCCAAAATCCCAACTTTGGTCATTTTAATGACCAAGTTTATGATGATGAGCTAGAGGTTGATATCGAAGGCAAAAACCTTTTCACCAATGCTGCCTATGTGACAACAACGAGGTGGACCAACAGCTACACCATGAGGTCGCCCCACAGGGTTATTCCCACTTTAGGCACCAAAGAGATCAGAGGCATACATGCCCCCATGACAAAAGGACATGGTGACAAGGCACTAAGAAACATGTTTCAAATTGGCATCCCTGAAAGTAATGACCCTGAATTTTTTATGCGATTTTGAATCAAGTTTTAGTAACTTTAGATTGTTTTTTTTAGATTTGTCTACAAGTTTATAATAGAGCCTTGACAAATGAATTTAATGGTACCCGAATCGTAAATCAGACACTGGGACCAAAAGTTATGACCTCGGGAAATGTGCTACATGGGTAGGACCAACTAGAAAATGCAGAAAACCCCCCATGTGGGGTTTAATTTTGTAAGGCTCGTCGATACGAGTCCATTGGTACTAAAAATGCACAAAATGGAGTACGGGAGAGAAAGTTACTTACATTTAAAGTTTTTGAAAACTTTAAAAAAAATATTAAATAAATCGCGGTGACTTGTGTGCTACGCTCGAACGCATGTAGGACACATGTTCACGTCACAATGGGCACCGTGTTATGCATGGTAGTGCGGCTAGCGCAATGCGCATTCGACATGTGTCACAGTGCAGCAAATGCTATGAGTTTCCGATGCGTGTCGCGCCTTGGTGCTATGCATAACAGGCTAGTGATGCTCGCCTGTTGATGCGTCAGGTGTCGAATGGCGTGCCAAGCTTATAAATAGGCTCCGCGCACCATTTTTGTTTCACATACTCCAGAAACTTCTCTCCCTTGCTTCTCCCTTGTTAGGAGTCCGGATCAGAAGATGCAAGAACCATTTCCCGCTAAATCGAGTGTGCCATACATGGTGGTGGGGTCGGTATTTCCGTTTTAGACCTTTTTCATTTCCAAAATTGCACTTCAAGTTCGAGGTATGGAGTCTTAAGCTCTAAACTAATGCTCTGCCCATATAGTTACATTTTCTAATATGTTCTTTTCCATTTGCGCTTTTCCTGGTTATTTTATAAGGAATATTATGACATGAAATGTTGTTCATACATTGTTTTATTGAATGCATTTTTGGAAAATATTGAATTGTTTTGATGGGTAGTTATTTGGCATGAGACCAAAAACTATTGTTTTGACGTTATTTGGCATAAGACCCAAAACTATCGGAGCATAGCTCCTTGATACATGCTAAGAAGAATAATCGGCATTGGTGTGCACATGGGGTGTGGAGTATCATGGGAAAGCTCCTCGCTCAAACAGGCCTCTCGATACCCCATAAGTGCCAGGGGGAATGTCATTAGATATCACGGTTATTGGATTGATCATCATCGGACGAATTGCCAATCTTGAATTGTGTTTCTAAAACTGTTTCTTGAACTAAATGTTTTAAAACAAAATTCAGGTTTTTTTTATTTTTATGAATTTTTGTTGAGCATTACTTTAGATATTAACACGACCTACTAAGTATAAAAATACTTACCCCCTCTCAGACTCTGCAGGGATTAATGCCGGAGCAGAAGTAAGAGAAGAAGAATTTTTTAGCTAAATTATCTAATTACTACTCCGGATATATTATTTAATTATTTTTGTGATTGGTATGTAAAGGATGTGATGTGCCTCGATTGTGCATAACTATCTGCTCTACACACAGTGATCATAGGCATATAATTAAATTTTATCATGCTCCGTGAGCTTGACATTTATAAAATGTTTTGGTTGTACTTTTACTCCGATGTATTTTATCATTTAATTTATGATTTTTGCGACTTCTATGCGTGCCAATGGCCGTCACGTTCGTTCATGTGAGAATATTTTTCACTTCTTGGACGAAATTTATGATATTCTTTGTACATTTATCATGGTGGACGTCACACTAAAATTCATGGTGGGATGTAGCCCAATGAGTTTTTAGATTGTGTTGCCAACATAGAGAACATCCTCGATTTTAAGGAAGTCCTAGAGGATAAGCGTGTTCCCTTGGTGGTGAATCGCTTCCAAGATCGAGCAATGACATAGTTGCAGCAAATCAAGTTCACATATGTGTGCCAAGGTAATCCAATGATTGATGAATGGAGAAATTGAAAAACATAGTTGGTTAGCTTTTCTTCTGTATAGCTTTCCCACATTATGTATCAGTGTTTGTAAAATGTACGACAAGGTTTGAAGATGGTGGATGAATACACGAAGGAATTTTTTGAGTTGATCCACTAGAATGACTTGGCCAAATCGGAAGAGTGGCATGTCTATCATTATATTGGAGGTATGCATAAGAATCTTAAGGAGACCCTAAATTTGTTCCACACATTTTCTTTGTCGGAAGCACATTATAGGGCACTCTATTGGAGAAATAGCAAGGGTCTATTTATAGGGCACTCTATTTGAGAAATAGCAAGGGTCTATTGGTCACTGATTTGGGACAACTAGGGGCAACTCTCTAGCCACGTCAGCTACCACAATTGTAGTAATGTTCAGCATGCTTCCAAAGCTTTGCCACAAGACACTCAAAAAACTGCTAAAGCCTCTACTAGCACTAAAACAAAGTGGTTTACATGTGGAGGAATAAGTTGTAAAGAAGCCGTTTGTCCTATAATTAACTAGATGTGTAAGTGTAATTTACTAACATCATGAGAATAATGATTTCTCATTGATCTTGATTACACTAACCACATATATGATGAAGATGAGCAAGATGAAGAGGCGGTGGAAGGTGACCATGGCGAAGCTTTGGTGACACCTCTGCTTTGCTTTGCTCCTAAAGAAGTTGATGGTGACTTTTGTCTAAGAAACAACATATTCCACACCAAATGTACTATTGGAAGTAAGGTTTGTCAACTTATAGTTAATTCGGGTAGCTGTGATAATGTGGTAAATGAATAGGTTGTTCAAAACCATCAGCTAAGCACTACACCCCATCTACATCTATACAAGCTTTCTTCTCTAAAGAAATAAAATGAGTTACAAGTTTCCAGACGTAGCTTAGTTCTTTTTTCTATTAGTTCTATAGACAAGGATAATATATGATATAATGTTGCTCCTATAGATGCTTGCCATTTATTATTTGGTTGTCTTTGACATTATAATATGCATGTAATGCATGATGGTTGCAAGAATACTTATAGTTTTTTGCAATACTAAAGTTATTCTTGTTTTTCATAATGATGATGTGGTTAAGCCCCATAATAATAAAAAGGTGACTATTCCATCTAGGGGAAAATTTATTGAGGAGACGAAGGAGGAAGACTTTGTGTATGTGTTGATGTCAAAAGAGGTTGATAAAGGTGGACAGGTTCCTTTAGAGGTCCAACCTTTGATGGAGGAATTTTATGATTTTTTTTGGAATCCTTATGTGAAGGGTTACGACCCCTTAGGGATATTTAGCACCAAAATTATTTGATGCATGGATCTTGACTACATAGCATGAGGAGCTTTAGAGACAAGTTCATGAGTTGCTAAACAAAGGATACATTAGAGAGAGTTTAAGTCTTGTACAAGCCTTGTTTACTCATATAAAGAATGGTAGTTGGTGAATGTGCATGGATAGAAATGTTATTACCAAGATTATCATAAAGTATCATTTTCTATTCCACAACATGATAACTTGTTTGATCAATTGAATGGTATTAATATCTTTAGCAAGCTGGATTTGAAAAGTGGGTACCACCAAATTTGAATTAGACTATGTGATGAGTGTAAGATGACCTTCAAGATAAGAGAAAGGTGACTAGAGTTCGAACACCCCACCCCAAAGCCAACCCAGATGAGTCCCCCACCCGAGATCAGAACAAGAGATGGAGTAGAGACAGGAGCAGACAAAATTCCTGGCCCTTCCTACCCCCCTCCATCTCAACCCACCAAACTACACTGGCCTCTCTTCCCAAATTGGGTTGCCTTTGTTCATCCAAAGCACTGAGCATGATCAGAAATAAGGGATAAATATGGTGCAGTTTGCAATGGAACACCTTCTAGTCTCATGGCTTAAGTTAGTAGAAAAAAAATTGGAAGGAAGAGTTATAGCTGGCGACGAGAAGGGAAGGGCAATGCCGGGGACGTTGGCTGGTGAGAAATTTTACGTCGACAGGGTACAGGGAAGAGGTTTGTGTAGAAGGTAAAAACAAATAAAGTTCACATATTTCATAAGCCAGGGTGAGAAATTTGGAATTTGTAGGCTTCAATATCTACATCTTGTGCACCCCAACGGTAGACAACGATTTCCCCCCGATTTCAGAATCTTCCTACATCTTTTTCACTTCCGGTTTCAAGAATCTATTACATCTTACAAATCATATCCCAGCTTCTTCGTATCGTTATTACGTAGAGCTATAAGAATTCCAGAAGAACCATAGAGAGACCATAATTGACAAGAGAAGATCGGAAGATCAAGACCCTCCTCCTCCATCTGTTTTCCTAATAAGATTCAGGAGTTCTCCTTCGATCGACCAACATGTCCTCAGCCGTCAACGAAGCCATCTTCATGCTGCTGCTCGAAGAAGATTTTACAGATTCACTGCACATGTAAGTCATACGGTCACCTGCTAACTTAACGAATCTTTGTTTCTTGGCTCTGGGTTTTCTTCTTCTTTTATCCTTCTTCTTCATCTTACTCCACTGGTAACTTAACGAATCTGTGATTCTGGGGTGTCTTCTTCCAAAAGCTTCGAGCGGGAGTCCGGGGTTTACTTCGACCTGGACACCTTAAATCTTACAATTGAAGACAGGAAATATGACGATGCATTGGCCTACCTTTCTGGGTTCATTTCCGTTATGGACAGCGAACAGTCAGAAGCCATGTTCCGCAAGATACGAGTGCAGAAACTCATGGATGAAAGCCGCATAAGGTAATCAAACTTATCAAACCTCAAGATCTGCTTCTTCCTAATTTAGTTTATTCATCTAAACATGAACATTGCGATTTCATTATCATATTGAATGTAATTGATAGCTCTTGAATGTTTTTCTTTTTGGTTTCTTCTCGACTAATTTCAATTTTGTATGTGAAATACTCATTCCCTACATGTCATTCATTGTAATTTTTCATGTTTGTATTACTCAAGTTCTTTTTGTATTCTATGTATATATATATGACAGAGACACCACGGATGAAAGAAAACTGTTAGTTGAAGCGCTTGGATATCTACTGGATGAGAATCCTCGTTTAAGAGATAAGACGCTTATTCCCACCTTCAATACCAGTGATCTTAAACGCGCTATAATCGACATGTAAGCAGTTAGCTCTAAGATTATGATTGAAATTCGTGGTAACCTTAATTACATGTTATTCAATGAAATCTAAGATAGTGTTCAGGGCTTTTATGTTTGAAACATCAGCATTGAAGGTTCTGGTTTTGTGCTGACAGTAGACGTAGTGATCACTATTTGGTTCCAATCGATCATGAGTAAAATTCTTAGCGGTGCGCATCATTCTTTGTTCTGTAACTGCAGGTGGAATCATCAACAAGGTCAGCCTCTGATGCCGCCCCCAGCCCCACGCCACCCTCCAAGTGCTGCTCACAGGGTAAATAGAACTAACTAAACAACATACAGAAAAGAGTGTACTTTCTTCTTCTTTTTCTTTTCTTAATGCATCTTTCTCTTTCTGAGAAATGGAGGAACATTATCAGTTGGCCACATTCACAGGCATATATGACTTGCATTTAAAAATCATTCAGGCAAATCAGCCAGGAGCTGCACCTCAGCCCGGAGCAGCTGCAAAACCGTCCGGGAGTACCAGTCAGGTGCTAACTAATGCAATAACGAACCTAATCTTGAAATTCTATTCTTCAATCTATGAAAAATCTAATACAGTGTTGGGATGGAATCTGAAACAGGTTTCTTCTGAGAAACTACCATATCTTGGTGCTGAAGCTGAATTGGTAGCTGATCCAGCGCAAGCACTATGGTATGTAGACTACAATTTGACAACAAACGATCTAAATCGGATTGTTTTGTTCCTGTAATCATCTGCTGCTCAATTTTTGTTTCAGCATAATAATTCCGCAGCCCTCGGATGATGCAGCTGAGGCAGCGCAGCAATCTGAGCCACATTCCTCTCAGCCTGAAGGTAGCTCGAGCACCAGCTGAGCATCAAGTCCTTTGCAACAGAGGAAGCGCATATGAACCATAGAATGGATATCAAACAACAGATACATTGTTATTAATCCCTGTTTTTACCCACTTAGATAGTTTTGGGATTTGAAATGAGGGTGGGAGCAACATTTCAGGATTTTAGCATTATATAAAGTCTAACAAAACATCATGTAAAAAAATCTTACCAAGGACAGAGCTGCAAAGTAACTGCATGTACTGCTGAAATATAGATTTTAATACAAAAACTTGAAACGCTTTCATGTCTCAGATGCCAATGTCTTTCATTTTCAATTAATTCAGTACCTATTTGTAGTTAGCTTCTAGCATTCTATTCGTGTTGATTAATTTGTTTTATGGGTAAGTATAATTAGGCTTACAGAGTTTTTTTTGTTAGGTATAAGAGTTCTGATATGAGACGGTGGGGCAGCGGGTGCACCCCCTAGGGTGTTAACGAACAGAGCTGAACCGTGAACCGAGTATCAAGCTCTCTCGGCTTGAACTCAAACTATTAAAGCTTGGCTTGAAGCACGAACAAGTTCAAAAATTTTAGCTCAAACTCGTATGGGAAATCTAAAGCATAGCTCGAACTCGAACTGTAATAAGTGAATTATGAACCTAGGGTCGAATTAAAAATAAAAATAATATATATATATATATATATATATATATATATATATATATATATATATATATATCTAAAGTATATTAAGTATCACACATAATAATATATTTTTAGTATTAAATATTAATAAATATACTTTAACAAGCATT
Source organism: Saururus chinensis (assembly GCA_035235625.1). Classification (NCBI taxonomy): domain Eukaryota; kingdom Viridiplantae; phylum Streptophyta; class Magnoliopsida; order Piperales; family Saururaceae; genus Saururus; species Saururus chinensis. The sequence goes on along the minus strand of CP141146.1, from coordinate 20,945,172 downwards.
ATAACTACACTTCGATCATCTTACTATAGTCATTAGGAAAGAAGAAAATTATGACAACTGAATTTTAGTTACAAATGCTAAAAAAATGCAACATCACAATTTTTCTCTCTTTATGTGCATATAATTACTAAGAAAGATACTAAAAATAAAAAATTACTTAAGCAATATTACTATCTACTTCTTCGTATCTTTTTTACTTTATATGCTTATAAATTACTTATAAGAGAATTATTATTTAACCTTAGTATGCTTCTAAAAAATTCCTAAGTACATGTAAAAAGAAAAAGTTTCTATAAGTTGAGGACAATCCCAATGTCATGCTTCAACTTTTAAAAGAATATCAAATTATTCTTTTGTAAACTAAGGTTAGTTCACCTAATGTTATGCTTTTATAAAAGAGTTTTTGAGTATATTAATATGATATCATGTTGATCTTCTGTCATATATTCATAGCTCTATTTGGTTTTTTAATTGAACTAATTTATTTCATCTTGAAAAACTAAATGAAACTATTAATTTGGGACAGAAAGAGTATATTAGTATTTGTATCTCTAATATTTTTATTTTTAAGAAATATATATCATACATAGAAATTATATATCAATTACAATTTAAGGAGGATATATATCACGAAATTTTTTTATGAGTTTGGGCTTAGCACTCTAGCGTGAACCAAAGCATAATGGGCTATCATATAAAGTGAGGAGGCAAGAAGACATAAACTAATCTGCCTCCTAAGTTATGTGTGTTGTGGGATCGAAATCTAATGGTTCACAACATCGAGGCTCAAGTAGTTGTGAGTGAACCTTGGGTCATATAAATGAGTTTTATATATCATATATGATACTTGATATTGGTATATATATATATATATATATATATATATATATATATATATATATATATATATATATATATATGATTATATATTATTTTATATAGACCATCCATTCTAGATTAATAACTCCATTTGATTTTTTTAAATAAGCTAGTCCAATGGAGCTATTAATCTATGACATAGAGAAGATATCATAAATATATATTTAAATTAATAATTATACTTATATAAAATATATATATTATTTATTTTATATATGTATAATTTATATATAATTTTAAAATTATATTCAAAGCTCGAGTTCATGCCAAACAGAATCGAATTCGAATTTTATTCGAGTCGAGCCGAGTAGAGTAGGGTTATGTTTGAACTCGAGTCGAGTTTATTTGAACTCGAATTGAATTTAAACAGAGTTCTATTAGAGTCAAGCCTAATTTAACCCTGCTCGACGAGCCAGCTTAGCTCATTAACAGCCCTACCCTCACCACTCATGTAAGACTCACCTCTCCCACTCCCCAAACTCTACCAGTCCCTCCGTTGTTTGACCATGCCTCAATGTCGTCGGCTGGTGGAAACCGTGCTCCTAGGAAATTCTATCGGTGGTTTATATCTACTACTTCCTCTCTGTGAGCTGGCGCCGAGGGACCCAATAGTCTTTCTTAGCCTGCACATCGAACATGTATGCGTCTAGGAGCCGATGACAATTTGCAGAGGGTCATGCAGGAGATGAGGCAAAGAGAAGCCAAAAGAGATGAGGCGTGAGCCAGGTGGAGATTGGTAGAGTCGTCCATGAATTCAAGGCCTGTGACCGGAGCCAAGCAGACACAGAAGCCACAAACGGTTTGATGGCTGGCGTTGATGAGGAGGGCCAAGGAGGAGTTGGCAATTGGGTTGAACCGTAGATTTTGTGATCTACAGGTCAATGTGGAGAAACGCTGGGGGTTCAACTCTTATACCTAATAAAAAAACTCTGTACGCCTAAGGGTCCATTTGTTTTGTCTAAATCTGAATCTAAAAAGTCAACTAAAATTCCAGAAAAGGCTACCATCTAAATTTCACTCTGAATTTGAATTTGATTCAGATCTAAATCTGAATTTGAATCTGAATACATTTAATTTTTTAAAAAAATTCAAAATTTAAGAAAGAATGGATGAAGTTTAAGACAGACTTAACCAGTTCCTGGAAATAAGAGCCTATCTAGAGGATATGCACATGTTGCCATGGTAGACCATCACATGACCAAAAAGAGGGGGAAAGCAAAAGCTATATCACATTGAAGATGTCTATCAGATATAAAAATAAAACATTGAGGATGCATATACCTCTCCAAATCAGTTTGAATTACTGTTTGTCCTAACATAAATCTTACCACACGCAAAGAGATGCCAGAGTCCTAAGAAAGAAATGTATTTCTAGTTTACATGATGTCCTCTGGACTGAAGAATAACAATGGGATTCAAGCTCCTTTAAGCCAGCAGCTGCCTGTACTCCAATTTTTTCCAACAGCCTATCCGTTTTCTCTGCTTGCTGGTTAAATTCTGCAGTCCTCTGCTCCACGTGCTCATTCAAGGATGCAAAGCCTGAAAAGATAGCTGTTTTCTTTAGCTCAGACACTAATTTAAGGAGTGAGTCAGCTGACTGGACCTGTCCACAAAGGTTCAATAATATTGTCATGGACTGTGAAAACAAGTGCATGAGCTCTCTAAATCATTAGACCTACATAGTTGTTCTAATAGTAAATGTAAATGATCACCCAGTAATTTACCCACTTGATTCTTGACATCATAGAAAGCAAAACACCAACAGAAATGAAAATCATGTACTGATCTAAATGTTCCAACCAACCATTAAAGAAACACAAACACAATTCACTATGCAACCAATAAAAAAAAGCATGGGAAATGCACAATAAACATGTATCAAATTGAAAGCAACAAAGTGGGCTGTCATATTAAAGTTACATGTAATACAACTTTAGTTGAACATCTATCATACGTGAGAAATAGCAAAGATTAAACAAATGAACATTTAATTTCCTTCGCAGTATTCATAAATAAGGAAGGGCGTCAGTTTACATTATTAATACTAATAGTAGCCCTTCATGTATTTAAACAGTTTAAATTTCAAACAAAGAAGTGATTTTGAAGAAAATTACCCCAACTTCAAACCTCTCAAGGAAAATTTTCCAAATATTTTTGAAGAGTCAGTATGGATTCAGAAATATTATCAGCAAGTTTCCAGAATGCCACACTCAAATCTTGATAAAAGAAACCAGCCCAGATACAAGAAAAAGAAAGCTTCTTAGCTTCTTCTCCCATTTCTGTTAACTATGCTCAAATATGAATGATTATAGGTCAAATGAACACAATTAGCCATTAAAAATGTTTAGGTGGATATAAAACATAAAACAATATACCACTCTAGCTGCCCACATCATCATCTGAAATGCTTCTTGTGAGTTTCTGAAGGGCTGATTGATAAGTATAATTTATACGTTATTTTACCCTTAATTATTCTATTTTCTAGTCTCATTTAAGAGTTAATATAGGTTAAATAATTATAAATTAAATTTAATTAGGTTAGAAAAAGCTTCCATGATGATTTAAATTAAAATTGGCTTATTTTGCAAATTCTTCATTAGCGTTTGAACGGCCTCACTTACCATTCGATCAGGATAACGTAATTTTGAAGAAAATTCAGTTTAAGCATTAGAACGGGCATGCAGGGCATTCGAATGGGATAACGTGCAGTTTCCTTATTTCAGCCAATTTCGAGTCTTTTTCATATTGGACTCTTTCTTACGAATCTTATGTCTATATAAAGACATATTTGGCTCAAAATTGGGAGTTAACAAGTAGATTTTCTGAAGAGAAGAAGGAAGAAGAAGATGGAGAAAAACTCAAAGTTTTAAATGGAGATTCAAGTGCTTTCTTCTACAATGGAAGGCTAAACTTTTCTTTTACTTAGGAGTTGATGAAGCTATAGATAAGTTTCAGTTTCTTTTCTTTTTAATTTAGATCTCAGTTGTGAATTATGACAATTGTATGATAAGGATTTCCTTTTTAATGGAAGAGCTTTTTATGTTTATTCAAATCTATGTTGATTTATTGTCTTGTAGATGATAGATTGATATGGTTTTGATATTTGCATCAATTCTAATTTCTGTGATTTAGATGAGATGGTCATGTAATAGTTTTAATGTTCAGATAATTAATGACTTGGATGAGTTATACTAAGATTAGACGGGTCATGCCTATAGCTAGTTTAGTGTAGATGATTCGTGCTATTGTCGAAGATAGTTCATGCCATGGAAGTTAATTAATGATTCTTTCTAAAGTAATTCTAGCTTGTAGCTGAGAATACTTGCACATATTCACACTAGATTTAGATTAAAAGTTAAGGAATTGTTATGGTTTTATAGTGGATTCGATTTCCTAAGTAAATTCTATCATATTAATCTCTACTTTTTAAACTAGTTGATTCTTTTCCTTTACTTAATTTAAGTTTATGTTCTTTTTAGTTTTCAATCAGTAAATTTCACTTTAGATTTAGTAATTATTCATCCGTCCCTGAGGTTTGACAAACCTTAAATACTCATCCTTGTACAATTACCTTATACACTTACAAAGGGTTTAATTATAAACGATCACTGATCCAAATGAGTCATTCCCTGTTGCTTCAATGTTGCTTCCGAAGGAGAGTATTTGCACGTTGTTTGAACATACTTTACAAAGCCCTGAATAGTAAGGACTCAACTTGATTTTCTGAATGATAGACCCTTCAACATATGAATGATAGAGCCTTCAACATATTGGATCATGATTTTGGAACTGGAAGGGAATTAAAACAAAACACTGCAAGTAGATGCACATCTAGCAAAAGAGGATCTGAATATGAAAGTAGAATCCTAACACATCTCAATAATCATCTCAAACTTTTCAATTCAATGAGTAGTAGGAGAAGAAGAAGAAGAAGCAAGAGATACACCTAACCAGCATATGCTATTGATCCTCCCCCCTCCTCGCCTCACTCTGCAGCCTCTCCTCTTGGGTCATTATTCCCTAGCCATCCTCTCCTCCTGCTGTGGGTGTTTCTTCCTCGGCCCTAGTGATGGCCCAATTGGAGCTCCATCGGGTGTTCGGGATGTTCCACAGCAACGGGGACTGGAGGATCACGTGGCAGGAGCTGAGTGACTCGCTGGAGAGCTTGGCCATGTTTATATCAGAGAAGGAGCTGGAGGGGATGATCGAAAAGATCAATGTGGACGGGGACGTGTGCGTAGACGTGGGTGAATTTTAGGGAGGGGGCGGCGGCAGAAGAGGAGGACATGAGGGTGGCGTTCGTGGTGTTCAATGCCGACGGCGATGGGTACATCACAGTGGAGGAGTTGCGGGTGGTGCTAGTGTCGCTCGGCTAAAGCAGGGATAGATGGTGGAGGAGCGCGAGAGGACGCAAATGGGAACGGAGTGGTGGAAGAAGTCGGGGTCGGGTTTATATTTTCAGAGATATTCAGTAGACGAAACTTTTAAGGAAGGGGATTTTAATAACGTAGATCTTATTTACATTGATTCAGTGACGGAATTCAGTCTTAACAAATACACTGAAAAGACGACTTTTCAAGAACTTATTCATTTCAGTGAATTAGACCAAGGGCCTATTTGTTTGGTCTAATTCAGACCTCAACTGAATAAGCCCGTGAAAAGATTGTTTTGAACTGAATTCTGCCGCTGAATTCTGCCTCTGAAAACCTAAAACCCCACCCCCGAAACCCCGCCTCGATCCAGCCCTCCTCCTCCGCCTCCCGAACCCATCTTCCTCCTTCTTCCCTCCCCTGCCAAGAACCCTAGTCCCGGGTCCGCCAGTCCAGGGGGCGGTTCATCGTCTCCCCGGTTGGACGACGGCTCGAGTTCTCTCTGCTGCGATTCGGGCGCCAGCTTGGAAAAGGGTTCTTTTCGGTGTCCGGACGGTGGGGGCCGAGTCGCCGGATCCGACAAGACTGCAGGCCACATATACCAGCCTTTCGGGTACCATTCCTGCATAAAATTTCCGTCTTTTTAGTTCCTTTGGATTAATGGGTGTCTGTCTTTTAATTCCTTAAAAGAATCCTTGTGCAGAGTTTCTGCAGTAGAAAGCTGAGATTTTTTTCAGGGTTTTGTTCGTTCTTCTTAGAATGTTTGAATGGCGTGCCGCTACTTCCTTAAATGCGACAAGGATGTCAAAATGATTATGGTTTTTTAACTTGGCATCAAATTAATGGGGTGCTTTCATGAGTTGGTGACTTGGTGTCAGCATGAAATTCAGAGACAGGTGTTTGCATTACGTAAATTTTGGAGGAGATTTTATGGTTAAAAATTCATATATATTCGTTTTTGTGTTCATGATTTCGTGGCTTTTTTGTTTTCGGTGGTGTTTTGAGCAGACTGAACAGGTCTGTTGTTAGAAATGGTTTGTGTTAGTTTTCCACTCTTTTACAGCAAATATAAGTAGGATCTACTTTTTAATCATTGACATAATTTAGATTGGTTGCATAAAGAACGAGATCTGCTCAAATTCCGTTTCTGTATTGGACAGGCTGGTGCCTAATGGAGACATGGTTCAAGTGGATGATAGATGATATTTATACAGTTCTCTAGTTATATTTTTTTCTAGAGATTGTAATTTTGTTTCATACGAAGCATGCTAGTAGTGGAGGTGATTGGTGTTGATATTTATTTTAAGTTTGTGTGCGGTTTGATATTGTGAATTGGGTATTTCACGAGAGTTGTTACCTGTTGTTTTTTGATAGGCCTATGCATAAAGTTTGAGAAGTTTTTTCGGTAAATTTATTGTAAGCATGTGTATTGGCTGTTGTTATTTCTTTCTACTACAACACTAGGCTTATGTTAATTTGTTGCTGAACAACTTTTATTGCCTATCAATGAGTTATGTCATATATGTCAATAATTTAATGTACTGATTTTATCAAAATTCTGCATCCTTCATTCCTTCTGATACTGAATCAGCTGTATCTTATATGATATTTCTATATTTTGGACCTTATATGGACTATTGGTTACTCAATTTGGTGATCTGCATCATAAAATGGAATCAGGAGTAGAGGTTTCTGAATTTCTGAGAAGCTATTTTGGCTACAAGCACGATTTCCTGGGAGTAGTTGCCTCTGTAGTTATTGGATTCACTCTGCTCTTCTTTACTAAACTTAGTTTTTTGCTGTGCTTCTGTATGAAATTTTACTCTCTCCACCCCATTTCCCAACAAGCGGACTTGCTTCGATTTAATGATCCTATTTGTTTCACTTATTGAATATCTCTGTCTACCTTTATTTTCTACTCTGCGTTTTAGATCCTTATCAACTCTGCTGCTGCTGATGATGATAATGGTGACAATGACTGACCAGAGCATAGAACTGCAAATTACGGAAAATGTAAATTTAGATATTTAGATAGTGCATACTTACCACTTGGATCTGGACTGCTAACAATATTTTTTCTGTGACTCTGAGATAGGTAAAAGCAGATGGGTCTTTGATTTGTGATTTAGATTTGCCTCAATGGAAGACCTATCACTAGTAAACTGAATGTCAGTGGATATACTTTCACAAAAATGCCTTTGTTGCAACTAATGGAAGAGGAGGAAATGAGACAAGTTTGAAGCTGTAGATTCGTTTCTCTGATGCTCTTTCCTCCCATGGAAGTGGGTGAGCCCAGTTTGTAGGAAAAAGTGCATGGAATATGTTCATAGCTGATGCAGTGAGTAAAAAAGGTTTTGTGTATAAAATTAGCAATATGCTGTTTCTTATCCTAGGTAGAGAGAGCCTTTTTTTTCTACCATTTTCCGTGGTACTGTTGGAATCTAATTAATGGCAGTGCAAGGCTTTTCTTACGTTTAAATTTTCCAGAGCTTTTTTAGTTGCTGCGAGAGGTGGGATACACTGTATTCTTTCTTGTTTTCATCTTTTTTGTTTACTTTTATAACTCTTGCTAGAATAAAGTTTGTCTTGGCGATGTTTACAATAACATTAGTTAACATTTTTTATAAGTTGCATAGAACATGCAGTTTGTATTTTTGGTTGCTAACGCAGCTTGCTAATAAGCTGAGGAACTCAAGGTTTATTCTAGAATTCTATATTAGTTACTAATAGAAAGGTACTGAACAAGGTATACTATTTCCATGTAACGAGCTCTTGTGTTTGGTGGGTCTCATTTGATTAGGGGTAAATAAATGGTTTCTAATAAACTAATCAAAGTCAATTACAGCATTGCCTCGCTTTTTGTCTGATCAAGGCACTGTATAATGAATTACGAACATGTATTGTGCTGGAATAGAAAATAAAAAACAACATAAATTCAAAATGATCGCTTTGATTGGCCAAGTAGAATCCTGGGTTTTGAATGTAGCACCACAGTAATGTGGATTTGACTCAAGAAAATAGTACAAATTAAAAAATTATTTATTTTAAATTTTTTAAAAATTGAACGTATTCAGATTTAGATTTAGATTCAGATCTGATCGAGATTCAAATTCAGTGTAAAATTCAGATTGTGGACTTTTCATAATTTTCAGTTGGCTTTTCAGATTCAGATTTAGACAACAAATGGAACCCAAAAGGTTTGATTTAGCTCCGACCTCTGCTGCCCGTGAATCAGCTCTGCCTCCCGCACCTGGGTCCTCCTCCAGTTCATTTCAGACGGTCCGAGTCCACCTGTGCAGCTCTTCCCGACTGCTCCTCTGATTCCCTTCTCAAGTCTCAAATTCTCTGTAAGCCGCTACCCAACCCAGATTCATTATAATTACCAAAATAGAATTCTTTTTTTTTTTCTTTTCTATTTGCTTACTAGTTTTGAAATGTGGTGTTTTTTTTATGCTGAGTTTATTGTTTTTTTTAGTTCTTTAGTATTTTCTGTTCGGAATTCAGAAGATAGTCATTTACTCAAATTGTCGAAGGTTTTATTTAGGAACTTTGCTGATTTTTTTTTCATTGAGAAATGATGTATTGTAGACTACAATTTTTGTCAGGTTGTTAACATTTTTTATGGGCCTAATGTGGGATTATGTGATTTTTAAGAAATATGGGGCAGTTCAATTTGATCAATAAGCTATGTTAATGAACTATGTGAATCTGTTAGATGATGTAATTTCTAGTCATGAAATTGGATTTTTTAGCATGTTGAGTATGTTACCCAATGAGTGATCAAATATTTTGATGAATTGGGTGTCTAGTTTAGGTGTTTTCATGGCTTAATTTTATCAAATCAAGATTTTTTTTTGTAGCATTTTAGTCGTGTGTCAACTGTCAACCATTTTTAATGGTTTTTCTGATCTTGAATCTTTTTGAAATTTGTGTGCATGTTAATGTATTTGGTTGTTTTCCATACAAATTGCAAATGATACATATATTTATCACTGATTTCTAAATGTGCCGATTCTTACCCAAACCAAACCGAATTGACCCCGCCAAAAAGCCTAATCTCGAATTTGTCACCATGTATAGGACCCACAAAAAAAGTTGAAAAAACTTGCACCTGTGGGTTTAATTTGATAGATCTTATCTAGAGCTTTCTAATGGTACCACTTTTGCAGCTGATCTAGTGTTTTTGCAATTGTAGTTATCATGGGCAGGACACCGGCAAATGTACCTTCTAAACGAAGTCATCCAATTGGAAGTTCTTCAAAAGTGTTATCTGAGAATGAGCAGAAGCTATATAATTTAATCCAAAGCAAGGAAAGCATGGGTATCTCCATGGCTGAGCTACGTAATACTTTGGGTCTTTCTGTCAGCGTTGCAAATAAATCCCTGGAAATGCTTGAACTTAAGAGGCTCATAAAGCCAGTAACACATCATATGGCTAGAAACAGAAAGTACTATATGGCAGTTGAGTTCCGTCCTTCAAAGGAAATTACTGGAGGATCCTGGTACACAGATGGAAAATTTGACGAGGAGTTTATACTAGTAATGAAAGATCAGTGTGTGCGTCATATTGAGAAGCTTAGGGTTGCTACTATTGATGCGCTATCAGATTCAATACGCCGATCAGGATTGCTTAACATTGAATGTGACACATCGCAGATTGCAGATGTTGTTCAGGCATTGCTGCTAGATGGATTGGTTGAAGAGCTGAAAAGTACAGGGATGGGGGAGTTTTCATTGATTCCTTTGGGGAAAACTTGCTATAGGGTTTTAAAAGTGACTGCAATAGAAGGGGCCTTGGCATCTATTCCTTGCGGGGTTTGTCCCAGGATATATGAATGTACACCTGATGGTATTATCTCTCCCACTAATTGTGTTTATTTCCAGAAGTGGCTTGATTTTTAGATGTATGAGGAATATTATCAAGGTGATGTTTTAGCGTCAAGCATGGGATGTGCTGGACACCATCCAAGGTGGGGGTGCTCGAGTCTGTAGTCAAGACTCCACGCTTACATGGAATTTCCTTGTTTATTCGTGGCAGAATTTGGTCATAAGGTATTATGGTACTAAACCATTGGAATACCATCTCAATTTTGTAAACAGGCATGAAAAGCCTGTTAGAATAGAAAAGTGTTACTAAATAACTCAATGATAGGTTTTTTTCTGCAGCTTATTGGCGTATTGGCATGCTATATGTCTTAATACTTTTCAATGTGGATCAGAAAATCTGAATACTTTCTTAATATTGATAGCTTTTATGTTTAATGGTGGGCACGCTCTGACATTTGAATTTGAAATCTTTTCTTCAAAAGCAAAGTACACAGTTATGTATCATTGCAAAAAGAGGTAAATGGTATTTGTTCCTCATGATATCTGGCAAAATAGTACTTACACCTGATGTTTCAAAGATTACAAATATATGCTTTCCATTAACAAAATTGTTGGTTTATTTTTAAATTAAAAAAATACCTGTGTGTGCTTAACTATTAATAGGTCATGACCAATAGGAGTGTGGTTGGGAACAGGTGGAAGAGGGAGTGTGTTTGTCACACACCCCATTAACGGCTGCCCTTTATGATCTCCTTAGCGATTAAGTGAATAAGAGTATTTTTATTATTTAAAATTAACTTTGAATTATTTTGTTAATATTGAAGGGTATATGTCCAATTTTTAAAACAACAAAAGGTGTAAGTGTTATTTTACCAAAGGTCAGTGGTATAAGTATAATTTACCATTGTAAAAGAATTTATGGAACATCTCAAAGTACTTTTTTGTTTTAGAAAATTCCCTTGTGTGTTTGGTGCAAGCTAGTTGTATTTGTACTTCATTAGAAGTGAAGTAACTCACAATTGCATAACTTAGATGATGTAGAGGGTAAAAGACTTCCCTTCTAAAAGAGTTTGAAATCTTTTCGAAAAGAAAAGATCTTATTAATTTTTTGGAAATATACGAACTGAAACTACATGAAGGCGACATCATGATGCAAATCCATGCTTAGGATGCGCATCAAAGCACACTTGAGAATTCTGGAAGAACTGAGCATGACGAGCTAACCCATGTGCCGCTGTTTGCAACCAGAAGAATGTGGTTGAAAGGAGGCCTGGATATATGCTTCAAGAAACCGTGAACCTGAATAGAGCTACAGCCACTTGTTACTTTAATATCTTCATCAATTATTTGTCCTAGGGGAGATAAATAAGGCCCATCATTTTGCAAGGCTGAATTGCATGAATCTCCTTAATAACATCATCACCACCCCATTTCTGCTGCAAGAGGAACAAGATCCCAAGATTAGTTGTCTGATCCACATTAGGGGGACAATTGGGGACTAGATCCCCCAACAAATAAGATTTCTTCTTCTTAATAGCTTAAGCATTTAGGGAACTTTGTTATTTAACACAAACAACTCTGCCTCCTCGGAATAAAAAGATTAACTTTATAGATGCTTGTATGTGAGGAGGAAGTGTAATAGAATATAAAAAAAAATAGCATTTTCTTTTCCTAATAGTTTGAGCTTTTGAGAAACCTTGTTATTTAACATAAACAACACAGCCTTCTATAAAGAAAAAGATTAACTCTAGATGCTTGTACATGAGCGAGGTGTTAGAATAGAAAAGATATAAATAGAATTTATCTTTCGGAATAGCTTAAGCTTTTGGAAAACTTTTTTATTTAACAAAACCAACTCTACCTCCATACAAAAAAAAAAAAGCTTTCCCTCCTTTAGAAGAGAATGATCTTGTCGATGGTAATAGCTCTATGGGGTTGAAAACCTTCACTGGTTCTTTAATATAAGTACTGGGAGTTCTTGAGTTGTGCCGTTATCCAGCTAGTCTATTGATAGGAGAACATGGATCATTTGAATCGACTAGTGAGTTCTTGTGTGTTATGGACTTTCTTTTTGCTGTCTTAGGGACAATCTTGTTAATGTTACATCTATGAACTACTTCCTTTGTCCCGTAAAGAGCATCTAAATATGAAAAAACCATGCTCCATACTAATAGTTTAATTTGAAATGATGTTACATGCTTTCACAACTTACATATTTTTTTGTTGGTTGATAGCCTAAACAAATAGTGTGTTGTTAGAGCTATTGGCAACAAGGGGATAGATTTAGATTTGCAAAAGTTGTACTTGAGGCTTGATATTTGACGATGATGACTAGTCTTCACAACAGACAGTGGCTAGAGATGGATTAAAAAACTTGTTATTAAAAAGATGATGAACACAAAGATTTCAAACACTAAGGTAAGTATAACTGTAAAAGTACAATTTTTTTAAGGAATTATTTGTCCCCCTTGGATAGATTTAAGTTGTTGATGAGCTGCACAACAAACTTCATCCCAAGATATAACATAGCCTTTAAGAATATATAATCAACAATAATGAAGGATTTTTATTAAAACTATATAAGAATGTGGCTAAAAATGTGTTTTTAATTAAAACTATATAAGAATGTGGCTAAAAATGTGTTTGAAAAACACAAAGGAAAACATAAGAAAAAAGAAAACAATGCAAGAGGAGGAAAAGTAGTAGAGTGGGTTTTCTTTTGTGTATGCAGATGCCAAAGACTAGGCCTAAGTCTATTTATAAACTTCTACGGGGCACGAAGTGAAGAGATGTGTCCCTCACTCAACTTAATTAGGGATGTAACTATTCCCAATTAGGTGCCTCATTGCAACCCAAGGGAAACAACTATTCCTAATGATTGCGACCTATGTATAAAATTGTTAGGTTACATTATTTTGTCATATGGCATCTAATTGTCACTGTCTTTTGAAGTCTCTCTCAGTTGTCTCATTGTTGTTGTTTTCTTTTCCAGGCTCCAGACTCTTTTATTATTCTTGCTCTAGATATATTTCATTGTCGAAGTTACTCATCCCGCTTTTTTTGTTTTCTTCTTGCAAATCCTTTAGTGGAACAAATAGAATTACTCAGTGTGGCCTTATCTTGGTAGGTCTTTAAAAAGCATGGAGTGGAGCAATTTGATCCGACCAAAAAACTTGTTACATAAAAGATAAAGAGTTACCCATATATGGGCAATCTCCATAGACCAAAGTACATATTATAAAATCTCTAACTTTAACCCGGTTGAATTTTAATTTTATTACTTGTTATAGTGTGGTTTTGTTTTAATTTATTTGTTTAAATTATTTTTGGGGTTAAAGGTTGATAATGATGATTTCAATAAGTTTTTCTCTCATTTTTATAAGTATCTATATTAAACTCAATTTATCCTATTTTTAGGAAATTTTTGGGATTTTTTCTTAAATTTAGGGTGTGGACCCCACCGTGGGCCCCATGTCCACGTTTAGATGGTGAAGACCCCACAAGACCTTAAACTTAACTTATTTTATGATTAAAGAGTTTAAAAAATTTTAAATTCGTTTTAGCCTTAAAATGAGCAAAATTAGCTATTTGGGGCATTAAAATTTATGTATAGCCCAACTTTTAGTATTTATACCCCAATGACTTACTATAAAAGGAAAGTCCCAGCCCAATTCTCAATTGGGAAAGGGCTGAGATTAGAGGCTAAGAAGTGTCATAATCCCCATTACTAAAAGAGGAAACTGATTTAGGTATATTTTAAGCCTTAATTTTCACTAATATTTTAGATTTCTCTTAATCTTTCTTAATTCTATCTTTCCCCAAAGTTGATTGTTAATTCACCTGACTGAAAATACTGTTTTTAATCTCTATTTCAAACCCTAAAATAAGAATTTTCATTTTTAAGCAAAGAGAACCCTATATCTACATGTTTTCAAAGTGGTTTAAGCTTAATATTCAAATTTAATTATGAACTAAACCGTAACTTTTGGTAGGGATTCATGACGATTAGAGCTTCGATTTGGACTCAAAAGCTTACTTAAGCTAAGGGCTTTTTCCTTTAAGTGAATTGATACTTCAGATTTCAAGTTTAGAATGCTTCAAGTGGGTTATTTCTTATGTTTGTGCTTTAATGGTGGATGTAATAAAACATGCTCTTTTTGGTGTGTTTTTTTTATATTTAGCTTAGGAATGACTAGATCTATCATGCCTTAAGCTTGTATTTTAATATTATGAAGTTTGGAAATATTTTTAGGATTTTCTTGTAGACTTTGATATTTTTCGGTTTGGGGTTCACAAGGTTGAAGACAAACCAATTTTTTTACTATTAAGGGCATTCGAATGGCCCTACATGTGTTCGAACAACCTAGCGTTTGAACGACTGTCTGGTTAATTGAACGACCTGGCATTCGAACGGCTATCTTGCCGATCGAATGACCAAACGACAAATTTTGCCTTCTTAAGTAGTTTGTTAATTTCTTATTCCTCTTCCATAAATTTTATTTTTTATATTTATAATGAATTATTTTTACTTGTAAATGCTACTGTGAATGCATGAAATACTATCTTGAAAGCTATGATGTTGTTAAAGCATGAATTAGGTTATATATTTGTTGGATTTTAGTATGATATTCTCCTTATACAAAATTCATGTTTGATGATTCTCCATATTTCATTTCAGTAAGGAGGAACTATGATAAAAATCATGAATGCATGCGTATAGTATGGATGATGGTTTGTTCATATTGCACATGTCTTTGTTTATACTTGAATCTTACTATTATGTACACACTTGTGAAGGTATTTGTGGTGATTATTTGACACAAATGGACTAGAAATGATGCACATATGGACTGATTTGAGCATATTTCTTGTATTAGGACTCATGTAGTGTTGCTCACGTACGTACTATGTCGTATGCATCATGAAAATGATTTATGAATGAGATTTATCATGATTATCTGTGGTTGATCGATTGGATGCAATTGGATGTCATTACTTATCAGATTAATAGAGCGAAGCTTATTAAATTGGTTGGGTCTAAAAGGACGTGATTTCATTTTGAATTCAGTCTTAATGAGCAGTATTGTTCGAGACTTTGTACCTCCCCTGGGTTGAGAAGAGCTAAATGTTATGTGTTATTGATTGAGATATATGGACCCTGAGAATCTGGGTGGTATGTTCGAGTGCACCGGCTTACCACATATAGTGCTCGAGACCTTCTTGATGAGCAGAATTGCTTGGGGCCATCTTGATGAGCAGTCGTGCTCATGATTGTCTTGACGAGTAGTAGTGTTAGGGACGATCTTGATGAGCAATTTGTGCTTGGGGCTTTGGCCTTGATGAGCATTTTTATTTCTCTCTATGCATGAGACATTCACTACTTGTTGTTGTTGCATGTGTATGTGTTATTATGCTCAATTACACGGTTGTTGTGTAGAGATGAGAGAGCTTATGTGATGCACTGAAATAATGTTCAATAAAATATTTTCAAATTTCATATTGCAATCCTATTTTTTGTTAATTCATTGCTAATTTGGGCTTTTTGTATTTTAAATACGTTAGTTGGACCTTAATTGACTTTACATGTCTAAACAGGCCTCAACAAGATACAACTGGAAAAGGAAGTTAAGCCCAACTACCCAAAGCTATTTAAAAGATAAGAATGGGCTCTTAATGGTCTAAACATGCATGGAATGATCGAACACAACCTTGTGGACCCGTTTGATTTGAGAATTGTATGAATAGAACTAAATGATGAAAGAAGCTGATTTAGGCAGATTGACACAGCCTTAGTATTTCGATCATATCTTTTTATGTAGAAATCGGATTTATATGATTCTGGTGGCAATGGAAAGAAGACTTCTGTGGCTACAAGTGCTATTTCAGGAAGAAATTTCAAATTCCGAAGATTTATAGGTCCAATCAGACAATCAATCAGGATGTAATCTAGAGATATGATTTCATTTTCCTCTTTGAAGCAACCCCTTCTACTCCTATAAATAGAGGGGTGGACATGATAGAAAGGGGATCCTCTCCTCTTTAGAGCTCTCTTCTTCTATTCTCTTCTCTCATTTTGTAATTTTGTTTTTAGTTTTATTGTAATGGCTTTCTAAAGCTCTCAAGCTAAGGCTAGGAATGAAGCTTGTATTTGATGTTTAATGGATGCTTTGATTCAAGTAAGTTCTTTATAGTTTTAAATTGATGTTTCATATTTAAGGAATTTATAATCTATATAATTATTTGATTCAGCGTTGGAGAAAGGCACGCTGAATGCTTATAATTCCCTGTGATTATACACTTAATACTTTCACGTAGTAAACAATCAATTACTATTGTTCTATTTCAAAGTTCTTTAAAAGCTAAATTTTCCGATTGAGACGAATTTTCATTTGATCTTAATTGAGTTATCATTTGAATCAAATATACATTAGAGATTTATTACAAGTGGATTTTCGATGCCTTAGCACTTTCTCTTTGATTGTCTCTTATTCTCTATTTCAACTTCCTTCTCTTTTATGTTCTCTTCATAATAGTTTTTTTTGCCACACAAGGCTTTCCCTGTTGATTGACCTTGTTTACTATAGTTGACAAGTAAAAAAAAAAAATCTAAACTAGACTAATTCATAGTCTTGGTTTGGACGTAACACCAAATTGGCGCCGTTGCCGGGGATTGCAACGTGTGACAAGAATCCTTTACGAAAAAAAAAACTCACTCTAACTTGTGAAAGGTGTCGAACTATAAAGATCATGGTTGTCCAACTATATCTTGTATAATTGGGAATTATAAAATTGAAAAAGCTTTGCTTGATCTTGGGGGAAGTGTTAATCTCTTACCTTATTCTGTTTATGAACAACTGGGACTTGGTGAATTGAAGCCCACAAGCATTACACTTCAACTTGCAGATCGCTCAGTTAAAACACCAAGAGGAATTGTTGAGGATGTGTTAGTACAAGTAGAAAAGTTTTACTTTCCTGTTGATTTTATTGTTTTGGACACACAACCAGTTTTGAATGCTTGTACTCAAATTCTTGTCATATTAGGCCGTCCATTTCTTGCTACTTCTAATGCTCTTATTAATTGTAGAAATGGTGTTATGAAGCTTTCTTTTGGAAATACGACTTTGGAACTAAATATTTTTAATATTTGTAGGCAACCAGGAGATGATGATGAGGATGTACATGAAGTGAATCTTTTAGAAAGTCATGTTGATGACTTGGCTACCATTTCTTAATTTTCTGACCCTCTTAAAGCCTGTCTTTCTCATTTTAACTTTGATGATGATGTTATGATTAATGATGTAAATTCCTTGTTGGAGTCAACTCCATTATTGGATACTGATAGGTGGAAAGCCCGCTTTGAGGAGTTACCTCCTTCTAATAGCGCTCCTCTCCCCCTAAGTGGCTAACCACCTAAGTTAGACTTGAAACCCCTCCCTACTGAACTTAAATATGCTTATCTTGGTGAGGGAGAGACATTTCCTGTGGTTGTCTCTTCAATGTTGGATAGGGAGCAAGAGCACAGGTTGCTCAATGTCCTTAGAAATCACAAAAATGCCATTGGGTAGACCATTGCTGATATTAAGGGGATTAGTCCCCTGATTTGCACACATAGAATCTTCATGGAAGAAAATGCAAAACCTGTGAGACAAATGCAAAGGAGGTTAAATCCCAATATGAAAGAGGTGGTGAGAGCAGAGGTTTTAAAATTATTAGATGTGGGTATCCTTTACCCCATTTCGGACAGTCCATGGGTGAGTCCCACCCAGGTTGTCCCCAAAAAGTCTGGAGTGACAGTGGTAAAGAATGCCAATGATGAGTTAATTCCCACTAGAGTCACCACCGGTTGGCGGATGTGCATAGATTATAGGAAATTGAATTCCGTCACTAGGAAAGACCACTTCCCTTTACCATTCATTGACCAAATCCTAGAGAGGGTGGCCGGTCATTAATTTTATTGTTTTCTAGATCAAGAAAAAACAACATTTACATGCCCATTTGGTACCTTTGCATATCCAAGGATGCCGTTTGGATTATGTAATGCTCCTGCCACATTCCAAAGGTGCATGATGAGCATCTTTAGTGACATGGTGGAGCGGTTTTTGGAAGTTTTTATGGATGATTTTTCTATTTTTGGTGATTCTTTTGATGATTGTCTTCATAACTTAGAAAAAGTTTTGGTGAGATGTGAGGAGAAAAATCTAGTTTTAAATTGGGAAAAATGTCATTTTATGGTTACTACTGGAATAGTACTTGGTCACATTGTTTCTGTGCAGGGAATTCAAGTGGACAAGGCAAAAATTGAATTGATTGCTAATTTGCCTAGTCCAAAGTCCATAAAAGATGTTAGATCCTTTCTAGGGCATGCCGGTTTTTATAGAAGATTTATCAAGAATTTTAGTGTGATATTTAGACCATTGTGTAATCTTCTATCTAAAGAGCATTCTTTTGAGTGGTCGGATGCATGTGAAGAAGCTTTCACAAAGCTTAAGAACATGTTAGTGTCCGCACCCATCATGCAGCCCCCAGATTGGACCCTTCCTTCTGAAATTATGTGTGATGCAAGTGATTATGCCGTTGGGGCTGTTTTAGGGCAAAGGAAAGATAAGAAACCTTGCATAATTCATTATGCAAGTAGAACTTTAAATAGTGCCCAAAAGAACTACTCCACAACTGAAAAAGAACTTCTTGCTGTAGTATTTGCACTTGACAAATTTAGATCCTACTTGATTGGCTCTCAAATTATCATTTTTACTGACCATGCAGCTTTGAAGTACCTTTTGAGCAAACAAGATACAAAACCCAGATTACTCCGATGGATACTCCTACTCCAAGAGTTTGATCTCACAATCAAAGACAAAAAAGGAGTAGAGAATGTGGTGGCGGGTCATCTTTCAAGATTGGAATTTTCTGATTCTTCGGACAACATTCCAATCCAAGACACATTCCCCGATGAACAACTTTTTGCCATCTCACATCCTCCATGGTATGCTGACATTGCCAACTACTTGGTGACAGGTAAAGTTCCCCACCATTGGTCTCCTCAAGATAAAAAGAGATTCTTCACCGAGGTAAAACATTTCTTTTGGGACGACCCTTATCTCTTTAAGTAATGTCTGGATTAAATAATAAGGAGATGTGTACCTGATTCTGAACAAGTAAGTATCATCTCTTTTTTGTCATTTGAAGCATGCGGTGGTCACTTCTCCTCTAAAAAGACCACCGCTAAAATTTTGCAATGTGGTTTTTACTGGCCAACGCTTTTCAAAGATGTTCATGAATTTTGCAAAACTTGTGAAAGGTGTCGAAAGTTAGGAGCCATTTCTCGTCGAAATATGATGCCCCTTAACCCCATATTGGTTATTGAGATTTTTGATTGTTGGGGCATTGATTTCATGGGACTTTTTCCTCCTTCTTTTGGCTATGTTTACATTTTAGTTGCCGTCGATTATGTTTCCAAGTGGATTGAGGTTGTTCTAAGCAAAACCAATGACCACAAAGTCGTTGTGCACTTTTTAAAAGAAAATATATTTTCAAGGTTTGGAACACCTCGAGCCATTATAAGTGACGGGGGGTCACATTTTTGCAATAAGCCTTTTGAAGCTTTGATGAGGAAGTATGGGATTACCCATAAAGTAGCTACCCCCTATCACCCACAAACAAGTGGATAAGTTGAGATTTCTAATAGGGAAATTAAATATATTTTACAAAAAACGGTAAATCCAAATGGTAAAGATTGGTCTTTACGGCTAACCGATGCTCTTTGGGCTTACCGTACCGCTTTTAAGACTCTAATTGGAATGTCTCCCTACCGTTTGATTTTTGAAAAAACTTGTCACTTGCCTGTGGAATTGGAACATAGGGCATATTGGGCAATCAAAGCTTTGAATTTTAACTTTGACAAGGCTGGCTTAAATAGAAAATTGCAAATCAATGAGTTAGAGGAAATTCGACGTGATGCTTATGAGAGTTCAAAACTTTACAAAGAGAGAATGAAGGCTTTTCATGATAAAAACATTTTACGAAAAACCTTTGAGCCCTTTCAAAAAATTTATTGTACAACTCTCGACTTCATCTCTTTCTAGGAAAATTAAGATCACGTTCAACAGGTCCTTTCATTGTAAAAACTGTTTCTCCTTATTGAACTATTGAAATTGAAAACCCAAAAAATGGTGATGTTTTCAAAGTTAATGGCCAACGTTTGAAACTATTTTTAGACCATTTTATCCTTGAAATTGAGTCTACATCTCTTGAAAATCCAAATTATGAGGGTTGATTTACTTTTCATGATTTTTTCCAAAAAAAAAAAAAAACCAAAATTTTTTTTTTACATTGAGGACAATGTTTAGTTTAGGTTTGGGGGTATAGAAAACGATTTTTCTTTCATGTTTTTTTAGTCTTACTTAAAAAATGAAAAAAATAAAAAAATTAATTAGATTTATGTTTTTGCTTATTACATTGATGCTTATTTTAGACATGTGACTATATTTAATGACATCATATTGCTTAGAATATGACTTGACATATTTAATGATTTTGAGTTCTAATTACTTCATATTGGTTTCTTGTGCTCTTATTTTGAAAAAAAATAAAACTAAGAAAGACATTTGCCTAAGTGAGAATTCGAGCCTTTGATTATGGTCTTACATCTTGGTGGATATCATTGAATCTAAGTAATTATTTTCTTATTAGAGTAAAACTTTGACATGATTTAGTAGTATTCATGTTATCATAATAGAGTTTTGAGTTTCACTGTTCTTGGTTCGTAGAACAGTTAAAGATTTTTGTCAACACAAATCAAGTTGATTGTATAATGTGCTAAAAAAAAGAGAAAAAAAAAATGTGAAATTTTTTTAAAAAAAATTGTAAAGAATTAAAGTCACTCTATTGAGTAGACCGGGACTCGGCGTGCCTCACTAAGCATAGGGTGTTCGAGTCAAAAGGTAGAGTTGACTAATTTATGACATGCATAGCCTTGAAGCATATTTGGTTCAAGTTATTAAGCCTGAGGGGTGCTTTAACACCTAGTGCCCTGAGCCAACTGGATTGGGAGTCACTGGCCTAACACTTGTTACATGGATCTTTTAGAAAGCTTAAAATGCTAAGCCTTACACATGTCATGTGAGATGAGCATAAAATTCTAGTAGGACATTATGCAATTATATCTTAAATGAGTTGTCAAGTGATCTAGGGTGTTTTACTTTTCAATGAAGGTTTTTGCATGATTCTCTATTATGATCTCTTGAAGATGAATTGATGCTAATGTCTTTTTTTGAGTGTTAAAATTGAAATTGCTGAGTGGACATGAGACACATTAAGTTGTTCGATTCATGAGAATGGGATTGTATAATTACTTGGCAATGTCTGTTTTTCTAAAACTATTATGTATGTATGAGTACTTGCCACCAATATGAAGTTGTTAGAATAAATTATTGTTTCAGAAGACAAGTTATATTATGCATGATTGATTTTACTAAATGAAGTCACATGTTTAGGAGGAGTTGATTTGTAAATTTGACGTGGTTTTAATTTTAATTTTCTTTTATCATTCTAGTTTTGAATTTTGTGGGTAGATTCACTGCAAACCCTCACGAGACACAACTCATCCACTAGTGTAAGCTAGGGGTTTAAAGGCTTGTTGCATATGCTAAATGCAATTGAGATTTCCTGCGGAAGTGGAGTAACTAGTTTTGTTTTCTATTGTTTTGCTCGAGGACTTGCAAAAAGTAGGTTTGGGGGTATTTGATGCACTGAAATAATGTTTAATAAAATGTTTTCAAATTTCATAATGCAATCCTATTTTGTGTTAATTCATTGCTAATTTGGGCTTTTTGTATTTTAAATACGTTAGTTGGACCTTAATTGACTTTACATGTCAAAACAGGCCTCAACAAGATACAACTGGAAAAGGAAGTTAAGCCCAACTACCCAAAGCTATTTAAAAGACAAGAATGGGCTCTTAATGGTCTAAACATGCATGGAATGATCGAACACAACCTTGTGGACCCGTTTGATTTGAGAATTGTATGAATAGAACTAAATGATGAAAGAAGCTGATTTAGGCAGATTGACACAGCCTTAGTATTTCGATCATATCTTTTTATGTAGAAATCGGATTGATATGATTCTAGTGGAAATGGAAAGAAGACTTCCGTGGCTACAAGTGCTATTTCAGGAAGAAATTTCAAATTCCGAAGATTTATAGGTCCAATCAGATAATCAATCAGGATGTAATATAGAGATATGATTTCATTTTCCTCTTTGAAGCAACCCCTTCTACTCCTATAAATAGAGGGGTGGACATGATAGAAAGGGGATCTTCTCCTCTTTAGAGCTCTCTTCTTCTATTCTCTTCTCTCATTTTGTAATTTTATTTCTAGTTTTATTGTAATGGCTTTTTAAAGCTCTCAAGCTAAGGCTAGGAATGAAGCTTGTACTTGATGTTTAATGGATGCTTTGATTCAAGTAAGTTCTTTATAGTTTTAAATTGATGTTTCATATTTAAGGAATTTATAATCTATATAATTATTTGATTCAACGTTGACGAAAGGCACGCTGAATGCTTATAATTCCCTGTGATTATACACTTAATACTTTCACGTAGTAAACAATCAATTACTATTGTTCTATTTCAAAGTTCTTTAAAAGATAAATTTTCCGATTGAGACGAATTTTCATTTGATCTTAATTGAGTTATCATTTGAATCAAATATACATTAGAGATTTATTACAAGTGGATTTTCGATGCCTTAGCACTTTCTCTTTGATTGTCTCTTATTCTCTATTTCAACTTCCTTCTCTTTTATGTTCTCTTCGTAATAGTTTTCTTTGCCACACAAGGATTTTCCTGTGGATCGACCTTGTTTATTATAGTTGACAAGTAAAAAAAAAAATCTAAACTAGACTAATTCATAGTCTTGGTTTGGACGTAACAACATTATGTTACACATGTATGTATGGATTAATTTGCATGTTGTATAGGATAGTGTGTTTGAGACATTTTTCATGCAGGGTGAATATTTGCATTAAGAATATATATGTATGTTATGTTTATGTTGGAAAGTCACTCATGCACTTCACATGAGGTGTATTATGAATGTGATGTTTGTTATGATGAACCTATGATGCACACAAGGCATATAACATTTATGATGAGATGTGATGGGTGATAGCATTATAAGCAAGTGACTTGAATGATGTGATATTATGATACGATATATAGTATGATATGTAGGTGATATGAGAATGTTATCATGAGTAGATACTTTTAGATGGTTAATCATGGTATGAATGCACAGGTTATGTGGATATCCCATGATAAATGAGAATGATGATGTGATGAACCTTATGTGATTTACCTATGATGTCTTTTGAATTTATTTTCCGTAATTTTAAAACTATTGCTGAGCTTGTGGCTCACCGTTCTTTCTCGTGTTTTGTTTTGGGCTGCATGTTGTGCCATGTAGGTGGTCAAGATGGATTCTATGAGGAGCTTATGAGTGCTGATTTTGCTTAGGAGGGGCCAGTTAGATATTTTGAGCTCTATGATTGCTTATATAACTTGTTATCTTGAGACTTATGTTTACTTAATTATGCTTTATACTCTACTTGCCGAGATTGGCTTAGACTTTTGTTAGCCTATATAGGCTTAGACTCTATTACTTGAGCCATGTAAGGGCTATGTTGGATTAAGTGTGTAGGTTTTGCGTGGACTAATACTTCATTTATGGTCATTTAATTTTTCATTCTCTCTTGTACAAAGCATAATGTGTGTTTCTCCGTTATGAACTACCCATTTAGAATTAAGTCTTAACACTACTTCGTCACGCCGTGCACCGTCCTCCCCTTAGATCAGGTCCGACTCGGGGTTGGCGGGTGCCTGCACATGACACATATGACTTAAGATAATAGAGTTACCCATATGGTACATGTTAAAATTGCCAGGTATTTTTTTCATCAAATACCACATCACGGCTAATGACAATTTTCATGGTGCTAGGATTGTATAGCTTATAAGCTTTTGAGTTATCAGTAACACCAAGAAAAATACATTTTTCTCCCTTGTTGTCTAGCTTCCTCCTCTTCTCATCTAGAATATGGGCATAGGCAATGAACCCAAAAATCCAAAAATGGTCAACAACAAGTTTCCTTCCGCTCCATGCTTCTTCCGATGTCATATTTTGAATAACAAGTGTGGGACTTCTGTTCAATATATGAATGCTCCAATTTATTGCTTCAGGCCAGAAATTGTTTGGAATGCCACTTGTTGTCAAAAGGTTTCACATGGTGTATAAGCTGTAAATTGGCCAAAATTTACAGAGGAGAAATCCATATTTTTGGTGTTAATGGAGGGAGTGTGAAGAAAAAATAACAGAACAAAACAGTCCAAAAATAGAGGATGAAACAGTAGTGAATTTTTCTTTTCTGTACTTCATTGATAAACAAACAGCCTATGTATAGGCTAACACATAACTGAAGGCAATAGCCATTATCCCACGTTATACATAACGGAAAGCAACATGAAAAACCACGTTAAAAACAAACTCCTATGACTAAGTAAACCATAAACAAACTCCCTAAATTCTAGGACAACCCACATACACATTTCTTCAACAGGGAGATCCAGCTGCATTCTACACCATTTTTGAAGCTAATGACCATGAAAGAAAGGTAATGAAACAGAGTTCTGTGACCTTGCTGTGAAGATGGCGTATAATTGAGCTCAATGCTTGCCCTCTAGTATTTTAAATGATAAATATGTAATTAGTACTTAATCCAAACATGCCGCCCAGATTAGCTTGGGGACTTAGTATCTTATTGCTCTGGGCCTCAGGAAAATCAAGGCATTAACGAGAAAACCTTGCAGCTGATTTTTCAAGTAGTACTTAAAGTTGTTTTTCGGCTATTGAATATTTGCGGTAATTTTACATTATAAGTCTAAGCACCAATTTAATTATATTAGTACATGCTATTTACCAAGACTGCTGAATTAATAGAAAAATAAATTCATCATTTTTTTATGTAGTGGTTTCAGCTTCAATGCTTCTTCTCCCAAGGTGCACGCACAGAAATTGGCCGACTCTCATGATCAATTCCTTGCAAGCAAATTAGAATATGGAACCTACCAAAAGCTTTATAGCTTCCACCACATTGTTAATGGCTTTGCTGTGCGCACTACTCCTTCTCAGGTACTTTCTTTCTACAGACACTTTCCATAGCTTCTTCTCATGTCCTGGCACAAGAAGCATCCTGCCCGGTGTTTATTAATTAACTGAAAGCAATATGTTCAACTTAAGTCATCAAATGAGATTTGTTAGAAAACCAAGTTTCTCAAAATCTAGAGCTAATTTAATGTTTATTCCAACACCCTCCTTCACTTGTAAGCATTTATCAAGAGCCATATGTGAAATAAAATTGCGATATAAATGCCTCTAAGAAGACTAGAAATAACCAAGTTTCGTGAGAGTTATTAAGAAACATAAATTTTATTTATTTATTTTATATTCCAACAAGATTAATTATAATTGCTAATAAAGTAGAAATTTCTGTAGCAAAGAAGGCTTTTAATATTAGATTACTGTTCAAATAAATCAAGTTTTACATGCTGATCAGTTTGCAAATCACTTTAGTAGGTAAAGAGACTTGAGTTGGCTGAAAGAGTAAAACTAATAGAGAAAGATCGAAGAGTCAAGCTGATGACAACATACACACCAGATTTCCTAGGCTTGCCCCAGAGTGTCTGGTCTCATGGAGGTGGAGGAATTGCCGGAGATGGTATCGTTATCGGAATTATAGACACGGGCATCGATCCGACGCACCCAAGCTTTGCCTATGACCCAGCAATTCCCTTTCATCCGGACCATCCTCGTTTCTCTGGTGCTTGTGAAACTGGACCACTGTTTCCTGCATGCTCTTGCAATGGTAAGATAGTGTCTGCTAGGTACTTTTCTGCAGGCGCATCCACATATCTGCCCCTCAACTCGTCCAAAAACTTCTTGTCGCCCTTTGATGCAGTTGGGCATGGAAGGTTTGTATGTAATCAAGTCCATGCCGAAATGTTGTATAAAATTGCTTCAGAATTTCAAATAATTTTAGTTTGTTTCCATGATCTATTGAATATGTAATGACGGCACAATCTAAATCTGTTTCAGCCATGTTTCCCCCTCTTTATAACTTTTAGTAAATAACTTTCTCTATTGCCTTTCTACAACATTATCATGCACCAAATTGTAGGCTTAAGAACAATGGTATGATTTTTATCATAATGTGTAGGAAAATTATTTGCTAGGACCATGGTCATATGTGGGCTAGGACAAATGGAATTATATAGGAGGACCCACAAAATCTACACCCATGTCCAAGTCTAAGCCTCCTCCATCTAATTCTTGAGATTTTTAGATTTCAATCCGATGCAAAATGTGTCACTAATTTATTATATGCTGATGCAGTTTTGCCAGTACTGAGAGCTCAAGATTGTCCATTTTATGATAGTGAATGCATAACTTGTGCAGGATTGCCGTCTATAAGGCAATATATCCAACCGGAGGAACACTTGCCGATGTGGTTTCTGCCATTGATCGAGTAAGTGGAAATACACACTCTTGGGTAAAGGTTTTAATGATGTGAACAGGATTGAGTTTATATCTACAGGCTCCACAAGATGGCGTGGACGTGATTATTTTGTCAATTGGACCGGATGAACCGCCAGAGGACACTCTAACCTTCTTGAACGTCTTTGAAATCTTTCTCTTGTTTGCGAGAAAGGCTGGCATTTTTGTGGTACAAGCCGCTGGGAACAAGGGGCCAGCTGTGTCAAGTGTGGTTTCCTTCAGTCCATGGGCAGTGGGGGTGGGAGCTAGCACAACAGATAGGAGGTTCCCAGCTGCTCTTACTCTGGGCAATGGCCAGAAAGTTCCAGCTGTTGGCTTATCAGGTGAATTAACTAGCTAGATGCCTCTTTGAATACTGCTTCCATAACAAAAACTCATGATATACCCTCTCACACAAGATTGTTATTCCCTCCGTCTTATATTTTAAAAAATAGTAGTTTTTATTGAATAGTGAAATTTACATTAAGTGAAGGAAAAATATGCTTATGATACTCTTTTTTAAGTACCTAATTACTTAAATTGAACAAAATGGAGCTATTAATATGAAACAAACTTTTTTAACTAAATAGATCTATTAATTTAGAATGGAGGTGATTTATGCAAAATGATATTGATAAACCAAAGTACTTTTGTTTAACGGTACTTTAGATTACGAAGAGCATCTCTCATAGTCAGTAGTTTTACATTTGGCTAATGTATGGTGCCATACTCACGAGACAGTTTAGTTGTAAAGTTTAAAAATTGAGAATTCAATTTAAAGAAATCATGAATTATAAACAAAACGGGTAAGAAAAAATGCTACTTAAATCATTATATATAATTGTCATGCCTGAGGTTTTTCCATATATTTATTTTATAATTTTACTAAAAAATTTATTTCAAAATACGGATGTAAATTAAAAGAAACCACAAAATTCAAAATATGTGAAAACAAATTTTATAAATTAATCCATCTTACAAACAAATCATTTTCAGGTGTGACCCAAAACAAAAACATAAAAGTGAAATTTGTCATGGCTATGGGCTTTAAAAATAAATACATCCCAGGCCTTTCTGATCAGTATAAGTTCTTCAACAGTCTGTGTTCTGATTCATACATATATACACAAGTCCAATAAAATAAAATATTTTACTCTCACCTTACTATAACGTCCGGGAATTTTCTAAATTCCTAAAGTCGTACACGAGTAAATTAGGGTATAGGACCCCCTGATTTTCTCATGGGAATAACATAATCATCAGTTGGAAGTGGTGGCTAAAGCATATATGGATGAAAAATAGACGGATAGAGCTTCGAAACTCCACCAAGAACGTATGAATCGGAGTCCGGATGAGGGAGATATGACCGTTCGAAGTTGACTATAACGTACAGGACCCGTTTACCCGAATCGGATACGTAAATTGCCCATTTAAGTCACATACGTGCCCGATTAATTAAGATGATGAAAATTAATTTTTAGGGCCTAATTATGTGACTAAATTGAGGAGATTTATGCCCAATTAGGGATCTTAATCCCTATGTGTATAAAAGGTTAATTGGGGGGGGGGGGGGGAGTTTTTGGATGAGGTTGGGACCGGTCAACAACGGCCGACGGCATGGAGGATAGTCGCCATGGTAGTCATTCCCCATAGCAGTAAGGGACATGATCCCTCTTCCCCTTACTCGTCTTCTCAACCTCAGCGTACAATGAGAAGGCGACCCATGAATAAAACCTAGAATAGGTTTTCCGGCTACAATCCGTTGCACTCAGGAGGGGAGACAGACATTGGCAAGCTTAAGGCTGCATATGATGGATTATTGAAAATCAGGGACCTGACATGATCCCTACGCAATTCATGCATCCAGTCTAGCCACAAGACAAGCGACATTCAAGGTTTCAGAAAGGTGATCAGAATTTGGCTCCACAAGGGTATGTGTGATTAGTGCTCGTAATTAAGGTACGTTGCATATATAGGGTTTAAATCATGTGTTTTTACGCTTAACTTATGATAAAGGGTTAGGGTCATGTTTCCTATTCCATTTAATGTTTATGCAGCACATTTAAATTGAATACATTGTGCTGCGACCTAAGTTTTCTCAAGATCATAAAATACCTACTGTGTGGTGTTGGAAGTTGTAAGGAATAGGTGTTTATTTTATTTGAATGCTCAACGATTAGTAGCACTAAATTTATGTGAGATGTAAGCTAATTTTGTTTGGGTTAAAGCTTTAACTAACAAAACTAGGAACAGAGCCTCGTCTGCTCTGTTTTGAGCAGGCACAAGGTAGAAGACGATCCTTGAACCGGGGGATTAAACCCCTGTTGTCGTGGGTAAACCATTTACCCGACTTCGGGGCTCCGGTTCAGGAGTCTATGAGTTGATCAAAAAATTGGGGAAATTCTCAATGAGATTTTAATGGGTAACATAATTATAGGACAAACCTTTTGGTGAGGAAAAATCCCATTGAGTGGTAATTGACCCTTTTGCCCTTAGGGTTTATAGTAAACCATTAGTCAAAACCTAGGTCGGTTTAAGGGGTTCACGACCCCATCACATGCCAGGAAAAGTACACAGTCCATGAAGTCAAGTAGTATGCTTGAGTTCAATTTTGGACCCGTCAGATGTCATAAGGCCTTAAACCAAATGATAGAAATACCCCTTTGAGTGGACGCGCCCACATTCGTGTGAATGAAAGCGTGAGTTGGTCTGAGAGTGGAGCCTTGTGAGAGGTCAATGACTTAAATCAATAGAGGGGTAGTAAATGACTAGAATGACCCAATGGAGGGTATCATACCCTAGGTAGTAAAATTACCCTAACGCCCTTAGTGGCAATTTATTCTATTTCTGTCGAAACGTATGACCTAGTGAATCAAGAGTTAGGGTACCCTATAAATGACTTCAAAAGGAAGGAGCATGACTAGTAAGTGACACGAAGACCTTATCGGGTCGCAGTGTCATGAGAAATAAGGGGTAGAACCCTAATTCTCAGGTTTAAAGTAGTGTATTCTACTTGTGCAACCGAGTGCATCGATCGACTAGAGTGTCACATATGTAACTCACAGGATGCACTAGAGTTGTTTATACTCTCGGGCTTGAACTCGCTGAACCCTAGCCCTGCAAATGCATGCAATGGGCCTTTATTCATTCTTTACGCATTGGTGTGAATGTATGTTATTTATGTTGATTATGCTGGTGCATGCTTTAATTGCTGATGCTTTAATTTATATTGGTAACTTAAGATTAATGAATTTTAATCAAGAGACATGGGTTGCCGTTAGATTGGGGGGGAACATCTAATCAAGATAAATACTAAAATACCCTCTTTAGGGTTGGGACCAGTTCATGGAGTGAACGGGCCCTGACATAGAATTTTACCTTGGTTAATGAACCGAGGATGGTTATGGGATGTTCTTTGAGTCATAGCTCAGTGGATGAGCTATTTATTGGGCCGATTTACAAGGTGAAGAGGACCCAAATGGTTGAGTGGATACTTGACTAGATGAAAATAATCTAGTCTAAGTTCAAATGTTTGGTAGAGTCAATGGTCATAAAGACCTAAGGCTTCTATGGATAATGCTGGAGATTGCGATATGCTTCTTCATTGCCACGACTGTTTGGGTATTGACCAGAGGGTCTTTACCGTGGGTCTCCCACAGGTCTTCCCAGGACTATTTAGTACGTACAAAAAGCGGAGTTACATGAGCATCATGGAAGACTTGTGTTTCTTGCCAATCTGTGTCCATGAGCATAGTTGGGATCCTCTTCTCCAGATTCGTGGTAGGCTATTGAAAGCCTTGGGGATTTGGGTCAAGCTGCTGTTAAGCAGTCTACTCCAAGGTTGGAGTGCTTTGTTTGGGGATTTCTCGAGGGGCGAGTCATCTCTGAGTTATAGATTTGATAGTATTAATTATTGAACAAGAGTTGTGAGATAATTAATAACATTGTTGATATTGCAAGTGGAACGATTAAATGACTTACTAAAATGTAGGTTAAATATACTTAAGCATTGCATGTGTGGTGGTGCTATGCTTATTAGGATAGAGTAGTTTTTAGGCAAAACTACGTCTGGATCCGATCTTGTTGGAAACATTGGAGATGTTGTCTGATGAGTACGTAGACAACTAACATCAGGTGACGTTAGCCCGATCCAAAAAATATTAATAAAACCTTTTGTCCTTTGGAAGCTCTTCTCCTGGAGGCGGAGATGCTCCATTGTGGTTGTGGTTGTTGTTTGGTTTGCTTTGTTGCAGGTTTTCCAGGCGACAACGAGTGAGACCAAGATTGACGCATATAGGATGAAGTTTCTTCGTGTCTGCAACTCTGGTACGTAAGTGTACCTTTAGCATGAGAGTCAACTTATTATTTATTTTCAGACGAATGACAAACTTGTACTTAGATGGATAAGTTGTTCTTTATTAATTTTCAGACGTTAAATAATATCATATGATTTGATATCCGTATTTGTGAACCCCAGTTATCATGACCTAGATATTTAATCGAATGGTTTGTTTTGTATTTAAGAAAGAAAAAGAAAAAAAAATTTGCTACTTACCGTTCGTGCTATTTAAAAATGCTTTTAAAAATTCGGGTTGTGACACTTACTCAATGCATAAGATCGTGACACCAACTCCACATAGCCTCACTATGAGTCCATTGTACTCAAAGTAGAGGAAGAATGATCTACTACAGGGAATAGTCCAATCCAAGAAGCTATTGATCGACCTGCAAAAGCCTCTTGATGAAGGAGCTAAAAATAGGGTAAGTGAGTATTTTCATACTCAGTAGAAAAATACCTAGTAGAGGAAATAAATCAATGAACTTCATAAGTTCATACATAGATGCATTCATGCAACCACACATAAAGTAAGAAGTACATGTAGTATAAATAAAGTGTCTTACACACATACGGTTGTACTAGCTGAACTTACACTTACTCTTATAGCATACCCTTATACTTACACTTACACTCTGAATCGGAGTCTTACTAACTTACTCGTACAATCGTACGCTTACTTATATAACTTACACAAACTAGTACGACCTTACTCATACTAACTTACTCATACAATCTTACTCGTACAATCTTACTCTTCCTCATAAACTTACTCTTACTATTTTCCTTAGAAGCTTACACTTACACTTACTCTGAATCTTACACGTACAACTTACTCAGAATCTGAAACATACAACTTACTCTTATTGACGTGCACATACTATCGACAACTAAAGCTCATCACAATTAATAAGCTCCAGCTTCGAAAAGGAAATGAATACCACTGGGGCATCACCTTAACCTCTGGGGAGCAACTAGACGCCATGAACTTTTCTGAAGGCAAGGCACGCCTATGCTCATGGGGCACAGGATCAAACAAGTAAGAGCAAATCCATGATACTACTTACCTGAGTGCACAAATGTCCACTCTCTAGGGTCATACAATGCCAACTAAGAGCGAAAATCATATGGTGCCACTCTTAGGCAGAACATACAGTGTCATCTACAGGCATAAAAACATACAGTGCCCATGAAGGGTGGAAACTTATAGTGCTCTCAATAGAGGATCAAACATTTAGGCCAAAATACAGCACTAAGACCAAATCCCGCAAGATAACACCAAGGCTAGACCAGGAAGGATGCTTAGTCAACTACTTATCGACTAGATCAAACACGAAACTTAATCTGTCGAAACCCTCAGTCTCAACTCACAACGTTATCGACTTAGGGTTACTACAATTCAAGTTCATATTAAGTAATTTATACATGTATAATTATGCTCAAAGCTACTTCTGTCTTACATTCTTCAGCCAACAAGGCTAGAACTGAGCCCGTTCTGAAGCTCCAATATATAAAGGTAGCATTCTTTACTTAGCTCATCCCCCACCCTTACACTTACAGTCTTACAAATCTCTGCATAGCCTTACTTGTCAAACCCAAACTCCATACTAGAATACACTTTCCATTATGTACTTACAACCTTACATCCTACACTGTTCACCTTAAAACCAAAACGTCTTACTCGAACTCCTCAAATAAAATCCTTTAGACCTAAGCCTCGTCATCAAACCCTTACTAATTCCTTACTCATTATTCTTTCATTATATTTCATATTACGTATATTATGCATGTACAATTATGTTGTTATCTCTTACTAACTCACAGTCCCCTAAAGGCGCTTTGAATCTTAAGTCTTCAAAATTCCTGTATCCCCTAAATCTCTTGCTCGTTGCTCCAACATATCCTTCGACTCAATCCAAACCGATCCTCCAATCTCGTAAAGTCTAACCTTTGCCCGTCATTCATAAGTCTTCCCTTGCCCGACATACAATTGTAATTTCCACATCATAATCCTTGAAATAACCCTTCGGCAAACTTACAATCAAACGTCTGTACTCATGTCCATCGACCACACACACCACCAGCCCACAACAAAGATCTATCACACGCTCTGATCACATACATATAATTCATAACAACTTACTATTGTACCCTTAGTCTTCACTAACATACACACAATTCACATATATAAAACATGCTCATTTAATCAAAATTTATCATGCAAAGCATTAAGTTATAAACTCCTAGTATGCTACTACACAATCAAGCATGCTATCATGAAATTATGAGTTCAAGGTCACCTACCTCGTAATCCACATGAATTTGATGGCAAGCACATGACAGTGGTAGCGTTGAGGGCAGAATCAGCGATCAAAAGCATTGCACTGAGAGAGTTGTTGTTCCGAGGATTTTCAGAGATGCTAGAATTAATCTCAATAAGGTTAGACTAATTTCACTCAAAGCAAAAGATCGAGCGCACTAGGGTGGCCGGCTTAAGGTCGTGCCATGAGACAGGGCAATTGCGACCACATAATGGGGGGGGGGGGGAGGGAGGGTGACTAATTAGAGGTTGGCCGACCGCTAATAACACTTGGTTAACCACAAGATGCTAAAATCTACCACAGACCGCCTCTAGCGGCAACAATTTCACATTGTTGAAGCCTCTCAAAAAGGTGGAAGGCTTGGTTGCATACTCACAGACAAAGGAGAGGCAAAAGAGGGCTTTAGCGGCCATATTGCCTAATGGTGGTGTCATTCAATCGACATACACCGCAAGGCAGTGCCTTTAGCCTAAATTGCATGTGCGACACAAGCGTGCACGGTAAAAGGGAAACCATATGGGAGGATAGGTTGTTGGTGGGTCCCAAAATGACTCAGGCTGGTGGGAGCAGGATCCAACCACTCATGGGTGGGATTGGTTGTCGAACAACATATGCACATGTTGTCATGGCCAAACCCTAAAAAAAGGGTGGTCTTTTAGGGGGTTAGGGTGGTCGGTTGTGGGAGGGGTGGGGTTTGCTAGTGGTAGTCCCCTAAGCAAAAGTTGAAGACACTAAGGGCCCGAGTTAGGTGGCTGACAAAGGCGGCGACATTTCTTATCGCTACCCACAACTAAATCGTTATATGGGCGGTCATGCATCAAGCACAGTTTACAGTGGAAGCTTTGGCCATGACAGTGGTCGAGCCTTCAATGGCCCAAGGCTAATGGCTGGCAATGTTATTTCCCCTTAGAAGAATCGGGATTTAGGGACTCTTTCCCTGAATGTTTTGGGCCGCGTGTAACAGAAAGTGGGGTGCAGAGGTGGAATCGGGCCAGAATTGTTGGCCCTTGATGTCACTAGGACGGGGCAAAGCCCACTTTGGTCAGACATGCGGCCCAAGTCCACACAACATCAGGCGGGACACGTTGGCTTGGGTTGGAGCAGGGTGCATCAGTTGCAGTCAGAGACGTACCCCAAAGTTTAGGGGCATTTGGTGTGTGCAGAAGACATGCAGAGGAGGTCGGGAATGGCGACCTCTTGCCATTATTGGGTTAAGCCGGCATCTGAAGTTGTCCATTGGCCAATGCCAAGCGGCAAAATAACCAGTCAAAGAAATGAAGAGACCCGATTTAATCGGGGCAATAGTGTGCCGAGTTGGGGCGGTAGACATGCATCGCTGAGCCATAAATGGCCAAACCGAGCCGGAGGCCAGACCTAGAAGATGTCGGGGCCCGGCTGTCGGCGGATCGCAACAAGTCAAATGGACGTCAATGCAATGTCGCTCGACGTCCGACGACGGAGAATGAAAGCCGCCAAGGAAAAATGAGAGATTTTACTCCGGTGCGGATCGGCCAATCAAGCGAATTAGAACCGATCGAGGCAAGGGGAGCCGGACCTCGATACCTCGCCGTTGCCGGCTCCAGGCGGCAACCCAGAGGCCGATCAGTGGGTGGCGGCCAACATCGAAAGCGAACAACAAAAAAAATCAAGGAAAAGGATAATTTTTTTTATCCCGATCTAAATAGTGCCGAGGGGGTTGAGGGAGGCAGCGTCCAGGGTGGTAGCCTTGTTGTCGCAAGGCCGGAGGAGGGCCAAAGGCCGATCAGCAGTGGCTGGCCACCGGCGGCCGCAACACAGAGAGAAAAAGAAAATAGGGGTGGTGGAATTTTACCTCACGGTGGCGAAGCAGGGGCGGGGAGGCCGGGACGGTGCTACATGGATATTGTCCAAGTTGGAGCGGAGCTAGGGCGGCTAGATGGAGGCCATGCAACCAGCGGCAGTGGCAACGAATTGGGGCAAAAACCACAATCGGGTGTCTCTGCTGGGCTGAAACGGAAAAGAGGGGAGAGATGGGAGAACCACTGGCGAGGCTAGGCTAGGGTGGTGGCGGCGACGCCGCCAGGCCAAGGCCTACAGTCGACGATGGTGCCGCATCCGGCTTCACAGAAGGAAGGGGGCAGTCCCCTTCCACTATTCCGTCTGTGGTCGGGCTCTCCACGCCCAATCCGCTTTCTTTTATTTTTTTTCCTTTTCTCTTTTTTTTTTCATTTCTATTCTCCTTCGTGTCTCACACTTTTCTCTCTCATTTTCATGCCGAAAGTTTCTATGGTGTGTCAAGACCAATGACCTGCGACTAAACATCACTCCTGATTCTTACGGTCACAAATATCAAGATCAATTAAAAATACGGATATGCCAAAACATCAAATTTCTTCATTGGAAATACGAGCAAAAAAGAGCATAACATTGCAGAAAATAGTATAAATATGCTGAAAAATTATAAAAAAATTGGGGATGTTACAATAATACTCCTCTGTTCACATTTGGTTTTCAAAATTCATTATGTGAAACCAAATGTAACTATTAATGTGGGACGAAAGGAATATATTGTATTGTTGTATTATACATTTTGTACACTAAAAAGGCTTTAAACATGCAAATTAATCATTTCTATAAAATCTTGTAGTTTAAACAATGTTTCTATACTAAAGAATACAAATTTGAACGGAAAATTATAAGTGAATCCCTTTTAAGAAACTCTTAGAAAGTTGTGGTCGGGACAAGGTAGCACAATAGCACATTCATAGTACACCATTGTTGATAAAATATCATTTGTAGTACACACAATTTAAATGCTTATGACCGAAATATAGCAAATCCAAACTCTGGTTGATAAAATTTAATTTACACTCCACATAAAAACTAGAGCTGTCTATTAAGAGCACGTTCAATGTTTTTATCTTTGTCTTGTTAGATAACCATTGTTTCCTAATAGCTAACTAGGGGAAATATACATGCCGCCACCAAAATTGATAATAATGACTTTTTGCCACCTCGGGCGTTTGGACTAAGACCTCCTGGCTTTAATACCTAGATATTTGTTATTTCCCTATATTAAGAGCTTTGTTTAGTTTTCCTAAATGAACTAAAATTAGTTTAATTTTAAAAACTAAATAGAGCAATTAATAAGGGACAGAGGAGGTATTAATTAATTTATTTTATTCATATTTCAATCCATGTATATTGCCTGCATTTGGAGAATGGCTTGTCCAGTTCAGGTTGGTCTTAGCAAAGGATGCATTTATTAGGAATGGAAGCGTCCCATTGCCTCAACCCTACTCCGAGGAGTGCCAGTTTCCAAATGTATTCGATTCAGCAGCTGTGAAAGGCAGCATTGTAGTCTGCACTTTCTCAGCCGGTTTCCTCAATAGAACATCCACCAAGTATCCCTCGCCAACACTGAAAAGTGTCAGGATTCAAAGGCTTTGTCCTTGCTGCAAATCCTGACTATGGTGACTATGTGGTCCCTCCTATTACCTTTTCTCTTCCAGGCCTCATGATCCCTAAAATTGCAGATGTGCTGGTTAGTAACACAAATCCATAGCGAAAATGTTTTCGTGTGAGCATAGCTCATAGGTCTCTGAACATGGTATATAGACGGTAGCTGTACATCTGCCCACTATGTACTGCGTTCGGAACCCTATGTGGTATAGTCAGGCTAGATGCATCCAGTCCATATATCCGGATATTGCTTCACTATTACTGTTGTGTCATATGTTGTATATTGCTCTTCTTGGGTCCTTTTGGAGTACTATCAAGACTATACTGAGTGGAGCATTAATGGGCATGTAATAAGATATGGTGCAACAGCTGCCATGGGGGATGGAAGAATTGCTTCGTTCGGTGAGGAAGCACCAATAGTAAGTAGATTTTCATCCAGGGGACCAGACATTGTTGACAGCCACATGAACATCGCAAATGTGCTTAAGCCTGATGTTGTTGCCCCAAGAGACCTGATATGGGGTGCCTGGAGTTAGGGGTGTAAACGGACGGATGTGGACGTGGACAAGGCATGTCTGTAGCAATCCGTTTCTATGCGGACCATGTGCTTGTCCGTTCGTATTTGTCCATGACGGACACGGACAAAATGAAGGTTAAATTTTAACATATACTACTTTGTAGTAAAATTAAAGGTAGTTAATAAAAAATTAATTAAAAAATAAGTTATAATAATAGTAAGATAGTCTAATCTAATAAATAAATAAATAATAATGTTAGAGAAGACATGTGAGAGTATAATACGTATTTTTTATAATTTTGTTATGAAAATTAACTATGTGATATAGGTTAGTAATTTAATATAGAGTAAAAATAATATTAATAAAATATATAGTTGGCGGACACGGCCAACCCTTGTCCATGTCCGTCTATATTTGGGATGGACAAAAAATAATATTGTCCATTTTAGTGCAGTCGGACACCGGACAAATGGATGCCATTTACACCCCTACCTGGAGTCCCTTGAGTGTCAGTGGCGTAGCCACCTTAGGACAACTAGGGAACCATGGCCCCCGGTTTTTATGGTTAACATAATAAGAGTTCTAGTTGGTTAAAGCAAAATTTCTTCATTGACCCCCCCTCATAATTAAGATGACCATTCCTAAAATTGAAACATCTTGACCTTAACCATTAGATGATGACACATTCCTTAATAACTACACCCTAATTTATTGGGAAACAACTCCCCTCTTTAACTATTGGACGCTAACATGTTGCCTAATAACCTATACCCAAATTTATTGGGATTCGGGTGCATTTAATTATAAGTACATCTTTATTTCCTTTCCTAATCCTCTCCCATCGTACCCCACTTTTGCCCACAGGATAAAACAAACTACTTCTACCATTCTTATCATTCCTTTTTGTACCACAAGCCAAAAAATCCTTTCCCTGATTCCCCTTTTTGTCCACGGGTTAAAAAAAACTTGCCTTCCCTTCTCAATTGTCCCATCGTCTTTCTTTCTGTACTACAAAGTAAGTATTCTTTTCTACTTTTTATATTTCATATTTTTCACTACAAGTCAAATAGAAGTTCTGAAAGTTCATATTAAAGCAAAGTTCCAGGCCATCTATTTTCCATTAGTCAAAAGACTCAAAATAAAGTACTTCTCTTTTAACCATTATATTTTAGATTTTTTCACTACAAGACAAATTGAAATTCTATCTCTCATCTTCATCTGTGATTTGTGCGTAGGTCCAGCTCTTGAAAATTTAAGCCAAAGCAAAGTTTGGACTGTGGGTTCATACTTTAAACCATCAAGGTAAAGAAGTTCAAAGGTTAAACACCTTATTTTCTACGTATTTAATTTTCGAAAGTTAGGAAAATTTGGGATATTACATTCTTCCCTCCTTAAAAGAATTGCGTCCTCGCAATTCGCCACGGCCAACCCTTGACAAGCTCGGCGAATGACTCCAAAGTCATTCTACCCTTTAAATCCACATCAACTGCAATTTATAAATTAAGTAGCACACAAACTTAATAACCCATAAATTCATGTTGTTACATTCTTCCCCACTTAAAAGGAATTGTGTCCCCGCAATTCTCCAAGGCCAATCAGTTTGGCCCTAAAGCCCACACTCACCCTCTCTAGGGTTTAGCACCCGACTCATATGAACTTCAGCTTCTGTTGCGTAACTCATCTTAATGAATTACTGCAAGGCAACGAATTTCAACGCTTCCACACTAGTACTCATGACCCATGTTAAATGTGTGTAAGGGCTTTTCCTTATCCATTCATATAGGATTCAGCCACCAGTTCTAGCCATTGATCAAGTTATTCTCACGAGAGAGTCAAAGGTTTAAACACCGTAATTTCTTTGTGGTCGACTTCGGGAATTTAGAAAATTCCCTGACGTTATATTCGTCCCCACTAAAAAGGAATTGCATCCCCGCAATTCTCCAAAATCAATACTAAACAAGCTTCGCCCTTGAGAGCATACTTGCCCCTTCTAGGGTTTCACATAATCCCACTTGAGCGTCATCTTCCGCTATGTACTCAAGTTAAAAGAATCACTGCTAAGTAACATAAATCGAAGTGTGCACGTAAAAATACCTCTATGTCGACCCTAATACCAACGTCCCATACCACAAGTATTTGTGATGCCATAGAAGCAAATTTAACTAAGCACTAGTGCAACGAACCTTAGAGCTATCCATCGACATAATGCGTCCCATACCACAAGTGTCAATGGTTTCTCCTCGGTCGTTCCACAGCTCTTCTGTCATAAACACTTAGAGGTGCTTCTTACCCAAAACCCTTCCACCTCAACTAAATCATAAGTTTTCAGACAGCTTTAGACTTGCAATTAGATAAATGCACCGATACCAACTTTCACAACCCGGATTTTTAAAAATATTTTTAAATAGCACGAATGGTAAGTAGCGAGAATTTTTTTTTCTTAAATACAAAACAAACCCTTTGATTAAATATCCAGGTCATGATAACTGGGGTTCACAAATACGAATATCAAATCATATGATATATTTAACGTTTGAAAATTCATAAAGACCAGCTCATCCATCTAAGTACAAGTCCGTCATCCATCTGAAAATAGACAACTAAGTTGACTCTCACGCTAGAGAAACACTTACGTACCGGAGTTGCAAAAATATAACAACTTCTTCTTGTGCTCACCTGTCTTGATCTCACTTGTCGTCGCCTGGAGAATCTGCAACAAAGTAAACCAAACAACAACCACGACCATAATGGAGCATCTCCGCCTTTAGGAGAAGAGCTTCCAAAGGACAAAAGGTTTAATTAATATTATTCGGATCGGGCTAACATCACCCGATGTTAGTTGCCTACGTACTCATCAGACAACATCTCCAATGTTTCCAACAAGATCGGATCCAAACGTAGTTCTGCCTAATACTACACTATACTAAGAAGCATAGCATCACAAATGCAATGCTTAAGTATTTTCAAGCAACCTACATTTTATGCAAGTCCTTTAATCGTTCCACTTGTTCTAATTAAACAAGCAATATCAATCAATGTTATTAATTATCTCTCAAACCATTGTTCGATAATTAATATCCTAATCTAATTCCAAAGACAAACTCATCAGATGTCATCCTAAGTGACAAATGATAACTCACCATAGACCACCCTCAAAGGTAAATCATGATGAAACACCCTGGAATCCACCAGGAAGTACCATCACCCCTCCTAGCCCATGAAGGACCTGACCGGAGTGGAAGGGCATGACCCACAACTGCACCTGAACAGAAGTGGCAGAAAAAGCCAACCAAGCAGGAATGTCAGCTAATCCAAATGCGTGTACACTAAAAGATCCTCAATAGATCTGTTGTGAGGCCAGCTCACACAAAGCTCCCTCCAATGGGGAGATACAACTACACGGTCAAATTAGTAGCTCCTCAATAGAGCTAAACTTAGGAAACCATTTTGAACCCTATCTTGCTCATCTATAAGCCAGTATTTCGAATGACTATCCCAAACCGTAATAGTCTCTTCTAGGCTAGGGTTTAAAACTCGAGACTGCTATCGGTTCATCAACCTAAGCAAATCGTCAGGTCAAAGGCTTTATTCACTCTATGAACCAGTCCTAGACCCCTCAGAGGTATATTAGTCTTTATCTTGATTAGGTGTTCTCGCCCAATCCAAAGCTATCAAACCTCATAAATTAATCTTTCAATAATATTAAGATATTGATAAGTTACTATTACAACCTCACTAGCAAATATCGAAACAATGAAAAGCATAAACAATCAGAACCACACAGGTCCAAGCATATCATAATATCAATAATAAAATTCATTAATGATACTAGAATTATTTGAGTTATCGTGCCCTAACCCTCCTTGGGTTAACTTAATAAATCTTTATAAAAATAGTTCATATTGCACATAAGGGCATTAAAGTAATTATCCAACATTGGATAAGGTCCTCTCTACTCCCAGGAAAGTCGTTAACCTCTCAAAAGGTTTTAGTATCACATTGGCCCACTAATAACATCCACGCGAATGGGGGCCAATCCACGCATAAGGGTATTTCTATCTTTTTGTTGAGGACTTCCTTGAACCTCAATAGGTCCATAACTAATCTCAGGGTTACACCTGGACATTATGAACCCGAGGTAATTTTTTTCTTGTCGTTTATTGGGGTCGTAAACCCCTAGAACCAACCCTGGTTCAAATAATAGTCTTACCTTAACCCTAGGGGTAAAATAGTCAATTATATATTTATTGAGATTTTCCCCTAACTTATGGATTAGTCCAAATTTAGGATACTCACTATAATCTCACTGAGATTTTTCTTAATTTTTAAATCCACTCCTAGGCTCCTGAACCGGAACCATTAAGTCTAGTTAATAATTATTATACTATGCTTCAACTTACAAGGGTAAATTAGTCACTTCATAGATTTTGAGATTTTTCCCCAGTTTGAAACTTAGTCGAGTACCTTGAAATACTTCTATGGATACTTGGTAATTTTTACTAATTTTTTTCTAGTCTTTAAGCTAGTGAACCAAAACCGGTTCAATAACATTTTTTTTAGACCAGACTAGACAGGGTTAGACCCATTCGGGTCCAGTCCTGGCCATGGGTCGCCTGACCCGAACCTGTGCCCGATGACCCGCGACACGTGGTTCGTCTCCTTCGCGTCCGGCCAGAGGCTGGAAAGCCTCTAGCGGCGGCAGCGGCTGCTAGCCCGACGGTGCAAGGCTAGGCCTCACCGGATCTCCGCCCATCGGCGATTCCGGTGGGCCTGGACTCGCCACAGCCCGGCGGCCGGCTGCTGCCAAAGATTCTTTTTTTTCCTTTTCTCTGAGTGCTGCAATCAGTTCGCGGTGCCGCGGTAGCAGGCAGCCACGACCGGAAAAAGGATCGTCGTCTTCCAGCGATTCCGTGACCCTCGGTCCCGCCTCTGGCCATGGTCTACACCACGCCGCCTATCATTCATTTTATTTTTTATTGTTTTTAATAACCCGTGCGACTGCAGTGGAATCTGCCACCGGCAGGTTCGCCCCCCGGTCGCTTTCACCCAGCGACCAGGGTTTCTGGTCGGATTAAGGCCGGTGGCTGATTAGCAGCCGGCCAGCGGCCGTCCAGCCAAAATACAAAATTATAGTCAATGAAATTACAAAACTACAAACTACTATTCTTAAAAAAATACAGCAAAACAGGATTGCAAATATCATATTATACACTCAAATTTATTTAATAAAATCTTTATTAATCTACACTCGAAGGTAACGATATGGACCCTACCTTAATCGTCAATTTGTTGTCGATCCACCGCCGTTGGAGCCTCACTGGAGCTTTGCCAATCACAAAATCCTCTCCTTCCATTGGGCATCGGGCAAAGACCCCCAAATTGTGCCCTAAGAATGCCTTTTATAAACATGGGGATTAGGGTTCCTAATCCCCCTAGAATTTTGGTCAATTCTTCTCACTTAGATACCCTAATTAGGCCTCCAAAAACTAATTTCGGAACTCTAATTAACCGGGCCCGCAAGACAACTTAAACGGGCTAAATACACATCTAAATCGGGTAAACGGGCCCTATACAATATGTCCAACTTCGAACAGTCGTATCTCCTTCATCCGAATCCCGATTCATGCATTCTTGGTGGAGTTTCGAAGCTCTGTTTGTCTACTTTGTAATAGAATTGGTTTCAGCCACAAATTCTATCTATAGAGGAGGTTATTCTCCTAAGAAGTTCAAAGGGTTAAACACCTTATTTTCCACGTATTTAATTTTTGAAAGTTAGGAAAATTCGGGATATTACACCATTCACCTATTTTATTCTATGCAAAAGGTGATGTGCCCGATGCAGGCACAATCGATATCTAGGAGAATTACGCAGTGAAAGGGGAGAAGTAAAGAAGAAAGGGGAGAAACTGGAATTCAATACTTGCATAAAAACCCAACCAAAAGCAAAGGTCACCCCATATAGGAGACGACCACCTAGGGAACCGGACCACATGAACCAGGCTGGTCCGGTTCATACAAAATAACCCAGTTAGTGGGTCGGCTAGCCTGGGCCACTAACAAGTACGATAATAAAGTATTACAATAACAAATAAATAGTTCAATACCATACAATAATACAAGAGAGTATGATCATCGTGTACAATCATACACAACACTCCACCATGCTTCCGCTAGTCAACTTGTCCTCAAGGCAACCACGCTGGGAAACGAGCCAGAAAATCATCTTCAGGCATCCACGTGGCATCCTCAAGAGGCTGATCCTGCCAAGAAAGTAAGACCTCAGTGATAATATGCCCCGAGTGTCGAACCCAACGCTTCTGCAAAACATCAGCAGGGACAGGATCAACGGGGGCAATCGGCCCCAGGAGGGGAGGAGGAGGAGCGCCCACCGCCAAAGATGTATCACCCACAAAAAGTTGCATACGAGAGACATGAAACACAGGATGAACTAAAGAATCAGGAGGTAGAGTCAGGCGGTAGGCGACCGGGCCAACACGCTCCTCAATAACATACGAACCATGGAAGCGGGGAGCCAGCTTGGAGTGCGCAGGCTGAAACAGAGAGGTCTGGCGCTGAGGAAGGACCGAGACATAGACCAAATCACCAACAGCAAATTCCCGATCCGTATGACGCCGATCATAAACTTGCTTCATCCTATTCTGAGCAACTGACAAATTTTCTTTAAGCTGGCATAAAACCTCATCACGCGTCTGCAACATATAATCCACCTCGGCAACGGACAAACGATGGGGCACATAAGATAAGATAGTTGGCGGCGGACGACCATAAAGCACCTCAAATGGGGTGAAGCCAACGCGCGTATGATATGTCGTATTATAAGACCATTTAGCCCAGGGAAGGAGCTGAAGCCACCGGCGGGGCTGCATCATAGTGAAACAACGGAGATACTGCTCCATGCAACAGTTAACCACCTTCGTCTGTCCATCCGTCTGAGGATGATAAGCGGTGCTCATATGTAAAGAAGATCCCTGCAACATGAAAAATTCCTACCAGAACTGTGAGAGAAATATCCGGTCCTGGTCAGAGACAATCGTGCGTGGCATACCATGCATGCGCGGCACCTCGCGAACAAGGAGCTCAGTAACAGTCTTAGCGGTGAAAGGATGGCCTAACGCGCAGAAATGAGCATACTTAGACAATCTGTCCACCACAACCATGATGACGGACTTACCCTGCACCACCGGTAAAGCCTCTACAAAATCCATTGAAATGTCCTCCCAAACCTTCTCGGGAATAGGCAAGGGCTGTAGTAACCCAGCTGGGGAGGTGGTCGTGGCTTTAGCCTGCTGACAAACATCACAAGCAGCGACATCAGCTTGGACGGCACGACGAACACCCTACCATAAGAAACTCTGGCTAACCCTCTTATACGTACGGAAGGACCCCTCGTGACCAGCCGCAGGAGTGTCATGAAAATGCGACATGATACGGCGGCGCATATCAGAAACATCGGGAACCCACAAACGGTCTTTCCAAAAGAGAAGACCATCCCGCCACACAAAGAAAGGCCGGGCCGCTGGGTCGGCCTGAATGGCATTAATAACCTCCTGTGTCAATGAATCCATACCATAAGCCTACTGGAGCTCCTCAATAAACCGGCAAGAAAGGGTGGAGAATGCAAAGCAGGAGCCCGGGGTTGGGCTACGAGAGAGTGCATTAGCAACGATGTTTTCCGACCCCTTT
Organism: Saururus chinensis; assembly: GCA_035235625.1. NCBI lineage: Eukaryota > Viridiplantae > Streptophyta > Magnoliopsida > Piperales > Saururaceae > Saururus > Saururus chinensis. The sequence goes on along the minus strand of CP141146.1, from coordinate 20,900,190 downwards.
TTGTACACTAACTCGTAGTCATAGCCCAGTAACTTGTTCACCCACCGCTGCTAAGCTGGAGTAGACACTCGCTGATCCAAAAAATATTTCAACAGTTGGTGGTTGGTACCGATCTGAAAGCGACGACCCAACAAATATGGACGCCATTTGGCAACGGCGAGGATGATAGCCAACATTTCCTTCTCATACACGGACAGAGACAAGGAACGACCAGTGAGAGCTTTATTGAAATAAGCTATAGGGCGGTCAACCTGCAAGAGGACAGCACCCAAGCCTTTCTCTGACGCATCCGTCTCCACCACAAACGGCCAACTAAAATCGGGTAAGAGCAAGACCGGGGCAGACGCCATTGCCTGCTTGAGCCCCTCGAAGGCTGTTTGGGCCACTGGCGACCATGCGAATGCCCCCTTCTTCAGCAGTTCGGTAAGAGGACGAGCCAACTCGCCGTACCGCTGGATAAACCGACAATAATAACCGGTAAGGCCAAGAAAACCCCTGAGCGCCTGGACACAAGATGGAGTCGGCCAAGAAAGCATAGCGGCCACTTTGCAACACCGTTCTGGGAGATAATGTGACCCAAATACTCAACCTGCGGGCTGCCAAAGGAACACTTCGAATGCTTCAGAAATAAGGAATTAGCACGCAATATAGAAAAGACCGACCTGAGATGCGCCAAGTGTTCTTCCCACAACCTATTGTACACCAATATGTCATCAAAGAAGACCAATATGTAGCATCGAAGAAAGGGCCAAAAAATGTCATTCATGAGAGATTGGAACGTGGAGGGAGTGTTGGTCAATCCAAAAGGCATCACCAAAAACTCGAAATGGCCATCGTGCATCCGGAATGCTATCTTGTGGACATCATGAGGCTGCACACAAATCTGGTGATAGCCGGAACGAAGATCGAGCTTACTAAAGACGCTGGCACCTGTCAATTCATCCAACAGCTCTTCAATCATAGGGATGGGATACTTATCTCTGACGGTGATAGCGTTCAAAGCACGATAGTCAACACAAAACCTCCACGAGCCATCTTTCATATGAACCAACAGCACAGGAGACGAATAAGAGCTCGTACTAGGACGAATAATTCTTGACTGAAGCATGTCTACCACCAGCCGTTCTATCTCTGATTTCTGTATGTGAGGGTAACGGTATGGGCGGACATTGGCTAGTGCCGCCCCTGGAATAATGGAAATCTAATGGTCATGAGGCCTGACGGGGGGAAGCCCATGCGGCTTTGAATACAAATCCTCATGGTCCGTCAGCAGCACCTACAAATCCAATGGTATCTGTTCCTGTGAAACACCCATAATTGCACGCTGTTGCAAAAGAAGTCCCTGAGGAGCAAACTTGAAGAAAGAGCTCATGTCCTAGGCTGAAAGCAGAGTGCCAGGCCATGACCCCTCCAACCGAACTTGCTGCCCATTCAGCTCGAATTCCATCACTATATCCCGAAAATTCCACACCACATCACCCAATTCCTGCAGCCACTGGACGCCCAATACAATATCCGCCCCTCTTGTGGGTAACAAGAAAAGGTCAGTAACAAAGGTGTTACCCTAGATTGAGAGGGTAATCTGAGCGCACACACCGGCACTCCGGAAATGCTTGCCATCACCAATCAACACATCAAATGGTTTTGAGTCTGAAACCAAACACCCAAGTCGATGAGCTACCTTATCGTTAATAAAATTATGAGTGGAACCACTATCGATCAAGATAGATACCTGCTCCCGCTTCAGGAATCCCTGCACCCGCATGGTGCATGGAGTGAAAGCGCCCGAAAATGCATGAACTGAAATTTCGGGTAGCACATCCTCTGATATCAAGGGTTCACTACCGGCCCTGCTGTCCAAGTCGTCGTCGACCTCCTCCACGAGCAAGCTGCCCTTAACCGCGCAGCGGTGTCTGGGCACAAAATTTTCATCACAACGAAAGCACAACCCCTTGGCTTGGCGTTCATCCATTTGGGCAGGTGTGAGATGGCGAACAATCTGAGTAGAAGCTGCAGCTTGTTGACCAGTCCGGCCATTGGCCGGGCTGCTAAAGTAAGCTACCATAGGATTAGAGCTCAATACAGACCGGGGGGAAGGTCCCAGCCGTCCACCTCTACGCTGCCGGTTCAACTTCTCTTCCTCAATGCGGGCATGACGCACCACATCCCGCATACTTGTGCAAGGGAAGTGGTGCATTTCCTCTGAGATTTCTGGTTTTAACCCCCGTTTGAATGTGCCCACCAGAGCGGCCATTAGCCATTCAGGGAGTCTGTTGGCTACCTTCATGAATTCGGTATAGTAAGCACGAACGGTGGTGGTCTGGCACAAGGTGGATAACATTTCATTGAAATCCTGAAATTCATTCAGACCAAACTGGATACAGAGCTCGTCGGAGAAGGCTGCCCAGGTAGGATAGTGCACTTCTTTCTCAAAGTTCTGGAACCAAACCGATGCATCATCATCCAAGTGAAAGGCTGCAATGCACAGACGCTCTGTCTCAGAGTGCGTGCCCTGGTTGGATAAGAATTTTTCGCTTTGTACAGCCATTCCACTGGGTCATCATCGCCATTATAGCGGGAAAACTGTAAACGAGCAAGGTGAGGTTCAGCCCCCCCTCGGGCCCTGCCGCGAGGCTCTGGATATGCGTCCCACTCATTCTCTACATCTTGGAACTGGTTGGGGTGGGGCGGCATCATAGGGGTATTCTCTCGAACACTTGGTGTGCCTCCCATGTCCCAGGCCTGGCATCGCCCATCTGGCGCTAGGATACCAGGGCCGAATCGCGCTGGTCCAGGGAAGACTCTCGTATCAATGTCTACGGGCACCGGAGGACAGGAGAAGGTCAGCTCAGGGGCCTGGGACGGACCGCCCTTCTCCAAAATAGTAGGAGGCGGCCCTGGCAGAATGGGCGCTGTGCACCCCAAAGCTTCGCCCTTGACCGTGCTCGCCATATACGATGTCAGAACCTTCAGCACTGCCATGATCTTGTCAAGTTTAATGTCGCTGGTTGTTGCAAGAGGATCGGCCTTCGGGCTGTCCGCAACAGCAGGAGTTGGAACTTCCTTCTCCGGCTGAACCTCGGGAACAATAGCAGACTGTTTACCTCGAGCCATGTCCGGGAATCGTAAAGCTTTGATACCAATGATGTGCCCGATGCAGGCACAATCGATATCTAGGAGAATTACGCAGTGAAAGGGGAGAAGTAAAGAAGAAAGGGGAGAAACTGGAATTCAATACTTGCATAAAAACCCAACCAAAAGCAAAGGCCACCCCATATAGGAGACGACCACCTAGGGAACCGGACCACATGAACCAGGCTGGTCCAGTTCATACAAAATAACCCAGTTAGTGGGTCGGCTAGCCCGGGCCACTAACAAGTATGATAATAAAGTATTACAATAACAAATAAATAGTTCAATACCATATAATAATAAAAGAGAGTATGATCATCGTGTATACAATCGTACACAACAAAAGGACAAAGGTAAGTCTAACCAAATTTAAACAAAAAATTATCATTTTTATTCTATTCCCAACGAATTTTATAATTTTCTTCTAGGTTATATGATGAAGAAATAGCAACTTCTATTTATAATTGGCACACATACACGTGCCTTTGCAAATCTACCAACTCTATTGACAATCGGCATAGGTAGTTTTTTAATTCCCTTCTCATGTTTAAACTCTTAATTACAACGATATTTGATTTAATTTGAAAATGCATTGGGTTGCACTCTTTACAAATTAAATTTAATTTTTTCCAATTTGTTTAATGTAATAGTGTCATCCTCAAGATGTATCTAGAATTTTTAGAATTGATGACATTCGTCAATTAGTGGACATGTTCTATCCGCAAGACTTCACAGATAATGAGAAAGAATAATTGAGAATGCAACTTCTCCATTATGAGCATAATGTAGTTCAACATGCAGAGTATAAAAAAATGTCAACTATTTTTGAATTGTGCCAATGGTTGGTGAGAACTAGAAGATTAACAATCTATCACATTGTTTATCGAGTAATGGAACTTGTGCTTACTCTTCCAGTTTCTACTGCAACTACAGAACGATCATTTTCAGCCATGCATATTATCAACACAAGGCTTCAAAGCAAAATGGACGATGCTTTTTTTATAGACTCTTTGCTTGTATACATTGAAAGGGAGATTGTTGAAAAAATTACTATAGAGTCAATTATTGAAGACTTTAAATATTTGAAGGATTGTCGAGTTCCATTTTGATAGATGATGATTCAATTCTTGTGTAACTTATTTTATCTATAAAATTTTAAGACTGAATAATACTAATTTTTATATAATAATTTTATTTTTATTTATATGTATATTTTTATTTCTTGCCCCCCCCCCCCGGCCGACATAAAGTCCTGGTTCCGCACTTACAGAGCCCATCTTAACCGGTAAGCAACATGAGTTGAATCTCTTACCAAATTGAATACATTTATGCATGTTAGTTACAACTATTTTGGATCCTTAGTTGAGAATGATGAAGTTGTTGCAAGGTTACCAATTTGCACCATTGTCTGGGACTAGCATGGTTGCTCCCCATGTGGCTAGAATCACAACACTGGTGAAACAAGCTCCTCCATCTTGGAGTCCTTCTATTATTGCTTCAGCCAAGAGCACTACTACATCCCAATATTACAACAGGGGGAGACTTATCATGGCCGAGGTGTAAGATCCCTGATCTTAAACCGGTTTATTCTAATTATTATTTATCGGTTGTTGTGTGGTTAAAGCGTTTTCTCATTTATTCGATGGTTTCGAAAATAAATGGTATTTCTTATAGTTTTAATTAAAATAAACTTTATAATTATTGGTTTTAAGTGATTTTGGGTAAAATCTGAATTTTTGGGATTTTTCTGATTTTTCACTAATTTTCTGAAAATTAGGGTTTGGCGGGCCCCCTGTGGGCCCCACCGTCGAAATTTGGGTTTTTGGACCAAATTAACGCAGACATCAACACAAGCTCTTATAAAAATTTTCAGAATTTTCCCATGTTTAATTAGTGCTTAAATAGCTAAAATACCCATTTTTAGCCTTTTTTCTACTCATACCCCACTAATTACCTATACACACCCCAAACCCTACTATAAATAGAATGACCTGAGCCATTTCCATTTTTGGAATAGGCTGGGAAAGGGAGGTTAGGCCTAATTCCCCAATTAGGCCCGGATTAGAAGGAGTTTAAGGTAAGTCTCTTCTAATTAAGCCTTAAAACCTTGATTTTCTCCTAATTCTTTCTAGATCTATCATTTCCCCTTTGTTTTGATTCATTTTTAAACATCAAAACTACTAATTTGCATCTTTACTTCAATCCCTAGATCTAAAAATCCGATTTTTATGTTCAACAAGCCCTAGATCTAAGTTTTTCATTAGGGTTTTCTATGTTAAATCAGTTTTAATGGAGTTTAATTTAAACTCTATGGATTTGCAAGGTTTTCAAGAAGGGTGACCATCAAATCCAAGCCTAATCAAGGGATAAGGTAATGGACTTTCGAAATTTTAGTCTTCCTATGGTAAAACTCTTGATTTTGTGGTTTATTTTGAGTGGATTTACTTGATTTAGTGCTTTAATGGCATAATTAGTAAATGATAATCTTTAATCCCAATTTCATTGGGTTTTATCTTGTTATGATGTAGATTAGCTTTCTGGAAGGTATGATGGAATTTTAATGGCATTTGGGTTGTTAGATGGAGATTTTAAGTTTCATCAATAGAGTTTCGGTTTGAAATTTTGAAATGAAGAAGATGACCAAAACTGCTTTGTTGGTGTTAGAACGACTCTGCAGGGCGTTCGAACAGCAACATTACAATTTTGACATTTTTCTTGTTTAGCCGATCGAATGGCCTTGCAAGGCGTTCGAATGGCTACACTGCAGAATTTGACAATTTTATGTATGTTGCTTATTTCGACATATCTACTTCAAAATATCATTGTTATGTTTATGTGGAGTGTTTTGAGCTATAGTAAGCTACTAGAAGGGTATACCATTGATGTTTAGAAGTTGTGGTATATATTTAAAGTTATGTGAAATGGCTTGTAGTTGGATATCATTGTTGGAATTGCTATCTTGAAGTTATGAGTGGTGGATTTTCTATGGTTAAACATATTTTCAGTAGAGCTACAACATACTAATGGACTGATATGTCATGATAGGATGTGGTTAAATGATGTGTGACAGTTAGTGTATGTCTTGACTCAAGTATGAAGTAAATGATCTTATAGATGTTTAGCTTGTGGTTAGACTTTGACTTGAGTTATGATTTTAATGATTCTTCTCCTATGATTTCTGTTGGAATTCATGATTAGATGTTAGTGCACATGTGTAGTGTAATGGTGAGTCAATTTTAAGCATGTTGATATACATTGAGTGAAGTGCTTCTACTATGCACACACACACACACACACGTGGGGTTTAATGATGATGATGAGGATTGATATTATGATTATGAATGATGCATGAGGGGCTGATGAGAGCACTTATCATGAATTAGGATTCATGTATGCCTTGCCCACGTATGTACCATGTTGCATGCATCATGAAAATGGATTTCCAATTGAGGCTTTATCGAGATTAACCAAGTTTGATCGATTGGATGCAATGTGGTGAAATTGCGTGCCAGATTAATTGGTCGTTGGCTTAATCGAAACATGATTGGTCCGAAGAGACATGTTTTGATTTGAGTTCTTTTGTGGAACATGTGCATTCCCCGGGTTGAGTCTAGTTAAATGGAATTATGTGGGGACGAGTTAGGTACTTGTCTTGCGAATTGAGATTTACTTATTGAGTTTATCTAGACCCTGAGAATCTAGCTGGTTTGTCCGAGTGCACCGGCTTACCGGGTATTGTTGCTTAGGACTTTAGTCTTGACAAGTAGGGTTGCCCGGGAGTTTAGACTTGATGGGCAGGAGTTGCTCGAAGGCGTTGGCCTTGAGGAGTAGGAGTTGCTCGAAGGCATTGGCCTTGAGGAGCAGGAGTTGCTTGAAGGCGTTGGCCTTGAGGAGCATGAGTTGCTTGAAGGCTTTGACCTTGAGGAGCATGTCTATTTGATAAGTGTTTGCTCAAGGGCTTCGGCCTTGAAGAACATGTTTATTCTCTATGTGTATGGACTTGCATGTTAGACTAGTTTGTGTGAGACACTTATACGTGCCTGATGAATGAGAATGTTGATGCATGATTTGAAATGTATGTTAGAGATACAACTCATGTAGGTTTATATGATGTTGAATTGCATCATTTGAATGTGTAGTAGAGACACTTCTTAAGCAGTATAAGTGATATTCTAAATAGTCTGAATTGTGAGATTTAGACACTATGATGCAGGTTTTGGTGATATGTATGTGTGATCAGAAAATGATATATCTTGTCAATTGTTAGTCTGAATTGTTATATTACTATACCGTTGTGTTTTCGATGATTATAGTTATATTAAAAACCATTGCTGAGTTGTTAAACTCACCCCTCTTTCTTGTGCTTTTGCTTTGGGGCTGTGTGGCGTGACACGCAGATGGACAGGATCTCCTCTATGAGGAAAGGTCGGAGACGACTTGGGAGTAGACGTGGAGACTTCTTGTGGCTTGTTTCCTTGTTTATGCTTTTATGTGAGAACCTATATGTGTGGTTCTCTTTTTGGTTTGTGCTACATTATTATGTTGTGTTGTTTAAGACCTATTTTGGAGCCTAGAGTGGGCTATGGATTAACTTAGCATTTGGGTTTGAGATTTTTGTTTATTTTAGAGTTAAAGTAACTCTTTTATTTCTACTTATTTACTCTTGCTCAAAGTGGTGCGTATACTCCATAATTTTGTTAGATCGCCCGTGATTAGGGCATAAGTCTTCCGCTAAACCATTTCTCAATTTCCCTTGTCGCCCCCGTGCACTTGACTACCCCCTGGACTGGGTTCGGCTCGGGTCGAGCAGTGCCGGGGCGTGACACGAGGGGCCTGACCTCAATCGGTTGTATGTGTCCAGTCATTTTGATCATGGAGCAGGCCATGTTTATCCGGTTCGAGCAATTGATCCTGGTTTAGTTTTCTATTCAAGTATGTTGCTAGCTAATTTTATCAAACACCTCATGTTCGATGTGTGGGAGAATTCTCCACTGTAAACACTTTGAAACAAAATTTTAGAAAACAATTAAGTAAATATATGGAAAAACCTCGGTCATGATAGTGAAGGAGAATGAGGACTGAGGAGGGGAGTTGCCATCGGACAGGATGGAGGAGATTAGGCCATTAGGGTTTGGGGGGACTTATATACAACTGGGTCAACCTGGGTTGACCCCTTGTGGAACCGGCCTAGACACCAATCGAGGCCAGTGTCTGGGCCATGTTTTCAAACATTGGCTAGAACCGAGATCAATATAAAAAAAGATGAGTAATATGTTACCCATTTTTTTAGTTAGCCTACCCTGCTCATACATTGGGGCTGTTTGGATGCATCTTTGGTGGAAAATTAAATTTCTCAAATTACCCTAATTCAATATAAAATTTTCAATTTCACTTAATTCACTCATTCTATGCTAATCTAAGTGAATTACGTATGTGATTGTGTACAAATTAACATCTTACCTTTGATATTACTTAGCCTTTAACCTTGATCGATAAGAACATGTCTGCTTTTATTTTTTAAGTCAAATCAATTCCAAATCCAATTTGACCACAACTAAATCTAATCAAATTCATAAGATGGAAAACATACATGAAGTTTTGACATTATTTTGTTCGTAAACATTAGTCAATTATAATACATATGCCTTATATGTTCTTTTGAAAACACTATGATGTGTTAACTAAGTAAAGAATGCACCAAGGAGAGTAAATATCTTTTTTATTTTCTATTGATGTTGTAATTATCTTATTTTCAAAACTTGCACACATCATGTTTAAATCAAGTCAAGTTCATCATTGAAATTCAAGAGAGAATTCTTAAACATTAGTTGACTTAAGAGTTTAGATTCTAGTGGAGTCTTAGTGATCTAATTAGAGGAACTTGCTAGAATTCTATCTAGGAAAATTGAAGGCTTAAAATCCTTGTAATGTGTCATGAGCTTGTTAAAGATTTACTTCTTTTTATTATTACAATAGAATGTCTTCAGAAAGATGATGGGGAATGGATACCTACTTAGGTCGGCCTAGGCTAATGTGAAGCTCCTATCTACTTGATATCAAAAAGAAATATGACATACAAAATAAATAAGAAAGTGATGCAAGTTGAGAGGATTCAAAAAAAGCTAAGCCTTAGAAAAATAAATTGAAAAGAATGAGCCAAAAATCAGAAAAAAGTCATGGGCTAAGATTTGTTCTTTCTTCATATTTTATTTATCTTTTAGAAGAATTGATGTAAATAGAATCTAGCTAAGTGAATAAAAAATGAATACTTTGAAATAGACAAGAGTTAAAATTGATGGACTCTTCAAAACATATTAAAAGATTATTTAAATGTTAAAAGGGAAAACTATATAAGTAATGTTGAAAAAAATTACCTAAATAATGGATAGAGAAAAATATTTCCCATAATGGTGTTCCTTTTTGCCACGCAGGTGCCAGCCAGGCGCTTGTGCTTGCATGGCTTTATTTTTTTTATGGGTTTCGTCCTTTTATGGGAAATATGAGTTTCTTTTTATTTTTTGCACATGCGTGGAAGGACAAAACTCATTTTACATATATTTCATCCTTCAAAAAGACAAAATTAGTATATTGCAAGTGTACTTGGCAAGCACCATTGTGGGCAAACCGGGTAAGGTATTGATTTCGTTCTTTAGAAGGACAAAACTTATTAAAAAATATTAAAAAAACTCATGTGGATGCCTATGTGGCGAAAATGATCACCATATTTGGAATTAAGTTTCTCTATATGTTATTTAGGTAATTATTTTTTTTAACATTATTTATATAATTTTTTCATGTTAAAATAAAGAAATCAATGGAGTAGACTAATCTAAGAAGAGGTATAACTGACCATTAGCATGTGGATGTACTAGGTTTAAATGTCAAATTAATGAAATTTAAACAAAGAGCTCAACATTGCTATTTTTTTCTTGTTTGATTTTAGTTTGAGTTTTATAGCTCTGAATGTGGAGCTTTCAACTAAAATTGATTGCTTTTTAAACTTGGATTTTTTTTGGATTTTTCAAAAAATAATTTCAAAAATTTTCAAAATTGATTGATCGCATGCTATGGATCACTAGCCTTACAGTTCGTGCATGAACGCTTGTTTTTAAAAATGGTCAAAACCTCATTTTACTCCCATTCACTTCAAAACTCTTAGAGAAGATTGGGTTGTGCGGCAGAAGTCAATTTGGTACGTCATTGGTATAAGAACATATATTGTCATATGTAATGTGTTGACTTATTTTTGTCATCAAAACAATATATATGTGTGTAAACTTTGAGCCACAATGTGTCTGAAGATCAAATGTTGAATATGAAGCGGAGAAAAACTCAAGCCAGTGTTTTGATAGGTAAAAACAAGCACACACATCACAATCATACATTTTGGGGTGAAGGGAACCTTATTTAAGAGTATAGTTGAGTGATGAAGACTTTCTGAATGAAAATTAGATTTTTATTCAAAGAGATCATCAGTAGGTTAGATAGATCAATCGGCCTTGAAAGTTGTTTGCATGGTTCTTTAGTTTCATAACCGAACGATCGCTTGATTTGATTGATAGGTCAATGGATGTTTGTCTGAAAATTTCAATGGAGAGAATAATCGATTGATTAGTTGGTCGATAGATCGATTGATTTGAGAGCCCGGGTTGGATAGAATAGGGTAAACAATCAATCGCCCTATGAAATGATCAATCACTTCAACCGGTAGCTACTTAGATTCCTAATTAAATTAAATTTCTTTATTGGTCTTGGGGGTTCCATATAAATGGCTTAGAACGGGAGAAGAGAAAAGAATAAGGCTTAGAAAACTTAGAGAAAAAGGATAAAACTTCTCTAATGGTTTTCATTGATAACTAGTCTTCTTGCTTATGATTTTATCTGCCATAACCAAAAAGAGTGATTAGTGGTAAGTTGAGAGCACAAAACACTTATAGAGATAAGTTGGTTGCTAAAGATAGTTGTTGAGAAGAACAAGAGGAAAGGAGATTCATGCTAAAGGGAGTAGACATGAAGATTTGGATCTATTGGAAGCACAAAGAGGCATGAAGATCAAGCTTACACTAGTAAACAACCAATAAGTGGTTGATTCAGAGTTTAGAGTGCTATGAAGAGCTAGCCGATTAAAGAAAAAAAAGTCTTTTGTCTATGTAAACCGGTAATTGTAATCTCTAGTTTACGTAATATGTAGTTGATGTGGATAGAGTGTCTTGCAATTTTTTCCCTTTGAGGGTTTTCACATAAAAAAATTGTGTGTTGCTTGGTGTGATTGTTTTGCTCAATTTCAGTAAAACACATAGGAATTTGGTGTGCTGGCTTATTAGAATCTAAATTATGATTTTACAATAGAAGGGAAAAAAATATCTTGTAACTTGTTTACAAGTTTGAGGTACTGTATCTTTCTGGGTTCGTGTTTTTTGCTTTGAATACAAACCAACAAGTGGTAGTTGAGGATATTTTATTTTTGTGTAGTTTGATTTTGTTTTGGTTGTCATGGAATTTAAAAACATGCTTAGCTTGTCTCTTTTTGTGTCAAATTTTGTTATGGCTAAAATAATCATGTTTTTTATGAGTTAAAATTGCTTAGATACGAATTTTGTGCCATGGAACATGAGAAAACTAAAAATTTTCATGTTAAATCCTTGTGTGATGATAAGAATAATGAATCACTCTTGAAAATTGATAAATTAAAGGAGGAATTGAATGTTTCTAATGAGACGTTAAAGGAATTTGTTAAAGGCAAATAAAAGTTAGATGAAATTCTCTCCATTGGTCAATTTGGGAACGATAAGTGTGGGTTAGGATTTGTTGATCATGAAAACTCAAAGTCCCTATATTGCACTAAGTTTGTCAAAGCTAGTATGTTGAATGAGAAGGTTGCCAGTTCTTCTAATTTTAAACATTTGGTTAGATCTCAATTTCCTAAGAAATAATTAGTGACTAAACTTGAACCTAGGAAGAAGAAATTAGTGAAAAAGACAACCGATGTGAGAGATAATGTTCAAATTGACTTGCTGAAACAAATGAATTGGACGGGTAGAATTCTAAGAAAACTTAGTGAGAATGTTCACCTAGGACATGAGGCTTACACAAAAAAGTCACTAAGATCTCATAGATTAATGGCTCATAATGTTCATCACAAGATGGAACGAAAGGTGATCGCAAAACCTCTTAAGAAGAATGACAATGTCAAAAACTAAAAAATCAACATGAGTTTGTAAAAACTAAAACTATTTAGGTGAATAAAGAGGATTTGAAATACAATGTCGTGCATAATATTTTGAAAACTCAATACTATACGTGTGATACCTAGTTAGTGGGTGTTCAAAGTACATGACAAATGACAAGACGAGGTTCACACACTTGGTAGAGAAACATGATGTGAGAGTAACTAACTATTTTCTCTTTAACTTTGGTTGTTCTCCCTAGATAGATATTACTCCCAACAGCCAAATGTATCAATATGCATTCTTTCTTCAATCATGAAGTAGAAAAAAAACACCAAATATAAAATATTCATCACCTAAATGCAATCAACATCAAAAGTGACATAGAGTCATTATCTACAATGGGATAGCCAATACCTTCTTTGACTCTATTATATCCAGTAAATTGGTAATAACATAAGGAGACAAATCAATGCGTGTACCAAAAACATGAGAAGATGCCCTATTAGACCAATACTCATTTAAGTATGATATTGGAGTAACAACTTTAAAATCCTTGTGAAGGCATCAACAAAGAGCTAGAGGTGGAGAGAGTGAAAAGAGGAAATGGGTTTATGGTTTAAAAGTAATGAGATTGGCATCTTCAACCACATGCAAATGTTTAGCCATAAGTGGATCGCAATCAAACGTTATTAAGCCCATTTACCAGGCTTAAAAGCTACTTTCCCATGTGATTTGTGAGCATAAAAAACAACACCATATAAATAAATTTTTTTGCCCTCCACAGTCCAAAGTAGGGTTCCCGATGAAAGACGCGTTAAGCTCCATTTCACTGCTCCAAACTAGCGCCCATCTCGGCCCTTCGCTCACATTTCCTAATAAACCGCGAATACCCGTCGACTCTCTCCCGTGATTCTAACCGTACAGATTTTTCCCGCCCAAATAAAAACCCTAACTTTCCTTTTTGTCCTCTGCAAAAAATCCCAACAGCTAATAAGCCCTAAACCCTGCCACCACCCGTTTGCCGCCGCCGCCGCCGCCGCCGACAGCCGTCGTAAAGCGGACATTGCCGTAGGAATGGATTCCCTGTCGCGGACGCAGTCCAACAACCTGGTCGTCATCCTGGACTACGGCTCCCAGTATACGCACCTCATCACCCGCCGCATCCGCAGCCTATCTGTCCTCTCCCTATGCATCTCCGGCACCTCCCCCCTCTCCGCCATTTCCGACCTCAACCCCCGCCTTGTCGTCTTCTCCGGCGGGCCCCACTCCGTCCACTCCCTCGACGCCCCGTCCTTCCCGGATGGCTTCCTCGACTATGCCCGTACCCACGGCATTTTCGTGCTCGGCATCTGCTACGGGCTCCAGCTTCTCGTCCAGAAGCTTGGCGGCGAGGTCCGGCCGGGCGACGCGCAGGAGTATGGCAAAATGGACATTGACGCGGTAGGGCGTAGTGAGCTGTTTGGCGAGGCTGGTGGGCGGCAGACAGTGTGGATGAGCCACGGGGATGAGGTGGTCCGGCTCCCCGAGGGTTTCAATGTCGTCGCAAGGAGCCAGCAAGGTGCGGTCGCGGCTATTGAGGATCCCGAGAGAAGGCTTTATGGGCTACAATATCACCCGGAGGTATATCAAGCTGACCCCTGTTTTTACTTTTGTCTTTGTGCCTGTATTTTCTCTCTGATGATTGTGAATTTGAATTTAAAACAATAAAATGTTTAAGGATTTTGAGGTTGGCCTTGTAGGAGACATTATGTTAATTTTCTTTTGGGCGTGGTCTGAATTTAAAAGTTTTTCATCTGTAGTAATATGGTAGCCCAATATTTTTTAAGGGCATTAAGGTTGATCTTGTATGATACATTCCATTCGTCCTTCTTAATTGCTGTCCAAAATTTACTTGTCTGAGAAAATTGATAGCCTTCTATCCCAATTTAAGAGTAGATCAAATTTTTGCATAGAGTAAATCAAAAGGATGTTTTGTTGCGAATTTTTTACAATGTTTATTTTAGATGTTCCTTTTGTTTTCAGCCTTATTCATGTTCATTGCCTCGCTTTAATTTGAATGTATGTGTCATGCTTGTTCATTTGATAATAAAGTAGGGGGTTTACCTTAATAAATTCAGTGTTTTTTCTCCGAATCTGTTGGGATATTGAATTGGATTTTATGTTCTGAATATACAGGCCTGGCAATTTTTGAGAACTCAACTTTAGGTGCTGTCAGTCCTTTTGATTATGTCATGATTGTGGCATCTATATTTTCATTTCGTTTTTTGGTATTTCTCTGTTGAAAGTTTAACCTTGCTTTGTCAGTTGTTGCCACCAACACACACTCTCTCTCTTCCCTATTCTTCCCACGTCATGGAGTGAGTAGTTTGTTTGGCAGTTTTGTATTTAAATACCTGTTTTGCACTCTTTTGCCATTTGTAACGCTGAAATTTTTGTATTTCTTTGGTTTCTGCTTATGTGTGCTTCAGTTAATAATGATTCATGCATGTACTTGTTTACCAAAATATTTTTCATATATTGACGGGGGTATATTGGCATTACTTTTAGGTGACCCATTCAAAGTTGGGTATGGAAACTTTGAAGAACTTTCTTTTCAATGTTTGTGGAATAACTGCGGATTGGAAAATGCAAGATGTGTTGGAAGAAGAAATCAGAGTAATTAAAGAAATGGTGGGGCCTACAGATCATGTCATATGTGCATTATCTGGAGGTGTAGATTCCACTGTGGCAGCAACACTAGTTCACAAGGCCATCGGGGAGAGACTTCACTGTGTTTTTGTTGATAATGGGCTGCTGAGGTGATATATATTTATTTCCATTTTTGAACTCTTGTGAAAATTATTGTGCATTAATCGACGAATGTTTCAAGGTAGTCAAACTGTAGAGAAATTTTTTGACTGAAAGCTCATTCCACAGATACAAGGAGAGAGAACGCGTAATGGCAACATTTGAAAGTGATTTGCACTTACCTGTTTTCTGTGTTGATGCGTCCAATCAATTTCTGTCAAAATTGAAAGGTGTTGTGGACCCTGAGATTAAGAGAAAAATTATTGGAAGAGAGTTCATTTGCATATTTGATGACTTTGCTCAAGACTTGGAAAACAGGTTGGGAAAGAAGCCTGTGTTTCTGGTTCAAGGAACTCTTTATCCAGATGTAATTGAATCATGCCCTCCACCTGGAAGTGGGAGAAGTCATTCCCACACCATTAAGAGCCATCATAATGTTGGAGGACTACCCAAAAATATGAAACTGAAGCTGATTGAACCACTGAAGCTTCTCTTCAAAGATGAGGTTGAACATCATACTCCTTATAGACAAGAAAAATTATTTCTGCTTTCACTTGTATGGATGCGTAATATTCATTCATCTGTTTACATCATGGGATTGATATATGTGGCTAAAATCCTCACTATTAGTTTTGACTTTTTAGGTGAAAATTTCATATTGAAATGCCCATTAAAACTCAAGGTTTAAGTAAGAGCTAAGAAATGGCAGTTTTTTTATGTTTACCTCTTGCAAAGATGGTGTAAATTTACTTTTCCTGTGAAAACAGGAAAAGAGAATACTTCCGTCTTAGCTGAATATCAGAGTTGACCTTTTAGCTTTGTCAGGGATATTGGATTAACATAGTAAAATTTGTTATCTGATTGTCTAAATGCTCATAATTCTCACTAATAGGATAACAATACATAATGTGATTGCAAAGCAGAATGTTCTATGTCATTCACTAATTTATGATGATGTCTAATTATGTTGGGGCTTATATTTAGTTCATTATTCTTTCAGTTGCAGCTCCTGGAGTTGTTGCAAACATATATGTCTTTTGTAGTGATAGCCCTATTGAAAACGAGAAATGTGTTTATTACCTCGATTTGTTCTGTAGTAGTTTCTATCAATTGTTTTTCTGACTTAGGAGTATATTTTGGAAGGTACGTAAGTTGGGAAGAATCTTGAATGTTCCTGAATCATTTCTGAAACGTCATCCTTTCCCCGGACCTGGTCTTGCAGTTCGTGTCTTGGGTGATGTTACGGAAGGCAATGCCTTAGAAATTTTACGACAGGTTTGTATGTGTATTGGTTTTATTGTTGTGCATTTTTCATGATTGGTTGACCTTGAATTTTAATTTCTTTGTAATCTTTTCCAGGTTGATGAAATTTTTATTCAGTCAATTAAAGATGCAGGACTTTATGATTCAATCTGGCAGGCATTTGCTGTGTTTTTACCAATACGTTCAGTTGGTGTTCAGGGTGATCAGAGAACCCATTCTCATGTGGTTGCCCTTAGAGCTGTTACAAGTGAGGATGGAATGACAGCTGATTGGTGAGTTTTTATTCAATATAGATGTATTATCTTAATACTGATAATGTTTTTTGGGGACATGAGAATATGATTCCCTAGGGTTATGAACTTTATGTAGAGGATATTTCAGTCCTAGTCATTGGGAATCTTTTTATTGGAAAGTTAAGCAATTTGTGATCATAATCATTATCCTCTTCACTGAAATGATGAGTCCTAATACACATCACAACAGATTCCAAAATGTCTGTCCTGTAAAGAGAACAACTAATTTTAAAGAAGCATGTGGGATAGACATCATATATATCTGAAGAATTCTCAAAGCCATTTTGCAACTCTCAATCCAATTGCCAAACCAAGACTTCTATTTGCTAAAGCTAACTTACCATTATTGAGAGAGGTGGCAATAACTGCTATAATTTGGCCCAAATCTTCATTTCAGTTTTGAATTGGGTGCAGATTTCAGCTGGGAATGTTCTTTTACATTCTTGAATTTCTTTTAAAAAATTTCATGTTAGGTCTCAAATTTATAATTGTGTACATATGATGCGTATTTACTAGAAGGTAAAGAAAAGGATGTATACCTGACTACAATTTATGAAAGCTTACAAAGGAAGTGCTTGGAGAAGTAAGGAGAAGGAACAATTAGAAAGAAACATGGTTGTTGTGTGAGGAGGTCAGAAGTGTCATAAGGAAAAGGTAATGTTCCTTTAAGGAGTGGCAAAAAGTAAAAGTAAGGGAAATTTTGAGAGATTATTATGGTTAGAAGGGAAGCTAAAGTAGTGAGGCTAGAAGGCATTTAACGACTTGTATGATAAGTTAGGAACTAGGTAGGAGGAAAGGGATTTATATAAGGTAGCTAAAATAAGAGAGGAGTGGAAAGTTAGATTAGGTTACATGCATTAAGAGTGAAAATCAGAGTGTGTACTGAACATTATGATAGAGCAAGATATTGAATCTAGTCCCATTTTAGGAGATTGTTATGGCCCTGTGTAGAGGCCTATTAGTATTAGCTTAACTTAATTAGTGAGCTGTTTAGTTATTTAATTACAAACCTAATAGGTTGTTATATGTAATTTTTTAATAATTATGATTAGTGGGCTTTTTGGCTAGTATTGAGGCCCATTTAAGAATTCTATTTAGTGTAAAAGATTACTCTAATCTTAGCAGTCAATGAATTAAATAAATTTATGAGTTCTTCATTGGCTCAACCTTCCGTCTGATTATCCTTCTACTTGTCGCTCCATCCTAAGCTATCATCTATTATTCTCCCCTTCGTTTGACTTCTCTTCTCAATCCTAAATCTTTCCCCTTGTTGTCTTGCCTTTTTCTATCTTCTTTCTTGTTGTCCCCTACAATTACATCTAAATTCACCCTAATTATCCCTCATAGATATATTGATCTACATCATTGCTATGAAAGCATTTTTGTTCCTGGAGATCACAAATATATATCAATGGCTCCTCTGTTGAAATTGGAAGCATTACAGAATTTTTCCTATGATTGGAAGTGACAACGGCAAGAGAGTTATGAGATGCTTATGGCTGCGTAGAACCTTGAGCAAGTCCCAACAAGTTCTCATATTCTCACTACCATTGCCGAATGAAAGTCATACACCCAATCAAGTCAAAGTTTGTGATGAATTTCAGTTTGATGGCGAGGTCCTCCGATAATGGCAATTTTCAATCAAGTCAAAAGTTCTCATATTCTCCAATGATGTCTACCTACAAGAGTCTTAAGAAAATGTTGGACTCATTGAAGATCTTATGACATTTTAGCATACCATGAGTAGATAAAACTCCAATAAGTGGTATGATGCCATGAAGAATGGGATGAAATATACGACTGATAATCAAATCTAGGATTTAGTAGAGTTACCGCAAGGAGCTAGAACTTTTGTCTTACGAATGAATTTATAAAACCAAAATAGAATCATGATACCTACTTTTCAATTTCAACTAAGGATTCTTTCAGAATTCTTGTGGCCCTTATAGCTAATATGATCTAGAGTTACAATAAATAGATGTGATGACATTTTTAAATGGGGATCTAGAGGTGTACATATTGAAGCCTGAATATTCACTTTAGATGGGGGAAGTCATCTTATTTGTAAACTTAAGAAGTCAATATACAAAATAAAACAAGCCTCCCAACATTGGTGTTTGAAGTTCAAGCCTCTTGAGAGTGGCATTTGAGATTCTACGATGTTATTACTTCACTCAATTTCAAGGAGAACATTGTTGATTAATGTATATATACACCAAGGTTAGTGGGAGTTACACATTTATGGTCTTGTATGGACATTTACTTGCTAGTAGTGACTTGGAGATGTTGCGCAAGTAGAAATAGTTCCTTTTGTAAAAATTTTCCATAAAAACTTTAGGTGATGCATCTTGTCTCATTGGGATTGAGATCTATCTAGATAGATAGATCTAAAAGGATCCTCAAGTTCCCTCAACAAGCCTCTATTTATTAAAGCTATAAAAATTTAACATGGAAAAGTGCTCGACTAGCATAGCTTCGCTCCCATTGTGAAGGTGACAAATTTGACTTTTTTCTAATATCCAAAAATTCTTTTGGAGTTTAAAGTACGAAGGATATTCCCTATGTATTGGTTGTTGGTAGTATGATGTACTTGGAGGTATGCACAAAATTAGACATTGCCTTTGTAATGGGAATGTTGGGAAAATACTATAAAATTTCAGATTTGGATCATTGCAAAACCTCAAAGAAGGTCATGAGGTATATTTAAGGAACAAAGGAGTATATGCTTACATACAAACACTTTGATCATTTGGAGCTAGTCAGATTCACAGATGCAGACTTTGTCAGTTATGTTGACATAAATAAGTATTTTCCTCATCGTTGGTGGGTTATATTTTTCTCTTCGTTGGTAGTGCTGTCTCATGGAAAAGTATCTTGAAGACCCCTACAACTTTGTCGACTATGGAAGCAGAGTTTGTTACTTGTTACGAGGGCACAACACGGGCTACTTAGTTGAGGAACTTTGTTATAGGCCTGACTATTATGGATATCATTTCTTGGTCATTGAAATTGTATTGTGATAATAGTGTTTCTATATTCTTCATAAATAATGAGAG
This sequence comes from Saururus chinensis, assembly GCA_035235625.1. Lineage (NCBI taxonomy): Eukaryota > Viridiplantae > Streptophyta > Magnoliopsida > Piperales > Saururaceae > Saururus > Saururus chinensis. The sequence goes on along the minus strand of CP141146.1, from coordinate 20,880,489 downwards.
TGAGAGTCTTAGTAAGCACATCAACATCAAATATTTTAAAGAAGGGAAAATTGTTAATGAGCATATAGGACTGAGTTGATGGTTGCTAATCCAATGACTTAGATATTATCTCTTTCTATATGCAAGAGTCGTGGATCCTCTTAGTCTTATTAGTTCATTGTACATTTGATTTAGCTTACATTTTTATGGGCATTTTCTTTTATACAACAATGAAGTTATATTTTTCTCTTTCTATTTCATTTCTTTTTATGTGCACTTGATTATAAGACATTGTTTTGGATAATGGGTGGGAGTATGCATTAGCTCATATATGTTATTTGCCTCATGCAACACTAGGCAGAGCGAATTAGTTGCATTGTGTTACATGGAAGAAAATGTTCATACATGAGGACGTAACTTCCTTGTTTTTTGCAATTATGTAACTTTGTATGAGTATAAAGTTTCCACATAAAGACCAACGCTTTTTTTTTTGACAAAACAGATTTGCAGACAAAGGTCAACATTCTAAATTTGCCCACTACTGAGTTTGTCATTTTTTCAAAATACAAAAAATAAAATATTTTTTCAAAATTTGAGTCATTGAGCCTAGAGTAACATATTATTTAGATTGCTCAAATGAGAGTTTATGCCAAGTGGGAGAATTTTGGGCTTCTTTCTTTCTGGAGAACTGAAGTGGCCTAACTTTCAATTGGCCCATCAATTTTGGGCTTTACAACTTTCCTGGGTAATGGGCTTTAGTTTGAATACTCATTAGGTTAAGTGGTTTTAAGTTGTCAATCCTCCTGGTTTAGCTATATATATACCTATTACCATCGTAGTAGGTGTATCAAAGGAAAAATCTCTTTGGGCCAGAGCTTAAGCCAGTAACTCCATTAGATTAAGCAGGGATCAACACAAATCAAGCTTTAGATTTGAATCAATGGCTGCAGGTAGGCCACATATTGCCCATTTTATGTTCTTCACACCGAACCCGTCTCACAAATTTGTGGATGTTGATGCACTTTCATCAACCAGCCTCTTCTATAAATAAGTAATAGTGTCTAGAAAGCCTAATACTACTAGAACTCAATCAGTCCGCTGGAGACCAACCTCCAGACTCTTAGCCTTTATAGAATAGAATCTAACCTGCACGTACTTCTAGAGGCCAGCCTTGTCCAGTAGCCTTTGGCTCTTATCCAAGCTTGAAGTTGTCAAATTGCATGCCTCTTGCCTTAGCAAATCCCATAGTGCGTCCATCTCTTGCATGAAGTCCAAGTGCTAGGATGCGACCCTCTTGAGCAGCCATTCACATGCAAACCTGTCTGTCAGGCCCATTTACATTATGCTAGGATCTTTGCCAACCATCCACCAACATTGACTCATCCATGCACACACATAGCCAGCAGCATTCATGGGTACTGCAGCTTGTGTGTGCTAGCATGTCTGCCTGCACGTGCACACATGGCCTTGGCCATAGATGCATTTGAATCTTACTTGAAGTAGGTGTTTCAACCAACCAACCAACATACTTGCAAGGGCCTCTTGCCCATGCTGGTGGCACCCAGCCTGCCATCCATACAACCAAAGTGGTTTAAAAGGAATAGTCAACCCAAAAATTTCAAGTGTTCATTTGGCCTTAAAAACACCTCTAGAAGATTCTTAGAATGCTTACAACACATTACTTTGTTGTTTAGAAATCTCTAGAGAAAATCACCCTCAAGCCCGTCAACGGCAAGATGTTGTGGGGATTGCTGCCTGTGTTCCGTGCATTTCTTGTATGCGTTGAGGGCATTTGTTGTGCATGTGCGCAACTACTGCATAAGTTGCACACCATTGCTGCTTTTGCCGTGAGTTATGTATGCCTATATTGTTTAAAGAAGTATACCATGCTCAGGCTACATATGATTCTTTTGGTCACTGAGATGAGACCAATATCCAATATTGAAAACTTGTCTGTGCTACAGATGTATCATTTTGCTATTGCCTCATCTTTTATAGCTTTAGTTCCTATTCCAGAAAGTGATAGCTTGCCATATTTTTTATGGGAAAGATCAACTGTTAGATGTTTGCAGGTCAAACTGATTCATTTTATAATTTGGTACAAATGAATGTTATTAGAATGTGCTTACTAGTCTCCAGTGGGCTCAATGCCTTGTGACATTAATTGCTTGCTGACAATTTTTAGGTACTACTTCGATCACAAGTTTTTGGATAATGTCTCGAGAAAGATTTGCAACAGTGTCCGAGGTGTAAACCGGGTTGTACAGGACATTACATCCAAGCCTCCGTCAACAATTGAATGGGAATGACTTCAGCCAGATAATTTTTGCTCAAGTGGTGAAGTTATGGATCATGATATGCGATTGAAAATGTGACCACATCTCGTTCCAAGCTATTGCATATTTTTTTCAGGTTGGGTAGCAAATGCTCACTGAAATTTGTAAAATAGGCAGTTTTATAAATTGATAGCTAGGTCAAAAAATTTCTTTTAAAGATGTCTATGATTTCTTTTTCAAAGCTCGACTGGAAAACTTTTATATTTTTGTATTGGCAGCGTGAAATGTTTTGGCATAATTGATAAAGCCAATACCAAGGTATTACCAAAATGCTTATAGAATTACTTGTGGTGGTTAATACATGTTTAGGAACTTAAAATTGTTTTTTTTTTCTGGAGGACAAAAGGTCCTGATTGGCAGATATTATTAAATTGGTTTTGCCATGAAAGATTCTTAACGGTTCAGAATGATTTTAATTTCAACTTGCTGTTATAATGACTATCCGTGATGAAATATTACTTCTTTCACGAATGAATCTTTTATGAAATATGGTAGTGGAAGTGAATAAAATGATACATGAAATTTCAGGTTATTTACCATTTTGGGCTCTTAACGCGGTGTTAAATGCAGCTTGACATTATTATAGCAGCTACAAGAAAGACCAAGCCCACAGCAAATCAAAGAAATTATTAGTTGAATTCGAATAGTTGAATCATGCATGTGTAAAAAGCGTTTACATATCAGAGACCTAGTTTTGGAAGGCTTAGAACAAAAATGTCAAAAAAAATGCCCCTAGCTTCTTCGAGGCAAACTCAACAAAACCTTGTTCCTCTAGCAAATTTATCTATACACTTACCAATAGGCCCAGCAACATAAACACCCCTTTTCTCCATTAGAGTTTTCGGAAAAAATCAAGGAACCTCGCCCAACCCCTAAGGAATTAACTGACAAAGAAGTTAAAAATAACAAATTAACTTAGCAGTACAATCTCCCGATTAATCCTAGGTAGATGACTTTAATGTACCAAAACTTTTGTTCTTTTCACTTGATCCAGCATGATCAACAACAATAGCAACTCAACAACCTTCCTAGATTCCACTAGAAGGTATTTTACCATACAAGCTTAGGAGCTCTCCAAAGCAAAACACTTTAATATCAAATAAGAAGTTTAATTGAGAATCTTTTGTGTCTACTTAACTCTCACTTAATAGTTAGAACGAAAATAAAGAGCAATGACTACTTTAGCTGAAAAGGGAACATTTTAATGCAAGCTGAATTAGAAGAGATTCAAACTTGGCACTCTACAACTCTAAAACACTTAGAAGTTAGAAGAAGCATAAAAAACAGATTCTAGGGTTTAGGACTGCTTCTCAGACGAATTACAATCCTTTATATAGAGAGGTTAATGTAGGTTACCCCAATATCGAGTCCTTATCGGAATAGGAAAATTTGGCAAGAAATCGGTGCTAGAAGGGTAAGTTGAAGGTACAGTCGTACTCTTCGATCACTTAAATACAATGTGAACGATATGTCAAAAGCAAAGTTGTATCCTCAAGCAGAATGAAGTTTTCAACGAAATACACATAAAAAATTTGGTCAAACATACAACTGACTCAAAAACTGAAAAAGAAAATAATAGAAACTGCCAAATCTGACTCAAAAAGCTCAAAGCAATTCAAACCGACTCCAGGTAGGTAAAGACCAACTTATGAAGATGTTCAAAATGAGCATTGCTTGTGGGCTTCAAAATAGCTTGCAAAATCATGTGAAATTGCTAGTAGCTTCTCTAGTTTTTCTTGAAACTTCGACTTGAACCTTCTAAAGCTAAACCATGAATCCATGGCCAATTCTTTGACTTATGGCTGTTCTTTTACCTACGTATAAAGCATGTTGCTGTTATGGAATTTACAAATTACAAATAATTAACCTTACACGCTCATCCTCATTCTCCAGTTTCGGTAGATAGATGTAAGAGTGCTTTTTGTACTTTCACGATGACACTCTTAAGAAACCTCTAGACATTTTGATCTTCACTTTTATGTAGAACAGTGGTCACCAATCGTTGTGTTCAAAGCCGCAAACATAACTGCATCAGTACTTCTACTGCGACTAGATAGGTAGATCGCTTTAGAACCTCAATAATATTTCTCTTTATGACTGCACCAGACGTCGCTCAACATTGCTCGTATAGGTAGCTTGTTCGCTTCGATTGTTCTTCAGAAATTCTCAATATTTTCAATTGTAGCAGTGGATATGGAGGGTTCAACTAGTAGACTGAAAGTATAAACTGACCCTAAACGGAATAAATGTTAGACTTCATGTAAAAGAGCATATTACTTTTACACAAGATCAAGTAAATAGCTTGTTGAATACATAAATGAACAAGTAAATCATGTGTTGCAATCATAAAAAATACGAGATCCTGCATAAGACTTGACTATGACTCTTTATCTGTGGGGCTTTACCTACATATATGCTCCAACTCATGGGCCGGAACTCTAAAATTGTAATATCTTGGATTTTCTTAGGTTTCAGAGCCTAACCATATGGAAAATAGAGAGTTTAACCCTTTGACCTTCTTATTTGAATAACTTCCTAAATCGGTGGAATTTAAGGCTAGGACCTATGCAGTAGGAAGTAGATAGAAAGAGGTTCAAAACATCATTAAGATTGTGCAAATCAGAGTTTATATGAGAGAGATATGACTATTCAAAGTTGACATGTTGTATAGGGCCCGCCCGTAAACCTGAATTCGACATGCAATTGAAGTTACGAAAATTAATAAAAAATATCCAAATTCGGCATCCTAGTATGGGTATTTTGGCCTAAGTTTAGGGGGATTAGAAGCCCTAATCCCCATTGATATAAAAAGGCTAACTAGGGCTTCAATTAGGGGGAGCTTTTGAGCTTAAAAGGGGAAGAAAGAGGAGTTCCGGTGGGTCCAGTCAGCGACAGTGAGGATGAGCGAGCTCGAAGACTAATAGTGGCGAGGTAAGATTGCTCAATAACCCAGTCATGCAATTAGCGATTATTAATCACATTGGTTGTTCTTACGAAATTGAAAATAAATAAATAAAAATAAAATTTTTAGCTTTGTATTTGGGCCAATAGAGGAGGGTGGTGTCGCCGAGTCACGGATGATGGACGACACCATTGCTGGCCTCTTCCTCTAATGCAAGTTGCCTACGTACTCATTGGACAACATATCAAATGTTACTTTCAACAAGATTGGATCTAGATGTAGTTCTGCCTAAGTATCTCAAGAAGCATAACATACAATGCTTAAGTGTTTTAAACTAGAATATATCTGATGCAAGTCCTTTAGGTTTTCCACTTGTTCTAATTAAACAAGCAATTTCATTAATTATTTCACGAACATTTGTTCAATAATTAATAACCTTGTCCATTCCTAAAGACAAACAAACTAATCAATTGTCAACCTAAGTGATAAATGATACAACGACCATGGACCATCATCTTAAGGGAATTGTCTATAGTGTAACCCTAGAATCCACCAGGAAGTACCATAACCTAACCTAGCCCTTAAGGACCTGGCTAGAGTGGAAAGACATAGCCAACAACTACACCTGAACAAAATTGGTAGAGAAGCCAACCAAGTACGATGTCAACTACTCGAAATACATGTACACTAAACAATCATGAATAGATCGGTTGTGAGCAAATGCTCAAGTAAAATTCCCTCCAACGGGGAGGTGCAACGACATGACCAAATCAATAGCTCCTCAATAGAGCTAAGACTCAAAAAATCTATCCTAAACTCTATCCATGCTTGACAAATAAGTAAAGATTCAGAATGGCTATCCCAAACCCTATATGTCTCTTTCAGAATAAGGTCAAGACTCAAAATGACTATCAATCCATTAACCAAGGCAAATTGTCAGGTCAAGGCCTTGTTCACTCTGTAAACTAGTCTCAAACCCCTCTAATGGTATTTTAGTCTTTATCTTAATTAGATGTTCTCGCCCAATCCAAAGCTATCTAACCCAATTGAATAATCTTTCATTAATCTTAAGCTAGTTATAAATTACTATTACAACATCAAAAGCAAACATTAGAGCAAAGGAAAGCATAAATAATATAGACCCATACAAGTATACACGGATCATAATATCAAGGTCAAACTCAATTATGGCACTAGACTGACTTGTACTGCCCTAACTCTCCTCGGGTTAGGAGCTTTTATTTTCATTAAAATGGGTTATAATGCACCTAAGAAATTAAGGTAATTTTCCATGTAGGACTGATCATTTATAATTAACTTTGCAAGTGTACAAGATAATTATACTAGGATAAATATTTAAGGGTTGTCGAACCTCAGGGACGGATGAATTATTACTGAATTTAAGAGAGAAATTTGTTGATTAAAAATTAAAAAGAACTTAAACTTAAATTAAGTGAAAGAAGTAATCAACTAATTTAAAAGAAAGAGATTAATAAAATGGAATTTACTTAGGAAATGGAATCCACTATAGAACCATAACAATTCCTTAACCCTTAATCAAAATCTAGTGTAAATATGAACAAGTATTCTCACCTACAAGCTAGAATTATTTCAGAAAGAATCATTAATTAAATTTATGGCATGAACTATTTTCGACAATAGCACGAATCATCTACACTAAACTAAATTATAGGCATGACTCATCTCATCTTAGTATAACTCATACAATTCATTAATTATCTGAATATTAAAACTATTGCATGACCATCTCATCTAAATCACAGAAATTAGAATCTATGTAAATATCAAAACCACATCAATCTATCATTTACAAGACAATAAATCAACATAGAATTGAATAAACATGAAAAGCTCTTCCATTAAAAAGGAAATCCTTATCATACAATTGTCATTATTCACAACTGAGATCTAAGTTAAAAAGAAAAGAAATTGAAACTTATCTATAGCTTCATCAACTCCTAAGTAAAAGAAAAATCTATCCTTCCATTATAGAAGAAAACTCTTGATTCTCCATTAAAAGCTTTGAATAATCTTTCATCTTCTTCTACCTTTTTCTTTTCAGAAAATTTACTAGAATACTTTAATTTCAAGTCAAATATGTCTTTATAAAGGCATAAGAACCGTAGGAAGAAGTTTAATATGAAAAAGATTCAAAATTGGTAAACTAGGAAACTGTGCATTTTCCTGATCGATCGCCCTGCATTCCCGTTCGATCGCCAGTACTGTATTTGTCTTGAAACTCACGTGTAGCCATTTGATCCTCAAAACTCCCCATTCGATCACCAATGAAGAATCTACACAAAATCAATATAAGTAAGCCAATTTACTTCAAACCATCATACAAGCTTTTTCTAACCTAATTAAATTTAATTTCTAATTATTTAAACTATATTAACTCATAAATCATACTAGACAATAGAATAATTAAAGGTAAAATAACATATAAATTATACTTATCAAGGACACAGTCTTCTCTATTCTTGGGTAAGTCCTTGACCTCTTAAGAGGTTTCAATCTGAAATTGGCACGTTGATTCTATTAATGCAAATGTGGTCCATTCCACTCATTGGGTATATCTGTCATTTCATTTAAGGCTTCCTTGAACTTTAACAGGTTCAAAGCTGATCTCAGGTGTACTTCTTGATGCCATGGACCCGTGGTAAATTTGAAACATTTTATGGGGTTAGAAACCCCATGAACCAACCTTGGTTTGCTCTACAATTCACCATTAACCCTAGGAGTAAAATGATCAATTATCTATTTAATGAGATTTTTCCTAGATCATTCATTCGAGTGTGGGCTAGTTCGCTCATAGGGTATTTTTTTCATTTTGTTCAGGGTTTCCCTGTACTTTAGTAGGTCCAAAAATGATCTTAGGTGTACTCCTTGATGTCATGTACCTATGGTAAATTTTTAGACATTTTATGAGGTTATAAGCCCCATGAACTGACCTTAGATTGCTCTACGATTCACTCTTAACCTTAAGAGTAAAATGGTCAATTTTCCATTTAATGGGATTTTTTCCCACCATATGGCTTGGTCTACATCTAGGGTACAACATCACCTCTCTTTAGAATTTTCTCAACTTTTAAATCTACTCTTAGGCCCCTGAATGAGAGCCCTAATAGGGTAATTAAATATTATTACAGTTCACTCATAAGGGTTCCTTTTAAATCCTTTGGGGATTTTACCTTTTTTGAAACTTGGTTAGAACACTCGTGAAAATCTTACGGTCCAATGGTAATTTTTACAAATTTTTTTTGAAAGGTAAAAGTCCCTGAATTGAACCCAGTTTAGAAATTTCATTCTTTTAGACCAGTCTAGACCTAGGCCAGCTAGATTGGGAATCGTTTATAATTAAACCCTTTGCAAGTGTACAAGGTAATTGTACTAGGATGAGTATTTAAGGGTTGTCGAACCTTAGGGATGAATGAATTATTACTAAATATAAAGAGGAATTTGCTGATTGAAAACTAAAACAACTTAAACTTTAATTAAGTAAAGGAAAAGAATCAACTAGTTTAAAAACAAGAGATTAATATGATGGAAATTACTTAGAAAATCAAATCCACTATAGAACCATAACAATTCCTTAACTTTTAATCTAAATTTACTATGAATATGAACAAGTATTCTCAGCTACAAGCTAGAATTACTTCAGAAAGAATCATTAATTAAATTCCATGGCATAAACTATCTTCGACAATAGCACGAATCATCTACACTAAACTAGCTATAGGCATGACCCGTCTAATCTTAGTATAACTCATCCAAGTCATTAATTATTTGAACATTAAAACTATTGTATGACCATCTCATCTAAATCACAGAAATTAGAATTGATGCAAATATCAAAACCACATTAATCTATCATCTACAAGACAATAAATCAACATAGATTTGAATAAACTTGAAAAGCTCTTCCATTAAAAAGGAAATCCTTATCATACAATTGTCATAATTCACAACTAAGGTCTAAATTAAAAAGAAAAGAAACTGAAACTTATTTATAGCTTCATCAACTCCTAAGTAAAAGAAACGTTTAGCCTTCCATTGTAGAAGAAAGCACTTGAATCTCCATTGAAAGCTTTGAGTTTTTCTCCATCTTCTTCTTTATTCTTCTCTTCAGAAAATCTACTTGCTAACCTTCAATTTCGAGCCATATATGTCTTTATATAGGCATAAGAACCATAGGAAGAAGTTCTATATGAAAAGGACTCAAAATTGACTTAAACTAGGAAACTGCGCGTTATCCCGTTCGAACGCCTATACTTCATTTTGCTCCAAAATCACGTTATCCCGTTTGATCCTTAAAAACGCCCATTCCAACGGCTACACTATTTTTGCAATCTGGACAGTTTTTCTGGATAGTCCATTTTCTGTTCATTAAGCTGTTTCTTTCACGTCCATATTAATTTCCAACATGTGTGTAACTCCAAAAAGTTGTCCTAATCACTTTAAAGCATGTCAAGACTATTTTCAATTATTCCAAACATCGTCCAATTACTTCAATAAGCGCATTTTACCTACAAAACATTAAAACATCACATTTTAGACATGTAGAATATAATTAAGATCCCAACTTGATTCAAATACATATCTAAACTACTAATAACTACAAAATTATTAATAATTAAACTAAAATACTGATATCTATCTTAATCTAAATAAACCATAACTAACTCTAAATTAACCTAATCTATGCTAGCAAATAAGGTAAAAAGGCATATAAAATAGATATATATTTCATACTTATCACTGGGTCCTTGCCCGACCTAGACCCGAATCAAAACATGACTACCCACTTTTGCGGGCCTAGTTCCCTGATTGTTTATAATTAAACCCTTTGCAAGTGTACAAGGTAATTGTACTAGGATGAGTATTTAAGGGTTGTCGAACCTCAGAGACGGATGAATTATTACTAAATCTAAAGAGGAATTTTTTGATTAAAAACTAAAAATAACTTAAACTTAAATTAAGCAAAAGAAAGGAATCAACTAGTTTGAAAACAAGAGATTAATATGATGGAAATTACTTAGGAAATCGAATCCACCATAGAACCATAACAATTCCTTAACCTTTAATCTAAATCTAGTATGAATATGAACAAGTATTCTCAGCTACAAGCTAGAATTACTTCAGAAAGAATCATTAATGAAATTCAATGGCATGAACTATCTTCGACAATAGCACGAATCATCTACACTAAACTAGCTATAGGCATGACCTGTCTAATCTTAGTATAACTCATCCAAGTCATTAATTATTTGAACATTAAAACTATTGCATGACCATCTCATCTAAATCACAGAAATTAGAATTGATGCAAATATCAAAACCACATCAATCTATCATTTACAAGACAATAAATCAACATAGATTTGAATAAACATGAAAAGCTCTTCCATTGAAAAGGAAATCCTTATCATACAATTGTCATAATTCACAACTGAGATCTAAATTAAAAAGAAAAGAAACTGAAACTTATCTATTGCTTCATCAACTCCTAAGTAAAAGAAAAGTCTAGCCTTCCATTGTAGAAGAAAGCACTTGAATCTCCATTGAAAGCTTTGAGTTTTTCTCCATCTTCTTCTTCCTTCTTCTCTTCAGAAAATCTACTTGCTCCCCTTCAATTTTGAGCCAAATATGTCTTTATATATGCATAAGAATCGTAGGAAGGAGTCCAATATGAAAAGGACTCAAAATTGGCTAAAATAAGGAAACTGCGCGTAATCCCGTTCGAACACCCTGCATGCCCGTTCGAACCCCTATACTGCATTTTGCTCCAAAATTACGTTATCCCGTTTGATCCTGAAAAATGCCCCGTTTGAACGGCTACACTGTTTCTGCAATCTGGATAGTCCATTTCCTATTCATTAAACTCTTTCTTTTATGTTCATATTAATTTCCAACTTGTTTATAATTCCAAAAAGTTGTCCAAATCACTTTAAAGCATGTCAAGACTATTTTCAATTATTCCAAACATCGTCCAAGTACTTAGATAAGTGCATTTTACCTACAAAGCATTAAAACACCACAATTTAGACATGCAGAATAATTAAGATCCCAACTTGATTCAAATACATACCTAAACTACTAATAACTACAAAATTATTAATAATTAAACTAAAATACTAATATATATCTTAATCTAAATAAACCATAACTAACTCTAAATTAACTTAATATATACTAGCAAATAAGGTAAAAAAGCATATAAAATAGATATATATATATATATATATATATATATATATATATATATATATATATATATATATATATATATATATATATATATATATATATATATTTCATACTTATCATTCCCCACAGCCAGTGAAAGGGCTAGCATCTAACAGAACCGCCTTCAGTCTCCATAGTGGGGCGAGAGCCGAGCATAGCTGAATCATCATTGCACAACCATTTCAATGGGCCTGGCCTTGCTGCGCTTGGTGGTTGGTCAGGGGGGGGGGGGGGTTAAAAACATCTCTCTCTTTTTTTCTTATCGCATTCTCAGTGTGATGGGAAACTGCCATAGTTGGGTGAGGGTGAGGGCTCAATCGAATCGTTGTCATTTGGCGATGATGGGAATCCTGGCCCTACAGCCAGCCTTTGGCTGGTCCTGGACCAACTAGATTCAAGAATGGTTATTGGCTCTATTTTTTTTGTTTATGTTCACGTCGCTTTGCAGCCGGGGCTATCAGATGCACTCCCCTGCTAGTGGACAAGATGGAGAGGGGAGTTGATCCCGGCAATGGTACCACCGCGCTGGTCCCTACATTGCCATCCCTATGGAGGAAGAGGCCAAGTATGGCGCCGTTTGTCATCGGTGATCCGACAACACCACCCTCCTTGTCGGCCAAAAATCAAAACAAAAAAATTCATTTTTATTTTCTTTATTTTTAATTTCACAAGCACAACCAATGTGAATAATTATCGCTTATCACGTGATTGGGTAATCTTACCTCACCACCACCGGTCTTCAAGCTTGTTCCTCCCCGCTATCGCTGATTGGAATCGTCGGAACTCATCCGACTCCCCTTTCTTCCCCTTTTAATCTCAAAAGATCCCCTTAATTGAAGCCCTTGTTAGCCTTTTTATATTAATGGCCCTAAACTTGGGCCAAAACACCCCTACTAAGATGCCTAATTGGGCTATTTTTTATTAATATTTGTAGCTTCAATTAACTAGACCGCAATGCACATTAAACATCCCAATTGCATATTTAATTTGTGTAAATGAGCCCTACGCAACATATTCAACTTTGAACGATCATATGTTCCTCATTCGAACTTTGATTTGTATGATCTTAGTGTCGTTTTCAAAGCTATATATGTCTACTTCCTAATCACATAGGTGTAATGCCTTGATTTTTTTATTACGTCTAACCCGAAGCATTAGGGGCATTATAACTTTTTGGATAGGATTTAGGGTATTTTGAGGGATGAAATCCCCATATATAGTTAGAGCTCGAAGTAATGAGAATAATGAATTAAAGAACACACGAAACAGAGGTCGGGAGTAAAAGTTATGACAACGGGAAATATGCTACATGGGTGGGACTTACTTAAAAAGTGTGGAATAACCTACCCATCTGCAGTCTTCTGAATCCCTCGTCGATACGAGTCCATTGATACCAAGAAAGCGTGATTCCGACTTCGGGGTAAGAAGTTCTTACATTTTGAAGTTGAAACATTATTTTATTCAAAAAATATGGAAAAAGAATTAAATAATGGGATAAGGACAAATTAGCTAGCGTCAGCCATACTGCCCACACACATTGTGTGAGATGCGCATCGTGTGACGAGCAGCGGACCACACGTCGGATCTCAGTTCTGTGTACGCGGGCTGGGGCATGCACTATGCATGGTGCAGCCGCGCTCTTCGCTCACTCGCGAGTGTCATGCACGCAGAAGGCCACATTCTCATGCTTCATGCGCTCGATGAGTGAGCTCTGCACTTGTGGGTCTTCCCCTATAAATAGGAAACCATTTTAGTTTTCTGAAGAGTTTTGTTGCCCATCGGAGTCTGTTTTTGCCCTTTCAGAAGGTGTTCTTAGCTAATTCGAGGGTGATCTATTCAATAGAATGGTCCATTCCTCAAGTTGGCGATCCTAGAGGGGGAGAAGATCTCGGGGAAAGAGGAGGCTCTGTCAACTACCCTCGGGCCCTAAAGAGAGAGAAGGGGCCTGTAGTAAAAGGAGGCTCCATCCTCCACTGTCAAGCCGCAATGTGAGAAGTGGCCCGAAGTAAGGGGAGATTCTGTCTGCAGCTTACAAGTGCGGAAAAAGAGAAAAGTGTCTCTGGGTATGGGGAAGTTCTATCCGCCACCTTCAAGCGTGCAAAGTGAGATAAGTCTCCGGGTAAGGGGAAATTTTGTCCGTAGCCTTTCGACATAAAGAATGAGATGAGTCTTGGGAAAGGGGAGGGGTTTGTTTGTCGCCTTTGTGCGTAATGAGAGAAATTTTTTGGAGCAAGAGGAGGCTCTGCCCATAGTCTCTAAATCTGAAGGAGAGGATGCCATGAAGGAAGGAGCAACCCCGAACACCGCTACTTCCAAAACTTCAGGGGAGTAAGCGTTTCTAACCTTATGATTTGATATATAATTATAGGAATATATGTACATCCTAATTAGTTAACTTAGGATGCTAAATAAGTTATAAGTTGTGCTCTAATCCGATGTGTTCTACTCTGATTTACTTTGCTCTAATATGATATGTTTTGATTTGATCTGATAAGTTCTCATTTGCTCTAATGTGTTATGCTTCGCTCTGTGATAGAGTGAGATATCTTATTATGATGATTTCCGTCTGACTCTGAGTAATTTAGCTTCCATTTGACTCCAATGATTTTTGTCTATTTTTGAATAATTTATCGGATTATAAGAGATATATAATTTATTTATGCCTAATGCATGTAATAGCTGTTAGGCAAAACTACATTTGGAGCTAATTGTATTGGAATAACATCGTAGATGCTGTCCAATATGTATGTAGGCAACCAATGGAATAACAATGTTGGCCTGATCTAAATTAGTTATAAATATAGGTTTGTTCTAGCATACACACAACAAAGTGCTTAAGTTATGTAGTGCGTAGAGGAACATTACAGCTCTCGCACACAGATGCCGCCGGTCATGGTTTGATTTAAAAATTTATTTACTCCAATTTTGTTTCCTAAACCCCCGGTCTGGGTTAGATTTCGGGCCGGGGTGTTACAATAGGTCTTAGTCCTAAATTCCACATATATAGGAAGTTATTCAAAGGTCAAAAGGTCAAATTATCTATTTTGTATGTGATTAAGTCTCGAAACCTAGGAAAATCCGGTATATTACATAAACCAATCCCTATAGACACATTAACATATTGTGTTTTCTTAAGAAATCCTTCTTTGCCATTTTGTTACCAATTTTAGTTTTCAAATTACTAGTCTCGCCACTTAAAGGGTCAATTGGTTAGACTCTGGTGACGATCATGAAGGGGAGTTAGTTGCCTCTACAAATTGGAAGTGTTTTTCATGCTCTCCATTGACAATGATTTGAGTGTAAGCTACACATTAGAGCCCTTCATTGATGCTAATGTCCACTAGCATGTGTGTCCTCGATCTGAAATATCATGGGCTTCCATGGGTAGCTTATGCTCGACTCATTATCAGTGTGGAGCATGAAAAACGTTTCCCTACAAATAAGGTGGACACCCACACTTAACCCCAACCCAAAATTGAAACTAAAGATCCTTAGCTCTAATGAAATCATTTTGTAGAACCTACTACTGTAAATTTGGAGAGGGAGAGACAAGGGCTGACAATGCACCTAAGACATCAACCACTATAGTAGGGTCAAAGCTGAATTTGCCTTGTTGAACAACATACCTCCTTCATTTAAGGGAAAGTAACATTTCCTTTTGGGCTTCCTTCGTCGGTAGAGCTGAGGAGAACTGACAATTTTTGTTGCATCCACTCTACCCCTTTTGTGGATTTTTCAATACCTTTTATGGCACTTTAAAAAACTCTTTGAACACATTTGTTGAAGACTTTTCTCTTAGCTAGGCACCGTGCCTAAACAGCAACACTAGACTTCTAGGCTTTTTAAACTCGTGAAGAAACATAATTTTACATAGGATCAACCTTTATTTTTCAAGATTAAGTACCCTCTTTTGGGGTGTTTTCAAATCATTGATCATCACATCAAGATCATGCCAACATCAATTCTTGGAAAAACATTTCAAAACCTTTTTCTAGTAGGAAAATCTCACAATTAATGAGTTATAAGTCTAAACTTTCCTCAATGACAATGCCTTCTCAATAATCTAGGTAACTCATGCTTTTAATATTTAATAGATATATTGTTTGTTGCTTACATACGTAAGACTTCACACATTGAAATCATAGCATCAAGGAAAATGATATTCATACTCTATTTTTTCTAGGGAAATTTAAATAAATATTGTTGAAAAAAACAATTACTAAAATAACGGAGAAATAAATTTGTTTTTTCCAATTATGGTGTTCTTTTCCACCATGTAGGCGCCAGTTGGCGTTGGCGCTTGTGCGTCTTTTTTATGTTCTTTTCATGAGTTTCATCCTTTTAAAGGACGAGACTCATTTTACGTAGATTTCGTCCTTTAGAATGTCGAAATCTATTTACTCTAAAGGACGAATATATTTCGAATGAAACTAAAATTTTATATACATTTCGTCTGATTTCATCTTTTAAAAGGACTTAACTTAAGTTTCGTCCTTCTAAAGGACAAAACCAAGTCACAAATGCTCCCAATCAATTTTTTCCTATTTTCTAATGATTTCATCTTTTAAAAAGATGAAATTAAATCTAAATTTTGTTTTTAAATATTTATTTAGTCGTGAAACAAACCCCTGTGAAACCAAATCGACATATAATTTGTATCCATATAAAACACACTTTTGAAAATAAACCCACATATAACTCATTGTTATGGGAATATCATATAAATAAATCAGTACCATGTAAATGAGGAAAAATGTTACTGAAAATTATGTTATACAAAAAAAGATTACACTATACATTTGAAAAAAATGTATCATGATAACTCTGATGAGCTATAGGTCTCCTACCCCTACTACGACCTCGACCTCTACCTACAGCACGCCCTTGGCCATGAAGCTGCTCTACCTAGTCCTCCTGGTCCTTGTAGATAACTGATTGCTCATCTAAACACATATCTGAAGATAATGGGAAGAGATCCGCACAAGCTGCCTGTTGTCGTCTAGTATATACTATCAAAATAATTGACAACTCAATTGGTGGAGGATGGGCTCGATCTAGAGCAATTGGAGATGATGGATGTGAACTATCATGCTAAGGTGAAGCTCACGCAAATTAAGTAGGAGAGAAGGTTGTTGCATATAAAGATGAAATATTCGTGTATGAAGTTGGTCTCGTAGTTGTTTTGAGCTACCTTGTCGGTGTGATAATGTCCATACACGTATGTAATAACCAACTGTAGTAGTGACAAGCTATGAAGGACATCTTCATGGTGCCTGATGATTGACTGACATGATGTTAACATGACCTCACCCAAAGTATATGTGTTAACAATGTCAATTAAATGTGCATATGTTTGTCTTGCTAAACTAAGCTATAATAAAAATAAAATAAATGTCGCATAAACAATACGCACAAAATAAGAAAATATTATGTTATAATTAAGATATACTTACCAAAACTACCTCAGATGCACCTCGAGGCTAATATGTCATCTCCTCTGAATCGTCACGTGGTAAAATATATATTCGCATAAGCATTGAATACCATTGCATGTATGAGCTACTAACACCACGCGATGATGCAACAATCTCCCCTCAAATAATAGTTTCCCTTCATTTATCCCATCGAGCAATATAGGCTTCATGATGTGTAGCCCAGTTGGTAATGTGGTGGCCCTGTCAAGTAACCCGATGGATGAACTCTATTGTACGAGGAGTATCCTGCTCTAAGCCAAATTGAAGCATCACATGCTAGGAACTTGTACCTCCACAATCTCAAAGCATATAAGTGGCGTTCTAGATATTCACACATCACATCCCTCTCTACATAGAGGAGGTAATACAACCAATATTTCAACCAAGTATAGCTGCCAAATGACTTGCACAATATTTAAGCATAAATAGTCTTTAATAACATTACATAGCTTATATTCATTGTATTACATGTCACATAATAAAATTTAATTACATGATATGGACACTAGTAGTCCAACTCTCCTCTATACAATTGGAGGACTCCATGTGGATTTTCAGTTTTTCCCTTCCGAACATTCCACCTTAAGGAGTTAAATTTAACAAATCAATTCAACACATCCACATAGAACTTTGTAAAAAAAAATTAACAGTTAAAAAAATATGTACGTAGCACTTAATGGAGCACCCTCCATTACTGACCTGATCTCAATAGTTGGTCGACCGACATATAAGTACTCTCACTACCATAGCTATAGCACAAAATATCATAAATGAAATATAATAAACCCAAAGTATTTGTACGTGTGAAAAATAAATATTTCAAGAAATTCATTTATATGAAGAAGTGTGAGACAACTAACTATCCCTAGGCCATAGCTTGACAAGTTTTCCCCAACTCTTGGTATAAGTATGTAAGGGTAACACTGCCCTATGCATAGGTGTTGCCATGTCAAAATCTGTTAGGAGGGAGAGGTACACCACATGCGCATGGCAACTGGTGTTATCATCAAATATGGTAGCACCAAGTAGATGAAGAAAATAAGCACGTGCATGTGCTCAATGACTATCTCTATGGCATCATCTAGGAGCACATGAAACTCACCTAATAACCATCTAAGGCTTGCTCGACTTCTGCGTAATAATGAAGGTGTTGGTACTTTGCCGAGGAGTCCAACTAGTAAATCTATGGTAGCATCCTATCCTACTGTTGTGCCTTACTAGGTATGATCATATGTTTACTAATAGCCTGGAGGGTTAGTGCATCTTTTACTATTATGCCTAGATTATTTGCACCTCCCACATTTATAACCTTCTCTACCATCTTTCTCCATGGTCACATTGTAATGTCCAGGAAATTTTTTAGGAATTTACAGGATTTGGGGTATGCAGAATAGTTTTTAGGCTATGCAGAAAGATCTGCAGAGGCTATTGCAGGCCCAATTAAGTGGTGGACGGACCACTTAATTTGGGAGGGTCTAAACCACTTAGGATTCCCTATCCTACTTGGTTTAATCCTCACCCAATTAAACCCTAATCCCCCCTCTATAAATTTAGATGTTCCCCTAATTATAACTCTAATTTTGCCCTAGAAAAATTAGAGAAGAAGGTGATTGAAGGTGGAGCTCCGGCGTTTGTGGATCGACGGCAAATCGGTGTTTGAGGTAGAATCGTTGTCTTAGTTTCGAGTTAAGATTAATGACTATTTTATTGAGTGTAGATTACATGATTAGTGAAATTATGCATTCTGTTTTGGTTAGTATTATAAACAATGTATTGCAAAGATTACTGTTTCAAGTAACAGTAAATTAATAAAATTATGGTAGACTTTGCCCACCGACCACCGGCACATCCCTCTCCACCGGAGTGATCCCGGTCTTTTTTCCAACTAAAGATTCTGGTGGCCGGACGGAGTTGATCAAGGTGGACGTTCTTCTATAGTGTTATAAAATATATCACAACAATGAACAAAAAGGGAAACAATCCGGCCAGATCTGTTCTCTCCCGGCCTTGAGTTCGTAGCTGGTGTGTAGCCCTTAGATTTACAACCAAAGTTGCCGGCTTTACATGTTGTTGAAGGTCGAGCTCCACCGGCCTTGGAGCGGTGGTTTTTCGGCGGGAGATTTCGCTATTTTTTTTGATCAGCGATTGAAGGGAAATAGCCGCTGGACGGTGGCGCTTAGCGCCGCCGACCTCCGGTCTTGTCCCACTCCGGAAAACCCTGCTGCCGCCGTGAGAGCGCCCCGTTGTGCGTGTCCACGCTCGACGGTGATGACTTCCAGAAGTTTAGGTTGAGGGGCGTTTGGGAGGAGAGCGGCGGCGGGGCCGGATTGACAGTGGCTGACCACTCCAAAGCTCCCGCCTTGGGTCTCAGGCGAGTCTAGAGTGGCCGCCGCGTTCGTGACGGACACCGCCGTCGCACGCTTCAGGAGATGAAAAAAAAAATTTTACAGACGCCCTCCAGGGTGTCTGGAGGTTGAAGACGACCTTGACCCGGCCTGAGGTCATCAATTCTGACCCGGCCCGAACCGGGCCACTGGGCTGGGCCCAGTGGGCCGGGTTTCAGGGCCATGGGTAGAAAGAAAAAAAAGAAAAAAAAGGAATTAGAGTAAATTAAAGTTTATTAAATTAAACTTGTTCTGTGCATATGTGCCACTTTGGTTAATTAAATCGTATAAAGGATATAACATATCCTGCATAGTACATATATGTGCAGTATGGTACATATGAATTGTTTATGAAATTTAAGCGGAATTCAACCGTTCTTTCGGCCCAAGCCCTACCCAGGGAGTAAAGCTGGGCTTCTTAGTGATTGTTTTTGCCTAAAACACTTATAATGATATGGTTATATTGGTTATGAGTTGCTAGACTTTATTAATTTGGTCTATGTGTATAGTTGCATCTTGTGAATCAATGCATAGAAATTAATAAAGAATAATTGTTAAGGGTAGAGGGCTTTGGATTAGGAGTTGAAACCTAATTAAGATAAAGACTAATTTACCCTTAGAGGGGTCGAAAACCCGTTTATGAATTGAATGGGGTTTTTGACCTGACAACTGATTTGGTTGATGAACCAAGGATGTTTTTGGGGGGCTTTAACCCAGTTTGTTGAGGCTAATGGGGTTAGGGTTTACCTAAGAGTCTAAGCTCTATTGATGAGCCATTTGATTTGACCGTGTAGTTGCACCTCCCCATTGGAGGGAGTTCTGCGTGAGCTGGGCTCACACTAGTCTATTGAGGATCACTTAGTGTACACGTATTTAGGGTCACTGACATCCTGCTTGGTTGGCATCTCTGACCACTTTTGTTCAGGTGCAGTTGTGGGCCATGCCCTTCCACTCCGGTCAGGTCCTCAGGGGCTAGGTTGGGAGATGGCACTTCCTGGTGGATTCCAAGGTTTCATTGTGGATCATCCTTAAGGGGTGGTCTATGGTGTGTATCGTTTGTCACTTAGGTTGACATCTAATGTATTTGTTTGTTTATGAAGTTAGGCGGGTTATTAGTTTCCCAAGAGGGGAAAACTAGTGGAGAATTATATTAAGAATTGTCTTGATAATTGGTTCAAGTGGAAACCTAACAGTTTTGCATAAAATGTAATAACATTTTGCATTCATATTATTCAGCTTTCCTACTGGGTATTAGTATACTCAGCGACTTGGTTTTGCAAGATCTTCTAGTGAGGATTAGCGGGTTCGGGACCGGACTTTCAGATTGAGGACGAATTAGCTCTAGTAGGATTTAGTTCCATTATTTCAGTACTTTTTAAATGGTTGTAATAATGGCATGAGAGCCAACTTTGATTAGTTGCTTATTTTCAGACAGATGTAAGGGTTACACTTAGATGGATGGTTTACTTATTTGTGGGTTTTTGGATACTCTTATGATATAATATGATTTTCTATTCATATTTATGAACCCCAATGATTATAACTTGGATATTTAGTCGGTTGATTTGATTTGATTAAAGAAAAAAAAATTTTTCGTGATTTATTGATTGTCCTTTATTAAAAAGGGTTTTGAAAATCTGGGTCGTGACACACATGGTCCATTATATTCTTATTGCGGGTAGAGCATGGGTAACCGAGTTATCTTCTTACTATTGGGGGTAATAACACATAATGAACATCTCTTTCCAAAATTCCTGATCACGAGGAGAGTAGAATTGTGTAAAGTACATATTTTTATAGGTGATAAATGTATAACATATTCTTACCTATATAGGCTCTCGCCGCTTTCCCCACACAACAAGAAAATGAGAGCAAGGATATTGGTAACTTTTACAATTTAGGGCAACCACTCAAAACAAACTTCAAATTGCATGGATATGTCTTCATAAAATTTGTTTCACACAAATGTAAGAAGTAATTATGAGAAAACTACTATGAATCAAACAATTGAAGATATACAATAGCAAAGATATAAAAATCAACTCTAAACAAACTACAAATTTTTTGAACCAAGCCAAGTTATAGTCACATGAGGGAGAAGAAGTGCTTGGGAGAGTATAGAATGTACATCAATGCGATTGAAATAAATATAAGAGAGTTAGAATGTACATACTAAACAAATTCACAAATTAAAATTGATTAAAGCATACAATTTTAAGTTCTGGAAACCTCAGCTATGATGCATACAAATTTGTGACAAATGAAGAATCCACTTGATGGCTCAAAAGATAATTCAATGTTCAGTAGTAGAAAACTTTGTCACTGCACCTAAATTGGCACACAACTTGACAAAAAAAAATTCAATTGATTTTAAAAACATGTGCATACTTGTAGCACTCTTTGATGATAGCTTGAGTGTAATTCTCATGTATCTAATCACCCACTTGAACAACTACAATGTATTAGAATGCTCAAATCAATTGGTAAGTTAGTGCGTCTAAGATATCTCAATTTGTCTGGGCCAATAATTGAGGCATTACCATAGTCTATTTGGAAATTGTGGAATATAAGATATCTCATCTTGAGAAATATGAGATTAAAAAGAATTCCAAAATAAGTTGGAAAGTTAGGCTAGCTGAGATATCTCAATTTGCAAGGGTCGGATATAGAGAAATTACCTTAATCTATAATTAACCTATGCCATCTCCAACTCTTAGATCTATCTATTTGTAGAAAACTGTAAATTACAAGGTGGAGTAGTTGAGACTAGAGACACTTGAGAGAGATAGCAACAGAGTATCGCAGGAGCCATGGAATGGATTCTTCCCCGTTGTCCTGATTGGGACCAGTGAGGCAAGTGGGCTGGCAAGTCTGGCCAGTGACTGCGAAGGGGTAGAGCAAAACGAGCAGAAGGGGCAGAGTAAAACGAGTAGAAGGGGCAGAGCAAAATGAGCAGAAGGGGCAGGGCAGGTCTGGCTAGGGTAAAAAGACAATATTTCATCCTTTAGAAGGATGAAAGATGATTTCCTCCTCTAAAAGGAAGAAAACTTAGTTTTGTCCTTCTAGCGGACGAAATCACATATTCACTGGACAAGTCAGGTCAATAGATAGATTTTGTCCTTTAGAAGGACGAAACTCAGCAAAAAAGTTAAAAACAAAGTCACACAAGCGCCAACACTGCGTGGTAGATTCCAACATCGTGATGATAATTATTTTTCTCTCTCTCCTATTTTGGTAAATATTTTTAAATATTATTTATAAAAATTTCTATTTTCTCTACACAATAGATCTTACGCCACCTTTGATTAGATAAGGAAAGTGGGTCTTACCTAAAAACATGAGATTCACTTTTCTCTGTCCAATTATAAGTGGTGTAAGGCCTACAGGTGTAGAGAAAGTGGTATAGGAATATCACTATCCTAAAAACAACCATCTTTTTCTCTACGAAAATGATATTCCTACATGCTATTTCTCTACACTATAGGCCTTACACCACCTTTGATTGGATAGGGAATGGTCTCACCTAACAACATGAGAATCACTTTTTCGTATCTGATCATAAGTGGTGTAAGGCCTATGGTGTAGAGAAATAGGGTGTAAGAATATCACTATCCTTTTCTCTACTTAAGGTCAATAGCAAGGCAGCAATGAACTATCCTACGACGTCCTCTTATTGCTCTCGGTGTTTTCCCCCTTGTGTGCACACAAGACCATTACCATAAGATACCTCATACTCCCACAAAATGCATCTACAGGTAGGGAGAGAGGAAGGTGGGAAGGCAACATTGTCGGTTAAGAAGCATCCCTCCTCAGGCTTTGGCTTCCTCTTCAAAATGCCACTCCAAGTCTCTTGCAATGACCCCCGAAAGAAGGTTAAAGAGAAGGAAGATAAGAGAAATTGGCCGGGAAAAGTAGTGGATTCATGACATTCTCCCTCTCAGAAAAAAATTGTAATCCCTCAAGAATGCAATTCTTGGGCCCAAGACAATCCAGTGGGGAAAAAAGATGGGGGAAGTAGAAGGAAAACACACAAAAAAAAACAGAAGAAAAACAAAACAAAGGAAATCAAAGGATAAACAAGGGAGAAAAAACCTGTCGAATTAATTCATTGTTTTTTCCTGAGCTCAAGGGGACATACAATGTTTGCCTCGTGTATACGGGAGGAAAACAAAGAGAAATAGAATTAAGGAGAAATGAAAATAACTAGAAGAAATTTGGTTGCACTTAGAAATTGGAGAGAAACATGAATCCACTATGAAATCTGGGAAACTTGCATAAGTAAAATCTATCCAATATCAATATTTTTTTTTGATACAATATCCAATATCAACTTATATGTACTAAACTAAATTATATTCCCTATATCCCACATTACTAGCTCAATTTGGTTTTAGTTCATTTTGAAAAACTAAATGGAGCTATTAATTTGGCATGAAGGGATTATTGAATAAACCAAAATCAGATACTGACTTTCTAGTGTATCCTAGATCTATCAAGCAGCCTGAAATTGAAATGTTTTAGCCACACAACCACGTCTAATTACCAAAGTAACATATCAGATACTCTTTTAAAAATTTAAGGGCAGATTTCCATATTACGGCCAAAGTATAAAAATTCCCATATTACCTAGTTTTTTAATTCTAATCCCATATAACTTGCCTCGAGGCTTTTTTTGGCCAAAAATACCCTATGGAGCAGAAGGTTTAGGCGACTAGTAATTAAGGGATGAGTTTTTTCCATATTGCTTGGCCAAAGAATGAAATATTCCATATTACCTGGATTTTAAACGGAAATGCCATATGACCTGAAGCAACACTATATAAGCTAAAACTTGGACTAAACTACCCCTGACCGGAAGTAGGGTTTTATATCGTGTTAAACCCTCACAAAGTCGCATTCATAGGCATACGACTTCAGACGCCGGCGATTCCTCCTAGTGAAAATCTCCGTTCCGATTAAAAACTCACTTCCAATTGGAAAGTCCTCTGATTGAGCACTGTGTAAGTGGCGTGTGAGCAGATTTTGCGACCTATCCGACCAAAACATCGAAGATTAGGGATTTTCTATTTTGGAACAAGTTTGAGTTTACGAAGAACAAGTTTTGGAACGAGGGTTTCTCATAAGTTGAGTTTTGAAACTGTACGCCCCAAAGCTAGTTCTTGTTTGTAGCACGGCTCAGGTTTGCAGCGATTCCAAAAAAATAGCGGCCGAACGAGTGTTAAATCCGGCTCAGAGAATAACAACAGAGGTTTCGTGGTAAAGCATTTTGGATATGCACGATTTTTTATTTAGCGTATACTCGAACACATGACATAGTCCGTCGAATTAGACTATCGTTGCGTCAGAAAGACGATACGTCATATATTGTGTGCTCAATAAGACGGTGGAAACACGATGTTTAACCATAATGATGTCGTGTATGCGAGGGCCTATTAGCGTATGTTCGATGACATGATAAATATACTTATCGTCTCTATCGAAGTTAGTTAGAAAGTGTGAACCGACACGGCTATTGATTATGGTCACGACCTATTGTTGATTGACATATATATATATATATATATATCCATTTTTTTAGACGTAAAGTTAGAGTATTACATCAAATGGCAGAGTCAGTGAAGGTTGCAGAAGAGAAGAAGAAGAGAATCTACGGGAGAAGACCGGGTCTGGGAACGAATAGTTTCCCCGCTGGACTACATCTATCAAAGGACCTTGTAGATTCACGTCATGGATGCAAGGCGATTTTAGTGGAGTCTAGGTTCTATCCAGTATATGATTGTGAGCCCATCATCATCTCCAGGCCGCTGTTGGATGTACTCATTGGTGATTGTTAGGATGACTCACTGGAGGTCTTCAACATAAGGGGCAAAAGACTACCCCTTACAGTGGCTGAAGTGGCTATGATCACAGGGTTAAGTGGAAAAGGGAACCCATGTAAATTGGAAAACAGCGAGGGGAAGGCTGCCCAAGGCAAGGGGGAATTCTACAAGAAGTTCTTCCAAGGGAAGCGGCCAGAGAAGACAGGACTCGAAGAATTGTTCAAAGAAGTGGCTGAGGAAACAAGGAATGTTTCAGACGAGGACTTAGCAAGGTTGGCAATCGTGCACATGGGTGTCCTCGTGTTATTCATGCAGAGCAACA
The DNA here is from genome assembly GCA_035235625.1 of Saururus chinensis. Taxonomy (NCBI): domain Eukaryota; kingdom Viridiplantae; phylum Streptophyta; class Magnoliopsida; order Piperales; family Saururaceae; genus Saururus; species Saururus chinensis. The sequence continues at coordinate 20,855,006 of CP141146.1, read as the reverse complement.
GAGCCGTATCCCCATCTCTGTGTGATTACTTAGATGACATGTCTGTCGTGGGGAGCTAAAATTGGCCAGGCACTGTACATGATTTGCTAATGAGAGGCATATCGGCAGCCCACCAGAACATCATGAGTAGACAGGACGAGCATTCTGCGATGGCCGGAATTCTCATAGGGGCTTCATTAGTGCTCCAGGTAACGCTCGTATGTGTTATAATACGCGAAGTCTACTATCGTATTTATAATGACACGATATGTTTTACAGAGATGAATATCACCTCATCGGTTACACAATAAGAACTCTTAATCGTGTTATCGAACATATGACATTCAACATGCACATAGACATATCGTGTTCCCAAAAACACGACTATGTATTATATCGTGGATAGGACATTAGACAATCATAATGTATCTTGTTACTGGAAACACGATGTGGCTTCTAGCGTGTTATCCGTAACACGACAAATTTGTTATAGTGAAGATACTGAACATTTTAGACTAATGTTTATATTCTTTTGTATTGTCCTCTAGGTATGGTTTTATGAGCATACGTCCATATGGGCTCCCAGTGGTCCTCCATGCAGCCCGAGGTGCAAGAGGTGGCCCGGATTTACCCAACTTTTGAGCGACATGGAGAAGGCCGATAAACTTGACCCGACCGACGAAAAAGGGAGGAAGAAGATTCTAGCTCATCACCGGATGAGGAAGTGGTACAAGGATGTCTTCATGAGGATGAAGCCAAACTCGCAAATTGTTATGTGCATCACACCAATTGCCGAAGAGGCACACTTGATGGATGGACAAAGGGTGACCCCGAAAGCTAAGAAGGTGGGTACACAGCCTTTCCGAACAATGAGACCCGGCCATGCCCCCCACGGAGAGACGTCGGGGCATGTACATTCCGGCCATGATGTCATTGAATCATTTGTCATGCCAGTTGATGTCATGACGGGAATTTGTGAACTTGTTTTGGAGAAGGCTGTTCTTGTCACAACCCAAATTTTCAAAAGCATTTTTAAATAGCACAAAGGTAAGTAGCAAAATTTTTTTTCTTTAAACACAAAACAAACCATTCAATTAAATATCCAGGTCATGATAACTAGGGTTCACAAATACGAATATTAAATCATATAATATTATTATGCGTCTGAAAATTCATAAAGAACAACTCATCCATCTAAGTACAAGTTTGTCATCTGTCTGAAAATAAATAACAAGTTGACTCTCATGCTAAAGGTACGCTTACGTACCGGAGTTACAGAAACGAATAAACTTCATCCTGTGCTCACCTGTCTTGGTCTCACGCATCGTCGCTTGATGAATCTGCAACCAACAAAATGAAACCACCACAACAACAACAATGGAATCTCTCTACCTTCAGGAGAAGAGCATCCAAATGACAAAAGATTTTATTAATATTTTTCGGATCGGGCAAACATCACCCGATGTTAGTTACCTACGTACTCATCAGATAACATCTCCAATGTTTCCAACAAGATCGGATCTAGACTTAGTTCTACCTAGAAACTACTCTATCCTAAGAAGCATAGCACCACACATGCAATGCTTAAGTATTTTCAACCTACATTTTAGTAAGTCCTGTAATCGTTCCACTTGTTTAATTAACAAGCAATATTAAACAATGTTATTAATTATCTCACATCCCTTATTCGATAATTAATACTACAAAATCTGTAACTCAGAGATGACTCAAACCTTGGAGTAGACTGCTTAACAGTAGCTTGATCCAAATCCATAGGGCTCTCAATAGCCTGCCACGAATTTGGAGATGAGGATCCCCACTATGCTCATGGACACAGATTGGCAAGAAACACAAGCCTTCCATGATGCTCATGTAAGTCTGCTTTTCGTACGTACTAAATAGTCCTGGGAAGAGTTACAGGAAACCCGCGGTAAAGACCCTCTGGTCAATACCCAAACCGTGGTGGCGATGAAGAAGCAATCGCAATCTCCACCATCCCAACTCTGGGAGAAAATGTCTTATAAGACATTACTAATGTATCCATAGAAGCCTTAGGTCTTTATGACCATTGACTCCCCCAAACATCTGAACTTAGACTAGATTATTTCCATCAAGTCAAGTATATGCTCAACCATTTGGGTCCTCTTCACCTTATGAATCGGCCCACTAAATAGCTTATCCACTGAGCTATGACTTAGAGAACATCCCATAACCACCCTCGGTTCATTATCCAAGGTCAAATTCTATGTCAGGGACCTGTTCACTCTATGAATTGGTCCCAACCCTAAAGAGTGTATTTTAGTCATTATCTTAATTATGTGTTCTCCCCTCAATCCAATGACAACCAAAATCTCTTGATTAGTCTTTATTAACCTTAAGTTACTGATATAACTTAAAACATCAATAATAAAAGCATGCATCAGCATAATCAACATAAATAACGTGCATTCACACTAATGTATAAATAATGAATAAAGGCCCATTGCACTCATTTACAGGGGCTCAGCGAGTTCAAGCTCGAGAGTATAAATAGCTCTAACGCATTCTGTGAGTTACATGTATGACACTCTAGTCGATCGATGAACTCGGTTGCAGACACGTGAAATACGCTGCTTTAAACCTGAGAATTAGGGTTCTACCCCTTATTTCCCATGACACTGTGACCCAACATGTCGTGTATTATTGGCATGTGGTCGGTAACACGAAATACGACCATATCATGTGATGGAACGAAAATGATGTGCGACCTCCTGGGACGGATCACTCGAGACATTGCTATAGCGCATGGTCGCGTACTTCCCCCTCCAGATGCAAGTGAGCCCCTTATCTGACAGGGGGAAGGTACACCATTAGGCACAAAAGCAATCTCCAGAATAAGCCGTCTTGATATGATTTGGCGTGCGATCTCCATGCAGAATCTCGGACCCATCAATTCCAGAAAAGGGCACCGTCTAGTGAATAGGGCGCAAATTAGAAGGATCGTTTGAGACATTGATATATCGCCATCCAGCGAATCTTACCTTCCATCAGATATAGGTGAGGACCGTGTCTGATGGAGGGCTGATTCACCAGCCGCCGCTACAGCAATCTCCCAAATGACATGTCTTCGTGAAGAACCAATGAGTGAGTGTTCTGCAAACCCTAACCCTAATATATATTTATATATATATGGCAAGGTGAGACGGTTACGGACCGCCATGTTATTAAATGTATTGGTGCTTTGGGCATTATGCATCGGGAATCGGATCATTACGATTATGTCATTGTTGTGCATTCGAACACATGTTATTACCAATATTGTGTAAGCAACGAACACTCTTGACTGCAAAATTAATAATCGATTGATATTATCATGTAATTAGCAACACGTACTCCATTTTGGTCATGTTGTCGATTACATGATATAGTATACAGTATACCCTATTTACATCATGTCGTGTTTTCCAAAACACGTTAATTACATATTACGTGTTGTTCATAACACGATGTATATACAAAAAAATTTAGCTGAAGAACGGGGGTGGAAAAGGTAAGCCTGATCGATGCTCTCCTTCCTTACGCCGTTTGCGTGCGCTATTATTCGACCTCCTTTGGCTTGTTGTTGGTACATCTGCCACATTGGGGGACCCTCCATGTGCGCTGGTACATTGTTTGCGGTTGTGACCTAATTGCCGCATGTTCCACATTTTCGTGGGGCTTTGAGAGGCAGTTGTGACTTTATCCGATTTTTTTGTGGACATCCCCGCTGCTTTTGAGGGATAGGTGGGTTGAATGTAGGCATAACTCCAGCTGGTAACCACTAGTGCCAATCCTTCGTTGGGTGCAAGGGCTCTCGATAGGTTAGTTTATACATTTCAGTAGAGTACCATCTTTCGCAGTACTCAGACACATAGAAGTGTCTATTATCGATTGCTGCGATTGCATGCTTACATGGTAGACCCAAATGTTGAAACTTTCCACATGTGCAGGTACGATCAACTAGGTTTACCACATCCTATGAAGAAAATATAGTGAGTAAGAGTGCACGATAAATGAAATTATCATGTTCTCGAGTACATGACGTGTCTTTACGATTGTTTCGTAAGTAGTATCGACTTACACGTTCAAGGACCATAACGTGTGTAAGCTAACACGATATGAAGCCCTATCGCATAAATGAGCACAAGTTATGTACATTGTCGTATGAATGCAATGTACCTGGTGATGTAGCGAGTTAACCTAAAATTCATACAATGACACAGGCAATACAATCACATTCCTTGCTTCTTCTCGCCTGTTTTTTATGTGTTTTTGGGCAAATGGGGTTGACTCTTCCATCATATTCTGTTTGTCCATCCGACGTTTTTCAAATAATGTCGTTGTGTGCTCCCTCGTGTGCTCAATTAAACGTGTTATAGGCATAGATCTGGCTTTTTTAAACATTGCATTTGCACTTTCAGACCTATTTGAGCTGAGTGTCCCATATCTTTTCCATGGAAATGATACATTGGCCCAGTGATCCGAACCTATCTTATTTAGCCAAGCATATGCTTCCAGATTATGTTCTTTAATGCTATTCATTGTTTCATCGTACACATTCTGTTAGAACATTTTGGCTGCAACATGGAGCTGATTCTTTAGGTAGTTGTCCTTTAATCTGTCTAGCATATTTGCTACCATGTGACGGATGCAGTACCCGTAGTGTGTAGATGGGAAAAACTTCTTCATCGCATTTGTCAATCCCTTCTGTCTATCTGAAACAATTGTATCCAACTCGGCTAGAGGATCAGAGAATAGATGATTTTTAAGCAACTCAAGAAACCAGCACCAAGTTTTCTCACATTCGTTCTCAACCACTGCAAATGCAACGCACAACATATTATTGTTCCCATCCAGTGCAGTTGCTATCAATAGTTGTCCAGGATACTTTCCTTTCAAGAATGTTGCATCAACCGTTAGCAACGGCCTCAGGGTTGTTATGAAAGCTCTTGCAACGGGGCCAAACAACTAGAATACTCTTTTGAAATCGTACCCACCCATAGGTCCGGGAATGTCACATGATCTCACTGGCACAACTACACTTCCCGGATTTATATATTCTATATGCCTACCGTAAGAAAGAAGTAAGCGGTAGGATTCGTGTCACCATCTATTAAATCAGTCAGATCTTTACCTACACGAACAAATACAATTTAGTAAATGGTATACGACACTGGCTTACATCGTGTTCCTGATCGCACGAGATTTTATGTTTTCATGTGATCAGAATCCTACATGATGCCTGGTCGTGTTTTTTGTAACACGATATTGATGTATGTCATGTGAGTGCATATTCCGACTATAGTTTAAGCGTGTAAACGATAACAAGCTAGACTAACATATCTTGACACTAAATCAACACTTCGTTTCTTCTCATACATTACCTGCATGCCAGCATTTCTTGTAGTTCGTAGTTATGCCCCAGTGCTTCGAAATATAACTTGCTATGCTCTTAGGTGTAATGTCCACAGAGTCTTTAAAGAGGCCATAACATTTTCTCGCTATCCAAAGGTGCGATGCTAGGGGATGGTCAGTTGACTTCCTTTGGGTTCCACATGAATGAGTCGGCATTAACCTCATGACATTCACATGATCTCCTATATTTGAAGCCCTTATGTACCAGTTACAAGATTCATTGGAGCACTTTGCGGCGTACGTATTCTGGTTTTCATCCACAACACGATATGTGAAATTCCCCTTTATTGCTAAGTTGATCAAGACCCTCTTGAAATGCAACAGGCTTAAAAAACATGCACCCAATTTGAGGAGCTTCTGGTAATCCTTAGCTTGCAAGCTACCCATCATTAGCTGGCCTTCATCAATATTCGGTTCCAACAGGTTTAAATCATCGACGGTATCCCAATCTGCCTCCGCCTCAATGTCAACGTTACTGGGAACCTTGCTGTTTCCAAATTCTTTGTGGTCGGACATACTTTCTATATCAACTATATCATTATCGTACCACAGATCCTCAGGCCACATATTTTCAACTTCTTCGCCTTGTCCACCGTCATAATTACAAGGGATGTATGGAGGTTCATAGTTATCAAATGAAGTCCTTGTCCCACCCATCATTGGCAACAATTCCTCTGATCTATTCTGATTGACTTCTATTTCAGGTTCTGTACTCGCTAGATTGGTGAAAGATGATTGACATGGATTTGTTGAGGGCAAGTTTCCCGGTTCTCCCAATCTGCATTGCACATTATCGTGTTAAAAAACTGCAACATCAGTCAACATCGTGTATTCTATTAGCACGCAAACATTTCAAGACGTGTTATCGAAACGACGACATTAATGTATGTCATGTTGTTATATCTACGATGCAACACATAAATGCTCTATCGCATGTGTATATCGTGTAATTACTAATACGATATATTACAGGTCGTGTTTATAACTTCGCACGATATGATTTACCCTTAACATGATAAGTTAAATATCGTGGTCTTGAGTACACAAAATATACAAATTGCATATAATCAAAAGATTCAATATTGTTACCTGACAATTTCAAATGTGAACTATTTCATTGAATCCGGTATGAAATCCAACATTCGAGTTGGGATGAGCCATTATGATGGGTGATTCAGCTCTATTGACTGTTTGGTTCCTTTCAACGGAGGGTGATGGTGATTTATCACCATTGTCAGGCTGTTTCATCTCGACATACAACGATAACACCTTCTTATTCGCCTTCTTATGAATGGAGAACACTGATTGGAGGTCATCAGCGTCTTGTAATTCATATATCATGAATGATTGGGATGATGGAATTAAATACTTTAAATTGACATTACCATTGACGTAAAGTTGTGCTTTGACTTGCCCCAGCAGCTCGCCAAAACTCACCGACGGATGAATGTTCATCAACCGTGCCATTCCACCGATATACATGTCGTCATTGCCTACCTCTCCGTTATAATGGATGCAAATACCGATCCTATCCATGATCGGTGTGAAAGAATGATCGTTTCTGTGAAATGCAGCTTTTGGAGGACTCACATAGCGTCTGCGGTCTCAAAAAATACTTTTTTCTTGTTCATCGACTCTCTCTGGTGAGTCACCGCCGGTCAGCTCCCGCCGGCAAGTTCCATTCACCGTCAATGACTCCCAGCACACCGGAACGGCACAACACTGTTCTAGTCTGCATTTATTACAAGCTGAACATTTAAAACATGATATAGTAAAACCTAAGGGTATTTTGGTCCACAACCAGGTCATATGGCATTTCCGTTTAAAATCCAGGGAATATGGAATATTTCATTCTTTGGCCAGGCAATATGGAAAAAACTCTTAAGGGATTAAATGAGTAAAACCATGATTGTATATTGTAGTAGCAACCTCTCGAGAGCATGGGGCTGAGAAGTTATCCCAAACCCGACAACTCACCCTTCCTCTCCACTCTCTCATCCTCCCTTATCCTCTCCAAATCCACCTCCATAGTCTCCCATTATCGGCCTTTGTTTCGACCAATGTGGATTTCTTCCCAATCCTTTAACATTAGTGGACGGATCAAGGTGGGATGACCTCTCCACCAATTTCCTCCTTGTTATATAGCTTCCTCCACCTCTTTGACCATTAGGGCTTCTCTGACTAGTGATCTCCAATTGTGGGACCATTGCCATGGATGGCTCCCATGTGCTCCTTTTGCTGAGCTCAATGTCAAAAGGGAGCATGAAAAACTCTTCCACTTGCATGGTAGTTCATGATGTCCTCCGGTCAACTACATGATAGTAAAACTCTCGTGGAGACGGACATAGGATAGCTTAGTATGTAGTGTTGTTGGACACGTGATGATGTATTTTTGTATAGTCTAACTCTTTTCACTATTTTCATGTAGTTTAAAGCAACATATGGAGGGTCCAAGGAAAACAAATGAAACTTACAATAGGCAGGATTGCTAAGCATGGTGTGCCACCTTGTAGGCTAGAAGTTATCGTTTGAGATTGCAAATGCTTCCCAGGAAATAAAGAATTTGTTAAAGTAGTCAGGATCCTACCAAATCTTCAACTATATAGATTTGGTTATTTCTAGGAACCTACTAGATGTTGTAATTAGTGATTTTGAGGATGAGTTCGAGAAATAATTCTAGATGAAGGGGAAAGAAGTTAAATTAACCAAATAAGATATTGCCCTTATAATGGGATTGCGAGTATCAGGGCATCATGTCATGCTATACACGAAGGATGGAATGGCTAGGCAAGGTAAAGGAAATTTCTTCAAGAAGTTTTTCTTCAAGAAGAAGTCGAAAATAAGTTCAATTGAAGAAGAGTTGCAGGTTGTCAAGAAGGGTACATTGACCTTACTGACGGATGACATAGTCTGATTCATTATTTGAACATGTTTTTTATAGTATTATTTACGCAAAACAATAAAGTTATGAGTCCGACCGTTTGTGACTATCTTGATGACTTGGGGAAAGTTTAGAATTTTGCTTGGGCCTCATCCGTGAATGACATGTTCCAAAGGAGATTTCATATGCCAATGGAACCCTTAAAGACATAACCTTTGGTAGAGCACCAACAGGGGCCATCCAAACTGGAGCATAATACATTGTAATGTAAGATACATAACAATATGCAAAGATATCGTGTAGTCAATTGCACTATATGTAAAGTCATCATGTAGTAGACTACATGATAGAGAGTGTTGTAACATATGTATTTGTATGTTGTGTTCTGGACTACACAATATGGAATATTTGCATGTGGCAAATGCATTATTAACTGTGATGTAACATATGATTGTGGATATTGTGTTGTCAATTAATGATGTTCAACGTCATTGTATTATCGACTACACACAATACATTGATGTAGGTATATTTGTACTTCGTGTAGTTGACTACACAATATATAACACAAGTGTGTCATTGGCTGCATGATTATCTTGCACATTTTTTATATGGCCATAACATAATTTTCCAATTGTGTATTATATAAAGAAAGATATTTAGGTTTGGTTCTTCGAGCACATGACCATCTGGGCACCCACAATTCCTTACCAACCATGGCCACCTAGCACTCTTGATAATGGAGTGAAAAACTCATTGGATTTAGCTTATGAATTATCTTCCACTATTCCTCCTCCACATTCCCCTTGTTGATGGCTGTGATTGGGCAATTGTTGTTGGGAGGGAGGAGACATGAGATACTTCTTATGCTTAAAGTCAAGGCTCAGAGGTCAAAAACGAGTACTTCACCAGGCCAACATGAGGTTGGGATTTTGAGGAAAAGAGTGGAGAAGAGACCAGATAGAAAAGAAGGTAAAATATGCATATTTCTATTTATAGAATAATAGGTTACAGGACAATTGATCCACTCACGTTTTGGTCAACATGATTGGTATATCTGTCATGTGGTCATATAATCGATATCGTCTTCTTGTGAATGCAACTTGCATTCTAATAGTCTTTACTCTTCTGCTAATCATAGATGCAAAGAGGACTTCATATAGCCAGCCTCAAGCTGGGAAACCGAGGAATAGAGAAGAAGCAAAGAGGGTAGGGTAGAAATGACAGAAGGTAAATACAAATTTTGTAATGTATCATGTAATTTTCCATACAATAAATTTAATTATTGTAATCTCCATAATGCCATAGGATTCTTGTCTTGTGGTTGAATACACAATAGCTTACACTATCATAGGATCAATGAGATGAATTGAATACACTATAACATACTCAATCTGTCTCCTCCCCTCAGTTGAAACTAAGGGAACATCTTCAAAAACCCAAGATGGGTGGATGTCGTCCAAGGTTTTGGTGAAGGTATTGGAGAGGATGACATCCGAACGCCTTCTTTGAGGTTCAATATCTTAGGTGTAGGAGGAGACTCTCAGTACTAGAGGAAGATGTGGCTGAGAAGGTTGAGGAGGAGGAGCAGAAGGTAGAAGTTGAGGTTGAGAAGGAGGCACATGTGAAGGTCGATGAGGAGGAGGAGGAACAAAAGGCTGCCTATGTGGAGGAGGTGGGAGGAGATGAGGAGGTGGAAGTGAATGATAATGTAAAGGCGATGAAAGGAGAGAAGCCTGAGGAAGAAGAGGAGGGGAATATGGGGGATGGTAAGGGTGATATGAGGAGGGGAATATCGGAGATGGAAAGGGAGATGAGAAGCCAGAGGACATGGCTGAGGAAGAAGTACATGAGGAGGAGAAAGCCGAAAATGAGGTAGTGGATGTGGAGCATCATCTTAGGGATTATTTGACAACATCTACACCGGATAGAAAATATTACATGGATGCAAAGCCCATAAGAACATATGTTACATATGCATGAGTATTAGCTATATTTCGATGATCAAAGTTATGTCCATTCTAGTGTGTATTAAGTTTTGAGAAATCTGATTAGATTATGATGTGTCGAGTCAAATTGGAATTGAATGACTTGAAAATTGGACTAGGCATACTTTGAAGATTCAAGATGGAAGATTTATGAAGAGTGATAAAGTTTAAAGAAGAAAAGAGGTAAATATCACACCCATTGTCACATAGACAGTTTTTTACTAATTATAAAAAAGAATGGATGAAAAAAGATAAAAAAAATATCAAATTATTCATAAGTGACCGATTAACCTTGAACTAAGCAATCAATCGGTCTTAAATGAGGTTTGAGATTTTTTCTAGAACATCGAATGATCCATCGTTAAGTGGAAAGATTGATCCAGATGAGGTTTGTTATGGTCCAAAATAGTGAACGATCAATTGCACCATTGAAATGATAGATGAAGTTTCTAAGGTTTTGAGAATAGTACAGGGAACGATCATTGCCCTATGGAATGATTGATCGGTTTGTCCTGTGGTTACTTAAAATAGGTCATTCCGACAGCAGTTTGTTTCCTATTAAAATATTGAGACCTAAACCGACCTAACCCACTATATTAGGACCTTGAAGTGATGAGATTGAGAAGGAATGAAGGGTTTTTACTAAGAGAAGATAGAGTAATTTTATTGGAAATTGCTTCATACAACTTTGTAAATTTTTTAGTGTAATCAAAAGAAAGATGAGAGTATTTGATTAATAAACTATTTAGGAATTGAATTAACTTTTGTGAGGGACAAAAACCACATAACACACATGCTAAAAAACAGAGCAAATCAAGATAAACATTGATTAAAATTACAAGATCAAGAAGTTTGTGCTAAGGAGAAGACAATAAGCTCAAGTTCATAAACATCAAGAAAGAGTTTGGTGGCAAGGGCAACTGGAGATGGACTTCTCATATTTTAGGTTGGTAACAAAATTGAGACCTTGTAAAAGTCTTATTCTTTAGTGCATTGATTTTTCAGCCAATAGACATGCTACATAGTTGTTTCCCCTTTTGGAGTTTTCACGCTAAAAAACCCTTGTGTGATTTTTAATATGATGGATTGGTTTGATTTTCAGCCAAAATAGCAAATTAATTCTTGTGAAAAGAGGCCACAACTTGTAGACCTCTGCACATTAGTATTTTGGACTCGAAGTGAAAGAACATATGAAGCATATATATGGTAATTAGCTAATTTCGATGATAAAAACAATTTTGAAACTTTACATATGTTTTTAGTCTTAGGAATCTCACAAAATTTAGTTGTAGTCAAGTCAGATTTTGAATTAAATGACTTGAGAAATAGGAGTATCGATCAAGGTCGAAGAATAAGAAGAGTGTTGATGGTAAAAAGTTAATTTACTCACACTCACAAACACAATTCACTTAGATTATCTTAGAATGAGTGAATTAAGTAAATTTGTGTTAGGTTGCAGCCTTGTCCATATGACAATTTTTGGATTGTTTGGATTAATTAAGGAAATTTAATTAAAATTTTTGGTTCTTATTTGGTTTTCTTGTTCGGTTTCAGTTCTTATATTGGTTTGGTTTGGTTCATGTTTCTCAGTTCTATAATTTAGTTCAGCTCGGTTCTTACTGAAACCAAACTGAGATGCAGCCCTAACTATAAATGACTTCTAAGGGTAAATTCAAATTTTTACACCCTTGCAAAGATTTTTTTTGACATAAAACTACATCTTGATGGACTGGGTTTAGATATGTAATTTAATTGTAGTCTCTTCTTCTTTTTCTTTCTTGAACCAGACCAAAAAAATACCAGAATTGTCTTCAACCTCTGCCAAGTTCAAAACAAGGCACCTTATGGATTGGAAAGGTGAGACATGGGAAATCCTCCGAAGGTCATGGCATACCCCTCTTGGCTTGAATGACTTGTAGGAAAAGTTTTTTTTACGCTAGAGTCACGTCCCACTGTCATCAAAGCGAGAAAACTCTCTAAGCTTTTGTAAGTTCTATAGCTTCTTATCTCATGGCAAGAAGTCAAAGTGGGGGTTTCCCCATTACAATTCCTCATCATAAATCCAACAACAAATAGACCATTCCTACTAAAATTTTCTATAATTTTAAACAAAATCATAATAAAAACTACCACAATTCCAAAGTAATCAAGCTATCTATTCAAACTTGATGACAATAAAACTATTAGTTAGATCAAAATCAAGAAAAACTATGGTTGCGATCCAAAAAAAATCTAAATTTAAATCACCCACAAGTATGAGGTCTCAAAAGTTTTGTTCGTTCTCTTAACTCTTGCACGACCTCTCAAGTGTGCGCATTGACGATGTATACCTATGGGCTCGTGTTAAATCCACTAACTCCTCAATAAGTTTGGCTCATGTCAAAGGAATACTAAGCCTGTTGCAATATCACCCAATACCATCTTCCAACAGAACCCTATGGATCGACAAACAAAAATCAATAACATTGTTATATATCTTCTACCCTTAACCCAGGAGTCTCCAAGCACTCATAATCAAGTTATAGAGAAAGGGTGGTTCTTCCATAACTCAACTTTGGCTTTCATGGGCAAAGAACTACAGCTACAGGCAACAAGGTGGTAGCAGCCATTTCTAGCGGTGGTGGAATAGAAGTTGAAGATGGGCAACAAGATTCCCGATATATATTGTTTCACAGGTGTTTTGGGTTAAAATGTTTATGCAAATGGGTTCTAATTCTGCAGCACACTAACAAAAGGAAACATGGATGGGGGAAAAGAGGATGGACAAGGAAGAATAGGGGTTGTTGTAACGCCCAAGATTTTTCATCACATTTTTTTAAATTTCATGAAACTCTTTTGCAACATAACAACTATAAATCAGGGAAAATAACGAAATACGAAACATGTGAAAGTAGTTTATAATTTAAAACCTCACATCAATTTTTCCCATCCATAATTTTTTTTACTTATTCAATCAAACATCGTACAGCCAAACCAAACATCCTCAGGTGGTACTCGAAAACAAATATACGAATAAATGGCCATGATCATGGGTTTTAAATACAAATATATCTCAGTCATCTCTAAGTGCAAGTCTCATAAACAACTCATAGTCTAGTCTAAATTACAAGTCCAGAAAACATAAACACCTTAATTCTCATTTCACCTAATACATCAAATCGTAGAACAAAATAATACTCGCAGTGAGTCAAGGATGTTCTGAGTCAAAGGGAATCAATCCACTTAAGGGAACAAACGTCCATCTTTAGGAGCTCTCCGTTATAAACCTACAAATGCCTCCCGACCATCGGGTTTAAAAATATAGGGTAAATGAGTAGTTTCATACTCAGTAGGATAATACCCAATAAGAGAGCTCTAAACAGTGAACTCTATAAGTCCATACATAGATGCGTTCATGCAACTCAAACATGAAGTAGGCAGACATATAATTAACATGCACATACGCATACAATCATGTTAAATACAATACCATCAAACCAATCTTACACTTACACTCTTAATAAGAGTCTTACCAACTTACTCATACAACTTACACATACTCATACAACATTACTCATATGACCTTACTCGTATAGTTATACTCGTATGACTTTTCTCGTACAATCTTACTCATAAGTCATAAAATTGAGCTCTTCAGGGCCAACCCCAATTATCACCCTCTTACTTATACCTCACTTATTATGCTTACTATTCACTTCATAATTTGTACATTATGCTTGTACAATTATGTAGCACGCTTACTATCTGACAATCCCTCAACATACACTCTGATATAAACCAATCCACTCCAATCCTTGCTCGTTAAACTTACATCCTCCATCTTTTGTCATACACTTACACATCCACAACAAATCCATACCAAACCCTTTGTCAACTCTTACCGTCCATCGTCCATACTTTTGCCTACACACACATACAAATATTCATCACATAGGCGTATAGCCGTCATACCTATGTATGTCCATCACACATACTTATAACATACACATACTTCCATACATAGCTTACCAGCATACTCGCTAGTCATCACTAGCACACACATTCCACGACGTACCTTACCAACATACTCGCTAGCCATCACTAGCATACACATGATCTACATACATCAAACATATGCATGTCATATGCATTTTCAACATGACATAATTTATCCTCTTACATCATGCAAACGAATCATGATTTAACATCCAAACATCAAATCTCAATCATCCTAGCATGCTTTTACACATTTAAAGCATACTATCATGAAATTATGAGTTCAAAATTCCCCTACCTCGTAATCCATGATGTTTGATGGTGAGCATACGATGATGGCAGCATCAGTAGAGGAGTTGGTGGCAAAAAACATTGCCAAATTGAGAGAGTTGCTATCCCGAGGGTTTAGTAAACGCTGGAAGCAATCACGGTCAAATGGGGGTGACATAGATCAACACAGCAAAACCCGAAATCCAGGACAGCACACTAGCGCGGCCGAGAGAAAGGTCATGCCAAAGAATTGACAAGTACGACCGGAAGTCGAGGGTGTACTAACTGAAGGTCAACCAGCAATTCAATAATTCTTGGCCAGCCGCAAGATGTCAAAATCAGCAGTAAACAACACCCAATTGCGTCGATTTTGTGTCTACAAGGGCCCACATAAGGGCGAAGGGCATGGGCGACACTCGAGGACGGAAGAGAGGTGGAGGAGGGCTCTGGTGATCAAATCAATCGGTGGCAAAGCTAGCCGATGGACAGGCAGTGCAAAAGAGATGCATATACCCTAAATTGTACGCGCGGCCACATGCACATGTGGCCAAAGGGAAAAGGAAGAGGCTAGATGGAGGTGGTCCAAGGCCCAAAAAAGGGTGACAGAGTCAAGGCCAGGATGTGGTGGCTGACCGAAGCAGTGACATTGTCGATCACCACCCACAACCAAAACAATTGATGAGGGCCGTTGCGCATCTCACACGTAAAAGGGTGAAGGTGTGTCTCAAGGTTGAGCAGTGGAGAAGTAGAGGCCACAGTGAAACAAGGCCCAAGGATGGGCGGAGTCCAATCGGCAATCAGACGCATCATGATGGCGTATGGTTAAGACCCAAATCAAGGCAAAAGGGTGGAGCAGGACAATAGGGGCGAAGCGGGGTCAAAAACAACAACCCCCAACTGACAGCGAATCAAGGTGGGCTAGACAAAGTCTAACCGGAGTCCGTCCGGTGGCGAAAAATGTACCAAAAGTAGACACTTTGGGTCGTCGGACCAAAAGAAAATGTTTTTCAAACAATTCGGATTAGCAGGGTGGAGGAGATGGAGCATAGCGGCGGGCAACATTGGTATAGAGGTAGTGGGTTTGGGCTAGGGTGGTGGCCATACCTTCGCCAACACATGGATGACCAAAAGGAGGTGGTTGGGAGGCCAGACAGTGACTGGGAAACACACTGGCATCTCCAAAAATGAACTGGACAGTGAGAAAAAAAAATTGAGGAAAATACCGATAGCTCGTGGAGAAGTGAGGAGAGGGTGGCGGCGGCGGCTCTAACTGATGTCTCTAGAGTCCTAGCAGCTAGAAGAAGCTAAGTCCAATGGAGAGTGATGACAACCAACGGCTAAAAACTCTCCAATGACCCAATGCTCGTGAAACAAGGTGAAAATTGAGGGTAAACATCGGTAGCTCATGGAGGAGCATGGAGGACATGATAGCGGTCCTAGCCGGTACCAACAGACTCATTTCGAAAAGTCAAAGTGGATTCCAGTATGAACCGACAGAATTATAGACGAAGGAGGCATGACGGAGAGTACAGAATCGCTCTCAGTTTTCTCTCACAATGTCTGGACGTCCCAAAACGTTTTGGAATGCGGTCGTGGCTTTCAACCACAACCCATTCCTCATATATATTTTTTTCATTTTTCCTTCTTACACATTATCTAACCTTTTTACGCATTACTCCACCTTTTTAAGCATAGCTCCACTTGCTTATGCGCTATTCTACTTTCTTGTGCGTTGGTTACTAACATCTTACACGACGTGTAAACAAAATTCATGCTGAAAACATCTATGACGCATCAAAGCCCAATGTTTGTAATTAAGCTCCACACTCGACTCTACAGGTATAAATACTAAGGTCAAATACACAAAGACAAATACATCAAAGCGTCAAATTTTCTTGCCGAAAATAAAAAAAATAGCATAAAAATTACCAAAAATATCGAAGAAAAATTAGGGACAATACAGTTGTAGCCTTTGAGTGCAAGTAGTATCTGTCGAAGTCTACTAGACAAGGTTATGGTGTCCTCCTTCAGCAGGATCTCCCTTTCTTTTTATAATTGGTGATTGTGTAAGTTAGGACTTGGGAATTCTAGCCTTATTAAAATCCCTTTCTACTTAAACTTCCTACCACTTCCTAAAATCATAATAAATATTTAAAAAATCATAACTCCAACATATGACCTATGTTGTCACATTCTTAGTCCCGTTACAATAGGCTCAAAGTTTACTTTATATTTAAATAAGTTTCACACTCAAACTTACTATGTGAGGGAAGAGATTGGATAAATAAAGTACTAGGGTCAAAATTACCAGTCGTTAAACATAGTTCCTTGAAGAATGCACTCAAGTCTATTAATGGGACATAAACATTCTTTTATAGGATCTCACTTATAGCTAGGGGTAAAAATTCTTGTAATATGACATATGGACACTGTGTAACTTTTTACCATCCCATAACAGTCCATTATGCACATTTATACAATGAAAACGCATGGACATCTATATTTTCCATGAATTGGGGACACATTTCTCACTACATACTTGACCCTTCTACACCTTCAACATATTTGCAAGATACCCGATTTGAGAGTTCAATCCAACTATTTATCCATAAGTGCAAATCATCCAACATTCACACTATAAAGATAAGCAAGTTAAGAAAGAGAGACCACAACCTTGCCATGACGTTTCATCCATTGTCTCTTCTCATCCTCCGACTTGTCTGAATCCGATCAATCAGCGAAATCCATTTGGGGGGAAGGAATGGGATGGTTGCTTCTCGCAATGGCGATTCTAAGCACACGCCACCAATAGGTGATCGTGTGGGAGGGGAGAGAGGGGGAATGGGTTCTAGTGGTGATTCGTGCACATGGTGCTAATAGGCGTTACCTTTGGGACTACCACATGACTCTGTGGGCATTAAAAACATTTCCATCCAATTTGCCTCAGGGTTTGCAATTTTCTTGAATTGTCCTAATATATGAGTTTATAACTCTATCACTGGCCATGTCAAATAGAGTAGAGATTTTCTCAAGGCAGTCCGTTAGTTCATGTTCCATTGAAGGGACTTTTTTAGCAAAAAATATAGTGTATATCAATGTTTATATATTTCAATTAATGGAATTGGGCAGCCTTTAAGTAACCTCTCAGACAATTGGTGTGCATGCATGACAAGCCATATGTCTTCCTTAATTCATGCTGACAATTCGGTTTCATAATAGGGTAGAGCTCCACCTTTTTCTTTTCTTCCTCTATCAAATCTAATGCAACCCTTGACACTAATCCAACAACATCTTTGTAAAATAGAATTCTATATTATTATATCACTTGAACCAACTTTCCTTAAACAACTTCTACACTTGAACATGTTGAAGTTGGACAACTTTATCAATATTACCCTATAACCAAAGAACAATACTTGGGTCAATGGGCAATACTTGGGTCAATGGGCGGAAATGACATTCAAAATCAGAAATGGAAAAGACTACTGAAGTAAAAAATCTATTTCTTCATTTTTTAAAATATTGATTGGCACACGAGATTTTGTGCAGGGTTGTATATGGACAAAAATAGATGTAGACAAGGGGTTGTTCGTATCTATCATATATATATATATATATATATATATGACTATCCGTATCAACCCCGTCTGTATTATATTTTGTCCAAGTCTATCCACCATGGACATGGACAAATAAGGACATGCACTAAAAAACTCAATTCTTACTGTCTAATATCTATGTAATAGGTTAGGCTAAGTTTTAGCTTGCTATATATCAATTAGATCCTAATTTTTTTACCTTTTACTATTGTCTAGAAGTTATATACTATGTTACAACATGATAGGGTAAGTCCTAGCATAATACATAACCATTAATCCCTCCCCCCCCCCCCCCCCCCCTTTTTTATTGTAGTCCCTATTTTGTTGAAAATGGGCGTACACAGACATCCGTGGACACAGACAATTGTTTGTCCATGTCCTTAACCATCTAATAGGGCGGACAAAATTTATTGGTCTGTGTCCGTCATTGACATAAAAAAATGTTTGCCCTACATAAATATGAATACGGACATGAACAGACAACCTGACAATGGACATTTGTGAACACATACCCCTAATTTTGTAGTTTATTTTAGCTCCCATTCTACATAACAATTAGGGCATCTAGTTTATTTTTCATTTATATATTTATTGAAACAATAGCTAAAGCTTATCAAGAAAAGGAATATGTGGTCTCTTGTGTTATCTTTGACATTTTAATTTATGGGTACACATGTATTATTTGTTAATTGTACATTAATTTTGGTGGGGAAATCCTAGCTCTGTTGTGCAAGCTATTTTGTACCTAATGTGATTTCCTCTTGTGACTGGCTTAGCAATATGTGTGGTAATTCAAGTATGTGGTCGAGGGGACTCCTCGAACTCCTGACTAAATATAAAATTATGCAAGGTGAACGGGATTGAGGCATGTGCGCATGGACAAATTTTTTTGTGTAACACCAGCATATTCTAATTTTCAATAGGAAAATGATCTGCTACATTTCATACATAAGGATTTAATAAATTTCATTCATACATAAGGATTTAATAAATTTCATAGGGATTTATCTTGTTAAGATCATCCACTTACACAATTTCTACATGAATACATTACATTTGCCAAAAAGATTTTAAAATAAAGAAATTTTGCTAAAGAATACAAATATGTGGGATCATAGTAGCTTCCCTTTTCTTGTTGAAATCATAAACCTTGTAGTATGTAATTTTACACATTGAATGTGTGCCTGACTAGACCCGGAATATGAACATTCATGAAGTACTCTTCCCAATTAATGCATTTAGGATCAAAATTCAGCTTCTCCAATTCCTTGGCATTATTTGTTGTGGAAATCCTCAACTTCTGCATGTTGACATCATCAAATCTGCAGATAGAAAATATTAGGATGATGATAGTCATTATGTATCACTTGCTTTGAATTAAAAGTTTTGCGTATACAATTAGTTGTAAGTTGTATACAATTTTACCTTCCTTTGAAGAAAATATAAGGCCGGTATAGATTAAAGAGAAGCATAACAGAGTGGTACATTCTATTCAGGGCATTGTATGTCTTCTGATGAAAGGCACCTGTTGCACTAGCTATGCGCAATCCCTGCATAGGACATCATCTACTCAGTCTTGACAAACATGGCATAGAAATGCAAGATACACATATCAAAACATTATGGCCGTTTTTGAAGATCTCTTCTAGGATATTCTTTAGGAATAGGAGCAACTTGTTCATGAGAATTTCAAGATGTGTAGTGTGTGCATCATTGATCCTCATGATTGACGGCTACTACCTGATGGAGGATATTCTGGTTGGAGGACCAAAATGCTTCCTCATATAAGCAGGTGCATTTGTCACATCAATGAAAAACACATACTTTCTGCATCAATTAGTCATTGCCAAAATTACCTCAAGTGGTATCCTGTAACGTAGAGTCATAAATTGGCGAAAGCTCGACATTGTGCGGAAGGTCCTACACCTATGGACGTCAATAGCAGTGTTGTCCTTGGCAATGCAAGGGCAGGTGGAGAAGTATTTGAATGCACAATCCTGAACGAAGGAGTATTTGATAGGATTTCTAAGAGATGAGCCCACGTGATAGACAAATTGTGACGGCTGATTGTAATTTGTGAGTATCATAGCAAGCATGGCATTCGCAACCATATCTCCAGGGATCTGTGAAAATCAAGTAGCTAGAGATCAGACATCAGTTGCATCGTTATGACTGAAAACTTATGTAGGACAGCAATAAAAAAGTTTGCTTTTGGTCAATGATTGATATATGAAAATTTTATTCAGCTGGGCAAAGTTTAAAAGGTTTGGGATGGAAAAAGATACCAACAGAAAAAAGTAAGCTTACAGGAAGAGTGGAGAATGGATATAATAAAGTAGATTGGAGTTGCATTGACCATATTTAGTAAGAAATGTAATTTTTGCTCATATCACATTCTACTACATTCTTGTAATTATTGTTAACATGTAATTGATGTGTTTGCTGGTAGACCCAACCCCACCTGCCTTGTGAGTAACATACACCATACAAAATTTCTCCGATATGCCCGGATCACATTCACCATGCACATACTAATGGGACTCTTATATTATTATTGAAATTTTTTTATAAGTGAAGAAATAGATTATTGTAATAGTTTGGGAGACATTTAGGCAGCTACGAGTTATTGTCCAATAGGGAAATAATACGCAAACCTTTTCCAGAATACTTACAAAATCAAGAATTGTGTTGGGATCACCAACTAAAAACTTTAGTTTTCCCTTTCCGTAACGATCCAAAATGATGTCAACAGTTCTGCAATTGGATCAGTGAGTAAATGTGATGTGAAGGGGTGAAAAGAATATGAAATGTTTCCACTTTTTCAATATGAAAGGTGAGGGATGAATGAGTTGTAGGTGCTACAGATATGGGAAGAGGAAAATGTTTTCCCAATTTGGTTTATGACAAGAGTCTGTGACCTTAGTACGTAGGGGTATTAGCATAATATATACAGGCTGGACATGCTATATTGTTACGAGGTGACCATGCTATGTAACTATGTATTATTATAGGCTTATTCTAAGGCCCCCAATCGTCACTTAATTATTTAAATATTTTATGTATATAATAGAGCAAAAAACAAATGGTTTGTATTAAAATGCCTGTAATGGGCACATAAACTTGAAGGAATGACAAAAAATATTACCTGGTCCCTTCTATCCAACCGGGGAATGGCTCCTCATAAGTGCTTATGATCATCGTTGGGCGTAAAACAAGAAGTGGGACATTTTCTTTAGTGTGCCCAATAAGCATTTCACCCATTGCCTTAGTGAAGACGTACGTGTTTGGCCAACCAAAGTGTCTTGCTCTATTTTTTTAATAAAAAAACAAAATTTAGACAACAACAAGAAAAATAGAATAATAATAGCCACGACAAAATTAACAAAGGAATGATAATATATATAATTATAAAATAAATCATATTATTATGAGCATGGGCTCATACGCGTCAGCGTGAACTTGACATCGCAGGCCATTGAATTTCAATTTGATGGTACACTTTACTCATAGGCAGGCGAGTTTGAATGGTGTGCACATTACTCATAGGGCCTTCTTATTAAATGCGCATTGTCAAATTCTATCTGACAGATCGATATACTCTAAGGCTTTTTAGTTGGTATTCTACCAGCTAGGCATGTGATATAAAGTCCTGAAGCAATAAAAGGGGATGAAATATAAACCTTTCCAGCCCCAAATTTTTCATAGCAAGTCTCTCATCTTTATCTGAAACATTGTTGGCACGGAGCTCCTTCAGCCTGTCTTTCACCAGTTGCCTCTCCGCTTCAATGTCCAGATCGTTTCTTCCGTTGAGTGTTTCACCCATGGTGAATGGCTTCTCCAGAATGAGTCCGGCCTTTTCCCCAGCTACATATGCTGAGAAGCTCATAAAGAAAAATTGCATGTCACAATTTTGGATGGAAAATTATAAAATAAGAATAAAACAATTCAAGGAGCACCAATCAACTCTTAGAAGGCTTCATCGATCACCAAAGAAAAGCAATTGCCAGCGAGAATTACCTGTGGAAACATGCAGCAGAACCTTCAATTTCAAGCATTTCTTCGCAAATTCGAGCAGGTGTTTTGCTCCCATTGTATTTGTAGCGATGGCGTGATCATACCTGCAATTTAACATTTTAACACACTACAATTGCATTTTAAGAAACTACGACATTTTTCAGTGCATATAAATGTTACTGATAAAAATAACTCCCTCTGTCCCACAATTATTGCCCTATTTTGTTTTTCAAAAATAATAATTTTTAATATAAGGGTCCCGTTTGAATGAGCCTAGGCCAATGTATGTCCGTTGAGCCCGGCCAGGATCTATGTGCGGTCGGATTTTGATCCGACGGTGTACATAATTCAAGGGCAAGCAGATTTCTTACCCCTTAGCCATCGGATCGTTCAAGATGTGATCCGATAGCTCTTGGAGCCATATTCATATTAACTTTTCTTTTAATATAATACTCTCGCCCTCTTATAATAAGTGTGTAAATTAGAAAACCAAAATAAATTAATTTTAGTCCACTTCTATTTTCTAATTCTGAACTTATTATCAGACCCAGGGAGTAACTCTGATTAGCGAATATGCCTCACCTTTCGTCAAATTTGGTGTTGGCAGCTACATGGACGATAACGTCAATCTCTTCCCACATCTCTTCCATAAGCTTGTTGTCATTGACTCCCAAGTCGGCATGAGAAACATCCCCAAGTCCTGAGTAGCTTCTCCACAAAAACTGCATCAGAAAGAAAAAAACCCAGATTCATCACTTCTTCATTCGTTTCGAAATGAAAAATGAACCCAAAGAAGAGATTAAAGTGAATACTCTTTGCCAAGTATCCAGTACAACCAGTAACCAGAATGGTTTTATGCTGGAGTGACTCAATCATGGATGTGAATTCCATTGGACGAAAGGCAAAACCCAAAGAAATGAAATTGAAAATGACCAACTTCGCTAGCTTGAGAACCTAGTGCAATGAAAGCATTGGTGCAGATCATGAATTTATAGTGTTGAAGGCCGCAGTCAGTAATGAGCTGCTTATGAACACGTGAAAAATGTACGAGGAACGTAAATGGTTTTCACATGGCTCTCCAGCACCGTTAGCTTACGCGTCGGACTTTTCCCTGAGACCCACCGCGTTGATGTAAGCTCGTGGTCAATTTGATTAAAAAGACGGACTCGGGAATTTTAGTACAGTATTTGTTCGTTGGCCAGTCTCTCTTGTTTCGTTATACCAATCCTTGGAGAAATTTGTATAGTACTCAATCAGAATCCACATTTTAGTTTAGCTTGCATACTTTCACCTCTATTGGTGGTTTAATTGCCAAAATACATATAATTGTCTATCCAATGGATGCAAGAAAAATCCAGTGGGTAACTACAAAAATCAATCATTTTGGTCTGTGAACATGCTGAAATACAAAGAAGTTACTCGCAAAAAATCAGGGCTGAAGAATGGGAAGAATCACTTACTAGGTAAAGAGGTTACTCCTAGGTATCGGGCACCGGTGAAAATCTTGTTGTCGCCGGAGCTACATTGTTCTGCATCACATAGCACATAGGCCAAAAGAGAATAAGAGGGAAGGAAGAAGAGGGGGGAGGCAGCCTCCGGCAAATATGCTCACTGCCAACGACGAGCAGAACTGGTACTGTCGGGAGTGCTAGCTTTTGTTGGGTATGAATGGGGAAGACAGATCTATCAGGGCTTTCTTTTGGGCCCAAGTCTTGGGGGAGGTAGAGTAAACTAAAGGGGGGAAGTTGAGGTACTCAGAATAAAAAAAAATACATCCTTTTTTGCTTGTTTGGGGGACAGAGGAGTTTAATAGGGTGTAAATAACCAGATTCATATGTGTAAGATAATTACCTACTTAAGTCCTACCCTAGATAACCCTTGAAAACACATATCGACACAAGAAAGATATTAGCTTTTTTTTGCCTTTTCCCTTGGATATACAGACGTTTGCCAAAAATGCAAGCATAATAGGACGGTAGAAAACTCATCCTCATGCAGCAGGGCTTTGCTCAGTTTGGTTCTCGACAGCCTCCTCTGGCTGGCTAACTACAACAATATCAGCGGGCCGAATGATGCGTCCATGGAGAATGTAACCAGTCTGCAGCCGATGCACATTTTCTCAAATTAGACTAAGAGAAGCATAGTTTGCAGCTATCCTGTAAACTATCTCTAAGAGGAGCTAGCTATTTCCTCTTTTCCCCATGGGATCTTATAATATACATTATCACCAAAAAAAAAAGGATAAACACTACACACCTTTAGAACAACTGAAATTGTGCCAGGTGGTTTTGAAGCATCAGGTACTTGGACAACGGCATTATGTTTATTAGGATCAAATTGTTCATTTAACGGATCAAATTGCTCCACTCCATGCTTTTTAAGACTTGACAAGATAAGGCCACACTGAGTAATTCTATTTGTTCCACCAAAGAATTTGCAAGAAGAAAACAAAAAAAGTGGGATGAGTAGCTTCGACAATGAAAGATATCTAGAGTAAAAAGGATAAAAGAGTCTGGAGCCTAGAAAAGAACACAACAACAATGAGACAACTGAGAGAGACTTCAAAAGACAGTGACAATCAGATGCCATATGACAAAATAATGTAACCTAACAATTTTATACATAGGTTGCAATCATTAGCAACAGTTGTTTCCCTTGGGTTGTAATGAGGCACCTATTGGGAATAGTTACATCCCTAATTAAGTTGAGTGAGGCAAGTTTTTAAAAAGGGACACATCTCTTCACTTCGCACCCTGTAGAAGTTTATAAATAGAGACTCAAGCCTAGTCCTCAACATTTGCATACACAAAAGAAAACCCACACTACTACTTTTCCTCCTCTTGTGTTGTTTTCTTTTTTCTTATGTTTTCCTTTGTGTTTTTCAAACACATTTTTAGCCACATTCTTATATAGTTTTAATAAAAATCCTTCAATATTGTTGGTTGTATATTCTTAAAGGCTATGTTTATATCTTGGGATGAAGTTTGTTGTGCAGCTCATCCACAACTTAAATCTATCCAAGGGGGTAAATAATTCCTTAAAAAATTATACTTTTATGGTTATACTTACCTTAGTGCTTGAAATCTTTGTGTTCATCAGTTTTTTAATGATGAGTTTTTTAATTCATCTCTAGCCACTGTTTGTTGTGAAGACTAGTTGTCATCATCTAATATCAAGCTTCATGTACAACTTTTGCAAATCTAAATCTAGCCCCTTGTTGCCAATAGCTCTAACAACAAACTATTCATTTAGGCCATCAACCAACAAATAAATATGGAAGTTGTGAAAGCATGTAACATCATTTTAAATTAAACTATTAATATGGAGCATAGTTTTTTCATATTTAGATGCTCTTTACGGGACAAAAGAAGTAGTTTGTCCCTAAGACAGCAAAAAGAAAGTCCGTAACACACAAGAACTCCCAGTGCTTATATTAATGAACCAGTGAAAGTTTTCAACCCCATAGAGCTGTTACCATCGACAAGATCATTCTCTTCTAGAGGAGGCAGAATTGATTTTTTTTTTGTATGGAGGTAGAGTTGTTTTTGTTAAATAAAAAAGTTTTCCAAAAGCTTAAGCTATTCGGAAAGATAAATTCTATTTATATCTTTTCTATTTTAACACCTCGCTCATGTACAAGCATCTAGAGTTAATCTTTTTCTTTATAGAAGACTGTGTTGTTTCTATTAAATAACAAGGTTTCTCAAAAGCTCAAACTATTAGAAAAAGAAAATGTTATTTTTTTTATATTCTAATACACCCCCTCCTCACATAGAAGCATCTATAAAGTAGATCTTTTTATTCTGAGGAGGCAGAGTTGTTTGTGTTAAATAACAAAGTTTCCTAAATGCTTAAGCTATTGAGAAGAAGAAATCTTATTTGTTGGGGAATCTAGTCCCCAATTGTCCCCCTAATGTAGATCAGACATAACTAATCTTAGGATCTTGCTCCTCTTGCAGCATAAATGGGGTGGTGATGATGTTATTAAGGAGATTCATGCAATTCAGGCTTGCAAAATGATGGGCCTAATTTATCTCCCCTGGGACAAATCATTGATGAAGATATTAAAGTAACAAGTGGTTGTAGCTCTATTCAGGTCACGGTTTCTTGAAGCATATATCCAAGCCTCCTTTCAACCATGTTCTTCTGGTTGCAAACAATGGCACATGAGTTAGCTCGTCATGCTCAGTTCTTCCAGAATTCTCAAGTGTGCTTTAGTGTGCATCCTAAGCATGGATTTGCATCATGATGTCCTTCATGTAGTTTCAATTTGTATATTTTCAAAAAATTAATAAGATCCTTTCTTTTCGAAAAGATTTCAAACTCTTTTCGAAGGGAAGTCTTTTGCCCTCTACATCATCTAAGTTATGCAATTATGAGTTAATTCACTTCGAAGTACAAATACAACTAGCTTGCACCAAACACACATGGAATTTTACAAGGGTAAATTATATTTATACCCCTTACCTTTGGTAAAATAATACTTACACCCTTGTTGTTTTAAAAATTGTACATATACCCTTCAATATTAACAAAATAATTAAAAGTTAATTTTAAATAATAAAAGTACTCTTATTCACTTAATCGCTGAGGAGATTATAAAGGGCAGCAATTAATGGGGTGTGTGATAAACACACTCCCTCTTCCACCTGTTCCCAACCTCGCTCCTATTGGTCGTGACCTATTAATAGCTAAGCGCATAAAGGTATTTTTTTAATTTAAAAATAAACCAACAATTTTGTTAATGGAAAGCATATATTTGCAAATTTTGAAACATCAGGTGTAAGTGCTATTTTGCCAGATATCATGACGAATAAATACCATTTACTCCTTTTTGCAATGATACACAACTGTGTACTTTGCTTTTGAAGAAAAGATTTCAAATTCGAATGTCAGAGCGTGCCCACCATTAAACATAAAAGCTATCAATATTAAGAAAGTATTCAGATTTTCTGATCCACATGAAAAGAATTAAGACAACTAGCTCGCCAATAAGCTGCAGAAAAAAACCTATCATTGAGTTATTTAGTAACACTTTTCTCTTCTAACAGGCTTTTCATGCCTGTTTACAAATTTGAGATGGTATTCCAATGGTTTAGTACCATAATACCTTATGACCAAATTCTGCCACGAATAAACAAGGAAATTCCATATAAGCGTGGAATCTTTACTACAGACTCGAGCACCCCACCTTGGATGATGTCCAGCACATCCCATGCTTGACACTAAAACATCACCTTGATAATATTCCTCATACATCTAAAAATCAAGCCACTTCTGGAAATAAACACAATTAGTGGGAGAGATAATACCATCATGTGTACATTCATATATCCTGGGACAAACCCCACAAGGAATAGATGCCAAGGCCCCTTCTATTGCAGTCACTTTTAAAACCCGATAGCAAGTTTTCCCCAAAGGAATCTATGAAAACTCCCCCATCCCTGTACTTTTCAGCTCTTCAACCAATCCATCTAGCAGCAATGCCTGAACAATATCTGCAATCTGCCATGTGTCACATTCAATGTTAAGCAATCCTGATCGGCATATTGAATCTGATAGCGCATCAATAGTAGCAACCCTAAGCTTCTCAATATGACGCACACACTGATCTTTCATTACTAGTATAAACTCCTCGTCAAATTTTCCATCTGTGCACCAGGATCCTCCAGTAATTTCCTTTGAAGGTCGGAACTCAACTGCCATATAGTACTTTCTGTTTCTAGCCATATGATGTGTTACTGGCTTTATGAGCCTCTTAAGTTCAAGCATTTCCAGGGATTTATTTGCAACGCTGACAGAAAGACCCAAAGTATTACGTAGCTCAGCCACGGAGATACCCATGCTTTCCTTGCTTTGGATTAAATTATATAGCTTCTGCTCATTCTCAGATAACACTTTTGAAGAACTTCCAATTGGATGACTTCGTTTAGAAGGTACATTTGCTGGTGTCCTGCCCATGATAACTACAATTGCAAAAACACTAGATGAGCTGCAGAAGTGGTACCATTAGAAAGCTCTAGATAAGATCTATCAAATTAAACCCACAAATGCAAGTTTTTTCAACTTTTTTTGTGGGTCCTATACATGGTGACGAATTCGAGATTCGGCTTTTCGGCCGGGGTCATTTCGGTTCGGTTTGGGTAAGAAACGGCACATTTAGAAATCAGTGATAAATATATGTATCATTTGCAATTTTTATGGAAAACAACCAAATACATTAACATGCACACAAATTTCAAAAAGATTCAAGATAAGAAAAACAATTAAAAATGGTTGACAGTTGACACACAACTAAAATGCTACAAAAAAAAATCTTGATTTGATAAAATTAAGCCATGAAAACACCTAAACTAGACACCCAATTCATCAAAATATTTGATCACTCATTGGGTAACATACACAACATGCTAAATAATTACATCATCTAACAGATTCACATAGTTCATTAACATAGCTTATTGATCAAATTGAACAGCCCCATATTTCTAAAAAATCACATAATCCCACATTAGGCCCATAAAAAATGTTAACAACCTGACAAAAATTGTAGTCTACAATACATCATTTCTCAATGAAAAAAAAATCAGCAAAGTTCCTAAATAAAACCTTCAACAATTTGAGTAAATTGACTATCTTCTGAATTCTGATCAGCAAATACTAAAGAACTAAAAAACAACAATAAGGTCAGCATAAAAAAACACAACATTTCAAAACTAGTAAGCAAATAGAAAAGAAAAAAAATAAGAATTCTATTTTGGTAATTATAATGAATCTGGGTTGGGTAGGGGCTTACAGAGAATTTGAGACTTGAGAAGGGAATCAGAGGAGCAGTCGGGAAGAGCTGCACAGGTGGACTCAGACAGTCTGAAATGAACTGGAGGAGGACCCAGGTGCGGGAGGCAGAGCTGATTCACGGGCAGCGGAGGTCGGAGCTAAATCAACCCTTTTAAGACACTATGGAGTTTAGACCGGCTAGGTCAAGCATCCCAAGAAAACTAGATGGCCCAACCCAAAAATTCTTCTTGGATTGGTTGAACCTCGTTGATGGTTCAGGCCTATCTATTTTTTAAAGTGACTGAAAGAATTGAAATTTTCTTATTAAAAAAATCACTAGAAACAAGTTTAGGAGATTGAGACAAAGATGAAAAACACTTGAACAAAACAAGTATATAGGCAAACCTGACTCAACCCGTCCTTACCCAAATGGGTCATATGTGTAAGCGTTAAGACCGACCAAATGACTATTTAAAATTCCGTATTACATAACATCTAAATTGTTTTTGTACAATAATGAGAAAAATAAAAAAAGTAAGTTGTGTGTTGTCCAAATGGGTTCATGTTCGACTATATGGTAAAACCCGTCCAACTTTAATGGGTTGGGTTTGGTTTTCCAAATTCAACCTAAATAGTTATTCGAATCGAGTTTGGGGTTTATATAAGCCAACCTAACCCAATTAAACTTAAAAATATAATTTTTTTTATTTGTATTTTGATAATAACTCAATGATTTTTTAATAGGTAAGTAATTAAAAAAATAAAAAATAATTTTTAATTCCAAACTAGTCATTGGGGGCTGCTTCAGGTTTGGCCTATTTGTGTCAGGTTAGGTTCGGGTTACCATTTCTTAAATGGTATCGAGATTGGGTTTGGTAAAACTAGACCCGACATCCTACCTAACTAGGCCAATCCATTCAAATATATAAAACACCACACAATTGTAACCCTTCTTTTTAGTTTGCTTCACCTAGAATGGCCTATACATACATACATACATACACATATATATATATATATATATATATATATATATATATATATATATATATATATATATATATATATATAAGGGCATGCATTAAGCGTACCTCATCTTCGACCGGTTCAATATTTATAATTAAGAAGCTCACTACACATGTAAATTAAATGTTTGTTGTGACTAAGTCTACAATCTAATTAATACATAAATTCTATAGTAAAATTGAAAATAAATTTTCACCATTTACTTTTACAAATTTACATGTTTTTTTCCTGATTTAAGATAAAACTATCATTATTTTTTAAAATTATATATATTACCAATATTTTCAAACAAAAAGCAGCTAAATATGTCAACCACCAGCATTTGTTTTGCAATTTATTGAATTAGTGGCGGTCAGAAAAAAAAAACACCACTAAAAGGTATGTTTTAGCAGTGCTTTAACTAATGATATATTTTTACCGGCGCTTTATTCAAATGGCGCTGATAATAATATCCTTAGTGGCGCTTTGTTGAAGAACCACTAAAAAAGGGTCTCTGAAAAGCCTTTTCTCATAGTGAGGTGTATTTTTAAACAATAAACACACAATAAAACAGCAAAAATCAAGAGAATGTAATTGATAATATAGACAACAAAAATTGTCAAATAGTAAAGTTGTAGTTAGAGATATGAATCTTAATAATCGTACCTTTACTAATTTCCAATCCCACCCATTCTAACTCCATCTATGTGATAAAACTGCAGTACGAGATAAACAAAACCAAAAAAGAAACAAAACATTAGCATTTGCCTTTGAGATCAATGATCTATCAAAGAACAAGGATGCACGAATGTATGATAACATTTGTGAACAAAAAGGAGAAAATTAATGTGAAAATGGCGCAAATGCACAAAGTTACTTATGATAAATGAAAATTACCTTTATATTCAAAATCTTCCCCACCAACTCTAAACAATCAGAGAAAACAATACAACGCAATGACAGCAAAAAGGCAACGGTCTTCCAAGTTCAGCACAGAAAAGCGCTACGCTTTGCAGATACGAGAGGAGTACCCAATCTTCTAGCATGAAGCATATTTCCAAAGAAGAACTGACTGAAAACAGGAAAAAAAAATGAAAACAAAAAATGCAAACTGAAATAGAAATTGGCGAATGAAAGAGATGAAGAGGTGTTAAGAGATCAGGATTCAGCCGCAGGTTGGGATCAGGTTAGGGCATGCTTAATTCGGCTTCACCCAGGTGTTAAAGAAATTTCTTTATGAGGAAATAATCAGAAAAGATATTTAAGGAATATTTTGGTGAAACTGATCCCAAACTAAAAATTCTTGAACGATTCATGGAAAAATTAAGTAAAAGTTAGTAGTTTACGGAAACACCAAACTTCCTGCGCAACAGAGGAGCACAATGGAAGTTTCTTCCACTTCCCGGAGGTGAAATCAGAGTGTTTTGCTCCGGGAGCAAGGCGTATTTAGGGAGTTGATAGGTTCACACAAACAGAGGGTTTCGTCTCGGGAAACTAGTAAGTGCTTTTCTAGGACGATTGGGAGACCAGCGCCGCAGACACCGGCACTCCTATTGTGTGGTCCCCACGTCAAAGGTAGATATTTAGGAAAATGTTTTCGTCCATGACCAGAGTGGCATGTTGTCACAAAGCAGGGGTGTAGTGCTCGTCGTACACGGTGAGGTGCACATACGTACTTATGTATTTCATATGGTGTGCATGTGCTCCTGGGTTATTCATAATATTACATAATATATGTGATGCATTACAAAGAAGGCCCATAATGTTACTTGCTTGGTTGATTTTCCTTGGGAGTATCGTATGCCTAGACACCTCCCTAACAAGTGTTATAGACCAAAACCGAATGTAAGCCGGTTGTTTAACTTGAATAATTGAACCCAACCAGACCAGCCATTTTTGGTTAGGTTGCACCCAGTTCGGTTCGAATCCGGTTCTGATTTTTTGATGTAACCTTCTTTCTCTCTATGATCCCTTTGCTATAGATCTAGTGTCTCTCACCCCCTCTTTTAGCCGGCCTACCCCTTTAACAGAGTTGATAGTCATCCACCTTCTAAAATACCTAGAAGGATATCCACAATATGGAATATTTGGAAGGATCACATACTATGTATAGGCATGGTGGGCTGGCCAAAAGTGGTCTTTTTGCTTTTTAGCAACCATAAAGCCAAGGGTTCATGGCTAAGAGTAATTTTGGCATTTCTTACATTCTCTGTTACCCCGAAGCCATATATCTTAATGAACCGCCCTCTGCTTCCAGATGCCTAATGCGCTGACATTATGAGAGGAAAAATCTTGTTATCATCAAACAAAATTGCTTTCATTTAGAAAATTGAAGAAAGAACTCTAATGCTAATCAATTTAATAAACTGCATAGCTACGAAGCAAATTATCATAACACAAAAATGCATGTTTCTCGAAATGGGAAAAAAAAGTATTTGAACTACCACTAATAGTCTCAATTTTGAAAAACCAACGAATAGAGTGTTGATGGGATGGCATACCTCAGAACGAAGAGGGGCTGAGTTTGATCCCCACTCTCTTTATATCCACAGGGCCGGATATGATGCGGAACAAGGCTGGTTGCCTAGCCCCTTCTAGTCGTTCTAGGCCGGTCCCTGGGGACTCAGAATCCCTAGCTAAAAAGTCCCGGTTTTGGTAGGCACAAACACAAATATGAATTCACTATTATAATTTGCATGCAACCTCAAATTTTCTGAATCAGCCTCCCTCATTAGTACTTCAAAGGCAATGTTGACATCTGACTATGCGCATATATCAAATCTACCTTATTTCTTCCTCCAAATAGGCCAAGTCACATCTCGTCTTAGCAACATATCCCTCAAATCTCATGGTATCCTCTAACTTCTTCAAAGCTTCATATATCTCTTTAAATTTTGGATGAGACTCATCAGATGAAAGGAAGCTATGAACTAACCCACCGATCTCTATTGAACTCCAGCCCGGAGGCTTTATTACCTTACTGTTCTTCATCATCGATCTGATCCTTGCCATCTCGTCCCACATTCCAGCCGTTGCATAAACATTTGACATCAGCACATACCACCCTGAATTTGTAGGATCTAGTTTCAGGATCTCTTTACAGACCCTCTTACACATTGCAACGTTGTTATGAATCACAGATGCATTAAGCAGTCCACCCCAAATGCCAGCATCAGGCGGGAACCCCATTGTCCTTACAAGATTTTCAGCCTCTTCAAGTTTCCCAGCTCTACCAAGCATGTCTACTATGCAGCCATAATGTTCCAAGCCAGGTTTGAAAGAGAATTCTTCCTTCATTTTCTTAAAATACATTAACCCTTTATCAACCATTCCTGCATGACTAAAACCGGCCAACAAACCCACAAAAGTTACACAGTCAGGTCTAACTCCGGACTCTATCATGCGCATAAAGAGCATCTCCCCAGTCTCCCCGAGACCGTGCATCCCACAGGCAGAGATAATAGAAGTCCAACAAATTAAATCTTTCTTTTGCATCTGATTAAAAATTTTACAAGAATCATCTATGTTTCCACACCTGGCGTACATGTGAATGAGAGCTGCTCCCAAGTAGACATTAATTTCCATGCCAATCCTCAACATCTGCTCATGGACCCACCTCCCCTGTTGCAAAGCTCCAACAGAAGAACAAGCTTGTAGTACGCTCACCATGGTCATCTGGTCAGGTTTGACTCCATCTCTCTGCATCATGTTAAAGATGGACATAGCTTCATCACATTCCCCATTCATCACATACCTGTTAGATAAAAAAGCAAGAATAAAGAAAAAAATTTCACCTTCAACATAAAGCCGATGATGGAATTGCTTTAATAGAAAAGAAGATTGCTCTTACCAAACAACCTACCCTGCTATCATAGCATTAAAACCAGCCGTCTTTCTATAGGGCATTTCATCAAACATCTTCCTCGCAAGGCGAAGTTCCCCGCACTTCCCATACATATCCACCAGCGCGGTGGCAACGAACAGATTTTCGTCGCAACCCCTCTTCTGGATCTCGCCATGAACCCGCCTCCCATGAGTAAGCGACCTCGCGCCAGCGCAAGCTGGGAGGATGAATGTGAAAGTAAACTCGTTGGGCCCCGTCTCTCCCCTCTCCAACATGGCGTCATAGAGCCCAATGGCCTCCCCGAAAAACCCATGTCTGGAAAAGGATTTGATTGTCTCATTCCATAGGAACAGCGGCGGGAAGGCGAGGGCCTTTGTAAGGATGTGCTTGGCAGGGATAAGGCGGTGGTGGCAGAGGTAAGCATGGGCGAGGCGAGTGAGGAGAAAGACGTGTTTGTGGAAATGCGTCTTTAGGATTCGGGCGTGTAAGAGGCGAAGGTGATCCACGCCGAGGGTGGAGCAGGCGCTGAGTAGGGACAAGAGCGAATGGGCCGTGGCAACATAGAGGTTTGGTCTTGCAGCTTTACTCAGATGAAGAGACATGTCACCGGAGGCATCTTTTGACGATGCTTACGGCAAAGTCACTCCCTTTAATCAACACACGATCATGGTGTGCGACGCACACTAAAAAATTTCTCGACGAGAGAAGAGGACTGATCATGCGATCCAAATCAAACATGGGTGAGGTGTATTTTTAAACAATAAACACACAATAAAACAGCAAAAATCAAGAGAATGAAATTGATAATATAGACAACTAAAATTGTCAAATAGTAAAGTTGTAGTTAGAGATATGAATCTTAATAATTGTACCTTTACTAATTTTCAATCCCACCCATTCTAACCCCATCTATGTGATAAAACTGCAAAGAAACAAAACATTAGCATTTGCCTTTGAGATCAACGATCTATCAAAGGACAAGGATGCACAAACATATGATAACATTTGTGGACAAAAAGGAGAAAATTAATGTGAAAATGGCGCAAATGCACAAAGTTACTTATGACATGAAAATTAACATTATATTGGAAATTGCATGAAACTTCCAGCACATCACACAATTTTAGGAAGCTTAGACAATATGAGTGACAAAGCTCCAAAGCAGGAATATAGACTAATTAGCATCACACAATTTTATGGAACATGTGAATGTATGAACTGGAAACATCCAATCAAAGAATAAACTTTCTTTAGGGAAAAAAATTACAGTCCAAATATATGCAATCGTGTTGAAGCTAAGTTGATTGAGCAACTTAAGCCAGCAAAAAATTTGGAGCCTAGGGGGAAAAGCAATAGTACTGATGTGATGCCTCAGAGATAGAAGCCAAAATGATCAGTACAAGATTGTAGACAAGAAGAAAAGTGTCTTAAAGTAAAAGTTCCAGCCCAATCCAACAGGGAGCTTTTAGCGCCCGCATAACTCCTCATTAGCCTTTGAGCAAAGCTATCTCCGGCACCAAAATCTTCCCCACCAACTCTAAACAATCAGATAAAACAATACAACGCAACGACAGCAAAAGGGCAACGGTCTTCCAAGTTCAGGGCAGAAAAGAGCTAGGTTTTGCAGATACGAGAGGAGTACCCAATCTTCTAGCATGAAGTATATTTGCAAAGAACTGACTGAAAACAGGAAAAAAAAACGAAAAGCAAAATACAAACCAAAATAGAAACTGGCGAATGAAAGAGATGATGTGTTAAGAGATCAGGATTCAGACGTGGATTGGGATCAGGTCACGGCACGCTTAATTCGGCTTCACCCAGGTGTTAAAGAAACTTCTTTATGAGGAAAACAATCAGCAAAGATATTTATGGAATATTTTGGTGAAACTGATCCCAATCAAAAAATTCTTGAAAGATTCATGGAAAAATTAAGTAAAAGTGAATAGTTTACCAAAACACCAATTTTCCAGCAACAGAGGAGCATAATGGAAGTTTCTTCCACTTCCCGGAGGTGAAATCACGGTGTTTACTCCTGCAGCAAGGCGTATTTAGGGAGTTGATAGGCTCGCACAAACAGAGGTTTCGTCTAGGGCAATTAGGGATTGTTTTCGTCTGGAAGGTAGTAGTGCTTTTCTAGGACAATTGGGAGACGTGGCTCCTATTGTGTGGTCCCCACGTCAACCAGTGGCATGTTGTCACCGCTTCGGATCGGCTTTGAAGCACTCCCACCCGGTCGGGTGGGAGTGCCCAATGAAAACAGGACACGTCGCTTAGATATGAGGAGACCGGGTTAACTAGCAACCCGGGTGAAGTGCGCGCCGATCGGGTGGAGAATGCTTCACGGAACCCAGCCCTAAACTCCCGCTCCTCTTTGGTGACCAAAGGGTAGGTTGTCCACGCCGAAGAAAATTTCTCAGGCTGCAACTTTCTCAAGGCAACACCGGCGACTCTTCTGCCGACCGGTGACCAGAGACAGGAGCATCCACCCGACTCAAGGTCCTCCCCTTTGCGACTAGAAGCTCCGGCTTAAAGCTTCCTCTGACCAGAGGCATTCGGCTCTTCCGATTGTGACCAGAGAAACTCTTCGTCCGATAGAAGACCTTGCAGCAATATTGCTCAAATGTTTGAGCAATATTACTCCAACATTGCCGCAATATTGCTCCAATGTTGGAGCAATATTGCTACAACATTGCAGCAAGATTGCTTCAACATTGCAGCAAAATGTTAAGAGTAATATCGCTCCAATGTTGGAGTAATATTGGAGCAATATTACTCTATTGGAGCAATATTACTGCAACATTGGAACGATATTGCAGCAAGGTTGGAGCGATATTGCGGCAAGGTTGGAGGAATATTGCGGCAAGGTTGGAGGAATATTGCGGCAAGGTTAGAGCAATATTGCTTCAATGTGAGAGCAATATTGCTTCAATGTTGGGGCATTGGAGCGATATATTGCTCCAACATTACAGGAGGAGATTTTTAAGTTGACTTTTTAGAAACTCAATATGTTAGAGCAATGTTGGAGCGATATTGCTGCAACATTA
This sequence comes from Saururus chinensis, assembly GCA_035235625.1. NCBI lineage: Eukaryota > Viridiplantae > Streptophyta > Magnoliopsida > Piperales > Saururaceae > Saururus > Saururus chinensis. Next base: position 20,818,197 of record CP141146.1, on the reverse strand, counting down.
GAGCGATACTACTACAACATTAGAGTGATACTGCTGCAACATTAGAGCGATATTGCTGCAATGTTGGAGCAATATTGCTGCATTAGGAGATTTTTAAGTTGACTTTTTAGAAAGATGCCTACATATTTACAAGGAGATTTTTAAGTTGATTTTTTAGAAACTCAATCATTATAGTTAAGCCACAACATAAAGTCATAATTCAACATGCAAAAGCTCATACTTTATAAACCTTAACTACAAATAGAAGAAGAGAAAATTTGCAACCAAGTTTCCAATTTTTATAAGCCATAAGACATAAAAAAGAAAATGGGAATTCAAAAAAGGAAAATAGAGAGCATATAGAATGCACTCATAAAATATGTTCCATAGTTTGCAACCATAACCTATTTATAAAAAAAATCTGCTTATACTAACAGGCATTGGCCTTATTTACATATCCAAAAAAAAGTCTTTCAAATCACAATAAAAAAGGAACACAATCGCTACACCTATTGAAAAATCTAAAATGTGTAGAACCACTACAAAAATGCAAGCCAAAAGAGACAAATGCACTACCACATTAAGAAGATTGTCATGTACAGAAAGCTCAGATATCATTATCAACACCACCATATTGGCATAAAAAATCAAGCACTTAGCCTAAAGCAACTATCAACAAAGAACTAGGGATGATAAACAGAAGCCTTGATGACAATTACGTCCTTCCTGTTTTATGGACAAACTATATATACAAGCAGTAGCGGTATCGTCTAAAGCATCCACCAAGATTGAGACAGTACCAGATCAATTTATACCTTTAAATGCCTACCAAAAGTTATATGAGTGCCAAAACTTGTACAGAAACCACAAAATTTTCAAACTAAGAAGGCAATATCACAAGGCCATCAGAAACGCACATTGAGGCAAAAAAACACCACCAACAAATATTAATAGGCACCTGACTGTTCCAAATATTTGCCCATAATTTAATCATGTGTCAGTCCCGCATCTCGGTACTAACTCTCCAAACCAACCTAAAACATAAATAAGGCCAAGCCATCCTGCCCAAGGGCACTCAGCTAACCTCAATCCATCACTGGCTATGCTACATAAACGAGGATATTAGTTAACCACGTGGAAACATTTCCGGGTCTCATTCTGACTAGGTTTGAAGGCCAAAAGAGAGAAGATAAATAACCTGCACAACTGTTTGTTCCCATTAGTAACATTTTTACTGAAAACATTATTTCTAAGTTTTTGATACAATTTACTTATATAATTTTCCTGTTAGAGGCTGGAAAAACTTGGCCCAAGCATGGCTATTTGTAACTTGTACAAAATTCGGAAAGAATGCTTCACCGTCCCAATTTTACAGCAACTAAAAAGTTTTACAGTGCTACATCTCTGGGGTAGAGAAAGCAAAGCAAACTATAATGAGCCATATAAATTTCTAAATCAACTCCATACTACCAATGAGACCAAAGAAATTGACGGTCCAGATGTAACAATCAACAGCATAAACAAAAACATTATAGTTACTCATCAAAAGTAATCTTTAGCTCATAGTAAAAAATAGAAACAAAACAGAACAAGATAGAATCACTTCCACATGCAAAAACAATTTGCTAGAGGAGTTATACTTGCAAAACACTATTTAATATATTTAAAACATGCAAGTTATCTATATTTAATGAAAAATTTAGCAACCAAATAACATAACTATTTGCAAAAATGTTATGTTTTCATCATTTATATGCGAGACAAACAGACTATAGCATTGCAGAACAGAAATTGCATAGAAAATGTAAAGATTCTTGCCAAAAAACTATCACAGATGCATCTCCAACAACTATCATTAACTAAGCTAATTCAAGATACATGTCTCCACTTAATAACCCCAGAGTAAAAAATCCCATAGATTGTAACTGTATTAAAAAAATCAAACACTCGGCCTAAATCTAGTGCAAGCAACTATCAACAAAGAACTAGGGAAGATAAACAAAAGCCTTCATGACAGTTTACGTCCTCCCTGTTTTATGTACTGTGAACCAAATCATGTTGTTAGATCTCCGTCTAACAATGTATAAACTCTTTAAGGGCCTTCATGGATAAGAAAGGAAATGATCAGGAGGAGGGTTAAAAATAAAAAGGCCTTTTAAGTTAACATAACATTTTACAAATTGATGTTACTTAAATTTTTTTATTTAAAAATTAAAGTGATACCCAAATAGGCCATAACCTTTTCTTTTAGAAATCATAATTATTAGAATAAAATAAAAATAGCAAAAAGATATTTCTTTGAAGATGAGAGGAAATAAGAAAAAAAAATAGGAGGGTAACATTGCTTTGGTGGGGTAAATCTACATGAGGTGAAAAGAGGCATGTCCACTCAAACTGCGTTGAGCACTTAGACGCTAAGAATAGCAAAAACCCCTATATATAAATTCTAAAGTGTCCATAATAGGGAACTCTTTTTCATTTTTTGAAGAACATACATATTACTTGATATTATTAAGTATCAAGAAACTGCCTTCCCAATTGGATCATGCAGATAAACGATTAAAAAAAAAAACTCAAGAAGGATAAAACATTGAAGTTTCCACAAAGTAAAAAACATGGTATTGTCAGACAGATACGCCATATATTGCATTGTTTGACAATGTATTATACATACACATGAAACAGGACTACTTAGAATAATAAAAGAAAGAAAGGCATTTCATTCAAACGGAATTTCAGCATATAAAAAGAAATGATTACAGTGAGCAAATCAACAAGGAAGCAACGACCGGAGGCAGACTCACTGCCGGGCCATTTGAAAAAAACATAAAACGAAATGACATGGTCGATTAGAACCTGAATTTATTCACCATCGATTGACACTTTCCCAGATGAGAATGACACACATTAACATAGCACCAAGAGTAAAAATCCCTAAAATAAACCCAAATCACCAATTCAAAATCTAACCACAAATTCAACAAAATTTCCTAAAAAGGATATGTTGCAAGGAAAACCAAGAATCAGAGACCAAAAATTAAGCCAAGACCACAAATCCAAACCAAAAACACTTCAGTTTAAAACGAACCAACACCACAACCAGCAATCGACCCACCTTTCACCACCAAAATCAGCTACAACCAGATCTATTTCTTCTCAAACAACGTCCTATACTTGAGCTCAAAATAGATATAACAAAGAAAATCCATATCAGAACTTCATCTAAAATTTCACCTTTCAGCCACCAAGAGCTCCCTGTCGTGCATTACCCTTGTTGGACTCGTCTGAGTCTCTCTTCACATTACAGAACCCGTTGTCCAGTTAAAAAAAAAACAGTAATGGAAAACATCCCAAATACAAAAAGGAAAAAGGGACAAAAATGAACCTCAGGAGGTATTCAACATCTAACAAAAATCATGGATCACCGAAGGAGCAAATTCTACAATGTGATCAGTGACAGATAATTCTACGAGATTAAATTATGCCCAACACCTTGTTGTGACCAGCAAGATCAGAGACCGATCTCTTTTCTGGGTGCTTTATCGTGCCCAGACCCTTGCTGTAACCAACAAGGTTGAGAGGAGAAGAGATGAAGTAGAGAAGAGAAAAGAAAAAAGAAAATCACCTTTTTACTGCAGGATAACTTGCTGTTGATGGAGGCTGCCGGATAGAGAAGCCGACGGGGGAAAAGGGGCAGTTAAGTGAATGGGAAGGAGTGGAGGAGGCGGACGGGAGAAGGGAGCTGAGTGAACGGGGGAGGGGACGAGAGGAGAGGAGCTGGGATGAGGCTAAGGAGTCGGGGTCGGGTTATCAGAAATATTCAGTGGACGAAACACATCTGAGGGTCGACCTTAATTTACCAAAGTAGATCTTATTTAGGGACCGATTCAGCAACTGAATTAAATGCTATCAGGGGTTTAGTGAATTAGGATTTGAAAATAAATATTAATATTTTAAAATTTCCGGTTAGTTATTTAAAATTGTCTATGCCGTATTTACAATTTAGTATTATTATATTAAGATTTAAAATATAATATTTTAAATATCGTGTTAGTGGTTAAACAATTGATTCTTGTATTTGAAATATAGCGTTAGTTAAAAATCTTAGGATTGTGATTTAAGAAGATTTTACTAGAAACTTATAACATAAAAGTGAGATTTTACAACACCACCTCTAGAGGTGGTATTGTAAAATGACCAAAACACCGAAAAAAGGAGGCCAGTATGTACTAGAAAATAAAGGCCAGCATGCACTATAAGTCGATACAAATATGGTACAGAGGGCAATACGCCCCCCACATATATCATCGATATGTACTGGCTGTATCGGGCATATGATATCGATACGGCTGATACATATCAATACTCTAATATTTTAATATTTTTTTAGTTTAAAAAAAATTAAAATTTTTTTTCTTAAAAACAAAAATATAATTCCAATCCAACCTCTTCTAATGACTATGTTTTTATTATATTAAAAATATTTTTTAAAAAATTATATGATATCAATATAAGTAGGTCTATATAGTTTACATAATTTTTTTAAAAATATAGTGCTCCACAATTATGCATTTACTTAAACATCTACCGTATGAGTTTCTCAATAATATTCATATGACTCATTAAATATCTTATTTGATTTTAAAATAAATTAATTTTAGAACACTTAATATGGGGCAGAGGGAATAATAGTTTGTAGAAGACAGAGGGAGTAAAGTGTATGGTTCTAAAATGAAATAATTTTAGAGCACTTGTATCAGTTTATACGACCTTCTAAAATAAAGTATTATAATGATATATTATTAGTTATAATATTTTTTTATGTATATCAAAAGGTTTACGACCGTTTTGGCGCGTACCAAGCATATCATCAATGCATACCCGTATCTGTGATTGTCGATACTATCATCCGTATCGATACCATGGAAGGCTATATCGATATGGATGAGAGTATCGATGACTATAAAAAAAATTAATTTTTTAAATAAAAAATATTTTAAAATATGGTATCAATACGTATCGGTCGTATCAATACGATATGACCAATACAGCCGTTACGTATCAATAATTACAGTGGGGGGCGTATCGCCCCCGTACTATACCGGTATAGGCCGATACGGGTATGTATCAGTCGATATGCACCCGTATCGGCCGATACAGCCTTCCATGATCGATACTGCCTTCCATGGCTTGGAGGAGGTTGTCATTTTCATGCGGTGACTGGAGCTTGGCGGAGGCCACCATCCTTACTAGAGAAACCATCGTGGCTAGGTAACATCTCATCTCACCCTCCAACTGCCGCTATCTTCTATTCTTTGTTTTGATTTTTTTCTTCCGTATACCCTATTGCCTACTCCGCTCATGACCACCTCTCGCATTTTTTCAAATTATGGATTAGTCAAATTTTAAAATTGTAGATAAAAAAATTTTAGGAGTTAATTATTTTGAAATAAAAAATGCAAATCTCGGGATTCTAGTAATACAAGATTTGGGTATCCAAATATTTTAAAATTTGGCAATTTAAATCTTAGAATTTGGATTATATTCTAAAATCTCATATTTTAAATCCAGTATTTAAATTTTTGATTGACTAACCCCCTGTAAGCAAATATACTGAAAAGTTGACTTTTAAGTGGCTTTTTAGTAGCTCATTCAGTTCAGGTCTGAAATAGACCAAACAAATGGATCCACACACTTTGGAGTTTAAACCGGCTAGGTCAAGCGTCCCAAGAAAATAGATGGACCGACCCAAAAATTCTTCTTGGATTGGTTGAACCACGTTGATCCTTGAGGCCTGTCTATTTTTTAAAGTGGTGGAAAGAATTGAAAATTTTTTATTAAAAAAAAGGAAAATTATTTAAATAATAATTAAAAAAATTACCACTTTGGGAAATATTTCCCAAAGTGGTGTTCATTTTTGCCACACAGGCACTAGCTAAGCAACTGGCGCTTGCGTAGCTTTTTTATAAATTTTTTAGCTGCGAAATCAGGTTTAAGTCGATTTCGTCTTTCTAAAAGACGAAATCGTCATACTTAGAGTATTTCGGCCATTGGCTAAGAAAACAAAGCCGACAAAGCCAATTTCGTCCTTTTAAAGGACGAAATTATGTAATACTGATTTCTTCATCAAATTAAAAAAAATTAGAAATTTATTTTAAACTAACTTTAACACATATCCCTGTTCATTCCACACATTCCATACATACCAAAGATAACATTAAAGTTATTGACATCATCGAATAAAAACAAACATAAAATAGAAATATTTATTAAATATATTACATCACAAATCGAAAAAATGTTTAGTTTAAATTAAACATACAACAAAGCTAATGTCACAATCTCCTATGTCCTTGACCTCGACAGTGTTGTACGAGCTCCTCCTCATGATCTGCTTGTTCCAGCTCTGGTTGTGGCTCCGGCTCGGGATATGGCTCTAGCTCTAGCTCTGGCTCAAGATGTGGCTCCAACTTTGGCTCCGGCTCAGCATAAGTAATAGATGGTTCAACACAAGGTGGCCGATGTCGTTTATAATATAAAATCGGCTCTGCCTGAGCTACATGTGTAGTGACCGGAAATGATGAACGAGGAGGAGAGCTATGCATTGCTGATGACGATGGAATATCAGGGAATGAAGAGTGCATCAGCTGTGTCTGAGCAGCCTCGTAGATAGGATAATCTCTTTGGACATCCGTAATCACCGAATGAAGCAATGACAAGCTACGAATGACATCATCATGCTCCCTAATCACCGACTGACATGTTGCTAATAAGTCCTCGCTCGAAGTGTAGATGTTAATTACGTCAGTCAAATGCGCACGTGTATGTCGAACTACACGAAGCTATAAAAAATAAATTAAAAATTAGATAAATAATTAATAAGAAATAAAAAAATAATATGTGCCTTAATTAACAAAGTTATACTTACCAAAGCTACCTCATTCGCTCCCCTAGGCTGATATGTCATCTCCTCTATATCATCGCACGGTAAAATATATCATTGTGTAATCGATAAATACCACTGCATATATGCACTATGCACATCTCGCGATGTCGTAGCCATCTCCCCTCTGATAACAGTGGCTCTCCTATCCTCCCATCAAGCGATATATGACGCTTGATGTAAAGTCCAATCTGTAATATGGCGACCCTGTCGAGTGATGCAATGGACAAACTCGACGGTAGATGGTGGGACCCCTTGCTCTAGGTTAAACTGGAGCATTACCCTATCCGGCACATACATCTCTACTATCTCGTAACATATTAATGGAGTTCGAGATAGCCACACCTCTCGACCGTTAGTGCATAGAGGAGGTAACACATCCAATACTTTCGGTGAGTACGACTGCCAAATAACCTATACAATATATAAAGATAATTTAGCTTAAATAATGACAAATTTTTTTATAATCATTATAAAAAAGTTCCACAGCAATAAAATTACCTGATATGGCCGCTGGTGGTCTAACTCCCCTCTATACAATCGGATGACTCCTTGTGGATTTTCTATTCTCTTTTTCCGAACATTCCTCCTTAAGGAGTTAAATTTAAAAAATGAGTTCAGCATATGTATATAAAACATTGCTAAAACAATTAAGTGTTAAACAAAAATATAGCTTACCTCGGTCCTAATGGAGTACCCTCAGCTAAGCGACCCATCTCAGCACTTGGTCATCCAACGTGTAAATGCTCTCACGACCATGCTATGTCAAAAAATATGATAACATATTAAATAAAATTAAAGAATTACACGTGAAAAAAATATTTAAGTTATGAATTCATTTACCTAAAGAAGGGTCAGACAGCCTGCAATCCCCGAGGTCATGGCCTAGCATGCTTTCCCTAACTCTCGGTATAAAAATGCAAGAGTAGCATTGCCCCATGAATACGCACCTGCCATGTCGAAATCCGCAAGGAGGGAGAGATAGGCCACATGTACATGGCTACTCGTGGTATTCGCAAATATTGTCGCTCCAAGTAAATGTAAACGATAGGCTCATGCATGCAGCTCGATAACTATCTCCGTAGCATCGGTTGGGAGCTCTCGAAACTCCTGTAAGAGTCATCAAAGGTTCACTCGACTACCACGCATCACTGTAGTAGGAGGAGCTCTACCAAGGAGTATAACTAATATATCCAAATGAGCTCCTCCTATCGTGCCTGTCACCACATGTCCATTGATGCGAAATCCTAACATAATTGCCACATCCATGAAAGTGATGGACATCTCTCCATAGGGCAAATGAAATGTCTGTGTCTCCCTCCTCCATCTCTCAACAAGAGTTGTCAATAGAGGCTGATCGAGATGTACATATCTAAGATGAATGAAATGCCCAAATCCCGCTCACTCGATATAGGGCAACATATGATCATCCATTGGCCAATGGCAGAGATACGTAAAATGTTTGGTGCACTCAAGGCACTCGGGGTCCTATAATAAATTTAAAAATTATAACCCAACATACTATATCATCTAAAAAAATGAAACAAATTTTAAAAAGAGTTATCATACCTCTCCTCTCCAAATAGCAGTCGACCTATGTGACTCCTGCTCTAAGAGTATAGAATCATCAATCGGGCCTGGCCCGTAAGAAGGCTCTGGATGATCCATATGATCTACAGAGAATTAAGAGAATATCATCAATCGTTAGGAACATATGCTCATACCTAAAATAGAGAATAAATAAAGAGATTGATTATATGTTTACCAATCAACAGGAGGGTTTCTACATGCTCTACTATTGTGCCCACTTTGTTTACACCTTCGGCATTTATTTCCTCCTCTACCATCTCTCTCCATCGTTCTACGGTCCATTGTATTCCTAATGCGAACAGACCGTGGGCGACCAAGTTGCCTTGTTGCTATCGGAGGGTATAACACAAAAGGTATATCTCTCTCCCAATACTCTCGACCACGAGGAGAATAAAATTCTGTTGAGTACACATTTTTATAAGTGGACGATGTGTAAAACAGTGATGCTTGTATCGGCTCCCGCCGCTTTGCCCACTTTGCAATAAGGTGAGTGTAAGGATAACCATAAACCTGAGGGATGTTGCATGTACAAGTATGCATTCTCGCATTTACCATAACCTTCTGGCCACGAATAGACGTCACTTCATATTGACCGCTGTTAATCCTATTAACTATATACTCCCCAATTTTTCTTGTTTGTTCTCTCATTATCGCTTCCACTCTGGGAGTATACGGGGTGGCCATGGCAGATGTAGCAGACGATTGTTTAACGAAGAATTTTATGACCCAATAAAAAATAGCTGACACTAAAGCCTACATAGGTAATCCTCGTGCCCCCTTCAATACGCTATTTAAACTTTCAGCCATATTTGTAGTCGTCATGCCAAATGTCCTAAAACCACCATGGGCAAGGGACCATAGTGCACGATGCAATTCTCCTCCTAAGAGGAGATGTTTTACCCTAGGACTCTCCTGACCAATCAAGTCCATTTTAGCATCAAACTTTTCTACTATAAGTGCACAAGCTGTTGTCCCAATAAAGTCCATTAGTGTATCATTTTTAAACTTCTACTTAAAATTTGCTTTATGTGACGGATGCAATAATGATGGTGGTACAGAGGCTCGGGAAGAACCTCAGGAACGCCCTTTTGAAGCCCCTTATGTTGATCTGAAATAATGACGATGTCTGTCATGCCCATCAGTACATGATCCCTCAATTCCATTAAGAACCATTTCTAGTTGTTTCCATCTTCCTTCCCAAGAAGCCCAAATGCTAGAGGAAATAACCCATTGTTTTCATCTGTAGCCGTTGTAGTCATAAGAGCACCAGAATATTTACCATACAAGTGAGTGACATCAATACCAATCATAGGGATGCAATGTCGAAACCCCGCTATAGACTGCCCAAATGCCCAAAACAACCACTTAAATCTCCTACAAGTGCCACCATTTGCACAATGTACATCATCATCCTCTAAGCGGTAGTAGGTGTCAGGATTTGCTTCTTTCACCGCACTTAGGTACATTGGCAACAATTTATATGATTCCACCCAATCCCCATAAATAACCTTGATCGCCATATTCCTTGCTGCCCATGCTTTCTTATAAGATATGTCAACATGATACTTCTCCTTCATTCTTTGAATAATATCCCCTGGCGTGAGAGTTAATTCGGCTTGGATAGCGGGCATTATGACCTTCAAAATAAAGGAGGCAGTGCACTGCGTATGATCTGTGCTAAGCTAGGCATTCCGACATGTGTGGTCACCTTTGTACGTCTTAAATTTAAAGTACCCTCCACCCCTTTTTATTGAGCCATGAACTCTCCAAGGGCAAGTACTATCAATGCACTTCACTGTATACTATGACAAATTTGTTCGTACAACCTTGTATTCGACATGATTTTGAATGGAAAAGTCCTGTAAGGCTGTAACAAATGCTTCTTTATTCTCAAAGATGCAGCCAACATATAACTCATCTTTGTTTTGTTGGTCCATATCCATGGCAGAATTAACGGCCGCATCTATCTCCTCATCTGTGATGTGTGCATAGAGTGGCTCCACTTCATAGTATGACACCTCTTCATCATCCACGTTCATATCATTTGTGGCAATAACATTGTATACCGCATCATCCCCCTCGCCTTCAACCATCTGTTCAACGCTTTCTTCACCTCTGACCCCTTCTTCGTTGATGTCATAATCTTCTCCACTTTCTTCCCCAATATTGTCTTCACCTTCATAGCCTCATTTTCATCAATATCTTCATCGTCGACATATGCCCCCCTACATATGAACATCGCATATGTATTAAATTTCATATGCCTAAAAATGTTATATTTATTAATGAATATATATTTCACATTTAATTGGATGGTCCAGCATCGGTATGACCAACATACGTGTAGGCGTAATGAATGACCATCGAACTTTGAGTTCCATACCAAGCACCGCCTTGAGACATTTGAAAGCTAAATGGCTCATGTGCATGCGTTGTGGACTTTCCATATTACACACAAAATTCAAAATTTAGCTAAACATATTTCATTAATAATTATAAGATTCAAAACGTATTCACAACTTAATAAACTTTACCTCCAATTAGGTCCACTTCCATCATAAATAGGGGGAGATGACCTATGACGTTCATTTGAAGCTACTGTCATAGATAAATTTCCTTCTTCTTCGTCGTTCACTGGCATTTGCATATGCATTTCATTGTTCACATTTCTATCCGAGCTCCTGTGAGAGCTCCTATGTGAACTACTTCGCCTTTCACTAGGCACTCGGGCCTCTTTTTCGAGAAATAACTTGAAAGAAATTATGTAATGCGAGTGGTGAAATATAAAACCCATTGATGCATCATCATTTATGCATATTAGTGTCATTCTTGATCTATATGATGGAATATTACATTTTATAGTAATTTTTCATCTTCTTCAATCCCACCCAACCTTGCTTGCTACGTGCATCTCAAATTCATCATATGTAGACGGTTTCTTAATTAATAATCCTTATGTGTGTCCGTCATAGTTAAGTAAAAAACTAACCATTTCTTCTATCATCTCTATTCACTTAATTCATAAACAATAAATTAAAATAATATTAGATTATATGAATCCATCCCAATTTCATATCATATCATATTATATGAATCCATCTCAATTACATATCAATTACTAACTTACTATGATCCAACTCGGCCACAAAACTTTATAATTATTTCATACAACATATGTTCTAACAATGCACAAAGGTAAGTACCGCCCACATTGCGTCTTTACCACATATGCTATAACATAACACAATCCATAACATTATTAATGTATAATATACCCAACATGCTTATGACACAATCATCATACAATAACTATATCAACATGCATTGCCATACATCATTCCACTGCCCCCATAACTATAAAATTCCCTAACAATTGAATCTCCAAGTACACAAAACCGTTTTTAAAGACTCACAATATAAAACAAAATACTCCTTTTAACCAATCTAAGCATATCAATTCCCTCAATTAAAATTAGGGCAAAGAGAAATACCCAAATCAGCGGACACGGTGGAGAAACCTAGGGCAGAGGACTGGCTTGGCGGACTCGGCAGCAGGGCGGCACTCAAGTCAGAGCTCTAGCGGAGGAAATCACGGTGGGGCGGATGACTGGAAGGAGAAGGAATGGCCGGATGACGAAATCACGGGGGGGTGGACGACTGGAAGGAGAAAGCGCGGAGAATGATGGGAGGCGGAGTCGCTGTTAAAAAAAGATGATTTCATCCTTTAAAAGGACAAAATCGGCTTGGGTTCTGAAGCGAACGACCGAAAATGTATAAGTGCAGTGATTTCGTCCTTTAGAAGGACGAAAGCGCTTTAAGTTGATTTCATCCTTCTAAATGATGAAATCAGGTCAAGTCCGTTAAAACGGTAAACCGATTTCGTCATTTAGAAGGACAAAATCAACTTAAACCACTTTGGGAAAAAAAATTGAAAAAAAAAACGACGAAATCAACTAAAAATTGAAAAAAAAAAGCCACTTTGGGAAATATTTCCCAAAGTGGTCCAAAGTGGTAATTTTTTTAATTATTATTTAAATAATTTTCCCTTCAAAAAGTCACCAGCAACAAGTTTAGGAGATCGATACAAAGATGAAAAACACTTGAACAAAACAAGTATATAGGCAAACTTGACTCGACCATACTGACCCAAATGAGTCATATGTGTAAGCGTTAAGGCCGACCAAATAACTATTTAAAATTCCGTATTACATAACATCTAAATGGTTTTTGTAAAATAATGAGAAAAATAAAAAAAGTAAGTTGTGTGTTGTCCAAATGGGTTCATATTCGGCTATATGGTAAAACCCGACCAACTTTAATGGGTTGGGTTTGGTTTTTCACATTCAACCTAAATAGTTATTCGAATCAGGTTTGGGGTTTATATGAGCCAACCTAACCCAATTAAACTTATAAAAATAATTTTTTTATTTGTATTTTGATAATAACTCAATAATTTTTTAATAGGTAAGTAAATTAAAAAATAAAAATATTTTTTAATTCTAAACTAGTCATTGGGGGCTAGTTCAGGTTTGGCCTATTTGCGTTGGGTTAGGTTCATGTTACCATTTCTTAAATGGTATCGAGATTGGGTTTGGTAAAACTAGACCCGACATCCTCCCTAACTAGGCCAATCCATTCAAATATATAAAACACTACACAATTGTAACCCTTCTTTTTAGTCCAAGGGTTTGGAAATACAATAGTTCCAAATATTTACAATGCCACCACCCGTCCCTTTCACCACCAACCCAGCCTCGATACTAGTTCATAAAATAAAATTGAGATGGATTAGGCTTACCTGTAGCCATCACCACTTGAAGAAAGCTTTGTCCCCTTACTAAAGCTTTTATTCTGCTAATCTTTTAAAAATCCTCACAATGTATTTTTGGTTTAGAAATTGAATAAGATTAATTCTCGCTTAAGGCACTGTATAAGGATGGATGATAGTGTATTTATAACTAAACTAGGACACTATTGTTAAGAATCCTAGAATCCAAGGGTCACACAACGGTCCATATTTGCTACTTAAACAACAACTTAATGGGTATAATGACTCAAACTCATTACCCAGGTAGTTTTGAAAGCCCAAAACATGTGTCAATTAAGATAGTTGGGCCACCTTCTGTTTTAGTTTAAAAACAAACCCAACATTATTCACTTTAATGTTTCCGTGAGACTTGTAAGGAACACGAGAATGACTAGTATGTCACTACTTGCCCTAGCAAGCTTCACTCAATGTAAGCATTTTCCACAATCATCTTTGAGTAATGTAGGTGCAAAAATGGGAAGACAACGTCTTTGGAATCAGCTCGTGGACTCTTATTTGTTCATTAGGTGTGTCCCAGTGTGCATAATGTTTTTTAATTGGTAAAATTTGAAGGAGAGGTAAATAGCATAATTGTGGAAAGTGTGTGATGTGAGAGTTATTAAATTAATTACCCAAACCTTTCGATGGCTTGTTGAATGATTGAGCATATATACTTCACCAAAATGATCTTTCAAGTACCAACCAATTGTATTTGTAGCAATATTAAACTAGTAAAGAATTGCGTTAGATCCACTAAAAATTTGCGAAGGAAAGTATCAACAAGGACTTTTTTAACTCCCTTTATTCAAAATTAATAGTTACATTTGAAAAAATAGTGGATATTATTAAATAGTGAAACTCACATATAAGAGAAGGGGAAATAAGCTTATGACACTATTAAAAAAAAGATTACAGACATCACCACCCATTTTAGCTAGGCCACTTTTGTTATACACTGACAATATAGGTATAAATGGATAGTAGATGCCCAACAACTGTGCTAAAGGGGTAGGCTGGCCAATAAAGGGGTGGTGAATTATTCATCCTTCTATTAAATAAGTCAACAGAGATTTGAAACACGTTATATGTGAGAATGTCAAAGCTTGACTTGCAAAGATGTACGGAAGGGGCTTGATGTTAGAATTGTTGTTTGCCAAGATGGAACCATTGGTAAAATTGTCTTAGAGTTTGTGACATAAACATATCAGCCACAACTCGAAAATCATAAATGGTAGAGGCTTGTTTTGACCAATCACAAGTTGCTGAAATCTATCTTTGCTTTCCTATCATTAATCAAGCAGAGATCTCCATAATAAGCAATTACAACCGTGTACCTAGCTTCCTGCTACCAGCTTTTCAGTTTCTTTTCTTGCAGTAGAGATCCTAATTCCATTTACTATTTTTTGTTCCTATTTTGAGAAGGTGCATATGGATGATAAGTATATGTTTCATGACAATGATGTTTCATCACCACCAAGGAAGAAGGGAAGAGGACCCGCAATGTGTAAATTTTTATTAAAAGGAAATGGAGATAAATATCATGTGAGGTTAGATAAAGGCCAACCCTATGGAGAGCATGCTAGATGGTTTACCTGGTTTTTGGGTCCTTTGGCAAGGGATCGATCTAAATTTCCTATAGATGTTGCTACATGGAAATTAATGCCTAAAGACAACAAAGACAAAGTGTGGGAAGAAGTTTTGGTAAGCATTATCCTTTTACTTTTTATTTGTTGTGATCTAAATAGAAAATTATTATGTAACAAATTATGAAGATTTAGATTTTTGGGTATTAGTAATGTTTTAGGTCGCTCACTAATTGATGTTAAATTTATCTATATATTATAAATAAAATCAACTTAAACATGAGGCCAAGTCTAATGTTATTCTGGTAATTCTTGTGTGATGCAGAAGTATTTTAAATTTGATGAGGACGTTGTATCTGATGTAAAAAAATTATGCTATGTCCTCTTTAAATAAGAAATGGGTTGACTTCAGGAGTAGGTTGAAAACTAAATATTATGATACTAAGCCTGAAGACACGCGTGCAAACATTGAGGCACCTATTGAAGTGGATAAAGACCAATGGAAAACTCTTTTGAGTTATTGGGAATCAGAAGAAGCAAAGGTAAACTCTATAATAGTGTATCATAATGATCTTCAATTTAAATTTGTTATTGTGTTATAAGTTAAGAAAACCAAAATGAATTAATACAAGTAAGGAGTACTACTAATAAAAATAATTGTGCAAAACAAACATTCCACCACATGACTAGAACTAAAAGCTTTAAGAAAATATAGTTTAATGAGGTAATTGTAAATTTTTTTATTACATGTATACTTTATTTATTTTGTACTTTTCTTTTTATTAATTAGTCTAAAATTTTGTATTTTATTTATTTATATTTGAAGCAACTGAAACAGAAAACTGATGTCCCAATCCCACTATGGGATCTTTTTATTTTAACACATACAAAAAAGGGTGGCAAATATGTCAACAAAGATGCAGAAAATAAGATTGTAAGTTAAACATTCTCAACACTTGGACTAATTTTTTTAACCATTATATATGTGTCATTTTATTTATATATAGACCTTCAAACATAATATTACGAACTAAAATAATTCATGAATTGCAGAGAGAAATTGAGGCTCACATAGAAAAAGATTGTCTTCAGGAGGCAACACTTCCTTCACCAAATGATATATTTTCTATTGCCATGGGAGCTGAGAAACCAGAACGTGTTCGGGGTTTTGGTCACGGAGTAACTCCAACTAGTTTATGGGGGGCATCAGCTAAGCATACAAGATCTTCCTCAGTAGCTGAATATAATTCTATGAAAAAAAAATTGTCAAATATAGAAGAGGACAATTTAAAATTGAAAGACGAGAGCACGAAGTACAAGGTGGAAATAGTGCAACTTAAAGATCAACAAGCAGAATTATTATCAAAGATGGATCAAATGATGAGTTTCTTTCAGTCTCAAATGAGACAGGTAAAAGCATACAAAGTAGTTGTAAAGTATAATTATATATTTTTTTTAGTTTAACAATTTCATAAGCTAATTTTGTTTTATTTCATTTTTGTGTAGGCTAATGGTGAATGATTTTAAATGGACAAGTTGCACTGACGAATCTAAGTCTTATCGAAGACTTTTCCTTCTTCTTTATATTAAATAATGTTGTCATTAGTACTTAGACATTGTAAATATTTGGAACTATTGTATTTGCAAGCTTCTTTTCAAATACTTATTGTATTACTATTTGATTTAAATAATTTTGTTATTTTAATCTCTTTTATGTTATTATTAAAGCGTCAACTTATAGTTATATGTAAGGTGCAAATTGAAGCAGAGTGTGTTTGAAAATACATAAATGTGCAAGTGAGAAAAAAAAATTAATTAAAATTTTGGGAAATAAAAAATTATTTGTAGCAGAGGTTTTTCAAATAGTTGTTGAAAGGTTTTTACACTCATATAGACCTCCCCGCTAAAATGCTTTAGCAGCGACATTTGACACTCATATATACCCCCCACTAAAATGCTTTAGTAATGGTTTTGGAAAACCCCCTAAAAAAAATCAAGCTTTTAGCGGGGGTTAGCCTGGCCTCCGCTAAAGGAGTTTGATTTTTGAAACTTATTAGCAGCGGCTGCCAAAACCGCCACTAAAAAGCTTATTTTTTAGCGGCAACTCACAAAACCCCTGCTAAGTTCCCCACAAAAACTTTCTGCGGGGCTTGTTTTAGCGGCAACTTCAAAACTGCCGCTAAAAGTTTTAGCAGCGGTTTTGAGACTTGTAGTAGGGGTTTTAAACCCCCCACTAAAAGTTTTTTTTTTGTAGTGTGTGTCCATATAGTTTTTATATTGTACCCATATCTATATATGTGAACAGTAGCCTGTATTATTTCGTATCTCTGTCTTATATTTATATGAAGCGTTTTTCATGTTCCCATATCTGACAATGGGACAAACATAAGCCACTAAGAGCTTTTATATTTACGATCAATAGTACACATTAGTGCATGTTAGTACTAGCTTACATTCGGCTTATGAGTGTCAAAGGTTGATTTGCAGTGATGTAGGGAAGGGTCTTGATGTTGGAATTGTTGTTTCCTGACATGGAATTGTTGGTAAAATTATCTTATAGTTTGTGAAAAAAACATATCAGGGTCAACTTGACCATAAATTGCTAGGGACAGCCAGAGGAAAATAAAAGTGGGACTTTTATTTATTTAAAAATTAATTTTTTGTTAACTTCTTTTGACCCTGAATTGCTTGAATGTTTCCTTGAAACTTTTGGTTCCAAGCACACATACTCCAAAACATGTGCCGTACCTATAAAGTATTTATGCTGTACCTATATATATTCTAAAGCAAGTGTCGTGTCCACATAGTATTTTATATTATACACATATCTATATCATGTCAACAGTAGCTACTATGATTTTGTACCTCTGTCCTATATTTATATATATGCTTTGGAAGCATTTTTCATGTTTTCATTATTTACAACAAGCCTAACATAAGCCACATACGCATAAGGGCCTTTGATATTTAGGATCGACAGTACATGTATTACATATTAGCACTAGCGTGTGTGCCACTGGTTTCATGGAAAAAGGGCTCTCACGCACAACTAACTTTCGGCTTATTGTCGTTGAAGAACATAATGATAACATTCCACTTCTTGTCTTTAATTATCTCTATTCATGGTCAAGTAAATTTGCTATACAGTAGGCATTTCCACATCTAAGGAAAGGAAAAACATTTAATCATCATTACCAACACTTGAAATAAAATATTCATGAGCAGCCATTTCCACATCTAAGGAAAGGAAAAACATTTAATCATCATTACCAACACGTGAAATAAAATATTCATAAGCCGTTTAGCTGCTGTACATGTTTCAGGCGAGAAGTAACTTATTTTTTATGTTCAATACTTGGGTCAATGGGGGAAATGGCATTCAGAATCGGAAATGGAAAATAAAATCAAGCCTATGATGACTACTGAAGTAAAAAAATCTATTGCTTCATTTTTTCAAATATTGATTGGCACACGAGATTTTTGCAGGGTTGCATATGGACAAAAATAGACGTGGACAAGGGGTTGTCCGTATATGTATGTCATATATATATATATATATATATATATATAGTCCGTGTCTATCCGTATCAACCCTGTCTGTATTATGTTTTGTCCAAGTCTATCCACCATGGACAAGGACGGATAAGGACATGCACTAAAAAACTCAATTCTTATTGTCTAATATCTATGTAATAGGTTAGGCTAAGTTTTAACTTGCTATATAGCAATTAGATCCTAATTTTTTTACCTTTTACTATTGTCTAGAAGTTATATACTACGTTACAACATGTTAGGGTAACTCCTAGCGTAATACATAACCATTAATCCCCCCCCTTTTTTTTATTGTAGTCCCTATTTTGTTGAAAATGGGCGTACACAAACATCCGTGGACACGGACAATTGTTTGTCCATGTCCTTAACCATCTAATAGGGCAGACAAAATTTGTTGGTCCATGTCTGACATGGACATAAAAAAAATGTTTGCCCTATATAAATATGAATACGGACACCAACGGACAACCTGACAATGGACATTCATGAACACATACCCCTAATTTTGTAGTTTATTTCAGCTCCCGTTCTACGTAACAATTAGGGTATCTAGTTTATTTTTCAATTATATATTCATTGAAATGATAGCTAAAGCTTATCAAGAAAAGGAATATGTGGTCTCTTGTGTTATCTTTGACATTTTAATTAATAGGTACAGATGTATTATTTGTTAATTGTACATTAATTTTGGTAGGGAAATCCTAGCTCTCTTGTGCAAGCTATTTTGTACCTAATGTGATTTCCTCTTGTGACTGGCTTAGCAATATGCGTGGTAATTCAAGTATGTGATTGAGGGGACTCCTCGAACTCCAAACTAATTATAAAATTATGCAAGGTGAATGGGATTGAGGCATATGCGCATGGACAAAGGTTTTTGTGTAACACCAGCATATTCTAATTTTCAATAGGAAAATGATCTGCTACATTTCATACATAAGGATTTACTAAATTTGATAGGGATTTATCTTGTTAAGATCATCCACTTACACAATTTCTACATGAATACAATACATTTGCCAAAAAGATTTTAAAATAAAGAAATTTTGCTAAAGAATACAAATATGTGGGATCATAGTAGCTTCCCTTTTCTAGCTTGTTGAACTCATAAACCTTGTAGTATGTAATTTTACACATTGAATGTGTGCCTGACTAGACCCGGAATATGAACATTCATGAAGTACTCTTCCTAATTAATGCATTTAGGATCAAAATTCAACTTCTCCAATTCCTTGGCATTATTTTTTGTGGAAACCCTCAACTTCTGCATGTTGACATCATCAAATTTGCAGATAGAAAATATTAGGGTGATGAAAGTCATGATGTATCACTTGCTTTGAATTAAAAGGTTTGCATATACAATTGGTTGTAAGTTGTATACAATTTTACCTTCCTTTGAAGAAAATATAGGCCGATAGAGATTAAAGAGAAGCATAACAGAGTGGTACATTCTATTCAGGGTATTGTATGTCTTCTGATGAAAGGCACCTGTTGCACTAGCTATGCGCAATCCCTGCATAGGACATCATCTACTCAGTCTTGACAAACATGGCATAGAAATGCAAGATACACATATCAAAACTGTATGGCCGTTTTTTTAAATCTCTGCCAGGATATTCTTTAGGAATAGGAGAAACTTGATCATGAGAATTTCAAGATGTGTAGTGTGTGCATTATTGATCCTCATGATTGATGGCTACTACCTCATGGAGGATATTCTGGTTGGAGGACCAAAATGCTTCCTCATATAAGCATGTGCATTCGTCACGTCAATGAAAAGCACATACTTTCTGCATCAATTAGTCATTGCCAAAATTACCTCAAGTGGTATCCTATAACGTAGAGTCATAAATTGGCGAAAGCTCGACATTGTGCGGAAGGCCCTACACCTACGGATGTCAATGGCAGTGTTATCCTTGGCAATGCAAGGGCAGGTGGAGAAGTATTTGAATGCATAATCCTGAACGAAGGAGTATTTGATAGGATTTCTAAGAGATGAGCCCATGTGATAGACAAATTGTGACGGCTGATTGTAATTTGTGAGTATCATAGCAAGCATGGCATTCGCAACCATATCCCCAGGGATCTGTGAAAATAAAGTAGCTAGAGATCAGACATCAGTTGCATCGTTATGACTGAAAACTTATGTAGGACAACAATAAAAAAGTTTGCTTTTGGTCAATGATTGATATATGAAAATTTTATTCAGCTGGGCAAAGTTTAATAGGTTTGGGATGGAAAAAGATACCAACAAAAAAAAAGTAAACTTACGGGAAGAGTAGAGAATGGCTACAATAAAGTAGATTGGAGTTGCATTGACCATATTTAGTAAGATATTCAAAAATACATTTCGCTATAAACATGTAACACATTTCAAGGAGTTATTATTTTTTCTTCTTTCTTAGGACTTGTCTCTTTCCTGTATGATTTCTAACTGCCTGAGGTTCGCCTATATCTATTCTAGTACTGTGTTCATTGTCTTTGCGCTTATGATGCCTAACTGGGAACTAACAAGTAGCCCTGTTATGGCCAAACCCCTTACATTTACTACACTTCACTGTTCTTTTTTCTTCTCTGTGCGAGAGTATTTGCTTCTTCTTTGGTCGTTCGGCGGGAATCCTTGAATGCGGAGGCTTCAATTGAATTGCACTGATAGAATCCGGTATTTCCCATTGACCTTTATGTAGAACAGGGTATATGCCACATTTGTAAACCTCCTTATATGTATCTGCCCTGTAAAATGGTGAACAATATGCATGATAATCAATGTGTCTTTTTGAGCATGCAGCCAATGCATGTTCACATGGTAGACCCATAACCTGAAATTTCCCACAGGTGTATGTCCTACCTTCAAAATCAACTTTATCATCATAAGGATACGACTTTGTATAAAACTCATATGCATTGATTGGATAGCATGCAAGTGCACATGCTTCCTTAGCCATTACCTCAATCTCATTTTCTGCCGACAAGGTTAATTCACTAGTCCACTTCCCTGCACATATGATACGTTGATACCACATATCTTGCATCTTTAAGCGTATACCCTCTAATATGGCTAAAATTGGATATTCCCAATACTCTTTAATCATGGAGTTAAAACTCTCGCACCCATTAGATGTCACAACATTATACCTCTTCCCGGGAAAGTGTACATTTGCCTATTTAGCTACATCTACATCCACTGGCCACTTGTGCGCATTTGGATTAATCTATTGTATGATGGTCATTTGTTCAGCAAATACCTGTGGCCGATTTGTCTTTACTGCAATGTAGAAGTGGGGGGAGAGGCCTGGATCTTTTTGCTTGACAATGATCTTCACTAAGTAATGCCTTCGAACATGTCTGTACTGAATTCATTTCCTTCACTTTGAACATGAAACATCCACTAATTCTCGAGGCATGTAGTCTCCATGGGCAGTTCTCAACTACACATCTGATTGTATACCTTGATTTATTTGAATATATAACCTTAAACTGAAACTTGGTGTACATGGTCATGTTGTGAAGGTGAAGTTGAAGCATGGCTTTGTCCTTTAACTGTTGACCAATTTCTATCGATTCGCAATCATAGAAGGCCTTCCCTAATTGATCACCAAAGTCATTATTTACATAGGGATCCTCCCCACTAATGTCCATTTTGTACACCAAACTTAGGGGTTCTTCAACAAGTATCAATCTCTTATTCTTCTTGAAAATTAAAAATGTAAATTATTCAACTAGAAACTACCAAAAGTTAACCATGCCAAAAAGAATAACCGCCACATATTGAAACACTGCCAAAAGAAAAACTTCCAAATTGAAAAACTGCCAAGCTGAAAACCTGCCACACTGTAAAACTGCGAAACTTATAAACTTCCAAAACAAAAAACAAACTTACCTTCTTTTAACAGGAACTGGAACTGATATTTTTGGACTGTCTATGTTTTCCACATCTTCGTCAACAGGCGGTTGCTGACTACAGTTGCTTCCATTTGATCTACACAATATATTTTGTATTAATAGTCTCATACATATACATAATATAAACTTACAAATCTCGATTCACAATATTGACTGTACCTTTGATCATTACAAGGCTGATCTTCGGGTGTTAGAGCGCTCATATCATGGTCTTCTGCACCATTATTCTTCTCGCCTATAGGATCATCTTCATATGCTAATGGTGAAACATAATAAGGATCCTGCCCAAATTGAAAGTCATCTATATTCGTGTTTGGGACATATTCATTAATGCTTCAATCGATATCAATTCAGGACGTTTGAGTTTTCTTCATCCTACTCTCCTCCTCCAAATGAAATAGCTCATCAACTTGAAGTTTATCTTCATCACAACTGAGATTGACAGTTGTGTTGTATGGTACACTAGAAAATGTGCCCTTCTCCTCCCACATGGCTCCACTTCTTCTTATTTTCACCTCCCACTTTGCACTTTTGCTTATCATCTCCTCATGCCATTTCGGCACATTGACACTAATATTCCCTTCAGTAATATTCTCTTTGCGTTCTTTAGTTATCATCAATGGTATTCCATTCGACCTCAGTTTATTCTCTCGAAGGAAGCAATATAGAGTTCCATTGTCATTTATTTGAGAAGGTGGAAGGTCAATAGGCACTGCAATAGGATATATGAAACATAACTTTAATAAGTAATCTTTCTTTGACCATTAACACACTTCGTACAACATATCCAAAAGAGCAACATAAGTCACCATGCATGGGACTTCAATTAGTTTTGATTCTGCATTGTCGTAATTATATTTCCTACAACTTGCATCCCAATGTACATCCCAAACACACAACAAACTTTGTGTATCCCTTTCAATGCTCTTCTTGTATCATATCAGCAATCCAGTTGTCTACTTTTCCAGTTTCATAGTTATCCAGTCTTCCAACTTTTCAGTTTTCCAGATGGCCAGAAATCTTTTTATCATAAAATACGTAATGACCCATATATATAACCAAATCAAAATACCATTTTTCATCTATTAACACAGTTCTCATCATCCCAAATCACATGAATGAATCTTCTGCATGGAATGACTATACGGAGCTGTCCGTTCAGACGTGCCAAAGAAAAGTCGTGAAGAAGGAAACAAATGCCCAAACAAAAGTAGGTCAAAAGATCAACCAACCCATGTAGGAAGCCTTTCTGGTGATAAAACCACCTGAGGATGTAGTCATTTTCCTGGACTGAGAGAACGATGTTGCGTTTTCCTGTCGGGCTGTCATACAATGGAGACGCTCATATGGGAACTCGCAAATATATATATGGTATTTTTGAGAGCACTTACCCTCTTCTTCATCATATGACATGTATAAGTGAAAAAACTACAGCGGGTTATATTACGTCTACATTACGTTCGGATAAAGGTGTACAAAGCCCAAATTGGCTTTCTAGGTGTTCCATGTGTACTGTGTACTTGAAAAGTTTTCCAGTTCACAGCTGATAGTTTTCCAGTTCACAGCGGACAGTGTTCCCGTTCACAACGGATAGTATTCCAGTTTGTAGATGTGCGTTTTCCAGTTCACAGTTGACAGTGAAAAGCATTCCAGTTCGAATTGCTAATCCAGTTGAACTTAATGCCAAATGTTTGTATGTTTAAGACAATATCCACCCGAACACACCATAAAAGAATAATAACTGAATGTGTTGTGTTGTTCGTATTTATAATATACCATAAACTAACCATATGGTGACAACAATATCTATTTTGAATACACCATTAAAGAACAATAACTAAATGTGTAGCAAATAATTTAAATACACCATAAAAGAACAATATCTTGGCAGGGTTTGTGCTTCAACATTTGGCAGAGGCTATGCTTGCTTGTATGTCTCCGGAAGGCCGTTGTCATACTTTGAAAAAGGGTTCATCAGCTGCATTAGTAAAGCCCTTAATTAAATGTTAAGAGATGAAAATAATTCATGCCACACTAAGTTCATACCGTAACCCTTTTTTTGTCCATAACTGGTACGCAAGTAACTTCCTTAGCAGGGGAACATCCTCACTAGTGAAGTCAAAAGCATATCGGTGTGACAAATACCACATGTATAAACATACAAGAACCCCACAGTCATCACAGTTAACCTGTTTGGGGTGACCTACTACCTCTACAATATCCATTGTCCACCATTTGGCTCACTCTAGCCATCCAAACTTATAGAGGATTAGAGGTATAAGGACCTTTAGCTTGCCCACCTCCGTGTCATACTTTTCGAAATCTTGTCCTGAGTAAAGAGGGTCAAAAATCTGAATATCACCTTCCCATATACGAAGCACCACCAAAATCCAATGATTGTTGTTGACATGGAGTGGGAAGTAATGATGTGCAAATTCAGAAAATGGTTTTCCTTTCACACTCAACAAGCTCTTCAAAGAGTCTGGGACTGATGTCCACATGTTGGCCCATTCCTCTAACTCTGGCAGCGTGCCATGTGCATCTTTGAATACCATCCACTTATCTAGTGCATCCTTGTAGTCACGCACAAGCAATCTCTGCAAACACATAGTAAATTAACTTTCATCCTCACCCATTGGCAGTTATCCACTATCCACTATTCGATTGGCAGTTATCCACTATCCTATTGACAGTTATCCAATATCCTATTGATAGTTATACATTTCACAGTTCAGAGTTCAGTGAATTAAAAAAAATGATGGCTTACCAGGAAATGAACTGAGTGGAATGCTTGGTCCCTCACCCATCGAGGCCCATTGTTGCGCATGAATGTCACATAAGCATCAATGTGCTATATAGAAACAAGAACACAATAGATTAATACATATTCATACCTTAGCCTTTACAAACGTTTATTAAAACGACATAAATCAATACACATACTTCATCTCCTAGCCATCTCCCAGGGTTTGTAAAACCCTTTAATAATGCTGGGGTTATAAGAATGCCCCCAATTTCTGCATATCTAATTATTACAAATACCAACACTCAAATCAAATACAATGCTAAGTAAATAGTATTAAAAATAAAACATTCCCATTTGGAATAATAACAAATGAACTCACTTCTTAACACCCTTCTCTAAAAACTTATTTAACTTGTCCTCCTCTGTTGCCCCAAATGAAACTGGGTTAGTAAAATCCAATCGGGCAGCCTCGCTTAGCATTAGCAATTTATTGCTCTTCACTTCTTCATGGTAGAGGTATCAACCTTTAGGGGTTCAGGCCACATATCCATATCCTTCTCAGTGGCCTTTCTTTTTTTGCCCTTTTTTTGTGGGTCTGTGTAGGGGGGTTTTCGATATTTACTCTTAGCCCTCACCCTTCCCGCTGGTGCCGTTTCCAATTTACACTGACTTAAAGGCTTATTGTCATCTTCTTCGTCCTACATAAGAAGATAAGAAAACATATTACTTCTTGTTATATACAACTACTTTTAATTAACAATAATTATCTGTACCTCAACGGCAACAATAGTCCCCACGACACCCTCCTCCTCCTCCTCCTTTACATCCTCTCCCTTCCCCTCCTCCTTTTCCTTATCAGATTCCTCCTCATCCTCCTTTGCATCCTCCCTATTCTCCTCCTTCCTAGCCTCCTCCCCCTTCTCCTTCTCACCCTCCTCCTCATCCTCATTTGCCTCCTCCCCCTTCTCCTCCTCCTTTGCATCCTGACCCTTCTCCTCCATCTCCTCCTTATCCTCCTGATCTTCTTCGTCCTTATCCACCTCCATACCCTCATGTTTGGCTTCCTCCTCCTTCTTCTCTTCCTCCTTAACTTCATCCTCCTCCTTATCCTCCTCCTCATCCTCATCCTCCTCATCCTTCTCATCCTCATCCTCATCCTCATCCTCCTCTTCATCCTCCTCCTCTGCCTCCGCCTCCTCTTCATCATCCTCCCCCTCCTCCTCAGCCTCTGCCTCATCCTCCACATCCACCACCTTTTCCGCCTCTCCATCCATCTCTTTAACCACATTCTACATAAAAATAGCAAAGAAAAATTAGAACTATTTTACAGTTTTACAGTATTACAGTTTTACACTGTACTTACTTCATCAACATGCGGCAAATCGCAATCCATTTGACTAGAAACTTTTTCTTCAACAACAGGAACCTACAAACACATCATTCTAGCTCATTTTAATTCAAATATTAAAATTGGCAAATTTGTAATTGAAACATAAACCTCATAGTCTTTTTTCCTTTTCCTTAGATGCCTTGGTCATAACCTCTGACTCCAATTTATCTACTTTATTTTCAATCCTTCTTAAGGAAGACAATATATCTTACAATGTGGCATGCAAACCCTCATCCCCCACCCTATGTTTCCCCTTTCTAACCTCCTTCCAATTAGAAGTCTCCCTAGCCACTCTGCATTTCAATATAAAATTCTCATCTACATCTTCATCTAAAGATTGAGCCACCTCTTGGGATTTCCGTTCCCGCGTAGAGTCATCATCAGAGGTAGACTTGATATCAACATCCTCACCATCAGAAGCTCTTTGAAGACTGACAAATGATGTAAATGTTACTCTCTCATTTGTCAAGAAGGACTTCAAACTTGCAGCTTTATGAATAAGTGCCTTTGACTCTTTGTCCTCCTCATGTACAGTTATAGCCTTCAAAACCTTTACCTACATATCAATACATATGGCAAGGTAAATGTACTATGTATGTGTATAGCATAAGTCATTCTAAATGAACGAATGAAAAGTTAGTATATACCTTCCGAGTAAAACCACCTCCTCAAGATAATCGAATTTGGGCTTCTTGTAAGATGCCCAGCTACATATAAGAGGAAAAGTACTCCTCATTTTGCTTGCACAGCAATCCCCCAACAACGGAATCCTCTCCATTGCCCACACCTAAAACATAACTCTCTATCAGTTAATTACTAAAATGTTTTAAGAAATTAATTAAATAAGTAAAACTTACCGTTACAACATGCACAAAATCATAGACATTGTAATTTACATTGCCCATAGACCTCGCAGCTTGCTCTAAACCTCGCAATGTGTCCCAGTAGCAAAGGTTTCCCCAAGGATACTCATCAAAACCATCCAGGTCATCTACAAGCTGCAAGTATCTCCTATCCACCTTATTGTTCCACCCTCTACCCACCAATAAACTTTCTAATACAAGAACTACATCCAACTTTATGGCATCCTTGTCATTTTCACATACTGTGATCTTTTGGAACAACTCCTCCTTCCTTATTAATAACTTCGACCTCCCAAATATTCGCAGTAAGAGGCTGCCTTTCTTCAAGAATTTCGGCACTGATGGGAGAGGAGGGGTAGAGTCAGCAAATTTCAGGCCACTAACCATACAAAATTCCTTTGGGGAAAGCTTTATGCTCATCTTCTCATTCACTTGAAATAGGTAATCCCCCTTATGCCTCTTAAGGAGATGGTGGAAGGCTTGGGCAGGGAACATGTTTCGTGTAACCTCACATTCCATA
Organism: Saururus chinensis; assembly: GCA_035235625.1. Taxonomy (NCBI): domain Eukaryota; kingdom Viridiplantae; phylum Streptophyta; class Magnoliopsida; order Piperales; family Saururaceae; genus Saururus; species Saururus chinensis. The sequence goes on along the minus strand of CP141146.1, from coordinate 20,790,324 downwards.
ATCTTACCAAAACATGTCCTATCAAACGACTTCTTCTGCACTTTGTGCCTGTCAAAGTGGTCTTTTAATTTACCAATATAATAATAACTTGACTTGCATTGGGGGTCCCCTTCATAAAGCTTATTCGGCAGATTCCCCTTTTTCATTATTTTTCCTGCAGAGTTAGACATATTTCCTATACAAATATGTTAGATTAAAAATCAATGAAAAGGGAATATAAAAATATTGTATACTCAAGATATTAATAAAGAGAATGTTCAAATAAAATAAAGAGAATGTTTTTTATTTATGATAAATGATCCAGTTTTATAGTTTTCTAGTTTTCTCATTTTCCAGTTTTCCCGTTTTCCAGTTTTCCAGTTTTATAGTTTTCAGCAGACTTAGACATACTTCCTATATTTGTTAGATGAAAAGGAAATATAAAAATATTGTATAATCAAGAATGTTCAAATAAAATAAAGAGATAGTTTTTTATTTATTATCCAATGTTCCAGTTTTATAGTTTTCTAGTTTTCCCGTTTTCAAGTTTTATAGTTTTCAGCAGACTTAGACATACTTCCTATACTTAGATGAAAAGGAAATATAAAAAATTGTAAATCGAGACTGTTCAAATAAAATAAAGAGAATGTTTTTTATTTATTATCCAATGATCCAGTTTTATAGTTTTCTGATATTATAGTTTTCCAGTTTTATAGTTTTCGGCAGACTTAGACATATTTCCTATACAAATATGTTAGATGAAAATAGAATATAAAAATATTGTATAATCAAACTTTTAATAATAAAGACAATGTTCAAATAAAATAACGACAATATTTTTTATTTATTATTCAATGATCCAGCTTTATAGTTTTCCAGATTTATAGTTTTCCAATTATTGTGTTTCATGCTTTTCCACTTATACACATATTTATGTCAAATAACCATGAAATTTAATTTCATTTTATTTAAATTTCAGTTCTATTTAATTTTATTTAACCACGTATATTTATAGTAAATTTATATTTTTCCAGTTTTGTAGTTATTCAGTTCGCAGTTTCATAGTAACATGTAATAGAATTTCTTCACAGCAGTCAATTTGAGACTAATTGATGCTTACTAACAAAAAAACAAAATTTAATCATTACGAACTAATCACAACAAGCAATTTGTAACTAGTTTTGTTAGAGGAAATTTGTTAACCACTTACGTATGGGAAATGCAAGCAAAATCCAATGACTAAAATTAGAAAAATTAGCAAATTTATAAGAAAAATCATACCTTCAGATGAGGGCGAGGCCGAGATATCGCACTGCAGGCGTGGGCAACGCGGAAACGAGGGCAGTAAGGGTGATGGGAAGATGGCGGAGTCCGAGATGAGGGCAGTGAGAGTGGTGAGGGTGACGGCAAGATGGCCGACTGCGAGATTAGGGCAGTAAGGTTACTAAAGGCGAGGGCGAATGACGGCTCCGGAGGGGAATGCGGCCAAGACGACTAAAAGCTCTTCATCGAGGGAGAAACGAACGAAAAGATGAAGTCGGAAATGGCAAATATGATGTTCTCCGAGAGGTGATGCTGGTGACGGAGATGAACAGTTGCGACCGATGGCAAGGAGACACGACCGAGCAGGAGCAGACACCAAGAAGCGGACAGTATACTTTGGGGAGGGTATTTCAATCAAAAACGCTCCCACATGTACAAGTTCTCATGTGAGCAAGTCTACTTTGGTAAAAGGTAGAAACTTGCTCACATTTTGGTTAATTGACCAAAGTAGGAGTCTACTTTGGTCAATTCCTCAATATAATACACAAAATATCTCACATTTCCCCCGTAATACACAAAATTGCTTGATGTACATATAAACCTAAACACATATAATAGGAATTGTCTAAAATATATATTTCCTATTTTCTTCATTTTAACTTCACCAACCCACAACTTTTCTTTTTTAGCAGCTTTGGCTTTGACTCTACAACTACCTCTGCCATCGACTCAGCTGCCTCTATAGCCAACTTTGTTATCACTGACTCCGCTTCATTTAACTTCGCCTTTACCTCCCCCTCCACTGTTCCTTCTCCTCCTTCCCTCTTGTGCCCTCACATTTTCTTTTCCTCGTCCTCCTCTTTCTCCTATACTCTCTCCTCCGTTCCTCTTTATCCTCCTTCCCTTTTCCTTCTTAGTTGCCTCATCTTCCTCCTCGGAATATGACAAGACTAGTCACAAACTAGCTGGTGAAGTTATTAAGAATTTATTTTTTTCTCTATAAGCTTAAATCTTAAAAAATAAACCCATAAATATATTAACCAAGAGTGCGTTTTATTTTTCCTTGATTCTGAGCTTTTTTTAATGCTAACATATTCAATAATTGACAATCAATCGATGACTATTACATTTATTGTAATAAATAGAAAAATAAAACAACATTATGAGTGACAATATCACCCTATGTATTTACAATATATTATATTTATAAACTAATATGTAAAATAAAAAAATAAAGTAAATTTTAAATAAGCATTTGTCGACTGTCACCTCTCGGCTGTCTCAACTACCAATTGTTAGATATGAATGTTTTGATTGTCAACTGTCATAATGTATGGTGTTGGAGACAACCTTCACGACACCGGTAGTGAGAATCTTTTTCTCTGGCGATGACAACTTTTTACTCATGCGTGACAGTCAATAGTCGAGATAATTAACAATCATGAGTTTAAGATTTACTTTATTTTTTCTATTTATTTTATTAAGATCATTTATTATAAATACTTAGGGAGATATTGTCACTTATAATGTTGTCTTATACCACTTTTCTACGATAAATCTTATTATTGCCTCTCAACATCCAACTATTACTAGAAGGTTTAGTCTTAGAAAAAGCTCAAAATCAAGTAAAATTAAACTCACTCTTGGTTTTAAGTAGTTTAACATTTTTATAAGTTATTTTTTAAAGATTTGAGCTTATAGCAAAAAATAACAAATTCTTAATAACTCTATCGACTACTTTGTGTCAAGACCTAGATTTTTAAACCCTTTTTAAATAACACCAACGGTAAATCATGAAATTGTTTTCTTTCTTAATGCAAAAAAAATTATTTGATTAAATATACAAGTCATGATAATCGGGGTTCACAAATACGAATATCAAATCATATGATATTATTATACGTCTCAAAATCTCTAACAACGGGCTATTAATCTAAGTACTAGTTAAACATTAGTCTAAAAATAAATAACCAAGTTGGCTCTCATGTCAAAGATACAATTATTTATTATAATTGTAGAAACCCATGTTTTAAAACCCGGATCGGATTGGACGGTTCGACCGGGTTCAACCACACCCGGTCCTTCCCACTGGGCTGGTTCAGTCCAGTTAGTGTTGATTGAGTAAGATAATTGTGTAGTAGTCGGGATTCAAAGAGATCACACCCAACGACTTATGCAAGGGTGCTAACCATCTCTGCCACTTTGATTTTCTTGCATATGTAATACCAACTAATATATTTAATACAATTTTAATTAAGAATATGACAAATTTTTGTGCAAAAGAAGGGATTCGAAGTGGAACGTCAGCAACGACTTATGAGGGACACTAACCATCTCTACTCACAATTTTTTTGTTGTGATACATTATTAATTAATATATTTGATATACTTTTTAAGAATCACTGCTGACATCATTAACCGGTCCAACCCGGGTTAACCAACAGTTAGACCATATTGACCTGGCCCGACCACGCATCCGGGTCAACGGCTGGGACATGTTTTAAAACACTTGTAGAAATGAGGAATTACAATCCCACGCTCATCTGTCATGGTCTCACTAGTCCTCGCCTGATATACCTACAACCAACCAATCTAAACCACCAAATAACAACGGAAACTCTCTACCCCTAGGAGAAGAGTTTCCAAAATCACAAAAGGATCAATTAATATTTTTAGATCAGGCCAGTATCACCAAAATGCTAGTTACTAGTACTGATTAGACAACATCTCCAATGTTATTCCAATAAGATCGGATTTAGACGTAGTTCTGCCTAATGACTACAATATCTCAAGGAGCATAGCATCAGCTAAGCAATACTTAAGTATTTTCCACCAACTTACATTTTATGCAACTCGACGAGTACTAGGCCAGACCTGCTGGCCTACCTTAGGATTTTCTTCCTTGTGTGGATGCTTGAATGCCAGTTGTTGTGGTCACTAGTGGGCATTGCCAAGCATCCATTGCTCGCCGACAGGCAAGGCAAGTGAGATCTCTTCCAAGAGGCGATTCCATTGGGCCCAATCCCGCTGGCATTCAGTGGCTACTGGAGTATCTTCTACTAGGCCAAAACTTCCACTGGTGGTGGTGCATCAGCACTGTCGCCTTAGCTGGCCACAGGGTTGGGACTATATGGTCTGCCGTTCAACGACGATTTTGAACACCTTGGTCCCGAAACCAATCTATCGCCGGCCAGCCTCTGCCGTGATCCCAAAAGTTCCGCCCTTTCCCCTATGTTCTTTATGTGGTTCATCTCAATTGGTTGAAAGTAGATAAGAAGCCCCTCCAGCTGTGGTTCATTTGTGGACGAGAACCGCTATATCTTAGGATGAGGGGAAGAAAGCAATCACAACCAAGGTGCTCATCCTATCTAGCCTTCTATGACGGCCCAGCAAGAGAACGGAGATGGGTTCGAACCCACCGACCAGTTGCCAATGGGTGCAACCTGCCCATTGCTGGCAAGCTAGCCAGCAGCCAGCCCTAGAGCAGCCAGCATGTAGTTAGGCATGTGGGCAGTGCTAGCACTGCCACCACTCATTGTCCCTTTTCCCTAAAATATGAAAATTAGAATTTTAATCTCTCAAAATCCCAAATCTAACAATTAGCATAAAATAATGTTTGCTTCAATAAATCATTGGAGTTTTTGTGAGATCCTACCTGATCTCCAATCTTCGAGCATGCTCCTCCCCGACTCTGTCATTGGCTACGCTCATGGGAAAAGCCTCCTATGGCCAAGCTCCTCCTTAGAAATTCTAGATAGCTTCTTTATAATCATGGGGATTAGGGCTCCTAATTCCCTTAGAAGTTGGGCTAGAGCTGTTCACTTGGCTAATTTTTTTAATAATTTCTATCACCATATTTACCTAGGCCCTCAGCACGCCTGAAATGGCCTATTTGTGTGTCTAATTTGGGTAAACAGGCCATGCATGACATGTTCAATTTTGAACGGTCATATCTCCTTCATATGATCTCCGATTTGCATGTTCTTAGTGAAATTTCAATGATCTTTCAATTTCAAATATGAAGGTAGAGGTGGTGGAGCCGGTGGTAGAGGAGGCAAACTCGAAGCTGGAGCTGTTGAAAAAGAGAAGTAGTGAGTTGGTAAAGGTAAAAGGAAGATAATTAGAAAGAGTTATTTTGGACAATTGTTTCCTTATGTGTGGAGGTTTACATGTGCATAGACCATTTTGTGTATTATGGGGAAATGTGAGACATTTTATGTATTACAATGTATTCAAAGGCCATTTTGACAAATTCCTCTAATATATTTATACATACAATCAATATGCTTCTTCAAACTTGATATATTTTATTTAAATATATAAATACCCCTACCCATAATTGAGCATCTCAATCTTCGTCTTCTTGATTTGAGGGTATTTGTAAGGCCTCACGTTGGCTAGTGGGGCATCTGGAACAATCGAGACCTGATGATCATGCCGGTGGAGTGGCGTTGTGTTGGGCTCCTAAAATATGTCCTCATGCTCATCTAGGAGAGAGAGCAAGTCGGATGACATTGGCAGTTGTACAAGTTCTAAGGCTGCCCATTGTTGTAAGAAAAACCCCCCAGGGTTCATATCAGAACAAGGAGCGAACAACCTGAGCCATATGAAGTGTACCTAACTCTGTGCCATGTAGCCGAATGCTCTTCCCATTAATATTGAAATCCATATTCATCTCTTTGAAGTTCCATACAACATTGTCCAATTCTTGAAGCCACTAGACGTCAGCACCCTTGGTAGGCAGTAGATAGTGATCTATCACAAAAGTGTGGCTCTGAATAGAGAGTGCCACTTGTGAAAAAATGTTGGCACTATGCAAATGTTTCTTATCCCCAATGAGAATGTCGAAGGGTTTGGAATGCATGACTTGGTTACCCAAGCATTGTTTGACCATGTCATTGATGAAGTTGTAGGTCGAGCCACCGTCAGTGAGAACAGCCACTTGTTGATGCTTGAGATGCCCTAGAACCCCCATAGTGTGGGGGGTTAAGGAACTCAAAAAAGTAGGATTGATATACCTGGAAAGACCCCATCATAAGCTAGAGGATGGTTCATCTCACTTAAAGTATGGATGGATATCTCACATAAATTATTGACCATTGGAGCATCTTCCTTCCATCTGAGACGAAGTTAGGTGATGTACAGGAGGAATGGAAACTAAATTCTAACCTGGGTTGTTGTTGGAAAAGCCTTCCTGTGGGGTAGTTAGAGGCTGCTAAGGCTGGCTAGTAGACTTTGCCCACCTCCGTCAACTATGCTTTAGGGGTGTAAAGGGACAAACACGGATGCAGACATGGACAAGGCATGTCGACAATTATCCGTTTTTATGTGGGCCATGTGTAACGACCCGTTTTTCGATTACGCTTAACCCAGGAGGGTTAAGGGTAATTCGGTAATTTGAGATTAATGTTAAGAGGTTTCATTAGATAAAATACCCGTAGCCAGGTAGAGCTTGGCATAATGAGCGTAACGATTCGAAGAATGTGCGAAACGGAGGTCGGGACCGGAAGTGACGACCTCGGGAAACGTAGACATTAGGCGGGACCCATCTAGAAATAGTGTGATTTTATTACTTAAGTGTATTTGTATCGAAGGGCTCGTCGATACGAGTCCAACGGTACCTAGAACGCGCGAATCCGAATTTGGGGTATGAAGATACGCGCGTTTGAAGGCTTAAAAATAAAATAAATAAAAAGAAATGGGTGAGCCGGCGCGCGGCGTATGACTAGCGCGCGCCGTAGAGCGAGTCGGCGCGGCGCGACGCGCGCCCGCATTACCGCGGGCGCCGCAGTTTCGCGCGCGCACGGTTCCGCGCGGGCCCCAGGTTCGCGCGGTCGCGACCCGCGTAACGCACGGGCGCGAGCCGCGCGCGTTACGGCGGGCGCCGCCGCACGAAACCAGCGGCGCAGCCGCGGTTTCGGCGCGGCTCGGGGGTTATAAATACCCCCATTTCTCCTCTTTTCGAACCAGTTCTTCTCCTCCCCCGTTTCTGACCGTTCTGAGGCCGATTAAGGCCGTTCAAGACCCGTTTCCTACTAAATCGAGCATGCTCTACGCGATGGAGTGGTCCTTTCTTCGATTTGGAGACCTTATAAAGAAGAAATGCCTCTAGACAAGGAGAGGTTCTGCCCGTTATCCTCGAGCGTCGACCAACTTCTTTCTCCTCGTTCTTAAGCATCCTAACTCCGATTTAGTCCATCCAAGAGGCGTTCTTGACTAAATCGAGTATGTTCTACGCGATGGAGAGGTCCGTTCTTTGATTCGGCAACCGTATAAGGAAGAAATGCCTCAAGACAAGGAGAGGTTCCGCCCGTTATCCTCGAGCACCGAACGAGAAATATGGGCCCGAAGCAAGATGGGGTTCTGTTCGAAGTTGTTGGACTACATCAAGAGAAGTAATCCAGAGTGTGGGAGGTTCTGTCCGCCGCTCACGGCATAGAAAACGAGAAGAGTCTCCGGCAAGGAAGACGTTATACGTAATCTTTCGACACAAGATGAAGAACGTATGGAGGCTAGAGGAAGCTCTGTCCAATATCTTCGGATCTGAAGGGGAGGATGCTCATATGAGCAACTCCGCATAACACTACCCTACGAGACATGAGGGCAGTAAGCTTTCCTAATCTTCTGTTTTAATTATAGAACGATGATGTGTGCTATGCCATGATACGTGTTTATATGCCATGATGTGAGCTTATATGCTATGATGTAAGCTTATATGTTATGAAGTGTGATGTCTTGCTCTAGGGTAGAGCAAGACGTGTGTGTGTGTGTGTGTGTGTCCGGTCTCGGCTCAGTGATAGAGCGAGCTGGTTGATGTGCTCAGTCTCGATTCAGTAATGGAGCGAGATATGTATGGTATTTTCGATCCCGCTCTGTGGTAGAGCGAGATGTACGATTTCGTTAACTTCCGCTTGACTCCGATTTATAACGAGTTTTTGTATACTTCCGATTAAATATTCGGAGATACGTATGTTATACGATTTTTGTGATGCTTGTTGTATGTAGTAGCCATTAGGCAGAACTACGTTTGGATCCGATCGTATTGGAATAATATCCAATACGTACGTAGGCAACCAACGGCAATGCAACGTTGGCCCGATCCAAATCATTATAAATAATATGTTTTATTTTGTTTTACACGCGACGAACTATGAAGCTTCGTTGTGTGTAAATGGTCGTTACAACCTAAGTCTACGTACAAGGAAGCCTTAAGCTCCGTAGTGCGTAGGCGAACGTTGTACCTCTCGCACTCAGATGATGATTCCTGGCTTAAGGAAAATTTCAATTTCCTATCAATGATTTTGTGGGCCCGGCTCGGGTCGGGTCGTTACAAATGGTATTAGAGCATTGATCTGTCTGCGAGAGTATAATATTTTATTAATTTAATAAGTATTTTGATTTAAATTTTGAAAATAGAAATCGTTGTTTTGAATATGTTCTGATTATTTTGAAATGAATCGTGATTTTTTTAATTTTCTCTTCTGAACGTGTTGTCGCGGATTTCAAATAAATTTCGATTTTTCATCCTTTGGTTATGCCCGTGTGTTATCGAATTTAAAATGAACTCTAATTTTGAAATTTTGTTTTACATCAATAATTTTTAATTTAATATGGACTACTATTTTGAGAACTTCAATTTCTAAGCATATTTTAATTTTTGTGTACATGCTTTGTAATGGATTTGTTACGAACATAAATTTTATTAATTTTGATCTTAAATCGAACATGTTTTGAATACGTTGTTATGAACAAGTCGTATCAAATTTTAATACTTAATTTTGTTCTGCTGATATGATATGAAAATTGCTTCGAACTCTAATTATGATAATTCTAATTTGTTTTATTAGAAGTAATCTTTATTTTTATGCTATGTATGTGTATCTAATTAATGACAAGCTTATAGTTTATAGATATTGATTTTTTTTTAAATTAGGATTAATTTGAAAATTTTGCTTGAATGCGTTGCACCTGATTTAATATGAGATTTAATCGAATAATTATTTGAGATTTTTATCGCCATGTATTGCATGAGTTTTGATGCAAGCATCAATTTGATTATTTTGATTTTTTTTAATTAAAAATTATTTATAGCCTTAAGTTTAAATTTGTTGCATCATGTTTATTTTACTGGATTTAATATGAATTTTGCTTTTAAACTTTTCATTTTGTATATGTGACTTGTATGAAGTCCAATTTTATTTTTAATCGTGAGTTATATGAAAATTCTTTCTAAATGAGTTGATTTAGATTTAATTTAGAATTTCATTCTGCATGTTTTGCATCGGAATTAAGACGGATTCAAATTTCGATTTTTCACCAAGAATGAGTTGAAATTTTGTTTTCTCGTATGGCTTTGGATTTAATCAGAAACCTTGATTTTTATTATTTTGAATTTGACTTGATCGAAAGTTTTGTCTTAAATTCGTTACATGATTCTTTTCAACGACTTTGATTTTAATGTGTTTTAAACCGCGGTAGAATTACCATAGCGTAACCACCAACCGCTCATGGTGTGGGACATGTAGCGCTAGTGGAAACCCTACGGTTAATTCTACTCGGGTATTTAAACAAAATACGATTTGAAATATGTTTTCAAAGACGGTAGAATTACCAAGAGGTAACCGCTAACCGCTCATGGTGTGGGACATGTAGCGCTAGTGGAAGACTCAACGGTTAATTCTACTCGGGTATTTAAACAAAATACGATTTGAAATATGTTTTCAAAGACGGTGGAATTGCCAAGAGGTAACCGCTAACCGCTCATGGTGTGGAACATGTAGCGCTAGTGGAAGACTCAACGGTTAATTCTACTCGGGTATTTAAACAAAATATGATTTGAAATATGTTTTCAAAAACGGTAGAATTACCAAGAGGTAACCGCTAACCGCTCATGGTGTGGGACATGTAGCGCTAGTGGAAGACTCAACGGTTAATTCTACTCGGGTATTTAAACAAAATATGATTTGAAATATGTTTTCAAAGACGGTAGAATTACCACGAGGTAACCGCTAACCGCTCATGGTGTGGGATATGTAGCGCTAGTGGAAAACCCTACGGTTAATTCTACTCGAATATTGAAATAAAATTTGATTTCAAATATGCTTTCAACTACGATAGAATTTCCAAGGCGTAGGTAGCTTTAAATTCTAATCGTATGCCGAGGTTTTTACTCGCCCAAGTTTTTTAAAGTTTTTCGCTACTTTTCTGAAAACAAAAGCTCTGATTTTAAAATCATCTCCTCTTTTCAAAAAATTCCTCCGAGTTTTGGGCAATCGTGCCGTCTGGATAGTTCTTGGTTCCTCGGAGCTAAGAATTATTATGATTTTGGATACCGCCAAATTTGGCATCTGGCGCGGATAGGATTGGGATGTCATGGGTAAATCCCTTCCTTTCTGTCTCGCGTCGCCCCATGGGCGCGGGTGTAAGTCTTCTGGTATCGCGACATTCTGTGATCGTGTTTTCAGATTTTCTGAATGATTTCAAAAGAAAAATGACACAATATTTTCTTATATGCACAAAGCATATTCTTAGAACTTAATTCGACCTACTAAGTATAAATTATTACTAAGATTTTGACTCGCCAAAGTTTTGCTAAAAGTTTTCTACTAATTTTATAAAAACAAAGCTCTGCCTTCAAAATCATCTCATCTTTTTGAAAATATTCTCCGAGTTTTGGGCAATCGTGCCGTCTGGATAGTTCTCGGTTCCTCGGAACTAAGAATTATTATTATGATTTTGGATACCGCCAAATTTGGCATCTGGCGCGCCTGAGATTGGGATGTCATGGGTAAATCCCTTCCTTTCTGTCTCACGTCGCCCCATGGGCGCGGGTGTAAGTCGTTTGGTATCGCGACATTCTGTGACCGTATGTTTTCAGACTTGTGTTATTTTTCTGAAATTGATTTGTTTTCAAAGGCAGTAGAATTACCAAGGGGTGACCACCGACCGCTCGTGGTATGGGACACGACGCGTTAGTGGATTGCTCTAAGGTTGAATCTACTGATGGATTTGATATAAAATTTAATTTCAAATCCCATGATATGAAATTTAGTAAATTTATCTTAATCACCAGTGGAATTGCTAAGAAGAAACCATCAAACACCCGTGGTGTACTACATGAGGTGTTAGTGGATAGCTTCAAGGTGGTTTCCGCGAGTGTATTGAAATGAATTTCGATTTCAAATCTGGTTATTTTAGAAATGTTTGTTTTGAATTTGATTTGACGGTTCTGAATTTGATTTGACGATGGAGATTTCGATGATTTGGGTCTTCGAACTCTCTGGATAGTTATTTGGTATAAAACCCAAAAGCTATCAATTCTGGATACCGCCAAATTTGGCTCTGATGTGCACAGGTGTGGGGCATTATGGGAATGCTCCTATCCTTCTGTTTTTCCGTAGCACCATGGGTGCAAATGTAAGCCGTTCGGTATCACGGCATTTTGATTTACTCATTGATTTATCAAATTTCGAAAGAACGATGTGTTCGATTTTGAGTGACATATCAGAATTTTTGAACAAGGATTTATCCGATTTTGAATTAAATGTCGGATTTCGTTTATGAACGATTTATCAGATTTTGATGAACGATCGATTCGTTGAATTTTTAAGAAAATGATATGTTTGATTTTGAATGGCATATCTGATTTTTGAACGATGACATATTCGACTCTGATTTAAGTATCGTATTTTTGTATGATATGATTTATCCGATTTTATATTCGGATTTCTTGTGAAAATATTTTATCTGATCATAAATTATCAGATTATATTTGTGAATGTGTTATCCAATTTTAAGATTGGATTCCTTTTATACATGATTTATTATGATCTATCACACTCTGTTTACGATTACTTATCCGATTAAATATCGGAGTTTGTTAGATATTTATTTTAATTTATATGTGTTTCGAAGAGTAAGTTTAGGTGAATTGCGAGGACGCAATTCTTTTAAGGGGGGAAGAATGTAACGACCCATCTTTCGATTACGCTTAACCCAGGAGGGTTAAGGGTAATTCGGTAATTTGAGATTAATGTTAAGAGGTTTCATTAGATAAAATACCTGTAGCTAGGTAGAGCTTGGCATAATGAGCGTAACGATTCGAAGAATGTGCGAAACGGAGGTCGGGACCGGAAGTGACGACCTCGGGAAACGTAGACATTAGGCAGGACCCATGTAGAAATAGTGTGATTTTATTACTTAAGTGTATTTGTATTGAAGGGCTCGTCGATACGAGTCCAACGGTACCTAGAACGCGCGAATCCGAATTTGGGGTATGAAGATACGCGCGTTTGAAGGCTTAAAAATAAAATAAATAAAAAGAAATGGGTGAGCCGGCGCGCGGCGTGCGACTGGCGCGCGCCGCAGCACGAGTTGGCGCGGCATGACACGCGCCCGCATTACCGCGGGCGCCGCCGCCCGAAACCAGCGGCGCAGCCGCGGTTTCGGCGCGGCTCGGGGGTTATAAATACCCCCATTTCTCCTCTTTTCGAACCAGTTCTTCTCCTCCCCCGTTTCTGACCGTTCTGAGGCCGATTAAGGCCGTTCAAGACCCGTTTCCTACTAAATCGAGCGTGCTCTACACGATGGAGTGGTCCTTTCTTCGATTCGGAGACCTTATAAAGAAGAAATGCCTCAAGACAAGGAGAGGTTCTGCCCGATATCCTCGAGCGTCGACCAACTTCTTTCTCCTCGTTCTTAAGTATCCTAACTCCGATTTAGTCCATCCAAGAGGCGTTCTTGACTAAATCGAGTATGTTCTACGCGATGGAGAGGTCCGTTCTTTGATTCAGCAACCGTATAAGGAAGAAATGCCTCAAGACAAGGAGAGGTTCCGCCCGTTATCCTCGAGCACCGAACGAGAAATATGGGCCCGAAGCAAGACGGGGTTCTGTCTGAAGTTGTTGGACTACATCAAGAGAAGTAATCCAGAGTATGGGAGGTTCTGTCCGCCGCTCACGGCATAGAAAACGAGAAGAGTCTCCGGCAAGGAAGACGTTATACGTAATCTTTCGACACAAGATGAAGAACGTATGGAGGCTAGAGGAAGCTCTGTCCAATATCTTCGGATCTGAAGGGGAGGATGCTCATATGAGCAACTCCGCATAACACTACCCTACGAGACATGTGGGCAGTAAGCTTTTCTAATCTTCTGTTTTAATTATAGAACGATGATGTGTGTTATGCCATGATACGTGTTTATATGCCATGATGTGTGCTATGCCATGATGTGAGCTTATATGCTATGATGTACGCTTATATGTTATGAAGTGTGATGTCTTGCTCTAGGGTAGAGCAAGACGTGTGTGTGTGTGTGTGTCCGGTCTCGGCTCAGTGATAGAGCGAGCTGGTTGATGTGCTCAGTCTCGATTCAGTAATGGAGCGAGATATGTATGTTATTTTCGATCCCGCTCTGTGGTAGAGCGAGATGTACGATTTCGTTAACTTCCGCTTGACTCCGATTTATAACGAGTTTTTGTATACTTCCGATTAAATATTCGGAGATACGTATGTTATACGATTTTTGTGATGCTTGTTGTATGTAGTAGCCATTAGGCAGAACTACGTTCGGATCCGATCGTATTGGAATAATATCCAATACGTACGTAGGCAACCAACGGCAATGCAACGTTGGCCCGATCCAAATCATTATAAATAATATGTTTTATTTTGTTTTACATGTGACGAACTATGAAGCTTCGTTGTGTGTAAATGGTCATTACAACCTAAGTCTACGTACAAGGAAGCCTTAAGCTCCGTAGTGCGTAGGCGAACGTTGTACCTCTCGCACTCAGATGATGATTCCTGGCTTAAGGAAAATTTCAATTTCCTATCAATGATTTTGTGGGCCCGGCTCGAGTCGGGTCGTTACACCATGTGCTTGTCTAACCACATATGTCCATGACGGACACGGACAGACATAGCCAAACAGTAGGTGGAAGTTTAACATACACCACTTTGTTCTCTTATTAAGGGTGTTTAATAAAAAATTAACTATAATATTGGGATAGTCTAATCTAGTAAATAAATAATAATGATATAGAAGACATGTGAGAGTATAATATGTATTTTTTACAATCTTTTTATGAAGGTTAACTATGTGACGTAGGCTAGTAATTTAGCATCAAGAAAAATAAAATAAAAAAATACATAGTTGGTGAACACAAACGACTGCACACACGACCAACCCTTGTCTGTGTCTGTCTGCAACATGGATAGATGAAAAACAATATTGTCCCTTTTAGTGTGGAGGGATGCAGACGTAGATGGACACCAGACCAGTGGACGCTATTTACACCCCTACTGAGCTTCTCCTCCTCAATCCTGGCGCGACACACCACTTCCTGCACGGTGGTGCAAGCAGAAAGAAAATATGAGACATGTATTAAAAATTGGTTAATTTTGATGATCAAAATAATATCTAAACTTCATGTTTATTTTAGTCTTAGGGATCTAACAAGATTTAGTTGTGGTCGAGTTAGATTTGAAATTGATTTAACTTAAAAAAATAAGTAGACATGTTCTTATCGATCAAGTTTAAAGACTAAGTTGAGTGTCAATGGTAAAAGATTTATTTGCACACACTTACATGCACAATTCACTTAGAATATATTAAAATTAGTGAATTAAGCGAATCGTGAAGTTTTAGATTGAACTAGGGTAAACTGGGAAAAATTACTATGCATCAATCTATCGCAACAAAATGTATTAGAGTCAATAGATCAATCGACACCTGAATAGGAATATGGAAAATTAGATTAAGAGTTTATCGATGGATTTCTCTCATGAAAGATCGATAGCTTGAAGAGTCATACCCTAATTAGAATAGTGAACAATTGATCACGGTCTATGTTACTTACCTAGTTTAAGACATTATGGAAAAGAATTCATTCGTAATTAAAGTATAAGTCATAAACTTACTTAATGGCTATACAAGGGCTAGGTAAATACAAAATTGAAGAGAGGAACACCTATAAATTGAGAGATGAAAGAGGAGAAGTAATTTGTCCTTAGTTTACCACAAGCGATCATCATTGTGCTTTAAAGTTCATGTTAATGGTGATTCCTTGAGTGACACACAATTGAAGAAGAAGTCTTTCATACACATAAACCAAATAGGAGTTGCATCAAACTACAATGGAGCATTGAAGAACTCAAGGCTAAAGTCGTAAAGAAGAGGAGTTTGTTTGAAGAGGCTAGAAGGAGAAAATGATAAAACAAGTAGAAAAAAAGTTTCAAGGCTTGAGGAGAAGACTTGAAGGCTAGTAACAAATAGAGATTGGAGATATCTAAACAAAGGAAATTTGGGTTAAAGTCTCAATAAGGGTTGGTGGTTTTCTTGTGATGATGTAATGTCGTACTTGTTAGTGCATTGATTTATTCGTTAAATGATTGTCATGATTTTTGCCCTAGTTTGGGTTTTTCACGAAAAAATTGTTGCGTTTACTTGTGTGCTTCGCATATTTTGGTGTTTAATAAAAAATATGCATAGAGATAGAACTCTTAATTGCTTACTGGTTAAAGTATTAGCCTTAAGAACAATCTAGTGATCCGCTAAGCCATCTAGTAGAACCTAATGCATTATGACGAGGTTTTGATACCAATGTTATGTTTCGATGTGAAAAACAAACAATATCTAGCTTCTTTGTAGAGAAAGTGACAAAGAGAGAAGAAAGGAGATGATGAAGAAGAAGTTTCTGTTTAATAATGAAAATAAGACATTTTCCCTCTTACTACTAAAGGGGCATTACTCCCAAAAGGTGCACAAGCTGTGGGACGCACCAATTGGGTGGGCCCACAACTAGCCTATCACCCCTTGTCTTGCCATAAAAAGATAAAAAGTAATCCAATCAAGAGTGTTGTAGATATATCTTTGTATAGTCTTTAGTATGTGTACACAATAGTGAATTTACTAAAATACCCTTAGGTTGGGGATTCACCAAAATTCACATAAAAACAATTGTTCACATGCATCAATTACTCAAATATATCATAAATAAATGGGATAGACTCATGGACAAAAGTGCACATCTCAACATAAAATAAGAAAGACAATAGTATAAATTATCAATTGCCAAGGTGCATAGATCAATTGGGTCACTAGAGTACCCTCGATTCATCACTATGTCAAGCGCTAGATCGATCAGGTTATTGCCAACCTTCATATTGATCTAAATGTTGACTTATTGATCAAGTACATATTGGACTCAGTTTGTCACAATGTCAAACATGATTCTTGAGGTCAAATAGCATAAAAATTATGGAGACATACCTATAATCAATATGAGTAATCCATTTCAACCAAATTTTGGAATAGGCTCGTAGAGATGAAAATTTGGAAACCTTAGCCATGGCCAACAAGGGGTGAGTAGGAAAAAAATAGGATTCTTCAACATGAGCTTCTTAGTAGTGTCTTGATCAAGGATATATGCTCAAAACTAAAAGCATATCGAGTCCTAGCTCACCCCTCATGGCCAAGCCCATGGTGGGCTGACCCCTAGAGAGTTCATGTGGGTCCCACTGTAGGTCATGCACAGGGGACCACAAGGTGTATGCATGTATGCACGCCTACAATATACCTAATACTCATATGCGTGTTTGCATGCGACTTATGCCCATCAAATGTACATGAAAAAGGTTGATAGGCCGTGGGTACTAAATCACCCAAATCGGATTTCACATGTGGACCAATATGGGCCAAACCCATATCTAAGTCCAACAAGATTAAATTACAAATATACCCCTATTCTTTGTCAAAGTTACACATAAACATATTTTCTCATTTACCTTTACATCAATATATTTATATCTCTTAACCTTTTTTGAAAACTAAATATGCAAATACGACTTTTCTTAATCTATGTATACACCTTATGGCTTTTTCCAAAGACAAAAATATTAGAACATTCATAACTCCTTTTTCCACCCTTAATTTTAGGATTGTCATGGGTTTGCCTCACCGATGTCAACTCTCCTATCAACTTCCTCTTGCAAGACTTTGTTTCTCTTAGCCTCCTTCCCGACTTATCAGAGGTAGCAACGTAAGGGAGAATGGTTATGAATTAAATGAGTATTTTCATCTTCAAAAAAAGTGAGAGTATAAGTGTGGTTTTTGAAAGGTAAAATAGTCTATATCTAATTTTGATAAAATAAAAAATGCAAAGTAAAAATTATAATTGGTGAAAAGATCTATATCTATAACTAATTTTAGCTAAGTTGAAAGCATGTAGGCATAATTTACGCTTAGTCTTGTCCTTTGCATGCAAAAGGGGAGAGACTCTTTTCCCCACCCCAATACTACATACAACCTAGCCTTATTTGATAGAATAAAATACAAAGGGATTAGGCTTACATGTAGCCATTAGAGCTTGAACAAAGGTTTTTCCCCTTAATGAAGCTTTTCGTTTTCTAATCTTCTACAAATCCTCATAATGTATTCTAGTTTATAACTTGACTGAGATTAATTATCACTTAAGGAACCGTATTAGGATGGCTAATGGTATATTTATAGCTAAACTAGGACACCATTAAGAACCCTAAAATCCTGACTATCTAAAACCACAACTTAAAAGGTATCATGAATCAGGCCCATTACCCAAGATAGTTTTGAAAGCCCAAAACATGTGTCAATAGAGACAACTGGGCCACCTGCTATTTTAATTGAAAAACAAGTCCAACATTCTCCTATTTGGCACAACTTGTCAATTGAGCCATAGAAATAAAATCTCCCACTTGGCTTAATTAAACTAAACTTGAGAAAAATATTTTTTAAAAAAATGACCAAGTGGGTAATGAAAAAATTTGAAATAACCTTTGTATGTGCATACTGTTTTGGAGAAAACAATACCCTTTGAACTGCATATGGTAACTTCATACTCTTACAAAATTTTATAATTGCAGGAATCTGGGTTATAACCTCATATGAGAACGTTCCTTTTCAAGTATCACAATGCAACTAATCAACTGTGTTTGAGTGCTATATGTGGCAAAAATATATAAATATGAGTTAATACATTATCCCACTCATTGTCTCATATTAAGTGCACAAAAAATGAGACATCACGAAAAATTCAAATATAAATGCTATGTTAAATGAAAAAGTCCAAATGTATGTATGCTAAACTAATAAGACCTATACGATCCACATGACTCTTGTACATAGAAGGTGGTATGCCTTAGTCATTGGATAAAAAACCATTAGCTTAGTAGCTATATGCTCAATAACAATTGTCCCTTCTTTAATATGATCTTGAGCAACAAGATACTTGATGTTGATGTGCTTACTTTGACTACCACTCTTGTTGTTCTTCGTGAAAAATATAGCAACACTACTATCACAAAACATCTTTTACGGCCTAGAAATTGAATCAATAATGGTAAGCCATGTGATAAAGTTTATCGACTAAGTAGCATGTGATGTGCCCTCATAACAAGCAACAATCTCTTCCTCCATAATCCACGAAGTTGTAAGGGTTTTCTTGATACTTTTCCGAGAGAAATCACCGCTTTCCAGAAGGAAAATGTAGCATGATGTCGACATTTTCGAGTCAACACAACCAACAAAGTCTACATCTTCCCAATGAGGTCCAAATGATCAGAATGTCTATATGTAAGCATGTAATCCTTCGTTCCTTGTAGATACCTCATAACCTTCTTTGCAGCTCTCCAATGTTCCAACCCTATATTTTTCTAATATCTACCAAACATTCCACTGAAAAAGGCAATGTCTGGTCTTGTGCAGACCACTAAGTACATTATACTACCAACAACCGATGCATATGGAATTTCCATCATTCTTTCAACCTTTAAAGAATTCTTCAAACACTGGAACAAGCCAAATTTGTTACCCTTCACCATAGGAGCAAGACTAGATGGGCGAATTTCCATGTTAAACCTCTTCAAAACTTTATTGATATAGGCCTGTTGAGACAAGCTAACGATTCTTCTAGATCAATCATAATAGATCTCAATCCCTATGACACAGGATGCCTCTCTTGTATCTTTCATGTCAAAGTTCTAAGAAACAAACTGCTTAGACTCGTGCAACATCCCTATGTCACTACTTACAAGTAGATTGTCATCAATATATAAGACCAAAAATGTGTAACGACTCCCACTAACTTTAAGGTATATACATTGATAAGATAATTTCTCCATAAAACCAAATGAAGTAATAATATCGTTGACCTTCAAAAACCACTATCGAGAGGCTTGTTTGAGTCCGTATATTGACTTCTTTAGTTTACAAACTAAATAACTTCCTTTATTTGAAGTGAAACCTTCAGAATGATTCATGTACATTTTCTCTACAAGATCCTCATTGAAGAATGTCATCTTCATATCCATTTGATGTAACTCTAGGTCATAATGAGCTACAAGGGCCAAAATAACTTTTAATGAATCCTTCGTAGAAACTAGTTTAATTGTAGTTGACACCATCCTTCCGAAGAAAACTATTGGCAACAAGTTGAGCCTTATTTCTACTAATGTTACTAGATGGATCTAATTTAGTCTTATAGACCAATTTGCAGCCAAGATTTCTGTCACATGGTGGTAACTCTATGAGATCCCATACTTGATTATCAGCCATAGACTTCATGACATTGTACCACTTGTTGGAGTTATCTCCATTCATGGCCCGTGGAAATGTAACATGATCTTGAATGAGTCCAACATTTTTGTCAGACTCCTATAGGTATACAATGTAGTTAGAAGGGACTACATATTTCCTTATTCTTGAGGATTGTTGAAGTCCTATTTCATCCAAAGGTGGAGGTATCTATACAATAGGTGCTTCAACAACTTATTCCTAAGGGGATGATGGTGGAATGATAGGCTGCTTTGGAATCACTTTAGTTGATGCAACATGTGATCCTCCACTCAATGTGGAGATAAGAACTAAAACCCACACTCCATCAAACACAATATGTTTTGGGTAAATACTCCCACTGAAGTTGCCATTCTAAAGAAAAAGTGCATTTAGAGCTTCGACCATTGTAGGGGTGTGTGAGGGACAATAAAACCTATAACCCTTAGGCCTTTCTACATAGCCAATGAAAAAACCATTGACAGTCCTAGGGCCATTTTTCTTCTCAAGTGGTTTGTACACCCTAACCTCAACAGGACAACCCCAAATGTGTACATAATCTAAACTTGGTTTCTATCAATTCCATAGATCAAAGGGTGTTTTAAGAACAACTTTATATGGAACTCGATTAAAATGTACATCAAAGTGTGGTTCCTTCTTTTGGTCACACCATTCTATTGTGGTGTGCCCAATACTATGTATTGTGCAACAATACTATTTTCCTTCGAGAATTGTGCCAATGGACCAAGTTTTTGTACACTCCTTGTGTACCTGGTATAGTATTCCCCTCCCCTATCTAACCAAATGATTTTTCTACATCTATCTTATCAATCTTTAAAGCATCAAATGATTCAGCATTTTCATTCAAGAGATAAAGATACATGTATCGGGTATAATCATCTATAAAGGTAATTAAATACCTTTGACCATTTAAATAGGGTGTACTAAACGATCTACAAATATCAGTGTGTTGATACATAATTTCTCATCATGCCTCTTAGCACCCTTAGAAGACTTGTTAGTCTACTTTCCCTTTATGCAGTCTATACATGTCTCAAAATCAAGAAAATCTAGTGTTTTTAAGATTACTTCTCTTACTAATCTCTTTAAGCGGTAAATGGAGATATGCCCTAACCGCCTGTGCCATAACATAGAGAAATCTTTTTTAATAACACTACCTTGCATAGATATCATAGATTGTTCAAAGGAAACATGGGAATAGAGAAAATTGCCCATCTATCAAGAAACTAAATTCTTTGAAAAACATGGAATATTAAAATTTCTATCTAAATCTAAAGTGTATCCCATATGAAGAACAAGTCAGTATGTTCCCACACCTTCAACCTTTGAACAAATCTTATTGCCTGAATAGATGTTGTGCTCCCCATCATTTGGATTCATTAGTTTGTGAAACCCATGCATGATAGTAGAAACATGAATTGTAGAACTAGAATCAATCCACCATGTGTTTTGATTATGAGAATCATGAAAATCAAATTCATAACACACAAAAATCATGAATTTTCCTCCTTCTTTAACATACCACTTTTGATATTTAGGGTATTCTTTCTTAATGTGTCCTTTCTTCTTATAGAAAAAACATTTGGTTTCCTTAGTGATGCTAGTAGACTTAATTGGCACACCTTTACCAGCCTTATTCTTTTGAGCACCATGATTTCCCTTTTTTTGACACTTTTGAGGAACGAGATGGGTACTTTCTAACTTCTCTTGCTTAAGTCTCGTTTCTTCCTAAACACACATACTCAGAAGGTCATTAGCTGACCATTGAGTGTTATGTGTGTTGTAAGAAATCTTGAATAACCCATATTGTGCAGGAAGGGAGTTTACTATAAAGTGGACCAAAAAGGTGTCATCTATCTTAATTTTCATGTTATTTAACTGATTAGCTATATCATGCATATACATGATATGCTATTGCACCCCTTTATCATTTGTTAGCCTCATGTATGACAAGTTGGACATTAAGATTCTAGCTATGGCTTTGTCAGAGGTCTTGAATTGAGCTTCAATAACTTTCAAAAGTATTGTCACTATAACACATTTTGGGATGGATCCCTTAATGCTTTTATTTATAACAGACTTCATGAGCATCATACTTAAGTAGTTAAACTGCTCTTACTTTTTAAATAATGTTGCCTCACTTGGCATACTTTTATCCATAAGGGTGGTGGGTACATCCATACGAAATGCCAAATCCAAGTCCATGCACCCTAATAAAAAAGTATTTTTTCCTTCTAGTCGGAAAAATTGTCCCCAAACAATAATCGAAGGTGTTGATTAGGGTCATAAATAAAAGATGGATTAGCTGCAATAAAAGACAAATACATGCATACAATTAATAGGGCAAGAATGCTAAATCAACTAGTAAAAATTTTGAACCTCCCTTTGGGCAAAGGTTGCATATGCACCAAAATTATTAAAACTGTTGTTACACCTAAACTATTAATTAATTAAATTATGTCAAAGCTTCGGGTTATATTACTTGAAAGAGAACAAATGGATGTAGTCTTGCAAGGTCGAATCCACAAGGATTGACTTTGTGTGACTATCATAATGATTACAAAATTGAAGGATAAAGAAAATTTAGAGGGAGAGTAGAAGAGTACCGAGGCAATGAAAGTGTTAAGATGAAATTTAATAATATAAAATATAAAGACATTAAGGATCATTGTAACATCTAGTGATGTTCTTTATGTATCATGTTATTTCGATTAAAATCGAATGAAGATTCAATCTAACCGAAAGATATGAACATTAAAAGAAAAAATAAAGAATGGGAATACTTTGGAAAGATGAAGGATTAAAAGAATTGTTTCTTAAAGAGTTTCATGTATAAAAATCATAAAAGATCAAGAAGGAGAGCCTTCAAGCATCGTACGTATTAAGATAAAAAAGAAAAATAATATTAAATAAATATAACTTTAAATAACTAATACTTACTTGAAAGCATAGATAAAAAATGAATAAAACTCCATTAGATTGTACCAAATTACTTCTAGCCTTAGCTAGAAGTCTTAACAAGATATTACAATAAAAATTAAATACAAAAGCTATAAAATAAGAGAAGAAAAATAAGTGAGGAGAGCTCCAAAAAGGGGGAGATAATGCCTTTCCCATGTTCACCCTTTTTTTATAGGAGTAGAGGGGGTTTTTTTAAAAGGGAAGGTCTAATCACATCATTTGATTGCTTCTTGATTGATTGCTTCATTGGTTGCTTCTTTATCAATGATTAGATTCTAAATCAATTAAATATTTATTTAGTAAATAAATATCCTTTAGTTTTCTTATAGTTTTCTAATTAGCCTCATTATCTTTCCTTATGTGTATCAATCACAACCATTTAAAAAATCCTCCATGTGTTTGCCTCGAGTTGATTGATTAGTTGTCCCATTGAATGTCTAATTGGACCCATAAATATTCAAAATTATGAAATTCTTCCTTAAATAGGGATTGTATCTACATAATACTTCTTTCCAATTCTACTATAATAATATGAATTTGAAATTTTTATAAAAAGATATGATAGAAATACTAAGGATGTGTTAATATGTCCAAATCAACTCCTTCCTAAATTTGTTTCTCTAGATGTAAGTCTGAAATCTAATGGGTGCACATGGTTGTGTTTGACCATTTTATGTATGATTAGACCATTAAGAGCACATTCATGTTCCTTGAATTTGACTTCACTTCCTCTTCCACTTGGATTCTTTTGAAGCCCATTTGGACATATAAACACAATAGAGGTCCAACTCACCTATTTAAAATATAAATAAGCTAAGTAAATAATGAATTAACACAAAATAGGATTACAATTGAAGTTTTGAAAGCATTTAATTTAACATTATTTCAGTGCATCAAATGTATAGACAAAAATAGACATTTTGTTTCATGATAAGGCTAGTGGGTTATAGTGTGATACATAACAGGAAAATCCTAGACCTTTGGGCCCAGAGATACACCCATGTTACAACATATAACCCTCCGCCCTATCCTAATCATGTAACTAAAGCTACCACCTCTTTGTGGGGCCGGATGATAATAATTGTCACATAATTAAAATTTTGGTGACAACACAATGATTATTTATGTGAATCTCTACACCCTATAGTAGCATTTTGTATGATTCACATATTCAAATTGACTTAGAATGCTTTGTCCACTTCTAAGTCATTCCAACGGATGTGTGAACTTAATTTGTGCATATCACCATCTCATATAAAAGCCCAATAGAAAGGGGGCTATGGACAATAACAAGATAAGTGTAAATAATTATCAAACCATAAAAATTGAATAAACAAAATTGATAAGGGCCTTTTCGTCAATTTTGTTAATGGGCTTTCGAGATTCTGCAAGGGGTTCCCATCATCACACGCCACAATTAATATAATAAAGTCCACAGTTGATGTACAATCCTTAAAAAATGTACGAGATGGAAGTACTTAGGCCCCTAAACGAGAAAAATACATATTCTAACCACATGACTGCTTCCACCTCCAGAAGTGATCCTTGATTTATGGTGAAGGTTACAATGTATTCACAAAAGAGATTTTTCCATATTACCTGGTTGAAGAAGCCAATATTCTGTATTCGGCAAGGGGTTCCCATCATCACACGCCACAATTAATATAATAAAGTTCATAGTCGATGTACAGTCCTTAAAAATGTATGAGATGGAAGTACTTAGGCCCCTAAACGAGAAAAATACATATTTTAACCACATGACTGCTTCCACCTCCAGAAGTGATCCTTGATTTATGGTGAAGCTTACAATGTATTCACAAAAGAGATTTTTCCATATTACCTTGTCGAAGAAGCCAATATTCCGTATTCGCTAGTTTTTAAACAAAAATCCACTAAACCCAGAATTAGGTGGGGTTAATCCGGCTCGGATCGGCATCAACCAGTCATTGACTTACGTGGCAATGGCCTTCTCTACCTCTAAATTGTATGCTCGTATACTTGAGTGTTCATATATTGTGTTATTGAACACACAATAGTTAGTACTTTCATTCACTCAGTACGTTGTCGTGTTATAGATTATACGATATACGATATGGAGATGTCATCTTATTGTGTATGTGTAGCATACCTAAAGTGTTATCAATAACATGATATGCCACAAATGACATTCAATTGTTGTGCTATCGTATATGAGAAGACATCATATCGTTTAACCAATAACATGATATATATAGTGTGTATTTATACATTAGTTACATATTGTGAATCAACACAACTCGTTGATTTTTGTCATGGCCCATTGTTGATATAGATATGTATTACATCTTTTACAGATGAAGAGCTGCAGAAATATAGACAAATTGTGGAATCAGTGAAGACTTCAGAAGAGAAGAAGAGGATTATTCACAGGAGGAGAACAACTTCCCTATTCAACTTTGACTATTAAAAGACATTTTTGAATCAAGGCTGGCATACAAGGCAATCTTGGAGGAGATTGGGTTCTACTTAGTATACGATTGCAACCAATAATTATCTTCAGGCTGCTCTTGGACATTCTAATAGGTGAGTGATGGGACAACTCACAAGAGGTGTTCAACATTAGGAGCAAAATATTACTGCTTATGGTGGAAGAAGTCGCTTGATCACAGGTTTGAGTGTGAAAAGGAACCCATTGAAGTTAAGCAGTGGCAATAGAAAGGCTGCCAAAGGCAAGAGACAATTTTTCAAAAGGTTATTTGTAGGGAAGTGGCCGGAGAAGAATCTAACTAAAGAAATTTTGATAGAAGTGGCAAACAACAGTTGTGTTGTCTCTGACTGGGACTTAGATCGATTGGCCATCGTGCACATGGGGGTTCTCATTTTATTCACACAAAGCAACAAATCCGTCTTCCCATCTCTATGTGACTTCATATATGACCTAACAGTTGTGGGGAGGTACAACTGGGTTGAAGCCATGCGTGACATGTCACTTCGAGGCATATCATCAACCCACCAAAACATCAGGAGCAGAGAAGATAAGTGCTCCACCAACGTCAGAATTCTCGTTGGGGCTTCATTTGTGCTACAAGTAAATTTTGTATTATAAATAACACGATTACTAATATGAGCGTAGAATTGATAACATGATAGCATATTAACATTTTAGGTATATCATCTTTTAATAACAGAAGAGTGTAAGTAATGTGTCATAGATAATGCACTAATTTGATTTGCATGTTATTGATCACACGCTAGTTAGGATATCGTGTTATTGATAAGAAGATAAAGAACTATATCGTGTATATTCAATTTGACAATGTGAGCATTTCATGTAATCAATGACACGATTAGTTTAATAAACGTGTTATCCATGACACAACATACATGACATAGGTTCACTATTAACGAGATTGTTTTGCCCACGTACGTGTAGTTTTTTTAGCATACTTCTATATGGGCTCCAAGTTCTCCCCCATGTAGCCTGAGGTGCAAGAGGTAGTCTAGGTTTACCCAATTGTTGACGGACATAGAGAAGGCCGCTAAACTTGACCCGGCCAATGAAAAGTTGAGGAAGAAATTGCTGGCTCATCACAGGATGAGGAAGTAGTATGAGGAGATACTTGTGCAACTCAAGGTAGATTCAGAAGTGTTCAAGCTAATAACTCCAATTTCTAAAGAGGCTCACTTGATGGATGGCCAAAAACTGGCCCCAAAGGCAAAGAAGATGGGCCACTCATACTAAGATACATAGAAAATCGTATGTTATTCAAGCACTTCCTAGCTTGATGTCAGGCAAGCTCATTATGACGAAGAAGTCAATGAGATCTTTGTCATGCTAGTAGATGTCATGACTGGGGTCATTGACATCGTATGTGAAAAGGCCATTTTGTCTAGGGAGCGGGGTTGGAGCACTGAGAGTGTGCTAGTTGCTCTCCAGAAGGTTAAAAACGCTCTCGAGGTGGCCACGAGCTTAATTGAACAAATGCAGCCCCAACCTGAACCAGAGACTGAGCAGCCGTACAAAACCCACTACCAGAGATTCATCATGCAGCAACCCCTTTGCCAACAACTGAAGGAAAGACTTTGGTTAGGGTCAAGGCTAGAGCTTCCAAATCAAGTGAAGTTGTTCATCAATCAGCTCACAAAGAGCAAAGAAAATATATTCCTCAATTTGTTGAAGGGGATTTCATTTTGAATAAGTATATATTCGATAACACAACCTTTTATATTACCGACAGTGTACAATATCATTTTATATAAAAATGATATGGTAGTAGTTATGTGTTCGATAACATGATTGTTTGTATTAATGCATTAGTTTCAATATGACAGTTAAATTAGTCATGTCATCAATAACACACGTTATTTGACTATCATATATATAATCATATGACTTGTTACATGTACTATGCAGAGAAAAGGGAGCCCAAAGTTGGCTCCCAAAAAAGAGGAAGGGTCCAAAGGTTGAATGGATAATCACTGGATTCCTTAAGAAAATTAATGAGGAAGGGTGGCCACAATACCCACATTGCAGAGGTCGACCAGATTAGAAGACTTGCTGTTGCAACCATGGAGAGGGTCCTTCATATAAAGGGAACATAATGGCCAATGTCGAGTTTAATAAATGCCCATATCAAGAGATGAATGATGACTGTGGGGTGTTCCTGATGTATTATATTGTGAAGCTGGCTAGAGGAGTCATTCAATTAGATTTTACCCAAGCCGAGATCACAAATTTTGTCAGGTTGTAGATGTGTGGCAATTCTTCATGGGCAAATTGATTAAGAATTTGATGAAGATTCGAAAGAAGTGTAGTAGTATATTATTGGGGCCTCTCTTGCAATACACAATTCACAAAGTTAAAAATATTGTTGTAATTTCAATCAAGATCGTTGAATCTATGGTAGCATATCGTGTAATCAATAACACGACTTTACGTCAATTTTGTCATTGCTAACACGAACTCATGTTAGGTCATTAATATAGGATACATATCGTGTAATCAGCGACACGCGTATACATAACTCATGTAACTAATAACACAAAATTATGTTAAATTGTCCAAGATAGGTTACAGATTATGTAATCTACAACACGCCAAGGTGTATGTCGTCTCATTGATCATACACCGTTTGTTAGGTCATGTGTTATATTTTGTAGTTCGTGTTAGAAAAATGACAATCAAATAGTAGGTTGTGTCACCGATCACACAAAGTATAGTTAGGTTGTGAAATATTAGTTTGTTGGTTGTGTCACAAAAAAACGACCATACGTTGATCATGCCACTGATAACACGAATTAAAGACAAGTCGTGTACTATATGTTACAGATCATGTTAGCATAAGGATGATCATCCTAATGATGTCATGTAACCAATAAAGTGTTACTTGCTATGGTTTGAAACAATTCCATACGTTGCAAAATAGGAAAGGAAAATGACAAATTTGTAGGCAAAAACACAATTTTTCATTAATTTTACTTGATGAGTACATACATAAACATAATGGCCTCAATCTATGGCAAGGATGCATTTATTACATAACATAAAAACATTACATAAGTAGACCACAATCTGGTGATCCTTTAGTAAATAATGGCACCATCTGTCACCGATTGCAAATATGAAAATAGAACATCACACACCATCTGTCTCCATAACTACAGCTTAATGAATTATTAAGTAATATGCGATTAGACATTCGGGACATTGAAATAACGCCATATTATGACTCGTCCTCCTCCGAGGTTGATGACAAGACCGGTGCGGATGATTAATGGGGCAAATTGGTAAATTCATTTGACAATACATGCCATTAATTGTCTGCACCGGTCTACTCATCCGCCTTGAAGGGGGATGAGTCATAGTCGGGCATTGTTTCAATGTCCCGATGGCTCCCACATTTTGCCTATATGGCTCACCATGCTATGCTCATGGAGACGGATAGTGTACGATTTGTCATGACAATGAAGTTCCTTCGGCGAGCATTCTCCCGGCAGTAGGCGCCGAATGGTTACTTGATCTAACATGAGGTGCAATTTATATTTTCCGATTCGGAACCGGATGCATCGAAAATTGGTATGACTCCTCGCAAATTGGTGATTTGGATTTATGTTGGCTACCCCAAAAATTGGATTGACTATTTTGTAAATGGGGCGTTGAAAATTGGAGTGAATCTTCATAAATTAATTGTTTATTTAATAATATGGTCATGTTAACGATAACACAAAGTAAAAAATATCGTTTAATTGGTGACACGTAGTGCATAAAAATTATAATATTCATTGTTAGCCTTATCTTATCATATAATTGGTAACACATAAACCCTTTGATTGTTAGTCTTATCTTATCATGTTATCGACATCATGATATGTAACAAGGTTGTGTTCTTGATAACAAGATACATATAAAAACTCTTTTAGTGTAACACGACATTTTTTAAAAATCGTGTTTCTAAGAATATGACTGTACAATGGCATTTCCTCCAATCAGTTAAAGAAAAGGGGTGGAAAAGGCCAGCCTGATCGATATTCCCCTTCCTTATATTATTTTTCTACTATTTTATTCGCCTTCCATTGGCTTGTACTTGGACCAGTAGCCACATTCGGAGGGTCCTCTTGTGCATTAGTACAATGTTTGTGGTTCTAACCCAATTACCTGCATGCTCTACATTTGTGTGGGGCTTTGACCTTTGGTTGTGACTATTTGATTTTTTCGTAGATGCCCCCGCTACTTGAGTGGGATAGGTGGGTTGAATGTAGAAAGAACTTCAGTTGGTGCTAACTGGTGCCTATCTGTTGTCGGGTATAATGGCTCTCGATATGTCATTTTATATGTTTATGTGGATTACCATTTTCCGTAGTAGTCAGACACATAGAAGTGTCTATGATCAATTGTTGCAATTGCATGTATACACGGTAGGCCCAAATGCTAAAGCTTTCTGCATGTGCAGCTATGTTTAACTATCTTGATAAATGAATATCGTGTAAATGAGAACACGATAAGTGATATTATAGTGTTATCGAAAACACGACCTATCAACACTAGCCTTCTTCTCACAACTATCATGTTATTTTAACCGATAAACATATACGAGAATGACGATAACATATGAACATACAACTGACATCAATTGCATTTTACTTGGTGATATAACAAATTAACCTAAAAATCATACATTCATACAAGCAATACATGAAAATTCCTTGCTTCTTCTCTTTTTCTTTCAATGTGTTTATGATCAAATGGGGTAACATCTTTAGTCATATTTTGTCCATCTATCTGATGTTTCTCAAAGAGTGCAGTTGTGTATATCCTTGTATGCTTAATTAACCGAGTAATAGGCATCGACCTGGCTTTTTGAACATTGCATTAGCAATTTCAGATTTGTTTGAGCTGAGTGTTAAATATCTTTTGATTGGAAATGCAATATTAGTCTAGTACTCTACACCTATCTTATTTAGTAAAGCAAATACTTCAGGATTATGTTCTTTATTGCTATTCATTGTTTCATCATATGCATTTTGTCTGAAAGTTTCAACTGCCACATGGAGCTGGTTCTTTAGGTAGTTTTCTTTGAATTTATCCAACATATTTGTTGCCATTTGATGGATGCAATATCTATGGTGTGTAGAGGAAAAATCCTAATTAACAGCATTTGCCAAGCCCTTCATTATATAAAAAACAATTGTATCCAACTTGGATGGAGGATCAGAAAATAAATTATTTCTAAACAATTTAAGAAACCAGCTCCAAAAGACTTTTAAAATTGTATCCCCCTATCAAACTAGGATTATCACATGATCTGATTGTAACTACTACATTTCCTGGATTAATCCTTTTTATATGAATTCTGTATGTAGGAAGTATGAAGTAGGATTCATCTGAGTCCCCATCTATTAATCACTAAATGCTTTACTTGCATGACTGGATTTTAACTAGTTAACATTCTAATATAGATTAAACGATAAGTACATAGGTCGTGTTCCTGAGAACATGATAAGATCAATAGTCATGTATTCATAAACCTGAACTGTGCAATCATATTGTACATGTTAACACGATAGGTTAATAGTTCATGTTGTAAGAATATGCAACCGTAAAAGCCTCATGTTACCGATAACATTGTTATGCACGATGATCAAACTCTACTTTATTTCTTTTATTTATACTGCCTTGAACTATTTAGTATTGTAATAGTTTAGTTTGCTTTGGTTTGGTTTGGATGTAAAACTATGTTGGTTCAGTTAGTGGCCCAGGCTAGCCGAACCACTAACTGGCGGGTTCACCTAGGGAACCGGACCAGCCTGGTTTGGGTTGGACACGATTCCCTAGGAGGTTGGTTGTCTCTTATATTGGGGCGATCCTCTCTTGTGGATGGTTATGCATTTAAGACAGTTCTAAACTTCTCACCTTTCTTCTTTGTTTCTCCCCTTTCTCCTTCGTGAATCTCTTGATATCGATTGTGCCTACATCGGGCACATCAAACTTGTCATATTCAAATGTCGTGTTTTTGAAAACATGATTAATTGAATATCTTAAGTTTGCTTTACTAGCAGGAGAACATGTGTTGTAGTTCACAGTTATACTTGGGTGCTTTGAAATATATCTTGATATGATTTTTGGTGTAATGTCTATTGAATCTTTAAATAGCCAATAACATTTTCTAGCAATCCAAAAGTGCAATGGTAGAGGATGGTCAGTTGACTTCCTTTGTATTCCACACAAATGGTCGAGTACTAACCTTGTCGTAGTCACATAATCTCCAATGTTTGAAGCCATTATGTACACTTTAGAAGACTCGTCGAAGCACTTTGTGGCGTATGTATTTTATTCTCATCTAGAACATGATATGTAAAATTTTCCTTTATTGCAAGGTCGATCAAAGCCCTCTTTAAATGTAACAGGTTTAGGAAATGTGCCCCCAATTAGTGTAGATCCTAGTATTCTTTTGCTTGCAAACTTCCAATCATTTGCTCGCCCTCACCAATATTCGATTCCAATAGGTTGGGCTCATTAACTATCTCCCACTCTGGCATGGCCTCAATGTGAAAATTACTAGGTACCTCATTATGTCAAAATTCTTCGTGGTCAGACCTACTTTCCATGTCAATTATATCATTCTCGTTCCATTGATTATCACCTCACACTTCTTCAAATTCTTGGTCATCGTAATTGCCAGGCCTGTATGGGGTTCTTAGTTATCAAATGAAGTCCTTATTAACTTCTTTCATAGGTTCTGTAGGCATTGGATTGTTGTACGAAGTGTGACATGGATTTGTTGAGTTGAAATTTCCCGATTTAACATGTTAATCAATATACAATATAACTTGACATCATGTATTTTGTTACATGCTTACAAATTATATCGTGTTATCAAGAATATGATATTTATACAAGTTGTATTATTCAATCTACACTAAAAAGAATTATTGTTATATCACTTTTGTATTTTGCATCATTAGCTATGCGATATTATACATATCATGTTTTTGCAAAACACGATATTCTTTGTATTGAACACGATAGGTTATATATCATGTAATTTTAAATTCATTGTTACCTAATAGTTTCATAAGTAAATTGTGTATCGTTGACTCTTGTATGAAATCCAATGTTAGAGTTGGGGTGAGCCGATACCACCCGTGATTTAGCTCTATTGAATGTCTGGTTCCTTTCTATTGATGGTGATTTTTCACTATTGTCGGGCTCTTCCATCTCAGTATACAAGGATAACATCTCTTTATTTGCCTTCTAATGAATGAAAAACACTGATTGTAGGTCCTCATCATCTTCTATTTCATATATAATGGATGATTGCAAAGAAGAAATTGAATACTTCAAAGTCACATTAGCATTGACAACAAGTCGTTCTTTGACTTGAAGCAGTAGCTTGCCAAACCACCCTGATGCATCAATGTTCATCAACTGCACCTTTCCACCTATATACATGCCATCATTGCCTACTACTCCATTGTAATGTATGCAAATACCAATCATATCCATTATGGGGGTTAAAGGGTGATCGGATCCGCTGAAATGAAGCTTTTTTCACCTTGGACAACTTCTATCAGGTAAAAAACCAAGTTTTTAATATCTCCAGCAACTCGCCAGTGAGTCACTGTCAATCACCTCCCGCTGGCGACTTTTGACTACCACCGATCAATCCTCCCCACCGGAACGGCGCCGCATTGTGCCGATGTTAATTTGATATGGTATGTATGGGTATTGGGTTTATTTAAAACCTAAGGGTAGTTTCAACTTAAAATAGGTAATGTCACATTTTTGTTTAACAACCATAGAATATGGAATATTGGCTTCTTTTGGGAAAAAACTCCTCACAAAATTACATAACTGGTGCACTTAACAATTTTTTTTAAAATTGTTAAACCAGATTGCATTTTATTTTAGATCCCCTGGTCGGCCCATTACATGAATAAAGCCCTTTAAAGATAGTTAATACCCATCCACACACACACACACACACACACACACACATAGATATATATATATATATATATATATATATATATATATATATATATATATATATATATATATATATATATATATATATATATATATATATATATATATATATATATATATAAACTCCAGAAACACCTTTAGAAAAGGATTTTTTTTGTCTAAAATTAGTCCAACCCAGGTCTATGGACTTGGTTTGCGAAACGGGTAGAATCTGACCCACGTCCAGCATGGGTTAATGCCCAAAGCCTAGAGGCAGAGGCTCTGGCAGCCACACAAAAAATTTGGCAACTGCCCAAAAATTCGGCAATCATCTAGTAGCGACACAAGGCGACGGCCATGAATCTAGCGGCCACCACCTGTCCATGTCACCACCAACCTAGCCTAGATACCAATTCATAAAATAAAATAGAAAGGGATTAGGCTTACCTGTAGCCATTAACACTTGAACAATGCTTTGTCCCCTTCATGAAGCTTTTCTTATGCCAATCTTCTACAAATCCCCATAATGTATTTCTGGTTTAGAAATTGACTAAGATTAATTTTCGCTTAAGGCACTGTATTAGGATAGCTAATAGTGTATTTATAACTAAACTACGACATTATTGTTAAAAATCATAGAATTCAGAGGTCAAACAACGGTCCAAATTTGCTACTAAAACAACTACTTAATGGCTATAATGACTCAAACTCATTACCGAGATAGTTTTGAAAGCTCAAAAAATGTGCCAATTAAGATAGTTGGGCCACCTTTTTTTTTAGTTTAAAAACAAACCCAATATTATTCGCTTCAATGTTTTTGTGAGACTTGCAAGGAACACGAGAATGACTAGTACGTCATTGCTTGCCCTAGCAAGCTTCACTCAATGTAACCATTTTCCACAATCATCTTTGAGTAATGTAGGTGCGAAAATGGGATGCCAACATCTTTAGAATCAGCTTGAGGACTCTTATTTGTTCATTAGGTGTGTCCCAATGTGCTTAATGTTTTTCAATTGGTAAAATGTGAAGGAGAGGTAAATAGCATAATTGTGGAAAGTGTGTGATGTGAGAGTTATTAAATTAATTACTCAAACCTTATAATGGCTCGTTGAATGATTTCACATATGTACTTCACCAAAATGGGCTTCCAGGTACCAATCAATAGTATTTGTAGGAATATTAAACTAGAAAAGAATTGCGTTAGATCCACTAAAAATTTGCAAAGGAATATATCAACAAGGACTTTTTTTTTACTCCCTTTATTCAATATTAGTAGCTATATTTGAAAAAATAGTGGATATTATTCAATAGTGAAAGTCACATCTAAGAGAAGGGG
This sequence comes from Saururus chinensis, assembly GCA_035235625.1. Classification (NCBI taxonomy): domain Eukaryota; kingdom Viridiplantae; phylum Streptophyta; class Magnoliopsida; order Piperales; family Saururaceae; genus Saururus; species Saururus chinensis. The sequence goes on along the minus strand of CP141146.1, from coordinate 20,755,734 downwards.
AAATAAGCTGATGACACTACTAAAAAAAAAAGATTACACACGTCACCACCCATTTTAACCAGCCTACTCTTGTTATACACTGACAATATAGATATAAATGGATAGTAGATACCCAACAACTGTACTAAAGGGGTAGGCTGGCTAATAAAGGGGTGGTGAATTATTCATCCTTCTATTAAATAAGCCAACAAAGATTTGAAACACGTTAGAAGAATACTAGTGACTTTTATATGTGAGAATGTCGAAGCATAACTTGCAAAGATGTACGGAAGGGGCTTTATGTTAGAATTGTTGTTTGTCGAGATGGAACCATAGGTAAAATTGTCTTAGAGTTTGTGACATAAACATATCAGCAAAAACTCGAAAATCATAAATGGTAGAGGCTTGTTTTGACCATAAAATGCCCAAATGTTTCCTTGTAACTTTTCGTTCTAAGAACATACACCTCAAAATAGGTGTCGTGTCCATATAGTTTTTATATTGTACCCACATCTATATTTGTCAACAGGTAGCCTCTATTATTTCGTATCTCTGTCTTATATTTATACGAAGCATTTTTCATGTTCCCATATCTGACAATGGGACAAGCATAAGCCACTAAGAGCTTTTACATTTATGGTCAATAGTACACATTAGTGCATGTTAGTACTACCTTAAGTTCGGCTCATTCTTCTCTTTGTGTCTTTTAAGTTATTGTACTACCTTACCTTACTTTGCCATTTCCACGTCAAGGACCAAAAAAACGTTTAAACATCATTACCAACACGTGAAACGAAATATTCATGAGCCGTTCAGCTGCTGTACGTGTTTTAGGTGAGAAGTAAATTATTTTTTATGTTTTGTACTTGGGTCAATGGGCAGAAATGGCATTCAGAATTGGCAATGGAAAAGCAAATCAATCTTACAAAAGACACAAAAAACGATGGAGAACAAAAAACGGCTGGAGATGCCCGGCGATGGCAGTCTGGTGGCATGATTTACAACTCTGAGAAGAGGAACAAAACCCGATGCAGGAACAATAAACGAAAGAAAGTACCCACAGATAAAAATTATGCAGGAACAATAAACGAAAAAATGTACCATTACAGTGTCGTACTGTGCCCTCACGACCAGAGGGTCGAAGCCGCAGCACTGCTGGCTAGAGTCGAATGCTTAGTAGCAGTGGCTTTGTCCAATAGTCTGTGGCTGCCCAAAAATTTTGGCAACCTCAATAGCGACCTGGGTTGGTGGCCAAAAATCTTGTAGCTGCTGGTCACTGTCGCCACCAACCTAGTTTCAATACTAATTAAATAAATAAAATACAAAGGGATTTGGCTTACCTATAGCCATTAGAGCTTAAACAAAGCTTTATCCTCTTAACAAAGCTTTTCTTCTACTAATCTTCTACAAATCTTCACAATGTGTTTCTGGTTTAGAACTTGACTAAGATTAATTTCTGCTTAAGGCACTATATTAAGATGACTAATGGTATATTTATAACTAAACCAGAACACTATTATAAAGAACACTAGAATCCTGACCATCCATTCAAGGTCAAGCAACGATCCAGATTTGCCATAAACCAACAACTTAATGGGTATCATGACCCATGCCCATTACCCATATAGTTTTAAAATGCCAAAACATATGTTAATTAAGACAATTGAGTCACTTTCTATTTTTATTTAAAAACAAGCCCGACATTATTCACTTTATTATTTCTCTCAGACTTGCAAGGAACACGTGAACGACTACTACATCACTGCATGCACTAGCCAGCTTCACTAAATGTAAGCATTTTCCACAATTACCTTTGAGTAATCTAGGCAGGAAAATGGGATGCCAAAATCTTTGGAATCTGCTTGAGGAGTCTTATTTTGTAGTCTAGTGCGTCCCACTGTGCATAATATTTCTCTATTAATAAAATTTAAACGAGAGGTAAATAGCATAATTGTGGAAAGTGTATGATGAGGGTTAAATTTATTACTCAAACCTTTCTATAGCTTGTTGAATGATACTGCATATATACTTCATCAAAATGGACTTTCAGGTACCGACTTTTTGTATTTGTAGGATTATTAAACCAGTCAAGAATTGCATTAGATCCACTAAAAATTAGCAACAGAAAGCACAACAAGGACTTTTTTTTACTCACTTCATACAATATTAATATATATATTTTAAAAAATAGTAGTTTTTATTGCATGGTGAAACTCATATCTAAGAGAGGGGGAAATAAGCTTATGATACTTTTTCTTAAGTACCCAACCACTTAAATTGAACAAAATGTAGCTATTAATATGGAACAAATTTTTTTGTCAAATAGAGCTATAAATTTAGGATGGAGGGAGTATCGAGGATGAGTAGTTCAATACCACTCATTTTTTTTATCAGGTAAAGGGGTGAAGACTCTCTTCAATTAGTAACTCTGGGAAACAATGTCCTAAAAACAAGAAAAAACATTACAGACATCACCGCCCATTTTAGCCAGGGTACTGTTATTATGCATTGACAGTCTAGATATTAATGGACAGTGGATACCCAACAACTGTACTAAAGGGGTGGACTGGCTAATAAAGGGGTGGTGAATTATTCATCATTTTATTAAATAAGTTAGCTAAGATTTAAAGCATGATAGATATATGAGTGTCGATGGTTGATTTGCAGTGATGTAGGGAAGGGTCTTGATGTTGGAATTGTTGTTTCTTGACATAGAACTGTTGGTAAAATTATCTTATAGATTGTGATAAAAACATATGAGGGACAACTTGACCATAAATTGCCAGGGACAGCCAGAGGAAAATAAAAGTGGGACTTTTATTTATTTAAAAATTAATTTTTTGATAACTTCTTTTGACCTTTAATTGCTTAAATGTTTCCTTGAAACTTTTGGTTCCAAGCTCATATACTCCAAAACATGTGCCGTGCCTATAAAGTATTTATATTGTACCTGTATATATATTTTAAAGCAAGTGTCGTGTCCACATAGTATTTTATATTATACCCATATCTATATGGTGTCAACAGTAGCTAGAATCATTTTGTACCTCTGTCATATATTTATATATCTGCTTTTGAAGCATTTTTCATATTTTCATTATTTACAACAAGCCAAACATAAGCCACACATAAAAGCCTTTGATATTTAGGATCAACAGTACATGTATTAATGCATATTAGCACTAGCGTGTGTGCCACCAGTTTCATAGATAAAGGGCTCTCACGCACAACTAACGTTCGGCTTATTCTCATTGAAAAACATAAAAAAAACATTCCACTTCTTGTCTTTAATTATCTCTATTCATGGTCAAGTAAATTTTCTATACAACATGCATTTCCACGTCTAAGGAAAGGAAAAACTTTTAATCATCATTACCAACACTTGAAATAAAAAATTCATGAGCAGGCATTTCTACATCTAAGGAAAGGAAAAACATTTAATCATCATTACCAACACGTGAAACTAAATATTCATAAGCCGTTCAGCTGCTGTACGTGTATTAGGTGAGAAGTAACTTATTTTTTATGTTCAATACTTGGGTCAATGGGCGAAAATGGCATTCAGAATCGGAAATGGAAAATCAAATCAAGCGTATGATGAAATTGAAGTAAAAAATCTATTGCTTCATTTTTTTCAAATATTGATTGGCACACTAAATTTTGTGCAGGTTTGCATATGGATAAAAATAGACGTGGACAAGGGGTTGTCCATATCTGTCTGTGTCTGTCCGTATCAACTCCGTTTGTATTATGTTTTGTCCAAGTCTAGCCACCATGGACACGGACGGATAAGGACATGCACTAAAAAACTCAATTCTTATTGTCTAATATCTATGTTATATGTTAGGGTAGTTTTAACTTGCTATATAGCAATTAGATCCTAATTTCTTTACCTTTTACTATTGTCTAGAAGTTATATACTACATTACAACATGTTAGGGTATGTCCTAGCATAATACATAACCAATGACACCCCGCCCCCCCCCCCCAAGTCCCTATTTCGTTGAAAATGGGCATACACAGACATCCGTGGACATGGACAACTATTTGTCCATGTCTTTAACCGTCTAATAGGGTGGACAAAATTTGTTGGTCCGTGTCATTGTCCATGTCCATCATGGACATAAAAAACATGTTTGCCCTATATAAATATGGATACAGACACAAACAGACAACCTGACAATGGACATTTGTGAACACATACCCCTAATTTTGTAGTTTATTTCAGCTCCTGTTCTACATAACAATTATGGTATCTAGTTTATTTTTCATTTATATATTCATTGAAACGATAGCTAAAGCTTATCAAGAAAAGGAATATGTGGTCTCTTGTGTTATATTTGACATTTTAATTAATGGGTACACATGTATTATTTGTTAATTGTACATTAATTTTGGTGGGGAAATCCTAGCTCTGTTGTGCAAACTATTTTGTACCAAATGTGATTTCCTCTTGTGACTGGCTTAGCAATGTGTGGTAATTCTAGTATGTGATTGAGGGGACTCCTTGAACTCCTAACTAATTATAAAATTATGCAAGGTGAACAGGATTGAGTCATATGCGCATGGACAAAGTTTTTTGTGTAACACCAGCATATTCTAATTTTCAATAGGAAAATGATCTGCTACATTTCATACATAAGGATTTAATAAATTTCATAGGGATTTATCTTATTAAGATCATCCACTTACACAATTTCTACATGAATACAATACATTTGCCAAAAAGATTTTAAAATAAAGAAATTTTGCTAAAGAATACAAATATGTGGGATCATAGTAGCTTCCATTTTCTAGCTTGTTGAAATCATAAACCTTGTAGTATGTAATTTTACACATTGAATGTGTGACTGACTAGACCTGGAATATGAACATTCATGAAGTACTCTTTCCAATTAATGCATTTAGGATCAAAATTCAGCTTCTCCAATTCCTTGGCATTATTTTTTGTGGAAATCCTCAACTTCTGCATGTTGACATCATCAACTCTGCAGATAGAAAATATTAGGATGATGAAAGTCATGATGTATCACTTGCTTTGAATTAAAAGTTTTGCGTATACAATTGGTTGTAAGTTGTATACAATTTTACCTTCCTTTGAAGAAAATATAAGGCCGGTAGAGATTAAAGAGAAGCATAACAGAGTGGTACATTCTATTCAGGGCATTGTATGTCTTCTGATGAAAGGCACCTGTTGCGCTAGCTATGCGCAATCCCTACATAGGACATCATCTACTCAGTCTTGACAAACATGGCATAGAAATGCAAGATACACATATCAAAACTGTATGGCTGTTTTTTTAGATCTCTTCTAGGATATTCTTTAGGAATAGGAGAAACTTGATCATGAGAATTTCAAGATGTGTAGTGTGTGCATCATTGATCCTCATGATTGATGGCTACTACCTCATGGAGGATATTCTAGTTGGAGGACCAAAATGCTTCCTCATATAAGCATGTGCATTCGTCACGTCAATGAAAAACACATACTTTCTGTATCAATTAGTCATTGCCAAAATTACCTCAAGTGGTATCCTATAACGTAGAGTCATAAATTGGCGAAAGCTCGACATTGTGTGGAAGGTCCTACACCTACGGACGTCAATGGCAGTGTTATCCTTGGCAATGCAAGGGCATGTGGAGAAGTATTTGAATGCACAATCCTGAACGAAGGAGTATTTGATAGGATTTCTAAGAGATGAGCCCACGTGATAGACAAATTGTGACGGCTGATTGTAATTTGTGAGTATCATAGCAAGCATGGCATTCGCAACCATATCTCCAGGGATCTGTGAAAATCAAGTAGCTAGAGATCAGACATCAGTTGCATCGTTATGACTGAAAACTTATGTAGGACAGCAATAAAAAAGTTTGCTTTTGGTCAATGATTGATATATGAAAATTTTATTCAGCTGGGCAAAGTTTAAAAGGTTTGGGATGGAAAAAGATACCAACAGAAAAAAGTAAGCTTACAGGAAGAGTGGAGAATGGATATAATAAAGTAGATTGGAGTTGCATTGACCATATTTAGTAAGATATATAATTTTTGCTCATATCACATTCAACTACATTCTTGTAATTTTTGTTAACATGTAATTGATGTGTTTGCTGGTAGGCCCAACCCCACCTGCCTTGTGAGTAACATACACCATACAAAATTTCTCCGATATGCCCGGATCACATTCACCATGCACATACTAATGGGACTCTTATATTATTATTGAAATTTTTTTATAAGTGAAGAGATAGATTATTGTAATAGTTTGGGAGACTTTTAGGCAGCTACAAGTTCTTGTCCAATAGGGAAATAATACGCAAGCCTTTTCCAGAATACTTACAAAATCAAGAATTGTGTTGGGATCACCAACTAAAAACTTTAGTTTTCCCTTTCCGTAACGATCCAAAATGATGTCAACAGTTCTGCAATTGAAACAGTGATTAAATGTGATGTGAAGGGGTGAAAAGAATATGAAATGTTTCCACTTTTTCAATATGAAATGTGAGGGATGAATGAGTTGTAGGTGCTACAGATATGGGAAGAGGAAAATGTTTTCCCAACTTGGTTTATGACAAGAGTCCGTTAGCAAAATATATACAGGATGGACAAGCTATTTTGTTACGAGGTGGCCATGCTATGTAACTATGTATTATTATAGGCTTATTCTTAGGCCCCCAATCGTCACTTAATTATTTAAATATTTTATGTATATAGTAGAGCAAAAAAAACAAATGGTTTGTATTAAAATCCCTGTAACGGGCACATAAACTCGAAGGAATGACAAAAAATATTACCTGGTCCCTTCTATCCAACCGGGGAATGGCTCCTCATAAGTGCTTATGATCATTGTTGGGCGTAAAACAAGAAGTGGTACATTTTCTTTAGTGTGCCCAATAAGCATTTCACCCATTGCCTTAGTGAAGACGTACGTGTTTGGCCAACCAAAGTGTCTTGCTCTATTTTTTTTAATAAAAAAACAAAATTTAGACAACAACAAGAAAAATAGAATAATAATAGCCACGACAAAATTAACAAAGGAAACGATAATATATATAATTATAAAATAAATCATATTATTATGAGCATGGGCTCATATATGTCGCCGTGAACTTGACATCGCGGCCCATCGAATTTCAATTTGATGGTACACTTTACTCACAGGCAGGCGAGTTTGAATGGTGCACATTACTCATAGGGCCTTCATGATAAAATTATGACTGTACAAGGCTTTTTAGTTGGTATTCTACCAGCTAGGCATGTGATATAAAGACCTGAAGCAATAAAAGGGGATGAAATGAAACCTTTCCAACCCCAAATTTTTCATAGCAAGTCTCTCATCTTTATCTGAAACATTGTTGGCACGGAGCTCCATCAGCCTGTCTTTCACCAGTTGCTTCTCCGCTTCAATGTCCAGATCGTTTCTTCCGTTGAGTGTTTCACCCATGGTGAATGGCTTCTCCAGAATGAGTCCGGCCTTTTCCCCAGCTACATATGCTGAGAAGCTCATAAAGCAAAATTGCATGTCACAATTTTGGATAGAAAATTATAAACTAAGAATAAAACAATTCAAAGAGCACCAATCAACTCTTAGAAGGCTTCAGCGATCACTAAAGAAAAGCAATTGCCATCGAGAATTACCTGTGGAAACATGCAGCAGAACCTTCAATTTCAAGCATTTCTTCGCAAATTCAAGCAGGTGTTTTGCTCCCATTGTATTTGTAGCGATGGCGTGATCATACCTGCAATTTAACATTTTAACACACTACAATTGCATTTTAAGAAACTAAGACATTTTTCATGCATATAAATGTTACTGATAAAAATTACTCTCTCTGTCCCAGAATTATTGCCCTATTTTGTTTTTCAAAATTAATAATTTTTAATATAAGGGTCCCGTTTGAATGAGCCTAGGCCAATGTATGTCCGTTGAGCCCGGCCGGGATCTATGTGTGGTTGGATTTTGATCCAACGGTGTACATAACTCAGGGGCAAGCAGATTTCTTACCCCTTTGCCATCGGATCGTTCGAGATGTGCCATCGGATCTCTCAATCCTATAGCTCTTGGACCCATGTTCATATTAACTTTTCTTTTAATATAATATTCTCGGCCTCTTATAATAAGTTTGTAAATTAGAAAACCAAAATAAATTAATTTTAGTATACTTTTATTTTCTAATTCTGCACTTATTATCAGACCCAGGGAGTAACTCTGATTAGCAAATATGCCTCACCTTTCGTCAAATTTGGTGTTGGCAGCTACATGGACGATAACGTCAATCTCTTCCCACATCTCTTCCATAAGCTTGTTGTCATTGACTCCCAAGTCGGCATGAGAAACATCCCCAGGAACAAGTGTAACTTTTGCAGTGACGAATGAATCAAAATCTTTTCCATGTTTCCTTCTCAAAACGTCGAAAACTTCTTTGCTCAGAACCTGAGATCAACAGCGGATATGCAACCGAACAAAAATTAAAAAAATATGCAAAGGGGAAAAGACATATGAGACAGAGAGGCAAAGGGAGAGAGAGACGTCATTTTGCAGTCTTTGAGAGGCAGAAGCGGTGTCCACTGCTCTAAGCAGAAGGAAAACCCTCTTGACACCAGTCCTGAGTAGCTTCTCCACAAAAACTGCATCAGAAAGAAAAAACCCAGATTCATCACTTCTTCACTCATTTCAAAATGAAAAATGAACCCAATGAAGAGATTCAAGTGAATACTCTTTGCCAAGTATCCAGTACAACCAGTAACCAGAATGGTTTTATGCTGGAGTGACTCAATCATGGATGTGAATTCCATTGGACGAAAGGCAAAACCCAAAGAATTGAAATTGAAAATGACCAACTTCGCTAGCTTGAGAACCTAGTGCAATGAAAGCATTGGTGCAGATCATGAATTTATAGTGTTGAAGGCCGCAGTCAGTAATGAGCTGCTTATGACCACGTGAAAAATGTACGAGGAACGTAAATGGTTTTCACATGGCTCTCCAGCACCGTTAGCTTATGCGTCGGACTTTTCCGTGAGACCCACCGCGTTGATGTAAGCTAGTGGTCAATTTGATTAGAAAGCCGAACTCGGGAATTTTAGTAGTCTTTGTTCTTTGGCGAGTCTCTCTTGTTTCGTTATACCAATCCTTAGAGAAATTTGTATAGTACTCAATCAGAATTCATTATTCTAAATCAAAAAGACAATTTTAAGATAGTGAGTAATTATCCAAAATGACCGTTGAATGTAATATAATACACAAAATATCTCACATTTCCCCTTTAATGGACAAAATTGCTTGATGTACATATAAACCTAAACACATATAATAAGAATTGTCTAAAATATATATTTCTTATTTTCTTCATTTTAACTTCACCAACCCACTGCTTTTCTTTTTTAACAGCTTTGGCTTTGACTCTACAACTACCTCTGCAGCCAACTTTGTTATCACCGACTCCGCTTCATTTAACTTCGCCTTTACCTCCCCCTCCACTGTTCCTTCTCCTCCTTCCCTCTTGTGCCCTCATATTTTCTTTTCCTCGTCCTCCTCTTTCTCCTGTACTCTCTCCTCCGTTCCTCTTTATCCTCCTTCCCTTTTCCTTCTTAGTTGCCTCATCTTCCTCCTCGGAATATGACAAGACTAGTCACAAACTAGCTGGTGAAGTTATTAAGAATATATTTTTTTCTCTGTAAGCTTAAATCTTAAAAAATGAACCCATAAACATATTAACTACTCAAAACCAAGAGTGCGTTTTATTTTTCCTTGATTCTGAGCTTTTTTTAATGCTAACATATTCAATAGTTGACAATCAATCGACGACTATTAGATTTATTATAATAAAGGGGATATAAAACAACATTATGAGTGGCAATATCTCCCTTTGTATTTACAATATATTATATTTATAAACTAATATATAAAATAAAAAAATAAAGTAAATTTTAATTAAGCATTTGTCGACTGTCACCTCTCGGCTATCTCGACTACCAATTGTTAGAAATGAATGTTCTGATTGTCAACTGTCATAATGTATGGTGTTGGAGACCACCTTCATGGCACCGGTAGTGAGAATCTTTTTCTCTGGAGATGACAACTTTTTACTCATGCGTGACAGTCAATAGTCGAGATAATTAACAATCTTGAGTTTAAGATTTACTTTATTTTTTCTATTTATTTTATTAAGATCATTTATTGCAAATACTTAGGAGATATTGTCACTTATAATGTTGTCTTATACCACTTTTCTACGATAAATCTTATTATTGCCTCTCAACTACCAACTATTTATACAAGGTTTAGTCTTAGAAAAAGCTCAAAATCAAGTAAAATTAAACTCACTCTTGGTTTTAAGTAGTTTAACATTTTTATAAGTTAATTTTTAAAGATTTGAGCTTATAGCAAAAAATAACAAATTCTTAATAACTCTATTGACTAGTTTGTATAAAGACCTAGATTTTTAAACCCTTTTTAATAACACCAATGGTAAATCATGAAATTGTTTTCTTTCTTAATGCAAAACAAATTATTTGATTAAATATACAAGTCATGATAATTGGGGTTCACAAATATGAATATCAAATCATATGATATTATTATACGTCTCAAAATCTCTAACAACGGGCTATTAATCTAAGTACTAGTTAAACATTAGTCTAAAAATAAATAACCAAGTTGGCTCTCATGCCAAAGATACAATTATTTATTATAATTGTAGAAACCCATGTTTTAAAACACAGATCGGACTGGACGGTTCGACCGGGTTCAACCGCACTTGGTCCATCCCACTGCGCTGGTTCAGTCTAGTTAGTGTTGTTTGAGTAAGATAAATGTGTAGTAGTCGGGATTCGAAGAGATCACACCCAACGACTTATGCAAGAGTGCTAACCATCTCTACCACTTTGATTTTCTTGCATATGTAATACCAACTAATATATTTAATACAATTTTAACTAAGAATATGACTAAATTTTTTGTGCAAAAGGAGGGATTCGAAGTGGAACGTCGGCAACGACTTATGAGGGACACTAACCATCTCTGCTCACAATTTTTTTGTTATGATACATTATTAATTAATATGTTTGATATACTTTTTAAGAATCACTGCTGACATCATTAACCGGTCCAACCCGAGTTAACCAACAGTTGGACCATATTGACCTGGCCCGGCCACTCATCTGGTAGAAATGAGGAATTATAATCCCACGCTCATCTGTCATGGTCTCACTAGTCCTCACCTAATATACCTACAACCAACCAATCTAAACTACCAAATAACAACGGAACCTCTCTATCCTTAGGAGAAGAGTTTCCAAAATAACAAAAGGATCAATTAATATTTTTAGATCAGGCCAATATCACCAAAATGCTAGTTACTAGTATTGATTAGACAACATCTCCAATGTTATTCCAATAAGATTGGATCTAGACGTAGTTCTGCCTAATGACTACAATATCTCGAGGAGCATAACATTAGCTAAGCAATACTCAAGTATTTTCCACCAACTTAGATTTTATGCAACTCGACGAGTACTAGGCCAGACCCGTTGGCCTACCTTAGGACCTCTATCCTTGTGTGGATGCCCGCATGCCAGTTGCTGTGGTCACTAGTGGGCGTTGCCAAGCATCCATTGCTGGCTGATAGGCAAGGCAAGTGAGATCTCTTCCATTGGGCCCAATCCCACTGGCATTTGGTGGCTACTGGAGTATCTTCTACTAGGCCAAAACTTCCACCGGTGGTGGTGCATTAGCACTGTCACCTTAGCTGGCCACAGGGTTGGGACTATTTGGTTTGCCGTCCAATGACGATTTTGAACACCTTGGTCCCGAAACCAATCTATCGCCGGCCAGCCTCTGCCCTGATCCCAAAAGTTCCGCCCTTTCCCCTATGTTCTTTATGTGGTTCATCTCAATTGGCTGAAAGTAGATAAAAAGCCCCTCCAGTTGTGGTGCATTTGTGGATGAGAACCGCTATATCTCAGGATGAGGGGAAGAAAGCAATCACAACCAAGGTGCCCATCCTATCTAGCCTTCTATGACAGTCCAGTAAGAGAACGGAGATGGGTCCGAACCCACCGACCAGTTGCCAATGGGTACAACCAGCCCTAGAGCAGCCAGCATGTGGTGCTAGCACTACCACCACTCATTGTCCCTTTTCCCTAAAATATGAAAATTAGAATTTTAATCTCTCAAAATCCCAAATTTAACAATTAGCATAAAATAATGTTTGCTTCAATAAATCATTGGAGTTTTTGTGAGATCCTACCTCTCTGATCTCCAATCTTCGAGCATGCTCCTCCCCGACTCTGTCACCAGCTGCGCTCGTGGGAAAAGCCTCCTATGGCGAAGCTCCTCCTTAGAAATCCTAGATAGCCTCTTTATAATCATGCGGATTGGGGCTCCTAATTCCCTTAGAAGTTGGGCCAAAGTTGTTTACTTAGCTAATTTTTTTAATAATTTCTCTCACCATATTTACCTAGGCCCTCAGCACGCCTGAAATGGCCTATTTGTTTGTCTAATTTGGGTAAACGAGCCATGCATGACATGTTCAATTTCAAATTATAATATCTCCCTCATAAGATCTCCGATTTGCATGTTCTTAGTGAAATTTCAAAGATCTTTCAATTTTAAATATGAAGGCAGAGGTGGTGGAGCCGGTGGTAGAGGAGGCAAACTCGAAGCTGGAGCTGTTGAAAAAGAGAAGTAGTGAGTTGGTAAAGGTAAAAGGAAGATAATTAGAAAGAGTTATTTTAGACAATTGTTTCCTTGTGTGTGGAGGTTTACATGTGCATAGACCATTTTGTGTATTACGGGGAAATGTGAGACATTTTATGTATTACAATGTATTCAAAGGCCATTTTGACAAATTCCTCTAATATATTTATACATACAATCAATATGCTTCTTCAAACTTGATATATTTTATTTAAATATAAAAAATACCCCTACCCATAATTGAGCATCTCAATCTTCGTCTTCTTGATTTGAGGGTATTTGTAAGGCCTCACGTTGGCTAGTGGTGCATTTGGAACAATTGAGACCTGATGATCATGCCGGCGGAGTGGCATTATGTTGGGCTCCTAAAATATGTCCTCATGCTCATCTAGGAGAGAGAGCAAGTCGGATGCATTGGTGGTTGTACAAGTTCTAAGGCTGCCCATTGTTGTAAGAAAAACCCCCTGGGTTCATATAAGAACAAGGAGCCAACGACCTGAGCCATTTGACGTGTACCTGACTCTGGGCCATGTAGCCGAATGCTCTTCCCATTAACATTGAAATCCATATTCATCTCTTTGAAGTTCCATATGACATTGTCCAATTCCTGAAGCCACTAGACGTCAACACCCTTGGTAGGAAGTAGATAGTGATCTATCACAAAAGTGTGGCTCTGAATAGAGAGTGCCACTTGTGAAAAAATGTTGGCACTATGCAAATGTTTCTTATCCCCGATGAGAATGTCGAAGGGTTTGGAATGCACGACTTGGTTACCCAAGCATTGTGTGACCATGTCGTTGATGAAGTTGTAAGTCGAGCCACTGTCAGTTAGAACAACTACTTGTTGATGCTTGAGATGCCCTAGAACCCCCATAGTGTGGGGGGTTAAGGAACTCAAAAAAGTAGGATTGATATATATGGAAAGACCCCATCATAAGCTAGAGGATGGTTCATCTCACTTAAAGTATGGATGTATATCTCACATAAATTATTGACCATTGGAGCATCCTCATTCCATCTGAGACGAAGTTAGGTGACGTACCGGAGGAATGGAAGCTAAATTCTAACCTGGGTTGTTGTTGGGAAAGCCTTCATGTGGGGTAGTTAGAGGCTGCTAAGGCTGGCTAGTACACTCTGCTCACCTCCGTCTACTAAGCTTCAGGGGTGTAAAGGGACAAACACGGATGCAGACATGGACAAGGCATGTCCACAATTATCCGTTTTTATGTGGGCCATGTGCTTGTCTGACGTCATATGTCCATGACGGACACGGCCGGACATAGCCAAACAGTAGGTGGAAGTTTAACATATACCACTTTGTTCTCTTATTAAGAGTGTTTAATAAAAAATTAACTACAATATTGGGATAGTCTAATCTAATAAATAAATAATAATGATATAGAAGACATGTGAGAGTATAATATGTATTTTTTACAATCTTTTTATGAAGGTTAACTATGTGACGTAGGCTAGTAATTTAGCATCAAGAAAAAATAATAATAACAAAATATATAGTTGGCGAACACAAACGGCTGCACACACGACCGACCCTTGTCCGTGTCTGTCTGCAACATGGATAGACAAAAAACAATATTGTCCCTTTAGTGTGGAGGGATGTAGATGTAGATGGACACCAAACAAGCGTACGCTATTTACACCCCTACTGAGCTTCTCCTCCTCAATCCTAGCACGACGCACCACTTCCTGCATGGTGGTGCAAGCTGAAAGAAAATATGAGACATATGTATTAAAAATTGATTAATTTTCATGATCAAAATAATATCTAAACTTTATTTATATTTTAGTCTTAGGTATCTAACAAGATTTAGTTGTAGTCGAGTTAGATTTAAAATTGATTTGACTTAAAAAATAGAAGCAAACATGTTCTTATCGATCAAGGTTAAAGACTGAGTTGAGTGTCGAAGGTAAAAGATTTATTTTCACACACTCACATGTACTATTTACTTAGAATAGATTAGAATGAGTGAATTAAGCGAATCATGAAGTTTTAGATTGAACTAGGGTAAACTGGGAAAAATTACTATGCATCAATCTATCGCAACAAAATGTATTGAGTCAATAGATCAATCGACACCTGAATAGGACTATGTAAAATTAGATCAAGAGTTTATCGATTGATTTCTCTAGTGAAAGATCGATAGCTTGGAGAGTCATACACTAATTAGAATAGTGAACAATTGATCACTGTCTATGTTACTTACCTAGTTTAAGCCATTATGTTAAAGAATTCATTAGTAATTAAAGTATAAGTCATAAACTTACTTAATGGGCTATATAAGGGCTAGGTAAATACAAAATTGAAGACAGGAACACCTATAAATTGAGAGAGGAAAGAGGAGAAGTAATTTGTCCTTAGTTTTCCACAAGAGATCATCATTGTGATTTAAAGTTCATGTTAATGGTGATTCCTTGAGTGACACACAATTGAAGAAGAAGTCTTTCATGCACATAAACCAAATAGGAGTTGCATCAAACTACAATGGAGCATTGAAGAACTCAAGGCTAAAGTTATAAAGAAGAGGAGTTTGTTTGAAGAGGCTAGAATGAGAAAATGATAAAACAAGTAGAAAAAAAGTTTCAAGGCTTGAGGAGAAGACTTGAAGGCTAACAACAAATAGAGATTGGAGATATCTAAACAAAGGAAATTTGGGTTAAAGTCTCAACAAGGGTTGGTGGTTTGCTTGTGATTATGTAATGTCATACTTGTTAGTGCATTGATTTATTCGTTGAATGATTGTCATGATTTTTGCCCTAATTTGGGTTTTTCACATAAAAATTTACTTGTGTGCTTCACTTATTTTGGTGTTTAATAAAAAATATGTATAGAGACTAGAACTCTTAATTGCTTACTTGTTAAAGTATTAGCCTTAAGAACAATCTAGTGACCCGCTAAGCCAACTAGTTGAACCTAATAGATTATGACGAGGATTTGATACCAATGTTATGTTTCACTGTGAAATACAAACAATATCTAGCTTCTTTGTAGAGAAAGTGACAAAGAGAGAAGAAAGGAGATGATGAAGAAGAAGTTCTTATTTAATAATGAAAATAAGACATTTTTCCTCTTATTACTAAAGGGGCATGACTCCCAAACGGTGCACTAGCTGTGGGACACACCAATTGGGTGGGCCCACAACTAGCCTATCATCCCTTGTCTTGCCATAAAAAGATAAAAAGTAATCCAATCAAAAGTGTTGTAGATATGTCTTTGTGTAGTCTTTAGTATGTGTACACAATAGTGAATTTACAAAAATACCCTTAGGTTGGGGATTCACCAAAATTCACATAAAAACAATTGTTCACATGCATCAATTACTCATATATATCATAAATAAATGGGATAGACTCATGGACAAAAGTGCACATCTCAACATAAAATAAGAAAGACAATAGTATAAATGATCAATTGCCAAGGTGCATAGATCAATCGGGTTACTACAGTACCCTCAATTCATCACTATGTCAAGTGCTAGATCGATCAGGTTATTGTCAACCTTCCGATTGATCTAAATGTTGACTGATTGATCGAGTACATATTGGACTCAGTTTGTCACAATGTCAAACATGATTCTTGAGGTCAAATAGCATAAAAATTATGGAGACATACCTATAATCAATATGAGTAATCCATTTCAACCAAATTTTGGAATAGGCTCATAGAGATGAAAAATTGCAAACCTTAGCCGTGGCCAGCAAGAGGTGAGTAGGAAAAAACATAGGATTCTTCAACATGAGCTTCTTAGTAATGTCTTGATCAAGGATATATGCTCAAAACTAAGAGCATATCAAGTCCTAGCTCACCCCTCATGGCCAAGCCCATGGTGGGCTGACCCCTAGGGAGTTCATGTGGGTCCCACTATAGGTCATGCACATGTTTGGGGGCCACAAGGTGTATGCATGTATGCACGCCTACAATATACCTAATACATGTATGAGTGTTTGCATGCGACTTATGCCCATCAAATGTACATGAAAAAGGTTGATAGGCCATGGGTACTAAATCACCCTAATCGGATTTCACACGTGGACCAATATGGGCCAAACCCATATGTAAGTCCAACAAGATTAAATTACAAATATACCCCTATTCTTTGTCAAAGTTACACATAAACATATTTTCTCATTTACCTTTACATCAATATATTTATATCTCTTGACCTTTTCTGAAAACTAAAAATGCAAATTCGACTTTTCTTAATCTATGTATACACCTTATGACTTTTTCCAAAGACAAAAATATTAGAACATTCATAACTCCTTTTTCCACCATTAATTTTAGGATTGTCATGGGTTTGCCTCACCGATGTCAACTCTCCTATCAGCTTCCTCTCGCAAGACTTTGTTTCTCTTAGCCTCCTTCCCAACTTACCAGAGGCAAAAATGCAAGGGAGTATGGTTGTGAATTAAATGAGTATTTTCATCTTTAAAAAAAACTGAGAGTATAAGTGTGGTTTTTGAAAGGTAAAATAGTCTATATCTAATTTTGATAAAATAAAAAATTCAAAGTAAAAATTATAATTGGTGAAAAAATCTATATCTATAGCTAGTTTTAGCTAAGTTGAAAGCCTGTAGGCATAATTTACTCTTAGTCTTGTCCTTTGCATGCAAAAGGGGAGAGACTCTTTTCCCCACCCCAATACTACATACAACCTAGCCTTATTTGATAGAATAAAATACAAAGGGGTTAGGCTTACATGTAGCCATTAGAGCTTAAACAAAGCTTTATCCCCTTAATGAATTTTCGTTTTCTAATCTTCTGCAAATCCTCACAATGTGTTCTAGTTTAGAACTTGACTGAGATTAATTATCGCTTAAGGAACCGTATTAGGATGGTTAATGGTATATTTAGAGCTAAACCAGGACACCATTAAGAACCCTAAAATCCTGACTATCTAAAACCACAACTTAATAGGTATCTTGAATGAGGCCCATTACCCAAGATAGTTTTGAAAGCCCAAAACATGTGTCAATAAAGACAATTGGGCCACCTTCTATTTTAATTTAAAAACAAGTCCAACATTCTCCTATTTGGCACAACTTGTCAATTGAGCCATAGAAATAAAATCTCCCACTTGGCTCAATTAAACTAAACTTGAGAAAAATATTTTAAAAAAAAAGACCAAGTGGGTAATGTAAAAATTTGAGATAACCTTTGTATGTGCATACTGTTTTGGAGAAACCAATACCCTTTGAACTGTAAAAGGTAACTTCATAATCTTACAAAATTTTATAATTGCAGGAATCTGGGTTATAATCTCATATGAGAACGTTCCTTTTTCAAGTATCACAATGCAACTAATCAACTTTGTTTGAGTGCTATATGTGGCAAAAATATATAAATATGAGTTAATACATTATCCCACTCATTGTCTCATATTAAGTGCACAGAAAATGAGACATCACGACAAATGAAAATGTAAATGCTATGTTAAATGAAAAAGTCCAAATGTATGTATACTAAGGTAATAAGACCTATACGATCCACATAACTCTTGTACATAGAAGGTGGTATGCCCTTAGACATTGGAATAAAAACCATTAGCTTAGTAGCTATATGCTCAATAACAATTGTCCCTTCTTTAATATGTCCGAAAAATTGTCCCCAACAATAATTGAATGTGTTGATTAGGGTCATAAATAAAAGATGGATTAGCTGCAATAAAAGACAAATACATGCATACAATTAATAGGGCAAGAATGTTAAAATCAACTAGTAAAAATTTTGAACCTCCCTTTGGGCAAAGGTTGCATCCGCACCAAAATTACTAAAACTGTAGTCTTGCAAGGTCGAATCCACAAGGATTGCCTTTGTGTGACTTCATAATGATTACAAAATTGAAGGATAAAGAAAATTTAGCGGGAGAGTAGAAGAGTACCGAGGCAATGAAAGTGTTAAGATGAAATTTAATAATATAATACACTAAGGCATTAAGGATCATTGTACCATCTAGTGATGTTCTTTATGTATTATGTTATTTTGGTTAGAATGGAATGCAGATTCTATTTAACCGAAAGATATGAACATTAAAAGAAAAAATAAAGAATGGGAATACTTTGGAACAATGAAGGATTAAAAGAATTATTTCTTAAAGAGTTTTATGTATAAAAATCATAAAAGATTAAGAAGGAGAGCCTTCAAGCATCGTATGTATTAAGATAAAAATGAAAAAAAGAAGAAAAATAATATTAGATTAATATAAATTTAAATAACTAATACTTACTTGAAAGCATCGATGAAAAATGAATAAAACTCCATTAGATTGTAACAAATTACTTCTAGCCTTAGCTAGAAGGCTTAACAAGATATTACGATAAAAATTAAATATAAAAGTTAAAAAAGAAGATAAGAAAAATAAGAGAAGATAACTCCAAAGAGGGGGAGATAACGCCTTTCCCATGTTCACCCCTTTTTTATAGGAGTAGAGGGGGTTTCTTCAAAAGGGAAGGTCTAATCACATCCTTTCATTGCTTCTTGATTGATTACTTCTTTAACAATGATTAGATTCTAAATCAATTAAATAAATTAAATATTTATCTAGTAAATAAATATCCTTTAGTCTTTTTATAGTTTTCTAATTAGTCCCATTATCTTTCCTTATGTGTATCAATCACAACCATTTAAAAAATCCTCCATGTGTTTGCCTCGAGTTCATTGATTAGTCATCCAATTGCATGTCTGATTGGACCCATAAATATTCAAAATTATGAATTTCTTCCTTAAATAGGAATTGTATTTACAAAATACTTCTTTCCAATTCTACTACAATCATGTGAATTAGAAATTTTTATAAGAAGATATGACAGAAATACTAAGGATGTGTTAATATGTCCAAATCAACTCTTTCCCGAATTTGTTTCTCTAGATGTAAGTATGAAATATAATGGGTGTACATGGTTGTGTTCGACCATTTTATGTATGATTAGACCATCAAGAGCACATTCATGTCCCTTGAATTGGGCTTCACTTCCTCTTTCACTTGGATTCTTTCGAAGCCCATTTGGACATATAAACGCAATAGAGGTCCAACTCACCTATTTAAAATATAAATAAGCTAAGTAAATAATGAATTAACACAAAATAGGATTACAATTCATGTTTTAAAAATATTTAATTTAACATTATTTCAGTGCATCAAATGTATAGACAAAAATAGACATTTTGTTTCATGATAAGGCTAGTGGGTTATAGTGTGATACATAACGGGAAAATCCTAGACCTTTGGGCCCAGAGATACACCTATGTTACAACATATAACCCTCCACCCTATCCGAATCATGTGACTATAGCTACCACCTCCTTGTGGGGCCGGATGATAAAAATTGTCACATAACTAAAATTTTGGTGACAACACAATGATTATTTATGTGAATCTTTGCACCCTATAGTAGGATTCTGTGTGATTCACATATTCAAAATGACTTGGAATGCTTTGTCCACTTCTAAGTCATTCCAAGGGATGTGTGAACTTAATTTGTGCATATCACCATCTCATATAATAGCCCAATAGCAAGGGGGCTAAGGAGAATAACAAGATAAGTGTAAATAATTATCAAACCATAAAAATTGAATAAACAAAACTGACAAGGGCATTTTTGTCAATTTTGTTAATTGGCTTTTGGGATTCAGCAAGGGGTTCCCATCATCACATGCCACAATTAATATAATAAAGTCCACAGTCCATGTACAGTCCTTAAAAAAAGTATGAGATGGAAGCACTTAGGCCTCTAAACGAGAAAAATACATATTATAACCACATGACTCCATCCACCTCCACAAGTGATCCTTGATTTATGGTGAAGCTTACAATGTGTTCACAAAAGAGATTTTTCCATATTACTTGGTCAAAGAAGCAAATATTCCATATTCGCTAGTTTATAAACAAAAATCCACTGAACCCAGACTTACACTATATTAGAAAAAAAATTGGACTAAAATGCACCTGTCTCAGGGTTTGGGGTTTCATATCATGTAAACCCATTACACTGTTGCATTTACCTACAAACAACCCATCCGACTAGTGATTTCCAAGGTGTAATAAGTGAGAAGTGAATATGCATTGGGAGTTTTGATTTCTGACCCATTTGATCGACAATTTCCTAAATCGATAGGCAATTTCCAAAGTCCGATTAGTAAGATGAACAAAAACTCCACCAAGTCTAGTTTTTGTTGTTTGCGACAAACAATTTCCAAAGTTTCCCCAACGAAGCGAGTTCCATTCGTGAAGTGAGGTTCAACCTGAGTGTATACTCATGCATTACCGGTAAAGCAGTGATCTTTGGCAAAGATTAGCGGCCCATCAAGGGGTTAATCCGACTCGGATCATCGACATCAACCAGTCATTGACTTATGTGGCAATGGCCTTCTCTACCTCTAAATTGTATGTTCGTATACATGAGTGTTCATATATCGTGTTATTGAACACACGATAGTTAGTACTTTCATTCACTCAGTACTTTGTCATGTTATCGATTATAGGATATACGATATGGAGATGTCGTCTTATTGTGTATGTGTAGCATACCTAATGTGTTATCAATAATATGATTTGCCACAAATGACATTCAATTATTGTGCTATCGTATATGAGAAGACATCGTATCGTTTTACCAATAACATGATATATATAGTGTGTATTTGTACATTAGTCACATATTGTGAGTCAACACAACTTGTTGATTTTTGTCATGGCCCATTGTTGATATAGATATGTATAACATCTTTTACAGACGAAGAGCTGCAGAAATATAGTCAAATAATGGAATCAGTGAAGACCTCAGAAGAGAAGAAGAGGATTATCCACAGGAGGAGAACAACTTCCCTATTCAACTTTGACTATCAAAAGACATTTTTGAATCGAGGCTGGGATACAAGGCAATCTTGGAGGAGATTGGGTTCTACTCAGTATACAATTGTAGCCCATAATTATCTTTAGGCTGCTCTTGGACATTCTAATAGGTGAGTGATGGGACGACTCGCAAGAGGTGTTCAACATTAGGAGCAAAATATTACCGCTTATGGTGAAAGAAGTCGCCTGATCACAGGTTTGAGTGTGAAAGGGAACACATTGAAGTTAGGCAGTGGCAACGGAAAGGCTGCCAAAGGCAAGAGGCAATTTTTCAAAAGGTTATTCGTGGGGAAGTGGCCGGAGAAGAATCTAATTAAAGAAATTTTGATGGAAATGGCAGACAACAATCGTGTTGTCACTGACGAGGACTTAGATCAATTAGCCATCGTGCATATGGGGGTTCTCATTTTATTCTCACAAAGCAACAAATCCGTCTTCCCATCTCTACGTGACTTCATATTTGACCTGATAGTTGTGGGGAGGTACAACTGGGTTGAAGCCATGCGTGACATGTTGCTTCAACGCATATCATTTGTAATGTCCCTGAATTTTCGACGATTTTTTGTGATTTTCTTGCTATTTTTTTGGTCATTTTCGGTAGGAAAATGTGACGCTTCGGCATATGTGTATTTGTATATTTTCCCCCGTATTTATACCCATAGAGTCGGGTGTGGGGCTTAGTTGTAGACCGCGGGCCTCGCTGCGCACTTACTGTGCAAATTTTGGAGGTACGATGCATAACCGGGAGGTTAACGCTTGTTAGGGATGTAAATATAAAAATTAAAAAGAATGAATAGTAAATCATGGCTTATAAAGCCAAGTCCAGTAAGTTTCTTTCCATAAACTTACAGATGTTTCGAATGTCCAGAGGTTTTGTGAGAAAAACCGAGGGCATATCTGGTCGCTCCGTTTTCCCTCCTCCGTCGTTGGATTTCGCTGATTCTTGTCTGGATCCTCCTTGCCTCATCGCCATGAGTCCGTAGGTATAGGGTATGACTGCCGCCGTGGCCTCTTCGCTCCTCTATGAGGTACCGAACCTTTTTCGGGGTTTTCTTCTTCAAATCCCGTTTTTGAGCTGTGGGGGTGCGATTTTGATGTCGTTTGCTACCGCCCTCACTAGACTTATGTTTATTTAGCAGCTAGGAACCCATAGGCGCTAGCTAGAGCCGCCACCATGCTTTCTTCGCTCCGCTATGAGCTACTAGTCTTTTGGATGGGTTTTTTGTTACTATTTGCATCTCACTGTCTGTGGGATTTTTGGACGCCGGTGTGTTTCCGGTCGTCATCCGGCCACCGGATGGACTTCGTCCAGCCTACCTCGACCCAGTGTCGGTGGGGGGTTGCCGTTTCTGAACCTGCCCCACCCCTATTGCCTTGCTCCACCCGATTAGATGCTTTGGATGCGTCTCGGGTTGTTAGCATCAGTGAGCCGTGGGCCATTTGGCCATTGTGGGCTCTGCCCCGGCTCGGCGACAGCGAGGGCCAGCCCCAATTTTACACTCCACCAGGAATGGGCTGCTTGCCATTGCCCTATACCGTGCGAGATGCACAGCCGCCCGCACCATGGTGTTGGTTGTGGGTGGCGATCGGCGATGTCGCCATTTCGATCGGCCACCACTTCTTGGCCCTAGCAGCATTGCCCCTTTGTAGGCCTTGGGCCGCCACTGTCCGACCCATCTCCCCCTAGAGTGGCACTGTTTGGCCGCATGTGCATGTGGCCACGCATACATTTTTTGGTTTAGGCGCTGTATTTGTGCCGCCTGACTGTCGATTGGCTTTGCCACCGAATGGAGTTGACATTAGAGCCCTCCACCACCTCTCCTCTGTCCTCGAGCGTCACCCCATGCCCTCCACCCTTATGTGGGCCCTTGTGATGTGAAATCGCTGCCGTTGGTGCTATCCACGGCCGATTTCAATGTCTTGCGGCCAGCCGAGTACTTCTCAGCAGCCGGCCGACCTTCGGTAAGTACTCCCTCGACTTATGGTCCCACTGCCACTTATGTTGGCATGACTTTTCTCCCAGCTGCCCCTAGTGTGCCACCGTGGATTGCGAAATTTGCCGCATTGACTTCTGACACCCTATTTGGCTGTGAGTAGTTCCAGCGCTTCCTAAACCCTCGGGATGACAACTCTCTCAGCTAGGCAATGCCTTTGGCTGCTAACTCCGCCGCCGCCACCGTCGTATGCTCGCCATCAAACGTCATGATTACGAGCTAGGGGAGCTTTGAACTAATAATTTCATGATAGCATGCTTTGAATGAGTAGCAGCATGCTAGGACTATATGATTGAATGCTATGGATGTTGAATCAGATCTGTTTGCATGATGTAAAAGGATAAATTATGCCATGCTGAAATGCTATGACGTGCATATGGGCTGTAAGCATATTTGAACTATGTATGGAATGTGTATGTGCTAGTGATGGCTAGCATATATGTTTGAAGTATGTATGTACGTGCTAGTGATGGCTAGCGTGTATGTTTGAAGTATGTATGGATGCGTATATATGTGCTAGTGATGGCTAGCAAGTTTGTGGGTATGTTGCATGTATGGATGCGTATGTACATGCTAGTGATGGCTAGCGAGTATGATAGTAAGCTATGTATGAAAGTACGTGTATGTTATATGTATGTGTGATAGACATATGTATGTATGATGGCTATTGGCCTATGCTATGGATATGTGTAAGTGTATATGAGCAGAGGTATAGGTGATGGACAGTAAGAGGTGACAGAGGTTTCGTCTAGATTTGGATATGGATGTGGATGCGTAAGTGTATGACGGAGGACAAAGAATATGATTATGATGGGCAAGGATTGGAGCAGTTTGTTTGGTTTGTATCAGAGCATATGTTGGGGGATTGTCAGACAGTAAGAGTGTGCATAATTGTACAAGCATAATGTACAGATTATGAAGTGAAAAGTAAGCATAATAAGTGAGTTATAAGTAAGAGGGTGACAACTGGGTTTGGCTCTGAGGAGCTTAGTTTGATGATGACAGTGTAAGATGATTTGGCCATAAGGTGGATGGTGGAGTATGTAAGATTGTAAGATTTTGGTGTACGATGAGTTTTGTTGAGATATGGACAGGTAAAGGAAGCCCGCTGCCCTGACGAACTAGGGTTTCGGATCGGGCTCAGCTTCAGTGTGATCAGTGGAGTGTGGTATGTTTGAGTGCTTGTGTGGCATAAGTGTACCACATAATTTACTTAATTCAAACTTGATTTATAAGCACAGCTAATGATAGCGTTGTGAGTTTGAGACCTGAGGGTTCGACGGATTAAGTTCCTTGTTTGAGCTAGCCGATAATGAGTTGGTTGAGCGTTTCTCATGTCTTGCCATGGTGTTTATCCTGCGGGATGTTGTCTGTGTGCTGTATAGAGCACCAGACGTTTGTTACTCTGTTGAGAGCGATGTTTGCTTTCGATTTGGTCTGTGTGTTGTATAAGCCCAGACATTTGATGCTCTGTTGAGAGTGATGTTTGCTTTTGATTTGGTTTGTGTGCTGTATAAGCCCAGACGTTTGATGCTCTATTGAGAGCGATGTTTGCTTTCGATTTGGTCTGTGTGCTGTATTAAGCCCAGACGTTTGATGCTCTATTGAGGGCATTGTATGATTCTACCCAATAGTGGCACTGTATGATTCTGCCCAAGAGTAGCATTGTATGATTCTGCCCAGGAGTGGCATTGTACGATTTCTGCCCAAAAGTGGCATTGGCAGTATAAGACCCATTATGGTGGGCAATTCTATGGCACTATAAGACCCATTATGGTGGGCAATTGTATGACCCCTTATGTGTGGGTGTTTATGTTTGCGCGATCAGGTAAGTAGTATCATGAACCTGCTCTTACCTATTTGATCCTATGCCCCATGAGCACTGGTGTGCCTTACCTTCGGAAAAGTCCACGGCATCTAGTCACTCCCCGGAGGTTAAGGTGATGCCCCTGTGGCATTCTTTTCCATCTCGACACTAGAGCTTATTAGTTGTAATGAGCTTCAGCGGTCGATAGTATGTGTACGACTGTAAGAGTATGAGTACGATTGTAAGAGTATGAGAATGAGCACGACTGTAAGAGTATGAGTACGATTGTAAGAGTAAGACTATGAGCACGACTGTAAGATTATGATTATGAGCAAGACTGTAAGCGTATGCTTTTGAGTAAGACAGTAAGTGTAAGATGTACGAGTAAGGTCGTACGAGTGAGTGTAAGATGTACGAGTAAGGTCATACGAGTAAGTGTAAGATGTACGAGTAAGGTCGTATGAGTAAGTGTAAGATGTACGAGTAAGGTCGTATGAGTAAGTATATGATTGTACGAGTAAGGTCGTACAAGTATGTGTAAGTTGTATGAGTATGCATACGATGGTACGAGTAAGTTTGTAAGACCCTGGATAAGGGTGTTTGTGTAAGTTTAATTTGATAGTATGACTTTGGCACGATGGTGCATTTGGTATGATTTTGGCATGATGGTGCATTTGGTATGATTTTGGCACGATGGTGCATTTGGTATGACTATATGCGTATGAGCATGATATTTATATGCTTGAGTGCTTCATGTTTTAGTTGCATGAAAGCATCTATGTATGGATTTACTGAGTTCACTGTTTAGAACTCCCCTACTGGGTATTTTCCTATTGAGTATGAAAATACTCATTACCCTATTTTTTAGCCCCGTTGTTCGGGAGGCATTTGCAGGTTTGTGATGGAGATCTCCTGGAGATGGATGATCATTCTAGCGGTGGATTGATTCCCATTGACTCAGGTATATGCTTGACTCACTGCGAGTTTATTTGTGCCACGATCTGATGTATTGAGTGAGACAAACATTAAAATGTTTATTCTTTCTGGACTTTACTTTGGATTAGACTGTGGACTATTATTGGACTTGCACTCAGGGATGCCTGGGAGGGATTTGTATTTAAAGTCTACGATCATAGCAATTTATTCGTACGGTGGTTTTCGAGTAGCGCCTAAGGATATTTGCTTTGGCCGTCGATGTTTGATCGAATGTGTAAAATTTGATTGGGAAAAATCGATGTGTTATGTTTTAAATTATAAAACTATTTTATCAAGTTTCGTATTCGTCATTTTCTCTGATTTATAGCAGTTATATTGCAAAAAGTTTCCGTGAATTTTGAGGAAAATGTATGAAAAATCTCGGGCGTTACATCATTAGCCCACCAAAACATCAGGAGCAGAGAAGATGAGTACTCCACAAACATCGGAATTCTCGTTGGGGTTTCTTTTGTGCTGCAAGTAAATTTTGTATTATCAATAACACGATTACTAATATGAGCGTAGAATTGATAACATGATAGCATATTAACATTTTAGGTATATTGTCTTATTAATAATAGAAGAGTGTAACTAATGTGTCATAGATAATGCACTAATTTGATTTGCATGTTATTGATCACAGGCTAATTAGGATATCGTGTTATCGATAAGATGATAAAGTAGTATATCATGTATATTCAATTTGACGATGTGAGCATTTCATGTAATCAATGACACAATTAGTTTAATAAACGTGTTATCCATGACACAACATACATGACATAGGATTACTATTAACGGGATTGTTTTGCCCACATAGGTGTAGTTTTTTTAGCATACTTCTATTTGAACTCCAAGTTCTCCCCCATGTAGCTTGAGGTGCAAGAGGTAGTCCAGGTTTACCCAATTGTTGACGGACATAGAGAAGGCCACTAAACTTGACCCGGCCAATGAAAAGTTGAGGAAAAAATTGTTGGTTCATCACAGGATGAGGAAGTAGTAAATATGATCTAACATGCGGTACAACTGGGTTGAAGCCACGTAGGTGACCCACCATCTATCACCGATTGCAAATATGAAAATAGAACATTGCACACCATCTGTCTCCATAATTACAACTTAGTGAATTATTAAGTAAAATGCGATTAGATATTTGAGACATTGAAATAACACCATATTATGACTCCTCCTCCTCTGAGGTGGATGACAAGATCGGTGCGGATGATTAATGGGGCAAATTGGTAAATTCATTTGACAATACATGCCATTAATTGTCCACACCGGTCTACTCATCTGCCTTGAAGGGGGATGAGTCATAGTCGGGCATTGTTTCAATGTCCCAATGGCTCCCACATTTTGCACATATGGCTCACCATGCTATGCTCATGGAGACGGATAGTGTATGATTCATCATGACAATGAAGTTCCTTAGGCGAGCATTCTCCCGGCAGTGGGCGCCGAATGGTTACTTGATCTAACATGAGGTGCAATTTATATTTTCCGATTCAGAATCGGATGCATCGGAAATTGGTATGACTCCTCGGAAATTGGTGATTTGGATTTATGTTGGCTACACCAAAAATTGGATTGACTCTTTTGTATATGGAGATGTTGAAAATTGGAGTGAATCTTCATAAATTAATTGTTTATTTATTAATATGGTCATGTTATCGATAACATGAAGTAAAAAATATCGTTTAATTGGTGACACGTAGTGCAAAAAAAATTATAATATTCATTGTTAGTCTTATCTTATCATATAATTGGTAACACGTAAACCCTTTGATTGTTAGTCTTATCTTATCATGTTATCGACATCATGATATGTAACAAGGTTGTGTTATTGATAACAAGATGCATACAAAAACTCTTTTAGTGTAACACAACATTTTCTAAAAATCGTGTTTCTAAGAAAATGACTGTACAATGGCATTTCCTCCAATCAGCTAAAGAAAGGGGGTGGAAAAGGCCAGCCCGATCAATGTTCCCCTTCCTTATGTTATTTTTTACTATTTTATTCGCCCTCCATTGGCTTGTACTAGGACTAATATTCAGAGGGTCCTCTTGTGCATTAGTACAATGTTTGTGGTTCTAACCCAATTACCCGCATGCTCCACATTTGTGTGGGGCTTTGACCTTTGGTTGTGACTATTTGATTTTTTTGTAGATGCCCCAGCTACTTGAGTGGGATAGGTGGGTTGAATGTAGAAAGAACTTCAGTTGGTGCTAACTGGTGCCTATCTATCGTCAGGTATAATGGCTCTCGATATGTCATTTTATATGTTTATGTGGATTACCATTTTCCGCAGTAGTCAGACACATAGAAGTGTCTATGATCAATTGTTGCACTTGCATGTTTACAGGGTAGCTCCAAATGCTAAAACTTTCTACATGTGCAACTATGTTTAACTATCTTGATAAATGAATATTGTGTAAATGAGAACACGATAAGTGATATTATAGTGTTATAAAAAACACGACCTATCAACACTAGCCTTCTTCTCACAACTATCATGTTATTTAACCGATAAACATATACGAGAATGACGATAACATATGAACATACAATTGACATCAATTGCATTTTACGTGGTGATATAACAAATTAACCTGAAAATCATACATTCATACCAACAATACATGAAAATTCCTTGCTTCTTCTCTTTTTCATTCAATGTGTTTATGATCAAATGGGGTAATATCTTTAGTCATATTTTGTCCATATGTCTGATGTTTCTCAAAGAGTCATATTTTGTCCATATGTCTGATGTTTCTCAAAGAGTGTAGTTGTGTACTCCCTTGTATGCTTAATTAACCGGGTAATAGGCATCAACCTAGCATTTTGAACATTGCATTAGCACTTTTAGATTTGTTTGAGCTGAGTGTTCCATATCTTTTGATTGGAAATGCAACATTAGTCTAGTACTCTGCACCTATCTTATTTAGTAAATCAAATGCTTCAGGATTATGTTCTTTATTGCTATTCATTGTTTCATCATATACATTTTGTCTGAAAGTTTCAGCTGCCACATGGAGCTGGTTCTTTAGGTAGTTTTCTTTGAATTTATCCAACATATTTGTTGCCATTTGATGGATGCAATATCCGTGGTGTGTAGAGGGAAAATACTAATTAACAGCATTTGCCAAGGCCTTCATTATATCATAAACAATTGTATCCAACTCGGATGGAGGATCAAAAAATAAATCATTTCTAAGCAATTTAAGAAACCAACTCCAAAAGACTTTTAAAATTGTATCCCCCTATTGGACTAGGATTATCACATGATCTGATTGGAACTACTACATTTCTAGGATTAATCCTTTCTATATGAATTCTGTATGTAGGAAGTATGAAATAGGATTCATCTGAGTCCCCATCTATTAATAACTAAATGCTTTACCTGCATGACCGGATTTTAACTAGTTTACATTCTAATATAGATTAAACGATAAGTTCATAGGTCGTGTTCCTGAGAACATGATAAGATCAATAGTCGTGTACTCATAAACCTGAACTGTGCAATCATATTGTACATGTTAACACGATAGGTTAATAGTTCGTATTGTAAGAATATGCGATCGTAAAAGCCTCGTGTTACCGATAACATGTCATATTCAAATGTCGTGTTTTTGAAAACACGATTAATTTAATATCATAAGTTTGCTTTACTTGCTCGAGAACATGTGTTGTAGTTCACAGTTATACCTGGTGCTTTGAAATATATCTTGATATGATTTTTGGTGTAATGTCTATTGAATCTTTAAATAGCCAATAATATTTTCTGGCAATCCAAAAGTGCAATGGTAGAGGATGGTCAGTTGACTTCCTTTGTATTCCACACAAATGGTCTAGTACTAACCTCGTCATAGTCACATAATCTCCTATGCTTGAAGCCATTATGTGCACTTTAGAAGACTCGTCGAAGCACTTTGTGGCGTATGTATTTTATTCTCATCTAGTACATGATATGTAAAATTTTCCTTTATTGCAAGGTCGATTAAAACCATCTTTAAATGTAACAGGTTTAGGAAATGTGCCCCCAATTAGAGTAGATCCTAGTATTCTTTTGCTTGCAAACTTCCAATCATTTGCTCGCCCTCACCAATATTTGATTCCCGTAGGTTGGGCTCATTGACTATCTCCCACTCTGCCTTGGCCTCAATGTGAAAATTACTGGGTACCTCATTGTGTCAAAATTCTTCATGGTCAGACCTACTTTCCATGTCAATTATATCATTCTTGTTCCAATGATTATCACCTCACACTTCTTCAAATTCTTGGTCTTCATAATTGCCAAGCCTGTATGGAGTTCTTAGTTATCAAATGAAGTCCTTATTATGCCCATTATTGGTGACATTTCTTCGAATCCAGTCTAATTAACTTCTTTCACAAGTTCTGTAGGCATTGGATTGTTGTACGAAGTGTGACATGGATTTGTTGAGTTGAAATTTCCCGATTTAACATGTTAATCAATGTGCTATATAACTTGATATCATGTATTCTGTTACATGCTTACAAATTATATCGTGTTATCGAGAATATGATATTTATACAAGTCATATTATTCAATCTACACTAAAAAGAATTATTGTTATATTGCTTGCATCATTAGATATGCGATATTATACATATCATGTTTTTGCAAAACACAATATTCTTTGTACTGAACACGATAGGTTATATATCATGTAATTTTAAATTCATTGTTACCTAATAGTTTCATAAGTAAATTGTGTATCACTAACTCCTGTATGAAATCTAATGTTAGAGTTGGGGTGAGCGGATACCACCAGTGATTTAGCTCTATTGAATGTCTGGTTCATTTCTACTGATGGTGATTTTTCACTATTGTCGGGCTCTTCCATCTCGGTATACAAGGATAACATCTCTTTATTTGCCTTCTAATGAATGAAAAACACTGATTGTAGGACCTCATCGTCTTCTATTTAATATATAATGGATGATTGCAAAGATGAAATTGAATTCAAAGTCACATTACCATTGACAGCAAGTCGTTCTTTGACTTGAAGTAGTAGTTCGCCGAACCTCACCAATACATCAGTGTTCATCAACTGCACCTTTCCATCTATATACATGCCATCGTTGCCTACCACTATGTTGTAATGTATACAGATACCAATCCTATCCATTACGGGGGTTAGAGGGTGATTGGATCCACCGAAATGAAGCTTTTTTCACCCTAGACAACTTCTATAATGTAAATAATCAGGTTTTTAATGTCTCGAGCAACTCGCGAGTGAGTCATTATCAATCACCTCCTGCCAGCGACTTTTGACTACCACCGATCAATCCTCCCCACCGGAACGATGCCGCATTGTGCTGATGTTAATTTGATATGGTATGTATGGGTATTGGGTTTATTTAAAACCTAAGGGTAGTTTCGACTTAAAATAGGTAATGCCACATTTTTGTTTAACAACCATAGAATATGGAATATTGGCTTCTTTGGAAAAAAACTCCTCACAAAATTACATAACTGGTGCACTTAACAAATTTTTTTAAAATTGTTAAACCAGATTGCATTTTATTTTAGATCCCCTGGTCGGCCCATTACGTTAATAAAGCCCTTTAAAGATAATTAATACCCTAATACCCATCAACATGCAATCACACACACACACACACACATACATACATACATACACACACACACACACACACACACACACACACATATATATATATATATATATATATATATATATATATATATATATATATATAAACTCCAAAAACACCTTTAGAAAAGGATTTTTTTTGGCTCAAATTATTCCAACCCGGGTCTATGGACTTGGTTTACGAAACGGGTCGAATTTGACCCATGTCCAGCATGGGTTAATGCCCAAAGCCTGGAGGCAGAGGCTCTAGCAGACAACCTGGCAGCCACACAAAAAAATTAGGCAACTGTCCAAAAATTCGGCAATCATCCAGTAGCAACGCCAGGCGGCAGCCAAGAATCTAGCAGCCACCACCTGTCCATGTCACCACCAACCTAGCCTAGATACCAATTCATAAAATAAAATAGAAAGGGATTAGGCTTACCTGTAGCCATTAACACTTGAACAAAGCTTTGTCCCCTTCATGAAGCTTTTCTTCTGCTAATCTTCTACAAATCCTCACAATGTATTTCTGGTTTAGAAATTGACTAAGATTAATTTTCGCTTAAGGCACTGTATTAGGATAGCTAATAGTGTATTTATAACTAAACTAGGACACTATTGTTAAAAATCATAGAATCCAGATATCAAGCAACAGTCCAAATTTGCTACTAAAACAACATAATGGGTATAATGACTCAAACTTATTACCTAGATAGTTTTGAAAGCTCAAAAAATGTGCCAATTAAGATAGTTGGGCCACATTTTTTTTTAGTTTAAAAGCAAACCCAACATTATTCGCTTCAATGTTTTTGTGAGACTTGCAAGGAATACGAGAATGACTAGTACGTCATTGCTTTCCCTAGCAAGCTTCACTCAATGTAAGCATTTTCCACAATCATCTTTGAGTAATGTAGGTGCGAAAATGGGATGCCAACATCTTTGGAATCAGCTTGAGGACTCTTATTTGTTCATTAGGTGTGTCCCAGTGTGCATAATGTTTTTCAATTGGTAAAATGTGAAGGAGAAGTAAATAGCATTAATTGTGGAAAGTGTGTGATGCGAGAGTTATTAAATTAATTACTAACCTTTCAATGGCTCGTTGAATGATTTCACATATATACTTCACCAAAATGGGCTTCCAGGTACCAATCAATTGTATTTGTAGGAATATTAAACTAGAAAAGAATTGCATTAGATCCACTAAAAATTTGCAAAGGAATGTATCAACAAGGACTTCTTTTTTACTCCTTTTATTCAATATTAATAGGATATTATTAAATAGTGAAAGTCACATCTAAGAGAAGGGGAAATAAGTTGATGACACTATTAAAAAAAAAGATTACACACGTCACCACCCATTTTAACCAGCCTACTCTTGTTATACACTGACAATATAGATATAAATGGATAGTAGATACACAACAACAGTGCTAAAGGGGTAGGCTGGCTAATAAAGGGGTGGTGAATTATTCATCCTTCTATTAAAAAGGTCAACAAAGATTTGAAACACGTTAGAAGAATACTAGCAACCTTTATATGTGAGAATGTCGAAGCTTGACTTTCAAAGATGTACTGAAGGGGCTTGATGTTAGAATTGTTGTTTGCCAAGATGGAACCATAGGTAAAATTGTCTTAGAGTTTGTGACATAAACATATCAGCAAAAACTCGAAAATCATAAATGGTAGAGGCTTGTTTTGACCATAAAATGACTAAATGTTTCCTTGTAACTTTTCGTTCTAAGAACATATACTCCAAAATAGGTGTCATGTCCTTATAGTTTTTATATTGTACCCACATCTATATTTGTCAACAGTAGCCTATTATTTCGTATCTCTGTCATATATTTATATTTATATGAAGCGTTTTTCATGTTCCCATATCTGACAATGGGACAAACATAAGCCACTAAGAGCATTTATATTTACGGTCAATAGTACACATTAGTGCATGTTAGTACTTAGCTTACCTTCGGCTCATTCTTCTCTTTGTGTCTTTTAAGTTATTGTAGGCATTTCTACGTCAAGGACCAGAAAAACATTTAAACATCATTACCAACACGTGAAACGAAGTATTCATTAGCCGTTCAGCTGCAGTACGTGTTTCAGGTGAGAAGTAAATTGTTTTTTATGTTTTGTACTTGGGTCAATGGGCAGCAATGGCATTCAGAATTCTGCCTGACGATGACTACCGAAGTCAAAGATCGATTGCTTCATTAATTTTGCCCGATGATGGAGATCAAAAAACGGCCCAATGCATGATTTACAACTCTGAGAAGAACAAAACCCAATGCATGTGCTCGATAGTCGAAAGGTCCGATCCAATGACCGGAAAGTACCATTCAATAGCGACCTCGGTTGGTGGCCAAAAATCTTCTAGCTGCTGGTCATCGTCGCTACCAACCTAGCTTCAATACTAATTACTCAATACTAATTAATTGAATAAGATATATAAGGA
The DNA here is from genome assembly GCA_035235625.1 of Saururus chinensis. Taxonomy (NCBI): domain Eukaryota; kingdom Viridiplantae; phylum Streptophyta; class Magnoliopsida; order Piperales; family Saururaceae; genus Saururus; species Saururus chinensis. The sequence continues at coordinate 20,721,340 of CP141146.1, read as the reverse complement.
TTTGGCTTACCTATAGTCATTAGAGCTTAAACAAAGCTTTATCCTCTTAACAAAGCTTCTCTTCTGTTAATCTTCTACAAATCCTCACAATGTGTTTCTGATTTACAACTTGACTAAGATTAATTTCCGCTTAAGGCACCGTATTAAGATAACTAATGGTGTATTTATAACTAAACCATAACACTATTATGAAGAAAACTAGAATCCTAACCATCCATTCGAGGTCAAGCAACGATCCACATTCGTCATTAAAACAACAACTTACCCATGGCCATTACCCAAACTATTTTAAAATGCCAAAACATATGTTAATTGAGACAATTGGGTCACTTTCTATTTTTATTTAAAAACAAGCCCAACATTATTCACTTTAATATTTCTCTCAGACTTGCAAGGAACACGTGAACGACTACTACATCACTGCATGCACTAGCCAACTTTACTAAATGTAAGCATTTTCCACAATTACCTTCGAGTAATCTAGGCACGAAAATGGGATGCCAAAATCTTTGGAATCCGCTTGAGGACTCTTATTTTGTAGTCAGGTGTGTCCCACTGTACATAATATTTCTCTATTAATAAAATTTGAATGAGAGGTAAATAGCATAATTGTGGAAAGTGTATGATGTGGGTTAAATTTATTACTCAAACCTTTCTATAGCTTGTTGAATGATACTGCATATATACTTCATCAAAATGGACTTTCAGGTACCGACTAGTTGTATTTCTAGGATTATTAAACCAGTCAAGAATTGCATTAGATCCACTAAAAATTAGCAACGGAAAGCACAACAAGCACTTTTTTTCACTCACTTTATACAATATTAATAGATATATTTTAAAAAATAGTAGTCCTAGCATAATACATAACCATTGATCCCCCCTTTTTTTATTGTAGTCCCTATTTCGTTGAAAATGGGCGTACACAGACATTCGTGGACATGGACAACTATTTGTCCATGTCCTTAACCATCTAATAGGGCGGACAAAATTTGTTGGTCCGTGTCATTGTCCATGTCCGTCATGGACATAAAAAAATGTTTGCCCTATATAAATATGGATATAGACAAGAACGGACAACTTGACAATGGACATTTGTGAACACATACCCCTAAATTTGTAGTTTATTTCAGCTTCTGTTCTACATAACAATTAGGGTATCTAGTTTATTTTTCATTTATATATTCATTGAAACGATAGCTAAAGCTTATCAAGAAAGGAATATGTGGTCTCTTGTGTTATCATTCACATTTTAATTATTGGGTACAAATGTATTATTTGTGAATTGTACATTAATTTTGGTGGGGAAATCCTAGCTCTGTTGTGCAAGCTATTTTGTACCTAATGTGATTTCCTCTTGCGACTGGCTTAGCAATATGGGTGGTAATTCAAGTATGTGGTTGAGGGGACTCCTCGAACTTCTAACTAATTATAAAATTATGCAAGGTGAACGAGATTGAGGCATATTGTAACATCCCCGATTTTTCTGTAATTTTTCTGCTATTTCTACAACTTTCTGCAATGTTCTACAGTTTTCTGCTCATATTTTTTATGAAGAAATTTGACGCTTCGGCGTATCTGTATTTGTAATATTAGTGTCCGTAGGTGTTGGGAGTAGTGTTTAGTCGTAGGTCAAGGGCCTCGACGCAACCCAGAAATTTTTCGGCGTGAAAATCGGATGAGACACGAGAGAACAGGAACGAGAAGAAAAGGAAGAGATGGAAAAAAAAAAGAGAAAAGAAAAAAAGATATATTTAGAAACGATCGGGTGCATCTCAGCGCGCGCGATCATTTGTGAACAGTGAAAAGGGGAAGTCCCCCCTTCACTGTGTGAGGCCGGAGGCGGCGCCGCCAACTTCCGCTAGGCCGGTCTCGGCCTGTCGATGCTGACACAGCCTCCCCGGCTTGGCCTTGCCGGCCGCTGCCATTGGCACTCCCCTCTTTTCAGTTTCAGCCAGTAGAGACATTTGATATGGATTCCACCCCAATTCGCCGCCGCTGGCGGTTGCATGGGTTCCAGACTGCCGCCAGAGCTCTGCCCTGGCCAGTGTGAGCCTCCCCGCCCTCCTTTACCGGCCTGAGGTAAGATTTTCTCCGCCACCCATTTTTCCTTCTTTTCTGTTTGCTGCGGCTGCCGGTCGTGCCACCAGTGGCTGGCCGCCACTAAACGGCCATTGGCCCTCCCCCAGCCCGGCAACGGCAAGATTGCTGCCCCGGCCACCACCCAGTCTGCCGTCCTGGCCGAACCGTTGCATCCCTTGGCCGTTCACCCTCCTTCCGCCCCTTTTTCGATCCAAGCAAAATGTGTTTTTACCCCTGTTTGTTTTCTGTGATTGTGAGTAGCCGAAGGAACTCCAGCTCACTGTCGCCGGCTCCGCCTCGGGCCGACAACGGCAGGGCCACCACTCTTGCGCCCATTCACCTCTGTTCCGTCCCATTGCTCTGCTCAGTCCGAAACACAGTTTCGGTCTAGTGGTGTCGATTCGTCACCACTAGACTCCAAACGAACACCAATTGGTGTCCGTGCAACTCACCTTGGTTTGCGATTGCTAGGTCACCACTGTATCCCAAGTCCGTCCCCCAGGCCTCGTTTGGCCATTCGTGGCCTGACGATATTGTGTATGCCACCCTAGCTCGGCACGCTCTCGCCCCGACTAAATCGAATCCCTTTGTTATTTTTGCCGACAGTTTTGCTATTACTGGTGTCATCCAGTGGACATCCGTGACGCCAGCTTGACCCAGCGATGGTAAGGGACTGTCGTTTCCGGCCTCCCCTACATGTGTTCTGCAGACACCAGACACCCCTAAATTTCAGGTACACCTCTGATCGCTGTTGAGTGACTCATCCCAGCCTAAGTCCAACATGGTGTCCCGCCTGACATTGCGTGGACTTGAGTTGTATGTCCGACAGACGTGGGCATTGCCCCCGCCCAGTGACATCCAGGGTCAACAATTCTGGCCTGATTCCAGCTCTGACCCCCACTTCCTATTACACATGACCCAAAACCTACCGGAAAGAGTTCCCGAATTTTGCTTCTTCCAAGGGGAAGTATTATTGTAAGCCATTATACTCAGCCCATAGTAGGCTCGACCGATGTCGTGCCCATATCCTCCATCGTAAGCCGTGCTTGATGTACGACCATCAGTACGATGAATTGGTTGTGGGTAGCGTTTAGAATTGATGCCGCCTTTGTTGGCCACATACACCAGGCCTTAGTGCCTCAACGTATGTTTATGGAACGTCTCCACCATTAGGCAAAATGACCGTTAAAGCCCTCCTTTGTCTCTCCTATATTCATGTGTACACAAGTAAGCCCTCCGCCATGTTGTGAGGCTTCGATAATGCAGAATTGTTGCTATTGAATATGGTCCGCTGTCCATTTTAATGTTTTGTCGCCAACAAAGTGTTTTAAACCATTGGCCAACCTCCAATCAGTCAGCCCCCATTTTGTGGTCACTGCCATATCTAGTGGCACGACCTTGTGTACGTCCGCCTTAGTGCATCCAAACCTTTGGCTTTGAGTGAAATTAATCTAATGTTATTGAGATTAATTCTACCATCTCTGAAAATCCTCTGGACAACGACTCTCAGTGCGATGCTTTTGGCCGCCTATTCCACTATCGACGCTGCCACCATCATTTACTCGACATCAAACTCATGTGGATTACGAGGTAGGGGACCTTGAACTCGTAATTTCATTATAGCATGCTAGGAGTTTATAATTAATGTTTTGCATGATTATGCTAATTATAAAAGCATGTTGTATGTATGTGAATTGTGTGCGTATGTAAGTAAAGACTAAGGGCATGTAGTAAGTGTTATGAATTGTATGCATGTGACCGGAGTGTGTGATCTTAGTTGTGGGCTGGTGGTATGTGATTGATGGGCACAAGCTGAAGTGTTTGATTGTAAGTTTGGCTAAGGGGTACTTCGTAAGCTATGACGTGGAAACTGTGATTGTATGTCGGGCAAGGAAAGACAAGATTGAAAGACGAATGTTGGATTTGATGAGATTGGAGAATTTGTTCAGTTTGAGTCAGATGGCACTTTAGAGCGATGAGTAGGAGACGTGGGGGATGCAAGGAATTGAAGTCTTAAGATTCAGAGCTCTTTTGGGGGATTGTGAGTTAGTGAGAGATAACAATATAATTGTACATGCATAATGTACGTAATATGAATTGTAACGAAAGAATAATGAGTAAGGAATTAGTAAGGGTTGATGACGGGACTTAGGTCTAAAGGGTGTCATTTGAGGAGTTAGAGTAAGGCGATTTGATTTTAAGGCGGATGGTGTAAGATGTAAGGTCGTAAGTATTTGATGGTAAGAGTGTAAGTATGGAATTTGAGTTCGACAAGTAAGACTATACAAAGATCGGTAAGGTTGTAAGTGTAAGGGTGGGAGATGAGTTAAGGAAAGAATGCTACCTTTGTGGATTGGAACTTTTGAACGGGCGTATTTTTGGCCTTGTTAGCTGAAGAATGTATGACTGAAGTAGTTCCGAACATAATCATACATGTATAAGTTACCTAATATGAACTTGAATGGTAAGTCACCCTAATTTGATATCGATGTGAGTTTGAGACTAAGGGTTTCTATGGATTAAGTTCCGTTTTGTGCCAGTTGATGAGTAATCGACTGAGTGTCTTTCCTGGAATAGCCATGGTGTCATCCTGCGGGATTTAGTCTTGATGTTGTATTTTGGCCTAGATGTTTGATGCTCTGTAGAGAGCGCTGTAAGTTTCGGACCTTCATGGGCACTGTATGTATTTGGCCTACTGATGGCACTGTATGTCCTACCCAAGAGTGGCATTGTAAGATTCCTGCCCAAGAGTGGCACCATATGTTTTCCGCCCTTAGTTGGCACTGTATGGCCCTTGTTGGCAATGTATGGCCCCAAAGAGTGGGCATTTGCACGCTTAGGTAAGCAGCATCATGGACTTGATCTTACCTGTTTGATCATGTGCCCCATGAGCATAGGTGTGCCTTGCCTTCAGAAAAGTCCTTGGCGTCTAGTTGCTCCCCGGAGGTTAAGGTGATGCCCCAGTTGCATTCCCCTCTTTTCTGACAATGGAGCTTATTAATTGTAATGAGCATCAGTTGTCGGTAGTATATGTACGATAGTAAGAGTAAGTAGTATGTTTCAGATTCTGAGTAAGTTGTATGAGTATGATTCAGGGTAAGTGTAAGCTTCTAGGGAAGACAGTAAGAGTAAGTTTATGAGTATGAGTAAGGTGGTACAAGTAAGTTAGTACGAATAAGGTCGTACGAGTATGTATGTGCTGTAAGTGTAAGTGTACGATGGTACGAGAAAGACTTTGATTCAGAATGTAAGTGTAAGTGTAAGAGTATGCGACAAGGGTAAGTACAAGAGTAAGTGTAAGTTCACCAGTTCGATGGTATGTGTGTAAGACATTTTATTTATGCTGCATGTACTTGCTTCATGTATGATTGCATGGATGATGCATCTAGGAATGAACTTACGAAGTTCATTGATTTATTTCCCCAACTAGGTATTTTCCTACTAAGTATGAAAATACTCACCCCATCTTTTTAGCCCCTTCGACTGGAGGCTTTTGCAGGTCAATTGTTAGCTGTTGAGACCGGACTTTTCCTGTGGTGGACAATTATTTTTTGACTTGGTGTGCAGTGAAATCATATCGAGGCTCCGTGGATTTTGGTGCCATGATCTCATGTATTGGTTAAGGTGAGAGAAATGTATTATATACTAGACTTGTGTATATATGTACGAATGATTTTAACACTGTGAAAGAACTTGTACTCAGAGATGCCTAGGAGGTTTTTGTTCTCGGAACCCATGGCCATGGTAGATTTTATTTGTATGCTTTTGTATTAGGTCGTGCCTGAGAACGTTTGTTTGTTGTAAAATGAATTAATTTACAAAAAATTGTTTGCATATGATTTTGAATTTTGTTGGTTCTTTGATTTACGTCGGTATTTTGAAATAAAATATTAACAAAGTTTTTAAAGTAAATGTGTGGGAAAACCTCGGGTGTGACACATATAAGTGATAAGTATAATTTATGCGTTATTTTACCCTTAATTATTCTATTTTCTAGTCTCATTTAAGTGTTAATATAGGTTAAATTATTAAATATTAAATTTAATTAGGTTAGAAAAAGCTTCCATGGTGTTTTGAATTAAATTGGCTTATTTTGCAGATTCTTCATTGGCGATCGAACGGGGTCACTTACCGATCGATCGGTTACACGTGATTTTTAAGAAAATTCAGTTCAAGCGTTCGAACGGGCATGCAGGGCGATCGATCGGCATAACGCGCAGATTCCTTATTCCACCCAATTTTGAGTCCTTCTCATATCCAACTCTTTTCTTACGGATCTAATGCCTATATAAAGACTTATTTGGCACGAAATTAAGGGAGAACAAGTAGATTTTCTGAAGAGAAGAAGGAAGAAGAAGATGGAGAAGAAGCCAAAGCTTTTAATGGAGATTCAATTACTTTCTTCTACCATGGAAGGCTAAACTATTCTTTTACTTAGGAGTTGATGAATCTATAGATAAGTTTCAATTTCTTTTCTTTTTAATTTAGATCTCAATTGTGAATTATGACAATTGTATGATAAGGATTTCCTTTTTAATGGAAGAGCTTTTTAATGTTTATTCAATTCTATGTTGATTTATTGTCTTGTAGATGATAGATTGATGTGGTTTTGATATTTGCATCAATTCTAATTTCTGTGATTTAGATGAGATGGTCATACAATAGTTTTAATGTTCAGATAATTAAGGACTTGGATGAGTTATACTAAGATTAGACGGGTCATGCCTATAGCTATTTAGTGTAGATGATTCGTGCTATTGTCGAAGATAGTTCATGCCATGGAAATTAATTAATGATTCTTTCTGAAGTAATTCTAGCTTGTAGCTGAGAATACTTGTTCATATTCACACTAGATTTAGATTAAAAGTTAAGGAATTGTTATGGTTCTATAGTGGATTCGATTTCCTAAGTAAAATCTATCACATTAATCTCTTGTTTTTAAACTAGTTGTTTTCTTTTCCTTTACTTAATTAAAGTTTAAGTTGTTTTACTTTTAAATCAGTAAATTCCTTTTTATATTTAGTAATTATTCATCCGTCCCTGAGGTTCGACAACCCTTAAATACTCATCCTAGTACAATTACCTTGTACACTTGCAAAGGGTTTAATTATAAACGATCAAGTTTTTGGCGCCGTTGCCGGGGACGGTGTTGATTTGTTACTAAATTAGCTTTAGGATAATTCTAGATACTTTAGTTTCAGTTTACTTATTTTTTAGTTTAATTCTTAGTTTCTTACCTTCTTTTAATTTTATCTTGTAGGTTGAGTTGAAGGTGTTCTCTACACTTGTGGCCACAAGTGGACATTGACAAGCTTCTCTTCGGTTTGCAAGATCCTTTTTCCCTTTTTATTCTTTTTCCTTAGTTATTTTTGCTTCATCTTTCTCTTTTTATACTTTAAATTGTGTGGTGTGTTTGTTGTGTATGCGTGGTCGTCGCTCCTTACTCCCCCGATTAGTGCCATTTGACCCTGAGCCTGAGCGGACATCTAGGAGAGTTGAGTTGCCCTCGACCTACATCCCTACACCCCCTAACTCTCCCACCAATTCTTCCACCCACACTACCTCTACCATCATCATGGTTGAACATCAGTTAGATGCACCACTTAAAGCTCTAAGGGAGTATTACATTCCTAATGAGTACACCTCCCCTTCATGCATTAGGTTGCCAGCGGTTGCTGCACAAAATTATGAAATTAAGCCCAATGTCATTCAAATGCTTCCATCTTTTTATGGACTTAATAATGAAAACCCGTATAGGCACCTAGATGACTTCTTAGAAATATGCACAACTTTTAAGCTCTCAAATTTAACCGATGAAGCTGTTAAACTTCGCCTTTTCCCTTTCACATTGAAAGATAAGGCTAAGGAATGGCTTCACTCTTTAGAGCCAAACACTATCACAACTTGGACCCAAATGCAACAAGAATTCCTTAAAAAGTACTTCCCCATAGGTAAGACCAACCAAATGAGAAAGGCCATAACCACCTTTGCCCAACTTCCCCTTTGAGCAGTTCCATGAGAGTTGGGATAGACTTAAGGACCTTCTTAGGAGGTGTCCTCATCATGCTGTCCCTAAGTGGCAATTAGTGCAACGTTTTTATGAGGGTCTTACTGAACAAAACCGTCATCTTGTTGATGCAAGTTGTGGGGGTACCTTTTTACTAAAAAATGAAAATGAGGCGTGGAAACTTTTTGAGGACTTGAGTGAAAATTCTCTTCAACATGCTGCATTGAATAGAAATGAGAGTGGCCTATCTACCTTAAACAATGCCCCCTCTAGGGGTGGCTTGTATGAAGTTAAAAATCCATTAGACATCTCCTCTAAAGTTGATACTTTAAGTAGGAAGCTTGACCTCCTTATGACTTCAACACATCAGCCCACTCCCTTTACTCAAGATGCATGCACAATATGCCTTAGCCCAGCCCATACTATTATGGAGTGCCCCTCTGCCTCTCAATTTCCTGAGCTTGTCCAAGACCATGTAAATGCTATCCAATCCTTCCCTAGGGCTGAAAATAATCCATTTTCAAACACATATAACCCTGGGTGGAGGAATCATCCTAACTTTTCCTGGCGGGCACAAAACCAAGGGGTTATGGGTAACCAAGTTCCTAGGCAACCATTCCAAGTCCCACCAGCCCATATCCACCAACCTCAAGTCCAACATCCATATGTCCAACCCAATAGAAGTCCAAGCTTTGAAGAAAAGGTTTTGAGTGCCCTCCAAGGCATTCAATCTCAATCCCAACTCCTTCACTCACACACACAATCTATAGCAAAGTTAGAAGCTCAAATTGGACAACTAGCCAATGCTATAAATAAGAGAGAGACAGGAACATTGCCGAGTCAGCCCCAACAAAATCCTAAAGGTCAATGTGGAGTAGAGATAGTCCCTTCCTCTAATGAACAAGTTCAGTCCATAGCTACCCTTAGGAGTGGTCGACACATTGATAATCAAGTTGGAGAGGAGTCCTTAGGTACTACAAATGAAAGGTTAGATAATTCAGCCCCTAATGAGCCTCAAGTAAAAGTTAGTGCACCACATGAGAAGGAGTTTGTATCTCCTTCCTCTTCCTCAGAGCCACAGCCTAAGACCACTTCAGAGGGATCTTACATCCCTAGGGCACCTTTTCCTCAGTGTCTTGACATGGCCCCAACATTTCGGAAGAACACATCTAAGATGGATGATATTCTTGAGACTTTTAAACAAGTCAAAATTAATCTACCCCTCTTAGATGCCATTAAGCAAGTCCCTGCTTATGCTAAGTTCCTTAAAGACCTATGTACTCAAAAGCGTAAATCTAAGACCCATGTGTCTAAGAAGGTCTTTCTCACCGAGCAAGTTAGCTCTCTTTTGAAGTTTGACACCCCACCTAAGTATAAGGACCCTGGAGTGCCCACTATTTCTTGTGTCATAGGCGATCACTCAATTCATAGAGCCCTCCTTGACCTTGGTGCGAGTGTTAATCTACTCCCTTACTCGGTGTATGAACAATTGGGGTTAGGTGAATTGCAGCCTACACCAATTACCTTACAGCTAGCTGACCATTCTGTGCGTAAACCTAGGGGAGTAATTGAGGATGTTTTAGTGAAAGTTGACCGGTTCTTTTTCCCTGTTGATTTTATTGTTTTAGATATGGAAACCGGTGCTAACTCCACACATCAGATTCCTATCATTCTAGGTCGCCCTTTCCTTGCCACAGCTAATGCATGCATAAATTGTAGGACGGGGGTAATGGAGATGACCTTTGGGAACATGAAAGTGCACCTAAATATTTTTGATGTATCTAATAATTTACCTGTGAATTCTAATGCTGAATGTTTTATGGTAGACAATTTTAGATTTGATGCTTATGATACAGGTCCATCTTTTGTAGCATCAGCCCATAATCAAGTTGTGCCTTCTAATTGTTTTGAACCATCATTTTGGAGACTTAAGAGAAGAGCCAATGCCAATATCTACCAACCACCTTGATATATTTGAGACTGTTGGCACATTGTCTGGCTGAAGACAATAAACTTAGCGCTTCTTGGGAGGCAACCCATGTTTTTGATATATTTCTTTTCCTACCTTTTGTTTATCTTCTTTGGTTTATTTAGGTTTTATTTACTTATTTTTCTCCGCTTTTATTTTCTTTTCTCATTATAGTTTTTGTTGTTATCTCTTTTCTGGGAGCTTGATATTTAAGGTTTGGGAAATTGCTCTTGATATGTATGTTTCTCATGTTTTCTCAATCCTATGTACTTCATTTTCAGATTAGTGGATTAGTTATGCTTTCAGGTGATATCTTTCTTTTCCTCTCTTACTTATTCTTGTCATTATAGTATATATTTTCTTTTACATTGAGGACAATGTTCAGTTTAGGTTTGGGGGTATAGAAAGATATTTTTCTTTCTTATTTTTCTTTTAGGATGTTTTAGAGTATTTTTTTCGATTTTCTTTTATTTTTTTTTCTTTTATGTGTTTTTATTGTTTATTTTCTTTTAAAAACATATGTCTGTTTTTAAAGAGATCAATTTCATGAAGAAAGTTCAAGTAATTAATTAAGTGATGAAAATGATTAAGTGAGTAATTTCTATTTTATATTCTTTATCTTGGATAATTGTGCTTATATTTTTAAATCACATTTCACACACTTGAAACTTGTAGGAGTACAATTTTATGATTTATTACTTGTAATCTTAGTGGGATATCTTTAACTAAGCATATTTTTTGAAAACTTGACAATTGAGTAATTTTTAATGTTTTATGATAGATCCTTATGTTTGGCTATTATTTGAAAAAAAAAAAGGGATAAGTGTGTGATGAAAAAAAAGAATGAAAAAAAAAGTTTATGAAAAAAAAAAGTTGAAAAAAAAAAAAGAAAAAAAAAAATAGATTGATTGAAAAAAAAAAAAAAAGTGAAGGTTTGTTTCTCTTTTTACTGAGTAACCGGACCTTGTGCCTAGGCAAGTATGAGGGATCGCGTCAAAAGGTGAAAAGTTGAGATAAATTCTTTTATGACTTACTTGGTTCTGTAGCCTTTATAGTTCGAGTTATTAAGTCTGAGGGGTGTTTCAACACCTAGTGCCTTGAGCCAACTGGATTAGGGACACTGGCCTAACGCTTGTTACATGGACTATTTAGAAAGCTTAATAGAACTAAGTATTGCACAAGTCATATTTTGAGGTATATTATGATCTTATTCCCTGAATTTAATTTAAATTTGATGGCTATTACATGAGGGTTTATTATGAGATGTTAAAGATGAAATATTGTCATTGTTATATTTTTGAGTTAGTGAATTTTAATTAGCTTGGTTAATGGGTCACATAAGATATGCTTGTTAATAGAGACTGAAATTGTATGACTATAAAGTTTCTACACTTTATGTTTTCGAAATGTATATATGTAGTTGCACAATTAGTTCTATGATGAGGTTATGGAATGGATGATTCCTTACTTGAAAGTGATCAGATCGATATTATTTACTTGTGTCAAGTATTTGTGGTTGGTTCTTTTTAAAAATAGTTGTGTTTTTAAGAGAAGATTGTTTTTGGAATTTTTGTTTTCTTGTTTTGTTTTATTTATTTTTTAAGTTTAGATGTTTGTGGGTATCATTGCTGCAAACCCTCACGAGACACAACTCGTCCAACTAGGGACACCTAGGGGTTTAAAGGCTTGTTGCATACGCTAAATGCAATCGTGATTCCCTACGAAAGTGGCTTTCATTTATTTATTTTTCTAGATTAGTTGTTTTGTTTTGTTTTGTTTTGCTTGAGGACTAGCAAAATATAGGTTTGGGGGTATTTGATAAGTATAATTTATGCGTTATTTTACCCTTAATTATTCTATTTTCTAGTCTCATTTAAGTGTTAATATAGGTTAAATTATTAAATATTAAATTTAATTAGGTTAGAAAAAGCTTCCATGGTGTTTTGAATTAAATTGGCTTATTTTGCAGATTCTTCATTGGCGATCGAACGGGGTCACTTACCGATCGATCGGTTACACGTGATTTTTAAGAAAATTCAGTTCAAGCGTTCGAACGGGCATGCAGGGCGATCGATCGGCATAACGCGCAGATTCCTTATTCCACCCAATTTTGAGTCCTTCTCATATCCAACTCTTTTCTTACGGATCTAATGCCTATATAAAGACTTATTTGGCACGAAATTAAGGGAGAACAAGTAGATTTTCTGAAGAGAAGAAGGAAGAAGAAGATGGAGAAGAAGCCAAAGCTTTTAATGGAGATTCAATTACTTTCTTCTACCATGGAAGGCTAAACTATTCTTTTACTTAGGAGTTGATGAATCTATAGATAAGTTTCAATTTCTTTTCTTTTTAATTTAGATCTCAATTGTGAATTATGACAATTGTATGATAAGGATTTCCTTTTTAATGGAAGAGCTTTTTAATGTTTATTCAATTCTATGTTGATTTATTGTCTTGTAGATGATAGATTGATGTGGTTTTGATATTTGCATCAATTCTAATTTCTGTGATTTGGATGAGATGGTCATACAATAGTTTTAATGTTCAGATAATTAAGGACTTGGATGAGTTATACTAAGATTAGACGGGTCATGCCTATAGCTATTTAGTGTAGATGATTCGTGCTATTGTCGAAGATAGTTCATGCCATGGAAATTAATTAATGATTCTTTCTGAAGTAATTCTAGCTTGTAGCTGAGAATACTTGTTCATATTCACACTAGATTTAGATTAAAAGTTAAGGAATTGTTATGGTTCTATAGTGGATTCGATTTCCTAAGTAAAATCTATCACATTAATCTCTTGTTTTTAAACTAGTTGTTTTCTTTTCCTTTACTTAATTAAAGTTTAAGTTGTTTTACTTTTAAATCAGTAAATTCCTTTTTATATTTAGTAATTATTCATCCGTCCCTGAGGTTCGACAACCCTTAAATACTCATCCTAGTACAATTACCTTGTACACTTGCAAAGGGTTTAATTATAAACGATCAATAAGCAAGGACAATTTTTTTTGTGTAACACCAGCATATTCCAATTTTCAATAGGAAAATGATCTGCTACATTTCACACATAAGGATTTAATAAATTTCATAGGGATTTATCTTGTTAAGATCATCCACTTACACAATTTCTACATGAATACAATACATTTGCGAAAAAGATTTTACAATAAAGAAATTTTGCTAAAGAGTACAAATATGTGGGATCATAGTAGCTTCCCTTTTCTTGTTGAAATCATAAACCTTGTAGTATGTAATTTTACACATTGAATGTGTGCCTGACTAGACCCGGAATATGAACATTCATGAAGTACTCTTCCCAATTAATGCATTTAGGATCAAAATTCAGCTTCTCCAATTCCTTGGCATTATTTTTTGTGGAAATCCTCAACTTTTGCATGTTGACATCATCAAATCTGCCGATAGAAAATATTAGGATGATGAAAGTCATGATGTTTCACTTGCTTTGAATTAAAAGTTTTGCATACACAATTGGTTGTAAGTTGTATGAAATTTTACCTTCCTTTGAAGAAAATATAAGGCCGGTAGAGATTAAAGAGAAGCATAACAGAGTGGTACATTCTATTCAGGGCATTGTATGTCTTCTGATGAAAGGCACCTGCTGCATTAGCTATGCGCAATCCCTGCAGAGGACATCATCTACTTAGTCTTGACAAACATGGGATAGAAAAGGCAAGATACACATATCAAATCCTTATGGCCATTTTTGAAGATCTCTGCCCGGATATTCTTTAGGAATAGGAGCAACTTGATCATGAGAATTCAAGATGTGTAGTGGGTGCATAATTGATCCTCATGATTGACAGCTACTACCTCATGGAGGATATTTTGGTTGGAGGGCCAAAATGCTTCCTCATATAAGCATGTGCATTCATCACGTCAATGAAAAACACATACTTTCAGCATCAATTAGTCATTGCCAAAATTACCTCAAGTGGTATCCTATAACGTAGAGTCATAAATTGGCGAAAGCTCGACATTGTGTGGAAGGTCCTACACCTACGGACGTCAATGGCAGTGTTATCCTTGGCAATGCAAGGGCAGGTGGAGAAGTATTTGAATGCACAATCCTGAACGAACGAGTATTTGATAGGATTTCTAAGAGATGAGCCCATGTGATAGACAAATTGTGATGACTGATTGTAATTTGTGAGTATCATAGCAAGCATGGCATTCACAACCATATCTCCAGGGATCTGTGAAAATCAAGTAGCAAGAGATCAGATATCAGTTGCATCGTTATGACTGAAAACTTATGAAGGACAACAATAAAAAAGTTTGTTTTTGGTCAATGATTGATATATGAAAATTTTATTCAGCTGGGCAAAGTTTAATTGGTTTGGGATGGAAAAAGATACCAACAGAAAAAAGTAAGCTTACGGGAAGAGTAGAGAATGGCTACAATAAAGTAGATTGGAGTTGCATTGACCATATTTACTAAGATATGTAATTTTTGCTCATATCACATTCTACTACATTCATGTAATTATTGTTAACATGTAATTGATGTGTTTGCTTGTAGACCCAACCCCACCTGCCTTGTGAGTAACATACACTATACAAAATTTCCCTGATATGCCCAAATCACATTCACCATGCACATACTAATGGGACTCTTATATTATTATTGAAATTTTTTTATAAGTGAAGAGATAGATTATTGTAATAGTTTGGGAGACTTTTAGGCAGCTACGAGTTCTTGTCCAATAGGGAGATAATACACAAGCCTTTTCCAGAATACTTACAAAATCAAGAATTGTGTTTGGATCACCAACTAAAAACTTTAGTTTTCCCTTTCCGTAACGATCCAAAATGATGTCAACAGTTCTGCAATTGAAACAGTGAGTAAATGTGATGTGAAGGGGTGAAAATAATATGAAATGTTTCCACTTTTTCAATATGAAAGGTGAGGGATGAATGAGTTGTAGGTGCTACAAATATGGGAAGAGGAAAATGTTTTCCCAACTTGGTTTATGACAAGAGTCCGTGACCTTAGTATGTAGGGGTGTTAGCATAATATATACAGGCTGGACAGGCTATATTGTTATGAGGTGACCATGCTATGTAACTATGTATTATTATAGGCTTATTCTAAGGTCCCCAATCGTCACTTAATTATTTAAATATTTTATGTATATAGTAGAGCAAAAAACAAATGGTTTGTATTAAAATTCCTGTAATGAGCACATAAACTTGAAGGAATGACAAAAAATATTACCTGGTCCCTTCTATCCAACCAGGGAATGGCTCCTCATAAGTGCTTATGATCATCGTTGGGCGTAAAACAAGAAGTGGGACATTTTCTTTTTTGTGCTCAATAAGCATTTCACCCATTGCCTTAGTGAAGACGTACGTGTTTGGCCAACCAAAGTGTCTTGCTCTATTTTTTTAATAAAAAAACAAAATTTAGACAACAACAAGAAAAATAGAATAATAATAGCCACAACAAAATTAACAAAGGAAACAATACTATATATAATTATAAAATAAAACATATTATTATGAGCATGGGCTCATACGCGTCAGCTTGAACTTGACATTGCAGGCCATTGAATTTCAATTTGATGGTACACTTTACTCAAAGGCAGGCGAGTTTGAATGGTGCACATTACTCATAACATTACTCATAGGGCCTTCTTATTAAATGCACATTGTCGAATTCTATCTGACGGCTCGATATACTCTTAAGGCTTTTTAGTTGGTATTCTACCAGCTAGGCATGTGATATAAAGACCTCAAGCAATAAAAGGGGATGAAATGAAACCTTTCCAGCCCCAAATTTTTCATAGCAAGTCTCTCATCTTTATCGGAAACATTGTTGGCACGGAGCTCCATCAGCTTGTCTTTCACCAGTTGCCTCTCCGCTTCAATGTCCAGATCGTTTCTTCCGTTGAGTGTTTCACCCATGGTGAATGGCTTCTCCATAATGAGTCCGGCCTTTTCCCCAGCTACATATGCTGAGAAGCTCATAAAGAAAAATTGCATGTCACAATTTTGGATGGAAAATTATAAAATAAGAATAAAACAATTCAAAGAGCACCAATCAACTCTTAGTAGGCTTCATCGATCACCAAAGAAAAGCAATTGCCAGCGAGAATTACCTGTGGAAACATGCAGCAGAACCTTCAATTTCAAGCATTTCTTTGCAAATTCGAGCAGGTGTTTTGCTCCCATTGTATTTGTAGCGATGGCGTGATCATACCTGCAATTTAACATTTTAACACACTACAATTGCATTTTAAGAAACTAAGACATTTTTCAGTGCATATAAATGTTACTGATAAAAATTACTCGTTTTGTCCCAGAATTATTGCCCTATTTTGTTATTAAAAAAACAATTTTTAATATAAGGGTCCCGTTTGAATGAGCCTAAGCCAATGTATGTCCGTTGAGCCTGGCCGGGATCTATGTGTGGTTGGATTTTGGTCCGACGGTGTACATAACTCAGGGGCAAGCAGATTTCTTACCCCTTAGCCATCGGATTGTTTGAGATGTGCCATCGTATCTCTCAGTCCTATAGCTCTTGGACCCATGTTCATATTAACTTTTCTTTTAATATAATACTCTCGCCTTCTTATAATAAGTGTGTAAATTAGAAAACCAAAATAAATTAATTTTAGTTCACTTTTATTTTCTAATTCTGAACTTATTATCAAACCCAGGGAGTAACTCTGATTAGCAAATATGCCTCACCTCTCGTCAAATTTGGTGTTGGCAGCTACATGGACGATAACGTCAATCTCTTCCCACATCTCTTCCATAAGCTTGTTGTCATTGACTCCCAAGTCGGCATGAGAAACATCCCCAGGAACAAGTGTAACTTTTGCAGTGACGAATGAATCAAAATCTTTTCCATGTTTCCTTCTCAAAACGTCGAAAACTTCTTTGCTCAGAATCTGAGATCAACAGCGGATATGGCAACCGAACAAAAATTAAAAAATATGCAAAGGGGAAAAGACATATGAGACAGAGAGGCAAAGGGAGAGAGAGACGTCATTTTGCAGTCTTTGAGAGGCAGAAGCAGTGTCCACTGCTCTTAGCAGAAGGAAAACCCTCTTGACACCAGTCCTGAGTAGCTTCTCCACAAAAACTGCATCAGAAAGAAAAAACCCAGATTCATCACTTCTTCATTCGTTTCGAAATGAAAAATGAACCCAAAGAAGAGATTCAAGTGAATACTCTTTGCCAAGTATCCAGTACAACCAGTAACCAGAATGGTTTTATGCTGGAGTGACTCAATCATGGATGTGAATTCCATTGGACGAAAGGCAAAACCCAAAGAAATGAAATTGAAAATGACCAACTTCGCTAGCTTGAGAACCTAGTGCAATGAAAGCAT
Source organism: Saururus chinensis (assembly GCA_035235625.1). Classification (NCBI taxonomy): domain Eukaryota; kingdom Viridiplantae; phylum Streptophyta; class Magnoliopsida; order Piperales; family Saururaceae; genus Saururus; species Saururus chinensis. The sequence goes on along the minus strand of CP141146.1, from coordinate 20,703,923 downwards.
TTGTGCAGATCATCAATTTATAGTGTTGAAGGCCGCAGTCAGTAATGAGCTGCTTATGAACACGTGAAAAATGTACGAGGAACGTAAATGGTTTTCACATGGCTCTCCAGCACCGTTAGCTTACGCGTCGGACTTTTCCCTGAGACCCACCGCGTTGATGTAAGCTCGTGGTCAATTTGATTAAAAAGACGGACTCGGGAATTTTAGTACAGTATTTGTTCGTTGGCCTCTCTCTTGTTTCGTTATACCAATCCTTGGAGAAATTTGTATAGTACTCAATCAGAATTCATTATTCTAAATCAAAAAGACAATTTTAAGATAGTGAGTAATTAACCAAAATGACCGTTGAATGTAATATAATACACAAAATATCTCACATTTCCCCCATAATACACAAAATTGCCTGATGTACATATAAACCTATACACATATAGTAGGAATTGCCTAAAATATATATTTCATATTTTCTTCATTTTAACTTCACCAACCCACTGCTTTTCTTTTTTAGCAGCTTTGGATTCAACTCTACAACTACCTCTGCCATTGACTTTGTTATCACCGACTCCACTTCATTTAACTTTGCCTTTGCCTCCCCCTCCACTGTTCCTTCTCCTCCTTCCCTCTTGTTCCCTCACATTTTCTTTTCCTCGTCCTCCTCTTTCTCCTACACTCTCTCCTCTGTTCCTCTTTATCCTCATTCCCTTTTCCTTCTTGGTTGCCTCATCTTCCTCCTCGGAATATGACAAGACTACTCACAAACTAGCTGGTGAAGCTATTAAGAATTTATTTATTTTCTCTATAAACTTAAATCTTAAAAAATGAACACATAAACATATTAACTACTCAAAACCAAGTCCTTGATTCTGAGGTTTTTTTAATGCTAACATATTCAATAGTTGACAATCAATCGACGACTATTAGATTTATTCTAATAAACGGGATATAAAACAACATTATGAGTGACAATATCTCCCTATGTATTTACAATATATTATATTTATAAACTAATATATAAAATAAAAAAATAAAGTAAATTTTAAATAAGTATTTGTCGACTGCCACCTCTCAGCTATCTTGACTGCCAATTGTTAGATATGAATGTTCTGATTGTCAACTGTCATAATGTATGGTGTTGGAGACCACCTTCACCGCACCGGTAGTGAGAATCTTTTTATCTGGCGATGACAACTTTTTACTCATGCTTGACAGTCAATAGTCGAGATAATCAACAATCATGAGTTTAAGATTTACTTTATTTTTTATTTAATCTATTTATTTTATTAAGATCATTCATTGTAAATACTTAGGGAGATATTGTCACTTATAATGTTGTATTATATCCACTTTGCTACGATAAATCTTATTATTGCCTCTCAACTATCAACTATTACTACAAGGTTTAGTCTTAGAAAAAGCTCAAAATCAAGAAAAATTGAACTCACTCTTGGTTTTGAGTAGTTTAACATTTTTATAGGTTATTTTTTAAAGATTTGAGCTTATAGCAAAAAATAACAAATTCTTAATAACTCTACCGATTAGTTTATGTCAAGACCTAGATTTTTAAACCCTTTTTAAATAACACCAACGGTAAATCATGAAATTGTTTTCTTTCTAAATGCAAAACAAATTATTTGATTAAATATACCAGTCATGATAATTGGGGTTCACAAATACGAATATCAAATCATATGATATTATTATGTCTCAAAATCTCTAACAACGGGCTATTAATCTAAGTACTAGTTAATCATTAGTTTAAAAATAAATAACCAAGTTGGCTCTCATGCCAAAGACACAATTATTTATTATTAATTGTAGAAACCCACGTTTTAAAACCTAGATCGGACCGGATGGTTCGACCGGGTTCAACTGCACCCGGTCCTTCCCACTGGGCTAGTTTGGTCTAGTTAGTGTTGTTTGAGTAAGATAATTGTGTAGTAGTTGGGATTCGAAGAGATCACACCCAACGACTTATGCAAGGGTGCTAACCATCTCTGCCACTTTGATTTTCTTGCATATGTAATACCAACTAATATATTTAATACAATTTCAATTAAGAATATGACTAATTTTTTTGTGCAAACAGCGGGATTCGAAGCGGAATGCGAGGCAAGGACTTATGAGGGGACGCTAACCACCTCTGCTCATAATTTTTTTGTTGTGATATGTTATCAATTAATATATTTGATATACTTTTTAAGAATCACTGCTGACGTCATTAACCGGTCCAACCCGGGTTAACCAACGGTTGGACCATATTGTCCTGGCTCAACCACTCATTTGGGTCAATGGCCGGGCAGAGTTTTAAAACACTGGTAGAAATGAAGAATTACATCTCACGCTCATCTGTCCTAGTCTCACTAGTCCTCGCCTGAAATACCGACAACCAACCAATCTAAACTACCAACTAACAACGAAACCTCTCTACCCTTAGGAGAAGTGTTTCCATAATAACAAAAGGATCAATTAATATTTTTAGATCAGGTCAATAACACCAAATTGGTAGTTACCTAGTACTAGTAAGACAACATCTCTAATGTTATTCCAATAAGATCGGATCTAAACGTTGTTCTGCCTAATGACTACATTATCTCGAGGAGCATAGCATCAACTATGTAATACTTAAGTATTTTCAACCAACTTCTATTTTATGCAAGTCTTTCTACTTAACAGTCAATAGCAAATAATATCATTAATAATTTTACAACCCTTGTTCAATAATTAATAACTATGTCTAATCCATTGGACAAACACGCATCATATGTAAACTATAGTGACAACTACCATTCATTGTTCTAACCCAATTCTAGGTTTAACAGAAGAATTTAACTTACATTACAATCACAATGTAAGAAAATAAGAACATAATATAAATATGTACAAACTCATATATTACTTGACTCTTGAGGAAATCCCCGAATACCCAACTCCAACATTAGAGTAAGACTGCTTAAACAATAACTTAAGTTAAATCCCTAGGGCTCTCAATAGCCTACTATGAATTTGGAGAAGTGAATCCGAACTGTGCTAATGAACAATGATTGACAAGAAATACAAGCCTTCTATGATCCTCATGCAACTCTACTTTTTGTACGCACTATATTGCCCGGTGAAGACCTGCGGTAAAGGCCTCCTTTGCCAGTACCCAAACCGTCATGGCAGCAAAGAAAATATTCAAGTATCACAATCTCCACCCTCCCCAACTATGTGAAAAATGTCCTCAAGGACATAAACAATGTAACCCATAGAAGCCTAAGGTCACTAAACCACTGACTCTCAAAACATTCAAAACATAGACTCGATTTATTTTACTTAGTTAAGTATTTGTCCAACCAATATGGCCATCTTCACATTGTGGATTGTTCCAATAAACAACTCATCCAATGAGCTATGACTCAAAAACCATCCCAAATCTTATTAGTTTCCATCAGACTAGGGTAAACTCCCATAACTACCTTTACTTCATTAACCAATGTAATTTTCCATGTTAGGACCCTGTTCACTCCATGAACCGGTCCCAAACCCCATTGAAGGTATTTTAGTCTTTATCTTGATTAGATGTTCTCCCCCAGTCCAAAGTCAACCAATCTCTCTTGATTAATCTTTAATAATCTCAAGTTACCATTATACTCCTAACACATCAACATCAAAAAAATGTATCAGAGTAAGCAAACATAAATAATATGGTTCTCCTACGAGTCTTAATAGACAACACTAATAGGACTCAAGCCCATTAGTAATAAACAAAGACTCATTGCACTCAATTACAGGACTAGAGCTAGACAAATTCATGCCAAGGAATACAAATAACTCTTATACATCATGCAAGTTACACATATATTACCCCAGTAGATCGATGCACTACATTGCGGACATGTGAAATATGTTGCCTTAAACCCTGGGAATGAGTGTTATTCCCCTTCTTTCCCATAGTGACTTGTAAAGGTCTTCATGTCACTTATGGATCACACCCATTCCAACTGATCAAACCCCTTTGAAGGTATTTTAGTCTTTATATTGATTAAGTGTTCTCCCCCAATCCAAAGTCAACCAATCCTTCTTATTTATCCTCAATATACCATTGTACCCCTAACACATCAACATCAAAAGCATGCATCAGAGTAATAAGTCAAAGCCCATTGCACTCATTCACATGACTAAGGCTAAACAAATTCAAGCCTAATAATGTAAATAACTCTTACGCATCATGCAACTTACATATATACTACCTAGTAGAATGATGTACTATGTTGCAGACACGTGTAATTTGCTGCCTTAAACCCTAGTAATGAGGGTTCTTTCCCTTGTTTTTCATGATATTATGACTTGTATAGGTCTTTATGTTACTTACTAATCACATCCCTTCCATTTCATGGGGTCATGAACCCCTTGATCTAACCTTGGTTCACTTAATGATTAACCCTTAACCCTAGGGGCAAAATGGTAAATCACCTATTTATTTGGATTTTCCCCATCATGTTAGTTAGTCTATATTTAGGATAAACACTCACCTCTAACTAGGATTTTCAAAAAATTTAACTCCACTCATAGGACCCCGAACTTGAGCCTAAATCAAGTAATTGAACGGTGACTTAACTACAAGGGTAAAATGGTCATTTTATAGCCTTCGTCTGAGGACATTTCACTCTTTAGTTCATCTCCAAATTTCTCAAATTTTTTCCATAAATAAACACCATTGAACTGGACCCGGTTCAATGGCACACTCAATTTATTTTTATTTTATTTGATTCGGTTCATCTCACTTAAAGTATGGATGGATATCTCACATAAATTATTGACCATTAGAGCATCTTCCTTCCATATGAGAAGGAGTCAGGTGATGTACCGGAGGAACAGAAGCTAAATTCTAACTTGGGTTGTTGTTGGGAAAGCCTTCCCATGGGGTAGTTAGAGGCTGTTAAGGCTGGCTAGTACACTCTCCCTGCCTCCATCAACTAAGCTTCAGGGGTGTAAAGGGTCGAACACAGATGCAGACATGGACAAGGCATGTCCACAACCATCCGTTTTTATGTGGGCCATGTGCTTGTCCGATTGCATATGTCCAAGACGGACACGGAAGGACATTGCCAAACTATAGGTGGAAGTTTAACATATACCACTTTGTTCTCTTACTAAGGGCGTTTCATAAAAAAATTAATTATAATATTGGGATAGTCTAATCTAATAAATAAATAATAATGATATAGAAGACATGTGAGAGTATAATATGTATTTTTTACAATCTTTTTATGAAGGTTAACTATGCGACGTAGGCTAGTAATTTAGCACCAAGTAAAAAAATAATAAAAAAATATATAGTTGGCGAATACAAACGGCTGCACACACAACCAACCCTTGTCTGTGTCTATCTGCAACATGGACATACAAGAAACAATATTGTCCCTTTTAGTGTTGGGGATGCAGACGTAGACGGACACCAGACAAGTGGACGCTGTTTACCCCTACTGAGCTTCTCCTTCTCAATCATGGCGCGGCGCACCACTTCCCGCATGGTGGTGCAAGCTGAAAGAACATATGAGACATATGTGTTAAAAATTGGTTAATTTTGTTGATTAAAATATTATCTAAACGTCGTGTATATTTTAGTCTTAGGTATCAAACAAGATTTAGTTGTGGTCGAGTTAGATTTGAAATTGATTTGACTTAAAAAATATAAGTAGAAATGTTCTTATCGATCAAGGTTGAAGACTAAGTTGAGTGTCAATGGTAAAAGATTTATTTGCACACACTCACATGCACAATTCACTTAGAATAGATTAAAATTAGTGAGTTAAGCGAATCGTGAAGTTTTAGATTGAATTAGGGTCAACCAGAAAATATTACTATGCATCAATCTATCACAACAAAATGTAATGAGTCAATAGATCAATCGACACCTGAATAGGACTATGCAAAATTAGATCAAGAGTTTATCAATTGATTGCTCTCGTGAAAGATCGATAGCTTGGAGAGTCATACCCTAATTAGAATAGTGAACAATTGATCACTGTCTATGTTACTTACCTAGTTTAAGCCATTATGGAAAAGAATTCATTTGTAATTAAAGTATAAGTCATAAACTTACTTAATGGATTATACAAGGGCTAGGTAAATACAAAATTGAAGAGAGGAACACCTATAAATTGAGAGAGGAAAGAGGAGAAGTAATTTGTCCTTAGTTTACCACAAGCAATCATCATTGTGCTTTAAAGTTCATGTTAATGGTGATTCCTTGAGTGACACACAACTGAAGAAGAAGTCTTTCATACACATAAACCAAATAGGAGTTGCATCAAATTACAATGGAGCATTGAAGAACTCGAGGCTAAAGTCATAAAGAAGAGGAGCTTGTTTGAAGAGGCTAGAAGGAGAAAACAATAAAACAAGTAAAAAAAAAGTTTCAAGGCTTGAGGAGAAGACTTGAAGGCTAGCAACAAATAGAGATTGGAGATATCTACACAAAGGAAATTTGGGTTAAAGTCTCAACAAAGATTGGTGGTTTGCTTGTGATGATATAATGTCGTACTTGTTAGTGCATTGATTTATTTGTTGAGTGATTGTCATGATTTTTACCCTAGTTTGGGTTTTTCACGTAAAAATTGGTGTGTTTACTTGTGTGCTTTTCATATTGTTGGTCTAGTAGTTGAGAAGCATAATTATGGATGAGTAGACAATAAGGTTTATTGATTTTGGTGTTTAATAAAAAATATGCATAAAGACTAGAACTCTTAATTGTTTAAAGTAGTAGGCATAAGAACAATCTAGTGATCCGCTAAGCCAGATAGTAGAACCTAATGGATTATGACGAGGTTTTGATAGCAATGTTATGTTTTGATGTGAAATACAAATAATATCTAGCTTCTTTGTAGAGAAAGTGACAAAGAGAGAAGAAAGGAGATGATGAAGAAGTTTTCTATTTAATAATGAAAAGAAGACATATTTCCTCTTACTACTAAAGGGGCATGACTCCCGAAAGGTGCACTAGCTGTGGGACACACCAATTGGGTGGGCTCACAACTGGCCTATCACCCCTTGTCTTGCAATAAAAAGATAGAAAGTAATCCAATCAAGAGTGTTGTAGATATGTCTTTGTGTAGTCTCTAGTATGTGTACACAATGGTGAATTTACTAAAATACCCTTATGTTGGGGATTCACCAAAATTCACATAAAAATAATTGTTCACATGCATCAATTACTCAAATATATCATAAATAAATGGCATAGACTCATGGACAAAAGTGCACTTCTCAACATTAAATAAGAAAGATAGTAGTATAAATGATCAATTACCAAGGTGTATAGATCAATTTGGTTACTAGAGTACCCTCGATTCATCGCTATGTCAAGCAATAGATCGATAAGGTTATTCTCAACCTTCCAATTGATCTAAATATTGACTGATTGATCGATTACATATTGGACTCGGTTTGTCACAATGTCAAACATGATTCTTGAGGTCAAATAGTATAAAAATTATGGAGACATACCTATAATCAATATGAGTAATCCATTTCAACCAAATTTTAGATTAGGCTCATAGAGATGTAAAATTGCAAACCTTAGCCGTGGCCATCAAGGGGTGAGTAGGAAAAAAATAGGATTCTTCAACATGAGCTTCTTAGTAGTGTCTTGATCAAGGATATAGGCTCAAAACTAAGAGCATATCGAGTCCTAGTTCACCCCTTATGGCCATGCCCATGGTGGGCTGACCCCTAGAGAGTTCATGTGGGTCCCACTATAGGTCATGCACGTGTTTGGGGCCCACATGGTGTATGCATGTATGCACACCTACAATATACCTAATACACATATGAGTGTTTGCATGCGACTTATGCCCATCAAATGTACATGACAAAGGTTGATAGGTCGTGGGTACTAATTCACCCTAATTAATCCCTATCTAAGTCCAACAAGATTAAATTACAAATATACCCCTATTCTGTGTCAAAGTTACACATAAACACATTTTCTCATTTACCTTTACATCAATATATTTATATCTCTTGACCTATTTTGAAAACTAAAAATACAAATTCGACTTTTCTTAATCTATGTATACACCTTATGGCTTTTTCCAAAGACAAAAATATTAGAACATTCATAACTCCTTTTTCCACCCTTAATTTTAGGATTGTCATGGGTTTGCCTCACCAATGTCAACTCTCCTATCAGCTTCCTCTCGCAAGAGTTGCTTTCTCTTAGCCTCCTTCCCAACTTATCAGAGTCAGCAATGCAAGGGAGAATGGTTGTGAATTAAATGAGTATTTTCATCTTCAAAAAAAGCGAGAGTATAAGTGTGGTTTTTCAAAGGTAAAATAGTCTATATCTTATTTTGATAAAACAAAAAATGTAAAGTAAAAATTATAATTGGTGAAAAGATCTATATCTAAAGCTAATTTTAGATATGTTGAAAGCCTGTAGGCATAATTTATGCTTAGTCTTGTCCTTTGCATGCAAAAGGGGAGAGACTCTTTTCCCCGCCCCAATACTACAGATAGCCTAGCCTTATTTGATAGAATAAAATACAAAGGGATTAGGCTTGCATGTAGCCATTAGAGCTTGAACAAAGCTTTATGCCCTTAATGAAGCTTTTCTTTTTCTAATCTTTTTGCAAATCCTCACAATGTGTTTCTTGTTTAGAACTTGACTCAGATTAATTCTCGCTTAAGGAACCATATTAGGATGGCTAATGGTATATTTATCACTAAACTAGGACACCATTAAGACCCTAAAATCCTAACTCTCTAAAACCATATCTTAATAGGTATCATGACTCAGGCCCATTACCCAAGATAGTATTGAAAGCCCAAAACATGTGTCAATAGAGACAATTGGGCCACCTTCTATTTTAATTTAAAAACAAGTCCAAGCACAACTTCTCAATTGAGCCATAAAAATAAAATCTCCTACTTGGCTCAATTAAACTAAACATGAGTAAAAAATTTTTTAAAAAAATGACCTTCGTATGTGCATGCTGTTTTGGAGAAAACAATACCCTTTCAATTGTATGTGGTAACTTCATACTCATATAAAATTTTATAATTGCATGAATCTGGGTTATAACCTCATATGAGAATGTTCCTTTCCAAGTATCACAATGCAACTAATCAACTTTGTTTGAGTGCTATATGTGGAAAAAACATAGAAATATGAGTTAATACATTATCCCACTCATTGTCTCATACTTAAATGCACAGAAAATGAGACATCACGAAAAACGAAAATGTAACTGCTATGTTAAATGAAAAAGTCCAAATGTATGTATGATAAGTTAATTAGACCTATATGATCCACATGACTCTTGTACAGAGAAGGTGGTATGCCCTTAGTCGTTGGATAAAAAACCATTAGCTTAGTAGCTATATGCTCAATAACATTTGCCCCTTCTTTAATATGATCCTAAACAATAAGATACTTGATATTGATGTGCTTACTTTGACTACCACTCTTGTTGTTCATCATGAAAAATACAGCAACACTACAATCACAAAACATGTTTAACGGCCTAGAAATTGAATCAATAATGGTAAGCCTTGTGATAAAGTTTATCGACTAAGTAGCTTGTGATGTGCCCTCATAACAAGCAACAAACTCTACCTCCATAATCCACAAAGTTGTAAGGGTTTTCTTGATTCTTTTCTGAGAGAAATCACCGCTTTCCAGAAGGAAAATGTAGCATGATGTCGACATTTTCGAGTCAACACAACCAACAAAGTCTACATCTTCCCGACGAGGTCCAAATGATCAGAATGTCTATATGTAAGCATGTAATCCTTCGTACCTTAATGTTCCAACCCTATATTTTTCTAATATCTACCCAACATTCCTATGGAAAAGGCAATGTCTGGTCTTCTGCAGACCTCCAAGTACATCATACTACCAACAACCGATGCATATGGAATTTCCTTCATGCTTTCCACCTTTAAAGAATTCTTCAGACACTGGAACAAGCCAAATTTGTTACCATTCACAATAGGAGCAATACTAGATGAACAAATTTCCATGTTAAACCTCCTCAAAACATTATTGATATAGGCCTGTTGAGAGAACCTAACGATCCTTCTGGATCTATCATAATAGATCTCAATCCCTATGACACAGGGTGCCACTCATGTATCTTTCATGTCAAAGTTCTAAGAAACAAATTGCTTAGACTCATGCAATATCCCTATGTCACTACTTGCAAGTAGAATGTCATCAATATATAAGACCAAAAATGTGTAATGACTCCCACTAACCTTAAGGTATATACATTGATCAACAATGTTCTCCTTAAAACCAAATGAAGTAATAATATAGTTGAACTTCAAAAACCACTGTCGAGAGGCTTATTTGAGTCCGTATATTGACTTCTTTAGTCTACAAACTAAATGACTTCCTTTATTTTAGGTGGAACCTTCAGGCTAATTCATGTACATCTTCTCTTCAAGATCCTCATTCAAGAATGTCATCTTCATATCCATTAGATGTAACTCTAGGTCATAATGAGCTACAAGGGCCAAAATAACTTTTAATAAATCCTTCGTAGAAACTAGAGAAAAAGTTTCATTGTAGTTGACACCATCCTTCCAAAGAAAACCATTGGTAACAAGTCGAGCCTTATATCTACTAATGTTACCAGATGGATCTAATTTAGTTGTATAGACCCATTTGCAGCCATGATTTCTGTTACCTAGCGGTTACTCTATGAGATCTCATACTTAATTATTAGCCAGAGACATCATCTCATCTTTCATGGCATCATACCACTTGTTGTAGTTATCTCCATTCATGGCCTGTGGAAATGTAATAGGATATTGAATGAGACCAACATTTTTGTCAGACTCCTATAGGTATACAATATAGTAAGAAGGGACTACATATTTCCTTACTCTTGAGGACTATTGAAGTCCTATTTCATCGATATGTGGAGGTATCTGTACAATAGGTGCTTCAACAACTTGTTCCTAAGGGGATGCTGTTGGAATGATAGGCTGCTTTGGAATCACTATAGTTGGTGCAACATGTGATCCTCCACTCAATGTGGATATAATAACCAAAACCCGCACTTCATCAAACACAATATGTTTTGGGGAAATACTCCCACTGAAGTTGTCATTCTCAAGAAAAAGTGCATTCAGAGCTTCGACCATTATAGGGGTGTGGATGGACAATAAAACCTATAACCCTTAGGCCTTTATGCATAGCCAATGAAAAAACTATTGATAGTCTTAGGGCCATGCTTCTTCTCAAGTGGTTTGTACACCCTAACCTCAATAGGACAACCCCAAATGTGTACATAATCTAAACTTGGTTTCTATCCATTCCATAGATCAAAGGGTGTTTTAAGAACAACTTTATATGAAACTTAATTAAAATGTACATGACCGTCTTTAAGGCTTCACTCCACATATTAAGAGGAAGAGAGGAGCTACTGATTATGCTCCTCGCCATGTCCATCAAAGTATGGTTCCTTCTTTCTGCCACACCATTGTGTTGTGGTGTGCCTAGTTGTCACGCCCAGGGTTTTCAAAATAATTTTCATGTAATTTAAATAAAAATTTTGCAATATAATGGCTATAAATTGGTGAAAATTGACGAAAATACAAAACCTGTGAAAAACATTTTTAAAATTCTCATTCATTTGTATCAAATTCATCTCAAGACTTTCGGTTCAACTCTTAACAAAGATATAACAATGACAAATCATTCAAATCCTGTAGTTCATTCATCCCCAGCGTGAATAACAAACAAAAGACACACATTTGCCATGGCCATGGGCTTTCAGTATATTTTCCCCAGGCGTAGCTGGGTACAAGTTCCATAACAGTCAAAAGTAATAAGACAATCCATGTACAAGTCTAAAATAATACATGTAAGAGCTCTCACCTCACTTAATACATGTACTTCAAATTTTATTTACAACAGATCGTGGCATAAATTAATCAACGAGCAATAGAATCAAAAATCGACCTGCAGTCCAAAAAGTGTACCCTCAAATGCTAAGCAGCTCTCAAACTAGGCCCCACGGAAGTCCCTAGAGTGTCGAGGATTAGAGAAAAAGAATATGAGTATTTTCATACCCAGTAGGAGTATCAAAATCTATGAACCTTAAAAGTTCACACCAAAGCTGCTTTGCTAGACAGTAGAACCAAAAATCGGAGAAAATAAACATATAATCTCAACCAGAGTACTACATTTCCTCTGAGCTTCCTACACTTACAAATTTTCTTTCCACCTTACTTATAACAAATCACATACTATCTAACTCTTATTCTCACATACATACTACTTACACTTACAGTCTTACGTTTATTATCTTACACTTACACTCGACAAATAGAACTAATTAAACCTCAATTAGCTCTAATGTCGAAAGGAAAGAATGCCACTAGGGCGTCACCTTGACCTTCGGGGAGAATCCTATGCTCTAAAAAGATTCTGAAGGCAAAGTACACTGGTGCTCATGGGGCACAGGATCAAACAGGTAAGAGTAGATCCATGATACTACTTACCTGAGCACGCAAATGCCCACTCTCTGGGGCCATACAGGGCCAACAAAGGCCAAATAGTGCCAATTAAGGCAGGGAAACTTACGGAGCCACTCTTGGGTAGAAAACTTACAATGCCTCTCTTGGGCGAAAACTTACGGTACTCTCAACAGAGCATAAAAAATCCTAACTTACACATACATCACCTCAAAGGTATGAACTACATTAATATTACAACGCTGATCTTACATAGGAAACTGACCATCCATCAGTTGTCAACCAATACGAAATTTAATCCGTCAATCTAGCTAAGGACTCACTCTTATTATCAACCTACATACTTTAATTATGTTGAAGTTTATAGTTTATACGTTATGCAGGTACCATTATGATTGTACCTTTACTAGTAGCTTATATCTAAGCTCTGAACCCTAATCTGCCTATTTACTAAACTTGGAAGTCTCTGCCTCACTTTTCAGAAATTCAAATCAGTCGAAATTGATCTTCACTTATCAAACATACGTACATCATCTGCACACATATAACTACTCGTAGTTCTGAACTATATGCCACACATACATCTTACAACATGCTTTATAGCCTTTATAGCATGAAAACATAATTCTTACATAAGCATAACGACCACTCATGCATTTAGCAAGAAATATAATTAATTACATAGGTCTTCTGCTCATCCATGTATCCAAATCAAGAATAAGTCATAATGTAAACGTCCAACTAATCAACTAACCAAAACATAGATAATTTTGACATACATACATATGGCCACTATAATTAACCTTTGTACTTGACATCCTCCACATTAACGTACATCTAAACATTATGCAATTAAACACCTTAGTCCTAGCATGCATTCTGTCAGAAAAGCACACTAGAGTGAATTTCTAAGGTTCAAGGTCTCCTACCTCATTGACCGGGCCAAAATTGATGTCAGGGCATACCACGAAGGCTGCATTGGTGCATACCTAGTAGCCCACGCACCCTTACACTACGAGAGATGGTTCTGGGGTGGAAACTGCAGCGGAGGTCTCCAATTAATGCCCGCATCTCCAATTAATGCTCGCGGTTATGAACGTCTCTCACAACACCCGCATGCCTGCGTGCCCACAGAAGAATTGATATGAGCCCAACAACATGAGTAGGGTTTAGGCGCATAGTACGAGGGGGAAAAAGAAATGTAGTGGTAGTCCTGGCCGTCAGCAAGGTGAACCAGTCACTGGGCAAATCTCACTGCAAATTTTTCTAATGGACAAACATGCAGAAAGGGCGAGATAACATTGGAGAAGAGGAAAAGGGTATGCGAGGAGGACCCGAAGTGGGAGAGATGGCATCAGGACCGGCAAAAAATGGATCCAGACAGCAACTTTCGCCGGTCCCAGTAGCATTTTGGCCCAAAAACAGGGTAGGTCCGCGAGAGGTGGTTGATCAGAGTGAAAACTCCAGGTGCATGGCGACTCTATAGTAGCCCAAAGGGTCGGCGAAGTAGTCGCTGGCCGGAAATAGCGCATGACGGCAAACCCCGTCAACTACAGTGGTGGTTTGGCCTAGAACAACGGAAATTCCCAAAAACTGTCCTCAAACAAAATTTATGGAGAAAGGGCCGACCAGACTAAAATTGGGGAAAGGGGTAGTACCTCCCGGTTTGTGGTGGCCAATAGCTCCGGCGGATTCCAGTGGCTCCGGCGACTTCCAACAGCTCCGACAGTGTTTCAACCAAAAAGAGCTTCACCAAGTTAGTTGGCGAACTATTTTGCAGGGGAGGAGGCATGACGGCGGTCAAAGGCGGTGCGGCCAGCCCCACGGTGGCCGGACGATCCAACTCCGGCAAAGGGGAGAGACGGCGACAGAGCTCCCAGTGAAAAGAGGGGTGGGGGTCTCTCCTTGCTGTTGGCAGAATCACTGTGCAGAACGCAAAACGAATGCGTTTTGCGTTCTATTTTATTCTTTTTTTTTAAACAATTTATTTTCATTCGTGCACCTCTACCTTGCGTGTCTCAACTTCTTTTACCCGCGTGAGAACTCCCGACGCACGGTGAATTCCCCCAAGACCCCACCATGACCAAAACAACTTTATTTTTTATCCGAAGCCCTATCTTAAGGACCGAGTTATAATTTAAGCTCCGTAACCTTAACTTACGCGTTTAACTCTTGAAAACGTACAAACCTTTTCCACCTACGACCGAGGCTACGTACGATACTAACACATAATTATCGAGAAAAATAATACAGAAGATTAAAAAAAAATTAATTTCCCAAGAAGCAAATAAATAACCACAGAAAAGTCGAGGTTATTACACCGGTACTGTGTATTGTGCAACAATATCATTTTTCATCAGGAACTACGCAAATGGACAAAGTTTTTGTCCACTCTTTGTGTACTGGCTATAGTATTCCCCTCCCCTATCTGACCAAATAATTTTGATTCTATGCCAAATTATTTTTTTACATCTATCTTATAAGTCTAGAAAGCATCAAATGCTTTAGCCTTTTCATTCAAGAGATAAAGATACATGTATTGGGTATGGTCATCTATAAAGGTAATGCAATACCTTTGACCATTCAAATAGAGTGCACTAAACGGTCTATATCAGTGTCTATGATGCATACTTTTTTATCAGGCCTCTTAGCACCCTTAGAAGACTTGTTAGTCTACTTTCCCTTTATGCAGTCTATACATGTCTCAAAATCAAGAAAATATAGAGTTTTTAAGACTACTTCTCTTACTAAACTCTTTAAGCGGTAAATAGAGATATACCCCAACCGCTTGTGCCATAACATAAGAGGAATCTATTTTAATAACACTACCTTGCATAGATATCATAGATTATTCAAAAGAAACATGCAAATAGAGAAAATAACCCATCTATCAAGGAACTAGAACCATTAAAGCCATAAACTGAAAATTCATAAACTAAAAATTAAAGCCATAAGCCGCTAGCCTTGACATAGAAACCAAATTCTTTGAAAAACATGGAATATAAAAAGTTCTATCTAAATCTAAAGCGTATCCCGTATTAAGAACAAGTCAGTATGTTCCCACACCTTCAACTTTTGAACAAATCTTATTGCCTGAATAGATGTTGTGCTCTCCATCATTTGGAATCCTTAGTTTGTGAAACCCCTACATGATAGTAAAAACATGAATTGTAGAATTAGAATCAATCCACAATGTGTTTAGATTATGAGAATCAATAAAATTAAATTCATAACACACAAAAGTCATAAATTTACCTCCTTCCTTAGCACACCACTTTTGATATTTAGGGTATTCTTTCTTAATGTATCCTTTCTTCTTACAGAAAAAACATTTGGTTTTCTTGGTGATGCTAGTAGACTTCATTAGCACACCCTTACCAGACTTCTTCTTTGAGCACCATGATTTCCCTTTTTTGACACTTTTGAGGAACGAGATGGGTACTTTCTAGCTTCTCTTGTTTAAGTCTCCCTTTTTCCTGAACACACATACTCAGAAGCTCATTGACTGACCATTGAGTGTTATGTGTGTTGTAAGAAATCTTGAATGACCCATATTGTGCAGGAAGGAAGTTTGCTATAAAGTGGACCAAAAAGGTGTCATCTATCTTAATTTTCATGCTATGTAACTGATTAGCAATATCATGCATCTACATGATATGCTCTCACACCCCTTTAGCATCTGTTAGCCTCATGGATGACAAGTTGGACATTAAGATTCTGGATATGGCTTTATCAAAGGTCTTGAATTGAGCTTCAATAACTTTCAAAAGTATTGTCACTATAACACATTTTAGGATGGATCCCATAATGTTTTTATTTATAAAAGACTTCATGAGCATCATACTTAAGTAGTTAAACTGGTCCTACTTTTTAAATAATGTTGCCTCACTTGGCATACTTTTATCCATAGGGGTGGTGGGTACATCCATACCAAATGCCAAATATGCACCCTAATAAAAAAGTATTTTTTCCTTCTAGTCCGAAAAATTGTCCCAAAACAATAATCGAAGGTGTTGTTTAGGGTCATAAATAAAAGATGGATTAGCTGCAATAAATGACAAATACATGCATACAATTAATAGGGCAAGAATGCTAAAATCAACTAGTAAAAATTTTGAACCTCCCTTTGGGCAAAGGTTGCATCCGTATCAAAATTACTAAAACTGTTGTTACACCTAAACTATTGATTAATTGAATTGAGCCAAAGCTTAGGGTTATATTACTTGTAAGTGCACAGGTGGATGTAGTCTTGCAAGGTCAAATCCACAAGGATTGCCTTTGTGTGACTATCATAATGATTACAAAATTTAAGGAGTAAAGACAATTTAGAAGGAGAGTAGAAATGTACCGAGGCAATGAAAGTGTTAAGGTGAAATTTAATAATATAAAACACTAAGGCATTAAGGATCATTGTAACATCTATTAATGTTCTTCATGTATCATGTTATTTCGGTTAGAATCAAATAAAGATTCTATCTAACTGAAAGATATTAACATTAAAAGCAAAAACAAAGAATGGGAATACTTTGGAACGATGAAGGATTAAAAGAATTATTTCTTAAAGAGTTTTATGTATAAAAATTACAAAAGATCAAGAAGAAGACCCTTCAAGCATCGTATGTATTAAGATAAAAAAGAAATAAGAAGAAAAATAATATTAAATGAATATTACTTTGAATAACTAATACTTACTTCGAAGCATTGATGAAATATGAATAGAACTCCATTAGATTGTAACAAATTACTTCTAGCCTTAGTTAGAACGCTTAAAAAGCTATTACAATAAAAATTAAATATAAAAGTGATCGTTTATAATTAAACCGTTTGCAAGTGTACAAGGTAATTGTACTAGGATGAGTATTTAAGGGTTGTCGAACCTCAGGGACGGATGAATAATTACTAAATATAAAGAAGAATTTGCTGGTTTAAAACTAAAACAACTTAAACTTAAATTAAATAAAGGAAAAGAAAATAACTAGTTTAAAAACAAGAGATTAATGTGATGGAATTTACTTAGGAAATCGAATCCACTATAGAACCGTAACAATTCCTTAACTTTTAATCTAAATCTAGTGTGAATATGAACAAGTATTCTCAGCTACAAGCTAGAATTACTTCAAAAAGAATCATTAATTAATTTCCATGGCATGAACTATCTTCGACAATAGCACTAATCATCTACACTAAATAGCTATAGGCATGACCCGTCTAATCTTAGTATAACTCATCCAAGTCCTTAATTATCTGAACATTAAAACTATTGTATGACCATCTCATCTAAATCACAGAAATTAGAATTGATGCAAATATCAAAAGCACATCAATCTATCATCTACAAGACAATAAATCAACATAGATTTGAATAAACATTAAAAAGCTCTTCCATTAAAAAGGAAATCCTTATCATACAATTGTCATAATTCACAACTGAGATCTAAATTAAAAAGAAAAGAAACTGAAACTTATCTATAGGTACATCAACTCCTAAGTAAAAGAAAGGTTTAGCCTTCCATGGTAGAAGAAAATAATTGAATCTCCATTGAAAGCTTTGGCTTCTTCTCCATCTTCTTCTTCTTTCTTTTCTTCAGAAAATCTACTTGTTCTCCCTTAATTTCGTACCAAATAAGTCTTTATATAGGCATTAGATCTGTAAGAAAGAGTTGGATATGAGAAGGACTCAAAATTGGGTGAAATAAGGAATCTGCGCGTTATGCCGATCGATCGCCTTCAAGCCCGTTCGAACGCTTGAACTGAATTTTCTTCAAAATCACGTGTAACCGATCGATTGGTTAGTGAGGCCGTTCGATCGCCAATGAAGAATCTGCAAAATAAGCCAATTTAATTCAAAACACCATGGAAGCTTTTTCTAACCTAATTAAATTTAATATCTAATAATTTAACCTATATTAACACTTAAATGAGACTAGAAAATAGAATAATTAAGGGTAAAATAATGCATAAATTATACTTATCAAAAAGATAAAAAAGAAGAGAAGAAAAATGGGAAAAGAGAGCTCCAAAGAGGGGGAGATGATGCCTTTCCCACGTTCACTCCTCTTTTTATAGGAGTAGAGGAGGTTTCTTCAAAAGGGAAGGTCTAATCACATCCTTTGATTACTTCTTAATTGATTGCTTCATTAGTTGCTTCTTTAACAATGATTAGATTCTAAATCAATAAAATAAATCAAATATTTATTTAGTAAATAAATATATTTTAATCTTCTTATAGCTTTCTAATTAGCCCCATTATCTTTCCTTATGTGTATCAATCACAACCATTGAAAAAATCCTCCATGTGTTTGCCTCGAGTGATTAATTAGTTGTCCCATTGCATGTTTGATTGGACCCATAAATATTCAAAATTATGAATTTCTTCCTCAAATAGGAATTGTATCTAGAGAACACTTCTTTCCAATTCCACTAGAATCATATGAATTAGAATTTTCTATAGAAAGATATGACACAAATGCTAAGTATGTGTTAATATGTCCAAATCAACTCCTTCCCGAATTTGTTTCTCTTGATGTAGGTTTGAAATCTACTGGGTCTACATGCTTGTGTTTGACCATTCTATGCTTGATTAGACCATTAAGAGCCTATTCATGACCCTTGAATATATTCAGATAGTTGGGCTTCACTTCCTCTTCCACTTAGATTCTTTCGAAGCCCGTTTGGACATATAGACACAATAGAGGTCCAACTCACATATTTAAAGTATAAATATGCCAAGTAAATAATGAATTAACACAAAATAGGAATACAATTCAAGATTTGAAAATATTTAATTTATCATTATTTCAGTGCATCAACTGTATAGACACAAATAGACATTTTGTTTCATGATAAATCCCAGAGATACACCTATGTTACAACATATAACCCTCCACCCTATCCCAATCATGTGACTATAGCTACCACCTCCTTGTGGGGCCGGATGATAATAATTGTCACATAATTAAAATTTTGGTGACAACACAATGATTATTTATGTGACTCACTACACCCTATAGTAGCATTCTATATGATTCACATATTCAAAATGACTTAGAATGCTTTGTCCACTTCTAAGTCATTCCAACGGATTGGATATATGAACTTAATTTGTGCATATAACCATCTCATATAATAGACCAATAGCAAGGGGGCTATGGAGAATAACAAGATAAATGTAAATAATTATCAAACCATAAAAATTGAATAAACAAAATTGACAAGGGCCTTTTCGTCAATTTTGTTAATGGGCTTTTGGGATTCGGCAAGGAGTTCCCATAATCACACACCACAATTAATATAATAAAGTCCAGAGTCCATGTACAGTCCTTAAAAAATGTACGAGATGGAAGCACTTAGGCCCCTAAACGAGAAAAATACATATTATAACCACATGACTGCATCCACCTCCAGAAGTGATCCTTGATTTATGGTGAAGCTTACAATGTGTTCACAAAAGAGATTTTTCCATATTACCTAGTCGAAGAAGCCAATATTCCATATTCACTAGTCTTTAAACAAAAATCCACTGAACCCAAACTTACACGATATTATAAAAAAATTGGACTAAAATGCCCATCTCTCAGTGTTTGGGGTTTTATATTGTGTAAACCCATTACACTGTTTTGGCGAAGATCAGCGGCCCATCGAGGGGTTAATCCGGCTCGGATCATCGGCATCAACCAGTCATTGACTTACGTGGTAATGACCTTCTCTACCTCTAAATTGTATGATTGTATACATGAGTGTTCATATATCGTGTTATTGAACACACGATAGTTAGTACTTTCATTCACTCAGTACGTTGTCGTGTTATCGATTATACGATATGGAGATGTCATCTTATTGTGTATGTGTAGCATACCTAACATGTTATTAAAAACATGATATGCCACAAATGACATTCAATTGTTGTGCTATCGTGTATGAGAAGGCATCATATCGTGTAACCAATAACATGATATATATCGCGTGCATTTATACATTAGTTACATAATGCGAATCAACACAACTCGTTGATTTTTGTCACGGTCCATTATTGATATACATATGTATAACATCTTTTACAGACAAAGAGCTGCAAAAATATAGTCAAATAGCGGAATTAATGAAGACCTCAAAAGAGAAGCAGAAGAGAATTTACAAGAGGAGAACAACTTCCCTATTGAACTTCGACTATTAAAAGACCTTCTTGAATCGAGGCTGGGATACAAGGCAATCTTGGAGGAGTGATCGTTTATAATTAAACCCTTTGCAAGTGTAAAAGGTAACTATACTATGATATGTATTTAAGTTGTCGAACCTTAGGGATGGATGAATTATTACTAAATCTAAAGAGGAATTTGATGATTAAAAACTAAAAAGAACTAAAACTTAAATTAAGCAAAAGAAATGAATCAACTAGTTTAAAAGCAAGAGATTAATATGATAGAATTTACTTAGGAAATTGAATCCACTATAGAACCATAACAATTCCTTAACTTTTAATCTAAATCTAGTGTGAATATGAACAAGTATTTTCAGCTACAAGCTAGAATTACTTCAGAAAGAATCATTAATTAAATTCATGCCATCAACTATCTTCGACAATAGCACGAATCATCTACACTAAACTAGCTATAGGCATGACTCGTCTAATCTTAGTATAACTCATCTAATTCATTAATTATCTAAACATTAAAACTATTACATGACTATCTCATCTAAATCACAGAAATTAGAATCGATGTAAATATCAAAACCACATCAATCTATCATTTACAAGACAATAAATCAACATAGATTTGAATAAACATTTAAAGCTCTTCCATTAAAAAGGAAATCCTTATCATACAATTGTCATAATTCACAAATGAGATCTAAATTAAAAAGAAAAGAAACTGAAACTTATCTATAACTTTATCAACTCCTAAGTAAAAGAAAAGTCTAGCCTTCCATTGTAGAAGAAAGCACTTGAATCTCTATTGAAAGCTTTGAGTTCTCTTCCATTTTTTTCTTCCTTTTTCTCTCTAGAAAATCTACTTGAATCCTCCAATTTCGAGCCAAATATATCTTTATATAGGCATAAGAACCATAGGAAGGAGTCCAATAAGAAAAAGAATCAAAATTGGCTTAAACAAGGAAACTATGCGTTATCCCGATCGATCGTCTTGCATTCCCATTCAAACGCCTATATTACATATTTCTCCAAAATCATGTTTACCTGTTTGATCTTTAAAAATGGCCCGTTTGAACGGCTACACTGTTTCTGCAATCTGGACAGTTTTTCTAGACAGTCCAATTTTTATTCATTAAGCTCTTTCTCTCATGTCTATATTAATTTTCAACTTTTTTATAACTCTGAAAAGTTGTCCAAATCACTTTAAAACATGTCAAGATATTTTGAATTATTTCAAACATTGTCCAAGTACGTCTATAAGTGCACTTTACCTACAAAACATAAAAACATCGCATTTTAGACTTGTAGAATATAACTAAAATTCCAACTTGATTCAAATACATTCTAAAACTACTAATAACTCTCAAAATTAATTAATAATCAAACTAAAATACTAATATCTTTCTTAATCTAAATAAAGCATAAGTAACTCTAAATTAACCTAATCTATGCTAGCAAATAGGGGAAAAAGGAATATTAAATAGATATATATTTCCTCAAACCTATATTTTGCTAGTCCTTGAGCAAAATAATTAATCTAGAAAAATAAATAAATATCACTTTCGTAGGGAATTATGATTGCATTTAGCATATGCAACAAGCCTTTAAACCCCTAGGTGTCCCAAGTTGGATGAGTTGTGTCTCGTGAGGGTTTACAGCAATGATACCCACAAACATCTAAACCTAAGAAAAAAAATAAAACAAGACAAGAAAACAAAATTTCTAAAAACAATCTTCTCTTAAAAACACATAGCTATTTTTAAAAAGAACCAACCACAAATATTAGAAACAAGTAAATAATTTCGATCTTATCACTTTTAAGTAAGGAATCATTCATTCTATAACCTTATCTTAGAACTAATTGTGCAACTACATATATACATTTCAAAAGCATAAAGTGTAGAAACTTTGTAGTCATACAATTTCACTCTTTATTAACAAGCATATCTTATGTGACCCATTAACCAAGCTCATTAAAGTTAACTAACTCAAAAATATAACAATGACAATCTTTCATCCTTAACATATCATAATAAAACCTCATGTAATAGCTGTCAAATTTAAAATAAATTCAGGGAATAAGAGCATAATATACCTCAAAATATGACTTATGCAATACTTAGTTCTATTCAGCTTTCTAAATAGTGCATGTAACAACCGTTAGGCCAGTGTCCCTAATCCAGTTGGCTCAAGGCACTAGGTGTTGATACACCCCTCAGGCTTAATAACTCAAACTATAAAGGTTACAGAACCAAGTAAGTCATAAAAGAATTTATCTCAACTTTTCACCTTTTGACGCGATCCCTTATACTTGCCTAGGCACAAGGCCCAATTACATAGTGAAAAGAGAAACAAACCTTTACACTTTTTTTTTTCATCATCGTTTTTTTTTTCAATCAATCTATTTTTTTTAAAAAAAATTTCTCATTCTTTTTTTTTTCATTACACACTTATCCCTTTTTTTTTCAAATAATAACAAAGCATAAAGATCTATCATAAAACATTCAAAATTACTCAATTGTCATGTTTTCAAAAATATGCTTAGCTTAAGATATCCCACTAAGATTACAAGTAATAAATCATAAAATTATATTCCTACAAGTTTCAAGTGTGTGAAAATTGATTTCAAAATATTAGCACAATTATCCAAGATAAAGAAAATAAAATAGAAATTACTCACTTAATAGCTTTCATCACTTAATTATTGAACTTTCTTCATGAAATTGATCTCTTTAAAAACAAACATATGCTTTTAAAAGAGAATAAGCGATAAAAAACACTTAAAACAAAAGAAAAACTAAAAATATACTCTAAAACATCCTAAAAGAAAAATAAGAAAGAAAAATATCTTTCTAGACCCCCAAACCTAAACAGAACATTGTCCTCAATGTTAAAGAAAGTATATACTACAATGACAAGAATAAGTAAGAGAGGGAAAGAAAGATATCACCTAAATGCATAACTAATCCACTAATATGAAAGTGAAGTACATAAGATTGAGAAAAAAGAAATAAATTACAAGTGATGAGCATTCCCCCAAACCTAAAGTACTATATCCCATAAAAGAACAAAAGCTATAATGAGAATAAAAACAAAAGCAGTGAAAATAAAACCTAAATAAACCAAAGAAGATAAACAAAATAAAGGAAAAGAAAGATATCAAAGACATGGGCTGCCTCCCAAGAAGTGCTAAGTTTATTGTCTTCAGCCAGACATTGCCAACATTCTCAAATATGTCAGGGCGGCTGGTAGATATTGGCGTTGGCTCTTCTCTTAAGTCTCCAAAAGGATGGTTCAAAAAAATTACAAGGCACGACTTGATTATAGGCTGATGCTATAAAAGATGGACATCTATCATAAGCATCAAATATGAAATTGTCTACCATAAAACATTCAGCATCACAACTTGCAGGTAAATTGTTAGACACATCAAAAGCATTTAGTTACACTTTCATGTTCCCAAAGGTCATCTCCATTACCCCCGTCCTACAATTTATGCATGCATTAGCTGTGGCAAGGAAGGGGCAACCTAGAATAATAGGAATCTGATGTGGGAGTTAGCACCGGTTTCCATATCTAAAACAATAAAACCAACGGGGAAAAAGAACCGGTCAACTTTCACTAAGACATCCTCAATGACTACTCGAGGCTTACGTACATAACAGTCGGCTAGCTGCAAGGTAGCTGATGTATTCTGCAATTCACCTAATCCTAGTTTCTCGTACACCGAGTAAGGGATTAGATTAACACTCGCCAAGGTAAAGGAGGGCTCTATGGATGGAGTGATCGTCTATCACATAAGAAATAGTGGGCAGTCCAGGGTCCTTATACTTAGGTGGGGTGTCAAACTTCAAAAGAGAGCTAACTTGCTCGGTGAGAAAGACCTTCTTAGACACATGGGTCTTGAATTTACGCTTTGGGTGCATAGGTCTTTGAGGAACTTAGCATAAGCAGGGACTTGCTTAATTACATCTAAAAGGGGGAGATTAATTTTGACTTGCTTGAAAGTCTCAAGAATCCCATCAGTCCTAGCCATGCTCTTTATAAATGGTGGGGCCATGTCAAGACACTGAGGAAAAGGTGCCCTACGGATATATGATCCATCGGAAGTGGTCTTAGACTGTGGCCCTAAGGAAGGGGAGGGAGATACAAACTCCTTCTCATGTGGTACACTAACTTCTACTTGAGGCTCATTAGGGGCTACCCTCTCTAACTTCTCACTCCTATCATCTGTCACTGGTGTCCCCCCAACATTCTTGTCAACAATCCTCCCACTCCTAAGGGTCATTATTGAATTAACTTGTTCATTAGAGGGAAGAGCTCCTTCTACCCAAAATTGACCTTTAGGGTTTTGTATAGGTTGACTTGGAAAAGTCCTCATCTCTCTCTTGTTAATAGCATTAGCTAGTTGTCCAATTTGGGCTTCTAGCTTCGCTATAGATTGTGTGTTAGAGTTAATGATTTGAGTATGAGATTGTAGCTCTTGTAATGCAGTTAAGACCTTCTCTTCAAAACTCGGACTCCTACTAGGTTGGACATATGGGGGTTACACTTGAGGTTGGTGGATAGGGACTTGTGGAACTTGGAATGGTTGCCTAGGGGGTTGGTTACCCATAACCCCTTGGTTTTGTGCCCACCAATAAAAGTTAGGATGATTCCTCCACCCAGGGTTATATGTGTTTGAAAATGGATTGTTCTCAGCCCTAGAGAAGGATTGGATAGCATTCACATGGTCTTGGACAAGCTTAGGAAATTGAGAGGTAGAAGGGCACTCCATGATAGTATGGGCTGGGCTAAGGCATATTGTGCATGCACCTTGAATGAAGGGAGTGGGCTGATGGATTGAAGTCATATGAAGGTCCAACTTCCTACTCAAAGTATCAACTTTGGAGGAGATGCCTAATGGGTTTTTGACTTCATACAAGCCACCCCTAGAGGGGGCATTGTTCAAGGTAGATAATCCACTCTCATTTCTATTTAATGTAGCATGTTGAAGAGAATTTTCACTCAAGTCCTCAAAAAGTTTTCATACCTCATTTTCATTTTTTAGCAAAAAGGTACCCCCACAACTTGCATAAACAAGATGGCGGTTTTGTTCAGTAAAACCCTCATAAAAATGTTGCACTAATTGCCACTTAGGGACAGCATGATGAGGACACCTCCTAAGAAGGTCCTTAAGTCTATCCCAACTCTTATGGAATTGTTCAGTGGGAAGTTGGGCAAAAGTGGTTATGGCCTTTCTCATTTGGTTGGTCTTACCTATGGGGAAGTACTTTTTGAGGAATTCTTGTTGCATTTGGGCCCAAGTTGTGATGGTGTCTGGCTCTAAAGAGTGAAGTTATTCCTTAGCGTTATCTTTCAATGTGAAAGGAAAAAGGCAAAGTTTAACAGCCTCATCGGTTAAATTTGAGAGCTTAAAAGTTGTGCATAGTTCCAAGAAGTCATCTAGGTGCCTATACGGGTTTTCATTATTAAGCCCATAAAAAAATGGAAGCATTTGAATGACATTGAGCTTAATTTCATAATTTTGAGCAATAACTACTGGCAACCTAATGCATGAAGAAGAGGTGTACTCATTGGGGGTGTAATACTCCCTTAGAGCTTCGAGTTGTGCATCTACTAACTGATGTTCAACCATGATGAGGGTAGAAGTAGTGTGGGTGGAGGAATTGATGGGAGAGTTTGGGGGTGTAGAGATGTAGAGATGTAGGTTGAGGGCAACTCAGCTCTCCTAGATGTCCGCTAAGGCTCAAGGTCAAATGGTACTAATCGGGGGAGTAAGGAGCGACGACCACGCATACACCACAAACACACCACACAATTTTATGTGTAAAAAGGGAAAGAGGAAGCAAAAATAACTAAGGAAAAAGAATAAAAAGAGAAAAGGATATGCAAACCGAAGAGAAACACTATGCTTGCCAATGTCCACTTGTGGCCACAAGTGTAGAGAGCACGGTCTTCAACTCAACCTACAAGATCAAATTAAAAGAAAGTAAGAAACTAAGAATTAACCTAAAAACTAAAATAAACTTAAACTATAGTATCTCGAATTTTCTTAAAGTTAATTTAGTAACAAATCAACACCGTCCTCGGCAATAGCGCCAAAAACTAGTTATAGGCATGACTCGTCTAATCTTAGTATAACTCATCCAATTCATTAATTATCTGAACATTAAAACTATTGCATGACCATCTCATCTAAATCACAGAAATTAGAATCGATGTAAATATCAAAACCACATCAATCTATCATCTACAAGACAATAAATCAACATAGATTTGAATAAACATTCAAAGCTCTTCCATTAAAAAGGAAATCCTTATCATACAATTGTCATGATTCACAACTGAGATCTAAATTAAAAAGAAAAGAAACTAAAACTTATCTATAACTTCATCACCTCCTAAGTAAAAGAAAAGTCTAGCCTTCTATTGTAG
Organism: Saururus chinensis; assembly: GCA_035235625.1. NCBI lineage: Eukaryota > Viridiplantae > Streptophyta > Magnoliopsida > Piperales > Saururaceae > Saururus > Saururus chinensis. Next base: position 20,676,868 of record CP141146.1, on the reverse strand, counting down.
AAGAAAGCACTTGAATCTCCATTAAAAGCTTTGAGTTCTCTTTCATCTTCTTCTTCCTTTTTCTCTCTAGAAAATCTACTGGAATCCTCCAATTTCGATCCAAATATGTCTTTATAAAGGCATAAGAACCGTAAGGAGTCCAATATGAAAAGGAATCAAAATTTGCTTAAACAAGGAAACTGCGCGTTATCCCGATCGATCGCCCTACATTCCTGTTCGGACGCCTATACTGCATATTTCTCCAAAATCACGTTTACCCATTTGATCCTTAAAAATGGCCTGTTCGAACAGCTACACTGTTTCTATAATCTGGACAGTTTTTTTGGACAATCCCATTTTTATTCATTACGCTCTTTCTTTCATCTCCATATTAATTTCCAACTTTTTTATAACTCTGAAAAGTTGTCCAAATCACTTTAAAGCATGTCACGATTATTTTGAATTATTCCAAACATTGTCCAAGTACTTCGATAAGCGCACTTTACCTACAAAACATAAAAACATCGCATTTTAGACATGTAGAATATAACTAAAATTCCCACTTGATTCAAATACATTCTAAAATTACTAATAATTCTCAAACTTAATTAATAATCAAACTAAAATACTAATATCTATCTTAATCTAAATAAACCATAACAAACTCTAAATTAACCTAATCTATGCTAGCAAATAATGTAAAAAGGCATATCAAATAGATATATATTTCATACTTATCAAGGATTGCAACCAATCATTATCTCTAGGCTGCTCTTTGACATTTTAATAGTGGAGTGATGGGATGACTCGCAAGAGGTATTCAACATTCGGGGCAAAATATTACCCCTTATGGTGGAAAAGTCGTTTGATCACAGGTTTGAGTGCGAAAGGGAACCCTTTGAAGTTAGGCAGTGGCAACGGGAAGGCTGCCAAAGGCAGGAGGCAATTTTTCAAAAGGTTATTCATAGGGAAGTAGCCGGAGAAGAATCTAATTAAAGAAATTTTGAATGAAGTGACAGACAACAGTCGTGTTGTCTTTGATGAGGACTTAGCACGATTAGCCATCGTGCACATGGGGATTCTCATTTTATTCACACAAAGCAACAAATCCATCTTCCCATCTCTGTTTGACTTCATATATGACCTGACAATTGCGGGAGGTACAACTGGGTTGAAGCCATGCATGACATGTTGCTTCAAGGCATATCATCAGCTCACCAAAACATCAGGAGCAGAGAAGATGAGCGCTCCACCAACGCCAGATTCTCGTTGGGGCTTCATTTTTTATGCAAGTAAATCTTGTATTATCAATAACACGATTACTAATATGAGTGTAGACTTGATAACATGATAGTATAATAATATTTTTGGTATATCGTCTTATTAATAACACCAGAGTGTAAGTAATTTGTTATAGATAATGCACTAATTTGATTTGCATGTTATTGATCACACGCTAGTTAGGATATCGTGTTATCGATAAGATGATGAAGTACAATATCATGCATATTCAAATATTCAATTAGACGATGTGAGCATTTCATGTAATCAATGACACGATTAGTTTAAAAAATGAGTTATCCATGACGCAACATACATGACATAGGATCACTATTAACGGGATTGTTATGCCCACGTAGGTGTAGTTTTTTTAGCATACTTCTATATGGTCTCCAAGTTCTCATTCATGTAGCCTGAGGTGGAAGAGGTAGTCCAGGTTTACCCAATTGTTGACGGACATGGAGAAGGCCGCTAAACTTGACCCGGCCAATGAAAAGTCAAGGAAGAAATTGTTGGCTCATCACAGGATGAGGAAGTAGTACGAGGAGGTACTTGTGCGATTCTAGGTAGATTCAAAAGTGCTCATGCAAATAACTCCAATTGCAAAAGAGGCTCACTTGATCGATGGCCAAAAACAAGCCCCGAAATCAAAGAAGATGGGCTACTCATACTACGATACATAGAAAAACGTATCTTGTTCAAGCACATCCTATATTTGACCTAGCCATTGAAAAGTTGAGGAAGAAATTGTTGGCTCATCACAGGATGAGGAAGTAGTATGAGGAGATACTTGTCCAATTCAAGGTAGATTAAGAAGTGTTTATGCAAATAACTCTAATCGCAGAAGAGGCTCACTTGATCGATGGCTAAAAACTAGTCTCGAAGGCAAAGAAAATTGGCGACTCGTAGTACGATACATAGAAAAATGTATCTTGTTCAAGCACATCGTGGCTTGATGTCAGGCAAGCTCATTTCGACAAAGAAGTCAATGAGAGCTTTGTCATGCTAGTATATGTCATGACTGGGATCATTGATGTTGTATTGGAAAAGCCCAATTGGTATTGGGAGTGGGGTTGGAGCACCAATAGTGTGCTAGTTACTCTCTAGAGAGTTAAAAACGCTCTCGAGGTGGCCATGAGCTTAATCAAACAAATGCAACCCCAACCTCAACCAGAGACTGAGCAGCCCTACAAACCCCCTCTACCGGAGATTCATCATGCAGTAGCCCCTCCGCCAACAACTGAATGAGAGACTTCGGTTAGGGTCAAGGCTAGAGCTTCCAAATCAAGTGAAGTTGTTCATCAATCTGCACACAAAGAGCAAAGAAAATTTATTCCTCAATCTGTTGAAGAGGATTTCATTTTGCATAAGTATATATTCGATAACACAACCTTTTATATTATTGTTTTAGTTTCTAGATCAATGTGTCATCGATAACACACAAACATACAATATCATTTTATATAAAAATGATATGGTAGTAGTCATGTGTTCGATAACATGACCGTTTGTATTAATGCTTAGTTTCAATATGACAGTTAGAAGAGTCATGTCATCAATAACACGTGTTATTTGACCTCAGAAGAGAATTTACTGGAGGAGAACAACTTCCCTATTGAACTTCGACTGTCAAAAGACCTTGTTGAATTGAGGCTGGGATACAAGGCAATCTTGGAGGAGACTGGGTTTTACTCAATATACGTTTGCAGCCAATCATTATCTCTAGGTTGCTCTTTGACACTTTCATGGTGGAGTGATGGGATGACTCACAAGAGGTGTTCAACATTCGGTGCAAAATATTACCCCTTATGGTGGAAGAAGTCACCTAGTCACAGGTTTGAGTGTGAAAGGGAACCCATTGAAGTTAGGCAGTGGCAACAGAAAGGTTGCCATAGGCAAGAGGTGATTTTTTAAAAGGTTATTCACAGGGAAGTGGCCGGAGAAGAATCTAATTAAAGAAACTTTGAAGGAAGTGGCAGACAATAGTCGTGTTGTCTCTGATGAGGACTTAGCACGATTGGCCATCGTGCACATGGGGGTTCTCATTTTATTCACACAAAGCAAGAAATCCGTCTTCCCATCTCTATGTGATTTCATATATGATAGTTGTGGGGAGGTACAACTGGTTTGAAGCTATACATTACATGTTGCTTTGAGGCATATCATCAGCCCACCAAAACATCAGGAGTAGAGAAGATGACCATGTAACATCCCTGATTTTTCTATATGTTTTTAGCAATTTTTTGCTATTGTTTTGCAATTTTTTACAGTTTTCTGCTCATAATTCTGATGATGAAATTTGACGCTTTGGCGTATCTGTATTTGTAATATTGTGACCGTAAGAGTTGGGAGTTGTGTTTAGTCGTAGGTCAGGGGCCTCAACGCATCACATAAATTTTTTTCGGTGAGAAAATCAGATGAGACATGTGAGAACTGAAACGGGAAGAAATACAGACAAATGAAAAGAAAAGAATATAAAACACAGATCGGGCGCGGAGTGCCCGACCGCGACAGAACAGTGAACTGTTCCCTTCCTTCTTTGAAGTTGGAGGCAGCGCCACCTCCGGCCGCCGGCTACCACCAACTCGGCCATGGCCTGGAGACGCCACAACCGCCACACTGGCCTAGCCCCGCCATCTACAATCCCTCTTCCTCCCCCTTTCGCATTCGGGCAGCGACCCCTATTTTAAATTTTTTCCGGATCCACCGCCACCTCCGCCTGCATGGCTTCGAGACCACCGCCATAGTTTCTGCCCCGGCCAAAGCGACCTCTGGCCACCATTGTCCTACCCTCCCCGACCCTCCATCGCCGGCATGAGGTAAAATTCTTTCTGCCCGTTTTATTTCCATTTTTCTATTCGTTCCGAGTTGTGGATGTGCCTCCGGTCGCCGGCCACCGCCGCCGAACCTCTACCTCTCTCCCGATTTGGCGATGGCAAGGCCACCACCCTGGCCTAAACCACCACCTCCCCTAGCCCGGCAACACTTCTTCTACCTTTTTTCTGATTCCGGACAGTGTGTTTTCTTTTTCCTTCTCCAACAACGTCCATTCTCCATTCATAGACATAGCATGACATCGGGCAAATGTCTATCTGAATCGTCGTGGTCCGGCAATTGCTGAATCACCACCTTTGGCCTATTGCAGACCAATGACAACAAGGCCACCCTTTGCCCGAATAGTCACCCTCCTTGGCCCTTCATTTGCCCCATTTCGATCTAGGCATAATTTCTCCCATTTCGTTGATTCTTGTCTTTAGTTTTCATTGCTTGCCGCCACCCACTGTTTGGCCTTCGGTTTGCCACCTCGAGCCGACAACGGCGAGGTGCCAAGGACTAGCCTCTTGCATCAATTAGTCCTGATTCATGCAATTGGCCGACCCGCATTAGAGCAAAGTTGCACTTTTTTGCGGGCCGCATCCATCCTCCGCAGTCGGACATTGGACGATATTGGGCCAACGTCCACTTGACTTGCTGCTATCTGGCGATTGCCGGGTCCCGGTGTCTTCCTCGTACGTCCCTGGGCCCTATTTGATCATTTGTGGCCCGGTGACAATGTGTCCACTGCCATCAACGTCAGCCAATGGACAGCCGCAGAGACCCGATTGACCCAAGGACATGAAGCTACCGTTCATGACCTCCCATGCTCCTCTGCCCTGCACGTCTGCTGCCCAAACCATGCCCCCAAACTTTGGGCTACATTTCTTAGCGTCGCCACGAGACCCACCCCAGCCTAGGGCTAACTTTCAGCCTGACACCGTGCGTACTTGGGCTGCCTGTCTAATGTCGTGGGCTATGCCCCTGCCCAACAACGGCAAGGGCCAATAATTCTGGCCTGATTCCATCTCTGATCCCCACTTCCTTCTACGCTTGACCCAAAACCTATGGGAAAGAGTTCCCGAATTCTGATTCTTCCAAGGGGAAGTATTATTGTCACTAATAAATTAGAACCCTTTAGTGGGGGTTTAATGGGGGTATTTTAGTGAGGGCCAATATAAATTCCCATTGAAAATGTCATATAGCGGGGGTTTTGAGCGGGTCGTCGCTAAAGTCACTCGAGATGATTTGGTACATTCGTTAGCAGGGGTAAGAAATACAAAACCACCGTGGGAGAGGTTACTGCAAAAGGGATGTTTGACGTATAGCCAAAAGTAGTCGCCGCAGGAGAGGTTACTGCGAATGGGAGGTTTGAGTATCCAAAAGAAACTGCCACCGAAGATCCTAAATATGTCATTGGTGGGAAGGATTGAGAGGAGATTTTTTAGCAGGCTGCGAACTGCGGATTTGGCGTGGGTTTTAATGGGAAGGTTGCCACTGAAGCTTGTGCAAGAGGTGTGTGTCATGGGGGGAAATCCAAACCAATCCAGGTAATCCCTCCCGCCATATTTTCTATCTTCCTACAACTGATCAATTTCCCCTTTGTCTCTTTGATTAGGACTCCCTGCTATTTCCCTACTCAACTCAATTTCCCCTCTCTATTTGATTAGGAATCTCGCTCTGCTCTCTCCCTGCTCCCTCCCTGCTAAAGCGTTCTTCTGTTTCAAATGCCTAGACGCGACCACATTAGTTGAGGTAGTCTCTTTGGGTGATGCAAATCTATATTTGAACAATAATACAATTGCTTCAGGGGTTGCAGATTCATCTGATAAAGATTCAGGTGAAGTTTAATTCTGTTGTTTTATCTGGCAGTGATTATCTTTGTCAACAGTTCATTTTTTCCTATTCTACGGCCCTTAAATAGCACCAGATTCAGGCAAATTTAGTTATATACAAAGCCAATGCAAAATAGCTTATCAAATGTTTGACAAATTGTGTGAAATAGTGAAGCACTTTGTCTTATTAATTACTAGTTATGCATTTTACTATATGTTTAGAACAATTATTTAATACCTTAGCAAATAAAATGGTCTTCTTTTGACAATTAACTTTTGTTTAACATCTCTTTTTTTTTACTGTATTGTAATAATTCATTGACTTATTTATTATTTCCTATATTTTCTTTGCTTTGATTAGGTTGTTGGAATCATCAAATCTTGCATGTTTTCTGGACAAGTAGTAGAAGGGTCAGATACACCTGGAAAAGAAATCTGTCGTAAAACATTGTCAGTTTTTTACTTTCTTTACTCAAGTCTAGCTTGCTCTGTTTATAAGTGTTCTTTTGTCTTTTCAAATTATTTGGCTGGAATTCATTGTTTATTTCTTTGCTTCGTCAATGTTGAAGGCTTTTACATTGGATATATAAAGCATGAATGTCCATGGTTTTTCTTCTCAGTTTGATTCTATCATTATTCATTATCATAGGCATTTGATGTGTTGAGTGCTCTGAATTGTAATCTAAGAATTGTGTCTCCTCCAAGGTCGATAACATGATATCAATGAAGTCTTGGTCTGTAGTATGTTTCCCTGACATTCTCTTTAGTTGATGTTCTTCTAGCCATCTCGACACAAGCCTGTCCATCTGACTGGCCGTTTCTTTCATTTCTCTAGTATAGCCACCCTTGTCCATCCACTCAAGACAAGGTATTGCATCTGATAGCAAAAAATTCCCTGAAAGATAGAAATACTTGTCCATCACTTGCGTGAAATTCCCGGCCTCCTTATGATCTCCAACATTAGTGCCAAAACATCTCTTTCCGGCTATGTTCATGACCACATTATTGAAGGTGAGGTCTCCAAGCCACTGCTTCATCTCAACTTCGACTAGTTGTCTATTGTTTTTACCCACCTCGTATACAAGTCATTGATGCACAAATCAACTTCCATTGTAAGCCCATTGAAGGCTTCACCGATGTTGTGCCCATATCCTCCACCATAAGCCGTGCTTGATGCATGATCGTCTGAATGATGTTTTAATTGTGAGTAGCATTTGGAATTGTCGCCACCTTTGTCGGCCACACTCTCCGATGCTTAATGCTCTCAAGTTTGTTTAGGGGACCGCTGCTGGCGAACCTCACCCCTTCCATGACCGACCACCCTAACTCCTTAAAAGACCACCCTTTTTGGGGTTTGGCTATGACAAGACGTACATACGTTGTTCGACATCCAATTCTGCCCGTGAGTGGTGGGATCTGGCTTCCACCAGCCTAGTCGTTTCGGAACCCACCGATAACCTACCCTTCCCTAAGGTTTCCATTTACCATGCAACATAGTTTTGGCTAAAAGCATCACCTTTGTGGCATATGACAATGGAACGACTCCATCACTAGGCAATATGGCCATTAAAGCCCTCCTCTGTCTCCCTTATGTCCGTGAGTACGCAACCAAGTCCTCTGCCATGTTGTGAGGCTTTGACAATGCGGAATTTTAATCGCTGGTTGTAGTCTATGGTCTATTTTAATGTTTTGTGGCCGACAAAGTATTTTAAACCGTTGGCCAACCTCCAATCAATCAGCCCCCATTCTGTGGTCACCTTTGCCAATTCTAGTGGCACGACCTTGGGTCCGGCCGCCTTAGTGCATCCAAACCCTTGGCTTCGAGTGAAAACTTTATCGAGATTAATTCCAACATCTCTGAAAATCCTCGGGACAAACAACTCTCTCAGTGCAATGTTTTTGGCCACCTATTCCGCTATCGACTCCGCCACCATCGTTTGCTCGCCAACAAACTCCTGTGGATTATGAGGTAGGGGACCTTGAACTCGTAATTTCATTATAGTATGCTTTGATTATGTAGTAACATGCTAGGAGTTTATAATTTAATATTTTGCATGATAAATGCTAACTAAATAAGCATGTTTGATGTATGTGAATTGTGTGCGTATGTTAGTGAAGACTAAGGGCAAGTAGTAAGTTGCTATGAATCGTATGTATGTGACAAGAGCATGTGATCTTCATTGTGGACTGGTTGTATGTGATCGATGGGCACGTGTAGAAGTGTTTGATTGTAAGTTTGGCCAAGGGGTACTTCATAAGCTATGACGTGGAAACTGTGATTGTATGTCAGGCGAGGAAAGACAAGATTGAAAGACGAATGTTGGATTTGATGAGATTGGAGAATTTGTTCAGTTGAGTCAAATGGCACATTGGAGCGACAAGTAGGAGATGTGGGGGATGCAAGGAATTGAAGACTTAAGATTCAGAGTGCTTTTGGGGGATTGTGAGTTAGTAAGAGATAACGATATAATTGTACTTGCATAATGTACTTAATATGAATTGTAATGAAAAAATAATGAGTAAGGAATTAGTAAGGGTTTGATGATGGGACTTAGGTCTAAAGGGTTTCATTTGAGGAGTTTGAGTAAGACGATTTGATTTTAAGGTGGATGGTGTAAGATGTAAGGTCGTAAGTATTTGATGGTAAGAGTGTGAGTATGGAATTTGAGTTCGACAAGTAAGACTATGCATAGATCAGTAAGGTTGTAAGTGTAAAGGTGGGGGATGAGTTAAGTAAAGAATGCTACCTTCGTGGATTGAAACTTCTAAACGGGCATATTTCTAGCCTTGTTGGCTGAAGAATGTAAGACGAAAGTAGTTCCGAACATTGTATATGCATAAGTTACCTAATATGAACTTGAATGATAAGTCACCCTAATTTGATAACAATGTGAGTTTGAGGCTGAGGGTTTCAATGGATTAAGTTCCATTTTGTGCCAGTTGATGAGTAATCGACTAAGCGTCTTTCCTAGTATAGCCATGGTGTTATCTTGCGGGATTTAGTCTCGGTGCTATATTTTGGCCTAGACGTTTGATGCTCTGTTGAAAGCGCTGTAAGTTTCCACCCTTCGTGGGCTCTATATGTTTTCTACCTACAGATGACACTATATGTTTTGCCCTAGAGTGGCACTGTAAGATTCCTTCCCAATAGTGGCACCGTATGTTTTTCGCCCTTCGTTGGCATTGTATGGCCCTTGTTGGCACTGTATGGCCCCAACGAGTGGGCATTTGTGCACTCAGGTAAGCAGTATCATGGACCTGCTCTTACTTGTTTGATCCTATGCCCCATGAGTATAGGTGTGCCTTGCCTTCGAAAAGTCCATGGGATCTAGTTGCTCCTCGAAGGTTAAGGTGATGCCCCAGTGACATTCTCTTCCTTTCCGACACTGGAGCTTATTAATCGTAATGAGTTTCAGTTGTTGGAAGTATGTGTATGATAGTAAGAGTAAGTTCTATGCATCAGATTCTGAGTAAGTTGTACGAGTATGATTCAGGGTAAGTGTAAGTGTGAGCCTTTAAGGAAGAAGTAAGAGTACGTTTATGCATAAGAGTAATATTATATGAGTAAGGTCGTACAAGTAAGTTCGTACGAATAAGGTCATACAAGTAAGTTCGTACGAAAAAGGTCGTACGAGGATGTATGTGCTATAAGTGTAAGTGTATGATGGTATGAGTAAGACTTTGATTCGGAATATAAGTGTAAGAGTAAGAGTATGTTACAAGAATAAGTGTAAGTTTAGCCAGTACGATCGTATGTGTGTAAGACACTTTATTTATGCTGCATGTACTTGCTTCATGTATGATTGCATGAATGATGCATCTATGTATGAACTTACAAAGTTCATTGATTTATTTCCCCTACTGGGTATTTTCCTACTGAGTATGAAAATACTCACCCTATTTTTTTTTAGCCCCTTTGTTCGGAGGCTTTTGCAGGTCGATTGACAACTTTTTGGATGAGACCATTCCCTGGGGTAGACTCTTCTTCCCCAACAAGAAGTGCAGTGAAATCATTGTGAGGCTTCGTGGATTTTAGTGCCACGATTTCATGTATTATTTAAGGTGAGAGAAATGTATTATTTACTGGACTTGTGTACGTATGTACGATTTATTTTCAGATTGTGAAAGAACTTGTACTCAGAGATGCCTGAGAGGTTTTTTTTGTTTTTTTTAAAACCCATGGCCCTGGTAGGGTTTATTCGTATGTTTTTGTTTTAGGTCACGCCTGAGAATGTGGGTTTGCTTTAAGATGATTTAATTTATGAAAGTTGTTTTCACACGTTTTGAATTTTCTTGGTTCTTTTGATTAACATCGATATTTCGAAATAAAATACTAGCAAAGTTTTTAAAGTAAATATGTGGAAAAACCTCGGGCATGACAGAGCGCTCTACCAATACCAGAATTCTCGTTGGGGCTTCATTTGTGCTGCAAGTAAATTTTGTATTATCAATAACACGCGTAGAATTGATAACATGATAGCATATTAACATTTTAGGTATATCGTCTAATTAATAACACAAGAGTGTAAGTAATGTGTTATAGATAATGCACTAATTTGATTTGCATGCTATCACATGCTATTTAGGATATCGTGTTATCGATAAGATGATAAAGTACTATATCGTGTATATTTAAATTAGACGATGTGAGCATTTCATGTAATCGATGACACGATTAGTTTAATAAACGTGTTATCCATTACATGACATAGGAGCACTATTAACGGGATTGTTTTGCCCACGTAGGTGTAGTTTTTTAGCATACTTCTATATGGGCTCCAATTTCTCTTCCATGTAGCTTGAGGTGGAAGAGGTAGTCCAGGTTTACCCAATTGTTGACGGACATGGAGAAGGCCGCTAAACTTGACCCGGCCAATGAAAAGTCAAGGAAGAAATTGTTGGCTCATCACAGGATGAGGAAGTAGTACGAGGAGGTACTTGTGCGATTCTAGGTAGATTCAAAAGTGCTCATGCAAATAACTCCAATTGCAAAAGAGGCTCACTTGATCGATGGCCAAAAACAAGCCCCGAAATCAAAGAAGATGGGCTACTCATACTACGATACATAGAAAAACGTATCTTGTTCAAGCACATCCTAGCTTGATGTCAGGCAAACTCATTTCGACAAAGAAGTCAATGAGATCTTTGTCATGACAGTAGATGTCATGGTTGGGATCGTTGACGTCGTATTGGAAAAAGCCATTTTGTATGGGGAGCGGGGTTGGAGCGCCAACAGTGTGCTAGTTGCTATCTAGAGGGCAAAAAATGCTCTCGAGGTGGCCACGAGCTTAATTGAGCCAAAGACCGAGCAGCCATATAAACCCCTCTACCAGAGATTCATCATATAGGAACCCCTCCGCCAACAACGGAAGGAGAGACTTCGGTTAGGGTCAAGGCTAGAGCTTCCAAATCAAGTGAAGTTGTTCATCAATCTTCTCACAAAGAGCAAAGAAAATCTATTCCTCAATCTGTTGAAGAGGGTTTCTTTTTACGTAAGTATATATTCGATAATACAACCTTTTATATTATCGTGTTAGTTTCTAGATCAATGTGTCATCAATAACACACAAACATACAATATCGTTTTATATAAAAATGACATGGTAGTAGTCATGTGTTCGATAACTTGACCATTTGTATTAATGCATTAGTTTCAATATGACAATTAGAATAGTCGTGTCATCAATAGCACGTGTTATTTGACTATCATGTATATATTTTCATACGACTTGTTCTATGTACTATGCAGAGAAAAGGGAGCCCAAAGTTGGCTCCCAAAGAAGAGGCAGGGTCCAAAGATTTAAAGGATAATCACTAGATTCCTCAAGAAAATTAATGAGGAAGGGTGGCCACAATACCCACATTGCAGAGGTCGACCAGATTAGAAGACTTGTTGCCGCAACCATGGAGAGAGTCCTTCACATAAAGGGAACAAAGGGGCGAATGACGAAGATCAATAAATGCCCATATCAAGAGACAAATGAAGACTGTGGGGTGTCCTTGATGTATTATATTGTGAAGCTCGCCAGAGGAGTCATTCAATTAGATTTTACCCAAGTAAAGATCACAAATTTGGTCATGTCTTAGATATGTGTGGCAATTCTTCATGGGCGAATTGATCAAGAATTCGATGCAGATTCGGCAGATTCGAAAGAAGTGTAGTAGTATTTTTTTTGGGCCTCTCTTACAATACATAATTCACAAAGTTAAAATATTGTTTTAATTTCATTCAAGATCGTTTAATCTATGGTAGCAGATCGTGTAATCAATAACACGACTTTACACCAGTTTTGCCACTGCTAACACGAACTCATGTTAGGTCATTAATATAGGATACATATAGTGTAATCAGCAATACACATATACATAACTCATGTAACTAATAACACAAAATCATGTTAAATTGTCCAAGATAGGTTACAGATTATGTAATCTACAACACGCCAAGATGTATGTCGTGTCATTGATCATACGACCGTTTGTTAGGTCATGTGTTATATTTTGTAGATTGTGTTAGAAAAATGTCGATCGAATAATAGGTTGTGTTACCGATCACAAGTATAGTTAGGTTGTGAAATATTAGTTTGCTGGTTGTGTCACAAAAAAATGACCATACGTTGATCATGTCACCGATAACAAGAATTAAAGACAAGTCGTGTACTACATGTTACAAATCATGTTAGCATAAAGACGATCGATCATCCTAATGATGTCATGTCACCAATAAAGTGTTACTCGCTATGGTTTGAAACAATTCATACATTGCAAAATAGGAAAGGAGAATGAGAAATTTGTAGGTAAAAACACCTTTTTTCATAATTTTACTTGATGAGTACATACGTAAACATAATGGCCTCAATCTATGGCAAAGATGCATTTATTACATAACATAAAAAAATTACATCAGTAGACCACAATCTGGTGATCCTTCATGAAATAATGCCACCATCTATCACTGATTGCAAATATCAAAATAGAACATCACACACCATCTGTCTCCATAACTACAGCTTAGTGAATTATTAAGTAAAATGCGATTAGACATTTGGGACATTGAAATAACGCCATATTATGACTCGTCCTCCTCCAAGGTAGATGACAAGACAGGTGCAGATGATTAATGGGGCAAATTGGTAAATTCATTTGACAATACATGCCATTAATTGTCCGCACCAGTTTACTTATCCGCCTTGAAGGGGGATAAGTCATAGTTGAGCATTGTTTCAATGTCCCGTGGCTCCCACATTTTTCCCATATGGCTGACCATGCTATGCTCATGGAGACGGATAGTGTACGATCCGTCATGACAATGAAATTCCTTCGGTGGGCATTCTCTCGGTAGTAGGCGCCAAATGGTTACTTGATCTAACACGAGGTGCAAATTTATATTTTCCGATTCGGAACTGGATGCATCAGAAATTGGTGATGACTCCTCGCAAATTGGTAATTTGGATTTATGTAGGCTACCCCGAAAATTGGATTGACTCTTTGGTAAATGGTGATGTTGAAAATTGGAGTGAATCTTCTAAAATTAATTGTTTATTTATTAATATGGTCGTGTTATCGATAACACAAAGTAAAAATCATTTAATTGGTGACACATAGTGCATAGAAAAATTATAATATTCATTGTAAGACTTTTCTTATCATGTAATTGGTAATATGTAAACCCTTTGACTGTGTTTCTGATTACATGATATGTAACAACATAGAATATTAACAAACCAAAGATCAAAATATCATGTTATTGACATCACGATATTTTACAAGGTCGTGTTATTGATAACAAGATGCATATAAAGAATCATTTAGTGTAACACAACATTTTCTAAAAATCGTGTTTATAAGAACATGACTGTACAATGGCATTTCCTCTAATCAGCTAAAGAAAGGGGGTGGAAAAGGCCACCTGATCGATGTTCCCCTTCCTTATGTCATTTTCCTATTATTTTATTTGCCCTCCATTGGCTTGTACTTGGACCATTCGCCACATTCGGAGGGTCCTCTTGTGCATTAGTACAATGTTTGTGGTTCTAACCCAACTACCCACATGCTCCACATTTGTGTGGGGCTTTGACCTTTGGTTTTGACTATTTGTTTTTTTGGTAGATGCCCCCGCTATTTGAGTGGGATAGGTGGGTTGAATGTGGGAAGAACTTCAGTTGGTGCTAACTGGTGCCTATATGTCGCCGGTATAATGGCTCTTGATATGTCATTTTATATGTTTATGTGGATTACCATTTTTCGCAGTAGTCAGACACATAGAAGTGTCTATGATCAATTACTACAATTGCATGTTTACACGGTAGCCTAAAATGCTGAAACTTTTTGCATGTGAAGCTATGTTTAACTATCTGGTTAAATAAATATCATGTAAATGAGAACACGATAAGTGATATTATAGTGTTATAAAAAACATGACCCATCAACACTAGCCTTCTGCTCACAACTATCATGTTCTTTTAACAAATAAATATACACAAGAATGACGATAACATATGAACATACAAACGACATCAATTGCATTTTACGTGGTGATATAGCAAATTAACCTGGAAATCATTCATTCATACCAGTAATGCATGAAAATTACTTGCTTCTTCTCTTCTGCTTTCAATGTGGTTACGATCAGTTGGGGTAACATCTTTAGTCATATTTTGTCCATCTGTCCGACATTTCTCAAAGAGTGCAATTGTGTATTCCCTTGTATGCTTAATTAACCGAGTAATAGGCATCGATCGAGCTTTTTTTAACATTGCATTAGCACTTTTAGATTTGTTTGAACTGAGAGTTCCATATCTTATTTAGTGAAGCAAATGTTTCTAGATTATGTTCTTTATTGCTATTCATTGTTTCGTCATATACGTTTTGTCTGAAAGTTTCAGCTGTCACATGGAACTAGTTCTTTGGGTAGTTTTCTTTGAATTTATCCAACATATTTGCTGCCATGTGATGGATGCAATATTCATGGTGTGTAGAGGAAAAATATTGCTTAATAGCATTTCCCAAGCCCTTCATTATATCAGAAACAATTGTATCCAACTTGGCTCAAGAATTAGAAAACAGATTATTTCTAAGCAATTCTAGAAACCAACTCCATGTTTTCTCATACTTGTTCTCAACCACTGCAAATGCGACACATAGTATATTATTATTCCCGTCTAGTGCAATTACAATCATTAGTTGACCAAGATACTTTCCCTTCAAGAAAGTCGCGTCTACAGTTAGTAATGGCCTCAATGTTGTTTTGAAGGCGCTTGCGACTAGCCCAAACATCCAAAAGGCTCTTTTAAAATTGTATCCCCCTATCAGACTAGGAATATCACATAATCTGATTGGAACTACTACATTTCCTGGATTAATCCTTTCTATTTGAATTCTGTATGTAGGAAGTATGCATTAGGATTCATCTAAGTCCCCTTCTATTAATCACTATATGCTTTACCTGCATGACCAGATTTTAACTAGTTAACATTCTAATATAGATTAAACGATAAAGTAATAGGTCGTGTTCCCGAGAACATGATAAGATTAGTAGTCGTGTATTCATAAACCTGAACTGTGCAATCATATTGTACATGTTAACACGATAGGTTAATAGTTCGCGTTGTAAGAATATGTGATCGTAAAAACCTCGTGTGACCAATAACATGTCATATTCAAATATCGTGTTTTTGAAAACATGATTCAATGAATATCATAAATTTGCTTTACTTGGACGAGAACATGTGTTTTAATTCAAAGTTATACCCAGGTGCTTTGAAATATATCTTGATATGCTTTTTTGGTGTTTTGTCTATTAAATCGTTAAATAGCCAATAACATTTTTTGGAAATCCAAAAGTGCTATGGTAGAGGATGGTCAGTTAACTTCCTTTGTGTTCCACATGAATGGCCGAGCACTAACCTCGTCATAGTCACATGATCTCCTATGCTTGAAGCCATTATGTACCAATTACAAGACTGGTCGGAGCACTTTGTGGCATATGTATTTTATTCTCATCCAGAACATGATATGTAAAATTTGCCTTTATTGCAAGGTCGATCAAAACCCTCTTTAAATGTAACAGGTTAAGGAAATGTGCCCCCAATTAGAGAAGATTCTAGTAGTGCTTTGCTTGCAAACTTTCAATCATTTGCTCGCCCTCACCAATATTCAATTCCAATAGGTTAAGCTCATCGACTATCTCCCACTTTGCCTTGGCCTCAATGTGAAAATTACTAGGTACCTCATTGTGTCCGAATTCTTCGTGGTCAGACCTACTTTCCATGTTAATAAGATCATTCTCGTTCCACTGATTATCACCTCCCACTTCTTCAAATTCTTGGTCATCGTAATTGCCAACCTTGTATGGGGTTCTTAGTTATCAAAGGAAGTCCTTATTACGCCCATTGTTGGTGACATTTCTTCTAATCTAGTCCGATTAACTTCTTTCACAGGTTCTGTAGGCATTGGATTGTTGTACAAAGTGTGACATGGATTTGTTGAGTTGAAATTTCCCGGTTTAACGTATTAATCAATATGCGATATAACTTGACATCATGTATTCTGTTACACGCTTACAAATTATATCGTGTTATTGAGAATATGATATTTATACAAGTTGTATTATTCAATCTACACTAAAAAGAATTATTGTTCTATCGCTTTTGTATTTTGCATCTTTAGTTATCTGATATTATACATATCATGTTTTTGTAAAACACGGTATTCTTTGTACTGAACATGATAGGTTATATATCGCGTGCTTGAGTACACGATAAAATACACTATCATGTAATCTTAAATTCATTGTTACCTAATAGTTTCATAAGTAAATTGTGTATCGCTGACTCCTATATGCAATCCAAAGTTAGTGCTGGGGTGAGCTGATACCACCGGTGATTTAGCTCTATTGAAGTTCTAGTTCCTTTCTACTAATGGTGATTTGTCACTTTTGTCGGGCTCTTTCATCTCGGTATACAAAGATAACATCTCTTTATTTGCCTTCTAATGAATGAAAAACACTGATTGCAGGTCTCCATCGTCTTCTAGTTCATATATAATGGATGATTGCAAAGATGAAATTGAATACTTCAAAGTCACATTACCATTGACAGTAAGTCGTTCTTTGACTTGAAGCAGTAGCTCGCCGAACCACCTTGATGCATCAATGTTCATCAACCGCACCTTTCTACCTATATACATGCCATCATTGCCTACCACTCTGTTGTAATGTATGCAAATACCAATCATATCCATTATGGGGGTTAAAGGGTGATCGGATCCTCAGAAATGAAGCTTTTTTCACCATGGACAACTTCTATCAGGTAAAAACCATGTTTTTAATATCTCCAGCAACTCGCCAATGAGTCACTGTCGATCACCTCCCGCCGGCTACTTTTGACTACCGCTGATCAATCCTCCCCACCGGAATGGCGCCGCATTGTTCCGATATTAATTTAATATGGTATGTATGGGTATTGGATTTAATTAAAACCTAAGGGCTGTTTCATCTTAAATTAGATAATGTCACATTTTTGTTTAAAAACCATAGAATATGGAATATTGGCTTCTTCAGAAGAAAAAAAACTCCTCACAAAATTACATAAGTGTTGCACTTAACAATTTTTAAAAAAAGTGTTAAACCAAATTGCATTTTATTACATTAATAAAGCCCTTTAAAGATAATTAATACACATCCATATGCAATCACATATATATAAAAAAAACTCCAAAAACACCTTTAAAAAAGAAAAAAAAATTCCAAAATTAGTCCAACCCGATTCTATGGACTTGGTTTGCAAAATGGGTCGAATCTGACCCACGTCTAACATGGGTTACTGCCCAAAGTCTGGAGGTAGAGGCTCTGGCAGACAGTATGGCAGCCACACAAAAAATCTGGCAATTGCCCAAAAATTTCAGCAATCATCCAGTAGTGACGCCGGCCGGGGAACAAAAATCTTGCGGCCACCATACGTCCCTGTCACCACCAACCTAGCCTCGATACCAATTCATAAAATAAAATTGAAAGGGATTAGGCTTACCTGTAGCCATTAACACTTGAACAAAGCTTTGTCCCCTTAATTAAGCTTTTCTTCTGCTAATCTTCTACAAATCCTCACAATGTATTTCTGGTTTAGAAATTGACTATGATTAATTCTCACTTAAGGCACTATATTAGGATGGCTTATAGTGTATTTATAACTAAACTAGGACACTATTGTTAAGAATCCTAAAATCTAGAGGTCAAGCAACATACCAAATTTGCTACTAAAACAACAACTTAATGGGTATAATGACTCACTCATTACCCATATAGTTTTGAAAGTTCAAAACATGTGTCAATTAAGACAATTGAGCCACCTTCTGTTTTAGTTTAAAAACAAACCCTACATATTTCGTGTAATATCCCGAATTTTCCTAACTTTCGAAAATTAAATACGTGGAAAATAAGGTGTTTAACCCTTTGAACTTCTTAGGAGAATAACCTCCTTTATAGATAGAATTTGTGGCTGAAACCAATTCTATTAGAAAGTAGACGGACAGAGCTTCGAAACGCCACCAAGAACGCACAAATCGGGGTTCGGATGAAGGAGATACGACTGTTAGAAGTTCAATATATTATATAGGGCCCGTTTACCCAATTTAGATGTGTTTTTGGCCCGTTTAAGTTGTCTTGCGGGCCCAGTTAATTAGAGTTCCGAAATTAGTTTTTAGAGGCTTAATTAGTGTCTCTAAGTAAGGAGAATTGACCAAAATTTTAGGGGGATTAGGAACCCTAATCCCTACGTTTATAAAAGGCATTCTTAGGGCACAATTTGGAGGCCTTTGGCCTGATCAGAGGAAGAAAATGAGGAGTTTTTGGATGGGAAGTAAGGGAGGAATTTTCTGGCGAAATTCCGGTGAGATTCCGGCGAAGCGTTGACGACGGTGGATCGACGACAACTCGGCCTTCAAGGTAGGATTTTGAATCGATATTAGAAATATTTTATTATTAAAATATAAATCATTTTTATTAATTATGTGAATAGTGATTTCTGCCATCACTGTTCACGTAATTTCATTGAAACTGCTGTTTGTTTTCTGATTTATGGCCGGCCACCGGCCAACCGCTGGTGGCTGGACCAATTGCAGGAGGTGCGTGCCGGTCCTGGCCACGGTGGCTTTGGATCCGATGGCCTTGGCGGCGGCGGATTGACTGTCGCCGGGTCAACACAAAAACAAAACAAAAAAAAAGGGGGAGTTTTCCGGTTCTCGGCAGGGCGGAGACGGCCGAGGACGGCCGGTGAGTCTGGGCTTCCGGAATCGCTGAATCCCGGCAATCCGGTCGGTTCCGAGATGTTGCCCGGCCGTGGCGGCTGGCCGCCACGCCGAGCAGTGCGTTATAAAAAAAAAAGGAAACACGGTGATTTTGGCTCCGTCTGGCCACCGTGCGACGGCGGGGGCTAGGCCCATTGTGATCGCCGCCTGGCGGCGATCCGGTGGATCCCAGCCCGCCGCCCGGCCGTGGTGGCCAGGGGCAGCGCCGCCAGAGGCGTTTCCACCTCTAGCCGGACGCGGGGAAGACGACCCGTATTGCGGGTCGTCGACCCAAACCGACCTAGCCCGGGTCGGTTTAAAAATAAAAATAAAAAAAAGAGAAAAAGAAAAGGGGGATCGAACTGGGTCTGGTTCATGGGGGTAAAAGTGTCAAATAAATTCTAGAAAAATACTCATGTATCTGGAGAGGTTTGGGATTATTCAGACCAAGTTTCAGCTTAGGGAAAAATCCCAGAGATAGTAAAATGACCCTTTTACCCTTGTAGTTAAATTATTGTGTGAAAACCATTTACCCGATTTCGGGGCTCCGGTTCAGGGGCCTAAGAGTTGGTTTTAAAATTGAGAAAATTCCCAGTCAGAGTTTAATAGGTAAATTAATTATATATCAAATCTCATAGTGAAAAAAATTCCAGTGAGTGGATAATTGACCTTTTTGCCCCTAGGTTTAAACGTAAACCGTTAAGACAACCTGGGTCGGTTTAAGGGGTTTACAACCCTGTAACATGCCAGGAAAATTACACAGAGTCCATGAAGTCTAGTAGTATCCTTGAGTTCAATTTTGGACTCATCAGATGTCATTAAGGCCTTAAACCAAATGACAGAAATACCCTTTGAGTGGACCCGCTCACATTCATGTGAATGGAAGCACAAGTCAGTTTGAGAGTGGAGCCTTTTGAGAGGATTATGACTTAAAATAAATAAAAGGGTCGTGTGATGACCAGATTACCTAAGGGAGGGTAGCATAACCTAAGGGGTAGAATTACCCTAATGCCCTTAAGGACAGTATTTTTCGTTTCTATCGAAACTAATAACCTAACCACTAAGCTTTAGGGTACGTTATAGTGACATGGAACGGCTTCAAAAGGAAGGGGTGTGACTAGTAAGTGGCGCAAAAACCTTGTCAGGTCATAGTGTCACGGGAAACAAGAGGAATGATCTTCGTTCTCAAGGTTTAGGGCAGCGGATTACTCGTGTAGGCAACTGAGTACATCAATCAATTAGAGTGTTATATATGTAAATCGCGGGATGCGTTAGAGTTGTTACACTCTTGGGCTTGAACTAGTTAAGCCTTAGCCCTGCAAATGAGTGCAACGGGCCTTTATTCATTCTTTACGCATTGGTGTGAATGTATGTTATTTATGTTGGTTTAGCTGGTATATGCTGTTATTGTTGATGCTTTAATTTTTATCGGTAACTCAAGATTAATGAAGTTTAATCAAGAGACATGGGTTGCTTTTGGATTGGGGGAGAACACCTAATCAAGATAAAGACTAATATACTTCTGAGGGGTCTGGGGCTAGTTCATTGAGTGAACAAAGCCTTTGACCTGACAGTTTGCCTTGGTTGATGAACCGATGGCATTCTCGAGTTATAAACCCTAGTCTAGAAGGGACTAATAGGGTTTGGGATAGTCATTTGAAAATCTTGGCTTATAGATGAGCAAGATAGGGTTCAAATGGTTTCCTAAATTTTTAGCTCTTTTGAGGAGCCGCTGATTTGACCGTGTAGTTGCACTTCCCCATTGGAGGGAGCTATGCATTAGTCGGGCTCACTTTCGATCTATTGAGGATCTTTTAGTGTACACACATTTGGATTAGCTGACATTCCTGCTTGTTGGCTTTTCTTGCCACTTCTATTCAGGTGCAGTTGTGGGCCATGCCCTTCCACTCCGGTCAGGTCCTTCATGGGCTAGGAGGGGTGATGGTACTTCCTGGTGGATTCCAAGGTGTTTTGTTATCATTTGTCACTAAGGTTGACATTTGATGAGTATGTCTGTCATTGGGATTAGACGGGGATATTAATCATCGAACAATGGTTCGAGAGATAATTAATAACATTGTTTGTTATTGTTTGTTTAATTAGAACAAGTGGAATGACTAAAGGACTTGCATAAAATGTAGGTTGCTTTAAAATACTTAAGCATTGCATGTGTGATGCTATGCTTCTTAGTATAATGTAGTTTTTGGCAGAACTACATTTGGATCCGATCTTGTTGGAAACATTGGAGATATTGTCTGATGAGTACATAGGCAACTAACATCGGGTGATGTTGGCCCAATCCGAATAATATTAATAAAACCTTTTGTCCTTTGGAAGCTCTTCTCCTGAAGGCGGAGATGCTCCATTGTGGTTGTGGTTGTTGTTTGGTTTGCTTTGTTACAGATTTTCCAGGCGACGACAAGTGAGATCAAGACATGCGAGCACAAGAAGAAGTTGTTACGTTTCTGCAACTCTGGTACGTAAGTGTACCTTATGCGTGAGAGTCAACTTGTTATTTATTTTCAGACGGGTGATAGACTTGTACTTAGATGGATGAGCTAGTCGTTATGAATTTTCAGACGTTAAATAATATCATATGATTTGATATTCGTATTTATGAACCCCAGTTATCATGACCTGGATATTTAGTCGAACAGTTTATTTTGTATTTAAAGAAAAAAAAAATTATTGCTATTTATTGTTCGTGCTATTTAAAAATACTTTTAAAAATCCGGGTCGTGACAATTCGCTTCAATGTTTCTGTGAGACTTGCAAGGAATACGAGAATGACTAGTACGTCACTGCTTGCCCTAGCAAGCTTCACTCAATGTAAGCATTTTCCACAATCGTCTTTGAGTAATGGAGGTGCGAAAACGGGATGCCAACGTCTTTGGAATCAGCTTGAGAACTCTTATTTGTTCATTAGTTGTGTCCCAGTGTGCATAATGTTTTACAATTGGTAAAATTTAAAGGAGAGGTAAATAGCATAATTGTGGAAAGTGTGTGATGTGAGAGTTATTAAAGTAATTACTCAAACCTTTCGATGGCTCCTTGAATGATTTTGCATATATACTTCACCAAAATGGGCTTCTAGGTACCAACCAATTATATTTGTAGGAATATTAAATTAGTAAAGAGTTATGTTAGATCTACTAAAAATTCGCAAAGGAAAGTATCAACAAGGACTTTTTTTACTCCCTTTATTCAATACTAATAGCTACATTTAAAAAAATAGTGGATATTATTAAATAGTGAGACTTAAATCTAAGAGAAGGGGAAATAAGCTTATGACACTATTAAAAAAAAAAGATTACACACGTCACCACCCATTTTAGACAGCCTACTCTTGTTATACACTGATAATATAGATATAAATGGATAGTAGACACCCAACAACTGTGCTAAAGGGGTAGGCTGGCTAATAAAGGGGTGGTGAATTATTCATCCTTTTATTAAAAAAGTCAACAAAGATTTGAAACACATTAGAAGAATACTAGCGACCTTTATATGTGACCTATTTTGGGCTTGATGTTAGAATTGTTGTTTCCCAACATGGAACTGTTGGTAATATTGTCTTAGAGTTTGTGACATAAACATATCAGCGATAACTAGAAAATCATATATGGCAGAGGCTTGTTTTGATCATAAAATGCCTAAATGTTTCCTTGTAACTTTTCGTTCTAAGAACATATACTCCAAAATAGGTGTCGTGTCCATATTGTTTTTATATTTCACCCATATTTATATCTGTCAACAGTAGCCTGTTTTATTTCGTATCTCTGTCTTATATTTATATATCCGCTTTGGAAGTTTTTTAATGTTCTCATGTCTAACAATGAGACAAACATAAGCCACTAAGAGCTTTTATATTTACGGTCAATAGTACACATTAGTACATGTTAGTACTACCTTACGTTCGGCAGATTCTTCTCTTTGTGTCTTTTAAGTTACTGTAAGCATTTCCGCGTCAAAGACAGGAAAAACGTTTAAACAACATTACCAACACGTGAAACGAAATATTCATGAGCCGTTCAGCTGCTGTACGTGTTTCAGGTGAGAAGTAACTTTTTTTTTTATGTTTTGTACTTGGGTCAACGGGCAGCAATGGCATTCGGAATCGGCAATGGAAAAGCAAATCGATCTTACGATGACTACCAAAATCAAAGATTGATTGCCCGACGACGGAGAGCAAAAAATGGCCGGAGATGCCCGGCAATGGCAGTCCAGTGGCATGATTTACAACTTTGAAAAGAGGAACAAAACCCGATGCATGTGCCCGACAGTCCAAAGGTCCGATCCAATGACCGGAAAGTACCCACAGATAAAAATTATGTAGGAACAATAAATGAAAAAATGTAACTTTACAGTGCCGGACGGCCAGAGGGTCGAAGCCGCAACACTGCCTGCCATAGTCGAATGCCTAGTAGCAGTGGCTCTGTCCAATAGTCCTGGTCGTCCAAAAAATTTGGCAACCATTCAATAGCGACCTCGGTTGGTGGCCAAAAATCTTGTAGCTGCTGGTCACCATCGCCACCAACCTAGCCTCAATACTAATTAATAGAATAAAATACAAATGGATTTGGCTTACCTATAGTCATTAAAGCTTAAACAAAGTTTTATCCTCTTAACGAAGCTTCTCTTCAGCTAATCTTTCACAGATTCTCATAATGTGTTTCTCGTTTAGAACTTGACTAAGATTAATTTTCGCTTAAGGCACCGTGTTAAGATGAGAAAAAGTGTATTTATAACTAAACCAAGACACTATAATCCAAACCATCCATTCGAGGTCAAGTAACGATCCATATTTGCCACTAAACAACAACTTAATGGGTATCATGACTCATGCCCATTACCCAGCCAGTTTTAAAAGGCCAAAACATATGTTAATTAAGACAATTGGGTCACTTTCTATTTTTATTTAAAAACAAGCCCAACATTATTCCCTTTAATATTTTTCTCATACTTGCACGAAAATGGGATGCCAACATCTTTGGAATCCACTTGAGGACTCTTATTTTCTAGTCAGGTGCGTCCCACTGTGCATAATATTTCACTATTAATAAAATTTGAACGAGAGGTAAATTGCATAATTGTGGAAAGTGTAATATTTCACTATTAATAAAATTTGAACAAGAGGTAAATTGCATAATTGTGGAAAGTGTATGATGAGGATTAAATTTATTACTCAAACCTTTCTATAGCTTGTTGAATGATACTGCAAATATACTTCATCAAAATGGACTTTCAGGTACCGACTAATTGTATTTGTAGGATTATAAAATCAGTCAAGAATTGCGCTAGATCCACTAAAAATTAGAACCAGAAAGCATCAACAAGGACTTTTTTTTACTCACTTTATGCAATATTAATAGCTATATTTAAAAAAAATAGTAGTTTTATTGCATGGTGAAACTTACATCTAAGAGAGGGGGAAATAAGCTTATGATACTCTTTCTTAAGTACCTGACCACTTAAATTGAACAAAATGTAGCTATTAATATAGAACAATTTTTTTTTATCAAATAGAGCTATTTATTTAGGACGGAAGGAATACCGAGGATGAGTAGTTTAATACCACCCATTTTTTTTATCAGTTAAAAGGGGTGAAGACTCTTAGTAACCCCCGGAAACAATGTCCTAAAAACAAGAAAAAAAATTACAAACATCACTGCCCATTGTAGCCAACCCACCGTTATTATGCATTGACAGTAGATATTAATGGACAGTGGATACCCAACAACGGTACTAAAGGGGTGGACTGGCTAATAAAGGGGTGGTGAATTATTCATCCTTTTATTAAATAAGTTTGCTAAGATTTGAAACACGATTGAAAAATATTAGCGACCTTTATATATAAGCGTCAAAGGTTGATTTGCAGAGATGTAGATAAGGGTCTTGATGTTGGAATTATTGTTTCCTAACAAGGAACTGTTGGTAAAATTGTCTTATAGTTTGTGATAAAAACATATCAGGGACAACTTGACCATAAGTTGCCTGGGATAGCCAGAGGAAAATAAAAGTGGGACTTTTATTTATTTAAAAATTATTTTTTTGTTAACTTGTTTTGACCTTGAATTGCTTAAATGTTTCCTTGAAACTTTTGGTTCCAAGCACATATAATCCAAAACAAGTGTCGTGCCTACAAAGTAATTATACTGTACCTATATACATATTCTAAAGAAAGTGTTGTGTCCACATAGTATTTTATATTATACCCATATCTATATCGTGTCAACAGTAGCTAGTATCATTTTGTACCTCTGTCTTATATTTATATATCTTCTCTGAAAGCGTTTTTCATGTTTTCATTATTTACAACAAGCCTAACATAAGCCGCGCATAAGAGCCTTTGATATTTAGGATCAACAGTGCATGTATTAATGCATATTAGCACTAGCGTGTGTGCCACCAGTTTCATAGATAAAGGGCTCTCACGCACAACTAACGTTCAGCTTATTGTCATTGAAAAACATAAAAAAAACATTCCACTTCTTGTCTTTAATTATCTCTATTCATCGTCAAGTAAATTTGCTATACAGCAGGCATTTCCACGTCTAAGGAAAGGAAAAACATTTAATCATCATTACCAAAACTTGAAATAAAAAATTCATGAGCAGGCATTTCTACATCTAAGGAGAGGAAAAACATTTAATCATTATTTCCAACACGTGAAACAGAATATTCATAAGTCGTTCAGCGATTGTACATGTTTCAGGTGAGAAGTAACTTATTTTTTATATTCAATACTTGGGTCAATGGGCGGAAATGGCATTCAGAATCGGAAATGGAAAATCAAATCAAGCGCATGATGAAACTGAAGTAAAAAATCTATTGCTTCATTTTTTTCAAATATTGATTGGCACATTAAATTTTGTGCAGGGTTGCATATGGATAAAAATTGACGTGGACAAGGGGTTGTCAGTATCTGTCTGTGTCTATCCGTATCAACTCCATCTGTATTATATTTTGTCCAAGTCTAGCCACCATGGACACGGACGAATAAGGACATGCACTAAAAAAGTCAATTCCTATTATCTAATATCTATGTTATATGTTAGGGTAAGTTTTAACTTGCTATATAGCAATTAGATCCTAATTTCTTTACCTTTTACTATTTGTCTAGAAGTTATATACTATGTTACAACATGTTAGGGTATGTCCTAGCATAATACATAACCATTGATCCCCTCCCTCCCCCCCCCCCCCCCCCCCCCTTTTTTATTGTAGTCCCTATTTCATTGAAAATGGGCATACACAGACATCTGTGGACATGGACAACTATTTGTCCATGTCCTTAACCATCTAATAGGGTGGACAAAATTTGTTGGTCCATGTCATTGTCCATGTCCATCATGGACATAAAAAAAATGTTTGCCCTATATAAATTTGGATACGAACACGAACGGACAACCTGACAATGGACATTTGTGAACACATACCCCTAATTTTGTAGTTTATTTCAGCTCCTGTTCTACATAACAATTATGGTATCTAGTTTATTTTTCATTTATATATTCATTGAAACGATAGCTAAAGCTTATCAAGAAAAGGAATATGTGGTCTCTTGTGTTATCTTTGACATTTAAATTAATGGGTACACATGTATTATTTGTTAATTGTACATTAATTTTGGTGGAGGAATCCTAGCTCTGTTGTGCAAGCTATTTTGTAGCAATATGGGTGGTAATTCAAGTATGTGGTTGAGGGGACTCCTCAAACTCCTAACTAATTATAAAATTATGCAAGGTGAACCGGATTGAGGCATATGCGCATGGACAAAGTTTTTTGTGTAACATTAGCATATTCTAGTTTTCAATAAGAAAATGATCTGCTACATTTCACACATAAGGATTTAATAAATTTCGTACGGATTTATCTTGTTAAGATCATCCACTGACACAATTTCTACATGAATACAATACATTTTCCAAAAAGATTTTACAATAAAGAAATTTTGCTAAAGAGTACAAATATGTGGGATCATAGTAGCTTCCATTTTCTTGTTGAAATCATAAACCTTGTAGTATGTAATTTTACACATTGAATGTGTGCCTGACTAGACCTGGAATATGAACATTCATGAAATACTCTTCCCAATTAATGCATTTAGGATCAAAATTCAGCTTCTCCAATTCATTGCCATTATTTTTTGTGGAAATCCTCAACTTCTGCATGTTGACATCATCAAATCTGCAGATAGAAAATATTAGGATGATGAAAGTCATGATGTATCACTTGCTTTGAATTAAAAGTTTTGTGTACACAATTGGTTGTAAGTTATATAAAATTTTACCTTCCTTTGAAGAAAATATAAGGCCAGTAGAGATTAAAGAGAAGCATAACTGAGTGGTACATTCTATTTAGGGCATTGTATGTCTTCTGACGAAAGGCACCTACTGCACTAGCTATGCGCAATCCCTGTAGAGGACATCATCTACTCAGTCTTGACAAACATGGCATAGAAAATGCAAGATAAACATATCAATACTTTATTGTCAATTTTAAATATCTCCGCTAGGATATTCTTTAGGAATAGGAGCAACTTGATCATGAGAATCTCAAGATGTGTAGTATGTGCATCATTGATCCTCATGATTGATGGCTACTACCTCATGGAGGATATTCTGGTTGGAGGACCAAAATGCTTCCTCATATAAGCATGTGCATTCCTCACATCAATGAAAAACACATACTTTCAGCATCAATTAGTCATTGCCAAAATTACCTCAAGTGGTATCCTGTAACGTAGAGTCATAAATTGGCGAAAGCTTGACATTGTGCAGAAGGTCCTACACCTACAGACGTCAATGGTAGTGTTATCCTTGGCAATGCAAGGGCAGGTGGAGAAGTATTTGAATGCACAATCCTAAACAAAGGAGTATTTGATAGGATTTCTAAGAGATGAGCCTATGTGATAGACAAATTGTGTTGACTGATTGTAATTTGTGAGTATCATAGCAAGCATGGCATTCACAACCATATCTCCAGGGATCTGTGAAAATCAAGTAGCTAGAGATTAGACATCAGTTGCATCATCATGACTGAATACTTACTTATGAAGGACAACAATAAAAAAGTTTGCTTTTGCTCAATGATTGATATATGAATTTTTTTATCAGCTGGGAAAAGTTTAAGAGGTTTGGGATGGAAAAAATACCAAAAGAAAAAAGTAAGCTTACTGGAAGAGTAGAGAATGGCTACAATAAAGTAGATTGGAGTTGCATTGACCATATTTACTAAGACTTACTAATAGCACACATGACATGGATATGTAATTTTTGCTCATATCACATTCTACTACTTTCTTGCAATTATTGTTAGCATGTAATTGATGTGTTTGCTTGTAGATCCAACCCAACCTGCCTTGTGAGTAACATACACCATACAAAATTTCTCGGATATGCCCGGATCACATTCGCCATGCACATACTAATGGGACTCTTATATTATTAATGAAATTTTTTATAAGTGAAGAGATATATTATTGTAATAGTGTGAGAGACTTTTAGGCAGCTACGAGTTCTTGTATAATCAGGAAATAATATGCAAACCTTTTCCAGAATGCTTACAAAATCAAGAATTGTGTTGGGATCACCGACTAAAAACTTTAGTTTTCCCTTTCCATAACGATCCAAGATGTCAACAGTTCTGCAATTGAAACAGTGAGTAAATGAGTCATCTGGTTAGGAAAGCTACCGACCAGATGTGATGTGAAAGGGGTGAAAAGAATTTTACACCCTCTAATTGATGGCTGATGATGTTTCCACTTTTTCAATATGAAATGTGTCCCCTTTCTGTCTTAAGTTGTCCCTTAGTTTAAATCCTGGGCAAACTCCCATGGCTGTCCATTTTCCCTCTTATTGATGAGAAATGTTTAGGTAGGCTTAGGAAATTTCGTGCTCACCACCACCAAGGGAATCTTATTTTGGTGGCTTGTAAAAATTACGTGCAATGCACCAGTTAGTTGGTGATGAGCAAGAAATTTCCTTGCGCTTTGCGTGCCTAATAATTTCTCCTTATGTGGCTAGCTAATGATCAATACTTACTACCAGACTAGCGCAGCTTAAAGAACTAGTTTAATACTCCTTCCGTCGTAAGGTTAATAGCTCAATTTAGCAAAAAAATTGTTTTATTTAATGGCTCCATTTTACATAATTTAAGTTGTTGGGTAATTAAAATAGAGTATTATAAACTTATTTTCTTTTCTCTTAGATGTGGGTTTTACCATTCAATAAAAACCACTATTTTTTAAAATATAGCTATTAATATTGGATAGAGGGAGTATATAATTAATTATTCAATTGCTTATTACATAAATACTTCCACGGTCAAGTAATTAGTGTATTTTTCATAAATAAATTAATGATGAACACATTTTTTTGAATAGCATACTTTTCTACCCATAATATGATTCCTTGACTATATGTTATACAAACATTCTTTAGATGGATATTTCTTTAACTTTCAAATTTTTTTTATTTAAAAGAGGGATGAATGAGTTGTAGGTGCTATAGATATGGGAAGAGGAAAATGTTTTCCCAACTAGGTTCATGACAAGAGTCTGTGACCTTAGTACGTAGGGATGTTAGCATAATATATACAGGCTGGACCGGCTATATAGTTATGAGGTAACCATGCTATGTAATTATGTACTATTATAGGCTTATGCTAAGGCCCCCAGTCGTCACATAATTATTTAAATATTTTATGCATGTTATAGAGCAAAAAACAAATGGTATGTATTAAAATGCCTCTAATTGGCACATAAACTCGAAGAAATTATAAAATATATTACCTGGTCCCTTCTATCCAACCGGGGAATGGCTCCTCGTAAGTGCTTATGATCATCGTTGGGCGCAAAACAAGAAGTGGGACATTTTCTTTAGTGTGCCCAATAAGCATTTCACCCATTGCCTTAGTGAAGACATACGTGTTTGGCCAACCAAAGTGTCTGGCTCTATTTTTTAATAAAAAAAAATTTTAGACAACAACGAGAAAAATAGAATAATAATAGCCACAACGAAATTAACAAAGGAAATGGTGATATATATAGTTATAAAATAAAACATGTTATTATGAGCATGGGCTCAAATGTGTCAGTGTGAGCCTGACATTGCAGGCCATCAAATTTCAATTTCATGGTGCACATTACTCGTAGGGTAAGCGAATTTGAATGATGCATATTACTCATAGGGCCTTCTTAGGGCTCCATGAAATTTCAATTTGACGGTGCACATTACTCATAGGGTAGGCGAATTTAAATGATGCATATTACTCATAGGGCCTTCTTAAGGCTCTATATACTCGGGCTTATGTTAACTTTTTTCCTGATAAACTTGTGACTATACTCCTTAGGCTTTTAGTTTGTATTCTACCAGTTAGCCATGTGATATAAAGACCTGTAGCAATAAAAGAGGATGAAATGAAACCTTTCTAGCCCCAAATTTTTCATAGCATGTCTCTCATCTTTATCTGAAACATTGTTGGCACGGAGCTCCATCAGCTTGTCTTTCACCAGTTGCCTCTCCGCTTCAATGTCAAGATCATTTCTTCCGTTGAGTGTTTCACCCATTGTGAATGGCTTCTCCAGAATAAGACCAGCCTTTTCCCCAGCTACATATGCTGAGAAGCTCATAAAGCAAAATTGCGTGTCACAATTATAAAATAAGAATAAAATAATTCAAAGAGCACCAATCAACTCTTAGAAGGCTTCATCATTCACCAAAGAAAAGCAATTGCCAGCGAGAATTACCTGTGGAAACATGCAGCAGAACCTTCAATTTCAAGCATTTCTTCGCAAACTCGAGCAGGTGTTTTGCTCCCATTGTATTTGTAGCGATGGCGTGATCATACCTACAATTTAACATTTTAACACACTACAATTGCATTTTAAGAAACTAAGACATTTTTCAATGCATATAAATGTTACTGATAAAAATTACTCCCTGTCCCAGAATTATTGCCCTATTTTGTTTTTCGAAATTAACAAATTTTAATATAAGGGTCAAGTTTGAATGAGCCTAGGCCCACGTATGTCACGTATATCAGTTGAGCCTGGGATCTATGTGCAGTCGGATTTTGATCCGATGATACACATAACTCAAGAACTCAAGACACAGGGCCCCTTTGTCGTCGGATTGATCAAGAGCCCTTGTTCATATTAACTATTCTTTTAATATAATACTCTCGCCCTCTTATAATAAGTGTGTAAATTAGAAAACCAAAATAAATTAATTTTAGTCCACTTTTATTTTTTAATTCTGCACTTATTATCAGTCGCAGGGAGTAACTGATTAGCAAATATGCCTCACCTTTCGTCAAATTTGGTGTTGGCAGCTACATGGACGATAACGTCAATCTCTTCCCACATCTCCTCCATAAGCTTGTTCTCATTGACTCCCAAGTCGGCATGAGAAACATCCCCAGGAACAAGTGTAACTTTTGCAGTGACGAATGAATCAAAATCTTTTCCATGTTTCCTTCTCAAAACGTCGAAAACTTCTTTGCTCAGAACCTGAGATCAACAGCGGACATGGCAACCTAACAAAAATTAAAAAATATGCAAAGGGGAAAAGACATATGAGACGCTGAGGCAAAGGGGGAGAGAGACATCATTTTGCAGCCTTTGAGAGGCAGAAGCAGTGTCCACTGCTCTAAGCAGAAGGAAAACCCTCTTGACACCAGTCCTGAGTAGCTTCTCCACAAAAACTGCATCAGAAAGAAAAAACCCAGATTCAGATTCATCACTTCTTCATTAGTTTAGAAATGAAAAATGAATCCAAAGAAGAGATTCAAGTGAATACTCTTTGCCAAGAGTCCAGTACAGCCAGTAACCAGAATGGTTTTATGCTGGAGTGACTCAATCATGGATGCGAATTCCATTGGATGAAAGGCAAATCCCAAATAAATGAAATTGAAAATGGCAAACTTCGCTAGCTTGAGAACTTCTTAGTTGGAAGCATTGGTGCAGATCATGAATTTATAGTGTTGAAGGCCGAAGTCAGTAATGAGCCTATTATGAACACGCGAAAAATGTAAGAGGAACGTAAATGGCTAACAGTACCGACCACATGGCTCTCGTGCACCGTTAGCTTACGTGTCGGATGTTTCCCTGAAAGCCACCGAGTTTATGTAAGCTAGTCGTCAATTTGATTAGAAAGACGGACTCGGGAATTTTATTACAATATTTGTGTATGAGAGATCTCATGGGGGTTCTCTCTTGATGGCCCTTAACCGTGACTGGTTCGTTGGCTACTCTCTTGTTTCGTTATACCAATCCTTCGAGAAATTGTATACTCAAATCAGAATTTATTATTCTAAATCAAATATACAATTTTAAGATTGTGAGTAATTGGCCAAAATGAAATGTAATACACAAAATATCTCACATTTCCCCTAATACATAACATTGTCCTATGTACATATAAACCTCCACACATTGGAATTATCTAAAATACATATTTCTTATTTTCTTCATTTTAACTTCACCAATCTATTGCTACTCTTTTTCAGCATCTTCGGCTTCGGCTCTGTCACCAGCTCCACCACCTCCATCATCAACTCTGCCACTAATTTTGTTATTTATTTACAAACTCCACTTCATTTAACTTCGCCTTCACCTCCCCCTCCATTGTGCCTTCTCATCGTCCCCTCTTTTGCCCCCACATTTCATTTTCCTCCTTCTCTTCCTCCTCTCTCTCCTCCCTTCCTCTCTATCCCCCTCCTCTTTTCCTCCTTTGTTGCCTCATCTTCCTCCTTGGAATATGACAAGACTAGTCACAAATACTAGACGGCAAAGCTATTAAGAATTTATTTTTTCTCTATAAGCTTAAACCTTAAAAAATAAACTCATAAACATACTAACTACTCAAAACCAAGAGTAAGTTTTATTTCTACTTGATTTTGAGCTATTTCTAATGTTAACCTAAACCTCGTACAGATAGTCGATAGTTGATAGTCGATCGACGACAATTAGATTTATTGCAATAAAGGGGATATAAGCCAACATTATGAGTAATAATATCTCTATGTATTTGCAATAAATTATATTAACAAACTAAATATATAAAATAAAAAATAAAGAAATTTTTTATCAACTATCAATTGTTAGCTGTCGAATGTCCCGACCATCAACTATCATAACATCTAGTACTGGAGACCACCTTCTCTAGCCATGGTGGTGAGAATCTTTTTCTCTGGCGATGACAACATTTTACTGATGTGTGACAGTTAACAGCTGAGATAACCGACAACCATCAATTTAAAATTTACTTTATTTTTTTATTTTATTAATTTATTTTATTAAGATCATTTATTGTAAATACTTAGGGAGATATTGTCACTTATAATGTTGTCTTATATCCACTTTGTTACAATAAATCTTATTATTGACTGTCAACTATCAGTACAGTTAGTGTTAGAAGAAGCTCAAAATGAAGTAAAAATAAAACTCACTCTTGGTTTGGAGTACTTTAACATGTTTATTGGTTCATTTTTTAAGATTTGAGGTTATAGAAAAAATAACATTTTTTTATTAACTCTACCGACTAGTTTTTATCATGATCCAGATTTTTAAACCCTTTTTAAATAGCACAAACAGCAAATCACGAGGGATTATTTTTCTTTCTTAATGCAAAACAAACCATTTGATTAAATATCTAGGTCATGAAAACTGGGGTTCACAAATACGAATATCAAATTATATGATATTATTACATGTCTCAAAATCCATAAAAACATGTTATCCATTTAAGTACAAGTCTATCATTAGCCTGAAAATAGAAAACCAAGTTGGCTCTCATTCAAAAGATACAA
Organism: Saururus chinensis; assembly: GCA_035235625.1. Taxonomy (NCBI): domain Eukaryota; kingdom Viridiplantae; phylum Streptophyta; class Magnoliopsida; order Piperales; family Saururaceae; genus Saururus; species Saururus chinensis. The sequence goes on along the minus strand of CP141146.1, from coordinate 20,642,864 downwards.
TTATTTAACAGAATTGCATAAACGAGGAACTACATCTTATACTTGTCTATCCTAGTCTCACTAGTCCTTGCTTGAAGAACCTGCAACCAACCAATCCAAACCACCAAACAACAACGAAACATCTCTACCCTTAGGAAAATAATTTCCAAAAGAACAAAAGGATTAATTTTTTTTTTTCAGATTGAGCCAACATCACCAAGACGTTAGTTACCTATGTACTCATCAGACAAGATCTCTAATGTTATTCCAATATGATCGAATACAAACGTAGTTCTGCATAAAAACTATAATATCTCATGAAGCATAGCATCAAACATGCAATGCTTAAGTATTTTCAACCAACCTACATTTAATATAAGTTCTTTAATTGTTCCACTTATTTTATTTAATAATCAATAGTAAACAATGTCGTTAATAATCTAATAACCCTTGTTCAATAATTAATAACCATGTATAATCCATTAAATAGACACATCGTCAACTAAAATGACACATGATGCTAACCACCCTTCATTGTTGTGACCTAATTCTAGGTTTAATAGAATATGACTCTCGATGAAGGTTAACACTACAATTACAGTGCAAGAAAATAAGAACATAATATAAATATGTACTAACTCAGAGATTACTCGACTCTCGAAGAAATCCCCAAGCACTTAGCTCCAACAATGGAGTAAAACTGCTTAAACAATAACTTGACCCAAATTCATAAGGTTGTCAATAGTCTGCCGCAAATATGAAGTATATCACAACTATGCTCATGGACATAGATTGGCGAGAAATACAAGTCTTTCATAATGCTCATACAATTCTACTTTTCGAACACACTATATGGTCCTATGAAGACGTACGAGAAACCCGCGGTAAAGAACTCTCTTGCCAATACCTAAACTGTCGTGGCAGTGAAGAAAGTATACAAGCATCACAATATCTAGCCTTCCCAACTATGGGAGAAATATCCTCAGTGACATAAATAATGTAACCCATAGAAGCCTAAGGTCCCTATGACCACTGACTCCCAATGTAACGTCCAGGAATTTTCTAAATTCCCGAAGTTGTACACGGGGAAATTAGGGTGTACCCATTGATCTTCCCATAATAATAACTTGATGATCAGTTAGAAGTGGTGGTTGAATCATATATGGATGAAAAATAGACAGAAAGAGCTTCGAAACGCCACCAAGAATGCATGAAACGGAGTCCGGACGAGGGAGATACGACTGTTCGAAGTTGACTTTAACGTGCAGGACCCGTTTACCCGAATTGAACGTGATAACTGTCCGTTTAAGTTGCGATAAGGGCCCGATTATTTACTGATCCGAAATTGGGTTTTTTTGTGCCTAATTTCTCATTGGATTAGGAGTCCTAATCTCATGACTATAAATAGAATTAATTAGGGCTTTTTGGGGGTCTTTTGCCCGATCAGAGCAGAAAAAGGGAGAGTTTTTGACAGAGAGAAGAAGGAGCCGCCGGTGGAATTTTCCAATGAGACTCCGGCGAAGTATTGGCGGCGGTGGATCAACAACAACTCGACCTGTGAGGTAATATTTCGAATTGAGATCCGCAGAGATGCTGTTAATTAATTTTATTAAAATTCTATTAATCTCTGCAATTACTGTTCACGTAATTTAGTGAACAGTAATTGTTTTCCCGTCGTCGGATCAGCCCTCGGATTGGGGCCATGGCGGCTCTGGCCCTGGCCACCCTGGCTATGGCGGCCATGGCCACGGAAACCCTGGCTCCGGCGGCCTTGGCGGCGGCAGATTCTCCTGCCGCTGTGCAGGCCGCCGGTTGTTTAAAAAAAAAGGGGGATCTTTTCAACTCCGGCCGGCCACCGGGCGGCAGCGGAGCCTGGCCCAACAGGATCGCTGCCAGGCGGTGATCCGGTGAGGCTAGCCTCCCACCCCGCCGTGGCCGCCAGAGGCTAAGTCTCTGGCGGCCGCGTCGGATTTTTTTTTTTAGCAGAGGCTCCGGCCGGCTGTCAGCGGAAGCCGGGCTAGGCCGGAAAGGATCGCCACCAGGCGGCGATCCTGGCCATCGCCCCGCTGTGGAAGCCCGGGAGCCACCGACTAAGAGTCCTCACCAGACGCGGGGAAGACGACCCGCGTTGCGGGTCGTCAACTGAAACCAACCCGGTCTGGGTCGGTTTAAAAAAAAAGATTAGAATAGAGTGAACCGGGTCCGGTTCAGGGTGTTAATTGTGTCAAATAAATCCTAGAAAATTACTCATATACCTGGAGAGGCTTGGGACTCTTCTGACTGAGTTTCAGCTCGGGGAAAAATCCTAGAGACTGTGAAATGACATATTTACCTCTATTAGTTAATTATCATATAATATTAACTTACCCGAGTTCAAGGCTCTGGTTTAGGGGCCTATGAGTGGATCTAAAATTTGAGAAAATTCTCAGTGAGAGTTTAATAAGTAACCAAATTATAGGCTAAACCTTGTAGTGATAAAAAATCCCAGATAGTGGGTAATTGACCCTTTTGCCCTTAGTATAGTAAATCGTTAGTCAAAACCTAGGTCGGTTCAGGGGGTTCACGACCCCGTCACACACCAGGAAAATTATACAGAGTCCTTGAAGGCCAGTAGTACTCTTGTGTTGAATTTTGAACCTATTAGATGTCATTAAGGCCTTAAACAAAATGACAAAAATACCCCTTAGAGTGGACCCGCTCACATTTATGTGAATGGAAGCGTGGGTCAGTCTGAGAGTGGAGCTTTGTGAGAGGTCAATGTCTTAAATTAATAAAAGGGGTAGTAAAATGACTTGAATGAACCAAGGGAGGGGTGGTGGAATTACCATAATGCCCTTAAGGGGCAGTATGTTCTATTTCCGCTAAAACTTATAACCTAGCAACCGAGCGTTAGGGTGCCCTAGAATGATGTTTAATGACTTCAAAAGAAAGGGCTGTGACCAGCAAGTGATATGAAGACCTTGACAGGTCATAGTGTCATGGGGAAATAAGGGGTGGAACCCTAATTCTCAGGTTTAAAGCAGCGTATTACTCGTGTCTGCAACCGAGTACGTCGATCGACTAGAGTATTAAAATGTAACTCGTGCGATGTGTTGGAGTTGATTACACTCTCGGGCTTGAATTCTCTGAGCCTTGGCCCTGCAAAGGAATGCAACGGGTCTCCGTTTATTATTTATGCACTTGTGTGACTGCATATTATATATGTTGATTATTCTGATGCTTACATTTATTATTGTTATGTTAAGTTATATCAGTAACTTAAGATTAATGAAGATTAATTAAGAGACATGGGTTGCTGTTGGTTTGGAGGGAGAACATCTAATCAAGATAAAAACTAAAATACCCTCAATAGGGTTTGGGACCGGTTCATGGATTGAACGGGGCCTTGACATAGAATTTTACCTTAGTTAATGAACCGAGGATGGTTACGGGATGTTCTTTGAGTCATACCTCAATGGATGAGCTATTTATTGGGTCGATTCACAAGGTGAATATGACCCAAATAGTTGAGTAAATACTTTGACTGGATGAAAATAATCTAGTCTAAGTTCAGATGTTTGGCTGAGTCAATGGTCATAAGGACCTAAGGCTTATATGGATAATGCTGGAGATTGCGATATGCTTCTTCATCGCCACGACGATTTAGGTATTGACCAGAGGGTCATTACCGCGGGTCTCCCGCAGGTCTTCCCAGGACTATTTAGTATGTACGAAAAGCGGAGTTGTATGAGCATCATGGAAGGTTTGTACTTCTTGCCAATCTGTGTCCATGAGCACAGTCGGGATCCTTTTCCCCAGATTCGTGGCAGGCTATTGAGAGCTCTGGGGATTTGGGTCAAGCTGTTGTTAAGCAGTCTACTCCAAGGTTGGAGTACTTGGTTGGGGATTTCTCGAGGGGCGAGTCATCTCCGAGTTATAGCTTTAGTAGTATTAATTGTCGAACAAGAGTTGTGAGGTAATTAATAACATTGTTTGTTGTTGCTTGTTAATTAGACAAGTGGAACGATTAAATGACTTACTAAAATGTAGGTTAAATATACTTAAGCATTGCATATGTAGTGCTATGCTTCTTAGGATAGAGTAGTTGCTAGGCAGAACTTGTGACGACCCGGCTCGCGAACCGACCCGGGCCGGGGGGTCCGAAAGCGACAAAAACCAAACCCAGAACAGGGAGCGTCCGTCTCTGAGTGCGAGAGCCTTCTCATTCCTCTACGCGCTACGGAACTTTAGCGCTCCGTTGCGCGTAGGCAAAAACTGGCCTAATTATATATCTAATTCGGACTAGGCCAACATTGCCTTGCCATTGGTTGCCTACGTACATATCGGATAACATCCACGATGTTACTCCGATACGATCGGATCCGGACGTAGTTCTACCTAATGGCTACTACATACATCGGGCACACCAAAAATACATACGTATAAAGTACATATCTCCGAATATTTAATCGGAGGTATACAAAAACCCGATAAAACACCAGCAACACATATCTCGCTCTATCATTGTAATGCCTCGGTATTCGTACCCGTAGAGTCGGGTCTCAGGTTCATCATAGGCGACGGGCCTAGACCCGCGTTTTGGCGCAAAAATTTGAGAGAAAACGGACTGCAGAAGAAATAAGGTGAAAAAAAAAAGAATAAAAGAAACACGGGCTCGAGCTCAGCCGAGCCCGATCCAGAGGTTTCTGGAGTGAACAGTGGACGACTCCCCCCCCCCCCCCGGCTTCTCTCTGTCCCAGCCACCGCCGACCGCCGGTGGACCGCAGGGCCGCCACCACTGGCTCCGCCCCGGCCGTGCGACGGCAGGGGGGCCGCCGTCCCCGCCCCACGGCCGCTCCACCGTCCGCCCCGCGCCTCTTCCCTGTTTTCCCCGTTTCCGCTAGTCTCTGTTTTGTGCTTGGACGGCGCCGGCAGTGGCCGGTAGGCTTCGCCTGGCTTCCGTCCGGCCAGTCTCAGGCCGGCGACGGCAGGGCCACTGCCCTGGCCAGTCCCGCCGGCTCGTCCCCTTGGTTTTCCCCGGTAAGCAGTCTCTCTCCCTCTCTCACTGTGATCCAATTTGAGCCGCCGCCGTGGGCCGCCAAGGGCCGGCCGACCGCCCACAGCTCCGCCCCGGCCCGGCGACGGCGATGAGCACCTCTCCCGACCCCAAAGGCCTCCGTTCCTCTACCCCGTCCTCAAATTTCCCTCTGCCCTGTTTTCTGCCGCCTCACTGTTTTGGGTGAAACGGTGGCTGCCGGTGGCGAGCCACCGCCAATCGGACCTCCGTCCAGCCCTGCCTGAGTCCGGCAAAGGTGGTGGACCACCCCACTTAGCCCGGTTCCATCTCATCCGCCGTTCGCTCCTCCACCGGTGCATTCCGGCCCTGATTTGTGCCAGAACCACCCAAAGCCCCCCTTGGTTCTGGTTGAGCCTGAGGAACGCTGCGGGCAGGCCGCTGGCCGACCTCGGCCTGATGATGGCTAGGTGACAGCCACGCCACCTCCCCGATGCTGTCCCAACTCAGGTTCGCCAACCTTAGCACTATTCCGCCTCCGCCCTCCCTAGCCCCTATTTTTGGGCAACGTCTGTTTTGGACGTTGTGACTGCCATTGCCAGTCGGACGTCGGACATGGCCGTGTGGACCTTTGTCCGACTCTACCTCAGCCCAGTGATGCTAGTGGGCCACCCCTTCGGGCCCTGTTGAGCGTCCGTTCCCTCCGCTTTGTCAGAGCCCGATCCACATCCCTTGCTCGGGTGCTCTCACTCGGAAAAACCGAGCCTTTGCTCCTCACTGTGTTGTTTGTCCGGCGTGTTGCCATTGACTTTGACCGTTAACTCTGGCCGGAGATAGCTCCTCCTGGCCGCTAGAGCCACGACACAGCCGGCCAGAGCCGTTGGTAACCCTTGCTCCTCCCTGTGTCCCCCCGGCCCCTCTATGCTTTTGGCCGTTTTTATGTTTTGGGCTATCGAGCATCGTTGGATGCCGAACACCCTTTGGACCACTTAGTGTGGCAGGTTTTAGCCTAGAGATGGCTGGCTGCCTTAGTGCGGCACCGCCCCTCTTCTTTTGGCATGAGGCAGGTTCCCCCTCTGCCAATGATATGTGTTTGACCGCGCCACTTAGAGCGCCACCGTTCTATCTCGCCGAACGCCGATTGGCCTCTAGTCGGCCCACCTCGGCACAGAAACGACAAAGGCCGTATTGTTGGTCTCCGCCCTTGGGCATGGCCCTACCGCCTTTCCGAGTCTTAGGCTGACACCGTCTAGCACTCTCCCCTCCCTTTAGCAGCGTGTGCTAGTAGCCGCGCGTGCGGGTTAGGGTTTTGGTGCCACTTTGGCACCGCCCGACCGTCAGATGGCTCTGCCATCATCTGGAGTTGACATCGGAGTCCTCCATCAATCTCCTCCATCCTTGAGTGACGCCCACACCCTCCGCCCTTATATGGGCCCTAGTAAACACGAAATCGACGCCGTTGGGTGCTGTCCACGGCCGATTTTGATGTTTTGTGATCGGTTGTGTATGGTTCAACCACCAGTCGAATTTTAGTGTACACCTAGATCTTCGGTCGCACCTGCCACTTGTTGAAATGACCTTCCTCCCGGCCGCCCGTAGTGTGCCGCCGTGGATCACGAATTTTTCTGCTTTGATCAGTGTCACCCCTGTTTGGTCGTGAGTGCTTCCGGCGTTTCTTACACCCTCGGGACAGCAACTCTCTCAGCTGGGCAATGTTTTTGACCGCCAACTCCGCCACCGACGCTGCCACCATCGTGTGCTCGCCATCAAACGTCATGATTGCGAGGTAGGGGAGCTTGAACTCGTAATTTCATGATAGCATGCTTGAATGAGTAGTAGCATGCTAGGAATTACATGATGTGCATATAAGCATGATTATATGGTATGTTTAGATACGTATGGCATGCATATGAGCTGTGAGTATGATTGTTATGTATGAGTTGCACGTATGCTTTATGTATGTGTATATGCATGTGGGTAGAGGTATGTATGATGGAGGTAAGAAGTGGTAAGGGTTTGGTACGAAGTTGGACGTGGATTTGGACGTGTAAGCGTATGACGGAAGACAGAGAAGGTAAGTTTGATGGGCGATGGACGGTAAAAAGTGGTAAGGTTTTTGGTATGGAGTTGGATGGGGACGGGTAAGCGTGTGATGGAAGATGACAAACGTAAGTATGACAGACGAAGAATAGAGCGGATTGGATCGGTTTGGTGTGGAACAAAGTTAGGGGTTGGTTTCTGTAAGTAAGAGAACTTAGGCTTGAGGCCTGAGGTGGGGTTTGTTAGACGACAAGAGTGTGCATAATTGTACAAGTATAACGTACAAATTATAAAGTGAAAAGTAAGCATAATCAGTGAGGTGTAAGTAAGGGGGTAACGGGGATCTGCTTTGAGGAGCTCAGTTTGACGATGTAAGTAAGATGTTTGGACTGTAAGGTGGATGGCAGAGGTTGTATGATTACGTAAGGATTGTGTGTAGTGAGGTATGTGTGACTTGGATGGGTAAGTGAAGTCTGCTGCCCTGACGAACTAGGGTTTTGATCGGGCTCAGCTTTGGTTTGATCAGTCGAGGACTGAGTTTGTGTGGCATAATTGTACCGCATAATATACTTAATTCAAACTTGAATTATAAGAAAGCTAATGATAGCGTTGTGAGTTTGAGACCTGAGGGTTCGACGGATTAAGTTCCGTGTTTGAGCTAGCTGATAATGAGTCGGCTGAGCCCTTCTGTGTCTTGCCATGGTTGTTATCCTGCGGGATCTTGTCTGTGTGCTTTATAGGGCACCGGACGTTTGATACTCTGTTGAGAGCGATGTATGCTTTGTTTTGGTCTGTGTGCTGTTAAGCCCAGACGTTTGATGCTCTGTTGAGAGCGCTGTAAGTTTCCGCCCTTCGTGGGCTCTGTATGTTTCTGCCTATAGATGGCACTGTAAGATTCTTGCCCAAGAGTGGCACTGTATGTTTTCTTCCCTTAGTTGGCACTGTATGGCCCTTGTTGGCAATGTATGGCCCCAAAGAGTGGGCATTTGCGCGCTCAGGTAAGCAGTATCATGGACCTGCTCTTACCTGTTTGATCCTGTGCCCCATGAGCATAGGTGTGCCTTGCCTTCGGAAAAGTCCATGGCGTCTAGTTGCTCCCCGAAGGTTAAGGTGACGCCCTTGTGGCATTCCCTTCTTTCCCGACATTGGAGCTTGTTAATTGTAATGAGCTTCAGTCGTCGGTAGTATGTGTTCGATAGTGAGAGTATGTTGTATGCCTCAGTTTCTGAGTAAATTGTACGTGTAAGATTCAGAGTATGTGTAAGGGTAAGCTCCTGACGAAGACGTAAGAATACGTTTATGTGTAAGCGTATGATTGTACGATTAAGGTCGTACAAGTATGTGTAGGTTGTGTGAGTATGAATACGATTGTAAAATGATGATTTTGAGTAAGAATGTAAGTAAGTTTCTGAGTAAGACCGTAAGTGTACGATTCTGAGCACGATTGTAACTATATGTTCTGACAAGGACTGTAAGTGTAAGATTGTACGAATAAGGTCGTACAAGTATACGTAAGGATTTGAGTATGCGTACGATGGTATGAGTACGTTGTAAGACCCTGATTGAGGGTGTTTGTGTAAGTTTGCTTCCATTTGGTGTGCTATGCGTTTTTATATGCATATATATGATTGTTATATTTGCAGACTGCTTCATGTTTGTGTTGCATGACGCATGTTTTTATGAACTTATCGAGTTCACCATTTTTGGGATTTCCCCTACTGGGTATTTTCCTACTGAGTATGAAAATACTCACCCTACTATTTTTAGCCCCGTGGTTCAGGAGGCTTTTGCAGGTTGTGTTGGAGAGCTCCAGGAGATGGATGCTCGTTTCTGCAGATGATCGTTCCGCCTTTGACTCAAGTATATTTGACTCAACGAGAATTTTTGATGCCACGATCTGATGTATTGGGTGAGATGAGATTTAAATGTTTATACCTTCTGGACTTTTAGCTTGGATCAGATAGTAGACTGTTTATGGGACTTGTACTCGGGGACGCCTGGGAGTTATTTGTATTTGAAAATCCATGATCATGGTGATTTAATTGTACATTTGTTTTCGAGTGACGCCTGAGGATATTTGATTTAGTTGTACGATGTTTAACCGTATGATGTTTTAAATTATAAACTGTTTATACGGGTTTTGATTTCGTTAGTTTTACTCCGATTTAAAAAAAAAATTCCGTGAATTTTATGAAAAATGTATGAAAATCTCGGGCGTTACAATCATAGAGACGAGCACCACACGACCACCACAACATGCCTCGCTCTATTCCAGAGTGGATACATCACATTCACACGTCTCGCTCCATCACTGAGCCGAGACCGAACACACACCACACGTCTCGCTCTACCGTAGAGTGAGACAACACGCATCATAGCATAAAAACACACATCGATCATAGCATATAAGCCGACATACACACACAAAACACGTCTCGCTCTAAGCTAGAGTGAGACAGCACACATCATAATATATGAGCATAACATATCGGAACATAAAGGATCATAGCACTTCATGGCATATGAGCACATATCATGGAAAACATATAGATCATAGCATAGCACACATCATCATCACTAGCATATACCATTCTATAATTAAAAATAGGAGGTTAGGAAACGCTTACGCCCCTGATGTCTCACGAGGTAGCGTATTCGGGATGCTCGTTTCTGGTCGTCTTCCCCTTTAGATCCGGAGATAGCGGACAGAGCCTCCTCTAGCCTCCAAACGTTCATCGCCTTGCGCCGAAAGACGACCGACTTACCGACTGATTCTCCCCTTTCCCGGAAACTTCTCGTTTTCTGTGCCCGTAACCTCCCCTACTCGGGGTGTTCCTCACACATCGTGGCCCTTCGGTGGAGAACGGAGTCTCCCCTACATCGGGCCACCTCTCTTGATCCGGCCCGGTAACGGAGGATGGAGCCTCCTCTCTCACTGGGCCGTCTCTCTCTCTCTCTCTCTCTCTCTCTCTCTCTCTCTCTGGGCAGGAGGGTGGCGTACCGGCCTCCTCTTGCCCCTGGACGTTCCTCCCTTCTAGGAGCGCCAAATCGAGGAATGGACCATGTCATTGCGTAGATCACCCTCGAATTAGCTAGGAACGCCTCAAGAACGACTCGAATCGGACTTAAAATGAGTGAGAAACGAAGAACAGAAGTTTCTGAATGTCAGAGGGAACACAGAAACGTGGGAGAGGATTCAGAACCGGGGGAGAGAGTTTCCCGGAACCTTTAAACTGAAGACTCTGGAGCTATTTATAGAAAAACTGGATAGACGTGAGGCTGACACGTGGCAGATAGGATTGACACGTGTCAGTCCTATCCACTGCGTCAGCGATCTTATCCGCTTTGTCAGCAATCCTATCCGCTTCGTCGTCGATCTTATCCACTGTGTCGTCGATCCTATCCAGAATGATATTATTTTATTCAAATAATATCCTAAACTCAAAGCGCGATAACTTCCAACCTCTACGTGGGAATTGCACGCTCTTGTTACCGATGGACTCGTGTCGACGAGACCTTCGAAATAAGACCACACATGGGTAGGTTATCCCGCACTTTTATGTGGGTCCCGCCCATGCAGCACGCTTCCCGAGGTTGTAGCTTTCGCTCCTGACCTCCATTTTACGTGTTCTTCGAATCGTTACGCTTGTTACACCGAGCTCTACCCATCTACAGGGGTTTCATCCCTTAAAACCCCTTAACACTTAATCACCATTTACCGAATTACCCTTAACCCACTCAGGTTAAGCGTAACCAAAAAATGGGTCGTTACAGAACTACGTCTGGATCCGATCTTGTTGGAAACATTGGAGATGTTGTCTGATGAGTATGTAGGCAACTAACATCGGGTGATGTTGGCCTGATCCGAATAATATTAATTAAACCTTTTGTCCTTTGGAAGCTCTTCTCCTAAAGGCGGAGATGTTCCATTGTGGTTGTGGTTGTTGTTTGGTTTACTTTGTTGCAGGTTTTCCAGGCGACAACGAGTAAGATCAAGTTTGGCGCGTATAGGATGAAGTTTCTTCGTGTTTGCAATTCTAGTACGTATGTGTACCTTTAGCGTGGGAGTCAACTTATTATTTATTTTCAGACGGACAATGGACTTGTACTTAAATAAATGAGCTATTCTTTATGAATTTTCAGACGTTAAATAATATCATATGATTTGATATCCGTATTTGTGAACCCCAGTTATCATGACTTGGATATTTAATCGAATGGTTTGTTTTGTATTTAAGAAAGAAAAAAAAATTTATCGCTACTTACCGTTCGTGCTATTTAAAAATGCTTTTAAAAATCCGGGTCATGACACCCAAAATCTTCAAAACCTAGACTCGATTTATTTTACCTAGTCAAGTATTATTCCAACCAATTGGGCAATCTTTACATTGTGAATTGACCTAATAAACAACTTATCCAATGAGCTGTGACTAAAAAATCATCCCAAATCCAATTAGTCTCCACGAGACTATGATAAACTCCCATAACTACCATTGGTTCATTAACCAAGGTAAGTTTCCATGTTAGAGCCCTCTTCACTCCATGAACCGGTCCCAAACCTCATTGAAGGTATTTTAGTCTTTATCTTAATTAGGTGTTTTCCCCCCAATCCAATTCAACCAATCTCTCTTGATTAATCTTAATTTATCTCAAATTACCATTATACTCCTAACACATCAACATCAAAAGCATGTATAAAAGTAAGCAAATATAAATAACAAGGTTTTCGTACAAGTCTTAATAGACAATACTATAGGACTCAAGCCCATTAGTAATAAATAGAGGCCCATTGCACTCATTTACAAGATTAGGGCTAGACAAATTCATGCTCAATAATGTAAATAACTTTTACTCTAGTAGAATGCACTACGTTGCAGACACGTGTAATACGTTATCTTAAACCCTGGGAATGAGGGATCTTCCCCTTATTTCCTATGACACTGTAACTTGTAACTTATGTGATTTACTAGTCACATCCCTTCCATTTAAAGACCTTTATTATTATAGTGTACCCCTAACACTCCTTGGGCTAAGGTATCCGTTTTAGAGAAAATGGGGTAGATTGCCCCTAACAGCATTGAAGTAATTCTACCACATGGGATAAGGTACCCCCCCTTGGGTCATTCTGGTCATCTCACTCTGCTTGTATTGATTACAAGTCACATAAATGTGGGTGGTCTGCTCATAGAGGTATTTTTGTCTTTTTATTTAGGGCTTTTCTAAATGCTAATGGGTCAAAATTGGGCTCAAGGATACCTCTTGATACCAATGAGCCATGATAATTTTCCTGGTGTTTCATGGGGTCATGAACCCCTTGAACTGACTTTGGTTCACTTAACGATTAGAACGTTGCTATACACACCCCGTTTTCATCTCTGTATTCCCCAAACAAAAGAAAACTTGTATTTTTTTCCTTTTTTTCCCCCTATCTCCCACATCCCTATCTTTCTTTTCTCTTTCGGTAACCACCGGCACTCTAGATCCGGCTACGCTGACCGCGACCAGAGGCCGCCACGGCTGGCTAGATCCAGCCACGGTGGCCCCTGGTTGGGTCAGGCGACCGCTCGGTCGCATCCAGCTCACCGTGGCCATTACTAGCATGGTCGCAACCAGCTCGCCACGGCTGTTGCTAGCCATGGTCGTGACCAGCTCACCGCTGTTGTTGTTGGCCGCAGCTAGCTCGTCGCGGCCGCTGTTGGCCACATCATGTGAGTTGGTATATATTTAAGTTACAAACTCACCTCTCACCAAGATATTTTACAATTTTTAAGTTTACTCATAGGACCTCGAACCTGAGCACAAATTGGGTAATTGAACTGTGACTTAATTATAAGGGTAAAATGGTCATTTTATTTTTATGATTGATTACCTTCCTAAAAAGGCTTGCTCATTTCTTTCTTCTAAGGATGGTATTGTCAATCCCTAATGAAATCCAGCATCTCGAGGGCCTAGATCTCTCTGATTTAGCTAATTGTTGTCGCTTGGGGTAAGAACATCTCTCCCCCCCCCCCATCTTGAGGTGGTTTATTTTTCTAAAAAAAAAAGTGGAGGTCAAATGGAGAGAGAGAGAAGATGCTGGACTGGGCAGAGGTGAGGAGTTGAGCATGACATTCGGGACCTCGGGTTGGCGGGATGGGTTAGGTTCTTTTTCTTTTACTTTCATCAAAGCCGGCCATGTCATAAGTTAGGCTTTTTTGTTTTTTGTTTTTTGTTTTTTTGTTTAGTTCAACGGTTCATAAAAAACCGTACTGCCCTGGCTCAAAATACCCAGTTGAGCTGGTCCAATTGCCAAAATAGTGTCCGGTGGGGCTGCAAAGTTGACCCAAATACGTAAACACAAAATGACAATCTCGTATGCCAATCAATATTTGGAAAGAACGAAGCGCAATCGTATTCTGTAGTCATCGTAAAATAGATTCGATTTTCCATTGCCGATTCCGATTGCCATTGCTGCTCATTGACCCAAGTATTAAACATAAAAAAGAAGTTACTTCTGAACGGCTCATCAATTTTTTGTTTCACGTGTTGGTAATTATGTTTTAAACGTTTTTCCTGACGTAGAAATGCCTGCTGTAGGAGAAGACCTATATTAACTTACTTGACCATGAATAGAGATAATTAAAGAAGAAGAGAGGAATGAGCCCAACGTAAGCTAGTACTAAGCGTGCACTAATGCATGTGCTGTTGACCTAAATATCAAAAGCTCTTAGTGGTTTATGTTTATCTTATTGTCAGTGATCTCAACACGAAATTGCTTCCAAAGCATATATATATATATATATATGAAAAAAGTTTATATGAGCTAGGGCTCATATATGCCTACGTGAGCCCCGACTCTAGGAGTCATCGAATTTACATCCAGCGACCTATAATATTAATGGGTTTAAACCCATATAAATGGGTCTCATATATATATATATATATATATATATATATATATATATATATAAAAGACAAAGGTATGAAATGATAGCTACTGTTGACGCGATATAGATATGGGTACAATATAAATACTATATGGAAAAGAATTAAGCTTTATTTTATTTTCTATTGCCTATTTCCAATGCCATTGTTGCCCATTGACCCAAGAATTGAACATAAAAAATAAGTCTTACTTCTCACCTAAAACACTTACGGGAGCTGAATGGCTCATGCATATCTTATTTCACGTGTTGGTAATGATGTTTTAAACATTTTTCCTGTCCTTAGACGTGGAAATGCCTGTTGTAGCAGATGACCTATACAAACTTATTTGACCATGAAAAAAGATAATTAAAGATGAGAAGAGAAGCATTTTTTTTTATATTTTTCACTGACAATAACCCTAATGTAAGCTATGCGTAAGATCCCTTTATTTATGAGATCAGTGGCGCACATGTTAGTGCTAACATGCGCTAACTTGTGCACCATCAATCCTAAATATCAAAGGTTCTTATGCACGGCTAATGTTAGTCTCATTGTTAGTGAGGAACATGAAAAATGCTTCCAAAGCATATGTATATAGATAGGATAAAGGTACTGTTGTGCACGATGATCGGATTCTACTTTATTTCTTTTATTTATGCTGCCTTGAACTATTTATTATTTGTAATAGTTTAGTTTGTTTTAGTTTGGTTTGAATGTAAAACGATGTTGGTTCAGTTAGTGGCCCGGGCTAGCCGAACCACTAACTGGTGGGTTTACCTAGGGAACCGGACCGGCCTGGTTTGGGTTGGGCATGACTTCCTAGGAGGTTGGTCGTCTCTTATATGGGGCGATCCTTTCTGATATGAGGTTATGCAATTAAGACAGTTCTAAACTTCTCCCCTTTCTTATGTTTCTCCCCTTTCCCCTTCGTGAATCTCTTGATATTGATTGTGCCTACATCGGGCACATCATTGGTATCGGAGCCTTTACAATCCCTGGCCATGGCTCGAGGTAAGAAAGCGGCCGCTGTCCCTGAGATTGCTCCGGAGAAGGAGCTTCCTACTCCAACGGCCGCAGACAGCCAGAAGGAAACTTCTATGGAAGCCATGGAAACTACTCTGTCAGAACTCATGGCGGACTTGAAGGCCATGAACGTGCGTCTGACAAGTATGGAGGCAAAGAGCAAAACCCCGGCTACGCGCGCAGCGCCCATCCTACCTGGGCCGCCCCCTACTGTCCTGGAGAAGGGTGGGCCATCGCACCCCCCCCCCCCCGAACCAACTCTCCCTGGTTCCCCAGCACCGACAGACATCGACGGGAGGGTTTTCCTGGGTCCGGTGCGATTTTTCACTGGCAATCAAATGCTGGAGGGGAGATGCCAGGCCTGGGACAGACGAGGCATGCCAGGTGTTCGAGAAAATGTCCTTATGATGCCGCCCCCTCCAAATCAGTACCATGACGCAGAGGAGGAGTGGGGCGAGTATCCCGGGCATCGTGGTGGGCAACGGGGAAGACGGCAGGCCTGGGACAGGCGTGGCCCACCCGGTGTTCGAGAAAATGCCCATATGAGACCGCCCCCTCCAAACCAGTTCCCTGACGCAGAGGAGAAGATGGACGAGTATCACGGGCATCTTGGCGGGCAACGAGGGGGGGCTGAACCCCGTTTGGCTCGCCTACAGTTTCCCAGATATAATGGCAATGAGGATCCTGTTGAGTGGCTGTATAAGGCCGAAAAGTTCTTCTCCAACCAGGGCACGCAGTCAAAGGCTGAATGACTGCGCATCGCTACATTCCATCTGGACGGAGATGCTTCTGTATGGTTTCAGAGCTTTGAGAAGGAGATCTGCTACCCCTCTTGGGCCGCCTTCTCCGATGAGCTCTATATTCAGTTTGGGCCGAATGAGTTCTAGGACTTCAACGAAATGCTCTCTACCCTGCGTCAGACCACCACCGTTCGTACCTATTACACGGAGTTTATGAAGGTGGCCAACCGCCTTCCGACTTGGCCGGTGGCTGCCTTGGTGGGCACGTTCAAGCGCGGAATCAAGCCTGAGATTTCGGAAGAGATGCGGCATTTTCCTTGTGCTAACATGAGGGACGTAGTGCGCCATGCCCACATCGAGGAGGAAAAGCTGGCTAGATAGTGCAGGGGAGGGCGGCTTGGGGCTTTACCCTGGCCTGCTCTTAGCACCAACCCCTTGGCCACTCCAGGGCATCCCGGCCAACAGGTCGCCCCTACAGGCCCTATTGTTCGGCGTCTCACACCGGCTCAGATGGAGGAACGTCGTTCTAAGGGGCTATGTTTTCGCTGCGACGAGAAATTCGTTCTTGGGCACCGTTGTTCTATCAAGGGCAGCCTTCTAGTGGAGGAGGTTGAGGAGGATGGAGAGGGGGCGCACAACGCTGACTCGTCGGCTACGGACAACGTGCTCCCTGAGATTTCTGTCCATGCCTTCTCAGGGGCATTTACTCCACTCACGATGCAAGTCCAGGGCTATCTCAAGCGGCAACAGGTGGCTATTCTGATTGACAGCGAGTCTACCCATAATTTCATCAACGACAGGGTTGCTCATCGGCTAGGCTGTTTTGTCTCTGATTCGAAGCCATTTAACGTGCTGATTGGCAATGGAAAGCACCTCAGGAGCACCGGGGTGTGTGCACAAGTTACACTCTTGGTTCAGGGTCATATGTTCATCACTGACCTCTTCTTGCTACCTACGAAGGGGGCGGATGTTGTGTTAGGCGTGCAGTGGTTACAGGAGCTTGGAGATGTGGTTTGGAACTTCCGCGACATGGTGATGGACTTCGAGCTTCAAGGGCAGCGGGTTCGGCTTGAAGGCTCCAGGCCAGGCACTCTCCTATCCGCCCAGTCTTTGAGTTCCTTCTTCCGATTCGCCCAACAAGGGCTCCCTTTGCAGCAGCGCGCCACCATTGAAGTCCTTCAGGACGACATGCCCCTGGATCTCCAAGAGTTATTGACTACACACCCGGACTTGTTCGTTGAGCCGCAGGGTCTACCCCCCATCCGACCTCATGACCATCAGATTACAATCTTCCCAGGCGTGGCCCCAGCCAATGTTCGTCCGTATCGTTACCCTCACATCCAGAAATCTGAGATTGAGCGCCTCGTGGCAGACATTCTTCAGTCTGAGATAATCCGTCCTAGCACGAGTTCCTACTCATCTCCGGTGCTCCTTGTTCGGAAGAAGGATGGAACATGGCGATTCTGTGTTGACTTCCGCGCCCTGAATGCAATCACCGTCAAAGACAAATATCCCATTCCGGTGATTGAGGAGTTGTTGGACGAGCTGACGGGTGCCACGGTCTTCAGTAAACTCGACCTTCGTTCGGGTTACCATCAGATTCGGATGCAGCCCGCTTATGTGCATAAGACCGCATTCCGGACTCATTATGGCCATTTTGAGTTCCTCGTCATGCCGTTTGGGCTGACCAACGCCCCCTCCACATTCCAGAGCCTCATGAACGATCTCTTCAGGCCATTCCTTCACTGCTATATATTGGTTTTCTTTGATGATATCTTGGTATACAACAGGTCATAGGGAAAGCACTTGACACACCTCAGGTCGGTCTTCTCTATTCTACGAGATAATTCCTTATTTCTTAAGCATTTGAAGTGCTCATTTGGTAGCCCGCAGGTTGATTATTTAGGCCACATTAGTGTGGCCACAGACCCAGCAAAGGCGGCCGCCATGCTATCCTGGCCACCACCCACATGAGTCTGGGCGCTCCGTGGTTTTCTTGGCCTCACTGGTTACTATCGGCGGTTCATCAGTCAGTATGGGGAGTTGGCTCGACCTCTCACAGAGCTACTTAAAAAAAGGGGTTTTGTTTGGCATGCAGTGGCTCAAGAGGCATTCGAGGGGCTGAAACAGGTTATGGCCACCGCCCCCGTCTTAATCTTGCCCGACTTCAACCGCCCATTTGTGGTGGAGACGGATGCTTCGGATGCAGGACTTGGGGCGGTTCTTCTCCAAGACGAATGTCCCATTGCCTACTTCAGCAAGGCATTGGCTGGCCGCTCCTTGTCACTGTCAGTGTATGAGAAAGAAATGTTGGCCATCGTCCTCGTTGTCGATAAGTGGCTGCCTTATTTACTTGGCCGCCGGTTCTTGATTCGCACAGACCACCAGCCTCTGAAGTATTTCTTGGCACAACGGGTATCGACTCCGTCTCAGCAGCGATGGGTCAGCAAACTACTTGGATATGATTACGAGGTCGTCTACAAGAAGGGGTCTGAGAACACTGTCGCCGATGCTCTTTTCTACATACCCCTTCCAAGCTCTTGCTTGGCTTTCTCTACTTTATCTTGCCCATTTATTGAGGAGTTGAAACAGACCTATCTTGATGATTCATCGACGCAAGCTGTGATTGCCGCCCTCCAAATTGACTCTACTACCCGCCCCTTCTATGTATGGCGGGATGCTTTCCTCTTTTGGAAGGACCGTTTGTGGGTACCTGATGTCACTGATCTTCACCGCCGGATTATTTCTCACTTCCACGACTCTCCAGTTGCCAGACATGAAGGGGCTTTCCGCACTTATAAACGGGTTAGCCAGAGTTTTTTGTGGTTGGGCATTCACGGGGCTATCCACGAGTATGTGGCCGCTTGTGATATTTGTCAGCAGGCCAAGGCTGTTACGACTTCTCCCGCCAGCTTGCTGCAACCACTGCCTATTCTTGATAAGGTATGGGAGGATATCTAGATGGATTTTGTGAAAGCCTTGCCTGTGGTGCAAGGCAAGTTAGTGATAATGGTTGTGGTTGACCAACTGTCCAAATATGCTCATTTTTGTGCATTGGGACATCCTTTCACCGCCAAGACAATAGCTGAGCTTTATGTTTGGGAGGTGGAGAAACTCCATGGTATGCCTCACACTATTGTCTCTGATCATGACAGGATATTCATTTCTCAGTTTTGGCGAGAGTTCTTTACTTTACAGGGCACTTCTCTCCATATGAGCACTGCTTATCACCCGCAAACGGACGGTCAGACCGAAGTGGTTAATCGTTGTTTAGAGTAGTATCTTCGGTGTTTTACCATGACACAGCCCCGTCGGTGGCTTCAGCTTCTTCCATGGGCGAAGTGGTCTTATAATACTGCCTATCATAAGCGTGCTGGCTTTACTCCTTTTGAGGTGTTGTATGGCCGCTCACCACCGATGGTTTTGTAGTATGTACCTCACCGATCTTCTGTGGCTGAGGTGGACTATATGCTTCAGACCAGAGATGAGGTTTTGCATCAACTCAAGGCGAATTTATCTTCCGCTCAGAACTGGATGAAGCAGCTTTATGATGGACACCATACCGATCGGGAGTTCGCGGTGGGTGATTTGGTTTATGTCTCTATTTTGCCACAACGCCAGACATCGTTGTTTTAGCCTGAGCACTCTAAGCTCGCCCCCCGTTTCCATGGTCCCTATGCTATTGAGGAGCGCATTGGTCCGGTTGCTTACCGCCTTACTTTGCCGCCTAACTCTTTGGTTCATCCTGTCTTTCATGTATCCCGTTTAAGGCGGTTTGTGGGTGACACTTCATTGGCTATTGGTGCTCCTCCTCCTCCCTTGATGGGCCCGGTTCCTCCATCTGACCCTGTCTCTGCTTCGGTGTTGGAGAAGTGCCAGGTTTGTCGATCTGGTCGCATTGTTACAAAGGTCATGATTTCATGGCAAGGCCAGCCACTGGAGGACTCTACGTGGATGCTAGAGGGCGAGTTCATGACGCGCATCCCAGCTTGGTCGCCTTGAGGACAAGGCGAATAGTGGAAGTGTGGTGGAGTGTTGTGCACGATGATCAGATTCTACTTTATTTCTTTTATTTATGTTGCCTTGAACTATTTATTATTTGTAATAGTTCAGTTTGCTTGGGTTTGGTTTGAATGTAAAACGATGTTTGTTCAGTTAGTGACCCGGGCTAGCCAAACCACTAACTGGCGGGTTTACCTAGGGAACTGGATCGGCCTGGTTTGGGTTGGGCACAAATCCCTAGGAGGTTAGTCGTCTCTTATATGGGGCGATCCTTTCTGATAGGCGGTTATGCAATTAAGACAGTTCTAAACTTCTCCCCTTTCTTCTTTGTTTCTCCCCTTTCCCCTTCGTGAATCTCTTGATATCGATTGTGCCTACATTGGGCACATCAGGTACGAAATGATACAGGTTACCATTGACACGATATAGATATGGGTACAACATAAATACTATATGGACATGGCACCTATTTTGGAGTATCTGTGCTTCTGACCAAAAGTTACAAGAAACATTTAGGCAATTCATGGTAAAAAAAAGTTAAAAATTTTAAATAAAAATCCAACTTTTATTTTCCACTGGCTGTTTTTGATTTTTGAGCTATCCCTCATATGTTTATGTCACGAACTATAAGACAAATTTACCAACAGTTCAGTGTTCGAAAACAACAATTCCAACATCAAGAGCGGTGGGCTAGCTAAAATAGGTGATGATGAACTACTCATCCTTGATACTCCCTCTCTCCTAAATTAATAGCTCAATTTGACCAAAAAATTTGCTCCATATTAACAACTCCATTTTGTTCAATGTAAGTGGTTGGGTACTTAAAGAAGAGTATCATAAGCTTATTTCTCCTTCACTTAGATGTGAGTTTCACCATTCAATAAAAACTACTATTTTTTCAAATATAGCTATTAATATTGGATAAAGAGAGTAAAAAGAAGCCATTGTTGATACATTCCATTGCTAAATTTTAGCGAATCTAACGCAATATTTGACTGGTTTAATAATCCTACAAATATGATCAGTCAATACCCCTGGAAGTCCATTAGTATCATTCAACCAGCCATCGAAAGGTTTGAGTAAGTAATTTAACTCTCACATCAGACACTTTCCACAGTTATGCTATTAACCTCTCATTCAAAGTTTATCAATCAAGAAACATTATGCACAGTGGAGTCACATGACAATGAAGTAAGAGTCCTCGAGCATATTCCAAAGATGTTGTGTAATGTCCCTAATTTTTTTACGATTTTCTGTGATTTTCCTGCTTATTTTTCTGGTCATTTTCGGGGAGAAAATGTGCCTTTTTTGGCTTATTAGTATTTGTGTATTTTCCCTGTATTTATACCCATAGAGTTAGGTGTGGGGCTTAGTCGCGGACCGTGGGCCTTGTTGCGTGCTTATGGCGCAAATTTTGGAGTTATAACGCGTAAACAGTGAGTTAACACGTATTAGGGACGTAAATGGCAAAATAAAAAAGAGTGAATGGTAAATCACGGCTTAAAAAGCCGAGTCTAGTAAGTTTCGTTCTAGAAACTTACAGACGTTCGAAATGTCCAGAAAGATGATGTCACAACCCAGATTTTTAAAAACATTTTTAAATAGCACGAACAGTAAGTGGCAAGAATTTTTTTTTTTTAAATACAAAACAATCCATTTGATTACATATCTACGTCATGATAACTGGGGTTCACAAATACGAATATCAAATCATATAATATTATTTAACGTCTAAAAATTCATAAAGACCAGCTCATCCATCTAAGTACAAGTCTGTCACCCATCTGAAAATAAATAACAAGTTGACTCTCACGCTTAAGGTACACTTACGTACCGGAGTTGCAGAAACGCGAAAACCTCTTATGTTTGCCTGCCTTGGTCTCACTTGTCGTCAACTGGAGAATTTGCAACAAAGCAAACCAAACAACAACCACAATGGAGCATCTCCGCCTTCAGGAGAAGAGCTTCCAAAGGACAAAAGGATTTATTAATATTTTCGGATCGAGCCAACATCACCCGATGTTAGTTGCCTACGTACTCATCAGACTACATCTCCAATGTTTCCAACAAGATCGGATCCAAATGTAGTTCTGCCTAGAAACTACTCTATCCTAAGAAGCATAGCATCACACATGCAATGCTTAGATATTTTCAACCTACATTTTAGTAAGTCCTTTAACCATTCCACTTGTCTAATTAACAAGCAATATCAAATAATGTTATTAATTATCTCACAACTCTTATTCGACAATTAATACTATCAAATCTATAACTCAGAGATGACTCACCCCTCGAGAAATCGCCAAACAAAGTACTCCAACCTTGGAGTAGACTGCTTAACAACAACTTGACCCAAATCCCCAAGGCTCTAAATAGCCTGCCACAAATCTGGAGAAGAGGATCCCAACTATGCTCATGGACATAGATTGGCAAGAAGCACAAGCCTTCCATGATGCTCATACAACTCCGCTTTTCATACATACTAAATAGTCCTAGGAAGACCTGAGGGAGACCCGCGGTAAAGACCCCATGGCCAATACCCAAACCGTCGTGGCGATGAAGAAGCATATCGCAATCTCCAGCATCCCTACTCTGGGAGACAATGTCTTATAAGACATTACTAATGAATCCATAGAAGCCTCAGGTCCTTATGACCATTGACTTCCCCAAACATCTGAAACTTAGACTAGATTATTTTCACCCAGTCAAGTATTCGCTCAACCATTTGGGTCCTCTTCACCTTGGAATCGGCCCAATAAATAGCTCATCCACAGAGCTATGACTCATAGAACATCCCAAAACCACCCTCGGTTCATTAACCAAGGTAAGATTCTATGTCATGGCCCCGTTCACTCCATTAACAGGTCCCAACCCTAAAGAGGGTATTTTAGTCGTTATCTTGATTAGGTGTTCTCCCCTCAATCCAACAATAACCAAAATCTCTTGATTAGTCTTTATTAACCTTAAATTATTGATATAACTTAAAACATCAATAATAAAAGTATACATCCACATAAACAACATAAATAACACGCATTCCCAACAATGCATAAATAATGAATAAAAGCCTGTTGCACTTATTTGCAAGGATGGGCTCAGCTAGTTCAAGCCCAAGAGTGTAAACAACTCTAACACATCCCGCGAGTTATATATAGAATACTCTAGTCAATCGGTGCACTCGGTTGCAAACATGTGAAATACGCAACTTTAAACCTGAGAATTAGGGTTCTACCCCTTATTTCCCATGACACTGTGACTCGACAAGGTCTTCATGTCACCTACTGGTCATACTCCTTCCTTTTGAAGTCATTTATAGGGTACCCTAACTCTTGGTTCACTAGGTCATCTGTTTCGACAGAAACAGAATATATTGCCCCTAAGGGCATTAAGGTAATTTTTACCACCTAGGGTATGATACCCTCCCTTGGGTCATTCTAGTCATTTTACTACCTCTCTGTTGATTTAAGTCATTGACCTCTCACAAGGCTCCACTCTCAGACCGACTCACACTTCCATTCACACGAATGTGGGCGGGTCCACTCTAAGGGGTATTTCTATCATTTGGTTTAAGGCCTTAATGACATCTAATGGGTCCAAAATTCAACTCAAGGGTACTACTGGCCTTCAAGGACTCTACGTAATTTTCTTGGCGTGTGACGAGGTCATGAACCCCTTGAACCGACCCAGGTTGACATAACGGTTTACTATAAACCCTAAGGGCAAAAGGGTCAATTATCCCCTATCTGGGATTTTTTCACACTTATTGGTTTGGTCTATAATTAGGTTACTCATTAAACTATCACTGAGAATTTTCCCAATTTATAGATCAACTAGTAGGCCCCTGAACCGGAGCCCCAAAGTCGGGTAAGTGAATATTATATGATAATTAACTAATAGGGATAAAAAGGTTATTTTATAGTCCCTGAGATTTTTACCGGGCCTAAAACTTTGTCATAATACTCCAACACCTCTTGGGATCCTTGATTATTTTTCTAGAATATTTTTGACATTTTTACCCCCATGAACCGGACCCGGTTCGATCCCCCTTTTCTTTTCTCTTTGTTTTTTTAAAAACCAACCCGGGCCAGGTCGGTTTGGGTCGACGACCCGCAACACGGGTCATCTTCCCCACATCCGGCCAGAGGTGGAAACGCCTCTGGCGGCGCCGCCCCTGGTCACCACGGCTGGGCGGCGGGCTGGGGTCCACCGGATCGCCTCCAGGTAGTGATCACAATGGGCCCAGCCCCACCGTCGCCCGATGGCCGGCCAGGGCCAAAAATGCACCTTTCTTCTTCTTCTTTTTTTTATAACAGTGAGGCAGCAGCAGAAGCCACTGATGACGCTGCCGCGGCCAGGGCCGCAGCAACCCAGGCCGCTGCATCCGGGGCATACGCAGTCCAGCAGCCGTAGCCGGGGCCGCCATAGCCAGGGTGAGCGCGGCCGGGCTTGTGCAGCCCCGCCCTTTGTCTTTTCTCTTTCTTTCTTTTTTTTATACACCTTGACCCGCACGGCGGCTGCAAAACCTGCCGCCAGTGGGTCGCCCCGACGTACTTGCCTGGCGGTGAGAGTTTCTAGCCTGAAAGGAAACCGGTCTGCCAGCCGGCGGCTGATCAGCAACCCATCTGGCCGGAGTATAAAAACAATAGTATTTTATGCAATTTTTGCAATTACTATTCATGCATAAATTAAACTACATACGGATTTATTTAATAAAACCTTTGTTAATATACTTGAAGATAACGGTAACAATCCTACCTTAATTGCCGATTTGTCGTCGATCCATCGCCACAAGATCCTTGCCGAAGTCTCGCCGGAAAATTCCATCATTGCCTCTTTCCCCTTCCCTTCACCGTCCAAAGCTCTCCCTCAAAAAGCCCTAATTAATTTTTTTTTAATAGGCATGAGATTAGGGCTCCTAATCCCATGAGAAATTGGGCCCCAAAAACCCAATTTCAGAACAGTAAATAATCGGGCCCACAAAACAATTTAAACAGCCGAGTTGTGCGTTTAAATCGGGTAAACATGCCCTATACGATATGTTCAACTTTGAACAGTCGTATCTCCCTCATCCAGACTCCGATTCGTGCGTTCTTGGAGGCGTTTCGAAGCTCTTTCCATCTATTTTCCATCCATAATTCAGCCACCACTTCCAATTAATGATCAAGTTATTCCCAAGAGAAGATCAGGGGGTTCTACACCTTAATTTCCCCGTGTACGACTTCAGGAATTTAGAAATTTTCCAGACGTTACAGATGGACTGAAAACCCGAGCACATTTCTAGTCGCTCTGTTTTCCCTCTTTCGTCATCAAATTTTGCCGATTCTTGTCGGGATCCTCTTTGCCTCACCGCCATGGCCTCTTCGCTCCTCCACGAGGTACCGAACTTTTCTTCGATTTTTCTCTCCTTCAAATCTCGTCTTTGAGCTGTGGGGGTACGATTTTGATGTTGTTTGTGGCCACCCTCAACTAGACTTATGTTTGTTTGGCCACTAGGAACTCATAGGCGCTAGCTAGAGCCACCGCCATGCTTTCTTTGCTCCGCTGTGAGCTACCAGTACTTTGGTCGGGTTTTTGTTCTTTTTTCATCTCACTGTCTAGAGTATTTTTTTGAGTTGTCGGAGGTTGTTTGCCATTACATGCCGCCTTCCTCCACCGGACTTGGTCCCATGTGGCCACCAAGACCCCAGAGGCGCTGGCCAAAGCCACTGCTACCGCCCCTGGGCTTCCCTATGTGCCCGCCGATCTTTTGGTAGATGTTTTGTCTCTCGGTGTTTTGCCGGACGATAGTTTCATCGTCTCCGTGGGTCATTTTTCGTTGGCTTTTGCTCGGCCCATCTCGGCATAGCAAGGGCTAGCCCGATTTCATCTCGATGGCCCTTGTCGGCATTGGCCGCCATGCTCCTACCCCTTTGCCCTTGACCATGCTAGATGCACAACCGCCCGCACCATGGTTTTGGTTGTGGGTGGTGATTGGTAGTGTTGTCGTCTCTACTAGCCACTGAACGGACTCCGGTAGGACTCCATCCAACCTACCTCGACCCAGTGCCAGTTGGGGGTTACCGTTTCAGACCCCGCCTCGCCCCTATTGTCTTGCTCCGCTCGGTTAGAAGCTTTGGGGGCGTCTCGAGTCGTTGCCATCAAAGAGTTGTGGGCCATTTGGCCATTGTAGGCTCTGCCCTGGCTCAGCCACAGTGAGGGCTAACCCCACTTGGCCCAATTATACCTCCACCAGAAATGGGCCGCTTGCATTTTCTCTATACTGTGCGAGATGCACAGCTGCCCGCACCAAATGTGTTGGTTGTGGGAGGCAATCAGCGATGTCGCCGCTTCGATTGGCCACCACCTCCTAGCCATAGCTCAGTTGCCCTTTTGTGGGCCTTGTGCCACCACTTCTGAGCCATCTCCCCCTCGAGTAGCCCTTTTTAGCCGCGTGTGCAAGTAGCCGCGCGTGCGATTTAGGGTTTAGGCTCTGCATTCTTGCCGCCTGACCATTGGTTGGCTTTGCCACCGAGTGGATTTGACACATAGCACTCCTCCACCTCTCCTCTATCCTTGAGCGTCGCCCCACACCCTCCGCCCTATTGTGGGCCCTTGTTGACACGAAATCCCCTCCAATGGGTGCTGTCCGCGGCCGATTTCGATGTCTTGTGGCCGGCCGAGTACTTCTCAGCTGCCGGCCGATCTTTAGTAAGTGCACCGCGACTTCCAGTCGCATCTGCCACTCGTTGGCACGACCTTTCTCCCGGCTGCCCCTAGTGTGCTGCCGTGGATTGCGGATTTTTCCGCGTTGATCTGTGTCACCACGTTTGGCCGTAATTGCTTCTGGCACTTCCTAAACCCTCGAGACAACAGCTCTCTTAGCTAGGCAATGCTTTTGGCTGCCAACTCCGCCGTCGACGCCGCTACAGTCGTGTGCTCACAATTAAACATCATGATTACGAGGTAGGGGAGCTTTGAACTCGTAATTTCATGATAGCATGCTTTGAATGAGTATCAACATGCTAGGACTATATGATTGAATGCTACGAATGTTAGATCATGATCTGTTTGCATGATGTAAGAGGATGAATTCTGCCATGTTAAAATGCGTATGACATGCATGTGAATTGTAAGTATGTATGATGTATGTGCTAGTGATGGCTAGCGTGTATGTTGGTAAGCTTCACATGTGGATTGAGTATGTGCTAGTGATGGCTAGCGTGTTTGTTGGTAAGCTTCGTATGTAGATTGAGTATGTGCTAGTGATGACTAGCAAATATGTTTCTACGTATGTGTATGTATGTGAGCTAGTGATGGCTAGCGAGTATGTTAATAAGCTATGTATGGAAGTACATGTATGTTCTACGTATGTGTGATAGACATACGTATGGATGATGGCTAATTGCCTATGCTATGGATATATGTATGTGGATAGAGGTCTGGGCGATGGACGGTAAGAAGTGGCAGTGTTTGGTATGGATTTGGATATGGATGTGTAAGCGTATGACGGATGACAGAGGATATGAGTGTGACGGGCGAGGATTGGAGTGGATTGGTTTGGATCAGAGCGTATGTTGGGGGATTGTCATACAGTAAGAGTGTGCATAATTGTACAAGCATAACGTACAGATTATGAAGTGAAAAATAAGCTCAATAAGTGAGATATTAGTAAGAGGGCGATAACTGGGTTTGGCTCTAAGGAGCTTAGTTTGATGACATTTGTGTAAGATGATTTGGCCATAAGGTGAATGGCTGAGTATATAAGACTGTAAGGATTTGATGTACGATGAGTTATGATCATGATATGGACGGGTTAAGTAAAGTTTCTGCCCTAACGAGCTGGGGTTTCAAATTGGGCTCAGCTTTGGTTTGATCAGTGGAGCACGGTATGTTTGAGTGCTTGTATGGCATAATTGTACCACATAATTTACTTAATTCAAACTTAAATTATAAGCACAGCTAATGATAGCGTTGTGAGTTTGAGACCTGAGGATTCGAAGGATTGAGTTCCGTATTTGAGCTAGCCAAAATGAGTCGGCTAAGCATTTCTCATGTCTTGCCATAGTGTTTATCTTGCGGGACGTTGTTTGTGTGCTGTATAGAGCATCAGACGTTTGATGCTCTGTTGAGAGCAATGTATATTTTCAATTTGGTCCGTGTGCTATATTAAGCCCAGACGTCTAATGCTCTATTGAGAGCGATGTATGCTTTCGATTTGGTCTGTGTGTTATATTAAGCCCAGACGTTTGATGCACTTTTGAGAGCTCTGTATGATTTCTGCCCAAGAGTGGCACTGTATGTTTCCGCCCAAGTGGCATTGTATGATTCTGCCCAAGAGTGGCATTGTCACTATAAGACCCATTATGGTGGGCAATTCTATGGCACTATAAGACCCATAATGGTGGGCAATTGTATGACCCCTTATGCATGGGTGTTTATGTTTGTGTGCTCAAGTAAGTAGTATCATGGACTTGCTCTTACCTGTTTCATCCTATGCCCCATGAGCATTAGTGTGCCTTACCTTCGGAAAAGTCCTTTGCGTCTAGTCACTCCCGGAGGTTAAGGTGATGCCCCAGTGACATTCTTTTCCATTTCAACACTGGAGCTTATTAGTTGTAATGAGCTTCAGTGGTTGGTAGTATGTGTAAGACTGTAAGAGTATGAGTATGTGTACGACTATAAGAGTATGAGTATGAGCACGACTGTAAGAGTATGAGTATGAGCACGACTATAAGAGTATGAGTTTGAGCACGACTGTAAGAGTATGAGTATGTGTATGACTGTAAGAGTATGAGTATGAGCATGACTGTAAGAGTATGAGTATTAGTAAGATAGTAAGTGTATGATTTTGAGTAAGACTGTATGAGTAAGGCTGTATGAGTAAGAATGTATGAGTAAGGTCGTACGAGTAAGATTGTACGAGTAAGGTCGTACAAGTATGTGTAAGTTATATGCGTAAGCATATGATTGTACAAGTAAGGTCGTACAAGTATGTATATGTTGTATGAGTAAGTGTACGATGGTATGAGTAAGTTTGTAAGACCCTGAATAAGGGTGTTTGTGTAAGTTTGATTCAAGGTTTGTTTGGCATGATTGTATGCGTATGAGCATGATTATGATATGTCTGCTTGCTTCATGTTTGAGTTGCTTGAACACATCTATGCATGGACTTACTGAGTTCACTCCCCTACTGGGTATTTTCCTACTCAGTATGAAAATACTCATTACCCTATTTTTTAGCCCCGTTGTTCAGGAGACTTTTGCAGGTTTGTGACGGAGAGCTCCTAGAGATGGATGCTCGTTTCCGCGGTGGATTGATTCCCGTTAACTCAGGTATATACTTGACTTACTGCGAGTTTTGTTTGTGCCACGATCTAATGTATTGGGTGAGATGAGGAGTAAAGTGTTTATGTATTCTAGACTTTTTGTTTCGATTAGACTATGGACTGTTATGGGACTTGCACTCAGGGATGCCTGGGAGTGATTTGTATTTAAAGTCTATGATCATAACAATTTATTCGTACGTTTGTTTTTGAGTAGTGCCTGAGGATGTTTGGTTTGGTCGTACGATGTTTAATCGAATGAGTAAAAATTTGGATGGGAAAATGATTGATGTGTGATGTTTTAAATTTTTGAACTGCTTTCACAGGTTTTGTATTTGTCATTTTTCCCAATTTACAGCCGTTGTATTACAAAACTTTTCCATGAATTTTAAGGAAAATGTGAGGAAAAATCTCGGGCATTACATGTTGGCATCCTATTTTCGTGCCTAGATTAATCAAAGGTAATTGTGGAAAATGCTTACATTGAGTGAAGATGGCTAGGGCAAGCAGTGATGTACTAATCATTCACATGTTCTGGCCCCTCTCCCCTCCTAAGGCTCGCGATTGGGACAATTTTTTAAAAAAATTTTAAGGTTTTTAACGACGCTTTTAAAAGCGTCACTAAAGCCTTTTATTTTTTATTTTTCTTATTAACGACGCTTGGTAAAGCGTAGCTAATACATGAATTTTAATTTTTTAAAATTATTTTTTTTATATTAGCGACGCTTAAAATGTGTCGCTAATAACGAATTATTAGCAACGCATATAATTATGCGTTGCTAATAAGATATTTTTATTTATTTTTAAATAGTTTTTTGCTTTAGTGATGTATATATAAGTCGCTAATAATTGATTATTAGCGATGCAATAATTAAGCATTTATTATTAGCGACATATCAATATGCGTCACTAATAGTGCCTATTAGCGACGTATTTTTTTATGCATCGCTAATAGGCAATAACGATAACACTTTTTACTACGCTTATAGTGACGTTATTTATGCATCGCTAATAATCATTAGCGACACTTACAGGACTATTAGCGATGCATAAATGCATCGCTAAAAGTCCTTGTTGTTGTAGTGAACAATGAAGCAAATAATGTTAGTCTTGCTTTTAAATTAAACCGAAGGTGGCCCAACTGTCTCAATTGATACATATTTTGGACTTTCAAAATTGTCTCGGTAATGAGCTTGAGTCATGATACCTATTAAGCTATTGTTTTAGTGTCGAATCTGGACCTTTGCTTGACCTCTGGATAGATGGTCAGAATTCCAAAGTTATTAACAATAGTGTCTTAGTTTACTTATATAGACACTATTAATTGTCCTAATACGGTGCCTTAAGCGAGAATTAATCTTGGTCAAGTACTAAACCAGAAACACATTGTAAGGATTTGTAAAAGATAAGCAGAAGAAAAGTTTCATTAAGTGGATAAAGCTTTGTTCAAGCTCTAATGGCTATAGGTAAGCCTTATCCCTTTGTTTTTTACCCTATCAATTGGTATTAAGGCTAGGTTGGTGGCGACGGTGATTGACGGCAATCGCGAGATTTATGGCCAACAACCGGTGTCGTACTGAATGGCAACCAGATTTTCAAAGAACCAAAGGGTTTTTTGGGTGGCCACCGGACTGTTGGCTAGAGCCTCTGTCACTAGGTGTTGGGCTCTAGACGGTGGTGTTGCAGAGTTGGCCCTCTGGCCATGAGGGCACAAACTGGCTTCATAAAGGTGTGTTTTTTCCTTTATTGTTATTGCATAATTTTTGTCTATGTGTATTTTACGGTCATTGGATTGGACCTTTGGACCGTCTGGCGCTAGCCGATGCCATAGTCTCCTGGCATTTGGGAGCTGGCCGGTGCTGCCACTACACACATTCATCTGGTTTTGTTGCTCTTTTCATTGCTTTGAGTTGTAGATTCTACCACCGAACCGTTGTCATCGGGCATCTCTACCATTGGGCAGAATTTTTCTTGGATTTTGGCCACCGATTGGCCTTCCGAATGACTACGGCAAGGGGCAGTTTTGCCATCTACAATCCCTCGCCATGGCTAGAGGTTGAAGATAACCCGCCCATGCGGGTCCAGATAGACCTGTCCGTGAGGGTCTAAACTTACCCACACGCGCTGGCAGGTCTGATTGACTTGCACCAACGGATCTTTACTAACCCACGCCGGATTAGGGTGGGTGCATGGACTTTGATTTGGCATTTCATATGGATGTACCTACCACTCCTACAGATAAATGTATGGCAAGTGAGGTAGTATTATTTGAAAAGTCGGAGCAGTCTAATCGCTTAAGTATGATGCTCATGAAATCTCACATAAATAAAAGCATTAGGGGATCCATCCTAGAATGTGTTACAATGACAACTTTTGAAAGTTATTAAAGCTCAATACAATAGTTTTGATAAAGCCTTGGCCAACACCTTAATGTTTAAGTTGTTATCAATGAGTCATGTAGATGTGTGATATTACTAATCAGTTAAATAGCATGAAAATTAAGATTGGCGACACCTTTTTAGTCTACTTTATACTAAAGTTCCTGCTTGCACAATATGGGTCATTCAAGATTTCTTACAACACATATTGCACTCATTGGCCAGTTAATGACCTTCTAAGTATGTGTGTCCAAGAAGAAGAGAGACTTAAGCAAGATAAGATAAAAAGTACCATCTAGTTTCTCATAAAGGACAAAAAAATGGAAATCATGGTGCTTCAAAGAAGAAGATAAGTAAAGGTGTGCCAAATGAAGTGTACTAGCATCACCAAGGAAACCAAATACTTTTTCTCCAGGAAGAAAAGACATAAAGAAAGATTGCCCTAAATATCAAAAGTGGTTTGCCAAGAAAGGAGGTAAGTTTATGTTTTTTGTGTATTATGAATCTAATTTTATTTATTCTCATAATAATAAAACATGGTGGATTGATTCTAGTTCTATAATCTATGTTTTTACTGTCATATAGGGGTTTCTCAAACTAAGGAAACCAAATGATGGGGAGCACATCTATTCAGGCAATAAGATGTGTTCAAAGGTTAAAGGCGTGAGAACATATCTACTTATTCTTCATATGGGATACACCTTAGATTTAAAGAGAATTTTCTATATTCTAAGTTTCTCAAAGAATTTGGATTTTGTGTCAAGACTAGGGCTTTAATTTTCAGTTCATGAATTTATCATTTCTAATTATTAAAGATTTGGTTACCATTGGTTCTGGTTCCTTGATAGATGGGTTATATTATCTCCCTTTACATTCTTCCTTTGAACAATCTATAATGTCTGTACAAGGTAGCGTTATTAAAAAGGATTCCTCTATGTTATGACACAAGCAGGGGGCATATCTCTATTTACCGTTTAAAGAGATCAATAAGAGAAGACTTAAAAACTCGAGATTTTATTGATTTTGATACATGTATAGACTATATAAAGGGAAAGTTGACTAATATGTCTTCTAAGGGTGCTAAGAGGCATGATGAGAAATGAGTTATCATACACATTGATATCTTTGGATCGATACCCGATACATGTATCTTAATCTCTTAAATGAAAAGGATGAAGCATTTAATGGTGGTAGAGAAACAATCTTGCATGAGTATCAAAATCGTTTGATCGGATGGGGGAGATGAATACTACAACAGTATACATAGTGTAACATCCTTGATTTTTCTGTAATTTTTGGTAAATTTTCTACTATTTTTCTGCTCATATTTTTGACAGGAAAATTTGATGCTTCGGCATATTCGTATTTGTAATTGACCTCAATATTCATGTCCGTAGAGTCGGGAGTGGTATTTAGTCGCAGATCATGGGCCTCAACGCGCCACAGAAACTTTTGGCACGAAAACAGGAGAAAAAAAGAAAGAGATATGAAGGAGAAAGAAAGAAAAGAAAGGATAAAAAACAACATAAATTGGATCCGGCACCCCTCAGCGCACCCGACCAAGGGTGGGATAGGGGACCCCCCCCCCCCCCTTCCTTTGCGAGGCTGGAGGAGTCACCATCGCCGGCCGCCAGCTTCCGCCCAGCCAGCTTCAACCTAGCGACGCCTACACTACCACCCTAGCCTGGCCACGCCGACAGTCCACCCTCCATTTCCTTTGCATTGATTTTTTTATCGCTTGTTTTCACTGTCGACTGCCACCCCACTGATTGGTCACCGGATTTCCGCCTTGAGCCGACGATGGCAAGATGCCAAGGTCTGGCCTCTTTTCCCTCGATCGGTTATGATTCGAGCAAAGTTTGCCCTTTTTCTCTGGTGGCGTCCATTCTCCGCAGCCGGACATCAGATGACATTGGGCCAACGCCCACTTGACTGGGCATGATCCAGAGACTGTTGGGTCACCACTGTCTCCTAGGTACGGCCCCCGGCCCCATCTGGCCATTCGTAGCCCGGCGATGCATGTTTGCTGACCCAACACGGCACACTATTGCCCTAGCTAAATCGGGTCTCTTTATTTCACTGACCGATTGTTCTATTGCCACTAACGTTGGCCAGCGAATAGCCAGGACACTGGTTTGACCCAATGACGGTAAGGGACCGCCGCTCCTAGCCTCCACCCTGCACGTCTTTTGCCCGAACAAGATGCTGCAAACTTCGAAGTATGTCTTCGACCGCCGCAGAAAGCCCCGCTCCATCCTCGGGCCAACTTTTCCAGCCTAACATTGCACAGACTTGCGCCACATGTCCAACCGATGTGGGCTTTGCCCCGGCCCAGTGACGGCAAGGGCCAGCACTTCTTGCCCGATTCCACCTCTGCAACCCCATTTTCTATTATACACGATCCAGAATTCGTGGGAAAGGGTCCCAAGTTCCCTGTCCTTTCAAGGGGAAGAGCATTGTCGGCCACTGGCTCTTGGTCAGCAAAGCTGGGCTGCCGCCATGCCCCAATATTTTGCCTTGAGTCGTGCTTGATGCCCAATCACTTGTACAATGGTTTGGTTGTAGGTAGCGATTAGAAATGTAGCCACCTTTTTTGGCCACCTACCTCGGGCCCTTAGTGCCTTCAACTTTTGTTTCGAGGACCGCCACTAGCAAACCCCGCCATTTTCATGACCGACCTCCCTAACTCCCTAAGAGACCACCCTTTTTAGGGTTTGGCCATGACAGCACATGCATATGTTGTTCGAAAGCCGATCCCGCCCGTAAGTGGATGGATCCTCCTCCTATCGGCTTGAGTTGCAAGGGGATGGACCGACAACCTACCCCTTTGGCTACCTTTTTTCCACAAGCGCTTGTGGTCGCACATGTAGTCTATGTTAAGGGTATTGTCCTTGCAGTATTTGATGTTGACCGGCACCACCACTAGTCAATATGACTGCTAAAGCCCTTCTTCATCTCTCCTATGTCCGTAAGTATACAACCAAGCCCTCTACTCTATTGTGAGGCTTCGACAATGCAAAATAATTGCCGTTGGATGTGGTATGCGGTCGATTTTAATGTCTTGTGGCCAACAAAGTCTTTTTAGCAGTTGGCCGACCTCCAATTAGTCATCCCCCATTCTGTGGTCGCTTTTGCCATTTCTAGTGGCACGACCTTGTGCCCGGCCACCCTACTACGTCCAATCTTTTTCTTTGAGTGAAATTAGCCCAACCTTGCCGAGATTAATTCCGGAGTCTCTAAAAATCCTCAAGACAACAACTCTCTCAGTACGATGCTTTTGGCTGCCAATTCCGCCCTCAACACCGCCACCATTGTGTGCTCGCCATCAAACTCACATGGACTGCAAGGTAGGGGACCTTGAACTTGTAATTTCATAATATCACGCTCTGATTGTGTAGTAGCATGTTAGGAGTTTGTATCTTAATGTTTTGCATGATAAATGATGATTAAATGAGCATGTTTTATATCTGTGAACTATGCGTATGCTAGCGAAGACTAAAAGTATGATAGTAAGTTGTATGATTAGGGCATGTGATAAATCTGTGTGGTCGATGGGCATGGGCATGTGCATTTGATTAGATGTTTGTCGAACAAATGCTTCATGGACTATGATGGGGAGATTGCTGGCAATAGAAGATGTAAGATTGGCGAAGGATGGATTTGATGAGATTAGGGGATTGGTTTGGATTGAATCAGTTGGTACATTGGAGCGATGAGCAGAGGACCTAGGGGATGCAGGGATCTAGAAGATTCAAGGTTCATAACATCTTTGGGGGATTGTGAGTTAGCGAGAGTAGACAACATAATTGTACACGCATAATGTACATAATTTGAATTGTAACAGAAGAATAATGAGTAAGGAATTAGTAAGGGTTTGATGATGGGATTTAGGTTTAAAGAGTTTCATTTGAGGAGTTTGAGTAAGACGATTTGGTTCTAAGGTGGATGATGTAAGATGTACGACCGTAAGTATAAGATGGTAAGAGTATGTTGGTATGGAATTCGAGTTTAACAAGTAAGGCTATGCAGAGATCCGTAAGATTATAAGGGTAAGGGTGGGTGATGAGCTAAATAAAGTATGCTACCCTTGTTGATTAGAGCTTCAGAACGGGCGCAGTTCTAGCTTAGTTGGATGAAGAATGTAAGACGGAAGTAGTTCTGAGCATAATTGTACATGCATAAATTACATAATATGAACTTGAATTGTAAGAAACCATAATTTCAATAATGTTGCAAGTTTGAGACTGAGGGTTTCTAGGATTAAGTTCCATGTTTGAGCCAGTGGATAAGTAATTGACTGAGCATCCTTCCTAGTCTAGCCATGGTGCTATCCAGCGGGATTTAGTCTTGGTGCTATATTTTGGCTTAGATGTTTGATGCTCTATTGAGAGCGCTGTAAGTTTCCACCCATTGTGGGCATTGTATGTCTTTTTGCCTACATATAGCACAATATGTTCTGCCCAAGAGTGGCATTGTAAGATTCTTACCCAAGAATGGCACCATATGATTTCTGCCCTTAGTTGGCACTGTATGGCCCCAAAGAGTGGGCATTTGCGCGCTCAGGTAAGTAGTATATAGACCTACTCTTACCTGTTTGATTTTGTGCCCCATAAGCATAGGTTTGCCTTGCCTTCGAAAAAATCCATAACGTCTAGTTGCTCCCCGGAGGTTAAGGTGATGCCCCAGTGGCATTCATTTCCTTTTTGACGCTGGAGCTTATTAATTGTAATGAGCTTCAGTTGCTGATAGTATGTGTACAACAGTAAGAGTAAGTCATATGTATCAGATTTTGTGTAAGCAGTATGTGTAAGCTTCAGAGTAAGTGTAAGTGTGAGCTTCTAAGGAAGATGGCAAGACTAAGCTTCTAAATAAGAGTAAGATTGTACGAGTAAGGTCGTACAAGTAAGGTTGTACAAGTATGTGTATGTTATATGTGTAAGTGTACGATTATACGAGTAAGTTGGTAGGACTATAATTCAGAGTGTAAGTGTAAAAGTATGACATAAGAGTAAGTATAAGTTCAGCCAGTATGATGATTTGTGTGTAAGACCATATTTATGTTTCATATATTTATTGCTTCATGTGTAATTGCATGAACACATCTATGTACGAACTTACAAAGTTCATTGATTCATTTCCCCTACATGGTATTTTCCTACTTAGTATGAAAATACTCATTTACCCTATTTTTTTAGCCCCTTGGTCCAAAGGCTTTTGCAGGTTGATCGATAGCTTTTTGGATTGGACTATTCCCCGTGGTAGACCGTTCTTCTTCGACCTTTGAGTACAACAGACTCGTAGTGAGGCTATGGATTTTGGTGCTACGATCTCATGTATTGAGCAAGGTGAGTAAAATATATTATTCTTCTAGAATTGTGCATATATGTATGATTTAGAACTCAGACTATTGAAGAACTTGTACTCAGAATGGCATGAGATGTATTTTTTTTTTTTAAGACCATGGCCATAGCAGGTTTCAGTTTTATGTTTTTGTTTTGGGTCACGCGTGAGAATATTGGTTTTGTTGTGTGATGGACTAATTTATAAAAATCATTTTCACATGTTTTGAATTTTGTTGTTTCCTTTAATTTACATTCGTATTTTGAAACAAAATTTTAGAAAAAAAATTAAAGTAAATGTATGGAAAAACCTCGGGCGTGACACAGAGAGTGGACAAAAACCTTGTACATTTGTGCAGTTCCAAATGAACATGGTATTGTTGCACAATACACAGTATTAGGCACACCATAGTAAAATGGCGTGGTAGAAAGAAGGAATCTCACCTTGATGGACATGGTGAGGAGCATGATAAGTAACTCCTCTCTTCCTCTCAATATGTGTAGTGAATCCTTAAAGACAGTCGTGTACATTTTAAATTGAGCTCCATCCAAAGTCATTCCTAAAACACCCTTTGACCTATAGAATGGATGGAAACCAAGGTTAGATCATGTACACATTTAAGGTTGTCCTGTTGAGGTTAGGGTGTATAATCCACTTGAGAAGAAGTTTGACCCTAGGGTTGTCAGTGGTTTTTTCATTATGCAGAAAGGTCCAAAGGTTATAGGTTTTATTGTCCCTCGCACACCCCTATAATGGTAGAAGCTCAGAATGCACGTTTTCTTCATAATGGAAACTTCAATAGTATTTCCCTAAAACACATTGTATTTGAGGAAGTACAGGTTCCAGTTCTTATACCCACATTCAGTGGAGCATCATATGTTATATCAACTATGGTGATTCCAAAGCAACCTACTATCATTCCACCACCACTCCCTCAAGAACAAGTTGCTGAAGAGCGCATTGTATAGGTACATCCACCTGTGGATGTAATAGAAGTTCGATGGTCCTCAAGAGTAAGGAAACCTACTATCCCTTCTAACTATGTTCTACACCTATAAGAGTTTGACGAAAATGTTGGACTCATTCAAGATCCTGTTACGTTTTCACCGGCCGTGAATGGGATAACTCTAGCAAATGGTACGATGCCATGAAGGATGAGATGAAATATATGATTGATAATCAAGCATGGGATTTTGTAGAGTTACCATAAGTCACCAAGACACTTGGCTACAAATGGGTCTATAAGACTAAATTAGATCCATCTAGTAAGATTAGCATATATAAGACTCGACTTGTTGCCAAAGGTTTTATTTAGAAAGATGGTGTCGACTACAATGAAACTTTTTCTTCAATTTCTACAAAGGATTCATTAATAGTTATTTTGGCCCTTCTAGCTCATTATGACCTAGAGTTACATGAAATTGATGTGGAGACAACATTCTTAAATGGGGATCTTGAGGAGGAGGTGTACATGAATCATACTGAAGGTTTTACCTTAGATAAAGGAAGTCATTTAGTTTGTAGACTCAAGAAGTCAATATACAGACTCAAACACGCCTCACGGCAATGGCATTTGAAGTTCAACAATGTTATTACTTCATTTGGTTTTAAGGAGAATATTTTTTATCAATGCATAGACCTTAAGGTTAGTGGAAGCCGTTACATGGTTTTGGTCTTATATGCTAATGATATTATACTTGCAAGCAGTGATTTGGGGATGTTACATGAGTCTAAGCAGTTTCTTTCTCAAAAATTTGACATGAAAGATATAGGAGAGGCATCCTGTGTCATAGGGATTGAGATCTATCATGATAAATCTGGAAGGATCTTTGGGTTGTCTCAATAGGCCTTAATAAATAAAGTTATAAAAAAGGTTTAACATGGAAAATTGCTCACCTAATGCAGCTCTTATTGTGAAAGGTGACAAATTTGGCTTGTTCCAGTGTCCCTATGCATTGGTTATTTGTAGTATGTCATAGGAATGTTGGGTAGATACCAAAAAAATCAAAGGTTGGATCATTGGAGTGTTGTAAACAAGGTTATGAGTTATCTATAAGGGGCGAAGGATTACATGCTTACATATAGACATTTTGATCATTTGGAGCATATCAGGTACAGAAATGAAGACTTTGTTGGTTGCGTTGACTCAAAAAAGTCGACATTGGGTTACATTTTCCTTTTTGGACGCGGCGCTGTCTCTTAGAAAAGTATCAAGCAAACCCTTATAGCTTCGTCAACTAGGGAGCTAGAATTTGTTGTTTGTTATGAGGGCACATTACATGCTACTTGGCTAATGAAATGTATCATAGGGCTTACTATTATGGATTCCATTTTTAGGCCATTAAAGATGTCCTGTGATAACAGTGCAACTGTGTTTTTCACAAAGAACAACAAGAGTGGAAGTCGGAGTAAGCCCATTAACATCAAATATCTTGTTGTTCGGGATAGTATTAAAGAAGGGACAATTGTTATTGAGCATAGAGGTACTGAGCTAATGGTTGTTGATCTAATGACTAAGGGTTTACCGCCTTCTCTTTATAAGAGTCATGTGGATCATATGGGTCATATTCGCTCATCGTGCACTTGATTTAGCTTACATACATATGGACCTTTTCATTTAACATAACAGTTACATTTTCTTTTCTCATGATGTCTAATTTTCTATACACTTAAGTATGAGACAATATTTGGACAATGAATGGGAGCATGCCTTCACTCATATTTATATATTTTTTCCACATATAACACTCAAACATAGTGGATTAGTTGCATTGTGATACATGGAAGAGAATGTTCTCATATGAGGACAAAACTGCCCAGATTTGAGTGTAATTGTGAAATTTTGTAAGTAGAAAGTTACAACATACAATTCTAACGGTATTGTTTTTTTCCAATACAATATGCACATACGAAGGCTAATTAAAAAATTTCCATTACCTACTTGGTCATTTTTAAATAAAATGTTTTTTCTCAAATTTAGTTTAATGAGCCAGGTGGGAGATTTTATTTCTATGGCTCAATTGAGAAGTTGTGCTAAAGAGGAGAATGTTGGGCTTGTTTTTAAATTAAAACAAAAGGTAGCCCAACTGTCTCAATTGACAAATGTTTTGGGCTTTCAAAACTGTCTGGGTAATAGACCTAAGTCATGATACCCATTAAGTTGTGGTTTTAATGGCGAATATGGACCGTTGCTTGACTTCTAGATGGATGGTCAAGATTCTAGTGTTCTTAACAAGGGTGTCTAAGTTTAGTTATAAATACACCATTAACCATCTTATACCGTGCTTTAAGAGAGAATTAATCTCGATCATATTTTAAACTAGAAACACATTGTGAGGATTTGCAAAAGAATAGCGTAGGAAAAACTTCATTAAGGGGATAAAACTTTGTTCAAGCTCTAATGGCTATAGGTAAGCCTAATCCCTATATAGGTTATTCTATCAATAAGGCTAGGTTGTCTGTAGTGTTGGGGCAGGGAAAAGAGTATCTCCCACTTTTGCATACAGATGACAGGACTAAGCAAAAATTATGGCAACTAGCTTTCAACATTGCTAAAATTAGCTATAAATATAGATCTTTCACCAATTATAACTTTTACTTTGAATTTTTACTTTCATTAAAATAAGATATAGGATATTTTACGTTTCAAAAACCACACTTATACTCTCGTTTTTTTTAAGATGAAAATACTCATTTTATTTATAGCCATTCTCAACTTCATTGATGCCTCCGCTAAGTCGGGAAGGAGGTTGAGAACAACCAAGTCTTGGGAGAGTAGGCTGATAGGAGCGTTGACATTGGTGAGGCGACCCATGACGATGCTAAAACTAAGGGTAGAAAAAGGAGTTTTGAATGTGCTAATATTTTTGCCTTTTGAAAAAGCTAAGGTGTATACACAAATTAAGAAAGGTCAAATTTGTATTTTTAGTTTTG
This sequence comes from Saururus chinensis, assembly GCA_035235625.1. NCBI lineage: Eukaryota > Viridiplantae > Streptophyta > Magnoliopsida > Piperales > Saururaceae > Saururus > Saururus chinensis. The sequence goes on along the minus strand of CP141146.1, from coordinate 20,602,228 downwards.
AAAAAGGTCAAGAGATATAAATATATTGATGTAAAGGTAAATGGTAAAAGGTGTTTGTGTGTAACTTTGACAAAGAATAGGGGTATAATTATAATTTAATCATGTTGGACTTAGATATGGGTTTGGCAAATACTAGTCCATGTGTGTAATCAAGTTAGGGTGAATCAGTTCGAGTTCTGAGGGGACAAGATATGTGGGGGTAGACCCATGACCCATTATCATGCACATTTGATGGGCCTGAGTTGCACAGACACTCATACCTATATATTGTTTTGTAGGTGTGCATGCATGTATACACCTTGTGGGCATGGCCATGACGGGTGAACTAGGACTCCATTTGCTCTTAGTTTTGAGCCTATAACCTTGATGAAGACACTACTAGGAAGCCCATGTTGAAGAATCCTATTGGGCCAAGAATTCTAGCGCAACTAGGAAGGCGACCCCAACCTACTCAAGGCATTAGAGCTCCTCTCTCCCCACTTTTCACTCCCTCTCTCTCCATGTCTTGGAGGACCAGATGCCCCCTTCCCCCTTGGCTCCTCTCTCCTTCTTGGTTGGGAATGGGTCCGCTCTCTTTGGGTTGAGTTGTTGCCCCCTCCTCCTTGCCCTTATTGTGATGTTTAAGGAAGGGATATCCATCCCTCTTCTCTGTCACCTTTGGGCCACATGCAGCTCTCCTCTTGGGCTACGCACATGTTTGGAGAAAGTGGACGATTAGTAGCTCTTGCATGCTACAAGGAGGTTCTCATGAGGCAATATCTTTCCCATGCAAAACGGGTTGTGGTGATCTTGATCATAAAGTTCTCTTGAGAGATATTTACATATCCCTCATTCATTATATTGAATTACTTGAAAAAGAGTATGTTGATCTCCTCGGTGTTCAAAGCTACATCCTAGGGGCAGAGCCCCTAAAGGTTAGTGAGTTTTTTCTCCTAATTAAGTTGTAATTAATTGTTATTTAATCATAAATTATTTGATTATTATTTTGTGCATATCTATATGTGATTTGCATGTGATCATCTATTGAGGAAATAGAAAAAATTGGAATTTGCTACCTCCACCAGATGGGCTCATCACCAAGCATTTATTGATGCCACCCAATGTGGTATACGAGCTTTGGTTTGGCAGAGAAAACACCAGAAAAAAATCCTATTTTCATTTCCATATGTGCGGGACTAGTCTCACATGTGTCAGTGCCTACCCCCTCTCTATGGGACATCGAATAGAAATTGGACAACACAGATAACCCATTAGACAAGGAAGATGCATGCCCCCATGTGCCATCGACTCTTGTTCCAGTAGTTCTCAAAGCCCAAGCTTATCATAAGAGAATTTATAATTATTTCCAACCTATAGGTCTAAGTGAGAATGGGCTCACACGCGTCAGATCTCGATCTAATGAAGCTCAAATCCCTGACTAGCACATACTAGGCCCACATAGAGCCGAGCTCGTGCAGACACGTGTGAGCTCAATCTCACATAAATAGGACTTATGAAATTAATTTTACATTTTTTTGTAACTATGCATCATATATTTATATATTGTATAATATATTATATAATTTAAATAATATTTATTAATATAAATTAATATTTAAAAAATATCATTTGCGATGTTTAATATAAAGCGTCACAAATATAAATAAATTATAATATAATATAATTATATTTTTTATAATATAATTATAACAAGATAGGGAAGCACTAGCAGGAATCAAGTGGCACTGGACTCTGACGAGAGGAGAGGGGAGAAAGTAGGGGAATTTAATTTAATTTTTTATATTTTTATAATATAATTATATTTTTTATTTTAAAATAAAAATTGGATAGTATTTGGGACACATAGGTATATGCGTCGCAAATACACTAAGTATTTGCGACTCATAGTTCTATGCATCACAAATACTATATAATTTTTATTTAGAAATAATATATAATAAAGAAATAAAAAATTAAATTAAATTCTCATGCATTCTATGCTCTCCTCCTCCTCCTAGCGGAGTCCAGCGCCCCTCCTGTTCCTCCTATTCCCCCTATCTCGTAGGAGTATGAAAAAAATAAATTATTAGCTAAGTTAGTAAGCAAATGCTGGCACGAGCTAACAATTAAAATAATTTATTTATTTATATTTGTAACACTTTATATTAAACATCCCAAATGATATTATTTTAAATATTAATTTATATTTAATTTATATTATTTAAATTACATAATAATGAATATAATTACGAAAAAAATAGTAAAATTAATTTCACAAGTCTTGATTATGTGAGACTTAGCTCACACATGAATGTGAGCCCGACTCTGTGTGGGCCCTATATGTGTTAGCTAGAGCACTGAGCACCGTCGATCAAGATCTGACGTGTGTGAGCAGCCATTCTCACTCAAACATATTTGTCATAAATAATTATACATTCTCTTATTATAAGCTCTAGCTTTGAGAACTATCAAATCAAGATTCAACGGTCCCTAGGGGCATGCATCTTACTTGTCCAATGAGTTATGTGTGTTGTCTAATTTCTATCCTAGGTCTCATAGATGTGGGGTTAGCAGTGACGGGCATGTGCCTAGTCCTGCACATATGGAAATGAAGGGAGAGAGAAGAGAGATGAGAGAAGAGAGAGAGAGAGAGAAAGAGAGAGAGAAGAGATTGAGCTCACATGCATTAGCATAAGCCCTGGCTCTGTGGGCCCCGTATGTGTGAACCTTAGCCGGCTTTGAGCACCGTCATATCGAGATATGACGCACATGAGCACAGTCTCACTCAAACCTATAAGTCTTAAATAATTATAAACTATCTTATTATATTTTATTAAATATTATTTATATAAATCAACTATTATATTATTTAATATATTTTATTTATTGAATATATGTTATTTAAATCAACAAAAAAAATAAATTATCATGGTCTATTTGTGACGCTCATTTGAAGCGTTGCAAATAAGGTTAATAGTTGTGACATTTCTTCCGAAATGTCACCACTACATTACTATTTGTGATGTTTTTGAAAAATGATGCAAGTCATTAGCTTTATTTAAAAAAACTTGTAATGAAGTATTTACGATGCTCATTAGAAGCATCACAAATAGTGTTAACGGTTGCATTAGACTATTTGTGACGCTTCTCATGAGCATCGAAATAGTCCATGATAGTTTTTTTAAATGAACCAAACTATTTGTGACGTATTATATAAATATCGTAAATAGTACCACTATTTGTGACATTTATGAAAAAATGTCATAAATACTAATTTTGTTGCAACACTTTCTAAGCATCACAAAAAGCAATTTTTAGCGATGCTTTTTATTGAGACATTAATGAAAGCGCTGCAAATAGTCCTTTTGTTGTAGTATGTGTGGAATGATCAATCATTCCCAATTTTGTTCACTCAATCCTATATGTGCGATCAATTGTTTCATTGTTTGATTGATCGATCATTGTTTTGGACTTGATTATTGATTGATCTATCAACCAAACTATCGATTGATTAGTCTTTTGTCAAAAAACTTAGAAGACATTTCAAACTCGATCGATTGCTTAATAAAGGACGATTGATCGCTTTTGAACAAAATGTGATTTTTGTCCTTAATGACCAAATCTCATCTTAAGCACTAAATTAAGGTTTTTCTATAAAAATTCTAAGTGTTTATATATGTGAAATATGTGAAATTTACCTTTAAGCTTATCAACTCTGATTAACTCTTCCTCCTTAAATTATAAAACACTTCTGCTCTAATTTTGTAAGTCAATTAATTTTAAATATGACTAGATACATCACAAACCCAAGTAGGGTATTTTTTTTAGCATAGTTTTATTTAGATGTGTTAAACTTATGTTTTAAATTTGATTCCTTAAGGTAGAATGTTCAGAGGAGAAAAACAAAAAATCTACAAGGAGTCCTTCATTTGTATAGAGGAGAGTTAGACCACCAGCGGCCCTATAAGGTAATTTCATTTCATTATCACATTTCATATAATGATTATAAACTATAAGGTCATTAAAAATTAATTATCCTTATAAATTGTGTAGGTCATTTGGCAGTTGTACTTGCCTGAGGTGTTGCCTAAGTTACCTCCTCTTTGTACTAAGGGAAGAGATGTGTGGCTCTCTCGAACGCCGCTTATCTATTTTGAGATTGTTGAGTTGTACGTTCCGGATCGTGTGATGCTCCAATTTAACTTGGAGCAAGAGGTCCCTCCTCATACCATATAGTTTGTCCATTGGATCACTTAACAAGGTTGCCATGTACATCATGCAACATATGTCGCTCGATGGGATAATAGGAGAGCCACTATTATCTGAGAGGAGATGGCTACAACATCGCGACATGTTTGTAGCTAGTATATGCAGTGGTATTTACCCATTACACACAGATATATTTTACCATGTGATGATGTAGAGGAGATGACATATCATCCTAGGGGTGCATTTAAGGCAGCTTTGGTAAGTATATCTTAATTAATTATATAATAATATTTTTTTATTTCTCATTTATTATTTATATGACTTTTAGTAATTTTTTTTATAGCTTGGTTTAGTGCGGCAAACACTTGCGCATTTGATCGATGTACCTATACTTCGGGTGAGGTCTTATTAACATCATGTCAGTCGATGATCAGGCAACATGAGGATGTCCTTTATAGCTTACCACTACTTCAATCGATTATTACAGACGTTCATGGACATTATCCTACCGCTGAGGCAGCTCAGACATAGTTGAGGCACGATCCATTCCCAGATATTCTATCTTCATCTGCAGAACCTGGCTCTCCTCCATGTTCATCATTACCGGTTGCTCCACATCTAGCCTACCCCCAGCCATATCCGATAGTATATCATAGACGATAGCGGGTAGCTCATGTAGATCCTATCCCATTATCATATGTGGAGCCTTTGTTACTTATGGTGAGCCATCTGTTACTTATGCGGAGCAGGAGCAATAGGAGCAGGAAGAGCCAGTACAACACCGTCAGGGTCGAGGTTCAGGTCATAAGGGTAGGAGAGGTAGAGCGACTTAGAGTTGTTATATGCTTGTTTTGAGAACATTATATGTAATTTATATACTACTCATTGACTTTCTAATCACTTTATGTGTTTATATTATTGTAATTTAAATGTTGTTTGTGTGGAACATATGTGATGTTATAGAGGGGCCGATTTATATGTTTTGTGTGGAATATATATGATGTTATAGAGGGACGAATTTATATGTTTTGTGTGGAACATATGTACAAGGATAGGGGTTGCTTCTAATTGTAAGTTATCTAAAAAAAATTAAGAAGATTTTGTCCTTGCAAAGGATAAAATCTACTATTAAGAAGATTTGTTCTTTCAAATGACAAAATCTATTGTTTTTGCGGAGGATGAAATCTACTTAATCACCATAGTCTTTAGTCTTTCTTCAGCCTCAAAGCCAAAGTATTGGGATTTTGTCCTTCAGAAGGACAAAATCAACTTAAAACTAATTTAGTCCTTTATAAGGACAAAATCGAAAAAAAAATTAAAAAAAAGTCACGTAGGTGCCAACGCTTGGCTAGCGCCTACATGGCCAAAACGAACACCACTTTAGAAAATATTTTTCTCTCTATGCGATTTTGGTAATTATTTTTTTAATATTATTTAAATAATTTTCCAAAAAAAAGTAGTGGATTGGTGAAGTTAAAATAAAGAAAATAAAAAAAAAATATTTTAGACAATTCATACTATATGTGTGGAGGTTTACATGTACATAAGGCAATTTTGTGTATCACGGGGGGATGTGTGAGATATTTTGTGTATTACATTACACTCGAGGGTCATTTTGGCCAATTGCTCACTGTCTTAGAATTGTCTATTTGATTAGGAATAATGAATACTGATTGAGTACTATACAATTTCTCGAAGGATTGGTATAACAAAACAAAAGAGACAGTCCAACGAACCAGTCACGCTTAAGGGTCATCAAGAGAGACCTCCATGAGGTCTCTAATACACAAATACTGCACTAAAATTCCAGAGTCCGTCTTTCTAATCAAATGGCCACTAGCTTACATCAACTCGGTGACTCTCAGGGGAAAGTCCGACGCGTAAGCTAACAGTGCTGGAGAGCCATGTGGTCAGCACTGAAAGCCATTTATGTTCCTCGTATATTTTTCACGTGTTCATAAGCAGCTCATGATCTGCACCAATGCTTTCATTGCACTAGGTTCTTAAGCTAGCGAAGTTGGTCATTTTCAATTTCATTTCTTTGGGATTTGCCTTTCATCCAGTGGAATTCGCATCCATGATTGAGTCACTCCAGCATGAAACCATTCTGGTTACTGGTTGTACTGGATACTTGGCGAAGTGTATTCAGTTGAATCTATTCTTTGGATTCATTTTCATTTCGAAACGAAGGAAGAAGTGATGAATCTGAGTTTTTTCTTTCTGATGCAGTTTTTGTGGAGAAGCTACTCAGGACTGGTGTGAAGAGGGTTTTCCTTCTGCTTAGAGCAGTGGACACTGCTTCTGCCTCTCAAAGGCTGCAAAATGATGTCTCTCTCCCCCTTTTCCTCTCTGTCTCATATGTCTCTTCTCCTTTTCATATTTTTTAATTTTTGTTCGGTTGCCATATCCGCTGTTGATCTCAGGTTTTGAGCAAAGAAGTTTTCGACGTTTTGAGAAGGAAACATGGAAAAGATTTTGATTCATTCGTCACTGCAAAAGTTACACTTGTTCCTGGGGATGTTTCTCATGCCGATTTGGGAGTCAATGACAACAAGCTTATGGAAGAGATGTGGGAAGAGATTGACGTTTTCGTCCATGTGGCTGCCAACACCAAATTTGACGAAAGGTGAGGCATATTTGCTATTCAGAGTTACTCCCTGGGTCTGATAATAAGTGCAGAATTAGAAAATAAATTAAAGTAGACTAAAATTAATTTATTTTGGTTTTCTAATTCACACACTTATTATAAGAGGGCGAGAGTATTATATTAAAAGAAAAGTTAATATGAACCTAGGCTCCAAAGAGTTATGTTTCGATCCGATGGCACATCTCGATTGATCCGACGACAAAGGGGCAAGAAATGTGCTTGCCCGAGTTATGTGCACCGTCGGATCAAAATCGGACCGCACATAGATCCCGGCCACAACTGACATACGTGGGCCTAGGCTCATTCAAACGGGGCCCCTATATTAAAATTTATTAATTTCAAAAGACAAAATAGGGTAATAAATCTGGGATGGAGTAATTTTTGTTATAAATATATCTTCGTACCTTTGCCTGGTTTTTGATGAGAAATCTTACTGAAAGAAGTATGACCGAATCAAGTAATTCACTCTGTCCTTAAGACAGAATTCGCCCTCACTTATAAGTGTTTAGGACCTCGCAGGCGTCTGTCTCCCAGGATAAGACGGTCAACCATACACCGTAGGAGCACTTCCAAGATGGTATATACAGCGAACCACAGTGAGCGTGCTAACACAGACACAGAGAATGACAATGACGGTAAATCCCAGATCGGATTAATGCAGAAATCTATTTTCATGATTTTATAGGAAAGCCCGTTGAAGAAGACAACCATTCCCGTCCGAACGGATGCGTCCATCCGTAAAGGACACAATCGTAGTGAAAACAAACCGGACCCAAATCAATTAAATAAACCAAATGAATTTTGTCCCAAAATAATAATATCATGTTGACCCAACCCAACCCAACCCGACCAAGCCGGCCGCGCGTACGAACCAAACCAAACCAAACCAAACCGAACCGAGCCGAGCCGGCCGGACGGCGGCGGCGCGTGCGTGTGGGTTAGCCCACCTAGGTGCATTGGTCCAACATCTCTCTCTCCCACAAAAGTGGGTTGGCCCAAGGGCCTAACATGAAAGGCCAAACTAAGGCCTTATATACCAATATCATCAACTTCACCTAAGCGATGTGGGACTATTCACTCCTTCAACCAATTCCCATGTGTTTTTCTCATTCAATATGAAGTGGGTTTGGGCTCTCTCTATCAAATGGGCTTTACCCACTTAGGTAATATGGGCTTGACCCACATAACCATTATAATGCCCATTAAATTAATATGGGCTTAACCCATTTCACAATACCCACTTCTAACAATCCCCCACATGAATGAGAATTGGCTGGATAACTATGCAAAACAATGCAGATAAACCATGAAAGCAATATTGAAAAGATCATGCATGGGGGCGAGGTAGCTTTTGGCTTTGAACCTTCCCTTGTGAAAACTATCAGGTCTACTAGCTAATCAGTGAACGTGATGTCTTGAACTGTTTAGCCGTTTGTGTAAACCAAGACAATAGAATTCACACAATCACTTCTCAGACACACTGTAGTTCTCATGATTGTGTTCATTTCGGCCCTGAACAAACCTAGTTTCATGAGTGCTCTAGAAGATTTAGCCTTAAAATCTTCATAGAAGCGGCCCCTTCACACTCATATAGGTGATTCTCATTAAGAGTATCCTGCAATACCCCACTCAAATTAATTCAAGCTATGAGAACCATTAAAAGCAACGCTTATCCTGATTCACTCTGCAGACATCACTATCTTATTATAGGAATGGGGACGAAATTTTATCTCAATAGTGATTCCCCTTGAATCCCCCATAATTCGGTTGTCCCTTTGAACCTAGATCTTAGGATCTCCAGTCAACAAGGTTGGGTTGCCATTATGGTGATTCTTAATGTATAGGCTTCAAGCCCATTCCCCTCGATGAACTGCTCACTTGTTCTTTGGTCAAACCCTTAGTAAGCGGATCCGCAATATTTTCTTTTGACCTAACATACTCAATGGAAATTATTCCATTAGAGAGCAATTGCTTTATAGTATTGTGCCTTCGACGTATATGTCGAGACTTACCATTATACAAGTTACTTTGTGCCCTTCCTATAGCCGATTGGCTATCACAATGTATGCAAATAGGTGGCACAGGTTTCCCCCACATTGGAATATCCTTTAAAAAATTATGAAGCCACTCAGCCTCTTCGCCTGCTCTATCAAGCGCTATAAATTCAGATTCCATGGTGGATCTTGCTATACATATTTGTTTCGAGGATTTCCAAGACACTGCTGCACCTCCAAAAGTAAAGACATATCCACTAGTGGATTTTGAGTCTTTTGTATCAGATATCCAGTTTGCATCACAGTAACCCTCTAGTACTGCTGGATACCTTGTATAATGCAGCCCATAGTTCAAGGTATATCTCAGATATCTAAGAACCCTAACTACAGCCTTCCAGTGGTCTGCCCCTGGGTTGCTATTAAATCTACTCAGTTTACTCACTGAGTACGCTATGTCGGGTCTCGTATAGTTCATAATGTAATTAAGACTGCCAACAATTTGAGAATATTGAAGTTGTGATATGCTCTCACCCGTGTTTTTGCTTAAGTGCAATGTCACATCCACAGGTGTTCTCGCTGGACGATTATCATTCTGATTAAATTTTTCTAAGATTTTCTCAATGTAATGAGATTGTGATAATACATATCCATCAGATGTTCTAGTGATTTTCATCCCTAGTATGACATCTGCAACACCCATATCTTTCATGTCAAACTGTTTGTTCAACATCTTCTTTGTAGCTTTAATGATATTATCATTGCTACCAATAATTAGCATATCATCCACATAAAGACATACAATGACATAGCCTTCAGGTCTATCTTTCACATAAACACATTTTTCACATTCATTAATTTTGAATCCATTTGACATCATCATTTTGTCAAATTTTTCATGTCATTGCTTAGGTGCTTGTTTAAGTCCATAAAGAGATTTAACAAGTCTGCACACTTTATTTTCTTGACCCGGAACAACAAACCCTTCAGGTTGTTGCATATAAATTTCCTCATTAGTCACCATTCAAGAATGTGGTTTTCACATCCATTTGATGTATTTCAAGATTATTCAAAGCAACAATAGCGATTAACATCCTAATAGAAGTTATCCTTGTGACAGGTGAATATGTATCAAAATAATCTTGACCTTCTTTTTGCTTGTATCCTTTGATAACAAGTCTAGCTTTATATTTGTCAATTGATCCATCAGCCTTCATCTTCCTCTTGAATATCCACTTATATCCTAGAGGTTTACTCCCTGGCGGTAAATCTACCAACTCCCAAGTATGATTTTGCATAATGGATTCAATTTCACTGTTTACTGCCTCCTTCCAATATTGTGCTTCAGGAGAAGACATGACTGCCTTAAAGCTTTGAGGCTCATTTTCCAACAGATAAGTTAGAAAGTCTGGACCAAAGGATTTTGATGTTCTAACACGTTTGGTACGTCTAGGTTCATCATCCTTTCCCTCTTGGTCTTCACTATTGTCCTTTTCAACATCCAAAGTTCTTTTAAAAGAACTTTCCTTTTGTGTAGAATTCAACGGGAAAATATTTTCAAAAAACGAAGCATTCCTAGATTCAATCACAGTTTTCAAAAGACAGAATTCCTATATATTTTCGTATTTTACTGATATGCATGCAGAATAGTTTTACCCACGTAAAATTTTGAAATTTTTTTACTATGCATATATGTTTCACTGTGCCTAAACAGTAGGAAAAATTTCTGCTTTTATTTTACTTTGCGTATTATGCTGCAATTATACTATTCTAAACGTGCTGTTTGAAATTTTACTGTTCTCCGTGTGAAATTTGAAATTTTTTCACACTGTGCGTAATTTCTTGTGCATGCAATTTTTCACAAAATTTCATTCTCGACGTGACTATTTTCAAATTTTACTATTCTACGTGGAATATTTTCTAAATTGGACTATCCAGTGCACAAAATTTTCGATTTCTAACCCTGCATGAAAAAATTTCGACTTTAGAACATACTGTGCAAAAAAAAACTTTTTGAGATTTTTTCATACTTTACGTTCATTTCTGGATATTCTATTCTACTGTTCTGTGTACGGAATTTTCGGACTTTGAAAGTTCTGTGCGTTACTATTCATCTTTTGACTCTTTTGTGCGTAAAGTTTGAATTTTTACTGTTTAGAAAGTAAAATTTTACTGTTTATCACTTTGGACGTCCACTGTTTAGAAATTTTATAATTTACTGTTTGAACTTTTCTGAAAGTTTTACTGTTCATTATTCAGAAGTTTACTGTTCATCGTTATATTATACAATATGTAACTTTTTCTGAAGTTTACTGTTCCGAAATTTTCAGTTAACTATTCAAAAATTTATTCGACGTTACTGTTCAAAAATTTTCAGAAGTTTCCTGTTAATTATTTTCTGAAGGTTACTGTTTAAGAATTTCTGAAAATTCACTGTTCACAAATTTCGGATTCACTGTTCATTTATCGTTGAACTTTACTGTTTAAGGCTTTTTCCAGAAGGTTACTGTTCAAAAATTTTGGAAAAATTTACTGTTCAAAATTTTTGAAAATTTACTATTCATCAGATAGTTTACTGTTCATAAATTTTAGACGTTTATTGATTTTGAAATTCACTGTATTGTACCTGGATTTCGAAATTTATTGATTTTATAAAGCTAAGTTAATCTTCTATTCTTTGGAACAGAAATGGATGCTGAACGTACCCACTTGACATCGGTACTTATGCCCACTTCGGTGACAGCTCCCCTTCAAATTAAAGGGGAGAAACCAGAGAAGTTCAATAGGGAGGATTTTAAACGATGGCAGCAGAAAATGCTCTTCTATCTCACCACCCTGAACTTAGCCTGCTTCCTTCAAGAGGAAGTCCCTATTCTCACTGAGGAGAAAAGGAAAGACAAGACGGCTGTTGCGGCTGTTGATGCATGGAAACATGCAGATTTTCTATGCCGTAATTATATCCTTAACGGGTTGGACAACACATTATACAATGTGTACAGTTCGATGAAAAGTGCTAAGGCACTGTGGGAGTCCTTAGACAAGAAGTACAATACTGAGGATGCTGGAACGAAGAAGTTCGTGGTCGGCAAATTTCTTGACTTCAAAATGGTGGACTCTAAAACTGTGATCACTCAAGTTCAAGACCTCCAAGTTATCTTGCATGATATTCATGCAGAAGGAATGACTTTAAGTGAGTCTTTCCAGGTGGCAACTATAATAGAAAAATTACCACCATCCTGGAAGGATTTCAAGAACTACTTAAAGCATAAGAGAAAGGAGATGAACATGGAAGACTTGATTGTGAGGTTAAGGATTGAAGAGGACAACCGTGCTTCTGAAAAGAAAACCGGGGGTTATGGCATGGAAGCTAAGGTTAATGTTGTGGAACAAGGCCATAAAAGCAATAACTTCAACAACAAGAAGAGGAAGCAACATGCTGGACAGTCGAACAATGACTCTAACAAAGCCAAATTCAAGGGCAAGTGCTATGTCTGTGACAAAATGGGCCACAAGGCTAAGGATTGTCGGAAACGGAAGAAACAAGATGATTCCAAGAAGAAGAATGCACAAGCCCACATGACTAAAGTGGAGACTCTCTCCTCTGATGTGAATGACATCAACCTTTCCGCTGTTGTTTCGGAAGTGAACATGGTCACGAACGCTCGTGAATGGTGGGTCAACACCGGGGCTACCCGACATGTTTGCTCTAATAGGAAGATGTTCTCCACTTATCAGCCCGTGGAGAATGGTGAACAGCTGTTTATGGGCAACTCCTCTACGGCGAAGGTTGAAGGACTTGGCAAGGTCGTGCTGAAGATGACTTCAGGAAAAGAGCTCACACTCAATAATGTGCTACATGTGCCTGAAATTCGAAAGAATTTGGTGTCCGGATCCTTGCTGAGCAAGAATGGCTTCAAGTTGGTTTTTGAGTCTGATAAATTTGTATTAACCAAGGGAGGGTTGTATGTGGGTAAAGGGTACCTAAATGAAGGGTTTTTCAAGCTCAATGTACTCACCATTGTACCGATTTCTGTTATTAAGAATGCAAATGCTTCTTCCTCGTATATGATTGAGTCATGTGATGTGTGGCACGCTAGATTAGGCCATGTTAATTATGATGCTTTACGAAGATTGATTAATATGGATTATTTGCCTAAGTTTAATATTGACTCAAGTCATAAATTCGAAACTTGTGTGGAATCGAAATTAACAAGGAAATCTTTCCAAAGTATTGAGAGATGTACTACACCTCTTGAGTTAATTCACAGCGATGTATGTGATTTAAAACTTGTTCAAACAAGAGGAGGTAAAAAGTACTTTATTACATTTATAGACAATTGCACTCGTTTTTGTTATGTCTACTTGCTGAGAAGTAAAGATGAGGCCATTGACATGTTTATTTTATATAAAACAGAAGTTAAGAATCAACTTGGCAAAAAAATCAAGACAGAATTCGCCCTCCCTTATAAGTGCTTAGGATCTCGCAGGCGTCTGTCTCCCAGGATAAGACAGTCAACCATACACCGTAGGAGCACTTCCAAGACAATATATGCAGCGAATCACAGTGAGCGTGCTAACATAGAGAATGACAATGACGGTAAATCCCAGATCGGATTAATGCAGAAATCTGTTTTCATGATTTTATAGGAAAGCCCATTGAAGAAGACAACCATTCCCGTCCGAACGGATGCGTCCATCCGTAAAGGACACAATCGTAGTGAAAACAAACAGGACCCAAATCAATTAAATAAACCAAATGAATTTTGTCCCAAAATAATAATATCATGTTGACCCAACCCAACCCGACCAACCGCGCGTGCTAACCAAACCGAACCGAGCCGAGCCGGCTGGACGGCGGCGGCGGCGCGCGCGTGTGGGTTAGCCCACCTAGGTGCATTGGTCCAACATCTCTCTCCCCCACAAAAGTGGGTTGGCCCAAGGGCCTAACATGAAATGCCAAACTAAAGCCTTATATACCAATATCATCAACTTCACCTAAGCGATGTGGGACTATTCACTCCTTCAACCAATTCCCATGTGTTTTTCTCATTCAATATGAAGTGGGTTTGGGCTCTCTCTATCAAATGGGCTTGACCCACTTAGGTAATATGGGCTTGACCCACATAACCATTATAATGCCCATTAAATTAATATGGGCTTAACCCATTTCACAATACCCACTTCTAACAATTTTTACCAGTAACATTTATATGCACTGAAAAATGTCTTAGTTTCTTAAAATGCTATTGTAGTGTGCTAAAATGTTTAATTAAAAATGCAAATTATGAATAAAACATCCAGATATGATCACGCAATCGCTACAAATACAATGGGAGCAACACACCTGCTCGAATTTGCGAAGAAATGCTTGAAATTGAGGGGTTCTGCTCCATGTTTCTACAGGTAATTCTCATTGGCAATTGCTTTTCTTTGGTGATCGATGAAGCCTTCTAAGAGTTGATTGGTGCTCTTTGAATTATTTTATTCTTATTTTATAATTTTCCATCCAAAATTGTGACATGCAATTTTGCTTTATGAGTTTCTCAGCATATGTAGTTGGGGAAAAGGCCGGACTCATTTTGGAGAAGCCATTCACCATGGGTACAGTGAAACGCTCAACGGAAGAAACGATCTGGACATTGAAGCGGAGAGGCAACTGGTGAAAGACAAGTTGATGGAGCTCTGTGCCAACAATGTTTCAGATAAAGATAAGAGACTTGCTATAAAAAATTTGGGGCTGGAAAGGTTTCATTTCATCCCCTTTTATTGCTACATGTCTTTATATCACATGTCTAGCTGGTATAATACAAACTAAAAGCCTTACAGTATAGTCACTATTTTATAAGGAAAAAGTTAACATGAGCCCGAGCATATAAAGCCGTAAGAAGGCCCTATGAGTCAAACTTGCCTACCCTATGAGTAATGTGTACCATCAAATTGAAATTTGATGGCCCGCAATGTCAGGCTCATGCTCATATGCATGAGCCCATGCTCATAATAATATGTTTTATTCTATAATTATATATATTATCCTTTACTTTCTTAATTTTGTCATGGCTATTAGTATTCTATTTTTCTTGTGTTGTCTAAATTTTATTTTTTTATTAAAAAAAATAAAGTCAGACACTTTGGTTGGCCAAACACGTACGTCTTCACTAAGGCAATGGGTGAAATGATTATAGGGCACACTAAAGAAAACATCCCACTTCTTGTTTTGAGCCCAACGATGATCACAAGCACTTACAAAGAGCCATTCCCCGGTTGGATAGAAGGCCCCAGGTAATATATTTTGTCATTCCTTCGAGTTTATGTGCCAATTACATGCATTTTAATTCATACCATTTGTTTTTTGCTCTATAACATGCATAAAATATTTAAATAATTAAGTGATGATTTGGGGTGTTAGCATAATCCTATAATTGTACATAGTTACATAGCATGGTCAACTCGTAACTATATAACCTGTCCAGCCCGCATAATACCCGCATATATTATGCTAACACCCCTGCATACTAAGGTCACAGACTCTTGTCATAAATCCAGTTGGGAAAACATTTTCCTCTTCCCATATATAGCACCTACAACTCATTCATCCCTCTTTTAAATCAAAATTTTGAAAGTTAAAGAAATATCAATCTAAAGAATGTTTGTGTAACATATAGTCAGGGAATCATATTATGGGTAGGAAAATATCCTATTCAAAAAAATGTGTTCATGGATAATTTTTTTAATAAAACTAATTACTTGACTGAGGAAGTATTTATGTAATCAGCAAGTGGATAATTAATTATGTACTCCCTCCGTCCAATATTAATAGTTATATTTTAAAGAAATAATAGTTTTTATTAAATAATGAAACCCACATCTAAGAAAAAAGAAAATAAGTTTATAATACTTTGTTTTAATTACCCAACAACTTAAATTATATAAAATAGAGCTATTAAATAGAACAATTTTTTTGTTAAATAGAGCTATTAATCTTTAAGACGGAGGGGGTATTAAACTAGTTCGTTGAGTTGCACTAGTCTCTATCTCAAGTTCGGTAGTGACTATTGACCACTAACTATCCGAGAAATTATTAGGCATGCAAATTAGAGGGTCAAATTCTTTTCTCCCCTTTCACATCACATCTTTTCCTAAATAGATAACTCATTTACTCACTGTTTCAATTGCAGAACTGTTGACATCTTGTTGGATCGTTACGGAAAGGGAAAACTAAAGTTTTTAGTCGGTGATCCCAACTCAATTCTTGATTTTGTAAGTATTTTCGAAAAGGTTTGCATTTTATTTCTCTATTGGACAAGAACTCTTCATACAAGTTTCCCACACTATTACAATTATCTATTTCTTCACTTATAAAATAATTTCAATAATACTATAAGAGTCCCAATAGTATGCGCATGGCATATGTCATCTTGGCATATCGGGGAAATTTTGTATGGCGTACATATTTTTCAAATTAATAAGCCCCCGTGCATCCTTTTCAATATAGAAAATTATAACAAGAAAGTAGTAGAATGCGATATGAGCAACAATTACATGTCAATGCAACTCCAATTTACTTTATTGTGGCCAACTCCCGTAGGCTTACTTTTTTCTTTCGGTATCTTTTTCCATTCCAAACCTATTAAACTTTGCCAGCTGAATAAAATTTTCATATATTAATTACTAACCAAAAGCAAGCTTTTTTATTGTTGTCCTTTTCAGTCATGATGATGCAACTGAAGTCTGATCTCTAGCAATTTGATTTCCACATATCCCTGGAGATATGGTTGCGAATGCCATGCTTGCTATGATACTCGCAAATTACAATCAATCATCACAATTTGTCTATCACATGGGCTCATCTCTTAGAAATCCTATCAAATACTCCTTCGTTCAGGATTGTGCATTCAAATACTTCTCCACCAGCCCTTTCATTGCAAAGGATAACACTGCCATCAAGGTCCGTAGGTGTAGGACCTTCCGCACAATGTCGAGCTTTTGCTAATTTATGACTCTACATTACAGGATACCACTTGAGGTAATTTTGGCAATGACTAATTGATACTAAAAGTATGTGTTTTTCATAGACATGACGAATGCACATGCTTAAATGAGGAAGCATTTTGGTCCTCCTACCAGAATATCCTCCACGAGGTAGTAGCCATCAATCATGATGATTAATGATGCACACACTACACATCTTGGAATTCTCATAATCAACATGCTCCTATTCTTGAAGAATATCCTGGTAGATATCCTAAAAGAGGACCATAAAGTTGTGATGTGTATCTTGCATTCTCTATGCCATGTTCATCAAAAACTGAGTAGATGATGTCCTCTGCAGGGATTACGCATAGCTAATGTAGCAGGTGCCTTTTATCAAAAGGCATACAATGCCCTGAATAGAATGTACCACTCTATTATGCTTCTCTTTAATCTCTACAGGCCTTATATTTTCTTCAAAGGAAGGTAAAAATTTATACAAGTTACAACCAATTGTGTACGCAAAACTCTTAATTTTAAGCAAGTGATACATCATCACTTTCATTAACTTAATATTTTCTCTCTGTAGATTTGATGATGTCAACATGCAAAAGTTGAGGGTTTTCACAAAAAATAATGCCAATGAATTGGAGAAGCTGAATTTTGATCCTAAATGCATTAATTGGGAAGACTACTTCATGAATGTTCATATTCCGGGTCTAGTCAGGCATACATTCAATGTGTAAAATTACAAACTACAAGGTTTATGCTTTCAACAATAAAAGGGAAGCTACCATGCCACATATCTGTACTCTTTAGCAAAATTTCTTTCTCGTATATTATTTTTATGAAATGTATTGTATTCATGTAAAATTTGTGTAAGTCGATGATCTTAATAAGATAAATCCCTATGAAATTTATTAAATCCTTATGTGTGAAATGTAGCAGATCATTTTCCAATTGAAAACCAGAATATGCTGGTGTTACACAAAAGAAATTGTCCATGCTTATATGCCTCATTCCCGTTCACATTGTGTCATGACCCAGATTTTTAAAATTATTTTTAAAATAGCATGAACGGTAAGTCACGAGAAATTTCTTTCTTTCTTAAATACAAAACAAATCATTTGATTAAATATCTAGGTCATGATAACTCGGGTTCACAATACGAATATCAATTTATATGATATTATTACACATCTCAAAATTCAATAAGAACAACTCATCCATCTAAGTACAAGTCTGTCATCCATCTTAAAATAAATAACTAAGTTGACTCTCACGCCAAAGATACACTTACGTACCTGAGTTGCAGAAATGAAGAATTTCATCATATGTTTGACAATCTTGGTCTCACTTATCGTCGCTTGGAGAACTTGCAACCAACCGAACCAAACAATTACAACAACAACAACGGAACCTCTCTGCCCTCAGGAGAAGAGTTACCAAAGTGGTAAAATGTTTTATTAATGTTTATTGGATCGGGCTAACATCTCCCGATGTTAGTTGCCTACGTACTCATCAAACAACATTTTCGATATTTTCAACAAGATCGGATCCAGATGTAGTTCTGCCTAGAAACTACACTATCCTAAAAAGCATAACATCACACATGCAATGCTTAAGTATTTTCCATTAACCTACATTTTATATAAGTCCTTTTATCATTCCACTTATCTAATTAAATAAGTAATATCAAACAATGTTATTAATTATCTCACAACCCTTATTTAATAAGGGGTAGAGGTGATGGCGCTGGATCGAGAGCAGCTGCCTGCCGCCGTCGTAGGGCTAGGGCAGAGCTGGATGGAGGTCCAGTTGGCCCTTGTCTGCCCACGACGGCAATAGAAAGAGGGAAACAGAGAAAGGGGAAGAAGAGGTCGAAATAGAGGGGAGGGAAGGAGAGGTTGGAGCTGGGCAAAGACAACTACAAGTGCACTGCCAGGAGGAGACTAGCCAGCCGGAGGCTCGTCAAAGGCTAGCTCCTACTGGCACCGCCTCTGTTTTCCTCCACAAGAAAAAACAAGGGAGGGCGGAAAGATCTGGTCGGAGGAGAGAAGGAAGTAGAGGAGGTGGAACCAGGCCGAGAGGGGTGGCCCATCGCCGTCACTGGGACGGGGTGGAGTTCACATCGGAGGCGGCAAAAAACATGAAATCGAGAGAGGGGGAAGGCTAACCGGGAAATATGGGGTGGAAGGTGGTGCAACCGTGGGGGCCAAGGCGGTGGCCTAACGTGAAGATCCGGCCGGCCCCGACCATGTGCCACACTACGACCACCGCCCCTCTGCCCTCTGTTCCTTCACCCTTCTACCTTTCGGTCATCTTTTTTTTTTTTTTTGTAAAACCCAGCCCGGTCGTCTGGGTTGCCATTTTAACCGGCCAGGTCAACGTGGCTTGGGAACTCAAACGACTCGGCCTGCATTTTTTACCAGGTCCGGTTAAACCGGCCGGGCCGGTCTGGGTTTTAAAATACTGTTTCGAACTCGGTTCCGGTTCACTTCTTGGATTAGCGACCCCATCACAGTTCGGTGCCGAACCCAGATGCGTCGCAATCTCGAGGCTTCCATGCCATCTCTGAAGTCTAAAACCCATTTTTTGGTGGAGAATTTGGTCATTTCCCTCGAAGCGTCAGCTTAAACCCTAAACCCTAACCTTCAGCCACAGAGTAAAGAGTGAAGCTTGGCGCCTCCGTCCAAGTTCCAGTCTAGCTCCGACGAATATGAGGCCTCCTCGCGGCGGCGGCGGGTTCAGAGGCAGGGGAGACCGCGGGGGAAGAGGTGGCCGCTTTGGCGGCCGCGGGGGAGGCGGCGGTGGCTACAGAGATGAGGGTCCCCCGGCCGAAGTCATCGGTCGTATTCCAATGCTCTTCTTCTATCTACTGCATTTCGTCTTATGGAATCTGAATCTAATCTATCTGGTTCTTTTGCAGAGGTGTCGACATTCGTCCATGCTTGCGAAGGCGACGCGGTAACAAAGCTGAGTAACGAGAAAATCCCGTACTTCAACGCGCCCATCTATCTCCAGAACAAGACCCAGATCGGCAAAGTTGATGAGATTTTCGGACCTATCAACGAATCTGTGAGCTGCCCATTTGACCTGCGCTCGCAAATATTCAAGTTTCTTTCTTAAATTGATTTGGTTTTGGATTTATGGACAGCTTTTAATACATTTTCCTCTTTTTTCCATTTTTTTACAGTTTTTTTCAGTAAAAATGATGGAGGGAATTATTGCAACTTCGTATTCTGTGGGCGACAAGTTTTACATCGACCCAGCAAAATTGTTGCCACTTGCAAGATTTCTTCCGCAACCAAAGTATGTGTGGTTTGTGATTTGCTTTTTTTCCACAGCATTATCTAGTCGAAACTTTGCTAAAACATTTATGCTGATAAGAACACCAATTGCAACTGGAACTCTTATTGCTCCCTCTATCCTATATCAATAGCTACGTTTGGTTTTTTAAAATTAACTATTCATTTTGAAAAACAAAATGTAGCTATTAATTTGGGACATAAGAGTATTTTTTTTCTTGCATAGCATGGATAGCTTGTAATCAATGTAACATTTCTACCTGTTTTTATACATATTTTCGAAGTTATGTTTGGTTTCTTTATGTGTGGAGAAAAAGTACTTTCTAAATTGAAGATGGAGGGAAGGGAAATTACCTTATAATATCTGTTAATATGTTCAGTTAACCAAATAAATGTTAAGGCAACTGGTTGGATTGATATTATTAACATTAACAGGGTGAAGAGAGAACCATTTGTTTCTAAATGGCGTAATGTTTAATTTTTTGATAGATCGGTTATTTAAAGGGAAAGCTGGGATGTGGGATTCCTGTAGCGAAACTCAAAGAATTGATGTTCTCTAACGCCTGAGTACACATGCTGCACCTAATTACACTGAAATCTTGACCTGAAAATCTGAGTTCTAGAGTGCTATTTGACAAATTATGATAGTTTATTGTTCACTTAAGTGAGGTGGGAATTTTTTTGAGCAATGGTATTATAACGAGTGTGGTAATTTCTACTAGGTAAATCATTTTCTTAACTTTTGTAACATCTTCATTCGGAGCATTATCAGCCAAAATTGTATCATGTCCTTATTTTTTGACATTATTTGTGCATCCAAATCATGTGAACCAACATTTCTGATTAGTTATGTGTTTTTTTTGTGTGATTGACTATTGCGTTTGTACATCCTTATGCAATCAATATTCATTTTCCTCTAATGATCCTTAAGACAGGTCACTTTGTTCTCCAATTGCTTGAAGCATGACTAGGTCTCATCGATATTTGTTTTCTTATTGATAAATATAAATGTCATATTTACCTGTTTATGAATTTCTTTTGGTGACTCTAGGCGTCATTGATCAATGTTTTGTAGTGAAGTTGTTTGGGTAATGTAACCGAATATGTATTTTGGCAGCTAAAAATGATGATTGAAAACTAATTTTTTGGCTAACTTCTGGCTGTTTCATGTAAACAAATTTTTCCTTCTGCGAATATTAAAATGAGGTGAAAAACAATGAGTAAAGAGACATTGAGATCTTATTATTATTCAACGAAAATGCTGTTAGAACTGACAGAGAAGAGTAAATGATTTTTTTTGTTAATTTAGTAATCTCAAAAGCTATTGGACTTCCATATTCTTTTGTAATTGATAGTAGGAATAAAGAGAAAGGTTTATATGTCTCTTTTTTTTAATGTATACATACATTTCAAATTGTTTCATGATTACCTCTGTGATTGTTGTGAAATTTTGCCCTGTCTATGTTTTTTGAAGGGGGCAATCACAACCATGGGCAGCTAGAGGTGGTCGTGGGGGAGGAAGAGGACGCGGCGGTGGGCGTGGAGGAGGTGGATTTCGCGGTAGAGGGATGTCTAGAGGAGGCAGAGGCGGGCCTCCTAGAGGTGGTGGCCGAGGTGGTGGCTTTAGGGGTCGAGGAAGATTCTGAAAGTGCAATGTCTTCGCTCCTTGTATTGATCTTTTAATTCTGAACTTCACATTGCAAACATTGGAGGGATAGTATATTTGTTAGTGGTTTCATGATGATACTTATTTGCACCGCATCCTGTTTTGGTATAATTGATGAGTAACGAATGTGCCGGTCATGCTGTTCCAAGAACCTCATGGCATATGATCGTTGTCAGTAGCTATAGATATGTTCTTTATATAAATCCTTTCCCTATCCTCTTTTCCTTCAACCTTTTTGTGCGTTATTTCTGGATGCTGCTAAGTGCTTTCTCCTGTTTTCCACTGCTCTTTTTATCTCCTTACCCTGGCCATGTTTTTGTGCCGAACAAAATCTGCCGTGGAAGTGGAGTTTCCTTGCAAGTGAATTTTAAATTTTGGGCTGCGGCCACTGTATTCCTATCCTTCCTTTTGAGGGGTGCAAGGGTTTTTTTTTAATCACATTGTGGGTGCTCTTCTACTCTAAAATTTAAATTTTGAGGCAGTCATTAGCAGCATAGTGACCTCCAATGAAATTGGCTTCATTCTTTAACTGTCAGATCTTTGGTTGGTCACTCACAAGTTATCGCGTGGGAATTTGTCATGGGATTCGAGGAATATGAAAGGAGGACAGATCGCAGTGATGGGTTTCAGCAACGTCAACAATATTGGGGTGGTTTGTGTGGGGCTGCCATGATATTTTTTGGCAAACAGGGGCTGTCAGGCTTGCTGGTTTTGAGTGGGAAAGCCTATATTCTTGTTTTCAGCAGGTGTCCCTCCTTCACTTTCCCTGTTCAGTGAACACTCGATAAATGAGTCTTCCTCAGTGTGAATCTTTTTGAGTACTTTTAGATGAAATTGGATGTTTTTGGATGAGGCATCTGTAGATTACTGCCGAACAATTCGTATGCAAGGTTGGTCAAACTAAATTAATGACTATGAATATGAGTGTGAGACTATACTATATGGGAAACCATATGTAATTACTACTAAATTAATCTCTTGAGCTTTAGAAATTGACAATGGAGGAGATGCTACATGGTTTACTAATGAGTCCAGAGTTTTTAGTGAAACCACATCTCACTTTTGATGTAATACGACCTATCAGTGCACAACCACGAAAGAAACTGCATTATTTAGCACCCTTAGACAAAGCAGTGGTAGAATATTCTGAACCCAGCCCACCAACAAAGGGGCCCACATATATCAGCCGTCATGTTTTTTTTCCTTAGTTATTTTAATTTGTTTGTCTATGATGAACTGCAATACGCATCTTTACACCATTCTATACATCGCCAACATTACTAGACTGTCATCCGTCTTGGATTACCACATCAACCCTCAAAGCTCGGATGTGGAGGGCATGGTTCGCCGTCTCAGATTTTGGTCTTGTCTCAGTGAGCCAAAGAGATGAAATCTCATAGAGATCTCAAAGAGATTATGTAAAACAATAGCAACAGTTCATGTGATCATAAAAAAAAAAATGTTTCATATTTCTCAATGTGGGTATATATTATCATTTACAATATTGATTCCCCTCTTTTGGTTGGTTAGAAGTTCCAATCCAACTTAGAACATGGAAATGAAGTAACACCACACCACCACAGAAGAAAGGTTTGTGATGACTGAGGAAAAGCCCGAGATGAAACTGGGCAAAATAGAAAATGAGAGACTCACTTGATGAGGTCACCCATTTGTCGGAGGATACTGACGAACCTCATGAAAAGGCAACGCCATAGAGAACTGCTTTTGGATTTGGATCTTTGCCCTCTACCCAACGGACAACTAGTCTCACTGGATTTCGGTTATCTCAGTGAGATCTCACCGAGATAATGTAAACGCAATTGTACCCAATCTCACGGCTCGGTAGATATCCTGAGGCAAAGATCTCGGCGAGATCTCGCAGAGATAGCGAACCACGGGAGGAGGGACATGTTAGCCTTTAGTTTAAATTTTAGATTCACAACCCTAAACCCACTTAAAAGAGCCCAATTTAAGATGGCGTCATTGTCTCTGCCGCCTTCTCTCCTCCCCTTATCTGCTACCCCGTCCTCTCCCCCTACTCTCAAGGCTAGCACCTATGCACGAGATCCTCTCCCACTTCTCTGAAGGCGGCTCCCGCCCATCTCCGGTGGGATCTCATGCACACTGGCGCTCCACCTCTACCCTACCTATGATCCAGCCTAGACTAGTCAAGGCCCAGACGACTCCTCTACCCAGCCTCAAATCCTTGTTCATGATGCTTCGCCACCTCCTCCACGCTATTCTTTCACCATACGAATACTCCCAAATAGTGCTAACAAATTGTGGCCCGACATTTTCACCAAGAGTTCTCCCTGGAGAATGGAAACTAAGACGACGACTGAGAAGGGCTTCCGATCCTCTTCTCTATCTGTGTTGAAGCGCCTTTTCTATCAGTTAGAGCCAAATCTTAGTTTTGGTGATTAGAGTTCTTTATCATCATTTTTCCCTGGACTCAATTGTGCGATTTTTTCTTTCGAAAATTAGGGATGCTTTGATATACTCACCAATGGTTTTCATTATTTTTACCCTCTTTTTTCTCGTTTTTAAGGATTTTAGAGGCTCTTCTTTTAAATTTGACCACGTGAAAAATAGTAAGTTTGACCGCATGATTTTATCATTTGAATAATTTTCTTAATAAGTAGAATTTAAGGCTGATATTTATATGGTTAGAAACTAGACACTAAGATATTCAAAATGCCACTAAGATCGTTCAAAAGGAGATATAACCATACAAAATTGAATATGTCGCATAGAGTTCATTTACCTGAATACGATGCACAAATAGGCCGTTTTAGGTGCTCTATGGGCCCTGTTAATTAAAGTAACAAAAATTAATAAAAAATACCCCATTTAGGCAGCCTATTTGGCCCAACTTTTAAAAGGATTAAGAAATTTAATCCCCATGATTATAAAAAGGGTTACCTATGGCTATGGGGGAGCTTTTAGCTTTGAGGGGGTAAGAGAGGGGAGGAGCCATCGGAGCAGCTTTTCAACGAGTCTAGTTAGTGACAACAGGGAGGAGCAATCTCGAAGATCGGTGGTGGTAAGATAAGATTGCTCAATAACCCAATCCTTAGACGCGATTAGTGATAATTAATTAAATTTCATTTGATTACGGAATCACCGAATGATAGCGTTCCAGTTGAACTTGGCCCATCGCCCAACCATGGCAGTTAGCTGCCGCACTGCCTCCTCAAGATGTGACAGGACTTAAAAAAAAGGGTGTTTTGGCCCTCGATCGGTCATTAGGCATTGGCAGTGCCGAAGCCATTGGAATCACCTCCTGGTGGCGATTTGGCCAGGCTTGACTCTCACCCTGTCGTGATAGCCAGGGGTGGCGAGCTAGATGCAAGAAAGGCTTTGGCCAAACATGGGGAAGACGGGTCGTTAGCCATGGGTTCGGGTCGGGTGACCCGAACCACTTTGGTCAGGACCAGGACGACTAGACTTGATCCAGCCTGGGTCCAATTAAAAAACAAGAAGAAGAAATTGAACCGAGTTTGGTTCAACAGGTGAAAGAACATTGAAAATTTCTAGTGGACCAAGTCAGTGTCACAAGTCACTTGACAAATTTTCAAGCTCAAAAATCCCATAGGAAATGACATTTTTACCCTTTTGAGTGAATCGTAGTAATATTTAATTACCTGACTTAGGTTTTGATGCAAGGAATTAAGAGAAGAGTTAAAATTTAGGGAAATCCCATTGAGAGGTAAATATGTACCCTAAATATTATACTAAACCACATGGTGGAGAAATATTCTAGTAAGTGGATAATTGACAATTTTACTCATAGGGTTAAGGGTGAACCGTAGAGTGAATTAAGGTTGGTTCAAGGGGTTTATAACCTTTAGGAAATTACCACAGGTCCATAACATCAAGGATTACCCTTGAAATTAGTTTTGGACCAATTGGAGTTAAGGAAGACCTTGAACAAAATAATAGAATATCCCTATGAGCGGACTGACTTGTATTCCCGTGAATAGAAATCAACGAGCCAATATGAGAGAGAAACCTCTTAAGAAGTTAAGGACTTACCCGAGAATGGTGAGTATTGTGCCCTATATAAGAAAATTACCCTAATGCCCTTAGGGGCATTATAACTCATTTTTATAAAATAAAAAGATGTTTCTTTGATGATGCACTTAAATAATGTTCAATTAAATGTTTTGAAATCTTGAACTTCAACCCATTTCTTATGTTAGTTCACTACTTATTTGGGCCATTTATATTTTGAATAAGTGAGTTAGACCTTTTGTTGTGTTTACATGTCCAAATGGGTTTCGATAGGATCTAAGAGGAAGAGGAAGCGAAGCCTAGCTACCTAAAGCTATTAAAGGGTCAATAATGGGCTCTTAATAGTCTAAGAATGCATTGAATGGTCGAACACAACCTTTTAGACCCATTAGATTTTAGATTTACATCAAAAGAACCAAATTCGGGAAGAAGTAGATTTGAACAAATTGACATAGCCTTAGTATTTCGGTCATATCTTTCTATGTATAATTTGAATTGATATGATTCGGGTTGCATTTGAAAGAATAATGTCATAGCTACAATACTTATTTCAGGACAAAATTAATAATTTTGAAGATATATAGGTCAAATCTGACATACAAAGGGATAGTTAGTCAATTAATCTGAGGCCAACACATGGAGGATCTTTTTCACTAGTTGTAATTGATACACATAAGGAAAGATAATGATGTTGATTTGATAATGAAATGAAGACTAAGGAATACTTGTTTGCTAAATAAATTATTAATTTATTTGATTAATTTAGAATATAATCATTGCTAAAGAATCAACCAAGTAAACAATCAATCAGAAAACAATTAAGGGATATGATTGGACCTTCCCATTTGAAGTAACCCCTTCTACTCCTATAAATAGAGAGGTAGACATGAGAGAGACATCATATCCTCCTCTTTGAAGTTCTCTTCTCTTCTTTTGTAGCTTTTATTTTTAGTTTTATTTTAATGGCTTTCTAAGCTCTCTAGCTAAGGCTAGAGGTGATTTGTACTTCTTCTTGTTTTTTTGTGATCTTAATACATAAGATGCTTAAAGGCTCTCCTTCTTGATCTTTTGTGGTTTTGATACATAGAACTCTTGAAGAAAGAATTCATTTTATCCTTCATCTATCCAAAGTATTTCCTATCTTTGTTTTTGCTTTCGATGTTCGTATCTTCCGGTTAGATAGAATCTTCATTCGATTCTAACTGAGATAACATGACACATGAAGAACATCACTAGATGTTACAATGACCCTCAATGCCTTAATGTTTAATCTTATTAATTTCTTAACTCTTTATTGCCTCAATACTCTTTTACTTTTTCTCTCTTAATTTTTCTTTACTCTTATTTTGTAATCATTGTGATAATCACACAAAGGCAATCCTTGTGGATTCGACCTTGCAAGACTACACCCACTTGTGCACTTGTAAGTAATATAACCCTAAGCTTTGACTCAATTTAATGAATTAATAGTTTAGGTGTAACATTTGACCCTTGATATTACGATTCTTTTAGACTTGTGTGGGTCTATATCATTTATGCTTTCATTTGCATTAATGTTTGCTATTGATGTTGTGATAGTAGTTTATTACTAACTTAAGATTAATAAAAGATTAATTAATGAGGTTAGATAACTTTGGATTGGGTGAACTAATCAAGATAAAGACTAAAATACCCTTAGAGAGGTATGAGACTAGTTCACAGAGTGAATAAGGCTGTTGACCTGATGATTTTGCCTTAGTTAATGAACCGATGACAGTTTTGAGTATTGACCCTAATCTGAAAGAGATTGATAGGGTTTGGGATAGTCATTCTGAATCCTTACTTGTTTGTCAAGCACGTATAGGGTTCATGATGGTTTTTTTTACTCTTAGCACTATTGAGGAGCTATTGATTTGGTCGTATCATTCCCCTCATTGGAGGGAGTTTTGTGTGTGCCTTTTCTCACATCGGATCTAGTCAAGATCATTGCTTGCCCTGTTGGAGGGAGTTTTGTGTAAGCCTTTGTTCACAAATGATCTAATCAAGATCATTTAGTATACACACATTTGGATTAGCTGACATCTTGCTTAGTTGGCTTCTTCTCCCGTCACTTCTGTTCAGGTGTAGTTGTAGGTTATACCCTTCTACTCTGACCAAGTCCTTAGGGGTTAGGTTGGGTTATGGTATTTCCTGGTGGAATCCAAGGCTTCACTATGGATGATACACTTTGTGGGTGGTCTATGGTAGTTGTATCATTTGTTACTTAGGTTGACATTTGCTGAGTTAGTCTGTCTTAGGGACTAGATGTGAATATTAATTATTGAACAAAGGTTCATGCATCAAAATTTCTTTATATGGGTTCATACACTTGACACTTGTGTGCCAAATGAGGTGTTTCATTTCTTCATTCTGTTGGCACCATCATTCAATTTATTTTTGGAAGTTTTTGCATCACATGGAAATTATTAACTAAAATAACCACATCAAATTATTAGGGAAATAGTCACATGCAAACTATTTACCTTTGACTTCTCTATTGTTTTGTCAGCAACACCAACCTTCTTATTGATAGGCTGTTACAACCCTGATTTTTAAAACCCTTTTTAAATAGCATAAATGTTATGGCACAAGGAAATTTTTTTTCTTAATCCAAAACAAACCATTCCATTAAATATCCATGTCATGATAACTTGGGTTTACAAATATGAATATCAAATCATATGATATTATTACACATCTCAAAATCCATAACAATAGGCTATCCATCTAAGTAAAAGTTCGTTATCAGTCTAAAAAAATTAACTAAGTTGGCTTTCATGCTAAAGATACAATTACTTACCAAAATTGGAGAAACACAGAACTACATCCCACGCTTGTTTGCCCTGGTCTCACTAGTCCCTGTCTGAAGAACGTGCAACCAACCAAACCAAACAACAACAAAACCTCCCCACCCTCAGGAGAAAAGTTTCCAAAAGAATTAATCTAATATTCTTTGGATCGGGCCAACATCACTAAGATGTTAGTTACCTACATGTTCATCAAACAACATCTCCAATGTTAGTTCCAACAAGATTGGATGCAGCTGTAGTTCTGCCTAGAAACTATAGTATCTCAATAAGTATAACATCAAATACAATGCTTAAGTATTTTTAACTAATCTACATTTCATGCAAGTCCTTTAATTGTTCCACTTATGCTAATTAACAATCAATAGCAATCAATGTCATTAATACTTATGCATCATATGATGTGTATGCTTGAATTTGTCTCAAGTTACCATTATACTACTAATACATCAACATGAAAAGCATGTATCAAAGTAAGTAAAGATAAATAAAAGGTTCGTGCAAGTCTTAGCAGATAATAGGACTTAAGCCCATTAGTAATAAATGA
Source organism: Saururus chinensis (assembly GCA_035235625.1). Classification (NCBI taxonomy): domain Eukaryota; kingdom Viridiplantae; phylum Streptophyta; class Magnoliopsida; order Piperales; family Saururaceae; genus Saururus; species Saururus chinensis. Next base: position 20,573,074 of record CP141146.1, on the reverse strand, counting down.
AGGCAAATGCACTCATTTGCAGGGCTAGGGCTAGAAAAATTCAAGCCCAAGAATATAAATAATTCATATGCATCATGCAAGTTACATATTTACTACCCTAGTAAATCGACACACTGTATTATAGACACGTGTAATACAGTGCCTTAAACCCTAGGAATTAGGGTTCTTCCCCTTGTTTCTAGTGACACTATGACCTATAAAGGTCTTCGTGTCACCTATTGGTCACACTCCTTCTATTTAAAGACCTTTATTATTATAGGGTGCCCTAACTCTCCTTGGATAGGGTATCTATTTTAGCAAAAATGGGGTAGACTGCCCCTAAGGGCATTGGGGCAATTCTACCACCTAGGGTATGGTACTCTCCTTTGGGTCATTATGGTAATGTCATTGTCCTTCCATTAATTTCAAGTCATTGCCCAATCAAGATGTACCGCTTTTGAATTGGTTTGCAACACCATTTATGTAAATGCGGCAGTTCGCTCATAGGGGCTTCATATCATTTTGTTAAAGGCTTTTCTGAACTCTAATGGGTCCGAAATTGAGCTCAAGGTTACTCCTTGATGTCATAGATCTAGGTTAATTTTTTTTGGCATTTTACAAGGTCATGAACCCCTTAAACCGATCCTAGTTAACTTAATGGTTTATGCTTAACCCTAGGGGCAAAATAGTTAATTACCTATTTATTGGGATGTTTTCCAACCATGTGAATTGGTCTGTATTTAGAGTACAATCGCGCCTCTTACTAAGATTTTTCACAACTCAAGGTCATGACCTTCAAACTATCTTAAGGTCTATTGGTAATTTTTAATTTTTTTTGGGCATTTATACCCTCTTGAACTGAACCCGGTTCATTACCTCTCTTTATTTTAATCTAAACTGGACTAAATTTATATTCCGGGTCCAGTAGTTCATCTTCTTCCCAAAGTGAACTACCATAACAAAGTTGTAGGGTAGTGGGAGCTCTGTTCCCGGCTGCCTTTGGCCTTGAGGCATGTCCAACAAATCCGATTGTCGAAGGATGACTCTAGCCGGTGGCTAGGGCCCTTTTTGGTGCAATGTCCAACAATTTGACAACACCCATGACCTCTTAAGTAGAGGAAAAATCACCTCGACCACCTTGTTTCTGGAAGAATTGAAATTACCCAATATTTTTCATGTATCTCGAAACTGAATCAGATGAAAGTGTAAATAGCTAGAATATAAATCAATACCCATTAATATAAACAAGGCAATGCTGGACAAGCAAAGCATGAGGGTCTCTCTTAATTCTTTTCTGGTTTGAATTAAACATGTAGTAGTTTAAGTAATGGAAATTCATAGTCCAAAGTCATATTTTTAATGAGATTCTAGTGAATATTTTGAAATTCCAACATGTATCAGCAATGTTCTACCTCCAGACTTTATTTAACTAAACTACTAACATCCAAATACATTCTTGATTAAGACATGAAATTGTTGGTGGGATTCCTTTGACCTTGTGACTTATCAATGGTAGAAAGCTTCAATCTTTCAAATTAATGAACCTCGTATGGTGGCTGAAATGGATGATGAACACCTTGTTGAAATGACCGCTTCAAGCCTGGAATTTGTTTAGGAGATGCACTACAATGGGCTATGCTTCAAGGCGTAAATCACTCTCCTAAAAATAGTATTTGCCCCCACCAAATCCTTGATTTTGGTGTGCAATCGAGAACTCCACAAATCTTTCTTCAAGATACAATGAAGCCTTCCATATTTGTCTGCAAATTACACTTTTGAAAACAAATCTACTTTCTCCTTTTTGGAACAATAGGGCAATACCTTGTCTTCTCTTCTACTAGAAAGAGAATTCAAGGCAATTTTTATGAAATCCAAGCGATAAAACCAAAGCTCTCAATTTTATGAGTGACAACTCTCTGTATATTACTTTGGGACGAATCCCCATTCAAAGAGATGCATCCCTTCGTTCAAAACCGAAAAGAAAACTAAAATCATTTGAAAAACTATCATATCAATCGATTGCTTTAAAGATCAATCGATTGTTTTATTGACTATGAAACCCGTCGTTTGGAATTTTTTATGGATTGATTGATCATTTTCTTGATGATCGATCAATCCACTCATTGTAAATTGATTTACTTGTCCAGATCAATTGGTCTGATCCGTCGATAATCATACTATTAAAAAATTTTCATGGTCCGATTGATTGCTTTTCATGTTGATCGATCACCTTGATAAAATTTTGAAAAACTTTAAATATCCCCCACCATTTTCAAAATACTACAATTCCCTCACCATTTTGAAAATGTAAAAACATGGCCAAGATTGATGCATAAATGAAAGTGTTTTACTACTTGAACCTCTATTTAGTGAATATTTACCAAAGTTAACCGGAAAGCATAGTAGAGCAATGTCCTTGAACTAGCTATCCATGTTGATCAACCGGGCTTATATTACACACAAAGTCTTTAGTTCCTTCAAGATGTAATATGTAGGCAACACTATTTTCACCTTGTGTCTATATTTCATAGGTGCTTTAGAGACAAGCCCTAGTCTCATAGGAAGTGGCTTCACTTCCACACATGTAGGTAGACTTATCAGAGGTGTTCCTATAACTTTAATACCACAACCACATGGTTGTAGTCTTTTAAGAGCATAAATCTTAACCCCCTCTTTATACATTACAGGTACCAAGCACTTTACCTTGGGATGGAATAATATTCCTTTAAGTGCTTGCCATCACAACTTATGATGTACTTTACTCTTTGAACTTGAGAACTTGAATCTCTTCAAGCGACAAGTTGAGTTTCCACCAAGAGTGATAATATTTAAATAGGCTTCAATCCCATCCTAGCTGATGTTTGCAACACCGTATTCCTTGCAAGTCTATTTGTGAAAGGATTTGCCAAGTTAGAGAGTAACCCTTTGACATAACTATGTCTTAGTCCAATGTGCTTGGACTTTTCATTATACACTTTGCTATAAGCCCGTGCTAGTGTAGACTCACTATCACAATGTATAGAAATGAGTGTCATTGGCTTAGGCCAAACAAGAATTTTTAATAACACAACATTCAGCTTCTTTGTTGTTAGCATGTAACGCTACAAACTTAGATGCAATAGTAGAATTTGTTATAATTGTTCGTTTCTTAGATCCCCAAGAAATAGCTCCTCCACTAAGAGTCAATACCTATCCACTTGTTGATGAATAATAATCATGGTCATTAATCCAAGTAGCATCCGAGAATCCTTCTAATACGGTAGGATATCTACTATAGAAAATTTTATAGTTTGTTGTTCCACTCAAGTATTTCAATCTCTATTCACAGCTTGCCATTGTAGTAACTAAGATTACTAGTATATTTATTTAGCTTTCCAACTGCAAAAATAATATCCGGTCTAGTGTATGTCATAGTATGCATCAAACTACCAATTACTCTTGTATATTGCAATTGAGAAACACATCTACATGTATTAGGATAAAGCATCATATTTGAATAAAAAAGTGTACTTACGGTGGCACAATTAAAGTAATAAAACTTCGTTAGTGTTTTCTCTAAGTAATGACTTTGAGAAAACACTTGACCATTATCTTGTTTAATGATCCTTATTCCCAAGATAACATCAACAAGACCCATATCTTTCATTTTAAAGTTTGATGACAAAAAACATTTGGTATCATTTATGCTATCAATATCAGTCCCAAGAATTAACATGCCATCAACATAAAGTAAATTATAACACCTTTACCATCATGAAACTTACTATAGAGGCAATTATTAGATTCATGAATTTTAAATCTATTTGTTATTACAACATGGTCAAAATTTTCATGCCATTGTTTTAGAGCTTGTTTGGGACTGTATAGGGACTTTATAAATTTACAAACTTTGTGTTCTTGTCCCTTCATTACAAAACCTTCCGGTTGATCCATGTATATTTTCTTCATCCAACTCACAATTGAGAAAAGTTGTTTTCACATCCATTTGATAAATATCAAAATTATGATTAGAGGAAAAGGCTATTAATATCCTTATGGTGGATATTCTAGCTACTAGGGCATATGTATCAAAGTAATCAATACCTTCCTTTTAGGTAAAACCCTTTGCCACCAATCTAGCTTTAAATTTATCAATGGTTCCATCAATCTTCATTTTATTTTTGAAGATCCATTTGCATTTAATTGCTTTTGAGCCAAGGGGTAAATCAACAAGTTTCCAAGTCATATTACCCATTATGGAAGCTATCTTTTCATTTATAGTCTCTTTCCAAAAATCTTCATCTTGAGATTTCATAGCTTTTTCAAAATTAAGAGGATTCGAGTCAATTGGTAAATATAACTCTACACCCCAAAACCTTTAAGTAATTAAGATTAGGCTTTCTTTTCTTCCATAGTTCATAGGGAGTAACCTTCGAGTTCTTTTGAGGAACTCTATTTAGCATGTGACAAACTGTCAACAATGCTTCTCCCCAAAAACCTTTGCTCAAACCTGAATATGATAACATAGAATTTACCATTTCAGTCAATGTCTTATTCTTTCTTTTAGCCACTCTATTTTGTTGTGGAGTGTATGGAGTCGTGGGCTCATAGATTATACCAACTGATTCACAATAATTTGATTCCTCTATTCGAATGAAGACATTTTATTTTGGAACTACACAAATTTTCTACCTCAGCTTTGAATGATTTGAATTGATCTAAAACATCATCTTTACCAGTCAACAAGTAAACATACCAATATCTAGAGCAATCATCAATAAAATTGACAAAATATTTCTTTCCACCTCTAGTTGGATTGACATGCATGTCACACACATCACTATGTATTAAATTAAGTAAAAGAGAATATTCTTTGAACATTTAGAAAAGTTTTTCTAGTAATCTTTGATTGCATGCAAATTTTATACTTATCATGCATATCATGTTCATACTTAGGAATTAAATTTAACTTGACAATTTCATTCATTTTCCAAGTATTCACAACCTAAACGACCATGCCACAAAAAAAGAGAGAAGAATATAAGCATAAACATCCTTCTTGTTAATATAAAGCTTAAACATCCCTTCATACAAATAGCCTTTCCCAAAAAAGACGCCACCCTTAGACAACACAAACTTATCAACTTCAAACACAAGCTTAAACCCAAACTTATTCAAGAGTCCTCCCAATACAAGATTTCTTCTAGTCTTAGGCACATGATACACATTGGTAAGAGTCAAAGTCTTTGTAGAAGTGAATTTAAGTTCTACATTTCCTTTGCCTTTCATAAAAGCCGCAGAAGAGTTCCCCATGCAGAGGATGGTGCCATCCTCCACAATTTCATATGTCACAAATAAAGTCTTGTCTTTGCACACATGTCAGGTTGCACTCAAATCAATCCACCAAGAAACATCATCATCAAGGTTATTGACCTCGGACAACACAACAACATATTTCTCCTTGGTGTCTTCTGTAGATTTCTTCTTTAAGTAGAAGTGACATTCATCTTTGTAATGTCCCAACTTCTTGCAATACAAGCATGCGCCCTTATTCTTCTTGTTTTGACTGGTAATGTTTTTGGGATTGCTCCTCTTTTGAGTTTTATGTTTACCCTTGTTAAATTTCTTATCCTTCCTCCATGGCATGCACATTAGAGTTGTTGTACTATTCTTTGTCTGTAACACCCCAACCCGGAAAAGCTGACCCGGACCGGGGGTTAGTTCAGAAAATAGAATCGGAGTGTATTAAATAAACAAAAAAATTAAAAACCGAGACCGACCAGGAGCTGCAGACTTTGAGTGCGAGAGTCATAATGTTCTTCCACACAAGGTTATTGACCTCGGACAACACAACAACATATTTCTCCTTGGTGTCTTCTATAGATTTCTTCTTTAAGTAGAAGTGACATTCATCTTTGTAATGTCCCAACTTCTTGCAATACAAGCATGCACCCTTTTTCTTCTTGTTTTGACCGGTAATGTTTTTGGGATTGCTCCTCTTTTGAGTTTTATGTTTACCCTTGTTAAATTTCTTATCCTTCCTCCAAGGCATGCACATTAGAGTTGTTGTACTATTCTTTGTCTGTAACACCCCAACCCGAAAAAGATGACCCGGACCGGGGGTTAGTTTAGAAAATAGAATCGGAGTGTATTAAATAAACGAAAAAATTAAAAACCGAGACCGACCAGGAGCTGCAAACTCTGAGTGCGAGAGTCATAATGTTCTTCCACACACTATAGAGCTTTAATGATCCATTGTGCATATATCAGAACAAACCTAATTTTATAACTAATTTGGATCGGGCCAACATTATTGTTCCGTTGGTTGCCTACGTACGTATTGGATGTCATCTTTGACGTTATTCCAATATGATCAGATCCTAACGTAGTTTTGCCTAACGGCTAATACATGCATCACAAAATCATAAACGTTATAATACATATATCCTTATATCCGAATAATCATTCAGAATCAGACGAAAAACTTATAAATCATCGGAGTTAAAACAAAAGTCAATAAATCAATGAAATACACATCTCACATAGGTGAGCAGAACACTAACAAAATCACACAGCCCACTCTATCATAGAGTGGAGTAGAACACACAACATAGCCTGTTGGATCCTATTAGATCATATCAGATTTCATCCAACCATACCTATCATATTTGATCAGATCGGAGTATATCAAATCACAATAGAGCATTTTAGAGTAATTCGGATCACAACCGAATATATCAAAGTAGATCGAACAAGAACATATCGGCATATATCAGATCATAGCAAATTATATATCTTAATTAGTATATTACTAATTAAGATGTGCATACATGTAAATCATATTAAATTAGACGGTGAGAAAAGTGTACTCCCCTACAGTTCCAAAAGTGGCGATGTTCAGAGTTGCTCGTTTCCTCAGGGCGTCCTCCCTTTCAAGTTCGGAGATGGCGGGCAGAACCACCTCTAATTCTGGAATACTTTTCTCTTTCCGTGCCCATAGGCTACAGACAGAACCTTCCCTTGACCTGGAACACTTTTCTCTTTCCGTGCACGTAGGTTATGGACAGAACCTCCCCTTGACTTGGGACACTTTTCTCACAACATGCCCGTAGGCGGTGGACAGAACCTCCCCTTGCCCAGGGGAATTTGCCCCATAAAGGGTCACTAACTCAAGGAATGGATGCTTCCATTGCGTAGAACACCATCAAATTAGCTAAGAACGCCTTTTGAATGGAAGAAAACGGACTCAAAATGACTCCAGAAACTCTTCCTTAGTATTCGAGGGTGATGGGTAGAGTCTCCTCTTATTCTTAGGTGTTTCCCCTTTATAGAGTCGCCAACTCGAGGAATGGACACTTCCATTGGGTAGAACACCCTTCAATTAGCTAAGAAGCTCTTTTGAACGACTCAAATCGGACTTAAAACGAATAAGAAACGAAGAAAAGAAGTTTCAGAATGAATTTCAATATGAATGATAAACTATTTATAGTAGAATCAATTTGACAAGTGTTTGACGTGTGTCAAACACTCATCACGCAGCAGACACTGACACGTGTCTGATGCATGACTGACGTGCGTCAATCATCTGACATGCGCGTCAAACATGCATCAGATGTCATGACCCGGATTTTCAAAAGCATTTTTAAATAGCACGAACGGTAAGTAGCGAGAATTTTTTTTTTCATGAATACAAAATAAACCATTTGATTAAATATCTAGGCCATGATAACTGGGGTTCACAAATATGGATATTAAATCATATGATATTTACACATATCAAAATTTCAACAATAGCTCATCCATCTAAGTACAAGTCTGTCATCCATCTGAAAATAAATAACAAGTTGACTCTCACTTTAAAGATATACTTATGTACCAGAGTTGTAGAAACAAAGAAACTTCATCCTATACGCGTCAATCTTGGTCTCACGTGTTGACGCCTAGAAAACCTACAACCAGCCAAACCAAACAACCACAACAACGACAATGGAACCTCTCTGCCTTCAGGAAAAGAGTTTCCAAAGAACAAAATATTTAATTAATATTTTTTGGATCAGGCCAACATCACTCGATGTTAGTTGCCTACGTACTCATCAGACAACATCTCAAATGTTTCCAACAAAATCGGATCCAGATGTAGTTCTGTCTAGAAACTACTCTATCCTAAGAAGCATAGCATCGCATATGCAATGCCTAGGTATTTTTAACCAACCTACATTTTAGTAAGTCCTTTAATCATTCAACTTGTCTAATTAACAAGCAATATCAAACAATGTTATTAATTATCTCACATCCCTTGTTCGATAATTAATACTATCAAATCTATAACTCAGAGATGACTCGCCCCTCGAGAAATCTCCAAACAAAGGACTCCAACCTTGGAGTAGATTGCTTAACAACAGTTTGACTCAAATCCCCAGGGCTCTCAATAGCCTACCATGAATTTGGAGAAAAGGATCTCAATTGTACTCATGGACACAGATTGGCAAGAAACACAAGCCTTCCATGATGCTCATGTAACTCCACTTTTCGTACGTACTAAATAGTCTTGGGAAGACCTGCGGGAGACCCGCGGTAAAGACTCTCTGGTCAATACCCAAACCATTGTGGCGATGAAGAAGCATATCGCAATCTCCACCATCCCAACTCTGGGAGAAAATGTCTTATAAGACATTACTAATGTATCCATAGAAGCTTTAGGTCTTTATGACCATTGAATCCCCCAAACATCTGAATCATAGACTAGATTATTTCCATCCAGTCAAGTATCCGCTCAACCATTTGGGTCCTCTTCACCTTGTGAATCGGCCCAATAAATAGCTCATCCACTGAGCTATGACTCAGAGAACATCCCGTAACCACCCTTGGTTCATTATCCAAGGTAAAATTTTATGTCAGGGCCCCGTTCACTCCATGAACTCGTCCCAACCCTAAAGAGGGTATTTTAGCCATTATCTTGATTAGATGTTCTCCCCCCAAATCGAAAGACAACCAATATCTCTTATCAGTCTTCATTAACCTTAAGTTACCGATTAAATCAAAGCATCAATGATAAAAGCATGCATCAGCATAATCAACATAAATAACATGCATTCACACTAGTGCATAATTAATGTATAAAGGTCCATTGCACGCATTTGCAGGGCTAGGGCTCTTCTAGTTCAAGCCCAAGAGTGTAAACAACTCTTAATGCATCCTACGAGTTACATATATAACACTCTAGTCGATTGATATACTCGATTGTAGACACATATAATACGCTGCCTTAACCCTAAGAATTAGGGTTTTACCCCTTGTTTCCCATGACACTGTGACCTGACAAGGTCTCCATGTCACTTACTGGTCACGTCCCTTCCTTTTGAAGTCATTTCACTTCAGTATAGCGTACCCTAACACTTATTAGTTAGGTTATTAGTTTCGACAGAACCGGAACATACTACCCTTAAGGACATTAGGGTAATTCGACCACTTAGGGTATGATACTCTCCCTTGGGTCATTTGGTCATCTCACTACCCTTTTATTTATTTTAAGTCATTAACCTTTCAGAAGGCTCCACTCTCCAATTGACTCACGCTTCCATTCACACGAATGTCAGCTATTCACTCAAAGGGTATTTTTGTCATTTGGTTTAAAGCCTTATTGACATCTGACGGGTCCAAAATTGAACTCAAGTGTACTACTTGACTTCATGGACTCTGTGTAATTTCCTGGCGTGTTACGGGGTCGCAAACCCCTTGATCCGTCCTAGGTTTTGACTATAAACCCTAAGGGAAAAAGGGTCAATTAACTACTCACTGGGATTTTTATTCACTAAGAAATTTGGCTTATAATTAGGTAACCAATTTGACTCTCACTAAGAATTTTCCCGATTTTTAAATCAACTCATAGGCCTCTGAACCGGGCCCCGAAATCAGGTAAATGGTTTTCACACGATGATTTAACTACCAGGGTTAAAAAGGTCATTTTAGAGACTCTGAGATTTTTCCCCGGTTTGGTCAGAATACTCCCACCCCTCTCACGGTCCATGTGTATTTTTCCTGAATTTTTTTCACTCTTCACTACTATTTCTTTTGTTCTCTCTCTTTTTTTTATGACCCAGACCGGTCCGGGCTAGACCCAAGCCAGTCGGGTCCAGGCCAAACGAACCCGTCTTCCTCAGTTCTGGCCAGCAGGTGTCCCTGCTGGCCTTTGGCTGCCACCATTGGCCAATGGGCTGGGCCAGTGAGATCGCCTCGGGGAGGCGATTCCATTAGGCCTAACCCCGTCGATACACAATGCCTGTCGGCCGTTCTGCAAAGCGGCCAGACCTTTTTGCCGACATTTTGCACCCACACCATCGCCTCGTCTAGCCATAGAGCCAGGGTTGTTCGATCCGCCATCCAGTGGCAATTCCAAACCTCCTGGTCTTGATGCCACCCATCGCCGGTGATATGGCCCGCAATGTCTCCTCTCCTCTATGATTTCACAGAGAACTCAAGGTGAGTAAGGGCGTGGTGTAATGGCGGTCCAAACTTCCAGCAAGGCTCCGCCTCCTACCAGCCAATCAATAGAGAAGACAAAGGCTCAAGCTTTGCCCCTCCACTGACCGGGATAATTGATCTAGCCGGCGGCCTGGCTCTTGCTAATTTAATCAATTCATACGTGACTCTAAATTAAATTAAAAGGTTGTTTGAATAATTCTACCTTACACGCTGGGTTGTTGTCAATCCACCACCTTCGGAGATTCGAGCTCCCTCTTCTCTGACTCCGTCACCGGCCATGATCTTGCTCCGGTCACTGAAAAAACTCCGACGGCTCTGTCTCTTTCATCTCCAGCCAACCCCTCCCCAAAAATCGTTAAATTATATATTTTTATAGGCATGGGATTAGGGCTCCTAATCCCATGAGAAATTGGGCTAAAACCTCCTCATTTCGGCAACCAAATTTGGCCCTAAAAGCACAATTTCGGAATACTAATTAATTGGGCCCGTATAGTGACTTAAATGAACAATTCACGCGTCCAATTCGAGTAAACAGGCCCCACACGATATGTTCAACTTCGAACAGTTGTATTTCCCTCATCCAGACTTTGATTCATACGTTCTTGGTGGCCTTTTGAAGATCTTTATGTCTACTTTCCATCCATATAGGTTTCAGCCACCAATTCTAAACATTGAATAAGTTATTCCAACTAGGAGCTCAAGGGGTCCAACACCCTAATTTCCCGTGGTCAACTTTGGGAAGTTAGAAAATTCCTAGACGTTACATCAGATATATGACGTGTGCATCTGACGCACGTCAGCGTCCGCATATTGCCACATGTCAATTAATTATATTTTTATTCTTTTCTTTTTCAAATCATAAAAATACAATATTTTCCTACCCAGAAGTCAGAATTTTGCATTCTTTATACTGATGGACTCGTATCGACGAGCCCTTTTAAACTAGACCACATGGGTAGGTTATATTGCACTTTTAAAGTGGGTCCTGCCCATGTGGCATGTTTCCCAAGGTTGTAACTTTCGCTCCCGGCCTCCGTTTTGCTCGTTCTTTTGTTCGTTACGTTCGTTATTTCGAGCTCTAACAAAATACGAGAATTTCATCCCTTGAAACCCCCTAAAACTTAATAAAAAATTATACAATTACCCCTATCCCATCAGTTTTGGGCATAATTAGAATTCGAGGTGTCACATTGTCCTCACGAACTCTTGTTCCTTCCTCAAGCCTGAGGTGGGAGGCTAATTCCTCAAGGGAAAGTTCATTCTTTTTGTGCTTAAGACTTTTCTTAAAGTCTTTCCATGAAGGAGGTAGCTTCTCTATTATAGCAGAGACCACAATAGAATCGTCCATCACCATTTTCTTAAGTTTGAATTGATCAAGTATGCACTAAAGCTCATGAAATTATAGATTTACCATCTACCATTTTGAAATTAAGAAATTGGCCAACTAAAAATTTCTTACTTGTAGCATCTTGTGTGAGGTATTTTGCTTCGAGTTGTTCCCATAGTGCTTTGGCATATTTGACACATTGGAGAGATCAAATAGGGCATCAGACATGGCATTGAGAATATAGCCTTTGCATAAATAGTCATCTTGCTCCCATTTCGCACATTTATGGTTTGTGCCACGTTTCATTGACATTTTTAATGGGCTTTGGAGTAGTGAGCACATACACAATCTTCAACGTAGTGAGAAGGAATTGTAATTTCTTTTGCCAACGCAAAAAATTTCCACCATCAAAACAATCAAGTTTGATGAAACTTTCGGTCATGTGATAGAGAGACTTCGGTGAGGTGTTGTCCTCCATTTCTTTAAGTCACAATACTATTTTTAGATTGTTGGTGGTATTCATTTGACCTTGTGACTTGATCTATGGTAGAAAGCTTCAATCTTTCAAATTAATGAACCTTGTACAGTGGTCGAAATGGATGATGAACAACTTGTTGAAATGACCACTTCAAAACCTAAAATTTGTCATAGGAGATGCACTACAACAAATTGTGCTTCAAGGTGTAAATCACTATACTAAAAATAGTATTTGCCCCCACCAGGGACAGAGACAGGGGGGCTAGGAGGGGCCATAGCCCCCCTAGCCAATAGAAATTCACTATTTCTTTTATAGGTGGGACCATACGATGCATTAGTTTTTTCATTGGGGTGGGACTATATGCCCCCCTAATCTATTTGCATAGCCTATGGGCCCCGTTAAACTTCTTCCCTAGCTTCATCCCTGGCCCCCACCAAATCCTTGATTTTGGTGTGTAATTGGGAACTCCACAAATCTGTCTTCAAGATACAATGAAACCTTCCATATTTGTCTACAAATTACACTTTTGAAAACAAACATACTTTCACCTTTTTGGAACAATAGGTCAATACCTTGTTTTCTCTTCTGTAGGAAAGGGAATTCAAGACATTTTTTTATGAAATCCAAGTGATAAAACCAAAGCTCTCAATTTTCTGAGTGAAAATTCTATATATTACTTTGGGACAAATCCCCTTTCAAAGAGACGCATCCCTTCGTTCCAAACCGGAAAGAAAACTAAAATCATTTAAAAAACTATCATACTGATCGATTGCTTTGAAGATCGATTGATCGTTTGATTTGACTATAAAACCCATCATTCAGAATTTTATACAGATTGATTGATAGTTTTCTTAATTGATTGATCAATCAACTCATTGTAAATTGATTTCTTTGTCCAAATCGATTGGTTTGATCAATCAATAATCTTACTATTAAAAATTTTTCGTGGTTCGATCAATCGCTTTCCATGTTGATCAATAGCCTTGATAAAATTTTGAAAAACTTTAATAGAAATTAAGCTGACTGTAGAGCATAAGTTGATGCAGAACTTAAGTATTGAGGCAGGGCATAGTGCACGAATACTTCAATGCCAAGCGACATTCAATTAAAAGAACAAATAAACGAAATCCATTTTAAGCACCTAAGCATGCAAATGTTACATCTTTAATTGAGGCTAGGCTTCATATCTCACTAGAACACCAATCTTTGCACTCATTCTTTCCTGCCTTTGTCACCAGCCACAACTCTTGTTTCGGTCATTGGAAAAATCTCTTTTCTCTAGTGGCTCCTCTCTTTCTCAAGGCCAAAAGCTTTCTCCCCCTTTAAAAAGTCCTAATTAGGTTTTTGTAATGATGGGATTAGGAACCCTAATTCCCCAAGAGGTTTAGGCAAACTAAACCTCTCTTAGGCAGCCCAATTGGGCCCCTAAAAACTAATTTCCATTGCCCTAATTAATAGGGCCCATAGAGTGACTCAACCACAAGGGTTTTAACATGTCCATCGCATCTAAGCAAGTGATCGAATTTTCAAACTTTTGGAAAACTGGCAACTGATATAACATAATGAACTCATTTCACTGAAAATGAGTTAATGTCCATTATGTGAAAAAATTTCAAGTCATCGCATCCAAATCATCCCCCCACATTTCCATTTTACATGTAAAAATTCCAAGCCATGGAAGGCTGAAAAGTCATATATATCAACAAGCACACCCATATCCAGAACTAAATAAATCGAGCATAAGCAAAAAGCAACATATAAACATAAGAAACCATTTTCTTAGAAAGGCGAGAAAAAATCCATAATACATGGGATGAAGAAGCTTGAAGAACAATAAACCGACAATAGAGCTTTAATACTCCCTATAAAAAATAGTTATCATAATCAAGTAAATCGTAAGAACAGTTTGAGTGGGAATGAAAATTACCCTGTAGCAAATCTAGAGATTTGAGATGATTGAAGGTACCCTAAGTGTTCGAAACCATAGAAATGGCAATGCAGACAACTAGCATGAGTGTGGGATTGCTAGAGTAGAGGCTGGCCCGTGTGGAAGATCATGGGCCAATTTTTACAGACAGAGGAGATAGAGAGAGGGAGAGAGATGGGTCAGGTATAGGAGCACTGGATTTGTCCTTCTAAAGGACGATAGTTTATTTCATCCTTTCGAAGGACAAAATCACATTTAAAAATAATTTAAGGCTAAAGGACGAAATCAACTTGAACTACTAAGGGCATTGATTTTGTCCTTGCGAAGGATGAAATCAACTTAAGGTGAAGGACTTTTGTTTGATTTCATCATTTGCAAAGACTTAATCCAACTTAATTTGATTTCTTCCTTTCAAAGGACAATGGACAAAATCACCAAATTTAAAAAAGCGTTGGCGCCTGTGTGGCAAAAATCAACACCATTTATGCAAATATTTTCATCTCTATGCACTTTTTGTAATTATTTTTTTAATATTATTTATAAAATTTTCCCATTAAGAACCCTAATCCTTATGATTATAAAAAGGCGATATAGGGCTTCTAAGAGGGGAGCTTTTTGGCAGGGGTGAAGGAGGAGCCGCCAGAGGAGCTTTCCGTAGAGTCCAGCCAATGACAGAGGAAGAGAGGAGCATGTGCGAAGACCAGTGTTTTAGCGAGGTTTGTTGGATAACCCATACAAAAATTGTACAGTTAAAATATTAATTTATTATATTATATGAAAATTGGATCTGGCGGTGGAAGGCCAGGCAGCCAAGCTCCTACCATTCGCTTACGTGCTGGGTCTACCAGCAGCCTAACCATGTTCAGACCCTTGTCACATCTGCCATGGCCGAAAGGCATGGCCTCCTCGTTTGTGTGGCACTAGTTACGAAAAAATTAAACTAGACCCATTTTTGGCTCCGTCTTTGGCTCTTGACACTGCAAGACCAGCGAAAGGCCATTAGCTTGGCTAGGGCTCCAAGAATCGTTGGACTATGGCAATCCGGTCGAGCCCAAGCCCTTGCCAGGCTAAGGCAGCCAACCACCGCACTAGGAAGTCATAACAAAAAAACAAACAAACGACTGACTGTTTGGCCTTCGAAGGAGGCAGCCAGTCATCAGATGACGATGGGACCAGCCCCATCGAAATTGCCACTAGAAGGCAATTCGGAAGGGCCAAACCCTCGCCCTTATGTGGCAGCAATGGGTGGTGTCACTGAAGGCCACCAGGCCTTCGACAAGTAGTATAAAAAATTTGAAAAAGGTGTTTTGGCCCCTGGCCAACCACTGGGAGGTGGCTGGGTCGAGCCATCTGAATCGTAGCTCGGTGGTGATCCAGCCAGGCCTGTCCCTCATCCAGCCACGATAGCTAGGGGTGGCGCCGTCAGTAGTAGACCTTTGGCCATTTGCTAGAAAGACTACCCGCTAAGTGGGTTATCAAGTCAGATCATGGTCTATTTACCCGACCCATTAGGCCAAAACCTGGTTGGGTTGATTGTGGCACGGGTCTAGGCCGATTTGAAAAAAAAGGAAATTTCTGAACCGGGTCCTGTTTAGGGATTTTTACCTTCTGGGAAGTTTTGTGAAAATTACTATTAAACCCAAAATCTTTCACAAGTGTTTTGACCAAGTTTCAGCTTGGAAAAAAAATCTCATAGGCTATAAAATGACCATTTTACCCTTATAGTTAAGTCGCAGTTCAATTAGCCAACTTAGGGCCTCTGGTTCAAGGGCTTATGAGTAGAGTTAAAAATTGAGAAAAATCTCAGTGAGAGGTGAGTGTGTACCCTAAATCATACCAAGACACATGGTGGGGAAAAATCCCAGTAAGTGGGTAATTAACCATTTATACCCCTAAGTTAAGGGTGAACTATAGAGCGAACCATGGTCAATTCAAGGGGTTTATAACCCCATAACATGTCTAGAAAATTACCATTGGTCCATGGCATCAAGGAGTACTCCTTATATCAGTTTTTGACCCATTAGAGTTCAAGGAAGCCCTAAACAAAATAATGGAAATACCCCTAGAGCGGACCTATCCGCATTTGTGCAAATGGAACCAATGAATCAATTTGAAAGTGAAACATCTTGAGAGGTCAAAGACTTACCAAGAATGGAGAGAACCGTCTCCCTTGGGGTAAGTTACCCTAATACCCTTAGGGGCTTATAACTCATTTTCATAAAAATAGATGCTCCTAGCCTGAAGAGAGTTAGGGCACGAGAGCACGAATCTTTCTAATGCCATAATTGAGTTGAGCCTTAATAGTGCTATCTGTTGGGACATGTGTGGGCTAGTATTATATATATGCTTTCATTTGTTTTAATATTTGCAATTGATTTTATGATAGTAATTTATCACTAGCTTTAGATTATTGAAAGATTAAACTATGGGGTTAGATGATTTTGGATTGGGCGAGAATACCTAATCAAGATATAGACTAAAATACCCTCAGAGGGTTCTAGGACTAGTTCATAGAGGGAACAAGGCCTCAACTTGACAATTTGCCTTAGTTAATGAACTGATGGTCGTTTTGAGTCTTGACCATATTCTAAAAGAGATTGATAGGGTTTATGATGGTTTTTATGAGTCTTAGCTCTATTGAGGAGCTATTGATTTGACTGTGCCATTGCACCTCCTTGTTGGAGGGAGTTCTGCGTGAGCCTTTGCTCACAACTAATCTATTCAGGGTCATTTTGTCACGCCCGACGTTTTTCCACACATTTAATTTAAAATCTTACAAATATTTTATTTCGAAATATGGACGTAAATCAAATAAACCAACAAAATTCAAAATGTGTGAAAACGGTTTTCGTAAACATACGACAAAAATAACATTCTCAGGCGTGACCTAATACAAAAGCATACGAATAAAATCTACCATGGCCATGGGTTTCGAAAACAAAAACCTTATGAATTGTGTGTATGTGACCAAAGCGTGTGATCTTTGTTGTGGGCTGGTGGTATGTGATCAATGAGCACGAGTACGTGCGTTTGTTTGTAAGTTTGTAGAAAGGGTGCTTCGTAGGCTACGACATGGAAATTGTGATGGTATGACGGGCGAGGAAAGATGTAAGATGGACTGTCGAAGGTTGGATTTGATGAGATTGAAGAATTGGCTTGGATTGAGTTGGGTGGTACATTGGAGCAGTGAGCAGAAGACCTAAGCGATGTAATGATTTGGAAGATTCAGGGTTCTTAACGTCTTTGGGGGATTGTGAATTAGTGAAAGTGGACTACATAATTGTACCGCATAATATACGTAATATGAATTGTAACAGAAGAACAATGAGTAAGGGTTTGATGACTTGATTTGGGTTTAAAGAGTTTGATTTGAAGAGTTCGAGTAAGACGATTCGGTTTTGAGGTGGATGGGGTAAGATGTAAAACCGTAAGTATTTGATGGTAAGAGTATGAGTATGGAATTTAAGTTTGATAAGTAAGGCTATGTTGAGATTCGTAAAATTGTAAGTGTAAGGTGGGGGATGAGTTAAGTAAAAAAATTCTACTTTTGTGGATTGGAACTTCGGGATGGGCGTATTTCTAGCCTTGTTGGCTGAAGAATGTAAGATAGTAGTCATTTTGAGCATAATTGTACATGCATAAGTTGTCTAATATAAACTTGAATGGTAATTAACCCTAATTGATAACGTTGTGAGCTTGAGACTGAGGGTTTCGACAAATTAAGTTCCGTTTTGTGCCAGTCGATAAGTAATTGACTGAGCGTCTTTCTTCGTCTAGCCATGGTGTTATCCTGCTGGATTTAGTCTTCGTGCTGGATTTAGTCTTGGTGCTGTATTTCGGCCCAGACGTTTGATGCTCTGTTGAGAGCGCTGTAAGTTTTTGCCCTTCGTGGGCTCTGTATGTTTTCTGCCTATAGATGGCACTTTATGTTCTTCCCAAGAGTGGCACTGTAAGATTCCTCCCCAATAGTGGCACTGTATGTTTTTTGCCCTTAGTTGGCACTATATGGCCCTTGTTGGCAATGTATGGCCCCAAAGAGTGGGCATTTGCGCTCTCAGGTAAGTAGTATCATGAATCTGCTCTTACCTGTTTGATCCTGTGCCCCATGAGCATAGGTGTGCCTTGCCTTCGGAAAAGTCCATGGTGTCTAGTTGCTCCCCGAAGGTTAAGGTGACGCCCCAGTGGCATTCCATTCCTTTCCGACATTGGAGCTTATTAATTGTAATGAGCTTCAGTTGTTGATGGTATGTGTACGATAGTAAGAGTAAGTTATATGTTTCAGATTCTGAGTAAGTTGTACGTGTAAGATTTAGAGTAAGTGTGAGCTTCTTTGGAAGACAGTAAGAGTAAATTTATGAGTCTGAGTAAGTTGTACGAGTAAGTTTGTGAGACTTTGATTTAGACGGTAAGCGTAAGTGTAAGTGTAAGCATAAGTGTAAGTGTAAGTGTAAGTGTAAGCTTCTATGGGAGATGTAAGAGTACATTTATGTGTAAGAGTAAGATTGTACGAGTAAGGTCGTACAAGTGAGTTCGTACGAATAAGGTCGTACGAGTATGTGTATGTTGTAAGTGTAAGCGTATGTTTGTATGAGTAAGTTGATAAGACTGATTCAGAGTGTAAGTGTAAGAGCATGATATATGAGTAAGTGTAAGTTCGATTTGTACAATGATTTGTATGTGTGACCCTATTTATACTTCTTATTCTATTTGCTTCATGTGTGATTGCATGAAAACATCTATATATGAACTTACGGAGTTCATTGATTTATATTTTTTCCCCTATTGGGTATTTTCCTACTGAGTATGAAAATACTCACCCCATCTTTTTAGCCCCTTTGTCTGGAGGCTTTTGCAGGTCGATCGTCAGTTATTGAGACTGGATTTTTCCCCGTGTTGGACAATTCTTCATTGACCTGGAGTGCAGTGAAATCGTAGCAAGGCTCCGTGGATTTTGGTGTCACGATTTCATGTATTAATTAAGGTGAGAGAAATTTATTATGTACTGGACTTGTGTATGTACCTATGAATGATTTTAAGACTGTGAAAGAACTTGTACTCAGAGATGCCTGGGAGGTTTTTATTTTCGAAACCCATGGCCATGGTAGATTTTATTCGTATGCTTTTGTATTAGGTCACGCCTGAGAATGTTATTTTTGTCGTATGTTTACAAAAACCATTTTCACACATTTTGAATTTTGTTGGTTTATTTGATTTACGTCCATATTTTGAAATAAAATATTTGTAAGATTTTAAATTAAATGTGTGGAAAAACTTCGGGCGTGACACATTTAGTGTACACACATTTGGATTAGTTGATATCTTGCTTGGTTGGGTTCTCCCACCACTTCTGTTTAGGTGTAGTTGTGGGTCATGCGCTTCCACTCTCATTAGGTCTTTAAGGGCTAGGTTGGGTTATGGTACTTCTTGGTGGATTCCAGGTCCAAATTATGGATGATACCCTATGTGGGTGTTCTATGGTGGTTGTATCATTTGTTACTTAGGTTGACATTTGGTGTGTTTGTCCATCTTTGGGATTGAACGAGGGTATTAATTATCAAACAAAGGTTCGAGAGATAATTAATAAAATTATTTGATATTGATTGTAAAATTAGAACAAGCGGAAAAACTAAAGGAGTTGTATAAAATGTTTGCCAATTTAAAATACTTAACTATTGCATGTTTGATGTTATACTTCTTGAGATACTATAGTTTCTAGGTAGAACTACGTCTGGATCCGATCTTATTGGAAGTAACATTGGAGATATTGTCAGATGAGTACATAGACAACTAACATCTTAGTGATATTGGCCCGATCCGAAAAATGTTAATTAACTTTTGTTCTTTTGGAAACTTTCCTCCAAAGGGAGGAGATGTTTTGTTATTGTTGGTCTTTGGTTGCAAGATCTTTATGTGAAGACTAGGATGTCGATGGGGGATTAAGGACGACCTTGCACAAGTTGGATCTAGTTTCTTACTTCTGCAATTTATTAAGTAGTTCAATTTAATCGGAGGATTTGTTTTGTATTTATTAAAGAAAAAAATTTCTTGTGATTTATTGCACACCCTTTATCAAAAAGGGTTATGAAAACCCGGGTCGTGATAGTATGCATCTAACGAGTATGATGTCTCTCCATGTTTGAGCCTTGTCACACTTGAATTTCTTGAGTCCAAGCCCAACTCGTTGATATCATTTCTCTCCCGAAATCAAGACCTCCAAAGCAGGAGGGAGCTAGAGCAGCGGTAGGTAGAGGGGACCTCCAAAGCAGGAGGGAGCAGAGCAGTGAGCAGGCATAGTGGAAGGCGAAAGGGTGGGCTTTTCTTTCTTTTTTTGAACCCGGGCCAAAATAAGGAAAGGGTGTGCCACATTAGTGGTGTAGGGAATGATGTAGCAATTGGGAGTAGGAATATCATTTTCCTTGAGAAAAATTCACCACGAGCTTCAATCGATATTGTGGGGCATATAAATTAACTCATTAACGAAAGGGAAAGTGATTTAAATAATGTTAATAAAAAATAATTACCGAAATAGTGTTAGGTTAGAAATATTTACCAAAGTAGTGTTGGTTTTTGCCGCACAAGCGCCAGCCAGGCGCTGGTGCCTGTGTGGCTTTTATTTTAGGTGATTTCATCTTTTAGAAGGATGAAATCAACTTAAGGTTAATTTCGTAATTCTGAAGGACAAAATCAACACAATGTGATTTTGTCCTTATGAAAGAAAGGTGATTCCGTCCTTATGAAGGATGAAATCAACTCTATATACACACAACCCGAACCCAACTGTCTCTTCCGCCTTGTGCGCTCTACCCAGTCTCTTCCACCACTCTTTCTACCTTTCATTCCAGCCCGCTTCTTGACGTCTTGATCATCTTCCCGCCCCGACTCTTTCTCCCAGTTGTTTGCTCGATCTCACCCTCCCCGCATCTAAGAAAAGGTATGCACTTTCTTTGCTCTTCTCTTCTATAATGTTCTCTCTAGGGTTTGGTTTGTGCGCAAATTTATTAGACAATACCAGTGATGACGATTGCCATGTGGATCAGTCCATCAATCTCCTATTTCACCTTGTATAACGTTCACATTGTTGATTATGTGGTTGCTTCTATGTAGCTTTTAAATCCACTATGGAATTTATGAATGTATTGGGAACTTGCTGTAGTTTTTTATATGGTTTAAAGTATTTTCTATGTATTATTGTAAGCAAAGATGAATTTTGGAAAGGAATTCAAATTGGGTATGAGATTAGAGGTACTAAACTTATTGTGTTGATTATATCATAATGGGCAATTTCTTCTCGTGATGTTCAAGCATGTTTTGTCCGCTACGTCATTTGGCGCATATAGATTTATCACATGAGAGTGAAAATAAGAAGGAAGGATTTTATTTTAGAGATCCTTAATCTTTAGACTAAGTGGGGCTTTTTGTTGTCTTTTTGGTTTGTACCTCCTATCAAATCTTTGAATAAAATTTTCCATGTAATTGTGCTTTTTTTTCCTCTTCCAAGTTATAAAATAAATTTGTGTGTAATATTTAGCTTCGATCAAGTTCAATTTCTCAGCTTCACTTTTGGGTCTAATGAAGGTTTTGTCAATGACATTACTTCAATTTAGTACTTGGTCACTTTTGTGTTTTGTATTATGTATATAAACCTTTCTATCAAATAGAATTTATGGAGTAGGGCTTTTTTTTAATTGATCGAGGAGGCTATGATTTGCATTTTTTTGTGCGTTTAATACAAACTAAAAAGTAGTTTGTTACAAGTTGACTCTCTTAGGTATGTATCTAGATGCATATATAGCATATTAGAACTAAAAGACACCAAATTTTATAATATATTTTACTATGAAGAAACTTGGTAGTATGCCACTAACCATATATTTGTTTTCCAGTTGATTATAAATATAAGAGTAATAACACAACTATGGTAGTGGGAGCATTTATATGTCGGCCGACCAACTATTGAGATATGGCCAGTAGTAGAGGGTGCTTCATTAGGAGCCAGGTATATATTTTTTTAAACTATTATATTTTTAACATAGTTTTATGTGGATGTGTTGAATTGATGTGATAAATTTAACTCCTTAATATGGAATGTTCGGAGGAGGAAAACCAAAAATCCACGAGGAGTTCTCCAATTGTATAGAGGAGAGTTAGACCACCAACACCCTTATTAGGTAATTATATTTCATTATGTATCTTGTAATGTAATGCATATAATTTATGTAATGTTATTAAAAACTAATTATGCTTAAAAATTATGTAGGTCATTTTCTAGCCATATTCGAATGAGGTGTTGGCTGGGTTACCTCCTCTATGTACAAAGGGACGAAATATCTGACTATCGAGAATGCCATTGATTTGTTTTGAGATTGTGGAGATGCACATGCCTGATCGTGTGATGCTCCAATTTGACTTATAGCAGGATATTCCTCCTCGTACAATAGAGTTCATCCATTGGATTACTCGACAAGGCTGCCACATTACTGACTAGGCTAAACTTTATGAAGCATATATTGCTTGATGGGATAACAGGAGGGCCAATATTATCAAAGGCAAGATTCCTACAACTTCGCGTGATGTTTGTAGCCTGTACATGTAGTGGTATTTGACTATTACACAAAGATATATTTTACCACACAATGATTCAGAGGAGATGACCTATTAGCCTAGGGGCGCACCTAAGGCAGCTTTGGTAAGTATATATTATTTATATCATAATTTATTTATTTATTATTTATATGACTTATTTTTATTTTTTTATAGCTTGGTTTAGCGCGATGAACATATACACATTTGACTAACACTGTTAACACCTATACTTCGAGTGATGTCTTATTGGCATAATGTTAATCGATCATCAGGCACCATGAAGATGTCATTTGTAGCTTGCCACAACTTTAGTCGATTATCATAGACGTTCATGGACATTATCAAGTCGATTATCACAGACGTTCATGGACATTATCCCACCGACAAGGTAGCTCAAACATTGCCAAGGCACACTTCATACATGGATATTTCATCTTCATCTGCATCACTTGCCTCTCCTCCTCACGAGCTTCAGCTTCGTATGATAGTCCACATCTATCATCTCCGGCTGCTCATGTGGATCTAGCTCATCGTAGCCAATTGTGATGTCAATTATTCCGATAGTATATACTAGACGATAGCGGGCAGCTCATGCGATCTGATCCCATTATCTTCAGAGGTGTGTTGGGTGAGCCATCCATTATTTACGCAGACCAAGAGAACCCAATAGAGCAGCTTCATGGCCATGTGCATGGTCGAGGTCGTAGGGGTAGGAGATGTAGAGCTAATTAGAGTTGTCATATATTTTTTCAAATGTTATAAAGTGTAAACTTTTTTTGTAGACCAAACATTTTGAGAACATTTTATCTAATTTATGTGTTTCATAGACTTTCTAATTGCTCGATTTGTGGCTATCCAGGTATTTTATATGTTATTTTCACAAGGGGGTTATTTTGGGGTTAAATGGATTTTTAAAATGACAAAATCAGTACAAACTATCAATATTTGGCAAAATAAGGTTAAAGGACAAAATTAACTTTTAATTTGATTTCATATTTCAGATCCTTACAAATGATGAAATCACCCAATATTTTGATTTCGTCCTTAATCAGCTAAATAATAAAAAAAAAGTCATATAGGTGACAATGGATGGCTTACGCTTGTGTGGCAAAAACTAACACTACTTTGGTAAATATTTTTAACCCAATCTATTTTGGTATTTTATTAATATTATTTATATAAAGTTTCCTTAATAAAACTTATCCCAATAACTATTAATAAAGGGAAAATTATATAAATAATAATAATAATAAAATATTTACCAAAATAAACCACTTTGGGAAATATTTCCCAAAGTGGTGTTCCTTTTTGCCACGCAGGCGCCAGCCAAGCAGCTGGCGCCTGCGGGGCTTTTTTTTAATTTTTAAGTTGATTTCGTTGTTTAGAAGGACGAAATTGGTTTTAAGCCAATTTCGTCCTTCTAAACGATGAAAGCAGTTTAAGTTGAACTGGTTTCGTCGTTCTGAAAGACGAAATCAACTTAAGCTGATTTCGTCGTTCTGAACAACGAAACTACCACACTTGTCCCATTTCGTCCTTCGGTCTCAGCGACAATACTGATTTTCGTCGTTCTAAATGACGAAATCAAAATAATTTTTTTAATCAACTATTTGAAACTAATTTTATCACCTGTCCCTGTTCATTCATTCAAAACATACACAATTGCATTCATTCCACTTAGCATAACAAATATAACATTAAAGTACATCGTAGACAAGTATCAAATATATTACATCACAAGTCGAAAAAATGTTTAGTTTAAAATAAACATATAAAAAAAGTAATGTCATAATCTCCTACGTCCTCGACCTTGACCTCGTCTCGACCTCGTCCTCGAAGGTGGTGTACGAGCTCCTCATGATCTGCCTCTAGCTCTGGCTGTGGCTCGGGTTGCGACTCCAGGTCCTGCTCTAGCACCGGCTCTAACTCCGGCTCTAGCTCCGGCTCAGCATAAGTAATAGATGGTACAACACGAGCTGGCCAATGTCGTCTATAATATAAAATAGGATCTGGCTGAGCTACACGTGCAGTGTCTGAAAATGAACAACCTAGAGGAGAACTATACGTTGCTGATGATGATGGAATATTAGGGCATGAAGAGTGCATCGGCTGTGTCTGAGCGGCCTCGTCGACAGGATAATCTCAATGAACATTTGTGATCACCGAATGAAGCAGTGGCAAGCTACGAAGGACATCATCAGACTCTCTAATCACCGACTAACATGCTGCTGCAAAGTCCTCGCACGAAGTACAAGTGATAAGTGCATCGGTCAAATGTGCATGTGTACGTTGAACTAGACAAAGCTATAAAAAAATAAATTAAATATTAGATAAATAATTAAAAAGAAATAAGAAAAAAATATGTCTTAATTAACAAAGTTGTACTTACTAGAGCTGCCTCAGACGCTCCCCTAGGCTGATATGTCATCTCCTCTATATCATCATGCGGTAAAATATATCATCATGTAATCAGTAAATACCACTGCATATGAGCACTACGGACATCTTGCAATGTCGTAGCCATCTCCCCTCTAATAACAGTGGCTCTCCTATCCTCCCATCAAGCAATATATGACGCACGATGTATAGCCCAGTCGGTAATATGGCGGCCCTGTCGAGTGATGCAATGGACAAACTTGATGATAGAAGGTGGGACCCCTTGCTCCAGGTTAAACTGGAGCATTACACGATCCGGTACATACATCTCTATAATCACCGTGGGCAAGGGACCACTGTGTAGGATGCAATTCTCCACCTAAGAGGAGATGTTTTGCCCTAGGACTCTCTTGACCTATCAAGTCCATTTTAGCATCAAACTTTTCTATTGTAAGTGCACAAGCTACTGCCCCAATCAAATCCGCCAGTGTATCATTTTTTAACTCTTTAAAATTTGCTTTTATATAACGGATGCAATAACTATGGTGGTAATCCGATTCGGGAAGAACCTCAGGCACGGCCTTCTGAAGCCCCTTATGTCGATCTGAAATAATGACGATGTTCATCATGCCCATCAGTACATGATCCCTCAGTTCCATTAGAAACCATTTCTAATTGTCTCCATCTTCCTTCCCGACAAGCCTGAATGCTAGAGGAAATAACCCATTGTTTCCATCTGTAGCCGTTGCAGCCATAAGAGCACCGGGGTATCTGCCATATAAGTGAATGACATCAACACCAATCATAGGGATGCAATGTTGAAACCCTGCTATAGACGGCCCAAATGCCCAAAACAACGGTGTAAATCTCCTACAAGTGCCACCATCTGCACGAGGTACTACATCATCCTCTAAGCGGTAGTAGGTGTCAGGATTCGCTTCTTGCACCGCCCTTAGGTACATTGGCAACAATTTATACAATTCTACCCAATCTCCATAAATAGCCTTGATCGCCATATTCCTTGCTGCCCATGCTTTCTTATAAGATATGTCAACATGATACTTCTCCTTCATTCTTTGAATAATATCCCCTGGTGTAAGAGTTAATTCGGCTTGGATAGCGGGCATTATGACCTTTGAAATAAATGAGGCACTACACTGCCTATGATCTGTGCTAAGCTGGGCATTCCGACATGTGTGGTCACCTTTGTACGTCTTCAATTTAAAGTACCCACCACCCCTTTTTATTGAGCCATGCACTCTCCAAGGGCAAGTGCTATCAATGCACTTCACTGTATACTCTGACAAATTTGTTCGTACAACCTTGTATTCGACATGATTTTGAATGGAAAACTCCTGCAAGGCTGTAACAAATGCTTCCTTATTCTCAAAGATGCGGCCAACATATAACTCATCTTCGTTTTGTTGGTCCATATCCATTGTAGAATTAACTGCCGTATCTATCTCTTCATCTGTGATGTGTGCATAAAGTGGTTCCACTTCATAGTACGGCGGCTCTTCATCATCTACATTCATACCATTTCCAGCAATAGCATTGTCTACCGCATCATCCCCCTCGCCGTCTACCATCTGTTGAGCGCTTTCTTCACCTCTAACCCCTTCTACATTCATGTCAGAATCTTCTCCACTTACTTCATCAATATTATCTTCACCTTCATTAGCCTCATTTTCATCAATATCTTCACCGTGGACATATCCCCCCTAACATATAAACATCGCATATGTATTAAATTTCATATGCCTAAAAAAGTTATATTCATTTATAAATATATATTTCAACTTTGATTGGATGGTCCAGCATCGGTATGACCAACATACGTGTAGGGGTAATGAATGAATGTCCATCGAACTTTGAGTTTCATACCATGCACCGCCTTGAGACATTTGAACGCTAAATGGATCGTGTGCATGCGTTGTGGACCTTCCATATTACACACAAAATTTCAAAATTTAGCCAAGCATATTTTCATTAATAATTATAAGATTTAAAACGTATTCACAACTAAATCAACCTTACCTCCAATTAGGTCCACTTCCATCTTAAATAGGGGCAGACGACCTATGACATTCATTTGAAGCTACAGTCATAGATAAATTTCCTTCTTCTTCGTCGTCCACCGGCATTTGCATATGTCTTTCATTGGTCACATTTCTATCTGGGCTCTTGTGTGAGCTCCTATGTGAACTACTTTGCCTTTCACTAGGCACTCGGGCCTCTTTTTTGAGAAATAACTCGAAACAAATTACGTGACGTGATTGGTGAAACATAAAACCCATTGATGTATCATCATTTATGCATATTAATGTCATCCTTGATGCGTGTGACGGAATATTACATTTGATAGTAATTTTTCATCTTCTTCGATCCCACCCAACCTTGTTTCCTACTTGCATCTCAAATTCATCATACGTCGACGGTTTCTTAATTAATAATCCTTCTGTGCTTCCGTCATAGGTAAGTAATAAACTAACCAATTTTTGTGCCATTTCTATTCAATTAATTCATAAACAATAAATTAAATTAATATTAGATTAAGCAAACTAATACTAACATTTACCCTAACCAAACTATTGCTAACTCATATTCTCTATTAAATTAAGCTTTAATTTTAAATAAAAATGTCAGTCAATAGAGGCATAAAATACCACAACAATATTCTAATAGATTTACCAAGTATATATGCATATCATGAAGACTTTAAATTAATGAGCAAATTTCCTTAACAATGAAATTACACAATTGATGAGATAAAACATACAATGTCACAAACAATATAAGCAGTAAAAAAAAGCAACTATCTAAAGCCACTCAACAAAAAATGCTCATTTTTAACTAAACCATCCAAATCACATGTTACACCAAAATACCGAATTAATATCACAAACCATGCAATGTCACAAACCATAATCTCTAGACACGCAACAAATATTTAATTTAAGCACATACTTTGAATCAACACACTTTTAAAGCAATTATTAAAATAAATGAAAGAATTAGGTTACCACGGAATGGGTGCGAAATTGGCACGGTTAGAATGGGGGCCAACGGCAAAGGCGGCGGGGAGGGGGAGGCAGGACCGGCGGCGGGCCGGAGGAGGAGAGACTGGTGGCGGGCCGGACGACGGAAGCCTGGAGGCGGCGGAGCGGAACGCTAGAAGAAATGACTGGAACTGGAAACCCAACTCGAGGCGGAGCGGATTGGCGAGTTAAAACGATGATGTCAACTTAAGGTGATTTCGTTATTGTCGCTGAGACCGAAGGACGAAATGGAACAAGTGTGGCAATTTTGTCGTTCAGAACGACGAAACTGGTTCAACTTAAACCGGTTTCGTTATTTAAAAGGACGAAATCGGCTTAAAACCAATTTTGTCCTTCTAAAAGACGAAATTCACTTAAAAATTTTTAAAAAAAAACCACGCAGGCACCAGCTAGCTAGTGCCTGCGTGGCAAAAAAGAACACTACTTTGAGAAATATTTCCCAAAGTGGTTTATTTTAGTAAATATTTTTTTATTATTATTTATATAATTTTCCCATTAATAAATTAGGATCTAAAATAATCTTAATAAATGTAAGATTAAAAAATTAGACAAAAATTTCACCTAGGGCCAATTCGACATTTCTTTTAAAAAAAATTTAAACAAAATTCAAAGAAATTCGTAACTATGATGGGATCAACTATGAACCACCCACAGCACAATCACAGCGCTCCTAGGCCATTAACGACATCACAGTCCCGGACTCCACTTTTCTTTCCGGGTGTCCAGATTCGGACACGTCACGACGTAGTCCGCAGCCAATAGTCTCCGGCCACGTCCCCACGCGCATCCAAACAGTTTCGCGCTCGCCCCTTTTCAACTGAACAATTCGGCAAAAACCAGGCGTTGGAACTCCTCTTAATTCCTTTATTTACCTAATAGTCCTTCCCACCACAATTCCGCGCCTCGCGGTCCATACTTTTGTCTACGATGACGTAATTTCCTAACCAATAAGGGTGTTTTTGCATTTCACGTTTCTAAAGCGGGGCAGTATAAATCGTGCACTGCAGAGAGTCCTGCAGTTGCGACCTGCGTTGGCGAATTGCGATCGCCTTTCTTTGAATCTTGATGGTACTGTTCTCCTTCCGCTTAAATTCGTCTGCTTCCCGACTTGAACATGGCCGCTCCCTTCTTCTCTACGCCCTTCCAGCCCTACGTCTACCAGGTAGTTTTCTTTATTCATATGGTCGAATTTTGCTTAAGATCGCAATTCTTTGATGTCTTTGTTTCTAATTGTACTTTGTCATGCTAATCCTGTCTCTATCCCTCATTCGCTCTGATAAATTATTTTGCTGAATTCTGAGTGAGTGCCCTTGAATTTCATAGTGCAAATAGAAGAATATGTATTTTTTTTATTTTTAGAATTGATGTGACATCAATTGAGCATTGGAACATTCTTCTTGAGAAAAAAAATTGATTTTATCATATAATTAAATTAAAAAAAATATATGAAATGTGCGGTAGTTATGAATGTGAGTTACTACTGATTACATCCACCCATCTTATATCGTTGATATGATGTGTACATACACGTGCACAGGTTGGTTTGAATCATGTTTGATATTTCTTTTGTAGTAAACTATTACCATGTAATGGTAGTGTTCACATGTTAAAGCAACTTTTCCAGAAGTTGCTCACAGCAGGAGAATGATGGAGCATATCTCATGCGCAATTTTAAAAAGTTGTTCGTACCTTTGATAATTGTTGTATTTATGGATGAAGTCCGTTTTTTCTTATGGTTAAATGGTTGTTTTTTACATAAAAAATTTAATTAGTTTAGGATTTCTGTAGTGATCAGATCAAGCCTGGTGCAGCCAAGCCAGATTTAATATTCTTTCCCTTCCCTAATTTGAACTTGACAAGGAATGAAAAGATGAAACAGAATTTCTGGTTGCTTCAAGGGAACCAGAGAGCTTGCACTGTTAACACAAAAGTGTTTCTGAAGAATAAACATCCACACCGTTTCCATTCCTTCGTAACTACTTATACATCAGTACAACGTTACACATGCCTAAGAAGTGGGAGAAATCCAACAGAAAATTCAACAAATAGGAAGATTCGTAACTATTTATTGACTAATTCCAGCTAGACTCTTAAATAATAAATAAACAAACAGAACTTGTGCATATTCCAACTAAAGAAGCTACTTATATTTGAATGTGACAAAGCCTCTCTATCCCACTTGGTGATCACTGACAGAGATGCATGTTTGCTAGAAAAACAATCTGAAATTACAGGAATTGGTGCGTAAATGGAGAGGATGTTGATTATGTAGGAAACCTGAAAATTGGAACAAGACAGGGTGTTGTCGTTGCCAAGGATATGGATAGACATGAGAAAATGGTTTGTTTTACAAGAAATTATTGGATATGTTGAAATGACAAGAAATGCTGGACATGCCAATATGAAGTTTGTTGGCTGGGGGTTAGGATTTACTTGCCATTGTGTAGAAGAAGTGAAGTACACTTTTTTTAAATGTTCTTATTAACATAAACTAAATAAAAGGACCAACTTGACAAAGATTGTCATGACAGAGATCATTGTCATTCATTACTCCTTGTATACAAAATCTTAGAAATTGATAAAGTGAATCATCTTGTTTTGCAGTATGGTCAATGCATATTGGCTTAACCTGCAATGGTTAAACAAAAAAAAGGATAGGTGGTCAAAAAAGAGAGAAGGGGAGGGGGGGGGGGGAGAGAGAGATGGTGAGGCTAAAGGTTCTGAGCTATGGAAGAAATATAAGAAAGTGCATAAGATAGCAGTGTGATTGAACTGGTGTGAGCAAATGAGGTCATGAGGTTCTTAAAAGCATATGCCATTTCGTAAAATATTGTGCTGTTATTTGTCTGTGTAGAAAGATTGAATGAAGATGATGTGCATTTTAAGGTACAAGGATTGCCATCTATGATTGCGGTGAGATCTCAGCTGGCCGAAAAGAAGGAGATCTCACAGAGATTTTGAGAGTTTAAGAATTTCAATTTATGTTATGGGAAAAAATGGTTTTAATTTATTGTTTACAAGATGTGATAATTGACAATGTCATAATGGTTTTAATTACTAATGAAGTATGCTAATCTTAAAACAGGTGTGATGGCATCTCTAACCATAGGAGCTAATTGTAGGGTCATTTATAGGTAGGGGTGGCAGTACGGGCTGCCCTCACCAGTGGGCTGGGCTGCGACTTCAGGCAACAGTATGTGGGTAGCGAGGGCTGGGTCGGGCCTCGCCCTCAGCCCGCCCTGTGGGGCCACACGTTATGGATCATAATTAGGATGTTTTAAATTAGGCAATTTCTTATTTATGCTATTTCTTCATTAGGCAGTCTTATTTATGCTATTCCTTCATTAGGCAGTTTCTTTATTTTCATTAGGAAGTTTCCTTTATTAGTCTTAAGGTTTAATTAGGAATCTCTACAGCTATGTATAGGGTGACCGCCCTCTTGGAAAATCAATGAGAAGAGTTATCTTCAGTTAGGGCTGGGAATCGGGTCGGGTTGGCCTTGACCCTCACTGAAATCGGGTAGGGTCATGACCCGACCCTATTTTTAAATCGGGTCAAAAATCCAAACCCTAACCCTACTTGAGTCGGGTTGGGTCGGGTATGCGGGTAACCCTACTTTTTTTCCTCAATTTTTTTGTAGAACTCATTTTATATACCTTCTCTTTTCAAAGGGCAAATGCAAATGAAATTAAATACAATACAACATTAATTTGTGATGTTTGGTTCTTTGGCTAATTTGTGGCTGATACTGTTTTTGTAGTAGCCATCAACGAAGACTTTAGAGGTATAATGTTTCATTTCCTCCATTCTAAGAGAATGATAACAAAACAGATCTTCAATGTTTGTTTACTCATGATCAGCCCATTGGCTTTTGATAACTCATATACCAACGCAAAACAGATTAACATTATTTCTTTGATGGCCAAAGAGGATCATGCATTTCAGCATGTCTTAATTTTAAAATTTCAGTAACTACTTCTCTATGGCAGCTCATAACTTTACCCTCCTTTTCAACCAATGGCACTTAGATTACAATTTTCCTCCTCTAAAAATTGTCCCTCGTCGAGCTTTATTATCTACCTATCTAGTTACATGTATTTAACCTGCCCCATATTATGATTTTCAGGCTTTTAACAGAGAGCTAAATCTAGTGTGTGATGTGTTCTTCCAAAAGAAAAGAGGATGAGTAATGAATACAACAAAATATGATATATTTTTATTCTATTAAATACACTTAAAAGAATAACAGAAAAGAAATTAAACTATATATAAATTAACCACACTTTGAAGATACCATCCTCTGTTATCCTAAAATGGATGTCTACTACAAAGCAAAATATATGTGATCACACCTATACTCTAAACATCTTATTCATGCCCAAATTTATGTTTTGGCACCTCTAGTTCAACATAGTACGCACTAAACAAACACTATAATAATAGTATAAATAAGTCCAATAGACTAACACTATAATAATAGGGTTCTTTATTATTTGTAGTCGGGTAAAAGTTGGGTTAGTTGGGTTGTGCGGGTCGGGTTCGACCCGACCTTAAATTCAAACGGGTCAAGATCCTAAACCTTGACCCTACTTGTAGTCAGGTCGGGTCGGGTACAGGGTTAAGCGGGTTGGGTTTGGGTTGGGTTCGGGTCGGGTTGGATTTTCCCAGCCCTATCTTCAGTCTCTCCCTGCTTCTCTCACGTCTCTTCTCTCTGTCTCTCTTCTCTCACCCTGATGAAGACAATTGTCATAGAGGGTTATTCTTCCCTTGTTCATCCAACTTCCCAATGTTTGGACTGTGTAAACCCAAGGGTTTACATCACCACAGCCATCACACCCCGCGGCCCTGCCCCACTGGCCATGGCCAATCTCTCTTGGCTGCGGCCAGGATCTCCATCCGCAGCCAGGCTCTTGCGGCATTTTTTTTTTAAATCAGTGTTGGAGCGGGCCTGGCGGCCCCGGCCTAGTCCGGCCTGCAACCCCCTCAAAGGGGGCTGCCTCCCACCCCTGTGGACTGGGCCCGCTTCAAGAGAGGGCGACAACAGGCTAGGACTGTTGCCACCCCTAATCTTAAGAATGTCCTGGTACTTCTTCCAACCGTAGGGATATTAATTTTATCATGTGCTAATGGGATTTCCAATCAAATGCAATCAAAAAGCCCTGCCATTGTCCTCAATAAAATATCAATCATATATGCTCTAGATCTCCTTGTCCAGCCAGATTCTCATCAATGAATTTCAATAAATATTTGTTGTTTGATTGCACTAAGATATCTCTATTTTGCAGCTTATCTTGTATCTAATTGGCCCCCGATAATTCTGCATAAAAATTCAATCATATCTGAGTAAAAATATCTGAAATCAATCAGGACAAATTTAAGTGTACCTTTTATTTGATTATTGTTAAACCTGTCAGTAGCAACCTTTCTTTTACTTGCGTTAGGTCTCAATCGTGTATATGTTTTACACAATATTGTTCTAATTTGCTTAATCAGATTCTTCTCAATTACTCTCAATCATATCTTCTTATTTTCTTACATTAGATGTCTCTAGTTTGCATCTTCTCTCCTACTTATCAGATCTTTCTTATAGGCACTTTATTAATTTATCTTCACATTTGAAACATACATCTATCTTAAAGTACATATTATAGGTAACCTTCATGATTTCTGCAAGAAACGGAAAGATCATGCCAAAGTTCTGCCATTTTTTGCCATTTGGAAATAAGCAATTGCTAAATTCCATTTTGCTGAGTTTTGAGATATATTGGTATTCATCACTGGAGGCGCTGCCAATATCATGATCTTGGTGCGATTTCACTGAAATGGAATTCTTTGATTGGGAAAAACTCTTCAAAATCTACAATCTTTTTATAGTACTTTTCTAAAACTATGATTTTACCAAGAGAAAGTTTGAGATGAAGCTTCTTTATTCAGTTTTTGGAAATGATCTAGGAAATGTACTTGTGTTAGAAACCAAGTTGCCTTAAAAGTGTAAGTTGTTAAGAAATAGCCCAACAGTGTATATCAAACCTAAATCGGCCCGAACAGAATGATACACATTGACATATTATCCAACACCCCCTCCATAAGCAAGCATAATTTAACTGATTTAAATGCTTACACATGCACAGAATACAAAGGCAGGGGCGAGGATCAAAACCGAGACCTCGTGGCCCCGATACCATGTTAGAAACGAAGTTGCTTTAAAAGCTTAAGTTGTTAAGGAATGACCCAACAATGTATATCTAGCCCAGATCTGCCCAAACCAGACTGATGGATAGACATATTATCCAATAGTTTTTAGCCACGAAAATTTTAACTTTTAAGCTTGTAATTAGTTATGGACCTAGTCAGTGGTGTGGTTGGAGTCTTGAGTTTCAAAATATGAAGGCCTTCAATAAATAGTTTGTTTGGCTTAGATGTGTCTTTGAGATGTTTAATCATACTTTAATATGAAGCAAATTGGTGTACTAGAGAACTTTCAAATTTAGACTATTTGACCCATATTTCATACCATTGGTCCCTAATTTATCCCAATTTGGCCTTCCTAATCACCAAAAAGCCAAAAATGTAAAAATCCTAATCCCTTTGTTTTAGGTTATGTTGATTTTAACTTTAAAATATTATATCTTGCACTCCTGAACTCGGATTTGTGTATTTTTAGTATTGTTAGAAAGCTCTCAACGAGCTCTATTAAATGAGATCCACATGACTATGTTTTTTAGAACTTTTTTTATAGGCCCCACGTATATATCACACTTCTCATTAATAGTTTTTTTATATTTTTGCATACATTATACATATTCGGATTTGTATATTTCTAATGCCCTTGGAAAATTCCCGAAGAGCTCTATCAAATGAGACCTGACAATAAATTGGTCGTGAATATGAATAACGTGCTTTATGGCATAAAGTCCTTTGACACCATTGTCTTTGCCGACCTATGACATAATATTTAGGGCCTATTTGGATGGGAAAGGAAAAAGGCTGAAATTACCTTTCTACAAGAACTCTCTTCAAAATGAGGGTTAAGTTTCAAATGCCATTTTAGAGTGATGTGACATTTTACAAAATGATGTGACCTCAAATCATCTCTTCTAAAAACTAAGGGCCTATTTGGCAATTACTGTAAAAACCAAAGGAAAGGCCCTTAGGCCTTAAAGGGCCTTTCCTCTCCAATCCTCCTTCGAGGATGGTTGTTTTTCAAAGTGGCTTTTTTTATGATGTGACAATTTACTCATTGATTTGAATTACAAGGAAAGTCACTTTGGTTTTTAAAGTGGTTGCCAAACATGTCCTGAGCCTATGAGATTTGGATTCACAATTGCATATTACGAGTGAATATGTGTTAATATAGAGCTTGTGTGTATAAATAATGATCATTGTGATCCTCAATGCAACGTAGCATAACTATAACATGTAAGGGAGACCTTTCTACAATACATATTTTATTTTATTTAATATATACACGCATAATGCGTGTGCATTCTTGCTATATCTATTAAGTGGTTTGGAAGATAATCTTCTGTTGATTATATTTGAAAATTTCTGGATTGGAATGTTCTGTTCACATGTCATTTTAAAGTCTAAGATTACTGGGAATATTAGGTCTTTATGGTTTCCCTCAATTTATATTAATGTATGGAGTGTCTAATAAATTGTTCACCCTTACATTACTTCCTATTTGGCTGGTTCAATTTTGTAAAACACCTCAAGTTACTCTTGCTATGGTCTTTCTGAATAGGTGTGAGTTCTGTCTTCTTTAATTTTATAGATGAAAGCCTTAATGAGAAATAAAATTTTGATTTTAAGCCTTTTTCAATGTGAAATATCTTCAATATTCAATTTTGTTTCTCATTTTCCCTCATGTCACATGCACCACTGCCACCTTGCATCAAAAATTGTGACAATGATGATTTGATGTAATTAGGATCACAAAATACAACACAGAACAGAAAACTACAATTCTGGAAACTAAACCTAGAATCTTCGAATTGAAAAGTTTGAGAGAAAAGAAAGGATTACAAAACACCACTCCAGGAGTTATCCCTGATTCCACAGAGATTACAAAGCTGTGTTAAATCTACAACATATAGAGCTACTCAATTCCATGAGCAAAAGACTGGAGCTTATCCCATAACACAAGGTTTTTGCAATTTCGAATTTCAAAAACTGCCTCTTACAACTGACTTTCCCCCTATTATAGACTTGGACGGAAAGAAAGACTTACAAGACAACTTTACCCCTACTAACAAAGACTGATTCATGTCTGGATAAGTGGACTGACCAAAATACCCCTACTAATGAATAGAAAAGAATGACTTATTAATCATGTTCTAATACTGCCCCTGTTGTCTTATTTAGACTAGACACCAACTGTTTGATGAAATGTCTCCATCAAACTGCTGTTGGAATTTTCTTTCACATCATAAATGGCTGTTGAGTTTGATGGAATTTGTTGTGGAAGTCCACATGAGGCTTGAATACGTAGGTTACACAATTTTAATAATTCTTTTGAAAGTTCCAAATGCTTGAATTTTAATACTTCTTTTGAAAGTTCCAAATGCTTGAAGACTTGTGTTAGTGTGCTCAGTTAAATGACCAAACTTACTCTCACTTTCCTCAATTACTTTGCTCCACCCCCTTATTGCATCAAATGGTGATATGTTCCTTTGGAATGTGATTGATTGATTGTAGCAAAAAGCCGCAATTGACTTGCACCCTTTAAATTCCAGATTTCCAAAATCATAAACAATTCCATCCCCCACCCCCAACACCAATTTCATGATTTTCTCAGTAGAAGATTTTTTTGGGTGGGTGTTATAGTTATGGGGCATATGTAGCAAAATGGTCAGCACTAGCCTGTGGGTTCCAACGGTGATTTCTATAGCAAGAATCTGCCAGTAAGTTTCTCTACTTATGCAACTTGGTATTGTTAAAACCGATTTTCAATCTTCTCTTTGACGATCAAAGAACCTTTTCATTATTCATTTGTTAGATTTTTACTTGGTTCAAAGGCAAACCATTGGGCAATCTTGCTGATCAGATGGCAACAGTAGGGGATAATGTATGGCAATGAGGAAATTTATGCAAAACTTCTGCAAAAGGTTCTTCTGTGGAGCTTCCTGCAATGAGAACAAAACAAAGCTAAAAGGAGTGGGTAATTGTTGTTGGGGGGGGGGAGGCGAAGCTCAAGCATGGTGGTCAATGGCTAGGTTGAGGGGAAAGGAGTGGGTGACATGTGATTGTTGTAGAATTACACATAAACAGGTACACCAGGCGGTACCTGGATTGAAATTGGAAACCTTAACTTTAAAGAAACAAGAAACTTTAACCTTGATGTTATTGGAGTTTTATTAGATCTTGAGGTGCCCTTTTTAACACCACGAACTACTGTATGGTCTGATCTTTTTGATATGTCTCAACAATTAGATTACTTTTGATAAGAATTCTTGTTATTATTCCTGGCCTGCCTGAGGTGCCTCTTTTACTAGGATTTTACACCTCTATCTGGGTGCTGCTACCATCTGTTTGCTTTGAAGTTCTTTTAAAGCATAGTGTTAAGAGAAGACCTATAGTCGTCCTATGCATTTGCATTTTTACTATGCAAACAAATATTTCATTGTGGCAACAACCATTTTCATTGTGACAACAATCATTTTGCTTTTGCTTTTTACTTCTAGAGCTCATGTGTACTCCATTTGAGCTCAGTTCGCCAACATCAACAACTGGTTTTCTACTTTCTTTGCTACCTTAATTGGTCTCTCAGATCCAACCTCCAAGTGTGTTACTTTTGTACCTTTCTGGGTCAATCTAGTTGGGTTCAATCCATTCAGGTCTGCTATTTGGGCCATTAACCTCGATGGGCTCAACACTCACACCACCTGTTCTCCAACTGTGGGATGTGAGGAAAGCTGAGAGCCAGCCGTCCTCTCTATGCAAGATACATCAAATGGCCAGGACAGCATTAGTCAAAGATCGTCATTGTAACCATTTTCTCTTCTTATTGTAACTATCATTTGGTCAAAGGGAACTAAATCCCCATGAATCTTGCAAACTGTTTAATGTATAAATAGCATGTAAATCAATAGAAATGACATCAACTCAATTTCTCACACGGTATCGGAGTGAAAACTTACTTGATCCTCCTCCATGTGCATCTTTGTTCTTCGCCTTTTCTTTCTCTCCCATGCACCATATCTTCGGCTACAACATCCGCCACCGCCTCTCCCTTACTAGACTCTTTCAGCCCTATCACCACCACTCCTCTTCCCTCTATTAAGAATATCTCTAAGGAGGTTTCTGTGAAACTTGCATCTACCAACTATTATATGTGGAAGATGCAAGTCTTGCCAGTGCTTAGCTGCCATGGCTTCATCAGGCTTGTTCACGGCGAAATGGCTCAACCCGCGAGTGACGACGGTGATGCTGCTGTGTGCTCCTTGTTCCATCTGGACCATATGGTTTTTGCGTGGTTGGCCACCTCCGTTTCTGAAGACGTGCTGCCTTAGGTTGCGCACTGCGAGTCTGCTCATACTTTCTGGGCAACGATGGAGGCTCTCTACGGCAAAATGACTCGCTCCTGCATCTAAGGTATCAAAGGTGAGCTCCATAGTCTCTCAAAGGGCTCCCTTTCTATTGCTGAATACATCAACAAGGCTCGCTCTTCAGGACCGAGTCCCTTTAGCACAAGGATGATGAAATCGTCGTCATCAACGGGCTTTCTTGCCATGGCAAGGGTATGGGCCGCGCATGCCCATGGAGCCCATGACCTACCGCCAGGCTGCCAAGGACCCATGGTGGGTCCAGGCCATGAACGAGGAGATTCTTGCTCTTGAACGTAATGGGACGAGGACCCTTGTTCCGTTTCAGCCTTCCATGAACGTGGTCGGCTGCAAGTGGGCCTTTAAAGTTAAACTCAATGCGGATGGTTATGTGGAACACTACAAAGCCCGTCTTGTGGCCAAGGGCTATAATCAACGGGCGGGTTTTGACTTCGAGGAGACATTCAGTCCGGTTGTCAAGGCCACTACCATATAATTGGTTCTTGCCCTTGCCACTACCTATGACTGGCCTCTTCGACAACTTGATGTGAAAAATGCATTTCTCCATGGCGATTTTCAAGAGGAAGTCTATCTCCAACAACCTCCTGGCTTTGTGGAGTCTACGCATCCCTCTCATGTCTATCGCTTACACAAGGCTCTGTATGGCCTCAAGCAGGCACCACGGGCGTGGTACACCAAATTCACTGGTTTTCTTCTTCAACTTGGATTTTTCGGGTGCCCATTTGATACGTCTTTGTTCCTCTAGCAACATGAGTCTCAAACGCTCCTACTATTGCTACATGTTGACGACATCATTCTCACTGGCTCATCTCCATGCCTCCTGGAGTTGCTTACTACCAAGTTGTCCACCGCATTTGATATGAATGATCTAGGTCCTTTACACTTATTTCTTGGGATGCAGGTTCATAGGTCTGGATCATCCTTAACGTTCTCTCAGGCCCACTATGCTCTCCAACTCTTGGAGTGGTTTGATTTGTCTGGAGTTAAGCCCGCTAAAGCCCCCCTTGCTGCCAGCCTACATCTCTCTGCACATGGCTCCCCCACTCGCGGATTCATCCTCCTACTCGCAAATGGTGGGGAGCTTCTAGTACCTCACTCTCAGTCGGCCTGATCTTACCTTCGCAGTCAATCACGTCTACCAATTCATGTACTCTCCGTGCCAAGTCCATCTAGAAGCTGTCAAGCGTATTTTTCGCTATGTTAAGGGTACCATTTCCTTCGGCCTCCAATTTCATCAGTCCAAGGACCTCTCATTACAAGCCTACTCTGATGTTGATCAGGCAGGCTGCCCTAATACTCACAAATCCATCACTGGTTATGTAGTTTACCTTGGTCCCAACTTGATCTCCTGGGTGGCCAAAAAGCAACCCATGGTCTCTCGGTCTAGCTCTGAAGCTGAGTATTGTGCCCTTGCTACCACTACCGCTGAAGTCCTGTGGGCTAGAAAGCGAGCCTTGTTGATGTATTCAGCGATAGAAAGGGTCCTTTGAGAGACTATGGAGCTCGCTTTTGATACCTTGGTTGCGGGAGTGAGTCATTTTGCCGTAGAGAACCTCTATCATCACCCAGAAAGTATGGGCAGACTCGCAGTGCGCAACCTAAGGCC
Organism: Saururus chinensis; assembly: GCA_035235625.1. Lineage (NCBI taxonomy): Eukaryota > Viridiplantae > Streptophyta > Magnoliopsida > Piperales > Saururaceae > Saururus > Saururus chinensis. Next base: position 20,532,713 of record CP141146.1, on the reverse strand, counting down.
GCATGTCTTCGAAAACAGAGGTGGCCAACCACGCAAGAACCATCTGGTCCACATGGAACCAGGCGCGGACAACAGCATCACCGTCGTCACCTGCGAGTCGAGCCATTTCGCCGTGAACAAGCCCGATGAGGTCATGGCAGCGGAGCACTAGCAAGATTTGCATCTTCCCCATATAATAGTTAGTAGATGCAAGTTTCACAGAAACCTCCTGAGAGATTCTTAACAGAGGGAAGAGGAGCGGTGGTGATAGGGCTGGCAGAGTCCAACAAGAGAGAGGCGGTGGTGGATGTTGCAGCCGAAGACATGGTGCAAGGGAGAGAAAGAAAAGGCGAAGAACAGATATGCACAGGGAAGAGGATCAAGTCAGTTTTCACTCCAATACCATGTGAGAAATTGAGTCGATGTCATTTCTATTGATGTCAATTCTATTGATTTACATGCTATATATACAGTTTGCAGGATTCATGGGGATTTAGTTCCCTTTGACTAGGTGATAGTTACAATGGGAAGATGACAATCTTTGACTCATGCTGTGAGTTTGTTTGGATGAACCTGGCCATTTGATGTATCTTTCATAGAGAGGATGGCTGGCTCTCAGCTTTCCTCACAAGTCTTCCTCCTGTTGAACGACCTGCCTTTCATGTGATGGCTGATTACCAAGGAAGATGTCTTGGGATATCTCAGACATCTTGTTCAACCAGTCACCATTCACCGTTGAGATCTCATCTTGTTCAACCAATCCTCTCCACTAGTTCTCAGCATTTGCATCTTTTATCCTTTCTCTTGAGATTTCTCATTTATTATCTTCCTTGCCACAAAAATCCAACCCCACATCAACTTCGATGAGGTCATTGCTTCATTCTTTGAGATGGATGCTTGTTTGCGGTAGCGCTAGGGTTTCTTACTGGTCTGATGTGGATTTACGTGTATCCAGCTCTATTACTGCATCACTTGTCTGATTGAAATTGAGTTTTGGACACGATTACATGTTGACACACCTAGACTGGTTGTTTCCTTTTCTTGTCTCAAACCAGACTCCATTTGAGCATGGTTCATCAACATCAACAACTGGTTTCTACTTGCTTTACCATCTTAAATTGGTATCTCAAATTGTTGTGAACGTTCTAGGGGTTGCCACTGGGGCCACGAGCTAGGGTAATTAAGGTTTTAATTATATAATAAGGGCAATTAGGTCAATAGGTTAATTATGGTATTAGTGGTTTGCTTTTAATTATGTTAATGGACCTTAGGCACCTGTTAGTGAGCCCTTTAGTCAATGTATTTAAGTGTAAGGGTTATGCCCTAATTGGGAACACGAATGATTAATCACTTCTCTAATTATCCTCTCTCCTCCCCTGCCTCTTCTCCCTTTCCAACGGCCATGCCGTCTCCTCTCCCCTTTCCCGGCTTTCTTGCGCCGCTCCCTTCCCTTACGTTGGCTGCCACACTGTTGTGGACGTCCTTCCACAACACTGGTATTGGAGCCCAAAGTTCCATGGGACAACAGGCAGAGATACTTGCAGAGGTTGCAGCTATACTTGAGGATTTGAAGAGGCTTTTAATGTCCCTGGCTGCATCTAGCTATTAAGGATTTCACCGGATCGCAAAGGGGTTCCATTCAGGGGAATCGGAACCAGATGGAAAGGGGAAGGAAAATCCCATAAGATCTTGACCCCCGCCCAAACGAGATCCCTTCCACTGGAAGGGCCACAACGTACCTTCTTCCTCCTCTTTGCCGCTGTCAACGCTAGAAAAGGCCAAGGCAAATGGGTGAAGCGAAGGGGCGATGCAGCGGTCGATGGCTGGGTTGCTTCCCGCCGCTGAAGGGGAAGGTGAAGTAGCGGAAGGGTTGGGCACTCAACGCCTTTCTGGTCGGAAGTCCAGAGAACGACCGGCAAAAGGACGGGAGGAGAAAGATGTCCCCTTTCTGCACCGGCATGGTCGACTCGCTTGGTCAGGAACAAAGACAGTCGGCAGAATGGGCTGGGCGGTTTCTGGAACACAGTTGGAGGTGGAGATGAATAGCCAACGCGTCAGGGGACACTGATGTGGACTAAACTCCTTCGTGAAGAGAATCCTGACTCCGCCGGAACGGGTTCCTCTTGCACCAAAAGACCCTCTGCGTGAACAGATTCATCCGCTTCTTCCATGCAAACAATGGTGGAGGCGTTGGGTTAGCCCAGGGTGTTCCATTGACCGGCTTGGATGCCGCCAAGGACATTAAAAGCCTCTTCAAATCCCCGAGCGTAGTTGCAGCCTCCGCGCGTATCTCCGCCCATTGTTCCATGGAACTTTGGGCTCCAATACCAGTGTTGTGGACGGATGTCCACACAACAGCGTGGCAGCCAGTGTAAGGGAAGGGAGCGACGCAGGAAGGCCAGGAAAGGGGAGAGGAGACGGCATGGCCGCCAGAAAGGGAGGAGAGGCAGGGGAGGAGAGAGGATAATTAGAGAAGTGATTAATTATTCATGATCCCAATTAGGGCATAGCCCTTACACTTAAATAGACTGACTAATGGGCTCACTACCAAGCGCCTAAGGCCCATTAACATAATTAAAAGCAAACCACTAATACCTTAATTAACCTATTGACCTAATTGCCCTTATTACATAATTAAAACCCTAATTACCCTAGCATCTGGCCCCAGTGGCAGCCCCTAAAATGTTCACAACACAGATCGGGCCTTCGAGTGTGTTTCTTTTGGTCTGTCCTGGGTCACTCTAGTTGGGTCGAATCCATTCAGGTCTGCCCTTTGGATCGTTAACCCCAATGGTCCCAACTACCACCTCTCAAGGCCATTTGTAGTCCTTTTTTCGCACGTTTCTGGACTTCTTGTGGATAGATTTCAAATTCGTCCCTATGTGGTCCAAGCTCTTTTAATCGCATCATCATCTTGAAGTCATTCAAGCGGGCCACTGTTGTAGTATCTCTCCAGGAATTCCGCTCTTGCAACCGCACCTTTCCTGGAGTCACTCACGATTGCCCTTGTTGCAAAATTCTCTGCTGCACTCAAAGTTCATTTGAGTTGCCTCAGCTTGAGGAGACTGCCTGCTCATGTGTGAAGTTGTTGACAATAAAGAAGCATGAACTGGTCTGAGCTGTGGGCTCTAGCTTGATAAGGCCTGGGGCTCATAAAGACTCAAGCTGTTGAAGCTTCAGTTATTTTACTGTTGTGTTTTCTACAACATTCATTCTCTCATCTCCTCTTTGCCGTTACCTTCTAACAACATGATTTTCTTCCAGTACAATATCACTTCAATACACTTACCACATCTCTGCTCATTGTCGTTGTCTTCCCTGACTTCATCTCAGTAAGCTTGTTCTCACCAATGGTCATTTCTTTTCTGAACAGGTGTTCGGAAGGGTTTTTTTTTTTTTTGTTACAACTCTTCTATCTCAGTCATTTACCTCATCTACTGTGGTGGTAGCCTCAACAATCTGTTGGAAAGTTATCTTTCCAGGAGCTGTTCTCACTGTTACCGGTTGTCTATCATCTCCGCCAACATCTTCTCAGGCAACAATTACTGAGATTCTTTTTTACTACTATTGTTTTCCAGATTTGAGTGCGGCATTTATGCCAGAGAGTTCTCTTCTTCGGAGCCTGCACATCTTCAAGTGTTCATTGTCGCCTTTCTCCATGGTGATCTTGATGAAGTCTGCATTTTCCATTATACCAATGACCATCTCACTGTGACAACAACCATTTTACTATTTTGCTTTTGCTTGACTTATGGAGCTCATGTGAAATACGTGAGATTGGTTTGACTTTATTGTATCATTTTTCTTGTATATATAGACCCTTAGATCAATGAAAGGAACAGCGCAAGTTACATTTTTTAACACATAGAATCATGGGCCCATGATCATGCATGAGAATATACTTTATTGTGAATGCCTATTAGCACATGGAACCTTTGTCTTGTTTGGCTTACGGTGATTGTGGTCAGAATACCTATTAGCTGAGGAGATTATGGTGGACTGTGGTTGGGTTGTGGATTGCATTTGTTGGTGATGTTTGGTTGCTGCATTCTTGATTTTTTCCTTGACTGCCTGAGCTCAGGAAAAGTAATATGAAAGAGGTTAAACATCTAATATGCGATGAATATGAATCCAATTTTTCAGCAGTAAGTGTTTTTTTAGGAAACGATGGAACTGTGATGCAGACCTGACAAATAATCACGCAGCTGAAAATTGGGTTATTGGTCCATTCCAGTATTATAGATAGCAGATGATTTACCCGAGAAATAAAATTGTCAATTTACTCCTTAAAGAAGGAAAAGGTTATAAAATGAAATATCTCTGCTTTCTTTTTTATATTTGTCTTCATCACCAAATGGATGGAGATTTTTATGATTACTTACAGATTATGATCACATATTACAATTGGTGACCTTGTTTTATCTTTAGTTTGCTTTTGAAACCCTTGTCACATTGGAATTTTTTGAAGTGACAGTGGATAAGATTTAGTATGTCTGGAACATTGCAGTAGTTATTTATGACTGGATGATATTCTGCGAGAACTCCAATTAAAACTCTATGAGATTTTTATATAGTTTAAAAAGGATGCCTTGGGGCTGCTGAGTTGCCTAATATTTTTATTGGAGCTAAGAATGTACGTTTTTAAGGACTCTCATTAGCATCTGCTTCTGATCTCATCATTTGCCTGATCACTGCCTTAACCTATTCTTCCCTTTGTGGTTTTTAAAGTGGATCTTAAAGGCGGGATATGTTAGAAATGGTTGTGAAACTCCACACCAAGTAGCTGAAGGCTGCTAAGGGCTTGTTAGCAGATGTAGTTGTATGCTCGTAACAGTGAAAAGCATTGGCCATATGTGATGTTAATACTAGTAATAGGATGTATTTAAGTGGAATGACTACATATTATAGGTTTTCATGTAAAGTTTCTCTATGGACTATGCCATATGATGAACTGTATGGAGTTCAGTTACCCAACTGGTAATTTAGATATTAGAATTTTGTATGCCTGCTATAGATGATGTTCACACTCTAGAAGTCTAAATCTTGTAAGTTTACTAGAACCCAGGTTTGGAAATTTTGTAAATTGCCTAAGCAGTGAATAAATTTTGAATGATGACAAACATGATTTATTGCTGAATATCATTAAGATTAGAACAGATATGTACTGGTTATATATCTATTATTTTCATGCTGATGAGTTCATTATGTGAACAGAGTCAACAGGCTGCTGTGATACCTTTTCAAATATTGGGTGGTGAGGCTCAAATAGTTCAGGTAATTATTTTGTCACCTGCTTCTGATCTGGGAATTTTACTTCGTGCCATCTCTTGCAATTTTGTTGAATTATTTTTATTGTTATTTATGGACCAGATTATGTTAAAGCAACAAGAAAAAGTTACTGCAAAGCCGGGTATGTTCTGATGCTTTTACTAAATATACTACCGAATATAATGTACTTTTACCTGGACAATGCAGTTTTGAAGCTCCAGGACTAGATGATATATGGTTGTAGCTTTTAATGTTCAATTGTTGTGGTAATGGAACCTTAGCATCTTTAAATACATAATTATTTCTCAAAATAATTTACCTGAACATATGAGAATCTCAACTTTTGTCCCAAGTTTTGAGAACATTTGAAAATTGAATGTTAAAATTTTTGACTTAAAATCATTACAATTTCCTAAGTTTTATTCAATTTTTGGCAGGATCTTTCCTTAAAAACTCACCTCGGGAACTAATAATTATTTTACATAATTTAATATGTCAACCATGGTTTGCAATATTGGCTAGATCTTGCTCATTTCTTGATAAGGGTCTGAGAAAATATGCCATGAAAACAATCTTGTTTGAGACAATTTCCAAATGTTGCCGATATCTTGGCATATCTCGCTGAGATCTCGCCAAAAATAATTTGTGATATGTTAAAGTTCCAGATCTTGGAGAGACCTCCTTTATCACTGAAGTTCTTAGTGGCGTTTAGGCGTAGGGTATAGTGCTTCTCAAGGATTCTTTACTCCATGGTGCCAACAAGGCCTACTATCCCTTGTTCCTACAAACTCTCCATTACAGATTTCGCTATCTCCATGTCTGCCTCCTCCTGCTCCCATAGGGATTGATCTGTGGCCACCTCCTCCACCTCTGCCTGACACATTTCACCCCCCATACTATGGCTACCCCCATCCCCCCCCAAATGCTAATGATAACTTGTCTGGTGGACTGGCAACCTGATAGTGATAACTGTATTGCTCAAGACCTTCTCCTGGTAGTACGTCATCTTTGACTTTTCAGAGGAGAGTCCTTGTCGGTTGGGGATAATGATGCAGAATAAGGAACCATTTAAGGTTATTTAAGTCTTTTAATTGTAATCATTAGGTTGATATTGTCTGTAATTATTGGGCATTATAGTCTTTAGGTCTATGTTTAGGCTTTACTATATGAGGCCTTCAAAGCATATGTAATTCTCAGTTTTGGGTTGAATAAAGATTATTTCTCCAGAACTCATCTCTCAGCTTGAGCTCTGGCTTTGGTCCCCCTTTTTGTGTCTACCGTTGGCTACAGTATTCCCTAGACAGGGGGGGTTCTCTTTTGAGCTTCTCCGTCGAATACACTATGGTATTTGTACAGTGATAGGAGGAAGTGGGAACTGACTTCAGAGCATTGATTCTTTACTTAAATAGCTATATTCAACTACATTTACCCATTTGTATTGTATAGGAAAATGCTGATCTTTTCATGTGATGCCTATGCACTGTAGTAGACTGTCTTGACATGCTAAATTTTTTAAATAATTATTTTGCTCAAAATTTAGTATGAGGATTTCATTCTTCTAGTTGTGTGTTTCTATTTGTATCCTTTCTATTATTGCTTTAGTTATTAAGATCACCAGAAGAATGCACTTGTTTTTTACTGTTAGGGATTTGAATAATTTATACAGATTTTTATTGATATGTAGGTTCCATGTGCTACATGTCTGGCTCAGTTCAGATGGAAAGTGTTTATGCCCCTGAAAATGAAGGAGGTCTATGGCAGTGGCTTTTTGGCAGGAGTATGACTAGCATAGTCATTTTTAATCCTGGACCAGATGATGGGTTTGTTGGAATTGCTGCACCTTCTCTTGCAAGGATAATTCCAGTATGTCGTTGTCCTTTATATATTCAAAGTCAAATGTTCTGAAAGCTTATAGGGTGTTTGGTAACAGTTGTTTGGATCATATTTTATTTCGCTCTCAAAAATGGTTATTGTATTGCATGTAAAATGCATTTTGTTGGCCCTGCACCAAACTTGAGGGGGTCCCAAAGGTCCTATGTAAATTGTACTGGGGGATAAAACAGGTCTGGACCTGATTATCTTGTGAGGAAACTTATTGGGCTTCTCCCGTTCTCCACAAGACTACAACTCTTTTCTTAGGGAAGGTCCTCTCCAGCCTCTTGCATCTCTCTCCATCGGACTACCACCTGTCACCATTAATTAGAATTTTTAGAATGTTATTGCAGTATAAACTGGTTATTTGAGTTATTAGTTGGTATTTTCCATTGCATATCTTTGTGTTCCTGATTCTGGTTATTCGGCTTTCATTTGATAGATTGATCTGGCAACCTTTGGTGGCGAGCTTCTATGCCAGGTTGGTGGTGTACACGTTGTTGGTCATGATTTTCACCTAGTAAAAAATTGTCTGTCACCTGATTGAGTTGTATTTTTGTCCTTTTTGTTTTTTCTGCTTTCCACTAGTTTACTTTCATTTTGAGCTAAAAATAGAAACATGAGAAAGATGGCTTAATGTTTTATTCTACATGAAAAGTTCTTATTTGTGGAAGTTGTTTAACTTTGCAATTTGCTTACCGTAGCCAGATGCTTTTCTTTGCTCCATGGGTGATGTTGCAGTGACCAACACTATGGACCAGAGAGGTGGACGGAATGCAATGACTACTGCAGAGGTGTGGTACTAACCATGTTGTCTGTGAATGTCTGTCAGATTGCAATGTGCATATGTTGATCAATTTTTTTTTTCTTGCCGGTTAATGAATATGAAAATAGGGGGTTTTGAGGCAAAAGTTGTCTGGGCAAGGACTCGCTTTTGTAATTGCTGGCGGATCTGGTTGTTGATTCTCTCCCTCTTCCATTATTTGTAAATCAATTTAGCATTTACTTGATATGTGAGAGGTGTGCACGTGTACTACATGCTTTAGCTTTCTTCCTGTTGGTGTCATACATCTTATATGAGTTCGCTTTCTTCTCCAATAGTTTTTAGGACACATCAACATCTTCGTGTCTTGTCATTTGCTGTTCTTTAGGCATATGATTTTTTATTCTAATTTGAGGAGTGTATTCTCTAGCCAGTTGACAAAAAACTACTAAGGAAACAGTTGTAATTGAAAATTACAGTAACTGGCTTAGGAAAAGAGAAAGAAGCAATAATCGCAATTGACAATTGTGAAATTCTGTCATAAAAAAGAGTAAATAATTTAGTTGTGGTTTAAATAATTATTTATAAAACAATGCTGAACGAAATTGGGATTTTGTCCGTAGTTACCAGATGAAGCACATAAGCTAATTAAATACAGAAGCAGAAATGGGAAACATTTCAAACAAGAAGTGCATGGGAAGCATAATAGACATGCTTAAGATACATATTTTTACTTCAAAGAAACATATTGAAAATTGATGAGAAACATAAAGGGAATTAAATCTTCAGATGCGGATGTTAACATTAGAAGAAAAAGTTGTATAATTGAATAAATGGAATAGTCTCAAATGATCTTTGATTCTCATACTTAGGCAAACTTGTTTATATAGAATCCAAAGGAAAATACAATTCTTATATTATTATGAATTTGTTAGTGTCTAAGAAGATTAATTGCCAATTAGAATTTTGTGTTTAATGATACTATTTGCATCCAGTGAAATAATTCTGCTAGATTTAATAAGAAAGTCTCACTGCAAAGTTTAACATATATTTTTGCTTAAACGTTATACAAGTATTCTACAAGTTTTATATCTTTTGGAATCAAGCATGTGTTTTTTAATGTTTTAAAAGTGTTTCTTATGAGTGTCAAAATTGTTTCTCAACTCTTTCGTTAAAGGTTCCAATGAATATCATAAAAATATCCTTTAAGTTTCAGATGCATTTTGATGTGGAGCCACAGTGGGGCCCAGCTGAAAAGATTTTATATGTTTATATTTAGGAGTTTTATTTTAATCAAGAGTTTTATTTAGATATTACTTTATAATAATAACTTTATATATAGAGAATAGGTATTTTATTTGATTATTCAGGTTAGATTTCTTTACCTAAGTTAGAAGAGTCTTGCTTGGTACTTTGTTTCCAATTAAAGCCTAGCCTTATAGAAAGGCCTCAATTAAGTAATGAAATTTATTCTGTTATGATTTCAGAAAAAAATCTGTATGTTCTCTGTTGAAAGAGTTTTTCCATTGGTGTCTATTCCAACAGGCCCTGGTGGTGATTCTGGTTGTCTGTCTGCCATCCGGTGCCGGTTCTGTCATTGTTCTCTAGTGATGATTCCAGAGAAAATTATTCCCTGCTCTATCCTTTACCATTTTATCCTCTTATTTCCCTATTCTTACCTGCCTCCATAAGTTATCTTCTCCCATATCCTTTGCTGTAGAATTCTGTTCTATATCGATTTGGTGGCCCATGCAAAATCAATAGCCATGGTGATGGATAACATCTACGAGGAGATAATTGTGAGGATTTCATACCATGGTGATGCTTGTATTTTCCACTGTAGACACATTGCATAACCCTTACAACGGATAATTGCTGACCAAAAAACAAGCAACTGCTGTAGAAGATTGACAGCAATCCTCTACAGCACAGGAAACAGATACTGGTGACATGCCGCTGCTTCTGTCTGCTGAAATATCGCCAATCATCTGTGACGAATCAAAGCCTGATGTCTTTGACAATGTGCTGCCTGTCTCCCCAGCTGCTGCCAGAGTTGGTCTTGCAGAAAAAGATCCCATGCCAACACATCCGAAGGAAGCAAAAAGTCAACACCGGCAGAAGTCATTCTGAACATACTGCCCATCGTTCCAATGGCCAAGGCAGATACACACAGCCAGATCCTATTCCCCTGGTGTCAAACCTCGCGCCCCCCAATCAGAAGCTGGCAACCAGTGCCAAGCACATGGTTGTCACTGTTGTCTCTGGCTATGGCTTTAGTGATGGCATCCAAAGTCGCGCTTTTCCTGTCCCTATCAAGCTCAGCGACCTGGACCCTTGTCTCGCCCCCACTGGCAGGGACGAGGCGACTGTTGCAAATCTTAGGATTTTATGGGAAGTTGGGATGAAGAGGGAAATGGGGTCTTCTCTCTGGTTCAGTTGATACCAGATTGAAGAGGAAGAAGGGGGCTGAGGGAACAGACATGAGAGGGGAGTGAAGAGAAGAAGAATATTGTGTTCTCCATTACTCATCCTTAGGAGACAGAGTCCTCTTACATAATTCTCCTCTTTCCTTACTTAGCACAATCAAAAGCCTAATTAAGGCCTTATGGGCTGCCTTCGTAATATAACTTTCCTAATGAATGCAAATCAAGTAACAACCTGCATAATAATCAAAGGAAAACATAAAAGGAAACTATCCTATGGAGGATTCATAACAGCGACGGACATGTCGATGCCGCTTCAGGTGCCTCTGCCTCCAGCTGAACTGCTACCTGGAAGAAGGTTACAGCGCCTTCGACCAAGTTTCTGCTGTCCCATCGCCAATCTTCGCTGTCTAGTGCCGATGCCACTCTCTCTGTCCATCCGTTCCTCCATTCCTTCATTTTCAGTCCAGTTCGCAGCACTGTGTACATTTGCAATGACTGCCCAATCCACTTAATTCTGCTGGAGGCCTGGAACACTTTTCTTCTAGACAAAACCGGGCATTGCAGACCTTTTTGTTAAAAAAATTATGATTCCAGCTGCTTTTTCTGGAGATATAATGGGCCAATTGGATTTTTTTTAATGAGATATCTTCCTGCGTAAAACCACACATCTGATAGAAGAAGTCTGAGTTTATCTGCCCCATCCAAACCAATACTCAACGGGGTTGAGTATCTCCCACCCTACAAGAATGATGCGGAGCCATAGTGAGGCCCAGCTGAAAAGATTTTTCTATGTTTAGATTTAGGAGTTTTATTTTAATCATGAATTTTATTTAGAGATTACTTTATTAACGTAAATTTATTTATGGAGAATAGATATTTTATTTGATTTCGTTTCCTAAGTTTGAAGAGTCTTGCTCGGTACTTTGTTTCCAATTAAAGTCTAGCCTTATAAAAAGTCCTCCATTAAATTAATGAAAGTTATAGAAAAAATTCTGTGTCTTCTCATTTGAAAGGGATTTTCCATTGGTGTCGATTCCAACAGGCCCTGGTGGTGATTCCGGTTGTCTGTTTGCTGTGCGGTGCCGATTCAGGCATTTCTCTCTGGTGATGATTTAAGAGAAAATTATACCCTGCTCTATCCTTTACCCCTTTTCTCCTCTTATTTCCCTCTTCTAACCCACCTCCGTAAATTATCTTCTCCCATACTTCGCTGTAGAGTTCTGTTCTACATCAATTTCCTATGTTTCATGAACTTTCCTATAAATTTTGGAAACATTTCCTATGAGTTTTAGAATGTTTACCATACATTTGCCAACAAGTTCCGTTCTGATTATCAAGATGTATTTCTTTAAATGTGTCTACTGGGAAACAGTGATGCATCTTTATTTATTGGTTTAGGGAGGATTTTAGGAATTTCTTGTCCTTTTTGTTGTGCATTTGTAGTGGTGGGGGGGAGGGGGGAGAGGAAATTGGAATTGAAAGTGAACATAAGAGTTGCTGGAGAAAGAAGCATGAAGTTGTGGGTTATTCTTTTATTTAATTGGGAACATGATTACAATAAGCTCTTAGATGGAGTGATCTCTAGGTTCTCTGTAGTGAATGGTTTGGTTGATGATGAGTGGATTAAGAGTTTAGCAGTAACTTTTAGCACGCTTGATAAAATTCAGGTGCAAGTTGAGTTCGCTTTGGTTGAACTACTAGGATACATATGGTAGAACTGGGTGTATAAGAGGGAAAATACTGGATGATGAAGGTGAAGTGTAGTAGCCATAGAAGATAACATCACACTATAGAAATGGAAGGAGGATTGCATAAGGAAGATGAAAAGAGGGTCTCGAGAAACAGAAGAGGAAGTTGGAGAAGTAAACTAAGAAGGGGACAAAGGGGGAAAAGGAGAATGAGAGTACCGGAAATAGGATGCAAATGAAAGATGAAAAAGGAGAAGGGGGGAAACAGGAGAGGAAGTTGGAGAGTAAACTAAGAAGAGGAAAGAGACCGAAGGAGGGAGGAGCAAGTTGAGGGAAAGCTGGATGAATTAAAGAGGGAAAGCATTAAATTACAGAAAATCTTATTATTTGCAACAAGGTTGTTAATCTTGTTGCTCGGTCACATTTCGATTGTCCTGAAGAAAGAGATCTTGTACAGTTCTAAAGGAGATTGGGAATGTCAGTCGTAATCTTGCAAATCTTTTGCTTTTAAAGACTTATGAAATTAGAAATGTATGACACCATAAAACATCAAAACTAACATAAAAGACTATATTAAGTTTGATAAGAAGTATAAATGTAGATAGATGCAAAATGTATTGTTGAGTTTATTCTGAAGCTAATTGTAAACTGCAGGCTTATCACTAATGAGTAGGCAACCTTTTATGTTATACATGTTATAGTATATTTGCTCCCTTATGTATTTCTGTCTTTAGTAGTATTCTATGTATGAGGGTTAGTTCTGTCACTTATATTCACTTAAGTGAGGGTATTTAGGTCTTTTGCAATAGAGCCTGATTAAAAGACTTCTTCTTTCTCTTCTTTTTAAATGTAAAGACAAGTATCCTAGGGCTTCTTCTTCCTCTCTAAGTACCCTAGTTTTTCACTTAATCTATCAATACACACCTGGTTTAATGTAAGGCAAAGTGTAATACCCCATAAATTTTACAGTTTACTCATCCATTATTGTTTTAAGTAATTCTTGTCATTTAACATAAATTAAAGACAATATGGTACGTTGGTCATAAAAGGGTAAGAAGGCAGTGAAAGCATAAATACAGTAACTGCTAAGACAATATGATGGTTGGTAGACATATATAGATAAAACGATAAATAAGACAAAATATGCTCAATCTGTTGGTGAATGCCTTGTTATTGTTCTGAATGGGTCAGGTTTGAGTCTTATCACTCCTATAATAGTGCTTCCTTGACATTACAAGACTGAGAGATTAAGGTAAAAAATCTGACTGTAAATAATCATCCAAAGAATATCTTCTGATTTTTAGATTTCAGTGGAAATAAACTTTGTTATGTTTGGATTTCTTGAAATTGAGGCAACAATACTGAAATTGAAGCATTTGTAAATGACGTTGAAATACTTTTTCCTCATGTTTAGTTGTACAGAAAAATCTTGAAGCTGGAGAAGTGATGATTGTTGATGCTGCCTGTATAGTTGCCATGACAAACACAGTTGATTTTCAGGTCAAATATTCCGGGCCTGTAAGGAGAGTTACATTTGGGGTGAGTTTAAGTGGTCCTTACAATTGATTGTCCTTTATCTCTGTTCTGCTTTCGTTTTGACAATTGATCATTCATTTACTTTAGTCATCTTATTTTGTCGGTGACGTATTGCATGTGTTTGAAGCGAAGATGTATTAATTTTTTCTTTGTGGAGTGTGGGGGCAGTGGGAAGATGATTATACAAGTATTTTTTTTTTTCACAACCATGCACTCATGATAAAATCCTAGACAAGATTTGAAAGGAATCTCATGATGATCATGAATCATCATTTCTTGATTTCTTTGTGAGAGGGTTACACGTTAAAAGCATCCAAGATAAGAAATAGTTAATTCTCTGTCATGGCTTGCCATCGCTAAGACAAGATCTCACTTCTTGGTTGGTGGCTCAGAATAATATTTAGAAAATTGTGTCCTGTGTTTCCAAATCTCACAGCCTTTTCTTGGCTGTAAAATTGACTGTGGCGCTACTGGAATCAGCACTGGCAGCAAACCTTTGGCATCAGCACCGGAGGGTGTTTGGCATCAGCATCAGCAAAGGCTACACACAGTAGACACACAAAGTTTAACTAACAAAATCATAGTCTATCTCATGCATTCATAGGGGGTGCCTATATATAGGTATACATAGGAGAGTAGTCCAAATACAGAATTTAGTATCTTTGTCTTCACGTACTTACAGACAGCAGTGTCGTTAAATCTTTATTAAACAAATGGTGGCCAGCCGCCGCCGCAGTATCTCAAGAAACTACGGTCCAAGTACCATGGCAGTGCCCGACCACCGTCAGTTCTTTATTACACAAATGGTGGTCAACCATTGGAACAATACCTCCAGGGACTTCGTATTCTCAGAAGCACTTGACAGTGGCAAAGGCGCCAGTAAAACTCTGGCAAGAAAGGGTTACTCAAAAGAGGAAAAAAGAACTCGAGGAGGAAGAGAGAAGAAGAGGAGGAAAAAGAGGAAGAGGAGTGCAACTTTTTAGCTTGTCAACGGCAAAAACTGGCATGAATTCTGGTGTGGTAATCGGCAGCCACCGGTGAGGAGTTTGGTGAAGAATGGTTTCAGGTTAGAAGAGGCAGGTGTAGAGTATTGTGGGGTGGGTGGACTAGTGAGTGGGGTGGGTAATCTGGGAGAGAAAGGGAGAGAAAATAACCGCTTCAAATGGATGATGTCAGCATTTTGGGGGTGGACCTTCTAAAGCAGGGGGAGGCAAATGGAATTCGACTGAACTGCAATTGGCTAAAGTCAGTACTCCCTTGGATATCATAAAACATCCAAGAGAGCCCGAACCTTAGCAACATTATTAGAACCTGTACCATAGTGATGTGCAAATGCAAAAATAAGCTTGTCAATATGATTGCTGGCAGATACGATCTCGACCCAACAAAAAACACCTGACGAAGCTCCATCTACATTCAGCCTACTTTCAACCTCTAGCTTGTACTTAAACCTAAACATCCAAATCTTGTTATAATGGATCCATTCAGCATTGCACACAAATGGGCACTGGATATTTACTGATTGATCTTAAGCCACGGCTCTTGTTAAGTACACTGGTGAACATAAATAGAAAACTACATATATAACCTGCTCTTAGCAGCATTGATATCTCCAAAGTTATGAAGTGCTTCAAGGGGATAAATAAATGCTCCGTCTGTCCTATATTAATAGCTACATTTGGAAATTAGTAGTTTTTATTGAACGGTGAAACCTACATCTAAGAGAAGGAAAAATAATCCTATGATATACCCAACTACTTAAATTGAACAAAATGGAGCTATTAATATGGAACAAACATTTTCCAAATGGAGCTATTAATTTATGACAGATGTAGCATTCTATTTTCATGAGGCCATTATTAATATTCTGAGGTTACCACAAGTAAAAAGCTTTCCGTATACCTAAAAAAATGCCTTTCAGTTATTCATGTTGATGAATGAAAGAAGCTAGCTAAATGGTGAGCAATTTAAAGATCTCATTATATGAAAGGGTTATATTGGGCTGTTATATGGATTGAATTTCCAACGAGCTTGATAGATATTTGAATTATTATCTTGCAGGGTGACAATCAAGTTACTGCAGCATTAACAGGACCTGGCATTGTTTTTATTCAGAGCTTACCATTTTATCGTCTTTCACAGCGCATTGCGAGGTAAATAAATAAATATATATTTGTATATATATATAAGTGGTCCCAATATTAAAGCTGATAATCAAGAGGGAAGACAGAACACATCTGGATGTGGATAGGGTGTTAACAGCCTGGACCAAAAATCAACTTGGCTTTCCATCTAGTTATTATTGTACTCAAACAGTCTACAACCAACCTGACTTCTTGTGTCGGGCCTGATTGGGAAAGTTGCATTTGATTTGGGTTGGAAATCTACACAGGCCATGCATGAAGGATTGTTTTGGTTTTGTATACAAGGCCTTGCGGTGTGGATTATGGACGAAGTCTGTTTTATGGTGGCATCAATGTTATGTAAAAACATAGGTCAGACTTTGGCTGTCCTCACTCTTTATCAGCTCACACCCTGATATAAGAGTAAGATCTATAGTTTTCATGTACACTACTCAAAATGGATAATCTACTAAATAAAATTGCATTCCTTGAGAAGTAATAAAGGTGAATTTTGTCAGAATGAAAATACGTAGGAGCAGCAGTGACTCCTGTTAGTGTAATATACACTGCAGTACTTCTTGGTTGTGTCTGTCGAATATTACTGCACATATGAAGGATGATTATTTATTAAAAGAAATTGATTATTTGGATGCTGACTTTGCATCAGAAGACCCTAGTAAATTGAACTTAATAAACATAATCTCTTGAAGACAAGTTGTATGATAATATGTATATTAGATGAGCACTTCTAAGCGCTTAAGCTGTCAGGGTTGCAACTAATCATAGGAATGCAAGCACCAATAAACACTGCACGTGAACACACAGTGGGCACATACATAGTAGCTGGCACATATACAATAGGGAACACTACTTCCCTCAAGACTAGAGCACAACACTTAGTGAACCACTTCTTCTAAAAGCTCAAGTGTTTAAGTAAAGGACTACATGTTTATGTTAATCACATTAACAACATGGATAATGGTGAGTTAGTTCTCTTTTTTAATTGATAGAGGTTTGTGCCAAAAAAGATCTCTGGGTGTTTGCGTGTTTCTGAGTAAGAAAAGATTAAATAACAAAGTAAGTCAAGTGCTAGTGATCCTAGACAGGCTTGGAGGGCATAATGTTTTTGAAGATGAGCATGAAATTTTCTTGATAAATATTTTTGTTGTGCTTTTTTTTTTATATCTTGGTGATATATATCTATTTTGCTGATGAACATAATACTAACTTTCAGGGCGGTGACATCACCAAGCATGAGGGAGAATCCAAAATTTTTTATTCAGATTTTTGTATTCTTTATCCTTGCCTATTTTATGATTGTATCCTCTTTGATCTTGACGGACGGATAACTTTAAACTTTCTTTTTTTGCACTTCATCTGTTTTTGTTTTTTTTACTTCGTTCATTTTAGTGAGGCCTTTGCTGCATTTTAAGTTCAGAGAAATGTAATACAACTCCCATAAGTTGTTAGTATCTTAATGGGGTGATGCCCCTGGAATCTTGTTAAATGAGAAACTAATTGCTTATGGAGCTGTTCTCCCTCTCCTGCCCCCTCGGATTGAGCAATTGAAGGGCAAGTAGCCATGGCCTTCTACCAAACAAAATAGAAAGAGTAGCCACAGCGTATCTGTCTAGTAGGTGAGGTTCTTGGCCCAGGTGCTGAGTTGAGTCCTCAAAGAGGAATTCCAGGGAGGTGGACTGCTTGTAGACCTCTGGATTGGGGTCTGCAGGTCCTGGTAGGGGTTGCAGAGACAACCGTCACCTTGCTCATATCTCAAATTTTCCATGGAAGGGCTGTAAACCCTCTGGTCTTGTGGCAAAGTTCTGGGTACTACCTCCATCCTGAAGTGTCCTATTTTAAATGAACTAATTTTATTTCTTTTTGAAAACGTAAATACACCCTTTCTATAACAACTCTTTCTCAATCAACATACACAAATAGAGGATTTTTGCAAAAAAAATTACTTAAAAATTTATGAGGTAGCAAAAACTGGTTGACACTTAAGCAAGCATGTGATGAATCTATCAAATGTGACTGGATTATTTTTAAATCAGACACTTAATTCAGCACGGAGTATTATGGAAACTAGAATTGGTTTGGCTGTGGAGAGAGGGAAGGTAAGCGGTAGCTAGAGAAATCCGCCACCTCACTTATATTTAAAATAATCCATGGATGAGCTCAACACTCAAGCTCATGGAATCGGGCTTATGGAAATATCAGGGTGGCCAGGGTAAATTTTGGGCAAAAGGAAACGAGTTTAATTATGAATTTGCTGACCAAGGATAATTTTAATTGGGAATCTTTTTTGGGGATATTAAGTTCTTGCAGGGTGGAGCAAGAGATCTTGTATAGATGGGCGGGCTTCGCCTGCAACGCTTCCTTACGAGAAGATTGTAGTAAATGAAGGGGAGAATAACAAAGGTTGGAAAATGCTTTTATATTCCTATTATGTTTACTTTGTTATTGTTGGATCATGGGCAAGGCAACATCAACATGGAAGGCCCATGTAGAGTATTAATAACGCAGTCATTTTGTGATAATACAAACTCTATATATATCATTATCATAAATGAGGTTCGTGAAAGCACATTTTTAGGATCCTATGCTTGTTTGAGATTATTACAAGTATTTTTATATACGTACTTAGATTGTGAAAATACATGTCAAAAACCTTCTTTTAAGCCTTTTATGCATCTTTGATACCTTATATCTTTGGTCGGCTGATATAGCTTCAATGTGACGATCCTTGCCCCTCTCACTCTGACTGGCCATTATGCACCCGTAAGTGTTCATCTGAGGCCTCGTCACAGGTGACATTTTTGGTTACTGAAGATTAAATTCAACTTCTATTTTCTTCCAACAAATGCATTCAAATCATTTTTTGCCACTTTCAATTGTTCTTCAAGCTTGATAACTTAAGGTTCTTCAAGTGCAAGATCACGCTCAAGCTTGTCATTCAAATTCTTTTCTTTCTCAAGCTTTGTGAGGAGAGTGGAATTTTCAAGATCGACTTTCTTCTTTAAATCTCATTTTAAATGAGTCAATTGTTAGGACTATGGGTTTGATGACGTATATGCATCCGGCAATTGGATTGAATTAAACACTTTTTTTGTGAAATAATATTACATGTAATTATGCGCACTTCATTATATAAACGATAGAACAAAAGACAACAAAAAAACAAAACCAAAAAGCATTTCATTAAATGTTAGATGTGAGCTAATTATGATGACTTGTTATTATATCTCACATTTGGCTTGTCAAGTTCAGTGGAAAATTTAGTTGTGTAGGTTCTGCATACAAACGACGTGCTTGGACAAGCTTGGCTGGTCATGGATAGTCTTTGGTATGCATATGGACAATGGCTAATTGAGTTGAGAGTTTTTTCCATATTATCTAGTGAAGAGGCGAATATTCTATATTCCCTAATTTTTCCACAAAAATGCTATTGAAGTCGGACTTACACGATATTAAAAAAAATTGGATAGAAATACTCTCGGTTAGGGTTTAGGGTTTTATATCGTGTAAACCCATTACACCATCGCATTTACATGCAAATGACTACACAGACTGGTGATTTTGAGAGTCTGATTAGTGAGGAGCAAACACATAGTGTGAGTTCCGATTTTCAACCCATCCCACTAGTGATTTCCAAAAACCGACAGTTGATTTCCAAAGTACAATTAGTGAGACACAAAAAAACTCCATAATGTCTGGTTTTTCTTATTTTCGATAGGTGATCTTTAAATTTTCTGCCCCGAAGCGAGTTTCGGCTGTGAAGTGAGGTTCCGTCTGAGTGTATACTGACGTGAACCCAGTAAAGCTGTGAACTTTGGTAAAAAATCACCGGCCAATCGAGGGGTTAATTTGGCTCAGATCAATTTTGTGGTAAGGGCTTTCTCTAGCTCTAAATTGTATGTTCGTATACACAATTTTTCATATACCATGTTATGGAACACACAACGTAGTTAGTACTTTCATATCCTCAGTAGTTAGTCATGTTATCAAGTATACAATATGTAATATATCGTGTGATCGATAATACGATGTACAATATAGATGTCCTTCTATCGTGTATGTGTAGCGTACATAACGTGTTATGAATAACATGATATGCAAAAGACGACATTCAATTTTGTGCTATCATATCTAAGCAGGCATCATATCATGTATCAGATAACACGATGTATGAATTCAACGTATATTTGGACGTTAGTTACATACTGTGAATCAACGCGACTTTTGATTTTGGTCACGACCCATTGTTGATATACATATGTATAACATCTTTTACAGATGAAGAGCTACAAGAATACAGTCAAATGGTAGAATCAATGAAGGCATCAAAAGAGAATAAGAAGAGAATTTATGGGTGTAGACCAGGTCTAGGAACTAACAGTTTCTCGACTAAACTTAGACTATCAAAAGACCTAGTTGAATCGAGGTTGGGATGCAAGGCAATCTTGGAGGAGACTGCATTCTACCCAATATACGATTGCGAGCCAATAATTATCTCCAAGCCACTCCTAGATGTTCTAATAAGTGAGTGTTGGGACAACTCACAAGAAGTTTTCAACATTCGGGGCAAAATACTACCCCTTATAGTCAAAGAAGTCGCACTGATCACGGGTTTGAGTGCAAAAGGGAACCTGTTGAAGTTGGACAGTGGTGATGGGAAGGCTACCCAAGGCAAGGACAATTCTATAGAAAGTTCTTCGTAGGGAATCGGCTGGAGAAGAATCTGATTTAAGAAATGTTAAAAGAAGTGGCAAACAATAGACAGATTGTCTCCGATAAGGACTTAGCATGGTTGGCCATCGTGCACATGGGGGTCCTCATTTTATTCACATAGATTAATAGATTTGTCTTCCCATCTCTGTGTGACTTGGTAGATGACCTGATAGTTGTGGGGAGGTACAATTGGGTTGGGGCCATTCATGACATGTTGATTTAAGGCATATCATCAGCCCACCGCCACATCAGGAGCACACAAGATGAGAGCTCCACCACCACCGGAATTCTCGTTGGGGCTTCATTTGTGCTACAGGTAAACATCATATTACCTATAACACAATGGATACGATGAGCGCATAATGGATAACATGATATCATATACACACTTTAGGTATATCGTCATATGAATCACACGATAGTGTATGTATCGTGTTTAAGAAAACACGCTATGTTACACAAAAGTGTATGTATCATATTATCGATTAGACGATGAAGTACTATATCGTGTATAGTCAATTACACAATGTGAAAATTGTGTGCAATCGATGACACAATGAGTTCAATAACGTGTTATCCAATTGCCGAAGAGGCTCATTTAACCGATGGCCAAAGGCAAGGGAGGAGCAGAAGTCAAAGTCAGGGGATGAAGTTCCATTGGCCTCCGTCCTTGCCCCATATATTTTCCCTACTCAAGAGGCATTTTTTGCAAAGTCTCTGAACCTGGAAATGGTGGGATCAAATGTTGCTTCTAGTAGTGCAACTATATCGGATAATCCTAATCAAGTTAACTAGGAACTACTAGCAAGTATTCAATATGTGATAGACGTGGAAGAGCATGTTGTGCAGCAAAAGGATATGGAGGAGATCGCTATGGTGTCACACAACTACCTTGATCTATAGATGGTGTTCCATATGGAGATTTTCTGGGGTGCAGATCAGGAGTCCATCTAGGACTTTTTGGCGCACCCACACAAAGAAGGCCCATGGTGACACTTCTCCACACTGATTATGTGTCTCTTCTTAGAGAGGAGTGCATAACGAATGAGGTAATATCGTGTTCTTGAACATATGTTGCATTACATAGAGTGTTATTAATCACACAATAGGTGAAAGTGGCAAAGGCCACTTTTGTTTATTGCTTTACTGATAATATGAAACATCCACACATCGTTGTATGAATAACATGATAATTTTAAAATGATAATATCATGTGTAACTAGCATATTTGTGATTACACAATATATTTTTTGTTGTGTTATATGTGACACAATAAACTCACATATCGTGTTTGTAGTGACACGACATACCGTATGTCATGTTATCACTAACACTAATCTTTTGTTGATGATTTTAGGTCATAAACGTTGTCAGCCAACTTCTAGAGGAGAACACTATTAGATATCTCATGCTTTATCCCAACTATTTTTTTGGGAGATTCGCAATCCAGCACTACAACTTTGGGACACAGCATGACAAGGAGGAGATGCGCCCCAAAATAGTTGGGAACTTGATGAAGAGGCTAAATGTTAAGACTGAGAATGGTTTCATTCCAATTTATGTCACTGACCATTTTCTTTTGCTAATTACCTGATGCAGGGAGAAGAGGTTTAGGTGGTATAACCCACTAAAGGCTAACCACAATTACCACTTCGCACTGGTGGACCATATTCAGAAATGTGTTAGCACATATATAGAAAGGGTCCTACACATAAAGGGAGTAACAAAGTGGCAATTGACAAAGATCAACAAATGCCCATATTAAGAGACGAACAAAGACTGTGTGTGTTCCTCATGTATTATGTAGCGAAGCTAGCCGGAGGAGTCCTTTAGCTAGATTTTACCCAAGCGGAGATCACAAATTTCGCCACGCCTCAAATTTGTGCGGCAATTCATTGAGGGAATCGATCAAGAATTTGATCCAGAAGCGAATGAATTGTAATATGTTTTCCTATTTTTATTTTAGGTGCCATATTTTACTGTTTTACAATTTATAAAGTTCACTCAATTATTTTAATTTCACTCCCTATCATGTAATCTATGGTAGCCGATCGTGTAATCAACTATGTGACTTGACGTATGTCGTGTTAGAAAAAGATGATCATCTAGTTGGTCATGCGATCGAGAACACGACAATATGTTGATCAAGATGAAGATAGGTCATTTTAATTTCAGTCATATAACTGCTAACACATACTTGTGTACATGCATAATATAGGATTCATATCATGTAATCAGCACAACACGTATACGTAAGTCATGTTACTAATAACATGAAACCATATCAAGTCATCTAATATAGATTACAGCTCATATAAGCAACAACATGTCAAGGTGTATGTCGTGTCATTGTTCATACGATTGTTGTTGATGTCATGTTAGGAAAAACACGATCTTCCGGTTGGTAGTGTATCATATCAGATGAAGTATATTTAGGTTGTCCCATATTAGTGTGATGATCATGTCAGCGAGAACATGACTATGCGTTGATCGTGTCACCTTCCACACGAGCTTCTGACAGGTGTGTCATATAGTGCATATCATGCCATGGTTTGAAACTTTTTCATGAGTTGCAAAATAGGAGACCAAAAAGACAAAGTTGTAGGGGAAAACACTTTCTTTTATTAATATTACTTGATGAGTTCATTACATAAACAAAACGACCTCAGGATTTGGCAAGGATACTATTCTTTACATAACATAAAAAGAAAAAATACATCAATAGACCACCATCCATTCACTGAAAA
Organism: Saururus chinensis; assembly: GCA_035235625.1. Lineage (NCBI taxonomy): Eukaryota > Viridiplantae > Streptophyta > Magnoliopsida > Piperales > Saururaceae > Saururus > Saururus chinensis. Next base: position 20,509,580 of record CP141146.1, on the reverse strand, counting down.
TAGAAGATCGTACACCAAGTAGATTTGTCTCATCATACGCACTCTGTCTAGAAGTTTCAGCATATGTCTCGTGGAGGGTTTGCAGGTGCTCCTTCACCACCAACTACAAGTGAAGGATTAAACATACTCAATACAATAGAAAATAAAAGTTGAATGTTTCTTAAAAAGATCATACACCAATTTTCTCTATGACCACAACCTGGTGAGCCACTAGGTAAAATGTAATTAGACAATCAGGACATTGAAATAATGCCTAATTATGAGTCGTCCTCCCCAGAGGCAGATGAGGACCGCACTAGTCTACTCATCCTCCTCAGAGGCTGATGAAGTCATGATCAGGCATTATTTAAATGTCCAAATCATCCCATGTTTTGCCTAGACGGCTAACCATACTGTGCTCATGGAGACATTTTTGAAGTAAATGCAGCGAAAAAATTGAACAATTTTTTTTTCTTTTCTTTTTACTCAAATCAAACTCATGCAAACCATCAACTAAAATAAACCTCAATCCGTGACTGCCATTTTTCCAACATGCCGATAGCATCAAACCATGAATAACAATAATAGTCGATAAAATTCATTAAATAAAGAGTCAGGTCTCATCCATGTACAAAATCTAATAACTAACTGAGAATAACAAATAAAGTATGCAATGGCAACTCTCGTGCCTTATTACAATCTAATGAAAATAAAGCAAATCCTACTCTAAAGTAGTGAGTCTCTACTCCACGAATCAAGCTACTCTACTACTCCTCCTCTGAGGTACCTGCATCACGAAGATGCATGAGTATACCCACTTATACTCAATAGGATCAAACAAGTTTATAAAACCCATTGAGGGACTAAGCTTTGGTTTTTAATTATTATTCATAAGTCATTGATAATTATTCTATCATTATCTAGTTCTATAATAACCAAGAACTCAACCTATTCTCACAGTGTTAAAAGCCTTGAAACAATAGTCTCAATATTAGAGACTAAACCTGTAACATCCCCGATTTTTCCTGTAATTTTCTAGATTTTTTCTGCTATTTTCTGCAACTTTATGTAATATTCTGCAATGTTCTGCAGTTTTTTGCTAATATTTTCGATGAAGAAATTTGACGCTTCGGCGTATCCATATTTGTAAAACTTGTGACCATAAGAGTCAAGAGTACTGTTTAGTTGCAGGTCATGGTCCTTGACGCATCCCATAAAATTTTTCTGCGTGAAAATCGAACGAGTTGCATGAGAGCATAAACAAGTAGAAAGGAAGAGTTGGAAAAAAAATAAAAAAAAATAAATTATTTAACTCGGATCGGATCGGGCAAACCTCAGCACGCCCGACCCGTGAACAGTGAAGGGGATCTCCCTTCACTCTGTTTCACCGGAGGCAGCGCCGCTGTCGGCCGTCAGCTTTCACCCGGCCGACCTTGGCCTGGCAACGCCATCGCCGCCTCCCTGGCCTGGCCACCGCCGCCCCTCTCCCTCTTTCCCATTTTTGGCCCAGTGGTGATTTTGGAGAATCTCTCGCCCAATCCGCCGCCGTCCCCTCCAGCAAGGCCGCCATGCCGTTGCCACAGCTTCGCCTCGGCCAGAGTGACGTCCTAACACCTCCGTCCCGGCCTCCCGCCGGCCGCCGCCGCTCCACTCCCTATTTTCCATTGCTGCCCAACAGAGAACTGCCCCCATGTTTTTACTCCGATTGTCGTCCCTGGTGGCTGCATGACTTCCAAAGCACCGCCATAGGTTTCGCCCCGGCCAGAGCAACCTCCCGCCACCGCCGTCCCGGCCTCCCCGCCGCCGTCGCCGTCCCTTTCCTCCATTTTCCTATTTCGGTCTGGCGAACCAAGATTCTCAGCTTTGTATAGATCCGCCACCGCCGCCATTGCATGGCTTCCAAACTGCCGCCACGGCTCCGCCCCGATCACTATGACCTCCGACCACCGCCGTCCCGGCCTCCCATCCCTCCTGCGCCGCCGCGAGGTACCACTCTACCACCCATTTTTCTTGTTCTATTTTGTTTCTTTGGTTTGCGGCCTCCAATTGTGCCGTTGGTGGCCAGCCACTATGACCTGCCATTGGCCATCCCTCGGCCTGGTGACGGCAAGGTTGCCGCCCCGGCCACCACCAAGGCCATCGTCCTAGCCCAACAACCACCTCCCAGGCAGTGACCCCTCCTTTTACCACCTTCTGATCCGGACAGAGCAATTTCCCCTGCCATTTTTGGTTCTGTTTTCTCTGATTGTGTTATGGCTGTTGGCCATGCCACCGATCATCGGTCGCCACTAAATGTCCTTTGGCCCTCCCTTGGCTGGCGACGGCAAGGCCTGTCCCGGCCCAAATCGTCTCATCTTCCCCGACTCCTCTACCCAATTCCGATCTGGACGGAATTTCTTCTATGGGTTTTTGCTATTATTTTCATTGTTGGTTGCCGCCTACTAATCGGCCTCTGAATTGCTGCCTTGAGCCTATGACGGCAAGGTGCCGAGGTTCGGCCTCCCAATCGGCCCCGATTCGTTCAATTGGCCAACCCGCATTAGAGCAAAGTTGCACTTTTTGCGGGCTGCATCCATCCTCCGTAATCAGATGATATTGGGCCAACGTTCACTTGACTTGTCACTATTCGGCGATTGTTGGGTCCCAGCGTCTTCAAGGTTCATCCCTCAACTCCTACTTGACCATTAGTGACTCAATGACTGCGTGTCCACCCCTGGCCTGACACTCTGTCGCCTTTGGTTTGATCAAATCCCTTTGCTACTTTTGACCAACAATTTTACCGCCACCTACGTCAGCCAATGGACAGCCACGAACTCCTGATTGACCCAAGGACATGAGGCTACCGTTCAGGGCCTCACATGCTCCTCTGCCCTACACGTCTGCTGCCCAAGCCATGGCCTCAAACTTCAAGCTACATTTCTTAGTGTCGCGGCAAGAACCCCCCATCCTAGGGCTAACTATTTAGCCTGACATCACTCGTACTTGGGCTACCTGAATAATGTCATGGGCTCTGCCCTATCTAGCAACGGCTAGGGCTAATACTTCTGGCCCGATTCTACCTCTGCACCCCCACTTTTGTTACGTATGATCCAAAACCTACGGGAAAGAGTTCCCGAATTCTAATTCTTCCAAGGGGAAGTAAAATTGTCAGTCGTTAGACTCAGTCCATCGAAGGCTTGATCGATGTCATGGCCATACCCTCCACTGTAAGCCGTGCTTGATGCACGATTGTCCATACAATGAGTTGGTTGTGGGTAGCATTTAGAAATGATGTTGCCTTTGTTGGCCACCTGCCCTAGGCCTTAGTGCTTCAACGTATGTTTAGGGAATGTCTCCACCACTAGGCAATATGGTCGTTAAAGCCATCCGCCACCTTGTGAGGCTTCGATGATGCAGAATTGCTGCCGTTGGATGTGGTTCACTGTCCATTTTCATGTTTTGTCGCTAACAAAGTGTTTTAAACCGTTGTTCGACCTCCAATCGGTCAGCCCCTATTTTGTGGTCGTTCTTGCCATTTCTAGTGGCACGACCTTATGTTCGCCCACCCTAGTGCACGCAGTCTTATGCTTTGGGTGTAATTAATCTAACCTTATCTAGATTAATTCCAGCATCTTTGAAAATCCTCGGGACACAACAACTCTCTCAGTGCGATGCTTTTTTGCCGCCTATTCGGCTATCGACACCGCCACGGTCGTTTTCTCGCCATCAAACTCTTATGGATCATGAGGTAGGGGACCTTGAACTCGTAATTTCATTATAGCATGCTTCAATTATGTAGTAACATGCTAGGAGTTTATAATTAAATGTTTTGCATGATTATGCTGACTATAAAAGCATGTTGTATGTATGTGAAATGTGTGCGTATGTTAGTGACTAAGGGCACGTAGTAAGTTGCTATGAATCGTATGTATGTGATCAGAGCGGGTGATCTTTGCCATGGATGGGTGATATGTAATTGATGGGCATGAGTAGAAGTGCTTAATTGTAAGTTTGGCGAAAGGGTACTTCATAAGCCATGACATGGAAACTGCCATTGTATGTCGGGCGAGGAAAGACAAGATTGAAAGATGAATGTTGGATTTGATGAGATTGGAGAATTTGTTCAGTTTGAGTCAGATGCATGTTGGAGCGACGAGTAGGGGACGTGGGGGATGCAAGGAATTGAAGACTTAACATTCGGAGCACTTTGGGGGATTGTGAGTTAGTAAGAGATAACGACATAATTGTACATGCATAATGTACATAATATGAATTGTAACAAAAGAATAATGAGTAAGGTATTGGTAAGGGTATGATGACGGGACTTAGGTCTAAAGGGTGTCATTTGAGGAGTTCGAGTAAGATAATTTAGTTTTATGGCGGATGGTGTAAGATGTAAGGCTGTAAGTGTATGATGATAAGATTATTAGTATGAAATTCGAGTTTATGTAAAACTGTGCAGAGATTCGTAAGACTGTAAGTGTCAGGGTGAGAGATGAGTTAAGTAAAGGATGCTACCTTTGTGGTTTAGAGCTTCAGAACAGGTGCAATTCTAGCCTGGTTGGCTAAAGATTGTAAGATGGAAGTTGTTTTCTTCATAATTGTACATGCATAAGTTACCTAATATGAACTTGAATAGTAAGTCATCCTAATTTGATATCGATGTGAGTTTGAGACTGAGGGTTTCGAAGGATTAAGTTCTATTTTGTGCCAGTCAATGAGTAATCGACTGAGCGTCTTTCCTAGTATAGCCATGGTGTCATCCTGCGGAATTTAGTCTTGGTGCTATTTTTCGGCCGAGATGTTTGATGCTCTGTTGAGAGCGCTGTAAGTTTCTGCCCTTCATGGGCTTTGTATGTTCTCTGCCTACAGATGGCACTGTATGTTCTGCCCAAGAGTGGCATTGTAAGATTCTTGCCCAATAGTGGCACCGTATGTTTTTCGCCCTTAGTTGGCACTGTATGGCCCTTGTTGGCAATGTATGGCCCCAAAGAGTGGGCATTTGTGCGCTCAGGTAAGTAGTATCATGGACCTGCTCTTACCTGTTTGATCATGTACCCCATGAGTATAGGTGTGCCTTGCCTTCGGAAAAGTCCATGGCGTCTAGTTCCTCCCCGAAGGTTAAAGTGACACCCTAGTGGCATTCCCCTCCTTTTCGATGCTGGAGCTTATTAATTGTAATGAGCTTTAGTTGTCAGTAGTATATGTACGATAGTAAGAGTAAGTAGTATGTTTCAGATTCTGAGTAAGTTGTACAAGTATGGTTCAGGGTAAGTGTATGTGTGAGCCTTTAAGGAAGACGTAAGAGTACGTTTATGTGTAAGAGTAAGATTGTATGAGTAATGTGGTACAAGTAAGTTCGTACAAATAAGGTTGTACGAGTATGTATGTGTTGTAAGTGTAAGTGTACATTGGTACGAGAAAGACTTTGATTCAGAATGTAAGTGTAAGTGTAAGAGTAAGAGTAAGAGTATGCTATGTGTATGTGTAAGTGTAAGTGTAAGAGTATGCGACAATGGTAAGTACAAGAGTAAGGGTAAGTTCACCAGTTCGATGGTATGTGTGTAAGACATTTTATTTATGCTGCATGTACTTGCTTCAGGTGTGATTGCATGGTTGATGCATCTGTGAATGAACTTACGAAGTTCATTGATTTATTTCCCCTACTGGGTATTTTCCTACTGAGTATGAAAATACTCACCCCATTTATTTTAGCCCCTTCGACCGGAGGCTTTTGCAGGTCAATCGTTAGCTATTGAGACAGGACTTTTCACGTGGTGGATAATTCTTTTTCGACCTGGAGTGCAGTGAAATCATAGTGAGGCTCCGTGGATTTTGGTGCCATAATCTCATGTATTGGTTAAGGTGAGAGAAATTTATTATGTACTGGACTTGTGTATGTATCTACGAATGATTTTAAGACTGTGAAAGAACTTGTACTCAGAGAGGCCTGGGAGGTTTTTGTTTTCGAAACCCATGGCCATGGTAGATTTTATTCGTATGCTTTTGTTTTAGGTCATGCCTGATATTTTGTCGATTTTTTTAATTTACATCTATATTTTGAAATAAAATATTTGTAAGATTTTTAATTAAATATAAAGAAAAACCTCGGGCGTGACAAAACCACCAAAATAATTAAAACTGATGTAGAGGTTAATCTCTACAACAACTCTGAATGTCGGACTTCAGCCTTGAAGTAGACTGTTTAACTACAGCTTGACCCAAACCCCAAGGGCTCTCCATTGCCTATCACGAATCTGGAGGAATGGATCCCGGCTTTCCAAGCATTGCTATTGAGCACTTGCATAAACGGTCTCATCCTATTCTCTCAATAATAAAAATTTTGACCATCAAACAATAGTAGAAAATTCACGGGATTTGTGCGGAGGAATTTCAATTAAGCAACGACAATAATAAATATTAATTACTATCCATTCATGATCATTCTATTATTTATCAAACTTCAATGCATCTAAAAGACATAAGCACACACAATTTTTACATGTAAAACCCCAACTAAGGTAAAAAACTATGGCAATCAATCACCAACTAAATCAATACACCAGATAGAAGACACTACATAGACATAAGCAAACCAACAACCTTTGTTAAGACTCTAACCCAAAACCCCTTTGTTTAGATCTCCAACAAACTCATTTTGTTGATAGCCTTCAAATCTTCTCAAGCTTTGAAACTTTTCTTCTACTTATTTTGTCTTTGTCTTCTTCTAGCCCCCTCAAACAAGCTCCTCTTATTCTTTGAGTTTAGCCTTGATCTATCAAATTCTCCATTGAAGATTGTTATAACTCCTCTTTGATTTGGTGAGTGTAAGACTCTCTTCTCAGTTGTATGTCTATTAAGAAATCACCATTAGCATAAACTTGAAGCTTAAAGATGATCTCCTTTGAAAAATAATGAACAAGGATATTGCATGTCTTCTTTATGAATTTCTAGGTTTTCCTCTATTTAATTTTGTGATTACCTAGCCTTTATATATTCCATTAAATCGATTTAAAAGTTTGACCTCAATTAGGAATATATTCTCTTCTGAAATACTTAAACTAGGCAAGTAACACAAACATCGATCGATCATTTAACACAACGATCAATCTATCAATTTTGCAGTCCATCGATAAACACTCAGCTTAATTTTACACAGTTTGTTTCAAGTGTTAATCGATCAATTGAATAAATTCAATTTGTAGCGATCAATCAATTTACAGTAAATTTTACCAATTTACCCTAATTCAGTCTAAAACATCAAGATTCACTTAATTCACTCATTCTAAGCTAATCTAAGTGAATTGTGTATGCGAGTATGTGCAAATTTATCTTTTACCTTTAACACTCTGCTTAGTATTCAACCTTGATCAATAAGGACATCTACTTGTATTTTTTAAGACAATCAATTCCAAATTCGACTTGACCACAACTAAATCTAATGAGATTAAACATACATGAAGTTTTAATATTATTTTGATCATCGACATTAGTCAATTACAATACATATGCCTCATATGTTCTTTTAAATTGAATGGTAGCTTTTACATTACTTGATCTTGTGTCAATTAGGCAACCTTCTTCATAATCTTTATGAGGATTCTTATTACTCAATATGTTTAACAAAGGTATGAAAAAAATGGCATAAAGCTATCTAATCTTCAGTTCATGAATCATCATAATTACATTGAATTTTGTTCTATGGAATAATTAAAGTTTTGTGGGTATAGATTTTTAAAAGGCTTTCTTAGCACATATAACTAGCATGAAGAAAATAACAAATAATGCAAGCACAAAATTATAATGATCTCAGCAGAAATCTCAATGTACATTCATCACTAGTTCATATAATATTACAATGTCAACATGCTACGTTTGAAAATAAAACTTCGATTTTAATAATAAATTAAAATTAAAAAATTAATCTAATAAACTAATAAAAAATCAAATAAATAATAAAAAGGAACAAAAAACAATTAAGAAATGAACTTAAATAAACTTTTAAATTCTCAACACAAGTATTCCAATGGTTTTCCTTAAGTGAAAGAAGGTGCTTAGTTTTGTGAAAATGTCAGCCAATTAACTCTTAGTTGGAACATGTTGAAGAGTGACTATATTTTGTTCCACCAAGTTTCTCGTGAAATGATCTTTGATATCAATGTTTATTCGTAGAGTATTAAACATGATTCTTTGACATCATAATAAAACTAAGATTAACACAATAAACTATTAGTGTATTCTATTACACTCCATAATCACACAACATTTTTTCATTTGAAGCAATTGTGTGCAAGAGTTGACAACAACCACATATTTAGCTTTAGTAGTGGACAATGCAACACTATTTTTTTTTCTACTTAACTAGGCAACTAGATAATTGCCTCAGTAAAAACAACAAAAAGAAGTATCTTCCTTTTATATGTCCCATTAATTGCAATATACCCAACTAACTCCCAAAAGACTTGTCAAATGGGTACCACAGACCAAATATGTCCCATGCATATACTTAATGATAAAGTTGATAGTAGTGAGATGACTTTCTTTGGGATTAGATTGGAATTGTGTACATACACCCACACTACACGAAATATCTGGTGTACTGGCAGTAAAATCAAGCAAACTACCTATCATGCTTCTATAAAATGTTTGGTCAAGAGACTTACCTAAAGTATCCTTTAGTAGTTTTCAATCCTAACATTGGTGTATTTTAAATCCTAATATTGGCCATACTAGTGCTTTTGTCATGGGTTTTACCAAAACATACAATCCTTTAAATTGCCTCGATCGTTGATGGATCTACCTACGAAAGTCAAAATTTTATTATTTATTGATGCATCATTGTTTGCCAACAGTATGCCCAGGTTATCATCAACATGCCCACCAATACATCAGTGATATCGTTGATGATTCCCTAGTAAAAAATAAATTTTACTTTGCACTCAAAATATTTATATGAAAATTTTAACTTAATATTGTGGATATCACTTACTTCCCTACTTGGATAAATTTTTCCCCAAAATTTAAACAGATTTTTCCAAGGAATAATTTTGGATAGGCCTCCTTTAACTCTTTTTTTGCTTCCCAAGTCATTTCCTCTAATGTCTTACTTCTCCAAAGTACTTTCACCATTGGTTTGAACTTGTCTCGTAAAATTGTATTTTTCTTATCCAAAATCTAGACTGGCTCCTCCTTATAAGTAAAGTTAGATTGTAGCTCCCTAGTGGTGTATAAACAACATAAGGGGTGTTTAAATGACGCATAGGCTATTTCATACCCTTAGCAAAAACTTGTAAAATAAAAGAATGTGTAGCTCCCAAATCAAATAATATTGTAACATGTTGACCAAGGATAGGAATTGTACCTTCCACCACAAAGTTATTCCTAGCATCATCTGCAGTCATAGCAAAAACCTAAGGAGTTGTCTTCTTCCTATTATCCTCGTATTTGTTCCGCTGCAACTTTTGAGAGCAATGTCTAGCAATATGTTCGGGTTGCTTTTAGGTAAAAATAAGTCGGATCTTCCCTCCACAAGTCTTCCCGTGATGGTTTTGACAACAAAGATGACATTTTAAGTCTGGCTTCTTGTTCTCCGAAGATTCATGACTCTAAGATGGCTAGCAAAAATTCCTCATTTGCTTGTAAGGTTTGTTATTCACATTGTTACAATCCCTCGGCCTCTTGTTGTCTCCTCCTTTGATAAAAAGTTTGGTTGAAACAAAATTCTTTTAGGGCGCCCTAGATCTTGCAAAGTCTTCATCCATAAGAGATGCTCGAGCCAGTTCATCTTCAAAGGAAGTAGGTCTCAAAGAAAGTACCTTTAACCTAAATATGTTCTTTAGCCCCCAAATAAAAAGCTTCATTTTTTTTCTTTGGTAGGTACAACATAATCTAGAAAACGTCTAGAGTTGTACAAATTTATTTTTTTATTACAAAATGGTCATATCTTTGTACTAAAAATCTAAAATTTTTATTTCTTTGCACCTACTAATGTGAGGAGGAAAATACTATTTATAGAAGACATTTGAGAAGTCCTCCCAAGTAATGTTCTCTTTGTTCTTGAATAGATCCTTTACCATCTTCTACAAGAAGTGGGCTTTGCCTGCCATAATAAATTTAACCAATGTTTGAGCTTGCATAACTTGAGTCATATTTTGAAACATACTTATCATCTTTGAAAGAGTCAAGATGTTCTTGAGTTCTGCAACTCTGGATGATAATGCTCTAAGACTATTCCTAAGATTTGCTAGTTGTACACTTCTTGCTAGAATTGGAGTTACAGTAGCAGCAACAACTCTGTTAGTTGCAAATGGGTCTCATTCCCAAGTATGCTTTGTTGTAGCTTGCCTAACACGATTTAAGGTGTTCAATGCCATCACAATATGCAATTAATAAGTATACAAATTATATAAGTCACTACTTCTACCTTCATCTAATATATTAATATTAATTATATATAATAATCCTAGACATATAGATAGATTAACCTTATCATGAATACCAAGTTGTTACACCCCGAGATTTAAACAATTCATTTTTCAAAAAAAAAAATTTGTTACAGCAGAACAATATCATCATCACTTATCCAAATCAAAACATTTGTCGAGAAGTCTCATGGTGCGAGCTATTTACTTTTTTGAGCATACAAATATCAAATCAGAGTACATATTAACCATCATCAAACCATAACATAAAACGAAATAGGTCATGCCTGTATACATGTCTGAAAACAATAATGCACACCAACAAAATTAAATTGATACTCAAGTGCCAACAGTAATCCACACAAGCCTAAGTGTCAACATAAAGTTAAAGTAAATCTTACAATGTGACCTAAATCAAATGTCCTTGCCACACACACCAAACCCTCCTAGAAGCTTACACTTCCTCACTTGCATTACAAGGATGTTAAATATATTATATACCCAATGAAATAGCTAAATAAGAACTATAATAAGATATTATAAAATTAACCAAATAAAAAAAGACACCTCAAGATCCACCTTTAACATAGAATAAATAGGTTCAGTAAAGCAATGGAAACATCAAGGAGATCTCCATGACTCCTAAAAATGTGTATCACTCTATAAAGTAGCTTTAGCCTCTTGCTAAAGATTTGCTCCATCTATTCCATGAAGCTAAGTCATACAAGGGCTCAAGGACCCAAGTGGTTGAGCTTATCGGCTTTCCATGATTACCGATAACTCCTTTGTTGTGTTGTGTTGGATTTATATTTCTTTTAAAGTTATATCCTATACGAACCAACTCCCAAGATAGGGAAAGGGTCTACAATCAATAAACTCTCAAGCCTCAGGGAGCCAAAAACCTATGATTTTTTTCATACCATGGATATCCTCTATGCGACTAAAAGGACATGTTGTTTGAGCTTAGACTAATACTAGGCACTCATGTCCTTAAGTGTCATACATAGTAAGTTAAGGTCTACCTTTTTCGTATGCCCAAACCTAGGGTTCTTTTACATGTTATTCACACACATCTTTAATCATATATTTCAATATTTACTTGTCCTCATTATAAAAGTAGTACAAAAATATACCTCATTAGTGGTTCAATATTGGTGAAAATATCACTTTTAAAATGCAAATCAAAATATCATTGGTTATCCCATCGATCCATCCATGATTTGATGACTATCAATACCAACACCAACATGTTGGTAACAATTTGATAGTAGATAGACATTGATAAGTCAAGTTCACGAACATTGTTGTCGATGCATCAGTCCCACTACTTATGCCCAGTATAACATCGGCACACCCCTATGTGTCGATGTTGTTAACTATTTATCTTCTCCTAACCATCGACACCCTTGTCGATTTGTCAATAACCAAAGTGAAAGAATAAATGTTTTTAGTGCCTTTGGAAAGAGTGCCCCAATTAGACTTATAGATACATGAAACTTTAATTTCATAATACATTTAAACACAATTAATACATGATAGTCTAGAATTACAATCCTTGTCCAATTGTTTCATATCCATGATAATAATACTATTCATATACAAAATCATGGATTTCAAATAATTTAAGTTAATCATAATCCTTACAATATGTTTTTTTATATATTTAAAGACCATATATGGTTTAAGGTTAGTAATCCGACCTTTCTTCTCTATAAGCTATATGTCAAGATCATATAATTTGACTTTTCCTCCTTTTTTCTTTGAGTTCTAAAGCACCCTTGGTCTCTCCCTTTTTGACTAAAAATTAGTTTTAGAAGAGATGAAAGTTTTAGGGCATCAAGAGGGTAATTATATAAGGAGGAAATAAAGTTTGTTTTGAATAGAGTTCTAAAGCACCCTTGGTCACACTTGCATGTTATATTTCATGATCATAATAATCTCATTATATACACCCATATAATTATAAGTTCTATACTAACTCAAATACAATTGTAGTAAGTAATTATGAGTTCAAATCTTATTGGCTAAATATTGAGACATAAGTTAGTAAAAATGATGGTGATTCATGTTGTAGTGCATGTTATCCATATTTAAGGACCAAGAATGAGTCTATATACACCCCAATAATCCCTTTGGTATCCCATTAACCCCATAAACCATCTCATGACTGTATGAGTAAAACAGGCCATAGGGTACTACTGAGGGAATTAGTGGGGTGCCTATAGATATGTTCTAGGACTAATTTGGTGATCGCTTTTATTTGATAGAGCTCGAAGTTTACCAATTGTGCAAAATATGTTTAAATTTGAACATGTGTGATACAAAAAAAAAACACAAAAATATTAGCAAGAATAGTATTATAAGTGTGGGACCTACTAAAGCTTTAAAAAACATAATCAAGAGAAATCTTATTTGATAAATTTGTTGAAAGCCTTACAACAATAATAAGAACACATGAATCCAAATTCGAAAGTACAAGATATAATTTGTAAAGTTAAAATTAACATAACGTAAAAAATAAGGTTCATTTTATATTAGCAACTAGTATTATATTGACATATAACGACCATAAAAAATCTAACTAAATAATTTTACTAAAATATCCAATGACATAACAATTCAAACTTATTTTAGAAGACAAATATAAAACACAAAAAAATAAGAACTAAAAGTAAAAAATACGACAATTTAGTCAAATAAAAAATTTATTTACTCATTTGGTTTTAAATAATAGTATAATTTATTTTATTTTTTCTTAATATGTGTATGTGTAAGCAGGCGTACATGCATTTTTGCTAATAAGAATAAACCAATTTTAAAAAAATAATAGTATTTTTCATATCTGGCACCCAATCAAGTTTGAAACCCAACCCAAATCAAATATAGTGCATTCCTACAAAATGGTCAAATTTTAAAAATACAAAAATATTTTTCATATCCGGCACTCAATCAAGTTTGCAGCCCAACTCAAATCAAATATGGTGCATTCCTACAACTGGTTCCATATTTGTTTTTAGCCTCCACTGTCTTCCCAAAATTGATATTCCATTGTCCTCGTGCATTTGTTTTTTTAATAGATTACGGATGACGCTATCGTAAGAGGTAGAATCATCAGTATGTGAGACCCACTTTTTCCAGACAGGTTGAATGCGAACCGTCCCTTGGTCATCCAGTCCACCAAAGGCCATAAAGGAAACATTTGTAATTACCCAAAGGCCCAATGAGAATGATCCCTCTTTCAAATGGCTGCCACCGAGTAAATCCACGACAGATAACGTGTTATCAGTAGAAGTTGCGACTTCACGAAATAGATGTGATAGAATGAGCAAAATCCAACACAAACTCGACTAGGCACCCCTACTTTCCATCATTGCTAACGACATGCTCGTGCAGTCTGTTGTCACAACGTTCCTCATTTTTCCTTTTTAAAACCTGGCTAGTGATGTCATGTTCCCAACGAGAGCATAGATAATGACTAGAGCAGGCAAAACACAACACTCGACTTGACATCGCTACTTTCCATCTTTGCTCACGACATGGCCATGACAGTTTCTCATATTTCCTATCAAAACCTGGCTAGTGATGTGTCATGTTCCGAAGAGATCACAGATAAAATGACTTTCGGAACTGTAGGGTGCAGAATTCAACCACCAATTGGCCCCTTTATGATCGATTGAGCCATAACAGTTAACAATAAAAGTAAAAGAAACTACCTGCAACAATTCCATCCATTTCAAACACCTCACACCAAGCCACAAATAGCCTTTAATCTGCTATAGAGAAGAATTCAAGAAACTACCAGATAAACGATGTAGAGTTACACTCGCAATTCAAGTTAGGTATGTATTTAAAACTAAGCAGAATTCCATTACCACCAGATAAACAGATTCAAGTTAGTAGACATGTAATTAAAACCAAGCAACAAGCAGTCCAAAAATAACTTTAGAGGAAGATAAAGACGCATGGCAAAGAAGATAATGACCACATTACGTCCCTCATAGAAAACAAACGATAAAAAAACTAACCGACAAGCTGTAACAATTTTATGAAAAGCTCTCTGATTTTTATTGACTGTGAAGCGAATAGGAGCTTGAACTCTTGAAAAAGACTCAACTTGCAGATAATGTCAGTATATTTTGAAGATAAGAGGTAAACTCTAGCCTCAACCATGTCTGGTAAATCAAAAACTACAGAATATATTGAATAAAACAGAGAAGACCTAACAACCATTAGAAACCCCATTAACAACTGCCCGTTTCTCCATTACAGGTTTGGCCCCATTTGGTATATCTCCAGCATCTGATATGACTACCACACCATTCTCAGACAACTTTCGGTCAACCAGAGCATGACCAGATTCTAAAGGTTTCTGCAACTTAACTTTCTCATCTGTGAAACCATCAGCGGGCTTTCCATCCCAGGCCTGCATTGAATGTGATACAAGCCAGTCAGCACACCATGATGACACTTAATATTTTTGTAAGTAAATCAATCCTAAGAGCACCAGCACAGGAATAATCTGCCACCTCAAACATGAGGGCCTCCAATGGTCCAAGGCTCCCAGGGAGAGCCAACAAAACTTGATCCCATTCCTACATGTGGGCCCTTCCATTCAAGACAAATTCGCATTGATTTAAAGGCTGGTGAGCTGAAACGTTACATGCTCAGATGGAAGGGCACCATGTGTTAGGACCAAAATGTGGCCCCCAATTAGGGTTATCTTTTCATCCCACTTGGCCCCACCATCATGGGAGCACTGTGGGGACCACATGAAGCGATTTGAAAATTATCCACCATGCAAGGGCTTGCAGGGGATTGTTATTCAGTTTTATAATATAATCAACAGCGACAAGATGTTTTTGATGTGGCTGCAAACGCTCAAGCCATTCAGGTAACATATATAAAAGCAATTTCATAATTGTCCCCCACAAATTAAATTTAGACACCTGTTTCTGAAATTGCTGCTGCTTCAGCTTTCTCTCCTGTAGCAATTTCTGACGACCTTCATAAAATGCAAAGTCATCCAAAATGCAGACCCTACTGATATGTTCCTTGAATATTTTTAGCATTTCAAGCCCTTGCTCTAAGTTCACCTACACCATAAAAGAACTAAAAGTTATTCATAACATTAAAATTAAAAACACTTCAAAACAAAAAAAGATCAAACAACTTTTGCATTTTTATATATTTCTCACCTCTTGAGTGTCTCTACTGTTTGTCACGGGCTTGTTGTCATTATTCACAAGCGTGATGTGCTTCAATAAACTGTTGGGCACGTCTTTAATGATATGCCACTTCAGGGGGAAGCAGCCATTCCATTTATCTTGTTGCCAATAGTCCAAGTTTTTGTTGAAATCTACAGAGCCCACCATCTCGGCAAGACCCACAAATTGCCCACTTGTGTTTACCTGACACGAGGGGATAATGATGAGATGAGAAAATAAAAATGGCAGGTCTTTATAGGCTAAAACAGAAAAGGAGAAAAACCATGAAAGGGAAGACATACAGAAAAAAATAGGAACACCGGGTAGTCACCAGACTTCTCCTTTGCTTCCTGGTATGCAGCATCCAGCTTTTTGTTGCCGCTGGGAGTACTTGCCCACACATTATATTTTATACTTTTGTGAACATCATCCTCACTATAAGACTTTATCACAAAAAACTTTGCTTCACCGTACTTGACCGGGAAATCATCTTTGTTATACAGTTCTCTGTCAGGACGTGGGGTAGACTCCACAGAATTCCCGTTTGATGGAATGTTCTGGCCCTTGACAGAAAACATTACATGAGACCCTAAACCTTTTGAGTTCTTTGGCTCTGATCTAGGTCCTCTGTGCTTTTCATCCAACCCATCGGAGTTTTCATTTCCATAGACATTGGAACCATTGCCCCGGCCTCGTGATCTACTATATTTTTTATCAACATACATCCAGCCACGGCCATTAGCTCTGGAATCATAGCCGTTAGGTGTAAAGCCAGGACTTGTTCTTACCGGACTTCCACAGTTGTAGATTCTGTTGTTAGCATACATCCTATTCAAATATCCTGGTACTGGACCCACTCCTGATGTTGGTCTAGGAGGATGCAAGCCCTGTAATAAGTATCAAGAATATTTATGATATGGTCTAAAGTGGATGTACTGGGAAACAAAAGACAAAACTAGAAATTTACTTACCATCAGATGGGGGGGAGGCCGAATATTCTGATTTCTTGATGATGAAATGTTGCTAACAGGAGATGCTGCTGAAGAAACAGAATTACTTGTAATCGGCCTGGGCTGCCCATCAGAGTAAATGGGCCCGTCTAACCAAGGAATTGGAGATCTCATTCCATCAAAACCAAACCTTGGATCCTGGTAACCAGAAGGAGGTATTCCACCTGGCAAGATGCCTCTTCCATAAGACCCATTCGAATTGACTGCCAAATTAGGGTACGCAGGCCTAACTGGAACTGGCCCTTTGTTATTTCCACTAACATTTCCATTGGAGATTCCATTAGTAGTACCATTCGCATTTTCAACAGAAACAGGTACCTGATCAGCTGATACAGATGTAGATACCTCTTCCTGAGTGGTTGGAACTTGATTCGAAGCATTTGGTGGAGTTGGCGGCTGGTAATAAGGAGCTGGATACTGATAATGTTGGGGTCCATAAAGCTGACTGTCGTGCCCCATTGTGGGGACAGGGGATCCAGGTGGAGGGTAGGCTCCATAGGGCGTATATCCATACCCATGGTGATACATTAGGGAACCATTATCCCCATAAACTCCCTGCCAATAAAGAAAAAATAATCACGATCCACAGATGTGGTCAGAAACCAATCATGGAAACAACATCCAATTGCTAGACAGTTAAAAATTATTAAAGAAACAATACAGATAAAAGGTTAAAGAATATGCTAACAAATTTCTAACGGTTTGAACAATAACTTACTGGAGGCATTTCCACTCCATCTGTATTGACGTATCTAGGGTAATCCTCCCACTCATTGATAGGACCCTCATAACCTAAAAAGCCAAATGACTTCAATTAGAAAACTGTACTACTATAATAAGACAATTACAAGAATAGAATCAAAATTTCACCCAGTATCAATAACCAAATAAATCACTCAAAGCAAGATGGCCAACTTTAGTGCGAAAAACACAAGGATGGTCAACTCACCTCCATAATAATAAGAAGCATATCCATTGGGGACGTAACACATGCTAGGGTCCACAAACTCCTGAAGAAAAGGGGGTGTAGACCGCTCAGACAATGAATTCGGAGCACTCTTCACATCCCCACTATCCACTGACCCGTATTTAGCCGAAGGCTGAAATATTTCCGCAAATTTATTAATTTTTCTCCCTATTGAAAATAAATCAGTAATTAAAAACTACAAAACTAAAAGCTATCGGAAAAATCTCAAATGTACCTTTTTCGTGGCCTCGGGATCTTCCAGGGTCTTGGATTGAGAATCCAAGGAGAGTTTCTGCAGCAAGTCTGCAGCTTCTGTATTACATAGAGTAAAGGAGAACAAACCACTAAACTAAAATAACGTACACAAATTAATTCTAAAAACGACAGTGTTCTAGCTAAAACAAAGCAAAGCTTTCAATGAAAAACAACTTCCAGTGCAGATAAACTAAAAAATAATCAGTAGCTCAATCACAATGATGATTAAATCGTAAGATCAAACAACGAGGAAACAGATATCATTAGCCAAATCACCCACAAATTTTCCTGATAAAAACAAATCCCAATCATAAACGAACATAAACAATCCAACCCTTCCCGTTTTCTACCCGCAGAAAACCGGGAAAATTCTGACAGCAGAATAGACAAATCAAGCCTCCAAACGGTCAATCACGAACAACAGCAAACACAAATCTTAGATCCACACATAAACCCTAGAAAAACCCATGACCATAGACAAACACCCATCCGCTGCAATTCGCAAGAAGAAACGGCGCTAGGCCCCGTCCTCCAAGAAAAAACGAATTCTCCCAATCAAATCAAAGCAGGCCACAGGAGCAAAACGGCGACCCGATGGAGGAAAGCGTAAAAGGATACGGTCAGAGGCGGGAGCCGCGACGGTCGCCATGGCCGGATCTTCGCGCTTGTCGGTCAGTGGCTCCGGGGACGGCGGCCGAAACCCTAGTCGTCAGGGGAGGTGGGGGACAGAAAACCCTAGAGTTTGAGTGGGGAGGAGCCGCCAGAGACGGGGTTGCAAAAGCGAGAGAGGGTTTTGGTTATGGGAAAGCGCTGATTCAAATACACCACGCCCACGCCTTTGTTTTCCTTTTTAAAAAAATTACAAAATTATCTTTAATGACATGATGGGACTGAGGGGGAGAGAGGGTATTATACGCAAACCCTAAATCAGGATTATGGCAAAAACCATTTGTGCTAAAATAGGGTGTATAAAAACCCTAATGAGGAAATGACGCTTATGTCCCTTACTTGTGGAACTTGAGGATCGGAATATTTGGCGTCTTATGTGTAAAATCAAGGTGGTGTATTGCAAAAAGGAAATTACTCTTTGAGGCTCGCCACGTGTGTGCATTTTAGGTTTGTAATTCGACTATCATAGGGAGGTCACTTAAATACATTATTAAAATATGAGAGCGTTTTTTATGCCCTTCGAAGCCCTTTATCCTTAAAATTGATGGTGCCAGACAATCTTAATTATCAAAAATTCTTATATTTTTTTTACATTAGACATATTTTTAAGAGACTCGTTTATATTAACCCGGGTTCATATATGCCTACGTGAGCCCAGGCTCCATAGGTCATTGAATTTACATCCGGTGACCCATAATACTTATGGGTTTAAATGCCCATGAGTATTATGGACTACCAGATATAAGCTCGGGCTCACATAAGCATATATGAGTCTAGGCTCATATAAATTTTTTCTTATTATTAAAGTAAAATATTAAAAATATTTCCTTAAAATATATAATTTACAATAGATATTTTAAATTTTATCTTATACTCCCTTCGACCCACATTAATAATTTTATTTAAGAAAATAATTTATTACATATTAGTAGTTTTATTTTATTTTATTTAAATAACCCGATAAAAAAGGTGTTATAAGCTCATTTTCTATTCTCTTACATGGGTTTTACTATTTAATAAAAATATTATTTTTTTAAATATACTTATTAATATAAGACAAAGAAAATATTACTTATTAATTTTTTATTTCTTCTCATATTACCCGTCAATTCTTGTGTTACCTTTGTTAACAGGATTTGAGTTGTATTTGACGTAAATGGGAGTCCAGCTCGAATTGGATTCCTAACTAATTTACATGTTTTCTGACATCCTAGAATTTTGAAAAAACATTGTTTAAATTATTCTAAGAATTAAAAAAATTTAGAAGTTTAAAAGAAAATTTGCGACCTGTCGACAGACACCTTGACTTGTTGACAGGCTGTCAAGAGAGACCTTCGACATATCGAGATTAGATAGAAGCTTCTAAACATATTGATATATATAAAATATACATATTTATACACCCTTATACCTAGTTTTACTGGTATAATATTATTTTATTTTAATGTTAATTAGTATTCATTAGTTTTAGTTAGAATTTGGGAGTTTATATTTATAGGTGATTAAATTTAGTTATATTATCCATTAAATGTGCTCATGTGTTAATTAGAACAATATAGTTTTTTTCCACATGTTAGCTATACGGGTAATGATGCCTTGTAGGTTTGTGCATGCAATTCGAGGCAAGTGGATGGTGCGTAAACAATTTACAAGAATTCTAAGTTGCTTAAAAGTCTTTTGGATGTGTTCATCATGAGCAAATAAATAGGATCACGTGGAAACACCTTATAACGTCCTTGAAATTTTTTTATTTTTTGACTTTTTTGCTATTTGTCTGTTCACTTTTTATTGGGAAATTTGATGCTACATCGTATTTGATTTTGTATATTTTTTCTGATATTCATGCCCGTAGAGTCGGGTTTGGGGCCTAATCGCATACAATAAGATTCAATGCACTACTAAAATTTTTGGTGCAAAAAAGAAAGATAAATAAGAAAGAAGAGAAAAAAAAGAAAGAAAGAGAAAAGAAAATAATGGATAAGGACTGGTTGCATTTTGCGCCCGAACTAGAACTGCCCCCCCCTCTTTTTGTGTGAGCTAAAGACGATGTTGTCACCTTGTCATGGGGTAGCAAAGTGGACTATCCATGACACTTACTGGGGCGCACACACATGTGGAAGTGTTGTATACTAAGTGTGTATGTAATGCGGGAACTGCCTATAGTGTTGCACACTTTGTATACAAGCATTGTGGGGAAGGCCTGCAACAATGCGCAACATGTGTGTGTAATGTTGCGCAGAATGCACCCAACAATGCGTACACATAGTTGGCTATATTGGGACATATGGTCGGCTATTACATCTTTAGAGTCATAAAATGTTTCCTCCCCCCTAAATAGTGTTGGAGAGTCTTTTGGAGTGTTTTAGGGCCGTTTGGCAAACTTTAGAGGAACCATGCTCGTATAGCAACTTTGGCTGCCACTCAAGTAAAATGGTGAGTTGAAATGATAAAATGTTTGTATGATGCCTAGCTTTGCAACTGGCTGTCTCGGACGGCAACGAAGACTTGTTGTATTGCTAGCTATCATACCAAGAGCCCCGTCCACTAGGAGATGGGGCTCTTCGACCTACGAGGCAGTCGTCCAGCCTTATGGTTGTATTAGAAAGAATGACCCTTGCATGCACTTGGCTGAGATGGATTGTTTGGATGTTCGAGTTGCCTAAGTTTGATCCGTACATCGCAAGGAGGTGTCCCCCTCAAGCTAGCTCACTTGGGAAATGTCCCAGCACATTCACATGTCTACCTTGGGACGGGTGTGTTGCTTGGCTTCGTGGGCTAGACACTTGGTCAAATGGCACGAGGTCATGACCTTGACGAGAAATGGTTACTCGCTTGGCTATTTGGCCTTGAGAGTGCCACGTGGTAGGCATTTCCCGAGCGCCTCTGTGACAGCATGCCACTAGCCATTGGCTAGACCCGGCCTGTGCCCCACCCTGATTTCCACTCCATTGCACTGAGTACACCCCTCTCTCTGTCTATTTGATTTGTCGCATCCTTCATTAGCTAGTAGGGGCTTGCCCACCATTGGGGGCTCTGCCCCATCCCAATTATGGAGCTGGGCCTTCCTATCTGGACCCTCTGTGCCTCATCCTCGCTCATCTCCTCTGTCCATGCTTCTCTTCACTTTCGTAGAACTAGAGGTTTCCCCAATCTTTTTGTGGTGGTTGAGAATGTCGTTGCCAATGAGCTAGCCTCCACCCGGCTTTGCCCTAGTCAAGAGATGGCGGCGTAGCCGCCACCGGCCAACTCCACCCCATCTTCTCCTTTTTCCGTTTTGACACCGGTAGAAAGCCCCTCCCTATCCGATATTGTTTGTGTCGGTAGCCGATCTCCGGCTTGACAATCGGTCTCAGCCTAGGGATGGTAGGGTCATCGCCCTAGTCTAGCCTTGCCACTCTCAGCCACCTAGCCATCTGACTCTAGCTCTGCCCCCTTCCACTTTTTTCGAGAGATCACATCCAACCAAAACCCTCTTCTCTCTGTTTAAGCGTTTGTCACTACCGCCACCAACTAGACAGCCAACTTGCCTTTGTTTGGCTTTCCCCAGCCTGGCAACGGTGGTGGGCCACCTCTCCTGGCCCAACTCCACCACCCACTTCCAGACCCTCGTGCACACAGTCTATCCACACCAATTGTTTTGGTTGTGGGTAGTTGTTGGCACCGCGGTTGCCTCTATTGGCCACCATCTCTTGGCCATGTCTTGTTTGCCCTTTCAGGCCTTGGGTTTCCACCGTCCAACCCTCTCCCCCTCAAGTTGCCTTTTGTCACATGTGTAGTGGTCGCACATGCATTTAAGGGTATATGTACCGCTTTTGCATTGTTGTGGGCATAAAATTCTATGTTAGGAGTACAATTAACACCTATCTTGTCATGATTAGTTCCGGTGTTTCTTAAATCTTTGGTACAACAACTCTCCTGACTAGGCGACCTTTTGATCGCCGTTGTAACGCCCGAGATTTTTCATCACATTTTCTTTAAAATTCAAGGAAATTTTTTGCAATATAACGTCTATAAATCAGGAAAAATGATAAATACAAAACTTGTGAAAGCAGTTTTATAATTTAAAACATCACACAACAATTTTTCCCAAACAAATTTTAGCTCATTTGATCAAACATCATACATTCTTACTCATACAACCTTACTTGTACAATCTTACTCATAAACATACATTTACTATCTTGCTCAGAATCATAATCTTACAGTCGTGCTTAAAATCATATTCTTACAATCTTACTCAAAATCAAACTCTTACAATCTTACTCATACTCATACTCTTACATCGTGCTCATATTCATACTCTAACAATCGTACACATACTATCGACCACTAAAGCTCATTACAACTAATAATCTCCAGCGTCAAAATGGAAAAGAATGTCACTAGGGCATCACCTTAACCTCCGGGGAGTGACTAGACGTCATGGACTTTTCTTAAAGCAAGGCACACCAATGCTCATGGGGCACAGGATCAAACAGGTAAGAGAATGTCCATGATATTCCTTACCTAAGCGCGCAAACATAAATACAAACGCCCACACTTTAGGGGCCATACAATTTCCCACCATTATGGGTCTTATAGTGTCATACAATTGCCCACCATTACGGGTCTTATAGTGCTAGTGTCACTCTTCGACAGAAATTATACAGTGCCACTCTTGGGCGGAATCATACAATGCCACTCTTGGGCGGAATCATACAATGCCACTCTTGGCAGAAATCATACAGTGCCACTCTTCGGCATAATCATACAATGCTCTCAATAGAGCATCAAATGTCTAGGCTTAATATAGCACACAGACCAAATCAGAAACATACATCGCTCTTAACAGAGCATCAGATGTCTGAGGATCAATACAACACACAAACAACATCCCATAGGATAAACACCATAGCAAGACATGAGAAATGCTTAGCCAACTCATTATCGGCTAACTCAAACACAAAACTTAATCCGTCAAAACCCTCAGGTCTCAAACTCACAACACTATCATTAGCTTGACTTATAATTTAAGCTTGAATAAAGTAAGTTATGTGGTACAATTATGCCACAAAAACTCTCAAACATACAGTGTCCCATTGATCATACCGAAGCTGAGCCCGATATGAAACCCTAGTTCGTCAAGGCATCAAACTTTACTTAACCCGTCCAACTCACAATATAGCTCATCATACACAAATCCTTACATATTCATATAATCTCTGCCATCCACCTTATGGCTAACACATCTTACTCGGAATTCATCAAACTAAGCTCCTAAGAGCTAATCCCAGTTATCACCCTCTTACTTATACCTCATTTATTATGCTTACTTTTCACTGAATAAATTGTACATTATGTTTGTACAATTATGCAACACTCTTATTGTATGGCGATCCCCCAACATATGCTCTCATCCAAACTGATCCAATCCAATCCACTCCAATCCTCGCCCATCAAACTTACATCCTTTGTCTTCCATCACACGGCGACACATCCACAAGAAATCCGTACCAAACCCTTTGTCACCTCTTACCGTCCATCGCCCATACTTCTGCCCCCACACGCATATACATATCCATCAAATAGGCGTATAACCATCATACATATGTTTGTTCATCACACATACTTTCATACACACAATTTCATATATAGCTTACCAACATGCTCACTAGCCATCACTAGCACATACATAATCCACATACTTAGCTTACCAATAAACATGCTAGCCATCACTAGCACACACAAACTTCAAACATATGTACAACCCACATGCATGTCATATGCATTTCAGCATGGCATAATTTATCCTCTTACATCATGCAAACATATCATAATTTAACATCCAAAGCATTGAATCATACAATCCTAGCATGCTGCTACTCATTCAAAGCATGCTATCATGAAATTACGAGTTCAAAGCTCCCCTACCTCGTAATTATGACGTTTGATGGCGAGCACACGATGGTGGCAGCGGAGTTGGCAGCCAAAAGCATTGCCAAGATGAGAGAGCTGTTGTCCCAAGGGTTTAGGAAGTGTCAGAAGCAATCATGGCCAATTGGGGTGACGCTGATCAACGTGGCAAAATCCACGATCCACTGCGGCACACTAGGGGCGGTCGGGAGAAAGGTCGTGCCAACAAGTGCAAGTACAACAAGAAGTCGAGGGTGTACTAATTGAAGGTCGAACAACAACTGAGAACTACTCGACTAGCCGCAAGACGTTGAAATCGGTCGTGGACAGCACCCAACGGTGTCAATTTTGCGTCTACAAGGGCCCACATAAGAGCGGAGGGTATGGGGCGATGCTCAAGGATGGAGGAGGTGGAAGAGGGCTCTAATGTCAACTCCATTCGGTGGCAGAGCCAGCCGATGTCAGGCGGTGCAAAAATGGCACCTAAACCCTGTAATGTACGCATGGTCACATGCACACGGGCTAAAAGGGGCCACTCTAGGGGGAGATAGGTTGGACGGTGGAGGCCCAAGGACCACAAAAGGGCGACAGGGCCAAGGCCCTAGTGGCGGCCAACCGAAATGGCAACGACATCGCCGATCGCCACCCACGCACAAAACCAATGGTGCAGGTGGTTGTGCATCTCACACATAAAAGAGCGAAGGGTGAATCAAGGTCGAGCAATGGTGGGGCAAAGGCCACAATGAAACAAGGTCAACCCCAAGGCCAGTCGGAGGCCAATCACTGACCGGAGGCGTCATAATGGCAAAACGGCCACGAAGGATCATAGAGGCAAGACCCAAATTGAGTCATAAGGGTGGAGCATGACAAAAGAGGTGAAGCGGGGTCGGAAATGGCAACCCCCAACTGACACTGGGTCAAGGTAGGCTAGACGGAGTCTGACCGGAATCCGCCCAGTGGCCGAATGACAACCAGAAACACACCGGCATCAAAAATATGCACCGGACAGTGAGAAGAAGAGATGCAAATTGAACAAAGTACCGGTAGCTCACGAAGGAGCAAAGAGAGCATGGCGGTAGCTCTGGTTGGCGCCTATGGGTTCCTAGCAGCCAAACGAGGATAAGCCTAGTTGAGGGCGTCCACAAACGGCAGCAATATCGCCCTCCTATGGCCCAAAAATGAATTTAAGAGGTGATAAAAACCGAAAAAAAGACTGGTACCTCGTGGAGGACCGGAGAGGACATGGCGGCAGTCATAGCCGGTACCTATGGACTCATGGTGGTAAATCGAAGTGGATCCCGGCAAGAACCGGTGGAATTCGACGGTGAAGGAGGGACAACAGAGCAACCAGAATCTCACTCAGGCTTTCTCATCTTGCTAGACGTGAAAATTTTTCTGGACGTCTTGGAGCTTTCTGGAATGCATCGACCATTCCATACTTATATTCGTTTTTTTTCATCTATGTCCCCAACACGCATTAACTTACTGTTTATGCGTTATGCCTCCAAAATTCGCGCCAAAAGTGCGCGGCAAGGCATATGGCCTGCGACTAAGACCCACACCTGACTCTATGGGTATAAATACTGGGGTAAATACACAAATATAAATATGCTGAAGTGTCATATTTTCCCACCAAATTTGACCAGAAAATAATAGGAAAATCACATAAAATCGTAGAAAAAATCAAAGACATTACATTCTTCCCTTGGAAAAATTTCATCCCCGAAATTTCCATATCAACTTACAACATACAACTGAAATAACAAATACCTTGGGGTATCTCTCTGTCTCATATCCTCTTGAACATCTCAAGTCGCCATCTTGGGAATATGATATTTGCCATAATATCTTCACCATAGGATTGACCTTTGTCATCCGCAATTTACCTTGTCCATCAAAGTATCTAATTGAAGTGCTCGCCACTCAACTGGAGATCACTTCGCCTCCAATTAGCATAACACTCTTCATATCGGCTTTGAGTTGCCTGAAGCCCTTGCCTAGCTAACTTCAACCAACTGCACGGTGCCAGATAATTCACATTTGAGCATCTATAGCTCACTTACTTCAACCCAACATGTTGGCGAATCAAAATGTCCTTTCATAGAAGACATAGCACAAATAGACAAAAAGGGAATTAATAATCAACAAAAATACTCAATTAAGCACAATCAAGCCATAAATATTACAAGAACACATGAAAATAATCAAACCATAAAGTGAAACATGTCCATCATATATCCAATTACATCATCGATTTTAAAATACATCCCATAGTCACATAGAACATAAAATGAATCGAAACAAGTTCCATCAAAAGAATACTTGATAAAGTGATAAAAGAAACTCAATCGTCTCTAGCAACATCATCATCATCATCATCATCATCAGGAAGCTCCCCCTCATTATTTGCACGTGGGAATCTGGCTCTGAGCATCCTCCTGATGTTTGTAAAACCCTAATGCATCTCACCTCGCAATGCACTAAACTTTGCATACGTCACTGGTCTATCTGGATGATCTAAATGTATATATAGTGCTAGATCATTTGCTGGTGTAACACCCTGAATTGAGTCCCAACCTAAACTGGGGTTTGAAAAACATAATCGGAGTTAATAATTTTTCAAAAACAAACTAGGAGCGGCACTATGGAACTTCAATACTCTGTCACGCATGCATATAATTATTTTTTAAATTAGAAGGTCGGAAATGCTTACTCTCCTCAGGTTTCCAACAATAGTGGCTTAAGAGTTGCTCCTTCCTTGAGAGCGTCTTTCCCTTCAGGTCCAAAGATGACCTGCAAAGCCTCCTCTTGCTCCGAAACATTTCTCCCTATCTCGCCAGAAGGTGGTGGACCAAACCTCCCCTTACCTTGGAAGTTGTTCCCAGTACGCCTGAAGGTGATCGACAAACACTCCCCTTTCTCAGGGCTTTTCTAGCTCTTTGTGCCCCAAGGCGACAGACAAAGCCTCCCCTTACCTGGAGACATATCTCTCTCTACGCTCCCGAAGGCAACGAATAGAACCTTCCCTCACCTGGGGTCATTTTTCTCTCTATGTGCCTAAAGGCAATGGATAGAACCACCCTTTACCTAGAGACATATCTCTCTGTACACGCCCGAAGGCGGTAGACAGAACCTCCTCTTACCCAGGGACGTTCCTCTCTCTCTCTCTCTCTCTCTCTCTCTCTCTCTCTCTCTCTCTCTCTCTCTCTCTCTCTCTCTTTTTGTCGCCCATTGGTGGAGGACAGAGCCTCCCCTTACTCCAGGCCACTTCTCTCGTTGTGGCCCAACGGAGAATGGACCCTCCTCTTACTTCGGGCAGCTTCTCTCTCTTTGGGGACTGATGGCAGTGGAAAGAGCCTCCTCTTTAGGGCTGCACACAAAACCTGAACCCGACCTGAACCGGGTGAACCCAACCCGAAATTGACCGGGTTCAGGTTGGGTTGGGTACTAACTCGGGTCGGGATGGGTATAAAATAAAAAAACTAGTATGAGTTTTGGGTCGGGTCGGGTTTAACACAAAAAAAACCCGAAACCCGATCCGACCCAACCCGGGTGCTTTAATTCCTTACCCAAACCCTAAATCCCTAATACCCTTTCGGCTTTTTCCCATTCGACTACTGCATAGCGGCAACATTCCCACCCTCTCCTCGGTCACCCTTCATCCCCACTTGCCGGCATCCCCCCTTCGTTGTCCTCATCTACAGCTTGCCGGCCTCCCCCCTTCGTCCTCCTCATCTATAGCATTCTGGCCTCCCCCTTCTTCCTCCACATCTGCGGCCTGCCAGAATCCCATCATTGTCCGGCCTCCCCCTTTATCCTTCGTGTCTACGGCTTGCCAACCTCCTTGAGTCCTCGTCGTTGGCCGACTTCCCCCTTCTTCCTCCTAGTCTACCAGCCTCCCCTTCACCGGCTGTCTATGGCGTACCCAAAAAAATCCTCCCTTTCCTCACCCCCTTCATCCCCCTAGTCAGTTGCTTGCTAGCCTCCCCATTCTAATTTCTAACTGGTTTTCCTTCTATTTCTCATGTTTTACATTGCCTGGCTCAACTTGATTTTTCCCCTGGTACATTGCATATTTGTGCAGTTTTTTACCTGGGAGATGCCACAGAGAGTGGAAAGATTGTAAGGCTGAAGCAACAGTTCTTTCTTTGTAGTGCTTCGATGTAGGTATGCTTCGAATTTTGGTTTTGTTTTAGATTTGCATTCTCTAGAATAATCCGCCAAGTATCCTTCGTCCTGCCCTGTTTGAGTCTTCGTGATAGATTTTGAGTTGTTGATGTAAATGCTTTTGCTGAAACCACATGCTATAATTATTCTTGAAGCCGATGATGATTTTCTTTCTCCAGGCGTGTTTGGATCATGGGTTCTTCTACCTCATGAACCATGGAATTGAGGCAGATATGTTCAAGCAAGTATTCGACCAGAGCAGGAGGCTCTTCTCTCTTCGCTTTGCCGGAAAAGATGAAGCTTCCACGTAACGCGAGGCACAAAGGGTATACGCCCTTGTATGTCAAGAAGTTGGACACTTCCCTACAATCTAAAGGTCTTGCTTTTGTTTAAGCACTTTTCTATAAATTTCGACATTCATGAAAATGATGATTTCTGGTTGACAGGAGGATAAATCAAAACATTATTTAATTTGTCTTTTGTTTAATTATATCCTGAATGTTTATGAAAAAGGCTTTGGCTTCTGTGAATACTCCATCCAAATTCCACTTTACTTAAATTCATTATTTCGACTTTGCTTGCAAGGTTTCTGCAAAGGATTATCTCGACTTTGCTTGCCATACTTAAATTCATTATTTCAGATTTTAGTGTTTATTCTCACTTTAAAAAATCAATGTATATGTATTTTTGTTTTGATTGAAATTATTAGGCATTTAATTTATTTCGGGTTTTAATTCGGGTTTTCAGGTCGGGTTCGGGTTTTATCTCGGGTCGGGTAGGGTTTTAGTATTTCTGGTTGTATCTCGGGCAGGGTCGGGTACTGCAATACCCGACCCCACCCTACCCGAGATGCAGCCCTACTCCTCTTGCCCCGAGATGTTCCCCCCTCTAGGGTTGCCAACTCAAGGAATTGACTATTTTATTGCGTAGATCGCCCTCAAATTAGTTACAAACGCCTTTTGAAAGGGCGAAATCAGACTCAAAATATATAGAAAAACTCTTTCCAAAAGAGAATGGTTTTTCCCTATTAATAGGGAAGAGTCTGCAAGTGGACGGTAGACCCACCGCGGCCGCGAGTCGAGTGGGTCCTTGTCTGTGCAATTGGGACACAACATGCGGCTCTCGAGGGTCATGGGGGGCTAGCATGTGTTATGAGGGTCCTGCCTTGCGAACACATAGGCTGACGCAGGGCACACAGTGTGTCACACGAGTTGGCCCATGATGACACAAATCCACTGGTCCCGCACCACGCGGTGCAGTTGACTCCAGTGGTTGGCATTAGTCGCTGATGTCAGTAAACTCAATATTTTATTATTTTTAATTCTTTTTTCTACTTCCAACTTCAAAATGCCTACCCCAAAGTTGGAATCACATGTTCTTGGTACTGATGAACTAGTATCAACTAGCATTTCGAAACCAGACCCCACATGGGTAGATTATCCAACACTTTTTAAGTGGGTCCTGCCATGTGACATGCTTCCCAACGTCATAAGTTTCTCTCAACCGCTGTTTCGTGTGTTCTTTGATTCGCTATGCTTGATACTTCGAACTCTAACCATATAACAGGATTGCATCCCATAAAACCCCATAAATCCTACACAAAAAATCCATATTTACCCCTAACACCTCAGGTTAGACGTACATGGAAAAATGGGGCATTACAGCTGGCAACTGTTGCTTCCCGGATATGCTCCATCATGTCCCTGAATGTATTACATCATATGTCTAAAAACAATAGCATCAATAGGTCTCATTCCAACCATAGTAGGCTTTGCTCGTGATATCTTGAGATGTAAAGTAGTGAATATATGACAGAGCATATACGGATATGGTAGCATCTCATGAGAATGACCATGTAGAAAGGTCATAATCCTACCAAAAATGATGCATGACAAGTCCAAGTCTAGTTATGGCTATGACAAAAGAAATAAGATCCTAGACATCATCTTATCTACTTTCTCCTTCATCGTGCTCCAAATATCATACTCAACATTCACATGCAAAAGTTACTAGTCAGTTGTCATTGAATGAGCAAGAAGAGATGTATCGAAGTCTTTACCTCTGGGCAGGCTTGTCAATCTATTAGTCAACTCACTATTTGATGAAAAAGGAAATCCATCAAAGTGCTAATATTTGAGTGGTCGCTGCTCATATTGAATCACCTCGGCAATGATACGGGGGGTGACGTGGACATGAGAGCTTCATGCAACTCCTACCAAGGCATTATCATCATCAAATCTAAGTGAAGAATACCATTGACCGACTAGGTGGGGGTAGACATGCTGATTTGTCATGGAGATCAATATGAAATACTCCATCCAGTATGGTTGCACCTCTATCCACTCCATGGCAGGCTGTACTGGCACATGGATTATGCCATGCTCACATCTAATTGGTCTAACTTTCTCTCCTACACTACTAGACACTATAGGATCCCCTGATCCTAATGCACTAGCTACTTTTTGCTTCTTTGTTGTCTCGATCTAAATTAATTGCAAATAAATAAAACCTAGGGCTAAATATCACTCGGAGCTGGTCATATGAAAAAATTAAAGTCTTAGAATTTCAAAAAATCATTGAAATACGAGTAAAAAATGGGTTTTTTGAAATTAAATAGAACCCTAAAAAAATTTCATGTCCGATTGACTTTAAATCTTGATACATGATAGATTTCAATGATTAGAACATTATTCATAACTGGATCTATGCCTTATTTTAATAAGGAATGTTCAATTTTAAAAAATCCCAAAATTTGAGGGTGAAGTTGAATCTGAATCACAAAAAACATGAAATCTCACAAACAAACAGTTCAAATCACTTAAAATTTTGGATAAACACAGATCAAGCAGTTCTAAATAGTCCTATTAAATTCAAAATCATTAAAAACAACATTAAATTCACTAGAAATAAAGATGCAGGTTTAGGTCATACCATGTTCGTGGATAAAATTTTCAAATTGACGACAAAATCGTGTGTAATCTTGTGTTAAATAAGGCTAAATCGCCTTATCTCTTACTTTTGCACCTCTCTTGAGAGTTTGGAGTAATATGAGAGAGTTTAAGCTCTTTGGCTTTTTTAAAACAATGTTTCAGCATAGAAATATGAACAGCGATCGATTGCTTTTGGGATCAATCGATCTTGAAATAAATCCTATTTCTTTTTTTCCAAAAAGTAAAAAATTCAATAAATTTAGAAAAAATCCAAAAAATTTCAAAAATTATTTCAATGCATTATCTATCAAAATATGATTTTTTGGCCATCAAAACTCAAAATAAAAATAAAACACTAAAACAAACAAAGTTGAGATCTTTTTGACGAATTTTAATTAATTTTCCTTTAATCTAAGTGCATCTATAAATTATGTTCATTCGTACATTGCCCTAGATTAGTCAACTCCATTAGTATATGATTCTCTATTTTTATTTATTCTTTTTGACACAGTATTCCTCTTTTATTAATTTTTAGAAGAAACCACCAATGTTGTTAACTCTTGTCACTTTTAATATTGAATCTCAAAAGATCAATTTTATTCAAATTGAGACAAATTTGTTCAGACCCTAGTAAAAAAAAGTTCTTATTTTTTAACTCATTTTAGCTTGAATATATGTACATATTTCTCCTAAAAAGAAGCTAAAAAAGAATATGCCCATGCCTTTTTCTGAGTTATGATATTTTTTTCTCAAATCATTTTTTAAGGCTTAGCTTTTTTGAATCATCTTAACATGCATCATATTTATCCTTTTCTTTGCTCATTCATTTTTCTTAAAGTTAAGCAGGTGGGAGTTTCACACTAGCCTAGGTTGACCTAAGTAGGTAGCCTTTCCCCGTCATCTTTACTAAAATAATTCCTTTAACTAAAAGATATTGAAGTACGTAAAACTTACAATCATTAAATCATATTTCATGAAATTTTCTGTTCTTTTGAATTCTAAATAGAAATCTAGCTTAATATCGTATGTTTTGATCACTAAGACTCCACTAGAATCTAAATGCCTAAGTTAATTCATGACTAAGAATTCTCTCTTGATTTTCATTAATAAAATTGACTTGACTATAAACATGTTGTGTGCATATTGTAACAATAAGAGAATTACAATATCAAGCAAAAGAAAATCAAATTAATCTTCACTCTCATCGGTGTATCCTTCTCTTGGTTATGGTATATTAACTACAAATCATGTTGTTTTTCTCACAACCCGGATTTTTAAAAACATTTTTAAATAGCACGAATGGTAAGTAGTGAGAATTTTTTTTTCTTTAAATATTGAACAAACCATTCGATTAAATATCCAGGTCATGATAACTGGGGTTCACAAATACGGATATCAAATCATATGATATTTACACGTCTCAAAATTTCAACAACAACTCATCAATCTAAGTACAAGTCTGTCACCTGTCTGAAAATAAATAACAAGTTGACACTCACGCTAACGATACACTTACATACCGGAGTTGCAGAAACGAATAAACATCATCCTATACACGTCAATCTTGGTCTCACTCGTTGTCACCTGAAAAACCTACAACAAAGCAAACCAAACAACAACCACAACCACAATGGAGCATCTCCGCCTTCAGGTGAAGAGCTTCCAAAGGACAAAAGGTTTAATTATTATTTTTCAGATCGGGCTAACATCGCCCAATGTTAGTTGCCTACGTACTCATCAGACAACATCTCCAATGTTTCCAACGAGATCGGATCCAGACGTAGTTCTGCCTAAAAACTACTCTATCCCCCGAAGCATAACATCACACATGCAATGCTTAGGTATTTTCAACCTACATTTTAGTAAGTCTTTTAAATGTTCCATTTGTCTAATCAATATCAAACAATGTTATTAATTATCTCACATCCCTTGTTCAATAATTAACACTATCAATTCTATAACTCAGAGATGACTTGCCCATCGACAAATCCCAAAACAAAGTACTCCAACCTTGGAGTAGACTGCTTAACAGCAGCTTGACCCAAATCCCCAAGGCTCTCAATAGCCTACCACGAATCTGGAGAAGAGGATCCCAATTGTGCTCATAGGCATAGATTGGCGAGAAGCACAAGCCTTCCAAGATGCTCATACAACTCCGCTTTTCATATGTACTAAATAGTCCTGGGAAGACCTGCGGGAGACCCACGGTAAATACCCTATGGTCAATACCCAAACCGTCGTGGCGATGAAGAAGCATATCACAATCTCCAGCATTATCCATAGAAGCCTCAGGTCTTTATGACTATTGACTCTACCAAACATCTAAACTTAGACTAGATTATTTTCATCTAGTCAAGTATCCACTCATCAGTTGGGTCCTTTTCACCTTGTGAATCGACCCAATAAATAGCTCATCCATTGAGCTATGACTCAGAGAACATCCCATAACCACCCTCGGTTTATTAACCAAGGTCAAATTCTATGTCAGGGCCCCGTTCACTCCGTGAACTTGTTCCAACCCTAAAGAGGGTATTTTAGTCATTATCTTGATTAGGTGTTCTCCCCTCAATCCAACAACAACCAAAATCTCTTGATTAGTCTTTATTAACCTTAAGTTACTGATATAAATCAATGCATCGATAATAAATGCAAGCATCATAATAAATAACATATATACTATGCAATCACACAAGTACATATATAAAAAACGGAGGCCCATTGCACTCATTTGCAGGGCCAAAGAGAAGCACTATGCTTCCCAATGTCCACTTGTGGCCACAAGTGTGGAGAGCACAATCTTCAACTCAACCTACAAGATCAAATTTAAAAAAGGTAAGAAACTAAGAATTAACTTAATGACTAAAGTAAACTTAAACTAAAGTATCTAACATTATCTTAATACTAATTTAGTAACAAATCAACACCATCCCCGGCAACAACTAAAGTATTTCATACTTATCACGGCTCCCAAGCCACCACGGTGGGGCGACGACCAGGACCGATAGGATTGCCGCCAAGCGGTGATCCCATCAGGCCTAGCCCCGCTGCCACTGATAGCTAGTCGGGCCTCTGCAATACTACTATCGCGGCCCACCAGAGACTTAGCCTCTGGCAGTGTCGCCCCTAGTGGCCACGGCGGGGCGGGAGGCTAGCCTCACCGGATCGTCTTTAGGCGGTGATCCTGTTTGGCCAGGCTCTGTTGTCGCCCGATGGCTGCCAGAGCCGTAAGATCCTTTTTTTTTAAACAAAGGTCCGGCGGGCTGCACAACGGCAGCCGAAGCCGCCGATGCCAAGGGCTCGCCGGAGCAAGGGTAGCTACGGCCAGGGCCTCCACGGACAAGGCCACTGCGGCCTCAGAATGCAGCCCACTTCCGTCGGCTGTTCTGGCGACAGGAAAGTTAATTATTGTTCACAATATTACGTGTGAATAGTAATTGTAGAGATCCACATAAATTTTAATTAAACTAGTTAGCAAATTCTTCACTAATCACAACTCAAAATCTTACCTCCGAGGCCGAGTTGTTGTCAATCCACCGCCGGTTTAGCCTCACCGAAGCCTCACTGGAAAATTTCATCAGCGGCTCTCTTTCACTCCCCCCTTTTCTCCAAAAAACCCTAATTATCTCTTTTTAAAGGCATGATATTAGGGTTCTAATCCCATGAGAAATTGGGCACAACTCCCCCCTCCCTAGGCCACTTAATTAGGCCCTTAATTTATAATTTCGAAAATCAGGCCCGCAAAATGACTTGAACGGCCCAGTTGCACGTTTAAATCGGGTAAACAGGCCCTACACGATATGTTCAACTTTGAACAGTCGTATCTCCCTCATCTGGATTCTGATTCACGCGTTCTTGGTGGCATTTCGAAGCTCTTTCCGTCCATTTTCCATCCATATAAGTTTCAGCCACCAATTCCATCCAATGATCGAGTTATTCTCCCAAGAAAGTCAAGGGGTCCAACACCCTAATTTCCCCGTGTACGACTTCAGGAATTTAGAAAATTTCCGGACGTTACAAACCTATGCTGTAATTTTCCTACGACATTGAATAATGTATTAAGGGCTTTACTATTTTGATTTGCAAGTGTTGTGTCATTTTCATCTCATCCACTTTCATCTTTTAAGATTGAATTTCCACCATTGTCTTTAGATATGGGAGGATTCTATCTTTTAATCACAACTTTTCAGGCATTGCCGTCAAGAACTTGAATAATGATTAGAGCAATCAACAAAGATAAAAAAAATTGAAAACTAACAAAAGAAAATGAAAACACTAACTATTAAAGTAAACAAAATAACTATCAAAACCTAAAATTGGGTTGCCTCCCAAGAGCACTAAGTTTACTGTCTTCAGCCAGACACACAAGAAACTCAGTCCTAATGAACAAGATCTTCAGAAGTAATTCATCAACTTCTGAACTCCTCAACTCTACAGATGGTTTGAGACAGTGACCATTGACTTTAAACACATCACAATTCCTAAGATTCTCAATCTGAACAACTCCATGAGCATAAACTATACGAACTATGAAAGGACCTATCAATCGAGATCTCAATTTTCCCGGAACTAAATGCAAACGAGAATTATAAAGAAGGACCTTCTGACCAGGTGTAAAAGATTTCCTCAAAATGTTTAGATCATGAACCTTTTTCATTCGGTCCTTACAAGTTTTAGCACACTCATAAGCATCATTTTGAATTTCCTCCAACTCATTAATCTGCAACTTCTTATGAAAGCCTGCCTTGTTAAGATCGAAATTCAATTACTTTATAGCACAATATGCTATGTGTTCTAACTCAACAGGAAGATGACAAGCCTTGCCGAAAACAATTCTATATGGAGACATTCCAATGTGAGTTTTAAATGCAGTACGATATGCCCACAATGCATTAGTAAGTCGTAATGACTAATCTTTCTTATTGGGGTTTACCGTTTTCTCCAAAATGTGTTTAATCTCCCTATTAGAAATCTCAACTTGACCACTAGTTTGGGGGTGGTAAGGTGCAACAATTTTATGGGTTACACCATATTTCTTCATTAACTATTCAAATACCATATTACATAAATGCTTCCCCCCATCACTAATAATGGCATGTGGAGTACCAAAGCGTGCAAAAACATTCTCTCTAAAAATTTGAACCACAACCTTGTGATCATTGGTTTAGCAAGCAATTGCCTCTACGCACTTAGATAAATAATCAACCCCGACAATGATGTACAAATTACCAAAAGAATAAGAATTAGGAAACAGACCTATAAAGTCAATGCCCCAAACATCAAATATCTCAACTATCAAAATTGGGTTTAGTGGCATCATATTTCTGCATGATAACTCCCTAAATTTTGACATCTTTCATAGGCTGAGCAATAGGTATGAGAATCTCTAAAAATGGTAGGCCAATATAATCCACACTACAAAATCTTTGCAACAGTTTTTCTAGAACTAAAGTGACCACCATATGCATGATCATGATAAAAGGAGATGACATTTAGTTGATCATTTGTAGGAACACACCTCCTAATTATTTGATTGAAACAATATTTGGACAAGTAGGGGTCGTCCCAAAAGAAGTACTTAACCTTAGCTAAAAATTTACATCTATCTTGTTTAGTCCAATGAGAAGGAATTTGCTCAGTAATAAGATAATTCACTATATTAGCATACCAAGGCAACTGTGCGATATGAAGTAAATGCCCATCAGGAAAAAACTTAGTAATAGATACAAAATCATTAGTAAAATCAACTGTCAATCTAGATAAGTGGTCTGCTACAATATTTTCAAAACCCTTCTTATCCCGAATTTCAAGATCAAATTCTTGTAGCAACAATATCCATTGGATAAAACGAGGTTTAACATCCTTTTTAGATAAAGGTACTTCAATGCAGCATGATCCGAATAGACAAAGACCTTAGACCCTAATAAAGAGGACCTAAACTTTTCTAGTGCAAAAACAACAACTAACAACCCTTTTTGTGTGGTTGAGTAGTTGAGTTGAGCATCATTTAGAGTTTTACTAGCATAGTAGATCATGTGGGGAAGTTTATCAATACGCTGCCCTCAAATAGCACCAATGGCATAATTAGAGGCACACATAATTTCAAAGGGCATACTCCAATATGGTGGTCTAATAATAGGTGCAGAGGTCAATTTAGTTTTTAGCATTTCAAAAACATGAAGACACTCATCATAAAAAATAAATGGAGAATCTTTGGCAAGTAAATTGCACAAAGGTCTAGAAATTTTACTAAAGTTTTTGATGAAGCTCTTATAAAAGCATACATGACCCAAAAATGATCTAATTTCTTTTACAGTTTGTGGAGGTGGAAGATGAGAAATTAAATCAATTTTAGCTTTATCAACCTCAATGCCCTTATGCCCAAGAGCAATCGCCTTCTGTACCATAAAATGACATTTCTCCCAGTTAAGTACAAGATTCTTCTCTTTACACCGCACAATCACTAGGGAGAGGTGGTGCAAATACTCATTAAATGTAGAGCCAAAGATGGAAAAATCATCCATAAACACCTCTAGGAAACGTTCTACCATGTCTGAGAATATGCTAATCATGCACCACTGGAAAGTTGCAGGTGCATTGCATAACCCCAAGGGCATGGGACTGTAGGCAAATGTCCCAAAAGGACAAGTGAAGGCAGTCTTTCCTTGATGCTCAGGTGCCATAGGAATTTGGTTATAACTGAAATACCCATCAAGAAAGCAATAATAAGCATGACTGGCTAACCTCTCCAACATCTTATCTATGAAAGGAAGAGGAAAGTGATCTTTCCTTGACATTGAATTCAACTTCCTATAGTCAATACAAACATGCCAACTAGTTTGAACACAGGTTGGGACTAACTCATTAGAATCATTCTTAGCTATTGTTATACCAGACTTCTTTGGCACAACCTGAACAGGTCTCACCCATCTACTATCAAAAATCGGGTAAATGACACAGTCACGACCCGGATTTTTAAAAATATTTTTAAATAACACGAATGGTAAGTAGCGATAAATTTTTGTTTTCTTTTCTTAAATATAAAATAAACCATTCGAATAAATATCCAGGTCATGATAACTGGGGTTCACAAATACGGATATCAAATCATATGATATTTATACGTCTCAAAATTTCAACAACAGCTCATCCATCTAAGTACAAGTCGTCATCCATCTGAAAATAAATAACAAGTTGACTCTCACGTTAAAGGTACATTTGCTTACCAGAGTTGCAGAAACGAATAAACTTTATCTTGGGCTCGCCTGTCTTGGTCTCACTTGTTGTTGCCTGGAGAATTTGCAACCAACCAAACAAAGCAACCACAACAACAATAATGTTATCTCTCCGCCTTCATGAGAAGAGCTTCCAAAGGACAAAAGGTTTAATTAATATTTTCGGATCAGGCCAACATCATCCGATGTTAGTGGCCTACGTACTCATCAGACAACATCTCCAATATTTCCAATAAGATCGGATCCAGACATAGTTCTGCCTAGAAACGACTCTATCCTAAGAAGCATAGCATCACATATGCAATGCTTTGGTATTTTTAACCAACCTACATTTTAGTAAGTCATTTAATCATTCCACTTGTCTAATTAACAAACAATATTATTAATTATCTACATCCCTTGTTCGATAATTAATACTATCAAATTTGTAACTCAGAGATGACTCGCCCCTCGAGAAATCTCCAAAGATAGTACTCCAACCTTGGAGTAGATTGCTTAACAACAGTTTAACCCAAATCCTTAGGACTCTCAATAGCCTGCCACAAATCTGGAGAAGAGGATCCCAATTGTGCTCATGGACACAGATTGGCGAGAAGCACAAGCCTTCCATGATGCTCATACAACTCCACTTTTCGTATGTACTAAATAGTCCTATGAAGACATGCGGGAGACCCATGGTAAAGACCCTTTGGTCAATACCCAAACTGTCATGGTAATGAAGAAGCGTATTGC
This sequence comes from Saururus chinensis, assembly GCA_035235625.1. NCBI lineage: Eukaryota > Viridiplantae > Streptophyta > Magnoliopsida > Piperales > Saururaceae > Saururus > Saururus chinensis. The sequence goes on along the minus strand of CP141146.1, from coordinate 20,470,143 downwards.
AATCTCCACCATTCCCCAACTCTGGGGAAAATATCTTTTAAGACATTGCCAATGAATCCATAAAAGCCTCATGTCTTCATGACCATTGACTCCCCCAAATATCTGAAACTTAGACTAGATTATCTTCATCCAGTCAAGTATTCGCTCAACCATTTGGGTCCTCTTCACCTTGTGAATCAGCCCAATAAATAGCTCATCCACTGAGCTATGACTCAGAGAACATCCCGAAATCACCCTCGGTTCATTAACCAAGGTAAAATTCTATGTCAGGGCCTCATTCACTCCATGAACTGGTCCCAACCCTAAAGTGGGTATTTTAATTATTATCTTGATTAGATGTTCTCCCCCCAAATCGAAAGACAACCAATATCTCTTATTAGTCTTCGCTAACCTTAAGTTACCGATTAAATCAAAGCATCAATGATAAAAAACATGCATCAACATAATCAACATAAATAACATGCATTCACACTAGTGTATAAATAATGAATAAAGGCCCATTGCACTCATTTGCAGGGCTAGGGCTCAGCTAGTTCAAGCCCAAGAGTGTAAACAACTCTAACTCATCCCACGAGTTACATATATAGCACTCTAATTGATTGATGTACTCGATTGCAGACACGTGTAATACGCTGCCTTTGTAACGCCCGAGATTTTCATACATTTTCCATAAAATTCATGAAAAATTTTTATTTTTAAATCGGAGTAAAACATCATACGGTTAAACATCGTATCATCAAATCAAATCTCCTCAAGCGCTACTCGAAAACAAACATACTACTAAATTACCATGATCATGGATTTTCAAATACAAATAACTCCCAGGCGTCCCCGAGTACAAATCCCATAAACAGTCTACTATCTTATCCAAATTAAAAGTCCAGAATATACAGACACTTAAATCTCACCAAATACATCAGATCGTGGCACCAATTACACTCTCACTGAGTCAAAAATACTTAAGTCAAAGGCGGAACGATCCACCGCAGAATCGAGCATACATCTCCAGGAGCTCTCCAACACAACCTGCAAAAGCATCCCGAACCACGGGGCTAAAAATAGTGGGGTGAGTATTTTCATACTCAGTAGGAAAATACCCAGTAGGGGAAATCCCAAAAAATGGTGAACTCGATAAGTTCATAAAAACATGCGTCATGCAACATAAACATGAAGCAATCTGCAAATATAACAATCATATATATGCATATAAAAATGCATAGCACACCAAATGGAAGCAAACTTACTCAAACACCCACAATCAGGGTCTTACAACGTACTCGTACCATCGTACGCATACTCAAATCCTTACGTATACTTGTACGACCTTATTCGTACAATCTTACACTTACAGTCCTTATCAGAACATATACTTACAATCGTGCTCAGAATCGTACACTTACGGTCTTACCCAGAAACTTACTTACATTCTTACTCAAAATCATCATCTTACAATCGTACTCATACTCACACAACCTACACATACTTGTACGACCTTAATCGTACAATCATACGCTTACACATAAACGTATTCTTACGTCTTCCTTAGGAACTTACACTTACACATACTCTGAATCTTACACGTACAACTTACTCAGAATCTGAAGCATACAACATACTCTCACTATCGAACACATACTACTGACGACTGAAGCTCATTACAATTAACAAGCTCCAATGTCGGAAAAGAAGGGAATGCCACAAGGGCGTCACCTTAACCTTCGGGGAGCAACTAGACGCCATGGACTTTTCCGAAGGCAAGGCACACCTATGCTCATGGGGCACAGGATCAAACAGGTAAGAGCAGGTCCATGATATCGCTTACCTGAGCGCGCAAATGCCCACTCTTTGGGGCCATACATTGCCAACAAGGGCCATACAGTGCCAACTAAGGGCAGAAAACATACAGTGCCACTCTTGGGCAAGAATCTTACAGTGCCATCTATAGGCAGAAACATACAGAGCCCACGAAGGGCGGAAACTTACAGCGCTCTCAATAGAGCATCAAACGTCTGGGCTTAATACAGCACACAGACCAAAACAAAGCATACATCACTCTCAACAGAGCATCAGACGTCCGGTGCTCTATATAGCACACAGACAAAATCCCGCAGGATAACTACCATGGCAAGACACAGAAGTGCTCAGCCGACTCATTATCGGCTAGCTCAAACACGAAACTTAATCCGTCGAACCCTCAGGTCTCAAACTCACAACGATATCATTAGCTTTCTTATAATTCAAGTTTGAATTAAGTATATTATGCGGTACAATTATGCTACACAAACTCAGTCCTCGACTGATCAAACTGAAGCTGAGCCTGATCGAAACCCTAGTTCGTCAGGGCAGCAGACTTCACTTACCCGTCCATATCGTGATCAAGCTCACCGTACATCAAATCCTTACATACTCATACAGTCTCTGACATCCACCTTACCATCAAAACATCTTACTTACCCCGTCAAACTGAGCTCCTCAAAGCAGATCCCTGTTACCCCCTTACTTACACCTCACTGATTATGCTTACTTTTCACTTTATAATTTGTACGTTATGCTTGTACAATTATGCACACTCTTGTCGTCTAACAAACCCCACCTCAGGCTTCAAGCCTAAGTTCTCTTACTTACAGGAACCAACCCCTGACTTTGTTCCACGCCAAACAGATCCAATCCGCTCCATTCTTCGTCTGTCATACCTACGCTTGTCATCTTCCATCACAAGCTTACTCGTCCCCATCCGACTCCATACCAAAAACCTTACCACTTTTTACCGTCCATCGCCCACCAAACTTACCTTCTTTGTCTTCCATCGTACACTTACACGTCCAAATCCACGTCCAACTTCGTACTAAACCCTTACCACTTCTTACCGTCCATCGTACATACCTCTACCCACATGCACATACACATACATAAAGCATACGTGCAACTCATACATAACAATCATACTCACAACTCATATGCATGCCATACGTATCTAAAACATACCATATAATCATGCTTATATGCACATTATGAAATTCCTAGCATGCTACTACTCATTCAAGCATGCTATCATGAAATTACGAGTTCAAGCTCCCCTACCTCGTAATCATGACGTTTGATGGCGAGCACATGACGGTGGCGGCGTCGGTGGCGGAGTTGGCGGTCAAAACCATTGCTCAGCTGAGAGAGTTGCTGTCCCGAGGGTGTAAGAAACGCCGGAAGCACTCACGGCCAAACAGGGGTGACACTGATCAACGCGGAAAAATTTGTGATCCACGGCGGCACACTACGGGCGGCCGGGAGGAAGGTCGTGCCAACGAGTGGCAGGTGCGACCGAAGATCTAGGCGTACACTAAAATTTGACCGGTTGTTGAACCATACACAACCGATCACAAGACATCGAAATCGGCCGTGGACAGCACCCAACGGCGTCGATTTCGTGTTTACTAGGGCCCACATAAGGGCGGAGGGTGTGGGCGTCACTCAAGGATGGAGGAGACTGATGGAGGACTCCGATGTCAACTCCAGATGATGGCAGAGCCATCTGACGGTTGGGCGGCGCCAAAGCGGCACCAAAACCCTAACCCGCACGCGCGGCTACTAGCACACGCGGCCAAAGGGAGGGGGAGAGTGCTAGACGGTGTCAGCCCAAGACTCGGAAAGGCGGTAGGGCCATGCCCAAGGGCGGAGACCAACAATACGGCCTTTGCCGTTTACGTGCCGAGGCAGGCCGACTAGAGGCCAATCGGCGTTCGGCGAGATAGAACGGTGGCGCTCTAAGTGGCGCGGTCAAACACATATCATTGGCAGAGGGGGAACCTACCTCATGCCGAAGAAGAGGGGCGGTGCCGCACTAAGGCGGCTAGCCATCTCTAGGCTGAAACCCGCCACACTAAGTGGTCCAAAGGGTGTTCGGTATCCAACGATGCTCGATAGCCCAAAACATAAAAACGGCCAAAAGCATAGAGGGGCCGGGGGGACACAGGGAGGAGCAAGGGTTACCAACGGCTCTGGCTGGCTGTGTCGTGGCTCTAGCGGCCAGGAGGAGCTATCTCCGGCCAGAGTTTACGGTCAAAGTCAACGGCAACACGCCGGACAAACAACACAGTGAGGAGCAAAGGCTCGGTTTTTCCGAATGAGAGCACCCGAGCAAGGGATGCGGATCGGGCTCCGACAAAGCGGAGGGAACGGACGCTCAATAGGGCCTGAAGGGGTGGCCCACTAGCATCACTGGGCTGAGGTAGAGTCGGACAAAGGTCCACACGGACATGTCCGACGTCCGACTGGCAATGGCAGTCACAACGTCCAAAACGGACGTAGCCCAAAAAAAGGGGCTAGGGAGGGCAGAGGCGGAATAGTGCTAAGGTCGGCAAACCTGAGTTGGGACGGCATCGGGGAGGCGGCCTGGCCATCACCTAGCCATCATCAGGCCGAGGTCGGCCAGCGGCCTGCCCTCAGTGTTCCTCAGGCTCAACCAGAACCAAAGGGGGCTTTGGGCAGTTCTAGCACAAATCAGGGCCAGAATGCACCAGTGGAGGAGAGAACAGCAGAGGAGATGGAACCGGGCTAAGTGGGGTGGTCCACCACCTTTGCCGGACTCAGCAGGGCTGGACGGAGGTCCGGTCGGCCATGGATGGCCGCCGGCGGCCACTGTTTCACCAAAAATAGTGCATCAGCGGAAAACAGGGCAGAAAGGAATGAGGATGGGGCGGCGGAACGAAGGCCCATTGGGCCGGGAGGGGTGGCCTCCCGCGGTCGCCGGCCAGCCGGCCCTTGGCGGCCCACGACGGCGGCTCAAATCTGATCACAGTGAGAGAGGGAGAGAGACTGCTTACCGGGGAAAACCAAGGGGAGGAGCCGGCGGGACTGGCCAGGGCAGCGGCCCTGCCGTCGCCGGCCTGAGACTGGCCGGACAGAAGCCGGGCGAAGCCCACCGGCCACTGCTGGCGCCGTCCAAGCACAAATCAGAGAGAGGGCAGAGAGATACCGGGGAAAACAGGGGAGATCACCGGGGTGGACAGTGGAGCGGCCGTGGGGCCGGGACGGTGGCCCCCTTGCCGTCGCACGACTGGGGCGGAGCCACTGGCGGCCGGCGGTGGCTGGGACAGAGAGAAGCCGGAAAGGGGGGGGGGACGGCTCACTGTTCACTCCAGAGGATTCCGGATTGGGCTCGGCCGAACCCGAGCCCGATCCTTTCCTTTTTTTTTTCTTTCTTTTCCAACTTATCCTCTGCAGTTCCATTTTCTTCAATGATTTTTCACGCCAGAAGCACGCGTCGAGGCCCGTGGCCCACGACTAACCCGAGACCCGGCTCTATGGGTACGAATACCGAAGTCACATACACGAAAGCATCATATTTTTCAGCTGAAAAATAACAGAAAAATCACAGAAAATCATAGAAAATTCCGGGACATTACAGCCTTAACCTTGAAAATTAAGGTTTTACCCCTTGTTTCTCGTGACACTATGACCTGACAAGGTCTTCGTGTCACTTACTGGTCACGTCCCTTCCTTTTGAAGTCATTCCATGTCACTATAGCGTACCCTAACGCTTATTATTTAGGTTATTAGTTTCGACAGAAATGGAACATATTGCCCTTAAGGGCAATAGGGTAATTCTACCATTTCACGTATGATATCTCCCTTGGGTCATTTGGTCATCTCACTACCCTTTTATTTATTTTAAGTCATTAACCTTTCAAAAGGCTCCACTCTCCAACTGACTCACACTTCCATTCACATGAATGTTAGCTATTCACTCAAAGGGTATTTTTGTCATTTGGTTTAAAGCCTTATTGAAATCTGACAGGTCCAAAATTGAACTCAAGCATACTACTTGACTTTATGGACTATGTGTAATTTTCCTGGCGTGTTACGGGGTCGTGAACCCCTTGATCTGTCCCAGGTTTTGACTAATAGTTTACTATAAACCCTAAGAGCAAAATGGTCAATTAGCCACTCATTGGGATTTTTATTCACTAAGATATTTGGCCTATAATTAGGTAACCAATTTGACTCTTACTAAGAATTTTCCCAATTTTTAAATAAACTCATAGGCCCCTGAACCGGGGCCCCAAAATCGGGTAAATGGTTTTGCGATGATTTAACTACTAGGGGTAAAAAAGTCATTTTAGAGACTCTGGGATTTTTCCCCTGTCTAAACTTTGGTCAAAATACTCCCACCCCTCTCACGGTCCATGTGTAATTTTCCTGAATTTGTTTGACTCTTCTAACCCCTTGAACTGGACACAGTTCACTACCGTTTCTTTTGTTGTCTCTCCTTTTTTTATGACCCAAACTGGTCTGGGCCAGACCCTATCAGTCGGGTCCGGGCCAAACAAACCCATCTTTCTCAGTTCTGGCCAGCAGGTGTCCCTGCTGGCCTCTAGCCACCCCCATTGGCCGACGGGCTGGGCCACTGGGATCGCCTCCGGGAGGCAATTCCGTTAGGCCTAACCCCATTGATACACAATGCTTGTCAGCCGTTCTGCAAAGCGACCAGACCTTTCCCCTGGTGTTTTGCACCCACACCATCGCCTCATCTAGCCACTGAGCCAGGGTTGTTCGATCCACTGTCCAGTGGCAATTCCGAACCTCCTGGTCCAATGCTACCCATCGCCGGTGATATGGCCCGCAACGTCTCCTCTCCTCTATGATTTCACAAAGAACTCGAGGTGAGCAGGGGCGCGGCGCAACGGCGGTCCAAACTTTCGGCGAGGCTCCGCCTCCTACCGGCCGATCAACAGAGAAGACAAAGGCTCAAGCTTTGCCCCTCCGCTGACCGGGATAATTTAATTAGTTCATACGTGACTCTAAATTAAATTAAAAGGATGTTTGAACGATTCTACCTTACAAGCTGGGTTGCTGTCGATCCACCGCCTCCAGAGATTCAAGCTCCCTCTTCTCTGACTCCATCACCGGCCATGATCTTGCTCCAGTCATAGGAAAAACTCCGACGGCTTTGTCTCTTTCATCTCTCACCAACACCTCCTCCCCCCCCCCCCCAAAGCCTTAATTATATTTTTCTATATACATCGAATTAGGGTTCCTAAGGAGTCAGGCCAAAATCTCCTCAATTTGGTAACCAAATTGGGCCCCAAAAACACAATTTAGAAATGCTAAATAATCGGGCCCGTATAGCAATTTAAATGTCCAATTTACGTGTTTAATTCGGGTAAACGGGCCTTGCATGTTATATTCAACTTCGAACGGTCGTATCTCCCTCATCTGAACTCTGATTCGCGCGTTCTTAGAAGCGTTGCGAAGCTCTTTCTGTCTATTTTCCATATATATAAGTTTACACTACTAATTCCAAGCATTGAATAAGTTATTCTAATGCGAAGGTCAAGTGGTCCTACACCCTAATTTCCCGTGGTCAACTTCGGGAATTTAGAAAATTCCCGGTCGTTACATTCTTCCCCCCCTAAAAAGGAATTGTGTCCCCGCAATTCTCCAAAGCCAATACTAAACAAGCTTAGTCCTGGAGGGCATCTTCACCCCTTCTAGGGTTTCACATAATCCCACTCAAGCGTCAACTTCCGCTATGCACTCAAGTTAAAAGACTCACCACTAAGTAACATAACTCGGAGTGTGCACGTAAAAATACCTCTATGTCAACCCTAGTACTCATGTCCCATACCATGAGTATTCATGATGCAATAGAAGCAAATTTAACTAAGCACTAGTGCAACAAACCTTAGAGCTATCCAACGATATAACGTGTCCCATACCACAAGTGTTTAATGTTTCTCCTCGGCTGTTCCACAGCTTTTCTACCATGACCACCTAGGGTGTCAGATAATGGTTTTAGATTCATCTTGGGTGGTTCCACAGTGGAGGAAGGGGTGGTGATGATGATAATGAAAGAGGAGCCACTTTAGGTTGCCATTTTTAAGTACTCATCATAGGAACATAATCTAGCAATGAATTAAGCTCCTCAACTGATTTTTGAATGTCAAACCCGCAACCAAAGTGGGCTAGACAAGCCTCTAAGGGATCCTCAAAATGTGATTTAATGAAGGTATTATGAACAAAACTATCAATCAAGTTAACTTCATTCACATCTTCCATGTCAGGTGGTTGTTTGCTTATGTAAAAAATGTTAAGCTCAACCGTCATGTTTCCAAAAGATATTTTCTTCACCCCATTTCTACAAGTTATTAGAGCATTGGATGTGGCCAAGAAAGGATGAACCAAAATAACAGGAATTTGCCCATGGATATTTTGAATCAGCTGAGTATCAAGGACTACAAAGTCTACTAGAAAGTAAAATGTGTCAACCTTAATTAGAACATCTTCAACAACACCTCAAAGAATTTTTACAAATCTATTAACTAATTGAAGTGTCATTGATGTGAGTTTCAACTCTCCCAATCCCAATTGCACATACACAGAATATGACAATAAATTCACACTAGCCCCTAAATCTAACAATGCCCGCTCAATGTGATCATCCCCTATCTTGCATGAAATTGTGGGACAACCAGGGTCCTTATATTTAACAGGGAATTTTCATTAAATGATAGAGTTGACTTGCTCTGTTAAGAATGTCTTTTTAGGAACATTTGTTATTCTCTTGATTGTGACTAAGTCTTTTAAAAATTTAGCATAAGAGGGCACTTGTTGTATTGCATCAAGGAATGAGATGTTTATCTGCACTTGCTTAAACACCTCTAAAATATCTCCAAACTGTGCATTTTTCTTATGATTGACTAGTCTTTGAGGAAATGGGGCTTTAGGCACAAAATTTCTAACTAGGGGGTCAACTAAAACAGGTGGGGAGTCATTGGGTTCCTTTTTTTCACTCTCTAGCTCTGTATTCTTAGTTCTCTCTATTTTTTAGGCATTTTTACCTGATTGTCAACTTGTTGCCCAAGTCTAAGAGTGGTGATTGACTGGACATGCCCCTGATCATGTGATGAACTTGAAGAATTACTAACATATTGATCTTTAGTATTGGGTATAGGCTAACCGAGAAACTTTCCTCTCTCTCTCTCTCCTATATGAGTTGCTAACTGGCCAATTTGAGTTTCTAGTTTAGCTATGGCTTGAGTGTTCATTTGACTAGAATTTTTAAGTTCTAATATGGCCTAGTTAGTAGTCTGCATGAATGTTTTGAAAGACTATTCAAGTGATTATTGTTGACGTGGTGGTGCAACAACTTGAGGAGCTAATTGGGGAAAAGAGGTGCAGGAGGGGTTGGTGTAACATCAGGGAATTTTCTAAAATTCCTGAAGTCGTACACGTGGAAATTAGGGTGTAGGACCCCTTGATCTTCTCATGGGAAGAACTTGATCATTAGTTGTAAGTGGTAACTAATTTATATATGGTTGGAAAGTAGACAGATAGAGCTTCGAAACGCCACCAAGAACACGTGAAACGGAGTCCGGATGAGGGAGTTATGACCGTTTAAAGTTGATTATAACGTGCAGGACCCGTTTACCCGAATTAAATGCGCGAATTGTCCGTTTAAATCGTTTTGCGGGTCCGATTATTTAGCATTCCGAAATTGGGTTTTTGGGGGCCTAATTTCTCATTGGATTAGGAGCCCTAATCTCATGCCTATAAAAATAATTAATTAGGGCTCTTTAAAAAAAAGGGATTTTTGGAGCGAAGGAGAACGAGCGGCCAAGAGAGTTTTTCGGCGAGGCTTCGGCGGCGGTGGATCGACGGCAAAACGACAATTAAGGTAGGATCTTTATTTTTAAACTTCAAGTCGAGCATACTAGTAGTTTATTGATTAAATCTGAATGTAAAGGCGATTTCTGCAAGCAATTACTGTTTTGGCCGCTTTTAATGAACAATAATTCTGAATGAAAGATATGTAATTTTGTATATCCTCCATCAACCGGCTGGTTCTTCCTCAGCGGAGGCTGGCCAGTCATCGGCCGGACTTAGGTCCAAGGTGGGCGAAATCGCCGTCAAACGGCGGGATGACTAGCCTCAGTCCTGTGCCCGGCCGAGGCAGCGGCTATAACGGCCGGCAGTGAATAGTTTGTCGATGGGAAAGGCAGAGCCTTTGGGCACCGGGCGGAAGAGGAGCAGCCACCCACCGCCGGCGGGGCCAGCGCCACTGGAATTGCTGTTGGATGGTGATTCATCCCAACCTGGCCTTGCCGCTAGTTGTAAGCCGGTGGCGGCCAGCAGGCGTTGGCCACGCAGAGAAATCCAGGGCGGATCTAGGCGTCGCCGGGCTGAGCACCACCACCTGGATTTCCGCCCCGGCCTCCCCAATTTTTTTGACCCTCCTATGGTCGGAGATTCGGCCCGACGGCGGCCGGATGCACAGTCCAGCAGTTGCCCGCCGCCTGCGGGCATCTCCATGAGGGAGACGACCCATAGCTGGATCTACGGGTCTGGCCCGTTCCGGGCTGGAACCGCTAACCCGGCCCGGGTCGGTCCTTTAAAAAAAAAGAGAAAAGAAAAGGGAGTGAACCGGGTCCGGTTCAAGGGGCTAAAAGTGTCGAATAAATTTTAAAAAAAAATACTCATGTATCTGGAAATTTTTGGGATTATTCTGACTGAGGTTTAGGGAAAAATCCCAGAGATTGTGAAATGACCTTTTTACCCCCGTTAGTTAATTTTCATATACTATTAACTTACCCGAGTTCGAGGCTCTGGTTCAGGGGCCTATGAGTGGATTTAAAAATTAATAAAATTCTCAGTGAGAGTTTAATGGGTAAAATAATTATATCCCAAGCCTTTTGGTGAGGAAAAATCGTAGTGAGTGGTTAATGGACCCTTTTGCCCTTAGGGCTTATAGTAAACCGTTAGTCAAAACCTGGGTCGATTCAAGGGGTTCACGACCCCGTCATACGCCAGGAAAATTGCATAGAGTCCATGAAGGCAAGTAGTACCCTTGAGTTAAATTTTGGATCCATTGGATGTTATTAAGGCCTTAAACCAAATGACAGAAATACCCTTTGAGCGGACTCGCCCACATTCATGTGAATGGAAGCGCGAGTCAGTTTGAGAGTGGAGCCTTTTGAGAGGATTATGACTTAAAATAAATAAAAGGGTAGTGTGATGACCATAATGATCCTAGGGGGGGTAGCATAACATAAGGGGTAGAATTACCCTAATGACCTTATGGGCAGTATTTTCCGTTTCTATCGAAACTAATAACCTAACCACTAAGCGTTATGGTACGTTATAGTGACGTGGAACAGCTTCAAAAGGAAGGGGTGTGACTAGTAAGTGACACGAAGACCTTGTCAGGTCATAGTGTCACGGGAAACAAGAAGAGTGATCCTCATTCTCAAGGTTTAGGGCAGTGGATTACTCGTGTCTGCAACTGAGTGCATCAATCGACTAGAGTGTTATATATGTAAATCGCGGGATGCGTTAGAGTTGTTACACTCTTGGGCTTGAACTAGTTAAGCCCTAGCCCTGCAAATGAGTGCAATGGGCCTTTATTCATTCTTTACGCATTGGTGTGAATGTATGTTATTTATGTTGATTATGCTGGTGCATGTTTTTATTGTTGATGCTTTAATTTATATCGGTAACTTAAAATTAATGAAGTTTAATCAAGGGACATGGGTTGCCGTTGGATTGGGGGAGAACATCTAATCAAGATAAAGACTAAAATGCCCTCTTTAGGGTTGGGACCAATTCATGGAATGAATGGGGCCCTGACATAGAATCTTACCTTGGTTAATGAACCGAGAGTGATTTTGGGTTGTTCTCTGAGTCATAGCTCAGTGGATGAGCTATTTATTGGGTCTATTCACAAGGTGAAAATGACCCAAATGGTTGAGTAGATACTTTGACTGGATGGAAATAATCTAGTCTAAGTTCAAATGTTTGGCTGAGTCAATGGTCATAAAGACCTGAGGCTTCTATGGATAATGTTGGAGATTGCAATATGCTTCTTCATCTCCACGACGGTTTGGGTATTGACCAGAGGGTCTTTACCGCGGGTCTCCCGCAGGTCTTCCCAGGACTATTTAGTACGTACGAAAAGCGGAGTTGTATGAGCATCATGGAAGGCTTGTGCTTCTCACCAATCTGTGTCCATGAGCACAGTTGGGATCCTCTTCTCCAGATTCGTGGCAGGCTATTGAGAACCCTGGGAATTTGGGTCAAGCTGTTGTTAAGCAGTTTACTCCAAGGTTGGAGTACTTTGTTTGGGGATTTCTCGAGGGGAGAGTCATCTCTAAGTTATGGATTTGATAGTATTAATTATCGAACAAGGAATGTGAGATAATTAACAACATTGTTTGATATTGCTTGTTAATTAGACAAGGGGAACGATTAAATGACTTACTAAAATGTAGGTTAAATGTACTTAAGCATTGCATGTGTGGTGCTATGCTTATTAGGATAGAGTAGTTTCTAGGCAGAACTACGTTTGGATCCGATCTTGTTGGAAACATTGGAGATGTTGTCTAATGAGTACATAGACAACTAACATCGGGTGATGTTGGCCCAATCCGAATAATATTAATAAAACCTTTTGTCCTTTGGAAGCTCTTCTCCTGAAGGCGAAGATGCTCCATTGTGGTTGTTGTTTGGTTTGCATTGTTGCAGATTCTCCAGGCGACGACAAGTGAGATGAAGACATGTGAGCACAAGAAGAAGTTGTTACGTTTTTGCAACTCTGGTATGTAAGTGTACCTTAAGCGTGTGAGTCAACTTGTTATTTATTTTCAGAATGGTGACAGACTTGTACTTAGATGGATGAGCTAGTCTTTATGAATTTTCAGACATTAATTAATATCTTATGATTTGATATTCGTATTTGTGAACCCCAGTTATCATGTCCTGGATATTTAATCGAAGGGTTTGTTTTGTATTTAAAGAAAAAAAATTATTACTATTTACCATTCATGCTATTTAAAAATGCTTTTGAAAATCTGGGTTGTGACAGTTGGGCTGCCTAAATTGAGTGGACATTTGTTGTATTAGTGGCCCTACTCCATTCATGGGAGGCTGGTTTTGCCTCCAAGAGAAATTTGGATGATTCCACCAATTTGGATTGTATGTCTCAAAGAAGGGACTGCTAAACGGTTTCCCATAATTATTTAGTGCATTTGCTAGCTCGGCAAAGCACTCAGAATAACCTAACATGGAAGGACACGTTTGAGCAGTATGCATTGGACTTGCACACAGAGAACACACTTCATTTTGAATCGAGTTGGCGGAATTTGTGTTTCTAGCAAGGGTCATGGCTTCTACTTTTCTAGTTAGCTGGTCTAACCTAGCTTTCATGTCAGATATTTTTACAATTCATGTTTCCTAGGGTTTTGGGTTGGTTTTTCTCTATGGCTAGAAAAATCCCATTGCTGCGAACTCTCAAACAAACCCTCTAAGATCTTATATGCGGCATCATCATTTAGACTCAAGAAACACCCACCATTCATGGATTCAATCATATTACGGTGTGTTTGAGTCAAACCATTGTAAAAATATTGCACAAGCCGCCATGTTTCAAAACTATGGTCGGGACACTTCAAAAGTAAATCCTTAAACCACTCCCAAGTCTCATAAAAATTTTCATGCTCCTCTTAACAAAAGTCAACTATTTCTCTCCTTAAGGCATTGATTTTGGACATTGGGAAAATTTTGAAAGGAACTTGCTAACAAGTCCCTTCTATGAATTAATAGACCCTGCTGAAAGACAATTTAACCATGCCTTAGCTTTATTCTTTTATGAGAAAGCAAACAAGCATAGATGAACCGACTGATTAGAAAAAATTTGAAATTTAAATGTAGCACAGATTTCAAGAAAATCCATTACAAGCATGTAAGGGTCCTCTCTGTCAAGACCATGGAAGGTGGGGAGAAGTTGAATTATTTGAACTTTCTACTCAAAGTGTGTGGCAGTAGCGGGCAACACAATGCATGAGGGAGGATTGAATCTCTACAGTCACTGTTCTCGTAATTATGATGAACAGTGATCACTGCAGTCACTGTTCTTGTAATTACGAGGAACAATGAATTTGCAGAATGTATCTTAATTCTGCTTGACAGCTTGTGGCCAGTTGGTCTGGCTAAAACCTTGGTCATCGGGGAGAAACCGGGAACCAAAAAAATGGAAACCTCTGGCTGACTGTGTGGGCAATGGTGGAAGGCGGCCATCCATCGAATGGTGATGGGACCAGCCCCATCAGAATCACCATAGAATGACAGTTCGAAAGGGCTGGTCCTGTGCTCTACAGTGGCTGCCAGTTACGTCGCTGATGGAGGCCAGCAGGCCTCCATTCGGTTAAAAAAAAGGGCTTTGGCCCCAGCTGGCCATTGGGCGGTGGCAGGGCTAGGCCCATCGAGATCGCCGCCTAGCTGCGATCCGGTAGGCACAGACCCTCCCCATTGTGGTGGTCGAAGGTGGTGCTGCCAAAGGCCAACATGCCTCTGGCCGACCATGGAGAAGACGACCTGCAGTGCGGGTTGTCGTCAAGCCCTGGACCGGGTTGAGTAACCCGACCTGGTTTGGTCTGGTCCAAACAAAAAAAAACTCACACTCTTAGAGCCCGGGTCGGATTCAGTGAGTTAAAGTAGTTGAAAAAATTTGGAAAAAAATACAAATGACCATGAGAGTATGTCGAGTTCCCTGACCAAGTTTCAACTTAGGGAAAAATCCTAGAGGCTTTGAAATAACCAATTTACCCTTATGAATTGAATCGTAAAATAATTATTAATGACCATATTTAGGGGCTCCGGTTAGGGGCATATGAGTTGATTTAAAAATTGAAAAAAATCTCAGTGAGATTTTAATGTGTATCCTAAATTTAGACCTAGCCACAAGATAGAGAAAAATTCCAGTAAGTAGATAATTAACTATTTTACCCCTAGGGTTAAGCTAAAACTGTTAATTGAACTGGGGTCGATTCAAGGGGTTTACGACCCCTTTAAACGACAAGAAAATTACCTTGAGTTCATAACATCAAAGAGTATCCATGAGATTAGTTTTGAACTGATTAGGGTTAGGGGAAGCTTGAAGAAAATAACAAAAATACCCCTATGAGCTGACTGGTCCGCATTTGCATAAATGATATTAACAGGCCAATGTGATACTGAAATCTTTTGAGAGGTCAAAGACTTACCCGAGAACATAGAGGACCATGTCCGATGTGGGATAATTATCACAATGCCCTTAGGTGCATTATGATTCATTTTCATAAAAGTTTAATCAACTAATCCAAGGAGGGTTACAACACGAGAGCGTGAATATTTCTAATATCATTATTGAGTTTGGTTATTGATATAACGATATGCTATGATTGTCCATTATTTTGATGTTTCCTATTGATGTTGTGATGGTAATTTATCACTAGCTTAAGATTAATGAATGATTAATCAATAGGGTTAGATAGATTTGGATTGGGCGAGAACACCTAATCAAGATAAAGACTAAAATACCTCAGAGACATTTGAGACTATTTCATATAGTGAACATGGCCTTTGACATGATGATTTGCCTTGGTTAATGAACTAATGTCAGTTTTGAGTTTTAATCCTAGTCTAGAAGGGACAGATAGGGTTTGAGATAGTCATTCAGAATCCTTTCTTATTGATGAACACGACAGGGTTCATAATGGTTTTTTGAGTCTTCGCTCTATTGAGGAGCTATTGATTTAACCGTGAAGTTGCACCTCCCCATTGGAGGGAGCTATGCATGAGCTTGGCTCACCACCGATCTATTGAGGATGATTTAGTGTGCACGCGATTAGAGTCGCTAACATCCTGTTTAGTTGGCGTCTCTCACCACTTCTGTTCAAGTGCAGTTGTGGGTCATGCCCTTCCATTATGGTCAGGTCCTTAGGGTCTAGGTTGGGAGACGACACTTCCTAGGTAGATTTTAGGGTCCTGTTAGATTTGAGGGTTTTATCATGGATTTACCTTTGTGGGTGGTCTATGATGAATGTATCATTTGTTACTTAGCTTGACATCTGATGTGTATGTCTATCTTTGGGATTAGATGAAGATATTAATTATCAAATAATGGTTTGAAAGATAATTAATAATATTATTTGATATTACTTTTTTAATTAGAACAAGTAGAACAATTAAAGGACTTGCATAAAATACAAGTTGGTTGAAAATACTTAAGCATTGCACATGTGATGCTATGTTTCTTAGGATATTGTAGTTTTTAGGCAGAACTATGTCTAGATTTGCTCTTGTTGGAAACACTGGAGATGTTGTCTGTTGAGTACGTAGGCAACTAACATCGGGTGATGTTGGCCCGATCCGAAAACATTAATTAATACTTTTGTTCTTCTGGAAATGCTCCTCCGAGGGGAGGAGATGCTTGGTTGTTGTTTGGTCTTATTTGGTTGCAGGTTCTTTAGATGAGGACATAGCGAGATCAGAAGTCTATGGGCGATTAAGGACGACATTGCACTAGTGGGATCTAGTTTCTTACTTTTGCAATTTTGTAAGTAATTATAATTACTATCTTGAGAACCAACTTTACTTGGTTATTTATTTTCAGAAAGATGATAGACTTGTACTTAGTGGGTTAACTTGCTATTTATCAAATATTGACATGTGTAATAATATCATATGTTTTGATATTCGTATTTGTAAACCCTAGTTATCATAACCTAGATAATTAATTGAATGATTTGATTTGTATTTAAGAAATAAATTTTTTTATTGTGATTTATTGCGTGTCTTTTATTTAAAAGGGTTTTGAAAATATCCGGGTCATGACATAATTACCTGCCTACCCTCATTGATGCCAACCATCGGATGATAATCCAACTACTCGTGATACGCTGGGCACATTTTTTAATTGAGAAAATTATTTAATTAATATTTTAAAAAAACTTATTTACCAATTCGAACTACAATATTTCCTAAAGTGGTGTTGCTTTTTGCCACACAGGCGCCAACGTGGTTTTTTCTTTAAAACTTTTAGTTGATTTCGTCCTTTAGAAGGACGAAATCTGTTTTAAGTTGATTTCATCCTTCTAAAGGACGAAATCGGTTAAGGGTTTATATTACTTAACCCGATTCGCCGCACTTGGCCAATTCTTTCGTCATTAGCTTCTGAGACCAAAATGATTTCGTCCTTTTAAAGGATGAAATCACGTAACTTGCATCTCTGCTAAAGGACGAAATCACATGAATTTAAAAAAATATGGGATGAAATTACATCACAAAATCACTCCCGTGAATTCGTCCCTCTCGTGAATTAAGGGGATTTATTTGATGAAGGTGTGTGAATTTTAAAAATTAAAAATTCTCAATGACTCATCTACCAATTTGAAAGTTTTCACAAGTTTATGATCTAATGCAATTGTCCTATATATCTTGAAAACTCGATCAACACGATCGGGAGCAGTACTCTTGAAGTAAAGTTCCTCAAATTTCTTCTTCACCAATCTGCAAGGCATATTTCCTACTAGTAGAAAGAGAATGTGCAGCATAAGGGGATGTGCAGCATAAGGGGATGTGCAGCATTAATGTTCATTGGAAAAAATTAAAAAGTAGAAAGAAAAAAAAGTGAATGTGCAACATTAATGACTGCAATGCTGCCATATTGGAGAAGGGTAACGATGGAGGATGCATGTCATAAGGGGATTTCATTGTTTCTTGTTGTTTAAGGTGATTTCGTCTTTCAAAACGACAAAATCACCACACTTACATGAAACTGCAGCTGCTATGACAAAAAGCACATACAGTGAACATTACTACAAGATAACACATACATGCTATGACAAAAAAACACATACAATGAACATTACTACAAGATTTAATTCTTTTAAATCCTCCATATCCACCCTCCTCCTTCCCACTTCTATCAGATGCACCCCCTCTAAATGCAGGCCTGGCTCTAAATATGGTAAACCCACTATTCTGGAAGCTGGTTGGCGGCATAAAGGTCTCAAGAGTGAGTCATTGTTGAGCTTCGCCCATTTCCCTCTCTATGCCCACCTCCCCCTCGCCCATTTCCGGCCCCGATCCTACCAACCTCAACCAAGACCCAGATAGCTTCCTCTCCGACGCAATGGAGCTCGATACTCCAGACTCTAGCGATAAAGACTTGTTATCTTTATTATCTATGAAATGTGTGGAATGAATGAAATTGTGTATGAGTTGAATGAATGAACAAAGACAGGTGGACGAAATTAGTACACAGATGTAAAGTTACATGATTTCGAAAAGACGAAATCGTTTTGGTCTTAAAAGTTAATGATGGAAAAATGGGCAAAGTATGATAATTTCGTTACTTAGAAGGATAAAATAACTTAAAATTGATTTCGTCTCTATGAACTAAACATATTAATTTTTTTCTTATCAACGGGGTAAACGACAAATTCGTTGGCAGAGGGATTCACAAATCAAACATCTCGTATCCCTTTCAAGCGGCCGGCGGAAAGGCTGTTTTAAAAAGCCCATCTAGCGAGAGACAAATTTTGGTAAGCGGGGAATTGATCGGACGCTCATTACAAATTCGCTTCCCTTCTTTCGTACGAGTGCTTTCTTGGCAATACCTGCATTTTTGCTCGTTCGTTCCCGCTTTCTGGGAGACGGAGTGCGAGAGAATGAGCGCCCAGCGACTGTGCGCGCTGTTCGGCGAACTAGGGTTCGAGGGGCACGAGTCGCTGAACCCGGACAGCTTCGAGTGGCCCTTTCAGATCGAGGAGACGCGCCCCCTCCTGGCCTGGATCTGCTCCAACCTCCGTCCCGCCAATGTCCTCTCTCCTGCCGAGATCTCCCAGTAAGCTTACCCTACAGTTTTTCGCCTCTGCTCCATTTGTTCGTTTGTGCTGGACATCGTCAATTTGATGATTTGCTTCTTTCTGTCACCAATTACTTAACGTTTTGTTACAATTGCTGCTATTGTGATGGGTTGAAACGAGGAAATTTATATTGGATGGTGTGGCTCTGCACATTTTCATTCTGTTTCAATGTATGGCATTTTGCGGTTTATTTTGTAGGTATAACAATGAAGTTTTACCTCATAATCAGAAAAAGAAAAGCACAATGAAGTTTCACCTGCGACTTTAGTGCTTATTTCTTGAAATTCAAGTAGGGTCCACATGTAGGGACATGCCAACATGCCTGGCCTTCATTGAAGAGATGAAGGGTGTTGCTTTTATGATGGGACATCCGCTTAGAGTGTGTCCAGGCTGTCTACTCTTGTAGCAAATGATGGAATTGAAGCTTGTAGCATGAGCAGAACCAGATTTTGAAGCAGGGGTAGAAGTTTTATAGTTAGATCTAGCAGCTTCAAACTTTGCTGATTTCTTTGAAGTGTCTTCTACAACCACTTGTTTTCGCTCAGTATTAGAATCAGCTTCAATTGAATTCTTCATGTAAAATCATCTTCTTCCAGTAACTCTTTCAGCTAGACCCTCGTGGCTGAGTGCAATTTGGGTAGCTTCTGATAAAGAATTTAGTGAATGGCTGGCTAATTTATCATGCAAGTTGAACTTCAGTCCACTAGTAAACCTGGTGACTTTGTGCTTCAGATTCCACGATGTTATTTCTGGCTGAAAGCCTTTGAAAGTTCTCCAAATATTCTGCCACTGTTCTATTGCCTTGTTTACACTCTTGGTATTGCTTGAATAACATTTGTTTATAGTGTATAGGGAGGAACTGATTCTTTATAGTTGCTTCATCTTAGGCCAAGACCTCAAGGGGTGTTTCCCCTATTGCACTTGGTTCCACCAAGCTGCAACTTCCTTCTTCAATTTCGAGGAAACAAGTTTAACTTTCAGTTCATCAGGAACCTCTATTACTTCAAAATAATTCTTGACTTCAAAAATTCAATCTAGGAAAGTCCACTGAAATTAGGCAGTTCTAACTTTGGTTTAAATTGATAGAGATTTCTGCCATAACCTCTGGCCTGGAATGGCTGTTCTTCTTCCTCTTCACTGGACTCATCTTGATGGCAGTGTATTTCCAACTGGAGGTCGTGGATACACCAGAATTCCAGCTGGGGTTTGAGGTAATTGGACTGGCCTTCCTCCCATATACCCTCTGCCAGCATGTTGAAGCTCATTCAGATGTCTTGCCCCAAGAGGAAAGGCTTCATTTCTTCCGCCAGGAACTGTTGGACGGAAATGGACGTGGTGTGCTTGGAGATCCAGAATTTGCGGAGATGGACCATCTGGTTGCACCAGTGGAGCTCCTCCAAACTCCAGCAGTCGCTGATCCTAGCCTGGCGGAAATAGTCTCTCATCTGTTTCTGCCACCGATTGAGTCTTTGCTCCATAAGTCATTTCCGTCGGTTGCGGAGGATGAAGAAGACGAGTTAATTGCTGCTGCTGTTGAATAACTTGATGCAGTTGTGCTTGAGTTTGCTGCTGCAATTGGGTTTGTTGTTGCATTAGATCGATGTTGACTTGAAGAGGAGTAGTTTCCGTCAGAGGTGGAGCAGCCATGAAAGACTCTGTTTTCCCACAGATGGCACCAAAATGATGCAATTCAAAGAAGAAGCTGAAGTGAAAGCTTTAATTCCTGGAAGAAGAAAGAGTTAGAAGCTTGAATCAACAATCTCCCTTCAAATCCATGAAGGTTTATACAGAAAAACTAAAATGAATCCACAGTTCTGGCTCAAATTCATGAGCAAACAGTAAATTTCTGGATACAACTTCGAATTTCAACATCTCTGCTCTCTCCCTCCTTTTCTCCACTATTTATATTCCTGGAATGTAATTGCTTCTGACACAGTAACTAACTGACTGACAGAGATTACAATAATACGCCTACTAATTCCACTAGCTGGAATCACTTAAAAGACAGACAAAAATGCCCCTAAAATAACCCTTCGTCCCAAGTAAGCTGTAGACATCAAAACATTAGTATGAAGCAGTAGGAAAACGGCAGAAATAGCCCTATGCATCACCTCTACATCAAGCTCCAATAGGAAATCTCCAGTGAAGATGATGAAGAACAACCTCCACAGGCAAGAGGTAATCACAAGTTTGACAAAAACTTATATTAGTTAAACCGAAGCTTGAATGGCATAATTTTAATGGTCAAATGATTATAGAAGACTTCTTAGACTGGATTTTTGAAGTGGAAAATTATTTCGAAGTTATGGAAGTCGCTGATGAATTGAAGGTGAAATTGATTTCCTATAAATTGAAATGAGGAGCTGTAGCTTGGTGGAACCAAGTGCAGACCAATAGGCTTCAACATGGAAAACATCCCTTGAGGTCATGGCCTAGAATGAAACAGTTGTTGAAAAATCAATTCCTTTCAATTAGCTATGAGTAGATGTTATTCACGTAATATCAAGAGTGTAAGCAAGGAGTGGGACAGGGGCAGGGTATTTAGAGGCTTTTCAACGACCGTCAGCCAGAAATGACATTGTGGAGATGGAAGCCCAGGGGTTTACTAGATTCACCAGTAGACTGAAATTCAGTTTGCAAGAAAACTTGGTCAGCCATTCACTAAATTCTTTGTCAGAGACTACTCAAACAGCACTAAGACATGAAGGATTAACAAAAAGGTCACCTGGAAGGGGAGGATTTTATATGAGGAATTCCAGTGGAGAAGGATATAATGCTAAGCAGAAACAGGTGGCTACAGAGGAAGTTTCACAAAAAAATGGTAAGAACAGAAGCTGCCAAAGAAAATTACAGAGCTGCTTCCTCTTCTTCCAAATCTGGTCCTAATATCTCTTCACGCTCTAATTTTTTTATTTGTTATAAGTGTCGACAGCCAGGCCATACTTCAAGTAGCTGTCCACTAAGGAAAGTAGCACTGACCACTGTTGTCATTACTATCCAAGACAGTTTGCAAGCTGAAAATGAAGAAGTTACTGAAGAAGAGTAGACCGGAAGCGTTTGTGGAGATGAAGAATACTATAATGAAGATCATTTAGAAGCTTTAGTGTTAAGGAGGATATTAATGTCTGCCAAACACTCCAATCACTCCCAAAGACAAATTGTCTGTCACCACTGGGACAATTAAAAACAAAATCTGCAATGTTATTATTGATGAAGTACATTTATGAGACTTATGACTCAAGTTTTGAAGCTATTTTTGGGCAGATCAGTGGTTGTTTATTTTGATGATATTTTGGTGTATATTGAACAACATCTACAACAGCTTGTTGAAGTGTTTGAGGCATTATAGCTGAATTCCCTATATATAAATATGAAGAAGTGTATATTCTTCACAGATCAGTAGGTGTTCCTGGGTTATATAGTGACTTCTGAATGTATTCAAGTGGATAGTGGCAAGATTGAAGCCATTCAAAATTGGCATGTTCCAATGACAACTTTTGAAGTGAGCAATTTCATGGATTAGCAACATTCTATCGCAGGTTTACTAAGGATTTCAGTACAATTGCTTATCCTCTGACTGACTACATGAAGAAGGATAGGTTTGTGTGGACTCAAGAGGAGCAAGACAACTTTCAACAGTTAAAAGACAAATTAACTAGAGCCCTTGTGCTAGTGTTACCAGATTTTAACTAGACCTTTGAAGTCGAATGTAATGCATCTGGAGTTAGAATAGGAGCTGTGTTGACTTAGGAAGGTATATCAGTTGCTTACTTTAGTGCCAAATTAAATGAACATAGGAGAAAATGGTTAGCCAACAAATTAGAACTGTTTGCCTTGATACAGTCTTTAAAACATTGGAGGCACTATCTAGTTTTCAAGGAATTTGTGTTACATACTGATCATGACCCTTTCAGGTATTTTCAAGGTTAAACAAAAGTGGACAGGTTATTTGCAAGGTGGGTCAGTGAGCTACAAGATAGCTCACTGAAAGCTAAACAAGGGAGCTGATGCCTTAAGCTGCAGCATGGCTCTTCTTAACACTTTAAGAATTGAAAACGTTGGTTTTGACTGCTTGAAAGACTTGTATTCTGAAGGTATAGATCCGAAATAAATTTGGGCCCTATGCTATCAAAAGTCTCAGCCAGTTTAAGACTTCCACACTGAAGTTGGCAATCTATACAAAGGTAATCAGCTATGCAAAGGTAATCAGTCCGACAACAATTAATGAAAGAATTGCATAGTGGGGGTCTATTAGGACACTTTGGCAAAGATAATACTGTGGTTTAATTAGAGAGAGATACTATTGGCCAGCTACTGTTAAAGATGTTCAGCTATTTGTTCAACAATGTTATACCTATCAACAGGCCAAACGTTCTTCCCAAAACATTGGTTTGTACATTCCACTGCCTATTCCTTATTGTCCATGGGATGATATCTCTATGGACTTTGTCGTTGGTTTACCTAAGACACAGAGGATAGTAGACTCTATCTTTGTAGTTGTGGACATATATTCTAAAATGGCCCATTTTGTGCCTTGCAAGAAGTCCTCCGATGCCTCTCATGTAGCTTTCCTTTTCTTTAAGGAAATTGTGAGAATACATGGTCTCCCTAAGTCCATCACCTTGGACAGGGACAACAAGTTTTTGAGCCATTTCTTGAGGTCTATATGGAAGAGATTAGGCACTAACTTGCAATTCAGTAGCACTTGCCATCCTCAAAGTAATAGTCAAACTGAAGTGGTCAATAGAACATTGGGCAACTTGATGATAAGTCTCTCTGGTACAACCCCTAAATAGTGGGATCTTGTATTGCCCCAAGCTGAGTTTACTTTTAATTCTACCCCAAATAGATCCACCGGTAAAGCTCCTTTTGAAATCCTCTATGGTTTCCTTCCTAGACATACATTGGATTTGATCCAACTGCCCAGACAGTCAAGAGAACATCTTACAGCTTTTGACATTGTTCAAGATATGGTCACAGTTCATCAAGCAATCAGAAATAAAGTGCTTGATACTGCAGCTCAATATAAGTCAAAAGCTGACCAAAAACGCAGGCAGAAGAAGTATTTCAGATTGGGGATTATGTCACTTGACATCATAATAAACTCACTCTTCGAAAAGTGGGGCCTTTTCAGATTTTACAACGTATTAATGACAATACATATGTGGTGGATCTGCCTGCTCATTACAATATTTTTAAGACTTTTAATGTCTCAGATCTGACTACATACTGTGGACCTAGACCTCCTGTTTCCACTGTTGCTGTAGTTCTCTTTCGAGAGGATGAGCTTCTTTTGGGAGGGAGGCCTGATGCTGGAGGCTAATTGAGTCATTTTCTATGAGTTTAGTAAGTTCCTACATTTCCACGTACTGCTGTTCACAGTGTTTAGTCAGTCAAGGTGTTATTGTACTAAAAGGGTATTTCTGTCATTCATCTTTATTTGAGTCTAGTCAATAGAAGATGATAGTTGTAAGGGAGGGTATTTCTGTCATTTTCTGTTATCAGTTAGTTGTCTGTCAGAGTTAGTTATGCCCTGTTGGAGGGACTATAAATAGGTGGAGGAGGGAAGAGATGAGCAGTGAATTTTGAAATTTGAATTTCTTTCCAGAAATTTCTCTATAAGAGCTTGCTCATGGATTTGAGATTGAGCTGTGGGTTCAGCTCCAAATTGTTGTAAATTCCTTCGTGGATTCGAAGGAAGCTTGTGGATTCAAGCTTGTATTTTCTCTTCTAGTTTCAGGAATCAATTTCTTTCACTGTTTCTAACTGAGATACATCACTCTTACAAATCCCATCTAATCAACCTTTCATCCATAATATTCTTTTGTTTTGCTGTTCTCATCAAAATCAAATTTTTTGATAATGTGTTTTTTATAACTGAAAATTCTTCTTCTCCTCAATTTCTCTCTTGCTACCATGTCTGAGTGATTCTCATCAACCTTGCTTGATATTGGATAGTATCTATAACATGTTGCAGAATTTGATGTCCTCTTTTGGCCATATCTTCAAAAGTCCATTTTGATTTATCTAAATTATTTACGCTACCTTGGTAGGTACGAACAATTTTTACAGGAAGGGACACTGTTGGAGGTATGTTTAATTGTTTTACTTATTGTTTCATAGTTTAAGATGGGCTGAAAAGCATGGTATTTTTTTGAGTGTTTTATGTGTCATTTTGCAGTTTGAACAGAGGTAGAATTCAGAAGTAAAAAAACAGAAGTGTATGCACATTTGTTGTGAATGCACATGTACAAAAGACATATAACAGTCATGCATGTACATCCATAACAACAAACATGTAATGATGGAATTCTAGTTGGGTTGACTTGGTGGGATCAGGGCACAAAATTCAAATGTTAACTGTGGCTAGTCAGTCATCATCTCTTAATCTGACCGAACAGTCGGAGATGAGTGATGTTGGGCTTTGGCCAATTGCTGATGTAGGACAGCATGGAGAAGAAGGGAAAATTGGCAAAATTAAGAAGAAAAATGGTAGGGGAAAGGATAATCTTCTCTGGAATCACCACCAGAGAACAATGGCATTGGCCCCATTTTTGTGCAGCATCATATCACTGAGCAGAAAATCTCAATCAGCAGAGAAGAGTTTTTTTTCTTCTCAGAATTGTTGGCTATCTTTTTTAAACATACTGGAGGCCTTTCTATAAGGCTTACAAAGAGTCTTAAAGGAAACCAAAATATCGGATAGGAATCTTACTATTCATAGGAACATATAAATTAAGCCTTAAGTCCTAAATCAATAAGATTTGAAACTACTTAAATAAATAAATCAGAGAAACAACATGTCTTTTAAATAAAATTTCTAACTAATATAAACTTCTAAATAAGTATAAGAAACTAAGCACCCATATATGCATCCACATCAATTGCTTTGGTGGAATTGCTAATCAGATGATGATGAGTGGCATTTGAATTGATTCAGCAACAGCTAAATGGTGGTAAATACATTTTTTTGGAAACGTAACAATACACTGATGCTTACTATGTAGTATTAGGATCCCAAACCTTTCCAATTTCACAATTTTTATCAAAATAGTGCATAACCCATCTGGATTCTATGGAGAATAGTTACTCTGATGAACACATCATATAATTAAAATTTAAATTACTGTTACAAGCCTGAACATGTCATTTGGAAATACCCATGTTCTTAAAAATGACATTTACTCACCACCTATTGGAAAAAACTTGACTTGAAGCTAGAGAGAGTGAACTTCAGTGTATCTGATGCCTTGCACGGTTATTTGGACCTCTGGAATAAATCCAGTTATTTGCCATTAAACAATAAAGGAGTTGTTAGAGTGTTGAGTCAAATGCAAGTTGGACAGTCTCGATCTGCATTGATCTTCAATTTACCAATGTCCTTCATAGACATCTTGTGCAAAATTTTTAATGGCATTTAATTTTTCGGAAATTTTAACACACTTCTATTAGTATTGGTAAGTGTTCATAATCATGTAATCATTCATTGATGTTCATATGCTTATGCCTTTACTGAATTATATTGACTCAAGCTTGCATTATTTGCTGAAGACATCATTGGTAATGATTTGTAATTGAATTTGATAAAATTGGATTTATTAAATAGTCAAATTGTAATTATATATTTGCGTGAACACATGTGATGGCAATTCTGGGTTTTCTCCCTTTTGTGATATCCTTACACTTATTGTTAGAAGCTTGAGTCCACTCAAAATCGCATCCTTACACCTCTTCACTAGTGAGTTAGTTTATGGTTAGATCTAGGCTTAAGATAGAGTCAACTGCCAAAAGCAGAGTAAACGAATCTGACAGGTTTAAGGTATTTCTATCTTGAACAGTTTGTGGGATTGCTGCTGTAAATATTTGAAGAAGGTTCCTGAAGCATTTCAGTGTTTTTTAGTTTGATATCAGAACAGAAGTTATTGTTTATCAAATTTTGTTTTTCATCAGTTTTATCATAGTTTTACATTACATCTTTGTTAGTCTTATTCCTCTATGTTAAATCTAAACGATAATTGCAGTTGAGGTAATGTCGTCAGTCACTTTTGGTCACCATCACAGTTTGTTTTGGATGTTGGTTTACATCCTAGGAGCTCATCATTTTAAATGATGCATCAGTTTAGCTTCTTCTATACATGCCATTTCTACATTTATAATGAGGGATTATGTTGGTGAACTGAATTTTCAGGGTGAGGATCTAGATTTTGCATATAGTAGCATCTCAGCCTTCTCAAGTAGGAGGGACAATCAGCATGCAGTTTTTGGGACCGATGAAGGATTAAAAGATATCCGGTATGGTGTCAAATTTTACCTACTTTTTTTGGTTTTGCATATGTTCATTTTTTTTTCAGCAGTATATTTGCTTAAAGAATCCTTTTGGTTTGTTTAAATTACAAACTAAAGAGTTGTAAATTTGGGATAAGTCTCCAGATAGTTTTCTTTGTACATTGTCCAAGATGTGGCCCTGTTATTTAGCTAACAAATCCTCCAAATTTGAGGCTAACTGTGTCTCCATATGACAAATCAACTATGTGGAAGTGACATAGGCTTATGTTAAGGCATAGTGCTTTTGGTGTCTCATCATTCTTCTTTTACTATATGGAACAACCAAGATACAGGTTCACAACTTACAAGGTACATAACTGGCATACCAGTTTGTGTGAGTTGTTGATGATTTAATTCGTGTAGGAGTTTGAGGATGCCATATGTTTGATCATTTTTTCTTTCTTTTCTAACATGATTCATAAATTTGTAGTAATTCATTTAACTTCATAACTTATTGAAAATGCTTCATCAGCTTGATACATCTAGTAACACATTCCTTTTTTTGTAATTTAGGGATGCAACACAAACATATAAATCTGAAATGCTGGATTTGGAAAGACAGATCAAGCATATGCAGTCTCAGCTTGACTTACTCAGCACACAAGTTTCAACTTTGGCACAAGGAAGAAGGGCCAGGACAACAGCAATATCTACTGTCAGTGGTCACCTTTCAAACTTATTGGATGATAAGCTGTCAGAGAGAAATTTAGAGGTAATTTCGAATATGATTAGAAAATATGTGGCAACTAAAATTGCGGACATGCTAGAAGTTTTAGAGCTTCCTATCTAGAACTGGTGGCATAGCAGGCATCAATTTCGTATCTCCCCTTTTTAGCTGGAGTGAATAGTTGCTTAATTTATTTATGCTGCCCTTTTGACGTCATTTCATTTTTCTGCTTTGAAATTTTGATTTTGAACTATTTCTTTATCGCATTTAGGAATCTAAAGGTAAAATGTTAGAATTAGGAAGAAGAGGAATTGAGTTTGACTCCTTTGTGGCTGAGACCCCTTGCATTTCTTTATAGCAGCAGGCATGACATTCCCTCTGATTATAATATTTTCTCAGGTTACAATTAAATCAGGCCACAAATAAACTACCTAAGTTATTCATTCTGGCCCCTACAATATTGGAGTCTTATGCGGGTTCATATTCTATTAATTTCCTTATTCCTATATACTTTTAGCCCCCTTTGATAGCACTCCCTCAAGGTAGGTAATTCCTTCTTGCTTCGCTAAGCCATCAGCCAGCTATGTGGTCCTGCTTCTATGATTCTTTAACAGTAATTAAGGTCTGTTTTATTCTAATAATGTCCCACTATAATTAGAATATCTAAATATGCTTAGATGGTGTACTGGCAGAGTGACAGTTTTTTAGTCCATAAATAGGAGATTTTCTAGCAGTCTTTTCTTCTTATTTGATTAGCCTTGACTTCCCTTATTTAGACCTCTCTATACTAGGAATATCTTGTACTCATTTTCTTAAAATTAAGTGGCTGTTCATGGCAACAATACATTACGGAAATCTTCTCCCTTCTTCTTTTTCCTATTTTAAACATCTAAAGCATATAAATTCTGGTGTTAGGATTAGCAGTAAACAACTACTAATGGGCCTTATTAATACTATTTAAATTGAAATATAACAAACTTGTGGATATTTATTAATGCAATGCCTCTGCTGGAAAGGCCTTGCTCGTGATAGTTATTTGCAGAAATCATCAAGCAAGTACTAAAGGGTGGGGAGCTGGAGCTCAAGCAGAAAAGGCCAATCGCCAAGCAGAAGAGACGAGGATTGGCAAAGGGATTCCATCTTTCATGAGCCAAAACTGCTCAATTACACAAGTTTTGGCTTTTTTATAATAAAGCCTAATGACATCCGATAACCAAATCAATTAGAAAGTGACAAGTGCTTCCTACAAATGTAAATACTAAAATAATTCTAATACGAGTAATAAAAACAACTATTATTAACCCCTTGTTCCTTCTCCTGTAAATGCAAAAACCATCAACAACTGTATTTGCATCATTTATATTAGTTCCACCCCTCGGCATATTCTTTCTATCATCATTGGACATCCCCCCCTCTCTCTCTCTCACACACACACACACAGCTCTCACCCCTATTATTTTGTACTAATTAATTCATGTTTGAAATTTTCTGCATACTTCTTAGAGTAAACTGCACCTCACAAATCTTTTGGTTCAATATGTTGCAGATCAATGTTGTCCTTGGCAAAATTGCTTCTACTGTTCAAGAATTGGCTCATTATCTTTCTGGAGATGGTAATATGTCAGTTAATGGCTTGTCTTCTATATGCAACAAAACAGATAACCTCGTGATGATCTCTTCTAAATATATGGTTTTTCAGAGGATGACATCTACTTGGCTTTCTCGGACTTTAACTCATATTTGCTTGGGGATTCAGCCTGCTTAAAGGAGTTGAAGCAGTGGTTTGCCAAGCAATTTGATACGGTATTTATAAATTTTTTTCCTTCTTATTATGTTTTTAGAGGTCATGAAGAATCACTTATTGATCTAGATATCTGAGCCATTGCACAGATGATGATTAATATGTTAATACTTGTAGGAATTTAGTGTATTATTTAAATGGAAATATTAATAGGTAACTGAAAACTTAGAGCAGTCAACAATTGAAGCTATTTTCTTGTTATGACAATTAGTAGTGAAGTAAAGGGATAACAGTCAAGACCTCTATATGACCTTCATAGGTTAAGAAAAAGCCTACGATAGAGTGACCCAATAGCTCATTTGAAGTATCTTGAAGAAGAAAGAGGTTATAAGAGGATACATAGATTTTGTTAAAGATATGTGTGATGGGTTAGTGACTAGTGTACGGACAATTGGGGGAAATTGATGAGGTACAAGCTCCATTAGCTGACAATTGAATGAGTTATTTCAGCAAACAGTTGGTGGCTGTTCAATATAAGGCTCCAGGGGTATAATGAGAAATGACTAATAAGTCATTATGTTATGATTTTTTGTAGGGGTAATTTCGTCATTCCACTTATCTAGACACAAGTCAGTCTTTGTAAGCAAGGGTAAGGGTAATGTAGTATTGTAGTCTTTCTTCCTGCCCAAGTCAAGGGAAGATCAGCTGTCAGTTTTTCAGTTTTTGAAATTCGAAATTGAAGAGGCTTGGTTTTTGGGCTTAGCTCAAGTTTTTTGCTCATGGATTTGAGTGATTTCTTGTGTTGTGGATTCAACACAAGTTTGTAATCTCTGTTGATTCAGAGATAGTTAATGGATTGGAACTTTGTAATCCTTTCTTTTCTCTCAAAATTGTAATTAAAAAGAGTTCGAGATCTGGTTGTTCCCAGATCTGTTTTTTATGTTCTGTGTTGTGTGAATTGATCCTTGTTAGATCAGTTTGGTATCAAAGCTTGGATAGCTTCTTTCCATGGCGGTTAGCAACACAGGAGAGATGGATCTTCATCAATTGTTGTCCCAACTATTGCAGTCGCAACAACAGACTCAGCAGCAACTTCTGTAGCTCCTGCAGCAAATGCAACGCTTTCAACTTCAGCAAAATGCACCTCGTCCACCTCTGCAAGTGTATGGAAGAAGGAGAAATAGTGTTGTTGGTCAAAATCTGGCATGTCCGCAAAATCAGGAGCCAGATCCACAATTTGCGGAAGGCTCAGATTTGAATTTTTTTTTCAAAGAGAAAATGTTCCTCCAGCTCATGTGAACATTCCCCGAGCTTTTGCTGAAGAAAACAGTGAAGATGAACCAGAAACTGATACCCTTTTGATCACCTAGAAGAGGGAACCAAATCCCTCAATTCCATCAGCAAAGGGGTGGGAATTTACACTTCTATCAGTTTTGTCCTAAATTGGATTTACCTAGTTTTGAAGGTAATATGCAAGTGGATGAAAACTTGGATTGAGAATATGAAGTAGAGAATTATTTTGAATGTTTAGAAGTACCGGAAGTTATGAGAGTGAAGTTAGTTGCCTGTAAACTGAAAAAAGGAGATGCTGCTTTGTGGAATCAAGTTTAAACCAGCAAAATGGGTCAAGGGAGGCATCCTATCATGTCATGGATGCAAATGAAGAAGATGCTGAGAAATATATTTTTACCAGTTGACTTTGAAAAAGTGTTCTTTAGGCAATTTCAGGATTGCAAGCAAGGTGTTAGGACTGTGGCTGTGTATACTGCCGAATTTCGGAAGTTAGTGGCAAGAAATGATGGGAATGAATCTGAGCAGAAGTTAGTTTCTAGATTAATTGCAGGACTGAAACCACAAATTAAAAAAAAAATTACATTGCATCTAGTTTTCACTCTCTCAGATGCGGTCCAAATGGCCAACATGGTAGAGTTGCAAGTTGAGAAGTTTGGGTGAAAGCCATATTCTTCAGCCAAGATGAACTTCAGCGGTCCCACTCAGGACATGATTAGAGTTACTACTAAAATTGTTACAGCCAACAAGAAAGGAAAAGTGGAACCAGTAAAAAAAAGTGCAAAAAGGTATCGCTACAGCCTCTTCTTCTAAGTCTAATCCTTGTGCCTTTCCTACTAGTTCAACCATTTGCTGCAAGTGTCAAGCTCCAGGCCATATTTCTAGTCAATGCCCTTTGAGAAAAGGAAATAAAACTGCAACAGTTGTTACCCATGGGGAAGCTGAAAGTTTTAGTGAAACTGAAGGAGACAATGATTTTGAAACTGGGGAAATTACAGGAGATAGTGGTCTTTCATGTGATGAGCATCGTCTTAACATGATTGTGTGGAGACTTATGTTAACCCCCAAGCAGGTCACTCATAGTCAAAGAAAGGGGACTGTAAATCAAAGAGTTTGTAAGGTCATCATTGATGGTGAAAGCAGTGAGAACATCATAGCCAAAGAGGTAGTTGACAAACTACAATTGAAAGTGGAAAAACATCCTCACCCTTACTCCATCGGATGGATTAAAGATGTAGGTGAAACTCAAGTTACCAAGAAATGTAAGGTTCCCTTCTCTATAGGGAAGCATTACAAGGTTAATATTTGGTGTGATGTGGTAGACATGTTAGCTTGCTATATCTTACTTGGCAGGCCATGGCAATATGCCGTGGATTCCACACATGAAGGCAAGAAAAATGTATATTCCTTTATCCATCATGGTGTGAAAATTGTGCTGTTGCTTGGGGAAGAAGCTGCAATTTCAAAAGATAAAAAAAGAAATCCTGCATTAATGATGGTCAGGGACATCAAACTAGTCTTTTAGCAAGCTAACAGGGCATTTTTCTCTTAAAGAAGGGTGACATAAAGATGAATTTAGTTCAAAAAGATGTCACTAATTTCAGCCAGGTGTTGCCACATTACCCCCTTCCACTACAAGCTCTTTTAAGTCAATTTGAAGCCATTCTAATGGATGAATTAGCACTTACTTTACCACCCATGAAGAACATCCAACACCATATTGACTTAATCTCTATTACAAGCCTTCCTAATTTGCCGCATTACTTAAAGATGCAAAGGCAGGTTGAGGACCTACTGCAAAGACGGCTAATCAAGGAGAGTTTGAGCCCTTGTAGTGCTCCATCTCTCCTATTCCCAAAGAAGAGTGGGACTTGGAGGATGTGTGTTGACAGTAGAGCAATTATCAAGTTAACTGTTAAATGCATATTTCTTATACCAAGGTTGGATGATATGTTGGATCTTTTGGAAGGATCTAAGGTGTTTACTGAGATAGATCTAAGGAGTGGATATCACCAAATAAGGGTCAGACCTGGGGACAAATGGAAGACATCTTTTAAGACCAAAGAGTGACTATTTGAATGGTTGGTTATGCCATTTAGTTTAACCAATGCACCTAACACCTTTATGAGATTTATGACTGAAGTTTTAGAAACCCTGCTAGCACTAGGCAAAACTGTGGTAGTTTATTTTGATGATATACTAATTTATAGCACAGGTGTGGAAGAGCACTATGTTCATTTGAAAGAAGTCTTTACCTTACTACAAGCAAACAACCTGCTAGTGAACTTGAAGAAGTGTCACTTTTTGATGTAGAGGGTCCTAGTCATCCATTCTTCTCAGCCTAGTATAGTGCTTCAATTCAGCAGCTTGCCACCTGTGACACAGCCTGTCCAAAGGCTGACGGGCAAATCTGTCCAGCTTCTAGAAGATGTGTCTAGGTAAGGGCAATGGGAGGGACAGTTTAGTTTTTAACTCACATTTTGTTATAACAAACTATCAGCAATCCGTTGGGAGAGAAGAAGAGGAAATAAGAAGGAAAAGGGAGGTAGATGGAGGGATTCGAATTTGAAGAAACCTGTATTCCAGAAATTTATTTCTCTGTATTGCTCATGGATTTGAGCTGCTGTTATGATTTCGAATTAGGACTTTACTTATTAAGTATGCCTTAGTTTAGGGTTGCTTTCCTAGTTTAGAATTGCTTATTAAAGGTAGGATTATTATTGTTATTGCTTTCCTAGTTTAGATTTGCTTCCTAATCTGAGAATGCTCAAGTCTATAAAGCATGTAATCTCCCACAGTCACCAATTACGAATTTGAGCAATAAAGTAGACTAGTTTATTTATCTTTGCCCTTCCCTAACTCTCTTCCCCTTCTTCTCCTTCCCCACATACGCTCTTTCCTTAAATTCACCCTTGTAACCCTAGGGGTTACAACATTGGTATCAAAGCCTACCTTTCCTGCACCTTCACTTTATTGCAACCATGGGATGTCCAAAGAAAGCGGTTCCTGGTTCTGTCGTCGAGCCCTCAGATGCAGCCGTCGCCCACTCTCAGACGGAAGTTGATGAGTGCGAAGCGAACACCCAAGCCCTAGAGCAGAATACGGAGACCGATAGCTGGGTGGAGCAATTTCAGAAGCTCTCGAACACCCTCGCAGTCGTTGCTCAGTCACAGCGCGAGGTTGCTACGGCTATGAAAGACCAACAAGACTCCTTGGCGGCTATCGCTGGCCGATGTGACTGTCTACCTCCGTCCAGCAACTCGCCAACTGTCCGCCCTCTACACTGGCCGCCGAATTGTCGCCTCAGGGACCTCCGGTGCTGGCACCACATCAGGGGTCATCATCTGCATCTTCGCCTATTGCTTCTTCCGCCTCACCGGCCCCTGAGTTCCGTCGGCAGTTGAAGCCGGTTGTCTGCAATTGCTGGATCTTCCCCCATCATCTCAACATGCCACCTCAGAGCGTGACCACGTCCATGAAGCGAAGACATCTGAAACTGTTGTCGCCAGACCTTCCCTCTGCCGTTTTGGCACCCTTCCGACGTGGTCGGACTGGATTCTCTGGTGTCGGCTCTCCCTATCGCCTCGAGCCAGCCGCCACTCCGCCCCACGACGACCAAGGTTGTCGCTTTCCAATCAGTGCTGTCGTCGTGGGTCTCCGTCAGGGGTAACATGGGCTTCGTCCGTCGCGGCCGCCTCCTTTCCTCCTTTGGTTCTGGTCAGTCCTCTCCTCTTGGATGCCTCGTCGCATGCTCCCTATCCAGTTCCGCCGCCGCTGTGGTCGCCATTCCATGCTCTGGTCTATCGTCGAGTTTTTGGAGCAGTGGTCTCTTCCACCGCCGCCATGGCCAGTGGGGATGCATCTAGTGTGTTAGGGAAAAACGAGAATGCGATATGTTGTATGGGCGGGTCGCGATCGGATTTAGGTGCACCTGGCGTCTGGACCGGCCCAACATGAGATTTTTTATCCCATTCGAGTGCAACCCCATACCTTACACGGTCTGACCCATTTGGGCTATCTACCGGCACTTATCCTCAAGTTGTTCATGGCTCCCAACCACCGGTTCATAGCTATCGGCATGAGGATTTAAACAGACAGATCCACGGTTCCCTTCTACAGCCTTGTGCTAGGGAATTTGATGATACTAATAATTATTTGATGCAGGCAGAGGGTTTTCAGGCAGCCCTTGATTATAGAAGGCCCAACTTCTACCATGGGCCACCGATTCCATTTGTGCCAGACCGTGGGTGTGGTGGACCCCGACCCGAAGGACGTCCACCGGGTTATGATGCTGCATTCAGAGACTATGAAGGAGCTGTCCAAGCCCGCCCGGTTTGCCTCACTTTCCCGATCTTCAAGGGTGATGAACCGGAGGAATGGGTCTCACGTGCTCGACGATTTTTTCACTTTCATCGTACACCGGACCATGAGCGTATTGATCTTGCTTCCTTTCACATGGAAGGACGAGCATTGCAGTGGCTCGAGCACTTTATGTCACACTCCACATGCTATGTGGGCTGACGTGGAGCGAGCTCTTCTTGTTCGCTTCGGGCCTACTGATTATGACTATAACCTTCGTCTTTCCCGGGTTCGCCAATCTACCACCGTTGACGCTTATCAGGATGAATTTGAAAAATTGTCAAATCGGGTTTCTAATTTGCCAGAAGTTGCTTTGATTGGTACTTTTTTGGGTGGGTTGAGGCCAGACTTGCAAGCTTCGGTGCGTATCTTCAAGCCACGCACTTTGATTGAGACAATCCGTGTAGCTCGCATGTGTCAAGAGTAGCTTCAGCATCAGCAGCGTGTTCCCCGGGCGCCACAGTCTTTTTCTACTAGTCCTATCACTACTATGGGGTGTACTCCTGTTTCTCTTAAGCGATTATCTCAGGCTGAAATGGAGGCTCGTCGCTCCTAGGGCTTATGCTACAATTGTGATGAAAAGTGTACCCCTGGCCATCGTTGCGAGACTCTTCATGTTTATGCTATTGAAGATACTCCTGACCCCGTGGCTTCTCTTGACCCTGTGGCTGAGTTTGACCTTGCCCCCATTGCCTTGGTAAATGATGTGGACCCGTACTTATCCTTTCATGCCTATGAAGGTGGTAATGCTTCTAACACTATGCGCCTTAATGGGCAAATGGAAAAATAACGTGTCATGGTTCTTATCGATATCGGTAGCACTCAGTTTCATTAACGAAGCCGTTGCTAAAGAGTTGGGCTTGCAAATCTCTGATTGTCCTAACTTTGATGTTCTGGTCGGGGATGGTGCAAAGCTTCGCAGTATGGGGGTTTGTCGTAAGACATGTTTTCTTCCGGAGCTGATATTGTTCTTGGCATGGACTGGTTGTGCACATTACGAAAGGTTAAATGGAACTTTGAAAACATGCAGATGAGTTTTGAGCTTGATGGGGTCAAATGACTCCTTACTGCCCAACCACCAAATAAATTGCACATCATTCAACACCCTCCTCCAAAGTATCATTGGATTCAGCCTCTTGCTCTTGATGACTGTCTTGGTCCTTCCCAGCCTTGAGGACAAGGCTTAGCTGAAGCAGTGGTGGATTGTTATGAATTAGGACTTTCCTTATTAAGTATGTCTTAGTTTAGGTTTGCTTTCCTAGTTTAGAAGTATGTCTTAGTTTAGGTTTGCTTTCCTAGTTGAGAATTATTTATTAAAGGTAGGATTATTATTGTTATTACTTTCCTAGTTTAGATTTGCTTCCTAATCTGAGAATGCTCAAGTCTATAAAGTATGTAATCTCCCACAGTCATCAATTACGAATTTGAGCAATAAAGTAGACTAGTTTATTTATCTCTGCCCTTCCCTAACTCTCTTCCCCTTCTCCTTCCCCACATACGCTCTCTCCTTAAATTTACCCTTGTAAGTAACCCTAGGGGTTACAACAGCTGTGCTATGAATTCAGCCTGTAATTTCCTTTTTGTTTTGTAACAATCAGCTTGTGGATTCAAGCTTAGTTATGTAATCCAGAAATCTGAATAGAAAGACTCTGTTCTTCATTTCTTTCTGTGTGTTCTGCTGTGATTTTCTGAAACTGAAGCTTATGGGAGAATTGCTGTTGAGAGTGCAAGTCTCTGAGTGATTCTCATTGTTGACACTTACTGCCTACGGTTACTGTTGCATCATTTTTTTACCACAACGGATATATTTGGGATATATTTGGGTATGTCTGAACCCTGTTGGTTGGGATAGAACCGGCTAGAATGGAGGCGTAAGATCCATGTTACTGACCTCACATTGTTGGGAAAAGGCGCTACTTAATTATGATTATGTCTCAACCCTAGCAGTTGGGGAAATAGAGCACTTTTGGCTGTGTTTTAGTTACTACTACGTCTTTAGATTTTATTTTTTTGAACTTGTGGGCTTCACCAGGTTTTGTCCCTTTTTAATGATTAAAATGCCTTGTACAGGGGCCATTTCAACTTGTTGCTGAGGAGGGAAAATCGAAATCTTCAGGGGTGAGTCTTGATGACATCACAAATTGCATGTTAAGAGGTATTCTTGAGCTGTTTTCTGACATTTTTGGTTCTTGTTCTTGTCAAATATGAAGCGGAAAATAGTTAAAGTATGTTAGCATATAAGCTTTGTAAATCCTCAAAATTTTAAACAAATTTAAAACCATATCTGAAAAATTTCTGCCTCATAAATTTTGTATTTTTAAATAAATTTTTTCGCTAAAAACCTTTTAAAATACTCGTGCCTGATAGTTGCTACCAAACCACATATAGAAACTCACTTTCACACTAAGCCATGACAACAATTTATGTGCTAGTAAATGACCATCACAAACAAAATAGAAGATACAAGTTTAGACACACGTGTCTTACCAAAATATAGCACCTACATATGCCTAAACGCAAGTCCAGCTCTTACTCCCAAAGCTTGCACAATGAATCCAAAATGAACTCCCTAAGATAAAGCTCTATGCTCCACTAGGAGCTCCACCAGCACATACAAGATCTGTGGCTGAGTGTTGGCATACTCAGTAGGGTGAGCTATAGCGAAGTGCCTCAATAAAACCTTGTCATATCAATGGAAAACATGTAGTAGAACCCTTGAATGATGAAAGTATATTCAAGCAAATCACTCAAAAAGCACATCCTTTAATATTTTAACCATGCCGGCAGGTGTGGTAAATAATTTCCTAAAGCATTTTAGCTAGGGCTTGCCAAATTTTCTCCTGATTACCGGGCAACATGTCCTCAATCATATAGCTAGAGCCATATAATATTGAACTTCTCCATTAGTATTTGTTAGATTCTAACTATGAAAGGTCTTTCCCTAAGAGGATTTTAACTCATCACATTGAGACACTATGCCTTCGCTTTTGTAGATCAGACACCTAAGACTTTCTCTAAGAGTCAGAGAAAGCATTTTTAAACTATAATGACAAATCCACAAAGCCTTGAAGAATCTAGCCTTTTGAACACTTGCTACTGCCATGGAATGTACACAAGTAGCTCTTATGGCTTATAAAATGTCCATCCTAAGATCATTTCAAACAACTTTTTGATATACATTTTGCATGTATCTCTTTATAAGCTAAATACTCTTATTCAAAGTATTTCTAAAATCATGCATGGGTAAATAGTTGTGTCAATCATGAAGCATATGCTAATGCATCAATCACGACTTGATTTCCTGGTATAACTTTCCAAACATTCCAAACCATGACTTTGAGCATATTAAATTGTAGGACTCTTCCCCAAAATAGATAATTAATAATTTACAGAAGAACACATATTAGAATCGTGGGTCCCATAAATAAGGCATGCAGTTGTGTCTATAAATATGTTAAACTTCATATTTTTCTACTATATCAAACTTGCAACTAGTATTTGATAGCAAAATCAGAACTAGGGTTTTGTATCAGAAGAGCTCTGTATTTCTAAGAATAGAATCACACATAAAAGGGAAAACGATCCTCACATTAAGAGAGATCGATCCAGCAAAACTAAAGAAGGAAATGTCCTAATTGCCCTTCACTTAAGTGAGGGTTTACAAAGAAGAAAATAGAAACTAATCTAGAATGACTAAACTACCCTCTATAGTATAAAG
The DNA here is from genome assembly GCA_035235625.1 of Saururus chinensis. Lineage (NCBI taxonomy): Eukaryota > Viridiplantae > Streptophyta > Magnoliopsida > Piperales > Saururaceae > Saururus > Saururus chinensis. The sequence goes on along the minus strand of CP141146.1, from coordinate 20,431,366 downwards.
ACTAATAGAAACACTTAAGAAAAAATAGAACATATACTCTAACACCCCCTCTCAAACTCTAGATGTAGTGATCATCGAGAGTTTGCTCAAGAGAAACTGAAAGCGGGCCACCGTATGAGTTTTGGTGAAGAAGTCGGCCAACTATAGAGACGACTGAATATACGGGAGGGTAACATTCCCAATGCGTAAATGATGACGCACAAAGTGGCAATCAATCTCTAAATGCTTGGTACGGTGGTGGAACACAGAATTGTGAGCAATCTGAATGACGCTCTTATTATCACAGTACATGGGAGTGGGAGCAATGATAGAGACACCCATATCAGCCAACAACCAACGGAGCCACACAATCTCAGCAGTAGTGTCGGACATAGCCCAATATTCAGCCTCAGCGGTAGACCGAGCAATAGCATCCTGCTTCTTGCTCTTCCAGGAGATGAGAGAATTACCGAGAAAGACACAATAACCAGTAGTAGATTTGCGATCAACATCACCAACCCAATCAGCATTGGAGTAGGCATGAAGAGCAAGAGCAGACGAGGAGGAAAGAAGCACACTATAATGTAAAGTGCCCTGCCCATAGTGAAGTATGCGAAGAACTGCAGCCCAATGTGTAGAGCATGGAGTCGAGGAAAATTGACTGACAATATGTACAACATGCTGAATATCAGGGCGAGTGACAGTGAGATAAACTAAAGAACCAACAATTTCCCGATATTGAGTAGGATCATCAAGGGAAGTACCATCCAAACAATCCAATTTCAAGTTGAGTTCCATAGGAGTAGCCACAACACGAGAATCAGATAACCCAGAACTAGCAATAACATCATAGGCATACTTGGACTGAGACAAAAGATAACCCTGAGAAGAGTAAGCAACCTCAATTCCCAAGAAATAATGAAGGAACCCAAGATCTTTCATCTCAAACAACTCCATCAATTGTCGTTTGAGAGAAGAGATACTGGTAGTATCACTACCAGTGAGAATCATATCATCAACATACAAAAGGAGAACAATACGCCCAAATGGAGAGTCTCTAAGGAATAAAGTTGAATCATGAGCACTGACAGTGAAACCCAAATGTAGTAATGTTGCACTAAACTTCTCAAACCAAACACGTGGGGCTTGCTTAAGACCATACAAGGCACGCCGAAGATGACAAACTTGTCTTTGCTTATGTGGAAGGCCGGGAGGAGGTTTCATGTAAACTTCCTCAGACAAATCACCATTGAGAAATGCATTTTTGACATCCATCTGATAGAGGGGCCACTTATGAACTGAGGCAACAAATATAAGTGTGCGAACAAAAGTCATTTTGGCAACTGGAGCAAATGTCTCCTCATAATCAATCCCATATTTCTGAGCAAATCCTTTGGCAACCAGCCGAGCCTTGTACCTTTCAAGAGAACCATCGGACTTGGTCTTGATCTTGAAAACCCATTTACACCCAATGACATTCTTACCAGGCGGAAGAGAAACCAACTCCCATGTTTCAGTCTTGTGCAAAGTAGATAACTCATCCTGCATAGCCTGCTGCCAATTGGGATCACTAGAAGCCTCTTTGTAGGACTGAGGCTCATGAAGAGAGTAAATGACTGATAAAAAAGTAAGGAAATGAGAAGTATAGAAAGAAGAGGAACACGCATACCGAGCATCAAAAGACACAAGGGGACTGACAGAATCCGAAGGCAGAGAGGCAACAAGGGGAGCAGGCAGAGCCAGAGGAAGACCAACCAAACGTAGACTACGTCTAGGCTCTTGAACAGGTACAAGGGTACGAGTTTGATCTACATCAGGGGCAACTAGAGGAGGCAACACCAATGGGGCTGTGGAGCTTTGCATTCTTCGTTGGTAAACTTGCGTAATAGTTGAATGAGAAGGAACAAGAGCAGACACATCCACATACTTATTGCAATCATCAGAAATACATGGAGGAAAAGGATCAACGTAAAGCAAATCCGAGCGATCAACAAGAGAATCACGATGAGGGATCTTATAATAAAAGAGACGTTCAACAAACACAACATGTTGAGAAATATACAACTTGTTGCATAACGGATCATAACATTGATACCCTTTCTGACCAACACCATATCCTAAAAATACACAACTTAGATCGTGCAGACAGTTTTGAATGTTTAATAGCAAGAAGTAAAACATAACAGGCACAACCAAACACATGCATAGACTGATAATCAGGTTTGGTATTGGATAAGCATTCGAAAGGGGACTTACCAACCGTCAAGGATGAAGGAATGCGGTTGATCAAGTAAATAGCAGTAAGAACAACTTCACCCCAAAAAATAGAAGGAATAGAAGCAGAGAGGAGCAGTGAGCTCGCGGTTTCTAAAATGTGGCGATGCTTCCTTTCAGCAACACCATTCTGTTGTGGCGTGTGAGGGCAAGATAATTGATGTGTTGTCCCTTCAGTTGTTAGAAGAGCCTTAAATTCCATTAGCAGAAAGAGAATCACTTAAGGTGAATGGAAGTGCAGATAATTTAGAAAGTTTACAACCACTACAAAAGGAAATATCACTAATTGGCAAAGCTCCTAAAGCACGAGAAGAAACTAAATATTGTAGCCTAGACTTAGAAACATGTCCCAACTGCGAATGCCACAAATAAAACAAAGAAGAATCAAAACAAAGACGCAAGTCGCCCAAAGTAGAATGAGCAGCAACAGAGGCAGGTGCATGTAGTTGATCCAATGTGTAGAGACCCCCAACACTACGGCCTGTCCCAATCTGCCTGCCTATCTTCGGGTCCTGCACAATACAACCAGAAGAAGAAAATAAAACAGTGTAACCGAGCTTTGTGAGTTGATTGATAGATAAAAGACCAACGGTTAATTGTGGAACATGTAAGACATCAGAAACGGAAAGTGATGGAGATTGAATAGAGCCCAATCCAGACAAGGGCATGGTTGTGCCATTGGCTGCACGGATAGCACTAAAGTGAGAAAAATCTCCACACTCGACAAAAAAGGAATCATCTGGCGTCATATGATGTGTAGCGCCAGAGTCAAATATCCAGTTAGAATGGGTAAGACGAATAGAGTTAGAGGGAAGAAACAAACTTGAGTCTGAGACAGACTAAGCAGAGGGAGTGGCAGAAGTACCAAGTAGATGAGTCAAATCTGCTAAGAGAGACTGGAGTTCAGGCAACCGATGGTGAGGATGCACAAGAGGCTTCAGTTGGTATGAAAAGCATCTTGTTGGATAGTTGTCCTTTTGGCAATCCCAATCACCAAGGGAATAGTTTGTTATTTTGTAATATTTAATTAATCTGTTCTCATTATCATTGGTTTAGGGACTATATATAAATTTTGTAACTTGTAATATTATATAAGATCTATTTATTCCAGTCTTTAGTACAAGCTATCGTTTCTTTTGGCTGCTCCTTTAGATAGTTCTCTCTTTTTTTGTGTAAATTATATAGACTTATGCCTATGTTTGGGATAGTTAAAAAAGGTAGTAGTTATTGCTTTCTTTTGGGTGTCAATAACATATTTGTGTTCATTATGAGGACGCAGTGAAATATTGTTTTACAGGATAAACAAAATGCCTGATAAATTCTATGCTATATTTTGTTTCCATTTATGTGTCTAAACTTTTTCCTTGTTTCCTTTCACCACTGCAGGAGAGTTGGAAAGTTTTCATCGTCATCGTGCTGCTAAATTACAACGACTTCGATCTATGTAAGTTCCATTATGCTGTACTGAGAGGTCATGAAAGTGTAGGTGAAAACTTATTCTATCACGATGCATGGGATAATGGAATATGCTGAGATTTATATATATATATATCTCTCTCTGTATATATATTGTTAGTAGTCAGGAACTTTACCAGTGAGTCAGTGTGGAAATGAAAGATATATGAAGCCGGGAGCAAGCGCCATGAAAATAGGGATCAGAAACCCTTTTAAGCACTTCCAACGGTTAGGGTTTTGATACATATAGAGATACAAACTTTCCTTCTCCATTATTGGCTAATGAGTATATCATGAAACTAGCATTTGTTTTACAACACAAGCACGTTAAAATGTATACGAGGGTTTAACAGAGGCATATTTTATAATCAGTTAACATATTTTATTTGTTTCAGAAACTAGAAAAGTTTCACATGAATGTGATATCTTATTTTTATTTTTGTTTATGCTTTGTTGTGTAGATTTGGAATAAGTGAGAGAAAGTGGGTGGAAGCCCAAGTTGAGAATGCTAAGGAGCAAGCTATCCTCATGACAGTCAGATCACAATTAAAATCTGATGGTGCTCACATCCGTCTTGATCTTCACTCCTTGAGGTACATTCTTGCACTCTATTTTTAACTCCTTTTCATGGTTTACTTCTCTTTTCATTTGCTTCTAAACTTATGTTTCGGCGTCTCATTAAGTGATTATTTACTAATTAAATATTAATTTACCTCATGGGCAGTCCTTTTGCTTATCTTTGTGATTGAAATTTTGGTTCTAGTTATGGGATCTTCTTATTTAGGCTACAAAATATTCTGCAAATATTTTTTGCTGCCCTATCATTCCATCAATCATGTAGAATTACTTCTAGGACATAACAAACTGACTTTCTTGTCATGTATTTATGTTAAGAATCGAGAGCATTCATTTTTTCTGCATTGAGAGTTTCAGTAACACAGAGAGATAGATGTCAGTTTGAAACAAGATCTGCAATTGGATATGTTTTGTTAAGCTATGGCCACAGATGGTGAACACTGCACATTGAATGCGCTCAGTCCTTGAAGACAATTTCCAGACTATGGATTATTAGTGTGAGTTTTATGAAGAAAGATAGTAAAGGAAGATACTGTTTCATGAGGACTTTATTGAAATTAGTAATTTTTGCTACCTTGAATCGTAGGCATTGCTTATGGAAGGATAATTACATGGAAAGGTCAAGGGGGCTGGGGGATTCGAAGACTTGATGTTGTATGCAATCCATGCCAACCTAAATATTTTGGATAGATCCATAGACCTGTGTTATGGAACCTTGCTAGGCTTTTATTATGAGATAAGTTGTTTTAGTGGTCATATTTTTTATTATTCCTGGCAGTCCTAGTTATTTCTGCTATGGGCACTGCTCCGCTGAACCTCTGTACATGGTGGTTGGTGCTGCTTCCCTTCTCACCTCTCTATTGATTATGTGCTTGCCGTGAGCTTTCTCAGGCTATTTATGTTAGAGGAGTATTTACTTGTATTTTGTCTTAAGTATTTAGTATTGTATCTTTCTTTTCATAGAAGGTAATTTAGTCATAACTTTGTAATATTATTTCTTATTGGCCGGGGCTTATTAGTTTTTCTATTGCAATGGACCACTTGAGCCTATTAAAGACTAGTCCACTCCTCACTTTTGTATTATCTTCATTATTTGATGTCACTTCTTCCTTGTAAAATCCATAACTTGGGTAATTCTATCATGGTAACTATTAAACCCTTAGTTGTTGAATGGGAGAAGGGGTTAGATAGCTTCTTAGCCTTGGCGTGCGGACAACCAATGAATGCATGCTTCGGGGCGAGTATGCTAAGTTTTAGCAATGTTGGAGCATTGGCGGGTAGATTTCCTAGTCCTACTAAACTCGATGGCGGGCTGGGCGTCATCAGCATAGGGAGAGTCCTATGCGCATTGAACGGATGCAAAAGACTCCTACTTGGAGTAGGAGATGGTTGTTTGTTTGGTTGCCGATTCATTAGCAAGAGTCATAGCACGACTAGAAGTGTGCTAGAGGACTAACAAGTGGGAAACCCAGAGACACATGGATGCAAGCTGGACTGCTCAAGACGGCCAAATCCTAGCTAAATAAGGATTCCACGCGAAAGGTGGATGTAGCTTGGAATTTGATGAGGCAAGAGGCAAACAAGTTAATGACTTTGAGCCAGAGTAGGAGATCCAAGGTCTGCTGGACAAGGTAGGACTCTTGAAAGAGTGGACAACTTGGTTCCTAGCTGGGTTGGGAATATGGAAAGTTGTTTTTGGTAGGAATGTGAGCAGGTTTCCTAGTGTAATGGGCTGGGACACTTGGGTGATGAATTTGTATTAAGGGTTGGGCAAACTAGGCTTCCTTGACCCTCTTCTAGATATAGGGGCGTGTGGCTGGTTGAGAGGGCATTAAGCATTATTGTAAATAGTTTAGGAGGGCTGTGAGAGTTGAGGGAAGCTTGGTTAGGTCAAGTTTGCCAAAGAGGTGTTGCTTTGTTGGTGCAGAGCTGTTCCTTGGGTTTGGGAGGAAGGTAGAGGGCCTTGTTCATTGTAAAACGAAGCAAATGTTATTGGAATAAAAAGTTTTAATGCAGATATCTTTTTCCTAATTCTTACTTGTGCTTGGTGTGCAAAATGTTGGGTGAAAGCAAGAGGAGTTGGCTGATGGTTGCACTGTGAAATTAGGCCATCACGGGGCAGATTTGTGTACGCTAGTTTGTCCCTGTGACGGTAGCTGAGTGAGGGAATTGAAATCTGACTCGTGCTTCTGTCCAATGTTCAAAAGATTTTAATATGAAGTTTATTGGGCTCACGACTACTGTTGTTTAGACCACTGTCCACCGTGTTACTGTTCATCGGATTACTGCTCATCATGATGTTAATAGTTGAGTACATGACTGATATGTTTTTTTATTTGCACATCTGCATCTGTCTATGCATATAACTAGAGGTTTTGCAACTTATAGTGGATAGGCAATTTGTATGCAGTCTGATCAACACCTTCTGACACCCAGTTGAGGACAGATTCTAAACTTGTCCTCCATTTTTTAATTTCAGGGTTTAGTCTATACCTAAGTTTGTCTGTGACCCTGTACATCTTGTTGGCCCCTGACTGTTGATATGGCAATTTTTCATAAATTCAAACTTGAGGTTGCTTGGAATAAATGCAGTTATTGCCATGAGAAAGGGCATCGGAAGGCACAATGCTCCATTCGGCCTCCACAGACAAGATGTTCTGCATCATTAACATAGCCTTTTGGCCATCTTGCTGCATCCCAGCCAGCTCATACTTTTCAGCAGGTCATGGACTGTGGTTAGCCTCTGGTGTCAACTCAGTAGCTTCTTTGCCATCAGGTGGTACTAGCCCTAAGATTTAGTCTGTACTTGTTGACTCGCCTATTAGGCACTGTTGCATCTCTCTCTATTATGTCTATCCCATTCAGATCTGACCTCTCTTTTGAGTTGTTACGATTTCGCCGTCCACTTGGATTTTTGACTCTGGGTCACCAATCATTTGACATCTGATTTTATTTATCTCTATGATTGTGGTCCGTCCTTTGAGTTTACTTCTGTTCATGTTGTCAGTGGCACTTCGATGTCATTGTTTGGTGTTGACACCCTTAATTCTCCTAATTTGTTTATTTGCAATGTTCACCATGTTCCCATGCTAGCCCTGAGTACGTTATCCTTTAGTTAGCTTACTAACTTCGATTACTAGTGATGTAGAATAGTTGAAGAACAGTGAAGAAACTTTGATTTCTGTATGGAAAGAGAGATTACAAGCTTGAATCCACAAAGGTTTTTACAAAAAACTGGAGCTGAATCCACAGCCCAAGCTCAAATCCATGAGCAAAATTCTTAACAGAGAATTCTGGAAAGAAATTTCGAATTTCAAATTTCACTGCCTTTCTCTTCCCTCCACCACTATTTATAGTCTCTAGGATGTAACTAACTCTGACAGTTACTAACTGAATTACAGAAATTGACAGAAATTCCCTTGTAACTAATTGAATTTCAGAAAGTGACAAAAATGCCCTACATGATCTAATGACTGGACTCACTTAAAAGGGAAAAGGATAGAAATACCCTTTCTCCATCTTGACTGACTAAAACTGTGAGTAGCCATGAGTAGCAATATAGACTTTATAGAAAATAACTCAATTAGCCCTGCATCAGGCCCTCCCTCCCAAAAGAATCTCGTCCTCAAGCAAGAAAACTGGAGCAACAGTGGAGACAGGAGGGATTGGACCACAATAAGCAGTCAGATCTGAGACATTAAAGGTCTTAGAAATGGTGTACGGAGCTGGCAGATCCACCACATACGCATTAGTATTGATGCGATGCAAAATCTGAAAAGGTCCCACCTTTTTAGGAGTTAGCTTATGATGGTGACCAGTAGGCAACCTTTCCTTGCAAAGATAAACCATAACATAATCCCCTGTTTGAAAGATCTTTTCCCTGTGTTTGAGGTCAGCTTGGGACTTGTATTGAGCTGGAGTTTCAAGGAGTTTATCCTTGATTGTTTGATGGACTGCTTCCATTTGCTGAATAGTGTTATAGGCTGTACCATGTTCACCTGACTGCTTTGGAAGCTGAACCAATTCCAAAGTATGTCTAAGAAGGAATCCGTAGAGTATGTCGAAAGGAGCTTTACCAGTGGACCTGTTTGGGGTAGAATTGAAAGCAAATTCAGCTTGATATAAGACAAGATCCCACTGTTTAGGAATAGTTCTAAAAAGGCTTCTCAGCAGGTTGCCCAAGGTTCTATTAACCACTTCAGTTTGACCATTACTTTGAGGGTGACAAGTGCTGCTGAATTGTAAGGTAGTGCCCAATCTCTTCCATATAGACCTACAAAAATGGCTTAGAAACTTAGGTAAGCCATGTATTCTCACAATTTCTTTAAAGAAAAGGGCAGCCACGTGTGATGCACTAGAGGACTTCTTGCATGGCACAAAATGGGCCATTTTAGAAAACCTATCCACAACTACAAAGATAGAGTCTACCCTCCTTTGTGTCTTAGGCAAACCAATGACAAAGTCAATAGAAATATCATCCCATGGACGATAAGGAATAGGCAGGGGAGTGTACAAACTAGTGTTTTGGGAAGAACCTTTGGCTTGTTGACATGTATAACATTGCTGAATAAACTGTTGAACATCCCTAACAAGTGTTGGCCAATAGTACCTTTCTCGAAATAAAGCCACTGTTTTATCTACCCCCACTATGCAGTTCTTTAATTAGTTGTTGCCTAACTGAACAAGAGGGAATACACAGTTAATTACCTTTGTATAGGTAGCCTTCTTCTATGTGAAAATTTTGAACTGGCTAAGACTGTTGACAACATAAATTCCACGTTTCTTTCAGTTCCTTTTCTTCTTAATACAAGTCTTTCAAGGAGTCAACCAAAATTAATCACCTATGCAGGGCACCAGAAAAAGAGAAATTATTTGTTTTTGAATCAACATTAGAGGACGACACTAGAGGATTAATAATTTCTTGGCCTTGATGGGCTAACTTCAATATTTTATGAAAATCTACTAGGTGTAAAATCCATAATATTAACAAGGTTTTAAGCTGGCTGTCAACCTGATGCTAACTTCCTTTACCCAGGCTTGGGACCAGCCGTATGAGTAAAAGTAATATTCTTTTAACATTCCTGGTAAACATAAACTTCTAATCTAAGTAGAATTTACTGGACAAAGAACTCTCCTAAAAATAATGAACTCAATAAAGCATGTTTTGTGGACAAAAAATCCAGGGTGGTCTAAAATATGTCACTGTATTTTGTAGAGATTTTATCATAATTTTAAAATGAATACTTGCGCACTTTGCACGGTCATAAGCTGAATTGGAGGCTGATTGGGAGGTATTAACATTCTTTTCTTTTGATGGGATTTGTTTTTGGTCTTCCACTGATTAAAACATAAAAACTTTATTTTTTTGGTCTTTGCATCTAAAGACAACCCCTATGGGGCCCAAGTTAGTGCTATTGAGAAAATTGACATAGGACCTCTGGTATGTGGACTGTCAAAATTTATGTCCTATCAGATGCTGGACCCTCTATCTAATATCTTCATTGCATTTCAAAGCTTAAAATTTATGGTTTACATGAGGCTTATTAACATCAAAATGGTTCAAATTATTTCAGAGCCTTAATTGCTTCTCTTCAGTCCCTTAGTCCCAGATAATGGGTCCCCTCTAGGCCCTTCTGATAATAAGGTTGTAGATTAGATTATCAATGTCTGGTGATTGCCCCAATGTACGCAGATAAACTTGAGCTAATATTTTTTTAATGCCTAATCTGTTTATTCTCTAGACAGCTGAGCATCATGCACAGAAATGCTTTACTTTACGTCTATGTAACTTAAAGTCTTCTTTAACATATCTTGTGCTATTTGAGTGTGCCAAGTCATAAGGTTTTTGACCTTTGTTTAAGTTAAAGACAACACTATTTGTACTTTGAGCTGAAATATTTTTCCTTTAACATTTAGGAGGCAGCATTCTGAACTATCTGCAGAAGTTTCAAATTTATACCAGAAAGAAGAGAAGTTGTTGTCCGAGGTTTGTCTTCCTGGTTTACTAGCTCTTTGATATTTTATGTATAACTGTCAACTATTTTTTTAGCACAATATGACTCTATTGAGCTGCAGTATAGTATTTAATGATGCATAAATTGCACAGTTTCTGAAGGGTTCTTTTTATCTCTTAAATGTTTTGCATCACTAATTCTTTATATATTTTGTTTCCAAAAATTGCACAATTTCTGAAGGGAAGGGTTCTTTTTATCGCTTAATGTTTTTCATCACTAATTTTTTATGTATATGGTTTCCTTGGGTTTATTTTAAATCTTCGTTATTGTGTTGAATTGCAGACTGTTCCAACTCTGTGTTCGGAGGTGGCTCAACTTCAAGATACATTTATCCTACAAGGTGAGGCTGGAATTATTTATGCATTTTATCTCAACTTTTACACTGGTTTCTGAAATGGCTGTAAATGTTTGAGTTATAGGTGATTACGATCTAAAGGTTATGCGCCAGGAGTATTATATTGCACGACAGAAGATGGTATGATTGCCTTTTGCACCAATCTCAATACAAACTCACACACAAGCAGTATAGATGCCTGTGAAAAACTGAAGTGCCTTTATATATAAGCAAATTCCTGCCTCTGATCATAATTTAACTCAACGAAATTAGTTTTTTTTTCTTTCAATCTCTGTGGCGCCCTCCTTTTAGATTTTAGCTCTGAATTTCTGATCGGGAATACCTTTTTTATGACTTTCATGTTTTATCTGTATTTGTTTCAAGCATTATGTTTATGGGCCAAAGTTTTTCTAAAAATTAGTTGTGCACAGTTTATCACTGAGTAATGCATGGCAAGTCCTTGTTGAATTGACATTCTTATTCAATTATAGGTAAAGAACCATGAGCTCATCAACATTGCAATGTACTCATGCCATTTATGTGGGTGTGGCAACACATGTACCATATTGTCATTTGACTTTGTTGTATCAAAATAACGATGTGGGCAAGCTAATTATGGTAACTTGTGCTGTCAAGGATGCAAGTGATGGAGGTTTATCTGGACAACAGATACATGCAGATCCCTCCTGTTAGCCTAAATATTAGATTGTTGCATTCCTGTCGAAGTTTTGCTTTGCCATCATTCCTTTTTTATCTTCATGAAATTTCCTGTACCCTGAGAAAATTTTCCCATGGGAGAACATCTTTAAGGTGTTGTTTCTTTCTTGCTTGTTTAGCTCACTGTTAATACTTAGAATAATGGAGTGCTTCTTCGAAACTATTAGCAAAAGATGGAAATGCAAAAGGTAATAGTGGTCATCAATCATAAATTTTAGCTTAGAATTTCTGATCGGGAATACCTTTTTTATGACTTTCATGTTTTATCTGTATTTGTTTCAAGAATTATGTTTATGGGCCAAATTTTTTCTAAAAATTAGTTGGGCACAGTTTTTCACTGAGTAATGAATATCAAGTCCTTGTTGAATTGACATTCTGATTGAGTCATAGGTGAAGAACCATGAGATCATCAACATTGCAATATAATCCTCATGCCATGTATGTGGGTGTGGCGACACATACCATATTGTCATTTGACTTTGTTGTATCGAAATAAAAATGTGGGCATGCTAATGATGGTAACATGTGCTGTCAAGGATGCAAGCGATGGAGGTTTACCTGGACAACTGATACATCCAGATCCCTCCTGTTAGCCTAAATATTAGATTGTTGCGTTCCTGTCGAAGTTTTGCTTTGCCATCATTCCTTTTGTTGTCTTGATGAAATTTCCTGTACCCTGAGAAAATTTTCCCATGTGAGAACATCTTTAAGGTGTTGTTTCATTCTTGCTTGTGTCGTTGTAGCTCACTGTTAATAAGTAATAGTGTGCTTCTTCGAAACTATTAGCAAAAGATGGAAATGCAATAGTTAATAGTGGTCACCAATCTAATTTGCAATTTAGTCATAAATAAGAATCATCACACTGCTGATTGAATTTGTTACAAGATCGATATGCTTTGCTATATTGTAATAAGCAATGTTAAAAGCTCATCTAGAATGAAAAAAGCTCATTTCTCTGTATTTTAATTTATTCTCCGCATGCTTATGGTTCCTTGTACTGGCCAAATTTTAATAGTTTGACCTCTTTCCACTCTTTTTTGTAGTTCATAAACCATTTAGTGAATCAGCTTTCCAGACACCAGTTGCTAAACCTAGCCTGCCAAGTGGAGCGAAAAACCATGCTCGACGTAAATGCTTTACTTCAAGTAGTTGAGTCCGAGTTGCGAAGTTACCTTTTATCCACCAACAGTCGTGTGGTAGAAATTCTTCTTTCCTACTTTTATTTAATTATGTTTTTATTATGTATGGATGCAGCTGTGTGATAACTGAGATCTAGAGGTTAGTTAAGTGATGTAGAGGGGTACTTTGTTCTTTTGCACAGCTGGCTCAGCTTAAAGACTGTTTAGTTATTCTCAGCATAATAACACATTGTTTTCTGGTTAAGGGTCAGTAGGGGTAATTGTGTCTTAGCCTCTAAAGGGCATTTCAGATATTTGTAATGGGAACGGTATTTCTGTAATCTGACCACCAGTTAGTTACGGGGTGTCAGAATCAGTTAGTTACAGGGAGGATAAGTAGTGGGAAGGAGAAAGGGAAAAGGGGATTTTGAATTTGAATGTGATTTCTTTCTAGAAATTTCTTCTCTGCTCATGGATTTGAGCTAGGATTGTGGATTCAATCCTGTGTATCCCTTCATGGATTTAAAGGCCTTATAGCTTGGGGATTAAAGCTTGTAATCCTCTGTTCATCCAGAAAATCACTAGAAATACTACTCCGAAAATCAATAGAAATACTACTCCTTCGTCCTCCATTTCTGCTTTCTCATTTCGAATTCTATTCTCTGCTTGAATCCTGCACCTATATTCCTGTTCTTCATTCTCTGCTGCATCATTAAGATATTGGATAACAAGGAAAGATTTCCAATCTATTTTATTGGATTGAGTTGCCCTGTGTGATCACAGTGAGAGCTTTTATGAAATCTCTAATGACAGGTACCACACTGATACATGGAGATGGAAACAGGCAGTTCAGAATAGGGGTATTAATTTCATTTTGGCGTGTAGGCCAGTCCATTTGTTTGTCTAAAAGATGAGTTTTTTTTTTGGCTTAAGCTGAGTGGATCTGATGGAAAAGGTCCAGACATCAGAATGGCAGCAAATTTGGCGGGGTTAATCTCTTATGGTATTACTTGATAGCAAAATCAGAACTAGGATTCTGAACCAGAAGAGCACTATATTTTTCAGAATGGAATTATACACGAAAAAAAGGAAAACGATCCTCACATTAAGAGAGATTGATCTAGCAAACTAAAGAAAGAAATGTCCTAATTGCCCTTCACTTAAGTTGCAGCCTTGGCGGTCTTGAACTTGGCTAATTATATACCGATAGTGAGATCTACTCAATTATTTATCTAAGTTAGTATTTAAGTGAGTATTTTGGCATTATACATACGTCATTCAGAACATTGTTTTGAAAACTCCTATGCTTTGACATCTGCTCGCATAACAGGTTCCATTGTAGAACCATCAATATAGTTCCACAACCCTTTACCCATTATACAATTACCCATAACATAATTCCAACAAGAATGGTTGTTACCGTTCAGGCGTATATTGACTGCTTGAAGATTGTCATGCTTGTCCAACAAATTCATAGTAACAAAATTGATAAACAATACTGATGAAGAGAGTTGATGAACAGTGCAACGAACAGCACCGATGAACAGTGTGGTCGTGCGATAACAGTACCTGCGAATCACACCAATGAATAGTATCAATGAACAGTATTAGGTGAACAGTGCGATGAACAGTGCCTCTGCAAAAAGAGGTTCCGGTTACAGACAAGATGGAAACCTAAGCTCTTGATACCATGATAGTAAAATCAGAACTAGGGTTCTGAACCAGAAGAGCACTATATTTTTCAGAATGGAATCATACACGAAAAAAAGGAAAACTATCCTCACATTAAGAGAGATCGATCCAGCAAACTAAAGAAAGAAAGGTCCTAATTGCCCTTCACTTAAGTGAGGGTTTACAAAGAAGAAAATAGAAACTAATCTAGAATGACTAAACTACCCTCTATAGTATGAAGACTAATATAAACACTTAAGACAAAAAACAGAACATATACTCTAACATTACTATCTGCACCTATGGCCTCACCTTCATGGGATGCATATGAATCCACACGGGGTTGACTTGGACTTCATCTATGCAACTGCACTGATGAATATTTTACAAACTCCATTGTTATAGACTATTTAGAACTCCGGAAATAGGGATATACTCTTTTGCACTGTAAGGGTCACACCTTTTAGTATTGACTCATTAAGAAAATGTTTCTAGAGCCTGGTCAGGTTACAGGTACATCTGTTGCACTATATACAAAGAGTAGTTCATCTGGAAGTTTGTTATCAAACTCTGTAAACACTGAGAATCTTGTTTCTTGAACCACCATTTCTTATTGAGAACAACTTTGATAGGAAACTGGATTAGAGCTGCTTGACAGAAAACAATTAGGCAAAAACTTATACAGCAATCATGCAAATTTAGAAAATTTATATTGTTAAGTACTTGGAGAGTCAAGTTGAAAATTGAAAATTTTGGCAATTTATGGTATTGGTCGTCTATGGAAGTGACTTTTATAAATTATTAGTCAGACTGCTAAACTATTATATACTCCCCAGAAGCTTGTAGTAGCTCTCAGATTGAACCTGCATTGGGTATAATGGTATGGAGGAATAGTGGATGGAAAAAAGGCAAAAGGAATGAATTAGAATAGTTGGTGCTTTTCTTTAGCCACATCTTCTAAATTTTTGTTGCCCATGATCGCTAAATTAAAAATTGTAGACCATGATAATTTATTATTTAATCATCAATCTTTTGTGTATAAATTAAGAAATGCTCAAGCGACGCAGCTGAAAGAGTATTATAAACAAACCTTGTAAATGGGTATTTTTTTACTGTAGGAGGTAGGTTTGATCTTGTTCTGTATATGAATGACAACTACAAGTGTGTAATCTATTTGATGGAAAGAGGTTTTCGGTAATTATATGTTTATATCATATATATAACTCTTGATCCTCAGCTCTTTGCATTAGTCACTGATGCAATTTATGGATGGTTTAATAGTTAGGTTTTTGATGGATAAGGGTATTGACAAAAATAGCTCCAAATGAAATAAACACTAATATATATTAACTGCAGATGTTGACACATTAGGTCCCCCATTTACTGATCAAATTTAAATTTAGCCTGGTGAGGCTGTTCAACCACCAACTTTTCACCTGTATGCTAGGTCTTATCTCTGTGGATCTTTTTTTGTTTGGAGCCGATCCCTTCTTTCTACTCTCCCTTGTGCGACTCCCTCTGACCTGTTTCAGAGGCTGCACACTTCTTGGGATTGTCTAGTCTTAGCGTCATCTGCAGTATTTTCTCAGTTTCTGACTGGGAACAAAGAATATATTCTTTTCTGTGTTTTAATTGCTGCTTTTGCCTGAATACCTGGCCTATTACTGTCTGTTACTGTTGTTCTGTATTTTTTATTGTCTCACTTTCTGATGGTTGGCTTCAGGCCATAAATATTGGGCTGAATGGCCATAATTACTCACACTTGAGTTAAGTTATGAGTAATTTTCTGAAAGGTGAGGCTTGTGATATGAAGGTTGCTGACTTTGAAACACTTTGTTTAGAATGGGAAATCAATAATGCAAAAATCATTGCTCTGATAAATAGTTCAGTGGCCTTATCTATTCATATGCACTTGGCAAAGTTGAAGACTGCCAAAGAGGTCTGGGATCACTTGGCCTCTTTGTAATCCAACTTTGCCAAGTGATATCAGTTAGAGATGGATGTTTGTCTTTGCTCCAAGGAGACAGGTCCTCATATGACTGGACTTTCAGATCAGCTTGCCCTTATGTAACTTCAAGAGCTGTCTGCACTTGCCAGTTTCTTTCGGTATCATGATGAGCAATTATCCTCTAACAATGAGCATAGTCATATTTGTTGATCCGCATATGACAGTACTTGTATTAGAAAGTTCAAATGTCTATTAAGATTAACTTGATTTGTTGCAAATCAGACTAATATTGATTCAAATTTTGGTCGGTCTATTCTTAATTAAATTTCTTATTTCTTATTTTGAAAAATAATGAAATCTCTCACATGTTGCATCTTACACCAATGAGGACTATCATGTAGATGAGGAGCTAAGTTTTAAATGTAGACACTAAAACATTGACTGGCTAGATGCATCTGTATGGTTACAGAACTCCTGGTCACTTTGCTCCCATTTTGTCCCAAAAGAAAACTGCTACCAGATTGCATTGAACATTATGATAGTAAGTTGGCCATTGCTGATTGTTGGCAAGCGCTGACCATCAAAGTCTGTAAAAGAAAATAAAAATTTGGTCCTTTAACCATATCAAAAATTATTTATATTGACAATTTGATTAGTATTTTACTTGTGGTTGACCATTTTTAATTACACAGAGTCGCTGCTTCTCACTGATTCAAGCTGCATCTGAAGTACATGAACAAGGCGCAGTTGATGACCGTGATACTTTTCTTCATGGTGTTCGAGATCTTTTGAACATTCACTCAAGTAATGTTATTAAAATTTATTTTTACATTGTCAAATTGATGCTAATGCTAAATATTAACAGTTTCTTGGCTAACTGTGTCAATTTATTGTCATTCTTGGTAGATGTTCAAGGTGGGATGATTACGTATGTCTCGGCTCCTGGTATAATACAACAGATAAATGGTCTGCATTCTGAGTTGCTAACTCTTCACTTCAATCTTGAAAATTCTATTCCCGAAGACCGATACAGATATATCAATAAGCTGTGAGTGATCCATTCTCTCAGTTTGTGTTTCCTTGGTTGGTAAATAGGGACAAAGCCCAATATTATATCATTAAGCTCAAAGGGGATGACAAGAGAGAATTTCTCAGTTTTAAAAGGGAAAACAATAGTTGAGCTTCAAGTACATTTGTTGTCAGGAAGATAAAATAGCAACTTTTAGTGCTTTATGGGGACCTTTTATTCTAAACTTGTTCGGTGCTTCTGAGACATGCTGGCCTATTAAATTGCCAAACAGTGGCTAAACAATATTATGGAAAATAGATACTGTTTAGATGCCTTCACAAATTAAAGATGTCCAAACAAGGGATATGATTGGTTGAACCTGTTCTAATCTTTTGTTAGTTTTTACATCAGTTAAAAATCATAATGTCTTGGGTAAAAGCTGTGTGAAGTGTAATGACTGAGTAAAGTGTCTCAGATGAAATATAATGTTAATTACTGTAGCATTTCTTTCTCTCTCTCGCAATAAAAATGATTCTGTTCCTAATTGCCCACCTTCACCTCCTCCACCTTTGGTCTTCAAAGGGGGGCAACAACGAACTGGGACTCTCTCTCTCTCTCTCTCATAAAAAGTGATCCCGTTGCCCATGCCCACTTTCACCTCCTCTACCTTTGGTCTTCTGGTCTTCAAAGGGGGGGGGGGGGACACATCAAAAGTGATCCCTTCCCATTTGCCCACCTTCACCTCCTCCACCTTTGATCTTTTGGTCTTCAAAGGGGGGCAACAACGAACTGGGACCCCTCCCTCCCTTACTCCCTCATGTGAATAAGTGTCAGATTCAGTTTTGTGCAAAATCTCATTTGAAATGGTTTTTATTGATGTAGCTTCTTTTTCTTATACATTAGGTGCACGCTTATACAAAGTTTGCAGCAGATGCTTTTTGCCTCATCAACTACTGCACAGCCAATCTTAACACCTTGGGTATTTGCCTCAACAATAGCCATATCTTTGTTAATTATTTTTTTAGTATTACTGGATTTTTCTAACGTTTATGTTATTGACATGTTTATTTAGTTAACAATATGTATTATGTAAAGTCTCCTTAAAAGTTGCAACTTAGGAGAAAATGTTGCCTGCATATGTTGAACATGTTGACCAAAGTAGGCTGACCTGCTTCCTTGATTATGGTTTGTGGATGTAATATGAGGTGGTAAAAAGCTTTGTATTCATTTTCAGTTCGCACTCAGCTGATAATTCTCGAATCTAAATTACATTTGCATTGCGATGGTGAATTGTTATAAGTGAAATGATGTTATCGAGTATTTTCATTGGATACATATATAAAAAATTAAAAGCTTCTTGCAAAGAATTTATCCTTGCTTGAGTCATTAAAGGTAAAAATAGTTTGTATGGCTAGAGTTTAACAAAAACTATGTTTTTTTATCAAATGCAGTGTAGACTTTTTAAAACATTTATAGTGTGTCTACATCTAAGGAATATGCCATCTCAGATGGCATCATTTAGGATGCTCCAATGGAAGTGAATCTCAGACAGATCGGGACTCTCAAATGAAAATGGAGTGCAATTTTATATAACAAGTAAGACAATGCTATTAACGATCAATATGTTCAGGACCTTTTATTTTCTCCGACATCCTTCATTGATACCTAACAGGGTAACAACTGATCCAGGTTATTTAGTCATATATGTGTATTAGTATCTTTTCTGTCATCTTTTGAATAGTAAATTATGTCGTGGTTGAGAATATTTGGTGTATTTGGGAAGATTTAGATGTTTTTTGACAACTTAGATGCATTAAGCATTTTTAATTATAGTATTATTTTTCCGACAACTGTGGTCTATGAAGAATGAGTTGCTATAAATTTTTTTCCGAAGATAAGAAGAATATTTTTTTCTTCAAAAAGTAGGTTTATAAATGATTGAGATACAGTTGCTTGGAAAGGAATGTTTTTCCACCAGTTATGATGCATCGGACATTTTTAAAGGTCAAAATAATTCTAATTTGGCGAGATACCCTGAGATCTCCCCGAACATTAGAGAAAGTAATTGTGTTTTTCCAAGATATTCTGAGATTTTAAACCCTTCCACCGGAGAGTCCATCTTTTCCTGTCTCTTCACCTTGTGGCTTTGGCAAGACCGAGATCTCTATGACATAAGGATGCCACCGGGTCGGGTTTTTCCAAGCCCGAACCCAGCCCAAACCCGCTACCATTTAAGAAATGGTAAACCCGAATCCGACCTGAATTGTTATTCGGGTTGAATTTGGAAACCCAAACCCGACCCATTAGGGTTGGGCTTTACCATATACTTAGACCCGAGTGGCATCCCTACTCTTGACACCTGGTGTGATTGAATTCCATGACTGCGGTTGTCAATCCAGTCTACTACACAAAGCCCTCGTTCTCTCTCTCTCTCTCTCTCTCTCTCTCTCTCTCTCTCTCTCTGTAATAATATGTAATGAAACATAAACATAATCAGGAAGCACCTTTTCCCAACAATACATAATGAAACAATAACCATAAAAAACATCAACTAAAAATTCTCTGGAGAATTTCTGATTGTTGATCGGTAATCTCCAACGCTAATGCCATAAAAATAGGAATTTGTATCAAAATTATTAAAAATAGTTAGAAACAATCATTTAAAATATTTCAAAGCAAAGAAATAGGATGGGATGCCTAATGTGCTTGTGACACAAGTGATTGTGGGCTTATCGACATTGTTTGATGGTTTCCTTGTGACAAATTACAAGTCTCTATATGTGTTGTATGAAGTTAAAAATGTTTTAAAAAGAAATTGTATTGTGTGGTCTAGATTGGATTGTAGCTTGTACAGATTGAGAACCGCTTTTTGCAATTTATTTAGCTGCTGTTCTCATAAGCTGGTTATGAGTAACTGAACTAATTATGGAAATTTTTGTCTACCAGTCCCTAATGAAGGAGCTTGCGGAAATGGAGAAGGTAAATGCCCAGCTTTCCAGTGCCATTGAAGAAGTGACGCGAATCCATCGTGAAAAAGCTGAGGTAGTCTTCTACTTTGTCCATGTATTTTTGTAGTGATTTTCTTGCTTACTATAAAATTTAGAGGCAGTGTTCTCTGTGGATGATAAATTCAGGAAAACTTGCAATCTAGGCTCATCTTTTCCATTTGTAATCATGAATGCCACGTCTGGCTCAAATGATCCTAGTCTGGATATATTCTGATGCAGATAGTAAAACACCATCCGCATGAGGTGGGGCGGGAAAGGCAGGTCTTTGTTGATTTCTTCTGTAATCCAGATCGTCTGAGGAATCAAGTTAGAGAACTTACTGTTCGTGTCAAAGCGATTCAATTATAATCATATTTCTTTCTGAGGCGGGAAAGGCAGGTCTTGTATTTTTACAAGACGGGTTTTTTACATTGTGTATAAGAAATTATGTGCTGAGAAAGTTGCAGTGGACGAACAAAAGGATAATTTTTTTATGAAGCTAGAGTCGTATACATGCAACTGTAAATCAAGTAAGAACTCTTGTAGAGGCAATTATGCTTGTTCGTGCTATACAATAATGCATACTATTATCATACTTTAATTTGCCAGACTTATGAAATTGAGTAATTTTGTTTTCTAGGTGGTAGGTAGATCTGATCTCGAGCGAACGCGGATGTGACCAGCTAATGGATCAGACATTTCAAATTTTACATGCCTTGGAGCTGTGTTTTCTTCGGAAGAAATTACTAGTTTTTAAGCTATGGGAGTCCTTAACACATTAGTAGCTGTCATTGAACCAGCAGTTCAGTGCGATATTTTTTTATCCTCTCATACGTAAATCACTATCAAGCACTCATGGTTTGAGATTGGGCTGAGTTAAATCAAGTATGTGGTTATGTGTATGCGGGTTTGTGTGGCCGGATTTGTGCCTATGTGCAAGCGTGAGTGCACTTTTGCACGTGGAGGTGTGTATGCGTATGCATGCCAATGCGCTTGCTTGAGCCCATGGGTCCCGGGGGGGGGGGGGGAGGGGTGTATAAGGATGTCTTAAGTGGAAAATGTGTATTTATTTGTTTGATTGTAAAGAAAAAAGAACAAGTTCCCTCAATTGCTCTCAATTTGAACACTTGTAGGCCTACTGCCACTCCTACCTACAAAATCAGATGTTCTTGTACATTCCACCACTTCAGCACATGCTCGAAGTCTGCTTGTACCTTTTTTATAAAAGAATTACAAAAAAAAATTATTTTTTTATTTTATTAGAGGAGTTAGTATATCACGAGTTAAGTCAAATAATGTATGTCACTAATTTAAAATATTCAAATTATTACTTTCTTCTTCAGTAAAAAAAGAACTAAAATTAATTTGTAAATATATAACTAATTTATTAGTATTTTAAGTGTGTATATATATATATATATATATATATATATATATATATATATATATATATATATATATATATATATTTTTTTATTTTTGAAGTAGCATTTATGTCTTAGTTTTATGTGAAGTAATAGGCATGGTAGTAGTAGAAGAAGTTTGATTCATTTTGTCTTTAATCATATGTAATTTTATAGAAAATATATAAAAATTGCAAAGTATTTTCTACTTTTGTAAACAAATTCATTGTTATCAACGTATAGATTTATGTTTTTACATATATTATGTATTAAAATTTATATACCTTTTAATCTAACACTAAGATCTATTACATGCTTTAAACAACAAGAAAAAACCTTCTTAAAGTTGCAGTTCACAACATTTTTAGGAAGTGGGCCATCGAATCAGGGTCTCTTATGAATTGATGGCCCATTTACCATAGTTGTGGTGAGCTATATCCCTAGCTAGCCCTTCTCAAACAATAAATCATACAAATAGAAGATAAATATTTATTTAATTTTGTCTCAATTTCTTTGACAAGATTTGTATAAATGTTATTACTTCTATAACTTTCAAATGAGCAAGGTATTTCTTACAAGTGGCTCAGAATTAAATAAGAAATAGCATAATGAACTTCATATAATTCTTTAGTAATATTGTAAAAATAGATAAAAAATGTATCAAACAAGTAAAAATGTGAAAATGGCCTTTATTAAGGTCAACAGTAGTTAACTTTTCTTTAGCTTAACAAATTATCAAATTTTCTAATCCTTCGCATGATTTCAATATTAAATAAGTGTTATTTCACCTATGATGAACATTTAATTGAAATTTCCTATAATTTTTATCATGCAATTTATGCAACTCTTAAAATTCTTGTATTCTAGAAGATGAAGTAATATGTAACAAGATATTTTTAATTAATTGAATATGGGGTTCAACTTTATTTAGACCATCTTAAATAATTAGATTAATTATGTAACATGTACATCTAATATAAAATGTATTGGACTCTATTGCACCAATGTGATCACAATAAAAATTTAAAAGTTTATAATAGAATTATTATTAAAAGCATTATCTAAAGTAATAGACGTAATTTTTTGTTTAATTAAAATTTTATTTATAGTAAGATTACATAAATTTTCAATAATTGAGTGTTGTGAACTTGCAGAGAAAGACATAATCTACTAACCTACTAACTTAAGTGACTAATTGACACATTGCTACGAACATAACATCCCACCACCCATGAAAAATGACTTGTCATCAAGGTGTCTAGTTAGGGAACTGGCTAATAAAATCATCTTCAAGAATCCAAGTGGCATCCTCTAAAGGCTGATCCCGCCAAACAATAAAGACTTTAGTAACAAAGTGACCCTTATGCTGAATGCGTTGAGTGGTCTAAATAAAAGCTGGGGTCAAGGCTAGCAGAGCATCCAAAAGTGGGGAAGATGGCAGAATGGTAGGAGTAATATTAACTAAATCCCCCACAAATCGATGAAGACGGGAGACATGGAATACTGGGTGAATGCGGGCAGTAGGTGGTAGCTGGAGCTTGTAAGCGACTTTTCCCACCTTTTCATTAACCAAGTAAGGACCACGAAAATGAGGTAGAAGCTTGTTATTGCTAGTTGAATGGACTGATATTTGACGAAAAGGTTGAAGTCGAATATATACCCAATCACCAACTACGAACTCCTTGTCAGTATTGCTGCGATCATAAATTTGCTTCATTCGATTCTGGGCAGCCTTTAGGTTCAGCCTGAGAGTTCGAAGTGCTACATCTCGCTCCTATAGCGTCTGATCAATAGCTCCCATAGCCGAACGATGCGGCACATAGGAGAGAATAGTGGGAGGAGGCTGCCCATAGACAACCTGGAATAGTTTCAAGCCAAGTGCAGTATTGTATGACCATTTAGCCCATAGAAGAAGTGCCAGCCAATGGGGGGGTGATCGCCTGCAAAACAGCACAAATATTGCTCAAGGTAGCGGTTAAGGACCTTTGTTTGGCTATCTATTTGAGGATGGTAAGCAGTACTCATCTTCATAGTCGTGCCCTGTAGCTCAAAGAAGTTGCTCTAAAATTTGGATAAGAAAATTGGATCACAATCGGAGACTATAGAATGTGGCATGCCATGAAGTTTTGCCACATCCCTCACAAAAACTTATGCCACATAACCAGCATGGTAGGGGTGTTGTAACGTCCGAGAATTTTCTAAATTCCCGAAGTCGACCACGGGAAATTAGGGTGTTAGATCCCTTAACCTTCTCGTTGAAATAACTTATTCAGTTATTGGAATTAGTGGCTGAATCCTATATAGATGGAAAGTAGACAGAAATAGCTTCTAAACGTCACTAAGAACGCACGAATTGGAGTTCGGATGAAGAAGTTATGACCGTTTGAAGTTATATATAGCGTGAAAGACCCGTTTACCCAAATTTAATGCGTAAATTAACCGTTTAAGTCATGTTATGGGCCTGATTATTTTTATTACGGAAATTAATAAAAAAATAGGCCTAAGTAGCCCAATTAGCCCAACTCTTAATGAGATTAGAAAACCCTAATCTCTATACCTATAAAAAGGTTAATTAGGGTTAAAAGAGGGGGCTTTTGAACGGATAAGGGGAAGGGTCGTCGATGGAATTTTCCAGCTAAGGCAGATGACAAACAATGGAGTCGGAGAGGAGCAAGCTCGAAACTCGTGCGATGGTGGATCGATAACAACTCAGCTTTTAAGGTAAGAGATTAAAATAATATTAATTTAATAAATAATTGGATTTGTTCTTAAAACACAATTAAGAGAAATCATAAAGACGTGAGCCAGCCGGATCTCCCGGCCGCCGGCCAAATCTACTGCTCCGGCCAACAGAGGGTCAAAGTTTAGATATTTGCCTCTGTTGGTCAGGCGGCTTGAGGCAAAGGTCTAGCCGGCGTTTGAAATTGCCACTGAACTTACTACTTCTCCCTCCCCTCGTCCTTTGTGAAATCACATAGAAGAAGAGGGGTTCTGGCCACACAAACGGCATCAGGTCCAAGCGTTCAAAATCGCCTCTGGACGGCAGATCGATCAGCTTCGGCCCTGCAGCTAGCCGAGGCGGCGGCATTAATACAGCACCGCCATGGCCAAAGCTCTGGACAGAAGGCAACAACACAATCCATTATCATGCAGGCTGCCACTGATCAGCGACGGGGCCAAGGTCACCGCGATCGCCGTGCGGTGAGGACTTGGTCAGGCCAAGCCCTGTGGCCAGCCAAGGCCACCGCTGCACCCTGGCAGTCGCCTGTGCACAAAAAGTAGGGTCGCGGATCGCACGGGTGTACCACCGTCCCGTGACCGTGATTCGGAGATCTGCCGGAAAATCAGTACGGAAGCCCCCATTGAGCGTCGGTCGGGGGTCAGGTCGTCGGCGATTGCTGAACGTGAAGTCCAGCAGTCGCCGGGCTCGTCTCCGCGAGGAAGACGACTGGTGGACCGGGAATTTAATTCCAGGTCCGGTTCAACAAAAAAAAGAAATAAATAAAAAAAAGGGGAAAAGTATCGAACCGGGTCCGGTTCAGATACCTTCACCTATTGGAAAAAATTATAGAAAATTACTATTGACCCCAAGAGGTGTGGGAGTATTCTAACGAAGTTTCATCTTAGGTAAAAATCGCATAGGTTGTGAAATGGCCTTTTTACCTATGTTAATAAATTATTATATAATATTAACTTACCTGAGTTCGAGGCTCTTATTCAGGGGCCTATGAGTGGATCTAAAAATTATGAAAATTCTCAGTTAGAGTCTAATGGGTAACCTAATTATAGGCCAAACCTTTTGGTGAGAAAAAATCCCAATGAGTGGTAATTGACCTTCTTGTCCCTAGGGATAATCGTAAACCGTTAAGTCAACCTGGGTCGGTTCAAGGGGTTCACGACCCCGTAACAATTAGGAAAATTACACAAAGTCCATGAAGTCAAGTAGTACGCTTGAGTTTAATTTTGGACCTGTTAGATGTCAATAAAGCCTTAAACCAAATGATAGAAATACCGCTTAGAGTGGACCTACCCACATTCGTGTGAATAGAAGAGTGAGTCGGTCTGAGAGTGGAGCTTTGTGAGAGGTCAATGACTTAAATCAATAGAGGGGCAATAAAATGACTAAATTGGCCTAAGGGACCCTAAGTGGTAAAATTACCCTAACGCCTTTAGGGGCAATATATTCTGTTTCTGTTGAAACGGATGACCTAATGAATCAAGAGTTACGGTACCCTATAAATAACTTCAAAAGGAAGGAGTATGACCAGTAAGTGACACGAAGACCTTGTTGGGTCACAGTGTCACGGGAAATAAGGGGTAGAACCCTAATTTTTAGGTTTAAAGCAGCGTATTTCACGTGTCTGCAACCGAGTGTACCTATCGACTAGAGTGTTTTATATATAACTCGCGAGATGTGTTAGAGTTGTTTACACTCTTAGGCTTTAACTAGCTTAGCCCTAGCCTTGCAAATGAGTGGAACGGGCTTTTATTCATTATTTATGCACTGGTGTGAATGCACATTATTTATGCTGATGCATGCCTTTATTATTGATGTTTTAATTTATATCAGTAACTTAAGGTTAATAAAGACTAATCAAGAGATTTTGGTTGTCGTTGGATTGTGGGGAGAACACCTAATCAAGATAATGACTAAAATACCCTCTTTAGGGTTAGGACCTGTTCATGGAGTGAACGGGGCCTTAATATAGAATCTTACCTTAGTTAATGAACTGAGGGTGGTTTTGGGATGTTCTATGAGTCATAGCTCAGTGGATGAGGTATTTATTGGGCTGATTCATAAGGTGAAGAGGACACAAATGGTTGAGCGAATACTTGACTGGATGAAAATAATCTAGTCTAAGTTTCAGATGTTTGGGGGAGTCAATGGTCATAAAGACTTGAGGCTTATATTGATTTATTAGTAATGTCTTATAAGACATTCTCTCCAAGAGTTGGGATGGTGGAGATTACGATATGCTTCTTCATCGCCACGACGGTTTGGGTATTGACCATAGGGTCTTTACCGCCAGTCTCCCGCAGGTTTTCCCGGGACTATTTAGTACGTACGAAAAGCGGAGTTGTATGAGCATCATGGAAGGCTTATGCTTCTTGCCAATCTGTGTCCATGAGCACAGTTGGGATCCTCTTCTCCAGATTCGTGGCAGGCTATTGAGAGCCCTAAGGATTTGGGTCAAGCTGCTGTTAAGCAGTCTACTGCAAGGTTAAAGTCTTTTGTTTGGAGATTTCTCAAGGGGTGAGTCATCTCCGAGTTATAGATGTGATAGTATTAATTATCGAACAAGGGATGTGAGATAATTAATAACATTGTTTGATATCGCTTGTTAATTAGACAAGTGGAACGGTTAAAGGAATTACTAAAATGTAGGTTGAAAATACCTAAGCATTGCATGTGTGATGCTATGCTTATTAGGATAGAGTAGTTTCTAAGCAGAACTATGTCTGGATCTTATCTTGTTGGAAACATTGGAGATGTTGTCTGATGAGTACGTAGGCAACTAACATCGGGTGATGTTGGCCCGATCCAAAAAATATTAATTAAACCTTTTGTCATTTGGAAGCTCTTCTCCTAAAGGCGGAGAGATTCCATTGCCGTTGTTGTGGTTGTTTGGTTTGGCTGGTTGCAGGTTTTCCAGGCGATGACAAGTGAGACCAGGACAGGCGAGCACAAGAAGAAGTTTATGCGTTTCTGCAACTCTAGTACGTAAGTGTACCTTTAGTGTGAGAGTCAACTTATTATTTATTTTCAGACGGGTGATGGACTTGTACTTAGATGAGCTGTTGTTTATGAATTTTCAGACATGTAATAATATTATATGATTCAATATCCGTATTTGTGAACCCTAGTTATCATGACCTGGATATTTAAACGAAAGGTTTGTTTTGTATTAAAGAAAGAAATTTTTTTCTCGCTACTTACTGTTTGTGCTATTTAAAAATACTTTTAAAAATCCGGGTCGTGAAAGGTGTCCTAATGGTGAGAAGTGTGCATATGTCAACAAATGATCAATGACCACAAAAATAACACTTTTACCGTGGACCAATGGTAACCCCTCAATGAAGTCCATAATAATATCTTCCCAAATATTCTCTAGAATAAGAAGTGTAATGTCCGGGAATTTTCTCAATTCTCGAAGTCGAACATATGAAAATTAGGGTATTGGACCCCTTGACCTTTTCGTGGGAATAAATTGATCATCAGTTGGAAGTGATGGATAAATCCTATATGGATGGAAAGTAGAGAAAGAGCTTCGAAACGCCTCCAAGAATGCACAAATCAGAGTTCAAATGAGGGAATTACGACTATTCGAAGTTATCTATAGCGTGTAAGACCCGTTTACCTGAATCGAACGCGTAAATTGGCCATTGAAGTCACGTTACAGGCCCGATTATTTATGGTGACATAAATTAATAAATTATTTATGGGAAGACCTGTGGGAGACCCGCGGTAAAGACCCTCTGGTCAATACCCAAACTGTCGTGGCGATGAAGAAACATATCGCAATCTCCAGCATTATCCATAGAAGCCTCAGGTCTTTATGACCATTGACTCTGCCAAATATATGAACTTAGACTAGATTATTTCATCTAGTCAAGTATCTACTCAACCATTTGGGTCCTTTTCACCTTGTGAATTAGCTAAATAAATAGCTCATCCACTAAGCTATGACTTAAAGAACATCCCATAGCCATCCTCGGTTCATTAACCAAGGTAAAATTCTATGTTAAGGCCCCGTTTAATCTATGAACCGGTCTCACACCTTATTAAGGGTATTTTAGTCTTTATCTTGATTAGATGTTCTCCCTCCAAACCAACAGCAACCCATGTCTCTTGATTAATCTTCATTAATCTTAAGTTACTGATATGAATCAATGCATCAATATCAAAAGCATGCATCATCATAAATAACATGCAATCATACGAATGTATAAATAATAAACGGAGGCCCATTGCATTCATTTGTAGGGCTAGGGCTCGGAGAGTTCAAGCCTGAGAATGTAAACAACTCTTCCGCTTCCTGCAAGTTACATATAACACTCTAGTCGATCGATGTACTCGACTGCAGACAAGTGTAACACACTGCCTTAAACATTAAGAATTAGGGTTCATGCCCTTGTTTCTCATGACACTATAACCTGTCAAGGTCTTCGTGTCTCTTACTAGTCACACCCCTTCCTTTCGAAGCCATTCCACATCACTATAGCGTACCCTAATGCTTAGTGGTTAGGTTTTTCATTGCAGTGGAAATAAAACATACTGCCCCCTAAGGGCATTATGGTAATTCCACCACATGGGGGTATGCTACCCTCCCTTGGTTCATTTGGTCATCTCACTTCCCTTTTATTTATTTTAAGTCATAATCCTCTTAGAAAGCTCCACTCTCAAACTCACCCGCGCTTCCATTCACACGAATGTGGGCGGGTCCACTCAAAGGGTATTTCTGTCATTTGGTTTAAGGCCTTAATGAAATCTAATTGGTCCAAAATTCAACTCAAGGGTACTACTGGCCTTCATGGACTCTGTGTAATTTTCCTGACATGTGACGGGGTCGTCAACCCCTTAAACCGACCCAGGTTCATTTAACAGTTTACGATTAAACCTAGGGGCAAAAAGGTTAATTACCCACTCACTGGGATTTTTGCTCACCAAATGGTATGGCCTATAATTTGGTTACCCACTAAATGCTCACTGAGAATTTTTCTAATTTTTAGATCCACTCATATGACCCTCGAACTCGGGTAAGTTAATATTGTATGATAATTAACTAACAAGGGTAAAAAGGTTATTTCACAACCTCTAAGATTTTTACCTGAGCAGAAATTTTGTCAGAATACTCCCACGCCTCTCAAGGTTCAATAGTAATTTTCTAGGATTTTTTTCCACACCTAAACCCAACTGAACTGGACCCGGTTCAGTGGGTGATAAATTTATTTTTATTTTTCAAAATAGACCGGACCGAATCGGGTTGGGAAACCCAACCCGGTCTAGCGGCTGAAGACCCGCATCGCAGGTCATCTTCTCCGCTATTGGCCAGAGGTCGTTTGGTCTCTGGCGGCATCGCCAACACTGCGGCGGCGGAGGGGGCGGCCCATGGTTCCCGGACCGTCGGAGCACGGCAGAACAGACTGAAACAGTTCTGCCGCCGTCTCGTGGCTAGCTGGCGGACAAAAGGCCGGCCTTCCTCTATTTTTTTTTTAAATGGTGAGCTTTGCCGTAGCTGGGGCTAGTGCGGTGGGGACTATCACGCCCTCGGCTAGCGCCTCATTTTACTCTTTTTATTTTTTTATTCTTCTGCACCGGCCTGGCGGCAGTTGCGTGCCGGAGTCTGGCCTGCCAGACGCCATCGCTAGTCGGTTGATGGCCGGTGACGGTCGGTGGCTGGCCAGTTGACATGGGCCGATCGGCAGCTGGCCAGCGAATACGTGAAAATTTTACAAA
This sequence comes from Saururus chinensis, assembly GCA_035235625.1. Taxonomy (NCBI): domain Eukaryota; kingdom Viridiplantae; phylum Streptophyta; class Magnoliopsida; order Piperales; family Saururaceae; genus Saururus; species Saururus chinensis. Next base: position 20,401,423 of record CP141146.1, on the reverse strand, counting down.
GATTTGAAATTACTGAACAGTTTCTGCACTCTTCAACTAAATTACAAATTACAGAAATTTGAATTTATTTAATAAACTTCAATTAATCTTCACTTGAGTACAAAGGCAACGATCCTACCTTAATCGCTGATTTGTTGTCGATCAACCGCCGACAAAGCTTCGCCGGAGTTTGACCGGATAAATCCAATGCCGCTTGTTCTCCTTCGCTCCAAAAATTCCCTTTTTTTAAGAGCCCTAATTAATTCTTTTTATAGGCATGGGATTAGGGCTCCTAATCCCATGAGAAATTAAGCCCCCAAAACCCAATTTCGGAACAGTAAATAATCGGGCCCACAAAACAACTTAAATGGCCCAGTTGCACGTTTAAATCGGGTAAGCGGGCCCTACACGATATGTTCAACTTTGAACAATCGTATCTCCCTCATCTGGACTCCAATTCGCACGTTCTTGGTAGCGTTTCGAAGCTCTTTCCATCTATTTTCCATCCATATATAATTCAGCCACCATTTCCAACTAATGATCAAGTTATTCTCACAAGAAAATCAAGAGGTCCTACACCCTAATTTCCCAGTGTATGACTTCAGGAATTTAGAAAATTGCTGAACGTTACATGGTTACCGTTTCAACGGGGAGCAATAGAATAGTCATAGCCATTGCAGTGGCTGCACCGGCTGGCGTCCAAATCTGAGGAACAAAGGAGGGCGGAGGCTGGACAACCATTTGTTGGCGGTGGACTAACACTGTGGGGATCGTTGCTTGACATTGATCCATCCACGTCTGGCTTGGCAGTTAGCTGCGGCGGCTGCAGCTGCGGCCGTGCCATTTGGCATGAAGGAGGGAAGGCAGAGCCGTTCTTCGGGCGGATGCAGGGCAGCCAACTGCCGGCAGAGGAGACTGGGTCCATCGGATTTGCCGCTCAATTGGACAACCTTTGCCTCGGTTCCAGCCCTGGCGACTGTGTGGAGTGTCAACACCGGCCGGTGGCCACTAGACATAAGCGAGACTGGGTCTGTGAGGTTTGCCGCTTGGAGGCAATCCGACCAGACTCGGCCTTGCTCCTGGTCACGGTTGCCGTTACACTCGCCTGCGGCCAGAAGATGCAATTGTTTCACGGGTAGTTTTCGAGATTGCAAATTGGCGTTACACCGGACGACGGCTTTGGATCCAACAAGCAGATCTGACGGTCCTCAGGCGGAAGGATTCTGCCGGTGACTGAAGAGCCCGGCCAATGGCAGTTGGATTCGATCCAGTCACCGCTTGTGGCCCTGCGGGCATCTCCATGAGGAAGACAACCCACAGACGGGTCTGCGGGTCCGGCCTGTTCCAGGCTGGAACTGTAGACCTGGCCTTGGTTTATAAAAAAAAATAGAAAGAATGAATTGAACCAGGTCTGGTTCATAGGGTTATAAGTGTCAAAAAAACTTAAAGAAAATTACTCAAGTACCCAAGAGTGTGGGAGTATTCTTACCAAGTTTCAGACTGGGGAAAATTCCCAGAGACCGTAAAATGACCCTTTTACCCCGTATAGTTAATTTATCGTGTGAAAACCACTTACCCGACTTAAGGGCTTCGGTTCAGAGGCCTATGAGTTGATCTTAAAATTGGGAAAATTCTCAGTGAGATTTTAATGGGTAAATTAAATATAAGCCAAACCACTTAGTGTGGAAAAATCCCAATGAGTGGTTAATTGACCCTTTTGCTCTTAGGGTTTATAGTAAAACGTTAGTCAAAACCTAGGTCGCTTGAAGAAGTTCACGACCCTATCACATGCCAAGAAAATTATACAGAGTCCATAAAGTCGAGTAGTACCATTGAGTTTAATTTTGGACCTGTCAAATGTCAATAAGGCCTTAAACCAAATGACAGAAATACCTTTTGAGTGAACAGCTAACATTCGTGTGAATGGAAGCGTGAGTCAGGTGGAGAGTGGAGCCTTATGAAAGGTTAATGTCTTAAAATAAACAGAAAGGTAGTGAGATGACTAAATGACCTAAGGGAGAGTACCATACTCCAAGTGGTAGAATTACCCTAATGCCCTTAGGGGCAGTATGTTCTGTGTTTGCTGAAAAGGATAACCTAGTAACCAAGCATTAGGGTGCCCTAGAATGACGTTTAATGGCTTTAAAAGGAAGGAGTGTGACCAGTAAGAGACATGAAGACCTTGATAGGTCATAGTGTGTTGTGCCCGATGTGGGCACAATTTATACACATGAGTTCTATGCAGGGAAAGGGAAAGAAGTAGGAAGAAAGGAGAGAAATAAACTGTAGTTCTATTAGCATACCCGAACCAAGGAGGGAGACGACCCTTTATGGGGACTCGCACCCTCCCACATTGGGAATCATGCTGCTAGTGGGTCTGGCTATCCTGTGGTCCACTAGCACGCTGATCACAGTTCCATAACTAAATACAATTGCAAATCAGCCACTAACATAAGGGAAACTAGCCTAATGTACTGAAATAAAGATAATAATGGACTGGAATAAAGACAAGTGATGAATCAGGTGCACGTGCACAACACTCTACCACGCTTCCTCAAACATTTTGTCCTTAAGGCGACCAAGTTGGGTATCGAGGCATAAACTCATCCTTGGACATCCACATAGCATCCTCAAGTGATTGCCCTTGCCAAGAAATCAAAACCTCCGTAATAATGCGACTGGAGCGGTAGACACAACGCTTATCAAGCATCGAGGCGGGAACCGGGTCGGATGAAACAACTGGGTCCATCAGGGGTGGTGGTGGAGCATCAGTGGCCAAAGACGTGTTACCTATGCAGCAGCGCAACCTGGAGACATGAAAGACCGGGTGGACCAATGAACCCAACGGCAGGGCAAGGCGGTAAGCCATTGGACCAATACACTCCTCTACAACATAGGGGCCATGGAAGCGGGGGGCGAGCTTGGCGTGCTCGGGCTGAAACAAGGAGGTCTGGTGCTAAGGAAGAACAGAGACATAAACCAAGTCGCCCACCACGAACTCCCTGTCAGTGTGATGACCATCATAAATCTACTTCATCCATTTCTTAGCCGAAGACAAGTTCTCCTTAAGCTGTCTAAGAACCTCGTCCCTTGTCTGGAGCATATAATCGACCTCAACCACCGACAATCGATGGGGAATATACGATAACACCGTCAAGGGCGGCCTTCCATATAACACCTCAAAAGGAGTGAAACCGGCACGAGTATGGTAAGCAGTGTTATAAGACCACTCCACCCAAGGAAGAAGCTAAAGCCATCGGCGGGGCTGAGACATAGTGAAACTACGTAGGTACTGCTCTAAACATTTGTTCACCATCTTTGTCTGACCATCTGTTGGAGGGTGATAAGCGGTGCTCATGTGCAGAGAGGTGCCCTGTAAAGTGAATAACTCCTGCCAAAACTGAGATATGAAAACCTGGTCGCGATTAGATACAATAGTGTGAGCCATACCGTGTAATTTGGCCACCTCCCAAACATAGAGTTCTGCCACTGACTTGGCAGTGAAGGGGTGTCCCAGAGCACAAAAATGAACGTACTTGGATAGCCGGTCCACCACCACCATAATCACCGACTTGCCCTGTACCAAGGGCAAGGCCTCCACGAAGTCCATAGAAACGTCCTCCCAAACCTTATTGGGAATAGGCAAGGGCTGAAGCAAACCCGCAGGAGATGTCGTGGTGGCTTTAGCTCTCTGACAGACAGCACAAGCGGTCACATTAACAGCTCGGCGAATCCCCTGCCACATAAAGCTCTGACTAACCCGCTTATAAGTGCAGAGTGCACCCTCATGCCTGGCCATGGGAGTGTCATGGAAGTGGGAGAGGATACGTCGACAAAGATCAGTAACATTGGGGACCCATAGGTGGTCCTTCCAAAAGAGAAGGGCATCCTTCCATGCAAAGAATGGCCGAGCAGCTGGGTTGGTCTGGAGGGAAGTTATCAAGGTGCGGGTCGGAGGGTCATTCTAGTATGCCTGTGTTAACTCAGCAAGGAAGGGGCAAGCCGGACTGGAAAGAGCCAAACACGAACCTGGAAAAGAGCGGCGAGAAAGGGCATCGGCCACGGTGTTTTCTGATTCTTTCTTGTACAAAACCTCATAATCATAGCCAAGAAGCTTGTTGACCCACCGCTACTGTGATGGAGTGGACAACCGCTGTAAAAGGAAATACTTGAGGGGTTGGTGGTCAGTGCGAATCAGGAACCTGCGGCCAAGCAAATAAGGCCGCCACTTGTCTACCGCGAAGACAATGACCAACATCTCCTTCTCGTACACGGACAAGGACAAGGACAGGGAGCAGCCAGCCAAAGCTTTGCTGAAGTAAGCAATAGGGTGCTCATCTTGCAGTAACACCGCCCCAAGGCCGGCATCAGAAGCATCCGTCTCCACCACAAAGGGTCGGCTGAAATCAGGAAGGATCAGAACAGGGGCGGATACCATAACCCTCTTCAGTTTGGCAAAGGCCGCTTGGGCAGCCTCGGACCAGTTGAATGCCCCCTTCTTCAATAGCTCTGTAAGGGGGCGATCAATCTCGCCATAGCGGTTAATGAACCTCCGGTAGTAGCCAGTGAGGCCGAGAAAGCCCTGAAGCGCCCTGATGCAAGTAGGGGCCGGCCAGGAAAGCATGGAGGCCACCTTTGAGGGGTCAGTGGTGACGCTGTCACGAGAGATGATATGGCCCAAATATTCCACCTGTGGGCTGCCAAACAGACACTTCAAATACTTAAGAAACAAATAATTATCTTTTAGAATAGCAAAGACAAACCTGAGATGCTCCAAGTGTTCTGCCCATGACTTGCTATAGACAAGGATATCATCGAAGAACACCAAGATGAAGTTGCGGAGGAAGGGCCGGAAGAGATCATTCATGGGGCTCTGAAATGTGGAGGGGGCGTTGGTCAGGCTGTATGGCATGACAAGGAACTCGAAGTGGCCATCCTGAGTCCGGAAGGCCGTCTTGTGCACATAAGCTGGCTGTACCCGTATCTGATGGGAACTCGATCTGAGGTCGAGTTTGCTGAAGATAGTCGCTCTAGACAGCTCTTCCAGAAGCTCTTCAATCATGGGTATAGGGTACTTATCCTTGACGGTGATAGCATTCAAGGCCCGGTTGTTAACACAGAATCGCCATGTGCCATCTTTCTTGCGCACGAGCAACACCGGGGAGGAGAAAGAGCTCGTGCTAGGATGAATGATACCGAAGTGAAGCATGTCCGCCACAAGATGCTCTATCTATGCCTTCTGAATGTGCGGGTAGCGGTACGGTCAGACATTGGCCGGAGAGGCCCCTGGAAGTATAGGAATACAGTGATCATGAGGCCACATCAGAGGAAGGCCATGCGGTTCAGCAAACACCGCACCATGCTCCGCCAATAAGTCAAGAAGATCCTGCAGTAAGTCATCTTGAAGGACTTTGACCGTTGCCCGTTTCTGAAGGAGGAATCCCTTGGAGGCAAACCGAAACAAGGAACCAGTTGACTGAGCAGAAAGGAGGGTGCCCAGCTGAGACCCCTGGAGCCGAACCCGCTGTCCTTGAACCTCGAAATCCATCACCATGTCTTTAAAGTTCCATAACACGTCCCCAAGCTCATGGAGCCACTGCATCCCTAACACCACGTCCGCCCCTTTCATAGGTAGCAGAAAGAGGTCGGTAATGAAGGTGTGACCCTGAATGGATAGCGATGCATGGGCACAGACCCCTGAGCTCTAGAGGTGCTTCCCGTCACCAATCAGCACGTCAAAGGGCTTCGAATTCGACACAAAGCACCCTAGCCATTGGGTTACTTTGTTGTAAATGAAGTTGTGGGTTGACCCACTGTCGATCAGAATGGCCACTTGCTGCTGCTTGAGGTGGCCTTGAACTCGCATCGTGCATTGAGTGAATGCCCCAGAGAAGGCATGGACAGAAATCTCCGGCAGCATGTCATCATAGTGTGACGAGTCAGACCCGTCTACCACCTCCCTCTCCTCATCAATCTCCTCCACTAAAAGACTTCCCTTGACGGAACAACGGTGCCTCGGAACGAACTTCACATAGCAGCGAAAGCAAAGGCCCTTCTACCGATGTTTCTCCATTTGGGCCGGAGTGAGCCGACAAACAATCAGGCCAGTCTGAGAGGGTTTCTGGCCAGGGCAGCAAGAGGGGAAGCACTCACAACAGTCCGGGGAAAAGTCCCGAGCCGACCTCCACGTCGCTGTCTAGCCAGTTTCTCTTCCTCAATGTGTGCATGATTAATGGCATCCTACATGCTGGAGCAGGGAAAATGACGCATCTCCTCAGAAATCTATGGTTTGAGCCCCCTCTTGAACGTGCCCACCAAGGCGGCCACCGGACAGTCGGGGAGGCGGTTGGCCACCTTCATGAACTCTGTATAATAAGCCCGAATGGTGGTTGTTTGCCGCAGGGAGGAGAGCATCTTGTTGAAGTCTTGGAACTCATTTGGGCCGAACTAGATGCACAACTTGTCAGAGAAGGCGGCCCAAGAAGGGTAGCGCACCTCCTTCTCAAAACTCTGGAACCATACCGAAGCGTCCCCGTCTAGGTGGAAGGCTTCTATGCGCAGTCTTTTAGCCTCCGAATGTGTTCCCTGGTAGGCGAAAAACTTCTTCGCCTTTTATAGCCACTCCATTGGGTCGTCGTCCCCATTGTAACGTGTGAACTATAGGCGGGCCAAACGAGGTTTAGTCCCTCCACAGGGTGCTCCGAGGGGTCCTCGGTACTCCTCCCAGTCATCCTCCATCTCCTGGAACAAGTTTCGAGGAGGCGACATCATTGGGGCATTTTCCCGAACACCTAGTGTGCCTCGCGTATCCCAGGCCTGGCGCCTCCAATCCATGGCCTGATCGACTGTGCCAAAGCGCACAGTACCCTGGGGAAAGCGCATATCTTGGTCCGCCGGTGCCAAAAGGTCAAAGGGGTGCAGTTAAGGGGCCTAGAATGGACCCCCCTTCTCCATGAACACAGTTGGCAGCCTGGGCAAAAGGGGCGCTGAGCGCTCTGCTTGAAGCTGAGCCACGAACAAGCCCAGAGCATCGACCTTGGCTACGCCCACGCTCAAGATCTGAATCTTCGCCATGATTTGTGCCAGAGTAGGCTTGCCATTTGATTCTGGCACTGTCTTCGGGTTGTCCGCGGAGGCGAGAGCCTTCTTCTCTGGCTGAACTTCCGGGGCCGCGGCAACTTGTTTGCCTTGTGCCATGTCCGGGGATCGTAAAACCTCCGATACCAATGTTGTGCCTGATGTGGGCACAATCGGTACACAGGAGTTCTACGCAGAGAAAGGGAAAGAAGCAGGAAGAAAGGAGAGAAATAAACCTGAGTTCTATTAGCATACCCAAACCAAGGAGGGAGACGACCCTTTATGGGGAGTCGTACCCTCCCACATTGGGAATCGTGCTGCTAGTGGGCCCGGTTATCCTATGGCACACTAGCACGCCGATCACATTTCCATAACAAAATACAATTGCAAATCAGCTACTAACATAAGGGAAACTAGCCTAATGTACCGAAATTGTAATGTCCGGGAATTTTCTAAATTCCCGAAGTAGACCACGGGGAAATTAGGGCGTAGGACCCCTTGATCTTATAGTGGTAATAACTTGATTATAATTTGGAAGTGATGGTTGAAACATGGATGGAAAGTAGATAGAAAGAGCTTCAAAATACCACCAAGAACATGCGAATCGGAGTTCAGATAAGGAAAATACGACCTTTCGAAGTTGACTATAACGTGCAGGATCCGTTTACCCAAATGGGACGTGTAAATTGCCCGTTTAAGTCACATACGGGCCCGATTAATTAAGATGATAAAAATTAATTTTTAGGGCCTAATTATGTGACCAAATTGAGGAAATTTATGCCCAATTAGGGATCCTAATCCCTACGCATATAAAAGGCGAATTAGGGCTTTTTGGGGGAGAGCTTTTGACAAGATAGGAAAGGAGGGAATTTTCCGGTGAGACTCCGGCGAAGCATTGGCGATGGTGGATCAACGACAACTCGGCCTTCGAGGTAGTATTTTGAGTAGAGTTTAGAAATATTTCGTTATTAAAATATAAATTATTTTTGTTAATTATGTGAATAGTGATTTTTGCAATCACTGTTCACTTAATTTTATTGAACTGCTGTTTATTTTCTGACTGTCGGCCAGTCACCGGCCGCCCATCGGCTGACCGCTGGTGGCTGGACAAATTACAAGAGGGGCATGCCGGTCCTGGCTATGGTAGCTTTCGATCCGGCGGCCTTGGTGGAGGTGGATTGGCTGCCACCGGGTTGTCACAACAAAAAAAAGGGAACCTTGCAGCGGCGCGGCACAGCCTCGGCCGGAGGATGGACCAAGGCTATCGAAATCGCAGGAAGATGGCCATTCGGTCAAGCCCGGCCCATCGGCCGGCCATCGCGATGCCGCAGTCGGTTTAAAAAAAAGGGGGACAGGGAAAGAAAGGGCAGCCTTTTGGCCACCGCCTAGTCACTGGGCGGCGGCAGAATAGATGCCATCGGTTCCGCCGTGCTCCAGTGATTCGGGAACACCTGGGCCGCCCTCTCCTCCGCTGTAGTGTTGGCGGAACCACCAAAGGCCGTTCGGCCTCTGGCCGGTCGCCGAGAAGATGACCCACGATGCGGGTCATCGGCTGCTGGACCGGGTTGGGTTTCCCAACCCAATTCAGTCAGGTCTAATAAAATATATATTTATACTCTATGAACTGGGTCCGGTTCAGTGAGTTAGGGTATTCATGAAAATTTGGAAACAATTATGAATGACCACGAATGTATTCCGAGTGTTTTGCCAAGTTTCAAACTGGGGAAAATTCCCAAAGTCTTTAAAATGACTAAATTACCCCTGTGAGTTGAATCGTAAAATAATAATTAGTGACAAGACTTAGGGGCTCCGGTTTAGGGGCCTATGAGTTGATTAAAAAATTTGGAAAATTTTCAATGAGATTTTAATGGGTAACCTACTTATAGGCCAAATATCTTAGTGAAGAAAAATCTCAGTGAGTTATTAATTGACCATTTTGCCCTTAGGGTTTGTAGTAAACCGTTAGTCAAAAACTTGGGTCGGTTAAAGGGGTTCACGACCTTGTCACATGCCAGGAAAATTACACAGAGTCCATGAAGTCTAATAGTACCTTGAGTTCAATTTTGGACCCATCGAATGTCATTAATTCCTTAAACCAAATGATAGAAATACCCCTTCAGTGGATTCGCCCACATTCGTGTGAATGGAAGCGCGAGTTAGTTTGAGAGTGGAGCCTCTTGAGAGGATTATGACTTAAAATAAATAAAAGGATAGTGTGATGACCAGAATGGCCCAAGGGAGGGTAATATACCCTAGGTGGTAAAATTACCCTAATGCCCTTAGAGGCAATGTACTCTGTTTGCCGAAACTAATAACCCGACTACCAAGCGTTGGGGTATGCTATAGTAATGTTAATTGACTTCAAAAGGAAGGGGTGTGACTAGTAAGTACCATGAAGACCTTAACAAGTCACAGTGTCATTGGAAATAAGGGGTAGAACCCTAATCTCAGGTTTAAAGCTGTCACGTTCGGGAATTTTCTAAATTCCCGAAAGTCGAACACGTGGAAATTAGGGTGTTGGGCCCCTTGAGCTTCTAGTAAGAATAACATAATAATCAGTTAGAAGTAGTGGCTAGGGAATATATGGATGGAAAATAGACAGAAAGAGCTTCGAAACACCACCAAGAACGCGCAAATCGGAGTCCGGATGAGGGAGATACGACTATTCAAAGTTGAACATATCGTATAGAGCCCGTTTACCCGATTTAAACGTGCAATTGGGCCGTTTAAGTTGTTTTGTGGGCCAGATTATTTACTGTTCCGAAATTGGGTTTGTAGGGCCCAATTTCTTAATGGATTAGGGCTCCTAATCCCATGCCTATAAAAATAATTAATTAGGGCTTTTTGGGGGGATTTTTTTATCGTTAAGCGAATGGGAAAGAGGCGATGATGGAACTTTCCGGCGAGACTCCGGTGAAGTGTTGACGGCGGTGGATCAACAACAACTCGGCCATTGAGGTAGGATTTCGAGTTGAGATTATTATGGAATTTGTTAGCTAATTTTATTGAAAATTATGTTAATAGTGAGTTCTGCAAATTGTTTAATTTCTCTGCAAACACTGTTCATCGTAATTACAATGAACATTGATCTCTGCACCCCTGCCGACTGTTTGACGGCCGGCAGCCGGCAAGTGGCCGGCAGCCAGCCAATCCTTTAGGTCTAGCTTCTCTCATCGGAGGGCCAGGCTCCGGTACGTGGTGGCCGCCGAGCAGGGCGCCTGGACGGTTGTTAAAAAAAAGGGCTTTGTCCGCGCTTTGGCTGCACCGGCCGTGACTGTGCCGACCATGGCCGTGTAGGCCCTCGCCATGCTGAACATGGCTGAGCCGGCCATGGCCGCGGTGGCATCAGAAGCTGCCACCGCCGCTCAATTTTAAAAAAAAAGGAAGGAGAGAAAAAGCAGCATTTTGGCCGCCGGCCGGCCATTGGATGGCAGAGGGACCGAGCTTGTCGGTTCCATCGTGCTCCGGCTATCCGAGGGCTGTGTGCCACCCAGCCCTTAGCCGTAGTGAGGGGTGGTGCTGCCAGAGGCCGAAAGGCCTCTGGCTGGTCGCCGGGAAGACGACCCCGCAGGTCGTCTGTGCTCCCCGGACCGGGTTGGCTAACCCAACCTGGTTCGGCCCGGCCTTTAAAAAAAAATTAGTACACTAATTGAACCTGGTCCGGTTCAGTGAGTTAGGTTATTAATAAAAATTTGGAAAAAATTATGAATGGCATGAATGTGTTCCGAGTGTGATGCCCAAGTTTCAAATTGGGGAAAATTCCCAATGTCTTTAAAATGACTAAACTACCCCTATGAGTTGAAAAGTAAAATAATGATTAGTGACCAGATTTAGGGGCTCCGGTTCAGGGGCCTATGAGTTGATCTAAAAATTGAGAAAATTCTCATTGAGAGTTTAATGTATAAAAAAAAATGACAAACCTCATAGTGAGGAAAAATCTTAGGGAGTGGTTAATTGACTATTTTGCCATTGAGTTAATTATAAACCGTTGAGTCAACCTGGGTCGATTCAAGGGGTTCACGACCCTGTCACACGCTAGGAAAATTACACAAAATGCATGAAGTCAAGTATACCCTTGAACCTAATTTTGGACCCATTGGAATTCATTAAGGCCTTAAGCCAAATGACATAAATACCCTTTGAGTGAACCCGCCCACATTCATGTGAATGGAAGTGCGAGTCAGTTTGAGAGTGGAGCCTTCTGAGAGGTTAATGACTTAAAATAAAAAAAGGGTAGTGAGATGACCTAATGACCTAAGGGATGGTAGCATACCCCAAGTGGTAGAATTACCCTAATGCCCTTAAGGGGCAATATATTCTGTTTCCATTGAAACAAATAACCTAGTTAATCAAGAGTTAAGGTACCCTATAAATGACTTCAAAAGGAAGGAGCATGACTAGTAAGTGACACGAAGACCTTGTCAGGTCGTAGTGTCATGAGAAATAAGGGGTAGAACCCTAATTCTCAGGTTTAAAACAGCATATTTTACATGTCTGCAACCGAGTGCATCGATCGACTAGAGTGTCATATATGTAACTCACAGGATACGCTAGAGTTGTTTACATTCTCGGGCTTGAACTCTCCGAGCTCTAGCCCTGCAAATGAATGCAATGGGCCTCCGTTTATTATTTATGCATTCGTATGATTGCATGTTATTTATGATGATGCATGTTTTTGATATTGATGCATTGATTCATATCAGTAACTTAATATTAATGAAGATGAATCAAGAGACATGGGTTGCTGTTGGTTTGGAGGGAGAACATCTAATCAAGATAAAGACTAAAATACCCTTAATAGGGTTTGAGACCGGTTCATAGATTGAACGGGGCCCTGACATAGAATCTTACCTTGGTTAATAAACCGAGGATGGTTATGGGATGTTCTTTAAGTCATAGCTCAGTGGATGAGTTATTTATTGGGCCGATTCACAAGGTGAAGTGGACCCAAATGGTTGAGCGAATACTTGACTAGATGGAAATAATCTAGTCTAAGTTTAAGATGTTTGGGGGAGTCAATGGTCATAAAGACCTGAGGCTTCTATGGATTTATTAGCAATGTCTTATAAGACATTTTCTCCAAGAGTTGGGATGCTGGAGATTGCGATATGCTTCTTCATCGCCACGACGGTTTGGGTATTGACCATAGGGTCTTTAACGCAGGTCTCCCGCAGGTCTTCCCAGGACTATTAGTACGTACGAAAAGCGGAGTTGTATGAGCATCATGGAAGGCTTATGCTTCTTGCCAATCTGTGTCCATGAGCACAGTTGGGATCCTCTTCTCCAGATTCGTGGCAGGCTATTGAGAGCCCTAAGGATTTGGGTCAAGCTGCTGTTAAGCAGTCTACTGCAAGGTTAAAGTCTTTTGTTTGGAGATTTCTCGAGGGGTGAGTCATCTCCGAGTTATAGATGTGATAGTATTAATTATCGAACAAGGGATGTGAGATAATTAATAACATTGTTTGATATCGCTTGTTAATTAGACAAGTGGAACGGTTAAAGGAATTACTAAAATGTAGGTTGAAAATACCTAAGCATTGCATGTGTGATGCTATGCTTATTAGGATAGAGTAGTTTCTAAGCAGAACTATGTCTGGATCTTATCTTGTTGGAAACATTGGAGATGTTGTCTGATGAGTACGTAGGCAACTAACATCGGGTGATGTTGGCCCGATCCAAAAAATATTAATTAAACCTTTTGTCATTTGGAAGCTCTTCTCCTAAAGGCGGAGAGATTCCATTGCCGTTGTTGTGGTTGTTTGGTTTGGCTGGTTGCAAGTTTTCCAGGCGATGACAAGTGAGACCAGGACAGGCGAGCACAAGAAGAAGTTTATGCGTTTCTGCAACTCTAGTACGTAAGTGTACCTTTAGTGTGAGAGTCAACTTATTATTTATTTTCAGACGGGTGACGGACTTGTACTTAGATGGATGAGCTGTTGTTGAAATTTTGAGACGTGTAAATATCATATGATTTGATATTCGTATTTGTGAACCCCAGTTATCATGACCTAGATATTTAATCGAATGATTTATTTTGTATTTAAGAAAGAAAAAGAAAAAATTCTCGCTACTTACCGTTCGTGCTATTTAAAAATACTTTTCAAAATCTGGGTCGTGACAAAAATAGTGTATTTCACGTGTCTACAACCAAGTGCACCGATCGACTAGAGTGTTATACAAGTAACTCGTGCGATGAGTTAGAGTTAATTACACTCTCGGGCTTGAATGCTCTAAGCCCTGTCCGTGCAAATGAGTCAACGGGCCTCCGTTTATTTTCTATGTACATGTGTGATTGCATAGTATATATGTTATTTATTCTTATGCTTGCATTTATTATCGATTCATTGATTTATATGAGTAACTTAAGATTAATGAAGTTTAATTAAGAGACATGGGTTCTTGTTGGATTAGGGGGAGAACATCTATTAAAGATAATGACTAAAATACCCTCATTAGGGTGGGGACACGTTCATTGAGTGAAAGGGGCCATGGCATAGAATTTTACCTTGGTTAATGAACCGAGGGTGGTTATGGGATGTTCTTTTTAGTTATAGCTCAGTCGATGAGCTATTTGTTGGGCCGATTCACAAGTTAAAGAGGACCCAAAAGGTTGAGCCGATACTTGACTGGATGGAAATAATCTAGTCTAAGTTTAAGATGTTTAGGGGAGTCAATGGTCATAAAGACCCGAGGCTTCTATGGATACATTAGTAATGTCTTAGAAGACATTTTCTCCCAGAGTTGGGATGGTGGAGATTGTGATATGCTTCTTCATCGCCATGACAGTTTGGGCATTGACCAGAGGGTCTTTACCGCGGGTCTCCCACAGGTCTTCCCAAGACTATTTAGTACGTACGAAAAGTGGAGTTACATGAGCATCATGGAAGGCTTGTGTTTCTTGCCAATTTGTGTCCATGAGCACAGTTGGGATCCTCTTCTCCAGATTTGTGGCAGGCTATTGATCGTTTATAATTAAACCCTTTGCAAGTGTACAAGGTAATTGTACTAGGATGAGTATTTAAGGTTGTCGAACCTCAGGGACGGATGAATTATTACTAAATAGAAAGAGGAATTTACTGATTGAAAACTAAAAAGAACATAAACTTTAATTAAGCAAAAGAAAGAATAAACTATATCAAAAGTAAGAGACTAATATGATAGATTTTACTTAGGAAATCGAATCCACTATAGAACCATAACAATTTCTTAACTTTTAATCTAAATCTAGTGTGAATATGAACAAGTATTCTCAGCTACAAGCTAGAATTACTTCAGAAAGAATCATTAATTAACTTCCATGGCATGAACTATCTTCGACAATAGCACGAATCATCTACACTAAATAGCTATAGGCATGACCCGTCTAATCTTAGTATAACTCATCCAAGTCATTAATTATCTGAACATTAAAACTATTGTATGACCATCTCATCTAAATCACAGAAATTAGAATTGATGTAAATATCAAAACCACATCAATCTATCATCTACAAGACAATAAATCAACATAGAATTGAATAAACATGAAAAGCTCTTCCATTAAAAAGGAAATCCTTATCATACAATTGTCATAATTCACAACTGAGATCTAAATTAAAAAGAAAAGAAACTGAAACTTATCTATAGCTTCATCAACTCCTAAGTAAAAGGAAAGTCTAGCCTTCCATTATAGAAGAAAGCACTTGAATCTCCATTAAAAGCTTTGAGTTCTTCTTCATCTTCTTCTTCCTTCTTCTCTTCAGAAAATCTCCTTTCTCCCCTCCTTACCATACAATTGTCATAATTCACAACTGAGATCTAAATTAAAAAGAAAAGAAACTGAAACTTATCTATAGCTTCATCAACTCCTAAGTAAAAGAAAAGTCTAGCCTTCCATTGTAGAAGAAAGCACTTGAATCTCCATTGAAAGCTTTGAGTTTTTCTCCATCTTCTTCTTCCTTCTTCTTTTCAGAAAATCTACTTGTTAACCTTCAATTTCGAGCCAAATATGTATTTATATAGGCATAAGAACCATAGAAAAGAGTTGTATATGAAAAGGACTCATAATTGGGTGAAATAAGGAAACTGCGTGTTATGCCGTTCGAACGCCCTACATTCCCGTTCGAATGCTTACATTGCATTTTTCATCAAAATCACGTTATCCCATTCTAACGCCCTACAGGGCCATTCGAACGGCTACACTGTTTCTGCAATCTGGACAGTTTTTCTGGATAGTCCATTTTCTGTTCATTAAGCTCTTTCTTTCATGTCTATATTAATTTTCAACATGTTTATAACTTCGAAAAATTGTCTAAATCACTTTAAAACATGTCAAGACTATTTTAAATTATTCCAAACATCGTCCAAGTACTTCGATAAGCACTTTTTACCTACAAAACATTAAAACATCACATTTTAGATATGTAGAATATAACTAAAATTCTAACTTGATTCAAATACATTCTAAAACTACTAAGAACTCCTAAAATTATTAATAATAAAACTAAAATACTAATATCTATCTTAATCTAAATAAATCATAACTAACTCTAAATTAACCTAATCTATACTAGCAAATAAGGTAAAAAGGCATATAAAATAGATATATATTTCATACTAATCAGCTATTGAGAGCCCTGGGGATTTAGGTAAAGTTGTTGTAAGCAGTCTACTCTAAGGTTGGAGTCCTTTGTTTGGAGATTTCTCGTGGGGCGAGTTATCTCTGAGTTACAGATTTGATACTAGTAATTATTGAACAAGGGAGGTGAGATAATTAATAACATTGTTTGATATTGCTTGCTAATTATTCAAGTGGAACGATTAAAGGACTTACTAAAATGTAGGTTGGTTAAAAATACTTAAGCATTGCATGAGTAATGCTATGCTTCTTAGGATAGAGTAGTTTATAGGCAGAACTACGTCTGAATCCTATCTTGTTGGAAACATTGGAGATGTTGTCTGATGAGTACATAGGTAACTAACATCAGGTGATGTTGGCCCGATCCGAAAAACATTAATAAAATCTTTTGTCCTTTGGAAGCTCTTCTCGTGAAGGCGGAGAGATTCCATTGTTGTTGTGGTTGTTTCATTGGGTTGGTTGTAGATTTTAAGGCGACGACAAGTGAGACCAAGATAGGCAAGCACAAGATGAAGTTTCTATGTTTATGCAACTCCAGTACGTAAGTGTTTCATTAGCGTGAGAGTCAACTTAGTTGTTTATATTCAGACGAATGACAGACTTATACTTAGATGGATGAGCTGTTCTTTATGAATTTTTAGACGTTAAATAATATCATATGATTTGATATCCGTATTTGTGAACCCCAATTATCATGACATGGATATTTAATCAAAGGGTTTGTTTTGTATTTAAGGAAAAAAAATTCTCCCTACTTACCATTCGTGCTATTTAAAAATACTTTTAAAAATCTGGGTCGTGACATGTAGATACCCCCGAAGCGAAGATGACATGGCCAAGGTAGTTAACCTGCGGCAACCCAAACACACATTTTGACTTTTTAAGAAACAATTCATGGCTGAGTAGGGTAGAGAATACCTCCCGAATATACTCAAGATGTTTCAACCATGAACGACTGTAGATCAAAATATCATCGAAGAAGACCAGCACAAATCGCAGGATGAATGACCGAAGTATGTCATTCATTAAACTCCGAAAGGTAGATGAAGCATTCGAGAGACCAAAAGGCATGACCATAAATTCATTGTGTCCGTCATGCATCCGGAAAGCTATCTTGTGAATGTCAGGAGGATGCATCCGAATTTGGTGGTACCCTGAACGTAGATCCAGCTTAGTGAAGACAGTTGCTCCTGCTAGTTCGTCCAAAAGTTCTTCTATCATAGGAATGGGTATTTATCCTTAATGGTTATGACATTAAGGGCCAGATAATCCACATAAAAACGCCATGATACATATTTTTTGTGAACAAAAAGTATCAGAGAAGAGAATTGACTAGTGCTAGGGCAGATAAGTCTTGAGGTGAGCATCTCTTGCACTAGCCTTTCAATTTCATCCTTCTGCACCTGAGGGTACCGGTAAGGGAGAGTATTTACTAGTGGATACCCTGGCTAAATATGAATATGGTGATCATGCTGGCGCACTGGGGGTAAAGTGGACGGCTCCTGAAAAACCCTGTCATATTCGGCTAGCAAAGAGACTAGATCAACTGGAAGGCTAGCGGACTCTGGCGGTGGGTCAATGCACAACTGTAGTAACAAACCCCTGGTAGTAAATTTAAAAAGAGAATTCATGGGCTGAGCCGAATGAAGAGTACCAATTGTTGTGAACTTGCAAAGAAAGACAAAATCTGAGGGAGAGAAACAAGGAAGAAGAAGAATGGGGAGAAGGAAAGAGACGAACTTCTGCTTGCAAGTGCAATCTCGAGGTGAGGAAGCAAGGTCGGGGAAGAGAGGTCGGGAGAGAGTTGAGAAATTAGGGCTAATAATAATTAATTAAATCTTGATTACAAAGATAGTGCCTAAATAGGCTGCTCTAACCCATTGGGCTACATAAGGAAAAACTATCTAGCTACATAGACCATAGCTGACTAATTACTAATCAAAACCAACATAAATCCTACTACAACTCAAATAACTGACTAACCTACTAACCCAATTGACTAACCGACGCATTACTACAAAACATAACATTGAGACAAAATGATGATATTCTATAATATTAAATTGTACTATTATCTTATGTAATCTCCATTCTTTATCTATAAAATGAGTTGTATCACATGCATATTCGATTTCTTGGTTACTAGTATAAATATTATAAGTTATACAAATCTTACATGTAACTGTAAGTAGATTATTCATAAGTTTTACATTATACTACTTGTATAAAAAATGTCTTTTCCTTATAGTGTTGCGCGTGAGTTTGTTGAATGTCGAGTGGAGATCTTGCCTCACATAGGTTTTGAACAGTTTGTCATCGACAAAGGAAAAGAGTTGGCTGTCGAACACAATATACTTCATGAGTTCCCTCTAATTTACATCTTGATTGAAAGTGAAAATGCTAAGTGGGGCAGAGGATGAGCTCGACACCTAATTGGGATTTTTGGGGTCCTTTGAGCCATGCTTAGTGTAGCATGCTAGCGGGTCGAACAAGATGTTGATGTATCTCAACAAAGAACACAATGAGACCTTTGATATATAGGGAAACTTAAGTATTTTTTCTTAATTTTTTCAGATTTTTTATAAGGATTTTTTGAATTGGGGTATACAAAATAGTTTTGGAAAAATTATTTAAGTAATATTAAAAAATAATTACCAAAATCGTGGAGAGAGGAAAATAATTCCCAAAGTAGTGTCCGTTTTGGCCACTTAGCTGGTGCCTGCATGACATTTTTTTATTTTTTTCTGATTTCATCCTTGAGAAGGATAAAATCATGTTTAAGTAGATTTCGTCCTTCTAAAAAATGAAATCCTCCTTAAAGTGATTTCATCATTCAAAAGGACGAAATCCTTTACCTTCATTTTTTCGGTCAGTTTTGGACATTCAGGATATTAGAATGGGAAGATTATGAAAATTAGAAATAGTTCTTAAGTTAATTGAAGGTGAATGTACTTATGGAAATGACGAATGTCGCAATCTTCTCAGATTGTCCTAAAGCCTGCCGAAAATCGACCAAAAAAACGAAGGTAAAGGATTTCGTCCTTGTGAAGGGCAAAATCACTCTAAGGATGATTTCGTCCTTTAGAAGGACAAAATCAACTTAAACATGATTTCGTCCTTCTTAAGGATGAAATTGGGAGAGAAATCCTCCACCTAAAAAGAGTCGCGGCTAGTTTGACTTTTCAATGTACGAGTTATAGTATAGGCCACAAAGGGAATGGGTATTTACGTGTTATTTTAATTGAAATTTTATGTAATTATATGTATTCTATAAGGGTATATAGGGTATTTAGGTCTAAAATTAATGGTGTCTGAGACACTTTGCCACTTTTGGACGAAAATGCCCTCACCTCTCCATAAAAAGAGTTGTGGCCATTTTGATTTTTTTCAACTGGCGAATAATGGTTTAGGCCATGAATGAGTGAGTATTTACGTGCTTATGTAGTTCATTTTCTATGAAATTATAAGTATTCTACAGGGGTATCCCGGGAATTTGGGGTCAAAATTAATGGCGTCCGAGACACTTTGCCACAGGCGAATGAAAATGCCCTCTATTCACATCCCTCCTTTCCCCAAGCTTTTGGATGTAATTTTGGTTAATTTTTGCGGTATATTTAAGGTATGGGTATTAATAATTAATGATAATGAATGAGGATAAATAAATTTATCATGTTGGACAAAAATATCCTTCATGGTTATGTTTTGGTTTTGTAGGATGATGTTCGTAATTCATATTTATTTTTGGGGATAGTTTTGGTATTGGCGTTGTCATTGGTTGTTAATAATTAATATGATATTTATGGGTAGTGATTTATTTGGTAGGTTATGCCATTTTTAGCTGAGCTTGGACTTTTGATTCAATTTAAGATGTGAGCGTTTCTTGCATTTTAAGTTGGATTAAATTTAATAAGAAAACGTTAATGTATTATTTATGGATAGTAATTTATTTGATAGGTTCCTCTAATTAGCTTTGGCAAGTTAATACATGCCACTTTTGGGTTAAATGGGACGTTAAATTTAATTTAAAAAGAAAATATTATTTGCCTTCTAAAATTCTTTTGTTTTGTATACCAAAATATTATGCCTTTTGAACTTCTTTCATTTAAATTGGGCATTTCCTAGCTTTTTAACTTCGGTTAAACTTTTTATTATTTTTTACCGTTTTCGTATAGCTGTCATGCCTTTTCCGGTTTTCTTCAGGCCATTCTCCTCCCGATGATTGGTCTCCCCTCTTTCTGAGCCAGTCCCATCCTCCATTTCATTGCTCCTCCCTTTTGGCGCCGCACCCGTATTTAGACTAGAAGTACTGTGGTGGTCACCACAACATAGAGAAGGGTATTAAAATCTTAAGTTTTGTGCAATAAGAGGGTATTGGGCTTGGCCCAAACCCATGAGGTAGGGACATGCTAATCCTAACGAACCCCCACTCTCCCATGTCATCCCCCTCTCCTCTCCTCTCCTCTCTTTGAGCCGCCATTACTCTTCTTGGTGTAGAAGAAGCCAAGAAGGGAAGGGCTGCTGACCCTCCCCTTAAGCGTTGGCCCTTTCCTTGGCCTCCTCTTGGCTGTGGTTGAAGGAAGTACTGCCAGCACTAGTTTCCTAGGATGTGGGATAGGAAGGAGCCCCCTTCCTTAACTCTCCCTCTAGCGCGTCATCTTTCTCTCCCAAATTACCTTGTGAAGCATGCAGGCTTCACCTAGAATAGGCTATGTGGCACTTTGGCTTGAGGACGAGGCGATGATCAATCTTTAATTTTCACAACTCAAGTTCAACTCAAGATTCATGCTTTTGGATTGAGTGCTATCCATATATTAAATCAATAAAAGTAATTTTTCATAACTTTGATCTATAATATTTTGGATTAAATACTATTGTGAGCATTCGATTTGGGTGAAGACGAAGGCAACATCCGGCTTGCTGCAAAAGTTGTTGTGCCTTGATTGTTAATTTCAATGTAAAATTTATTACTTTTGTGTATGTTTTTTGAGAATTATTAAAGGAAAACCACATTTAGACAATGACGATCACCACTCATTGGCCCACCTCCACGCACCTTCTACTACGCCAAACGCCACCACCCAATGTTAATTACTATCGCTGCATCACACTAGTATGTTTCTCCTATTTTTTTCCCTACATGTTCGATGTAGTACCAAAGTGAATAATAAAAATATAGGAAATCTCTAGAAAAGGACTGTAGTCTTGCCTAATCTGTGTAAGTAGTTTTTATGTTTTGCACTGACAATGACCCGAACGTAAACCGCGAGTAAGAGCTATTAATACTTGAAATTGACGGTGTATATGTTAGTATATATTAGCGTTAATGTTAATTACTATCGCTGCATCACACTAGTATGTTTCTCTTATTCATGTATTACAACTAGTAGTGGGATTCCCGCTTTATTTTTTTCTCTACATGTTCGGTATAATACCAAAGTGAAAAGGAAATCTCCAAAAAAGAAACATGAGTCTTGCCTACCTGTGTAAGTATATTTTATGTTTTACACTAACAATGAGCCGAGCATAAGCTATATATAAGAGTCACTCATATTTAAAATCGACAGCATATACGTTAGCATATATTAGCGTTAATGTTACTTAATATAATGTATGAGGGCATTGTTACGTAATTTTCCCAGGCTCAAACATGAAAAACGTTAGGCCCCTATCGGTAGGTTACGCTAGGCTCTTTCCTTCTATTTATTAATTCCGATCTTAGATCAGCTTGCCAACGCGCGCCTGACGCATTAATTGTGCTGGATAAGCCAGTCTCCACACTTCCATGATTCTCGCATGAGACGCGTCTCCCCCCATATGTTTTGTGTTGTTAAAATCTGCAAGCCCGGCACTTTTCTGGGACGAACACAAAGTCATCAAGCTCGAATTCTGCTTTCCCGTTGGACTTCCGTTGCAACGCCTCCATGGCAACTGGGTTGAGGAAACTGGCCTTGGCTGGAAGGATCTCGGCGTTGTCGAGGAAATTCTCGACCTCCTCTTCTTGTCAGAACCCGAACCATGGCGCGCCAGATGGGAAATCGATGAACCTCTTCTCTGCCATCAATCAGGCCCTTCATATTGCGCTGGAAACTGATCCCCGGTTCGTTTCTCGTCCTTTTTGCCAATACCCAGATCGCAGTTATTCGGTTCTCGTCGTTTCCGGTCTGCAAATGGCAGAAAGGCCATTCCGACCGTAAACGGATTCCGGTCGTCTATTCCCCGCAACTTCTGATCACAGTAACACTGGAGTTGGATTGGCCATTCGAATCACGTTTTTAGTGTTAACATCGTAATGTAGTGGAAGAAGAGATGCGCATGAATTGCCTTATGTTCATCGTGCTCTTCGCGTTTTTGGTCTCGTTTTTATGTCGGATTTGGGTAATGGAAAGCAGAACTTTCGTTATTGGTTAAACTCTTAAAAAGACAGTTTGGCCGTTTGATTCATTCCTATTAGATGTAGGAAATCCAACATTTAATCATGAATAAACATGTCAAGAAAGGAATTCGGCGACTGAGTCCACTCAGCTGCCATGGGTTTGTATGACATTTCTGATATCCTAAATGATAAACTTCTTTTCTGCTATGTATCTCTACTGTGACTTGTAACAGACCTATCGCGGAACATAATATCTAGAATATGCTTACAAGATCAAGACCAACTTGACTGAATTTTAGAAGGCAACATCACTTAAGATGTATACATTTGAATTAAAATAACTACATATATGCACAAAAGCACTTGCAACTCTTTGATCATGTAAAATTGCTCGCAACTTAAAACTACATACAGTATATAGATCAAGTTTGATTTCTATCTTCCTTTAAAGATATCAACTTATACTAATTGATTTTCGTTGTTCAGCTGCTATGTGTTTGGTGAAGATGTGAGCTTTGGTGGTGTCTTTCGCTGCACGACAGGTTTGGCAGATCAATTCGGAAAGGACAGAGTGTTCAATACTCCACTCTGTGAACAGGTGTTTGATCTGGCGACTATATTCTCTCAGAAACATCCTTATTACCCATCTTAAGCTCAAAATCTATATTCTCTCATACCTTTTTACCTTCATGGCTTCAATTTGGCATGTGTCTTCTCTTGCATTTCTTAAGATTTATCTACTAAATTATTCATATTGATCTGAGTTTCAAAGGAATTTTTTTTCTGTAATAGAGTATTAGCATTTGAATGTGTTTTATTTAAGTTGGTAATTTTTCCTCCAAAAAAGAGAAGGGCAGAGTGAAGCTATTATCTTAAAACAA
Organism: Saururus chinensis; assembly: GCA_035235625.1. Lineage (NCBI taxonomy): Eukaryota > Viridiplantae > Streptophyta > Magnoliopsida > Piperales > Saururaceae > Saururus > Saururus chinensis. Next base: position 20,378,496 of record CP141146.1, on the reverse strand, counting down.
TATATTGATCAGTTCCTTACGTGAATAATATTCAGAAGTGCCTTATTTCTTTCCATCGTTTACTCATTATTTTTTCTTTCTTTCTTTTGAATAGATGCTTTACCTTTTTGCCTATTTGATAATATCTTCCTGTTTGGTCCTTTTCTTTTTATCAAATTCCTCTCTATTAAATATAAAGCCGCTTTGTGTTAATATGGTAGTTTTATTTGTTGTGGAAGCCTTATGATTTATTTTTCAACAGGGAATTGTTGGAGTTGGGATTGGTCTGGCTTCAATGGTGAGGATTTGATTTTTTTTATCACTAACATTTTATGTGGTATTTTTTGTCTCAAATTCAATGGTTGACATGTAGCATCTCTCTTCCTCCCACGTTTTCTGTTCCTTATGTTTTATTGTTTTCATCAGGGGAACCGGGCTGTGGCTGAAATTCAGTTTGCTGATTATATTTATCCAGCTTTTGATCAGGCATGTTTACTTCTTAGAAGCTCCAAAAGGTTGATGCTAGATAAAGAATAAATAGAATTCTGAAGCTGACTCAATTTGGATTCAATAGATTGTTAACGAAGCAGCGAAATTCAGATACCGGAGTGGAAATCAATTCAATTGTGGAGGTGTGAATTATCCTTTTTAAGTAAGATTTAAGAAATAATGCAACTGATTATCATTTGCAACTTAAACATATACTTTAATATTTCAGGTTTGACTATTAGATCTCCTTATGGTGCTGTTGGGCATGGAGGTCATTACCATTCACAGTCACCAGAGGCGTTCTTTTGCCATGTTCCAGGGCTCAAGGTGATGATTTCTTTTTTATCATGTACAACGTAATCCGTCAGTAATTCTGTACTGATGTGAAAATTGTCTAATATGCTTTAGTCATTTAAAAAGTTAAGAGAATGGAACAAATTAAAGATATTAAAGAAAATTAGTCGTTCTTGTAGGTAGTCATACCTAGGAGCCCATATCAAGCAAAAGGATTATTGTTGGCATGCATACGGGATCCAAATCCGGTTGTCTTTTTTGAACCTAAGGTATTGTGATACTGTACAGCTTAAAAAATAGCTCTTTAGCTAAGGAAATGTTTGGTTCTTATTTGAATTGCTAGATAGTGCACCATTCTAGGGTACTAATATAATTATTCATGTTTATCTGAAGTGGCTGTACCGTCAGGCTATAGAAGAAGTCCCCCAGCATGATTATATGTTGCCCCTTTCCAAAGCAGAGGTAATCATTTTATTATATTCCTCAAGTCCAGCACATAGATGTTTAAAATGTGATTAGTTTGAAACCATTCCAGGTTATTCGGGAAGGCTCTGATATAACTCTTGTGGGGTGGGGTGCTCAAATTTCTATTTTGGAAGATGCATGTAACGAGGCTGCAAAGGTACATAGTATATGTAAATCTCTCTCTCTCTCTCTCTCTCTCTCTCTCTCACACACACACACACACACACACACACACTGATCAATTTAGGTTGAGTGGTTGGTAAAAGATTAGATGCTATCAAATTTTCTTTTGAGAATTTTATTAATGCATGCGTATTTTGGTGGATTATAGAAGTCTAAATTGTGTGAAATTATGGAAAGAAATTTAGTTCACATGATAGCTACATTCTCAAAAACTTATGAGGCTGTTGTAAATTATTTTAGCAATATTTATCCTGTTCTGGCATGCCATGCCTTGTATTAGTTGGAAATAGTTATGACTAGTTATCCGACTTTCATTTTGACCATGAAAATCAGGATGGAATTTCTTGTGAACTTATTGATCTGAGAACACTGCTACCCTGGGACAAAGAAACAATAGAATCCTCTGTTTGCAAGACTGGCCGGCTTCTTGTGAGTACAGTCTACTGTGGTGAATTTTTTTTATTAATTCTTCACATATTTGTCTTCTTTTGCCATATAAAGTAGTATCCTTGGTAGGTTAGTCATGAAGCTCCAATGACAGGAGGGTTTGGTGCTGAAATCTCTGCTTCAATTGCGGAAAGCTGTTTCCTGAAGGTAAACTCGAACCATCTGACTATCTCTGGATTCTTGTAAAACAAAATATCTGGATTTTGGTCTGCTACTAAATTGTTACTAGTTAGTTCTTTGCTACTTCTGCTAGCTTTACTTTTCATAGACTTGATTTGGACTACAGTTATATGTATGCTTATTACATTTTGAAATTTAGCTTCTTTGCCTTCTTCTGCATTAACTAGATTTTAAGTTACTGTACTTCTTTGAATTTTTATCTGCTAAATAAATTTAATAGGTAATGATTTCTAAATGTAATGTAAAATGTATCATGGGGTACTACAGGAAGAACTATATTGAATTTATCTGCAATAGGAATACATTTCCATTTAGCTTTTAGTATATCACATTTCCTGGAATAGATGATAATTAAGAATCTGCTTAATTATCTAATAAGAAAAGGATAGTTATTAATGTAAAAAACTGTAGAGCTTTCTATAATATGATGTTGATGCTATATTCTGTTAATGACAATGTGGACACTATGTGAACTCCTTGATAAGAGGTGGTAGTGTAAATTTTGGTTATAATTTTTTGGATTTGTCTGAAATAAGCAAGTCTCCTAAAAGCTTTAGCCATTAGGGAAAGGAAACAATGGATATTAACTAAAACAACAATCCCCCACACGGGCAGGCATTACTAGATATGAAGATGCTTGCCAAGATACACAAATGCAAAGTTAAGCATAATATTTCCATTGTGAACTTATGACAGCATCTACTGGCTACAATGCCATGGTAAAGAACAAATCCTGAAAGCAAGGCTGTTAATGAAATGACCCAAAATCATTGAAATCAACCAAATCAACATATGGTGGTCCTAAGACTGTTTGAAAGCTTATTTGTTGTGGATTGTTTAGGCCATGACCTTAGTCATGGCTAAAGCACAGATCCTTTTCCATCTTCTATCCTTTCTTTTTCATTTTTAGATTGACTCTTTCTTGTTGAGTATGGATCAATCATCTAGAACTCTAATTTTGATGTGAACATAAGAATATGACAAGGAGCAAGCCATCAAAATCTTAGTTTCATACTGGGCAGACTGTATACATGTTTCTTGTGCAAAAAGTATGCATTCTTTTCTAAGATGTTAATGTTTAATGTACAGTTGGAGGCGCCAGTGGCAAGAGTATGTGGCCTTGATACACCCTTCCCTCTTGTTTATGAACCTTTTTATATGCCCTCAAGAAACAAGGTATGCATTTATTTATCTCATTGCTTTAAATTTGTTGTGGTGGTTCTATCTATCTTACTGCATGTCTTTATGACCGCAGATCCTGGACGCAATAAAGGCAAGAGTGAAGTTTTAGCAAAGTAAATTCCGGCAAACAATTCACAAAGGTATATATCAGTTGTTAATGATGTAACCAATTTCATCTATTTTTATGGAGATTGAATAAATATGCTTTCCTCTACTTTCAAATCCATGTGGTGATTTTATTAGGCGGGTTTTCTTTAAAATGTTTAGTTATTACCATGCGCCTATTGACTAGTGCCTCTTTGGTGGGCATCTGTTGAAGAAGTTTAAACTATGTGGAGAAGATTAGCAAGGTCTCTGCAAAGATGACACACAAATTTTGACATGCCTGGTGACTAGTGTATTTGGTCTCAAGAGTGCCAGTGCCTCTTGTTTCCTTGGGTGTCACTGTTTTATGAGGTGAAAAATACTGAAGCAGTTTTTCACAAAAATTTAGTATTAGGTAGTGGTTTGCATGTGTAAAATGCATGGATGCAAACCTCCTACGTGGACTCTGATCCAAGTTCAGTTTAGAAATTTATTTGGACAGAAAAACAAAAAAATTATTTGGATCGCATACCATCCTATAAGTTGATAAATAGTGCCCTTGAATAGAGACGAAGCATAAAGGACCTACATTCAATTGTGGCAGAAATAGTTCCCACTTGTTGAGGTTCCATAGGTACTGAAACATGTTGACTGTAACAGCAGATCTTTCCCAGACTTATACTGTATCTTAGTGTAGTTATACTCTTTGGAACCTAATAATTCTCTTCAAATCTCATTCAAAATTATACTTCAGTTCTATTAGTTCACATCAAAATGGTTGGGATGCATCCCATGTGATGTTGCTTATGCAGCATGACATTGCACAAAATATGTGAGCAATAAAATCATTACTACGCAATGGTTTTTCTTACTTCCAAGTGTACTTCTATGTGGGAAGATTTTTTGGTGTTCCCTAAAATAATGAGCCCAGGATGAGTCCCTTATTGCAAGGGCCATGTGGCATGTGCAACTGGCAATAGCCAGTTACAGGGAAGTTTTTATTGGCTCTTGTTGGTTGCCCATGCCATGCAGCCCCGTACAATAAGGGGTTTTGTTTTAGACTCATTTTTTCTTGGAACACCTTAAAAATTTTCCTTCAATGTACCTATAAATTATTGCTTCAGTTTTCACAAATTTTATGTGGTTGTCTTCATCTTTTAGAGATCTATAATTTATAATAACTTTTAAGGGAAAATCTAGCCAAGGCCCCTCAAAGATGTTGGGACATACAACTTGATTTTGTTACTACTCTGAAATGAATAAAAGGCATTGTAGGGCATCAATTGAGTGGAGGCCTGAGCCTTTGCCACGTGATCAAGGCATGAACCTTCTCTTAATCGACACTTTATTTCACCCTCTGCAACTTAAAATGTTGGTGTCAGGAGCACCAATTGTGTCTAAGAGATAGCCATGCAATAGTCGGGGTAGAGGGCGGTGTAGCTTGAGCCCAAGGGAGGATGACAAGGTTCTGTGTGTAGAGGAAGTGTTGCTTGAGGTTGAGGAAGGATAGTAGGATGGGTGTCCGTAGATGGTGGCATTACCCCAAGCTGAGGGTGGGCAACTAGTGGGACGAAGCCAACTGATTTGTTGCTCGGTCCTTTTTTGTCCCATCGAGTGTGACCCTGAGAACCTCCAGCATCTGTTACAGCTGGTTTTTCTGTAGCCACTAGAATGATTTCAACCTCAGTGGATGGATTGGCTTCAGTTGCTCCAAGTGCCAGACTTTCATATATAGTGACCACGACTTTATACCCGAGTCAGGGTGATGGTCCTAATCCAAACTGGCCTCAAGGTTGGTGCACTTGTCGGTTTTTGTATCCACATTAGCAGATGGTGGCGGTGAGGATAAAGTTGGTGCTGGGCAGCAGAGGGGTGGATGCTTGATGATGGTGCTGTGGCGGGCTTCTGGGCAAGGTCAAAGTGTGTGCTTTGTAGGATGTGTGATCTACAAGACCAGTTCTGTGTGGCGCTCAATGGGGGTGAGATTGCCTTGGAGATGAGGAGGATGCTCAAATTGGAGAGGCTAGGGACAGGAGAGCATCAGTTTTGAGGATTCTATAACTTTATCTATAAAAGCGCTTATTTTTAATAGAGCTTTGTGACTTATGACTTCTGCTTTTCCTCTGATGGGATGTTGCCAAACGGGTCAAAATTAAAATTTGTGTACATAAAATTTTAATTAAAAATAAAAAATACTTAATTTGTTTTATAAAAATATCTATTGCAGAAGGTGGAACCAATGATCTCATTGTGTAGTTAACAGGAAAAAGTAGAAAAAATATAGTAAAATCATATTGTTCATTTGTTGTGAAGTTTTAAAAGGAGCATTTTTCACAAATTAGTGGAAATATTTGAAGAATTAGAAGAAGCTTGTAAGAATAGAGTTAATGAATTGAAACATGAGTTGTGCTATAAAATATGCAAATTGAGGGTTGGTGGAACAAGTGAGAAGTTTGGATGCTGTGATTAAAATGATTCAATCCACAATGCCCAAAAGAAGTAGTTGATCGTAATTGAAATCTAATAATAATGTTCTTAAAAAGGAACATTCTAGGTTCAAATCTCTTTGCTTGGAGTTGGAATGTGAAAGAGAGAATTTATTACACAAGATAAAATTCCTAGAACATGAGCTTCAGAATGAAGTGGAGAAAGATAAGTATTGCTTGTTAAAGATTGAACAATTCAAAAAAATTTAAATTTTTTTCTGGCAGAAGTGAAAATATTTACACAAGGGCAAGAAAAATTGGATAGGATGTTGTGCACAAGTTAAAGGTGTATTGACAAGAAAGGACTTGGTTTTAATGAAACTAATGCATTTAGTTCTAAGAATGTCTCTAAATTTGTTAAACAAAAGAACTTGTCCAACCTATGGATGTTTCTATGCATTTGTCTTATGATCAGAAAACTAAAATGATATATGAACATTCTAGGTTTTTTAATCCAAAGTCTAACTATAAAAATAGTAAAATTGGCAAAGCAAACTTTTTTATAAGTAGACAAATTCAAGCCATGAAATATACTTTGAACAATCTTAGTAATTAACTAATAAACAAATCTAATACTAAGGTTGTCTGGCTCCAAACTTGAATCAAGTGCCCAAATCTTAGACTAAGGGGCTGTTTGGGTGTTGGATTTTTTAGAAATGGAAGTGAATTTTTTTAAAATTGATTCCAAAAAGACTGCCGAATGAGAATTACGCTTGGTAATGAAAATTTTTAGAATAAATTCGGATGTCGTGTCAAACCCAATTTTAAAACTTTAAACTAACATAACTCTCTCTCAAACTAGGATATGCACGTTCTTGGTGCTATTATGTTCTTAATTTGAACTCTATCAAACAAGATCTCACAAGGCTATGTAATTTTGAATTTTTAAAGTGGGCCTCACTTATATGACATGCTTCTTGAGGCTCAAATTGATATGAGAGGTAACCGTATTTCGAAACCGGGGCTGGGAGCCGGAATCGATGGAATCACCTCATGAGGCGATTCAATAATTTCGACCAATTCCGGCTTGAAATTGCTTGGAATCAATTTCCGGGTGAAATTTTTAATTCCGCCCACCTTCTACACACAAACATGATTCTCATAATTTAAGCCAGAATTAGGGCAGAATCAATGGAATCTTACATAAATCTCATACACAAATAGCCCCTAAGATTGTGCCTCAATCCTCTACAAAGACATCTTTGCTTCGAATACCCCAAAATCAAAAGTGAAATTAATTTGGAGGAGAAAAGCGAATTTGGAAAATTAAGAAGTCAACTTGGTGGGTCGTACTTAAGTATCTGGGATTGCTTTGGAACTAATTTCATAAGTAAATTCATGGGAAATTCCTTGTCTACTTGATTTTTCTTTACTACGTCCACAAACCTAATTTTTTGTGGATGAAATTTGTTTTAGTTTTTAGTTTGCTTATTGCTTAGTGTTTAGTTTTGTTTTAATTTCAGATACTTGCGAAATAACAATTTGGTTTGTTGTATTCCAATAAGCAATAGTCACTATTAATGAGCCATAGTCATGTGAAAAGTGATTGTGATTATGGACAGAGTGGAAGACATCATTGAATATGACTGATTTACTATTTTCTTCATCTTGGTCACAGTTGTTTGAGTTGATTTAAACATTTTGCACACTCTAGTATACCTAGTCAAGTTCAAAAAATATAATATAATGTGGGATTAATGGCTCAAGAGAACAAGGTAAATAGATGATAGTAAATTCTAGAATGAAACCCGGAGGAACTTTCTTGATTTTCAAATTCTCTTTGTATCTTCCTAATGTCATATGTCTTTCTCATGTAATTGTCATGGTGATGGTCTGATCCAAACCAACCTTGAGGTTGGTGAGCTTGTCTGTCTCCGAAGTTTGCTTTTTGAAGGCACCTCCTCCACTCGAGTCATAGGTTTGTTTTCTTCCATGGTCTAGTGGAGAGGCTAAGGATAGGAGAGCATTAGTTTTGAGGATTCTATGACTTTAACTATAAAAGTGCTTATTTTTAATGTTGCTTTGTGACTTACAACTTTTGTGTTTCCTCTGGTGGGATGTTGCCAAACGGGACAAGTTAAAATTAAGACTTGTGAGCTTTGTGATCCACCATCTCTGTTGGAATTAACTGAAGTTTTATGTTGTGAATAGGTTGGTTCATCTGGTTGTTGGTGGTCTCATTTATCCGGGGAGAACAACCAAACTTGAAGATACTGTAGCTAGATTCTTGTACTATCTTATTACAAAAAAGGACATTGATCTGCCTCAGTTTATTTATTATGTTCTAGTGAGGGGTCCCAGCTATAAATAACTCATTTAGTAAGTCATATACTTCCTTTCCCGTGTACACACTACTACTTCCAACATACTTACATGCATCCCAATGCTCATGTGCAAGGACTCACTCATGCCCTATGTTTGATTTAAGCATGTCTATGATCATCGGACGCCATTCCTTATGGAATTGCTCGAAATTCCATTATTTTCAATAAAGAGTGCACAACACATTGTTGGAAATTTGAGAAAACGTGATTAGTAGGTGGCTAGTCATTTTGTATTTCATATTATAATTCATTGATTTCAAAATGTAGCATTAGTTGTTTAGGATTTAGAGCATCTTAGACTATAGCATTAGTCATTTGGGATTTTGTCTACGCATTTTAGAATATGGCGCTAGTCATTTAAATTGTAATTTCAAAACCCTAATAACTAAATTACATGCGGGCAACCAAATTGTACATGGTGTTTGTATTCCAATTACCACTTCCCCCCTTCGTAATTAAAAATGCACGACTTGCCCTTGATTGAAGCAAGGTGACCTCCTCCACTAATGTCATCTCTTTCTTGTGCGCGTCCATCTCCACCAGCGATTGAATCGTCCCTCTCCACCAGCATTGAATCCTAAAATTGGGTACATCCCTCTATCCAATATCTTCCCTCCTTTCTCCCCTATGGCGAAGCCATCTCCTTTTTCCTCACGGGCACGACCAATCTCTCCCATTTCTCGTCTCCCCTTTCCCCATTGGCCACCAGAACTGGTTAATTACTTGGCAACTAGAAGTAGGGCAGCTTGACAGCCAGCTCCGGAGCCAGGTAGTGGAGGATCTAGCCTTAGGTAAGTATTGTTCAAATTATCAAGTTTTTCTATTGTTGCCCCATAAGTTTTGTATTAGACGCCACCAAATACAAATTGAAGTAATCAACATCTTCATAGTGTGATTTGGCCTGGTGGAACTACTACAAAACCACTTGGTTGGGTGTTTCTAAACAATAGAAAGCCTTTGAGAATTGCAGTGCCAAATTGAGTCAGCTATAAGGACTATGGTAAAAGAACGGGGCTTAGATACAATGAAGGGCTATTGGATTCGATGTGTTTGAAGCTGCAGTGAAGTTGTTACATTAACCTCTCCCAAGCCAATTTATATTATTCGGGAATGGATTAGACAATCCCCATTATGATGATCTTGTTAACATGGTTTTTCAAAATGTATGAATAATTTTTCCTTTCAAGTTTCAATAATCTAGAATTTTACTTCTATGTTGTAATAATTTGGATTGTTTCTTCTCAGCATTTTGATGTCTCCGTTGGAGATATAACTATTGTAACAAACAGGACCAGATTTATGGACATCGCACAACCCCATATGGAATCAAGCCTTATTGTGGTGACTCCTGCAAAGCAAGAAGATTCCAGTGCTTGGGCATTTGTGAAGCCATTTAGTTTAGAGATGTCAGATGTGGTTAGTAACAAGTGCTTTCTTCCTGTTTGTGGGTATGGTTGTGTGGATTCTTGAGCATCAAATAATTCCATAATTTTGTGGTCCACCATGGCGGAAACTTGTTACCATTTTGTGATTATTGATTTTTGGTATTTTTCACTTCTATGTTGGTAATGAAAAAAATTACTATTTCTTGTAATAGTTTTAGATAAATTCCTTAAAAAATTAAATGGTTGTAATAATTTTTTATAGAGGGCGGTTGAGGTGAGCCTGGGCTCACGCTCGGCTGCGTGAGCCTAGGCCCACGCTACTCACGGGGGCTGCATGAGCCCAGGCTCCCCTTAACTTTTCCCTTTTTTATAATTTATCTTATGCATGTAGACAGTATATGTTCTTTTACCTTATGCATGTGAACTATATCAGTTATTCTCTATTAAGCTATCCTCTATAATATATTGTTTATTCTTTAAGGAATATTCAGAGCTAAAAGTAATGCTCAACCTACAATCTAATATGATTCTTTTTTGGCTTGACTGGTTACAGTAATAAATTATTAAGCCTCTTCTAACTCTAATATCCCTACGCCCAATTAATCTATCTAAGTGAAATAGGGGTTCATATAAATCCGATCATGTAGATAGGCTTCATATATAAACTATTGATTCATTAAATTGACCAAAGATTAGGATTATATTACTTACAAGTGTACAAGTGGATGTAGTTTTACAAGGTCAAATCTATAAAAAAATGTCTTTGTGTGACTATGATAATGAGTACAAAATAGGAGTAAAATAAAATTAGGAGAAAAAAAATTAAAAGAGTATTTTGGCATTGAAAGTCTTAAAAAATCGATAATATAAAACAATAAGGCATTAAGGGTCATAGTAACATCTAATGATGTTTTTTTATGTGTCATGTTATCTTGGTTAAAATTGAATGAAGATTCTATCTAATCAAAAGATATGAACATTAAAAGTAAAAACAAAGATAGATAATACTTTGGATAGAAGAAAGATTAAAAGAATTGTTTCTTCAAAAGTTCTATGTATCAAAATCACAAAAGATCAAATAGAACCTTTAAGCATTTTATGTATTAAGATCACAAAAAAACAAGAAGAATAAGAATATTAAATGAACATCACTTTAAATAATCAATACTTATTTGAAACATAAATAAAACTTCATTAGATTGTTACAAATCACCTCTAGCCTTAGTTAGATGGTTTAGAAAGTCATTACAATAAAACTTAAAAATAAAAACTACAAAAAAAGAGAAGAAAAATAAGAGAAGAAATCTCCAAAGAGGATGAAATGATGCATTTACCACGTTCACCCCTCTTTTTATGAGTAAAGAGGTTTGGTTCAAAGGGGAATATGGAATCACATCCCTTGATTGGTAGTGGTTCTAGAAAATCAGAAAAGTCTAATCTAGACAAGTGATCGGCAACCACATTCTCTACTCCTTTCTTACCTTTGATAGCGAAATCAAATTCTTAGTGTAGGAGGATCCACCTGAGTAATCTGGGCTTCACATCCTTCTTTCTTAGAAGATATTTTAGAGCTACATGGTTAGTAAAAATAATAATTTGAGAACCAATCAAATATGACCTAAATTTGTCAAGTGCAAATGCTATAGCAAGAAAATGCTCCACCATGTCAATAAATATACTCATCATGCATCTTTGAAATGTGGCAGCAACATTTCACAATCCAAATGACATCATTCGATAAGAAAATGTACTAAATGGACACGTAAAAGTTGTCTTTTCTTAATTTTCAAGTGCAATCTCAATTTGGTTATACCCAGAATAACCATCAAGGAAACAATAAAATTGATGACCAACCACCCTTTCTAAGATTTGGTCTATGACTAGTAAGGGGAAATGGTCTTTCCTAGTGTCAGAGTTGAGTTTCCTATAATCAATACACTTGCGCCGACCAATGGTGACTCTAGTTGGGATCAACTCATCTTTTTCATTTCTTACTACAATCACACACAATTTCTTAGGCACTACTTAGGCAGAACTTACCTACTTACTATCAGAAATAGGGTATATAATCCATATATCTAACAATGTTAGGACCTTTGCTCTCACAACCTCTTTCATGTTAAGGTTTAACCTATGTTGCATTTCTCTAGAGGGTTTGGCATTATCTTCCAAGAAAATCCTATGAGTGCAAACTAAGGGACTAATTCCCTTAATATCAACTATGGTCCAACCAATTGCACTTTTATACTCTATAAGGACATGAAGTAACTTTTGCTTTTGTGTGTGGTCTAGTTGTGAAGAAACAACCACATGGTATGCCTCTCCTTCACAAAAATCCATATTTAGGGAAACACTATTGGGAGGAGACAATTCCTTAAAGTGTGTCTTTCACTTGTTAGTGTCCAACATAACCATCATCAAAATTAAAATGAGCATGACAAGCCTCAAGAGGATCAGGGAATGAAGAAATAAGAGACTTGGCATCCACAAGACTTTCAATTATGTTCACTTCATAGACATCATCATCATGCCCTTGTGGGACTTTGCCTCATGGTGTGGATGGACTGAGAGTTGGCTTCAGCAAATGTTTGAAGTTGAGTTGTGGTTGATCATAAGCTATGTACCAAGTTGTTACACCCCAAGGTTTTAGAAATCCATTTTTCATAAAAATCGTAAAAGAAGGATGACATAATTCCATCATAAGTTCAAATCTCACGTGAAGAATAATTTGGGTATGATTTATGGCATGCCCCCACACCCCCTCCTAACCTGAACCCAGTCCAAGAGAGTGGGATGCGGTGCAACGAAGTGGAAATTACGGAAGACAACCATCCTTGGTTCATATCAACGGAGTACACAACACGTTCCCTTTGTGCGAAAGCATATAGAGGAAGAATCAAATATATTAACTAACAATCTTAGTTCATCACAATACCCACATCATCTCAATCATAACACATAATCTCAAGCCTTATGGCTATACATGTCTAAAGCCATCACCGGCTAAACAAAGTATGATATTGTAATGTCTGGGATTTCTCTAAATTCCCAAAGTCGACCACTTGGAAATTAGGGTGTTGGACCCCTTTACCTTTTCATGAGAATAACTTGATCATCAGTTGGAATGGGTAGCTGAATCTCATATGGTTGGAAAGTAGACAAAAAGATCTTCGAAATGCCACTAAGAACACATGAATTTGAGTTCGGATGAGAAAGATACGACCGTTCAAAGTTGAACATATCGTACAGGGCCTGTTTAGCCGAATTGGATGCGCGAATTATCCATTTAAGTTACTATATGGGCCCAATTAATTAGTATTTCGAAATTATATTTTTGGAGTCCAATTTGGTTGCCGAATTGAGGAGATTTTGGCCCAACTCATTTGGGGTAAAGAACCCTAATCCCATGCCTATAAAAAAAGCTAATTAGGGCTAATGGAAGGTGTTCATCTTAGACGGTTAGGGAAGGAGGAGCCGCCCATAAAATTTTCTGGTGAAGCTCCAGCGATGCTCTCACGGCGGTGGATGGACAAAAAATCGGCAATAGAGATAGGATCAATATCTTATTAATTTTGATTATAATGTATAGTGATTTTTGCACAATGTACATTGATTTTGTAAATTAAAACGGAGAAGAGAAGGATTCCGTCGGCCGGTTGCACTGTTATGATTCGCTACACCCTGCTGGTATAGGCTTGACCAGTATCACTTGCCGACATGGATATGGATATGTCCGATTATAGTTGGCCGGTATCCAGAAAACTCCAGCTTTACTCTGGTGAAGGAGCTTCGCCGGCAGTGACGAGCCATTGGTTTCCGCCAGCAGCCATGAACAGTTGGTTCGAGGCAGCCCTAGCTCTCCTTTTCAACTCTGGATCATAGGGTTATAGTCGCCGTAGTACCCCCGCTACTTCTGTCGTGCTCCGGCAAACATCAGCCGCCGCACAGCCTTTGGTCACCGCGCGCAAATGATCCCAGATCCTGGATTTCCACCCCGGCCTCACCGATTTTGTAACGTCCGGGAATTTTCCAAATTTCCGAAGTCGTACACGGGGAAATTAGGGTGTAGTACCCCTTGATCTTCTCGTGGGAATAACTTGATCATCAGTTAAAATTGGTGTCTAAATCCTTTATGGATGGAAAGTAGATAGAAATAGTTTCGAAATGCCACCAAGAACGTGAGAATCGGAGTCCGGATGAGGGAGGTACAACCGTTCGAAGTTAACTATAACGTGCAGGACCCGTTTACTCGAATTGAACGCGCGAGTTGTCCGTTTAAGTTGCGATACGGGACCGATCAATTACTGTTCCGAAATTGGGTTTTTGGGGCCTAATTTCTCATGGGATTAGGAGCCCTAATCCCATACCTATAAAAAAATTAATTAGGGCTAATGAAAGGGGAGTTTTTATGGATGGCGAAGGAAGGGAGGAATTTTTCCGGCAAAATTCCGGCGAGATTCTGGCGAAGCGTTGACGACGGTGGATCGACAACAACTCGGCCTTCGAGGTAGGATTTTGAATTGAGATTAGAAGTATTTATTATTAAAATATAAATTATTTTTGTTAATTATGTGAATAGTGATTTCCACAATCACTGTTCACATAATTTCATTGAATCTGCCGTTTATTTCTTGACTGCCAGCCAGTCATTGGCCGGCCACAGGCCGACAGCTAGTGGCTGGAACAGTTGCGGGAGGGGCGTGCCGGTCCTGGTCGTCGCGAACTTGGCTCCGGCAGCTGAGGCTGTGACGGATTGCCGTTGCGCAGGTCGCCGGATCTCACCTTTTTTAAAAAAAGGGATTTTACGGCTCTGGCCGGCCATCGGGCGGCAGCGGTGCCTGGCCCAACAGGATCGCCGCCTGGCGGCGATCCGGTGAGGCTAGCCTCCCGCCCCGCCGTGGCCGCTAGGAGCAGCACCGCCAGAGGCTTAACCTCTGGCGGGCCGTGCCTGTTGTTTTTTTTTTTTCCGAGGCTCCGGCCGGCCGTTGGGCGGCAGTGGGGCTAGGCCGGAAAGGAACGCCGCCTGGCGGCGATCCTGTCGGTCCTGGCCGTCGCCCCGTCGTGGTGGCCCGGGAGCAGCCGCCTGGGTGTCCTCACCGGATGCAGGGAAGACGACCTGCCGCAGGTCGTCTGCTGGGGTTCGGGTTGGGTGACCCGAACCATGTGGTTCCTGACCCGGGCCGGGTTGTTTTTATATATAAAGAAGAACAATTCACATTCCCTGAACCGGGTCCGGTTCAGGGGGTTAAGTTTGTCAAAAAAATCCTAAACAATTACTATTGTACCTAGAGAGGTTTGGAATTATTCTGACCAAGTTTCAGCTTGGGGAAAAATCCTAGAGATTATGAAATAACCTTTTTACCCCTGTTAATTAATTATCGTATAATATTAACTTACCATAGTTTGAGGCTCTGGTTCAGGGGCCTATGAGTGGATCTAAAAATTAGGAAAATTCTCAGTGAGTGTTTAAGGGTCAACCTAATTATAGGACAAACCTTTTGGTGATTAAAAATCTCAATGAGTGGATAATTGACTATTTTGCCCTTAGGGTTTATAGTAGACTGTTAAGTCAACCTGGGTCGGTTCAAGAGGTTCACGACCCCATCACACGCCAGGAAAATTACATAGAGTCCATGAAGGCTAGTAGTACCCTTGAGTTGAATTTTAGACCCATTAGATGTCATTAAGGCCTTAAACCAAATAACAGAAATGCCCCTTTGAGTGGACCCGCCCACATTCGTGTGAATGGAAGCGTGAGTCAGTCTGAGAGTGGAGCATTGTGAGAGGTCAATGACTTAAATTAATAGAGGGGTAGTAAAATTACTAGAATGACCTAAGGGAGGGTATCATACCCTAGGTGGTAAAATTACCCTAACGCCCTTAGGGGCAATATATTTTGTTTCTGTCGAAACGGATGACCTAGTGAATCAAGAGTTGGGGTACCCTATAAATGACTTCAAGAGGAAGGAGCATGACCAGTAAGTGACACGAAGGCCTTATCGGGTTGCAATGTCATGAGAAATAAGGGGTAGAACCTTAATTCTCAGGTTTTAAAGTAGCGTATTTCACGTGTCTACAACCGAGTGCACTGATCGACTAGAGTATTTTATATGTAACTTGCGGGATGTGTTAGAGTTGTTTACATTCTTGGGCTTGAACTCGCTGAGCCCTAGCCCTGCAAATGAGTGCAACAGGCCCTTATTCATTATTTATGCATTGGTAAATGCACGTTATTTATGTGGATTATGTTCTTGTATACTTTTATTATTGATGTTTTAAGTTATATCAGTAACTTAAGATTAATGAAGATTAATCAAGAGACATGGGTTGTTGTTGGTTTGGAGGGAGAACATCTAATCAAGATAAAGGCTAAAATACCCTCAACAGGGTTTGAGACCGGTTCATAAATTGAACAGGGCCTTGACATAGAATTTTACCTTGGTTAATGAACCGAGGATGGTTATTTGACGTTCTTTGAGTCATAGCTCAGTGGATGAGTTATTTTTTGGGCCGATTCACAAGGTGAAGAGGACCCAAAAGGTTGAGCAAATACTTGACTGGATGGAAATAATCTAGTCTAAGTTTCAGATTTTTGGTAGAGTCAATGGTCATAAAGACCTGAGGCTTCTATGGATAATGCTGGAGATTCCAATATGCTTCTTCATCGCCATGACGGTTTAGGTATTGACTATAGGGTCTTTACCGTGGGTTTCCCGTAGGTCTTCCCAGGACTATTTAGTACGTACGAAAAGTGGAGTTACATAAGCATCATGGAAGGCTTGTGTTTCTTGCCAATCTGTGTCCATGAGCACAGTTGGGATCCTCTTCTCCAGATTCGTGGCAGGCTATTGAGAGCCCTGGGGATTTGGGTCAAGCTGCTGTTAAGCAGTCTACTCCAAGGTTGGAGTACTTTGTTTGGGGATTTCTCGATGGGCGAGTCATCTCTGAGTTATAGAATTGATAGTGTTAATTATCGAACAAGGGATATGAGATAATTAATAACATTGTTTGATATTGCTTGTTAATTAGACAAATGGAACGATTAAATGACTTACTAAAATGTAGGTTAAATATACTTAAACATTGCATGTGTGGTGCTATGCTTATTAGGATAGAGTAGTTTCTAGGCAGAACTACGTTTGGATATGATCTTGTTGGAAACATTGAAGATGTTGTCTGGTGAGTACGTAGGCAACTAACATCGGGTGATATTGGCCCGATCCGAATAATATTAATAAAACCTTTTGTCATCTGGAAGCTCTTCTCCTAAAAGGCGGAGATGCTCCTTTGTGGTTGTGGTTGTTGTTTGGTTTGCTTTGTTACAGGTTTTCCAGGCGACAACGAGTGAGACCAAGATTGACGCGTATAGGATGAAGTTTCTTCGTGTCTGCAACTTTGGTACGTAAGTGTTTCTTTAGCGTGAGAGTCAACTTGTTATTTATTTTTAGACAGATAACGAACTTGTACTTAGATGGATGAGCTGTTCTTTATGAATTTTCAGACGCATAATAATATTATACGATTTAATATTCGTATTTGTGAACCCCAGTTATCATGACCTGGATATTTAATAGAATTGTTTGTTTTGTGTTTAAAGAAAAAAAAATTCGCTACTTACCGTTTGTGCTATTTTAAAATGCTTTTGAAAATCCGGGTCGTGATAGATTTAGGCAACCCCGCCCATGGCCGGAGATTCAGCCCGGCGTCGGCCAGACGAGCAGTCTACCCACATCCCACTGCACTGAGGGCTTCTCCACGAGGGAGACAACCCGCAGCCAGGTTTGCTGGTCCGGCCCATTTCGGGTGGAACTGCTGACCCAACCCGGGTCGGTCTTTTTTTTAAAAAAAAATAGAGAAAAAGAAAGGGGAGCAAACCGGGTCTGGTTTAGAGGGATAAAAATGTCAAAGCAATTATAGAAAATTACTATTTCACCTTGAGAGGCGTCGGAGTATTCTGGTCAAGTTTCAGCTTGGGGAAAAATCTCAGAGACTGTAAAATGATCCTTTTACCCCTTATTGTTAAATTATCGTGTAAAAAGCACTTACCCGACTTAGGGGCTCCAGTTCGGGGGCCTATGAGTTGATCTAAAAATTAGAAAAATTCTTAGTGAGATTATAATGGGTAACCTAATTATAGGGAAAACATTTTGGTGTGGAAAAATTCCAGTGAGTAAGTAATTAACCATTTTGCCCCTATATATAATCGTAAACCGTTAGTCAAAACTTGGGTCCGTTCAAGGGGTTCACGATCCCGTCGCACTCCAGGAAAATCACACAGAGTTCATGAAGTTCAGTAGTACTCTTGAGTTCAATTTAGGACCTATTGGATGTCAATAAAGTCTTAAACCTAATGACATAAATACCCCTTTGAGTGGACCCGCCCACATTCGTGTGAATGGAAGTGCGGGTCAATTTGAGAGTGGAGCCTCTTGAGAGGATTATGACTTAAATAAAAGAATTGTGAGATGACCAAATGACCCAAGGGAGGGTACCATACCCTAGGTGGTAGAATTACCTTAATGCCCTTAGGGCAGTATGTTCTGTTCCCACCGAAACTAATAACCTAACTACCAAGTGTTAGGTTACACTATATTGATGTTAAATGACTTCGAAAGAAAGGGGTGTGACCAGCAAGTGACACGAAGACCTTGGCAAGTCACAGTGTCACGGGAAACAAGGGGAATAACCCTAATTCTCAGGGTTTAGGGCAGTGTTTTACATGTGTCCGCAACACAGCGCAGAAATCGACTAGGGTATTTTATACGTCACTCATGCGATACGTTAATTTACAATATTGGGCTTGAATTCTCTGAGCCCTAGCCCTGAAATTGAGTGCAACAGGCCTTCATTTATTATTTATGTACTTGTGTAATCGCATATTATATATGTTGATTATTCTGATGCTTGCATTTATTATTGATGCGTTGATTTATTTTGGTAACTTAAGATTAATGAAGATTAATCAAGAGTTATTGGTTGATGTTGATTTTGGGGGGAGAACACCTAATCAAGATAATGACTAAAATACCCTCTTTAGGGTTGGGACCAGTTCATGGAGTGAACAGGGCCTTGACATAGAATTGTACCTTAGTTAATGAACTGAGGATGGTTATGGGATGTTCTCTGAGTCATAGCTTAGTGGATGAGATATTTGTTAGGCTGATTCACAAGGTGAAGATGACCCAATAGTTGGGAAAATACTTGACTGGATGAAAATAATTTAGTCTAAGTTTCTAATGTTTTGGCGGAGTTAGTGGTCATAAAGACCTGAGGCTTCTATGAATTCATTGGTAATATCTTAAAAGATATTTTTCTGAGAGTTGGGGAATGGTGGAGATTGCGATACGCTTCTTCATCGCTACGACAGTTTGGGTATTCACTAGAGGGTCTTTACTGCGGGTCTCCCGCAGGTCTTCCCATGATTATTTAGTACGTACGAAAAGCGGAGTTGTATGAGCATCATAGAAGGCTTGTGCTTCTCGCCAATCTGTGTCCATGAGCACAGTTGGGATCCTCTTCTCCAGATTCGTGGTAGACTATTAAGAGCCCTGGGGATTTGGGTCAAGTTATTGTTAAGCAGTCTACTCCAAGGTTGGAGTACTTGGAGATTTCTCGAGGGGCAAATCATCTCTGAGTTATAGATTTGATAGTGTTAATTATCGAACAAGGGATGTGAGATAATTAATAACATTATTTGATATTGTTTATTAATTAGACAAGTGAAATGATTAAAGGACTTACTAAAATGTATGTTGGTTAATAATACCTAAGCATTGCATGTGTGATGCTATACTTCTTAGGATAGAGTAGTTTCTAGGCAGAACTATAGGGAAACGATCTTATTAGAAGCATTAGAGATGTTGTCTGATGAGTACATAGGCAACTAACATCGGGTGACGTTGGCCCGATCTGAAAATTATTAATTAAACCTTTTATTCTTTGGAAGCTCTTCTCCTAAAAGCAGAGAGGTTCCATTGTTGTTGTTGTGGTTTTTTGGTTTGATTGGTTGCAGATTTTCTAGACGACAACAAGTGAGACCAAGATAGGCGAGCATAATATAAAGTTTCTGTGTTTCTGTAACTCCGGTACGTAAGTGTTTCATTAGTGTGAGAGTTAACTTAGTTGTGAATTTTCAGACGGATGACAGATTTGTACTTAGATGGATGAGCTGTTCTTTATGAATTTTCAGACGTTTAATAATATCATATGATTTGATATCCGTATTTGTTAACCCGAGTTATCATGACCAAGATATTTAATCGACGGGTTTGCTTTGTATTTAAGAAGAAATTTTTTTTTCGCTACTTACCATTAATGCTATTTAAAAATACTTTTAAAAATCCGGGTCGTGGCAGATATAAAGTCAAGCACCTACATGACATAGCATATAGCCCCAAAACAAAAATAACAAACAAAGAGAGGTGGGCCTAGCTCAGTAAGGGTTTTGAAACGGAATATAAACACATGAAAACACCACATACATTCCTAATCTAAAGATGCATCATATATCCATACTCTATTTCTTTGCATTATGAGATAAATTACATTCCATATACACATTCATGCCACCTGTGCATCATGAGATAAATCACATTTCATACACACATTCACACCACTTGTGTATCATATTTCTATTCATAAATCATAACACATATGCAAAACCTATGTAATCATTTAAGTTTCATGTTCCATTTACATCCTGCATTAAGTGAGTATCAATATTCACATTCACCTTGCATAATCAAGTGTATAAATCACACTCCATCCTGCATGTTTGAGCATAATCATTCCATATGCACCATGTATAACATATGCATCATTGTTCCTATACAACCTATGTCAATGAGCATTATAATCCATACACATGCATAAACCATTCAGTGAATATCTTACAATTGAGAAAACAACCCTGCTTATCTTAGACGAAGCATAAGCAAACCTACTTAACAGGAAAATCCTAAAAGAAAGTCCTAAGCAATTTGGGTAAATCCCTAATGGGGAAAGTACCCCCTAATAAGATGGTGCACACAAACAAACAAGCCTAGAATCTCCTGTCCAGATAACACATCAATTTAACTTATTACAGCAGATCTACTCTTCTCGCCAGGGGAGGAAACTTGTCCTCAAAAGGACATAAAATCCACCCATTGGACATAAAATCTTATTCTTTTGGATGTAAAACCAATTCGATAAACCTCCGACGGCTAATCTGGAAAATAACGACATCCAACTGGTTAATTACGGTTAAACATGAATAGTCTTTGCTTATAAATCATTCTTATGATACATGCAACATGATACATACATGAGCAAATGTTAAATGAATGCAAGCATAGGTAGATATATTTTGATCAATCCTAATATGCATAAAACATTGTCCATTTGTGACAAATAAAATCATATAAGCATAAGTAAGAATATACGTACATGGTAGTATTCATATTTGATATAAAATATGTGGAACATGAATAACGTATAATCAATGTGACATGTGCAAGCATCCATAATTCATTATGGTTATAACCTACTGGAATTATTGAGTAAATGCAAAGAAATCAATGAAAATGCGGATTTAAAAGAAGTAGAACATCATCCAAAATCTAGACAAGTATAATAGTAGGGGTTTTGTGGGGGGGGGGGGGGGGAATTGAATTGTTAGGCTGGAAAATAGGTAAAATGCCCTAAGTGGCCAATTAAGGGTATTTTTGACTTAAAAATGAATTTAATCATACCCAAACCCACTTAGATAAATCACTAGAAGGTTGGAGGCTAAAATAGGTAGCATGCCGTCCCACATGGACATGGGTCCCATGGTGGGGCCAGCTCCCTCGACTAAGGAAAAATTAAAATGAAATGCCTTTTAATAGGTAAAAATTTGGGTAAATCAAGCTTGACACTAATACTCTTAAAATGAAATTAAACCTTAAGAAATTCATAATTAACTAACTTATAACCCAAAAAATCAAACCAAACCAACAAATAAACAAATTCACACAATTAAAAGGAAACAAATTAGAGATCTTACAACTTACTTGTTTGTCGAAACTACAAATATCAAATATGGTACATACTATCTGTCATTAAACCAATCATAAGAGAAATAGGTCTCGTTCGAGTACATGTCCATAACACATAATATACATACTAACGTTAACAAATCGACACTCACATGCATATAGTCATATAAACAGTTTAGGAGTACATCTAAGAATAATATTAGAAATCCTACACTTGCTAAGAAGTTTGATTGTCATCCTTGCTCGCACCCCAAGCCTCTACGTGCTTACTTTCCAGAGAACCTGCATTATAAATATGATGAGTATACATATATACCCAGTGAGATGGCTAAATAAGAATCATATGCAATGGCAATATAACAATATTTCATACATCATAAACAATCATCATATATATGCAAGTTGAAATAAAGAATCACTTAACATTGTGGCAACACTCAAATGTCCATCCACACTCATTGAAGTGCATACCACACAAGGTCTCTAAGACTCAGTAGCCACATCTAATAGTCCAACTACCCTCACCAAATTATGAACTACCACAAGTCAACTTCAGACTTATGATGAAGTCAATGCCCAACTCCATCCACGCCATGAAGCCAAAGCCCATAAGGCATCATGGACCTCAGTGGTCAAGATTTTAAATGTTATGATCATCGAAGCCTCATGTATTGCGTTGCGCTGGATCATTCATCTTTTTATGCTATGATCTAAAAGAACCTAACTCTCAGGCAAGGGGAACAACTCTACACACAATAACTTTGGGAGAGCTAGAAGACTGTGATCTTTTTTCATGTCATACCCTCACTCTACATGGCTAAAATGTCTCTTAATTTAGCCACGTAGAGGAATGACATGATATGAAAAAAGATCATAGTCTTCTAGCTCTCAAAAAGTGAGAATTTGTGTATAGAGCCGCCCCCTTAGCCTGGGAGTTAGGTTTGAATGGATCATAGCATAAAAAGATGAATGATCCAACATAATGTAATAAAGGAGTTTTGATCATCATGGAAGTCGAGATCTTGACCACTTGAGGGTCCCTAGGACCTTGTAAGCCTTCACTTCATAGCATGGATGGAGCTGGGCACTGGCTTCAAGAAATGTCTAAAGTCGAGTTGTGGTAGATCATAATCTAGTGAGAGTGATTAGACTCCTAGATGTGGCTACTGAGTCTTAGAGACTCCTGTGTTTTTCTTTTCTTTTGGTTTGGATGTGACTATGAAAGGTTGAAAGGTATAAGTGTCTCGACTTTTTGTTGCTGTTATGTTTGTTGATGTAAATCTTGCTTTGCGATCCCACTGGGTATATTCGCATACCCATCATTTGTTGTGATGCAAGTATTGCAAGTGGAGGTATTTTTGTTCTCAGGGTTGGGCAGGTCATAGTGTGGACTCCTCTTATTGCTTAGATTCTTGCCTTTTCTTTTAGGTTTGCTCTGTAAGCATGTGAATATGCTATTTATTTCTCTTATTGATCAAAGTTGTGGATTGATAGACAAGTGTCCAATAGTAAAACATGTAACTATTTTAATTTGACTTAGATATTTAATGATGTAAATATTATATTACTCACTTGTGTTGAATTGTGAAAACTAGAAAGCTTCCAAATGATTTCATTGTTTATTTCAATTGTTCATTGTTTAAAATTAATCTACTGCATCAATCTTGAGGTTTCTAACATATTTTCTAAAAAGGAAATCTAGGAGTGCATGTATAAATTTGGGGGTGTGACTCTATGTTACTATAACGCCCGCGGTTTTTCACACATTTTCCTCAAAATTCACAGAAATTTTTTGCAATATAACGTCTGTAAATCGGAGGAAAAATGACAAAATCAAAACTTGATAAAACAATTTATAATTTAAAACACTAAACATCCATTTTCCATCTAAATATTTTCATCACACGGTCAAACATCGTACGGCCAAAGCAAATATCATCAGGCGCTACTCGAAAGTACACGTACGACTAAATTGCCATGATCATAGACTTTAAAATACAAAACACTCCCAGGCATCCCTGAGTGCAAGTCCCATAATAGTCCATAGACTAATCCAAATGAAAGTCCAGAAAGAATAAACATCTTAATGTTCGTCTCACCCAATACATCAGATCGTGGCACAAATAAATTCGCAGTGAGTCAAGCATATACCTGAGTCAACGGGAATCAATCCTCCGCTGAAATGAGCATCCATCTCCAGGAGCTCTCCAACACACACCTGTAAAAACCTCTCAAACCACGGGGCTAAAAATGGTAAGGTGAGTATTTTCATACTCAGTAGGAAAATACCCAGTAGGGGAAATCCCAAACGGTGAACTCAATAAGTTCATAAATATATATGTTCATGCAACTCAAACATGAAGCAGATAGGCATATCAATATCATGCTCATGCACATACAAACATACCGAATGCACCATCGTGCCAAAGTCATACCAAATGCACCATCGTGCCAAAAACATACTAAAAGCACCATCGTGCCAAAAACATACCATCAAACAAAACTTACACAAACACCCTTATCCAGGGTCTTACAAACTTACTTGTACCATCGTGCGCATACTCATACAACATACGCATACTTGTACGACCTTACTCGTACAATCATATGCTTACTCATACGACCTTACTCGTACATCTTACACTTACTCGTGTGATCTTACTCGTACATGTTGGGGGATTTCGGTAGTTCTCTAAGCACAAGACAAGAGAAAGGATCGGATGATCCTCTCTTGCAAGAGATAGAGAAAAACCTTTTTTTTTTTAATGTGGGACGACCTTCTCTTAGTTAATCAAGACTACTCTTTACACTTTAAAGTGAATAGTTGTGATTAACCAATTCTCGAAACCCTTCGATTAATTGGCAAAATGGAAGAAGCAACTGGAATTTTATTAAAATAAGAAAAAAAAGAGTTGCCAGGAGAAGTGGCTACAATTTGCAAATTTAGAACAAGAAAGAAGAAACAAAGAAACTTCTTCCGGAAGAATGAGAGCTCCCTTGTACGAATTCCTCTTCCTTCTTGAATGCTTCTGCTTGTCTTCCGACTCCTTGAACTTCTTCTGTTTTCAAAAGGTCAAGGCTTTTTGGGAATTTTGTGTGTCTTTTGGTGTGTGATGGACTTTTGGATTTCTCTTTGGAGGTTCCGTAGACTTGAGAGCCAAAAGCCCCTTCTTATGGAATCGAAGGGGTATTTATAGAATGAGGTTTGTACGGTTAAGCAAAGTAGTGGGGTGAGTTGGAAAGGTAGTTCGTGGGAAGTGGAGAGTGAATTAGTGGGAGATGAAAAATGGGTTAGTGGGAGGATTGGTAAGAACCGGCTTGATTAGTGGAGGAAGTGGGAAGTGTGGGTTAATGGGAAGTGTGAAAGAAGATCGGGTATTATACCTTTGACTTGGTCCCCTCCACTTAATCACTTTCTTTACACATCATTATTCATTTTATCTTTTTTTTTTTTACAAAACTTATCGTGGGGTCCACGAATGTCACTTAACCTTTTGGTTTTATGGCTATTTCGATGTAAGACTTATGGGGTCCCTCATAGCCCTTTGCAATTTAGATTTTTTTTTTATGTGGCCATGTGAGGCTTATAAAACCTTTCTCAACCATTTAATTTTGAGTGTGAAGAGGCCCTATGAGGTTCTCTCATAATATATTTTTTTTATTGGAAGTTTTAATCTATTCCTATGTGTATAGGATTAGATTTTGCCTCCTCATTTTTTTTGTTAAAAGCCTTAGTCCATTCCTACGTGTGTAGGATTAGATTTTGCCTCCTAATTTTTTTTCTTTGGACTTTGTCCATTTCAAAGACTTTGTCCATTTTCTTTGGACTTTGTCCACTTCAAAGACTTCGTCCATTTAAAAATTTGGTCTCACTCAGAGCTAGTCAAGCTCCGAAATCTTGGCCATTAGATTTTGATGATTTTTTTCTTTTAGACTTTATCCGATTTTGAGACTTTGTCCATTTTGAAAATTAAGTATCATCCAGAGCTAATTAAGCTCTGAACTCTTACTTTTGAATTTAAATTTTTTTTTACACATTACTACGTGCGTAACATTAGAATATGTTTCATATTTTTTTTTCTTTGGACTTTGTCGAATTTGGAGACTTTGTCCATTTTGAAAATTTAGACTTATCTGGAGCTAGTCAAGCTCCGAGATCTTTGCAATTGAATTTTGATTTGATTTGATTTTTTTTTTTGTCAACAGACAGCCCCTCCGAGGGGTGACAGTGGAGTGATATTATAAATGGAACTGTCACCCATCGGAAAAAATTGTCAGAGCAATGCCTGGTTTCCCATTAACTTCTTCTACTGGGTTATCTGCAATTCAAATTGCTTCATATGGAACCCGTTTAAATTTTAATGGGAATTCCGAAGTTATAATGGATAGAGCTGTGGAGATAATAACAAGAGCACGCAGAGATGTCAATGAAGCTCGTCGAATGGGTGGACCTCTTCCAAGCTTTATCCTTGCACAAGGATATCTCTTTTGCACCGAAGATTTAGACAATAGGCGTATTGTTTTTCTGGGAGATGTTAAGGAAGAGTTGATTAGAGAAGGAATTCTGCATTGATAGATTTCCTTCTCGTCGTTATTATTATTATTATTTTTTTATTATTTTTTTTAATGTAATCTTCTCATATGAGAGAGATTTTTTTTATTTTTTTATTTTTTAGGAGATTTTATCTCCTACTCTATTTTCCTTTTTTTTGTTATTGCGAAATTCACACATGCCCTAGCCTCTTCCGATCCTTCGATCATCAATTTTTTTATATTAGAGTGGATCTTTGTGTTGGATGCACAACTCACCAACATGTTCTAATTACAAATTTGAGTTAAGCCTTACCAAGCATGTAGGTACTTTAACTAATCAAACATGCTGCAAATTTACAATTATTGTAACAATCCTATTCTAAACTTATTTAATTGCTTTGGTTAGTTAGCATTGCAAAAATCCACAAACAGCCGGAGTTACATAATAACTTAGTTTCAAAGGTCTTACAAGAATTTATTTGAATCTTATCAAATCCTACTTGAATCTGATTCCCCTGAGGATTTGATTTTTTTTTTTTAAGAAATAGAATTCTTATTGACAATAAGATCTTCATCAATTGTAAAATATTGAAGGATTATATTTTGCCGAAAAATAAAATCCTAATTGGAAGATCTTCAACGAATTTCTATCGGATGCGAGAAATTAGATTCAAATCCATAGAAATAGCTGGATTTGCTTCTTCATTTCTATAACAACTTAACTTCTACGATCGATAGAATCCGTTGCTTTGTTGACTGAAGTTTGTTTGTCAACAGTACCTCTCTGTCAAAACTTTGTTGAACAGGGATAAATATTAACTTTGTTCTGGCTCACTTGTCTTTGTTTAAATCTTAACTGAGTCACCGGCATCTCACATTCGGAATAAATATTTGTTGTTGAGCCAAGCTAAAAAAATTCTATCCTAACAACTCGTTGTATCCTATTTGATAACAACTCGTCGTATCCTGTTTGATAACAACTCTTACTTCACAGAGATAACTACGAATTCTTTCGTTTTACACGATAACTATAAATCCCAATCCCGGTTTTCTTATGATAACTCCAAATTCCAATCCCAATATGATTAGGAATGCAATACTATTAAAGAATTCAAATCTTCTAACTTTTCTTCACTGAGCCCGGTAGAGCAGGAAGAGAAATTGATTCTTCAGGAGCGTCTTTTCCTAGTCTGATCTGTGAGTTGCAGAAAATTCCTTTCTGTGAGTTGCAGAAAATTCCTTCCAACGGATCATGCAAGGTTGTTGATTTTCTTCCTGCGTAACTTGGTGAAGACTCTTCTTTCTCCATCGCCGAAGGTCGTCTTCTTCCTTTGAATTGCTACTCTATCTCTGTCGATTGGTGAGGACGCGCTGGTGGAAATTGCTGCTGTTCTTCATTGATTTGCTGCCTTCTGCATTAATTTGTAAGGACACTCTGCTCCTTCATCCACTTCATTTTGTGGTTGTGCGTTGGATCAAAGGTACAGTAAAGATCACTTCTTCTTTTTTTTGCGTTGGATCAATGATGAAGAATTCTTTTTGAAAACACATAAGAGCGCCGTGTTTCAATGGCATGAGGTGCGATTGAAAACAGGGGTAATCAAGCTCTGTATCTCAACCATCGTTCCGCCTTGTATCCACTGGCCGTACCCGCTGACTTTTTACAGTGACAGTTGTTCCTCGGGACTTGACGAATTTGCTGGCCGCAACCGGAAGTTCGGGGGAAGGCTGGCCTCCTACTTGTCCTCCATGATTCCGGCCATCGCGTACTAGCTTGAGCCCGTCTGCTCCTTCAGGGATACAATCGCCTCCGTGATCATCTCAAGGGAAGGGGAGTGAGCAGAAGCAAAACGACAGAATTGAAACATGGGCGGCGGATTCCAGAGGAATAGAGGGAGAGGAGATCGGCGGGATGGGAATAGGACGGAGGAAGAGGAAGAAGGCAGTGGCTATAGGTAGCGAGGGAAGGAGAAGAGGAGGGCCAGCAGTGATGACGGTGAGGGAGGTAAAATGAGCGGAGACCGGCGGATGGCAGCAGGCTCCGCCGAAGGCGGTTGGTGGCTCGGTGGTCTGTGACGGCGTGACAGTCCAAAAGTTTGGATTTTTTTTTTTGCGATTTGATTTTAATTCCGGTGATGGACAAAGCTATCGGAGGAGCGGCCGATTGGCATAGGTGGCGGGGCTTGACTTGGGATAGATCGAATGGAAGATGAGGGTGGTCGGGACAGAGGAGGTCTAAGAAAGGTGTTGGCTTGGGAGTTTGTGACTGAGGGATGAAATTGGGGTCGAGAAGTTGGCGAGGAGGCGATCGCCGGAGCCGGTGGAACTCAGACATGGGCGGCTGAAAACGGGTGACCGGAGAGGGGTGAGTGGATTGGAAAGACGGAGATGGGGTGTGAGTCGTTGGAGATGAGATGGGTGGCGATCAAATGATAGAAGATGAAAGCAGAGGGACTGAGAGCGGTCGTCGGAGGAGAGGCGAAGGGGGAGATGGGTCGGACGGTGGCGACCCAAGGCCCACAAAGGGGCAACGGAGCTAGGGCCAGGAAGTGGTGGCCGATCGAAATGGCAACATCGCCGATCGCCACCCACAACCAATACGTTTGGTGCGGGCAACTGTGCATCTTGCACGGTATAGGCAGGGCAAGAGGCCCAAACCGAGCAGAGTGTATAATCGGGCCAAGTGGGGCTGACCCTCACTGTCGCTGAGCCGGGGTAGAGCCCACGATGGCCAAATGGCCCACGGCTCGCCAATGCTAACGACCCGAGACGCACCCAAAGCGTCTAATCGGGCGGAGCAAGGCAATAGAGGCAAGGCGGGGTCGGAAACGACAACTCCCTACCGACACCGGGTCGAGGTAGGCTGGACGGAGTCCTACCGGTGGCCGGACGACAACCGGAAACCCACCGACGTCCAAAAAAATCTCACGGACAGTGAGATGCAAAATGTAAACAAAAACTCGACCAAAAGGTCGGCAGCTCACAGCGGAGCGTAGAAAGCACAGCGGTGGCTCTAGCCAGCGCCTATGGGTTCCTAGCGGCTAACTAAACATAAGTCTAGTTGAGAGCGGCCGCAAACGACGTCAAAATTGTACACCCATAGCTCAAAAACGGGATTAAAGGAGAGAAAAAACCCGAAAAAGGTTCGGTACCTCGTGTAGGAGCAAAGAGGCCGTGGCGGTGGTCATAGCCGGTGTCTATGGACTCGTGGCGGTGAGGCACAGCAGATCCTGACAAGAACCGCTAGAATCCGACGACGGAGGAAGGAGAACGGAGCGATCGGAATCTAGGTCGGGTTTTCTCTTCTCTCTAGACGTCAATTTTTTTCTCTAGAATGTCGGTTCTGTGAAAACCGATGGATGGATGTATATATATAGTTAATCTTTTTAATTTTTACATCCATGTCCCTAATGCGCGTTAACTCATTGGTTACGCGTTATACCTCCAAAATTTGCGCCGTAACCATGCAGTGAGGCCCGCAGCCTACGACTAAGCCCCACACCCGACTCTACGGGTATAAATACGGGGAAAAAATACACAAATATGAATACGCCGAAGTGTCACATTTTTCCGCCAAAAATGACTAGAAAAATAGCAAGAAAATCACAGAAAATCGTAGAAAAATCAGGGACCTTACAGTTACCCCCTATTATCTTTCTTCCTTTTTTTCTTCCTAACATATTACCCTCACTAGCCCAAACACCATGTCCACGAGCTCTATCAACTTGCTAATACCTTCAGCACTTTGCTGCCACCAAGTAACGTTCGGGAATTTTCTAAATTTTCGAAGTTGTGCATGGGGAAATTAGGGTGTAGGACCCCTTGATCTTCTAGTGGGAATAACTTGATCATCAGTTGGAAGTGGTGGCTGAATCATATATGGATGGAAAATAGACAGAAAGATCTTCGAAACACCACCAAGAACGCGCAAAACAGCGTCTGGATGAGGGAGATATGACCGTTCGAAGTTGACATATTGTATAGGGCCCATTTACCCGAATTGAACGCGCGAACTGTCCGTTTAAGTTGCTACGCGGGCCCGATGAATTACTGTTCCGAAATTGGGTTTTTGAGACCTAATTTCTCATGGGATTAGGAGCTCTAATCCCATACCTATAAATAGAATTAATTAGGGATTTTTGGGGGTCTTTTGCCCAATCAGAGGAAGAAAAGAGGAATTTTTAGGGGCGAAGGAAAGGAGGAATTTTATGACGAAATTCCGGCGAGATTCCGGCGAAGCATTGATGACGGTGGATCGACGGCAACTCGACCTTCGAGGTAGGAATTTGAATTGGGATTAGAAATATTTATTATTAAATATAAATCATTTTGTTAATTATGTAAATAGTGATTTCTGCAATCACTATTCACATAATTTAATTGGATATGCCATTTATTTTCTGGCTGCCGGCCGGCCGACGGCTAGTGGCTGGACCAATTGCTGAAGGAGCGTGCCAGTCCTGGTCATGGCGGGCCTGGCAGCCTTGGCTTCGGTGATGAGGCGGCGGCGGATCGCTGCTGCGCAGGCCGCCGGATCTCACTTTAAAAAAAGAAAAGAAAAGAAGGGGAACTTGGGGCGGCACGGCGCGGCTGCCGACCGGACGATGGACCAGGGCAGCCAGAATCGCCGGAAGATGGCGATCCGGTCAAGCCCAGCCCATCGGCTGGCCGTGGCGGCCTGTCGTCGCGACGCCACCATCTGTTTCAAAACAAAAATAAAAGGGAACATAAAAGAAAAAGGGTGGCCTTTGGTCGCTGGCTAGTCACCGAGCGGCGGCGGAACAGATGTTGTCAGTTCTGCCGTCCGCTGGCGGTCCGGGAACACCTGGGCCACCCCTCCTCCGCCGCAGTGCGGGCAGCACCGCCAGAGGCCGAACGGCCTCTGGCCGGTCGCGGAGAAGACGACCCGCAGTGCGGGCCGTCAACCGCTGGACCGGGTCGGGTTTACCAACCCGATTCGGTCCGGTCTAATTTGATAAAAATAAATAAATCTAACCCTCATTGAACCGGGTTCGGTTCAGTAGGATTTAGATGTGGAAAAATTCGTAGAAAATTACTATTAGACCTGAAGAGGTTTTGGATTATTATTACCAAGTTTCATGGGGAAAAATCCCATAGATTGTGAAATAACCTTTTTACCCCTATTAGTTAATTATCGTATAATATTAACTTACCCGAGTTTGAGGCTTTGGTTCAGAGGCCTATGAGTGGATATAAAAATTGAAAATATTCTCAATGAGAGTTTAAGGGGTAACCGGATAAACTGTTTCATGAGTAAAAATCTCAGTAAGTAAATAATTGACCCATTTGCCCTTAGGGTTTATAGTAAACCATTAGTCAAAACCTGGGTCGGTTCAAGGGGTTCAGGACCCCGTCATAAGCCAGGAAAATTACACAGAGTCCATGAAGGCCAGTAGTATTATTGAGTCGAATTTTGGACTCATTAGATGTCATTAAGGCCTTAAACCAAATGACAAAAATACCCCTTAGAGTGGACCCGCCCACATTCGTGTAAATGGAAGCGTGAGTCGGTCTAAGAGTTGAGCTTTGTGAGAGGTCAATGACTTAAAGCAATAGATGGGCAGTAAAATAACTAGAATGACCAAGGGAGGGTATCATACCCTAGGTGGTAAAATTACCCTAACGCCCTTAGGGACAATATATTCTGTTTCTGTCGAAATGGATGACCTAGTGAATCAAGCGTTAGGGTGCCCTAGAATGATGTTAAATGACTTAAAAAGGAAGGGTTGTGACTAGTAAAAGACATGAAGACCTTGACAGGTCACAGTGTCACGGGAAATAAGGGGAAGAACCTTAATTATAAGGGTGTAAGGTTGTGATTTACACGTATCTGCAATCATATACATTGATTAGCTAGAGTATTATATATGTAATTTACATGTTGAGTGAGATTTGTTTACACTCTTGGGTTTGAATACATTAAGCCCTAGCCCTGCACATGAGTGCAAGGGGCCTTCGTTTGTTATTTATGCATTTGTATGAATGGATGTTATTTATGTTGATGCATGCTTTTGATATTGATGCATAGATTCATATCAGTAACTTAAGATTAATGAAGATTAATCAAGAGACATGGGTTGTTGTTGATTTGGAGGGAGAACATCTAATCAAGATAAAGACTAAAATACCCTCAATAGGGTTTGGGACCGGTTCATGGATTGAACGGGGCCTTGACATAGAATTTTACCTTGGTTAATGAACCGAGGATGGTTACGGGATGTTCTTTGAGTCATAGCTCAGCGGATGAGCTATTTATTGGGCCGATTCACAAGGTGAAAAGGACCCAAATGGTTTAGTGGATACTTTGACTGGATGGAAATAATCTAGTCTAAGTTCAGATGTTTGGTTGAGTCAATGGTCATAAAGACCTGAGGCTTCTTTGGATAATGCTGGAGATTGCGATATGCTTCTTCATCACCACGACAGTTTGGGTATTGACCAGAGGGTCTTTACCGCGGGTCTCCCGCAGGTCTTCCCAGGACTATTTAGTAAGTACGAAAAGCAGAGTTACATGAGCATCATGGAAGGCTTGTGTTTCTTGCCAATCTGTGTCCATGAGCACAGTTGGGATTCTCTTCCTCAGATTCGTGGCAAGCTATTGAGAGCCCTGAGGATTTGAGTCAAGCTGCTGTTAAGCAGTCTACTCCAAGGTTGGAGTATTTTGTTTGGGGATTTCTCGATGGGAGAGACATCTCCGAGTTACAGATTTTATAGTATTAATTATTGAACAAGAGTTGTGAGATAATTAATAACATTCTTTATTGTTGCTTGTTAATTAGATAAGTGAAATGATTAAATGGCTTACTAAAATGTAGGTTAAATATATTTAAGCATTGCATGTGTGGTGCTATGCTTATTAGGATAGAGTAATTTCTAGGCAGAACTACGTTTGGATATGATCTTGTTGGAAACATTGGAGATGTTGTCTGATGAGTACGTAGGCAACTAACATCAGGTGATGTTGGCCTGATCCGAAAAATATTAATAAAACCTTTTGTCCTTTGGAAGCTCTTCTCCTAAAGGTGGAGATGCTCCATTGTGGTTGTGGTTGTTGTTTGGTTTGCTTTGTTGCAAGTTTTCCAGGTGACGACGAGTGAGACCAAGATTGACGCGTATAGGATGAAGTGTACCTTTAGCGTGAGGGTCAACTTGTTATTTATTTTCAGATGGATGACGGACTTATACTTAGATGGATGAGCTATTCTTTATGAATTTTCAGATGCATAATAATATTATACGATTTAATATTCGTATTTGTGAACCCCTGTTATCATGATCTGGATATTTAATCGAATGGTTTGTTTTGTGTTTAAAGAAAAAGAAAAATTTCTCGCTACTTACCGTTCGTGCTATTTTAAAATGCTTTTAAAAATCCGGGTCGTGACACACCACCCCTGCCTCCATCACCTCTCTATCATGCTTCCGCCTCCACCACTCTACCAATGTTGGTACCTTCACCATCTTGCTACCACTACCATGTTGTCGCTACCTTCTTTGCCACCACCACTATCACCTCCACTTTCACAATGGTGCAGTCACCATTGTGGCCACCACAACCTCCACCAGCCAGTCGACATGCTATGGCTAGTCATACACAGTCATCACATCCACCACCGCATATCATCCCATCCACGATTACCACTGTTCTTCCACCTCTGCCACCCAGTCTCCACCTTCATCATCATTGCATATACTACAATATAAATTTACTATAGACTATCAAAAAATTATATTATAGTAACCTGCACAACCATCTCCCTCTCTACCACCTCACCACCACCTCTACCATCTCTACTTATATCAAGCTCTGGTAATCTATAGTAGAGCTAGACATAGTGTAGTTTTTATTGTATAGATTTACAGTAAAAATATACTTTGTATACCTTATAATAAAAATATACTTTGTATACCACTATCACCTCTACCAACATCATGATGACCTATGTCTGGTCGTGGCCATGGTTGGTGATCACAAGTGGTGGCAACCATATTTTTGCCCTTATCATGGCCATGGCTGCATCCATGTCGCTGCCTTGCTCTTCATGACACTTACTCCAACTCTTCCTCTTTATCACTGCCACCATGCAAGTTCCCCCTCCCCCACTTCAACCATGGTTAGTTGCCAGTGTGTGGTTGTGGAGGCCATGGCCAACCCCATCCTAACTAGACTAGGTCACAACCCTAATTTGGTTGAGGCAGTGCCATCCATGTCCAGAGTTGTTGTGACCTTGGCCACATTTGTCTCAACTTGGCCAAGGCATCCATGCCCTAGCCTGATCTAGCCCATGACTTGGTCATGTCCAGAGTCGTTGTGGCTATGGCCACATTTGTTGCGGCTTTGCCAAGGATGCCCTGCCCCAACCAAATATAGCCCAAGACCTAGGCTAGCCGGGATAGTATTAGCCCTGGCTACCACGACCACATGTTGTTGGCCATAGATGAATCGGGGGAGGGAGAAGTGGCATGGAGGTTGTGATAGGTAGGTATTGGAGTAAGTGTTACGAAGGGCAAGGCCCCTCCCATAGAAGCAATTTCTATGCTCTCTACTTAATAAAGTGCCCAATATAAGGAAAGCATGAGAGTCGTTTATCTAAAACATAGATGACACATAAGTTAGTGCACTAGTGTGCCATCTATTTAAATATCAACGCTTAGGCACTTTATCTCTATCTCTAGAGAACGTAGAAAATATTTCCCCCTCCCATAACTGCGAGAGAAGAAGGGTGGAAGATAAAAGAAGAAAATTTGGGGTGTTCTTGAGGAGGCGAGAAAAGTAAGAGTTTAAAAAACAAAAATAAATTAAAAAAATAAGTGTTACCGATGAAAATTGGGCGCTGAAAAAGACCTATCCGTTTGTGTTTTCTTTTTGGAGAAGCGAACATATCAGCCTCAAATTCCTTGCATCTCAGAAGCTTCTCTCGCCAACAGCCGTCCTCAAGGTTTAACAGAAAGAATCAAGGCATCTCTGTTTGATTCTTTCGTGTGAGAAGTGAACTGAGAAGAACCAATTTTTAGGAAAAAGAGAAGAGAATCCTTTCCCCGTTTTCAAAAAGAAAAGTAAGCTTCATCCCTGCTTGCAGCAACTGCCCAACTCAACTTCCATGGCCAGATTCACGGTCCAAGGAGCTCTCAAACTGCCATTTTCCTCTGAGCCCAGGGACCCATCTGCACAAAAGATTGGGAGATCGAGGTTTCTGGAGAACCAACTACTTCAAACTCCCCACGGCACCAGGAAGAGGTTCGGGAGGTCATGTGGTTCCCACCGTGTATGGCCGGTTGGGAGTAAGAAACCAAGTAGTTCCGGTAGTCATCGTACTGAAGAAGAGCTCTCGAAGGATGATGAGAGCATTGCTGCTGCTGGTGATAAAGACGATGAGTTTGAGAGCGATGAGCTGTCTTGCTTCCGGGGGTTGATCTTGGATATTTCTTACAGGTCTGTTTACCAGTTCTTTATCCGTTTTTTTTTTAGGTTTTATTTTCTTTTATCTGTTCTTATTTTGCTTTCTAATGAAAATGGTCAGCGTGAGAATTACTGATGCTTTTCTGTGGTACCAAATTTAAGTGGATTTAAAATTGGTTAATTTACCTTATAGAGCTCTTTCCTGTTTTGGGTTCAAAGAAGTAGTCAAGTTGAGGCATTCGGTTTCTTGAACTTTATCCTTTTTTCTCAAAGAAATTGAGATGGTGGGCACCTGATTATTTTGTCTATTAGAATAAGTTTTTATCCTTAGGATCAAGAGATCGAAATTAGCATTTTTGTTAAAAGAGAATATATGCCGGAAGATGCGCGCCATATTTTT
The DNA here is from genome assembly GCA_035235625.1 of Saururus chinensis. NCBI lineage: Eukaryota > Viridiplantae > Streptophyta > Magnoliopsida > Piperales > Saururaceae > Saururus > Saururus chinensis. The sequence goes on along the minus strand of CP141146.1, from coordinate 20,342,627 downwards.
GTCTTTGAATAAATCATCCTGTATCTGTTACGGGTGGAGGGCTCCTTCTCCTTCCCCTTCCCCTTCTTTTGTGACAGTTTAAAAGTTGTATTTATAATTTTTATTATTATAATTTACTTAAGTAATGTATCTATAATTACCAAGGCACGATGAGATTACGCAATTTCCATGAATATAGCATGGTATATAGGGGCCTAACATGGTACATAGTTACATATCATGGTCGCTAGGATGGTCACTCAATAGCTATCTACCATGCTAAGACTCCTATATACCATGTTCACAGACTTTGGTCATGCAGCCTAGTCAGGAAAACATTTTCCTTTCTAATTCTGGTTTAGCAACGTTAAACACTCCTTCCGTCCTGCTTTAATAGTCTTGATTGGTTTTTCGAAATATACCAATCAGGACTATTAAAGCAGGACGGAGAGAGTAATTATCATTGTTTCATTCCTTAGCTAGACAACTAGTATGAGTTTCATTCCTTAGTCAGATAGACAAGTGAACTCATAACTGCATTTGTGATTTTCTTTGTTTCTCCCACCGTTTCTGCTTGGTGTCTTCTTTCTAGTATCAAAGCACATTACCAACAAATAGCTAGTCTCAGTTTTATCTTAAATAACAGATTTTCCTGTGTAATGTCCTATGTGTTGTTATACTGCCAGGCCAGTCAATGTAGTGTGCTGGAGAAGAGCTATTTGTTTGGAATTTATGGAGAAGGTAGCTGACAGTTGCCCTGTTCATTTTCCAAAACTTTAATGATTCTTTTTTCCGTTTCCTTCTTGTTAGAAAGAGGGCAAAAGAAAGTGAAGTAACAGCATTTTATTGTTACTTCCTGGAATTCTCATGGCATTCCATTTTAGTTGGAGATACAAACTATAATTTTGCCTGCACACAGCATTTCTTAACGGTCTTCTAATATTGATTTATGCTATTCTAGGCTGACGTTTTGGAGTACTATGATCAGACCGTTTCATCACCTAGTGGGTCCTTCTACATCCCAGCCGTCTTGAGGGTACATGCTTATGTTCTTCTAGGTTTTTATTAGCTCTTCAGAAAATTGCTAAAAATATTGTTCTCCTTCAGTCACAAGGGACACTCTCTTTTCCAGGTACCCAACTTGTTGCAGGTTGTCAAGAGAAGAAGGATCACACACAGCCTTAGTCGTAAAAGTATTTTATTTCGCGATCACTACACTTGTCAGTGAGTAGTCCTTTAGAAACTATTCTTGTAGATTGTAGATGCAATAATTGTAAATGAAGTTTTACTTGCAGTAATAGATGTATTACATCTATTGTAAAAATAATAATAATACATCTATGGAAGTAGAGTTTTAGAAGATATATTATTTCACCTTCTTTACTCTTTTTAGGCATGTGTATGACTTTTCTCTCTTTCCAATTTATTTGACCATGATAATCCAGGAAGGTCATAACTATACTAATTAACATATCAATGATTATTGATAGGAGCATGTACTACTGATACATGCTTTTGCATTAAAGGGGCTTAAAAGTATTGATTCCCATCCAAACTCAATGAAGATGATCAAATTCGTATGGTGTATTTGATTACATGACGAGTAATTTAGTGAACAAGATATAATTTATGTAAAAAGTGAAGATAGGGCAAATATAACATTAGAAGTCCAGGCTGCTTAAATGAGCACTCAAAGTTTAAAGGGAAAACTCATTGAAGGAGTCACGTATTGAAAAGAGATTAAATTATTAATAACATTTGAAAATGACAAAATTGTGATAAGGTAGTTATTATAACCATTATTATAATAGATTTAAATGATATAATAAGGTACAAAGTGTGCATTGATCCACCACCATGTGTTGTATCAATCCACTAGTTTGGATACGTGTGAACCAAGGCACATGCATATTGATTGATACGGTTTTACTTGATGATAATAAATCTCATCGGCTTTCATTTTCATGTGTCATTCATGTCGATCCATCTTTGTTGACAGATATTGTTCTTCCCGTGACAATTTAACTATTGATCATGTTCTGCCAATTTCAAAGGGTGGTGAATGGAAATGGGAAAATCTGGTATGTGCAAGTATCTATAGCAAGTGGAATGTAACATATTAATTATCATGGGTAGCACATTGATATTTAACTCCTGTAAATCTCAGCATATTATGTAAACAGTAGGTATAGCACTTTAAAATCACAGTTTGTTTTACAGGTAAAATCTTTAGTAAAATTCTGGAATGGAATGTCCAATCTACTCGACATTTAGTTGTAAGGCCTATAAATGGTTTTTACATGTTTACTATTGGATTGGCTCCTCACAGCTCTGATGGATGGTTGCCACTAGCCGTCCCTATGTTTTTACCCTGCTGTGCTCTGCAGAGCTTTACTCAAATTGCTCTGATCCAGATCAGTAAAATGGTATGGCGACTAGTAAAATTTTCATTTGATTAGATTAGCAATGTACAATCTTAGGTCAATCATAACTTAAGGGGTTGCTTCTGTCATATGAAGCATCATGAATTTGGGGTTGAGCCATTTGTTACTGGAATTAGATACTCCGATTTACTCAAACTGTAGCCCAAGATATATGCAAATTGAAGCAATAACGGGCTGAACTTTATAGTCCAAAACGTGCTGAAATCAGGTTTAATGTTTTAAGCTGGGCAAATTTCATAGCTATACGATATGGATTGGCTCTACTAGATGGGAAATTTTGAGAGATCAAGCAGCTCACAAGGCAGCTATATATTCATGTAAATTTCAATTATAAATAATAATTGATGTCAGTTGACTACTTAACTGAATGTTGCCTCCATATATTGCTTACATAGAAAATTGTTCTGACATAAATGGTCTGCTTTTAAACTGACGAGATTTTACTATTTTTGGAGAAAAAGAAGCGACTTATTTTCATTTCATCTGTGGCATGCTCCTGAATTTCGCCGATGTAAAATGTAGGTTACAGCTTGTGCAAAGTGCAATTCAAAGAAGGGTCAGAAAACTCTTGAGGAAGCAAATATGAAGTTGATCAAAATTCCAAAGGTCAGTTCGGTTATATGTCAACCACTATCATACTACTCGTCAAACAATTTCTTAAAGGTTTTATCTGGCTGGTTTAACTGTATTCAGTCCAAATAATCTCTTTTGCGTTTTAGGCTCTGAAAGACTTTGACATACTTTCTATACCTCTAACAAGCTCAACCATAAAGTTGCTAAAGATGAGAAAGGAGATGCCTGAGGAGTGGCGCCAATACCTAGCAAAGCCATCTTCAGAGACATGACACTGCCGGTTTGTGAGGATCCATTGCTTAAGTTTCTTATCAAGACTCACAGCAACTGTGTGATCATTGTAAATTCCTTATAACAGGAGGCCATCCCTTTTATAGGCATGTAGTTCATGTACCTGAATTGAAAACTTCGTCAAATCGCTTGTATATGGACTGTGTATTTTCCTCTGACTTATTTCTTTCTAAATTTTACGAAGGGAAAGCCACTAGATTCTAGAAAGTACTCCCTTTATGAAAAAAGTTTTCATTTTTTAAAGGAATGAAATTTAAGAAACACATTTTTCGGCTTCGCCCAGAAAGGCTAGAATTCATTGAGTCCATGCAAAAGCAGAAGAAACAGAAGATGGCTAAAAAAACAGTGATTATTGTGGCAAAATCCCTGTGATCTGAGCGGGCTCATGGCTAAGAACAATGATTATTGAGGCAAAATTCATCAGCCGCTGCCCACTCTTCCTCCCTCTTCTTCTTCACCTCCTCCGCCTTGTCATCCCTAGAATCTCTACAAACCAGCCATTGAGCCATTTAAAATTTTGATTTTTTTTCTTTATGAACTCTAATCTCTAAAAACCTATAAACATGTTCAACTATTTAAAATTAACGACGACTTTCATTTTTACTTTTTTAGCTTTCTCCAATACCACATACTTCCATTAATAGTAGCTCGCAAAACACATACCTTATAGTTGATAATTGATAGCCGATAGACTCTTGGAGAAGAACATGTAATTGACTGTCAAAGTTAAAATCACTTTATTTTACTTGTTTTGGCTATTGGTTATCGATTTTTTATTTTTAGGTATGTATATTATGAGCTGCTAGCAATGGAAGTCTGGTGTTGGAGAAAGCTTGAAATCAAATAAAAAGGAAGCCCATTATTAACTTTAAGTAGCTGAATGTTTTTATGGGTTCAGTTTTAGAGATTTGAGTTTGTAAAGAAAAAAAATAAATTTTTAAATGGCTCAATAGTTGGTTTGCAATTAATCCCAATTTATTTTGGGAAGGATGACCAAAAGGAGGAGGGGGAAGAAGAAGAGGGAGGGGGAGGAGGAGGAGGATGCAAAGAAGATGGAAGAGACGGTGGTGGAGGAGGAAGAGGGGAGGAGGAGACGGTTGCTATTGCACTTTTGCTAAAGCCATAATTTTTTATCGATGTGAGGAGGAAGTGGAAGAGGAGATGAAGGAGGAGCAACAAAAGAAGATAGAGGAGAAGTTGTTGGGGGATTTCGGTAGTTCTCTAAGCACAAGACAAGAGAAAGGATCGGATGATCCTCTCTTGCAAGAGATAGAGAAGAACCTTTTTTTTTTAATGTGGGGACGACTTTCTCTTGGTTAATCAAGATTACTCTTTACACTTTGAAGTGAGTAGTAGTGATTAACCAATTCTCGAAACCTTGCGATTAATTGGCAAAATAGAAGAAACAACTGGAATTTTATTAAAATAAGAAAGAAAAGAGTTGTCAGGAGAAGTGGCTACAATTTTCAAGTTTAGAAAAGAGAAAAGAAGAAACAAAGAAACTTCTTCTGGAAGAATGAGAGTTCTCTTGTACGAATTCCTCTTCCTTCTTGAATGCTTCTGCTTGTCTTTCGACTCCTTGAACTTCTTCAATTTTCAAAAGGTTAAGGCTTTTTAGGAATTTTGTGTGTCTTTTGGTGTGTGATGGACTTCTAGATTTCTTTTTCGAGGTTCCGTAGACTTGAAAGCCAAAAACCCCTTCTTATGGAATTAAATGGGTATTTATAGGATGAGGGTTGTATGGTTAAGCAAAGAAGTGGGGTGAGTTGGAAAGGTAGTTCGTGGAAAGTGGAGAGTGAATTAGTGGGAGATGGAAAATGGGTTAGTGGGAGGGTTGGTAAGAACTGACTTGATTAATGGAAGAAGTGGGAAGTGTGAAGTGTGAGAGAAGACCGGGTATTATACCTTTGACTTTGTCCCATCTACTTAATCACTCTCTTTATACATCATTATTCATTTCATCATTTTTTTTTAACAAAACTTATCGTGGGGTCCACGAGTGTCACTTAACCTTTTGGTTTTATGGCTATTTCGGTGTAAGATTTATGGGGTCTCACATAGCCCTTTGCAATTTGGAATTTTTTTTTTTGATGTGGCCATGTGAGGCTTACAAAACTTTTCTTAGCTGTTGAATTTTGAGTGTAAAGAGGCCCTATGAGGTTCTCTCGTAATATTTTTTTTTATTAGAAGCCTTAATCAATTTCTACGTGTGTAGGATTAGATTTTGCCTCCTCACTTTTTTTTAGAAGCCTTAGTCCATTCCTACGTGTGCAGGATTAGATTTTGCCTCCTAATTTTTTTTTCTTTGGACTTTGTCCACTTCAGAGACTTTGTCCATTTAAAAATTTGGTCTCACTCAGAGCTAGTCAAGCTCCGAAATCTTGGCCATTAGATTTTGATGATGATTTTTTCTTTTGGACTATCCGATTTTGAGACTTTGTCCATTTTGAAAATTAAGTATCATCCAGAGCTAGTTAAGCTCCGAACTCTTACTTTTGAATTTTTTTTAACACATTACTATGTGAATAACATTAGAATATGTTTCATATTTTTTTCTTTGGACTTTGTCGAATTTGGAGACTTTGTCCATTTTGAAAATTTAGACTTATCCAGAGCTAGTCAAGCTCCAAGATCTTTGCAATTGAATTTTGATTTGATTTTTTTTATGTCAACAGAAGTCGGCGGCAAAGGAGGTGGCAGAGATGAAGGAAGAGGTGGCGGGGGTGGAGGAAGAGGTGGAGATGGAAGCAAGAATGGTATAGAGGAGGAGGAGGAGGAAGAGCAAGTTCAGTTCTAGTATTTTGGTGAAATTGCATATATCTCTAAGATTTCAACCAATTTCAAGGCTATTTATAGAAATTGATAAAAAAACTTCGCCATGCAAGGGTAGAGTACATCAATGATGTGTCATTTTTTTTTGCTAAATAAAGATGTGTTATAGTTTCCACAAAAGATATAAAAGACTACTTGTGTAATTATCTCTTCCTTTGTCTGGTGCCAAGAATTGAAAATATTCTTTTGGCCATCATCATCATTCCCATGGTATATTGATTTAATTTTAAAAAAAAGATAATTAATTAATCATGAGAAGGAATTGGAGGATGAATTTAATGAGAGTATGCATGTTGAAGGGGTAAATGCTATATTTTCATGTTTCACACCCCAAATTTTCTCAATTCATTTTTGAATGAAAACTAGCAAAAACAAAAATTTTAAAAACTCATTTGTCTAATCCTTCGACAGACGACAAATATATAATTCTATGGTGTGACTCACTTGTTTTTGAAAATATAGATAATCAAACCATCGTAACTTTATAAATAAGACATGATAAAATTACAATCAAATCTCACAAGGTTTTGCCCTTGTAATACTAAACTGCATAATACACACAACTATAAGTAATTGACACTCTTGTTCTTGTGTCTTAGAAATTACACACCAACTAAATTTTATTATCAACATCAGAAAATCCTACATATACTAAGATCTTCATGCCCTCTCTTAGCACAAGTGTTCCCCCACCCGCTTATTCCTCCAAATAACCTACATCAATAATAGATACTGAGTACACAAATATACCTAGTAGGATGGCTAAACAGGAACTATAATACTTTAAAAATCATATTACAACAACATTCCAAAAGAATAAGTATAATAACCAACATAAATTTCATTTCAATGAACATTATACTTCAAAGCATCAAAAGAATAACATTTAAGCATGCATCAACCATCTTTTCCAATATAACGTGACTCTCACTCAAAAGTCTCCAACTTCATAAGTGCAAATCAATGGTTTTCTATGACATAATAGCCATGACTAGGAGTATAGTCTTGTCTCACTAGTCTACAAACTACCTAAATTTGGACTTCAGATACTCTGAAGTCTACCCACCCCATCTACGCTATGAAGCTTAGGCCCATAGGGGCTCATAGACTAAAGTGGTTGAAGTTCCGACGTTCATAATCATCGAAACCTCCGGTATTGCACTACACGGGACTAGTCATCTTTTAATGCTTTAGCCCATTTAAACACAACTCTCAAGCCAGGGAAGCAGTTCTACATAACTCCCGTTCTTAGAGAGCTGGAAGACCTTGGCCAAAATGTCAAACCGAAATCTTTCTGTCAACGTGGCTAAAGACACACTTGATGAGCCATGGCATTGAGGATTCTTCCAACCTCAGTTGCCAAAAGACATCAATATTGGGGGTGTGATCCATTACAAGGATATTCATGTACAAAAGTTATTATATTCAATCATAATTCATAACATCATAACATATAATTATAATTTTCATGCATATAATAACATGTTATTTGTAATACCCTATTTTTCGTTTCTGTCTAACCCAAGGGGTTAGGGGTAATTAGATAATTTTTGATAAGTTTTAAGGGGGTTTCAAGAGATGAAATCTCCGTATATTGGTAGAGCTCAAAGAAACGAGCGTAACAAATCAAAGAATGCGCAAAAAATCTACGCACGTTAGATGATAAGTATAAAAAAAAATCTACGCACGCGGCCCTGCCACGTAGTGTGTGATGGACGACATGATGCGTTGTCCTGTATGTCTCATATTGGCCTGCACGCCATGGAGCACGCATCACGTGCAGGTGTTGTGCGATGCGCGCGACACTATTTTAGCAGGTGCTGCCATTTTTGGCTACACGGCGCCGCTATTTCGGCGCGGTTGAGGGCTATAAATAACCATTTTGGGTCTTTTTGAACCCTGAACTCAGTTTCCTCTATTTTCTGATAATTTTGAGTTCGATTTAGTCCGTACAAAAGGCATTCCTAACTAAATCAATTGTGTTGTACATAATGGAGGGGTCCATTCTTTGATTTGGAAACCGTATAAGGGAGAAATATCCCAAGGCAAGAAGAGGCTCTGCCCGTCGCCCTCGAGCACCGAAGAAAGAGAAGTGGCCTGGAGCAAGACGGGATTCCGTTCTCCATTGTCGGGCCACAACGAGAGAAGTAGTCCAAAGTAGGGGAGGCTTTGTCCTCCACTGAAGGGTCACACAATGAGAGAAACATCCCCGGAGTAAAGGGAGGTTCTGTTTGCAGCTTACAAGCTTGGAAAGAAGAAAGCGTCTCTCGGTAAGGGAATATTTTGTCTATCGCCTCTAGTACGAAAAGTGAGGAGCATCTCCGATAAGGGAATATTCTATCCATCGCCTATGGATGCAGAAAATGAGAAGCGTCTCCTAGTATGAGAAGGCTATTTTTTCGTCTCCGAACCTGAAGGAGAGGACACCCTGATGAAAGGAGCAACTCCGAACGCTACTACTTTCCAGGAACTTTAAGGGAGTAAGCATTTCTGACCTTCTGATTTAATATATATAATTATATGAGCACGTGTGCATCTTAAGTTGTTAGCTTAAGATGTTAAATAACATATATGTTATGTTCTAATCCGATGTGTTATGATCTATTTTACTTTGATGTTATCTACTTTGAAATACTTTGTTTGATCTAATATGATTTGATGTGCCTTGATATGATTTGATCTAATATAATCTAATATGATCTAATGGGGTTTGATGTGATCCAATCTGCCCTGTTGTATTCTACTCCGCTATGTGGTAGAGCAAGATGTGTAATTCCGTTGGATTGTTAGCTTCCGTTTAACTCCGATGATTTATGAGATTTTTGTCTAAATCCGATGACTTATGAGATTTTTGTCTGATTGCAATGATTTATGAGATTTTCATCTGATTGTGATGATTTATGAGATTTCAGTTTAACTCCGAATGATGTATTTGGATATAAGGATATATGTATTTTAACATATATGATTTTGTGATGCTTGATGTATGTAATAGCCGTTAGGCATAACTACGTAAGGATTCTATCGTATTAGAATAATTTTGTAAATGTTATCCAATATGTACATAGGCAACCAACAGCAAGGCAACGTTGGCCCGATCCAAATTAATTATAAATATATGCTTTATTTTGGCTTATGCTCAACGAAGCTTTGAAGCTTCGTAGTACATAGAATAACGTTATACCTCTCGCACACAGATGATGTTTCCTTGTTTAAGGAAGAAAATTTTTATTCGAGATTTCTAGACCTCGGCTCAGGTCGGGGTGTTACATTATTACCTCATATAATAATAGCCTAACATTCATAACAATTTCTGCTAAGAATGCCCGAATACTAACTTACTGTCAATGGACTTATCGATGTGTCAATTAAGTGACTAATGACCATCGGTAACTCAGCGACATGTTGAACCCCTTGTTGACAGTATAATGAAATATGAAAATTATTCTCATCGACACATCAACATCACTGTCAGTGACCCACTAATAAGACACTGATGTACCACCGGTTCACAGATATAGTTCTATCATTTTCTTCTTGCATCAGTAGCATCATCAACATGTCAATCACTCTGCCGATAAACGTGAAAGTTGCAGAAATTTTATATGATCATCAAAATAACTTTTTCTTATGAAAACTAATCATGTAATCAATTAAAATCATTCATCAATTATCACATGAAGAGAATAAAATGATGTTTTTCAACTTAACACAAGTTATCCATACGACATTCATATTCATCAAATTAATAGAGCTTATTATTCAACAATGAATCAATTCAAACATAAAACATATATTACTCTATCAACATCCATCAAGCATGCATTTCTTGCTCTAGCATTACAGTTTTAGGTTAGCAATCTCACCTCTAATCAAACCACAAAGAAGTATCCACAAATTTGGTTCCCGCTTCCTTGACACACCCTAACCCACCGATCTCCCCCAAAGTTGGAGAGTCTGTGCCCTTTGGGTCAAAGATTCATCAAAGATATTTATAAGGAAGTCTAGAAATCAAAATTTGGTGTGTAACCAACTCTAAAAACCACTTGAAACCACTTCAATTACAGTTTTACAATTGTCGGTAGGTTGGTTCCCATGTCCCCGATAAGTCAAACCTTGCCGACATAAGAATTATGGCTTCATTGACAAGTCCGTCGACACGTTGAACCTCACCGACAGTAAAAATATTATTTCACCAACAAGTTCATTGATGTGTTGGTGACTGTCACGACCTGGATTTTTAAAAGCATTTTTAAATAGCACCAACGGTAAGTATCGAATTTTTTTTTTAAATACAAAACAAACCATGCGATTAAATATCCAGGTCATGATAACTGGGGTTCACAAATACAAATATTAAATCATATGATATTATTACACATCTGAAAATTCATAAAGAACAGCTCATCCATCTAAGTACAAGTCCGTCATTCGTCTGAAAATAAATAACTAAGTTGACTCTCACGCTAGTGAAACACATACGTACCGGAGTTGCAGAAACACAAAAACTTCATCTTGTGCTCGCCTGTCTTGGTCTCACTTGTTGTTGCTTGAGAATCTGTAGCTAAGCAAACTAAACAACAACCACAACAATAATGGAGCCTCTCCGCCTTCAGGAGAAGAGCTTCCAAAGGACAAAAAGTTTTATTAATATTTTTTGGATCGGGCCAACATCCCCTAATGTTAGTTGCCGACATACTTGTTAGACAACATCTCCAACGTTTCCAACAAGATCGGATCCAAATGTAGTTCTGCCTAGAAACTACTCTATCCTAAGAAGCATAGCATCACACATGCAATGCTTGGGTATTTTTTTTAACCAACCTATATTTTAGTAAGTTCTTTAATCATTCAACTTGTCTAATTAATAAGCAATATCAAACAATATTATTAATTATCTCACATCCCTTGTTCGATAATTAATACTATCAAATCTATAACTCAGAGATGGCTTGCCCCTTAAAAAATCTCCAAACATAGTACTCCAACCTTGGAGTAGACTGCTTAACGGCAGCTTGACCCAAATCCCCAGGGCTCTCAATAGCCTACCATGAATCTGGAGAAGAGGATCCCAACTGTGCTCATGGACACAGATTTGTAAGAAACACAAGTCTTCCATGATGCTAATGTAACTCTACTTTTCATATGTACTAAATAGTCATCGGAAGACTTGCGGGAGACCAGCAGTAAAGACCCTCTGGTCAATACCCAAACCGTCATGGCGAAGAAGAAGCATATTGCAATCTCCACCATCCCAACTCTGGGTGAAAATGTCTTATAAGACATTATTAATGTATCCATAGAAGCCATAGGTCTTTATGACCATTGACTCCCCCAAACATCTAAAACTTAGACTAGATTATTTTCATCTAGTCAAGTATCCGCTCAACCATTTGGGTCATCTTTACCTTGTGAATCAGCCCAAAAATATCTCATCCACTGAGCTATGACTCAAAGAAAATCCCATAACCATCCTCGATTCATTAACCAAGGTAAAATTCTATATTAAGGTCCTGTACACTCCATGAACGTGTCCCCACCCTAATGAGGGTATTTTAGTCATTATCTTGATTAGATGTTCTCCCCCTAATCCAACGACAACCAAAATCTCTTGATTAGTCTTTATTAACTTTAAGTTACTGATATAACTTAACACAACAATAATATATGCAAGCATAAGAATAATCAACATATATAATATGCAGTCACACAAGTGCATAAATAATTAACAGAGGCCCATTGCACTCATTTGCAAGGCCAGGGCTTAGCGAATTCAAGCCCGAGAGTGTAATTAACTCTTAACACATCGCACTAGTTACGTATTTAATACTCTAGTTAATCGATGTATAGGGTTACAGACATGTGTAATACACTGCCTTAAACTCTAAAAAATAGGGTTTTCCCCCTTATTTCCCATGACACTATGACCTGACAAGGTCTTCGTGTCACTGACTGGTCATGCACCTTCCTTTTGAAGTCATTCCATGTCACTATAGCGTACCCTAATGCTTAGTGGTTAGGTTATTAGTTTTGACAAAAACGGAACATACTACCCTTAAGGGCATTAGGGTAATTCTACCACGTAGGGTATGGTACTCCCCCTTGGGTTATTTTAGTCATATCACTACTCTTTTATTTATTTTAAGTCATTAACCTCTCAAAAGGCTCCACTCTCAAACTGACTCGCGCTTCCATTCACATAAATGTGGGCGGGTTCGCTCAAAGAAGTATTTTTGTTATTTGTTTAGGGCTTTAAGAGCATCCAATAGGTCCAAAATTCAACTCAAGGGTACTACTTGACTTCATGGACTCTTTAAAATTTTCTTGGCATGTGACGGGGTCGTGAACCCCTTGAACCGACCCAAGTTGACTTAACGGTTTACCATAAACTCTAAGGGCAAAAGGATCAGTTACCCACTCACTGAGACTTTTCCTCACTATGTAGTTTAGTCTATAATTAGGTTACCCATTAAAATCTCACTGAGAATTTTTTCAATTTTTAGATCAACTCATAGGCCACTAAACAGCAGCCCCTAAGTCGGGTAAGTGGTTTTCACATGATAATTAATAATAAGGGGTAAAAGGGTCATTTTATAGTCTCTGGTATTTTTCCCCAAGCTGAAACTTGGCCACAATACTCCCACGCCTCTCAAAGTGCAATAGTAGTTTTCTATTATTTGTTTTGACATTTTTATCCCCCAGAATCGGACCCGGTTCACTCCCCTCTTTCTTCCTTTTTTTTAAAAAAAAACCAACCCGGGCCAATTCGGGTCGACGACCCGCAACGCGAGTCATCTTCCCCGCATCTGGCCAGAGGCGGAACGCCTCTGGTGGCGCCTGTCATGACCCAGATTTTTAAAATTATTTTTAAATAGCACGAACGGTAAGTAGCGAGGTTTTTTTTTTAAAACACAAAACAAACCCTTCGATTAAATATCCAGGTCATGATAACTGGGGTTCACAAATGCGGATATCAAATCATATGATATTATTTAACGTCTAAAAATTCTTAAAGAACAACTCATCCATCTAAGTACAAGTCCATCACCCTGTCTAAAAATAAATTACAAGTTGACTCTCACACTAAAGGTACACTTACGTATTGGATTTGCTGAAACATTAAAACTTCATCTTGTGCTCGCCTGCCTTGGTCTCACTTGTCATTGCTTTGAAAATCTGCAACCAGCCAAACCAAACAACCACAACAACAACAATGGGACCTCTCTGCCTTTAGGAGAAGAGCTTCCAAAGAACAAAAGGTTTAATTAATATTTTTTCGGATCGGGCCAACATCACCCGATGTTAGTTGCCAACATCTCCAATGTTTCCAACAAGATCGGATCCAGACGTAATTCTTCCTAGAAACTACTCTATCCTAAGAAGCATATCATCACACATGCAATGCTTAGGTATTTTCAACCTACATTTTAGTAAGTCCTTTAACAGTTCCATTTGTCTAATTAACAAGCAATATCAAACAATGTTATTAATTATCTCATATCCCTTGTTCGATAATTAATACTATCAAATCTGAACTCAGATATAACTCTCCCCTCGAGAAATATCTAAACAAAGGACTCCAACCTTGGAGTAGACTGCTTAACAGCAGTTTGACCCAAATCCCCAGGGCTCTCAATAGCCTGCCACAAATCTGGAGAAGAGGATCCCAACTGTGCTCATGGACACAGATTGGCGAGAAGCACAAGCCTTCCATGATGTTCATACAACTCCGCTTTCCATACGTACTAAATAGTCCTGGGAAGACCTGTGGGAGACCTACGGTAAAGGCCCTCTGGTCAATACCTAAACTGTCGTAGCGATGATGAAGCATATCGTATTCTCCACCATCCCAACTCTGGGAGAAAATGTCTTATAAGATATTACTAATATATCAATAAAAGCCTCCGGTCCTTATGACCATTGACTCCCCCAAACATCTAAAACTTAGACTAGATTATTTTCATCCAGTTAAGTATTCGCTCAACCATTTGGGTCCTTTTCACCTTGTGAATCGGCCCAATAAATAACTCATCCACTGAGCTATGACTCAGAGAACATCCCATAGCCACCATCGATTCATTAACCAATGTAAAATCTATGTCAGGGCCCCGTTCACTCTATGAACTGGTCCCAACCCTAAAGAGGGTATTTTAGTAATTATCTTGATTTAGGTGCTCTCCTCCTAATCCAATGACAACCAAAATATCTTGATTAGTCTTTATTAACCTTAAGTTACTGATATAACTTAACGCATCAATAACAAAAGCATGCAACAGATTAAGCAACATAAATAACATGTAGACATACAAGTGCATTAATAACAAAAGAAGGCTCATTTCACTCATTTGTAGGGCTAGGACTTAATGTATTCAAACCCGATAGTGTAAACAACTCTCACGCATCACGTGAATTACGTATATAATACTCTAGTTGATCGATGTATGCAATTGCAGACACTTGTAATTCGCTGCCTTACACCCTTAGAATTAGGGTTCTACCCCTTATTTCCAGTGACATTGTGACTTGTCAAGGTCTTCGTGTCTCTTACTAGTCACACTCCTTCCTTTTGAAGTCATTCCACATCACTATAGCGTACCCTAACGCTTAGTGGTTAGGTTATTAGTTTCGACAGAAACAGAATATATTGCCCTTAAGGACATTAGGGTAATTCTACCCCTTAGGGTATGCTACCCTCCCTTGGGTAATTCTGGTCATCACATTACTCTTTTATTTATTTTAAGTCATAATCCTCTCAAGAGGCTCCACTCTCAAACTGACTCGCGCTTCCATTCACACGAATGTGGGCGAATCCACTCAAGGGGTATTTCTATCATTTGGTTTAAGGCCTTAATGACATCCAATGGGTCCAAAATTGAACTTAAGAGTACTACTAGACTTCATGGACTCTGTGTAATTTTCTTGGCATGTGACAGGGTCGTGAACCCCTTGAACTGACTTAGGTTTTGACTAACGGTTTACTATAAACCCTAAGGGCAAAAAGGTCAATTAACCACTCACTAAGATTTTTCTTCACTAATATATTTGGCCTACAAATAAGTTATCCATTAAAATATCATTGAGAGTTTTCTCAATTTTTACATCAATTCATAGGCTACTGAACCGGAACCCCTAAGTCAGGTAAGTGAACTGTCACCCAGTTAGAAGGGTAAAATAGTCAATTAATAGATAATGGGATTTTACCCCAGGCTGAAACTTGGTCAAGGTACTCGGCATACGCTCATGGCCATATGTAATTTTTTTCAAATTTAATTTACATCTACAACCTACTGAACCGGACCGGGTTTAGTTAGATTTTGTTTTTCTTTTTTTATTTTACCTGAACTGGGTTGGACAACCCGACCCGGTCCAGGGCCTGACGACCCGTTTCATGGGTCGTCTTCCCCGTGACCAGTAGCCTCTGGCGGTGCCGCTCATCTTGTGGCGGAGGTGGGTCGGCCTAAGGGATTCCGGACCACTAGTGCACTGCGGAACCGATAGGATCAGTCCCACCGCCGCATGGTGGCTGGACGGCGGCCAAAATGATTTTCTTATTCAAAACTATGAGGCGGCAGCAGAAGCCGCTGCCGCCGATGACACCACAGTGGCCAGGGCCGGAGCAGCCCAGGCCGCCACATCCGGGGCCGACGCAGCCCAGCAGGACACAGCCGGGGCAGGCACAGCCAGGGTGAGCACGACTGGGCCTGCGCAGCTCCGCCCTTTGTCTTTTCTTTTTCTTTTTCTTTTTATACCCTGACCTTCACGGAGGCGATGGAACCTGCCGCCGGCGGTTCGCCCCAACGTACTTGCCCGGCAGCGAGAGTTTCTAGCCGGCAAAGGAAACCGGTCTGCCGGCTGGCGGCTGATTAGCAACCCGTCTGGCCAGAGAAAAAAAACAATAGTAATTTCTGCAATTTCTCCAATTACTATTCATGCAAAAATTAAACTATATACAGATTTATTTAATAAAACCTTTGTTAATATACTTGAAGATAACAGTAATGATCCTACCTTCATCACCAGTTTGTCGTCGATCCACCGCTGCCGGAGCCTCACCGAAGTCGCAAGAAAATTCCCTTGATGGCTCCTCCTTGTCTTAATAGTCCAAGCCCCCCCTCCATTAACCCTAATTAGTCTTTTTATATGCATGGAATTAGGGTGCCTAATCCCCTAAGGAGTTGGGCCAAAATCTCCCCAATTCGGCAACCAAATTTAGTCCCAAAAACACAATTTCGGAATACTAATTGATGGGGCCCATATTGCAACTGAAATGAACAATTCGCATGTTCAATTTGGGTAAACGGGTCTAGCGCATTATAATAAACTTTGAATAGTGGTATCTCCCTCATTCGAACTCTGATTTGCGCGTTCTTGGAGGCATTTCGAAAATATTTCTGTCTAATTTCCAACCATCTAGGTTTCAGATACAAATTCTAAGCATTGATTAAGTTATTATAACAAGAAGATCAAGGGGTCCAATACCCTAATTTCCTGTGGTCGACTTTCGGGAATTTAGAAAATTCCCGGTTGTTACAGTGCCGCCCTTGGCCACCACGGCTAGGCGGCGGGCTGGGCTTCACAAAGGGTCTACCCCCCGCCTCCGCCCAGTGGCCGGCTGGGGCCGAAGACGCCTCTTTTCCCTATCTACTATGCAACACATCGGGGTACTGCGGCGGCAGGCCACCATGGCCGATGATTCCGGGAACCTGGTCCCTCTTCTGGCAGCGGCTGCGCCGCCCTCCTCCGGTGGCCGATCTATTATCTCTCTTTTTTTTATGCGACTACCCGGCAGCCTGCAGTGGCAGTCGAAACTGCTGCCGCGAAGGCTACCATAGCCAGGGCCACGGCTGCCACAGTGAAGGCCAGTGCCCACCCCCCCCCCCCCCCTACACCGATTCTGGTGACATAACAAAACATAATTATGTGAACAGTATTTGCAGAAAATATTATTAATATTATTATCAATAAAATAACTAACAAATTCCTTATAAATCTTAACTTGAAATCCTACCTCAATGGCCGAGTTGTCGTCTATCCACCGCTGCCGGAGTTTCACCGGAAAATTCTAATGATGGCCCCTCCGGTCCAAAGATAACCCCCCTCTAATAGCCATAAACAACCCCTTTTATAAAGATGGAGATCAGGGTCAAATCTAGGCAAAAACCTCCTCAATTTGACAACCAAATTGGGCCTCAAAAGCACAATTTCAGAATACTAATTGTTTGGGCCTGTATAGTAACTTAAACGGACAATTCACGTGTCCAATTCGAGTAAACGGGCCCTGCACGATATGTTCAATTTCGAACGGTCGTATTTTCCTCATCCGAACTCCGATTTGCGCATTCTTGGTGGTGTTTCAAAGATCTTTTTGTATACTTTCTATCTATATAGGTTTCAGATACCAATTCTAAACATTGAATAAGTTATTCTAACGAGGAGCTCAAGGGGTCCAACACCCTAATTTCCCCTGGTCAACTTTGGGAATTTAAAAAATTCCTGGACGTTACAGTTCACCCACAAAATTCTAACTTTCAAAATACATAATAATTTCCCTATCCTCTTGCTTATCCTCATTAATGTTTTGTTAAGTTATTTATTCCATGCTTTTATCATTTAAAAGGTTCAGAAATTCCTTTCAAAAAATATGGATGTCACATCATGACTTTTGTTAGTTGAATAAATTGGAATTGTTTTGATATGTGTTAGTGATGTCTAGCTTATGATAATGGCTTAAGGAGTCAAGGGAATTGAGTGAGACAAAAGAGAAGATGATTTGAATAAGGAACCAAATGTAAGTACATATTGAGTCATTGCAATGTCTTGACTTAATTCAAATCAGAACAATGTTAAGTGATGTATAATTTGAGTTAAAAATAATATCCAATTGTTGCTAAAGATTACATGGTGAAGATAAAGTAGAATTGAAAGCTCAAAAGGTGTTTAAAAGGTAAAAAAAAATTACACACACACATCACACATACATTTGGGAATGATGGGAATTGTTATACGAGGGGAGTGTAGGAGAAAGGTGGATGAGAATTCGCTAAAGAATGTTATCTTGTTTGTCATAGATCAATTGTCTTTGATTGAATGATCAATTGCCCTTGAATGTTGTTCAATAGTTTCTGCACCACATTGAATTATTGATTGTCTTTGCCAACCACCACAATGGTTGGAAAATGTGGAGTAAACAATGCCAAAGGTAGAAAGCTGAAGGTAGAGGCATTTTCGTCACAAATCTCTTAACAATTATTTATAGAAAACTAATGTACTTCAAGTGTATTTCGTAAAAGTTGCCTCCCCTGCTTGAGTCCTAGTTGTACATTGGACAAGGCCTCCCTGTTAGTAAAAGCGGAGCGGAGTTCCTGCTCTTCCCTCGGTGTCAAGGTGATAGAACAGCTTAGGCCAAGGGAGGTGGGTTGCACTTGGGCAGTAAAAATTGAGACAATTTAAACACATGCATTTTTTTTTACTCAAATGTAAATATACTACTACATTGTTAACATCAAGGGGTAAAAAAGTATAGTTGTTTTAGTGTGAGGTAGTAGTATAAACGTACTTTCAGCAAAGGCAAGGGAGTCTTGGTGTAATTTTCCCAAAAAAAAAAACAACAAAACGCATCACAAGTAAACGCCTAAAAATGACAAGATTGGGAATTTGGTGAATCCCTTTCGTCCTTCCTTGCAGCGTGAGATGTCGGGTTCACCTTCTCCGTACTCACTCCACACATGAGTTGATCATACTGCAGAGTCGTTTTCGTATGTGGTGAACGCTAAGCAGTACGCCCATGTGCGCGCAGGTTAGCGGGGTCCCCGCTTCCAATCTTTTGCAAACGAAGCCCCCCGCTTTCGAAGTTTGATGAGGCGTCTTTTGCTGCTGTGGAAATTGAGGCAGACACAGCTGGTGCGGTTAGGGTTTGGGCCCTCACCGGAGCATGGAGACAATAGAGGCTTTAATGCTGCACAAAAGCGGGCCCCAAAACGACCCGATTATGATGGGCACCTGGGTCCGCATATGCTGCATCATTTTCCAAAATCATGTTTCTTCTATTAGAATTTAAAATTTTTACGGGGAAGAATTTTTAATATTCTTCACTTACATGTAAGAAATGTTTATTGGTTGTTTACCCATGAGATCAATAATACGTACTTATGTACTGTGAAAGATGCTAAAGTATATTAGTTATTAATCTTAAGGAGTTGTTTGTGTATGAAATTTTCGTAAGATTATATTAATTTTACTTCAATTATGACTCAAATTATTGAAATTATATTTGTGTATAAAGAATAGGTAAAATTAAAAAAATTTACCCGAAAGTTTATTCTAAGCCGTTTCAAACTTAAATTAGTATGAAATCACCAAATCACCTCATTCCGACTCTTAGCCTTATTTTAAAAATTATAAATTCTTTTATTTTTCAACGGTTACCTCGTGTATTGATTTGAACTTAAAAAAAATATACTTTATAAGTAGGGCCCTCTTAAAAAATTTAAAATTACCTACTCTTATAAGATCTTGTTTGATAGAATTCAAATTTAAGAAATAATAGTACCATAAATATGCATATCTAAATTCAGGAAAAAGAATTATATTAATTTAAAATTAAATTTAATGCAACATCTGAATTTATTCTAAGTTTTTTTTATTACTAACCATATTTCATATTTGATAAATTTTAAAAATTAATTTTAAAAAAATTTCGGATCTCCGGACGTTTTTTTAGCTGGGCTCACGTGAGCAAAGTTGAAGATCATGATAATCTAAACGGACCCGGGTCATCCGTGTAGGCGGGGTCGGAAGTTCGAAAGAGAACAAAATCAGAGGTCCGAAAACAGTACAGCATCAAACTGAGGGATTAGAGACTGCCGACAGAAACAGAGAAGCCAACATAAAGTTGGGGTTGTCAGCGACGTTAAGAAAAGGGTGAGTGGTTGCGGACTTGCGGCTACTCCTCTTTTCCCTTTCCTTGTTCTTCTTCTCCCCCTCAATCTGCAGTTTGAGTTGCGTTTTCCGACGATTCAGTCATGGATTCCTGCCGGAATGTGTCAGTATCCGGCGGCCTGCCGACGGGCAACCTTCCTCCTGAGCAAGGTGGGTTCATGGCGGCTTCCCAGCTGGACGAGTTCCTACCGGGGGATATCAAGGTGAGGAGGCTCAGGGATTACATGGGTTAGTTGGTTTTCTTTTGTTTTTCAGCCGGGCATCTCTGTTTCCTCTGGTTTTCTGTTTCTTTGCTTGCATTTCATCTCATTCTCTTCTACACATTTCCTTTCAGATTGTCGAGAGTCATGTTTTTTACTCTTTACCTTGAAAATACCATTTCTCAAGTCATATTACGTTTGATGATTTTGATATATGCCTTAAAACTGTCATGGCGTAGTTTTTTTTATGTGCCTTGCATGCAATGTTAGAAAGATCAACTTTTTGAAATGGGATCCTCTTAACATTATGAAGCAACATGACTGTTCTTGAAAAAGTTGTGGGCTATCATGGCTCTGTCTCTAATTCTTATTGTGTTTGCTGTCATATTCTGTCTCTCTTTTTTCTTTGTTATATTCAACGCATGTTCTTATTGTGATCATTAGTTGATTTGTAGGAGTTATTCATCAAAAAGAAGAATTTGAGGAGGAAGGCTTCATTTTTATGATTTAAGTTCTACATTTTTTTGTGTGGGAAAAACATATATATGATTGTGATTTTTGATGCAGGAAAATGATGGTGGGCTGGAATGGCTCTCTGTTTTCTTGGAGGACTGTTTGTCTGGCAATGTCATTCCAATCCCAATCCCAGCCCCAACCCAGACCCCCCAATCCTTGAAACCAAGTCCCCAAAAGTCACCACCCTCACAAACCCAGCTCACCTCCCTCACAAAGCAATTAGCTTTCCCAAAGGTCAGTGCCAAGAGGAAGAGAACCCCCACCATAACCAGCCCCATTGTTGACAGCGAATCAGAAAGTCATATGCCTGTCGAAACTCCGCACTTGACTCCAGACTTACCTCTTCTCCTGCACCAGTCCCACTGGCTTGCAGACAGTGAGCTCCTGGTTCCCTTGGAAAAGAGTGAAGACAGAGCCGGAGAAGTTGATGCCGGAGGGGAGAAGGTGGACTCCACTGTGAGAAGGTGCACACATTGCCTGTCTCACCGGACTCCACAGTGGCGAGCCGGCCCACTAGGACCCAAGACACTGTGCAATGCTTGTGGGGTGAGGTTCAAGTCTGGCCGGCTGCTGCCGGAGTATAGGCCTGCAAAGAGCCCCACGTTTGTGAGCTACAAGCATTCTAATTCTCATAAGAAGGTCATGGAGATGAGGATGACGGCGATGTAAATAAACAGAAATAGGCAGTGTGTTTAAATTACTGTGAACTAGGAATTTCTTTTTTTCTTTTATTTAGCTCATAGATTCTTCTTCTTGAGTAATCTATGTCATGAGGCGTCAGACTCTTAGAGTTATTGAAATTTGTCTAAATTCATATTTGAAAAAGTTGTGAGCCTCATAAGCAATCAGATCAAGATCTTGATGGCAGTGCTTGATCCAATGGCGGAGGGTGCAAAAAAAATAATTTGCCCCCTGAATCCGCTGTTGGATTATAATTTGACTGCTGATGATGTCAAGCTCATGCTGATGTGGTGTGCATGACCCCGGGCTCATCCAAACAAGCGCGCTTCACATTTAATTTATAATCCAAAGGTCAAATGTTGATGACTTTACTTGTTTTGGTATGTGATGTTTGCTTTTGAAATTGATGGAAGATAAAACATAATTGTGGAAATCTAAGATTACTTTTGACTTGTAGGGGAAGTTCGATGAATTTACGACTTAAGATGGCGTTCTTATTGATTGTACACGAGAAAAGTTAACATGAACCTGAGCTCAGGCATTGCAAGTTATCAAATCTTGATTTGAAGGTGTGTATTAAGAAAGGGGGCAAGCGGGTAGATTACACGCCTACTTGCTGCTTAATATGTACCGTCGGATTAAAACTTGATGGCATGTGATGTCTCAGTTTTTGTGAGCCTAAATTCATATAAACATGATTCTTTTAAGAAGAAAAAGTTAATAAGAGCCCGCGACCCGCTCATATTAATGAGATTGGTTATCTTTGGTGCTTTTATGTGAAAAGTCCAAGTGTCAAAGATTAAGGCCATGTAAGCTTAATTAAATAATGTGTGGTGCTAAAGTAGGAAGTGTGACGTTGTAGATCTTTATAGTTGAAAAGGACTACCGTATTTGACTGTGATATGGGGACCAGCACTTGGTCGGTGGGTAAGATAAATTGAAATTCAAATGCACAGTGCGGTGCGGGTAGCATTACAGTAATAATGCCACTTCCATTATTGGACTGGCAGTCTTCTGCAATGAAGAACACCATTAGTTTTCACGACATGTTATTGGCTAAGAAGATAGGGTCGGCGTCTAAACTTTCAACTGCCACATATGGAAGGCTTTGTCATCGAAATCGAAATGCTAATTTGATCTTTACAGCTGACTCCAGCAAGCAGCTGTATATGTTACTCTGAAAAGTTCCATATGTCCCTCGCAAATTTCATCCGGCTTTGGATCTGGTGGGGAGGTGGGAAGAGTTTTTTATGTTCCTAATAATTAGTCCAGCATAAGTTACAAATGAGAGTCGTTCACTTACGAGATTGATGACGCATGTGTTAATATATGTTAGCGTTAATATCACTTACACTAATATGTGCTAGCGCATGTGTCATCGATTTAAAATATCAACAATTCTCATACGTAGCTCACACTGAGCTCATTGTCAAAGGAGAGCATGAAAAACTCTTCCGTAGGGGTGAGCACTTTCAAAACACCCCAATGTGCTATGAAAATTCATGAGTTTTCATGGCATGCTAGGCTGTTGTGAGAGCACTCACATGTGCGTGCTCTATAGCTGATTTGAAGGAATTCCATCCCCACTTTTATTGTTGAACAAGCTACCTCCTATCCCCCTACCGGTGGCTGTTGTAATGTCCGAGAATTTTCTAAATTTTCAAAATCGACCACTTAGAAATTAGGGTGTTAGACCCTTTGACTTTCTTGTGGAAATAACTTATTTAATGTTTATAATTAGTGGCTGATACTTTTTTGGATGAAAAGTAGATGGAAAGAGCTTTGAAACACCACCAAGAATGCGCAAATCGGAGTTCGGATGAGGGAGATACGACCATTTGAAGTTATATATAACGTGCTTGACCTATTTACCCGAATTAGACGTGCGAATTATCCGTTTAAGTCACTATACGGGCCCGATCAATTAGTATTCCGAAACTATATCTTATGGGCCCAATTAGGTGACTTAAGTAGGGGGTTTTGGCCAACGCTGAGGTGGATTGGGTTCTTAATCCTTATGATTATAAAAAGAGATAATTAGGGAGTTTTGAGGGGGACAAAAAAGGAGAAGCCGCCAGGAAAGATGAAGAGTGTCGACCCGTGTATGGCTGACAGTGGAGCTGACGAGGAGATGCATGAAGGTTAAACTCCGAGGAGGTAAGATTAGTGATTCAATATAATTCCTTTGTAAGTTAGTGTGTTTTTGTTACTATAAATACGCCGGGGTAAACACAACCTGTGAAAAGGAGGGTCGACGGAGAAGATGGGTGCACGGCCATCGGCTTGCCTCCATTGATTGGCCAACTCTAGTTACTATTTCTGGTCGCGGATAGGGGCGCTCATCATCTCGTTCGGCTGTGGGGAGGGAGATTTTATCATCGCTCTCACCCGTCTTCAGTGCTCCGGCGAACTGCGGCCTTAGCAGGGCCATAGTGGGTTATTTTTGGACAGAGTTCAAGACTGTTATGGAGAGGGGACAACCCCTCTAGTTAAGGCCATCACTGCCAGTGACCACCAGCAAAAAGCCGTGGGTGCGGCGATGGCCACCAGCAGAAAGCCGCGGGTTTGCACCCGCGGCTTTGTTTTCTTTTTCGATGGAGAAGCACCATTTGTGTGGGGTGCCGAATTTTGAGGGAATACTGCTGCAGTCACCGGAGGTGGGAGGAGCACCATTGCGAGGCCGGTGGAAGGCTAGAACGCTCTTTCTGGCGATGGAAAGGGTGCTATGCTGTTAGCCATAAATGACATACAGTGCTCTGCCATGCCCTTCACTGGAAGTAGGGTGGGCTCTGCCACCGCAGCCACCCAATCACCGCTGGAGGCCATACTGGCCGCCAGCGGTGAGATCTTGGCTTGAAAAGGCCAAGGCAGAGCTTTGTCAGGGACCAAGCACCACCGCTCTTCCAATTAAACCAAACCCAGAGCCACAATCGTCTCCGCAAGGAAGACGACTACTCGACCAGGAATTTAATTCACAGTCTGGTTAAAAAAAAAGGGAAACGAACTGGGTCCGGTTCAGGGGGTATAATCATCCAAACAAATTTAGAAAAATCAAAAGTAGACCTTAAGAAGAGTTTGAGTGCTTTGACCAAGTTTCATCTAAGGGAAAAATCTTAGAGACTACAAAATGACCCTTTTATCCCTTATAATTAAATTGTCGTGTGTAAACCACGTACCAGACTTCGGGGCTCCAGTTCAAGGGCCTATGAGTTTATATAAAAATTGGGAAAATTTCCAGTAAAATCTTAATGTGTACTCTAAATATAGACCAAGCCGCATAGTGAGAAAATATCCCAGTGAGTGGGTAAATGACTATCTTGTCCCTAGGGTTAATCGTAAACCGTTAAGTCAACCTGGGTCGGTTGAAGGGGTTCACAACCCCGTCACATGCCAGAAAAATTACACAGGGTCCATAAAGTCAAGTAGTACCCTTGAGTTCAATTTTGGACCCATTATATGGTAATAAGTCTATAAAACAAATGACAAAAATACCCCTTCGAGAGGACTGCTCGTGTACGTGTGAGTGGAAGCATGAGTCAATTTGAGAGTGGAGCCTTGTGAGAGGTCAATGACTTACAATCAATAGAGGGTAAGTGAAATGACTAGAATGACCCAAGGGATGGTACCATACCCTAGATAGTAAAATTACCCTAATGCCCTTAGGGGCAATGTGTTTTGTTTCTACTGAAACGGATAACCTAGCTACCAAGCGTTAGGGTATGCTATAATGATATTAAATAGATTTAAATGGAAGGGGTGTGACCAGTAAGTAACACGAAGACCCTGTCAGGTCACACTGTCAAAGGAAACAAGGGGAATAACCCTAAATTCTCAGGGTTTAAAGCGGTGAATTACAAGTGTCTACAACCCAATACATCGATCAACTAGAGCATTATGCATGTAACTTGCGTAATGCGTTAGAGTTGTTTACATTTTTGAGCTTGAACTCGCTGAGCCCTAGCCCTCCAAATGAGTGCAACGTGCCTTTATTTATTATTTATGCACTGGTGTGAATGCATGTTATTTATGTTGATTATACTGATGCATACTTTTATTTTTTATACTTTAATTTATATCGGTAACTTAAGATTAATGAAGTTTAATCAAGAGACATGGGTTGCCATTGGATTGGGGGGAGAACAACTAATCAAGATAAAGACTAAAATACTCTCAATAGGGTTTGGGACCAGTTCATAGAGAGAATGGGGCCCTGACATAGAATTTTACCTTGGTTAATGAACCGAGGGTGGTTATGAGATGTTCTCTGAGTCATAGCTCAGTGGATGAGCTATTTGTTGGGCCGATTCACAAAGTGAAAAGGACCTAATGGTTGGGCAAATACTTGACTGGATGAAAATAATCTAGTCTAAGTTTCAGATATTTGGGGGAGTCAATGGTCAGAAAGACCCAAGGCTTCTATGGATTCATTGGTAATGTCTTAAAAGACATTTTCCCCAGAGTTGGGGAATGGTAGAGATTGTGATATGCTTCTTCATCGCCACGACGGTTTGGGTATTGACCATAGGGTCTTTACCGTGGGCCTCCCACAGGTCTTCCCAGGACTATTTAGTACGTATGAAAAACGGAGTTACATGAGCATCATGGAAGGCTTGTGTTTCTTGCCAATCTGTATCCATGAGCACAATTAGGATCCTTTTCTCTAAATTCGTGGCAGGCTATTGAGAGTCCTGGGGATTTGGATCAAGCTGCTGTTAAGCAGTCTACTCCAAGGTTGGAGTCTTTTGTTTTGAGATTTCTCGAGGGGTGAGTCATCTCTGAGTTATAGATTTTGTAGTATTAATTATCGAATAAGGGATGTGAGATAATTAATAACATTGTTTGATATTGCTTGTTATTAGACAAGTGGAATGATTAAAAGACTTACTAAAATGTAGGTTGAAAATACTTAAGCATTGCATGTGTGGTGCTAAGCTTCTTAAGATAAAGTAGTTTCTAGGCAGAACTACATCTGGATCCGATCTTGTTGGAAACATTGGAGATGTTGTCTGATGAGTACGTAGGCAACTAACATCGGGTGATGTTGACCCGATCCAAAAAATATTAATAAAACCTTTTGTCCTTTGGAAGCTCTTCTCCTAAAGGCGGGGAGGTTCCATTGTTGTTGTTGGTGTTGTTGGGTTTACTTGGTTGCAGATTCTTTAGGCGATGACAAGTGAGACAAAGACAGGCGAGCACAAGAAGAAGTCTCTATAATCTCCAGCATCCCAACACGGGGAGAAAATGTCTTATAAGACATTACTAATGAATAAATAGAAGTCTCAAGTCTTTATAACCATTGACTCCCCCAAACATCTGAAACTTAGACTAGATTATTTCCATCCGGTCAAGTATTCGCTCAACCATTTGGGTCCTCTTCATCTTGTGAATCGGCCCATTAAATAGCTCATCCACTGAGCTATGACTCAAAGAACATCCCATAACCACCCTCGGATCATTAACCAAGGTCAAATTCTATGTCAAGGCCCCGTTCACTTTATGAACTGGTCCCAACCCTAAAGAGGGTATTTTAGTTATTATCTTGATTAGGTGTTCTCCCCTCAAACCAATAGCAACCCATGTCTCTTGATTAATCTTCATTAATCTTAAGTTACTGATATGAATCAATGCATCAATATCAAAAGCATGCATCATCATAAATAACATGCAATCATACAAACGTATAAACAATAAACGGAGGCCCATTGCATTCATTTGTAGGGCTAGAGCTTGGAGAATTCAAGCCCGATAGTATAAACAACTCTAGCGCATGACATTCTAGTCGATCGATGCGCTCAGTAGCAGACATGTAAAATACGCTGCTTTAAACCTAAGAATTAGGGTTCTGCCCCTTATTTCTCATGACACTGTGACCAGACAAGGTCTTCGTGTCACTTACTGGTAATGCTCCTTCCTTTTTAAGTCATTTATAGGGTACCCTAACTCTTGATTCACTGAGTCATCTGTTTCATCAAAAACAGAACATATTGCCCCTAAGGGCGTTAGGGTAATTTTATCACCTAGGGTATGATACCCTCCCTTGGGTCATTCTAGTCATTTTACTGCACCTCTATTGATTTAAGTCATTGACTTCTCACCAGGCTCCACTCTCAAACCGACTCACGCTTCCATTCACACGAATGTGGGCGGGTCCACTCAAAGGGTATTTCTGTTATTTGGTTTAAGGCCTTAACGACATCCAATGGGTCCAAAATTTAACTCAAGGGTACTACTGGCCTTCATAGACTCTGTGTAATTTTCCTGGCATATGACGGGGTCGTGAACCCCTTGAACCGACCCAGGTTGGCTTAACGGTTTACTATAAATCCTAAGGGCAAAAGGGTCAAGTATCCACTCACTGGGATTTTTCCTCACTTATTGGTGTGGTCTATAATTAATCTACTCATTAAACTATAACTGAGAATTTTCCCAATTTATAGATCAACTCATAGGCCCCTAAACCGGAGCCCCAAAGTCGGGTAAGTGAATATTATACGATAATTAACTATCTCAAAGTCCATGGGTAATTGTTCTAAATTTTTAGAACAAGTATAGACCCTTGAACCGAACCCGGTTCAACCCCTACTTTTATTTCTCTTTTTATTTAAATTGTTGACCCAGACCGGATCCGGGCCAGGCCCAGACCAATCGGGTCCAGACCAGCGAAGACGGGTCGTCTTCTTCGGTTCCGGCCAGTAGGAACACCTTCTGGCCTCCAGCAGCCATTGCCCGCCACCACTGTTAGCCGACAGGCTTGGCCAATAAGATCGCCTCCGGGAGGCGGTTCCGTTAGACCTAGTCTCGTTAGAGCATGGTGGTTGCCGAGTGGTCTGCAAAGCGACCAGATTTTTCTTCCGCCGGTGATTTGCACCAACGCCACCGTCTCGCCCAGCCATGGGACCGGGGCCATTCGATTCGCTATCGCGGCATGGCCTGTAGCAACATAGGCCACTGAATCCAGGGCCGGCACAGCCTAGGCCGCCGCAGCCAGGGCTGGCGTGGCTGGCCTGCACAACCCCTTTTTTGTTTTTTTTTAAACAGTGATCCGCACGGCGGCGGCGGAACTTGCCAACGGCAGGTCGCCCCCGTCTTTCTAGCAATAGGGGGGGGGGGGCGGAGGAAAATCGACCGGTGGCCGATTAGTGGCCTACCGGTCTGCACTATTCTACAAAGTTACAAAACAATAATTTTTAAACGAAATTGCATAAATAAGCAGAATTGCATAAATTAAATCAAAACTTATTTAATAAATAATTCGTTAATCCATACTAGGAAGTAACGGCAACAATCTTACCTTAATTGCCGATTTGTGGTCGATCCACCGCCATCGGAGCCTCGCCAGAGCTTCGCCATTCACCCCATTCTCTGCTCTAATCGGGCAAAAGACCCCCAAAAAAGCCTTGATTAATTCTTTTTGTAGGCATGGGATTAGGGCTCCTAATCCCATGAGAAATTGGGCCCAAAAACCCAATTTCGGAACATCGGGCCCGTATCGCAACTTAAATGGATATTCGCGCATTTAATTTGGGTAAACGGGTCCTTCACGTTAAAGTCAACTTCGAACAGTCGTATCTCCCTCATCCAGACACCGATTCATGCGTTCTTGGTGGCGTTTCGAAGCTCTTTCAATCTATTTTCCATCCATATATGCTTTAGCCACCACTTTCAAGTGATGATTAAGTTATTCCTATGAGAAGATCAAGGGGTCTTATACCCTAATTTCCCCGTGGTCGACTTCGGGAATTTAGAAAATTCCTAGACGTTACACCTAATCCCATGAGAAATTGGGCCCCAAAAACTCAATTTCAGAACAGTCAATAATCGGGCCCACAAAACAACTTCAACGGCCCATTTGCACGTTTAAATCGGGTAAACAAGCCCTATACGATATGTTTAATTTTGAACAGTTGTATCTCCCTCATTCGGACTCTAATTCGCACGTTCTTGGTGGCGTTTTGAAGCTCTTTTCGTCTATTTTCCATCCATATATTCTTTAGCTACACTTCTAACTGATGATTAAGTTATTCCCATGAGAAGATCAAGGGGTCCAACACCCTAATTTCCCGTTGTCAACTTCGGGAATTTAGAAAATTCCCGGATGTTACACTTGGAGCTAAGTAGGTAGCATCTTAATAATGCTTTAGTTTATGACATGACATATTGATTTACTTACATTTTGTTGTAGCAATATACACGTTGTTACTTGAGCATGGGTTTTAATCTTTAAATTGCTTGAATTTTAACTCCGCTATATGTTAACTTAGTTTGAGTGCTTTTGGTAATGATAATTTTTTGCCTAAAATAATCTTGCAGTGGTATTCTTGCGGAAATTGATGTTTTCTCGGACCATGTGGTGGTGGGGGTAAGCTCAGTAGATGCATGTTATGTTCATTCACCCATATTCAATTAATTGTATCAATATTTAACTTTCTTCTTATTTCAGGCAATCGAAAGGAGTGTGAATGCAGCCCCTTCTAGTCATCATGAAGTTGCCTTTGATTTGACTTCGATGAAGAAGAATACTTTTCAGTATGTAGAAGAAAAAGGAGAAAGCAGTAAAGGAAAAATGACTGATTTTGTGTCAAACAATGATAATCTTGATACAAAATGCTTTGAATTAGATGAAATGGAGAAGGTAGTAAAGGAAAAATTGCAGACTTTGATGCACTAAAGGGGCTCATTTGTATTGATAGGAGTGACTACATAATCATTTCTTACAATGTTTGATTGGGAGGAGCGACTACATATACATTTCTCTAGGGTTTTTACAACTAGCTTTAACAACATATACAGAGTTATGAAATCATTCTTTACATTTCTTTCATGTTTTCATATGGATCCTGACTACTTTTTTAATTCAGAGATATAAACTGGATGTATGTGGGAAATATGCATTTGTTGTTTTGCAAACACCCAGCTTCAGATAATAAATGGTTCTTTTTTTTGTCATAATCTGTCTATTTTCATTCCTTTTTTTATCACTTGCTTTTGTCCTTAAACAACAAAAAGTGTAAGTGAAATAGCATTTAAACTAGTTCATCCTTCATCGCCCATGCCCAGTCTTTTGCTTTTACTTGCATCTTTTCCTTGTTCACTGGTTTTATTTTCTTCTTTCTCCTTTGGCATTCCTTTTTACAATAAAACTCTTGCATTCAGATAGAGAAAATTTGACCTCTGGGGTTTGGAGCTTGAGTCACTTGACAAGCTCCTAGCACTGATTTTTGTTGGGGAAGATTGGACTGAGTTCAATTTATACGCCAACTGCTTCCTCGTCTTGGTTACAATCCTTAAATGAAAAAAAATTTTCTTATAAATTTTAAATGAAAAAGGTAGGAGATACAATTCATGTATCAAAAGACTGAATAAAATAAAAAAACTGAGTACGTTTGCCACCACAAAATTTGTGAAAAGTCAAGCTCATTAACCACTCAAAATGCCAACATTTACTGCTTTTTCCTTAATGTATGAAGGGATAAAAGCAAAAAATAAAATTCATAGAGAAAAGTTATTTGTCGACTCATCCACAGAACCACAACTATGAAAAGTAAAATTACAAACTGAAACAATTTAAAAAAATATAAAGCAGAAGAATGAATAGTACAATCACTTATAGTCTGGAATTGAACAAGTACAACCAACAAAAATCATAATTTTCCACTCATGTAATATATCTGAAGTACTTTCCAAATGAAACATAAAAGAATAAATTAACAACAACTGCTCAGGCATCCTGGACTAATAAATGAACTACAATCATAAAAACCTTATAAATCAGAAATTTCCATCTCTTATCAGTTCTATTTAGCAGTCCAATTATAATGAATTACATACTCCCCCATTAAAAATCCTACTTAAGGAAAAATGCTGATACACACTTCAACATATTATATTCTAAGGCTAAAATCAAGCCCAATCTAAGAAAAAACCATAATAAAGATGAATTTCCAACAATGAACTAAACTATTCATGATGGAGAGACCCACTTTGGCAAATCTCACACCTGGAAGATCATCTCATTACTCATACTATGATAGAAAAAAAAATAGAAAAAATTAGCAAATTTTGCACAACTGTCATGACCTGGATTTTCAAAACCTTTTTTAAATAAAAGACACGTGATAAATCACGACAATTTTTTTTTCTTTCTTAAACACAAAACAAATCATTCGATTAAATATCTAGATTGTAATAAATTGAGTTCACAAATACAAATATCAAATCATATGATATTATTACACGTGTCAAAATTCGATAAATAGCAAGTTAACCCTCTAAGTACAAGTCTGTCATCTATCCAAAAATAAATAACCAAGTAAAGTTGGCTCTCACGTGAGTAATCACAATTACTTACATAATTGCAAAAGCAAGAGACTAGGTCCCACTAGTGCAATGTCGTCCTCAAACGCCCACCAACGTCCTGATCTTGCAACGTCCCCATCTAAAGAACCTGCAAGCAAACATGACCAAACAGGCAACAAAACATCTCCTCCCCTTGGAGGAGCATTCAAAAGAACAAAAATAAAATTTAATATTTTTCGGATCGGGCCAACATCACCTGATGTTAGTTGCCTACGTACTTATCAGACAACATATCCAATGTTTCCAACAAGATTGGATCTAGACATAGTTTGGCCTAAAACTACACTTTACCTATAAGGACTCTTATTTCTAAACCGATTTTCATTTCATTTTAATCGTCGGTTATTGCGTGGTTAACTCTTTTCTTATTAATTCAGTGGTTTCAAAAATAAATGGTGTTTCTGATGGTTTTAATCAAAATTAACTTCACAATTATTGGTTTTAAGTGATTTTGAGTTAAATCTAAATTTTTGGGATTTTTCTGAATTTTTACTAATTTTCCAAAAATTAGGGTTTGGCGGGACCCCCTGTGGGCCCCACCGTTGAAATTTGGGTTTTTGGACCAAACTAACCCAGACATCAACACAAGCCTTTACAAAAAATTTCATAATTTTTCTAGGTTTAATTAGTGCTCAAATAGCTAAATTACCCATTTTTAGCATATTTTTTATTCATACCCCACTAATTACCTACACACATCCCAAACCCTACTATAAATAGAATGACCTGAGCTATTTCCATTTTAGGAATAGGTTGGGAAAGGGAGGTTAGGCCTAATTCCCTAATTAGGCCTGGATTAGAAGGTGTTTAAGGTAAGTCTTTTGTAATTAAGCCCTAAATCATAGACTTTCTCCTAATCCTTTCTAGATCTATCATTTCCCCTTTGTTTTGATTCATTTTTAAACCCTAGATCTAAAAATCCGATTTTTATGCTCAACAAGCCCTAGATCTAAGTTTTTCATTAAGGTTTTCTATGTTAAATCGATTTTAATGGAGTTTAATTTAAACTCTATGTATTTGCAAGGTTTTCAAGAAGGGTGACCATCAAATCCAAGTCTAATCAAGGGATAAGGTAATGGACTTTCGAATTTTCAATTTTCCTATAGTAAAGCTCTTAATTTTATGGTTTATTTTGAGTGGATTTACTTGATTTAGTGCTTTAATGGCATGATTAGTAAATGGTAATCTTTAATCCCAATTTCATAGGGTTTTATCTTGTTATGATGTGGATTAGTTTCTTGGGCATTCGAACGGCAACACTGTAAGTTCAACCGATTTTCCACTTAGCCGATCGAACGACCTGACTGGGCATTCGAATGACAACACTGTCAGTTCGACAGATTTCCCGTTTAGCTGATCGAACGACCCTACTGGGCGTTCGAACAGCTACACAGTGGATTTTGCATTTTGTGCATGATGTCTATTTCAGTGATTCCACTTTGATATGTTATTTTCATATGTATGTGGAGTGTTTTGAGTTATAGTATGCTATTGGAAGGGTGTACCATTGAGGTTATGAAGTTGTGGTGTATATTAGTGTTACGTAGAATGGCTTGAGATTGGCTATATGATGTTGGAATTACCATCTTGAAGTTATGAATGGTTGATTCTCTATGGTTAGGTATATTTTCAATTGAGCTACAACATACTAATGGGCTTATATGTCATGTTAGGATGTGGTGAATTGATGGGTGAATGTTATGGCTCAAGGATGAGATGAATGACCTTATATGTGTTTAGCTTGTGGTTAAGCTTTGATTTGAGTTATGATTTTAATGATTCTTTACCTATGATTTCAACTGGAATTCGTGATTAGATGTTAATACACATGTGTAGGGTGATGGTTAGTGAATTACAAGCATGTTGATGTGCATGGAGGGAAATGCTTCTACTATGTACACACACACATGTGGGGTTTAATGATGATGATGAGAATTGATATTAGGATTATGAATGATGCATGAGGGGCTGATGAGAGCACTTACCATGAGTTAGGATTCATGTATGCCTTGCCTACATATGTACCATGCTGCATGCATCATGAAAATGGATTTCAATTGATGCTTTATCGAGATTAATCGAGTTTGATCGATTGCATGCAATGTGGTAAAATTATGTGCCGGATTAATCGGTTGTGGCTTAATCGAAACTTGATTGGTCTGAAAGGACACGTTTTGATTTGAGTTCCTCCGTGGAACATATGAATTCCCCGGGTTGAGTCTAGTTAAATGGAAATTATATGGGGACGAGTTGTATACTTGTCTTGCGATTTGAGATTATTATTGTCTTCTGGACCCTGAGAATCCAGTATGGTATGCTCTGTGCACCGGCTACCATGTGTTCTAGGGTTTCTTGTATGGAAACTCGGGCTCTTCCCCATTGCAGGAGATGTCCCAAATCGAACACCCTTTCTCTAGGTTCTCTTCGTGAGAATGTGACATCCTTGGCCAGGATCGTCTGGGGTAAGCAACCTTTAGGGATTGACAACCCCGAACTTCTAAAATTCTTGTGTAGAATTTGGACCATGACATGCCTTCGTGGCCTCGTCTATGTTCCTGTCTGCGTGACACAAATTGTGATTACTCCTTGATGGAGGCATTCTTGATTTATGTTGATGCAAGTATATGATGTACGCTATGCATGTTTGCGTAACATGTAATTTGACATGTTTGTCATGCAAGAATGGATGAGATATATCATGAATATGTGATTTGAAGAAAGTGTGATTGAGACACTATATGCAGGTTTGTGTGTTATGAATGCATGATCAAAAAGTGTGGTTGAGACACTATATGCAGGTTTATGTGTTATGAATGCATGATCAAAAAGTGTGGTTGAGACACTATATGCAGGTTTATGTGTTATGAATGCATGATCAGAAAGTGTGATTGAGACACTATATGTAAGTTTATGTGTTATGAATGCATGATTAGAAAGTGTGATTTAGACACTATATGTAGGTGTATGTGTTATAAATGTGTGATTAGGAAATGATATATCTTGTCAATCTTTGCTTTAACTAGTTATGTTGCTATGCCGTCGTGTTTTCGATGATGATCGTATATTAGAAAACCATTGCTGAGTTTGTTTAAACTCACCCCTCTCTATTGTGTTTTGCTTTGGGGCTGCGTGGCATGACATGTAGACGGACAGGATCTCCTCTTTGAGGAAAGATAGGAGACGACTTGGGAGTGATCATGGAGACACCTTGTGTAGCTTGTTTCCTTGTTCATGCTTTTATGTTTAGAACCTTTGTGTATGGTTCTCATTTTGATTTATGCTACTTCATACATTTGTGTTGTTTAAGACCTATTTTGGAGCCTAGAGTGGGCTAAGGTTGACTAAGCATGTCGGTTTGAGATTGTTGTTTATCTTAGAGTTAATGTAACTCTTTTTCTTTTCTACTTATTTACTCTTGCTCAAAGTGGTGTGTATACTCCGTAATTATGTTAAACCGCCCATGGTTAGGGCATAAGTCTTCTGCTAAACTATATCTCAATTTCCCTTGTTGCCCCCGTGCGCTTGACCGGCCCCTAGACTGGGTTCGGCTCGGGTCGGGTGGTGCCGGGGCGTGACAATACCAGGAAGCATAGCATCACACATTTAAGTATTTTCAAGCAACCTATATTTTATGCAAGTCTTTTAATTGTTCCACTTGTTCCAATTAAACAAGCAATATCAATCATTGTTATTAATTATCTCTCGAACCATTGTTCGATAATTAATATCCTCATCTAATCCCAATGACAGATAGACTCATCAAATATCAACCTAAGTGACAAATGATAACGAAACACCCTGGAATCCACTAGGAAGTACCATCACCCCTCCTAGCCCATGAAGGACCTGACCAGAGTGGAAGGGCATGGCCCATAACTGAACCTAAACAGAAGTGACGGGAAAAGCCAACCAAGTAGGAATGTCAGCTAATCCAAATGCGTGTACACTAAAAGATCCTCAATAAATATGTGGTGAGCTCGGCTCACGCAGAGCTCCCTCCAATGGGGAGGTGCAACTACACAGTCAAATCAGCAGCTCCTCAATAGAGCTAAAACTCAAAAAACTATTCTGAACCCTATCTCGCTCATCATTAAGCCAGGATTTTGAATAACTACCTCAAACCCTAATAGTCCCTTCTAGACTAGGGTTTAAAACTCGAAACTACCATCAGTTCATCAACCAAGGCAAATCGCCATGTCAAAGGCTTTGTTCACTTTATGAACTAATCCCAGACCCCTCAGAGCTATATTAGTCTTTATCTTGATCAGGTGTTCTTGCCCAATCCAAAGCTATCAAACCCCATCAATTAATCTTTCAATAATCTTAAACTAGTGATAAGTTACTATCACAACATAAATAGCAAATATCGAAACAATGAACAACATAAACAATCAAAACCACACAGGTCCAAGCAGATCATAATATCAATAATAAAATTCATTAATGATATAAGAATTATTTGAGCTATCGTGCCCTAACCCTCCTTGGGTTATCTTAATAAATCTTTATAAAAACTGGTCGTTATGCACCTAAGGGCATTAAAATAATTATCCAACATTGGATACAGTCCTCTCTGCTCTCAGTTAAGTCTTTAACCTCTCAAAAGGTTTCAGTATCACATAGGCCCATTAATAACATCCACGCGAATGGGGTCAGTCCACTCATTAGGGTATTTTTATCTTTTTGTACAGGGCTTCCCTAAACCTCAATGGGTCCAAAACTAATCTCATTGGTACACCATGACGTTGTGAACCCGAGGTAATTTTCTTGCTATTTAACGGGGTCATAAACCCCTTGAATCGACCCTGGTTCAATTAACTATCTTACCTTAACCCTAGGGGTAAAATAGTAAAATATCTACTTACTGGTATTTTTACTTAGCTTATGGCTTAGTCCAAAATTTAGGATACTCACTAGAATCTCTCTGAGATTTTTCTCAATTTTTAAATCCACTCATAGGCCCTTGAACCGGAGTCCCTAAGTTCGATCATTAATGATTATTCTATGCTACAACTCACAAGGGTAAATTGGTCATTTTAGAGACTCTGGGATTTTTCCTCAGTCTAAAACATGGTCAGAGAACTATACATATGGTCAAGGTCATTTGTAACTTTTTTGTAAATTTTCTTGACCACTCGAACGTACTGAACCGGACCCGGTTCAGAGAGTGTGTATTGTTGTTGTTTTTTTTATTATTCTGATCCGAACCGAACTGGGTCGGCCCATCCGACCTGGTCTAGGGCCAGACAATGGGTGATAGTTTATAATTAAACCCTTTGTAAGTATACAAGGTAATTATACTAGGATGAATATTTAAGGGTTGTCGAACCTCAGGGATGGATGAATTATCACTAAATCTAAAGAGGAATTTGTTGATTAAAAATTAAAAACAACTTAAACTTAAATTAAGCAAAAGAAAGGAATCAACTAGTTTAAAAACAAGAGATTAATATGATGGAAATTACTTAAGAAATCAAATCCACTATAGAACCATAGCAATTCCTTAACTTTTATTCTAAATCTAGTGTGAATATGAACAAGTA
The DNA here is from genome assembly GCA_035235625.1 of Saururus chinensis. Lineage (NCBI taxonomy): Eukaryota > Viridiplantae > Streptophyta > Magnoliopsida > Piperales > Saururaceae > Saururus > Saururus chinensis. Next base: position 20,305,274 of record CP141146.1, on the reverse strand, counting down.
TTCTCAGCTACAAACAAGAATTACTTGAGAAAGAATCATTAATTAAATTCCATGGCATGAACTATCTTCGACAATAACACGAATCATCTACACTAAACTAGTTATAGGCATGACCCATCTAATCTTAGTATAACTCATCCAAGTCATTAATTATCTAAAAATTAAAACTATTGTATGACCATCTCATCTAAATCACAGAAATTAGAATTTATGCAAATATCAAAACTACATCAATCTATCATCTACAAGACAATAAATCAACATATATTTGAATAAACATGAAAAGCTCTTTCATTAAAAAAGAAATCCTTATCATACAATTGTCATAATTCACAACTGAGATCTAAATTAAAAAGAAAAGAAACTGAAACTTATCTATAGCTTCATCAACTCCTAAGTAAAAGAAAAGTCTAGCCTTCCATTGTAGAAGAAAGCACTTGGATCTCCATTGAAAGCTTTGAGTTTTTCTCCATCTTCTTCTTCATTCTTCTCTTCAGAAAATCTACTTACTAACCTTCAATTTCGAGCCAAATATGTTTTTATATAGGCATAAGAACCGTAGGAAGAAGTTGTATATGAAAAGGACTCAAAATTGGTTTAAACTAGGAAACTGCGCGTTATCCCGTTCACACGCCCTGCATGCCTGTTCGAACGCCTATACTGCATTTTTCATCAAAATCACATTATCCCGTTTGATCCTTAAAAATGCCCCATTTGAACGGCTACACTGTTTCTGCAATCTAGATAGTTTTTCTAGACAGTCCATTTTCTGTTCATTAAGCTCTTTCTTTCATGTTCATATTAATTTTCAACATGTTTATAACTCCAAAAAGTTGTCCAAATCACTTTAATGCATGTCAAGATTATTTTTAATCATTCCAAACATCGTCCAAGTACTTCGATAAGTGCATTTTACCTACAAAGCATTAAAACATCACATTTTAGACATGTAAAATATAATTAAGATCCCAACTTGATTCAAATACATATCTAAACTACTAATAACTACAAAATTATTAATAATTAAAGTAAAATACTAATATCTATCTTAATCTAAATAACCATAACTAACTCTAAATTAACCTAATATATACTAGCAAATAAGGTAAAAAGGCATATAAAATAGATATATATTTTGTACTTATCAACGGGTCGTCTTCCCCACGACCGGCCAGAGGCACACCGCGCCCTACCACGGTAGAGGAGTGGGCGGCTCAAGAGATCCGGACCATCGGCTCACTGCGGAACCGGCTGCATCGGTCCCGCCGCCACCCGGTGGCCAACTGGCGACCAAAAGGCCGCTTTTCTCTTTTTTCCCTTTTTTCTTTTTTTAACAGACGGTGATGCCGCCGCGTCTAGGGCTAGCGTGGCCCAGGCTGGGGCGTCTGGGGTCGTTGTGGCAAGGTCCAGCATGGCCTCAGCCAGCGCCTGTTTTTTTTTTTTTTTTTGTATTTTTTTTTGCATCAGCCCGCTCGGCGGCAACCACGTGCCGGAGCCTGGCCTGACAGATGCCGCCTCTAGTCAATCACTTGCCGTGACTGGCCGGTCGACGCTGGCCAATCGGCGGCCGGCCAGCAGATATGAGAAAAATTACAAAATAACTAGCATTCATAGAAATTACAGAATAGTTTATGCATTGTTCCTATAAATTACAAATCACAACAATTTGAATTTATTTAATAAACTTTAATTAATCTTCACTTTAATACAAAGGCAACGATGCTACCTTAATCGCCGATTTGTTATCGATCCACTGCCGCCGGAGTCTTGCCATCCACTACCTTCTCCCCTTCTATCGGGCAAATATCCCCCCTTAATTGTGCCCTAAGCATCCCATTTATAAGCATGGGATTAGGTTCCTAATCACTTTAGAATTTGGGTCAATCCTCCTCACTTAGGTACCCTCGTTAGGCCTAAAAAAAGTAATTTTGGAAAGACAATTCTAAATCGGGTAAATGGGCCCTATACGATATGTTCAACTTCAAACAGTCGTATCTCTTTCATCCGGACTCTGATTCATGTGTTCTTGGTTGTGTTTTGAAGATATTTCTATCTACTTTCTAACCCCATAGGTATCATCCATAAATTCTATCTAGGGAGGAAGTTATTCTATAGAGAAGGTCAAAGGGTCAAATAACCTAATTTCCACGTATTTAATTTTTGAAACTTTTGAAAATTCGGGATATTACAACAATAGTCAAACATATCAAAAATTTCCACAAGGAGCACACTTCAAAATTCACACCCACGATTATTTGTGCCAAGCAATGTCCAATCACTATGACAATTACAACACAACACACACCAATTTTTGAACAGCATAACTAAAACCAATTGCTGGAAAAAAACCCATGTCACAGCCAAGAGAAATTTCACAAAGAAAGCGAGATACCAACTAAACATAGCTCAAGAATAGGCAGGCTGGGAGGGGAATAAAGCAGACTAACCTGAACAGGGACAAGGATGTGGGCGTGGGCAGGCGGCTTCTGGGCTGCCGGCAACACTTGGGCATAAAATTCTGCTCCAACTGACGATCTTCCTTCATTGTAACCTGGCGAATCTGACGACGAACCTAAGTGAACATGGAGTTGATCAGCACCGCCACTGCCACCATGTGGAGCCTACAAGTTTCTGCGGTGCAAGTGTATCTCCGGTTGTATCTTCTCACCTTACTTCAATGAACGCGGTCGTAGGTCGGAAGCTACTCCAGGGTGGCCCAAGGGAGTGCATCCTCCTCTTCCGCCACCACACCCCCCTTCCGGTAGGAGGTTGACATGTAACTTCATCTGAGCCTTAGAGCATCGTATAATGCATAAATCTGGAATGGGAGGAGCTTGAGAGCAAAAAAAATAAAATTTGTGTGAGAAGCTTTCGAGACTGTATCTAACGGCTTAAATTAGAGAAATGGAGCAATTAAAATAGAACATGATTTTTTTTTTCTATTGGAGCTATTAAATTAGGACGGAGGGAGTAATTCTTTTCCAGATTTATTGTGTTCTTATATATGCCCTTGCATGGTCTGAAGGGTTTAACTAAGATTATTATTTATAAGATAACAACCCTAAATCCAACAAATAGAAACTCATTTAGAAGTGTGGCCAACTATTCCTAAGTTAGGGTTGAAGTAATCCCAACCATGAAAGAAATGATACACCAATTTGTCTTTTTGTGTAAGGAGAGGAATGGTGGTGTGGCAACTGTGGAGGAGAGAAATAAGTTCAAGGTGGAATCCACACTTCTTTGTAACAACTCCCTTTCTTTGTTGAGGGAAAATTCCAATTAGTGAGAGTATAATTTCTACTAATTAAAATTTAAATAAACACTTAAACTTAATTATTTATTATTGCAATCTTCCCTCATCTTAGTGAGGGCTGAGGATTGGGCCCCTCTTGCATGGGTCTGGTCCACCTATAACCTGAAAGGGGTCGTTTGAATTTTTTTACAAGGATTAAATTAGAGATCCAGAAACTTCACACTTTATCATGTTTTGCAAAGAAGAGACACAAAAGATTTTTTGTGAATTTATTGTTTATTTCTGGCTTCAAGTGGCTAGTGAGGAGAGCATTTAAGTAATTTGACAAGTGTCAAAATTGTTGTGGATGCCTTAGGTAATGTTGCCATTTGGTAATTATGTGGTTGGTTATTAGAATAAAAAAGAAAGATCCATATAAGCAATGTCGCACACAAGTGCCATACCGTTATGACTTTTCTTTCATGCACACTGAACTCTGACACATGGGTATGAAAGAAAAGCCATGATAGTATGTTGCTTGTACATGACATTACCGATATGAATTATGTTATTTCGCTTGGAGCGTGTTCTAACAAAGTAGTGTGTGCGGTCAATAACTTACATAGAGGACTCTTGTTGTCTTATAAATATGGTTAATCACTCTTATTGTCTTTCATTGATGAACATCAATCTAAAGACAAAACATTATTGAATAGGTCGTTCCTTGAAAACACATCAAACATGGAATTAAAATTTTCTTTCTCTTATACAATCTGATATTCCTCTAATCTAGGTAACAAATATAAAGTGATTAATCTAAGTTAGTCTAACCTAATCTAATTACAAGTGAATAATTTTTCACTATTTAACCAAAATGTTTTAACTATAGTATTAAAACGATTTAACAATAGTGTCAAAAAGTTTAAACACTCGGTTAAATTGTTTTAACAACAATGTCAAAATGTTTTAACATTTTATTAAATTATTTTCACAACAGTGATAAAACAAATTGACAATATTCTTAAAAAAGTTATTTTAACAAAGTTATAAGATTTTTACAAACTAACCAAAATGTTTTAACAATATCATTAAAATGATTTGACAACGGTGTTAAAATATTTTAACATAAATATTTAATCATTATAACAATAGTGTTAAAATGATTTGACAATAATACCAAAATATTTTAACACAATATTAAATTGTTATAACAATAGTGTTAAAACAATTTGACAATAGTGTTAAAACATTTTGATACTCTTGTTAATTTTTTTTAATACTAGTTTTAATGCAATTATCATATTTTCATCTACTAAAACAATTTTACAATAATGTCAAAATATTTTAACACTATTGTTTCCTTGGTCAATGGGGATAAAACATCAAAATCAAAAAAAATAATTTGAACATTTTTGAAGAACAAAATCAAAATTATTTTTTTTAAAAAATAAACCTTGTAAATAATAATATCAAAATCAAACAATTGAAAATTTTGAAACAATCTGTCAAAACATTTGAACCCTAAACTCTTAAGGATCAAATGATTTAAAAGACATATCAAAATTTTTTAGTGCATATGTGTAAAAATTTATACACTTCAACGATAATATACGTTTTCTGCAATAGTTACGTACCTAGTATGATGACCATATCCCATGACGCATTTGTCACCTCTTTTGACATTTCCCCTTATTCATAAGAGTTGAAGAGCAAAATCCACTAACTGATCACACAATAGTCAGCCACTAGAATTGATGGGCGATGGGCTATGCCTGGAAGAGCAAAAAGGGCGAGGAACTAGAAGGGGTAAGGGACCAAAAAGGGCGAGGGAGCAGAAGGGTTAAGGAACCAAAAAGGGTGAGGGCCAAAGGGAGAGGCACTAGAGGGCAAAGGCAATGGGTGGTGCACGCTGATGCCACGACAGATGGACTGGGGGTACCATGCATTGTTTGTACACATGGTGAAGTGCGTCTATTTAACACTGTATTAAACAAATGACATATAAGATGCTGAGGACAAATAGGTCATAATAATGCAAAGCTGACAAATATCAATTCTCCTAAAAATAACAAAAAATTGAAAATTCTAACACAATGTCATGAAATTTGGTAAAATGCTCCTTCATATAACATGCGAGCCTGACAAAATCTATATCACCCAAATGTTTGATCAGTTCACATAAACATGATCGGCCTCCAGCCGAGCCGAGGCCCATTGGGCCCTACGTAGGCATAGCGACCTGAATTGAGTGGCCCACCGTCTCTCATCCCTCCACGCCCGAAACTGAATTTTGGTCGTTCAAGATAATCACGGTCGCTGGAGAGAGAGAAGAGAGAAGAGAGAAGAGAGAGAGAGAGAGAGTGACCAGGGACGATGGCTGCTCGTCTGATGCTCTCTCTGAAGAATCGCTGTAATCATGGATTCTCTTTTTCTCCTGTCAGGCTTACTTCTAGATTGGTTAGTGACTCCGTCGATGATTTCTATTCAATAACTCCTGCTTCAGTTCCTGTCGTTTGAATCCAAACTATTGTTCGTCGGCTTGAGATCACTCACAAGCTTCTCATTCTCATAATTTGGTTTTCCAAATCTAATTTGAGACAAGCAAAGGTCAACACTGATTAATGGAGTAAATTTGAGTAGAATGTGGTTTTGCGGCCGTCATTAATGAAAAGCATTTGCATTTGATAGAGGCATAGAGCTAATCAGACGAATCGTAAGATACGAAATTTTATGCTTTTGATCCATTTTTTGAATAAGATGTGCTACATATATCTGTGAGTCACCAACTGCTCGCCGTTGGTCACTGTTGGAAAATGGTGGCCATCAGTTATGGGACTGATTAGGCCCTGAGATACTATGGATTACTAATTGTAGTTGGGAAATGCGTATTCACAAGCTATCTTTTTGAAATTTGTTACTTCTTATCTGATATCAGAAATTATGAATTAGAGAATTTGGATATGTATAGGTGACGGGTGTGTTCTGTACACGTTAGTGGCCATTGCAATTTCTTAAGACCTAATATGCACGAGAGAATTTCTCTTATCGTGTTCTGATTTTAAATAATGTAGATAAGCACGTTGGTTGTAGCTGAACATGAAGCTGGTTCAATAAGACCATCATCTTTGAGTGCGCTTGCAGCTGCAGGGACTGTTGGTGATGAAAATCCCATTTCTTTGCTATTAGCTGGCGTGGGTCCATCCCTTCACAAAGCTGCTTCACAGGCTGCTTCTCTTCCATCAGTTTCCCAGGTTTCTTTTTCGATTAGTGGCAGCTTGATTTTGAGCTCACATCTTTTATTTTCTCAGTGCCCAATTTTCCTATAATTATGTCATGCTGTGTGCATACCATTCAAATTTTTTGATATTTAATATTTATGTTGTCTTTAAATATCCATACTTTTCATGCTGATATTCATGTCATTTTGTGGATGTCTCTTTTCACAGTTTGTGTCACCGAGAAATTACTGTGTGTATGTCTGTCCTTTTGTGTTCTAGGTTCTTATTGCTGATTCGGATTTGTTGAAGCATACTCTAGCTGAACCTTTTGCTGAACTTGTCCATCTGGTTCAGCAGAGAGAGAGCTATTCACACATTATTACTGCTTCCAGCTCTTTTGGGAAGAACATAATACCACGAGCAGCAGCTCTTTTAGATGTTTCACCAATTACTGATGTGACTGAGATTCGTGGGCCTTATCTGTTTGTCAGGTTCTTTTCCGATATCTTTTGTTCGCATTGCACTTTTTAATATCTTCTAATGTAAGCAAATCGTTTATAAATGGTTTTAACTTAAATCAGTTTAGACGACGATGTGAGAAAAAAACAAAAGTAGTACCCTAAACTTTGTCTAGAGAAACAAAGAAAAACGATTTTTTTAAATTGCAAGTTGTGAGCTACTTCTGGCTTTTAACATGCAGTAGTAATGCTGTCTAGCAGGCCAATTTATGCTGGAAATGCCCTCTGCACTGTGAGATACATAGGTTCAAATCCATGTGTGCTGTCTATTAGGCATACTTCATTTTCATTGCCAATAGGTTTTAATGATCCAAGACCTGAAACTGCACCAATCTACCAGGTTGATCTCTCAACCTTTGCTGCAGGTCTGTTCTCCTATTTTGCTATAATAGTAAGGTCTAGTGAAGTATTCATTTGTTGGCTTATACACTATGTACACTTAATCCAATATTTTCTTCTGAATTTGAAATACACATTATGTGTTTCCTTGCTTATACATTTACTGGTTTCATTCATCTCAGAAACTATACAAAAATCAAAATGGTTGAACCACACATCTCAGGACACAGAACGTCCAGATTTGGGAAATGCTCAGATTGTAGTAACTGGTGGAAGGGCACTAAAAAATTCAGAGAACTTTAAATTGTTGGAAAAGCTTGCAGAAAAACTTGGTGCAGCTGGTATGCTATCTTGATTTTATCTTTTCGTACTGCAGAGTCTTTTCCCCTTAGTTAATGTCTTGTGTGTGTATTGTATGATTACTGCAATAACTTACCAGATTTGTGAAGCTTTTCCTGTAAGTTATTACTTTGTCATTTTGGCTCTCAATTGTTGTATACATATCAGTTAATATAAAGCTTGTTGACTGTGATAGAATTGGAGAGCTAGGGTTTGGAGAGAAAAGGGAATATCTGTCTATTGCTGAAATAATGAACAGTACAAGAGAAAGACGGGAGCTAGCCCTTAATAGAGATCAGGACTGCAAATTACAAGAGAAGACACGCATGCCCTTCACTTAAGAGTGCGTGGACCAATCGAAATTTAAGAATATACATAAAAGGCCACTGTCAATTAAAATAATATACAATACTAAGGACTTAAACAAAACAAGCAACACTACTCTTAACAGAATGAACTGATCGTGGAATGTAATAATATTGAAACAAAGACAAGGAAATGAGAGAGTGAGGGAAATGGTTGCATTGGTTATTTTCATTTTGCTCGGTTGTTTTGTGTTATTTGGTCCATTATAATGGACTTCATTGCTGAAGGCATTGTGAAAATTAATACTTATTCACCCGGAGGAGGATAATGGAAAAATTACTTCACGAACACACTTGTAAGGGTCTTGTCATGATGAGTAGACCACATACAACATGTAGTTAACTTGATTTTGAAGGGTAGCATTACTTAAACATATTTTTGGTGTTCAATTCAAAGGTTGCAAACTATTTTACTAGAACCTGCCCTCTCTTTTCACCCACTCCTTATGATCACCTATCAACCTGGCCAGCTTAAGAAATTTCTTTATTGATATTAGCTAACTGTATGCTTCATGTTCATGATAGCTTAGGTCTTGTACAGTGAGATTCATGTCATTGACTAATTAGAACATGCTGTGATGCTGTTTTCTAAACTTGTGGTTAGACATTCTGTTGGTAAACTGTTGCATAATACTAAGAAACTATAGTTCATTTAGCTAAGTGACACTACTACATGAAAAGCTCATATTGTTATTTTCCTCTTTCACTTGTGCATGGTCCCCTGAATAACACTTACTTTGTGGAGTTTTAATTCCAAGACCTATAGTTCTCGATTACCTAAATTACTACAATCCTTTTTAGAAAAAGGTGGGGTAAATAAGAGTTTTTTCTTCCTTTGTTGACTTACCTTTCAAACAAAGGAACATAGAAGAGTTGTGTTGCTATTCTTCTTAGTATAGAATGCTTATATTGCTTACCCAAAAAAAGGTTGCTAATATTGTCTTCATGCTCTATAGTTGGAGCCACCAGGGCTGCTGTTGATGCAGGATTTGTTCCCAATGATCTTCAGGTAAGACTCAATAGTTGCTTTACCACTTGGCATATATTGTTAACTAGTAGTTGGAACCCATCATCTTTGTCAACTTTCATTGCTTGGTATGTCATTGACACAATATATTTGGCTTATCAATGTGGTTTTTTTCCATGTCTTTCTTCTTTACTGCATTTTTCTGGTAGATTTAGTATGTATATACTTTTACTATATCTTCATGGGACCAAGGTGTCTTTCCAGAACCCTTTGTTAGCAACTTGGTTACATATAAGGAGGTTACATGGTAGATTTAAAGATAATGTCAAAATTTTCCAACTTCGTACTCCCTCTGTCCATATTAATTGTCTCATTTAAAAAACTTGTCCCACATTAATTGTCCCATTTCCCATTCTTCTACCAAATAGATAGCTTCTAATGGGCTTCTTTATTTTGTAGGAGCATGGGAATCTAAGTTAGGAAAGCTATAGGAAAATTTTGTCATTTTGTTCTCCAAAAAGATGCTTGGTTAGTTAGAGTTTTGTCTTTTTGTGGTCTTGCATGCTTCTTACTTTTCATAAAACTAACAAGAATGCATGTGCAAAATGCGCGTGCTATTTGATTTTTAAAGTTTTTTTTTCAAAATTGTATGTCACGTAAAATAAGCACACTATACTCAAAATTTTATATAACCTTGTCAATACATTCTTTATATATCTATATATAATAAAAGCGTTTAGTTGAGATGCACCCGGATGTTGGTGAGCCCAGGCGCATCTCAGCCACCCCCTTAGAATCAACTGTGTCACGGGACGTAAATCCCACGGCACTGTAGCACCGAGCGCATATACTCATGGCGCATATTAATGCCCCCCATAATAAAATTATATTTGTTAGTCTAACTATTGTTCTAGTAATAGTTTAGCAAGATCTGGGTTTTATTCTTTTACCACTTTTGGAGTGATTTTGCTAGTTAGAGGCTCAAACATGTGGCATAACATGCTATGAAGGCAGGATTTGAGCTGTGAAGGATAGGTAACTGGTTGCTAGTTGTTTCATGCTGTTGCAAACAGAGGAGTTTGCTTGACCATGGTGCATATGACTCTGCAATTGTTTGAGTTATGCAGCAACAACAAACTGTTTTATTGTCAATTCTACAATAAGGACACAGAACTTTGGATGAGCAACTTGGTAGTGGTCTTCTTCTTCTTTTATTAATTGTTAATAGTTTCCCATTTGTGCTAATGTGTGCTAGCACGTGCGCTGTTGATTCTCAAAATTGACAGCACATGTTTGGAATACCCTTCAGGAGTAAATAATTTTTCTGTGCAAGGTGCTTTGTATCATGTGTCATGTTTCACTCTCCAGACTCATCTTTCTCGTTGGATCAGCATTGCATCCCCAAGCACACCATACCAGCAGCCACCCATGTAAATGGTTCTATTGTAGAAATCATATATATTCACAGAACTTGTTCTGCTAGCGAGGAGAATATGCTTCGTCCAAAGGTAGTGGACATGGCGTGCGTGTAGATCTTAGTTCAGAACTTGAGGAAGTTAGGGTTCAGCTGGATCAGCTTCTGAGAGATGCTTCCTATATCCTTAACATTCTAAAAGGCCGTATAGGCTCCCCTCAACTTGTGGCTCATAATTGCGGTTTTGATTTTACGCTCTTCTTTTTATATTTTGCATTCATCATTCATCTTTTTTTCCCCTATCTTGCTTTCCATTTAGTTTTTAGACAAAATGTTTAGTTTCCTATTTATGGATGCAATTCTTCTTATAGTTGTTTTACCTCATGACATTTTTCTCTTTTTTGTTTGCTAATTTAAGTTTGTAATATTGGGCTTCTAAAGAGAGCTGTATTTTTGACATCTAAATTAAAAGCCTTATCAGTAGTTAGGTTTGGGAGACTTGATTTTGGATGGTAGCTGGAACTACCTTGAGACTAGTTGAAAACTCCCTCCAACCTATATTAAGTGTCTTATTTGGGTTTTCAAAATGAATTATTTTTTCTTACATATTTGTTGGCTCATCCCTTATGGAGTTCAAACGTCAGCCTTGGATGATGTTATGACCCGCCCTAGGGGTTGGGTCCTGCCTTCATAGTCCATTAGAATTAGGATTTAATTATTGTTAGTAAGAGTAGTTTAAGTATAATTAGGACTTTATTCTTATTGGGCTTAGGATAATGTTAGAAGTCCATTCCAATTAGGAGTTTTATTAGCATTAGGATTAGGAGGCTTGATTTCCCATAAATATGTAGGGGCTATGCCCTATTTGAATAATGGAGAAATCACACTTAAGTTAGTTTAATTTATTTTATATTTTAGTTATTTTTTTATGTTTTTATTTTTAATTTAGCTTATGTAGACATTGGTCTACATCATTAGTATCAGATCTAGGTTTCGGTCCTGGGACCTGTGGGTATGGGCCCACCATGCCCATATGTTCAGTCAGGCCCATCTACGAATTCATATGCCGAGCAGCTTTGGTGGGCCCAACTGCTTATACTTGCTGCATTCATTTTTCGACCTCAGCAAGAACCAAAGACTACCTAGAGGAGAGGTGAAGCAGAAGCGAGGTGGATTGTTATGACCCACTGTAGAGGTCGGGTCCTCCCTTCATAGTCCATTAGAATTAGGATTTAATTATTGTTAGTAAGTAGTTTAGCATAATTAGGACTTTATTCTTATTGGGGTTAAGATAATGTTTGAAATCCATTCCAATTTGGAGTTTTATTAGCATTAGGATTAGGAGGCTTAATTGCCTATAAATATGTAGGGGCTATGCCCTATTTGAATAATGGAGAAATCAAACTCAAGTTAGTTTAATTTATTTTATATTTCAGTTATTTGTCTTATGTTTTTATTTTTAATTTAGCTTGTGTAGATATCGGTCTACATGACATGATTCTGAGTAGAATTTCTAAAATTATGATTGCTTTCTTCAAAATATAGAGAGAGAATCCAAGGATAATTATGCTAGTAGGTCCCATTAACTTAATTATTTCTATATAAATCTTAATTTATTATAAGTTTGTCTTTAATAATCAAAATTCATAGTAGTTAAGGTTAGAGAGAATTTAATGATAAATTGTTATGGAGGTAGATCCATTGATCTAATTACGTGGCTCATCTTGTATGGAATTCAACATCAGCCTAGCATAATATTTATCAAAATGCCTAAAATTAAGATCGTTTTCTTCAAAATTTAGAGAGAGAGAGAGAGAATTTGGGGATAATTATGCTAGTGGGTCCCATTAATTAATTATTTCAACGTAAATCTTTAAATTGACTGGAAGTTTGTACATAATAATTAGAATCCATAATAGTTGAGATTAGAGAAAGAATTTATTGATAGATTTTTATGGAGGTGGACCCATTGATCTAATTATGTCGGCTCATCCCATGTGGAGTTCAACATATGCCTACATGATTTTGATGAGAATGCCTAAAATTATGATATCTTTCTTCAAAATAAAAAGAGAGAATCCAGTGATAACTATGTTAGTGAGTCCCAATAGCTTAATTATTTCTACATGAATCTTTAAAATGACTAATTATAAGTTTGTACTTAATAATCAGAATCCATAATAGTTAAGGTTAGAGAGAGAATTCAGTGATATATTATTTTGGAGATGGACCCATTGATCTAATTATGTTGGCTCATCCTATATGGAGTTCAACATTAGCCTAGCATGATTTTGATGAGAATGCCTAAAATTAAGATAACTATTTTCAAATTTTAGAGAGAATTCAGTGATAATTATGCTAGTGGGTCCTATTAACTTAGTTGGTTCTACATAAGTATTGAAAATAGCTAATTAGAAGTTTGTACTTAATAATTTGAATCTGTAGTAGTTAAAAGGTTAAATAGAGAATTCAGTGATAGACTATTATGGCAGTGGGCCCGTTGATCTAATTAAGTCTACTACTTATGAAAGTAAAGTGGTACATTTGTAACTATTGATTGGAATATCATTGAGGATAACTACTTAAAAAGGTCATCCTTCATCGCAGAGGGCTCTAGGAAATGATTTCAAAGGGTTGAAGATCATAAGAAATGGAGATCAAGAAGTGTGGCGTACATGTGGGGTCCACTAAAAAAGTATGACCCATGTCACCACTCGTGTGATAGACCTTGACGAGACAAATTCAATGCCACCAAAATTGTACGAATTCGAGTTTGGAAACACAAGATATGACCGCGGGAAATTGTGGTGAAAAAAATGGGAGGGTGGGGTCTACTTTACATGGTAGACGCAAGTCTCCTTTTAATTTATATAAAACCCATTACGAGATATTGAGGATATATCATTGTTTTCTCACGATATTTTGACGATAACTATATAATGCATATGAATCAATATAAAAAAGGCATGGTTAATGCGGAGAAAAATGTAAAAATCTAATGCAATATAGTCAGAAATCTAAAAATCTATTGTACTCTGTTAGCTTGCCGCATTTTATAATAGAAATCTACAAATCTACAAATATGACTTTTAATATGGGATAAGAGGGAGTAAATGAATAGATATCTAATTTTCATATCTTATTATGTTCTTTATTTCTTCTGATTTTTTATGTGTATTTTGTTTATTAGCAAACTACCTTATGTACTCGTTTCAACATGGAGTTGTAAGATGAAACTTAAACATCTTCAGGTTGGTCAAACTGGAAAAATTGTTGCACCAGATTTGTATATAGCGTTTGGGGTTTCAGGTGCAATTCAACATCTGGCTGGAATGAGGGATTCCAAGGTCATTGTCGCTGTAAATAAAGACGCTGATGCACCTATATTTCAGGCTAGTGGCAACTTTCTCAGATCTTTACTTTGCTCATTTGCTGGATCTTCATTTCCCTTCAGAACTTTGATTCTTCCATCTTTTTGCAAATAGACCTCCTTATTTTATTTTATTTTTTTGAAAATGGAAGTTACATGAAATGATGACAGTATGTAACTTTTGAACCATGAGTTCTTTTTCTGCTCCTTAGAACGGTAGCATATGATTATTTTTGCATAGCTTTGCGGTGCTCAATTTCTAATCTGTTTGTTTATCAGCAGGTTTCGGATTATGGGCTGATTGCTGATCTGTTTCATGTAATACCTGAGTTGCTGGAAAAGCTTCCTGAGAAAAAATGATTTATAATCCAATCCAAACTTGCAAGAAAGTTGATAACTCAGAATGAAATAATGAAAGCAAATGATTTTGTCCTTTATTAAGGGAGAGGCATCCATATCTGCTAAAGCAAAAATGGTCAATAGGAAATGGATATGGGAAGGGTAGGAAACGCGGATATACGTTCAATAATATTTAACAGTGCAATATAAAAGGGAAGCGCATTATTGGATATAAATGTCTGGTGTTTGATTTGTAACTAAAGCGGCAAGCTTGACCCCTAGCACCTCCTTGTTTATCTTATTTTGCGTTGTTTGTAGGCATCTATGAAAATCCATTGCTGAGAAAGTTCCTGTGAATTATGAACTCATTTCTACTTCTAAGACGTGTTTACTGCTTGTTTCATTCATTGATGTAATATTATACTTTGGGTCTGTTTGTTAAATCTTAATTTGAAAAGCTATCTTGGCCGGATCTTAATTTGAAAAGTTATTAAAATTAGCTGAAAATTTTATTATCAGACTTATATAAAGAAATAGAAGTTGAATTTTTTGGAATTAATTTCATTGATTCAATGTCGAATGAAAATCAAGATTAGTAATATAATTCTTTAGAATAAATTTAGATATCGTATCAAACTTATTTTTAAAATTATAAACTAATATAACTCTCTTTTTGAATTTGGATATGCACAATCTTAGTTTTACTGTGCATGTATTGACAAGCTTTATTAAATAAAATTTTACATGGGTAAGTAAGTTTTAACTTTTAAAGTAGCCTTCATATATATAATACTTTTCTCAAATCGATATGAGGGGTAATTATTAAAAAATAATAAAATTTTTAATTTCCAAATAGGGGGTTGGCGATAGGGTTCTGCTGAGAAAACATAGACATGGGCCATGGCGGCAATTGCCATCTGTTATTGTAATGAAATAATATTAAAATACATCCAACCATTTGATAGGAAAAGTGTTTTACTAGCTAGTTTTTTACTACCAGTTCCGTGACTAGCCTACATGGGCTCCGAACATGGTACTTAAGGAGACACTGATTTCATTGAGCCCCATTGGGCTGGTCATGGAGCTTTGGTTATGGAAACCAGTCACACTAAATACATTAATTTGATTTGCCAAAGCAGGACAGTTTAGGAAAGAAAAGTTACAGCATAATTGAGTTCAATTTTTTGAATGTGGCTAATTCTCCCCCAAATTTTACTCAAGCCCCTCCTATACCTTACACACCCCAACAAAATTTAATAAATTACTAAATACCTGCCTCCCACTATTATTTTTAACTCTATTTTTGTTCTTTTATGACCCTATTCACAATCTTCCTCCTTCGGCGTAAGCTCTTCCATTTCTCCCGTTGTTTGTGGCTCTTCTCCGACCATTTTCCTTCTTCCCCCTCACTTGTGACTCATCTTCTACGATTTTTTCCCATCTTCCCCTCACCTTACTACTCCTCTAAAAAACTTCTGGATCATTTTTAGCAGGGGGTGGGCACCACCAAAATATACAAAATTTGACGGGGAACTAAGGTTTGTATCTAAATAAGTTTTATTTGGCGGATGATATCCCGTACTAAGAAACCTTCCATGGTTTTTGGTGGGGAGAAGTCACCACTACAATATGCAGATATTGACGGAGACCTTTGTTTCATGTATAATGCAGTTTAATTTGGCAGGGGGTGGTCAATGCCACAATATGTAAAATTTGACGGTAACTTAAGGCATCCGTCCAAATCAATTTTATTTAGTGGAGAGTACTACCCACCAAAAAACTTCCAGAAGTTTTGGGGTGTTATGAGTAAAATTATAGGGGGGTGTAGAGGGGTACTGAGTAGTTAAAAAATGCTAGTTATTTTTAAGTGGTGGGGGCTCTAAGCATTTTTTTTTTAGGTGGGTGGGGGGATAGTCGCGTTCTTATTAAAAATGTGGAAATGACTAAATACATAAATCTACTTCTGCTGACCAGAGTTGAATCTAACGTATCAAACTTCCCTCCATACGCTAGCACTCTAGATATAAACGTACATTTTTACTTGCCATGAGCGTCTGGCCGTGTAAAGGTACAAAAACAAACCTCAATGCATATCAGGAAGTCCTGCAACCCCTTTTGAAACTTCCACGTCTTTGGCAAAATACCAAAACGAACATAGTAATGCGATGCTAACCCCTTGCCACCATGTTGCAAATACTATAGCCTTAAAGCTAATGAACTTTGCTGAAGGGCATGTTGGTTGTAATCTCTGATGTGTAACCTTGTAAAACTGCACCAAGCAATATGGAGCTCACATCTGACTCAAATTCATTACTGCAGCCATGTAAGGCTATCTGCATCAACCAACCACGGTAACCTCTTAACATTCACTTGGAGAACGAAACTCCAAATCTTGAATTTATGACACTTCATCAGAATGTAGCAAAAGTGGGTTCATGCCACCTTCATCAAGAAACCCAGGTTTCATGTCAAAACAAGCATCTAAGGCACCATAAGAAATCAGCTTTCTTTAGGAGTATCAACTAACCAACCAATCTCTTGAAAATAAGCAGCTTACCAAGCTTCGTCATTGCATTCTCTACAACAGCATAAGCAAGTATATGATGAGAAGTCCACAAAATCATTTTAAATGAACAAGTTGAAATGGAATATGAATTAAAATGAGTAGTTGAAGTATTTGCCACTTGAAAACCAAATTGACCTATTAATCTGGGATGAAGGGAATATTAAAAATCTGATCACACAAACTAAGTAATATGCATTTACTAGCTTTCAACTCAGATTTCTTAGCTTTTATATCATTGCAATTTTTGCTATGTGCAATCCTTGCTTATGAAAACCAAAATTAGATCCAACATAACCATTCTCTTTCCCGTACTAAAATGGAATATGAAATTAGAAATACCTATCTTATTTTGGTCAACTCCTTTAGAAATGAAACTAGTAACTACATATCTTATTTTGGACTTGCAACTCCTCTATATGACATACTCATCATGCACTGTCTTAAGTACATTCTCCTAATGGCTAAAACGTACAACCTATTATCTATATATGAAGAAAGGAGTCACAAAATCATAATAAGAAATTTCATACTAAGGGTCCATTTATTTGGTCTAATTCAGACTTGAACTGAATAAGTCACTGAAAAGCCACTTAAAAGTCGGCTTTTTAGTGTATTTGTTTAGACTGAATTCAGTCACTAAAAATGTTCAACCTCGCATTCACTCTTTCTCTTTTGGAAGGAAAGCGGGAACCATTTCCACATAATCTCTTCCTAAGGCATGTCATCTCTAATCTTGAGCCAGCTTCTCTCTATCGCTCTCTGTTCTTTTTACAGTGAAAATTGTATTATTGATCGATTTTAGCAGTTGGGTTTGCCAAAGAAATTGCTTCCTTAATTCTTAGTTGATTGTGATCAACCGAGTTATGATGCTTTCTTTCTAGTTTTTTTGCGAGGGTTTTAAAATCTTTGGAGGTTTGAATTTGATCCTAGTGTATGTTTTTCTAATGTCATGATGGGGTTTGGGGTTTGTTTGGGTTTTATGCTTGACTACTTTTTCATGATTATTTGGGCCGTGCTTAATTTATCAGTTCTGTTTTTTCCAAGTTTGGATGTTGGGTCCTTCTGCTTCGTGTGTTTTCAGATTAAATTATGTTCTAGTGGATTTTTCTTCCTATTACTTGTTGCTTCCGCTTCTGTTTCATCAAGGTAATATATGCCTAGTTTTTACTCAATTCTAGAGGATTGTTGTACTATTCACATGAAAAGTTCTAAATGTAATGGTTTTTATAGTCCTTAGTATTCTAGAGTAATTACATATGTATTTTTTTTCTCTGGGCGATTGAACTCGGGGTTTGTTGGTGCCTCTTTGCATTTTGGGAACTGTCGGAATAGTTTTGGCAAAAAACGGTAAAAAGGTACTGGATTTAAATCTATTGACTCTCTTTTTAGTTTGCATTTATTGTTGCTTTGAGAAATTGTAGGAAGCTTGCATATTCATTAGCGACAGTCTTTATCTATGTTTTATTGTCATTTTTCTCCGTCCTGGGATGAAATTTAATTGTATATTGTGGATAATTGTTATGTTGAATAGGTTACTGCTGTCCTCTATGTTGTGTTGTTTGTTGTCAATTTGTTTCTTTTTCTCCTTGATTTTTCTCCATCCTAGGATGAAATTTAATTGTATATTGTGGACAATTGTTACTGATGTCCTCTATGTTGTGTTGTTTGTTGTTAATTTGTTTCTAAATTATGAAATAATTGTATATTATGGAATGGTCCTTATAGCAAAATAATATGGAATCATGCAGCTCCTTCTAATATGTTATTTCCTTCCAGGAAAATTGTTGTCGTGGCCAGGTCCTAAATTTTCCATGATTTCAAACTGCTTCTGACAGGGTTTTGATTTTTGATCTGTATGTTGGACTGAACTAAAGTTTTTGAATCTATGAAAGTATTTCTGAACTAAAAAGCTACCTTTCAGAGAGAAGGGAGCTTTTCCATGATTTCAAACTGCTTCTAACAGGGTTTTGATTTTTTAACTGTATGTTGGACTAAACTGAAGCTTACATTGTGAATCTGACTTTTATCTGAGTAATGTGGCTAATATTTCACAATGGTTCATTCTTACAGTGTGTGCAATGCTGAAGAGCTATGAGAAGAGCTTGATAGTCACTTATTTGCTGTTCAAAGAGATCATGAACAATTATCCATTTGACCGGTCAAGAAGTAAAAAACTCAGTGGGAACATTGTTTACTTCAACATGTACTATTTAATGACATAAAAATGGGAATTCGATGAGCAAAATCTTAGAACTTTCTATTTCTACTTCGAATTTTTCATTCAATGATTCCTTTGAGTTGGGTGGGGTAGATTGCCTAAATAGTAGTCAAATATTCAATGAAATAAATAATGAAAGTAATTTTTTATTTACGACGAGTGTCAAGCAGTGAGGATGTGACTCAATAAAATAGTTAATTTGAACTTTTTCTATACATATGATCTTTAGTGTAATCAAGTTTTTTAGTACAAATTTAAAATAGTTTATTTTAAATTTTAAAAAATTGAATGTATTAAGATAAAGATTAAGATTAAGATTAAGATTTAAATCTGATTCAGATTTAAATTCAGTGTGAAATTCAGATGGTAGGCTTTTCAAATTTTTTAGTTGGCTTTTCAAAATTCAAAGTTTGACGAAACAAATGGACCCTAAATGAGAAAGGATGATTCACAACAGATAAGTTACTTCAGCTTTGTCTATGTACTCACCGCATCATCAAAATATTTACATCTCATATACTACTAAGCATATGAGAGGAAAGACTGAAGACATCATTCTAAACAATAAACAATATGCAAGTGCTGTTCTTTTTCACATTTTGCAGGTAAAGCCAAGTCTGGGATAACTTTCACTTCCAAAAGGTTCCAAAGTATGAACTCACTAAAACAATGAATATCATTTCCTGCAAAGCTTATCATGTATACACTGAATTGAACTCACAACATAATTAATGGTGGATGTAGGAATTTTAATGAAGGGAGTAAAAAAATGTACATGTATAAAATAAATTTTCTTTTAAATAAATTACTACTTTATAACTAAGATACTATAGGAAAATTAAAAACACAAATGATTATAACTACTTTAATAGGAAATGTAGTAGCTTCTTAGTGTGCATTAAATATTTTTTTGTTCTTATTCTATTTTATAAACTTATCTCCCTATTGTCTAATAAAGATCAAGACCATAGCTTGCTACAACTAAGCTGTTGGATAGGGGTCAAGGCAATTATTGGTATGGCTCATTTAATGGACCTGGTTTTTATTTGGTCCCAAATGAGACCCTCTGCAAATTTATATTTAACTTATAAGTCATGAGGGTCGTGTAAGATCTGTAAGTTTTATTGTTTTTTGATTAATGTAAAGTTTTGTTGTTTTCGGTTTGTTTTGATTTTTGTGTAATGGGTTAGTTTAATTATAACTTTTTTTTTGTTTATTTTGATTTTTAGTTAGAAAACTTTAGTGCCTAGAATATTCCACCAAGTGTCATACTAATTGGTGTCATTTTTGCTATTTAATTTCTTAATTAAGGAAGTATGCCCCACCCTAGGACGCACATCTATCTCAGGTAATGTGTCAACTTTAAGGGTTACCGACCCTTACTTGACTTTTTAAATGGGCTTAGGCTAGGTCAAATTCATTTTTGGGTCCATTTTGTACATATAGGTTCACATATTTCCTTGTTAGGCCCATTCTAGACTCAATAACTTACCCTATCTATAAATAGAAACCTTAGCCTCTTTTCCTATTTTGGGTGGGCTAAGATTGGGAGGCTTTAGAGAGCTCTACCCCCATATCAAAAAGTAAAACCATAATCTCAAGGTAAATCTCTCTAATCCTTCTATATTTCTTTTAGTTTTTGCCCTAAAATCCCATGTTCTTCTCATCTCAAATTAGATTCTAGGTTTTCTTCTTGTCAAGTTTATTTTTTCACCCATGTTTTGAAACATTAGATTCTGATTTATTACTTATACTCTTGTGATTTTTGTTTTTGACAAAAGTGGGTCTTAGATCTATTATATATTAGTGGTTTTGAGTCTATTTTTAGTATAAAGGTTGGATTTTTTCTTGTGGCTAAGGAAACCTTAATTTGTTGGGCATGGATTCTTCAACCTTTGGAGGAGAATCAAGGATTAACAACCATCATTAAGGTAAGGGGTTTTTATTTGATGAAGTTTTACTTGCATTAACACCATGTTTGTGGGTAGATTCATGTTCTTGAAGCTTATGGATGGGTGAATTTGATTCTTCTTAAATGAATGATTTAATGTTATTTTTACATGATTAAGCATGAGAAATGTTAGATCTATCATGTCTTGGGCTTAGTTAATAATTATATGAAGTTTTATAAAGTTTTAGAAAATTTTATGAATTTTTGGAATGAATTTAATTTAGTTTAGAACATGAAAAAAACTATTTTTGCAAGTTTTGAAAAAACTATTTTTGCAAGTTTTTGGGCTGATTGTTCAATCACCCTATTAAACCAATCGAACGGCCAGCTGATTGATCAACTAAATAGCATTTCGAGCAATCTTTGTTCCTAATCGATCACCCCTTATGGCCAATCTTTGTTCCTAAATGTATGTATGCTTATTTTATGGCAAATTTTAATGATTTCTTCATGCCTATCACATGATACCAGTGGAGTATGACCTTGCTGATGTATAAATACTTGTACATAGGCTACATTGATTATGTATGAACCATGTCTACATGCTTTAGATTATTTATGAAATTGACTTCATGATTATTTTTAAGCTGGAGTTTGATCGATTCTTCGTGACTTTCACATGACTCCAATAGATTATGACCATGATAAAGCATGAATGCTTACATATGCTACATTAATTATGTATAAATGTGTTCTACATGTTTTAGTTTATTTATGAACATGTCCATGTATGCTTATGTTTACATGATCTTATTTGCCACGTATGAACCATGTTTCATGCAAATTATGATTCATTATGGTATGATTACTTATACTTGCATGTGTGTAGCATTATTCACTATATATCATGTTGCATACATCTTGAAAATGATTTGTCATGCCAGGATTAACCATGTTTAACTGTTATTAGCCAATTGTGTGTTGTAGTTTTTCGAATTATCGGCATCGGAGATTTATCAAATTGGTTTTACGTTCAAAAGAGCAGGGTTGTACGCCCCTTTGAGGGTTTCTTCCTCGGGTGAGAAGAGAGGAATGTTATGATAAGATAGACTATTGAGACACTTTTGGAGTACATAGTCATAACAAAAGTTACATAAAAGTGAAACATAAAGTCTATCCCATCACATGAGGACTATCCCACACTCCATGAAAATCTACTCGTCGCTTCCATGCTTATAAAAGAGATCATCCTGAGCACCTGTATGCCCCAAAACAAAATACACAAAAGATGGGTGAGCTTAGCTTAGTAAAGTTTTGAAAATATAAAGCTCACATTATCACCAAAATATAATCCTGAAGGAAATAACATAAACCTTATGCAAACTGGTGTTAACAACACAAAAGCACATCAAACCCCTCACACATACATTAATGTATCACATATCCATAATCAAAACGTGCATCATGCCTCAATATATCACCATCCACTCACATCCTATGCATTCAAGTGACATAATTCATACACATCCTACATAATTATTTTTCATATTCCATACACATCCTACATGATCAAGTATTACAATTCATACACATCGTGCATGACCCAGTCTCGTAGTCCATACACATCCTTCATGATCAAGTATTATAATTTGTACACATCCTGTATAAACATAAGCATTATTATCTCTACACATAACCTATGCAAATGAGCATTATAATCCATACACAACATGTGTAAATAACATGATGAGTGTCTCATAATAGAGAAATCAACCCGCTCAATTTGGCCAAAGTTGGAACAAACCTGCTCACCTTGAAAATCCTAAAAAGGAAGACCTAAGTAGTTTGACAAATTTTGTAAACTAAAAGTACCCTTGGTTAGCTAGTGCATAAGGATAAACCAGACTAGATTTTTAGGACCATCGGTAATTCTACCCATGTGTCGAACCTTCTCCTACAATGGGTGCAATGGGAGTGCCTACCACATTGATCCCCACCGACGCATTGGTCTCACTACTGATGATCTATCAACATGCATGGTGCTACATGCATTCGAGGATATTATTCATCCTCCTCCTTTCACTAGTGCAAACACCGACATATCAGTAATGTTGTTGATGATCATTGTTAGAAACCCTACAACCTTTTCAAACACATTTTGTCATAGAAAAACTAGTAGAAAGCTTTTCAAATAAAAGTTCTAAACCATTTGGGTCATAAATCAAGCATTGAACCTATTACAATTTGAAATTAACATTATATCATAATCATGCATGGCATAACTAAAGGACATTTCATGCTCACATTCAAGATCATCAATAACTTGACGAATATCAGAATTCTACAAATACCTTCATTATTTTATAGAGGAAAGTGTTGTTCGACCTGAACTAAAGCGAGGTTTCTCCTCTCCAATGCAAATTCTCTTCCCAAACTACTCTCGTGTAGTCTCACTGATGCTAAGATTTCTTTTGGACTTCCTATTCTCTCCCATTCCTAATTTCTTCCCTTTTATACTAAGGTAACTACTTAATGAGTCTCGAACTATAAACCGCTTTGTTTTCCAAAATAATTGATGCATACAGTTATCATCGGTAGGTCATCAATGGATTGATGCTCACTGACAATAACATTATATTGTTCCATTAGTAGGAGACCGACATGTTGGTAGCTTGCCAATGAACAAAAATAAGCTTTTCAAAGAAATAAAAAAAATTCTTATTGAAAATGCGAAGTGTCACAACTACACTAGTACCATTGGACCTCCAATGTCACCTGAGATTCATTGCAACCACACCACCAATTTCTTTTGTCTCTACTACCATCTCTGAAGTATGATTTTTGATACATATCACAACTTGATGAGGCGTTGATCATGGTGTATTTTGAAACAACATGATTTCTAGCCACTAGCATAGGGCAACCAAGGCTCGTCACAACCTAACCACAAACTGGCCCTAGTCGTGGATTCATGATATTTTCAAAACACAACAAGTTATCATGGTGTGTTTCAAAAGAACATTATATCTAGGCACTAGTCCTAGTTGTGCCACCATTCCCCTTTCTTGAGTGCCACCGTTCCTCTTTTTTGAACACCGCCGCCCAGATTTGTCCGCTATGCATCTTTTATGAGAGCTGCCGTCCTCTGCCCAAATCTGTCCGCTGTGCCCAGATCCTTTCCCATGCGCCATTTCGCCATCCTCCTGTGATCTGTCGTTTGGTAAGATCCTAGTGAGAAAATATTTTTTTTTACTTTGATATGTTCATCATTTGAATTGGCCGCTAAAAAATTGTTCTTTTATAGACATTTGAATTTGATCTGTCTCTTAAATGTAATGTAGTGTCGTTTATTTTCCAAAATTTGCCTACTGTGATCTGTCGTTCAGTCAGATCCAAGTGAGCAATTTTTTTATATACTTTGATATGTTCATCATTTTAATTGGTCGCCAAAAATTTGTTCTTTTATAGACATTTTAATTTGATCTATCTCTTAAATATAATGTAGTGTTGTTTATTTTCCCGAATCCGCCTACTGGGACCCGTCGTTCGATCAGATCCAAGTTAGTAATATTTTTATTATACTTTGATATGTTCATCATCTGAATTGCTCGCCAAAAAATTATTTGTACATGTTACAGTTAATTGCTTTGTGAGGGATTTTTCTAACTTTTTGATCTTGATTATCATGTATAGTTATCTTTGTTTCCTTCTCTGGCTCTTGGGCATTATCATACCGACGAGGTAGCTCATACACAGCCAAGGCACGATCCATTCACTGATATTCCATCTACTTCTGTAGCACCTACCTCTCATCCATGTTCATCATTTCAAGATCCTCCACATGTAGCTTACCCCCAGCCGGATCCAATACTCTATTATAGATGACAGCGGCCAGCTCGTGTTGAGCCATCGGTTACTTATGTGCATCTAGAGCTGGAACCAAAGCAGGTAGACCATGAGGAGCAGGTGGTCTATGAGTAGGAGGATGAGGCAGGCCATGAGGAGTAGGAGGAGTTAGTACAGCACTGTCGGGGTCGAGGACGTAGGAGTAGAAGAAATTGAGTGTATTATATTTGATTATTTGTCATATGTTTATTTTGAGCTAAACATTTTATTAACATATGCGATGCTAGATTTATATATTTGATAAACATTTATATCTTATGCTTGTTTGTATGTTGTGTAGATGATAGTTTATGTCAATAAATTTAATGTTATGTGAATAATAGTTGATGTGGATAAATTTGTCATTGTGTGGATGTTAATGGGATGTGTGGAATGAACACGGACATGTGTTAATTTGAGTAGTAAGTTACCTTAAAATAAAATTTTGAATCAGATTTTATCATTTGAAAAGACAAAATCATACTTTGAAGACTTGAGGCCGGAATGAAGCTGGAATTCCACAAAGTGCACTTATTTCGTCCGAACAAAATTAGTTAAGAGCTGATTTCGTCTTTCCAAAGGACGAAATCATATATTCTTATAGATTTCATTCATTGGAAGGATGAAATCAACTTAAAGAGGATTTCGTCATTCCAAAGGACGAAATCAATTAAATTTTTTTTTAAAAAATCACGTAGGTGCCCGTGCTTGGCTGGTGCCTAGGTGGTGAAATTCAACACCACTTTAGAAAATTTTTCCCAAAGCGGGTTATTTCAGTAATTATTATTTAAATAAATTTTTCTATATCAATTGTGTCGATGGAAATTTTGGCTCTTTAATTTTTAATTTTTTTTGGAATACGAAGACTTATATGTAGCTCTTTCTATGTCTGCGCTAATCAGTTGTTGCCAAATAAATAAACATGTGATGCCTTAGTAGTTCGCCCCTCAAGTTCTAGCTAGCCACTCCCCTTATTCACCATTTACTATCTAAATATACACATACGGTAAATATTCACTAGTGAGTACTATTAAAGAGTTTGGCCGGCTAAGGAAGAAAATGGTGTACTACTAATTGATTCGGTATCAATGGGATCTCCACTTGCATGTAGCTTTCCTTGATTGGCATTGTATTAAGGGGTTGCTTGGGTTTTGAATTAATTCGACAGGGAATTGGAATTTTTAGGCTAAGGAAAACCTAAATTGTGCCATATTGACCAAAAAAAGGTTGATAGGAGTGAAATAAAAACGAATCTTGATAGGACCCGGAGCCAACGTGTGATGGAGGAAAGGGAGACCCGACTAGTTCAACTGCGGTCCTCTCTAAGTACAGTTGGTTAATCATTTTGTATATTTGAATAAGGTCTATTCATGTCGTCATCCATGACGCAGGTGTTGCCATATTCTTGACTTGACCATAGGTAAACGTGATTAGGATGAGCGGGCAATTTTTTTGTGCTCTCTGCCAAGCCCCAAAGGCAAGCCTTCAATTACAACTAACCACTTGGTTGACGAGGTGGGCGCCTCTTTGACAGCCGCCCTCTCCTTCAATTCAAGAATAACCCAAACAGCAAGAGTAAAATATGAAACTTCTGCTTCAGAAGTCGTTGTTCCCGTCGCAGTCTTTATTCCCCCTCGATTTCCATTCCTTCTCTCCTATGTTGTCCTCTCGCCTGTGTCCTGACCTAGCTATTGTTTAGTATAAGGGGAAATATTTTATAATTTTTACTCTTTTGGCATTTGGATCAGTATTTTCGAAAATAACCTCGTCACTCTCTCGGATCCAGATTGGTGGCTGGGCCAAACCAATGCAACTCCAGGTTGACCTACAGTGGCTTGGGTGAGTAAACAAAATACAAGTTTCTAATTATACCATTTAACTAACCAATATATAATGCATATAACCTCCATTATAATTTCAAGATTTTTTTTTTTAAGTCCTATTAGCAAGGCACCTGTATCGTTCAACTCAACCAACTTCACACATTAAGAAAAGATTCAAAATTCAGACTACCATAATTAATATAATTAATATAAAATTCAGACTACCATTAGGACTAAGTTTGATACTTAATTATCGTTAAGTCCTTACCATTAATTACAAATTGGCTAATAAGGAATTGAGGTATACCATTAGGACTAAGTGATGAAAGAATACGTTACCACAATCATAAGGGTCACACTTCTAGGAATGTGATGGATGCTTGTTCATTTGAGATGTAATTTGTCTATGTTCATGCAAGATTTCATGTTCCAGATGGTGATTCATCTAGTAAGTAGTAACCTAGTTATATGAAATTTAATCTTTCTAATCTCTTAACTCGGTAAATATTATCTTGTGGATGTTGGATATGCAAATACACCACAATTTCTTGCATCATATTGAGGAGTAGGGTATCTAGAGAATTTGGTCCATACCAATCTTCTCTGTAAAACCATGAAGAGCTTTTTAGCTTAGGACATGCATCACTATGTAATGTGATTGAATGTATATTTGGGGTTCTAAAAGAAACATTTATATTTTTTTTCAACCACTTGAGTATCCTACTGAAGTGCAAGAAAAGATGGTTATTGATGCTTGTTTGTTGCATAATTTTATTTGAAACACCTAAGAAGGGTAGGATGAAATTTTGCTACAAATTGAAAGGGAAAGAGGTGCAACTATAGATCGAGAAATTGAAAAGAAAGATAAAACAACAAAAGAAATCAATCTCAAGTATCTACTTTAGAACAACAACATCTTGGGAAGGAGCTTTGTGATGGAATTACTTTGAAAATGTGGGAAGATTATATTGGTAGGGGCTATATTACAGGTGGCGAAGGGCCAGGCTTGGGACCTTTGGAGGCCTGTATGTGGGTGAGCTGCCTGGGCCCAACCCTCATCTCCAAAGGGAGCTCGACATGACTCTAGGACCCGAAGTGCCGAGCCTAGGGCAGGGTTGGCCCTTGCGCCAGCAAAAAACAAAAAGAAATTCCCCAGAAGGCCTTATGGACCATGCCCATAAGGCCCAAGGCCCAATGGGCTGGGGGAATTGAATGGTTATGTGACACCCCGTGTTCCGATTACACTTAACCCAAGGAGGTTAGGGGTAGTTGCGTAATTTTAGTTAAGTTTTATGGGGTTCAATGGAGGGAATTTTCGTATTCAGTTAAAGCTCGAAGTAAAGAGCATAACAAACCTAACAACACGTGAAACGGAGGTTGGGAACGAATGTTACGACCACGGGAAACGTGCCACATAGGCGGGACCCCCTTTGAAACAGTGAGATAACCTATATATGTGGGGTTTAATTTCGAAGGGTTCGTCAATACGAGTCCATCGGTACCAAGAACGCGCAATTCCGACTTCGGGATAAGAAGTTATCACATTTTGAAGTTGGAATTGTATTTGGATTAAAATAATAATAAAATAAGAAATTGATGATGTTAGCAGAATGGGCCGAGCCGCCGGATTGACGCGCTGAGTTGCGCCGTGAGATTGTGGCCGTTCGCGCATCGGATCACGCGGTCCAGCGCGCGACGCGCGCGGGACACGCGTCGACGTTAGAGCTGCACCGCGGACACGCGACTCCATTCCGCGCGAGACACTCGGCGCGTGTACACATGCGGCTCGTGCATGTTGGCGCGAACCGCCATTCCGTGCGGTCTATTCAGAATGCACCATGTGGCACGTGCGCATCTGCCTTCTTTCGTCCGCTCGCATGCCTTTCTCTTATAAATAGCCATTTCGGTTCATTCTTCCGGAGGATTTTGGGGAGTCATTCTGTATCCGTTTTCTTCCATTCAAAAAGCGTTCTTAGCTAATTTGAGGGTATTTCTACGCAATGGAAGCATCTATTCTTCAAATTAGCAACCCTATATAAGGGAAATGTCCTGGGGCAAGGGGAGGTTCTATCCGCCGCTTACGAGCACGGAAAGGGTAAAGTGTCTCCGGGTAAGGGGAGGTTCTGTCCGCTGCCTACGGGCACGAAAAGGGTGAAGTATCTCCGGGCAAGGGGAGGTTCTGTCTGCTGCCTACGAGCGCAAAAAGGGTAAAGTGTCTCCGGGTAAGGGAAGGTTCTGTCAGCCGCCTACAGGCGCAAAAAGGGTAAAGTGTCTCCGGGTAAGGGAAGGTTCTATCCGCCGCCTACGAGAGCAGAAAGGGTAAAGTGTTTCCGGGTAAGGGGAGATTCTGTCCGCCACCTACAGGCGCAGAAAGGGTAAAGTGTCTCCGGGTAAGGGGAGGTTCTGTCCGCCGCCTCCGGATCAGAAAGGGAGGACGCCTTGAGGAAATGAGCAACTCAGAACGTCGCCACTTCCGGAATTGCAGGGGAGTACACATTTCTGACCTTCTAGTTTAATATGATTTATATGAATGCACATCTTAATTAGTTATATACTAATTAAGATATATAATTTGCTGATCTGATACATGCTGATATGTTCCTATTTAATCTACTTTGATTTATTCTATTGTGATTTGAATTACTCTAAAATGCTCTATTGTGATTTGACTTACTCGAATCTGATGTGACCAGTATGGTCGAATGAAATCTGATATGATCTGATGGGATTTGATATGATCCAACATGCTCTGTAGTTTGCTTTGCTCTGCTCTATGATAGAGTGGGATGTGTGTTTTGTTAGTATTATGCTCACCTATGTGAGATGAGTATCTTATTGATTTATTGGCTTTTGTTTGATTCCGACGATTTATAAGATTTTCGTCTAATTCCGAATAATTATTCAGATATAAAGATATACGTATTTTTAACGTATATGATTTTGTGATGCCTGATGCATATATTAGCCATTAGGCAGAACTACGTTCGGATCCGATCGTATTGGAATAACGTCAGAGATGGTATCCAATATGTACGTAGACAACCAACAATAAAATAACGTTGGCCCGATCTAAATTAGTTATAAAATTAGGTTTGTTCTGATCTATGCGCAACAGAACATTATAGCTTCGTAGTGGGTAGAAGTATGTTATGACTCTCGCACTTAGAGTCTGCAGCTCCTGGTTAGTCGGTTTTAATTTTTCCGCTTATTTTATACACTCTGATTCTGTCTTCCGAACTAACCCCCAGTCCGGGTCGGGTTTTGCGTGTTGGGGTACTACAGGTTATAAGGCCAATCAATCAACCTACGAAATTGAGGGTCAGGCCCATTTAGGCCCAAGGCCTTAAACCTTGGTCCCGATACGGTCAGGCAATTTTAGGGGGATAGGCTGAGCCAACCATTTGCCACCTCTAGGCTATATATGATTATCACTACTATTTGTAACACATTTATTTATAAGGGATATTTATGTATTGTGTATTTTATAAATTAATATTTATGTTTTGGGTATTGAGGTTGAGAAAGATTTTATGGGTTTTGGTTTGTTTATTATTACCTTATATATATTCTTTGACAAAATAATTATATTAAAAAAATTAAACTTGATTTTTTTTTATCAAACATGTCCTTCATAGTTTTTGAAATTTAGTGCAATATTGTCAAATAGGTCAACACTTGTAATACAACAATTTTAGAAATTAGAAAAAAAAAATTTTAATGTATGAGATCTTGGTGGGAAAATTGGCTAAAAATAAAACCTCCTAAATGGGCTATAAGCAACATGATTTAATATCTAAATGCATAATTAAAACTTTTTTGGTCAAGAATGCATAAACTATACACGAAACCATACAAACATCTCACCTTCAATGCACATTCAAGCATATATAATGTGAAATTTTAAATTTACTTGTGGACTTAATATACATGAAATCTAGGTTGATGTTTGACATAGCTAGAATCCATGCTATCGCTTTTTTCTATGAAAATAAAAAGAAGTAAGCATGTGTGAACTGTGTACATACAAGCTAAGTACCACAAAGAGGCCGGTTGCCTTGCCTCGTCCAATGAGGTCCTAAGGACTAGTCACCCCTTATTATACCAAAAAGTAGCTCGATAGTGAGCTGCAAGCATGGAAGGCAGTATCGATATGGATGACAGAATCGATGACTATGGATACGGGTACGCCCCAATGATACTCTTGGTACACGCTGAAACGGGCAAAAACCCTTTTATAGACATAAACAAATATTATAACTAATAATATATCATTATAATCCTTCTTTTAGAGTATAATAAGACTATAGAATGTTATATCAACCGATACATGTATTCTAAAATTAGTTCATTTGAAACCATACACTATTATGTTCTTTGTCTCATACAAATTATTGCTCATTCTTTCCCATATTAAGTGCACTAAAATTATTTTATTTTAAAAATAAATATTATGCTTAATATAAGTTTAAGTTATCTATTTAAATAAATATATATTTGTAGAGCACTATATGTAAAAAAATAATTATGAAAATTGTATGGACCTACCCGTATTCATCTCATATAACTTTAAAAATATTATTTTTAATATAACAAAAACATAAACTTTCAAAGAAGTTGAGTTTGAATTGTGTTTTTATTTTTAATAAAAAAAATTTAATTTTTAAAATTTTTTTTAAAATAATTTTTTAATAATATATCGATATATATGGGCCGTATCGATACGATACCATTAATATGTATTGTTGATTCATGTGGGGCGTATCGCCCCCAGTATCATATTGGTCTCGGCCGATACGGGACCCATATAGGCCGATATACGCATCCGTATCGGCCTATATGGCCTTCTATGATTGCAAAAAGTTGCTCCATGTCATATTAAAATCAATTTCAAGTATCAATCACATGAATGTTGATTTTGATTGTGTGTACATAACATAATAAACACAACTTTCTGCTTTTCATAAATAAATAAATAAAAGATAACTCTATACAAGTAAAAATTGTGAATGGAATAGGCTTATCCCAGGGGGAACTTTGACTAAGTTTCAAATTCAATAAGATAAGTTCTAATCACAATCTAATGACAGTATCCATGAAAAATGTTAAATTACAAGTCAAATTCTAAGATTCTTTTCTGCTTGGGTACCACCCAAGCCAACAAATGCAACTTTATGAAGCTTGAAGCACCCTTTATTTCACGCTTAAATTCCCATAAGCAAATACAAGGAAAACATATACTGCTACCCCAACTTCCTACGAGACTCGCCTATAATCTGTTTGACATAATGCCCATTTGAATAGTTTCTCTGAACAAGTGACATGCAATAATTTCAGATGGACTATAAGACTCGCCGGAATCTGCCCAATTTTCTCAGACGTACCCACCATTGACGCGAATCGTCTGCCCGTTAACCCATTCCGACGAGTCTCCGGCCAGAAACCCGACAACCGGCGCGACGTCCCCTGTCTCCCCCAGCCGCCCCAGCGGGCACTGATCGATGATCCTTCGCACCTGTTCATCAGACTTCCCAGCAAAGAACATCTCCGTTGCGATCGGGCCGGGCGCCACGCAGTTGGCTGTGATCTGGGTTCCCTTCAGTTCCTTGGCCAGTATCCTCACCATCGTCTCCACCGCGGCCTTTGACGCCGTGTAGGCGCCATACCCGGGGCTCAGCCCGCCCACCAGTGATGACGTGAACATGATGATCCGGCCACCGCCGCCGCGGACGATCCGATTTGCAGCCTCACGGCAGCACAAGAACGAGCCCTTCGCGTTGATGGCGAAGGTCTTGTCCCAGTCCTCTTCTTCAGTTGATGCCACGGTCGGGTATTTGGAGTCCAGGACTCCGGCACAGTTCACGAGGATGTGGATGTTGGCGCCGAAGGCCTTCTCTGCGTGGTCAAAGAGGGCCCGGACTCCTTCCGCATCGGAGACATCGGCTCGGAAGGTGGTGGCACGCAGCGGAGGTTGGGAAGAATTGATCTGGGCGGCTAATTCGGCGGCGGCGGCGACCGAGGATGCGGAAGTGTAGTTGATGACGACGTTTGCGCCAAGGCTGGCGAGGTGGATAGCCGCTTCGCGACCCAGGCCACGGGAGGCGCCGGTGATGATGGCGACTCGGCCGGCCAGAGGGAGGGCCGGAGGTAAGGTGGTAGACGTAGCATCCATGTGGTCGGTGTGTATAGCAAAGGTCAATGGGAAGAGTTTTGTCCTCTCATTTAGGGTAGGGAGTTTGGTATATATACGGAAATGGATGAGACATGGCAGCCGGTTTACAGTGACTGCGGAGAGAAACCTTGCAACCGTCGAGTTCACATTTCGAGTTGCATCCCGTTAAACTTCGTTATCCCTCATTTCTCGTTTACCTTAACCCTATGTCTAAATTCTCTTACTTGTCCCCTGTAGGGGTGTTCACGGACAAATACGGATGCGGACAGAGGTATGTCCACGTCCGTCTGCCAATTAGCTAAGTGTTGTCTATGTCCGTCCGTGTCCGCTAATGTCCATAGCATCTATTGTCCAAGTCCATCCGTCATGAACACGGACGGACACGGACAATTAAGCCAAATCCCTATTTTTACATGTACAGTCCTTATGTAGCACGTTAGAACTGTCCTAACATGCTACATAAGGTCTGTATTTATATTTTTACATGTACAGTCCTTATGTAGCATGTTAGAACTGTTCTAACATGCTACATAAGATCTGTATTTATATTTTTACCTAAAAAATACATATACAAAATGCTAAAATAAGTTAAAAATTACCCATAATTAAACAATACTAAAATTTTAAAATTCTTATCATAAATTATAACAAAAACAAAGTCTTCTTTGTAATTAAGTCAACTATAACTATCAAATACTTAATATAACCATAATCCAAATTTTCAATTAGGTGGCGGGCGCGGACAACAGTTTGTCCGCGTCCGCAGGCACCTACAAGGACGGACAAATTTAATGGTCCGTGTCCGTATCCGCCCCAGACTAAAAAATTT
Organism: Saururus chinensis; assembly: GCA_035235625.1. Lineage (NCBI taxonomy): Eukaryota > Viridiplantae > Streptophyta > Magnoliopsida > Piperales > Saururaceae > Saururus > Saururus chinensis. The sequence goes on along the minus strand of CP141146.1, from coordinate 20,271,792 downwards.
GTCCGCTCTATGTATTTATAGACATGGACACGGACGGACAAACGGACGTTGGACGTCCGTGAACACCCCTAGTCCCCTGTATCTAAAAAATATCCATTTTATATCTCTTTGCCTCACGTATTCCCCAATCGTCAATACCTGCGGAATGTGAGATAGACTATGACAGCCTATGATTTGGTGTGCTTCCAAAATTTTGAATATTTTCCTAAATTGATTCATATATTATACTTTTCTTTCTTATCCTAAATTGATTCCTATATTTATTTGTATAGAAAGTAAATTATTTTATGAGATTCACATCCCTTAATTGATGTAAATGTAAAAACTCTATTTAAAGGATAACAATACACAAAGGCACCTAAGCCATTCAGCCATATTTTTCCTCACATTGTATCGGAGCCTTTGCCATTTTCTAAATTTTTTTCTATGCAATGGCCTCCTCTTCATCTCCCACACATTCTTTTCCCTCCCTTTCAACAGAAAATGAATTTGGGTATGTTGCTTCTCCTTTCTGAGTCGTCAAATCTATTTCCCAAGAGCTCTCTTTGTTGCTTGTCGAGACCAATTACCTATTGTGGAAGGCGCAAATTCTTCCTGTGCTTCGTTGCCATGGATTATTGGGCTTCATAGATGGCTCTATGCCTTGCCCTGACGGCGACTTATCTTCCACCACCATTCGTCAATGGCTTCGTCTTGACGAGATGGTCCTAGCTTGGATCTATACCTCCCTATCCAATGAAGTTCTTACACAAGTCATCACTTGTGCCACCGCCACTGAGATTTGGTGGTCCCTCGAGACACTTTACAGGACACTCTCAAAATCCGTATCCAACATATCAAGAAGGAGCTTCAATCCATTTCTAAGGGCTCCATGACCATTACTTCTTACCTTCACAAGGCAAAATCCCTCTAGCATATGCTTGCTAGCGCTGGACAACCAATTTCCAATGACGGCTTTGTAGATTGGATCTTGGAGGGCCTTGGATTTGAGTATGATCCTATCGTTGAAGTGATCAATTTTTGCAAGGAGACTCCAGCAGTTGATGAGGTAACTGCTATTCTTCTCAATTTTGAACTCCGCATTCAGGGACATTACAGTTCATCGGACAACTCGTTCCCTGCTGCCATGTACTCCTCTCACCAGCATAGCCGTGGGGATAGCTCTTCTCGCCAACATCGGGGTCACGGCTAGGGTGGTGCTAGTCGTACCCTTGCTGCTGTCCCTAGTTTGGATAACTCTTCCACTACTTCTTTGGCCGCAGACAGTCCACTCGACGGCGAGGGAAGCCTCGTGCAACACCTGTGACAAGAGATTCCTCTTCTACATATTGTTACAAGTGTGGTTTCCCCAATCACTGCGCCAACCATTGTGAGGCTACTGATTCATCCTCACGTGACAATGTCCAGTCCTTTGCCGCCTTGCAGTTGGCTGATCACCATGATTCTGCATGGTACCCCGATTCCGGTGCCACCCACCATCTGACAGTTGATGCCTCACTTGCTGAAGGTATTATTCCTTATACTAATTCTGATAAGGTTCTTATTGGCAATGACACTGGTTTATCTATCTCTCACAAAGGCCGTATTTCTTTACCTTCCAATTATTTGATTCTTGATGGCGTCCTTATAGTTCCTCAATTGAAGAAGAACCTTCTCAGTGTTTCACAGTTTACCATTGATAATAATTGTTGCTTCCAATTTTATCATTGGGGTTTTGTTATAAAGGGCATGCAGACATGGAAGGTGTTGTTGACGGGTCCTAGGAGCGGTGGGCTCTACCCTATACATAGTAGTGGTCGCTCAAGTTCTCCTCCAGTTGGTTTGCTTTCAAATAAGGATGATGATGCTCTTTGGCATGCTAGGCTGGGACATCCAAGTTCTTAGATAATAAAGGAGCTTTCTTCAGTATTACATTTGCCAAAATGTACTTCTAAGACTTTTTGTGCAAGTTGTAAATTGGGAAAGACCTCTAAGCTACCATTTTCTCGTCGTAGAAATTATTCTCATGAACGTTTTACAGTTCTTCATAGTGATGTTTGGGGCTCTGCCCTAGTTATTTCTATTGATGGTTATTGGTTTTATCTCGTGATTGTGGATGAATATAGCCGGTTTACTTGGTGTTTTCCTTTGCGCATCAAGTCTAATGTGGCACTTATCTTTATTGAGTTTATTAAATCTATGGCTAATCAATATCAAGCCCATGTCAAGACAGTCCACATGGATGGGGGTGGGGAGTACCTTAGTCATACACTCCAAGATTTTTTTAAAGGACCGTGGCATCTCTCACTTGTTTTCCTATCCGGGTACCCCGGAGCAGAATGGTCTTGCTGAATGCAAGCATAGACACATTGTAGAGACGGGTCTTATATTGCTTGCTCATGGGCATCTCCCAAAAGGTTTCTGGCCTTATGCTTTTGCTAGAACTACTTATCTTATTAATCGTCTCCCATCCAAGAATATTTCTCCATTACATCACACCAACATATCTTTAAAGAACTTGCAAAAATACACATAAAATTTTAAAAATCCGCAGACCACTTCGAAGGCTGGTGAGGACCAATTAGAATGCTATGTCTCGGCGTGGGCGATCAGTTGGCGCCAGATCTCCTTGCAGAGTCCTAAACCAGGCAATAAAAATGTGACGGAACATTCGCGACATTGAAATAACACCAGTGAGTGAACCCGTTCCAATCATAGGCTGGGGAGGACCGCTTATGACGGGTGACGAGATCACCATCCGGTGCGATAGCAATGTCCCGAAGCCTCCGTCGAGGCGTAGGTGATCAGTGGGCGTGCGATTAATTGCGACAGAACATTTGCGGCATCCATATAACACCACGTAGTGAATAGTCCCCCTTCGGATGCCGGTGAGTGCTGTGGACGTAGGGCCCGACTAACCATATGCCGCTATACGACTGTCCCAAATGCTCTATCTCATCTCCATCTCATCCTCCTCTCGAATTCGGTAAGCCTAGGGGTCACAGTTATATATATATATATATATATATATATATATATATATATATATATATATATATATATATAGGGTGACAAGGTTACGAACCGCAATGATCGACAGATCGAACCAAAAGGTTCGGCCAGTAGGTCCGGGTTATGGAAATTATTGAAACACCGGAAATTGTGGTGACTCTCTAGGAATGACTCCTCGCAAATTGGTCATTCAAATTTAATTCGAACACCGAAAATTGTGGTAACTCTTCGGGAATTAGGTAGTTAAATTCATGCAATTATCGTGTGTGCGATCACACAACATGACCAATATCATGTAATTTTTGAAAAGCCTATCAAAATAATTTATTATCGTATGTTCTTATCATGTAATTAGTTACACATAACCCCTTTGGACATGTTACTGATTACACGATTTATATATAGTATACACTCTTTGCATAAATAACAAAATATCGTGTTCTTGAAAACACATGATGTACTTATTGTGTGTTGTCGATGACACAATGCATATACAAAACTTTCAGATGAATATGTAACCCTTACGTCGTTTGCCTACTCTATTATTCGACCTCATTTGGCTTGTAGTTGGGACATCTGCCACATTGGGAGGTTCCGCTTGTGTGATGGTGCATCGTTTGCGGTTGTGACCCAACTACCCACATGCTCCACATTTTTGTGGGGGTTTGACCTGTAGTTGTGACTCTATCTAATTTTTCGTGGACACCTTCGCTGCTTCTGTGGTATCGGTGGGCTGAATGTAGGCATACCCCAGATGGTGCCCACCGGTGCCTATCTTTTGTTGGGTGTAATGGATCTCAATAGGTCATTCTATATAATTCAGTATAAGACCATCTTTTGTAGTAGTCAGATACATAGAAGTGTTTATGATTGATTGTTATGATTGCATGCTTACAGGGTAGCCCCAGATGTTGAAAGTTTCCACATTTGTAGGTTCGTTCAACCAGATTTACCACATGCTGATAAGAAAATATCATGAGAATGAGCTCATGATAAAAACAATGTTGTGTCATCGGTTACATGACTAGTAAGGATATCATATGATCATGTAAGTTAAACGTATCTACTTACACGATAAATGAACATATTGTGTTACTAATGACATGACCCATACCGCTAACATACCGTCGTGTAACTAAAACAAACAAACTAACACGATATGAACAATTAATGTATAAACATACAAATGAAATGTACATCAAGGTATGAATGAAATGTACCTGGTGATATAGCGAGTTAACCTAGAATTCATACATTGACACAGGCAATACAATCACATTCCTTGCTTCTTCTTGCCTATTTTTGATGTGTTTGTGGGCAAATGGGGCTAAATCTTCCATTATATTCTAGTCGTCTGTTTGACGTTTATCAAATAATGTGGTCATGTTCTCCCTTGTGTGCTCAATTAACCGAGTTATAGGCATTGATCTAGCTTTTTTGAACATTGCATTTGCACTTTCAGATCTATTTGAGCTGAGGGTTCCATATCGTTTTCCTAGAAATGCGACATTGGCCTAGTGCTCTGAACCTATCTTATTTACCTAAGCATATGCTTCGGGATTATGTTCATTAATGTTGTTCATTGTTTCATCATACACATTTTGTCTAAAAGTTTCGGCTGCAACATAGACCTGGTTCTTTAGGTAGTTGTCCTTAAATCTGTCTAGCATATTTGCTGCCATGTGACGGATGCAATATCCGTGGTGTGTAGATAGGAAAAACTACTTAACAGTATTTTCCAATCCATTCTATCTATCGAAAACGATTGTATCCAACTCGGCTAGAGGATAAAAAAATGGATGATTTCTAAGTAACTCGAGAAACCAACACCATGTTTTCTCGCACTTGTTCTCAACCATTGTAAATGTGACGCGCAACATATTATTATTCCCGTCCAATGCAGTAGCTATCAATAGCTGTCAAGGATACTTTCTTTTTAAGAAAGTTGCATCTACCGTTAGCAACGGCCTCAATGTTGTTCTAAAAGCACTCGCAACAGGACCAAATATCCAAAATACTTCTTGAAATTGTACCCACCTCTAGGTCTGGGAATATCACATGATCTCACTGGAACAAATACATTTCCTGGATTTATATATTCTATCTGCTTTCTGTAAGTAGGAAGTATGCGTTAGGATTCGTCTAGGTCCCCATCTATTAAATCAGTCAGTACTTTACCTACGCGACCCAAAACACTTCAAGAAAGGTTATACGACAGTGGCTTTCATCGTGTTCCCGATCACACGACATTGGTTGTAGTCGTGAGATCATAAACCATGAATGATTACTCATTGTGTTCATGTAATTAACATGATATTTACGTAAGTCGTGTGAAAACAAAATGCGGAGTCTATTATCAGTGTGTGATCGATAACACGATAGAATTACATATCGTGATATTGAATCAACGCTTCAATTAGTCTCATATATTACTTGCGCGTCAGCATTTCTTGTAGTTCGCAGTTATGCCCCAATGTTTTGAAATATAACTTGCTATGCTCTTAGGTGCAATGTCTACTGAGTCTTTAAACATGCCATAACATTTTCTCGCAATCCAAAGGTGTGGTGCTAGGGGATGGTCAGTTGACTTCTTTTGTGTTCCACATGAATGGTTCGGCACTAACCTCAGGACAGTCACATGATCTCCTATATTTAAAGCCTTTAGGTACTAGTTACAAGAATGATTGGAGCAATTTGCGGTGTACGTATTCCTGCTTTTGTCCACAACACAGTATGTGAAATTCGCCTTTATTGCTAAGTCGATCAAGACCTTCTTGAAATGCAATAGGCTAAGAAAACACGCACCCAATTCGAGAAGCTTCTGGTAATCTTTTGCTTTTAAACTACCTGTTAAATGATCGATATCATGTACTTTGTCTATGTTCATACAAGATGATTGGGGGGGGGGGGGGGGGGGGGCGGGCAATTGCATTACCGGCAAGATTTCATGTTCGAGATGGTGATTCATCTAGTAAGTAGTAACCTAGTTATATGAAATTTAATCTTTCTAATATCTTAACTAGGTAAATATTATCTTGTGGATGTTGGATATGCAAATTCACCGTAATTTCTTGCCCCATATTGAGGAGTAAGGTATCTAGAGAATTGGGTTCATACCAATCTTCTATGTAAAACCATGAAGAGCTTTTTAACTTACGACATGCATCACTATGTAATGTGATTGAATGTATATTTGGGGTTCTAAAAGAATCATTTATATTTTTTTTCAACCACTTGAGTATCCTACTAAAGTGCAAGCAAAAATGGTTATTGATGCATGTTTGTTGCGTAATTTTATTTGAAACACCTAAGAAGGGTAGGATGAAAATGTGGGAAAGAGGTGCAACTATATATCGAGAAATCGAAAAGAAAGATAGATCAATGAAAGAAATCAATCTAAAGTATCTACTTTAGAACAACAACATCTTGGGAAGGAGCTTTGTGGTGGAATTACTTTGAAAATGTGGGAAGATTATATTGGTAGGGGCTATATTAGAGGTGGCGAGCTGCCTGGGCCCGACCCTCATCTCTAAAGGGAGGCTTGACATGGTTCTAGGGCACGATGTGCCAAGCTTAGGGCAGGGTTGGCCCTTGGGCCAGCAAAAAACAAAAAAATTTTCCCCATAAGGCCTTATGGACCATGCCCATAAGGCCCAAGGTTCAATGGGCTGGGGCAATTGATCGGTTATAAGGCCAATCAATCGACCTACGGAATTGAGGGTCAGGCCTAGGGCATAAAACTCTGGTCCCGGTACGGTCAAGCGATTTCAGGGGGCTAGGCCGAGCCAACCGTTTGCCACCTCTAGGCTATATATGATTGTAACTACTATTTGTAACACATTTATTTATAAGGGATATTTATGTATTGTGTATTTTATAAATTAATATTTATGTTTTGGGTATTGAGGTTGAGAATGATTTTATGGGTTATGGTTTGTATATTATTACCTTATATATATATATATATATATATATATATATATATATATATATATATATTCTTTGATAAAATAATTATATTAAAAAATTAAACTTGAATTTTTTTATCAAACATGTCCATAGTTTTTGAAATTTAGTGCAATATTGTCAAACAGGTCAACACTTGAAATACAACAATTTTAGAAATTAGAAAAAAAATTAAATGTATGAGATCTTGGGGGGAAAATGGCTAAAAATCAAACCACTCCTAAATGGGCTATAACCAACATGATTTAATATCTAAATGTATAATTAAAACTTTTTTGGTCAAGAATGCATAAACTATACATGAATACATACAAACATCTCACCTTCAATGCACATTCAAGCATATATAATGTGAAATTTTAAATTTACTTGTGGACTTAATATACATGAAATCCGGGTTGATGTTTGACATAGCTAGAATCCATGCTATCGTTTTTTTCTATGAAAACAAAAAGAAGTAAGCACGTAAACAATTGTGTACTCCTACATGAATATTAATTTCATAAGAGTTAAATTATGATTTATCTAGTGTATGATGTCTGAACTTTTTACATACATTACAATGCCTAAAGAGGTCGCCTTGCCTCGTCCAATGAGGTTTAAGACACCCCTCATTATACAAAAAAAACCGTTCGATAGTGAGCTGCAAGAAGTTGCTCCAGGTCATATTAAAATCATTTTCCAAGGATCAATCACATGAATGTTGATTTTGATTGTGTACACAACATAATAAACATAACTTTCTGCTTTTCATAAATAAATAAATAAAAGATAGCTCTATACATGTAAAAATTGTGAGTGGAATAGGCTTATCCGAGGGGGAACTTTGACTAAGTTTCAAATTCATGAAGATAAGTTCTAATCACAATCTAATGACAGTATCCATGAAAAATGTTAAATAACAATTCAAATTCAAGATTTTTTTCTGCTTGGGTATCACCCAATCCAACAAATGCATTTTTATGAAGCTTGAAGCACCCTTTTCTTCATGTTTAAATTCCTATAAGCAGCGGCTGCTGGCGCAGATCTTGCCGGCCGGAGTTAGGCCGGTGCCGGAGTTAAAGGAGAAGGGATGGGAGAAAGGGGAAAGAAGGTAAAAAAAAAAAAAGAAACAATATTTTTTCGTTTAAAGGTTATAGAGAAAAAAATAGGATCTGAATAGGCACGGTCTAAAAATTAACCTTATACATGTAAAAATAAATTATGAGCGGAATAGGCTTATCCACGGGGGAGCTTTGACTAACTTTCAAATTCATTAAGACAATCTAATGACGGTACGTATCCATGAAAAATGTTTAAATAACAAGTCAAATTCAAGATTTTGTTCTGCTCGGGTAGACAAGCCAACAAATGCAATTTTATGAAGCTTGACATAAGGCCTATTTGAATAGTTTCTCTGAACAAGTGACATGCAATAATTTCAGATGGACTATAAGACTCGCCGGAATCTGCCCAATTTTCTCAGACATACCCACCATTGACGCGAATCGTCTGCCCGTTAACCCATTCCGACGAGTCTCCGGCCAGAAACCCGACAACCGGCGCGACGTCCCCTGTCTCCCCCAGCCGCCCCAGCGGGCACTGACCCACGATCCTTCGTACTTGTTCCTCAGACTTCCCAGCGAAGAACATCTCCGTTGCGATCGGGCCGGGCGCCACGCAGTTGGCTGTGATCTGGGTTCCCTTCAGTTCCTTGGCCAGTATCCTCACCATCGTCTCCACAGCGGCCTTTGACGCCGCGTAGGCGCCAAACCCGGGGCTCAGCCCGCCCACCTGTGATGACGTGAACATGATGATCCGGCCACCCCCGCCACGGACGATCCGATTTGCAGCCTCGCGGCAGCACAAGAACGAGCCCTTCGCGTTGATGGCGAAGGTCTTGTCCCAGTCCTCTTCTTCAGTTGATGCCACGGTCGGGTATTTGGAGTCCAGGACTCCGGCACAGTTCACAAGGATGTGGATGTTGGCGCCGAAGGCCTTCTCTGCGTGGTGAAAGAGGGCCCGGACGCCTTCCGCATCGGAGACATCGGCTCGGAAGGTGGTGGCACGCAGCGGAGGTTGGGAAGAATTGATCTGGGCGGCTAATTCGGTGGCGGCGGCGACCGAGGATGCGGAAGTGTAGTTGATGACGACGTTTGCGCCAAGGCTGGCGAGGTGGATAGCCGCTTCGCGACCCAGGCCACGGGAGGCGCCGGTGATGATGGCGACTCGGCCGGCCAGAGGGAGGGTCGGAGGTAAGGTGGTAGACGTAGCATCCATGTGGTCGGTGTGTATAGCAAAGGTCAATGGGAAGAGTTTTGTCCTCTCATTTAGGGTAGGGAGTTTGGTATATATACGGAAATGGATGAGACATGGCAGCCGGTTTACAGTGACCGCGGAGAGAAACCTAGCAACCGTCTGAGTTCACATTTCGAGTTGCATCCCGTTAAACTTCGTTATCCCTCATTTCTCGATTACCTTAACCTTATGTCTAAATTTTCTTACTTGCCCCCTGTGTCTAAAAAATATCCATTTTATATCTCTTTGCCTCACGTATTCCCCAATCGTCAATACCTCCGGAATGTGAGATAGACTATGACAGCCTATGATTTGGTGTGCTTCCAAATTTGAATATTTTCCTAAATTGAGTCATATATTCTACTTTCCTTTCTTATCTTAAATTGATTCCTATATTTATTTGTATAGAGACTAAATTATTTTATGAGATTCAAATCCCTTAATTGATGTAAATATAAAAACATTATTTAAAGGATAACAATACACAGAGGCACCTAAGCCATTCAGCCATATTTTTCCTCACATTGTATTGGAGCCTCTACCATTTTCTAAATTTTTTTCTATGCAATGGCCTCCTCTTCATCTCCCACCCAATCTTCTCCCTCCCTTTCAACAGAAAATGAATCTGGGTATGTTGCTTCTCCTTTCCGAGTCATCAAATCTATTTCCCAAGAGCTCTCTTTGCGGCTTGTCAAAACCAATTACCTATTGTGGAAGGCGCAGATTCTTCCTGTGCTTCATTGCCATGGTTTATTGGGCTTCATAGATGGCTCTATGCCTTGCCCTGACGGCGACTTATCTTCCACCACCGTTCGTCAATGGCTTCGTCTTGACGAGATGATCCTAGCATGGATCTATACCTCCCTATTAAATGAAGTTCTTACACAAGTCATCACTTGTGCCACCGACGCTGAGATTTGGCGGTCCCCCGAGACACTTTATGGGACACTCTCAAAATCCTGTATCCAACATATCAAGAAGGAGCTTTAATCCATTTCTAAGGGCTCCATGATCATTACTTCTTACCTTCATAAGGCAAAATCCCTCCAGCATATGCTTGCCAGCGCTGGACGACCGATTTCCAATGACGACTTTGTTGACTGGATCTTGGACGGCCTTGGATCTGAGTATGATCCTATCGTTGCAGTGATCAATTTTTGCAAAGAGACTCCAGCAGCTAATGAGGTAACTGCTATTCTTCTTAATTTTGAACTCCGCATTCAGGGGCATCGTAGTTCATTGGACAACTCGTTCCCTGCTGCCATGTACTCCTCTCGCCAGCATAGCCATGGGGCTAACTCTTCTAGCCAACATCGGGGTCACGGCTAGGGTGGTGCTAGTCGTACCCTTGCTGCTGCCCCTAGTTTGGATAACTCTTCCACTACTTCTCTGGCCGCGGACAGTCCACTCGAGGGCGAGGGAAGCCTCGTGCAGCATCTGTGACAAGAGATTCCTCTTCTATATATTGTTACAAGTGTGGTTTCCCCAATCACCGTGCGAACCATTGTGAGGCCACTAATTCATCCTCACATGACAATGTCCAGTCCTTTGCTGCCATGCACATGGCTGATCACCATGATTCTGTGTGGTACCCCAATTCCGGTGCCACCCACCATATGACGGTTGATGCCTCACTTGCTGAAGGTATTATTCCTTATACTAATTCTGATAAGGTTCTTATTGGCAATGACACTGGTTTTTCTATCTCTCACAAAGGCCGTATTACTTTACCTTCCAATTATTTGATTCTTGATGACGCCCTTATAGTTCCTCAATTGAAGAAGAACCTTCTCAGTGTTTCACAGTTTACCATTGATAATAATTGTTGCTTCCAATTTTATCCTTGGGTTTTGTTATAAAGGACCTGCAAACAGGGAAGGTGTAGTTGACGGGTCCTAGGTGCGGTGGGCTCTACCCTATACATAGTAGTGGTCGCTCAAGTTCTCCTCCAGTTGGTTTGCTTTCAAATAAGGATGATGGTGCTCTTTGGCATGCTAGGCTGGGACATCCAAGTTCTTAGATAATAAAGGAGCTTTCTTCAGTATTACATTTGCCAAAATGTACTTCTAAGACTTTTTGTGCAAGTTGTAAATTAGGAAAGACCTCTAAGCTACCATTTTCTCGTCGTAGAAATTATTCTCATGAACGTTTTTCTTCATAGTGATGTTTGGGGCTCTGCCCTAGTTATTTCTATTGATGGTTATCAGTTTTATCTCATGATTATGGATGAATATAGCCGGTTTACTTGGTGTTTTCCTTTGCGCCGCAAGTCTCATGTGGCACTTATCTTTATTTAGTTTAGTAAATCTATGGCTAATCAATATCAAGCCCATGTCAAGACAGTCCACACGGATGGGGGTGGGGAGTACCTTAGTTATACACTCCAAGATTTTTTTAAAGGACCGTGGCATCTCTCACTTGTTTTCCTGTCTGGGTACCCCAGAGCAGAATGGTCTTGTTGAATGCTAGCATAGACACATTGTAGAGACGGGTCTTACATTGCTTGCTCATGGGCATCTCCCGAAAGGTTTCTAGCCTCATGCTTTTGTTACAACTACTTATCTTATTAATCGTCTCCCATCCAAGAATATTGCTCCATTACATCACAACAACATATCTTTAAAGAACTTGCAAAAATACACAGAAAATTTTAAAAATCCGCAGACCACTTTGAAGGCTGGCGAGGATCGATCAGAATGCTACGTCTCGGCATTGGCAATTAGTTGGCGCCAGATCTCCTTATAGAGTCCTGAACCAGGCAATAAAAATGTGACGGAACAGTTGTGACATTGAAATAACACTAGTGAGTGAACCCGTTCCCGTCATAGGCTGGGGAGGACCGCTTATGACGGGTGACGAGATCACCATCTGGTGCGATAGCAATGTCCCAAAGGCTCTGTTGAGGAGCAGGTGATCAGTGGGCGTGCGATCGATTGCGATGGAACATTCGCAGCATCCATATAATGCCAGGTAGTGAATAGTCCCCCTTTGGACGCTAGTGAGTGCTGTGGACGTAGGGGATGACTAACCATATGCCGCTATATGACTGTTCTGGATGCTCTGTCTCATCTCCATCTCATCCTCCTCTCGAATTTGGTAAGCCTAGGGGTCACTATTATATATATAGGCAGGGTGACAAGGTTACGAACCACATTGATCCACAGATCGAACCAGAAGGTTCGGGCAGTAGGTCCAGGTTATGGAAATTATTGAAACACCGAAAATTGTGGTGACTCTTCAACTCCTCGCGAATTGGTCATTCAAATTTAATTCGAACACAAGAAATTGTGGTAACTCTTCGGGAATTAGGTAGTTAAATTCATGCAATTATCATGTGTGCGATCACACGACATGACCAATATCATGTAATTTTGAAAAGCCTATCAAAATAATTTATTATCGTATGTTCTTATCATGTAATTAGTTACACATAACCCCTTTGGACGTGTTGTCGATTACACGATTTATATATAGTATACAATCTTTACATAAATAACAAAATATCGTGTTCTTGAAAACACATGATGTACATATTGCGTGTTGTCGATGACACAATGCATATACAAAACTTTCAGATGAAAACGTAACCCTTACGTCGTTTGCCTACTCTATTATTCGACCTCCTTTGGCTTGTAGTTGGGACATCTACCACATTGGGAGGTTCCGCTTGTGTGATGGTGCATCATTTGTGGTTGTGACCCAACTACCCACATGCTCCACATTTTTGTGGGGCTTTGACCTGTGGTTACGACTCTATCCAATTTTTCGTGGACACCTTCGCTGCTTCTGTGGTATCGGTGGGCTGAATGTAGGCATACCCCAGATGGTGCCCACTGGTGCCTATCTTTTGTTGGGTGTAATGGATCTCGATAGGTCATTCTATATAATTCAGTATAGTACAATCTTTTGCAGTAGTCAGACACATAGAAATGTTTATGATTGATTGTTACGATTGCATGCTTACAGGGTAGCCCCAGATGTTGAAAGTTTCCACATCTGTAGGTTCGTTCAACCAGATTTACCACATGCTGATAAGAAAATGTCGTGAGAATGAGCTCATGATAAAAACAATGTTGTGTCATCGGTTACATGACCAGTAAGTATATCATATGATTGTGTAAGTTAAACGTATCTACTTACACGATAAATGAACATATCGTGTTACTGATGACATGACCCATACCGCTAACATACCGTCGTGTAACTAAAACAAACTAACTAACAGGATATGAACAATTAATGTATAAACATACAAACAAAATGTACATCAAGGTATGAATGAAATGTACCTAGTGATATAGCAAGTTAACCTAGAATTCATACATTGACACAGGCAATACAATCACATTCCTTGCTTCTTCTTGCCTATTTTCGATGTGTTTGTGGGCAAATGGGGTTAAATCTTCCATTATACTATAGTCGTTTGTTCGACGTTTATCAAATAATGTGGTCGTGTGCTCCCTTGTGTGCTCAATTAACCGAGTTATAGGCATCGATCTAGCTTTTTTGAACATTGCATTTGCACTTTCAGACCTGTTTGAGCTGAGGGTTCCATATCATTTTCCTAGAAATGCGACATTGGCCTAGTGCTCTAAACCTATCTTATTTAGCTAAGCATATGCTCCGGGATTATGTTCTTTAATGTTGTTCATTATTTCATCATACACATTTTGTCTAAAAGTTTCGGCTGCAACATAGAGCTGGTTCTTTAGGTAGTTGTCCTTGAATCTGTCTAGCATATTTGCTGCCATGTGACAGATGAAAATACCTGTGGTGTGTAGATAGGAAAAACTACTTAACAGTATTTTCCAATCCCTTTTATCGAAAATGATTGTATCCAACTCGGCTAGAGGATAAAAAAATAGATGATTTCTAAGTAACTCGAGAAACTAGCAGCATGTTTTCTCGCACTCATTCTCAACCATTGTAAATGCAATGCACAACATGTTATTATTCCCGTCCAGTGCAATTGCTATCAATAGCTGTCAAGGATACTTTCCTTTTAAGAAAGTTGCATCTACCGTTAGCAAAGGCCTCAATGTTGTTCTAAAAGTACTCGCAAGAAGACCAAATATCCAAAATACTTCTTGAAATTGTACCCACCTATAGGTCTGGGAATATCACATGATCTCACTGGAACAACTACATTTTCTGGATTTATATATTCTATCTTCTTTCTGTAAGTAGGAAGTATGCGTTAGGATTCGTCTAGGTCCCCATCTATTAAATCAATCAATACTTTACCTGCGCAACCCAAAACACTTCAAGAAAGGTTATACGATAGTGGCTTTCATCGTGTTCCCGATCACACGACATTGGTTGTAGTCGTGAGATCATAAACCATGAGTGATTACTCATCGTGTTCATGTTAACACGATATTTATGTAAGTCATGTGAAAACAAAATGCGAGTCTATTATCAGCATGTGATTGATAACACGATAGACTGACATATCGTGATACTGAATCAACGCTTCAATTAGTCTCATATATTACCTGCGCGTCAGCATTTCTTGTAGTTCGCAGTTATGCCCCAATGTTTCGAAATATAACTTGCTATGCTCTTAGGTGCAATGTTTACTGAGTCTTTAAACATGCCATAACATTTTCTTGCAATCCAAAGGTATGATGTTAGGGAATGGTCAATTGACTTCTTTTGTGTTCCACATGAATGGTTCGGCACTAACCTCGGGACAGTAACATGATCTCCTATATTTAAAGCCCATAGGTACCAATTACAAGAATGATTAGAGCACTTTGCAGTGTACATATTCCTGCTTTCGTCCACAATACGGTATGTGAAATTCGCCTTTATTGCTAAGTCGATCAAGACCCTCTTGAAATGAAATAGGCTAAGAAAACACTCACCCAATTCGAGAAGCTTCTAGTAATCTTTTGCTTTTAAACTACCTGTCATTAGTTGGCCTTCACCAATATTTGGTTCCAACATGTTTAAATCATCGATTGTCTCCCACTCTACCTCCGCCTCAACATCGGCATTACTGGGGACCTCACTGTTTCTAAATTCTTCATGGTCAGACATACTTTCCATGTCAACTATATCATTATCGTACAATTGATCGTCACCTCACAATTCTTCAAATTCTCCACTTTCTTCACCATCGTAATTACAAGGGTTGTATGGAGGTTCATAGTTATCAAATGAAGTCCTTGTCCCATCCATCGTTGGCGACAATTCCTCTGATCTATTCTAATTGACTTCTATCCCAGGTTCTATAGTCATTGGATTGGTGAAAGAAGATTGACATGGATTTGTTGAGGGCAAGTTTCCCGGTTCTCCCAATTTGCATTTCACATTCTTGTGTTAAAAAAATGCAACATCACTCAACATTGTGTATTCCGCTACATGCTTACAATTCAAATGATGTTACTGAAACTACGATATAAATGCATGTTGTGTTATTACATCTACGCTAAAAATCGTAATTGATATATCGCATGTGTATGTTGTATAATTACTAATACGATATATTATAAATCATGTTTCTTTCTTCACACGATATGATTTCAACTTAATACGAAATGGTCGATATCGTGTGCACGCATATACGATAAAGTACAATGTCGTGTAATCTAAAGATTTATTTTTACCTAACAGTTTCTAATGTGAACTATGTTTCATTGACTCCAGTCTGAAATCTGACATTAGAGCTGACCTGAGCTCTATTGATTGTCTAGTTCCTTTCTATGGATGGTGATTTGTCACCATTGTCGGGCCATTTCATCTCGGAATACAATGATAAAACCTCCTTATTTGCCTTCTTATGAATAGAAAACACTGATTGGAGGTCCTCTTCATCTAGTAATTCAGATATCATGGATGATTGTGAAGATGGAATTAAATATTTCAAAGTGACATTACCATTGACGACAAGTCGTGCTTTGATTTGAAGTAGCAGCTATCCGAACCTCACAGACGGATCAATGTTCAACAACGGTGCCTTTCCACTTATATACACTTCATCATTGCCTACCTCTCTGTTGTAATGTATGCAAATACCAATCCTATCCATAATTAGTGTAAGAGGGTGATCTAATTTGTGAAATGCATACTTTGGAGACCTCAAACAGCTTTTGGGGTGTCAAAATACAGTTTTTTATGAACAACAAATCTCGCCGGGGAGTCATTGCCGGTCATATCCGCCGGGGACTTCTGTTGGCCGCCGATGAATCCCAATACACCGGAACGGCGCAACACTGTTTCGGTGTTAATTTATTATGTTATATGGGATAGTGGAAAACCTAAGGGCAATTTTATCCATAAACAGGTCATATGACATTTGTATTTGAAATCTAGGGAATATGGAATTTTTCATTCTTCCACCAGGCAATATGGAAAAAACAATTTTAAATGTACTTGTGGACTCAATATACATGAAATCCGGGTTAATGTTTGACATAGCTAGAATCCAAGCTATCGCTTTTTTCTATGAAAACAAAAAAAAGAAGTACATAAACAATTGTGTACTCCTACATGAATATTAATATCATCAGAGGTAAATTAGATTTATCTAGTGTATGATGTGTGAACTTTGTACATACAAGCTACATTACCTGAAAGGATAGCTAATGTCAGACTATTAGCGACGCTTTGTGTTAAGCGTAGCTCATGAGCAGTAGTGACTTCATTTTTATCAACGTATGTAGCGACGCTTTCTATGCTTCGCTAATAACCATTAGCAACACTTATAATACTATTAGCAATGTTTAAAAGCATTGCTAATAGTCCCATTTGTTGTAGTGGTGACATAACATTATTTCCCATCTAGGAGGAAAAATATTTATAAGTAGTTGTGAAAATTGGGGGCATGACATCTTTAGAATCACTTTTACTCAAAATTTACACACATATGACACTATTCTAAGCTCAAAAATAAGCCAATACATTTCACATGACCACATATGTTCTTATAGTTAAGATATCTAATATGTTTTAGAGAGCATAAGAGTTGGTACTAAGGAAAGATTAATGACATATCTTTACATTTTAGCAAAGGGCATAATTGATAGGGATACTCAAGAGAGGTTCCAACACTCGAGTGAAACAATTAGTCACCAGTTCAATGAGGTGCTAGATGTACTCTAAAGTTAGCACCTTGTTTTATGTCCCTACCACCTCCAGACACTCTAAAATACATTCGTAGGAGACATCATTTTCGGTTCTTCAAGGTAATTAATTACATTTAGTTCTTGATAATATATATATATATATATATATATATATATATATATATATCAACAAAAGATTTTTTGTTGTTGTTGTTATCGTTTGAAGGATTGCATTGGAGTTATCTACAAAAACACATATAAACTGAAAGCCTAAGTGATGAAAGAATATGTTACCACAATCGTAAGGGTCACACTTCTAGGAATGTGATGGATGCTTGTTCATTTGAGATGTACTTTGTCTATGTTCATGCAAGATGGGGGGGGGGGGATCTTTCTAATCTCTTAACTCGGTAAATATTATCTTGTGGATGCTGGATATGCAAATACACCGTAATTTCTTACCCCATATTGAGGAGTAAGGTATCTAGAGAATTGGGTCCATACCAATCTTCTATGCAAAACCATGAAGAGCTTTTTAACTTACGACATGCATCACTATGTAATGTGATTGAATGTATATTTGGGGTTCTAAAAGAATCATTTATATTTTTTTTCAACCACTTGAGTATCCTACTGAAGTGCAAGCAAAAATGGTTATTGATGCATGTTTGCTGCGTAATTTTATTTGAAACACCTAAGAAGGGTAGGATGAAAATGTGGGAAAGAGGTGCAACTATATATCGAGAAATCGAAAAGAAAGATAGAACAATGAAAGATGGACTATAAGACTCACCGGAATCTGCCCAATTTTCTCAGACGTACCCACCATTGACGCGAATCGTCTGCCCGTTAACCCATTCCGACGAGTCTCCGGCCAGAAACCCGACAACCGGCGCGACGTCCCCTGTCTCCCCCAGCCGCCCCAGCGGGCACTGATCGACGATCCTTTGCACCTGTTCCTCAGACTTCCCAGCAAAGAACATCTCCGTTGCGATCAGGCCGGACGCCACGCACTTGGCTGTGATCTGGGTTCCCTTCAGTTCCTTGGCCAGTATCCTCACCATCGTCTCCACAGCGGCCTTTGACGCCGCTTAGGCATCAAACCCGGGGCTCAGCCCGCCCACTTGTGATGATGTGAACATGATGATCCGGCCACCCCCGCCACGGATGATCCGATTTGCAGCCTTGTGGCAGCACAAGAACGAGCCCTTCGCGTTGATGGCGAAGGTCTTGTCCCAGTCCTCTTCTTCAGTTGATGCCACGGTCAGGTATTTGGAGTCCAGGACTCCGGCACAGTTCACAAGGATGTGAATGTTGGAGCCGAAGGCCTTCTCTGCGTGGTGAAAGAGGGCCCGAACACCTTCCGCCTCGGAGACATTGGCTTGGAAGGTGGTGGCACGCAGCGGAGGTTGGGAATAATTGATCTGGGTGGCTAATTCGGCGGCGGCGGCGACCGAGGATGCGAAAGTGTAGTTGATGACGATGTTTGCGCCAAGGCTGGTGAGGTGGATAGTGAGAAGAGACAAAGACAGTATTTTCATTCACAATACAACTGTTTATAGATACATGTATGTATTTTCCATTGGGGAATACATAGGGGATATAGGAGTGTATTTCCACAGAGAGAGGGTGTAGTGACACATGGACGGTGGTGATTACAAGTAGAGGGGAGTCCAGGATTGCCATGGTGGCAATGGAGGAGGTGGCCTTAACAGCCCCCGACAAACTCATGGTGGAGGTAGAACCATGAGTTTGGAGCGTAACTGCTGAAACCGCTCGATGGAGAGAGGCTTGGTGAGAAAGTCAGCCACCTGTTGAGCGGAGGGAGTATGTTAGACATCAAGCTTGTCGGCTAAAACCTACTCCTGAACGTAGTGATGATCAAGTTCGATGTGCTTGGTTCGGGCATGGAACACCGGGTTTGCCGAGAGGGAGATGGAGGATTTGTTGTCACACCATAAGGTGGGGGTGGAGGGGAGGGATACTCCAAGGAAGGTGAGGACCATGCGGGCCCACGTGATCTCAGTGGTTGTGCTAGAGAGAGTCCGATACTCTGCTTCGGTGGAGGAGTGGGCCACTGTGTCTTGCTTCTTGGACTTCCAAAGAATGGGGTTGGGACCGAGGTAGAGGCAGTAACCAGAAATGGACCTGCGATCAATGGGGTCACCTGCCCAATCGGAGTCAGAGAAGGCACATAGAGCAGGATTGCCGGGTCGAAGGAGGAGCCCATGAGTGAAGGTGCCTTTGACGTAGCGAAGGATTCTTTTAACGGCCATATAGTGAGAAGTGGAGGGGTTGTGCATGTGTTGGCAAACGAAGTTAACGGCATAGGCAAGGTCAGGACGGGTGGAAGTGAGGTATTGTAAGGCGCCAACAATGCTTTTGTAATGAGAGGGGTTGGGGAAGGGTGGGTCATGGGGATCGGGGGGAGGGCGTTTGTAGGTGGTGGGGGTCGGGGAAGCTTTACATTGGGACATAGAGGCACGGGCAAGGATATCAAGGGCATATTGGGGTTGGGAGAGGAAGAGGCCATTGGGGGTGTGAGTAACTTCAATGCCGAGGAAGTGATGGAGGTTGCCGAGGTCTTTAATGGCAAAGGTGGAGCTGTGGAGGGAAATGACTTGGTGGATGTGGGGGAGATGGTTACCGGTGATGAGGATGTCATCGACGTATAGGACAAGGATGGTGATGTGGGAGCCTTGGGTGTGAAGAAAAAGGGAGGTATCGGCATGACAAGAGATGAAGTCAAGGGAGAGAAGGTAGGTGGAAAGGCGAAGGTACCAAGCACGAGGGGCTTGTTTGAGACCATAGAGGGCTTTGTGGAGGCGACAGACATGGTTGGGCCGAGTGACATCATGGTAACCGGGGGGTTGTGCCATGTAGAGTTCTTCAGAGATAGTGCCGTGAAGGAAGGCATTGGGGACGTCGAGTTGCTTGATGGACCAAGAGTGGGTGACAGCGAGTCTTAGAACAATCCGAACCGTGTAAGGTTTGACCACGGGGCTAAAGGTCTCATTGTAGTCAAGGCCTTCTTCTTGGTGGAAACCTTTGGCAACCAGGCGGGCCTTGTAGCGAGAGATAGTCCCATGGGCATCATGCTTGACTTTATAAGTCCAGCGACAACCAATGACATTGGAGGAGGGCGGGGGAACCACTAAGCTCCAAGTACCTTGTTTGCGGAGGGCTTGAATTTCCTCATCCATAGCGGCACACCATTCAGGAATGGAGGAAGCAATTTTGAAGGAAGAGGGTTCAGTTTGAGGTGGAGAGATAGTGAGGAGGGAGAAAGGGACACGGGGACATATGATCCCAGCTTTGCTACGAGTGATCATAGGGTGAGGGGGGAGGGGAGGGGAGGTGGGGGTTGGGGGGGGGGGGGGGGAGCAGGGGAGGAAAAGAGGGAGGGGGAGGAGGGGGTGTTGAGAGGAGGGGGGCGGGGAGAGGAAGGGGAGAAGAAGGAGAGGGAGAAGGGGAGGGGAGAGGGGGGTGGTGAGGGCAGGTGGGGGGAAGGGGTAGGGATGGAGAGAGGGGAGGGAGGGATGGAAATAGGGAGGGGAGTGTGGTGGGGGGGGGGGGGTGGGGGGTAGGGAGGTGGTCGTGGTAAGGGAACTCATTTTCGCGAAAGCAAACGTGGCGGGAGGTGTAGACGCGATGGGAGATGGGGTCGAGGCAGCGGAATCCTTTGTTGTTAGGGCAATAACCGAGAAAGATGCATGGGATGGCTTGGGGGGAGAGTTTATGGGAGGAGTAGGTGCGGGTCCAGGGGAAGCAGCAACAACCGAAGGCTTTGAGGTGGGAGTAGTCGGGGGGTGTGTGGAAGAGGTGTTGGTAGGGGGAGAGGTTTTGTAGGGAGGGAGGGGGTAGGCGGTTGATCAGGTAGATGGCGGTGCAAGTAGCATCTACCCAATAGGAGAGAGGCATGTGGGCATGGGAGAGGAGGGCGAGGGTAGTTTCTATGATGTGTCGATGTTTTCGTTCGGCGATGCCATTTTGTTCCGGGGTATGAGGGCAGGAGGTTTGGTGGGAGATGCCATGAGAGGAGAGGTAGGAAGAGAGGTGGTGGTTGAGGTATTCACCACCATTGTCACTGCGGAGGGTGGTGAGGGTGTGGTGGAGGGTCCGTTCGGCCATGGCATGGAATAGGCAGAAGCATTCGGTTACATCGGATTTGAGTTTGAGGGGGTAGAGCCAAGTGTAACGGGAGAAGTCATTGACGAAGATCACATAATAGCGAAAGTCGAGAAAGGAGGGGACCGGAGAGGGACCCCAAACATCCGAGTGGACGAGCTCAAGAGGGCGTGAGGAGCATTTCGGGGAGGGTGAGAAGGGGAGTTTGTGCGCTTTACTAGTGAGGTAACTATTACAATCTAAGGACGACATTTTTTGGATTGGAGGGAACAAAGTAGAAGCAACTAAATTAAACATAGTAGACGACGGATGTCCAAGCCGATGATGCCAAAGGCGGGAGGAGGCACAAGCAAGTAGGACGGTGGGAGACACGGTAAGGGCGGAGGACACCGGATAGACACCATGTCGGCATGGTCCTCGAAAGAGTATGCGCCGAGAGCTAGTGTCCTGGATGGTGACATGAGAGGCATCAAAGGTTAGTGAACAATTATTATCAAGAGCAAGTTTATGAACGGAAAGGAGATTATGAGAGATATATGGAGTATGTAACACATTGCGAAGAGAGAGGGTAGAGGGGCCAAGATGGAGGGTGGTGTGACCCATGGATGAGACGCGTAGGGCCGCACCATTCCCGACGTTGACATGGTCGGACGTCGAGTGAGGCACATGGAAGGAGAGGTTACCGCGATCCGCAGTCACGTGGTCCGAGGCACCACTGTCAAGGAGCCATTCCGTGGGGGTTGCCGAGGAGGAGGCGCCAGCGGAGAGGGCCAGAGCACCGGAGGACGAGCCCCCAGGGCCAGAGTAGCACTCCCAACATGTTTTGGTAGAGTGGTTGGTCCCACCGCCAATCTGGCAAGGGGGGCGGGGACCGCGACTGCGAGGACCGGAGAGCCAACATCCACGAGAAGAGCCACCGCGTGGGCCGGTTGCCCCATGGCCACCAGGAGTGGGGAGAAGGCCCCGGGCAGCCCCTCCCCCATATGGGGCAGCAAGTGCAAGGGCGGGGTCCCCGGCAGGGGGGCAGTAGCGAGGCTGCTGAAGGGAGCAGGCGGGATGCCATAAGGAGAGGGAGGAGGTAGCCCATAGGTAGGCAGAGGAGAGGGACGCCATGAGTGGAGGGCAGTGAAGGCCGTCGCCGGGGGGAGGCCTACAATGGGGGCGGCAGGGGCGCGAGAGAGAGTGGCTTCTTCGGCAAGGAGAAGCGTCCACAGTTCTAGGAGGGGAATGGTAACACCGCGAGCACGGAGGGCGGTGGAGAAGACGAAGTACGTGCCGGAGAGAGTGTTTAAGGTCTTATGAAAGAGGTCAAGGTCCGAGATGGGAGCCCCAACGGCGGCGAGTTGATCCGCATAGGCTTTAAGACCGTCGAGATAAGTGGTCATAGTGCCATCACCTTGGACGTGTGCAGCAAGGCGTTCTTTCACATTGAGGATGTGAGCTGGGGAGGTAGAGAGGAAGTGATCTTCGGCTGCGGTCCAAAGGGAAGCGGCGGACTCAAGGCCTATGAAGTAGCCGAGCAAGGACGGGGAGATGGTGGCACGGACGGCAGTAAGAAGTACGCGATCAATGCAGCGCCATTGGGTGGCAGTAGGGCGGGCAGTAAGGTCGCCAGTGGCCGGGTAGGGGGTGGAGCCATCAAGAAAGCCCATGACACCGTAACCCTCAAGGAGGTCACGGACTTGAATCCGCCAAATGAGGAAGGTGTTGGAGTCACAACGTACGGTGACAAGTTGAGGGAGGTGAGATCTAAGGAAGCGAACCACTGCCGGCACGGGAGCAAAGAGGTCATCGAGGGTCATAGAGGAAGGTGGGGAAGAGGGGGAGCCCGGGGTGAGACCGGACGTGGTCATGGAGTGGTTAGGAGAGGCCATGAGTGGGGATCGGGAGAGGCTTTGCGGGGGGGGGGGGAGGGCAAATCCGGGCGACCGTAAAGAAAAAAGAGGAGGCTGCAGCTGGTCCAAGAGCAGTGCTTGTGTTTATTTGGTCTTAGAACAAGCGAGTGTGGTAAGGGGTGGAGGGGAAGACAGCATGGTGGAGGCCTGCTGGAAGGGAGGTCTAGGCCGGGACGGTGGGTGCCGGTGATGGAGCGAGTCTGAATTGGGCGGCGCCGGACCGGGGCAGATCGAGACTGGGCGGCACCGGATCGGAGGAGATGTGGAAGGGGCGGCGCCTGATCAAGCAGATCTGGACTGGAGCAGAGCAGATCTGGGCGGGGAGCGCCGGATCGGAGGAGAGGTGGTCGGGGCGGCGCCGGATAGGGGCGGATCAAGACTGGACAGCGCTGGATCGGAGCAGATCGGGATGGGGCGGCGCCGGATCAAGCAGATCTAGACTGGAGCAGAGCTGATTTGGGCGGGGGGGGCGCCGGATCGGAGGAGAGGTGGTCTGGGCGGCGCTGGATCGGGGCGGATCAAGACTGGACAGCACTGGATCGGAGCAGATCGGGACAGGGTGGCGCCGGATCAAGCAGATCTGGACGGGGCAGCACCGGTTCAGTCAGATCTAAACGAGAGCGGAGCAGATCCGGGCAGGAGGCGCCGGATCGGAGCAGAGGGGGACGGAGTGGCACCGGATCGGAGCAGAGCTGGACTTGCGGCACGGGATCGGTCAGATCTGGACAAGGTAGTGCTAGATCGGGACGGTGGGCGCCGGTGACGAAGCAGAGCTGGGTGGTGCCGGAGGTGAACGGGGCAGGAGACCGGCTGGCAGAGCGAGTGGAAGCTTCAGGCGGGAAGGGAGACCGAACAGTAAGGGGCAGTCCGGTGACGGGAAAGAGCACAGGACCGGGGGAGAGGGGAAAAGAGGTTGGCCGGCGAGAGGGACGGCCTTGATATGGGCGTCGGTCTTTGAGGGAGGGCGCCAGAGAGTTTGCTGGACGGCAGTCCGGCAAACGGGAAATGGAGAGGGATCAAGCCGTTAGGCAAAAGGCTTTGATACCATGAGAAGAGACAAAGACAATATTTTCATTCACAATACAACTGTTTATAGATATATGTATGTATTTTTTATTGGGGAATACGAAGGGGATACAGGAGTGTATTTCCACAGAGAGAGGGTGTAGTGACACATGGACGGTGGTGATTACAAGTAGAGGGGAGTCTAGGATTGCCATGGTGGCAATGGAAGAGGTGGCCTTAACAGATAGCCACTTCGCGACCCAGGCCACGGGAGGCGCCGGTGATGATGGCGACTCGGCCGGCCAAAGGGAGGGTGGCTCCAGTTGGAGGTAAGGTGGTAGACATAGCATCCATGTGGTCGGTGTGTATAGCAGATGTCAACGGGAAGAGTTTTGGCCTCTCATTTAGGGTAGGGAGTTTGGTATATATACGGAAATGGATGAGACATGGCAGCTGGTTTACAGTGACTGCGGAGAGAAACCTAGCAACCGTTGATTTCACATTGCGAGTTGCATCCTGTTAAACTTCGTTATCCCTCATTTTCGTTTACCCTAACCTCATGTCTAAATTCTCTTACTTATCCCCTGTGTCTAAAAATTATCCATTTTATCTCTTTGCCTCACGTATTCTCCGATCGACAATACTTGGGAATGTGAGGCAGACTATATGACAACCTGTGATTTGGTGTGGCCTCTAAATTTGAATATTTTTCTAAATTGATTCATATATTCTGCTTTCATTTTTTATCCTAAATTGATTTATATATTTCTTTGTATAGAAACTAAATTATTGTATGGGATTTAAATCCATTAATTAATGTAAATGTAAAAACTCTATTTAAAGGATAACAATACACAAAGGCACCTAAGCCATTCAGCCATATTTTTCCTCACATGGTATCGGAGCCTCTACCATTTTCTAAATTTTTTTCTATGCAATGACCTCCTCTTCATCTCCCACCCAATCTTCTCTGTCCCTTTCAACAGAAAATGAATCTGGTTATATTGCTTCTCCTTTCCCGGTCGTCAAATCTATTTCCCAAGAGCTATCTCTGCGGCTTGTCGAGACCACTTACCTCTTGTGGAAGGTGCATATTCTTCATGTGCTTCGTTGCCATGGTTTACTAGGCTTCATAGATGGCTCGATGCCTTGCCCCGACGGTGACTTATCTTCCACCACCATTCGTCAATGGCTTCATCTTGACCAGATGGTCCTAGCTTGGATCTATACCTCCCTATCCAAGGAAATTCTTACACAAGTCATCACTGGTGCCACTGCCGCTGAGATTTGGCGGTCCCTCGAGACACTTTACGGGACACTCTCAAAATCCCGTATCCAACATATCAAGAAGGAGCTGCAATCCATTTCTAAGGGCTTCATGACCATTACTTCTTACCTTCACAAGGTAAAATCCCTCGAGCATATGCTTGCCAACTGCAATGTACTTTGCTGCAACAAGTGAATTTGTCACAGATTTATGCAATTGTGATTGCCAAGCAACTACAACACTGCCCAATGTGAAGACAAAACCTAAAGTACTTCTTTTATTAACTAGATTACCTCCATAATCTGAATCAACAAAACCAACTAAGTTAATCCTGGAACTCCTACCAAAGTGCAAAGAACCCTTTAGATATTTGAGAATCCATTTCACTGCATTCCAATGCTTTTCACCTGGGTTTGCCATAAACTTTGCTACCTCACTCAGGGCATGAGAAATATCTGGTATAGTAGATGTGATTGCATACATCAATGAACCTACAACATATGCATAAAGAACCATGTTCATGTGAGTTATATCCTCTTGTGTGCTAGGAGACTGCTCATTAGAAAACCTGAAGTGAGTCGCCAAGGAAGTACCAACTGGTTTGGCACCCAACATGTTGAACTTCATCAAGATCTTTTCAACATATTCCTCTTGGGATAATTTCAACACTTTCTGCTCTCTATCTCTTGAAATTCGCATACCAAGCATCTACCTAGATGGTCCAAGATCCTTCATTGCGAAATTAGAAGACTATTATTTCTTGAGCTTCTCAATCTCACTAATATCTGCTCCTCCAATCAACATGTCATTCACATATAACAATATGAGCAAATAAGAAGTTCTTAACCTTTTATAATAGCAGCAATGATTAGAGTACCAACGATAAAATTCAATGAATAACATAAACCCATCAAATTTCCTCTACCACTGTCTTGGAGCTTGCTTGAGGCCATACAATCTCTTAGACAACCTGCAAACTATGTTCTCCTTTCCTCTTACCACATAACCTTGGGGTTGATGCATATAGATCTCCTCTTCCTAGTCACCATGTAGGAAAGTTGTTTTAATATCCAACTGCTCTAAATGAAGATCCTCAACTACAACAATGGACAATATCATTCTGATGGTAGCAATTCTAATAGCAGGAGCAAAGATTTCTATATAATCCACTCCATACTTCTGTTGAAAGCCTTTGACAATGAGTCTAGCTTTGTACCACTTACTCCCATCAGCTTCTTGGTTCATCCTATAAACCCACTTGTTATGTAATGCATTTTTACCGGGAGGTAGTGGTACTAACTCCCAAGTCTGATTTGAGGTCAATAATTCTATCTCATCCTCCATAGCACGCTCCCACTGAGCTAAAGTGTCTATCCTACAAGCTTCCTCAAAGCTTTCTGGTTCACCACTTTTAGTCAAGAGCAAATAATTCAGACTGTGATCAAATATGGAATGCATACTAGTTGTTCTCTCAGGGTTAGAGGGATCAAATATTTGTTTCCTCTTAATCTGCCTAGAGTTGGTCCAACCAAGTGGTGTCTGTAAGGGAACAATTGGAACCTCTAGTACTATCTGTGAAAAAGTATCAACCACCTATTCATGACTAGATGCACAGGCCCCCATGTGACCAGCCCCCATGTGAGCTCTATCATTATTTGAAGGATTTTCAGCCTCAAGTTCTACAAACTCAGATTTAACCTGTTTCATCTTCCCCTTTTGTAGATCTTGATGACGCTTATAAAGCTCTACCTAATGAAACACAACATCTATGCTCCGAATTACCTTTTTATGGATTGGATCCCACAATCGATAACCATAAGCATCTCCGCCCCCAACAAAGTAGCATTTTTTGGACTTGGAATCCAACTTCCCTCTGTGCTCTGCATCAACATGCACATAAGCAGCACAACCAAAAACTAGTAAGTGATCAATCTTCACCTCTTTCTTTGACCATGCCTCTTCAAGAATGCCTCCATCTAGGGGGTAGCATGGAGATATGTTGATCAAATATACTACAGTGTTAATGGCATAACTCTAGAATGAAAGCGGAAGGCCACAATGTAGCTGCATGCCTTCTCCATGATGGTTTTGTTCATCTACTCAGCAACACCATTCTGTCTTGGCTGTCTAGGAGTAGTTAGCAATTTGTGAATGCCATGCTTATCACAATAAGATTGGAATTCCCTATTACAATACTCGCCTCCATCGTCTGACTTTAAACACTTTAATTTTAATCTTGTCTCATTCTCAATAAGTGTTTTCCATTGCACAAAGATAGAAAATACATCAAATTTATTCTTAGCAAAGAAAACCCATAACTTTCTAGAAGCATCATAAATAAAAGTAATGAAGTAAGACACATTTCCAAGGGATGGAACTTGGGCTGGTCCCCAAACATTTGTGTGTACAAGATCAAGCCGCTTAGTCCTACACTCCGGGGTAGCTCTGGAAAATGAAACTTTGTCTTGCTTGCCCATTACACAATGCTCACAAAATTCCAAATTAGTACACTTCAAACTAGATAACTTCCCTTTTGCTTCTAACATCTTCATCCCCTTTTCTGACATATGCCCAAGACGACAATGCCACAAACTCACATCAATAGCATTAGAGGCCACTCCAATAGAGTGCTTATGACAACTGGATGTTATATATATTGTCCCAAT
This sequence comes from Saururus chinensis, assembly GCA_035235625.1. Taxonomy (NCBI): domain Eukaryota; kingdom Viridiplantae; phylum Streptophyta; class Magnoliopsida; order Piperales; family Saururaceae; genus Saururus; species Saururus chinensis. The sequence goes on along the minus strand of CP141146.1, from coordinate 20,243,528 downwards.
TTTCTTCCCCTTAGCCACTACCATGACACTTTTACTCATTTTCCAACTGTCACTCATAAAGTGAGTAGTAACACCATAGGTAGCCAATTGACCAACAAAAATAATATTCTTTGTCAAATGAGGCACAAGACGAACATCTTTCAATACAAAAACAACATTATCATCAAACAACAAACGTATGTCACCCTTGCCTATGATTTTACAAGCTTGGTCATTTCCCAAATCACTAGCCTAGCCACAAAATTCTGCATCAAATCTTCTCTAGAAGTAGCATGAAATGAGGCACCACTATCAATAATCCAAGCATCACATTACTTTCCATCGACAATAACATGTAATCAGATTCTGTAACATTAACTACGTTTTTGTCATGATTTTGTGCTCCATCATGAGGGGGCTTTGGGCAATCTTTCTTCAAGTGGCCTTTCTGCCCACATTGTCATCAAGCCCCATCACCCTTGCAGTGCTTGGACTTGGACCGCCCCCTCTTGGACTTCCCTCTCCATCCAAGTTTGCTTGTATGAGGTCGCCGACCCCTCTCCTCCATAGTTAGGGCTGAACCGGATGAAGAAGAACCACCTTTACGGCGTGTTTCTTCAGCCAATATCATTCCACAAACATCATTTAACTAAAATTTATCCGTATTATGAGAACTATGAACAACAATTTTAAATAATTCCTAATTAGACGACAAAGATTTAAGCAAAGCAATAGACTATATATCTTCTTTCAAATTAAAATCTATTGCTTCAAGTTGATTCACCAAAGCATGGAATGAATTTAAGTGATTGGCCACGATCTCATCATCAGACATTTTTAGATCAAAGAAACTAGTCACGAGATGTACCTTATTTGTGGAAGGACTCCCATACAACTGCTCAAGCATAGCAAAGCATTCCTTCATGGTCTTGGCCTTCGTGATGTTCAAAGCCACTGATGAAGAAATGGACAACCTAACCAACCCTAGAGCCTTGCGATCAAGCAACTCCCACCTTGTGATCTCTTCTACCTTGTCTTCACCAATGGGCTTGGTTGTAATCAAAGGTTGATAGAGATCCTTCTGGTACAAATAGTCTTCAATCTGCATGCACCAAAATCTATAATTTTGGCCATTAAACTTCTCTATCTTGAACTTGATGTCATCGGCCATCTCCTCCTGGGGCTCCAATACAAATTGTAGGGAATAAAAAACCCTCACTAGGTAGAGTATAAATTTATTGTTCTCAAGTTCTGGCCAAACAGAGTATAAATCTACTGTTCTCTGCCTGTACAACGGAAGAATGAATCATAGAAATGCCAACAAGATAGCAAAGAACACAAGGGAATTAACGTGGTTTGGCCTTGTTGCCTACATCCACGGGATCACATAATTCTGCTAGATAGAGAAACAATTATAAGGGAGTATTACAAAGATTTCTCTCAACATTTCTCACACAACTCATAGACGAAATAGTCCCTCTCTTCTTCCCCAAAGAAGGCTGCTTTTCTCTTGGTTGTGGCGGCCTCCTCTTTGGGCGTGGCGGCATGGTTTCTCCCCATTGCGTGGCGGCTTGCTCTCCCAAAATCAGTCCATCACATTTTGCCCTCTCTAATCCTCTTATATTAGGTTTACAAAGCTGAAGGACAAAACTGCCCCTAATCACTTAAACCCGTAATTAGGGCTCACCGCCAACATCCCCCCCCCTTCCCCCGCCCCATTTTTCTTTTGCCTCTCCTTTCTCCTTCCCAACCCCATCGTTGGTTGTGGCCTTTAAGGTCGCATAGACATGTTGCAGCCATATGGTTGGCTGCCTAATTGTGGCTTTTTTCTGCACAACCACCGCCAATTCTGCCATGGCCTATTGGTCAGGCAGCTAAAAAGGTCGCAATAGGATTTGGCCATTTTGTTGAAGGCCAGCTAGGCTGCGACCAAATTAGGCTATGCAAAGAAGAAGAAAAAAAGTGAGGAGGTGGAGGGGAAAAGGGGGGGAAGGGGGAAGAGAAAGCTTATGCCATTGCTATTAATGTAGTCGGCACCAAAGTTGTAGAAAAAAATTTTCTTTTTTGGGAGGGAGTGGGGAGACGGGGGGTGGTCATAGGTTTTCGGGGATATAGAGAAAATTGATGGAGAAGATTGAGGCACTGGACTAATGAAAAAATACAAAATATTTTGCTCTATTTGGGGGATAGAGGAGTCTATTGAGGTGCAAATAACCACATTCTTTTTATAAAAAAAAAATTATGCTTGCATTTTCAGGTAGATGAACACTTAACAATGACCAAAGCAAATCCCTGTGACTATGTTACATAGGGCTATTAACATGGTACATAGAGATTGACATAATGACTATATATTATACTAAATTTTACAAATAAATAGCTATCGCGTAGGCCTCTTAGTACCACGTTAACAGCCCCATGTAGCAAGATCACAACTCTAGTCATAAAGTCCAAACACATTCAACACTTAAAATGTAGGGGACTTTCGTTAGATGTGTTTTAAATGTGTTTGAGAGTAGAGGGACTTGCCCAATGAGTAAAATAATGGGCTAATTATGGATATAGTCACATAAAGTTTATTATTATATATTAACTAGATTTCAAATACTCATTTCACATAACATCACTGGATCAATAATAATTAAAATATCATAAATAAAAGAACTTCATAAAAATATTAAAAGAAAAAAATAGCAATTTCCGTTGTTGTCACTACCCACCACCATTGAAGCCCTATAGCTCCCACATACAATTATTGGAGCTATGTTGCCATTGCGTATTGTTGCCAAAAAAATTTCATCACCACCATTGGTGCTTTGCTGGTGCCAAAATTTCAATGTCGCTTCCTGCTACTACCGTCAATGCTCTGTTTGTGATACCCCCATATTTCCCCAAAACATAAAAAAATATTTCTATTAAAATATGATGTAGTGGATTAAATTCACAAGGAAAAAGAGTTTCTCCAAAAACTTTTAAAATCATGTCTTACAAAATTTGAGGGGCATGATTTGTCATTTCCTCAATCCATTGCACAAATATATCATAATAAGAATATCCCTAAATAGCTAAAATAAATTAAAGAAAATGTAGGATCCATAACTCGGGCACCTATCTCTCATTACATTATTTCAACTACAAAGTCAATACCAAATTGACACACAAGTGCTTTCATTTATTATAATAATAAAGAGATCAAAGAAACCTTTATAGTTAACTACTATTTTACATCCTCCCCTGCCCCAATCGATCATGAGCACATCAATAATATATAAATATTCTTCTGAAACTTAATCTTAGGTTATAAATAACTTAATCTAAAAAGTCATAACGACAACAAAGAGATGTCTATGACTCTTCCAAATGTGTACCACTCCACAATGCAGTTTAAGTCAAACTCTTACTGAAGACGATTCCCTTCTCCATTCATGTCATAAAGCGAAGGTCTACAACGGCTCATGGACCTAGGTGGTTGAGATTCTTAGCTTTACATGATTACCGAGAAAATCTTTGTTGCGTTGCACTTGAGTCAAGCATCTTTTAAAGCTATAAGCTATTCAAACCATCTTATAAGCATGGGGGAGAGGCTCTACAAACAAGAATTTGTATGCTTGGGAGAGCCGAAAACTTACGATCCTTTTTCAAACCATAAATCTCCTCTACATGCCTAATGAACTCACTTTTGAAGCCCAAACCAACACTTTGCACCCATGTTTTTAAGTGTAAAACACAATGGTTTAAAGTCTCTACTCTTTTGATATGCCCAAACCTAAGGTTTGCTACCCATTAATCGTACACATCTCATAGCAAGTGTTATGATAATTACTTATGTTTATTATGCAAGTACAATTTATTAAAATACTCCTCATTTGTAAAAAAAATTCATAAAAGAATTATTTTAAAAATACCAACTAAGACCCCATTAGTTGCTCCTTCAATGCTTACTTTAGCTGTAGGCCCTAACATGATCATCGACACATCAACCCTTTATTGTTGCCCATGGTGTGGAATAACAATGTGATTTCTATGCAAGGAACTATCTATCTTTTCCATCAAATGACACCTCATTGGCATGTCAGTGGTGACATCGATTGTTAGCTGAAGATAGAATCAGCTACCACAATAGACCAAACACTCCCGAATTGATCAAAACACTAAAATTCATAATGTTTCATAAAATTAAGCCACTATTTATTGGAAAATCCATGAAAAAAATCCACTCATGAGTCTTAAAAGTTTAAAGAACCACCTTCCACTCACATTATGTTTAACAAAGTCTAAAATTAAGTGCTTTGTAAATATATCTTGATACCATACAAACATAAAGTGCTATTTTAAATTATTTTATCCAACCTCCAAACCAAGGTTGGACGAAGAATATATTTTTTAGTCCTCTACAATCCCCTTGCATTGGCACGTCAATGTTCTACTATGGAAATCGCTCTTGAAGCAGTTGACCGAAGGCTTTTGCTGATTCTTGGACTTTTTTGAATTAAGAAGAATCCATAATTCCATTGTATATGTGCTTTTTAAGGGGCATAATGATATCTTCAAACTCATGGCTGTATAGCCACCCATGATTATATTGTAACAAAATTATGAAAATTTGTATATTTCAAAAAGTGTGGTATTACATTCTTCATTCCTTAAAAATAATTTGCCCTCAAAATTTGACATTTCAATCCAAATAATATAGGGAAGCAAGTTTCTCAAACTTTAAGTATAACCCATCATCCATCGACACATTGGTGAATTCATTGGCACTTTGTGGGTTGGGTTTCTATAACTAAACACCGAGGGGTTGCTCGATCGTCATCTTCCATCCTTGGATTCTCCATTGACAACATAGGGTAAGCCTCAATGCAATTTTTTAGTATTTCTTTGATTTCATCATCGACGCGCTCATCCCGGTTGTCAAGTTTTCTTTTTAAGAAAGAGTCAAAATTCAAAGTCCAATATCTTGGAGCTTAAATAGCTCCGAAGTAGAAAAAGTCTCAAACATGGACAAAATCTCCAAAGTGGACAAAGTCCAAAGAAGAGGAAAAAAAGAAAACAAACCCTATCCTACACACGTAGGAATAAGTTGAAGCTTCTAACAAAAAATTGGGTGAGGACCTCATGTCACAAAAAGATAAATTGGCTAAGTGAGGCCTCGTAAGCTTCATGTTAAATTTAGCCATATCAAAATAGATATGAAATAAAAAAAATTAAAACTACAAAAGGCTAAGTGAGACCCATAAGTCTCACATCAAAATAGCCATAAAACCAAAATTAGTAAATGGCGCAGTGAGACCCCATGGTTCTCACATAAAAATACCCATCAAATCAAACTAAGTAAATGACAAAGTGAGATCTATAGGTCTCACCTCAAAATAGGCATCAAACTAAAATTAGTAAAAGGCTAAATGAGACTTGTGGGCCCCATATCAAATTTAGCTTTCAAATATCAAAATGTTTAGCCACAAAAGACTAAAATGGCTAAAACACAAAAATCAAATTTCAAAGAACTCGAAGTTTTAAAGAAAAATACAAAGAGACTATGTGGGAGACTCCAATCCTAATGAGCATATGAAGGAATTTCTAGTTTATTGCTTAAGAAAAGAAAAGGGGATAGTAGAAAGTGGGAAGACCAAGTCAAAACCCTGAGTTAGTGATTCTGCACTCTAAAAAAAATGAATGAGATGATGAAAATGTAATAAAAAATAGAAATAAGAAAGAGGAATGCATAAAAAGAGAGAGGGAGTGAGTGAAGACTAAGTTAAAGATTTTATGCCGGAACTTCCCCTCCAACTTTCAAAACTGGTCTCCCCACTTCCAACAAATTACCCCACGAACTCAATTCCCACAAACTACCCCACTAACTCACTTCCAGATAAATTGCCCCACTAACCCACCACCCACTCTCTACCCACACAATCCTAACACTATAAATACCCTCTCTTTTTTGTAGGAAAGGACTTTTGGCCTTCAAGTCTGAGGAGACTTTCAAAAGAAATCCTTAAGCCCCTCCTCCACAAAAAAATAACATCCAGAAATTCCAAAATACCTTAACCTTCATTTCATGTTTGAAAGTTGAAGAAGCTCGAGGGATTGGAAGATAAATAGAGTGTTGCGTCAAGTGAATGAAGAAGAAGAAGTTGGACAAGGGAGCTCTCATCTTCAAGGAGTTTCTATTTTTTTTTACTTGAAAATTGTAGCCACTTCTCCAAGCAATTTTTTTTTTCATTTTAATAAATTTCAAGTTATCTCCTTTGCTTCACATTTAATCGAAGGGTATTAAAAATTAATTAGTCACGAATACTATACTCCAAATTATAAAGAGTAGTCTTGATTACTCAATGGAAGGTAGTCTCACACATCAAAAAATGTTCTTCTATATCTCTTTCACAAAAAGATCATCTGATCCATTCTCTTGTCTTGTGCGTAGGGAATTGAAATCCACCAATAGATTTTTGGCACACCCAGTGGGACCTTCTCCTCCTTCCATCTCTTCGGCAAAAATGGAGGCTACTAAAAATTTCAAGTTCATCATTAATTTTGATGAGGCTAAGTTTCAAGCTTTTTTGGTAAAACAAATGGATGAAGACAAAATGGTGATTCCCATGAACACAACATGGATGCTACTTGTAGCTCTGAGAAGTCTAGAACCAATACTCCAATGCCTAAGACCACTCACTCCCCTCACTTTGCCTTTGGTAAAAGATTGTGTGGTGACAATGTGTTCTTAAGGTTAAGGCATGATACTCATGAAGACCTTATGAACCAAGTTTATCTAGAGCCTAAGACTACTCACTCCCCTCACTTTGCCTATAGCAAAGTCTTGAGCAGTGACAATGTGTTCTTAAGGCTAAGCCACAATACTCATGAAAACCTTGTGAACCAAGTTCATTCGGAGCCTAAGACCACTCACTTCCCTCATTTTGCCTTCTGGCAAAAAATTGATCGGTGAAAGTGTGTTCTCAAGGCTAGGGAACATAGTTATGGGTAGAAAGTCAATATAAAAAAAATCTCTGAATGTTTCAAAGCCTGTGAAAAAGACAAAAGTAATAGTTCAAGGATCTAAAAGAAATGTGAATGATAGCCTTATTGATGTTTCTTTAGGGGATCGATTGGGTCATTTGCCAACCTCCTTCAAGGAACTACAATAAAACAATCGGTTCAACCATTAGATGAGTTAAATAGAGAATTGACAAGAAGTTTGTTGCTATGACCTAAAAGTTCCAAAAAGAAAAATGGACCTATGGTTGTAACATTCCCCATGACTAGAGAATTGTTTCAGCCTGGAAAGAAGAAAATGTCATATTCTTTCAAACCAAAGTCAAAGAAAGTTTCATGAATGATGGTGAAAACTTGACATGGAAAAATGACTTGGTATTAAGAAAACAAGATGAGGAAATGACATACTATTAAGCATGAGTTACTTGCAATAAAGAATGAAGTTCCACAAAATGGCTATCCTACTTTAGGTGATGATTCAAAACCCAAAGAGATAGGGGGATGAAAAAGTATGAAATAGGGGGACTCTTTCCAGAAAAGGGAAAATGATGACTTTACCAACAATGAAATTTTCTAAAAAATAACTCAACAAAATGTATTGCTCCCATGCCCTACGTGTGGCAATGGAAAAATGATACCTTTCTTCAAAGAAAAGAAGGGCTATTGAGGGAACAACTTTGGAAAATTACACTTTTAAGAAAGGAGGTCATCCCCGTTTGCTCCCTTTCCTATCATGACTGATCAAAATTCTGTTGGAGGAGAGAAATTTTGGATAATGATAACATTAACAAGTTTTTACAGCATGAAGAAAAGGAACACCTAACTCTTGAGGAGGGTATGATGTATTAAAGTTTTAAAATATTATCTTCTCTTAGTGGGTGTGATTCTTCAATGGAATTTACCCCAAGAAGAAGAAAGAATTTTATAAAATCAAGTTCAATAATGAGTGGTAGTTGGGAGAAATTGTCTTTGGGTGATGAACTTGATGATTTTAGCTTAAATTCTCCCAAAATCTTGAAAACAGCCCAACGATGGATGCTTAAGGAGAAGGAGCCTCATGTAGCTATTGTAAACATGGTTTGCTCAAGGAATGAAGAAGATCAAACCATAAAAATAATTGAATACTACACAATGAGTAAAAAGAAAATTTTGGGGGTATAGGTACTTCTTCATGGTCTCCTAAATTCACATTTTCAACAAGTGATTATCCTTCGACCATTCCTCAAGAAGAAGATGATGATGATGAAGAGGAGGTTCAAGTGGTCAATAATTCTATATCTTCCAATACTATCCCCATATCTTTGTCTTCCTTGGAATCTAAAAAAGTTGGGGTGCATGTGGCAAAAGGAGAAAAAGATGAAATAGAGATAGGGCAAGTCCCTACTTGTTTGATCAAATTCATGACAGATTAAGAGAAGAATATAGAAGAATTGAAAGCCATGATTGGAGCATTTACCGCAAGAATTCAAAGTCAACAACAAGTCAATTTCAAAAATCAAGGTGATTTCCATGAAGTTTATTATCATGGAAATGCAGGAATCGATCGAGAAAGCATTGAAACACTTATATCAAAGAAAGAGATGCAAGAAGCTCTTTAACACATCCAAGAAAAGTCAAAGTTGAAAAAGGTTGGAGTGAATTCCCCTTTACCAGCTTGGATGAACAAGATACCTATCCCACCCAAGTTTAAGCAACCAAAATTACAGATCTATAATGGTCAAGCCTATCCAAAACAACATCTTTGCCATTTCAAGGAATTAATTAGAAATCTTATTGGTAATGATGTTGTACTGATTAGACTATTTGTCAGCACTATGAAGGGAACTACGTTTGACTGGTATATGACTTTGCCAAAAGAATCAATAGAACATTGGCAAACTTGGAAGGTAAATTCTTGAGTCATTTCTTTTATGAAGAAGCAACAACTTCCATGGCCCAATTTTATTCGACAAAGCAGGGTCCAAAGGATTCAGTACACGACTTCATAAAAAGATGAAGGGCTCATGCACTAAAGTGTCCAGATGGAACGACTAAGAAAAATCTTACTAAAATATGTTGTTTGAATATTTGAGTAAAGATTTAATTGAAGATGGGATCTGTAAAACCATAAACTTTTAACAATCTCATGAAATGTGCTATTGAGATAGAACGATTAATATCTGAACGAGAAGATGGAAAATTTGGTGAAAAGAAAGAGTATACTAAGACCACTAAGAAGAAAGAATAACTTTTTGTTCAAGCTTCTGAAGCAACATTTCAATAGAAGAAAGACAAGATGCCTGAAGTGAGGAAGAAAACATTGGAAGAAAGAATGAATAGAGAATATTATTTCAATGTAAATGAAACTGAAAACCTCTTCCATGAGTTAATAAAGAAATGAAAGATGAAGCTCCTGAAATGGAAGTGATTGAATGAAGAAAAACAAACAAATGATCCCTCGTGTTGTTTGTTCCAACGAATCCTGAGCCATAACATCAAATAATATTATGTCTTCAAAGATCAAGTGCAGTCTCTTATTGATGAGGGAGTTATTTATTTAACTCGAGAAGAGACGAAAGTTTTTGCAAATTTAGTGTTGATCCAATTTGGGGCCTTTGACGCGATTTCATTTAGTGTTCCTTATGAAGAAAAGGATGTGGAGTTCAAATATGTAGAAGTTTCCCTAGAAAAATATGAGTCACTTATCCCTCTTCAAATATCATATGACACCTTCATATTAGTGCATCCAAATCTTTTGAAGGATGAAAAATGAGAGATTGTTCAGAAAAATTCTCGTATAGCCAAAATGTATGATATAACTAGAACGGGAGCGTTCCTTGCCCCACCCAAGTTACATGGTGTAACTAAGTCAAAGAATAAAAACATGAAGAAAAAGAATGCAAAAAGGAAGAGTAAAGTTTTATCGGTAGAGTTAATGGAGGAAGAGCTAAGAGTTCCGTGTACTTTGATAGAGTTCATGCCATTGGAACCTTGGGAAAAAGAGAAGAGGTTAAACAACATGATGGTTCCAATTCTTGAAGAGGAAGAAGTAATTGAAAATTTTTGGGAATGTAATGATGTTGTTTTAATCTCAAACTCAAAAAGTGAAGATGAACGTTCAGAAGTTGAAGACAATCTTATCGTTGTGTTGAATTATGAGTTAGATGACTCAATTGAAATCCAACAAAATATTTAATGTCAAGAGTTGGACATGGAAATAAACAACAATGAATCATGACCAACCTTTGAATATGAGGAGAACTTCCTCCCAAATGGATGGAGGGCTTGGCCATAAGATAAAATGGGAACTATCCTTTGGGAGAACACAAACATAAAAACCAAAATAGAATAGCCTTGGCCTATGTTTGAAAATGAAAATGATAACCTTTTGCCTAATGGATGGAGAGCTTGGCCAAAAGATGAAATGAGAAGTATCTTTTGGGAGAAGATTGACATAGAAACCAAAGAAGATTAGCCTTGGTCTGTGCTTAAAATTAGAAATGTGAAACTTTTGCCTAATTGATGGAGAGCTTGACCAAAAGATGAAATGAGAACAATCCTTTGGGAGAACACAGACACAAAAACCTAAGAGAAGATAAGTGATCATTTATAATTAAACCCTTCGCAAGTGTACAAGGTAATTATACTAGGATAAGTATTAAAGGGTTGTCGTACCTCATAAATGGATGAATTAATTACTAAATATAAGAAAAGAATTTATTGATTGAAAACTAAAGAGAAAAACTTAAATTAAACAAAGGAAGTAATCGACTAGACTAAAAGGAAGAGAGCAATATGATGAAAATTATTTAGGAAATCAAACCACTATAGAACTATAAAAATTCCTTAACTTTTAAATGTAAATCTAGTGTGAATATGAACAAGTATTCTCAGCTACATAATCCCATCTATAAGATGAAACTCAAAGAACTGTTTCAAGAGCATGTCCAGCTTAATGGGTCATCACCCCTATTGAAATAGGAATATACTATACAATAACTTTGTTGAGGACAAAATTAGCTATGTCTAAATTCCTACCCTAAATTGCCAGTTTTACCAAAATTTGAGGGGTTCTCACTAGGATTGCATTTCAATTTGATTTCAGTAGGTTTTGGTAGGAACTAGTAGGCTAGAGTCAAACTAAAACCAAATAAGGAACCAAAGTGAAGGAAGTGAACTGAAACCGATTGGTTTTTGTACGATCCATTTCCATTTGAACAAAAAATTTTAAAAATAACATGGACATGGAGGTTGAGACAGAGTATGGAGGTTGACATCTTGGTCTAGGTCACGACAGACAAACAACTTTCTGGGTTCCTCTCTTAGTTCGTCACAACTAGGGGGTGCTAATAATGGATGGTTTGGAAGTGGACTGCAGATAGCCAACTTGTTAGTATGGAAAGTGGAGGTCATGGGGAGATGGCATTAAAGAAGCTAGCCGACTAGCCTTCAACGCAAGAGGATAGAGAAAGCAGGTTATAGGAGGGGAGGGCCAGAGGGGTTAGTAGATGGAGACAGAGGTGGAGTGGGGTGGGGTGAGGGTGCCTTCTGACCCAAAATCGGCTAGAGGATGAAGCAATTCCTAACCCAACCCTGGATTTGATCAGAATTACACAATTGCACCATCACTTTGCCTAAAGGACATAGAGCGACTTTTGCACTTGTGTGTGGTCTAGTGTGTCCATGAGCACAGTTGGTACCTACATCTCTAGGCCCATGGCTTATCCAAGTGGATCTCTAGAGTTGCTAGGATTTCTGTTAGCATACAATTACTCCTTTGAGCAGGAGTCGGTATTTTCAGGTAACAATTAGTACATTGTTTCCTGAACGGTGTCCATTGTTTTGTGCATTGTGATGGTCTTCATTGGTTAAAGATTAGCCCATGTTTTTGAGTTATGTTATATTTAGTGCTCTGTATATTACTTTACATGTGTCACTGTATATTGTTGCTCTGCATGTTGGAGTCCTTTGTCTAGAGATTTCTCGACGGGCGAGTTGTCTCTGAGTGAATACAGATTTGTTAGTGTTAATTATTGAATAAGGGTTGTGAGATAATTAATAACATTGTTTAATATTTCTTATTTAATTATAACATTTCTTGTTTAATTATAACAAGTAGAATGATTAAATGACTTGTAGAAAATGTAGGTTGCTTTAAAATACTTAAGTATTGCATGTGTGATGCTATGCTTCTTAGTATAGTGTAGTTTTTGGCAGAACTACGTCTAGATCCGATCTTGTTAGAAACATTAGAGATGTTGTCTGATGAGTATGTAGGCAACTAACATCGGGTGATGTTTGCCCGATTCAAAAAATATTAATAAAACCTTTTGCCCCTTTGGAAGCTCTTCTCTTGAAAGCGGAGAGGTTCCATTGTTGTTGTTGTTGTAGTTGTTTCGGTTTGGTTGGTTGTAGATTTTCTAGGCGACGACAAGTGAGACCAAGATTGTTGAGCACATGATGACGTTCTTCATTTTTGAAATTATGGTACGTAGTGGATCTTTAGCGTGAGATTCAACTTAGTTATTTATTTTCAGATGGATGACGGACTTATACTTGGATGGATGAGCTATTTTTATTGAATGTTGAGATGTGTAATAATATCATATGATTGGATATTCGTATTTGTGAACCCCAGTTATCATGACCTGAATATTTAATCGAATGGTTTGTTTTCTTTTTAATAAAGAAAAAAAAATGCTCGTAACTACTGTTATATTAATTAAAAAGGCTTTTAAAAATCTGGGTTGTGACACCAAGAGCATCTATATGATGGATTTCATGCACTTTAGGTAAAATAAACACAAAGGACTTGTCATGAGCTTTAACTCTCTAAATCTTCAAATTACTTAAGTTTTCAAACTTCAATGCTCACTTTGATCACTTAGACAATCCTATGAATTCTAATTGACAAAATGGATTCTCATAAATACAATTATCATGTGCTTTTGTCATGAAATTTGTTAATACAACCACAATTAACCCTTACAATTCCCCCACGGGAAATCCCCCTCCCCTCAGCAAAAAATTGTAATACATTGTATTATAAACTCAGAAATTTACAACATAGATCCTAAGTAATACAAAGAATCTTTAATAATTTTATCTCCATCCTAGAATTCCTTCTTAATGTATTGCATTTAATCATATACACACAAAAAATAAAACCTAAAAAATATTGGACAAGAAATGAGAGTCATGTAAGAACATATGAGTCATATGCCAAGGTTATTTGCTAATTTCTATGTCAAAATTATGTCTAGAAACCTTATGTATGTATTGATTCTTAGAATCAGATTAGATGTTGTTGTGGTTGAGTCAGATTTGGAATTGACAAACTTGAAAAATATGAGCAGACATGTTTTTATATATATCAAGAAAGAAAACTGAAGAATGTTGAAGGTTTTTTAAGCTTATTAAGATCACATTCACATACCAAAATCACTTGAACAAGTTTTAGAAGTAATTTTAGAGGTTTAAGAAGATTTTTAGTTAAAAAGTGCACAATGGTAAAAATATAGACAGAACGATCGATCATTGCACAATATGAAGATTAACACTTGATTTCACGTTGTGTAAAATGAAGACAAGAGTTATTGATCGATCGCCTTCGTTAATCAATTGATCACTTGAAGTATCATGCACAAAATAAACAATGAACGATCAATTGTTATTTGGAAGGATTAATCACTTCAAGGACATGCTACCTTTATTAAGTCATTTTGATTTCAATTTCTTTCCTTATTTAATTTAAAAACCTAAACATACTTAATGAGCTATATAAGGGTTAAGAAATCATGAAATTCTTGAGAGAAAAATCTAGAGGAGATTAGGGAAAAAAGGTTTATACCTTATGTATATTATTTTTCAAAGAGGATTCACATAAAGCTTTGAGTTCAAGATCAATGGTGAATTCTTGAAGCTTTTCCAACACTAAGAATAGATATCACACATAGATTTCAAAGATGAGTTGCAGTTAATCTTCGATGGGAGATTGAAGATTTTCAAAGGATGCCAAAGTCATTACAACAAGAGGAGCTTGTTGCAGGCTTGAAGAAGACAAAGACAAAGAAAGGAGAAAGAAGAAGTTTTAAATGCTTGAGGGAGAAGGCTTGAAGACCAACAACATCTTTGAGGAGATCTAAACAAAAGGAGTTTGTGTTAGAGTCATAACAAAGTTTAGTGGTTTGCTTGTGTCAATGTAAATCATCTTGCTTGCTAGTAGTGCATTTATTTGGTTCTGGTGTGGAACTGCCATGTGTTTTTACCCGAGTTTGGGTGTTCCACATTAATTTGTTGTGTGTTTCATGTGTGGATTGAATGATTGATACATCATGAGTGAGTTTTGAGAGAATATTTACTTGATTCTGCTAGGTATAAAAAATGTGTACAAAGAGGCTAGAACTCATAGTCTTTATCTTCATAGATAATTGGTGTAACATCCGGGAATTTTCTAAATTCCCGAAGTCGTACACGGGGAAATTAGGGTGTGGGACCCCTTGATCTTCTTGTGGGAATAAATTGATCATCAGTTGGAAGTGGTGGTTGAATCCTATATTGATGGAAAATAGACGGAAAGAGCTTCAAAGCGCCACCAAGAACGCATAAATCAGAGTCCGGATGAGGGAGATATGATTGTTCAAAGTTGAACATATCGTATAGGGCCCGTTTACCCGATTTAAACGTGCAATTGGACCGTTTAAGTTGTTTAGTGGACCCGATTAATTACAGTTCCAAGATTATAATTTAATAGCCCAATTAACTGGCCTAATTAGGGGAGTTTTGGCTGAATTTCTCATGGAATTAGGAGCCCTAATCCCATGCCTATAAAAAGAATTAATCAGGGCTTTTTGGAGGAGAGCTTTGGACGGCAAAGTGAAGGAAGAAGAGGTGGCAATGGAATTTTTTGGCGAGACTCCGGTGAAGTGTTGGCGGCGGTGGATCAACAACAACTCGGCGATTGAGGTAGGATTTCGAATCGAGATTAGTAGGGGTTTCTCTAAATAAATTAGAAGTTAATGACTAGATATTTCTGCACATCGATTTCTATAATTTATATGAACAATGATTGCTGAGATCACTGTTCATGTAAATTGGTGTTTTCTGCTGCCGCCAGCCGGCCATAGGCTAGATTCTACCTCCGGTTCGGTTTCTTCTCGGTAAATGTTGGCCGGGGATGCTTGGCGGCGGTTGTCTCGGCGGCGACAGCTTCTGTCGTTGCCGCATAGTTTAAAAAAGGGGGGGCCGCAGCCGCACCGCCCTTGGCCGTGTCGTCCATGGGCATGTTACCCGTGGTCGTGCCGTCCATGGCCGTGGTGGCTTCTGCCGCTGCCCACAGTAAAAGAAGAGAACATTAAAGAAAAACAACGACTTTGGCCCCGTCTAGCCACCAGGCGACGGCGGGGGCTAGGCCCATTGTGATCGCCGCCAGGCGGCGATCTAGTGGACGCCAGCCCACCGCCCGGCCGTGGTTGCCAGGGGTGGCACCGCCAGAGGCCTTCCGCCTCTGGCCGGACAAGGGAAGATGACCCGCGTTGTGGGTCGTCGACCCAAACCTGATTTTCTTAGACCCAGTTTGGGTCTGATGTTTAAAAAAAAAAGAGAAAAAGGGAGAAGGGGGTTTGAACCGGGTTCGGTTCATGAGGATAAATATGTCAAAAAAAACATTATAGAAAAATACTCAATGACCCCAAGAGGTGTGGGAGTATTCTGACGAAGTTTCAACTGAGGTAAAAATCCCAGATGTTGTAAAATGGCCCTTTTACCCCTTATAGTTAAATTACAGTCAGTAAACCACTTACCCGACTTCGGGGCTCTGGTTTAGGAGCCTATGAGTTGATCAAAATAATTGGGAAAATTCTCAATGAGAGTTTAATGTGTAGCCTAATTATAAGATAATCAATTTAGTGAGGAAAAATCCCAGTGAGTGGGTAATTGACTATCTTGCCCCTAGGGTTAATCGTAAACCGTTAAGTCAACGTGGGTCGGTTAAAGGGGTTCACGACACCGTCACATGCTAGGAAAATTACACAGAGTCCATGAAGTCTAGTAGTGCCCTTGAGCCTAATTCTGGACCCATTGGATATCAATAAGGTCTTAAACCAAATGACATCAATACCCCTTTCACTGGACCTGCCCACATTCGTGTGAATAGAATCGCGGGTTAGCTTGAGAGTGGAACCTCCAGAGAGGATTATGACTTAAAATAAATAAAAGGGTAGTGAGATGACCAAATAAACTAAGGGAGAGTACCATACCCTAGGTGGTAGAATTATCCTAATGCCCTTAAGGGCAGTATGTTCCGTTTTGTCGAAACTAATAACCTAACCACTAAGCGTTAGGGTACACTATAGTGACGTGGAATGGCTTCAAAAGGAATGGGTGTGGCTAGTAAGTGACACGAAGACCTTGTCAGGTCATAGTGTCACAGGAAATAAGGGGGAGAACCCTAATTCTCAAGGTTTAAGACAGCATATTACACGTGACTGCAATTGAGTACATCGATCAACTAGAGTGTTATATATGTAACTCATGTGATACGTTAGAGTTATCTACACTCTTGGGCTTGAATTCGCTAAGCCCTAGCCCTACAAATGAGTACAATGGGCCTTCATTATTATTTATACACTTGTATGTTTGCATGTTATTTATGTTGCTTAATCTACTGCATGTTTTTGTTATTTATGCATTAATTTACATCAGTAATGTAAGGTTAACAAAGACTAATCAAGAGATATTGGTTATTGGTTTGTGGAGAGAACTCCTAATCAAGATAATGACTTTAATACCTTCTTTAGGGTGGGGACATGTTCATGGAGTGAACGGGGCCTTGACATAGATTTTACCTTGGTTAATGAATCGATGGTGATTTTGGGATGTTCTCTGAGTCATAGCTCAGTGGATGAGCTATTTATTGGGCTGATTCACAAGGTGAAAAGGACTCAAATGGTTGAGTGGATACTTGACCAGATGGAATTAATCTAGTCTAAGTTTTAGATGTTTGGGGGAGTTAATGGTCATAAGGACCTGAGGCTTCTATGGATACATTAGTAATGTCTTATAAGATATTTTCTCCCAAAGTTGGGATGGTGGAGAATACGATATGCTTCTTTATCACCACGATGGTTTGGGTATTGACCAGAGGGTCTTTACCGCAGGTCTCCCAAAGGTCTTCCCATGACTATTTAGTATGTACGAAAAGCAGAGTTACATGAGCATCATAGAAGGCTTGTGTTTCTTGCCAATCTGTGTGCATGGGCACAATTGGGATCCTCTTTTTTAGATTCGTGGCAAGCTATTGAGAGCCCTGGGGATTTAGGTTAAGCTGTTATTAAGCAGTCTACTCTAAGATTGGAGTCTTTTGTTTGAAGATTTCTCGAAGGGCGAATCATCTCTGAGTTGCAGATTTTATAATATTAATTATCGAACAAGGGATGTGAGATAACTAATAACATTATTTAATATTCTTTGTTAATTAGACAAGTGAAACGATTAAAGGACTTACTAAAATGTAGGTTGGTTAAAAATACCAAAGCATTACATGCGGGATGCTATGCTTCTTAGGATAGAGTAGTTTCTAGGCAGAACTACGTTTAGATCCGATCTTGTTGGAAACATTGGAGATGTTGTCGAATGAGTATGTAGGCAACTAACATCGGGTGATGTTGGCCTGATCCGAAAGATATTAATTAAACCTTTTGTTCTTTAGAAGCTCTTCTCCTGAAGGCAGAGAGGTTCCATTGTTGTTGTTGTGGTTGTTTGGTTTTGTTGATTGCATATTTTCCAAACGTTGATAAGTGAGATTAAGACAGGCGAGCACATGATGAAGTTTATTATTTCTACAACTCCAGTACGTAAGTGTACATTTAGCGTGAGAGTCAACTTGTTATTTATTTTTAGACGGGTGATGGACTTGTACTTAGATAGATGAGTTGTTCCTTATAAATTTTCAGACGTTAAATAATAACATATAATTTGATATCTGAATTTGTGAACCACAGTTATCATGACCTAGATATTTAATCGAAGGGTTTGTTTTGTATTTAAGAAAAAAAAATTCTCACTATTTACCGTTCGTGCTATTTGAAAATGGTTTTAAAAATCCGGGTCGTGACAATTCGACTAGGGGCAATCTAGTTATCTGTTATACTCTTATAGACAGATATTAAACTCATGAGTTGTGACTAAGGATTAATTATTAAAAAATTGATTTTTCTCAATGATATCAACATGATTTGACAGGATAGTGGATTATTATCTTATTTATTTCCTCATGTTTAGTTCTTATTCTTCTAGTGATATTGAGGATTTAGATTTTTAAAATCTTTTTAGACAAGTCATTAAATCACATAAAAAGTGTAAGAAAGAGTTAGAGAAAATTGTCAAAGCTAATACAAAGACAATTGAATTTATTTCTATTACAAAAACTCAATTGGCTAAAAAAAAGAAGAGCTAGAGAAAGAGGTTCAAACTTTGAAGAGTAACTTTAGAAAGAGAGGAGAAAATCTAGATTTTTAGAGGATTGTGTCTACGAATGAAGAAGTTAATACCTTCAAATATGAGAAAAGTAATATTCTAGACAAAATAAAATTCTTAGAGAATGAAGATCATAAATGAGTAGAGACAAATAAGGATTATTTAAAGAAGATTGAGGATGTCATGACCCGAATTTTTAAACTCTTTTTAAATAAAGGACACACAATAAATCACGATAATTTTTTTTCTTTCTTAAACACAAAATAAATCATCCGATTAAATATCTAGGTCATGATAATTGGGGTTCACAAATATGAAATATCAAAACATATGATATTATTACAAGTGTCAAATTCTAGAAATAGCAGGTTAACCCTCTAAGAACAAGTATGTCATTTGTCCAAAAATAAATAACCAAGTAAAGTTGGCTCTCACGCCAATAATCACAATTGCAAAAGTAAGAGATTGGGTCCCACTAGTGCAATGTCGTCCTCAAATGCCCACCAATGTCCTGATCTCGTAATGTCCCTATCTAAAGAACCTATAAGCAAACAAGACCAAACAGGCAACAAAACATCTCCTCCCCTTAGAAGAGCGTTTCAGAAGAACAAAAGTAAAATTTAATGTTTTTCGGATCGAGGCAACATCACCCAATATTAGTTGCCTACGTACTCATCAGACAACATTTCCAATGTTTCCAACAAGATTAGATCCAGACATAGTTTTGCTTAATACTACACTATACTAAGAAGCATAGCATTACACATGCAATGCTTAAGTATTTTAAAGCATCCTACATTTTATGCAAGTCCTTTAATCGTTCCACTTGTTCTAATTAAACAAACAATATTAATCAATGTTATTAATTATCTCTCAAGCTATTGTTCGATAATTAATATCCCCGTCTAATCCCAATGACAGACAGACTTATCAGATGTCAACCTAAGTGACAAATGATAACGAAATGCCTTGGAATCAACGAGGCCCCTAGAATCCACTAGGAAATACCATCACCCCTCCTAGCCCATGAAGGACCTGACCAGAGTGGAAGGGCATGGCCCACAACTGCACCTGAACAGAAGTGGCAGGAAAAGCCAACCAAACAGGAATGTCAGCTAATCCAAAATCGTGTACACTAAAAGAACCTCAATAGATCTATCGTAAGCCCAGCTCACACAGAGCTCCCTCTAATGGGGAGATGCAACTACGCTGTCAAATTAGCAACTCCTCAATAGAGCTAAAACTCAAGAAGCCATTTTGAACCCTATCTTGCTCATCATTAAGCTAGGATTTCGAATGACTAATCCAAACCCTATTAGTCCCTTCTAGACTAGGGTTTAAAACTCGAAACTGTCATTGGTTCATCAACTAAGGCAAAATGTTAGGTCAAAGGCTTTGTTTACTCTATGAACTAGTCCCAGACCCCTCTGAGGTATTTTAGTCTTTATCTTGATTAGGTTTTCTCGCCCAATCTAAAGCTATCCACCCCATCAATTAATCTTTCAATAATCAACTGGTGATAAGTTACTATCACAACACTAATAGCACATATCGAAACAATAAACAACATAAACAATCAGAACCACACAGATCCAAGCAGATCATAATATCAATAGTCAAATTCAATAATGATATTAGAATTATTCGAGCTCACGCACCCTAACCCTCCTTGGGTTAACTGATCAAGTTTTTATAAAAACAGTTCATAATGCACATAAGGGCATTAAAGTAATTATTTAATATTAGATAAGGTCCTCTCTACTCCCAGGCCAGTCGTTAATCTCTCAAAAGGTTTTAGTATCAAAATGGCCCATTAATTCCATTCACACGAATACGAGCCTATCTGCACAGAGGTATTTCTATCTTTTGGTTCGGTGTTTCAATGAACCTTGATGGGTTTAAAACTAATCCTAGGGGTACACCTTGACATTGTTAACCCGAGGTAATTTTCTTGCCATTTAATAGGGTCGTAAACCCCTTTAATTAACCCTGATTCAATTAACCATCTTACCTTAATCTTAGGGGTAGAATAGTCAATTATCTAATTATTGGGATTTTTCTCAAAGATTTTTATCAATTTTTAAATATACTCTTAGGCCCCTGAACCGGAGCCCTTAAGTCTGATCAATAATTATTATTTACAATTCAACTCCCAAGAGTAAATTGGTCATTTAAGAGACTCTGAGATTTTTTCGGGTCTAAAATTTGGTCAGGACACTATACATACTCCCAGGGTAATTTGTAAATTGTGTCACATTTTTCTGACTATTTTCTCCTACTGAACTAGACCTAGTTCAGTCGATATAATATATGTATTTGTTTTATTAAACCGGACCTAACCAGATTTAAATAATCCGGCCCATAAAACTGAACCATCATCTTCAACCTTCTGGCTGCGAAAATAGAGCATTCAGATGCTCTGTTCTTCGTTAAAAAATGAAAAGCTTACCTTCAAAGGATTCTAGTGGCCATCCACGATCTTAGTTGGTTTTTTATATATCCGTAGAAATCTCTTGAAGTGTTTGACAACTTAACTCTTCCCCACATCTCACTGTTCCCAGTTCCAACCACAAAAGGAATCTGAGGTGAAGTTGTGGCGAGCTCCGGTTGAAAGCTTGTTCTTGTTCAATTG
The DNA here is from genome assembly GCA_035235625.1 of Saururus chinensis. Classification (NCBI taxonomy): domain Eukaryota; kingdom Viridiplantae; phylum Streptophyta; class Magnoliopsida; order Piperales; family Saururaceae; genus Saururus; species Saururus chinensis. Next base: position 20,222,470 of record CP141146.1, on the reverse strand, counting down.
CAATATCCTCTTGCACATATCCTTCTGTAGTTAAAGTGTTGGTGGCTGTTGAATCACAAAATACATCCACTAGCATCTGAAAGTGGGATCCATGGAAGATGATCCGCTCGTGATTAAACCCACAAGCATTTCATCCTGTGATTCTGCTAGATCTTCGTAAGCGGTTTATTGGACTTCATGAAAAACTTGATCAGAGACAAGTTCTGGTTGTAAAATTCGAACTGTGGGAGGTTAGAGTCCTCCAGGCTCTTGAAGCCCTTACCGTCCTGAACGCAGCTCTTGATCTCGCGCCTGTTCCCACCGTTGTCAACCCACTTGTGAAGCCAATTAGAGAAATCGCCGAGGCAGTATACCTTATCGCCCCTGCCAGATATGACTTTGCCGGTGCCCTTCTTGGTGACGACAAAGGCGAAGACTGTGAAGCAAAAGACGAGGAGGTAGAACCGAAGGAGCCATGAGACGCGGCAGCAGTCGCCCACGAGTCCGGCGAGGGAGACGGCGAGCCGGAAGACGCTGAGCACAATAATGGGCTTCTCCAAAAACTCTTCGCAGTAGGTGCTGGCGCGGTTGCTGAGCCGTATCCCTGCACCAAGGATGGGAATGGACGGCACGCTGGTCATGAAGTCGAGGATACCGATCAAATTGTTACCGGAAACATATGCTTCTTCAACACGAACATCTAGACTCTCTTCTCTTCCGTCTTGTTTCTGCATCCTCTTCCAGAGTCCATCCCCCTTAATTGTGCCCTAAGAAGTTTTTTATAAGCACAGGGTTTAGGGTTCATAGTCCCCCTAAAAGTTGTGTCAATCCCCTACCTAATTAGGCTTCTACCAAATAAATTTTGGAATTATAATCAATCGGGCTCGTAAAATAATCTAAACGGCTCAAACACACATTTAAATCGGGTAAACAGGCCCTATACGATATGTTCAACTTCGAACAGTTGTATTTCCCTCATGTGAACTCCTATTTGTGTGTTATTCATGATGTTTCGAAGCTCTGTATGTATACTTTCTAACCACATATGTTTTAGCTGCAAATTCTATTAAGAAGGTCAAAAGGTCAAATACCCTATTTTTCAAGTATTTAATTTTCGAAAGTTAGAAAAATTCGGGATATTATAGAGGATCTAGGGAGTGAATTGCAAATTTCTCAAGAAAAATTAAATCTTTTACTTTAGAACAAGAGAAGTTGGATAAAATTTTGTACATAGGATAAGATAGTAGTGATAAATGATAACTAGGGAGACTAATTCTATTAGTTTTAATGGTGACACTAAGTTTGTCAAAGCTAAAGAACTCATGCACACTAAGAAGGTGGTTCCATATGTTGACAATATGTCAAAACCTAAGAATCCTCCTAAGAATTAAAGTCCAAAGTCTAATATAGGAAAAGATATCAAAAGGGTGATAATCATAAGTAATTAATTAGACAAATTCATATTATGAAACACAACATAAATCACCTTAATCAATGTATTATGAACAAATATAAAACTAAGGAAAGTTATGATGATTCATACTTGAATAATTTACCTACGAAGAGGAAAGAAGTAAATTTGCATCATAAGAAACCTCAAGACAAAGGTGCATTGATTGGAAAGCGCACACTAAACTCTACAACAAAGAACGTTACTCAAGAAAATAGGAAGAAAACTCATCTAAGTTGGATTAGAAAAGATGTCTTAAAGAACTTTAGATCGCAAGTTGATGGGACAAGGAAGTCTTCCTTAGGTTGCTAATGCAATTCTATTTGTGTCAATTCATTACTCATTTAGGTTATTTATATATTAATTAGGTGAGTTGAACTTCCGTTGTGTTTACATATCTAAATGGGTTTCGATAGGATCCTACTCGAAGAGGAAGGAAGCCCAACTACCTAAAGTTATTCAAGGGTCAAGAATTAGCTCTTAATAGTATAAACATGCATAGAATGATCAAATACAACTACGTGGACCTATTAGATTTAAGATTTGCATCAAGAGAACCAAATTCGGGAAGAAGTTGATTTGGACCGATTTACACAGACTTAGTATTTCTATCATAACTTTCTATATTAAATTCGGTTAGCTATGATTCTGGTGGCATTTAAAAGAAGACATCCATTGATACAATCATTAGGTCAGGCCAAAATTCATAATTCTCAATATATTGGGTCAAATATGAAATGCAAAGGGTAACTAAAGGGCTAAGGCAATCACATGGAGGATCTTTTCAACGATTGTGATTGATATACATAAGGAAAGATAATGAGGCTAATTAGATAACTATAGGAAAACTAAAGGATACTTATTTTTTAAATAAATCTTTAATTTATTTGATTAATTTAGAATTTAATAATTGCCAAAGAAATAAATAATTAAGCAATTAATTAGAAAGAAATCAAGGGATATGATTGAACCTTCCTATTGGAAACAACCCCTTTTACTCCTATAAAAAGAGGGGTGAATGTGGAAGAGGCATCATCTCCTCCTCTTTGGAGTTCTATTCTCCTATTTTTCTTCTCTTCTTTTGTATTTAAGTTTTATTGTAATGAATTGTTAAGCCCTCTAGCTAAGACTAGAGGTAATTTATAACAATCTAATGAAGTTTTATTTATGTTTTATCAATAGTATGAAGTAAGTATTGGTTTTTGAAGTGATGATCATCTAATATTATTCTTCTTGTTTCTTTGTGATGTTAATATATAAGATGCTTGAAGGTTTTCCTTCTTTATCTTTTGTAGTTTTGATATATAAAACTCACGAAGAAAAATTTTTTTTATCCTTCATCAATCCAAAGTACTACCTATCTTTGTTTTGCTTTTAATATTCATATCTTCCAAATTGATAGAATCTTCGTTTTATTCTATCTAAGATAACATGACACATGAAAAACATCACTACATTTTGCAATGATCCTTAATGTCTTAGTATTTTATATTATTTAATTTCATCTTAGCACATTCATTGCCTCAACACTCTTCTATTTTCCTTCTTAATTTTTCTTTCCTCTTATTTTTTAATCATTGTAACAGTCACATAAAGGCAATCCTTATAGATTCAACCTTGAAAGACTACATCCACTTCTGTACTTATAAGTAATATAACCCTAAACTTTAGCTTAAATTAATTAATCAAAAGTTTAGGTGTAACAATTTTTTAGTGCCGTTGCCGGGGATTGCAACATGTGACGAGAATGCCTGTTACAAAATATTCTCCCTATTCATTCTCTTTTCTTTTATATTTTTCTTTTTTTTCTTTTTCTTTTGTTGAAAGTGAGAGTAGTGGAAGAAGAATCATTCATGAAGCTCAACTGAAAAGATCTCTTAGATATAACATTGCTCAAAGAATTATAGAAAACTACGAGATGCAGTCTCGGTAGTTTCATTCCACTTCCTTTACTTAATTTCTTTTAGTTCTTAATTTTTTTAAAATTGTTTCTTTTATATATCAAGTTTGAATTGCAAACATTTCTTTTGGTTAATCCATAGGTCTTATATCTTTTTTGTTTTACTTTTTTTTTGTTTTAGCATATTTCCAAACAAAAAAATTTTCTCAATTTTTTTATGCACTCATAGCAACGTGACCAAAGTGGTCGCTTAAAAAATGTTGATATTTCTCTTAAAATTTTTGAGTTTTCTATTTCTTTAAACATTATGGATAAGAGTACAAGTAATAATGATGTTAATGTGGTGCAAAATAATCAACAAGTTAAAACCTTGAATGATTATTTTCAACTAACTAGAATAAGCTCTCCTTCTTACATGATTTTTCCAAATAATATGGGTAGTTTTAATCGCAAGCCAAGAGTAATTCAATTACCACCCAAATTTTATAGCTAAGATTTGGAAATCCCATATTTATATTTAAAGGAGTTTGAAGAGGTTTGAGCAACTTTTCCAAACCAAAATATTTTTAATAATGATATTAGATTAAAAATCTTTTTATTTTTTTTTAGAAGAAAAGGCAAAAAATTGGTTGAATTCTTTAAAGCCAAAATCCATTGGAACATGGCAAGAAATGGAAAGAGAATTTTTGAAAAAAATTTCCCTACTCATGGAACTAATACACTTAAAATGAATATCATGAATTTTTTACAAAAAAAAAATAAGATTTTCTTTCAATGTTGAAAAATATTTAAAAAATTTTTATTGTTGTGTCGACATCATAAATATGAAACATAACATAATATTAGTTTATTTTATAATGACTTAACTTATCGAATGAGGTAATTTATTGAAATAATGAGTAGTGAAGAGTTTTTTATTAAAGAAACTGAGGAAGCATGTAACTATTTTGATGTATTGGATGAAAATGACAAATCATGGGAAGATTCTAATAAATTTAAAAGAGCTAGTAAGATAAAAATCTAATGTGATAACTAAGAAGGGCATATACTTTCTTAAAGAAGAGGATGATGTGAAGGAAAAAAATTATAAGTTTAATTAAAAAGGTTGATATCATGGAAATTAATAATGAAAATATATCTAAAGTTTCTAAAAAAGAATAAGATATTTGTAGCATATGTTAGAGTGATTGACACTAAATAAAGGATTGTCCAACAATCCTGTTTTTCAGAAGGTGTTGCATACAAAAGAAAATGTTATGAATACTTGCAAAAAACTTTTCTCTTCTCCTTATTTTGAAACTTATACCCCTGATTAGAGAAATCATCCTAACTTTAGTTAGAGAAATTAGTCTAATGTGCAGGTACCTCATTCTTATTCAACTTATATTCCACCACATTGCAAACATTTATGTAGAGTCAAGCAATAATTAACAACCAAACAAACTTAAAAGCATTTATCACTCAATTAACCATAGCTTTGAGCACTAAAGAAAAATAGAAGTTTCATTCTCAACCTCAACCAAATCCAAAAAGTCAATTTGTAATTAACAAAGACATTCTAAAGGAGGTTGTTGAACCCAATGAGTCTTTTAATTCTAAATAAGGTGATGAACTTGACAACTTCGATTGTGTTTTTCTTATCCCTCCTCATTTTTCCCAAAGATTACAATCTTCTTCTAAATTGGTCCAAAATGGTGATAGTTTTAAAATTTTTAAACCAGTTACGATTAACATTCATCTCTTAAATGCCATTAAACAAATTCTATTTTATACAAAAATTTTGAAAGACCTTTGTACAATCAAGTGTATGCTAAATGTACAAAAGATACATTTTTGACAGAATAAGTAAGGTCAATTTTGCAACAACACACCCCACCTAAATATAAAGATCTTAGTTGTCCAACCATATCTTATGTAATTGAGAATTATAGAATTTAAAAAGCTTTATTTGATCTTGGGGCAAGTTTTAATCTCTCACCTTATTTTGTTTATGAATAATTAGGACTTTGTGAATTGAAGCTCACAAGCATTACACTTCAACTTGCAAATCACTTAGTTAAAAAAATAATAAATATTGTTGAGGATGTTCTAGTAGAAGTAGAAAAGTTTACTTTCCTATTGATTTTATTATTTTGGAAACATAACTAGTTTTGAATGCTTGTACTTAAATTCATGCCATATTAGGTTGCCCATGAATTGCTACTTCTAATGCTCTTATTAATTATAGAAATGGTATTATAAAGCTTTCTTTTAGAAATATGACTTTGGAACTTAACATTTTTAATATTTACAGACAACTAGGAGATGATAATGATGTACATAAAGTGAACAAAATTGAAAGTATTGTGCATGACAAGTCTCTTATCTCTTCATTTTCTGACCCTTTTGAGGCTTGACTTGCTCATTTAATTTTGACGATGAATATGTGATTAATGATGTAAATTCATTATTAGAGTCAACCCCATCTTGGATACTAAAAGTGGAAGACATGCTTTGAGGAATTACCTCCTCCCAATAGCACTCCCCTCCTTTCAAGTGTCCAAACACCCAAAATTGAGTTAAAAACCCTTCCTACTGAGCTTAAATATGTATTTTTGGGTGAAGGAGAGATATACCATCTAGTTGTTTCCACACAATTAGACCACACACAAGTGCAAAAGTTGCTCTATGCCTTTGAGAGCATAAAAGTGCAATTGGTTGGACCATAGCTGATATTAAGGGAATTAGTCATGTAGTTTGCTCCCATAGAATTTTCTTGGAAGATAATGTCAAACACTAGATAAATACAACATAGGTTGAACTCTAATATGAAAGAGATTGTGAGAGCAGAAGTCCTAAAATTGTTAGATGTATAGATCATATACTATATTTCTAATAGTCAGTGGGTAAGTCCTGCCCAAGTGGTACCTAAGAAATCTGGTGTGATTGTAGTAAAAAATAAAAAATATGATTTGATCCCAACTAGGGCCACCACATGTTGGTGCATGTGTATTGACTACAAGAAACTCAACTTTGTCACTAGGAAATATCATTTTTTCATACCATTTATGGACCAAATCTTAGAAAATGTAGCTAGTCATCATTTTTATTGTTTCCATGATAGTTATTCTGGGTATAAACAAATTGAGATTGCACATGAGGATCAAGAAAAGACAACTTTTAAATTCATTTGGTACCTTTTCTTATCGAAGGGTGCATTTTGGATTGTGTAATGCTCCTGCCACATTTCAAAGATGCATGATGAGTATATTTAGTAATATGGTGATGCATTTTCTTCAAGTTTTTATGGATGATTTTTCTGTCTTTAGAGATTCTTTTGATGATTGTCTTAATAATTTGGAAAAAGTTTTGGTTAGATGTGAGGAGAAAAAACCTTGCTTTAAATTGGGAAAATATCATTTTATGGTCACTAAGGGAATTGTACTTGGTCATATTCTCTCCATGCAGGGAATTCAAGTGGATAAGTCCAAAATTGAATTGATTGCTAATTTGCCTTGCCCAAAAATAATTAAAATGTTAGATCCTTTTTGGGGCATGCATGATTTTATGGAAGGTTTATTAAATATTTTAGTGTTACATCTAGAGCATTGTTCAACCTTATATAAAAGGACAACGTCTATGAAGGGACTGAAGCATGTGAACAAGCCTTCAAAAACTAAAGAACATGCTCATTTATGCTCCCATTATGCAACCACCTAACTGGAGTTTGATTTTTGAAATCATGTGTGATGCTAATGATTATGCTATTGGGGCTATTCTTGGGCAACAGAAAGATAAAAAACCTTGTGTCATTCATTATGCAAGTAGGACTCTAAATAGCGCTCAAGTGAACTACTCAACAACTAAAAAGGAACTTCATGCTATAGTGTTTGGACTTGACAAATTTAGATCATATTTGATTGGTTCCCAAATTGTTATTTTTACTGACCAAGAAGCTCCCAAATGCCTTCTAAGCAATAAGGACGCAAAGCCTAGATTGCTTAGGTGGATTCTCCTACTTTAAGAATTTGATTTCACTATCAAAGACAAGAAAGGAGTAGAGAAGGCTGATACCGATCACTTATCAAGAGTAGAGTTTTCTGATTCCTTGGAACCACTGCCAATCAAGGACTCCTTTCCTGATGAACAGTTTTTCAACACCTCTCATATTCCATGGTATGCAGACATTGCAAACTATCTAGTGACAGGTAAAACTCCTACTCATTGGACTCAACAGGATAGATGCAAATTCTTCATAGAGGTAAAACACTTATTTTGGGATGATCCTCATTTGTTTAAATATTATCATACCAAATAATTAGGAGATGTGTGCTTGATTTTGAGCATACGAATATTATTTCCTTCTGCCATTCTAAAGCATGTGGTGGTCATTTTTCTGCTAAAAATGACTATTGCCATGATTTTACAATGTGGTTTTTATTGGCCAACTCTCTTGAAAGATGCTCATGAATTTTGTGAAGCATGTGAATGCTATCAAAAGTTATGAATCATATCCTATAGGAACATGATGCCTCTTAACACAATTTTGGTTGTTGAAATTTTTTATTCTTGGGGCATTGATTTCATGAGACCTTTTCCTCACTCTTTTGACTATTTTTATATTTTAGTAACTGTTCATTATGTGTCTAAATGGATTGAATCAATTCCATGTAAAACAAATGATCACAAAGTGGTTATGAAATTTTTAAAAGAAAATATTTTGTCAAGATTTGGAACACCTTGAGCCATTATAAGTGATTAGGGTACACACTTTTGAAATAGGTTTTTTGAGGCCTTGGTGAAAAAATATGAAATCACACATAAAGTTGCTACACATTATTACCCACAAACAAATGGACAAGTAGAAATTTCAAATCAGGAAATAAAAATTATTTTACAAAAAACGGTGAATCCAAATGGTAAAGATTGGTCATTAAGACTAACTAATGTTCTTTAGGCTTATTGTACTGCTTTCAAAACCTAGATTGGAATGTCCCCTTATCGATTAATTTTTGGAAATGCTTGTCACTTGCTTATTAAGTTAGAACATAGGGTTTATTGGCAATCAAGGTTGTCAAGTTCAATTTTGACAAGGCTAGGTTGCATAGAAAATTACAACTAAATTAATTAGATGAGAATCGACATGACACTTATGAGGGTGCTAGAATGTATAAGGAAAGAAGGAAAGCATTTCATGATAACTACATACTTCGTACAACTTTTAAGCCATCTCAAAAAGATATTTTGTATAATTCTAGACACCATTTTTTCTAGGAAATTTAAAATCTCGTTGAACATGTTCGTTCATTGTAAAAATTGTTTATCCTTATGGAAGTATTGAAATCGAAAACCTAAATAATGGTAATGTTTTTAAAGTTAATGGACAACGTTTGAACCATTTTAGAATATTTTGTCCCTTAAGTTGAGTCCACATCTCTTGAATATCCTAATTATAACAGTTGATTTTTTTTTATGATTTTTCTCAAAAAAATAAAAAAATAAAAAATAAAAGCTTTTTTTCAAACATTGACAATGTTTCATTTGGTTGGGAGGTGAGCTTTAATCATTTATGTTAATAGTATTGCTCGTGATAACCTTCATCCTTTCTTGGTATTATTATACTTTGCTTTGATCTCTAGATAATGATGGCACTTGGATATTTTTAATTTAACTTTCCTTTGTGATGAGTCTTTTCAATTAACTTTCAAAAAGAGGATCTTAAAAAATAAATTTTGGTTTTCAAAATTTCATTCACACTTGACTAATTTTTCGAGTTGGAGTTGAATTATGTGGTTGTTGCTCTAATACTCACCCGAAATGTCAAGAGATACAAAATTCAATGAACTTTCACCTCCTTGTTCACTTAGTTGGCTGGGAAAGAAGAAAAAATTAGTGGATTATTATTGTTATGAAAAGCAACCAATGAATTAGACTGAGTACTTTGAAAAGGGCTACCAATTAAAAAAACCAAAAAAAGAAGAAGATAAAAGAAATGGAGCAAAAAAAAAAACCAGAAGTGTTGGAGATCATATGAAAAATAAGGAATAAAAAGAAAAAAATTAAAGTTTCTAAATAATGTTTCATTTTGTAAGATAGGGCAAAGTCATCATTGGAACTACACAAGCATGCTAAAATATCACAGATAAAGCCCACAAGGTATTAAAGTGAACATCCAAACTGCTTGTAATCTCGGATAGGTTGCTATGTTTTGAATTGGTTCCTATGGCTATCTAAGCATCTCTTGATGAGTAGAAGAGAATAATACTTTAGGAGACTCATCCTCTAGTTATCTTGTCAAAATTTTACATGGACTAACTAACACATTATTTCAAAAGTTCTTCTACATAGAAATTTAATAGTTTGGACTTTCATGAATATATTTTTAGTACTTAATCTATGAACACCAATGCTTGAGTATTTTAGAATTAATTATAAAGTTTGATGTTTGCTAAGTGGGGATGAAGGAGTTCTTTGGTCTTGCTTTACAATTATTATCTTAGCCTTTACTTCCTCAACATAACTTGTTAGCATTATCACTCATAATTTTTTTTTTCTCTTTTTCTTTATTTTGTCTAGTTGAAGACATAAAACTTAGCGCTCCTTAGGAGGCAACCCATGAGTTTTGAAATTTTGTGGGTATATGCACTACAAACCCTCATGGACACGTCCATTGGTGCAAGATAGGGGTTTAACGGCTTGCTATATGTGCTAAATGAAGTCGGGATAGCCTATGAAAGTGGCATGTTTTCTTTTTTTTTTTTAATTATTTTTCTTTTTGAACTCATGGATTGCAAGAGACTAGCAATATGCTAGTTGGGGGGGGGGGGGGGGGGTTTGATGCACTAAAATAATGTTGATTTAAATATTTTCAAATCTTTAATTACAATCCTATTTTGTGTAAATTCATTACTTATTTGGGCTATTTATATCTTAAACAAGTGAGTTGGACCTCTATTGTGTTTACATGTCCAAACTGGCTTTGACAGGATCCAAGTGGAAGAGGAAGTGAAGCCCAACTACCTAAAGCTATTCAAGGGCCAAGAATGGGCTCTTAATGGTCTAAATATGCATAGAATGGTCGAACACATCTAGGTGAGCCTATTGGATTTTATATTTGCGTCAAGAGAACCAATTTCGGGAAGAAACATATTTGGACCGATTGACACAGACTTAGTATTTTTGTCATAAATTTCTATATAAAATTCGGATGACTATGTTTCTTGTGGCATTAAAAAGAAGACTTCCATGGATACAATCATTAGTTCAGGATGAAATTCATAATTCTGAATATATTGAATCAAATCTGACATGTAAAGGGACAACTAGTCAATTAACCCAATGGCCAAGGTCAACATATGGAGGATCTTTTCAACAGTTGTGAGTAATACACATAAGAAAAGATTAGAAGGTTGATTAGATAACTGAAGGAAGACTAAAATATACTTATTTACTAAATAAATCTTTAATTTATTTGATTTATTTAGAATATAATCATTGCCAAAGAAGTAATCAATAATGAAGTAATCAAGGGATATGATTCGACCCTCTTCTTTGAAGAAACCCCTTCTACTCTTATAAAAAGAGGGGTGAACATGGGAGAGGCATCATCTCCTCCTCTTTGGAGTTCTCTTCTCCTATTTTTCTTCTCTTCTTTTGCAGCTTTTGTATTTAAATTTTATTGTAATAACTTGTTAAGTCCTCTAGCTAAGGCTAGAGGTGACTTGTAACAATCTAATAAAGTTTCATTCATGTTTTATCAATGGTTTTAAATAAGTATTAGTTATTTGAAGTGATGTTCATCTAATATTGTTCTTCTTGTTTCTTTGTTATCTTAATACATAAGATACTGGAAGGCTGTCTTTCTTGATCTGTTATGGTTTTGATACATAGAATTATTAAAAAAAATTCTTTTATCCTTCATTTATCCAAAGTATTGTCTATCTTTGTTTTTCTTTTAACGTTCACATCTTCTTGTTAACTAGAATCTTCATTCTATTCTAACTGAGATAACATGACACATAAAGAACATCACTGGATGTTATAATGATCCTTATTGCCTTAGTGTTTTATATTATTGAATTCATTTGAACTCTTTCATTGCCTTTATATTCTTTTACTTTCCCTCTTATTTTTTTTTACTCCTCTTATTTTGTAATCATTGTGATAGTCACACAAAAGCAATCCATGTAGATTCGACCTTGTAATACTACATCCACTTGTGCACTTACAAGTAATATAACACTAAGCTTTGGCTCAAAATAATGAATCAATAGTTTATGTGTAATAGTTGCCTTGAATTGGATAACTATGCAAGGCTAAGGAGTCTCATGTTTGTAAGTAAGAGATTATGATTTGTATCCATGGTTTAATTACTTCTACCATTTAGACATTCATGTTTTTAGTTTTAACGTATTTTACTTTGTTTTTACATGTCTTTAATTATAGATTTTGAATAAAAAGATATATGATCAAAAATAAAAACAAAGTGAAGCTTTTGCTCAAGTATGCAATTGGCTTTGTTTTATTTTTTGACAAGTTCAGCTCTTGAAACATATTGATATTAATTTTCTTTTAAGCTAAAAAAGTAATATGATTAGTGGTCAAACATACCTTAAAGAAGAGAAGGATACACCAAGGAGATTGAAGATCAATTTGATTTTCTTTTACTTAATGTTGTAATTCTCTGATTTTAAAAACTTAAACAAATAATGTTGATAAGTCACTTTTATGTATGAACATCAAGAAAAAATTCTTAAATGTAAGTTGACTTAGGCATTTAAATTTTAGTGGAGTCTATGTTATTAAATTAAAAGATTTTTAGCCAGATTTTGATTTAGAATTTAAATGAAAAGAAAGTTTTATGTATTATACTTCAATGTTTATTAGTCTTCTATACTTTAATAAATATTTAGATAATAGAATTATCTTTGTAAAGGTGATAGGGAAGGGAAACCTACTTAGGTTGGCCTAGGCCAGTATGAAGTTCCTATCCACTTAACTTTAGAAAAATGAATGAAAATGAAAGAAAAAGAATGAAAAAAATAAATGATGCAAGTACGAAGTATTCAGAAAAAGCGAAGCCCTAGAAAAATTATTAAAGGAAAAATATGATAACTCAGAAAAAGGCATGAGCATGTTTTTATGAGCTTTTGATTATTTTTATCCTTTTAGAAAAATCATGCATATAGATTCTAGCTAAAGAGAGTTAAAAAATGTGAACTTTGTCTTTACTAGGGTCGGAACAAATTTGTCTCTGTTTGCTTAAGAGTAATCTTGCGAGATTCAAGATTAAAAGAGACAAGAGTTGACTACATTGGTAGTTTTTCTTCAAAAATTAATATAATAGTATTAATGTATCAAAAAGAAGAGAATAAAATTGACAATCACATACTATTGGGATTGACTGATCTAAGTCAAGGTATTAATTAACTTCAATAATCAATATAATAGTATTGATGCATCAAAAAGAAAAGAATAAACTTGACAATCACATACTATTGGGATTGACTGATCCAAGTCAAGGTATTAATTAACATAATTTGTAGATACACTTAGATTAGAAGAGAATTGATTAAAAAATTGTCAAAATAGCTCAACTTTGCTTATTTTCATTATTTGATTTTCAATTTAAGTTCTGTGTGACAGAAAATGTTTATTTTTATGGAAAATGTTTTGAAATATTTTTTAGCCTTTAGACTTGACAGAAACTATTTTGTTTAGTTTTTTCTTGTTGTAAGCCTTTAATTCTTCCCTATTCAATGCTTTGTTCTTCATCTACTCCTTCCTTGTTTGTTCATTTACCTCTTAAGATTCTTCAATCACTCCTTGACGAAGAACTTTGCAGACTCTCTTCTTTTATTTGTTGTGTCAAATCTTCTTACTTTAGTTATGCATCAGCATGAATTCCCATGAACAATTTCTTCAAGCTCTTTTGTGAATTCTTTAGGAAAACAATGTGTAATGGATTCTCCTTTCTTCTCTAATATTTTATAGGTTTTCCTCTCTTCAAATTTGTCGTACATAATCCTTTATATAGGTCTCTATTTCAAATTGGCTCTTTGATTTCAACTATGAATGAATTCTCTTCCAGAAAGACTCATCTTAGGTAACTAAACTTCTAGTGATTGATTGTTCCAAACAATGATCGATCATTTATTATTTTCTTAGGGCACGAATCCTTAACCAATCCATTTATCGACGAATCCATCGATCGATAAATTCTTATATTCATTTAACAAAAGGTTGTCTCAGGTGCCAAATGATTGTTTCTCCCTGCATTTTGTTCAGCAATCAATCGATGACAATGTTCAATAACAATTTTACCCTTTTACCCAAAATTTGTCTGAAAGCTCCAAAATCACTTCTAAAACTTCTCCAAGTGACTTTTGTATGGGAATGCGTACTTAATAAACCTATTAAACCATCAAAAATTTTAGTTTTATGTCTTGATCCATAAGAACATGTATGCTCCTATTTTTCTACTCCATCAATTCCAAACCTCACTCGACCACAACTAAATCTAATCAAATCTCTAAGACTAATTACATACAAGATTTATGACATAGTTTTGACAAAAGAAATTAGCCAATTAACATTATATATGACACATATGTTTTTTCAATTATTACATAACATTTTGTCAATTTGTGTCAAAAGGGGGAGAAATGATTAATGAAAATTAAAGTTATTGTCATACCTATTTGGAGAATATTATACAAAGTATTTTGATATACTTGTTAGTACAATATTATACTAGGTTTTTCAAGATAAATTCCAAGTGTATATGTGAAGTCTTAGTGTTGTCAAGTCATATGTACAAATTGAACAACAATGCACTATGGCATTAGTGATGCCACCGGGTCGGGTTCGGGTTGGGTTTCGCCAAACCCGAACCCGAACCCACATCACAAAGCTGTGACCTGAACCCGACCCGTTTGACCCGAATAGATTAAAAAAATAATTTTTATATTATTTTTTTTAAAAAAATTTAATTTTTTATAAAAAATAATATTTAAAAATATATAAAAAATATAAGTTTTATATTTATATTTATATTTTTATTTATATTCAGGTCGGGTCGGGTTTACTATTAACCCGACCCGAGTGGCATCCCTATATGGCATGAGTTGTAATTTTTAGTTTGATTTCCAATCTTGTAGTGTTTTATCATGAAATAGCCAAAGGGGTAGATTGAACGCACATATGTGTCATATGTTATGTAATTGGCTAATTTCATTGATCAAAACGATGTCAGAAAGCTTGTGTATGTAATTAGTATTAGAAATCTGATTAGATTTAGTTGTGGTTGAGTTAGGTTTGGAAATGATAGATTTAAAAAATACAAACAGACATGTTCTTATGGATCAAGATAGAAGACTAAAGAATATTTATGTAAACAAAAGTTTATTAAGTACACATTCTCATACGGAAGTCACTTAACAAGTTTTAGAAGTGATTTTGAAGGTTTGAGATGGATTTAGGGCCAAAAGGGTAAAACAATAATTAAATAGTATAATCGATTGAGCTGGAAAAAACATTGGAAAAATCAATCGATCACTTATGAACTATTGAATGGAAGAGATACATCAATTGATAGCATAGGTAATAGATTGATTGGTACCTGAATCAGCCCTTTGATCATTTTTTGTAGGAAAATGTGATGCTTTGGTGTATATGTTTTTGCATATTTGACCCTGGTATTCATACCTTGCGAGACAAGAGTGGGGTTCAGTTGTGGCCATTGGGCCTCAATGCAGTGTGCTATGGAGATTTCGGCATGAAAAAAAAAGAAGAAAAGGAAGGAGCATGGGATGCTACCACCAGCTCCGCCTTGGCCCAGTGATGGCAAAGGGCCATCGTTCCCACCCCCCGGCTCCTCTCCTCTGCCGGTACATGAGAGAGACCGGCCCCTTTCCCCTGCTTTATGAACTGGATGGGGAGTGACTTGCCTCTAGCAAGCCTTTGGTCAGCCAATCTTGGCCATACAATGGCCATCTCGTTGCCCTGCCTTGACTTTACCGCCACCAGCCCCCTTCTCATTCTTCTCTGATTTTCCCCTTTCCTCCCATGTGTTTTTTGTTCTCCATTCATTGTTGAAGTCGCCACCACTGCCTCTGGTTTCTGCCACTTGCTGGATTAAGCTATGCCCAACCGCCACAGCCATGGTGGAGCCAGACAAAGAAGCCACCACCTACTCTCTGCCCCACTCCTCTCCTTCGCCGGTAAGTGGTAGAAAAAATGCCCCCTTTTTCCCCTTCTTTATATCTTCTAGTGTGGCAATGGTGGGCCTCCAATCGGCCTTGGTCCACTGATAGTGGGACCATTGCCCTGACTTCTCTCTACCTCTTCCTCCTACCTAGCTATGCAACCCCCACTCTCCTCTTCTGCCTAAGTACCCCCCCCCCCCCCCCCCTCTATTTTACTTTTGTTACAGCTGCCACTGGCCAGCCACATCCAGCTTGCTACATATAGCTTCGCCTCAGGCCGATAACGGTGGGAAACCACCACTCTCGGCCTACTCCATCCTCCTCTGCCCTACTAAGTAGGTCTATACTCTGCATATTTGCAACCAGCTCTGGCAGCTAGCTTTGGGCCAACCTATTACTAGCTGCCCTTTGGACAATGACGGCCTTGTCAGCGTTAGCCTGCCATGCTCCTATCCCTCCGCCCTCGACCGCGCTGGTTGCACAGTTGGTCATACCATTGGTTTTGGTTGTGGGTGGCATTGGGCAATGTTGTCGTCTCCACTAGCCACCACTAGGGCCTTAGCCCTGTTGCCCTTTTGGGCTTTGGACAGCCTCCATCCAGCCCTCTCCCCCTCCCTTTTGGCCATGTGTGCAAGTGGCAACGCGTGCAATTTAGGGTATAGGCATTTTTTTTGCACCACTTCACCATCGGATGGCTCCTCCACTGACTAGATTGGATCCTCATAGCCCTCTTCCACCTCTCCTATAGTCGACTTGAAATAGCCGCCAATGGGTGATGTCCATAGCTGATTTTGGCATCTTATGGCCGATTGAGTGTTTTTAGCCACCAACCAACTTCTATGTAGTCCACCCTCAACTTCCAATTGCACTGCCACTTGTTGTTCGCACGAATTTTCATCTGATTGCCCCAATTGCATTGTTGTAGATCGTGGATTTTGCCGCATTGATTTTTATCACCCTCATATTGCTTGAGTATTTCTGGCACTTCCTAAACCTTGGGACAGTAGCTCTCTCAACTAGGTGATGCTTTTAGCCGCCAACTCCGCCACCACTGTCATGTGCTCGCCATCAAATGCCATGTATTATGAGGTAGGGGAGCTTTGAACTTGTAATTTCATTATAGTATGCTTTGAATGTGTAGAAGCATATTAGGATTATATGATTTAATTCTTTGGGTATTATGTCATTATCCAATTGCATACTATAAGAGGAAATAAGATAAAAGATGGTATGTTTGAAAATGCATAGGACATGCATGTAAGATAAAAGTATGTTTGATGTATGTAGACCATGGGTATGCTAGTGATGGCTAGCAAGCATGTTAGTTAGCTATGTATGGAATTATGTGTGATGGACATACGTATGTATGATGACTACATGCTTTATGAAGGATATGCATATGTGGGAAGCATTTTTTATGCTCCACGCTGAGGGTGAGCCGAGCATAAGGAACGCCTAGGAGGCGTTGATTTTTAAAATTGACGGTGCACACGGTAGCACACGATAGCACAAGTAATACATACGCTAACGTGCGCTACCATGTGCACCATCGATTTCAAAATCAATGCCTCACAGGCATTCCTTACACTCGGCTCACGCTTTTTAAGGAGCATAGAAAACGCTTCCGCATATGTGTGTGGGTAGATGTTTGGGCAATGAATGGTAAGAGGTAGCATAGGGTTTAGTATGGATTTGTTGTAGATTTTTAAACCGTATAATAGAAGGTGAAGGATGTAAGTCTAATGGATGAGGATTGGATTGGATTAGTTTGGTCTTGTTTGGAGTGTACATTGGGGGCTCAATAAGTAAGAGAGCTTAGGTTGGAGCCTTATGGGGGATTGTTAGACAATAAGAATGCTGAATAATTGTACAAGCATAACGTACATATTATGAAGTGGAAAGTAAGCATAATAAGTGAGGTATAAGCAAGAGGGTGATAACTACGGCTGGCTCTGAGTAGCTTCGTTTGATGGTTTCTAAGTATGATGATTTGGCCATAAGGTGAATGGCAAAGTATGTATGAATATGTAAGGATTTGTGATACGGTGAGTTAGGATTATGAGTTTGACGGGTTAAGTGAAGTCAGCTACCCTAATGAACTAGGGTTTCAGAACGGACTCAGCTTCGGATTGATCAGTGGAAGACTGTAAGATTGAGGTTTTTATGGCATAATTATACCACATAACTCAATTTAAACTTTAATTATAAGCAAAGCTAATATCATAGCATCATGAGTTTGAAACGTGAGGGTTTCGACTGATTAAGTTCCATATTTGAGCTAGCAGATAATGAGTCAGCTAAGCATTTCTCATGTCTTGTCATGGTGTTTATCTTGTAGGATGTTGTATGTGTGTTATATTAATTCTAGACGTCTAATGCTCTGTTGAGAGTGATGTCTGTTTTCAATTCTGTATGTGTGCTATATTAAGCCTAGTCGTTTGATCCTCTATTGAGGGCATTGTATGTTTCTGCCCTTAGTTAGCACTACATGATTCTACCTAAGAGTGACACTATAAAATTCCAGCCCAAGAGTGGCACTATATAATTTGGCCCTTCCCTAGAGTGTAGTCGTTTGCACGCTCAGGTAGGTAAGTAGTATCACGGAACTGCTCTTACCGGTTTGATCATGTGCCCCATGAGCATAAGTGTGCCTTGCCATTAGAAAATTCCATGGCATCTAGTTACTTCCTGGATATTAAGATGATGTCCTAGTGGAATTCCTTACCATTTCGACTCTGGAGCTTATAAATTGTGATGAGCTTCAATGGTCGATAGTATGTGTATCATTGTATCAGTTGTATGTTTCTGAGTAGGTTGTAAGATTTTGAGCAAGAATGTATGTCATGACCCGGATTTTTAAAAGCATTTTTAAATAGCACGAATGGTAAGTAGCGAGAATTTTTTTTTCTTTCTTAAATACAAAACAAACCTTTCGATTAAATATCCAGGTCATGATAACTGGGGTTCATAAATACATATATCAAATCATATGATATTATTTAATGTCTAAAAATTCATAAAAAAAATAGCTCATCCATCTAAGTTCAAGTCCATCATCCGTCTGAAAATAAATAACAAGTTGACTCTCACGCTAAAGGTACACTTATGTACCGGAGTTGCAGAAACGCGAAAACCTCTTGTGCTCGCCTGCCTTGGTCTCATTTGTCGTCGCCTGGAGAATCTGCAACAAAGCAAACCAAACAACAACCACAACCACAATGTAGCATCTCCACCTTCAAGAGAAGAGCTTCCAAAGGACAAAAGATTTTATTAATATTTTTTGGATCGGGCCAACATCACCCGATGTTAGTTGCCTATGTACTCATCAGACAACATCTCCAATATTTCCAACAAGATCGGATCCAAACGTAGTTTTGCATAGAAACTACTCTATCATAATAAGCATAGCATCACACATGCAATACTTAGGTATTTTCAACCTACATTTTAGTAAGTCCTTTAACCGTTCAACTTGTCTAATTAACAAGCAACAATAAGCAATGTTATTAATTATCTCACAACTCTTGTTCGACAATTAATACCACCAAATCTGTAACTCAGAGATGACTTGCCCCTTGAGAAATCTCCAAACATAGTACTCCAACCTTTGATTAGACTGCTTCACAGCAGCTTGACCCAAATCCCCAGGGCTCTCAATAGCCTGCCACGAATCTGGAGAAGAGGATCCCAACTGTGCTCATGGACACATATTGGCAAGAAACACAAACCTTCTATGATGCTTATGTAACTCCGCTTTTCGTACATACTAAATAGTCTTGGGAGGACCTGTGGGAGACCCACGATAAAGACCCTCTGGTCAATACCCAGACTGTCGTGGCGATGAAGAAGCATATCGCAATCTCCAGCATTATCCATAGAAGCCTCGGGTCTTTATGACCATTGACTCTGCCAAACATCTGAACTTAGACTAAATTATTTTCATCCAGTCAAGTATCCACTCAACCATTTGGGTTATTTTTACCTTGTGATTCGACCCAATAAATAGCTCATCCACTGAGCTATGACTCAAAGAACATCCCATAACCATCCTCGGTTTATTAACCAAGGTAAAATTCTATGTTAGGGCCCCGTTCACTCCATGAACTGGTCCCAACCCTAAAGAGGGTATTTTAGTCATTATCTTGATTAGATGTTCTCCCCTCAATCCAACGACAACAAAAATCTCTTCATTAGTCTTTATTAACCTTAAGTTATTGATATAACTTAAAACATCAATAATAAAAACATACATCAACATAATCAACATAAATAACGTGCATTCACACCAATGCATAAATAATGAATAAGGGCCCGTTGCACTCATTTGCAGGGCTAGGGCTCAGCGAGTTCAAGCCCGAGAGTATAAACAACTCTAACACATCACACGAGTTCATTTATAGGGTACCCTAACTCTTGATTCACTAGGTCATTCGTTTCAACAGAAACAGAATATATTACCCCTAATGGCGTTAAGGGTAATATTTCCACCTAGGGCATGATAACCTCCCTTGGGTCATTCTAGTCATTTTACTGCCCCTCTATTGATTTAAGTCATTGACCTCTCACAAGGCTCCACTCTCAGACCGACTCACGCTTCCATTCACACGAATGTGGGTAGGTCCACTCAAAGGGTATTTTTGTCATTTGGTTTAAGGTCTTAATGATATCCAATGGGTCCAACATTCAAATCAAGGGTACAACATGACTTCATGGACTCTGTGTAATTTTCCTGGCGTGTGACGGGGTCGTGAACCCCTTGAACCGACCCAGGTTTATTTAATAGTTTACGATTAAACCTAGGGACAAAAAAGGTCAATTACCCACTCACTGGGATTTTTCCTCACCAAAAGGTATGGCCTATAATTTGGTTACCCATTAAAATCTCACTAAGAATTTTCCCAATTTTTAGATCTACTCATACGTCTCTAAACCAGAGCCTCGAACTAGGGTAAGTTAATATTATACGATAATTTAATAAATGGGGGTAAAAAGGTCATTTCACAATCTCTGGAATTTTTTCCCTAGCTGAAACTCGGTCAGAATAATCCCAAACCTCTCCAGGTCCAATAGTAATTTTCTAGGATTTTTTCCACACATAAACCCTACTGAACCGGACCCGGTTCAGTGGGTGTCAAGTTTATTATTATTATTTTATTAAAATAGACCGGACCGAATCGGGTTGGGAAACCCGACCTGGTCCAGCGGCTGGCAACCCGCATCGCGGGTCGTCTTCTCTACGACCGGCCAGAGGAGTTCGACCTCTGGCGGCGTTGCCAGCACTGTGGCGGAGGAGGGGGCAGCCCAAGTGCTCCCGAATAGCCGAAGCATGGTGGAACCGACGACATCAGTTCCACCACCGCTCGGTGGCTAGCCGGCAGCCTAAAGGCCGCCCTTTCTTTTCTGTCCCTTTTTTTTTAAGCTGCACTGTTCGGCATGGCGGCCAGCCGCCACGGCCAAGCAACATCCCGGAACTGACCGGATCACCGGGATCCAGTGATTTCGGAGGCCCAGGCTCGCCGCCGGTTCCCAACCGTCTCTGCCCTGCCTAGAGCCAGAATCTCTATGTTTTTTTTATTGTACAACAGCAGCAGAAGCCGCCTCCGCCGAGGCCGCAACCACCAAGCATCGCCGGCCGCCACGGCCAAGGCCAGGACCGACATGCCCCTCCAAACAAGGGTCCAGCCACCAGCGGTTGGCCGGTGATGGATCGACAGTCAGAAAATAAACAACACTTAAATTAAATTATGGGAACAGTGATTGCAGATATCACTATTTACATAATTTACAAAACAATTTATATAATAATAATGAAATAACTCTAATTCTGACTCAAAATCCTACCTCGAAGGCTGAGTTGTCGTTGATCCACCGTCGTCAACGCTTCGCCGGAATTTCGCCGAAAAAATTCCTCCTTTCCTTCGCCGTCCAAAAACTCCCCCTCAAAATGGCCTAATTAATTCTTTTTATAGGCATGGGATTAGGGCTCCTAATCCCATGAGAAATTGGGCCCCAAAAACCCAATTTTGGAACAGTAATTGATCAGGCCCACAAAACAACTTAAACGGCCCATTTAAATGTTTAAATCAGGTAAAAAGGCCCTATACGATATGTTCAACTTTGAACAGTCGTATCTCCCTCATCCGGACCCCGATTTGCACGTTCTTGGTCGCATTTCGAAACTCTTTCCGTCTATTTTCCATCCATATAAATTCAGCCATCACTTCCAACTAATGATCAAGTTATTCCCACAAAAAGATCAAGGGTCCTACACCCTAATTTCCCCGTTGTCAACTTCGGGAATTTAGAAAATTCCCGGACGTTATATAGTGCAAGATTCAGAGTAAGACTATAACAAAATGTTTGATGTATGACTTTAAGCGTATGTTTTAGGGCAAATTGTAAGCATATGTTTCTAAGCAAGATGTACGCTTATGTCTCCGAGCAAGAGTATAAGTGTATGTTTCCAAGCAAGACTGCAAGTGTATGTTTATGAGCAAGATTGTAAGAGTAAGATTTTGAGTAAGATAGTACGAGTAAGACTGGAAGACTATTTTGAGTAAGACTAGAAATGTAAGGATTGTACGAGTAAGGTTGTAAGTTTAAGAGAGGTAAGATGGTATGTATGTGCATGATTATTATATTATGCAATTCTGATGTATTTGTACATTTTTATGCTTCATGTTTGAGTTGCATGAACGCATCTATGTATGGACTTATAGAGTTCACATTTTAGAACTCCCCTACTAAGTATTTTCCTACTGAGCATGAGAATACTCATTTTCCCTACTTATTTAGCACAGATGTTCGGGAGGCTTTTGCAAGCTTGTGACTGATAGCTTCTAGAGATGGATGTTTGTTTTCGTGAGTGGATCAATTTCCATTGGCTCAGATTAACTCTTTGACTCATTGTGAGTCTATATTTTTTCCACAATTAGATGTATTGGGTGAGATGAGAATTAAAGTGTTTATACTTTTTGGACTTGAGATTTAGATTAAACTATAGACTATTGATGGGACTTGGACACAGGGATGCATGGGAGAGATTTGTATTTAAAGTCCATGATCATGGTAATTTCTTTAATACGTTTGTTTTTGAGTAGTGCCTAAGAATGTTTGGTTTGACTTTACGATGTTTGATTGAAAAGAAAAAAATTGTATGGAAATAATTGATGTGTGACATTTTAAATTATAAAAATGTTTTATAGGTTTTGTATTTCATCATTTTTCCCAATTTATAGTCGTTATGTTGAAAAAAAAAATTGTAATTTTTTAAAGAAAATGTATTGAAAAAACTTAGGCATTACACTTGGAGGCCTAGAAAATATTGGAGATTAAAGGAGGGTCATTTACTCATTGTTTTCCTAGTGAATCCATAAAAAGGTTGAAGAGATTATTCATGAAAGATTAATGGTGATGCACTACTAAAGTAAGAAGATTTCACATAGATAATATAAGAGGAGAGTCAAAAAATTCTTTAAGGGAGTTGAAGAATCTCAAGAGAAATCAAAAAATAAAAAAGGAGCCTTTGTTTGAGTTGCTAGAAGAAGAAGAAGAAGAAGAAGAACAAAACATAAAGAGGGAAAGCTTCAGGTATTCAAAGAAGAAGAATTGAAGGCCAATATTAACAATGAAGAAGATTGAACAACATAGTATGTGTCACATCTTGAGGTTGGTTGGTTGTTTTGTGTCTTGTAAGTTCCATATCTTACTAGTGTGTTGATTTAGCCTTGGTTGAGACTATCGTGGGTTTTTCCTAAGTTTGTGTTTTCTACATAAAAATCCTTATGTAATTGTGTGTTGCACATTCTTGATTTAATGGTTTGGTTGATCATGAATGATGCATAATAAGTAGGTTTGATTATTCTGCTTTAAAATAATTTTTTGCTCATTGAGGCTAGAACTCGTAGTCTTTATCTATTTAAGATAATTAGACTAGGGGAAATCTAGTGATCCTCTATTCTCATCTAGACTGATATTAAACTCTCACCGATCTCATTATTTCCATGTCAGATTGACTTGTCTTTGACCTTGCCTATAATTCTGATTCGCTGGCAATTTAAATGTGATTTTTTAAATATTCCAAATTGTTCACTTCAATTCTCCACATCAACTTTCTTTATTCATATTTTCATCGTAGAATGTCCTTTTGAAAAGTATGTGACAAAGGAAGTGTATTCATATTCTTTGGAAACATAGACTAAATCCTTTTGGGAACACTTGACTTTCCATTCATTTGAACATTCTTCTTTGGAACATACATTTTTTCCTTTCTTCCCTTTCTAAACAAAGATTGTAGTTTTCAAACTTATTAAACTTCTTTTAGTTTGTTTAATTTTTAGAGTATCTAAGTCCACTTTTACTATTAGATACTTTTCCCATACCAAACATTTCATTTAGTTTATTCTTCATTGTAGAAATTTTTGTGAGTTTCAATTGATTTTATGTCATTTTTTTCTCCAATTTCATGTCCTTTTCAAGACTTGACACACTTTCTGCTACTAATTCAATCACTTCTTTTTCTAATTCACAGATTCTTTTAGTAAACTGATACTTTTCCTGCTCTAGACCATTCTAGGCTTTCTCCAATGGCATCATCTTTGTTTAGGGATGTTCATTTATTCTTGAAGTTTCATAAATTTACTCAACTCTACAATCCCTCAAGTCCTTTTTTAGTTTCATATTTTCTTCAATCAATTCTGCATTGATCTTGCTAAATTTAATCATTCCTTTCTTTTATTTAGGATTAATTCCAATTTTTTGTTGTTATGTTGGAGAAATTTTAACTTCTTCATTATGTGTTAAAGTAAGATTTCTTCAACTTCTCTTCCACTAGTAGAGGTACTTTTGGATTCACAAAATTCTTCTACTTCAGTTTGATTACCTAGTTCCTTAGTAGGATTATGTTCATTGTCTAACAATGAGTCAACATATGTAGTAAAGTTACACACATCATCTTTACACATTAAAGTTTTAGATTCACTGCTAGAATCATCCCAAACAACTTGTATGGCTTTATATTTTTAATTCTTAACTGGCACTTTAGATGGGCACTTAAATTTTATGTGTCGAAATCCAAGACATTTATGGCATTGGATAAGAGATGAGTCATTTTCCAATATTTGCTCAGGAGGCTTAAGTCGTCTACACTTCTTATCAATTTTGCCATTCTCCCTAGGATTTTTTAGAATTTACTTGATTTTCCTAGCAAGATCAATCAAATCAAGATCATCACAAGAATTTGACATCTCTGCCTTTGACATTCTAAGAGAAACCTTTTTATCATTGCGTTTTTTTATCATCCTTCATTTGATCTAAGTTAAGTTCAAAAGTTTGAAGAGAACCTACCAATTCAATCAATTGCAATTCATTCAAATCCTTGGCTTCGTCTCTGGAAGTCACTTTAGGCATGAATCTAATTGGTAAAGATCCCAATTTTTTCTCACCACTTTAGATTCAAAAAAAGATTCACCTGAAGTAAAGTAGGCATTAACAATGTCCTTAAGCCTAGCATAGAACTTAGAAAATGATTCTTCTTCACCCATCCTTATGGTTTCAAACTAAGGAGTCAATAATTGCAATTTTAAATTTTTAACAAATGTTGTCACTTAAAGGTAGTTTAACATCACATGCTATTTTTTCAATGTCAAAATTAGATATACGACAGAATTGATCCAAAGTGATAGCATTGAAAATAGCATTAATCCCTCTATTATTCATGTTGGTCGTCTCATTCTCATCGACAATCCACTCCAACCTAGACTTAGGTGTTGCTACTCTCTTCTCATTTGTTTTGACTAATGGTCACCATCTATTAATAGTTACATATCATACTTTGTCATCGATTGATGAGAGGAAGACTCTAATTACAACTTTCCAATAAGGAAAGTTGGAACCAATAAACGGAGGTGGTCAAGATATTGAATTACCCTCAATTTGTTTATCCATGCTTATAACACAAATTCAAGGCAATTAGCCAAATTACTTCCAACAACGATTAAACCACCAAGCAATACCAAACAAACAAAAATAGCAAGCAAGAGAATTCCAAACAAAAAGTATCAATATAAAACAATTTGTAACTTTCTAGAGTAACAACTAACTACAATTACGATCAATATAAGTTCAAGACAAAACAATTCCTAAACTCAAGTAGGTATTAAAAGATAATTAAACAACCAAAGCATAGCTACCAATTGAAAGTTTGAGGTGCACTATGCATCACATCAAGCGTACAATAGTCACCTTCTAAATTTAACTCGATTAACAATTTTCAAAATAATCTAATTAACCTAAAGATCAAATTGTTATTATATCAAACAATGATTAAAATCACCCTAATTTACAGGTATCTCAAGTGCAAAAAATGATAAACAATGACACACGAGGCACACAAAATTTTTTATGTGGAAAAGTTTGATAAAAGTCACCTTAGTACAATTACCCTGAGTTATTCTAAATGCACTTCACATCTCGCCAAGCCAAAGCCCATTTCGTTTTTGTCCTTTGTGTTAACTTTGTGAGAATATATATGGCATATGTATTGTAATTTAATGTATTTTGATGATAAAAACTACGTCTATTCAATGTGTGTAATTAAAGTCTTGTGAAGTTTGACTAGATTATTGATGTGTCAAGTCAAATTTGGAATCAAATAACGTTAAAAATTGGAGCATATGTATTTTGGAGATTCAAGCTAGAAAACTTAATAAAAGCAATTGAAGTTTGAAGGCTAAGAGGAATATAACATACACACAAAAGTTACAAAAACTTATGTTATTTATACAAAACACCTTACGTGAGTGTTAGGAAAATAATGGATGAATAAGGATAAAATCATAAATATGTTAAAAAAAAATCAATCTTCCTTAACAAGCGATCGATCGAAATTAAACGATTTTTGAGATTTTTTCCATAACATTGAACGATCATTTGTTCAGGTGAATAGATGGATCAGAGTGAATGTCGTCAGGTCTAGAAAAGTGAATAGTCAATCTCACTATTGAAATGCTTGACCAGTTTGCTAGTGTTTCGCAACTTAAAAGGGAATATGATTGATCGCACTGTGGAATGATCAATCATACTATAACGTGGTTACATGAAATAAGATATTCCTAGAATACTTTATTTCCTATTAATAGATAATGATGTAAACTGAATGAGCCCCTATTTAAGAACCTAAAGATGATGAAATTGAGAAAGAATAAAGGATATTTTAAGAGAAAATAATTGAAAACTTTATGATTAATTCCTTCAAACACTTATGAGTAAATTAGACAGAAAATAAATAGAAAGGGGAATGATTACTTCATTGTCTCTTTATGAATTAATTTTGTGAGTTGTGAGAGTCAACACACACAAGGGTTAGATCGAAGTACACATTAATTTTGTGAGTTGTGAGAGTCCACATTGACCTGAACCCAATCCAAATAGAGATAACTAAGGAACGGCGAAGTGGAAAGCTAACCTAAAGCTAGGCTAGATCGAAGTACACAACACTCATTTTTTGCAAAAGTAATTAACAAAAAATAAAGAAATTAATTAAAGTATCTTAATCATTTACACACCCACATAGTCTCATAAAATATAATAAGTCTTAAGCCTTACTAGGCAACAACCTTTCTAAGCCATCAAACAAAACTCTCTTCATATATATGTAAAGTAACAAAGTTATAACATAAGGTGTACTATCCAAGAAATTGCAGGTATTTTTCAAGTTTTTTCTTGTTTTTTTCCTAATTGTTTTTCAGACTTTTTTTCAGATTTTCAGAATTGGGGTACATAGAGTAGTTTTGGGTTGTGCAAAAAGATCTAAAGGGGTCCAGTGCAGGTCCAATTATGTGGATGACGAACCCCATAATTTTGGTGATTCTATGCCACCTAGGATTTTTTCTCTACTTAATTTCGTCCTTATCTAACTAAGTCTTAATTTCCCCCTATATATAAGAGTATTCGACCTAATTCTAGCCCTAATTGTGCTTTAGAAAAACCTAGACGATGTTGGGAGGAAGAAGGTGGTCGACGGCAAGGCTCCAACAGCGGTGCATCGATAACAAACCGACAATTAAGGTAGGATCACCGCCTTAGTGCTTGAGTCAAGATAATTCGATGTTATTGTAGATTAGCGAATATTAACGTACTATTGCTGTAAATTTTGTAAATTTCAAAGGGGGAGACATGGATGCAGTTGGTACCCATCGGATAGCTGAGCATCTGGCTACCAGTCCTTAGCCTTCTATCCTCTCTTCCCCGTGCTCGGCGAGGTCCTGCAGTCATGGCTGCCGAAGACTGTCGGCAATTAAGCGTTGTATTCACCGCTAAACAGTGAACGATGTTTCGGATCTCGTAGGAGGGGGAGCGCCAACGGTGCGGGCCGCCGGAGAGGGGCCTCGTCAGGCCATGGACCTTCACCCTCTCTTTTCCCTTGTTGAGCAGTAGAGAATCGCCACCGGCTAGTCTTGCAACCGTCACTCAAGGCGCTATCCTTGCACTGCGTTGATCGGGAGGAAGCAAAGAGGGGATTTTTGAATCTGGAGCCGGCATCGCTGGACGGCATCTGGGGACACCTCCGCAAGAGGCCTCGTCCTCCATTTACATTTGGTTCAATCGCGTCCACCGCCAGTCAGCCGTGGTTTCTCCGCTGGAGTGGGGGAAAGAGCTCTCTTTTGGTTTTGCCAAGTTGAGCTTCTGTGATTTCCTTGGATTCGCAGTGCAGGCTGCGAGACGGCCACCAAGCATGCCTCCATGGCTCCGCCAGTGTATTTCCGGTCGTGAGGGTGGTAGCTCGCCATCGCCTGGCCGTGGATACTCCACCCACAACCGATGTTGCCTTGTTCTCTCCAAAACTCACCTAGCACGAGGATGAAGATGACCCAGTGCCTGGAAGAGGATGACCCAACACGGGCTGGACCGTGGCCAGGTCTGCCCGTCCCGCATCTGGGTCCACCCTGGGCAATCCAAAATCGAACTGCTAGGCTAGGACCAGCGGGCCGGGTTTCAGTGTTCAAAACCCAAAAAAAAAAGAAGAAATTGTTTCTATTTCCAAAA
Source organism: Saururus chinensis (assembly GCA_035235625.1). NCBI lineage: Eukaryota > Viridiplantae > Streptophyta > Magnoliopsida > Piperales > Saururaceae > Saururus > Saururus chinensis. The sequence goes on along the minus strand of CP141146.1, from coordinate 20,193,912 downwards.
ACAAGAGTGGCCAATATAGTACATGAAATGGTAATAAGGTATATGATTAATCCTGTGCAGGGCATACATATATAGTATGGTACATATAGATTGTTTTCATAATTAAACTTAAATTTCACCATTCTTTAGGCCTGAGTGCTACCCAAAGTGCATATTGGGATCTTTAATTGCCCTTTTTGGGCCTAAACCTTTATGATGATGTTTGTTGGGTTATTATTGAGTTGTTTAAGTTTTATTGTTTCATTGTATGTGCATAATTTTATCTTGTGAATTAATACATTAAGATTGATAAAGATTAGTTGCTAAGGGTAGAGGGTTTTGGATTGGGGGGTTTGACACATAATCAAGATAGAGACTAAAATACCTTTAGTAGGGGTCAGGAACTGGTTCATGAAGTCAACAAGGGTCTTGACCTAACAACTGACTTGGTTGATGAACCAAGGGTGGTTTTAGGGCCTTAACTTTAATCTGATAAGACTAATAGGGTTGGGGTTGAAATATGTATTTTAGCTCTACTAATGAGATGTTAATTTGGTCGTGAAATTGCACCTCCCCGTTGGAGGGAGCTCTACATGAGCTGGGTTCACCATCGATCTATTGAAGATTGTTTAGTGTGCACGCAGTCAGAGTCACTGATATCCTGCTTGGTTGGCGTCTCTCACCACTTCTGTTCAGGTGCAGTTGTGGGCCATGTCCTTCCATTTCGATCAGGTCCTTAGGGGCTAGGTTAGGAGATGTCACTTTCTGGTGGATTCCAGGGCTTCTTCATGGATGTTCCTTTGTGGGTGGTCCATGGTGAGTTGTATCATTTGTTACTTAGGTTGACGTCTGATTTGTCTGTTTATCTATGAGATTAGGTAGGTTATTAGTTTCCCTAAAGGGGAGGCTAATGGGAAATTATAATAAGATCGTTATTGATAAATGGTTCAAGTGAAAACCTAAATAGACTTGCATAAAATGTAATGAAATGCATTCTTTTTATTCATCTATCCTACTGGGTATTAGTATATTCAGCGACCTAGTTTTGCAAGTTCATATGGTGAGGACTAGCAGGTTCGGGACTGGGTTTTTATATTGAGGACGACTTAGATCTAGTAGGATTTAGTTCCATTATTTTAGTACATTTTACATGATTGTAATAATGGTGCGAGAGCCAACTTTAATTAGTTGCCTATTTCCATACACATGTAAGAGTTGCATTTAGATTAATGATTTGCTTATTTATGGATTTTCGGATACTCTTATGTTATGATATGATTTGTTATCCACATTTATGAACACCAATGATCATGACCTGTATATTTAGTCGATTGATTTGATTTGATTTAAAGAAAAAAAATCTGGTGAATTATAGCATGACCTTTATAAAAAATTGTGTTTTAAAAATCAAGGTTGTGACATAAGGAATCTACATAAGTTTATCCCATCACAAATTAACTAGCCCACACTCCATATGCTTTTATTTGTCTCCATGCTCGTAAAATAGATCATCTTGAGCACCTATATGACACAATCATACAACCCCAAAACAAAACAACATGAATGGGGTAAGATTAGCTCATTAAGGATTTGAAAATATAACACTCACCTTAACACCAAAATATAATCTTTATGAATCATCATGCAAATCGGTGTTAACAGCACAAGAGCACGTAAAATTCTTTACACATTCAACCTATGGGAAATATCTCATTCAAGCGTCATAACTATAACCAACACTTGTGCATTATGTCTTAATTATATTTCATAATCCACACACACATCTTGTGCATTCAAGTATCAAAATCCATATACATCCTCCATGATCAAGTATCAAAATCCATACACATTTTGCATAATCAAGTGTCATGATCCATACATAACTTGCGTAAATATAAGAATCATTATGCCTACACAAAACCTATGTAAATGAGCATTGGAACCCATACACAAGCATGTGTATATAGCACAATGAATGTCTCACGAAATAAAAATTTTGATACCTGAAGATACCGGTTCTACTCACCCTGGCATAAGCCTAAGCAGCTTGCTCACCCTAAAAATCCTAAGAAGGAAGGACTAAGGAGTTTAACAAATCCTAACTGGAAGTATCCCTAGTTAGCCAGTGCACATAGACAAACCAACTTAGATTCTCAATCCAGAAGTCTCAATAGTTTTTTTATTATAGCATTTTGCTCTTCTCACTAGGAGAGGAAACATGTCCTTTCGGATGTAAATCCTTGTCGAATGGACGTAAAACTGATTTGTTAAATCCTTGATACTGCTAATCCAAAAAACTATGGGACACAATCAACTAATCACAAATAAACTTGATTAACATGGCTTAATAAATTAGTTTCATGATATATGCAACATGATACATATGTCGCCAATGCTATGCACATGCAATCATAAGTAATCATACCCTAATCAATGCTATCATGCATGAGATATAGTCTACACGTAAAAAATAAGATCATGTAAGCATAAACATACATGGTAATGCTCATAAATATGCTAAAACACGTAAAACATGGTTCATACATATTTATCATAACATGTGCAAGCATTCATACTTTAGCATTGTCATATTCTACTCATGTCATGTGATAGACATGAAGAAATGATCAGAATCCAGCTTAAAAACAAGCATGACTTCATACTCAATATAGCCGATTGATCGGCCCAAGTGGGCGATCGATCGGGAACAAAGAAACTCAATTTTGCCATTTGGTTAATCGATCAACCTGTTTAGGCAATCAATTGGTCGGCCTAGAAAACCCTAAAAATAGTTTTTTTTCATGCTCAAAACCGAATCGATTTCATTCCTAAAATTCATAAAACTTCACGAAACTTCATATAATCATTACCTAAGCCTAAGAAATGGTAGATCTTCTATTTCTCATCCATATTCATGTAAAAACAACATTAAATAATCCATTCAAGAAGATTCAAGTTCACCCATCTATAAACTTCAAGAACTTGATTTCACCTACAAACAAGGTGTTAATGCAAGTAAAACCTCATCAAATAGAAACCCCTTACCCTAAATCAGATTGTAGACCCTTAAATCTCCTCCCAAGCTCAAGAAAACCCTACTCATGAAATTAGGTCACATTAGCCCTAAGCAAAAATCCTTCCTTTTCACCAAATAGAAACTCAAAATCACTAATAGATAATAGATTTATCATCCTCTTGTGCCCAAATAAAAAATCAAAAGAGTATAAGGAAGAAATCCAAATCTACAGTTTCAAAATATGGGTAAAAGAATGAAGTTGAGAAGAAGAAAACCTATAATCCCATTCAAGAGGAGAAGAACATGGGATTTAGGGGAAAACATGGAAAGATTAGAGAGATTTACCTTGGATTAAGTTTGTCCTTCTTAAGAGGGGGTGGAGCTCTCACAAAGCTTCCCAAATCTCAGCCCACCCCAAATGGGGAGATAGCCAATGTTCCTATTTATAACTAGGTCTAGTAAATATGTCTTAGAATGGGCCCAATAAAGAAATAAGTCAACCTATGTGTATGGAATGAACCTAAAAATGAATTTAACAAAGCCTAAGTCCATTTAAAATGTCAAGTGAAGGTTAGCGGCCCTAAAAGTTGGCACGTCACCTGAGATGGATGTGGGTCCAAGCGTGGGTGATGCACTGAAATAATGTTCAAATAAATATTTTCATATTTTGAATTAAAATTATATTCTATGTTAATTCATTGCTTATTTAGGCTATTTATGTTTGAATATGTTAGTTGGAACTTAATTAAGTTTACATGTCTAAACAGGCTTCAACAGGATACAAGTAGAAGCAGAAGTGAAGCCCTACTACCCAAAGCTATTTAAAAGTCAAGAATGAGATACTAATGGTCTAAACATGCATGGAATGGTTGAACACAACCTTTTGGACCCGTTGAATTTGAGATTTGCATCAAAAGAACTAAATTAGGAAAAAAGCTGATTCAGACAGATTGACACAACCTTAGTCTTTCAACCATATCTTTCTATGTATAATTCAGATGGATAGGATTCGGGTGGCATTAGAAAGAAGACTTCCGTGGCTACAATCTATATTGCAGAAGAAATTCATAATTCCGAATCTATATGGGTCAAATCTGGCATGCAAACGGACATCTTGTAAACTAATCCGAAGCTAGCACATGAAGAATATTTTCATTGGTTGTGATTCATACACATAAGGAAAGACAATGAGGCTGATTAAATAACTAAAGGAAGATTCAAAATTACTTATTTTCTAAATAAATTATTGATTTATTTGATTTATTTAAAATCTAATCATTACCAAAGAAGCAACCAATCAGGCAATCAATCAAGATGCAATATAGAGATATGATTGGACTTTCCTATTTGAAGCAACCCCTTCTACTCATATAAATAGAGGGGTGGACGTGATAAAGGCATCATCCCCTCCTCTTTGGAGCTCTCTTCTCATATTTTTCTTCTCTTCTTTTGTATTTTTATTTTTAGTTTTATTGCAATGGCTTTCAAAGCTCTCAAGCTAAGGCTAGAGGTGATTTGTAACAATCTAATGGAGTTCTATTTATGTTTCATCAATGGTTTTGAGTAAGTATTGGTTATTTGAAGTGATGTTTATTTAATATTCTTCTTCTTTTTGTTTCTTTGTGATTTAGATACATAAGATGCTTGAAGGCTCTCCTTCTTAATCTTTTGTGATTTGGATACATAGAAATCTTTAAGATAACTATCTAAAGCATTTTCTATCTTTAATTTCAATTTTAATGTTCATATCTTCCGGTAAGATAGAATCTTCATTCGATTCTAACTGAGATAACATGATACATGAAGAACATCATTAGATGTTACAATAATCCTTAATGCCTTAGTGTTTTCTCTTCTTGATTTTTTAACTCTTTATTGACTAAATAATTTAGAAAATTGTTGAAATAGAAAAATCTAGGAGAATGTGTTAGGAGAGGCCAATGCTCAAGAAAGTTTAGAGAAGTTGAGAGTAGTGGAGAGAGACCAAACTAGGTTGAAAAGAAGAATGTGAGGTGTTTTATTTGTGATAAATTAGGTCACTTTGCTATAGAGTGCTCTAACAAAGATGAGGACACTTCTTATGATAAAAAACCTAGGGGGAACAAAGGTAAGAATAGAAAGAAAAGGATAGTCCAACAAACTGTAAGAACATATGTAGTATATTAGTGTATTTCGATTATCAAAACAATGCCATTGATGTGTAATTTTGAGTCCAAGCATTGTTGAAAATCACATGGTGAAGATAGAGCTGAAGAAAAGACTAAAACGGTATTTTGATAGGTAAAACATGCACACACTTAGGGGTGAGAGTAATATCATAATATAGTGTGGAAAGTGATTGGAGACGATTACACAAAAACAATGTTTTTTTTGTTCATAAGCAATATATCACTCTTGAATGCAGGATCACTTGGTCTTGAATATTTTCAACATGTTCCCTAGGAATAGCAATAAATCATCTGGTATCTAAAACAAATGACCGAATAGAGTCCAGTAACCTAAACTATTGATCACCATACCTAAAAAAATTTTCAAACACTCTAGAAACCGAATCGTTGGTTCGATTGATGGAAAAGATATATCAATTCTGGGGTTGAGAGAGAATTGTAAAGGGAATGATCAATCACATTGCGGAATGATTGATCGGTCGAGTGCATAGTTTTATGAAATAGGCTATTCCGAGTGGAATTAGTTTCTTATACAAGGTAGAACTCTTCACCAACATAGCAATCTATGAAGGGGGTTAAGAACATAGGAAAGAGTGAGAGTAAGACTTGGAAAACCTAGAGAAAAAGTTTAAAACTTCTTTAATGAATTGAAGAGTGAAATAGCTTCCTAGATTATGAAGGTTTGAGACAAAAGCCAAAAGAGTGATTTGAGTTGAGAGTGAGACAGACACTAAGTGTTTTGCTTGATGAGTCACTAACAAGATTGAAGGAGAAGATTATTGTAATGCCCCTAATTTTTCTACAATTTCCTGTAATTTTTATGCTATTTTCTGATCTTTTTCGGCGAGAAAATGTGACGATGCCGCATATTTAGCCTAGGTATTTGTACCCGTAGTTGGGTGTGGGGCTCCGTCGTAGGCCGCAGGCCTGAACGCACGTTTACGGCACAAAAAATTGATAGAGAAGGAGAGTTCAGAGGATTAGAGAGAAATAAAGAAAAAAAAGAAAAGAGGAAAAGAAAACATTGGGCTCACGCAACTCCGTTCTAGAATCACCCAGAACTGCCCAAAGCCCCTATCTTGTTTTGGTTGAGACAGAGGTGCGCCACCACTGGTCATCGGTCGGCCTCAGTTTGGCGATGGCCAAGCCATCTCCCCTCAGTGGCTGGAGGGCCCATGTCGGCTCTATCACGGCCTGGCGACGGCGAGGACCTACCGCACCCGACCCAGTGCCACCTGGTTCGGCCTCCCCGGTTTCATTCCCTTCCTACCTTTTTCGCAGTTTGTGTTTCCCTCTCTGTTTTGCAATCTGTGTCCACCACCGTGGGTTGGCAAGGGCCGACCGGCCGCCCACGGCTCCGCCTTGGGCCAGCGACAATGAGAGGCCACCATTCCGGGCCCCACTTGGCCTCCTCCACCGTCCCACTCCGTTTTCCCCTTGCCCCTATTTTTTCGCCCTCGTCGGTTGAGCTCGCTGGCCGGCTTTGGCCACCGTTTGACAGTCCAACTGGACTCAGTCCAGACCTCCTTGGTTTGGCGAAGGCTACAGACCCCAGTCCTTGCCCGGTACCGCCTCTGCCCTTCCTCTTCCCTCTAGCCAGACCCTTCCCCTCCCCTGTTTCTGTTTGTGATAGAAAATTGACGATGTGCAGGGAAGGAACAACCCTTCGGCTCGCCTCCAGTTGGCCAGCCTTGGCCTGGCAACGACAAGGCCATCTCCTCAATCCAACCCTGCCGCCCTAGCTATTTTTTGGCCCTCTCCGATCCGCCTTCCTCCAACCTAACGGACTGGTGCCCCTATTTGATTTTGAGTTACCGCGCCACTGTTGTTGGTCGGCAAGGGCCAACCACCGTGGGCTCTACCCGGACCTAGCTCCGACTGGCCACTAGGGTCACGACGGAGCTGACTAGAGTGTTGTAAACCCTTGCTCCTCTCTATGTCCCCCGACCCCTCTACGTTTCTGGTTGTTTTTATGTTTTGGGCCATCGTAACACCTTTGGACACCAGACAACCTTTAAACCACCTCAATCCGGCGGTTTTAGCTTGTGATGGTTGGGTCGCCACCCTAGCATGGTACTGCCTCTCTTTGCCCTAAATGAGCTATACTCCCCCTCTGTCAGTTTTGTTTGGCCACGCTATTTAGAGCGTCACCGTCCTACCCTGATAGACGTCAAATGGCCTCTAGTCGGCCTACCTCGATACAGCAAATGGCAAAGGCCGTCTTGTTAGTCACCACCCTTGGGAATGGCCCTATAGCCCCTTATGAGCCTTGGGCCGCCTTTGTCTAGCCTTTCCCCGCCCCTTTGGCCGCGTGTGCAAGTAGCCACACATGCAATCTAGGGTTTGGGCATCGTATTTGTGCCGCCTGACCATCGGATAGCTCTACCGCCGAATAGATTTGACACCAGAGTCCTCCACCATCAATCCTCTATCCTCGAGTGTCACCCCACGCCCTTATGTGGGCCCTTGTGAATGCGAAATCGACATCATTGGGTTCTATCCACGGTCGATTTCGACGTCTTGTGACCGGTTGAGTATTGTTCAACCGCCAGTCGAATTTTAGTGTGAACACCTGGACCTTCGGTTGCACCTGCCACTTGTTGGAACGACCTTTCTCCCTGCCCCCCGTAGTGTGCTGCCTAGGATCGTGGATTTTCCGCATTGACTTTTGACACCCTGTTTGGCTGTGTATACTTCCGGCTCGTCTTAAACCCTTAGAATAGTAGCTCTCTCAACTTAACAATGGTTTTGGCCGCCAACTCTGCCACCGACGCTGCCACTGTCATGTGCTTGCCATCAAACGTCATGATTACGAGGTAGGGGAGCTTTGAACTCATAGTCTCATGATAGCATGCTTTGAATGTGTAGTAGCATGCTAGGATTGTATAATTTAATGTTTTAGATATTAAATCATGATCCATTTGCATGATGTAAGAGAATGAATTATGCCAAGTTGAAATGCATATTATATATATGAGTTGTATGTATGTTTTATGGATGTGGAATATGTATGTGCTAGTGATGGCTAGCGAATATGTTAGTATGCTTACCTATATGTATTATGGACATGCTAGTGATGGCTAGCGATTGGGAGTTAGTTATGTATGTGGACTATGTGTGTGGGCAGAGGTATAGGCAATGGACGATAAGAAGTGGCAAGGTGTTTGGAAAGGATTTGGATGTAGAGTTGAATGTAAATGTGTAAGTGTGTGACAAAAGACGGCGGACATAAGTTTGATAGGCGAGGATTTGAGCGGATTGGTTTGGTTTGATTTGGAGCGACGTCAGGGGTTCAGTAAGTAAGAGGACTTAGGCTTGGAGCCTTATGAAGGTTTAGTAGACAGTAAGAGTGTGCATAATTGTACAAGCATAACATACAAATTATGAAGTGAAAAGTAAGCATCAGTGAGGTATTAAGTAAGGGGGATAATAAGGATCTGCTATGAGGAGCTCAGTTTGATGACGTATGTGTAAGATGTTTTGGCCATAAGGTGGATGGCAGAGACTATATGATTATGTAAGGATTTGATGTACAGTGAGTTGATCATGATATGGATGGGTTAAGTGAAGTCTGCTGCCCTAACGAACTAGGGTTTCGGATCGGGTTCAGCTTCGGTTTGATTAGTCGAACAGTGTGAGTTTGTGTGGCATAATTGTACCACATAATTTACTTGATTAAAACTTGAATTATAAGCAAAGCTAATGATAGTGCTATGAGGTTGAGACCTGAGGGTTTGATGGATTAAGTTCCGTGTTTGAGCCAGCCCATAATGAGTCGGCTGAGCATTTCCCTTGACTTGCCATGGTGTTTATCCTACGGGATGTTCCTCGTGTGCTGTATAGAGCACCAGACGTCTGATGCTCTGTTGAGAGCGTTGTAAGTTTTCGCCCTTCGTGGGCACTGTATGTATTTCTGCCTACAGATGGCACTTTATGTTCCGCCCAAGAGTGGCATTGTAAAATTCCTGCCCAAGAGTGACACCGTATGTTTTTGGCCCTTAGTTGGCACTGTATGGCCCCAGAGAGTGGGCATTTGCGCACACAGGTAAGTAGTATCATGGATATGCTCTTACCTGTTTCATCTTGTGCCCTATGAGCATAGGTGTGCCTTGCCTTTGGAAAAGTCCATGGTATCTAGTCACTCCCCGAAGGTTAAGGTGATGCCCCAGTGGCATTCTTTTCCATTTTGACGCTAGAGCTTATTAGTTGTAATGAGCTTCAATGGTCAATAGTATATGTACGACTGTAAGAGTATGAGCATGAGCATGACTGTAAGTATATGATTCTGAGAAGGACTGTAAGTGTAAGATTGTATGAGTAAGGTCATACGAGTATGTGTACGGTATTGAGTATGTGTACGATGGTACGAGTAAGTTTGTAAGACCCTGATTAAGGGAGTTTGTATAAGTTTGGTTTCATGGTGTGTTATGCGTTATTATATGCATATGTATATGATTATTATATGTTGTATGCTTCATTTTTGAGTTGCATGAAGGCATGTATTTATGAACTTACTGAGTTAACTGTTTAGAATTCCCCTACTGGGTATTTTTCTACTAAGTATGAAAATACTCATTACCCTATTTTTAGCCCCGTTGTTTGGGAGGCTTTTGCAGGTTTGTGATGGAGAGCTCCTGGAGATGGATGCTCGTTTCTACGATGGGTTGTTTCCCCTTTGACTCAAGTATATTTGACTCACTATGAGTATCTTTTGTTCCACGATCTGATGTATTGGGTGAGATAAGTTTTAAGGTGTTTGTACCTTCTAGACTTTTAATTTGGATAAGACAGTGGACTATTTATGGGACTGGTACTCAGGGATGCTTGGGAGAGATTTGTATTTAAAATCCATGATCATGGTAATTTAGTCATACGTTTATTTTTGAGTAGCGCCCGAGGATATTTGCTTTGGTCGTATGCTGTTTGACCAAATTAGGAAAAATATGGATTGAAAATTGATGTTTAGTGTTTAATATTATAAGCTGCTTTCACAAGTTTTGATTTTGTCATTTTTCCTCCGATTTACAGTCGTTATATTGAAGAAGAAAATTTTCTTGAATTTTAAGAAAATGTGATAAAAAATCTCAAGCGTTACATTATTCATGCTAAAGGAGTTGCTATGAAAATCTAGATATGTTAGAAAAAATCTAGGTGGAGAGGACCAAGTTTATGCAAGTAAACAACCAGGGTTGTGATACAAGAGTTTTGAGTAATGTTGGAGCAAACCGAAAGAAGAAAATGACTTTTCTTTGTGAATTGGTAACTTTATACCTTTTTTAATAGTAGTACATGCTTTGGTCTCATAGAGTGTCTTGTGGTTTTTCCTAATGATGATTTCCTTAGAAAAGTTCTCCGGTGTCAATATTTGATTTGATTTGCATGTTCGATAGACACATAGGAATTTGGCACTTTAGTATAAAAAATCTAGTTTTTATTTTTGACTAAGGAGGAGATATGTAGTTTAATTGCGAACTAGATGCACTATATCTTTCTCGATTTATTCACTCCCATACTAACATAAACTATTTTCTCGTATGAGAGCTCCAATGAACCTGAGAGTGAATTACGCAACTACAATGTCTTTCAAGTATGGATCTAAATACCTCTAGTGGTGGATCTTAAGAGTCAAATTCATTGGAATTATACTTTGAATCATTTGATGAGGATGTCTGAGGATGAATATGAGAAACTCTTTCAATAAGTCATGAAGCTAAATAGAAAATCCAAGAAACTTTAAAGAGATGTTAAATAGATTGATAAGAAAATTTGGCTTACTTAAAACTGAGGTTAGAAAAAGATATGGATAAACTTAAGGCTGAACTAGAAATTGAGAAATCATCCTCTAGGCCAACCCCGTGGTGGACGGGCCCATCTACTACACCAATATCTTCAACATCAACTTCGACACCCTCATCTGGGCCCTAGAGAACAGCTTTGCCTTCGTGCCAGTAATCGTGGGCGAGATCGGGTGGCCCGCGGATGGTGATGCCAACGTTAAGGTGGAGTCATAGAATACAGGGGCAGGGGACGCCCAAGAGGCCCAGCCCATCACTCGAAGTGTACATGTTCAGGCTACACCAAGAGCATCGAGTCCGGGAACTTTGAGCAGCACTGGGTGAACTTCTACTTCGATGGGACGATCATGTTACAAGTATGTGCTTGATCTAGGCAATGAGAGGAATTTGGTGCCGGCCAAGAACGTCATGTACTTGGACAAGCAGTGGTGCGTGAAATCTCTCAAGCCCAGCCTCACGGACCCGAATATGGCAGAGAGCATCAACTACGCCTGCACTTAACGCGGATTGCACGAGTCTTGGGTATGGATCGTCTTGCAGTGGGCTTGACACGAGCAGCAATGCCTCCACCCTCCTACACGTTCAACATGTTCTTCCAAGAGCAGAACCAGCAGAAGGGCGCATTCCAGTTTCCCAACCTGGCGGCCATCACGACCCCCAACCCGTCTTAAGATAGTTCTTCCACTTCTATCTTCTTTGGTTCCCACAGTCCAAGGTTGAGAGGTGACAGTTGGTTATATGTAGCACATTCTGATCAAATGGGTGTGCACTTCCACCCATTGTGGTAACATTGATTGGCCACTCTCACCAATCCAATTATGGTCCCCAGCTGATCTGAACCCCATAGCCAACACCTAATAGTCTATTGCGCATAAAATGCCCCACCATCAATGTACACTTTTTCTAAATAGTAGATACATCTTCCTTGTACTTTAAATAACCATACCAATATGTATTGCTGCAAAAATTTCAACAACCGTTGGAACACGACCATACAACTTCCATCTCTTGTGCATATGTTGTTTTCTAATGTATCCCTCTTACAATGTATTATCCAAGTTCTTCGATAGATAGAGTGATCATGTGACAGATTTACAATAGTAGAACTCCAAGAAAGCGCCTTCTCTTTGCAGAAAATGGGAAGATTGGACTCTGGGAAAGCCATGAATCTACTCTATTTCGCACTAAGACAACGGGATAATGAGACATGGGAACACTTAAGGAGAAGGGACGTATGGGGTAATCATGCTAAATTTCAAATTTTTTAGTCACATGTACAGAGCTTACCACCTGCATAGGTCCGTTTTTACTTTTTTAGGATTACTCAGAAATTGATGGCATTTTGAGGAGTGGATGTAGTTTAGGGTCTTTTTGTAAAATTTTATTCATTAATCAATTCACTAGTCACATCAATGTGCTTCCATAGCATATCAAATGAAAAGTATTATGCCGTGTACCCAAGCAATTAAAGCTACACCTTTTCATTAGCAGTGAGCAAATGGTAGGTTGGCTCATAATTGGCTCTTAATTCACAAAATATTTAAAAGAAGATATAAACGAACTTAGGGTTGTTTATGTGTTAAATTTTTTAGAAATGAAAGTAAATCTTTTTAATAATTTTATACTGGTCAAAATTATGTTTGGTAATAGAAGTTTTAGAAAAAATTTGGATGTTGCGTCAAACCTATTTTGAAAATTTTAAATTAATATAACTCTCTCTCTTCCAAACTCAAATATACACGTTCTTGGTACTATTGCACTCCAAAATTTGAGCCCTATCAAACAAGATCCCACAAGGGTAGGTAATTTTAAACTTTTAAAGTGGGCCCCATCTATACGGCACACTTCTCGATGCTCAAATTGATAGAATAGGTAACCATTAAAAAATGATAAAATATATAATTAAAAAACAAGGGCTAAGAGCCGAAATTACCTCATGAGATGATTCAGTGATTTTGGCCGATTCTGACTGGAAATAACTTGGAATCAACTTTGGGGCGAAATTTTTAATTTTGGCCACCTTCTACACACAAACATGATTTTGATAATTCAGACCTGAGTTTTCTAGAATGCTGGAATCTTACTATTATATAAACTAAATTGTGTGACTAAAGAATTTTCATTTTCTGATTATTTTTCCCATTTTCTTACCCTTAATTCTTATTTTACTCATGTTTTATATCCTTTTATTCTTGGAAATTTTATTTAAATAATAATTTTAAAATAAATATTTACCAATTTAGACCACTTTGGGAAATATTTTCCCAAAGTGGTCTAAATTGGTAAATATTTATTTTAAAATTATTATTTAAATAAATTTTCCTTTATTCTTTAATACAAGTTGGAATTAGTACGTGATTTAAGAATATTTTTGTAAAATTATTTACTTTGATTCTTTTAGATGTCTTGCTACACATCAACATAATACTAGACACTAGTATGACATGACCCTATTTTTTTGGTTATGTTAATTTTGACTATAATGTTCTATCTTGCACTCCCGAACTCAGATTCACTCGTTCTTAATATCGTTAGAAAGCTATCGACGAGCTCTCTCAAATAAGATCTAGATGACTATATTTTCTTGAACTTTTTTGTGGGATCCACTTTTACAACACTCTTATCAATAATATTTTTTTTTATTTTTGCTCATATTATACATGTTTGGATTCATATATTTTTTATGCTTTTAGAAAACTCCCGAAGAGCTCTACCAAATGAGACCCGCCACCAAATTGGTCAATATAAATAGCATGCTATACGACACAATCTTCTTCCACTTATGACACACTATTTAGACTATGAGATTTGGACTTGCATTTGTCTACAATGAATGTATTTGGGTCAGCATAGAGTTTATGTGTATAATTTATAATCATTAATATCCTAAAAGCATGCATTACAATTATAACATGCATGGGAGATATTTGTTCAATACATACTTTATTTGTAATTAATTTTATTTATTTATTTTTGTCTTACCTAATATATATTTACATGCTTATGCATGCACATTCTTGATAGTAAGAATAAAAGGAATAATGGAGGAATTTGAATGGGCCTTCACTCGACATAGAAATAAACAAGACAAAAGTACTATGACCTTTTTTTTAAGAATTAGCCATAAAGGCTATGAATATGTAGGAATTGGGAAAGGCTATGAATGTTTTGCCATGCAAAAAGGATAATAATTATCCTATACAACTTTTTGTTTGACAAAGCATTACACTAGGTTTTGAATGGATGGAGGAAAATTGTCATGCCCCAAGACTTTTTAACTCATTTTTATGGATAAAATAACAGAAATAAATTTTTTAAAACTTTTTGTCAAAATTTGACAAGTCGTCTCGGGATACGAGTTAACCATTTTTTGAACATAAAAGTACTAAATCAGAGTACATAGTAATCCAAGTTAAATGACATCTTAAATTGAACAAGGTATTGCCTGAGTGCATTTCTGAATATCTTAATATGCACAAATATTATTAGATTGTCACTTATGTGCCTAAAGTTACCTACCTTAAAGTAAGAAGACATTAAATATCCTAACTGTCCTTGCAACATCATGCTTGCCACACATCCATAGCCCTAAAATAACTTTAACTATGCACATCATGCTAATATATCTCATAATAAAAGCTTTACACATATAGCATTTCATGTTAGAAATCACGTAAAATTTACTTACTATCAGTAGACTCACCGATGTGTTTGTGAGGTTATCGATGCTTATTACATACGTCATCAATCATACCATCACTTACACATGTGTTCTTATGTAAAGAATTTTATGCTGTTATTTTACTCAATAACAGATTATATCATAGCAAACTCATGTTGGAAAAATACTCAATGTCGACTTACTGTTAGTAGACTCACCAACGTGTAGACTCGCCAATGTGTTCGACCCATTGACAACCCACCGACATGTCGACCATGTTACCGATGTCCGTCGGTGACCCATCGATGGGTCAAACCCTTACCAACAGTTGGTTTGCATGGAACAACCTACCTCATCGATGCCACATTGACATGCCGACCCCATTGCCAGTGATTGACCAGTTATACACCAGCACGCCGATGTGTATATATGTTAGTACTATCATCTCTCTCCTTTCATTGTCACCATCACAAACATGTCGATGGTTATACTAATGTTCGGGAAGATTGATTTCTAGATTATTATGAGTTTATATGATTCAATGTAGACTCTTATGTCCTAGTGTTTTGTTTAATTAATATTTTTTATTATTTTGCATTTCTTTCTTAATCTAGATTAAAGCTTTAGAATTTTTATTTGGACAGTTTAATTACTTTTTAGTTCTTATTTGTTTTTTAGTTACTTTAGTCAAGTAAATTACTTTATATTTGTTAACAAGATTAAGGTTTACTTGAGTTAGCTTAAATTTAGTTTTCCAATTTCAAGTCTCAATGGGATCAACCTCACTTTGACATTTATACTTCAGTACGATTCATATACTTGGGAGTAGCATTTAAAATGTTACAAGTTTTTGCCGCCATTATCGGGCACTCGTAAAGGAAAAAACTTAAGTATAAACTAAATTTACTCTTCTACTAGTTTTAGCTTAGAGTTTTAAAAAAAATAACAAAAAAAAGATAGAGAAAGGGGTGAAAACAAGGGTGTATTAGAGAGGGGTGAGTCGTATGTGACCACATGGCTAAGTGATCAAACACACCAGTTAGTTTGAGTAGGTTTAATTCCTTAGAGACTTGTAAAATTGAGACTAATCTTCCATTCACAATGGGAGAAAACAATGAGGAAGCCAAACCCCCTTGGGAGTTATTTTCATAGATCTCCATCAATCCTCCCTCGTGCATAGTATTGCCTACCACCACTGCCACACACTTTGAGTTGAAAGTTTAAGTCATTCAACTTCTTCCCACCTTCCATGGTTTTGCTAGATAAGATCCTTACATGCATATAAAAGATTTTCTTAAAATATGTGTTACATTTATGTTTCATAATTTTTTTGACGAGTCAGCTCGTCTTTCGTTGCTTCCTTTCTCGTTGAAGAACACAACTAAGGCATGGTTGAATTCTCTGCCAGCAGGGTCTATTAATTTTTGGGAGGGATATATTAGCAAGTTCCTGTCATAATTTTTCCCAATGTCCAAAAATAATGCCTTGAGGAGAGAAATAAGTATCTTTAGTCAAGAAGAGCATAAAAAATATTATGAGAGTTGCGAGAGGTTTAAAGACTTGATTTTGATGTGTTCCCACCATGATTTTTAAACATGGCAGCTTGTGCAATACTCTTACAATGGTTTGACTTAAATACATCGTAATATGATTAAATCTATGAACAGTGAGTATTTCTTGAGTGTTAATGATGATGTAGCGTATAAGTTCCTATAGAGTTTATTTGAGAGCTCTAAGCAATGGGACTTTTCCACTCATAGAAAAAAATCAACTCA
Organism: Saururus chinensis; assembly: GCA_035235625.1. Lineage (NCBI taxonomy): Eukaryota > Viridiplantae > Streptophyta > Magnoliopsida > Piperales > Saururaceae > Saururus > Saururus chinensis. The sequence goes on along the minus strand of CP141146.1, from coordinate 20,177,518 downwards.
AAACCTAGGAAAGAAGGCTTACATGTACTAAGGGAAAATACTGACATGAAAGTTAGGCTAGACCAACTAACCAGAAAAGTAGAAATCGTGGCCCTTACTAGAAACCTGAATTCCGCGAACCAATTCGAAATGAAGTATGTTCTTTGTGTTCAAGTCCAATGCACATTGCTCAAATGTGTCCTTCCATGTTAGGTTATTCTGAGTGCATTGCAGAGCAATGAATACACTAAACAATTATGGGAAACCATTTGGCAGTTCCTTATATGAGACTTATAATCCAAATTGGTGGAATCATCCAAATTTCTCTTGAAGGAAAAACAACCTCCCATGAATGGAGTAGGGCCACCAATGCACCAAATGTCCACTCAATTTAGGAAATTCAACCCCTCTTACACCTATGTTTCCCAATTAGCTCATCATAGGGGTGTTAATGAACTAAATATCATCGAGAATTAGAATGTTCAAGATTGAGCTTTAAACTTCAATTTCGAGCTCGAATTGAGTTCGAGCCGAGTCGAGTTGCTATGCCTTGTGATCATTGCTTAGTTTTGTAATTGGTTACCTAGAGGTATTTTGAGAAAAATCACTAAAACGAACATGGTTAGTAAGTGGTCTAATTTGTTAGATTAGAAATCAAATGAAGTAGTCTTTGTTGATTTTGATTTTCTAAGTTAGACTATGAATACATGACGGAGGGAGTAAAGTTTCATAAAAAATGGTTCTAGATCTCATGAGACATATTATATAATTCCTCTAACAAAAAAGTAAAAATGATATATTTCATAGAAATAGTTAAAACTTGGGAGACATGAAATCTATATATAATGCGTAATATATGTATATGTATATTTGAAAATAATGTACTTAATGTGATTTTTAATTTTTTATTGAGCTTCGAGCCGAGCCGAGCCAATCATAGGTTGAGCTTGGCTTAACCATCTTCAAGTTTGAGCTCGAATGTGAGTCAAGCCGAGTAAAGCTCCTCAAGTTGTTGCACTACCACATAAACAATCCTCACTTGAAGAGTCTCTTAAGGCATTCATGCAATCTACTAACCAAGTTATAATCACTATAGCAAAAAGGGATATTAGCGATGCAATCATAAGTGTCGCTAAAAACTACTATTTGTGACTCATGGAAAAGCGTCACTAAATTTATAACTATTAGAGATGTTTTTTTCTAAGTGTCACTAATAGTACAAATAATAGCGACACTTATATAAAAGTGTCACTACTATTATAGTATTTGCGACGCTTTCAAAAAAGCGTCACCAATAGTAATAAATTTTTAAAAAATAAAAAATTTGGAACTATTTGAGATGCTTTTCTAAGAAGGTCACAAATAGTATTAATAGTAGCCATGGTTTTGTGAAAGCATCGCTACTAGATGCACTATTAACGATGCTTTCAAAAAAGCGTGGCAAATAAAAAAGTAATTTTTTTGAAAAAATTATGACTATCAGCGACGCTTTTTCAAAAGTGCCCATAATATTACGACTATTAATGACGCTATCACAAAATCATCGCTAATAGTTTTATTATATTATATTATTTAATATTTAAATGTATATTATATAATCAAGGGAAAATTATTTAAATAATATTAAAAAAAGAAATAATTACAAAAATCGCAGAGAGAGGAAAATAATTCCCAAAATGGTGTCCATTTTGGCCACGTAGGCGCCAAACAAGCGTTGGCGCCTGCATGTCATTTTTTTATTTTTTTTCTGATTTTGTCCTTGAGAATGACGAAATCATGTTTAAGTTAATTTAATCCTTTTGAAGGAGGAAATCCTCCTTAGAGTGATTTTGTCTTTTAGAAGATCGAAATCACTTAACTTGGCATTTTTAGTTGGTTTGGCTAAAGCGGGTTGGGTTAATTTGATTTCGTCCTTTGAGAAAACCTGATTTCGTCATTTGCAAGGATGAAATTAGCTTAAAAGTTGATTTCGTCCTTCTGAAGGATGAAATTTGTTCCCTATTTCTTCTGCACCAGTTCCCCTCCCCCCTCCCGACCATTTCATTTCAGAGAGCATCTGTTTTCACCATCTCGTGTGTTTGTTTTTACCTTTTGCCACCATGTATGTTTTTGCCATCCACCACCGAATCTGTTTTTGCCGTCCGCCACCATCAGACCATCCTTCAGCCCGGAGCTCCTCAATCCGGAGCCCCTCAACGTAGAGCTTCTCCGCCTGGAGGCCCTCTGCCCAAAGCTCCTCCAAACCTCTGCCAAGATTTGTCTGTGCTTCGGCATCAGGCCCCCGATTGTCTTCCCTTCGCCATCAGGCCCCAAAGCCCTCTGCCCACTGTACCTCCACCCAAAGGAATTTTTTTTCTTACATTTGATTCTCTACTGCATTGGGGTTCTATTCTATTGTTATTGTTTAATTTTTTTTATAATACCATCAATGTTTTGCTGCTTTTGCATGAATCATTTGTCTAGGTCAGTAGGTTTTTTTGTGTTATGTATTTTCATGTGTAGAGTTGGCCTTCTTGCTCTTATTTTTTTATTTCAAAATTGTGTAAAATATTATGCTTCTCAGCTTGGATTTTCCTTGTAAAGGGTTTGATAACTTGTGTTGGCTGCTGTTTTGTGTTGGTTGATGGCTTGTGCATCATCTAGATCTGACACCTCCATGCTTGCCTCCATCTTATCTACACTTCCATCCACCGCCTCCTCACCATTGAAGTTGAGGATTTCAGTGGATTTTTGTGCATCATTTCACAGGGTCCCTTAGCCATATATTAGCTTCGAGGAATCCATAGCGGAGGTATTCATTAAAAATACTCTTTTCGAACCCTTAAATTTGCTTATTTTAGAATACATAATGCTAACTTTGTCTATTCATGTGCTTCAATTTGGTGTGTGATTTTGTTTTCTTGTTTTTTTAAGTTCATATGTTAAGGGAGTGGAATTGTGCTACGATCTTTGTTGTTTGAGTGGAATTTCTTGGTTAAGTTTGAGTAATAGATTAATCTCATATTTCATTAAGTAAAGTAGTTATTTTGAATAATTATTTAATGTATTTTTTCTATTATTTATTGGTTATGAATTAAGTGAATAGAGATGGCAAGAGAAATGGTTAGTTTATGCTTCACCATGAAGGGCTAACATATGGATTATTCATCAAGAAACCTTCTACTTATGATGAACTTGAGATGCAAGTAGCTAGCAAAGTTGGGTGGGATTGAAGGAGATGAAAAATTATTATAAAATATAACCTTCCAATATTTGGATCAAGATCCAGACTACTACGTGTAGATAGGCATCATTTAGATAAATGTTTCACCATTCGTCTCACATATTTATATTCGAGCTATTTCTTGAAAAAGAGGCATGAGTGCCTAGTGAAGGGTGCAGTGTAAGTAGGAGTTCACATAGGAGTTCTAAAAGAAATATGAGCAGTGAAAGTGCAAATGCCAGTGGATGATAATGAAGAGGAAAATTTATCCATGACAGTAATGGTATTTACCCATTACACGCATATATATTCTACCACGTGATGAGTCAGAGGAGATGACTTATCAGCCTAGGGGCGCATCTAAGGCAACTTTGGTAAGTATATCTTAATTAATTATATCATAATATTTTCTTATTTCTCATTTATTATTTATATGACTTTCATTTTAATTTTTTTATAGCTTGGTTTAGCGCAACAGACATATACGCATTTAACTGACGCAATTAAACCTTTACTTCGAGTGAGGTCTTAATAGCATCATGTTAGTTGATAATCAAGCACCGTGAGGATGTCCTTCATAGCTTACCACTACTTCAGTTGGTTATTACAAACGTTCAAGGACATTATCCCACTGACGAGGCAACTCAGACACCATCGAGGCAAGCTCCATTCACAGATATTCCATCTTCATCTGCAGCACCTGGCTCTCCTCCACGTTCATCATCTCCAGTTGCTTTAGATCTAGCCCATCCCCCGCCAGATTTAATAGTATAATATAGACGACAGTGAGCAGCTCGTGCGGATCCTATCCCATTATCTTTAGAGGCGTGTTTGGGTAAGCCATATGTTACTTATGCGGAGCAGGAGAAGCCAATACAACACCGTCGGGGTCGGGGTCATGGTCAAGGTCATGGGGGTAGGAGAGGTAGAGCAACTGAGAGTTGTTATATGCTTGCTTTGTAAACCAAACATTTTGAGAACATTGTATCTAATTTATATATTACCTATAGACTTTCAAATCACTTGATGTGTGGATGTTATTGTGATTTATATGATGGTTGTGTAGATATTAGCATGTTATATATGATGTTATACAAGGGTAGGGGTTGCTTCCGATTTTACATAATCTAAAAAAATATTTAATTTGTTTTCGTCATTGGTAACGACAAAATTAGCGTGTATGAGCCGAAAAATACCAAGGGAGGTGATTTCGTCCTTTGCAGGTTCCAAATCTACATTTAAATTGATTTCATCATTCAGAAGGACGAAATATACATAAAAAATAGATTCCGTCCTTACAAAGGACGAAATCAGCCTGAAACCCACCAAAAACAAACCGAAAATGTGAAAAGTGATTTCATCTTTAAGAAGGACAAAATCAACTTCAACATGATTTTTTCCTTCTCAAGGACAAAATTGGGGGAAAAACAAAAAATGTCATGCAGGCGCTAACGCTTGGCTGGCACATATGTAGCCAAAACAGACATCATTTTGCGAATTATTTTCCTCTCTCCGTAATTTTGGTAATTATTTCTTTTTTAATATTATTTAAATAATTTCCTTATAATCAATATATATTAAATAAAATTTAAAAAGCTTCACAAATATATTATATTTTATTTAATATTTATTATTTATGTATATAATAAAGACTTAAGAATAAATAAATAAAATTCTCCTACTTTATCCCCACACTCTCCTTAGAGCTGGGGCTTATGTTCACGCTTGTAAGAGAGAGAGAATAGAGAGGAAAGAGAGAGGGAGAGGAGAGAGTACTGACGAGAGAGAAAGACGAGAAAGAGAGTGAAGAGAGAGATCTAGAGAAGCGAGAGGAGAGAGTGAGAGTAGATAGACAAAGACGAGAGGAGAGAGAGGGTAGAAAGAGCGCAGAGAGGAAAGAGAAAGAGAGTGAGACGAGGGGGTAGAGAGGTGAGAGAAAGAGAGAGGGAGGGGGAGAGAGGGAAGAGAGGAGAGAGGAGAGAGAGAAGAGAGGATGAGGGAGGAGAGAAAAAGAGAGAGGGGAAGCAATTAATTTAGATTTTTAGGATTTTTTAAATATTATATTTTAAAATTAATAAAAAGATTAAAATAAACTATATTAGCGACGCTTAAGAAATTGTGTCGCTAGTATCCTAGCTAGTTGCAATGCATACGAATGTGCGTCTCTCTCTCTTTCTCTCTCTTCTCTCTCATCCTCTCTTCTCTCTCCTCTCTCTTCCCTCTCTCAACTCTCTCTCTCCTCTTTCTCTCTCCCTCTCTATTCCCCTTCTCCCTTTTTCTCTCACTCTCTTTTATTATATATTATATTTTAAAATAAATAGAAAAATTAATATTAAATGTAATAGCGATGCATAGCAAAATGCACCGCTATCACCCTAGGCAGTAGCGACGCATAAACATATGCGTCGCTACTACATAGGTTAGTAGCAAAACATTTTTCTTTACATCACTATTATTTTTTTAATTTCTTTTATTAATTTTAAAATAAAAAATAAAATAAAAAATTCCCAAAAAATCTAATTAAATTCCCCCCTTTATCTCTTCTCTCCTCTCTTCTCCCTCCCTCCATCTCTCTCCTCTCTATATCTCCTCTCACTTTCTCTCATCTCTCTCCTCTCTCATCTTTCTCTTCTCTTTTCACTCCTCTTTTTATATCTTATATTTTAAAATTAATAAAAGACATTAAAAATATAGTAGCGACACATAGAAAAATGCGTCAATACTACCCAAGATAGTAGCGACACATAGAATAATGCATCCCTAATACCCTACGTAGTAGCGACACATATACATATGTGTACTACTACCTAGGGTAGTAGCGACGCATTTTGCTATGCGTTGCTACTACATTTAATTTTTATTTTTTTTATTGATTTTAAATACGATATATAATAAAAGGGAGAGAGAGAAAGAGTGAGAATGGGAAAAGAGAGGGAGAGAGAAAGAGGAGAGAGAGAGAGAGAGAGAGAGGAGCGGATGAGAGAATAGAGGATTAGAGAGTTGAGAGAAAAAGAGAGAGGGCGAGAGGGGAGAGAGGAGAGAGGAAAAGAGAGAGGGAGAGAGAGAGGAAGAGGAGAGATAGAGGTGGGGAGAATATAATTTATATTTTTTGGAAATTTTTTATTATATCGAATATTGTAAAATTAATAAAAGAAAAAGTAGTGACACACACCAAAATGCGTTGCTATGACGCATAGAAAAATGTGCCTCAACTAACCTAGGTAGTAGCGATGCATATACATATGTGTCAATACTACCTGGGGTTGTAGTGACACATTTTTCTATGTGTCGCTACAACATTTAATTTTAAATTTTTTATTGATATTAAAATATAATAAATAATAAAAGGGAGACAGAGAAAGAGCGAGGTATAGAGGGAGAGAGGAAGAATAGAGAGTGAGAGGAGAGAGAGGGGAGAAGAAAGAGAAGAGAGGATGAGAGAGCAGAGAGAGAGAGTGAGAGCGAGAAGGGGAGAGATGAGAGTGAGAGAGAGAGATAGAGAGGAGATATAGAGAGGAGAGAGAGAGAGAGAGAAAGAGAGGAGAAGAGAGGGGGAGAGAGAGGAGGGGGAGAAACGGGATAGAGTAGAGAGACTGAGAGATAGAAGAGAGAGAAAGGAGAGAAGAGAGAGGTGTATAAAGAGAGGGTAGAGAGAGTGTGTATAAAGAGAGAGTAGAGAGAGAGGAGAAGAGAAAGGAGAGAGGGTAGAGAGAGAGGATTTTATTTTATTTTATTGATTTTATCTTATTTGCGACACTTATAAGGAAGTGTTGCAAATAGTATCACTATTTTTTATGCTTCCTTATAAGCGTCGCAAATAAAATTATTATAAGCAATGCTTAGTCAACTATTTGCGACACTTCTGATGAACCATCGCTAATAATTTTTCATTTTTGCCTACGTGGGGGAAATTTTAGCATGCGCGGTGTAAATACGCCTTCTCCCCTGCAGCGGACCCACCCCCGGCTCTGGCAGCCTCCGCTCGCCTCCCTCGTCCACCCCCCCCCTTCTTCTTTGCTCGATCCGCCTTCGGCTAGAGCATCCCCCCTACCCAGACCCGCCGCCCGCCCTACCCCTCTAAAATTTTCTATTAGCGATGCTTTTAAAAGCGTCACTAATAACTTTTTTATTTTTTCTTTTTAGCGACGCAAAAGTAAGCGTTGATAATAATTTCTAAGTTTGTTTTTCAAAATATTTTAATATTAGTGACGCTTTTTAAAGCGTCATTAATAATTAACTATTTGTGACATGTAATGAATCATCGCAAAAAAAATTATATTAGAGACAAAAATATAAGTGTCGCTAATATGGGACTATTAGCGACATTTTTGCATATTTATTGCTAATTAGCATTAGCAACTCGACTTTTATCGATGCATTTATTGACGCATTTAAGCGTTGCTAATAATCATTAGTGACACATGTATGACTATTAGCGATGCTTAGTCTCTTTTGTTGTAGTGAGTAGAAGTGAAAAATTCTAGTCAAATGAACACTCAAGCTATAGCAAAACTAGAAGCTCAAATTGGCCAGTTAGCAATTCATGGCAGGAGAGAGAAAAAGGCAAGTTCCCAATCAGTCTATACCCAACCCTAAATGTTTTTTTTTAATAATGCTTCAAGTTAATCACATGACCAGGGGCATGTCCAATCAATTACCATTCTTAGATCTTGCAGACATGCTGATAATAATGTGAAAATCACTGAAGTAGAGGGAACTAAAATTACTGAGTCACAGAGAGAAAAATAGGAACTTAATGTCTCCCCACCTGCTTTAGTTGTAGTTAGGAGTTTTTTCCCTAAAACCTCATTTCCTCAAAGACTAGTCAATCTTAAAAATAGTGCATAATTTGGAGATATTTTAGAGGTGTTTAAGCAACTATAGATAAATATCTCATTCCTTGATGCTATCCAACTAGTGCCTTCTTGTGCAAATTTTTTAAAAGACGGTCATAGTTAACAAGAAAATAAATGTTCATAAAAAAGTATTCTTAACAAAGTAAGTAAGTTCTATCATTCAATGCAAATTTTCTATCAAATATAAGGACCCTGGTTGTCCCACAATTTCATGCAAGATAGGGGATCATCATATTGAGCGGGCTTTGCTAGATTTGGGGGATAATGTGAATTTATTCCATATTATGTGTATGTACAATTGGGATTAGGAGAGTTGTAATCCACTTCAATGGCACTTCATTTAGCTGATAAATCTGTAAAAATTCCTTGAGGTGTTTTTGAAGATGTTCTATTTAAGGTTGACACATTTTCTTTCTAGTGGACTTTGTAGTCCTTGATACTCAGCCTATTCAAAGCATCTATGGGCAAATACCTGACATTTTGGTCGTCATTTCTTTGCTACATCCAATGCTCTATTCAATTGTAGGAATGGAGTGATGAAGCCCTCTTTTGGGAACTTAACATGTGTGTTGAATATATTTGACACAAATAAACAACCATCAGACATTGATGATACTTTTGAGGTTAACATGATTGAGAGTCTGGTAGAAGATGGTTTTCCTTTCATATATTTTGATCATCCACTAAATATTATTTAACTCACTCTAATTTGAGGAAGCAGAATTGATAATGAGATTATCAATGCTTTAAAGGACCCTGGATGAGTTTAGATAGGGGTGTGTTTGGCTGAAGATAGTAAACTTAGCACTCTTGAGAGGCAACCCAACTAGGTTTTTTTTAGTTATTTTTGTTTGATTTAGTAGTCTCTATTCTCATTTCATTTAGTTAATTTTTAGTTTGTTATCTATGTTGAATATTCTAATCATTATTGGGGTGTTTTTATATAATTCATTATTGATTTCCCATATTTGGTCATGCTTGTACTTTATTGACCATCTTTCTTTTTATAGCTATCTACTTGAGCACATCAACAGAGGTATTTTTTCTTATTTTTTATCTTTTTTTATTTTAAGCATTGTATTTATTTTCTTTTGACACATAGAAGACAACGTTTACTTTAGGTTTGTGGGTGTAGAAGAGATTTATTTTATTGCCTCTGTCTTAGTTATATTTATAAAAAAATTAAGAAAATTGAAAAAATAGAGATTTTTCTTATTTTATATTTTTGGATATTTACATTTATGCTTCTTTTAGATATGTGACTATGTTCGATGATATCAAGTTGATTAGAACATGTCCATATAACATGACCGATTTAATGATTTTTAGTTTTGATTACATTATGTTGGTTTCTTGTTCTCCTATCTTAATTATGGTATTAAATCTTTATAGACATCATTGAATCTAAGTAATTTCTTTTATGAGAGTAAAATTTTGGTTTGATCTTGTAGTATTCGAGTTATCATAATAGAAATTTGTGCTTGACTATTATTTTTTGTAGATCATTCTAGGAATTTTTGTCATCACAATTAAGGTTGAAGGTATAATGTGCTATGAAAAAAAGAAAAAGGAAAAACAATTTAATAGTAAAACGAAAAAGTAAATGTCAATTTGTAAAGAGCTAAAAAAATTAATGTTTCTCTATTGAGTAAACTGGGCCTCGGAGTGCCTCACTAAGCATAGGGTACTCGAATCCAAAGGTAGAGTTGACTAATTCATGATAGCATTGCCTTGTATTCTATTTATTCCAAGTTATCAACCCTGAAGGGTATTTCAACACCTAGAGCCTTGAGTCAACTAGATTGGGAGACTTGAGAGTTGATGGCTTAACACTCGTTACACAGACCTTATAGAAAGCTTAAAAAGGCTAAGCATTGCACATGTCATGTGAAATGAAAATAGAAGTTTAGAAACATATTATGCAGTTATATCCTGAATATGTTTGTCAGGTAGTCTGGTTGTTTTACTTTTCAATGAAGTTTTTACACGACTCTATTATGATCTCTTGAAGGTGAATGGATGCCAATGTCTATTTTTTTAGTATTAAATGTAAATTACTCAGTATATATAAGATATATTGAGTTGTTAGGTTTATGAGATTGGGACTGTATAATAACTGGGTAATGTCTGTTTTGAAGCTATTATGCTACATATGAACACTTGCCACCAATATGAAGTTATCAAAATGAATTATTGTTTCAGAAGACAAGTTGTATTATGCATTGCACTCTTGAGTAACTTATTTATTAAATGGAGTCACATGTTTAGGAGTAGCTTATTTGTCAATTTTATTTTTTTCATTTTGAATTTTGTCGGTATATTCATTGCAAACCTTCATGAGACTATAACACATCTACTAGTGTAAACTAGGGGTTTAAAGACTTGTTGCATATGCTAAATAAAATCACGATTTCCTATGAAAATGGAGTACTTAATTTTGTTTTCTGTTGTTTTATTTTGTTTTGCTCGAGGACTAGCAAAATGTAGGTTTATGGGCATTTGATACCCATGGAATCTATCTATTTTACACAACGTTTTTTATTTTGTATTATAGAATTAGGATATTTTAGGGTTAAGTAGGGTTTATTTATGTTAAAATATATATTAGTAGTTTGATTTAATTAATAAATAATTTGGGCGATATTAGTAGTTTAGGCATGTATTTGAATAAAGTCGGGATTTTATTTAATTTTTACACATCTCAAATAATGTGATTTTAATTTTTGCCTACGTGGATACAATTAATGATGTGATTTTAATCATGTGAAGTGAGGAGAAAGTAAATATTTTGATTGTACATGAGAGCTTAATGATAATATTTTTCATAATAGCAAAGATTGATTTCTAGATTATTATGAGTTGAATGTGAAAAATAATTAATGATCATACTTGTGAGTTTCTATAATTCAATGAATGTGGATTCTTATGCCCTAGTGTTTTGTTTAATTAATTTTTTTAGTTATTTTGCATTGTTTTCTCGATCTAGATTCAACCTTTAGAATTTTGATTTGGAGAGTTTAATTTTTTTTAGTTCTTATTTGTTATTTTTGGTTACTTTAGTTAAGTGAATTAGTTTAGATTTGTTAAGTAGATTAGGGTTTACCATAGTTAGATTAAATTTAGTTTTCCAACTTCAAGTTTCTGTGGGATAGATCTCGTTTTACCAATTATACTTCGGTACGATTCTTGCACCTGTGAGTAACATTTAAAATTTAACCACAACTCCTAATTGTAATTGCTAACTATACTAAGTCTCAACTTCGAATGTCCATAACTTCCTATTACAAACTATGATTAATAAATTCTTTGTGGCGTTATGAAGATATTTTTGTGTGCTTTTTAGAATTTCAAATATTTAATCAATTTGTGGAAAAAAAGTTATGATTAAGAGTGTCCACGAGTAAGATCGGTAGATGTCTACAAGTCAATCGACATCATCTTTCTATCCCCAAAGTTTCACACTGAAATTCAAACTTAGGATAAGTTATTTCATGGAGAATGTTCAAAAGTAAGATTCATTATTTTCCACATGTAGTCATTAACTTCCATGATGTTACATCTGTTATAACTTTTTCATGGGAATTTTAATTTATACACTCTTCGTAGCTCTACGAAGCTCTGTATGTTTACATGGCCAAAACATGGAAATTTAAACCATTTTTAGGTGTTACAAAAGTGGATTCTTCTATTGAAATGTGAGACCTACCTTTTTATCCAATCAAAACCTGATTTATGATTTTGTTGGACATAAAATAATGTAGGGTTATCAAAATCTATAGAAAAAGGGAAAAAAATTGGTGCAAAAGAACAAGGTAAGGCTATGATGGAAGAAGGGGTTGTATGTCTCAAGGGATGGAGCCAAGTGGGACAGTAGGGGCCATGTCCCTTGATTTCTTAATTTTTAATAGGTACATATGGTTGGGGCCATGTGGCCCCCCATGATATTCCTTATTTGAATGGCCACGCGCGGAGCATCATTTCTAGGTCCATCACTGTATGTTTGATCAATTACCAATAATAGGCGAGCTGCAAATCTACTTTCAATACTCTCTAGGGATGAACAACAGCAAGAGAGAGGAGATGATTCCTCCCCTCTTGATTATTTCCTCTCATCACCTATTGGTTGAGGCAACGAGTCAATTTTTGGGCCACCTCCAGCTTGCAGAATGTACGTGGTTTCTTGGACGGATCTCCCAGGGGTAGAAAAACAGTAATCCCAGCGGTCATCAACCAGTGATCTGGGCCAGCCGCTGGGGTTTTTTTTGGGGAAGGTGCATCTGATGTAGGTACTCGCTGACGCTTGCTTGCTGGGGTTCCTCTCCACCGCAGTCAAAGCAAAATCTATGTAAGACGTCACATTCTGTTATCCCTATGGCAAAGAACGCTTCTCCATGAATTCTTATTTTCTTTTCTTACAAAATTCTCTTCATCTTGTCACATCCCCGTGGTTTCTTGGCACTTTTCGTTCTTAATACTCTTATCCGGTAAATTAATAATCTCATTTGGCAATTTTTTTTTCCATATTTATAACTTTATTTTGTTAAACTTAATTTTCTCTTTTAGAAGTGAATTTCACCCTTTAATAAAATATAGCTATTAATATAGCATAGAGGAAATATATCATAATGATCACCAAAATGCGTTTTAATTTCCAAAATAAATCATTGGCTAAATTACCCTCAGACGTGAGTGATGCTTTTCAAATATATGATATGACAATCCCATTTACATATAATACATTGATTAAATATATCAACGAAATTTGCCAGGATTTTCACGCAGAAATCTTACTCACATTATCAGTATAATAACATTGCCCACAACATTAAAAATTAGTTTCACCCTTGTCTGTCACTCCACCCAAGGAGTAATCAAGTAGATCCACAACTCTATTTTCTTGGAGTTTCAGTCTTTACAATTATGTGGTCGAACAGAGAGATAAGAATAGGACCCTACCGTACTTCTTAGCAGCTAGCCTTCGCTAATTTCCGTGACAAATGAGGGAGCTGAATTTGTGCATGTGTACCACTTTTAGGGCCGATAAACCCCTTGTTGGAAGGCTTCATTCAATCGTGACCCTCTCTAATCGCAAGCAATCAGGGGCACAAAGCCTCTACATTGATAATGATCCTTATTAAATCAAAACACCAATCCTCATTTTTTTTCTAGGGAACCATGATCCCTTCTTATTACAAGAATAACTCACCGAAGCCTCGCATCATTTATTTAGAAGTCATTGATACATGGACTATAGTCATCAACAAAAATACTAGTCCCTCTTATCACTTGGGAAGTCTCTCCCTCTTATTCTTTGGTAATTTAGTCTCCTCAAAATAAAATTTGTTCCTCACATAATCAAATTCCACTTTGTTTGCCATTCATTAAAAGTATATTATTCTTGTTTATACTTAAATTAGGCTTTTAATCATCTTTAGAATTAAACATTTTCTTATAATTGGTAGATCATTCAACATGTCAACCAACATGATAAACCTTTAATAGAAGAACAGTCAAAATCTGTTGATAAAGGGTAAGAAACACATCAACTTTGTGGCAACCCTTCTCTTCAATCTCCTTTTGTTCTAAAAAATGAAAAACAGATACAAAACACCCATTTCCAAGGTATTCCCCTCCTTAGGTTAGCAAAATTAATAATTTGAAACCATTACCTAGTTCTTGAAGTACTGTTAATAGGTGCTTCAACACGCTAGAATAAATGTCTACAGAACCCGCAAGAACATATTTTTGAAAATTAAAACAAAAGAATAAAAGAATATTGTGAAATTTCACCTAATTCCAACTTACATAAACTGTAAAAATAGTTCTTTATGATCAAAATACATCAATAATGTCTTAATAATATGATCACCGAATTCCCCAATTGTTTCCCAAAGCAACAAAAACATGCACGATTTCACTAATTTCTATTTCAGAACCCAATCCTCAAGCTAGCCCACATCATTTGCTTAGCCACCACTCAATTTTTCATTTTTTTCCCCTTGAAATTGCCTCCAAATCGAGTTTTTGACCTCAAAAGCTTGATTTTGGGATGGAAAAGCAAGATGCATCAGTTTAGAGGTAGTTAGGCGCTTTTTATAGGGAAAAGGTACCTTTCAAGCTAAGAAACACATTTTAAAATTGTTGTCGTCAGAATGTCTGAATAGTTCTTCCTGATTCCAACTTGTCGGGCAGTCATCGACAAGTCCATCAACAACAAGGGGTCATGCACATTGCACACCCCCTTCAATAAGCTCTGCCCATTGGATCAAAGTTCAGTATCCCCTTCCCCAATGATCAACTTTCTTTAGCTTCCCTATTAATCTACCTAGAGAGTTTAATATTCGTATAATTAACCTAGTAGATTACTAAAGAGCTCGTAAAACTAGTACTTCGAACAAAATAAAAATTACGAGTTTTAGCCTCTATGGACATAAATTTGTTTACTTGGCGGAAACAATTTAAACTTAAACTCTATGCACATTCATGATCAATCTATTAAATCATCAAATCACAAGCATGCAAAAGACACAAGGATTTAACGTAAGAAACCTAAACAAGGGTAAAAAATAACAATGACCTTTTGAATTTAATGCACTAGTTGGAAAGTCTTTTTACAGGACCAAAACAAATCATCAACCTCTTTTGAATTTGTAATACAAACTCATTTTATTTAGACCTCCTCCTCTCTTGTTGCTAGCCTTCAAGTCTTCTCATTTACGTCTTGAAGTTTTTCTCTTCCTTATTTCGTCTTTGTCTTCTTCTAATTCCTCAATCAAAACTTATTTTTTAATGTTAATTTTTTTTAAGATTTTAATCACTCCTTCTTGAAGATTCAGCTGCTCTCATCAAATTCATATGTGTGTGTTGGGCTCTTGTTGTGTCTCTCTCATCGTGAAGAATTTTCACTCATAAATTAATGGTGGATCAAGGAAAAATTTAGGTAAAAAGTCTCTCCTTTTTCTCAACTTGAATAATAATTTTCTCTCTCTTCAATTTCATCCACACCTAGCCCATTTAGAGTTTTTAAAATCAATTAGGGTAAAATAATTCAAAGAAAACAATACTTTATTTCAAAATTCTTAAACTACATAATTTAGGGTTCAGGTGATTGATTGCTTTAGCAAACATTCAATCGATCACTCGCCCTACATAAATGAAATTGTCAATCAATTGATCCATTGAGCAGTCAATTTATCGATTCTACCTCAGTTTGAAATCTGAATACTTGTCATTAAAAAATTGATCTATGCAAATCCTGTGTTCAAAAGTTATCGATCCCTTATGATAATTTTCTAGATTTTGATGTAGAATGTCCTAAAACTTACAAAATCACTCCGATAAATTATTTTGATTTAATTCTAAGTGATTTGTGCTTGTTAGTGTGTATATCATACCTTCATATCTTCAACACTAAATGTAGTCTTCATCCTTGAACTTTCAGAATATGTCTACTCTTATTTTTCAAGTTTTTCATTTTCAAATTGGCTTGACCACAATTAAATCTAATCAGACTTTAAATACTAAAATCGTACATAAAGTTTTGACATATTTTTTATCATCGAAATTAGCTAATTAAATTAAATGCATCCTCATATGTTCTTACATACCCCTCAGCAAACACATTTTGATGAAGAACTTTATTGAATAGAAAAAGCCGAATATGCGTGCAGCTCTAAGTTTCAAGGGCATCCTGCCCTTGGCATGACATTTAAAATTATAGATGTCCTTTTACGCATATGAGGTATTAGGGTTTTGTTTGCCTCTCATGTCATGAGATATGACATCCTTGTGCAATGGCACAACAATTTACAAATCAAACCAATGGCATCATGTCATTACTAGAAGAAATATTGTTGAGAGTGATACAAAGGAAAGCATACAATAAGTGTTTGCATGCCAATGGGGATGACTGCCTCCTACATAAGTCACATACACAAGGGTGGAGCAATCAAAGGTCTTGGGGTTCCATGTCACTCCAGGTAGTAGTATGTTCTTGCGACCCATTGTTAATACATTTTTCACATCTCAACATCCACTCCCCCCCTTGCAAGCATCCATCAAAGCTTAGTACGTAGACATAATAAGAGGAGAGAAGATGACAATAAACAAGGACAATGGGCAAATGGTACGTAGACATAATAAGAGCAATTTCCCAAAAATAGACCCAGATTACCATCATATACAAAATGTCACCAACTTTAGTGTAATACAAAAAAGGCTCTTTACACATATGAACTCCCACACATAGATAGAACTATCTAAAATAACCCTCCTATTTTCTTTCTTTTTATTTCACCAACTCAGTCCTTCACTTTGTCAATAGCTTGTGCTTTGACTAGTCACCTTTGGCACCGACTCCGCTTTATCCACCTTTGCCTTCACCTCCTCTTCCATCATCTCCTTGATATTCCTCCTCCACTCCCCCTACTCCTTCACCTCCTCCCCTACTCCTCTCCTCCTCTCTATCCTCCTCCTCACTTCCTTTCTATCCTACATCCCCTTTCCTCCACAGTCACCTCCTCTTCCTCTTTCCTAGAATCTAACAAGACCAACCACAAACTAGTCAGTGGAGCTATCAAATGTTTTTCTCTCTACAAGCTCATATCTACAAAAATGAACCCAGAAACATGTTAAACTACTCAAACCTAAGAGTGATTTTTATTTTTACTTGATTCTTAGCTTTTCCTAATGCTTCACAAACCTCGTATTGATAGTCTACAATTGACAATCAATAGCCGACGAGTAGATTTATTATGATAAAAGGGAATTAAGCCAACATTCAAAGTGGCAGTATCTCTCTTAGTATTTACACTGAACTATCTCAACAAACTGAATAGATATCTACTCAACTATTGAATGTTGACTCTCAATTGTCACACATAAGTAAAATGAGTTGACGACACCAAAGAAGAAGGTGGTCCCTAGAGTGGACGATATAACAATTGACAGTCAACAGTTGATAGCCGACAGTCGTGTATTTGTAATCTACTTTATTTTTCTATTTATATGTATAGTTTATTGAGATGGTTCATTTTAAACATTGAGGGAGATACTACCACTAAGTATGGTGTCTTACTTCCCCTTTACTGCAATAAATCTGCTTCTCAGCTATCGACTGTCGACTCCCAATATGAGGTTTGTTCGGCATTGAAAAATGCCTAGAATTAAGTAAAAATAAATCCCACTATTAGTTTTTAGTAGTTTAGCAAGTTTATGGGTTTATTTTTTGATAATTAAGCTTGTAGAGAAAATAAGTAAAATTTTAATAGCTCTATAGGCTAGTTTGTGGCTGGTTTTGTCAAATATCGAGAAGGAAGAAAGAGGAGTGAGAAGGGAGGGGAGGAGGAAGAGACGGTAATGAAGGAGGTGATGGATAAGACAGATGAAGTAGAGATGGTGGAGGAGACGATGGAATCAATGGCAGAGTCAATGGCGGAGGTGGTGAAGCTCGTTGCAATGGTGGCAGAGTTAAAGCAGGAGCTATTGGTAAACAGAAATAGTTGGTTAGTAAAGTTAAAAAGAAAAAAATAGGAGAGAAATATTTTAGACAATTTCCACCACATATGTGGGGGTTCACATGTGCACATGGCATTTTTTTGCACAATAATTGGTGACATTTTTGTTATTATGGTTTATTTTGAAGCTATTTCGGGAAATCACTATATTTAATACTTCACAAGATTTTAACCAGTGGCAATTGTAACTCCCACCAAGTCAACTAGCACCTTCTCTCTGTACCCAAAGGAGGCCTCACTCCCTAAAATCAGTGTGCTGACATCATTGCCTTCCAGCATAGGAGGTCCTATGTCTTAAACTGTAATTCCTTGAACTTGTTTTTCATTATCACAAATAGACTCCAAGCTGTTCCCCATCCTGTCCATTCCCATGGTATCAACATGCGTGTGAGTACATCTATGACATATGTGTTTATTGACTTTATATCACCGAAGCAAAACTATGTCTAGTCAATGTATATTTGTTAAAACTTGTGAAGTTTGAGTTGATAAGTGATAAATTAGGTTATATTTGAAATCAAAAGACTTAAAAAGCTAGAGCAGTTTAAGATTTCAAGTTGAAGACTTAAAATAGTGATTGAAGATTTCAAAGAAAAACATATATGGAATCATGTATATCACAAATCACACACACTTAGGAAAGTCATGATTTAATCATATGAGAGTGTGAGAAAAAATAGATAAAATTTGAAAAAAAAAAAAACAAAAAGTTCATAAGCAATTGATCAGTTTAAAACGAGCAATTGATCAATCTTGAACATAATTTGAGATGTTTTTTAATATATCATGTGATTGATCAGCAAGTGCAAAGATTGATCGAAATGGGTGTCATCAAATTCAATAACATGGAATGATTGATTGTCTAGTGAAATTATTCATAAATCTGGATTTCAAATAGAATAGGGATAACAGTTGATTGCCCTGTGGAATGATCGATGGATCGCTGAAAAGTTTTCCTAATTTAAACTTTTGAAGAAGAGCTTGTTTTCAATGAAAACTTTAATACCCAAATTGACATATGCCTTATAAAAAGCCTAAGGCATGATTAAATTGAAGGGAAAAAAGAAAATTCTTTGAGACAATTGAAAGGGTAGAGATTACTTATTTGTGAGGAAAAATTGAGAATTTCTTTACATAAATCATTCACCCACATTCGTGACTTTCTTAATGGTATCAAAAGAGAGGTGAGAGAGCATGATTCATAAGTAGTATATAATTTAAATTATGAATTGTGAGTTCTTACACATCACACAAGGAGTCATCACACACAGGGATTGAAGGCAAAGTAGATCAAGATAGATTTTGATTAAAGCATTAAAAGTAAGACATTGTACTAAGGTAGGAGAAGGTCGAGATTACATTCAAAAGTACCAAGAAGGGCTTTGATAGTCAAGGAATATATGGAGATAGACTTCTAGTGAAAATGGTTGGGACTTTGTAAGTATGAACTTTTTAGTTCATTGATTATTCGGCTGAGGGACTAGTTACATGGTTTTTCCTAATTGGGTTTCTACATTAAATTCTTTTTTGTGTACTTGAGAGATTGATTGCTTAATTTAGTACTCCCTCCGTCATAAATTAATAGCTCTATTTACAAAAAAATATTTGTTCCATATTAATAGCTCCAAATAGTTAAATTTAAGTGGTTGGGTACTTAAAACAAGTACCACAAGCTTAGTTATCATTTTCATAGATCTGGTTTCACCATTTAATAAAAACTAATATTTTTTCTAATGTGGCTATTAATATTGGACAGAGAGAGTAGTAGATTTCAATTCCTACTCATATATAAAATAGGCCACTTCTTGTAACTCAGCAAGTATTTTGGGCTAAAAGTAATGTAGTGATCTTCATTTAAAGGATAGTAAAGTCACAATTCAGACCATAATACCTATACAGTAGCTAGTGGAATGACCATGCATGCACACTGCAAGTGCCATTGTTCCTCTTGATTTCCCTCCCAAACTTAAATCATTCTCCCTTCCTCTATGTTCTTTGCAGAGACATGGTGGCCAACTCACGCCACGTCCTCGACTATGAAGACTGGACTGATGTTGTTTTATCTGCCATCAGTCTTTCTACCCAGCCTGGCACGATCACAGTTTTGAAGTGTTTTTATGACAGAGCAATCCTCAAAGAACTGCTTGCTGAAGGTAAGATTGATAAGGCTGCCTTTGTACTTGTTGGTGGTTCTCCATCTAGAAGAGACAAGGGGGAAGCCAAAGAAGGTGTGTAACTCAGAGGGAAGAGTTTTTAATGCCCCACTCTAATAATGAGCTCAACGTAAGGAACACATAAGAACCCTTGTTATTTGAGAATAATGGTGCACACGATAGTGCATATTAGCGCTAGTAATACTGGCGATAATGTACGCTAGCATATGTAGTTGAGGTATTGGTGCTAATGTGAGCGTGTGCGCCGTCAATCTCCAATAAAAAAGATTCTCATGTGTTTCTTATGCTCGGCTCATTGTTAGAGTGGAGCATTAAAAACACTTTCTACTGGGTGAAGAGGAGAGAGATTCAAAAAAGTGGGTCAAACAATAGGAGTTTATGGAGTCGAATGGGTTTGGGTTGTTATGAAAGGAAGCAGTGGTCTACATTTGTTATTGGAGGGGAGCTTGTATGAGAATTGAAAACTCATGAGGAAGCGTGATTTTGAGAAAGAAATATAAAAATATATGGTTTCACTTATTACTTGGGGGATGACATGATATGAAGTAAAATGTAAAATGTGTTTGTCTACAGTAGTGCAAGCCATCGTGGGATTCGGATAAGCTAGGTAGACACTCCTGCCCAACACAGTGGGAGTGCCCACTCAGAGCCAAACACATCAGTAAAATGCATCTAGTGCGAGATGCATTTTGCTGATGCATCTGGCGCTAAGAGGGAGTGCCTACCGAGCTGATCTGAACCCACTATCATATGTCTGTACCATCATTTAAATGGTTTGGTTTGGGCCATTCAAAAATATCCTGTGCAAGGAGAGTTTGGTAATAAGTTAAACTTCTCATGTGAGACCACGTGAGATGTAACATATGCCTAATGTCTCTTCACCGGCTACAAACGTACTTTTGTGAAACTTTCCAAGTAGATTACAACTCATAAAAGTAAAACAATGCCATAAAAAAAAAATTTAAAAAGAGAGAAAATAGTAGGATGAAGTATTTTTTATTACTTCCTCCGTTTTAAATTAATAGCTTAGTAAAAAAATTTATTCTTTATTAATAACTTTATATTATTGACTTTAAGTAATTAGATACTTAAAAAAGAGTATCATAAGTTTATTTTTCCTCATTAAATAAAAATTATTATTTTTTAAATGTAGTTATTAATATGAGATGGTGAAAATATTCTTCCTCTATCTTACATTAATAGTCACATTTGCTTTTTCAAAATGAATTTCTTTCCTTCCCTCCCAATCCTGTATTGATAAATTCTATTTAATTTTTCAAAATAAATATGGGGCAGAAAAAATAAAGATATAGCCAAACTTTGGACATATATATAACACGACCAGGAGTTTACCCTCTCTCAAGACTTCAGATAATGAGTTTTCTTCCAGAACTTGTCTTTTACTTAAATAAGGAAATGGATGAAGTAAAAGAAACGTTAACTTAGAAAACTCGTCCCATCACCTCCATTGTTGCACAATTAGCACTTCCATTTGAAGGGAAAAAATGAGTCACAATTAGCTTGTTTTTCAATTTTTTTGGATAAATTACAGAGTAGGTGCTACAGAGTTAATTTAGGGCATTTGAAAAGGCTTATCTTATTCAATATTGGAGTATTAAAAACAGCTGAGGGGAAAGCGTCCAAGGGTCCAAAATCTGATACGTCATATGCCTAACCAAGTAACCGATCCCCGTCAAGTTGGGTGCCCTATATATATCTCTCTTGACACGCAGCCCTTGCTTTCCATTATTCCACGCCATGACTCTCGTTCCCAGTTCCCACTCTTCTCTCTACCTCATCTAGCCCTCTCGTCTACAAAGGGTCAACTGTATCTGATCCCTTGAATGGCAAGGCTCGTCTCTGTATCCCAGAGTAAGGGCTTGCTCCTCTCTCTTAATATCTCCTTCCTCTTCCTCCTCTTCTTCTTCCTTGGAACAGATAATCATCTTTCACAGACTCTTTCCCTCCGGTCTCCAACACCCACATCCAAAATCCAGAGTTCTGATTCACCTCAAGCTTCTGGTGACTCAAACGGTGGATGTGAAGATCTTGCAAGGTACAAAGAAAATGAACCCAAGTGTGAGTATATAAGATCTAACCCCGGATGCAAATCCGAAGGCTACATCAACTATCTCCAGCTCTTTTATTGCACCTGCGGCCACAGCCCGCTTAGTGGGTATCTTCTCTTGATCCTGTGGCTGGTGATGCTTTTCTACTTGCTGGCCAACACTGCAGCAGACTACTTCTGCTCCTCGCTAGAGGACTTGTCTAGACTCTTGGGCCTGTCCCCTACAATAGCAGGAGCCACCCTACTGGCCCTAGGAAATGGAGCGCCTGATGTATTTTCCAGTATTGTCGCCTTTGTTGGCCCCGGCGCCGGAGATGTTGGCCTCAATAGTGTCCTCGGCGGTGCTTTATTCGTGTCAACCAACGTCGTCGGAGTCATCAGCATTCTGGTTGGTCGAAGGGAAGTGACCGTCAACAAGTCAGGCTTTGTCCGAGACGTCTGCTTCTTTTTGCTGGTTTTAGTGGCCCTACTCGTGATTTTGCTGGTGGGGACGATTAGCATATGGGGAGCAATTGGTTTCATCTCAATTTATTTTGTTTATGTGTTTGTTGTCTCCACTGAACAAGTCTGCTTCAGGAAGGGTTCTGACATGGATGACTTCAAGTCCCCTCTCATAGAAAAGATTACTGTGGAGGAAATTACCATATTACTTGATAGAGTTACAAATCAAGATAATCTCCTTCCAATATCCACTTCATCAAGTTTCTGGTACTATGGTAAAAAAGTTCTTTCCATAGTAGAGTTTCCTCTCTATCTACCAAGGAGGCTGACTATCCCAGTTGTTTCTGAAGAGAGATGGTCCAAGCCATATGCAGTAGCTTCAGTAACTTTAGCCCCCGTGTTACTGGCAGCCCTTTGGACTTCACAAAGTGAAGAATTGGACCTGAAAGACGAAAAGATCATCTATCTAGTTGGATGCTTAGTTGGAATTGTACTGGGTGTTTCATCATGTATGGCTACCAGCCAGTCAATCCCACCAAAAAGATTCCTGTTCCCTTGGCTTGCAGGTGGGTTTCTAATGAGCGTGGTCTGGACTTACATTATTGCAGAAGAGCTGGTTGCTTTGCTGGTTTCACTTGGTGACATACTAGGCATAAGCCCTTCTATCCTAGGGTTAACTGTGCTTGCATGGGGCAACTCACTAGGGGATCTAACCGCTAATGTAGCCATGGCTTTGAATGGGGGATCTGATGGTGCTCAGGTTGCAATATCTGGCTGCTATGCAGGACCCATCTTCAACATAATGGTGGGCTTGGGTCTGTCTTTTCTCTTCTCAACTTGGTCTGTGTACCCGTCACCATATGTGGTCCCCAAAGACAATAGTCTTTACCAGACGTTAGGCTTTCTGGTTGGCGGCTTACTCTGGGCAGTTCTCATCTTGCCTAAGAAGGAGATGAAGTTGGACAGAGTCCTGGGTGGTGGACTCTTGGCTATCTACATTTGTTTCCTCTCTCTCAATTTGGTACAAACCCTGGGGTTTGTGGAGCAAAATGGTTCCACGTAAATGTAATGATACTTGCATAAGAAGGTGTATTTTGAAGCCTGTGTCCGGGCATGTATATGAAGTTTTAATCTCTAAATGTAATCTGAATTAAAGAAGTGATTTTATTGTGATTTCAGTAAAAGGAATGGTTATCCATTTATTCATTAGCATTTAAAGCAATAAAACACTCATTTTTCTAATCCGCATAGGATTATGCTTTATTTCTTATATTTTGCAAAATTTTCACCATTTCCTTTTTTACACACACAAGTGTCTGCATGTGAATGCTCTCGTTCTTGCATTAATATAATAACATTCGCTTCTTTTTTAGGAGATATGCTTTTTTATTTTATTTTTAAAGCTATATCACAATCCCAATGTAATAAGAAAGAGAAAATTTGTAGTCCATATTCATATACTCATATATACATACACATCTAAGTCTTTAATTTCAAAATCAACACTTTTTAGAAGGATCAATAAACCCAGCTGCTGGGTTGATTGGATTCAAAGGCCCTTTAAGTTCCGCCCATCCTGTAAATATTGCGTACGTAGTTAGGCTAGAATTGCTAGGTTCCCCCTACGTACCTTTTCTAGTTTTGAGTGGCTGAGGTGTGCCCCTTGCTTTTTAGACCTTCCTCAAAGTACATATTCCCTCCGTTTCACGTTAATAATCTGATTAATTTTTTAAAATAAATTAAAATTATTTTATTTTAAAAAATATATAAAGCTATTAATGCAGGAAGGAGCGAGTAAAAACTTGCTTTTAGAATGTGTCACAGATTATTCTCATTGAAAAATATGTGTTTAATAGATTAAAAGATGACTCATAAGGACAATTTTTTGTCAAAAAACCATTTAGTCTAGCCAGTTTTTAGCTCATTAAGTATTTTCATTGACAAGACAAAAAGTATTCCTCGTTTGCAATTAAATTTTGTAATGTATGCATCGGCGAGGCAACCATTAAATATTTTCTTTGTAGAACTAGCATTGCCCACGGCCAATCATTCTGTTGCTACGAGTGGGAAAGCCATCTTAAACCTGGAGCGGCGGGATGGCCTCTTGCGGCCACCTGCAGCCAGGTATTGCCATCCCTGGGTCTGGCCTTGGCCTAGTGGCAAATAGGCTTGTATTGACTTGGCCGCAAACAATCCGCCACAATTTTTTGTTTTAAAAAAAAAAAAAATGTAAACTAAACCTCAAATGGAAGTGATAATTTGTACGATACCCTTATACTAGGATTTAACAAGGATTGCAAGACATGCAGCATGAGGTTTCAAATAAATATACTTACTGGATGATTGCAAAGGAATAAATATATCTCACAGCGGTAAAAATATAAAGCAATTAAACTACAAACACACCAAAATTTTTACATAGAAAACTTTAAAGGGAAAAAGCATTGGACAATCTTTCCAACCGGAAACATGTACTATAAAAATGATTTTACAGATCAATTTTCTAAAACAGTATCTCTTCTATAAGAGCAACATGTCTGGAACTGTTTTTAGAGTAATATTCAACATAATTAAGTGTGTGAATTATGATTTGCGTGTATTTCAATCCACATTTCCAACAATGCTAGAGATCATTATTTTGAGAATTAGGATACACTACATTATAAGGTTTTGAAATAAAGAAAATTCAATGAACATAAACCCTAAAAGTTGTTGGCCGGTGAAACCAATTACGAGTTCATTAAGGGCAGTTTTGTCTTTGTGGTGATATGACCTAAGTTATAAATAGGAATCATCAAAGAGGATGATGTGACTGGATTCAGACGAGAGAAGAATTCTGGACCAGAGAAGAGAATAGAGCTGCAACGACCCGGAACCAAGAGGTCAACGCAGAGCAACACAGAGAGAAGGAAAACAAGAATTTCTAGGAGGAGGAAGTTAGAGTTTTCTTCTTGTGTTTTGCATGAGGAGTGTTAATGAGAGATCTTTGTAATTCTCTTGTAACTATTTTTCTATTTAGTGGAATTGTGTGATCCTATGGATATAGGCAATAAGGTCGAACCACATAATTCTCTATGTTCTTATTTTGCTTTCTTGTTGACGTTTTTAGATTCTTTATTCTGCAGTATAGGTAGAGAATAGTAAAATTATACTCTATTAACCCAAAACTAGATAACAATATATTTATATTCTGTTCGGCCAGAACTAGAGTACAGTAAATATATAATCTGTTTGGCGAGGGTCTGTAGTTTTATTCCCCACAAAAGTAAGCAAAGATGTATTTCCTTTGAAAAAGTATTTTCTAATGAATATTAGATGGAAAAACCCTACTCTCTATCTCTCTCTACCTTTTCTCATTCAAAAAGTCTTTAATTAGCTTTTTAAGTTACTAGACAAAGTTGAAATTGAATTGGGAAAGTACTCTCGTCATGTTAGGCTCAAATAGTCAAATCTCAATACGTTGATTAATTAAGGAGGAATTCATTCGAATCTCGAAAATGCCGATTGATCACTGGACTGGCAAAACTCTCCTATGAACTTCATCCAGAGAATGTTGTTTTATCCCTATATGTCCAGCATGAACTTCGTGTGAATTTGTGAACTTTGTTTAGACAAAATCTATAAATCACATGTCAATCAATTTCAGAAAAAAAGTTATGCGCTATTTTTTTAATATTTTGCACTCCATTCTAACACTAAAAAGAATAGGAAAATCGATTCCTAGTGACTGAAGTGTATGTTCATTACTAACTTATATGCACCGAATCTTCATCTTCCAAATGCTTCAACCTCTCTAATTTCTTTAGTTGTAGACTTCAGCTAATGACAATCAACATATATACAACAATGACTTGATTCTTACACATTATGAGCAACTTAGTTTTATACTCGAAATAAGCCAACATATACATGTGGACAACATGTTCCAACAATTTCTACTTCGGCTATTACATGATAAAGCACTACAACCCAAATCGTATATGAACAAAGACAAAATTACAACTCTATAATGCACAATTTAGACTTTGTTAGATTGCCCAACATAAACACCAACTCCCCCTCTTTTTCATAAACTCTTTTAATCATAATGTGGTGTGTTATTCAACCTATTGATAAACTTGCATATCATAAATAAATAAATATATACATAGCACTATTTTTTTTGGGACAAGTGAATATTATGAAGCTCAAAAACCTACTAAAACAAAAAATATAAAGGGGGGAACCCCTTAATAATTACAATGCCATGTAGCCATTAAAAAAGGAAACTCCTTACGTATGAAACGCAAAGTAGAGGTAGCAGACCAAAGTTCATATTCACATTGCGCAAGAAGCTTCATCTTATGCATAGAGGATCCCTCAAAAATTCTTGAATTTTGCTCATGCCAAAGAAGATAAATGGCCGAATTTAAGAAAGATCTTTAGGAGGTAACCCAATTTAGGATTCTTCTTAAAAATGGTTGAGAAGCTGATTAGGAAGATTGGGAGGAACATCACACCTCAAAAATCCTAAATATGGATATATAATATTATCCATTTGGAATAGTTGCACTTGACAAAAATGTGAATAATGGATTCTTCATTGGACTTGCAAAGGATGCACCAGTTAGCTATCCTAATGCCATGCTTCGGAAGATTGCCAATAGTGAGAAGTCTATTATGAAACATCAACCAAGTTATAAAGGAATAGTGAGACATATTATGCTTGAACCAAACGAAAGTATGCCAATCACATATGTGACCAGAGCTGCGGATAATTTTATAAGACAAACTTGGAGACATTTGTCCATGAGAAGAAGGAATCTACCACACAACATCATCGTCCTTAGTCAGCATGGGAAATATAAATGTACAACCAACATTCATGTGAATATTGACTGTAATGGTCACTACAAGAAAAAAGATTATTAGCAACATTTTTTAAATGCGTAAAAAAAAATATTGTCGATATTGCTCATTAGCGACACATATAAAAAAGTGTCCCTAATAGTACTATTCTTGGGGATCCTTTTCTTTTGCATCACTAATATATATTTTTTTGTGAAGCTTTAAAAATTGTCAATGCATTTTTCAAACATAGCTAATAATATATTATTAGCGATGTTTGACAAAGCGTTGCTACTATATAAAATTTTTTAAAATAAAAAACACTTATTAACAACCCTTTAAGAGCATTGTTAATATCAAAAGAAAATTAAAAAATATATATTTCATTCTCTTAGCAACGCTAATAAGTTAAGAAAAATATTGAAAATATATTTTAACTCTATTATCGAAGCTCTTTAGGAGTGTCGCTAATAACATAAGAAAATTTAAAATATATATGTTAACTCTATTAGCAATGTTGCCAATAAAAATGTTAAAAAATAAATCAAAGTTGCTAGAGGCAGAATGACAGGAGAGTTGAAGAAGGGGGAGCAGAGAAGGAGGGGATGTGTGGGGGGGGGAAGAGGGGGGGGGCAAGGGGTTGGAATCCAGCGGGGTGTCAGATTTTTGGTCACGAAGTTACCTGGCAATCTTGTGGCTGCTAGGGGGGGGGGGGGGGGCGGGGAACAGAGAAGGGGAGGGGCAAGGGATTGTGAAGAGAGGGGGGAAGGGTGTGGGGTGCCAAAATCCGGAAAAGGAACTTGACTTCGACTCCCTGGAGACCCTCCTCTGGCTAGGAGGAGGGGAGAGGCGGGTAGAAGCAAGCGAGGGGGAACTAGAGAGGGGGAAGGAGGGGGCACAACTGATGGACAGGAACAGTGGCATGGTGGACACACAGTGGCAGCGACAGACTGTAGGGCATGGGAGGACACACAATGTAGGGATTATTGGGGGGGGGGGGGGGGGATTTGGCCTGCGACGATTGTTATTTGAGATGAATATAAGGCATCAGAAATTGTAGTTATAGCGACATTTAGTAGTAATCATCGTTATTATTTAAATTATTAGCAACATCTACAGCTAAACATCACTATTATTGATATTATTAGCAACATTTAGAAGTAAAAAATTAGAGAGGGAGGAGAGAGAAGAGAAGAAAGCAGAGTGAGAGGGGGAGAAGAGAAGAGAAGAGAGAGAAGAGAAGAGAAGAGAGAGGAGAGGAGAGGAGAGGAGAGGAGAGAGAAGGGAGAGTAGAAAGAAGAGAGTTGAGAGAATAGAGAGGAGAGATAGAGAATTTTTAAAAAAAATTGCAACACTCGTTGAAAATTGTCACTAATAACATAAGAAAATTATAAAAGATATGTTAATTCTATTAGTGACAGTCTCAAAGATCGTCACAAATAAATTTTTTTTTAAATCAAAAGTTCTGGAGGTGAATTGATGGGAGAGTGAAGAGGGGGGAGCAGGGAAGTGGGAGGAAGGCGGCCACCGTGGAATCTAGTGGCAGAGCTGGATCTGACACCGGGGTGGGGGAGGAGGAGGCGAGGGCAAGGGCAAGGGAGCCGGATTTTGGCTCCCAAATCTCCCTCGTAATCTTGCAGCTATTGTGGAGAGGGTGGGAAGGGAAAACAAAGGAGGGGAGGGGGATTGTGCAGAGAGGGGGGAAGTGGGGGAAGAGGGGGCAGTGCCAGAATCTAGCAAAGGAACTGGATTTTGGCTCCCTAGAAACCCTCCTCCGGTCGGGAGGAGGGGAGAGGGGGAAGAGCACGCGAGAGGGGGTGGGAACTAGAGAGAGGGAAGGAGGGCGCATGACTGATGGGCAACAATGGTGGCATGGCATACACATACTGGCAGCCGAACTATAGGATAGGGGAGGACACACAGAGGAGGGATAAGTGTGGGTGTGGGGGGGAGAAATTTTGCCTATGGCGATTGTTATTTGCGATGCATATAAAGCATCCCAAATTGTAATTTTAGTGACATTCAATTGTAATTATCTCTATTATTTACAATGTTAGCAACATTTATAGCTAAATATCACTATTATTGATGTTAGTAGCAACACTTACTTCTAAACATTGCTTATAATAAAAAATGAGAGAGAGACAAGAGAAAGAGGAGAGAGATGAGGGAGAGGGAGAAGAGAAGAGAAGAGAAGAGAAGAGAGAGAGAGAGAGAGAGAGAGAGAGAGAAAAGAGTGAGATAAAGAGAGGAGAGAGAGAGAGAGAGGAGAAAGAGAAGAGAGAGAGGTGAGAGAGAGGAGAGCAGAGAGAGAGGGGAGAGGATTTTTTTAAAATTGCAACTCTCATACAAAAGAGCTGCAAATAGTGCGTATTTGCGACACTTTTCTATGAGCATCACAATTACTCATTACTTAAAAAAAACCATCACTATTTGCAATGCTCCTTGAGATCATCGCTAAATGCGGCGTCCATTTGCGACGGTTCTTTTGAAGCATTGCAAATAGAAAATGTTTTAAATAATAGAAAATGACGCTCTTTGTGACACTTTTATTAAGAGTCACAAATAATATTTATTAAAAATAAAATTAAAATCTTCACTCTCTTCTCTCTCCTCTCTCCTCTCACCTATCTCTCTATCTCCTCTCTCCTCTCACCTATCTCTCTATCTCCTCTCACTTCTCTTACCTCTCTCTCCCTCTCTCCTCTCTCTTTCCTCTCCCTCTCCCTATCTCTGTTCTTTCTATGTCTGCCTCTCTCTACTCTCCGCCCCAACTCTCAAGTGGAGAGGGGAGAGAAGAGAAGATTTTAATTAAAGTTTTTAGAATTTTTTATTACATATTAAAATAAAATATTTTTATAATAAAAGGTATTTGCGATGCATATCTATATATGTCGCAAATACCTTGGGTAGTTGCGACACATATCTATATGTGTCACAACTACCTAAGATATTTGCAACGCATATTCTTATGCGTTGTAAATAATTATTATTTTGTTTAATATATAATATACAATAAAAAATCATTAAAATTAAATTCTCCCTCCCTCTCTTCTTTCTCTCTCTCCTCTCTAGCGCTTCCCTCTTTCTCTATCTCTTTCTCTCTCTCTTCGCTTTCTTTATCTTTTGACAAATTTAGTGACACCATTAGATTTTGAAGAATTTAACTCATTAAATCCTAATTCCTTTTTATCACTATTATCTTTTCCTATGTTTAACATCTTGCCCAATTTTTCTTCACCTAGGATGAATGTTTTTTTCAATTTTTCTTGCTAAGCCTTTATACCTAAAATTTCAATCTTTTTCATGCATGACTTATTTGTCTCTAATTTCTCATAAACCTTATTTTTTAAGAATTTTATCTTATCTAGAAAATTACTTTTATCTGACTTAAAGACATTATGAAGACTAAAATTCATTCTCTAAAGACCTATATTTTTTCATCTTTTTCTCAAATTCATTTTTTCAAAATTTGAACCTCTTTATCTAATAGTTCCTTGTCTTCAACCAATTGAAAATTTGACTAGAATTTGAGTCAATTTTCTTCTCATTTGATTTGACAATTTTCTCAAGTTTCTTATTCCTTTTACCCAAATTAATGACTTTTCTATTTAGAGTTTCACGATCTAAATCCTCCACATTACTAGTAAGAAAAAGGCATAATGAACACAAATTAAGAACCACACAATCAAGAGCAAGTTGAGAAGATATCAAGCTGATTTATAGCAAACACACAAAATAAAATAAAAAAAAACACTTAAGCAAAATCAGCAAGTAAACATGTAAGTTGATAGCAAAATTAATAAACCTAGCAAGATTATGAGAAAGCCCTCCACTACCAATTTGGAGTTTAATAGCCTTCTAAACTTATAAGATCACCATAGTGCCTCTAGTTCAAATATCTAACTACAGAGAAGAACTAAAAGTTGTGGACTCGACACATAGAAAGTTTAAAGTGGAATAAACTACTACAAACCAATGATTAATTATCTATCAATGCATGCAACCAAAATCAACACACAATGATTTTTACATAGAAAATGAAATTGAGAAAAAACCATAGTTAGCCAATCCCTTCGCCTGATTCAATGCACTATTAAGATGAGACTCACAAGATTCAAGACTACCAACCTCTTAACTCACTAGAAGTCCCTTCTCCACTAGTTTGTTCGCAACCAAGACTCCTCCTTGATGTTTTTTCCTTCGAACTTATCTTTGTCTTTCTTCAATAGCATAGCCACCAATCAAAGCCCTCTTCAATTAGATCTTCAATGCTTTTTCAAGGTCCCTTTATGAAGAACTCCTTCAACAACTATTGCAATATATTATTGTGAATAAATTCTCAAAAATTATTCATGAATAGAACAATTGAAGGATCCCTTGTTAGCTAATTAAATTTATCTTCAAAGCATGTAGCCAATGAAAAGCATTACTTACTCAAAACTCAATTGAGTAGGCTCACCAATATATCTCTATGTTAATAATGACTTCCCTCTCCTTTCCCACGTCCAAAACACCACTTAAATCAATAACTAAGTCATCTTAGGTGTTTGACATATAATAATTATCTCATTCCACTGGGAATATCTATTTCAGGAAACTCTGCATAGAAGTGATCGATTGTTTCATAGGGCGATCGAGTGTTCCTTGTTTTATTTGATTGCAGATGCCTAATTGATTGTTCTATTCTTCATACGGTCTATTATTTAAGTTACTGGAGTCCGTCTGATATATTAGCAATTAATCCTTTGATAAAGGGATCATTTATTTAAGCTATAGGTCTTCTTCTGATAAGTAGTCAATTGATCTTTCGATTAGGCGGTCAATCATTTAACTTAATGTGATCTGATCTCATGTTGAGCGATTTATGAGTGATCGATCATTTCAAAGTGCGATCGATCATTTGCTCTAATGAAATACGATACTAGCACCAATCTATCTAGTGAGCTGTCAATCTATTGGTTTTGTCTTTCGGAGCATCTTGTAGAAACATTCAAGGTCAATCGATTGGGTGATCTATAGCGATCAAACGCTAATGAACAAAAACATAGTTTTTGTCCAAAAGTCACTAAATCTCTTTTTTTCACTCCATATATTTTTGTCCAAAAGTCTCTAAACCTCTTTTGTTCACTCTAATATGATATTCCTAGTATCCCAAGTCTGAATGTGATGTGTTTGAGTATTTTATCTATGATCAAAAAACTTATAAGTCTTATAATATGCTTCATTTTCACCATTTGATCTTGAGCAGCAACCAATCTATTTTATGACTCAAATTACACATCAATTTGAAAATGTTTTGTTCACTAGAATTAGTCAATACTATATGTTAGAACACATGTGGGCATATGCATTGTAATTGACTAATTTTATTGATTAAAACTATGTCAAAACTTCATAAATGTAATTTCTCTTAGGTATCTATTTAGATTTAGCTGTGGTTGAGTTGAATTTGGAATTGATAAACTTGAAAATAGGAGCAGACATATTTTTATGGATCAAGGTTGAAGACTAAGCATTTTGAAGGTAAAAGAGATTAATTTTGCGCACACTGACATATACAAATCACTTAGAATAACGTAAAAGTGATTTTGGGAGTTTCAAAAAAATTAGGGTAAAAAAGGCAACTGTCAAAATACTGTGCAATCGATTGATCTCTATAAATTGCACTGATTGAATTAATCATTCGACACTTGAAACATTCATTTGTAAAAATAGACTGAGAGTTTATCGATTAATCACCCACTTGATGGATCAATCGCTGGCTGAGTCGTGCCCTAATGAAATAGTTAAGGATCCATCGCTGTTTGAAACAATCGATCACTGTTTGTTATGATTGCCTAATTTAAGCCTTTTAGTGAGAGATTGTATTCTTATTTGGAGTTAAATTCTTAAACTGACTTAGAAACCTATTTAAAACTAAGGAACCACAAAATTGAATAGAGGAAAACCTAGAAAATAATAGAGAAGAGAGGATAATTCCATGTCCATTGTTTTCCTAGAGAGATCACGTACCCAAAAAGCCCTAAGGTCATGTTAATGGTAGTTTCATGAAGACACACAACTAAAAGAGAAGAATTTCAAACAACAAAGAAAAGAGGAGTTGAGCAAAATCTTCAAAGGAGTTTAAGAAACTCAAAGGTGGATCAACAATTGAAAGAGTTTTTGAGTGTATTGCTAGAAGAAGTCGTAACACAAAGAGGGAAAAATTTAAGGTTTCGATGGAATGAGATACTTGAAGGCCAACAATGAAGAGGATTAAACAAAGTAAAGGTAATTTTATTTGTGTCGAGTTTAAAGAGGTTGGTTGGTTATCCTTTGGGTATTGTAAGTTCTTGTTTACTAGTGCATTGATTTGGCCTTGTGTGGCTGTCGTGGTTTTTCACCCAAGTATGGGTTTTCCATGTTAAATCTTTGTGAGTTCATATGTGTTTTTCCTGCTTGCATTGATTTAATGCTTGAGAGATCGATAGATAATGTGAGTAGACAATAGATTTTAATTATTTATGTTATATGAGAAAATTCTGAGCAATGAGGCCATATCTCATAGTCTTTATCTTTGTTAGATAATTAGGTTGGAGGTAATGTGGTGATTCGCTAAGTTATTTGCCGAATATTAAACTTTTAAGTGGTAGCTGAGGATTTTGCTTTTAATTCATGCTATCAATTTGATTTTGAATGCTAATGTATGCCTACCTTGCTTAAACTTGGTCATTCTTCCAACATGTGTTTTTTTTGTGATTTTGGTGTGTTTGTTTGACTTTTTTACTTGTGCTTTATTGAGTCATCATGTCTAGTTATTATTCTTCTAGTGATAATGGGGATTTTGATGTTAAAAGTCTTTTTAGACATGCCATTGAATTGAGTAAAATGTATAAGAAGTTAGAGAAGAGTGTAAAATTGAATAAGGAGACAATTGAATCAATTTCTAATGACAAATTCAAATTGGTTGAGGATAAAGAAGTACTAGATAAAGACGTCTAAACTTTGAAGAGTGAACTTGAGAAAGAAAGTAGAAAATCTAAGTCTTTAGAATATAAACTTGTGTCTACTAAATAATAAGTTAATGCCTTCAAATTTAAGAAAAATAATCTTTTAGATAAGATAAAATTCTTAGAGAATGAAGTTCATGAAAGAGTAGAGACAACTAAGGCTTATTTGAAGAAGATTGAAGATCTAGGGAGTGAATTGAAAAATATCAAGAAAAATTGAAATCTTTCACTTTAGGGCAAGAGAAATTGGACAAAACATTTTACCTAGGACAAGATGATAGTGATTGTAAGAACATATGTGTCTTTATGTCATATATTGACTTATTGTCATCATCAAAACAATATCATGAAATGTGTATTTTGGGTCAGTTATAGTTTAAAAATTGATTTTTGAAGGTGGAACAAAAAAATGACTCAAATATATGTTTTCGTTAGGTAAAAACATACACACACATCACATTCACACACTTTAAGGTAAAGGATACCTTAGGTGAAAGAATGGTGAAGTTTGTTGATTTAAATAGTGAAAAAATAAAAAATTTGGTCAGAAAGATCGATCACAAGGTTATAACGACCGATCCCTTATGAACTTTAGATTAATCTCTGAAAATTGATTGAACAATTAATTGACACCTAAAATTACACTTTTAAAAACTAAGCCAAGAGTTAGCGATCAATTGGCTTATTACAACGATCGATCGGCTGAAGAGTCATGAAGAAACATATAAGGATTAATCGATCATCCTGTGGAAAAAATCGATCATTGGAGTGACAGGTAGCCTAATTTAAGTTTTTATGGTTTTGTTCGAGTTCCAAATTGGAGAGTTATTCCTTTTAGGGTTTAGGAGTCTATAAAAAGATATTAGAGAGTGATGGAGGAAGAGAGAAGACATAGAAAACCTAGAGAGATTGTGTAGAGTTGTTTTAATAGAGTTTTGAGAGAGTTGTCTTCTAGTTTGAAAAAATTTTAACCCTAAAAAGAGTGATTAGAGGTGAGATTAGTGCACAAAATACGTGTTGTTTGCTTAAGCTTGTTCCTAAGAAGATCAAGTTAATAGAATATTCATTTTAGAGGGAAGATGAAAGATCTATGTTGATCAAGAGAGCACATAGAAGAAGAAGATCATGCTATGCCGATAAATAATCAAGGAGTGGTTGATTCAAAATTCAAGAGTGGTGTGAAGTGTAAGATCCCTAAGCTTGAACCGGTTTACTTTATTCTATTTAATTGCATTTATATGGTTTAATGTTAACTCATATCGGTTTTAGGCTATTTTTGAAGTTTAAGTGATTAACATAGGTTTTAACTAAAATATTCTTCACATTTCAATTTTTTAAGTTAATTTAAGTCATTTGGTATTTTTCTAGAATTTTTACTATTTTTCCCAAAAATTAGGGTTTGGCGGGACCCACCGTGGGCCCCACGACCAAAATTTAAAATTTTAACCAAAAATGTTCTTAACATCAAACTAAGACATTGAGAAATTATTTCAGAATTTTTCAAATTTTAATTTGGGTCGTAATGGAAAAATTATCTATTTTTAGTTGTAAATTCTATTTGTACCCCATTATTTAGTTTTGACCAACCCAACTTTTTTTATATATGGAATGGCACAGCCACTTTCCCGATTGGGAAGGCGTTGAGACCTGGAGCATTTGAGCCTTATCCCCAATTTCTTAAGAAAGAAAGGAGATTAAGGTGAGATTTTGTTTAATACTTCATAGATCCTTTAGGGTTTTGCCTAGATCTTTTAAATATCTTCCTTTGCTTTGAATCAATCTCGATTTTCACTCAAAAGCTACTGATTTGGGTTTGTTTTCAAGATCTAATGTTTGAAATTTTGTTTTTGGGTTTCTTTAACCCTAGATCTAAGTTTTTCAAAAGGTTTAGATGTTCTAAATCGGTTTTATGAAGGTATTGATAAAGATAATGTTTTGGATAGGTTTAAGAGTACTTTAAGGAACCATTTCAAATGAAGAACTTGCTGAGAGGTAAGGGTTTTTGTATCTTAAACTTGATGTGATTTTCGGATCTAAGATTTGAGGTATGTTGAAATGGGTTGCATGCATGTGTGTTATAATGGTGATGTGATAGAAGATAAATCTTTGGTATTATTTTCTTAGGGCTTTGCTTAATAATGATTAGATTTGATGTTTTAGAAGCTTTGATTTGATTATAATGAAGTTTGGGAATGAAATTTGATATTTTATGAAGTGCATGTAAAGTTTTGGTTTGGCTTCCAACGTGGAGAAGACGACACAGAAACTGTTGTTATGCCGATTGAACGGACTTACAGGGCGATCGAATGGCATAACATGTTTTCAGGCTGATATTCAGTTCAGCCATTCGAACGGCCCTGCCGGGCAATCGAAAGGCTATAATGCAGAATTTGGTCATTTTATGCATGTTGCTTATTTCAATATCTCTACTCCCAAATATCATTTTTATGTTTATGTGGAGTGATTTGAGCTAGAATAAGCTACTGGAAGAGCATGCTATTGATGTTTAGAATTTATGGTGTATATTTAAAGTCTATGTGAAATAGC
Source organism: Saururus chinensis (assembly GCA_035235625.1). Lineage (NCBI taxonomy): Eukaryota > Viridiplantae > Streptophyta > Magnoliopsida > Piperales > Saururaceae > Saururus > Saururus chinensis. The sequence continues at coordinate 20,140,917 of CP141146.1, read as the reverse complement.
TTATAGTTGGATATACATGTTAGAATTGCTATCTTGAAGATATAATTGGATTATTCTCTATAGTTTAAGCATGTTTTCAGTAGAATTATAGCATACTAATGAACTGATATGTCATTATATGATGTCGTTAAATTATGGGTGAATGATAGTGTCATGCCTAGACTAAAGTGTGAGGTGAATGTGCTTACATATGATTAGCATGTGGTTACGTTCGACTTAATTGATGATTTTAGATGATTTTTACCCATGATTTCCAATGGAATCCATGATTAGATATTGATGTGCATGTGTAGTGTGTTGAAGAGTTAATTGCAAGGCATGTTAATATGCTTAGAATGAGATGTTTCTACCATGTACACACACATGTGGGGGAAATGATTATGATGATGTTTAGTATTATGATTATAAATTATGCATGTGGGGTTGATAAGAGCACTTATCATGAATTAGGATTCATGTATGTCTTGCCCACATATGTACCATGTTGCATGCATCATGAAACGGATCTCCGATTGAGACTTTATCGAGATTAGCCGAGTTTGATCAATTCAATGCAATGTTGTGAAATTGTGTGCCGGATTAATCGGTCGTTGGCTTAATCGGAACTTGATTGGTCTAAAAGGACATGATTTCAATTTGAGTTCCTATGAGGAATATGTATACTCCCCGGGTTGAGTCAATTTGAGTCGCGACAAGTTGAGTCGATTTGAATTATTAATGCGATTGAGATTTGTTTATTGAGACAGTCAAACCTTCCAGAGTGGTATGCCTTCGTGCACCGGCTACCACGTGTTCTAGTTTTCCCTGAGGAAATCAGACTCTTCCACCATAGAGATGTCCAGAGTGAACACACTACTCTAGTTTTCCTTAAGGAATTCGGACGTCCGTGGCCTGAACTGTCCAGAGCGAGCAGACCTGCTCTAGTTTTCCTTATGGAATTCGGACTTCCGGTGTGGATAGTCCAGAGTGAGCAAAGGGGATGACTACCCCTACACCCTAGTTTTCCTTATGGAATTCTGACCGTGTCCAGAGCAGGCAATGACCTAGTTTTCCAATTAGGAAATCGTACTACGTCCAGTGCGGGTGATATGATATGATATGATTGTATTTCTGATACTACCCCTACACCCTAGTTTTCCATATGGAATTCGGACTGTGTCCAGAGCAGGCAATGCCCTAGGTTTCCAGTTAGGAAATCGGATTACGTCCAGAGTGGGTGATAGGATTTGATATGATATAATTGCATTCCTCTCCTTGATGGAGACATTTTCCATTTGATGATAATGCATGTGTATGTGACAATATTATGCACAGATTGCACAGGTTGTGTAGGGATATTTGGATTATGTGACACATGTGGATGCGATTGATTATGCATGATGTAGAATAGTGTGATTGAGACACTTATCATGCAGGGTGAATGATTTATGAATGAATTATATGGATCTACATTATGTGATTATGTGTGAATGAGACACCACTATGTAGGTTGATGAGATATGAATGCAAAATATGTAAAAATGGAATGTCAATGCACTATGTCAAAAGTTACAATTTTAATTTGATTTTTGATCTTTTAGTGTTTTGTCATGAAATAGCCAAAGAGGGAGATTGTTAGAACATATGTGGGCATATATATTGTTATTAGTTAATTTTGTTGATCAAAACTTTGTTGAAACTTCATATATGGAAATAATCTTAGGAATTTGACTAGATTTATTGTTGTCGAGTCGGATTTAGAATTGATGGACTTAAAAAATAGGAGTAGATGTGTTCTTATGGACTAAATTTGAAGTCTAAGTGTGTTGAAGGAAAAAGAGATTAGTTTTGTACCCACACATATACAAATAACTTAGAATATATTTGAAAGTGGTTTTAGAAGTTTTACACAGACTTAGGGTAAAAAGGGGAAAACTATTAAAATATTGTGCAATCAATCGATCACTGCAATTTAATTTGATTGAATCGATCAATCGAAACTTGAAACAATTCTTTGTAAAAATAGACTGAGAGTTTATCGATCGCTCGTCCACTTGATGGATCCATCGTTAGCCGAGTCGTACCCTAATGAAAAAGTGAATGATCCATTGTTGTTCAAAATGATCGGTTGCTATCTATTATGATTGCCTAATTTATGCCTTTCTAGAAGAGATTGTATTCCTAAGTGGAGTTAAATTCTTAAACCGACTTAGAGACCTATTTAAAGACTAAGGAATCACAAAATTGAAGAGAGGAAAACCTAGAAAAGTTTAGAGAGGAGAGGAGATTTCCTTGACCATTGTTTTCCTAGAGATCACCCAAAAAGTTTCAAGGTCATTTTAATCGTGGTTTTGTGAAGACACACAACTGAAAAAGAAGAATCTCACATAGTAAAGAAAAGAGGAGTTGCCACAAAGTCTTCAATGGAGTTGAAAAAACTAAAAGGGGAATAAATAATTAAAGGAGTCTTTGATTGAGTTGCTAGAAAAAGATGAAGCGGAACACGAAGAGAGAAAGCTTCATGTGTAAGAACATATGTGTCATATCTTAAGTTTGTTTGCTAATTTCTTTGTCAAACTTATGTCAAAAACCTTGGGTATGTAGTTAGTCTTAAAATCTAATTAGATGTAGTAGTGGTTGAGTAAGATTTGAAATTGACATACTTGAAAAATAGAAGTAGACTTGTTCTTATGACTCAAAAAAGAAGACTGAAGAGTGTTTAAGGTTTTTTAAACTTATTTAGATCACATTCACATACCAAAATCTCAGAGAAGTTTTAGAAGTGATTTTAGGGGTTTTAGTGTAAAAAGGGCAAAATAGTAATTAAATTATTAGAATGATCGATCGTTGGACATAAAGCTAAATGGAACAATTGATTGACATTTGATTCAACCCTCTGTTAAAAGAAGTTGTAAGTTATCAATCAATCGCTCAAAGTATCGTGTGTTCAGAAAACACTGAAGGATCGATTGATGTATGAAACGATTGATTGCTAACATAGTTGCCCTAAACAAGTTGATTCATTGAAATAATGTTTGACTAAATGTTCTCAAGTCTAGGATTGTAATCATATTTTTGTTAATTTATTATTTATTTGGGCTATTTATATTTTGAATAGGTGAGTTGGACCTTCCTCCTGTTTACATATGTAAACGGATTTTGATATGATCTAAGTGGTAGAGAAAGTAAAGACCAACTACCTAAAGCTATTCAAGAGTTAATAATGGGCTCCTAATGGTCGCAACATGTATAAAATGGTCGAACACAACCATGTAGACCCATTGGATTTCACATTTGCATCAAGAGGACCAAATTTAGGAAAGAGATGATATGGATAGACCGATACAACCTTAATATTTTAATCATGTCTTTCTATAGAAAATTCATATTATTATTATTCTAGTGGCATTAAAAATAAGACATATGTGGATACAATCACTATTTCGGGAAGAAATTCATAATTCTAAAGATAAATAGGTCAAATTTGACATGTAAAGGGACAATTAGTCAATGTAACAACCGAGATTTTTCCTCACATTTTCTTTAAAATTTACGAATTTTTTTTGCTATATAACAACTGTAAATCAGAAAAAATATGAATACAAAACATGTGAAAACAGTTTTATAATTTAAAACATAACACATCAATTTTTCCCATACAAATTTTTACTCATTCGATCAAACATCATACGGCCAAACCAAACATCCTCAGGCGCTACTCGAAAACAAACAAACAAATAAATTGCTATGATCATAGACTTTAAATACAAATCTCTCCTAAGCATCCCTAAGTGTAAGTCCCATAACAGTCCACAATCTAATCCAAATTACAAGTCCAGAAAGCATAAACACCTTACTTCTCATCTAACCCAATACAAGAGATTGTGGCACAAAATAATACTCGCAGTAAGTCAAGTGTATACCTGAGTCAAAGGGAATCAATCCACTGCAAAAATGAGCATCCATCTCCCATAGTTCTCCACCACAAACCTGCAAAAGCCTCCTGAACAACAGAGTTAAAAAATACCCAGTAGGGGAGTTCTAAATAGTGAACTCAATAAGTCCATGAATAGATGTGTTGATGCAACTCAAACATGAAGCAAACAGGCATATCATAATCTACACATACGCATACAATCATGCCAACTACATACCATCAGACAAATCTTACACATACTTTGTAACGCCCCTGATTTTCCCTACGATTTCTTATAATTTTTCTGATCATTTTTGGCAGAAAAATATGATACTTCGGCGTATGTGGCCTCAGTATTTGTACCCGTAGTCGGGTATGGGTTCAGTCGTAGGCCATAGCCTCGACGCACGCTTCCAGTGCGAAAATTTGAGAGAGAAGGAGACTGCTGAAAAAAAAAAGAAGAAAAAAAAAAGTAAAACATCGGGCTCGGTCGAGCCTGATCTAGAAGTCGCCAGAAAACAGAGAGCCCCCTCCCCTTTTCTGTTGTCTTCCCTCCGGCGACCGGCCACCTCCAGTGGGACGTTGGGCCACCGGCTCCGCCCTGGTCCGGCGATGCCAAGGGGCCACCGCCCACGGCCGCTCCGCCGTCCGACCCGTCTTGCCCTGTTTCCTGCGGTTAGACTCCCTCTCTCTCTATTTTGAGTTTCGGTTGCCGCCGTCGCGGGCCGGCCGGCCGCGTGGGCTCCGCCCCGGCCTGGCGACGGCCAGGGACTGCCATACCCAGCCCAGCGCCACCTGGTTCGGCCTCCCTGTTCATTTTTGTCCGCCCCGTTTTCCCGGTTCGTGTCTCTGTTTTGCATTTTGGTGGCCGCTGTCGTGGACCGGCAAGGGCCTGGCCGGCCAGCTATGACTCAACCGTGGGCCGGCGACGGCGGGAGGCCACTCCTCCCGGCCCAGTGGGCCTCCGCTCCGCCAGCCCCCCCTCCGTTCCGCATCTCCCCTATTCCGTCGATCTCTCTGCTCCCTCTCTGTTTGGTGCTGTGGCAGCACCGGCGGTGGCCGGTGGGCTCCACCCGGCCTCCGTCCGGCCAGCCACGGGCCGGCGACGACAAGCCCGGCCACCAGCCAGCTCCGCCGGCCCCCTGAGTTCGTTTTTCCCTTGGTTAGTTTTCTCTCCCTTTCTCACTGTGATTTGTTTTGAGCCACCGCCGTGGGCCGCCAAGGGCAGGCCGTCCGACTACGGCTCCGCCATGGGCCGGCGACGGTGAGAGGCCACCCCTCCCGGCCCCAGAGGCCTCCATTCCGCTGCCCCGTCCTCATCCCCCTTCACCCCTGTTTTTCCGCCGCCTCACTGTTTTGGGTGAAACGGTGGCTGCAGCCGGCGAGCCACTGCCAATCGAACCTCTGTCCAGCCCTGCCTGAGTCCGGCAAAGGTGGTGGACCACCCCACTTAGCCCGGTTCCATCTCCTCCGCCGTTCTCTCCTCCACCGGTGCATTCCGGCCCTGATTTGTGCCAGAACCACCCAAAGCCCCCCTTGGTTCTGGTTGAGCCTGAGGAACGCTGCGGGCAGGCCGCTGGCCGACCTCGGCCTGATGATGGCTAGGTGACGGCCAGGCCACCTCCCCGATGCTGTCCCAACTCAGGTTCGCCGACCTTAGCACTATTCCGCCTCCGCCCTCCCTAGCCCCTATTTTTGGGCAACGTCCGTTTTGGACGTTGTGACTGCCATTGCCAGTCGGACGTCGGACATGGCCGTGTGGACCTTTGTCCGACTCTACCTCAGCCCAGTGATGCTAGTGGGCCACCCCTTCGGGCCCTGTTGAGCGTCCGTTCCCTCCGCTTTGTCGGAGCCCGATCCGCATCCCTTGCTTGGGTGCTCTCACTCGGAAAAACCGAGCCTTTGCTCCTCATTGTGTTGTTTGTCCGGCGTGTTGCCGTTGACTTTGACCGTCAACTCTGGCCGAAGATAGCTCCTCCTGGCCGCTAGAGCCACGACACAGCCAGCCATAGCCGTTGGTAACCCTTGCTCGTCCCTCTGTTCCCCCGGCCCCTCTATGCTTTTGGCCATTTTCATGTTTTGGGCTATCGAGCATCGTTGGATGCCGAACACCCTTTGGACCACTTAGTGTGGCGGGTTTCAGCCTAGAGATGGCTGGCCGCCTTAGTGCGGCACCGCCCCTCTTCTTTCGGCATGAGGCAGGTTCCCCCTCTGCCAATGATATGTGTTTGACCGCGCCACTTAGAGCGCCACCGTTCTATCTTGCCGAACGCCGATTGGCCTCTAGTTGGCCTGCCTCGGCCCGGAAATGGCAAAGGCCGTATTGTTGGTCTCCGCCCTTGGGCATGGCCCTACCGCCTTTCCAAGTCTTAGGCTGACACCGTCTAGCACTCTCCCCCTCCCTTTAGCCGCGTGTGCTAGTAGCCGCGCGTGCGGGTTAGGGTTTTGGTGCCGCTTTGGCACCGCCCGACCATCAGATGGCTCTGCCATCATCTGGAGTTGACATCGGAGTCCTCCATCAGTCTCCTCCATCCTTGAGTGACGCCCACACCCTCCGCCCTTATGTGGGCCCTAGTAAACACGAAATCGACGCCGTTGGGTGCTGTCCACGGCCAATTTCGATGTCTTGTGATCGGTTGTGTATGGTTCAACCACCGGTCGAATTTTAGTGTACGCCTAGATCTTCGGTCGCACCTGCCACTCATTGGCACGACCTTCCTCCCGGCCACCCGTAGTGTGCCGCCGTAGATCACAGATTTTTCCGCGTTGATCAGTGTCACCCCTGTTTGGCCGTGAGTGCTTCCGGCGTTTCTTACACCCTCGGGACAACAGCTCTCTCAGCTGGGCAATGGTTTTGACCGCCAACTCCGCCACTGATGCCGCCACCGTCGTGTGCTCGCCATCAAACGTCATGATTACGAGGTAGGGGAGCTTGAACTCGTAATTTCATGATAGCATGCTTGAATGAGTAGTAGCATGCTAGGAATTACATGATGTGCATATAAGCATGATTATATATTATGTTTTAGATACGTATGGCATGCATATGAGCTGTGAGTATGATTGTTATGTATGAGTTGCACGTATGCTTTATGTATGTGTATGTGCATGTGGGCAGAGGTATGTACGATGGACGGTAAGAAGTGGTAAGGGTCTGGTACGAAGTTGGACGTGGATTTGGACGTGTAAGCGTACGACGGAAGATAGAGAAGGTAAGTTTGATGGGCAATGGACAGTAAAAAGTGGTAAGGTTTTTGGTATGGAGTCGGATGGGGACGGCTAAGCGTGTGATGGAAGATGACAAACGTAAGTATGACAGACGAAGAATGGAGCGGATTGGATCGGTTTGGCGTGGAACAAAGTCAGGGGTGGTTCCTGTAAGTAAGAGAACTTAGGCTTGAAGCCTGAGGTGGGGTTTGTTAGACGACAAGAGTGTGCATAATTGTACAAGCATAACGTACAAATTATAAAGTGAAAAGTAAGCATAATCAGTGAGGTGTAAGTAAGGGGGTAACGGGGATCTGCTTTGAGGAGCTCGTTTGACGATGTAAGTAAGATGTTTGGACTGTAAGGTGGATGGCAGAGGTTGTATGATTACGTAAGGATTGTGTACAGTGAGGTATGTGTGACTTGGACAGGTAAATGAAGTCTGCTGCCCTGACGAACTAGGGTTTCGATCGGGCTCAGCTTCGGGTTGATCAGTCGAGGACTGAGTTTGTGTGGCATAATTGTACCGCATAATATACTTAATTCAAACTTGAATTATAAGAAAGCTAATGATAGCGTTGTGAGTTTGAGACCTAAGGGTTCGACGGATTAAGTTCCGTGTTTGAGCTAGCCGATAATGAGTCGGCTGAGCACTTCTGTGTCTTGCCATGGTTGTTATCCTGCGGGATCTTGTCTATGTGCTTTATAGAGCACCGGACGTCTGATGCTCTGTTGAGAGCGATGTATGCTTTGTTTTGGTCTGTGTGCTGTTAAGCCCAGACGTTTGATGCTCTGTTGAGAGCGCTGTAAGTTTCTGCCCTTCGTGGGCTCTATATGTTTCTGCCTATAGATGGCACTGTAAGATTCTGGCCCAAGAGTGGCACTGTATGTTTTCTGCCCTTAGTTGGCACTGTATGACCCTTGTTGGCAATGTATGGCCCCAAAGAGTGGGCATTTGCGCGCTCAGGTAAGCAGTATCATGGACCTGCTCTTACCTGTTTGATCCTGTGCCCCATGAGCATAGGTGTGCCTTGCCTTCGGAAAAGTCCATGGCATCTAGTTGCTCCCCGAAGGTTAAGGTGACGCCCTTGTGGCATTCCCTTCTTTCCCGACATTGGAGCTTATTAATTGTAATGAGCTTCAGTCGTCGGTAGTATGTGTTCGATAGTGAGAGTATGTTGTATGCTTCAGTTTCTGAGTAAGTTGTACGTGTAAGATTCAGAGTATGTGTAAGTGTAAGCTCCTAAGGAAGACGTAAGAATACGTTTATGTGTAAGCGTATGATTGTACGATTAAGGTCGTACAAGTATGCGTAGGTTGTGTGAGTATGAGTACGATTGTAAGATGATGATTTTGAGTAAGAATGTAAGTAAGTTTCTGAGTAAGACCGTAAGTGTACGATTCTGAGCACGATTGTAAGTATATGTTCTGATAAGGATTGTAAGTGTAAGATTGTACGAATAAGGTCGTACAAGTATATGTAAGGATTGGAGTATGTGTATGATGGTACAAGAAAGTTGTAAGACCCTAATTCAAGGTGTTAGTGTAAGTTTACTTTCATTGGTGTGCTATGCATTATTATATGCATATGTTTATGATTATATTATGTTGACTGCTTCATGTTTGTGTTGCATGACGCATGTTTTTATGAACTTATCGAGTTCACCATTTTTGGGATTTCCCCTACTGGGTATTTTCCTACTGAGTATGAAAATACTCACCCTACTATTTTTAGCCCCGTGGTTCGGGAGGCTTTTGCAGGTTGTGTTGGAGAGCTCCGGGAGATGGATGCTCGTTTCTGCAGATGATCGTTCCGCCTTTGACTCAAGTATATTTGAGTCAACGAGAGTTTTTGATGCCACGATCTGATGTATTGGGTGAGATGAGATTTAAATGTTTATACCTTCTGGACTTTTAGCTTGGATCAGATAGTAGACTGTTTATGGGACTTGTACTCGGGGATGCCTGGGAGTTATTTGTATTTGAAAATCCATGATCATGGTAATTTAGTCGTACGTTTGTTTTCGAGTAGCGCCTGAGGAGATTTGATTTGGCGATATGATGTTTAACCGTATGATGTTTTAAATTATAAACTGTTTATATGGGTTTTGATTTCGTCAGTTTTACTCCGATTTAAAAAAAAATAAAAAATTTCCGTGAATTTTATGGAAAATGTATGAAAATCTCGGGCGTTACATACTTATATGACCTTACTCGTATAATCATACACTTACTCATACAACTCACACATACCTATACGACCTTACTCGTACAGTCTTATGCAAAATCATACTCTTACAGTCTTACTCAGAATCATACTCTTATAGTCGTGATCATACTCATACTCTTACAGTCGTACTCATACTCATACTCTTACAGTATTATGTAGAATCATACTCTTACAGTCATGCTCATACTCATACTCATAGTCTTACAGTCATGCTCAGAAATATACAAACTCACTCATATAGTTGTCCACATACTATCGACCACTGAAGCTCATTACAACTAATAAGCTCTAGCGTCAAAATGGAAAAGAATGCCACTGGGGCATCACCTTAACCTCGGGGGAGTAACTAGACGTCATGGATTTTTCCAAAGGCAAGGCACACCAATGCTCATGGGGCAGAGGATCAAACAGGTAAGAGCAGGTCCATGATACTACTTACCTGAGTGCGCAAACATAAACACTCACACAAAAGGAGTCATACAAATTCCCACACATTAGGGGTCTTATAGTGTCATACAATTGCCCACCATTATGGGTCTTATAGTGCCAATGCCACTCTTGGGCAGAATCATACAATGCCACTCTTGGGCAGAATCATACAGTGGCACTCTTGAGCAAAATCATACAATGCTCTCAATAGAGCATCAAACGTCTAGGCTTAATACAACACACAGACCAAACAGAAAATAAACATTGCTCTCAACAGAGCATCAGGTGTCTGGTGCTCTATACAGCACATAGACCAAATCGAAAACATACAACGCTCTCAATAGAGCATCAGACGTCTGGGGCTCAATACAGCGCATAGACAACATCCCGCAGGATAAACACCATGGCAAGACATGAGAAATGCTCAGCTGACTCATTATCGGCTAGCTCAAACACGGAACTTAATCCGTCGAACCCTCAGGTCTCAAACTCACAATGCTATCTTTAGCATTGCTTATAATTCATGTTTTAATTAAGTCAATTATGTGGTACAATTATTCCACAAAAACTTTGAAGCATACAGTGCTCAATTGATCACACTGAAGCTGAGCCAGATCGGAAATCCTAGTTCGTCAGGGCAGCAGACTTCACTTAATCTGTCCATCTTACAACATAACTCACCATACACCCAAAACTTACATATTCATATAATCTCTGTCATCCACCTTATGGCCAAAACATCTTACTCGGAAGTCCTCAAACTAAGCTCAATTAGGTTAGAATACCACCAAGAGTGCATAAATCAGAGGTTTGATGAGGAAGATATAACTATTCAAAGTTGAACATCGTGTGTAAGGCCTATTTACCCAAATTTGACATGCAAATGGATTGTTCCATGCGTTCTTCGAGCCCGAGTATGTAGACAACTAACATCATGGTGATGTTGGTCTGATGCTAAATATATTAATTAATATTGTTGTTCTTTTGGAATGTTTTATCCAAATGGAGGAGGTGTTCTATTGTATTTTGGTCTTGTCAGTTGCAGGCTCTTTAGGTGAGGACTAGCAAGACCAAGACGTCTATGGGGGATTGAGGACGACGTTCCACTAGTTAGTTTATTACTTATGCAATTTTGTAAATAATTGTAATTACTAGTGGGAGCCAAATTTACTTGGTTATTTATCTTCGAATAGATGTCTGACTAGTACTTAGAGGGTTAATCTACTATTTATGGACTTTTGACACATGTAGTAATATTATATGTTTTGATATTCGTATTTGTGAACCCCAATTATCATGACCTCGATATTTAAATGAAGGATTTATTTTGTATTTAAACAAAAAATTCCCTCGAGATTTATCAAACATCCATTATAAAAAAGGGTTTTAAAAATCTGGGTCTTGAAGGTGGGTTGCTGAGGTATTCCTCTAACTGCAAGTCTCAAGGCATCTGATGATTATGACCAAGGTAGATTTGATGGGTTTGAGGTAGACCCTAAGCGTTTGTTACCCTTAGGAAAGGATGTTGGAAGGGTTATGGAATGGCTAAAGAGAAACCATTAGACACTTTTGGTTTAGGATGTGAGTACTTGTGTGGAAGCCTAGAGATATGTGTAACACCCCGGCCCGCAAACACCCGACCCGGACCGGGGCTTGCTCGGAAGACAGAATCGGAGTTTATAAAATCAGCGAAAAAATTAAAACCGACGGACCAGGAGCTGCAGACTTTGTGTGCGAGAGTCAGAACATATTTCTACCCGCTACGAAACTATAATGTTTCGTTACGTGTAGATCAGAACAAACCTAATTTTATAACTAATTTGGATCGGGCCAACATTATTTATCATTGGTTGCCTACGTGCATATTGGATACCATTTCTGACGTTATTCCAATACGATCGGATCCAGACATAGTTCTGCCTAACGGCTAATGCATACCTCAGGCATTACAAAATCATATACGTTAAAATACATATATCCTTATATCCGAATAATTATTTGGAATCAGACAAAAATCCCATAAAATATCAGAGTTGAACGAAAGCCAGTAAATCAGTGGAATACACATCTCACATAGGTGAGCAGACACAATCACATATCCCACTCTATCATAGAGTGGAGCAGAACACACTACAGAGTATGTTGGATCATATCAGATCCTATCAGATTGGAGTATGTCAAAGCATAATGAAGCATTTTCGAGTTATTCAGATCACAACGAAATATATCAAAGTAGATTAAATAGGAACATGTAAGCATATATAAGATCTTAGCAAATTATATATCTTAATTAGTATATTACTAATTAAGATATGCATGCACATAAGTCATATTAAATTATAAAGTCAGAAAAGCGTACTCCCCTGCAGTTCCGAAAGTGGCGACATTCGGAGTTGCTTTTTTCCTTAGAGCGTCCTCCCTTTCTGATCCGGAGAAGGCAGACAGAACCTCCTCTAGCTTTGGAACACTTTACCCTTCCCTTACCGAACAAAACCTCCCCTTACCCGGAGAAATTTTTTCCTTTTCCGCGCACGTAGGCGGCGAACAGAACCTCCCCTTACCCGGAGACACTTTTTCCTTTTCCGCGCCCGTAGGCGGCGGATAGAACCTCCCCTTAGCCGGAGACACTTTTCTCTTTCCGTGTTCGTAGGTGGCGGACAGAACCTCCCCTTGCCCGGAGACACTTTTCCCTTTCCACACCTCTAGGCGGCGGACAGAACCTCCCCTTAGCCAGAGACACTTTTCCCTTTCCGTGCCCATAGGCGGCGGACAGAACCTCCCCTTACCCGGAGACACTTTTCTCTTTCCGTGCCCGTAGGCGACGGATAGAACCTCCCCTTACCTGGAGACACTACCCTTTCAGCGCCCGTAAGCGGCGGACAGAACCTACCCTTACCCGGAGACAATTTTCTCTTTCCGTGCCCGCAATTGGCAGACAAAACCTCCCCTTACCCAGAGACACTTTTCCCTTTTCCGCACCTGTAGGCGGTGGACAGAACCTCCCCTTAGCCGGAGACACTTTTCTCTTTTCCGCACCCGTAGGCGGCGGACAGAACCTCCCCTTAGCCGAAGACACTTTTCCCTTTTCAGCACCCGTAGGCGTCGGACAGAACCTCCCCTTAGCCGGAGACACTTTTCCCTTTCCGTGCCTGTAGGCGGCGGACAGAACCTCCCCTTACCCGGAGACACTTTTCTCTTTCCGTGCCCGTAGGCGGCAGACAGAACCTCCCCTTACCTGGAGACACTACCCTTTCAGAGCCCGTAAGCGGCGGATAGAACCTACCCTTACCGGGAGACACTTTTCTCTTTCCGTGCCCGTAGGCCGCGGACAAAACCTCCCCTTACCTAGAGACACTACCCTTTCCGTGCTCGTAAGCGGCGGACAGAACCTCCCCTTGCCCCGGGACATTTCCCCTATATAGGGTTGCTAACTCGAAGGATTGACGCTTCCATTGCATAGAACACCCTTGATTTAGCTAAGAACACTTTTTGAATGGAAGAAAACGGATACAGAATGACTCCCGAAAGTTCTCCGGACAACTGAATGGAATGAGCTATTTATAAGAAATGGACGTGCGAGCGTGCAAAGGAGGGTAAAATTCGCACGCACGTGCTTGCGCCATGTGGCATGCTTTAATTGGACCACCGAACTGGTTGGTGCATCTGTCGCGCGCGTCACGGCATGCGCAACAACACCGCGCGTACGACGCACAACGCACGTGTTCGCCACGCGTCCTGAGCGCGTCGCGCAGTCCACCACGCGATCACCCGGGACCAGCGTCACGTGGATGGCCGCAAATGTGTGTCCCACGGCACGGCGGCTCTGGCGCGGCTCGGCTCTGATGACGTCAGCTATTCCGTCCTTTTCTGTATATTTTATTATTATTTCATTCAAATACAATTCCTTCAAAATGCGATAAGTTTTTATCCCGAAGTCGGAATCGTACGTTCTTAGTACTGATATACTCGTATCGACGAGACCTTTGAAAGTAGACCACACATGGGTATCTTATCTCGAACTTTGAAAGTGGGTCCCACCCATATGGCACGCTTCCTGAAGTCGTAACTTTCGTTCCCGACCTCTGATTTGCGTGTTCTTCAATTCGTTACGCTCGTTACTTCGAGCTCTAACCAGGCAAGGGAGATTTATCCCTTAAATGCCCTTAAAATTTAACTAAAATTACATAATTACCCATAACCCTCTTAGGTTAAGCGTAATCGGAACACGGAGTGTCACATTCTTCTCCCCATAAATGAATTGCGTCCTCGCAATTCTCCTAAAAAATTTGTCAAAAGATAATGAAATGGGAAGGAAATCCGACCGTTAGTCAGATAACAAACATGAATCCGATTAATTTATAATCGGATATAACATTCAGAAACACGATTAACTAAGTTATCAGATAAACTCATAAGTCGATAGTTTAAATTCGGAGATCACAAAAAGTGATCCGATAAATCATAATCAGAGTAAACCATTCGGAAACAGAATTAGATAAAATAATCTCTTTATTATTTTAAAATCAGATAAGTCATTATTCTGAATATAATATGGTAAAGCAAGGTTAATGAAATCTCTTTACATAATTCAAAAACCTTTCAGATGTACAATTTAATAAGTTATAATCAGATAAAAATACTTTAATGTAAATTTGATTAATTCGGATAAATCATATCATACATAATCAGAGTAAAATCAAAATAGAGTAGATAGATTAATTGGGAAATTTTTAGAATTAAATCACCCAATAAATCAAATAATCAAATAATTTTATATTGGATATCAGAATCTGACTATTATTTTCAAAATCAGATAATTTTTCAGGATCAGAAAAGAAGAAATAGATCAAATAAACAGATCAGAACAGGCAGAATATACATATTAGACAAACCGGACATAACAAACACATCTGATAGAACAAATGGAACGGATAGAAAAGACATACTAGAGACTGCAGACAAATCAGACTGAACAAAATGATCGGATATAAAAGATGGATCAAGCAGATCAGACATATATCAGATAGAACAGACAAATGAGACAGAACTGATAATTAGACATAATAAACGGAACAGACAGAACAAACATAATAGACAGAACGGACAAAACAACAGATCATACAAAACATACCTAATAGACAGCATGAACATAATGGACAGATCAGACATAACAAATAGAACGGATAGATCACACATATAAGACATAACATATAGATCACACAGAACGGAAACAAATAGACAAATCAGATACATTAAATAGAACAGACAAAATAGATAGAATTGACAGGACAAATAGATAAAAACGGACAGATTAGATAGAACAGAGTTGTGATACCGAACGACGTTCCCCTTGACACTCATGGGGTAGCGAGAGGCTCAAAAGGATAGGAGTTTTCCCATGATGCTCCACTCCTATATGCATGCACCAGAACCGATTTTTCGGTGGGTATCTAGACAGAGTGTGCACTTATACTTTTAGGTTTTACCCTAAAACTACCCAGAAAGTGCACATATTCAAAACATAATGTAGTATATAAATCATTTCTCAAATATCGTATTTTTCCTGAAAACATGGGTAATAAGAATTTAAAACCCCCTATACTGGAGTTTGAGTTAAAATCTTAAGCAAAATAAATAAAAATGATTATAACCAATTTTCAAAAAATCGTTTATCAGAAAAGACTTATTTAGAAATAATTTGATGTAGAAACATATGCATGATTTGTCGGTTCGTCTGAGTGACGAGAAAATCAGAGTTGTGATACCAAACGGCGTTCCCCCCGACACTCATGGGGTAGCGAGGGGCTCAAAAAGTGAGGAGCTTTCCCATGATGCTCCACACCCATGTGCATGCCAGAACTAATTATTTTTTCTCGGTGGGTATCCAGAGAGTGCAAGCACTTGTACATCAGATCAGAAATTTTTATTAGAAGCAGATGTCACTCATAATCTTTTCTTGGAATTTAAAACATCGGATAGAAAACATAGTAAAAGTCAATCATACTCTTTTCACAGAGCATTAAAGCATCTGACAGAAAATAGATTTTTCGTATTTCAATCAGAAAATATACCCCCAATTCACATCATATTCAAAACAAAATTTCAAACCAAACTTGAAATAAAAAAATTGTCTTAATACTCTAGCAGAATTAACAATGGAGCTATCAACTAACTCCCATTTCCAAATAAAGGGCGTTTAATGATTACTCCTTGGTAATTCTACTATCATAAATTTGACAGACTTTGAAATTTAAATTACTAAAACAATCATGTAATAGAGATTTAGAACAAATATTTTCGATTGATTCAAAATCGGAATTCGTAAAATCAAAGTTCAGATCAAATCAGAGACCACACAAAAGAAACAAAATTTCAAATTATTCCTAAATTATAAATCGGAATTCTTATAATAAGAGTCCATTGGAAATCTGGTGTAACACATGCAACATAATTCTCATCAATTTTCGATATAATAGAAGGTTCGTATTAAATCACATTCTAAAAATCACGTTCAACTAAATTTTAGAATTCATAAGATCAAAGTTCATATTATATCAATTTGCATATATATACCTTAAACAGAAAGTACAAATATTAGAAGTCGTATTAATTCAAGTATCATAGTCGAAACAAAATTTCAAATTAAATCCTGTCTAAAATCGGAATCTATATCAACCCGATATTCGGAGCAGTAGATTTAAATAATAACAATTCAATTGTGAAATTCGTAATATCAATTTCATACAATACAAGTAGGACAAAAATTCCAAATTACTTATAATCAAATAAATAATAATTTATAAATATCAGAGTTAATAGCAATTCTGATGCTGTATTAACAACTCAAAACCCGATAAGCCTTATTCGTGGCAAAATTTTTGAATTTATATAAATCCAAGATTATAAACTTGATTGTTGTATTAAATCCTTATGTAACAACTTCAGACAGGAATTCAAATAATTTCTGACTTGAAATCAAACTTCATAAAGTCGACGTTACCATCAATTACTTGCAAAGCATGGAAGACAGAAATTTAAAATTGTTTCTAATTCAAAATCGGAAGATGTAAAATCAAAGTTTAT
This sequence comes from Saururus chinensis, assembly GCA_035235625.1. Classification (NCBI taxonomy): domain Eukaryota; kingdom Viridiplantae; phylum Streptophyta; class Magnoliopsida; order Piperales; family Saururaceae; genus Saururus; species Saururus chinensis. The sequence goes on along the minus strand of CP141146.1, from coordinate 20,124,073 downwards.
ATTGAATAAAATATTCAGAGAACAGAAAACTTATAATCAGAATTCTTCTTGAATCCGATTTAACACATGCAGAAGTTCAAAAAATCAGAATCCACAAATCTTGTATCATAGGTAAATAATAAAAGATTCACAGTAGAAAATTTTCCTTTACTCTGATATAAAACATGTGGAACATAAAATTCAAAAATCGGAGTCGACATCAAATCTGATATCACACATATGAAACAAAAATTCAAAATCGAAGTAAGCATTAAATCCGATATCAATCATATAGAATGGAGGTTCATGATCAAAATTTTCCTTAATTCCGATATCACCTGTGCAAAGCCAACGTTTAGGAGATTATATTAATCAGAGGTTAACACGTAGGTGGAACGGTAAAACATAATCAGAGGTTATATTAATTTCGATGTCATAACTGCAGAACAACACATTCAAAATCGGAGTTCATCATAAAGTTGATGACATATGTGCAAAATGACAAAAATCTCAATCGAACTTTATATTAAATCCGATAACATACTTGTAACAAAGAAATTCCAATTTAAAAATTAGAATTTGAAACAAATCACCATATATTTTAAAATATTTTGCTCTTGCAGACAGAGTAAAGCTCCAATACCATTTGTAACGCCCCGGCCCACAAAAACCCGACCCGGACCGGGGGTTGCTCGAAAGACAGAATCGGAGTTTATAAAATCAGCGAAAAAATTAAACCCGACGGACCAGGAGCTGCAAACTTTGTGTGTGAGAGTCAGAACATATTTCTACCTGCTACGAAACTATAATGTTCCGTTGCGCATAGATAAGAACAAACCTAATTTTATAACTAATTTGGATCAGGCCAACGTTATTTATTGTTGGTTGCCTATGTACATATTGGACACCATTTCTGACATTATTCCAATACGATCGGATCCGGACGTAGTTCTGCCTAATGGCTAATACATGCATCAAGCATTACAAAATCATATACGTTAAAATACGTATATCTTTATATCCAAATAATTATTTGGAATGAGACAAAAATCCCATAAAATATCGGAGTTGAACAAAAGCCAGTAAATCAGTGGAATACACATCTCACATAGGTGAGCAGACACAATCACATATCCCACTCTATCATAGAGTGGAGCAAAACACACTACAGAGTATGTTGGATCATATCATATCCTATCAGATTGGAGTATATCAAAGCATAATGAAGCATTTTCGAGTAATTCAGATCACAACGAAATATATCAAACTAGATCAAATAGGAACATGTAAGCATATATCAGATCTTAGCAAATTATATATCTTAATTAGTATATTACTAATTAAGATATTCATGCACATAAGTCATATGAAATTATAAAGTCAGAAAAACGTACTCCCCTGCAGTTCCGAAAGTGGCAACATTCGGAGTTGCTTATTTCCTTAGAGCGTCCTCCCTTTTTGATCTGGAGAAGCGGACAGAACCTCCTCTAGCTTCGGAACACTTTACACTTCCTGTGCTTGTAGGGAGCGGACAGAAACTCCCCTTACCCGGAGACACTTTTCTCTTTCCGTGTTCGTAGGTGGCGGACAGAACCTCCCCTTGCCCGAAGACACTTTTCCCTTTCCGTGCCCATAGGCGGCGGACAGAACCTCCCCTTAGCGCGGGACCCGCGTCGCTCGGATGACCGTAATCACACATCCTGCGGCGCGGCGGCTCTGACGCGGCTCGGCTTGGCGCGGCTCGGCTCTGATGACGTCAGCTATTCCGTCCTTTTCTGTATATTTTATTATTATTTCATTCAAATACAATTCCTTCAAAATGCGATAAGTTTTTATCCCGAAGTCGGAATCGTACGTTCTTAGTACTGATATACTCGTATCGACGAGACCTTTGAAACTAGACCCCACATGGGTATCTTATCTCGAACTTTGAAAGTGGGTCCCACCCATATGGCACGCTTCCCGAAGTCGTAACTTTTGTTCCCGACCTCTGATTTGCGTGTTCTTTGATTTGTTACGCTCGTTACTTCGAGTTCTAACCAGACAAGGGAAATTTATCCCTTAAATCCCCTTAAAATTTAACTAAAATTATATAATTACCCCTAACCCTCTTAGGTTAAGCGTAATCGGAACACGAAGTGTCACAATATGTCGCCTAGTAGTGATTCATTAAATTGAGGTATGTGGTGGAAGTTGATGTTCGAGTGACATCAATTGGAAACTGTAGAGAGGGCATGTCGAGTTCTCGAGTAGAAGGCAAAGCTTGTTAAAGATTGGTCATGGCAAATTGCAAGGACACAATTCTTTTTATGTTGCGAAGGTTGTAATATCTAGGATTTACCTAGGTTTTGAAATTTGACCATGTTCAAAATAGTGTGTTTGTCCCTTGAATTAATTCTTCTAATAAATACCTAAATAGATGGAATTTAAGGATGATAGCAATGAGTTAGAAACTAGAAAGAAAGTGCTTTGAAATGCCATGAAGAATGTACAAATCAGAGTTCTAATGAGGGAGATATGATTGTTCCCTATTAAACATCATGCATAGGGTCTGTTTTCCCGAATTAGATGCGCAAATGGGCCATTTTATATGCTTTATAGGTCTGGTTAACTAAAGTGATGATAATAGGTTTAGCAGGCTCAATTAGGCTACTTATTGGAGGTTTAGTTAATCCTAAATCCTTGGGAGATTAGGAACCCTAATCCCTATTAATTATAAATGCCTACCTAGGGCCTTTGAGGAAGAGTTTTTTGAGCCAATAGGGGAAGAAGAAGGAGCCGCCTATCATGGAGGTCACGATAGTATGCTTCCCTACCCAGGGTCACGCTGCAACAATTTTCAGTGAGTTTGGTCAGTGATAGGGAGGAACAGCGTGCACGAAGACCAGAGTATTAACTGGGTAGGATCTCTCTTTAACACCAAATTTACACGGTTATTTAAATAAGGTGATTTACACCTAATTGTGGGATTTGGGAGGAAATATAAAAAACCTTTTTTATGCAACCGAATTGTTGGAGGCCAAATTTGGCCAAAGGAATAGATGGTCGTTGGTTGGCATGTCACGCGCTGCGAGAGCCGTAGCTGCCACCGACAGACCTAGGGGAGGTAGGGGGAAAGGTTAGTCGTATGCTGCTATTTCCCTTGTCCTTCTGTTCCATCTCCAGTGGCGACATTAATCTCCTTGGTCGCACCCTCAGCGAAGGAAAAAGGGAGGGACAATTGCCCAGCCTGAAGGTGGCCAAACATCAGTGACTGGGCTATTCTCCTCCTCCTTCCAGTTTACTACCTCTAGGAAGACCGGGAGTGGCCCCACCAGTCAAGGGTGAACAAATGTAGAGATAAAAAAAGAAGGGCCATGATGCATAGGCCTACGACAGACCAGTACTCACATAATGGCAATATGATGGTGATCCATTTGAGCTAGCCCCTCGCCCAGCCATAGGGGCCAGCTACAACGCCGGCCAAAAGCCTCTAGTCTTGCATGGAGAAGGAGATTGGCACCATGGGTAGGATCTGGGCCCAACACAGGTAACCCAACCATTTATGACCTGATTTGGTTCTACCAAAAAAGTAAATAAAAAGTGTATTGAACCAGATCCGGTTCAGGAACTTTTACCTTCTAAAAAAAATATTAAAAATAATTATTAAACCTAGACAATCTCACGAGTGTTCTAACCAAGTTTTAGCCAAGGGTAAATTTTGAGAGATTGTGAAATGACCATTTTACCCATATGAGTGAACCATAGTAATATTTAATAACACAAGTTGGGCTCTAGTTTAGGGGCCTATGAATAGAGTTTAAAATTTTTAAAATTTTAGTGAGAGGTGATGGTGCAACCTAAATTAAAACCAAGCTACATGGTGAGAAAAAAATCTTCAAGCATTGAAGGATAAATTAGGAAGAGCAAGCAATAGAATTTTAGATTTCCTTAATATAGTTTGGTTAGGCAAAACTAAGGAGTTTGTCATCTCTAAAGTAAAAGAGATTTTTTTTATCTATGATTTAATTCTTTCAATATTTTGGACAACATATGTTTTAGTTTTTATCGCATTTTACTTTGTTCTCTTGTCTTTTAACTAATAGGTTTTAAATTTTTTAAAAAAATAAAAAAATATAATATGACAAAAAACACAAAAAAATGTAGTGTAGTTTTTGCTTGTTTTTGCAATTTGCTTTGATTTTATTTTTGATTGGTTCATTTCTTGAGATATAATGAGATTAATTTTCTTTTACACTGAAAAAGATGATTTGTAGTTAAACATACATAACGAAGAGAAAAATACACTAAGGAGAGTGAAAATAAAATTAATTTTCTTTTATTTGATGTTTTAATTCTCTTATTGTTAAAATTTGCATACGTAATGTTTAGACTCAAGTCACTTTTATGAATGAAAATAAGAAGAGAATTTATGGACATAAGTTGTCTTCAGAATTTAAATTCTAGTAGAGTCCTAGTGATCAAATTAGATGATTTAAAGCTATATTTCTATATAAAATTAAATAAAAAAATTTCTTAAAATATGATTCAAAGTTTATAAGTTTACTTACTTCAATATCATTTATTGAAATGGAATTATCCTCCTAAAAATTATGGGAAAGGGCTACCTACTTAGATTAACTAAGACTAATGTGAAGCTTCCATCTACTTGACATCAAGAAAAATAAATAAAAAATAAAAAAAATAAATAATACAAGTTGAGAGGATTTAAAAAGAATTAAGCCCTAGAAAAGGATTTTAGAAAAAATATCATAACTCGAAAAAATAATGAACATATTCCTTTTAAGCTATTATGTTTTTATCTTTTTTAAGGAGAAACAGGCACATAGATTTTAGCTAAAGTGAGTTAAAAAATGATAACTTTTTCTTTACCATAGTCTAAATAAATGTCTTAGTTGAAATAAGAAGGATCTTGCGAGATTCAAAATTAAAAGATACAAGAGTTAACAATATTTGTAGTTTCTTCAAAATTTTAATAAAGAGAATTAAAGTGTTAAAAAGAAGAAATAAAATTTGTCAACCACATCGAATGGAGTTGACTTATCTAAGACAAAGTATGAATAAACATAATTTGTAGATGCACTTAAATTAAAGAAAAATTAATTAAATAATCCTCATAATTAAATGAACATAATTTTACGTAGATTAAAATTTAGGGAACTAATATCGTATAAAGTAAGATGGAATATGATAAAGACAATGAAAATAGTATATGGGACAATTAATGAAAGAGAAATTCGACCACTATTCGATTTTAATCAACGATAAATTTATTTTATTTTTAATTTTTTAATCAAAACTATTAAAGCCGGATGGAGAGAGTACTACATATCAAGCACCATGGAACTTCACACTATATACACATCAACACGGATCCTTGGACAACTTGGTATGGCAGCCAATATGCCCATGCACATACGGTCAGATAGTAGTACAATGTGGCATGAGCGTTCTTATGATTTTTTATAATAAGAAGCAGAGTTTTGACGTGTGAAAGTTAACATCACACTATGCTCCACGATATGTATACATAGGGTCCTAGCTACAGGTTCCATAATTATATGGCATAATTATAAGGTGTAACTATATAGCATAGCTATATAACTTCTTAAGCGTCTATATAACATGCTAAAACCCCTAGGTAAGGAAATGTCGCTGATTCAAAATTTGGTCCTCGTCCCAGTCATAATGATGCCAATGAACATTTTGTCAAAACAAATTGCTCTCAAGAGATAACGAGAGAGCGGTCCGTTTGAATTCCTCCGAAGTCGATACACTGTATCACACCAGACAGGACAACTTGTCACATGCCTTTTTGTATTGTTGCATTCTAGGGTCCGAGACACCCAGACAAATACTATCCTTATCATGAACGTGCCAATATGGTTTTGGCACACTGCCAACAATGATTTTGGACCTTAGTCATATAAAGATTCAATTACATATTCTGTATAGTTCTTAGTCTTCTAACCTGCCATTGCACCCACTTGTTAGCAGATGGTGATGGGATACGACATCAGCGTACCGACAGTTGTTCTCTACGATCGACATGTTTCTTAGCCTTGTCAATTATCAAGCCTTTGCCTTCACCAGTTAGAGACGTGGGTATCTGGCATGCCTAGCAAGGGGGTGAACTACCGAGCATGGCCGCCGCTACAGCCAAAGTTTCATCCAGTTCAATCAATGACTTGTTTTGTTCCTCATCATACAGAAAAGACACAACTGATAGGAAGAGGAAATTCTAGCCCTTCACTTGTCACCAATAATTTCTTCTAAAAATTTATTCTAGATTTTTCATGAGAATAAGAAGATACCACGATTTTCTGAGGAAGAATTCAAGTTGGACAAGTAAGTTCCATTGTCTTTGGTTACTGATCAGCACGCAATGCAATGATTTAGTAATTGTTGACGTATAAATAAAGATAATTTCCCTTATTGCAACAACATCCAAAGTTACCTAAATTGTTGTGGATTGATCTGAACCAAATTTCTTGCCCACGATCTCTTTAAAACTAAAAGAAAATTCCCACATGAAACCAGCTGATAGATTGTGTTAGTACTCACTCCCACTGTCTTGGATTAATAGCTCCTGCAAAAAAGTTTGTTCCATATTGATAGCTCCATTTTATACCATTTAAGCGATTGGGTATATACAAAAACTATTATAAGATTGGTTTTCCTTCTTTTAGATGTGGGTTTTATTATTTACTAAAAACTATTATTTTTTAAATATAGATATTAATATTAGACGGATAGAGTACTACTATTTCATTGCACTACATCCACAAAACGTATTCTCTCGCTTACGGAGGGATATCATCGTGGTGAAGAAAACATTAGATATTCATTGGGGTTGGGGCACTAGACCCTGGAGTGTGCCCTACGCCCCTGTGGTAAGACCATCTTAACCATGTGGGATAGGCCCGAGAGCCTAATTGGTGGAGCTTACTTGCTCCTCATGATGTGGACTGTTTCTGTTGCCCTCCGGTTTGATTGTTTTCTTTGGGGTCTAAATGCGCGACATCACTAGCTTATATGGCAACTTCATCTCTCAAAATGCATCCAAACTCCAAACTATGAAGTCGTTAATTGTAATAATTTGTCTTTCGTAATTTCATAGTCCACCTTGTACATGTGTTGCACTCATAATGGAAGAAAAATGTCACTCCCACATTCCCATTTTATGTGTACATTAGAAGAAGAAAATACACTAAAACTAGTTCAGTTTGCATTTATAATGAGGACTATTTAACTGGGACAAAGGGAGTATATGCTTATAAGTTATAAATTGGAAACCCACGGGCTGTGTGACACTGCAATTCTTTCTAAAATCATTTGAAACTACTTTACTTCAAAAATTAAGTTAAGAAATTTTTACTATATTCTGGGCTCAAACTTTGTTGGAAGGGTTCAATAACAATTTTCGTCCTTCCCTAGACTTAAGAAAAATGTTTTCAATAAATTTGGAGTATATATTCATTTTTCCTGGAGCTAGGACCCTTAGAAACAATAAACTGGTCCGTAGAATTTAGAATTTCTAACCAAAATATTTTCTAAATAATATATCTCCTAGTGCATGTAGTATTTTGACCTTAACCTTTTGGTTTAGAAACTAGACTTAAAACTAAGAGAACACACAAAACGGGCTTTGGATGGCCAATATATTACCCTTTGAAGTTTGGTGCACAATTCATATCCAAATTTGAAAACTAGCAAGGATTTCAAGGTGGGACTCACCTAGGTTTGATACCGGGGTTTTTGTGAGGTATTTTATACATTAGCAAAATAGGAATATTTTATTTTATTTGCTTATTTTATTTGTGGCACCATTCACGTCAATGCCAAGTGTCGGAGAACACATGGATAGAGGTAATAATCATGAGTATAAAACTTAGAAACTAGTAGTAGTGATAAGTATAAAAGAGGTAAAGAGAAGTTCATTTGTAAGAATCTATTGAGTTTTTGTAATAAAGAAGTTTCTATTGGCAAGCATTCATACATCATCAACCTTCGCATCAACTCAATTTCTACTGTCAATAGGAGATCACATGTTGGTAGTAATAACAGTCGATCTACAAAAGTCCATCAATAGAATCACTGATGCATCGATGAAAACTAACAGTCATGTCAATAGGTGCGAAACTACATAAGATGGGTTGTCATCAGTTATTGATACGGTTATGCATCATAATTCAATTGTTTTATTCTCCTATAAATACCTTCAATGCCCTATGAGCCTAATCTTTCTAGAATTCTAACTTTTAGTCAAAAAGATATATTGGGCATGCCAAAGTTTGAAGAAAGAGGAGAAAGGACAAGATTCTGGAGACCTTTTAATTTTGGTGAAGAGAAGAGGTAGGATTGGTAATCTCATTACCAATTAATGGTTTAAAAGGACAATGTGATCTAATTATATGCATGTTTGATGAGTTCAAAAGCACGCTCTTGTTAATTTCTGAGAATTATGTTATGCTTAAGATATAAGGATTTTTTTTGTTATTTCATGATGATTAAATCATAGTAAAATTACGGCTTTTCATGAAGGGTTTGTGGTACAAGTGGGGAATGAATAGTGGTTATTGTTCTAAGAGCATTCAGTCAACTTTATGGTTTCTGTCATTTTCTTCCCAAACATTAGCATAACCACCGACACATCAGTGATAGGGAAAAGATGAATAGTACTAGCATCAACACACTAAGTCACAGCGGTGTTAAACTTATTATTGGCAGTGTAGTCAACAGGTAGGTAGTGGCATTGATGAGATGGGCTTCCACAACTTATCCGCTATTGATGAGGGATCAACACATTGACGAGATGTCGGTGGTCACTAACACCCTGGCTAACACATTATTGAAGTCACTAATGGTTGTATCAGCTCATGGTAATTCAAGCATGTTTTCTAATTAAGTATGTGCTATTTATAAGATATATAATATCATGATTGTTGTATATGATAAATAAGTTAATACATGTTGAGCTATACATACATGATATTGGGTTAAGTAAGACCTAAGCATGTGTGAATCCATACAATAGATAGTCACTCCTTGACCTTTCAATTAGATACTCAAGGACAAAGGATCCTAGTGTTTGGTTAGCTTCAAAAATATGTCATTTTAGCTACATAGACGGAAGGGTGTTGTAATGACCTGGGCTGACCCAGGGGTCCAAAAAATCTCAGATTAAAATTTTTCTTCCTTAAATGAGGAAGCATCATCTTTGTATGAGAGCTGTAAAATTCTCTACACACTAAGGAGCTTCAAAGCTTCGTAGCGTGTAGGCCATGACAAAACCTATATTTATAACTAATTTAGATTGGGCCAATGTTGCTCTACCATTGGTTGCCTACATACGTATTGGATAACATTTATGACGTTATTCCAATACATTCGGATGTGAACGTAGTTTTGCCTAATTGCTAATACATGCAACAGGCATCATAAAATCATATATTTCATATCTTTATAATATGATAAATCATTTAAAGCCAGACAAAAATCTAACAAATCATCAGAGTGAGACAAAAAATCACAAATCATTGAAGTCAGAAAACTCTTTCTTTCACATAATAGAGCAAAACATAATACAACAGGTCATAGCATAGCATATATCTCATTCAGCATCTTAAGTTAACTTCTTAAGATGTATATGCATTTACTAAAAATGCATTAAAATCAGAAAGTCAAAAATACTTCCTCCCTTGAGATTTTCAGAAGTGGCGGTGTTCAGAGTTTTTCCATCCTTAGGGCGTCCACCCTTCAAGTCTGGTGACAATGCGTGGAACCTCCTCTTGCTCCAAAATATTTCTTCCTTTCCTGACCGAAAATAGTGGACAGAACCTCCCCTTACCTTGTGATGTTTCTCTTTTCACTCACCCTTAGGTGGTAGTCAAAACCTCCCCTAACCCGGAAACACTTCTCTCCCTACTTGCCCGAAGGCAGCGAACAAAACCTCCCCTTACCTAGAACGCTTTTCTCTTTATGGCCCAATAGCGGGGAGATAGAGCCTCCTCTTTCCGTAGGCTGTTTTCCCCCTTTAAAGTGCCTAACTCAAAGAATGGACCCTTCCACTGTATAGAGCACCCTCGATTTAGTCATGCATAAAAGCCTTTTGAATGGACTAAATCGGACTTAGAATGACCTAAAAATTGGAGAAATGGTTCTCGTCCTAAAAATATTCCCCTCTCCCTTATATAGCCGGTGGCGCCATGCCGCCTTATTAGGTGGGCTGCGCCGCCAAAAATGGACGCATTACACTCATCATGCCCACGGGTTATATGCATAACGCCGTATCGTAACACATGTGCAATGGTGTGCGGGTCTGCCTAGCGATGTGTGGGGCTGCGCATCGCGCATGCCCATCACACGCTACACGGTCGCGTTGTGTGCACGACTTTTCCTTCATTTTTATTTCATTTATATCTTCAAATGTCCTTATCTTTCTATCCTAGACTCGGATTCATGCGTTTTTGGTAATGTTGAGCTTGTATCGACAAGCCCTATGAAACTAGACTACTCAACATAAGTAATCCTACTCTTTTCAAGTAGGTCACACACTTCTCGAGGTCAAAACTTTCACTCCCAACCTTTTTTTCTCGCATTCTTTGACTTGTTACGTTCATTTCTTTGAGCTCTATCCACATAGGATAGTTTCAATCCTATATTTTGACTAATATTCCTCTAAAAATTAATAATTATTTTCAACCTCTCACGTTTAAGAAAATTAGAAAATGGGGTATCACATGTGTGGTATATGAAATAGGATCATGGTTTTCTGGCTCTCCAAATGTGGGAGTTTGGTATGTATAGCCACTCTCATGGACTGGGAGTTAGGCTCGAATGAATCATAGCATAAAAATTTGAATGGCCTTGTGTAGCCTAATACATGAGGCTTGGATGAACATGAAAGTCGAGATCTCAACCATTTGGGTTCATAATCACTTTTGGGTATTAACTTTATGGTGTGGATGGAGCTGGGTGATGGCTTCAAGAAAAGGTTGAAGTCAAGTTTTCGTAGATAATTATCTAGTGAGGGTGGTTGGATTCCTAGATATGGCTACTGAGTCGTAGAGACCTTGTGTTACATTGATCGTTTATAATTAAACCCTTTGCAAGTGTACAAGGTAATTATACTAAGATGAGTATTTAAGGGTTGTCGAACCTCAGGGACGGATGAATTATCACTAAATCTAAAGAGGAATTTGTTGATTAAAAACTAAAACAACTTAAACTTTAATTAAGTAAAGAAAAAGAAATCAACTAGTTTAAAGGTAAGAGATTAATATGATGGAATTTACTTAGGAAATCGAATCCACTATAGAACCATAACAATTCCTTAACTTTTAATCTAAATCTAGTGTGAATATGAACAAATATTCTTAGCTACAAGCTAGAATCACTTTAGAAAGAATCATTAATTAACTCCCATGACATGAACTATCTTCGACAATAGCACGAATCATCTACACTAAACTAGCTATAGGCATGACCCGTCTAATCTTAGTATAACTCATCCAAGTTATTTATTCTCTGAACATTAAAACTATTGTATGACCATCTCATCTAAATAACAGAAATTAGAATTGATGCAAATATCAAAACCACATCAATCTATCATCTACAAGACAATAAATCAACATAGATTTGAATAAACATGAAAAGCTCTTCCATTAAAAAGGAAATCCTTATCATACAATTGTCATAATTCACAACTGAGATCTAAATTAAAAAGAAAAGAAACTGAAACTTATCTATAGCTTCATCAACTCCTAAGTAAAAGAAAAGTTTAGCCTTCCATGGTAGAAGAAAGCACTTGAATCTCCATTGGAAGCTTTGAGTTCTTCTCCATCTTCTTCTTCCTTCTTCTATTCAGAAAATCTACTTGCTAACCCCCAATTTCGAGCCAAATATGTCTTTATATAGGCATAAGAACCGTATGAAGGAGTCCAATATGAAAAAGACTTGAAATTGGCTGAAATGAGGAAACTGCGCGTTATCCCGTTCGAATGCCCTGCATTCCAGTTCGAACGCCTATACTATATTTTTCTCCAAAATCACGTTATCCCGTTCGAACGCTCTACATTCCCGTTCGAACACTACACTATTTCTGCAATCTGGATAGTTTTTCTGGACAGTCCATTTTCTGTTCATTAAGCACTTTCTTTCATGTCCATATTAATTTCCAACTTGTTTATAACTCCAAAAAGTTGTCCAAATCACTTTAATGCATGTCAAGACTATTTTAAATTATTCCAAACATCGTCTAAGTACTTTGATAAGCGCATTTTACCTACAAAGCATAAAATATCACATTTTAGACATGTAGAATATAATTAAGATCCCAACTTGATTTAAATATATATCTAAACTACTAATAACTACAAAATTATTAATAATTAAACTAAAATACTAATATCTATCTTAATCTAAATAAACCATAACTAACTCTAAATTAACCTAATCTATACTAGCAAATAAGGTAAAAAGACATCAAATAGATATATATTTCGTACTTATCACACATGCATTTTAGAGAGGGTGGTTGGACTCCTCGGTGTTGTTGTCACAATGTTAAAGTGATTATTTATTATGACTTTATTTTATTTGGTGATTTATTGTAATGCTTAAATGGTTATTATACTACAATTGCATATGGTTCTTGTTTAGCCATCCCACTAGATATATTTGTATACTCAGCATCCTCATGAGGCAGGTTCACCTAAGGAGTGAGCAGGTAGAAATTTGGTGCGAGGTAAGCATAACGATCAAAATGCATAGCAAGTGTAGTATCTATAATGTTTTTCTTAGTTGAAGTTTTAGTTGTTGTGAATGACTAACTATATGCACATGAGTGTCAATTTGTAAGCATTAGTTTGTATATTGTGTAGACATGTACTCAGACAAGACCCTATTTAGTTCATCCTATGATCTAGCCTTGAATACTATTGTACTCTGATTTGATAATATTATGTTAAAAAAATGAGTGGTTTTCTCCCCGAGATATGTTGTCGGAAGTTTGATAAAAGTTTTAAAAATTTCCTTTCCATTATTTGATGTATGAAAATTTAATTTCAAAATCTTGAGGTGTAATGATAGGTGCATGGGCCCATTGATAAAAACCATCAAAAGTGATGATAGACATCATTAGGAATGGACGAATATGATTTCACAAGCCTAGGGTACAGATGTTGCTAGCAGAAGATAACCTAGAAGAAGATAAGGTTGAACCAAAATCTGCTCAACATGTTTAAGTAAAATGGTCATATCTCCCACCTCAGAACTACTCCTAACACAAACATAGGTATGTTAGATAGCTGGCTCACAGGGCTACAAAATCACGTTCCTTCCCTTTCATTTTTCAACGTCAAAAACCAAATGGAGCTATTAATGCGCAACAAAGGGAGTATAATAAGCATTTTCAAATTTGGATATTTTAGGGGTAAAAAATGTATTACAATTGAAGTCCCTGTCATGAAGGACTCTTGTACCTAAATTTCAATTTTACCCTTAAACTAGGAAAAAGCATAAGGCAAGACTATTGCCACAAGGTTGAGCCACAAGATTAAGGAGTTCACAGGGAAAGAATGAGTTTGTGTTGCCTTAGATGTAAGTGGTTTGTCCCTCTCTTTTCTCCCTCCCTTTCTCTCTCTTCCTCTTGGTTTCTCTCTCCTCTCTCATTTTTTTTTCATTACATCCCCTGTATCTTGGCCTCACTTTCTTGGTAATCTTATCATTTATGAACATTTATAATATAGCATCTTCTAGATTTTTACACTATGTTTTTGTCATTTGTTAATTTTTTAATTTATGTCTTACTTATTCTTAATATTATAATTTTACAAGATTATGTTGACTGTTTGAGAGAACAATCAATATGAATTTTGTAGTCATTCAAAATATGTGACATTATAACAACATGTCTAACTGTTCTCAATTGGCATACCATCAAAATTTCAGTCATTCTAAATCTGGTTAATGGTTTAACCATTATGATTTGTCTACTAACTCGACCAAGAGTTTTTACCTCTCAAATTATTGTTTCCTGTGCTTTTGATTTTTTTTTACTATAATCCACATATTGCTTGAGGTATAGTTGAAAATTCATGAATTTTAATTTGCATTCAATTTATTATGATTTAATTATAAAAATAGCCCAAGCTATTTTATAAAATTTACAAAAATAATAGTTATTTAACACAAATTACTCTTTTCAGTGACACCTACACTATTGAATATTTAGTTTATTAATGTATAATGATATTTTTACATAATGCATGATGTGTGTAAAAATTATGTGTATATATATATATATATGGCGTATCCGTTTGCCAGCGGTGATCGCGATCTTTATCTGCGTGGATTGGATGCTTTTGTCAACACCTACCGTCTCACTCCAACCCGTGACTGGGAGATGAGTTTGGAGGCAGAGGAGAAATCATGACATTTTGAAGCAATCTGGATAAGTTCATGGTGGAGGCCATCAATCTTTGCTCGTAGCTCAAGCAAAAGGCTAGAATTTGGAGTGACCAGGGTTGTGAGCTTTTGTTGTTTAGCAAGGAGCTTGGAAAGGGCCTTGTTTTGGGCGACCGCATTTGCGGCTTGCTAGTTTAGAGCAGCTTCGATGGCGGAGATCTGTCTAGGCAGTCCGTCAGAGGATTGGCCTGTCGGTGTTGGGATCTACCATATATGCTTGATACTCTTGTTTAGGTCTTCATAATCTTCTGGAGAAGGAAATTTTGCTTCAAGCATGAAAATCTGAGGGACTGTATTTTCAATGGCTGTATGAGTTTGAACACCGGGTAGACATGGATCTTCATCATCGAGGGTGCACAAAGCTTTGGTGTAGTAGTTGCTGAGAATATTGGGCTCCTTTCGTACAGGGTAGAGGACATAATAGCATGGTTTTGGTGGCTGAAGGCAATCTGGTAGTGGAGTGTAGAGGCAACGGCTCCAGGTCTCATGTTTAGGCCAGAGAATTGAACTTGGGCGAAAAAGAGAGTTAAACAAAAATGGGTCGTGTAAAGAGATGTTATAGTTTGGGTATAGCGTAAGGAAGATAGTACCAGCATTTAAAGTGACTTGGACAGTGGCTAAGAGAAGGACAGTGGTGTAAGGAAGATAGTACCAGCATTTCAAGCAAAAACAGCTCCCAAATGCCCAACTTTTATGCTGACATGACTGGTTTTCCCAATGGAAGTTCCAAGTGAAAAAGATTAAAGGGAAGGACAATATTCTTGCTACCTGCCTGCGGCCTCCCCAACCACAGATTTCTTCACCCCAACACCTGTTCCTCGACCTACTCCCTCTTGAAGAATGTGAAAATCTACCTCAAGAACTTCTCAACTTACAAGCCACCTTCACTTTTCCACTCCGGACTTATCACCTCTATCACCGCCTACCTTGAAATTCACTTAGTCCGAAATCAACCTGTCTTCTTCCAAATCCCCCATCTTGACTATGCCTATCTCTGCCCTTTCGGTTTTCGAAATTACTACTATTGCCCTAAGGAAGCACTTTGTCTCCTCTGGTACATCATTGAAAAATGGTGTATCTCCATCTTTTTCAATGTTGGACGACTGACCGCTTATCTGTTTCAGATCCAAGTCCATCAAAACCTCTCTGACCATGCCTTCGGCGTCAAGAAACTCTTGGAATGGTTCTACCCTATTCAGTACTGGCAGACTCTACTAAACCAAATCCATAGCACATTTGTCTAGATTAGCTTCCATCAGCCACAGGATTTTGTTATAGCTCCCAACATAAATTTCTACATTGTGTATATCCATGAACCAGTGAGAATTCTCCAATGGACAAATACCGATTTGTCACAAAATTATCACCGGTATTCAGATGATTTCTTTGATTTCAAGCTACATATGACCAGTCTGAATGGAGTATACTATGTGGATGTCCCATCACATATAATGGCGTATCCGTTTGCCAGAGGTGATCGCGATCTTTATCTGCGCGGATTGGACGCTTTTGTCAACACCTACCATCTCACTCCAACCCGTGACTGGGATTCACAGGACCCTAACCCCTACTATTCGTCCAGCGAATATGACACGGATGGTTCTGGATAAAGCATGTGCCCAATGTGCACACTACCCAACAAGGAAACATGTGAAGAAAGTTAGGTAGACCCCCACTTAACTCATCCCTACCTAATAGATGGTGACAATGCCCCATACCAACCCACCAAGGCCCCTGCCCACCCTCCCCCCCCCCCCCTATAAATATGAGCCTCATTCCTCACTTGAAGATCATCGAAGAAAGAAAGAAAGAAAGGAGTCTCCGCTAGCCTTAGTTTTTCTCTTGAGTGTATCTCCCTTCATGTAATTTTCATTTGAGTGCCTGTACTCGTTTGTTTCAGTTTGCTTCTATTAAAAAAAAAAAAAGAGTGTGTTTGCTTCTATTATATCCCTTACTTGTTTTCCTTCTCTCGCCTTCAAAGAATTATTCTGATTAGTATGCTCTGTCATTGCGGCTTCGTTCCGATCTTTGACATCAGAAAACGGAATTATTCCTCCATATATATATATATATATATATATATATATATTACTTCATGCATGCATTTCCATAATTACTTGTTAGTTGTTTGTTCTTCGACCATTATGTTTATGAAATGTCATATCTATTTTTAAACATACAAGTCCAATTACATTTTTCTTAAACATACATGTATATTTATCTATGCTTAAATATCAAATCTATGCTTAAACATACATGTCTAATTACATTTTTACATGAATCTAATTGATGCATGTGCGATATAGCTACTTTTATATTTTGAAGGTTTGTTGAGTTAGACGTGTGATGCACTGAAATAATGTTCAATAAAATATTTTCAAATTTTTAATTGCAATCCTATTTGGTGTTAATTCATTGCTAATTTGGGTTATTTATGTTTTGAATAAGTTAGTTGGACCTTAATTGAGTTTACATGTCTAAACAGGCTTCAACATGATACAACTGGAAGAAGAAGTTAAGCCCAACTACCCAAAGCTATTTAAAAGTCAAGAATGGGCTCCTAATGGTCTAAACATGCATGGAATGGTCAAACACAACCTTATGGACCCGTTTGATTTGAGATTTGTATGAATAGAACTAAATTATGAAAGAAGCTGATTCGGACAGATTGATATAGCCTTAGTATTGCGATCATATCTTTTTATGTATAATTCGGATTGATACAATTCTAGTGGCAATGGAAAGAAGACTTCCGTGGCTACAAGTGTTATTTCAGGAAGAAATTCCAAAATTTGAAGATATATGGGTCCAATCAGACAATCAATCATGATGTAATCTAGAGATATGATTTCACTTTCCTCTTTGAAGCAACCCCTTCTATTCGTATAAATAGAGGGGTGGACGTGATAGATGGATCATTCTCTCCTCTTTGGAGCTCTCTTCTCCTATTTTCTTCTCTCATTTTGTAATTTTGTTTTTAGTTTTATTGTAATGGCTTTCTAAAGCTCTCAAGCTAAGGTTAGGAATGAAGCTTGTACTTGATGTTTAATGGATACTTTGATTCGAGTAAGTTCTTTATCATTTTAAATTGATGTTTCATATTTAAAGAGTTTAGAATTTATATAATTATTTGATTCAGCGTTGATGAAAGGCACGCTGAATGCTTATAATTCCCTGTGATTATATACTTAATACTTTCACGTAGTAAATAATCAATTACTATTGCTCTATTTCAAAGTTCTTTAAAAGATAAATTTTCCGATTGAGACAAATTTTCATTTGATCTTAATTGAGTTATCATTCGAATGATGTATACATTAGAGATTTATTGTAAGTGGATTTTCGATGCCTTAACACTTTTTCTTTAATTGTCTCTTATTATCTATTTCACTTTCCTTCTCTATTCTATTCTCTTCGTAATAGTTTTCTATGTCACACAAGGCTTTCCCTGTGGATCGACCTTGTTTACTGTAGTTAACAAGAAAAAAAAGAAATCTAAACTATACTCCTTCATAGTCTTAGTTTGGATGTAACAACAACGTGTGCCTCAATGCTGGCGATGTTGTTGCCCTACATTGCATAAGTTCAATGTCATGGTGAATCTCTGGGTATCCATGGTATGGGACATGGGCATTCGGTCATGAATCTCTTAGAATTTGTTCCTAGGTAGCTAGTAGACACTAGGTCATGCCTATGGGGTACCCACTATACTTATGCATTCAACTAGCAAACACAAATAAAGGGCTGGTAGATCACATGTTTGTAAGAGCCAAAGGGGGGCATGAACATATGAGTCATATGTTTATTTTATTAACTAATTTATTTGTCAAAATTATGTAACTAAACCATATGTATTTTAGAAGTCTTAGAGTCTGATTTCAGGTTGTTGTGGTCAAGTTAGATTTGGAATGACAGGCTTAAAAATGAGGAGCAGACGCGTTCTTGTTGATCAAGGTGAAAGACTAAAAAATGTAAAGGTTTTTGAAGTATATCTAGATCATATTGACATCTATAAATCACTTAGAAAAGGTTAAGAACTGATTACAAAAATTTCAGAAGGTTTTTAGGTAAAAATGGCAAAATTATAAATTAACCGGCAAAACAATCGCTCACTACATATAACTTTGAACAAAGCGATCGATCACGGGATCATATTTTATGAAGACTGATGAATCAATCGATTTCCCTAATAAATGATCTATCACAACATATTACAGCCCTATGTAAAATAAAGCTTAGAGTTATCGATTGATTGCTTTTGCAACTGATTGATCGATTGCTATTACAATTGATCGATCAATTAAATAATCATGCACAATGAAAATAGTGACCAATTGATCGTTGTTTAAAATGATCAAGCATTGCAAAAATAGCTTACCTAAATTAAGACATTTCGATTTCTATTTCATTTCTTATTCAAGTCCTAAACCAACTTATTTGGATATATAAGGTTTATGAAATCACGAAATTGGAGAGAGGAGAACCTAGAGGAGAAAAGAGAAAAGAGGGTTTACACCTTTGATTATTATTTTTCAAAGGAGAATTCACTTGAGCTTTTCATTGAAGATATATGGTGAATTGAAGAAGACGATCCACAACTAAAGAAGCTGATACATAGAGTATTCAAAAAGGAGTTGCAGCTTGTCTTTAATGGGAGATTAAAGATTTCTACAAGGTCAAAGTCAAGACAACAATAGGACATTGTTGAAGACAAAAAATAGATAGAGATAAAGCAAGGAGGAGAAAGTTTTAAGTACTTGGAGAAAACATTAAGGTCAATAACAATGATTTAAATAAGAGGAGCTTGTGTTAGAGTCTAAACAAGGTTGGTGGCTTGATTGTGTTCATGTAAAATCTAAGTTTTAGTGCATTGATTTGGTTCCTTTAGGATTGTCGTGGTTTCTTACCCTAGTTTGGGCTTTCCACATAAATTGTTGTCTATATGTGGATTGATTGATAATTTAATAGTGAAATTGAGTGAACAATTAGGTTTTAATCGTTTACGCTTAATAAAATATTCTACAAAAACAGGCTAGAACTCTTAATTATTACATGTTGATGGTACTAGTTTTAAGAGAAATCTAGTGATCCGCTAGGTCAATTAAATGGAAATTAAACTCTTGATTGGTAGATGAGGAATAAATTTTATTAAAAAAATTATTTGTTACTTGAGATCAATCAAATTTGCTATGACATTGCTTTAGAAATTTGCTTAAATTATCATGGTTTAATTTCTTGTGCTCGGGTTAGAATTCTTATTTGTGCTCAAGTTTACTTATTTTTTCTTTTAGAAATACATGATTAAACCTTGTTGAGTTGTGTGCCCAAGGTTAGTAGTAGATTCGCACTTAAATTTCCTTGACTTTAGCACTTAATTTGTAGTGCTTGGGTTTTTTTTCGTTAATTGAATTCAATGGCTGGTGTGAATGAACATGGGGAGTTTGGAAATTCAATGAATAGACTTCCTTTATTTGATGGGCAAAATTTTTTATATTGGAAGAATAGGATGAGAGCATTTATACAAGTGATTGATGGGAATGCCTAAAAAGTAGTTGTTAAAGGCTGGAGTCCTCCAATGACAAAAGATGAAGATGAAAACTAAATTCTAAAAGATGAAATTGATTGGGATGAAAATGAGATAAGACTTGATAATCAAAATAGTAAAGCTTTGAGTGCTTTATTCAATGTTGTAGGAAAATCATAATATAGGTTAATCTCTAATTGTGTGTCTGCCAAAATTGTTTGGGAGAAATTGGTAAAACATAATGAGGAAACTGGGGCAGTAAAGGTGTCTAGGCTTCAAATGTTGAATCTGGAATTTAAAAATACAATAATGAGTGATGAATAAACAATTTCTAAATATTATGCTGAAATTTTAGACATTGTTAACCTGTGTGATCAACTATGAGAGCCCATTCTTGAATACCTTGTTGTGAGAAAAATTTTAAGGTGCTTATCCTTGAAATTTAAAATTAATGTGGCTGCTATTAATAAATGAAAGAAAATTGACACCTTAGACGTAGAGGAGTTAGTTGGGAACCTTAGAACCTTTGAAAAGCAAGAAGAATCCTATGAGAATAAAAAGGAGATGATTGAAAAGTCTAAGGGAAAACAAAATGCCCTAAAAGCATTTAGAAGAACTTCCAAAAATAATAAAGTTTTAAACACCTTAGATGAATTTGAAAAATCTGAAAATGATGAAGAACTCATGTTTTTATTAGCTAAGAACTTCAAGAAATTCATGAAAACTCAAAACTTTAGGTTTGGGAATAAGGGACAAAATTCTGGGAAGAAATAAGGGGAAAAGAAAGATAAGAGGCCAACAAAACAAGATAAGAAGAATTTGAAGCGCTTTGAATGTGGAAAGTTGGTCACTTTACTGCTAATTGTCCTAACTTGAATTCTCACAATTCTTCTGATAATAAGTCCAAAAAGCAAAAAGGGTTTGATTATAAGAAAAAGGGAAAGGTGCATAAAACAACTTACTCTGATGAGAGCTCTTCTAAAGAAGAAGAATTGTGCAATTATACTTGCTTCCATGCAAGTGTGAAGGATAATAGTTTAGAAGAAGATTCTCAGGAGTCCAACTCTCTAGAAGAGAACTTAGAGTTTGAAGTTGAGTCTATTGACTTTAAAGGGTTCCTCCAATAACTCTTAGTTTTGTCTAAGAGAACCAAAAGTCTTGAGAGAGAGAGAGAGTTGAAGAAGAAATAATTAAGATGATCTAGTTGTGTCTTCTCAATAGACTAATAGGTTCATAGAGTTGAATAACAAACTAGAAAGAGAAGTGAATGACTTAAAGCAAGACCTAGAAAGTGAGAAAGAAAATTTTAGTGCTCTCAATAGAGAATTCATGTCGTCTCAAGAGAAATTAGATGGGTTCAAGAGTAAGAATATGAAGTTAGAGACTATGCTTAGCATAAGTCAAATAAACAAAATGGGATTAGGTTTTAGGAATTTTTTGTCAATCCCCTTAGCAAAACTGATAAGTATGAAATATATATCTATTTTATATGCTTTTTTACCTTATTTGCTAATATAGATTAGGTTAATTTAGAGTTTATTATGGTTTATATAGATTAAGATAGTTATTAATATTTTAGTTTGATTATTAATTAATTTTGGTAGTTATTAGTAGTTTTAGGATGTATTTAAATTAAGTTGGAATTTTAGTTATATTCTACATGTCTAAAATGTGATGTTTTTATGTTTTGTAGGTAAATGCGCTTATCGAAGTACTTGGACGATATTTGGAATAATTCAAAATAGTCTTCACATGCTTTAAAGTGATATGGACAACATTTCGGAGTTATAAACAAGTTGGAAATTAATATGGACATGAAAAAAAGAGCTTACTGTCCAGAAAAACTGTTCAGATTGCAAAAACAGTGTAGCCATTCGAACAGGCCATTTTTAAGGATCAAATGGGATAACGTGATTTTGGAGAAAAATACAGTATAGGTGTTCAAACAGGCATGTAGGGCATTTGAACGGGATAACACATAGTTTCCTAGTTTAAACCAATTTTGAGTCCTTTTTATAAAAAACTTCTTCCTATGGTTCTTATGCCTATATAAAGACATATTTGGCTCGAAATTAAGGGATTCCAGTAGATTTTTTAGAGAGAAAAAGGAAGAAGAAGATGAAAGAGAACTCAAAGCTTTTAATAGAGATTCAAGTGCATTCTTCTACAATGGAAGGCTAGACTTTTCTTTTACTTAGGAGTTGATGAAGCTATAGATAAGTTTTAGTTTCTTTTCTTTTTAATTTAGATCTCAGTTGTAAATTATGACAATTGTATGATAAGGATTTCCTTTTCAATGGAAGAGTTTTTCATGTCTATTCAATTCTATGTTGATTTATTATCTTGTAGATGATAGATTGATGTGGTTTTGATATTTGCATCAATTCTAATTTATGTGATTTAGATAAGATGGTCATGCAATAGTTTTAATGTTCAAATAATTAATAAATTGGATGAGTTATACTAAGATTAGACAAGTCATGCCTATAGCTAGTTTAGTGTAGATGATTCATGCTATTGTCGAAGATAGTTCATGTCATGGAATTAATTAATGATTCTTTCTTAAGTAATTTTAGCTTGTAGCTAAGAATACTTGTTAATATTCACACTAGATTTAGATTAATGATTAAGGAATTGTTATGGTTCTATAGTGGATTCGATTTCCTAAGTAAATTCCATCATATTAATCTCTACCGTTTAAACTAGTTGATTCCTTTCTTTTGCTTAATTTAAGATTAAGTTATTTTTAGTTTTTAATCAACAAATTCCTCTTTAGATTTAGTAATAATTCATCCGTCCCTGAGGTTCGACAACCCTTAAATACGCATCCTAGTACAATTACCTTGTACACTTGCAAAGGGTTTAATTATAAGTTATCAAAAACTCATTATCTTTATGAAGGCAAAAAAGAGTATGAGATAGCCTAAAATAGTGCATAACCCACCTAGGTCTAGAGTGAAAGGAGGAAGGATAGGTTTTAGCATTGTCGGTGTGTGTGATATTTTTCATGGTGATGCCCATGTTAGAAGAGAATGCCCTAAAAACTACCCTTTCAAACTTAGGTCAAAGAAATATGAGAAGAAGAAGCACACTACCTCCTCTACTCCTGAGCTGCCCCTCCAATATGAGAAGAAGATAAAGAGAGTGTGGGTGAAGAAAGTGGATCTTCAAGCTTTGAAGGATCAATTGGGTAAAACAAGAAAGTCTACCTTAGGTTGCCTTAGGATTAGTTGTCTAGGCAAGACAAAGGAGTCTTATATCTCTAAGTAAGAGATTTTATTTATGTCCATGATTTAATTATTTCAATCTTTTGGATATACATGTGTTTAGTTTTTATCACATTTTTTATTGTTTTCATGTTTATTTATTCATAGGTTTTGAACAAAAAAA
The DNA here is from genome assembly GCA_035235625.1 of Saururus chinensis. Classification (NCBI taxonomy): domain Eukaryota; kingdom Viridiplantae; phylum Streptophyta; class Magnoliopsida; order Piperales; family Saururaceae; genus Saururus; species Saururus chinensis. The sequence continues at coordinate 20,100,708 of CP141146.1, read as the reverse complement.
AATGAAATATGATAAAAAAACACACACAAAAATTAGTGTAGCTTGTGCTTGATTTTGTAATTAGCCTTGTTTTTGTTTTTGATGAAGTTTAGCTCTTGAGATATTTTGAAATTAATTCTTTTATAAGTTGAAATGTAATATGATTTGTGGTCAAATATACCTTAACAAAGAAATAGACCAAAGTGTGTGAAGATCAATTAGATTTTCTTTTACTTGATGTTGCACTTTTCTGGCTTTAAAACTTGCACACATTATGTTAAGACACAAGTTACTTTTAAGAATGAATATCTAGAGAGAATTCTTAAACATAAGTTGACTTAAGCATTTGGATTTTATTGGAGTCCAAGTGATCAAATTAGAGGATCTTTAGCTAGATTTCTATTTAGAATTCAAAAAAATGAAATTTCTATGTAATGTACTTCAATGTTTACAAGTCTTATGCACCTTAATCTTTCATTAAAAAATAGAATTGTCCTTGTAAAGATGATGGAAAAGCTAATGTGACGCTCCCATCCACTTGACAATAAAAAAATTAAGAAAAAATGGATAAAAAAGACTGAAAAAGAAAGAAAAACTTATGATGTAAGTAGAGATGATTCAGAAAAAGCCAATCCCTAGAAAAATGATTTGACAAAAAATATCATCTCAGAAAAAGGGAGGGGCATGTTGATTATGAGCTCTTAATTATTTTTTATCTTTTTAGGAAAATCATCTACATTGATTCTAATTAAAGAGAGTTGAAAAATGTAAACTTATTCTTTACTAGGATCTAAACAAATTTGTCTAAATTCGGTTAAGAGTAATCTTGTGAGATTCAAGATTATAGGAGACAAGAGTTGACTACATTAGTGGTTTTCTTCAAAAACTAATAAAAGAGGATTAATGTATCTAAAAGAAGAGAATAAAATTGACAATCAAATATCAATGGGGTTAACTTATGTAAGGCAAAGTATTAATAAGCATAATCAATGGATGCACTTAGATTAAAAGAGATTAATTAAAAAATTCGTCAAAAGAGCTCAATTGTGCTGAGTTTGAATGTTTGAATTTTATTTTGAGTTCTACATGTCTAAAAATTCTTATTTTGCTGGAAATTGCCTTCAAACAATCTTGTGAGTTTAATGGAATTTTTTTTCATAATTTGTTGAATTTTTGTACTTTTTAAATTTTTTAGAAAATTTAAAAATCAGTTTTTTTCCAAAAACGATTGGTCAGTCGGTCGGTCGAAACGATCGATAGCTAGTTGAATTCTTCTCACTGAAGCTTAGTTTTAAATTTGGTTTCTTTTCATTTCACATTCATTCCTTTCTAAACTTCCTTCCAACATTTGTGGTGAGAATAGAGTGGAGTTCTGTGAGTTTTTGGCAAAAAACAAACGATTTCCTGCATCAAAATCGCCAATTTCATTTAGGCCAAAGGCATGTTCCAAACTGAATTTAAATTTTTTAGGTTATTTCCAATTATTTTTCATGATATTTAAACTAGTAGAATAGTTAGAAATAAGATTTGTGAAAATTTTCATGTGGTTTCATGATTTTTTACTGAATTGGGGGTTTTTAAAAATCGGGGGTTTACGGTCAATGTTGACTATTGCTCTAGTTGACAAAGTTAATCTACTCTTGATGATCTACCTTGGATTCAATTTTGAAATCATTATGACATGAAAATTTTTAGGCTTATATTAAATTCAAAAATTGAATTTTCGACACAGATTTCAATGAAGTTTGAAATACTAGGTAGCTTATTCCTGCAATATCTTTATTCCTAGTCATTAATTAGCTTTAGGCTATTTTATGTGTCAATTAATCTAGATGGGGAGATCGAAGAAGCAGAAGACCGTAGAGTCAAAATCTGGAGATCCTGGATCATCTAGCAATGGTTCAGCTCAGGTCTGGCCTATTAGATGAGAGAGGAGGGTACTTATACCTTTTGAGACTTCCATTGGTTGGATAGAGGCTAGACTATATTGGATGGACTATTTTTCCACTATTTTCACCTCTACATAGTTGGTCTACCCTAGGCTTGTCAGACAATAGTATGCATCACTCCACTTGGAGGATGATGGTGCACTTGTAGGAGTTGCTGGAGCATATAGGTGAGTTTGACACCTGACGTTATTGCCACTGTTATCATATAAGAGAGGAGAGAACTCACATTTCCATTTATTGGATATGCCTTTCCATCTGACCATGAGCTATCTGCCACTTACTTAGATTACCACAAGGTCTAGAACTAGAGGTCTCTTTACTGGCACATTTGATGACCAGGGACTTTCCTTTACTTCATGTGATTGCTCGGTATGATGTGTGGAATACTAGGAAGGAGCGACTGGACAGGACGATGTCCAGATTACTGCACCTTCTAGGCCAACCTCAGCTATAGCTTGATTTACCCTCAATGATCATTGGGAGGATGATGGAGTTCTTGCATGGCCAACACTCATGAGATGATGCTCTACCCCTACATTCTCTGCAGGATTTTTACTGGTGTTCATGACCTTGGAGTGGTTTGCAAGGTGTTATCTCACCATCATGGTGATGATCATGAGCCACAGGGGGCATAGAATGAAGTTGAGGGAGCAGACGCAGCTATAGATCCACCTCCACCTACAGATGATGATCAGTTAGTGACAATGAGAGAGTTCAAAGTGTTCCAGGATGTTGTGTTACAACGATTCATAGATCTTGATTGCTTGATCCAATCACACTTTCCACGAGCTGACAGTGAGGGCGAGCAGAGTGGAGATGATGATGCAGCTATAGACTGATTATGCTTATTTATTCACTTTTATCACTTGTCATGCATTCCATCTGATTCAAACTTGTTTAGTTTCATTAGATGATAAGATGTATGGTTCAAGCTGATTTTATTTCGGGATATCTGTTGGACATGTGTTGTTTTAATGGTTTAATTTTATTTCATGTCTATATGTGATATTGGTTATTTTTATTAATTATGACTTTAACTTTTTGTCTATTTATGTCAAAAATGGGGAGAAGTGATTAATGAAAATTAAAGTACTTATCTTTATAATTGATTGGACAATTCTATGCAAATCAATTTGATTTTGAGTGTGCAGGATAACTACAGGTATATATAAGGCTTTTCAAGCTCAATTCTAAATAAGTTGTTTAAGTTGAGTTTATGTTGTCTTTGTAGTGTCAAGTTATTTTGTACAATTGAAAGTCAATGCAGTATGACAAGAGATGTAATTTTATTTTGATTTTCGAATGTGTAGTGTTTTGACAAGAAATAGCTAAAGGGGGAGATTGTAAAAACATATGAGTCATATGTGTAGTTTATTTGCTAATTTCTTTGTCAAAATTATATCATGAAAACATATGTATGTTAGAAGTATTAGTCTTATTTGAGGTTGTTGTGCTCAAGTTACATTTAGAATTGAAAGACTTGAAAAATAGGAGAAAACTTGTTCTTGTTAATCAAGGTGAAAGACTGAAGAATGTGAAGGGTTTTAAAGTATATCCAAATCACAATGGCATGCATAAATCACTTGGAAAATGTTAAGAAGTTATTACAAAGGTTTCAGAAGGTTTTAAGGTAAAAAGGCAAAATTGTAAATTATCAAGCAAAATGATCGATTGATGCACATAACGTTGAATGGAATGATCAATTGTTGGATCATATTTTATTAAGACTTCTGTATCAATCGATTGCCTTGATAAATGATCGATCACAACATGTTACAACCTTGTTCAAAAGAAAGACAAGAATTATTGATCGATTACTCTAACACCCAATCTATCGATTAAAGAATCGTGCACAATGAAAAACATTGACCAATCGATCACTATATAAAACGATCGATCATTGAAAAAATAGTTTATCTAAATTAAGACTCCAATTTTTATTCCATTCCTTATTCAAGCACAAGTCCTAAACTGACTTATTTGGCTATATAAGGGTTATGAAATTACAAAATTGGAGAGAGGAGTACCTAGAGGAGAAAAGAGGGTTCACACCTTTGATTATTATTTTCCAAAGGAGAATTCACTTGAGCTTTATATTGAAGATCTATGGTTAATTGAAGAAGACATTCCACAACTGAAGAAGCTAATACACATAATATTCAAAGTAGAGTTGCAGTATGTCTTAAATGGGAGATTGAAGATTTCCACAAGGCCAAAGTCAAGACAACAATAGGAGATTGTTGAATACTAGAAGCAGATAGAGATAAAACACGGAGGAGAAGGTTTCAAGTGCTTGGAGAAGACTTGAAGGCCATCAACAACTATCTAAATAAGAGGAGCTTATGTTTGTCTAAACAAGGTTGGTGATTTGCTTATGTTCATATAAAGTTTGAGTTTTAGTGCATGGATTTGGTTCCTTTGGAACTGCCTTGGTTTTTTATCCTACTTGGGGGTTTCTACATAAATTACTGTGTCTATGTGTGGATTGATTGATGGTTGATTGATTGATACTTTGATAGTTAAATTGAGTGAACAGTTATGTTTTAATTTTTCCGCTTAATAAAATATTTTACCGAAAGAGGTTAGAACTCTTAATTCTTATTAGTTGAAAGTACTAGTTTTAAGAATAATCTAATGATCCGCTAGGTCAATTAGATGGATATTAAACTTAATGACATGAATTATGAATATTGGTTGAACAAACTTAATGACATGAATGGATCTTGTGCTCGAATTGTCAAGCAAGAGGATCATGGTAGTACAACCTAGTGGTGTATAGTCTCAAAACCACTCCCACTGTTTATTTCATTGAGATTGTGAGTATGTGACTCAGCGAAGCATTGTGATTTCCATATGTAATGCACTGAGGTATAATGATACACTCAATGATAGTGAAGATTGGTAATGATTCACTTTAGATTGATGGCATTTATGGTGAAATTGGTAAGAAAAAATTGGTTGTGTAAATTTTTATATGATGATAAGTGAATACATAATTATTCTCAATGTTAAATTATTGTTTAAATGATTACATAATGATGTATATATGCATGAATGTTCATAATCTATGATGATGATTAGGTTACTTGCTGTATGCAAGCTCACTCCTTTGTTTTGTTTATTTTCCAAAACAAATTTGCATACTCCAGCAACCAATGCATGCTCACTTGTTACTTGAATGAACTACAATAAATGGAGTAGTTTTCAAGGCAACTTTGCTTGCACATGACCTTTCTTGGATGACTCACTGGATAGAAATAAAGCATTTAAATCACACCCCATATTATGGTAAGATTTTGTTCTACATAGAAATTTGGGGTTGTGACACTATGTTAGAACATATGTGTCATATGTTAAGTTAATTGGCTAATTTTTTTGTCAAAATTATGTTAAAAACCTTGATTATATAATTAGTTTTAAAATCTGTTTAGATGTAGATCTGGTCGAGTCAGGTTTGGAATTGATAGACTTGAAAAATAGGAGGAGACATGTTCTTATAAATCAAGATTGAAGACTAAAAGATGTTGATGGGTTATGAAGTGTATTCAGTTCATATTCTCATACCAAAATAATTTGGACAAGTTCAAAAGTGATTTCAGAGGTTTCATAAAGTTTTAGGGTATAAAGAACAAAATTTTCATTAAAAAGTGTCATCGATCAATCGTTTGAGTCATGTGTTGATTGAATCGATCGATCGCTAATGAACACTTCTATGAAATCAAAGAATCGATCAATCACCCCTAGAAACAATCGATTGGCACCTGAAATAGCCCTTTGTAAAACAAAGTTGAGAATTTATCGATCAATTGCTCAAGGAGTCATGTGTTCAGAAAATATTGGAGAAGAAAGGAGAGACCTTTTCATATTATTTTCCTTGAGAATTCACAAAGGAGTTTAATGATAATATCAATGGTGAATTCATGATGCTGATCTACAGCTAAAGAGGAGATTTCGGACATAAATTTCATAAAGGAGCTGTAAAAATCTTCAATGAGAGATTAAAGAACCCAAAGGAGAGTCAATAGAACAAGAGGAGCTTGTTGAAGGCTAGAGAAAGACAAAGACAAAGTAATGAGAGATTAAAGTTTCAAGTGCTAACAATGACAAAACCTTGTGGAGATCTAATCAAACGGACTTTGTATTAGATTAAAAACAAAGTTGGTGGTTTTCTTGTGTCATGTAAGTGTCTTTCTTGCTAGTAGTGCATTGATTTGGTCCTTGTTGGGACTGTCGTGATTTTTTACCCGAGTTGGGGTTTTACATGTTAAACCGATGTGTGTTTATGTTTGGTTTTGCATGTGTTATGGTTTGATGATTGATTAATCGTGAGTACTCCCAAAAATTAGGTTTTGATTGTTTCCACTATATAAGAAAATTTTGTGCAACGAGGCCATATCTAGTAGTCTTTATCTTTGACAGATAATCGGACTAGGGGGAATGTAGTGATCCGCTAAGTTGATTAGATGGACATTAAACTTACATGTGGTAGCTGAGGTTTTTAATGGATAAATTGAGTTTGCTCCATGATATCAATCTATTTTTGCATTATAGTGCATCATTAACTAGCTTAGTCTTCATATATTTTTATTTGTAGTGCTAGATAACTTGTGCTAGGGTTTGATTTCTCAATTTCGCCTATTTTACTTGTTTTTCATTTAGAATTACTTATTAAACTTGCTGATTTGTGTCCTCTAGTTTATTAGTTTGATTCTCTTATCATTTTACTTGTCTTTAATTTCTTAAAGTGTGTTGCTTAATAGATTTTAGTTTGATGGTTAAAATTTCTCATATTAGAAGAATAAGATGAGAGCTTTTATTCAAGCGCTTGATGGGAATGCCGAGAAAGTGGTGATTAAATGTTAAAATCCTCCATTGACCAAAGACAAAGATGGGAATTCAATCATAAAAGATGAGAGTGAATGGGATGAAAATGAAATAAAGCTTGCAAATCAAAACATTAAAACCCTTAGTGCATTGTGCAATGTCATAGGAAAATCACAATATAGGTTAATTTCTACCAAGGTTATATGGAAAAAAACTTGTGAAATAGAATGAGGGGATTGAGTTTGTTAAAGTGTCTAGGCTACAAATGTTTACCCTAGAATTTAAAAACATGACAATGAATGAAGATGAAGAGACTATTTTTAAATACTATGTTAAGATTTCAGACTTAGTAACACGTGTGAGAAAAATGATAAGGTCCTTATCCTCCAAATTTAAAATTAAGGTGGCAGCCATTAATAAATATAAAAAAATAGACACCTTAGAAAGTGAGGAGTCGGTTAGGAACCTTAGAACTTTTGAGATGTAAGAAGAGTCATATGATACCTAGAAATAGTTGTTTAAAAAATCTAAGGGAAACAAACTACCCTAAAAACATCTAAGAGAACTTCCAAGAGGAATAGAGCTTTAAACACCTTAGAAGAATCTAAAGAGTCTGACTATGATGAAGAATTAATGCTTTATTGGCTAAAAACTTCAGGAAATTCATAAAAAATCATAACTTTAGGTTTGGAAATAAGGTTACAAATTCTGGGAAGAAATAAGGGGATAAAAGAGATAAGAGGCAAAACAAACAAGACAAGAAGAATTTGAAGTGTTTTGAATATGGTAAGTTAGGTCACTTTGATGTTGATTGTCCTAACAATAATTCTGACAATTCTTTTCATGATAAGCCTAAGAAATGAAAGGGATAAGAAGATAAAGGGTAAGAGGTGCATCAAGAAATTTACTCTAATTAGAGTTCTTTTGATGAAACTTGAGAGCTTAATATTTGTCTGAACTACCTAGCGGATCAGTAGATTACTCTTAAAACTAGTTTTTTCAATAAGTAAAAATTAAGAGTTCTAGCCTCTTTGCGCAAATTTTTTTTATTAAGCAAAAATTATTAAAAACCTAATATTCACTCACTCTTCACTCTCAAAATATCAATCAATCAACCATCAATCAATCCACACATGAACACAACAATTTACCTGGAAAACCACAACTAGAGTAAAAAACTACAGCTGTTCCAAAGGAACCAAATCAATGGACTAGAAATTAGACTTTTATATAAATACAAGCAAATCACCAACCTTGTTTAGACTCTAACACAAGCTCCTCTTTTTTAGATTGTTGTTACTGTCCTTCATGTCTTCTCCAAGCACTTGAAACTTTTTCCTCCTTATCTTGTCTATGTCTCCTTTTATGCATCAACAAATACCTCTTGTTGTCTTGACCTTGGCCTTAAGGAAATATTCAATCTTTCATTGAAGACATGTTTCAACTCTTCTATGAATACTATGTGTATTAGCTCCTTGATTTCTAAATCGTCTTCTTCAATTCACCATGGATCTTCAATACAAAGCTCAAGCAAATTCCCCTTTGGAAAACAATAAGAGAAGGTATAAAACCTCTTTCACTTTTCTCCTCTAGGTTTTCCTTACTTTAATTTTATTATTCCATAGTTATTATATAGCTCATTAAGTTGGTTTAGGACTTGTACTTGAATAAAGAATGAAATTGAAACCGGAAGGTCTTAATTCAGGTAAACTATTCTTGAAATGATCGATCGATCACTATTTTTAATGTACACGATTCTTCAATCGAACGATTGATAACTCTTGGCATCATTTTGCACTAGGCTGTATTAACAAGTGATTGATCATTCTCTCATTCATAATTTACAGCCATTGATCATTTTGCCTATATTTTGACATTTTTGCCTTTTTTACCTAAAAACCTTCTAGAACCACTGTAATCACTTTTTAACCTTTTCAAAGTGATTTATACATGCCAATGTAATTTGGATAAGCTTCAAAACCCTTCACATTCTTCAGACTTTTACCTTGATTAATAAGAATATGTTTGCTTTTATTTTTCAAGTTTGTCAATTCCAAATCTGACCATAACAAACTCAAATCAGACTATAAGACTCATCACATACATATGGTTTTTTGACATAATTTTGACAAATAAATCAGCCAATAAACTAGACATATGACCCATATGTTCTTACAATCTCCACCTTTGGCTATTTCTTGTAAAAACACTACACATTTGAAAATCAAAATAAAATTAGAACTCATGACATGTGAATTGACTTTCAAATTGTACATATTAACTTGACACTACAAAGACTCAATCATAGACTCAATTAACTTGAACTCATAAATTTGGAGTTGAGCTTGAAAAGCCTTGTATAAATCGGTACTTATCCTGCACTCTTAAATTCAAATTGATTTGCATAGCACAGTCCAACTAATTATAAAGATAAGTACTTTGAATTTCTTTAATCACTTCTCCCCCCTTTTGACATAAATAGACAAAAAAAATAGAGACATGATTAATAAAAATACACAATAATAGGTCCATCAAGTTATAACATTCTCATAAAGACATGAAAGTAAATAAAACTATTAATCCAACACATGTCCAACATATATCCCATGATGAAAATAGTTTCAACAATATATCTCATCATCATAAATGACCTAAACAAGTTTTAAAACAAGGAATACATGAAAAGTGATAAGAAAATAAACACATCAATCATGAGTTGCATAATCATCTTGACTACTCACCCTCATTGTCTACTTGTGGAAGGCAAGATCTAATTAAGTGATCAAGGTTTATAAATCTCTATAACACATCATCTTGGAATACTCTGAACTCTCTCATAGTCACTAATAGATCATCATTTATAGGTGGTGGTGGATCTATTACTGCATCTGCTCCATCCTATGCTCCCTGGGGCTCATTATCATCACCCTATTGGTGATATAGCATCCATTGAACCACTCCAAGGTCTATAGGTCGCATCCCAGTCATAGTCGGCTTCGTCCTGGCCACTCTCACGTGTACCACTGTAAAGATCCAGCAAATGATGTAGGGGTATGGCAGCATCTCTTGAGTTTGGCCAAGCAAGAACACGATCCTCCCAAAGATAACAAAGGGTAAATCAAGTGCTAAATGAGGTTGAGTTAGGAGGTGTAGTAATCTGGCCATCGTCCTATCCACTCACTCCGTCCTAGCACTCCACACATCATATTGAGTAATCACATAAAGTAAACAAATGTCCCAGGTCATCGAATGTGCAAGTAATGAGACCTCAAGCTCCGGATCTCTTGGCAATCCAAGTAAAGTTGCAGATTGCTCACTGTCAAGAGGAAAGACATAACTAATAAATGGAAATGTGAGCTCTCCTCTCACATCCAATAACAATGTCAATGACATCAGTTGTCACTCGCACCTGAATTCCTATGGCACCTCCTATGAGTGCACCATCATCCTCCAAATGGAGTGATGCAAACCACTACCTAACCAGTTTAGGGTAGACTTGTTGTCTTGAGGTGGAAATGCTAGAAAAATGCTCCATCCAGTATGGTCTGTCCTCAATCAAACCAAGAGTAGTCTCTAGGAGTATATGAACTAAGCTTCACTCACACCTAATTGGTCTAACCCGATATGAACTACTACTAGAGGATCCAGGGTCCCCTCACCCTAACTCGACATTCTTCTGGTTCTTTGCTCTCCCCATCTAGATTAATCGACATATAAAGTAAACTAGAGCTAAGCATTGACTAGGAATAAAGATATTACACGAAAAAATAGCCTAGAAATTCAAACTACTTTAAAATTTGTTCCAAAAATTCAAAGTTTTAATTTAAAATAAATCAAAAAAATTTTCATATCAAAATGACTTCAAAATTGAACCCAAGGTAGAGCATGATGAGTAGATCAATTTTGTTAACAAGAACAATAGTTAATTTTGACTCTAAACCCCCAATTTTGTAAAACCCAAATTTGGTGAAAATTCTTGAATCTGCATGAAATTTTTCGTCAAATCTTGAGTTTTATCGGATCAAAACGCATGAAAACTTAATCAAAGCTAGATCATCCTATTTGTAACAATCTTATTGATTCAAGTCGCATGAAAAACCATTCAAAATTAACTAATAATTTATACTTTGGTTCGGAACATACCTTTGGCTGAAGTGAAATTCATGGAATCATTAAGCTAATCCAATGTTGAAGCAAGCAAAACAACACAATTTTCTCTTTTTCTTACCCTTACACTCTCTGTAAGTGTTTCAATTAGAATGGAGATGAAATGAGCTATGACCGAATTGAAAACTGAGCTTCAACGCGAACATTTCAACCAGCAATCGATCCTTTCACCTGATCAATTGATCGTTTTAGAAAAAAATTTATTTTTTTAAATAACAAAAATAGAGAAAATTAAAAAATTTAATAAATTCCTAAAAAATTTTCAAAGCATTTCCCATTAAAAAATATTGACATCTAGAATTCAAAATAAAAATCAAACATCCAAAAGCAATAAAGTTGAGCTCTCTTTGACGATTATTTAACTAATTCTCTTGTAATCTAAGTGCATCCACATATTATGTTCATTAATACCTTGTCTGAGATCAGTCAACCCCATTGTTATGTACTCTAAGACTCATTACATATATATAGTTTGTTAATATAATTTTCACAAAGAAATCAGCCAATAGAATAGGCAAGCGACTCATATTGTTCTTATAAAAATGAGATATGTAACTACATTGTCTTTCATGCAAGTGTGAAGAAAGATAGTTCTAACAAAGAGTCTCATGAAGTGGACTCAAAGTCCGACTTTGATTTTGATGAATACAAACAATTACTCCATTTAGTCTTGACTTGAAAAACCAAAAGCCTTGAGAGAGAGTTGAAAAAGAAAGAGTATGAATTAGTTCATCTTTTCAAGAGGCAAATAGGTTAATTTGTCAAACATGAGAGAGAAGTGAATGACCTTAAGAAAGACCTAGAGAGTGAAAAAGAGAAGTCCAGTGCTCTCAATTGAGAAGTTATATCCTCTAAAGACAAATTAGATGGATTTAAGAGTGGGAAGAAGAAGTTGAAGACCATGTTGAGCATTGGTCAAACCAACAAGATGGACTTAAGTTTTAGGAGTTACTTGTCTACCTCCTTAACAAAACCCACTATCTTTGTAAAGGCAAAAGAGAGTGACAAAAACCCTAAGATAGTGCTTGACATACCTAGGTCAAAAGTGAAAAGAAGAATGATAGGTTCTAGTATTCTAGGGGGGGGGGGGTTGTGTGTGACATATGTCATAGTGATTACCATACTAGAAGAGAGTGTTCGAAGAATTATCCTTTCAAAGATAGGTCAAAGAAGAAGGAGAAGAAACACACTACCCATGTTACCCCCAAGTTACCCCACCAAGTTTATGAAAAGAATATGAAGAGAGAGTAGGTGGAAAAGATTGATATTCAAGCTTTAAAAGATCAATTAGGAAGAGCAAGGAAGATCACCTTAGATTGTCTTAGGATAGGTTGGCTAGGCAAAGCTAAGGAGCTTGTCATCTTTAAGTAATGAGTTTCTGATTTTTTTCCACCGTTTAATTATTTCGATCTTTGGACATTCATGTATCACAAAAAAAATGGAATATGATAAAAAACAATAGTATAGCTTTTGCATGAGTTTATAATTGGCTTTCATTTTAGTTTTTGATTAGTCACTCTTGAGACATATTGAAATTAATTTTCTTTTCAGCCAAAGTAACATGATTAGTAGTCAAACATACCTTAACGAAGAAAAGGATACACCAAGGAGAGTGAAGATCTATTTGGTTTTCTTTTCCTTGATGTTTCAATTCTCTATTTTAAAAATTTGCACACATCATGTTGAGACTCAAGTCACTTTTATGTATGAACATCAAGAAAGAATTCTTAAACATAAGTTGACTTAGGCATTTAGATTCTAGTAAAGTCTTAGTAATAAAATTAGAGGATCTTTAGCTGTATTTCTATTTAGAATTCAAAAGAAAAGAAAATTTCATGTAATGTACTACAATGATTATGAGTCTTATATGCTTTAATATCTTTAGGTAATAGAATTGCCCTTTTAAAGATGATAAGGAAGTGCTACCTACTTAGGTTGGTGAAGCTCCCATCCACTTGACATCAGGAAACATGAATGAAAAAGAAAGAAAATAATAATAATAATAGAAAGAAAACAATGAATGGTGCCAAAGAAATCAAAGAGTTTAATTCTGACAATTCTTCTAATGATAAGCCAAAGAAATCAAAGGGTTTGTTTATAAGAAAAAAAGCAATGTGCTTCAAGCAACTTACTCTAATGAGAGCTTTTCAGAAGAAGAAGAATTGTGCAACTATACAGCCATCAACTCCCTCACTTGATGGTGGATAGATCTTTGTAGCTCAATGAACAATTTTTCCCATTTTACTTTGTTCAAGCTTAGTTGTGATATCAGAATTGGCGCAAATATTCATAAGACTTGTAACATCCAAGAATTTTCTATATTCTGGAAGTCAACCATGGGAATTTAGGGTGTTGGACCCCTTGACCTTCTCATTGGAATAACCTATTCAATTCTTGTAATTGGTAGCTAAATCCTATATGGATAGAAAGTAGACAGAAAGAGCTTTGAAACTCCACCAAGAATGCATGAATTGGAGTTTGGATGAGGGAGATACGACCATTCGAAGTTGAACATATCATGCAGGACCCGTTTACCCGAATTGGACGCCGAATTGTCCATTTAAGTTACTATACGGGCCCAATCAATTAGTATTTCGAAATTGTGTTTTTGGAGCCCAATTTGGTTGCCGAATTGAGGAGATTTTGGCCCAACTCTTTAGGGATCAAGAACCCTAATCTCATGCCTATAAAAAACACATAATTAAGGCTCTTAGGGGGGATCTTTTGACCGGGGGAAGGAGGAGTCGTCATGGAAATTTTCCGGCGACACTCCGGCGAAGTTTCGGCAACTGTGGATTGATGACAATCCTGCGTTTGAGGTAGGATTATACATTTTTCATAGTATAATTAGATATGCCCTAATATGAAATTAAGTATAGAGATTCGGTATTAATTTATTAATAAAGGTGACCAGATGTTGAGGAGGCAGTCGGTCAGCCATCATTGGCTACACCGTCGGCTGGCATTTGGCACTTTTGGTCGGCTAAAAATCATCGGTTTTTCATATTGTAGTTTTGTTCTGGCTGCAAAACGGAAGAGGAGGAACTCCGGGCATGGAGAGGATAGTGGCTCGGGCTTAGATCTCAATCCCAGCCGGCAACGGGACCTAGGCTCCCGGACTCACTGTTCGACGGTGGTTCGGTCGAACCAGCCCGTCGTAGGGCCGCGATGGGAGGCCGATGGCTGTGTGGAGCAGATCACTCAGAACAAAAAAAATGGAGAGAGAGAGAGAGAAGAGAACACTGCGGCGGCGTGGCACAGCTCCCAGCCAGAGGGACCTGGGTGGCCGGAATCACTGGATGATGGCGATTGGGTCAAGCCCAACCCGTCAGCCAGCTATGGCACCCTACAATTGCAGCTTCTCCGGTGATTTAAAAAAAATGCGTCTTTGGCCCTAGCCGGCCACTGGGCGGCGGCGGGGGCCAGTCGTACTAGGATCGCTACCTTGCAACAATCCAGTGGAACTCAAACCACCACCCCGCCTTGGCGGCTAGGGGCGGCACTGCTTGAAGCGAAAATGCCTCTGGCTGGACGCAGGGAAGACAACCCACGTTGCGGGTCGTCGACCCGAACCGAACCGGACCAGTTGTAAAAAAAAAGGAAATAAAGGAAGGGTCGAACCAGGTCCAGTTCAGGGGGATAAAAATGTCAAATTTTTTTTCGAGAAAATCATTATTGCACCTTAAGAAGAGTGGGAATACTATGGCCAAGTTTCAGCTTGGAGAAAAATCTCAAAGATTGTAAAATGACACTTTTACCCCTTATTGTTAAATTATAGTGTGAAAACCACTTACCCAATTTAGGTGTTCTGGTTCAGTGTCCTATGAGTGATCTTAAAAATTGAGAAAATTCTCAGTGAGATTTTAATGGGTAACCTAATGATAGGCCAAACCACTTAGTAAGGAAAAATCCCAGTATGTGGTTAATTGACCCTTTTACCCCTAGGGTTTATAGTATACCGTTAGTCAAAACCTGGGTCGGTTCAAGGGGTTCACGACCCCGTCACATGCCAGGAAAATTACACAGAGTCCATGAAGTCTAGTAGTACCCTTGAGTTCAATTTTGGACCAATTGGATGTCAATAAGTTCGTAAACCAAATAACAAAAATACCCCTTTGAGTGGACCCGCCCACATTCATGTGAATGGAAGCGCGGGTCAGTTTAAGAGTGGAGCCTCCTGAGTGGATTATGACTTAAAATAAATTAAAGGGTAGTGAGATGACCAAATGACCCAAGGGAGGGTATTATACCCTAGGTGGTAAAATTACCCTAATGCTCTTAGGGGCAAGATATTTTGTTTTTGTCGAAACGGATAACCTAATTAATCAAGAGTTAGGGTACCCTATAAATGACTTCAAAAAGAAGGGGTGTGACTAGTAAGTGACATGAAGACCTTGTAAGGTCATAGTGATTGACTAGTTTATATATGTAACTCGCGGGAAGCATTATAGTTGTTTACACTCTCGAGCTTGAATTCGCTGAGCCCTAGCCCTGAAAATGAGCATAATGGGCCTCTATTTATTGTTATGAACTTGTATGACTTAATGTTATTTATGTTGCTTACTTTGGGGTATGCTTTTATTATTGATGCTTTGATTTATATCGGTAACTTAAGATTAATAAAGTTTAATCAAAAGACATGGGTTGCCGTTGGATTGGGGGAGAACATCTAATCAAGATAAAGACTAAAATACCCTCAATAGGGTTTGGGACCTGTTTATGGAGTGAACGGGGCCCTGACATAGAATCTTACCTTGGTTAATGAACCGAGGGTGGTTTTGGGATGTTCTCTAAGTCATAACTTAGTGGATGAGCTATTTATTGGGGCGATTCACAAGGTGAAGATGACCCAAATGGTTGAGCGGATACTTGACTGGATGGAAATAATCTAGTCTAAGTTCAAATGTTTGGGGCAGTCAATGGTCATAAAGACTTGAGGCTTCTATTGATACATTAGTAATGTCTTATAAGACATTTTCTCCTAGAGTTGGGAAGGAGGAGATTGCGATATGTTTCTTCATCACCGCGACGGTTTGGGTATTGACCAGAGGGTCTTTACCACAGGTCTCCTGCAGGTCTTCCTAGGACTATTTAGTAGGTACGAAAAGCAGAGTTACATGAGCATCATGGAAGGCTTGTGTTTCTTGCCAATTTGTGTCCATGAGCACAGTTGGGATCCTCTTTTCCATATTCGTGGTAGGCTATTGAGAGCCCTGGGGATTTGAGTTAAGCTGTTGTTAAGCAGTCTTCTCCAAGGTTGGAGTACTATGTTTGAAGATTTCTCGAGGGGTGAGTCATCTCTAAGTTACAGATTTGGTAGTATTAATTATCGAATAAGAGATGTGAGATAATTAATAACATTGTTTGATATTGCTTGTTAATTAGACAAGTGGAATGATTAAAGGACTTACTAAAATGTGGGTTGGTTAAAAATACCTAAGCATTGCATGTGTGATGCTATGCTTCTTAGGATAGAGTAGTTTATAGGCAGAACTACATCTGGATCTGATCTTATTGGAAACATTGGTGATGTTGTCTGATGAGTATGTAGGCAACTTACATTGGGTGATGTTGGCCCGATCCAAAAAATATTAATAAAACCTTTTGTCCTTTGGAAACTCTTGTCGTGAAGGCGGAGAGATTTCAATGTTGTTGTGGTTGTTTGGTTTGGCTGGTTGCATATTTTCCAGGCAACGACAAGTGAGACTAGTAGGCGAGCACAAGATGAAGTTTCTATGTTTCTGCAACTCTGGTACGTAAGTGTTTCACTAGCGTGAGAGTCAACTACTTGTTTGTTTTCAGACGGATGACGGACTTGTACTTAAATGGATGAGCTGTTCTTTATGAATTTTCAAATGTTAAATAATATCATATGATTCGACATCGATATTTGTGAACCCCAGTTATCATGACCTAGATATTTAATTGAAAGGTTTGTTTTGTATTTAAGGAAAAAAAAAATTCTCGCTACTTACTGTTTGCTATACGCATTAATTTGTTCAAACCCATTCTTTATAGCTTTGGTCCACCTTCTCAATATATATTGCTCAAGAATTTTATTGACATCATTTAAATTCAACACCCTCAATGCATGGCAGCACAACAAGCCCAAAGACAAATTGTTTACAATTACATTGGACCAAAAGAGAAAAGGAGTTAAACTGCACAATAAACTCTCAGGTTCTTCTTTCATTTCTAAATGTGTACTTGGAACATGCCTCATTACAAATTGTCTCAAGTATCATTACAGAAAGAGATTGCACAAACTCAAGCTGAAACATTTCAAAAAGTTTGTGTGTATATAGCTTTGCATGCATGTTGAAGAAAACCACTTGCAATGAGATATAATGTGAGGTTTCTTATGCGCACAATTATAATCATCACTCAGCTCAACCTCACACATCTTATCCACATTTTATTCATATTGATGCACGAATTCAATAAGAGACATTATTTACAAGCCATATGTTGAAATACAATGTTTGTCCACTCACTTCTTTGACTGGACTGAATGTTGGTTGAAAATGTTTCGCAACTAAATGTTAGAGCCCATTTCTCACGAAGGACATACATTTTTTTAAGCCAAGATTGGATGGCACAATCCCATTCCTCAATTATTTTTTCCCACCTCTTCTCCAACTCAGTTTCACATGGACATTTATTCAAAAGATATGCAAATGCGTCCCTAAAGAGAGGTTGAAGGTAAAGACTGGCAATATTTTAAGCTATATTTTTTTATATGTGTCACTCACACAAGCGATGTCGTGTATTAGGAAATACTTTTGCATTTGCATTTGCATTTGCCATCGCTTAATCCTAATTAGTAAAAAAGGTTTTTGGTGCATTACCACCCATGGAATTAAGAAAATTATTGAACAACCAAACAAATGAAGATGGTGTTTCATCTCCCATAAAAGCACACCCAAATAGAACATTTTTCCGGTGATAATTTATACCAACAAATGGAGCACAAATCATGTGATACTTATTTGTACAATATGTGATGTCAAAAATTACTAAATCACCAAAACATTCGTAGTCAACTTTGGATAATCCATCTCTCAAGAAAAAGTTAGTCATCTGGCTTTCGTGGTCAATTTGTACCATGTGAAAAAACATATTCTCCATTGTTTGATTATTCTTAAAATAAATAACTAAGCTTTGACTATCTCCTAGTGCAATCTTTTTTGCTTGTTCATCTTGTATAAAATTTTGACAATCACCCACAATAAATCAGACATTTTCATAACCCCCTACTTCATTTAACAAATATGCATGTCTTTGTAGCTCTTATACCAACATCAGACAAGGATTTAATAACACTCTTACTAGTGGTATGTATTTTACAAACAGACTTTAATAAGTGCCTCTGGCTTGACTCAATGAATGGGTGGTTGTGCTCGGTTATTACATGACTGATTTCATACACACAACTCTCCATTTTAAAAATGATGAATATGTCTTCCACACCTAGTATCTTGTCTTTTGACCTTTGTACCACTAGAATCTAAAAATTCCTTAAACCCACTTTTCAGTAGACAAAGGTGAGCCAAATAAGTTCCTGAGTACCTCTTTTAAAAAACTTTTGATCTTTTTTAATGCTAAATGGCTTGTAATATGCTTACTTATTATATATTTCATATGGCTCTTCTTCACCATGTGCAACCATTCTAACTTTCAAGTTAATTTCCTCATATGGGCTACTTAAAAGAATATCCAAGTCACTATTATTATTTTGGTTAGAATATTTTTCACCACTATCATCACTGTGCTCTACATAAATTCCATTTCCTTTATTGGACACCATTCCAAATTAACTATTAGCAATAGTAAGTCTTTTTATATAAATTAGGCATAAATATTAGTTTCAAAAACATCGACTAAAGATAGGCACACTAGTAAATATGGAAATTGTAAAAAAACAATAAAAAGAACTTTGAGATATATAAATCCTTTTAGTGCAGAAATAAAAAGTAAATAAAACAATAATGAGATTAACAAGGATAAATTACTAATCCCTACTAGTGGTTTTTTATAGCCACTTTGTGAAAAATACGTCCCTCTACTAGAGTATAAAAGAACCATGGGTATTAAATAGTTTAAATAACATCTAATAAGGATACATTGCTAATTAGTTTAAGGACTAAGAAGGGGCATATCTTATATTTGAGACCGCCTAGCCTGTGTGATTTACAGGACATGCTACATGGATGCAAAGAGGTGGAAGCATCAGATTCTCATCTATGGCTAGCCCCCCACCCCCGTCTCATCCTCTGTCCCTCTTTCCCATCCTTCTTGTAGACCTCCTTCAAAAGAGGGGGGAAGGGAGGGTTCCCTCTACCCTGGCTGACTCAACCCCTGGTGAGTTTCCATCACCCACCCTAGGATAGCCGTCGAAGTCTTGCATTCAAGCTAGTTATTTTCAATAATGGATATAATCCAAATGATTCACAACAGGTAGCAATTTGTTATCTAGTCTATCAATCTGTCACAAAAAATGTCACTGACAATTTCAAAATGTTCTTTTATGGTGTTCAAAGCTAATTGGTGATGACAAATCTGGACCAAAATAAATATATCGGAAGTTAATGCCTTCTCACTTCTTTGGAGACTAATTGATAGACACTTTTGAGTCAATTATAAAAAAAAGTAATGAACAATTAAATTATTTCCTCATAAATAACATGTTCTGTAACTTTGTGAGTTATCTAAGTAGAAGATAATCGTACCAACATGATAAGTGAAAATATTTATGATCCAATTAGTTGACATATATGCAAAGGCAATGCTATATTATAATCACTATATTCAATTGACAACAAATCTAAAGTTCACACTAAGATTTCTTTTCTGGTTCTACGAAAAAACCATCACATACAACAATCAATGAATAGAATTAAGCAGGATAATGTATGAATTATAACAAACTAACCTAAGGTCTCTTGACTATTTTCCCTTGCTCATCCACAAAAAATCCAAAACCTAATAGAAACACATGAAGAAAAAAACATGAACAAATGCCCAATTTAGTTGTTGCTATGATGAAAATGTTTGCATAGACACAACAAAAAAATGAAAATATCCCATAAGCTATAGAAGGACCTCCTTTTGGTTCATCTAACTCCTACCCTTTGTTTGGGAGTTCTAAATCATTGTTTCTTAACCCAAAACTACCATAAACTTATAAGCCTACTAATATAATGTTTCATAGAATATATCTAGTTCCTACAGCTTAGTTCAAAGAATGTTCCTAGAGGAGTGCTCATATGCAGTGATCATATGACCATCAGAAGCAAATGAAACGTAAGCTTCACTTATTTCTTTCACAAGCAGAGAAGAAACATACAATTTGGTCCTGACAGATAAAAATCATAACATTACAAGAACCAAGCCCAATACAACCAAAAACCTAACTGTGGGCAATTTAATTGACGACTATACATCATAATGGTGCATGACATTCATCCTCATCATGGCCAATCAAACATACTCTATGTAGTACAAACTCAAATTTTATTTTGAAGAACCTAATGGAGCTATTAATTTGAGATAGAGGGAGTATTTGGAATAATATTGATACACTGCACATAAGAATTAAGATAGTAATCAGTCTTTGGACAATTTTGAAGGGTGAAGTTTCATTTTAAAAACCAAATAGAGAGTATTAGGGACAATCTTGACACATAAGGATTATCTTTGGGCTATTTTGAAGGGTTTATATAGTGCCTATAAGACAAAGAGTGCCAACTCTGTGTTTATTTATCCTTACACTTTTATTGCATCAATATTCTTTTCCTCTCCCTCTTAATTTTTCTTTTATCCTTTCATTTTGTAACCATTGTCATACTTACATAAAGTCAATCCCTATGGATTCGACCTTGTAAGACTACAACCACTTCTTCACTTATAAGTAATACAATCGTAGACCCTTATTCTATCTTTTAATGCATTAGTTTAGGTATAACAAGTTTTCGGTGCCATTGCTAAGGATTGGAGTGTCTTACAAGAATGTCAGTTACAAAATATTCTCTATATTCATTTTTTTTTTCTTTTTATTTTGTTGAAAGTGAGAGTAGTGAGACAAAGAATCATCGAGGACACAATCGGAAAGATCTCTTAGACTTATCATTGCTCAATAAATTAAAGAAAACCACTTAAAGTATTCCAAGTAGTTTCATTCCGATTCTTTTATTTCTTAGATTTTTTTGTTAGAATTGTTTCTTTTAGACATAAAGTTTGAATTACATCTTTTGTTTTAGTTAATCCATAAATCCAATTTTTTTAGTTTTACTTTGTTGATTGTTTGTTTTTTAATCTTTCTATTTAAAAAATAGTTTATCATTTTTTTGCGCTCATGGCACGTAACCAAACTGGTCACTTAGAAAGTGTTGATATTTGTTTTTATACTTCTAAGTTTTCCCTTCCTTTAAACACTAATGATGAGGGTACAAGTAACAATTTTGTTAATGAAGTGTAAAATAGTTGACAAGTTAAAACCTTGTATTATTAGTTGCAACCAACTAGAACAAGTTCTCTTTTTTGCACGATTTCTCCAACTAATGTAGGTAGTTTTAATCTAAAGCCGGAAGTAATTTAATTACTACCAAATTCAATGGCTTATACTTGGAAAAGAGTTTAAAGAGGTTTGTGTAACTTTGTCAAACCAAAATATTTTTAATGATGTTATTGGGTTACAACTCTTTCTATTTTATTTAAAAGAAAAGGCAAAAATGGGTTGAATTCTTTGAAGCTAATATCCATTAGAACATGGCAAGAATTGCAAAGATAATTTGTGAAAAAGTTTTTCCCTACCCATATACCTAATACACCTACAAAGTATGTTAGGAATTATTCCCAAAAAGAAAATGAGACTTTCTTTCAATGTTTGGAACTATTTAATGAACTTTTTTTGTTGTGTCCACATCATAGATATGAAATATAGCATATAATTACTTTCTTTTATAATGGTTTAACATCTCAAATGCATCAATTTGTTTAAATAATATACAATAGAGTGTTTTTTGAAAAAGTTTTTCCTTACACATAGACCTAATACACTTAGAAAGTATGTCATGAATTATTGAAAAAAAAAATTGAGACTTTCTTTCAATGTTGGGAATGATTTAAAGAACTTTTTTTGTTGTATCCACATCATGGATATGAAACATGACATATAATTACTTTCTTTTATAATGGTTTAACATCTCAAATTCATCAATTTGTTTACATGATGTGCAATGGAGAGTTTTTGAATAAAGAACCTCAGAAAGCAATGGTCTATTTTGATTGATTGGCAGAAAATGTCCAATCATGAGAAGAATAAAATGAATTTAAAAGAGACAGTAAAACAAAATCTAATGTGTCTACTAAGGGGGCATGTACCTTTAAGAAAAGGTTGATATGAAAGCAAAAATTACAAGTTTAACTAGAAAGGCTAAGTCTAGGAAAATTAAAAAAGAAAACATGTCTAAGGCCTCTCAAAAAACTCAATATATCTATAGTATATATGAGAGTAATAAACATCAAATTCAAATTGTCTAACAATCTCTACTTTTTAAGAGGTATTGAATAGTCAAACAAATGTCATGAACACTTACAAAAGACCTTTTTGTTCTCCTTATTCCAAAACTTATACTCCTAATTGGAGAAATTATCCTAATTTTAGTTGGAGAAATGAGTAATGTGTAGTTACCTCCATTTTCTTCAACTTATGTGCCACCACATAAGAAGACACTTGAGGACACACTGCATACATTCATGCAGAGTTAATAAAAAATCAACAACCAAATAATGAAAGTCATCAATGACTTTAAGGCTTCCATAACTAGGTTGACCAATACTTTGAACACTCAAGAAAAGGGAAATTTCCTTTTAAACCTCAATTAAATCCCAAAGGTCAATTTGTAATTGAAAATTTAATTTCATCAAGTTCACATGAGAATCATATTAAGTCCATCACCACTTTGAGAAGTGAAATTTTCACTAACAATGACATTCCAATGAAGGTTGTTGAACCTAAGAAGTCTTTGAATTCTAAAAAAAGTAATGAACTTGGCAACTCTAATTGCGTTTTTGCCATTCCTCCTTCATTTCCTCAAAGATTACAATCTTCTTATAAATTGGTGCAAAATGCTTACATCTTTAAAAATTTTAAACAAGTAATAATCAACATTCCTCTCTTCGATTCCATCAAACAAGTTCCATCTTAAGAAAAAAATTTAAAACACTTTGTAAAATCAAGCATAAGTTAAATGTACAAAAGAAGACTTTTCTGACAAAATAGGTAAGTGCAATTTTGTAACAAGATCTTACCCAAATAGAAGGATCGTAGTTGTCCAACTACATCTTGTATGAATGGGAGATTGAAGATTCCAAGAAGCCAAAGTCAATACAACAAGAGGAGTTTGTTAAAGGCTATAAGAAGATAGAGACAAAGCACCAAGGAAGAAAAGTTTTAAGTGCTTGAGGGAGAAGACGTGAGGGTCAGCAATGATAAGAATTTGTGGAGATCTAAACAAAAGGAGTTTTTGTTAGAGTCAAAACAAAGGTTGGTTGTTTGTTTGTCTCGATATAATTTTCTTTCTTGCTAGTATTGCATTGATTTGATTCCTTTATAACTGTCATGGTTTTGTTACCTGAGAGAATGCTTAATTGTTGTGTAATGCTATATTTCCATGTTAAATTGTTGTGTGGTCATGTGTGGATTGAATGTTTTGGTTTGATAGATTAATTCATTGAGAGTATGCATAGAGAGAAATTTGAGTGTTTCCGCTATATAAAAAAAAAATTTGTGCATAGAGGCTAGAACTCTTAATTCTTACTTGTTGAAGTACTAGTTTTAAGAGCAATCTAGTGATCCACTAGGTTGAGTAGACATATATTAAACTGCGAGTTTGCTCACATAGACTCTTCTTCAAAGATAAAGCAAAACCCTCTAGAGAAATACAATGTAGGTTAAACCCAAACATAAAAGAAGTTGTCAGAGAAGAAGCCCGAAAATTGTTAGATGTAAGGATCAATATACCTTATTTCTGATAATCGGTGGATCAATCCTACCCAAGTGGTGCCTAATAAATTTCGGGTGACTATAGTAAAAAAATGCAAATGATGAGTTGATCCCAACTAGAGTCACCATCGGTTGGCGCATATAAATTGACCATAGGAAACTCAACTCTTATCATTAAGAAATACCATTTCCCATTACCATTCATGGACCCAATCTTAGAAAAAGTGGCTGATCATAAATTTCATTATTTCTTTGATGGTTATTCTAGGTATAACCAAATTGAGATTCCACTTGAGGATCAAGAAAAGACAAGTTTTACATGTCTATTTGTAACCTTTACTTAGAGAAGCATGTTGTTTGGATTGTGTAATGCTCGAGCCACAGTTCGAAGAATCATGATGAGCATTTTTAGTGATATGGAAGATCTCTTTCTTGAAGTTTTTATGGATAATTTTTCTATCCTTGGAAATTCTTTTGATGATTGTCTCACTAACTTGGAAAAAGTTTTAGTTACATATGAGAAGAAAAACTTTGTTTTAAAATGGGAAAAATGTCATTTTATGGTCACATTGTTTCTATGCAGGCAATTCAAATTGACAAAGACAAATAAAGATATTAGATGTTTTTAGGGCATGCAAGATTTTATAAAAAGTCCATTAAAGATTTGAGTGCTATATCTAGACCATTGTGAAACCTTCTATCAAAGGACCACTCCTTTAAATGGATTGAAGCAAGTGAACAAGCTTTCACAAAGCTGAAGAACATGCTCATTTTTTCTCATATTCTGCAATCACCTGATTGGACTTTTCCCTTTGAAATTATGTGTAATGCTAATGATTATGTTGTTGGGGCTATTCTTGTGCAATTGAAAGATAAAAAGTCTTGTGTCATTCATTATGTAAGTAAGACTTTAAATAGTGCTCAAGCAAACTATTTAACTAGTAAATTAGAACTTCTTGCTGTCGTGTTTCCACTTGATAAATTTAGGTCATATTTGTTTGGTTCACAAATTATAAATTTTTCCCACCATGGAGCTCTAAAATACCTTCTAAGAAAGAATGATGCAAAGCCCAGATTACTTAGGAAGACCCTCCTCCAAGAATTTGATCTTACTATCAAAAACAAGAAAGGAGTAAAGAATGTGGCTGCAAATCACTTATCCAAATTAGACTTTTTTTATTCCCTAGAGCCATTGTTGATCCAGGATTCCTTTCCTGATGAACACTTGTACAACACCTCTCATCTTCCATAGTATGCCAACATATGCAAAATATATGGTAACATGTAAAACTCCAAAACATTGGATGCAAAAGGATAAAAATAAAATTTTCACAGAGGTAGAACACTTCTTTTGGGATGATCCTTATTTCTTTAAATATTGTCTGAATCAAATAATTAAGAGATACATGCTTGTTTATGAGCATATGAAACAGGAAGAAAGGAAGAGATGGAAAAAATATATATCAAAACCGATTGGGCGCGGCCAATGCGCCCAACCCACTGGGATGAACAATGTCCTAGTTCACTGTGTGAGGCCGGAGGGGCTACCAGTGCCAGCCATCGGCTTCCACCTAGCCGGCCTTGGCCTGGCTCCGCAGCCTCCCTGACCTAGCTCCGCTGGCCAGCCACCGCTCTTCATCCCTTTCCCGTTTCGGCCTGGTGACCCTTTCTGAAAATTTCTGCCCAATCCGCCACCATCTCCACTTGCATGGCCACCAGCCTGCCACTTTAGTTTTGCCCGGCCATGACCACCTCCTCACACCTTCGTCCCGGTCTCCCCACCCTCCTCCACCTGCCTGAGGTAAGATTGGCTCTGTCCTTTTTGTTTTTGGTTTCGGTTTTCTGTCTGTTGCGACCTGCGGCTATGCCGCCAGTCGCCAGACACAGTTGTCCAGCCTTTGGCCTTCCTCCTAGCCTGGCAATGGCAAGGCTGCTGTCCCGGCCACCGTTCTGGCCCGGACTGCCGCCTCCCCTGCTCGTGACCCCTCCTTCCGCCATCTTTCAATCCGAATAGAGCAATTTTCCCCATTTTTGTTATGTTTTCTCTCTCGCGGCTGCCGGCCATGCCACCAGTGATCGGCTGCTACCAAATGGCCTTTGGCCCTCCCCTAGCTAGCGACGGCGAGGCCATTGTCCCGGCCCAAATCTTATGTTCTTCCCCGGCCCCTCTGCCCAATTTTGATCTGCACGGAATTTCTTCTGTGGGTTTTTGCTATTATTTTCATTGTTGGCTGCCACCTACTAATCAGCCTCTAGATTACTGCCTTGAGCCTACAATGGCAAGGTGTCGAGGTTCGGCCTCTCAATCGGTCCCATTTCGCTCGATCGGCCAACCCGTGCCAGAGAAAAATCTACCCTTTTCTTGGCGTGTTGCGATCCAGTGACTGTCAGGTCCCGCCGTCTTCTAGGTCTAGTCCTTGGCCCTGCCTGGCCGTTCGTGGCTTGACTATTTGTGTTTGTTGCCCCAACTCGACGCACTATTACCCTCAGCTAAAAAAAATTTATACCTTTTAACCGGCGGTTTTGCTGTCACTAGCGTTAGCGAGAGGACAATCGAAACCCTGGTTTGATCCAACAATAGTAAGCGGGACCGCCGTTATCGGCCTCCCTTGCACGCCTTTTTCCCAAAACAAATGCCCCTAGCTTTGGGGTACGCCTTTGACCATTGTCGAGTGACTAATCGTTTATAATTAAACCCTTTGTAAGTGTATAAGGTAATTGTACTAAGATGAGTATTTAAGGGTTGTCAAACCTTAGGGACGGATGAATGATTACTAAATCTAAAGAGGAATTTACTGATTAAAAACTAAAAAGAACTTAAACTTAAATTAAGCAAAAGAAAGAAATCAACTAGTTTAAAAGTAAGAGATTAATATGATAGAATTTACTTAGGAAATCGAATCCACTATAAAACCATAACAAATCCTTAACTTTTAATCCAAATCTAGTGTGAATATGAACAAGTATTCTCAGCTACAAGCTAGAATTACTTCAGAAAGAATCATTAATTAAATTCCATGGCATGAACTATCTTCAACAATAGCAAGAATCATCTACACTAAATAGCTATAGGCATGACCCGTCTAATCTTAGTATAACTCATCCAAGTCATTAATTATCTGAACATTAAAACTATTATATGACCATCTCATCTAAATCACAGAAATTAGAATTGATGCAAATATCAAAACCACATCATTCTATCATCTACAAGACAATAAATCAACATAGAATTGAATAAACATGAAAAGCTCTTCCATTAAAAAGGAAATCCTTATCATACAATTGTCATAATTCACAACTGAGATCTAAATTAAAAAGAAAAAAAACTGAAACTTATCTATAGCTTCATCAACTCCAAAGTAAAAGAAAATTTTTGTCTTCCATGGTAGAAGAAAGCACTTGAATCTCCATTGAAAGCTTTGAGTTCTTCTTCCTTCTTCTCTTTAGAAAATCTACTTGCACACCTTCAATTTCGAGACAAATATGTCTTTATATAGGCATAAGAACCATAAGAAGAAGTTGTATATGAAAATGACTCAAAATTGGCTGAAATAAGGAAACTGCGCGTTATGCTGTTCGAATGCCCTGCATGCCCGTTCGAATGCATATACTACATTTTTCATCAAAATCACGTTATCCCGTTTGATCTCTAAAAACGCCCCGTTCGAACGGCTACACTGTTTTTGCAATCTGGACAGTTTTTCTGGACAGTCCATATTCCTGTTCATTAAGCTCTTTCTTTCATGTCCATATTAATTTTCAACATGTTTATAACTCCGAAAAGTTGTCGAAATGACTTTAAAGCATGTCAAGACTATTTTCAATTATTTGAAACATCGTCCAAGTACTTCAATAAGCGCATTTTACCTACAAAACATAAAAACATTACATTTTAGACATGTAAAATATAACTAAAATTCCAACTTGATTCAAATACATCCTAAACTACTAATAACTACCAAAATTAATTAATAATCAAACTAAAATATTAATATCTATCTTAATCTAAATAATCCATAACTAACTCTAAATTAACCTAATCTATACTAGCAAATAAGGTAAAAAGGCATATAAAATAGATATATATTTTATACTTATCAGTGACCCACCCCAGCCTAGGGCTAACTATTTAGCCAGACACCGTGCGTACTTGGCCCGCTTGTCTGACATCGTGGGCTTTGTTCTAGCCCAGTGACATCAAGGGCCAACAATTCTATCCAGATTCTAGCTCTGCACCCCACTTCCTATTACGCACAACCAAGAACCTACAGGAAGTCCCCGGTTCCCTGTCATTCCAAAAGGAAAAGTATTGTCAGCCATTAGCCTTTAACCGTCGAAGGCTTGACCTCTGTTGTGCCCATATCCTCCACCATACATCCATACGTTGATTTGGATGTGAGTAGCGATTAGAAATGTCGCCACCTTTGTCGGCCAATTTCTCTGGCCCTTAGTGCCCTCAACTTTTGTTTGGGGGACCACCAGTGGCAAACTCCACCTCTTCCGTGTTTGACCACTGACAACCTATCCTCCCCTAGGGTTCCCTTTTACCGCTCACGCTTGTGTTGCGCGTGTAGTCTAGGTTAAAGGCATCACTTTTGCGGGGTATGATGAGTGAACGACACCACCACTAGGCAATATGGCCGCTAAAGCCCTTTTTCATCTCTCCTATCTCCGTGAGTACGCAACCAAGACCTCCGTCATGTTGTGAGGCTTCGACAATACGGAATTGTTGCCGTTCGATGTAATCCGCGGTCTATTTTAATGTTTTGTGGCCAACAAAGTATTTTAAACTGTTGGCCAACCTCCAATCAGTTACCCCTCATTCTGTGGTCTCTTTTGCCAGTTCTAATGGCACGACCTTGTGTTTGGCCGCCCTAGTGCGCCTAGTCTTATGCTTTGAGTGAAATTAATCTAACCTTATCGAGATTAATTCCAGCATCTCTGAAAATCCTCGGGACAACAACAGCTCTCTCAGTGCGATGTTTTTGGCCGCCTATTCTGCTATTGACGCTGCCACCATCACTTGATCGCCATCAAACTCACGTGGATTATGAGGTAGGGGACCTTGAACTCGTAATTTCATTATAACATGCTTTGATTGTGTAGTAGCATGCTAGGAGTTATAACTTAATACTTTGCATGATAAATGCTGATTAAATGAGCATGTTGTATGTATGAGCGTATGTTAGTGAAGACTATGGGTACTGTAGTAAGTTGTTATGAATTATATGTTTGTGATCATAGCGTGTGATAGATCTTCGTTTGTGGGCTGGTGGAGTGTGGTCAATGGACACTATTATGGGTGTTTGATAGTAAGTTTGTCGAAGGGGTATTTTAAGGATTATGATATGGAAATTACAACGGTATGCCGGATGAGGAAAGACTTATGAATGACGGTCGAAGGTTGGACTTTATGAGATTGGAGGATCAGTTCGGATTGAGTTGGAGGGTACGATAGAGCTACAAGCAAGAAACTTAGGGGATGCAGAAATTTAGAAGACTTAAGGTTCGAAGCATCTTGGGGGATTGTGAGTTAGTGAGCGTTAATAGCATAATTGTACATGCATAATGTATGTAAAATGAATTATAATGGATGAACAATGAGTAAGGAATTAGTAAGGGTTGGATGGCTCGATTTGGGTCTAAAGAGTTTGATTTGAAGAGTTCAAGTAAGACGATTTGGTTTTAAGGTGGATGGTGTAAGCTGTAAGGTCGTAAGTATTTGATGGTAAGAGTGTGAGTATGAAATTCGAGTTTGACAAGTAAGGCTATGTTGAGATCCATAAGATTGTAAGTGTAAGGGTGGGGGAATGAGCTAAGCAAAGAATGCTATCTTTGTCGATTAAAATTGTAGAACGGATGCAGTTCTAGCTATATTTGCTAAAGAATGTTGGACGGAAGTAGCTCCACACATAATTGTACATGCATAAGTTACTTAATGTAAACTTGAATTGTAAGTAACCCTAATTTGATAACGTTGTGAGTTTGAGACTGAGGGTTTCGACGGATTAAGTTCTGTTTTGAGCCAGTCGATAAGTAATCAACTGAGTGTCTTTCCTGGTCCAGCCATGGTGTTATCTTGTGGGATTTAGTCTTGGTGTTGTATTTTCGGTCTAGACAGTTGATGCTCTGTTGATAGCATTGTAAGTTTCCGCCATTTGTGGGCTCTGTATGTTTTCTACCTACAGATGGCATTGTATGTTCTACCCAAGAGAGCCACTGTAAGATTCTTACCCAAGAGTGGCACCGTATGTTTTCCGCCCTTAGTTGGCACTGTATGACCCTTGTTGGCATTGTATGGCCCCAGAGAGTGAGTATTTGTGCACTCGGGTAAGCAGTATCATGAACCTTCTCTTACCTGTTTGATCTTGTGCGTCGTGAGCACAGGTGTGCCTTGCCTTCGAAAAAGTCCATGGTGTCTAGTTGCTCCCCGAAGGTTAAGGTAATACCCCAGTGGCATTCCCTTCCTTTCCAATGCAGGAGCTTATTAGTTGTAATGAGCTTCAGTTGTCGGTAGTATGTGTATGACAGTAAGAGTAAGTTTTATCCATCAAATTATGAGTAAGCAGTATGTGTAAGATTCAGAGTAAGTGTAAGTGTGAGCTTCTAAGGAAGACATAAGAGTACGATTATGCGTAAGAGTAAGATTGCATGAGTAAGGTCGTGCAAGTATGCTACAAGAGTAAATGTAAGTTCAGCCAGTACAATTGTATGTGTGTATGATACATTATTTATGATGCATGCACTTCTTGCTTCAGGTGTGATTGCTTGAATGCATCTATATATGAACTTGCAAAGTTCATTGATTTATTTCCCCTACTGGATATTTTCCTATTGAGTATGAAAGTACTCACCTTATTTTTTTAACCCCTTCATCCAGAGGCTTTTGCAGGATGTTCGATAGCTTCTTGGTTTGGACTTTACCCAGTTGTGGGCTATTTTTCCTCAACTTGGAGTGCAGCGAAATCATAGTGAGGCTTTGGGGATTTTAGTGCCATGATTTCATGTATTATTTAAGGTGAGAGTTAAATGTATTATTTTCTGGACTTTTGTATATATGTATGAATTAGAATTCATACTGTTGAAGAACTTGTACTTAGAGATGTTTGGGAGGTTTTTGTTTTAAAGCCCATGGCCATGGAAGGTTTTATTTTTATATTTTTGTTTTAGGTCACGCCTGAGAATATTGGTTTTTTCATGCGATGAATTAATTTACGAAAATTATTTTCACACATTTTGAATTTTGTTGGTTCTTTTAATTTACATTTGCATTTAGAAATAAAATATTTACAAAATTTTTAATTAAATGTAAGGATAAACGTCGGGCGTGACACCAACTCACTTCAAAAATACTCATAATTTTTGCAAAGCATGTGAACGTTGCCAAAAGTTAGGACCCATATCCCATAAGAATATGATGGCTCTGAACCCCATCTTGGTTATTGAATTTTTTTATTGTTGATGTTTAATTTCATGGGACCCTTTCCTCATTCTTTTTTCTATCTTTATATCTTGGTAGGTTGTTATGCAATATCAATGATCACAAAGTTGCTATAAGTTTTTTTTTTAAAATTATTTTGTTAAGGTTTAGAACGCCTCGAGCCATTATAAGTGATTAGGGTATGCACTTTTGCAATAGCTCCTTTGAGGCCTTGATGAAAAAATATGGAAGTACACATAAAGTTCTTACACCCTATCACCCATAGACAAGGGGACAACTAGAAATTTCCAATTGGAAAATAAAAAATATTTTATGAAAATAGTGAATCCAAATGATAAGGATTGGTCATTAAGGCAAACTGATGCTCTTTGGGCTTATAGTACAACTTTCAAAACCCCAATTGGAATGTCCACTTATCGATTAATTTTTGAAAAAGCTTGTCATTGCCTATGGAGTTGAAACATAGGTCATATTGGGCAATGAAGGTTGTCAATTCAAATCTTGACAAGGTTGGGTTGCATGGAAAATTGAAGTTAAATGAATTAAATGAGATCTAACATGATGCTTATGAGAGTGGTAGAATGTACAAGAAAATACTAAAGGCATTTCATAATAAGAACATACCTCATAAGACTTTTGAATCATCTCAAAAATTTCTTCTATATAATTCTAGGCTCCAATGTTTTCCAAAAAAAAATAAGATCTCATTGGATATGTCATTTCATTGTAAAAGCTATTTATACTTATGGGACCATTAAAATTGAATACCCAAATAGAACATTATTTCCCAAAAGTTGAGTCAACTCTTGATGATCTTGTTTATGATGGTTGATCTTTTCATTATTTCTTATTTTTTTTCTAAAAATTAAAAAACTAAAACATCTCTTTTCAAACATTAAAGACAATGTTTCATTTGGGTTAGGGGTGTGTTTTGATAATTTTTATTAATAGTATTAACTGTGATAACCTTCATCATTTCTTGGTATTTTTCTTCTTTGCATTGATCTCTAGATAATGATGACACTTAGTTATTTTTTAAAATAAACTTACTTTTTTTATAATGTCATTTTTATTAACTTTCATTAAGAGGCTCTTAGAAATTAATGTTGATTTTAAAATTTTCACTCACACTTAACTAATTTTTAGAGTTGAAGTTGAATTCAGTAATTGTTCATCTAATACTCACTTAAAATGTTGGGAGACACTAAGTCAAATGAACTTTGACCTCCTTACTCACATAGTTGGCCGGGAATGTCACAAATAAACCCACTAGGCATTAAAGTGAACATCCAAACTGCTCATTATGTCATACAGGTTGCTAAGTTTTGAAGTTATTCATTTGGCTATTTAAGCATCCCTTGTGAGTAGAAGAAAATACTATTTTAGGAGACTAATCCTCTATTTATCTTGTCAAAATATTACATAGACTCACTAATACATTATTTCAAAAGTTCCTCTAATTTAATGGTTTGGTCTCTCATGAATATTTTTTTAATTCCAAATCTATGAAAACCCATGCTTGAGTATTTGAGTAAATTGTAAAGTTTGATGTTTACTAAGTGGGGATGAAGGTTTTTTTTGTCTTACTTTATCATTATTATCTTCTTCTCTACTTCCTCAACTTAAGTTGATAGCCTTGACACTCATAATTCTTCCGTTTTTCTTCTTCTTTGTTTTGTCTAGCTGAAGATGTAAAACTTAGCACTACTTAGGAAGCAACCAATAAGTTTTTGAATTTTGGGGGTATATTCACTACAAACCCTCACAATACACAACTTGTCAACTAGCGCAAATAAGAGGTGTAAGGCTTGCTACATATGCTAAATATAGTTGTGATAGCCTACAAAAGTAGCATGTTTTTCTTATTTTCTTTTAATATTTTCTCTTTTCAAACGCATAGATTGCTAAAGACTAGTAATATGCTAGTTGGAGGGTACTAAATGTGCTTAAATTATGTTGAATTAAATGTCTTCAAATCTTAATTTATGTTAATTCATTACTTATTTAGGTTGTTTATATGTTAAATAGGTTTAGTTGAATAAATTTAAGAGATGAGTTAGAACGCTGCTATGTTTCATATCTAATGGGCCTCAACAAGGTCTAATTTGAAGAGGAAGTGAAGCCCAAATACCTAAAGTCATTCAAGAGTCAAGAACATATTCTTAATGGTCTAAAAAGGCAATGAATGGTCTAATATAACCATGTTTGACCTATTGGATTTCATATTTGCATCAAACAAATAAATTAGGGTAGGAGCTGATTTACAATCAAGTTGAGGCCAACACATGGATGATTTTTACATGGTTGTAATTTCTATACATAACAAAAGATGATGAGACTGATTAGATGTAACGTCCCAGATTTCTATTACAATTATTTGCTAAGTTTTTTGATAATTTTTGACGAGAAAATATGATGCTTCGGCGTATTTAGCCATTATTCATACCCATAGAGTCGGGTGTTGAGTTCATCGTAGGCCACGAGCCTGGACGCGCATTCTGGCGTGAAAAAACGACAAAGAAAACGGAACTGTAGAGATAAGGGGCAGGAAAAGAAATAAAAAAGAAAAGAAAAAAAAAGAGAATAGATAAAACGGGCTCGGGCTCAGCCAAGCCCAATCCAGAGTTTTCTGGAGCAGTGCACAGCCCCCTCTCTCCAGTTCCTCTCTGTCCCAACCGCTGGTGGGCCGCAGGGCCGCTGCCACTGATTCTTCCCCGGCCATACGACAGCAGGGGGCCACCATCCCCCCCCCCCCCCCCCACGGCCGCGCCGTCCTTCTCCCCGGTTAGACCCCTCCCTCTGCTTTGAGTTTTGATCACCGCCGCCGTGGACTCCGCCCCGGTCTGGCGATGGCCAGGGATGGCCATACCCAGCCCAGCGCCACCTGGTTTGGCCTCCCTGTTAATTTCCGTCCGCCCCTTTTCCCGGTTTGCATCTATGTTTTGCGACTTGTGGCCGCTACCGTGGGCCATGAGGGCCGTCTGGCCAGCCACGGCGGGAGGCCACCCCTCCCGGCCCCAGAGGCCTCTCCCCCACCACTCTCCCTCTCTTCTTCCCCTTGCCCCTGTTTTTCGACCCCATTGGTTGAGTTTGCCGGCAGCGTTCGGCAGCCGTTGGACAGCCTGGCTAGACTCAGTCCGGCCTTCCTTGGTCCTACAACGGGGATGGGTGACCTCTCCTGGCCTAGTCTCGCCTCCGCCCAGCCCCTCACAGCTCTGGCCTCTCCTCCCCCTATGTTTCGGGCTCCATTTCATCTCTCGGGTTCCCTATTTCAGTCGTCATCATGGGCCAACAAGGGCCGACTAGACCTCTGTTCAGTTATGCCTTGACCCTACGACGGAGGTAGGCAGCCGCTCTTGCTCCGGCACCACCTCCTCCACCCCGGAGGAGCTCCACCATCCATCAGTCGTTCTGACTCTATTTTGAAAATAGTATTTTCCCACTGTTATTGGTTTGTCCTTGGTTTGCTCGGCCGAGCTATAGCTAGCCAATAGCCAGCAACCTCCGGTAGGCCACCGGCCGGCTAGCCTCCTCCTGACGTAGTGGGTGTAGCTGCCTTGGCCTATCCCAGCTCCACTTTTTCCTCCGGTCAGCCCTCTATTTTGGCTTTTGACGCCACCAACATTTTTGATCATTGAACCCTCTTGCCTTTTTACGCCGTCGGTGCCGGACGGCCTTTGGCAAGAATCTGTATGGCTTATCTTAACTAAAGGTGGATGAGTTCACCTACTTTGGCCTTGGCCAATAACGGCCTCACGGCCTTTGCTTGATCCCGAACCTTTCCCCCGTCCTCTGCCATTCGAGATGTACAGCTGCCCGCACCTATTGTTTCGGTTGTGGGTGGTGATCGGCGATGTCGCCGTTATGATTAGTCCCCACTAGGGCCTTAGCCCTATCGGATCCTTATGAGCCTTGGACCGCACCGTCTACCACTTTCTCCCCCCCTTTGGCCGCATGTACAAGTAGCCGCGCATGCGGGTTAAGGTTTTGACGCCACTTTGGTGCCGCGTGACTGTCGGATGGCTCCGCCATCGTCTAGAGTTGACATCAAAGTCCTCCACCTCTCCTCCGTCCTCGAGTGTCGCCCTCCACCCTTATGTGGGCCTTGTCAATATGAAATTGACACCGTTGGGTGCTGTCCACGGCTGATTTCGATGTCTTTTAACCGGTTGAGTATTGTTCAACCACCGGTCGAATTTTAGTGTCAACACCTGGACCTTCAGTTACACCTGCCACTCGATGGAACGATCATTCTCCCGACTGCCTCTAGTGTGCCGCCGTGGATCACGGATTTTCCGCATTGACATGTGTCACCCCTGTTTGGTTGTGAGTGCTTCCGACATTATTGAAATCCTCGGGACAGTAGCTCTCTCAATTTGGCAAAGCTTTTGGCCGCCAACTCTGCCACTGTCGTGTGTTCGCCATCAAACGTCATGATTACGAGGTAGGGGAGCTTTGAACTCGTAATTTCATGATAGCATGCTTGAATGAGTAGTAGCATGCTAGGATTGCAGGATGTGCATATAAGCATGATTATATAGTATGTTTAGATACATATGGCATGCGTATGAGCTGTAAGTACGATTGATGTATGTGTAATACGCATGCTAAGTATGATTGATATGTATGAGTTGTACGTATGTTTTATTGATGTGGAATTTGTATGCGCTAGTGATGGCTAGCGATTGTGTTAGTATGCTATGGACGCGTATTATGGACATGCTAGTAATGGCTAGCGATTTTGAGTAAGATACATATGTGGACTGTGCGTGTGGGCGATGAATGGTAAAAGGTGATAAGGGTGTTTGGTATGGAGTTGGAGGTGTTGGTGGATGTGTAAGCGTGTGACAGAAGACAACAGACGTAAGTTTGTCAGGCGAGGAGTGGAGTAGATTGGTTTGGTTTGGTTTGGAGCGGACGTCAGGAGTTCGGTAAGTAAGAGGACTTAGGCTTAGAGCCTTATTGGGGTTTATTAGATAGTAAGAGCATTCATAATTGTACAAGCATAACATATAGCCTACGAAGTGAAGAGTAAGCATAATAAGTGAGAATTAAGTAAGAGGGTGATAACGGGGATTTACTGTGAGGAGTTCAGTGTGATGATGTAAGTAAGATGTTTGGACCGTAAGGTGGATGGAAGAGGCTATATGAGTAAGTAAAGATTTGATGTACAGTAAGTTTGATCGCGATATGGACGGGTTAAGTGAAGTCTGCTGCACTGACGAACTAGGGTTTCGATCTAGTTTAGCTTCGGTTTGATCAGTCGAGAATTGTGAGTTGTGTGGCATAATTGTACCGCATAATTTACATAATTCAAACTTGAATTATAAGTAAAACTAATGATAGTGTTGTGAGTTTGAGACCTGAGGGTTCAACAGATTCAGTTCCGTGTTTGAGCTAGCCGATAATGAGTCGGCTGAGCATTTCTTATGTCTTGCCATGGTGTTTATCCTGCGGGATGTTGTCTATGTGCTATATAGAGCACCAGACGTCTAATGCTCTGTTGAGAGCAACTGTATGTATGTTTTCAATTTAGTCTTGGTGCTATTTTTCGGCCCAAACGTTTGATGCTCTGTTGAGGGCACTATAAGTTTTTGCCCTTCGTGGGCTCTGTATGATTCTGCCTAAGAGTGGCACTGTAAGATTCCTGCCCAAGAGTGGCACTGTATGTTTTCTGCCCTTAGTTCGCATTGTATGGCTCTTGTTGGCAATGTATGGCCCCAAAGAGTGGGGATTTGCGCGCTGAGGTAAGTAGTATCATGGATCTACTCTTACCTGTTTGATCCTGTGCCCCGTGAGCATAGGTGTGCCTTACCTTCGGAAAAGTCCATGGCATCTAGTCACTCCCTAGCAGTTAAGGTGATGCCCTAGTGGCATTCTTTTCCTTTTCGATGTTGGAGCTTATTAGTTGTAATGAGCTTCAATGGTCGATAGTATGAGTACGACCGTAAGAGTAAGAGTAAGAGTAAGAGTACGACTGTAAGAGTGAGTATGAGTACGATTGTAAGACTATGAGCACGACTGTAAGATGATGATACGGGTAAGACTCTGCGAGTAAGGTCATACGAGTAAGTGTAAGATTGTACGAGTATGTGTAAGTATTGAGTATGTGTACGATGGTACGAGTAAGTTTGTAAGACCCTGATTAAGGGTGTTTGTGTAAGTTTGGTTTGATGGTGTGCTATGCGTTATTATATGCATATGTATACGATTGATATATGTTGACTGCTTCATGTTTGTGTTGCATGACGCATGTTTTCATGAACTTATTGAGTTCACCATTTTTGGGATTTCCCCTACTTGGTATTTTTCTACTGAGTATGAAAATACTCACCTTACTATTTTTAGCCCCGTGGTTCAGGAGGGTTTTGCAGGTTGTGTTGGAGAGCTCCTAGAGATGGATGCTTATTTCTGCGGTGGATTGTTTCCCCCTCGACTCAAGTATATTTGACTTAATGAGAGTATATTTGGTGCCACGATATGATGTATTTGGTGAGTTG
Source organism: Saururus chinensis (assembly GCA_035235625.1). Classification (NCBI taxonomy): domain Eukaryota; kingdom Viridiplantae; phylum Streptophyta; class Magnoliopsida; order Piperales; family Saururaceae; genus Saururus; species Saururus chinensis. The sequence goes on along the minus strand of CP141146.1, from coordinate 20,062,839 downwards.
AGATTTAAGTGTTTATATCTTCTTGACTTTTAATTTGGATCAGATAGTAGATTGTATGGGACTTGTATTCGGGAATGCCTGGGAGTTATTTGTATTTGAAAATCCATGATTATGTTAATTTAGTCGTACATTTGTTTTCGAGTAGCGCGTGAGGATATTTGATTTGGCGGTACGATGTTTAACCGTATGATGTTTGAAATTATAAACTGTTTATACAGGTTTTGATTTCGTCATTTCCCCTCCGATTTATAGTTGTTAAATGAAAAAAAAAATTTGTGAATTTTAAGGAAAATGTATGAAAAATCTCGGGCATTACAGTTGATATCGGAGCCTAGGCAATCCAACTACAAGTCCATAACAGTCACAAGTCCAGAGTCATGGCATGTAAGAGTAAGTTGAGATTTTGTGTTGGAAAGGGTCAAGGTGATTGTTTTCCCTTGATTTCGTTTGTTTCTGCCTTTGAGCAGAGTTGAGCCGAAGTGCGTCAGCCACCGAGAGATTCGGGCAGTTAGATCGCACGTTTATTAGCTGAGGAGAGCCATGGGCTGCTAAGGATTGTTTTGAGTTTTAAAAGGTTGGCTAGCACTTTTAACGACTATTAAGAGAGTCGGATATTGCTAGTGTTTGAATTGAGAGTACGAAGCACCTCGTTGAGGTTTTGTAAGCTTCGAATGATCGGAAAGTGGTTACTGCCACTTATGCTCTGATTAGTGAAAATCTGTCAGACGTACCATTTATATTTGGTAAGCTTTTGACCTAGATAGAGTATGTTTTCGTGACCTTCATTGTTGGAAGGATTTGATTTCCCTTTTGCTGGAGGCAAGATAGTATGTAAGTGGTAGAGTTTGAGACTCTTTTCACCTCCTTCAGGAAATTTATGGCTAAGAGCGGTATAAAGGATGAGTTTCGAGCCTCCAAGATTTTGGACAGCCTTTGAGGTAACTACTAGACACTAGTGAGTGTGGTAGTTATCACGTAAGATTTTATGGAAGAAGGGTGTGATTTCGGTGTAAATTTAATGATTGGTTGACCGCTCAAAGAGTACTGGTAGACCATTATATAAACAAGTGAGGTTTGTGTGCCCTGAAGGTTTAAATGTCGCACTCAGGGTGTTTGAAAACGGTTAGCCCTATGCTTTGGGTGAACTGTTAAGGCTAGGCAATGTGTAACTAAAGTTTGCAAAGCCTTTTGGAAGCTTGTTTGATAAGTTTTTCAAGGTTTTAGTCTAGAAGAGCTAGACATTGTTAGGGATTTTCCCGACACTTTCCTTGATGATCTATGGGTTTTCAGCTTAAGTGAATGGTGAAGTTCGTTGAGTTAGTGCTTAATGCACTTTGTACCTCTAGGGCATCGTGCGGGATGACCTGATAGAGTGGATCAAACTCAAGGATGAATCGACAGAACTTATGGTTAAGAGGATTGTTGGACCATGAGTATGGTCTTGAGGGTAAGTTGGATTTGTGTCAATGAAGAAGTAGGTTGTACCCTACGTTTATGCATCGACATTGTCTGTTTAACTGGGCAACTTTTAAGAATAAGTCTCTTGCTCAGGTTGGATGACTTTATCTATAAGTTATGGTCAGCCAAGATGTTTCAGAATTGACTTGAGGTATGACTATCACTTGCTTAGGGTTTGTGCTAAGGTTATCCCTAAGACGTCCTTGCAAACTCCGTATGATGATTACGGGTTCCACATGGTGTCTTTTGGACTTGCCAACACCCTATGCAGGTATTGATGTAATAAATGTGGCTTTTGTGGAACCGTATGAAGAGGGACATCAGTAAATGTGTTGTGAGATGCCTGACTTGTATGAGTTCTAAGTCAGGGCATCAAAAGCCGCTATGATCCCTACTTTATGTGGGAATTTTAGAGTGGAAGTAAGCGCTCCTGATGATGGATTGAGGTTGTAAGTTGCCTTGTATTCATATGTATTTTGTTGTAAGTTGCCTTGTGCACAGATGAGACACGACACCATTTAGGTCAGTGTGGACCAATTGATGAAGTTGTGATTTCTTTCCTTAGACAGATGGTTGGTTTGGAAGAATTTTGAACGGCCTTTGGAGCAACACTTGCCATTGTTTTGGGTTTGTTTACCATAACAACTCACTCCGGTATTTAGATGATACATACGAGATCTTATGCGAAAGGAAATTTTGTTCGCCTACATGTTGGGCTCAAGTAAAAGTGAGTTATAGATGCTCAAATGTGAATTGTCTAGCACTGTACGATGGGTTGAAGTTAGTTTGGCAAGGACTTCAGATAGCTCAAAGCCAATACAAGTGTGTTATGCTAATTGGAGGCGAAGTGATATCCGTTGAGTTGCGAGCACTTCAGTTTGATCCATTGATGGACAAGGTAAGTTGCGGATGACAAAGGTCATTCCTGTGGCGATGATTTTGTGGCTAATATCATAATCCCGAGATGGCGACTCAGGATGTTCAGGCAGATATGAGAGAGAGATACCCCGAGGTATTTGTTGTTTCAGCTGTACGTTGTAAGTTGATCTTGGAATTTCGGGGACGAAATTTTTCCAAGGAGGGAAGAATGCAACGTCCTAGATTTCTATTACAATTATTTGCTAATTTTTCTCATCATTTTCGGCTAGAAAATATGACGCTTTGGCATATTTAGCCAGTATTCATACCTGTAGAATCGGGTGTAGAGTTCATCGTAGGCCACGGGCCTGGACAAGCATTTCGGCGTGAAAAATTGACAAAGAAAACGGAATTGTAGAGATAAGGGGCAAGAAAAGAAAAAAAAAAGAGAACAGATAAAACGGGCTTGGGCTTGGCTGAGCCCGATCCAGAGTTTTCTGGAATAGTGCACAACCCCCTCTCTCCGGTTCCTCTCTATCCTAGCCGCCGGTGGGCCGCAGGGCCACCGCCACCGATTCCGCCCCAACCGTGCGATGGCAGGGGGCCACCGTCCCGGCACCCCCACGGCTGTGCCGCCCTTCTCCCCAGTTAGACCCCTCTCTCTGCTTTGAGTTTCGATCGCCGCCGCAGCGGACTAGCAAGGGCTGGCCGGCAGCCGTGGACTCTACCCCAGCCTGGTAACATTCAGGGATGGCCATACCCGGCCCAACGCCACCTGGTTCGGCCTCCCTGTTAATTTCCATCTGCCCCTTTTCCCGGTTTGCATCTCTGTTTTGTGATTTGTGGCTGCCACCGTGGGCCGTGAGGGCCGTCTAGCCGGCCGCGGCGGGAGGCCACCCCTCCCAGCCCCAAAGGCCTCTCCTCCGCCGCTCGCCCTCCCTTCTCCCCCTTGCCCCTGTTTTCCGACCCCATTGGTTGAGTTTGCCGGCAGCATTCGGCAGCTGTTGGACAGCCTGGCTAGACTCAGTCCGGCCTTCCTTGGTCCGACAACGGGGATGGGCAACCTCTCCTGGCCTAGTCTCGCCTCTGCCCAGCCCCTCACAGCTCCGGCCTCTCCTCCCCCTATGTTTCGGGCTCCATTTCCTCTCTTGGGTTCCCTATTTCAGTCGTCATCGTGGGCCAACAAGGGCTGACTAGACCTCTATTCGGTTCTGCCTCTGTTTTGAAAATAGTATTTTCCCACTGTTATTGGTTTGTCCTTGGTTTGCTCGGCCGAGCTATAGCTAGCCAATGGCCGGCAACCTCCGGCAGGCCACCGGCCGGCTAGTCTCCGCCCGACGTAGTGGGTGTAGCCGCCTTGGCCTATCCCAGCTCCACTTTTTCCTCTGGCCAGCCCTCTATTTTGGCTTTTGACACCACCAACATTTTCGATCATTGAACCCTCTTGCCTTTTTATGCCGTTGGTGCCGGACGGCCTTTGGCAAGAATCTGTATCTTAACCAAAGGTGGATGAGTTCACCTACTTAGGCCTTGGCCAATGACAGCCTCACGGCCTTTGCTTGACCCTGAACCTTTCCCCCGTCCTCTGCAGTTCGAGATGTACAGCCGCCCGCACCTATTGTTTCGGTTGTGGGTGGTGATCGGTGATGTCGCCGTTTCAATTGGTCCCCACTAGGGCCTTAGCCTTGTAGGATCCTTATGAGCCTTGGACCGCACTGTCTAGCCCTTTCTCCCTCCCTTTGGCCGCGTGTGCAAGTAGCCGCGCATGCGGGTTAGGGTTTTGATGCCACTTTGGCGCCGCCTGACCATCGGATGGCTCTGCCATCGTCTGGAGTTGACATCAAAGTCCTCCACCTCTCCTCCGTCCTCGAGTGTCACCCTCCACCCTTATGTGGGCTATGTAAATACGAAATTGACGCCGTTGGGTGCTATACACGGCCGATTTTGACGTCTTTTAACTTGTTGAGTATTGTTCAACCACCGGTCGAATTTTAGTGTGAACACCTGGACCTTCAGTCACACTTGCCGCTCGATGGCACGATCTTTCTCCCGGCCTCCTCTAGTGTGCTGCCGTGGATCTCAGATTTTCCGCATTGACATGTGTCACCCTTATTTGGCCGTGAGTGCTTCCGACATTTATGAAATCCTCGGGATAGTAGCTCTCTCAATTTGGAAAAGCTTTTGGCCGCCAACTCTGCCACCGTCGTGTGCTCGCCATCAAAATTCATGATTATGAGGTAGGGGAGCTTTGAACTCGTAATTTCATGGTAGCATGCTTAAATGAGTAGTAGCATTCTAGGATTGCAGGATGTGCATATAAGCATGATTATATGGTATGTTTAGATACATATGGCATGCGTATGAGCTGTAAGTACGATTGATGTATGTGTAATACGCATGCTAAGTATGATTGATATGTATGAGTTGTACGTATGTTTTATGGATGTGGAATTTGTTTGCGCTAGTGATGGCTAGCGATTGTGTTAGTATGCTATGGACGCGTATTATGGACATGCTAGTAATGGCTAGCGATTTTGAGTAAGATACATATGTGGACTGTGCGTGTTGGCGATGAATGGTAAAAGGTGATAAGGGTGTTTGGTATGGAGTTGGAGGTGTTGGTGGATGTGTAAGTGTGTGACAGAAGACAACTGACGTAAGTTTGTCAAGCGAGGAGTGGAGCAGATTGGTTTGGTTTGGTTAGGAATGGATGTCAGGAGTTCGGTAAGTAAGAGGACTTAGGCTTAGAGCCTTATGGGGGTTTATTAGATAGTAAGAGCGTTCATAATTGTACAAGCATAACATATTGCTTATGAAGTGAAAACTAAGCATAATAAGTGAGAAATTAAGTAAGAGGGTGATAACGGGGATTTACTATGAGGAGTTCAGTGTGACGATGTAAGTAAGATGTTTGGACCGTAAGGTAGATGGAAGAGGCTATATGAGTAAGTAAAGATTTGATGTACGGTAAGTTTGATCGCGATATGGACGGGTTAAGTGAAGTCTGCTGCCCTGACGAACTAGGGTTTCGATCGGGTTTAGCTTCGGTTTGATCAGTCGAGAACTGTGAGTTGTGTGGCATAATTGTACCGCATAATTTACATAATTCAAACTTGAATTATAAGCAAAACTAATGATAGTGTTGTGAGTTTGAGACCTGAGGGTTCGACGGATTCAGTTCCGTGTTTGAGCTAGTCGATAATGAGTCGGCTGAGCATTTCTTATGTCTTGCCATGGTGTCTATCCTGCGGGATGTTGTCTGTGTGCTATATAGAGCACCAGACGTCTGATGCTCTGTTGAGAGCAACTGTATGTGTGTTTTCGATTTAGTCTTGGTGCTATTTTTCGGCCAAGTTGTTTGATGATCTGTTGAGGGCGCTGTAAGTTTTTGCCCTTCGTGGGCTCTGTATGCTTCTGCCTAAGAGTGGCACTGTATGTTTTCTGCCCTTAGTTGGCACTGTATGGCCCTTGTTGGCAATGTATGGCCAAAAAGAGTGGGTATTTGCACGCTCAGGTAAGTAGTATCATGGATCTACTCTTACCTATTTGATCCTGTGCCCCGTGAGCATAGGTGTGCCTTACCTTCGAAAAAGTCCATGGCATCTAGTCACTCCCCAGAGGTTAAGGTGATGCCCCAGTAGCATTCTTTTCCTTTTCAATGCTGGAGCTTATTAGTTGTAATGAGCTTCAGTGGTCAATAGTATGAGTACGACCGTAAGAGTAAGAGTAGGTGTAAGAGTACGACTGTAAGAGTGAGTATGAGTACGATTGTAAGAGTATGAGCATGACTGTAAGATGATGATACGGGTAAGACTGTACGAGTAAGGTCGTACGAGTAAGTGTAAGATTGTACGAGTAAGGTCGTACGAGTATGTGTAAGTATTGAGTATGCGTACGATGGTACGAGTAAGTTTGTAAGACCCTGATTAAGGGTGTTTCTGTAAGTTTGGTTTGATGGTGAGCTGTGCGTTATTATATGCATATGTATACGATTGATATATGTTGACTGCTTCATGTTTGTGTTGCGTGACACATGTTTTTATGAACTTATTGAGTTCACCATTTTTGGGATTTCCCCTACTGAGTATGAAAATACTCACCCTACTATTTTTAGCCCCGTGGTTCGGGAGGCTTTTGCAGGTTGTGTTGGAGAGCTCCTGGAGATGGATGCTAATTTTTGCAGTGGATTGTTTCCCCCTCGACTCAAGTATATTTGACTCAATGAGAGTATATTTGGTGTCACAATCTGATGTATTAGGTGAGATGAGATTTAAGTGTTTATATCTTTTGGACTTTTAATTTGGATCAGATAGTAGATTGTATGGGACTTGTATTCGGGAACGCCTGGGAGTTATTTGTATTTGAAAATCCATGATTATGGTAATTTAGTTGTACGTTTGTTTTCGAGTAGCACCTGAGGATATTTGATTTGGCGGTACGATGTTTAATCGTATGATGTTTGAAATTATAAACTGTTTATACAGATTTTGATTTCATCATTTTCCCTCCAATTTATAGTTGTTAAATGAAAAAAAAAATTCATGAATTTTAAGGAAAATGTATGAAAAATCTCGGGCGTTACATTAGATTACTAGAGAAAGAGTAAATGATACTAATTTATTGAAAAACTCTTTGATTTATTTGATCAATCTAGAATCTAATCATTATCAAGGAAGCAACTAATTAAGAAGTAATCAAGGGATGTGATTAAACTTTCCCTTTAAATCCACCCCCTCTACTCTTACATAAAGAGGGGAGAATGTATGAGAAACAACATCCCCTCTTCTTTGGAGCTCTCTTCTCCTATATTTCATCTCTTCTTTTGTTGTTCTTTTTTTAGGTTTTATTTTGATGACCCTCTAACTAAAACTAGAGGTGATTTGTAACAACGTAATAGAGTTCTATTCATATTTCATAATTGGTTTTAAGTATTAGTTATTTAAAGTAAGTATATTTAATATTGTTCTTCTTCTTATTTTTTTGTAATCTAAATACATAAGATGCTTGAAAGCTTTCATTCTTGATCTTTTGTGGTTTTGATATATGAAACTTTTGAAGAAACAATTATTTTGATCCTTCATCTATCCAAAGAATTATTTATCTTTAATTTTGCTTTTAATGTTCATATCTTCCAGTTAGATAGAATCCTCATTTGATTCTAATCGCTATAACATGACACATGAAGAACATCTTTAGATGTTACAATGACCCTCAATGTTTGAATGTTTTATCTTATTGAGTTTCATCTTAACACTTACATTGCCTCAATATTCTTTTCTCTCCCAAGTACTTTTTCTTTAATCCTTCTATTTTGTAACCATTGTTATAGTCACACAAAGTCACTCTGTGTAGATTCAACATTGCAAGATTACAACCACTTGTGCACTTGCAAGTAATACAACTCTAGACCCTTATTTTATCTCTTAATACATTAGTCTAGGTGTAACACATATGTTCTTGCAGAAGTTCAATCTCCAACTGTTTGTTTGCTACTGAGACACCTCCTTGATGTTTTTCCCTTCGAGTTTGATCTTCGTCTTCTTCAATAGAGTTCTACCAATCAAAATCCTTTCTAGTTGTGTTAATGAAGTTTGATCAAGTTCCCTTTATGAATCAGCCTCCTTGAACAACTGGTATGTGTTGTGTGTTTGCGAATAAATCTTCACCGACTATTCAAGAATTGAATAATTGTAGGATCCCTTTGCCTAAGCAGCATTCTTCTTCAAAGCATATAGCCAATAAAAAGCTTTAATCACTCAAAGCGCAATAGAGTATACTCGCCAATCTCTCTCTATCTTAACAGTGGTTTTTATCTTATTTTTTCACATCCAAAACACCACTTATATAGATAACTAAGTCACTTAAGGTGTTAGACTTTGAATAGGAATTTAATTCCTTTCAAAATAGCTTATTTTAGGAAATTGTGTGCTAGACTGGTCGATCATTCCATAGGGCAATCGATTGTTCCTTATATGAACTTAGATGTGTAATTGATCGATCCTTTAACAAAATGATCGGTTGATTAGGTTACTGGAGTCTGTCAAATCTAAGTGTCAATTGATCCTTTGAGAATGAGATCAATCATTAAGGTTACTGGGCTCCATTTGAACATCATTCGATTGATCTTTCCACATGGTGATCGATCTCTTCAAGTTACTATGATCTGATTTCATATATGAGCAATCAATTATTTTAGATTGCGATTGATTGTTCCTTCTAATGGAATCTTACGAGGCCAACACTGATCGATCTAGACATTTGGCATTTGATTATTCTATGTTGTGGAGAACCTTGTGAAGACATTTAAGGCCAATTGATTAGGTGATCTTTAGTTATCGATCATTAATGAACAAAAACACATTTTTAGTCCAAAAGCCTCTAAAACTCTTTCTCATACTAATATGATAATCTCATTATCCCCAATGTGTGAATGTCATGTGTGTGTGTGTGTTTTTTACTTGTCAAAACACTTTTGAACACTCCGAGTTTTTTTATCTGCTTCATCGTAATATATGATCTTGAGCAACAACTAATCTATCATATGTTTCAAATTACACATCAATTTTACATTGTTTTGCTCACCAAAATAAGTCAATACGATACATATGACCACATATCTTATGACAATCTCTCCCTTTGTCTATTTTGTGACAAAACACTACAACTTGTTATCTAAACAAAAAATTACAATCTTAGACTTGTCTCTAGTTTTTGAATGTTTTTTGAAACTAAGTTTTGAAAAACATCATTCTTAGAATCAGTAAAAATCTACATCACCCATCAAAACTTTTTTGGTTCACCAAGTTCCAAATATAATCAAAACATTTAAATGCCTAGAATTTGAAGTTTAATCAATAGAAAATCATGAAAATAGAAGACAATGTAAATCTAGGTTGATGAGCAACCTAGTAGAAAAACTCAATAAAGAAAACAACCTAGAATTGATTGAAAATCTACAATTTGATATCATCAAATCATGACATATGTTGAGCTCCTAGTCTTATACTTAACAATGTCATAACTCAAGCATCACTCAACCAAAGATTTATGTCTTTTATTCCCTTACTTTTATTAGTCATCCTTAGTTGAATTTTAAGTATATCCTTTTCATATTGATATTCCAAGCTCATTGTATGAATTTTTGAAATGCATCAATTAATTTTTTCTTTCTCAAAATCAAAATTTTCATGATCAATCGAAAAGATGAGACGAAGTTATTCACACTCTAGCATAGACAATGTTATCTTTTTCAACTCACTTGCTAGACTCTATTACATACAAGCAGAATGACAATTGTGTAGCAAAAAAGATTCATTCATCATGTTTATGCCCTTGCCTTTTTCAAATTTAACATTGTCATTTTTTAATCTTTTTCTAGGGCTTGACTTTTTCTAAATCATCTCTACTTGCATCCTTATTATCTTTTTGTGCCAATTTTTCTTTTGGATGTCAAATGGATGAGGGTTTTCACACTAGTTTAGGACATCCTAAGTAGGTAGCTAATCGTTTATAATTAAACCCTTTGCAAGTGTACAAGGTAATTGTACTAAGATGAGTATTTAAGGGTTGTCGAACCTCAGGGACAGATGAATTATTACTAAATTTAAGAAGGAATTTGCTGGTTGAGAACTAAAACAACTTAAACTTTAATTAAGTAAAGGAAAGGAATCAACTAGTTTAAAAACAAGAGATTAATATGATGGAATTTATTTAGGAAATCAAATCCACTATAGAACCATAACAATTCCTTAACTTTTAATCTAAATCTAGTGTGAATATGAACAAGTATTCTCAACTACAAGCTAAAATTACTTCAGAAAGAATCATTAATTAATTTCTATGGCATGAACTATCTTCGACAATAGCACGAATCATCTACACTAAACTAGCTATAGGCATGACCCGTCTAATCTTAGTATAACTCATTCAAGTCTTTAATTATCTGAACATTAAAACTATTGCATGACCATCTCATCTAAATCACAGAAATTAGAATTGATGTAAATATCAAAACCACATCAATCTATCATCTACAAGACAATAAATCAACATAGAATTTAATAAACATGAAAAGCTCTTCCATTAAAAAGGAAATCCTTATCATACAATTGTCATAATTCACAACTGAGATCTAAATTAAAAAGAAAAGAAACTGAAACTTATCTATAACTTCATCAACTCCTAAGTAAAAGAAAAGTCTAGCCTTCCATGGTAGAAGAAAGCACTTAAATCTCCATTAAAAGCTTTGAGTTTTTCTTCATCTTCTTCTTCCTTCTTCTCTTCAGAAAATCTACTTGTTCCCTTCAATTTCGAGCCAAATATATCTTTATATAGGCATAAGATCCGTAGGAAAGAGTTGTATATGAAAAGGACTCAAAATTGTGAAATAAGGAAACTGCGCGTTATGCCGTTCGAATGCCCTACGTGCCCGTTCGAACGCTTGAACTAAAATTTCTTCAAAAGCACGTAATCCCGATCAAATGGTAAGTGACCCCGTTCGAACGCCAATGAAGAATCTGCAAAATAAGCCAATTTAATTCAAATCATCATGGAATCTTTTTCTAACCTAATTAAATTTAATTTCTAATTACTTAACCTATATTAACTCTTAAATGAGACTAGAAAATAGAATAATTAAGGGTAAAATAACGTATAAATTATACTGATCAAATACCCCCAAACCTATATTTTGCTAGTCCTCAAGCAAAACAAAAACAAAACAAAACAACTAATCTAAACAAAAAATAAAAGCAACTTTCGTAGGGAACCACGATTGCATTTAGAGTAAGCAACAAGCCTTTAAACCCCTAGGTGTCCATAGTTGGATGAGTTGTGTCTCGTGAGGGTTTGCAACAATGATACCTACAAATATTTAAACCTAATAAAAGAAATAAAATAAAATAAGAAAACAAAAATTCTAAATAATCTTCTCTTAAAAACACAACTATTTTTTAAAAAGAACCAACCACAAATACTTGACACAAGTAAATAATTCCGATCTGATCACTTTCAAGTAAGGAATCATCCATTCTATAACCTCATCTTAGAAATAATTGTGCAACTACATATATACATTTCAAAAACATAAAGTGTAGAAACTTTGTAGTCATACAATTTCATTCTCTATTAACAAGCATATCTTATGTGATCCATTAACCAAGCTCATTAAAGTTTACTAACTCAAAAATATAACAATGACAATCTTTCATCTTTAACATCTCATAATAAAACCTCATGTAATAGCCTTCAAATTTCAATTAAATTCAAGGAATAAGAGCATAATATACCTCAAAATTTGACTTGTGCAATACTTAGTTCTATTAAGCTTTCTAAATAGTTCATGTAACAAGCATTAGGCCAGTGTCCTTAATCCAGTTGGCTCAAGGCACTAGGTGTTGAAACACCCCTCAGGCTTAATAACTTAAACTATAAAGGCTATAGAACCAAGTAAGTCATAAAAGAATTTATCTCAACTTTTCACCTTTTGACACGATCCCTTATACTTGCCTAGGCACAAGGTCCGATTACTTAGTAAAAAGAGAAACAAACCTTTACTCTCTTTTTTTTCATCATTTTTTTTCAATCAATCTCTTTTTTTTTTCATAATTTTTTTTCATTCTTCTTTTCATTACACACTTATCCCATTTTTTTTTCAAATAATAGCCAAGCATAAAGATCTATCATAAAACATTAAAAATTACTCAATTGCCAAGTTTTCAAAAATATGCTTAATTAAAGATATCCCACTAAGATTACAAGTAATAAATCATAAAATTATATTCCTACAAGTTTCAAGTGTGTGAAATGTGATTTAAAAATATAAGCACAATTATCCAAGATAAAGAAAATAAAACAGAAATTACTCACTTAATCATTTTCATCACTTAATTAATTACTTGAACTTTCTTCATGAAATTGATCTCTTTAAAAAAAATAGACATATGCTTTTAAAAGAAAATAAATGATAAAAACCACATAAAAGAAAATAAAAACAAAAAAAAATAAAAAAAATACTCTAAAACATCCTAAAAGAAAAATAAGAAAGAAAAAAAATATCTTTCTACACCCCCAAACCTAAACTGAACATTGTCCTCAATGTAAAAGAATATATACTACAATGACAAGAATAAGTAAGAAAGGGAAAGAAAGATATCACCTGAGAGCAGAACTAATCCACTAATCTAAAAATGAAGTACATAAGGTTGAGAAAACAAGAGAAACATACATATAAATAGCAATTTCTCAAACCTTAAAGACCTAGCTTCCAGAAAAGAGATAACAAAACAAAAAAAAATCAAAGAAAAGAGAAAAGTAACCCCTGCATAGCAAAATATCAGAATCATCCGCATCAGTAGAACTCTAATCACTATCATCCGCATCTGCCGGAGCTGATTGGCTACGAATCAAATCAGCCAATCCCTGGATTAGTTCCCTCATCTCAGTCATCTGAGCATCTATATGTGTAGTAAGCCTCATCTAAAGCTGTGTTTGAGAAGAATCGATATGTGCTCTAAGACAATGCTCCATCTCAAGGAAAGAGTCGGTAGCATGTGCTGGAATGTGCTGCTCAGCTGCAACCTCTAGTACACCCTCTGTGGCTGGCTCCTCCTTATTCTCCTCATCGAATGCTAGAGGAGGAGGACAATGTGTGATCATACGGTTGAGGGTCGCCTCGGAAATGACCCCTAAACCTCGGCTCGTGGGTGCATATGAAGGAAAATCCAACTGAAAGTGAACAAAAATCCGCTCCAAAAGGAAAGGAAAAGCTAATCGAGCATCTACTGGTCCAGAGACTATATCTGCCATCCGTGCGAAGACAAAGGAGGGAAAATCGATGTGAATCTACTCCGCACGACCCAAAACATAAAGAAGGCGAGCTAAGGTGTAGTCAACCTTCTCATGACGGCCGAACCATATGTCATACTCCAATATCAGGTGTGCAAAACGATAATCCCGTGTCATGAGAGAAGCTAGCAATCCATATGTGAGGGATGGGCCTCGCTCCTGTCAGATAAGAGTTCCCGTGATAGTATACTCATCAGGAAAAGCAAAGTCAGCAAAAGACGGATAGGTGAAGTTGGAGCGCGTGAGACCCATCACTGTAGCTATAAGATCTGGTGTGATAGTGATCGTAATACCTCCAATGGTGTTGACAATATATCCCATTTCATTAAGAAAAGCGGATGCATAAAAAGATCGGACCTGCTCATGATGTACGCGAGTGTCAGGGGCTGCAATCTGGGAGAAAAATGAGTGCCAATCCTCGCGATCCATAAGCCATGACTGGGCAGCAGTAATGGTGGGGACAAACTCCACCTGTCGCTCCTAAATAATAGCACGAAGAGGTCAATCAGCAGCGGCGGTAGTAGAAGATGAAGCACGCGAAGTAGAGGGGGCGCCCTTCCTCTTCTTTGGAGCTTTAGAAGAGAACCGTGTGTCATAGGTCTGCAAAAAGCTCAAACAGAATTGCTAAAAGTGATGATGAAGCGACTAAAAGTAAGAAGAAAAAAAAAATTTCTGTACAGCCCAATAATGTCAAATTATGAAAATACCCCTCTAAAAAAATAATTTAGAAATCTCCCAAATTAAAGTATGATATGTACAAGTAAAAATTGATCATCTTTCATAAAGCAAGTACATAAAAATTGGTTCATTAAAGCATCAAAAATTGAAACTTTTGACAAAAATAGTGCGGACTGAAAAATCCGAAATCCACCGTAAATAATGTAGTAATCAGTCAATCAAACAGAACCAAATCATCAATCTAAGGTATAAAAGATGGTTCTAACAAATTTTCACAAAAAATTGCACCTGATTTGGTAAAAAATTGATTCAAAAATTCAAAAATCAAATTTGGGACTTACCGGTAAAAAAGATGAACAGCGGGAAATAGAGGGCGTTTCAGCTCAAATGGACTCCGGAAATGGATTCTACACGAAAAATCGGAGAGGAGGGATGATTTTCGGACAAAAAGCTTGCCGGACAGGGTATGGAAGACGGCGGAGGAAAAACAACGGCACAGCGGAGGAAAAACCACGGCGGAACCGAACTGGCTGGCGCGCGCGTTGTAAGTGACAACCCGACCGAATGACATACTTACCGATCGATCGGGTGTAACCCCGATCGAACGGTCAAACACAATTTTTTATTTTTATTATTTTTTATTTTTTGAATAAAAATAAAATTAAAAATCCAGTTAATCAACTAAAACTACTTAATCAAAAAAAATCACTACATGAATTAAATAAAGGAAATTTAACTAAAACTAGAGAGAAAAAGAGAGAAAAGAAACATAAAAACAAATCGAATAAAACAAGGGTTGCCTCCTTAGAAGCGCTAAGTTTATTGTCTTCAGCCAAACATTGCCAACATTCTCAAATATATCAAGGTGGGTGGTAGATATTGGCATTGGCTCTTCTCTTAAGTCTACAAAATGATGGTTCAAAACAATTAGAAGGCACAACTTGATTATGGGCTGATGCTACAAAAGATGGACCTGTATCATAAGCATCAAATTTAAAATTGTCTACCATAAAACATTCAACATTAGAGATTGAAGGTAAATTGTTAGACACATCAAAAACATTTAGGTGCACTTTCATGTTTCCAAAGGTCATCTCCATTACCCCCGTTCTACAATTTATACATTCATTAGCTGTGGCAAGGAAAGGGCGACCTAGAATGATAGGAATCTGATGTGTGGAGTTGGCACTACAAAATTAAGAGCCTATAGTGGGGAAATTTTAGCGGGGTTAATAAAAAGTCCCCACTTAAAGGAAGATGGAGCGGCGGTTTTACATTATGGCCCGCTAAAGTCACTTAAGTGGCTTTCGTTGGTGGGCATTAGCGGGGGTCGAAAAAAAGCACGCCACTACATACAATCGCGGGGTTGGCAAAAAAATCCCTCGCAATATGTTTTGCGCAGGAGTGATTGAAATTGAGTTAATTTGGCCCGCTAAAATTTTCATCTCACGCGGGACAGGCGATTGCATGATCGATCACAGTTGGCCGCGTGGGCATTGGAGCACCCTTCAGAAGTGAATTTTGTGGGCTTGTTGATCACTACCGGCCGTGTGCGGAAAAGGGCACTTATCTTCTTCTGGCAAGGGAAATCTCTGTAATCAAATGGCTTTGTTGGGGCGAAAGGCTTTTCCATCTCCATCCTAAAATGCAAGCCAACGTGTACAAATGATCAGCCCTCCATGTGAGTTCATTCTCTACTTTAATTTGATTTTTTATTCTATCCTTTTCTTCATGAGTTCTTGTCACAAAGTTAGGATTTTTTCTGCTCGTTTTGTTTTTTTGCCAGTTTAAGTGTGGCATGGGCAGATAAACATCTATCGTATCCCAAACCTAATGTCCTGGCTAATTCTGCAACCAGAGTTTCTTTCTAGTTTGGAATCCAGGCGTTGGAGTTGCATTCCCTAGGAGATTTAGATAACAACCCACCCAAAGCAGGTGAACAAATTGCTAAATCTGTCAGAAATGGATGTGTTGAATGTAAAATTGGATGAAATTCACATTAAGTGGACCTATTACAAGAAATGGCTCAAGTGTATATATTTTCACTATTGGTGGAGGGGAAGCTTTTACCTCATCATATATCTATCTCACTTTGATGTGCTGCTTTGATTCAGGATTTTCAAAAAGAGATTGTCCGAACAGCTGAAGCTTTTACAGCCCTAGAATGCAAAAATATTGAAGTAGGTATGATTATCATCTCTCTGAGTATATGTTTGTGAACTGAGTTTTTATTGTGGGTTTTGGTTTTGAAAATGGCGAAGTTCTGATGGTGGGTTGTATACCTAGGCTGATTAAGATATGGTGAAGTTCTAATAGTGGGTTGGAAGTGGAAGTTATCCCAGACTTTAATACTATTATATTCTTTTTAGTTATCATATAACGAGATCAGTATTTAATTTTCCAATAGAGACCTATTGTAAAGCCTTATAATGAGATCGGTGTTTCATTTCCTAGTAGATACCTATTATTAATGAGAATTAGCCTATGTTTCTTTGATAACCTGAGAACTTGATATGATTATGCATTTCTTTTATATAATTTGTTTACCAGGCAAAGGTAGGCCACAAAAAGTATTATGAAGCAGCATTGCATAGGCTTCATGGGAAGGATACAGACATCTTGCAAGAACCAGCTGATTGTTCTCATGTTTCCTTTTTTGTTTCTTTGTTGTTACTATATATAAGATAAAATGATCATCACTGTTGTTGTTTGTCATTGAATCATGTAGGCATCATTTGGAGAGATTAAAAAGGAAAAATCAAATGATGCAGTGTTGTCCGTGAAAATTGGTGACCAAAAGTTGGTCATCGGAATCCTATATGCTGAAAACGCTCCTCAAATATCATTTCACTGTGTTCAAAAAAGAATTTGAGCTTTCTCATAATGGGAAACTAGTGTTCACTTTTGTGGATATAAAGCCTCTATGGAGGAGGAAGATAGATATCTTTCAATTAGTTCTATTGTTTGATTGTAAATAAGGATTCAACTATTTAAAGTATATTATTCCTATTTGATTCCCTTGACTTCTATTTTTTGGAGATGCAAGCTTGGATTCAGCGGTAAGCAGCTCTAGATATTGTCAAATACGTGGTTTAATGGAAATTTCTGTCCTCTTGTGTGTAATACAGTTTTGTGGTTTAATGGAAATTTTTGTCCTCTTGTGTGTAATATAGTTTTTTTTTGTTTCTCTAATATTTACAGATTCTGAAGAAGAATTTGAAGAAGAACTACTTCTTCTAGCTAATGGTAATGTTCTCCTATAGTTTGTAATGGAAATTGATTTCTTTTTTATCTAATAAAGTCTCTCAATATCTCATTTGAGCAAGGAGGCGAGAGGCTAAACAAGTGCAACTTAAGTCTGCAGCCAACAAGGCAAATGCAGCTAAACCTGGACCTTCATCTGCAAAGCTGAAACCAAGTAAAAAAGAAAAGCTAGTTGAAGATTAAGGTGATGATGATGATTCCGATGAGGATGATTCTGATGAGGTGCTTTTACTCATTTTTCTTTATAATACTCAGTCGATAAAACCATACATGCTTCTCTTGAACTAAATTATTTATTACATCTTTAGACAGTGCTAGGAGTTCACTTTTTGATCCTTTTCTTATGGCACTTGTACCTTATGAATGAGGTAAAATGGAAGTTTTGTGAGTTTGTGTTTTTTGGTTTGCACTCACCTTGTTTTTTTATTCCTCTCTATTCCATGTCTTGTGTCTAGTCTTCTAATTAATCAGTAGAAGCTTCATGGTGTGCCTCATGGCTATGGGCCAACTCTGAAAATGGAGGTGCAAAAAATGCCTTAGAGGCTTTGATTTGTGGCAGTTTAAAAAAAGTGTATCCCTCATTTGGGGTGAGCCAAATGAGATGTTCCATATCTTGAGTTCCTGCTCAGCCTTTTTAATCATTGTTCCTGTTAAATTCTAATATTATTGTCACCTTTCCACTTATAATGTCATTTTTTGTCACATGTTTATATTCAATGTCAATGTGGTGTGCCTGATGCCTTTTCTGACAATGCATACTACTTCAATGAAATATAAATTCTTACATCTTTTAGCTACTTAAACTTATAAAATATGTGGCGAATGCTTGTTAGAACATGATGGGTGCTGGGGATGAAAGTGGCAGCGAAGATGTTGACAATGACGAGGATGATGATGATGAAGACGAAAGTTATGAGGAAGAAGCCATGCCCAAGAAGGTAACAAAGATGAACCCTAAAATAGGCTATTTTTTTAAAGGTATTTGTGGTTGTCATTTTCTATTTTGCATAATTTTGATTGAAGGTTGAGGTTGGGATCAAGAGGGCCACAGAATCAGCTTCCAAGGCCCCAGCTGGGAAGAAGGCTAAATTGGTTACCCCTACTAGCCAAAAGACTGGTAATACCCTGTTGGATTAAGCCAAGTAAGATTCTTGTTCTGTTCAGCCCTGCTCTTTTGCTATTGCTATAGTTTAAAATGGTCCATAAATTGGTTTTCTATTTCCCAACTTGTGATTGAGCTGGAATTTATGTCTTCACTGCAAATATCAAATGACTACATAGCATACCTATGTGAACATATAAAGGTTCCCTCCTTTCCTCGGTGTGTGTCTTTGGGTGAATACACATACCTTGGGACCCCAAAGAATGGATGAATTGGAATTTCGACTATTAATAGTTCTCTTTATTGCTTATTATGAAAGCTAAACAGATAACAAGTGCACAAGGTTTTTAATATTGTACTAACTTATATTGTGAGAATTTCCTGTGCACATTTAAAACTTGTAGTTTGAGCAACCATTTACTCATGTCATTTACTATTTTTTGTTCCTATTTTGAGAAGGGTCATATGAATGACCAACATATGTTTCATGACGATGATGAGTTTCTTTCAACATGCAGAATTATTATCAAAGATGGATCAAATGATGAGTTTCTTTTAGTCTCAAATGAGTTAGGTAAAAGCATAAAAAGTAGCTGTAAAGTATAATTATATTTTTTTTTAGTAGTTCAACAATTTCATAAGCTAATTTTATTTTATTTCATTTGTATGTAGGCTAATGGTGAATGAATTTAAATTGACAAGTTGCGCTGACGAATCGAAGTCCTAATGAAGACTTTTCCTTCTTTATATTAAATAATCTTGTCTTTAGTACTTAGACATTGTAAATATTTGGAACTATTGTATTTGAAAACTTCTTTTTTAGTACTTATTGTATTACATACTTGATTTAATTAATTTTGTTATTTTAAGATATTTTATGTTATTATTGAAGTGTCAAATTATAGTTGTACGTAAAGTGCAGATTGAAGCAAAGTTTATTTGAGAATACATAAATGTCCAAGTGATAAAAGAAAATTAATTAAAATTTTGTGTAAATAAAAAAATATTTTTAGCGGTGATTTTTGACATTCATATAGATCCCCCCTCCCTCCCTCCCGCTAAAACGCTTTAGCGACGGTTTTGAAAAACCCCTGCTAAACATAGTCACGAGTACTAAAAAATTAATCTTTTAGCGGGGGCTAGTTTGGCTGTTGCTAAAAAAATTTGATTTTTGAAACTCATTAGCGGCGGCTACCAAAACCCCCACTAAAAAGCTTAAGTTTTAGCGACAGCTAAAAAAATTGCCGCTATGTTCCCCACAGAAACTTTTTGTGGGGCTCTTTTTAGCGGCGACCTCAAAACCGCCGCTAAAAGTTTTAGGGGAGGTTCTAAGATTTGTAGCGGGGGTTTTAAAACCCCAACTAATAGTTATTTTTTTGTAGTGTGGCACCGGTTTCCATATCTAAAACAATAAAATCAACGGGGAAAAAGAACCGGTCAACTTTTACTAAGACATCCTCAATTACTCCTCGAGGTTTACGCACAGAATGGTCGGCCAGTTGCAAGGTAACTGATGTAGGCTGCAATTCACCTAACCCTAATTGCTCATACACCGAGTAAGGGAGTAGATTGACACTCACACCAAGGTCAAGGAGGGCTCTATGAATGGAGCGATCACTCCAGGGTCCTTATACTTAGGTGGGGTGTCAAACTTCAAAAGATAGCTAACTTGCTCGGTGAGAAAGACCTTCTTAGACACATGGGTCTTCGATTACGCTTTTGAGTGCATAGGTCTTTGAGGAATTTAGCATAAGCAGGGACTTGTTTAATTGCTTCTAAGAGAGGGAGATTAATTTTGACTTGTTTGAAAGTCTCAAGAATATTATCCATCTTAGTTGTGCTCTTTCTAAATGGTGGGGCCATGTCAAGACACTGAGGAAAAGGTGCCCTAGGGATGTAAGATCCCTCTGAAGTGGTCTTAGGCTGTGGCTCTGAGGAAGGGGAAGGAGATACAATTTCCTTCTCATGTGGTGCACTAACTTCTACTTGAGGCTCATTAGGGGCTGGTCTCTCTAACTCCTCACTCCTATCATCTGTCACTAGTGTCCTCCCAACACTCTTGTCAACAATCCTCCCACTCCTAAGGGTCATTATGGAATTAACTTGTTCATTAGAGGAAGGAGCTCCCTCTACCTGAAATTGACCTTTAGGTTTTTGTATAGGTTGACTTGACGAACTCCCCATCTCTCTCTTGTTAATAGCATTAGTTAGTTGTCCAATTTGGGCTTCTAACTTTGATATAGTTTGTGTGTGAGAGTGAAGGAGTTGAGATTGAGATTGAATGCCTTGTAGGGCACTCAAGACCTTTTCTTCAAAACTTGGACTCCTATTGAGTTGGACATATGGATGTTGGACTTGAGGTTGGTGGATATGGGCTGGTGGGACTTGAAATAGTTACCTAGGGGGTTGGTCGCCTACAACCCCTTGGTTTTGTGCCTGCCAGGAAAAGTTAGGATGATTCCTCCACCCAGGGTTATATGTGTGTAAAAATAGATTATTCTCAGCCCTAGGGAAGGATTGGGTAGCATTCACATGGTCATAGACAAGCTCAGGAAATTGAGAGGCAGAGGGGCACTCCATGATAGTATGGGCTGGGCTAAGGCATATTGTGCATGCATCTTGAGTGAAGGGAGTGGGCTGATGGGTGGAAGTCATAAGGAGGTCCAGCTTCCTACTCAAAGTATCAACTTTGGAGGAGAGGTCTAATGGGTTTTTGACTTCATACAAGCCACCCCTAGAGGGGGCATTGTTCAAGGTAGATAGTCCACTCTCATTTCTATTCAACGCAGCATGTTGAAGAGAATTTTCACTCAAGTCCTCAAAGAGTTTCTATGCCTCATTTTCATTTTTTAGCAAAAAGGTACCCCCATAACTTGCATCAATAAGATGACTGTTTTGTTCAGTAAGACCCTCATAAAAACGTTGCACTAATTGCCACTTAGGGACAGCATGATGAGGACACCTCCTAAGATGGTCCTTAAGTCTATCCCAACTCTCATGGAACTGTTCAGTGGGAAGTTGGGCAAAAGTGGTTATGGCCTTTCTCATTTGGTTGGTCTTACCTATGGGGAAGTACTTTTTAAGAAATTCTTGTTGCATTTGGGCCCAAGTTGTGATGGTGTCTGGCTCTAAAGAGTGAAGTCATTCCTTAGCCTTATCTTTCAATGTGAAAGGAAAAAGGAGGAGTTTAACAGTTTCATCGGTTAAATTTGAGAGCTTAAAAGATTTGCATATTTCCAAGAAGTCATATAGGTGCCTATACGGGTTTTCATTATTAAGTCCATAAAAAGATGGAAGCATTTGAATAACATTGGGCTTAATTTCATAATTTTGAGCAACAATCGCTGGCAACCTAATGCATGAAGGGGAGGTGAACTCATTGGGAGTGTAATACTCCCTTAGAGCTTTGAGTGGTGCATCTACTAACTGATGTTCAGCCATGATGAGGGTAGAACTAGTGTGGGTGGAGGAATTGGTGGGAGAGTTTGGGGGTGTAGGGATGTAGGTCGGGAGCAACTCAGATCTCCTAGATGTCCGCTCAGGCTCAGGGTCAAACGGTAGTAATCGGGGGAGTAAGGAGCAACGACCACGCATACACCACAAACACACCACACAATTTTAAGTGTAAAAAGGGGAAAAGGAAGAAAAAATAACTTAAGGAAAAACAATAAAGAGAGAAAAGGATCTTGCAAACCGAAGAGAAGCACTATGCTTTCCAATGTCCACTTGTGGCCACAAGTGTAGAGAGCACCGTCAACTCAACCTAAAAGATCAAATTAAAAGAAGGTAAGAAACTAAAAATTAACCTAAAAAAAAATGTGTTTGACCGTTTGATCAAACGGTCAAACACAATTTTTTTTATTATTATTTTTATTATTTATTTTTTGAATAAAAATAAAATTAAAAATCCAATTAATCAACTAAAACTACTTAATAAAAAAAAATTTTAAACCCTTTGCATGTGTACAAGGTAATTGTACTAAGATGAGTATTTAAGGGTTGTCGAACCTCAGGGACGGATGAATTATTACTAAATATAAAAAGGAATTTGCTGGTTGAGAACTAAAACAACTTAAACTTTAATTAAGTAAAGGAAAGGAATCAACTAGTTTAAAAACAAGAGATTAATATGATGGAATTTACTTAGGAAATCGAATCCACTATAGAACCATAATAATTCCTTAACTTTTAATCTAAATCTAGTTTGAATATGAACAAGTATTCTCAGCTACAAGCTAGAATTACTTCAGAAAGAATCATTAATTAATTTTCATGGCATGAACTATCTTCGACAATAGCACGAATTATCTACACTAAACTAGCTATAGGCATGACCCATCTAATCTTAGTATAACTCATCCAAGTCCTTAATTATATGAACATTAAAACTATTGCATGACCATCTCATCTAAATCACAGAAATTAGAATTGATGTAAATATCAAAACCACATCAATCTATCATCTACAAGACAATAAATCAACATAGAATTTAATAAACATGAAAAGCTCTTCCATTAAAAAGGAAATCCTTATCATACAATTGTCATAATTCACAACTGAGATCTAAATTAAAAAGAAAAGAAACTGAAACTTATCTATAACTTCATCAACTCCTAAGTAAAAGAAAAGTCTAACCTTCCATGGTAGAAGAAAGCACTTAAACCTCCATTAAAAGCTTTGAGTTTTTCTCCATCTTCTTCTTCTTTCTTCTCTTCAGAAAATCTACTTGTGCCCTTCAATTTCGAGCCAAATATGTCTTTATATAGACATAAGATCCGTAGGAAAGATTTGTATATGAAAAGGACTCAAAATTGAGTGAAATAAGGAAACTGCGCGTTATGCCGTTCGAACGCCTTGCGTGCCCGTTCGAACGCTTGAACTAAAATTTCTTCAAAAGCACGTTATCCCGATCGAACGGTAAGTGACCCCATTCGAACGTCAATGAAGAATCTACAAAATAAGCCAATTTAATTCAAATCATCATGGAAGCTTTTTCTAACCTAATTAAATTTAATTTCTAATTATTTAACCTATATTAACTCTTAAATGAGACTAGAAAATATAATAATTAAGCGTAAAATAACATATAAATTATACTGATCAGTAGCCCTTTTCCATCATCTTTACAATGACAACTTTTGTTCTTTTCTTTCTTTCATGCAAAAAGAAACTTCAATGGTCTTGAAAGAGTAAATGAAAAAATACATCAATTTCTTTGTAGAGTTTTAGCAAGTTCCTCTAATTCAGATTTCCTAATCTATACTAAATTGTAAATTCCAAAGTCTTAAAGTTTCTTCGATTTTTACATTCATGTTCTTCTTTTGAAATTGACTTGAGTCTCATGATATGTGCAATGTTTGAGAAAAATGGAGACTTATAACATAAGAATAAAGAAAACTAACATAATCTTCACTTACCTTGGTGCATTATTCTCTTAGTTAAATAATAGGAATATTCAACATGATGTTTATTAGACTTAATCATGATTTTTCAAGTATTAAAAGATTGAGTTGAACATCAGCACAAAAACAAACAAAAAATTAATGCATCTACTCCAGAGTGCATAAAACCATTTTGTGTTTTTCTATTTTTTTTCATGTGACTCTATCTGGAAACACCCATCAAAAATAAAAGTAAATAAAAATAAAAATCTTGAAACGTTATCCCTTAAGAATTAACTCAAGAAAAATTTTAAAAATATCTTTATTAAAAAAAAACACCCTTTGATTTACTTATAAATCTAATTCTTAAGCAATCTAAGGGTTTCAAAGAGGATGAGTGATCCTTCTTCTCAACTTCTATTCTACGGGTCTCTAAGTCTTCCTTTTTCATCCAAATCAACTTGGTTTTCTTCTAATTTACTTGTGGAGTCTTCTTAGGTGTATAAGTAGGTGTGGTGTGTTTCTTAACCTATTTTGTCTCGGCTTTTGCTCCATTGATTTGAAAACTCATGGGGGGGCAGGGGGGGGGGGGGGGGGGGGGGTCTAGATGACTTACTTGGAAACTTTTATTTCCTAATTTAAGGCAATTTATTCAAGTTTGAAGCCTTATAACTTTCCTTAGTTTCTAATTTTTTCATGACAAATTGGCTGGAGCGAGTTACGTTGTGCTTCCTAACTTGAATTTGTCTAAGGAAGACTTCTGATTTTCTCTCTTGTGATGTCTCTTCCCTAAGAGGTTTGCTAGGTTTTGACACATGGTCAACTTGAGGAATAACCTTCCTAGTGCATATTGATTCTTTGGACTTGATAAATTTAGTGACACCTTTAGACTTTAAAGACTTTGTCTCACTAAATCCTAGTCCTCTTTTATCGCTATTATCTTATCCCACGTTCACCATCTTATCCAATTTTTCTTACCCTAAGGTAAAGGTTTTTAATTTTTTTTTGTGAAGCCTTTGAGTCATTACTTAGATCTTCAATCTTTTGCAAGTATGATTTATTTGTCTCTAATCTTAT
Source organism: Saururus chinensis (assembly GCA_035235625.1). Lineage (NCBI taxonomy): Eukaryota > Viridiplantae > Streptophyta > Magnoliopsida > Piperales > Saururaceae > Saururus > Saururus chinensis. The sequence continues at coordinate 20,038,175 of CP141146.1, read as the reverse complement.
AAATTTAATTCTCATGAATTATCATAAAATTCTATGTAGTTTATTGTGCAATATCTTAAAAAGGGGTTTGAAAATCTGGGTTTTGCAAAGACAAAAAAATAGAAGCTAGAAAACCAAAAATTAGAAGCACAAAAAAAAACCTACAAAAAATTATTGCTAAAAGCACAAAATAAACAGAAAGAATAATGAACAATGGGGAAATCTACTTTTGCATGACACATGTGGTGGATGGTGACGAGACTTCAGATGACCTAGGCGGCACAGAATTGGATATGAAATGATCATCCTCCTCTTGTAGAGTTGTTGCAAAGCAGTTTTAGAAGTTTGCAAAAGAAGCAAATATGCATAAAGAGAAGATGATAAAAGAGAATGGTGAGGAGATGACCATGGTTAGGAAGAAGAAAAGGGAGGGGCAATATAAAATAGTAGATGAGAGTCGGAGAGATGAGAGGCCTTAAATGAGGACCATAAACTAGATTGTTAGATTTCTATATTACAAAATTGAAGTTACTATAGTGACCCCAAGAATTTCATGTTTTTATGTTGTTTTCTACAAAACCATGGTTCTAGTGATATATGAGGGGTACTATATGGAAGAAGATATGAAAGTGTGGAGTAATTTTGAAATTCTCATTTTTCTCAACATAATTACTTGTAATTATGTACTAATTATACACTAATAAGTTCACTTTTAATGACATTTAATAAAAGGATAAGGGCAAAGCTCATTGTCTTGCATGCTATAATAATAAATACATGCTTTTAAGATAATAATGATTATATATTGCATGCACTTATAATTATGAGAACTATACTAACCCATATACACTTGTAGTATGCAACTGCGAATCCAAATCTTATAGGTTTGATCTAAATGTGTAATATAAGTAAAAATACAAAAAATCATTATTAAGAACCATGAATGGAACCCAATTTTTTTTAAGAAAACACGCTCATGTAGGATCTCATTTGATAGAGCTAATTAAGAGTTTTCCAAAGATCCGCAAAACACACAAATCCGAGTTTGAAAGTATAAGATATAACCTTACAAATAAAATTGATGATGTAACCCGTTTACCTGAATTGAACACGTGAATTGTCGGTTTAAGTTGCGATATGGGCCCGATCAATTACTATTCCAAAATTGTGTTTTTGGGGCCCAATTTGGTTGCCAATTTGAAGAGATTTTTGGTGCAATTTCTCATGGGATTAGGAGCCCTAATCCCATGCCTATAAAAATAAATAATTTGGGCTTTTTGGAGGGGAGTTTTTGGGCCGGTGAAGGAAATGAGAGAATTTTCGGGCAAAATTTTGATGAGATTCTGGCGAAGCGTCGGCGATGGTGGATCGACGACAACTCGGCCTTCGAGGTAGGATTTTGAGTCGAAATTAGAGTTATTTCATTATTATAATATAAATTATTTTGTAAATTATGTGCATAGTGATATCTGCAATCACTATTCACATAATTTAATTAAAATTTTCTGACTGTCGACCAGCCACCGGCCTACCACTGGTGGCTGGACCCATGTCTGGAGGGGCGTGCCAGTCCTTGCCTTGGTGGCGGCAGCCGAGGATGCTTGGCAGTGGTGGCTTCTGCCATTGCCGCACAGTAAAAAATAAATAAACAGAGAGATTCCAGCTCTCGGCAAGGCAGAGAAGGCCGGGGGTAGGCAGCGAGCCTAGGCCTCCGGATTAGCCGGATCCCAATGATCCGGTCGGTTCTGGGACGTTGCCCGGCCGTGGCGGTTGGACGCCATGCCGAACAGTGCATTTTGTTTAAAAAAAAGGGAAAAGCCCCTTTCTGCGCCGGCCGGCCACCGGACAGCGGCGGAGCTTGGCTGGTCAGAGTCGCCACAAGGCGGCGATCCGATTCCGCCCAGCCCTCGCCGCAGAGCGGCAGCCTGGAGCGGTGCCAGCAAAGGCCAATCAGCCTCTGGCCGGCTGGGAAGAAGACGACCCAGCGGGTCGTCGGGCTCAATTTCGGGCCGGGCCGGACTGGGTGACCCCACCCGTTCGGTCCGGGTTTTAAAATAAATAAATAAATAAGAAGCTAGTGAACTGGGTCAGGTTCAAGGGGTTAATTGTGTCAAAAAAATCCTAGAAAATTACTCTTAGACCTGGAGAGGTTTGGGATTATTCTGACCGAGTTTCAGCTTGGGGAAAAATCCAAGATTGTAAAATAACCTTTTTAACCATGTTCGTTAAATTATCGTATAATATTAACTAACCCAAGTTCGAGGCTCTGGTTCAAGGGCGTATGAGTAGATTTAAAAATTAGAGAAATTTTCAGTAAGATCTTAGTGTGTTCCCTGAGTATACACTAAATTGCATAGTGAGGAAACATCCCAGTGAGTAATTAATTGACCCTTTTGCCCTTAGGGTTTATCGTAAATCATTAAGTCAGCCTGGGTCGGTTCAAGGGGTTCACGACCCTGTCACACGCCAAGAAAATTACACAAAGTCCATGACATCAAGTAGTACCCTTGAGTTGAATTTTGGACCCATTAGATGTCAATGTCATTAAGGCCTTAAACCAAATGACAGAAATACCCCTTTGAGTGGACCCTCCCACATTTGTGTGAATGGAAGCGCGGTTCAGTTTGAGAGTAGAGCCTCCTGAGAGGGTTATGACTTAAAATAAATAAATGGGCAATGAGATGACTAAATGACCCAAGGGAGGGTATCATACCCCCAAGTGGTAGAATTACCCTAATGCCCTTAAGGGGCAATATATTCTGTTTCCGTTGAAATGAATAACCTAGTTAATCAAGAGTTAGGGTACCCTATAAATGACTTCAAAAGGAAGGAGCATGACCAGTAAGTGACACGAAGACCTTGTCGGGTCGCAATGTCATGAGAAATAAGGGGTAGAACCCTAATTCTCAGGTTTAAAGTAGCGTATTTTATGTGTCTACAACCGAGTGCATCGATCGACTAGAGTATCATTTATGTAACTCACAGGATGCGCTAGAGTTGTTTATACTCTCGGGCTTGAACTCGCTGAGCCCTAGCCCTGCAAATGAGTGCAACGGGCCCTTATTCATTATTTATGCATTTGTGTGAATACATGTTATTTATGTGGATTATGTTGATGTATGCTTTGATTATTGATGTTTTAAGTTATATCAGTAACTTAAGGTTAATAAAGACTAATCAAGAGATTTTGGTTGTGGTTGGATTGAGGGGAGAACACCTAATCAAGATAATGACTAAAATACCCTCTTTAGGGTTGGGACCAGTTCATGGAGTGAACGGGGCCTTGACATAGATTTTGACCTTGGTTAATGAATCGAGGGTGATTTTGGGATGTTCTCTGAGTCATAGCTCAGTAGATGAGCTATTTATTGGGCCAATTCACAAGGTGAAGAGGACCCAAATGGTTGAGCGAATACTTGACTAGATGAATATAATCTAGTCTAAGTTTCAGATGTTTGGGGGAGTCAATGGTCATAAGGACCTGAGGTTTCTATGGATTTATTAGTAATGTCTTATGAGACATTTTCTCCCAGCGTTGAGATGGTGGAGAATGCGATATGCTTCTTTATCGCCACCACGGTTTGGGTATTGACCATAGGGTCTTTACCGCGAGTCTCTCGCAAGTCTTCCCAGGACTATTTAGTACGTATGAAAAGCGGAGTTGTATGAGCATCATGAAAGGTTTGTGCTTCTCGCCAATCTGTGTCCATGAGCACAGTTGGGATCCTCTTCTCCAAATTTGTGGCAGGCTATTGAGAGCCTTGGGGATTTGGGTCAAGCTGCCGTTAAGCAGTCTACTCCAAGGTTGGAGTACTTTGTTTGGGGATTTCTCGGGGGGCGAGTCATCTATGAGTTATAGAATTGATAATGTTAATTATCGAACAAGGGATGTGAGATAATTAATAACATTGTTTGATATTGCTTGTTAATTAGACAAGTGGAACGGTTAAAGGACTTACTAAAATGTAGGTTGAAAATATCTAAGCATTGCATGTGTGATGCTATGCTTCTTAGGATAGAGTCGTTTATAGGCAGAACTACGTCTGGATCCGATCTTGTTAGAAACATTGGAGATGTTGTCTGATGAGTACGTAGGCAACTAACATTAGGTGATGTTGGCCTGATCTGAAAAATATTAATAAAACCTTTTGTCCTTTGGAAGCTCTTCTCCTGAAGGCAGAGATGCTCCATTGTAGTTGTGGTTGTTGTTTGGTTTGCTTTGTTGCAGATTCTCCAGGAGACAACAAGTGAGACCAAGGCAGGCGAGCACAAGAGGTTTCTGCGTTTCTGCAACTCCGGTACGTAAGTGTACCTTAAGTGTGAGAGTCAACTTGTTATTTATTTTCAGACGGGTGACAGACTTGTACTTAGATGGATGAGCTGGTCTTTATGAATTTTCAGACATTAAATAATATCATATGATTTGATATTCATATTTGTGAACCCCAATTATCATGACCTAGATATTTAATCGAAGGGTTTGTTTTGTATTTAAAGAAAAAAAAATCTCGCTACTTACTGTTCGTGCTATTTAAAAATGCTTTTAAAAATCCGGGTCGTGACAGATGACATCATCATTTTCTCCTACATAAAGTTGGTTAGGGGGTTATATCTATCTTTTAACTATAATTAGTAAGAATGCATACTCATTATGCGTGTAAGTAAAATAAATTGGAAATAAAATATGTATTTAACAAAAATTTCTCTTGTATGCTATAGTAAAATACATGCTTTCAATAACATAATGCATATAAATTATATATAATTATAAGCACTATATTAACCTATGTACATTTGTAGTAGGTGAATGCAAGTCTAAATCTTATAGACTTAATTCTAAATATGTGTAGTATAGGTAAAAATACAAAAAATTATTATTGAGTATAACATTTCATGCATGCGACCCAAAAAATATTCAAGAAGATACACTCACGAAGAATCTTATTTCATAGAACTCATTGAGAATTTTCTAACAATATAAAATGCACTAATTCGAGTTTGGAAACATAAGATATAACTTTACAAAATAAAAATAAAGGTAACGTAAAAAGGAAGGCCAATGTCCTATCAATAACGAGTATGGTGTTGACTGAGGGCAATCATTTAACAAAATTTTATTAAATAATTTTACTAAAATACCCTCATATTATATACTCCCTTCATCTTATAATAATAGCTTTATTTCGTAAAAAAAGTTTGTTCCATATTAATAGCTATATTTTGTTTAATTTAAGTGGTTGGGTACATAAAAAGGAGTATTAGAAGCTTATTTTCCCTTCTCCTATATGTGGATTTCACCATTTCTTACAAACAATTATTTTTTTAAATGTAACTATTAATATGAGATGATGGAGGGAGTATTAACTCAAACTTTTAAAAATACTTAAGACGTAGATTGAGTTTAAAAGATAAGTAAAATAGTAATTATAGATGAAAATTATGAGTAGAATAGACATAAATTGAAAATTCTATCGTCATGTGTATCAATTTAACTCAAACTTTTCCAAATAAATTCATTGAATTTAGTCAGTTTCTTAACTTATTGAAGACTGAAGTGAAACTATTTCTCGTCAGGTGTATCAATTTCGCAAACTAAAAGAAAAGGAACTGGGAAAGTAAAAAACCATTAAAAACACATTAAGAAGAAAAAATATGCATGCATCAAATATAGCCCACTACCATTCTTATAATTTAACTCCCTACTGTATGAAGCAATTTTGAAAATCAACTGCTACAAAACCAATTTGAAATTCAAAGGCTGAGAGAGACTTTGAGTTGTTTTTTCCTTCTGCCCTCTTCTGTAGCACAACTCCTTCTGTGATGTCCTTATGTGGCTTGAGAAATCAGTGGTGATCCCTCCTGGCAGCAGCTGATTCTGGGGAACAGTAAAGATCGAGAGGAGAGGTACGAAGAAGATGAAGAGAGGGAAAGCGGACGAAAGGAGTGGAGGAGGCCAATAAGAAGGAGAGGCCAGGGTTGAAAAGGAGAGAGACAGAGGTTGAACAGGATGGAGTGGAGGAGGTCGACGGGAGAAGGGAGCTGGGATGAGGTTTAGGCGAACAGGAGAGGAGGGCTAGGACCAGAATTGGAGATGACCATGAGCGGATCATCTTAGAATAGGAGAAAAAGACAGGGACGACCAGAATCAGAGTCGACCACTGTACCAGAATCAAAGACAACCACCGTAGCATAAAAAAATTAGACATAGAACAAAAGTGAGAAGGGTTCAAAGGGGAGGGATCAAAGGTTACTTAGAAGAGGAGGTGCCATTTCTAGTAAAACCCATGCTCACTTCGCCACAAAGATGCAGCAGTTAGTCCAAAGTTTGCTTGACGACGAGCCCAATCATTTTAAAAGATTACCTGGCAAGGTGGTGTTCCAAAATGACCCGAATACTTTATAACTCAACGCTCCAAATCCAAATGAGGGAAAGCTCGTTGATTTATGACTAACTCTATATTCTAAATTATTGTTCGATCCACTAATGTCATATTTGTAATATTGTATTTTAAATCTTTATAAACTAACGTAAGATTTAAAATATAGTGTACAAAATCCAAAATGACTAATGCTAAATTTTAAAATCTAAAGATTTTATTTTCAAATTTAAATCGACTAACCCCCCTTAAACTTGGTTAGTGTCTATGTGGCTAAAACAGACATCGTTTTGAGGATTATTTTCTCTCCGCAATTTTAGTAATTATTTTTTTAATATTATTTAAAGGGAAAACTATATAAATAATATTTTTTTAAAATATTAACTCAAATAGTGTTCGGTTAAAAATATTTACCGAAATGGTGTTGGTTTTTGCCACACAGGCACCCTGCGTGACTTTTTTTAATTTTTTTTTTCTGATTTCGACCTTTTAAATGACCAAATCTGATTTCGTCATTTCAAAAGACGAAATTAATATTAAAACCAAATTCGGTCCTTTACAAGGATAAAATCTAATTTCATCCTTACAAAGGACAAAGTCACTTAATTGATTTATCCTCTCCCTCCTCTCCTCTCCCTCCTCTCCCTCCTCTCCTCTCCCTCCTCTCCTCTCCTCTCCTCTCTCTCATCACTCTCTTCTCTCTCTCTCTCTCCTGTCTCTCTCATCACTCTCTTCTGTCTCTCTTCTCTTTCTCCTCTCTCTCTCTCCCCTCTCTCTCTCATCACTCTCTTCTCTCTCTCTCTTCTTTCTCTCTCTCTCAAATAGTGTTAGCTTAAAAATATTCACCAAAATTGTGTTGGTAGCTGGCGCTTGCATGAGTTTTTTTTATTTTATTTCATGATTTCGTCCTTTAACAAAGGACAAAATCATATTTTGTCATTTTAAAGGACGAAATTAATGACCAGATTTCGTGGTGACACTGCACTTTACGGGGATGGACCTTGCACTGCGAGTGGAGAACACATTGAGGAATAGAAGCGCCACCTCACTAGCGTGCTTGGCTATGGCAGCAACGCCAGCCAACGTGAACTCAGTGGTGAATGTGATATCCAACCTATAGCAGCAGAACCTCTGAATCCTCTTCGATCTTCCCAACTCCCGCATCGGAATCGCTCGTAACCTCTGCAACTGAATTACGAGCTGCTCTATTTTTTAATGCTTACTTATCTCGATGATAAATTTTGGGATGAAACTCGAAACAGTTTGATCTTTTCTATTTTTCTTAACTGTGAAGCCTGAATTAATGTTTGATATGATTGTGGGGTGATTATATTTTTTGTGGTATTTTATGTGGTTTGATCATCTTGATTAATAATTTTCCTTGATTAATGCATTTGGCTATTTTAGCTCTACAATTAGTTTGAAGGGCTTTTACCCAAAGGGTAATTTGAAGATATTGGTGCTGCAATGTATTTGTTGTGACAGGTGCTACAGAAAATCTTGGAGTCATTGTGATAAGAGTTTCTGCATAATTAAAATAGGGTTCCTCTTGTTCAGTGTCATTTAAAGCTGTTTTAATTATGTCCTATCATATTTGGCATCTATAGAGTGTTTCATCTACCTCATCTAAATTGCTATGTACTTCTGCTATGTGTGGTGTTGACATAATTGCAAGTTTGGGATGAATAAAAGCACCATAATTTTAGCAAGGTAATCGTACTTTCTAGCTGATCCCACCAATGGCATACTGCAGGTGCAAGATCTACATACAGAAGTGGTGATTGCCTTTCATCTGCTACCACAAACCCATCTACGTCTCCAGATTAAAGAATGATGAAGTAGAAGAGAATTATGATATTAAAATAGATATTGTAGGTGATGACATGACAGCCGACAAAAATGGTGATCCTATGCAGGAAACAAATATTGTTCTTAACATGAATATCCCAAATCATGTACTATGGATTTTTAAAATTATTTTATTATAGACTAATCATTTATTTTCACTTATTTAACTAAAATGTGAGGGATTAATATGTTGTATTTTGTGTTTAAATGAAAATTGAATGTTACAAATTCTATTGTGTACTTTGTCATGTATTCTAAAAACTCAAGATTTTGGCATGCATTTTAAAATTTAGCGTCTAAAATATAGGATTTTGGTTTGCATTTTGATATCGAGTATTTGAAATACACCAATCTCAAATACAGAACGACTAATGCCCTGTAATTTAAATCCAAAGATTCTTGCAATCCAGGATTTGGGCATCCAATTATTTAAAAATTTGACAACTCAAATCCAAGAATTTGGCATATATTGTGAAATTTCATATATTAAAATCCTGAATTTTAAAATTTTGATTGACTAACCCCCTGTAAGGGAATTGTACTTGGTCATATTGTTTCTATACAGGGAATGCAAGTGGATACGGCTAAAATTAAATTGATTGTTAATTTACCAAACCCAAAAACAATTAAAGATATTAGATCTTTTTTGGGGCATGCAGGATTTTATAAAAGGATCATTAAAGATTTTAGTATTATATTTAAACCATTGTGCAACCTTCAATCAAAGGACTACTCCTTTGAATGGAGTGAAGCATGTAAACAAGCCTTCACAAAAGTAAAGAACATGCTAATCTATGCTCCTATTATGCAACCACTTGACTGATGTTTGCCTTTTGAAATCATGTGTGATACAAGTGGTTTTACTATTGAGGTTATACTTAGGCAACAGAAAGATAAAAAGCCTTGCGTCATTGATTGTGCAAGTAGCACTATATATAGCGCTCAAATGAGCTACCCAACTACTGAAAATGAATTTCTTATTGTTATTTGCACTTGACAAATTTAGATCATATTTGACTAGTTCCCAAATTATTATTTTTACTGACCATGCAGCTTTCAAATATGTTCTAAGCAAGAAGGATGCAAAGCCCAGATTGCTTAGGTGGATCCTCCTCCAAGAATTTGATCTCACTATCAAAGAAAAGAAAAGAATAAAGAATGTGGTCGTTGGTCACTTGTTAAGATTAGATTTTTTTTAATTCCTTAGAACCACTACCAATCAAGGACTTTTTTATTAATGAACAGTTATTCAACACCTCTTATATTCCATGGTATGCAAACACTGCAAACTATCTGGTGATAAGTAAAACTCCCACTCATTGGACTTGACATGAAAGAAATAAATTCTTCACAAAGGTAAAGCACTTCTTTTGGGATGATCTAATTTATTTAAATATTGTCTAGACCAAATAATTTGGACATGTGCACCTGATTATGAGCATATGGATATTATTTCCTTCTTCTATTTTGAAGCATGTGGTGGTCATTTTTCGACTAAAAATACTACTACCAAGATTTTACAATGTGGTTTTTATTGGCCAACTCTCTTCAAAGATACTCATGAATTTTGTAAAGCATGTGAATATTGTCAAAAGTTAGGAACCATGTCCCATATGAACATGAAACCTCTTAACTTAATTTTGGTTGATGAAATTTTTAATTGTTTGGGCATTGATTACATGAGACATTTTCCTCCCTCTTTTTGCTATCTTTATATTTTAGTAGTTGTTGATTATGTGTCTAAATAGATTGAGAATATTCCATGCAAAACAAATGATCAAAAAATTATGAAAAGAAAATATTTTTCAAGATTTGGAACACCTCAAGTTATTATAAGTGATTAGGGTACACATTTTTGCAATGGGTCTTTTGTGGCCTTTATGAAAAAATATGAAATCACACATAAAGCTTCTACACCTTATCACCCACAAACAAGTAGACAAGTAGAAACTTTGAATCAGGAAATCAAAAATATTTTGTAAAAAATGGTAAATTTAAATGGTAAAGATTGGTCATTAAGATTAACCACTTTGAGCTTATCGTACTGCTTTTAAAACCTAAATTGGAATGTCCCCTTATTGATTAATTTTTGGAAAGACTTATTACTTGCCTATGGACTTAGAACATAGGGGTTATTGGATAATCAAATTTGTCAACTTTAATCTTGACAAGGTTGTGTTGCATAGAAAATTACAACTAAATGAAGTATATGAGATTATACATGATACTTAGGAGAGTGATAGAATGTACAAGGAAAGAATGAAGACATTACATGATAAGAATATACTTTGTAAGACTTTTAAACCATCTCATAAAATTCTTTTTCATAATTCTAGGCTTCATCTTTTTTTAGAAAAATTAAGATCTTGTTAGACAGATCCTTTCATTGTAAAAACCGTTTATCTTTATGGAACTGTTAAAAATTGAAAACCCAAATAATGGTAATATTTTTAAAGTGAATGGGCACCGTTTGAAAACTTTTTTAGAACATTTTGTCCTTGAAGTTGAGTCTACATCTCTTGAACATCTTAATTATGAGGGATAATTATTTTCATGATATATTATTCAAAAAATAAAAAAAATAAAATAATGATTAATAACCAGATTTAGGGGCTCCGATCTAGGGGCCTATGAGTTGATTTAAAAACTGAAAAAAAAATAACAGTGGTATTTTATGTGTATCCTAAATTTGGACCAAGCCACAAGTTAGGGAAAAATCACAGTAAATAGATAATTGACTATTTTACCCTTAGCATTAAGGTAAAATAATTAATTAAATCGGGGTTGGCTCAAAGGGTTTACTACCCCGTTAAATAGAAAGAAAAATACCTCGGGTTCATAACGTTAAGGTCTAGTTATGAGATTAGTTTTGGACCTAGTAGAGTTCAAGGAAACCCTAAACAAAAAGAAAAAAATACCCTTACAAGCGGACTGGCCTGCATTCACGTGGATGAAAGTAATGGGACAACATGAAACTGAAACCTTTTGAAAGGTTAAAGACTTACTTGAAAGCAGAGAGGATCATATCCAATGTTGGATAATTACTTTAATGCCCTTACGTGCATTATGGCCGATTTTTATAAAGATGTAATAAGTTAACCCAAGGAGGGTTAGGGCACGAGAGTTCGAATAATTCTAATATCATTATTGAATTTGGTTATTGATATTATGATCTGCTTAGACCTGTGTGGTTCTGATTGTTTATGTTGTTTATTATTTCGATATTTGTTATTGATGTTGTGATGATAACTTATCACTAACTTAATAATATTGAAAGATTAATTGATGGGGTTGATATCTTTAGATTGGGTGAGAAAACATAATCAAGATAAAGACTAAAATGTCTCATAGGGGTCTGGGACTAGTTCATAGAGTGAACAATGCATTTGACCTGATAATTTGCTTTAGTTGATGAACTTATGACAGTTTCGAGATTAAAACCCTAGTCTAGAAGAGACTAATAGGATTTGGGATAGTCATTCGGAATCCTAGCTTATTGATGAGCAAGATAGGGTTCAGAATGGTTTCCTGAGTTTTAGCTCTATTAAGGAGTCGTTGATTCGACCGTGTAGTTGCACCTCCCTGTTTGAGGGAGCTCTGCGTGAGTCGGGCTCACTTTTGATCTATTGAGGATCATTTAGTGTACACGTAATTAGATTAGCTAACATCCTGCTTGGTTGGCTTTTCCCGCCACTTCTGTTCAGGTGCAGTTGTGGGCCACACCCTTCTACTCCGGTCAGGTCCTTTATGGGTTAGGATGGGTGATGGTACTTCCTGGTGGATTCCAAGGTTTTTATCATGGATTTACCTTTGAGGGTGGTCTATGGTGAGTGTCATTATTCACTTAGGTTGACATCTGATGAGTCTGTCTATCATTGGGACTAGACGGGGATATTAATTATTGAATAATAGTTTGAGAGATAATTAATAACATTGTTTGATATTGTTTGTTTAATTAGAACAAGTGGAACAATTAAAGGATTTTCATAAAATGTAGGTTGCTTTAAAATACTTAAGCATTGCATGTGCGATACTATGCTTCTTAGTATTGTGTAATTTTAGGCAGAACTACGTCTGGATCCGATCTTGTTGGAAATATTAAAAATGTTGTCTGATGAGTACGTAGGTAACTAACATCGAATGATGTTGGCTTGATCCGAAAAATATTAAATAATACTTTTGTTCTTTTAAAATACTCCTCTAAGGGGATGAGATGTTTTGTTGCCCATTTGGTCTTGTTTGCTTGCAGGTTCTTTAGATGGGGACGTTGCAATATCAGGACGTCAGTGGGTGTTTGAGGACGACATTACACTAGCGAGATATAGTTTCTTATTTTTATAATCTTGTTAGTAATTGTAATTACTAGCGTAAGAGCCAACTTTACTTGAATGTTTATTTTCAGACAAATAGCAGACTTGTACTTAGATGGTTAACTAGCTATTTATTGAATTTTGACACGTTTAATAATATCATATGTTTTGATATTCGTATTTGTGAATCTCAGTTATCACAACATAGATATTTTAGTCTATTAATTTGATTTGATTTAAAGAAAAAAAAATTATCATGATTTATCGCATGTCCTTTATTTAAAAAGGATTTAAAAATCCAGGTCGTGACACATTTACAATGATTTGTAATCTTTGAGACCTAACTATGTAGGAATTCTAATACTTCATAGCAATTTCAAGAATTCAAATTAAATAGTTTTTTGTGTCAGCCTATAAACAATTTAATTTGAGTCTCTAATTAGGTCAATTGACATTGTTCCAAGTTTCATTTTCTTTAGACATCTCTAGGTATTTCCCCAAAATACAGTACCAAAATTCTGATTTTCAACTTTCGCATGTAGTTGGGTAATTTTGTTCATGTGACATTGCAAAATTAAATTTATGTGTACTCAACATATTTGCCACATGTCGTTATATCACGAGGTTGGATTGGGTAAGTACATGTTTGGCAACAAGATAATAAAATGAAAATATTTATGTGCCAAGTGCACACTCAAAAAATTACCCAATTAGTCCCCCTTGGCTCCCAAGGACTTTTTGAGGCGTGGGAAATGCCTTTAGGACTACTGTTGGCTGCAAATAAGCAGTCCATGTCTAAACCTTTTGTTCAGGGGTTTGGGAGTTTTTTCCATATTACGTGGCCAAAGAATGAAATATTTCATATTCCCTGGATTTTAAATGGAAATGTCATATGACCTGTTTGTGGACCAAAATACCCTTAGGTTTCACTATATCAAATTTGAAATGTTCAGCTTATGAATAAAATTTGAAATCAAATTTTATTTTAATACTCAAATAGAATTAACTGTAGAGTTTTCCACTAGCGCTTCATGTACTATACCATGAGTGGTTGGTGGTTACCCCGTGGTGATTCTACCGTCTTTAAAATATTTTAATTTTTGAACCAGTTAAAATCAAATTTTATTTGAATACTCAAGTAGATTTAACCGTAGTGTTTTTCACTAGAGTTTCATGTCCCATACCATAAGCAGTTGGTAGTTACCCCATGGTAATTCTACTGTGGTTTAAAACACATTGAAATCGAATTTGCAGAAAACATAAAAAAATGTAACAAATCCAAAACAAAATTTTCGATCGAGTTAAATTCAAAATCAAAATTCATAAAAAAGAAGGCTTTAGATTAAATCAAAAGCTACACATGCAAAACAAATTTTCAATTCATCTTGATAAAAAAAATAAAATTTGGAGAAATTGGAATCCATGTTAAATTTGTTGTAACACATACATAATGAAATTGAAAATTAAATCTAAATAAGTTTATTAATCCTAAGTTTTTAGAATGCATGATAAAATACATGATAGAATTCAGTCCATAATAAGATGATATTATATGCACTTTGTCATTTACATATGTATAACATCCTCAATTTTTTTGTAAATTTTTTACTTTTTTTCTCGTATTTTTTACGAGGAAATTTGACGCGTCAACATATCTATTTTCGTGATTAACCTCGATATTCATCATTGTAGAGTCGGGAGGGATGTTTAGTTGCAGGTCGTGAGCCTTGATGAGCCACAAAAATTTTTGATACAAAAACGGGACAGAAAAGGAAGAGACATGAAGGAGAATAGAAACAAAAAGAAAGGAAGAGAAGATAAAATAAAAAAAATTAGTGTACCTAACCCATGGGCAGAACAGAGGAAAGGAACTACCCCTTCCTTGTGTGAGGCTAGAGGCGACACCACTACTGGTTGTCAGCTTCCGCCCGGCCGGCCTCGGCTTGGCACCGCCGCCGCCACCAACCCAGCATGGCCCCACCGACCATCCGCCCTTCTCTCTCCTCTTTTCCCATTTCAGCCCGATGAAACCGCCCTCCCTTCCTTCTCTTGATCTGTTGTCACAGCTGGCCGATTGGCCTCCAGCTCGAAGCCATGGCTTCGCCCTAGCCAGGACGACATTTGAACACCACCGTCCCCACCCCTCCTTCGCAGTGTGAGATAAAACTCTATCTACCCCTCTTTTTCCATTTGTTTCTTGGCGTTGTGACCCGCGACAGAGCTGCCGGTCACTGGCCACCACCAGCTGGCCTTTGGCCCCCCTTAGTCTAGCAATGGCAAGGCCGTTGCCCCCGACCATTGACGGATTTTTCTTTCTAAGGTGTTGCATAGGAGAATATGACGGAGGAGAGACCCTTGGCCCGATGTGTGCATTTTTGAATCACATGAGTTGGGGTCGGAATTGAAAATCCACAAATGAAGGCTATTTTATGTTGTAAGCTGGGGTTTGAAATGTATGAGTTTGGAAATCATTTTCGCATTAACTAACGGGGTAATCTAAAATACACATACGAAACACCGGAACAGTGCTGCATCATTCCAGTGTGCTGGGTGTCATCAGTGGTGAACGAAACTTACTGGCGGGAGCTGACTGGTGGTGACTCATCGGCAAGAGTCGATGAACAAGAAAAAAGTGATTTTTGAGACTACAGGCGCTGTTTGAGTGCTCCAAAAGCTGCATTTCACAGAAACGATCATTCATTCACACTGATCATGGATAGGATCAGTATTTGCATCCATTTTAATGGAGAGGTAGGCAATGACGACATGTATATCGGTGGAATGGCACGGTTGGTGAACATTCATCTGTCAGTGAGCTTCGACGAACTGCTGGGGCAAGTCAAAGCACAACTTTCCATCAATGGTAATGTCGGTTTGAAGTATTTAATTTCATCATCCCAATCATCCATGATATATGAATTACAAGATGATGAGGATCTCCAATTAGTGTTCTCCATTAATAAGAAGGCAAATAAGGAGGTGTTATCGTTGTATGCTGAGATGAAACAGCCTAACAACGGTGATAAATCACCATCACCCTCCATTGAAAGGAACCAGATAGTCAATAGAGCTGAATCACCCGTCGTGATGGCTCATCCTAGCTCTAATGTCGGATTTCATACCAGATTCAATGAAACTCAGTTCACCTTTGAAACTGTCAGGTAACAATATTGAATCTTTAGATTATACGCAATTGGTATATTTCGTGTACTCGAGACCATGATATTGTACTTATCATGTTAAGGGTAAATCATATCGTGTGAAGTCATAAACACTAACGGTAATATATCGTATTAGTAATTACATGATATACACATGTGATAGAGCAATTATGTGTTGCATCGTAGCTATAATAACACGACATGCATTCATGTCGTGGTTTTGATAACACGTCTTGAAATGTTTGTGTTAACAGAATACATGATGTCGACTGATGTTGCATTTTTTTAACACGATAATGTGCAATGCAGATTGGGTGAACCGGGAAACTTGCCCTCAACAAATCCATGTCAATCATCTTTTACCAATCCAGTGAGTACAGAACCTGAAATAGAAGTCAATCAAAATAGATCAAAGGAATTGTCGCCAATGATGGGTTGGACAAGCACTTCATTTGATAACTACGAACCTCCATACAGCCCTTGTAATTACAATGGCGGAGATGGCAAAGAAGTTGAGAATATGTGGGGTGAGGATATGTGGTACGATAATGATATAGTTGACATGGAAAGTATGTCTGACCATGAAGAATTTGTAAACAGCGAGGTTCCCAGTAACATCGATGTTGAGGCGAAGGCAGATTGGGATTCCGTCGATGATTTAAACATGTTGGAACTAAATATTGATGAAGGCCAACTAATGACAGGTAGCTTGCAAGCTAAGGATTACCAAAAGCTCCTTGAATTGGGTGCACATTTTCTAAGCTTGTTGCATTTCAAGAGGATCTTGATCGACCTAGCAATAAAGGTGAATTTCACATATTGTGTTGTAGATGAAAACCGGAATACGTACACCGCAAAGTGCTCCAATGAATCTTGTAACTGGTACATAAGGGCTTCAAATATAGGAGATCATGTGACTATCACGAGGTTAGTGCCGACTCATTCATGTGGAACTGAAAGGAAGTCAACTGACCTTCCCTTGGCATCGCACCTTTGGATAGCGAGAAAATGTTATGGCCTCTTTAAAGACTCAGTGGACATTACACCTAAAAGCATAGAAAGTTATATTTCGAAGCACTAGGGCATAATTGTGAACTACAAGAAATGCTAGCACGCAGGTAATGCAAGAGAAGAAGCGAAGTGTTGATTTAGTGTCACGATAAGTTAGTCTAGTGTGTTATCATTTACAAGCTTAAACTATAGTAGGAATATGCACCCACACGACATACTTCAATATCGTGTTACAAAAAACACGACCAGGCATCATGTAGGATTCTGATCACACGAAAACATAAATTCTCATGCGATCGGGAACATGATGTAAGCCAGTGTCATATAACATTTATTAAATTGTCTTTGTTCGTGTAGGTAAAGCTCTAACTGATTTAATAGATGGTGACCCAGACAAATCCTACCACTTACTTCCTTCTTATGGTAGGCAGATAGAATATATAAATCCAGGAAGTGTAGTTGTGCCAGTGAGATCATGTGACATTCCTGGGCCTATGGGTGGGTACGATTTCAAAAGTGTATTCTGGATGTTTGGCCCCATTGTGAGAGCTTTCATAACAACCCCGAGGCCGTTGCTAACGGTTGATGCAACATTCTTGAAAGGAAAGTATCCTGGACAGCTATTGATAGCAACTGCATTAGACGGGAACAATAATATTTTGTGTGTTGCATTTGTAGTGGCTGAGAACGAATGTGAGAAAACTTGGTGTTGGTTTCTTGAGTTGCTTAGAAATCATTTATTTTCTAATCCTCCAGTCGAGTTGGATACAATCATTTCAGATAGACAGAATGGATTAACAAATGCTGTGATGAAGTTTTTCCCATCTACACACCACGGGTATTGCATCTGTCACATGGCAGCAAATATGCTAGACAGATTCAAGGACAACTACCTAAAGAATCAGCTCCATGTTGCAGCCGAAACGTTCAGATAGAATGTGTACGATGAAATATTGAATAGCATTAAAGAATGGATTAACAAATGCTGTGATGAAGTTTTTCCCATCTACACACCACGGGTATTGCATCTGTCACATGGCAGCAAATATGCTAGACAGATTCAAGGACAACTACCTAAAGAATCAGCTCCATGTTGCAGCCAAAACGTTCAGATAGAATGTGTACGATGAAATATTGAATAGCATTAAAGAACATAATCCGAAAGCATATGCTTGGCTAAATAAGATAGGTTTGGATAACTGGGACAATGTATCATTTCCAGGGAAAAGATATGGGACACTCAGCTCAAATAGATCCAAAAGTGCAAATGCAATGTTCAAAAAGGCCAGATCGATGCCTATAACGCGTTTAATTGAGCACACAAGGGAGCACACAACGGCATTATTTGAAAAACATCGGATGGATGGACAAAATATGATGGAAGAGTTAACCCCATTTGCTAGAAAACACATCGAAAACATGCGAGAAGAAGCTAGGAATGTGATTGTATTGCCTATGTCACTGTATGAATTCTAGGTTAACTCGCTACATCACCAGGTACATTGCATTCATATGGCGATGTACATAGCTTGTGCTTGTTTATACATTAGGGCTTCATATTGTGTTAGGTTACACATGGTATTGTCCTTGAACGTGTAAGTCGATATGTCTTACGTAACAATCATAAGATGCATCGTGTACACGAGACCACAATAAATTCATTTATTGTGCTCTCTTACTCACGATATTTTCTTCACAAGATGTGGTAAACCTAGTTGATCGTACCTGCACATGCGGATGCTTTCAACATCTGGGTCTACCATGTAAGCATGCAATTGCAGCAATTGATAATAAACATTTCTATGTGTCTGAGTACTGTGAAAGATGGTACTCTACTGAAATGTATAAAGTGACCTATTGTGAGCCCTTACACCCAACGAAGGATCAGCACCAGTGGGCATCGGCTAATTTTATGCCTACATTCAACCCACCTATCCCTCAATAGCAGCGGGGACGTCCACGAAAAAATTGGATAGAATCACAACCGCCTCTCAAAGCCCCACAAAAATGTGGAACATGCAGCGATTGGGTCACAACCACAAATGATGTACCAGCACACATGGAGGGTCCCCCAATGTGGCAGATGTACCAATGACAAGCCGAAGGAGGTCAAATAATAGAGCATGCAAACAGCGTAAGGAAGGAGAGAATCGATCAGGCTTACCTTTTCCACCTTCATTCTTCAGCTAAAATTTTGTATTTACATCGTGTTATGAACAACAAGGAGTATGTAATTAATGTGTATTGGAAAATACAACATGATTCAAATAGAGCATACTGTATATGTATATCGTGTAATTGACATCATGACCCAAATGGGGTACATGTTGCTAATTACACGATAATATCAATCGATTATTAATTTTGCAGTCAAAAGTGTCTATTTCTTACACGATATTGGTAATAACGTGTGTTCGAACCCACGACAATTCCATAATCGTAATGATCTGATTCATGAAGCGTTATGCCTGAAGCACCAATACCTTCATTTACCTGGCGGTTCGTAACCATCTCATCATGCCTATATATTAGGAATAGGGTTTGCAGAACGCTCACTCACTAGTTCTTCGCGGAGACCGGTCATTCGGGAGATTGTTGTATCAGCAGCCGGCGAAAATGCCCTCCCTCCCTCTGATAGGGTCCTCACATATATCAATGACTCGAATGATCCGTGGAAATTGCAAGGAGATTCTGCGAGGAGATCGTACACCAACTATTCTTTGACGAGACGGATCATTCGGGAGATTGATATAGCACCGGTTGGTGAGTTAGCCCTCCCTCAGATATGGTCCTCACCTATATCCGAAGGTGGGCATGACTCGCTAGATGGTGATATATGAATGACTCAAATGATTCGTCGATACTTATTTGCTAAGCGACACCCTATTCTTGAACTAATGGGTTCGATCGCACACCAACTGATCGCTCGCGCCGAGACGAATTGTTATTATCTTTGTATTTTTTCACTCCTCTATAAAGATTAGCTTTTTGGATGATACTTGTTGAAGTGTGTATGGCTTAACAAGATATGTTTGTATATCGTGTTGTCGACCACACGACATTTGATCAAATTTGTATTTTCTTTTCAAACGAGTTTCGTGTATATCGTGTTAACATTTACACGATAAGTTACCAAAATATCATGTTCACATTTACACGATGAGTTGATGACTGCGATAGTGATTATTGTTCATATCATGTAATCCATTACACGATATGAAACATTATGTTCCATCGAGCACAGGACAATTGCATTAATTTTACCACCCAATTCTCGAAGCGCCACCACAATTTCTGGGATTTCAATTAAATTAGGATCACCAATTCGCGAGGAGTCATTTCCAATTTCCAATTACATTATATATGGAATATTTAACGATTCATATCCCTCGCAACCTACCTATATATATATATATATATATATATATATATATATATATATATATATATATATATATATATATATATATATATATAAAAGTTATAAGTTCCCTCTTTGCTTACCCAATTCGAGAAGAGCATGAGACAAAGCCTTTGGGACATTGATATGGCGCCTGATGGTGTATCGTCCCCCTTCAGTGGCGCGATCCTAACCAGCCTCTGAAGGGGGCCGATTTACTACCTAGCATTATTTCAATGTCGCGAAGGTTCCGTCACAATTGAAGTGATGGGATCATGAATCTATAGCGAGATCGCACACATACTGATATTCACGGAGCACGAGATGGAGCCTTTGGGACATTGATGTTGCACTAGATGGTTAATCGACCCCCTTTAGTGGCACAATACTAACCAGCCACTGATGGGGGGCAATTTACTATCCCGGTGTAATATCAATGTCGCAAATATTCCGCCACAATTGAACTGATGAGGGCACGATTCACTATCTTCAGAATGTTTTTTTATTTGTATATATACACTGCTCTGTAAATATTAGTTTGTTGTATGTAATGAAAGCCTTTTCAAATTAAAGGAAAATATTAATATCAGTTATATCTTTTTTTCCCATGAAAAGATGTCTTCGTGTATAACACGCTCTCAATATTGGTCGTACATTAAAACACACAATGGTGCACGTCTTCGTGAAAACACAAACATGATACATGAATATGTAGATCAATTTTTTGGATAACACGACCTACACTATTATTGTAAGATCAATAACACGATGTCCACCAAGTTATTGGAAATAATAAGTTGGCGTTACGAATACACGATTTATGTGCGTAATGAATTATCGATTACACGACAAAATAACATGCCAAAATGAGATACAATTACATGATAATATCTCCGTTGCTTACACGATATTGGTAATAACATGTATCTGAACCCACGACAATGATAGGATTGTATTGACCCTATTCCCGATGCATTATTCCAAAAGCATCAATACCTTCATTTACCTGGCAGTTCGTATCCGTTTCACCCTGCATATATATATATATATATATATATATATATATATATATATATATATATTAGGGTTAGGGTTTGCATAATGCTCACTAACTGGTTCTTCGTGGAGACGGGTCATTAGGGAGATTGCTATGGCGGCGACTGGTGAATCAGCCCTCCATCGGACACGGTCATCACCTATATCCGATGGTGGGCATGATTCACTAGACGGCGATATATCAATGACTCGAATGATCCATCGATATTCGTGCCCTATTCACTATGATCCATGACAATGATGGATCTATGATTCTACAAGGAGATTGCACGCCAACTCAACTTGAGGAGGATTATTTCGGAGATTGCTTTTGCGCCTGATGGTGTATCTTCCCCCTGTCAGATAAGGGGCTCACCTTTATCTAGTGGTGGAAGTACGCGACCAGGCGCTATAGCAATGTCTCGAATGGTCCATCCCAGGAGGTTGCATGCTATTTTGTTTACAACGCCACGACTGTATGCTTACAAACATGCTATCAATGTTTGTCATTTGTTCCATCACATGATAAGGTCATATAAAGTGTTACCGACCACACGCCAATAATACACAACATGGGTAGAAATCGTTTGAACGAATATACGCCATCTGACATGGGTACTTGTAAAAAAGGTAAATTGTAAATATGTATCGTGTCATCGACCACACGACCAAAAGGTGTTGCGTGTTACGCATTACACAATAATAGGCAACTGCAACAGTGATTATTTTTCGGATCGTGTAATCCATTACACAATACAGAATATTGCATATGATCAAGCACACGACATCACAAACGTCGAGCATTAATTTTATCACCCAATTCCCGACATCACAAACGTCCTAATACGAGATGTGAATTCAAGGTGGACACGACCTAATACGAGTTGGCGTGTATGTGATAACACGACATAATAGGCAATCGTGAGAACTATAATACAAACGGATATATGTGTACTGCCAGTTTGCGCTATTGAATACACGATATTGATACAAATCGTTTGATCAATTATACGCCATCTTACATTCATACAGCAATTAAGTACAAAAATAATTGGCATAGTCATTAAGTACAAAAATAATTGGTCACAGTAATTAAATACAAAATAAGTGGTCTTTTTACAATTCATCTATATCCAGATCAAATTACTCTTCGATTCGGGCTCGAAGTATACAGCGCATATCATCAGCCAGACCAAGTCTATTATCTCGAGCTGTCTAAAATCTGGCTGAATAACTCCCCCTACCAGTTTTGCTACGTAGTACATGATGTAAATGCCACAACCTTCATTTGTTTCCTGGTACGGGCATTTGTTGATCTTAGTCAGTGGCCATGTCCAAGTGCCCTTTATCTTAAGTGCCTTCTCCATTCCATTGTCAACATGTTTCCTGACACTGTCCACCTCGACAAAGTGGTGATTGTGATCACCCTTTAGAGGATTGTTGTAACGCCCGAGATTTTCATACATTTTCCATAAAATTTCACGAAAAAAAAATTTTTTTTTTTTAAATCGGAGTAAAACTGACAAAATCAAAACCCGTATAAACAGTTTATAATTTAAAACATCATATGGTTAAACATCATATCGTCAAATCAAGTCTCCTCAGGCGCTACTCGAAAATAAACGTACGACTAAATTACCATGATCATGGATTTTTAAATACAAATAACTCCCAGGCGTCCCCGAGTACAAGTCCCATAAACAGTCTACTATCTTATCTAAATTAAAAGTCCAGAATATACAGACACTTAAATCTCACCAAATACATCAGATCGTGGCACCAATTACACTCTCACTGAGTCAAAAATACTTGAGTCAAAGGCGGAACGAACCACCGCAGAATCAAGCATGCAACTCCAGGAGCTCTCCAACACAACCTGCAAAAGCCTCCCGAACCACGGGGCTGAAAATAGTAGGGTGAGTATTTTCATACTCAGTAGGAAAATACCCAGTAGGGGAAATCCCAAAAATAGTGAACTCGATAAGTTCATAAAAACATGCGTCATGCAACACAAACATGAAGCAGTCAACATATAACAATCGTATATACATGCATATAATCATGCATAGCACATCATCCAACCAAACTTACACAAACACCCTTAATCAGGGTCTTACAAACGTACTCGTACCATCGTACGCTAACTCATACAGCTTACACGTATTTGTACGATCTTACTCGTACAATCTTACACTTACTCGGACAGTCATACGCTTACTGTCTTGCGCAGAACCCTACTCTTACCGTCTTGCTCAACATACACATACAATCTTACTCGTATCATCTTACAGTCGTGCTCATCCTCACAATCATACGCTTACTCAGAAACGTACACACTCATACTCATACTCATACTCATACTCTTACTCTTACTCATACTCTTACTCATACTCGAACTCATACGATCGAACTCATACTATCGGCCACTGAAGCTCATTACAACTAATAAGCTCCAGCGTCGAAAAGGAAAAGAATGCCACTGGGGCATCACCTTAACCTCCGGGGAGTGACTAGACGCCATGGACTTTTCCAAAGGTAAGGTACACCTATGCTCATGGGGCACAGGATCAAACAGGTAAGAGCAGGTCCATGATACTGCTTACCTGAGCGCGCAAATGCCCACTCTTTGGGGCCATACATTGCCAACAAGGGCCATACAGTGCCAACTAAGGGCAGAAAACATACAGTGCCACTCTTGGGCAAGAATCTTACAGTGCCACTCTTGGGCAGAACATACAGAGCCATCTAGGCAGAAACATACAAAGCCCACGAAGGGCGGAAACTTACAGCGCTCTCAACAGAGCATCAAACGTCTGGGCTTAACAGCACACTGACCAAAACAAAGCATACATCGCTCTCAACAGAGCATCAGACGTCCAGTGCTCTATAAAGCACACAGACAAGATCCCGCAGGATAACAACCATGGCAAGACACAGAAGTGCTCAGCCGATTCATTATCGGCTAGCTCAAACACGGAACTTAATCCGTCGAACCCTCAGGTCTCAAACTCACAACGCTATCATTAGCTTTCTTATAATTCAAGTTTGAATTAAGTATATTATGCGGTACGATTATGCTACACAAACTCAGTCCTCGATTGATCAAACTGAAGCTGAGCCCGATCGAAACCCTAGTTCGTCGGGGCAGCAGACTTCACTTACCCGTCCATATCGTGATCAAGCTCACCGTACATCAAATCCTTACATACTCATACAGTCTCCGACATCCACCTTACCGTCAAAACATCTTACTTACACCGTCAAACTAAGCTCCTCAAAGCAGATCCCCGTTACCCCCTTACTTACACCTCACTGATTATGCTTACTTTTCACTTTATAATTTGTACGTTATGCTTGTACAATTATGCACACTCTTGTCATCTAACAAACCCCGCCTCAGGCTTCAAGCCTAAATTCTCTTACTTACAGAAACCAACCCCTGCCTTTGTTCCACGCCAAACCGATCCAATCCGCTCCATTCTTCGTCTGTCATACTTACGTTTGTCATCTTCCATCACAAGCTTACCCGTCCCCATCTGACTCCATACCAAAAACCTTACCACTTTTTACCGTCCATCGCCCATCAACTTACCTTCTCTGCCTTCCGTCATACGCTTACACGTCCAACTTTGTACCAAACCCTTACCACTTCTTACCGTCCATCGTACATACCTCTACCCACATGCATATACACATACATAAAGCATACGTGCAACTCATACATAACAATCATACTCACAGCTCATATGCATGCCATACGTATCTAAACATACCATATAATCATGCTTATATGCACATCATGTAAATTCCTAGCATGCTACTACTCATTCAAGCATGCTATCATGAAATTACGAGTTCAAGCTCCCCTACCTCGTAATCATGATGTTTGATGGCGAGCACACGACGGTGGCGGCGTCGGTGGCGGAGTTAGTGGTCAAAACCATTGCCCAGCTGAGAGAGCTGTTGTCCCGAGGGTGTAAGAAATGCCGAAAGCACTCACGGCCAAACAGGGGTGACACTGATCAACGCGGAAAAATCTGTGATCCACAGTGGCACACTACGGGCGGCCAGGAGGAAGGTCGTGCCAACGAGTGGCAGGTGCGACCGAAGATCTAGGCGTACACTAAAATTCGACCGGTGGTTGAACCATACACAACCGATCACAAAACATCGAAATCGGCAGTGGACAGCACCCAACGGCGTCGATTTCGTGTTTACAAAAGCCCACATAAGGGCGGAGGGTGTGGGCGACACTCAAGGACGGAGGAGACTGATGGAGGACTCCGATGTCAACTCCAAATGATGGCAGAGCCATCTGACGGTCGGGCGGCGCCAAAGCGGCACCAATACCCTAACCCGCACGCGTAGCTACCTACACACGCGGCCAAAGGGAGGGGAGAGAGGGCTAGACGTTGTCGGCCCAATGCTCGGAAGGGCGGTAGGGCCATGCCCAAGGGTGTGAGCAACAAAGACGGCCTTTGCCATTGCCGTGCCGAGGCAGGCCGACTAGAAGTCAATCGGCGTCCGGCGAGGGTAGAACGGTGGTGCTCTGCATGGCGCGGTCAAACACATAACCGACAGAGGAGACGCGTGATTCATGTCAGAAAAAGAGGAGCGGTGCCGCACTAGGGCGGCCAGCCATCTCTAGGCTGAGACCCGTCAAGCTACAAGGTCCAGAGAAGACACTACGGTGGCCCAAAACGGGTGGAAAACCCTAGGGCCACAAGGAGGAGCTAGGGTCAGATGAGGTCGAACTGGTCCAGGTGGAGCCGTCACTAAAAGAAGGCTGGCCAAATATGGCCCACTGGGTCGAGGCGGAGCCGAACAAAGGTCCACATGGCCAGGTTCGATGTCCGACTGTCAATGACAGTCACAACGTCCAAAATGGACAGACCAAAGCATGGGAAGATGAGGGACAGCCGTGGGCTAAGGGAGCTGGCTAGGGGGTAGGCCTTGCGATCGCCGGCCCGTGGCTGGCCAGATGGAGGCCGGGCCAGGTGGGGCCGTTACTAGTCGTCGCTAGACCGGAGCGCAGCCCACGACAACCGTCCGGCCAGTGCTAGCTATCACTGTCGGTGGTATATCGAAAACACAGGGAACATTCGGACTGAGCAGAGGAAAAATGGAGGGTGAGGAAGAGGAATCAGTCCGGGTGGAGTGGCCCACTGCCTTCGTCGGACCAAGGCGGTTTGGACTGAGTCCTGCCGAGGCGTCCAACGGCGGCCGAAGCCGGTGATGCACTGAAATAATGTTTAATTAAATGTTCTCATATTTTGAATTGCAATCCTATTTTGTGTTAATTCATTGCTGATTTGGGCTTTTTATGTTTTGAATAAGTTAGTTGGACCTTAATTGAGTTTACATGTCTAAACAGACTTTAACAGGATCTAAATAGAAGAGGAAGTAAAGCCCATCTACCCAAAGCTATTTGAAAGTCAAGAATGGACCCCTAATGGTCTAAACATGCATGGAATGGTCGAACACAACCTTGTGGACCCGTTTGATTTGAGATTTGTATGAAGAGGACTAAATTAGGAAAGAAGCTGATTCGGACAGATTGACAGAGGCTTAGTATTTCGATCATATCTTTTTGTGTATAATTCAGATGGATACGATTCTGGTGGAATTGGAAAGAAGACTTCCATAGCTACAAATGATATTTCAGGAAGAAATTCTAAATTCTGAAGATATATGGGTCGAATCTGGCATGCAATCAGACAGCTAGTAAACTAACCCGAGGCCAGCACATGAAGAATATTTTCATTGATTATGATTGATACACATAAGGAAAGACAAGGAGGCTGATTGGTTAACTAAAGGAAAATTCAAAGATACTTATTTGCTAAATAAATCATTGATGATTTAGTATCTAATCATTGCCAAAGAAGCAACCAATCAGGCAATCAATCAGGATGCAATCTAGAGATATGATTTCACTTTCCTCTTTGAAACAACCCCTTCTATTCCTATAAATAGAGGGGTGGATGTGATAGATGACTTACTCTCTCCTCTTTGGAGCTCTCTTCTCCTATTTTCTTCTCTCATTTTGTAATTTTGTTTTTAGTTTTATTGTAATGGCTTTCTAAGCTCTCAAGCTAAGGCTAGAGGTGATTTGTAACAATCTAATGGAGTTCAATTCATGTTTCATCAATGGTTTCAAGTAAGTCTTATTTATTTGAAGTGATGTTTATTTAATATTATTCTTCTTCTTGTTTCTTTGTGATTTGGATACATAAGATGCTTAAAGGCTCTCCTTTTTGATCTTTTGTTATTTGGATACATAGAAATCTTTAAGAGACAATTATTTTTATCCTTCATCTATCCAAAGCATTTCTATTTTTATTTTCAATTTTAATGTTCATATCTTCCAGTTAGATAGAATTTTCATTCGATTCTAACTGAGATAACATGATACATGAAGAACATCATTAGATGTTATAATGATCTTTAATGCCTTAGTATTTTCTCATCTTGATTTCTTGACTTTTTATTGCCTCAATACTCTTCTACTCTTTCTTTCTTCTATTTCTTCGTAACTATTTTCTTTGTTGCAGAAGGCTTTCCCTGTGGATCGACCTTGTCTACTATATCTGGCAAGTAAAACAAATCTGAATTTGACTTCTTCATAGTCTTGTTTCAGACATAACAACAAATTGGCGCCATTGCCGGGGATTGCAACGTGTGACAAGAATCCATTACGAAAAAGAAACTCACTCTAACTTTACTAATTCTCTAACTTTTATTTATGCACACTAACTCTTTAAATTCAGTCATTTACTTTATGTCATTTACTTTTAGTACTTAAATTCTGTAATGTTTCTTTTTTTTGAGACCGGAGGCACTACCCACGTTACTACCGAAAATTTTTCGGGATCAAACGTATACCTTGATAGTGCCTTTGGCCTTATTTTGCAATTTTAATTTTTGTCCATTAACTTCTAACTCTCTAACTTTTTATATTTTGTCATTTAATTTCTGCACTTCTACTTTTGTTATAAAAAAAAAAAAATTGTTGTTGCATGCTCACATGGGTACGTGATAATTCTGGACGATTGAGAAGAGTGAACAAATCTTTTGAAAATTCTCTCTATTTTGATACAATGGAGGATCTAAGAACTAACCAGGAACTAAGAAGTGATAATGGAGATAATAATGCACAAAATATTCAAGTTAAAACCTTGCGTGATTATTTGCAACCAACTAGATCAAGTTCTCCTTCTTGCACGATTTTTCCAACTAATATAGGTGGTTTTGAACTCAAGCCAGGTGTAATTCAATTACTACCCAAATTTCATGGCTTAGATTCGGAAAGCCCATATTTGCATTTAAAAGAGTTTTAAGAGGTTTGTGCAACTTTGCCAAACCAAAATGTTTCAAATAATGTTATTAGATTAAAACTCTTTCCATTTTCTTTAAAGGAAAAAGCAAAAAATTGGTTGAACTCTTTGAAGCCAAGATCCATTAGAACATGGCAAGAAATGCAAAGAGAATTTTTGAAAAAGTTTTTTCCCACCCATAGAACTAATACACTTAGAAAGAACATTATGAATTTTTCACAAAAAGAAAATGAGACTTTCTTTCAATGTTGGGAAAGATTTAAAGAACTTTTGTTGTTGTGCCCACATCATGGATATGAAACATGGCGCACAATTAATTTATTCTATAATGGTTGAACTTCTCAAATGAGGCAATTTGTTGAATTGATGTGTAATGGAGAGTTTTTGAGTAAAGAACCTGAGGAAGCATGGGACTATTTTGACGTGTTGGCTGAAAATGCTCAACCATGGGAAGATTATAATGAATTTGAAAGTAGTAATAAGACTAAATCTAATGGGACAACTAAGGGGGGCATGTACCTTCTTAAAGAAGAGGATGATGTAAAAGCAAAAATTACAAGTTTAACTAGAAAAGTTGAGGCTATGAAAATTAATAGAGAAAACATGTCTAAAACTTCTCCTAAAGCACAAGATATTTGTAGTATATGTGAGAGTGATGGACACCAAACACAAGATTGTCCAACAATCCCTGCTTTTCAAGAGGTGTTGCATACTCAAGCAAATGCTATGAATACCTACAAAAGGCCTTTTTCTTCTCCTTATTCTGAAACTTATACTCCTAATTGGAGAAATCATCCCAACTTTAGTTGGAGAAATGAGTCTAATGTGCAGGTACCCCCTTCTTCCTCAAATTATGTTCCACCACATAAGAAGACTCTTGAAGACACATTGCAAACATTCATGCAAAGTCAAGCAACAATCAACAGCCAAACAATGCAAGCCATCAATGACTTGAAGACTTCTATCACTCAATTGACCACAGCTTTAAGCACTCAAGAAAAAGGGAAGTTTCCTTCTCAACCTCAACCAAATCCTAAAGGTCAATTTGTAATTGAAAATTTAAATTCTTCAAGTTCACAAGAAGAGCATGCTAAGTCCATCACCACTTTGAGAAGTGGAAAAGTTATTAACAAAGACATTCCAATGAAGGTTGTTGAACCTAAGGAGTCTTTGAATTCAAAACATGGTAATGAACTTAACAACTCTGATTGTGTTGCTCCAATTCCTCCTCCTTTTCCTCAAATATTACAATCTTCTTCTAAATTGGTACCAAATGGTGACATTCTTGAAATTTTCAAACAAGTGAAGATTAACATTCCTCTCTTAGATGCTATTAAACAAATCCCATCTTATGCTAAATTTTTAAAAGACCTTTGTACAATTAAGCGTAGGTACATGTACAAAAGAAGGCATTTTTGACAGAACAAGTAAGTGCAATTTTGCAACAAAACACCCCACCCAAATATAAAGATCCTGGTTGTCCAACCATATCTTGTATAATTGGAAATTATAGAATTGAAAAAGCTTTGCTTGATCTTGGGGCAAGTGTAAATCTTTTACCTTTTTCTGTTTATGAGCAATTAGGTCTAACTGATTTGAAACCCACCAACATGACACTTCAACTTGCTGACCGCTCAATTAAAAGGCCAAGAGGAATAGTGGAAGATGTCCTTGTTCAAGTGGACAAATTCTATTTTTCAGTGGACTTCATTGTTTTAGACACACAACCGGTTTCAAATGCATCTTCTCAAATCCCTGTGATTTTGGGTCGTCCATTCCTTGCTACATATAATGCTTTAATAAATTGTCGGAATGGAATGATGAGGCTTTCTTTTGGGAACTTAACATGTGAGTTAAATGTATTTGATGCCAATAGACAACCATCAGACTTCGATGAAACTTTTGAGGTTGACATGGTTGAGAGTTTAGCGGAGGATGTTTTTCCTTTTATTTATTCTGATGATCCACTAAATATTTGTTTAACTCACTCTGATTTGATTAGAATTGATAAAGAGAAGATCATTGCTTTGAAGGACCCTGGATGAGTTTAGATGGAGGTGTGTCTGGCTGAAGACAGTAAACTTAGCGCTCCTGGGAGGCAACCCACTTTTGGTTTTGATAGTTATTTTTGTTTAATAGTTAGTTTTTTTTCTTTAGTTAGTTTTTCTTATTTCCTCTTTTCTTAGATTAGACATTGCATTTGTTTTTTTTTTATACATTGAGGACAATGTTTAGTTTAGGTTTGGGGGTATAGAAAACGATTTTTCTTTCATGTTTTTCTTTAGTCTTACTTAAAAAATGAAAAAATAAAAAAATTAATTAGATTTATGTTTTTGCTTATTACATTGATGCTTATTTTAGACATGTGACTATATTTAATGACATCATATTGCTTAGAATATGACTTGACATATTTAATGATTTTGAGTTCTAATTACTTCATATTGGTTTCTTGTGCTCCTATTTTGAAAAAAAAAACTAAGAAAGACATTTGCCTAAGTGAGAATTCGAGCCTTTGATTATGGTCTTACATCTTGGTGGATATCATTGAATCTAAGTAATTATTTTCTTATGAGAGTAAAACTTTGGCATGATCTAGTAGTATTCATGTTATAATAATAGAGTTTTGAGTTTCACTATTCTTGGTTCGTAGAACAGTCGAGGATTTTTGTCAACACAAATCAAGTTGATTGTATAATGTGCTCAAGAAAAAAAAAAGAAAAAAAATGTGAACAATTTTTTTTTTTTGAAAAATTGTAAAGAATTAGAGTCACTCTATTGAGTAGACCGGGACTCGGCGTGCCTCACTAAGCATAGGGTGTTCGAGTCAAAAGGTAGAGTTGACTAATTTATGACATGCATAGCCTTGAAGCCTATTTGGTTCAAGTTATTAAGCTTGAGGGGTGCTTTAACACCTAGTGCCCTGAGCCAACTGGATTGGGAGTCACTGGCCTAACACTTGTTACATGGATCTTATAGAAAGCTTAAAATGTTAAGCCTTACACATGTCATGTGAGATGAGCATAAAATTCTAGTAGGACATTATGCAATTATATCTTGAATGAGTTGTCAAGTGATCTAGGGTGTTTTACTTTTCAAGGAAGGTTTTTGCATGATTCTCTATTATGATCTCTTGAAGATGAATGAATGCTAATGTCTATTTTTGAGTGTTAAAATTGAAATTGCTGAGTGGACATGAGACACATTAAGTTGTTCGATTCATGAGAATGGGATTGTATAATTACTTGGCAATGTCTATTTTTCTAAAACTATTATGTATGTATGAGTACTTGCCACCAATATGAAGTTGTTAGAATGAATTATTGTTTCAGAAGACAAGTTATATTATGCATGATTGATTTTACTAAATGAAGTCACATGTTTAGGAGGAGTTGATTTGTAAATTTGATGTGGTTTTAATTTTAATTTTTTTTTCATTTTAAATTTTGAATTTTGTGGGTATATTCACTGCAAACCCTCACGAGACACAACTCGTCCACTAGTATAAGCTAGGGGTTTAAAGGCTTGTTGCATATGCTAAATGCAATCGAGATTTCCTGCGGAAGTGGAGTAGTTAGTTTTGTTTTCTATTGTTTTAATTTTTGTTTTACTCGAGGACTAGCAAAAATTAGGTTTGGGGGTATTTGATGCACTGAAATAATGTTTAATTAAATATTCTCATATTTTGAATTGCAATCCTATTTTGTGTTAATTCATTGCTAATTTGGGCTTTTTATGTTTTGAATAAGTTAGTTGGACCTTAATTGAGTTTACATGTCTAAACAGACTTTAACAAGATCTAAGTAGAAGAGGAAGCAAAGCCCATCTACCCAAAGCTATTTGAAAGTCAAGAATGGGCCCCTAATGGTCTAAACATGCATGGAATGGTCGAACACAACCTTGTGGACCCGTTTGATTTGAGATTTGTATGAAGAGGACTAAATTAGGAAAGAAGCTGATTTGGACAGATTGACAGAGGCTTAGTATTTCGATCATATTTTTTTTTGTATAATTCAGATGGATACGATTCTGGTGGCATTGGAAAGAAGACTTCCATAGCTACAAATGATATTTCAGGAAGAAATTCTAAATTCTGAAGATATATGGGTCGAATCTGGCATGCAATCAGACAGCTAGTAAACTAACCCGAGGCCAGCACATGAAGAATATTTTCATTGATTATGATTGATACACATAAGGAAAGACAAGGAGGTTGATTGGTTAACTAAAGGAAGATTCAAAGATACTTATTTGCTAAATAAATCATTGATTTATTTAGTATCTAATCATTGTCAAAGAAGCAACCAATCAGGCAATCAATCAGGATGCAATCTAGATATATGATTTCACTTTCCTCTATGAAGCAACCCCTTCTATTCCTATAAATAAAGGGGTGGATGTGATAGATGACTTACTCTCTCCTCTTTGGAGCTCTCTTCTCCTATTTTCTTATCTCATTTTGTAATTTTGTTTTTAGTTTTATTGTAATGGCTTTCTAAGCTCTCAAGCTAAGGCTAGAGGTGATTTGTAACAATCTAACGGAGTTCAATTCATGTTTCATCAATGGTTTCAAGTAAGTCTTATTTATTTGAAGTGATGTTTATTTAATATTATTCTTCTTCTTGTTTCTTTGTGATTTGGATACATAAGATGCTTAAAGGCTCTCCTTTTTGATCTTTTGTGATTTGGATACATAGAAATCTTTAAGAGACAATTATTTTTATCCTTCATCTATCCAAAGCATTTCTATTTTTATTTTCAATTTTAATGTTCATATCTTCCGGTTAGATAGAATTTTCATTCGATTCTAACTGAGATAACATGATACATGAAGAACATCATTAGATGTTACAATGATCCTTAATGCCTTAGTATTTTCTCATCTTGATTTTTTGACTTTTTATTGCCTCAATACTCTTCTACTCTTTCTTTCTTCTATTTCTTCGTAACTATTTTCTTTGTTGCACAAGGCTTTCCCTGTGGATCGACCTTGTCTACTACATCTGGCAAGTAAAACAAATCTAAATTTGACTTCTTCATAGTCTTGTTTCAGACATAACAACAAAGGCCGGCGAGTTGGATCAAAGGGGCGGAAAATAGAAACAGAGGGGGAAAAATGGGGCGGAACGGCAGAGGAGAGGCCAAGTGGAGCCGGGAGGGGTGGCCTCCCACCGTCGCCGGCCCATGACGGAGCCGGACGGGGGTCGTGTTGGCCACAGTTCGCCGTCGGCGGCCTCCGTTTCACCAAAACAAAGCGCCGGCGGACCAAGGCGGAGCCGGTGGTGGCGGCCCTGCGGCCCACCAGCTGCCAGTGGCGACTGGTGAGGGAAACCGAAGGCGCACAGTGCACTGCCTAGATGTTTCCGGATTGGGCTCGGCCGAGCCCGATCCTTCTTTTTCTTTTTTTTTTCTTTCACTTATCCTCTGCTCTTCCTTTCTTTGTTGATTTTTCGCGCCGGAACGCGCGTCCAGACCCGTGGCCTACGATGAACCCGACATCCGACTCTACGAGTACGAATACCGAAGCCAAATATGCCGAAGCGTCACAATTTCTTGCCGAAAATGATCAGAAAAATTGCAGAAAATCGTAATAAAAATCCGGGACGTTACAATTGTACCACCTAAATCGCTTCTCCCTGCAGCGGACAATAAGCAAGAGAAAGTGGCCTTTGACATATACGGGAATGAAGCTGCTTTCTGTGTTAACATTCATGCCTCTCAACAATATGCCAGAGAGTTTGCGCTCCTTCTTTGCCAGCCCTTCCACCAAGCCAACGTTAAAGTAGTGTTGAATGGCGAACTTTTTGAAAAAATAGTTGGGATACCTGCATGGATTTTTCATATTTCGTTCATCTAGGAGTTGGAAGAAGATGTTGATAACCTACACAATACCATACATGTTAGTAATGACATGATAGGCTACCGATCATCATATGACTTTACACGATAAGTTACTATACCGTGTTTATGATCACACAATGAAGTTACAAGGTGTGTGCTCATTAACACGCTAGTTTTACTTCAGCAATTACAAGTTGATAGTTAGTGTATATGAAACCCAACAATATGATCCTATGTTGTGTAATCAATAAGATGATAATTCATTGTAATCTGAGTAAGATTTTAAGTCGTTTTATTGATAACACGATAGAGCTTAAAACGTATGAGCAATGAATAGATATTATCTCATTCTTTATGCAATCCTGCTTTAACAAAGATAGGTAGTTGGTGTATAGGAGGGTTTGTACGAGCCACGGCTTGTATGGGTTCGACAGAAATTCCGTGATAATTTCCTTGACTGCCTCATCCTGAACCTTCAGGTGGAACACCGACTCTGTGTCAAGATAGTCCTTCGGCCATAGACTTGTCTCCTCCTTGTTCATCTTAGTCGCAATATCTTCTTCGACATCTTCAACATTGCGGATACTCTCCAATACATCCACATCTACTGGAGGAGTATCCGATATAGTGCCTTCACTGGAAACTGCGATTGGGGCTACTGGTTCCTGGGGGGAGACTTTGGACATGCCGGACGGATAATGCTTGGGCCAGGGGCCGATGCCAGAGGTACTTCGTCACCAGGCTTTCCAGGCTGGGCATTGTGTCAAAACATTGCTAGCTACTCATCAATGTAGCTGCTAAAATGCTTCAACTTCTTTGAGAGCTGAGCTGCAACTTTCTTCACATGCTCCTGACCTTGAGCAAGTGGTTCAACAGCGGTGGACCTCCTCAGAAGTAGCTTTTTGCTTCACTCTAATTTTTATTGCTTGTTTGGGTACTCCTCCTTTATTCACTTGTTGGGGTGCTTCCGGTTCCTTCAACGGTTGTTCTGGAATCTCCAGCTGGTCTGTGAGCCCCTCATGGGGTTGTTCTGGCACATCGCGGACTTGAGCCACGACCTCAAGAGGAAGGTCTAGTTCCTCTACCTCCCTGGGTTGTTCGTCAACATCCCGGGGAAGGTCCGGTTCCTCTACCTCCCTTGATTGTTCGACATCCTGGGGAAGGTCCGTTCATCTAACTCAAGCGGTTGTTCATCGACATCCCGGGGTTGTTCTTCCACCTCATGGAGTGGATCCTCGACACCACGTGGTTGATGCATGACCATTTGTTGTTCTTCCATGCATTCAACATTTATTTTCGTCAAAAATCTAGTTATTACAGTCCTTTGCAACTTCGGACCAATCTTCTTCTTCAGTTTGGTGGCAGCTTGTGGTTGCCATTTCTATGTATATAAGAAGTAAGTGATCTTGTTAGGAACTACATGATATCCACACAAGTCGTCATTTACACACATGATACATATTCATATCGCATTCATAGAAACATGATGGAGGCTTAATCGTGCTCATGATCACACGACCACGCAAAGATGGTTCTCACAACTCTTGCTTCAATGATCGTGTGATCGATGACACGACAATCCAACCAATGTCTATCTTAATCAATGATATGATGTCTTATCATGTACTTAACTACACAAATATCCCCTAACCAAATTGTCGTACTTACTCAAAATGAATCCCTCTTCTACCGGCTGAGGGAATTGTACTAGTTGATGTTCGGGGGCAAATGGTTGGCGATCTGCTCTTGATTTTGAAGCTCTTGCCTTTGAACAAACCGAACGCGATCCTTCGGTTATCGGAGGAGGGGTTGATGCTTGGGCGACCATCGGCTGATTGGGTTTAGGCGGCTGTTCTGTCTCTCGTTCCTTGGGGGGTTGCATCTATTCTATGAGGCTAGTTGCCACCTCTAGATCGTCCTTAACACGCTGGAGTGCAGCTGCAACTCGATCCGTGTTTCATCCCCAATCACCATATAGAACAACCTTCTCCAAAACAACTTCACAAATTCCCGTCATGACATCAATTGGCATGACGAATGATTCAATGACATCATGGCCAGAATGTACATGACCCAACGTCTCACCATGGGTGGCATGGCCAAGTCTCATTGTTTAGGGTCGCCCTTTGTCCATCCATCAAATGCGCCTCTTCGGAAATTGGTGTGATGCGCATAACAATTTGCGAGTTTGGCTGAAACCTCATGAAGACATCCTCGTACCACTTCTGCATCCGGTGATGAGCTAAAACCTTCTTCCTCCCCTTTTCGTCGGCCGGGTCAAGTTTATCGGCCTTCTCCACGTCGCTCAAAAGTTGGGTAAATCCGGGCCACCTCTTGCACCTCGGGCTGCATGGAGGACCACTTGGAGCCCTTATGGATGTATGCTCATAAAACCATACCTGATGGACAATACAAAAGAATATAAACATTAGTCTAAAATGTTTAGTATCTTCACTATAACAAGTTAGTCATGTTACGGATAACACGCGACAAGACACATTGTGTTTTCGGTAACAAGATAAATTTTGATCATCTAATGAGACGTCCATGATATAATACATCGTTGTGTTTTGGAGAAAACGATATGTATATGTGCATGTTACATGGCGTATGTCCGATAACACAATTGAGAGTTTGTATCGTGTGACCAATAAGGTGATATTCATCTCTTTAAAACATATCGTGTCATTATAAATACAATATTAGAATTCGCATATTATAACACATACGAGTGTTACCTGGAGCACTAATGAAGCCCCTACGAGAATTCCGGCCATGGCGGAACGCTTGTTCTGTCTACTCATGATGTTCTGGTGGGCTGCTGATATGCCTCTCCTAAGCAAATCATGTACGCCTGCCCAATTGTAGCTCCCCACGACCGACATGTCATCTAAGTAATCACACAGAGCTAGTTATACGGCTCTGTTGCTCTGCGTGAATAACACGAGGACACCCATGTGCACGATCGCCAACCGTGCTAAGTCCTCATCTGAAACATTTTTATTTCCGTAGCCACTTCTTTAAACAATTCTTCCAGTCCTGTATTCTCTGGCCACTTCCCTTGGAAGAACTTCTTATAGAATTCCCCCTTGCCTTGGGCAGCATTCCCCTCACTGCTTTCCAATTTACATGGGTTCCCTTTTCCACTCAACCCCATGATCATAGCCACTTCAGCCACTGTAAGGGGTAGTCTTTTGCCCCTTATGTTGAAGACCTTCAGTGAGTCGTCCCAACAATCACCAATGAGTACATCCAACAGCAGCCTGGAGATGATGAAGGGCTCGCAATCATATACTGGGTAGAACCCAGACTCCGCTAAAATTGCCTTGCATCCCGGACGTGAATCTACAAGGTCTTTTGATAGACGCAGTCTAGCAAGGAAACTATTCGTTCCCAGACCCGGTCTTCTCTAGTAGATTCTCTTCTTCTTCTCCTATGCAACCTTCATTGACTCCGCCATTTGATGTAATACTCTAAGTTTACGTCTGAAAAATTGGAAATATATATGTCAATCAACAATAGGTCGTGTTCATAATCAATAGCCGCGTCGGTTCAAACTTTCTAACTAACTTCTATAGAGACGATAAGTATATGTATCGTGTAATCGAACATACGCCAAGAGGCCTTTGCGTTCACGACATCATTATGGTTAAACATCGTGTTTCCACCATCTTATTGAGAACACGATATATGTCGTATCATCTTTCTGATGCAACGATAGTCTTATTTGATTGCCTATGTCGTGTGTTCGAGTACACGCTAAATCAAAAATCATGGATTTAAATGTCCAAAATGCATTACCACAAAACTGTTGTTCTCTAAGCCAGATTAAACACTTGTTCGGCAATTGCTTTTCAGGGATCGCCGCAAACCTGAAATGGACTACAAACAAGAACCAGCTTTAGGGCGTACAATTTCAAAACTCAGCTTAGGAGAAACCCTAGTTCCAAAACTCATTCTTCGCAAACTCAAACTCCTTCCAGAACAGAAAATCCCTAATCGTCAATGTTTTGGTCGAATAGATCACAAAAACTTTTCACATGCCGCTTACACTTTGCTCAAACAAAGGACTTTCCAATCGGAAATGAGTTTTTAATCGGAACAGAGTTTTTCACTCGGAGAAATCACTAGTGTCTGAAGTCGTATGCCAATGAATGCGACTTTGTGAGGGTTTAACACGATATAAACCCTACCTCCGGTCATGGGTATTTTAGTCCAAATTTTAGTTTATATCATGTTATTCCAAGTCATATGGCATTTTCATTTAAAATCCAGGGAATATAGAATATTTCATTCTTTGGCCAAATAATATGAAAAAAACTCGGGATTTGGGTATGTGGAAACTTGATTACATATTTTTGTAAATCACAGTGTTGATTTACTAAAATATTATTGAAAGTGTAATGCTTCATGTTTGCTTTTTGTTTGTTTTATATGCTTTACTTATACATTGATTTTCAAAGCACATGTATCTGGATTAGTCTGTGTGAGTTAACTTACTCAGGGTGAGCTCATAGGTGGTTTTGTTTAACATGAACCTTTCCATTGCACGTGTGTACTTGTACACAAATACGCTTTTGAGTTTGATAATGCTTAGCAAGGAGCTTTTAAGAGAATGTGGAATAATAATTGTCTTAAGTGACAAGGGTAGCAACATTAGAAAATTGCTAGATGATGGCACTTCTATTAGTTGCTTTTTTTTTTATATTTTGGATAATTGTAATTACTCTATAATAATTCATGTGGTTAGACTTATTTACTCTTAGATTATCGTTATTTAATTGATACATAATTACTAGTAAATAATTGTTATCTTCAAGTAGGCCACACTGCGTGTGTACCTACCCCCTTGTCACGGCCTCAAGCTATCCGTGTCGGGGTCGTGATGTAGGGGCTATTAGAAATTCAAATACAACTTTTACATTTTATGCCTATTTATTTCTTTCAAATTATTCTTTCATGAATGTAATCCCAGACAACTACAATTTTTTCATGCAGTTTTTAATTAGGATTAACTACAAGTGCATGTCGCACCCTTGCTCTTTCCTCTTATATTTATGAAATTATGATTGGCAATAGACCCTCTCAAAAGTCATGATAGCTTGCAAGTTTTTAGGGCCGGCCCTACAAACATAGGGTAAGGGCCTTAAAATTATTAGCTTGATTAAGGGTTGGGCTAAAAAGGTTTTGGCCTGAGTTATTTAGGGTTGGGTTAGGACCATGGGAACCTGAAAGCCCGGCTCAGCCTACAACCTGCTCCACTAAACTAATGTTCTTCACCTGTGCTTGGATGTATCAATTTTTTATGGATGTATCATGGGTAAGATTTTGTGGATGCGATTTGACCAATGCTTGTTTTTAGTAAATCTGCAGATATATTAACATTTTATTTTGATATGCTTTTTGGTAAATGTTATTTTCTACTATGTTATGCCAACAAGCATCTAGGTCATAGAGAATATATCTTGTTCTAGACAACTACACATGAGATGTCTCTTGTGCACTAGAGAGACAACTATTGGTAACTACTGGAGCACATTGTTCTTGTGCATTGGAGAGAGATAAATGAGGTAATTATTTTTGCCTTTTTTGGAGGTTACATATCCAATTAAAATTGTTGTGGTCAATTATTTGCGAATATTTATTTCTGAAGCTCGTTTAAGCATAGAGTGTCGAGGCCATTTAAGCTCATTGAATACTATATTTTATTGTATTAATTTTTTATCTCTCTATTTCATCTATGTTTCTCCAATAAGATGATAATTTTTTTTTACTTTTAAGCATAATTATAAGTTTTTTTTGTAAAAATAATCTAACACAAGAATATTTTATTTATTAGTGAAAGCTTATTTTGAATGTTGCATTTGTATTCTTACTCATAAAAAAATTGAAGATAAAAGAAGCCCAAATCCTTGCCCAAGCTGTGTTAGAGCCAACATTTTGAAAGCCTGGCTACAGGGTAGGGCAAAGGCCGGGATATAATTTTAGTTGGCCCGGCCCTACATAGCCCGCTTGCAGCCATAACAACAACAATTTTTTTTGTGATGTTGGCCCTACATAGCCCTCCATTGCTTTGGTTGTTGAATGTTTTACCTTTTTGCTGCTCCAAAGGGTGGGGCTAAGATTTTGAAATTTCAGTCAACTTGCCACGTTGGATAAGCATAGAATGCAAAACGCATGTGGTGCTTCTTGCTTGAA
The DNA here is from genome assembly GCA_035235625.1 of Saururus chinensis. Lineage (NCBI taxonomy): Eukaryota > Viridiplantae > Streptophyta > Magnoliopsida > Piperales > Saururaceae > Saururus > Saururus chinensis. The sequence goes on along the minus strand of CP141146.1, from coordinate 19,997,678 downwards.
TGGACTCTCCACGCTTAAATTTAGGGCAACTTGCCAAGTTGTTAGATTAGTATAGAAAGCAAAACAAGTTCTCGGTTGTGTGTTGACCCCATACAAAAATGGAGATGGATGTACGTCTTTCCGGGGATTAACCCGATGCTACACACTTTAAACTTGTATGCTATTAGGGAATGCGGCCCATTTCATATATACCTCAACTGCATCTACTAAAATCTCTCACCTATCCCTTATATCTAAAAATTATTTTTGAATATTTCTTTACACCTTGCCTTCCCCTCTCCTTCTCTTGTGCCAGCACTTGGCAACGTCACCACCGGTGCACTACAAAAAAAACAGCTATAGCTAAGGTCGCAGCCCATCATTAAAATTATCTCTGGGTATTAGCGATGGTCAGAGATTCATCACTATTGCTGGTGTCACTGAAAGCGCTGGTGTCACTGAAAGCATTAGCAATGGCCAGTAGGGTCTATAGCAATGGTTGTGACCGTTGCCACAAATCCTTCACATTTGTCGCCCTTGAGGCATTTGCGATGGTTTTTGTGTCTTTAGTGACGGCTGTACTAATGCTCAATTTTTAACAACCGCTACAAAAGCTATCGCTAATACTCTATTTTCAGCGATGACATTGGAAATAGTTGCTAAACCTCTAGGCATCAGCGATGGCCTTTTTGACGAATAGTGACAGTCCAAAACTACCACTAAATAATTTTGAAATTGTAAACAAAAACTTCAATGACGGTCTAAAGGTAATTTTTTTAAAAACAAATTTTTATTTATTATGCTTCATTTGTTCATCTGTTTAAAGACATCACTTTGTTCTATGTGCTCACAACAACAAAAGTTTAGAGAAGGCATGAATACACCTTCCACAAAGACATGTTATAGTTCACAAACATTAAGAAATTGCCACTCACCTACCCTTTGGATACCAAGTATGGGATAGTGTTCATGCTGTTGATGGTCTTTATATTAGCGACCTACTCCTGCTGATCCTAGATTGTTTAAATTGGCCAAATCCATGCAAGCTATGAACTAAACGTCTAGTATCACATGTGTAATATTTGCATACTTGTTTCACCAAAGAATTTAGTTTTTAAAAGTGAAAAATAACAAGTTGATTGATTGCTAAATTTGACCAAATTTGCATGAGTTGACATACTGCTTGTTGAATACCAATTGGTTCAGAGCGGGGAAACTGTGGCCAAATACATGACCAGGGGAAATGAGTTTGTAAGCTCGACATGATTAGCCATCAGGTTTTTGTTCTACTTTGTATTGACGGCAAAATAGAACAAGAACAACACAGTAAAGTCATTGTTCTTCTAAAAATGAACAACACAGTCAAATTATAAAAGCATACTTCCCACTCAGAGCCATTGTGGGTTGTCATGCGGAACATGCAGGACAACTAACATAAGTGAATTTTCAGGACAACTTGTCATGACCTGAATTTTTAAAACTTTTTTTAATAAAGGTTGTGTAATACATCATGAGAAATTTTTTTTTAATAAATACAAAATAAATTATTTGATTAAATATTTAGGTCATGATAATTGAAGTTCACAAATACAAATATTAAACATATAGTATTATTATATATATCAAAATTCCATAAATAGCAGATTGACCCTCCAAGTACAAGTTTGTCATATGTCAAAAAATAAATAAGTAAAATTAACTTTCATGCCAATAAATTAAATTACTTACAAATTTTCAAAAGTAAGAAACTAGATCCCACTAGTAAACTGTCAATTTAAATCCCCCATGGATGTCGTGGTCTTGTCGGTTCTTGCTTAAAGAACCTGCAAGCAACAAGACCAAACAACAATGAAACATCTCCTCCCTTTAGAAGAAAGTTTCCAAACTTGCAAAAAGTATTAATTAAATTTTTTTAGATTGGGCCAACATTACAAAGATGTTAGTTGCCTATAAACTCATCAAACAACATCTCTAATGTTAGTCTAACAAGATCAAATCAAAACGTAGTTCAACCTACAAACTACAGTATCTCAAAAAGTATAACATTAAATATACAATATTTAAGTAATTTAAACTAGTATACATTTGATACAAGTCTTTTAGTTGTTCCACTTATTTTAATTATATAAGTAATATCAAATAATTTTATTAATTATTTATAAAACCTTTGTTTAATAATTAACACTATAGACTGCTCACAAAGGGATGTATTCATAGTTAGGGATGCCACTCAGGTCAGGTAAATGGTAAACCCGACCCGTGGGTCAGGTTTGGTTTTTAAAAATAACCCTAATGGGTCGGGTTCGGGTTTTAGGTATCCAACCCAACCCGACCCGAATATAAATATAAATATAAAATTTATATATTTTATATATTTTTTAATATTGTTTTTTAATTAAAAAAATTAAAAAAATTATTTTAAAAATATTTTTTTATTTGATTCGGGTCAAACGGGTCGGGTTCGAGTCACAGTTTTGTTATGTGGTATCGGGTTCGGGTTTGGCAAAACCTAACCTGAACCCGACCCGGCGGCATCACTATTTATAGTGCAACGACACGACCAAATCAACAACTCCTCAATAGAGCTATAACTCAAAAAAATCATCTCGAACCCTATTTGTACTCCACAATTAAGTAAGGTTTTTGCACGACTATCTCAAACCGTACTAGTCCCTTTCAAACTAAAGTCAAGACTCAAAACGGCCATCGGGTCATTAACTAAGGCAAATCATTATATGAAAAGCCTTGTTCACTCTATAAACTAATCCCAAACCCATATGAGGGTATTTTAGTCTTTATTTTAATTAGGTATTCTCGCCTAATCTAATGCTATCTAACCTCATTGATTAGTCTTTTATTAATCTTAAGTTAATGATAAATTACAATCACAACATTAATAACAAACATTAAAATAAATAAAAGCATAAATAATACAAATCCATGCATGTCTAAATAAATTGTAATATCAAAGTCAAACTCAATTATGATAAAAAAAAGACTTGTGCTCTCGTTCCCTAACTCTCCTGAGTTAGGAGTGTCTATTTTTATGAAAATGGCTATAATGCACCTAAGGGCATTAGGCTAATTTCTCCACATGGGATATGGTCATCTCCATTATTAGGTAAGTCCTTGGCCTCTCAAGAGGTTTTAATCTCAAATTGGCCCGTTGATTCCATTCAAGCGAATGTTGGCCAGTCCTTCATAGGGGTATTTCTATTCTTTCATTCAGAGCTTCCTAGAATCATAATAGGTCTAAAACTAATATCAAAAGTACTCATTGATGTTATGGACCTATAATAATTTTACATACATTTTACAGAGTTATAAACCCTTTGAATTGACCTTAGTTCACCCTACAATTCACCTTTAAGTCTAAGGGTAAAATTGATATTATTTACTTACAAGAATTTTTTTCCATAACGGGGATTGGTCTAAATTTAGGGTGCATACACATCTCTCATTGAGATTTTTCTCAATTTTTATCTCCTCTCATATACCCTAAACAGGAGCCTAAGTTGATTAATTAAATAAAATTATGGTTCACCCATAAAAGTAAAATAGTTATTTTATTGTGTTTGAGATTTTTCCCTAACCTAAAACATCATCACGAGACTTAAGACACTTACCTAGTCTAATGGTAATTTTTTTGAATTTTTATGGCATTTTATCCCTCTAAACTTGCCCCGATTCAACTCATATTTTTTAAGATCCAACTAAACTGGACCCGGGCTAGGCCCAAGCTGGCCGGGTCTAGGCCAAACGAGGGACAGACCCGAGTGGGTCGTCTAGCTAGTATTCAAAAGGTACCAAAGGGCTTCTTAGTCGTCCAATTGTAAAGAAATGGAAATGAGCCCATTCCCATAAGAAATTAGTGAACACCATGTCTAGATGGATAAGGCTTTTAAAAGCAATATAACAAAATATGAAGGCTGACAACAGAGTAAAATTGTATAGATAGAGAAGCCAAAACAAGAATATAATTACAGTTTTGACATAATTATATATTTCACAATAAGAAATTGCAAGAGCTACACTAAGAAATTGCAAGAGCTTTAGTGTCAAACTTTAAACTAGAGACATCTTTAAGTAAAAAACATACCTTTGTTTAAAGAATGAGAAGTCTCCCACCCCCTCTTTGAGCTACCCTACCCCCATTAACATAAGTCGATGGATTTCTACCATCTGTGTGTATATGGGGTGGGCCAGCTAAAACAGGGGGTGTGAGACTCCTCATCTTTGTTTAAATAGCAGTTTGATATTCGTCGAAGAGGCTGATTTGCAGAAAGGGGTTCCAGTTTATTGGCTAGCCATCTAAGAATAATTAACCGGCAGTCATCAATTATTGACGAATGCTCAATAAATAGAACAGAGCCACTTCCACCAGACACATCCACAACATTAAATGCAATTTTATTTGCAGCATCTAGTATCTCATTCTGGCAAATCTGGCTGCAACATTCATTTACTGCATCCACCTTTTTACAGGCAGTAAGAAGCCGAGAGGTATCGATCATACTCTCAAACTCATTTACATTGTTTATAGGTCATGAGGCTTCTGTGAGAGTAAAGGACCAACAGAGCATATTTGCTCAAGATTTCCATTGGCGCCTCCGGCCTGCTAGGATCTCCTGAACATCAGAGAGAGTGGTTTGCATGCGTTGCATCTAGGGAAGTTTCTTCATGTCTTTGCTTGACTGACCAGCAAAAATAACAAGGGTGGCATGAAATTGTGGGAAAGAAATAACATTCGCTAGAAAAGGAGCAAAAAATGCTGAGCAATCAATGGCTGTCGTGCTTATCATAGCATCTACAGAAGAGAAATTACATGCACAAAGCCCTGCAATAAGGAGAAACAGAGATATGTTTACTGATGGGAATGTCCAACATGAGGGACATAAAATAATTAGCACTAAATTACTATTTTACCTCAGTATTAACCTATAAAAATAACTCCATGGCTGAAAACCAGCTCACTCTGCTAAACTTTGCCACTTTTATATGTCATGTGAAGTCAAGTCTTGAACAATAGCATATTTGGTGAAAGCTCATACCAGATTTGGTTTACTCTGCACCAAACCAAAATATCAAGATAGCAAAACTATAAAAATAGCGCAAAAAACTTACAGGGTCTGCATGGAAAAATCCATGAAACAAAATTTGTTCCAAATTGTGAGGCGAGTCATTAAAGTGTCTAGGTTCACTCTAACAAACTCAATGGACTCAGTCAAAGAATCAATGCTCAGTTGAGTTTGTTAGAGTTGAGTCAACGCTCGGTTCCTCCACTGTAGGAGGTTGTTGTGGTTGTTGTAAACTAATTACGAGGTAAAAGGGATTGAATCCCTATGACCCTGTATCATATATAATGAATGGATATGAATGAAAGAATTACGGACTGCAATTTTCACATGGTATCGGCCAGAACATCCTGATTATCTTCTTCCTGCGTCCATTCTCTTCTTCAATCATGTCTTCGGCCAACAATTCTGAAACCACTCTTCCCTACATGGAATCACTCATTGCTCCTCTTCCTATTGTCAAGTGTATTTCTCAGGAAATCTCTGTAAAACTTGCCTCCACAAATTACTACATGTGGAAGATGCAGGTTTTACCAGTTCTTCGTTCACATGGACTCATTGGGCTGATTCATGGTGATCTGTCTCGCCCCTCTGGTGAGGATAATGATCCCACTGTGCGTGCGTGGTTTCGCCTTGACCAAATGGTCTTGGCTTGGCTGGCCACCTCTGTTTTTGAAGATGTTCTTCCCCAAGTTGCCCACTGCGATTCCGCCCACTCCTTCTGGACTACAATGGAGGTGCTCTATGGTAAGCTGACTCGATCCCGCATCCAGGGCCTCAAAGGAGAGCTTCACAGCCTCTCGAAGGGGTCTCTCTCTATCAGTGACTATATTAACAAAGCTCGGTCTCTTTCTCACACTCTTGCCATGGCCGGCAAGCCAGTTGATGATGACGACTTCATCATACTTTTACTGAAAGGTCTTGGACCTGAATTTGACACAGCCTGTGCTGCCATTCATGTTGCTCGCGAATTTCCAACAGTTGATGAAGTTGCCACTCTTCTCATGGACTTCGAACTCCGTCTACTGGGACAGCAGAGTGCTCCTTCCTCCCTGGCACTCTTCACCTCCAAGTCCTCTTCGTCTCCTCGACCTACAGTCCCTCGAGGTGGTTTTGGTGGAGGTGGGTGCTCTGGTGGAAATCGTTCTACCCCTCACTCACGTGGACGAACTGCTTCTCCTTCCTCTTTGCCGGCTGGCCGTGGTCGTGATGGGTCATGCCGTGGTCGTCCTCGTGCTGCTCCTATTAATGGTGACTATTCAGCCATCTATTGCTATCGTTGTGGTCATCCGAATCATAAGGCTGATGCATGCCAGGCTACTTCCACCGAACCCATCCAATCCTTTTTTGCACTTCAGTTGGCTGATCAAGCAGACAATGGGTGGTACCACGATGCGGTGCAACGCACCATATGACCTCTGATTCAGCCCAAGTGGATGGTATGTCTCCTTACTCTGGTTTTGACAAAGTATTTGTGGGAAATGGTAACTCTCTTCCAATCTCCCATACTGGTTCAGTCACTTTATCATCTGCATCTCCTAAGTTGGAGAAAGTTTTATTAGTTCCCGGCCTCACTAAAAATCTTCTAAGTGTCTCGCAATTCACCAGAGACAATAATTGTTGCTTCTTGTTTTATAAATGGGGTTTTACTATGAAGGACATGCAGACCGGGCAGATCCTCTTGGCCGGACCTAGGACAGAAGGGCTCTATCGCGTTGCTGCTGCTTCTACTCTTTGCAAGTCCCCTGTTAGTCTTCTCTGCACTAAAGTTAGTTCTGAAGTATGGCATGCTCGCTTGGGCCACCCCTATGTATCAACAATGCGTACTTTGGCGTCGTCTCTGCATTTTCCCTTGTCTTTGAATAATTTTTCCTGTGATAGTTGTAAACTTGGCAAAGTATCAAAATTGCCTTTTGACAGATGTGTCACTTATTCTACAACTTGCTTTAGTAATCTGCATTTTGATGTATGGGGCCCTGCTCCTGTTTCTTCACTTGATGGATTTCGGTTTTATTTATTGATTATGGATGAATATTCCCGTTTTACTTGGTTGTTCCCTATGAAACGAAAGTCTGAAGTTTCTGGCATTTTTATTGATTTCATTCATTACCTTAAGCGTCAATTTGATGCCTCGGTGAAGGTAATTCAATCAGATGGCGGAGGAGAATATGTTAGTCATACTCTTCAAACCTTTCTCCGGCAACAAGGCATAATTCACCTTCTCTCCTGCCCTGGCACACCTGAACAAAATGGCTTGGCTGAGAGGAAACATCGTCATGTGGTCGAGACTGGCCTTACTCTTATGGCTCATGCTCACCTTCCTAAAGCACTTTGGCCTTATTGCTTCTCTACTGCAGTTTACTTAATTAATCGTCTTCCCTCCAAAGCTCTTGACAGAAAATCACCATATGAGCTTCTCTTTCGAAAGAAGCCTATCTATGATCACCTTCGGGCTTTCGGTTGTGCTTGCTATCCTTATCTTCAGCCCTTTGGAAGGGGCAAGCTTGATTACAAAATAGTACAATGCATCTTCTTGGGGTACAGTGGCCATCACAAGGGATATCGCTGCCTTGACCCTCTCACAGGGCGTTTATACATCTCACGACATGTTTCCTTTGTTGAGCAGGTCTTTCCTTACCCAACTATTGGCAATCATGGACGTCCCTCTGCTCATCGCTTCAGAATTAGGCCACTCCCACTCAAACCTCTAGCAGATGAATCAATGGACTCTTGGCAGGCTATGTTTGGTCCCTCTGCAGTCCCTCCTGGACCTGGCTCCTTATCATCTTCTCCTGGGGCTTCCTCTGATCCTCCACCACGCTCAGCATCTGGTGTTCCTCCTCCATTACCAATACCTCTTGCACCTGGGCAGCCACCATTACTAGTCTTCCGCCGCCTCTCAAAGCCGCTGGTTTCTGCTGCTGTGAATTCTGCAAATCCACCGGCTGCAGCGCCTGTGCCGCCACCGTTACAAGTATATCACCGCCATCAAAAGCAATTTGTCCCTGCTTTGCCATCCCCACAGCCTGTCTCCTCCCTCCAAGTGTATGACAGGAGCTCACCAGCTTCTGCTCCACTCTCTATGATGCCGGGCCTCTCTCCCTCCATGAATCAGCCATCTTCCTCTTCCCCTGCGGACTGTCCTCTGGCTGCTGGTGCACCTACGGATGTCTCTCCGGTTTCCATTGCTCCTGCTGCGATCTCTGATTCTTCTGGGGCTGTCTCTACAGTGTCCAGGCATCTGCCTTCACATCCTGAGGACGAGCCACAGCTGCTAATGCCCACGTCTGCCCCCCCTTCAGGTGCTCTACCAGACTTACCTCCATCTGCCTCCATTACTGCACCACCACTTAACTCTCCTCAGTGTCAACTTCCAGCAATTCCCATCCCATGGTGACTTGATCCAAGGCAAATCAATCCAAGGCCCTCCTTGTGACTCGCTATCCCCTCCCTGCCGCACTACTTGCAGCTTCTGAGTCTCTGCCCATAGAGCCCAGCACCTATCGCCAAGCTGCCAAAGAACCCAAGTGGGTCGAAGCTATGCAGGAGGAAATCACAGCTCTTAACCGTAATAGAACATGGACTCTTGTTCCCTATACACCTTGTATGAATGTGATAGGCTGCAAATGGGTATTCCGGGTTAAACTCCATGCCAATGGATCTGTAGAACGCTACAAGGCCCGTCTAGTAGCAAAAGGTTATAATCAACGTGCAGGTTTTGACTTTGATGAAACATTCAGCCCGGTTGTAAAAGCTTCTACAATTCGTCTTGTGCTTGCTTTGGCTACTTCATATGCATGGCCTCTTCACCAACTTGACGTTAAAAATGCCTTTCTCCATGGGGATCTTCATGAGGAAGTCTACCTCCAACAACCTCCTGGTTTTGTAGATTCTGCACATCCATCCTATGTATGTCGTTTGCACAAAGCTCTATATGGACTTAAGCAAGCCCCAAGGGCGTGGTACACTAAGTTCACCACTTTTCTACTGCATCTTGGTTTTGTTGGATGTCCTTTTGATACCTCTTTGTTTCTCTGGCAGCATGATTCTCACATGCTTCTGCTCTTGCTGTATGTTGATGATATTATCCTCACCGGTTCCTCTGCTCCACTCCTGCAGATGCTAACCAGAAAATTATCTGCAGCTTTTGATATGAAAGATCTTGGACCTTTAAATCTTTTTCTTGGTATGCAGGTTAAGCGGACAGGATCTGCATTAATGCTCTCCCAAAGCCATTATGCCCTTCAACTCTTGGAAAGGTTTGAACTGTCTGGAGTTAAACCTGTCACCAGCCCTCTACAAGCTGGTACACATCTCTCAGCATATGGCTCCTCACCTCTAAAAGACTCCTCTCTCTATCGGCAAATGGTAGGCAGTCTCCAATATCTCACTCTCAGTCGGCCTGACATTGCTTTTGCTGTCAACCATGTCTGCCAATTTATGCACTCACCCTGTCAGATCCATCTTGAAGCCGTCAAGCGCATCTTCCGCTATATAAAAGGGACTATATCCTTGGGACTTCAGTTTCATCAATCTATGGATCTCTCCCTCCGTGCTTACACTAATGCAGATTGGGCAGGGTGCCCTGATACTCGCCGCTCAGTTACCGGTTATGCCATTTATCTTGGCCCAAACTTGATCTCCTGGGCAGCCAAGAAGCAACCAACCGTCTCTCGCTCTAGCTCTGAAGCTGAATATCGTGCTCTAGCTGCCACCACTGCTGAAGTATTGTGGTTGACTCATCTTCTTCGCCGGCTTCGGATTTCCATCTCCTCGCCTCCCTCCATTTTATGTGATAATGTTAGCGCCCTCTACATGGCCCGGAATCCGGTCTTCCATAACCGTACGAAGCACATTGACATTGATGTCCATTTTGTTCGCGAACATGTTCTTAGCGGCGCTATCCGTGTGGCACACATACCCGGGACCCAACAAATTGCAGATCTCTTCACCAAATCCTTACCAAGTCCTAGGTTTCTGATGCTTCGCCACAAGCTCATGCTTCGTGAACCTCCACATGAGCTTGAGGGGGGCTGTGAGGCGAGTCATTAAAGTGTCTAGGTTCACTCTAACAAACTCAACGGACTCAGTCAAAGAGTCAATGCTCAGTTGAGTTTGTTAGAGTTGAGTCAAAGCTCGGTTCCTCCACTGTAGGAGGTTGTTGTGGTTGTTGTAAACTAATTACGAGGTAAAAGGGATTGAATCCCTACGACCTTGTATCATATATAATGAATGGATATGAATGAAAGAATTACGGACTGCAATTTTCACACAAATAAGATTCAACGCCACATTTGCCCAGTCTACAATGACATGAATAAAAGGTAAGATTAGTGATAATGGTAGCCTTTTCCCTTTGTTTCTACTGACTCTTATAATTATTGTGTGATCAATTTTCAACATTAAAAGGGCCTATTTTCTAACCTCTATTTTGTTAAGGAAAGCACTAGCCAGTAAATGCAATTTGTTACATAGCTTCTTTTTATTTAAAAAAACTAAAATAAGTGAGGTAATAGCTTCAACAAAATGTTCAAATTCATATGTGTCACAGTTAAAAGGGAAGGCAAAATCTAGTTCAATAAATTTCAAGAAGGCATTAGTTATTGTCAACTTTATAAGTTGACAGAGCTATATAGGGCAATTGGGACAACCAAAAAATCCGATAGCTAGAAAGAGTGAATCAGAAAACTAGGGAAGCAAAAAAGGAAATCAGAAAACTAGAAAGAACTAGAATTTTACAATTGAAATGGGACCAAGTGACGCTGTCTCAGCATCTCGAAAGGGATGCACACCAATCAACCCCTTCTCTTCCTGCTGCCATAGCTCTTGCTCCACTAATTTTATGCTCCATACAGAAAAAAATGATAGTTCATACATAGATAACGTCAAAAAGTATCTCACTTTCAGCATCTTCACACTTTCAACATCAACACATAATCACATAAAGCTTTAAATTCAAAACTATACTATCTGTATAACATCATTGAGCCAGGCTGGGGCGATGACCAAGCTATGTCCTATTACACATCATTGTCCCCCATTCCCTCGCCAATAGAGATTCACACTTGTGGAGCAGTCATTCTTTTGACTTTAGGCTTTTAGAAGTGAGGTACTTTTATTGTGCATGTCCCATTTCAGCGGGCCTTTAGATGATCTTTATTTATAAGTCGTGCACAAATTCATATAAGATAGAATAGCAGTATGACAAATTCAGCATAATCAGCAATATTCATAATAAAACCACACACAGATAGAATAAAAATAGAACCAACCTTAGAATGTAATCTCCAACATTTTTACAGCAATTCATTATCTAATATGTTCAAAACACTCACAACATGTCCTAGTAGAAAATGAAGAAAATCATTATATAAGGGATTTAAAAGATAGTACAGAGTACTATCAAGAGTTACATATAAATTTTTGAAAATAGAAAGAAATGGGAGCAGGAGATTGTGATATTATGCAATTGGTAAAGTTTTGACTAGAAAAACCTTATATGTTTGGGTAATAAACTCACTTACAGAAATTGCAGTGTAGCAAGCACGAACATCCATTTCACCAGCATCATGCATTTTATGCAGAAGAAAGAAACAAAGAGAAAATCCAACAGTGTATAGGGTCAGATGTCAAAAGACATGCATTGTTTAGTTGTTATTTTGAAGTTACTTCTAATCAACTATTCAAATCAACATCCAATAACTCTGATCTTTGATAATCCAAGCGGTTCCCAACAAATTTGCCTATGGACTATGGAGCTGGTTAGTTCAGATGCCACCCACACAAACACTTAATTGTAGGAGAAGTCTATTATGGAAATACTATTATGCAACAACTGATGCTCTCCACTCTTCCTTTAAATTTTTTATATCGTCAGTGTCCAAAATGTTCATAATTTTTCACCACAAACAAGCCAATAGAAACTTTACTTGCTTGTTGTTAGACCCTTAGCCCCTGAATAGGCTAAGGGGTGGACGAGTACTCAGTTTTGGCGAGCAAACAACCATGGGAGCATGCATCGGGGCAAGTGTGTTGGGGAACGATAGTGTTATGCATTGGCGGACTTATATGCAAGTCTTACTTGGAGTAGGACATGATGACGGGCTGGGCACCATCACCTAGGATGGTTCCTAAGAAAGCCGGGACTGACATAGACAAGTCCTAAGCAAAGTAGGAGAGGTGATAGATATGGTTGCTAATTCATTCCATGATTCTTAGTGCGACTAGGAGTTGCCTCGGAGGCCGAATGCAGGTAGGAAACCCTGATAACGAGTTGTGCACATGTCGGATTGCTCAAGGTGGCCGAATCCTAGCGATAAAATGACTCTTCACCAGAAGTTGATGCTTCCTAGGGCTATGATGAAATGAAAAGTCACTTAGGCTGAGGACTTTTAGCCGGAGTAGGAGTCTCAAGGAACATTATATGAGATGGGACACATGAAAGAGGGCTCAGTTGACTTCCTAATTGGGTTAGAACTCCTTAGAGCTGATCTTGGGTAGTCGTATCGGTTGGTTTCCTATTTGTAAAGGGGCAGAGTAGTGAGATTCGAAATTTGTAACCAAAGGGACGAGAAGGTCCTAGTAGGACTAGGCTCTCCTACCCTTCCCTACATAAGGGGTGTCAAGGCAGCTTGGGGGATTGAATCATATATTGAGAGAACTCAGAAATTCTGTGAGGGAAGATTAAGAGCTCCGGGAATAGTTCTAGAGAATTGTTAGGCAACGAATAATTTGTTGGCAACTTGGAGGAGATGTTGTGGACCGGACCCAGCCAATGGGTAGACCATACTTGACATCTTAGCAAAGCTTGAGGCAGAACTTTGTTGTTGGGTGGGCTGGCCAACGAGATAGCTTGAGTGGGGACAAGTTTGGGAACAAGGTAGGGTCCTTGTTATTATAACCTGGTGTGCTAAATCAAAGGTTTTGGATGTGGTCCACTTTTTTCCTTATCTTTTCCCTATGTTGTGCTTGTGTGGACGGCCATATACCTGGGTGAAAGGGCAAAATGGCTACTGATTCGCTGGGCAGCTAGGCTATTATTTGTGCAAAAGTTAGGCTCAGCTTCGCGCCCATTACATGCCTTGGTCCGCCTCCATATCCACCATTTGGGTCATGCACAACAATAACCATAAAGGTTCAGCGGCTACCTTTCCAATTAGAGCACAACTTAGTAAAATTTGATAAACAACATCATAACCATAATCTGATTCATGAAAAAATGAATTTCCAAGAAGCCATGACTTCATAAAGAACAATAGCTAAGTACAAAATCCAAAGACAAATCCATGGCCGACTGAAAGAGAATTGATCAGAATAATCAATAGTCAGTTGTACTCCAACCTAATCAAGTAGACCAGAATGACAAAAAGAGCTTCTTTGCATAAAAAAAAATAGAGAACAAAATTTTGAAAGTAAAATTCATACTTAGCATCCAACACATTAAAGATGGCTCCAAGCGTATTGAGACCATTGCTGAGATACTTGTTGTTCTTATCGCGCTACACCTCCAACCTTGAACAAGAAACGATTTCTTAGATAAAAACTTAAAGCTACCAAATAAGGAACTGAACTCAAATTGGTAGTCGTGCACACATTCAAACTGAACTCAGCTCTCTAAATAGCCTCACAAGAGACATACATGACACGTCACAGAGTGTTCATATCGATGATGGGTAGCATAGATAAGCAAAAAGACTAGAAAACCCAGATCAGAGTTCCTTAAACTCAAGCCACAAAAAGACGATAATGTAGAGAATTCAACTCATTCAATTCACAACTAAAGAGAGAGAATAACAGATTTGATTAGACAGAGTGTGCACAAGACATATACCTATAACTGGGAATGATTGGAAGTAAGTGGCCATCTTCCCTGCTTCCTTCTCTGTCCAAGAAACGAGATTTCAAAGAGCATAGCCTTCCCGGAACTTAAGATTGCGATGACATTTTAATGGTAGACCGACAAGGAGGCAGTGCTTTGCGTGCGAGGGGGAAAATGGGGGGTCAGGGAGGGAGGAGGTGCTTGTCCGACAGCAATACTAGTTTGGCGTCCGTGCAAATTGAGGGGATGAGGGGACTGTGGGAGAGAGAGCGGGCATGGGGGGAAACTAAGGGTCAGGGTGGGAGGAACCGCATTTCCTGTAGCAATCCCAGCATGGCTCGAGATTTCGGGGAGGAGGATGGTGGGATGGGGGGAAACTAGGGGGCTGGAGCAGGGGAAAAGGGTAGGTAAGAAAGAAAATGCGGGTTAACGGGAGGAGGGGATGGGGGACTTGAGCAGGTTAAGTCGTGGGTCATCATTAGTGGCGGCTGCACTAATCCGTCACAATTATCACAACTACGATAGTTGCGCCGTCGCTAATGGTGGTGGATATGGTCGTCATCAATAAATAGTGACGCGCAATTGCCTAAACCGTCGCTATTGATGCTTATCCTACGACAGCTTAGAGTTGTTACTCCAAAACTGATCGCGGAAAGGAAGAGAAATGAGGGAGGGAAAGATGGGAGCGAAGGGTTATCATCAGCTACAGCTTGCCGGATCCGTTGTTGATGGTCATGATAGAAGAATGCTTTCGGGACGTCAACTTTCATACGTTAAAAACTCACTTCATCATTACTGAGTGAGACCTATTTTAATGAGTCTCACTTATCAATGGTTTGAGAATAATGAGGTGTGTCTCACTCATTAATGGTTTGAAAATAATAAAGTGGGCTTTTAACGTATAAAAATTAATGTCGCCATAGCATTACTCGGTCATGATATCTAGGACACAATAGTGATGACTAAAACATTGCACGTCACAAATGTTACTATTAGCAGCAGCTTAAAATAAATTGTTCATTATTGTAGCATCGTTGTTGCACATTTTTCTTTTAGAAAAATTATTTAAATAATAATTTTAAAAAAATAATTACCAAACTAACTCACTTTGCGAAATGTTTTTCAAAGTGGTGTTAGTTTTTACCACGTAGGCACTAGCTAAGGGCTGGCGCCTACATGGCTTTTTTAAAAAAAATTAATTGACCAAAGATGAAATCAAATTTTAATAAAAATTAAGTGATTTAGTCGTTTGGAAGGACGAAACCAACTTAAAGTTGATTTCATCCTTCTAAAGGACGAAAGCATGGGGCTTGTGGGTAATATTACATGACCCATGCATGCCCCATACGTGGCCGAGAAGGCCAACAGATGCACCAACCCGACTGACTTCGCCTTGTCGACGGCCATCTTCGTCCCTCCCTCGATGCCCTCCACCACCTTCTCCCCAACTGACTTCGCCTTCTCAGCCGACTATCTCACCATATCAGCGGCCTTCTTCACTGCCCCTGCAACCCCCTCGCGTGCAGTTCAATCGTGGCATGCATTCATCAATCACCTAATTTCCTTTGAAGCAATAACCGAGAGTTAAAAAGTTATATGAGAGGGGGGCATCAAAAGGTTAGAAATGGCGGCACTGGCAATGGTCGTTGGAGGCTGAAGATAGCATTGTGACGAAGTCCAGAAAAATAGGAAGAAGCCGATGTTTAATGGGGAAAACCGCTTTCGTGTTAGCTTTTTCCGCCGCCCCAGTTACCGATCGAAGACGGGAAACTGATAAACCGGAACGAATTCTTTCAGGTTGGTTTGTTTTATCATGGGTTACACTTTCAATCAAAATTTTCAACCCTTGGGTAAAATGTTGTATCCCATTACGTCTTCTTATGTTCTTGTTAATAATTGGACTTAGGCGTTCGAAAAAAGATTTGATTTTTGGCATCCATGATATGAAGTAAAATATGAATTAATATTATAAAATATAAAGATGGCATGGAATTAAGAAGGCCATCTTGGTGTCGGCTGGCCTAATCTAAGATTCTGCCTCCACTGTAGCCCCCGCCGGTGACTTCCCTAGGATATAGGCCTATGCCTTCCAGACGGTCTACCAGCTCAATGTCAGCAGCCCAAAGCTCACGCCAAAGAATAACACCCTCGGCCGGACATGGGACTCTGTCTTCTTCGTCCTCCAAGTTGCCGCCGTGGCTGCCCATCATTCTAAAAGCCCAGTTCTCCTCCTTTGCGGCGGCGACGGAGGTAGAGGACTTCCACCTACAGCGATGGGCGCAGCTGCAACTGCAGCAACTGGAACTAGACATAGCAGATGCGATCGCCGCCCTTGTCCTTCATGAAGCACATCCCCTCCCTCATGGCCACTGAGTTGTAGATTTAGTGGTCGCAATCGAGGTTGAGGATGAAAGGCGCATTGGACATGATCGTCGATGCCCTCACTAGTGCATTAATGGCTCCTACCTTCTTGTTGTGGTCCTACCCCGACCGCTTCTCCCTTGACACATAGACTAGCAATGGCAGCCAGATGCCCACCTATGAGAAATCAAGCAAGTTGCTTTCCTCCTGGGTTCCTCTCAGTGGCGCATCACTTGCTAGCTTTAGCATCACCCGATTCAAATAAGATCATCACTTGGCAGCCGGATGTACACCTGATTTAGATGTTTTGATCAATCATTTCCAGAAGCCTTGCTTTCTATACCTGTATGATTCTGGCATGGTCGCCTTTGGAGTGCTCTGATCCAGGCGCCGGCCAGGTGCTGGGTCAATGGGTGCCATCGGTCATCCAGGTGGCCCTGGGGATATTCACAAGCTCGAGAGCTTCGTTGACAGCGTTCTACCTCTGGACTTTCATGGCCTTGATCTCCTCCCGGGCGTGGTAGGCATCGGAGCAGCGGCGGTTTGAGTCCGGGAGGCCATTGATGCGGACCTTGAACTCGTCGTACTCGCGCTTCACCTGCCTCTTGTCCTTGATGAAGTCGGCCCCCACCTTGTTCTTCGTCGGGTCCCTATTCTGACTGAAGTAGCTCCTCATCAGCATTGACTTGCAGCTGTTCTTCACCGGTGACAACCTCCTCTCCAGCTTCTCCTCCCCATTCGGTGCCGGAAGGGACAACTCTCTGCTGTCAGCTCGTCTAGGTCGGCCACCTTGTAGGTCCAGCCTCCTCCCCCAGCATGCCGGCGAGAATGTGCTGCTTCATGCAGACATCTACCCTGCATACCACCCACAGCTCCATGCAGTTCTTTTTTTTTTTTTTTAAGTTCAATGCAATTTCATCTTTTAGAATAACGAAATTAACTTAAAATAATTTATTTAATATTTTTTAGGCGATTTTGTCTTTCGGAAAGATAAAATCTTTTTAAGTTAATTTCGTCATTTTATAGGACGAAATTAGTTAAAATTATTTTTAAAAAAAGCTACATAAATGTCCGCACTTGGCTGGCGCTTACCTGGCAAAAACCAACACCACTTTAAAGTAATATTTTTTAAATTAATTTAGTAATTATTATTTTTTATTTATTATTTAAATAATTTTCTCATTTCTTTTTTTATAGTGGTGACAAAATCCACATGCCCACCCCCTTTCCTTTTATTCCACCTCATCTTCTCTTTTTCCTCCTCCCTAACCTTACCTTGTAGGAGGCAGAGGAGTTTACTTGAATAAAATGTCCCCAAATTTGGTTTGGCTATTTACACCCATTTAAACTTCTAAATGTCCCCTACTTCTTATGTACTCTAACCGCATCTAATAAAATTATTCACTTATCCCTCACACACTGCGTCCAGGCTGCGGCCAGATGTGACAGCGGCCTAGCCGCGCAAAAGTTGATATGGACTATTATATTTATAACTCATTAATAGTTCCTCCAAGAAAAATGATATTAATGGTCCCTCGAAGAAAAATGTTTTTTTTGTGGTATGATTCATACGGGATAATATGGGCTCATGTCTTAAAGCCATCACACTGATTTTTAGTGACGAAATTCATCGTCAGGCTAGCGTGGTTCTTGCTTAACGTGGCTATATGCACAAATTTAGGTCAACTCGCCAAGTTGGATCAGTATACAATATGCAAAACGCATGTGGCGATTCTTTCTTGGCGGGGCCGTCCACGCTCAAATTTAAGGAAACTTGCCAAGTTCGATCAGTGTAGAAAAGCAAACAAGTTCTGGGCAGTCGGTTGACCCAGAACTTGTATATTATTAGGTTGAGTAATGCTGACGGTGAGAAACGTACAGTGGAAAAATGGGTTACACTCATCAATGGTGATGGGAAGTACGCTTTTCACGTACATTTCTCAACGTCAAGTAAGCATTTTTCTATTAGGTTAGGTAGTTGGCAAGTTGTCCACGGCCTATTGCAACTACCGGAATATTGCAGGAAGTGCAAATCCGCGATACCACAACTTGTAAAAGGTTGTCTTTTCTCAACATGCAAAAGATCTCCATCACTATTGCAGGAAGTGGAAATCCGAAAAACAGCGGGGAAGGGAGACAGGGAGTGTGGAAATGGAGCAAATAGCCGTGAAGATGTTGGTCCAGCAACTGGCGCCATTACTCATTGAAGAAGCTAAATTATTGAGCTGTGTGAGAGAAGAGATCACCCAAATCGGAAATGAATTAGAGATCATGGAGGCCACATTGCAGGATGCAGATGGGAGGCAACAGCGTGACCAAGAAGTGCAAGTATGGGTGAAGCAAGTCCGTGAACTGGTTTACTATGTGGAAGACTCTCTGGACGAGTTCCTTTTTCTCGGGAGACGACCTTCTGGCCATGGGCTGATTGGTTTCCTTCACAAGTGCATATGGTACCCCAAGCACTACTTGGTAGAAAGGTTGCACATATCATGCCAAATTCGGACCATCAAACGTCGCATCCTTCATGTCTCGCAGCTGAAAGACAAGTTCTCTTTTGCACCATCGATCCATGGAAACCCGAGCTCTAATTCTCATGATCGTCGTCAACCGGACGATCCTATTTTCGTGGAGGAATCACAGCTCGTGGGTATTGATGGACCAAGAGATGAGTTGATTGAGATGCTAGTAGGTGGAGGAGAAGAGCGTAACGTGGTATCAGTAGTGGGGATGGGTGGTCTTGGCAAGACCACACTCGCGTGGAAGGTCTATGAGAATGAAAGAGTAGGAAGGCACTTCCAGTGTCAGGCTTGGATTATAGTGTCTCAGTCATACAACTCTGTGGAGCTATTACGAAAAATGGTGAGAACATTCTTTCGCACTGAAAACTGTGAGGGTGGCCGTAATCTCAAAGATATGAATTATGATGAGCTTGTGATGTGGCTGAGAGCCGATCTGAAGAAATTGAGGTATTTTATTATTTTAGATGATGTTTGGAGAACACAAGCTTGGGATGATTTGAAATTTGCATTTCTTGAAAATAAACATGGCAGTAGAGTCATAATAACGACACGCATAAATGAAGTTGCACGTTATTGCTCCCAAGCGCTTCTACATGTTTATGAGTTGACACATCTTTCTCAAGATGCTTCCTGGACCCTATTCTGCAAGCAAGCATTCAAATTTTCTAATGATGGGCGGTGTCCTCTAGAATTAGAAGGATCCTCCCAACAATTGCTTAAATCATGCGGAGGACTTCCACTGGCAATTGTCGTTATAGGGGGCCTTCTCTCGACAAAGAATCCTACTGTTGCAGAATGGAATCGAGTGTTGCAGAATGGAATCGAGTGTGCCGAGTTAGCAAATGCTGAGCTACTTGATCCTCTTAAAAGAATACTTTGGCTGAGTTATGAGGATCTACCCTCCCATCTCAAACCTTGTTTTCTATACTTTGGTATGTTTCCAGAGGATCACATTATTCCACGGGGTTTGCTAACACATCAACTAGTTGCAGAGGGGCTTATTGTCCCAATGGATGATAACATTTCCCTAGAAGAGATCGCAGAAGACTACATTCATCAGCTTGTTTCTCGAAGTTTAGTCCAAGTAGAGAGATTGAATCCATATGGTAGGGTTAAATGGTATGGAGTCCATGACATGATGCATGATTTAATTGTTTCTCACTGTAAAAACCAAAACTTCATTATCGTGGCACAAAGGGAGGCACAGTACCCTGATATAATTCGCCGTCTGTCAGTTCATACCGGACAATTTGTTCCTGAAGACAGGAGTTTCCCCCAAGTTCGCTCTTTGTTCATGTGTCCAGGTACAACAATTCCTACTTTTTCACGGTTTAGGATGTTGAAGGTGCTAAATTTACAAGAAGCACCATTGAACATGTTTCCTAGTGACATCGTAAAGTTATGTCATTTGAAGTATTTGAATCTAAGAGGGACACATATTAAGGTGCTTCCGAATTCCATATCGAAGCTTCATAAATTGCAAACTCTTGATCTTAAATTCACGCCTCTAGAAGAGTTGCCTGAGAGCATCGTAGAATGTGTATGTCTACGGAATATACTTACACGTGAAAGAAAAGGAAAATCTGGGGCAACTATGCCTACAAGATTGGGAAGTTTATGGTCATTGCAGAAGTTGTGTTACTTGAGGTTAAATGGGAAGGTGGAGCAAGTACGAGAGCTGGGGAAGCTAACCCAATTGAGAAAACTGGGAGTGACAAATGTGAGCAGTGAAGACATGGATGCCCTTTATGGCTCCGTCAAGAACATGAGCCAGCTCCAATCCCTAACTGTGAGGTTAAAGCATAGGAATGTAATAGTAAACCTGGAGTCCTTGTTCATGCAACCTCTCAATATAATATGTTTTAAATTCTTTGGTTGTCTTCAGAAATTACCGGAATTGATTGGATCACTTCACAAGCTGGTTCAGATAACACTTGGTTATTCCGAGTTAGACGTTGATCCCTTTCAGGTCCTCCAACATTTGCCAAATTTGGTAGACCTGCGTATGACGAAAGCTTATGATGGAACAAAATTAAGTTGTGAAGTCGATGCTTTTAAGAAACTCAAATTCTTATGGATTGCGAATTTTCACAACCTTAGGTTGGTGAATATTACGAAGGGTGCAATGCCCGACCTGGAAAGGATGGTCATTTGTGAGTGTACAAGTTTGCACAGAGCTCCAGAAGGAATAGAGCACCTTGCCTCTCTCCAAGAGCTTTTTCTTTTGGACGTGCCTGAACTTCTTCAGAGCATACAGACTGTCGACTGGATCAGAGTTATGCACATACGATGTATACTGCCAAGGGACACAAGTCATTGATGCAACTGAAAATATTTAATTCACTCCTTTCAGATATATACATAGGTATGCGCTCATTTTTTATGATGTCGATCTTAGAGTGTCTTGAAGCATGGTTCTTGATTGAGTTCACAATTATATGATAAAAATTCATCAAACTAAAAGGATTGAGGTTGTCCACTCAGCCCCCCAGTTATGTCAGTATATTTCCAATTTACTTTGTTATTTTTCAACCCTAAAGTTGTCAACTTCATAAGATTAATAAGTTGATTAGATTGGTTGGATAGTATGAAAGTAGGATAACAGAGTTAAACCACAGCTTTGCAAGAAGGCACGTAAGAAGTCTTACCAAACTGGTTGCAGCTGGTATCTAACCAAATTGCTAACTTGACATCAAATCTAGCTTTGGTAGATTAGACACAAAACTAGGGAGAGATTATTTTCCATTGTTTTTAATAATCCAAGGGAGCACAGATGTAGAAAAAGTTTATTAACTGCCTTAGATTGTCCACAACTGCCATGGGTATAACATTTTTGTAATGTTAATGAGTACTGTCCATTGAGAACGTGAAGTCAATTTGGAAATCTACTTTGAGAATCGAAGTGTGATCCGACTTTTTCAAGTGTTTTTTCATCAATTGTTCCATGGCCTGCTGTTGTAGGAGGTTCAAAATTATTTTAAAAATTTGGCCAAAACAAAAAACACATTTAATACAGCTATTGCTACCAAGGTGAGCTACTTATCTTTCATTCTTTTTCCTTTTGGGTGTGTGAATAAGGCACAACATTGAAGGTTGATGATTTTCGAGGTCGTCCCATTCAAGGAATTGAGGACAAATGAAGCCCGAAGCCAAAGCAGAAGAAAGAATCTTAAGCCTCAAAAACATGTTTTTTAGATTATTCGTATTCTCTTTGAAAATAAGGAATATTGTCACATATTTCTGCGCAATTTGGTTCTGTTCTTTGTTGCTTCGTAGGCTAATATTGGTAGAATAAGTTTGTGAGGTAATATGATGGCGTATCTACTCTTGGAGTTGTAAATATCCATGTTATTATTCTAGTATGTCATTGTAAATGGTGAGATTTAAATAAAAAAACAAAACTATGCATTTCTTAAAGTTTCATAGCTTTTGTTTTTCTCATGTGTTTGTTCCTATATTTACTTGAACTTATATGCGCAAGAAAATAAGCATTATGATTGTTCATAAAGATGTTACAACAATATAAATGTTACATTTTATCTTCTAATATGATAGTTACAAATTACCATCGCGATAGAAAAAATACTATTAGTGATACTTCAAAAGCATCGCTAAATGCGTTAATAAAAGTCCATTTACTAATTCTAATTAGCGACACATTTGAAAAACCATCACTAATAGTCTTCTATTAGCCACACTTTCTCTTGCGTCATTAATATTATATTATTAGTGACACTTTATACTAAGCATCACTAATAATATAATATTCACTATTATAATTTTTTTAAAATAATTAACAAAAAAATAAAAAAATATATTTTAAGTGTTGCTATTATATAATATTAGCGACACTTTTGAAGTGACAGCATTATAAGTTTTTTTATAAAAAGTTAAAATATAATTAAAATATAATTATTAGCGATATTTTTTAAAGTATTGCTATTATAGAAATAATTTAATTAAAAAAATTATTAAATATTTTAATACTAAGTACCGCTAATAACATAAAAATAAAAAAATTATTTTAACTCTATTAGCGAGGCTCTAAAAAAAATTATTAAATAAAATAAAACCTCATGAGGTGATTTATTTGGGGGGGCGAGGGCGGGGCGGACTGGGGTAGCGGCAGAGCGACAGTCAGAGCAGGGCATGACCAAGAGGCAAGCACATGAGTGAGAGGGGAAGCATGAGGGTGGTGTAAAATACTTGTGCAGGTGAAATTTTTGCCCTTGTGGGTAAAATCAAACTGTGTGGGTAACACTTTTTACGACACTTTTCATGCAACATCACAAATTATTATATATTTGCGACATTTATTAAGCGTCACAAAATGTTTGTATTTATTTCCCCTCTCTCTCTTTCTCTAACTCTCTCATTCTCTCTTCTCTCTTCTCTCTCTCCTCTCCCCTCTCCCTCTCCTTTCTCATCCATCTCTCTTCTTTCTTTCTCTCCTCTCTTTACCATGCTTCACTCTCTCCTTTCTCTCTCTCTCTCTCTCTCTCTCTCTCTCTCTCTCTCTCTCTCTCTCTCTCTCTCTCTTTTAATATATATTATATTTTTAAAATAATAAAAAAATTACATAAAATGTACTAGCGACTCATTTGCTACGTCGCTACTATATTATGTAGTAGAGATGCATCTGAATATGTGTTGCTACTACCTAGGGTACTAGAGAAGTAGAAAATGCATCACTAATATATTTTGTTTTATTTTTTTATTAATTTAAAATATAATATATTAAAAAATTCTCAAAAAAATCTAAATGTATTTCTTCCCCCCCTCTCCTTTCTCTCTCTCTCTCATCCTCTCTCTTCTCTCTCTCCTCTCTCATCCTTCTCTTTTCTCTCTCCTCTCTCTCTTCTTTCTTTCTCTATCTGCACTCTCCTCTCTCTCTTTTATTATATATTACATTTTAAAATTAATAAAAAATTTAAATCAAATGTATTAATGACACATAGAAAAGTGTGTCACTAATACATTTGATTTTTGTAACAACCCTCATTTTTCTGTAATTTTTCTGCATATTTTTGTAATTTCTGCAATGTTCTGCAGTTTCTAGTCGTATATTCGATAAATAAACTTTACGCATCAGCGTATCCGTATTCGTAATATTCGTTACCGTAAGAGTCAGAAGTGGTGTTTCGTCGCAGGTCATGGACCTCGATGTGTCACAGAAATTTTCGGTGCAAAAATCAAATGGGACGTGTGAGAACAAGAGCAGAAAGGAAGAAAGATAAATGGAAAAAAAAATTTATATATATAAAATGCGGATCGGGCGCGGAGCGCCCGACCGAGGGGGAACAGTAGAATGTTCCCTTCGGTTTGTGAAGTCAGAGGCGGCGCCACCACCGGCCGCTGGCTTCCACCAGCTCGGCCACGGCCTGGCGATGCCGCCGCCGTCACATTGGCATGGTTCGCCGTCCACCGTCCGCCGCCCCTCTTCTTCCCTTTTTCCCTTTCCGGCTAGCGACCCATTCTTGCAATTTTCGCCGGATCCGCCATCGCCTCCGCTTGCATGGACGCAAGCTCGCCGCCATAGCTCCGTCCCGGCAAGGAGGACCTCCGGCCACCGCCGTCCCGGCCTCCCCGCCCCCGGTTCGCCGCCGTGAGGTAAAAACCAGTTTCGCCTCTTTATTTTTCGTTTTCTATTCGTGGTTGACTTGCGGCTGTGCCGCTGGTCGCCGGCCACCATGGTCCGGCTTTGGGCCTTCCCCCAGCCCGACAGCAACTAGACCACCACCCCTAAACCGGACCATTGTCCTCTCGGCCAGTCACCTTCCCTTCCGCCATTTTCAACGGAGCATTGCTTTCTTTTTTTGTTGTTCTTTCGATCACTGTGTGTTGCGGCCACTGGTTGTGCCGCCTGTGACTGGCCACAGGGACCGGCCTTTGGACCTCCCCCCAGCCCGACAACGGCAAGGCCGCCACATCGGCCGCCGTTTCCCTCAGCCCCCTCCGCTCTATTTCAAATGGGATCAAAAATTCACCTTTTTGTTTTTCCCGTTTCTCTGTGTTGTGAACCACGGATATGCCGTTGGTCTCCGGCCATTTGCCTCCTCCCAGACCGGCGACGGCAAGGCCGCCGCCTTGGATTGAACCACTGGCTTCCCAGTATTTCACCCATTCTTCCGCCCTTTTTTGGTTCAGATAACATGTATTTATTTTTTGGTTGTTTTTCTATGCTAAGTTATCGTCGGAGCTCGGCTCACCTCACCTACTCCGTCTCGAGCCGACGACGACAAGGAGTCGAGGTTTGGCCCCGCTCGCCTCGATCGGTTCCGATTCGTTTGTTTGACCGACCTACATTTGAGTATAGTTTTCGATCGTGACATTCATTTTCTACTATCGAATGTCAGACGACATCGAGTCGACGTTCATTTGACTTGTCACAATACAACAACTGCTAGGTCCTGTCTTCTCCCGGGTCTAACCCCCGGCCATGTCGGGCCGTTTGTAGCTCGGCAAGGCATGTTTTCTGCCCTAATTTAGCACCCTGTCGTCTTACCTAAATTAGGTCTTGGGTCTCTTAAATTTTCGGTTTGGCTACTCTGCTGCAGTGTTGTTCTGCTGCAGACACTGCAGATGTTAGCTTTACCCAATATCGGAAAGGGGCCGCCGCTCCCGACCTCCTCTGTGCATCTTCTACACACACCAGACTTCCCTAAACTATGGGATACATCTCTGATTGCTGCTAATGGGCCCCGCTCCAACCCAAGCCAATGTGTTTAGCTTGGAATTTCGTGAACTTAGGCTGCATATCCAACCAACATGGGCTTTACCCCAACGCAGTGACGGCTAGGGCCAGCACTTCTGACCCGAATTTACCTTTGCACCCCCACTTTCTATTACACACGACCCGAAACATACGAGGAAAGAATCCTCGAATTCAGATCCTTCCAAGCGAAAGTAACACAGTCAGGCATTAAACTCGGCCCATCGAAGGCTCGACCGATGTGCCATATCCTCCACCGTAAGCCGTGCTTAATGCACGATTGTCCGTACGATGGATTGGTTGTGAGTAGCATTTAGAATTGGCGCTGCCTTTGTCGGCCTCTTATGCCAGGCCTTAGTGCCTCAACGTATGTGTAGGAAACGTCTCCACCACTAGGCAATATGACCGTTAAAGCCCTCCGGCACCTCGTGAGGCTTCGATGATGTAGAATTGCTGCCGTTGGGTGTGGCCCGCGGCCCATTTTCATGTTTTGTCACCAACAAAGTGTTTTAAACCGTTGGCTAGCCTCCAATAAGTCAACCCCTATTCTGTGGTCGTTCTTGCCATTTCTAGTGGCACGACCTTGTATCTGCCTGCCCTAGTGCATGCAGTCTTATGCTTTGAGTGTAATTAATCTAACCTTGTCAAGATTAATTCCAGTATCTCTGAAAATCCTCGGGACACAACAACTCTCTCAGTGCGATGCTTTCGACCGCCTATTCTGCTATCAATGCCGCCACCGTTGTTTGTTCGCCATCAAACTCCTGTGAATTACGAGGTAGGGGACCTTGAACTCGTAAATTCATTATAGCATGCTTTGATTGTGTAGTTGCATGCTAGGAGTTTATAATTTAATATTCTGCATGATTATGCTGTGTATATAAGCATGTCGTATGTATGTGATTTGCGCATATGTTAGTGAAGACTAAGGGCACGTAGTAAGTTGCTATGAATCGTGTGTATGTGACCAGAGCGTGTGATCCTTGTTGGGGGCTGGTAGTATGTGATCGATGGACCCAAGTGGGAGTGTTTGATTGTAAGTTTGGTAACTGATACATCATAGTCTATGATGTGGAAACAATGACGGTATATCGAGAGAGGAAAGACGAAAAATGGATGAGCGAAGGTTGGATTTGATGAAATTGGGGGATTGGTTTAGATTGAGCTGATGAGATATTAGAGCATCTTGGGGGTTGTGAGTTAGGGAGCGTTAATAGCATAATGGTACACGCATAATATACGTAATATGAATCGTAACGGAAGAACCATAAGTAAGGAATGAGTAAGGGTTTGATGACTTAAATTGGGTTTATAAAGTTTGATTTGAGGAGTTCGAGTAAGATGATTCGGTTTTGAGGCAAATGGGGTAAGATGTAAGACCGTAAGTATTTGATGGTAAGAGTATGAGTATGGAATTTAAGTTTGATAAGTAAGGCTATGCTAAGATTCGTAAGATTGTAAGTGTAAGGTGGGGGATGAGCTCAGTAAAGAATGCTACTTTTGTGGATTAGAGCTTCAGAACGGGAGCCGATTACGGCCGTTGGCTGAAGAATGTATGATAGTAGTCATTTCGAGCATAATTGTACATGCATAAGTTATCTAATATAAACTTAAATAGTAATTAACCCTAATTTGATAACGTTGTAAGTTTGAGACTGAGAGTTTCGATGGATTAAGTTCCATTTTGAGCCAGTCGATAAGTAATCGACTGAGTGTCCTTCCTGGTCTAGCCATGGTGTTTATCCTGCGGGATGTTGTCTGTGTGCTATATAGAGCACCAGACGTCTAACGCTCTGTTGAGAGCAACCGTATGTATGTTTTCGATTTAGTCTTGGTGTCGTATTTTGGCCCAGACGTTTGATGCTCTGTTGAGAGTGCTATAAGTTTCCGCCCTTCATGGGCTCTGTATGTTTTCGGCCTATAGATGGCACTGTATGTTCTGCCCAAGAGTGGCATTGTAAGATTCTTGCCCAATAGTGGCACTGTATGTTTTCCGCCCTTAGTTGGCACTGTATGGCCCTTGTTGGCAATGTATGGCTTCAAAGAGTGGGCATTTGCGCGCTCAGGTAAGCTGTATCATGGACCTGCTCTTACCTGTTTGATCCTGTGCCCCATGAGCATAGGTGTGCCTTGCCTTCGGAAAAGTCCATGACGTCTAGTTGCTCCCCGAAGGTTAAGGTGACGCCCCAGTGGCATTCCTCTCCTTTCCGACGCTGGAGCTTATTAATGGTAATGAGCTTCAGTTGTCGGTAGTATGTGTTCGATAGTAAGAGTTAGTATGTTTCAGATTATGAGTAAGTTGTACGTGTAAGATTGTGAGACTTTGATTCAGACGGTAAGCGTAAGTGTAAGTGTAAGCATAAGCGTATGTGTAAGCTTCTATGGAAGATGTAAGAGTACATTTATGTGTAAGCGTATGTTTGTACGAGTAAGCTGATAACACTGATTCAGAGTGTAAGTGTAAGAGCTTGATATATGAGTAAGTGTAAGTTTGATTTGTGCGATGATTTATATGCGTGACTATTTATACTTCTTATTCTTTTTGCTTCATGTGTGATTGCATGGAAGCATCTGTATATGAACTTACGGAGTTCATTGATATATGTATATATTTTTTCCCCTACTGAGTATGAAAATACTCACCCCAACTTTTTAGCCCCTTCGGCTGGAGGCTTTTGCAGGTCGATCGTTAGCTGATGAGACTTAATTTTTCCCATGGTGGATAATTCTTCCTCGACTTGGAGTGTAGCGAAATTGCGGTGAGGTTATGTGAAGTTTGGTGCTACGATCTCATGTATTGTTTAAGGTGAGACAAATGTAGTTTATTGGACTTGTACATATCGGTACGAATGATTTTAAGACTGTGAAAGAACTTGTACTCAGAGATGCTTGGGAGGTTTTTGTTTTTCGAAACCCATGGCCATGGTAGATTTTATTCGTATGCTTTTGTATTAGGTCACGCCTGAGAATGTTATTTTTGTCGTATGTTTACGAAAATCGTTTACACACATTTTGAATTTTGTTGGTTTACTTGATTTACATTCTTTTTAGAAATAAAATATTTGTAAGATTTTAAATTAAATGTGTTGAAAAACCTCGGGCGTGACAATTTTAATTTTTATTAATTTTAAAAATATAATTTATTAAAAAAATCCCAAAAAATCTAAATTAATTTCTTCCCCCTCTATCTCTCCTCTTTTCTCACTCACTCTCTCTCATCCATGTCTTCTCTCTCCTCTCCCCGGCCCTCTCTCTCTCTCTTCTCCCTTCTTTCTCCCTCTCTTTTTTATTATATATTATATTTTAAAATTAATAAAAAATTTAAATAAAATATATTAGGGAAGAATTTTTTGCATTGCTAATACACTAGGTAGTAGTGAAACATCGATCTAAATATGTGTCGCTACTACCTACGGTACTAGCGATGCAAAAAAATGTCGCTAATATATATATATATATATATATATATATATATATATATATATATATATATATATATATAATTAATTAATTAATTAATTTTAAAATATAATATATTATCAAAATTCTCAAAAAAATCTAAATTAATTTTTCCCCCTCGCTCTCCTTTCTTCTCTCTCTCTCATCTCGCATCTTCCCCTCACACTCTCCTCTATTCTCTTTCCCTCCTCTCTCATCCTCTCATTTCCCTCTTTCTCCTCTCTCCCTTCTTCCTATCTCATCCTCTCCTTTCCCTCTTTCTCCTATCTCTCTTTTTCCTCTCTCATCCTCTCTCTATCTCTCTCTTCCTTCTTTCACTCTCTCCTCTCTCTTTCTCTATCTCTTTCACTATATATTATATTTTAAAATCAATAATAAATAAATAAAGTGTATAAGCGACACATAGAAAAATGTGTTCCTAATACATTAGTTAGTAGCGACAAATAAGAATATGTGTCGCTACTACCTAGGATATTAGCGACATTTTCTTATGTGTTTCTAATACATTTTATTTATTTATTATTAATTTTAAAATATAATATATAGTAAAAGATAGAGAGAGATAAAGAGAGGGGAGAGAGAAATTGAGGAGAGAGAAGGATGCATGGTAGAGAGAGGAGAGAGAAAAAAAAAAGAGAGCACTACAACAAAATTGGGTATTAGCGACGCTTATATAAGCGTCGCAATAATATGCGTCGCTACAAAGTGATAATAACGACATATAAAACAACGTCGCAAAAAAAACTACTATTAGCGACGCATAATCTTAAGCGTCGCTACAGGTAGTCTATTAGCGATGCATAAGTAAAAACGTCGCTACTACCTATCCTTTTAGCGACGCTTACAAATATGCATCGCTAATACTTAGATTATTAGCGACGTTTATATAAGCATCCCAAGGTATATCTATTAAATTTTTTAAATAAAATTTAAAACCATTAACGACGTATTTTTTAAAACGTCGCTAATAGTTTAAACTATAGCGATGTTTATCAACAAACGTCGTTAATAATTAACAATTTTAAATAAAAAAAATAAAAATTAAGAGCTAATAGCGACGCATAGTTACATGCGTCGCTAATACCTATTTTTATTAAAAAATTATTTTAATTTTTTTTATTTTTTAAAATAAAAAATAATGAAAATAAAGTAGTAATAGCGATGTATATGTCTATACGTCGCTATTACCTTTCTTAGTAGCGACGCATAGTTACATGTGTCGCTAATACCTATTTTTATTAAAAATTTATTTTAATTTTTTAAAAAAAATTAATTTTTTTTTATTTTTTAAAATAAAAAATAATTAAAATAAAGTAGTAATAGCGACGTATATGTCTATACGTCGCTACTAATTGTACTAATATTAAAAATTTGAAATTAGAGGAGAGATAGTGTGTAGGTAGATAGGAGAGACGGGAGGGAAGAGAGAGAGAGAGAGGAGAGGGGAGGGAAGAGAGAGAGAGAGAGAGAGAGAGGAGAGAGGGGAGGAAAGAGAGAGGGAGGGAGAGAGAGAGAACGGAGAGAGAGAGAGAAGAGAGGACAGGGGAAGAGAGAGAGAGGAGGAGAGGGGAGGGAAGAAAGAGAGAGAGGAGAGGGAAGAGAGAGAGGAGAGGGAGGAGAGAGGAGAGGGAAGAGAAAAAGGGGAGGGGAGAGGGAAGAGAAAGAGAGGGGAGGGAGGAGAGGGAAATTTTATTTTGATTTTTTTAAAAAAATTCTTAATTTTTTTAATTTTAAAATAAAGAAAATAAAATTAAAATACAATACTAATAGAGACGTATAGTGATATACGTCGCTATTATTACATGTATTAGCGACGTATAAACATATACGTCACTAATACGTGAACTAATAGCAACGTATACCACTATACGCCGCTATTAGTATTTTTATTTAATTTTTTTTATTTTTAAAATTAATTTTAAAGTATAAAAAATCTAAAAAAATTGAAATTAGAGGGGAGAGAGGGGAGGGAAGAGAGAGGAGAGGGGAGAGAGAGAGGGAGAGGAAAGGGAAGAGAGAGAGGGAGAGAGGGAGGGGAGGGAAGAGGAAGAGGGAGAGGGGAGGGAGAGAGAGAGAGGGAGGAGAGAGAGGGTGGAGAGAGGAGAGGGAAGAGAGAGAGAGAGAGGAGAGGAGAGAGAGCGAGAGGGTGGAGAGAGGGAGAGGACAAAGAGAGGAGAGGGGACATGGAAGATAGAGAGAGGGAGAGGTAGGAGAGAGAGAGGAGAGAGGAGAGAGAGAGGAGAGAGGAGAGGAGGGAAGAGAGAGGAGAGGGAGGAGGGAGAGAGAAAGAGGGAAAAGATAGAGAGAGATAGGAGAGGATAGGAAAGAGAGAGAGAGAGAGAGAGAGAGAGAGAGGAGAGGGAAGAGAGAGGGAGGGAGGGAGATAGAGGAGGGAGGGAGGAGAGAGAGAGGAGGGTGGAGAGAGAGGATTAAAAATGTAAAAAAATTATTTATGGCGACGCTTATTGATAAGCGTCGCTAAAGACACATCTAATTAGCGACGCATTTTCATAAGCGTCGCTAAAGACCCATATATTTGCGACGCTTATGAGTAAGCATCACTAGAGAGAAGTTAATAGCGACGCTCATAAAGAGCGTCGCTAAACTTATTTTTTTTAAAAAAAAGAAATTCTCGCCGTGGGCAAAATTTTGCCCGGGCGAAGAATTTCGCGCGCGAGCGAAATTTCCCCGCACGGGCAAAATTTCGCCCATGCTTTATATCTCCCCTCCCCCACCTCTGTATTTTCCCCCACTGCTGTTCTGCTCTCCTCCGTCGTCGGGCTTCCGACCGCCAAGCCACCCCTCCTCTCCTCCCTCCTCCGTTGACCACCCGTCATCCGCCGCTCTGCTCTCCTCCGCCGCCCTTTCCCTCCCCTGTCCGCCGCTCTGCACCGCCGCCCTTCCCCTCCCCTTTCTGAGCCGGATTCCGGCGGCCCCCCTCCCTCCCAGTCCCCTCCGGCTCACCCCTCCCTCCCAATCCTCCCCCTCGGCTCACGCCTCCCTCCCACTCCCCCTCCGACTCCCTTCTCTCTCCCCGGCTCCCCTCTCCCTCCCGCTCCCCCCTCCGGCTCCCTTCTCTCTACCCGGCTCCCCCCTCCCTCCCGGTCCCCCCTCTCCCTAGTTCCCCGCTCCCCCCCGGCTCCACCTCCCTCTCCCAAGCTCCCCCTCCCTTTCCCCGGTCGGCCCCCTCTCCCCCAGCGTCCCCCCCCCTCTCCCCAGCCGACCCCCCCTCCCCCACAGTGCACCCTTCCTCCCCCCAACTGCCCCCCTCTCCACGGCCGCCTCCCCATCCCCCGGCCGGCCCCCTCCCCCAGCCGCACCCTCCTCCCTCCTCCGGTGGGCCTAGTGGCCCACCAGGGATTTTTTAAAATTAATTAAAGTATTAGCGACACTTACAAAGCGTCACTACTACTAAATAGCGACGTTTTGTAAGCGTCGTTAATACTAATTATTATAATTTCAATTTAATTTTATTTTTTTTAAAAAAATTTAAATTTTATTAGCGACATATAGAGAGCGTCGCTAATAAGGAATTATTAGCGACGCTTTCTCTATGCGTCACTAATAAATTTGTTTTTAATTTTTTTTAAATTGTTTTATATTAGCGACGTATACATAAACGTCGCTAATAATTACTTATTAGCGACGTTTATGTATATACGTCGCTAATAACTTATTTTTTTTTATTTTTTTTAAAAATTAATTTTTATTTAGCGACGTAAGGAAAGCATCGTTAATAGATTATCATTAGCGACACTAGACAATATACGTCATTAATAACTTATTATTAGCGACGTATAATAAACGTCACTAATACTATTATTAGCGACGTTTGTTTATATACGTCACTAATAGGTAATAGCGACGATATTTTTTTCGATGCTTTTAGCGACGTTTATTATACATCGCTAAAAGGCAATAGTGACACTTAGGAGACTATTAGCGACGCATAATTGCGTCGCTAATAGTCCTTTTTGTTGTAGTGGAGAGAGAGGAGAGGATGAGAGAGGAGAAGATGAGAGAGTAGAGAGAGAGAATAGAGGAGAGAGGGGAGAGAGAAGAGAAGATGCAAGATGAGAGAGAGTAGAATAAGAGCAAGGGGGGGAAGAAATTAATTTAGAATTTTTGATAATTTTTTTAATATATTATATTTTTAAATTAATAAAAAATTTAAAATAAAATATATTAACTACGTATTTTTGTTGTTACATCTAAACCAAGACTAAGAAGAAGTCAAATTGAGATTCGTTTTACTTACCAATTATAGTAGACAAGGCTCATCCACAGGGAAAGCCTCGTGCAACAAAAAAATAATTATGAAAAAAAATAGATGAAAGAAAAATTAAGAGAGAAAGAGTAGAAGATTATTGAAGCAATAAAGAGTTAAGAAATTAATAAGACAAAACACTAGGGTAAATCAAAAGAAAAATAGCTATCAAAAGAAAAATAGTCAATAAAGCACAAGCATAATCACATTAGGGTAAATCAATAATGAATCATATAAGCACACCCTAATAATGATTAGAGCACTCAACAAAGATAATAAACTAAAAAATAACTAAAAAAAATAAAAAAAACTAACTATTAAACAAAAATAACTATCAAAACCAAAAGGGGGTTTGTAACGTCCGAGAATTTTCTAAATTCCCGAAGTTGACAACGGGAAATTAGGGTATTGGACCCCTTGACTTTCTCATGAGAATAACTTGAACATCAGTTGGAAGTGGTGGCTGAATCCTATATAAATGGAAAATAGATGGAAAGAGCTTTGAAACGCCACTAAGAACGCGTGAATCGGAGTCCAGATGAGGGAGATATGATTGTTCAAAGTTGAACATATCATATAGGGCCTGTTTACCCGATTAAAACATGCAATTGGGTTGTTTAAGTCGTTTGGTGGGCCCGATTAATTACAGTTCCGAAATTATATTTTAGTGGCCTAATTAGGGGAGTTTTGACCCAATTTCTCATGGGATTAGGAGCCCTAATCCCATACCTATAAAAAACCTAATTAGGGCTTTTTGAGGGGAACTTTTGGCCAAAGCCGTGGGAGTTTTCCGGCGAACGGAAGAAGAGCATGGCCGGTGACGGAGCCGGGGAAGAGGGAGCTCAAATCTCTGGAGGCGGTGGATAAAAAACAAAGCGAAAATATAGGTATGATCGATATCTTATTAGTTTTGATTATAATGAATAGTAATTTTTGCACCTTGTACACTGATTTATAAATTAAAATGGAGAAGAGAAGATTTGTTCTACCGGTTGCACTGTTGTGATCGGCTGCAGCCGGCCGGCATAGGTTTTCGCTTGCCGGCATGAATAGGATATGACTGGTTACAGTTGGCCGATGTCCAGAAAACTCCAACTTTACTCTCGCAAAGGAGCTTCACCGGCAGCCACGAGCCGTTGGTTTCCGCCGGCCTCCATGAATAGTTAGTTCGCGGCGTCCTAGCTCTCGATTTCTACTCTGAATCATCGGGTCACATTCGCCGCCGTACTCCCGTTGTTTCTATCGCTCTCCGGCAAAAATTTGTTGCCATTCAGCCTTTCGTTGCCATGCATAGTCGATCCTAGATCCGCAGTGTGGATCTAGGCATCGTCGGGCGATTCTGGGCGCCGCTGGGTGGAGCACCAACACCTAGATTTCCGCACCGGCCTCCCCGATTTAGTTGACCCTCCAATGGCCAGAGATTTTGCCTGGCTACGGCCAGATGCGCAGTCCAGCAGCTGCCCGCTGCCTGCGGGCATCTCCACAAGGGAGACGACCCGCAACCAGGTCTGTAGGTCTGGCCTGTTCCGGGCAAGACCCACTAACCTGGACCGGGTCAGTCTTTAAAAAAAAAAAAAGAAAAAGAGAGAAGGGAGTGAACTAGGTCCACTTCAGGGGGCTAAAAGTGTCGAATAAATTCTTGAAAAATACTCATATATCTAGAGAGGTTTGGGATTATTCTGACCGATTTTTAGCTAAGGGAAAAATCCCAGAGACTATAAAATGACCTTTTTACCACTATTAGTTTATTTTTGTATAATATTAAATTACCAGAGTTTGAGGCTCTGGTTCAGGGACCTATGATTGGATCTATAAATTAAAGAAATTCTCAGTGATAGTTTAATGGGTAACATAATTATAGGCCAAACCTTTTAGTGAGTAAAAATTCCAGTGAATGGGTAATTGACCTTCTTGCCCCTAGGGTTAATCATAAACAGTTAAGACAACCTGAGTCGGTTCAAGGGGTTCATGACCCCATCGCATGCCAGGAAAATTACACAAAGTCCATGAAGTCTAGTAGTACTCTTGAGTTGAATTTTGGACTCATTGGATATCATTAAGGGCTTAAACCAAATGATAGAAATACCCCTTTGAGTGGACCTGCCCACATTCATGTAAATGAAAGCGCGGGTCATCTTGAGAGTGGAACCTCCTGAGAGGATTATGACTTAAAATAAATAAAATGGTAGTGGATGACCATATGACCCAATGGAGGGTATCATACCTTAGGTGGTAAAATTACCTTAACACCCTTAGGGGCAATATATTATGTTTTTTGTCGAAACGGATAACCTAGTTAATTAAGAGTTATGGTACCCTATAAATGGCTTCAAAAAGGAAGGGGTGTGACTAGCTAGTGACACGAAGACCTTGATAGGTCATAGTGTCATAGGAAAT
Organism: Saururus chinensis; assembly: GCA_035235625.1. Lineage (NCBI taxonomy): Eukaryota > Viridiplantae > Streptophyta > Magnoliopsida > Piperales > Saururaceae > Saururus > Saururus chinensis. The sequence continues at coordinate 19,962,091 of CP141146.1, read as the reverse complement.
AAGGGAAAGAACCCTAATTTTCAAGGTTTAAGGTAGCGTATTACACGTGTCTGCAACCCTTGACATCAATCAACTAGGGTATTAATACATAATTTGTGCTATATGTTAGAATTATCTACATTACCGGGCTTGAATTTTCTTAGCCCTAGCCTTGCAAATGAGTGCAATGGGCCTTTGTTTATTGTTATAAACTTGTATGACTTAATGTTATTTATGTTGTTTACCTTGGCGTATGTTTTTATTATTGATGCTTTGATTTATATCAGTAACTTAAGATTAATGAAGATTAATCAAGAGACCTAGGTTGTTGTTGGATTGGGGGGATAACACCTAATCGAGATAAAGACTAAAATACCCTCAATAGGGTTTGGGACTTGTTCATGGAGTTAACGGAGCCCTGACATAGAATTTTACCTTGGTTAATGAACCGAGGATGGTTACGGGATGTTCTTTGAGTCATAGCTCAGTGGATGAGCTATTTATTGGGTTGATTCACAAGGTGAAGAGGACCCAAATGGTTGAGGGAATACTTGACTGGATAAAAATAATCTAGTCTAAGTTTCAGATGTTTGGGGGAGTCAATGGTCATAAGGACCTGAGGCTTCTATGGATATATTAGTAATGTCTTATGAGACATTTTCTCCCAGAGTTGGGATGGTGGAGAATGCGATATGCTTCTTCATTGCCACGACGGTTTGGGTATTGACCATAGGGTCTTTACTGCGGGTCTCCCGCAGGTCTTCCCAAGACTATTTAGTACGTACAAAAAATAGAGTTACATAAGCATCATGGAAGGCTTGTGTTTCTTGCCAATCTGTGTCCATAAGCACAGTTGGGATCCTCTTCTCTAGATTCGTGGCAGGCTATTGAGAGCCCTGAGGATTTGGGTCAAGCTGCTGTTAAGCAGTCTACTCCAAGGTTGGAGTCTTTTGTTTGGAGATTTCTCGAGGGGTGAGTCATCTCCAAGTTATAGATTTGATAGTATTAATTATTGAACAAGGGATGCGAGATAAGTAATAACATTGTTTGATATTGCTTGTTAATTAGATAAGTGAAATGATTAAAGGACTTACTAAGATATAGGTTGGTTAAAAATACCTAAGCATTGCATGTGTGATGCTATGCTTCTTAGGATAGAGTAGTTTTTAGGCAAAACTACAATTAGATCTGATCTTCTTGGAAACATTGGAGATGTTGTCTAATGAATACGTAGGTAACTAACATCGGGTGATGTTGGCCCGATCCGAAAAATATTAATTAAACATTTTGTTCTTTGGAAGCTCGTCTCCTGAAGGCAGAGAGGTTCTATTGTTGTTGTTGTGGTTGCTTCATTTGGATGGTTGTAGATTCTCTAGGCTACAACAAGTGAGACTAAGATTGACACGTATAGGATGAAATTTCTTCGTTTCTGCAATTCCGGTATGTATACCTTAAGCGTGAGAGTCAACTTGTTATTTATTTTTAGACGGGTGACAGACTTGTACTTAGATGGATGAGTTGGTCTTTATGAACTTTTAGACGTTAAATAATATCATATGATTTGATATTCATATTTGTGAACCCCAGTTATTATGACCTGGATATTTAATCGAAGGGTTTGTTTTGTATTTAAAGAAAAAAAAATTCTCACTACTTACCATTCATGCTATTTAAAAATGCTTTTAAAAATCCAGGTCATGGCGGGTTGCCTCCCAGAAGCGCTAAGTTTACTATCTTCAGCCAGACACACCTCTATCTAAACTCATTTAGTGTCTTTTAAAGCAATTATCTTCTCTTTATCAATTCTACTTATCAAATCAGAGTGAGTTAAACAAATATTTAGTTGATCATTAGAATAAATGAAAGGAAAAATATCCTCCACCAAACTCTCAATCATGTCAACCTCAAAAGTATCATTGAAGTCTAATGGTTGTCTACTGGCATCAAATACATTTAACTCACATGTCAAGTTCCCAAAAGAAAGCCTCATCACTTCATTCCAACAATTTATTAGAGCATTGGATGTAGCAAGGAATGGACGACCCAAAATCACAAAGATTTGAGAAGATACATTTGAAACCAATTGTATGTCTAAAATAATAAAGTCCACTGGAAAATAGAATTTGTCTACTTGAACAAGGGCATCTTCCACTATTTATCTTGGCCTTTTGATTGAGTGGTCAGCAAGTTGAAGTGTTATGTTGGTGGGTTTTAAAACCACTAGACCTAATTGCTCATAAACAGAAAAAGCTAAAAGATTTACACTAGCCCCTAAATCAAGCAAAGCTTTTTTAATTCGAAAGTTCCCAATTACATAGGATATGGTTGGACAACCTAGATCCTTGTATTTGGGTGGGGTATTATGTTGCAAAATTGCACTTACTTATTCTGTCAAAAATGCATTCTTTTGTACATTTAGCTTACGTTTGATTGTACAAAAGCCTTTCAAAATTTTTTCATAAGATGAAATTTGTTTAATGGCATCTAAGAGAGGAATGTTAATCTTAACTTGTTTGAAAATTTCAAGAATGTCACCATTTTGCATTAATTTAGAAGAAGATTGTAATCTTTGGGGAAAAGGAGGAGGAATAGGGGAAACACAATTGGAGTTGTCAAGTTTATCACCATGTTTAGAATTAAAAGACTCCTTAGGTTGAACAATCTTTTTTAGAATGTCTTTGTTAATAATTTTTCTACTTCTCAAAGTGGTGATGGACTTAGCATACTCTTCTTGTAAACTTAAAGAATTCAAAATTTCAATTACAAATTGACATTTAGGATTTGGTTGTGGTTGAGAAGGAAACTTTTCTTTTTCTTTAATGCTCAAAGCTGTGGTCAATTAAGTGATAGAAGTCTTAAAGTCATTTATGGCTTGCATTATTTGGTTGTTGATTGTTGTTTGACTTTGTATGAATATTTGCAATGTGTCTTCAAGAGTCTTCTCATGTGGTAGAACATAATTTGAAAAAGAAGGGGGTACGTGCACATTAGACTCATTTCTCCAACTAAAGTTAGGATGATTTCTATAATTAGGAGTATAAGTTTTAAAATAAAGAGAAGATAAAGACTTTTTATAAGTATTCATAGCATTTTCTTAAGTATGTAACACCTCTTGAAAAGTAGGGATTATTCGACAATTTTGTGTTTGGTGTCCATCACTATCATATATACTACAAATATCTTGTGCTTTTTGAGGAGCTTTAGATATGTTTTCCCTATTAATTTTCATAGCCTCAACTTTTCTAGTTAAACTTGTAGTTTTTGCTTTTACATCATCCTCTTCTTTAAGAAGGTACATGCCCTCCTTAGTTATCCCATTAGATTTTGTCTTATTACTATTTTCAAATTCATTAGAATCTTTCTATGATTGAACATTTTTAGCTAACACGTCAAAATAGTCTCATGCTTCCTCAGGTTCTTTACTAAAAAATTCTCCATTACACATCATTTAAACAAATTGCTTCATTTGAGAAGTCATGCCAATATAAAAGAAACTAATTGTACGCCATGTTTCATATCCATGATGTGGGCACAATAACAAAAGATCTTTAAATCTTTCCTAACATTGAAAGAAAGTCTCATTTTCTTTTGGTGAAAAATTCATGATATTCTTTCTAAGTGTATTAGTTCTATGGATGGGAAATTTTTTTTAAAAAAATTCTCTTTACATTTCTTGTCATGTTCCAATGGATCTTGGCTTCAAAGAATTCAAACAATTTTTTACTTTTTTCTTTAAAGAAAATGGAAAGAGTTTTAATATAATAACATCATTAGAAACATTTTTATTTGGCAAAGTTGCACAAACCTCTTCAAACTCTTTTAAATATAAATCCAAATCTAAGCCATGAAATTTGGGTAGTAATTGAATTATACCCGGCTTGAGTTCAAAACCACCTACATTAGTTGGAAAAATCATGTAAGAAGGAGAACTTGATCTAGTTGGTTGCAAATAATCATATAAAGTTTTAACTTAAACATTTTGAGTATTATTTTCCTCATTATTACTTCTTTGTTCCTCATTAATTCTTAGATCCTCCATTATATCAAAATAAAGAGAATTTTCAAATGATTTGTTCACTCTTCTCAATCGTCCTAAATTATTGCGCACCCATGTAAACATGCAACAACAAAATTTTTTTTTATAATTAACAAAAGTAAAAGTGCAGAAATTAAATGACAAAATATAAAAAGTTAAGAGAGTTAGAATTTGATATACAAAATAAAAAAAAAAGGCCAAATACACTATCGAGGTACACGTTTGATCCCGAAAAATTTTCGGTGGTAACTTGGGTTGTGACAGTGGTTTTAAAAAGAAAAATTGTAGAATTTAAATAATAAAAGTAAATGACATAAAATAAATGATTGAGTTTAAAGAGTTGGTGTACAAAATTAAAGTTAGAGTAAGTTTTTTTTTTCCGTAACAGATTCTTGTCACACATTGCAATCCCCGACAACGACGCTTAAGAGCATAGAAAGTCATTACAATAAAACTAAAACAAAAGTATAAAAGAAGAGAAGAAAAATAGGAGAAGAGAGCTCTAAAGAGGAGGGGATGATGGCTCTACTACATCCACCCCTCTATTTATAGGAGTAGAACGGGTGTTTCAAAGGGAAAAGTCCAATCATATCCCTTGATTACATCATGATTGATTGCTTAATTGGTTGCTTCTTTGACAATGATTAAATTCTAAATTAATCAAATTAATCAATGATTTATTTAGAAAATAAGTATCTTTGAGTATTCCTTTAGTTATCTAATTAGCCTCATTGTCTTTCCTTATGTGTATCTATTACAACTAATGAAAAGATTATCCATGTATTGGCTTCGGGTTAGTTAACTAGCTATCCTTTTCCATGTCATATTTGACCCATAAATCTTTGGAATTATGAATATCTTCCTAACATAGCAATTGTAGCTACGGAAGTGTTCTTTCCAATGCCATCAGAATCGTATCAATCCAAATTATACATAGAAAGATATGGTCGAAATACTAATGTTATGTTAATCTGTCCAAATCAGCTTCTTCCTAAATTTAGTTCTCTTGATGCAAATATAAAATCAAACGGGGACACAAGGTTGTGTTTGACCATTCCATACATTCTTAGACCATTAGGAGCCCATTCTTGACTTTTAAATAGCTTTGGGTAGTTAGACTTTACTTCCTTTTCTACTTAGATCTTGTTGAAGCCTATTTAGACATGTAAACACAACTAAAGTCCAACTAACCTATTCAAAACAAAAATAAGACATATAAGTAATGAATTAACACAAAATAGGATTGTAATTTAAGATTTCAAAGTATCTAATTGAACATTATTTTAGTGCATCAATTTTATCCATCGCTAGTACCTTACGTGTAGCAACAAATATTTAGATGTGTCACTACTACCTAATATATTAGCGATACAAAAATGTGTCGCTAATACATTTTATTTAAATTATTTTATTAATTTTAAACTATAATATGTATAAAAAATTCCAATAAAATTTAAATCAATAACTCCCCTCTGTCTTTCCTCGTTCTCTCTCTCATCTTTTGCTATTCTCTCTTCTATCTTCTCTCTCTCTCGTCTCATTCTGTCTCCTCTTGTCTCTCACTCTATCTACTCCCACTCTCTCTTCTCTCCACTTTCTCTATGCTCTCTTCTCTAGATCTCTCTCTTCACTCTCTTTATCATATTTCTCTCTCTCCTCCCTCTCTCTTCACTCTCGTCTCTCTCTCTCCACTCCACTCTCTCTCTCTCTCTCTCTCTCTCTCTCTCTCTCTCTCTCTCTCTCTCTCTCTCTCTCTCTCTCTCTCTCTCTCTCTCTCTCGTGCTTAAATGTGAGCCTAACTTTGAGGCGGTGTGGGATAAAGTAAGAAAATATTTATTCCCTTATTATTTATTATATATAAATATAATAAATATTAAATAAAAATATTATATTTGTGAAATTATTCTTAAATTTTATAATATTTTTATTATATATTTAAATAATAAATAATAAATAAAATATAATAATAAAACTATTAGCGACATTTTTAAAAATGTTCTTAATTTTTTTTAAAGTAAAATTTATTTTATTTACGATGTATTTTAAGGTGTCGCTAATAGTACAACTATAAGCGAAACTTTTAGAAAAGCATCGCTTTTATAAATACTATTTGCAACATTTTTTTAAAAGTGTCGCAAATAGTTCTAATTTTTTTTATATTTTTAAACGTATAACTATTAGTGATATTTTTTAAAAAACATCTACAAATAATAGTTTTTAGTGACACTTTGTATTGCATCGCTAATAAAAGAGTCACTAATAGTTCTTTTTGTTGTAGTGAAACCATAGCAGTGTCCTAGATTACCAAAGAGCAAATTATTAATTTCTCTATTTTATAGTTGGTTGTGTAGACTATGTTCTCAAATACTCCCTCATCTCATATTAGTAGCTCTTTGAAAAAATGTTTGTCCCATACTAATAGCTCTGTTAGTAGTTGTGTACTTAAAAAAGAATTTTAGAAGTTAATTTCCACTCTCTTACTATGGGTACCACTATTCACTAAAAATCATGATTTTTCCAAATGGAATTTAATATGGGATGGATGGAGTATTATCACTAGTGATTTTAAAATGGATCAAATTATGTACAATATAATATACTCCCTCTATCCCATATTAATTGCTTTATTTAGTTTTTCAAAATGAACTAATTTTATTTAATTTAAAAAAGAAAATAAAACTATTAATGTGGGACAAAGGGAGTATTATTTTGATAAATGTGTAATGGATGGGAAATATATATTTTGTGATAACTGGCTTATATAAGCTTATGAAAACCATACAGTATAAAAAAAATAAAGTAGGGAAAATTATTTAAATAATATTAAAAAAATATTTACCGAAATCGCGCACTTTGGAAAATATTTTCCAAAGTGGTGTTGTTTTTGTCCACGTAGGTACTAGTCAAGTGCTGGCGCCTATGTGGCTTTTTTCTTTTGAAAATTTTCTCAATTTCATTATTTGGAAAGACGAAATCATCTTTAAGTTGATTTTGTCCTTCCAAAGGATATCCCACCGCTTAGGCCACTCATGCCCCACTCACTCGTGTCCCTACCTTAAGTGGATTTTGTCCTTTGGAACGATGAAATCATCTTAAGCTGATTTTGTCCTTTCCCTCTACTTACCCCGATGCTTCTCTTCCCGTTCGTCTCCTCCCTTTCGAATTTCTCCACCCTGCTCAGAGTAGTGCGCCGTGCTCTGCCCAGATCTGCCACCGAGAGACCAAAAACAGAAAGTCCATCGTGCTCTGCCGTCCACCTCACCGTGCTCTGCCATCCAGCTCGCCATCCTCCGCCCAGATCCACACATGATTCCTCCAACATTTCAAATTTTTACAAGAGTTTTCATCCCCGGATCTTTGTCTGTAATGACTGATAATTTTGTAATGCTCGGCTCTATTTTGTATTGTTTTTTAGCTTATGAATGGTATTGATTTTATTCCCGATTATGCTTTTTTTCTTCTATTGTTGTTTTGATTTGGTAATCAATTGCCACTAAAATATGCTCGGCTCTATTTTCTGTATTTGCTTTAATCTTGATTTCCTCAATGTTCATCATTTCCAGTTGCTACACATGTAACCCCCAGCCAGATCCGATAGTATATTATAGAAGACAACAGGCAGCTCGTATTGAGCCATCTGTTACTTATGCGGAGCTGGAGCATGAGGTGCAAGAGCAAGAGCAAGAGCATGTGGACCGTGAGGAGTAGGCGGAACCGGAAGAACCAGTATAGCACTATCAGGGTCGAGGTCGAGGCCGAGGCTGAGGTCGAGAACATAGGGGTAGAAGAGATTGAGTGATTTAGAATTGTGATATGTTTGTTTTGTAAACTAAACCATTTTGTGAACATTGTATGTAATTTGATGTGTTTATATTATTGTGTTTTATATGTTATTTCCATGGAACATATATGATGTTATACAAAGATCGATTTATATGTTTTGTGTGGAACATATGCGATGCTTATGCTAGGATATATTTGCATGTTTTGTGTGGATGATATTTGATGTTTCACATGGACAAGTGTTGTTTTCAATGTTAAGCTATTAAAAAAAATATTCCATAAGACAAAATCTTATAACTTTCCATTGCGGGCCGTGAATGTGCCGAAGTCCTTGGATTTCGTCCTTACATTAGATATCGTCCTTATAAAGGACGAATTGAGATTTTGTCCTTTGAAAAGATGAAATCCACTTAAAGCACTTGTGAGTTGCTCGTTGGTCGTAAGAGAGCTAAGTTGTGGGATTTTGTCCTTTGGAAGGACGGAATAACCTTAAAGATGATTTCATCATTCCAAAGGATGAAATCAATAACTTAAAAAAAAAAAGCCACGTAGGGGCCAACGCTTGGCTTGAGCCTATGTGGACAAAAGCAGCACCATTTTGGGAAATATTTCCCAAAATGCGTGCTTTTGGTTAAAAAATTTTAAATATTTTTTTTATTAAAGTATTCCTTCTTTTATTGAGATGATATTGAAGTATTCTCATTTTCACAAGTGAGGGAAAAGACTTTCACCCAATATTACTACTTGAATGCCCTTAGTAGTTAGAAGATTATGCACTTTGTGTATATATTATTGAAACTCACCTTCCTGCCCCAAATATTGAGCAATGGCTTCTGTTTAGATCTTGGATTCTTACTGGAAGGGCATATTTCTTGATCATCAAAATATCTAGGTAAATGTCTCACGAGATTCTATTATTCACTAGCATGTCATAGAGTGCGATGCAATAATATACTATCAATTACTAGCATGTCAGTAGAGTGAGTTGCAATAATTATGGTAGGATTTATTTATTAATTATGCAATTTGAGGCACTTCAGAGAAGGTTCAGTCATATGCAAGTAATTATAAGAATTGCACCATGAAAATGACACCCACTAGAAAATTTCAAACAAGCATTTGAATGTTTTAATAATTACTGTCACATAAATTACCATGCTTCTTAATTAGTGTGAATATAGGAGTGTGAAAACTCTTGATCCTGACTCATAATATATTTTTAAAATATCCTTATTAACTTGTCTCTTCATTTGCAATTATTTTAGACTATACTTTGACAAAATCGTTTCAATTTTAGTAAATCCACTAGTTGTACAATTTAATTTTGTTTTGTAACAAGGATAGTTGTACAATTAATGAAATGACTCTTTATATACCCGTGGAAAAAATATCCCATTATGGAAGCTTATGAAAGCAATCATTTAGGTTATAATTCAGTGGCAAGACTGAAAAAAATCTGATAGTTGAAGATTGTATTTTAAACAGCTAAAATTGATCTTGCTTAGGAGGAAGTCAATAGGCAAAGATGAATAGTGGCTCACACCTTCTAGTGGTTAAGGGTTTAGCTGGAAGGACATGAAATGAAGGAATTATTGAGAGTTTAATATCTACTATATGATGATAATGAATTATTAGATTGCTCCTAACCCATTTATTTTTGTAAGTAATAATTAAGAGTTCTAGCTTATATGGGTATGAATTTGTTTAGAAGTAGAATAAACAATAAAGAAACTCTAATTTTTTATGTCATTCATGAAAATCAATCATCAAACAATACATGCAAACCACACAATCACAAAATGATTTTTACGTAAAAAACTCAACTAGGGTAAAAAATTGCAGCAACCTCAATCAAAGGCTAAATCAATGAACTATAATGATATAGATCTTACTAGACTCAAAACAACTAACCAACCTTAAGCCTTTTGTTAAATCTTATCTTATTAATGATTATGGCCCTTAATTTTTCCTCCTTTTAATCATTAAAGTTTTCCCTTTTTGTGTTTTGATCTTTGTCTTATTCTTGTAGCAACTAAACTAAGGACCCTTTCCTTTTTTGTTAATTTACCCCATGAGATTCTTTAACTCCTTTGAAAAACTTTACTGACTCTTCTATCTAAAAGTTCTGTGTGAAATATTCTTTTCTTAGTTGTGCATTAGGATGAATTTACTATGGATAATCTCTTCAAGCTCCTATGAGATTTCTAACGGAAAACAATGTAAAAATGACTCTCATTTCTTCTCCAATATTTTCTACGTTTTCATCTCTTAAATTTCGTCACTTCTTATCCTTTGTATAGGTCTCAAATTCAAGTTGGAATGTTTTCTTCAAAAAGGAAATAAAACTATTCTAGAAAGGCTTGCTTAGGGCAATTAAAACTGCTAGCAATCGACGTTCCAAATAATGATCAATCGTTCATTAATTTCTTAAGCCACGACTCCTTGATTGATCGATCTGTCTACAAAGAGATCAATTGATAAACTCTTAGCTTCATTTAACAAAGGGTTGAACTTTTTCTTCAACAAGGAAATAAAACTATTCGAGAAAGGCTTAGGGCAACTAAAATTGCTAGCAATCGACGTTTCAAATAGGGATCAATCGTTCATTGTTTTCTTAAGCCACAATTCCTTGATTGATTGATCTGTCTACAAAGAGATCAATGATAAACTCTCAGCTTTATTTAACAAAGGGTTGATTTAAGTGCTGATTGATTGATTCTTCTATTTCTTGCTTTAGACACTATTCAAAAATAGTTTTACCCTTTTTACCCTAAATCCTTCTAAAACCTCTGAAATCACTTCTGAAACTTCTCTGAGTGACTTTTCATGTGAATGTATACTAAATAAACCTCTGAAACCATCAACATTCCTTAGTCTTCATTCTTAATATATAAGAACAAATTTTTGCTCCTATTTTTCTTGTCAAAACATTCATAATTGAAAATTAAAATAAAATTACAATTCTTAACATAGTGCATTGACTTTCAATTTAGAGAAATCACTTGACAACACTAAGTCTTAACATAGACAAATTGGAATGGATCTTGAAAAGCTTTGTCTAAATTTGTACTTATCATGCATGCTGAAAATAAAAAAAGATGCATAGTACTATCCAAGCAAGTACAATGATAAACTGTCCAAACAAGTATAAGGATAAGAGCTTTGATTTTCATTAATGTCTCCTCCCCCTTTTTGACATAAATAGACAAAAAATTAAGCAATAATTAACAAAAATACTCCATTAAGCACAAACAAGTTACACATATCACCATAAGACATGAAAAGAAATAATATATAAAATAAAACATGTCTATAATTACATATCCATCACAAAATCATAGTAAAAATATCTCAAAGTCAAATGAAACATAAACTGAACTAAAACAAGTTTAAGAACCATAATACATGAAAAAGTGATAGGAATCAATCAACTCAGCATTGTCATCAACATCAAACTGCTCTGCTCACTCTCTGCTAAGGGAGATCAATATCTAAGCATACATCTGACATCTACTAGACCATGTACTACTGCATCCTCAAATGTTTTGAACTCAGCATAAGTAACAAGTCTATCCGGCTGATCCTGATGTGCTGGTGCATCTGTTAGTGCCTACAACTCCTCTATATCCCTCTCCTGGCCTCAGTGACATGACATCTTACAACGAACTATAAGTGCATCAATAGAACCCATTCTAACCATGGTCTGCTCAACTCGTGAGACCCTAACATGAATTAAAGTGAAGATCTTACTCAAAAATAAAAGTGTAGGGCAACATCTCGTACATATGTCAATGTAGGAATGTCATCATATGACCAAAAATGATTAATGAAAGCTCAAGCTCTAGATATATTTGTGCAAGAAGGTACAAAAGCCTGACCATCGTGCAATCAACTCTCTCCTTTGTAGCACTTTAAATGTCATATTGAGCTATGACATGCAACATGCAAAAAATAGGCAGTAGTCATTGAGTGTAACGCTCGCAAAATTTTCACATGTTTTTTTTTAAATTTACAATTTTTTTGCAATATAACGGCTATAAATAAAAATAATTAACCAAATCTAAAACCTATAAAAATAATTTTTATTATTTTTAAATACCGTACATAAATTTCCTACATAAATTTATTTTCATTCATCATACGACCAAAGCAAACATTCCTGAGCATACATAAAAAATAAAACATATGAAATAAATTGGCATAGCCATGGACTTAATTACAAACACATCCTAGGCATCTTTGAGTGCCATCCCATAACAGTCCGAAGCTATAGTGCAATCAACTCTCACCTTAGACAATACATATGATCCACAATATTTTGACAAGTCATGGCAAAACACTAAAGATTTGTATGAGTCAAAATCATCTTGAATCCAGAAAAATGGGCCCAAGAGTCTATCTCCAAGAGCTCTTGATCAAATAATTGGAAAAGCTTCCAAAACATTGGGACTAAAAGGAAGGAAAATGAGTATTTTCATACTTAGTAGAAATTCCTCGGTGGGGGAGTTCTAATCAATGAACATACATAGTTGCACTTATGTAATTTTCGCAAGAAGCATATATAACAAAGCATAATCTTACAATACATAATTTCTATGCTCACACATGAGTCATCCTACCACACATCTTACATATATTGTCTTACTCATACAATGGTACTAAAATCTATACACTTACAATTTTGCTCAGAAGTCTTACTCGGAAACTTACACTTATAGTCCTACTCAAAAACTTACGAACTTACTCTTACATAAAATCTTATGTACTTACTACAACAGTAGTAAGCATATTTGTACAATATTATTCTTGACAACTAGAGCTCATTACAGTCTAATCAGCTTTAGTGTTGAAGGAAAGGAATGTCACTAGGACATCACCTTAACCTCTTGGGAGCAACTTGACGCCATGACCTTTTCCGAAGCCAAGGCACACCTATGCTCATGGGGCACATGATCAAATAGGTAAGAGTAGATGTATGATACTACTTGAACTCGTATATTTAAAATTACTTTTGGAAAACCTTGTATAACCTTGTATTTATCCTACACACTTAAAGTCAAATTGATTTGCATAGCATTGTTCAATAAATTATAAAGAAGATAAGCACTTCTCCCCCTTTTTGACATAAATTGACAAATGTTAAAGCAATAATTAATAAAAATACTCATTAAAGCCAAATCAAGTTAAAACTATCACTTAAAGATATGAAAATAAATAGAAATATCAAACCATCACATGTCCATCACATATCCCAATATAAAATTAGTTTCAGGGTACATCTCATTAGCACAATGAAAATAAATGAACTAAACAAGTGTTTAACCAAAAGAATAAATGAAAAGTAATACAAGGATCATAAAAACATCAGTTAGTAGCTACATTATCATCATCACCATTCTGCTCCCCCTCACTATCTGTTCATGGAAGTTAGGATCTTAGCAATCAATCAAAGTCTATAAGCCTCTGAAATTCAATATCCTGAAATAGTCACAGGTCGATTTGAATCATCCATAGATGCTAGTGGCTCTCTTGTTGCATCTACTGCCCCCTATGGCTAATGATCTTTACCCTGATGGTAAGATAACATCTAGCAAACCACTCCAAGGTCAATGAGTCTCATCCCAGTCATAATAAGGTAACTTTTCTCTAGGTATCTTCATATAAATCACTGTGAAAATCTGGCACAAGATGTAAGGATAAGGCAACGTGTCACGTGTCTGGCCATGCAGAAAAGTCACAATCCTCCTAAAAATGATAGAGGGTAGATCCAAATCCATATGTGGTTGTGCGAGGAGGTGTAGTAGTTGTGCCATTGTTCTATCTACTTTCTCCTTCCTAGCACTCCATATGTCAAGCCAAAAGTCTCATGTCATAGAATATGCAAACAAAGACACCTCAAGCTTTGATCCTCTTAGCAAACCATGCAAACCAGCGGTCAGCTCACTATTAGGTGGAAAGTCATATCCATCAAACTATGAAAATGTGAGCTCTCTCCTCTCACAGCCAATAATATATGCAATGATATCAAGTGTCACTCTCATATGAAATCCTAATGCAGTGTCAATGAGTGCACCATCATCCTCCAAAGGGAGTCATGCATATCACTGCATGACTAACCTAGGGTATACATGCTAATTTGATGTAGAAATAGTGAAAAAATAACCCATCAAATATGGTATAGCCTCAATACATCCTACAACATTCTCTAAAAGTATATGTACTAAGCTCAGCTCATATCTAAAAGGCTTCACCCTGTCTAATCCACTGCTCAATGCCCCTAGATCCCTTGAGCTTGACTCAATAGTCTTTTGCTTCTTAGCTCTCCCCGTATAGATTAAATGACAAAGAAGCAACCTAGAGCTAAACATAAACTAGGAATAAAGAAATAATAATAAATCGCCTATAATTTTGAAAAGCATTGAAATGCAAGCCAAAATTGCAAATTTCAAATTTTAAATAAACCCTAAAAAACTTTTATCTCAAAATGACTGCAAATTTGAACCTAAGATAGATCTCAATGACTAGATCAAACTTTTCAACTAGACCAAGAGTCAAGTTTGATCAGAACTAGCTGATTTTAAAAATCCCCAATTTTGTTAAAAAACATGAAATAGCCATTGCTTTTTTGTGAAATCTCGAGTTTTAACAAATCAAATTGCATGAAAATTTAACCAAAGAAAGATCAATCTATTTTTAACAATCTTATCAGTTCAAATTGCATGAAAATCCTTTGAAAGTCAACCAAAAATTAAAATTTGAGTTTCGGAACTCACCTTAGTAGTAGAGAAATTCTTGATTTTGATGCAAATAACTTGAGTTTGATTGCATAAAAATACTTCAATTCACCTGTATTCACCCAAAAGTATTCTTTATTAAAGTTTAGAGAGGAATAGACTTGAAATCTAAGCAAATTTAAAATCGAGCTTCGATGTGAAAACCCAACCAATGATTGATCGCTAGGGTTGATCAATTGTTCTTGAAATAAATTCAATTTTTGATTTTCTAAAAGTAATAAAAATTACAAAAATTCCTAGAAAAAATCTACTGAACTCGTAAAAATATTTGAGAACATTCTCCATCAATTTTTGTTTCTAACACTCAAATTAAAAATCAAACACTAAAATAGTAAAGTTAAGCTCTTTTTGATGATTTTGTAAGCAATTATGTTTTAATATGAGTGCATCCACATATATTGTTCCTTAATATCTTGCCTTAGATCAGTTCACCCCATTGGTATGTGATTGTTATTTTTTTTTGACACATTAATCCTCTTTTATAAAGTTTTGAATAAAAATCACCAATGTAGTTAACACTTGTCACTTTTAATCTTGAAACTCGCAAGATCACTCTTAACCAGACTAACACAAATTTGTTCATACCTTAGTAAAGACTCAAATCACATTTTTTACTTTCTTTAGCTAGAATATATGAAAATGTTTTCCTAAAATGATACATAATTAAAAAGCTCATAATCAACATGCTTATGCTTTTTCTGTAATATGATATATTTCCTCAATTCATTTTTCTAGGGCTTGGTTTTTCCTGAATCCTCTCTACTTGTATCATAATATTTTTCTTTCTTTTTCATTAATTTTTCTTGATGTTAAGTGGATTAAAGCTTTATGCTAGCCTAGGCCGACGTAAATAGGTAGCCCTTTCCCAGGGATGGATCTTGAACATACTTCCTAAGCATTGAGACGTGAAAGACATCATGAACCTTCAAGTTGAGGAGGTAATGCCAACCTATAAGCAACGAGTCCGATTAACTTACCTTTCACTCCAAATCTCATAACCCCTTTCGTTGGTGAAATCTTCAAGAAGACATGATCGCCTAATTCAAACTCAAGATCTCGGCATCTTTTATCTGCATAGTTCTTCTATCGACTTTGAGCTGTCAACAATTGTTCCTTGATTAGCTTAACTTTATCAGCACATTGCTGGATCAGCTCTGATTTGATCAAGCGACACTCTCCCACATCACTCCAGCATGTTGGTGATTGACAAGGTCGTCCGAACAGTGCTTCATACGGTGCCATACCAATGCTAGAATGGTAGCTATTATTATAGGCAAATTCTACTAGTGACAGATGTTTGTCCTAATTACCTTTCCATTCCAAAGTGCAGGCTTGCAACATATCTTCCAATACTTGGATGATTATTTCTGACTGTCCATCCGTTTGCAGATGGAAAGTTGTGCTAAATTTTAATGTAGTACCCAAAGCCTCTTGTAAACTCCGCCAAAAGTGTGAAGTAAATTTGCTATCCCTATTCGAAACAATGGACACAGGCACTCCATGTAAACTAATTATCTCCTTAATATACAGTTGTGCCAAACTATCCAATGAGTGCTTCTTTTGGAGTGGAAGGAAATGAGAGGACTTAGTAAGCCGATCAACTATGACCGAAATTATGTCATTACCGCTTGAAGTCCTGATATAAAATCCATTGTTATATGCTCCCACTTCCATTCAGGAATGTCAAGAGATTGAAGCAATCCAGAAGGTTTCTGATGTTCCGCCTTAACTTGTTGGCATGTTAAACATCAGGAAACACACTCAGCCACATCTCGCTTCATCCCGTCCCACAAAAAATTCCTTTTTAAATATTGATACATCTTGGTCCCTCCGGGATGAATAGTGTACTTTGAACTATGTTCTTCATCTAGTATTCTATGCCTTAATTCTAGAATAGCCGGAACAACTAATCTCCCAAGAAAGCGTATACCTTCATCACTTCCTTGAGTGAAATTCGACCGTTCTAACAAGGCTTGAGTCTCCATATCCATCTTCTGAGCCTCTAGTATTTGCATTATCACCACAGACTGTACCGACATGTAGGCGAAGAATGATTTTCCTCGTTCTCTCTCAAGCTCAGGTCGGACTGCAATTACTTCTTCAAGTAACTTCCATTCTTTCATCATCAAATGTACCATGAACCCATGAGACTTTCGACTCAAGGCGTTTGCAACTACATTCGCCTTCCCTGGATGGTACTGAATGGTGAAGTCATTGTCCTTCAGATATTCCATCCAACGTCTTTGGAGCATATTCAGATCTGGTTGGGAGAAAATATATTTTAAACTTTTTTGGTCAGTGAACACCTCAAATTCTTCTCCATAAAGATAATGTCGCCAAATCTTTAATGTGAAGACAACTACAGCAAGTTGTAAATCATGGGTAGGGTAGTTAGTTTCATGAATTTTCAGCTGTCGCGAGGCATAGGCTACAACCTTTCTATACTGCATCAATACACAACCTAAACCCTCTCGCGAAGCATCACAATATACTACAAATCCACCACTTCCATGAGGTAGAGTTAACACTGGGGTGGTGGTAAGTTTCTTCTTTAATTCCTGAAAATTCTTCTCGCATTCCTCATTCCAAATAAATTTCATATCTTTGCGAGTTAGTTTGGTCAAGGGTAGGGCAATCTTTGAAAATCCTTTAATAAACCTCCTATAGTACCCTGCCAAACCTAAGAAACTACGAATTTCAGACACTGTTTTAGGCCTTTCCCACCTTAGCACTGCTTCAACCTTAGCTGGATCGACCATCACTCCGTCCTTCGATATAACATGACCAAGAAAGTTTACTTGATCTAACCAAAATTCACACTTGCTGAACTTGGCATAAAGCTTGTGTGTACGAAGTATATTTAACACTATTTGAAGATGTTTCTTATGGTCATCAACACTTGTGGAGTAGACCAAAATATCATCTATAAATACTATAACAAATCTATCTAGATAAGCATGGAAAATCCAATTCATTAGATCCACAAAGGCAGCTGGGGCATTAGTCAACCCAAACGGCATAACTAAGAATTCATAATGCCCGTACCTTGTTCGGAAAGCGGTTTTTGAGATATCTTCATCTTGAATTCTCAGCTGATGATAGTCTGATCTTAAGTCGATTCGAGAGAATAATACGAGGAAGAGGATATTTATTTTTTATTATCACTCCATTCAACCTCCAATAATCAATACATAAACGAAGAGACCCGTCTTTCTTCTTCACAAAAAGCACTGGTGCTCCCCAAGGGGAGACACTTGGACGGATAAATCCTTTGTCTAGAAGGTCTTGAAGTTGTTCCTTCAATTCTTTAAGCTTGGCCGGACCCATTCTATAAGGTCCTTTCGAGATAGGAGTGGTACCTGGGAGAAGCTCAATACTAAACTTAACTTCTCTTTCAGGTGGTAGACTGGACAATTCATCTGGGAAAACATCAACAAAGTCCTGTACTGTGTCTATCTCATCCAAAGTTATCTCCTTCACCTCATTTGTGATAACGGTAGCAAGGAATGCCCGACATCCTTGACTCATTAGTTTTTGTGCTTTAGTGGCTGATATAAAACAAGCTCTTGTTTTATCTTGAATTCCTTTGAACACAATGTTTCCTTTTCCAAAGACTACTTTCTTTTTACCACAATCTACTATGTCTCTATGTGTAGCTAACCAATCCATGCCGAGGATAATATAAAAGTCAGTTATCTTTAGTAAAACTAGGTTAGCACTCAGCCGATTGTTATCTATCTGAACTGACACCTCTTTAAGAAACTCTTGTGTTAATAAAGAGTCCCCTACAGGTGTTGCGACTTCTAGTATAAAGGGTAACTTCAAAACTTGATCTTCAATATTTAAAGCAAATTCAACTGATATAAATGAATGTGTAGAGCCTGGATTTATCAAAACTCTAGCTAATCGATCAGAGACAAGAAGAATACCTTCCATGACAGTATTTGAGGCATGAGCTTCCTCATTTGTGATGGCATATACTCACCCCGGAATTCTAGCCTTCTGTTCGGTCTAAGTCTCATTTCTTGTATGCTTCCTTGGGCAGTCTCTAGCAAAGTGACCCTCAACTCCACACACAAGGCATAGGTTAATCCTTTTCTTGCAGGGTTGCCTCGGGTGAAACAATTTACATATGGGGCATGAGTTCCCTCCCCTGCCCTACTGATATTGTTGTTGTGGCCTTTTTTTAAAGGGTTGTTGTTGTGCTTGTGGCTGATATGGTCGAATTAGCTAGGTAGGTGCACCGCCAGAGTAGTTAAAGCCTCCATTGTTGTTAGGGCGTCTGAAACTACCATTTTGCCAAACTTCATTCTGTTCTTCCATTGCTCTCTGTTGATCGTGCTCTGCCACATAGGCAATCTCCACCACCCGACTCAAAGTAGTAGGTTGCAAAATTACTACTTGAGCTCTTAATTCAGGTTTTAATCCCGAGACAAATCGGGTGGCACGAGATAATTCTGCAGTGCATGCTCCCAAGGAAAAGCTCCGCAACTGAGTAAATTTCGTCAAATACTCCCGTACTGACAAACTTCCTTGCTTTAGTTCCATGAACTCCAACTTTTTTGTTGCCTCATATGGAGTGGAAAATAACTATCATAGAAAGCTTCTTTGAATTCATTCCAAGAAACTTGCTGAACTTCCACAAATTTAGTCTCCTTGATTATGGTCCACCAATGATCTGCCTCTCCAGAGAAGACAAATGTGCCAAAGGTAACCTTTTTACACTCAGGTACCTCCATTGCTTCAAAAATCTTTTCAATTTCTTTTATCCATTTTTCTGCCTCCTCCGGCTCTCCTTCACATAAGAAGGTGGGGGCAATCTTCTTAAACCGTTCAGCTAAATTGTTCTCACCCTTACTCCTGCTAGATGAGTTTTCACTCAAGGGAATCGGAGAAGGTTGTGGTGGGGGCAAAGAAAGAGCAGGGTGATAACCTTGCACAGCCAAGCGTTGAGCAAGATTTTGTAGCAACACACTCATAGCTTCAGGTGCTACTCCTCCTCCCGATTCAAACGGGGTTGGTCAAGCCAAATCTTTATTTGGAGTTTGCAGCTCTTGACCAGGTTGTTGTGATGACGACATCTAAATTCAAAAGATAGTCTAAAGTTATATTAAGTCTACTTATCTAAGTGATTTTTAGAGATAGAAATCATTTATTTCTTCACTTTATGCATTTGCAGACAGAATTTCTAGGGCTCTAATACCAACTGTCACGACACAAGATTTCTATCAAATATATAAAGAGTTAAAAAGTAAAATCAGAGTCTGCTCGGGTCGCAACCTGGAAATACATAATCGTAACATAACATGATATACTTTATTTCGTGTACAAACACAAAAGTAAAGATATAAACAAGTCTTCTCAAGCCAAAAAATATAAAAATATACTTCGAAAACTACTGGTGTAATTGTAGACTATGTGGTCATCACTTGAAGCTCCCAAAAGTATCTTTATTGCTTTCTTCTACACCCGTCTATTCCACACTGGGCCCTGCAAGGTATGGGGGGGGGGGGGGGGGTGAGTATTTTAAAATACTTAGTAGGAGTACTTATCCTATCAGACATAAATATAACATCTGGTAGTTTGTAAATCATATAATCAAGTAAATAGATAATATTTTTCGAAGAAGCAGTAAGGGTGTGCCTTTCACCTAAAAACTTCACCAGGGCTTCTTCCTACGTATTGAAGATGCTTCTAGGGTTTGTAAGCTCTCATGGCTTACTAGTGTCGTAGACACTTATTATATTATATTATAAAGAATTTGCTGCTGGTACAAAGCAGCAGCCTCTTACTCCTCTATAGATTGTCCGTCAAACACTCCGTGCTAGTAAAGGGAAGAGCCACCCGTGCTCATGGGGCGCTGGGATCTAGAGAGCAGAGAGTTTTCCTATGATACTCTCTACCCTAGCACGCGTAGCCTTGATAGTTGCCCTTCGTTAAGGGCGAATCAGGGGCCTTGCCCTTCGTTAGGGGCTCACCAGGATAATATATGTGTCGTGCATCCGATTCCAAACCTGATTGTATTGTGTACTCTCTATTATAAAACTCTATCGGTACATCTACCAATCTGAGTTCCAAATTATTAAATCTCTTATATGCCCGACTCAAATGGGAGTTTACTTTAAACAATTTTCCACAAAGATTAACCTTTCAACATCCTAGCCTTGCCTCTACAAGTCGTGATCGTGGTACTGACAATGATTATGAAGGTAGGGTTAGTCGCTCGTTCCAATGAGACAGTTACCCCTTCTCTATCTCATCTCAATAACACGGTTGTCATGTTTGTACGTATTTCTAAAATTATTTTGATAGAGTACTAATTCCATGAAATCGTCTTTTAGTCTCACTATACTCAAGTATAATTAAATAGTGGCGAAGCTAGATTGTCTTTATATCCCATATAGCATAAAGCATAATTCATAATTAAATTCCGAAGATAAACACTCGATAAAACAAGTATATGAGGCAATTCAAACAACATATACGGAAATTACTCACATATATAACTAGAATTATATATATATAATTTCAAAGACAACCAATGTAAATATATATGCCTTAAAAGAAGATAAAAACCCCTACCTTTCTTTCTGAGATAGAAAATAAACTATACTCTGGACAACCCAAAATTAAATGTCAGATTTCTGTGTTGTAGAGATCTCAAAATAGAAAAATAACTCTGCCACGATGTTCAGCATGCTCGATTTAGGTTAAAACGCCTCTTGAAGGACTTAAATCAGACTTAAAACAAGTAAGAAACAAAGGAAAGAAGTTTATGAATGATTTAAATCTGAGAAACAGGGACTATTTATAATGAAATGGAGCTGACGCGCATCAGCACCTGTCTGATGCATCACTGATGCGCATCTGACACGTGTTAGTTTGTCTGATGCGTCTACCATTGCACGTCAGATTTCTAACATGCGCCTCTGACATGAGTCAGATTTCTGACGCATGTCTCTGACATGTCTTTGACATGCATCATATTTCTGACACTTTTATTATAAATATATATTTTTCGTTTTTAAAATTTAAAAATATCATATCTTCTTATCCCGTAATTGGAATTATGTATTCTTAGTACCGATGGACTCGTATCGACGAGCCCTTTGAAACTATACCCCGCATGGGTTAATTATCCCATACTTTTAAAGTGGGTCCCGCCCATATGACACATTTTATGAGGTTCTAACTTTTGCTCCCAACCTCCGTTTCGTGTGTACTTGAGTTTGTTATGTTCGTCTTACCGAGCTCTATCTAATACACCTTAATTTTATTATAAAAAATTATTTAAAAACTTATGGATGTTACATCTCCCCCTTGCCTTGTTGCTTATTTGGAAAATTTCTAAATGATTTATGGCAAGGGGTAGTCACCGCTAAAATATGTAGAATTTGACAGGGAACTACAATCTCCATGTAAATAAGTTTTATTTAACGGATGGTATCCCCCGTCAAGAAACCTTTAGAAAAGTTTTAAACTTCTGGATGGTTTCTAGCTGGGAGAAGTCAGCATCACAATATGAAGACCTTGACAAAGACCTTTGTTCTCCATATAATTAAGTTTCATTTGTCAGGGTACCCCCACTACAAAACTTTAAAACTTTTAGAAAACTCCTAGTGGGAGGTGGTCACCGTCATAATATGCAAAATTTGATGGGGAATTAAGGCCTCCATCCAAATTAATTTTATTTGGCAGAAGGTACTACCCACCAAAAAACCTCCAAAAGTTTAGGGTGTTAAGGTGGCATGAGTAAAATTATAAGGGGGTGTGGAGGGTTTTGAGTTGTAAAAAAAATACCTATTATTTTTCTATGGTGGGGGCTCTAAGCATTTTTTAGGAGGGAAATAGACGCATTCTAATTTTAAATTGTCCATTCATTTATAAAACATTTAAAATTGCATTAAAATCACTAAAAAACAAACTTAGGGTCCATTTGTTTTAGCTGAATCTTAATCTGAAAAGTTATCTTAATTAACTTAAAAGCTAATTATCTAATTTAGCTGAATTAGAATCTGAATTTGAAGCTGAATTAGCTAATTTGGACACAACAATAAATTTTTGTACCTTGTAAAACTATCAATTAAATGAAAGAATTGTAACATTACAACGATTAAATGTTTCAATGACGCTACTTTACAACAATTACAATCAAATTAACATAATTTCACACAAATGAAAAAAACAGAAGACCAAAAATTATAATTGTACCAAAACAGGAACTTCACCCATAAAAAACAACCACAAGATATTCCTTCTCTTTCATTTCTTTCTCCCTATGAATTGAAAGCCATTTCAGGCCCGTTGTAACTGCAATTGCCTCAGACAAGAGATCAGCTCCAAAGTCTTAAGCCTACAAAAACCACTACGGGTGGCTTGAAATGTTGCTTACTTGTTAATATTCTAGAAAGCTTTTGCTTCTTTTGTTTTGATTCTACCCAGATCACCACTTGCTTTACCGATTCATTTGGTTTTCTTGGCTTTCCAACAGAGTATAAATAAATTCATTCACCAGAAAGTTTGTCATCTTTTCCACTTCCTGTATAATTGTAGTTTGTAGCCGAAAACATCAATAGTTGAGGCTGAAAGAGAGCGTGGAAGATCTGCATCACTTAATCTCTGGAACCTCTCTGGAGCATGCAATCCACCTCATCCAAGACTAGAAAAGAAATCTCAGTTAGACAAATATCATGCTTGGATAAAGGATCAATTAACCGTCCCGGAGTTCCAACAATTAATTCTACCCCTTGCTGAACCCGGTAGACTAGCCCACCCATTGCATCTCCATCCACAACTAAAGCAGTTTTGAATGGAAGCCCCTTCCCCAGCAGCTTTGCTTGCTCCTCCACCTGCATACAGAGCTCTCTGGTTGGAGATAGAACCAGTGCTAATGGCCACTTCCGATCAGAAACTTTCTTTAGTCGAATGTCTGCACATTTGGATATTAAGGGCAGGAGGTCTTTCACCAACAACAAGAACAAAAAAAAAAGGAATGCGGATTTTTATCACCTTCACACAAGCATAAAAGAAGCATTGTTCAATTTTAGTTAACAAAAATGACGCCGTGAAAGAGGTCAGTTAGCATAACATTAAAATTGACAAAGTCAGAGCGTTCACAATAAGGGATTCCTTAAGTGAGACAATTGCCATTAAGAAGAGACCAATAATGAGTAGCAGAACCAGCAGGTGAGCGAAATCAACCTTCTTGCAAACAGTTTGCAAACACAACCAAACCCCCTCCATGCCAACAGATTCACAGGAAAAGTACTACAACAACCTAATTCAAAATCACAAATTACTCATAAGTCCCACATAAACAACTGAGAACAATGAAGTCACAATTAATGAAAAATCTAAAAATAAATGCACATTGAACCTAAAAAAATAATCAAAAGGAGTAGAAGAGAAAGACCCACCTCCTAAATAAGACAGAGGCCTCCCAGTACCTTTTGGAAGAAGACCTAGATCAGCAAGGCGTTGCTTGAATTCCAAGAAAGCGGGAGAAAGAGATATAGACAGAAATTCCTTTCCTATATTTGGTTGAAATGGAAACTCAGGAGAGAGAGAGCTGATGAGACAGAGAAGGTTGGCGGCGAGATGAGCCGCAAACAGTGGTCTACCGGTCTGGTGGGTCACAGTAGACGATGATAGAGGGGGAACTGACTACAGGGTGGTCGAGAGGATGGGGGTAGAGGAAGGTGGACGTCGTAGTCTGGACGAAGGGAAGCGCACGACAATAGTTAAGTGACCAGACGGTGAAGTGAAGGGCTGGAGCGGTGAATCGCCGCCCAGGACTTGATGAACCAGGTGGAGCTGCTGCCATCCCCCACCGCGTGGTGTATTGACACACCAAGGCAGCAACCGGCGCCGGGGAAGATGATTACCTGTATTGCGAACAGCGGAGACCGGCCCCTTTCGTCGGCCGCAGGGAGGGGCAGCACGAATGGGTGCATCACTTTCACTTTCACAAAGGACGCAAAGTCGACATCGGACTCGGCAACGAGAACGCAACGGAGTTGCCGTCCGCATAGGTGATAACAAGGTCCCAATCTCCGGGCAGGGAGCGAGGTTGCCTGAGAGAGAGAAAAAGGTCAGCAGGGCCTAGCGGGAAATCGCCAAATCAACCGACTAAGGGTCCGTTTGTTTACCTTAATCAACGCTTACCTGATTAAGTATCTTATAAATCAGGTAAAAGCCTGCTTATAAGCTTGTTTATTTTAACTTATTTTTTTTAATTAAATTAAAAAATTAAGCTCACGTTATTTGAAAATAAATAACGATAGGTTTCACAGGCTGATTTCGTTGAAAATAAATCCCGAACCCGACTCGCCGAAACCCTCCTCCATCTCTAAAGCCCTTTCTATGGTGTTGCTTGCTTTCCATTTTGGCACCTTCAACTCTCCTCGCTGTCTGCTTTATCCCAGATTCATTTGCTTATAAGCCATACATTCCTTTTCAAGCAACAGTCGCTGCCCCTTATCCCGTCGCTGCACTCTGCCACTCACCGAGACCCTCCTCCATCCTCTATTGTTGCTACCTCTCTACCGTTGCTACCTCTCATCGCTGCCTGCTCCATCTTGGATTCGTCTCGATTTTTCACCCAGCAACTCGCTAGTGGATCTGCGACATCTCGCCAGGATTACTCACCTCTGGCTCTCAGATCATCCCGGATTCTTCTCAATTGTTCACCCAGCATCTCGCTAGCAGATCTACGGCATCTCACCAGGATTACTCATCTCCGGTTCTCAGATCATCTATGGCATTTTCGCCCTAACACTTAAAAGCCCTAATTTTTCTCACTGCCGATTGACATATGCATCACCAAATTTGTGTTCCTTTCATCAATCAGGTAGCATCGCCTTTCTATTTTTGTCAAAAAGTGTACTGCTTTTGCATGCTTGATGAAAAAAGTTGGGATTTTTCAGTGATGTATGTGTTTTGATCACTTGGATTTGGTCAGACTTGTTCATTCTTTCATAAGTGGCTAGATCTTGGTTATTTGAGCTTTTAGTGTGATTATCTTTGATGGGTCTATGTTGATTTCATCCCGGTTGCTGTTGAAGCAGTCTATTTAGGCAGGGGTGAAGTGAGATTGAAGTTTTGGGCTACTTTTTTGTTGGGCCATGAGGTTTGTACGAGGGGTGTTCCTCGTCTCCCCGTTGTGCGTTGTGTTGAAGTACTACTGCAATTTGTTTTCTTGATGGGTTTTTCTTACGTGGGAATTTTTTGTTGTGATTGCGGTTTCATTCGGGTGCAGATGTTGTTGTTGTTTGTTCTTTGCGTGTTGGGTTTTTGTCAGACCATTATGATCTGTTTTTGCCAATGTCGGATTGAGCATTGGAATGTTTAGTGGGAATCCGGATGATATTATTGCTTTATGCCTTCAGCGTGTTTGAATTTTCATGACCATTTTCATTATATGTCTTCTCTTTGAGTTGCTACGAATGGTTCTTACCGGTTTTTCCTTGTCTGGACACCCTTGAGTGTATTTGGGTTTAGAAGTATCACTGAAATGGGTTTGCAATTTCTAATGGGTTCTTCGAGTTATTATATCGGGTACTCTAATGTATATAGTGTATGAGAGGATTTTATACAACTTTGTGCAATTTAGCTTATTTAAATACTCGGGGGTGGCTTGGTTTGTTTTTTTTTTGCTGTTACATAAGCTTATATTGTGGGCTCTTTATCTTATTGAAGATGAGGAAATTTTATATCTAGATGGAAATGGTGTTGGAGCTTATATTTTTGCCAATTATGTTATGCACAATTTTTACACCTTTTTTTAAACTTTAATTATCTGAAAAGGATTTGAGAATTTGGTTTAAACGTGGGGTTGCTTATATTCCTTGCATATGACTTCTCATTTGATTTTTGAAGTTACTTTTACTAACCTATGATTCAGTAATTATATACTAAAAATAAGATACGTTTTGTGTCTTTGTTAATGTCTGTTCTGTTTGTTTAAATCGTAAACCTTTGCACTCATGAACTATTACTTAATGCTGACTTTTACACTGAATTTAAATTTGGATTGATTTTCTCTAGGATATTGGTTATAGTTGACCCTTGTATCTGTCATTTAAATTGGTTTGTGGTGTATCTATTAATTGCAACCACAAGTGTGGTTTATGTTATCATCCTTACACTTTTGGCATATGTTATACTCCCTCTGTCCTGCATTAAGGATTTTATTGTTTCTTTTCCTGTGTATTTCATCATCTGTAATTTTATGTTATACTACTTTATGTTATGTGATTATGTGATGATATATTGACTTTAAAATGCAACTTATAAATTGTTCTTCTTTGAATGCATAGGCATGTCTTTTAAAGAGCCAGAGGCTCTTAAGTTTTTTTTGACTAGTTGTTTGGATGAAATAAATACATAGGGTAGAAGTGGTGGTGGTTTAAGGCATGATTCTTGGACTAGGGTCATACAGAAGCTTAAAGATAGTAAATTTAAGATAACAATGACCCAAAAACAAATGGGATTATACTTAAGAAGAAGTACAAGGTTTGGAGTGACATGGTCAACAAATAAGGTCATGGTTTTAACCCCGTGACCAACACTATGGACTGGCTGGAAGATGTATGGGATGACTATATTAAGGTAAAATAATGTACTTTGTTTTGTCTATTTAGTTAGTTTATTTATTTTTATTATTAGTATGTTTATACTTTATGTTGAATGAAAATAGAGTCATCCTGATGCAAGTAAATTTAAAAAGGGTGGACCCCAATTTCCTGAATTGATGAAGAGTCTATTTGATCATACATATGCTACTGGGGATGCTGCATGGGCTCCCATGTCAAACCGCCCAAGGCCAAATGAATATGTTAGTGAGTCTTCTTTTCACATGGAAGCTACTAACTCATCCATTCTAGAATCCACATATATAGAGACTTCAAACTTTAGTAGGAAGAGGTCGACGCGGTCAACGATGGAGCTTGAAGAGAACATCCCAAAATGTGTAACGTGAACTTATTTTTCACATTCATTAGCTGAGAATTAAGTTTAAAACAAACATGCTTATAAGTAGGGTTTTAATTGGTTTTTTAGATACTTAATCAGATCTTATATGATTAAACTAAACAAACAAGTCCTTAGAGGCGGTTCTTACCTTTGGCCACAAAAAAAAAAAAGTCAAATGGAGGCTAAAAATTGGTTACTTTTGGAGTAAAGCTCACCAAAATTACTATTTTTTTTTATTTTTTTAAAAATCAAATAAATTTCCTAATTCAAAACCAAGCTTTTCCCCTTAAAATAAGAATTTGTTTACCATCAAAACTCAAAATAAAAATAAAAATAAAAATATCCAAATAAGCTTAGCTCTTTTTAAAGAATTTTCATTAACTCTTTTTTAATTTAAGTGCATCCATATGTTCATTAATACCTTGTCTTAGATTATTTAACTCCATTAGTTTGTGATTGTGATTCTCAATTTTTATTTCTTCATTTTAACATTTTAATTCTATTTAGTTTATTTTGGAACAAACCACAATGTTTTAAGTCTTGTCTTTTTTATTTATCAATCTCGCGAGACCACTTTTATTCAATTGAGACAAATTTGTTAAGACCCTAGCAAAGACTTATTTCTCATTTTTTGACTTACTTTAATTCAAATCTATGCACATTGTCTTCTTTAAAGATAAATAAAATTAAAACCTCAATAAGGAATGTGCCCATGCCTTTTTCCGAGTTATGATTTTTTTTACTCGAATCATCTGTATAAGGATTAGGTTTTTCTAAATCCTCTCAACTTTTATTTTATTTTATTTTTATTTTTTTATTTTATTTCTTTTTGTTTGCTTGATAGCAAACATATAAGAGCTTCACACTAGCCTAAGCCAACATAAATAGGTATCCCTTCCCCATCATATTTACAAGGACAATTCTTTTGTATAATGTGGTGAAGTAAATAAAATTTACGACTATTAGAAACATGTTATAAGGAATTTGTTTGCATTGAATACTATATAGAAGTCTAGCTTTAGTTTCTCTAATTTAAGTACCATGATTCTACTAGAAGACAAGCACAAAAGTCAAATAATGTTTAAGGATTTTTTCTTTATCTTCACTCATAAAATTGACTTGAGTAGAAACATGATGTGTGTAAACAAACAGAGAATTACAACATCAAGGAAAAGAAAATTAAATTGATCTTTCATTCTTCCTCATGTATCGTTCTCTTAATTAAGGTGCATTGACCACAAATCATGTTACGTTTTAGCTTAAAAGAAAATTAATTCATTTAGTATCAAGATCTGAACATATCGAAAAAAAGTGAAGCAAAACAAAGTTATTTTTGACCATTTTTTATTTTTTTGTGTTTTTTTATTCTAAAACAATGATTAAAATAACCATGAAAATAAAGTAAAATGAAGTAAAAACTATAAACTTGTGTGTCCCAAAGATATAAAACATTTGATCATGGACAAATCAACTCAAACTCCGCACTTAGTGTAACGTCTAGGAATTTTTTAAATTCTCGAAGTTGACAATGGGAAATTAGGGTGTTGTGCCCCTTGAGCTTCTCATTAGACTAACTTATTCATTGCTTAGAATTAGTGGCTAACTTATATGGATGGAAAATGGATAGAAAGAGCTTCAAAACACCATCAAGAACGAGCGAATTAGAGTTCTGATGAGGGAGATACGACCCTTCGAAGTTGAACATATCGTATAGGGCCCGTTTACCTGAATTGGATGTGCTAATTGTCCATTTAAGTCACTATACGAGCCCAATCAATTGGTATTTCAAAATTAAGGTTTTGGGGCCCAATTTGGTTGCCGAATTGAGGAGATTTTGGCCAAAGAGGATTATGAACCCTAATCTCTATGCATATAAAAATAAATAATTAGGGCATTTTGGAAGAGATTTGGACGGTGAAGGAAAAGAGGGAATTTTCCGGCGAGACTCTGGTGAAGCGTTGACGATGATGGATTAATGACAACTCAGTCTTTGAGGTAGGATTTTAAGCTAAGATTAGAGATATTTTATTATTAAAATATAAATCATTTTTAAAAATTATGTGAATAGTGATTTCTGCAATCACTGTTCACATAATTTTATTTAACTGTTGTTTATTTTGACTGTTGGCCAGTCACTGGCCCACTACTGGTGGCTAGACCCATGGCTGGAGGGGCGCGCTGGTCTTGGCCTTGGCGGCCTTAGATCCAGCGCCCTTGGCAACGGCTAATTGGCTGCTGCCGGGTTGTCACAAAAAATAAAAAGAAAAGGAGGCGCTTTGTTCCCTCGGCCGGCCGCCGGGTCGTGGCTCGGCTAGGGTGGTCAGAATCGCCCCGTGATGGCAATCATGTCAGCCCTGGCCGCCAACTTGCCATGGCGGCTAGGGGCACACAGCCAAAGGCGGAAATGCCTCTGGCCGGATGCAGAGAAGACGGGTCTGGGTTTCACTGGCCGATTGCATCAGATCCGGGACGCCAGATCCGGCTGTCTCCCAATGGAAGAATTCCTCCAGTACCGGAGCTCCAGGCCGGCGGTAGCTGGATTCAATCTAGTTGCTACCCTGCTGCACTGCAGTCGTGTTCACTAGGAAGATGACCCGTAGGTAGGTCTGCGGGTTCGGCCCATTCTCGGGCTGAATCTGTAGACCGGACCGGGTTTTAAAAAAATAAATTTAATACCCACTGAACTGGGTCTGGTTTAGTAGGGATTAGGTGTGGAAAAAATCTTAGAAAATTACTCATAGACCTGGAGATATGTGGGATTATTTTGACCAAATTTTAGCTTAGGGAAAAATCCTAGAGACAATAAAATGACTTTTTTCCTATTTGTTAAATTATCGTATAATATTAATTTACCTAAGTTCGAAGCTCTGGTTCAGGGGCCTATGAGTAGAGTTGAAAATTGGAGAAATTTTCACGGCCCCGTCACACGCCAAGAAAATTACATAGTCCATGAAGTTAAGTAGTAGCATTGAGTTCAAGTTTAGACCCATTGGATGTCAATAAGGCCTTAAACCAAATTATAGAAATACCCTTTTAAGTGGACCTGCCTACATTCGTGTGAATAGAAGTGCGGGTCAATTTGAGAGTGGAGCCTTTTGAGAAGATTATAACTAAAAATAAATAAAATAGTAGTGATATGACCAAATGACTAAAAGGAGGGTAGCATACCCTAAGTGGTAGAATTATCTTAATGCCCTTAGGGGGCAGTATGTTCTGTTTTCGTTGAAACGGATAACCTAACTACTAAGTGTTAGGGTACGCTATAGTGACGTGAAATGGCTTCAAAAGGAAGGGGTGTGGCTAGTAAGTAGCATGAAGACCTTGTTTAGTCATAGTGTCATGGGAAATAAGGGGAATAACCTTAATTCTCAAGGTTTAGGGCAGCGGATTACACGTGTATAAAAATTGAGTACATCAATCAACTAGAGTATTAAATATGTAACTCGCGTGTTGCGTTAGAGTTGTTTACACTATCAGGCTTAAATTCTTTGAGCACTAGCCCTGCAAATGAGTGAAATGGGCCTTCATTTATTATTTATGCACTTGTATGTTTGCATGTTATTTATGTTGCTTAATCTGTTGCATGCTTTTGTTACTGACGTGTTAAGTTACACCAATAACGTAAGGTTAATAAAGACTAATTAAGAGATATTAGTTATTAGATTGTGGGGAGAATACTAAATCAAGATAATGACTAAAATACCCTCTTTAGGGTAGGGACACATTAATGGAGTGAACGGGCCCCTGATATAGAATTTTACCTTGGTTAATGAACTAAAGGTGGTTATGAGATGTTGTCTGAGTCATAGCTTAGTGTATGAGTTATTTGTTAGGCCGATTCCTAAGGTGAAGAGGACCCAAATGGTTAAGTAGATACTTTATTGAATGGAAATAATCTAGTCTTAGTTCAGATGTTTGGGAGAGTTAATGGTCATAAAGATCTGAGGCTTCTATGGATATATTAGTAATGTTTGATAAGATATTTTCTCCCAGAGTTGGGATGGTTGAGACTGCAATATGCTTCTTCATCACCACGAAGGTTTGGGTATTGACTAGAGGGTCTTTACCGCGAGTTTCCCATAGGTCTTCTTAGGACTATTTAGTATGTACAAAAAGCGGAGTTGTATGAAGATCATAGAAGGTTTGTGCTTCTTGCCAATTTGTGTCCATAAGCACAGTTAGGATCTTCTTCTCCAGATTCGTGGCAGGCTATTGAGAGCCCTAGAGATTTGGGTTAAGCTATTGTTAAGCAGCATACTCTAAGGTTGGAGTACTATATTTTGAGATTTCTCGATGGGGGAGTCATATCTAAGTTATAGATTTAATAGTATTAATTATTGAATAAGGGATGTTAGACAATTAATAACATTATTTAATATTGCTTGTTAATTAGACAAGTAGAATAATTAAAGGACTTACTAAAATTTAGGTTTGTTAAAAATACCTAAGCATTGCATGTGTGATGCTATGATTCTTAAGATATAAGTGATGCTATGCTTATTAGGATATAGTAGTTTTTAGGCAAAATTACGTTTGAATCCGATCTTGTTAAAAATATTAGAGATGTTTTCTGATGAGTATGTAGGCAACTAACTTTGGGTGATGTTGGCCCGAGCCGAAAAATATTAATTAAACTTTTTGTCCTTTGGAAGCTCTTCTCATGAAGGCGGAGAGATTCCATTGTTGTTGTGGTTGCTTCGTTTGGTTAGTTGCAGATTCTCTAGACGACGACAAGTGAGACCAAGATTAACGAGCACATGAAGAAGTTTTTACATTTCTGTAACTCTAGTACGAAGTGTTTCATTAGTATAAGAGTCAACTTGTTATTTATTTTAAGACAGATAACGGACTTGTACTTAGGTATGAGCTGTTGTTAAAATTTTGAGACGTGTAAATATCATATGATTTGATATCCGTATTCGTGTTAATTAAAAATGTTTTTCAAAATCCGGGTCGTGATACTTAGAGATAATTAGTTCTTTAGTCTTACCTAGCCAACATATCCTAAGGCAACTAAAGTGCTTTTGCTCATTTTTTCTAGTTAATCTTTTAATGCTTAAAGATTAATCTTCATCACCCATACTCTCTTCAACTTATGCTCATACACTTGGGGGGTAGTCTTAGGGTTGTATTTGTAGGGGTCTTCTTCTCCTTATTTATTTAGCTAAGTTTATAAGGATGGTTATATTATTGGCACAAGTCACAAACTCCCACAATCCTATAATTCAATTGCAACACCTTTCCTTTTTACTTAGGTGGGTTAGGTATTTTCTTAGGGTGTTTGTTATTCTCTTTAGCCTTTACAAAGATAGTAGGTTTTGTTATAGGGGTGGGCAAAACCTAAGTCTATCTTATTAGTTTAACTAATGCTCAACAAGGACTCCAATGTTTTTTTTCCACTTTTGAACCCATTTATTTTCTCTTTAGAAGATATTATTTCTCTATTGAGAGATTAGATTTCTCTTTCTCTCTCTTTCTTGTTTTGGGTCATTCTCAATGACACTAACCTCCCTCTCAAGGTTATTGTTCATCTCCATCAACCTATTAAACTTTTGAGAATCTAGTTCTAATTCTTCATTTTTCCTTTTAGACTCTATCTCAAGGTACCTTGTCTTTCTAAGCAAAATTACAAGTTGTTGGAGGAACCCTTTATACTCATCAAAATGTAATTTAAAACTAGAATTAGAGTTTAAATCAATAGAAGTGTACTCATGAGACTCTTCACTACAAAAATATTATTCCATACTTTTATAGAAGGAAGTATAGTTACACAATTCTTCTTGTTCAGGAAAACTCTCATCAAAGTAAGTGTCTCGAAATACTTTCCCATTATTATTTTTCTCATACTTCTTGGCTTCTCATAAGAAAAACTATCTTAAATAAGGACAATCAGGAGCAAAAATGACCTAACTTACCACATTCAAAATATTTCTTGGTCTTCTTATCTTGTTTGTTATGCCTCTCATCTCTTCTTTCTCCTTGTCTCGTCCCTGAATTTTTACCCTAATTCTCAAACTAAAAGTTCTTAGTTTTTAACAATTTCTTTAAGTTTTAGTTAACAAGAGCATTTGATCATCTTCACTCTCACTGTTTTCAAACAATTTTTTTCTTGCTTTTATAGGACTCTTCTTGCATTTCAAAGGTTCTAAAGTTTTCAATTAGTTTTTCAATGTATAAGGTGTCAATTTTCTTAGATTCATTATTTGCAGTCGTTTTAATTTTAAATTTTAAGGACAAGGACATTAAAATCTTACTAACTACAAGGTAATCTAGTATTGGCTTTCCTAGTTGATCACATGTGTTGACAATGGTTGATATTTCAGCATAATATTAAAAAATTATTTTTTTTTCACACAATGATTTTGTCAAACTCTAGTGTGAGAAGTTGCAACCTTGACACCTTCATAGCTCTGGTTCCCTCTTTGTATTTGACAAGTTTTCTTATGCTACATTTGTCATGCCTCGGCACTGCCCGACTCGAGCCGAACCTGGTTCAAGGGCCAGTCTAGCACACGGGGGTGACAGAATTGAAAACGGTTGAAAAAATAGCGAAAGACTTGTGCCCCACCTACGGGCAGTCTAACTAGTGGAGTTACGCACTACTTTGAGGTAGAGTAAATAAGTAGAACAAAAGAGTTATTTAACTCTAAATTAAACCACAAATCTCAAACCCACATACTAATAATCCAGAGCCAACACACTTAGCTCAAAACAGGTCTTAAACAAATCTAAAGAGATAACATATAATAAGTCTAGAGGCCTCCACGCCTAATCCCAAGCTCTCCCCGACCGTTTCTCATAAAGAAGATTATGTCCAACTGTATGTCGCACCATGCAGCCTCAAAACAAAACAAGAAAAGTGTGATGAATATAAAAACCCAATAATAGTTTGAATACAACTATAATAATAAAAAAACACAACAACATGGCAATGTAGCAATTCAGATTCAAAATTAACATGCTATATCACTTTCTGATCATTTCTTAACTAAAACCCCTATAAACATAAGAGCTAGCATACATAAGACATATATATCAAGTTAAGTCATAAATACTCAAGTTATAACCTAACATGCAACCTACATAGGTAATAGTTCACATCTACTCAAATCAAGCATAATATAATACATAAACTACCTAAGAAGTATTTCTAACGTACTTTCTGATTATATAACCATATCTCATAAACCTACATAACTGTATCTTAATTACACAATTCAGATTATACATTCATATCACATACACTTCCATAATAGTGTCTCAATCACACACTTTCTGATTATGTATTTATATCACATAAACCTACATAATAGTGTCTCAATCATACACTTTTTAATCATTCATTCATATCACATAAATTTACATAATAATGTCTCAATCACATACTTTCTGATCATGCGTTCATATCACATAAATCTCCATAATAGTGTATCGATCACACATACATTATAACCAAAGGGTGAATGCCTCTATTAAGGAGTGAACACAATCATTGCCACAAAGGCTATACGTAGTCCGATTTCCTAACCGAAAACTTAGGGCATTGCCCGCTCTGTACATAGTCCGAATTCCATAAGAAAACTAAGATGTAGGGGTAGTCTGTTACGTCCCGGCACTACCCGACCCGAGCTGAACCCGGTCTAGGGACCGGTCAAGCGTATAGGGGCGACAAAGAGATTGAAAACGATTAGCAGAAGACTTATGCCCTAATCATGGGCGATTTAAAGATTACGGAGTAAACACACAACTTTGAAGAAGAGTAAATAGATAGAATCAAAAGAGTTACTTTAACTTTAAAATAAACTACAATCTCAAACCCACATACTAAATAATCCATAGCCCACACTAGGCTCCAAAACTATGTCTTAAACAATCTAAAGGTATAATGTAACACAAATCCAAAATAAGAACCACACCACATGGGTTCTAACATCATAGCAAAAATAAAAAAAACATGCCACATAAGAGATCTCTACGTCTACTCTAAGTCCTCTCCGACCTTTTCTCATACAGAGGATCTTGTCCATCTACGTGTCACGCCACACAGCCCCAAAGTAAAAGCATAATAAAGAGAGGTGAATATAAAAACTCAATAATGATTTTAATATAACTATAATCATAAAAAATACGACGGCATAGTAATAAAACAATTCAGAGCAATAATTGACAAGATATATTATTTTTTGATCACACATACATCATAGTGTCTAAACTACACTTTCAGATCACGTA
This sequence comes from Saururus chinensis, assembly GCA_035235625.1. Lineage (NCBI taxonomy): Eukaryota > Viridiplantae > Streptophyta > Magnoliopsida > Piperales > Saururaceae > Saururus > Saururus chinensis. The sequence continues at coordinate 19,926,295 of CP141146.1, read as the reverse complement.
ACCCTGCGTATAGTGTCTCAATCATAATTTTCTAATTATGCATTCATAACACATCTCATCCATTTTGCATTACAAAAATGTCAAATTACACGTTACATAAACATGCATAACATATATCATATACATATATAAACATAAATAGAGAATGCATCCATCAAAGAGTAAACACAATTAGTGCCACACAGGCGGGAACACAGACAAGGCTTTGAAGGCGTGTTATAGTCCAAATTCTACATAAGAATATAAGGTCGGGGTTGTCAGCCCTTAAAGCTGCTCGCCCTGGACAATCCTAGCTAAGGATGTCCCATTCTCACATAGAGAACGTAGAGAAGGGGTGTTCACCCAGGGACATCTCTTGCGGTGGGGAAGAGCCCGAATTCCCACGCAGAGAACCCTAAAATACGTGGTAGCCGGTGCACAAAGCATACTACTCTGGATTATCAGGGACTAGAAGACAATCATAATAATCTCAATCCACAAGACATGTACACAATCTATCCCCACATAACTCAAATTAACTAGACTTAACTTGGGGAGTGCACATGTTCCACACAGGAACTCAAATTAAAAACATGTCCCTTCAAACCAATCAAGTTTCGATTAAGCCAACGACCGATTAATCCTGCACGCAATTCGCAGCATTGCATTTAATCGATCAAACTCGGCTAATCTTAATAAAGTCTTAATCAAAAATTCATTTTCATGATGCATGCAACATAGTACATACGTAGGCAACACATATATAAATCTTAATTAATGATAAGTGCTCTCATCAACCCCTCATACATCATTCATAATTATAATACTAAGCATCATCATAATTATTAACCCCACATGTGTGTACATTGTAGAAACTTCTTGTTCGATGTATATAAACATGCATTGTACTTAACACGTCATCACACTATACATGCACATTAACATCTAATTCATGGATTCTAGTGAAAATCATGGGTGAAAAATTATTTAAATCATCGATCAAATCAAAACATAACCACACGCTAAACTTGTGTTAGCACATTCGCATCATACTTAAGTTTAGGCATAGCTCTAACATTCATTCATCATTTAACCACATCCTATAATGACATATCAATTCAATAGCCTACTAAATTTCACTGAAAATATACTTAAACCATAAGGAATTAACCACTCATATATTCAAGATAGCAAATTCTAACATGTATATCCACTACAAGCTATTTCACAAAGACTTTAAATATACATCATAAATTCTAAATGTCGATAAAATACTCTTACAGTAGTTTATTCTAACTCAAAACACTCTACATAAACATAAAAATGATATTTTGAAGTAGATATGTCGAAATAAGTAACATGTACAAAATGGTCAAATTCTGTAATGCAGCCGTTCGAACGCCCTACAGGGCTGTTCGATCAGCTACACAGAAAATGTGTTAAAACTATAGTGTTGCCGTTCAAACTCCCTGGTAAGATGTTCGAACGCCAACAAAGTAGTTTTTACCTTTTTCTTCATTTCAAATTTCAAAACCGAGACTCCATTAAAGCAACATAAAACCTTCATCTATGGACCCAAATACCATTAAAACTTCATCAAATATTCCAGAATGCTAATCTACACCATTTTAAGACAAAACCATAATAAATTGGGACAAGAAATTAACATATACTAATCCTACCATTAGAGCACTAAATCAAGTAAATTCATTTCAAATAAACCATAAAAATCGAAGTTTTACCATAGGAAAGCTAAAATTTCAAAGATTCATTACCTTGTCACTTAATTAGGTTCGGATTTGACCGTCACCCTTCTTGGAAACCTTCCAAAAACATAAAGTTTATGTTAAAGTTTATTAAAAATTGTTTTAACATTGAAAACCTTAAAGAATTCTTAGATTTAGGGTTTGTTAAGCATAAAAAAATGAATTTTGAGAAGTAGGGTTTCAAGTAAGGGAGTAAATTAGTGACTTTGATGCTTAAAATCAAATCAAAACAAAGGGGAAATGATGGATTAAGAATGGATTAGGAGAAAACCTAAGGTTTAGGCTTAATTAAAGAGAACATACCTTAATCTCCTTCTAATTCGGGCCTAATTGGGGAATTAGGCCTTAATCACCTCCTCCCAGCCTATTCTTAAAATGGAAATGATCCAGCCATTTCTATTTGTAGTAGGGTTTGGGGTGTACATAATTAACTAGTGGGGTATGAATAGAAATTTGGGCTAAAATGGGTATTTTGATCATTTAAGCACTAATTAAACCTGAAAAAATTATAAATTTTTTTATAAAAACTTGTGTTGATGCCTGGGTTAGTTTGGTCAAAAAACTTCAATTTCGCCGATGGGGTCCACAGGGGTCCCGCCAAACCCTAATTTTCTGAAAATTAGTGAAAAATTAAAAAAATCTTAAAAATTCAGGTTTGACCCAAAAATACTTATAACCAGTAATTGTAAGTTGTTTTTGATTAAAATTATAAGAAACACCATTTATTTTTTAAACCACCGAATTAATCAGAAAACGCGTTAACCACATGATGACCGATAAATAAAACGAAAAAAAGTGCGGTTCAAAAATGAGAGTCCTTATATAGTCAACCCCTCTACTTGCTAAGGACAATCCACATATGAAGTCCAAATGCCCAAAGGGAACCTAGAGCAGGTCTTCTCGCCAAATACAATTCTAGCTAAGAACGTCCAAATTCCCATATAGGGAACTTAGAGCAGGGTGTTCGCCTTGGACATCTCTGCACTAGGGAGAGTCCAAATTCTCATATAGGGAACCTAGAACACGTGGTAGCCGGTGCATGAAAGCATACCACTCTAGGTGCTCAGTGTCCAGATATGACTATCTAAAGAAATCTCAACCGCAAGACAAGTATACAACTCGTCTTCATATAACTCAATTTGATTTGATCCAACCGGGGGAGTATACATGTTCCACAAAGGAACATAAATCGAAAACATCCTTTCGAACCAACAAAGTTTCGATTAATTCACCAACCGATTAATTTAGTACGCAATCTCAATCATTGCATACAGTTGATCAATTCCGGTTAAACAACGATAAAACCTCATTCATGAAGTCCGATACATGATGCATCCGATCGATCGGCTAAACTAAAAATCTGCCACAAATGTAGTGTATCCGATCGATCTGCCTGGTAGGCTGTTTGATCGCCAACAAAGCAGTTTTGTGCCTTCTTCCCCATTTCGAAAATCAAACTGAGACACCATGAAAACACCTTAAAATCTTCATCCATGATCTCATACACTATCAAAATTCCATCAAACCATCCAAAACCCTAATTTAAACCATTCTAAGATAAAACCTTATGAAATCGAAGCAAAAAATTAACATTTATTAAACCTACCATTAGAGTCTTAATTAAGCAAATCCCATTTAAATAAAATCATGAAAAACGAGATTTTTACCACCCAAAGCTGAGATTGAAGAACCCATTACCTTTCCTTGTTGATTTGGGTCGGAATGAACCTTCAATTACTTCCAACACCTTCCAAAAACACGATTTCAATTTAACACACAACTAATCTCGATTTAGCTTTGAAAATCAAAAGTAAATCTTAGATCTAATGTTTTGAAAGCCTAAAAATGAGATTTTGAATGTTAGGGCTTATAAAAGAGTGGTAAAATAATGGTTTTATGCTTTCAAAATGGATTGAAACAATGGGGGAAGTCAAGATTAAGAAGAGTTTAAGAAAAACCTAGATATTAAGCCAAAATTAAGCTAAACTCACCTCTAATCGTTTCCTTTTTGGGCCTAATCGGGGATTAGGCTCCTAATCTTCTGGCTAAGCCTATTCCCAATTGGGAAATAACACATTATTTTCCTTTTATAAGAGGGGTTGGGCTATACCTAATTAAAATGTGGGGTAAAAATAAAGTTTTTAACTAAAATTAGGAAATTTTGCAATTTAACCCAAAATTAAGTCTATAAAAATTTTGACAATTTATATAGTGTCTTCCATTGATGTCTGGGGAATTTTGGTCCAAAAACATTAATTTTTTCTATAGGGCCCATAGGGGGTCCCGCCAAACCCTAATTTTTAAAAAATTAGTGAAAAATCAAAAAATTCCTAAAAATTCTGATTTGACCCAATTTCACTTAAAACTAACAAATGTGAAGTTCGTTTTGATTAAAACCTCTAGAAATTCTATTTTTTTAAAAACACCAAAATTTAATCAGAATGGCTTAAACTACACGATAACTGCTAAATAAAATGAAATGAAGACTGGTTCAAGATCAGAGATCTTACAACTTTAGCAAATGTACAATTAGAGATTAACCTATACTGAAAGTTTTCTATGACATTGAATAATTCACTAAGGGCTTTACTATTTTGGTTAGCAAGTTTGGTCTCATTCTCATCTTTCAGAATTGAATTTCCATCGATGTATTTTGTCATGGGATGATTCTAACCTTTAATCACAACTTTCTAAGCATTGTCATCAAGAGTTTGAATAAAGGATGTTATCATATTCTTCCAAAATAAAATATTTTGACCATCAAACAAGGGTGGTCGATTCATGGGATTTCCTATGTCCCCATGGTCATGTGAGTTTAATATCTATCTAATAACCTAATAAATTATGACATTGCCTCTAGTCTGATTATCTATTGAGGATAAAAACTATGAGATATGGACTCTTAGCATATGCTTTTTTTATTAAGAAAAAATAAGTAAATATCTCTCAAAGCGCTATCACAATGTATCATTAGTCAACCACCATCATTTAATCACCATCATCGAATCGACACATAAACATAACAATTTAATGTGAAAAACCCTAACACGGGTAAAAAACTAGGGCAATTCGAAAGGAACCACATCAATACACTAGACACCAAGAGAGTGCATTGACACAACCAAATCACCAGCCTTCAAGTCACTAATACACGCTTCTCTTGTTTAAATCATTGTTACTGGCCTTCAAGTCTTATCCATTAAGTACTTGAAACTTTTCTTCTTCCTTGCCTTGTCTTTGTCTTCTTCTAGCATTCAACAAGGACCTCTCGTTATATTGACTTTGACCTTGTGAAAATTTCAATATCCCATTGAAGATATGTTATAACTTTTTTGAAATCTTTGTGCTTAATCTCCTTTAGTTATAGATTAACCTCTTAAATTCATGATGGATCTTCAACTCAAAGCTTCATGTGAATTCTCCTTTGAAAATAATATACAAAAGGGATAGAGTATTTTTCTTTAATCTCTTCTAGGTCTTCCTCTCTTTAATTCCGTGATTTCTTTACCCTTATATAGCCCTTTCAATTGGTTTAGATCTTGTACTTGAATAAGGAATGAAATTTAAATCAAAATGGCTTAATTAGGATAACTTGTCCTTAAAGCGAACGATTGATTACTCTTAGTTCATTTGACAAGATTGAATCAAAAGCCCAATCAATCGTTTGATTCATCTTATTTTGTAGTAATTGATTGTTCTACTTATCATTTTACCATTTTGCTTTTTTTACCCTAAAAACTTCTAAAATCATTTCTTAAACTTGTCTAAGTGATTTTTTATGCTAATGTGATCTAAATATGCTTAAAAACCTTCAACATTCTTCAATCTTCCATCTTGATCAATAAGAACACATTTGCTCATATTTTTCAAGTTTATATTTTTCAAATTTGACTTGACCACAACAATGTAAAATTAGATTCTAACTTAATAGATACACAAGTTTTTTAGACATAATTTTGACAAAGAAATCAGCCAATAACCTTGACATATGACTGAAATATTCTTATAGTTTAACCATTGAATTATTTGAAGCAACCATTAAGACTAAAACAAAGTAAAAACACCCAAGCAACTAACTTTAGCAAACAAAGTCAATATATATCTAAGAGCAAGCAAAAGCACTACTTAGGGCACAAAATCAGCAAGTTTCACAAGTAATTCTAGTAAGAAAATTAAGTAAATCATGAAATGATTACAATGCAAACCCTAAAAAATATAAGGCATTTCTAGGAATCAAAAAACAAGTAAGATTAAGCAAGATAGGCACACACGCAAAAGACAAATAACATGATTCAACAACAAATTTTCAATCAAAATCCATAGCTACCAATTGAGAGTGTAATATAAGTCTAATCGACCAAGCGAATCACTAGATTGCTCTTAACCCTAGTACTTTAAAAAGTAAGAAATTAAGAGTTCTAGCCTCTATGGTACAAGAATTTGATTCCAAACAAGAATGATCTCGCGTCCGTGCACTCTCTCTAGATCTCCCTCACCTCTCTCTCACTCTGTCTCTCATGCATGTGCTTGCGAGAGTTAGAGATAGAGCATGATCTCTCTCACATCCGTGCTCTCTCTCTACCTCTCTCTCTCGTGCGCATGCTTGCAAAAGTTAGAGAGAGAGAGAGTACGCTCTCTCTCGCGTCCATGCGCTCTCTCTCTCATGCATGTGCTTGTGAGAGAGTTAGAGAGAGAGAATGCTTTGTCACATGTTTGTGCTCTCTCTATAACTCTCCCTCACCTCTCTCTTTGTCGAGAACACGTGCTTGCGAGAGATAGAGAGAGAGCATGATCTCTCTCGCATCCGTGCACTCTCTCTAGCTCTCCATCCCCCCCTCTCTCTCTAACTCTCTTGCAAGCATGCGTGCTCGAGAGAGAGGGGAGAGGGAGAGAGAGCATGTTTTTCCCTCTCTCTCTCTCTCTCTCTCTCACGTCCGTGCTCTCTAATTGTCCCTCACCTCTCTCTTTTTCGAGTGCATGTGCTTGCGAGAGAGTTAGAGAGAGAGCATGCTCTCTCTTGCATTTGTGCTCTCACACGTGCTCGAGAGAGAGGGAGAGAGAGCATGTGTTCTCACTCACCTCTCACTCTCTCTCCCTCTCTCTCATGCGTGTGCTTGTGAGAGAGTTAGAGAGACAACATGCTCTCTATCTAGCTCTCCCTCTCTCTATCACTCTATCTCTCTCTCGTGTGCATGCTCTCTCTAACTCTCTCACAAGCATGTGTGCTCTCTTCCGCATTCGTGCTCTCATTCTAGCTCTTCCTCTCCTCTATCTCTCTTTGTCTCTCTCTAGCTCTCTCGCAAGCACGGGCGCTTGAGAGAGGGGAGAGAGAGCATGTGCTGCTCGCAAGCACCTGCACGAGAGAGAGAGGGAGGGAGGGAGAACACGTGCTCTCTCCCTCTCACCTCTCTCGAGTATGCGTGCTTGCAAAAGAGTTAGAGAGAGAGAGACAGAGGGACAAAGAGAGAGTGAGTGGGAGAGAGAGAGGATGTGAGAGAGAGCATTCTCTCTCTCCCTCTCCCCTCTCTTGAGCACGCGTGCTTGCAAGAGAGTTAGAGAGAAAGAGGAGAGGGAGAGCTAGAGAGAGAGCACGGACACGAGAGAGAGCGTGCTCTCTCTCCAACTCTCTTGCTCGCATGTGCACGTGAGAGAGCATGCACACTTGATAGGGAGAGGGGGGGGGGGGGAGTGAGCAAAAAAAGAGGGGTGAGAGACGTGGTCGAGTGGGAGAGAAAGAGAGAGGATGCATGCACAAGAGAGAGAGAGAGAGGGAGATAGAGAGACAGAGAGAGCACACGAGAGAGAGAGAGAGAGAGCACGCGTGCTCAAAAGAGAGGTTGTGCCACTTCGGGCACATTATGTACATAAGATAAACAAACAGACCCTTAGTAGAGCTTATGTGTAAGCACATGCCTGAATTATGTTTGGATAGAGCTGCCCAGAAACTACAAACCACTTTAGTGGAGTTAATGAACCCCAAAGAAGACTAAAGATTGAGATTTGACATTCACAATTCCATGAAAAAACAAAGAACTCTTTAGTTGGAAAGGTTGATGATCTTTATGAGTGATCCGAGGTTCTGTTTATAGTTTGGACTCTTGTGGAGTTCACTCGGCTGGATAATGAGTATTTTGTTTGTTGTCTATGGGAATGTGTTATCAAGATGAAAAGTGCTACCCTTTTTTGTGAGAATCAACCAATTAACTTCTACAATTCAGAATAATGATAAAAAAAAGTGAGATATGACATCTAGGATGAGCAAGGACATATCTTAATCATCCTCAAGTCAGTATTCTAGGTAGGTAAACTGTTCTAACCCAAATTTTGTTTCAAGTGAAAAGTATGTAAAACCATCCTTGCGTTCTAGAAAATACATTTAAGCCTCCATCTAAGTTTTATGATAAGCAAGATGCCCGCAATAACCCTGGCTTATTAATTAACATGCAGTAATAATTTAGTTTTATAGTTATTTTCTATAAATAATTATACTTTATACTATGCTTATACTTTTTAACAAATTAACATAAAGTATAATTATAATACATAAATATTATTACTAAAATTTGAAGAAATGTATAATAAAACTTTTCTTACTAATGATACATTAATCAATATATAACAAACCTAATATGCACCTTTGTTCAAATGTTGAAAAATTAAAAATAGTATAAGAATAATATAGTTAACCACTAAAATATGTTATTACTTCTAAACTTCATGAAATTTGTTACAACTCAAGCTATAAATCTATTAGCACAGATCCATAGTTTTAGGCCCAAAGGAAAAAAAATGATAAATCTCAAGCTTTATTATTTCTTAAGAACACTAGAACACATCTTCCAACCTCAAAACACTACAACACATTTTTAAACTCTGTCTTTTTTCAATTTCAATTCTTGATAGGGAGCACTTTTGTGTTAACACCTCGAGCAGTGGAGGCAGTGCTGGCATTTGTTGAAAGCTTCTCGTTGATTTCAATATAAGTCAGGAGCGAGATGTAGAACAAGGTTAGAACTCCTCCTATTATCTTCACTTCCTTCAGATGATGCTTATCATCTAGAGTCACAAGCATTTCTTTGAACCATGAAAATGGAGCTTTTGCAAGTTGCAAGCACAAAAAGATATGTGTTTCATGTCCATTTACAATTAAATAAAATTTCCCTATCAAGAAAAAAAATCCTCAAAGTAAGAGAAAAAGAAAACACCTGTTGTAGTACACACCAGAAAGGGTATAAATGTCAAAGGTAGTCCCAACAGATCCATCCCATGTCAATAATATTAATGAATCTGAATTAATATTTCTTTTTAACAATAACAATTCAAAGAAGCTGCTTACATGGAGTAGATATTTCATGCACTATTACTCATGTTTGGAACTAGTGCATTCACGAAAGTTATAATATAGCTTGAAAATACAAATAATAAAAGATTAGTCTATTAGAATTGGATGTACAATTAGTTCAAATAATGAAAAAATGGAGATCAAGGGCTAGTCTTCCAAGTAAATAATGAAAATTGTAGAGTTGGATGTACAATTAGTTCCAACTGTCATAATTAAGCAAATACCAAGAATAAATATACAATGTCTCAACACAATGTATAATTTATATTGATAGTAATATTATACTTCAAGCACCATTTGCATCTAATTTTAAAAAGAAATATGAATATTTACATATATAGCTATAAAGAAAAAAATAAAATCTCTTCAAATTACTAAAGCTCATACTGTTGTTGTTGCAGTGGCAATTGGAGATATACATCCTGCATATTGTCATACATTTCATTTTGGTTAAACTCAACAAAAATTACTGATAATACAACAAAAAAATACCCTATAAAAACACCTCGACCTAAAGCAGATTTTGACAATTGACACAATGCAGGCACACAAAAGAGTAGGCGGCTTCCATGTCGCTTTCTGATACTACCCTTGTCTCTTGAACCACTCTACGAGGAGGATGCACACATATACTCTTGAGAAATACAGTTACACTTACATCGTTTTTAGGTGTATATGCGTATTGATGGATGCACCACTAAGAAAGTTGTGTCAAAACCAAAAGTTTTAACTCATGGAGAGGTGTGTACATGGAAATGTGCATTCAAATATCCTGTCCTGATAAATCCTAAAAAGAAATGCATAGAATGGTAGCTAGCCATGAGCCTACCATTAGTAATTGTGTACAAAGTAACTATAAAAGCCAACGTGCAGAAAGGAGCAGAATCAGAGGAAAAATCTCTACCTAGATTCCCTCCAACTAATCTTTGACTTACTCTTATGTGCCACAACTCTAGACTTACGACTGTTATGAACTTGTAGTCAGATTACCTAGGCTTTGATACCAACTGTCACGCCCAAGGTTTTTCCTTATATTTAATTAAAATTTTTGCAAATATTTTATTTTAAAATATAGATGTAAATCAAAAGAACCAACAAAATTTAAAATGTGTGAAAACAATTTTTTGTAAATTAATTCATCTTACAACAAACCAATATTCTCAGGCGTGACCCAAAACAAAAACATAAAAGTGAAACCTGACATGGTCATGGTCTTTAGAAACAAATACCTCCCAGGCATATTTAAGTACAAGTTCTTGAACAGTCTAAAAATTGAATCATACATGCATACACAAGTCCAAAAAATAATACATTTAACTCACACCTTAAACAATACATGAGATCGTAGCACCAAAATCCACATAGCTTGACTCAAGTCCTCTATACTAAAGGTCGAGGAAGAACAGTACACCATGGAGAATAGTTTAGTCCAAAAGGCCATCGATCGACTTGAAAAAACCTCTAGACGAAGGGGCTAAAAATAGGGTAAGTGAGTATTTTCATACTTAGTAGGAAAATACCCAGTAGGGGAAAATAAATCAATGAACTTTGTAAGTTCATACATAGGTGCATTCATGTAACCACACATGAAGCAAACAAAATATGAAACATAAATATGGTCTCATACACAAATTATCGTACCAACTGAACTTATACTTACTCTTATGTCATACTCTTACACTTACACTCTGAATCAAAGTCTTACCAACTTACTCGTACAATCGTACTCTTACACTTATAGCATACAAATACTCGTACGACCTTATTCATACGAACTTACTCTTACCATTTTCCAAAGAAGCTTACACTTACACTTACTCTGATTCTTACACGTACAACTTACTCAACTTACAACTTACTCTTACTGTCATACACATACTATCGGTAGCTAAAGTTCATTACAATTAATAAGCTACAGTGTTGAAAAGGAAAAGAATACTACTGGGGTGTCACCATAACCTCCGGGGAGGAACTACATGCCATGGACTTTTCCGGAGGCAAGGCACACTTATGCTTATGGGCCACATGATCAAATAAGTAAGAGCAAATCCATGATAGTACTTACCTGAGTGCCCAAATGCCCACACTTTGGGGCCATACAAAGCCAACTAAGGGTGGAAAGCATACTGTGCCACTCTTAGGCAAGAATTTTACAGTGCCACTCTTAGGCAGAACATATTGTGCCATCTGTAGGCATAAAACATATAGAGCCCACGAAGGGTGAAAACTTACAACGCTTTCAACAGAGCATCAAACGTCTAGGCTGAAATACAGCACCAAGGCCAATCCCACAGGATAACACCATGGCTAGACTAGGAAGCATGCTCAATCGATCACTTATCGACTAGCACAAAAATATAACTTAATCCGTCAAAACCCTCAGTCTCAAACTCACAATGTTATCAAATTAGGGCTACTTACCATTCAAGTTCATATTAGTAACTTATGCATGTACAATTATGTTCAGAATGACTTCCGTCTTACATTCTTCAGCCAACCAAGCTAGAACCACGCCAGTTCTGAAGCCTTAGTCCACAAGGGTAACATACTCCAACTTAACTCATCCAATCGTACTTAGAACTCACTCTTACCCTTACAGTCTTATAGATCTCTATGTAACCTTACTTGTCAAACTCGTATTCCATGTCAACTTACGCTTACCATTATATACTTACAGCCTTACATCTTGCACCTTCTGCCTTAAAACCAAAACGTCTTATTTGAACTCCTCAAATGGAATCCTTTAAACCAAAATCCTGTCATCAAACCCTTACTAATTCCTTACTCATTATTCTTTCATTACAATTCTTATTACGTACATTATGTGTGTACAATTATGTTATTATCTCTTACTAACTCATAGTCCCCCAAAGGTGTCTGAATCTTAAGTCTTCAAATTCTTACATTTCCTTCGCTTCCTACACGTCACTTCATTGTACCAACTGGTTTAGTCCAAACCAATCCCCAAACCACATCAAATCCATCCTTCGCCAATCTTACGTCTTCTGTAGCCAGAAATCTCCCCATCAAAGCCATGAATCATTCGTTCGACAAACATCCCATCCAATGCACATGCCCTTAACCATTATCCACACAGATTTATCACATGGTATAATCACATACAAATAAATCAACTTCTTACTATCATACCCTTAGTCTATACTAGCATGCACATAATTCACATATAAAAGATGCTCATTTAATCAGCATGTCATGCAAATTATTAAGTTACAAGTTCCTAGCATGCTACTACAAAATCAAAGCATGCTATCATGAAATTATGAGTTCAAGGTCTCTTACCTCATAATCCACGCATGTTTGATGGCGAGCAAATGATGGTGATGCCGTCGAAGGCGGAATAGGTGGCCAAAAGCATCGTATTGAGAGAGTTGTTGTCCCGAGGATTTTTAGAGATGTTGGAATTAATCTTGATAAGGTTAGACTAATTTAACTCGAAGCAAAGGTTGGGCGCACTAAGGTGGCCAGACATAAGGTCGTGCCTCTAGAAATGGCAAAAGCGACCACATAATTGGGGGGAGGGGGGGGGGGGGGGACTGATTCGAGGTTGACCAACTGTTTAAAACACTTGTTGGCCACAAAACGTTAAAACAGACCGTAGACTACATCCAACGGCAACAGTTTTGGATTGTTGAAGCCTCACAACATGGCGGAGGGCTTGGTTTCATACTCAAGGACATAAGGGAGATAGAGGAGGGCTTTAATGGCTATATTGCCTAGTGGTAGTGTCATTCAATCGTCATATGCCACAAAGACGATACCTTTAGCCTAAATTGCACGTGCGACATAAGCGTGTGCGGTAAAAGGGGAACCCTAGGGGAGGATAGGTTGTCGGTGTGTCCCGAAGCTTCTCATGCTAGTGGAAGCCTGATCCAACCACTCCTAGGTGGGATTGGCTGTCAAATAGAATAAGCACGTGCTATAACGGCGAAACCCTAATACAAAAGTAGTTTTTTAAGGGGTTAAGGTGGTCGGTCATGAAAGGGGTGAGGTTTGCCAGCAGCGGTCCCCTAAACAAACTTGAGAGCATTAAGCATCGAAGAGATTGGCCGACAAAGGCAACAACATTTTTAAATGCTACCCACAACCAAATCATCATACAGATGGTAGCACATCAAGCACGACTTACGGTGGAAGTATATGGGCATGACATTGTTCGAGCCTTCGATGGGCTAAGTCTATTGGAGAACAACATTACTTCCCCTTGGAAGAATCAGAGTTCATAAACTCTTTCCCATAGGTTTCTGGGTAGTACATAACAAAAGTGGGGGTACAGAGGTAGAATCGGGCCAGGATTGTTGGCCCTAGATGTCATTGGGCCGGGGGAAAGCCCACGTTGGTCAGACATACGACCCAAGTCCGCGAAATGTAAAGCTAGATGGGTTGGCCCTTAGTTGGAACGGGGCGTGCGGCAAATATAAAGGTTTAGTGGAGGGAGATAATTTTTCGAGTTGGGATGGCAGACACGCATCACCATGCCACAGATGGCCAGACAAGGCCCGAGGCCAAACCTAGGAGATGACAGCAACCCAACATTTGTTGGATCACGACAAGTCAAATGGAAATCGGTGTGATGTCATCTGACGTCCGACGACGTAGAATAGACGTTGGGAAAAGGAGCAGGTCTTACTGTGGTGCAGGTCGGCCTATCGAGCAAAATGGGACCGATTGGGGCAAGGAAGGCCTCGGCATCAGCACCTTGCCGTTTTGGGCTTGAGGCTGCAATCCGAAGGCCGATCAGTAGGTGGCAGCCGGCAGTGAATATAACGACAGAAAATTATAGAAGACATTTTGGTCGGATCGGAATTGGACAGAGGGGATAGGAGAAGAAATGCCGATTTAGGCCAGCGGTCTCTCTAGGGGCGGCCTTGTCGTCACTTGTCTGTAGTAGGCCACAGGCCAACCAGTGGAAGCCGACATTGAAAATAAATGATAGACAAATCAAGGAAAAAGGGAAATTTCTAGGTCCCAATCGGAGTAGTACAGAGAGCTAAGGAAGGTGGCGGTCGGGGTGGCAGCCTTGCCGTCACCAAACTGGGGGAGGGCCAAAGGCCAGTAGCAGTGACCGGCCACTAAAGGCACAGCCGGCGGCTGCAACACACAATGAAGAAAAAGAAAACAAGGGGCGGTGGGATTTTACCTCATAGCTGCAAAGCTGGGGCGGGGAGGCCGGGATAGCGGTGGTCATGGCTGGGACGGAGCTATGGCAGTAAGCTAGAGGTCATGCAGCTAGCGGCGGCAGCGGATTGGGCAAAAAATCTCAAAAGGGGGGTCACTAGGTCGAAGTGGGAAAGAGAGAGGAGAGAGATGGCGGCGGCCAAAAGGGCTAGGCCGGTGTGACGGCGGTGGCGACGTCGCCCAGCGATGGCCGGGCGGGTGGAAGCCAGCAGCCCCTGGTGGCGCCACCTCTGGCTTCACAAAAGGAAGGGAACAGTCCTTCCCTTGCGGTCGGGCGCTTTGTGTTGTTTTATTTTTTTTTTTCTTCTTTTTTTCCATTTTTTTCTTCCCTTTTTTGTTCTCCCACGTCTCTTCCTATTTTTGCGCCGCAAAATTTCTGTGATGTATCGAGGCCCATGACATGCGACTAAACACCACTCCCGACTCTTACAGTCATAAATATTACAAATACAAATACACTGAAGCGTTAAATTTCTTTATCAAAAATACTAGCATAAAACTACATAACATTGCAAAATACTTAAAGAAAAATAGCAACAATTCCAGAAAATTTGCAAAAAAAACAGGGATGTTACAACTATTATTTCTTTTAATAAACTTTATTAGCATTTTTAGTGTTGTAGATTCAATATTAAACAAAGGGATGACATATAATTATTTGGTTCTTATTCTCCTACCAAAATTAGTATTGTCATTTTCATTATCTTTTAGTTGTTATTAAAATGCTAAGCACATTATGATAAGCAATTTTTATGAGTATTCATGTATAGATAAGTGAGTAATTCTGGCTTTCTATTATCAATGTATTTTGCTACAATTTATTATGTTGCAATCTAGAACCTGGACCTTCCCCCTTTTGTTAGTTTGGATTCAATCTGTGCCTTTACTAGAGGTTGCTTTCGAGATCAGTACATTGCATTTAGACAAATTTCGGGTTCAACATTATGGAGTTGCGACTTGTTGAATCAACAGTCATTTTCGAGGCGAGTCCCAACTGTAAGTGTTGTTTTTATCAATTATGTAAGTTGGTATCCTTTCTTTCTTTGTTTTCCAACTCATAATTTTTAAACTTCTCGTAATTAGCAAATAAGTTAAGAGTTTATTTATAGATAAAAGTTAAGCTTATTACTTTCAATGATAAACATATGTTTAACTTTACTACTCCCTCCGTCCTATATTAATAGCTCCATATCTATTTTTTGCCATTTTTATTAGATAATAGGTACCACTTACCATACAACGTAATAAAAACTTATATAGTCAGATACTTATAAGACTATCTACGTTTTACAATAGTTCAAGCTCCTTTGTGTCCCTGTACTCCCTGGCACTGTCTGGTCGATCTGGGGTGGTGACCTCTATTCACTGGATAGTACTGATTCTTGTCTACTTTTTAGCTCTGTTCATTAATCCATTTTGTTCGTGACCATATCAACTTTGAATGCATTGATGACTAGAAACTTGTCAGAATCAATTGTAAGTGTGTCAAGAGTCCGTCAAGTGAGTTAAAAAATGTGTCATGCAAACAAAACACAAAAGGACATATTTCGCTGTGTAAAAATAATATAATTTTAAATAATCTAAGTACATGCTTAAACTAACAATTTGAGGTACTTTAATAAATAAATAAAGAGCAGTTCTATTTTCTATCCTAATAGTAATAACTTATATGTAACCATAAATTCAGATAAGACTACATTAATAAATTAGGTAAAAGGCATATAAAGTAAGTATATTTTGTGCGCATCAATAGCCCAACAACCATACATGCATGTGTGTCCCTTTGAAGGGAAACAACCCTTTGTAGAGGGCTGCCCAATCGAGCAATTGTTTTATCCTTTAAAGATCATATGGATACCACATTTGAATAATCACCTCTCATTTCTAATTCCAATTCGGAAAAAATATTTACACCTACATATCACATTTTCAAATCCAAGTACCAACCCAATGTAAAACTTCCATCCAGCGGACTCTTCACATGAATACCATTTCTAGTCATCACTACACATGTAAACCACTTTTTGGGTTTAACACCATTTTGTGTTAAACAAACAACTATTTGGGTTCACAACTATTTGTTATTAAGACTACCACTCTTCTACATAATTAACATTACACTATCAACACCACATCAACATGTCCAACCACACATTGAAAACTTTTAGAATCACCACTTTCTGGTTTGATCCCATGCATACCTCACAGACACCTTGCCCACATGTCTATACCGATATCAACAACACATGAGAATATTTTCTTCTTCAGTGTCAATTGATCCCCTATATTTCTCAATCCTGATGAGCGGTCTCTGGTATCAAACCAATATTACCAAGAATGTTGCTACGAGAAATCCTAACTAGGCTTTCTGAAGCTTCCTAATGACTTTCAATTATGCGCCACTTACACCACTTTTTGCAATTCTTAAGTTCCACTAATGACATGTTAGTCGACAAGTCAACTCAAGTTGACTATCCATTTTTGCTACCCAGACATGTCTATACCATGTCGGCGGGCCAAAAGTTATTGTTTTATGCAAGTCCAATGTACCTATGGGTTTCATTTGACAATTGTGAATATTCAATTGCATAAAAGAAACACAAGGGGACAACTTATAGGGAATCGCGCCCTCTCTCCTATGGAGCCACGCCAACTAATGGGCCCGGCTATCCTGTGGGCCACTAGCTAGCCCGATACAGTTATTTATCCTACTACATAAGCAAATACGGAGCAAATATAAAAGAAAGTAGCCTAATACAATGTAATGTAAGAAAAATAAGTATTCTGGAGTGATCGTGCACAACAGTTTATTAATAAATATATTGTTTTAAACAAAATGATCATGTACACATTTACACTAAATTTATTATTGAGTTTCGGGTCATGAAGGATTCTCGATTTCATGGGTAAAAAAAGAGCTTGAATTTTAATGTTTTATAAACCGACACAAACTACCAAAATTTGAATAATGTGGTAAGAAATTTTGGCAAAACGAAAACTTGACTTAAGAAAGGATATCAATATACTATCAAAGTAAATGTGGTTATACATATGCAAGTTTCTTAATAGGTTTATGGAAAAATTATATATGACATTTTGCTAAACTGCTCCAAATTTATAAAATTTTACTTTTGTTTTATCATATTTCTTTTGTACACATCCTCTTAAAGTGAAGCAGCTATTGGGTCGGTTTCCTAATTGGGTTGCTTTCTATTTGGTGTGATGTGTTGTTCTAGATATGGTTTATTATAATATTTTTTATTCTCATTGATCTACAATAGATTTTTGTACTACCATTCTTTTAATAAAAAAATTTTGGTGTGCTTGTTTATTTGAATGTATTATTGATTTAAATTTATATTATTTTTATTCATATCATTTTAACATATGTTATGCAATAGACAAGATTGTTTAACTGAACAGTTGTTGCTTGATAACATCCCTTGTATATTTAATTTGATCTCACTTTTGTATCAGATTTATGTCTTCAAAATTATTATTGTTATATTAAGTCCATTTTTTATATGGTATTTTCTGTTTAGACTTGCATGGAGGACTTCCACTTAATTTATTGCCTTAATCAACATCATAGTATCTACTATTTTGCACATCCATGTGATTTATTGTGTTTGCTTTAATCTAAAATACAACATGTGAATTTACCATTTATATGCTCTTACTACTAGATATATAACAAAAAGGGAAAATTATTTAAATAATATTAAAAAAATAATTACCAAAATGGTGCACTTTGGGAACTATTTCCGAAAGTGGTGTTGCTTTTGTCCACGTAGGTACCAGCCAGGCTCTGGCGCTTGCGTGCATTTTTAAAAAAAATTTACGTTATTTCATCCTTTAAGTTAATTTCGTCCTTTCAAAGGATGAAATAAGCTTAAGCTTAAGGCGATTTAGTCCTTTAAGGACGAAATCGCCATACTTGACATTTCGGCCTTCAGCCTCCTTAGGCCAAACATGATTTCGTCCTTTCAAAGGACGAATTTGTCTTCATTTTTAACCCGACTCCGCTTCTCCTTTCCGCCCGTGCTCATTTTTTTTCCCCGTGATCGTTCCCCTTTCTGCCCCGCCATTGTGCTATGTCGTGCTTCCCATCCTCTGGTGTCAAGTTCCTGTCCTCCATCCTCTGATGTCCTTTGCCCTCCTATCCTCCGTCGTATTTCAGGTTTGTTTTCTCTAATTTTGCCAGTATCTTTTGCCCTAATTTCCTTTTCGGGCGTTGATTGATTTTCCGTCCTCCGACTTTGTTTGACTCGTAAGCAACTTAGGTATTGCCCATGATTGTGGTGAGACCTAGTTGATAAGATGCAAACATGAAAAAATTTAGACGTGATTGCAGCTAAATTTTTCCTTCATTATATTTGGTTGTGATGGCTTATACTATCATGTATGATTCTTTATAATAGTATCTTCATTATTTTTCCTTTGCCAATGTAATGTGTGAGTAGTAAGCATATGGCAGTGTTGAAGATTAATTTTTCATCCAATAAGTCAAGCTATTTACTACCAGTAAGCATATGGCAGTGTTCAACACACTACATGACATTTAGATAATTAGAAAAAATTGTCATGGTTTGATGAATGGATGTAATAGTGAGTGGGTGAGATTCAGCCAGATTTGAAAGACGCCTTTATTAGTCATCGAGGCCAGCAATAGAAAAAGAAAAAGGTTAAAGATGAGGTTTCAGTGACAACACAGAGCCATGCATTTTATTGTTTGGTATTGCATATGTTTGTTAGTTGATATTTATAACTGCCGAGTTGATAATCACATGTTTTGTTAAGTAAAACAGTTATTTTGAGACAATTGTTGAATTCAATATTAATGTAATTTATTATTTATGAATTAAGTGAATAGAGATGGTAGAAGAAATAGTTAGATTTTTACTTAACTATGATGAACGCACAGAAGGATTATTAATTAAGAAACCGTCTACATATGAAGAATTTGATATGCAAGTAGCTAGCAAAGCAGGGTGGGATCAAAGAAGATGGAAAATCACTATAAAATGTGTTATTCCAATATATGGATTGAGTTTGAGACAAATATGTATAAATGATGATGCATCAATGAGTTTTATGTTTAACCTCTCGTATCACATAATTTGTTTTGACTTATTTCTCAACAAAGAGGCTCGAGTGCCTAGTGAAAGGCGAAGTAGTTAACACAGGATCTCTGAAAGAAATGTGAACATTGAAAGGCATATGCAAATGTTAGTGGACGATGAAGAAGTAAATTTATCTATGACAGTAGCTTCAAATGAACGTCATAGATCGTCTGCCCCTATTGATGATGGAAGTGGACCTAATTGGAGGTAAGGTTATCTTGTTTGAATTTTATAATTATCAATGAAATATAGGATGTTACATTTTGAATTTTGTGTGTAATATGGAAGGTTCACAACGCATTTACATGAGCCATTTAGCTTTCAAATGTCTCAAGGCGGTGCATGGTATGGAACTCAAAGTTCTATGGGCATTCATTACCCCTACACAGGTTTTGGACATACCGATGTTGGACCATCCAATCAAAGGGTTAAGTCATATGAAATTGAATACATATGTGATGTTCATTTGTAGGGGCGCTTATGTCCAGGATGAAGATATTGATGAAAATGAGGCTAATGAAGGTGAAGATAATATTGGTGAAGGAAGTAGAGAAGATTTTGACATGAACGAAGAAGGGGTCAGAGGTGAAGAAAGCGCTCAACAGATGGTTGACGGCGAGGGGGGTGATGTAGTAAATAATGCAATTGCCACAAATGATATGAATGTGGATGACGAAGAGGAGGAGCCACTCTATGCACATATCACAGATGAGGAGATAGATGCGGTAGTTAATTATGCCATGGATACGGACCAACAAAACGAAGATGAGTTATATGTTAGGCGCATAGTTGAGAATCAAGAAGAACTTGTCACAACCTTGAGGGAGTTTTCAATTAAGAATCATGTCAAATACAAGGTTATAAGCACAAATTTGTCAGATTATACAAGTGCATTGATAGTACTTGCCCTTGGAGAGTTCATGGTTCAATAAAAAAAAGTGTAGGGTACTTCAAATTGAAGACATACAGAGGTGACCACACATGTCAGAATGCCTAGCTTAGCACATATCATAGGCATTGTGATGCACTAAAATAATGTTCAATTAAATGTTTTCAAATTATGAATTGCAATCCTATTTTGTGTTAATTCATTACTGATTTGGGCTATTTATGTTTTGAATAGGTTAGTTGGACCTTAATTGAGTTTACATGTCTAAACAAGCTTCAACAGGATCCAACTGGAAGAGGAAGTTAAGCCCAAGAACCTAGAACTATTTAAAAGTCAAGAATGGGCTCCTAATGGTCTAAACATGCATGGAATGGTCGAACACAACCTTGTGGACCCGTTTGACTTGATATTTGTATGAAAAGAACTAAATTAGGAAAGAAACTGATTCGGACATATTGACATAGCCTTAGTATTTCAATCATATCTTTTTATGTATAATTCGGATTGATATGATTATTATGGAATTTGAAAGAAGACTTTCGTGGCTACAAGTGTTATTTCAGGAAGCAATTCTAAATTCCGAAGATATATAGGTTGAATCTGTCATGCAATCAGACAGCTAGTTAACTAACCCGAGGCTAGCACATGGAAAATCTTTTCATTAATTGTGATTGATACATATAAGGAAAGACAATGAGGCTGATTGGATATCTAAAGGAAGATTCAAAGATATTTATTTGATAAATAAATCATTGATTTATGTGATTGATTTAGAATATAATCATTGCCAAAGAAGCAACCAATCAGGCAATCAATCAGGATGCAATCTAGATATATGATTTCACTTTCCTCTTTGAAGAAACCCCTTATATTCTTATAAATAGAGGGGTGGACATGATAGATGAAGGATCCCCTCCTCTTTGGAGCTCTCTTCCCCTATTTTATTCTCTCATTTTGTATTTTTATTTTTAGTTTTATTGTAATGGCTTTCTAAGCTCTTAAGCTAAGGCTAGAGGTGATTTGTAACAATTTAATGGAGTTCAATTTATGTTTCATCAATGGTTTCAAGTAAGTATTATTTATTTGAAGTGATGTTTATTTAATATTGTTCTTTTCTTGTTTCTTTGTGATTTAGATACATAAGATGCTTAAAGGTTTTCCTTTTTTATCTTTTGTGATTTGGATACATAGAAATCTTTAAGAGACAATTATTTTTATCCTTCATCTATCCAAAGTATTTTCTATCTTTAATTTTAATTTTAATGTTCATATCTTCTGGTTAGATAGAATCTTCATTCCATTTTAACTGAGATAACATGATACATAAAGAACATCATTAAATGTTACAATAATCCTTAATGCCTTAGTATTTTCTCATCTTGATTTTTTAACTCTTTATTACCTCAATACTCTTCTACTCTTTCTTTCTTAATTTTTTCTTTCTCTATTTCTTCGTAACTATTTTCTTTATTGCACACTTCTTTCCCTGTGGATCGACCTTGTCTACTACAATTGGCAAGTAAAATAAATCTGAATTTGACTTCTTAATAGTCTTGCTACAAACGTAACAACAAATTGGTGTCGTTGCCGGGGATTGCAACATGTAACAAGAATCCGTTACGAAAAAAAACTCATTCTAACTTTACTAATTTTCTAACTTTTATTTTTGCATACTAACTTTTTAAATTCAGTCATTTACTTTTAGTATTTAAATTCTGTATTTTTTCTTTTTTTTTGAGACTCGAGGCACTACCCACATTACCACCGAAAATTTTTCGGGATCAAACGTGTACCTCGATAGTGCCTTTGGCCTTATTTTGCAATTTAAATTTTGTCTATTAACTTCTAGCTCTCTAACTTTTTATATTTTGTTATTTAATTTCTGCACTTTTACTTTTCTTTGTTACAAAAAAAAAAAATATTGTTGTTGCATGCTCACATGGGTGTTTGATAATTCTGGACGATTGAAAAGAGTGAACAAATCTTTTAAAAATTATGTTTATTTTGATACAATGGAGGATCTAAGAACTAATGAGGAACTAAGAAGTGATAATGGAGATAATAATGCACAAAATATTCAAGTTAAAACCTTGCATGATTATTTGTAACCAACTAGATCAAATTCTCCTTCTTTAATGATTTTTTCAGCTAATGTTGGTGGTTTTGAACTTAAGCCGGGTGTAATTCAATTACTACCCAAATTTCGTGGCTTAGATTCAGAAAGCCTATATTTGTATTTAAAAGAGTTGGAAGTGGTTTGTGCAACTTTGCCAAACCAAAATATTTCAAATGATGTTATTATATTAAAACTTTTTCCATTTTCTCTAAAGAAAAAAGAAAAAAATTAGTTGAATTCTTTGAAGCCAAGATCCATTGGAACATGGCAAGAAATGCAAAGAGAATTTTTTAAAAAGTTTTTCCCCACCCATAGAACTAATACACTTAGAAAGAGCATCATGAATTTTTCACAAAAAGAAAATAAGACTTTATTTCAATGTTGGGAAAGATTTAAAGAACTTTTATTGTTGTGCCCACATCATGAATATGAAATATAGCGTACAATTAGTTTCTTTTATAATGACTTGACTTCTCAAATGAGGCAATTTGTTGAAATAATGTGTAATGGAGAATTTTTTAATAAAGAACCTGAGTAAGCATGAGACTATTTTGATGTGTTGGCTGAAAATGCTCAATCATGGGAAGACTTAATGAATTTGAAAGTAGTAATAAGACCAAATCTAATGGGACTACTAAGGGGGGCATGTACCTTCTTAAAGAGGAGGATGATGTAAAAGCAAAAATTACAAGTTTACAGAGAAAAGTTGAGGCTATAGAAATTAATAGGGAAAACATGTCTAATGCTTCTCCAAAAGCACAAGATATTTGTAGTATATGTGAGAGTAATGGACACCAAACACAAGATTGTCCAACAATCCCTACTTTTCAAGAGGTATTGCATACTCAAACAAATGCTATGAATACCTACGAAAGGCTTTTTTCTTCTCCTTATTCTGAAACTTATATTCCTAATTAGAGAAATCATCCTAACTTTAGTTGAAAAAATTAGTCTAATATGTAGGTACCCCCTTCTTCCTCAAATTATGTTCCACCACATAAGAAGACTCTTCAAGACACATTGCAAATATTTATGTAAAGTCAAGCAACAATCAACAACCAAACAATGCAAGTCATCAATGACTTGAAGACTTCTGTCACTCAATTAACCACAACTTTGAACACTTAATAAAAAAAGAAGTTTCCTTCTCAACCTCAACGAAATCCTAAAGGTTAATTTGTAATTGAAAATTTAAATTCTTCAAGTTCACAAGAAGAGCATGCTAAGTCCATCACCACTTTGAGAAGTGGAAAAGTCATTAACAAATACATTCCAATGAAGGTTGTTGAACCTAAGGAGTCTTTTGAATTCTAAACATGGTGATGAACTTGACAACTCTGATTGTGTTGCTCCAATTCCTCCTTTTCCTCAAAGATTACAATATTCTTCTAAATTAGTGCCAAATAGTGACATTCTTGAAATTTTTAAACAAGTGAAGATTAACATTCCTCTCTTAGATGCCATTAAACAAATTCCATCTTATGCTAAATTTTTGAAAGACCTTTGTACAATCAAGCATAAACTAAATGTACAAAAGAAGGTATTTTTGATAGAACAAGTAAGTGCAATTTTGCAACAAAACACCCCACCCAAATATAAAGATCCTAGTTGTCCAACCATATCTTATATAATTGGGAACTATAGAGTTGAAAAAATTTTACTTGATCTTGGGGCAAGTGTTAATCTCTTACTTTATTCTGTTTATGAACAATTAGGACTTGGTGAATTGAAGCCCACAAGCATTACACTTCAACTTGCATATCGCTCAGTTAAAACACCAAGAGGAATTGTTGAGGATATGCTAGTGCAAGTAGAAAAGTTTTACTTTTCTATTGATTTTATTGTTTTAGACACACAACCAGTTTTGAATGATTATACTCAAATTCCTGTCACATTAGGCCGCCCATTTCTTGCTACTTCTAATACTCTTATTAATTATAGAAATTGTGTTATAAAGCTTTCTTTTGGAAATATGACTTTGGAACTGAACATTTTTAATATTTGCAGGCAACTAGGAGATGATGATGAGGATCTGCATGAAGTGAATCTTTTAGAAAGTCTTGTTAATGACATGGCTACTATTTCATTATTTTCTGACCCTCTTGAAGCCCGTCTTTCTTATTTTAACTTTGATGATGATGTTATGATTAATGATGTAAATTCCTTCTAATAGAGCTCCTCTCCCCTCAAGTGTCCAACCACCCAAGTCAGACTTGAAACCCCTCCCAACTGAACTTAAATATGCTTATCTTGGTGAGGGAGAGACATTTCTTGTGGTTGTCTCTTCAATGTTAGATAGGGATCAAGAGCACATGTTGCTCGAAATCCTTAGAAATCACAAGAATGCCATTGGGTGGACCATTGCTAATATCAAGGGGATTAGTCCCCTGATTTGTACACATAGGATCTTCATGGAAGAAAATGCAAAACCTGTGAGACAAATGCAAAGGAGGTTAAATCCCAACATGAAAGAGGTAGTGAGAGCAGAGGTCCTAAAATTATTGGATGTGGGTATCATTTACCCCATTTCTGACAGTCCATGGTTGAGTCCCACCCAGGTTGTCCCCAAAAAGTCTGAAGTTATAGTGGTAAAGAATGCTAATGATGAGTTAATTCCCACTAGAGTCACCACTGGTTGCGGATGTGTATAGATTATCAGAAATTGAATTTCATCACTAGGAAAGACCACTTCCCCTTGCCATTCATGGACCAAATCCTCGAGAGGGTGGCCGGTCATCAATTTTATTGTTTTCTATATGGTTATTCAAGATACAACCAAATTGAGATTGCACTTGAAGATCAAGAAAAAACAACCTTTGCATGTCCATTTGGTACCTTTGCATATCGAAGGATGCCATTTGGATTATGTAATGCTCCTGCCACATTCCAAAGGTGCATGATAAACATCTTTAGTGACATGGTGAAGTAGTTTTTAGAAGTTTTTATGGATGACTTTTTTGTTTTTGGTGATTCTTTTGATGATTGTCTTGATAACTTAGAAAAAGTTTTGGTGAGATGTGAAGAGAAAAATATAGTTTTAAACTGGGAAAAGTGTCATTTTGTGGTTACTACTGGAATAGTACTTAGTCACATTGTTTCTGTGCAGGGAATTCAAGTGGACAAGGCAAAAATTCAATTGAGTGCTAATTTGCCTAGTCCAAAGTCCATAAAAGATGTTAGATCCTTTTTAGGGCATGCCAGTTTTTATAGAAGATTTATCAAGAATTTTAGTGTGATATCTAGACCATTGTGTAATCTTCTATCTAAAGAGCATTCTTTTCAGTGGTCAGATGCATGTGAAGAAGCTTTCACAAAGCTTAAGAACATGTTAGTCTCCGCACCCATCATGCAACCCCTGGATTGGACCATTCCTTTTAAAATTATGTGTGATGTAAGTGATTATCCCGTTAGGGCTGTTTTAGGGCAAAGGAAAGATAAGAAACCTTGCGTAATTGATAAGCACGAAATATATATCTATTTTATATGCCTTTTTACCTTATTTGCTAGTATAGATTAGGTTAATTTAGAGTTATTTATGGTTTATTTAGATTAAGATAGATATTAATATTTTAGTTTGATTATTAATTAATTTTGTAGTTATTAGTAGTTTTGATATGTATTTGAATCAAGTTGGAATTTTAATTATATTCTACATGTCTAAAATGTGATATCTTATATTTTGTAGGAAATGCGCTTATCAAAGTACTTGGACGATGTTTGGAATAATTAAAAATGTTTTTGACATGCTTTAAAGTGATTTGGACAACTTTTCGGAGTTATAAACATATTGGAAATTAATATGGACATGAAAGAAAGAGCTTAATGAACAGAAAATGGACTATCCAAAAAAACTGTTCAGATTGCAAAAACAGTGTAGCCGTTTGAACAGGGCATTTTTAAGGATCAAACGGGATAACTTGATTTTGATGAAAAATGCAGTATAGGCGTTCGAATGGGAATGCAGGGCGTTCAAACGGGATCACGCGCAGTTTCCTTATTTCAGCCAATTTTAAGTCCTTTTCATATACAACTCCTTCTTACGGTTCTTATGCATATATAAAGACATATTTAGCTCGAAATTGGGGGTTAGCAAGTATATTTTCTGAAGAGAAGAAGGAAGAAGAAGATGGAAGAGAACACAAAGCTTTCAATGGAGATTAAAGTGCTTTCTTCTATAATGGAAGGTTAGAGTTTTCTTTTACTTAGGAGTTGATGAAGCTATAAATAAGTTTCAGTTTCTTTTCTTTTTAATTTAGATCTCAGTTGTGAATTATGACAATTGTATTATAAGGATTTCCTTTTTAATGGAAGAGCTTTTCATGTTTATTCAAATCTATGTTGATTTATTGTCTTGTAGATGATAAATTGATGTGGTTTTAGTATTTGCATCAATTCTAATTTCTGTGATTTAGATGAGATGGTCATACAATAGTTTTAATGTTCAAATAATTAATGACTTAGATGAGTTATACTAAGATTAGACGGGTCATGCCTATAGCTATTTTAGTGTAGATGATTCGTGTTATTGTCGAAGATAGTTCATGCAATCGAATTTAATTAATGATTCTTTCTGAAGTAATTCTAGCTTGTAGCTGAGAATACTTGTTCATATTCACACTAGATTTAGATTAAAAGTTAAGGAATTGTTATGGTTCTATAGTAGATTCGATTTCCTAAGTAATTTCCATCATATTAATCTCTACCTTTTAAACTAGTTGATTCTTTTCTTTTGCTTAATTTAAGTTTAAGTTCTTTCTAGTTTTTAATCAGCAAATTCCTCATTAGATTTAGTAATAATTCATCCATCCCTAAGGTTCGACAACCTTTAAATACTCATCCTAGTTACAATTACCTTGTACACTTGCAAAGGGTTTAATTATAAACGATCAGTAATTCATTATGCAATTAGAACTTTAAATAGTGCCCAAATGAACTACTCCACCACTAAAAAAGAACTTCTTATTGTAGTATTTGCACTTGACAAATTTAAATCCTACTTGATTAGCTCTCAAATTATCATTTTTACTGACCATGCAGCTTTGAAGTACCTTTTGAGCAAACAAGATACAAAGCCCAGATTACTCCAATGGATACTCCTACTCCAAGAGTTTGATCTCGCAATCAAAGACAAGAAGGGAGTAGAGAATGTCATGGCGGATCATCTTTCAAGATTGGAATTTTCTGATTCTTTAGACAACATTCCAATCAAAGACACATTCCCCGATGAACAACTTTTTGTCATCTCACGTCCTCCATGGTATGCTGACATTGCCAACTACTTGGTGACAGGTAAAGTTCCCCACCATTGGTCTCCTCAAGATAAAAAGAGATTCTTCACCGAGGTAAAGCATTTCTTTTAGGACGATCCTTATCTCTTTAAGTACTATCCGGATCAAATAATAAAGAGATGTGTGCCTAATTCTGAACAAGTAAGTATCATCTCTTTTTGTCATTCTGAAGCATGCGGTGGTCACTTCTCCTCTAAAAAGACCACTGCTAAAATTTTGCAATGTGGTTTTTACTGGCCAACGCTTTTCAAAGATGTTCATGAATTTTACAAAACTTGTCAAAGGTGTCAAAAGTTAGGAGCCATATCTCGTCAAAATATGATGCCCCTTAACCACATATTGGTTATGGAGATTTTTGATTGTTGGGGCATTGATTTTATGAGACCTTTTCCTCCTTCTTTTAGCTATGTTTACATTTTAGTTGTCGTCAATTATGTTTCTAAGTGGATTGAGGTTGTTCCAAGCAAAACCAATGATCACAAAGTCATTGTGCACTTTTTAAAAGAATATATATTTTTAAGGTTTGGAACACCTCGAGCCATTATAAGTGACGGGGGGTCACATTTTTACAATAAGCCTTTTGAGGCTTTGATGAGGAAGTATGGGATTACCCATAAATTAGCTACCCCCTATCACCCACAAACAAGTGGACAATTTGAGATTTATAATAGGGAAATTAAATATATTTTATAAAAAATGGTAAATTCAAATGGTAAAGATTGGTCTTTATGGCTAACCGATGCTCTTTGGCTTACCGTACCACTTTTAAGACCCCAATTGGCATGTCTCCTTACCGTTTGATTTTTGGAAAAGCATGTCACTTGCCTATGGAGTTGGAACATAGGGCATATTAGGCGATCAAAGCTTTGAATTTTAACTTTGATAAGGCTGGCTTATATAGACAATTGCAAATTAATGAGTTAGAGGAAATTCGACGTGATGCTTATGAGAGTTCAAAACTTTACAAAGAGAGAATGAAGGCCTTTCATGATAAAAACATTTTATGAAAAACTTTTGAGCCATTTCAAAAAGTTTTATTGTACAACTCTAGACTTCATCTCTTTCCAGGAAAATTAAGATCACATTGGACAGGTCCTTTTATTGTCAAAACTGTTTTTCCTTATGGAACTGTTGAAATTGAAAACCCAAAACTGGTAATGTTTTCAAAGTTAATGGCCAACATTTGAAACCATTTTTAGATCATTTTGTCCCTGAAGTTGAGTCTACATCTCTTGAAAATCCAAATTACGAGGGTTGATTTTCTTTTCATAATTTTTCCCAAAAACAAAAAAAAAACAACAAAAAATTTTTTTTTTTACATTGAGGACAATGTTTAGTTTAGGTTTGGGGGTGTAGAAAGATATTTTTTTATGTTTTTTTAGTTTTACTTAAAAAAATGAAAAATTGAAAAATTAATTAGATTTATTTTATTTTATTTTTTTGCTTATTTACATCGATTCTTATTCTAGACATGTGACTTTATTTAATGACATCATACTACTTAGAATATGACTTGACAAATTTAATGATTTTGAGTTCTGATAACTTCATATTGGTTTCTTGTGCTCCCATTTTAAAAAAAAACAAAGAAAGGCATTTGCCTAAGTGAGAATTCAAGCCTTTGATTATGGTCTTACATCTTAATGGATATCATTGAATCTAAGTAACTATTTTCTTATTAGAGTAAAACTTTGGCATGATCTAGTAGTATTCATATTATCATGATAAAGTTTTGAGCTTCACTATTCTTAGTTTGTAGAACAGTCGAGGACTTTTTGTCAACACAATTCAAGTTGATTGTATAATGTGCTCAAGAAAAAAAAATATGAAAAAAAAGAATAAAAAATTATAAAGAATTAAAGTCACTCTATTGAGTAGACCGGGCCTCAGCGTGCCTCACTAAGCATAGGGTGTTCGAGTCAAAAGGTAGAGTTGACTAATTTATGACATGCATAGCCTTGAAGCCTATTTGGTTCAAGTTATTAAGCCTGAGGGGTGCTTTAACACCTAGTGCCCTGAGCTAACTGGATTGGGAGTCATTGGCCTAACACTTGTTACATGGATCTTATAGAAAGCTTAAAAGGCTAAGCCTTACACATATCATGTGAGATGAGCATAAAATTCTAGTAGGACATTATGCAATTATATCTTTAATGAGTTGTTAGGTGATCTAGGGTGTTTCACTTTTCAAGGAATGTTTTGCATGATTCTCTATTATGATCTCTTTAAGATGAATGGATGCCAATGTCTATTTTTTAGTGTTAAAATTGAAATTGCTGAATGGACATGAGACACATTGAGTTGTTCGATTCATAAGATTGGGATTGTAAAATTACTTAGCAATGTCTGTTTTCTTTAAACTAATATGTATGTGTAAGTACTTGCCACCAATATGATGTTGTCAGAATGAATTATTGTTTAAGAAGACAAGTTGTATTATGCATGATTGATTTTACTAAATGAAGTCACATGTTTAAGAGGAGTTGATTTGTAATTCGTAATTTTCTTTTATCATTTCAATTTTGAATTTTGTGGGAACCTTCACGAGACACAACTCGTCTACTAGTGTAAGCTAGGGGTTTAAAGGCTTGTTGCATATGCTAAATGCAATCGAGATTTCCTATGAAAGTGGAGTAGTTAGTTTTGTTTTCTATTGTTTTAATTTTTGCTTTGCTCGAGGACTAGCAAAAAGTAGGTTTGAGGGTATTTGATGCACTAAAATAATGTTCAATTAAATATTTTCAAATTTTGAATTGCAATCCTATTTTGTGTTAATTCATTGCTAATTTGGGTTATTTATGTTTTGAATAGGTTAGTTGGACCTTAATTGAGTTTACATGTCTAAATAGGCTTTAACAGGATCCAACTGGAAGAGGAAGTTAAGCCCAACAACCTAGAGCTATTTAAAAGTAAAGAATGGGCTCCTAATGGTCTAAACATGCATGGAATGGTCGAACACAACCTTGTGGACCCGTTTGATTTGAGATTTGTATGAAGAGAACTAAATTAGGAAAGAAACTGATTCGGACATATTGACATAGCCTTAGTATTTCGATCATATCTTTTTATGTATAATTTCGATTGATATGATTATTATGGCATTCGAAAGAAGACTTCCGTGGCTACAAGTGTTATTTTAGGAAGCAATTCCAAATTCTGAAGATATATGGGTTGAATCTGGCATGCAATCAGACAACTAGTTAACTAACCCGAGGCTAGCACATGGAAAATCTTTTCACTGATTGTGATTGATACATATAAGGAAAGACAATGAGGCTGATTGGATATCTAAAGGAAGATTCAAAAATACTTATTTGATAAATAAATTATTGATTTATGTGATTGATTTAGAATCTAATCATTGCCAAAGAAGCAACCAATCAGGCAATCAATCAGGATGCAATCTAGATATATGATTTCACTTTCATCTTTAAAGCAACCCCTTCTATTCCTATAAATAGAGGGGTGAACGTGATAGATGAAGAATCCCCTCCTCTTTGGAGCTCTCTTCCCCTATTTTATTCTCTTATTTTGTATTTTTGTTTTTAGTTTTATTGTAATGGTTTTCTAAGCTCTCAAGCTAAGGCTAGAGGTGATTTGTAATAATTTAATGGAGTTTAATTTATGTTTCATCAATGGTTTCAAGTAAGTATTGTTTATTTGAAGTGATGTTTATTTAATATTATCTTTCTTCTTGTTTCTTTGTGATTTGGATACATAAGATACTTGAAGGCTCCCCTTTTTGATCTTTTGTGATTTGGATACATAGAAATCTTTAAGAGACAATTATTTTTATCCTTCATCTATCCAAAGTATTTTTTATCTTTAATTTCAATTTTAATGTTCATATCTTCCGGTTAGATAGAATCTTTATTCGATTATAACTAAGATAACATGATACATGAAGAACATCATTAGATGTTACAATAATCCTTAATGCCTTAGTATTTTCTCATCTTGATTTCTTGACTCTTTATTGCCTCAATACTCTTCAACTCTTTCTTTCTTAATTTTTTATTTCTCTATTTCTTCGTAACTAATTTCTTTGTTGCATAAGGCTTTCCCTGTGGATCAACCTTGTCTGCTACAATTGGCAAGTAAAATAAATATGAATTTGACTTCTTCATAGTCTTGGTTCAGACGTAACAACATAGTGAAGTGCCTCCTTTATTTCAAAGGTCATAATGCCCGCTATCTAAGCCAAATTAACTCTCACACTAGGTGATATTATTCAAAGAATGAAGGAGAAGTTTCATGTTGACATATCTTATAAGAAAACATGGGCAACAAGGAATATGGTGATCAAGGCCATTTATGGGGAGTGGGTGGAATCATATAAATCGTTGCCAATGTACCTCAGGGCGGTGTAAGAAGCAAATCCCGGCACCTACTACAACTTAGAGGACAATGAAGTAGCTCGTCCTAATGGTGGCATGATTTAAGTGGTAGTTTTGGGCATTTGGGCCATCTATAGCGGGGTTTAGACATTGAAATCTGATGATTGGTGTTGATGCCACTCACTTGTATGTCCGGTATCCCGGAGCTCTTATGGTTGCAATGGCTATAGATGGAAACAATGAGTTATTTCCTCTTGCATTCGGGGTTGTCGGAAAGGAAGATGGAGACAATTGGAAATGATTCTTAATGGAATTGAGGGATCATGTACTAATGGTCATGACAAACATCGTTGTTATTTCAGATCAACATAAGGGGCTTCAGAAGGTCATGCCTAAGGTTCTTCTTGAGCCTATGTACCACCATCATTATTGCATCTGTCACATAAAGGCAAATTTTAAGGAGTTTAAAAATGATACACTGACGGACTTGATTGGGGCAGCAACTTGTGCACTTATAGTAGAAACGTTTGATGCTAAAATGGACTTTATTAGTGAGGAGAGTCCTAGGGCAAAATATCTCCTCTTAGAAGGAGAATTGTATCATGCCTGGGGTTTTCAAAATAATTTTCATGTAATTTAAATAAAAATTTTGTAATATAACGGCTATAAATTGGTAAAAATTGACGAAAATACAAAACCTGTGATAAACATTTTTAAAATTCTCATTCATTTGTATCTAATTCATCTCAATACTTTCTTTTCAACTCAAAACAAAGATATAACAACAATAAATCATTCAAATCCTGTAGTGCATTCATCCCCGACGTGAATAACAAACAAAAGACACACATTTGCCATGGCCATGGGCTTTCAGTAAATTTTCCCCAAGCATAGCTGGGTACAAGTTCCATAACAGTCAAAAGTAATAAGACAGTCCATGTACAAGTCCAAAATAATACATGTAAGAGCGCTCACCTCACTTAATACATGTACTTCAAAATTTATTTACAACAGATCATGGCATAAATTAATCAATGAGCAATAGAATCAAAAATCGACTTGCAATCCAAAAAGTGTATCCTCAAATGCTAAGCAGCTATCGAACTAGGCCCCACGAATGTCCCTGGAGTGTCTAAGGATTAGAGAAAAAGAATATGAGTATTTTCATACCCAATAAGAGAATCAAAATCAGTGAACCTTAAAAGTTCACACCAAAGCTGCTCTACTAGACAGTAGCATACCAAAAACCGAAGAAAATAAACATATAATCTCAACCAGAGTACTACAATTCCTCTGAGCTTCCTACACTTACAAATTTTCTTTCCACCTTACTTATAACAAATCACATCCTATCAAACTCTTATTCTCACGTATATACTACTTACACTTACAGTCTTATGTTTATTATCTTACACTTACACTCAACAAATAGAACTAATTAAACCTCAATTAGCTCTAATGTCAAAAGGAAAGAATGCCACTAGGGCGTCACCTTGACCTTCGGGGAGAATCCTACTCGCTAAAGAGATTCTGAAGGCAAAGTACACCGGTGCTCATGGGGCATAGGATCAAACAGGTAAAAGTAGATCCATGATACTACTTACCTGAGCGCGCAAATGCCCACTCTCTGGGGCCATACAGGGCCAACAAAGGCCTAATAGTGCCAATTAAGGCAGGGAAACTTACGGAGCCACTCGGGCAAAAAACTTGCAATGCCTCTCTTGGGCAAAAACTTATGGTGCTCTCAACATAGCATCAAAAATCCTAACTTACACATACATCACCTCAAAGGTATGAACTACATTAATCTTACAGATGAAACTGACCATCCGTCAGTTGTCAACCAATACGGAATTTAATCCGTCAATCTAGCTAAGGACTCATTCTTATTATCAACCTACATACTTTAAATTTGTTGAAGTTTATAGTTTATACGTTATGCAGGTACCATTATGATTGTACCTTTTCTAGTAGCTTATATCTAAGCTTTGAACCCTAATCTGTCTATTTACTAAACCTTGAAGTCTCTGCCTCACTTTCCAAAAATTTGAATCCGTCGAAACTGATCATCACTTATCAAACATACGTACTGCACACATATAACTACTCGTAGTTCTAAACTATACACCACACATACATCTTACAACATGCTTTATAGCCTTTATAGCATGAAAACATAATTCTTACTTAAGCATAATGACCACTCATGCATTTAGCAAGAAATATAATTAATTACATAGGTCTTCTGCTCATCCATCTATCCAAATCAAGAATAAGTCATAATGTAAACATCCAACTAATCAACTAACCAAAACACAGATAATTTTAATATACATGCATATGGCCACTATAATTAACCTTTTCACTTGACATCCTCCACATTAATGTACATCTAAACATTATGCAATTAAACACCTTAGTCCTAGCATGCATTCTATCAGAAAAGCACACTAGAGTAAATTTCTAAGGTTCAAGGTCTCCTACCTCGTCAACCGGGCCAAAATTGATGTCAGGGCATTCCACGAAGTCTGCGTTGGTGCATACCCAGCAACCCACACACCCTTACACTACGAGAGATGGCTCTGGGATGGAAACTGTAGCAGAGGTCTCCAATTAATGCCCGTGGTTATGAACGTCTCTCACAACACCCGCACCGGTGATTCAGATGCCTGCATGCCCACAGAAGAATTGATATGAACCCAACAACATGAGTAAGGTTTAGGCGCATAGTACAAGGCAGAAAAAGAAATGTAGTGGTGGTCCTGGCCGTCGACAAGGTTTACCAGTCACTGGGCAAATCTCTCTGCAAATTTTTCTAATGGACAGACATGCAAAAAGGGCGGGATAAAATTGGAGAAGAGGAAAAGGGTATGCGAGGAGGACCCGAAGTGGGAGAGATGGCGTTGGGACCGGTGAAAAATGGATCAAGATAGCGACTTTTGCTGGTCCCAGCAGCGTTTTGGCCCAAAAACAGGGTAAGTCCGCTAGAGGTGGCTGATCAGAGTGAAAACTTTGGGTGCATGGCGACTCTACAGCAGCCCAAAGGGTCGGCGAAGTAGTCGCTGGCCGGAAATAGCTCACAATGGCAAACCCCGTTGGCTACAGTGGTGGTTTGGCCCAGAACAACAGAAATTCCCAAAAACTGTCCGCAAACAAAATTTCTGGAGAAAGGGCCGACCAGATTAAAATTGGGGAAAGGGATGGTACTTCCCGGTTTGTGGTGGCCAGGCGACTGCTCTGGCGGATTCAAGCGGCTCCGGTGACTTCCAACAGCTTCGGCAGAGTTTCAACCAAAAAGAGCTTCCACAAGTTAGCCGGCAAACTATTTTGCAGGGGAGGAGGCGTGATGGTGGTCAAAGGCGGTGCAGCCAGCCCCACAGTGGTCAGACGATCCGACTCCGGCGAATGGGAGGGGCGGCGAAAGATCTCCCAGTGAAAAGAGGGGTGGGGGTCTCTCCTTGCCGTTGGCGGAATCACTGTGCAGAACACAAAACAAACGCGTTTTGCGTTCTGGTTTATTCCTTCTTCTTTTTCTTTTTTTTAAACAATTTATTTTCATTCGTGCACCTCTACCTCGTGTGTCTCAACTTCTTTTACCCGCTTGAGAACTCCCAACGCATGGTGAATTCCCCCACAAGACCCCACTGTGACCAAAACAACTTTATTTTTTATCCAAGAGCCCTATCTTAAGGACCGAGTTATAATTTAAGCTCCATAACCTTAACTTACACATTTAAACTCTTGAAAATGTACAAACCTTTTCCACCTACGACCGAGGCTACGTACATAATTATCAAGAAAAATAATACAGAAGATTAAAACAAAAATTAATTTCCAAAGAAGGAAATAAATAACCACATAAAAGTCGAGGTTATTACAAATTACATCTTGCATAGTGGTCTCTTGCTCATGATGGTTTTAGGAGATTTGGTATGACGACTACAAAGATGGTTGAGAGTTTAAATAGCGTCTTGAAGGGGGCACGAGGATTACCCATACAGGCTTTAGTGTCAGCTACTTTTTTTAATAACTTTTTATCATATTTTGTGACGTAGTTATGGTCGTGGGAGCATTTACACGTTGGTCAACAAAGTATTGTGATGGGTCACTTAGTCGAGGGTGCTCCATTAGGAGCGAGGTAGGATATATATATTTTAAACACTTAAATTATTGTACGAAGGTTTTGTTTACATATGCTGAACTCATTTTTAAAATTTAACTCCTTAAGGTGGAATGTTCGAAAAAAGAGAATTGATAATCCACAAGGAGTCCTCCAATTATACAGAGGGGAGTTAGACCACCAACGGCCCTATAAGGTAATTTTTTTATTATTAAATTTGTTTAAAATGATTATAAGATATGTAAGGTTATTTAAACTTAATTATCTTTATATATTGTATAGGTAATTTGGCAGTCGTACACACCAGAAGTATTGGCTGCGTTACCTCCTATATGCACCGACAGTCAAGAGGTGTGGCTATCGCGAATGCCACTGATATGTTACTAGATTGTGGAGATGTATGTGTCGGATCGTGTAATGCTCTAGTTTAACCTGGAGCTTGTGGTCCCACCTTCTACCATCAAGTTTGTCCATTGCATCACTCGATTGGGCCACTATATTACCGATTGGGCTTTACATAATGCATCATATATTGCTCGATGGGATGATAGAAGAGCCACTGTTATCCATGGGGAGATGGCTACAACATCGCAAGATGTTCGTAGCGCATATATGCAGTGGTATTTATCAATTACATGGCGAGATATTTTACCGCGTGATGATGTAGAGGAGATGACATATCAGCCTAGGGGTGCGTCTGAGGCTGCTTTGGTAAGTATAACTTTGTTAATTATATAATATTATTATTTTACTTTTATTTATTAGTTATCTAATCTTTAATTTTTTTTTATAGCTTCGTTTACTGCGACCTACACATGCACATTTGACTGACATGATTAATACATGTATTTCGAGTGAGGACTATAAAGCATCATGTCAGTCGATACTTAGGGAGGAGCATGATGTTGTCCTTCATAGCTTTCCACTGCTTCACTCGGTGATTACGGATGTTCATAGACATTATCCTGACAATGAGGCCGCTCATACATAGCCGAGGCATGATTTATTTCCTGATATTCCATCTTCATCAGCAGCGCACAACTCTCCTCCCCATTCATCATTTCCGGTCACTCCACATGTAGCTCAGCCAGATCCTATATTATATTATAGATGACATCGGCTAGCTCGTGTTGAGCAATATGTTACTTATGCGGAGCCGGAGCCAAAGCCACATCCAAAGCCGGAGCCGAAGCCAAAGCCACAGCAGGAGCCAGAGCTAGAGCCTGAGCCAGAGTAGGCAGATCCTAAGGAGGAAGAGCTCATACAGCACCATCGGGGTTGAGGTCAAGGCTGAGGTTGAGGACGTAGGAGATCGTCACATTGAGTGTATTACATTTGTTATGTGTTTCTTTTAAACTAAACATTTTACTAACATGTGGTGTAATATATTTTATAAACATTTATATCTTATGCTAATTTTTATGTTGTGTAGATGATGGTTGATGTCAATAACTTTAATGTTATGTGATTAATGTAGATAAGTTTGATGTTTTGTAGATGTTAATTTAAACATATGCATCAAATGTGTGGATTGAATGAATGAATATGGGCAGGTGTTAAAGTTATTTTAAAAGAATTTTTTTTAAAAAATTAATTAGATTTCGTCCTTCTAAAGGACGAAATCACCTTCTTTGAGAGGATGAAATCAACTTAAAATGATGAAATCATGTTTGGCCTAAGCAGACTAAAGGCCAAAATGTCAAGTATGGCGATTTTGTCTTTCTAAAGGACGAAATTAGTTTAACTATTTGTAGACCGATTTCGTCCTTTGAAAGGATGAAATCAACTTAAACCTGATTTTGTCCTTCCGAAGGACGAAATCATGTAAAATTAAAAAAAATCCACGTAGGCATCAGCGTCTGGCTGGCGCCTACATGGACAAAAGCAACACCACTTTTGGAAATATTTCCTAAAGTGCACCATTTTGGTAAATTTTTTTAATATTATTTAAATAATTTTCCATAACAAAAACTTTAAAATTTGTAGTGTTTGTCTATTATACAAATTAAATATTTATGTTATGATATGGGAATAAAGTAGTTCTTGCATATATTGTTCTATGCACACTATACCTGAGCATTGTTCTATTTTCCAATTTACCATGAGAGAGAGAGACAGAGAGAGAAGGTAGAAAGAGATAGATTAGAATTTTACAAATTCCACCTTTTTGATACTTTGTTAATTTGATTATTTTTGTCAATGTAGGTATCTCATCATGTACTTGTACGTTGTAGACAAAGATACCATTGTTCTATTTCTCTCTCTCTCCCTCTCTCTCTCTCTCTCTCTCTCTCTCTCTCTCTCTCTCTCTCTCTCTATATATATATATATATATATATATATATATGACAATTGTATTCAATTAACTTGTACATAAATTTTAAATTAATCTGTATGAGTGTACTAACACAAATATTAAATACAGTAACCATATAACAAATTATGTAGGATAGAAATTGTTGTTTTTGTGAAATGTGTGTTCCTGTGTACATATGTATTAGATCTTGTCTATCTTTTCTATTAACCTATATATTATTAATTAATGTTTTGAAGATAAAAAAATATACATCGATTTGTTTATTGTAAACAATATTTGTATGTCCATCGGAACTGCGTCAACAATAGTATATTGGTTGATCCTAGACTTTATGATTTTTTTAGGTAGTCTCATATATCACCTTCAATCATGCCCATTGAGATTGGAGTTAATAGTTCGTGCAATATTCCAAAGCTAAATGGATTAGAAAAATTATTTGGAGAAACAACATTGATTATATGGAATGAGGCTCCTATAACAAAAACGGTTTGCATTTGAGGCTTTGATTGTACATTTTGGGATGTATTTGATTGTTCAAAACTCTTTGGTGGAAAGGTGGTCATTTCAAGATCTATTTGATTGCAAGCGTTGCTAGTTATACCTCATGGAATAATAGTGGAAATTTTTTATGCATCTTTGGTATGCTCAATGATGTGGCAACATGTTGAGATATTGCCACTAACTAAAAATATGTGATCTAGGAGTGAACCATATTTTTGTTCATATTTGCTTCGCGTTAGGAACAGGGATGAACCTTGTGTTCAAGATGATTACATTCTCTACCAACAAATATGTTGATTAATGCTACTAATTTTGAAATTGGAAAATACTATAGTTATGATATGTTGACTAAATTAATACAAGGGTTGCATCTTTGTGTATCAGTGATACAGTAAGATACTATAGTTATGATATGGCAGTTGATGATACAAACAATCACCATCTGCATGAGTTTTTAAACACACTCCAAATGGTTTGCCACCAAATAAATTGGTCCTCAAGAAAAATTATCCAGTTATGTTATTGTGAAACCTATATCCCAAAAATATTTTTTGTAATGGAACACGGTTGCTTTGCATCAAATTTGAACGAAATGTTATACATGTACAAATTGTAAATATAGAATATAAGGTAAAAAGTGTTTTCTTGTGAAGATTTCCTCTCATGCCACCTAATAACAAAAAATGCCCATTTCGTTATAAATGTAAAATATTTCTAATAAGATTGACATTTTTTATGACCATTAATAAAGCATAAGGTCAAACGATTAAGTATGTAGGCTTGTATTTACTTGAGCTTATTTTTTCCCATGGTCAATTATATGTTATTTTGTTAAGAGGTACATCTAAGTCAAACACAAAAATTTTGCTTACACATTCTTCAGACAAGAAATTGCTGCTAGAAGTGACCCGAAATATTCTATTTAAAGAAATAATGACTAGATAATTTGTAAGTTCTATTATAATTATTGTTTTGTTAATGAATTTTTGTATCAATTTTTCATTGACTACATGACTATACTTTTTAAAATTGTTTTACCATATTTACCATGGCCATGAATTGCATTTCGATATCTCAATTGTCGCCAAGCATGGATACATGCACAATAAAATGTTTAATCTTGAAGAAGACCAAAGTAAGCTAATTTCACAATTAAAAAGGATCAAGGATACTTATGAACATATGTATTGTTGATGAAGATGTTTGATCTGCATAACTTGTTTTTTGTTTCTTATATTCATCATATTATTTTAGATTTGTCGCAATACATAATTTATTTTATTGTTATGTATATAATTAAATACACGCTTCAATATGTATTTTCTTTTGATTATGTGTTATAGGGTTCTACCATTCAATTTCAAACCAAATTATTTTGACTTTATATATGGATTGCACATTCATATTTGCTCAAAGTAAACGACATAAAAAAATATTTTAAAATAAAAGGAACCATACTACATACGTACTATTTGTAACAAAGAATATCTACACACAAAAAAATAGATACTACAAAGCAAACTAATTGTTATAAGTAACCTAACTAAGATAAACAACATATGTAATGAGCGAGCATTACTGCTTACTACCATTTGTAACTTTATATACAATTTGTTCAATGCTATTCATTTTATAATATTCAATTATAACTTAAATAACTTGTTTTAATTAATTTTTTTGAAAATTGTAAAATAGATTATCATTATTTAATTTAATATGTTTATCTTTTTTTTTCAACATTTATCCTTCACATAACCCTATTGATTTTACAAGTATATTGATATATAAGTTTTCACATGCTTTGTCGTGCACGTGTGTGCATGATTTTGTCTGCTTGCAGGTCTTTCCCTATAATTTCTACCCGTTCAGTTTTCAGAAGAGTTTTCTTAGTCCATTTTGAGTTCAATTTCACCAATTCAAGAGGTCTTAGCTAATTCGAGGGTGCTATATGCAATGAAAGTATCTATTCTACGAGTTGGTGACTCTAGAGGGGGGAAACGGCCCGGTGCATGAAGAGGCTCTATTCGACGTCCTTGGGCCCAAAGAGAGAGAAAAATGGCCTAGAGTAAAAGGAGGCTTTGTCTTCCACGATCAAACCATACTAGTAGAAGTGGCCAAGTGTAAGGGGAGGCTCTGTCCTCCTATAGGCCACAAAGTGAGAGAAATGTGCCCATGTTAGGAGATGTTTTGTCTTTCTACCATGGGCACAAAGAATGAGAAACGTCCTGGGTAAATAGAGATTCTATCCGCCACCTACGTGCGCAAAAAAGTGAGAAGTGCCTCTGGGTAAGGGGAGGTTCTGTCTGTCGCCTACATGCGAAATGAGAGAGGAATGTCTCTGGTAAAGGGAAGTTCTATCTACCGCCTTCGGGCGTAATGAGAGAAGTGTATATGGATAAGGGGAGATTCTTTCAATTGTCATTAGGCAAAAAAGATAGAAACATACCGAAGCTAGATGAGGCTCCCCCTATCATCTTCGGACCTGAAGGGAAGGACACCCTGAAGAAAGAAACAACTCCCAATGTCGTTACTTCCAAAAATCTCAGGGGAGTAATTATTTCTGACATTCTGATTTAATAAATAATTATATGAACACATATGCTAATTAAGATATATATTTTGCTATGATTTGATATGTTATAATCTGTTGTGATCTAATTTGATATGTTCAGATATTTGATATGATCTAATATGAACTAATCTGCTCTAATGTATTTTACTCTGTTCCGTGATAGAGCGAGATGCCTGATTTCACTAATTTATTGGCTTCCATTTGACTCCAATGATTTATGAGATTTTTGTCAATTTTTGAACAATTTATTCATATATAAGTATTTTGAAGTATGATTTTCTCATGCCTGATGAATATAATAGCCGTTAGGTAGAACTACATTTTGATATGATTGTATTGGAATAACATTGTAGATGGAATAATATCATAGATGTTATCCAATACGTACATAGGCAACCAATGACACAACAATGTTGAGTAGATCAAATATAGAGTAAAATATAATTTTATTTTGGCCTATGCACGATGGAGCGCTTAAGTTCTATAGTGCTTA
Organism: Saururus chinensis; assembly: GCA_035235625.1. Lineage (NCBI taxonomy): Eukaryota > Viridiplantae > Streptophyta > Magnoliopsida > Piperales > Saururaceae > Saururus > Saururus chinensis. Next base: position 19,884,256 of record CP141146.1, on the reverse strand, counting down.
GAGGAACATTATAGCTCTCTCACACAAATGCTACCTCTCCTGGATTGTTTTAAAATTTTTATTTACTCTAATTTTGTTTTCTAAACCCCCCAATCCAGGTTGGATCTCGAGCTATGGTGTTATAATTATTATGTCTGATTTTCATAAGTTCGTTCTAAAATTTATTTATTTTTTAAATATGTTGACGAATAACTTTAACACACTAGTGAAATTATATCCATTTCTTAAAATGTTTATAAAGATCATCATTGCTTTTGCTATACAACTTGTATTTTATGTAGCTACATTGCTTAGATAATATTTGTGATATACAAAAAAATTTATCCATGTACACAATGCTTAACAAATTTTTAAGAATGTCTTTATAAGTCATTTAATTTTTTACATCAAAGTAACATTTAAACAAGTTTTACGTGCTTTTGTATGTACACCAAATATAGGAATATTCTTTTTTAAATTTCTTTTGTTTTTTCTTGTCTTTCCGACAAGTATTGTCGGCGGTTCCCAAAGGTACGAGAGAAGAGATAGTTGATGCATGTTTGGTGCGCTCAAGGATTTGGCAAACTGTTGAGATATTGCCTCACTAAAAATATGCGACCAAGGAATGATCCAAATTTTTGTACATATTTACTTCGGATTGGCGATGGAGATGAAACATGTGTTTAAGACGATTACATTCAAATTTCATCAAATATGTTGATTCAAGCCGAATATTTTGAAATAGGAACTTGCAAATTGATTGCAAAAATATTTCCATCTTTAGAAACACGAGTTCTGGAACCAAGTTACTTGGGAGAGAGGAAGAGGGAGCACTTTGTCTGGGGTTTAAAGAAAGGACTAAGGTCTAAGGTACTTTCTTCCCAGTAGCTTAGGCCTTGATTCATGAAGAGTACTACTTGAGGTCCAAAAATTAGATTTAAGAGCTATGACTAAGAAGAATGGGAGCAATGTTGACTTCAAAAGGACCAGAAATGACAATTAGAAGCAGAAGCCTTTTAAATAGCAAAAGGTTACTGGTCAGGGTTCCTAGCCAAAGCTTTAGTCATGGTTTCGGACAATAGCATAAGAAGAAATCCGACAAGTGTGGTACTTGCAAAAGATATCACGTCGGGCAGCCTTGTGCAAGTGAAACCAGGACTTGTTTTGTATGCAACAAGCAAGGTCATATTGCCAAAGATTGACCTGACGAGCAAGTGAAGATTAAGGTTGAGGATTCCTCAAAGAAGGTGAAGACTAGAGTTTCCTCACTTTCATCTGAAGATGCAAAGAACAATGATGTTGTCGAAGGAACACTTTTTATCATTGATCGGTTTGCGAAGATTCTTTTGGACCCAGGTGCAACTCACTCTTTTATATCCTATGTGTTTTCATTGAGCTCAAAGTACCCTAAGTCTGTTTTACGATATGAATTACCCTCATTGGAAATCCACTTCATGCATTGAAATACCTCCAAGGTATACCTATTTGCTTAAGTAAGTGGATTTACCAAATAACTCAGTTCTTCTTGATATGTTGAATTTTGATGTAATCCTAGGGATGGATTGGTTGTCTAATTTTTATGTTATGGTTGATTGTAAACAAAAAAGGGTTACCTTTAAAATTCATGAGGAGAGTGAAATTGTATTTCAGGGGATTAGGGAGAGAGAAAACTCTTATATTATTTCAGCAATGAAGGCTAACAAACTCTTGGCAAAGGGCTGTGTAGCCTACCTTGCTAGTGTAGTCACACTAGAGTTTACCAGACCTAGTATTTAGGATATAGAGATTGTCTCTGAGTTTCTAAATATCTTTCCTAAATAACTTCCTGATCTCCACCTAAGAGGGAGGTTGATTTCACCATCGACCTCATTCCAGGCACATCCCCAATTTCCCAAGCACTTTATAGAATGGCTCTCACTGAATTAAAGGAGTTGAAAGAGCAACTTCAAGATCTATTAGACAAGGGTTTCATTTGTCCCGGTGTCTCTCCTTGGGGAGCACCTGTCTTGTTTGTGAAGAAAAAGGATGGCTCACTTTGTTTGTGCATAGACTATCGAATATGGAATTAAGTGACCATAAAGATTAAATATTCACTTCCTCAAATTGATGATCTTTTTGACCAGCTTCAGTCAGCAAAAGTCTTCTCCTATATTGATTTGAGATCCAGTTATCACCAATTGAAGATCCGAGAAGAGGATTTACCCAAAACTACTTTTACCACCATGTATGGCCATTATGAATTTTTAGTTGTGCCTTTTGGATTGACTAATGTTGTTGTAGCCTTCATGAATCTTATGAACAGGATATATAAACCTTGGTTAGACATATTTGTGATAGTGTTTGGGGATGATATATTAATTTATTCAGCCACAATTGAAGAACATAGAGAGCACTTAAGAGAAGTGTTGCAAACTCTTAGAAACCATAAGTTATATGCCAAATTCAGTAAATACTTTTGGGTAGAGAACATCAAACATATCTAAGGATGGGGTAGTTGTTGACCTTGCAAAAGTAGAGGCTGTAATGAGATGGGAAAGACCTAAATTTGTTATCAAAATTTGTAGTTTCCTTGGTTTAGCAGGCTATTACAGGAGGTTCATTGAAGGATTTTTCACTTTAGCCTTACCTATGACCAAGCTAACTAGGAAGGGTGTTAAATTTACATGGGATGAAACAAGTGAAAATAATTTTCAGGAATTGAAGAGAAGCTTGACTATTGCCCCTATCCTTACCTTAGTTTTAGGGGAATGTGGGTTTGTGATTTGTAGTGATGCTTCTAACAAGGAGTTGGGTTGCAATGCAACGAGGCAAGGCCATAGCATATGCATCCAGGCAGTTGAAGGTTCATGATCAGAATTACCCCACTCATGATTTAGAATTGGCTGCTATGGTTTTTGCTTTGAAGATATGGCGACATTACCTTTATAGAAAAACCTTTAAGGTTTACACTGATCACAAAAACTTAAAATATGTATTCTCTCAGAAGGACCCAAATATGAGATAGAGACAATGACTTGAGTACTTGAAAGATTATGACTTCATAATTCTAGACCACCTTAGAAAAGCTAACGTGGATATGGATGCTCTAAGTAGAAAATCTGAAATTATGGTAGCACAAATGATGATTAAACAATGGAAATTGTTATAGAGTATGGCTAGTCTTTATATAGAAGTTCCTTCTAAAAGGGAAAGCCAATGTTGGCTAACTTTTCAGTCCAATGCTAGTGGAGAAGATCATTGTAGCCCAACAAACTGATGAAGTGGTTCAGGAAATGGTAGAAAGACCTAACTTTTCTCAAAGGGCTGATGGAGGTGTGCATTTTAGCGGAAGGCTAGTTGTTCCTACCATCCCTAACTTAAAACAGGAACTACTAGATGAGGCCCATCATTCCAAATACATGATTTGTCTAGGAGGAAATAGGATGTATCAAGACCTAAAGCAAAGTTTCTAGTGGAAATGCATAAAGAGAGACATCAGGGAATTTGTGTTAAAATGTTTGACTTGCCAACAGGTTAAGGTAGGGAATTAGAGGCCTGCAGGTTTACTGATTCTCTTAAAAATCCCTCAGTGGAAATGGGAACATATCACAATGGACTTTGTTGTAGAACTGCCTAAGACACACAAGCATCATGATGCAATATGGGTCATAATGGATAGGTTGACAAAGACTGCACACTTCTTGCCCATTAGGTAGAAGCAGTCACCAGAGAATTAAGCTCAACTTTATGTTAAGAAAATTGTGAGACTCTGTGGCACACTGATATTGATTGTCTCTGATAGAGATCCTTGTTTCACTTCTAGATATTGGAAAATTATTCAAGAAGCCTTGGGGACAAAGTTGAGTGTTAGCACAGCTTTCCATCCTCAAATTGATGGCCAGTCAGAGCATACCATCCAAACTCTGGAGGATATGCTTAGGGCATGCATCCTAGACTGGAGAGGTAATTGTGATGAGTTCGTACTCTTAATAGAGTTTTCCTATAACAACAACTATCATTATATCATTGACATGGCACCTTATGAAGCCCTTTATGGGCGACCATGTCATTCCCCTACATGCTGGGATGAAGTCAGTGAACGGAGGATTCTCAGGTCTAAAACTGTACAACAATGTGCAGACAAGGTTAAGAAAATCAAACATAAATTGTTGATGGCATGGAGTAGGCAAAAAAGTTATGCAAATCAGGGGCGTATGGAGTTGGAATCCTAGACCGGAGATCATGTATTTCTGAAGGTCTCACCAACCAAGGGAGTTATGCGATTTGGGAAGAAGGGCAAGCTCAGTCCGCGCCATGTTGGGCACATTGAAATCCTTGACCGGATTGGTATAGCTGCTTATAGGATCTCTTTACCCCTTAACTTGGCCGAAGTACCTAACGTCTTTCATGTGTCCATGTTAAGGAAGTACATGAAAGATCTGTCGCATGTAATTGGCCACAATATGGTTCAGTTGCAACTTGATCTTACCTTTACTAAAAGGCCTATGAAGATATTGGATAAAAAGAATCAAGTCCTAAAAAGCAAGACTATTCAATTGCTAAAGGTTATGTGGCAAAGTTAGGCTTTTGAAGAAATGACATGGGAGATAGAAGCGGAGATGTGGCATGCCTACCCAGAACTCTTTGTGGATGAGGTTGTTTGAATTTTGAGGACAAAATTCTTGTAAGGGGAAAGGATGTAGCTTCTAGGAATTTTCAAGTATTTTTTTGAATTTGTTTGGAATTGTTTCATATTTTTTAGGGATTATTTGATGAAAAAAATATCATAGTTAGGGTTTTTAGTAGATAGGGGTATTAAATTAGATGCGACCGTCTAGTGGGGACCACCTAGGGTAACTTGGCATAGGAATGATTGTCAATGTTACGTACCATGCACTACTTCTATTAGGATTAGTCAAGGCTTCTCTTTTCCTTACCTATATAAACCATCTTCCTAACCGTAGCCTCCATCTCCTTCTCCAACTCTTGAAGAAACCATTAAAGTTGAGAGCTTTGAGGTTCCGATGACTAGAAGACGGAGTTCATCACCGGAAAACGAGGTGAAAGGAAGGAGCTTGTGCAAAGACATCATCTGAGAAGATGTAGGATCCTTGTTTATAAATTCTCTCATAGTGAGATTAAGGTTGTGTGTAAGTTTACTATTTTGATTTTGACAACCATATGGCTGAATTTATGAATATGGAAATTGATCAAAGATACATTGGAGTGGTACAACTTAAATTAAAATAGAAGACATTTGGCCGGGACATGCTGCCAGTCAGAGATTTCGTCGCCTCCGACTGGAGGATTTAAGATGAGCTCTGAACATCGACAACCTGAATCGTAATGGATTGGTTGAAAATAAGGGATGTTCGGCAAGGAGGCGACTGGTGTCTTCGAACCCAGAACTCGTAACAGAGAGAGGGCCAGCGTGGTCTAAAGAGAGTGTTGCCGCCAGGATGAAAGACAAATGCCATGCTCAAGGTAGGCAAACCTCTGGCGAACGGCAGGTTCCTCTTGCACGTTCCTGGCATGGTTGGCCTTGGAGCGGTCGGTGTAAAACAACAGACTCTGTTTCACCACAGGGCCGGTGAGGGATGACCCAGAACTGCAAGAAGCTAGCCTCTGGGTGGGGTTCATGGCTCAAGATAGCAGAAGCAATGCTTGTTTGAGTCCCTGTCTGACTAGAAATGAAACCACTGCTTTAATCACCAATTTACTCTACTGCTGTAATCCATGGAGATGGAGATGCAGGGGTGGAGTACAACTTCTCCAAAACCGGCTGGCAAGCCCTCCCAAAGACCTAGATGGATTCACTCATGACAGGAGGAGAAATTATCGGCAAAACCTTGTTTGACTGAAACCAGGAATAGGCGACAATGATTTTTGCTAGGCGTTGGTCGCCGGAGTCTTTGAAGAAGGGTATTTAAGAGCAGCTCAAGGTGACTCCAGGTGAGCAGTGGAAATATTCCAGTGGCTAGAGGTTGCCAGACAGTGGTGGTTCATCAACTGCACCGCGCTGTTTCCACCACCGCAGCCTGGGTGAAGAAGACATCTTGCCAGCATGATGCAGGACGTGGGCTGACCCGCATTGTGGGTCAACACGTTGCCATGCCTTTGAACCCGGCCGGTTCAAGTCTTCTTTACCCTAAATTCACCATAATTTGACTGTTGTAAATAAAAATAAAATTTGTAAAAATTATAAATAAATTTTTGAAATTATATTTTAGGGCGGTCAAGGTATGGAGCTTTCTTAAGATGTCTTACTACATTAATTTTACTAAATTGCCCTAGGGTTTAATTGTAGGTCAAGTCTTCAAGCGTGAGCAGACTCATTCTTTTGAACGAATGCATGGTCTAATTAAATTATTATGGACTACGTTTTGATTAATTGGAACCTTGAGCCATATTGTCATAGGTTCCCTTTGGGTTTTAACTGTAAAGTTTTCCAAGACTTATTTCTCCCAGAGTTAGCGTATGATGGAGATTGTGATACAGTTTCTTCACTGCCACGACGGTTTGGGTATTGGCCATAAAGGTCTTTACCGCGGTTTTCCTGTAGATCTTGAAATGACCATATAGTACGTATGAAAAACAGAGTTGCATGAGCATCTAGAAGGCTTGTGTTTCTCGCCAAGTTGTATGAAGGAGCACAGTTGTCATCCACTTCTCCAATTTCATGGCAGGCTATTGAGAGTACTGGGGATTTTGGTCAAGCTGCTATTAAGTAGTCTATATCAAGGCTAGAGTCGGGCATTTAGGAATTTTACATAGATTAATCTTTAATCAGTTTTAATTATATTTGTAGTTTAGTCTCTGATATTGTGATTTTAATGTTCGAAGACCTTTAACACTGTGAAGAGGGGTTGAGGGCTTGGTTGTGGAAAAACTAGATAATGAAAAAATAATTAATGGTGACTTATAAATAATGATTAAAAACCAAATCTTAGTCCATCTATGAGATTTATAAACTTGTTTGATCCTATTGAGTATAAATGAGTATACTAGTGCATCTTCGTGATGCTGGTAACTTAGAGGAGGAGTATCATAGTAAGTTGATTCATAGATGGACTCACTGCTTTAGAGTAGGATCTGCTTTGTTTTCATTAGATTGTAATAAGGTACGAGAGTTGTCATTTCATATTTTATTTGTTATTCTTATATAGTTATTAGATTTGCACATGGATTAGACTTGGCTTGTTATTTGATGAATTTGAATGACTATTATGGTTAATAATGGTTTGGTATTATCATTATGTTGGAAAACGGCAGTCACGGATTGTGGTTTATTTTAGTCATTGGTTTTGCATGATTTAATTTGATAAAAAAGAATTCTTTTAATTTTTCTGTTTCATTTACTCCACAAATGTTATTTAGAAAACCTTGGTCGTGACACATACCTTTCCTCTACATGGCTCAAATGACTCACTTTTGGAGCCAACCAAACACTATAATATATTTTCCTTAAGTTTTAATGCAATGGTCAAGGGGTGTCTATCCATCACAAGGATTCACACATTTAGGGTTTACTTACCCCTATATATATATATATATATTATATTCACACATCCATCTTATATAAAACTATACTATTACATAACTTATAAATAGCATATACTTCATCAAAAAACATGCTTGAATTTCATGAACCAATGCAACATTGGTGACCTCACCAACATGTCACCCAAGATGTCAATGACCATCATCTCCTCGACACGTTGAACCCTTACCGATAGTAGATATGTTGTAGAAGCCCATCTTGATAACACAACTACTAATGCATCGATCAAAATGTTGATGACCAAATTAACACCAATATGTCACAACATGTCGGTGCCGATACTGTTCAGTTTCCTCCAACCACTGATGTAGTCATCGGCATGTCGACACTCATGTTGATGATCAAGAAGAAAACAAACAGAGGCCATACTGGTTCCTTAAATATTTTCTTTTAGAAAACATGATAAATTCCACCAACAAACTAAATTTCTTGCAATTTAAAAAAAAAATAAACCATATGATCAACATGTAATGAAATTGCCATTTTTATACTGAGCACATTCAAAACAAGCCAATAATCACGAAATGGATAAAGAATATGAAATTCAAACATCAAATAGTAGCAAAGTTTGCAATCTGACCTTGAATTCACACTTATCCTTCTTGCTAGCATGAATCCTTATGCACCCTTGCATCGAAGCTCACCACTCTCACTTAAATTCCACAAAGACTTCCCAAAAATTCAAAAATTCCAAGATCCTCTCTCTTTAATAGGGTGTAACCACCTCTTAGAATTTTGAATCGCATAATTTCCCATGATTTTGAACATAACTACATCTTACAGTTTTATCGACAGACCATTGACACATCTATATTGACCGTGAAATTTCGATATGATTTTCTTGCTCTAATAAAGTTAATATTAAAATTTTTAGTAAATTTTACTTATATAGAGGTTTTTTTTACTCAGAGGTTTCATAGGTATCTAAGAGAGCTTTAAAAAATGAGCATAATAGGTCATGAATCGTGCAAATCGAACATCAGGGTCGTAAGTTATGACCTTGAGAAGCATGTCACATGGGTGGAACCCACTTAAAAAGTGTAAGATAACCTACCCATGTCTATTCTAATTTCATAGGGCTCATCAATATGAGATCAACATTATTAAGATTGCGCGAATCGAACTTTGGGGTAAAAAATTACAACGTTTTGAAATTTTGAAAAAATATATAATTAGAAAATTTGGGGGGACATGTGGTGGCGCTCAAGGCGTGCAAGACACATAACAGCATCAGGTTGTGCTGCTGAAACACATGGCAATGTGTATAAGGCTAACGTAGCTTCTACCTCCTCTTCCATGGTGCGCCAGGCTATAAATAGCCGTTGCGGCTGCCTTTTTTTCTAGTTTGTCCACTCCTACACTCCTCGAACTTTATTTTTTTGTTTCTAAGCCATTCTAAGTCCGATTCAGGTCTTTCAAGAAGTGTTTCTACATAATTCGAGCATCATCTACTTGATGAAAAGCTTTGTTTAATGATTTGAAGACTCTAGAAGGATGAAAACAGTTACCTAAGTAAGGAGATTTCTACTCAATACCTTTGAATTCGCACGGAGAATTAGGTATTTTATCCTTTCCTAACAAATAAGTGTTTACATAGGTCCTCTTTTGAACTTTATATATATATATATATATATACATAGAAACTAACTCAAACACTTAGTATATATATATGACTCTAGTATACTAAGTGTTTGAGTTAGTTTCTATGTATGTTTTATGATTTCTTCATACATTCGTTTTATTCGAATGATTAGTTAGTTTCTATGTATGTTTTATGATTTCTTCATACATTTGTTTTATTCGAATGATTATCCTTTGAAGCAGCTATAAATTATGTACAATGATTTTTATATTTGCCTCATAGATTCGTTTTATCAAATGATTATCCTTTAAAGTAGGTTATGAATTATGTACTGTGATATATGTGACGTAGAGAAAATCTAGTTTCACCAATATCTAATCATACATGAGTACAATATGATTGTAGAAAATTATTTCCACATGAAAATGATTATAAAAATATGTAGAAGCATGTTGATCGACTTACTAAGATGAGAGAGAGGTATAATTGTCTCATTGGAATGAGCGACCAACCCTATCTTTATAGTCATTATCAATAATGCATCCATGACATGTACAGGCGAGGCTAGGGTTTTTGAAAGGCTAAGCATTGAGATGAAATATTTTGAAAGGAAAACTTCCCTTTATGAGTCAGGGAATTCAAGATTGATTTGTTTGTTTGGAGCTTTAGTTGGTTGACATCCTAATAGAGCTCCATGAATAGAAGAGTGCACAACTATAAGCCAATTTAGAATTGGATGCATGATACACATATTAACTATGTTAGTCCCTAACAAAGGGTGGGGACCTTTAAGAAGGCTACACATGTTAATATAGATAGTATCATGGGAATACTCTCTACTATTTTGATCCCGGGGCCCCATAAGCACAAGTATCTCTTCTATCTACAAGAACAAGGTGATTTGTACGATCCAACCCAACCTTGCTTGCTACGTGCATCTCAAATTCATCAAGATGGTTTCTTAATTAATAATCATTCTATGCATCCGTCGTAGTTAATTAAAAATCTAACCATTTCTTCTGTCATCTCTATTCACTTAATTCATAAACAATAAATTAAAATAATATTAGATCAAACAATCTCTCTATACCTATTTATAAAAATATTAAATTAAAGATTAACCAGTCCGTAAAGACTTGGTAAAATATTTTTATGTTAATTTAATGAATCTAATTAGTACAATTCTGGGCACACACAGTCAAGGCCCTAACAATTGAATATTTAATCACACAAAATTTCTAAGATGAACTAACAAAATTCGCTAACAATTTAATCATTTTTTAGGACTAATATAACACAAGAAGATCATTACAATCTAACAATTGAATCTTTAAGGCATACATTATGGAAAATTACAAAATTCACAGTCAATTCCATAACAATTGAATCTTTAAACACACAAAATTCGTAAGATGAACTAACAAAATTCCCTAACAATTAAAACTTTAAGCACACAAAATCGTTTTTAAAGACTAACATAATACAAGAAGATCACTAAAATCTAAAAATTAAATCATTAAGGCATGCATTATAGAAAATTACAAAATTCCCTAACTAGATTAAATGTATCAAATTCCTAAATTCAAACTAGGGCAAAAAAAAAACCTAAATCGGCTTGGCGGCGGGGCTGCAATCAAGACAGAGCTCAATCAAGGCTGAGCTGATGAAATCAATGCTGTGGCGGACTCAATCAAGGCAAGGTGGATGAGATTGCAATGGAGCAAACAAAATCGCGGCGGAGTGGACTGTCGGGATGGAGAAAAACGTAGAACAGACGGGAGGCGGATGTTTTGTAAAAAGACAACGATTTCGTCCTTTAAAAAGACAAAATCGTTTTTTGCTCAGTCGCAATTTCGTCTTTTAAAAAGACAAAATCAGCTTAAGTTGATTTCATCCTTCTAAATAACAAAATCAGTTCGCCTGCATTATAACTTGAATCGGTTTTGTTCTTTAGAAGGACGAAATCAACTAAAAAAAAAAAGTTATGCAAACACCAGCTACTTTGCTGGCGCCTGCATGGCAAAAAAGAACACCACTTTAAAAAATATGGTCTAAATTAATAATTAATTTTTTTAATATTATTTAAATAAATTTCTCTATCTAAAATGGGTAAAGATTTTGTAGGTTGAATGTGCATTTTCATTTACGACCTCCCCCCTTCGTAATTGGAAATGCAAGAGACGTGACGGTTCGTCTCCTTCGCCGAGCCATCTTTGTCGGCATCTCGCTCCTTCCCTCCGTCGGCGCCATATTCTTCCAAGGCATTCCTACGCTCTCCACCAGGTACTTCCCTCTCCCCCATCTCATCTTTCCTTTCTTCCTCTTTACCAGTGTTCTTTTTCCTCTCCTCCGGCACAACCATCTCCTTTCTCCCCTTCGGCGTGGCTATCTCTGTCTCCTGTAGCCTCATCTCGTCCAACTCTTGCTTCTCACTTCAGATTGAAAGGTTTGAGCTGTCTGCCCATTCGGGTTTGAAGCATTTTGATCTGAAGCCGGTCTTTGCAAAGGACGAAATTTTTTAATTGATTTGTCCTCTCCCTCCTCTCTTTCTTCTCTTTCCTCTCTATCTTCTCTTTTTCTCTCTCCTCTTTCTCTCTCTATTCACTATCTCCCCTCTCTCTCTCACCTCTCTCTTTCTCCTCTTTATCTTTCTACCCAGCCTATGAGGAGAGATAGCTGAAAGAGAGAAGAGAGAGAGTGAATAGAGAGAGAAAGAGGAGAGAGAAAGAGAAGAGAGAAAGAGAAGAGAGAGAAAGTGATGAGAGAGAGAGAGTGATGAGAGAGAGGAGAGAGAGAGAGAAGAGAGAGAGGAGAGAGAGTGATGAAAGAGAGAAAGAGGAGAGAGAGAGATGAGAGAGAGAAAGAGGAGAGAGAGGAGAGAGTGAGGAGAGAGAGGAGAGAGAGAAGAAGGAGAGAGTGAGGAGAGAGAGCGATGAGAGAGGAGAGAGGACAAATCAATTAAGTGAAAGGATGAAATTAAATTTCTGATTTTATCTTTTTAATGGACGAAATTAGAAATTTTTTAAAAAAAACCTAGAAGATGATAACACGGCAAAAATCAACATCATTTCGGTAAATATTTTTAACTAAATATTATTTGTATAAATAATTTTAACTAAATATTATTTATATAATTCTTTTTTATTTAAATAATTTTCGCATGATGTTAAGTAGAAATTTAACATAAATTTATAATGCGAATGCCGTATATGCGGTTTCGCTATAAACCATGGGTGTAACTGCATTTTACTACAAATATCTCACACAACCCGACCGTGCACCACTCTCTCCCCGCCTTGTGACTTCAGTTCCCGCGCGCCATTGTACCTCCCTCGCTTCTCAGGCGGGTCTCTTCCCCGTTCTTTCTCTTGTTTGTCGGCCATGATCACCTCTCCGGGTTATTTCGTGCCCGCCGGCGGCAAAAAGGGCTCCATCCTCACTTCTCGAGGTGACCGTTCCTCTCTCCTCTGGTTTTCTCGGCTCTCGAACCTCCCTTATCTGCATTCTTCCTTTCCCTCTTTCTGAGCTCATATGATCCTGCTTGCGTCTTGTTTCCGTGCGGATTTTTGTGCATTTCGTTTCTCGTGGTTTCTGACATTGAGATTTTGTGTCCGAGTCTTCAATCGCTTGGTTTTGGTTTTTTTTACCCGTTTTAGTAATGATGTGTTTGTAAAATGCGTTCCTTTGGATATCGTTTTATTGTATTGTTTTGGTTATGTAAACTGGATGGTGATGGAGTTGGCGGAAGCCAGTGTTGATCGAGTGAGAGGTTGCGAATGCGTGCGGGTCATGCTGTCATGGTCAAGCAAAGTTTTGCAAGCGTTGCTCGGTTTGGCTGGGATGCATATTAAGCTCTCAATGTTAGTGCTCTTGTGAGGATAAGCCGAGCCGAGTTGAGCCCATACCTGATGTTGGGATGGTTTACTGAAATATGTTGTACTCTTTCTGTCCTAAAATAAGTGTCCTATTTGATTTTTGATAATGAACTAAAAATAAATGATTTTGAAAAAACAAATAGGACACTTATATTTTAGTATATTTTGAAAAACTAAACAGGACACTTATTTTTGGGACGGAAGGAGTATTATTTTGTTTGCTGCTTCAGGTCATGTTGTGTTAACGTTATATTCAAGATGCATCCCTGTTAATGTGTAAAACAAGTCAAATTATGCTTATGACGCAAAGAAACAAAAAAAAAAACAAATGACGAGGATGCGATACTATATAAGATGAGTTTATATTGTGCGACTTTTATTATCTGAGAATTTTCATGGAGCCACCATCAATATATGTGGATTAGGCCTTTTGACAATTTAGTTAAACAATTATATTAGTGTTCATCTCTTTTTTAATGAATACACATTCTACTTTTGATTGTTTTATTTTCTTGGTCGATTTAAAACTGTCTGCAATAACTAACGAGATTCAATTATTTCGCGAAATCCAAATGTTATGAGGTTACTTTGTAGCTTTGTCTCTCCCCTTGCCTTTTTTTCTCTGAACAACCTATTACTGTCATGTTATAATGAATGAGACGAAAACAATGTCTTGAAAATTTTAATGTGACTGACCTAGTTAGAAAAACATATGATGAGAAACAACAAAGGCATACAATGGTTATTGAGGGAACCTCTAATCAAATTTTCATTTCCATAATTTTTGTTGTAAAATGAGGTGTGACTGGTCTCTTTCATTTTGCCTATGCTGAACGGTTAAGTGAGGTTGATTATTGACTAGGTAGCACAATTTTACAAAAAGAAATTAAGAATAACGCAAATGGGACTTTAACTTTTCAGGTAGCGATTTGATTTTGGAAGATTTCATTTATATGTCCTCGATTTACCTAAAAAAGTTTTGTTTGAAAAATAATTTTGAGGATATATGCGATTTCTACCTTATCTATAGGGTACCTGCATAGTGCAAACTTGAGAAATGTGCAGATATAATACAATTTCAGTTCTGGCTTTTAAGATATAAATTAAATTCTTTATGTGAAAGCATTTAGACATCATAGATATAAATCAGTAATGATGAATGCACTTGCTGTATTTCGTATAAATGTATTTGAAATTTTATTTATTTCCTGTTTTTGTCTAAAATAGCTGTATTGGTTGAACAGAAACAATACTCTGGCATCATGAATACTTTCAAGATGGACAGTTTCCTTTTCGGTTTCTTGGGGTTTGGGTTTTTTTTTGGGGTGGGGGGGAGTGTGTGTTGGGGAGATTTGTGGATGGGGATGAGGTGAAGTGCTTGAATTCCGCTGGCCTAATTTTTCCTATATTGGGTGTTGATTGACAATTCAGTAATCTTTGACATTTAACTCTACCTTTGCCGTTCTTGTCCAAACAAAAATTATACCATTGCGGTTTTTTGCTGACATATCCTTCTTCCAAGATAAATATCTTTTTTGGCAGTAAATACCATATGCCCTATTTGCTGATGTGATCAGTGAGCTTTCAAAATCTCGTTGCTGTTGAAGAGCCTCAATGATCACTTTATGAAGAAATTTTATAAACTGCATGAACTATATCCGTTTGTAAGATAATTGAACAATTTTCACAACTTATTGATTGGATTGAGGCAAGAACTTCTAGAATCTCATTGTCAACAATCCAGGCAATTATGTCTAGAGTAATATTTTGAGCTCTTAAAGTCCTATTAAGTTTGTAAACTATTTGATGACGTCCGGTTCTGATAACCTACAACTTCTCTGCATCATCAAATACCTGGCAACAAGAAAAGGCACAGAACTTTTTTGAAGAGGGGGAAAGTTTATCTAACATGCTATAAAATTCTTTAGGAAAGAGACCTATTTAATTTTTCATGTTACTAGTTTATGGCCCTCAGAGCCATTTGGATTTTTGCTAGCCTTGTAATAGCTTGAAGAGGGAGGGGGGGTTACAGATTGGCATGCCAAAATTGCTGAATTATGGGTTGGCAAGATTTTTTGCGAATACTACTCTATGGTAGGTTTTGTCAATTTATCACTAAATCAATTTGATTGTATCTTTAAATTGATTTCATGATGTTATTTTTGTTGTAAAATTGACCCGCCAAATAGTAATATTTGAAAAATAACCTACCAATCCATAAATTTGGCAACTTTTACCTGCCAATTTGTAAATCTCCCTAACTTTAATCTTACTTTTGTTAAAGATGCTTGAAGAAAAAAGTTTTCAAATAAAAAGGAGGGTAGAAAAATGCATGTGTTAGTATTGGTATTTCTGGCCTAAATTCTGCTATCTTGTGTGTTGTTTCAGTTATATTTGGCAATGAATTGTACCATTGCGGTTTTTTTGCTGACATATCCTGCTTCCGAGATAAATGTGTCTTTTTGGCAGTAAACATACACCAAATGTGGTATGTGTTGACATGTTGTGATCTGTGAGACTTTAGAATCTCGTAGCTTTTGAAAAGCCTATATGATCAATTTAAATTTAATTTTATAATCTGTTTGAATTATTTCAATTTGTAAAATACTTGAACAAATTAGATTGGGGCAAGAACTTCTGAAATTTTGTTGTCTTCAGGCTTTCGTAACTCATATTTTGAACTCTTAAATAAGCTTGCTAAACTAGCTGATGCCAAGTTTGGTTCTATTATTGTACAACCATTCTCCATCATCAAATGCCTGGCATCAATAAAAGATTGGGGGGAGGAGGACATCATCTGGTCAGCCTGCTGTGCCCTCTGCTTGTCACTGGCAGCCCAATTTGCTGCCTTTGTCACTGGCAGCACAGTAGAATTTACTCTTCAGTTGACATTATCATTTTTCCCTCAGTATGCTTCCTAGTGATGGTATTATGAGAATGACTAAGCACTGCTGTCTGCATTAATATAAAATTTCATGGAACACATCTCTGTAGGAAATAGCTGGTGTCTACATAAACAACAGATTGTGACCATAATTTAATTTGTCTTCAGCAGGAGCAGATGATGGATTCCTGACACACCACAAAATTAGGAACGATAGCAGTGCATGTTACCCTGGTCCCTTGATGATTCCTTCAGTAACGGTTCCTTATGGAATGGATCAAGCAGATGTAGAATTTCAAATTCATTGCATAGAGGCAGGGGCATATGCTGCTGTTTTGCGGGCATTCAGTGCTCAATCTGATGCATTATCTTGGGTAGATTATTATATACCCATAGAATCTTGGTTCTGTCCTCTGCATTCCCCTCTTTACTTTCTGTTGTTTACCAATTATAGACAAAAGAGGGCAAGGCTTCATTATTCAGGGAATTGCTATTACTAATATTGATCAAAAAAATACCTTATAGTTAATACGTTCATTGTAGTTTAAGGCTTGTCTTTCATTTTCATGACTCTTTTAACTGTTTGACAATACTATATGCTACCTTTGTTTTTGAAGACTTAAGGTTGCCATTATAGATGTGGATCTGTTGGTACTAATACTTATTTGAATGCACTTTGGATTATTTTTCGGGTTTGTTGTTTAAGTCTCTTGTGACTGAACAGTGGAACTGAGAAGTCAAAAGGTTTTAGTACCACCTGCTTCTTTACTGCCTTTTTATCTGTTAACAGTACTATGCATCTGTCACACCACTGTGGTCTTGGTCATATAACTCTTTGTAAGAAGCATGTTATCTTGCACACTCTTTAAGTTGGTTAGGCACGAGGTTTTCTAATGTTGTTCTTACAAATTGGATGCTATGTGCATGCACCTAGCTATGAGAATATTTGGCATTGTTACTGAATAAAAAATCGTAGTTGGCATTTTTAAACAGGAAATATATTTCAGCAAATATAGCTTTGCAAAGAGAGAAACTCCGGTGGATGATTATGTAACAGTCTAAGATATATGGACCAAATATGTTGGTTTCTGAGTCTATGATGTCAAAATTCACTCCAAGCAGAATATTGTCATACACGTCAATTGGTGAGGATCGCATGTAATTACTTCAGCCAATTAGGTGATTAGTAAATTTATGGAAATTGTTTACCTCGTCCTTCATTAACTTCTGAAGTTTTTTCTTCACAATTTTTGTGAATTTTCTGAGTTGGTTAAAATGGAATTGTTTGAGCTTAAGTGAAGTCTCTTTGTAAAATGAAAGCACAATTTATTATCTCCTTAAAATATGTAAAGAGCACTGTATGATAGCTTCTTCAGAAAAAAAGGATAAGGTGTTCAGTGTCATGTCCAGGGACCTCTTTGAAGAACTCACGAGGTCCAACTCATTTAAAGATAGGTTTTTGAGAAAAAAAATTGTTTAAAGGTAGAATATTGGTGAGCAGGTATAAGCCTCCCTTTTTGTATGAATTGAAAATTTAAGTCTTTAAAGTTCTTACTATTTGCATAAGTATACTCCATATGATCATATCGACACACATTCTTGGTGTAATCTAGCTGTGTTAAAACTTATTTTAGCTTAATTTGAAAGTTAAAAATATCTTTGTGACAATGAATATTGAAAGTGATCAAATGTGCCATATTTGTCAAGTTTGATATGTGAGATTGGGTCTCTGTTAAGAGCTTTTGATGAAATATGCTATATTTGCCTAGTTTGCATGAATTGGGAAATTAAGTTTCCAAATTTCTTACATATACTGCATAAGCTCATATGCACATACATTCTTGGTGTAATCTGGCTGTGTTAAACCTATGTTAGCTTGGTTTGAAAGTTAAAAAATGTTTTGTGACAGAAGAAAACTGATGAAATATGCCATATTTGTCAAGTTTGATATGTGAGATTGGGTCTCAGTTAAGAGCTTGTGACGCATGGTGGGTATGCTTATTAACCTAATGCCTTGCATATAACATATTTGTTCGTGTATGATTCCCTTTACTAATGGGCACCCATGAAACGATAGCTGTGAATTGCTGTGCTTTATTTTGCGTGCTATTTATTGTTTCAGTGTCGAGCACACATTTTCACGGTTTATTAATTTCAGGACAAAGAAGGGCTTATAACAGAGCTAAGAAAAGAGCTAAGAGTTTCTGATGTTGAACATAGAGAACTTCTTCTGAAAATTGATTTAGACGAGTCGATTAGGGCAATTAGGTTGGCCTATTGCCTATGTTTTGAGCTTGGGGTCTCAAATGAATGGGTCTTTCTCTTGTTGACATGCTTGTTCTTTGATCTAGAAAATGGCGTCGGAGCTGTGCTAGCCAGCAGAATTTACCATCAGAATCTATGGGTAAATGCATTCCAGGATCTGAGTTCATGGAGAATGATCCTGTTTATGACAAAAAGTTGAAAATGGCTCGTATGACTGTTGCATCTTCTCCAGGGGGCTTCCCACAACCATTAATAACACCTATTCTGTCCTCTTTACCGGTAAGATCAATATATATATATGGAAGAAGTTGATATGGGCCGGGTTGCATATTTGAAAAATGTGCCTGACGCATCGCAAGGTGTCGGATCGTCATTTGATGACTCACATCAGATGAGGGGAGCGAGTGGGTGATAAAAACCCACTTGCCCCCTGAGTATTGTTGGCCGCACGATCCAAATCGCACGTCCCATATGCATCTAGTGCATGCGCACAAAATGGGACTCTCTCTCTCTATATATATATTATATAGTCAAAGTGCATATGCATGTGTAGACAGTGGATATGAGTGCAGATGCCAAACTTAGAGCACTTTACGAATATTTTTACCATATGATACCATTATATCTACTTGGTATAAAAATATCATTACTAAATATTTATCAATAGATTTTGTCCAAAAATAGCATAATTTATTATAAGCTCATAAATATCTAAACAAATAATTCAATAAGGCACACATCTCATACATTAAATTATATATTTATTTCTTGTAAAAAGTTATTTATTTAATAAAATTTTGAATATCTCTAATTATTGATAAAGATACAATATAAACATGGAAATCATAAATATTTCTATCTATATTTTTATTATAATTTTTTTAAAATAAAAAAGGTTTTTCATATTCGTAAGTATAATATTTGCATATAGAGATGATAGAAGTTAGAATGACAATCTACAATTTTTTTACAACATGAATCTAACGTTAGATTAAACACAAATCATTCTACATATAATAGCTTATTGTTAACTATTGGATTGAGAGTCAACTATTATGTGATTGTATAAGTATTAATAGCCCACAATTATCTATAATTAATATTTTTTAATTATTTGGCTTATTTTGGTGTTCTCCACACAAAATGTGGTGACTAACACACTTATGACACAAAATATTATTAATCGGTTGACAACACAACATTTTATACAACACAAAATATTTTCATTGCCCATGCTTATTCTCTTGTTCCCACTTATAATAATTCCTATCAAACATCAAAAGAATTGTTGTTCTTTGTTCACCAAGGGGCACATGTGATATAATGTATATGTGTATTATAACATTTTGACCAGTGAAGGGCTGTCCACACTTATAATTCATAATTAAACCAATAGTTTCCATTGCAATAAAATCATGATAATTAGCTCACAATCCCAATGATGCATGAGGCCAAACATATAGTCAAGACATCATGAGGTAGGGCTGTGAGACTATTAACATTTTCATTGGTCTCACTTACACTATGCCCGACTTTTGATTGGCTTTGTTCCTCCCATTGGGTAGAAGCCCATACATGTCTTGAGCCTAGTTTAACTACCTCACTTGCTCAGGGTGCATTTAGTTTAAATTCTAACTCTAAGTAGATTTTATCTATCATCTTGGTCCTCCTTAATCGACATTTATAACTACCTCCCGGAGGATCTTGATAATGTCATATAGATCATGACAATTCTTCAATAATTCCAACAACTCCCTATTAGTCATACTTATTATGAGTCCAATTATGCTGTTTTAGATCAACTCACGAGATTTACATCTTTTATTAAGCATATTTATTCTTGTTAAGATTTGGAGATTTGTATCTTTTATTAGAAATCTAAGTTTTGCCCTAGTGAACTCACAAATTTTGCTTATTTGCTGAGATTTGGATGGCGAGCAACAATCTACTTATGGCTATTGACGGTTAAGGGCATCTGCCAAGAAAAAAAAAATCTACTGTTGAGATCTAGTCATACATTAGCATTACAAAGAGGAAAAACAGAGTCGTCCTTGTTCCAATAAGTAGAGATAACTTATAATGCTTCTATAACTATGTTGGAATAAGAATCTTACCTTATCCCATCAATGGAAAGTCTGATTGACTTCTTTTCCTTTCATGTGGATACACAACAAGAGCTGACCAATTACATGTATTTTTTAAATGCATCTTTTTGCAAAATTTTAAAAAGCTGAATGTATTGGAGTTTAAAATTATAATGTATTAGGGATAATTTAAGACTCTTATGGCAAAAAATTTTGACCCCCTTTTCATTTTAATAATAGTACATGTTTGTTTGTTTAATGAATACCAGTAAGACCTATGATTCCCAACCTCTCAATTTTTCTTGATAGTTTCTAACCCCCTTTTCATTTTAATAATAATACATGTTAGTTTGTTTAAAGAATACCCGGAAGACTTATGATTCTCTACTTCTCAATTTTTCTAGAAAGCTCAATGTAGTAGGACTTTGGATGCTAAGTTAGACTTGAAAGCAAGTAAAACTATATACGTGTAATTTACTATAGATTATTACTTGTTTATCCCTAATTATTCACTAATATTATCGTTTACTATAAATTACTTTATTATCCCTTATTATTAATTTACATTATCATTAATATACAATGGGAACTTAGTTAAAATAAATAAATTCCAGCCCGCCATTTTACTTTTAATATAGTGTGTGTGTATATATATATATATGAAAAAGTTAATATGTGCCAATTCACATAATGAAAAATATGTGCCTGTCGCATGGTGAGCTGTCGGATGACATGTTAGATGTGGGAGATGGGTGGGTGATAAAAACCCACCTGCCCTCTGAGTATTATGGGCCGCACAATTTCCCATCTTTCTGGTGCATGCACCTCAGCATGTGCCGAGGACACAATAACGGGACTCTCTCTCTCTCTATATATAAATATTTATAATGTGCAACACCCTAACTTTTCTTTGATCGTAGCTACTTTTGATATTTGCTTAGCTGTTGCATATATATTTTATTTATACATAAGAATGAAATTGATGCAATTTTGTTCAGATGGTGCCTTTTAGAGATAGCAAGTTGTGTGTCGATGATTGTGCTATGAATGCCCAAGGAAATGTTGGACAGGTGCACACACCCATTGCTACCACCAGCAGGCATATGCACATTTTTTGTAAAGGAAGAAGGCCACAAGGACCTGCAAATGTGGGGGACTATAACTTGAAGAAACGAGAAGACACAATCCAGATTCGAGAAACTGATGCGGTTATCCGTGAGGTATGAAATATGCAGGCTTTTTGTTCACTCAATATATTAAGATAAAATCCTTAAAAAAAATGAAGATAAAATCTTGACAAATGTTATTTTCAATTATAAGTATGAATTTTGTAAACGATCCTTATGATGCATAGTTCTGGGTTTATCTTCTTTTATAGATCTGTAGCAAGATTTATTTTCATTGCAGTGGGTCACTGGTGCTTTATGTTCAGATAATTTAATGTATAGGAACTTGTCAATGACTTATACTGATTTTAATTTTTCATAGAAGAAAAAAGTCAATTATGTTTTTTAATCAAATAAAGTAGAACGATGGTTTTCACTGTTTATGTATCTGTTAGTGTTATGATCTGATATTGGCTACTTACATCTCTGCATGGCTGATTGTGCATCCAATTGTCTTCATACACGGATATCAACATCTGGCTGATCAATCGCCTTCTTGCCTTATACCTTACAGAGGCTAAGGCCCATATTTTTTCTCAACTTGTGATTAGTGGAAGATTTTGATTCATTCTTATCTTATTAGTATTTTTTTTATGATTATATGATTATGTGGGCCCATAAGGCTCCCTCTTTCTTGTTGTTGTGTTATGAACCATTATGGGCCACCACTAGGGGGCCTACTTGAGAACCAGCTTCTACTTAGAAGCATTGCTTCTTATTTAATTTGTTTTCGAGTTTAAGTAGAACTTAATTAATGCTATTTTCATACATTGGTAGGTTCCTAGTTAGGAGTTAATTCTATTTAGTGAAGGCTTGAAGCCTATATAAGATAGTGGTACGAACATTAAAGTAGTCATGGAAAATCAGAGTAGATCCTTTGGTCTACATCATAGTGATTGGATTATTGAGTTGAACCATAACTTTGTCTTCTTCTCTGTTTCATCACCCATGTTCCCTACTTTTTTCTTCCCCGAAATTCCCTACCATAAGGGTAATTTCACCCTCCAACCTCTCCTTTCTGTCTCAATTGACCCAATCTGTTATGACCCGACCTAGAGGGTTAGACCCTCTTATTGGGTCCACTAGATTACTAGGATTTGCTTATGTCATTAGTAGGGCAGTTTATTAATTTGGTTTTTTGTTGAGCAGTTAATTGTTTGTAATTAATGTAATTTGGCTTTAGGATTTCTTTTTAAGGCTCATTTATGAGTTCTATGTCTATTAGTTTCTATGTCTATTAGGATTGGGATCTTTGTTGGGAATCTATAATATGTTAGGGCTATGACCTAGCTATGCCCTAGTTTCATAAGTCATTATGCATAAATTAATCAAAGATAGTTTAGCACAGTTAGCTTAGTTATCTGTCTAACCCACATTTTAAACCTCTATGCATACTTCTCTTTCTCCGCCACTATTTGACCCTCCATTACTATCATTGCCGCACACCATCCCTGGGAACCCTTGTGTTCATGGTTACAATCTTACCCTAATTCGTCGTTAAACCTTTCCCTTTCATCCTTCTCCTACTCTTAATTTGTCTGACTCCTGTCTCCAATATTTCAATCTACAACGCAAAACCTCCTAGAACCTTTTGTTTCATAACAATTAAGATCTAGAGTATAGTACACTTTTGGTGGTGGGTCAATCATTTATCATAATAACAACACGCTTTAATCCTTTCAACTGCTTGGTGATGTGAACTCCATTTCTTCATTCAGAAGTGTTATCTGCATTTTGAGCAATCTGTTTCAAAGGGAGCGCTGCCTAAATAAATTTCTACTTTTATATAGTTTTGAATGTATTGTAGATTGGATTTGTTAGTCAAGATTGGATTTTTTTTTTTAAGCTTTTGCTGCAGGAATTTTGTCTTCCACTTGATTGTGGATCTAGTTTCTTAGGTGGGCTGATTTAAATCTACTTATCTTTTGTAGCTCTCCTTTTTTTTGGGCTTAAATATTGCTCACCTAGCAAACTGTATTGAGCACTAAGTACTCAGGGTGTGTATGCCGAAAAATAATTCTTATGTCTTAAACACAGAGTTCACAATGGAGAATCTTATAAGTGGCATCTGGATGTGGTAATGCATAAATCGCTTTATTAATTTGGATGTACTTTCTAAAAGTTCAAAAGGCACCTTACACGAGAAGTTTATTTAATGCAAATTACTGTTTTTCAGTGATCTTACAGCATCATCTTCTCTTTTTAAGGGGAAATAGGAAGTGTGAGCAGAGAATGGGTTGGATTGACTTGGTTTAGATATCTAAACTTGTTAAAGTATCCTTTTTTTTTTTGCGTTGTGAGGACCTTTCTCAGACCAGTAAGGGTTGATGGGTCAAATACAGTATTGCTAGACCTGAAATACTCAACCCACTTGAATTTCTTGGGCTGGTTCAATCCTAGATTAGCATATTTGACACTCTGCAGAAAAATTCAAGACAACCTACGCATGTAGGTTTTTGTTTGATACGGTTCATGGATATAAGCAGAATGGTACAAAGAATGTGCCAATCCAAATTTGGGAGAGAAAGTTATAGTTGTTAAAAGTTTAGGAAATGGGTTGGAAGTTCTATCCAAATTTAGTCTAAAACATTCCATTACCATGCTTTGATTCTGATTCTATGCTGAATCGACTAAATTAAGTCCAAAAAAGTTTAATTCTGTTTCTAAATAATTTTGTATCCAAACAGCCCCTAAGTGGTTAGGCTTCCATCAGAAGGGAAACCTGCATGTGCATAAGATGGTCTGGCAGTTCACCAATTCCATGAGATATGTAGTTTCCAAATGATTTTTGCAGAACATGTAGGGAAAGATTTGACAGAGAAGATTGTGACAATCCTGACCTTCCTGTTACGGCTGTAACCGGTGCGGATATAGTGATAAAGTTTCCATCAAAGCAAGGATGGAAAGCAGAATCCAACCACCACATGAGATCTTGGATTGAGTTTTCTTGCTGTAATGGAAGAGTCATGACTTTCCTTGCTGTCTAAGATCGTGGCGGTTGATCGGCAGGATTGAAGCGCGAGTGGTAGGTTCCCTTTCTGGAGCATATGTGCAGCAGTCACCAGGCTGGGTCTAGTTGACAGATTTTGGAAGACAGTGACCAGAACTGCGGCAGCTGGGAAAAATTGAAGTAGTGTGGATGATGTCAGTGATAGTGTGAGATTAGGCCAGAGTTGGAGCAAGTATGTGAACAGCAATAGGCGGAAGAGGCCCCAGCGGACTTTGTAGCAGGGGACGGGACAGCAATGCCAGTTTTTGAAGGAATGATTTACTTCTTCTGTTCTGTTGCGGGGCTCTAGTGGGACAGCAGCAGGCGGTGATGGTGTGGTCAGACTGATGCTTACAGAGAGGGAAAATGAACAGTGCCAGCAGCAGACCTTATTGGCTGCAGCTGATGCCGCAGGACCCATGCTTCTGTAGAGGATGGCAAATTGTCCACTGAGAGGGTGCTGTGTATTGGCCAAAGGTCGGAAGTTGGGAAACGGCAGGGACATGGATATCTTGTTGACTGCTGATACTTTATGATGGGAAACTTCCAATGAAGTATCTGCTTTTACGGGAAATGGAGTCCCTTTAGATAATCACAACCAGCATGAGAGGGGGAGCCTGAGCTCAAGCCAGAGGGGAAGCTGGAGCTCAAGCCAGAGAGGGATCCAGAGCTCATGCCAAAGGGGGAGCTGAAGCTTGAGCAGAGAAATGAGTTCTGGAGAGAATGTCTTTATTCAACCAAAACTACTGAATTACAAAGGATCCAAGCTTTCATAACGAAGACTAAAGACATCAAATAACCAATCTAATTAAAAATGACATGTCAGTCCCACAAATGAAAAGACTAAAATGACACCCTAATATAATTAAAGAAAGCAACTACTTTTGATTCCTAGACCTTCATTTGTAAACGTGAAGGCCATCAACTGCATTTGTATCAGTTTTCTCTTTTTTCATCAGAAGCGAAGGATAGTGTGGAGGGAGAGAGAGCTTTACAGCTGCTTTCTCTGTCCCAATATATATTACAAGAAATAAAGTAGCCTGTGCATGAACGCAGGATACTTTCCTCTCACAATCATGTACACAGCTGTTAGCGATATGAAGTAGAGAGGGGGACTGGACGTAGGATCTGTCAGATCCCCATCTGATGGCTCTCATGCCCCTTGTGCACAGAAAGGTAGCCTGCTCTCATACGCAGGCCATCCAAACTCTTATTTTAAGTAAGCTCCAACTTCATTAAATATTTGAACTGCTATTTTATTCCAGCACTACATAAATAAAGTCATCAACATCCCAGCAACTCCGCTATAGGTTGTAGTCCACATCAGGGCCTGTGCACGAAAATTTGTAAACTATTTATATTTATGTTACAGAGTCATGTTTTAGATTTTTAAATCTCCATTTTGTTTTTTTCCCATCGTGATGGTGTAGTATTTATCTGGACTCCCAAGCATGATGGTTGCCATTGCAGTTGGTATGTCACAGTATATGCTAAGACCACAGTAGTTACTGTTTACCTATTCTATAGCGCTGTTTGTGAGAAGACAAACATCAGTACATTATCCCCGGTGTAAGGTACCATCTGTTTCTGGTTGGGTGCATTATTTACTCACCTTATTTCTTCTCTTTGGGTCGGTTTTCTTGCTGAAGCTTAATGGATCATGCAATAAGAACTTGTAGTGCTTGACCTCAATAGAAGGAAAATGGTGGATGTCATGGTCATAGTCCTCAGTGGTGGCACGGCCATTTCAATTTGCTTTTCCCTTTTAAAATTTTTTATCAACTGCCTATATTTTTTCTCCTAGCTTCCTTGCCTTCCCCCCTCCTCTCCACAAGGTTTTTGAAACTGTCGTGATTGCTTCTTTTGAGATTTAATAGGTTCAAAGAATCTGTCAAGGTGGAAAGCATGATGCACCTAAGCTGATGAAGGCCAAACAACTTCTCAGAGTAGATCTCTTGCCTCTACTATTAGATCTTTGTTTCTTTGTTGTTTTCATTTTAGATACATTCAATTTATTACCTTTTGTAATATAGGAACATGAAAAATCTCTTTTAGAAGCAATTGAAAAGCTTGCTGATGTACCAGATGAAGGTATGTTATGATTTAATATGCCTTCCTTGTTCATTGCTCTCTAGTTTTTTCCTTATCAGTATGCATTTGTTTCAGGTGGTCCTAATCAGCAGCAAGAAGTCTATCACATTGAGCCAATTCAGTGGACTGGGCGTGGGTCCCACAATACAGCAAATTTACTGAGAGGATGATTACACATGTCCGTAAAAGGCTTTTGTAGGGATTTTGGCTGTCTGGTAGTCACCTTTTGCTATAGCAAGATAATAATCATAGGTTACATGGTCAAACTGATGTTCTTTTAAATACTAACTGCACAGTGTTGACTTTTTAAATGGTTTTATGTAGATACATTTTATGGTTCTGGGAATTAGTCTTCCCCTAGGATGTAATTACTAGTGTACAGGATTGTGTTCCAAGATTAATTGCTAATAGCTTGCGTAGGTGTAGTTAGCAGTTTTAATTGAACTTCGGGGTGGAATGCAATTGTGACTATTCTTTCTCTGGTTCCTTTCCATCTCTTTAAGTTTTTTTGTTATTATTGTAAAGTCTACCCACGAGTTCACATTATTGGTATCTTTCCTTTGCTTGATTTTATGAAATAGGGGGCTCCCTAATTTCTGGTATCACTCTGTAATTTTGCATCACCATTTAATGAATAGTTGAATGACCTAATTTGTCAGAAATTTTAATTCATGTCCTGTTTATGGTTTTTACTCTTTTGAATTGTTTTAGGGCTGCGTTTTCCATAATTGAGTAGAAATTTCAAAGTTAAGGGCAACAGGGAGTTGCTCTCGGCTCCCCATTTTGCCCTACCAGCTACGCCAATATTAAGTTGGCCTCTTAATCGCTCTTATGCGGTGCTTACACTCGCCTCATTGTAAGAAAAACTCTTCTACATTAAGGGGCCAGACGGGTTAGAGCCTTCTCATTGGCTATTACCTATGTTGCTGATCTACCTAGCTTGTAAAAGGGTCCGGTGTTCTGCTTTTTTCTTGTACCAGACGTAGTGAATCTCTTGTGCCTCTCTATGCACTGATGTAAACTGTCCCTTGTTTGGCTCTCAGGGTCAGGGAACGGGCTTGACCTATTTTAGCATAAATATGGTCCAAGGGTTTTTTTTTTAACAACGGTGAAATAGTTATTTATTTGGTGCTTAAAAAATGGAACTCATCCTATATACGTTAGTAAAGGGGTGTTTGACCACAAATTCATTTGTCAAATTTAGCAGATTTTTTCTAAATCTTGTTTGGATGCACAAGATTGGTTGTTTTCAAACATGATTTTGGCCAACGATTCTTGCTTCTCCCCCACAAATCCTCACAAATCATTTTGAAAGCATGTGATTATGTTTAAAAATCTTAAATTAAAATTTGCAAAATAATCAAGGAAGGATATTTTCCTAACAAATCGTCATCAATGCTTTTTATGGATTTCGAAGTGCACTTTTACACATCAATTTAAGCTAAATTATAACTTAAAGAGTTTTTTCCATATTGCCTAGCCAAAGAATGAAATATTCCATATTCCTTGATTTTAAACGGAAATGTCATATGACCTGGAATAATATGGTATAAGCTAAAATTTGGACTAAAATATCCCTGACCGGAGTAGGGTTTTATATCATGTTAAACCCTCATAAAATTGCATTCATTGGCATACGACTTCAGACGCCAGTGATTCCTCTGAGTGAAAAACTCCGTTCCGATTAAAAACTCACTTCCGATTGGAAAGTCATTTGTTTGAGCAAAGTGTAAGCGGCATGTGAGAAGATTTTGTGACCTATCCGACCAAAACATTGAAGATTAGGGATTTTCTATTCTGGAACGAGTTTGAGTTTGCGAAGAACGAGTTTAGGAATGAGGGTTTCTCGTAAGCTGAGTTTTGAAACTGTATGCCCCAAAGCTAGTTCTTGTTTGTAGTGCGGATCGGGAGTGTGATTACTTAGATGACATGTCGGTTGTGGGGAGCTACAATTGGGTAGGCGCCGTACATGATTTGCTTATAAGAAGCATATTGGCAGCCCACCGGAACATCATGAGCAGACAGGACGAGCGTTCCGCCACGGCCGAAATTCTCGTAGGGACTTCATTAGTGCTCCAGGCAACGCTTGTATGTGTTATAATACATGAATTCTAATATAGTATTTAGAATGACACGATATGTTTTACATAGATGGATATTGCCTTATCGGTAACACGATACGAACTCTCAATCGTGTTATCAGACATATGACATTTAACATTCACGTAGACATATCGTGTTCTCGAAAACACAACGATGTATTATATCGTGGATATGACATTAGACGATCATAATTTATCGTGTTACCGAAAACACGACGTGGCTTCTAGAGTGTTATCCGTAACATGACCAATTTATTATAGTGAAGTTACTAAACATTTTAGACTAATGTTTATATTCTTTTGTATTGTCCGCCAGGTATGGTTTTATGAGCATACGTACATATGGACTCCAAGTGGTCCTCCATGCAGCCCGAAGTGCAAGAGGTGGCCCGAATTTACCCAACTTTTGAGCAACGTGGAGAAGGCCGATAAACTACAGTGAGATTTGAGCGAACACTACAGTCTGATGTAGCATACACTGAATTTATATTCTGTGTAATCGGTTTATATTATTGTGTAACTAGTAGCACACAACACCTTTTGGTTGTGTTGTCTATTACACAATACACATTTACAGTATACCTGATTTACAAGTATTGATAGCGTGTTTGTAAGCATATAGTCGTGGCGATGGATCATTTGAGACAAAATTTATCATCCATTTATATGTCGCGAAAGCGATGGATCATTTGAGACATTGATATATTGCCGTCTAGTGAACCAAGTTCTCCGTCGGATATGGATGAAAACCGTATCCGATGGAGGGCCGATTCACCAACCACTGCTAAAGCAATATCTCGTATGATCCGTCTCCATGAATATATAGTAAGACAGGAGCGAACACGTCAGGTTGGATGCAATGGGACATACCATTTGATACATTGCTATAATGCCTGATCGTGTACTTCCCCCACTGGATGCAGGTGAGGCCTTTATCCGACTGGGGGAAGATACACCATCAGGCTATATATATATATATATATATATATATATATATATATATATATATATATATATATATATATATATATATATATATATATAGGCAGGGTGAAACAGATACAGACTGCCAGGTAAATGAAGGTATTGATGCTTATGGAATAGTGCATCGGGAATCGGGTCAATACGATCCTATCATTGTCGTGGGTTCGGACACACGTTATTACCAATATCATTTAAGTAACAGAGATATTATCGTGTAATTGTATCCCAATTTGGCATGTTATTATGTTGTGTAATCGCTAATACATTACGCACAAAAATCGTGTATTCGTAACGTCGACTTATTATTTCCAATAACATGGTGGGCATCGTATCATCAATCTTACAATAATAGTGTATGTCGTGTTATCCGAAAAATTGATCTACATATTTATGTATCGCGTTTTTGTTTTCACGAAGACGTGCCCCCTCGTGTGTTTGACCGTACGACCAATATTGAGATCGTGTTATACAGGAAGACATCTTTCCACGGAAAAAAGGATATAATTGATATTAATATTTTCCTTTCATTTGAAAGGGTTTTCATTAGATACAACAAACTAATATTTACGAAAATTTATAAATACAAATAAAATAACATTATGAAGATATCAATGTCCCAAAGGCTCCGTCTCATGCTTCGTAAATATCAGTATGTGTGCGATCTCCATGCAAATTCACAGACCCATCAGTTCAATTGTGACGGAAACTTCGTGACATTGAAATAACGCCTGGTAGTTAGTCACCCCCCTACAGAGGCTAGTTAGGACTGCGCTACTGAAGAGGGACGAATAACCATCAGGCCCCATATCAATGTCCTAAAGGCTTCGTCTCATGCTCTTCGCGAATTGGTAAGCACATAGGTCACTTGGATATATATAGGCAAGTTGCGAGGGGTATGAATCGTTAAATATTCCATATATAGTGTAATTGGAAGTTGGAAATGACTCCTCACGAATTGGTGATCCTTATTTAATTGAAATCCCGGAAAATGTGGTGACGCTTCGGGAATTGGGTGGTAAAATTAATGCAATTGTCGTGTGCTCGATTGCACGAAATAACCCATATCGTGTAATGGATTACATGATATGAAAAATAATCATTATCGCAGTCGTCAACTCATAATTAGGTTCTGGTAACTCATCGTGTGAATGTTAACACGATATTTACGAAAGTCGTTTGTAAAGAAAATACAAATTTGATCAAATGTCGCGTGGTCAGCAACACGATTTACAAACAAATCGTGTTAAGGCATAAACACTTGAGCAAGTATCATCGAAAAGGCTAATCTTTACAGAGGAGTGGAGAAATACAAAGGTAATAACAATCCGTCTCGGCGCGAGCGATCAACAATCTCCCGAATGACCCGTCTCCATGAAGAACCGTGAGCGAGCATTTTGCAAACCCTAACCCTAATAAATATATTTATAGGTATGGTGAGACGGTTACAGACCGCCAGGTTATTGAATGTATTGGTGCTTTGAGCATAATGCATCAGGAATCGTATCATTATGATCCTGTCATTGTCGTGCATTTGAACACATGTTATTACCAATATCGTGTAAGTAACGGACACTCTTGACTGCAAAATTAATAATCGATTGATATTATCGTGTAGTTAGCAACACGTACCCCATTTTGGTCATGTTGTCGATTACACGATTTACATATACAATATACCCTATTTACATCATGTCATGTTTTCCAAAACATGTTAATTACATATTCCGTGTTGTTCATAACACGATGTATATAAAAAAAAATCAGCTAAAGAACGGGGGTGGAAAAGGTAAGCCTGATCGATGCTCTCCTTCCTTATGCCGTTTGCATGCGCTATTATTCATCCTCCTTCGGCTTGTTGTTGGTACATCTGCCACATTGGGGGACCCTCCATGTGCGTTGGTACATCGTTTGCGGTTGTGACCCAATTGACCGCATGTTCCACATTTTCATGGGGCTTTGAGAGGCGGTTGTGACTCTATCGGATTTTTTCGTGGACACCCCCACTGTTTTGAAGGATAGGTGGGTTGAATGTAGGCATAACTCTAATTGGTGCCCACTGGTGCCGATCCTTCGTTGGGTGTAAGGGCTCTCAATAGGTCAATTTATACATTTCAGTAGAGTACTATCTTTTGTAGTACTCAGACACATAGAAGTGTCTATTATCGATTGTCGTGATTGCATGCTTACATGGTAGACCCAGATATTGAAACTTTCCACATGTGTAGTACAATCAACCAGGTTTACCACATCCTGTGAAGAAAAGATCGTGAGTAAGAGAGCACGATAAATGTAATTATCGAGTACACGACGTGTCTTTACGATCGTTTCGTAAATAGTATTGACTTACACATTCAAGGCCAATAATGTGTGTAATCTAACTCAATATAAAGCCCTAACGCATAAACGAGCACAAGCTATATACATCGTCGTATGAATGCAATGTACCTGGTGATGTAGCAAATTAACCTGGAATTCATACAGTGACACATACAATACAATCACATTTCTTGCTTCTTCTCGCCTGTTTTCGATGTGTTTTTGGGCAAATGAGGTTAACTCTTCCATCATATTTTGTTTGTCTGTCCGACGTTTTTCAAATAATGTCGTTGTGTGCTCCCTCTGTGCTCAATTAAACACGTTATAGCTCACCGACGAATGAATGTTCATTAACCGTGCCATTCCACCGATATTCATGCCATCATTGCCTACCTCTCTGTTATAATGGATGCAAATACCTATCCTATTCATGATCAGTGTGAAAGAATGATTATTTCTGCGAAATGCAGCTTTTGGAGCACTCACACAACGTCTGCGGTCTCAAAAAATATTTTTTTCTTGTCCATCGACTCTCGCTGGTGAGTCACCGCTGGTCAGCTCCCGCCGGCAAAATCTGTTCACCACCGATGACTCCCAACACACTGGAACGGCGCAACATTGTTTTGGTGTGCATTTATTACAAGATGAACATTTAAAACTTGATATAGTTAAACCTGAGGGTATTTTGGTCTACAACTAGGTCATATGACATTTCTTTTTAAAATCTAGGGAATATGAAATATTTCCTTCTTTGGCCAGGCAATATGGAAAAAACCTCTAACTTCAATTCTTTAGCACCTCCTAAGACTATATGGTTCCATAGAAATCGGGAGGAAAGGATAGGAAAATTCTCCCATTTTCATTGTCTAGCGAAACAAGAGAAACAGTAATACATGGGAAAATAGTTAGAAAAATGAACCATTAAAATTGCCACCCTCAACCCATTTAAATATTTTCCTATTGCTCTCCCTAGTCTACCTCTACCTTTATAAGAGCACATGATAAATACACCACTAACTATCCACATGATCATAACTAGGGTTTACAAATATGGATGACAAAACATATAATACCATAATAGTATAAGAATTCATAAATAATCAAGTCATCTATCTAAATGTAAACTTACATTTGTCTAGATATTAACAATTAAATAAAGTTATCTATCACTCCATTATTACAATAATAACTAAAATTACTAAAATGATAAAATTAAATCCTACTAGCGCTATGTCGTCCTCCATTAGTTTCCACCACCAAAACCTTGTAGGATAGCAAAATAAAACCACTAAATTCATGTGATATATTAAATTTTATGAAGTCCTTTAAAGGTTTCACTTGTTCCAATTTACATTAACAATTCCATTGTTTATCCCACAAGTTCCCCTACAAAAACTTGTAACCCGTCCAATCCATAGTCGGATAGACACGTCATATGTCATTAGGGGAAGACACAAGATTTTTTGTGAAGGGGTTCATAAGATTACAAAGCTGATTATCGCTTTTGCTCATTAACTCAACTCGTTGCGGCCAGAGATAGAGCCCAGGAGCAGGGTGGACACTACTCGGGGAGGAGGAGTGACGTCGCAGTGTCAGTAGTTGCTGCGAGGGAAGATTGTTACTGACGCGCAACCAAAGGATGAAGACCCAAAGTCACAAACAAAGGCGGAGGTTGTCATGACTCGTGAGGGAAGAGCATCGGCTCAACATCACTGGCTGGCTAGGAGTAAAGAGTTTCACTACTGGGTGGAGGAGGAGCGTGGGCCACACCATTGCTGTATGGGATGAGGGAGGAGCTTGTATTCACCATTGGATTTTGGGGAAGAAACTCATAAAGAAAGGAGCAGAGAGCAGGAAGCCAGTCCCGATGTTGAATGTGCAATTGGAGATGGGTTGAATTCGGGTATTTCTAATTGGGATTTTGGGATCTTAAAAATGAGACAACCAAACCCATAACCAAAAGATATAACTTAAAATAGAGCCGGTCTCGGCTGTTTTCTAATGGTTCAATAAGAGTATATAAGCATTGGGAGTATATAATTTGACCCAACCCAATAGGGGTAGATGGATGAGATGGGGGTGATTTAGTTAAGGGAAATTTTTTTAAATAATATTAAGAAAAAAATAATTACCAGAATCATAGAGAGAGGAAAATAATTCCTAAACTGGTGTATGCTTTGGCTATGTAGGTGCCAGCCAAGCGCTGGCACCTGCGTGACATTTTTTAAATTTTTTACCGATTTCATCCTTGAAAACGACGAAATTAAGTTTACTTCTGAAGGATGAAATCCTCCATAAAGTGATTTAGTCATTCAAAAGGACAAAATCTTTTACCATAGTCCCCTCCCTACTCCCCATCCCTGCATCTTGTGGGAGCAATCAACCAGAGAGAGCCTACTGCCAGCCAAAGACCTATTCCGACCTCCCCTCCTTCGTACTATGAATAGTAACTATCACATAAGCAGTGTCGATCTTCTTCCTCTAGCCATATTGTCATGCCCCGGCACTGCTCGACTCGAGCTGAACCCGGTCCAGGGGCCGGTCAAGCGCACGGGGGCTACAAGGAGATTGAAAAACGATTTAGCGGAAGATTTATGCCCTAATCACGGGCGATCTAACAAAATTACGGAGTATATGCACCACTTTGAGCAAGAGTAAATAAGTAGAATTCAAAAGAGTTACTTCAACTCTAAGATAAACTAAAATTTTAAACCCACATACTACATTAATCCATAGCCTACACTAGGCTCCAAAATAAGTCTCGAACAAACCAAAAGTATAATGTAGCATAATCAGAAATGAGAACCACACACACAGGTTCTAACATAATAGCAAAAATAAATAAACAAGCCACACAAGGGGTTTCCACGATCACTCCCAAGTCATCTCCGACCTTTCCTCATAGAGGAGATCCTGTCCATTTGCACCTCACGCCACGCAGTCCCAAAGCAAAAGCACAAGAAAGAGGGGTGAGTTTAACAAACTCAGCAATGGTTTTTAATATAACTATAATCATTGGAAACACGACGGCATAGTAATATAACAATTCGGACTAACAATTGACAAGATATATCATTTTCTGATCACACATACATATCACCAAAACCTGCATCATAGTGTCTAAATCTCACAATTCAGACTATTTAGAATATCACTTATACCGCATGAGAAGTGTCTCTACTACACATTCAAATCATACAATTCAACATCATATAAACCTACATGAGTTGTATCTCTAACATACATTTCAGATCATGCATCAACATCATATAAACTTGCATGAGATATATCTCTAACATACATTTCATATCATGCATCAACATTCTCATTCGTCAGGCATGTATAAGTGTCTCACACACACTAGTCTAACATGCAAGTCTATACACATAGAGAGTAAACCTACTCTTCAAGGCCGAAGCCCTTGAGCAAACACTTATCAAATAGACATGCTCCTCAAGGCCAACACCTTCAAGCAACTCCTGCTCCTCAAGGCCAACGTCTTCAAGCAACTCCTGCCCATCAAGCCTACACTCTCGGGTAACCCTGCTTGTCAAGACTAAAGTCCCAAGCAACAATACCTTGTAAGCCGGTGCACTAGGACAAACCAGCTGAATTCTCAGGGTCCAGATAATCTCAATAAGTAAATCTCAATTGCAAGACAAGTACATAACTCGTCCCCATATAATTCCATTTAACTAGACTCAACTCGGGGAGTGCACATGTTCCACAAAAGAACTCAAATCAAAACATATCCTTTCGGACCAATCAAGTTTCGATTAAGCCATGACCGATTAAACCAGCACGCAATTTCACGACATTGCATCCAATCGTTCAAATTCGATTAATCTTGATAAAGCTTCAATTGGAAATCCATTTTCATGATGCATGCAACATAGTACATACGTGGGCAAGGCATACATGAATCCTAATTCATGATAAGTGCTTTTATTAGCCCATCATACATCATTCATAATCATAATATCAAGCTCATCCAAACCATTAACCCCACATGTGTGTGTGTGTGTATGGTAGAAGCACCTCACCCAATGTATAGCAACATTCTTTGAAATTAACTCACCATCACACTACACATGTGTATTTACATCTAAACATGGATTCCAGTGAAAATCATAGGAGAAGAACCATTAAAATCATAACTCAAGTCAAAGCCTAACCACAAGCTAAACATATATAAGATCATTCACATCATACTTGAGTCAAGACATAACACTAACATTCACACACTATTTAACCACATCCTATCATGACATATCAGTCTATTAGCATGTTGTAATTCTACTGAAAAACATGCTTAAACCATAGGAAATCATCCACTCATATCTTCAAGATAGCAAACTCTAACATGTACATCCAACTACAAGCCATTTCACATAAACTTTAAATATACACCACAAATTCTAAACATCAATAGAATGCTCTCCAAGTAGCTTATTATAGATTAAAACACTCCACATAAACATAAAAATGATATTTTGGAGTAGATATGTCGAAATAAGCAACGTACATAAGATGGTCAAATTCTGCAGTGTAGCTGTTCAAACGCCCTGTAGGGCCGTTTGATCGGCTAAACAGGAAAAATGCCAAAATTATAGTGTTACCATTTGAACTCCCTGTAGGGCCGTTCGATCGGCTACATAGAAAATATGCTAAAACTATAGTGTTGCCGTTTGAACGCCCTGCAGGGCTGTTCTAACACCAATAAAGTAGTTTTGGTCATCTTCTTCATTTCAAATTTTCAAACCGAAACTCTATTGATGAAACTTAAAATCTCCATCTAACAACCCAAATGCCATTAAAATTTTACTATACCTTCCAGAAAGCTAATCTACATCATAACAAGATAAAACCCTAAGAAATCGGGATAAAAGGTTACCATTTACTAATCTCACCATTAAAACACTAAATCAAGTAAATCCATTCCAAATAAACCATAAAATCGAGATTTTTACCATAGGAAGACTGAAATTTCAAAGACCCATTACCTTATCCCTTGATTAGGCTTGGATTTGACGGTCACCCTTCTTGAAAACCTTACAAAGACATAAAGTTTAAATTAAACTCCATTAAAACCGATTTAACATAGAATAGCTTAATGAAAAACATAGATCTAGGGCTTGTTAAACATAAAAAAAATAGATTTTTAGATCTAGGGTTTGAAGTAAAGATGCAAATCAGTAGTTTTGATATTTAAAAACGAATCAAAATAAAGGAAAAATGATGGATTTAGAATGGATTAGGAGAAAAACTAGGATTTAAGGCTTAATTAAAAGAAACATACCTTAAACTCCTTCTAATCTGGGCCTAATTTGGGGAATTAGGCCTAACCTCCCTCTCTCAACCTATTCCCAAATTGGAAATGGCTCATGTCTTTCTATTTATAGTAGGGTTTGAGGTGTACATAGGTAATTAGTGGGGTATGAATAGAAAAATGGGCTAAAAATGGGTATTTTGACTATTTGAGCACTAATTAAACCTGGGAATAAAGGTTTGTATTAATGTTTGGGTTAATTTGGTCCAAAAACATAAATTTTGCCGGTGGGGCCCATAGGGAGTCCCGCCAAACCCTAATTTTCGGAAAATTAGTAAAAAATTAGAAAATCCCAAAAATTCAGGTTTGACCCAAATTCACTTAAAACCAATAATTGTAAAGTTAGTTTTGATTAAAATCATAAGAGACACCATTTATTTTTGAAACCACCGAATAAATCAGAAAATATTTTAACCACACAATAACCGATAAATAAAAATTAACATGAACCAGTTTAAGATCAGGGATCTTACACATACAGTAACCACTTGAACATAAATTTTTTTCTCTAGTTCTGTTGGCTTCCTAGCGCCTATTCTTCTCTATTTTTTCCGTTATCTTCATATTGATTTGGATCTAGCGAAAGAAAAACTCCTCTTTCTATTTGTTCTCTTTTCTCTCAGCTGGTCTCTTTTTCATGTTCTTGGACTCTGTTTCTAATTCCTTTATACTATAGTAAAAAAATGCAGAGCACCTATTAAGGTTCTATGCATTTTTCATTGTAAAGGCAGTTAATTTTGGTACCTTATTGAAAGGAGGTGCTTTTAGATACTGATCTTGTTATTTACTGCTATGACTCCAGAACTCAAAATTTCTTCGGTTTGTGTAAAAAATGAGTCATGGAGATCTTATTATTGATGATAATCAAATCAAGCCAGTAAGGATAGCCAAGATGTAGGGATAGGGTGCGGGGAGGGGAAGGATGAAATCATCTTTTCTGTCAATTTAAACCCCTGTACCTTGATTCCGATAAGCAACAATGTGGAGATTTCGTCCTTGTGAAGGACACAATCACTCAAAAGGATGAAATTACTTTAAAGAGGATTTTGTCCTTCATAAGGAAGAAATCAACTTAAAACAGACAAAATCAGGCAAAAAATAAAATGCAAAATGCCATGCAGGTGCTAGCGCTTGGCTAGCACCTACATGGCTAATACGGACACCACTTTGGAAAATATTTTTCTCTCTCCGTGATTTTGGTAATTATTTTTTAATATTATTTAAATAATTTACCCTTCATTTAACCCATTTCTTTTCCCACCTAACCTAAGAAAAATATTTAAGAGACAATATTAATAAAACTCCAAAAAATAAGGGGGCCATTTGACCCTAAAACCATAATGTGGGATCGTCCCTAGAGCTGCTTGCAATTCCTTGCTATCTCTAAATAGGGCCAAACATAGGACTTTTAGTGAAGGGGGTCATAAGATAGCGAAGCTTTAACATTTTCCATCCATATTAAAATAACTAGGTTAACGATTAAGAGATATTGAAGTAAAACATATAGGAAAACTATAAAAAACTTGAACAATTATGATAACTACTAACAAAAAAATAAAAATCTTTAATATGGATGGGAGGGAGGAGCATTACCGAGGTTGTAGAGTGGATGATGGTTGTAAGGCATATGCGGTCAAGAGGGAGGATGACTAATTAGCACTTATGCTCACTGGCTCGACTCGTGGCGGCCAAAGTATGGAGGCCGATAGTAATGGCAAATGCGAGTTGGAAAGGGGGAGCATTGTTGTTGTGTTGCTAGTTAGTTGGGAGGGAGGATCATTGGAGTTGCATGATCGGTGGCCCATGGCTGGGAGTAGGGGCAGATGCTTGTCAGGAGGAAAGACCATTGCAACACCACTAGCTAGCCTAGAGGGGAGATCTTCATTGTTGACTAGAGGAGGCGCATTGGCCACATTGAGTATGCCATCACTATCAGTTGATTAGTGTTTCTGATCACTGGCTCAACTTGTCACAACCAAAGGACATATCCAGGGACCAAGGCGGCTTTTAGCCAAGAAGGAGGACTATTTGCATTATTGCAGCATTGCTGGTTGGCCAGGAGAAAGGATCATTAGTATCATGTTGTCAAAGGGCGAAGGCTCAGAGGCCTGTGAGCAAGAGAAAAGTGTCGCCACAATACCACTAGCTAGCTAGGAGGGAAGAGTTTTTTCGTTGGCTGGAGGAGGTGCGTTAGCCTCATTGCTATCATTTGGGACAAGGGAGGAGCTAGGGTTTGATTTGGCCTTTGGTGTAGAAAGAGAGGAACCCATAGAAAAAAATGGTCATGATGGAGAATGGTCAATTGGAGATGGGTTGGGTAATGTGGGTTTGACTATTTTTATTTAGGTTTTTAGTCTCTTGCAAATTAGATAACCCAAACCAAAGATATCACTTAAAATAGGGCTAGATAGACTCTTTTCTAATGGTTTAATGGGAGTATATAATTATTGGTGTAAGAGCATATATAGTGTCTTCACTTATTTCAGTGATCAAATCAATGTCAAAGCATGTGCATTTTGTAGTCGAAGTATTGCTAAAGATCACATCATGAAGATAAAGCACAAAGCACAACAACATACTCAAAAGTCAAAAGGCGGTTTTGATAGGTAAAAACAGGTACTCACATCTCACACACACACACACACACACACTTGAGAGTGATGGAAACATTATATTAGTGTGGGAGAGTGTATGTAAGATCCCTAAATCCTAAACCGGTTTTTTTAATTGTTTTGTTATTATTGTTATATTTGGCCGATTTTGACTTGTTTTGATATTTAAGGTGGTTAACTATGGTTTTAATAAGCATTTCCTTTTTTTATTATTTTTTATGTTAAACTAAGTCAATTCAATTTTTTTTAAAATTTTTGTGAATTTTGGCTATTTTCCCGAAAAGTTAGGGTGTGGGTCCCACTGTGGGCCCTATGTGCATAAATTGGGATGATGGGTCCCAAAAGACCCTAAACCCATCTTATTTTAGTAATTAAGTGTTTTAAAATTTTTAAACTTTGTTTTGGACTCCAAATGAACAAATTATCCATTTTTAGTGTTAAATTATGTTCGTACCCCAATTTCCTATTACGGATACCCAGTGACTTACTATAAATAGAAAGACCTAGCCTCATTCCCATTTGGGAAGGGCTGGAATCTTGAGGCTAATAGGCCCTAATCCCCATTCCATAAGAGGAAAGCTTGATTAAGGTAAGATTAGTTTTGATTTTTCGACTAATTGCTTAGGGTTTTGCCCAATCTTTCTAAATCTCATCTCTTCCAAGGTTGAATCTTGTTTTAATCCACTAAAGATTCTAATTTTAATCTCTATTTCAAACCTCCAATGAGGGATTTTCATTTTGGAACTAAACAAGCCCTGGATCTATAAGTTTTCAAGTAATTTAGGCATTAAAAAATCGGATTTATCAAGATATTAACTAAACCCTAAATATGGGCAGGGATTTGAAGAGATTCAAGTGTTGATTTTGGACCAAGAACTCACTGAAGGTAAGGGTTTCCTTCAAAAATAGGTCTGTGTTTTCAGATTTGAAGTTTGTGATAGTTTATGTGGGTTTACATGAAGTTGGGCTTTAATGGTGGGTTATGTAAAACTTAATCTTTCTTTTGATTTCTTCGTGTTTTAGTTGATAAATGACTAGATTTACCATTTCCTAAGCTTAGATTTCATTATGATGATGTTTGGAAGTGAGATTTGAAGGTTTAAGTCAGATATGTGTATTTTCGGTTTTGGGTTAGAAAGGTAGAAGACGAACAAGAACTACAGTTCTGGTGTTCGAATGGCCTTGCAGGGCATTCGAACGCCAACACTGCAGTTTTGTTCATTTTGTTTACTTTACTCATTTTCATGCTCTTCTTCTTAAATGTAATTTATTATGATTATGATGAGTGATTTATACTTGGAAATGCTACTGTGAGGATATGAATTTGACATTGAGAGCTATGATGATGTTCAAATGTGAAGTGGATTACATGTTATTTGGTTTAGAATGTTATGATTTCTTATCCTAAATTCATGTTGAGTGATTCTTTATGTTTTACCTATGATTCCAACAATGTATACAACATGAGAATGGACTTGTATGCTTTCACTTGTGATGTTAAATTATGGGTGGATGATAGTTCTATGTCTAGCTTAGGCGTAGTAATGAGTATGCTTACCTAAGTCTAACATGAAGTGGTATTAGATTTGGATTCATGTTTTTCGATGGTTTTCACCCATGCTTTCGGTAAGGAGGAGCCATGATTAAATTATAATAGCACGTGTGTCATATGTCGATGGGTTGTTCATAATTCATATCCCTATGCTTAGGATTGAATACTACTACCATGTACACACATATGGGGGTAATTATGGTGACTGTTTAACACTTATGATTAGAAATGATGCTTGTATGGCTGATGGGAGCACATTTCATGAATTAGGTTCATGTAGTTATTGCTCACGTATGTACCATGTTGCATGCATCATGAGGTGAATTTACGAATGAGATTTTATTGCTGTGGTTGATCGATTGGATGCAATTGTGTGATATTGCTTACCAGGTTATTGATTGGAGGCATATCGATTTGGTTTTACGTCCGAAAGGACAAAGTTTTATGTCCCTCGAGGACGGGTTTTCCTCCCCAGGTTGAGAAGAGCGGCAATGCTATAAGGAGACCAAAACTATTGAGACCATATGGACCCTGAGAATCCAGGCTGGTGTAGCCGAGTGCACTGGCTTATTAGGGGGTATCTTCCCCATTAGGTAATTTACCCAAACTGTGTAATTCCTTCAGACTTTCTAATTGGGGATTGTCTGGAGTGAGTAGGGACTACTTAAGCTTCGGTCAATTAAGCAAGGTTATTTTCTCGATATGCATGATTATGTTAGTGTGTTTGAGACACTCACATGTTGGGTGAATGCTTATGATTGAGTATGGATATGCATGATTATGTTAGTATGTTTGAGACACTCACATGCAGGATGAATGCTTATGATTGAGTATGGATATGCATAATTATGTTGTGTGATTGAGACACTCTCATGCAGAATGGTTGTGTGTAGTAAGGATGGATCATGAATAAGATGATATGCCATGTGGAATGGTATGGAGGACTTATGTTTATGATATTATGAGCGTGTGTATGTGATGGATATTCAAAATATATGCACAGGTTTTGCAATGGTCCCAGGATGAATGGGTGTTTGGTGTGATAGAATGTGTTGAATGCCATGATGTTTTTAGAATTTTCATTTTGACATTCAAAACCTTGCTGAGTGTTATACTCACACCATTTTCTCCGTGTTTTCTGTTTTGGGGCTATATGGTGTGACATGTAGATGATCAAGTCCCTCTTTATGAGGCGCATATGGATGATGGTTAGGAGTAGGCATGGGAGCCTAGAGATCTTACTATCTTTATTTGTTTATTCTACTAGTGTGCTAGAATTTCATGTTTGGTTAACTTTGTCTCATACTTTATTAGCCGTTGTGGCTTTAGACTTATTTCAAATATTATGACTTGAGCCATGTTTGATGGCTTAGTGTTGTAAGATTGTGGGTTCGAGAGTTGTGGACTAATTCAGATTTGATGTCCTTTATATTTTACTTATTTCCTCTTGCACAAAGATAATGTGGTGCGCTACTCCTTGTGTGTTATACCCATTTAAGGGTCAAGTTTATCACAAGTCGATACTTAGTCGCCCTTGTGTGCTTCGACAGTCCCTTGGATTGGGTTCAGCTCGGGTAGGGCCGGTGCCAAGGCGTGACAATGTAGGGGACTACTGGTCAAAAATTTGTAAAGGAATATGATTTTTTTCATTAGCGATTGATTGCTCTTGAATGTCTGATCGATCAGCCTTGATTAAAGTTCATAAGTTCTCCAGAATATTTAACCATCGATCTCTTGGCGGTGAGATTTATTGGGCATTGGCCTCATATGATTTCAGAACCATAAACCATCGACCGTTTGACAAAAGGATTGATCGGTTGGAAGTCCGCTTTCAAATAGTAGAAGGAATGATTGATCTCCCTACGAAAGATCAATCAATCGAGTGCGTAGTTTCCTAAAATAGGCTATTCTAAGTGGAATTAAATTCCTATTCAAGGTACGACTCTTTAACCAACATAGGGATCTATAAAAAGGGGTTAGGAACATGATAAGAGAGAGAAGAACATTAGAAACCTAGAGAAAAAAGTGTGAAACTTCTCCAAAAATATGAAGAGAGATTTAGCTTCCTTGACCAAGTGTTTTTAAGTGAAAAATAAAAAAATATTGGTGAGAATTCATGTCAAAGCCTTAGCTTCATGAATTAGTTGTGAGAGAGAGCACATGCACTTGAATGACAGAGTGGTTGCTTGAAGAGTTGATAAGAAGATTAAAGGAAGAGATCATTCATAAAGGAGTTGCATTAAAGATCAAGATCTATTCGAAGCAGCCAAGGTGGAGAAGATTGACTTGATGCAAGTAAATAACCAAAGAGGTAATGCAATAGTTTAGAGTGGTGTTGGAGCTAGCTAAGAAAAGAATAGAAAATTTTCTTTTTAAATCGGTAACTTTGTATATTTGTTTACAATAGTGCATTCATTGGTCTAAATAGAGCGTCCCATGGTTTTTCTTGAGGAGAGTGTCCAAGTAAAACTTCTCTTGTCTCTATTTGCTTTGATTTTCATGATTCGCTAAACACATAGGAATTTGATGCCTTAGTATAAAAATCTATTTTTTGATTTTTGAAAGGAGTAGATATATCTTGTAATTTAATTCTCAACTAGAGACACTAT
This sequence comes from Saururus chinensis, assembly GCA_035235625.1. Lineage (NCBI taxonomy): Eukaryota > Viridiplantae > Streptophyta > Magnoliopsida > Piperales > Saururaceae > Saururus > Saururus chinensis. The sequence continues at coordinate 19,840,297 of CP141146.1, read as the reverse complement.
ATCTACCTTGATTTGGCCATATTCAAACCAACAATTGGGTCAAATTATTGGGAGTGAATAATTTGACCTACCCCAACAAGGGTCAATGGATTTTGAGATGGGTTGTTAGAATATATGTGGCATATGTCATTAATTGACCAATTTCGATTATCAAAACTATGTCCATTTTATGTGTATTTTTAAGTCTTAAGAGGCTAACTAGATTAACGATGTATCAAGTTAGATTTAGAATTGATTTGACTTAAAAAATCAAAGCATATATGTTCTCAAGATTCAAGGTGGAAGACTTAATCAAAGTGGATGAGATTTGAAGAACAGAAAGGTAATTTTACACACACACACATATACAAACACTTAGAATTTTCATAGAAAAACCTTAATTATGTGTTGGGATAAAAATTGGACAAAAAGGACAAAAATCACATAAAATGATCAAAAGAGATCGATCGACCTTGAGTTATTGATTGATTGGGCTCGATGTTTCATGAGAGTTTTGATAAAAGTTTGAATGATCGATCGGAGTCAAATTCGTTTAGTCAAGAATAATGAATAGTCAGTCACACTGTTGAAATGGTCGATCAGTGCACTAAGTTTAAGTGAAGAGAATAGGGAAGGATTGATTGCCTTATGGAACGATCGATTGGTTGATGACATAGTTACTTATTTTAAGTTAATACGGGATCAATTTCTTTCCTACTATAACACTGAAACCCTAATTAACTTAGAGGACTATTTGAGTGCATTATTGTTACAAATTGGAACTAACAGAGGAGAATTTATTGAGAGGAAAAAGTGACATTTTTTCCTTCCATCACATCTACATGAATTGAGAGAAAATAATTGAAAGCTGAGACCTTTGATTCATAAACATCATAAGAATTAAAATAGAATTTTTTTAGACCACATCACACCACATATGAGGAAATTGCTATAGTTTACCAAAAAGGACTTTGGTATAGCTTCATCAAACAAAAAAAAATAATTTTGATTGAAAGCTTTGATGAAGACAATGTAGATCCAGCTTGAAGGGAAAAACGCCAAGGACTTAGGTGGCCAATAATCCTCTAGAAAAGAAATTCTTGTTTCAGGAGAATAGTCTTGATTCATGTTAGATCTACATCTTCATAGTGCATTGAGTTCAGCCTAAGGATTTGTTGCGTGGTTTTTCCCTTAGTCCGGGTTTCCACGTTAAAAATTGTTTTTGTTGGGTTTGTGTGGTTGAATGTTTTATATTTTGCGCTAATTTATGTTGTTAACTTCCTATGCAGAGGCCACATCTTGTAGTTCTTTGCCTTTTTGAGGTGTTTGGGCAAGAGGCATTGTAACATCCGGGAATTTTTAAATTTTCGAAGTCGACCATTGGAAATTAGGGTGTTTGACCCCTTGACTTTCTTGTAAGAATAACTCCATTATTGGTTGAAATTGGTTGGTGAGACCTATATGGATAGAAATCAAACAAAAAGAGCTTCGAAACGCCTCCAAGAACGCATGAATCGGAATTCGAATGAGGGAGATATAACTGTTCGAAGTTGAATATAACGCGTAGGGCTTGTTTACCCGAATTGGACATGTAATTTGGCCGTTTAAGTCACTATACGGGCCTGATTATTTTTGTGACCGAAATTAATAAAAAAATAGGCCAAGTAGCCCAATTATTCCAACTCTTAATGAGATTAGAAAACCCTAATCTCTATGGATATAAAAAGGCTAATTAGGGTTAATGGAGGGGGGAGCTTGGACTATTAAGGGAAGGAAGAGCTGTCAAGGGAATTTTTCGGCGACTCCGGCAAGGCTCCGGTGACGGTGGATCAACGACAAACCGGTGATGAAGTTAGGATCATTACTATTATCTTCAAGTATATTAAAGAAGGTTTTATTAAATAAATATGTATGTAGTTTAATTTCTGCATGAATAGTAATTGTAGAAATTACTATTGTTTTTCTTCTCCGGCTAGACAGGTTGCTAATCAGCCGCCGGCCGGTAGGTTGGTTTCCTTTCCTGGCTAGAAACTCTCACCGTCGGGCAAGTACATCGGGGCGACCCGCCTGCGGCAGGTTCCACCGCCGCCGTGCAGGTCAGGGTATAAAAAAAAAGAAAAAGAAAAGACAGAGGGCAGGGTTGCGCAGGCCCGACATGTTCACCCTGGCTGTGCCGGCCTCGACTGTTGGGTTGCGTCAGCCCCGGATGCGGTGGCCTGAGCTGCTCCGGCCCTGGCCACGGTGGCGTCATCAGCGGCGGTGGCTTCTGCTGCCGCCTCATAGTTTTGAATAAAAAAAAAGGGGGCCATTTTGGCCGCCGGCCGGCCCCCATGGGGCGATGGGACTGATCTTATCGGTTCCACCATGCGTCGGTGGTCCGAAATCCCTTAGGCCACCCCACCTCTGTCGCAAGATGAGCACCGCCGCAGGCCGCCGGTCATGGGGAAGACAACCCGTGAAACAAGTCATTAGGCCTTGGACCAGGCCGGGTTGTCCGACCTAGTTCAGGTAAAATAAAAAAATAAAAACAAAACCTAACTGAACCCAGTCCGGTTCAGTAGGTTGTAGATGTAAATTAAATTTGGAAAAAAAATTACATATGGCCACGAGCTTATGCCGAGTGCCCTGACCAAGTTTCAGCCTAGGGTAAAATCCCAGTATCTATTAATTGACTATTTTACCCTTCTAACTGAGTGACAATTCACTTACCTGACTTAGGGGTTCCAGTTCGAAAGCCTATGAGTTGATGTAAAAATTGAGAAAATTCTTAGTAAGATCTCAATGGGTAACTTAAACATAGGGAAAATCACTTAGTGAGGAAAAATCCTAGTAAGTAGTTAATTGACCATTTTGCCCTTAAGGTTTATAGTAAACCATTCGTCAAAACCTGAGTCAGTTCAAGGGGTTCACGACACCGTCACATGCCAGGAAATTACACATAGTCCATGAAGTCAAGTAGTACCCTTGAGTTCAATTTTGGTTCCATTGGATGCAAATAAGGCCTTAAACCAAATGATAGAAATACCCTTCGAGTGATCAGCTGACATTCATGTGAATGGAAACGTGAGTCAATTTGAGAATAGAGCCCCGTGAGAAGTCAATGACTTAAAATAAATAAAAGGGTAGTGTGATGACCAGAATGACCTAAGGGAGTTTATTATACCCTAGGTGGTAAAATTACCCTAACGCCCTTAGGAGCAATATATTCTATTTCTGTCGAAATGGATAACCTAGTTAATCAAGAGTCAAGGTACCCTATAAATGGCTTCAAAAGGAAGGGGTGTGATCAGTATGAGACACAAAGACCTTGATAGGTCACAATGTCATGGGAAATAAGGGGAAGAACCCTAATTCTCAAGGTTTAAGGCAACGTATTACACGTGTCTGCAATCGAGTACATCGATTGACTAGAGTGTTATATACATAACTCGCGAGAAGCGTTAGAGTTGTTTACACTCTCGGGCTTGAACTAGCTGAGCCCTAGCCCTGCAAATGAGTGCAACATGCCTTTATTCATTATTTATGCACTGGTGTGAATGCATGTTATTTATGTTGATTATGCTGATGCATGCTTTTATTTTGATGCTTTAATTTATATCGGTAACTTAAGATTAATGAAGTTTAATCAAGAGACATGGGTTGCCATTAGATTGGGGGGAGAACATCTAATCAAGATAAAGACTAAAATACCCTCAATAGGGTTCGGGATCTGTTCATGGAGTGTACGGGGCCCTGACATAGAATCTTACATTGGTTAATGAACCGAGGGTGGTTTTGGGATGTTCTCTGGGTCATAGCTTAGTGGATGAGCTATTTATTGGGCTGATTCACAAGGTGCAGAGGACCTAAATGGTTGAGCGGATACTTGGTTGGATGAAAATAATCTAGTCTAAGTTTCAAATATTTGGGAGAGTGAAGGGTCATAAAGACCTGAGCCTTCTATAGATTCATTGGTAATGTCTTAAAAGACATCTTTCCCAGAGTTAGGGAATGGTGGAGATTGCGATGCGCTTCTTCATTTCCACGACGATTTAGGTATTGACCCGAGGGTCTTTAACGCGGATCTCCCGCAGGTCTTCCCAAGACTATTTAGTACGTACGAAAAGGGGAGTTGTATGAGCATCATAGAAGGCTTGTGCTTCTCGCCAATCTATATCAATGAGCACAATTGGGATCCTCTTCTCCAGATTCGTGGCAGGCTATTGAGAGCCCTGGGGATTTGGGTCAAACTGTTGTTAAGGAGTCTACTCCAAGGTTGGAGTACTATGTTTGGAGATTTCTCGAGGGGCGAGTCATCTCTGAGTTATAGTTTTCATAGTATTAATTATCGAACAAGGGATGTGAGATAATTAATAACATTGTTTGATATTGCTTGTTAATTAGACAAGTGGAACATTTAAAGGACTTACTAAAATGTAGGTTGAAAATACCTAAGCATTGCATGTGTGATGCTATGCTTCGTAGGATAGAGTAATTTTTAGGCAGAACTACTTCTGGATCCGATCTTGTTAGAAAAATTGGAGATGTTGTCTGATGAGTACATAGGCAACTAATATCGGGTGATGTTGGCCCGATCCGAAAAATATTAATAAAACCTTTTGTCATTTGAAAGATCTTCTCCTAAAGGCGGGGAGGTTCCATTGTTGTTGTGGTTGTTGTTTGGTTTGCTTGGTTGTAGATTCTCCAAGTGACGGCAAGTGAGACCAAGGCAGGCGAGCACAAGAGGTTTCTGCGTTTCTGCAACTCCGGTACGTAATTGTACCTTTAGCGTGAGAGTCAACTTGTTATTTTCTTTCAAACAGGTGATGGACTTGTACTTAGATGGATGAGCTGTTCTTGTTGAATTTTGAGACGTATAAATATTATATGATTTGACATCCGTATTTGTGAGCCCCAGTTATCATGGCCTAGATATTTAATTGAATGGTTTGCTTTGAATTTAAGAAGAAAAAAAATCTCACTACTTACCGTTCGTGTTATTTAAAATTACTTTTTAAAATCCAGGTCGTGATAGGCATTGTAGCGACCCTCCATAAAATGAAGGGCATTAAACCCTCATTGGGGTCATTAAGTTAACCTTTTTTTTCCTGGCCCAACCCAAGAAGGATATCTAAGAGGGGGTATTAATAAAGCTCCAAAGTAAAGGGGGCCATATGACTTCCAACCCTATAACGTGGGTCTCTCTTTGCATGTCACCATAAGTGACAAGTTACAAAACCCACCATGGAACCTCTAAGAGGTACCACCCATTGTGCAACTCTGGATCCACAAGAATGTGGCATCACCCAACCTAGCCCCAAAGCGCTTGGCTAGTGAGGGTCGGACCCATAAACTACTCAGACCAAAAGTGGTGGGAGATGCCAACTAAGTAGGATGTCAATGAACTGCATCTACTTGTACACAAAATGATCGTGTGTAGATAAGTTGTAAGTAGACTCATGCAGGGCACTCACCATTGGGGGAGGTGCAACAATACAACCAAATTTATAGGTCATCCAATGAACAAGGACTTAGAATGACAAATCCTAAATCTTATCTGTCTCCTTGAGATTAGGGTTGAAACCCATAAATACCTTTGGTTTATTAAACAATTGAGTTGCCATGTCAAGGTCCCTATTCACTCTATGAATTGATCCCAACCCCAATGAGAGTATTTTAGTTATTATTTTGATTAGGTTTTCTCTCCCAATCTAAAGCCATCTAACCAATATTGCTTACACTGCATTAATCTCAATCTATGAATATGTTATTAGCTCAATTTCAGTGGTGGCACACAAATTAAGTGGGATATCATATGTTACATAGGCCCACTGGTGTCCCATAGACAACATTAACATAGTTCAGGCTCAATACTATTATTAGCCATGTATGTATCATGTTGGAGACACATGTGTCACATCTTGGGATGTTTAAATTGATTTTAGAATTTCATCAAAGTGTATAGAGACAAACAACTATTTTAATGATGTCAAAATACAAAAAATAGAGATTATGCTACTACCTAGGCTGTGACTGCTATTTTTAACACATAAACATCAAACCACATAAATTTAATTTACATAATGCATGACAATTCTAGAAGGCAAAGTCAACCTTACAAGCTAGGTTAAATCACAAACATACAAAAATAGTAAAATAATTGGCACCATCATGCATACATCACTATCCCACAGTAGGGCCTTATGCTTTGTTGTAGTCAAAACATCAATTTCCTCCTCTAATGCTTCTGAGCTCAATTTGAACTACTTGCACCACAAGAATGCATGATTATATCGAAACATATTTAGTAGGATATGTGAGTTTAATATTCATCTAATTCAACTTAGTAGATCACTACATTGCCCCTAGTCCAATTATCTAATTAAGATAAAGATTATGAGATCTGGCCTTGTTGCACAAGAATTTGTTTTGAAGCGGAATAAACAAACCCTAATGCGTAAATGTCATTCATGATCAATCAATCTATCAAACCAAACATGCACACCACACAAAGAAACATAGATTTAATGTGGAAAACCCAACTTGGGTGAAAAAGTACAATAGCCTCAACAAGGCCAAATCAATGCACTAGCAAGATAGAAATTACAAGACACAAAACAACCAACCAACCTCTAGACTTGACAAACACTTTTGTTCAATCCTCTTGTTGTTGGCCTTCAATTCTTCCTCCTTAGAATCCTTGAAGTTTTCCCTCTTTCATGTTTTGTTCTTCTTCATCTTCCAACTCAATAAAAAACTCATGCTTTGATTGTTGATCTTCCTTTGAGATTATTTACCTCTTTTAAGGAATTTGCTATGTCTCATCTTTTATTTGATGTGTGAGAATCTTCTCTATCAATTATACATCACCATGAATCCACCATTAGCAATTGCTTGAAGCTTTTTGTAGACTATATATAAGAAAACAATGATGAAGGACTTCTCCTTTCTTCTCTAATATTTTTTAGGTTTTCTTCTCTTCAAATTCGCCATACATTAACCTTTATATAGGCCTCCAAGTCGGTTTAAGTCATTGACTTAAACTAGAACTTCGAGAAAGGCTTATTTACGGTAACTAAAATTGTTAGAGATGGATCATTCCAAACAACGATCTATCATTCATTGTTTGCTTAGGGTACAATTCTTCGAGCAATTGATCTATGGACGAAGCGATGGATCTAAACACTCTCGGCTTCATTTTACAAAAGGCTGATTCGGTCTCGATCGATCTCTTGCATATGCGATTGATCAATGGATCTCTTATGTGCTACAGTTCATTAACAATGAATCGATTTGTCTCAAAGTCTATCCCATTGATCGATCGGTAACATTGTTTATTTATAGTTTTACCTTAAATCGGTCTGAAACTTCTAAAATCACTTCTGAAACTCTTCCAAGTGACTTTTGTATGAGAGTGCATGCTCAAGGAACCTCTTTTCCAATCAACCCTCTTAGTCTTCAGTCTTGATCCATAAGAACACTTATGCTCCTACTTTTCAAGGTTGCCGATTTTAAACCTAACTCGATCACAACTCCATCTAGTAAGATTCTTAAAACTAATTATATACTCAAAGTTCCCGATAGTTTTAATCAATGAAATTAGCCAACCTGTACTTATCCTGCACACTTACAATCAACATAATTTGTATAGTGCTATCCAATAAGTATGAAAATAAGTGCTTTGATTTTTATTAATCATTTCTCCCCCTTTTTGACATAAAAAAATAAAAAGCTAAGTAATAATTAACAAAAATACTCATTTAAGCACAATCAAGTCATAATTATCACCATAAGAGATGAAAATAAATAATCCTTCAAATAAAACTTGTCCATCACATATCCAATAACCACATCAGTTTCAAAATATATCTCATAATTAGATAGAACCTAAAATGTACTGAGACAAGTTTTATCACATGAATACATAAAAAAGTGACAAATAAACATAAAGATCAAACAACTCTAGCATCGTCATTTTCATCAAAATGCTCCCCCACACTATCTGCTTGTGAAAATGTGTCTCTCAACATCCTCTTGATGTCTGGAAGACCCTGACTCACCTCATCTTTGAAAGCACTAAACTCTACATACATCACTAGTTTGTATGGCTGAATTTGTTGTGGTAAATCATCTACTACTGCCTGCTACTCCTCTTGACCTGCTCGATCATGTCCCCTCGTGTGAGACATCATCCATTGAACAACTTCATCATCAATCAGTCCCATCCCAACCATAGTCGGCTCTCCTCGTGGGATCCTAAGGTTCACTGAGGTAAATATCCTATAGAAAATGTATGGACATGGCAGCATATCATGTGTTTGACGATGCAGAAAGGTCATAATCATAATGGAAGGTAAATCCAACTCCAACTCTAGCTCTGAAAGAAGATATAAAGTCCTAGCCATCTTGTAATCCACTCTCTCCTTCCTCGTACTCCAAATATCATACTGAGCAATGACATGAAGTAGTCTATAGTCAGCTGTCATGGAATGAGCTAGGAGGATGTGTCCAAGTCCTGCCTTTGGGTAGACTAATCAATCTCCTAGTCAGCTCACTATTTGACATAAAGTCAAATCCACTCACATTGAATAACATTTGCAATATTATGAGGCATGACATGAACCTGTGTACCTCTAGTAATGCCAATTAAAGAATTAGCATTCATCCAAGTGAAGTGATGAATACCACTGTCTAACCAAGGGGGGTATTCTCGCTGATTGTTGGTAGAAATAGACAAAAAGTACTCCATCTAATAAGGTCTGGACTCCATCCACTCCATAGCAAACTCTAATGGAATATGGACAAAGGTACGTTCACATCATATTGGTCTAAGTCTATCTCTTGCACTAGTGGACACCCCTTGATCCCAAGATCTTGATGAACTCGCGACATTTTGTTTCTTCGTAGTTCCCATCTAAATTGATTGCAAAGAAATAAAACCCAGGGCTAAAGATTCCTAAGAACTAATCATGAGACATAAATAAAGTCATAAAATTTTAAAAAACATTGAAATGCACATTAAAAATAAGATTTTTTAAATTAAATAAAACCCTAAATTCTTTTTGTGTCCGATTGACTCCAAATTTAGATACATGATAGATTTCAATGATTAGAAAAACCTCATAACTAGATCTATGCCCAATTTTGATAAGAAGTGCTCAATTTTGAAAAATCCCCAATTTAGTGTGAAAAAGTGAAATTCAATCACAAATTTGATGATATCTAAAAACTAACAGATCATATCACTTGAAATTTTGTAGAAACGTAGATCAAGCTATTTCTAGCAATCCTATATGTTCAAAAATCATTGAAAACCATTTTAAATTCACTAAAAATAAAAAAGGAAGTTCAAAACATACTATTACCATGTGGGATTGTTGTGCACGCCATGAGACATCTCCCCCACCATGCACTACTTTCCATTTTAGGACCCACTATATCAGGGTTTACTTTACTTTTCGGTAATTTCCTTTTGTGATGTAATAAAGCGTAATCAGGGATATTTGGTTCATGATTGTAACGGACCAGCTTGTGGTCCATAATTATGGGGATTTGATTGTAATGGACCAGCTGGTCCCTAATCAGGGGGATTTGATTATAACGGACCAGCTGATCCGTAATCAAGGGGATTTGATTGTAACGGACCAGTTGGCAGCCTCCCATAAAAGGGGTTGTCTTCCTCCTAGGATGTTTATGCAAAATTCAGAATTATTTCTCTTCTTCCTTCGTCTAAACTTCTCCCCTTTCCCCTTCCTGAAGCTAGGTACTGTTTGTGTCCGATCCGAATACAACATTGGTACCAAAGCCTCAACTATCTACCAAGCCATGAGGCAAACAGCCGGCGACGGTTCCCGAGGCATGGCCCTAGAAAGAACGAGAGAACGTGGTGGACAACCCCAAACCAGTGGCCAAACCAGCTGATCCCTCCATGCTCTCCCAAATTATGACTAAACTCGAGCATCTCTCGACAGCGGTTGCCCAACTTCAAGCAGCCCCTACAACGTCACTTCTACCCAAGCTGCAACCAGCCCAAGCTTAGTTGGGTGAGCCATCGCAGCCCCATGAATCTCGCACCCCCGGCCTCCAAGCATCATCCGAGAGAGAGGTGCACCAGCCCATACATTCAGTCCGCTTCGGCACCTTCGATCAGCACAAAGAAGGCGGGCGTGCAAGCTAGGATATGCGAGGCCCTCTAGGTGTTCGAGAAAGTGCCTCAATGGTGCTGCCCCACAAAAATCTTGTCCATGAGTTTGAGGATGATTGGGAGGAGTACCCTGCCACCCGTGGAAGACTTCAGGGTGGGGCTGAGCCACGTTTGGCTCATCTTCAGTTCCCACGGTACAATGGAGATGAAGACCCGGAGGAATGGCTATACAAGGCGGAAATTTTTTTCTTCTACCAGGGAACTCACTCTGAGGCTGAACGGTTGTGCATAGCCGCTTTCCATCTAGATGGCGATGCTTCCATTTGGTTTCAGAGCTTCAAGAAGGAGATCAAAGGGCTTGTGCTTCAAGTGCGATGAGAAGTTCGTACCCGGCCATCGATGTTCCATCTGGGAGCCTACTAGTCGAGGAGGCCGACGAGGAGGATTATGATCCAGCCCCAGATGCACCGCCCCCTTATGACAACATGTTGCCTGAGATTTTGGTGCATGCTTTTTGAGGGGCCTTCACTCCTTGCACCATGCGCGTCCAAGGCCACCTCAAGCAGCAACAAGTGGCCATCCTTATCAACAGTGGCTCCACCCATAGCTTCATCAATGATAAGGTAGCACAACGGTTGGGGTGCTTTGTGCGGGACTTGAAGCAGTTCGACATCTTGATCGGAGATGGCAAACACCTTTAGAGCATTGAGGTGTGTGCGCAGACTTCATTATCCATCCAGGGTCATACCTTCACCACCGATTTGTTCTTGCTGCCCACAAAAGGGGCTGACGTGGTGTTGGGAGTCTAGTGGCTTTAGGAGCTGGGTGATGTCGTATAGAACTTCCGTGACATGGTCATGGACTTTGAGGTACATATGTAGCGGGTTGGCATCCAAGGTCCTTAGTCGGGCACTTTGCAGTCCACCCAATCGGTGAGCTCCTCTTTCGGTTTACACCTCAGGGAATTTTCCTTTAGCAACATGCCACTATTGATGTGCGCCAAGGCAGCCTTCTGGAGGATCTACTTGCTCTCTTGGCGGAGCATGAGGATGTCTTTGCCGAGCCTAAGGAGCTACTTCCAGTGCAACTCCATGATCACCACATTCCTATCATCCCTGGTGCTTCACCTGCAAATGTCTGGCCATACCGATACCCTCACATCTAGAAGGCAGAGATTGAGCGCTTGGTGGCCAACATGCTCCAGTCAAGTGTCATCCAACCGAGCACTAGTTCCTTCTCTTCACCGGTGTTACTTGTCCAGAAGAAGGATGGCACTTGGTGGTTCTGTGTAGACTACCAGGCAATGAATGCTATCACCGTCAAGGATAAGTATCCTATTTCGGTGATTGAAGAGCTCCTCGATGAGTTGACCGGGGCGACCGTCTTTAGCAAGCTTGATCTTCTCTCGGGGTATCATCAAATCTGTGTGTAGCATGCTGATGTCCACAAGACAGAATTCAACACCCATGATGGCCATTTTGAGTTCTTGGTCATTCCGTTTGGGTTGACCAATGCACCAACTACCTTCAAGATCCTCATGAATGACTTATTCCGCCCTTTCCTCTGCCAATTCATCTTGGTCTTCTCCGATGATATATTGATCTATAGCACATCATGGGGGGATCACTTGGAGCATCTCAGGTCTATCCTCTCCATTTTGCAAGCTAATTCATTATTCCATATGCGCTCGAAGTGCTCTTTTGGCAGTAAACATGTGGAATACCTTGGCATTGCCATCTCACATGAAGGGGTTGCCACTAACCCTTCAAAGGTGGCCGATATGCTCTCATGGCCGACCCCCACTTGTGTCTGGGCACTCCATGGATTTTTGGGCCTTACAAGGTACTATTAGCATTTCATCAGTCACTATGGGATGATTGCTAGTTCCCTCACTGCCCTCCTCAAGAAGGGGGCCTTTACTTGGATAGAGGTGGCCCAAGAGGCCTTTGAGAGGCTGAAGCGGGCCATGGTGACTGCCCTAGTCTTGGTTCTTCTAGATTTCATTTGTTTCTTTGTGGTGGAGACAGATGCTTTGGATGCCGGTCTTGGTGTCGTTCTACTTGAAGATGAGCGGCCGATTGCCTTTTCAGCAAAACTCTTGCTGGCCGCTCTTTATCACTTTCAGCCTATGAGAAAGAGATGCTCGTCATAATACATGCAGTCACTAAATGGCATCCTTACTTGCTTGGCCGCTGCTTCCCCATCTGCATAGACCATCATCCCTTGAAGTACTTTCTTGAGCAGCAGGTGTCAACTCCAGCACAGCAACGATGGGTCAGTAGGCTTTTGGGCTATGATTATGCGGTGGTATACAAGAAGGGGGTAGAAAACACAATGGCAGATGCTCTCTCTTGCCAACCTTCTGAGGGAACTTGTCTTGCATTGTCTATACCCTCTTGCCCCTTCCTACCAGAGCTGCGGTGAGCTTACTTGGAGGACTCATCCACACATGAGCTGGTTATTCATATACAAGGTGACCCTACTACCCTTCCTTTCTTTGTGTGGCAAGATGAACTTCTCTTTTGGAAGGGACGACTGTGGGTGCTAGATGCATATGACCTCTGACGGCGCATTTTCTCTCATTTTCATGACACACCATTGGCTGGCTATGAGGGTTCCTTCTGAACTTATAAGCGGGTCAGTCAGAGCTTCTTGTGCAAGGTCTTTGGAGGGTGGTTCAAGACTATGTTGCTGTGTACGACGTTTGTCAGTGGGCGAAGGCTACCACTACTCACCTGCTAGGTTACTTCAGCCCCTTCCCATTCTCAACAAAGTTTGGGAAGATGTGCCTATGGATTTCATGGAGGCCTTGCCCATAGTGCAGGGCAAATCAATGATTTTGGTGGTTGTGGATCGCTTGTCCAAGTATGTGCATTTCTGTGCCTTGGACAATCTATTCACCACCAAAACAATGGCTAAGATGTATGTTCGTGAGGTAGCTAAGCTACATGGCATGCCTCACACCATTGTTTCCGATCGTGATCGGATCTTCCTCTCTTAGTTTTGGCGTGAGTTCTTTGCACTTCAGGGCATCGAGCTTCATATGAGTACCACATATCACCCACAGACAGACGGGCAGATAGAGGTGGCTAACCGTTGCTTGGAACAGTTTTTGAATTGTTTCATTGGGGATCAGCCCCGCCAATGGCTCCAGCTCCTTCCTTGGGTGGAATGGCCATACAACACGGCCTATCATACCAGGGTTGGATTCACTCCCTTTGAGGTAGTTTATGGGCACCCTCCTCCTACCGTGTTGTCCTATGTGCCTCACCGCTCTTCTGTGGCTAAGGTTGATTATATGCTCCAGACAGGAGACGAGGTTATCCGACAGCTTAAGCTCAATTTAGCATCTGCTCATAACCGTATGAAGTAGATGTATGATAAGAAGCATGCTAATCGGGAGTTCCATGTGGGCGATCTTGTTTATGTCTCGATGATTCCTTAGCGTCAAACCAGCTTATTCCAGGCTGACAATGCTAAGTTGGCTCCATGATACCATGGCCCTTATTCCATTATCGAGTGCAAAAGACCCGTGGCTTACCGCTTGGCATTGCCTGCTGGATCGTTGGTGCACCCGGTTTTCCATGTCTCTCACCTTTGCCATTTTGTTGGGGACCCGACCCTTGTCTCTAGTGCCCTACCTCCGCCATTGATGGGGCCTCCTGAGCCTAACTTACCCACACCCTCCTCTGTGATTGATGAATGACGGGTGCATTGTTTGGGCCGCATTATCACCGAGGTACTCGTGTCTTGGCAGGGTCAACCTCTCGAGGATGCTACTTGGATGAGTTCATGGAGCACTACCCTACTTGATCGCCTTGAGGACAAGGCAAAAGTGGAAGTGTGGTAGAGTGTTGTGTACACCACGAGACATCTCCCCCACCATTCACTACTTTCCATTTTAGGACCTACTATATTAGGGTTTACTTTATTTTTCAGTAATTTCCTTTTGTGATGTAATATAAAGCGTAATCAGGGAGATTTGGTTCATTATTGTAGTAGACCAATTGGTGGCCCGTAATTAGGGGATTTGATTGTAATGGACCAGCTGGTCCTTAATCAGGGGGATTTGATTATAACGGACTAGTTGACCGCCTCCCATAAAAGGGGTTGTCTTCCTCCTTGGATGTTTATGCAAAATTCAGAATTATTTCTCTTCTTCTTTCATCTAAACTTCTCCCCTTTCCCCTTCATGAAGCTAGGTACCGTTTGTGTCCGATCCAGACACAACAAGGATATATTCAAATCTACAATAAACCTGGTTTATTTTGGCACAAAACCGAGCCTAGTCGCCTTCTCCCTCACTTTCGAGCCTCTCAGAAGAATTGGAGTGAAATGAAAGTGTTTAAGGGCTTCGACCATCTTTGAAAATAGTGCCTCACTATGAAAATACGAACATTGATTGATCGCTCCTTTGATCAATCAATCGATTTTGAAATAATTTTTATTTTAAATTTTCTAATTTTTTTAAAATTCCAATAAATTCATAAAATTATTTCAAGATATTATCCATCAAAATAAGATTTTTCTACAAGTCAGAACTCAAAATAAAAATCAAACACTAAAAACAAACAAAGTTGAGCTCCTTTTTACAATTTTTCAATTAATTTTCCATTAAACTAAGTGCATCCATAGATTATGTTTATTCATACCTTGCCTTAGATTTGTCGACTCCATTGGTATGTGATTGTCAAATTTTATTTCTTTTTTTTAACACTGTAACTCTCTTTATTAATTTTTTGAAGAAAATACCAATTTTTTTTATCTTGTCTCTTTTAATCTTAAATCTCACAAGATCACACTTATTCAATCTGAGATAAATTTATTCAGAGTTCAAACCCTAAGTAAAGAAAAGGTTCTCATTTTTCAACTCACTTTAGCTACAATCTATATACATGTTTCTCCTAAAAAAGATAAAATATAAAAACTCAAAAAGAGTATGCTCATGCCTTTTTCTGAGTTATGATATTTTTTCCTCAAATCATTTTTTTTTGGGCTTGACTTTTTTTGAATCCTCTCAACTTGCATCATTTATTTTTAATTTTTTAATTTTTATTTATTTTTCTCGATAACAGGTAGATAGGAGCTTCACACTAGCCTAGGCCGACCTAAGGTAGCCCTTCTCCATCATCTTTATGAAAACAACAAAATAGCAGGAGACTTCATAGTTTAGAGGTGACTCATCCTATTTGAAAAAAAAAATATTGAAGTAAATAAACTTTCAAACTTTAAATCACATTACATGGAATTTTCCTTTTCTTTTGAATTCTAAATAGAAATCTAGCATATGATCATCTAATTTGATCACTAAGACTCCACTAGAATCTAAACAACTAAGTCAACTTATGTTTGCGTTCTCTCATGATTTTCATTCATAAAAGTGACTTCCGTTTAAACATGATGTGTGCATATTTTAAAAATTAGAGAATTGCAACATCATACAAAATAAAATCAAATTGATTTTCACTCTCCTTGGTGTATACATATCTTCATTAAGGTATATTTGACTACAAATCATGTTGCTTATTAGCTTAAAAGAAAATTAATTCCATTATGTCTCAAGACCTGAACCAATAAAAAATGAAGCAAATTGCCAAAATAAGCAAAAGTACACTAATTTTTTGTGTCTTTTTTTTATCATATTCCATTTTTTTATTTTTTTCTCAATTCAAAACCTATGAATTAAAAGATATAAAAATAATAAAAAATGCAAAAAAAAAAACTAAACCGGGTACCTAGGTTGTCAAGAGGACACCTTATGAGTTATGGACAAGTAAATTTCTAGACTAGGGTTTTCCTAGAGTGTGAGGGCCTAAGACACACATCAAGGTGTCAGATCAACAAATGAGCAAGCTAGAACTTAAGACAATAAAGTGCAACTTTATATTGTACAATGAGCAATTTTAAGTATACAAGTTCGTCATTCATCATGCTAATAGGAAAATAGGGGTTATAGAGTCCAGAGATGCATGTTTCCTTAAAGAGGATTTAGATCCCATAACTCCTAGTAAGAAGGTAGAATTATTTGAGATTACGAGGGAACAAGGAGCAACCTCCACTTATGAGGAAGTGATTGGTTCTTAGCATGTGACTGAGAATGAAAAAGAAGCATGATCATTGAGGGAAATAAGACCCTCTACTTTGCTAAGCAACTTCTATGCAATGCTTGGGGAAGATGATGTTACTTTTGATGAACCTATACTTAATGATCCATCAACTATTGAGTAGGCCATGGAGAGTTCAGTGTCCAAGGAATGGGGGGCTGCTATTCAAAAGGAAATAGACTCAATCTTGAAGAATAAAGTTTGGGAAGTTGTTAACTTGCCCAAAGACCAAAAACCCATTTGTTGCAAATGGATTTTCAAGAAAATGTTTAAGGTAGATGGGCCAATTGACATGTATAAAATTAAACAACTGGCCAAGAGATTCACTCAAGTAAGAGGAATAGACTTTAAGGATACTTATTCACCTGCATCAAGATTTACTTCTATTAAGTGTCTTCTGTCCCTAGTTGCATGTTGTGGACTGGTGTCCACAATGGCCTAGAAGCTGGGGTAGGTGATGGAAGCGGCGCTCGATGGCCGGGAAATGGGAGAGGAAGCGGCATGGCCGCCATGAAGGAGGGAGAGGCAACGAAGAAAGGGGAGAAGACAAGAGACTCAATAATTCATTCACTACTCAATTAGGGCATAGCCCTTACACTTAAATAGAGAATCTTAATGGCCTCACTAACATAAACCTAAAAGCCCACTAAACATTATTAAATAGAAATAGTAATAAACTCCCTAATGATTAAGAAACTACTAATAAACCCTAATCAACCATAAGGCCTACTGATCGTTTATAATTAAACCCTTTGCAAGTGTACAAGGTAATTGTACTAGGATGAGTATTTAAGGGTTGTCAAACCTCAGGGACGGATTAATAATTACTAAATCTAAAGTGAAATTTACTGATTGAAAACTAAAAAGAATATAAACTTAAATTAAGTAAAGGAAAAGAATCAACTAGTTTAAAAAGTAGAAATTAATGTGATGGAATTTACTTAGGAAATCGAATCCACTATAGAACCATAACAATTCCTTAACTTTCAATCTAAATCCAGTGTGAATATGAACAAGTATTCTCAGCTACAAGCTAGAATTACTTCAGAAAGAATCATTAATTAACTTCCATGGCATGAACTATCTTCGACAATAACACGAATCATCTACACTAAATAGCTATAGGCATGACCCGTCTAATCTTAGTATAACTCATCCAAGTCCTTAATTATCTGAACATTAAAACTATTGTATGACCATCTCATCTAAATCACAGAAATTAAAATTGATGCAAATATCAAAACCACATCAATCTATCATCTACAAGACAATAAATCAACATAGATTTGTATAAACATGAAAAGCTCTTCCATTAAAAAGGAAATCCTTATCATACAATTGTCATAATTCACAACTGAGATCTAAATTAAAAAAAAAAAGAAACTGAAACTTATCTATAGCTTCATCAACTCCTAAGTAAAATAAAAGCCTAGCCTTCCATGGTAGAAGAAAGCACTTGAATCTCCATTGAAAGCTTTGGGTTTTTCTCCATCTTCTTCTTCCTTCTTCTCTTCAGAAAATCTACTTGTTAACCTTTAATTTCGTGCCAAATAAGTCTTTATATAGGCATAAGATCCGTAAGAAAGAGTCCAATATGAAAAAAACCCGAAATTGATTGAAATAAGGAAACTGCGCGTTATGCCGTTCGATCGCCCTGCATGCCCATTCGAACGCTTGAACTGAATTTTCTTCAAAAATACATTATCCCGATCGATCGGTTACTAATGCCGTTCGATTGCCAATGAAGAATCTGCAAAATAAGTCAATTTAATTCAAAACACCATGGAAGCTTTTTCTAACATAATTAAATTTAATATCTAATAATTTAACCTATATTAACACTTAAATGAGACTAGAAAATAGAATAATTAAGGGTAAAATAACGCATAAATTATACTTATCACCTACACCCCCTATATTAAATAATAACATAATTAAAGTGTGTTGAACTAGCATGTGGCCCTGATGGTAGACCCTTAGGATGTTCATAACATTCCACCATGCTTCCGCATCACCTCGTCCTCGAGGTGACTAAAAATTCCATGCAGCAGGTCCACCATAGCTTCTCTCAAACGGACGGTCTAAAACTAGAGAATAAGCAACTCAAGGTCTAGTAGGGAAATGGTGTGCCAAGAGGCTCATGTCCAAGAGTAAGGGCTTGAGGACAAGGCAACATAGCCTATAGCCGATGGTGGGAGTTAGGGTAAGCGGAGAGGTGGTCAATAGACTCAAAACAGGTAGATAGCATGCTAAATTGTTGAAACATGGACTGGACTTGCAGAGCCTGGTCACGGAAATGGGTGAACCCCATGTTGCAAGCTCTGATACCAATGTTGTGGACCAGTGTCCACAACGGCCTAGAAGTTGGGGTAGGGGATGGAAGCGTGCTTGATGGCCGGGAAATGGGAGCGGAAGCGGCATGGCCACCATGAAGGAGGGAGAGGCAAGGAAGAAATGGGAGAAGACAAGAGACTTAATAATTCATTCACTACTCAATTAGGGCATAGCCCTTACACGTCAATAGAGAATCTTAATGAGCTCACTAACATAAGCCTAAAAGCCCACTAAACATTATTAAATAGAAATAACAATAAATTCCCTAATGATTAAGAAACTACTAATAAACCCTAAGCAACCATAAGGCCTACGCCCCCTTTATTAAATAATAACATAATTAAAGTGTGTTGAACTAGCATGTGGCCCCGATGGTAGACCCTTAGGACATTCACAACATTGCACATTATGACTTAAGAGTTATACCAAATGCATGCAAAGACTCTATTCCTAAATGGAGATTTAGAGGTGGATATTTACATGTTTCAACCCAAGGTGTTTCTTGTTCTCAGAGAGGAACATAAGATGTGTAGACTCATAGTCATTATATGGTTTAAGACAATCTCTTAGGCATTGGTACTTCACATTTCAGAGAGTGATTTGTGAGTATGGATTCACTACAAATAAGTGCAATCATTAAGTCTACCTAATGAGAGAGAGGATAAGATTTATTATACTCTCATTATATATAGATGATATCTTTTAGATGGGAAATGAATTAAGTTCTCTCAAGACCCAATTTGAGATGAAAGACATGGGTGAGGCCTCCCACATACTCGGTATGAAGACTGACAGAGATAGAAAAGCTAAACTACTTAGTATATCTCAAAAGTATTATATAGAAAGTGTCTTGAAACACTTCGATGTGATTGGCTAGAAAACAATTTAGTCACCTTCTATAAGGATATAGTTCGATCTAAAACTCAGGCACCTTCCTCTGACAAGGAAAGACTCAAGATGGAATGAGTACCTTATGCATAAGCTATTGACAACTTAATGTATGCCATGACCTGTACTTGACCTGATTTGATGTTGTAGGGCTCACAGGCAAACCTAGGCATGCATCATTGGCAAGCAGTGAAGCAAGGTTTTAAGTACCTCCTGGGGACCAAATGTATGAAACTCACCTATCAAGCTAAGGAGTTGTCATTTGTTGGGTATAGTGATTCAGACAATGCTCGAGACCAAGTTGATAGAAAATCCATTGTTGGTTTTGTCTTCATGCTTGGAAGCAACACTATAGCTTGGGCTGGTAAAAAGCAAAAGAGCATCACAAAGTCAACCATAGAAGCTGAATTTAAACATGTATTTTAGCAATTTTGAAAGTAGTATGGATAAAAGACTTTCTAGCCAAGCTCAGGTTAGAAAGCTAGGCTGATTCTGTTGACTAGATGTTTTGTGACAATCTGGCAGCTATATTGACACTTAAAAATGGAGAAATTAGTGCCTAAGGTAAGCACATTGAGGTGCATTACTACTTTATTTTTGGCATACTATAGACAGGAAAGTTAGTGGTAAGCTATCTTCCTACTTCTAAGATGTTGCCGGATTCTTTAACGAAGGCCTTAACAATGAATCAATTTGTCTATCATGTTCATAGTATAGGTGTCATGACCCGGATTTTCAAAACCCTTTTCTTAAATAAAGGACACACGATAAATCACGATAAATTTTTTCTTTAAATCAAATCAAATCAATCTACTAAATATTCAGGTCATGATAATTGGGGCTCACAAATACGAATATCAAAACATATGATATTATTACACATGTCAAAATTTGATAAATAGCAAGTTAACCCTCTAAGTACAAGTCTGTCACTGGTCCAAAAATAAATAACCAAGTAAAGTTGGCTCTTACACCATTAGTTACAATTCCTTACAAAATCGTAGAAGTAAGAAACTAGATCCCACTAGTGCAATGCGTCCTTAATCACCCATCGATGTCCTGATCTCGCTAGTCCTCATCTAAAAAACTTTAACCAAACAAGACCAAACAACAACAAAACATCTCCCTCCTCCACTTGGATGAGCGTTTTCAAAAGAACAAAAGTATCATTTTAGGTTTTTCGGATCTGGCCAACATCACCAATCTTTCTAACAAGAACAAATCCAGATGTAGTTCTTCCTAGAAACTAAAGCATAGCATCACATATGCAATGCTTAAGTATTTTTAATCAACCTACATTTTATGCAAGCCCTTTAATCATTCCACTTGTTCTAATTAAACAAGCAATAACAAATAATATTATTAATTATCTCTCAAACCATTAATCCATAATTAATATCCCCGTCTAATCCCAAAGACAGACAAACACATTAAATGTCAACCTAAGTGACAAATGATACTGTAACGCCCAGAAATTTTCTAAATTTCCGAAGTCGACCACGTGGAAATTAGGGTGTTGGACCCCTTGACCTTCTCATTGGAATAACATATCTAATGCTTAGAATTGGTAGCTGAAACTATATGGTTGGAAATTAGACTGAAAGAGCTTCGAAACGCCTGCAAGAACATGCGAATTGGAGTTCGGATGAGGGAAATATGACTATTTAAAGTTATATATAGCGTGCAAGACCCATTTACCTGAATCGGTCGCGTAAATTGGCCATTTAAGTCACGTTACTGGCCCGATTATTTATGGTGACGAAAATTAATAAAAAAATATGCCAAGTTGCCCAACTCTTGATGAGATTAGAAAACCCTAATCTCGATGGGTATAAAAAGGTTACTTAGGGCTCTTATGGAAGGGGGGATTTTTGGGAGCGAAGGAGAACGAGCGACATTGGATTTTTTTGGCGAATCTTTGGCGGCAGTGGATCGACAACAAATCGGCGATTAAGGTACGATCATTGCCTTTGTACTCGAGTGAAGATTAATTAAAGTTTATTAAATAAATTCAAATTTATGTAATCTGTAATTTAGTTGAACAGTGCAGAAACTGTTCTGTAATTTCAGTTCTTTTGTAAAATTTTCATGTATATGCTGGCCGGCCGCCGATCGGCCAGCGTCGACTAGTCAGCCATCGGCCATCGACCGACCGGCGGTGGCGTCTAGCAGGCCAAGCTCTGGCACGCAGTTGCAGTCAAGCAAGTCGTCGGGCCGGTGCATAAAAATAAAATAAAAGTAAAATCAGGCACTGGCCTAGGCCGCGACGAACCCGGCCGCACTGGCCCCGGCGGTGCCGGCATGGCCGTGCTGGCTCGAGCTGTGGCAAAGCACACTATTTTTTAAAAATAAAACAAAGGAAGGGCAACCTTTTGGCCGCCGACTAGCCACCGGGCTGCGGCGGAACACTTGGGCCGCCTCCTCCTTTGCCACAGTGCTGGCGGCGCTGGTCTCTGTCTGGTCATGGAGAGGACGACCTACGATGCAGGTCGTCAACCACGGGACCGGGTCGGGTTTCCCAACCCTATTATGTCCGGTCTAATTTGATAAAAAATAAATAAATTTAACACCCACTGAGCTGGGTCCGGTTTAGTAGGGTTTAGGTGTGGAAAAAATCCTAGAAAATTACATTTGAACCTTGAAAGGCGTGCAAGTATTCTGACAAAGTTTCAGCTTAGGTAAAAATCTCAGAGATTATGAAATGACTTTTTTACCCTTGTTAGTTAATTATTATACAATATTAACTTACCCGAGTTCAAGGCTCTAGTTCAGGGTCATATGAGTAGATCTAAATATTGGGAAAATTCTCAGTGAGAGTTTAATGGGTAACTAAATTATAGGCCATACCTTTTGGTAAGGAAAAATCCCAGTTAGTGGGTAATTGACCTTTTTGCCCCTAGGTTTAATTATAAACTATTAAAAAAACCTGGGTTGGTTCAAGGGGTTCAGACACTATATTCTTTCTTGTTTTCATCTTTTTTGTTTCCTTTTCCTATTTTTATAACTCTTGCTGGTATAAGGTTTCTCTCTTGGAGATGTTAACAATAAAATTAGTTCACATACTTTATTCCCCGTTTAACTCTGAATATCTTTGGTTGTGGGTCCCACATCCACATTGGACAACGCATGATCCACTTGACCTTCTAAACTTTTATTATTTTATTTTAGTTGGTTTTTGAGTTATTAAATTCATTTTAAAACTAAACATAACTCTAATTAGCTACTTAGGGCATTTTGGACCTATTTTACAGTTCAACATTTTTTTTATCCAATTCAAAATCCTTACTATTTAAAGAAAACTATAGCCATTTGCCCAAATAGGGAAGAGCTGTTCCAAGAGAAAGAAGGTACTCTACCCCTATTTCCGAAAGAAGAAAAATGAATTAAGGTGCATTTTTTTACCCTAATTACCCATAATCTTTTGATTTTGGTCGTAATCCTTCTTATCTTTATGTCCTCCAATTTGATGAAATCAGCCAGCATACCATCTGTGTGTAGTGCTTGTTGCAATATTTTACAACGGACAGATTCAACTAACTCTAATTAAGTTGCTATTTTTTGTGAAATATTTTAAAGTGATTTGGTCTTTCTGTAGCTGAAACAAATGTGCCATTATGCTCTTTGTGCAGGTTGGTTCTTGAGATGCATAAATGATGGTCTTTTGGCAGAACTTTTCCCTTTATCATGGCAATCCATTTAATAGATGTATATATGTATAATTAGTTGGGTGTAGTAACACCATATCCATATGATATAACCTTGTGGGACTGCCTGATGGTTTCATCTTCTTTGTAGATCTGGGCCGACTTCCGTCTTTTTTTCTTTCATGACATGCTCTTCTGAAATTTCTATTTTATGGTTATGTATTGAGATTTAAGTATAAAAAAACAGATCTGGAAGTGGGTGAGCACCAGTTTGTAGGAAAAAGTCTGTTTGCATGGAATATGTTCATGGCTGATCCAGTGAGTAAAAAAGGTTTTGCCTATAAAATTAGCAACTTTTCACTTTGTCTCAGAAGCATAGTGTTAATTTGCTGTACAAAGTATACTGTTTCTTATCCTAGATAGAGAGAGCTTTTTTTTTCTACCATTTTCTATGGTACTGCTGGAGTCTAATTAATGGCAGTGCGAGGCTTTTCTTATGTCTAAATTTTCCAAAGCTTTTTTAGTTGATGCGAGAGCTGGGATACACCGTCACACGCCAGGAACATAGAGTCGATGAAGTCAAATAGTATGCTTGAGTTCAATTTTGGACCCATCAGATATCATAAGGCCTTAAACCAAATGACAGAAATACCCCTTTGAGTGGACCCGCCCACATTCGTGTGAATAGAAGCATGAGTCGGTCTAAGAGTGGAGCCTTGTGAGAGGTTAATGACTTAAATCAATAGAGGGGTAGTGAAATGACTAGAATGACCCAAAGGAGGGTATCATACACTAGGTAGTAAAATTACCCTAACGCCCTTAGGGGCAATATATTCTGTTTCTGTCAAAACGGATGACCTAGTGAATCAAGAGTTAGGGTACCCTATAAATGACTTCAAAAGGAAGGAGCATGACTAGTAAGTAACACGAAGACCTTGTCGGGTCGCAATGTCATGAGAAATAAGGGGTAGAACCCTAATTCTCGGGTTTAAAGCAGTGTATTTGACGTGTTTACAACTGAGTGCATCGATCAACTAGAGTGTCATATATGTAACTCACAGGATGCACTAGAGTTGTTTATACTCTCGAGCATGAACTCGCTGAGCCCTAGCCCTGCAAATGAGTGCAACTGGCCCTTATTCATTATTTATGCATTGGTGTAAATGCATGTTATTTATGTGGATTATGTTGATGTATGCTTTGATTATTGATGTTTATAACTTAAGGTTAATAAAGACTAATCAAGAGATTTTGGTTGTCGTTGGATTGAGGGGAGAACACCTAATTAAGATAATGACTAAAATGCCCTCTTTAGTGTTGGGACCAGTTCATGGAGTGAACGGGGCCCTGACATAGATTTTGACCTTGGTTAATAAATCGAGGGTGATTTTGGGATGTTCTCTGAGTCATAGCTCAGTGGATGAGTTATTTATTGGGCCAATTCACAAGGTAAAGAGGACCCAAATGGTTGAGCGAATACTTGACTGGATGAATATAATCTAGTCTAAGTTTCAGATGTTTGGGGGAGTCAATGGTCATAAGGACCTAAGGCTTCTATGGATTTATTAGTAATGTCTTATGAGACATTTTCTCCCAGGGTTGGGATGGTGGAGAATGCGATATGCTTCTTTATTGCCAAGACGGTTTGGGTATTGACCATAGGGTCTTTACCGTGGGTCTCCCACAAGTCTTCCCAGGACTATTTTGTGCGTATGAAAAGCGGAGTTGTATGAACATCATGGAAGGCTTGTGCTTCTCGCCAATCTGTGTCCATGGCACAGTTGGGATCCTCTTCTCCAGATTCATTGTAGGCTATTGAGAGCCCTGGGAATTTGGGTCAAGCTGTTATTAAGTAGTCTACTCTAAGGTTGGAGTACTTTGTTTGGGGATTTCTCAAGGGGAGAGTCATCTCTGAGTTACAGATTTAATAATATTAATTATTGAACAAGGGATGCGAGATAATTAATATCATTGTTTTATATTGCTTGTTAATTAGACAAGTAAAACGGTTAAAGGACTTACTAAAATGTAGGTTGAAAATATCTAAGCATTGCATGTGTAATGCTATGCTTCTTAGGATAGAGTAGTTTCTAGGCAGAACTACGTTTAGATCCGATCTTGTTAGAAACATTGGAGATGTTGTCTGATGAGTACGTAGGCAACTAACATCGGGTGATATTGGCCCGATCCGAAAAATATTAATAAAACCTTTTGTCCTTTGGAAGCTCTTCTCCTTAAGGCAGAGATGCTCCATTGTGGTTGTGGTTGTTGTTTGGTTTGCTTTGTTTCAGGTTTTCCAAGCGACAATGTGTGAGACCAAGATTGACGCGTATAGGATAAAGTTTCTTCATGTCTACAACTCTGGTACATAAGTGTACCTTTAGCGTGAGAGTCAACTTGTTATTTATTTTCAGATGGATGACGGACTTGTACTTAGATGGATGAGCTACTCTTTATGAATTTTTAGACATTAAATAATATCATATGATTTGATATTCGTATTTGTGAACCCTAGTTATCATGACCTAGATATTTAATCGAAGGGTTTGTTTTGTATTTAAAGAAAAAAAAAATCTCGCTACTTACCATTCGTGCTATTTAAAAATGCTTTTAAAAATTTGGGTAGTGACAGATACACTTACCATAGACCACCCTCAAAGGTAAATCCATAAAGAAACCCTAGAATCCACCAAGACCCTAGAATCCACTAGGACCCTAGAATCCATTAGGAAGTGTCATTTCCCAACCTAGCCCCTAAGGACCTGACCAGAGTGGAAGGGCATGGCCCACAACTGCACTTGAATAGAAGTGGCGAGAGTCGCCAACCAAGTAGGATGTCAGCGACTCTAGCTACGTGCACACTAAATGATCCTCAATAGATCGGTGGTGAGCCCAGCTCACGCAGAGCTCCCTCCAACAGTGAGGTGTAGCTTCACAGCCAAATCAATGGCTCATTAATAGAGCAAAGACTCATAAAAACTAATTTGAACCCTATCTTGTTCATCAACAAGCAAGGAATCCGAATGACCAACCCAAACCCTATCAGTCTCTTTGAAACTAGGGTTAAAACTCAAAACTGCTATCACTTCATTAACCAAGGCAAAGCGTCAAGTCAAAGGCCTTGTTCACTCTATGAACTAGTCCCAGACCCCTCTGAGGGTATATTAGTCTTTATCTTGATTAAGTGTTTTTGCCCAATCCAAAGCTATCTAACCCCATTGATTAATCTTTCAATAATATTAAGCTAGTGATAAATTACTATCATGACAACAATAATAAACATCAAAACAATGAACAACATATATAATTAGACACAGGTCCAAGCAGATCGTAATATCAATAACCAAATTCATTAATGATATTAGAAATGTTCACGCTGGGTTAGCTGAATAAACTTTTATGAAAATGGGTCATCATGTACCTAAGGGCATTAAGGTAATTATCTTACATTGGACATGGTCCTATATGTTATGGGTAAGTCTTTAACCTCTCAAGAGGTTCCATTATCAAATTGGCCCGTTAATAAAATTCACGCCACTGTGGGCGAGCCTGCTCATAGGGGGTATTTCTATCATTTTGTTCAGGGCTTCCCTGAACCCTAATGGGTCTAAAACTAATCTCATGGGTAATCCTTGACATTATGAACTTGAAGTAATTCTCTTGCTGTTTAATGGGGTCGTAAACCCCTTGAACCGACCCCGATTCAATTAACAATTTTAGCTGAACCATAGGGGTAAAATAGTTAATTATCTATTTACTGGGATTTTTTCCCACCTTATGGTTTGGTCTAAATTTAGGGTACACATGTACCTATCAATGGAATTTTCTTTATTTTTAAACTCACTCATAAGACCCTGAACCGGAGCCCCTAAATCGGATCATTAAAATTTATTCTATGATTCAAACTGATAAGGGTAAATTAGTTATTTTAAAGTCTCTGGGATTTTTCCCTAGGCTGAAATCTGGTCAATACATTCAAAACTCTCTAAAGATCTATTGGTAATTTTTCTAATTTTTTCCAACAAGAGAAAGGCCTAAACTGAACTCGGTTTAGTACCTTTTTTAATGGCCCCTAGGCCCTGCCCACTAGGCCGGTCCAGCGGAACAAGTTGGCTGACTCAGCACGGGTCTGATTTGCGGACCCGTCGTGTTCCTCCTCTAGCACTTTTCTGCAGGAAGAGGACAAGGGGCAGCAGTCATGTAGCGGCTTCTTGGCCTGTCAGGTGGCGGGACCTTGCCACCTAGAACTTTAGTAGAAGCCGGTGAATGGGTCAACCGCAGTTCAGCGACCTGTTCTGCCGGCTCCCATCCCTTCCCCTCTTCCAACAACTGCCAAAGGGAGGAAGAGGTACAGGATGGAAGTAGTGCCCATCCTCCACCGAGTTTGGTGGGAAATCTTCCATTGGAGTGAGTAGGATCAAAGGGCAAAACCTCAACTGGTGGGCGTTAGGCAACGTGCACAATCTGTCACAGCCAAATTGTAACACCCCAACCCGCATATACCCGACCTGGACCGGGGGTTTGATCGGACGACAAAATTAGAGTGCGTTAAAATAAGCAAAAAAATTAAAACCGACGGACCAGGAGCAGACTCTGAGTGCGAGAGTCATAACATACTTCTACCCGCTACGAAGCTATCATGTTCTGTTGCACATAGATCAGAACAAACCTAATTTTATAACTAATTTGGATCGGGCCAATGTTATTTATCATTGGTTGCCTACGTACATATTGGATACCATCTCTGACGTTATTCCAATACGATCGGATCCGGACGTAGTTCTGCCTAACAGCTAATACGTGCATTAGGCATCACAAAATCTTATACATTAAAATACATATATCTTTATATTCGAATAATCATTCGGAATCAAACAGAAATCTCATAAAACATCGGAGTTGAGCGAAAGCCAGTAAATCAGCGGAAATACACATCTCACATAAATGAGCAGACACAATCACACATCCCACTCTATCATAGAGCGGAGCAGAACACACTACAGAGTATGTTGGATCATATTAGATTGGAGTATGTCAAATCACAATAGAGCATTTCACGCGCTCGTAGGCAGCGGACAGAACCTGCCCTTACCCAGAGACACCTTACCCTTTCTGTGCCTGTAGGCAGCGGACAGATCCTCCCCATGCCCGGAGACACTACCCTTTCTGCGCCCGTAGGCGGCAGATAGAACCTCCCCTTTCCCGGAGACACTTTACCCTTTCTGTGCCCGTAGGCGGCGGATAGAACCTCCCCATGCCCGGAGACACTACTCATTCCGCGCCCATAGGCGGACATAACCAACCCTTGCCTGGAGACACTTTTCTCTTCCGCGGCCGTAGGCGGCAGACAAAATCTCCCCTTACCCCGGGACGTTTTCCCTTTATAGGGTTGCTAACTCAAAGAATGAACGCTTCCATTGCATAGAACACCCTCAATTTAGCTAAAATGCTTTTTGAACGGAAGGAAACGGATACAGAATGACTCTAGAAAGTTCTTCCGGAAGAATGAAATGAATCCGATATTTATAGAAAACTGGCGTGCGAGCATACAAGGGAAGAGGAAAGACGCGCGCATGCGCTCGAGCCATGTGGCGCATTTTGATTGGGCCACCACCAAGGTCAGAGCACTTGATGCATGCATGACGCGCACGTCACTGCGCTGCATGCGGCACGTTTGGCCGCGCCACACGTCTGATGCGTGACGAGCACGTCTGCCGCATGTCCCGCGCACGTCCCGCGGTCCGCCGCGTGATCGCGCAAGACCCGCGTGAACATGATAGCCGTGATCGTGAGCCATTTTCGCGGCACGGCGGCTCGGCTCCATCTCCGGCTTGGCTCGGCCAACTGACGTCAGCTATTTCATCTTTTCTTGAATATTTTATTATTATTTCATTCAAATACAATTCAAACTTCAAAATGCGATAACTTCTTATCCCGAAGTCGGAATCGTGCGTTCTTAGTACCAATGGACTCGTATTGATGAGCCCTTCAAACATAGACCACACATGGGTAGGTTTTCTTGCACTTTCAAAGTCGGTCAGGCCCATATGGCACATTTCCCGAGGCTATAACTTTCGCTCCCGACCTCCGATTTGCGTATTCTTAGATTCGTTATGCTCGTTACTTTGAGCTCTAACCAGATACGGGAGTTTTATCCCTTAAATGCCCTTAAAATTTAACTAAAATTATATAATTACCCCTAGCCCTTTTGGATTAAGTGTAATCTAAACACGGGGTGCCACATTCTTCCCCCCTTAAACGAATTGCGTCCTCGCAATTCTCCTAAAAATACTTTTCAAAAGACAATAAAATGAGAAGAAAATCTAACCATTAGTCGAATAACAAACATGAATCTGATTGGATAAAACATTCAGAAACACAATTAACTAGGTTATAATCGGATAACATAATCCAATAACTTATGAGATAAAACTCACAAGTTAATAGTTTAAATTCATATATCACAAAAAGAGAATCATAGTAAACCATTCAGAAACAAAACCAAATAAAATAATCTCTTTATTAAAATCAGATAATTCATTATTCTGAATATAATATAGCAAAGCAAGGTTAATGAAATCTTTTTACATAATTTTCAAAACCTTTCATATATATAAAAACACTTTAATGTAAATCTGATTAATTCGAATAAATCATATTATACAGAATTGGATAAAGTCAGAGTAAAATCAAAATAGAGTAGACAGATTTATTGAGAAACTTTTGAAATTAAGTCACCCAATAAATCACATAATCAAATCTAATAATTTTATATCGGATATCAAAATCTGACTATTATTTTCAAAATCAGATAATTTTTCAGGATCAGAAAAGAACAAATAGATCAAATAGAATGGACAGATCATACAGATTAAATAAACAGATGAGAACAGACAGAATATACATATCAAACAAACCGGACATAACGGACACATCTGACAGAACAAATGGAACAGATAGAAAAGACATATTAGAGACTTCAGACAGATCAGACCGAACAAAATGATCAGATATAATAGATGGATCAAACAGATCGGACATATATCATATAGAACAGAAAAATGAGACAGAACTGATAGATCAAACAGAATAAACAGAACAGACAGAACAAACAGAATAGACAGAATGGACAAATCAACAGATCAAGCATAACAAACAGAATGGATAGAACAGATGTATCAGACATATCAGACAGAACATATAGATCACACAGAACGGATATAAATAGACAAATTAGATACATTAAATATTATGGACAGGACATATGCATTAAACAGATCAAATAAATCAGACAGAACTGATAGAAGAGACAAATTAGAATGAATAGATCAGACAAAACAAACAGATTCGACAAAATGAACAGATCAGATAGACAAATCAAACAGATTAGACATAATAGATAGAAAAAGACAGATCTGATAGATCAAGTAGAACAGAGTCGTGATACTGAACGGCGTTCCCCTCGACACTCATGGGGTAGCGAGAGGCTCAGAAGGATAGGAGCTTTCCCATGATGCTTCACTCCTATATGCATGCACCAGAACTGATTTTTCGGTAGGTATCCAGACAGAGAGTGTACTGATACTTTCAGGTTTTACCCTAAAACTACCAAAAAAGTGCACATATCCAAAACATAATGCAGTATGTATAAATTATTTCTCTAATATCGTATTTTCCTAAAAACATGTGTAATAAGCATAAAATTTAGAATTTAAAACCCCCTACATTGTAGGTTGAGTTAAAATCTAAAATAATGCTAAGTAAAAATATATGAAAACAATTATAATCTTTTTTAGAAAATCATTTATCAGAAAAGACTCATTCAGAAACAATTTGATGTAGAGACATATGCACAAATTGTCGGTTCATTCGAGTGACGATAAAACTAGAGCCGTGATACCAAACGACGTTCCCCCCGACATTCATGGGGTAGCGAGGGGCTCAGAAAGTGGGGAGTTTTCCCATGATGCTCCACACCCATGTGCATGCCAGAACCGATTATTTTTATCAGTGGGTATCTTGAGAGTGCAAACACTTGCGTATCAATGTACGCATCAAATCAGACATTTTTATCAGAAGCAGACATCACTAATAAATTTTTCTCATAATCATTCGGAATTTAAAACATCGGATAGAAAACATATCAGAAATCAATCATTTTCTTTTACAGAGGTATTTGAGCAAAAATCAAAACGTCTAACAGAAAACAGACTTTTCACATTTAAATCATAACATATATTCCTGGTTAACATCACACTCAAAACAAAATTTCAAACCAACTTGAAATCAAAATTTAACTTAATACACTAGTAGAATTAACAATGGAGTTATCTACTCACTCCCATTTCCATATCACGAGTGTTTAATGATTACTCATTGGTAATTTTTCTATCATCAATTTGACAAACTATTTGCAATTGAGGTTGCTAAATAATCATGCAACGAATTCGAAATAAATATTTCCGACTGATTCAAAATAGAAATTCATAAAAATAAGAATTCAGATCAAGTTTGACACTATACTGACAAAATAAGATTTCAAATCATTCTTAAATTATAAAATTGAATTTCATAAAATTGAAATCCATCGGGTATATGATGTAACATAAAACAGAATTTTAAATCAACTTCGATATAACTGATTCAGAACAAAATTGTCAAACCATTCTCAATTAAAACTTAGAATTCATAACATCATAATTCGTATTAAATCTGATGTCATATAGATTGAACATAAAGTACAATCCCAGAATTCGTATTAAATCCCATATCATAGTTAAAACAAAATATCAAACTAATTCAAAAATCAATATTCGTATTAAACTGAGATTTGGAATAGTAATTTTAAATAATAACAATTCCAATGCAAAATTCATAAAATTGGAGATTATATAAATCTGGTACAACACAAGTACAACAGAAATTCAAACTCCAATATCATAGTTGAAATAGAATTGTAACTTAATTCCTATCAAAAATCAAAATTGGTATCAAAATGAGATTCAGTACAGAAATTTTAAATAATAACCGTTCAAATGCGAATTTCATAATAGCAATCCAATTTGACATAACTAGAATAGAAATTCTAAATTACCTATAATCAGAATTTATAAATACTAAAGTTAAGACCAATTCCAATGTCATATTCGTAAAACAAAATTACTAATCAAAACCCGATACAATTTATTCATAGTAAAATTTTCAAATCAATTTAGATTCAGGATTACCAATTTATAAATTGGGTTGTCGTATCAAATCTTTATATAACAAATTCAAATATTCAATAATTTCTGACTTGAAATCAAAATTCATAAAATCGATGTTAGCATCAATTACTGGCAGAGCTTGCAAGATAGAAATTTAAAATTATTTTTTATTCAAAATCGAAAGTTGTAAGTTCGTATTAAATCGAATGCAATACTCGGGGAACAGAAGACACATAATCGGAATTAATCTTGAATCCGATATAACATATATGGAACATAAAATTCAACAATTCGAGTTGGCATTAAATTTGATATTACTCATAGAGAATTTTAATTCTGATATCACATAAGTAGAACAAATGTTCATATTCAAAATTTACCTTAATTTTGAGGTTACATGTGCAGAAGAGTCGGTCATAATCAGAATATATTTTTTTTATTAATTATGTTGACACATATGTAGAAGGGTTAAAAGCATAATCGGAGTTTATACTAATTCCTATATCATAAATGCAGAATGACACGTTCAAAACCGGAGTTCGTCTTAAAGCCGATGGCAGATATGTAATACGGAAAAAATCACAATCGAACTTTATATTAAATCTAATAACACACTTGTAGCAAAGAAATTCCAATATAAAAATCAGAATTCGAAACAAATCAAAATATATTTTAAAATATTTTTTTCTCGCAGACAGAGCAAAGCTCCGATACCATTTGTAACTCCTTGACCTGCATATACCCGACCCGGACTGGGGGTTAGATTGGATGATAGAATCGGAGTGCGTTAAAATAAGCGGAAAAATTAAAACCGACGAACCAGGAGCTGCAGACTCTGAGTGCGAGAGTCATAACATACTTCTACCCGCTACGAAGCTATCATGTTTTGTTGCGCATAGATCAAAACAAACTTAATTTTATAACTAATTTGGATTGGGCCAACATTATTTATTGTTGGTTGCCTACGTACATATTGGATACCATCTCTGACGTTATTCCAATACGATCGGATTTGGACGTAGTTTTGCCTAACGGCTAATACATGCATTAGGCATCACAAAATCTTATACGTATATCTTTATATTCGAATAATCATTCGGAATCAAATGTAAATCTCATAAAACATCGGAGTTGAGCGAAAGCCAGTAAATCAGCGAAATACACATCTCACATAAGTGAGCAGACACAATCACACATCCCACTCTATCATAGAGCGGAGCAAAACACACTACAGAGTATGTTGGATCATATCAGATTGGAGTATGTCAAATCACAATAGAGCATTTCTGAGTAATTTGGATCACCACAAAATATATCAAAGTAGATCGAATAGGAACATATAAGCATATACCATATCGTAGCAAATTATATATCTTAATTAGTATATTACTAATTAAGATATGCATGCACATAAATCATATTAAATTAGAAGGTCAGAAAAGCGTACTCCCCTGCAGTTCCGGAAGTGGCTATGTTCGAAGTTGCTTGTTTCCTCAGAGCGTCCTCCCTTTTTGATCCGGAGACGGCGGTAGAACCTCATTTCACCCTTCACGTGCTCGTAGGCAGCAGACAGAACCTCCCCTTACCTAGAGACACCTTACCCTTTTCGTGCCTGTAGGCAGCGGACAGATCCTCCCCATGCCTGGAGACACTACCCTTTCCGCGCCTATAGGTGACGGACAGAACCTCCCCTTGCCTGGAGATACTACCCTTTCCGCGCCCGTAGGCAGTGGGCAGAACCTCCCCTTTCCCGGAGACACTTTACCCTTTCTGCGTCCGTAGGCGGCGGACAGAACCTCCCCATGCCTGGAGACACTACTCATTCCGCGCTCGTAGGCGGACAGAACCTCCCCTTGCCCGGAGACACTTTTCCCTTTCCACGTCCGTAGGCGGCGGACAGAATCTCCCCTTACCTAGGGACGTTTCCCCTTTATAGGGTTGCTAACTCGAAGAATGAATGCTTCCATTGCGTAGAACACCCTCGATTTAGTTAAGAATGTTTTTTGAAAGGAAGGAAATGAATACATAATGACTCTAGAAAGTTCTTCTGGAAGAATGAAATGAATCCGATATTTATAAAAAACTGGCGTGCGAGCGTACAGGGGAGGAGGAAAGACGTGCGCACGCGCTCTCGTGATGTGGCTTATTTTGATTGGGCTGCCACCAAGGTCGGCGCGCTTGATGCGTATGTGACGTGTGCATCACAGTGCTGCGTGCGGCACGTTCGGCCGCGCCGCACAACTGATGAGCGACGCGCGCGTCCGACGCGTGTCCCGTGCGTGTCGCGCAGTCCGTCGCACGATCGCGCGCTGTTTCTGTGGCACGGCAGCTCGACGGTGCGACGGCTCGGCTCCATCTCCGGCTCGGCTCCGTCGGCCGTCTGACATCAGTTATTTCGTCTTTTCTTGAATATTTTATTATTATTTCATTCAAATACAATTCCAACTTCAAAATGCGATAACTTCTTATCTCGAAGTCTGAATCGCGTGTTCTTAGTACCGATGGACTCGTATTGACGAGCCCTTCAAAACTAGATCACACATGGGTAGGTTTTCTCGCACTTTCAAAGTGGGTCCCGCCCATATAGCACATTTCCCGAGGTCATAACTTTCGCTCCCAACCTCCGATTTGCATATTCTTAGATTCGTTATGCTCGTTACTTCAAGCTCTAACCAGATACAGGAGTTTTATCCCTTAAATCCCCTTAAAATTTAACTAAAATTACATAATTACCCCTAGCCCTTTTGGGTTAAGTGTAATCGGAACACGGGGTGCCACACAAATCGGTATGTAAAACTGCCAAAGGAGAAAAGAGGACATAGGGGAATAATACAATTTGTGGTGGTCAGCGGCAACCGGTGACCAACACGAGTGTAGAGCCAAAATCCTTGGATTCCACTCATTGGCATTGGTCACTGTTCATCAAAATGGTGTGTCTGCCCTGGTTATTAATTACCGGCGACTGGGGGTTTAGCCGGAACAACACATCTGGCGAGTGGCCAAAAATTTGTTGGCCAATTGATTTTTAACAAATCTAACTATACATTAAATCAATATTATTTTAATTTTGACTCAAGGATGATTCAAAAAACCTACCTCAAATGTAGTTGTTGTCAATTCACTTCCGATCTTCGAACTTGCTCCGCTCTACCTCCTTCACGAGTCACCTTCGTCGGCTTCCTCTCTTTCCTCTCCCTAAGGGCCAAAAAGCTCCCTCCTTGAGCCTTCAAAAGCCCTATTTATAAACATGGGGATTAAGAACCCTAATCCCTTTAGAAGTTAGGCCAACTAGGCTACTTGGGCCCTTTTTTTATTTATTTCTATTTTTCTACGTAATCGGGCCCGTGAAACAACTTAAATGGTCCAAATACACGTCTAAGTCGAGTAAATGGGCCCTACGATATGTTCAACTTCAAATAATCTTAACACCCTCATTTGAACTCCGATTAGCGCATTCTTAGTGGCATTTCGAAGGTTTTAATTACATTAGCCTTAGCCACAAATTCTATTTATTGAGGAAGTTATTATACTAAAAAGGTCAAAGAGATAAACAACGTATTTTTCATGTGTTTAATTTTCAAAACTAAAGAAAATATGTGATATTACATTCCTCCCCCCTTAATATAGGATGGAGGGAGTACACATTGGTGAGACCTTTGCTCAAACGAATCTAAAGGTTAAGAAATTGCATACTAGTCAAGGCAGACATAATTGAAGGTTAAAAAATTAGAAGTTTGAGGACCTATAATTCTTTTATTGTTCAACCATTATCAATTACAAAATGTGTGGTTGATTACTTTACTAAATTGAGATTCACACAAAATACTAATTGAATCCTAATCCAAATAACTATTGAGGATATTATTTTACCTTATTTGTTATTGCATAGTCCAAACTAGAATTATTTTGTCTAGCAACATTCCAAACTAGATTGACATCAAATCTCTAATTAAGCGAGGACCCCAGTAGTTATTAATTCAATGAGAGGGTGAGAGAAAAAACAAGAATGAGATCCATAAATTTATTTTATTTTATGCAGGGTCATATAGCCTTTTCTTGTAAAGTAGGGACCATGTTCTATTCTAATCACATCACCTCACTCCCAAGATCGAAGTTTATAGTTCTGTATAAGTAAACTTGACAAATATCAACACATCCTATCAACGTTGTATAAGATAGGGCTACCATTTTGTGAAATGGGGCAATTGCTTCCCTATCACCTTAGAGGTAGTATTTTTTATGCTCCCACTGATAATGAGTATAGTGTAAATTATATATAGGAGCCGTTGATATTTAAGATTAATGGTATATATTTTAACACATATTAGTATTATATATTAATATATAAGCCATCGATCTCATAGATAAAGAGTTCATATGTGCAACTTATGCTAGGCTTATTGTTAGTGAAAAATATAAAAAATACTTCCCACCTTGGCCGCAAAGTAAAAGCTGATTAGTTTATTTCCCCTCTTTTAATAATTCACCACACCAATATAAAGATAACCACCACCTAACCTATAGGGAGGTGGGCTGGTTAAAAGAAGGGTGACATATTACCGTATGGTCTCTGGATATAAGGGGGGTGGCTGGCTAAGAGAGGGGGTGGAATAGAAAAATAATATTTTTTCATCAAAAATACACATTATTAACTTACACATGAATTTGTTTTGATTGTTCCAAGATAAGCAAATCCAATAAAAACTTTTGTGTAAGTTTTTTAAGGGTGTTTTCGTTGTAGATATATTACTATCCGGCGGAATACTATACATTCAAAATGACAAAGTAAAATTGAGGTGAAGTGGTGCATCATGTTTTTTCTGTACAAATCTTCGTCTGATATCCAAAGCATGAAACACACTTCCACTTCAGTCTTGTAGAAGAGTTTGCTAGCTTGCCCTCTTTGAGTTCGGCAGCCACCAAATCCCCGACCTTGGCCATGCAAGCCTTGCTCCGCTCCCCGTCGACATGTCTGCACTTCCCTCCCCACTCCCAGCCGGGGCTCCTCCCCCGTCGGCCGAGCCGCGTGTATCTCCACTCCTCTTCCCCCAATTTCCCTTCCAATTCATTCTCTGCTTATCTGAGACACCTACCACCCGTCAGCTCCACTCCCCGCCCCCCGCCGCCGGTTCCCCGCCCTGTTGCTGCGGTGGCGGCGGCGTCATCGGACGCAGACACGCTCCCGCCTAGCTCAGCTCCGGCCAAAATCCTGGGCGTTGAGGTGACCACCCTCAAGAAGGTCATTCCCCTGGGCCTCATGTTCTTTTGCATCCTCTTCAACTACACCATTCTCCGCGACACTAAGGATGTTCTCGTCATCACGGCCAAGGGGAGCAGCGCCGAGATCATCCCCTTCTTGAAGACCTGGGTGAATTTGCCCATGGCCATTGGATTCATGCTGGTTTACACCAAGCTGTCCAATGTTCTGTCCAGGGAGCAGCTCTTCTATGCCTGTATGTTCCCCTTCATTGTCTTCTTTGGACTGTTCGCTTTCGTCTTCTATCCAAACACTCATCTCATCCACCCCGTTGGGCTGGCCGATCGGCTGCTGGAGATTCTCGGCCCCAGCTTTCTTGGGCCGATTGCCATTTTGCGGATATGGAGTTTCTGCCTCTTCTATGTCATGTCGGAGCTCTGGGGAAGTGTTGTCGTCTCTTTGCTCTTCTGGGGCTTTGCTAATCAGGTGAGGGAACTTGACGGACTTCAATGTGTTTATCTTCTTTGAACTCGGTAATTATATTATTCCAATTCTGTTCTTGTTTCACATTTTAGGAGTAGTTTTTTTCTTGTATGAATAGAAGCTTAAAGATTGGTTTTGTAAATTTTTGATATCACATGGATGTTAATTTAGTTATCATTCTATTTCCCAATTTTGAAAAGCAAATAAATTAAAAGTTTGTGTATGCATTTTTTATAAATATTATGCTACATTTTAATTGTTTTTGTCTTTTAGTATGTTAGATTTTGTGTACATGCTCCTTATGAGATATCATATAGATCTTGAGTTTTGATGGAAATATTGTTACAGATCTTGTCCATCTTATGTGGTTGGAATTTCTGATGTAACTGTTCAACAGTGGAAGGGTTGATGAGCCACCTAGTCTTACATTTTCTGCCCTAGGATTCATTATTTTTGAAGTACAAAAGTTGATGAGTTGTCTATGTTTGGGTATGAGTTGCCAATGTTTCCCTATGTGTTGTCTTGGGATTCCATGTTTGAAGTTAATTGAATGACTCATCCTGTCTTTCATAATCTTTTGTGAGTTTTTCAGCTATGTCATGAAAAGCCTGATTTTTCAGACTTTACTAGTTAATACGTCCACCGTTTACTATGGTCTCCCACTTGATGAGTCCTAAAGTCAATTGTTCGTCTTATTTTATGTTTTTACGGTGGCAATCATGTTTATTCCTAACCAGACATTGCATATTGCATGTATTGTTATTTAGATGCATATCCTCTCATTTGTCATTGTGGAGTATATGGTGAGTATTGCAGTAGTTTGAAGACTACAAAGATGTTTGAGGTCTCTTATCAGTCAATTTGTACTGATTTTGGCAGTGTTCTTTCAGATTACAACAGTAGACGAAGCATCACAATTTTACCCATTGTTTGGCCTTGGGGCAAATGTAGCTCTTATTTTCTCAGGCCGCACAGTGAAGTATTTTTCCAATTTGCGCAAGAATCTGGGCGTTGGTGTGGATGGTTGGGCTGTTTCTCTAAAAGGCATGATGAGCATAGTGGTAGTTCTGGGGCTTTTTATTTGTGCTATTTATTGGGGGGTGAATAAATTTGTGTTAACTGACCCATCAGTTCCTAAGCCAGAAGGCCGGAAGAAAAAGAAGGTGTGGTACTTGTAGGTCTATAAATTTAAATTATATTTTATCGATCTCTTATGCTGTATTAGCTGTATACTTTCTGTTGTTGTTTAACTGTAGTTTGTATGGGTTGCTTTATTGTACATTGCAGGAGAAGACAAAAATGTCACTGATGGAAAGCTTGAAGTTCTTGATATCTTCAAGATATATTCGGGATTTAGCCACTCTTGTTGTTGCTTATGGTATTAGTATTAACCTTGTTGAAGTCACGTGGAAGTCAAAGCTAAAGGCCCAGGTATCTTAATTATATGATTAATATTGATTAGGTACATCCTCAGCTCATGTAATAAAGTTTTATTGGTGGATCCTAGCACGAGATATGAAGGTCATGCCTGACCAACCTTCCACACAAATGTGAAAGCAAAATGCCATGAGTCCTCCAAACCAATCCATTATGTCCTTCACCTATGCAGATATGACATGGTTAAATTGACAGGCCTTCTTACTGAGTGAAACCCAATGGGACAAGTGATTAAATTGGGGGAGGACATAGTGGAGGACTAGATGAAGGACTCATAGCATCAGTCAGATGGAAATTTCCCTTGTGTTCTTTCTGCTTTGGAAGCATAAAAAAATTATTTAGTAGTTCCTTGTGTTTTTTGTTATGTGTTATTGCTCTATTTTTAAAAATGCCGCTTGCAATTCTCATATTGCCTTAATTTGAGTTACAGTTTCATACAT
Organism: Saururus chinensis; assembly: GCA_035235625.1. Taxonomy (NCBI): domain Eukaryota; kingdom Viridiplantae; phylum Streptophyta; class Magnoliopsida; order Piperales; family Saururaceae; genus Saururus; species Saururus chinensis. The sequence goes on along the minus strand of CP141146.1, from coordinate 19,800,462 downwards.
TATTATTCTTTGGCTTTCTGAAATGACTGAAGTGGTGTGTTCCTTGACAGTTTCCTAGCCCAAATGAATATTCTTCTTTCATGGGAGATTTCTCAACATGCACTGGTGTTATGACTTTTTCTATGATGCTACTGAGTCGGATTATTTTCCGCAAATATGGATGGGGAGTAGCTGCTGCAATCACACCCACAGTTTTACTTGTCACTGGAGTTGGTTTTTTCTCTTTGGTTTTGTTCAGCCAGCCGTTGACTCCATTGCTTGGAAAACTTGGAATGACTCCACTGCTTGCTGCAGTTTATGTTGGGGCTGTTCAAAATATATTCAGCAAAAGTGCCAAGTACAGTTTATTTGACCCATGTAAAGAAATGGCTTACATCCCATTGGATGAAGATACTAAGGTACCTTTTGCACCTTAAACTTGTTGTTTATTTAAGTTTGTTCTTCTGTAAGTTAGGCACTTGTGAACAAGGTTTGGCATATTGTACTTCTGTATCTTAAGTGGATAATAGACAAACCACAAGTTTATACCTTAAAATTGAGTTCGGGGTTTTGGTAAGAAGAGTAAACAGTTCAGGAATGACGTGTTTGGTAGGTAGATCAGAGACACATTAAGATAGATCAAAAGAAGCAGAAATGGATTGATGAATGGATGAAGTTGGGGCTGCATTCTGTTGTCAAAGAGGATATCTGGTCTGTGTTGGGAATGCCAGGCTCATTTTTTTCTTAATTTTTTATGTTTGATATGGAGCCATCTCTCCAAGCATTAGTAGTGTGCATTTTAGACCGAATTAGGTTGTCCTATATTCCTCAATGATTTCAAATTAATCCCAATCTCTTCCATAAAGTACGAGATGAATTATACTCCCTCCGTCCCTCGTTAATAGTCCCATTTGGTTTTTGAAAATGAGCTAAATCTCACCCATGAAGCACAAGATGAATGATACTTCCTCCATCCCACATTAATAGTCCCATTTGGTTTTTGAAAATGAATTCAATTTTTAAAAAAATGGACCTATTAATGTGGGACAGAGAGTACAAAAGCAGGTTACAAATTTTAGCTTTGGGTACCACTTTCCGCAAATGATTAACTTGGCATGCATTTGTCTCAAATCTAAAATCAAGTTTAGGAGCTTGGGAAGGATTTCTTTATCATTTTGTAACCCACTTTTAATAATTTTTGAAGGATTTGGATGATTATTGGACTATTTGGAGCCTTTGAGAGATTTTCCAATGGACACTCACTTTTTCGAATAGCTTGTTTTTGCGTTGTTACTGTTTGGGTCGATCACATGCATAGGGTGTTCAATTGGCTGGTCCGCTGATCCACTAAATGCTGCTATGTGGTCAACTGACCCTTAGCTACCTAGAATTCGCAGTCTGGGATGGTTGATAGCATCTGCTACTTCCCCATATGCAGCTTAGCATCTGGTCAACAGTATACTGGAGATGGTTGACCAGTTTCTTGCTTCAACCCACATCAACAAAGGCCATAAGTAAGAAACTGAGTGATGCGGACATCAAATCCAATAATTTAGATTTTATTTACTCTATGCAATTCGGACTATATATTTAGATTTGATTTGATTTTCTTATATTTAGAACTCCACCATCCGGTGGTTTTGTTTCCTATAAGAGACCAATTGTAAAGCCTATTTAAGAGGCCTAGGTCTTCAATGCAAATTACCTTATGATTTTTTAGTATTAAGTTGAAAAGTTATCTTCTTCTCCTTTGGTGAACTCCAACGACCCTTCCTGTGGACTCCAGCGGAAATCCTTGGTGGAATCCAAGGTTTTACCCCTATTCCTCTCCTTCTCCTTATCCTTCTCAATTCTCCCTAAATTTTCCCAATTTTCCTTCTTCCCAATTCTGTTCTCTGTCACTGAGTTTCTGTCAATGTGTCTAGGTTCTTGTGCCTACCTCCAAAACATGCTCAAATACATTTTTTGCAATACGAAATTGTTTGTAATGATATTTGTGCTTCAATTAGCATGCCAATTTAACATTTAGGCTAATGCAAGTGAAAGTGATTTTTTATCATCAAATCTCATTGGCACTAGATTTTTGTCATTGTCTACATGATGCAAGCAAAAGATGAAAAGTTTCCTACGGGAGCAAAAGACCATAGATGATAACTCAGACATTTGGCATTTAGTAGTTAGAATATAGTCTAGTCCATTGGGAGGAGAAGCAATAATTTCATAGCAGAGTATTTATCATGCCCATAGTTTCTTGTACTGGCTGAATTAAGAATTTATTAATGTTAATTATTTTTTGTTCTATATAATGTTGTTTCCAGTTGTTGGAAAATTATCACATCAATAATAAAGGTTCAATTTTATTTTTTTTTTATTGTGAGGCGCCATTAACTTAAGCAAGGAGACACTATTCCTCAAAGAATAATGTCTTTCACTTCTCTAAACTCTTCTCATATGGTCTATAATCAGTTGAGACTTTGATCAATTATCAGTAGCCTCATTTATTTCCATCAAGTCTATATAGTCCATGTGTTGTGATTAGCAGAAATTTGGCAGAACCTCTCATTCCTTGTTATAATGTGTGTGGGGATGTTTATACTTAATAGATTGCAGTGTTAACTGCGAAGTCAAACTGCCCGATTTTAAATGGTTTCAGAAAATCGAAGCATGTGTATATGATTACCTGCTAATGCAGTTAAATTGTTGTGCCTTAGGTTTAAATTACAAGGAAATCATACCGAAGCTAATTTCTTATTGATGCATTTATATTTTAAAGATTCAAGTAGTCAAGCAGTTGATATGAATTATTTGCTCCTGTTTTTCTTTATTCTTTCCCCTCTGGATGTAACATGAGTTTTAACACCTCAGATATAACCATAAGAGTAGAATTTCCATTCTTGGTAAATCTTGACCAGTTGCCAGAGCCTATTACTGATTTCTAACTCTTGATTGTTAGGTCAAAGGCAAAGCTGCCATTGATGTTGTCTGCAATCCTCTTGGGAAATCTGGAGGTGCCTTGATACAGCAGTTTCTTATCCTGACATGCGGATCTTTGTCGAGCTCGACACCCTACCTTGGTGGAATACTGCTAGTTATTGTTCTTGCTTGGTTAGGTGCAGCTAGGTCACTGGATCGCCAGTTCACTCCCCTTGCAAAGAAAGATCTGAAAGATAAACTAATTGAGGGTAAGGTTTCTGCCATTAAAAAGAGAGTCTCTACAAAGTTGCGACCCAGGCAGGGGATCACATACCGCTTCGTTAGTACCATAAATTCAATGGGATTTATTGAGGGAAAATATGTACCCTTGGTTGAGGATGTTTTATCAACTGACAATGAAGAATTTCTTACCGTCAGAAAAGTTGCAATTAGTAAAAAAATGGATACAGTCGATTTAAATCCACATAGCAACTCCATTGAGGATAAAGATCAGGGAGCAATTGGTCTTGTCTCGTCAGATGGAAATGGGGTAGTAAATAAAGAATCGTGAAGGGAGGCGATGTAGCTCCCAATGCAGTTGGAGTGGTTATCCAGTTTGTAATTTTTTAAACCTTGTATTAATTTTCACGTGGAGAGCACAAAAATTTAGATAAGAAAGATTGGTGACATAATGTAGTGGGCCGATCTGTGTACAATAATGGAAGTCTACATGTATGGATCTTCTTTCTTTATTTTCGGTACATAGAAGCCTCTGGCAGAATGTGAGAAGCAAGACCGATAAGGGCCAGTTACATCAGAGAGTAATAGAATAGAGGTTGTAGGAAGGATGGCGGAGTAGAAACCCAAGTACAGTAATGTTGTTTAATTATCAAAAATAGCAAATTCATCTGCGACAGTTAGCTTCTCTATAAATATGTGAAATTCTGATTTGAGTAAAGCTTCTATAGTAGTGCAAAATTTTGGAGCGGTAAGTTGTGAATGTGCCGTGGTTCAGTGTGGGAGATTTATAATAAGTGCGGAATCACCCAGAAGATGTTTGCAAGGAAAAGTTCACATGGTAGGTGTTAGTCTCAGATTAAGTTCCATGAAATTTGGGGGCTAACTTGCTCAAGGTACACATACATACTTGTAGCAAAGGTGTTATCAAAGTGCTAAGGTTCTTTTGAGATTAAGTACCTTATTGGGGTTAAAAACTTGGGGCAGAAATATTGACTGGCAACGTATGCAAGAGTGTGGGCAACGTATGTAGGAGATTTGTGCACCATATGTGGGAGTTGCATGTAACATGTGCAACATTTACACCCAACAACAATCCCCGCAACATCTTAGAGTTAATGAGCTCAAAAATAATTTCTTTATAGGCTTGTAAACTTCAAATTAAAGTGTTTTAAGTAGCTTAGGAGTCTTTTAGGGGTGTTCAAAGGAGGTCTTTGAAAAATTGGGGTTGACTTGACTCTACCACCATTCAGAATGTAAGAAATTTCTTATGTTATATAGGAGTGAGCCTCAATGCAAGTTGGGTAAGACTTCGTGATTGATTGGTTGCCACTATCATGGCAAGAGGCCTTTGCATGCATGTTGGTTGGCTGAAATAGATCATGTATGCGCATGCAGGCGGCCATCCCTGCACACACAAATAGAAGTGCCCTTGAATGCGGCTGGCTAGGTGTGCGCATGGACAAGGCAATATTGGTGGATGGTTGGCAAGGATCCTAGTATGACAAGGAGTATAGGTTGAAGCCCAATGCAAGTGGGAACTATGGAAGACAATGGTTGCATGTAAATGACTCCTCAAGAAGGCCAAATCCTAGTTGCACTTAGACTCCATACAAGAGGTTGTTGCACTGCAGGCGTTGCTAAGTCAAAAAGCATGTGACATCAAGCTTGAGTAGGAGTCGAAGGCTGCTCAACCAGGGTAGACTTTTGAAGGATGGCATAGGTTGAAGAGTCCAGATGGAGGTCTTGAGTGGGCCATGAGCAGGTTACCTAGTTGTATTCATGTTGGGATGCTTGTAAACCGTCTTTGTAAAGTGTTGGTTGAGTTCTTGTAGTATAAGGCTTTGTACAAGCATTACTCCTTATTTATAGGGGCAGTTGGCTAGTTTAAGGGGCAATGAGCAACATCAGAAATTGTGAGACGGGTTGGGTAGAGATTTGATTGTCAAGCAAGGAAGTCTTTTGCAAGTGCATTGTTGTTCCTTGGGTTTGAGGCAAGATTGAGAGCCTTCATCGTTGTAATTCAGTGAAAGAGTTGCTAAATAAAATGTTTTGTAGAAGATTATATGTATTGACAAATCTCATTACAAAAATACTAGTTTGTGTGAAAGGGTAATTTTCTTTGTATCTTAGATTTGTTAGGGTTGTTTAAAATGGTGAACATATGGTTGATTCTTAAGTTCTGAAGAAAGGTTAAAGATTTGAGACAAAAGAATTCAAGTTAAACCATATGTGAAGATTCTACCTAAAAGTATATGACCTCTGGATCTACACAACTTGGAAGGTCAATTCAATTTATTTTCATGTAATATATTACATATTCTATATTCCCAATATGTCATAGAGAGTTAAATGTATGTCTAAAATACATGAAATATCCACAAGGTTGATCGATTGCCTAGATTCTAGACAAACTCCAATAACTTTCATTTGACCAATCTCTTGTTGTCAGGATCAATCTACTTAAGTAGATCAATTGCCCGATTTAAGCCAATTTGCTTCACAATGGTCTTTTGACATGCCCTAAATATAAATAGAGGCTTTCCACAGAAAACCTAGGTGAGGATGCTCATTCATGTCCTTGGAATAAGTTTTCATCTCAGAGTGTTCCTATCCTAAAAACCGGTCTAATCTTCCTAAAGTTTCAAACTTTATAGTCAAAGTTATTTGATGAGTATTTGACCTAAACCCTATATTCAAAGTTTAACCTTTTCTTGTTGAGACCATGTGAATTGCTGGATAGTCATTCTTTGGATCTTCTTGGTTGGATTTTTACAGAGGATCATGCATTGATGAAAAATTAGAGAACGTGATGGACGTGCTCATGGAGGTTGATGATGCATGAAGTGGATTGGGAGTCACTTATAATTTTCTACTAAATAGTATGTGTAACTAGTGAAGGTGACATTGTTTCAAACTCTATTTCATAGTATATTTTCAAGGCTAGAATAGGTCTTGTGGGTTTTCTTTGTTAGGGTTTTCTACATGAAAAGTGATGTGTATATTGCTTGGTTTATTTGCTTATTAGTTTTATTTAGGGAAAATTATTTAAATAATAATATAAAAAAATAATTACCAAAATAACCCACTTTGGGAAATATTTCCCAAAGTGGTGTTACTTTTTTCCACTTTTTTTTAAACTTTTAATTGATTTCGTCCTTTGGAAGGATGAAATCATCTTTAAGTTTATGATTTCGTCCTTTAGTAGCTCTTAATTGATTTCATTCTTTTAAAGGACATTTCATCCTTTCAAAGGACAAAATCAGTGCACTTGGTGAACTTCCAGTTTCTTCATTCTGGCCTCAAGTATTTGAACTATGATTTCATCCTTCCAAAGGACGAAATTTGATTCAAATTTTTTTTTAAGTTAACTTACAACTAACATTAACACTTGTCCCTGTTCATTCATTCCACACACATTCCACACATCACGTTTCAATTAACATCCACAAAACATCAAATTTATCCAAACCTGTCCCTGTTCATTCATTCCATACACATTCCATGCATCAAGTTTCAATTAACATCTACAAAACATCAAACTTATCCACATTAACTATTATTCACATAACATTAAATTTATTGACATCAACTATCATTTACACAATATACAAATAAGCATAAGATATAAATGTTTATAAAATATATAAATCTAACATCACATGTTAATAAAATGTTTAGTTCAAAAGAAACATATGACAAATCTAATACACTCAATCTATTCTACTCCTACGTCCTCGATCTCGGCCTCGACCTCAACCCCGGCGATGCTGTACTAGCTCCTCCTGCTCCTCATGGTCCGCCTGCTCCGGCTCTGGCTTCGGCTCAGGGTGTGGTTGTGGCTTTGGATTTGGCTCCGCATAAGTAATAGATGGCTCAACACGAGTTGGCCGCTGTCATCTGTAATATAATATCGAATCTGGCCGAGGATAAGCTACATGTGGAGTGTCTGAAAATGATGAACGGGGAGAACACCTAGGTGCTACTGATGAAGATGAAATATCAGGGAATGAATCGTACCTCAATTGTGTTCGAGCAGCCTCATCGGTAGGATAATGTCCATGAACATCCGTAATCACCGACTGCAGTAGGACATCATCATGTTGCCTAAGCATCGACTAACATGATGCTAATAAGACCTTACCAGAAGTATAGGTGTTAATTGCGTCAGTCAAATGCGCATGCATACGTCGCACTAAACGAAGCTATAAAAATAAACTAAAAGTCAGATAAATAATAAATGATAAATAAAAAATATTATTATATAATTAACAAAGATATACTTACCAAAGCTGCCTCAGACGCAACCCTAGGTTGATATGGTCGATCAACATGTAAATACATCGCACTAAATGAAGCTATAAAAAAAATAAACTAAAAGTCAAATAAATAATAAATGAGAAATAAAAAAATATTATTATATAATTAACAAAGATATACTTACCAAAGCTACCTCATACGCACCCCTAGGCTGATATGGTCGACAGACGTGTAAATGCTCCCACGCCCATGGTTCGCTGTCTCGGCGAGATCTCGCCCAGATCTCTCTCTCTCGGGATCTCTACCGAGCCATGAGATTTGGTAGAGATGAAAATCCTAATTTCGGAGAGATCCCAGCGAGATCTCGTCGACATAGTTGAGATTTGACGAGATCGGGCTACCAAACCTTACCTTCTCCTTCCATCAACCCTGGAGATTGTCAGAGGCACCGCTCATAGGTTCCCCCTTTTCTGGAATGATCCCATACACAAATCCCTGTGCTTTACAAACTTCCATTATCTTCAGCATGTACTTTAGAATTTCATCCTGAGCAGGCAACATCTTCTTGCTCTGGGCTTTCTCCTGGGATTGCCTCTACGTCTTTTGTTTCTTACCTCTCCCCATCTAGATTAAATGAAAGTAAAGTAGCCTAGGGCTAAGCATAAACTAGGAATAAAGAAATAACAACAACAAACATCCTAAAATTTTGAAAAGCATTGAAATGAGTACCAAAAATTCAAAATTTAAATTTTGAATCAACCCAAAAAAATATTATGTCAAATAACTCCAAATTTGAACCTAAGGTAGATCTAAATGAGTAAATCAAACTAGCCAATTGGACCAATAGTCAATTTTGATTAGAACTACCAAAATTTTAAAAATTCCCGATTTTGTTCAAAAACATGAAACTACCATTGATTTTTCGTGAAATCTCAAGTTTTAATGGATCAAATTGCATACAAATTTAACCAAAACTAGATCAGCATATTTCTAACATTCCTATTGGTTCAAGTCATATGAAAATCCGTTGCAAAACAACTAAACAACAAAATTTTAGTTTCGGAACTCACCTTGGCTGAAATGAAATCCTTGATTATGATGTTGAAATCTAGTTGTTTTCCCCCCAAAATTTACTCTTATCGCCACTAATCTCTCCCATGAACACTTAGAAGAAGTTTAGAGAGAAATAAAATGAAATAAATTTTAAAAATGAGCTTTGGCATGAAAATTTTGACTAGCGATAGATCGCTATGATCAATCAATCGATCATTCTTGAAATAATTTTGATTTTTCAAAAATAATAAAATTTTTGGAAAAATGCCACTAAATTCATAAAAATATTTCAAGACATTTTCTATTAGAATAAAAAAAATTGACACTGAAAACTCAAATTAAAAATCAAACACTTAAAATCAACAAAGTTTAGCTCTTTTTGATGATTTTCTAATCGATTCTCTTTTAATTTAAGTGCATCCACAGATTATGTTTATTAATACTTTGCTTTAGATCAGTTAACCTTATTAGTATGTGATTGTTAATTTTATTCTCTTCTTTTTACCACATTAATCCTCTTTTATTAATTTGAAAGAAAAACCACAAATGTAGTTAACTCTAGTATCTTTTAATCTTGAATCTCGCAAGATCACTCTAAACCAAACTAAGACAAATTTGTCTAGACCCGAAAAACTAAGTTCACATTTTTCAACTTTATTTAGCTAGAATTTATGTACATAATTTTCCTAAAAAGATAAAAACAATCAAAAGGCTCATAATCAACATGGCCATGCCTTTTTCTGAGTTGTGATATTTTTTCTCAAATCATTTTCATAGGGCTTAGTTTTTCCTGAATCATCTCTACTTGCATCATAGTTTTTTTATTTTCTTTTATTTTTATTCATTTTTCTTGATGTCAAGTGGCTAGGAGTTTCACACTAAACTTGGTAGACCTATGTAGGTAGCTCTTCCTCATCATCTTTATAAGAAAAATTCTATTATCTAAAGAAAGATTAAAGTACATAAGACTCATAAGCATTGAAGTACATTACATTAATTTTTTTTAAAATTCTAAATAGATAACTCACCAAAGATCCTCTAATTTGATCACCTAGATGCCACTAAAATTCAAACTCTTAAGCTAACTCATGTTTAAGAATTCTCTCTTGATGTTCATACATTAAAGTGACTTAAGTCTTAACATGATGTGTGCAAGTTTTTAAAATCAGAGATTTGCAACATGAAGTAAAAGAAAATCAAATTGATCTTCACTCTCCTTGGTGTATATTTCTCATAGTTAAGGTATGTTTAACGACTAATCATGTTGCTTGTTCAGCTTAAAAGGAAATTAATCTCAACACATCTCAAGAGCGAAACTTTATTAAAAATAAAAACAAAGCCAATTGCAAACTCAAGCAAAAGCTACACTAAAACTTTTTTGTGTTTTTTATTATATTCCCTTTTTTTCTTTTTTCTTTTAATTTAAAACCTATGAATTAAAAACATGTAAAAATAAAGTAAAATGTTGAGTGTCCAAAAGATAGAAAGAGTTAAACCATGGACACAAATCAAAGTTTCTTACTTAGAGATGTAAGATTCCTTAGCCTTGCCTTGCCATCCAATCCTAAGGCAACCTAAGGTAGAGTTCCTTGTCCCATAAATTTGAGATCTAAAATTCTCTAAGACATCTTTTCTAATCCAAATTTGAAGAATTTTCTTCCTATTTTCTTGTGTAACTTTCTTTGGTGTCAAGTTTGGTGTGTACTTTCTAATCCATGTGCTTTTGATTTAAATTGATTCTTTCCTCTTATGCAAATTGTTCAAATATGAAGAATCATAATTCTCCTTAGATTTAGATTTGTTCATGACACATTAACCAATGCGATTTATGTTGTGTTTCATAGCTTGAATTTGTTTAATTAAGGACCTATGATTTATCACTCTTTTGACGTCCCTTCCTATGGTAAGAATTTGGGGTTTGATTCATAGGAGGATACTAAGGTTTTGGCACATTGTCAACTTGATGAATAACCTTCTTAGTGTGCTTGGGTTGTTTAGCTTTGAAAAACTTAGTGAAACCCTTAGAACTAGTAAAATTTGTTTATGTAAACTCTTGTCCTCGTTTATCACTACTATCTTGTCCCATATACAAAATTTTGTCCAACTTCTCTTGCCCTAAAGTGAAAGATTTTAATTATTCTTGAGAAATATTCAATTCACTCCCTAGGTCTCTAATATTCTTAAAAGAAGCCTTATTTATCTATACTCTTTGATGAACTTCATTATCTAATAATTTTATCTTGTCTAGAAGATTATTTTCTTTTTCAGATTTTAAGGCATTAACTTCTTCATTAGTAGACATAAGTTTATCTTCTAAAGATCTAGATTTCTTCTCTCTTTCTCAAGTTTACTTCTTAAAGTTTGAACCGCTTTCTCCGGTTCTTCTTTATTTTTAGCAAATTGAAATTTTTATTAGAAATAGATTCAATTGTCTCCGCATTAGCTTTGATAATTTTCTCTAACTTTTTACACTTTTTACTCAATTCAATGGCTTGTCTGAGAAGACTTTCAAAATCTAAATCCTCATTACCACTAGAAGAATAAGAACTAGATATGACGAACCAGATAAGCATAAGTAAACAAGTTTCACAAAACATACCTTTTAGGAAAAACAAGCAAGATTAAGCAAGCTAATTTATGCACTAACATAGCAAATCTAATTGATATCATGTAGCAAAATCAAATTTTAAATAATTAAACCTCAGCTACCACTTGTGAGTTTAATATGTGTCTAAAAAAGTATAACATATCACTAGATTTCCCCAAGTCCGATTATCTATGAAGATAAAGAATATGAGTTCTAGCCTTTTTGTGAAATGTTTTTAATACGTAGCGAAATCAAACAAGTATTCTCTCAAACCCCACTAATGATGTATCAATTAATTAACCATCATCATTCAATCCACATATGAACACAACACTTTAAGGTGGAAAACCCTAACACGGGTAAAAAATCAAGGCAATTCCAAAGGAATTAAATCAACGTACTAAAAACCATGGCATTACATTGACACAAGCAAATGACCAACCGTATTTAGACTCTAATATAAACTCCTCTTGTTTAGATTGTTATTGTTGACCTTTAAGTTTTCTCCCTTAAACACTTAAAACTTCTTCTTCCTCTTTGCCTTGTCTCTGTCTTCTTTTAGCCTTCAACAAGCACCTCTTATTGTATTGAATTTGGTCTTGTGGAATCTTCAATCTCCCATTGAAGATATAATGCAACTCCTTTGAATTCTTTGTGTATAAACTCCTTTAGTTGTGGATTATCCTCTTCAATTCACCATTGATCTTCAACTCAAAGCTTCATGTGAATTCTTCTTTGGAAAACAATGTCCAAAGGTATAAACCTTTTTTATCCAATCTCCTCTAGGTTTTCCTCTCTCAAATTTTGTGATTTACTAATCCTTATATAGCTCTTTAAGTTGGTTTAGGTCTTAGACTTGAATAAGGAAAGAAATTTAAATTGGAATGGATTAATTAGGGTAACTAGTCCTTGAAGTGATCGATTGTTCCAAACAGTGATTGGTCGTTCACTATTTATTTTGTGCATGACACTTCAACTGATCAGTCGTTCTACCTGACTATATACTTTTGGCTTCATTTTGCACAGGGAGAAATGAAGTGCCAATTAATCGATAACTCTTGGCTTCGTTTTGCACAAAGAGGAATGAAGTGCTAATCGATCGATTGATTCTTCTTATTTTGCAATGATCAATCGTTCTACTTAACAATTTATAATTTTGCCATTTTTACTCTAAAGCACTCTAAAACTTTTGAAATCACTTTTGAAACTTCTCCAAGAAATTTTTGTATGCAAACATGATTGGACTAAGCTTCAAAACCTTCAACATTCATCAGTATTTTGTCTTGATCAATAAGAATATGTCTACTCCTATTTTTCAAGTCTGTCAATTCCAAATCTGACTCAACCACAACAAACTTAAATCAGATTTTAAGACTCATAACATACATAAGTTTTTAGACATAATTTTGATAAAGAAATCAGTCAATAAACTTGGTATATGATTTATATGTTCTTACAGAATGAGCATGTACTGCCACTTTGCATGTCACTCCAACAAAATGTAAGAAATTTCTTATGTTGGGTGTGCAATATCAATGTAGATTGGGTGAGATTTTGTGGTCGACGGGGTGCCACCATCATGGGCAAGAGGCCTTTGCAAGCATGTTGGTTGAATGAAATAGATCACATGTGGGTGGCCATCCCCGCATACACAAACAAAAGTGCCCTTGTATGCATCTGCCTAGGTGTGCTCATGGACAAGGCAACATTGTAGATGGTTGGCAAGGGTCCTAGCACAACTAGGATTATTGGTTGAAGCCCAATGTAAGTGGGAACTATGGAAGATAGTGGTTTCATGCGAATGACTCCTCAAGAACACCAAATCCTAGTGGCACTTAGACTCAATACAAGAGGTTGATTCGTTATAGGCTTTGCTGAGGCAAAGGGCATTCGACTTCAAGCTTGAGTAGGAGTTGAAGGCTGCTAGACCAAGGTAGACTTTAGAAGGATGACAAAGGTTGAAGAGTTCAGATGGAGGTCTTGAGTGGGCTGTAAGTAGGTTTCCTAGTTGTATTCATGTTGGGATTCTTGTAAAACATCTTTCTAAAGTGTTGGTTGAGTTCTAGTAGTATATGGCTTTGTCTAGATCATGCTCCCTATTTATAGGGGCAGTTGGCTGGTTAGGGGGCAATGAGAAACATCATTAATTGTGAGGCAGGTTGGGTAGAGATTTAATTCACAAGCAATGCAGTCTTGTGTGAGTGCATGGTTGTTCCTTGGGTTTGAGGCAAGATTGAGAACCTTCATCATTGTAATTGAGTGAAAGAGTTGTTGAATAAAATATTTTTGTAGAAGATTGTATGTATTGACCAATCTCATTACAAAAGCAGTAGTTTGTGTGAAAGGATAATTTTCTTTGAATCTTAGATTAGTTATGGTTGTCTAAAAAGGCAAAGTAAACATATGCTTAGTTCTTAGGTTATGAAGAAAGATTAAATATTTGAGGCAAAGGAATTCAGGTTAAAGTTGTGTGTGAATATTCTAACTAAAAGTATGTGTGTATAATCTTGTACTTATCCTGCACACTTAAAATCAAAATGACTTGTATAATACTATCAAATCAAGTATGAAAATAAGCATTTATTTTTATTAACCATTTCTCCCATTTTTGATGCAAATAGACAAAAAGTTAAGTTAACATGTACTGGAAATGTCAATTAATCATATTAGTCAAGCACATAATCATCAAGATATGAAATTAAAATAATTATAATATATCACATGTCCATCATCTTTGACATTGACTCACCCTCTTAATCTATGTCACTCATATCTAATATGGTGTAGTATACACAATCAATAATATACCCATATAATACCATTTCAAGAAATAAGTAAACACAAAATTTAAATATTTAATAATTAAAGCAAGGGAAATTTATTTAAATAATAATTAAAAAAACTTAATTACCAATATGAACCACTTTGAGAAATATTTTCTAAAGTAGTGTTCCTTTTTGCCACATAAGCGCTAGCCAAGCAGCTGGCGCTTGTGTAGCTTTTTTTTAAAAAATTTAATCAATCTTGACGTTTGAAATAACGAAATCAACTTAAAATTAATTTTGTCGTTTGAAAGGACGAAACCCATGATTTCAAGCAATTTCGTCATTTGGAACGACAAAATCAACTTAAAATGGATTTCGTCGTTCCAAACGATGAAATTAAAATCTCGATACGCATACAGTCGCTTCTCTCGCTTTGCATGCTATATCAGTTATCTTCCTCGTTACTTTAAATAGAGCCGATGATTCTCTTTGATCCGCAGCCGCATCCAATTAATTTTATGCTCGTAGAGCCGCCAAACCAGACTTTTCTTCGCCGGGACAAAATCTGCTTTAGCACATCCCATGTTTTGACAACCCACGTTCATTCGAGATTCAAACGACGAATTCATAAAAACCACCAGAACCCATGCAGCTGGTTGGGCTTCTCTTGTCACAGACATGGTTTCCCATTGATTTGGCAGTCATCTCTTGTCCGGAAGCATTCCTACCAGCTTCGAAAACTTGTTGGGCTTGCAAGGTCTTCAGCTTAGCGTCAACCAGATGGGCCCCATCCCACTGAAGCTCTCCAACTGCATTTCTCCGTACACGTCTTATACATGGCCGAGAAGGCCAGCAGTTGCACTAGCCTGACCACCATCCTGAAACTCTCCGGCGATGCCACATACGAACATGCAGAGAGTCAAACAAATGTAATCTCTCCATGACCTTACCCGCACGCCCACAAGCGGAAAGGACACTCAGTGACGCCTATAGAAAGTGCAAGGAGAAGATCTCCTCCATCTTCGGCAAGGCCAAGGACAAGGCGTTGAAAAATGGAGAAGCGGTGACGGAGTTTGGAGGGGAGGCAGCTTGGAAGGCTAAAAATGTAGGTGAGGAGTTGGATGGGAAGGTACAGGAGACGGTGAAAACTGCACGCGATGAGGTTGTCGTGGATGTGCCCGGTGTCTGCCCCACCTTCACTACTTCCCCCGTGAACAGCTCCGGGTTGCCCTTCCCCTCCTTGAAGATCCTCCTCATATAGTTTATGTTGTCTTGCACCACCGTCGCCGGGTCATCCTCTGCGCTGTAGCTGTACAGCAAGTTCAGCAGCTCGTCAATGTGCTTCTCGTTCCTGTTAGCATCATACAGGCTCGAGGACGAATCCTTGTAGACCTCAGGCACTAGCATCCCCGCTTCGACATCGTAGTTCCAGAAGGGGAGGGCGAAGGTGTCGTCGTCGATGATCTTCCCTGTTCATTTATTTGATACAAAGCAAAATCATAGTCGTCGTGAAGTAGACGTACCACCTGTGCCATGGGGGGAAGAGTGCGCTGAAGTGCACCTGCAGGGGGATGCCTGGGAAGCCCACCTGATCGTAGGCCTCGTTGCAATACGCATAGTGAATCTTTGCCTGCTGCATGAAGTTGCATGGGTCGTTCTTGTACTGGTTCTTCATTTCGCATGATGGAGTCGAAGAGGGTGTTCGGTTTGATGCCAGAAAGGAATGTCATCTCGTGGAATTCAATGATTGCAGGCTGCATTGAGAATGGTGAGGTTGGAGAGGCGTGGGATTTTTTTTGTAATATGCCGGAAAGGAATGTAGCGTCGTGGAATGCCATGCTTTCTGGATTTGTGAGGTATGGGAAGATTGATGAAGCTGCCGGGCTCTTTGAGGAGATGTCGAGGAAGAATGTGATATCTTACACTGCAATGGTTGATGGTTATGTGAAGGATGGGCAGGTGAAAAGGGCCAGGGAGATCTTTGATGAGATGTCATGCAAGAATGAGGTTTCAAGACGGTGGTCAGGTTGGTGTCACGTATGGGACATGCACGGAGAAATGCGGTTGGAGAGCTTCAGTGGGATGGCGCCCGTGATTTGGTTGACGCTAAGCTGAAGACCTTGCAAGCCCGACAAGTTTCCGAAGCTGGTCGGAATGCTTTCGGACAAGAGATGACTGCCAAATCAATGGGAAACCATGTCCGTAACAAGAAAAGCCCAACTAGCTGTGGGTTCTGGTGGGAAGCGTCAGTTTTTGTGAATTCGTCGTTTGAACCTCAAACGAACGTGGGTTGTCAAAACATGGGATGTGCTAAAGCAGATTTTGTGCCGGCAAAGAAATGTCTAGTTCGGCGGCTCTATGAGTATAAAATTTAAAAAAAGCCACGCAAGTGGCAACTGCTTGGCTGGTGCTTGCGTGGTAAAAAGGAACACTACTTTGAAAAATATTTCCCAAAGTGGTTCATATTGGTAATTAAGTTTTTTTTAATTATTATTTAAATAAATTTCTCTTAAAACAACCATATTAGAATTTAAGATTAAGAGAATCATGTCAAATTGACTTTTAGACAAAAATTATGAGTGATCAAGATTTTGTCTAAAAATTCAATTAATTTTACTTAACTTTGAAATACGCTTTTTCACAAATGTGCTTTAAATAATTTGAGCAATCAAAAATTTTGTTTTCAAAACATTCAAAAACCAAATCATGATAAATTATAATGCTCAAAAACATTGAAATTCATTGAAAACACTTCAATTTGAGACCAAGAACCCAAAAAATAATAATAATAAAAAGAAGCATAGTTGAGCTCTTTTTGACGAATTTTTAATCAATTTTCCTTTAATCTAAGTGCATCTACATATTATGTTCAACTCTATTGCCTTAGATTAGTTAACTCTATTTGTATGTGATTATCAATTTTATTTTCTTCATTTTGATGCTTTAACTCTCTTTTATTAAGTTGTGAAGAAACTATGAATATTTTTAACTCTTGCTTTTTTAATCTTGAATCTTGTAAGATCACTCTTATTCAAACTGAGACAAATTTGTTTAAATCCTACTAAAGACAAAGTTCCCATTTTTCAGCTCACTTTAGCTATAATCTATGTACATTGTTTTTTATGAAATAGAACAACGTATGCCTTTTTCTGAGTTATGATATTTTTCCTCAAACCATTTTTCTAGGGTTTGACTTTTTTAGAATCCTCTCTAATTACATCATATATTTATTTATTCTTTTCTTTCTTTTTAATTCATTTTTCTTGATGTCAAGCAGATAAGAGCTTTACACTAGCCTAGGTCGACTTAAGTAGGTAGTCATTCGCCTTCATCTTTACGAGGATAATTCCATATTAATAAAATATATTTGAAGCACATAAGACTTCAAACATTGAAGTAGATTACATATAATTTGCTTCTTTCTTTTGAATTCTAAATAAAAATCTAGAAAATGATCATTGAATTTAGTCAATAAGACTCCACTAGAATCCAAACACCTAAGTCAACTCATGTTTAAGAATTCTCTCTTCATTTTTAAACATGAAAGTGACTTGAGTCTCAACATGAAGTGTGCAAATTTTAAAACCTAAGAATTGCAACAATAAGAAAAAGAAAATCGAATTGATCTTCACTCTCCTTGGTGTATCATTCTCTTCGTTAAGGTATGTTTGACTACAAATCATGTTGCTTTTCAGCTTAAAAAATTAATTTTATTTTGTCTTCAGAGCTGAACTAATCCAAAACAAAATCAAAACCAATTGCAAAAACAAGCAAAAGCTTCACTAATTGCTTGTGTTTTTTTATCATAATCCCTTTTGACCTAGGTAGGTGGCGCACTATCTTTGGGCATTTGTCACTCTCTTTGGCCTTCACAAAGGTAGTAAGTTTTTCTAAGGGGGTAGTCAAGCATTTCTTAAAACCTAAAATGATCTTATTGGTTTGACCAATGCTAAACATGATTTTCAAATTCTTCTTTCCACCCTTAAATCTATCTAATTTCTCTTTAGATGACATAAGTTCTCTATTGAGGGCATTATACTTCTCTTTCTTATTATCAATGTCTTTCTTAAGGTAACTCATTTCTCTATCAAGTTTGATGTTTAGCTCCACTAACCTACTTTCCTCTTGAGATGACAAGATAAATTTATCAACTTTCTTTTCAACTCTCTCTTAAGGCTTTTGGTTTTCCTAGTTAAAACTATGAATTGCTGGAGAAACCTTTATAGTTATCAAAATATAAATTAGACTCTGAGTTCTCTTCCAGAGGAGAGGACTCACGAGACTCTTCTCCATAACTATCTTTCTTCACACTTGCATATAAGGAAGTATAGTTACATATTTCATCTTCATAAGAAGAACTCTCATCAGAGTAAGTTGCTTTAAACATTTTGTCGTTTCTCTTTTTATCAAACCCTTTTGATTTTGTAGGCATATCGTAAGAAGAATTTTTAGAATTATTGTTAGGACAATCAGCAGGAAAATGACCTAACTTACCAAATTCAAGACACATCATATTCTTCTTGTCTTGTTTATTTTACCTCTCATCTTTCCTATCCCCTTGTCTCTTCCTTGAATTTTGAATTTTATTCCAAAACCTAAAGTTATGAGATTTCATAAATTTTTTGAAGTTTTGGCTAACAAGAGCATTAATTCTTCATCATCTCAATTCTTCAAATTCTCCTAAGGTATACAAAGCTTTATTCTATTTGGAAATTCTCTTAAATGCTTTAAGGGGAGTTTATTTTCCCTTAGATTTTTTAAACAATTCTTTTTTATTTTCATAAGATTCTTCTTGCATATCAAAGGCTCTAAGGTTCCCAACTAGCTCCTCAATGTCTAAGGTGTTTATCTCACAACTAGGTAATTAGGAATGGGCTCCCTTAATTGATCACAAGTATTAACTATGTTTGATATCCTAGCATAATATTCAAAAATAGTTTCATCTTCACTCATTAGCATATTTTCAAATTTAAGGTTAAGCATCTGTAACCTAGACATTTTGACAGCCACAGTTCCCTCGTATACTTCACAAATTTTTGCCATGCAAGTCGCAACCTGGGAGAATGTGCAATTTGGAATTGACCTATGTTGTGACTTTCATATGAAATTTAACAATGCACTAAAGACCTTATTGTTTTGATTTGTAAGTTTTGTTTCATTTTTATCCCATTCCCTCTCATCTTTTAAGATTGAATTTTCATCTTTATCTTTAGTCATTGGAGGATTCTAACATTAAATCACGACTTTCCAAGCATTGCCATTAAGCACTTAAATAAAAGCAGTCATGTTATTCTTTCAATATGAAAAGTTTTGACCATCAAACAACGGTGGACAATTTATATGACTTCCTAATTCTCCGAGTTCTTTCATTTAGTTATTTGATGCTGACATTAAAATTAAATAAACTTGAACCACCCAAGCAACAAAATTTAAGTACTCAATGCAAGGATAAATATAAGAATAAGCAAATTTAAAAAATAGGGCACACAAATTAGCAAGTGCAACAAGTAATTTTGAGAGAAAAATAAGTAAACTAAGAATAATTAAGAGATCAACTTCTAACACAAGATATCTAACACTAGAAATCAAAATCTAGGAAGAATAATTAAACTTACGATGTACAAGCATGCAAAAACAGATTGATAGCATGAATATAACTCAACTTTTTAATAAAAATCCTCAACTACCAATTGGCAGTTTAATATCCAAGTAGATGATAATAGTGGATCACTAGATTTCTCCTAACCTTACTACTTTTATAACTAAGCAATTAAGAGTTCTTTCCTCTATGTGTAATGATGCACTGAAATAATGTTCAATTAAATATTTTCAAATCTTAAATTGTAATCATATTTTGTGTTAATTCATTACTTATTTGAGCTATTTATATTTTAAATAGGTGAGTTGGACTTCTGTTCTGTTTACATGCCTAAATGGTTTTCGATAGGATCCAAGTGCAAGAGAAAGTGAAGCCCAATTTCCTAAAACTAATTAATGGAGAAGAATGGGCTCTTAATGGTCTAAACATATATGAAATTGTAGAACATAACCTTATGGACCCATTGGATTTCATATTTGCATCAAGAGAACCAAATTCGGGAAGAAACTGATTTGGACAGATTGACACAACCTTAGTTTTTTTGTCATATCTTTCTATATAAAATTATGATTGATATGCTTCGTGTGGTATTAGAAAGAATACATTTGTGGCTACAATACTTATTTCAGGATGAAATTTAAAATTCTGAAGTTGTAAGGGTCAAATATGACATGCAAAGGTACAACTAGTTAATTAACCCGAGGCCAACACATTGAGGATCTTTTTACTGGTTGTGATTGATACACATAGGGAAAGATAATGAGGCTTATTAGATAACTAAAAAAAGACTAAATGATACTTATTTTCTAAATAAATTATTAAATTAATTTAGAATCTAAATCATTGTTAAAGAAGTAACCAATCAAACAATCAATTAGGAAGCAATCAAGGGATATGATTGGACCTTCCCCTTTGAAGCAACCCCTTTTTCTCTTATAAAAAGAGGGGTGAATATGGTAGAAGCATCATCCCCTCCTCATTTGAGATCTCTTCTCCTTTTTTTCTTTTCTTTTATAGTTTTAATTTTTAGTTTTATTGTAATAACTTTCTAAGCACTCTAGTTAAGGTTACAGGTGATTTGTAAACATCTAATGAAGTTCTAGTGTTGTTTCATAAATAATTTCAAGTAAGTATTTGTTATTTGAACTTATGTTCATTTAATATTCTTCATTTTGTTTCTTTGTGATCTTAATACATAAAATGTTTGTGATCTTTATTTGATCTTTAGTGGTTTTGATACACAAAACTCTTGAAGAAACAATTATTGTTATATTTCATCTATCCAAAGTATCCATTTCTTTGTTTTTTCTTTTAATATCTATATCTTCTAATTTGATAGAATCTTTATTCGATTCTAATTGATATAACATGACACATGAAAAATATTACTAGATGTTACAATGACCCTTATTGCCTTAGTGTTTTATCTTATTGATTTAATTACTCTTTATTACCTTAATACTCTTTTACTCTTTCTCTCTTAATTTTTCTTTACTCCTCTTATTTTGTAATCATTGTGATAGTCACACAAAGACAATCCTTGTGGATTTGACTTTGCAAGACTACATCCACTTGTATACTTAAAAATAATATAACCCTAAGCTTTGGCTCAATTGAATGAATCAATAGTTTTGGTATAAGAAGTTTTTGGCATTGTCGTCGGGGATTGCAACTTGTGATGAGAATGCCAGTTACAAGAATATTCTCCCTATTCATTCTTTTTTTTTTCTTTTTTTTGTTAAAATTTTGAGTAGTGGGACAAAGAATCATTGAAGAAGCACAACTGAAAAGATCTCTTGGACTTGTTATTGCTCAAAGAAATAAGAAAGACCACTTGAAGCATTCCAAGTAGTTTCATTCCACTTCCTTTACTTCATTTCTTTTAGTTCTTAGATATTTTTTTGGAATTGTTTTAATTAGATATCAAGTTTAAATTTCATGTTTTACTCTTGTTAATTTATAGATCTTCTTTCTTTTAATTTTACTTTGTTGATTCTTTTATTTTAGTTCCTTCCAAAAAGGAAAAAAAAGTTTCTCAATTTTTTATGTGCTTATGGCAATGTGAACGAAGTTGTTGCTTAAAAAGTGTTGATATTTCTCTTAATATTTCTGAGTTTTCTCTTTCTTTAAACACTATGGATGATGGTACAAGTAATAATGGTTTAAATGAAGTGCAAAATAATCAATAAGTTAAAATTATGGATGATTATTTGCAACCAACTAGATTAAGTTCTCCTTCTTGTATGATTTTTCAAACTAACGTGGGTGATTTTGATCTCAAGCGAGGAGTAATTCAATTACTACCCAAATTTTGTGGCTTAGATTCAGATAATCAATATTTACATTTAAAAAAGTTGGAAGAGGTTTGTGTAACTATGCCTAACCAAAATGTTTCTTTTATAATAGCCTAACTTCTCAAATGAGGCAATTTGTTGAAATGATGTGTAATGAAGAGTTTTTGAGTAAATAACCTGAGGAAGCATTAAATTATTTTGATATGTTGGCAAGCCAAGATCTAATAAATTTGAAAATACTAATAAAAAAAATCTAATATGACAACTAAGGTGGGCATGTACCTTCTTAATAAAGATGATGATGTAAAAGCAAAAATTGCAAGTTTAACTAGAAATGTTGAGGCTATGAAAATTATTAAGGAAAACATGTCTAAAGCTTCTAAAAAAGCACAAGATATTTGTAGTATATGTGAGAGTGATGGACACCAAACACAGGATTTTCTAACAATCATTGCTTTTCAAGAGGTGTTGTATACTTAAGCAAATGCTATGAATATTTACAAAAAGGTCTTTTTCTTCTTATTTTGAAACTTATATTCCTAATTTGTCTAATTATCCTAACATTAGTTGGAGAAATGAGTCTAATATGCAGGTTCCTCCTCCTTCTTCAACACATGTTCTACCACATAAGAACACTCTTGAAGATACATTGCAAACATTCATGCAGAGTCAAGCAAAAATCAACAACCAAACACTGCAAGGCATCAATGACTAGAAGACTTCTATCACTTAATTGACCACAACCTTGAGCACTCGGGAATAAGGGAAGTTTCTTTCTCAACCTCAAACAAATCTTAAATGTCAATTTGTAATTGAAAATTTTAATGCTTCAAGTTCAGAAGAGGAGTATGCTATGTCCATCACCATTTTGAGAAGTGGAAAAGTCATTAACAAAGACATTCCAAATAAGGTTATTGAACCGAAGGAGTATTTGAATTTTAAACATGGTGATGAATTTGACAACTCCGATTGTGTTTCTCATATTCCTCCTCTATTTCCTCAAAGATTACAATCTTATTCTAAATTGGTGCAAATTTGTGACATTCTTGAAATTTTTAAGTAAGTTAAGAAATCCAGTGTTAGGGTGGATAAGTCCTACCCAAGTGGTACCCAAGAAATTCGGTGTGACTGTAGTAAAATATGAAAAAAATGGGTTGATCCCAACGAGGGTCACTGCCGCGCATATATATTAACAATAGGAAACTCAACTCTGTCACTAGGGAAGATCATTTTCCCTTATCATTCATGGACCAAATCTTAGAAAGGGTGGTTGATTATCATATTTGTTGTTTCCTTGATGGTTATTCTGGGTATAACCAAATTAAGATTGCACTTGATAATAAAAAATACAACTTTTACATGTCCATTCGGTACCATTTCTTATTGAATGATACTGTTTGGATTGTGTAATGTTCCTACCATATTTGAAAGATGCATGATCAGTATATTTAGTGATATGGTGGAGCATTTTCTAGATGTTTTTATGAGTGCTTTTTCTATCTTTGGAGATTCTTTTGATGATTGTCTTAATAATTTGGAAAAAGTTTTGGTCATATGCCAGGAAAAGAACCTTGTTTTAAATTGGAAAACATGTCATTTTGTGGTCACTAATGGAATTGTACTTGGTCATATTGTTTCTATGAGGGGAATTCAAGTGGATAAAGCGAAATTTTATTAATTGCTAATTTTCCTACCCTAATAATAATTAAAGATGTTAGAATTTTTTTAGCGTATGCAGGATTTTATAGAAAGTTCATTAAAGATTTTAGTGCTATATCTAGACCATTGTGCAACCTTCTATCAAAGGACAACTCCATTGAATGGACTGAAGCATGTGAACCAGCTTTCACAAAACTAAAGAACATGCTCATTTATGCTCCTATTATGCTTCCACTTGACTGGAGTTTGCTTTTTGAAATCATGTGCGATGCTAGTGATTATGTTGTTGGGGTTGTTCTTGGCAACAAAAAGATAAAAAGCCTTGTATGATTCATTATGCAAGTATGACTTTAAATAGCACTCAAATAAACTACTCAACTACTTAAAGGGAACTTTTTGCTGTAGTATTTGCACTTAACAAATTTAGATCATATTTGATTAGTTCCTAAATTATTATTTTTATTGACCATGCAACTCACAAATATCTTCTAAGCAGGAAGGATGCATAGCCTAGATTCCTCAAGTGGATCCTCCTACTCCAAGAATTTGATCTCACTATCAAAGCCAAGAAAGAAGTAGAGAATGTGGTTGCCAATCACTTGTCAAGATTAGAGTTTTCTGATTCCTTGGAACTGCTACCAATGAAGGACTCCTTTCCTGATGAACAGTTGTTCAACACCTCTCATATTTCATGGTATACAAACATTGCAAACTATCTGGTGATAGGTAAAACTTTCACTCATTAAACTCAACAAGATAGAAACAAATTCTTCACAGAGGTAAAACACTTCTTTTGGGATGATCTTTATTTATTTAAATATTGTATAGACCCAATAATTAGGAGATGTGCGTCTTATTCTAAGCATATGAATGCTATTTTCTTCTACCATTCTGAAGCATGTGGTGGTCATTTTTCTACTTATAAGACTACTGTCAAGATTTTATAATGTGGTTTTTATTGGCCTACTCTCTTCAAAGACACTCATAAAGTTTGAAAGTATGTGAACATTGTCAAAAGTTAGGAACCATATCCCGTAGGAACATGATGCTTCTTAACCCAATTTTGTTTGTTGAAATTTTTTATTATTCGGGCATTGATTTCATGGGACCTTTTCCTCCCTCTTTTGGCTATCATTATATTTTAGTAGTTGGTTTTTATGTGTCTAAATAGATTGAGGCTATTCCAAGCAAAATAAATAATCACAAAGTTGTCAAATTTTTAAAAGAAAATATTTTGTCAAGATTTGGAACACCTCCAACTATTATAAGTGATTAGGGTACACACTTTTATAATAGGCCTTTTGAGGCCTGGATGAAAAAATATGGAATCACACATAAAGTTGCTACACCTTATCACCCACAAACAAATGGACAACTAGATATTTCAAATCGGTAAATCAAAAATATTTTTCTAAAACGGTAAATCCAAATAGTAAGGATTGGTCATTAAGACTAACCGATGCTCTTGGGCTTTCAAAACCCTGATTGTAATGTCCCCTTATCGATTAATTTTTGGAAAGGCTAGTCACTTGCCTGTGGAGTTAGAACATAGGGATTATTGGGCAATTAGGCTGTCAACTACAATCTTGACAAGGGTGGGTTGCATAGAAAGTTACAGCTAAATGAATTAGATAAAATTCGACATGATGATTATGAGAGTGCTAGAATGTAGAAGGAAAGAATGAAAGCATTTCATGTTAAGAACATACTTCGTAAGACCTTTGAACCATCTCAAAATTTTCTTTTGTATAATTCTAGGCAACATCTATTTTCAGGAAAATTAACATCTCGTTCAAGTGCTTCCATTGTAAAAACTATTTATCTTTATGGATCTGTTGAAATTAAAAACACAAATAATGGTAATATTTTTGAAGTTAATGGACAATGTTTGAAACTATTTTTAGAACATTTTGTCCTTGAAGTTGAGTCCACATCTCTTGAAGATCCTAATTTTGAGGGTTGATTTTTTTTCATGATTTTTTCTCAATAATATAATCTGTTTTTTCCAAACATTGAGGACAATGTTTCATTTGAATTGGGTGGTGAGTTTTGATCATTTCTATAAATAATATTGACTATGATAACCTTCATCCTTTCTTGGTATTCTTCCTCTTTACTTTGATCTTTAGATAATTATGGCACTTAGATATTTTTAATAAAACTTTCTTTTTGTGATGAGTCTTTTCAATTAACTTTTATGAATAGGATGTTAGAAACTAATGTTGGTATTCAAAATTTTCACTGACGACTAATTTTTAGAGTTGAAGTTGAATTATGTAGTTGTTAACCTAGGACTCACCCAAAATGTTGAGACACCGAATCCAATGAACTTTGACCTTCATGTTCACTTGTTTGGCTGGGAAAGAAGAAAAAAATTAGTGGATTATTATCATTAAGGAAAACAACCAATGAATTAGAACAAGTACTTCAAAAAGGGTTGCCTATAAAAAAACAAAAAAGAAAGAAAGGGGGCAAAAAAAAGTGATGGTGATCATATGAAAAAAAAAAGAGGGAAAAAGCTTAAGTTTTTAAATAATGTTTCATTTTGTATGATAGGACAAAACCAGCATTGTAACAATGCAAGCACGCTGGAATATCACAAATAAAGCCCACGAGGTATTAAAGTGAACATTCAAATTACTTATCTTGGATAGGTTGTTATGTTTTGAATTGGTTCTTTTGGCTATCTAAACATCTCTTGGTGAGTAGAAGGGCATACTACTTTAAGAGACTGATCTTCTAATTATCTTGCCAAAATTTTACATGGAATCACTAACACATTGTTTCAAAAATTCATCTACATATAACTTTAATGGTTTGGAGTTTCATTAATATTTTTTTTTTAATACTTAATCTAGGAAAACTACTGCTTGAGTATTTTAGAGTTAATTATAAAGTTTGATGTTTGCTAAGTGGGGATGAAGGGGTTCTTTGGTATTGCTTTATAATTATTATCTTAGTCTTTACTTCCTCAACACAACTAGTTAGCATTGTCACTTGTAATTTTTTTTTCCTCTTCTTCTTTGTTTTGTCTAGCTAAAGACATAAAACTTAGTGCTACCCAGGAGGCAATCCATGAGTATTTTGAATTTTGTGGGTATATTTACTACAAACCCTCACGAGACACAACTCGTCCACTTGCACAAGTTAGGTTTAATGGCTTTCTACATGTGCTAAATGTAGTCATAATGGCTTACAAAAGTGGCATGTTTTCTTGTTTTTTTTTTAATTATTTTTGAACGCATGAATTGCTAAAGTCTAGCAATATGCTGGTTGGGGGGTATTTGATGCACTAGAATAATGTTCAATTAAATATTTTCTAATCTTGAATTGCAATCATATTTTTTGTTAAGTCATTACTTATTTTGACTATTTATATTTTGAATAGGTGAGTTGGACCACTCTTGTGTTTACATGTCTAAATGGGCTTTGATAGGATCCAAGTGGAAGAGGAAGTGAAGCTTAGCTAAAGCTATTTAATGGTCAAGAATAGGCTCTTATTAGTCTAAATGTACATGGAATGGTCGAATACAACCTTGTGGACCCATTGGATTTCACATTTCTGTTGACATAAAAAAATTATTAAAAAATTAAAATTTAAAGGCCAAGATTTTGAAACTTGACTAGTTCTGAATGAGACTAAATTTTTAAAATGGACAAAGTTTCCAAAGTGGACAAAGTCCAAAGAAAAAAAAAAGATGAAGCGAATTCGAATGCTACACACGTAGGAATGTGTTGACAAAAAAAATCAAAATTCAAAGGCCAAGATTTTGGAGCTTGACTAGCTCTAAATGAGACCAAAATTTTGAAATAGACAAAGTCTCCAAAGTGAACAAAGTCCAAAGAAAAAAAAAAGAAGAAATGGACAAAGTTTAAAGAAAAAAAAGGAAGAAAAAGTAAAATCTAATCCTACAGACGTAGAGATGAGTTACGACTTCTAACAAAAAAATTTCTAAGGACCTCATGAGGCCCCCTTACAATCAAAGATAGCTACAATAGCTAAATTGGCTTTGTGAGACCCCATAAATCTCACATTAAAATTGCCATGAGACTAAAAAAAAAAGAAACACCAAAAGTTTAATTTCAAAGAACTCAAAGTTTGAAAAAAAAGTAAAGTAAAGAGATTATGTGGAAAACCCCCATGGGCCCCACATAGAGAGTAGGAAGACTAAGTCAGAACCCTGAGGCTTGTGATCCCCTATCCTAAATAAAAAAAAATTGAAGAAATAAAATAAAAAAATGAATGAATGAAATTATAAAACTAAAAAAATGAATGAATGATGATGTGTAAAGAGAGTGATGAAGTGGAGGAGACCAAGTCAAAGGTATAATACCCGGACTTCTCTCACACTCCCCACTTTCCACTAACTCACTCTCTACTAATCAATCCGATTCTCACCAACCATCCCACTAATTGATTCTCCACCTCCCACTAACCCATTCTCCATCTCCCACTAACTCACTCTCCACTTCTTACAAACTACTTTTCCAGCTCACCTTAACTACTTTGTTTAACCGTATAACCCCCAAAGCTATAAATACCCCTTTGTTTTCATAAGATGTGGCTTTTGGCTTTCAAGTCTAAGGAACCTCCAAAAAGAAATCCAAAAATCCATCACCTACTAAAAGACATCTAGAAATCCTAAAAGCCTCAACCTTTTGAAAGTGAAAGAAGTTTGAGGAATTAAAAGACAAGCAAAAGTACTTAAGAATGAGGAAGAATTCATACAAGGGAACTCTCATCTTCAAGAATAAGTTTATTTGTTTATTCTTTTCTTTTTTTCTAAACTTTAAAGTTGTAGCCATTTCTCCTGGCAATTCCACTTTCCTTTTATTTTAATAAATTCGAAGTTCTTTTCTTCATTTTGCTATCTAATCGAAGGGTTTTGAAATTTTATTAATCACCACTACTCACTCCAAATTGTAAAGAGCAATCTTGATTAATCAAAAGAAGGTTGTCCCACATAAAACAAAAAAAATTCTTCTCTTATCTTTTGCAAGGAAGGATCTTTCGATCCGTTCTCTTGACTTGTATGTAGGGAACTACTAAAATCGACCAACAGATTTCTGGCACATACGGTGGGACCTTCTCCTCCTTCTATCTTTTTGGCAAAAATGGAAGCTAGTGAAAATTTCAAGCTCATCATTAATTTTGATGAGGCAAAGTTTCAAGCTTTCTTGGCAAAGCAGAAAAATAAAGAAAAAATAGTGATTCTGGTGGACACTAGCATGGATGCTACATGTAGTTCCATAAAGATGAAAGTGAATGTTTCATTGCCTAAGACCACTCACTCCATTCACTTTGCCTATAACAAAGTTTTGAGAGGTGACAATGTGTTTTCAAGGCTAAAGCGTAATACTTATGAAGATTTTGTGAACCAAGCTTATATGGAGCCTAAGACCACTCACTCCCCTTTTTTTGCCTAAGGCAAAGCATTGAGCAGTGACACTGTGTTTTCAAGGCTAAGGTACAATACTCTTGAAAACTTTATGAATCAAGCTCATATGGAACCTAAGATCACTCACTCCCCTCACTTTACTTATGGCAAAGTTTCGAGCAATGATAGTGTGTTTTCAAGGCTAAGTCACAATACTTATGAAGACCTATTGAACCAAGTTCATCTGAAGCCTAAGACCACTCACTTCCCTCACTTTGCTTTTTTCAAAAAATCAAGTGGTCCAAGTGTGTTCTCAAAGCTAGGGAACAAAATTCTGGGTGGAAAGTTGATAAGATCAAAAAAGTATCTGAATGTTTCAAGACTTATGAAAAAGACAAAAGCTATAGTTCAAGGGGCTTAAAGAATTGTTGATGATAGCCTCATTGATGTTTGTATATGGGATCCATTGGGTCATTGTCCAACCTCCTTCCAAGAGCTACAACAAAACAATCGGTTTAAGCCATTGGAGGAGTTAGATGGAGAAATGACAACAAGTTTGTTCTTAAGACCTTAAAGACCCAAAAAGAAAAATGGACCTATGATTGTGACATTCCCCATGAATGGAGAATTTTTTCACCTAGGAAAGAAGAAAATTGTCAACGGCTTTTGAGGCAAAGTCAAAGAAAATTTCTTGCATGATGGTGGAAACTCCATGTGAACAAAAATTGGGCAAAAAGAAAACTACATGCCGAAAAGACATGTTATTAAACATGAGTCACTTGTAATGAAGAATGAAGTTTGACAAAATTGTTATCCTACTTTGGATGGTAATTTAAATCCTAAGGGGTGGAAGCCTATAAAAAAAAGAGGACAAAAAAGTATGAGTTGGGGGAACTCTTTCCAGTAGAGGGAAGGGAATGACTTCACCCACCATGATTTTTTTTTCAAAAATGACTCAATAAAGTGTGTTACTCCCATGCCCTACATGTGGGAATGGCAAGATGGTACCTTTCTTCGAAGAAAATAAGGATTGTTGAGGGAATGACTTTGGAAAATCATACTTTTGAGGAAGGAGGTCATCCAAGTTCACTCCCTTCCCTACCATTGGCAGATCAAAGTTCTGTTGGAGGAGAGAAGATTTTAAGAATGACAACATTAATAAGTCTTCAAAACATGATGGAAAGGAGCACCAGACTCTTGAGAAGGGTATGACGCAAGACAGTCCTAAAATGTTATCTTCTCGTAATGAGTCTGATTCTTCAATAAAATTCGCCCCATTGTTTCCATCTGTAGCCATCTGTAGCCATAGGAGCACCAGGATATTTGTTATACAAGTGAGTAGCATCAACACCAATCACAGGGATACAATGTTGAAACCCCACTATAGACGACCCAAATGCCTAAAATAACTGTGTAAATCTCCTACAAATGCCACCATCTGCACGATGTACTTCATCATCCTCTAAGCGGTAGTAGGTGTCAGGATGTGCTTCTTGCACCGCCCTTAGGTACATTGGCAACAATTTAAATGATTCCACCCAATTTCCATAAATAGCCTTGATCGCCATATTCCTTGTTGCCCATGCTTTCTTATAAGATATGTCAACATGATACTTCTCCTTCATTCTTTGAATAATATCCCCTGGTGTGAGAGTTAATTCGGCTTGGATAGTAGGCATTATGACCTTCGAAATAAAGGAGGCACTGCACTGCCTATGATCTGTGCTAAGCTGGGCGGTCCGACATGTGTGGTCACCTTTGTATGTCTTCAATTTAAAGTACCCTTCACCCCTTTTTATTGAGTCATGAACTCTCCAAGGGCAAGTACTATCAATGCACTTCACTATATACTATGACAAATTTTTTCGTACAACCTTGTATTCGACATGATTTTGATTGGAAAACTCTTGCAAGGCTGTAACAAATGCTTCTTTATTCTCAAAGATGTAGCCAACATATAACTCATCTTCGTTTTGTTGGTCCATATCCATGGCAGAATGAACTGTCGCATCTATCTCCTCATTTGTGATATGTGCATAGAGTGGCTCCACTTCATAGTATGGCGGCTCTTCATCATCCACATTCATATCATTTGTAGCAATAACATTGTTTACCACATCATCCCCCTTGCCGTCAACCATCTGTTGAGCGATTTATTCATCTCTGACCCCTTCTTCGTTCATGTCAGAATCTTCTCTACTTGCTTCGCCAATATTATCTTACCTTTATTAGCCTCATTTTCATCAACATCTTCATCGTGGACATATGCCCCCCTACATATGAACATCGCATACGTATTAAATTTCATATACCTAAAAATGTTATATTCATTTATGAATAATATTTCACCTTTGATTGGATGGTCCAACATCGGTATGACCAACATACGTGTAGGGGTAATGAATGCCCATCGAATTTTGAGTTCCATACCATGCACCACCTTGAGACATTTGAAAGCTAAATGGCTCATGTGCATGCATTGTGGGCCTTCCATATTACACATAAATTTCAAATTTTAGCTAAACATATTTCAAATCTAGGTCGGGGAAATTGTCGAATTGAAAACCCTCAACCTTGCGGGGAGGAAAATGATACCGGAGGACGAAGCATGGCGGCGGGGCAGAATGAGCACATAAATGAGTGCGATTGAGCACAGTAGAAAACGCACGGTGGCGGGGTGGATCGTGCACAACAGAAACAATACAGTGCGATCTGGAGGGGAGAAGCAGAGGTGGGTCAAGATGACGATGATTTCGTCCTTTTAAAGGACAAAATCAGCTTAAGTTGATTTCATCCTTTAAAATGACAAAATCTTCTTAGGCACTCAAAAGCCAATGGCCGAAATGGCCAAGTGTGGCGATTTTGTCATTTAGAAGGACAAAATTGCCTTAAGGTGATTTCGTCCTTCTAAAGGACGAAATCGGGTCAAGTCTTTTAAAACGTTAAATTGATTTTATCCTTACAAAATCAACTTAAACTTGATTTTGTCCTTCTAAGGGATAAAATCATATAATTTTTTTTTAAAATCAAGTCACACTGGCGCCTGCATGGCATAAAGGAACGCCACTTTTGGGAAATATTTCCCAAAGTGGTCTGAATTGGTAAAGAAGTTTTTTTTAAATATTATTTAAATAATTTTCCCTATATATATATAAAGAGTTGGACCGAAACAATGGAATCAGAAGTCCTCACAAATCAACAAAGAATGAACAGATCCAGTTAGGGAAGAAGACTCAACTTTAAAAAAAAAAAAAAAGAGGATTTAGATGAATATCTCTTGAAATTGAGATTTGAAATTAGTGGGGATTTGATCAGATTTAGATGAATTACTGTTGAACCTTGGAAATTAAGTTTTACCCTATTATGGTGGGATTTGATAGGATCCGGCTGTTGGACCTTGGAAACTAAGTTACTGGCAATGTTGACTACTTGTGAATTTGTCGGTAGTTAAAAGAAAGAAAATAAGTTTGAAAGAAGATTGTTGCAATGTTGGCTAGTTAAAGTATTTACAAGCTTGGTGAGACTTAAATCAAATTTGTAAATATGAACATGTTGGTGAGTTAAGCATCCAGCTTAAAGATTCACTCTTATATAAAAAAAGCATTTGTATGAAGTCCTCCACTCTGCCTCGCCAAAATGTTATAGGCAATTTTAAAAAAACTCTCCTACAAAAAACCATATGAGTAGATTACACTAAAAAAAAAGATAATGATGATGACATGGAAATTTATTGGTGTAGAATTCCTTCTCTGATCAATTCTTCCTTGACATCTTTAAGAAAAACCATACATCCATTGTCTAAATCTTCGGTATATAATAGGTATCCTTCTCCAAGGATAAAACTTGGAAGACGTGCATCCCTTGGTCGATCTTTAGCAGTACCTCTTCATGCTCTCATTATTATCTCTACAATTGTCCATTATAAATTCGGAATTCCCATCAAAATTCAAACGGATTCCATATAAAGCAATTTCAATTGTAGGCAACCCAGCAAAAGAATTTAATGGGAAACTAGGCATTGCTCTCACAACCTGTTTCGATAGGTGACAGTTCAATTTATAAAGTGATTCCACTATCACCCCTCGTAGGGACTGTCTGTTGACATAAAAGAAATTATCTAAAAAAAATAAAAAGTCAGAGGCAAGATTTCAGGACTTGACTAGCTCTAGATGAGACCAAATTTTCAAAATGGACAAAGTCCAAAGAAGAAAACAAAAGAAGATGAAGCAAATTCTAATGCTACTCATGTAGGAATGTGCTGACAAAAAAATCAAAATTCAAATGCCAAGATTTTGGAGCTTAACTAGCTCTGAATGAGACCAAAATTTAAAAATAGACAAAGTCCAAAGAAAAAAAAAGAAAAAGAAGTGGACAAAGTCTAAAGAAAAAAAAAGTAAAATCTAATCTACACATGTAGAGATGAGTTAGGACATCTAACAAAATAATTTGTAAGGACCTCATGAGGCCCCTTTACACTCAAAGATAGCTAAAACAACTAAATTGACTATGTGAGACCCCATAAATCTCACATCAAAATTGCCATGAGACTAAAAAAAAGAAACACAAAAAGTTAAATTGCAAAGAACTCAATGTTCAAAAAAAAATAGTAAAGAGATTATGTGGAAAACCCACATGGGCCTCACATAGAGAGTAAGAAGACTAAGTTAGAGCCCTGAGGCTCATAATCCCCTACTCTAAACAAAAAAAATGATGAAATAAAATAAAAAATAAATGAA
Organism: Saururus chinensis; assembly: GCA_035235625.1. NCBI lineage: Eukaryota > Viridiplantae > Streptophyta > Magnoliopsida > Piperales > Saururaceae > Saururus > Saururus chinensis. The sequence continues at coordinate 19,767,002 of CP141146.1, read as the reverse complement.
TGAAATTATATGACTAAAAAAATGAATAATGATAATGTGTAAAGAGAGTGATGAAGTGGAGGAGACCAAGTCAAAGGTATAATACCCGGACTTCTCTCACACTCCCCACTTTCCATTAAGTCACTCTCCACTAATCAATTCGATTCTCATCAACCATACCACTAACTCATTCTCCACCTCTCAGTAACCGATTCTCCACCTCCTACTACCCCATTCTCCATCTCCCACTAACTCACTCTCCACTTCCCACGAACTACTCTTCCAACTCACCCCAACTACTTTGTTTAACCGTACAACCCCCAAAGCTATAAGTACCCTTTCATTTTCATAAGAGGGACCTTTTGGCTTTCAAGTCTAAGGAACCTCCAAAAGGAAATCCAGAAGTCCATCACCCACCAAAAGATGTTTAGAAATCCTAAAAGCCTCAACCTTTTGAAAGTGAAAGAAGTTTGAGGAATTGGAAGCCAAGCAAAAGTACTCAAGAAGGAAGGAGAATTCGTACAAAGGATCTCTCATCTTCAAGAAGAAGTTTCTTTGTTTTTTATTTTTCTAAACTTGAAAGTTGTAGCTACTTCTCCTGGCAATTCTCCTTTCTTTTTATTTTAATAAATTCCAAGTTGTTTTCATCATTTTGTCATCGAATCGAAGGGTTTTGAAAAGTTTTTAATCACCACACTCACTTTAAGTTGTAAAGAGTAGTTTTGATTAATTAAGAGAAGGTCGTCCCACATAAAAAAGGGAGGTTATTCTCTATCTCTTGAAAGGAAGGAGCTTCCAATCTGTTCTCTTGACTTGTACGTAGGCAACTACCGAAATTCACCAACAATTTGCATCAAGAGAACCAAATTTTGGAAGAAGCTGATTTGAACAGATTGACGCAGCCTTAATATTTCGGTCATATCTTTCTATATAAAATTTTGATTGATATGATTTGAGTAGAATTAGAAATAAAACATTCATGGCTACAATACTTGTTTCAGGACAAAATTCATAATTCCAAAGCAATAGGGGTCAAATCTAACATGTAAAGGGACAACTAGTTAATTAACCCGGGCCAATACATGGAAGATCTTTTCACTGGTTGTGATTGATATACATAAGGAAAGATAATGAGGCTAATTGGATACATAAAGGAAGACTAAAGGATAATTATTTTATAAATAATTCATTGATTTATTTGATTGATTTAAAATCTAATCAATGTCAAAAGAAGCAACCAATCAAACAATCAATTATGAAGCAATCAACGATATGATTGGACTTTCCCCTTTAAAGCAACCCCTTTTACTGTTATTAAAAGAGGGGTGAATGTGGGAGAGACATCATCCCCTCCTCTTTGGAGCTCTCTTCTCCTATTTTTCTCTTCTTTTGTAGTTTTGATTTTTAAATTTTATTATAATGGCTTTCTAAGCTGTCTAGCTAAGGCTAGAACTGATTTGTAACAATCAAATAAAGTTCTAATCATGTTTCATAAATGATTTGAAGTAAGTATTGATTATCTGAAGTGATGTTTATTTAAAATTGCTCTTCTTCTTATTTCTTTGTGATCTTAATACATAAGATGTTTTAAGGCTTTCCTCCTTCATCTATTATAGTTTTAATACATAGAACTCTTAAATAAATAATTATTTTTATCCTTCATCTATCCAAAGTATTCCCTTTCTTTTTTTTTTTCATTTAATGTTCATATCTTCCGGTTAGATAGAATCTTTATTTGATTCTAACTAAGATAATATGACACATGAAGAATATCACCAGATGTTACAATGAGCCTCAATGTCTTTGTGTTTTGTCTATTGATTTCTTAACTCTTTATTGCCTCAATACTCTTCTACTATTTCTCCATTAATTTTTCATTACTCCATTTATTTTGTAATCATTGTAATAGTCACACAAAGGCAATCCTTCTAGATTCGACCTTGTAAGACTACATCCACTTGTATACTAGCAAGTAATATAACCCTAAGTTTTGGCTTAATTTAATAAATCAATAGTTCAGGTGTAACACGTAGGAATTCATTTTGAAGTAGAATAAACAAACCCTATTATCTAATCACCATTAATGATCAATCAATCATCAAACTAAGCATGCACAACATACAATCACATAAGATTTTTTTTGTGGAAAACACCAACTACTGTAAAAAACCATGATAGCTTCAATCCAAGTCTAAATCAATAAAATAGAACGATATAGTTCTCACAAGACCAAAAACAAACAACCAACCACTAGACTTGATACAAACTCCTTTGTTCATTCTTCTTTGTTGATAATGTTGGCCTTGAATTCTTCCTCCCCTTAAATCCTTAAAGTTTTCCCTCTTTGTGTTTTGCTCTTCGCTTTCTTCTTCTAGCAAATCAAACAAAAACTATTTTCTTGTTTGTTGATTCACCTCTTAAGATTCTTCAACTCCGTGGAAGAATTTTGATGACACTCTTTTAAAATTTGTAGAGTAAAATTTTCTCACTTTAGTTTTGCATCAGCATGAATTCAGTATGAACAATTTCTTTAAGCTCTATTTGAACACTCTAGGAAAACAATGTGTGAAGGACTCTCTTTTCTTCTCCAATATTTTTTAGGTTTTCCTCTTTCTTAATTTTGTCACAACTTAGCCTTTGCATATGTCTCGAAGTCGAATTGGCTCTTTGACTTTAACTAGGAAAGAAAATTATTCTAGACAATCTTGTTTAGGGCAAGTGAAACTAATAGCTATCGATCCTTTCAAACAGCAATCAATCATTCACTCTTTTCTTAAGGCATGACTCCTAGATCGACTAATGTATCGATAGAGCAATCGATTGATAAATTCTCGGCTTCGTTTAACAAAGGGATGATATCATTTGCTTATGTGTATTGTCCAGTGATCGATTGATAAAACTGTTCAAATATAGGTTTACACTTTTACATTAAATTTGTTTGAAACCTCAAAAATCACTACTAAAATTTATCCAAGAGGCATTTTTTGAAAATTTGTACTCAATAAAGCTATTAAACTACCAATATTCTTTAGTTTTCAGTCTTGATCCAATAGAATATGTTTGCTCTTATTTTTGATGTCCATCAATTCAAAACATGACTCGACCACAAGTACATCAAATCACCAATCATGATCAATCAATCATCAAACTAAGCATGCACATCATACAATCACATAAGAATTTTTTGTGGAAAACCCCAACTACAGTAAAAAGCCATGATAACTTCAATCTAAGGCTATATCAATGAAATAGAATGATATAGTTCTCACAAGACCCAAAACAAACAACCAGCCTCTAGACTTTACACAAACTCATTTGTTCAATCTTCTTTGTTGATAAAGTTGGACTTGAATTCTTCCTCCCCTTAAATCCTTAAAGCTTTCCCTCTTCATGTTTTACTCTTTGCCTTCATCTTCATCTTCTAGCAACTCAAATAAAAACTCTTTCCTTTTTTGTTGATTCACCTCTTGAGATTCTTCAACTCCCTTGAAGAATTTTGACGACTGTCTTTTAAAATTTGCTGTGTAAAAGTTTCTCACTTTAGTTGTACATTAGCATGAATTAACTATGAACAATTTCTTTCAGCTCTGTTTGAACACTCTAGGAAAACAAAGTGTGAAGGACTCTCCATTCTTCTCTAATATTTTTTAGGTTTTCCACTTTTTTAATTTTTTTAGAACATAGCCTTTATATAGGTCTCGAAGTTGAATTGACTCTTTGACTTTAACTAGGAAAGAAAATTATTCCAGACAAGCTTGTTTAGGGCAAGTAAAACTAATAGCCATTGACCCTTTCAAATAGCGATCAATCGTTCACTCTTTTCTTAAGGCATGACTCCTAGATTGACTGATGTATCAATGAAGCAATCGATTAATAAATTTTCGGCTTCGTTTAACATGGGATGGTATCATTTCCTTATGTGTCTTGTCCAATGATCAAATTTTAAAACAATTCAAATATAGGTGTACCGTTTTACCCTAAATACGTTTGAATCCTCAAAAATCACTACTAAAATTTCTCCAAGTTGCTTTTTTTTAAAAAAAATTTGTACTTAATAAAGCTATTAAACTACCAATATTCTTTAGTCTTTGGTCTTGATCTATTAGAATATGTCTGCTCTTATTTTTCTCGTCGATAAACTCAAATCTTGACTCGACCACAACTACAACTAATCAACATTCATGATTAATTAATCATCAAACTAAGCGTGCACAACATACAATTACATAAGAATTTTTTTGTGGAAAACCCCAACTACAATAAAAAAGCATGATAGCTTCAATCTAAGGCTAAATAAATGAAATAGAAGAATAGTGTTCTCACAAGACCCAAAACAAACAACCAACCTCTAGACATGACCCAAACTCCTTTGTTTAATCTTCTTTGTTGATAATGTTGGCCTTTCATTCTTCCTCCCGTGAATCCTTAAAGCTTTCCCTCTTCATGTTTTACTCTTTGTCTTCATCTTCATCTTCTAGCAACTCAAACAAAAACTCTTTCCTTTTTTGTTGATTCACCTCTTGAGATTCTTCAACTCCCTTGAAGAATTTTGACGACTGTCTTTTAAAATTTGCTGTGTAAAAGTTTCTCACTTTAGTTGTACATTAGCATGAATTAACTATGAACAATTTCTTTCAGCTCTGTTTGAACACTCTAGGAAAACAAAGTGTGAAGGACTCTCCATTCTTCTCTAATATTTTTTAGGTTTTCCACTTTTTTAATTTTTTTAGAACATAGCCTTTATATAGGTCTCGAAGTTGAATTGACTCTTTGACTTTAACTAGGAAAGAAAATTATTCCAGACAAGCTTGTTTAGGGCAAGTAAAACTAATAGCCATTGACCCTTTCAAATAGCGATCAATCGTTCACTCTTTTCTTAAGGCATGACTCCTAGATTGACTGATGTATCAATGAAGCAATCGATTAATAAATTTTCGGCTTCGTTTAACATGGGATGGTATCATTTCCTTATGTGTCTTGTCCAATGATCAAATTTTAAAACAATTCAAATATAGGTGTACCGTTTTACCCTAAATACGTTTGAATCCTCAAAAATCACTACTAAAATTTCTCCAAGTTGCTTTTTTTTAAAAAAAATTTGTACTTAATAAAGCTATTAAACTATCAATATTCTTTAGTCTTTGGTCTTGATCTATTAGAATATGTCTGCTCTTATTTTTCTCATCGATAAACTCAAATCTTGACTCGACCACAACTACAACTAATCAACATTCATGATTAATTAATCATCAAACTAAGCGTGCACAACATACAATTACATAAGAATTTTTTTGTGGAAAACCCCAACTACAATAAAAAAGCATGATAGCTTCAATCTAAGGCTAAATAAATGAAATAGAAGAATATTGTTCTCACAAGACCCAAAACAAACAACCAACCTCTAGACATGACCCAAACTCCTTTGTTTAATCTTCTTTGTTGATAATGTTGGCCTTTCATTCTTCCTCCCGTGAATCCTTAAAGCTTTCCCTCTTCATGTTTTACTCTTTGTCTTCATCTTCATCTTCTAGCAATTCAACCAAAAACTCTTTCCTTTTTTTGTTGATTCACCTCTTAAGATTCTTCAACTACTTTGAAGAATTTTGATGACTCTATTTTAAAATTTGTTGTGTAAAATTTTCTCACTTTAGTTGTGCATCACCCTGAATTCACTATGAACAATTTCTTTAAGCTCTGTTTCAACACACTAGGAAAACAATGTGTGAAGGACACTCCTTTCTTCTCCAATATTTTTTAGGTTTTCCTCTTTTTTAATTTTTTCATAACTTAGCTTTTACATAGGTCTCGAAGTCGAATTGCCTCTTTGACTTTAACTAGGAAAGAAAATTATTCGTGACAAGCTCGTTTAGGGCAAGTAAAACTAATAGCTATTGATCCTTTCAAACAGCGATCAATCGTTCACTTTTTTCTTAAGGCATGACTCCTTGATCGACTGATGTATCGATGAAACAATCAATTAATAAATTCTCAGCTTCGTTTACCAAAGGGATGATACCATTTGCTTCCGTGTATTGTCCAGTGATCGATTGATGAAATTGTTCAAAGATAGGTTTACCCTTTTACCCTAAATTCATTTGAATGCTAAAAAATTACTACTAAAATTTCTCCAAGTTGATTTTTTTGAAAAGTTGTACTTAATAAAGCTATTAAACTACCAATATTCTATAGTCTTCAGTCTTGATCCATTAAAATATGTCTGCTCTTATTTTTCTTGTCCAACAATTCAAAACTTGACTTGACCATAACTACATCTAATCACCATTCATGATTAAATGATCATCAAACTAAGCGTGCACAACATACAATCACATAAGAATTTTTCGGTGGAAAACCCCAACTACAGTAAAAAAGCATGATAGCTTCAATCCAGAGCTAAATCAATGAAATAGAATGATATAGTTCTCACAAGACCAAAAATAAACAACCAACCTCTAGACTTTACACAAACTCCTTTGTTCAATCTTCTTTGTTGATAATGTTGGCCTTGAAATTCTTCCTCCCCTTGAATCCTTAAAGCTTTCCCTCTTCGTTTTTTGCTTTTTGTCTTCTTTTTCTAGCAACTCAACCAAAAGCTCTTTCCTTGTTTGTCGATTCACCTCTTGAGATTTTTCAAGTCCTTTCAAGAAATTTGATAACTGTCTGTTAAAATTTGCTGTGTAAAAGATTCTCACTTTAATTGTGCGTTAGCATGAATTAACTATGAACAATTTCTTTAAGCTCTGTTTGAACACCTATAGGAAAACAATGTGTGAAGGACTCTCCTTTCTTCTCCAATATTTTTTAGGTTTTTATCTTTTTTAATTTTGTCACAATTTAGCCTTTATATAGGTCTCGAAGTAGAATTGGTTGTTTGACTTTAACTAGGAAATAAAATTATTCCAAACAAGCTTGTTTAGGGCAAATAAAACTAATAGCTATTGATCATTTCAAATAGCGATCAATCGTTCACAAGACCCAAAACAAACAACCAACCTCTAGACTTACACAAACTCCTTTATTCAATCTTCTTTGTTGATAATGTTGGCCTTGAATTCTTCCTCCACTTGAATCCTTGAAGCTTTCCCTCTTCCTGTTTTGCTCTTTGTCTTCTTCTTCTAACAACTCAAACAAAAAGTCTTACCTTGTTTGTTAATTCACCTTTTGAGATTTTTCAACTCCTTTGAAGAATTTTGATGACTCTCTTTTAAAATTTGTTGTGTAAAAGTTTTACACTTTAATTGTGCATTAGCATGAATTAGCTATGAAAATTTTCTTTAAGCTCTGTTTGAACACTCTAGGAAAACAATGTGTGAAGGACTCTCCTTTCCTCTCCAATAATTTTTAGGTTTTCCTCTTTTTCAATTTTGTCACAACTTAGCCTTTATATAGGTCTCGAAGTCGAATTGGCTCCTTAACTTTAAATAGGAAAGAAAATGATTTCAGACAAGCTTGTTTTGGGCAAGTAAAACTAAAGCTATTGATCCTTTCAAACAACGATCAATCGTTCACTCTTTTGTTAAGGCATGACACCTAGATCGGCTGTTGTATCAATGAAGCAATCGATTAATAAATTTTGGGATTCCTTTGAATAAATGGTTGATATCATTTGCTTTTGTGCATTGTCCAGTGATCGATTGATGAAACTGTTCAAAGATAGGTTTACCCTTTTACCTTAAATTCGTTTGAAACCTCAAAAATTACTACTAAAATTTCTCCAAGTTGCGTTTATTGAAAATTTGGACTTCAAAAAGCTATTAAACTACCAATATTCTTTAGTCTTCATTATTGATCCATTAGAATATGTTTGCTAATATTTTTCTTGTCCATCAATTCAAAACTTGACTCGACCACAACTACATCTAATCATCATTCATTATTAAATTTATCGTTAAACTAAGCATTCACAACAGACGATCACATAAGAATTTTTTTGTGGAAAACCCCAACTATAGTAAAAATCGTGATAGCTTAAATCCAAGGCTAAATCAATGAAATAGAACGATATAGTTCTCACAAGACCCAAAACAAACAACCAGCCTCTTGACTTGTCATAAACTCTTTTGTTCAATCTTCTTTGTTGATAATGTTTGTTTTTAATTCTTCCTCCCTTAAATCCTTGAAGCTCTCCCTCTTGGTGTTTTGCTCCTTATTTGCTGATTCACCTCTTGAGATTCTTCAAATCCTTTGATGAATTTTGATGACTCTCTTTTAAAATTTGTTGTGTAAAATTTTCTTACTTGAGTTGTTCATCAGCATAAATTTACTATGAACAATTTCATTAAGCTCTATTCGAACACTCTATGAAAACAATGTGTAAAGGACTCTCCTTTCTTCTCCAATGTTTTTTAGGTTTTCCCCTTTATTAATTTTGTCACAACTTAGCCTTTATATTGGTCTCGAAGTCAAATTGGCTCTTTGACTTTAACTAGGAAGGAAAATTATTCCAGACAAGCTTGTTTAGGGCAAGTAAAACTAATAGCTATTGATCCTTTTAAACAACGATCAATCGTTCGCTCTTTTCTTAAGGCATGACTCCTACATTAACTGATGTATCAATGAAGCAATCAATTGATAAATTCTCAGCTTCGTTTAAGAAAGGGATGATATCATTTGTTTATATGTATTGTCGAGTTATCAATTGATGAAATTTTTCAAAGATAGGTTTACCCATTTAACCTAAATTCGTTTGAAACCTAAAAAATAACTACTAAAATTTCTCCAAGTTGCTTTTTTTGAAAAATTGTACTTAATAAAGCTATTAAACTACCAATCTTCTATAGTCTTCAGTCTTGATCTATTATAATATGTTTGCTCTTATTTTTCATGTCCATAAATTCAAAACATGACTCGACCCCAACTACATCTAATCACCAATCATGATCAATGAATCATCAAACTAAACAAGCACAACATACAATCACATATGAATTTGTTTGTGGAAAACCCCAACTATAGTAAAAAATCATGATAGCTTCAATCTAAGGCTAAATATATGAAATAGAACAATATAGTTCTCACAAGACTCAAAATAAATAACCAACCTATAGACTTGACACAAACTCCTTTGTTCAATCTTCTTTGTTGATAATGTTCACCTTTAAATCTTCCTTCCTTGACTCCTTGAAGCTTTCCCTCTTCGTGTTTTTCTCTTTGTCTTCTTCTTCTAACAACTCAAACAAAAACTCTTTCCTTGTTTTTTGATTCACTTCTTGAGATTCTTCAACTCCTTTAAAGAATTTTGATGACTCTCTTTTAAAATTTCTTGTTTAAAATTTTCTCACTTTAGTTGTGCATCACCATGAATTCACTATGAACAAAAATCTTTAAGCTCTATTTGAACACTCTAGGAAAATAATGTGTGAAGGACTCTCCTTTCTGCTCCAATATTTTTTATGTTTTCCTCTTTTTTAATTTTGTCACTACTTAGCCTTTATATATGTCTCGAAGTCGAATTGGCTCTTTGACTTTAACTAGGAAAGAAAATTATTCTAGACAAGCTTGTTTAGGGCAAGCAAAACTAATAACTATTGATCCTTCCAAAAAGTGATCAATTGTTCACTCTTTTCTTAAGGCATGACTCCTAGATCGACTGATGTATTGATGAAGCAATCAAATGATAAATTCTCAGCCTCGTTTAACAAAGGGATGATATCATTTGCTTCTGTGTATTGTCAATTGATCGATTGATGAAACTGTTCAAAGATAGGTTTACCCTTTGATCCTAAATTCGTTTGAAACCTCAAAAATCACTTCTAAGATTTCTCCAAGTGGTTTTTTTTTTAAAATTTGTACTTAATAAAGCTATTAAACTACTAATATTCTTTAGTCTTTGGTCTTGATCCATTTAAATATGTATACTGTTATTTTTCATATCCATCAATTTAAAAGTTGACTCGACCACAACTACATCTAATCACCATTCATGATTAATTAATCATCATACTAAGCATGCACAACATACAATCACATAAGATCTTTTTTTTGGAAAACCCAAACTACAGTAAAAAACCATGATAGCTTCAATCTAAGGCTAAATCAAAGAAATAGAATGATATAGTTCTCACAAGACCCAAAACAAACAACCAACCTTTAGACTTGAAACATACTCTTTTGTTCAATCTTCTTTGTTGATAATGTTGGTTTGTAATTCTTCCTCACCTTAAATCCTTGAAGCTTTCCCTCCTCGTGTTTTGCTCTTTGTCTTCTTTTTCTTTTAGCAACTCAAACAAAAACTATTTCCTTGTTTGTTGATTCATCTCTTGAGATTCCTCAACACCTTTGAAGAATTTTGATGACTCTCTTTAAAAATTTGTTGTGTAAAATTTTCTCACTTTAGTTTTGTATCAGCATGAATTCACTATGAACAATTTCTTTAAGCTCTGTTTGAACACTCTAGGAAAAGAATGTGTGAAGGACTCTCCTTTCTTCTAAAATAATTTTTAGGTTTTCCTCTTTTTTAATTTTGTCACAACATAGCCTTTATATAGGTCTTCAAGTCGAATTGGCTCTTTGACTTTAACTAAGAAAACAAATTATTCCGGACAAGCTTGTTTAGGGCAAGTAAAACTAATAGCTATTGATCCTTTTAAACAGTAATCAATCGTTCACTCTTTTCTTAAGGCATGACTCCTGGATTGACTGATGTATCGATGAAGCAATTGATTGATAAATTCTCAGCTTCATTTAATAAAGGGATGATATCATTTCCTTCTGTGTATTGTCGAGTGATTGATTGATGAAACTGTTCAGAGATAGGGTTACCCTTTTAACCTAAATTTGATTGAATCTCAAAAATCACCACTAAAATTTCTCTAAGTGGCTTTTTTGAAAATTTGTACTTAATAAACCTATTAAACTACCAATATTCTTTAGTCTTCAGTCTTGATCCATTATAATATGTCTTCTCTTATTTTTCATGTCCTATCAATTCAAATCTTGACTCGACCACAATTACATCTACTCACCGTTCATGATCAATCAATAATCAAACTAAGCATGCACAACATACAATCACTTATGAATTTTTTTGTGTAAAACCCCAACTACAGAAAGAAAAACTATGATAGCTTCAATCCAAGGCTAAATCATTGAAATAGAACGATATAGTTCTCACAAGACCAAAACAAACAACCAACCTCTAGACTTGATACAAACTTCTTTTATTCAATCTTCTTTGTTGATAATGTTTCTCATGGAAAGGAATCCAAACCGCTCAATTACCTTATACTACCTCATAGAATTAGAGTAAAGAAGTAAATCAACAATATTATAAATTTAACCGGATAGATAATTGTAACCAATTTTTCTGTATATTTTTGCTAATTTTTGCAATGTTTTGCAGTTTTCTGCTCGTCTTTTCGATTAAGAAATTTGATGCTTCTACATATCTATATTTGTTATATTCATGACCGTAAGAGTCGGGAGTAGTATTTCATTGTAGGTCATGGGCCACGATGCATCCCAAAAAAATTTTGGTGTGAAAATAGGATGAGATGCGGGAAAATAGAAACGGGAAGAACGAAAGAGAAGAGAAAAAAAAAAGTAAAAAATATATATAAAATGGATCGGACGCGCCTTAGCGCACTCTATGAGGCTGGGGGCAGTGCCGCCTCACCAGCCTGGCCCTGCCGGCCACCACTGCCTTTTCCTCCCTTTTCGGCCTGGTGACCCTTGTTGAAATTTTCTGCCCAATCCGCCGCCATCTCCGCCTGCATAGCCACCAGCTCGCCTCTTAAGCTCCGCCCCGGCAATGACCACTATTGTTACATATTAACTAAGACTATGAAGAAGTCAAATTCAGATTTGTTTTAGTTGCCAATTTTAGTAGACAAGGTTGATCCACAGGGAAAGCCTTGCGTAACAAAGAAAATGATTACGAAAAAATAGAGGAAAGAAAAATTAAGAAAGAAAGAGTAGAAGAGTATTGAGGCAAAAAAGAGTTAAGAAATAAATAAGATAAAACACTAAGGCATTAAGGATCATTGTAACATCTAATGATGTTCTTCATATGTCATGTTATCTGAGTTAGAATAGAATAAAAATTCTATCTAATCGGAAGATATGAACATTAAAAGTAAAAATAAAGAGAAGAAATACTTTGGATAAATGAAGGATAAAAACAGTTGTTTTTTCAAGAGTTTTATGTATCCAAATCATAAAAGATCAAGAAGGAGAGCCTTCAAGCATCTTATGTATCTAAATCACAAAGAAACAAGAAAAAGAACAATATTAAATAAATATCACTTCAAATAACCAATACTTGCTTGAAACCATTGATGAAACATGAATAGAACTCCATTAGATTGTTACAAATCACCTCTAGCCTTAGCTTGATAGCTTAGAAAGCCATTACAATAAAACTAAAAACAAAAATACAAAAAAAGATAAGAAAAATATGAGAAGAGAGCTCTAAATAGGAAGGGATGATGCCTCTATCACATCCACCCCTCTATTTATAGGAGTAGAAGGGGTTACTTCAAAGGGAAAAGTCCAATCATATCTCTAGATTGAATCCGGATTGATTGCTTGATTGGTTGCTTCTTTGGCAATGATTAGATTCTAAATCAATTAAATAAATCAATGATTTATTTATCAAATATGTATATTTAAGTCTTCCTTTAGTTATCCAATCAGCCTCATTTTCTTTCCTTATGTATATCAATCACAACCAATGAAAAGATTCTCCATGTGCTGGCCTCGGGTTAGTTAACTAGCTAGTCATTTACATGCCAGATTGGACCCATAAATCTTTGGACTTTTGAATTTCTTCCTAAAATAATAATTGTAGCCACGTAAGTCTTCTTTCTAATGCCACCAAAATCGTATAAATCTAAATTGTACATAGAAAGATATGGTCGACATACTATGGCTGTGTCAATCTGTCCGAATCAGGTTCTTTCCTAATTTAGTTCTTTTGATGCAAATCTCAAATCCAACGGGTCCAAAAGGCTGTGTTCGACCATTACATGCATGTTTAGACCATTAGGAGCCCATTTTTTATTTTTAAATATCTTTGGGAAGTTAGGCTTCACTTCTTCTTCTACTTCGATCCTGTTGAAGCCCATTTAGACATGTAAACTCAATTAAGGTCCAACTAACCTATTCAAAACATAAATAACCCAAATAAGCAATGAATTAACACAAAATAGGATTGCAATTTGAAATTGGAAAACATTTAATTGAACATTATTCCTATACATCAACCACCTCCTCACTCCTTCGTCCCGGCCTCCCCACCCTCCTCCATCCCAGCCTAAGGTAAGATTGGCTCCACCCTTTTTTTGGTTTCAATTTTCTGTCTTTTGTGACCTACGGCTGTGCCATCGATCGCCATCCACCACCGATAGGCCTCTGGCTCTCTCTCGGCCTAGCGATCACAAGGCCGCCACCCCTGGCCCGGACCGCCCCCTCTCCGGCCGTGACCCCTCATTCCGCCATTTTCCAATCTGGATTGAGCATTTTTCCCTTTATTTTGTTCTGTTCTGTCACTATGTGTTGTGGTTGCCCATTGTGCCGCCGGTGGCCAGACACTACGATCGGCCTTTGGCCCTCCCGTGGCTTGGCAACAACAAGGCAGTAGTCGTGGCCCAAATCACCTCCTTCTCCCCGGGTTCTTTGCCCTGTGCTGATCCAAACATAATTTTTCCCCTTCCGTTGATTTTTTTATCAATTACTTTCCCTATTGGATGCCACCCACTGTTCGGCCTCTAGTTTGCCGCCTCGAGCCTACGACGGAGAGGTGCCGAGGCCTAGCCGCTTGCATCGATTAGTCCTGATTCATTTAATTAGCCGACCCGCATTAGAGCAAAGTTGCACTTTTTCACTCGCTGCATCCATCCTTCGTAGTCGGACGTCGGACGTCGGATGATATTGGGCCGACGTCCACTTGACTTGCTGCTATCAGGCGACTACTGGGTGACGATGTCTTTCAGGTTCATCCCTCGCTCCCTATTCGACCATTTGTGGCCTGATGACAGTGTGTCCACTGCCACTTACGTTAGCCAATGGACAGCCGCGAACTTCCGATTGACCCAACGACACGAGGCTATTGTTCCTAGCCTCCCATGCTCCTCTGCCCTGCACGTCCGTTCCCTAACTATGCCCCCAAACTCTGGGCTACATTTCTTAGGACTGCCGCTAGACCCACCCCATCCTAGGACTAGCTATTCAGCCTGACACCGCATTTACTTGGGCTGCATGTCTAATGTCATGGGCTCTGCCCCGACTCAGTGACGGCAAGGGCCAACACTTCTGGCCCAATGCTGCCTTTGCACCCCCCACTTTCATTACACATGATCCAAAACCTACGCGAAAGAGTTCCCGAATTCCGATTCATCCAAGGGGAAGTAATATTGTTAGCCATTAGACTCAGGCCATCGAAGGCTCAACTGATGTCGTGCCCATATCCTCCACCATAAGTCGTGCTTGATGCACAACTGTCTATACGATGATTTGGTTGTGGGTAGCATTTAGAAATGTCGCCGCCTTTGTCGGCCACCTACGCCGGGCCTTAGTGCCTCAACGTGTGTTTATGGAACGACTCCACCACTAGGCAATATGGCTATTAAAGCCCTCCTCTGTCTCCCCTATGTCCATGAGTACGCAACCAAGCCCTCTGCTAGGTTGTGAGGCTTCGACAATGCGGAATTGTTGCTGTTAGAGGTAGTCTACGGTCTATTTTAACATTTGTGGCCAACAAGTGTTTTAAACTGTTGGCAGACCTCCAATTAGTCACCTCCTATTCTGTGGTCGCTTTTACCATCCCTATTGGCACAACCTTGTGTCCGGTTGCCCCAGTGTGCCCAGTCTTATGCTTTGAGTGAAATTAATCTAACCTTATTGAGAATAATTCCAGCATCTCTGAAAATCCTTGGGATAGCAACAACTCTCTCAATGTGATGTTTTTGGCCGCCTATTCCACTATCAACGTCGCCACCGTCATTTGCTCGCCATCAAACTCACGTGGATTACAAGGTAGGGGACCTTGAACTTATAATTTCATGATAGCATGCTTTGATTATGTAGTAGCATGCTAAGAATTTATAATTTAATATTTTACATGATAAATGCTGACTAAATAAACATGTTTTATGTGTGTGAATTGTGCATATGTTAGTGAAGACTAAGGGTACGGTAGTAAATTACAAATTATGTGTATGCGATCAGAGCGTGTGATAGATCTTCGTTGTGGATTGGTAGTGTATGATTGATGGGCACGAGTATGTGTGTTTGTAAGTTTGTCGAAGGGGTACTTCATGGGCTACGACATGGAAATTGTGATTGTATGACGGGCGAGGAAAGATGTAAGATTGACAGTCGAAGGTTGGATTTGATGAGATTGAAGAATTGGTTTGGATTGAGTCAGGTAGTACGTTGGAGCAATGACTAGAAGACCTAAGCAATGTAAGAATTTGGAAGATTCAAGGTTCTTAACGTCTTTGGGGGATTGTGAATTAGTGAAAGTGGACAACATAATTGTACCCGGATAATGTACGTGATATGAATTGTAACAGAAAATCAATGAGTAAGGAATTAGTAAGGGTTTGATGACAGGACTTAGGTCTTAGGGTTTCACTCAAGGAGTTCAAGAAGGATAGTTTGGTTTTTAGGCGAATGGTGTAAGTTGTAAGACCTTAAGTATATGATGGTAAGAGTGTTAGTACGGAATTCGAGTTTGACAAGTAAGATTATGCAGAGATCTGTAAGACTGTAAGGGTATGAGTGAGTTCTAAGTATGAATGGATGAGTTAAGTTGGAGTAGGTTATCCTTGTGGAGTATGGCTTTAGAATTGGCATGGTTCTAGCTTGGTTGGCTGAAGAATGTAAGTCAGAAGTAGTTTCGAACATAATCGTACGTGCATAAGTTACCTAATATAAACTTGAATGGCAAGTAACCCTAATTCGATAATATTGTGAGTTTGAGACTGAGGGTTTCAATGGATTAAGTTCCTTTTTTGTGCCAGTCGATAAGTAATCGACTGAGCATCCTTCCTGGTCTAGCCATGGTGTTATCCTGTAGGATTTGGTCTTGGTGCTGTATTTCGGCCCAAATGTTTGATCCTCTATTGAGAGCGTTGTAAGTTTCCGCCCTTTGTGGGCACTGTATATATTTATGCCTACATATGGCACTGTATGTTCTGCCCAAGAGTGGCATTGTAAGATTCCTGCCCAAGAGTGGCATCGTATGTTTTCAGCCCTTAGTTGGCACTATATGGCCCTTATTGGGCACTGTATGGCCCCAGAGAGTGGGCATTTACACGCTCAGGTACGTAGTATCATGGATCTACTCTTACCTGTTTGATCCTGTGCCCCATGAGCATAGGTGTGCATTGTCTTTGGAAAAGTCCATGGCATCTAGTTACTCCCCGGAGGTTAAGGTGATGCCCTAGTGACATTCTTTTCCTCTTCGACACTGGAGCTTATTAATTGTAATTAGTTTTAGTTGCCGATAGCATGTGTATGATATTAAGAGTAAGTTGTATGTTTCAGATTCTAAGTAAGCTGTACATGTAAGAATCAGAGTAAGTATAAGTGTGAGTTTCTGTGGAAAACGGTAAGAGTAAGTTCATACGAGTAAGGTCGTACGAGTCTATGTAAGTCATATGAGAAAGCGTACGGTTGTACGAGTAACTTAGTAAGACTAAGATTTTAAGTGTAAGTGTAAGAGTATGCTACAAGAGTAAGTGTAAGTTCAGCTAGTATGATCGTATGTGTGTAACACTTTATTTATGTTTCATATTTTCTTGCTTCATGCATGGTTGCATGAATGCATCTATGTATGAACTTACGAAGTTCATTCATTTATTTCCCCTACTGGATATTTTCCTACTGTGTACGAAAATACTCACTCTATTGTTTTTTGCCCTTCGTTTTGAGGCTTTTGCAGTTCAATCGATAGCTTTTTGGACTGGACTATTCCCCGTGGTGGACTATTTTTCCTAGACCTGGAGTGCAGAAAATTGTAGTGATGCTTTGTAGATTTTAGTGCCACGATCTCATGTATTGATTAAGGTGAGAGAAATATATTATTTACTGGACTTGTGTATGTATATACAATTCATTTTCTAGACTGTTAAAGAACTTGTACTCAGAGATGCCTCGGAGGTTTTTCTTTTTAAAGCCCATGGCCATGGTAGATTTTACTTTGATGTTTTCGTTTCGGGTCACGCCTGAGAATGTTAGTTTTGTTGTATGATGAATTAATTTACGAAAATTATTTTCACACATTTTGAATTTTGTTGGTTCTTTTGATTTACATTTGTATTTCGAAATAAAATATTAGCAAAATGTTTAATTAAATGTAAAGAAAAACCTCGAGTGTGACAATAATTTTCAATTCCCATAGTGAGTACTAAGTCTTTTAGTAAATCAACAATGCATAAAGAATTATCATGAATCTTAAAACTCTACTAAATCTATATTCAACTAGTAATCTTGACTTAAGATTATAATCATCATGCATTACATATGGGACTAACAATGTGCAATACTTAACAATTCAAGTGTTTTCACATGATATTCTGCTATACATTTGAAAACACAAAACTTGTTACTGTTATTCATAACTTTTTCTCAAATAAATGAAGCTACACAAACTAAAGCAAACCAAACTTCTAAAAATAAAAAAAATTGTTGTGTTTGATGTCCTAAAATATTTTAAAATAAAAATAAGGGACAAAAATCTCTTAGGGAACTACTCCGAGTAAGAAAATCCAATGGTTTTCCTAAGGTTAATGAACTTATTGAAATCAAAAGGTTTTGTGAAAATACCAACTATTTGAAACTCTATTAAAATATGTTCTAAGTTAAAAATCTAATCTTCAACCAAATCAATAAAGAAATGATATCTAATATCAATATGCTTTGTACGAGAATGTTAGAAAGGATTTGGTGAAATTTTAATTAAACTTATATTATCACAGCATAAAATTATTTTGCCATAACGAAGTCCACAATCAAATAGCTTTCTTTTCATCTACATTAATTGTGTGTAGCCACTACCAGTAGCTATATATTCAACTTTTGCAGTTGATAAAAAACATAATTTTACTTTTTACTTTGTGAAGAAACTACACAATTTCCTACATAAAAGCAACCACCTGTAGGTACTCTTCCTATCATCTATATTCCCCAACTAATGATTATTTGAATAGCCAACTAGTTCAGAAGTAGTGTCAAATGGAAACTATAAGCCATATCTAATAGATCTAATCACATATTTTATTATTCTTTTAACAGTATTTAAATGTGATTCTTTAGGATTAGCTTGATATCTAAAACATACTCCTACACTTAAGCAAATGTCTAGACAACTAGCAATTAAGTACAAAAGACTACCAATCATGCTTCTATACAAAGTTTATTCAACCAATTTACCTGAAGCATCCTTACTTAACTTGATAGAAGGAGACAACGGTGTCTTGGTATGGCTTGCATCTTGAAGTTTAAATTTCTTCACTAATTCTTTTGCAAATTTTGACTGTGAGATGAAGATTCCTAAATCATATTGTTGTACATGCAAACCAAAAAAATATGTTAATAAACCTTCCATACTCATCTCAAATTCCTAACTCGTCTCCTTTCCAAAAGCTTTAGCAAGCTTATCATTTGTAAATCCAAAAATGATGTCATCCACATAGTTTTGTGCCATCACCACATGTTTTACAAACTTCTTGTTAAATAATGTCTTGTCAACACCACCACTTGTATAATGTCTTTGTAGGATACTCAGTGAGTATATCATACCATGCTCTAGAAGCTTGTTTCAATCCATACAAAGTTTTCTTCAACTTATATACATAATCAACACGGTGAGGCTATTCTACATAAACTTCTTTTTCAAATTTCTATTCAAAAAAATACTTTTGATATCCATTTAATATACCTTGATTGTTAAATGATAAGTCATAGCAAGAAGCAATCTAATAGATTGAAATCTAGAAATAGGTGCAAATTTTTCATCAAAATCAATCCATTATACCTGTGTGTAACCTTGAGTAACCAATTTTGCTATGTTTCTTACCACATTACCTTGTTCATTTGTTTTATTCTTGTAAATCCACTTTATACCTATCACGTTGTATTGTTTAGGTCCAGGAACAAAAAACCAAACATCATTCCTTGTGAATTGGTGTAATTCCTCCTACACTGCATTAATATGATTTTTGTCATAAAGAGCTTCATCAAATTTTTCTTGTTCTATAAGAGACACATAACAAAAAAAGGTATTTATTCTTCCAATTGATGTCTATTCTCACTCCATCATTGATGTCATCAATCACATTGGTTTCAAGAGGACTTTTTAAACCTAATTAGGTTGCTCCTCTTTATGAACATCAAATTCATATATATAAGCATCATCATGAACATCCACATGTACTTGTTCTTTTTGTTTTGCATCACTAAACAATTAGGTGAATCATTGTAATCATAACAATCATCAACTTTTTGTTTTCCTTTCTCATTTTAAATCTTTTGATTTTCAAAGATTTGTGGATTATTAACTACCCATTAGATGACTCTATGACAGTTTGAGTTTTTTATTTAAAACTATGTATGCCCTACTTGTCAAAGAATATCTAAGGAAAATTTCATTATCGCTATTGCTATCAAACTTTCCTAAGGTTTCCCTGTCTATTAAGATGTGACAAGGGCTTCCAAATACTCTAAAGTGTCTGACGATATGTTTCTCACTTCTCCATGACCCATAAGGTGTTTGAACTATATCAGGCTTTATATAAACTCCATTAAGGGTGTATGTGGCAGTGTTCACATCTTCTACCCAGAAATGTTTTTCTAAATTCTTCTTATTAAGCATCACCCTAGCCATTTCCTTAATAGACCTATTCTTCCTTTCTACTATTCCATTTTGTTGAGGGTTTTAGGGGCTAAGAACTCACGATGAACCCCATTTTTTAAACAAAATTATTTAATTTTATAGTCTATAAATTTGCCACCTATGTCATTAATTATAGTCCTAATGTTTAGGCCACTCTTATTTTGAATGGTTAGGGCAATTATTTTAAATGCTTCAAAAGCATCTAACTTATGTATGAGAAAATCTACATAAGTGAATCTTAAAAGGTCATCCACCATCACCAATATGTACTTTTTACCACCTAAACTTATTGTTTGCATTGGTCCTATAAGTTCCATGTGTATCAACTCCAAATGTCTATCAACTCTCACATGTTTTTGTTGTTTATGAGATTTTGACTATTTACCCTTTTGACAAGCACCACATATAAATTTTTCAAGAGTTTTCAAAATAGGGGCACCTCTAATTATCATATTCTTTGTTATTTTTGTCAAATATCTAACATTCGCTCATCTTAATCTTTAATGCCACAAGTAATATTATCAAATAAAGACAAGTTTGCACAATAAACAGGATCAAACAAATAGCAATTATTATGTATTCTTAAACCTTTCATATAAGTCATTCCAAAGTTATCAATGAAATAACATGCCTTCTTTGTAAATGTCACAGTAAATCTAGAATCATAAATTTAAATGATGCTTAAAAGATTTGCTTTTAAACCATTCACATTAAAAACCTTATCAAAGTCAGGCAATCCAGAAATTTTTAATGTGCCTATCCTATTTATTTTATCCTATCTATTTTTATAGCACTTCCATCTCTAAAGGAAACTTTGTCATAATACTTCTCTTCCAAATTAGTAAGCTTAGATTTTTTTAAGTAATGTGTTTTGAACATGAATTATTTAGGTACTACATGTTAGAATGTTGAGTTTTTATGGCAATGTGCACTACATGAGATTTAACATCATCTTTCTTTACCCAAATTGTTTTTGTTTTCACAAACTTATGAAGATCATTAACTTTCTTATCATGTTTTGCATTTCCATGTGTTTTGGCATTAAACTTTTGTTCCTTCTTATGATAACCATTATGAACAAACTTATGAGAGTCTCTTAGTAAATCATGTGTATGAGCCCTATGTCTAAGATTTTAAACTTTCACGCAAAGTTCCCTTAAGTTTCTACCCATCCCTGTGATTTGTCTAAGAAAATCAAATTTTACATTATCTCTCACAAATTGTGGGTGCTTCACTGATTTATTTTTTATGTGCTCAAATTTAGTCACTAGTTCCTATTGTTAAATTTTAATTATTTACTCGCAAGTGCACAAATGTATAGTAGACAAATAGCTAAATTGAGTGTCAATCCCACATAGACTTGAAATCGGAAAACTAAATTTAATCTAACTCAAGTAAACGCTAATCTAGTTAACAAATATAAAGTAACTCACTTAACTAAAATAACTAACAAAAGCAAATAAGAATAGAAAAGTAATGAGACTATCCAAATCAAAATTTTAAACCTTAAATCTAGATTAAGAAGGCAATGCAAAATAACTAAAATATTAAATAATCAAAACACTAGGGCATAGGAATGTACACTCATTAAATCATGAAACACATAATTATGATCATCAATTGTTTTTCACCTTCATCTCATAATAATCTAGAAATTAATCTTTGTTATTATAGAAAATATCATCATTAAGCACTCATGCACAATCAAAATATATAGTTCCTCCTCACTTGAATTGATTGAAATCATGTCATTAATTGTAATTATAGTTTGCAAATCACAACTAATACCCAATTTAAATTATAAACAAGAAGAAACCAAGTAAATTATAAATGAGAACCAATTTAAATCATGAGATAAGCATATCTTTGATGTTAAAGTAAATGAAATAAACTTACAAGAATGGAAGAATGATCAAGGAAATATTATCAAAATTGGACTGCTACAGTACTGATAAATAGTAACTTTTAGTTAGTGTTCGCCGTCTTTTACCTAAGCCTACTATAATAATTGCGAGTGCAAATAATTTTCTTTGATTCTTTGCTTCGATCATTGGAATTGAATTCTATGGCTCTCGTACTCTTTTCTGAACATTTTTGGAGGATGAAACTAAGTGTTTTCAGTCTCTGATTCGTGGTTCCTCTCTTCCTCAGTTCTAAAATTCTCTGCACTCTAGTTTTATATCTTCTTGTCAACACCTTCTTTCCTTGTTCAATATCTTAATTCCCTCCATTATTAGCTGATATCTATTCTTGTATCATTCATTTTCTTCCTCTTTCTTGCTTTCCACTCCTTTCTTTCTTTAGTTCTCCTTCTTTTCTTTTCTTTTCTTTTCTTTCCATTCTTTGTTATTAACTTCTACTTCTCTGCTGCGAATTGGCTTCTTTTTTTCTAAACCATGCCATTTATTTCTGGACGTGGCTGCTTCTCTTTATTCACAGTGGCTGTTCTTTGGTTCTTCTCTATGGTAAGCTTGGGTATAAATGGAAGGAACAGAACGTCCTAAGTCTGTCACGTGATCTTTAGTTTTCTTCTCTATTTTCTTTTCTTTCACATTATTTAGCTGGCCGCCCTTACCATTTTTGCTTTTTCCTAATTTAACTATTGCTGGCATGAGTTCCCATAAGCTGTTTTTATTTATATTCATGTGAAGGCTACTCCCTTATGTTCTTTATCCACCCATAAATAACTTATTTCAATCACTATGATAGGAATCCTCCTTGAAATGAACTTGCATGGACCCCACTTTGTAAAACTCCACGTCTCTTCCTTGTTGACAACCTACTCCCAATCTTTTCTTACTCTTTATAGTTTAACAACCTTGGCGTATGGATCCCCACGCTGACTAAATCTTCACCAAGAAGTTGTTGTATTCTTCTTTCTCTTGTCTTGAGTGCTCCTAGCAACTCCATCATACAAGCTTTTCCAACTTAAACAAGTTGGAGAGAACTTGCATAAAACTTCATCCATAACGCTAAAAAATAACCTCTTCATGAATTAAGTTCATCAAAACCAATAAAACACAATTAAACCTGAATAAGCCGACACAAATATAAAATCAATCCTAAAATGTACAAAATAGAAATATAAAAATGGTTATATTACAAGCATCATTATCATTAAATTTTCTAGTTTTAACAAATTTAGTGCCTCTTATGGAATTTGTGTTCTTATGTCCCACATATCCTAAACCACTTTTATCACTTCCAAATTTGTCCAAAAGAGAGAATTTATCAAGTTTTTCCATGCCTAGCCTGCCACCCAGTCGCCGTCTCCCTTGGCCCCATCTATCCTATTCTGAACAGGATAAAAAATCCTCCCTTCTTTTTCTCCCTCCTGTGCATTTTGAAACACAGTTCTGCCACTGGTCTCCGGTCACTGCCGACCAACCGTTGGCCATCTCCCAACCCGGCGATGGCGAGGCCGCTGGCCTAGCCTAAACTGCTGCCTCGCCTGGCCCGTCACCCCTCCTTCCGTCGTTTTCTGTTTTTGGACATATATGTGCTCTATTTTTTTTTTATTCTCCGGCAGCATCCGTCCTCCATTGACTGACATTGCATGACATCAGGTTGATGTCTATTCGAATCATCGTGGTCCGGCGATTGCTGAATCGCCACCGTCTTCCAGGTCCATCCCTTGGCCCCCGTTCGACCATTTGTGGCTCGATGATAGCATGTCCACCTCCCTGGCCCAACACTCCATCGCCTTCGGCTTGATCAAATCTCTTTGTTCCTTTTGACCGGCAATTTTACCACCACCTACGTCAGCCAATGGATAGCTGCGGACGCACGATTGACCCAATGACATGAGGCTATTGTTCCTGACCTCCCATGCTCAAATGCCCTGCACGTTTGTTGCCCAAACCATGCCCCCAAACTTTGGGCTATATTTCTTAGTGCCGCTGCGAGACCCACCCCATATTAGGGCTAACTATTTATACGGCACCCCGTGTTCTGATTACACCTAACCCAAAAGGGTTAGGGGTAATTATATAATTTTAGTTAAATATTAAGGGGATTTAAGGGATAAAACTCCCGTATCTGATTAGAGCTCAAAGTAACGAGCGTAGCGAATCAAAAAACACACGAATCAGAGGTCAGGAATAAAAGTTACAACCTCGGGAAACATGCCACATGGGCGGGACCCACTTAAAAAGTGCAACATAACCTACCCATGTCTAGTTTTGAAGGGCACATCGATACGAGTCCATCCGTACCAAGATCGTGCAATTCCGACTTTGGGATAAAAAATTATCGCGTTTTGAAGTTGGAATTGTATTTGAATAAAATAATAATAAAATATTCAAGAAAAGACCAAATAGCTGATGTCAGCAGGCTGAGCTGAGCCGGAGATGGAGCCGCGCCACCGAAACAGTGCGCGATCGCGGCTGTCCGCGTGGCGTGGGTCACGCGCGACGCGCGCGGCAGATGCGCGCATCGTGCGTCAGACACATGGTGCGTCCGGACGTGCCGCACGTGGCACGGTGATGCGCGCATCATGCGCGGCATCCTTGGTTGCGGCCTAATCAAAACATGCCATGTGGGGTGAGCACGTGCACCCGTCTTTCCTCTTCCCCTATACGCTCGCATGCCAGTTTTCTATAAATAGTTCATTCCGTTCATTTTTCTGGAAGGAGTTTTTGGAGTCATTTTGTATCCATTTCCTTCCGTTCAAAATGCGTTTTTAGCTAAATCGAGGGTGTTCTACGCAATGGAAGCCTTAGTTTTTTGTGTTAGCAACTCTATATAGGGGAAACATCCCGGGGTAAGGGGAAGTTCTGTCTGCCGCTTATGGGCGCGGAAAGGGAAAAGTGTCTCCAGGTAAGGGAAGGTTTTGTCCGCTGCCTACGGGCGCGGAAAGGAAAAAGTGTCTCCAAGTAAGGGGAGGTTCTGTCTGCCGCCTACGAGCACGGAAAGGGAAAAGTATTTCCGGGTAAGGGGAGGTTCTGTCCACCACCTACGGGCGCGAAAAGGAAAAAGTGTCTCTGGGTAAGGGGAGGTTCTGTCCGCCGCTTACGGGCGTAGGAAGGGTAAAGTGTTCTTAGGCTAGAGGAGGTTCTGTCCATCATCTCTTGATCAGAAAGGGAGGATGCCCTGAGGAAATAAGCCACTCCGAACATCGCCACTCCCGGAATTGCAGGGGAGTATGCTTTTCTGACCTTCTAGTATAATATGATTTATATGAATGCACATCTTAATTAGTATATTTCTAATTAAGATATATATATTTTTCTTATCTGATATATGCTGATATGTTCCTATTTAATCTACTTTGATTTATTCTGTTGTGATCTGAAATGCTCTACTGTGATTTGACTTACTCCGATATGATATGATCCAATATGCTCTGTAGTGTGTTCTGCTCCGCTCTATGAAAGAGTGGGATGTGTTTTTTTTAGTGTTCTGCTCACTTATGTGAGATGTGTATTTTATTGATTCATTTGCTTATGTTTGACTTCGACAATCTGTAAGATTTCCGTCTGATTTGAAATGATTATTCGGATGTAAAGATATACATATTTTTAACGTATATGATTTTGTGATGCCTAATGCATGTATTAGCCGTTAGGCAGAACTACGTCTGGATCCGATCGTATTGGAATAACGTCAGATATGGTATCCAACATGTATGTAGGCAACCATTGATAAATAATGTTGGCCCGATCCAAATTAGTTATAAAATTAGGTTTTTTCTGATCTACACACAACGGGTTAAAGTTCCGTAGTGTGCGGAAGAATGTTGTGACTCTCGCACTCAGAGTCTGCAGCTTCTGGTCCATCGGTTTTAATTTTTCCGCTTATTTTAATGCACTCCGATTCTGTCTTCCGAGCTAACTCCCAGTCCAGGTCGGGTATATGCCGGTCGGGGTGTTACAATTTAGCCTAACACCGCGCATACTTGGGATGCCTATCTGACATCGTGGGCTTTGCCCCGGCCCAGTGACATCAAGGGCCAACAATTCTAGCAGATTCTAGCTTTGCACCCCCACTTCCTATTACGCACTAATGCACTGAAATAATGTTAAATAAAATATTTTTAAATTTTGAATTACAATCCTGTTTTTTGTTAATTCATTACTGATTTGGGCTATTTATGTTTTAAATACGTTAGTTGGACCTTAATTGAGTTTACATGTCTAAACAGGCTTCAACAGGATACAACTGGAAGAGGAAGTTAAGCCCAACTACCCAAAGCTATTTAAAAGTCAAGAATGGGCTCCTAATGGTCTAAACATGCATTGAATGGTCGAACACAACCTTGTGGACCCATTTGATTTGAGACTTGTATGAATAGAACCAAATTATGAAAGAAGCTGATTTAGACAGATTGACACAGCCTTAGTATTTCGATCATATCTTTTTATGTATAATTCTGATTGATACGACTCTAGTGGCAATAGAAAGAAGACTTCCGTGGCTACAAGTGTTATTTCAGGAAGAAATTCCAAATTCCGAAGATATATGGGTCCAATCAGACAAGCAATCAGGATGTAATCTAGAGATATGATTTCATTCTCCTCTTTGAAGCAACCCTTTCTACTCCTATAAATAGAGGGGTGAATGTGATAGAAGGATCATTCTCTCCTCTTTGGAGCTCTCTTCTCCTATTTTCTTCTCTCATTTTGTAATTTTATTTTTAGTTTTATTGTAATGGCTTTCTAAAGCTCTCAAGCTAAGGCTAGGAATGGAGCTTGTACTTGATGTTTAATGGATACTTTGATTCAAGTAAGTTCTTTATCATTTTAAATTGATGTTTCATATTTAAGGAGTTTATAATCTATATAATTATTTGATTCAGCGTTGAAGAAAGACATGCTGAATGTTTATAATTCCCTATGATTATATACTTAATGCTTTCACGTAGTAAACAATCAATTACTATTGTTCTATTTCAAAGTTTGTTTTTAAAAGATAAATTTTCCGATTGAGACAAATTTTCATTTGATCTTTAATGAGTTATCAATTAAATCAAATATACATTAGAGATTTATTACAAGTGGATTTCCGATGTCTTAGAACTTTCTCTTTGATTGTCTCTTATTCTCTATTTCAGCTTCCTTCTCTATTCTATTCTCTTCGTAATAGTTTTCTTTGTCACACAAGGCTTTCCCTGTAGATCGACCTTGTTTACTATAGTTGACAAGTAAAAAAGAAATCTACACTAGACTAATTCATAGTCTTGGTTTGGACGTAACAACAAATTGCCGCCGTTGCCGGGGATTGCAACGTGTGACAAGAATCCGTTACGAAAAAAAACTCACGATAACTTTACTAATTCTCTAACTTTTATTTTTGCACACTAACTCTTTAAATTCAGTCATTTACTTTTAGCATTTAAATTCTACAATTTTTTATGTTTTTAAGACCGGAGGCACTACCCACATTACTACCGAAAATTTTTCACGATCAAACATGTACCTTGATAGTGCCTTTGGCTTTTTTTTTCAATTTTAATTTTTGTCCATTAACTTCTAACTCTCTAACTTTTTATATTTTTTCATTTAATTTCTGCACTTTTACTTTTTGTAAAAATAAAAATAAAAATTGTTGTTGCATGGTCACGTGGGGTACGTGATAATTTTGGACGATTGAGAAGAGTGAACAAATCTTTTGAAAATTCTCTCTATTTTGATATAATGGAGGATCTAAGAACTAATGAGAAACTAAAAAGTGATAATGGGAATAATAATGCACAAAATGTTCAAGTTAAAACCTTGCGTGATTATTTGCAACCAACTAGATCAAGTTCTCCTTCTTGCATGATTTTTCCAACTAATGTGGGTAGTTTTGAACTCAAGCCGAGTATAATTCAATTACTACCAAAATTTCATGGCTTAATTGACATGGCACACAATTAGTTTCTTTTATAATGGTTTAACTTCTTAAATGAGGCAATTTGTTGAAATGATGTGTAATAGAGAGTTTTGAGTAAAGAACTCGAGGAAGCATGGGTTTATTTTGACGTGTTGGCTGAAAAAGCTCAATCATGGGAAGATTCTAATGAATTTGAAAATAGTAATAAGACCAAATCTAATGGGACAACTAAGGGGGGCCATGTACCTTCTTAAAGAAGAGGATGATGTAAAAGTAAAAATTACAAGTTTAACTAGAAAAGTTGAGGCTATAGAAATTAATAGGGAAAACATGTCTTAAGCTTCTCAAAAAGCACAAGATATTTATAGTATATGTGATAGTGATGGACACCAAACACAGGATTGTCCAACAATCCCTACTTTTCAAGAGGTGTTGCATATTTAAGCAAATGCTATGAATACCTACAAAAGGCCTTTTTCTTCTCCTTATTCTAAAACTTATACTCCTAATTGGAGAAATCATCCTAACTTTAGTTAGAGAAATGAGTCTAATGTGTAGGTACCCCCTTCTTCCTCAAATTATGTTCCACCACATAAGAAGACTCTTAAAGACACATTGCAAACATTCATGCAAAGTCAAGCAACAATCAACAACCAAACAATTCAAGCTATCAATGACTTGAAAACTTCTATCACTTAATTAGCCACAGCTTTGAGCACTCAAGAAAAAGGGGAGTTTCCTTCTCAACCTCAACAAAATCCTAAAGGTCAATTTGTAATTTAAAATTTAAATTCTTCAAGTTCACAAGAAGAGCATGCTAAGTCCATCACCACTTTGAGAAGTGAAAAGTTATTAACAATGACATTCCAAAGAAGGTTGTTGAACCTAAGGAATCTTTGAATTCTAAACATGGTGATGAACTTAACAACTCTGATTGTGTTGCTCCAATTCCTCCTCCCTTTCCCCAAAGATCACAATCTTCCTCTAAATTGGTGCGAAATGGTGACATTCTTGAAATTTTTAAACAAGTAAAGATTAACATTCCTCTCTTAGATCCCATTAAACAAATCCCATCTTATGCTAAATTTTTGAAAGACCTTTGTACAATCAAGGGTAAGCTACATGTACAAAAGAATGCATTTTTGACAAAACAAGCAAGTGCAATTTTACAACAAAACACCCCACCCAAATATAAAGATCCTGGTTGTCCAACCATATCTTGTATAATTGGGAATTATAAAATTTAAAAAGCTTGGCTTGATCTTAGGGCAAGTGTTAATCTCTTACCTTATTCTATTTATGAACAATTGGGACTTGGTGAATTAAAGTCCACAAGCATTACACTTCAACTTGCAGATCGCTCAGTTAAAACACTGAGAGGAATTGTTGAGGATGTGCTAGTACAAGTAGAAAAGTTTTACTTTCCTGTTGATTTTATTGTTTTGGACACACAACCAGTTTTGAATGCTTGTACTTAAATTCCTGTCATATTAGGCCACCCATTTCTTACTACTTCTAATGCTCTTATTAATTGTAGAAATGGTGTTATGAAGCTTTCTTTTGGAAATATGACTTTGGAACTGAACATTTTTAATATTTGCAAGCAACCAGGAGATGATGATGATGATGTACATGAAGTGAATCTTTTAGAAAGTCTTGTTGATGACATGACTACTATTTCTTCATTTTCTGACCCTCTTGAAGCCTGTCTTTCTTATTTTAACTTTGATGATGATGTTATGATTAATTATGTAAATTCCTTGTTGGAGTCAACTCTATTATTTGATACTGATAGGTGGAAGGCCCGCTTTGAGGAGTTACTGATAAGTATGAAATATATATCTATTTTATATGCCTTTTTACCTTATTTGCTAGCATAGATTAGGTTAATTTAGAGTTAGTTATGGATTATTTAGATTAAGATAGATATTAATATTTTAGTTTGATTATTAATTAATTTTGGTATTTATTAGTAGTTTTAGAATGTATTTGAATCAAGTTGAGCTCTTAATTATATTCTACATGTCTAAAATATGATATTTTATGTTTTGTAGGTAAAATGTGCTTATCGAAGTACTTAGACGATGTTTAGAATAATTAAAAATAGTCTTGACATGCATTAAAGTGATTTGGATAACTTTTCCGAGTTATAAACGAGTTGGAAATTAATATGGACATGAAAAAAAGAGCTTAATAAACAGAAAATAGACTGTCCAGAAAAACTGTCCAGATTACAGAAATAGTGTAACCGTTCGAATGGGGCATTTTTAAGGATCAAATGGGATAACGTGATTTTGAAGAAAAATGCAGTATAGGCATTCGAACGGGCATACAGGGCGTTTGAACGGGATAATGTGCAGTTTCCTTGTTTAAGCTGATTTTGAGTCATTTTCATATACAACTTCTTCCTACGGTTCTTATGCTTATATAAAGACATATTTGGCTCGAAATTGAAGGTTAGTAAGGAGATTTTGTAAAAAGAAGAAGGAAGAAGAAGATGGAGAAAAACTCAAAGCTTTCAATGGAGATTTAAGTGTTTTCTTATACAATGGAAGGCTAGACTTTTCTTTTACTTAGGAGTTGATGAAGCTATAGATAAGTTTCAGTTTCTTTTCTTTTTAATTTAGATCTAAGTTGTGAATTATGACAATTATATGATAAGGATTTCCTTTTTAATGGAAGAGCTTTTCATGTTTATTCAAATCTATGTTGATTTATTGTCTTGTAGATGATAGATTGATGTGGTTTTGATATTTGCATCAATTCTAATTTCTGTGATTTAGATGAGATGGTTATAGAATACTTTTAATGTTCAGATAATTAATGACTTGGATGAGTTATACTAAGATTAGACGGGTCATGCCTATAGCTATTTAGTGTAGATGATTCGTGCTATTGTCGAAGATAGTTCATGCCATGGAATTTAATTAATGATTCTTTCTGAAGTAATTATAGCTTGTAGCTGAGAATACTTATTCATATTCACACTAGATTTGGATTAAATGTTAAGGAATTGTTATAGTTCTATAGTAGATTCGATTTCCTAAGTAATTTCCATCATATTAATCTCTTGTTTTTAAACTAGTTGATTCCTTTCTTTTGCTTAATTTAAGTTTAAGTTGTTTCTAGTTTTTAATCAGCAAATTCCTCTTTAGATTTAGTAATAATTCATCCGTCCCTGAGGTTCAATAACCCTTAAATACTCATCCTAGTATAATTACCTTGTACACTTGCAAAGGGTTTAATTATAAACGATTAAGTTTTTGGTGCCGTTGCCTGGGACGGTGTTGATTTGTTACTAAATTAGCTTTAGGATAATTCTAGATACTTTAGTTTCAGTTTACTTATTTTTTTAGGTTAATTTTTAATTTCTTACCTTTTTTTAATTTGATCTTGTAGGTTGAGTTGAAGGTGCTCTCTACACTTGTGGCCACAAGTGGACATTGGCAAGCATAATGCTTCTCTTCGGTTTGCAAGATCCTTTTCCTTTTTTATTCTTTTTCCTTTAGTTATTTTTGCTTCCTCTTTCCCTTTTTACACTTAAAATTGTGTGGTGTGTTTGTGGTGTATGCGTAGTCGTCGCTCCTTACTCCCCCGATTAATACTATTTGACCCTGAGCTTGAGCGGACATCTAGGAGAGCTGAGTTGCCCTCAACCTACATCCCTACACCCCCAAACTCTCCCACCAATTCCTCCACCCCCACTACCTCTACCCTCATCATGGCTGAACATCAGTTAGTAGATGCACCACTCAAAGCTCTAAGGGAGTATTACACTCTCAATGAGTACACTTCCCCTTCATGCATTAGGTTGCCAACGGTTGCTGCTCAAAATTATGAAATTAAGCCCAATGTCATTCAAATGCTTCCATCTTTTTATGAACTTAATAATGATAACCTGTATAGGCACCTAGATGACTTCTTGAAAATATGCACAACTTTTAAGCTCTCAAATTTAACCGATGATGCTGTTAAACTTTGCCTTTTTCCTTTCACTTTGAAAGATATGGCTAAGGAATGACTTCACTCTTTAGAGCCAAACACCATCATAACTTAGGCCCAAATGCAACAAGAGTTCCTAAAAAAATACTTCCCCATAGGTAAGACCAACTAAATGAGAAAGGCCATAACCACTTTTACCCAACTTCCCACTAAACAGTTTCATGAGAGTTGGGATAGACTTAAGGACCTTCTTAGGAGGTGTCCTCATCATGCTGTCCCTAAGTGGCAATTAGTGTAATATTTTTCTAATGGTCTTACTAAACAAAACCGTTATCTTGTTGATGCAAGTTGTGGGGGTACCTTTTTACTAAAAAATGAAAATGAGGCATGAAAACTTTTTGAGGACTTGAGTGAAAATTTTCTTCAACGTGCTGCGTTGAATAGAAATGAGAGTGGACTATCTACCTTGAACAATGCCTCCTCTAGGGGTGGCTTGTATGAAGTCAAAAACTCATTAGACCTCTCCTCCAAAGTTGATACTTTGAGTAGGAAGCTAGACCTCCTTATGACTTCAACACATCAGCCCACTCCCTTCACTCAAGATACATGCACAATATACTTTAGCCCAGCCCATACTATCATGGAGTGCCCCTCTGCCTCTCAATTTCCTGAGCTTGTCCAAGACCATATGAATGCTACCCAATCCTTCCCTAGGGCTGAGAATAATCTATTTTCACACACATATAATCCTGGGTGGAGGAATCATCCTAACTTTTTCTTGGCGGGCACAAACCAAGGGGTTGTAGGCAACCAACCCCCTAGGCAACCATTCCAAGTCCCACCAGCCCATATCCACCAACCTAAAGTCCAACATCCATATATCCAACCAAATAGGAGTCCAGGTTTTGAAGAAAAGGTCTTAAGTGCCCTGCAAGGTATTCAATCTCAATCTCAACTCCTCCATTCTCACACACAATCTATAGCAAAGTTAGAAGCCCAAATTGGACAACTAGCCAATGCTATCAATAAGAGAGAGATAGGGACGTTGCCAAGTCAACCTCTACAAAACCCTAAAGGTCAATTTCAAGTAGAGGGAGCTCCTCCCACTAATGAACAAGTTAATTCCATAATAACCCTTAGGAGTAGGAGGATTGTTGACAAGAGTATTGGGGGGACACCATCGACAGATAATAGGAGTGAGGAGTTAAAAAGGGCAGCCCCTAATGAGCCTCAAGTAGAAGTTAGTGCACCACATGAGAAGGAGTTTGTATCTCCTTCCCATTCCTCAGAGCCACAATCTAGGACTACTTCCGATAGATCTTATATCCCTAGGGCACCTTTTCCTCAATGTCTTGGCATGGCCCCACCATTTAGAAAGAGCACAGCTAGGACTGATGAGATTCTTAAAACTTTCAAACAAGTCAAAATTAATCTCCCCCTATTAGATGCCATTAAGCAAGTCTCTGTTTATGCTAAGTTCCTCAAAGACCTATGCACTCAAAAGCGTAAATCTAAGACCCATGTGTCTAAAAAGGTCTTTCTCACCGAGCAAGTTAGCTCTCTTTTGAAGTTTGACACCCCACCTAAGTATAAGGACCATGGAGTGCCCACTATTTCTTATGTCATAGGCGATCACTCCATTCATAAAGCCCTCTTTGACCTTGGTGCGAGTGTCAATTTACCTGCAATCTCTAATGCTGAATGTTTTATGGTAGATAATTTTACATTTGATGCTTATGATAGAGGTCCATCTTTTGTAGCATCAGCCCATAATCAAGTTGTGCCTTCTAATTTTTTTGAACTATCATTTTTGGAGAATTAAGAGAAGAGTTAATGTCAATATCTATCACCCACATTGATATATTTAAGAATGTTGGCATTGTCTGGCTAAAGACGATAAACTTAGCGCTTCTTGGGAGGCAACCAATGTTTTTGATATATTTTTTTTCCTTCCTTTTATTTATTTTTTTGATTCACTTAGGTTTTATTTACTTATTTTTCTCAGCTTTTATTTTCTTTTCTTATTACAGTTTTTGTTGTTATATCTTTTCTTGGAAATTTGTATTTTAGGTTTGGGAAATTGCTCTTGATATGTATGTTTCTCATGTTTTCTCAATCCTATGTACTTTCTTTTCAGATTAGTGGATTAGTAATGCATTCAGGTGATATCTTTCTTTCCCTCTCTTACTTTTTTTTTCTTGTCATTGTAGTATATACATTCTTTTACATTGAGGACAATGTTCAGTTTAGGTTTGGGGGTGTAGAAAGATATTTTTCTACCTTATTTTTTCTTTTAGGATGTTTTAGAATTTTTTTTTGTTATTTCTTTAGTTTTGTTTTATGTGGTTTTTATCATTTATTTTCTTTTAAAAGCATATGTCTGTTTTTAAATAGATCAATTTCATGAAGAAAGTTCAAGTAATTAATTAAGTGATGAAAATGATTGAGTGAGTAATTTCTATTTTATTTTCTTTATCTTGGATAATTGTGCTTATATTTTTAAATCACATTTCACACACTTGAAACTTGTAGGAATATAATTTTATGATTTATTACTTGTAATCTTAGTGGGATATCTTTAACTAAGCATATTTTTGAAAACTTGGCAATTGAGTAATCTTTAATGTTTTATGATAGATCTTTATGCTTGGCTATTATTTGAAAAAAGATGGGATAAGTGTGCGATGAAAAAAAAGAGAGTTGAAAAAAAAAAATAGATTGATTGAAAAAAAAGAGTAAAGTTTGTTTATCTTTTCACTGAGTAATCGGGCCTTGTGCCTAGGCAAGTATAAGGGATCGCGTCAAAAGGTGAAAAGTTGAGATAAATTATTTTATGACTTACTTGGTTTTGTAGCCTTTATAGTTCGAGTTATTAAGCCTGAGGGGTGTTTCAACACCTAGTGCCTTGAGCCAACTGGATTAGGGACACTGGCCTAACGCTTGTTACATGGACTATTTAGAAAGCTTAATAGAACTAAGTATTGCACAAGTCATATTTTGAGGTATATTATGCTCTTATTCCCTGAATTTAATTAAAATTTGAAGGCTATTACATGAGGTTTTATTATGAGATGTTAAAGATGAAAGATTGTCATTGTTATATTTTTGAGTTAGTGAACTTTAATGAGCTTGGTTAATGGGTCACATAAGATATACTTGTTAATAAAGAATGAAATTGTATGACTACAAAGTTTCTACACTTTATGTTTTTGAAATGTATATATGTAGTGCACAATTATTTCTAAGATAAGCTTATAGAATAGATGATTCCTTACTTGAAAGTGATCAGATCGATATTATTTACTTGTGTCAAGTATTTGTGGTTGGTTCTTTTTAAAAATAGTTGTGTGTTTTTAAGAGAATATTGTTTTTTGAATTTTTATTTATTTTATTTTATTTTATTTTATTTTATTTTATTTATTTTCTTAGGTTTAGATGTTTGTGGGTATCATTGCTGCAAACCCTCACAAGACACAACTCGTCTAACTAGGGACACCTAGGGGTTTAAAGGCTTGTTGCATATGCTAAATGCAATCGTGATTCCCTACGAAAGTGACATTTATTTATTTTTATAGATTAGTTGTTTTGTTTTGTTTTATTTTACTTGATGACTAGCAAAATATAGGTTTGGGGGTAAGATAAGTATGAAATATATATCTATTTTATATGCCTTTTTACCTTATTTGCTAGCATAGATTAGGTTAATTTAGAGTTAGTTATGGATTATTTAGATTAAGATAGATATTAATATTTTAGTTTGATTATTAATTAATTTTGGTAGTTATTAGTAGTTTTAGAATGTATTTGAATCAAGTTGAGATCTTAATTATATTCTACATGTCTAAAATATGATATTTTATGCTTTGTAGGTAAAATGCGCTTATCGAAGTACTTGGACGATGTTTGGAATAATTGAAAATATTCTTGACATGCATTAAAGTGATTTGGACAACATTTCAGAGTTATAAACAAGTTGAAAATTAATATGGACATGAAATAAAGAGCTTAATGAACAGAAAATAGACTGTCCAGATTGTAGAAACAGTGTAGCCGTTCGAACGGGGCATTTTTAAGGATCAAACGGGATAACGTGATTTTGAAGAAAAATGCAGTATAGGTATTCGAATGGGAATACATGGCGTTCGAACGGGATAACATGGAGTTTCCTTGTTTAAGCCGATTTTGAGTCATTTTCATATATAACTTCTTCCTACGGTTCTTATGCCTATATAAAGACATATTTGGCTCGAAATTGAAGGTTAGCAAGGAGATTTTTTAAAGAGAAGAAGGAAGAAGAAGATGGAGAAAAACTCAAAGCTTTCAATGAAGATTTAAGTGCTTTCTTCTACAATGGAAGGCTAGACTTTTCTTTTACTTAGGAGTTGATGAAGCTATAGATAAGTTTCAGTTTCTTTTCTTTTTAATTTAGATCTCAGTTGTGAATTATGACAATTATATGATAAGGATTTCCTTTTTAATGAAAGAGCTTTTCATGTTTATTCAAATCTATGTTGATTTATTGTCTTGTAGATGATAGATTGATGTGGTTTTGATATTTGCATCAATTCTAATTTCTGTGATTTAGATGAGATGGTTATAGAATACTTTTAATGTTCAGATAATTAATGACTTGGATGAGTTATACTAAGATTAGACGGGTCATGCCTATAGCTATTTAGTGTAGATGATTCGTGCTATTGTCGAAGATAGTTCATGCCATGGAATTTAATTAATGATTCTTTCTGAAGTAATTATAGCTTGTAGCTGAGAATACTTGTTCATATTCACACTAGATTTGGATTAAAAGTTAAGGAATTGTTATGGTTCTATAGTGGATTCGATTTCCTAAGTAATTTCCATCATATTAATCTCTTGTTTTTAAACTAGATGATTCCTTTCTTTTGCTTAATTTAAGTTTAAGTTGTTTCTAGTTTTTAATCAGAAAATTCCTCTTTAGATTTAGTAATAAGTCATCCGTCCCTGAGGTTCGACAACCCTTAAATACTCATCCTAGTATAATTACCTTGTACACTTGCAAAAGGTTTAATTATAAACGATCAGATACCTCCTTCTAATAGCGCTCCTCTCCCCTCAAGTGTCCAACCACCTAAGCTAGACTTGAAACCCCTCCGTACTGAACTTAAATATGCTTATCTTGGTGAGGGAGAGACATTTCCTGTGGTTGTCTCTTCAATGTTGGATAGGGAACAAGAGCACAGGTTGCTCGAAGTCCTTAGAAATCATAAGAATGCCATTGGGTGGACCATTGCTGATATCAAGGGGATTAGTTCCCTGATTTGTACACATAGGATCTTCATGGAAGAAAATACAAAACCTGTGAGACAAATGCAACGGAGGTTAAACCCCAACATGAAAGAGGTGGTGAGAGCAAAGGTCTTAAAATTATTAGATGTGGGTATCATTTACCCCATTTCTGACAGTCCATGGGTGAGTCCCACCCAGGTTGTCCCCAAAAAGTCTGGAGTGACAGTGGTAAAGAATGCTAATGATGAGTTAATTCCCACTAGAGGCACCACTAGTTGGCGGATGTGCATAGATTATAGGAAATTGAATTTTGTCACTAGGAAAGACCACTTCCCTTTACCATTCTTGGACTAAATCCTAGAGAGAGTGGCCGGTCATCAATTTTATTGTTTTCTAGATGGTTATTCATGATATAATCAAATTGAGATTGCCCTTGAAGATCAAGAAAAAACAACATTTACATGTCCATTTGGTACCTTCGCATATCGAAGGATGCCATTTGGATTATGTAATGCTCCTGCCACATTCCAAAGGTGCATGATGAGCATCTTTAGTGACATGGTGGAGCGGTTTTTGGATGTTTTTATGGATGACTTTTCTGTTTTTGGTGATTCTTTTGATGATTATCTTGATAACTTAGAAAAAGTTTTGGTGAGATGTGAAGAGAAAAATCTAGTTTTAAATTGGGAAAAGTGTCATTTTATGGTTACTACTGGAATAGTACTAGGTCACATTGTTTCTGTGCAGGGAATTCATGTGGACAAGGCAAAAATTGAATTGATTGCTAATTTGCCTAGTCCAAAGTCCATAAAAGATGTTAGATCCTTTCTAGGGCATGCCGGTTTTTATATAAGATTTATCAAGAATTTTAGTGTGATATCTAGACCATTGTATAATCTTCTATCTAAAGAACATTCTTTTAAGTGGTCAGATGCATGTGAAGAAGCTTTCACAAAGCTTAAAAACATGTTAGTGTCTGCACCCATCATGCAACCCCCGGATTGGACCATTCCTTTTGAAATTATGTGTGATGCAAATGATTATACCGTTGGGGTTGTTTTAGGGCAATGGAAAGATAAGAAAACTTGTGTCATTCATTATGCAAGATGAACTTTAAATAGTGCCCAAATGAACTACTCCACCACTGAAAAAGAACTTCTTGCTGTAGTATTTGCACTTGACAAGTTTAGATCCTATTTGATTGGCTCTCATATTATCATTTTTACTGACAATGCAACTTTAAAGTACCTTTTGAGCAAACAAGATTCAAAGCCCAGATTGCTCCGATGGATACTCTTACTTCAAGAGTTTGATCTAACAATCAAAGACAAGAAGGGAGTAGAGAATGTGGTGGCGGATCATCTTTCAAGATTGGAATTTTCTGATTCTTCAGAAAATAATCCAATCCAAGACACATTCCCCGATGAACAACTTTTTGCCATCTCACATCCTCCATGGTATCCTGACATTGCCAACTACTTGGTGACAGGTAAAGTTCCCCACCATTGGTCACCTCAAGATAAAAAAAGATTCTTCACTAAGGTAAAGCATTTCTTTTGGGACGACCCTTGTCTCTTTAAGTATTGTCCGAATCAAATAATAAGGAGATGTGTGCCTAATTCTGAACAAGTAAGTATCATCTCTTTTTGTCATTCTGAAGTATGTGGTGGTCACTTCTCCT
Source organism: Saururus chinensis (assembly GCA_035235625.1). Classification (NCBI taxonomy): domain Eukaryota; kingdom Viridiplantae; phylum Streptophyta; class Magnoliopsida; order Piperales; family Saururaceae; genus Saururus; species Saururus chinensis. The sequence goes on along the minus strand of CP141146.1, from coordinate 19,728,486 downwards.
CTAAAAAGACCACCGCTAAAATTTTGCAATGTGGTTTTTACTGGCCAACGCTTTTCAAAGATGTTCATGAATTTTGTAAAACTTGTGAAAAGTGTCAAAAGTTAGTAGCCATATCTCGTCGAAATATGATGCCCCTTAACCCCATATTGGTTATTGAGATTTTTGATTGTTGCGGCATTGATTTCATGGGACCTTTTCCTCCTTCTTTTAGCTATGTTTAAATTTTAGTTGTCGTCGATTATGTTTCCAAGTGGATTGAGGTTGTTCCAAGCAAAACCAATAACCACAAAGTCGTTATGCGCTTTTTAAAAGAAAATATATTTTCAAGGTTTGGAACACCTCGAGCCATTATAAGTGACGAGGGGTCACATTTTTGCAATAAGCCTTTTGAGGCTTTGATGAGGAAGTATGGGATTACCCATAAAATAGCTACCCCCTATCACCCACAAACAAGTGGACAAGTTGAGATTTCTAATAGGGAAATTAAATATATTTTGCAAAAAAGGGTAAATCCAAATGGTAAAGATTGGTCTTTACGGATAACCAATGCTCTTTGGGCTTACCGTACCGCTTTTAAGACCCCAATTGGAATGTCTCCCTACCATTTGATTTTTGGAAAAGCTTGTCACTTGCCTGTGGAGTTGGAACATAGGGCATATTGGGCAATTAAAGCTTTAAATTTTAACTTTGACAAGGCTGGCTTAAATAGAAAATTGCAAATCAATGAGTTAGAGGAAATTCGACGTGATGCTTATGAGAGTTCAAAACTTTACAAAGAGAGAATGAAGGCTTTTAATGATAAAAATATTTTATGAAAAACTTTTGAGTCATTTTAAAAAGTTTTATTGTACAACTCTCGACTTCATCTCTTTCCAGGAAAATTAAGATCACGTTGGACAGGTCCTTTCATTGTAAAAACTGTTTTTCCTTATGGAACTGTTGAAATTGAAAACCCAAAAAATGGTGATGTTTTCAAAGTTAATGGACAACGTTTAAAACCATTTTTAGACCATTTTGTCCCTGTAATTGAGTCTACATCTCTTGAAATTCCAAATTATGAGAGTTGATTTTCTTTTCATGATTTTTACAAAAAAACACAAATAAAACCAAAAAAATTTATTTCAAATATTGAGGACAATGTCTCGTTTGGGTTGGGGGGTGAGTTGGGATAATTTTTGTTAATTGTATTGATTGTGATAACCTTCATCCTTTCTTGGTCTACTTTTTCTTTAGTTTGATCTCTAGATAATGATGACACTTGAATATTTTATTAAAACATTCATTTTGTGATGAGTCTTTACAATTAACTTTCTTGAAGAGGATCTTTGAAACTAATTTTGGTTTTCAAAATTTTGCTCGCATGACGAATTTTTAGAGTTGAAGTCGAATTATGTGGTGTTGCTCTAATACTCACCCAGAATGTTGAGAGACACAAAATCCAATGAACTTTGACTTCCTTGTTCACTTGGTTGGCTGGAAATGAAGAAAATTTTTTGGGGATTATTATCATTATAGAAAGCAATCAATGAATTAAACCGAGTACTTCGGAAATGGCTGCCTATGAAAAAAAAATGAATGAGAAAAGAAAAAGAAGTAAAAAAAAAAGTGATAGACATCATATTAAAAAAAAAATGAAGTTGCCAAATAATGTTTCATTTTGTAAGATAGGGCGAAGCCATCATTGTAACAACGCAAGCATGCTAGAATATCACAGATAAAGCCCATGAGGTATTAAAGTGAACATCCAAACCGCTTGTTATCTCGGACAGGTTGCTTTGTTTTGAATTGGTTCTTTTGGCTATCTAAACATCTCTTGGTGAGTAGAAGAGCATACTACTTTAGGAGGCTGATCCTCTTAAAGTCTTGTCAAAATTTTACTTAGACTCACTTACACATTGTTTTAAAAGTTCCTCTACATAGAAATTTAATGGTTGAGACTTTTATATTTAATTTATGAAAACTAGTGCTTGAGTAGTTTGGAGATAATTGTAAAGTTTGTTGTTTGCTTAGTGAGGATGAAAGGGTTCTTTGGTCTTTCTTTACAATTATTATCTTAGTCTTTACTTCCTCAACACAACTTGTTAGCAATGTAATTCATATTCTTTTTCTTCTTCTTTGTTTTGTCTGGCTGAAGATATAAAACTTAGCGCTACTTGGGAGGCAACCCATGAGTTTTTTTGAATTTTGTGGGTATATTCACTTCAAACCCTCACAAGACACAACTCATCCACTAGTGTAAGCTAGGGGTTTAAAGGCTTGTTGCATATGCTAAATGCAATCGAGATTTCTTGTGGAAGTGGAGTAGTAGTTTTGTTTTCTATTATTTTAATTTTTGTTTTGCTCGAGGACTAGCAAAAAGTACGTTTGGGGGTATTTGATGCACTGAAATAATGTTCAATAAAATGTTTTCAAATTTTGAATTGCAATCATATTTTGTGTTAATTCATTGCTGATTTGGGCTATTTGTGTTTTAAATACGTTAGTTGGACCTTAATTGAGTTTACATGTCTAAACAGGCTTCAACAGGATACAACTAGAAGAGGAAGATAAGCCCAACTACCCAAAGCTATTTAAAAGTCAAGAATGGGCTCCTAATGGTCTAAACATGCATGGAATGGTTGAACACAACCTTGTGGACCCGTTTGATTTGAGACTTGTATGAATAGAACTAAATTATGAAAGAAGCTGATTTGGACAGATAGACACAGCCTTAGTATTTCGATCATATCCTTTTATGTATAATTCGGATTGATACAATTTTGGTGGCAATAGAAAGGAGACTTCCGTGGCTACAAGTATTATTTCATGAAGAAATTTCAAATTCCGAAGATATATGGGTCCAATCAGACAAGCAATCAGGATGTAATCAAGAGATATGATTTCATTTTCCTCTTTGAAGCAACCTCTTCTACTCCTATAAATAGAGGGGTGAACGTGATAGAAGGATCATTCTCTCCTCTTTGGAGCTCTCTTCTCCTATTTTCTTCTCTCATTTTGTAATTTTGTTTTTAGTTTTATTGTAATGGCTTTCTAAAGCTCTCAAGCTAAGGCTAGGAATGAAGCTTGTACTTGATGTTTAATGGATACTTTGATTCAAGTAAGTTCTTTATCATTTTAAATTGATGTTTCATATTTAAGGAGTTTATAATCTATATAATTATTTGATTCAGCGTTGACGAAAGGCACGCTGAATGCTTATAATTCCCTGTGATTATATATTTAATGCTTTCACGTAGTAAACAATCAATTACTATTGTTCTATTTCAAAGTTTTTTTTTAAAAGATAAATTTTTCGATTGAGACAAATTTTCATTTGATCTTAATTGAGTTATCATTTGAATCAAATATACATTAGAGATTTATTACAAGTGGATTTCCGATGCCTTAGCAATTTCTCTTTGATTATCTCTTATTCTCTATTTCAGCTTCCTTTTCTATTCTATTCTCTTCGTAATAGTTTTTTTTGTCACACAAGGCTTTCCTTGTGGATCGACCTTGTTTACTATAGTTGACAAGTAAAAAAGAAATCTAAACTAGACTAATTCATAGTCTTGGTTTGGACGTAACAACACGCACAACCCAAAACCTGCGGGATGTCCCTAGTTCCCTGTCATTCCAAAAGGAAAAGTATTGTCGGTCATTAGCCTTGGACCGTCGAAGGCTCGACCTCTGTTGTGCCCATATCCTCCACCGTAAGTCGTGCTTAATGCACAATCATCTGTACGTTGATTTGGATGTGAGTAGCGATAAGAAATGTCACCAACTTTGTCGGCCACTTTCTCCGGCCCTTAGTGCCCTCAACTTTTGTTTGGGTGACCGCCACTGGCGAACCACACCTCTTTTGTGTTTGACCACTGACAGCCTATCTAGGGGGTTCCCTTTTACAACTCACGCTTGTGTTGCTCATGCAGACTAGGTTAAAGGCACCGCTTTTACGGGGTATGATGAGTGAACGACACCACCACTAGGCAATATAGCCGCTAAAGCCCTTTTTTGTCTCTCCTATATTTGTGAGTACGCAACCAAGCCCTCCGTCATGTTGTGAAGCTTCGATAATACAGAATTGTTGCTACTAGATGTAATCCACTATATATTTTAACGTTTTGTGGCCAACAAAGTATTTTAAACCATTGGCCGACCTCCAATCAATCACCTCCTATATTGTTGTCGCTCTTGTCATCCCTAGTGGAACGACCTTGTGTCCGGCCGCCCTAGTGTGCCGAGTCTTATGCTTTGAGTGAAATTAATCTAACCTTATCGAGATTAATTCCAGCATCTCTGAAAATCCTTGGGACAACGACTCTCTCAGTGCGATGTATTTGGCCAACCATTCCTCCATCGACACCGCCACCATTGTTTGCTCGCCATCAAATCACGTGGATTATGAGGTAGGGGACCTTGAACTCGTAATTTCATGATAGCATGCTTTGATTGTGTAGTAGCTTGCTAGGAGATTATAATTTAATATTTTGCATGATAAATGCTGACTAAATAAGCATGTTTGATGTATGTGAATTGTGCGTATGTTAGTGAAGACTAATGGTATGGTAGTAAGTTATGAATTATATGTATGTGATCAGAGCGTGTGATTTATCTTCGTTGTGGGCTGGTGGTTTGTGATCGATGGGAACGATTATGGGTGTTTGACTGTAAGTTTGTAAAAGGGGTATTTGAAGGATTATGATGTGGAAATTACAACGGTATGCTGGTTGAGGGAAGACTTATAAATGATGGGTGAAGGTTGGACTTTATAAGATTGGAGGATCAGTTCGGATTGAGTTGGAGGGTACGATGGAGGGTATGATGGAGCTATGAGCAAGAGAATTAGGGGATGCAGGAATTTTGAAGACTTAAGATTCAGAGCACTTTTGGGGGCCTATGAGTTAGTGAGAGATAACAACATAATTGTACCGCATAATGTATGTAATGTGAATTGTAACATAAAACAATGAGTAAGGAATTAGTAAGGGTTTGATGATGAGACTTAGGTCTAAAGGGTGTCATTTGAGGAGTTCGAGTAAGATGATTCGGTTTTAAGGCGGATGGTGTAAGATGTAAGGCCGTAAGTGTATGATGGTAAATGTATCAGTATGGAATTCGAGTTGAAGTAAGGCTATGCAGAGATTCGTAAGACTGTAAGTGTCAAGGTGGGAGATGAGCTAAGTAAAGGATGCTACTTTGTGGATTAGAGCTTCAGAACGGGTGCAGTTCTAGCTTGGTTGGCTAAAGAATGTAAGACAGAAGTCATTCCGAATATAATTATACATACATAAGTTACCTAATATGAACTTGAATGGTAAGTAACCCTAATTTGGTAATGTTGTAAGTTGAGACTAAGGGTTTCGATGGATTAAGTTCCGTGTTTGAGCCAATCGATAAGTAATCGACATAGCGTTCTTCCTGGTTTAGCCATGGTGTTATCCTGCGGGATTTAGTCTTGATGTTGTATTTTGGCCCAGACGTTTGATGCTCTATTGAGAGTGCTGTAAGTTTTCGCCTTCATGGGCACTTTATGTATTTCGGCCAACTGATGGCACTGTATGTTCCGCCCAAGAGTGGCATTGTAAGATTCCTGCCCAAGAATGGCACCGTATGTTTTTCGCCCTTAGTTAGCACTGTATGGCCCTTGTTGGCACTGTATGGCCCCAGGGAGTGGGCATTTGCGTGCTCAAGTAAGTAGTATCATGGATCTACTCTTACCTGTTTGATCATGTGCCCCATGAGTATAGGTGTGCCTTGCCTTCGGAAAAGTCCATGGCATCTAGTTGCTCCCCAAAGGTTAAGGTGATGCCCCAATGGGATTATTTTCCTTTTCAACGTTGGAGCTTGTTGATTTTAATGAGTTTCAGTTGTCGGTAGTATGTGTACAATAGTAAGAGTAAGTTGTATGCTTCAAATTTTGAGTAAGTTGTACGTGTAAGATCCAGAATTAGTGTAAGTGTAAGCTTCTAAGGAATACGTAAGAGTACATTTATGCGTAAGAGTAAGATTGTACGAGTAAGGTCATACAAATAAGTTCATACGAATAAGGTCGTATGAGTATGTGTATGTGGTAAAGTGCAAGTGTACGATTGTACAAGTAAGTTGGTAAGACTCTGAATTAGAGTGTAAGAGTATGACATAAGAGTAAGTGTAAGTTCAGCTAGTACGATGATTTGTGTATGAGACCGTATGTATGTTTCATATTTTGTTTGCTTCATGTATTGGTGCATGAATGTATCTATGTATGAACTTACGAAGTTCATTGATTTATTTCCCCTACTGGGTATTTTCCTACTAAGTATGAAAATACTCATCTTATGTTTTTAGCCCCTTTGTCCGGAGGGTTTTTCAGGTCGATCGATAGCTTTTTGGACTGGACTATTCCTCGTGTGGATTATTCTTCCTCGACCTAGAGTACAGTGCAATCGTAGTGAGATTATGTGGATTTTGGTGCTACGATCTCATGTATTAATTAAGGTGAGAGTTAAATATGTTATTCTTCTGGACTTGTGCATATATGTACTAATTAGAACACAGACGGTTGAAGAACTTGTACTCAAAAAGGCCTGAGATTTGTTTGTTTTTAAAAGACCATGGCCATGGCAGGTTTTACTTTTATGTTTTTATTTCGGGCAATGCCTGAGAATGTTAGTTTTGTTGTATGATGAATTAATTTACGAAAATTGTTTTCACCCGTTTTAAAATTTGTTGTTTAATTTGATTTACATTTGTGTTTTGAAATATAATTTTAGTAAAATTTTAAAGTAAATATGGGGAAAAACCTCAGGCATGACAGTAATATAGTTTCAAATCTCATCTTCATTAGAAGAACTCTCGTCAGAGTAAGTTGCTTGAAACGCCTTGCCCTTTCTCTTGTTATTAAAACCCTTTGATTTCTTAGGCTTATCGTTAGAAGAATTATTAGAATTATTATTAGAGCAATCAACAACAAAGTGACCTAACTTACTATATTAAAAATACTTCGATTTCTTCTTGTCTTGTTTGTTTTGCCTATCATCTCTCTTATTCCCTTATCTCTTCCAAAAAAATGGCCCTTATTTCCAAACCTAAAATTCTAACTTTTTATGAATTTCTTGAAGTTTTTAGCCAACAAAAGCATTAATTCTTTATCATCTTCAAACTCATCGATTCTTCTAAGGTGTTTAAAGATTTATTCTTCTTATAAGTTCTCTTAGATGTTTTTAGAGCAGTTTATTTTTCCTTAAAATTTTCAAACAACTTTTCTTGCTTTCATTTGAATCTTCTTGCATCTCAAAAGTTCTAAGGTTCCTAAGCAACTCCTCAATGTATAAGGTGTCTAACATTTAAGATTCATTAATGGCTGCCACCTCAATTTGAAATTTACTAGACAAGGACCTTAATAGTTTCCTCACAATAAGGTAATTAGGTATAGGCTCCCATAATTGATCACATGTATTTATTATGTCTCAAATTTTAGCATAGTATTCAAAAATAGTCTCATCTTCACTCATTATTATGTTTTCAAAGTTTAGGGTAAGCATCTGTAGCCTAGACACTTTTATAGCCACGTTTCCCTCATTATATTTCACAAGTTTTTCCCATGCCAACTTAGCAAATATTGAATTAGAAGTTAACCTATGTTGTGATTTTCCTACGACATTGAACAATGTACTAAGGGCTTTACTATTTTGACTTGCAAGATTTATTTCATTTTCATCTCATTCACTCCCATCTTTTAAGATTGAATTTCCATATCATCATTGGTCATTGGAGGATTTCAACCTTTAATTACCACTTCGAGGCATTCCCATCATAAAAATGCTCTCATCCTATTTTTCAAATATGAGAAATATTGACCATCAAACAATATTAGACGAATCATCAGATTACGCAAATCCCCATATTCATTCATTGAGTTATTTGACTCGGCCATTGAAATTGATCCAACAAAAATCACCCAAGCAACACACTTTAAGCAATTAAAGAATGGAAAATTATAAGAGAAGCAAACTAACAAACTAGGGCACACAAATCAGTAAATTTAGCAAGTAATTCTAAAAGAAAAAACAAGTAAATTATGCAAAATTTAGAAATCGAACCTTAGCACAAGTAATCTAGCACTAAAAATCAAAATATAGGAAGATTAAGTAAGATAATGATGCACTAGCATGTAAAAATAGATTGATATCATGGAGCAAACTCAATTCATAAATAATGAAACTTAGCTACCACTTGCGATTAAATATCTGTCTAATCAACCTAATGGAGAACCACATTGCCCCTAGTTCAATTATCCAACTTAGACTACGAGATATGGCCTTGTTGCACAAAATTGTCTTATATAGCGGAAACAATGAAAACCTAATTTCTAAGCACACTCACGATTAATCAATTATCAAACAATAAAGCATGCAAAACCATGCATGAACACAATGCAATTTAATATAGAAAACCCAAACTCGGGTAAAAAATCATGGCAGCCCCAACAAGGACTAAATGAATACACTACTAGCAATCAAGACACTTACATGACAAAAGTAAACCACCAACCTTTGTTTTGACATTAACACAAACTCCATTTGTTTAGATCTCCATAAATTATTGTCATTACTGGCCTTCAAGTCTTCTCCTCGAGCACTTAAAACTTTAATCTCTCATTGCCTTGTCTTTGTCTTCTTCTAGCCTTGAATAAGCTCCTTTTGTTCTAATAACTTTGGTGTATAGATAGTTTCTTCCATTTTACTCTAGAAGACTAATTTTCTCAAAACTCCATTAGAGCAACTTCACACAAGCTCTTTGATTTTTCTAAGCCTTCTCTCTCCCTTTCATCACATCCCAAACCCTTTTTCTAGAGTCCTAAATATTGAAATGAATATAACTTTAACTAGGAATCTAAATCAAACCAAAAAAGCTTAAAATAAGCAACTTTGCTCTACATTGATCAATCGTTCCACAAGGCAATCAATTGATCTGTGTTCCTGAAGCTTACGACTCTTCCATTGATGACGTGATTGATGCACTGAAATAATGATCAATTAATTTTTTTCAAATCTTGAATTGTAATCATATTTTTTCTTAAATCATTACTTATTTAGGCAATTTATATTTTTCATAGGTAAGTTAGACATGACATCTCTTGTGTTCACATATCAAAATGGGCTTCGATAGGATCGAATTGGAAGAGGAAGTGAAGCCCAACTACCTAAAACTATTCAAGGTTTAAGAATGGGTTCTTAATGGTCTAAACATGCATAGAATTGTTGAACACAACCTTGTGGACTCATTGGATTTTACATTTGCATCAAGAGAACTAAATTCGAGAAGAAACTGATTTGGACAGATTGACACAGTCTTAGTATTTTGGTCATATCATTCTATATAAAATTCGTATTGATACGAGTCTAGTGGCAATTAATCAGGAAGTAATTAAGGGATATGATTGGACATTCCCTTTAAAGCAAACTCTTTTACTCTTATAAAAGGATGGGTGAACGTGGGAGAGGGATCATCCCCTCCTCTTTGAGCTCTCTTCTCCTATTTTTATCTTCTTTTGTAGTTTTAATTTTTAAGTTTTATTGTAATGACTTTCTAAGCACTTTAGCTAAGGCTAGAATGATTTATAAAAAAATATTAGGGTTCTATTCATGTTTCATCAATGGTTTTAAGTATGTGTTGATTATTTGAAGTGATGTTCATTTAATATTATTCTTCTTGTTATTTTTTTGTGATCTTAATACATAAGATGCTTTAAGGCTCTCCTCTTTCATCTTTTGTGGTTTTGATACATAGAACTATTGAAGAAACAATTATTTTTATCCTTCATCTATACAAAGTATTCCCTTTCTTTATTTTTTCTTTTAATGTTCATATCTTCCGGTTAGATGAAATCTTCATTCGATTCTAACTAAGATAACATGGCACATGAAGAACATCATTAGATGTTAAATTGATCTCAATGTCTTAGTGTTTTATCTTATTCATTTCTTAATTCTTTACTGCCTCAAATCATTGTGGTAGTCACATAAATGCAATCCTTGTGGGTTCGACCTTGAAAGACTACATCCACTTGTGAAGTTGCAAGTAATATAACTCTAAGTTTTGGCTCAATTTAATGAATTAATAAACAAATTTTTGGTGATGTTGTCGGGGATTGCAATGTGTAACAAGAACGCCAATTAAAAAATATTCTCCCTATTCTGTCATTTTTTTTCTTGTTTTTCTTTCTTTTCTATTTCTTTTTTTGAAAGTGGGAGTAGTTGGAAGAAGAATCATTGAAGAAGAAAGATCTCTTGGACTTGTCATTGCTCAAAGAATTAAATAAGACCAATTAAAACATTACAGGTAGTTTTATTCCACTTCCTTTACTTCATTTCTTTTAGTTCTTAGATTTTTTAGAATTATTTTCTTTAGATATCAAGTTTGAATTTCATGTTTTACTTTGGTTAATTTATAGATATTCATTCTTTAAATTTACTTTTTTGATTCTTTTGTTTTAGTTCCTTCCAAAACAGAAAAAAAAAAGTTTCTCATTTTTTTTATGCGCTCATGGCAAAGGGACAAAAAGTGGTTGCTTAGAAAGTGTTGATATTGCTCTTAATATTTCTAAGTTTTCTCTTTCTTTGAACACTCTTGATGATTGTACAAGTAATAATAGTTTTAATGAAGTGCAGAATAATCAACAAGTTAAAACCTTGTGTGATTATTTGCAACCAACTAGATCAAGTTCTCCTTCTTATATGATTTGTCTAATAAATATAGGTGGTTTTGATCTCAAGCCAGGAGTAATTCAACTACTGCCCAAATTTTATGGCTTAGATTCAGAAAGCCCATATTTACATTTAAAAGAGTTTAAAGAGGATAGTGCAAACTTTGCCAAATCAAAATATTTCTAATGATGTTATTAGATTAAAACTCATTCTATTTTCTTTAAAAGAAAAAGCAAAAAAATTGTTAAATTATTTGAAGTAGATATCCATTGGAACATGGCATGAAATGCGAAGAGAATTTTTGAAAAGGTTTCTCCCTACTCACATAACTAATACACTTAGAAAGACTATCATAAATTCTTCACAAAAAGAAAAAAGAGACTTTCTTTTAATGTCAGGAAAGATTTAAAGAACTTTTGTTGTTATGGTCACATCATGGATATAAAATATGGCATATAATTAGTTTCTTTTATAATGGCTTAACATTTGAAATTATGTGTAATGGAGAGTTTTTGAGTAAAGAACTTGAGAAAGCATGAGACTATTTTGATGTGTTGGCTAAAAATGCCCAATCATGGGAAGATTCTAATGCATTTGAAAGTACTAATAAGACAAAATGTAATATAACAACTAATGGGGGCATGTACATTCTTAAAGAAGATGATGATATGAAAGCAAAAATTGAAAGTTTAACTCAAAAAATTGAGGCTATGGAAATTAATAAAGAAAACATGTCAAAAGTGTCTAAAAAAACATAAGATATTTGTAGTATATGTGAGTATGATGGACACCAAACATAGGATTGTCCAACAAATGTTGCATAATTAAGCAAATGCTATGAGTACTTATAAAAGACCTTTTTCTTCTCCTTATTCTGAAACTTATACTCATAATTAGATAAATCAACCTAACTTTAGTTGGAGAAATGTGTCTAATGTGCAAATACCTCCTTCTTCAACTTATGTTCCACCACATAAGAAGACTTTTGAAGACACCTTGCAAACATTAATGCAAAGTCAATGAACAACCAAACAATATAAGTCATCAAATGTTTGAAGACTCCTATCACTTAATTGACCACAATTTTAAGCACTCAAGAAAAAAAGGAAGTTTCTTTCTCAACCTCAACAAAATTCTAAAGGTCGATTTGTAATTAAAATTTTAAATTCTTCAAGTTCACAAGAAGTTCATACTATGTCAATCATCACTTTAATAAGTGGAAAAGTCATTAACAAAGACATTCCAAAGATGGTTGCTGAACGTAAGGAGTCTTTGAATTTTAAACAACTTCGATTGTATTTCTCCTATTCCTCCTCCTTTTCTCTAAAGATTACAAATTTTTTTCTAAATTTATGCAAAATAGTGACATTCTTGAAATTTTAAAACAAGTTAAGATTAGCATTCCTCTCATAGAAGTTATTAAGCATATTCCTTCTTATACAAAATTTTTGAAAGACTTTTGTACAATCAAACATAAGTTAAACATACAAAAGAAGGTGTTGTTAAATTTTAATTATTTACTCGCAAGCGCATAAATCTATCGTAGTTAAGTGGCAAAATTGAGTGTTGATCCCACGGAGACTTGAAATAAAAAAACCAAGTAAATTAACTTGACTAAAGTAACTAAAAAAAATAAGAATTTAAAGGCAATTAAACTATACAAATCAAAATTCTAAAGCTTTAATATAAGAATAAGAAAATAATGTAAAATAACTAAAATATCAAATATACAAAAAACTGGGGCATAAGAATCCAAATTCATTAAATCATAGAAACTCATAAGTATGATCATCAATAATTTTTTCAAATTTATCTCGTAATAATCTAGAATTCAATCTTCATTATTATGGAAAATATCATCATCACACTCTCATGCACAATAAAAAAAATGCATTGTTCCTCCTCACTTCAACCGATTAAAATCAAGTCATTAATTATATCCACAATTTGCAAATCACAACTAATACCCAATTTTAATATTAAATAAGACAAAACCAAGTAAGAAACTAATGTGAACCAATTTAAATCATGAGAGAAGCATGGCTAAACTCATATCCAAATCAATCTCATCAATTAAATAGGTAGAGATAATTAACATTAAATTCACCATTAAAAAAATTAATGAAGTCTCATAATCATGAAATTTTACAATTTAATGAAGCTTCATTCAATCCCTACCAATGAATTTTAGACACCCATTAACCTAAGACATAAAATTTCCATTAAAATAGTTGAGAAGAGACTTACAAGATGTGAAAATGAGGGAAATTTTTCAAAATTTACTGTTTGCTACAATACCAATGAACGGGATACTGTTCATTATCTTCAACCTTCGGCTCGTGAACAATACTGCTATAGTAACTATGGATTGTGATTTTTTTTCTTGCTTCTTCTTTGCTTCTCCAGCTTAGGACTTCAATTCTTTCACATTTAAAGTGTTTTCTAATCATTTTGGAGGATGGGATTGAAGGAATTTGTCTCTGGTTCATTCTCTTCTCCTCACTTCTCTTTTGCAATTCTATGTTCTATTTATAAACTTGTTGGGCAAAATTGTTCCTTCCATTTTGAAGCCTCAATTTTAACCCAATATAGTTGATTTCAATTCTTTGATCCTTCCTTTTCGTTGCTGCCCACTTAATTCCTTATTCTTCACTTTCATTTCTTTCTTTCACTGCTTAAACTCTATTTTTCACTATTACGAATTTCATTCTCTGCAATTAATTGTTTTTTCTATTTTTGGATGTTCCTTGCTGATTTTGGACAAACTGGATGTTCCTCTTATAGGCTATTCTTCCCTTGTATTAGCCATAAGCTGCTAGATTTTTTTATCTTTCCTTTTATAAGCTCTTGTCGATGCTCCATCTTCTGATTTCCTTTTTGTCAAACTAAACTCTGTTTGTTGCAAACTTGCTATGTCCTTTCTTCATTAAGTCCTTTTGTGCAACAAACTTCCAACTCGAGCTAACATGAGACAACTTGCATAAAAATTCATCCTCAATGATCTAAAATAGCTTCTGCACGAATTAAGCTCTTCAAATTCTATAGAACATGATTAAACTCTAATAAGCCAATATTAATATAAAATCAACCCAAAATGCATAAAATAGGGTTACATAAATTATTATATTACGTGCATATTAGAAGGCATATTTGACAGAACAAGTAAGTGCAATTTTGTAACAAAATACCCCACCCAAAAAATATAAAGATCCTAGTTGTCCAATCATATCTTGTATATTTAGGAATTATAGAATTGAAAAAACTTTGCTTGATCTTGGGGCAAATGTTAATCTCTTACCTTATTCTATTTATGAACAATTAGAACTTAGTTAATTGAAGCCCATAATCATTACACTTCAATTTGTAAATCGCTCAGTTACAACACCGAGATGAACTGTTGAGGATGTGCTAGTATAAGTAGAAAAGTTTTACTTTTTTATTTTATTTTATTATTTTGGACACACAACCAGTTTTGAATGGTTGTACTCAAATTCCTGTCATATTAGGCCGCTCATTTCTTGCTACTTCTAATGCTCTTCTTAATTGTAGAAATGGTGTTATGAACCTTTCTTTTGAAAATATGACTTTAGAACTTAACATTTTTAATATTTGCAAGCAACCAGGAGTTAATGATGATGATGTCCATAAAGTGAACATATTAGAAAGTCTTATGCATGACAAGTCTCTTATCTCTTCATTTTCTGACCATGTGGAGGCTTGTCCTGCTCATTTTAATTTCAATGATAAATATGTGTTTAATTATGTAAATTCTTTATTAGTGTCAACCACCATGTTGGATACTAAAAAGTGAAAGGCACACTTTGAGGAATTATCACCTCCTAAGAGCGCTCCCCTCCCTTCAAGTGTCCAAATACCCAAACATGAGTTTAAACCCCTTCCTAATGAGCTTAAATATGCCTTTTGGGGTAAAGGAGAGACATACCCTATAGTTGTTTCCTCACAATTAGACCACAAACAAGAGCAAAAGTTGCTCCATGTCCATAGAGAGCATAAAAGTGCAATTGGTTGGACCATAGCTAATATTAAGGGAATTAGTCCCTTAGTTTTTGCTCATTGGATCTTCTACGAAGATAATGCCAAACCCTCTAGAGAAATGCAACATCGGTTGAACCCTAACATGAAAGAGGTTGTGAGAGCAAAAGTCCTAAAATTGTTAGATGTGGGGATCATATACCCTATTTTTGAAAGTCCGTGGGTAAGTCCTACCCAAGTGGTACCTAAGAAATCCGGTGTGATTGTAGTAAAAAAATGAGTTGATCCCAACTAGGGTCAGCACCAATTGGCGCATGTGTATTAACTATAGGAAACTCAACTCTGTCACTAGGGAAGATCATTTCCCCTTACCATTCATAGACTAAATCTTAGAAACGGTGGTTGGTCATCATTTTTACTATTTTCTTGATGGTTATTCCAGGTATAACCATATTGAGATTTCACTTGCGGATCAAGAAAAGACATTTTTTACATGTCCATTTGGTATCTTTGCTTATTGAATGATGTCGTTTGGATTGTGTAATACTCCTGTCACATTTCAAAGATGCATGATGAGTATATTTAGTGATATGTTGGAGCGTTTTCTTGAAGTATTTATGGATGATTTTTCTATCTTTGGATATTCCTTTGATGATTGTCTTAATAATTTGAAAAAAGTTTTGGTCAGATGTCAGGAGAAAATATTGTTTTAAATTGGAGAAAATGTTATTTTATGGTCACTAAGGGAATTGTACTTGGTCATATTGTTTATATGCAGGGAATGCAAGTGGATACGGCTAAAATTAAATTGATTGTTAATTTACCCAGCCCAAAAACAATTAAAGATATTAGATCTTTTTTGGGGCATGCAGGATTTTATAAAAGGCTCATTAAAGATTTTAGTATTATATTTAAACCATTGTGCAACCTTCAATCAAAGGACAACTCCTTTGAATAGAGTGAAGCATGTGAACAAGCCTTCACAAAACTAAAGAACATGCTCATCTATGCTCCTATTATGCAACCACTTGACTGAAGTTTGCCTTTTGAAATCATGTGTTGTACTAATAGTTTTACTATTGAGGTTATTCTTAGGCAACAGAAAGATAAAAAGCCTTGTGTCATTCATTGTCCAAGTAGCACTTTATATAGCACTCAAATGAACTACTCAACTACTGAAAATGAACTTCTTGTTGTAGTATTTGCACTTGACAAATTTAGATCATATTTGATTAGTTCCCAAATTTTTATTTTTACTGACCATGCAGCTCTCAAATATGTTCTAAGCAAGAAGGATGCAAAGCCCAAATTGCTTAGGTGGATCCTCCTACTCCAAGAATTTGATCTCACTATCAAAGAAAAGAAAAGAGTAAAGAATATGGTCGATTATCACTTGTCAAGATTATATTTTTGTGATTCCTTAGAACAACTACCAATAAAGGATTTTTTTCTTAATGAACAGTTGTTCAACACCTCTCATATTCCATGGTATGCAGACATTGCAAACTATCTGGTGACAAGTAAAACTCCTACTCATTGGACTTAACATGATAGAAACAAATTCTTCACAAAGGTAAAACACTTCTTTTGGGATGATCCTTATTTATTTAAATATTGTCCAGACCAAATAATTTGAGCATGTGCACCTAATTCTGAGCATATGGATATTACTTCCTTCTGCCATTTTGAAGCATGTGGTGGTCATTTTTCTGTTAAAAATACTACTACCAAGATTTTACAATGTGGTTTTTATTGGCCAACTCTCTTCAAAGACACTCATGAATTTTGCAAAGTATGTGAATGTTGTAAAAAGTTAGGAACCAAGTCCCATATGAATATGAAACCTTTTAACCCACTTTTGGTTGATGAAATTTTTGATTGTTTGGGCATTGATTTCATGGGACCTTTTCCTCCCTCTTTTCGCTATCTTTATATTTTAGTAGTTGTTGATTATATGTCTAAATGGATTAAGGCTATTCCATGCAAAATAAATGATCACAAAATCGTAAAAAAATATTTTTAAAGCTTTGGAACACCTCAAGTAATTATAAGTGATCAGGGTACACACTTTTCCAATGGGTCTTTTGTGGCCTTTATGAAAAAATATGGAATCACACATAAAGTTGCTACACCTTATCATCCACAAACAAGTGGACAAGTAGAAACTTTGAATCGGGAAATCAAAAATATTTTGTAAAAATGGTAAATTCAAATGATAAAGATTGGTCATTAAGACTAACCACTTTGAGCTTATCGTACTGCTTTCAAAACCCAAATTGGAATGTCCCCTTATTGATTAATTTTTGGAAAGACTTATTACTTGCCTATGAAATTAGAACATAGGGGTTATTGGACATTCAAGGTTGTCAACTTTAATCTTGACAAGGTTGGGTTGTGTAGAAAATTACAGCTAAATGAATTATATGAGATTAGACATGATACTTATGAGAGTGATAGAATGTACAAGGAAAGAATGAAGGCATAACATGATAAGAATATACATCATAAGATTTCTAAACCGTTTCAAAAAGTTCTTTTCTATAATTCTAGGCTCCATATTTTTTCAGAAAAATTAAGATCTCGTTGGACAGGTCCTTTCATTGTAAAAACCGTTTATCCTTATGGAACTGTTAAAAATTGAAAAATCAAATAATGGTAATATTTTTAAAGTTAATGGGCAATGTTTGAAAACTTTTTTAGAACATTTTGTCCCTGAAGTTGAGTCCAAATCTCTTGAACATCCTAATTATGAGGGATAATTCTTTTCATGATATATTATTCAAAAAATAAAAAAGTGAAATAATGATTAATGACCAGATTTAGGGGCTCCAGTTCAGGGGCCTATGAGTTGATTTAAAAACTGGGAAAAATCTTAGTGATATTTTATGTGTATCCTAAATTTGGACCAAGCTACAAGTTAGGGAAAAATCCCAGTAAATAGATAATTGATTATTTTACCCTTAGCGTTAAGGTAAAATGATTAATTAAATTGGGCTCGGCTCAAGGGGTTTATGACCCCGTTAAACAGAAAGAAAAATACCTCGGGTTCATAACGTCAAGGTGTACCAATGAGATTAGTTTTGGACCTATTAGGGTTTAGGGAAGCCCTTAACAAAAAGACAAAAAAACCCTTACGAGCGGACTGGCCTGCATTCATGTAGATGAAATTAATAAGCCAATGTGATACTAAAACCTTTTGAGAGGTTAAAGACTTACCTGAGAGCAGAAATGACCATATCCAATGTTGGATAATTACTTTAATGTCCTTAGGTGCATTGTGACTAGTTTACATAAAGATTTAATAAGTTAACCCAAGGAAGGTTAGGGCACAAGAGCTCGAATAATTCTAATATCATTATTGAATTTGGTTATTGATATTATGATATGCTTGAACCTATGTGGTTCTAATTGTTTATGTTGTTTATTGTTTGGATATTTGATATTGATGTTGTCATGATAACTTATCACTAGCTTAAGAATATTGAAAGATTAATTGATGGGGTGGATAGCTTTGGATTAGGCAAGAAAACCTAATCAAGATAAAGTCTAAAATGCCTCAGATGGGTTTGGGACTAGTTCATAGAGTGAACAATGCCTTTGGCCTAACGATTTTCCTTAGTTGATGAACTTACGACAGTTTCAAGTTTAAAATCCTAGTCTAGAAGGGACTAATAGGATTTGGGATAATCATTCGGAATCCTGGCTTACTGATGAGCAAGATAGGGTTTAGAATGGTTTCCTGAGTTTTAGCTCAATTAAGGAGCTGCTGATTTGACTGTGTAGTTGCACCTCCCCGTTGGAGGGAGCTCTGCGTGAGCCGGGCTCACTTTTGATCTATTGAGGATCATTTAATGTTTGGATTAGCTGACATCCTACTTGGTTGGCTTTTCCCGCCACTTTTGTTCAGGTGCAGTTGTGGGCCACACCCTTCCACTCCGATCAGGTCCTTTATGGGTAAGGAGGATGATGGTACTTCCCGATGGATTCTAGGGTTTTTATCATGGATTTACCTTTGATGGTGGTCTATGGTGAGTGTATCATTTGTCACTTAGGTTGACATATGATGAGTCTGTCTATCATTGCGATTAGACGAGGATATTAATTATCGAACAATGGTTTGAGAGATAATGAATAACATTGTTTGATATTGCTTGTTTAATTAGAAGAAGTAGAATGATTAAAGGACTTACATAAAATGTAAGTTGCTTTAAAATACTTAAGCATTGCATGTGTGATGTTATGCTTCTTAGTATAGTGTAATTTTAGGCAGAACTATGTCTGGATCCGATCTTGTTGGAAACATTGGAGATGTTGTCTAATGAGTACGTAGGCAACTAACATTGGATGATGTTGGCCCAATCCAAAAAATATTAAATAATATTTTTATTCTTTTGAAATGCTCCTCCAAGAGGAGGAGATGCTTTGTCCCCCGTTTGGTCTTGTTTGCTTGCAAGTTCTTTAGAAGGGGACGTTGCGAGATCAAGACGTTGGTGGGTGTTTGAGGACGACATTACACTAGCGGGATCTAGTTTCTTATTTCTGTAATCTTGTAAGTAATTGTAATTACTGGCGTGAGAGCCAACTTTACTTGGTTGTTTATTTTCAAACAGATAACAAACTTGTACTTAGAGGGTTAACCAACTATTTATTGAATTTTGGCACGTGTAATAATATCATATGTTTTGATATTCGTATTTGTGAATCCTAGTTATCATGACCTGAATATTTTAGTCGATTGATTTGATTTGATTGAAAGAAAAAAAATTGTCGTGATCTATCGTGTGTCCTTTATTTAAAAAGGGTTTTAAAAATCTAGGCTGTGAAACATTTACAATAATTTGTAATCTTTGAGACCTAACTAGGTAGGAATTCCAATACTTCATACCAATTTCAAGAATTCAAATTAAAATAGTTTTTTGTGTCAGCCTATAAATCAATTTAATTTGACTCTCTAATTAGGTCAATTGGCATTGTTCCAAGTTTCATTTTCTTTGGACATCTCTAGGTATTTTCCCCAAAATACAGTACCAAAATTCTGATTTTGAACTTTCGCGTGTAGTTGGGTAATTTTGTTCACGCAACATTGCAAAATTGAATTTATGTGTACCCAACATATTTGCCACATGTCGATATATCACGAGGTTGGATTGGGTATATACATGTTTGGCAACAAGATAATAAAATGAAAATATTTATGTGCCTATTGCACACTCAAAAAATTACCCAAGTAGTCCACCTTGGCTCCCAAGGATTTTGTGAGGCGTGGGAAATGCCTTTAGGACTACTGTTTGCTACAAATAAGCAGTCAATGTATAAACCTTTTGTTCAGGGGTTTGGGTATGTGGAAACTTGATTACATATTTTTTTTAAATCACAGTGTTGATTTACTAAAATATTATTCAAAGTGTAATGCTTCACATTTGCTTTTTGTTAGTTTTATATGCTTTACTTATATGTTGATTTTCAAAGCACATGTATCTCGATTAGTCTGTGTGAGTTAACTTACTGGGAGTGAGCTCATAGGCGGTTTTGTTTAACATGAACCTTTCCACTGCATGCGTGTACTTGTACACACATACGCTTTTGAGTTTGATAATGCTTAGCAAGGAGCTTTTCAGAGAATGTGGAATAATAATTGTCTTAAGTGACAAGGGTAGCAACATTAGAAAATTGCTAGATGATGGGATTTTTATTAGTTGCTTTTTTTTATATTTTGGATAATTGTAATTACTCTATAATAATTCATGTGGTTAGACTTATTTACTCTTAGATTATAGTTATTTAATTGATACATAATTACTAGTAAATAATTGTTTTCTTCAAGTGGGCCACACTGCGTGTGTACCTACCCCCTTGTCACAACCTCAAGCTATCCGTGTCGGGGTCGTGATGTAGGGGCTATTAGAAATTCAAATACAACTTTTACATTTTATGCTTATTGCTTTCTTTCAAATTATTCTTTCATGAATGTAATCCCAGACCACTACATTTTTTTCTTGTAGTTTTTAATTAGGATTAACTACAAGTGCATGTCTCACCCTTTCTCTTTCCTCTTATATTTATGAAATTATGATTGGCAATAGACCCTCTCGAAAGCCATAATAGCTAGAGTTGCAAGTTTTTAGGGCCGGCCCTTTGGCCCAATCATATCCGGCCCTAAAAACATAGGGTAAGGGCCTTAAAATTATTAGCTTGATTAAGGGCTGACTTAAAAAAGTTCTGGCCCGAGTTATTTAGGGTTGGGTCAAGGCCATGGGAAAAACAGCCCGAAAGCCTGGCCCAGCCTACAACCTGCTCCACTAAATTAATGTTCTTCACCAGTGCTTGGATGTATCAATTTTTTATGAATGTATCATGGGTAAGATTTTGTAGATGCGATTTGACCAATGCATGTTTTTAGTCAATCTATAGATATATATTCTTTCTAATATTTTATTTTGATATGCTTTTTGGTAAATGTTATTTTCTACTATGTTATGCCACTAAGCATCTAGGTCGTAGAGGATATATCTTGTTCTAGACAACTACACATGAGATGTCTCTTGTGCACTAGAGAGACACCTATTGGTAACTAGAGCACATTCTTCTTGTGCACTTGAGAGAGATAAATGAGGTAATTATTTTTGTCTTTTTGGAGGTTACATTTCCAATTAAAATTGTTGTGGTCAATTCTTTGGGAATATTTATTTCTGAAGCTCGTTCAAGCATAGAGTGTCGAGGCCATTTAAGCTCATTGAATCCTATATTTTATTGTATTAATTTTTTATCTCTCTATTTCATCTATGTTTTTTCAATAAGATGATAATTTTTTTACTTTTAAGAATAATTATAAGTTTTTTTTGTAAAATAATCTAACACAAGAATATTTTGTTTATTAGTGAAAGCTTATTTTGAATGTTGCATTTGTATTCTTACTCATAAAAAAATTAAAAATAAAAGAAGCCCAAATCCTCGCCCAAGCTGTGTTAGGGCCAACATTTTGAAGGCCCGCCTAGGGCCAGGGTAGGGTCAAGGCTAGGATATAATTTTAGTTGGCCCGGCCCTACATAGCCCGCTTGCAGCCCTAACAACAACAACTTTTTTACCATTGAAAGAGTCGTTGCATTTAGAATTAAAACGCATAAATCTTCATTGCTTTGGTTGTTGAATGTTTTACCTTTTTGCAGCTCCAAAGGGTGGGGCTGAGATTTTAAAATTTCAGTCAACTTGCCACGTTGGATAAGTATAGAATACAAAACGCATGTGGTGCTTCTTGCTTGAATGGACTCTCCACGCTTAAATTTAGGGCAACTTGCCAAGTAATTAGATTAGTATAGAAAGCAAAACAAGTTCTCGGTTGTGTGTTGACCCCATAGAAAATGGAGATGGATGTACGTCTTTCCGGTTGTATGCTATTAGGGAATGTGGCACATATCTTATATACCTCAACTGCATCTACTAAAATCTCTCACCTATTCCCTATATCTAAAAAATATTTTTTAATATTTCTTTACACCTTGCCTTCCCCTCTCCTTCTCTTGTGCCCGCACTTGGCATAGTCACCACAGGTGCACTACAAAAAAAATCAGCTATAGCTAAGGTCGCAGCCCATCATTAAAATTATCTCTGAGTATTAGCGATGGTCAGAGGTTCATCACTATTGCTAGTGTCACTGAAAGCATTAGCAATGGCCAGTAGGGTCTATAATAATGGTTGTGACTGTTGCCACAAATCCTTCACATATGTCGCCCTTGAGGCATTTGCGACTGTTTTTGTATCTTTAGTGACTGCTAATGTTCAATTTTCAACAACTGCTACAAAAGTCATCGCTAATACTCTATTTTCAGCGATGACATTGGAAATAGTTGCTAAACCTCTAGGCATCAGCGATGGCCTTTTTGACGAATAGCGACGGTCTAAGACTACCACTAAAGAATTTTGAAATTGTAAACAAAAACTTCAATGACGGTCTAAAGGTAATTTTTTAAAAAACAAATTTTTTATTATTATTTTACTTCATTTATTCATCTGTTTAAAGACATTACTTTGTTCTATGTGCTCACAACAACAAAAGTTTAAAGAAGGTATGAATGCACCTTCCACAAAAACATGTTATAGTTCACAAACATTAAGAAATTGCCACTCACCTACCCTTTGGATACCAAGTATGGGATAGTGTTCATGCTGTTGATGGTCTTTATATTAGCGACCTACTCCTGCTGATCCTAGATTGCTTAAATTGGCCAAATCCATGCAAGCTATGAACTAAACGTCTAGTATCACATGTGTAATATTTGCATACTTGTTTCACCAAAGAATTTAGCTTTTAAAAGTGAAAAAGAACAAGTTGATTAATTGCTAACTTTGACCAAATTTGCATGAGTTAAAGTAGACATCTAGCATCGCATGCACTGACAGACTTTCCACTGCTTGTTGAATACCATTTGGGTAAGAGCGGGGAAACTGTGACCAAATACATGACAAGGGGAAATGAGTTTGTAAGCTCAACATGATTAGCCATCAGGTTTTTGTTCTACTTTGTATTGATGGCAAAATAGAATAAGAACAATACAGTAAAGTCATTGTTCTTCTAAAAATGAACAACACAGTCAAATTATAAAAGCATACTTCCCACTCAGAGCCATTGTGGGTTGTCATGCGGGATATGCAAGACAACTAACATAAGTGAATTTGTAGGACAACTTGTCATGACCTAAAGTTTTAAAACCCTTTTTAATAAAGGGTGTGCAATAAATCATGAGAAATATTTTTCTTTAATAAACACAAAATAAATCATTCGATTAAATATCTAGGTCATGATAATTGGAATTCACAAATACAAATATTAAACATATAGTATTACTACATGTGTCAAAATTCTATAAATAGCATATTAATCCTCTAAGTACAAGTCTATCATCTGTCAAAAAATAAATAAGTAAAGTTGGCTTTCAAGCCAATAAATTGTATTACTTACAAAAATGTAGAAGTAAGAAACTAGATCCTACTAGTGCAATGTCATTTTCAATCCCCCATGGATATCATGGTCATGCCAGTTCTTGCTTAAAGAACTTGCAACCATCAAGACCAAACAACACTAGAGCATCTCCTATATTTGGAAAAAAGTTTCCAAACTAGCAAAAGTATTAATTAAAATTTTGTAGATCGGGCCAACATCACAAAGATGTTAGTTGTATGCATACTCATCAGCCAACATCTCCAATGTTAGTCTAACAAGATCAAATTCAAACGTAGTTCTGCCTAAAAACTATAATACCTCAAGAAGCATAGCATTAAATATACAATGTTTAAATAATTTAAACTAGTATACATTTGATGTAAGTCCTTTAATTGTTACACTTGTTTTAATTATACAAGCAATATCAAACAATTTTAATAATTATCTCTTGAACCTTTGATTAATAATTAATATCTATATCCAATGCCAAAGACAGATAGACTTATCAAATGTCAAACATAAGTAACAAATAATATAACCGCCGTAGACTTCCCACAAAGGGAAGTATTCATAGTGCAATGACATGACCAAATCAACAACTTCTCAATAGAGCTAAGACTCAGAAAAACCATCTCGAACTCTATTTGTACTCCACAAACAAGTAATGCTTCTGTATGACTATCCCAAACCCTATCAGTCCCTTTAAAACTAGAGTCAAGACTCAAAACGGCCATCGGGTCATTAACTAAAGGCAAATCATTAGGTCAAAAGCCTTGTTCACTCTATGAACTAGTCCCAGACCCCTATAAGGGTATTTTAGTCTTTATTTTAATTAGGTGTTCTCGCCTAATATAAGGCTATCTAACCTCATTAATTAGTATTTTATTAATCTTAAGTTAATGATAAATTACAATCACAACATCAATAACAAACATTAAAATAAATGAAAGCATAAATAATACAAATCCACATAGGTCTAAATAAATCGTAATATCAAGGTCAAACTCAATTATGATAATAGAAAGACTTGTGCTCTCGTGCCCTAACTCTCCTAGGTTAGGAGCATCTATTTTTATGAAAATGGTTATAATGCACCTAAGGGCATTAGGCTAATTTTCCCACACGGGATATGGTCATCTCCATTATTAGGTAAGTCCTCGGCCTTTCAAGAGGTTTCAATTTCAAATTGGCCCGTTGATTCCATTCAAGCGAATGTTGGTCAGTCCACTCATAGGGGTATTTCTATTATTTCGTTCAGGGCTTCCCAAAATCTTAATGGATCCAAAACTAATCTTAGCAGTACTCTTTGATATTATGGACCTATGGTAATTTTACAGACATTTTACGGGGTTAAAAACCCCTTGAACTGACCTTAGTTCACCCTACAGTTCACCTTTAAGCCAAAGGGTAAAATGGATATTATTTACTTACAAGGATGTTTTTCCATCGTGGGGATTGGTCTAAATTTAGGGTGCATACACACCTCTCATTGAGATTTTTCTCAATTTTTATCTCCTCTCATATACCCTAAATTAGAGCCTGAGTTGATTAATTAAATATAATTATGGTTCACCCATAAAGGTAAAATAGTTATTTCATTGTGTTTGAGATTTTTCCCCAACCTAAAACTCCGTCACAAGACTTATGACACTTACCTAGTCTGATGGTAACTTTTATGAATTTTTATGGCATTTTCACCATCTAAACTTGCCCCGATTCAACTCAATTTTTTTTAAGATCCAACTAAATTGGACCAGGGCCAGGCCCAAGCTGGCCGGATCTAGGCCAAATGAGGAACGGACCCGAGTGGGTCGTCTAGCTAATATTCAAAAGGTACCCGAGGGCTCTTTAGTCTTCCAATTGTAAAGAAATGGAAATGAGCCCATTCCCATAAGGGGCCCGTTTGGCAATTGCTTTTGTGTAGAAAAAAAATGGATTTTTCTTTGAATGCCTTTTGGAAAAGAAAATAAAAACTCAATGACGTTTGGATAGCCGAGTAAAAAAAGCCCTTTCAGTTCAATATGGTCATTTGGATAAGCCAGTGGGAAAAGTGATTTTCTTAATATAAAATGATCATTGTAACCCTAGTGAAAAAATTCATAAACACTAACCATTCATAAACACTGCAGTTCGATGGTCAAATAAACCCTATCATTCTCCCAGTGGTGATGGAGACCATCTCCCGGCGGTGACGGCAATGGGGGCGAGGGCAATCATCTCCTGACGGTGATTTTTGAGAGCTTGAAGACTCCTCGCCATTGATCATCTCCCGGCAATGATTCATCTCATCCCGACGGCCAACTCGAAGAGAAAAGGGCTCGACACCGGCGCCAGATACTACCTCTCCCCCTCCAGTCCAATGGTGATCTCCCCAGTTGTTCCAAAAGGGCTCGACACTGGCTGAGTCACTAACCGGCGCCGGTTAGTGCCTCTCCCCCACTCTGGTCCTCCATCTCCCCCTCTTTGAGCCTATTTCAAGTTCCAATGCCATAATCAAGTTCTAGGAGACTCCCCTCTTTGGCCCTCTCTCTCTGGCTCTCCCGAGCTACATATTCGTCGTCGACGCTCAATCTCCTACTACCTCTCGCCTTCACACCGTCGTCCTCTTATTGTAAGGTAAATAAACCCTAAATTTCCTAATGTCAGTTCACGAATTTCAAATTTTGATCACATACTCCCAATTTAGTTCATATAAACCCTAGTCTCTTCTAATTAATTTTTGATTTTCTTGTATTTTATAATTGTGAAGTTGATATCTTCTGTTTTTACGGGTGAAGTTACGATCAGTGCTGTGACTTTTTTTGTATATTGAATGGTCTATTTGTCTGATTGATGCTTGGTTCAAGAATTTCGAATTTTGATCACATACTCCCAATTTAGTTTGTATAAATGCTAATCTCTTCTAATTAATTTTTTACTTTCTTGTATTTTATAGTTGTGAAGTTAGACCTTTTGTTTTTACAGGTGAAGTTACGATCAATGTTGTGACTTCTGTTGTATATTGAATGGTCTAATTTTATTCAACTGTGTTTTAAAAGTCAGTAACTTGAAGTTAAGATATGTCAATTATGAGTTCTAAGCAGTGAGTCCTATTGTGAGTTTTTTATTTCTTCCCTCGATTACCAGATTTTTTTATTTTTTCTTTGAGTTGCTTTTGTCTGATTGATGTTTGAGCTGGCTAAACTAGCATTTGTCTGATTGATGCTCCATAAGTTTGTGTCTTCTTGCTATAAGTTAGATTATAATAAATTTCTTGCCTTAAGTTTATGAATTGAGAGGTATTTCACAAGGAATACAGGTAATGTAATATCGGTGAAAGCCACATCACACTATCGGCTACTACCCAAGACTGATAATTGGAAAGGGGTAACCTCTTTCCATAATTCAATAAAAAAATTCAGTACAAAGTATATGCACTTTTACTTGAAACAAACAACCCCTGCCATTGTTGATTTTACTTTGTGTACCGTGATTTTTGAGGTTTTTAATTCAGTAATGAATGGCTTCAACAAGTTACCAAAGGTCAAGCCATGGACCTTTATGTCCACGTTGTTCGGGCCATATGATTTACCTCATATCTACCACAATAATGAACCCAGGCAGACCATTTTGGAAGTGCCCAAACAAATCATTTGTAAGTTTTTATGATGCATGGAGAACGTGTTTATATAATCATAAATTAGTCAACTTAATAAAGTAATTTTTTTTCAAGTTGGAACTGGTTGTGGGAAGATGTATTGGATGATGAGTATCAAGGAAGTTTTGTTAGTAATAATATGAGTGCCCAACCACATCATAGTCCATCCACTTTGTTGCAAAGCCATGGTAGTGTGAATAACGGACCGACATTGGCAAACCCAACACTCACACTAGATCATTTATTTAGGGCAATGACATTCACAGTAGGGCTTATGCTTGCAACCATATTTGGGTTAATATTAATATCCTGCTTTTATGTATATTTATTTACTTGCTTAAAGTAGTGAAAGTTCGGATGAGTTTTTCTCTAGTCTGCACGTCAAACATCTTTTTTTCCACAAACCAGATTTTAGAGAATGAGCTGCTAACAGTCATGTGCAAGGATTCCACTCAAAGAATGCACCAGCAAGTTGTTCCCTGTCATATATAAGGATGACTGTTTACAAGTTGTTCCCTGTCATGCGGTGGCTGGCAGTTCATTTTCTTGACTGTCCTCTGCATCTGTTTAGAACTGAAGCATGCCAGTGCATTTATTTATTTTGTTAAATCATGCCAGTGCATATGGACCACCTGTCTTCATAGGTCATTGAGTTCCAATAGAGACCCAGCTCACAAAGATTATTTTCTTTATGTGGTAGATTCCTTACATATGAAACAAGCTTATAAATTTGTCTCCATTTTCTTCATTTTGTGCACCTGCATGCCTCTTCAATATGCTTTTATTTGTAGTTTAATAATCAAAGCCATGAATTTGAAGTTAATTTTGTCTTGTAACCTGCATAATTAAGCTATTTCGGGTATAATTTGCAAACTATCTGCCTCTTTTGCCATCCATGTCAAAATCTATAGGTTTCAAATTTTATGCTTGAACCCAATTATACTCCATTTTCAGGGATCAGCATATGAAACATGAAGTATACAGGAATCCAAATACTCCATGTAGTAGTAATAATAAAAGGCAGAAAGATATGCAGCAGCCAGTCGTGACTGATAAAATCGCAAATACTCCAAAATACTTTACACGAGCCTCTATTTTTAATGAAAATTTTTCAAAAATAGACTCCACAAATGTCAAAAATACAAAAATAGGCAGGGAATTCCAATTTTGCAATTCTAGATTTGCGCACATGCAACCCAGCCACACGTGCTGTGTGAAATGGCATACATGCCCTTTTACCTTATTAAACCTCCCCACAAGGAAGCAACTCTAGGGCTCCAGGTGATCACCTGCAAGCTCTCGCCCCCCTCGCGCAGGCGATCGCTCAGCTGATCCGCCTCTTACTAGCCACATCTTTCCCTCGGCGCTCTCCTCTACCAACTCCATGCCCTCACCATCCCTCTGCTTGAAGTCTCCTTTCCCTGAGGGTTTCAAATGATCAACGTGCACCCACAAAAGAAGTCTTTGGATGAATGGTCGCCTCCAAGAGATCCTCCTCTCCACGGCTGCCTCTCTCCTGCTCCCCTGTCCTACTCCTACTCCTACTCCTACTCCTACCCATGCTCAAGTCCCCTCCTTGGGCTAGTTTCTATTGTCTGTTCACCATTGGTGTAACTCTCATCCCGTTGTCCTTATGAAGCGGCCAACTTTGGACTGCAAGTTGGTGATTGTAAGAGACCAACAGTTATATGCAAGTTGGGGAGGGTACAAATGTGAAGTGCGAGTTGAGAAGAAAAGGTATTGCTAAAATTTGTGTGAAGTGTTATAGTTTGCTATATTTGTATGTTTTGTTAAAGTTATACGAATACGAGAAGAAGTATGTTTGCCTAACCAATGGCGGATCCAGGAATTTAAGTTAGAGTGGTCATTAAATAACCAACTCTAAAAGAATTCAATTCTTACAAACTAGGTGTAACTTTTTTCTTACAAAAATGACTATATCAATAATAGCACACTAAGACGTCATTATATTTTTAATGAAAGATGCAACTGAAACTCTTATTTTGAGAAACTTATCCAATGGTTTTGAGTAAACATAAAAATGGCATCCCAATTAATTTTGTTTTGAAGCATATTGCCTAGCAACAAGACTGACATATATCATGCTAGCTTATTAAATTGATGAATAAAACTACCAATGAGATGAAAAAGAAAATTACCAAGGAAAAATAATGATAGCATAAGAAAGAAATTTTTATGAAAGATTGAACATAGGAAAAGATACAGAGTGATGAAGATGTAACGCCCGAGATTTTCATACATTTTCCATAAAATTCACGGAAAATTTTTAATTTTAAATCGGAGTAAAACTAACGAAATCAAAACCCGTATAAACAGTTTATAATTTAAAACATCATACGGTTAAACATCGTATCGCCAAATCAAATCTCCTCAGGCGCTACTCGAAAACAAACGCATTTTAATTAAATCACCATGATCATGGATTTTTAAATACAAATAACTCCCAGGCGTCCCCGAGTACAAATCCATAAACAGTCCATTGTCTGATCCAAATTTAAAAGTCCAGTAGGTAAAAACATTTAAATCTCATCTCACCCAATACATTAGATCGTGGCATCAAATACTCTCGTTGAGTCAAATACATCCGAGTCAAAGGCAGAACGATCCACCGCAGAATCGAGCATCCATCTCCAGGAGCTCTCCAACACAACCTGCAAAAGCTTCCCGAACCACGGGGCTAAAAATAGTAGGGTGAGTATTTTCATACTCAGTAGGAAAATACCCAGTAGGGGAAATCCCATAAATGGTGAACTCCATAAGTTCTTAAAAACATGCGTCATGCTACACAAACATGAAGCAGTCTGCAAATATAACAATCATATATATGCATATAAAAACGCATAGCACACCAAATGGAAGCAAACTTACTCAAACACCCACAATCAGGGTCTTACAACGTACTCGTACCATCGTACGCATACTCAAATCCTTACGTATACTTGTACGACCTTATTCGTACAATCTTACACTTACAGTCCTTATCAGAACATATACTTACAATCGTGCTCAGAATCGTACACTTACGGTCTTACTTAGAAACTTACTTACATTCTTATTCAAAATCATCATCTTACAATCGTACTCATACACACACAACCGACACATACTTGTACGACCTTAATCGTACAATCATACGCTTACACATAAACATATTCTTACGTCTTCCTTAGGAGCTTACACTTACACATACTTTGAATCTTACACGTACAACTTACTCAGAATCTGAAGCATACAACATACTCTCACTATCGAACACATACTACCGACGACTGAAGCTCATTACAATTAACAAGCTCCAATGTCGGGAAAGAAGGGAATGCCACAAGGGCGTCACCTTAACCTTCGGGGAGCAACTAGACGCCATGGACTTTTCCGAAGGCAAGGCACACCTATGCTCATGGGGCACAGGATCAAACAGGTAAGAGCAGGTCCATGATACTGCTTACCTGAGCGCGCAAATGCCCACTCTTTGGGGCCATATATTGCCAACAAGGGCCATACAGTGCCAACTAAGGGTAGAAAACATACAGTGCCACTCTTGGGCAAGAATCTTACAGTGCCATCTATAGGCAGAAACATACAGAGCCCACGAAGGGCGGAAACTTACAGCGCTCTCAACAGAGCATCAAACGTCTGGGCTTAATACAGCACACAGACCAAAACAAAGCATACATCGCTCTCAACAGAGCATCAGACGTCCAGTGCTCTATATAGAACACAGACAAAAATCCCGCAGGATAACAACCATGGCAAGACACAGAAGTGCTCAGCCAACTCATTATCAGCTAGCTCAAACACGGAACTTAATCCGTCGAACCCTCAGGTCTCAAACTCACAACGCTATCATTAGCTTTCTTATAATTCAAGTTTGAATTAAGTATATTATGCGGTACGATTATGCCACACAAACTCAGTCCTCGACTGATCAAACTGAAGCTGAGCCCAATCCGAACCTTAGTTCGTCGGGGCAGCAGACTTCACTTACCCGTCCAAGTCACACATACTTCACCGCACACAATCCTTACGTAATCATACAACCTTTGCCATCCACCTTACAGTCCAAACATCTTACTTGCATCGTCAAACTGAGCTCCTCAAAGCATATCCCCGTTAACACCCTCTTACTTAGTACCTCACATATTATCCTTACTTTTCACTTCATAATTTGTACGTTATGCTTGTACAATTATGCACGCTCTTACTGTCTAATAAACCCTCATACGGCTCCAAGCCTAAGTCCACTTACTTACCGAACCCCTGACGTACGCTCCAAAATGATCCGCTCCATTCCTCGCCTGTCATACTTATGTCTGCCGTCTTTGTCACACGCTTACACATCCAATCCACATCCAACTTCGTACCAAACCCTTACCACTTCTTACCGTCCATTGTACATACCTCTACCCACATGCACATACACATACATAAAGCATACGTGCAACTCATACATAACAATCATACTCACAGCTCATATGCATGCCATACGTATCTAAAACATACCATATAATCATGCTTATATGCACATTATGAAATTCCTAGCATGCTACTACTCATTCAAGCATGCTATCATGAAATTACGAGTTCAAGCTCCCCTACCTCGTAATCATGATGTTTGATGGCGAGCACACGACGGTGGTGGCGTCGGTGGCGGAGTTGGCAGTCAAAACCATTGCCCAATTGAGAGAGCTGCTGTCCCGAGGGTGTAAGAAACGCCGGAAGCACTCACGGCCAAACAGGGGTTACACTGATCAACGCGGAAAAATCTGTGATCCACGGCGGCACACTACGGGCGGCCGGGAGGAAGGTCGTGCCAACGAGTGGCAGGTGCGACTGAAGATCTAGGCGTACACTAAAATTCGACCGGTGGTTGAACCATACACAACCGATCACAAGACATCGAAATCGGCCGTGGACAGCACCCAACGGCGTCGATTTCGTGTTTACTAGGGCCCACTTAAGGGCGGAGGGTGTGGGCGTCACTCAAGGACAGAGGAGACTGATGGAGGACTCCGATGTCAACTCTAGATGATGGCAGAGCCATCTGACGGTCGGGCAGCGCCAAAGCGGCACCAAAACCCTAACCCGCCCGCGCGGCTACTAGCACACGCGGCCAAAGGGAGGGGGAGAATGCTAGACGGTGTAGGCTCAAAGCTCGGAAGGGCAGTAGGCCATGCCCAAGGGTGGTGACTTACAAGACGTCCTTTGTCGTTGTCATGCCGAGGTAGGCCAACTAGAGGCCAATCGGCGTTCGGCGAGATAGAACGGTGGCGCTCTAAGTGGCGCAGTCAAACACATATCATTGGCAGAGGGGGAACCTGCCTCATGCCGAAGAAGAGGGGCGGTGCCGCACTAAGGCGGCTAGCCATCTCTAGGCTGAAACCCACCACACTAAGTGGTCCAAAGGGTGTTCGGCATCCAACGATGCTCGATAGCCCAAAACATAAAAACGGCCAAAAGCATAGAGGGGCCGGGGGGACATAGGGAGGAGCAAGGGTTACCAACGGCTCTGGCCGGCTGTGTCGTGGCTCTAGCGGCCAGGAGGAGCTATCTCCGGCCAGAGTTGACGGTCAAAGTCAACAGCAACACACCGGACAAACAACACAGTGAGGAGCAAAGGCTCAGTTTTTCCGAGTGAGAGCACCCGAGCAAGGGACGCGGATTAGGCTCAGACAAAGCGGAGGGAACAGACGCTCAACAGGGCCCGAATGGGTGGCCCACTAGCATCACTGGGCTGAGGTAGAGTCAGACAAAGGTCCACACAGCCATGTCTGGCGTCCGACTGGCAATGGCAGTCACAACGTCCAAAACGGACGTTGCCCAAAAATAGGGGCTAGGGAGGGCGGAGGCGGAATAGTGCTAAGGTCGGTGAACCTGAGTTGGGACAGCATCGGGGAGGCGGCCTGGCCGTCACCTAGCCATCATCAGGCCGAGGTTGGCCAGCGGCCTGCCCGCAGCGTTCCTCAGGCTCAACCAGAACCAAGGGGGCTTTGGGTGGTTCTGGCACAAATCAGGGCCGGAATGCACCGGTGGAGGAGAGAACGGCGGAGGAGATGGAACCGAGCTAAGTGGGGTGGTCCACCACCTTTGCCGGACTCAGGCAGGGCTGGACGGAGGTCCGATTGGCGGTGGCTCGCCGTCGGCAGCCACCGTTTCACCCAAAACAGTGAGGCGGCAGAAAACAGGGCAGAGGGAAATCTGAGGAAGGGGCAGCGGAACGGAGGCCTCTGGGGTCGGGAGAGCTACTCATCGCCGTCGCCGGGCCGGGGCGGAACTGTGGGCGGTCGGCCGGCCCTCACCGGCTAACGGCGGCGGCGGAATCGGTGACCAAAGGGGTGGAACAAAACAGGGCAGAGGCGGAAATGGGATGGGGCGGCGGAGCGGAGGTCCACTGGGCCGGGAGGGGTGGTCTCCCGCAGTCGTCGGCCCAGGGCGGAGCCGTGGCCGGCCGGCCGGCCCTTGGCGGCCCACGGCGGCGGCTCAAATCGGATCACAGTGAGAGAGAGAAAGAGACTGCTTACCAGGGAAAACCAAGGGGAGGAGCCGGCGGGACTGGCCAGGGCAGCGGCCTTGCCGTCGCCGGCCTGAGACTGGCCGGACGGAAGCCGGGTGAAGCCCACCGGCCACCGCCGGCGCCGTCCAAGCACAAATCAGAGAGAGGGCAGAGAGATCGGCCAGCGGAACAGGGGCGAGACGGGGCGGAGCGGCCGTGGGGCCGGGACGGCGGCCCCCCAGCAGTCGCACAGCCGGGGCGGAGCCGGTGCGGCGGCCATGCGGCCCACCAGCGGCCGGTGGCGGCTGGGACAGAGAGACGCTGGAGAAGGGGGGAAAAAAACATTGTTCCAACATTTCTGGATCGGGCTCGGCCGAGCCCGAGCCCGTTTTGCTTTCTTTTATCCTTTTTTTTTCTTTTCTCACCTTATTTCTTCTGCAGTCCATTTTCTCTCGAATTTTCGCGCCAAAACGCGGGTCTAGGCCCGTCGCCTATGATGAACCTGAGACCCGACTCTACGGGTACGAATACTGAGGCCAAATACGCCGAAGCATCACAATTTCTCGCTGAAAATGATCAAAAAAATTACAGAAAATCGTAATAAAAATCCGGGACGTTACAGAAGATAAAGAATGTATTACTTCTATTTTCTATATGTTATATCTCTATTTTCGATGCATATGTTAGCCTTTTGATTTGACTTGAGCTTATAGATCACTATGGCAGTGCATATATAAGTAAAAATAAAGGGCGTTAGTAATTTATTGCAGTATGATTTCGCAAATATGAGCTAGGTAAGACTATATTATTCAAATTCAACCCTATTAAAAGTTTAATTTTGAAACAAGTTGATGCTCAAGTCTATTTCAGCATTTTACCAACAATGATCCATACATTTTCCTAATTAAAAGTCTAATTTTGAAACAATTAGGTAATTATGTTTGACCAACTGGGTTTGTACATTTGTAACATTTGGTTTTTAGGGTTGAGTTGGGTTTTACCGAAGAAAATCATTTGTTGGGTTCAAAGTGGTCAAGGTTTTATCTCTGGATGGTCAATGAATAGTATTAAAATTCTTTACTTACCCAAGTCAAAGGGGGATAGTAAGATAATTAGAAAAGCTTGAAAAGGTATAGTCAAGTGGAGATTAAGTAAATAAATGCTAACTATTAGTAGTCAACTACCAACTATACTAATGTGCTACTAAGATAAAGTCATAAATAGCTTGGATATAACTGGTTAAAGAGGTTAAAAATAGTTTGATGATTATCTTTAATTAGTGTGCTATCACTGAGAAACTTAATTGTTACAATAGTTTTGTCAATTGCTATATTTGAAGTTCACCCAAGGTGAAAATTAAATATTGGTGTGGAAATTAGTATCCCTATCACTGAAATTTTGAACCATTTTTGCCTTACTTCAAAGCAAGTTCTTTCTCAACTATAGTGTATATGATATTTTGGCAATTCTTTTAATTGAACTCAAGTCTCCTAAGTGATCTATTCGTGTTTTCTTTCAAGCATAAAGAAATTTTATGTCGAGCAATTTTTCCGCACACAGGATAAACATGAATTACATGGTTGACTTTAGATATGCAGATTTGGTTTGATAATGTTTCTCACCCGAAACTTGTTGAATACAAGAAGGATCCGAACTGGGTGCGAAGATCTGGTGACTATCTTATTTTTCCAAGGGGTGAAACCCAGTTTAAAGAGGGAGTTGTTGACTATAATCAATATATGGAGGAGATATTCCATTTTCTCCTATTTCTTGGACTAAATTCCTGCTTCTTTGAGCAATTGGTATATATATGTGAAATATATTTTGTGTGTTTAGTGATTAGTATGCATGTCTTTGATAGATAATAATAGATACAATGTAATTAACTGTGACTGTATTTGTTGTTGGTAGACTAAGTATGAATAATATATATCATTTGTCTTACCCATGTTTTGAAATATGTGATCTTATTTCTAGCAAAGAGGAGACCATAAATCATAGTTTGTATGGATAAAAAGAAGTTAACTGATAAGGCCTAATGTTGACCGGTAGATGTAAGGAGGTTTTTTTTTCAAAATACGTTGTGTGGTTATTATATTTGATCAAGTTAGGCTTATATATGAGTAGATAAATAAGTGTGTATGAGAGTTACATTGTCAAACATATATTGTGTGTTCGGTGCTTAGAATTCATGTCTTTGATAGATAATAATAGATGTAGAGTAATTAATTGTGAATGCATTTTTTGTTGGTAGGCTAAGTAAGAACAATATAGCTCATTAGTTTTACCCTTGTTTTGACTGCTTAGTAGTTGTCACATTTCTTCCCCACCATTAATGATTTTCTATTGGCAAGATGATTTGATATGATCTTGAAATACCTGGCATTAGATGTTTTGAAGCATAATGTTGCAATGGAGATGGTATTTAAAGCCAGGAGTGGAGTTCTAAACCTGCTACACAAAGGCCTGTGATAAGGCACACTTCTTTATTCCTTCTAATATACAAATTTTTTGAGTGAAAGTTCTTGTCTGTTTTATCGTTATGTTGTCCTCTCTATTTTTTCCCCTTTTGGCAACACACTGGCAGGTTTAGTCTCACATCAACAACATAAGCAAGGTGATGGAGGATGTTAGGTTCGTCTTCAAAAAAGATGCATGGGGATGTTAGGTTTGTCTTCAAAAGAGATGGGCTTTGGTAGTCGTATGCATGTGTTGAGCAACGATTAGGGGGAAGAGGTGCTTGAGACGCAACTGGACTAGAGGCTACTGGTTTTGTATAGTTGTAGCACTGTATTGTGGCTCCACCTAAGAACTCAGGGCCTGAATATAATTCAAAGTCAAGGATAGTCTGTGTTGCTACATTTTTATCTTTTATCTTTTCGCATTTTCCACTTGTATGTGGATTTGATGGGTTGTATGAAAATTTAATGCGTAGCGTTCTATCTCACTTGGGGGCAGCATTGTGGCCTTTGTGTCTACAGGCGCTATGGCGATTGAATATTTTCCATCTGTAATACAAGATAAGTTTTGTGCTGGATATCAGATTGTTCTTTGTTGTGTTTGGTTTGTTTTGAAGTGTTGACTGATTGGTTTCCATGCCTGCATTGTCTAGGTCTTTAGAGAAGCCAATTTTGAGAAATCTCTATCTAAATGGGATTGTTGACTATCTCTGTTTACTTTGAGGGATACCTTCCTATGACATACGCTTATGCTATTGGGTCCAATCTGAGGCCTGGGATAGGTATAGCGAGAAGCCAATCACGGATAATGTGATAGCCACAATATGTGCAGATTTGTGCGCTCCGACTTTGGTAGAGGTACCATGGGTGCCAGAAAAAATTTAGAAGAAATTGGGATTTAAAAATTTTGTGTAAATGAGATATTTGGGGTCTTATATGCATCAGTATAATCATATTAACTTGAAGTTCTTTTTTATAACAGTGCAAGACCGAGAGTTATGTCATTTAGGTACTAATAGTTTTCAATTGAGCCATATCAGTCAATGCTTTCAGTCTCAATTTTTTCACCATTTCTATTGACTTTTTTCAATTTGATTCTTAATCCCACTCATTCCTTCCTTTCTTAAATCCTTCAAATCAATAATAAAATTAATGAGCCACAATGTAATTCGAAAAATATAAGCCACCTGCCATCTACTAGTCAACAGTAAGTATGTATCAGTTAACTTTGTTCTAACTATATAACTAGGTCATATGATATCCTCCTAGCTAGATGTTAGATAACATCATTGAAACCTACCTTGTAAACCTATCTTGCTCAAAACTAATGACCACACAATGTACTTCGACAAATAAAAGCCTCCTAACATCTACCAGTCAACAGGTAGCCAGTATCAGTTAACTTTGTTTTAACCATATAAACTAGGTTATATGGTGTCTTCCTCGTTAGATATCAGATCACTTCATACTCATGAGTAAAACTAATTACATATATTTTTCTTACTTGCCTACCAACAAAACATATATACTAATTTACTTACTTTTCATCTATTAAAATCTATTACAAGCATGCACACTAATCACCAAACACACAAGATAATGTTGAAGTTATTACTTACTTATACTCTTATTTATCCACCCATACGTAAACCTAACTTCCACATATCTAATGACCACTCAATGTACTTCAAAAAATAAAAGCCCCCTACCATCTACTAGTCAATAGTTAGGTTGTATCAGTTAACTTTGTTTTAACCTATACACTAGGTCATATTGTCTCCTCCTCGCTAGATATCATATCACATCATTCAAACCTACCTTGTAAACCCATCTTGCGCAAATCTAATGACCACACAATGTACTTTGAAAAATAAATAGTCTCCTACCATCTATCAGTCAACAGTTCGGTTGTATCAGTTAACTTTGTTTTAACCATATAAACTAGGTCATATGGTCTTCTCCTTGCTAAATATCAGATCACACCATTGAAACCTACTTTTTACACATATCTTCCTCAAATCTAATTACCACAAAATGTGCTTTGACAAAGTAAAGCCTCCTACCATATACCGGTCAATGACTAGCCTGTATCAGTTAACTTTATTTTAATCATATAAACTAGGTCATATGGTCTTCTCCTTGCTAGATATCATATCACACCATTGAAACCTACTTTCTACACCTATCTTCCTCAAATCTAATTACCATAAAATGTACTTTGACAAATAAAAGCCTCATACTATCTACCAGTCAAATGTTAGGATGTATCAATTAACTTTGTTCTAACCATATAAAGTAGGTCAAATTGTCTACTCCTTGCTAGATATCAGATCAAATCATTCAAATCATGAGTTAAACTACAAGGCTATGTTCTTCTTACTTAACCATTTTAAAATTTAAGGCTTGATATATCTTACTTTTTTAGTCATTTTAATGAAGAGCCATTTTTTACCAATGAGGCAACGACCTCAAAAGCTCATGATTTTAGGCAAAATAGCTCATGTAGGCTAACTATAATTTAATTATATCCTAGAACATGTAGCAGTCTTGCATGACTGCCAAGTTTGAGGATACAATGTTGAGCGATCAGAAGCTCCTTGGAAACTGTGTACATAATAACCATAAACCTTAATTTCTTTGCAAAAGTAAAATAGAAATCGAGAATTCGTTGTATAGAATAAGTATAAACCTTATTCATTCACAAAAGAAAAATTGAAATCGAGAATTCAAGGCCACCAACATTGCATAATTTAAAATTGAAGGATAAATAAAAAGTGCTTGATAGGAAATCAAAAAGATCATTGACAAGTGCAAGAATAACAACCCTTTTTTCTCTTTTTTTCCTGTTGTTAACAATGGTGACTAGGTCCTCATGACCCAACTTGAAACAAGGTCGCCGACCTATTAGAGTACTCTATCCCACCACCCATTCCCTGCCCATACATCAAGTCCAAATATAATCAACAGCCATTAGTTTGGCATATCTTGTGAGCCAAGCTCTTTTGTTGCACACTTCTTTAAAACAAGAATATTCTACTCGGCAAGCAAATGTGATAAATGACAATCAATTTATCATATGTACATATTGTTACAAGCTATCTAGTACCATATAGCCCCAAGTTGGGTTCCTTATTTTAGATGCATATCCACAAAGTACGGAGTCTACATAAGGAAATGGTTATCCTGATAAATTATTCAGTTCTTTGTTTAAATGATCCTAGTGACTGTGCAGCACTTTGGGAAAGAAGCAGATCTTTCATTTCCTTGTAACTTCTAAGTTCCTCCAGTGCAACTGACATCTTTCGAGGCATGAAGAATCCTGAAGAACCAACTTGTCCATCAGATTCAGATTTGGAGGACTGAGACATGTAGCTTTGGTCTTGGCGAAGGGGAGGAGCAGTCCTTAGCATATGTACAAGAATGCCTACAGTGGCATCTTGTGAGGTTCTAGACGAAGGCAAAGCATGGTTGGGACTAGAATCAGGGGCTTCCTTTCTATCAACAATCCTGTTCACAAGAATAAGATTGGTATATTATTTACAGGAATCTTAAACTAGCACCTTTCAATTATGCACTTATGCCAAGGAAGTTTTGAATAGATGAAAACATTATTATACAAGCTATAAAAACCTTGTTGAATTTTGACTAATACAATCCTAAAAGAATCAAGCAGATATAAAAAACCTATCCTACTTTTTGCATGAGCTCTCCTATAGCTAGCTATCACAATAAATAACTTGCCATCAGTAAGTAGTGTTAACACGTAGAGAAGAAGAGCACTCACTTCATAATAGTGTAGAACTCAAGCAAGTTGTTCACTTGCTTGAGTTCTTGGCACCCAATAGTAATATGTTGCTAATAACACAATTCTAAGGTGCATTCACTTGCTTAGAGAATTGATCATCATAAAAAAAAACTAATGAGAAGCTCATAAAATGGTGCAATTTATTCTCTATCATTTATTAAGATATATGCCCCACTCAAATAGAAAAAACAACTTTTGTGACCAACCCATGTAGAGCTAAAGAATTTCTTCCATACATGAATACATACATCTATTCCCTGTCACGAAAAAAATGAAGAAAGAATCCAAAAGTTGATGCAAAAAACATGGTGGGAGAGGAAGCAGTTGGACAAAATTCTCCCTATTGTCACAAAGAATATTAGTAAACAGCCTCCCTCCAAATCCTCTATTTAGAAAATATTTTCTCTTGCACTTAAATTAATACCACCAAAGGCTCATTAAGTACAACAAGATAATGAACTAGACCATAATATGAACTACTTGGCAACTATAAACACTGATTACAAATTATAATCAATTATTGCAACTAAATATTATGGAATCATTATATGAACAGAGCTACAATACATAAAAGTAGAATTGAAAAAGTAGTAGCGATATTATGCAGAAATAAAAATTATACATGATGATTTGCTATAAAGGAAGGAGAACTTAAAAGAAACAACCATTCCAAAGACCAAAAAAATCACGATGCAGAGGAACTCCTACCACAACCCAACATGGCCAGCAAAACAATTATTAAAACTCAAGAAAATAGAACCTGGGAAAATAAAAAGAATTACACAACAAGCAAAGCAAATGTTTCTGGACAAGCATATCATAAAGTATCTATTTAACAGAACATAGAGAAATTGATGCAAAAAATAAATTAAATGGATGTATTTGAGCAGGAATTGTATGCAATTCTATACAGGTTCCATGTGCTCATAGGCATTCACAATAAAGTATATTTGGGCCCATAATAGGTATTCTGACAATTACTAATGGAGAGAAGAAATTTTCTTTCCAAATAATAATAAAAAAATGAATAATTTGGGCATACAATAAGGCAAATTGAACATTTAATACAAAAATTAGAGCATGACAATTAATCTCGACATATAGTTCACACTTTCACCCTTAGAGTGAGCAACTTACAGTTATCAGTTAGACAAATGCAAATATTTATTGTGAAATCACAGCTAGTACAAACATTCAAACAATATCATAAATAATTCAGGGATAGACTCCTTAGTGGAAGCAATCAGACATCTAAAAGAGGGAACTTAACAAGAAAAGAAAGTTATAGCACGCATTTTGAGCCAAAAATCATTGAAACAACCTTAATATTCATTTGGTTATGCAAAAAATAAGGGATCAGGGATCTTACCTACCTAATCGATTATGAAGCCCAAGCTTCATAGGGCGGACGAATGAAAGTTGCACCAAGGGTGCAAAGGCATTAAAAATCCGCCCAATGATGGGACTGTGAGCGTGGGTAGAAGTAGGACAGAGGAGTGGGAGAGGGGCGGCATGAGAGTGGAAGATCACCTAGAGGATGTGTACATTCCTCTATCAGTAGGCCAGGAGAGGAGAGTTAGAGCAACCGGATAGCGGGACTGTGAGTGCACAAAGGTGGAGGAGGAGAGTGTAGAGGGAGAGATGGGGCCGGGGAGAGGCAGATCTGATTGGCGATGTAACCTGGTGATCTCCGG
Organism: Saururus chinensis; assembly: GCA_035235625.1. Classification (NCBI taxonomy): domain Eukaryota; kingdom Viridiplantae; phylum Streptophyta; class Magnoliopsida; order Piperales; family Saururaceae; genus Saururus; species Saururus chinensis. The sequence goes on along the minus strand of CP141146.1, from coordinate 19,686,779 downwards.
CGAGAGGGGATTGTGCTATCACCCAGAGACAAATAGTGGAATCGATTGCATTGAGAGGAGAAGAGTTTATTAAGTGAAAGGGCATATATGCCATTTCGCACTGTAAGTGTGGGGGTTTCGCATGTGCGTAAGTCTAATTTTGTAAAACTGGAATTCCTTGCCTATTTTTGTATTTCTGACACTTGTTGAGTCTATTTCAGAAAAATTTTCGTTTTTAATTATTTTATCCCATATCTTTGCCATGCCTGCATTTTTGTTTATTAACTTGTGTTGCAATGAACTTTGAAAAAAATTTGTCGTTAACATAAAAGTTTTGTTTTTAATTAGAATTAACCAAACTTTTCTGCACCATTTGAAATGAAAAAAGTTAATATGCATCCAGTGCTTGTGCGCTATCAGACAGTTTGATCCGCCCAACTGCCACATAAAAAAGAAGATTATATTTGCCTACACTATTCTTGCTCCGACAAGCACCCAAAGAAAGATAAGAGTTTTTTAAATCCAATGAAAAGCTCTACGGCTTTATCGAAAGCGTCGCTACTTAATGATACTTGTAGCGACACTTTGCAAATCTGTCACTAATAGTTACTTTCTTTATATATTTACTAAAACATTTAATTTTGACACATAATTATCAATTTTGTCGTCTATATTGATATCACCTTCTATGGATCGTATTTACCCAAACTCTAGTTACAACATAAAATTTTAAACATTTTTTGTTAAGGAAATAGGTTAAAATGGGAAGTGTTATAACATGATTAAAGAAATAATTTTTTGGAATTGGGCCCAGACAATTAGCTTAATATCTCGACGTATGTTAGAGGAAGATCATGGTATAATTCCTCCTTATAAATAAAATAATATACATTATGGAATACTTAATTTAATATATTAAAAAATAATTTATTATTATATATATATATATATTTAATATATAATAAAATAAAAAAATTTAATGTGTAAAATATAACTTTAATGTTAAATTATATTAACATAAATATAAAAAGCATTACTAATATTGTAATGAAGGCATACGACTTAATTGCGCATTTGCAACTAGTTTTATTAATTTATCGATGATAATTTGGGAAACAGACGAATATGCTATAACATGTAAGTAAAGGCTACTTAGTTTTTTTACATTTGTGCTAAGACATTTGACTTAATCTCTCGACTTATGTTAGAAGAATATTGTGTATGTTGTTCCTACTGATAAATTAAGAAATATAAAATATGAAATACTTAATCAATTAAATATATAATATAATTAAATTATTATTTAATTTAATAATTTATATAATAAATTTAAATAATATAAATTATGAAATACATATATTAATAAAATTCTTAAGTAATTATTTATCATATATTATAATAAATTTATAAAATATAACTATTTATTAGTACTATTAAATTATATAAATATAAATATTATGAAAATTATTACTACTACGATAACATGAAGACTTGTAACTTATTTATCTATTTAGGACCATAGTACTGTTGTTAATTATATATAGTTCGTAATAATTTACCATTTAGACTAGTGTGTTATTAATTGTCAATCAATAATAAATTGCCTATCTAAGGTATGTGTTAGAAGTGTAAGTACAGGCTAGCTAGTTTTTTATATTGCCTAAACAATTAGATATATATCTCTCTCATGCATCCATATATAGTATGTTTCATATAATTTTCTGTCTAATTTTTTGTCGTTTGCTAGTTGATTTAACTCATCCTCAATTTACCAAATTTCACATATTTGGTAATTTTTAAATCCTAAATTGCCTCGTCCTTCTACATTAATTTAACTCAAATACGTAGTCGGGTCAAGTTCAGTTTCAAGATATCAATACTCGATTTGATAAAAGTTATAAATATATAGTTTTTGTATTTTAATTAAAATTTTTCATATTATATTAAATGGTATAGAGAGAAGAGGAGAGAGAGAAGAGAAGAGAGAGAGAGAGAAGAGAGGAGAAAGAGAGGAGAGAGAGAGGAGAGAGGGGAGAAAGAGAGTGAGGAGAGAGGAGGGAGAGAGTAGGAGAGGGGAGAGAGAGTGAGAGGAAGAGGGTGAGAGAGAGAAAAGAGAGGGAGAGGAGAGAGGAGAATTTTTTATAATTAAATTTAAACTATTAGCGATGCTCATCTTGGAACGTCGCTAATAACATAAAGTAATTACGACGGTTAAGTATTTGTGTCGCAATAACATACTATTAGCGACGCTCGACGTGAGCGTCGCTCATAGTTTTAATATTTTTTTAAATATGGCTATTAGCAACGCTTCAAAAAGAGTGTCGCGATCCCTCTCTCACGTTACAGCGATGCTTCTGATGAAGCGTCGCAAATAAACTTCTTTTTGCGACGCTGCAGGTGGAGCGTCACAAAAGAAAATAGACCGCGCACGAAAATTTCACGCGAAGGCGAATTTCGCCCGCGTGCGAAAATTTCACGCGCGGGCGCTTATTAACCCGTCTTCCTCACTCTCTCTCTCAGACGCCGACCGGATCTCACATGTTCCGACTCCTTGCCTCAGACGCCTCGTTTTCCTGGACGGCGTCCACCGGTTCCTCGCCGTCGCCGACGTCATCCTTGCCTCCGACAACCACCCTCTCCTCCGCCGCGGCCTCACCCTTCATGCTCCGCCACGGTCTCGCCCTCCGTCTTCGAATCCGCCTACGCTGCCGTCTCTAGCCCGTCCGCCTCTACGCAGCCACCGCCATAGGGTCGGTCCGTCCGAAGGCGAAGACCGCCCCCTGTTTCTCCTCCCACCCTCGTTCCACTTTTTGTGCATACCCCCCGCGCCGGAATCCGGCTGCGCGGTGCCGGATCGGGCTCCGCAGCCAGATTCCGGCATCGTCTCCTTTGCCTACCCCCCCTTACGCCCCTCTCTTAGTCCTCCCCCCTCTCTTATTCCAGAGCATGAACGTGTTATTTTCCAACTTGCTGAAGAGATCCCTTGTATTACAGCTGTTGTTGTTGCTCTACTTTCCGGGGTATGATGTGTTTGAAAAAGTAAATTCTGTGTAGTAGTTTATTGTGCTAACCTGCGTGGCATGCCTTCTTGAGCATGATCTCATTCTTACCTTTTTAAATCAGGATCAACTATCAGAGCTACCTTGATCATGTATCTTGTCGAGCTTTTGATTGGTTTGGGCTGTCGACGATGTCTGCCGAGGAACACATGAACGTAGAATTAAATGAAACATATACAGCAAAGCTAGAAGATTTTCTGACAATAATTATATATCTTTCCTTCATGTGACAAAGCTTGTCAACAAGCAGACAAAAAGTGATATAGCGTCAACTCTGTAATGTGTGAGAGTTCAAGAACCCGGGGTCAACAGTTAAAACTTAATCAGTGTTGAACTAAGAGTCTATGGTGCTAGCTTTTTTTTATGATACAAATCTATGGTGCTAGTTAGATAATAAAATTAAGTAAATTTTCTGGTTTTCAAAAGGTGAATTGTATTCAGATGAGATGCTTGCGTTTTCCTTGCATGTACAAAAAATTTGGTGAGACCATGGAAGTGAACTGTTGGAGGAAGCCTAAATGCTATTCCTGGGCTCTCGGATATGATAGATGTAAGTCTTTTTCTTTATGGTCTTAGAGTTTTGTGTTAATTTGCACACTTATATGATTTCAAATATGTTCCTGCAAATGAATAAGGGTTATTGCTGATAGTTATAAATATTTTGGAATTTTTGTTTATAGGATACTGTGAATAACATTGTAAATGACATGCTTCAATGGCTGCAACGGATTGTTGTTCCATTAGGAGGTGTTCCTGTTGATACAAGGTACTTTCACCTAGTCCAATTTTGTTAATTTTTGTGTATGAAAATTGATTCCCTATTTTATGCTGAAGTCAGTTAGAACATTTGGGGCCTTATGAAATCTTATTTTTTACTGTCAATAATGTGCATTTACAGTTGTTTCTATTCTTACATGAAATCATTTTTGCCTCTTTTGACTTGTTTCAAACCTATTCCAGTTTATGTTTTGACATCTTGCCTTTTGGTTCTTCCTCCTCTTGCTAGTAAGGACATTGTTTATTGTGCAGTGAGCTAGAGCTTAAACCACAGGGGAAGCTGTCATTGACTGTGGTAAAAGCTACTTCATTGAAAAACATGGAAATGATTGGCAAATCTGATCCCTATGCTGTTGTTTATATTCGGCCTAAATTCAAGGTGAAAACTAAAACCGTTGAGAACAACCTCAATCCTGTTTGGAATGAAACATTCGAGCTTATTGCAGAGGACAAAGAGACACAATTCGTAATAATTGAGGTATGCTTTTCCTGTTATATAAATCAATTATGTCTGATTATGAAAATATTGTTTGTGTGGATTTGCAAATTGATATAGTGCTCACTAAACATACAATTATATAGTTTTTCTAGAACCAGTATATATGCTGCTGAAGAATGCATCTTTCGAGTCCAGGTATTTGACAAAGATATTGCTCAAGATAAGAAGCTGGGCATAGCGAAATTGCCTTTGATTGACCTACAGCTTGAAACTATGAAAGAGATGGAGATAAGAGTGCTGCCCTCACTTGATATGCTAAAAATCAAGGATAAGAAGGATAGAGGAACTGTAACTCTCAAGGTTGGCATCTATCTGTTCTTTACTCCATTCTCTGTGATAGTGTAGTATTGATGACAAACCAGATACATATAACACATAGTTGTTGCTATTTTGTTGAACAACCCAGAGATACTTGTGTATTTTAATAGTTTTCTCTCAGGCATGCTTGTTTATTTGCTTGCTAAGATGTTGTTATATCCAAACCAAGACTATGAATTAGTCTAGTTTAGATTTCTTTTTTACTTGTCAACTATAGTAAGCAAGGTCGATCCACAGGGAAAGCCTTGTGTGGCAAAGAAAACTATTACGAAGAGAACATAAAAGAGAAGGAAGTTGAAATAGAGAATAAGAGACAATCAAAGAGAAAGTGCTAAGGCATCGGAAATCCACTTGTAATAAATCTCTAATGTATATTTGATTCAAATGATAACTCAATTAAGATCAAATGAAAATTCATCTCAATCGGAAAATTTATCTTTTAAAGAACTTTGAAATAGAACAGTAGTAATTGATTGTTTACTACGTGAAAGTATTAAGTGTATAATCACAGGGAATTATAAGCATTCAGCGTGCCTTTCGTCAACGCTGAATCAAATAATTATATAGATTATAAACTCCTTAAATATGAAATATCAATTTAAAACTATAAAGAACTTACTTGAATCAAAATATCCATTAAACATCAAGTACAAGCTTCATTCCTAGCCTTAGTTTGAGAGCTTTAGAAAGCCATTACAATAAAACTAAAAACAAAATTACAAAATGAGAGAAGAGAATAGGAGAAGAGAGCTCTAAAGAGGAGATGATCCCCTTTCTATCATGTCCACCCCTCTATTTATAGGAGTAGAAGGGGTTGCTTCAAAGAGGAAAATGAAATCATATTTCTAGATTACATCCTGATTGATTGTCTGATTAGACCTATAAATCTTAGGAATTTGAAATTTCTTCCTGAAATAGCACTTGTAGCCACGGAAGTCTTCTTTCCATTGCCACTAGAATCATATCAATCCGATTTCTACATAAAAAGATATGATCGAAATACTAAGGCAGTGTCAATCTGCCTAAATCAGCTTCTTTCATCATTTAGTTCTATTCATACAATTCTCAAATCAAACGGGTCCACAAGGTTGTGTTCGACTATTCCATGCATATTTAGACCATTAGGAGCCCATTCTTGACTTTTAAATAGCTTTGGGTAGTTGGGCTTAACTTCCTCTTCCAATTGGATCCTCTTAAAGCCTGTTTAGACATATAAATTCAATTAAGGTCCAACTAACTTATTCAAAACATAAATAGCCCAAATCAGCAATGAATTAACACAAAATATGATTGCAATTTGAAATTTAAAAATATTTTATTCAACATTATTTCAGTGCATCATAAGACATGAACAAAATAACAACCGTATTCGACATAAGAGTTAAATATGAATATAAAATTTTCAGATAGATGCAAATCATGCCCTGCTGTATTCAAAGGTGGTTTTAATACAATGTGTTTACTATTTCTCTTACTTGTATGCATTTCTTTTATAATTAACTTGCAAGTAATTTTGGCGTGGCTTGTTCACCATGATCAGTTTTTTGTTGTGCATCCTTAGCGTTGTCATTGCAATTTTCATATTTCAAGTGCCTGGGGAAGTATTGAGGGTGCTTGCTATTGGACTGCTTCACTGTGACGTAATGAGTATATATCTTTACTTGGGATATTCTTAGTGGAACAACCCTTTTTATTTCAACAAATTGTGATAGTGTATATCATTTAATTTATTTAGGATTTTAGACCTCCAGTGCAAGCAAGTTTGATATTTTTCTTGGCATACTTGCTTTTCTTTTCCATAGCTTTAAATAGAATTACAATCAGGAGTATTCTTGAGAGAAGGGGAGAAACAAAGGGTTGAGAGAGAGAGCGATAAATTTTATACTACTTAAAATTGAGCAGAAGGCCCCAAGGGCTATTGCTATTATAAGAAAATATAATTGGAAAAATCTAGCTAGCCCAAGGAGCTGCATCTCTGGCTAGACATCCTCATTATAATTTAATTTTAATTACTGTAGTTCATATCCTGTAGCAAGCCAAATTCAATAATGGGAGCTGCGCACAATGCTTCTCATCTTCCATTGGATCAAGGTGGGGGTGAGGGAAAGCACTGTACATTGATGCAGAGGGCACTTATAGGCCACAAAGACTTCTACAAATTTCTGACAGGTATAATATATTTCATTTATTTTGTATGGTAGTATATTATAAATATATAATTAAGTCATAAAAGAAATTAATGTAGAATGGAGAAGGATTCCTTACCTGTTATGGGTGTTGATGTTTTGTTGTTGACCTTTCTTAATTATTCCTGATCCAATTTGCAGGTTTGGATGGAATGGAGCTGATGTTTTGGAAAATGTTGTTTATGGTGTAGCCTTGACCACCTCACCCTATGACTTATGCAAGTTCCTAAGCTGCAAGTGCCACCAAGAGTGTGTGTTTGCTCCATACTTCCCGTCGGGCCAGCCTGCTAAGTTCGTCAATGTACACAGCGTGTTCAGGGCCAACAATGTGACCAAACTCCTCAATGAGCTCCACACCCACTAGCGGGAGGATTGCTAGTGCATTTGGCCCTTTTAAGGGTGTCAATTTTGCATATAATATATTTTTGTCCATCACAGGTAGAAATTAATAGGAAAGAACTCAAATTGTATCATAAACAGTGATTTTTAATTGTGTTTTAGATATGATTGTATGGATATAATAAGAAATTATAAATGTAATTTTTATTTGTATTTAGTGTATCATTATATTTTGTTTTCAATTTTTTTCCATTAGTGATGCTCAATATATTCACTAATAATTGTATTTAAATTTATTATTAGCAACACTAAATAAATGTTGCTAATAAGCGTCGCTACTAGTAAATAATTATAACGATGATTACTAAGCGTCGCTAATATTATTATTAGCGACGCTTTCTAAGCATCACAAATAACTTATATTTGTGACGCTTTCCAAGAGCGTCACTAATGTATATGTTCATTTAAAAAATTAAATAAACGTCGTTAATACATATATTATTAGCGACGGTAATAAAACTGTCGCGAATATAGGTTATTATTAGTGACGGTCACAAACTGTCGCTAATACATATTATTAGTGACACAAATAAACCCGTCGCTAATACATATTATTAGCAATGCTAAGTAACCATCGCTAATACACACTATTAGCGACATAAATAAAAGTGTTGCTAATACTTATTATTAATGACACAAGTAAAACCGTCGTTAATGACTATTATTAGCGACACTTTTTTTTTTCTGTCGCAATTTAGTATTAACGACTGGGTTATTTGCGACGCTTATTGTGACTCTCCGTAAGCGTCGCAAATACCCGTTAGCGACGCTTACGAGTGTCGCTTATACTCTTATTTGTTGTAGTATCTCGAACGGGATGCATGCCAATCAACCCCTTCTCTTCTTGTTGCCACAGCTCTTGCTCCACTAATTTTATGCTCCATACAGAAAAAAATGATAGTTCATACATAGATAACTCAAAAAGTATCTCACTTTCAGCATCTTCACACTTTCAACATCAACACATAATCACATAAAGCTTTAAATTCAAAACTATACTATCTGTATAACATCATTGAGCCAAGCTGGGGCGATGACCAAGCTATGTCCTATTACACATCATTGTCCCCCATTGCCTCGCCAATAGAGATTCACACTTGTGGAGCAGTCATTCTTTTGACTTTAGGCTTTTAGAAGTGAGATACTTTCATTGTGCATGTCCCATTTCAGCGGGCCTTTAGATGATCTTTATTTATGAGTCGTGCACAAATTCATATAAGATAGAATAGCAATATGACAAATTCAGCATAATCAGCAATATTCATAATAAAATCACACACAGATAGAATAAAAATAGAACCAACCTTAGAATGTAATCTCCAACATTTTTACAGCAATTCATTATCTAATATGTTCAAAACACTCGCAACATGTCCTAGTAGAAAATGAAGAAAATCATTATATAAGGGATTTAAAAGATAGTACTGAGTACTATCAAGAGTTACATATAAATTTTTGAAAATAGAAGGAAATGGGAGCAGGAGATTGTGATATTATGCAATTGGTAAAGTTTTGACTAGAAAAACCTTGTATGTTTGGGTAATAAACTCACTTACAGAAATTGCAGTGTAGCAAGCACGAACATCCATTTCACCTGCATCGTGCATTTTATGCAGAAGAAAGAAACAAAGAGAAAATCCAACAGTGTATAGGGTCAGATGTCAAAAGACATGCATTGTTTAGTTGTTATTTTGAAGTTACTTCTAATCAACTATTCAAATCAACATCCAATAACTCTGATCTTTGATAATCCAGGCGGTTCCCAACAAATTTGCCTATGGACTATGGAGCTGGTTAGTTCAGATGCAACCCACACAAACACTTAATTGTAGAAGAAGTCTACTATGAAAATACTATTATGCAACAACTGATGCTCTCCGCTCTTCCTTTAAATTTTTTATATCATCTGTGTCCAAAATGTTAACAACATAATTTTTCACCACAAACAAGCCAATAGAAACTTTACTTGCCTATTGTTAGACCCTTAGCCCCTGAATAGGCTAAGGGGCGGATGAGTACTTAGTTTTGGTGAGCAAACAATCATGGGAGCATGCATCGGGGCAAGTGTATTGGAGAATGATAGTGTTATGCATTGGCGGACTTATATACAAGTCCTACTTGGAGTAGGACACGATGGAAGGCTGGGCACCATCACCTAGGAGGGTTCCTAAGAAGGTTGGGACTCACACAGACAACTCCTAAGCAAAGTAGGAGAGGCGATGGATATGGTTGCTAATTCATACCATGATTCTTAGTGCGACTAAGAGTCACCTCGGAGGCTGAATGCAGGTAGGAAACCCAGACAAGGAGTTGTGCATAGGTCGGATTGCTCAAGGTGGCCGAATCCTAGCAATAAAATGACTCTTCACGAGAAGTTGATGCTGCTTAGGGCTATGATGAGACAAAAAGTCATGTAGGCTGAGGACTTCTAGCCGAAGTAGGAGTCTTGAGGAACTTTAGATGAGATGGGACACATGAAGGAGGGTTCAGTTGACTTCCTAATTGGGTTAGGACTCCTTAAAGCTGATCTTGGGCACTTGTATCGGTTGGTTTCTTATTTGGAAAGGGGCAGAGAAGTGTGATTCCAAATTTGTAACCAAAGAGACGAGAAGGTCCTAGTAGGACTAGGCTCTCCTACCCTTCCCTATATAAGGGGTGTCAAGGCAGCTTGGGGGATTGAATCATATATTGAGAGAACTCAGAAATTCTGTGACGGAAGATTAAGAGCTCCACGAATAGTTCTATAGGATTGTTGGGCAACAAATGATTCATTGGTGAGTTGGAGGAGATGCTGTGGACCGGACCCCGCCAATGGGTGGACCATACTTGACATCTTAGCAAAGCTTGAGGCAGAACTTTATTGTTGGGTGGACTGGCCAGCGAGATAGCTTGAGAGGGGACGAGTTTGGGAACAAGGTAGGGTCCTTGTTGTTCTAACCTGGTGTGCTAAATCAAAGGTTTTGGAGGTGGTCCACTTTTATTTTTATCTTTTCCCTACGTTGTGCTTGTGTGGACAGCCATATACTTGGGTGAAAGGGCAGAAATGGCTATTGGTTCGCTGGGCAGCTAGGCTATTATTTGTGCAAACGTTAAGCTCAGCTTCGCGCCCATGACATGCCTTGGTCTGCCTCCATATCCACCATTTGGGTCATGCACAACAATAACCATAAAGGTTCAACGGCTAGCTTTCCAATTAGAGCACAACTTAGTAAAATTTGATAAACAGCAACATCACGACCAAAATCTGATTCATCAAAAAATGAATTTCCAAGAAGCCATGACTTCATAAAGAACATTAGCTAAGTACAAAATCCAAAAACAAATCCATGGCCGACTGAAAGAGAATTGATCAGAATAATCAATAGTCAGTTGTACTCCACCCTATTCAAGTAGACCAGAATGACAAAAAGAGCTTCTTTGCATAAAAAAATAGAGAACAAAATTTTGAAAGTAAAATTCATGCTTAGCATCCAACACATTAAAGATGGCTCCAAGCGTATTGAGCCCATTGCTGAGATACTTGTTGTTCTTATCGCGCTACACCTCCAACCTTGAACAAGAAACGATTTCTTAGATAAAAACATAAAGCTACCAATTAAGGAACTGAACTCAAATTGGTAGTCGTGCACACATTCAAACTGAACTCAGCTCTCTAAATAGCCACACAAGAGACATACATGACACGTCACAGAATGTTCATATCGATGATGGGTAGCATAGATAAGCAAAAAGACCAGAAAACCCAGATCAGAGTTCCATAAACTCAAGCCACAAAAAACGCTAATGTAGAGAATTCAACTCATTCAATCCACAACCAAGAGAGAAAAAAATAGATTTGATTAGACAGAGTGTTCACAAGACATATACCTATAACTGGGATTGATTGGAAGTAAGTGGCCATCTTCCCTGCTTCCTTCTCTGTCCAAACAACGAGATTTCAAAAGCATAGCCTTCCCGGAACTTAAGATTGCGATGACATTTTTATGGTAGACCGACGAGGAGGCAGTGCTTTGCGTGCGAGGGGGAAAATGGGGGGTCAAGGTGGTAGGAGGTGCTCGTCCGACAGCAATACTAGTGCGGTGTCCGTGCAAATTGAGGGGAGGAGGGGACTGTGGGAGAGGGAGCGGGCATGGGGGGAGACTAAGGGTCAGGGTGGGAGGAGCCGCATTTCCTGTAACAATTCCAGCATGGCTCAAGATTTCGGGGAGGAGTATGGTGGGATGGGGGGAAACTGGGGGGCTGGAGCAGGGGAAAAGGGGAGGTAAGAAAGAAAATGCGGGTTAGTGGGAGGAGGGGGTGGGCGTGGGGGACTTGGATCAGGTTAAGTCGTGGGTTATCATTAGTGGTGGTTGCACTAATCCGTAACAATTATTACAACTAGTTGCAGCCGTCGCTAATGGTGGTTCTTATGGTCGTCATCAATAAATAGTGATGTGCAATTGCCTAAACCGTCGCTATTGATGCTTATCCTACAACAGCTTATAGTTGTTTCTCGAAAACTGATCGCGGAAAGGAAGAGATATGAGGGAGGGAAAGATGGGAGCGAAGGATTATCATCAGCGACAGCTTGCCCGATCCGTCGTTGATGTTCATGATTATCTAGGACACAATAGCGACGACTAAAACATTGCACGTCAACCAATATTACTATTAGCAACAGCTTAAAATAAGTCGTCGCTATTGTAGCATCGTTGTTGCATGTTTTTTCTTTTTTTTTTGTAGTGGTAGCAAAATCGACCTGCCCAGCCCGTCACCCTTATTCCAACTCATCTTCTCTCTTTCCTCCTCCCTAGCCTTACCTTTTGCCGTCACAGCTAATGCAATGGCCTTTATGGCCCCATCAACTGCAGTTAGACTAAATTTGGTTTGGCTACTAGCCCCAGCCTAGTCACACTGTAGGTCACGGTCAGATGCTACAGGATTAGTAGCAGCATGCCTCGCTACAGCCAGCCTCTACATGGGATGGCCGCTGCCAGATCTGGCCGCATCAAGGCTGCATCTAGCAAAACTAGGTCGGGTCAAGGCTGGCCACGGCTTGCAAAAACTAGGGCAAGATGATGTTTTGTTGTTAGTAGAACTTGTCGTGCAGCAAGGCAAGCCAGATCTGACCGCGGCCAAGATGCGTAGCTAGGCCATTCAGTGAAGCCACATCCAGCTGATCTAACTGCAGCCATGTATGGTTGTAATCAAGCCGCAATGAACAAAGTTAGACTACAACCAAGTGCCATAGTAACACCTCGCTGAGGCCGGATTTGGCTGTGGCCAATTACGGCTGACCTAGCCTACATAGAGAAGGAAAGTTAAGAAAAGAAGGAGGAAAAAAAAGAGAGGGAAGAGGAGGCAAGGCAATTGCCATTGCCCCCCACTACATCTGTCGCTATTGCCAAATTTAGAGGCAGCTTTTTTGGGGAGTTTTAGGTCTTGGGAAAATTAGAGACCTTTTAAATGTCCCCTACTTCTTATGTACTCTAACCGCATCTAATAAAATTATGAACGTGGCTATTTCCCCCCCACAATTTACTCAGGGCCCCCCAAACTTTACACACCCCAAATAAAATACATAATTTACTTCCCTACACAGCACTCTCACCATAGAAATGATTTTTACTCAAAATATATGGACTGTGCCCCCCACCTCCCGTCATTCTATTTCCCCCTCCCATCATTTCTCTAGCTTTCTGTTTTTTCTTCTCCATTTCCGTCCCCTCTCCTCCGGTGAAGTCCCCTCCCCTCCCATCCCATCTTTTCCTCTCCATTTCCGTTCCCTCACCTCTGGTGAAGTCCCCTCCCCTCCCATCCCATCCTGTTTACTCTCCCCCCTTCCCCTACCCTCCCATCTCTTTTCCTCCCCTCCCCTCCTGTCTCCTCCCCTCATCTCCCCTCCCGTATTGCACCTTTGACCGGTTAACGACTTTGAGATCAGGAGATCAGCAAAAGTGTTGTTGTTTGTGGAAAATAATATAGTTTTTAATTGAATCATAAACCAGCAACAATTTTCTTCTTTTGATGCTTTTTTGTGGTAGTTTTTTTAGTCTATATGAAGGGAAGAAGGGTGGGGTATGAAGGGTAATGAGCTTCACGAGTTTGTATGATGCAGTTCACGAATTTGTTTATGGTTTGAACCTTCAGGACGAGTTTTGGCTGGGATCAATCACTGTCAAAGTAGTAAAAAGTTGACGGGGACATACGGTCCCAGTATGAATTCATTTTATGTGGTGGGGGGTACCCCCCACTAGACAACTTCAAGAAGATTTTTGAGGGTTTTAAATCCTTCTGGACGAGTTATGGTAGGGATCAATCACTGCTAAAGTAGTAAAAAGTGGACGGGGACATATGGTCCCCGTATGAATTCATTTGATGTGGCAGGGGATACCCCGCAAGACAACTTTTAGAAGATTTTTGTACCCATTGAAACTTTCTGGATGAATTCTTGCGGGGATCAACCACTGCCAAAGTAGTAAGCATTTGACGGGGACATACGGTCCCTGTATACATGCATTGAATGTGGCGGGGGGTACCCCCCGCCAAACAACTTTTAGAAGATTTTTGAGGGTGTTGAAACCTTCTGGAGATTTTCTGGCAGTGGGTACCCCCTGTCATATAAAGCAGAACAACGCTTTGATACCTTCATGCATGTTAAAGCTTAGTTAGCCATGACGCACTGTGAACCCAAATTATAATCATTGAAGGCCAAGAAAATCAATAAATATGACTTGTTAAGCAGCCAAAGGAAGGATTTTTTTAAGCTAGATGGGAAGTAACGATTTTTAAGTGCATGCAGACAGTTCTTTAATCAAGGATGTGGGAGAGAAGAGAAACTCTTGTAATCAACCTTCTTTTCATGCATGAAGAGATAAAACAATTGGGCGGGATGACTATTATAGGCAAGGAGGAAGATGGGAGGGACGCTCACAACCTTCTTGCGACTGGTGAGAACTTCATGCCCGTTGAGCACAGTGAAGATGATATGAAAAAGTTTTTTTCTTTTTTTTATTGACTAGGGTGCCTCATAAGAACAGTGTAGGGGTGTTAAGTAATAAAAAAATTACTCATATATTTCTTATTTGGGGGGAGCGGTTTAAAAGTTGATATGGACTATTATGTTTTAACTCATTAATAGTTCCTCGAAGAAAAATGTTTTTTTACGGTATCATTCATACGGGATACTATGGGCTCATGTCTTAAAGCAATGACACTGATTTTTAGTGACGAAATTCATTGTCAGGGCGTGGTTCTTGCTTAACGTGGCCCTATATGCTCTAATTTATGTCAACTTGCCAAGTTGGATCAGTATAGAATGCAAAACGCATGTGGCGATTCTTTCTTGGCGGGGCCCTCCACGCTTAAATTTAAGGAAACTTGCCAAGTTGGATCAGTATAGAAAAGCAAACAAGTTATGGGCAGTCTGTTGACCCAGAACTTGTATATTAAACTTGAATATTATTAGGTTAGGTTAGGTAGTTGGCAAGTTGTTCAGGGCAACTACCGGAATATTGCAGGAAATGCAAATCCGCGATACCACAACTTCTAAGAGGATGCCTTTTCTCAACATGCAAAAGATCTCCATCGCTATTGCAGGAAGTGGAAATCAGAAAAACAGCGGGGAAGGGAGACAGGGAGTGTGGAAATGGCGCAAATAGCTGTGAAGATGTTGGTCCAGCAACTGGCACCATTACTCATTGAAGAAGCTAAATTATTGAGCTGTGTGAGAGAAGAGATCACCCAAATCGGAAATGAATTGGAGATCATGGAGGCCACATTGCAGGATACAGATAGGAGGCAACAGCGTGACAAAGCAGTGCAAGTATGGGTGAAGCAAGTCCGTGAACTGGTTTACTATGTGGAAGACTCTCTGGACGAGTTCCTTTTTCTCGGGAGACGACCTTCTAGCCATGGGCTGACTGGTTTCCTTCACAAGTGCATATGGTACCCCAAGCACTACTTGGTAGAAAGGTTGCTCATATCATGCCAAATTCGGATCATCAAACGTCGCATCCTTCATGTCTCGCAGCTGAAAGACAAGTTCTCTTTTGCACCATCGATCCATGGAAACCCGAGCTCTAGTTCTCACGATCGTCATCGACTGGGCGATCCTCTTTTCGTGGAGGAATCACAGCTCGTGGGTATTGATGGACCAAGAGACGAGTTGATTGAGATGCTGGTAGGTGGAGGAGAAGAGCGTAACGTGGTATCAGTAGTGGGGATGGGTGGTCTTGGCAAGACCACACTCGCGCGGAAGGTCTATGAGAATGAAAGAGTAGGAAGGCACTTCCAGTGTCAGGCTTGGATTACAGTGTCTCAGTCGTACAACTCTGTGGAGCTATTACGAAAAATGGTGAGAACATTCTTTCGCACTGAAAACTGTGAGGATGGCCGTAATCTCAAAGACATGAATTATGATGAGCTTGTGATGTGGCTGAGAGCCGATCTGAAGAAATTGAGGTATTTTATTATTTTAGATGATGTTTGGAGAACACAAGCTTGGGATGATTTGAAATTTGCATTTCCTGAAAATAAACATGGCAGTAGAGTTATAGTAACGACACGCATAAATGAAGTTGCACGTTATTGCTCCCAAGCTCTTCCACATGTTTATGAGTTGACACATCTTTCTCAAGATGCTTCCTGGACCCTATTCTGCAAGAAAGCATTCAAATTTTCTGATGATGGGCAGTGTCCTCTAGAATTAGAAGGACCCTCCCAACAATTGCTTAAATCATGCGGAGGACTTCCACTGGCAATTGTCGTTATAGGGGGCCTTCTCTCGACAAAGAATCCTACTGTTGCAGAATGGAATCGAGTGTTGCAGAATGGAATCGAGTGTGCCGAGTTAGCAAATGCTGAGCTACTTGATCCTCTGAAAAGAATACTTTGGCTGAGTTATGAGGATCTACCCTCCCATCTCAAACCTTGTTTTCTATACTTTGGTATGTTTCTAGAGGATCACATTATTCCACGGGGTTTGCTAACACATCAACTAGTGGCAGAGGGGCTTATTGTCCCAATGGATGGTAAGATTTCCCTAGAAGAGATCGCAGAAGACTACATTCATCAGCTTGTTTCTCGAAGTTTAGTCCAAGTAGAGAGATTGAATCCATATGGTAGGGTTAAATGGTATGGAGTCCATGACATGATGCATGATTTAATTGTTTCTCACTGTAAAAACCAAAACTTCGTTATCGTGGCACAAAGGGAGGCACGGTACCCTGATATAATTCGCCGTCTGTCAGTTCATACCGGACAATTTGTTCCTGAAGACAGGAGTTTCTCCCAAGTTCGCTCTTTGTTCTTGTTTCCAGGTACAACAATTCCTACTTTTTCAGGGTTTAGGATGTTGAAGGTGCTAAATTTACAAGAAGCACCATTGAACATGTTTCCTAGTGAAATCGTAAAGTTATGTCATTTGAAGTATTTGAATCTAAGAGGGACACATATTAAGGTGCTTCCGAATTCCATATCGAAGCTTCATAAATTGCAAACTCTTGATCTTAAATTCATGCCTCTAGAAGAGTTGCCGGAGAGCATCGTAGAATGTGTATGTCTACGGAATATACTTATACGTGAAAGAAAAGGAAAATCTGGTGCAACTATGCCTACAAGATTGGGAAGTTTATGGTCATTGCAGAAGTTGTGTTACTTGAGGTTAAATGGGAAGGTGGAGCAAGTACGAGAGCTGGGGAAGCTAACCCAATTGAGAAAACTGGGAGTGACAAATGTGAGCAGTGAAGACATGGAGGCCCTTTATGGCTCCGTCAAGAACATGAGCCAGCTCCAATCCCTAACAGTGAGGTTAAAGCATAGGAATGTAATAGTAAACCTGGAGTCCTTGCTCATGCAACCTCTCAATATAATATGTTTTAAATTCTTTGGCTATCTTCAGAAATTACCAGAATTGATTGGATCACTTAGCAAGCTGGTTCAGATAACCCTTGGTTATTCCGAGTTAGACGTTGATCCCTTTCAGGTCCTCCAACATTTGCTAAATTTGGTAGACCTGCGTATGACGAAAGCTTATGATGGAACAAAATTAAGTTGTGAAGTCGATGCTTTTAAGAAACTCAAATTCTTATGGATTGCGAATTTTCACAACCTAAGGTTGGTGAATATTACGAAGGGTGCAATGCCCCAGCTGGAAAGGATGGTCATTTGTGAGTGTACAAGTTTGCACAGAGCTCCAGAAGGAATAGAGCACCTTGCCTCTCTCCAAGAGCTTTTTCTTTTGGATGTGCCTGAACTTCTTCAGAGCATACAGACTGTCGACTGGATCAGAGTTATGCACATACGATGTATACTGCCAAGGGACACAAGTCATTGATGCAACTGAAAATATTTAATTCACTCCTTTCACATATATACATAGGTATGCGCTCATTTTTTATGATGTCGATTTTAGAGTGTCTTAATGCATGGTTCTTGATTGAGTTCACAATTATATGTTAAAAATTCATCAAACTAAAAGGATTGAGGTTGTGCACTCAGCCCCCCAATTATGTCAGTATATTTCCAATTTACTTAGTTATTTTTCAACCCTAAAGTTGTCAACTTCATAAGATTAATAAGTTGATTAGATTGGTTGGATAGTATGAAAGTAGGATAGCAGAGTTAAGCCAAAGCTTTGCAAGAAGGCACATAAGAAGTCTTACCAAACTGGTTGCAGCTGGTATCTAACCAAATTGCTAACTTGACATCAAATCTAGTTTTGGTAGGTTATACACAAAACTAGGGAGAGATTATTTTCCATTTTTAATAATCCAAGGGAGCACATATGTAGAAAAAGTTTATTAACTAGCTTAGATTGTCCAAAACTGCCATGGGTATAACATTTTTGTGATGTTAATGAGTACTTGTCCATTGAGAATGTGAAGTCAATTTGGAAATCTACTTTGAGAATCGAACTGTGATCCGAATATTTCAAGTGTTTTTTCATCAATTGTTTCATGGCCTGCTGTTGTAGGAGGTTCACAATTATTTTAAAAATTGGGCCAAAACGAAAAACACATTTGATACAGCTATTGCTACCAAGGTGAGCTACTTATCTTTCATTCTTTTTCCTTTTGTGTGTGTGAATAAGGCACAACATTGAAGGTTGATGATTTTCGTGGTCGTCCCATTCAAGGAATTTAGGACAAATGGAGCCCGAAGCCAAAGCAGAAGAAAGAATCTTAAGCCTCAAAAACATGTTTTTTAGATTATTCGTATTCTCTTTGAAAATAAGGAATATTGTCACATATTTCTGCGCAATTTGGTTCTGTTCTTTGTTGCTTCATAGGCTAATATTGGTAGAATAAGTTTGTGAGGTAATATGATGGCATATCTACTCTTGGAGTTGTAAATATCCATGTTATTATTCTAGTATGTCATTGTAAATGGTGAGGTTTAAATAAAAAAATAAAACTATGCATTTCATAAAGTGTCATAGCTTTTGTTTTTCTCATGTGTTTGTTCCTATATTTAGTTGAACTTATACGTGCAAGAAAATAAGTATTATGATTGTTCAAAAAGATGTTACAACAATATAACTGCTACATTTTATCTTCTAATATGATAGTTACAAATTACAATAGTGATAGAAAAAACATTATTAGTGATACTTAAAAAGCATCGCTAAATGCATTAATAAAATCCAATCACTAATTCTAATTAGCGACACATATGAAAAATCATCACTAATAGTCTTCTATTAGCCACGCTTTCTCTTGCCCCACTAATATTATATTATTAGTGAAACTTTATATTAAGCCTCACTAATAATATAATATTCACCACTATAATTTTTTTAAAATAATTAACAAAAAAAATTTAAGTGTTGCTATTAATATAATATTAGCAACACTTTTGAAGTGACAATATTATAAAATTATTTTTAAAAAAATTTAAATTAAAAATATAATTATTAGCGATATTTTTTAAAGTATTCCTATTATAGAAATAATTTAATTAAAAAAATTATCAAATAAATTAATACTAAGTACCGCTAATAACATAAAAATAAAAAATTATTTTAACTCTATTAGTGAGGCTCTTAAAAAAATTATTGAATAAAATAAAACCACCTAAGGTGATTTAATGGGGGGGGGGGGTAAAGAGTGGGTTAGCGGTGGAGTGATAGGAAGAGCGGAGAATGACCAAGAGGAGAGCACATGAGTAAGAGGGGAATGATGTGCCCAAAGCAATACAATCAGTACCTTGGAGTTTCACGCAGCGAAAGGGAAGGAAGAAGGAAGAAAGGGAAGAGAAAACTAAATATTCAATTGCATGAAACCAACCAAGGGAGGGGACGACCCTCTTATGGGAAGTCACGCCCTCCTACCTTGGGAAAAGTGCCGCTAGTGGACACGGCTATCCTATGGTCCATAACATTCCTAACAAAATTTAATAATCCAATACATGCACAAATACTAATCGAATACAAATAAAAATAGCCTAATATACTGAAAGAAAGGTAAATGAAGAGTCAGGTGAACGTGCACAACACTCCACCATGCTTCAGCTATTCGCCTTGTCCTCAAGGCGACCAAGCCGGATAGCGAGCCATGAACTCATCCTCGGATATCCATGTGGCATCCTCAAGTGTCTGGCCCTGCTAAGAAATCAGAACCTTAGTAATGATGCAACCTGAGCGACGGACTCGGCACTTATCAAGCACCGAGGCTGGAATAGGATCGGAGGGCTGGACCGGACCCATCAAGGGGGGTGGTGGAGCATCAGTGGCCAAGGATGTGTCACCTACGCATCGGCGCAGCCTAAATACATGGAAGACGGGATGGACTAAGGAGTCAGGCAGTAGAGCTAGGCGATAACCACTGAACCGATACACTCCTTCACAGCATAGGGACCATGGAAATGGGGGGCAAGCTTGGAATGCTCGGGCTGAAACAAGGATGTTTGGTGCTGAGGAAGAACAGAGACATAAACCAAGTCACCCACCGTGAACTCCCTGTCAATGTGATGACCATCATAAATTTGCTTCATCCGGTTCTGAGCAGAGGGTAAGTTCTCCTTAAGCTGTTGAAGAACCTTGTCCTATGTCTGGAGTATATAATCCACCTCAGCCATAGAGGAGCGATGAGGAACATAAGATAACACGGTCGGAGGTGGCGGCCATACAACACCTCAAAAGGAGTGAAACCAGCACAAGTGTGATAGGCGGTATTATATGACCACTCCGCCTAGGGAAGAACTTGAAGCCATCTGCGAGGCTGAGACATGGTGAAATAGCAGAGGTACTGTTTTATGCAACAGTTTACCACCTCTGTTTGCCCATCCATCTGGGGGTGATAAGCAGTGCTCATGTGGAGAGAAGTACCCTGTAAAGTGAAGAACTCTCTGCCAAAATTGAGATATGAAAATCCGATCATGATCAAAGACAATAGTGTGAGGCATGACGTGTAGTTTGGCCAACTCCCGAATGTAGAGCTCAGCCACTATCTTGGCGGTGAATGAGTGCCCCATAGCCCAAAAGTGAGTGTACTTGGACAATTGATCCACCACCGTAAGAATCACCGACTTGCCTTGCACCAAGAGCAAGGCCTCCACAAAGTCCATTGAAACATCCTCCCAAACCTTATCAGGGATAGGCAAGGGCTGAAGCAAACCTGTAGGAGAGGTCGTGGCTGGCTTAGCTCTCTGACAGACATCGCAAGCGGTAACATACTCCTGGGCTGCCCGTCAAATACCCTGCCACATAAAGCTCTGGCTGACCCGCTTATAAGTGAAAAATACTCCTTCATGACCAGCCACTAGAGAGTCCTGGAAGTGGGAGAGAATGCGTCTGTGAAGATCATCAACATTGGGTACCCAAAGGCGGTCCTTTCAAAAGAGAAGGTCATCCCACCACACAAAGAAGGGATGAGCTGGGTTAGCCTGGAGAGCTGTAATCAGGGTATGTGTCTGAGAATCATCAATGTATCTCTGCCTAAACTCAGCAATGAAGGGGCAGGATGAGTAGAAAGTGCCAAGCACGATCCCAGGGTAGAGCTACAAGAAAGGGTATCGGCCACAGTGTTTTTCGACCCTTTCTTGTACACAACCTCATAATCATAGCCAAGTAACTTACTGACCCACCACTTCTGTGATGGAGTGGACACCCGTTGCTCAAGGAAGTACTTCAGGGGCTAGTGGTCAGTGCAAATCAAGAACCTACAGCCAAGTAAGTAAGGCTACCACTTGTCAACGGTGAGGACAATGGCCAACACCTCTTTCTTGTAAACAGATAGGGACAAAGAGTGGTCAGCCAAAGCTGCTGAAGTAGGCAATGGGGTGCTTGTCCTACAACAGCACCGCCCCTAGGCCAGTCTCTGAAGCATCCGTTTCAACCACAAAAGGGCAGCTGAAATCCGGTAAAATAAGAACATGGGCCGATGCCATAGACTGCTTCAGCTCATCAAATCCTGCTTGGGCAGCCGCAATCCAACAGAATGCCCCCTTCTTCAAAAGCTCTATAAGGGGCCGAGTAATCTCTCCATATCGGCTTATGAACCTCTTATAGTAGCCAATGAGGCCCAAAAAATCCCATAGTACACAGACACAAGTGGGCAGTGGCCAAGAGAGCATGGCGGCCACCTTCGACGGGTCAGTGGTAACTCTATCCCGAGAGATGATATATCCCAAATAATCAACATGTGGGCTACCAAAGGAACACTTTGAACGCTTAAGAAATCATGAGTTATCTCTCAGAACATAAAAGATAGACCTGAGATGCTCCAAGTGCTCCGCCCACGACTGGCTGTAGACAAGGATGTCGTCAATGAAGACCAATATTTATCGGCAGAGGAAAGGCCTGAAAAGATCATTCATGAGGCTCTGAAAGGTGGAGGGGGGCGTTGGTCAGACCGAACGACAAGACGAGGAACTCAAAATGGCTATCATCAGTCTGGAAGGCGGTATTGTGCACATCGGCTGGCTGCACCCAGATTTGATGGTAACCCAAGCGGAGGTCGAGTTTACTGAAGACCATCGCACTAGCCAACTCATCCAACAACTCCTCAATCACAGGTATGAGATATTTATCCTTGATGGTGATGGCATTCAAGGCTCAGTTGTCCATACAAAACCGCCAAGCTTCTTACGAACCAACAACACTAGGGAGGAGTAGGAGTTAATTAGTACTAGGGCGGATGATACCGAACTAAAACATGTCAGCCACGAGGTGCTCGATCTCCAACTTCTGAATATGAGGATAACGGTAAGGACGGACATTGGCCTGTGATGCCCCGGGAATGATGGGATGTGGTGGTCATGAGTCCGCACTGGTAGAAGACCCTTTGGTTCAGCAAACACATCCCAATGCTCCACCAATAAATCAAGAAGATCCAGAGGTGGCTCATCTTGAGGCACCTCCACCGTTGCCCACTGCTGCAAGAGCAAGCCTTGAGGTGCGAACTAGAAGAAAGAACTCGCCGACTGGGCTGAGAGAAGGGTGCCCGGCCGGGATCCTTCAATATGAACCCGCTGCCCCTAGACTTCAAAGTCCATAACCATATCTCTAAAGTTCCAAACCACATTGCAGAGCTTCTGTAGCCACTGAACCCCTAACACCATGCCGCCCCCTTCGTGGGCAGCAAGAAGAGGTTGGTGATGAAGGTGTGGCCCTGGAGATACGGTACTAGAGATGCAGAAAATGCATCGCTAATATATTTATTTTAATTTTTTATTAATTTAAAATATAATATATTAAAAAAATTCTCAAAAAAATCTAAATTTATTTATTCCCCTCTCCCTCCTTTCTCTCTCTCTCTCATCCTCTCTTCTCTCTCTCCTCTCTCATCCCTCTCTTTTCTCTTTCCTCTCTCTCTTCTTCTTTCTCTCTCAGCTCTCTCCTCTCTCTACCATCTATTTCTCTCCTCTATGTCTTTTATTATTTTTATGTGTCGCTAATACATTTTATTTAGATTTTTTATTAATTTTAAAATATAATTTATTAAAAAAATCCCAAAAAATCTAAATTAATTTCTTCCCCCTTATCTCTACTCACTCTCTCACATCCTCTTTTCTCTCATTCATCTCCTCTCTCATCCATGTCTTCTCTCTCCTCTCTCCTCTGCCCCCCTCTTTCTTCTTTCTTTCTCTCTCTTCTCTCTCCTTTCTCCCTCTCTTTTTTATTATATAATATATTTTAAAATTAATAAAAAATTTAAATAAAATGTATTAGCGATGCATTTTTTGCATTGCTAATACATTAGGTAGTAGTGACACATCGATCTAAATATGTGTTGCTACTACCTAGGGTACTAGCAACGCTTTTTTGAGTCGCTACTATATATTTATTATATTTTTTTATTAATTTTAAAATATAATATATTAACCAAATTCTCAAAAAAATCTAAATTAATTCCCCCCCTCACTCTCCTTTCTTCTCTCTCTCTCATCTCGCATCTTCCCCTCACACTCTCCTCTATTCTCTCTCCCTCCTCTCTCATCCTCTCCTTTCCCTCTTTCTCCTCTCTCTCTTTTTCCTTTCTCATCCTCTCCTTTCCCTCTTTCTCCTCTCTCTTTTTCCTTTCTCATCCTCTCATTTCCCTCTTTCTCCTCTCTTATCCTCTCTCTCTCTTCTTGCTTTCTCTCTCCTCTCTCTACCATCCGTCTCTCTCTCCTCTATTTCTCTCCCCTCACTCTCTCTCTCTCTCTCTCTCTCTCTCTCTCTCTCTCTCTCTCTCTTTTACTATATATTATATTTTAAAACCAATAATAAATAAATAAAATTTAGAAGTGATACATAGAAAAATGTGTCGCTAATACATTAGTTAGTAGCGATGAATAAGAATATGTGCCGCTACTACCTAGAATATTAGCGAAACATTTTCTTATGCATTGCTAATACAATTTATTTAGGGAAATTTATTTAAATAATAATTTTTAAAAAATTATTTACCAAATTATAATACTTTGGGAAATATTTCCCAAAGTAGTGTTCCTTTTTGCCACGCAAGCGCCAGCCATACAACTGGTGCCTGCGTGACATTTTTACAATTTTTTTTTATTTCGTCCTTTTAAATGACAAAATCAGTACTCCCTCCTCCCCTCCCCTCCCCTCCCCTCTCTCTCTTCACTCTCTCTCCTCTCTGTCCCTTCACTCTCTCTCTTCACTCTCTCTCTTCACTCTCTCTCTCTCCCTTCACTCTCTCTCTTCACTCTCTCTCTCCTCTCTCTCTCTCTTCACTCTCTCTTTCCTCTCTCTCCTCTCTCCTCTCTCCACTCTCTCTCCTCTCTCACTTCACTCTCTCCACTCTCTCTCTCTCTTCTCTCCTCTTTCTCTCTCTCTTCTCTCTCTCTCCACTCTCTCTCCTCTTTCCCTTCTTTCTCTCCTCTTTAAGAGAATGAATAGAGAGAGAAAGAGGAGAGAAGAGAGAGTGGAGAGAGAGAGTGTGTGTGTAGAAAGAAAGAGGAGAGAGAGTGAGAGGAGAGAGGGAGAGGAGAGAGAGTGAAGAGAGAGAGAGTGAAGAGAGAGAGAGAGGGAGAGGAGAGAGAGTGAAGAGAGAGAGAGTGAGGAGAGAGAGTGAAGTACGAAATCAGTACACAGTATTGCATGATTTCGTCATTCTAAAAGACGAAATGAGTACACAATATTGATTTCGTCCTTCCAAGTACAATGACTAATTTTGTCCTTTAGAAAGACAGTAGTGATTTCATCCTTTTAAATGAAGAAATTAAAAAAAAATTAAAGAAAAGCCACGCAGGCTCCAGCTGCATGGTTAGCGCCTGTATGGCAAAAAAGAACACCACTTTGAAAAATATTTCCCAAAGTGGTCTAATTTGGTAAATATTTTTTTAAAAATTATTATTTAAATAAATTTCTCTTTTATTTATTATTAATTTTAAAATATAATATATGGTAAAAGATAGAGAGAAAGAAAGAGAGGGTTGAGAGAAATAGAGGAGAGAGAGAAGGATGTAGAGTTAGGAGAGACAGAAAAAAGGAAGAGAGAGATAGAGAGAGGAGAGGATGAGAGAGGAGAAAGGGAGAGAGGATGAGAGAGAAGATGAGAGGGGGGAGAGAGAAGAGAAGATGCGAGATGAGAGAAAGAAGAATAAGAGCGAGGGGGAAGAAATTAATTTAGATTTTTTTCGTACTTTTATTAATATATTATATTTTAAAATTAATAAAAAATGAAAATTAAATATATTAGCTACGTATTTTCTGCATCGCTAGTAACTTACGTGTAGCGACAAATATTTAGATGTGTCACTACTACCTAATATATTAGCGATACAAAAATGCGTCGCTAATATATTTTATTTAAATTCTTTGATTAGTTTTAAACTATAATATATAAAAAATTCCCAATAAAATTTAAATCAATAACTACCCTATGTCTTTCCTCATTCTCTCTCTGATCTTTCGCTCTTCTCTTTTCTATCTTCTCTCTCCTCTCTCAACTCTCTCTCTCTTGTCTCACACACTCTCTCTTCTTGTCTCTCACTCTATCTACTATCACTCTCTCTTCTCTCTCCCCTTTCTCTATCATCTCTTCTCTAGATCTCTCTCTTTACTCTCCTTATCATCTTTCACTACAACAAAATGTACTATTAGCGACGCACAATAAACATCGCTAAAAACTAATAATAGCAACATATAAAAAAGCGTCGCAAAAAATTCACTATTAGTGACGCCTAATATTAAGCGTCGTTAAAAGTCATATATTAGTGACGCTTAATATTAAGTGTCACTAATAGTGAATCTATTAGCGACACATAAAATTGTGCGTCACTAATACAAAACATATTAGTGACGCTTTTATTATGCGTCGCTAATAGTTATGTTATTAATTTAAAAAAAAAATTTAAACCTATTAGCGACACTTTTTCTTAAGCGTCGCTAATAGACTTAACAATAGTGACGCATGTGAGAAAGCGTCGCTAATAATTTTGAATTTACAATAAGAAATTTAAAATTTAGAACTAATAGCGACACTTTTAACCATGCGTCGCTAATTAATAAATAATTATTTTAAAAAAATACATAACATTTAAAATAATTTGTTAAAATATAATATATTTTCTTATATATTGACTATTTGTATAAATAATAAATAAATATTAAATTTTTTATAAAAGGAAATGTCAATAATAGATTAAAATTTTTAAAATATAATATAGTTTATTTTTAATTTTTTTTATTAATTTTAAGATATAATTTATAATAAAAGAGAGTGAGTGAGAGGGAGAAAGAGAGGGAGGGAGCTAGGGAGAGGGAGAGAGAGAGGATAGGGAAGAGAGAGAGAGAGAGGGAGAGAGGGGAGGGAAGAATGAGTTGAGAGGGGGGGAATTATTTTTTTTAGAAAAAGAGTATTAGCGATGCATACATTTCTATGTCACTAATACTATGGTGTATTAGTGATGTATATATGTATACATCACTAATACAATAGTGTATTAGCGATGTATAGCTGTATACGCCGCTAATACACTATAACATTAGCGACGTATGCAACTATATGTCGCTAATGGATTTTTAAAATTTTAAAAAAATTAAAATAAAAATAGAGAGAGAGTGAGGAGAGAGAGGATAGGGAAGAGAGAGAGGGAAGAGAGAGAGAGAGGAGAGAGAGAGAGATAGGGGAGGGAAGAGAGAGAGAGAGGATAGGGAAGAGAGAGGAGAGAGGAGAGGGAAGAGAGAGAGAGAGGAGGGAAGAGATAGAGAGGGAAGGAAAAAGAGAGAGAGAGGGGAAGAGTATTAGTGACGTATAGCTATATACGTCGCTAATACACAATAGTATTAGCTTCGTATGCAACTATACATAGCTAATGGCTTTTTTAAATTTAAAAAAAATAAAATTAAAATAGATAGAGAGAGTGAGTGAGGAGAGAGAGGATAGGGAAGAGAGAGAGGGGAGGGAAGAGAGAGAGAAAGGGAAGAGAGAGGGGAGGGAAGAGAGTGAGAGAGGGGAGAGAGGGGAGAGAGAGGAGAGGGGGGATATTATTATTATTTTTTTAAAATGAGTATTAGCGACGCATACATTTCTATGTTGCTAATATTACGGTGTATTAGGTATATATCTGTATATGTTTTTGATACAATAGTGTATTAGTGAGGTATAGTGGTATACGTCGCTAATACACTATAATATTAGCAACATATGCAACTATACGTCATGGCTTTTTTAAATTTAAAAAAAAATTAAAATAAAAATAGATAGAGAGAGTGTGTGTGGAGAGAGAGGATAGGGAAGAGAGAGAGTGAAGAGCGAGAGGGAAGAGAGAGATAGGGGAGGGAAGAGAGAGAGAAGATAGGGATAGATAGAGAGAGGAGGGGGAAGAGAGAGAGAGGAGAGGGAAGAGAGAGAGAGAGGGAAGAGTGTTCATGACATATACACGTATATGTTGCTAATACACTAGTGTATTAGCGACGATAGCTGTATACATCGCTAATACACTAGAGTATTAGCGACGTATGCAACTATACGTCACTAATGGCTTTTTAAATTTTAAAAAAACTAAAATTAAAATAGATAGAGTGAGGAGAGAGAGGATAGGGAAGAGAGAGAGAGGGAAGAGGGAGAGTGGGGAGGGAAGAGAGAGAGAGGGAAGAGGGAGAGAGGGGAGGGAAGAGAGAGGGGGGGAGGGAAAAGAGAGAGAGAGAGGAGAGAGGAGGGAGAGGGGAGAGGGAAGAGAGAGAGAGGGAAGAGTATTAGCGACATATATCTGTATACATCGCTAATACAATAGTGTATTAGCGATGTATAGTTGATGATCTTCACCCTAATGGTGAGATAACATCTGATGAACTACTCTAAGGTCAATGAGTCTCATCCGAGTCATAATAAGCTTTTCTTTATGTATCCTCACATAAACCAATGTGAAAATCCAGCACAAGATGTAAGGATAAGGCAACGTGTCACGTGTCTGGCCATGTAGAAAAGTCACAATCCTCCCAAAAATGATAGAGGGCAGATCCAAATCCATATGTGGTTGTGCGAGGAGGTGTACTAGTTGTTCCATTGTTCTATCTACTATGTCCTTCCTAGCACTCCATATGTCAAGCCAAAAGTCTCATGTCATAGCATATGCAAGCAAAGACAGCTCAAACTCCGATCCTCTCAGCAAACCATGCAAACCAATGGTCAACTCACTATTCGGTGGAAAGTCATATCCATCAAACTTTGAAAATGTGAGCTCTCTCATCTCATAACCAATAATATCTGCAATGATATCAAGTGTCACTCTCACCTGAAATCCTCTTGCAATGTCAATGAGTGCAGCATCATCCTCCAAAGGTTGTCATGCATATCATTGCCTAACTAACCTAGGCTATACACGCTAATTTGATGTAGAAATAGTGGAAAAATAACCCATCAAATATGGTATAGCCTCAATACATCCTACAACAATATCTAAAAGTATATGTACTAAGCTCAGCTCACATCTAATAAGCTTCACTCTGTCTGATCCACTACTCGATGCCCCTAGATCCCATGAGCTTGACTCAACAATCTTTTGCTTCTTAGCTCTCCCTATCTAGATTAAATGACAATGAAACAATCTAGAGCTAAGCATAAACTAGGAATAAAGAAATAATAATAATAAATCACCTAGAATTTTAAAAAGCATTGAAATGCATGGCAAAATTCCAAAATTTATATTTTAAATAAACCCTAAAAAAATTTTATGTCAAAATGACTGCAAATTTGAACCTAAGATAGATCCCAATAAGTAGATCAAACTTTTCAACTAGACCAAGAGTCAAGTTTGACCAGAACTACCTGATTTTAAAAAAATCCAATTTTGTTCAAAAACATGAAATAGCCATTGCTTTTTCGTTAAATATCGAGTTTAAAAAAATCAAATTGCATGAACATTTAACCAAATCAAGATCAATCTATTTTTAACAATCTTATTAGTTCAAATCACATGAAAATCCATTGAAAGTCAACCAAAAATTAAAATTTGAGTTTCGGAACTCACCTTAACTATAGAGAATTTCTTGATCTTGATGTAGATAACTTGAGATTGATTATGTAAAAATACTTCAATTTGCCTTTACTACCCAAAAGTGTTCTTTAGAAAAGTTTAGAGTGGAATAGATCTGATGTAACATCCGTGAATTTTCTAAATTCCCGAAGTCGACCACTGGGAAATTAGGGTGTTTGACCCCTAGACCTTCTCATGAGAATAACTTGATCATCAGTTATAATTGATGACTGGATCCTTTATGGAAGGAAATTATACATAAATAGCTTCAAAATGCCACCAAGAACGTGTGAATCGGAGTTCGGATGAGGGAGATATGCCTGTTCAAAGTTATGTATAACATGCAGGGCCTGCTTACCTGAATTGGATATGCGAATTATCCGTTTAAGATACTCTTCGGGCCTGATGAATTAGTATTTCGAAATTATATTTTAAGGTCCCAATTAAGTGGCCTAATTGGGGGAGTTTTGGCCCAACTAGGGTTCCAAATCTCTATGCCTATAAAAACCTAATTAGGGCTTTTTAGAAGAAGCTTTACCCGTAGATGTAAGAGATAAAGCCGTCAGAGTTTTTCCGACGACCAGAGCAAGATCATGGCCGGTGATAGAGTTGGGGAAGAGGGAGCACGAATCTCTGTAGGCGGTGGATTGACAACAACTTGGTGTGTATGCTAGAATCACTAACACATCCTTTTAGCTTAAATTAGAGATACCTATGAACCAATTTAATTAGCAAAAGTCGGCCAGAAAATGCATGGCCACTAGCCAGACCAATTATTCTGGTCAAAAAAAGAGCAAAGCTTGAGTCTTTGCCTTCTTTGTTGATCGGCCAGTAGGAGGCAGAACCTTGCCGGAAGTCTGGACCGTCGCTCCACCACGCCCCTATTCATCCTCTAGTTCTCTGTGAAATCATAGAGGAGAGGAGACATTGTGGGCTATATCACTGGCGACGGGCTAGCGTCAGGACCAGGAGGTTTGGAATCACCGTTGGACAGTGGATCGAACAACCCCGGCCCCATGGCTAGTCAAGGCGATTGCGTTGTTGCAGATCGCCGACGGAGGACCTGGCCGCGCTTTTGAGCCACCATGTCTCGACGTGACTGAGGCTAACTGGATTGCCTCCCGGAGGTGATCCCACTAGCTAGCCCGTCGGCCAATGGCCGTCGGTGGTGGCCGCTAGAGGTCAGTAGGGACACCTGCTGGCTAGAACTGAGGAAGATGCCTCGTTTGGCCCGGATCCGACTGGCCTAGGCCTGGCCCAGTTCCGGTCTAGGTCAATTGTTGTTAAAAAAAAGAATGAACTAAACCGGGTCAGGTTCATAGGGGTATAAGTGTCCAAAAAATTATAGGAAAATACTCAAGTACCCCAAGAGTGTGGGAGTATTTTGACTAAGTTTCAAACCATAGAAAAATTCTATAAACTATAAAATAACCCTTTTACCCCTTATAGTTGAATTATCATGTGAAAACCACTTAACTTCGGGGCTCCAGTTTAGGGGCCTATGAGTTGATCTAAAAATTGGGAGAATTTCCAGTAAGAGATTAATGTATACCCTGAATATAAATCAAGCTACATAGTGAGGAAAAATCCCAGTTCATAGATAATTGATCATTTTGCCCCTAGGGTTAATCGTAAACTATTAAGTCAACTAAGGTCGGTTCAAGGGGTTCACGACCCTGTCATATGCCAGGAAAATTACACAGATTCCATGAAGTCAAGTAGTACCATTGAGTTCAATGTTGGAGCCATTAGATGTCAATAAGCCCTTAAACCAAATGACAAAAATACCCTTTGAGTGAACAACCAATATTCGTGGGAATGAAAGCGTGAGTCAGTTTGAGAGTGGAGCCTTGTGAAAAGTCAATAAGTTAAAATCAATAGAAGGGTAGTGAAAAGACTAGAATGACCCAAGGGAGGGTACTGTACCCTAGGTGATAGAATTACCCTAATGCCCTTAAGGGCAATATATTCCCTTTTTGTCGAAACAGATAACCTAGTTAACTAAGAGTTAAGGTACCCTAGAATGACGTTAAATGACTTCAAAAGGAAGGGGTGTTACTGTCAAGTGACACGAAGACCTTGACAGGTCACAGTGTCACCGGAAACCAGGGGTAAAACCCTAATTCAAAGCGTTTAGGGCAGTGTAGTCCACTTGTCCGCAACACAACGCAGAAATCCAAAAGGGTATTTTATACCGTGCGATACGTTAATTTTCATATCGGGCTTGAATTCTCTGATCCCTAGCCAGCAAATGAGTGCAATGGGCCTCCATTTATTATTTATGCATTTTTATGACTATATGATATTTTTGTTGCTTACTATGGTGAATGCTTTTATTATTCTTGCATTGAATTATATCGGTAACTTAAGATTAATGAAGATTGATGAATAGATAGTGGTTGCCAGTGGAGTGGGGGGAAGAACATCTAATCAAGATAAAGACTAAAATACCCTTATTAGGGTTGGGACCGGTTCATAGAGTGATCGGGACCCTAATATAGAATTTTACCTTGGTTAATGAACTAAGGGTGGTTATGGGAGTTTACCCGAGTCTCAAGAAAACTATTAGGGTTTGGTTTGTTCTCTGAGTCATAGCTCAGTGGATGAGCTATTTGTTGGGCCGATTCATAAGTTGAAGAGGACCCAAATGGTTAGATGAATACTAGACTGGATGAAAATAGTCTAGTCTAAGTTTCATATGTTTGGGGGAGGTCATAAATACTTGAGGCTTCTATGGATACATTGGTAATGTCTTAAAAGATATTTTTCCCAGAGTTGGGGAATAGTGGACATTGCAATACGCTTCTTCATCACCAAGATGGTTTGGGTATTGACCAGAGGGTCTTTACCGTAGGTCTTCTCAGGACCATATAGTACGTACAAATAGCAGAGTTGTATAAGCATCATCAAAGGCTTGTGCTTCTTGCTAATCTGTGTCCATGAATACAGTTGGGATCCTCTTCTCCAAATTCATGGCAGGCTATTGAGAGCCTTGGGGATTTGGGTCAAGCAACTATTAAGCATTCTACTCCAATGTTGGAGTCTTTTGTTTGGAGATTTCTCAAGGGGCGAGTTATCTCCGACTAAATACATGTTGATAGTATTAATTATTGAACAAGGGTTGTGAATAATTAATAACATTGTTTGATATTGCTTGTTAATTAGACAAGTGAAACAATTAAAGGTCTTGCATAAAATGTAAGTTGTTTGAAAATACTTAAGCATTGCATGTGTGATGCTATGCTTCTTAGGATGGTGTAGTTTTTAGGCAGAACTATGTCTAGATCAAATCTTGTCAGAAACATTAGAGATGTTGTCTGATGAGTACGTAGGCAACTAACATCGGGTGATGTTGGCCCAATCCGAAAAATATTAATAAAACCTTTTGCCCCTTTGGAAGCTCTTCCCCTAAAGGCGGAGAGGTTCCATTATTGTTTTCGTTTAGTTTGGTTGGTTCTAGATTCTCTAGGCGACGATAAGTGAGACTAGGAGGCGAGCACAAGATAAAGTTAATCATTTCTGTAATTTTGGTATGTAGTGGATCTTTAGCGTCAGAGTCAACTTGTTATTTATTTTCAAATGGATGACAGACTTGTACTTAGATGGATGAGCTATTCTTACCGAATTTTGTGACGTGTAATAATATCAAATGATTTGATATTCGTATTTGTGAACCCCAGTTATCATGACCTATTTATTCAATCGAATAGTTTTGTTTTGTATTTAAGAAAGAAAAAAAAATTCTTGTGACTTAACGTTCGTGCTAATTAAAAAGGCTTGTAAAAATTCAGGTCGTGACACCTGAAATCTAAGCAAATTTAAAATTGAGCTTCGGTGTGAAAACCCGACCAATGATTGATCGCTAGGGTTGATCAATTGTTCTTGATTTTCTAAAAATAATAAAAATTCCTGGAAAAATCCACTAAACTAGTAAAAATATTTCAGAACATATCCCATCAAAATAAAAATTTTCTAACACTCAAATTAAAAATCAAACACTAAAATTAGTAAAGTTGAGCTCTTTTTGATGATTTTGTATGCAATTATGTTTTAATATAAGTGCATCCATGAATATTGTTCCTTAATATCTTGCCTTAGATTGTTCACCCCATTGGTATGTGATTGTAAATTTTTTTTTACGCATGAATCCTCTTTTATAAATTTTTGAATAAAAATCACCAATGTGGTTAACACTTGTCTCTTTTAATCTTGAAACTCGCAAGATAGTCTTAACCAAATTAACACAAATTTGTTCATACCTTAGCAAAGACTCAATTCACATTTTTTTACTTTCTTTAGCTAGAATATATGAAAATGTTTTCCTAACATGATACAAATAATTTAAAAGCTCATAATCAGCATGCTTATGCCTTTTTTCTATAATATGATATTTTTCCTCAATTAATTTTTCTAGGGCTTGGTTTTTCCTAAATCCTCTCTACTTGCATCATAATATTTTTCTTTCTTTTTCATTCATTTTTCTTGATATCAAGTGGATTAAAGCTTTATGCTAGTCAAGGCCGACGTAAGTAGGTAGCCTTTCCCCATCATCTTTTCGAGGACAATTTCATTATCTTAAGACATATTAAAGTATATAAAACTCATAAACATTGAAGTGCATTACATGAAAATTTCTTTCTTTTAAATTCGAAATAGAAATCAAGCCAAAGATCCTCTAATTTGATCACCTAGACTCTATTAAAATCCGAACTCCTAAGTCAACTTTTGTTTAGGAATTCTCTCTTGATTTTCATATATAAAAGTGACTTGAGTCTTAACATGATGTGTGGAAGTTTTTAAAACTAGAAATTACAACATCAAGTAAAAGAAAATCAAATTAATCTTTACTTTCCTTAGTGTATTCTTCTTTGAGTTAAGGTATGTTTGGCCACTAATCATGTTGTTTTTAAGCTTAAAAGAAAATTAAGCTCAATATATCTCAGAGATGAATGTTATAAAAAACAAAAACAAAGCAAATTGCAAAACCAAGCAAAAGTTACACTAATTTTTTATTTTATTTTTTATCATATTCAATTTTTTACTTTTTAATAATTCAAAACTTGTGAATTAAAACTATGTAAAAACAATGTGAAATGTGATAAAACTAAAAAACATGAATGTCCAAAATGATAGAAAGAATGAAACCATGGACACAAATCAAAATCTCTTACTCAGAGATGTTAGACTACTTAGCTTTACCTAGCCATCCAATCCTAAGGTAACTTAAGGTATACTTCCTTGCTTTTCTCATTGATCTTTCAAGGCTTGATGATCAACTTTTTTCACCCACACTCTCTTTATCTTATTTTGATACACTTGGTGGGCTAACTTAGGTGTATTGGGGATAATGTGTTTCTTCTAATTCTTCTTTGACCCAAGTTTGAAAGGATAATTCTTAGGACATTCTCTTCAAGTATGTGTCTCATTATAACAAATATCACACACACCCACAATATTAGAACCTATCTTCCTTCTTTCACTGTTGACCTAGGTGGGTTGTGTCACACCCCAACACATGCTACCCTTGACCCGAACCCTGTCAAAGGAGGAGACAGTACGAGGTGAGACAAAGTGAGGTGGAAATGTTGAAGAATTAACTCATCCTTTGGTGACACACATATCAAAGTGAGCACACGTGCCCTTTGTGCAAAAGCAAATAGAGAAATAAAAGAAGACTAATTATCAATCTTAGTCTACACATACCCACATCATCTAGTTAGCACATATTCGCAAGCTTCAAGGGCTAAACAAGTTTATGCCAACTATAGCTAATCATAGTGCAAAGTAATGTCAAATATAAGTTCAACATGTCATAAAATAAATCTAACATAACCTAACAACTCTACCCCATCTCATGGTGCGTATCCACCCTCATACTCAATATAGAGGCCATCCGAGGTACCTACATGACACAACATGTAGCCCCAAAATAAAAAACCACAAACAAAGAGGGGTGACCTTAACTTAGCAAGGGTATAGAATATAAACTCATGAAAACACCATATGCATTCTCAATCTTAACATTCATCATATATTCATTCTCTAACCCTGTGCATTATGATATAAATCACACATATTCATGCCACATATGCATCATGATATAAATCACACATATTCATGCCACTTGTGCATCATAATGTAAATCACATTCTATAAACACATATTCATGCCACCTGTGCATCATGGGTCTATTTATAGTTCATATCACATATACTCAACATGTATAATTGGATAAATCTCATTATAGCATTCACACCTTGCATAAATCAAATATCAATATCCCCATCCGGCACAAGCATGTCTCAATGTTAATCAAGTGTATCAAACACATCCTTCCTGCATGTCCAAGCATCATCATTCTATATGCACCATATTTAACATA
Source organism: Saururus chinensis (assembly GCA_035235625.1). Taxonomy (NCBI): domain Eukaryota; kingdom Viridiplantae; phylum Streptophyta; class Magnoliopsida; order Piperales; family Saururaceae; genus Saururus; species Saururus chinensis. The sequence goes on along the minus strand of CP141146.1, from coordinate 19,651,274 downwards.
TGGATAATTTTCTCTACACAACCTGTGTCATTGAGCATTATAGTATATACACATGCATTAACCATTGGGTGAATGTCTCACAATTGAGAAAACAATCAAACCCGCTTGCCCAGGACCATCCCTTGTGGGAAAGGTCCAAATTCATAAAAAGAAAACTAGAGCGGTTTGGGTAAGTTCCCTAATGGGGAAAATACCTCCTACTCACTTGGGACAATCCCTTGCGGGGAAGGTCCGATTCTTAAAAAGGAAAACTAGAGCAACCCCAGGTAAGCCAGTATGAACAAACATACCAGCATGGATTCTAAGGGTCCAAATAAAACATCAATTTCTCATATAGCAAATCCGCTCTTCTCAACCCAGGAAGCATCTCGCCCTCAAAGGGATGTAAAAATAAAACCTCATCCTTTCAGACATAAAACCAATTCAATAAACCTCCGAGAGGCTAATCTTGCATACAATGGCATCCGATTTCATCCAATCAATTAATCATGGCTAAACATGGGAAATCATTGATTATAAAGCATTTTTTTTATTATGCATGTGACATGATACATACGTAAGCAAAATTTAACAAATATAAGCATGGATAAGCATTCTCTAATCAGTCCATATGTTCATGTAATATGGTCTGTTTGTGACAAATAAAAACATATCAGCATAAGCAAGAATATACATACATGGTAGTGTTTATACTTAAACTAAAACATGTGAAACTTGAATCACCTATAATCAATGTGACATGTGCAAGTATCCATAATTTGTAATGGTTATAACCCATTGGAATCATGGAGTAAATGTGAAAAAAAATTTGAAATACAAATTTAAAACAAGTAGAACATCATGTTGAAACTAAACAAGTGTAGTCATTATCATGCTTAAGCTAAATCATAATCCAAAGAAAGTTCACATGCAATTAAATGACATTTATAAGTAATCATAACTCATCACAGTCATAGAAGATTAAAGTCATGAGAAAAGAACAAGAAATGGCCAAATCCACCATTCTATCATTTGGCCATTCAAATGCCCTAGTAGGCCGTTCAAACATCTGGCCATTCTATCGGCCTAATAGGCCATTCAAATGCCTGCCATTTGAACACCTGTTAGTACGTTTAAATGCATGTAACAGACCACCTTTCTAGTTCATCTTCAACCTTCTAAAATTCAAACAAAAAATATTTCAAAATTCCATATAAATTCAAAAATCACCATAGAACATCATATAATCAAAATCAAAGCCCAAAACATGATGGATCTAATCATTTTCATGCTTAATTATAAGAAAATAACCATAAATCACATATTTTTAACAAATCACCATTAAACCTCAAAATGAAGCAAGAACTCGCATTCCAATGAAGAAAACCACTCTAGGTAAAAATTTCTTATCTATAACAAACATTTGAATCCACGAAAGAGCTTCAATCGTTAAAAACTTCTACCCAAAAATTTGAGTTTTTAGTTAAACCTACTTAAAATTAGCTAATAGACTCAAATCACCTTAAAAAGAAGGTAGATCTAGGCCATCCTTAGGTTAAAAATGAAAATCACCAAATTAGGGTTCTAAATCTAAATTTAAAACACAATTTTGATGGAAGAAAATCGAGAATTAAGATAAGGGAAATAAAGATAGAAGTGATTAAGACCAAAATTAAAAGATTAGGGATGATTAAGGGAAACACACCTTAATCTAAGTTTCTCCTTTGAAAAATGAGGTAGAGCACTTTCTCCTTCCTAACACAGCCCTTCCCCATTTGGCAAATGGCTAGGGTTTTTTCTCATATAGTAAGGGTTTTGGGCTAGGAATAAGTATTGTTGGGTTTGAAATTAGGTCAAAGCGCCCTAAGTGGCTAATTAAGGTTATTTTTTGCCCAAAAATGAATTTAATTATGCCCAAACCCACTTAAATAAAATAATAAAAGATTAGAGGTTCAAATGGGTTGCACGTCCACCCACATGGATGTGGGTCTTGCGGTAGGTTCTACTCCCTTAATTAAGGAAAAATTAGGAGAGAACGACATTAAATCGAAAAAAAATGGGTAAATCAAGCTTGACACTAATACTCATAAAAATAAAATTAAACCTTATTAAAGTCATAATTAACTAAGTCATAACCCTAAAATCAAATTGAATTGGCAAACAAACAAAACCACACAAATTCACACAACTAAAAAGGAATTAAGTTAAAATAAAATTAGAGATCTTACAGGTTGGGCACTATCTTAGGGTTTTTCTCACTTTCTTTTGTCTTCAAAAAGATAGTAGGGTCTCCTAAGGGGGTAGAGAAGCAATTACTAAAACTTAAGCCCATTTTATTTGTTTGACCAATGCTAAGCCTAATATCCAACTTAGTTTTCCCACTCTTGAAACCATCTAATTTCTCTTTGGAGGACATGAATTCTCAATTGAGAGCACTAGACTTCTCTCTCATTCTCTAGGTCTTTCTTAAGGTCATTTACTTCTCTTTAAAGTTTGTTATTCAACTCCAGTAACATATTAGCCTCTTAAAAAGAAAAAACCAGTTCATCTTCTTTCTTCTCCAACTCTCTCTCAAGATTTTTGGTTTTCTTAATCTATACTAAGAATTCTTGGAGGAATCCCTTAAACTCATCAAAGCCAACCTTAGACTTGAGTTCTCTTTAAGAGAAGTGGACATGAGAATCTTTTTCAAAACTATCATCCTTCACACTTGCATCGAAGGCAGTATACTTGCACATTTCTTATTTTTTAGAAGAGCTCTTATCATAGTAAGTTACTTGAATCACATTTCCCTTTTTCTTATGATCAAATCCCTTTGACTTCTTGGGCTTGTCATTAAAGAATTGACAGAATTCATGTTAAGACAATTGGCAGCAAAGTGACATAAATTACCACATTCAAAATATTTCATATTCTTCTTGTCTGGTTTAGTTTTCCTATTATCTTTCTTCTCTCCTTGTTTCTTCTTGGAATTTATCCCTTATTGTCAAGTCTAAAGTTCTAAGTTTTTAAGAATTTTTTGAAGTTCTTAGCTAATAAAATCATTAGTTCTTCATCATTTTCATACTCTTCAAATTCATCTAAGGTGTTTCAATACTTTATTTTTCCTAGAAGTTCTTCTAGATGCTATTAGGGCTTTCTGTTTTCCCTCAGACTTTTCCAACATATATTTTTTGTTCTCATATGACTTTTTGCATGTCAAGGTTTCTAATGTTCCTAACCAACTCGTCAATATCTAAGGTGTCAATTTTTTTAGATTCATTAATAGCAATCACCTTAATATTAAATTTAGAAAACAAGGACCTTAATAGCTTTCTTAGAGAAAGGTATTCACGTATAGGCTCTCCTAGTTGATCACATGTGTTGACTATTTTTAAAAAATTAGTATAGTATTTTAAAAATAGTTTCTTCTTCACTCATTATAATGTTTTCAAACTCTAGAGAACATCTGTAGCCTAGAAACCTTCACAACCTTAGTTCCCTCATTATGTTTTACCAATTTTTTCGAAGAAAATTTTGTGGACACACGATTAGAGATCAATCAATTTTGTGATTTTTAATGGGATTGAATAATGCACTAAGGGCTTTACTATTTTGATTAGCAAGTCTAGTCTCATTCTCATCCCATTCAGCGTCATCTTTTAGAATTGAGTTCCTATCTTTATCTTTGGTCATTGGAGGAATTCAGCCTTTAATAACCACTTTGCAGGCATTCCTATTAAGCTTTTATATAAATGCTTTCATCCTATTTTTTCAATATGAGAAATTTTATCTATCAAACAAAGGAGGTCAATTCATTGGATTTCCAAGTCCCCGTGTTCATTCATTAAGTTATGATATTAACCATTGAATTTAACCCAACAAAAGCAACCCAAACACCACAAATTAAGCACTTAAAACAAGGAAAATTTTAAGAGAAAATCTAGCAATCTAGGGCACACAAATCAGTAAGTCTAATCAAGTATTTCCAAAAGAAAAATGAGTAAACTTAAGAAAAATTTAGAATTCAAACCCTAGCACAAGAAATATAACATAAGAAATCAAACTGTGGAAATTTAAGTAAGGTTATGAAGCACTAACATTGGAAATCTGATTGATATAATGTAGTAAAATAAAATTTTTGATAATTAAACTTTAGCTATCCCTTGTGAGTTTAATATCTGTCTAGATTAGTATAGCAAATTATTAGATTGCCCCTAGCCCGATCATCAATAAGGATAAAGACTATGAGTTTTAGCCTCTTTTAAGCAAAAATTTTATACATATCATAATTAAACAAATATTTTCTAAATTCTCACTCACAATGTATCAATCAATCAACCAACATCATTCAATCCAAACATGAACACAAAAATTTAACGTGGAAAACCCTTACACGGGTAAAAAACCATGGCAATACCAAAAGAACCAAATCGCACTATAAACCAAGACATTACATTGACACAAGGAAACCACAAACTTTGTATAGACTCTAACAGATGCTCCTCTTATTTAGATCATTGTTACTAGTCTTCAAATCTTCTCCCTCAAGTACTTAAAATTTCTTCCTCCTTCGCTTGTCTCTGTCTTCTTCTACCCTTCAACAAGCACCTCTTGTTGTATTTACTTTAGCCGTGTGGAATCTTCAATCTACCATTGAAGATACATTGCAAATGTCACACCCTGGGATTTTATAAAAAATTATTTTCACAAAAATATCAGAGTTTACCTAGGCTCACAACTGGAGCCATTCACCTTATGTGATAATAGAATAATATCCCCAGGAACCACGGTCCGTGTACAAACACACAAGAGAAAAATAATGAGTTCTTACTCATTTCCGTGCAGTTGAAATCCTTGAAATCACATCGATAAAACTTCGGAGTAGGCCCTTCTACCCGCACACTAAGCTTCGTTGAGTCCTGCAAAGTTTGGGGGGTGGTGAGTATTTTTAAATACTTAATAGGGAAGTTTATACTATCATGCATGAATAAACATATGGTAGTTTCACAGCACATATCATATATAATAATTTTCATGAAAACAGGGTGTGCCTCTCACCCAAAACCACCCCTAATGCTCCTTCCTACGTATCGAAGATGCTTCTAGGGTTTGCAAGCTCTCACGGCTCGCTACAAATGTCCTAGACATATATATTAATAATAGGAATTTGATGAGGGTACAAAGCAACGACCTCTTACTCCTCCACAGATCATCTCAAAATATTCCGTGATTATGGATAGAAGAGCCACCTATGCTCATGGGGCGCCGGGATCTAGAGAGTAGAGAGTCTTCCCATGATACTCTCTACCCTAACGTGCATAGCCTTGATAGTTACCCTTCATTAGGGGCTCACTAGGCTAAAATAGGTACTATGCATCTGATTTCGAACCAGATTAATTGTGCCCTTAACTAGTCAACAAAGCTCTATCTGTGTGCCCAACAATAACTCCGGAGAACCAAAACACTCATGAGTCCCAGACTCAAAGTCTTGAGTCCCAGACTCAATCAAAATATCCTAGAGTTCCTAGACTCCAAAAAGGGTTGTTTTCTTTTAGAACATTCTATCCCAATGTTTATCCATTTGAAAACCCTAGTTCTGCCTCTACAAGTCATGAGAGTGTCACTATCAATGACTACAAAGGCAAGGTTGGTCGCTCATTCCAATGAGACAGTTACCACTTCTTTGTCCCGCTTCAGTGACTCGAACACCATGCTTATACGTCTTTTCAAAAATAATCTTGAGAACCATCCTTCCAACAAAGACGAGTCCTCTAAAACTGTCTTTCAAACATACTGTATTCATTCGCAATGAAAACAGTGGCAAAGCTAGTTTGCCTCTATCTCACATGCTCCACTGTGTATAATTTATATCAAAATCCATGGATAAACATTCAATCAAACTATTATATATGGGGCAATCATAATGCATGTAGTATAAAACATATCCACTTCTAGCGGCAAATCATTCGACTAATTGAATATATATAATTGCCTCATATACATATGATATATAAATCATATTCTATCTCAACGATTAACCATTCAACAGATCGAACATATATGCAAAAATCATAAATCATAACTTGAAAATAATCTCTAACGTATAACATGCGAGAGTCATATAAATAATAAGTTAAAAACACAACCAAAGTTTATAATCATGCCATAAGAAAGGATAAAAGAGCCTACCTCGCTCTCCGTGCGAGTACGAAGATGATACACCGGACACCACGCACTTGGACGTCTACTTCTGAGGTTATGGAGGTCTCCAATTAGGAAAATAACCTCTTCACGATATCCGGCACACTCACTTTAGATAAGAACACCTCTTCAACGGAAGAAAACAGACTTAGATTGACTCCATAGGCTACTAACAGAACCTCTCCTTGACCAGGAACATTTTCCTCTTTTAGTGCCTGTAGGCTATGGACAGAACCTCCCCTTGCTCAGGACACTTATCTCACAACAGGCTCGTAGGCGACGGACAAAATCTCCCCATGCCCACAGACACTTTACCCTTCACACTCTCGTAGGCGGCGGACACAGCCTCTCCTTACCCCAGGACATTTCCCCCATATAGATTGCTATCTCAAGGAATTGACACTTCCATTGCGTAGAACACCCTCGATTTAGCTAAGAACGCTTTTTGAATGACTCGAATCGGACTTAAAACAAGTAAGATATGAAGAAAAGAAGTTTCAAAATGAATTTCAAAATCAGATGCCTATTTATAGGAAAACAGGACTGACGTGTGTCTAACGTGTGTCAAAAATGCGTCACACGTTAGATGCCTAATGTGCATCAAAAATCTGCACCTTGTAAACATTGAAAAGTTTAGGACACTTCTCCATCACTTTTCTTCTAACTCCCAAGCTTCTAAGTCGCCTCCTCTGATAATAGTGCTACCTTAACCCTTTCCATAACGGAATCTCTTTTGCTCGTATAATATAAACTTCTGATCGATCTTTCCTCCAAGGATAAATCACATCTTAAGACGACTACTGTTTAGTCCATGGCATGTGAAGCATCTCACCAGTGCTTCCAAACTATGGACACACCACACTTCCGCTCGCACTCTAATGAACTTTGCCAAATCTAATCAATGCTGCAATCACTGAGCTTCACCAACCTACCCTTCAATATGTCAGTGTTCTCTCACTAATCCATTGCATGACTTTGCTTCAACATAATGGTGCTCTCTCTAATCCATCGTACAACTTTGCTTCAACATAATTGTCACGCCCTTGCACTGCAGATCCAGGGGCCGATCCAGGGCATGGGGGTGACAAGGAGATTGAAAACAATTAGCAGAAGACTTATCCCTAATCACGGTCGATCTAAAATTAATGCAGTAAACACACTACTTTGAGCAAGAGTAAATAGGTAGAACTAAAAGAGTTACATTAACTCTAAAATAAACCACAATCTCAAACCCACATACTGATTAATCCATAGCTCACACTAGGCTCCAAAACAAAGTCTCAACAAGTCTAAAGACATAATGTAGCACAAATTTGGAATAAGAACCACTCCACAAGGGTTATAACATCATAACAAAAATCAAATAAACATGCAACATAAAGAGATCTCCACGTCTACTCCCAAGTTCTCTTCGACCTTTCCTCATACAGAGGATCTTGCCCGTCTGCGTGTCACGCCACACAGCCCCAAAACAAAATAAGGAAAGTGGTGTGAGTATAAAAACTCAATAATGGTTTTAATATAATTATAATCATAAAAAGAAACAACGACATGGTAATATAATAATTCAGATCAATGATTGACAAGATATATCATTTTCTGATCATACATACATATCACCTAAACCTACATAATAGTGTCTAGATCATACTTTCTTATTCATGCATTCAGATCACATAAATCTGCATATAATGTCTAAATCACACTTTCTGATCATACATTCATATCACATAAACCTGCATATAGCGTCTCAATCACACCTGCTGATCATGCAACCATATCACATAAATCTGCACAGTAGTGTCTCAATCACACATAATCACATAATGCAATTTCATATAATCCATTCATAAATCATTCACCCTACACGATAAATGTCTCAATCACACTATTCTAAATCATGCATTTACATCATATCAACCTGCATGAGAATTGTATCTAACACGTAATTCAAATCATGCATTCATATAAATCTCATACATTCCATAGCTCATTCACCTGCATGACAAGTGTCTAAACCACATCACATCAAGATCATGCATAATAACCCGCATCCACATGCGTCACATAATCTCAAATATCCCTACACAACCTGTGCAATCTAGGCATAATATTATCACATACACATGCATCATCATCAAAGGGTAAATGTCTCCATCCATGAGAGGAATGCAATTATATCATATCATATCACCTACTCTAGACGTAGTCTGATTTCCTATCCGGAAACCTAGGGCATTACCCGCTTTGGACACAGTCCGAATTCCATATGGGAACTAGGGTGTAGGGGTATTCAACCCCTCTGTACACTCTGGACAATCCACATGGGAAGTCCGAATTAACTAGAGCAGGTCTGCTCACTCTGGGCAGTCCAGGCCAGGGACGTCCGAATTAACTAGAGCAGTGTATTCACTCTGGACATCTCAGCGGCAAGGAGAGCAATTTTCTCAGGGAAACCAAGAACACGTGGTAGCCGATGCACAAAGGCATATCATACTAGATTCTCAGGGTCTAGGTTTGACTATCTCAATAAATAAATCTCAACCGCATTAATAATTTAGAACAACTCAATTTGACTCGACTCAACCCGGGGATTATCCATATTCAACATAGGAACTAAAATCGAAAACATGTCCCTTTGGACTAGTCAAGTTCTGATTAAGCCAATGATTGATTAATTCGACACGCAATTTCACAATATTGCATCCAATCGACCAAACTTGGCTAATCTCGATAAAGTCTCAATCGAAAATCCGTTTCATGATGCATGCAACATGGTACATACATGGGCAAGGCATACATGAATCCTAATTCATGATAAGTGCTCTCACCAACCCCTCATGCATCATATATAATCATAATATTATGCATCATCATAATCATTAACCCTACATGTGTGTGTACATGGTAAAACCGCCTCATTTGATGTATATCAACATGCATTGCACTTAACTTGTCATCACACTACACATGCACATTAACCTCTAATTATGGATTCCAATAGAAATCATGGGTGAAGAACCATTAAAAACCATAAATCAAGTCAAAACTTAACCACAAGCTAAACATGTGTAAGCACATTCACCTCATACTTGAGTCTAGGCATAGCTCTAACATTCACCCATCATTTAACCACATCCTAGAATGACATATCAATCCATTAGCATGATGTAATTCTATTGAAAACATGTTTAAACCATATGAAATCAACCACTCATATCTTCAAGATAGCAATTCTAACATGTATATCCAACTACAAGCCATTTCACATAGACTTTAAATATACACCACAAATTCTAAACGTCAATAATATACACCACAAATTCTAAATGCTTAGAGCCACCACCACAGAAAAAGAACATGCATTTTTTTTAGAACTCAGTACCCCCCACACCCCCCTATAATTTTACTCATACCACCTTAACACCCCAAAATTTTGGAGGTTTTTTAGTGGGTAGTACCCTCCACCAAATAAAATTAATTGGGATAGAGGCCTTAATTCCTCGTCAAATTCTACATATTGTAACGGTGACCTCCTCCCACTAGGAGTTTTACAAAAGTTTATAAGTTTCGAGGGATGGGGTACCCCCAACAAATAAAACTGCATTATACGGAGAACAAAGGTCCCTGTCAATGTCTTCATATTGTGGTGGTGACCTCTCCCCGCTAGAAATCATCCAGAAGTTTAAAAAATTTCTGCAAGTTTCTTGGCGGGGGATACCATCCATCAAATAAAACTTTTTTGCATGGAGACTGTAGTTCCCCATCAAATTCTACATATTTTGGCGGTGACTACCCCTCACTATATATCATTCAAAAGTTTTCTAAATAGGCAACAAGGCAAGGGGGAGAGGAAAAAAATCCTGGAAAAGGAGCCACAAGCAAGGAGAAGGAAAATGATCCAGGAAGAAAAGCCACAAGCGATGGGGGAGATAGAAGAACTCACGCTAGAGGGGGAAGATTTGGAATGGGGCATTGAAAGTGTAGAAATAAATTTAAAATGAATAGTGGAGAATGGAGGGTATTTAGTAATTTATTTAATTTTTTTGGGGTGTCTAAAGTATGGGGGGCTTGAGTAAAAAGTAGGGGGGGGGGGGGGGGCAGGGAATAGCCACGTTCTTAAAATTATTAGTTCTACAATTTTTTCAAAGTTTCAAATTTAAACCGTTAAAAATCAAGATTTCATTGATTTTTCAAATTGGTTTCATGAAAACTTGCCCAAATTTGGGGGGTTTCAAAATGAGGATTTTTAGTCAAAATTGGCCATAGCTCTAGTTATAAAGTTTGTTCTAGACATTTATATCTCTTTTGTTAAAATTTGGTGTTAATTTGGCGACAAAAGTTTTTAGGGTTTCATTAAATATTGTAAAATTGGGTCATAAATTTTATTTCATTTTTTAAAATTCTTCTATAGTTCTTTACTATCTTATGATCAGTTCCTATTTTCTTTTGAGAGTTCATTCTGTGTCTTATGTAACTATGTTTTAGTATTAGATACATGGCAGACATGTTTGACTTATGGTTTATTTAATTTACATGTCTTATGGTGATGCTTGTGACTTTAATGAGCTTTAATTAAATTTTTATTTAATTATTGTTTCACTTTTTGTCAATTTGTGTTAAAAAGGAGGATAAATAATTAATGAAAAGAAAAGTGTTTATTTTCATGCTTAATTGAGTAGTGCTATACAAACATTTTTTTTGTAAGTGTGGGGGATAAGTACAAGTTTTATAAGGCTTTTCATGCTCGATTCTAAAAGGTCTTAGTTGAGTATAAGTTAGGTCAAGTCATATATACAAGTGAAAGTAAATGCACTACGTCAAAGAGTTGTAACGTTTTGTTGATTTACGTGGAGATTGAAAGAACACATGAGGCATAAATATTATAAATTGGATAATTTTGATGACCAAAATAATGTCTAAAATTCATGTATGTTAGTTTTAAGAATTTGACTACATGTCCTTGTAGTCGATTCGGATTGGTAATTGCTGGACTTAAAATATAGGAATAAAAGTGTTCTCAATGATCAAGGTTGAATACTAAGCTAAGTTTCAAAGGTAAAATGTGGAAAAATATTGTGCATCGATCTATTTCTGTAAAATGAACTGGAATAGTCGATTGATCAACCCTTAAATCATACTGTAAAATTTGGCCAAGGTATATTGATTGATCACCACAAGCGACATATCGATCACTAGAAGAATTTTACCTTAATTAGAACAATGACTAATCAATCATTGTTTCTGTAACTTACTTAGTTTAAGCATTATGAAAAAGAGTTCATTCCTAATTGAACTCTAATTTCTAAACCAACTTAGTGGACTATATACGGGCTAGGTAAACACAAAATTAAGAAGAGGACAACCTAGAATTTGAGAGAAAAAAGAGAAGTACTTTTGACATTGTTTTCCCAAGAGATCATCATTGTGCTCATGAGTTTAATTCTATTGTCGATTGTTTGAGTGACACATAATTAAAAGAAAGTTTTTCACATACAAAAAGCTGAGGAGAGTATAGCCAAGTTCAATAGGAAATTGAAGACTTAAAGTTAAACTTAAAATCAATAGGAGCTTGATTGTTGAAGCTAGAGAAGACGAAGACAAGGTAATGAGGGAACAAGCATCAAGACTTCTGGAGAGAAGACTTAAAGGCCAACAACAAAAGAAGAGGGAGATGTAGTCAAAAGAGGAGTTTGTGTTAGAGTCTTTATAAGAGGTTGATGGTTTGTTTGTGTTATGTAAGGTTTTGATTGTTTGTGCACTGATTTTAGGCTAAGAGTGGTTATCCTAGTTTTTTTACCTTAGTTGAGGTTTTCTACGTAAAAGTCATGTGTGTGCTTGCATGATTTGTGGTTTGATTGATTATTAGAATAATCATGAATACACGCATTAATTAGTATTTTTGTAATTTTCTTTTCAAAACAAATTATTGTGTATAAGAGGCTAGAACTCGTAATTTCTAACTTATTGATGAGTATTAAACTCTCAGAAAAAATAAGTATATAACCTCAAAATCATATTTGAGTCAATTATCCATCTTACGTATGAAAGTTTAAAACCCTAATTTTGACACTATGACTTATTATGATTTTTGGGAAAAATACTTCTCAATGTTAGATGATCATGAAGTTTGAAACACATTCAAATGAGAGGGTTATTGACTATAAAATAAAATATAGAGACAAGATGACTACAAAAAGTAATAAATTTGCAATTCTAGAAATTCCTACACCTTTCTAGAAATGTAACCTATCAAATCAAAACATAATAACTCTAGAGACTCCAAATTGATCAAGGAATATTATTCTGGATAGAAAAATCATTAGATTATCCTCCAAAAAGTTGAGAGAAAAAAGATATGATATGAAGGTAGAAGACGTGTTCGAACACAGAATCATAGAACTGTAAAACCTAAAATGCATGCCATACAAAAAATTCATAAATTATAGATTAATCAAGAAAAACTACCAAATTTTGAACATGAAATTAAGCACATTAATGAATCTTTGAAAAGTATCCAACAGCCAATCAGCAAATAAAAAGTCCCAAATCCAATTCTAAAACCTAGAATAGTGCCAATTGGCCGAGAATAAGCTAAAGGAAAATACAATTAGTTGCATGGGCTTTTGCCACACTGGATGAATGAATTTGGAAGGTCTCAAATAAAATTGGGATAAAAAAGCTTATTAGAAGGTCCCAAAAAATTTTGAACATTCGAGTGTGCGAACATATTTAAGGTAAAAACTCATAAGATAGAACATCTTGAATCAAAGGCTAAAAAATTTCCCATTTAAGATACACAATTGGAAAAATAACAAAATATGACTCCAAACACTAGAACACATCATAATCGATCACTGAAATAGTAAGAAACTCAATTCCAATCATCATATGTCCATAATCCAGAAGAACATGTGTCAAAATCCATAACTTTAGCATGTAAATAGAAACCCTAGATATCATGCTTTTCAAGAACAACATTCTATAGACTCATAAGCATGCAAATTAGTAGGTTAAAATCACTTACCTCTCAAGTTGATCCAAAAATCCCAAACTGAAACAAAGAAATACCCTTCCTTGCTCGAATGCCTAATTTGTAGAGAAAAGACTTAGTCGCCAAATTCTAAGTGCAATAATTCTTCAAGATTTAAGAAAGTTTTTTTTCCTTATCATGAAATGATTCCTATGCTCATGAACCAGTCCTTCAATGGCATGCTAATTGAGGAAGAATCATCATGATGACACTCCAATTGTGAGGATTGAAAGGGTGTTTTTCCAATGGTTTCCAATTGTGGTGTTCAAAAATCTCATGAAAAACAATAGAACAATTGGTAGAATTATGAAGAAGAAAGAGGGTAAAGAAGGGGAAGAGAAAAGAAGAAAGAGAAGGGTGGGGAGAGGGATCGGATAGAGAGAGAAAGAGGAGAGGTAGTGGTTTTAAAGAGGGGAGGGGGCATGTGGCTCCTTTATGGGAGGATTCCTAGGCTGAGTAAACTCCAACCCTCTTTGGTTTCCTTCCATTCTTATCCTAATCAAATTGGAATCAAATAAAAATCTAAGATGAGGGAGTTCAAAATAAATCCAATAATCTTAAGATGATCCTTAACTTGGTACATGAACATTACCTAGTGGACAGGCTGGTGGACTTGCCTGGCATGTGCCTTGCCTAGCTCAAGTTTGCTTACTTGATTATTCACCTACCATATTTTTCACCTAATTAGACCAAAATTTTAAGCTAATAAATATTCTATATTACAAAAAAATCGAGGGCAGTACACTATGCATTCAAAATTTATTGTTTTCTCCAAAATGGTACAAATGTTTCTTAGTCCTAGCATTTTGGGAGCCCACCTCGGACCAAGGATAAGACGTCAATTTTAGGGCTAGGGTTGGGGCCCAACTTTGTGTAAGAATATATGTGTCATATGCCAAGTTTATTGGCTAATTTCCTTGCTAAAACTATGTCTAGAAACCTTGTATATGTATTAAGACAAAATCTGGTTTAAGGTTGTTGTGGTCGAATCAAATTTGGAATTGACAGACTTGAAAAATAAGAGAAAATGTATTCTTATTTATCAAGATAGAAGACTAAAGAACGTCAAAGGTTTTTGAATCTTACTCATATCACATTCACATAAAAAATTACGTGAAGAAGTTATTTCAAAGGTTTTATAAAGGTTTAGGGTAAAAGGGCAAAATTATAAAATGATAGTTAGAACAATCAATTGGAGAAAAACAAGAAGTAAATAATCAATCAACACTTGATGTCTCCATATGCAAAATAATCAATTGTTTAAAGCATCATGCACAAAACAAACCATGAATGATCAATGGCAGTCTAGAATGATCGATCGTTGCAAGGATAGGTTACCCTAATTATGACATTCAAATTTCAATTTGCTTCCTTACTCAAAAATAAATCATAAACCAACTTAAAGAGCTATATAAGGGTTAAGAAATTACGAAATTTGAGATAGCAAAGCCTAAAGGAGATTAGAGAAAAAAAGTTTATACCTTTACACATTATTTTCTAAAGAAAATTCACATGAAGCTTTAAGTTGAAGATCCATAGTGAATTGAAGAGACTAATCTACAACCAAAGGATTTTATACACATAGATTTCAAAGGAGTTGTTGTACCGACCGCGGATTTTCGGTATGATTTCTTACCTCTAATAAAACTATTTTATGAGTTTTTAATTATTTTAAATTATTTAGAGGTAGATATTTGGAGAGTTTTTATTTCGATATGATAGAGCTCGGTGAGATGAGCGTAACGAACCTAAGAACGTATGAAACGGAGGTCGGGAGTGAAAGTTACGACCTCGGGAAGCATGCCACATGGGCGGGACCCACTTCTAAAAGTGCGAGATAACCTACCCATATGGGGTCTAGTTTTGAAGGGCTCGTCGATACAAGTCCATTGGTACTATGAATGCACAATTCCAGCATCGGAATAAAAAGATATCAAATTTTTAAATTTTAAAAATGAAAATATATATTAAGATATATTTTACCACGTGGCAGCGTCAGAAGCTGACATGCATCAGAAAAGCTGACGCGCATCAGAAGCTGACACGCGTCAGAAAAGCCGTGCGTCAGAAGCTGACATGCTTTAGAAAAGCTAACGCGCGTCAGAGACGCGCGTCAAAAATCTGACGCATGTCAGAAATCTGATGTGTGTCTAACATGCATTAGTGGCCCGTCAGAGATGCGTATCTGATGCGTGATCCATGTCTGACACGTGACGTGTGTCTGATCAGTCCCGTTTTCCAATAAATAGGTGTTTGGTTTCATTTTAAAATTCATTCTAAACTTCTTTTCTTCATATCTCACTCGTTTTAAATCCGATTCCAGTCGTTCAAAAAGTGTTCTTAGCTAAATCAAGGGTGTTCTACACAATAGAAATGTCCATTCATCGAGATAGCAACTCTATATAGGGGAAATGTCTCGGGGTAAGGGGAGGCTATGTATGTCGCCTATGGGCAAGTGAAGGGTAAAGTGTCTCCGGGCATGGGGAGATTTTATCCGTCGTCTATGAGTGTGTTGTGAGAAAAGTGTCCCAAAAAAAGGGGAGGTTTTGTCCATAGCCTATGGGCATGGAAAGAGAAAAATGTTCCGGGTCAAGGAGAGATTCTGTCCTTAGCCTACGGGTACGGAAAAAGAGTTTCTGGAGTCAATCTGAGTCCGTTTTCTTCCGTTGAAGAGGCGTTCTTACCTAAATCGAGTGTGCCGGATGTCGTGGCAGGGTTATTTTCCTAGTTAAAGACCTCCATAACCTTAGAAGTGGACGTCCAAGTGCGTGGTGCAAGGTAGGGGCTTTTATCCTTTCTTATGTCATGATTATAAACTTTGGTTGTGTTTTTAACTTATTATTTATATTACTCTCACTTGTTATGCATTAGAGATTATTTTCAAGTTATGATTTATGATTTCTGCATATATGTTCGATCTGTTGAATGGTTAATCGTTGAGATAGAATATGATTTATATATCGTATGCATATGAGGCTATAATGTACATTCGATTAGTCGAATGATTTGCCGCTAGAAGTGGATTTGTTTTATACAACATGCATTATGATTGCCTCATATATAATAGTTTGATTGAATGTTTATCTATGGATTTTTTTATAAATTATACACGGTGGAGCATGTTAGTTAGAGACAAACTAGCTTCCCCATTGTTTTCATTGCAAATGAATACAGTATGTTTGAAAGATGGTTTTAGAGGACTCGTCCTTATTGAAAGGATGATTCTCAAGATTATTTTTGAAAAGATTTATAAGCATGGTGATCGAGTTAGTGAAGAGGGACAAAGAAGGGGTAACTGTCTCATTGGAATGAGCGATCAACCTTGCCTTTGTAGTCGTTGATAGTGACACTCTCATGACTTGTAGAGGTAGAGCTAGGGGTTTCAAAAGGATAAACATTGAGATAGAATGTTTTAAAAGAAAACAACCCTTTTGGAGTCTGGGAATTCTAGGATATTTTGATTGAGTCTGGGACTCATGACTGTTTTGGTTGTCCGGAGTTATTGTTGGGCGCCCCGATAGAGCTCTGTTGACTAGTTATGGGCACAATTAATCCGGTTTGGAATTGGATGCATGGTACCTATTTTAGCCTGGTGAGCCCCTAATGTAGGGCAACTATCAAGGCTACGCGCATTAAGGTAGAGAGTATCATGGGAAAACTCTCTACTCTCTAGATCCCGGTGCCCCATGAGCATAGGTGGCTCTTCTATCCACAAGCACGAAATATTTTGAGATGATCTGTGGAGGAGTAAGAGGTCGCTACTTTTTACCCACAACAAATTTCTATTATTAATATATATGTCTAGGACATTTGTAGCGAGTCGTGAGAGCTTGCAAACCCTAGAAGCATCTTTGATATGTAGGAAGAAGTGCTAGGGTTGGTTTTGGGTGAGAGGCACACCCTGTTTTCATGAAAATATTATATATGGTATGTACTGTGAAACTGCCATGTGTTTATTCATGCCTGATAGTATAAACTTCCCTACTAAGTATTTTAAAATACTCACCACCCCCCAGACTTTGCAGGACTTGACAAAGTTTAGTGTGTGGGTAGAAGGGTCTACTCCTAAATTTTATCGATGTGATTTCAAGGATTTCAACCGCACAAAAATGAGTAAGAACTCATTATTTTTCTCTTGTGTGTTTGTACACGGGCTGTGGTTCCTAGGGATATTATTCTATTATCACATAAGGCGATTGGCTCCAGTCGCGTGCCCGAGTAAAGTCTGATATTTTTGTAAAAAAGAAATTTTTAATCTTCCAAAATCCCGGGGCGCAATAAAGTATAGAAATAGTTGTGCAATGGTGTTTGACTTACCTTGCTGCAGTTATTTCCGACGAAGCAAAGGAGAGGAGTTGGACATACTACCAGTACTTTTCAAAGGCACCTTAAAGAATAGGCATAGAAGAACATAGAGGATTAATGGAACAAAATTAAGGTCGGTTGGTCAAGACTTTATCTATCTAAGAGTTTTTCCTAGAGGAGTGCAAGTGATTTTGTGAAGAAGGAAGATAGATCTCTTCGATTAGCTACAGTCAGCCAAGATGTTCTCTTAGAGTGACTCACAAGATCTTGATGTCATTGGCTTAAGTTTTGAGATAGAGATATCTCAAGAGCTTCTTTTCGAACAAGGTATGAGGATGATGCATGATTAGTTAAGCTTTCGGTTTGATTAATATCCCAATAGCTTTTATGGATTTCATAAACTGATTATTTTCAAGCTTACCTAAATAAGTTGTGATCAGATTTTGCTCTGGAAGTTGTAAATTAATCGGTTGCTTTAGGAACATCAAGGATATTTTACATATAGTTTTACAATCTTGGAAAACTCAGCAGTTATATGCTGAATGCTTTGAGTATAAATTATGGATTGAGTAAGTTATGTTTTCTGGGTCATGTCAGACTAAAAGAAAGGAGTACCGCTTATGAAGCATTGGATGGATGGTTGTATGCTGAATGGACTAGGCATGGTTTTCTTGATAGTGTTGATGTGTGCTTTACATTTTGTGTGGATATGGATTGAGAAGACAGTAACAAATGCGTTGCGTCACAAGACTGAAGAATTGATTGATTAAATGCTCAGAAGGAGCTGAAGTTTTTGGAATAAGACATTAAGGTTTTAACTTGATGTGCGGCCTAGAAATAAGAGAATTCTTGTGGTTAATTTAGAAGCGAAGTTGGCATTGGATGAGTTTATTTTGAAGCCACAGAAAGAAGATAAGGAAGTATGAGCATTATGTGGAAAGATTAACCTTAACAAGGCTATGATGAAAGTGTTGGATTTGGAATAGGATTAGAGATTTCAACAATACTCGAGGTAAAGAAGGAGCTATCTTGTGAAGCATATAAACTTCAGTACGTTGTCTAGTTGAGAGGAGCAAAGAGGTATCAAGACTTGAAAAGAAAGTTATGGTTGAATGGAATAAAATGAAAAATGACATAGGAGAGTATGTTTCGAGGTGTGTAATTGTTAGCAGGTCAAAGCCGAATGGCAGGAACATTCGGGTACTCTTCAATCGATGGAAATTTCAGAATGGAAGCAAGAGTACATTATTATGGATTTGATTTTAGGATGACACAAGGTCAAGAATTCATTCGGGCAATAGTAGATTAAATCTTAGGTAAGGAGGTAAGTGAAAGATAGGTCGACAGGGAGTACAATCATTGATCGTGTAAGAGTAAGGTAGTCAGTTTATCACTCAAGTTGTGGCAGGGACTTCACGAAAAATTTGGTACTGACCTAAGGATTGATATGACCTTCTTTTCACGATTGGATAGCTTGTCAGAGAGGAAGATTTAGACAAAGAAGATATATTGTATGCTCATGCGATGAATTAGAGAGAGAGCACAATTATTGTAAGATCTCTTATATTAAACCGGTTTATTTTAATTATTACTTATTGGTTATCGTGTGGTTAACACATTTTCTGATTAATTCGGTAGTTTCTAGAATAAATGGTATTTCTTATTGTTTTAATCAAAATCAACTTTACAATTATTGGTTTTAAGTATTTTTGGGTCAAACCTGAATTTTTGGGATTTTTCTGATTTTTCACTAATTTTCAGAAAAAATTAGGGTTTGGTGGGACCCCTGTGGGCCCCACTGGAAAAATTGAGATTTTTGGACCCAATTAACCCAGGCATCAACATAAGATTTTATAAAAAATTTCATAATTTTTCCAGGTTTAATTAGTGCTCAAATGATCAAAATACCCATTTTTAGCCCAAATTTCTATTCATACCCCACTAGTTAATTATGTACACCCCAAGCCCTACTATAAATAGAAAGGGTAGACCCATTTCCGAGTTGGGAATATGCTGGGAGAAGGTGATTAAGGCCTAGTTCCCCAATTAGGCCCGAATTAGAAGGAGATTAAGGTATGTTCTCTTTAATCAAGCCTAACTAGGTTTCCTTCTAAGCTTAATCCATCATTTCCCCTTTGATTTGATTTGATCTCAAGCATCAAAATCACTGATTTGCTCCCTTACTTCAACCCCTACTTCTCAAAATTCATTTTTTATGCTTAACAAACCCTAGATCTAAGATTTCTTTAAGGTTTTCAATGTTAAACCGATTTTTTATGCTTAAACATGCAAGTAGATTTTCTGAAGAGAAGAAGGAAGAAGAAGATGGAGAAGAACTCAAAGCTTTTAATGGAGATTCAAGTGCTTTCTTCTACCATGGAAGGCTAGACTTTTCTTTTACTTAGGAGTTGATGAAGCTATAGATAAGTTTCAGTTTCTTTTCTTTTTAATTTAGATCTCAGTTGTGAAGTATGACAATTGTATGATAAGGATTTCCTTTTTAATGGAAGAGCTTTTCATGTTTATTCAATTCTATGTTGATTTATTGTCTTGTAGATGATAGATTGATGTGGTTTTGATATTTACATCAATTCTAATTTCTGTGATTTAGATGAGATGGTCATGCAATAGTTTTAATGTTCAGATAATTAATGACTTGGATGAGTTATACTAAGATTAGACGGGTCATGCCTATAGCTATTTAGTGTAGATGATTCGTGCTATTGTCGAAGATAGTTCATGCCATGGAAGTTAATTAATGATTCTTTCTGAAGTAATTCTAGCTTGTAGCTGAGAATACTTGTTCATATTCACTCTAGATTTAGATTAAAAGTTAAGGAATTGTTATGGTTCTATAGTGGATTCAATTTCCTAAGTAAACTCCATCATATTAATCTCTTGTTTTTAAACTAATTGATTCTTTTCCATTACTTAATTAAAGTTTAAGTTGTTTTAGTTTTCAATCAACAAATTCCTATTTAGATTTAGTAATAATTCATTTGTCCCTGAGGTTCGACAACCCTTAAATACTCATCCTAGTACAATTACCTTGTGCACTTGCAAAGGGTTTAATTATAAACGATCCAGCCATTGCATCTCCACCTACAACCAAAGCAGTTTTGAATGGAAGCCCCTTCCCCAGCAGCTTTGCTTGCTCCTCCACCTGCATACAGAGCTCTCTGGTTGGAGATAGAACCAGTGCCAATGGCCACTTCCAATCAGAAACTTTCTTTAGTCGAATGTCTGCACATTTGGATATTAAGGGCAGGAGGTCTTCCACCAAGAACAAGAACAAAAAAAAAGGAATGAGAATTTTTATCACCTTCACACAAGCATAAAAGAAGCATTATTCGATTTTAGTTAACAAAAATGACACTGTGAAAGAGGTCAATTAGCATAACATTAAAATTGACAAGGTCAGAGCATTCACAATAAGGGATTCCTTAAGTGAGACAATTGCCATTAAGGCGTCGTTTGGATGACACTTTGTCTCATATGGAAAGCTGCTTTTAGTTGAAATCGATTTTTGAAAAACAAAGCAAAAGCGGGTTATGTTTGGATATATATTATGAAAAATCAGCTTTTCAAAAAAGTTTTATAAATTAGCTTTTTGCCTAACCCTCCTCAGGAGGAGAGTTAAGCAGAAAGCTGTTGAAAAGCAAAAATGAGTCAAAAATATAAATAAATACCTTTTTGAAACAAAACAAAGCTTTTAGTCTAAATTGCCTAACCAAACAAGATTTATATGGAAAACAATAAAAAGCAAACAGAAAGCCATTGCAAAGCGTCATCCAAATGACGCCTAAGAAGAGACCCATAATGAGTAGCAAAACCAACAGGTGAGCAAAATCAACCTTCTCGCAAACAGTTTGCAAAGACAACCAAACCCCTCCATGCCAATTGATTCACAGGAAAAGTACTACAACAACCTAATTCAAAATCACAAATTACTCATAAATCCCACATAAACAAATGGGAACAATGAAGTCACAATTAATGAAAAATCTAAAAATATATGCAAATTGACCCTAAAAAAATAATAAAAATGACTAAAAGAGAAAGACCCACCTCCTAAATAAGACAGAGGCCTCCCAGGACCTTTTGGAAGAAGACCTAGATCAGCAAGGCGTTGCTTGGATTCCAAGAAGGCAGGAGAAAGAGATATAGACAGAAATTCCTTTCCTATATTTGGTTGAAATGGAAACTCAGGAGAGAGAGAGAGCTGATGAGACAGAGAAGGTGGGCGGCGAGATGAGCAGCGGACAGTGATCTACCGGTCTGGTGGGTCACAGTAGACGATGAGAGAGGGGGAATTGAGTACAAGGTGGTCGAGAGGGTGGGGGTAGAGGAAGGTGGACATCGTAGTCTAGACGAAGGGAAGCGCACAATAGCAGTTAAGTGACCAGACGGTGAAGTGAAGGGCCGGAGCGTTAAATCGCCGCCTAGGACTTGATGAACCAGGTGGAGCTGTTGCCATCCCCCACCGCGTGGTGTAAGATGATTACCTGTACTGCGAACAATGGAGACAGGCCCCTTTCGTCGGCCGCAGGGAGGGGCTGTTAACAGATTGATCCCAGATTGATATTGTTAACAAGTTGATCCCGGATTGATTCTCCTAAGTTTATCTCTTTGTTACAAGATGTGGACGACGGTTATGAGAACTTATCTTATGCCGGCCGGATCAGCTTCATGAGATCTTAGTTGCTTTCGTAGTTTATCCTGTAAACAGTTTTCATAGCTTATCTGGTAAACATTATCGTGTACCCAGAGGCTATATATATGGCCCTTGTTAATGAGAATGATTATCTTCCGTGTCAAGTCATTTAACATGGTATCGGAGCAGGTTGTTTTCTTCCATAATTTTTTTCCACGCTCTGTATAGCAGATTCTAGTCTATTCTCTTTTATTTGCATTATGCAAATTTATTTCCTCCACTATGGCCGCACCAGACACTTCAACGCATTCTTCTACAAGCATTGAATCTTATTCCCATCACCCACCCCCCCTTGATTCGTCTAACCCCTAATACCTCCATAATTCTGATAACCCAAGCACCAGTCTTGTCTCTCGTACATTAACAGGTGATAATTATTCCACATGGAGCAGAGCCATGCGCATGGCCCTAAGTGCTAAAAACAAGATGGGTTTCATTGACGGCACCATTCCACGTCCCAACATTGCTGTAGATCCTAGTGATTTTGCCTTATGGCAAAGATGCAACGATATGGTACTATCTTGGCTCCTTAATTCTATTGATGCTGATTTAGCTAATAGCATCATCTATACTAATAAAGCTTCTGAAGTTTGGGCTGATCTTCGTGAGCGCTTTTCTCAAAGCAATGCCCCCCATATTTATCAGATCTGACGTGCCATATCTTCCCTTCAACAAGACCAGTCGTCCATGGCTACCTACTTCAACAAATTGAAATCTTTTTGGGATGAGCTTGCCTCCTATCATCCCTTACCTGCATGTACTTGTGGGTCTATGAAAGTTCTCACTGATTGTGACCACGAAGAGAAAGTTTTACAGTTTCTCATGGGCCTCCATGATTCTTATTCTGCTATTCGAGGCCAGATTCTTCTCATTAATCCTTTGCCAAGCATCAACCAGGCCTACGCCCTTGTCTTACAGGAGGAGAAGCAATGAGAAGTCACTACTCTTGTTCAAGCTCCTCTTAGCACTGCCTTACTTGCCTCAACTCCTTATGACAACACTAGACTTCTTGCCCAGCGGCCTCCTCAATCTTCATTGCCCTTGCCTAATACTAGAGGATTGTAGTCCAACCGAGGTCGTGGTCATGGTCGGTTACCTAGCACTATCCTTCAATGTGATCATTGTCGCAGTCTTGGCTATTCCAGCATGGGCCACTCCATTGACCGTTACTATAAGCTTCATGGTTACCCTCCTAGCCACCCTCTCTACAAAGGCAACGAGGGTTCCTCACATGCTGCCTCTGACAACAAGACCAATGCTCCCAAGACTGATGGCTCCTCCGTTGTTCCTTCTTTTACTCTGGCACAGTATAAGCAAATCATGACACTCCTCAATGAAGGTACACCACAACCCTTGGTCAATGTTGCAGGTATTTGTTCTCCCATATCTATTTCCCATTTTTCTTGTTCTTCATCTCATCCTTATTGGATTATTGATACCGGTGGGTGCTACCAATCATATGGTGTCCACTAGTACTCCATTGCTCAACTCCTCCTCTCACCCTAGTCCACCCATTTGTTTACCTAATGGTGCTACTATTCCAGTTTCATCTTTTGGCTCTCTAGTGCTTGGGTCTAATTTTCACTTAGACCATGTTCTCCATGTTCCTTCCTTTAATGTCAATTTACTTTCTGTTAGCCAACTCACCAAATCTCTTAATTGTACTGTCACTTGTTTTCCTGATTTCTATGTATTTCAGGACCTTGCAATGAGGAAGACGATTGGACTGGGTAAGGAAGTCAGCGGCCTTTACCTCTTCACTCCACCACCTCCCCAACATCACCTTCATGCAGCTCATACTCCTCTTTCCCCCACCATATGGCATCAACGGCTCAGCCATCCCTCCACTAGTCGTCTTCAACATTTGGCTATCCTTAATCCTTATATTTCTTTTGATTCAAATTTACTTTGTGAATCTTGTCCTTGGGCTAAGCAAACTAGATTTTCTTTTTCTCATAGTTCTATTACTACCTCTAAACCTTTTTATTTAATCCATTGTGATATTTGGGGTCCACAATCAGTCTCATCCTTGTTGGGTGCACATTATTTTTTGACTATTGTTGATGATTTCTCCAGATGTACATGGATATATCTTATGCGCTATAAATCTAAGACTTGTGCCTTACTAAAATCCTTCTTCAAAATGGTATGCACACAATTTGATTGCATAATTAAAATGATGCGTAGTGATAATTGATGCACTGAAATAATGTTTAATTAAATGTTCTCATATTTTGAATTGCAATCCTATTTTGTGTTAATTCATTGCTGATTTGGGCTATTTATGTTTTGAATAAGTTAGTTAGACCTTAATTGAGTTTACATGTCTAAACAGGCTTTAACAGGATCTAAGTAGAAGAGGAAGTAAAGCCCATCTACCCAAAGCTATTTGAAAGTCAAGAATGGGTCCCTAATGGTCTAAACATGCATGGAATGGTCGAACACAACCTTGTGGACCCGTTTGATTTGAGATTTGTATGAAGAGGATTAACTTAGGAAAGAAGCTGATTCGGACAGATTGATAGAGCCTTAGTATTTCGATCATATCTTTTTGTGTATAATTCGGATGGATACAATTCTAGTAGCATTGGAAAGAAGACTTCCGTGGCTACAAGTGTTATTTCAGGAAGAAATTCTAAATTCTGAAGATATATGGGTCGAATCTGGCATGCAATCAGACAGCTAGTAAACTAACCCGAGGCTAGCACATGAAGAATATTTTCATTGATTATGATTGATACACATAAGGAAAGACAAGGAGGCTGATTAGTTAACTAAAGGAACATTCAAAGATACTTATTTGTTAAATAAATCATTGATTTATTTAGTATCTAATCATTGCCAAAGAAGCAACCAATCAGGCAATCAATCAGGATGCAATCTAGAGATATGATTTCACTTTCCTCTTTGAAGCAACTCCTTCTATTCCTATAAATAGAGGGGTGGACATGATAGATAACTTACTCTCTCCTCTTTCGAGCTCTCTTCTCCTATTTTCTTCTCTACTTTTGTATTTTTATGTTTAGTTTTATTGTAATGGCTTTCTAAGCTCTCAAGCTAAGGCTAGAGGTGATTTGTAACAATCTAATGGAGTTTAATTCATGTTTCATCAATGGTTTCAAGTAAGTCTTGTTTATTTGAAGTGATGTTTATTTAATATTGTTCTTCTTCTTGTTTCTTTGTGATTTGGATACATAAGATGCTTAAAGGCTCTCCTTTTTGATCTTTTGTGATTTGGATACATAGAAATCTTTAAGAGACAATTGTTTTTATCCTTCATCTATCCAAAGCATTTCTATTTTTATTTTCAATTTTAATGTTCATATCTTCCGGTTAGATAGAATTTTCATTCGATTCTAACTAAGATAACATGATACATGAAGAACATCATTAGATGTTACAATGATCCTTAATGCCTTAGTATTTTCTCATCTTGATTTCTTGACTTTTTATTTCCTCAATACTCTTCTACTCTTTCTTTCTTCTATTTCTTCGTAACTATTTTCTTTGTTGCACAAGACTTTCCCTGTGGATCGACCTTGTCTACTACATCTGGCAAGTAAAACAAATCTAAATTTGACTTCTTCATAGTCTTGTTTCAGACGTAACAACAAATTGGCGCCGTTGCTGGGGATTGCAACGTGTGACAAGAATCCGTTACGAAAAAAAAAACTCACTCTAACTTTACTAATTCTCTAACTTTTATTTTTGCACACTAACTCTTTAAATTCAGTCATTTACTTTATGTCATTTACTTTTAGTACTTAAATTCTGTAATTTTTCTTTTTTTTGAGACCGGAGGCACTACCCACGTTACTATCGAAAATTTTTCGGGATCAAACGTGTACCTTGATAGTGCCTTTGGCCTTATTTTGTAATTTTAATTTTTGTCCATTAACTTCTAACTCTCTAACTTTTTATATTTTGTCATTTAATTTCTGCACTTTTACTTCTGTTGTTATAAAAAAAAAAAAATTGTTGTTGCATGTTCACATGGGTACGTGATAATTCTAGACGATTGAGAAGAGTGAACAAATCTTTTGAAAATTCTCTCTATTTTGATACAATGGTGGATTTAAGAACTAATGAGGAACTAAGAAGTGATAATTGAGATAATAATGCACAAAATATTCAAGTTAAAACCTTGCGTGATTATTTACAACCAACTAGATCAAGTTCTCCTTCTTGCATGATTTTTCCAACTAATATAGGTGGTTTTGAACTCAAGCCGGGTGTAATTCAATTACTACCTAAATTTCATGGCTTAGATTCGGAAAGCCCATATTTGTATTTAAAAGAGTTTGAAGAGGTTTGTGCAACTTTGCCAAACCAAAATGTTTCAAATGATGTTATTAGATTAAAACTCTTTCCATTTTCTTTAAAGGAAAAAGTAAAAAATTGGTTGAACTCTTTGAAGCCAAGATCCATTGGAACATGGCAAGAAATGCAAAGAGAATTTTTGAAAAAGTTTTTTCCCACCCATAGAACTAATACACTTAGAAAGAACATCATGAATTTTTCACAAAAAGAAAATGACACTTTCTTTTAATGTTGGGAAAGATTTAAAGAACTTTTGTTGTTGTGCCCACATCATGGATATGAAACATGGCGCACAATTAGTTTCTTCTATAATGGTTTAACTTCTCAAATGAGGCAATTTGTTGAAATGATGTGCAATGGAGAGTTTTTGAATAAATAACCTGAGGAAGCATGGGACTATTTTGACGTGTTGGCTGAAAATGCTCAATCATGAGAAGATTATAATGAATTTGAAAGTAGTAATAAGAATAAATCTAATGGGACAACTAAGGGGGGCATGTACCTTCTTAAAGAAGAGGATGATGTAAAAGCAAAAATTACAAGTTTAACTAGAAAAGTTGAGGCTATGGAAATTAATAGAGAAAACATGTCTAAAACTTCTCCTAAAGCACAAGATATTTGTAGTATATGTGAGAGTGATGGACACCAAACACAAGATTGTCCAACAATCCCTGCTTTTCAAGAGGTGTTGCATACTCAAGCAAATACTATGAATACCTACAAAAGGCCTTTTTCTTCTCCTTATTCTGAAACTTATACTCCTAATTGGAGAAATCATCCCAACTTTAGTTGGAAAAATGAGTCTAATGTGCAGGTACCCCCTTCTTCCTCAAATTATGTTTCACCACATACGAAGACTCTTGAAGACACATTGCAAACATTCATGCAAAGTCAAGCAACAATCAACAGCCAGACACACCTCCATCTAAACTCATCCAGGGTCCTTCAAAGCAATGATCTTCTCTTTATCAATTCTAATCAAATCAGAGTGAGTTAAACAAATATTTAGTAGATCATCAGAATAAATAAAAAGAAAAACATCCTCCGCTAAACTCTCAACCATGTCAACCTCAAAAGTTTCATCGAAGTCTGATGGTTGTCTACTGGCATCAAATACATTTAACTCACATGTTAAGTTCCCAAAAGAAAGCCTCATCACTCCATTCCGATAATTTATTAAAACATTAGATGTAGCAAGGAATAGACGACCCAAAATCACAGGGATTTGAGAAGATGCATTCGAAACCGGTTGTGTGTCTAAAACAATGAAGTCCACTGGAAAATAGAATTTGTCCACTTGAACAAGGACATCTTCCACTATTCCTCTTAGCCTTTTAATTGACTTGAAGACTTCTATCACTCAATTGACTACAGCTTTAAGCACTCAAGAAAAAGGGAAGTTTTCTTCTCAACCTCAACCAAATCCTAAAGGTCAATTTGTAATTGAAAATTTAAATTCTTCAAGTTCACAAGAAGAGCATGATAAGTCCATCAACACTTTGAGAAGTGGAAAAGTTATTAACAAAGACATTCCAATGAAGGTTGTTGAACCTAAGGAGTCTTTGAATTCAAAACATGGTGATGAACTTAACAACTCTGATTGTGTTGCTCCAATTCCTCCTCTTTTTCCTCAAAGATTACAATCTTCTTCTAAATTAGTACCAAATGGTGACATTCTTGAAATTTTCAAACAAGTGAAGATTAACATTCCTCTCTTAGATGCTATTAAACAAATTCCATCTTATGCTAAATTTTTGAAAGACTTTTGTACAATCAAGCGTAAGCTACATGTACAAAAGAAGGCATTTTTGACAGAACGAGTAAGTGAAATTTTGCAACAAAACACCCCACCCAAATATAAAGATCCTGGTTGTCCAACCATATCTTGTATAATTGGGAATTATAGAATTGAAAAAGCTTTGCTTGATCTTGGGGCAAGTGTTAATCTCTTACCTTATTCTGTTTATGAACAACTAGGACTTGGTGAATTGAAGCCCACAAGCATTACACTTCAACTTGCAGATCGCTCAGTTAAAACACCAAGAGGAATAGTTGAGGATGTACTAGTACAAGTAGAAAAGTTTTACTTTCCTGTTGATTTTATTGTTTTGGACACACAACCAGTTTTGAATGCTTGTACTCAAATTTCTGTCATATTAGGCCGCCCATTTCTTGCTACTTCTAATGCTCTTATTAATTGTAGAAATGGTGTTATGAAGCTTTCTTTTGGAAATATGACTTTGGAACTGAACATTTTTAATATCTGCAGGCAACCAGGAGATGATGATGAGGATGTACATGAAGTTAATCTTTTAGAAAGTCTTGTTGATGACATGGCTACTATTTCTTCATTTTCTGACCCTCTTGAAGCCTGTCTTTCTTATTTTAACTTTAATGATGATGTTATGATTAATGATGTAAATTCCTTGTTAGAGTCAACTCTATTATTAGATACTGATAGGTGGAAAGCCCGCTTTGAGGAGTTACCTCAAGTGTCCAACCACCCAAGCTAGACTTGAAACCCCTCCCTATTGAACTTAAATACGCTTATCTTAGTAAGGGAGAGACATTTCTTGTGGTTGTCTCTTCAATGTTGAATAGGGAGGAAGAGTACAAGTTGCTCGAAGTCCTTCAAAATCACAAAAATGCCATTGGGTGGACCATTGCTGATATTAAGGGGATTAGTCCCCTGATTTGCAAACATAGAATCTTCATGGAAGAAAATGCAAAACTTGTGAGACAAATATAAAGGAGGTTAAACCCCAATATGAAAGAGGTAGTGAGAGCATAGGTCCTAAAATTATTGGATGTGGGTATCATTTACCCCATTTCTGACAGTCCATGGGTGAGTCCCACCCAGGTTGTCCCTAAAAAGTCTGGAGTGACAGTTGTAAAGAATGTTAATGATGAGTTAATTCCCACTAGAGTCACCACTGGTTGGCGGATGTGCATAGATTATAGGAAATTGAATTCTGTCACTAGGAAAGACCACTTCCCTTTACCATTCATGGACCAAATCCTAGAGAGGGTGGCCGGTCATCAATTTTATTGTTTTCTAGATGGTTATTCAGGATATAATCAAATTGAGATTGCCCTTGAAGATCAAGAAAAAATAACATTTACATGTCCATTTGGTACCTTTGCATATCGAAGGATGCCGTTTGGATTATGTAATGCTCCTGCCACATTCCAAAGGTGCATGATGAGCATCTTTAGTGACATGGTGGAGTGGTTTTTAGAAGTTTTTATAGATGATTTTTCTGTTTTTGGTGATTCTTTTGATGATTGTCTTGATAACTTAGAAAAAGTTTTGGTGAGATGTGAAGAGAAAAATCTAGTTTTAAATTGGGAAAAGTGTCATTTTATGGTTACTACTGGAATAGTACTTGGTCACATTGTTTCTATGCAGGGAATTCAAGTAGATAAGGCAAAAATTGAATTGATTGCTAATTTGGTCCAAAGTCTATAAAAGATGTTAGATCCTTTTTAGGGCATGCCGGTTTTTATAGAAGATTTATCAAGAATTTTAGTGTGATATCTAGACCATTATGTAATCTTCTATCTAAAAAACATTCTTTTGAGTGGTCGGATGCATGTGAAGAAGCTTTCACAAAGCTTAAAAAGATGTTAGTGTCTGCACCCATCATGCAACCCCCAGATTGGACCCTTCCTTTTGAAATTATGTGTGATGCAAGTGATTATGCTGTTGGGGCTGTTTTAGGGCAAAGAAAAGATAAGAAACCTTGCGTAATTCATTATGCAAGTAGAACTTTAAATAGTGCCCAAATTAACTACTCTACCACTGAAAAAGAACTTCTTGCTGTAGTATTTGCACTTAACAAATTTAGATCCTACTTGATTGGCTCTCAAATTATCATTTTTACTGACCATGCAGCTTTGAAGTACCTTTTGAGCAAACAAGATACAAAGCCTAGATTACTCCGATGGTCTAGTAAAACTTTGGCATGATCTAGTAGTATTTATGTTATCATAATAGAGTTTTGAGTTTCACTATTCTTGGTTCGTAGAACAGTCGAGGATTTTTGTCAACACAAATCAAGTTGATTGTATAATGTGCTCAAGAAAAAAAAAAAGAAAAAAATGTGAAAAAAACTTTTTTTTGAAAAATTGTAAAGAATTAGAGTCACTCTATTGAGTAGACCGGGACTCGGCGTGCCTCACTAAGCATAGGGTGTTCGAGTCAAAAGGTAGAGTTGACTAATTTATGACATGCATAGCCTTCAAGCTTATTTGGTTCAAGTTATTAAGCCTGAGGGGTGCTTTAACACCTAGTGCCCTAAGCCAACTGGATTAGGAGTCACTGGCCTAACACTTGTTACATGAATCTTATAGAAAGATTAAAAAGGCTAAGCCTTACACATGTCATGTGAGATGAGCATAAAATGCTAGTAGGACATTATGCAATTATATCTTGAATGAGTTGTCAGGTGATCTATGGTGTTTTACTTTTCAATGAAGGTTTTGCATGATTCTCTATTATGATCTCTTGAAGATGAATGGATGCCAATGTCCATTTTTTTAGTGTTAAAATTGAAATTGCTGAGTGGACATGAAACACATTGAGTTGTTCGATTCATGAGATTGGGATTGTATAATTACTTGGCAATGTCTGTTTTTCTAAAACTATTATGTATGTATGAGTAATTGTCACAAATATGAAGTTGTTAGAATGAATTATTGTTTCAAAAGACAAGTTATATTATGCATGATTGATTTTACTAAATGAAGTCACATGTTTAGGAGGAGTTGATTTGTAAATTTGATGTGGTTTTAATTTTAATTTTCTTTTTTCATTTTAAATTTTGAATTTTGTGGGTAGATTCACTGCAAACCCTCACGAGACACAACTCGTCCACTAGTATAAGCTAGGGGTTTAAAGGCTTGTTGCATATGCTAAATGCAATCGAGATTTCCTGCGGAAGTGGAGTAGTTGGTTTGTTTTCTATTGTTTTAATTTTTGTTTTACTCGAGGACTAGTAAAAAGTAGGTTTGGGGGTATTTGATGCACTGAAATAATGTTTAATTAAATGTTCTCATATTTTGAATTGCAATCCTATTTTGTGTTAATTCATTGCTGATTTGGGTTATTTATGTTTTGAATAAGTTAGTTAAACCTTAATTGAGTTTACATGTCTAAACAGGCTTTAACAGGATCTAAGTAGAAGAAAAAGTAAAGCCCATCTACCCAAAGCTATTTGAAAGTCAAGAATGGGTCCCTAATGGTCTAAACATGCATGGAATGGTCGAACACAATCTTGTGGACCCGTTTGATTTGAGATTTGTATGAAGAGGACTAAATTAGGAAAGAAGCTAATTAGGACAGATTGACAGAGCCTTAGTATTTCAATCATATCTTTTTGTGTATAGTTCAGATGGATACGATTCTGGTGGCATTGGAAAGAAGACTTCCGTGGCTACAAGTGTTATTTCAGGAAGAAATTCTAAATTCTGAAGATATATGGGTCGAATCTGGCATGTAATCAGACAGCTAGTAAACTAACCCGAGGCCAGCACATGAAGAATATTTTCATTGATTATGATTGATACACATAAGGAAAGACAAGGAGGCTGATTGGTTAACTAAAGGAACATTAAAAGATACTTATTTGCTAAATAAATCATTGATTTATCTAGTATCTAATCATTGCCAAAGAAGCAACCAATCAGGCAATCAATCAGGATGCAATCTAGAGATATGATTTCACTTTCCTCTTTGAAGCAACCCCTTCTATTCCTATAAATAGAGGGGTGAACGTGATAGATGACTTACTCTCTCCTCTTTGGAGCTCTCCTCTCCTATTTTCTTCTCTCATATTGTATTTTTGTTTTAGTTTTATTGTAATGGCTTTCTAAGCTCTCAAGCTAAGGCTAGAGGTGATTTGTAACAATCTAATGGAGTTCAATTCATGTTTCATCAATGGTTTCAAGTTAGTCTTGTTTATTTGAAGTGATGTTTATTTAATATTGTTCTTCTTCTTGTTTCTTTGTGATTTGGATACATAAGATGCTTAAAGGCTCTCCTTTTTTATCTTTTGTGATTTGGATACATAGAAATCTTTAAGAGACAATTGTTTTTATCCTTCTTCTATCCAAAGCATTTCTATTTTTATTTTCAATTTTAATGTTCATATCTTCCGGTTAGATAGAATTTTCATTCGATTCTAACTGAGATAACATGATACATGAAGAACATCATTAGATGTTACAATGATCCTTAATGCCTTAGTATTTTTTCATCTTGATTTCTTGACTTTTTATTGCCTCAACACTCTTCTACTCTTTCTTTCTTCTATTTCTTCGTAACTATTTTCTTTGTTGCACAAGACTTTCCCTGTGGATCGACCTTGTCTACTACATCTGGCAAGTAAAACAAATCTGAATTTGACTTCTTCATAGTCTTGTTTCAGACGTAACAACAATAATGGTGCAGAATTTTTTTTTCTCATGATTTAACCACTTTCTTTCATGAACATGGCGTTTTGCAACAACATAGCTGTGTTGCCACCCCCCAACAAAATGGTGTGGTGGAACGCAAGTATCGACACCTTCTTGAGGTGGCCCGTGCTATAAGTTTTCAATCCTCTCTTCCACTACCATTTTGGGGTGATTGCATTCTTACTACCGCCTATCTCATCAATCGCACTCCTACACCCACTCTTTCAGGAAAGGTTTTAACAAAAAGCCCCCCACATATTCTCATTTACGTGTGTTTGGGTGTCTTTGTTTTGCAACCAATGTTTCTCCCCAACATAAGTTTGACACTCGAGCTCGTCGTTGTGTGTTTATTGGGTACCCATTTGGTCAAAAGGGTTATAAGCTCTACGATTTAGCAAGAAAAGAGACTTCTACAAATCGTGATGTAATTTTTCATCAGTCTATTTTCCCTATAGCTGAGCTCACACACTCTTCTTCCCCCCCTTTGCCTATTTGACCTATGCCCGCCACAGACCTTCCTCTCTCTACCATATCCAGTGAATCTCCTCCTCATTCTCAACCAGACAAAACTACCACACCACCTTCCAACCTGGTGACTCCATCTCCACATCAACCTTTGTGGCGCTCCACTTGTGTTGTTACGTCTGAACCAAGACTATGAAGAAGTTAAATTCAGATTTGTTTTACTTGCCAATTGTAGTAGACAAGGTCGATCCACAGGGAAAGCCTTGTGCAACAAAGAAAATAGTTACGAAGAAATAGAAGAAAGAAAGAGTAGAAGAGTATTGAGGCAATAAAAAGTCAAGAAATCAAGATGAAAAAACACTAAGGCATTAAGGATCATTGTAACATCTAATGATGTTCTTCATGTATCATGTTATCTCAGTTAGAATCGAATGAAAATTCTATCTAACCGGAAGATATGAACATTAAAATTGAAAATAAAAATAGAAATGCTTTGGATAGATGAAGGATAAAAACAATTGTCTTTTAAAGATTTCTATATATCCAAATCACAAAAGATAAAAAAGGAGAGCCTTTAAGCATCTTATGTATCCAAATCACAAAGAAACAAAAAGAAGAACAATATTAAATAAACATCACTTCAAATAAACAAGACTTACTTGAAACCATTGATGAAACATGAATTGAACTCCATTAAATTGTTACAAATCACCTCTAGCCTTAGCTTGAGAGCTTAGAAAGCCATTACAATAAAACTAAAACAAAAATACAATATGAGAGAAGAAAATAGGAGAGGAGAGCTCCAAAGAGGAGAGAGTAAGTCATCTACCATGTCCACCCCTCTATTTATAGGAATAGAAGGGGTTGCTTCAAAGAGGAAAGTGAAATCATATCTCTAGATTGCATCGTGATTGATTGCCTGATTGGTTGCTTCTTTGGCAATGATTAGATACTAAATAAATCAATGATTTATTTAGCAAATAAGTATCTTTGAATCTTCCTTTAGTTAACCAATCAGCCTCCTTGTCTTTCCTTATGTGTATCAATCATAATCAATAAAAATATTCTTCATGTGCTGGCCTCGGGTTAGTTTACTAGCTATCTGATTGCATGCCAGATTCGACCCATATATCTTCAGAATTTAGAATTTCTTCCTGAAATAACACTTGTAGCTATGGAAGTCTTCTTTCCAATGCCACCCGAATCGTATCCATCCGAATTATATACAAAAAGATATGATCGAAATACTAAGCCTCTGTCAATCTGTCCGAATCAGCTTCTTTCCTAATTTAATCCTCTTCATACAAATCTCAAATCAAACGGGTCCACAAGGTTGTGTTCGACCATTCCTTGCATGTTTAGACCATTAGGGGCCCATTCTTGACTTTCAAATAGCTTTTGGTAGATGGGCTTTACTTCCTCTTCTACTTAGATCCTGTTAAAACCTGTTTAGACATGTAAACTCAATTAAGGTCCAACTAACTTATTCAAAACATAAAAAGCCCAAATCAGCAATGAATTAACACAAAATGAGATTGCAATTCAAAATATGAGAATATTTAATTAAACATTATTTCAGTGCATCAACTTGTCTACGCCAGCCCCCTACACACCTCCAAGACTACATTTGCCCCACATTGCCGTCTTCTGATCTGGCTCCTTCCTCTTCCTTATTGCAAAACCGTCCATTAGGTACTCGTTATCCTCTTTGTCACTTTATTTCTTATAATCATTTTTCATTCTCACATCATCAATTTTTGTCTTCCATTTCTGCACACACAAAACCCTCTTTTTTTGACCAAGCGGTGCAGGACCGACATTGGAGGGCTGCCATGGATAATGAACTGACCGCACTCAAGGGCAATGGTACTTGGACTCTTTTCTCCTTACCACCTAGCAAGAACACAATAGGTTGTAAATGGGTTTATAAAATCAAATGGGGGTGGCACGAACAGGTGCATCACTTTCACATCTTTAGCATGATCAGCGACAAGGGACGTGAAGTCGACATTGGACTCGGTAACGAGGAACGCAACGGAGTTGCCATCCGCATAGGCGATGACAAGGTCCCCAATCTCTGGTCAGGGAGCGAGGTTGCATGCGAGAGAGAAGAAGGCTGGAGGGCCTAGGGGGAAATCGCCAAATCAGCCAACTAAACTCATCCCGGCCAAAATATGTAACGTGAACTTAATTTTCACCTTAATTAGCTGAGAATTAAGTTTAAAACAAACACACTATGGTTTTAACGGGTTTTTTAGATATTAAGGGGTTGTTTGGATGAAGATTCATGAATATGATTTATGTAAGATTAAGGGGAAATCTTATGAATTAGGTTTGGTTGCAAAAATTGTTCGATGTATCAAATTTGCCATGAATCATTGGATTTATCAAGATTTGTGATTAATTTATGATTTCTTAAGGAATCTCCTCATTAGGAGATTTCATTACTAATCAAAGGCGGTAATCTATTTTTTTTATTTTTTTTCCAATTATACCCTTTCAGTCTCGCATGATTTCTCTGAAGCTCTATAGTACGGGAAGGATAGGACAGGCTCCGCTCTGTAGGCGATCGAGGCTCTGGCACTGTGTACTGCTTAAGGTGGTGCCAGAGACTCAGCAGTGGACGAATTCAGCCTCCTCCACAGCCACCGTCAGCATCAAGTTCCATACCCGCACCCTCGTCATCACGCACAAGTCCGTCAAGGCCCAGATCTGAGGCGGAGATACCTCCGGCGAAGCTGTGATCGAAAGGTTCGGCGATTCCTTCTATTTCCCTCGAGCATTTCCCCCTCTTCTCCGTCTTCATTCATCGATTCAACAGCTGCGGCAGCTCTGGCTTTAGCAACTGATCCAGTCTACCTCATTTTCTCTTCACCGTTACTCTTTGAGGAAGACTTTGCTCATCCATGATGTCATTTGTTCAAGTATTTCGAA
This sequence comes from Saururus chinensis, assembly GCA_035235625.1. Taxonomy (NCBI): domain Eukaryota; kingdom Viridiplantae; phylum Streptophyta; class Magnoliopsida; order Piperales; family Saururaceae; genus Saururus; species Saururus chinensis. The sequence goes on along the minus strand of CP141146.1, from coordinate 19,614,885 downwards.
TTTTGCTTTGTCGTCGCTAAATTTGATTCAGAATCTTCCAATTTCAATGACTGATAGTTTTTTTCTTTCTTTCGGTGGTCCTTCTTCTATGGTTGCATGTCACAGGCCATAGCTGAGCCGACGTACATTCCGCATGGCTTCGCTTGAGGAGGAGACCGGAGCCGGTAAAAAGTTATAAGAGACTGCTTGATGATATATTCCCCCAGTCTCAAGTATGATTTACTAGTATCTAATAAATTTGAGTTAGAATAGTTTTTGGTCTTTATTTTTCCAGTTTGCCTTTTCCCTTTCCTAGGATGTGCATCTGAGCAAAGAGTTAGAAAATTTTCTGTATACTATTTATCAATCTGTCCTGTGCATCTACACCTTGTAAAAGTAGGAGCTGCTTGGGGGATCTTTCATAAGAATTGCTTTCCTATCTTTCTCTAATTCATATAAAGCTTGGGAAGTGGATTGTAAAGATGATGAATGGAATTATGTCATAGTTAGCTTTTTAGAAGAACCCGATAGCACTTTTTCATATGTGGATGCTCTATTCTATTTTTTTTCTTCAGATTTTATCGAACTCAAACTCATCTGCTTATTTTCAGAATGTTATGGTCTATTATGGAGGTTACATTAGGTGTAGGTTTGCTTTGTTGTTAATTAAAATATGTTTATCTTTTGTATGCACCATTCTTTATGCTCGGCTTTGTTGTTTGGAATTGCAACCAACAATATGTTTAGCTTGAACGCCTTCAATCATTTTTCTTTGAGTCTGTCATTTAAGTACATGACGTATTGCACTGTTTGTGTGCCCATCCTTAATTAATGATGAAACTGCTGTGGGGTTTTAAATTCAAGATTGTATACGGTACTATTTCTATGAGAAATGTATAGAGAAATGCTCCATTCATATTTATATTCCAGTAAGACAGTTAGGGTGCACCTTTTTTTAAAGTACTGTTCTTCGTGTAGCCTGCAAAAATGCCTTACCCAGTGCAATAAGTTGGGAAAAGCCGCTGATTGATTATGCTAGGAATATGGTATGAATTTCTGCAATTGCTATGTTTAAAATGTATACGGAGCCAAAAATAACATTTTAGATGAATAAATTGGCAAAGAACATTCTTGCACTTTTAAGAGTTCTTTCATTTCACATGGTCGCCCCTTACCACATTGTGTTCTTTGTATTTCAGGAAGCTCTCTTTTAGTTATTTATATAACTTTCATTTTTCAGCTTTTTGTGGCGAAAAAAATAGTGGAGTATGAGAGAGAAAAATACTTGTTAAACACTTGCTCGGTGAAAACGACCTTAACCTTCTCGGGGAGCTTCAACAGAAGATTTCTGAAGGTGAATAAAGATGAAATAATTATCCTTGAACCATCTCAATCAAATTATGGATATTATCATCAATACTTTTTGTGTCCATTTGTTTAGAAAAGTTGAGTCACTAAGAATATTATGGAGATTGAAAATCAATACATGGATCATGGATACTTATAACAAATTAACAAGTCTACGATTTATGTATCTTTTACTTAAAATTTTATATTGTTCTGTTATTTAATAAATGAAGGCTTTGACACTTAGTGCTATTAATGCAGTGGATACCTTTTCTTCTTCTTTCATTTTTCAGAAGGAGAAGATCATCATCCTTCACAATTTTGACAAGTGTGTGGTTTGGGCAGGCTTTCTGAGGACTCAAGCTCTCTTATATGTGATTCTCTAGGAGTGGTCTACCCGGTAATGCTTTTTTTTTTCACTTGCCTACTTTGGTACTATAGAATTTTTTACCTTGAGAAGATTGTTTATGATAATAACACAATCAGCTGTATTTGCCTATCTACTATAGAAATTTTGATGTGTTTTTTGAAATGTTCAGATGATTTCGGGACTGAGATCCAATTAACATGTTTATTTCCTTAACATTTGTGCTTGCTTACATGTGCATGTGTTGGATCTGTGAGCGTTTTTCTGTTTTTCATCGGCATTTGGTAGAAATATGTGTTGATCATATGTTTTATTAGATCTTGTATGCATTTTGGTTTCTGATCTGTAGTTATGGGATTCCTTAAAATTGTACAGTTTTTTGTTGTATCATGCCAGATTTGATGTTTTTTGTCATTAAATCATATGATGATTTAGATTTTTGTCTTTTGGATCTGCAGTTCTGTAGGTTATTTCGATCAGGTTTGTCTTCTATTGCTTCGAACCCCCATAGATTTAGAACTTGTACTACAACATGCTGTCTGCATGTCTTCTACTCCCTGCAGAGATGTGGATCTCTTTGAATTTCGATCAGGTTTGTCTTCTATTGCTTTAGACCCCCATAGATTTAGAATTTGTACTACAACATGTTGTCTGCATGTCTTCTACTCCCTGCAGAGATGTGGATCTCTTTGAATTTCAATTTTCTCATTTTGATCGATATTATGTAAAAAATCTGCCTTCTGCATGTCTTCTACTTTCTTTGGGGCTTATTCCTTGGATTTTTTGTTGGCTTCAGAATATTTAAGTTCACAATGATTTTGCTGTCAATGTATTATTTAGATAAGTTTTTTTTTAAAAAGGTGGTTTTCTCTATACATAGTGCATATTGGAATATGTAATTATGTGCAGAATATATTAGAAGCTAACAACAATATGAGAATTTATGTGGCACTGGGAAAATGCCACTGCATTAAGGCTCAAGCTGGGAATGTAGGAAAAGTGGAGGCAGGGATCACTCAAAATTTGTCTCATTGTCAATTTGTAAAATGGCGTTGTTTTTAAATTGATGACTGTGACGCTTAATGCATCAATTAGTGCATTGTTTCTTTTGGCCACCAATTAAATGTGCTGATTTCATGTGTTGATTTAGTGGGCAGGAAGATTGTTAAAAGACTAGGAATTTCATATTATTTTCACTTGCAAATGAACTTGTCTTCATTCACCAAATTTTTTATCTAGATAAGCAGTCTTAATATGATGTTCACTTGTTTTACTTTTTTTTATCCCTGTACCATCTCAATCTCCTATTCTAGAGCATTCCTATTTTCTTTTTCTTTTGGTCAAATGGCATGACTATTTTCATTTCTTCACATTTATGCAAGAATAAAGGCTAATATTATTGCTTTTATGGGGACCTTAGATTTATAAATCATTTAACATTAACATTTAATGTTTATGAGACAATATATCAAGAAATTTATGTTTGTTGCCTCTTATATATGAATAACACTGAGCACATGAATCACATTATTTTCTGCCTCATACATGTTCATTAGATGAATCATATTATTTTTTCATATATGTTTTTTATGTACTCTCATGCCATTCTATACTTTTTATATGTGCAATAGGATACTTGAAATGTCTTATGGTCAGGGAATAACATTTGATATTCGATCTACATTTGGAGTAGAAAAAAAAAAGTATTCTAAAAAGGTGGTTTGGGATAAGCCATTGCATTATGCTTTTCTTAGGCATATGGCCCATGCAGTCAACAAAGGCCATAGGAGAGGGAGCTCTCTAGACCTTGAGGGTTGGGCATTAGTGATTAACCTTTTTAAGAAGGAGAATGATGTTGAAGTTGATAAGACTGGGTTAAAAAATCACTATGACAACTCTAGGAGATTTTATAGTGGATGGAATGAGCTGAGAAGCATGACTAGAGTTGGTTGGAACCCGATAGAGCACACATTCATTCTCTCTAATGATGTATGGAACAACTTTTTGAAGGTAATAATTGGTATATTTCTTTTCTAGGAGTATGTGGTTAAAAGTTAAAGCACTAACATTTATATTTCCTTTTTTGGTGTAGAGGCATAAGCATTAATACTGACTAAAACTATGGGGGTATGATGAGGAGTCGGAAGCTAACCTACAAATTGTATTTAGCAACAAACATGCCACATGGAAGAATAGGCTTTATTGTGATTCTGGTAATGCCCCTCCAACTGAAATGCTTGAGGAGGATAATGTTGATGAAGAAGTTGAGGATGGTGGGGACACATCTACACATTTTACTAGTCTAGATGATCCTTATTTTGGAGATGGGGTTGAAGAAGGAACAAGGACTGTGAATGAGACATTTGGGACTACTAGGCAGGTTTCATTGGCATCTCTACCTACCCCTGCCCCTAATCCAACACAAAGTGCATAACAAGGTCCTATTGGAAACACAAGACCACCTATCCAACCTAGTTCCAACACAAAGCGCAAAGGAAAGAGAAAGTATCTTGAGGAAGCTTCATTTGTGGGACAGTCTATAGCTGAGGCTTTGTTAGTGAGGAATGAGATTGCACATGAGAGCTCCCACTTAGCCAAACAGATGTTCGAAATAGAACAATTCAAGAGAGCTATTGAGCTATTAAAGGCCCTCCCTAGATATAGTGTGTTTCACCCTATGTATGTTAATGCCCTTTCTTTCTTTCTCAAGCCTAAGGTGCGACAACTTTGGCTAGCATTAGAAGATGATTTGGAGCTGAGAGAGGAGTGGCTACATGGCTATTAGAATACTCATAACTAAGAGAGTCAATGTATTGTTAACTTTGACTGGCATTAGAAGTTGATTTGGAGCTGAGACAGAAGTTGATTTGGAGCTGAGACATGTAACAATACTAACAGTTGGTAATGTTTATATGTTGCATGTTTCTTACAATATAATGACAATACTTGTGGTAAAACAATATTTAGGTAGATTTGTTTCTTGAGCTTTTTTTATTTCATTAATATTTATGCCTATGATGCTTTTGAACAATATTGGATTAACTAGACTCTTGCATTGCTGATTGATTAGAATCAAGGTGATCACATTCTTTTTGAATAACTATGCATCTGATGCCTCTGACCAATATTAATTTCTCTCTTGAGTTATTAATTATACGACAATTCTTGCTCTCTAAGTCTCTGTAACTGGTACTGGGATCAGTGCTTAGTTTTTCTTTCATTTGTTCTTTTTCATGCAAGCTATTTATCTTCACTATCAAACGTAGGTTGCATTGGTATACATTATTTGCAAATTCTACTTAAGATAGGTGGCCTGCAAAATTATAATTATTGACTGCCATTGGACTGAGTTATGTTTTTGGTAGAAACCACTGGGAGATGGTCAAGTACGACTATTGCTTTCCCAAATTCCTTTTCTCAGATGTTCTTGGAAAGTTTGCTTCAGATGTTTATTGTCTGACAGAAAGTAGTTAATCATTGAGGAGTTTTTATCTTATCGTTTAGCTGTTCAAGGGATTATTTTTATGGATTCAGTGTATGCTGGGACATCGACTTTGTTAATATATCTAAATTTCTGAAGTTTGATCAGCTTGACGCATAGTGAACTGGAAACATGCATATTAATAACCAAAAATTGGATATGAGGTTCTAATCTTCAACTGATTATCTAAATAATCTAAGCGCGGAGCAATGCAGGTGTAAGCTTCTCCACAAATAGAAGGGTTTTAGATTATGCCCTTCTTGGGTTGTGTGGTCTGGTTTCTTTAGAAAAACCAATCATATATACTCTAATGATCTAGTTTTCTTGTGATATTGGGTCAATGTCAGCAAGGCCTGTTTCATATAAGCGTTTAAAAGGAATCCCAAACTTTGACACAAGAGATCACGCATACAGATCAAACTTATGATGGTGATTGCCATTGGGGCCACATACAAGGTTTTCCTGAGGAAAACTTAAACCAAATGACAAAGAGAGGAAGATAATCCATCCAAGAAAAATAATAAAATATTGCGTGGTCTTCTATGTGAATGCAACATGGCCTGACATATAAACCTCTAAGAAAATAGGACTTGACATAGGAAGACGCACAGAGGATTATGCAGGGTGTGTAACATCACCGGTCTTTTGCTAAGATTCTTGTGATGGCCAAAATTTCCAAGCAGCTGATGACCAAACTCAAGTCTTTCACCCACACAAACACAAAACCCATGCTTACAGTATCTTCGACCGGGGACATTAAAAAGAACCATTGGAGATGCTCAAGTCGCAATTCTATTTGCTTATATGGCAAAGTAAAGATGGTGAACTCTAACTATAGTCTTCAAATAGTACTTAAAACTATGTAAAAGTGTAGGAGGGGTGGGTGTGTGATGGGTATTTATTAACAAAATATAAAAAAAATGAAATGACATCTCCAAATCGAAATAGAGGCTGCAAAAACTAGTGTGCCATTTTTGTGGCCACAGTCCAGCTTTAGAGATGATCATAATAAATAGAGTTCTATTTTCTTTTAAAGGGGTACATATGTAATTTGTAACTCATGAATCATATTTCCATATGAGTTTACCAAACATGATTCTTATAGAAATCTTTTATAAATTAGATTCACAAAATATGCATTACCAAACATAAAACTCATTCATCGATGAATTTGACTAATCAGATTAAGGTGAATCATGATTTGCTACACCTAATAATCTTCATCCAAACAGCCCCTTAATCAGATCTTACAAACAAGTCCTTAGAGACGGGTCTTACCTTGGCCACAAATGTAAATGTCAAATCAAGGCTTAAAATCGGTTATTTTTCGAGTAAAGCTCACCAAAATTGCTATTTTTTTTTATAAAAAAAATCATAATTCAAAACCAAATTTTTTCGGTTAAAATGATAATTTGTTTACCATTAGAACTCAAAATAAAAATAAAAATATCCAAACAAGCTGAGCTCTTTTTAAAGAATTTTGATTAACTCTCTTTTAATTTAAGTGCATCCATATGTTTACTAATGCCTTGTCTTAGATTAATTACCATGACTCTACTAGAATACAAGCACAAAAGTCAAATCATGTTTAAGAATTTTCTCTTTATCTTCACTAATAAAATTAACTTGAGTAGAAACATAATGTGTAAAAACAAATAAAGAATTACAACATCAAGGAAAAGAAAATCAAATTGATCTTTTATTCTCCCTCATGTATCATTCTCTTAATTAATTAAGGTGCATTGACCACAAATCATGTTACAGTTTAGCTTAAAAGAAAATTAATTCATTTAGTATCAAGATCTGAACATATCAAAAACCAAATGAAGCAAAACAAAGTTCTTTTTGTTGTTTTTGACAATTTTTTATGTTTTTGTGTTTTTTTCATTTCAAAACAATGAATAAAATAACCATGAAAATAAAGTAAAATGAAGTAAAAACTATAAACTTGTGTGTCCCAAAGATAGAAAACATTTGATCATGGACAAATCAACTAAACTCCTTACTTAGAGATAATTAGTTCTTTAGTCTTACCTAGCCAACCTATCCTAAGGCAATTAAAGTGTTTCTGCTCATCTTTCCTAGTTGATCTTTTAATGCTTGAAGATCAATCTTCTTCACTTATACTCTCTTCAACTTATGCTCATACACTTGGGGTGTAATCTTAGGGTTGTATGTGTAGGGGTCTTCTTCTCCTTCTTTCTTGAACTAAGTTTATAAGGATGGTTATATTAATGGCATAAGTCACAAACTCCCACAATCATAGAATTCAATTGCAACACCTTTCCTTTTAACCTAGGTGGGTTGGGCACTATCTTAGTTTGTTGGTTACTCTCTTTAACCTTCAGAAAGATAGTAGGTTTTGCTATAGGGGTGGGCAAATAGATTCTAACACTTAAGCCCATCTTATTAGTTTGACCAATGCTCAACAAGGACTCTAATGTCTTTTTTCCACTCTTGAACCCATTTATTTTCTCTTTAGAAGATATAATTTCTCTATAGATTGGATTCTCTCTCTCTCTCTCTTGTTTAGGGTCATTCTTAATGACACTAACCTCCCTCACAAGGTTATTGTTCATCTCCATCAACCTATATGACTCTTGTGAAACTAGTTCTAATTCCTCATTTTTCTTTTTAGACTCTCTCTCAAGGTGCTTTGTCTTTCTAAACAAAACTACAAGTTGTTGGAGGAATCCTCTATACTCATCAAAATGTAATTTAGAATTAAAATCAGAGTTTAAATCAACAGAAGTGTACTCATGAGATTCTTCACTATAAAAGTATTCTTCCATAATTTTACAGAAGGAAGCATAGTTACACAATTCTTCTTGTTCAGGAAAACTCTCATCAAAGTAAGTGGCTCGAAATACTTTCCCATTATTATTTTTCTCATACCTCTTAGCTTCTCATAAGAAAAATTGTCATAAATAAGGACAATCAGGAGCAAAGTGACCTAACTTACTACATTCAAAATATTTCTTTTTCTTCCTATCTTGTTTGTTATGCCTCTCATCTCTTCTTTTTCCTTGTCTCGTCCCTGAATTTTTACCCTTATTCTCAAACTAAAAATTCTTTTTAATAATTTCCTGAAGTTTTAGTTAACAAGAGCATTTGATCATCTTTACTATCACTTTTTTCAAACAATTTTTTTTTTGTTTTTATAGGACTCTTCTTGCATTTTGAAGGTTCTTAAGTTTCTAATTAGTTCTTCAATGTATAAGGTGTCAATTTTCTTAGATTCATTAATTGCAGTCACCTTAATTTTAAATTTTAAGGATAAATACGTTAAAATCTTACTAACTACATGGTAATCCAGTATTGGCTCTCCTAGTTGATCACACGTGTTGACAATGTCTGATATTTTAGCATAATATTAAAAAATTATTTCTTCTCTACTCATTGATTTTGTCAAACTCTAGTGTGAGAAGTTGCAACCTTGACACCTTCATAGCTTTGGTTCCTTCATTGTATTTGACAAGTTTTCTCATGCTACTTTAGCAAATGTACAATTAGAGACTAACCTATACTGAGATTTTTCTACGACATTGACTAATTCACTAAGGGCTTTACTATTTTGGTTAGCAAGTTTGGTCTCATTCTCATATTTTAGAATTGAATTACTATCGATGTATTTTGTCATGGGATTATTCCAACCTTTAATCACAACTTTCTAAGCAATGTCATCAGGAGTTTGAATAAAGGCTCTTATCATATTCTTCCAATATAAAATATTTTGACCATCAAACAAGGGTGGTCGATTCATGGGATTTCCTATGTCCCCATGTTTATATGAGTTTAATATCAATCTAGTAACCTAATAAATTATCACATTCCCTCTAGTCCAATTATCTATTGAGGATAAAAACTGCGAGATATGGTCATTTTTGTATATAATTTTTTTATTAAGAAAAAATAAGTAAATATTCTCTTAAAGCGCGATCACAATGTATCATTAGTCAACCACTATCATCAAATTGACACATAAACATAACAATTTAATGTGAAAAACCTAACACGGGTAAAAAATCAAGACAATTCGAAAAGAACCAAATCAATATACTAGACACCAAGACATTGCATTGATACAACCAAATCACCAAATTTGTTTAGACACTAATACAAGCTTCTCTTATTTAAATCGTTGTTGCTTAGTCTTTATCTTAGGTGTTTGACAGTGAGATCCCTCTATTTCATTCTAATTATTTGTTAAAAGAAAAAAGATAATTTAAATAGCACCTAAGTAAGAGGCTAAGACCGATAATGCAATCTGTCTTTCTCTTTTTATTTAAGTACAAACTTTTTGAGCATAATCACTTCAAATACATTTAAGAAAGAATAATTAACTTCGAGATAGATAGATCGATGCTTCCACATGGGCTAGGCATCGGCCAAACAAAACCAAGGATCACCGACTCGACATTACCACGTTATGTCTGCAAAGAAGAAGTCTAAGCATTTACAAGGTATCATCTTTTTTATTTTATCAACAAAAGATATGCCATTTTTTTATTATGAAAGGTAGTTTTGTCCTATGCTTTTGCTGTTAAAGAGCTGCTATGCTGGCGTGTGGCAGTACGTCAGTACATGCAATGCCATCGGCATACCAACCGAGAATGAGAAGGCATCGACTTTTTCTTTGATAATCATAAGGTATGATCAGTCTTCTTGTCCTATGCTTTTGGTGGCAAAGAAATTATATACCCCATCACGCATCGCATATCAACCGAGTAATATGTCTGCAATGTAAAAGACAATTGCCAGCCAAGCTGGTCTGAATGATATACAAGTAATCCATAGGATAGTTGATATGCCAATTTTAAAGACATCGATCCTGTTCTCAGATATTCAAAGAAGAGGGCAACCAAGTTCTTGGATTCTTAAGAAAAATGTACCAGGCGACTAGATTCCAAATTCCAAGAGTGAAGTTGGGAAATCAGGGTCTCGAGGTAAGTCATCTCACCGGAAATTATGGTTATAGGCTTCTTGGTTGATAGTAACTAGTAAGAGCCATTTCCCTTTCTCATGCATAAATCATGATTTGTTCGGAACAACTTAATTAGTCGCTGGCCCGCTGTTGAAGTGATCAAATGGTTCTAGATAATGCTTTGACATCCACCACGGTTGCTACAATATGAATTCTTTTCATTTTTCCATGCATAAGCTTCTTTGGACTTAGATGGGAACAGAGGCAGATGTAAACCTATGTGATACTAAAAGTCTTAGTTGGTCCATTTCCCTAATGGCAGGATCCATAATGAAACCAATATCGTTGCGGTTTCAAGGCAAGCAAAGACAAACTAACAGGAGTGAATTAGAGAGAAACTGTTGCTTTCTCTACGTCTCTTCTTCTTTGTGTTTCCTAAAAGACTTCTTATTTCTGGGTCATGACTTATATGAAGAAATCCCATAAAAGCTGAAAGAAAGAAAGAAAAAAAGCAAAAAAACAGTGATAAATGGAGTAATATGGACCCCAAAAAACCTCCTCCTTACCAGGTTTCTCAACCTTTGCCCCTTTTCCCCTACTTGGCCATTTCGCCGGTACAAGCTTGGCCATAGCTTGGAAAATTCTTCATACATCTAAAGAATATGTCTTCCATTGGGCAATAGAAAATAAGGTTGGGCATATTGTTGCCCCCTTGCCTTTCAACTCTTTTTCTACCATTGGTGACAAAGGCGGTTGTAGAAAAAAATTTTAAAATTAGACCTCACAATCGGCCGAAATACAAATTTAAGCCAGGTAAATCGATTTCACACAATTAAACTTGAGCATGCTCAACTTTCCCAAGCATATTTGAATTGCCAATAATACCCTTAAGCAAAGTAAAAAGACATGAAGCCCTCATGGGAGACGAAAAGACATGGCGACGGCTCCCGTAAAGGAGTTGCCGTCCTCCTCCCCCGTCTCCTCCATCATCTTCTCGTAGATCTCTTCTGCCCTCAACTCCTCCTCATTTCCACATCCTCTCCGTCCAGTCGAAGAAGGTCCCTCGGCCACTTAGGTCGTGCTCTGGCCCGTTCCAATCCAATTCGTTTGTCGCAGCAGGGTAACCAGAAAATTGTGGCAAAGTGAAGACACATGGCGGTTTTGAGGTTTGTATTTCTTGAAATCTTGCTTTTTTAGAGTCCGCTTATATGTTACGGAGATATTTCTTGATATTAAGTATATGTAATATGTAGTTCGTGATTGTGCAATGTTTAGTTAAAAGCATAGCGCTTTATTTTTGGTTTGATTTTCATTGACATCGGTGGGCAGATCTGGTGTCTGGTTACTTAAATGTGTAATGTTAGTACAATGACATCTAATGATTTATGGTTATATAGTTTGTGTTGATAAATATTTTAGAGAAAAGGGCTTCCATCTTTGTTTTCTTTGATCAATCAACTCATGCGACTATGATTATTGAGTAGGACCTATGTTATCACAGTTTATAATTCTGCCTCATATTCTGTCTAAATTCAGGAAGCTCCAATTCAGAAATTTTGTTTCAATTTAATGCCTATTTATTCAGCTATTGACGTACATGTAAGCTTCTGTTTTCTCATCCGTTTATTTGTGTTAAATTTAAATAGGATCATATGATGCTATTCTGTTGTGAAAAGATAAGATAGTAGATGTATCTTTTGCCCTTGTTTGTACACAACTTTCATGAAAGAACACCTTGAATGTGCAGATGGTTATATGTTGATTATGATCGTAATTAGGTTTGATATCAAGTTGTTGTGTTCGCAATCTTTACGAATATTTATTGTCTGGCTTTTTGCTACAATTTCCCATCAAATGGGCGGTTAGATTGTATCACTTGGGTTTGTAATGTGTGGTTGTATTATAATGAATTATGTTCTTCCAGGGTGATATAATAAAAAAATTTAGGGTAAAAGTAATGGATTATGTATTTCGCTTGTATGCTTAGTTTAATAATCTCATGCAGCCACAATTGGCATATGTTGTGCAATGAACTCAAATTTTCTATATGTGATCATATAAATAGAAAGTAAATAAATGATTATATATAGTTTGTTGGTAGGCTAAATAAGAAGACTATAGTTTATTAGTAACTCATGATTTGAATGATTTGATCTGATATCTAGTGAGGAGGAGACAATTTGACCTAGTTTACATGGGTAGAACATAGATAACTGATACATCCTAACTAGTGACTGGTAGATGGTAGGAGACTATTATTTGTCGAAGTATATTGCGTGGTCATTAGATTTGAGCAAGATAAGTTTACAAGATGTGATCAGATATCTAGCAAGGAGGGCACTACATGACCTAGTTTTTATGGGTAAAACAAAGTTAACTGATACAGCCTAGCTGTTGACTGGTAGATGGTAGGAGGCTTAACTTTGTCAAAGCACATTTTGTAGCCATTAGATTCGAGGAAGATAGGTGTAGAAGGTAGGTTTAAATTGTATGATCTAATATCTAGCAAGGAGGAAACCATATGACCTAGAATATATAGTTAAGACAAAGTTAACTCATACATCCGAACTATTGACTGGTAGATTGTAGGAGGCTTTTTACTTTTTGAAGTACATTGTGTGGTCATTAGATTTGAGCAAGATGAGTTTACAAGGTAGGTTTGAATGATGTGATCTGATATCTAGTGAGGAGGAGACCATATAACCTAGTTTTTATGGTTAAAACAAAGTTAACTAATACGGGCTACCTATTGACCGCTAGATGTTAGGAGGCTTTTGTTTGTCAAAATACATTGTGTGGTTATTAGTTTTGAGCAAGAAAGGTTTAAAAGGTAGGTTTCAATGATGTCATAAGATATTTAGCGAGGACGAGACCATATGACCTAGTTTATATGGTTAAAAGAAAGTTAACTGATATGGACTAACTGTTGACTGGTAGATGGTAGGTGGCTTATATTTTTTAAATTACATTTTGGCTCATTAATTTTATTATTGATTTTAAGGATGTGATACTGCACACGACTTGTTGGAAACATTCAGTGGCTTCTTCACTTCACCATAGTATACTTATCTCCACCTCCCCGAGTCATGCCAGGGATAGTGGAGGAGAAGCCAGAGCAGAGAATAGGTCGGTGGAGGCCGATGTCAAGGGCTGGCTATCTTTGCAATGTATAGAGTGATTATGCTAGATGAAAAGATGGTTTGGATTTGGAGAGAAACCATTCTACACATAACAAAGTTTCTTTGTTAGGCGTTGGTGGTGGCATGTGGAAGTAAGTAACTATAATTAATATTGACTTGGACGAGGAAGATGACAACTTTAAGGAGGGAAGCAAAGATATGGTATAACATATCTTTGCTTCCCACCTTCCATATCTTTGCTTCCCTCCTTAGAATTGTCATCTTCCTCGTCCGAGTCAATATTAATGATAGTTTTGTACTTCCTTTTACCACCACCACGTCCTAATGATTAAACTTTGTAATGTACATGAATGATTGCCCTTCAAATTTAGAGGATGTGATGGATTTGGAGAGCAATCATTTTACACATAACAAAGTTTCTTTGTTGGGCGTTGGTGGTGGCATGCGGAAGAAGAAAACTATAATTATCATTGACTCTGATTCTAAAGATGCTAAATCTAAGGTGAGAAATGATATGTTATACAATAATTAAATAAATCAGTGATAGTATAACATATCAGTTCTCACCTTATATGTAGCATCTTCACAATATGAGTCAATGATAATTATAGGTGTGTAATTCATCTTACCACCACCACCTCCTAATGATTAAACTTTATAATGTGCATGGCTGATTGCTCTCTAATTGAATTACGTTCTTTGATCCAAAATAATCACTCTAAATAATTAATAAAAGAAAATGTATGATCATATAGCCAAATATCGCCAACATCGAATCATATGCCGCACATAATAGAGTTAATGATAATTTGTATCTTCAGCATGTATGGGTACAGTGGATAATGTATATAGGATTATTTGTAATGGTTAGAAAGTGCCTTCGTATATAATTTAGTTGATGATACACTTGCGATGGTTTGTCATGGTTAGAACTACCTTTGTATACAGTTTTCTTGATAATGGACATGGGATTGGTGGAAATAGAAGTTATAGTTTTTAATGCATTCATATACAATTTTGTAGTTGTTATAATCTTGAAGATATATATTTTTTAGAAAATAAAAAAATTTATATCAATAGCTATGGCTTCCCATAGACATCATTGAAAACACAAATAGAGTTAAATAAAGTCAATATCGATGGTTATAATTTGTTATGGAAAATAGATATTTCAACGGAGTGAAGCCTTTCATGTAAATGCTTCATTGACGGTCAATATACCGTCAGTGAAAGTAATTTAAATCACGACATAGAGACTAGTTTACATGGGTAGAACATAGTTAATATGAATCGCACACTCCACCTTGCAAATTTTTTTAACATCATTACCTTCGTCAACCTATGGCCAAATATTAAGGGTATAAGATTGGACTAGCAGTTGCCTACTACAAGTGTTAGTATATTTCTTATAATATATATGAGTATAATTTATGATCGTTACAATCATGAAATCATGTATTATAATAATACCATGCAAGGGAAACCTTTGTTTGATACATACATTATTTCTATTTTGTTTTACATTTTCTTATATAAACTATATTTAAACATATATATGCCAATATTAGAGTAATTTTCAACAAGTAAAGTATCTAAAGCAATATAAAGTTATTATAGATTTACTCATATGGGAAAGCATACTAACATATTAATCTCCAATTTGATGCCATGATTAGCATTTGATATATAAGAACATAGTATGTGCATTTCTATAGGATCGTTACTTCTCTAAGGAATTTTCTACTTATTTATTTATCAAATATGTTGGCTTTTCATGTTTCCAAATTGGGATTTGGTTGTGGAGGGATTTCAGGTAGTTGGGTTTCACTTCCTCTTTCACATAGATCATGTCGAAGCCCATTTAGGATTATAAACACAACGGAGGTCCAACTCACTTGTTAAATATATAAATAGCCCAAATAAGTAATAAATTAATACAAAATAAGATTGTAATTTAATATTTAAAATTTTTTAATTCAAAATTATTATAGTGCATCACTTAGGTCCTTCACATTTTCTTAATAATAATGGTGGGTCAAGCAAAGACGTAGATTTGGGATCAATTATCTCAATAACTTGCTTGTTAAAATCATCTCAATTACTTGCTTGAAGAATATATCTCTCACCCAATGTAATAATTCATTGCAACTACCAAATACCTACATTCTGAGCAAAAATTGTAGTTAAAATTTACATCTATAATTATAACTAGATACCACAAAAAATCTATGTATGAACATATTTTTTTAAATGAGGTTGTACCACTACAACAAATGTACTATTAGTGATGTTTTTATTAGTGACGCAAATACAAGTGTCGCTAAAAACTACTAATTACGACACATAAACAAGCTTTGCAAAACAAGTAAATTTTAGCGGCACTTTATATTAAGCATCGCTAATAGTCATATATTAATGACATATAACATAAAATGTCGCTAATACTAATCATATTAGTGCCACTTTATATATTATATGTCGCTAAAAGATATATGTATTAAATTTTAAAAAAAAATTCAGAACTATTAGCAACGCTTTTTATTATGTGTCGCTAATAGTTTTAACAATAGTGATGCTTATGAAAAAGTGTTGCTAATAAGTACACTATTAGCGACACAACAAGAAAAGCGTCGCTAATAGTTATAAATTTAAAATAACAAATCAAAATTTAGAACTAAATATTATTAATAATAATGTTGCTAATATCTTTATTAATTAATTATATTTAATAAATAACTATATAATAAATATTTAAAAAATTAAAAATAAACTTTTAAATATAATTTATTTTCTTCTATTTGTACAAAATTAAATTTTCAATAAAAAGCAGTGTCAATAATAGATTAAACTTTAACTATTTGAATATAATTTATTTTATTTTTAAAATTTTCTTATTAATTTTAAAATAAGAAAGAGGAGTGAGAGAAGAGAGAGAGGAAGGATGGAGAAGAAGAGGGAGGGAGGGGAAGAGAGAGTAAGAGAGAGAGGAGAGAGAGGGAGAGGGAGAGGGGGAGAGAGAGAGAGAGAGAGAGAGAGAGAGAGAGAGAGAGATAGAGTGAGGAGAGAGAGATAGAGTGAGAGGAAAGAGAGAGAGGGAGGGAGGGAGGGAGGAGAGAGAGAGGAAGAGAGAGGGGAGAGAGAGGGAGAGAGAAGAGAGAGAGGAAGAGAGAGGGAGAGAGAAGAGAGAGAGAAAGAGAGGGTAGAGAGAGAGGATGAGAAGAGAGAAAGAGAGGGTAGAGAGAGGACAGAGAGAGAGAGAGAATGAGGGCAGAGAGAGGGTGATCAGTAGAGAGAGAAAGGGGAGGGAGGGAAAGAGAGAGAAGATAGAGGGGATAATTATAAATTCTTTTTAAAAAATTTAAAATAAAATTTTTTATTATTAGTGACACATAGGTTATGCGTCACTAATACACTGTGTAAATAGCGACGCATAGACATATATGTCGCTACTACCTTGACACATATTATTATGCATCATTACTACATAGTTTAGTAGCGATGTAAAGTTTTATGCATCGCTACCACATAGTATAGTAGCAACGCATAAGATTATGTGTCTCTACTAGTGTTTTTTTAAAAAAAAAAATTAATTGAAAAGAGATAGTGGGGAGAGAGAGATGGAAGAGAGAGAAAGGGGAGAGAGAGTAGAGAGAGAAAGGGGAGAGAGAGTAGAGAGAGAAAGGAAGAGAGACATAGAGAAGAGAGAGAGAGGAAGAGGGGAGAGAGGAAGAGAGGTGGAGAGAGAGATAGAGGGGAGAGACAGAGAGGAGAGAGGAGAGAGAAAAGGGAGAGGGAGAGAGATAGGACAGAGAGAGAGAGAACGAGGGCAGAGAGAGGGTGAGTAGAGAGAGAAAATTCATTTGACGACATTGAATGTGCCATATATTATTCAAATTATTATAACAAATTAAAATATTATTCTTAAAAGTTATTGTCAAATATATGCATTTTGTCAAACATATATGATATGCAATATAATATACGTTTTATTAATAATTAAATAGAAGGAGTGCAAGAATAAGTGAATGTAAAAAACTTACTTTTCTTATATAATAGTAGTATGGTTATAGGAATGAGGCATATATTGTTGAAACTATAAAATAAATCAAAATAATATTCTTAAAAGTCATTATCAAACATATGCATTTTGTTAAATATATGGTATGTAATATATTGTATATGTCTTACCAATAATTAAATAAAAGTAGTGCAAGAATATGTCAATGTAAAAAACATATTTTTCTTATATAATGGTAATATTATGATAGGAATGTACCTTTGTCTCACTATCTTTTGAGTGTATTGGTTCAGTAGATAAAAAATCATGTTCTTTAATTAATCATAAGGTATCAGTCTTCTTGTCCTATGCCTTTGGTGGCAAAGAAATTATATGCCCCAGCACGCATCTCATACCAACCAAGTAATATGTCTACAATGTAAAAGAGAATTGCCGGCCAGCTGGTCTGAATGATATACAAGTAATCCATGGGATAGATGGTATGCCAATTTTAAAGACATCGATCGTGTTCTCAGACATTCAAAGAAGAGAGCAACCAAGTTCTTGGATTCCTAAGAAAAATCGACGAGGCGATTGGATTCCAAATTCCAAGAGTGAAGTTGGGAAGTCAGGGTCTTGAGGTAAGTCATCTCACCCGAAGTTTTGGTTTATAGGCTTCTTGGTTGATGGTAAATTGTAAGAGCCATTTCCCTTTCTCATGCATAAATCATGATTTGTTCGGAACAACTTAATTAGCGGCTGGCCCGCTGTTGAGGCGATCAAATGGCTCTAGATAATGCTTCGACATCCACCTCGGTTGCTACAATATGCATTCTTTTCATTTTTCCATGCATAAGATTCTTTCGATTTAGATGGGATCAGAGGCAGATATAAACCTATGTGATACTAAAATTCTCACTTGGTTCATTTCTCTAATGGCAGGATCCACTAAGAAACCAATATAATTGCGATTTCAAGGCAAGCAAAGACAAACTAAAAGGAGAGAATTAAAGATAAACTGTTTCTTTCTCTCCCTCTCTTCTTCTTTGTTTCCCAGAATGACTTTTTATTTCTGGGTCACTTAAATGAAAAAAGGGATTCCATAAAAATAAAAAGAAAGAAAAAATGCAAAAAAACAGTGATTGACACTCATTATTACGAAAAATGCAGTAATATGGACCCCAAAAACCTCATCCTAGCCATGTTCCTGAACCAACCTTTGCCCCTCTTCCCCTACTCGGCCATTTTGCCAGTACAAGCTTGGCCACGGCCAGCGCTGCCAATGGGCGATATCTTTTGCCCCAATAGTGACTGGTTTGTACAGCCGTCAACTTTTGTGAACGAGGAAGTGAAAAAGAAAGAGGAGGAGGTGACAAAGGCGGCACCAGCACTAGGAGCTAAAAGGGTTTCTTATGAGGCATAGCTGGTAGCGACACTAACACGTACGGGAAGGGAAGGGAATAGAAGAGGAAAGTGGGGTAAAAGGTAGGACAATTAGTGGGTGACATGAAGTAGGGAGAGTAATTTGAGAAATACAAAGAATTTTAGGCATTTGCTTCTTTTTTATGTTTCCAAACTCGAAACTTGTCACAGACTCACAACTATAAAAAATTGAGTCAAGTTGACTAAGAGTCAACATATATTAAAATTTTGAATATGTTAAGAAAAATATATCACTTTGGATAAATATTATACTACTATATAAAGTAAATTGGGTGATGATAGAATTTTAAATTCCTATTTTATTTTAATTTTTCTCCCTTAATTCATATTTTACTCATCTTATAAATTCAATCCTTTGGTTCTGTTACAAGTTTGAATTGGTTTGTAATATGAGGATATTTTAGTAAAATTATTTACTTATATTCTTTTAGATGACTATCACTTGTCAACGTATACTTCTTACGTTATATTGATTTTAATTTTGAAAGGTTATATCTTACAATCCGAAACTTGGGTTTATACATTTTTAGTATCATAGATATAACACGCTTCTTGATAATATTTTTTTGTATTTTTATTTATATTGCATATGTTCAAATTCACATATTTTTAATATCATTAATAAACTCCCAACAAAGAATAAGACCCACCACAAAAGTGGTCATGAATATAAATAGCACACTCCATGGTCCAAATTCTTTCAAAATCATTGTGGTTGCCAACCTATTACCAAACATTAAGGGTATAAGATTTGTACTTGCTTTTGCCTACTATGAGTATATATTTGTTAGCATAGTGCTTACAATATATATGATTTATGATCATAATATCATGTATCATAACTATTCCATGCAATGAAACCTTTGTTCGATACACACTTTAATTATTTTTATTTTGTTTTACATTTTCTTATATAAACTACATTTACTCATATATATGCCAATATTAGAGTAATTTTCAACAAGTAAAGTATCTAAAGCAATATACAGTTATTATAGATTTTTTTGCTTGATTAAACTTATTACATTTAATTGATAAATAAGATTAAAATTCTAGTTAAATGTTATTATATAATTATATTGTTCATGCACTAAAAAGAAAAAAACTCATGGAGTTGATGGAACCAGTCATAAAGTAATGGTCTAAATCAAGACATAGAGTTTTGGATTCACAAAAAATGAAGCTTTAAATTATCAAGGTATAGTGTCATCTGTGAAGGATTTTCTTATAAACAATGTTATCATAGTTGTGATAAGTTTTTTTGTCAATTGTTCCATCAAAACAAACTGAGAGATTGATTCACAAATTGAATGTACTCGTATGGGAAAGCATACTAACGTATTATTCTCCAATTTGATGCCATGATTAGAATTTGATATATAAAAACATGGTATGTGCATTTCTAGAGGATCGTAACTTCTCTAAGGAATTTTCTACATATTTATTTATCAAATATATTGGCTTTTCAGGTTTCCAAATTGGGATTTTGTTGTGGAGGGCTTTCAGCAATCCATTATCTTTTGAAGAGGGAGCCTTGGTGATTAAACATGCATTTGGAAAGTGTGTGACTTTTTGACACATCTAATGTCTATGGGACTAACTATCACAATGAATATCTTTCCGGGGCTCGGAAGTAGTGGACAACATTTTTCTTTTAACTGGGATGAATTCTCCTTCCGGATCGGAAGTGGCGGACAAAGCTTCCCCTTTAATTTGAATATTTTACTCCTCCCAGTCCAAAAGTGATGGACAAAGCCTCCTCTTATTACGGGTTATTTCTTCCTTTTCAAGTAGCTAACTTGAAAAACGAACCCCTCTACAATGTGGAACGCCCTCAAATTAGTTAGGAACATTTTTTAAACAAAGAGAATCGGGTAAGAAATAACATAGAAACGGGAGTTTAAAGCCTAAAAGTGGGTAGAGGTCAAAAGAGAGAAGAAGAGAAAAATGATGTAATGGAAGGCTTTCCCACATCCCCTTATAAAGAAAAATGAAACCACCGGATAAACAACATGTGACTTTCATTCAATGGCTAAACAACCATCGTGAGTTAGCACTAATGCACATCAGCGCATGTGTTAGTGCTGACGCACGCACCAAAGGCATGTCATGGCCTACTGCTGCAGGCTGATGCAAAAAATTTTGTTTTTATATATTTTATTTTTTAAAATTTTGTTTTAAATATAAAACAAATGTAACTTCTTACCCCGAACTTAGAATCTTGCGTTCTTAGTACCATTAGACTCATATTGGCAAGCCCTTCAAAATAAGATTACACAAGGGCATGTTTTATTACTAAAAAGTGGGCCTCACCTATAATACGCTTCTTGAGGCTATAGCATATTATCCCGGTGTCCGATTATCATGGTCTTAGGCTCAATACATTCGTCTCTCCAACTTATCAAATACGTTAAGGCTCCTCCAATAAATCTAGCTCAAAATAATCTAATTTTAAAAAAAATTGACTATTGGGCCCTAAGACTCATTTATGGGCCCAAAAGCTCAAATTTGATAAAACATAAGAATTATAGGGCATTACAATAAGCGAATGTAAAAAATTTTATTTTCATATATAATGGTAACATGGTGATAGGAACATACCTTTGTCTTACTATCTTTTGAAGGTATTGGTTTAGTACATAAAAAATTATATTCTTTAAACTTTTCAGTTGATAATGAGTCAAAAGCATATATACTACATGGAGAATAACTGCCCACTAAGTGTTCATTGAAAGGGAGATTTATCAAGGAAAAAGATCAAAGTCCGGGATGGTCATTGGTGAGAATTCTTACAAGAGGGTACCCAAAAATGAGAAAGACCTTAAGAAGAAGAAGAAGAGAAGAGGGAACAATAAGGAATCAGTTACAAATTTTTATGGGATGGAGGCCACAGGTAATGGTTCCGGCGTAGTCTTTCATGAGGTAGAGGGTTCAAGTGGTCATTTTTTAATTATGAAAGGTAGTTTTATCCTATGCTTTTGGTGTTATAGAGAGAGAGTGCCTCAGGTTTGGGGCAGTACATTAGGACATGCAATGCCACTGGCATACCAACCGAGAATTAGAAGCCATCAACTTTTTCTTTAATTAATCATAAGGTATCAGTCTTCTTGTCCTATGCCTTTGGTGGCAAAGAAATTATATGCCCCAGCACGCATCTCATACCAACCAAGTAATATGTCTACAATGTAAAAGACAATTGCCGGCCAGCTGGTCTGAATGATATACAAGTAATCCATGGGATAGATGGTATGCCAATTTTAAAGACATCGATCGTGTTCTCAGACATTCAAAGAAGAGAGCAACCAAGTTCTTGGATTCCTAAGAAAAATGGACGAGGCGATTGGATTCCAAATTCCAAGAGTGAAGTTGGGAAGTCAGGGTCTTGAGGTAAGTCATCTCACCTGAAATTTTTGTTTATAGGCTTCTTAGTTGATAATAAGTTAATAACTTGTAAGAGCCATTTCCCTTTCTCATGCATAAATCATGATTTGTTCGGAACAACTTAATTAGCGGCTGGCCCGCTGTTGAAGCGATCAAATGGCTCTAGATAATGCTTCGATATCCACCTCGGTTGCTACAATATGCGTTCTGTTCATTTTTCCACGCGTAAGCTTCTTTCGACTTAGATGGGATCAGAGGCAGATATAAATCTATGTGATACTAAAAGTCTCACTTGGTCTATTTCCCTAATGGCAGGATCCACTAAGAAACCAATATAATTGCGATTTCAAGGCAAGCAAAGACAAACTAAAAGGAGAGAATTAAAGATAAACTGTTGCTTTCTCTCCGTTTCTTCTTCTTTGTGTTTCCCAGAAGACTTCTTATTTCTGGGTCACTTAAATGAACAAGGGATTTCCATAAAAACAAAAAGAGAAAAAAAGCAAAAAACAGTGATGGACACTCATTATTATGAAAAATTGAGTACTATGGACCCCAAAAAACTCCTCCTTACCAGGTTGAGAAACAGCCATGGCCAGCGTAGCCAAAGGGCGACATCTTTTGCCCCAATTGTGACCAGTTTGCACTGTCATTGACTTCTGCGAACAAGGCGAAGAAAAAAAGAGGAGGAGGTGACAAAAGCGGCACCAGCACGAGGAGTTAAAGGGGTTTCTTCTAGAAAGGGAGGCATATATAGCTGGTAGCGACACGGGAAGGAAAGAAGAA
Source organism: Saururus chinensis (assembly GCA_035235625.1). Lineage (NCBI taxonomy): Eukaryota > Viridiplantae > Streptophyta > Magnoliopsida > Piperales > Saururaceae > Saururus > Saururus chinensis. The sequence goes on along the minus strand of CP141146.1, from coordinate 19,592,043 downwards.
ATGAGGAAAGTGGGGTAATAGGTAGGACAATTAGTGGGTGACATGAAGTAGGGATTGTAATTTGAGAAATCCAAAGAATTTTATTCATTTGCTTCTTTTTCATGTTTACAAACTCGAAACTTGGTCACAGACTCATAGCTATAAAATCCTCTGAGTCACAACTATAAAATCCTTTGATTCACATATTTTTTATGTTATTAATAAACTCCCGATAGATCCTCTCAAATAAAACCCACTATCAAATTGGTCAAATGAATATGAAAAACACACTCAATGGTATAAATTATATTCTTTCAACATCATTACCTTTACCAACCTATGACCAAATATTAAGG